>CM028138.1:422662500-432662500 GCA_016271365.2 Neoceratodus forsteri
ACAAAGCAGTTTCTTTCTCACTGAGCCTCTGACTCACTCAGATTAGCTTTGCAAAGCACACTCATCTGTCTGACTCCCAGTCCATTCAGAACACACACACCCACACCGAGCAGGAAACACAAAAAAAGTTCCTAACTCTCGCCCCTGTGGTATAAATCACACACATGATGGGCAAATTGTGGGATATGGAAAATACTCACTCCTCCAGAGTGAGCTGTGCATTCTCACTCTGCAGGAGTGACAATATTTTCCATATACTACTCCTGCTCATCATGTATCCCATATACATATATGTACAAATACATACACATACGCGCATATATGGGATACATGATGGCCAGGAGTGGGATATGGCAAATATTCTCACTCCTGCAGAGTGAGAGATCCATGCCTCACAATGCAGGAGTGAGAATAGTTGCCATATCCCACGATCTGCACATGTGATTTTATACAATCAGTGTGGTAGCTTTAATTTGTTATCTTATGTCGTTCTGTTGCTGTGAGTGAATGGGACCTCAAACAACTGGTACAACAACCCACAAGAGACGGGGCTATTCTAGATCTAGTACTAACAGGGAAAGGATCTCGGATCTCCAGGTAGGTCACCTGGGGGCTAGTGACCATCACATGGTATGGTTCAGTTTGGACAGCAGAACTAAATCATCCCATTACAAGGCAAAAATATGGGACTTCAGAGGAGCTGACTTTGATAAGATGGCCAGTAGAGTTAAGCTAACCCTGGCAAGAAGAAATACAGGTGAAGGGGGTACAGGCAACCTGGCCAAGCATTAAGGATGCAATACCTGAAGCAACATCCCATTGTTTTAGAGAGAAAAGGAAGTGAAAAAGAAGAATGTAATCACTTTGGTTCTCAAAAACAGTAGCAGAAAAAGTCAGGGCCAAAAGGCTGGCCTTCAGGAAATATAAGGGAACGCAGCGGGATGAAGATAGGGAGGCATACCAAACTTCCCTAAGGGAAGGCAATAAGGCAGGCAAGGCCCAAACTGAGGAAACACTAGCACAAACAGTAAAAGAAGGTGACAAGACTTTCTATAGATATTAGTGAAAGAAAGTCCAGAGGGGTATTGCTAAGATCAAAGGGGATATGGTGGCATTTGTGGAGGAGGACCATGTAAAAGCATCTATCCTCAATCGATACTTCTGCTCAGTATTTACTGAAGAGAAGGTAGGGCAGGGTCCACAGCTCAGCACCACGGACACGGTGGGAAGGGAGGTGTGCACTAGTCCCTTCACAAAAGAAAGGATCCTACAAGAGTTTGATAAGCTCAGGGTGGACAAAGCAATGGGACCTGATGGCATACATCTCGGGGTACTAAAGGAGCTAAGGGTGGAACTAGCAGAGCCATTATCAGAACTGTGTAGTGAGTCCCTGAGCACAGGAGAGGTCCCAGAAGACTGGAGAAGGGCTCATGTGATCCCGCTCCACAAGAGTGGTAGCAGGGAGGAGGCAGGGAACGACATACCAGTCAGTCTTACCTCAGTAGTGGGCAAGATTATGGAGGCACTCCTTAAGGAAAGGGTAGTGCAACACCTGGAATCCACAGGAGCACAGGATCCAAGACAGCATAGGCTTACAACAGGAAGGTCCTGTCAAACTAATCTTATAGATTTCTTTGACAGGGTAACCAGAATGGTGGACCAAAGGGGAGCAGTTGATGTTGCCTGCCTTGACTTCAGCAAAGCTTTCGATACTGTTCCACATAGAAGATTGATTTAATAAGTTGGGTAGGCTAGGGGTGGGTCAGAAGTTGGTCAGCTGGGTGGCAAACTGGTTGACAGGTAGAAAAGAGTGGTGGTAAACGGTGTACAGTCAGAAGAGATGCAAGTCACAAGTGGGGTACCTCAAGGATCAGTCCTGGGGCCAGTCCTCTTCAGTATCTTCATCAGTGGCATTGCAGATGGACTAGAGGGTAAAGTTTGTCTGTTTGCAGATGACACCAAGATCTGCAACAGAGTAGATGATCCAGATGGGGTGGGCAGAGTGAGAGGAGATCTGGATAAACTGGTAAAATGGTCGGAAGAGTGGCAACTGGGGTTTAATGCAGAGACTTGCAAGATCATGCACATAGGGAAGAGAAACCCTGACACCACCTATAGGCTTGGAGGGGAGTTGCTGGCAGTCACAAAGGAAGAAAGAGACTTGGGCATCATCATCACAGATGACATGAAATCATCCAAGCAGACCACTAAAGCAGTATGTAAGGCTAGGGGGATGTTGGGGTGTATTAGGGGTATCACAAGTCATAAGATGGAGGTAATAATCCCTCTTTACAAGACACTGGTTGGGCTCCATCTGGTATACTGTGTGCAGTACTGGAGGCCACACCTTCACACGAACATTAACCCAATTGAGGCAGTGCAGAGAAGGGCAGCCAAAATGGTGCAGGGACTTCATCTGAAAACATGAGGACAGATTAACGGAGCTCAATATGTATACCCTAGAACAAAGGAGGGAGAGAAGTGATGTGATCGAAACATTCAAACACCTTAAGGGCATTAACAAGGTGAAAGAGTCTGACATGTTTCGTGTTTTTTTTTTTTTTTTTTCCCCAACTTTCTTCTTTATTAATTTTTCAATGTTTCCAGAGAAAGTAGTTCATACAACTGAATTAGATTACATACAGTTAATCATATTGGTGTCAGGATTAGTAATCAGTTGCTATGTATTACATCATAAGGGCTACTTCCAATAGCTCTCCTATTGAGTATACATTCTAAACATTTAGGAAGGCTAAGTCTCATTAAACTAGTGGGGTAAAATCAAAGACCATTGTCATTTAAAGGATACATATCATAGCCCTGGGCTAATCCCCACTTAATTACCCATCTAATTAAGGAATATTATTTCCCTTACTACTCTGACACTCCCTTTTCCATACACCAGCATTCTTGTGCTGAATATGTAGAGATTTTACCTTATTGCTCACAACCCAAACTAAGATCTCCCAAGTTATATAGAAGGATCACCCCTCCTACTTGCCTTAAGCAGATTTATAAACCTTTTCAAAATGCAGGATTTAGCTCTCATTTTAAGTATAATCCCCCCCCCCCCCAAAAGAGGAAGATTCATATCGGAAAGGAAAAAAGACTAAAGTCCTGAACTGAATTCTGAAGCACCAGTCTGCCTCGTGGACGTCTTAAAATAAGCGATATGCGCAGTAAATTACCGTGGTTACCAGTTATGCTTAGTCCTCATCTTCATCAGATTCCAAAGGTAGTCCTGGGTTCACGGAAGGTCTTGCTCGAAATTCTTGGGCAATAACTTCTATTTTTAAGCTTCATCTGGATCGTTGTATTGATATGTCTTCCTTCCGTATGTCAGACGAAGACGAGCAGGTACCAGCAAGGAATGAGCTACCCTCAGGCTCTTTAGCTGCTTCCAAAGTGGATCGAACATTTTTCTCCTGGTCCTGGTGGCATAGGACCAATCTGGGAATATCTTGATCTCTTGTCCTTCTATCTCGATTGGGTAGCTCGACCTTGCCCATTGAAGTACTTTGTCCCTAGTTGCTGGACCATCCATTAACAATGATCGTGTGTGGAGTCTCGTGGTCTAATTGGGCTCTCCTAAAATTAATTCAAAATGCTTGCTTGAGGGAAGCAGCTTCAATTTGCAGGTCCGGGGGTACAGAAGTAATCACCCAGTTCTTCAGGTAGGACAATAAGTCGGCTCCTTCAGTTTGTTCAGGGACCCCTACCAACCTTAAGTTCATGGCCTGTTCGGACTTTTCTAGCCTTTCAATGCAGGCACGCAGATGATTAATCTCAGAGGTTGATTTTAACGGAGCTGCCTGGGTACGTTGAGATCGATTATCTGCCTCTTGAGCCATTTTAGCGGTCATTTCAATTTTTGTATCTTGTGCACTCAGGCGCTCCAGGACCCATTCCAGCTTTTGATCCATATCTCGTACTGCATTCAATACTGTTTCCTAGGGGGGAGTATCTCTCCCTCCACTCGCGCCCGCTGCCTGTCCCGGCCCTCCTGGTTGATTAGAAGCTGGTAGTGGCACCAGCTTTTGAGACGATCCCGTAGCTGCTCCTTTAGGTCTACCCATATTGAGTTTAGTATCTGCTTGTTCCTTGGGCTATAAGCAGTCTGTATCCAGAAGAGTTTTATTTCCAAAAATACTTTTAAAATGTTTTTTGATGTTTAGGAGCATGAGGTGCAGAGTTTAGGGAAATGCTGCCAGTCTCGAACATGGCTGTCTAGTGCCCCCCCAGTCTAACATGTTTCAATATAAGAAAAAAATAGCAGGACAAGAGGACACAGCATGAGAGTAGAGGGAGGCCGATTAAGGGGTAATGTGAGGAAGTTCTTTTTCACAGAAAGGGTGGTGGATACATGGAATGGTCTCCCTCAGGAAGTGGTGATATGAATACAGTGCAGGGCTTCAAACAGGCATGGGATAGGCATAAGGAAGCAATACAGGTGAGTACGAATAGATGGGTTATTGACAGAGCAAAGGCTGATGTCACATTCATAAGGTAGAAAAAGAAATGGTCAGACTGGATGGGCCTTGCAGTCCTCATCTGCCATCAACTTCAATGTTGTGCGATTGAGTCGAGAGGTGGTAATGGATTGAGTGTGTGAGTGTGATCCGTGGTTGGATGATGTGTTTTGGTAGGCGGGACATGTCCAGAAGGTTTTCTGTAGATACTGTGTGTGATTTTCCTTTTTCCCTATATTTTATTATGTGTAGTGTTTAATTTTTGTTGTATGCTGCTGTGCGTAACTTTCTAATTTGTGGTTGGCTTATGTTTTTGGAATGTCTGAGAAGCTCCATGGGAACTACAGGTAAGAGCAGTTTCGATTGTGCGAGGTGCTTTCATTGTCATTGAGACACTCAGCTTTATTTTTTACTGAGACCGACAGCAACAATTATACAGTTTCAGAGTATATATGTCATGTAAGTAATACCGGTTGAAAGAGGTCATGTTTAGGTTGCTGTAACATGTGAAGAAATGAAATTAAGAACGGAATGCTTGTGTGGAAACATGTATGTTAGTCGGAGTCTGTAGACAGATTTTCTTTATCGCAGAGATCATAAATGGGATCCGATAGGTTTACAGTTTGGATGCAGTGTGAGAGACTGTATGACCATTCAGCAGCTTTTAGTACAGAAATGTGCTGTTTTAGGTGTGTGCCATTTGGTGCAGTGAGGACTGTACTGCTGCAGACTTCTGGCATTTGTGAAACTGCAAGCAAAAAATGAAGAATGCAGACCAGCTACTTAATTGGGTACCTCAAACATTTCAGTTTAACATTTAAAGTTCTGTTATACAATGTGGTAAATCTAATGTCCCAAATACTGCATCCTGATTGGTTGGCTGGCACAATTACCACCGTGATAAATCCTCCAGTGTACCCACTGGAAAAAGTGCCAGCCAACCTTATATCGTGCTAATCCGGTCGCTTTCACTTCAAATGAAACTGCCGCGATTTGTCCTGTCGCTGCTTCGCTAAAACACCGCGGTAAATTAACAAAATGACATCTTCTTGCAAAGTGTAGGGACCTCAGTGAGTTAGAAAATAGTTACAAAACATTAAAGAAACAACATTTGCCATTGTATAATATAAATTTATCCCTTCAAGGTATGGGTACACTGGAGGACTTAACATGACTGGTGTGGTTCGGTCACTGGGCTGCGCCGTTGACTGATACACCCGATCGTCCAGTATACCTACACCTGGAGGGATAAATTTAAACTTACATTGGGGACATGCTGCTGGAGTGAGAATATTGGCTGATGACATAGCTACAGTATGTTGTAAATATTTTCACTGTAGCTATGTCATCAACCATTTTCTCACTGGGGTGAGAATACATGATTTTGTCAATGAATACAACCTACCCCTATTATATATAATAAAAAATTGTGTGTATATGTATGTATGTATGTGTGTATGTGTGTGTGTGTGTGTATATATATATATATATATATATATGTGTATGTGTCTGTGTCTGTCTGTCTATATATATATGTGTGTGTGTGTGTGTGTGTGTGTGTGTGTGTGTGTGTGTGTGTGTGTATATGTATATGTATATGTGTGTGTATATGAATGTAATGGGCGTGGACATGAATCCTATGAGATAAATCTGAGCTACTATGGGATAAATTAAAAATGTTACATTTATCCACATAGTAGACTCATCACAGATTTATTCACATAGTAGATACATCACAATCACTCTAACTCATTTAGAATGTTCAGCCTCATTACCAGTACTAACTATATTCAAATGCAAATAACTTTAAAGTGAAA
Organism: Neoceratodus forsteri; assembly: GCA_016271365.2. Classification (NCBI taxonomy): domain Eukaryota; kingdom Metazoa; phylum Chordata; order Ceratodontiformes; family Ceratodontidae; genus Neoceratodus; species Neoceratodus forsteri. Next base: position 422,668,787 of record CM028138.1, read on the forward strand.
AAAAGATAGCATAGTGCTGTGAGCATGAATGTTGTGCAGCACGAAATTATCTACAAAATGAGTGGTATTTCATTTATAGATACCTTATCGATTTTTTTGATTAGCAAAAACACAGCAGAAAATATTTTTTTCATTTTGTCTGCAAACAAATGTAAATAACTTTAAAATGAAAAATGATAGCATGGTACTGTGAGCACAAAGTTTATTCGGCACATAAATATCTACAACATGAGTGGTGTTTCATTTATAGATACTTTTTAGTTTTTTCAGAATTGGCGAAAAACAGCAAACAATTCCATTTTTGTGCACTGTTTCATCAAACAAATGCAAATAACATAAAAACCAAAAAGATAGTATGGTACTTTGAACACAAAAGTTGTTCAGCATAAAAATATCTACAAAATGAGATGTTTTTGTTTCTAGATTCCTTTCAGATTTGTCTATAATTGGCAAAAAATGGCAGAAAATTAAATTTGTATTCACTTTTTTGACTAACAAATTCCCCTACAAAAGAATTCCATAAATGGAATATGCAGTGGAAAACTCTTACAATAAATGATTTATCTGCACTCTAGCAGTTTGACCTTGGACACCACACTCTTGGCTTACGCCACTCGTGGAGGTTACCGAGGTCAAACTGCTCTTGTCAGAAAATCATTACACTTGCTTTCATTGCATATCCCATATGTGTGTGTGTGTGTGTGTGTGTGTGTGTGTGTGTGTGTGTATGTATGTATATATATATATATATAGATATAGATATATATATATATATATATATATATAGATATATATATATATATATATATATATATATATATATATATATATATATATATATATATATATATATATATATATATATATATACACACACACTACACTACGCTTTTGATCAGGTCAATCACTCCTTACAGGCGCTGATTACACCAGCCAGCTGATCCTACACCCCTTACCAGTGACTTGCAGCGCAGCTTTACCTCCATTGAAGCTTGGTTTGCTGAGCACAGATTATGAACTATAAAAAGACCAAAGCGATGGTCTTTGCTGGGATTTGTAACAAGTTTAAAAGAGCCAAACTACCCATCTCCAACAATATTGGTACACATCTTGAGCAGCTAACTAGTTTTAAGTACCTGGGCAGCACCCTAGACAGTACTCTCTCCTGTCGAGAACACATTAATAACCTCTCCAAAACTGCTACCATTAGGCTAGGCCTCCTTTATAGGCATCAGCACTGTATGACCTAAGAGGCTGTACACCTCGCAGTAACTAGCTCCATACTGTATCATTGATTGTGGCATTTTACGCAATCGGCTTGGACATGAATCCTATGTGATAAATCTGAGCTACTATGAGATAAATTCAAAATTTTACATTTATACACATAGACGCATCATCACAGATTTATATACATAATAGATATCACAATCACTCAGGAACTTAATTAGAATTTTCAACCTCTAGTACTAACTATATTCAAATGCAAATAACTTTAAAACGAAAAAAGATAATTTTGTGCTGCACAACTTTCATGCTCACAGCACTATGCTGTCTACAAAATGAGTGGATTTCATTTATAGATACCTTATAGATTTTTTTATAATTGGCAAAAAAGAGCAAAAAATGTAATTTTTTGTTCACTTTTTTTTTACAAACTTATGCAAAAAAGATAAACAATCAAAAGCAAATGTTCCTGCACTGACAAAGCATCCCTATTGCATAAAGGTTACCCGAGGTCAAACAGCACTTGTGTAGATAAATCTGTCTGACAGCTCACCATTGTATATCCCTTATGTATTTTATGGTGCTACCACCACCACTGCTCTCAGAATATTTGGGGGTTACTCTTAACAAAGCTTGCAGGTTAGTTACTGGTGCTAGAAGGGAACAGACATACCTGTGACCTATACGCACAGTCCAATTGGCTCGACCTCCAGAACAGAATCTCCTATCACACCAGTCTTGCTGCCAAAAAGAGCTCTTTAGGGTTAGCCCCTGTCTACCCAGCAGCCCCTCATCAGGGCCCACACTAACCCACGCTGCATGAGAAGCGCACCCAGCCTAACTTTTCAGGTACCTTTAAGCCGGACATCTCGAGGACAAAGAGCATTTATGTACAGAGCACCTAGCTTGTTTAACAACCTCCCCGCACACCTTCAATCTACTCCCAAAACTGGTCCTTTCAAAAACTGTCTTCGACAGCACCTAGCCATCCACAGCAGCTGTGACTGCTCCTCTTAACCCTGGTATCCCTCTGCTTATACTTGTCCTGCCACTTTAATGACAGCGCCCTCTTGGGCTGCTTTCCTGTGTCACCACTGAGTCTACGATTGTCTGCAACGTTCCCCACATTATAACCTGGAAAATCACCACTATTATCCCCTGTTTTAAAGTCAACCTCCTCAACTGCTCTTTCTTCTTTTCTTCCTCCACCTGTTGGCCTGTTATGCCTCATAACTCATCACTGTTCTGGTTTTTTTTCTCACTGGCTTTCTTTGCCTGTACACCTGCCCTCCACCAACTTCTGGTTACCTTTTTAACCCTAGCACTTAATATCAGTATTATGTATTTTATGTACTAGGTTTTTCAAATGTCTCCTGGGATTATTGTACCTCACCCAGACTACTTATTTGTACCCAGTGTACTCGTGCCTGTTAACTCCCTCCTCTGTATAATTCCTTGTTGACGTGGAGCCTTTGTAAAAGAGCCCCTGGCTCAAAGGTCTTAATTCAGAGATTCAGTAAATTTGAGTGTGTGAGTGTCACACACATGCATATCGTACTGGCACGATAGCGCCAGTATATTGGGGTTAAGTGCGAACTTCTGTGTTAAACCCAAAATTTTGAATCTTAGAGATGTTGTGATGTACTGCTTCAGGCTCCATAGCCTGGTACCCTTGGGCAGCGATAGCCCCTCTGTGTGTCTGTGAAGGAAAAAAAAAAAAAAAAATTTTCACTTAGTCCATAAAGTATAGGAAGGGATCGTAATTAATTCTGAACGGTGAGCCTGCCGTTCCCTTCCCACTTCCTAGTAGGCCTGCTGCACCCCCATGCTCCCCCGTTTTGTGACGTTTAACCAGGGAGAGTGCGGGGCCGTGCCCCATACAGGTCTATGGGGCTTAATTTCAAAACGTTTTTACAGCACTTAATTGTACCTTTGGATAAAACTGAAAGCCACCGCTCAATAATAGGGTCCTATTAGTTGAGCGGTGGCTTTGAGTTTTTTCAGTCATTGCCTCCAGCACCTGTGACTGCCATGGCTAACCAACAGTACTCCCTCCACCTGTGCCTACTGTGAGGGGCCTTGGCCTCCTTTTGCACTTTGCCCTCACCTGGGCCCCCTTCTTATGCACTTAACCCCTGGAAACACCACTTTGGCCGCTTCTCTTCTCCCCCCCCCCACCTTTCTACCTCCTCCCTCGTTACCTCCCTTGACCTCCTTCTACCTCCCCTTTTTTCCTCTTTCCCCCTCTTCTTCCAAGTACTAGGTTCCTTCTCCGCATAGTGCTGATTGTGTATTGTCTTTGAACCAACCTCAGTGTTTATTCTCGTAATTTATGTTGTCTACTGTAACTGGTGATGTGGAACCTTTGTAAAAGAGCCTTTGCTCAAAGGTACTTGTAATCCTAGACCAAATAAATAAATAAAATTTACCATCTTTTCACATTTCTTTGTCCACCTGTATCTCAGAAACTGCTTTAGGTGGTGATGGCATTTTCAGGGTAGAAAACCTTCGCCTCACAGATGTGCCTTTTGAAGATTTGGTGAAAAAAATATAAACCCGTTCTAAAGTTATTAAATTTTTTATTTCCCATTATTTCCTATGGGAAAATGTATATGTCTGGCACGAAAGTTGTAATTTGTGCAAGTTACATAACTTGCATTAGATACTGTTGTATTTTGCGCAAAATACAACATGTTAAGCCTGAATTTGTGAACCTTAATAACTTTGAAACCGTTTCACGGATTTGCATGGAATTCGGCATGAGTAATCTCTAGGGGACGGTCTCCTGACATTTCAAATTTCGTGCAAATCGGTTGTGTGGTTTGTGAGATGCAGAGCATCAAAAAATCCTAAATTTACCAGTTTTTACATTTCTTCACCTGTATCTCAAACGGCTTTAGGTTTGTTTTTATTAGGAATTACCATTGAGCAAAAGCTCATTTATAATGGTGACCTCTTTTGCACAAAATTAAATGATGTATTTATAATTTCATACTAAATTGCAAAAAATAAGACATTAACTGAAACGTTTACAAACTTCAACATTCAATGACAAATGTGTGTTTTTTTTTGTTTTTTTTTAACGTGTACTGTCAAAAGTTGTTGAAAGTACCCTGAAATGCCTGGGTAACGCATTCCAAAATTTTGGGACCCGGTAGCTAAAACACTGGTAGGATCTCTTGGAAAAATTCTTTGATATATCCATTTGTAAAAATTTGGAATTCCTCTAAGATGGAGCCATGTCCCTAAAATGTAAGCCTGTTGCTCAGATACTTTGGAACAAGACCTAACCTTGCCTTGTATGCAAAAAGGCTAACGTGTGTATCTTCTTATAGACAACAATGTCCAATTCAACATTTTATACAAATCATAAAGATGTACAGATACTAGACACCTTAAAATTAATCTGGCCAGCTTGTTATACAAAACATTTAGTGGCGCTGAGGGTTGAGACACTGGACGCCACACCCCGCATCATGCCGGCGACGTGGGTTTGGGAACGAGCCTGGGTTGGCAGGTGAGGGAAAAGATTGAGCGTCCTAGGGACAGCTCTTCTCTCTCGGGAGGGGGGCATTCGGCTGGTGCTTGGCTGGCCTCTGGCGGAGGCCAGAGGAACAGCAAGCGCAGGAGCATGTACAAGAGAGGGCTGGGAGTGGCAGTCATTGGTGCAATGCCTTGACGTCAGGGCACCGGCTACTTCCTCAGAAGGGGGGGGACACCGCCGGAGCACGGGTAGACGGAGCACCAAGAACACCGACCCTAATGGCGACTGCCTGCCTGACCACCAGGGGACCCAGACGAGACATTGCGGCATCGGGACGTTCGGGTCCCATCCCGTACCCGCATGGGGGGTATAGCCATGGCTCCATGGGGGGAGGGGGACTTGGGAATCGGGCAAGTCGCGGGGGTGGTGGTTGGTGTCTCCTGAAGAAGCGTAGCTCCGGGGTGAGAAGGTGGATAAACAGAAAGTAATCTATCCTGTTAGGCCACACAATATAGTACATCTCCATAATCTGGTAGTGGCAGCACTAGTGGTCTGACTTTTTAAGGGTAGAAAGCCTTTGCCTCACAGATTTGCCTTTTGAAGGTTTGGTGAAAAAATATTAATCGTTTCAAAAGTTATTAAACTTTTAAATGTTTAATTTAGCATTATTTCCTGTGGGGAAAATTTGTCTGGCAGGAAAGTTGTAATTTGCGCAAGTTACATAACTTTCGCAAAATACTATTGTATTTTGCACAAATTAGGTAATTTGCACTAAATACAACAGTATCTTGTGCAAGTTATGTAACTTGCGCAAGTGGCAGTGCAGGGTCTGAATGGCCCTGTGATCCCACTGTAACATAAGGATGCTGTTATTCTGTCTCAATGGAGGGATGGGAGCGCAGGGTCCAAAGGACCCTGCAATCCCACTGTAAAATAAGGATACTATTATACTATCTGAAAAAGTAAGGAAATTCATTGCAAAAAAAAACTTCGATAATGCACCATTTTAGGGTTGACGTGTTAAAGTAGGGAAATGCGATCTTTGGGATCCCAAGCATAGGACCCTGCCTTCACCCTCTGCTTCCAACCCTAAGGCTCACCTCCACCCTGCATGCAGGAACAGGTGTGAAGGGTGGGTTGCAAACCCTAATGCTCACCCCGTTGTTTTATTCTGTACCCATGTCGGGTTATTAACTGTTAAAATAGGGTGGGCATTAGAGTTCGCAATCACAGGCACACCCCTCACACCTGTTCCTGCATGCAGGGTGGAGGTGAGCCCGGGTCAGCCGAGTGGGGGCAGGATCTGTGCTGGAAACCCTAAGATCACATTTCCTACTTTTATGCTTCAACCCTAATGGTGCATTAACAGTTTTTGCAATGAATATATATATATATATATATATATATATATATACACACACACATATATATACATACACACATACATACATACACACCACACACACACACTGTGTGTGTGTGTTTTAAAAAATTATAAAATGGAGAAGAGCCAACAAAACTGCGTGGTAAATGAGTGAGATAAAACAGCGTATCATCCACTGCAGTGTGACATTTTTAACCTCTGCTCTACTGTGATGATATGAGACATTTACGCACACACAGGTCACAAAAGGTCACTGATATCATCACCCTAGGCAGCTTCCCCTCAGCATGCAAGAAACACCTGTGCTGTTACCATAGACACAAATGCAGAACTACCTGAGTGGTCTCACTGCTGCCTACAGCTGTGAGCATTACAAAACACACCTATCCCCCCCAACTTCCAGCTCATTACTGTGATGCTCTCAACTTGTTGCAGCCAGAATTCCAAACAGCACAGCTTCACAGAACAGTCTAAACTACTGCCTGCAGCTAACTCAACTACCACTGAAACACACTCACTTGTTCCTCAAACTCTGATTCTCACCCATTAAAATTACTGTGACAATTTCAACTTCACTGCAGCCAGAATCCTAAAGAGCACAATTTCACAGAGCACTCTGCACTCTGCCTGCAGCTAACTTAATTACCACTGAAAACAGTATCAGCTGTTCTGACACACTGCCTCTCAGTTCATTACAATTACTGTGATGCTTTAAACTTCACTGCAGCCATACTGCTAAACAATACAGCTTCACAAAAGTATATTTCTCATTCCTATCTGAAACTAACTCATTTAGCATTGCAAAACACACTCATGTGTCTCTCAAGTTTATAAAACTGCCATCCCATTCAGAAAAGCTCACACACAGAATGAGCAAACACATTAACAGGAACAGAACACAAGACAGCATAACAAAACTTCTGAAACTCTTGGCCCTATTGTATATATCGAATCGGCACTCGTGAGATATCCAGAGCTCACTCTGCAGGAGTGACAATATTTGCCATATCACACTCATGCCCATCATGTATCCCCTGTGTATATGTGTGTGTGTGTGTGTGTATGTATATATATATATATATATATATATGTATGTGTGTGTGTGTGTGTGTGTATGTATATATATATATATATGTGTGTGTGTGTGTGTGTGTGTGTGTGTGTGTGTTGTATATGTATGTGTGTGTGTGTGTGTGTGTGTGATATATACACCATTCATTCATTCATTTTCTCTCATATTTTATTGAAAAGTTTCACCAGGAAAGGCACACTGAGCAAATGCAATTGTTCGTCTCCCGGTGCGTCCTGGGGGGAGAGGGGTACAGGAGAAGGAACAACATAGCAGTTCATGGAATAACAATACAAACATGTACATTATGAGGTTATGCAACAATAAATACTGGGGCCGGATATTCAGACTGCGCCAGGCCGAGGCGCAAGCCTTTGCGCAGTGCAGCTGGGAAGCTAGGGTGATATTCAACGGTGCTGTGCCATGGCCCAGCACCATGAAATGTCTTTTGATGGCTGCCCACATGGCGCAAGTGGCAACTGGCAAGAGGAGCGAGGGATGTGCAAGTGCGGTTGCGCGAGGCACAGGAACTGCGATATTCAGCAGTGGGTATGCAAATGGGGCTATTATGCATGCAAGGTGCAAATGAGGCCATTGCATGTCATTACTGCTTCATTTGCATGCAGATGCGTAATCCCGGCGACTTCTTCCTGGCGCCCTGGCAAGGCTGCAGCTGTCGAGGACCGACGCCCTGCCCCTTGGCGACAACGTCCAATGCCCATTATGGCTTTGTAAAATATAAACTTCTGGTGGTCCAGTGGACCTGCTCCCCAGCCTGATCGCGGGCTTAGAAAATATAAATGTCCCTGGTGGTCCAGTGGACGAATCCCATCCAATCGCGGGCTCCCTGAATGAAGATAAATCCCTGGTGGTCAGCGGTACCCCCCACCCACTCAGACCCACCCCACGCGGTCCATTCACATATCGGGACTTTGTTAGTACAATACGGTCTGCGCCCATTGGCCACGCAATCTGACCAGTGGACGTACAGCCATACTATGTACGCTGTCAAGCAGATGGGCAGCTTGCGGGTGGGGAGCTGCCGCCTGCCGCTGACCGGGGGGAGCGGGGTGGCGGGTCTGAGTGGGCAGGTGGGGAGGGGGGTACCGCTGGACCACCAGGGATTTATCTTTGTGTTCGGAGCCCACGATTGGGCTGGGATTCAGTCCACTGGACCACCAGGGATACATTTATTTTCACTATGCCTGCGATCGGGCATGGGGGGGCCGACGCGCGGCCACTTGGGAGGTTGGGTGGCCACCCACAGCAGGCGGCTGCCGTGTTGCACCCAGCAATACGGCGGCCGGCCTGTGGGTGTCCCCCGACTTGTTCCCTTTTTTTTTTCCCGGCATCTTTGCGCCCCCTATGCGAAGGCGGGTGTGTGCCTCACACATGCGCCCGCACATCCTGGGCTGAATATGCATGGGTACGCCCCCGCACTTGTGCTGCATACATTACTGGTGTGCCCTCGGCGCATCGGGATTTGTGCTGAGCGACATCCCCTTTTGAATATCACGCCGAGGCGCATCAGTGGGTTGTGCATGGCGCAACCCCTTTGAATATCCTGGCCCTGGAGTACAAATGACAGCATTCGGCTGAAATACGGGAGTCAGTAACAAGTATAAAGTGCAATACAGATAGTGTTTAGAACAGTTAAGGAGACATGGACTCTTGAGTGTCAATCTGTGTATTGATGGTAGTAATCTAAAAGGAAAAAGAAATGTAGTTACAATGAGACCTGTAATGTGACAGTAGAGAGAAACAAGAAACGTTCTTAACAAACTTGAGTTTAAAAAAAAAAAAAGGCGCAAAACAACATGAGGAGTAAAGGGGGAGAGGTGGCGCCAGCACTAGAAGCAGGAGCAGCTGGGAGAGGAAGCTGTGAAGGGAGGAAGAGGGAGAACGAGGGTTAGAGGAGTGTCTGATTTGAGGAGGCAGTTGGTTCCAGGGTTTTGGGGAAATTATATGAAAATGCAGAATGGCCTGCTGAAGTTGAACAGCGAGGGACAGTCCGAGTGCGAGTATCCTGAGATCTTAAGGAGTGGATGGGGTGCTAAAAGAGGATAAGAGAGGGTGGGAGTGAGCCGAACCAAAATTTGGAAATGAATTTAGCACAGTGAGAGAGGTGCCGATTGACAACGGAAAGGACGGAGCAATATATAAGGTACAGTGGTGAGTGTGAAGGGGAGAATCCAGGACAGAAGGAGTTGGAGGGTGTCCAGTCTGGTTAGGGCGGACTTGGGAGTGGCACTGTAGACTACATCACAGTAGTCAAAAATGGGGAGAATCATTTTCTGAACAAGTTCATGCCTTACTGTTAGTGATAGACCGCTGTGGTTCCTGTACAAGGCACCTAACTTAGGGCGCAGTTTTTTCAGGATAGTGTCCACATAAAAAGAAAAGTTAAGGTGCTGGTCTAGGCACCCAACAAGTAAGAGTGTGTGTGTGTGTGTGTGTGTGTGTGTGTGTGTGTGTGTGTGTGTGTGTGTGTGTGTGTGTGTGTGTATATATATATATATATATATATATATATATATATATATATATATATATATATATATATATATATATATATATATATATATATATATATATATATATATATATATATATGTGTGTATGTGTGTGTGTGTGTGTGTGTATGTATAATATATACGTGCAATAGCTGAAGGCTCTGATAAACAGAGCAACTGTACTAATGTGTGACCACAGCCCCGCCGCCTGCTGGCGCTGTTTGTACGTTGAGTTCCTTATTCTGCAGTCCTTTGTATGCCCTCACAATATCTCAAACAAAGCAACTATCGTCTCTCACAAATATGTAAAAGAATATTTTTCTTAGGACCCAGCTTTTGCTGTAGCAGTTTAGTTCAGCCCTGCTTTTTCTTTTTTCTGTTTTACATACCTGACCAACTACTCCATTCCAGCCTCTTATTCATTCCTCACGATGCAACAGCTCAGTCTCTCCAGTTCACAGGAAAAAAAAAGCCTGTAACAATCTGCCACACTTCATTCATTCCTGTCCGTTTCTTCTGTAGCTCTCTCCTTCCCTGAAGCTGTGCTGCAGTCACACGCTCCTACAGTTATGAAGCCACACCACTCGCTTACTCACAAAAGAAGACTCGAACGGAAAGTGAGGCACTCTATTTCACCGAAACCACACTAATAAATGCAGCTTAAGCAGACTGGTACAAGCGGCTCACATCTACTGCAGTCACTAAGCCGATCTTCCTTGCTAAGTACAGCTGCCTTTTTTCCTTCAGAATTTTACTTCCACTATCACTCCAGCAATACCAAAAGACATCGTAGCATAATACTGAGCATCTGCAGCATCCTAACAAGCACCTTGCAGCCTCCACTGAGCATGGAATATTAAAAACCTAATAACAGAAAGCCTCAAACATACAAAAAGCCTTCGTCAGTGGAGCTTAGAAAGCTGAGTTCTGTTTTAAATATGAAGTGGGACTGGCACACCCAAAGATGGGGAGGTCGGGAGTTCCAAGCCCTTGGAATGAATGAGGCAAATGCCTGCTCACCCATTTTAGAGGAGTACATGGGGAGGGCCGGGAGAGACAGATCTTTGGAGCATAGGGTATAGGCTTTGTCAGAGGGTGTTAAAATGGCAGCCAGGGTGGTTGATTTGGATGCCCTGATGCATCACTGGGGTGTAGATGCATGGGGTGGGCAATCAAGACTGGAGTGGTTTGCTGTGGTGGGTCAGTCAAGGGGCTGATAAGGCAAATCTGCGTACATTATCAGGGCTAAAATAACCTTTACATTTTCTTTGGAAATGTGGGGTGTGCCGACTTCTAGTCAAAAGTTACCTTTCCGCATGCAACTTACAATCTTTCAGTTGCATGGAATTGTATTCTCCTTATACTGTCTTGTTTCTTCCTCACCACACTCCAAACATCTCTTCCCCCCTCCGTAAAAGAATTTTTTTTTTAGCTAAGCCCTGTTCAGTTGTAGGGCCTCGTATTTATTAGAGGTTTATAAAGATAATTTCTCCTCCTCCACACTCCAAAGCTTTCATCCCCCAAGTGTAGCATCCATTTCAGTTACAGGGAATTACTTTTATTTTGGATCCCCCTTCCTAAAGATCATTTCTCACGCCAAGAATTCACAAAGGTTTTATCCCCCAATGTGTGGAAATGGAGCTTCTTTTTCAGTTGCAGGGAATAATTTTTTTTTTTTTTTATTTCAGGTTACCCTCCCTGTAAAGACCGTTTCGTCTCTCTTGCACTTTCTGCTGCAGGTGTCATGGCGGACACCTTGCAGCAGAAGTGGTACAGTAGATGAGTCTCGTGCTGCTTGAGAGTATCGTTTGGGACGACTTGTGCACCGCTCGGATTCCCGTGTACTGTTTGAAACTATAAAAATGAGAGGCTGAGCGTGTTCGACTGGCTATGTTCATTTGTGCATAGTGGGTAGGGTAGTGGACCGTAAGGCATGTAGGCAAGATTAGGATAGGGACAGGGGTTCGATTCTCACAGCCTTCCACTTTCAGCAGGTCTGAATAATAATAATAAAAAAAAAAATAAATAAAATCGGGGAGGTGCGGTGGGCATAGCCCCCGGCCCCAGAAATTAAAATCTGAATTGTTGCTAAATGTTTGACATAACATAAAAGTCTGAATTATTGGTACACTTGTGTGAGGGACATAACACAAAAAGTAAATGTCTGCATTGTTGGTACTGAGGGATATAACAGTTATGGAACTGACGGTGTTCCCGTTCACGACAGTATTCCTGTTGGCCAGACTGTTTCCTCCTCGCCATGACACCTGCAGCATAAACTGCAACCGCTCCACAGTTTCTTCCCAACCACGCTCCACAAGGATTTTATCCCCAAAAATATAGACGAGGGACTTATTTTTTCCTTTTAAGCCCTTTTCAGTTGCAGAAAATGACATTAATTACAGGTCCACTTCCTTCCCTGTAAGATGGTAATTTCTCCCCACCATACTCCAAAATATTCTTCCCCCAAGTGTAGAGAGGACTTTATATTTTTTTTTTTAAAGCCCTTCCAGCTACAGATAATTTATTTTACTAAATGTCTTCAAGATCGCTTTGTGTCCCCCACTACTGTTCCCTTTTCTCCACACACCCTTCCTCCTCTCTCCCAGTACTAGTGTCCCCTCCAACACAAGTGTCCCTAGAAATATTTATTTTCCCTTTGTTTTTCTTTTTGTTTTTTTACGTAGAATATACCTCTCACCCCTCCTTTTTTAAGTAGAGTATTCCCCTCTCCTGGAAAAAAAAAAAAAAGTGAATATGCAGAACGCAACCATGGAGATCAGCGGCTGTCCACACTCTGCTCTGTACCACAGCAAACCCCACCCCCCGGCTGCCCGTGATGCCTGCTTCCAAACAAACTGTCACGGCTGATCTGGAGACTTGGTGCTCTGCCCCAGACCAGGGAGTCAGGTAAGCGCTGTCTGCCTCTCCGTCGTGCGACCATATAACGAACTGCAGCAGTGGCATAGCATTTCCAGACAGAAATGCTGAGATATGAACTGACTTTTCGATAGCATTTCTAGGGAAGTGCAGTGCAAAAAGACTATTTTGAGCCCAGCATTATTGTAGGTGATGTTCCCTTTAGATAGGTTGTATGCATTAACCTGGGAAAATGAGGTGAGCCCAGAGGAGAGGCTAGAGAGCAGGACTCCCCAACCCCTGCATTGTGGGACCAAGGGCATAGCTTGCCCTGTAAGTGAGCCCAAGCTTGGCATTTACAGACTTGCAAAAGAAAATGGCAGGCAAGCACTGGGATTCGGTCTAGGTGCTGTATTATTTGGACATAACAAAACAGGTAAAAAAAAAAAAATAAGCATCCAAGACAAGAAATGACCATACAATTGTGGCTGTAGAATTAATGAGATGTGATTAATTTAATGTGATGCGGGTATTATGTCTGGTGGAATGTGGGTTTTTATGGCTACTGTACTGGCTCATACTTTATTCATGTGTAGACATAAAAAACTCACGTCTTAATCATCCATAAGAGTAAGGTGATCTACTTGCGGAGTTGGGAAGCAACTAGACCGCCTTACTCTTACTCTTGTGGATGATTTTAAAGATGAGTTGTTTTGTTTTGTTATGTTATGTCTACACATGAATAAAGTATGAGCACTTCTTGATAACTTTGGCACAAGATTGGTGTCTTTGACAAGGAATGTACGGACTATGGTACCATAAGCACTCCCTTGCCTTAAGCAGGTGCCGGTCCCCCACTTTACCAGTATTTATCCTCTTCTTGACTGAGGTATGGTCATACCCTTACTGAACTTACTGCACTGATATTTTTGTATGGTACCTGCTGCGACGGGATTTTTGTTTTTTCTACATTAGGTACTGAGGGGTGATTACAGTATTTTTGTTCACTTTTTTGTTATCTTTAGTGAATGTATTTGGGACATTTGTAGATATGTCTGTGGTAACGGTACACTGTAAAGCCTGTGGTGAATGAGTATGACACTGCCTTTGAAGATTGGCAGTGGCCAATTGAAACGTTGGGCATTTCCAAAACTGCTTACTTCACCAAACGACAATGTGTATGGCTGTGTGTTTCATACTCTGAGCTTCGAATAAAGGTGAGCTAAAAACAATTGTTTCAGCCTCAATTGTATGGTCATTTCTTGTCTTGGGTGCTTATTTTGTTTACTTGTTTTGGCATTTACAGACTTGCAAACATTCGAGATACGCAGTGAGAAATCCAGGACAGGATCAAGGGTAATGCCTAGGTATTTGAAGGAGTCTGCCACAGAGATGGTGGAGCCATCTAAGCAGTGTTATCTCTAGACCAGTGGTGCAAACCTGTAATTTATGTGTCGATCGGGGAGCTTGGCTCAGAGTCTTACTGGAGTTCAGGACAAGGTGATTTTGGACAAGTCAGTTCTGGACTCTGTCAAAGTCAGCATCGAGCCTAGTGTTGATGTTGTTCAGACACTTGGAACTTGAGTAAAGTATCATCATCAGCATATAGTAGATTGTTACAATGAGAAGGGGTGCTAGGGACATCTTCAATAAAAATGGAAAATGACATATGGCCCAAAATGGAACATTGGGGGACTCTGACATTAATAGTCGTTGGGTAGAGTTGGCCTTGCTAAACTTCAAAATTGTTGCAGTTTGCAGAGGTAACTGGAGAAGGAGACTCCAGGGGATGACTGTTTGTGTTATAGCACAGTGTGATTACTCGGGTCAAACGCTTTTGTAAGGTCTATGAAAATGGCCTCAGTCAGCCTTCCCTTATCCATAGCGGTTAGTTGGACAAGAGTAGCGGAAGTGCTGTGAGCCGGCCTGAATCCATGTTGACCTATTTTATTTGTAAAATGTTTATCAGGAAAGACACGAGTGAGCTGTAAACAGCTAGTTTCCAGAAGCATCGCGGGGGGGGGGTGATTACAAGAATTGGGAGAGCAAGCAAGCACGATATATTAAAAATAAATGATAAAAAAAAAAGTTCAAATACTATTACATAACAACATAGTAGTACACTTAGAATCAGTATAACCCAGATATCACAAATGAAGTGCTGCAAGAGCAGGCTGAACAAAGGTTCAGTAAGTGCTTGCACAAGTCCAAAGGGAGGGCAAGTATAAGACAAGGGATGGGGGGTGAGGATAAAGAGTGGGGGATGGAAATGGGGAGAGGAGAGAGCAGCCATGATCTGTACCCCATCAAGATGCAGAAAACCCTGCAAGGGAGACAATGCCAGGTAGAAAAGGAGAAGGGAGTAAAAAGTGTGGTGGTGGAGAGAGATGGGCAGCCATGCCCCATCAGGATGCTGGAGAACCCTGCAAGGGGGACAGTACAGGGAAGAAAAGGAGGAGGGGGAAACTGGCAAAAAAAGGAGAGTGGGAAAGGGGGGACGGGGAGGAGGAATTAGCAGGGGCAGGAGACTGGAGGGTGGAGGGTTCTTGGTGTGGGAGGAAAGGAAAAAACAGAGGTGGATCCACTATCTCTTTCTGAGTGGTAGGGGGTGAGAGATGGGGCTATGATAGGTGCTTAACCTATGAGGTAAAAACAGAGGAAGGGTACAGTATAGGAGCCCAGGAGGTGAGTCAGGGATAGTGGAATGGAATAGAAGGAAAAATATGCAGAAAGGTGAGGAGGGTAGAGAAGGGGGCTGAGCAGGTACAGTAGGGGGAATAGAGGAAGTGTGGGGTCAGAGAAGGGGATAGCAGGTTATATTTGTGGAGGTGGCCTTTGACCTGGGCGGTAGCAAGTTTTTTCAGCAGTTTGCTAAGGAGTGGCAGGATTGCGACTGGCCAGTAGTTCTCAGTGCTTTTTTAATCTTTCTTTTTAAACACTGGGATTGTCTTACCCACTTTCTAGTTTTTAGGGATGGTGGCAGTGGTGAGGGACAGGTTAAATCTGGCCATCAGCATATATTTTAGAAGTCGCAGAACCTCACTGCAGGAGGTACAACGTCAGAATGGAAGGGCAATTTAGTCAGGAAGGCTACTCGGTAGAGCACAACATAAGGGACTCTGATCTGTTTAGGTCAGAGAAATGGGAATTGGAAGCATTGGATATAGTGTCAGGGTTATTGCAGTTGGAGTTATTGATAGTGATGTTAGGTGGGGTTAGACTTCTACTGTTCTCCATAAGCCCATTGGATCCAGAAACTCTGGGAGTCTCTGCTAGAAGCAAGTAGGAGCTCCCTGCAGTATTTGCTTTTAGCCAGTCTGATTTCTTTTCTACATACATTCCTCAATGCTTAATAAGCCAGCCAACTGGAGTGTAGAGACACGGATTTAAAGTTTGCCTGTTTGTCCCTGGCCTTAAGCATAGAGAGCAGGGTACTATGTAGCCATCAAGTGCATTTGCCTTTTACCCATTTGACTAATTAGGGGAATATGTTCGAACCCTAACTGGTGCATTAACATTTTTTTGCAGTGTGTCTGTGTGTATCTGTATGTTTGGGGGGGGGGGGGGATATGACATGGCCTGGCTGAAGATATGATATATTTATCTTCGTAAGAGGCCAGTGATGATATGTCTCACAAGTGAAGGCCACCGCTTAACTGAGTCCTTCCTAGTTGAACAGTGGCCTTCATTTGTCATAATCAGCACTCTTAACATATAATAAAAAGCCTTTAAGAACAAAAAAATGCCCCCACTGTAGTCTATGGAGCATGCCCCCATGCTGTTCACTTATCGATGACATAAAACGTGGGCGAGTGTTCCAAATAGGAAATAGACTATTTCAGCTGTGGGCACCCCCCCCCAACGCTTTCTTTTCCTGAGAAACTGCCACAGGTGAATTAAACTTTAGATCACAAACCATTGGGGAACTGGTCAGCTTTGTTGTATATTTGGGGGGGGGGGGGGTGCAGACCTGCAGCAGTAAGAACCTGCTCTTTAACCAGATTTGTTTCTCTGCCTGGAGAGAGCTGTCACTCCCAAAGCTAGCTCTAGTATCACTGGTCTCCAGCTGGTTTGTTTATTTTATAAGTTACTAAAAGTTGGTAAATTTGTTCTGTTAATCGATTTACTCTGCGTTAGGGAGTTAATTTTTTTTTTTTTTTTTTTTAATCTTATAGTTTTTCACTTTAGCTGCCAGACACTCCCATCGGACTGACTCTCCTCCACCATCTAGTATCTCTGGGGCTTACCTCAATTCTTGCTCGCCCTTGGCCAGAGAGCCTCTTCCGGAGGTGCTGGGTCACTGGTGCAGGAGCTTAGGGGGTCATTCAATCTAATGGTTTGCCCTTTTTGCCCCGAGGGACGGGCATGTGTATCAAGGACATGTGCGAGCTGCGCATCCGGAGACACCCCAATGTCCTTTGTGTAGCCTCTCTCGCCCCCTTGCTGCGCTGTTGTCCAGATACCTCCAGGCGGCAGACTAGCAGTGAGGCTTTGTAACACCCTGCCCCGAGAGAGGAGCGCTGTCTTAAGGATGATTAATCCTCCCTTCCTGGCCAACCCCGAGCAACCTGCATTCGTTTACAAAGCCATGTGGCGGGAGGTGAGGTGCCCAGTGTCTCAGCCCTCCACGCCACTGGGCCGGCGTAGGGAGCTTATTTTTTGACTGTGTTGGTCTTTCTGGTTCCTGTTTTGATTCCCAGGAACTGAAGACCATCCTACTGGCTATTTTCATTTTGGCTACTTTTAGATAAATTCAGACCACTAACCTTTTAAATTTCTAGTGGTTTCGTTTTTCTCTGATGTACATAAGAATTGGAGTACTTGCACTTCTGCCTCTGCCCTTTCACCATAATTGTTTCCTGTTACAGGAAACCACTGTTTAACCTTTGGCACAGTTTTTGAGGGTAAGAGATGTTATTACTGTTGGGTGTTTATTTTGTTTGTTTTGGGAAACTTTGTAGCTTTTTACTAGGATCTCTGTTTTGGCATGTCAGAGAGACTTGGGGGAACCAAACGCTCAAAAAAATATTTGTTTCTAGCGCCTGGCAAAGGCAGACTGCCACAAGCTGTGTTTAAAGTGCCTGGGTCCAGGCCACAACTTTACAGATTGTGTGTCCTGTCTCATGTTTTTTGCCCTAAAACCTTAAAGAAAAGGGTAAAAAAAAACTGGACGTTCAGTCTTCCTTCTCACAAAAAAATAAAGGCTCTGAAGGAGTTCCCAGTGATGGTGGAAGGCACGCATCAGAAGGGTCAGTCTCCTGATGTACAGCAGCAGCAACTTAACCAAAAGGTGACAAGAAAAAAGATTAAACTGCTCAGCCATCTGAAAGGCACGGTAAAGACTGATCAAATACCAGGGTGTCCAAAAAGGGTTGTCCTGAATCCAGTGATGGGGAAAAATTAAAAAAAAAAAAAAGCCTCAGAGCAGTCACTGGAAACAGTGCCTGCAAAAAAGAAACTAAAGGGGGAAAAAAATGTCACTGCTGCACTTGAATGGAGGAAGGAGCAGACAAAGACCCAGAGAAAATACCTTCCTCTAAGGACATATCAGAGATGTAGCAATTTTTCCAGGCCATGGGAAATTTTAATAATGTCACTGTGCCCCCGCGGCTCAGGCTGTAACCTGTCAGGAGGAAGGCTGCTATGTACAGGAGGAGGAAGGTGACACCATGGATTCAAAAGGGTGCACCCAAGCCAGAATTTAGCTCTCTTCAAAGGTGTTATGAGAACTGTCCTTCCTTTTCCTCATTTGTTAGACATGCTTGCTGTCCTCAACATTCCTCCTCAAAAAAAGTGAGGCGGCTGCTGAATTTATGGATACAATGGGGGTGGCACCTGCAAGGAGGTTAAAGAACTAGTGTACTGCCTGGAATTAATAGTAATTTTTCAGATGCAGACAACTATCACTTATGTCTGAAGTATTTTTTTTTTCTGTTTGCTAATTCGATTTTCCACCTGGCAGTACTGGGCTGATATGTGGCGCAGCACTGTGTCTGGAGGCTAAAACAAGCCAATTCTGTTCCTCCTGCTCCATCATCAGAAATGTGGCCAAATACATTGAGGGACCACAACAACCCTTGCAGCCTGAGCTGTAACTTTTCACAAGTTACCAATCAAAATGCAGGAAATTGTGACATCACTAGTAACCAAGAAGAGCCAGTTCTGCTGCTTCATGTGAGAGAGAATAATCAATCTGGCCGTGAGAAATGGTTCTCCTTGGTTACTGGTGTCGTCACAGTCTGTGTGGTTTCAGTGTTGGTGATTGTAGTGGGAGAAACAGAACTGACTTTTTTTTTTTTTTTTTTTTGTTTTGTTTTTTTAGCTTTCAGACAGAGTGATGCTCCACACATCACCTCAGTACTGCCAGGTGGAAACCTTCTTGTTAGTAAACGAAAATAAAAAAAAATACTTCAGATATAAGAAGTGATGGCTGACTGCATCTGAAAGTTACCATGCATGCTGGCCTGACTAGGATATGAAAATAAGCATACCTCGAAAGTTGTTATAATCACCTCCATGGCAGCAGCTTCTTGGGGAGGGGGCGCAACACTCTTGTGCCACTCTCTCTGCAGGGCACTCCAATAACCAGTTCGCCACTGTGACAGGCGAACTGGTTGTGGTGCCCTCATTCCGTCCCTCCGTTGACTGGATACCCAGAGCTAAGTACCCTGCAGAGGAAAGCCTTCCTCCTGCAGACCAGAACTGCAGCTTTGATATCAACAAGAATCCTTCACAGTGCGTCACCCAAGACGTGCAAGGGACTTACTGTAATTACTGGTACACGTGGCCACATCCACAGCTGTCGTTCCTTGGGCCAGGTTCCAAATGAAATATCTGTGTTACCACTTAAGAGACGGTTGGTCTCCCAGATGGGCCCCACTCTCAAAACTAGTATCAGTGGAAAAAGAACTGGTAAAGTCACTGTAGTGGTGGACTCCTGAGGTAGGGTGCCCACCTGCAAGACCTTACAGTAAGTGGCATATGGAGCCCACAGGAGTCCCTGGATTACATCAGTCTCCAGGAGCTCAGGGCAGTGCTGCTAGCAATGCAGTTGTTCTCTTCCCAGCTGCAAGGTCCGATTGCCCAAATCAGTACAGACAACACCACAACAAGGTACTGCATAAACCAGCAGGGAGGGGCAAAATCCGCAAAACTGTGTACAAAAGCAGTAAGGATCTAGGACCTGGCATACTTCTCAGAAGTGAACACTTGTGTGGTGTACCTGCCAGGCAAAGACAAATGTCCTGACAGATTTTTTTTTGAGCAGAATCAGCTGGGGACATCACAAGTGGGCCTTGAACCAGCTGGTTCTGGGCACAATTTTCAGAAGGTGGGGCACTCCCAGAATAGACCTGTTCACCTCCTGGAAGAACATACAACTCCCCATGGTTTTGTTGCAGACCACCAGCCAGAGGGATAGTCCCAGAGGACTCCCTGGTCTTGGATTGGACAGGGAGGTTCCTGTATGCCTTCCCACTATTCCTACTCCTATAGAAAGTATCTTAAAGCTCAGGAGGGAACCTGAAACAATGATCCTAATAGCCCAAGATGGGGGCCAGACAGACATGGTACTTCATGCATCTGGCCCTATCCAGGAAGTCTCGAATCAGCATGCCATTAAGTCACAATCTGCTGACTTTATCCCAGGGTAGGATAACATTCCTACACCCTAGGACATTACATCTGAGGGCATGGTTCTTGAAGAGTTGGAGTACTCTGGATTGGACCTCTCGGAGGAATTCCTGAAAGTGCTTAAGGTTTCAAGGAAACCAGCCACCAGGAAAGCATATTCCTTTAAATGGAAAATATTTTCTTACTGGTGTACCCCCAGAAGAAGGACCCCAGTGGAGACAGGGTTGCCTGTAGTCCTAGAATACCTGGTGCACCATTTTCAGAAGGTATTTTAAGGGTCTCGGTTATTAGTACCTACCAGTAGGGGACCCAGTCCCACCATGGGATCTCAATGTCTGCCTTGCCCAGCTTATGGAGGTACTATTCGGGTCTGTGAACAGTGCCAGCTTGATGTATGTCACATGGCAAACCTTATTCTCGATTGCTCTGACCTCTGCTATGAATGTAAGTAAACTGCAAGCCCTTGACGGTTGAATAAGGCCCTGCCCCATTTGTTACACAGAAATCATTTAAACGCAAGGGTCTGTTCTGTCCTCTTCTCTTCTGTCTGCGTAACCATATTTTCTTGTGGGACCTAGGAACTGATCACTCTGACGGTTTTGTAATTCTCCGCCTCTTGCTATCTCTCTGCCTTCACTTGCTGTTCTCTCTCCCCCGCCCCCCTTGCATATCTGCAGGTATAAAATTTGAATCTTTATGTGAAAATGTCATTGATACTGGGATTTCTTTGTTTAAAACTGTATGTAGTTATACTGTTTGAAATGATTGCAAAGCTATTTGAACTCAAGGGGTTAACCTGAGATGCAGTTTTTAAGCCTTTTGCAGAGCTGTAAACGAGATCTTACTTCGAGAGGGTTCCTTCAGTAGGTCATTATGTATGGGACTAGAGCCACCTGGCATCTGGGCCCACCGCACATCAGACTTTTCTAGCAATACCTGACTGGGGACCGCACACCCGACGTCGCGTGACGTCAGCGGAATGGGGTGGTCCCCACGCCCGCCCTCCCGTTCTTTCCCGCTGTCACCTCGTGGCAGTTGCATTTCAGACTTCCATTAGCAATCATCGTGAAAAGTTTGTGCGTCTGATTCTTCCCTCGCTTTTCCAACAATCTTTTCAAATTTTTTCTCGCTTATGTCTTCACCCAAGAAGTGCTTGTCCTGCAGCACACAAATACCCCACAAGGGCGGCCACCTTAAGCACGTGATCTGCCTGGGCCCAGACCATCTTGTCTCATCCTGCCCGGAGTGCCAGCCTTTCAGCCAGGCCACCAGAAAAAAGGAGGTGGCAGGCTTTGGAGGCCAATCTTTTAAGTCTGTCTTGCTTCGTTCAAAAAGCAAATGGACCGGATCCATGAGTCCTCTTTAGAAAAATCTTCTCCTTCCAAAAAAGAGCACCAAAAGGAGAAATCTCGGGAGCGCTTTGCGGAGGCCCAGCTTGAGGCCTCTTGCCCCTCGACGAGTAAGGCCGCTTCTCAGCTGCCGCCTAAAGTGAAGACTTCTGACAGTAAGTTGGACAAAACGTCTGCAGGTAAGTAGGCCGCTGGCTCCTCCGGCCGCACCACTGCTGCCGTTAAGTCGGTCCCCGGCTCCTCTGGGGACCGCCGGTAAGTCTGCTCCCCAGGCCTCAGGGACCCGCCCGGCTGTAGCCGATAAGTCGTCCGGGGGCTCCTCCCCCAACCGGTGCCATCTGGTAAGACACCCGTCTGACGGCCGCTCAGGCGTAGTTCTCCCATCTGGGCCTAATGTCGCCTCACTTGATGTCCGGAAGAGCCGGGGGAGACTGCCCCTCTCCTCCACTCTCCCCCGGCGGTACCCTCTCCTTCCTAGGCGGGTACTTCAGGCGAGGACAGTGCAGAGCCCTCGACGTTCAAGACCATTCCTCGGGGTCGGTTCTGCACTCCCCTGACGGGGTCACTGGGAAGGAAGCCCCTCCTCAGCCGTCCGGCCTAGTTGTAGAGGCCCCTCCTCTCCCATCGGGTGGGATCTCTCCAGATCCGGCGACTATCCCAGTCCCGATACCACCGTCTGATCTGGCTTGCGCTCGCCCGGCCCCGGAACCTCTGACTTCAGAACCCGGGCCCAGTCGTCTGCCCCAGCCTTCAACTCTGGTGCCAGACCCGGTTCCTCTGTCGGGTCCCCTTCATCTGATCCCGATGCTGGCCGCTCAGACGCTGGATCAGGTGGTGCCAGTCCCGGCGTCGGTACCCCAGACATTAGCTATCCCGACGCAGGATCCGCCGCCGATCTATACGACAGTGGGCCCAACGTGGGTCCCACCTCCGTCAGACCCCCTGACATTGGGGATTTATTCCAGACCCCAGACTGTCCCTCATTACCTCCTGGGGACCACTACCCGGCTGGTCCTCCTCCTCCTGATTGAAGTACTTCAGGACAGTACTACCCTGGGTACAACCCCTACCAGGGCTGCCATTTCCCGGGTTACCAGGGGTATCACTACCCTCCTCCCTCGCCCCCTCCATAGACTCCGGCCACGCTGGACTTCAAGACCCTAATTCAGTCTTGGTGTCAGGGGGCACGTTCGGAGTTGGTGTCAGATCTGGAAAGCGGGCTCCCACGTGCACGCTCTCCTAGATTTCCATCCCCGAGGAGTTCTTCTCCTCCATCCACGGGTCATATCTTGGGGACGGTCTGCAAAACCGTAGTTCTTCCGCACCTTAGAGAACTTTGGGACAAGAGGGCGGATGATGATGATGACGACGACGACTCGCGGAGGAGCCCTCGGACGAACCCGAGCTTCCGAAGGGCAAGGTTTCCCCAAGTCTCTCCCCGGAGGACCCTGCCCTGCCTTTTTCGGACCTCTTGAGGTCCATGCAAGACTTTTTGACTGAAGTCGGTGGAACAGGACCCCATGCGACAGACTCTCCGAACATCTGGACTTAGAGTCTCTGTCCCCGGTGCCGATTCCTCCTTGGATTGGACCTCACCAGGACCTGAGCTCTACGGTCTGGCAGATGCCTCATTCCATCCCGGCTGTCCCCAAGAGGGCGGACAGAGAGTACCAGGCGCCTAAGGAGATGCTCCATTTCTCAATGTGCATCCGAAGGCAGACTCTCGTTATTTCGACTGCTCATGATCGCCCGTCTGCACCCAAGCACATGAGGACATCTCCTCCAGACAAGGAGTTGAGGCAGATAGACCAGTTTGGTAGGAAGGTTTACTCTTCGGCCACATGTGCACTCCGATCCCTGAACTATGTGGCCCATATGGTGTGTCACCAGAAAGCTGCCTTGGCCAGGTTGGAGGCCTGAGTCCAGGCTGTGGACCCCTCGAGCATCAAGGAGGAGCTCGGCAAGGATCTCTATCTCTCATGTGTTTCCTGTAGGCATGGTCTGCGGGCAGCGTACGACTCCGACTCTGTAGCCTGTGCCTCGGTGATGGTCATTGCCTTAAGCCTGGCTTCACATTTCTGGCCTCGCCAATGGGGTACAGTTTGCGATTCATGACGCCCCTTTCCGAGGCTCGGTACTTTTTGGTGGTGACACTAAAAACATCACTGACCTGCAGGATAGAGGCCTCTCCCTGAGGTCAGTGCAGTCCATGTACCGATCGGGCACTCAGCAGCAGCCCTTTCAGAAAAGGACCTGGAGGTAGAGGAAGCAGGCCCTGGCTCGACGCTAGGAGAAACGCAAGGCCACAGGTTCCGCCACTCCTCCTGCCTCCAAGAACCAGAGACGCTCAGGAGGTCCTCCTCCTGACTGCCCTGCCACCTCCTGACTCCCTAGCCCAACCACCTCCTCAGCCTCATGGCGAGGAGCCAGTGGGGGGGGGGGAGAGGTTCACCTGCCACGTGCAGGAATGGCAGGACATAACCTCCGACGCATGGGTCCTGCAGCTAGTGTCCGCCTGACACACTGTTGCTTTTCTGTCAATCCCACCAGACTGTCTGCCTAAAAGGTCCTCCTACTCCAGGGAACAGGCTTTTGTTGTTCGAGAAGAAATTCATAGCCTCTTACTCAAAGAAGCAATAGTGTTCCCCCCCCCCCCGGCAAAGGGGAAGGGGGTTTTACTCCCATTTTTTCCTGGTTCCAAAAAAGATGGGAGACTTGAGACCCATCCTCGACCTGAGCAGTCTCAGTCTGTTCGTTGAGTACAAAAGTTCCAAATGCTGACACTCCAGAGCCTTCTCCCACTTCTTCTGGAGAAGCATTGGCTTTGCGCTCTGGGCATGCAGGATGCTTACCTGCACATTCCGATCTTCCCCAGCCACTGCAGATTCCTGCGGTTCCTATTCGAGGGGGAGCATTTCCAGTTTCAGACCCTCCCCTTTGGTCTGTCCTCGGCACCTCTGGTGTTTACCAAGTGCCTGGCAGTGGTGGTGGCCTTTTTGCACCACTAGGTTATTGCGGTTTCCCTTATCTGGACGATTGGCTGATTTTTGGCCCCCTTCAGGGTTTCTTTACTGGAGGCTCTGTCCTTAATTCTGGACCTTTTCGGCAAACGGGGGATTACTGTCAGTATCCCCAAATCATCCCAGATCCTGTCCCAGAGACTTAACTTCATTGGAGCGGTTTTGGATACGGTCCAGTGCAGAGCCTTCCTTCCTCCAGACAGGGTAGAGACCCTGGTCCGTCAGGCTTCTTTGATGTCGTCCAGGACCATCCCGGCCTAGCAGCCTCCATCACTACTGTTCTCCTTGCAAGGCTCCACTTGAGTTACTCAATAGTCCTTGCGGGTGCAGTGGGATCAACTCCTGGACGACCTGGACCATCCGGTCCTGGTGTCGGCAGTTTAGAAAGAAATTGCTGTGGTGGAGGGACCCCTGCAACCTTTCCTGGGGTCTCCTTTTCAAGAGCCTGGTCCCCTCTGCAACCCTGATTACGGATGCATTGAACATGGGATGGGGAGCACACCTAGTGGAGCACCAAGCTCAAGGACTGTGGTTCAGCTTGGAAGCATTGTTACACATCAATGTTCTGGAGATGAGAGCGGTCTTGTATGCCTTACAGTCCTTTCAGACCCTCCTTCCCAAGGGATCACTGCTTGTCCAGACGGACAATATGACAGTAGTTTGGTACCTCAACAAACAAGGAGGAAGGGAGGCAATGTTGGTGTGGAACTGGGTGGTCCAGCACAATCTGGCCCTAGTGGCTGTGCATGTTCCAGGCGTTCAGAATGTCCTGGTGGACAGTCTCAGCAGGTCTCGGACCCTAAGTCACGAATGGGAACTAAATCAGGAAGTGGCAGAGTCTCTCTTCCTAAAGTGGGGTGTCTGGAACTCTACCACTTCACCTCCCACTCCCAACACAAAACTTCCCAGTTTTTGCTCGCTCGTTCCAGGGCATGGTGCTTTCTGGCACGATGTGCTGTCTCTCTTGGACAGGGAAATTTTTGTACACCTTCCCTCCATTTCCCATTAGAGGGTTCTCCTCAAGTTTCAGGAAGAGGAGGCACAGATGATTCTCATCGTCCCTCTCTGGCCGAGAGACAGATTTGGTTCCCGCTGCTGCAACAGTTGGCAAACCACCGGTTCCACCTCCAGTGACTCACGACCTCTTAACCCAGGATCAAGGTCGTCTTGTTCATCCGGGGCTCAGGGCACTGCATCTTAATGCGTGGTTCCTACAGACATACCGGTTTCTCGCTTTGGGTTCTCCTCTCTAGTCACTCAAGTCTTAGTAGAGGCCCGGAAACCCTCTACTCTTTCCACTTATGCCATGAAGTGGAAACGTTTTTCCATTTGGGCGGCTTCCAAAGATTGGAACCCATTTTCTTGTTCTGCCCCGCAAGTCATGGAATACCTCCTCCATCTGTCGTATTCTTCTTTGAAGGTCCAGCTTTCAGCAATTTCGTCGTCCCACGAGCTGGTGGATGGTAAACACGTGGCTCAGTTGGAAGTCTCGAACCTTTCTGAAAGGGATTCTCCATCTGAAACCACCCATCCTCAGCCCTGCACCCCCTTGGGATTTGAATTTCGTGTTGGAGAAGCTTACTGTCCCTCTGAACCAGCGATGAGCTGTGATTTACGCTTCCTCTCTTGGAAGATGTTGTTTTTGGTTGCTGTTACTTCAGCTCGAAGGATTTCGGAGCTTCAGGCTCTAGTATGTAAAGAGCCTTATCTAATTTTCCACAGGGACCAGGCGGTCCTTAGGACAAATCCTAAGTTTTTACCCAAGGTGGTATCGGAAGTCACACTGAACCAATCAGTGGAGCTTCCAGTTTTCTTTCAGTCCTCTGCGAACAGAGGTGAGGCACTCCTGCACACCATGGACGTCCATCGGATCCTTCGGTGTTACACACACCGAACGAAGGATATCTGTAACAGTGCTCAGCTTTTTGTTTCCTTTGCCCCCAGGTCAGTGGGCAAAGCTGTTTCTAAGCAGTGCCTTTCCAATTGGTTAGGTAATGATTCGCTACTGTTACCAAAAATATGGCAGACCCCTGCTGGTTCCCATCAGAGGTCAGTCTACCAGGGGCATGGCTGCTTCCGCTGCCTTTTTGTGGAACATTTCCGCGGCTGATATCTGTGCCACAGAAACTTGGAGTTCTGTCCATACCTTTACCAAACACTACAGTCTGGACATTGCCTCTAGGTGGAAGGCAGGTTTTGGTCTAGCTGTTTTGCAGGTCCTTATGTCCTAGGCTGGGTCCATTCTGGTTCCCAGTCTTTTTTTTTTTGGGGAGTTTGTTTCTCTCCTCCTCCCTTGTTTCTCTTGGTCTCTCCTCTGAGGGACTGCTTGGGATTCAGTCCTATATGTAATGACCTACTGAAGGAACCCTCTCTAAGTAAGATAGTACAGTTATGTAAGAACTTACCGTAACGGTAGCTCTTCGAGAGAGGTTCCTTCAGTAGGTCATATTTTTCCCTCGCTCCTCCCCCCTTTTATTTTATATACAGGGACTCCAAATCCTGTTTACTCCTGCTGAAAGGCCTCTTCCAGGCTCTGGCTGGAGAACTGGAAGCCGGGCGTGGGGACCGCCCATTATATACGGTCACATTGACGTCAGTCTCGTGACTTCGGATAGGCGGTCCCCCATCAGGTATTGCTAGAAAAGTCTGCTGTGTGGCCCAGACACCAGATGGCACTAATGCAACTGTTTCAGATGCCGATGACCCCTAAGCCTTGGGTGCCACCCTCAAATCCTATGCCTAAGTATCTCATCCACCCCACATTCCTAACAGAAACCTAGGACCTACAAGCCTAGTTCCCTTAATCCAAGATGACCCTGCCTATTCTCTATCTTTTACCTATTCTGGGCTCCCTTTTGGCTGCCTACTCTTTCACCCCAATTTCTACCCTATTCCTTAACACCTCCTTATTTTTTATCATTTAGGTATGAGCTCTTACTCAGCAGAGACTATGTGGGATTGTTGTCTCTTCTCATTTCAGTAAAGCTTATTATGTACCTTTGCATGTTAATTGTTGTCCGATATGTATAGGCCCATATTGACTGGCACCTTCACAATGTGTGGTTTTTTTTTTTTTTTTCTTTCTTTGCACCGTTGTCCACCGTAATTGTAATCTTATGAAGTGTACTGTATTGTATTTATGCCCGGGACCACCTTGAAAATGAACTTGCTCAGTGGTGCTTATGTAAGCATTAAGCCATGACAGAGGTGGCATCTAATGCTGGATTGATGCATTGGGGGGCGGTGGCGCCCCGAGGCCGAGGGCTACCACCCGCCCCATGCATCGATCGCATTAGATGCCACCCGACTGAGTAACCAATTTGCTCCTATTATGGGCGGCGGGACAATGGAGTTGCCAGGAACCTGTTATTGTGCTTGGAGCGATATAGCAGGGGAGTCGGGCTGTGAGGACACGCTTCTGCTGCACTTTTCAATCTTCCTTGATGCCTACATGTACTTACTGATGCTGTCTACATACTTACGGGATGTGAGTACACAAGACACTGTGGCTCACATCACAGTCCGGTGTTTCTGCCAATGTGCAGAGTATTTCCTTTATACAGTGGAGGTCTCCAGCGTGCTGATATCCCTCGGTGTGCATCCGCATGCAGATTTGCCTGCCTCCCGCATCACTTCCCCTTCCCTCTTGCTGAGTCCCTGCTTGCCGGCATCCCCTATCTGTCTCCCGCGATCCTGTGTCTGCATTCGGTGCACCCCTGCTTCTTGTCCCCCCTCCCCTTTTCTGTCCGCATCCAGCTTGTCTCCCCGTCGCTGCACCACTCTTGCCCCTGAAACACTCGCTCCCCTGCTGTGCCCAGTGCTGCTAGGCTGGGGGTCTGGCTGCTGACGGTACTGCCGAAGCGGGCACGGCATATAAGCTGGGTTAATGCCCGCTTCGGCTGCCATCTTGTGTCCCTCCTACACCTATCGGATCGCAGGATCTGAAGCACCTTATTAATGCCATGTTTCAAGCCTGGTTAAATAAAGTGATTGAATCCTATATGTAATGACCTACTGAAGGAACCTCTCTAAGATCTACTGTAACGGTAAGTTCCTATGCAGCTGTACTTTCTGGGTCACTATGTTCTTTTTGCTGCACCTGCATCGAAACTGACAAGAACATTCTGTGAAAAGCAGGATGTCAACGAGACAGACTTATAAAAGAGCAACAATGCTTTTGACAGAGAGCAAGACAGAAACTTGGAATGAGAGAGATCCTCAGAAGAAGGACTTTATTTTTTCTGTTTCTACTGTCTTTGTAAATAGTTGTACTGAAATTGTTTTTTATTTTCTGTTATTGAGAAAAATAATAACGCTATTTGCGAATTTTGAAGCTGCTCCTGGTTTCCCTGTGCCTTGACGACTGCCCTCTGTATGGAGCCAAATTACATAATATTCTCTAGGGATGAGGTAGTCCTTGAAACCAACAGGAAATTCCTACCTAAGGTGGTGTCAGAATTCCATGTGAACCAGTTGGTAATGCTTCTTTCTTGTGCTCTATCCAGAACACTGCAGTCCAGGTGAGTAAACATTGCACAGCCTTGATCTGAAATGAGTTCTGAGCATCTACATGGAGCAGACAAAAGAAGTGAGATCTACTCAGCTTTTTGTTACATTTGGTGAGGCTGGCAAAAGGTAACCAGCAGATAGGTCTGTCTCTTGCATCCAGTTATGTTATGAAAAGCTTGGAAAATGCCACCCAGAGGCTTAAGGGCACACTCCACAGGTGATACCTCTGTCTCTGCTGCATCCACAAGGGCATCCCCTTATTAGACATCTGCAAAGCAGCCACCTGGACAACCGTGCACGCTTTCACAAAGCATTGCAGCCTGGACATACAGTCCAGGAGGGATGCCAGTTTTGGAACTGCTGTCTTGCAGAACATTTATCTTGAGTAGGTTCTGGACCCAGCCTCCCAAGGTACTGCTATTGAGTCTGCATAGAATGTAAACACTAAAGGGGAATCCTCGGCTCCCCTGCTTTAATATTGTGGGGCCTAGAGGTGCTATGTAAGCACACCACCTAAGCAAATATTTTTTTAAACAGCTGATAGATTACGTATCTTAATACAGTGTCTGGTTGATTCTGCATCTTTCCACCTGCCATGCTGCCGAACTAACAGTCTCCCCCCCCCCGCCCATGGCCAACACAGTGATGAAGTGAGTGGGCTAAGCCGTGGGGGGCATTTGTGTGTGGCACTTAGTGTATATTAATACTCTGTAATGGCGCAGTTTCATGCTTAGTCTGCCGGTACCAATCGGGCTAAGTCTGCATGATTGTACCGGCAGACCTAAGCCCAAAAATGCCCTGTTGGAGTATTAGCATACATTACTAAGTGCTGTCACATGACCCCGGCGGCTTATCTTGTCGCTCACGTCATCACAGGGGTTGCTGCAGGGGACAGTAGTACTGTTAGTTTGGCAGCATGGTGGGCGGAAGGATGCAAGATCAACCAGATTTAAAGTAATATCTCGCTTATCCGTGGTTTAAAAATGATTTCTTTAGGTTGCTTGCTTAATCAGGACCTCTGGGTCCCTTGTATAAAGGCAGGGTAGAAGAGGATTCCTCTTTAAGTGAGGGGATTCCTGGTGATAGAAGAAAAAAAATACTCACTGTAGTAATGTTTCTTCTCAGGGATTCCAAACTCTGTTTACACTCCCCATTCTGCCTCCCCTTCCAGAACCTGAAAATAGGTTCTCACAAAAATCAGTTTTTATTTATTTGTTTTTTTGTTAACCGGGTAAGGTGCACTAGCCATAGCAATGACTATTTTCAGGCACAACCCAGGAGGTTACATTAACAAAACATTAGAGGCAGTGACAGTACAATGAATAAGGTACAAAAATTTGACAATTTCTGAGGAGTAAAGACGCAATACAAGCACGAGAATACACTAATTATTATACAATTACAGAGTAGGTATTATAGGAAGGTAAGATAAAAGGTTAAATTCAAAACAGTCCAGTACTAATTGGAGTAGGTATAATACTAAGGTGATTAGAAAGTGTACAATGGTCTGTACTGGGTAGATATGGTAGTGCTAGGAGAAAAATAGGAGTAGGGCTACCAGTTTGAGGATGGTGTGGAGTAGGGGGATAGAGGAGGAAATTGGGAGAAGTGAGCCAAGAATGAAATAGAAAGTGGGATAATCTTGGAGAAAAGTATAGAGCATGTTATGAGGGCAAGTTTTGGAGATGGGTAATGGACGGGGAGTCATGAAAGTGGTAGGAACTAGGGAGGTTCAAAACAGGAGCATGTACAGGAATCAGCGAGATGGTTACATAGCAGTTTTTTGAAGTAGGCATGAGATGACGCTAAACGTATGGTTAGCGGGAGGAAGTTCCAGAATTGAGGGGCGTGGCAGGAAAAGGCACTAGCACCTTTGGTGGAGTTATGTCTAGGAATGTGAGCAGGGGCATTGTCTGCTGAGCGTAGGCCATAGTTGGGTGTCTGGTTTCGGAATAGGCCTGCCAGGGGCCTGGGTATTTGTGTTCTGATGATATTGTCAATGACAGAACCATATGCATATGATCTGGATGCAGGAGGAGAAAGCCAGCCCAGTTCAGCGTAAAGAAGGCAGTGGTGTTTCATCCGATGAGAGGAAGACGCATAACAACAGATATTATTGTAGGTAACATCCCACTTCCGAAAAGACATTTCACCTGCTGTGATATAAGTTGCGGCCCCATAAGTGAGCGATGGTAGTAGTATGCCACGTGCTATGGCAAGTCTGGCAGGGGGGGGTGAGTACATAGCTAGTACAATAGGCAATACCAAGTTTTCTATTTACCGGTTTGCACGTCGTCTGTTGAATGTGAAGCTCGAAATTTTAGAGACGGATCAAGGGTCGTGCCTAGATATTTGAAAGAGTGAACCACCCCAACAGGTGAGACATCAGCAGTAGCAACATTAAAGTGGGGCTGAGCATGCTTAAGTTTATTACTGGTGCCAAATAGCATGACTTTGGTTTTAGCAACATTTAAGACAAGTTTATTGCTGAATAGCCACTGCTGAATTTTTTTGAAAGTCCCGGGAGAGTCGCTGCTTGATGTCAGTGTTTTTAGCACTAGCGTACAGGACAGTATCATCAGCATAAAGCAAGGAGGCAGTCTAATGGAGGTTTGAGGTGATATTGTTGATAAATACAGAGAAAAGCAGGGGACCAAGGATAGATTCTTGTGGAACGCCAATGTTTACAGTGGCTAAGTCAGAGTCCATGGAGTTGTATTTAACTAATTGAGATCTATCCGATCAGTAGCTCTCAAACCATGTAACGACAGTCTGTGAGAAACCGAGATCTTAGAGTTCCTAGGAGGATGGGGTGGTCGAGATCAAACGCTTTGGTCATGTCAATAAAAATTGCCCCCGTAAGGGAGCCTACATCCATGGCCTCAAGGGTATCGGACGTGAAATTGAGCAAAGCAGTGGTGGTACTATGATCTTTCCAAAAGCCATGCTGTGCAGAGGTAAGAAGATCCTTTTTCTGTAGAAAGGCAATGATTGGCTACGAGTTTCTCAAGAATTTTGCTGAGTATGGGCAGGATAACTATGGGCCTGTAATTGGATGGATTTTTATGATCCCCATTTTTGAAAACTGGGGTGATCCTAGCTATCTTCCAGATGTCCGGAACATAGTTATGGCATAGGGAGAGGGTAAAAATCTTTGCTAGAGGTGCGGCTATGTAAGGGGCAACAAGGTTCAGGAGCTTAGGTTCAAGGTTGTCTGATCCAACCGCAGCAAACTCGGATGTTGTTTAATAGTCTTAATACTTCATGGTTAGAGACTGACTTGCAGTAGAAATTTGGCCCAGGTATATCAGGTAGGATGGTTGGGTTCAGTTGGGCCGAGAAGGAAGAGGTGTAGTTGGAGAGGTCAGAAAATCCCCAGCAAAGATTGCAGCTCTGTCACACATCCAATTATATAAGCTTGTATAAAACTGACTATCCCTATTATCTTTGCCTAAAGGTCTACCCCAACCTCAATATTTGCTCTTAATTTCCTTTAATTTCTAGTGTATCCTGTCTCCCTGGTACAGAGACACTGTACTCTGATCTGCTGAACATGAAACCTTGCATGTTATGCAGCTATCCACTTCAGAGGAGAAGGATCTGTGGGGGGGGGGGGTACTAGTCACAGGGGACATGAATTGTACTGCGCAGTGCAAGAAGGCAGCAGCCAAAGTTGATGGGATCCTAGGGTGCATTGTCAGAGGAATCTCCTCCACGAGATAGAAAGTCATCATGCCGCCATACAGGTTGCTGGTGAGACCACACACTGAGTACTGTGTGCAGTTCAGGTGCCCCTAAGACATCAGACTGCTGGAGGGGGTCAGTGTAGGGTGAAAAAGATGATCCTTGGACTGGGGGATAAACCATATGAGGAAAAACTGAGGGAGCTCCAGCATGTATTCCTTGGAGGATAGAAGGGAAAGAAGTGATATGATTGAGACCTTCAAGTACTTAAAGGGCATGAATAGGGTTAGTACTAAGGGCATTTTCAGACTAATGGGGAGGAACACGAGGGTGCACAGTCTGAAACTGAAGGGGAGGGAAGATTCAAGAGAGAAATGAGGAGGCACTGTTTCAGGGAAAGGGTGGTAGCAAGGTGAAACAGGCTGCCAGAGGAGGTGATATTGCTGAACACTGGGCAGTTTTAAGAGGAGATGGGACGGGGTCAGAGGTAAGGTCAAAACTGAGGGGGAAGCTGGGAGTCGGTGGACTGGGATGATAAATCAGATGGACGGGAAAGGGGTGGGGAGCAGCTGCAGTAGAATGGACTGGGAGCTGCATACTCTAGCAGATTTGATAGGCCATATGGCCTGTATCTGCTGGCATTTCCATATGTTCGAATGCTGCACTCTGGTTATAGAAACAAATCTGGTCAACTGCCAGATTGAAGCTGCCGAGTTTGAAACCAGTATTCTGAATTCCAGAATTAGAATAGGTTTCATCTCAGAGGGCATCTGTCACTAATGGAGATAGATGCATAGAGTGTAAACATAGTGAGGGATCCCTGAGAAGAGTCAAGATTAATGTAGTATTTTTTTTTTTTTCTTCTAGGCTAGCATCTTCTGTAAGTACAAATCCCAGAATCCCCTGCTGCTGACATCTGAGCAGTTGGTAGCAGTAGGATATTCAGTAACATGCAGTGCATGTTAGAGCTTTTTATAATCTCCGATCAGATATTTTCTGGATCTGCTTTTCTTTCCAAGTGCTAAGTACAGTCCCGTGTGACTGTACTTAGCCAAGGGAGGATAGCGGGACCAGCAAACGAAAGATCAGAGCTTTTATGAACTCTTTAACGAGCACTGCAGGCTATTGAGTCTCCTACTACCGCTTACTGCCCTGATATCAGCTGCAGGGTATTCTGGGATTTGTAGTAACAGAAGATGTCAGTCTAGAACTAAGCAAAATTAGTCTAATACAAATATAAACAGGAAGTTACTAAAGCATTTTTGCACAAAGTGCACATTGGTGCTGACTGTTTCCCTTTTAAAGTGGAGATTATTATTTTGACTATTTTTTGTCTGAAGCAATAAGAGTATCCTGTTGGCCTTCATTACTGCTCTTTATTTATTAGGTCTGTCGTGGGTGAGGGCTCTATTGATGATTTTGTTTTATTCTTTGATAACCATGTAAGGCCCACCAGGCACAAGTACTTATTTTCAGGGGTGACCCGGCAGCATTGGGGAGATTGTGATTTGTTTTGAGTCGCACAGTATGCAAGTGGAGGTTGTGGGAATTAAATCCATGTCTGCTGGATGTACCAAACTTGTTTACAGCCTATTACTCTGACCTCAGTCAAGGCTGTACTGTCAGCTGCCTGATTCCTAGGTCTTTTCCATCCCTGGTTACTTTCAAGATGTTACGGTGTACTAAGTAGTTTGCCTCAGGTTTTGAGGGCCCAAGTGCATAACATTTTGGTTGTCTATTTCTTTGGAAATTACATTGTGGGAATATCTTATTTTAATTGGATTTTATGGAATGTTTAAAAGTTGTTTTTGTATGTGTTTTTATATTATGTTCAGTGCCTTGATCTCCTGGAAAGGCGCTTTACAAATAATTATTTCTTTCCTTACTGCCCAGTTTGGTGGTGTCTGCATAGCCCCCAACACAGTCTCGTGGTACCCCGCTAACTACCTCTGCCTCCTCCAATAGCCCACTGATACAGTCCCTCTTTGTTCTGTTTGTCAGCCATTCTCTTAACCAGTTACATATTTAAGGATGTAGACTCAGTTTATCACCCTTTTCTATCACTGCATCATATACCATATTGAATACCTTAGCTACTGGCTTGCTGTTGTCAAGAGCCTTACTAACCAAATCATAAAAACAGAACATTAGTAATGCATGAGCGACCTTTTGTGAACACGTTGTTTCAAATCCCATTTTTGTAGTTTGTAATCAGTCTGTTTTATTAATCCCTCCAGGGACTGGTTTTATTCATGGTATTTTCCTTTTATGTTCTATACATTTGATAGCTATTAGAAATTGTGCCAACTTCCTGCTGCAGTTCACTTCTTCTGGTTATACTGTGTAATTCTATATACAGCAGTAACTGAAGTTGGCTTCCATTTCATTTTACAGCAACAGCAAAAAACAAAAACCCTCACATTTTCAGGAAGTAGTTTGATTTGCTAACTCTCCCCTGAAACAAGCCATGACCACCTTTTCAGGCTTGTCTTGCAGTATGAAAACACTGTTGTAGAGCATGTGCTGCCCTTTGCAGTCAAGACTGCTGCAGAGATCAACCAGGCTTGTGGGCATCTCTCTTGGTGGGGTGAGTGGGGCAGCCTTCAAAATGCACATTTCCAAACAAAGTAGTAAACAACTAACTGATCCTGTGTTTCTACTGGCTGGACTTTCAGGCAGATGTAGCGAGTCAAACGGCCTGCTGAAGTCTAGAAAGAGGACATCCACTGGCCTACCGTGGTCCAGCGCTCTCGTCACCCCTTCGTAGAACTTCACCAGTTGGTCTGACATGATCTGCCCTTCACAAAGCCATGCTGGCGGTCACCCAGGAGTCCCCGTGCCTTCAGAAACCCTTCCAGTCTCTTCTTCAAGATAACCGCCATCACCTTGCAGCGGGCGCCGGGAAAACATTACTGTCACAGCAACCCAACTCTGGTGGTCTAGCGGTATCCCCCTGCCCACTGAGCCCCACCGACCCGCTCCCCCCGTTCAGCGGCAGGCGGCAGCTCCCCACCCGCTTGCTGCCCTGCAGACTGACACCGTACGGACGGGCTACACGCCCACTGGTCCACGGGCGGCAGGCGGGGGAGCTGCCGCCCGCTGACCGGGTGGAGCGGGGCCAGGGCCCAGTGGGCGGTGGGAGGCGACTGCCAGACCACCAGGGTTGGGTTGATATGGCATTAATGTTTTACAGACGACCGCGATTGTGCTGCGAGCAGTCCACTTGACCACCAGGGATATTGGACGGTTAATTTTGATACTTAAGCCCGTGACCGGGCGTGAGACGGTCCACTGGACCACCAGGGATATTGGACGTGTATGATATTCTACGCAAGCCCGCGATCGGGCAGTGGGGCACATTTCTGCGATGTGCAGGGGGCGTTGGTCCCTGACGGCTGCAGCCTGGCAGAGTGCCAGGCGCAAGTCGCCAGGGATCTGCGCATCTGCATGCAAATGGCCCCGTAATGACATGCAAGTGGCCCCATTTAACGCCCGTGCATGCATTATGGCCCCATTGCATGTACGCACGAATATCGTGGTTGATGCGCTGGCGCTGGCAGACTTTAAGCTGGCGCATTCCCCTGCTCCACTCTGGTCACTTGCGCTGGCGCAGTGCCACTGCACTATGCATACTGGGGTGGCCAGGGTGCGATATTCAACGATGCTGTACCATGTCGCAGCTTCGTTTAAATATCACCCTGTCAACGCCCCTGCACAGCCCAGTTTGCGCTGTGCCCAAGCTTGCGCCACAGCCTGGCGCAGTCTGAATATCCGGGCCACTGTCTCTTGCTTCAGTTTGTACTACTACTTCTTGTGTTTGGATATGCGACTTCGAGGCTTATAGGACTTTACAGAATACCTGTTAAAAGGAGATTCGCCTTGCCAAGACTGCATACTACAGGAAACTTCTCAGTTCCTCTGCCTCCAACCCTAAACGGTACTGGCCTCAAATTTAAGGAAATTCTTGGGAACAATCCGTCTCTGACTGCTAATGATATGTATATAAATAATGCCCACTGCAACCACCCTCTCTATTGCTGATGCCTTCAACGCCCTTTTTTTCCTCACTTCCCACCCCCCACACCTACCATGTCCCTCTGTGCCCGGGCTGCCTCATTCCCGCTGTCCGTGGCTCCCCCTCCTCTAGCGCTGTCTCCAGTCACATGTCATGATTTCTTTAAATTACTAAGCAGTATCCCTGTCTGTGGTAGTGTAGGCTCTGATGGCATCCATCCTGTGATTCTTAAACAATTTGCGACTTGGCTCGTGGCGCCCGTAACCAGGCTTTTTAACCTCTCCATCTGTTCTGCCTCTGTCCCCTCTGTCTGGAAAATGGCCAGAATTATACCTGTGTTTAAGAAAGGTGATGCCAAGATTCTGGCTAACTATCGCCCCATATCTCTCCTCCCCACACTTAGCAAGCTGCTTGAGAAACTAGTCCATCGGCAAGTCTCTGATTACCTGTTCAAATTCAATCTTCAACCCCTATAGAACATGGCTTTAGGGCAGGGCACAGCACAACTGCT
Organism: Neoceratodus forsteri; assembly: GCA_016271365.2. Lineage (NCBI taxonomy): Eukaryota > Metazoa > Chordata > Ceratodontiformes > Ceratodontidae > Neoceratodus > Neoceratodus forsteri. The sequence goes on from CM028138.1 coordinate 422,706,043, forward strand.
CTGACCCAGTTATACGTGACGTCAGATGTAACATGGACAAGGGCCTACTCACAGGAGCTGTGTTTATAGACTTCTCTAAGGTGTTTGATATGGTACATCACCCCCTACTTCTGGCTAAACTGCAGGCCCTTGGTGCCTCCAACTCTACCCTGTCCTGGTTTGCTATCTATCTTGATAATCATTTCCAGGCTCTCATTCTGTAAAGTCCTCTCCTCCTCTGCCCCTCTTACCTGTGGGGTCCCTCAGGTTTCTATCCTTGGTCCCCTACTCTTCTCTCTCTTCCTTAACGACATCCCTGTTCCTTCGCCTCATAGCAGCATACTCTTGTATGTAGATGACCTAGTACTTTCCTCTGCCTCCAAGTCCATGGTGGATATAAATCAATCTTTCCATGGACTTTCAGGCCCTTCGATCCTGGTTTTCTTCTAACCATCAAGTCCTAAACATAACTAAGACCCAGGCCATGCTTTTTCAGGTCCTCTAATAAAGTGCCCATGGAGTCCCCTAAGCTTTTGGTCCGCAGTTATGATGGTACTGGTGTCTCTAACTCCTTAACCTTCAAATACCTCGGGGTTACGCTTGACCTGGTACTTGATTTTGGCGCACATATCAATGAAATATTTTGCTCTGTTAATGCTAAGATTGGTGCAGCCTATAGCGTGCAACACTTTCACTCAGGCTGCTAGGATCTCGGTTGCACGTGGTGTTTTACTTCCTCAACTCCTATATGTCCTCCCTGTATTTTCTCATGCTAATGCTGGGGTCTTCGCAAGTGGAATAATTCTTATAACAATATCTGTAGATTTGCCTTATCGGCTCCTCGCCTAACACATCACTGCCTACTCTGTTCTGCTTTACACTGGCCGTCTCCCACTGCATTCCGTTCTTATTCGCTAGGGTGTTTTATTAACTCCCTTACCAGAACCCCTAGTCCTGCCATACTGGATGGCATGCTTTCTCCGGTCTCGCACTCTCGATCTTAGTTTCTCCATCTTCCCAATGCTCGGCGTTAGGCAAACGCTTGCTCGCCCATTTTGGACGAGCAGGGCCAATTTTGCTCCTAGGTTTTGTAACTCACTCCCCCAGTATATTAAGAGTAACTCATCTCACCTCGCATTTAAGCGTTTGCTGTTTTCTCACCTCTATACTCTTGGGAATTGCGTCTGTTTGTGACCACCATATTGTCCTCTGCGGTGTTTAGTCCTTTGGATAATGACCTAAAGTACATATTTTTGGTTAGTTTTCATGCGTTTTTTGTATTCTTTTCTCTCCCCTAGCTGGGTCTTCATGACTGTTACCGGGGAATTGCGCAGATATTGTATCCTATCCTTTTCAGATGTTACAGCTTACTTTCATCTTTTTTTTTCTTTTTTTTAAGTTTCTGCTATATTGTTCCCTGTCTGTGTTCTTTACATGCCTAATTGTTATTTGCTGTACATTACTGTTTGCCATTACTGTATTGTCTTTTTGTACTCTCCCGGGTCGTGTCTGAAAATAGGCAGGGTTGTTGCCTAGCACACTGACCCGGTTACCAAAAGCTAATAAATGTGTTACTTCTAGCATCCAGTTGTACCATGCACCGTCTCATGGAATTGTCTCTATTCCCCGGGTCGCCCCTGAAAAAGGGACATGTCTGTCTCAGTGGGCCTACCCGGTTATCAAAATTCAAATAAATTAAATATGGTGAATTGTATACACTTGAAAAAGTGCTTAAATTAACGCAGCATGATTTGTTAGCCTGCAAAAAAAAAAATTGCATTTCTGGCATCCTTAGTAATCATCGATGTAGCTTTTATTAATTTGGTAATTGACTGAAACCAATAAATATGACTGCCACTAGCAGTGTTTATTTTTTTATATATAGATATATAATCTCAAAATCTCTTCAACTGAGGTTTAGTTTTCACTGTACATGCTAGATTCATACTGCAAGCACACATTTCCGATGGTAACAGTACGGCATCTTGCTTTCTCATAGTGGCAAGAGAGCTATAACTTTTAAAACATCAAAACTACTTATCTCAGGAATGATGAGAAAAATGTGTATACGTTACTCTCTGTTATCCGAATGAATGCTCTGGGATACATTACATTTGTCTGGATAATCACGTGTCTGTGACATTAGGCAAACCAAAGTGTGTGTGTGTGTGTGTGTGTGTGTGTGTGTGGATAATTGGAAGACCTGGATTACCAAAACTACACTATATTGACTTGCCGAGCTAGAAATTAATGGTATTCCTCCTGTTTTGCATACCAGTTTTCAAAGTAGAATTTCATCACGCTAGTGCTCAGACTGTAAAACCACTTCTCCATGCTACCACTCTGCAGTTTAATCTGTGGCGCAGCTCTTTTGGATAGCCAGAATACCTGATATTGAGACACAATCCCAAATTTGGGGGGTTGATATTCCACCTCCCACACCAGATTTTCTTAATTTATACCCCTGCTTTTCTGGTATGATGACATTAGTTGCTGACCAGCTGGCATGTATTTGTAGGTGTTCTGATTTATGCAATAGGCATGGACATAAATCCTGTGTAATAAATCTGAGCTACTATATGATAAATTCAAAATTTTACATTTATACACATAGTACACATCACAGATTTATTCACATAGTAGATATGTCACAATCACTCGAACTCATTTAGAATGTTCAGCCTCAGTACCAGTATTAACTATATTCAAATGCAAATAACTTTAAAACGAAAAAAGATAGCATAGTGCTATGCGCATGAAAGTTCAGCACAAAATTATCTACAAAATGAGTGGTGTTTCATTTATAGATACCTTGTAGATTTTTTTTATAATTGGCAAAAAAGAGCAGAAAATGCAATTTTTTTTGTTCACTTTTTTGACTAGCATATGCAAAAAAAGATAAACCATCAAAAGCAAATTTCCCTGCACTGACAAAAAGCATCCCTATTGCATAAATGAAATATACAATGGTGAGCTATCAGATAAATGATATATCTACACTTGTGCTGTTTCCACTCTGACATCTCACAAGTGGCTTACGCCACTCGTGAGATTACCTGAGGTCAAACAACACTTGTGTAGATAAATCATTTATCTGACAGCTCACCATTGTATATCCCATATTTATTACCAACCTTTATATTTCACTAGATCATGCCAGCACCCTATCTGGGTGTAGTGAATGTGTACTAATATGAACTGCTGCGGATAGCCAGAGTTTCTGCCTCTGTGTATTGGCAAGGGCTTTATCTAGAGCCGTATATACAGTGTATAGCTTGCCCCGAGACTCGCTACTTGGATGTTCCTCTCACCTCTACCTGGGTGGGGTATAGTTGCCTTTGCGCCCCCTCCCCCCCCCTTAGGTTCCTGAATTAATTCCTTCTAGCTGTTGCCCTAAAAAGGTTGCTTGCTGCAATGCTGTACTCACTCTCGGTGCTAGACCATTTCATTATACCTCCAGACACCCCTCATTCATGCACTCAAACCTGGAAACTCCGTTGCTGCCTCACCTCCCTTTCTCCTGTGGTCCTGCTCCCCCTCCTTCTAGTGCTACATGGTCTGTACAGCAGGGAGGATTGTTATAAATTATTAACTATCTGGAGTCTGCAGCGAAGACTGCCTTGTTCATCCTGTATCCCTGTTGTGGGGCTCTGCTGCCTTTTTTGCTACATCTAGCTGGTGGTATCGCGCAGAATCATAGATACATAGATGTTGACAACAGATAAGGGCCTACGGCCCACCAAGTCTGCCCATTTGCGCATATAACTGGGCCTCTTCAAGCTTCCCTAGAACTAGTTTGTCTCCCCGGACTACCAAGATCCCTGTTGCCTATCCCATGGATTATTAAATTCTGTAATCGTTCTGCCCTCACCATCTCTTCTTGCAGGGCATTCCATTCTTCCACCACCCTCTCTGTGAAGAAGTACTTCCTCATGTTCCCCCTGAACCTCCCTCCAGTTTCATCCCATGTCCTTTGGTTCTGAAGCATCTTTTTCTATGAAAAATTGTTTTCCTGCACCTTGTTCCTCTCCATGAGGTATTTGTCTTAATCACATTCCCCTCTCCCTCCTTTTTTCCAGGGAGTACATATTTAAGTCTTTCAGCCTGTCCTCGTAGGTTTTGTGATGTAATCCTTGCACCATCTTGGTTGCCCTCCTCTGAACTGCCTCCACCCTGTCTGTCCTTACGTAGATAAGGCCTTCAGAACTGGACACTGTATTCGAGGTGTCTTGTATAGTGGAATTATGGCCTCTTTTCCTGCTGGTGATACCCCTGCCTACGCATCCCAGCATCTGGTTTGCTTTTCCTGCCACCTTGTCGCACTGACTCCCTACCTTGAGGTAATCAGAGAGAACGCCTAGGTCCCTTTCCTGCTTGGAATATTCTATATCCCCCCCCCCAAAGCTGATATGCCATTCCTGGGTTTTTGTGCCCCTTGTTGAGGCAGAGGTGTAGCAGGTGAAGTTTGAAATTGTGGTATGGTTCCGGAAAGCTAACTTTGTCGTAAGTTTCTGTAAGTTGTTGTTGTTTGTAAGTTGTGTTTTAAAATTGGCCTAACTCCTTAAGAATTTTCTGGAAAAGAGGGACACAAATCTCTAAATCTTTCTGTGCTAGCTGCAGACTGTTCTTGTGGGGGAGGGTCTTTGGCCAGTAACACAGTCAGCCAATCAAGGTTGTTTGCATTTCCGTTAATCTCTGTTAAAATTCTCACTGAAGCATTTTAAGTCTTGTTGAGGCAGAGGTAGCACTTGAAGTTTGAAATTGTGGTGAGGTTCTGGAAAGCTAACTTTGTCATAGATTTCTGTAAGTTGTTGTTTGTAAGTTGTGTTTCAAAATTGGCCTAACTCCTTAAGAACTTTCTTAAATACAGAAGAGCCACTGGGGGTTGAGCTTAAAGGCTGGGAGGGAGGAGTTTAGGGAGTTGCAAACTTCCCTTTGAACAAACTCTTAAGGCTAATAGTCAGGTGGGGTTAAGTTCAGCCACTCAAGTGTTGCAAGTTTAAAAGTCTTGGACTAGTGGGGAACCTGGTGGCTCACCCAAGGAAACCTACTTGGAGGGGTGGGACACATGTCATTAGGGCTCGCATCTTTGGGAGGGTGGTGGGGTGCACAGGGTGTGGGGCAGCCATGATACTGGACTGGGCTTGGAAGTTCGGTGGTTGCTCAGTGTGCTACCAGCTGGCACAGCTTAGGGAGGAGGTTGAGGGGATTAGGAGACAGCTGGGGGAAAGGGTGAGGTATGGTTGGGGAATAGGGCAGGGGCTCTCCCACGGGGTTGCACCAAGCACTAGGGGCGGGGGCATAGGGAAAGGAGTGCAGGAGAGTACTCTGGGGTTGCATAGGGACCCAGGCAGATGGATACTGTGAAGGAAGCAGGCAGGTAACTGGGGACCCTCACAGACAGGGGTCAAAGGGAGGACATTCTCAGGGAAGTAGGCAGATGGCCTGGGTTGGGCAGGAGGAGGCAATGGGGGGAGGTGGCTCGGACCTTAAGCTCAGTAACCGCTTCAGTTCTCTTCTGCTTGAGAATGGGGGGAGGTGGATCGGACCTTAAGCTCAGTAACCGCTTCAGTCCTCTTCTTCTGCTTGAGGATGAGGGGGGCGATGTAGCCATGACAGGGGTGGTTAGAGATGGAAAGGGAGTAGGGGTGGGAGGCGGGGGCTGGATAGCAGGAGGAACAGGGGAACTTGGAATGCGGGAAAACTGGGGGGCAGGGGATCCAGAGCAGGAGGATGAGGGGGGTAGAGGGAGGAAAGTGCAAGGAAAAGGACCATTTGGGAGGAAAGAAGGACCAGAAGTACAAGGAGGATACAGTAAGGGAGCTGAGGGTTTAGGCCAGGGAGCATGACAGGCAAGGAGTGGCTGAACAGAGACAGGAAGGGAGGACGAGGCCAGGCTACTTTAGCAGATGGGGGTGGGGGACCAGTCATGAGCAGTAATGGTGAGGGGTAGCGAGGTACAGAAGGATACTCAGGAGGACAAGAGGCATAGGATCGGATCAGAGGGGAAGGGGTGGCTAGGGTAAATAAGAAGGGGATGGCAGGTGGCACCCAGATAGGGGGAGGAGCAAGGAGCCGGCTGGGGGAAGGGCTGGTAGAAGGGATGAGGGACATGGAGGAGAAGGGGCAGCCAGCGTGCTCCTGTTGGATGATTCCATGATCAGGAGGATCAAATGGGATAGGGAAGGAGAAGCCTGCCCGGTTAGAACTAAATGCTTCCCTGGACTAACAGTGCACAGGGCCAAGCATGAGGTATATCAGCTGGCAAAGGATTGTGGAGGTTCCCTGGACATACTGGTCCACTTGGGTACCAGTGACACTGAGGGAAATAGTGAGCTAGAGATACAGGCAAGGTTCAGGGAGCTTGCCAGGGTCTGTCATGACATAGGATGCGCAGTTTCCTTCTCGGAAATCCTGCCGGTGCCAAGGGCTAGTGGGGAACACAAGAGGAAGATTAGGGTGATAAACCAGTGGTTCAGGGAGTGGTGTGGGGCCAGAGGGTATGGGTTGATGGGGGATTGGGGGGATAAGGGCTGATGCTAGAGATAGGCTCCATCTCAATTCAGAGGAAGGAAATCCTTAAATTGAAAATAGAGGGTTCATTGGTGAAAGGTGGGGTTTAAACTTGTGAAGGGGAGGAATGGGAGAAAAGGCTGTCGGGGGGGGGGGAATCTGATAAAGGATTGACTGTCTCCACCCTCCTGGGGAGTTGGAGGTGTACAGGAAAAGGTTGACTGGTAAGGTGCAGACCAGGGGAAGACAGAATCCCCACGGGAACATGAGCAGGGGAATGGAAGTATAGGGAAAGGGTGGAAGGTAGTCCTGCTAAATGCCAGGAGTTTAGGCAATAAAATGCCTGAGCTCCAGGTGATGCTAACTGAGGGAGAGGTGAATGTGGCAGCAGTCACCGAGACCTGGGCCACCGCAGGGCACGACTGGGACCTGAACCTGGAGGGTTACACCATGTTCAGGAGGGAAGGGGAGGAGAGATAGCAATAATAGTCAAAAACTGCATTGCCATAGGAGGAGTGGAGGAGGTGGAGGCGATTTGGGTTACCTTGATAACAGAGGGGGGGGGGGGCAAGAGTAAAAAATAGGAGTGGTGTATAGACCCCTGCGCTGGTGGAGGAGCTGGAGGACAGTCTGGTGGCAGATGGGAGACGCTGCAGATTGGGAAGGAGAAGGGTGGTGGTGTTGGGGGACTTAAACATGCCAGGAATAGACTGGGAGACTGACATCCTTGGTGGCCAAGGAACAGAGGTTGTTGGATGTCTTTCAGGACGCGTTCCTAACTCAGCAGGTGGGGGAACCGATGAGGGAGGAGCGGATACTGTATGTAGTCCTGGCAGACAGTGACCAGATTGGGGTCGTGGAAGGAAGGGACCCATTGGCGGGGAGAGACCATGCCACGGTCTGGTTCTGCCTGAACCTAGGAGGGGTAGAAATCTGCACAAAGTCGGAGGTAACTGACTTCAGGGGTGCGGATTTCAAGGAAATGGGAAGGATCCTTAAGGAGCACTTGGATGGGATTGGGCCAGATGTGCACGCTGACGGTAGGTGGGAAATCATCAGGAGGGGGGTGCAGGATGCTACCAGCACCTGTGCAAGAGTAAGACAAAATTGCAGTAGGGCCCAGAAACCCTGCTGGTGGACCAGGGAGGTTCAGGCGATGGTCAGGGGAAAAAAGGCAGCCTATAGGCAATTCAAGTGCTCAAGGAGTGAAGGGGACTGAGGGGAGTACGAGCTGATGGCCAGAAGGGCCATTAGGGTGGTGAGGGTGGCTAAGGGAAGGAAGGAGCAGAACCTGGCCAGGGAAATTAGGAGAGGGAACAAGGGGTTCTTTAGATACACTGGGGAAAAACTAAGGGTGAAAGGGCAGATTAGCAGGATTACAACAGGGAGGGATGGGCACAAGATCCCGGGGGAGCAGGCTGAGATACTAAACGAGTACTTCGCATCAGTTTTCACCAAGGAAAATGAGGAGGAGGCTGCATTATACATAGGAGGAGACGGTGAAACTGGGGGGGCCATCACTGGCAGGTGGGGGAAGGCAAAGCAGGTGGACGAGGTAGCGGAGGTGGAAATCATGGCAGAGAGTGTGAGGGAAGCCCTCGGGTCCCGTAAGACGGAGAAAGCACCGGGGCCGGATAAATTGCATCCGAGTGTTGAAGGAACTGGCAGATGTCCTGACGAAACCCCTGGTGGAGCTCTTCAGCATCTCTCTGAGGACAGGGTGGGTGCCCCAGGACTGGAAGGTGGCGCATATAGTTCGTAGCCACAAGGGGGGATCAAGGGAGATGGCAGGGAGCTACAGGCCTGTCAGCCTGACATCAGTGGTGGGCAAGGTGATGGAGGGCATTGTCAAGGAGAGACTAGAGGGGGACCTGGACGATAGACAGCATGAATTCGTCCCAGGGAAATAGTGTCAGACAAACCTTGTGGAGTTCTGACTGGGTGACGAGTGCCTTGGACCGGAGTAGACCAGTGGACGTCCTCTTTCTTGACTTCAGCAAGGTGTTTGACTCTGTTCCTCATGGGGGCCTGTTGGATAATCTGGGAGAAATGGGAGTGGGGAACCAGATGATCAGATGGATAGGAAATTGGCTCCAGAACTGGACCCAGAGGGTGGTGGTGGTGGGAATAGTCTCATCCCCAAGGAGGGTCATTAGTGGAGTCCCTCAGGGATCGGGCCCCTCCTGTTCAGCGCCTATGTCTCTGACATAAGGAAGGGTATCAGGAGTGAGATGAGTCTCTTTGCGGATGACTCAAAACTGGGGGCGGTGGTGGATGGGGAGGAGGGAGGGTGGCCTACAGGGGACCTGGAGGCTCTGGAAAGGTGGTCTAGAAAGCGGAAGCTGAGGTTCAGTGCAGGGAAATGCAAGGTACTACACCTGGGGGTGGTGGAATGCTAAAGTCTTGATGACTGAGGGGACCTGGGGGGGTGGATGTCAAGATGAACAACTTGGAGACTTGTAGGGAGGGCAGCCGCAAAGACCAACAGGATGCTTGGATGCATTGCTAGGGGTATCGCCCAGAAGGAGGGAAGTGATACTCCCACTGTATAACTGCTTGGTGAGGCCGCACCTTGAGTACTGCATGCAGTTTTGGAGGCCACTTTTAAAGGGGGACATTGAACTCCTGGAGAGGGTCCAGAGGAGGGCAACCAAAATGATTTGGGGCTTGGGGGATAGGACCTATGGGGAGAGGCTCGATGAGCTAAGTATGTACACATTGGAAGAGAGAAGGGACCAGGGGGACATGATAGAGGTCTTCAGGTACATGAAGGGGGTAAATAGGGAGGAGCAGTCGGGGTGCTTGGAAAGAAGGGGGGCAACTAGAGGGCATGGGTGGAAACTGGAGGGGGAGAGTCGGGGAGAAAGGAGGAGGTGCTACTTCACTGAGAGGGTGGTGGAGCCATGGAATGCACTGCCCAGGGGGCTGGTGGAGGAGTTCAAGAGGGGGTGGGACGGGTACAGGGGAAGGGTTCTGGAAGCAAGAACCAGTGCAGCAAGAATATCCAGGACTGGGAAGGGAGAAGCCAGAGAGGGAGAGGGGGGCAGCAAGATCAGCTCCCAGGGTGGGGGCTGACATAACAAGCAGACATGAAAAACCGTTAGGCATATTCTGCTGGCATTTTAGTATGTTACTATGTGCATTATTTTGCATTTCTTTGTGTTAAATCTCAACTGCCACTCCCTTGACCAGTTCTCAAGCTTCTTATTTATGTATTTATTTTATTGAAATGTTTCACTAGGAAGGCACACTGAACAAGTTGCTCTTCTCCCGGTGCGACCTGGGGGGAAGGGAGCTACAATTGGATAAAGAATTAGACATACAGTTTTACGTTTAACACATCTGAGAAATTAAACATTCATTTACACTAACAAGACATGAAGTTAAAAAATTATCATACAGTCCCATTTGTGATATAACATACAACTAAATGTCATGCCTCTGCAATATGCATGTAATTACAAGTGGCATATCAGAGGAACATAGTACAGAAATGTAATGTAACCTTGGAGCCAAATCCTTACAGGAATGGGTCACAGTTAAGAGGCAGATTATTTATTCATTATAAATTGGGTTTACAACCTTTGAGTCAGACTCATTTACAAAGGCACCTCGTCGCGGGGGAGGCAGACATCAAGACAGTTATTACAGTGCAGATTAAAACAGAGGATAACATTACAAGTGCAGTAAAAGGAACATTTAACATAGATACTTAGGTTACATAATGTAGTAGTTTGTATGTTACTTAGGTTACATAATGTTACAAAATTGTTAGTTACACTCATGGATATAGTAGGTCCTCAGGGAAGACAGTGGGTTACATCCCTGTTTGGACCTAGTAGGGAAGGGGTAGGTCTGGGGAAGGGAGAGGCTGTCCAGTGGACGTTGTCAAGTTGGGGGCAAAGCAGGCGGGAACTACAGGTTACAACAGGAGGTTAGTTGCACCTACAACAGCGGGTATTAAAGATATGGTTCCGAAGGGCTGTTTTGAAGGAGCCAATTTTTGGCAAGTTGGAGATGCAGCTACGGAGGGAGTTGAACCAGGTGGGGGCTCGGTAGAGGAAAGATCTCTGGGCAAGAGAGGTCTTGGTTCTGGGCACCTTGAAAGTGGCCTTAACAGAGCTACGGGTTGTGACGGGTGAACATGGCTGCTGTAGGGAGGTGGAGACCCCGGGGGTCCTAGCAGAGATTTCCTAGCGAGAAGGCAGGTCTGGTAGAGCAGTCGCTCCTCAAAGTTGAGAAGATTGGTGGTAGTATAGAGAAGGCAGGTGGGAGTTCGGCTGGGGGCACCGGTCAGGAGCCTACAGGCCTTATTGATGGAGAGTTGGATTTTGGAGAGTCAGTGTTGTCAGCTGCAGCATAGATGGGCAAGCCATAGTCCACGAGGGACAAGACGGAGGAGGTGATGGCCAGTCTGAGGGCATCCTGAGGCAGGCAGTCTCAGTGCCGGTATAGCAGGCCAATCCGAGAGTTAATAGCAACTGACAGGGCATTAATGTGGGTGTGGAAGGAGAGGGCAGTATCGAATGTGATGCCTAGGTACTTGTATGTGGTCACTTATTCTAGTGGGTGCAGAGTGCTGGGGATAATCAAGGGGGGGTATTTTTAGCTTTATTTTGGTGGTGGGAGAAGAGCATTGATTTGTTTTTCTTTAGGTTAATAACCAGTCTGCGATCTCCGAACCACCTTTCGGCATGGTTGTAAGCTTGCTGGAGGGATAATTGGAGGGAGGTGGGATTGGGATGTGAGGCAACCAGGACTGCATCGTCCGCATAGAGGAGCATTTAGCAATTATTGAATGAATGAGGTCCAGTGGAAGGACATTAAGGAGGGTAGAGGGGGGTAGACAGGGGAAACCAGCTGGGGGAAGGAGAGAATAAAGATGGGGGGAACATTACCAGAGAAAAGTGAGCAGCAAAAAATCAGCTGTGAAGGGCAAGTTAACACGGGGCTAGTGCAATCTGAGAGCACCTCAGACAGAGCAAAAAGTGCAAATTATTAGCTCAAGTGAACCAATTACTTTTATTAAATGCAGGGAGGTGGGGGGGCAGGAGAGAGATGGGGTAAGAGATGGGGAAGGACGAGTCATACCTGGAACTGGCCCCTTCAGAGTGTGGAGATTGCTTCTGGTGGTGGAATGAGGTGAGGATTTAGAACAAGGGGCAGGAGTAGGCAAAGACAAGTTGGGTAGAGATGATTTTGGGGGGTGGTAAAGGGAAGGAGTAGGAAGGGTGGAAGAAACTTGCCTAAGACTAGCTCTCTTCAGAGAGCAGAGTCCAGCGAGGACGAGTTAGGTAAAGAGGATGGAAGGGAAGGAAGGAAGGAAGTCATTTCCCAGTGCTGGACCCCGCCAGGATGCTGAAAACCCTGCCGGGGCAGAACTAGGTGAGGACAAGTTGGGAAAAGAGAGAAAAGAAATGATGAAGGGAAAGAAGAAGCTTGACTAAAACTAGGCCACTCCAGGATGCTGAGAACACTGCCAGAATGCAGAACCAGGTGAGGACTAGTTGGGTAGAAAGGATATAGGGGAGGGGAGTGAAAGAAGAGTAGCTGCCCAGTGCTGGGCCCTCCAGGATGCAGAGAACCCTGCCAGGGGATAGAATTAGGTGAGGACAAGTTGGGCAGAGGGAATGGGGGGGGGGGGTAGAAGAGAAAAGGAAAAAGGAGGGAGGGAAGAAACTTACCTGAGAGTAGAAATCGCTAGGGTGCTAAGAATCCTGACAGAGGGCAGATTTAGGTGAGGACAAGTTGGGTAGAAAGGACAGGGGAAGGGGAGGGGAAGGAGGAGGCTTGCCTAGTGCTAAACTCCTCTAGAATGCTGAGCACCCTTCCAGAGGTCAAAACTAAGCAGGGGCAAGTTGGTAATGGGGGTTAGGGTAGGAGTGAGGGGTAAGCAGTGAAGGGAGAGGTGTGCTGAGAAGCAGGCTGAGGAGGGAGGAAGGTTTAATAGGGGATGTGAGTCATGGAGAGGAGCCGAGGCATAGGACAGTTAAGGAGGGTTAAAGCAGGAGTAGAAGATGAGTTATGTAAGGCAGAGGCAAGGGATTTGGAGGAGGAGTGTCATATTGTTTTTTTTTTTGGGGGCAGATTTGGGAAACTATGGGTAAAGCCTGACTGACCGATGAGAGTGGTTAGACTGAGGACCAACAAAGTGGGAGTGTCGGAGGATCTGAGGGAGCGGGGGTGGGGTGGGAGAGTGAGCGAGAGAGGTAGGAGGAAGTTCTCTAACCAAAATTTAGAAGTGAGTTTGGCACAATGAGTGAGGCGCCTGTTGACAAGCGGGGGAAGGGACAGGGCGTGGTAGAGGTCACAGTGATGAGTGCGTGATGGAGCATCAAGGGTAAATCGACAGGAGTTGGTGTCCAACCTGGTTTGGGAGGATTGGGAGTGGCACCATAGACTGAATTACAGTAGTCTAAAATGGGGAGGATCATCTTCTGGACTAGTTCATGCTATGCCGTAGGAGGGATGCAACTACGTTTCCTGAATAAGGCACCAAGCTTGGGGCGCAGTGTTTTTCAGGATAGCGTCAGTGTGGCCAGAGAAGTTGAGGTGTTGGTCCAACCAAACCCCAAGATATCTGAATGAGGAGGTGTCCTCTAATTGTCCCATCAAGGGTATGGAAAGATGGTAAAGGGTGGAGCCTAGAGATTCTCTGCCTAGTGCCAAAGGTCATGGAGACAGTCTTTTTGGCATTTAGGAATAGTTGATGTGAGGCAAACCATAGCTGAACCTGGTGGAAGTTATGCTGAAGGGTGGTTGCTATGTTGGCGGGGCATTTGTCAGAGGAGAGCAGGACAGTGGTGTTGGCATATATGGCTAGAGGAGGAGAGGGAGCATACTGAGGGTAAGTCATTTAGGAAGATGGAGAAGAGAATGGGTCCAAGCACCAAGCCCTGTGGGACTCCTGTGGAAATAGGGAGGGGGGAGAGATTGTATCCTGGATCTTGACTGATTGTGTTCTGCCTAAGAGGTAAGCTTTAAACCAGTTTTGGGCAGAAGTAGGCAACCCAGCAGCCGTAAGGGAGTCAAGAAGTAGGGCATGGGAGACTGTGTCGAAAGTCTTGGCAAGGTCGACAAAGATGGCAGAGGTAATGAGGCCATTATCCATCCCAGTGAGGATGGAGTCAGTGAGCCTGAGTAGGGAGGTGGTACTGGAGTGGTTCTTCCAAAAACCAGATTGAAATGGAGTGAAAAAGGAAGGGTCAACGAGGAAGGTTGTTAGTTGGGAGAGGACGAGGTGTTCCTGGAGTTTAGCAAGGGCAGGGAGGAGGGAGATTGGGTGAAAATTTGCAGGGGAGGAGGGGTCACCACCCTCTGGGAGAGGGAGAACCACCGCTTGTTTCCAGGATGAAGGGACAGATGAGGACAAGAAGGAAAAGATTTAGGATTCAGGAGAGGGTAAGCTGTAACAGAAGCTGAAAGGTAGATGAGTTTAAGGTCAGGGTCATCCAGCGATAAGCCTTTGAAAGGACTGAGAGCGAGAGAGAGAAGGACCATTAGTGTTTCTTCTGGGGAGACAGCAGAAAAGGAGAAGGAAGGGTGGGCGTGGAGGGGTTGAGTGTTGGGTGTGGGAGGATGAGGAGGGGGGAGGTTAGAGGGGAAGGACTTTAGAAGTGCTGCGGCACAGGAGGTATAATAGGAGTTAATCTCTTGAACCAGTGCGCACGGTTCGGAGACCAAGGAGGAGTTTGTTTTAAGCACAGGGGGAGGCGGATGTGAAGGGGGAGAATAGGGCATGGAACACGTTCCAGAATTTGGAAGGGGGAATTGATGTTTTTGAGAAAAGATGATTTAAAATATTCAGACTTGGCAAGTCTGGAAGCCTTTGTGCAGGCATTTCTTAACATGCGATACCTGGCATAGTCGGGGGGCTGGGAGGCTTATGTTTCCTCCAAGCTTTGTCTTGCTCCCTGGAGACAGATCAGTAACTGAGGGGAGACCCAGGGATGATGGGTGCCACGAACTCTAGTACGTTTGAATGGAGTGTAGGGGTTCCATGTAGTTAGACAGTGTATCTTTATAATAAGCGAGGGCTTGGTCAGTGGAAGGGGAAAAGGCAATAGAGGACCAATCGGAGCTAGCCAGTTCATTAAGAAGGAGATTAAGGTTTCAGGAGCTGAAGGAGTGGAGTTGCAGAATTTTGTGAGGTGGTTTTGGTCTATGTACTTTCCTGACTATGAAGATTGGGGGGCTGATCACTGAAGGCCCGGGAGGATGCCTGATTTAATGACTCGGTTGGGGTGAGAGGTGAGGGCCCAGTCTATCAGGGAGTGGTTAAGGGTTTTATGATTTAGGTGGGTGGGTTCCAGGATGAGTTGGGAGAGATTGAGGACCATGATGTCATTTCATGCCTTGGCAGTTGTTGGTGATGGCCAGTTTTGGTTTACATGACCAAGGATGTATAGCTTGCCTTTATGTGAGAGGGAGGTTAGGAGGTAATGAGATCCAAAGTATCGGATGCCTTGGAGCCAGGTTGACAGTAGATGCCTGCTATGATGATGGGGGAGGAAAAAGGCAAGGTAATGTTTACTACAGGTGCTTCATAGGTGGATGGTAATGAGGATGATAGAATGGTTGTGAACTGAAGTGAGGACAGGATATACTTAGTTACTCCACCACTCCTGCCAGTCTTATCCTGCCTGATTATGGAATAACCTAGGATATTAGTGATCAGGTATTTTAGCATTTAGCCAAGTTTCCATTAAAATTAGCATATCTGGTGTGAGGGAGATTACCATAGGCTGTAAAAGGTCAGTGTTTGACACGAGACTGCAGATGTTTAAGTGGAGGATTTTCAGGCCCTTGGGGAGGGCAGAAGAGGTGGGGGAAGTTGGTACATTTAGTGGAAGGATTGCAACTGGTAGAGGTGGATGTAGTGGGACCAGGATTGGGATTTCCTGATGCGAGTGGAGTTTAGGGCATTTGTGATGGGCCGAGGATTTTGGAAGTATTTTGGGTGGGGGCTAAGTGAGGTGAAGATAAGGTGGAGAAGGAAAGCTAGGTGGCTAGGGACTGAGAATAGAGTAGCAGGGAGGCGGTGAGGGAAGTGAGACCAGGTTATTTAAGGGGATGTAGGAGTTATGGCAAGGATAAAGGTAGGGGATAGGAGAGTGGAGAGGGAAGGTGAGAGGTTTTGGTAGATAAAATTGATAGAAGAATTAGGAGGGGAAGTGGTGAAGGAAGGGTGGGCATATTGTATGGATCGGGGGAGCAAGAATAGATCAGGGTGTACTAATCAGCAGTAGGGAGGAGATAAGTGGCATCGGCAGAAGTAAAGTGACCGTGAGTAGCGGTGGACAGTAACAGTTGCCAGCAGCAGCAAGTTAATTGAGTTGTTGCCCTCTAGTAGATTTGCAGTATAATTTGCAAATGGGAACGTTAACACTTGAATCTCTCTAAACAGATGATAAAGCAGGCTGTCCTGTAGATGTGCATCAAAATAATTAAACCAGGTAAATCAAATATAAAACTGGCTGAGGAGGTTCACAGAATCGGGGGGGAGGAACACTAGTAAAAAGTCGCCAAGTTCAGAATGGGCTGAAAGAGGGCTGTAGGGTCTAGTGCAGTCTGTGAGGTCCGGTTCGGCACACTTCCTTTTGTGAGTGGAGAAGATGGCAGGAGCTCCAAGTGACACAGGATGCAGATCTCTCCTTATTATGTCCATACCCTCCGGCGCGTCCACTCTGTTGCAGAGCTTTGTGTCATCAGTGAGCGGGCAAATTCTCTCTTCTGGATCTTCTGTAATGTCACTAAAGATGTTGAAGAGGACTGGATCCAGCACTGATCCCTGTGGCACCCCACTGATCATCTTTCCCTCTGCAGAGTGACAGCCATTTACTGCCACCCTCTGTGTCCTGCTATCCAGCCAGTTCTCCACCCACTGCACCACTGTCCTTCCCACTCCTATGTTCCCCAGCTTGTTTAACAGCCTTCTGTGCAGCACAGTGTCAAAGGCCTTGCTGAAGTCCAGGTAGGCCACGTCCACTGCCCCCAATCCACTTTCCTTTTCACAGAGTCGAAGAATTCAGTGAGGTTAGTCTGGCACGACTTCCCAATAGTAAAACCATATTGCCTTGGGTCCTATAGACCGTTGACAACCAGTTGTTCCACAATCCTTTCCTTCAGTAGCAGGGTTTTAAATAATTGATTAGCAGTTTTTTTCCTTGGGACTATACTAACTGTACAGAAAGTATTTTTATAGATTTTCTAGAAGTGCTGTGTTTGTTAAACACAATGAGGCAAGAGCTATACATTTTCACAAAGATTTAGCACTTTTATGAGCAAAACGCTAATCAATTTTTAGAGTTAAATAAATCCCTGCAGTAGTGTTTCCATGATCTTTCCCATTACTGAGGTCAGGCTGACTGGTCTGTAGTTTCCCGCTTCCTCTCTCCCCACTTCTGTATAGGGGAACAACAGCAGCTGTCCTCTAGTCTTTGGGTACCTCCCATTTCTAGTGACTGGCTGAACAGGGTTGCCAGAGGTTCAGCCACTGCTTCTTAACTCTCTCAGCAACCTGGGGTGTACCCCATCTGGCCCCATAGCTTTATCAACTCTTATTCCTTCAGGACCCTTTTCTGTGGAGAAGGACTTGTCTATTTCTGCGCTCTTCCTACCCTTTCTACTCCCTTCTGGCCCATTACCTGCCCCCTCCTCTGTAAAGACTGAGCAGAAGTATCTGCTCAGTGTGTCTGCTTTGGTGTTGTCATTCTCCACTTTTACTGTCCTCCCTTTCAGCCTCACTATCCTCCGCCCCCCGCCTTTTTTTTTCCCCCACTGATATACTCTGTAAAAGGTTTTGTCCCTCTAACCACTGATTTCGCAGAGCGTTCCTCTGTTTGTGCTTTGGCTTCCCTTACTGCCCTCCCTGCCTCCCTTTGTTTCTCCTAGTACCTCTCCCTGTCCCCATCTGCCTATGTGTGGTGTTTTTTTTTTTTTTTTTTGTACTGCTTGAATGCGATTTGTTTGGCTTTCGCTTTCTCCGCTACCTCCTTGGAATACCATAATGGTCTCCTCTTCCCTTTGCTAACCTGTTTTACACATAACTTTGTTGCCATTGTTATCCTTGTTATGAATCCTGCCCACTGTTTCCCCATCGTTACTTTCCTCCCTATTCCCACTAGTGCCTCTTCCAAGCTTGCCTCATTTTTCAAAAATCTGCCCTCCTAAAGTCAAGGATTTGTGTTTTTGTGTGGCTGGGTTCTGCCTCTTCAGTTATGTTAAACCACACTGACCAGTGGTCACTGTTCCCCAGGTGCTCCCCTACTGTGATCCCTGTCACACTGTCCCCGTTTTGTGAGCCCCAGGTCCAGTGTTGCCATCCGCCGTGTGGGTTCCATGACCAGTTGTTTAAGGAAGGCTTCCTGTAGGGGGTCCAGGATAAACCTCTTGGTTGATGCTACTGCTGGGAGGCTCCAGTGTATGTCTGGAATATTGAAGTCGCTAACTAGCACTACCATCTGACCCCTAACCTCCCAATTTTAAGATCTCCTCCCTGTCTGATATAGGGTGGTCTAAAACTCGTGGCTTGAGGCTTGTACTCATGAATACTGTCCTGTGTGCTCCCTCATGAGGATGAGCTCCCTGGCGTCACTGCTTTTAGGGATAATAGAGTGGGGAAAAAGTGAAGGGTGTGTGCTTCTCTATATGAAATCTTCATTTAATGCCTCTCTGGTTGATATCTTTGCCCTTGAAGGGTCAAAGTGTGATGCTGTCATCGCAAAAGTTCTGCTTAGGCACTGTAAGCCCCTTTATGTTGCATTTACAGTCTCCCCCACCACCGTGACTACTTCTGTTCTTGATGCTGCCTGTAAGGCAGTTGTGGACAGGCCATTGGGTGAGCTACTACTACTTGGGGACTTTATTCATTGATCTCCTGGTATGGGAAGTGGACCAAAGTCTGTTGTGCTCGAGTCCCGGGTCGTCCATGAACTCACTAGGCTAAATAAATCCTGCAGCCATACTTAGACTGGACTGTTGTGTTCAAACCTGAAAGAATTAGAGCTGCATGGATTTTTGCAGAGTCTATTAGCGACCTCTCCCCAATCTTTTGTATCTGGAAGAACAGTACTCCCAAACCTCCACCCAGGATCTTCATGGCCCATGATTTCTCCAAATTTGATCTCTGCTGCTTTTTGGCTCCCCTATCTGACATTCACTGGGCCTCTGCAGTTTTTCTGCCTGACGTAGACGCTACCCTGGATTTCTTCGTCCAGAATGTTTTGTTGTCTACCAGTTCCCATGCCTCACTAAAACAGGTCAGGATCAAAGGCCAGCACTCTAAATGGCTTGGATCCTGAACTTAGGAAATGCTTGAAACGTAGGGATAAGTCATGGGGGCTGTTCAGGTCCACCTGCCTCTTGGCTGATTGGGTCAAGTATAGGGAGCTCAGGAATGCTTGCAAAAAAAACACTCAAATGTGCCAAGAGGAAACATAGCTCATTTGCAAAACAAGAATTTCAGACCCCGGAAGGTTCTAGGTACAAATGCATGCTGTACTGAGAGGCTGCTTTGGTTCTTCGGATTCGACATAGTGGTGGGCGCGAAGACCTTTAGTGACCCCTTGGCTGTTGTCCGTGTATTTACAACTTTTTCACAGATCTGGATAGATTCAAACCTTCCTCATTTGGACCTTCCTCTCATCATTCTGCCCCTCCTGGTACTGTGAGCCTTACCAAGTTCCACTTTCACAGGGTTGCATGGAAAGAAGTGCTTGTTTTTAAATGACTTAAGTGGAAGGATCAGTGGGGTTAGACAAACTGGAGCCAAAGCTCTTAAAAATGGCTGCCCCTGTCATTGTCTCCCCAGTCGCCATGCTTATTAATAAATCCTTATCAAGGGGAGAATTCCGGAATGCTGGAAAACTGCCACAGTTGTGCCTGTGCACAAGGGTGGTCCCAAAGAGCCCGTGGAGAATTACTGTCCCCTGTCTCTTCCCAGCTCCCTTGGCAAAGTGCAGGAAAGGCGCATCTGTAATCAGGTCTGGGTTTAAAGTTGTGCTTTCAGGTCCTTCGAAAACTGCCCTGCTGCAAAAAAAATAAAACTGAGTCTCTTTTGACTAAGAACTGACCTTCTGCGACTGCTTGTTGTAAATAAGAGTACAATGTTGAGAAGGAATACATTATTGTGCAAAGCAAAAAAAATGCTAGAGAAAGAGGTTTTGCGACTACCGATGAACCAACTATTCGGTTTACTCTAGTGCCTTTACTACAACTGACTAGCACTGAGCATATGATCTTACCTTACTGACTGTACATGTGGGCTGTCATAAATTCTCTTCTCATGTAGTCATCGAATTCACTGCTGCAGTCTCATCTGCAAACCCCTTCCTTTTCGGTACAATGTTGTCAGAAGCGTAAAGGATTCAGCTCCAGTGCCCCCAACTCCTCTCTTACAGTCTTCGCTCCAACAGATATCTACAGTGTCTGACTCCTCTATTCCGTTGAGCGAGGGCAGTGTGAGTGTGTGTGTGTGTGTGTGTGTGTGTGTGTGTGTGTGTGTGTGTGTGCGCCCGGCATGGGGGGTCCAGAATATGCAGGGGAGGCTAAAAATAGTGCAAATAGAAATCTCCCCTCCCACTTTTTTGCATTTTAAGCCCCGCAGGTTCTTAACTACTTTGCACAGAGGCATTTGTTGTCAGACGGCAGCATGACTTCAGAAGGCATCATGGGACTGTCGTCGTCGTCGTCAAACTGACCTCTGACATCCTGAATGCCATAGACAAGGGGCTTCTAGCTGATGTGGTCTTCGCAGACCTTACAAAAGCATTTGACTTGGTTAATTATGGTCTATTAACAAAACTAAAGTGTTTGGCCTTGATAATCTATCCCTCCAGTGGTTCTCCCAGTACTTGACCAGTAGGACTTTGCTGATAAAGTGGAAAGGCTCACGCTCCATCCTGTGCCCATTGCTATTTTCCCTGTTTGTCAGTGACATGCTGAGGAGGGGCTAACCTTGAGCTCTGTGCTGCTGATGCCATGTATTACAGATTGTTCTGCAGATTACTGGTGACCTCCTAGAACTAGAAAATTGATTTACAGCTGACAAACTGATCCTTGATGCCACAAAGACCATGGCAATCCTGTTTGGCTTCAGAAATTTGGGTGCAGCTAGGCAGCACCTGCTTCCCCTCACTGATTTTTGGCGTCCACATTAAGGTGGTGGACTCTACCAAGCACCTTGGGGTTTACCTGGACCAGGAACTCGCTTGTAGGAGCTATATTGATTATATCTTCAAGACCTTCCACCAAAACATTGGCCTGCGGTACTGCCTCAGCAGTTACCTCCCTAAGGACTCGTAGTTGGTCAATGCAAACAGTACCTTACATCCCCTTCTGCAGTGCGGTACTCCCATCTTACACTCCCTGAGGTGCTCTGAAATCAGCAAGCCCTTCGTTCTCTATTTGATGCTTTGCTTCCAGAGTCCCTTCCGGGGAGCACCACTGTAATGTCTTTCACTCTCTGAACTGTCCCTCATTGGAGAGGCACTTGGAGTAACCTCTCCTCGGGATTTAAGCTAGTGAAGGGTCCCTCCTGTCCCCTAGCCTGTGTGACATACTGGCTATTAAATCCTAGAGGAAAGCTCTGTGTTCCTATTGAAGTACACTTTTAGAGGTACCCAGGGTAAGATCCAGTGCGGGCAAGAGGTCTTTTGCTACCTCAGCACCTTCCCTTTGGAACTCCCTGCCATCAGTCCTGCAAGATTGCTCTTCACTTCGTGGATTCAAGAAAGGGCTCAACGTTGTCCTGCTGGAGTGTAGCTTATGCTCCTGTATTTTATGTATTTATTTAAAGGTTTTTAACCAGGAAATACATACAGCACTGAGCTTAACAGCTTGTTTCCAGATGTGCCCTGGGGGAGAGGAGATAACTAATCAATATACTAAAAGAACAGAAGTGATACAGAGACATGTGAAATCATAAATATTAGAAGCAATTTAGTACTGACTGCAACTGGAAAAATATAACTCTTAAATGAGAAGGGAGAAGTAGTGAAACAGCATGAACAGCAACACTAGAGGGAGAGAAGAAAAGTAACAAGTTGTGACAGAGTACAAAAGGAAAGGGTCGTATAGAGTTGCAGGAAAGATAACAGTGGACGTAAAGAAGAGACTTTAGAGAGGAATGAGAAGAGGCAGAACGAATAGAAAGGGGAAGAGAGGACCAAAGTCTAGGAAAACGGTAGGAAAAAGCAGACTGACCAGCAGTAGGTTTTCTAGAAGGGGGAGAGGGAGAGAAAGGAGGGATCTGAGGTAAGAGAGAAGGGAACCAAACCAGAATTTGGATATAAAAGAGCCACAATGGGAAAGGCCTAGCTTCGAGAGAGGGGAGAGAAAGGGCTGAGTAAAGAGAGCAGTGATGAGTGTGAGGTGAGCAGTCTAAAGCAAAACAGAGTGAAAAAGGGGATCCTGTCTGGCAGGGGAGGATTTAGAGGAACCACTGTAGACTGTCACTGTAGTCTGAGATTGTAAGGATCATTTTTAGGACAAGTTTGATGGCAGGCAGGGAGCAGAATACTCCTTTTTACTCCTGTACAATGCTCCAAGCTTAAGGTGTAGCTTATGGCGAATAGCATCAATATGCACTGAGAAATCAAGATGCCGGTCAAGGCAGACCCAGAGGTACTTAAAGGAGAAAGCATCTTTAATCTGTAATCTGACTTTTTTTTTGTTCTTGGCTGATTTGTTTTTTTTTTTTTTTTTTAATTATTCTTTTTATTATTCATATTTTAACTTATACACATATAGGTCTACAATTATTGTTTTATACAATACATCTACCGCTGGTCAATTATAACAAACAGCTGTAAGGGTTCAGTTAGTTTCTCAGTCCAATATCCCACCATTTCCAGTTATCTCATTGCTCTCATACATATTACCACCCCAGTTAACCCTCACACAAAATTCCACATGTATCATTGAATAACAAGTAGGTGAGCACTGGTTGCTCTTCAGGTCACCGAAACCTCCCCTACTGCGCCCGCCACACCACTCCAATTGTAACTCGGGCTCCAGACAGTCCAGGGTATTGGGGGAAGGGGAGGGTTGGGGTGCACTGGGCCCAGGCCCCACAAGGGAGGAGGGTTAGCCGTCTGAGCTTAGACTCGGGAGTTTCTGTTGAGGTATAGAAATTATGGCACAAAAGCAGGGTCCAATAACATATAGTATAGTTGCCACCGCACCCATCTTATAGTAAAAATCTCCCCACGCTCATTTATATTATGTCATTTTTTCCATGTTGTGAATTTGTCGGGTAATTTCCCACCAGTCCCGAATAGTAGGGGGATTTATTGTTAGCCATTGTCTAGTTATTACTTTTTTGGCTGCTGTAAGAAGCAGTGAAAGTAAGTATCTTGTGCTCCGGCCCCGATAAGGCTTGGGAAATGCAAGGAACAAATATATCTCCGGTGTCAACTGGAATTGTGGATCAATATGTTGTTGAAGCTGCACCTCCAACTGTTTTAAAAAGTTAGAGGGCGCCGGGCAAGCCCAAAAAATATGGGTCAGATTGGCCTCCTGTTCGACACATTCCCCAGATTTGTTTTGCGAGTAGTGCTTAGTGACCTTGGGCGATCTAAAATATCTAATCAGGACTTTCCAGGCAAACTCTTGCCACTGATATGAGCTTGTAACCTTAGAGGAGTAACTGCATGCCAGTCGCCAATCCGAAGTGGTCAGTTGGCAACCAGACTCTTCCTGCCATTGAGTGCGGATATTTTCAGTGATTATCTCTCCTTGGCTGATTTGTTTTGTTACTGAGCTTACTCTTCATTGCTGCTCTTCCTGTTATCTATGCCTGTATTTAGCTTGACTGCCTCCGATTATACACCCTGTGAGATGGATCCTGTTAGCCCTCCTCTGTTTTATAATGTTTTTTAGTAATATTTTGTTCTTGTACTCCCAAGTATTATTATTATGTATTTTCTTTTTCAGTTATGTTTCTGAACTTTATAATGTTTGATCTCTGTAACTCTGGGTCACCACTGAAAAAGGGACTCCTTTGTTGTAGTGGGCTTGCCTGATTACCAGAATTAATAAACTAACAAACAAATACTACTGTCTAAAATGCCTCATACTTGATATTTTCCAAGACTTTGCTCTGGCTGATCATAATCATGTTAAAGTCAGTCTTTCTATCTCCTTGCAGATTTGAATCATGGCTTCGAGAAAGAAGGTGCTTCTAAAAGTCATCATTCTGGGTGATTCAGGGTAAGAGCTGCGGAATGTCTGTTTATTGCTAACCCCCCCCCCCGCTATTACTTGCATGACGAATCTCCAACTTTTGGAAAAGTGTAGTAGTGAAGGTGGCAATGTTTTTTTTTTTTTGGTTGGGGGAGTAGTGTGCTACATCATACTACTTAATGCTTGAGACCAACCATTATCAAGTGGGAGGCCAGAGAAGATCAGCCCACCAGACCAGATGGCACTGGCTGGCTGTGCATTTCACTTTGAGGGAGAGCTTGGTTTAATTCTGTGCCTGACTTCCATTCTCGAGGCTGATGGGGGGGCCCAGGGTACAATAGAGGTATCATGCTCTAACCCCAGAGGGGAGCTCATGGGAAGTTGCCTGGCACGGTTTCCCCAGCTCCAAACTGCGTCAAAACCACATGCTTTATAAAATAAACAATGCTCCCCCGGACTTAAGGGCACACTATTCAAAACATTAAACCCAGATCTACTCAACTTGGAACTCTGCAGACTTATCTGGAATAAAGTGGACATCATCACTGATATGGAAGTTGCATGGGCCTGCTCTGAGTCTGACCTGAAATCTGTTTGTCAGAAATTGCTTCTGGTGAAATTGGAGTCGGAGGTAAGCAAAACATTTGACTGTCCCCAGAACTGTAGGATCGAAACAGACTGCGCAGTCAGTCATATGCGAAATAAGACTTCTCTTGCTGATGGTCAGTGGCTCGGTAGGTAGCAGTCACCTCTGGAGCCACAAAATTAGAATCCACAGCTGACTCTGTAGTGCAGTATGAGGGGTGCTGCACTGTTGAGGTGATGTCCTTTGGATGAGACATTAAACAGTGGTGCCTTCTGCCCATCTCTGGTCACTGTCCTGGTGGAAGTTAGATGAAGTTAGATTCCATGGCACTTGCTGAAGATGGGGTGTTTTCCTGGTGTCCTGGCCAAGAGAGATTACTTTGGAAAAAAAAAAAAAAAAACTGCTGAGCTTTTTAGAACATGTGTCAAAATCCCTGAAGCTTGTTCCGATATTTCTAAGAATGTGTTCTGAATGTATTTGTATCTGAAAAGACGCATCTTAAATTGCAAAAAAAAAAAGAAATCCCTGAAGCTGAGTGTTTGTGTCTCCTCTGTTTATAAGAAAAGGTCAAAAAATTGAATACCTACCCCCCCCCCCCCCAAACAAACCTAGGATTGTGCTTCTGACTTGGGAGGACTCAGATCATGGGTCCAAGATAGCATTACTGCCCTACTTAAGCCACTTATTTGGGGCATTACTTGTCACTAATGAGGAAGTGTGCTGGCAAAACTACATTTTATAACAAAAATAAGCACTTTGAAAGGTTCGCCAAACTGGAAGTGCCTGAACTGACTTCCAGTTTGGACAGTATAAACAGAGGAGACACCTGAGCAAGCATCAGCGAGTGCAGAGCGGGGGTGATGCACAAGCAGAGGCAAGCGTGTAGCTTGCATCCGCCGAGGACGAAGTGGCAAAGGCAGGGGACTGTACTAGATTTCTGTAATGTTTGAGTTGGTTAATATCTCATCTAAAAAGATGGATCCTAGGGATGACTTCCTGATGCTGTTATATAATACGGGATCAATAATTAAATGCGTCCTATGCTCTATGTATGTGTACACTGCAGTATGAACGAATTGCTACATACATATGCAGCAAATGTAACAATGGCCTCAGCCTGGCAGCGGAATTAGAATTAAAAAAGGAGTTGTATTTTTTAATAGAAAGGAACAATACTGACACATCTGCAGATGGAATCAGTGTTGCTAGTCCTTTAACTTATGTTACAACAGGGGATAGTAAGAAAAGAAACTGAGAGGACGTTTTGGGGGAATCCAGTCTAAACTTGGGGGAGAAGGGTGTTGAGAGAGTATGTGAGGATGCATCACCAGATGACGAATGTATTGTAAAAGAAAAAAAATCAGGGTATAAAAGAGAAAATTAACTCAAAACCTCCAATATCAATAAGAAATGGGTACACACCACTCTTAGAAAATGAACCCAAGGAACCCGATACAGCCTCCCCCCCCCCCACACACACACTCTTCAAATAATGCAACACTGCCCAAGCAAAAACTAATGATCAGTGATTTCATGATTACTCACATTCACACACATTAAAATACGATGGAGAACATACTGTTACATGGCTTCCTGGAACCAGAACAAAAGACATCTGTAATAGAGCACTGACCCTATGCAACACAGTGGGCCCCTTCCTTAGAGATTGAAAGACATCTGTCATGAATTATTAGTCACATGTAAAAGAACTAAAAATGAATGGCTACATTCCCACTATATCTGGAATTTTGCCAGTACCTAGGGCATCTAAGGGAAAAAAAACAATACTATCCAGAGAACTGTAAGGTTAACTGGTGTGCTAATATCACATATCAGTTTGTCAAGTCAATTGTCTGCAAGGGATGGTCTTCTAAATGTGGTGGGTGCCAAACTGGGAAACCAAATCAGAACTCTACTAGAAAACATGTCTTTAAACTAACAGTAAGGAGGAACTGGTGACAAGTAAGTCCATCCCATTAAAAATCAGTTCATCAAAAGCAAACACACATACAGACAGGAATCGCCATTGGGAAGGGATTTAAATTAACGTCAGGAGCATTGTTGGATTGTATCTTAAGAACGGCATTAATGCCTTCGATTTCGGATAAAATGAAAACACCAAGTGGTAATGAAGTTGAGTTTGTCTGGGTAAAACAGTAAGTAATAATGTAAAAAGCATGACAGTTGGCTTATGTTATAGTTCCCAGGCGCCAAATACAAGTATACTGAAAATGTGTTAATACCAGAGGTCTGAGGTTCAGTTCCCAGTGGGACACACTTTTCCTTTCTCATTTCCATCCTTGATTTAACTGAAATCAAAAATGCCTGTGACCATGGCACAATAATTGTGATAGTGGACTTCAGCCTTGGAGAAATCAATTGGGACTCTTAAGTCAGCCACAGCTACACATGGTAAATTTGTCAAGAGAATCAAACAACTTGGCTGGCCCAGTGGTGCTGAGGGTTGAGCTGGACACCACACCTCGCGCCACGGGTTCGGGAGTGAGCTCGGGCCACCGGGGGTCAGCAGGGCAGGGGAGAGGATTAAGTGTCTGACAGCTCCCCTCTCCCGGGGATGGGTGGGCATGTCGTCCTGCTCCTTGGCTATCTCCTGGTGGAGGATAGGGGGCAGTGCCAGACCCTAGGGAGACAAGAAGCGTGACATTGTGACGCACGTGCGTCCATGTGCGCGATCACGGCTGCAAGGGGAGGGAACAGGAAAAACGTGAAAATATGTCTGCAGGTTACATGACTCCCCTTCAGCATGCCGGCACGGCTGCCTCTGGTCCTGCTCATATTGACCTCTCTGGATATTTGTACAGGGGGGGAACGGCCCCTTCCCTACCATGGGGGGTAATCCGTGGGGGGCTTGGGTGCCTGGGGAGCGGGAGACTGCAGAAGGACGGAGGGCTGCCTGCACGCCAAGAAGGAAAATAGAAGACTGAAGAAAAAAGAAAAAAAAATCAAACAACTTGGATTTACACAGTAATGGATCTAACTAGAGGCAGTAGAATCTTAGACCTGGTATTTACAAACAAGCAATTTTTATTCTGATCATGCAGTGTTGGCACCC
Organism: Neoceratodus forsteri; assembly: GCA_016271365.2. Lineage (NCBI taxonomy): Eukaryota > Metazoa > Chordata > Ceratodontiformes > Ceratodontidae > Neoceratodus > Neoceratodus forsteri. The sequence continues at coordinate 422,733,378 of CM028138.1, forward strand.
CTTTTAGCACCATCGACCATAGCATCGTCAAAGTATTAACACAGGACATAAAATAGAAAATGGCATAATGGAAATCTATGAATGCTCCAAAGCTGATACCAAAAATATAATAAATACCATCAAAAACATTAATTGGGATATACAGTTCTAAAATCTGAATGAAATGTGGGTCATTTTTAGGGACATTGTTAGTAATACCTGTAACAAATTTATACTGAAAATCAAGAAATATGATAGAAGAGGAATTAGACCGAAATCAGAAAACTGCTTAAAAAGAAAATCACTGCATTTAAAACCAGGTCACAGGAACACTGGTACAAAGTTCTTCGCTGGCAGAAGGAAAATAAAAAAGCTATTAAAAAAAAATCTAAAATTAATATGGAATTTTTCTATAGCTAAAAACACTACAAAGAGTGACAAACTTTTACATCAGTTCACACAAAAAAACCCCAAAAAGGATAATAGTACTGGACCAGTCTCATCCGCCAACAACAGAATGACTCCACCCAAATGGCAGAAGCCTTTTTTTTTTTTTTTTTTTTGCGCTCCTCCCGTAACCTGACTTATTCCTTCATCGGAGGTCTCTCCCTTCCGAGGCCACACCATTAGGCACAACTCTGTATCCCGGGTGCTGGGGTTGGTCCGGACACTTTCGGGGGAGATGGAGGCAGACATCTGGTCACTTGTGGGTCTTTTCTGCCCTCCCACTCCTCCACCCTGATTGGGCCGTGTAGCGGCAACCTGAGGTGGGGACATGAAGGCGGTCGCGACCATGCTCTCTAGCCACGCCACCCAGTCCACTTAGGTGCCGAGGTCAGCCCCCCCCGAGAAGAAGTGTCCAGTGGACACCTGGATTTCCTCCCTGCCAGTGTCCGCCTCCTGACACCCGGGTTTGAGGCACAAACCCAGGTTGCCAGCGTGGAATCCTTTGCTTGGCGCCATAGAGATGGCTGGCAGAAGCTTTTAATAACTTTCTGCTCTGTTTACTAAAGGAAACCATATAATACAAAACTATACTGTGACTGATCCAGAACATATCACTATCACTGAAACCAATATTAAAGATAAAACTAATAAATTAACTGATCTCCTGGTCAACATGGGATTTCATCACTTATATTAAAACGTTTGTTTGAGCACATTCTCAAACACATTAAAAATTATATTTCAGACTTCAGTTAACCAAAAGACATCTTACAGTTAGCAACAGTTTTTTACTGTAGCAACAGCACCACCTTCTGGACAGAATGGAAATTATGGCCTTTTTTCCAATCCATATACCTCCGCATACAAAATGAATTAAAAATGCAAAAAAAAGTTTTTCTTTTTTTTCTCTTCGACCTCATGCCCAACCACCCGAGGCGTGATGTTATCCCAGCACGACACACACCCTGCCGTGCATTATTCCTTTATTATACAATGGCAAGAAGGAATCCTGGGCTTTGGTTGGTCAGTGTGTAACTGAGACAGTGTGTGCTTGAGACTGAGACAGTGATGTTATACTTGGATAACATCACTGTATAAAGTCCAGGCACATACATGACCGTGTAACCTAAACTGAAATCATCTGACTGCTCCACAGGAACCACCACTGTAAACCACTTCACGTATGAAGCACGCCCCCCCCCACCCAAAAAAACACACACAGCCTTTTCTAGTACTAAAGACCTTCACGGTCCCCTGTGATGGTTCAATAAGGCCCTGCTCCATTTGTTATGCAGAACAAGTTTAAACGCAAGGGTATGTTCTATCATCTCCTTTTCTGTCTGGTTGCGCAACAAGACCTAGGAACTGATCACTGTGACGGTTTCACAGTTCTATGCCTCTCTCAATCGCTGTGCCTTCCTTTGGTATTTCTGTCTTTTCTTCCCCCTTGCATATCTGTGGGTATAAAAATATATGTGAATCTTTATGTGGAAATGTCACTGATACTGGGATCCCTTTGTTTAAAACTGTATATAGTTATACTGTTGAAATGATTGTAAAAAGCTATATGGAACTCAAGGGGTTAACCTGAGATGCAGTTTGTATGCCTTTTGTAGAGATGTAAACAAGAGGTCAGTTCTGGGTCACGTAGTTCTTTTTGCTGCACCTGCATCAAAACTTACAAGAACATTCTGTGAGGAGCAGGTTTTTTTTTTTTTTTGTCAATAACATTTTTATTTTATAATAGGAATACAGTACAAATAAATAAATACAATCATTAAATAAGAGTATCTAAAGAATGAAATATAAATATGTAACATATACCTGAGCATTTATAGGATACAAATGGGTATTACATACAATCAAAATACCTTCATCATCTTTGACACCTAGATTAACTAGAAATTCATCCAGCTAGGTAATGTAGATTGAAGTAGTGTGAATAATGTCAGTGTAACAATAGTGTTTCACAATAATAGAATTGTTTGACTGTAAGAGACAAAAGTGATAATGTAATATACTTCAAAAGAGAGAGAGAGAGAGAGGCAGAGAAACATAGACTTTGATGGCAGATGAGGGCTGCTTGGCCCAACTAATCTGCCCATTTCCTTACCTACAGGATAAGCTGCAGATCCAGCCTGTTCCTAACCCTCCCCCCCACAAAAATTGCCTTATGTCTGTCACGTGCATTTTTGAATTCACCCACAGTTTTAGACCTCACAGCCTCCTCGGGAAGGCTGTTCCATGCATCCACCACCCTCTCTGTGAGAAATTACTTCCTCACATTGCCCCTGAACTGCCCCCTTCCCCCATCTTCAAATTGTGTCCCCTTGTTCTTGCACACCTCTCTTTCTGAAAGATGCTACCCTCTTGGACTTTTTTTATTTTATTCAAGTTTAGTAATATCAATTGGGTACAGTTACCATAGAGGAGGCTACAGCACAAATAAAAAGAAAACTTGTAAATACAATCAGGTTAATTCATATTACACATCTGTATAACTATATAGTTATCCCAAGCATCAGTTGTTAACCAATATTAATCTAACATAGTTTTAAAAGAGGAACCTCTTCTCCCCCATACGCCCGACCAAACCTCCCACAGGTGGCGGGAAGGACCCCCATCTTGGGCCAGTATCATCCCCCGCCTCATGTAGGTGAGTCCGGGGATCCCCCCGGGCAGCCAGGAAAAGGACTCTGGGTTACAGCAGTGTCCAGCTACATTTGCCACCTCGTCCATCGGCAGGTGTAAATGTGTTTTCTGATTTGATCTTAAATGTCAGCTCCTCGAGCTCTGCAGTTTCCTGTGTCACCTGTATCCAGGTGTGTCTACCAGGTGGTTCAGATTTCAACCAGAGTCGGGTGATCGCTTTATGTGCTGCTGTTAGAAGTATGACCCAGAGGTACAGTTGGTCTGTATCCTTCAGGGGGCTTACCCAAAATGACATTAGGCCAGGTCAGAGGAGTGTCCAAAGAAAACAAATCCCTCAACACCTGGATCACATCCTCCCAGAAGGGCCCGATGTGAGGACATTGCCAGAAAACATGCAACTGGTTCGCTGACACCTCCTCACACAACCTCCAGCAGGTCGGCTGTCTCCCTGGGTCTCTCTTATGTAAGACCGAGGGGGTGAGAAAGAAATGAACCCTGACCTTGCAAGCAAAGTCCTGCCAGTGAGGAGAGGAGGTAGTTTTTAGCAACAACATGGAAGACCGAGTCCCAGTTAATTTCACCCATGTCTTCTTCCCCATCCCTCTGCCAGTTCAGCTTGATTTTCTCTAGAGGGTCACGCCTTAGAGTAGCCAAAGCCTTGTAGATTGCTGAGATCAACCCTTTGTTTATCTGGGAAGACAGGATGGCCTGAAGGCATTCGAGAAAGGGAGCAGCCCTTAATGGGTCCTGGTCAGCCTTTTGGCTTTTACTTATATGGGACCTAGCTTGTAGGTATGTATAGTGGTCAGAGTTCTGTAGGCTGAAATGTGTTTGTAAGGGTGTTAAAATCCTATATTATGTGACCTTGGAAAAACTGGTTCCAATAGACCAGACCCAACTTCTCCCAAGTGTGGAAGATGTGGTCAAGAGAGGCCGGGAGAAAATTAGGGTCCCTAGCTAATCTATAGAGAGGCCAGAGAGAGGTCTTTAACTTGAACTTCTGCCAGATCCTATGGGTGGCATTTATAGTGTCTCTAACAGAAGAGGGGAGAAATGGTTGAGCATGGCGAGATTTGGGGGGATGGATGAGTCGGGTCCACAAAGTGGGACCATGTTCCTCCTCCTCACCCTTTTTCATTTCCTTCCAGTTGGAAGAGTATGCTGGAGTGTGCCACTGTAAGGCCGTTTTCAATTGAGAGTCTAAGTAGTCTTCCAGGATTGGGTGGGATCTACCCCCCTTACTTTTATGAGCCTGAAGGATGCACATGTTTACTCTAGGCCTCTTATTGTTCCAGATAAATTCAGAGATGAGTTTTTGCCAGGCCTGAAAATGTGGTCTGTGAATAAGAGTTGGGAGACATTTAAAATAGGTATAGGGACTTAGGGAGGATATTCATAGAAATTGTTTGGATTCGAGTACATGGGATGGTTTATTAAGGCCCACCTGTCAAGATCTTGCTTTAATTGCATTACGAGAGGGGTATAATTTGTTTTGAATAGGTGGGAGTTATGCTTGGTGACCCAAACCCCAGATACCGTATCTTTTCTGCTGTCCAATTAAGAGGGAAAATTCTTTGTAGTGTCCGAGGGGGAGTAATAAAGACTAAGGACCTCAGTCTTGGTTTTGTTAATGGAGTACCCAGAATGCTTTCCGAATTCAGAGAGGGCCAACCACGCCTGTGGGATAGACTATTCAGGTTGTGACAGGTAAAGCTGAATGTCGTCCGCATATAGAGATCTTTCGATGTTGACCACTCACTTCAGTCCCATAAATGGAGTCTGAGATACGGATGGCCTCAGCCAAGGGCTCTATGTATAAAGCGAACAGGAGGGGGGATAGGGGGCATCCCTGACGGGTACCTCTGCCCAATCTGAACCTAGGGGAAATTCCCCCCGTTCCCTCTTGGACTTTGTTGATTCCACTGAGATACTTAAGTTTCTATCATGTTCCCCCCTCTCCCTTCTTTCCTCAAGGGTATACATATTAAGCTCCTTTAGTCTCCCCTCGTATGGCTTCTTTTGCAGACCCTGCACCATTTTAGTTGCCCTCCTTTGGACTGCCTCTATCCTGTCTATGTCCTTGCGGAGATGGGTCTCCAGAACTGGACACAGTACTCCAGATGGGGTCTCACCAACTGTCTGTACAGAGGGACAACAACTTCCTGTTTTCTGCTGGTGATGCCTCTCCTTATACATCCCAGTATCCCTCCAGCCCTCCCTACTGCCTTCTCACATTGCTTGCTAACCTTAAGGTCATCTGATATGATTACCCCAGGTCCCTTTCCATTTTGTTGTTGTTACTAACCTCCATTGTGTATTCTTCCCTAGGTTTTGCTTTCCTAGGTGCATTATGTTGCACTTCTTTGCATTGAATCCAAGCTGCCATACTTCTGACAATTCCTCCAACCTTACCAAGTCCCTTCTCATCCTTTCCACACCACCTTGTGTATCAACCCTGTTGCAGACCTTTGTGTCATCTGCAAAGAGGCATAGTTTTTCTTCCAGTCCCTCTGCAATGTCACTTATAAAGACATTGAAAAGGACTGAACCCTGTGGTACCCCACTAGTAACCCCTCTTTCTTCAGAGTGGACTCCATTTACAATTACCTTCTGTGTCCTGTTGTCCAGCCAATGTTTTACCCAGGCTACCACCCTGGGACCTACTCCCAGACTGGTTAATTTGACTATTAATCTTTTATGTGGGACTGTCAGATGCCCTGCTAAAGTCTAGGTAGGCCATGTCCACAGCCCCTCCCTGGTCTACTACTTTTGTCACCCAGTCAAAGAAATCGATTAGATTTGTCTGACATGACCTTCCCACTGTGAACCCATGCTGCCTTGGGTCCTGTGCCCCACTGGCCTCTAGGTACGCAACAGTTCTTTCCTTCAGAAGTGATTCCATCACTTTCCCTACCACAGAGGTCAAACTGACAAATCTGTAGTTTCCTGCCTCTGTCCTGTTCCCACTTTTGTGAAGGGGAATCTCATCAGGTACCACATCATCCTCCCATGATTTGTTAAAAAGGGTAGTCAGTGGTTTCACTAGTTCTCCCCTTGATTCTTGTAGAATTCTGGGTTGAATTCAGTCAGGCCTCATTGCTTTGTCCACCTTCAGTTTTAGGAGTTCTTTCAGAACCCTTTCTTCTGTGAAAGGACTGGGATTGGGCCCCCCAATCGAGTGCTTCTGTTAATTGGATTAGGCACCTTCCCCTCCTCCTCCTCCTCCTCTTTTGTGAATACTGAGCAGAAATATTCGTTCAGTAACCCAGCTTTTTCACTGTCCCTCTCTGCCCACCCACCGTCCATTCTATTCAGCCTCATTATCCCTCTCTTTGTCTTTCTACGCTCCCTGATGTACCTATAAAAGGTTTTATCCCTCTTAACTGAGTTGGCTATCTTTTCCTCAGTTTGGGCCTTTGCTATTCTGACTTCCCTCCCTGCTTCCTTCTGCCTTAACTGGTACAGCTGTCTGTCCTGCTCCTTTTGTGTTTCCTTATACTTCCTGAATGCTATCTTTTCTCCCTGACCTTCCCCGCCACCTCTTTTTTGAGAACCATCGTGGCTTTTTCTTTAGTTTTGATTTATTTGATGTTTCCCCATTGTTGCTCCACCCCTCCTTCTAGCCTATTTGCTAGTGCTTTTCTAAGGCACTCTCCCATCTTGCCAGAGTCAGCCTTCCTGAAGTCCAGTACCCTCACTTTTGTATGGCTTGACTCTGTAGCTGAGTTTATTGTGAACCACACTGTTTGGTGGTCACTTGTTCCCAGGTGGCTACCCACTTCTAGGTCTGAGATCCTCTCACTGTCCCCATTTGAGAGTACGAGGTCTAAGATTGCTCCCTCACGAGTGGATTCCAAAACTAGCTGTCTGAGGCATGCCACCTGTAGGGCATAGAGAATGGCCCTGCTCTTGGATGTGGCTGCAGCAAATGTGCTCCAGTTAACGTCTGGCATATTCAGGTCTCCCATCAACAGTATCTCCCCCCTTCTCTGCCATCCTAAGAATGCCTTCTATCATATCCTTGTCCATTCCCTCCCCTTCCCTTGACATGGGGTCTGTATACAACCCCTGTGCGGATTGTGGTGCCATTTCCAGTCTCTAAGGTGACTCACAGTGCCTCCTCTCCTCCTTGTTTACTCTTTTGTTCAGTTGCTTTTATCTTTTCCCTTACATAGAGAGCTACTCCTGTCCGTCGTCTCCCCTCCCTGTCTCTCCTGTAGGTTGTGTACCCTCGTATGTTAACATCCCAGTCATGGTTCTCTGTGTACCATGTTTCTGTGACTGCTACGATATCCAGGCATCCCTCTTCCATCTAGGCCACCAATTCAGGGAGCTTGTTGCCCAGACTACGGGCATTGGTACTCATTACCCTCCATTTCTTGATGGCCTTACCCCTTTTTGCCCCATCTCTGTCCTTATTGCCTTTGTCACTTTCTCCATTTACCCCTGCCCTTCTCCCTATCGACATCTCTAACTTGGTGTTTACCTCACTTACTATCCTGACTTTTTTGAGGGGGCTAGGATTTCCCTGCTCCTTTCCAGTGCCTCCCCCTTGGCTAGTTTAAATACTTCCCAATGAAGCATTTAAACCTATCACCTAGGATCCTGGTTCCCCTCCTGGACAGATGCAGACCATCACTCCAGTATAGGCCTGCATCACTCCAGGTGGACCCCCAGTCCCCAATGAAGCTAAATCCCTGAGCTCTGCACCAGTTTTTCAACCACTGATTGAATCCCATGGTGTGGAGCACCCTAGCTTCACCTACGCCATAGACAGGCAGCACCTCCGAGAAGGTTACCATGCGTGCTGCTTATCTAAGGCCCCTCCCCAACTCCAGACTCTTCCTGCACTGCTCTGATCCCTTTCTTAGCCAGGTCATTTGTCCCTAGGTGGACAGTGACATCCAGCTCCCTCCCCTGTGCAGCTGCTTCCGCGATCCTGAGGATTCGCTCCCTGTCCCTCCAAGCCATGGCGCCAGGCAGGCACCTTACCTCCCTCTCCCAGTTCTACCTTCCTAACAGTGGAGTCCCCCACCAGAAGTTGTCTCCTTCCCCTATGGGGTCCCATGCCACCCTCCTGTGGGTCTCCTTTGTGGAGGTTCCCAGTATCCTCCTTGGTCTCCACTGCAGGTGCCTCCATAGAGGAACCACACTTGCCAGAACAGCATAGAATTGGAGAGGTACAGCTGGAGGGATGCGCCTCTGTTCCACCACCCTCACCCTCCTGAACCCACTGTGGTCCAACTGCTCCTCTTTCTTGGCAACCTCTGAGGCAATGGCAGTGGCCCTGGTGGTCCCTGGATGGGGGAGAGAGGGTCCCACAAATCCTGGCCAACTCAGCCTTGAGATGAGCAACCTCCTCCCTCAGCCCAGAGAGGTGCCTGCAGATGGGACAACACTGCAACCTCCAGAATGTCTCCCGGAAGTCTACTGCTCCACAGCCACCTCACTGTACCACTCCCATCATGTCTTATTTCTGGCCCGTTCACTGTTTGGAATACTTACTCTTTCCTCTTTTTTTTTTTCCTCGCTACTTAGTTACTGCCTCTGTGCTCTTCAAGCACATGATCTTCCTGTTCCGAGACAAGATCCTGTATTTCTCATTAGTCCCCTTACTTGCTCACAGGCAGACCTCCAGCAGCTGGGGGTGGGGAGACGGAGCTATCCTTTTCCTTCTAGGATGGTGAGTCTTTGGTTGCTCTGTGATCACTCACTTCCTGCTCCCAAACAGTAAGTTCCTGTTGTCAGTCAAATCCTGTGCCTATAAAAGTAGAACTGGCTTTGGGTGGAGGGGAGGGAAAAAGGACAACATATAGTCCCAGTAGAGAAGTCCAGTCACAACAGCAGCACCTTGTTCTGGTGTTCTCTGAGAAATAGTCCATGGCAAAAATAAGTAAGAGGATACAAGTAGCGTGATAGAATGAAGCAAAGAAGATGATATGAGAAAGTATCGGGAGAGTGAGAGGTCTGAGAAGTCTCACTACAAGTTGGACACATCAGCCCTAAGTATACGAGTACCATAATGAATTGCGGAGTCGTGGCAAGGTCTAGGTCTGATCTGTAACGCATAGCAACTTGTATATGGTGTCCCCCTTTTTTTATTGTTTTAGGTGGGTTGTCTCTTAAGGACAAAGCCAGTCTTTCTAGTCAGGCTGTAGTATGTTCCTCCATTCTTGTATGGTAGGTATCTGGTCCTCCAACCAATATTTTAAAATAACATGTCTAATTGATGTACCAATTAAGAAAAGAGATTGTTTTTGATCTTTCGTCCAGTGTGTGTTAGTTTGTGACCCAAGATACATGTGTTTAGCTGAATGTTGTTTGAAATCATATGGTCAGACTGAAACAAAAGTCCCACTTCTGTCCTTAATGATTGTACAAGAGGACAGAACCAGAACATGTGCAACAATGTACCAGCACTAAGTTTACATTTATGACATATCGTAGAATAGGACAAACCCATCTTAAATCTAGAAGCAGGCTCTGTTAACGAGTTCCCAGACAAAGACTTATAAAAGAGCAGCAATGCATTTGCTAGCGAGACGAGGAGGGTGAGACAGAGACTGAAACTTGGAATAAAGAGACCCTCAGAAGAAGGACTTGGTATTCTCTGTACTGCCTTTGTAAGTAGTTATACTGAATAATTTTTATTTTGCTGTTCTTGAGAAAAATAAAACACTATTTACGAATTTTGAAACTGCTCCTGGTTTTTGTATGCTTCCTGACCTATGCCTCAATGACATTCCACCCCCCCCCCCCAACACCACCACAAGAACTTAGAGCCCCCATCACCATGTATCTCCAGCAAAGTTAAATCCCATTAAAAAATGTTGCTGGAAACCAAACCGCCACACTGAGTGGCATGTGTCTGCACATCCTTCTGTCACTGAGCTGCCTCATCTTACCAGTCCCGCCGAGCGCCTTCAGTGTTGTTGTCCTGTTTAGTGTTGGGGTCCAGATAATTTTTAGGACTGGGAAGTATTTACTGCTAGCTGCTTTCACTTGGTAGTATTTTTGTATACATGGTAGTAATACCATGCATTGACCTGTCTTGGACTCCATCTCTATATTTAAAAAAAAAAAAAAAAAAAATCACAGTTCCACTGGGTGTCTGCAATCACTGATCATCCTTCTCTGATACCAGTGAGGAGTCTTGAGATACTCTCCCACTGCTATGTAGTGCAGTGACCCATTTTTATGTTGCAACTGCCCTTCTTTGCCATCCAGTGCACAACTCCTCAGTGTCTTGCTGTATGCAGCTGATGCCTAAGCTGTTTTCTGACCCCATCTTTACTACTGACAGTCTTAGTATGTGGATCCATGGCTAGTAGCACTGAATGCTGCTGCCAGTTCTGTGCATATGTACCAACATACTATAAATGTGCAGGGTGGGAAACCAATTCCTAAAATCAGAAAGTGGGGGTAAATCATACAAAACTGGTAGTATAATACTCCTTTACTCCCCTTATCTGTTCATCTGACTGAACTGTGTAGTAGAAACAGCTGTGCTGTTCACATAACAGAAATGGCCATTGACCGAGCAAAAACTGCTATGCTTTTAACGCAACAGCCCCACATTTTAAACCTGGAAAAAGGAAGGCGGCTCTCCCTTTACTAGGACGAGGCTCCTGTAAACCAGTTCTGGGGAAGGGAACACCTTTAACACCGGAGATCCTTACAAAGAGACACCCTCGCAAAGGGAAATACCACACAGAGTGACACACATTTACAGATTAGGCAGCACGTAGAAGCAGCACCAAACAGTAGGCAAATAAAGAATTGTGGACTTTAAAACCTATACTTCCTCATCACAAAATTGATTAAAAAATGTGTTTAAAATGTGTTTCAAACCTTTTTCTGTTAATAAAAGAGCCATTGTATAATAGCAGTAATGCACTCCAAGGTGTATGTTGTGCTGGGATAACGTCACTTCTCGTGTTTTGAACGCACTCGGCCTGCAGCCTCATGCTTCAACCACCCGCGGCATGATGTGTTATCCCAGCACAACACACACCGTGTCATGCATTATTGCTTAATTATAGACCAACAAATCTCACATCAATAACCGGTAGAATATTGGAAAGTATAATACTACTTAATATGTAGTAGAATAATACTCTGGATAAAAATCAACATGGTTTCATGGCTGGATACTCTTGTCACAAATTGGATCAGCCGGTACTTAGACAGCAGAATTCCTTGTGATGTCATCTTGGATTTTAAAAATGCTTTTGACATGGTTCCATGCTGTGCAATAACTACTAAACTTGGGAATATAGATTTAAATGTATATCTTACACACTTGATACAAAATTGGTTAAATAATAGGACACAAAGGGTCAGAATTAAAGGTTACACCTCGAAACAGGGTGTGATGGCTAGTGGGTGCTGCAGGGATCGGCTCTGGGTCTTGTAATATCTAACATATTCAGAGCAGACCTTGCTAACAACATTATGACTAAATATGCAGATGATTCCAAATTAGGGGGCCCATATAAACATTTGGATCAGATAAAAATATTACAAACTGACTTGGACACAGTATCAAACTGTGAAAGTGATTGGGGAATGGTATTTTAATATAAACAGATGTAGAGTGCATCGTGGCTATAACAACGTTAGAACCCAGGTATTATCTCAATGGAATCCCCCCCCTTCCCCACAGGAAACACATCAAGAAAAGGATCTAGGCATTTATATTACTAATGACTTCAGACTGCAAAAACACTAACAAGTCATTAAAAGAGATAATATAATTTTGTGGTCTATAAAAACGAATATATGATCCAGAAAAAGACTTGAAAGGTAGTCGGAGATCTGGCAACTAGGCTTCAGTGCCAAGAAGTGCAAGGCCATGCACGTTGGAGCCAAAACCCCCAGGACAGAGTACTACCTGTGAGGGATCTGGGTAGCTCCCACAGTGGAGGAGAACTATCTGGGTGTGATGATATCAAGCAACTTAAAGCACTCTGTGCAGTGCAAGAAGGAAGTGGCATGAGCAAACAGGATGTTGGACTGCATAGCCGGGGGAGTAGCAGTAGGTGAAAGGAGGTGGCTCTGCTTTTGTACAGGTCACTGGTGAGGCCGCATCTGAAGTATGTGGTGCAGTTCTGCAGCCCTCACCTTAATCAACCTACTGGAGATGATCCAGAGGAGGGCTGCAAAGATGATTGCAGGGCAGCAGAGTAGATTGTACGAGGAGAGACTGTTGGACATGAACATGTACTCTCTGGAGGACAGAAGGGAGAGGGGAGATGAGATTTGTGCCTTTCAAATACTTGAAATGGTTCAGTAGGGTAAATGAGGGTCTATACAGGGAAAGCTGCAGCAAAACAATAAGGGGGCACAGTCTTAAGCTGGGGGGGGGGTTTAGGAGGGAGGTTGAGACCCTTCTTCACAGAAAGGGCAGTGACCAAGTGGAACGCTATGCCAGAAGAGGTAATGTCAGCGAGGACAGTGAGTAGCTTCAGGAGGGGCTGGTGTAGATATAGGAGGAGGATTAAGATTATGGGAGGGGAGCAGGAAGGGGAAGAAATGGTCAGGGGAGCAGGGACATTAGCCAAGTTTGAGCTGAAAACCCCCACAGCTAGCAGACTTGATAGACCAGAAAGCCTAATTCTGCTGGCTAATTTGTATGTTAGTATAAAAGAGAAATATCTCCATTCTATATGGCATATGTAAGACCATATCTTGACTATGCCAGCCAATTCTGGAATCCTTATAGGTGGAAAGAAATTAATGAACTTGAGAGAGTCCAAAAGAGAGCCACTAAATGCATTCATTCATTTAAAAAAATTATACATACAGATGATGGAAGTTTTGAACTTGAGGAGTTTGAAAAAAGAATAGTGACTTATTGCTGCTTTGACATCATAAATGACCCAGATTTGCTAAGTGAATTAGACATTAATTTTAAACCAGACGTAAGAGATACTAGAGGTTATCCACGTATGCTCAGGGGAGGTAAATGTGAAACGCAGTGAAAATTTTACTTCACACAGAGTGATCAGTATCTGGAACAGAACTGCCACGTGATGTAGTTATAAGTCATTCCAAAAAGGAATTTAAGGCTGGCTTGGATAAATTTATTCTTACCGGAAATGGGCTTAAATACTATGACACGTGGAGTTACTTATGGGCTAATGCCCCCTCGGCTCCTAGACACCATAGTATGAACATTCCTCCATCAATAGAACAGGTACATGTAACCCCCATGCACCTAGAAACAAGCTATCACAACTTAGTGTGGCTTTACTGGTCCAAAAAAATTGGGAGCTGCATTGACACCTCCAAAATCAGGCAGTATCTTTCACAAGAAAAACTAAACCAGACTGTTACACTTGACAGTGGGACTCAAACAGCAAAACGCAAAACATATAGTCAGGAAGACCAGAGACCGTCAATGTCCCATTTAATTTGTGTTGGAACACTAATCATGGGCAGTGCTGAGGTCACAGGAGTTTTGAATCGACACTTCACAAACCTCAACATCCCTTACATCACTGCCTCTAAGCCATCCAGCCAGACAACAGCTGGTACTTCTCAGCCCTTTACTACTGAACCTACAAACTTTGAATTTAAGTCCATAAGTCAAGGGGAAGTGTTGAAACTTCTCCAAGAACTTGACACCTCAAGGAGTGCTGGTTATGATGGCATTGGACCAAGTATGCTGAAAGCTACTTCAGCACAGCTGGCTCCACCAGTCCCAATCCTCAGCCTTCCCATCCACACCGGCCAGAGGCCTGAAGGGTGGCAATCGTGACCCCATTCTTCAAGTTAGAGCCTCCATCAGACTCAAATAGCTCTGTTTCTTTCTTGTTGATCCTCTGTAAACTTCTGGAAAAGCTAGTGTAAAGGTAACTGATGGATCACAGTTTCCTTCTGGAGATGGTCTGGCTTTTGGCCACATCACTCCACCTGTACTGCACTATAAAAGGAGTACACTTCATGTTGGAAATGTTAACAACAACAACAACAACAAAAAAAAAAAGTTAGCCAAGGTGCTCTGCGCAGCCATCCAACTGGCTTATTCGACTATAGGGCTTTCTGCCCATCGGGACTTGAAGCTCACTCCATTCAGGCCATGGCCACCTCTTACACCAGGTGGGCCTCAGCTTCACTGGAAGACATTTGCAAGGCTGCTACATGGGCATCTGTCCACACCTTTACTAGGCACTATTCCCTGGATGTGCGTAGCTCTGCCAGTGCTGCTTTTGGCATATGGGTGTTGAGCTCTGTAGTACAGCACTGACCCTTCTGACTATGGGCTGCTTCTTGGGGTCCATATCTTTTCTGCCTGCCTGTAGTAGCAGACACACAAAGGGTAATTTGAGAGGCAGTGTGGCCTAGAGATTAGAACGCCAAGCAGTAAGCCTGGAGACCTTGAAGACCTGGTTTGAATCCTACGACTCCCACTTGCATATACTGTGCGAACCTGAACAAGTCCTCTGACATTCTGACTGCCAGTTTAGCCTAAAGGTTAGAGCAATGAGTTAACGAGCTTGGTACATCCAGCAGACCTTACTTTGATTCCCACAACCTCAACTTGCATACTGTAAGACTCTGAGCAAGTCACCAAACCATCATAGTGCTCCTGGGTTGCCCATGTAAACGGATCCTATGGCCCAGTGGGCCTTGCCAGTTAAAAGAATAAATGTAAAAAAAAAAAAAAAAATTATTTCATCACCAGTAATTCTGTTTATGTGCAGGCTTCATCCATAGATAGACAGACCCTCTGCTTTAAGTGCTATACACCTTGTCTGTTAAATCCTTCTGTCCTTATCTGTACATAGTTGCCCTGTCAAGGATTTGTTTGATCTTACTTCGAGGAACCGCTCTTGCAGCAGGTTACACCATTAGGACTGAAGCAGGCAGGCGCCAGCACCCATGGAAAATTCTAGCTAGCAATATCCAGCGAGGAACACTCTGACGTCCTGCCCTCCTCGGCGTCAGCATCTCATAAAGGGATGGTCCCCAACATCCCAGTTCTTTTCCCGCTGTCGACTCGCCAGCATTGGCCTCACGGAAGCCTGCTGTACTCTACAACGTGTGAAATCTTCAATCTTCATTTAAAAACTTTACTCCATGTCTGCTTCTTCTACTCCTTCTCCCGACTGATGTCCCTCTAAGTGCGCCTGTGGCAAGCAGATCCCCTTTGCAGACCATCATTCTGCCTGTGTCAGGTGGCTGGGCCCGGAGCACGACACCCAGGCCTGCTCTGTTTGCCAGCAGTTCAATAGCAGGACCCGGATCCGCTGCCAAAAGGCCCTTCAGGGATTCCTCCTCGAGGAGAAACTAAAAAAGATGGAGAAAAGACCTTCCTCCAGAGGGGAATCTTCTCATAAGTCTGAGAAGCACCGGGACAAGCATCAGGACTCGGACAGAGCAAAATCTCCAAGCAGGGCCTCAAGAGTCCAGGACCAGCTTCAGCTCTGCCCGGTCCAACAGATCTCCTTCCCGGGCTCTCTCCCAGCCTCCCCCGGTTAAGGTAAGATCATCAGGGGGCTCCTCCGCCTCCCTGCAGCCGCTCAAGATCTCTCGGGCGATGGATGCCTCTAAGCCTGCTCCTTCAGACAGGCATAAAAAGTCTTTCTCCAAATCAAGAGGAGCGTCTGACCGACGCTTGGACACCAACTTCAGGTCCATCTCCCAACCTCCCAAGAAGACCTCCGAGCTGACGTCTCTTAAGCGGACGACGGGGTCCAAGGAGGTGTCCGACCCGGCACCCGAAAGATGACCAACCACTACACTGCCGCCGGTTGACACTGGATGTCAGGGGTCCTCAGGCGAAGAGGCTACCGCGCCGCCAGACAACCAGATAGGCAACACAGAGGACGCCGGCTTGCCCAGGGAGCCGGATCCAGTGCTTCCCCGGGACCCGACGACCGAGCCCAACGACAGGCCCACACCGACGCCCGACCCTGACGACAGGCGCACACCGACGCCGGGTCCATCGTCTGGCATGAACATCCAGGAGGTGAAAGGTTTGTTCACCTTCTGGTGGGAAACCATCAAGAAGGACGTGGTTCCCTCTAAGCCTCAGCCTCCTCCACCTCCTCCTAGGGGTGCTGCAGGTGACAGACCCCCGACCCCCAAGGAGCCTACTCCTCTTCCTCGGGGCCAATCGAGAGATGGGAAACGCTCTTCACGTTCTCCCTCAGGGTCCCCGAGCCCGAAGTGACCCAGGGGCCGATGTCGATCATCGGGAGATGACTCCAGACCGGATACGTCCGACATCTCCAGGTCTCCATCTCCTTTCAGTCCCCCATCACCAGACCCACGGGACCTCCCAAGGTCCCCCCGGATGATTCCTCCTTTTCGGAAATCATGAGGCACATGTAGGACAATATGGGATGGGAGACCGAAGAGCTAGACCCGAGAGACAATGCCTTGCCTGTTACCTCGGGCAGAAAGACCCGAAGCCTGTGGTGGTCCCACCTTTGGTGGACACCTTTACGGACGTCACCAAGGCAGCTTGGAAGCGTCCGCATTCCACACCAGCTGTTCCAAAGAAGGTTGACCGCCTTTACAGGGCTCCTATGGAGGACCAATATTTGGTGCAACAACCCCTGGCCAACTCTCTGGTCATTACTGCATCTCATGACAGGTTCCAGCGGCTTCAGCATTTGAGTACCCAGCCTCTGGACCAGGAATCTAAGCAATTAGATTCCATGGGAAGACGCGTGTTTGCAGCTGCTACATGCTGTATTAGGTCTTTGAACTATCTGACGCACATGGTGCAATTTCAGAACGCCCTTTGGGATCAGGGCCAAGACCTACTTAAAGATCTACCGGATGGCGAAAAGAAGGAGGAGCTGCTAAACCTCCTCCACACTGGGTCTGACTTGGGGACCCAGGTTCTCCGAGCCGCTTACAACTCAGTGGACTCGACAGCCAGGGGAGCAGCTACAGGCGTTTGTCTCCAGAGACGCTCATGACTGAGGGTCTCTGGATTTACCCCGGACGTCCAGAAGAATCTCCTGGACGTCCCTTATAATGGAGTGGTCCTCTTTGGTGAAGAGTCCGAGAAAGTCATCACCAAATTGCAGGACGCTGGGAAGGCAGTCAGGACTGTACAAGCTATGTATAGACCAAAATCTGGTTCCTTTCGTAGGAACCAGAATCGCTTTCGCAGCTGCCAACAAAGGCAACAGCCATGTTCCGGCCCGCAACCCAGCAGAAACTTCGGCCGTAAGAATCAAGCCAGGTTCCCCTCTGGCCAGGGCTCAAAGCACTCGAAAGCAGCCCAGCCCGCAGGGGCCAACATCACCACAGCATGACTCCTTCCTGGCCCTCGCCCCTCCTCTGGATCAAAGGGTCGAGAAGGTCGGGGGTCTCATCTCTCATCACCTTTCAGGATGGCAGAGGATCACCTCCAACCAGTGGGTGTTGCAGTTGGTCGAATGAGGCCACTGTAGAGTTCCTTGATCACCCACCGTTCAGACCTCCCCTGCTGTCCCGTTACTCAGGTCAGCATGCTCTGCTTATTCAGCAAGAGATCTTGGCCCTCCTACACAAGGAGGCCATAGGACATGTTCCACTGAACCAGAGAGGAAATGGTTACTATTCACACTTCTTCCTGGTCCCAAAGAAATCAGGGGACTTGCGCCCGATTTTGGATCTCAGCGATCTCAACAATTTTGTGCTGTACAAGCATTTCCGCATGGTGACCCTGCTGAGTCTCATTCCCATGCTCAAAGAGGGCGCATGGCTTGCATCGCTGGACATGCAGGGGCCAGCTTCTCATCTCCCGATCGCTCGAGCTTGCTGAATTTCTGCATATGCCAGTTTCTGGGACGCCACTACCAGTTTCGAGCCCTCCCCTTCAGACTGTCTTCAGCACCTCAGGTGTTCACGAAGTGCATGGCAGTCATGGCAGCAGCTCTCAGCTCTCACTACATGTTCCTGTACCTAGACGACTGGCTCCTCATGGCACCCTCACGGGAGGCCCTGATGTCCGCAGTACAGGATACCTGTTCCCTCTTCTTAACGCTGGGCATCTTCCTAACGCTGGGCATCACCATCAGTCAGGAGAAGTCATGCCTTGTTCTGTCCCAGAACTTGCACTTTATAGATCCGGTTCTGGACACAGTTCAGGGAAGGGCATTCCTTCCCCAGGACAGGGTGGAACGCATCAGATCCCTCATAAGGGACATAAAGGGAAAGAAGATGGTACCAGCTCGGACCGTCCTTTGCCTGCTCGGACACATGGCGGCTGCCATTGCGACGGTTCCCCTAGCTCGACTCAATATGTGGATTACCCAGTGGATGTTGAGAACACAGTGGGACCAAAAGCAGGATCATCTGCAGCATCCAGTCCAGATCACAAATCAAAGATCCATTCAAGACTGACATTGGTGGCTCGTCCCAGACCACCTCTCGATGGGAGTCCCCTTCACTGCATCACCACCTTCAGCGACTCTCTCCACGGATGCCTCGGGGTCCGGATGGGGAGCTCACCTCAACGGGGTCAGGACTCAAGGCTCCTGGATGTCTCTGGAGTCCCATCTTCACATAAATATTCTGGAGATGAGAGCCATTCTATACGCCCTACAGGCATTCCAGACGGAGATTCCGGCGGGTATTCTTCTGGTTCAAACAGACAATACCGCGGTGATGTACTATCTGAACAAAGAAGGAGGCCCTCATTCCTACCCCCTTTGCAGGGAGGCTCGGAGGGTTTGGAACTGGGTATTGCAACACGGCGCACACATTATTGCAGTACATGTTCCCGGTGTGGACAACACTATCGTGGACAGCCTAAGCCGATCACGGGCCAGGGTCCATGAATGGGAACTGCTTCACGAAGTCGCAGAGGACCTGTTCCACAGATGGAGGACACCAGAACTGGACCTCTTCGCGTCCCCATTCAACACAAAACTGTCCAATTTCTGCTCGCTGGATCTAGGGCCTGGTGTTTTCTGGCAAGACACGTTGCCCCTCTCTTGGACGGGCAGGTTCCTCTATGCTTTCCCACCCTTTCCTTTGATCCAGTGTGTTCTGTTGAAGCTCCGTCAAGAGCAGGCGTGCCTTATTCTACTAGCACCCTTTTGGCCCAGGCAGATTTGGTTCCCTCTCTTACATCAGCTGGCCCAGGAACCTCTGGTGCCTCTGCCGTTTTGCTCTCACCTTCTTTCCCAGGAGACAGGCTCCTTAGTCCATCCGGATCTTCAGTCTCTGAACCTGCATGCCTGGTTCCTAAGGACATAGCAGTCCTGAGATACGGGGTCTCTCAGGAAGTTGTGGACGTTCTGGCGGCAGCCAGAAAACCCTCTACTCATGCTACTTACGCCATGAAGTGGCGTAGATTTTGTAGTTGGGTTCAGGCTCGAGCATTGACCCCATTGGAGTGTTCCGTAAGGTCTGTTTTAGACTACCTCCTATCTCTCTCTGAGGCAGTACTTGCCTATTCCTCCATCAAGGTCCATCTTTGTGCTATTTCAGCGTACCGTTCTCCGATAGGTCACAGGTCTCTAGCTCAACTAGAGGCTTCTCGCACCTTTTTGCACGGCATCCTGCACTTGAGACCTCCCATCAAAGACCCGGTTCCACCTTGGGGTCTTCCTTTTGTTCTAGAGCAGCTTAACGCTGACTCCTTTCGAACCAGCCGCGGATTGCGAGCTGCGTCTTCCTGCTTGGAAGATGCTCCTTTTAGTTGCTGTTACTTCTGCCAGAAGAGTTTCTGAGCTTCATGCACTCATGTGCAAGGATCCGTATTTGGTTTTTCACAAGGACATGGTGTCCTTAAGAACAAATTCTAAGTTCCTTCCCAAGGTGGTCTCAGCTGTCACACTCAACCAGGATATAGACCTACCGGTGTATTACCCGAATCACGGTAACGAGGGGATGCCCTATTGCACACTTTGGATGTGCATAGGTGCCTCAGATATTATCTGACCAGAACCAAAGCCCATCGGACTTAAGACCAGCTCTTTGTTTCCTACGCGCAGAGGATGATCGGTGCTCCTGTTTCCAAACAGCCGCTTTAGAGATGGCTGGTAGAGTGCATTATGTTTTGTTATCAGAAGCGCAATAAACCCTCACCGGGACCGGTGAAGGGTCACTCCACTAGGGGGGTGGCTACCTCCTTCGCGGCACTTAAAAATGTTTCCACTTCAGCCATCTGTGCAGCAGCAACCTGGAACACTGTACACACATTCATCAGGCATTACAGTTTGGATAGTGCCTCTAGACGCAGAGCTGGTTTCAGCTTGGCGGTCCTTCAGGGACTTTTGTCCTGAAGCCTGGAGTTTTTCTATCTTCCTCCCGATGACAACTTGGTCCCTTACTGCTTGGGAATCTGTCCTAATGGTGTAACCTGCTGCAAGAGCTGTTTCTCGAAGTAAGATAGTACAGTTGCGTAAGAACTTACCGTAACAATAGATCTTCGAGAACAGCTCTTGCAGCAGGTAGTTTCCCTTCCACCTTCCCCTCTGGAGGTTGAGTCTTCTGACCTAGTTTCCGGCTACAGCATCTTTCGGCGCCTCTGCAAACCTTCCTTTGGAGCGGATCCTCTGTCTCCCTTCAACGTTATTCTTGGGCCGGGAGTGTCCGGCGGGAGAACTGGGGATGCTGGTGGACCACCCCCTTTTTTTATGTGATGCCTGACGGGGAAGGGCCAACATCGGAGGCGGTCCCCCGCTGGATATTGCTAGCTAGAAAATTTCCGTGGGCTCCTGGAGCCTGCCGGTTTCAGTCCTAATGGTGTAACCTGCTGCAAGAGCTGTTCTCTAAGATCTACTGTTACGGTAAGTTCTTACGTAACTGTACTTTTCTTAGCTAGCATAGAGGAATAGAAACACAGAAGTTGACGGCAGATAAGGACCGCAAGGCCCATCCAGTCTGCAAATGTTTTCTATCTTATGAATGTGCCTCAGGCCTGTACTCTGTCAATGGCCTGTCTATTCATACTCATCTTTATTGCTCCCTTATGCCTATCTCGTATCTGTTTGAAGCCCTGCACTGTATTCATATCCACCACTTCCTGAGGTAGGCCATTCCATGCATCCACTACCCTTTCTGTGAAAAAGAACTTCCTCACATTCCCCCTTAATCGGCCTCCCTCTACTCTCATGCTGTGTCCTCTTGTCCTGCTATTTTTCTTATATTGAAACATGTTAGACTCTTTCACCTTGTTAATGCCCTCAAGATATTTGAATGTTTCGATCATATCACCTCTCTCCCTCCTTTGCTCCAGGGTATACATATTGAGCTCTGTTAATCTGTCTTGTTTTCTGGTGCAGTCTCTGTACCATTTTGTTAATGTCCTTGTGCAGGTGCGGCCTCCAATACTACACTCAGTATTCCAGATGGGGCCTAAACAGTGTCTCGTAAAGAGGGATTATTACCTCCCTCTTACGACTTGCGATACCCCTACTAATACACCCCAACATCCCTCTAGCCTTACTTGCTGTTTTAGTGGTCTGCTTGGATGATTTCAGGTCGATGATGATGATGCCCACGTCTTTCTTCCCTTGTGATTGCCAGCAACTCCCCTCCCAACCTATAGGTGGTGTCAGGGTTTCTTTTCCCTATGTGCATGATCTTGCACTTCATGTTAAACCCCATTTGCCACTCTTCCGACCATTTTACCAGTTTATCCAGATCTCTTCTCATTCTGCCCACCCCATCTGGATCATCTGCTGTGTTGCAGATCTTGGTGTCATCTGCAAACAGACAAACCTTACCTTCCAGCCCATCTGCAGGTGTCACTGATGAAGATATCGAAGAGGACTGGCCCCAGGACTGATCTCTGAGGTACCCCACTTGTGACTTGCATCTTTTCTGACTGTATATCGTTTACCACCACTCTGTTTTCTGCCTGCCAACCAATTTGCCACCCAGTTAACCAACTTCTGACCCACCCTGAGCCTACCCAGCTTATTAATCAATCTTCTATGTGGAACAGTATCGAAAGCTTTGCTGAAGTCAAGGTAGGCGACATCAACTGCTCTCCCTTGGTCTGCCATTCTGGTTACCCAGTCAAAGAAATTTGAGATTAGCCTGACAAGACCTTCCTGTTGTAAACCCATGCTGTCCTGGATCCTGTGCTCCTGTGGATTCCAGGTGTTGCACTGTCTTTTCCTTAAGGAGTGCCTCCATAATCTTGCCCACTACTGAGGTAAGACTGACTGGTATATAGTTCCCTGCCTCCTCCCTGCCACCACTCTTGTGGAGCAGGATCACTTGAGCCCTTCTCCAGTCTTCTGGGACCTCTCCTGTGCTCAGAGACTCACTAAACAGTTCTGCTAATGGCTCTGCTAGTTCCACCCTTGGCTCCTTTAGTACCCTGGGATGTATGCCATCAGGTCCCATTGCCTTGTCCACCCTGAGCTTAGCGAGCTCTTGTAGGGCCCTTACTTTTTGTGAAGGGACTAGTGCACATCTCTCCCCGTCCATGGTGCTGAGGTGTGGTCCCTGCCCTACCTTCTCTTCACTAAATACTGAGCAAAGTATTTATTTAGGATAGATGCTTTTACATGGTCCTCCCCCTCACCCCCTTTGAGCTTAGCAATACCCCCTCTGGATTTTCTCCTTTCACTAATGTATCTATAGAAAGTCTTGTCTCCTTCTTTTACTGTTTGTGCTAGTGTTCCTCGGTTTTGGTCTTTGCCTGCCTTACTGTCTTCCCTGCTTCCCTTAGGGAAGTTTGGTATGCCTTTTAGATCCTTTTAGAGAGGAATAGATCAGTGTAGAGGAATAGGTCTCTTTGGGAGTTTTAATAAAACGTTTTAAAATTAGTTTTGCAGTAAATTAGTATGAGTCGCACATTTATTTGTTTAAATAACTAGTTAGTTATCTTTGATTAAAGATGAAACTGTTTGCACAGGAATCCTTCATAAATTTTGTTCTGTAAAATCTGTGCAGCACAAATTTTATAAACAAATTTTTTAAAAAATATATAATTTGTACTGCAGTATATCCAATGGGACAAAAATCTTTCGAGGTAATAACATATTTGTTAAAATTGCTAAGGAAGCTATATAGCGTAGTGGTTTAGGGCACTGAGTTGTAGACCTGGGTTTGAATCCAGTCAGCCCACACTTGCATACTGTGTGACTTCCTTGTGCTCCTTGGTCGCACCTGGAAGCAAGCTACGTCTTAAGAGTGCCTTTCCTGGTTAAACGGTTTCCCCTTCCCTTCCTTAAAATATAGATGCTGCACGATGGTTTTCAAAGTCTGCGTACTGGCGTGACTTTTGAAAATTTACTTGCTGCTCGATGGTTTTGAGAATCTGTGTGCTCCACAATGGTTTTTTACAAACATTTGCGCAAAAATCCTTGGCAAAGTTTTTCGAAATAGACATGCTGCACAGTTTTGGATATCTGTGTGCTGCATTAAGAATGTGATATGTGCTACATGGCTGTTTTAAAAATCTGTATGCACCACGATGATTTTCAGAATCGCCATTCTGCTTGATGGTTTTCAAAGTTTATGTGCCGTTTAAATATTTTCATTTTGAAAGCTTGCATGCTTTGCAAAGGTTGTTACCTAAAGTTCCTTGAGTGATATTTTACTAGTAGGCCATGTCCAACATTTGTGGGGTTTGCATTTGTGCAGTAATGACCCTAATTAGCATTAACTTAGGATTTTGCCGCAGAAATATACATTTACATACGCATCTCTCTCACACACACACACACACACACACACACACACACACACACACACACACACACACACACACACACAGTGGATTTGCATCGCAACTTATAACCTACAAAATGCACATTGCGACTCCGCTGCAGGCTTGATTAGCAGCATTTGCTAATCAGTTTCTCTGGTGCAGCTGTGTGTTTAAAATAAAAGCAGTGTGTTCTTTCCTGATTTGATTGCAGTCCCCCTGCCCAACACATTGCCTTCACCTCCCATGTATGGCAGCAGCTACAGTACCAACTTTTCTGTCATGCGCACAGATAAACCGTAGAGAACTACGCAGCTGTGAGAGAAAGAGAAGGAACAACTCTGTCCACAGCGTGGCACAAGGAATGCATTGAACAGGCTTGATTTACAGTGCGAGGTGAGCCCGACTGTGAAGAGCCTTTTGTGATTGTGACTCTCTATGGAGGATGGAAAAAAACGACCTTAGTCTGCTGCCCTCTGACAAGAGGTTTGAGACCTTAGGGTGAGGGCTAATTGTAGGTGGCTAAATTATATTAGGTCAGGGTAGCGCAAACAGTGGGGTTGCTTGTTGCTTGCATCGGTATGTTGAGAACAGCCTTAGCCCAGGAAACCTGTCAAAGTAGAACTGAGGTGGTAAATCTTTTGTGCAGCAAGCCATAGCCTCCTAGTTGAATTGAGAGATGGGGAACGCACACAACTGCAGCAGAAATGTGCACAACACATTTTTTTTTTTTTTTTATGCCTGCTGCTTTGTTTTCATTAATTCAAATCAGTCTTGATTTTCATCATATGCCTCGTATAAATAAGTTGGTTGGATTAAATAGAAAAATTACACAAAACCTTGTCTTGTGTCTGTTTTATTGATAAGGAATCTGTTTTATTGATAAGGAAAATTGAGTTTTCATATACAGCAGTAGACCTAGAGAATACTGGATGGGCAGCTATGCACGCCCAGTGTGTTCTGCCACACGGAGGGTTCTGATTCCCTCTGACCTCGAGAGCAAAGCTTTGAGAGGTTCATGGTAATCGGAACCCCAAGGTGGCAGAACACAATGGTTGTGCATAAAGTTGCTCATCCTGTATTTTTTTATAGTGTATAGTGTTATGTGAAATGTACATGCTGCGGTTCTTTCATTTCAGAACAAAATTGACTTGTGTAGTTTCTAGAGGTTCAGAAACCTGTTGTACTACGGAAGGGCACATTCACATTCCATGATCTTTGAACTGTCGTACAACAGCCTTTTGAAAGGGATGGAATTCTGTACAGAACAATGCTCTACTGTATGCTTTATTACCATTTTTTAGAAATTGCTCAGACTTTTTTTTTTTAAATTAGCAATCACTGCAGACCAAGTTCCCCAAACTTATTTATGCCTTGTTTGCTTTCACACTTACACTCTCACACTTCCTCACGCTGAAACTCATAAAGGGTAAAAAGAGGATGGGCAGAAGAAGACAGTAGCCCTAGTAACAAATACAAAGCTGTTTAGAATATATAGAGGGGTATGGATTTATACAGTTTTGAGAAATCCTATGTTTTGTTGATACAGGCTAGTATGATCATAATTGCATGTACTTTGATGCATACGAGTGAATGTGTGCATGTGACTGTAAAGGGTATCATCCATTTTGAGATAACCAAAACGTTGTGTTCCTTCTCTCGTTTCAGTGTTGGTAAGACTTCCCTGATGAACCAGTATGTGAACAAGAAGTTCAGTAACCAGTACAAAGCCACGATAGGGGCAGACTTTCTCACAAAGGAGGTGATGGTAGATGATCGTTTGGTCATAATGCAGGTACATAAAACATGGTGTCCGTATGCTAGCCTGTAAAACTGCCCCTGACCAGTAACTGAGCACATTGTTAAATGGGGCAGCATCAGGCTGGCAATAGTAAAATACAACTAGGTGCCTGCTTTCTGTGCTACACTCAGCGCTGGGACCTTAAGTCCAAGGATGCATGTGGGAGGCTCTCTCTCATTATTAGTGGTTTATTTGTTTAAATATTTCATATTTTAAGTAGTTTTCTGAATGTCTTTTAAAAAAAAAAAAAAAAAAAAAGTCTTACTTTCTCCAGCAGAGCTTATAATTGCGGTTTGTGACATCAGTGTGTGGTCATGGAAACACTGATGTCATAATTAAGTGCACTAGGAAATTAAAAAAAAAAAAAATCCTAGTGAAAGCTTTTCATGTAGATGTCATAAAAAAGTAGGCCAGATGTACTGCAAGCCAGGGGAAAGGCATGACATTTAAAAATGTTGCCAGTTAACTGTAATAGCTGAAGAGTGTTTTACAAAATGACATACTGACGTGAATGCTGTATCTACTTTTTAACTTCCCATTTTGTTCCTAACTGCAGATATGGGACACAGCAGGACAGGAGAGGTTCCAGTCTCTGGGTGTAGCATTCTATAGAGGTGCGGACTGCTGCGTGCTGGTCTTTGATGTCACCACGCCTAATACATTTAAGACGTTGGACAGCTGGAGGGATGAATTCCTCATTCAGGCTAGCCCCCGGGACCCTGAAAACTTTCCCTTTGTTGTACTGGGGAACAAGATTGACCTGGACAACCGGCAGGTCCCCACGAAGCGGGCCCAGGCTTGGTGCCAAAGTAAGAACAACATTCCTTACTTCGAAACCAGTGCCAAGGAGGCCATCAACGTGGATCAGGCTTTTCAGACCATTGCCCGCAACGCCCTGAAACAGGTAAGGCTACCATGCTATGCAGCTGTTTTCTCTATCACACACTGATTTAGATAAAATGAGCAATGACCTAATTTACTCACCATTTTTAAAGAAATGCAGAGCAAGACAGAGACTGTGCTTTTTGCTACACCCAGAAAGCAGCCATACGCATACATAGTGGGGCATATAAAAGCTTGATTCATTAGAAAAACAGCACAAAATATAAAAAAACAGGTAAATAAACTCTTGATAAAACACCCACAGGGGTACGAAATGATTGGGAGCTTTTATGCACTGTTGGGGTACTGTATATCTGTGTTTATATTTTGTAATAAACCAAGCTTTTAGATGCCACACTATATGTGTATGGCTGCTTTCTTTCTGGTGTAGCAAAAAGTGAGGTCTTTCTCTTGCTCTGCATTGTATTTTTGGCCGACTGCTTTTGCTGCTTGACCAAGCGATCCCTTCTTCTGTTGCCATTTTTAAAGAAATACTGTTTAAAGGAATTATTTTCATGAGTACCATTACTCACCACGACACACGGAAATTCTCCATACCCAAAGTAACAGTGCCACCACTTGTGCTTCAAGAGAAAGTTTTTCCAGGTTTGAAGCACTTTTACTCACCAAAAATAGTTGTTACCCATCTGGTTTTAAAAATGGTTAGTAAATTACTCTTGCCCGTCATAACTGTATGGAGCACTGCGGCCATTCATGTACCCAGGCAGACCAAAAGACAGCTGCTGCATTCCTAGGAAAAGTTAGCAGATGGGCATCTTATTATATGGAACGCTCATATCATTATATGGAAAGCTGAGAGGACCCCATTCCATTGTAGCATTGGGGGAGTGAACTGTACCCTGGTGGGCTTGTCCTGTTATGGGAGTTGTGGGGAGGGTGGTTGGTGAAGCTTGCTCCTGCCACATTAGTGTCTCTCCAGTGGGATTAGGAGCATCATTGGGCATTGTAGATGGGTATCTTGAGATCAGACCTTCCCCAACTGTTTATTTACATTACCATTTTAACTAGTCCCAGGGCACTTGGTATTATCTTTATGTCCTTATTTATTTTATGCCTACGTAGGTTTAAAGTGTGTGTGTGTGTGTTCTGTAAAATGTTGTGAAGCGATCTGAGCCCCAGTTGGATGGGGTGCTATATTTAAAAAAAAACAAAAAAAAAAAAAACCTTGCTTTGCCTGCAAATGTTTGATACTTGGGAGCAGGGTGTATCTCCTGCTCCTACCCATGCTCATGCTCTAATCCCTTTTTCAGGCACTGTATCAAAGAAAGCTCTTGACTCACTGGTGGGGGGGCGCAGTGGTAATGCCCATTTTTTTTAACCATATGACTCAGACAGCAACAGTGCAGGGGCAAGAAGTTGGGCAGCGAGTGAGGCCGATGTTGGTAAGCCAGATCCAAACCAAGGATTAAAAAAAAAAAAAAAAAAAATTACAGTTGTATAAAGGAAGGGGATTTCTGCATTGAGAACCATTAGACTGACAGAGCCCTCCCCCCGCCCCTGTCTGCTTTTAGTCTGGTGAGAGGTACACGACATGGGTGTCCTGCAAATATAGAGGTATAGTGTCTGTGAGATAGGATATTGTAGAGCTATGCCTACTCTTGAACAGGAAGGTGAGAATGTTGAAATCTATCCCATATTTTATGGGTAACCACTGCGATTAAGCAAGTTTGGGAGAGATGACGCCTGAAACCTTAGTATTTTCTGTTCCTTTTTTTTTTTTTCTTTTTTTCAGGAATCAGAAGTTGAAACATATGACTTTCCTGATCAGATCAAACTGGACCGGAACGACAAGCCGAGGGCAGCAGCAGAAAGCTGCAGCTGCTAAGGGGCTGGAGCTTGGACCTGTGGAAGTATGGAGGCATTATCCACCTTGCACAAAGGCCTTGGACACTAGACTCCTCCCCCACTTCAGAGTATGAGACTCCCCATTATGCTGCCTTGGTCTGAAAGACTTATTACATTAGTTGCCTCCATTTACCATGAAACCGATGATACCCCCAAACAGGTCACCACAGCCACAAACCCAGAGAACCACACACATTTCCTGTACTGGGGCCTTCCTTCCCTGGACACGTACCTCTGTGGTGGCATTTGGGATCATAGTTGGACAAAGCACTAAACTCATTTCTAATGTGGCGGATTGCATTTTTGTCAGATACATATATATTTTTTGGGGGGGGGTTTTTGCACTTAATTAGATCTCTGTGCCCAAACACCTTGTGTGTGCCTCATACTCTAGTCCAACCTATAAAACTTGATGCTTCTTGCAGTGCTACTGGGGGGAAGGGGGTAGATTAAACTGGTTAAAATGCAAGTTCAGTTTAAGTACACTACCTGGCCTTCAGTTTATCTGCAGGGTAGAAAGAACCTTTTTTTCCCTGATCAGGACCAGCTGAATCTGGGGAAACATAGAGAATGGGCACTGGATCTCTGTGCTCATCTCCGGGACCATTTTGTGTTCCATTTCTGCTGTAAGTGCCAGTGAAGATTCTGTTTTTTGGGGAGTGGGTTGCTTTGCCTCTCCTTGCAGTTCCACCCCTGAGCCAGGTTGGTCCCAGAGTGCTCAGAGGTAGCAAATTGTGGGGGGGGATACTTGTGAGACCCATGGTGGGACTTGTCCTGGTGTGCTGCTTGAAGGGTAGTACACACTAGGAAATGTAGTTCTGTTACTGTCTGTCTCCTTCCTTTTTTTTTTTTTTTTGGCATAGTCCGTACTTAGCAAATGGTGCTCGATGGCACTTCTGGATGGGGCAGGTGCTTGTGCTGTCCATGGTTAAGAAGCATGCCCCCTTCTAAGAACACCATTAACCAGATCAGATGATGATTTTATTTTCTGTGGGTGTGGGAGAAGCCTTCTGCAGTGTTCTGAATGATTCCTCTAGACTCCAGCAGGGATTCTGTTTGTTGTAAATACTGCATTGTGTTCCATGAAGGTTGCTAATTGAGGGCAGTGACCTCTCTGGGAATGATGGACCACCTTGTCCCATTGAGTGAGACTCGCTAGCAGATGTGTTCCTGATTGGTTCATAGGTTGAAGTCAGCTGACATAGTAACCTTCTGGGTTTGTAATTAGACAATTGAAAATGAGGGTTTCTTTATTGATGTAACCCTTTTGTGCTCCCCGGCCCCTTCCGGAGTAGGTGCTTTCATGCTTTATTCATCTCTTCTCCTTGAAGGGTAATGTAGATTTAAGATCTGGAAGCCTGTAAAGCTATTTCAGATGAGGTATTTGGACTTGCCTGTAGGGGGCAGTAGTCTAGAATATTTAAAACAGCCTTATTAAATAAAGGCAGCAGCCTCATCATGGAAATGAGTGATGTCGAAGTTGGGCAAACTGCAAAAGAGATTTTCCAGTTTCCAGCAGCACATTCACAGTTGTCATCAATAGAAAAGCTGCCACACAAATATTCCCCAAAATTTGATTTTAAGGGTCTTCCAATTTTAATTATTAAAACATTTTCATTGAAGCAGGATCTTTCTCCCTTTGACTTCAAGTGTTTTCAACGCTGTAGCCCTCTCGTGCTTATTACATCACAGCCTGTTTCCACAGAAATTATTCTGTTGTCACAGGTAGAGGCGTATAACTTAAGAGCAGGGAAAGCAACAGGAACAGATGAATTTTAAGGGGCAGAGAGCCTGTTTTCATGCAGATGTCTTTGGTAATGAAGAATGAAATTATCTGCTATTTCTTCTGGAATGCTACAGGAGTTGCTGGATAGTTAAGGGCTTTTTATTAGACCAACATTTGCCTCGTAAAAAGATGGTTTAGTACACAAGCTTTTGGGGCATCACCAGTCCCTTCAACAGGTGCAGTAGAATAAAGAATGTTACTGCATATGATGAAAGGACTTGTGTGGCTTCAAAAGCTCCTGTACTGTACCATCTTTATACAAGGCATATGTTGGTCCCATAAAAGGTATCGAACTATCCAGCGATTCCTATTTCCCAAGGACCGATATGGTTATAATTTCTCTCCTTCTGGAATGTTAAAGGGAAACTCCTATTGAGTCCCTAAGTGCAGCAGCGGCTGCAGAAAAGCCCAATTCAGGCTTTTAACATTAAAGTAATTTTTTTCATTACCTGGTGCCCTGGAATTTTAATGAAAAAGAACCAGTCGCTCCATAATGGCGACAGAGTCCCAGGTGAACATCTCGTGCAACCCAGGTGACTTCCGCTGCAAAGGTTATGCTAATGAGGGCTAACAACAAATGGCTGATGTTGATAGCCCTCATTAGTATAACCTTAGTGGTGGAAGTCACCTGGGGTGTGCGAGATGTCTGCCGGGGGCTCTGTCGCCATTATGGAGCGATCAAATCTTTTTAATTAAAATTCCAGGGCACCAGGTATTGAAAAAAATTACTTTTATGTTAAAAGCCCTAATCGGGCATTTCTGCAGCCGCTGCTGCTCTTAGGGACTCGATAAAAGTTTCCTTTTAAGAATTAGAGGCCTGCCAGTACCAGCTGCATTTGTTTGTGGTAAACTGGTAAAATCACTTAATATTGCACAGTTTGTAACATTTTCTGGCTCGAGGTTCCATGAAATAGCTGCTGCCTTGAAATCAGTATAGGGCAAACTTGGACATAGCTGTATCTGGACTGCTGACATGTACAGGTTAGCCCAGTACCACGTCTGAATGGGCTTTCAGATGTTGAATGATTCTGCACACCTAATACTTTGAGACAGAGTTTTTAATTAATACATGTGTAAACTGTACTTGTCTTTCATTTGGATATTGTGTTATTATGTCGGGCTTGTTAACTGGGTCCAGGCCTTCCAGTGATCTCCTATATTTTTTTTTTTTTTTTTTTTTTGGGGGTAACGCTGAGGCTTGATAACAGTTAAATAAAGCATTGGTTTCTGGGACTGTCCTACTACTAGCTCCATTTGGAAGCTGTCCAGCAAAAGCCATTATCATCTCAACAGGTCTTTCTCAACATATACTGTACTTTGTGGCTTGCCCTTCGCCTGTAATGTCTGCATACTCTTGCCCTGTTTGGGACATATCTGGAAATAACCAGTGGATGGTCTGTGGCTCACCTGTGGAGCTGGGCTAGCCCCGAAAGCCCCTTTTGCATTTTTGAGCACTTTCCCCATCTGTTTACTTGCACACAGCAAGCAAATTATAGGAAAATAAAAATCCGCCATCCTTTGAGGGGGGATCCTTGTGGGCGCCGGTAGCACAGTACATCCCTGTGACTGGCTACTTGCGGCGGGAGAGAGGTGCACGTTGCTGGATTTTCACTGGGTAACCTGGTGGATGCTGTTAGCGCTGAATGAGCAGTGGTGTTGCCCTCTCTGAAGGTTACACTTAGTACCCTGGTGGCAGTGGTTAGTCCTTTACTTGCTACTCTTGCTGGGGGATCTGCTGGGGTCTTCAGTTGGTACTCTGGTGCATGCGCATAGTCCAGTGCAGCCCTGTAATTGGCTAATCTTGGAGGGGTCCTTCATTGAAGTTTTTCATGGTACCCTGGTGCATGTGCCAAGCCCATTTCAGCTATGTGATTGGCTAATCTTGGGAGGTTGCCTTATTCCTCAGTGGGAGTCTGTTACCCTGATGTTTGCAATTAACCCAGTGGCTGGCTGATTTTAGGCCTTCTGTAGGTTTTTCAGACTCCATTACCTCATGCAGGAAAACTATTAAACACAGACATTGCCTTCTGCAGTGGGAGAAAATCTGGGCTGGGAAATGAATGATGTCCAGTAGCTCCTGTCATTTCTTGGTGTTCATGTGGGTTGGAACTACTGAGAAAACATTCCCTGTGTGGGGCTGTGGATTCATGGGGGGTGGGGGGGGAGCTGCCCTACCTAGCCCTGCTTATGAAAAGGGTCAACTTACTTTAGGACTCTGGTTAAGTATAGCACTAGCACTAGACCATTAAACCTAGCCATGTGAACTTCGTTTACCATTCCCAGTGAGGTGTTTTTTTTTTTTTGGTAATACTTTGGCTCTTGTTTTGCATTGGACTCTTAACTGTACTAAAACCAAAAGAGAAAACTTAATAATGTTGCATTTTTGGTTTCGGCGGAATACCAATCCGCAGCACCTGCAGCAAGCTATAGAACTTCAAAGGAACAATAACTGGTGCATCCAGCGAGGATTTGTAAACCTTGGCCGTCCTTTCATGGCACAGAACCTAACCTCTGCTGACTTTAGGATCAGTTGTGAAAATCATTGGTGTATAGTGCCATGACTTGCACGCCCACCCTCTGTCTGGGAGTATAAAATGTTCTTTTAAAAAGATAGTCAAATCCAAACACTGAAATGCGGCCACATCTCTGAGCTCCGTATGCAAAAGTGAGAGATGACAGTGCAGGTCTTCAGCTGTCTGTCTCTAAGTGCTCAAGGACATGCATATTGTATATCAAACTTACGCCCTCGAGATGTCTTTTGGGTGTTTTCTTTTTTAGCTGTGCTGCAGAAGTTACAAGGTTTGCATTACTAAGTTCCCCCTCAGAAAATTAACAGTGATTTCCTTTGTGCATTTCATGCAGAATACTTTGCTCCCCTGCCCTTACATGGTGTGATAATTTGACTAGGATTTGCTTTTGTTTGACACGCTGATTATTTTAAGTGATTAGTAAAGTTGGCACTCCAAAATTGGCTACACAGGCAGTTCTGATTCTGTTTTGTCAGTTGGTAGGGGGCTGTATATTATGCATAGATATGTAAAACAGGTTAATCATGTAATCCTGCTAAATGCACTGTTAGATCATTAAAAATAAAGGGTTGGTCATTTGATAATGGGTTTAAAATGGGGGGATCTGTAAATATTACAACTATTCAGAATTGCCTGAGTCCCCAGTATTCAGTTTCTCAAGCACCATCCATGTTTACGAACCATTGTTAATTTGAGACAGTTGTACAGTTAGTAATGCATCTTTACCTGCCTTTTTGCGTTGTACATTATATAATATATATACTGTATATCGAATTACAGCTGATTTTATATATCTCCGAAGAGCTGAGATAGAGTTCTGTGATGTAACAACTGCCTGTTTATAAAGTCCTTAACAGTATAGAATAAACTGTATATTCCCTATTTGATGAGGCATGGCTTTGTCGTTCACTTCACTCAGATGCTGCTGGACTCCATTCACAGGTGAGATCAGTTCTTGCAACCCGTGCGTCTGAATGATTTAGAGGGGCAGGCCCTGGGGCCTTTGTACTACTACCACTGGTTTGGGGGCAATCAAGTCTATAGGGCTGTTGAGCTTTAAACAGTGAAGCAACGTTTCTGCTTCACATGCACTTTTATTGCATTTCTAACCCCCACCCCCATTGATTGGGGATGCCATGGTTACTCCTATTTCTTAGCCATTGTGGCTGCCTTTCTAGCAGATGCCATAATGCTCCTGGGATGATCAGCATGTTGTGTGCCAGGCAGCCCAAACCCTCCCTCTCTGGAAGTCGTACAGCAAACCTCTACAGTGTGCCTTGCTGGCCTGTGTCGGATTCCAGGACTCGTACACGAATACTGGTCTTGCAGGTGGCAGCGGGAGGCAGCACTGGGCTGGCCCTCTTTCCTGATACTTACACATATATTTCTGAGCCAGTGCCGTGGTGCTGCATGTTTCAGGAAGGCAGTGTAGCCTAGTGGGTATGTGCACAGAGCAGTGATCCTGGAGACCCAGGTTTGAAGGCCATGAAGTACTAACTGTGACTTTTGTACAAGTCACTTAACCTCTCTCTGCTGCTATCACTCTCACAGATTCCAGCCAGTCGATAAAGCAAGATTCTATCCCCTTTTTTTTATAGAAAAAAAAAAAAAAGAAAAAAATTTCCCATGATCACTCTGCCAGACATTGCTGTTTTGTGCAGACCTCTAAGTGGGTGGTGGTGGAATAAGCAAAAAAAAAGACAGTTGTAAGATGGAATATTTTTCTTTTACCTCATTTATCTCCCCTTCCTGCAACTTTTCTTCCTGAGCAAGCATCTGCAACCAGTTTGTGTCATTCTGTGTTGGATCAACGAAAGTATGGTGCTGTTGAGAACTGGGCATGCACCCCATACCTCCCGACTTGCTTGACCTTTAGAGGCAGACAAGGAAAGGAATCTGGTTTTTATTAGGACCATTTATATACACCGTATCCCAAAGCACTTTTTTAATCCAGGAGAAGACAGCGCAAATGTTGCTGCCATGTAGGCACACAGAGCTTCAGAGAGCATGAAACTATTAGAGGGAGGTGAGTGAGTTGCTTAAGGTCACACAATAACTAGTTGAATTTAAAGGTGACCTGCAAAGAAGCTCTGCAGCCCGCTCATGTCTCCACATACCTTGCAGTGCTGCTGCGGGAGTCCGGGGCTGCCATGATTATCTTTAATGCCAAGGTTATATTTTAATAAAGTGCCAAAACTTATGGCCAAATGCGGAAGCGCAGAGTGGGTCTTGATTGAATGGCCAGTCCAGATGTTGCTGTAAGTAATATTTCCGGTATCAAGACCCCCATGGAAGCAGTAAAATAAGTATATTATACTGCCACTGCTGCTACAATGAGAGCAGTGGTGGTGTCCACATCACTAAATGGGTGTAATACCCATGTGCACTTGCACCCACTCAATCAGGACCTGTGCAGTGCTTCCTCATTCGACACTAAGTTTCAGCACTTAATTATTTTTAATGCCAATGTTATATTTTAATAATCATTGCAGCCCCGGACTCCCGCAGCAGAATTGCAAGGTATCTGGGGAGGGGAGCAGGCTGCAGAGCTTCCTTGCACGTCACCTTTAAACACAGGTCTCCAAGTTCATAGCTCTGCAGAAAAGAGGCAAGGGATGAGGGGTGTTCTGTCTGGGATACAATGTGCAGGAGGTGCCCTGGGAGGATGTGGACTCTGCACAGGGTGCATTCATGTCTGGTTCACATGCCAACATCTAGTGTGGTGGTAGCTAGTTAAACCAGGCAGCCACATTTGTCTTGTTGGTGCAGTTATGTGTAATGGCTGATCACCGAGAAACAAAACCTTTCTCAGCTGATCTAGTGTGCATGATGGAGATCTGAGTAGGTGACATTCTGGACCTGTGATGACGGCTGCCATCCTGGTTGGTTTCTCTGTTGTGCACAGACTGACACAGGCACATGGAGTGGTGACATTCTAATTTGGATCATTCTCTGACACATTGTCAGTTGCAAAAACTTGGTTGTGTCTTTTGGGGGTCTTGCAGAGATTGAGCAATTCATTACCGGCATGACTTTCCAAGACTGCTAGATCATCTTCAAGGACATCTCTCTCCAAAGAGCCTCAGCTTTGGAACTGTAAGCCGGTGACATTATGACCACTCAGAAATTTTTACCTAGCTGGGGCCACCCACATTGATGTAGCCTATATTTTTTTTTTTTCTTTTGCCATGAATGGCTCTTTTAATTGTATATAATGTTGCATGCCATTATTGAGCTACACAAAGAAGCCTTTACCACTTTATTGCTCATGTCGGTGCGGTATAAAGATCTGTAGAGATGACGCTCATTCCTGCTGTGCGAATTACATGGGCCTCTCGAATGACGTGAAAAACTGCCATTTGCCAGGGCATGTCACAAGGAGAGGTCACAGAAAAGCTTTGGAGAGTTATGTACAGGCAGTAGAAAACACTAAGTGGCTTATGCTGACATCTAATGTAGTATTGCCATCTCCTTACGGTTCCTGGGGAATCCCAGTGGTGGTCTCATGGGGCAGCCATGTTGTTACCCTCTAGGGAACCAGTGACAGAGAAGCCGAAAAAGGTGTAATCGCCAGACCGCCACAGAAACAAGCACTCTTAAGGATAGATTTCCCTCTAGGTCACAGTTACTGTTGCATTCCAGTAGAGGGTAAGTCCAAGGCCAGGTAAGTGACCTCCATTCCTAAAGCCACCCCTCCCCCAGACTATCATGACACCATGGTCTGGGAAGGACTCTGGCTTTCCCACTAACCGTGGTGTACACCCCTCGATGACTGGAACAGTCCCGTCATTCACCCTGTTGTAGACTCTGCCAGTTGGTGCTTTTGACGCACAGGCAGTGGTGTTAGCAACTGTCTGAATTATTTCCATGCCTGTTGTAGTTGCTTCACTAGACAATTGGGTCGCCCACTCTGCCTTCTCACCTGTCAGTACCTTCGGTGTTGGCTCCTATGCCTTCTCAGTTGCTGCCTAGGCAGCTTGTGGACCCTCTGATCAGCCAAAGTAGATGAAAGTGGGGGGGGGGGGATATAGAGTAGCCTGTAAGATTTGACTCTAGTTCCACTGTATCCTCCTGTAGTGAGGACACTGATCTATACCCCAAGATATCCCCCTTAAAGATGTCCCTTCTTTTGCACCTCATGCAGGACAAGCTGGGCTTTGCTGCTGAGGATGAGGACTCCACAAAACAATTTAATTGAATTCCTGAAGGCGTCTACCACGCCATCTACTATTGTTCCTCCCATTTACCCTGCTTTGGAGGATGGTTGCTTGGTACAGGCCTAATGAATTGCCGGCCATCTGCTGCTTACTACAAAGATTTTCTGTGCCACCCAGTGGTCATTATGGCTGCTTATGATGGATCATTGGCAACCCGGCACAAAGAATCCAGAAAATTGTATGTTATGGGCAAACCGGACATGTGCCTCTGCTTTATTAGGTTACTGCATTGCCAACTCCCAGGCTTAAATGATCAGTTATCAGAATAACATCTGAAAATCTCTGAGACTGAGAAGCTGCCAGACAGATCCGTTAAAAATGAGATCAAGCGGACTGTTTTGGTCTAGATACCGGAAAGCATTTATTGCGTTCTGCCCATGCTACCACCTCTGGTATCTAACTTAGTTGATACTTTTGGCTGCAGGTGGCTGTTTTCACAACCAGTGTGTAACGGTGGGTTCTAAACTCACCTTTTTGTGGCACTAAACTGATCACAAGGTTAAGTTGACACTTTGGGACCTACAGTCCTCAAAAATGACTCTCTGCTCCTTGAAGTCCCTTGCGTCCCAGCTGCCATGAGGGCAGGGCTTTTGCTGTTTGTTTGGCATTTCCACTCTGCCAGTGGACGTGCTCCTGGGTGA
Source organism: Neoceratodus forsteri (assembly GCA_016271365.2). NCBI lineage: Eukaryota > Metazoa > Chordata > Ceratodontiformes > Ceratodontidae > Neoceratodus > Neoceratodus forsteri. The sequence goes on from CM028138.1 coordinate 422,770,800, forward strand.
GGGGCCCCTAGAACCCCCACCTCGCTGCTTCAGCATTCAGGTGCCCATTTCAAATCCCCCGAGTTTTAGGTGCCACTGATGCCCCCATTACCCCAGCTACTTTGACACCTTTTTGTCATCCCTCTATTAAAAAAATAAAAAGGAGGTAGAGGGCAGGGGTCTTCTGTTTTCTACCAAAATGGCATGGCCACTTGTGACCTGTTTTGGTATCGTCTCTGCTGCTGACATATGGTCTTCTGCCATGTGGAATTTGTCCACTATATTCACCAAACATTACAGTCTGGACCTGGTGTCCTGTAATGGGCTAACTTTGACTTTGCAATCCTTCAAGGCCTTCTGTCTTGGTGTCCTATAGGTCCTTGACATGGGCCTTCCAATTTGCATTATATACTCTTTGGGATTAGTTCCAAAGGTGTGGCTCAGTGGAGGGAGATGTCTTCAAAGATAGTTTTGTTGCTTACCAATAAAAGTAGATCAAGAAAATCTTTATAGAGCCACAGCTCACTCACCCACCCATCCCCTTTTTGTGTCTCAGGTGGCACACTGTGCAGGAAAGTCTTCAAGCTGGCTCCTCCCACTGGTACCCAGATCTCCTCAGGCTCAGCAACAGGCTTACGTGGCATTTACCACTATGCCCGAACCTGCTCTGTCAGGGGAAGGTACTCCACCCAGACCTTCAATCCCTGCACCTGACAGCCTGGTACTTGAGCGGCTAGAGTTCCAGGCTCTGGGTCTCACTGAAGATGTACTCAGTGTTGTTGAGGCATCTCAGATGGAGTTGACCCGGAAATGTTATGCCTTCAAATGGAAGAGATTCTTCATTTGGTGTCGGGGCAAAGGGCTGGACCCTTTAACTTGTCTGGTGGCTGACATTCTTGGCTATCTTTGTTCCCTCTCCACAGGGGGCCTTCGGTCGACGACCCTCAAGGTGCTCCTGGCAGCCATCACTGCTTACCAGGTGTGGGGCAGTCGGTGGCACAGGAAAAGGTGGTCTGGTGCTTTTTCAAGGACTTGGACCACATTTCCCTTCTGGTGCATGAACCACCACCACCTTGGGATCTACTGGTTTTGGCAAAGCTAATGGGCAGTCTGAACTGATGCACAGGTGCGAAATGTCTCACCTGTCATAGAAGACCGCCTTCTTGGTGGCTATCATGTTAGCCAGAAGGATCAGTGAACTCCAGACGCTCTTGGTGGAATCTCCCTACCTGTTCTTCCACAGGGACAAGGTTGTCCTACGCCCCAGCCCGAAATTCCTTCTGAAGGTTGTGTTGTATATTTCTACCTTATCCAAGTGATCAATCTCCTGGTGTATTTCACCAGTCACACCTCTGAGGCCAAGCACAGGCTCCATACTCTGGACATGAGGCGAGTACTCACTTATTGCAAGGAGTGCATGGCTGGAGTTCAAGGAGAGGTTCATCAGCTGTTTGTCACCTACGCTGAAGCCGCACCTGCAGCCAAGCAGATGATTGGCAGGTGGATTGTATCCTACATTGATCTCTGCTATAGGTTGACCGGTAGGGAGCCTCCCGTAGTGCTGTGGGCTCATTCCACCCATCATACCGCTGCGTTGGTGGCTGCTTCTAGGGACGTCCCTATCCAGGAAATCTGCAGGGCTGGTACCTGGAGATCAGCACACACCTTCATTTCCCTTTACTACATCGACCTCATCACACTGGGATGCTGGTTTTGGGGCCTCAGTACTCCAATCTCTGTTCCCTAAATAGGGTGTGGGTGCATGCCTTGCCTACCTCCTCCCAGAGAACTGCTAGGTGTCTGCTAGAATATGTGGATAGAACAACATATCCACTTCTCTAGAAAAACTGGTTACTCCCCTGTAACAGTAGTTCTAGGAGTGGTATATGTTCATCTACTTGGACCCACCTGACCTCCCCTGACAGTGGCACACAGGGATGCTTCCGGCGGGCAAGAACTGGTGTCATAGGGCGGTGCTAGGGGAGTTATCACCTGGGTGGGTGGGAGGAGCCAGCTTGAATGCTTTCCGATACTTCTTAAAGTGGAAAGGACATTGCCAGAATGTGTGGATGAACAACATATACCACTCCTAGAAAGTGCAGTTATGTAAGAACTTACTGTAACAGTAGATGTTGGAGAGGAGCTCTTGCAGCAGACTATTAAAATTAGGACTATGCCACAGGCACTAGGACCCATCAGAAACCTTTAGCTAGCAGTACCCACCTCATTTCACCCACCGGAGACCCATGAAAAAAGCCTGGCAGGCGGAAGCTTGTCGTAATAAAGGATGCAGTGCAGCTCACCATGGGGAAGGAGGGCGGGAAAGCGGCGCCTGCTGCAAGAGCTCCCCTTAAGATCTACTGATCTTACTTTGAGATACAGCTCTTGCAGCAGGTTACACCATAAGGACTGAAGCTGGCAGGCAGCAGGACCCAATGGAAAACTTCTAGCCAGCTATCCATGGGGACCTCCCCCTTCGTCTACCCCGCCCCTGTGGTCAGATGCATCATAAAAGGGGCTGTCCCCCAGCATATCTCAGTTCTTTTCCCACTGTCAACTTGCGCGCATCGGCTCCACGGACGCCTTCAGCAGACTAACGATGCCAGAAAGAATTTGTCATATTTTCCATCAAGATTTAATTTCTATTCGACAAATACATGTCTTCTTGCCAGACTCCTTCCACAGAAGGACATCCCTCAAAGTGCGCCGCTTGTGGCAAACTGATCCCCTTCAAAGATGGGCACTCTGCCTGTGTGTGGTGCTTAGGCCCGGACCACGATATCCAGGCCTGTTCCATCTGCCAGCAGTTTAACAGCAGAACTAGGATCTGCCGCCAGAAAGCACTGCAGAGTTTTCTCCTCGAAGAAAAACTTAAGACCATGGAGAAAGATCCATCCTGTCGAGGGGAACCTTCGAACAAATCGGGGGAAACGCAAGAGTAAGCACCAGGATAAGGATAGGACTCGATCCCTGAATCGGGCCTCTGACTTCTGGGCCAGTTCCACCTCCCCCCCCGGTCGGACCACTCTCCATCCCGGACATGGTCTCAGCCCCCGGTCAAGGTTAAGGCTTCATGAGGCTCTAGCTCTGTGTCTTTACAGCCACTGAAAACCAAGTCTAAGGATTGCCATCCTTCAGGGTCAGCCACCAGGTCGGAGGCTTCTGACTGCCACAATCCTCAGTCCAAGTCTGTGACTACGTCTTGTACCGACGCTAAGGACCAATGCCGGGACACTGATTGGTCTCTTAGCCGCTCAGGAGCTCGGACGTCCCTCCAAGAAAGACTTCGGAGCTCACGCCGCTCAAACAAACGACAGAGGCTGAACGGGTGCCAGAGCCATCGTCCGCAAAACGCCCCAAGGACCAGACGCCACCCCTGCCTCCGCCACAGGACGTGGGGCATATCTGAGGAGGAAGACAGTGCTCATGCCACCGAAGACCTGACGGGAGATGTCGAAGACGTCAGTCTGCCAAAAGACCAGACGCCAGACCCGACGACCCCTCAGCCACCTCCACCTGACCCTAATGCTGGACAGACACCGGTGCTAGGCCCTTCATCTGGTTTGAATATCTAGGAGGTCAAGGAGCTGTTCAGCTTTTGGTGGGACACCATTAAAAAAAGATGTACCCACAAAAAACCCCAGTGAGGCACCACCTCCTGTGGCATCTCCCAGGGCATTGACACCTGAGCCTTGGGACCCTACACCGCCGCCTAGGGGTAGATCCAAGGCCAGACGCTCCACGTCTCAAAGTTCTAAGAGACCTTCGCACTCCAGGATCCCCAGTCTCCTAGTGACCACAGAAGAAGATCCCCTCTTCGTCAGGCGACAGTTCACATCCTGATTCTTCGGGTACCCCTCAGTCACACTCTCCCTTCGAGCCTCCATCTCCAGATCCTCACTACCTCCCCAGGTCACCACCAGATGACCCATCGTTCTCTGATATTATGCGCCACATTCAGGAGAACATGGGATGGGAGACAGAAGAGTTGGACCTGGAATGGCAACGCCTGGCATGCTATTTGAGGCAAAAAGACCTCAAGCCTGTGGTGGTTCCACGGTGGACATTTTCCAGGACACTACCAAGGCTGCGTGGAAGCATCCTCATTCAACCCCAGCGGTCCCCAAGAAGGCATACAGGCTTTACAGGGCCCCGCTGGAGGTTCCTTACTTATCCCAGCAATCCATGGCTGACTTGGTAGCCATCATGGCTTTGCACGACCGCTCCCAGCGGCCCCAACACCTCGGTACACAGCCCTCAGACCAGGAATCCAAACAACTGGACTCACTGAGTCGTCGCATGTATGCCTCTGCTACATGCTTTCTCAGCCCTCAAGTATTTAACGCACATGGTGCAATTTCAAAATGCACTGTGGGACCAGGGACAAGACCTACTGAAGGACTTCCCAGGTGGTGAGAAATAGGAGCTTCTAAACCTCGTTCGTACAGGCTCTGATGTTGGGACCCAAGTCCTCCGGGCCGCATACAACTCTGCAGCGAGAGGTGCCTCAACAGGCATTTACCTCCGGAGACATTCCTGGTTGAGGGTCGCTGGATTTACTCCAGACGTCCAGAAAGGGATCATGGACGCCTCCTACAGTGAATCAGTGTTCGGTGAAGACTCCGAGAGGGTCATCACCAGACTCAAAGATGCTGGGAAGGCGGTTAGAACGGTTCAGGCCATGTATAAGTCCAGGCCTGGTTCCTTTTGCAGACCACAGAACCGTTTTTGTGCCAGACAGAGTAAGCAACAACCTCAGTCAGGCCAACAGTAACACGGGCAATTTCGGCCGTAAGAACCTGCAAAGATTCTCTGGAGGTCAGGGCCAGAGAAACACTAAGTCTACCCAACCTGCTGGAGCCACCACTGCGACAGCATTACTCATTCCTGGCCCCTCCCCCCATGGATCAAAGAGGAAGGGTCGGGGATCAAGTTGCTTACCACCTGTCAGGGTGGCAGAGGATCACCTCTGACCGGTGGGTTCTTCAGTTTATCAGTCGAGGACGGTCTATAGAGTTCCTTGACTGCCCACAGTCAAGACCTCCTGCATTTCTGTTGCTCAGGACAGCATGCACTGCTCATCCAGCAGGAGATCTCGGCACTGCTTTCCAAGGACGCCATTGAGGTTGTACCGAAGAACCGGAGAGAAAGAGGATACTATTCCCACTTCTTCCTGGTTCCAGAGAGAACCAGGGACTTATGCCCAATTTGTAGACTTCAGTGACCTAAGCATCTGTGTGATATACAAACGCTTTCGCATGGTTACCCTACCAGGTCTCATTCCCATGCTCAAGCAAGGAGCATGGCTAGCGTCTCTGGACATGCAGGACGCATATCTTCATCTTTCCATCACGCAGTCTCACAGGAAACTCCTGCGTTTAGACTTTTTGGGACACTTAGTTCCGAGCACTCCCTTTCGGCCTATCTTCGGTGCCACGTGTCTTTACCAAGTGCATGGTAGTCGTAGCAGCAGCCCTCAGGAGCTGTGGCCATTCTGTCTTCCCTTATCTGGACGACTGTCTCCTGATGGCCTCCTCCCAAGAAGCGCTGGAGAAGGCCATTCATGACACCTGCTCCCTATTCCAGTCTCTAGGATCACATCAACCAAGATAAGTAGTCTCTCGTTCCCTTGCAGAGACTACAGTTCATTGGCACGTACTGGATACCCGTTAAGGGAGAGCCTTCCTGCCTTAGGACAGGGTGGAACGCATCAGGTCACTGAAAGGACTATCGCGGCACGAAATCTGGTTCCCGCTCAGACCGTACTTTGCCTACTCTGACATATGGCGGCTGCCATCACCATGCTCCCCCTCGCTTGCTTCCACATGAGTTACTCTGTGGTCGCTGAGAGCCCAGTGTGACCAGAGGCAGGATCGCTTGGACCACTTAGAATCACAGGGCCAGTCATTCAGGACTTGCAGTGGTGGCTTGTCCCAGAACATCTTTCCGTGGGAGTCCCCTTCGTGGCGCCTACCCCATCCCTGACTCTCACCACCGACGCTTCAGGGTCCGGTTGGGGAGCTCACCTGGAAGGAATCAGGATCCAGGGAACCTGGTTGCCCCTGGAGACTCACCTCCACTTCAGTGTTCTGGAGATAAGGGCTGTGCTGTATGCCTTACAGGCCTTAGTCAGAGATCCCACTGAGTCATGTGTTAGTCCAAACAGACAACACCTCAGTGGTGTATTATATCAACAAACAAGGAGGCACTCACTCCTACCCCCTTTGCAGAGAGCAAACGGGTGTGGGACTGGGTACTACAGCAAGGCACCACGCTTACTGCAGTGCATGTTCCCGGTATGGACAACACTGTCACAGATCTCCTGAGCCGGTCAAAAGCTAGAGCTTACAAATGGGAATTGCTACAAGAGGTCGTCTAGGATCTATTCCTGCAGTGGGGGACACCAGACGTAGACTTATTCGTGTCCCCATACAACGCAAAACTGCCCAATTTCTGCTTGCTAGATCCAGGGCCTGGTTTTCTGGCGAGACGTGTTGTCCCCCTCTTGGACGGGCAGGTTCCTCTACGTTTTCCCGCCCTTCCCTTTGATCCAGGTTTTTCTCAAGCTCCAGTCAGAACGAGCGTCAATTATCTTGCTAGCGCCCTTTTGGGCCAGGCAGATTTGGTTTCCACTGCTTCACCAGTTAGCTCTGGAGCCTCCCCTACCCTTACCGGTCAGCTCACATTTGCTGTCCCAGGAGGCCAGCTCCTTGGTCCATCCGAACCTTTGATCGCTGAACCTGCACGCCTGGCTCCTAAAGACGTAGCCGTTCTTAGGCACGGGGTCTCGCAAGGGGTTGCTGATATCCTAGTGGTAGCTAGGAAACCATCTACTCATGCCACTTAACGCTCTGAAGTGGTGGAGGTTTTGTCTCTGGGCTCAGGCTCACGACCTCTATCCACTTTGATGCCCTGAGAAGTCTATTTTGGACTACCTCCTATCCCTTTTCCAGTCAGGATTGGCGTATTCCTCTGTGAAAGTACACCTCTGTGCCATTTCGGCATACCACACACTGGTTGGTCAGCGTTCATTAGCCCAATTAGAGGCTTCTCGTGCCTTTCTGCTTGGCTTCTTACATCCGAGACCCCCATAAAGGATCAGATTCCTCCTTGGGACCTTCTTTTTATCTTAGAGCAGCTCACGCAGCCTCCTTTTGAACCAGCTGCAGATTGTGAGCTTCACCTCCTATCGTGGAAGGCTTTATTTTTAGTTGCAGTTACTTCGGCAACGAGAATTTCCGAACTCCAGGCGCTCATGTGCAAAGAGCCTTACTTGATTTTTCCATAAGGACAGGGTGTCCTCAAGGACCAATCCCAAGTTCCTTCCCAAGGTGGTTTCAGCCTTAACCGTAAACCAGGACATCGACCTTCCCGTGTACTTCCCCCAACCATTCGAACAAGGGGGAAGCCCTATTGCATACTCTAGATGTGCACAGGATTTTGAGGTTTTACTTGGCCAGAACCCATTCACACAGATAGTCCGACCAACTGTTTTTATCCTTCGCTAAAAGGATGATGGGTGCACCCGTATCGAAACAAACTCTCTCCAGGTGGCTTAACTGCATTGCTGTCTTATCAGAAACGCAACAAGCCCTTATCAGGACCAGTGAAGGGCCATTCTACGAGGGGGGTGGCTGCCTCCTTCACTGCCTTGAAAAATGTGGCGACATCTGCCATTTGCGCACTGCCACTTGGAATTCAGTGCACACTTTCGTTAGACACTACAGTTTGTACTTCGCTTCCGAGCATGGAGCGGGCTTCGGCCTGGCAGTCCTCCAGGGACTTTTGTCCTGAGAGGTCCTCTCCCTTTGATATCTCCTATCAATCTCCCGATGGGGTTAGCAGTACACCCTTACTGCTTGGGAATCAGTCCTTGTAGTGTAACCTGCTGCAAGAGCTGTTCTCAAAGATCTACTGTTACGGTAAGTTCTTGCGTAACTGTACTATCTTACTTCGAGTGGGAGCTCTTGCAGCAGGCTATTACAATTAGGACTGAATCCTAAGCAGTCCCGCAAAAATTAAAAACAGGAAACAGAGAGGTGGCTGAAAGCACCAGTGCTAACAGGGCACTTTGTGAAAGGAGGCCCTGAAGGACCGCTAGGCCAAAGCCAGCTCTACGCCTAGAAGTAGTGTGTAGACTGTAATGCTTAATGAAGGTATGCACTGAACTCCAGGTAGCCGCTGCACAGATGTTTCCAATAGAGAAATTTCGCGAGGATGCGAATGAAGTAGCCACTTCCCTGGTTGAATAACCTCCAGTCAAGCCCGGTAGGGTCTTGCTGTATTTGTTGTAACAGTAAACAATATAGTTGACCAGACATTTTGAGATGGGTTGTTGACACCGGATTGCCTTGGCATCAGGGGCGCAAAAGCCACAAACAGCTGCTCCGTCTGGTGTGGAGCAGTGCGTTTTAGGTAGTACCTCAGCGCCCTGTGGACATCCAGAGTATGCAGGAGTGCTTCCACCTTATTTGAATGGTCTTGGTAATATACCGGAAGATTGACATCCTGATTCACTGTCAATTCTGAAATTACTTTGGGTAGAAACTTAGGATTTGTTCTGAGGGACACCCTGTCCCTATGAAAAATTAAATAAGGCCCCTTACACATCGGCCTGGAGCGTGGAAACTCCGAGCAGAAGTAACTGCAACCAAAAAAGGCACTTTCCAAGAAAGCGAAGCTCGCAATCCATGGCAGGCTCAAAAGGAGGGAAGGTGAACTTCTCCAGCATAAACAGGAGATCCCAGGGTGGTATTGGATCTCGAATGGAAGGCTTGATATGTAAAATAACCCTCAAAAAGATACGGGACACGTCCAGTTGGGCAAGTGTCTTTCCCTCCTTTGGAAAATGGTATGTGGAAATTATTGATAGATGTACCTTTACGGAGGAGTAGCTCAAGCATTGATTTGACAAGGAGAGGAGAGGAGATGCAGCAGAACAGAGTTCACTGGATGGGTAAGGGGATCTAAGTGACAGGGTGAAGCCCAAAGGCAAAAACATTTCTACTTCATGGCATAAGTGGATCTAGTAGAGGGCTTTCTTACTGCCACAAGAACGTCCGCCACCTCCTGGGAGACCCCAAACCTGGATTTAACCATGTCTCTAGGAGCCGGGCATGAAGATGCAGGGATTTGAGGTCTGGGTGGACCAATGTTCCTTGATCTTGGTCTTGGGATAGTAATTGCAAACTCAGCAGTAGCTGAATCGGAGGTTCCACTGCCAGCTGTTGAAGTGGTGGGAACCAAATCTGCCGAGGCCATAATGGGGCGATGAGTATCATCTCTGCTCCTTTGTCCTGGAATTTCAGGAGAACCTTCAACTATCAGGAAGGGAGGGAAGGTGTACAGAAACCTCCCTGTCCAACAGCGGGACAGTGTGTCTGGCCAGAAAACACCAGGCACTGGCTCTTGCGAGCAGAAACTAGGCAGTTTGGCTTTGAGTGGAGACGCAAAGAGGTCCATCTCTGGGTGGCCCCACTTGTTAGCTGGTCTGCTACTGACTGGAGGAGCTCCCACTCATGAGCCTTGGACCGTGACCAGCTTAGGCTGTCTGCCAAGATGTTTTGGATGCCTGGAATTTGAACAGCCGTGAGTTCTAGGCAGTGTTCCAGTGGTCAATACTAGACTCTCATCGCCTCCCTGCATAGGGGTGGGAGGTGCCCTTGCTTGTTGATGTAGAACACCACTGACGTTTTGTCCATCCAGATGAGAAGTGAGCCTGGCATGAAGGGTCTGTTTGAAACTACCACAGCGTTCAGGACAGCTCGCCTTTCTAGAATGTTGATATGGAGCTGTTGCTCTGTCTGGAGACCATGTCCGTGGGAGGATTATCTCCAGATGAGCACCCCAGCTGAGACAGGATGCATCTGTGGTTAGGGTCCATCTCGGAGGCTCCTGCTGAAAGAGGACACCTCGTTCCGGGGTGGAGAGGACCAGCCACCAAGAAAGAGTCCTTACTGGGTCGGAGATCCTGACTGGCCGGTCTAGATCATCTGACCTCTGGTCCCACTGCACCCTGAGCATCCATTGTGGGACTCATGTGGAGATGAGCCAGCGGAACTGTAGGGATGGCCACCACCACGTGCTTCAGAAGTCTGAGGAAAGTCCTGGCTGGGACCTGTGGGGCCATAGATTCTGTCCGGGCTACTGCCCGTAGACGATCCTCCCCGTTCTATGGGAGGAAGGCCATGCCCTGAACTGTCGAGGACCACTCCTATGAATAGTAGTCATTGACTGGGCTCTGGGGAAGACTTTGGAAGATTCAGGGTGATTCCCCCCAGCTCTCAGAAGAGAATAAAGGTGTCTTAGTGCGCAGTAGTTGCACTCTGAATGGTGCTGCCAGGAACCAGTTGTCTAGGTAGGGGAAGACATAATGGCCCTTGTGTCTGAGAGCTGCAGCCACCATTGCCAGGCACTTGGTGAAGACCTGAAGAGCGACCTCATAGTAAGGCCCGGAACTGATGATGCCTTCCCTGGAAGTGGAACCTCAAACTTCCGGTGGGGGAAGGAAGACTTTATGTGCATGTAGGCGTCCTGTATGTCCAGGGAGCAGAGCCAGTCCCCCTGGTGCAAGGGGAATGAGGCCTGGCAGAGTGACCATTCTGAACCTTTTGTATTCTGTAAAGAGATTTAGGGAGCTGAGATCCAGGATGGGACGAAGATCCCCAGTCTTTTTGGGGACCAGGAAGAAGTGGGAGTAGTAACCTTTTCCCCATTGTCCCTGGGGAACTCTCTATCATCCGTTTTTGCAGGAGGGTCTGTATTTCTCCTATTAGAGGAATGTGCGAAGGATAACGTGAGGACCTTGGTGGTTCTGGAGGGATCTGAGTGAACTCTAATGCAGTGGTTGTCAACCTTTTTTGGTCTGGGGACCCCCTAGCTACCTTTCGGCTATGTCAGGGACCCTCTACCAAAAACGTGTGTTGTTTGTACCGTGTTAATTGTTTTTCAATCTTAACAATTGTCAAAAAAAAAAAAATTGTGCCAGATTGGGGAGGGTGGAGTAAATTACTTATCTAACTGGTAACTATCAGTAGTGGACAATTGTCCAAATAAAACCAAAAATCACTTGGTAGTAATAGCACGTTTTGAGGTGCTGGGGTGGGGGGGAAGATGACTTATCTGGCAACTCAGAAATCACAGTAACACAGAATAACTAGCACTGTCCTGGGCAGCAGACTACCTGCTTTATTCATGTATATCCTTGCACTGTCCTTGGCTGCAACTTATCTGCTTTATGCTTGTATATTCTTGCACTCTGTAAATATCTATTTAAGCACCACAGAAATCACTACTGTAACATAGCACGTGGAATAACTGCACTGTCTTTAGCAGCAAATCACCAGCTTTATATATTTGTTTATAGTTGTATATACTGGCACTCTGTAAATATATATTTACCAGGTGCTTGGAGCATAAAGCTATGTGTGATCAGGCAGCACAGAGACATTCACTCCTGTTACATAAACCAGGTCAGTAATTGGTTAAGAGGAGCCGAAAGCGAGCAGCACATAGTGAGGAGTCATTCAAATAGTTAAATCCTGTCAGACACGGTCTCTCATTAACGAGCAGAGAGAAACCGAGAAATGAGTGACACTCCCTTCACGTACAGCAGTCAGGCAAGTGATTTCGGAGCTAAACATCTGAACGAACAAGTAAATTGCTATATTGTTAGGCTACTAATCTTATGCAGCTTGTGATCATTCCCTTCCAGTATAGCGAGTGGTGTGAGTGATTAATAAACATGCTGCAAATCAGGAGCTTAAAGTATGTCATTGAAGGTTGTAGGTTGAAAACAATCGAAACGAGCTGCAAATAGGGAGGTGTAAGTGGGCGGCACATAGGGGGAGGGGGAGAGAGTGAGTCGACAAGTGATTCGATGTTGAGCTTTTACTAGTGCTAGTCTTAATTCCCAGATTGCTCGTGATTGAAACTGTGACGATGAAATGTAAACGATACTGTGCTTTGCCTTTGAATTTACTGACTGTTCTGCGGACCCCCTGGCATGCGCTTGCAGACCCCTTTTGGGTCGTGGACCCCCCAGTTGAAAACCACTGCTCTAATGTATGTCCTCTCTTTATTAGGTCTAAAACCCAGAGGTCTGATGTAATGTTGCTCCACCCCTCTTGTTAGAGGGAGAAGCGACCCCCTACTGCCTCCCCCATGACCTCTGCGGAGGAGGGGGGGCTGGTATTGAATCGTTGAGTAGCTCCGGGAGTTGGCAGAGAGGACTGGGAGGACTTGGGGCTTCTAGAGGTAGAGCTCCCAGGGGCTTGGGTTGTGGCTTTCCTCTTAAAGCTGCGTCTCTGCAGAAATGGGCTGTGGTTGTTCTGCCCTGAGGTCTTGTGAAAAGCCCTTTGCAAAATGGCTTCTGGTCCCCCTTATATAGCTTGCGGACAGACCAGATAGACTTCCTGGATTCTTGGAGGTGAGAAATAAGTTTCTCAGTCTCCTCCCTGAAGAGGACAGAACCCTGGAATGGGAGATCCCAGATTCCGGACTGCAGATCCTGGGAGAATCCTGAGACTCGAAGCCAGGCATGGCGTCTGAGGCAAACACTGGAAGCCACTGCCCTCGATGCTGTATCTGCAGTATTGTACGAGGTCCTCAGGACATGAGTGCCTGCGTCCAAACCGGATTTCAAAATTTCCAGGAGCTTGGTCTTTTGGGCAGAGTCTGGCAAAGCCTGAGCTACTTCCATGCCCTTCTCCCACATTGCGTTTTGGTACTGGATCATATGCGTAAGGAAGTTAAGAGAGCAAATGGAACAGGTGGAAGCAGAATAGACCTTGCCCACCTGATCCAGGTACTTGGACTCTGTCGGGAGGCTGGGAGCTAAGGTGTTTCGGCTGCTTGGACTTTAATGGGCAGCTGTAATCACCATGGAGTCCACCTGGGGCTGTTCTGCCAGGAAAGGCTCCTCCCTCGGGGCTCTATACATCTTGTCTGACTTCTGAGGGACTGGTAGACGAATGCTTCCAAGTAATCCTGGCAAGGTCTTGGAAGGTATCCACAAGAGGAGGGACCACTAGAGGCTTTGGCTCCTTCTGCCTCGGGTACTTCGTCAGCCTCTGGTGTTCTGGATCCAAATCCTCTGTCTCATCCATTAGAGGACTGGGTATGTTTCATGATGCCCATAAAAGTGGGATCATCCAGAGGGGAACTTGAAGTGTCTTTCTCATCGGGAGACACTGTTTCCCTGGAGAGGGAACGGTCGGATCCAGAGGAGCTAGAATGCGAATCGTTGCCCTCTAAATAGTGTGAGGCCAATCTTGAGTGGGAGCAAGAACAGTTTCTATCTTCAGAGTGTCTCCAACTATAAGACAGATGTCGGCTGAGGGACCGACTACTAGTGGCCCGACTGCTGACCGAGCACCTGTGGCGGCTGACAGACCTGCGTCAGTTGGTGGACCGTCTCCTACTCTGGAAACGACAGTGGCTGGTAGAGCGAGAGCATCATTGGTGCTGGCGTTCCCTTTTTTGTGACTGGCCACGGTCATCTAGCGGAGTACGTGCCCTGGGTTTTGGTATGGGAGAACATTTAGGCGCGGGGAACAAAGGTTTTCACCTTGCTCTCTGTCCTCAGGTTTTCCTGAAGCCAGAACAAGGTCAAGCCCGGTGGCAAAAGCGTCCTGTTTGACTTTGCACCGCCAAAATTGAAAAAGTTCAGTGAGCTGTTCATTAAATTGTGCCACAGCCGAACCTGCAGGAAGGCTGGGTTTGTCCGGCAAGTGGGGATATACGGGTGAGGACATCAAATCAGGGAGGTCCCTAGGTGAGGACTTGTCCATTATGGCTTCTGGAGTGGAGGCCCTTTGGACCGGTGAACTGTTGGTACTCGGCGCCGCTTTCACCGGCGTCTGGTCAGAGTCCTGTGCCTTTGGTGGTTTAAAGCAGTCGGGCATGGCTGTCATCGGCTTTGGTGTCGCCGGTAGGGGCTTGGAGGGTTGGTGAGCAGACAGCTTCGAAACTGGCTCTCATTCCTTCTGTGATTGGTCCTTACCTGGGCCCGGATACTACCGAAGCGAGGCTTTCTTAAAGCGGGCTGAGGCAGACACCGAAGGGAAGCCAAGTCCAGCTCGAGAGGTGGAGGGTGTCTGCAAGGGCGTTGCCTTCACCTTTGATGTGGGGGGGGTCGAGACCGGGCCCTGACTACCCTTACCTGACGCCGGTGCCTTGGCGTGGACGGTAGTCTCCCGCATTTCTTCCGAGTGTCTTGAGTGGCAGGAATGATCTGAGCCGCCCAATATGGAGGAAGAGGCCTTTTTGTGGGGGAGAGCGGGAATGCGGTTGAGACTGGCTCCGGTCCTTTTCACTGGACTTATGGCAGTCCGATTTCCCTTTGTGCTTTGATGACGTTGCCTTCTCCCAGGAGAGTGCTACATCATGGCCACTTGTTTTTCTAGCAGATGGGCCTTAAGTGCCTTTAGGTGGTGGATCCTGCCCCTGCTTGTAAAGCCGCAGCAGCTGGCAGTTCTCAGCGTCGTGGTCCGGCCCGAGGCAGAAAAGACTGGCCTTGTGAGAGCCTTGTGCTGGTATCTGGCGGCCGTAGGAACACTTTATCCTCTTCTATCCAGATGAAGAAACAGACGAGAGTGAATTCAACATAGAACAGTGAGAAGAACAGGAAACTGACTTGGAGAAAAAAAAAATACAAGAGGTTTTGCTGTACTACTAGTAGAACATGTTCTAAAGGCAACTGAAGAGCCGAAGGAAGCGGGTCTGCAGCAGGAAAAGAACAGGTGGGGTTGGGGACCATCCCCTGATATACCATTGGCTGATGGGGCAGAGCAGACATCGGAGGCGGCCCCCGCTGGGTACTGCTAGCTAAAGGTTTCCGATGGGTCCTACTGCCTGCAGCAGAGTTCTAATTGTAATAGCCTGCTGCAAGAGTTGCCACTCGAAGATCTACTGTTATAGGTGCGTAACCTGTTTTTTTTTGTTTGTTTTTTTTTCCCAAAGTTGTCATCACTGGACCTTATACAAGTTGTTTCCTCCGCAATGCATGATGTGGGCCACACCTTGAACCTGGTGTTTGTACTCATCTGTCAGGGTTGATCTGATAGATTGGTCAGATAATCTCAGTGTATTGCTGATCTCACCCGATTCTCCAGTTGCTGAAAAGTTCCAGTACCACCCCAAACAAAATATTGGGCTAGATAAGCATAGTGTGATGCTAGACAGATCAGGTATGCAAACATGAAATCTTGCTGTATTCTGACTGTATGCAGTTAGCCCCAGCACTTGAACTGCTCTGGAGAGGAAAGGGTTGACGCTATGCCAGAGCATAGAACGTTGAGCTCGAGCTCTGTTTTCAAACCTCTGTCTTTGGTACATCTCAGTGTAATCATCAGATTCTTTACTCTGCCTAACTGAAGATGCTCTGGAGAATTCTCCTTTGCTGGTTCGGTTAAAGTAAAATTTGTCGGTTTCATTCATTTTTCGGTATCCGATCTCTGTCTACGGTTCAGGTAGTGTTATAGATAGATAGTGAGGTGTTTCTGTTACATTGTTTTTCCTTCAGTTTCTTTCTCGTCGGTCCAGTTAGGAACCAAAACGATTCTTGTTTCTGTTTTATGGTGATATTTGGTGTGGTGTTCCGGTACCTAGCGATTCCTAAAAAAAAAAAAAAAATTTTTTTTTAACCGTCCCGTGAGACGGTTGGAACCAAAAGGCTGTTACCTAGCTTGAAGGCTAAAAAGGGTAACTTTAAAATTTTAGGCATGTCTGAGAAACCCAAAAAGAAAACTGGTCCCACTGGGTTTCAGCACTGTACCGAGTGTGGGGACACATTTGCCAAGGCTGATCCCCACCTCGTCTGGGTTTTGACCACCCCAAAGGAGACTGCCAAATCTGTAAAAACTTTCCCAAAGCCACTTTGGAAAAACATTTAAGTAGGCTAAAGGAAAGACAGCCCGAGAAGTCCGCTGATCCGGATGGCCAGCCCGGTTTAGTTCCGACCGAACCTGAGGAGGTGCCCGCTGACCTGGGCGATAACCTCCTCAGGCAAAAGGAGAGCCGATTCTGTGGAATCGGTTCCTAGTAAAAAAGTGAAAGTCAGCCGGTTCGGATCCCGGTTCCCATGTTCCAACCGCTGAGGAGATTGCTAAGGTGATCACTGTCGTCCAATCCCTTTGCCCAGTTCCGACTGAACCAGCTCCGACACATAGACTGTCTGTTCAGTTGGAGTCTACTCCCTCGGATTACAATCCAGAGGCATTTTATGAGGGCGAATGGAAGGAGAAGAGGAATATCCCGATGATGTTGGCGATTATGAAGGCCTAGATGAGCCAGTTTTTAACCTGTTGGGGGGGAAAATGGTCCCTTGTCGTTCCTGCTTGCCCCCTCCCCAACTCGCACCCTCCCTCTGCACACTCCACCTCCCCACACCCCCTTATAACCCATACTTACCTCCGGAGGTTGGGAGCAGTGATCTTCTGTGGACCGGAAACACGTTTGCACTCTTCAAAGACTAACCGGGAACTGAGGAAATGACTGTAAGCCCTATAATGCCCATTGGGGGGGGGGGGTTCAACTTAGGTTGATATCTCCGCCAATTTTTGGAGGTTTGTTCCCAAATTTTCAAC
This sequence comes from Neoceratodus forsteri, assembly GCA_016271365.2. Lineage (NCBI taxonomy): Eukaryota > Metazoa > Chordata > Ceratodontiformes > Ceratodontidae > Neoceratodus > Neoceratodus forsteri. Next base: position 422,787,365 of record CM028138.1, read on the forward strand.
ATGGGGGTTCTTGGGACCCCACCTCGTGAACACTGTCATTTTGTGTCCGGTCCCGAAAGATGATTTCATGGTCGCTGCGTGGGATCACTTTTCGGGACCAGTTAATGAAACAACAGTGCCACTGTTCATGAGATGGGGTCCCACAAAGCCCTTGTTGCAAATTTGGTGAAAAAAAATGACTGCAGTACGAGTGTCCATTGTGCAGTTTCTACACGTGCTCATAACTTCATCAATTTTAAATTTTCACTCCAAATTTCCAACATTGCCATTTTTTCACACCACCTTCCGAACAGTACAGCTGTCATTTTTTGCATGCTTCCTGAAATGTGTCTTCGCATCTGTGGCTCAGAATGGCACGGTCGCTGTGCAAAATCAACTTTTGGGACAGATTAATGAAATCCCATTGCCACTGTTCGTGAGGGGAGATCCCAAAAAGGCTGTGTTGAAAATATGGTGAAAACATTACAAAAATTTACTGTTACGAGTGTGCATTGCACAGTTTCTACGCACACTCGTAACTTCACCACTTTTTCATATTTTCACTCCAGATTTTCAACATTGCCATTTCTTCACACCTCCTCATGAACAGTACAGCTGTCATTTTTCACATCCTACCCGAAATGTGTTTTTTGCACCTGTGGCGCCGAATGACACATTCTCTGTGAGAAATCATGTTTTGGGATTGATTAATGAATTGATAGTGTCACTGTTCTTGAGGTGGTCCCAAAAAGCCCATGTTGAACATCAAGAGCAAAAATACCAAAAAATGCCCGGGGTGTTAGTTTCCAACCATAGTCCCCACCTTGTACAGACTGACAGGCGTCGGAGGTGTGACTTGGGGTAATCAGTCGTAATGCTCACCTCATTCCACCCCCAACCCCACCCTTCATCCACTGACAGGCATCAAGGTGTGCCTTGGGGTCTTCGGCCTGAACGTTCACCCTGTTCTCCTCTACTGCACCCATCTCCACCTATTTCCTTATGGAATGGGGTGAGTGTAAGGGCCGAAGACCTCAAGGCACACTGTGACACCTGTCTGTGTCTGCAGGGTGGGGTGAGGTGGAATGGTATGAGTGTTATGACTGCCGACCCAAAGGCACACCCTCAACACCTGTCAGTCTCTGCAGGTTGGGGGTTGGCGTTACTTCAGTATTTCACTGCCATTTCTATTATGCATCTCTCGAACTCCTGCACTACCAATGCCAATACCAGCAAGCAAACATTCGGCATTGACAAATGTTTGTTTTTCTAATGAAGTGAACCAGTGCTGGAAGAACATAAGAAATTTGTGTTGAGAGTGATGCCTTAAAATGCAAGGCAGAGGAATATACACAGAAAAATATGGGAGGCATGTACAACAGCAATACCAACAGTGAACTTTCGGCATTGACAAATGCTTGTTTTTGTTAGGAAAACTGAAATAGGTTACTAATGTAACCACATCAAAACTTTTTATAGTACTCTTACTCCATACTTCCTGAACTTTAAAAATACCCCCCACACACACACGCAAAAAGTTAGTTTTCTTATGATGCAGTAGTCGTCTTCCACTACATCAGGAGGGGCTAGACTTAGTTGTGGGTGTTCCTGAGTTTCAGGAGGAATTCAGTGGGAGCAGAGCAAGGACTGTGAATGTGTTTCTTTGGGGTAACACCAGTATGGTGGACAGCCAGTTTTTCACTTTTATAAGAAAAAAGGTGTCAGATTCAAAACAGCCAGCTACATCAGCACATTTTACAGAAGGTGAGTGATCATAAAATATGTTTTTCACACTAGGGGCAATTAGAAACTTAAAGATGGATTACAGTGTCCCTTTAAGGAGGTACTGGCACCAGAGAACCAATTTCTCAGACCTAGGGAAGGGCAAATCAGGTGGCCAAAAGCCATTAAAGGAGTTTGTTTTCTACCAGATTTTGAAATGTACAAGCCAACTAGCTATCTGCCATGAAGAGACATTTTGAGTCCGTAGTAATGCTGGACACTAGAAATACTGATTTGGCTACCAGACTTTGAAAGTCTGTACCAAACACCACCAGCTTACAAACTGATTTGTCCTGCCATGCTTAGACTGTGTAGTCACACAACAGCTGGTTCAAACCCCAGTAATCCCTCAGTATGCTTAATTAATGCAGTTAACCTGGTAGGTTCAACTGCCCTGGAGAAAGTGGAATGTATGTAAATTATAGAATGCTGAAGTGGAACTAGAAAATAGTTCAAATCGCTGCCTCTAGGTGCTGCTGCATTCTGCAGACTAATGTCTGATTCATTTCTCCCTCATAGTAGCAAGACGCCTCGAAGAGCTCTCCTCAACAAAGTCTATGACTTTTTTACCTCAGAAGTTTATTTCTTCATATTTCCGCCTCTAGTTAGTTATTTAGTTAGTGTAAAAATGAAAGATCTTACTTCGAGAGGGTTCCTTCAGTAGGTCATCGCATATAGGACTGGCGCCACCTGGCGTAGGGCCACACGGCAGGCTATTCTAGCAATACCTGAGGGGGGACCGCCTACCTGGTGTCACGTGACTGACGTCCGCGTGACTGTAAATAGTGGTGGTCCCCATGCCCGCCCTCCAGTTCTTTCCCGCTGTCGCCTCGTGTCAGTCGCATTGCAGACTTCCATATAGCATTGTCGCGAAAGTTCATCGCGTCTGTTTATCCCTCGCTGGCTTTTTTCTCAACAAATTCATGTTCTTCATTTATGTCCTCTTCCAAGAAGTGCTCATCCTGTGGCACGCAGATCCTGCACAAAGATGGTCACCTCAAGTGCGTCCTCTGTTTAGGCCCAGACCATCCACTCTCCTCCTGCCCGGAGTGCCAGACCTTCAACCAGGCCACAAAAAAGAGGAGACAGCAGGCTTTGGAGTCCCATCTGCTAAAAGCCTGCCTGCTTCCCTCAAGAAGAAAATGGATCGTCTCAGAGATTCGTCCAAAAAATCTTCTCCTTCAAAGACACACAAGGAGAAATCTAGGGACGAGCAAGGTCCAGCTGCCACCCAGAAAATCGGACTGTAAGTCTGGTAAAACTTTGGTGGATCAGTCGGCAGTCAGCTCCTCCAATGACCGCACCGCCTCGGCTGATAAGTCGGCCCCTGGCTCCTCTGGGGACCGTGCGGCAGCCGGTAAGTCGTCTACCCAGGCAGTGGTTACTCCCCAGCTCCAGTTGATAAGCCGGCCGGGGGCTCCTTCCCTGACCGCCCGACCCTACCTGCTAAGTTGGCCGTCCCTGATGCCCGCTCGGGTTCGGTTCCCCCATCGGGGCCTGACGGCGCCTCACCCGACATCCGGCAGAACCAGAGGGAGAAAGGCCCTCTCCCTCCTCCTTCCTCGCCCATACCCTCAAATTCTCTGGATGGTATGTCCAGCGATGGTAGCGGCGAGCCCATCGACCCTGTCAATCCCCTTCAGGGGTCAAGGAGAAGGAGGCTCCTCCTCGGCCTACAGGCCTTACTGTGGAAGCCCCTCCTCCGCCTTCCGGCGGGCTTCCAGCGCCTCCTCAGATGCCAGTTATCCCAATGACAGTCCCGCAGCCAGAACCGGTTGACAGATCTCTGCCTTTGGCCCCGATGCTGGATCCGGTCCCGACGCCAGGGCCCCTTCGTCCGGCACCGACGCGGCCCCTCAGACACCGGATCCCCTTCTGGCGCCGGATCAGGTGGTGCCGGTTCCAACATCGGTTCCCCTGACGTGGGCTGTCCTGACACCTGACCCTCAACCTATCTACACAGTGGCCAACATGGGTTCCCCTGATGCCAGATCTGATGATGGGGATTTATACCCGACCCCAACTGTCCCAAGACACTGCTACTTGTATCCTGGGGACCACTACTGGGTCCACTCGACTGGAGTCATTTTAGCAGTTCTACCTGATTCAATCCCTACTCCCACTTTACAGTATTCCAGAGCTATTGCCCACCACTGGTTGTTCCTACTCCACTTCAGCCTCTGCCTACTTCACCACCCCCTCCTCCTCCTCTGGTTACCCCAGATTTCAAGACTTTAATCCAGTCTTGGTGGCAGGGGGCTTGGTCGGAGTTGGTCTCAGACCTGGAGAGTAGGCTCCCACAACCACGGTCTCCCATATCCCCTTCCCCAAGCAGTTCATCTGTGGCCACTGTCCACATCTCGGGGAAGACTGGGCAGGATGTTTCCCTTCCGGATAGCAGACACTGTCTTGTCATGGAGGCGGACAGCGACAGTTCAGAGGGGAGAGAAGATTCCTCAGAGGAGATCCCGGAGGACCATGAGGAGATGAAAGGCAAGGTCTCTCCAAAGTCTCCACCAGAAAACCCTGCCTTCTCGGACCTCTTGAGGGCCATGAAGGATTACTTCGACTGGGAGTCGGAGGAACAGGACCCTGTGAGGTAGAGGCTCGAGGAGCACCTAGACTTAAGAGTCTTTTTCTCCCATCCCCATTCCTCCCTGGATGGCACCACAGAGACCTCACCACTACCGTCTGGCAGATGCCTCATTCTATCCCGGCTGCCCTCAAGCGGGTGGACAGGCTCTACAGAGTGCTGAAGGATGCCCCATTCTTAAAGGCTTATCCCCAGGCTGACTCTGTGGTCATCTCTGCAGCTCATGATTGCTGTTCAGCGCTCAAGCACATGAGCACTACTCCTCCAGACAGAGTCTAGGCAGATGGACCAGTTCGGGAAAAAGATATATTCGTCGGCCACATGCGCCCTCTGGTCCCTCAGTTACGTGGCCCACATGGTGTCCTATCAAAAAGCGACCCTGGCCAGGCTGGAAGTGCGAGTCCAGTCCATGGATCCCTCACCTTTGAAGGAGGAACTTGCCAAGGATCTCCGACCTCCCCAAGGTTTCCTGTAGGCACGCTTTACACGCCACTTATGACTCCGACTCAGTGGCCCATACCTCAGCAACTGCCGTTGCCCTTAGACGGCATCCCTGGCTTCCCCTTTCTGGACTCGCCAACGAGGTCCAGTCGGCGATTCAGGACGCCCCTTTCAGGGGCTCGGTCCTTTTTGGTGGGGACACCAAGGATATTATCACAAAACTACAGGATAAGGGCGTTGCACTTAGGTCTGTCAGATCAATGTACCGAATTGGGCTCCCAGCAGCAGCCCTTTTGGAAAAGGATCTGGAGGTAGAGAGAACGCACCGGTGCTCCGCCAAGGGAAGCGTAAGGCCACGGGTACAGCCACCCCTCCTGCCTCCAAAAATTGGAGACGTTCAGGAGGTCCTCCCCCTGAACGTCCCACCACTTCTTGACTCCCTGACCCCACTGCCTCCTCAGTTTTGTGACGGGGAGCTGGTGGGTGCGAGGTTTGGCCGCCATGCGCAGGAGTGCAGTGCGATCACCTCCGACGAGTGGGTCCTGCAACTAGTGTCCGTCGGACACACCATAGAACTTCTGGAGGTTCCCCCAGAAACTCCATCACAGAAGTCCTACCCTCGGGACCAGGCCCTTCTCATTCGCGAGGAGGTAAATTTGCTCTTGCGCAAAGATGTAATCGAGCGTGTCCCCTTCGGGCAAAGGGGAAAGGGATTTTACTCCCACTTTTTCCTGGTTCCAAAAAAGACTGGGGACTTCAGACCCATACTCAGCCTAAGTCACCTAAATCAGTTTGTCGAGTACAAAAAATTTCGAATGCTGACACTCCAGAGCCTCCTCCCTCTCCTCATGGAGAACCACTGGCTCTGTGCCCTGGATATGCAGGATGCCTACCTGCACATTTCTATTTTCCCCAGCCACCGTCGATTCCTGCGCTTTCGTTTCCAAGGGGAACACTTCCAGATCCGGGTGCTCCCTTTTGGTCTGTCTTCGGCATCACGTTTTTTTTTACCAAGTGCCTGGTGGTGGTCACGGTGTTCCTGCGCCGCAGGGGTATTGTGATCTTCCCTTACCTGGACGACTGGTTGATCTCAGCCCCGTCCAGGGATTTTTTGCTGTAGGCTCTTTCCTTTACTCTGGACCTTTTCAGCAGACTAGGGATCACGGTCAGTGTTCCCAAGTCATCCCTTATGCCTGCCCAGAGAATTCAGTTTATTGGGGCAGTGGTGGATACGGTCCAGTGCAGAGCCTTCCCCCTTCCACACAGGGTGGAGACCCTTATCCGTCAGGCTTCTAAAGTGGCCTCCCTCAGGACCATCCCAGCTCGGAAGGTCCTCCGCCTTCTGGGCCTGATGGTGGGCTCCATCACTACCGTTCCCCTAGCAAGGCTTCACATGAGGATCACTCGGTGGTCATTGCGGGTGCAGTGGAATCGGCTTCTGGACGACCTGAACCATTCGGTCCTAGTCTTCTCAGCAGTTCAGAAAGATTTGCAGTGGTGGACGGATTCTCACAATCTTTCTTTGGGACTTAACTTTCAGAATCCTGCACTAGTAGCCACCCTCACCACGGATGCCTCGAATATGGGGTGATGAGCTCACCTTGGGGAACATCAAGCCCAAGGACTGTGGTCCGCCTTGGAGACTTCTCTCCACATCAATGTTCTGGAGCTGAAGGCGGTCCTGTATGCGTTACAGGCCTTCCACACCCTCCATCCAGAGGGATCCCTGCTAATCCAAACTGACAATATGTCGGTAGTTTGGTATGCCAACAAACAAGGAGGACCCCGGTCATACCCCCTATGCAGGGAGGCGACGCAGGTGTGGAACTGGGCAGTTCAGCAGCATCTGGTCCTGGTGGCCGTGCATGTTCCAGGCGTTCTAAACATCCTGGCGGACAGTCTCAGCAGATCTCGGACCCTAGCTCACGAGTGGGAACCGCATCAGGAAGTGGCGGAATCCATCTTCCAAAGTTGGGGGCATCCGGAAATTGACCTTTTCACCTCCCCACCCCCCGCAAAACTTCCCAAGTTTTGCTCGCTCGTTCCAGAGCAAGGTTCTTTTTGGAGCAACGCATTATCTCTATCTTGGACAAGGAAATTTTTTATATGCTTTCCCAATTCTGCAGAGGGTTCTTCTCAAGCTTCAGGCGGAGAGGGCAAAGATGATCCTCATCGCTCTTCTCTGGCCAAGACAGATCTGGTTCCTGCTGCTACAGCAGCTTTCCTGGGGAACCACCGGTTCCACTTCCAGTGACTCATGACCTCCTGACCCAGGATCAAGGTTGACTGGTGCACCCCGGGGCTCAGGACCCTGCATCTTCATGCGTGACTCCTGCAGACATAACGATATGCCATTTTGGGGTTTCCTCTAGGGTTGCTCAAGTCCTCATTGAGGCCAGAAAACCCTTTACCCATTCCACTTCTGCCATTAAGTGGAAGCGGTTTTCCATTTGGGCGACCGCTAAGGGCTGGAACCCCTTCTCTTGTTCTGCCCCACAAGTCATGGAATACCTCCTTCACTTGTCAGACTTTGGTCTGTCCTACTCTTCATTAAAGGTCCTTATCTCGGTGTACCATGAGCTAGTGGATGGTAAACCCATGGCTTAGTTGGATGTCTCAAAAACCTTTCTGAAAGGGATTCTTCATCTGAAACCCCCCATCCGCAGCCCAACTCCGCCTTGGGACTTGAACTTCGTACTGAAAAAGTTCACCCTTCCACCTTTTGAGCCGGCTGTGTGCTGTGATCTGCGCTTCCTGTCCTGGAATGTGCTTTTTACTTGTGGCTATCGTGACAGCCTGAAGGATTTCGGGAGCTTCACGCTCTAGTCTGCAAGGAGCCATACTTGATTTTCCATCTGGACCGGGCGGTCCTCAGAACTCATCTGAGGTTTCTTCCTAAGGTGGTGTCTGAAGCCATGCTGAATCAGTCAGTAGAGCTTCTGGTGTATTACCCCTCCATCTCTAACAGAGGTGAGGCACTCCTTCATATGATGGATGTCCATCGGATTCTCCGGTGTTACAACCACTGGACCAAAGAGTTTCGCTCTTGTGACCAGTTCTGTCTACTTTGCCCCGAGATTGAAGGGCAAACCAGTTTCTAAGCCGGGCCTTTCCAAATGGTTAGGCAACTGCATTCGATACTGTTACCAGATGTACGATAAACCTCTGTCAGGTACCATCAGAGGTTCTTCTACTAGGGGCATGGCTGCCTCCGAGGCCTTCCTACGGAACGTTTCTGTGGCTGACATTTGTGTTGCTGCTGCTTCCAGTTCTGTCCATACCTTTACCAAACATTACACTCTGGACAGTGCTTCTAGATGGAGGGCTGGCTTTGGTCTAGCTGTCCTGCAGGGCCTTCTGTCCTACACTGGGTCTTTTCTAGACCCCCGGTTTTTCTGTTGGAATTCCTTCCTCCTCCCTAGTTTCTCTCGGTCTCTCCTTGGAGGGACTTGCTTGGGTTTCTGTCCTATATATGATGACCTACTGAAGGAACCCTCTCGAAGTAAGATAGTATAGTTACGTAGGAACTTACCGTAACAGTAGATCTTCGAGAGAGGTTCCTTCAGTAGGTCATATTTTTCCCTCCTTCCCCTCATTTTATGTTTTACAGGGACTCCAAATCCTGTTCACTCCTGCTGTCAGGCCTCTTCCTGGCTCCAGTGGGAGAACTGGAGGGTGGGCGTGAGGACTGCTCACTATATACAGTCACGCTGATATCAGTCATGTGATGTGGGGTGGGCGGTCCCTTGGGTATTGCTAGAAAAGTCTGCCGTGTGGCGCGAGGCCAGGTGGTGCCAGTCCTATATGTGATGACCTACTGAAGGAACCTCTCTTGAAGATCTGCTGTTACGGTAAGTTCCTACATAACTGTACTTTTGCAATTTTCTCCAGTTTCAACTCAGTTTTGAGGAACGGGAGAAACAGCATTTTATTTTGAAAACTTTTTGTCTTTAGTGTGTGTTTTTCAGTATAAATTCTTTTGTTGTCAGTTTTTGCCTCCGTTCCTTCACTCGGCAACCAGGATGTTTTTTTCCTTTACTTAGCAGTTTTGGTTTTTCTGTGGAACTGAACTGCAAATTGTTTAGTGTTCAGTTTTAAAAATGATCTTTCGCTAACTTTTGGTAAATATACTGTTTTTTTTTTTTTTTGTCCTTTGGAACAGAACCACTATTTGTTGTTATTTAACCAGGAACCGATATTTTGCCTTTTCTGACGATTGGCACGTCGGATCGGCCTGAAAAGAAGATGGGACCCACAGGCTTCAGAATTGTGTTGTGTTTTCAACTCCTGGCCTGGGCAAACGCCCATGACTTGTGTTTACAGTGCCTGGGTCCAAGTCACATATTTGCCAACTGTGAGCTTTGTAGCAAGTTTTGCTCTAAAACTGTAAAGAAAAGGGCAAAAAAGCTTGAGGAACAGGCCTTCCAGTTTACCTCTTCATCACCTCAGCAGTCAGGGGAAGGCCCTTCTCAGAGTAAGTCGAAGGACCATTCCTCTAAAGATTCCTTTCACCCCCAAGCCTCTGATAAAGGCATGGATCAAAATAAACACAAAAGACCAGCAGAGCAGGGTTCCAACCCAGTTCCCTCTAAACAAAAGCAAAAAGAGAAACATGTCACTGCACCTCCCACTGAAGAAGCAAGGGAGCTCTTCAAGGACAAAAACGAAGCTACCCTCTTTGGAGGACATAGTCAAAGCCCTTCAGGTCATCAAGGCCCTACAGTCTTTGGGTCTCCCTGTGGTTACTCCGGTTCCCACCCATGTACCACATTGAACCTCTGTTCCTTTGGACCAGGGTCCTGAGTTTTATAGCAAGCCTGAAGAGGAGGAAGAAGATAATGGTGAGGTTTCCCTCCTCAAGGACCAGAGGATTATTCCTCCCACTAATCCTTCATCAAGCAGATGGTTGACACCCTCGACCTCACCACCCAAGAGTCGGTGAAGGAGGAGGAAGCAAACTTCCTGGATAAAAAGAGAGGGAAAAAAAAGTACCAGCTGGATAGAACCAATGTGGAATACCTTTATACCCATCCTAGTTATGAAGGCGGTGGTACAGGTGGTTGCCTGTGATAAAGCCAAGGTGCCATTGTCCTCGCAGCCTCCTGATAAGGATTATAGGAAACCGGGTAGCATGGGAAAGAAGGGCTACATAAGCCTCTCTCCTCCTAAGACAGGCTACTTACACGGCCCTGTACCAGAGAGCACTTTGGAATTCAGTCCTAGCCATGTATGATAAGGGGTATTCTGCTGCTACAACAAAACATTTATGGTGAAGACAGTTACAGCGACAACTACAGGTTGCTGTAATGGTCATGTGGGACCTCGGCATGACTTTGGGTTTTGCACCCCCTCCCTGAAATGACTCCGATCTGCAGTTGATTATATTAAAGTCTGGGGGTGCAGGGAGCTGAGTCCCCACTAAAAACACTTTTTTAATAATATTTATTTGTATGGCGCCTTTCAACAACCAAGGTGCCTTAACATAATTAAAATCACGTCAACAAACAGTAAAATCATACTGATAGCATCTTTAGTTAATCACCAAAAGTGTGGTTCCACAGATAACTTTTTAATGCTTGCTTAAACCCCTCCATGGTTGTGCACTCCCATAACCGATGGGGTAGAGAATTTCAAAGGGCAGGGGTGGCATACATGAATGCCCTCGTCCCAGATGATTTCACGCACACCCTTGGAATCTCTAGCAACCCCTTGTTGGCTGAGGAACCAGAAGCTCTTTCAGATAGTCCAGGCCCAGTCCATGTAGGGCTTTAAAAGTCAGAAGACCAACTTTAAAGGTGATCCGCCACTGAACTGGCAGCCAGTGCAGACCACACAGCACTGGCATAATATGACAGGACCGAGATGATCCTGTCAAAAGCCAGGCTGCTGCATTCTGCACCAGCTGCAAGTGACTGATTTCCACCCCTGGTAACCCTAGATACAAGGAGTTGCAGTAGTCCAAACGCGAGGTCACAAAAGCGTGGATCAGAGTAGGAAGGTCACTGAATGGAACAAGGTGCTTTATCCTGGAGATATTCCTCTGGTGGTAAAACGAGGATTTCATGACAGCTGACACCTGCGAATTCAAGGTCAGCCCTTCATCAAAAATTACCCCCAGGTTCTGCACCCATTCAGAGGACAGGAGTGGGATGCCCCCAAGAAAAAGTCCAAAGGGCGAACCCCCACCCAGCCCCTCCATTCGGCGACCCAGATCCACAACCAATACCTCAGTCTTGTCAGAGTTCAACTTCAGCCAACTGGCATCCATCCACTCCTGGATTTCAGTGAGGCAGCTATTAAAAACCGAGACAGCTCCATCCTGGTCAGGTGCAAAAGAGAGGTAGAGCTGGGTATCAGCATAACAGTGAAACCTCAGCCCATACCTTCTTACGATGTCTCAGAGGGGCAGCAGATACACTGGGAACAACATGGAGGACAGCACTGAACCCTGAGGAACCCCACAAGATAGAGAAACTGGGTCAGAGGAATAAACCCCAGACACCACCCTCTGAGATCTTCCAGTGAGGAACAATGTAAACCACCCGAGGACTGTTACCGACAATCCTCAGATGATCAAGTAGTACCCCATGGTCCCCAGTGTCAAACCCTGATGAGAGATCTAGGTGGACCAGAATGGAATGGCTCCTCCTATTTCTTTCCATCAGGAGATCATTGAGCACCCGAACCAGCACTGTCTCAGTACTATGCCTCTTTTGAAAACTGGACTGGAGGGGTTCATAGATGTCATGGATGGTCAAATGGTCCTCCAGCTGATTGGCCACTACTTTCTCAATCACCTACCCTAAAAAGGGAAGGTTAGAGATAGGTCTGTAGTTTGCAAGGCAGTCTGGGTCCAAAGAAGCTTTCTTCAAGAGTGGTGTCACCACTGCCTCTTTGTGAGCTTGGAAACCCACCTGTCTCCAAGGAGCACCAGACTATCCGAGCTAGGACCGGACTAATAGAATCAATACTTCTCAAAATTAGAGAGAAGTAGGTCCTGGGTCCAAACTACAGCATGTAGGGTGCGCACTCTGGATGATCCGCATGACATCCATGAAAGCCAGTCAGACAAAGGTACTCCAGAATGGCCAAGGATAAGTGACCCCGCGCTGATCCACGGCAACACCCACAGAGTGTGCTGGATGGAGCACCGACCTGATGTCGGCCACCCTATTTGCAAAAAATCGAGCAAGTTCATCGCACTCTTCTTGCAAAAAAGCTTTCCGAGCTTGTAGGCAGGGTGGGTTGCACTGTCTGTCTACAGTTTGGAACAGCTGAGCTGGTTGATTTTGAGCAGCCGCAATCTCCCCAGACAGGAACTCTGCCTTCTTATGGGTGATTGCAGATTGATAGATATGATACTGGTCCATCAATCTAAGATGGTCGGCATCAAGGGTGGATTTCCACCAGCAACACTCTAACCTTTGTCCTAGTCGCTGCATCTCCCTCAGAGTCCCATCAAACCATGGGGATCGAGGGCGAAGGGGAGAGAGAATGAACACAGACAGGAGCAGTGACATCCAGGGCCACCACAGTGGCAGAGTTATAAGCCATCACAAGGGCCTCTGGGTCACAGTTTTCCTCTGAGAGGGATGAGAGATTCAGCACTGCCATCAGACCTTCAGAATTTGTCTCGCAAAGAGCGATACCAGGTCATCTTCACAGGGGTAGGCCCACAAAGGGGGTGCTAAAACTGTACCCCACAGTGTAGTGATCAGACCATCCAACTGGTTCCACCCCCAGATTGGAGGCCTCAATCCCCAGAAGGAAGACTAAGTCAAGAGAGCAACAGTGACTGAGTAGCAGTGGTTACTACCTGTGTAAGGCCCAGAGATGTCATCAACTGGAGGAAGTGCTGACCAAACTGCGTGAGCTCGTCGTCAACCCAGGCATTGAAGTCGCCCAGGACCATCAGCCTGGGTGACTCAAAACACCATGTCAACGACTAAGTCTGAAACTTCCTGTAGGAATCGTTTCTCATCTCCTGGTTGGCAGTAGAAAAGGACAATCCTACAGCCTACACCTGCTACTACGGTACACTCAAATGACTCCGTCTCTCCAGCTGGTACATTCGTGAGGTTAAGTTCGGTCTTGAAACAGACTGCTACACCCCCCCCCTTGCGATCCAGTCTCGGGTGGTGTATCACAGAGTACCAAGCTGGAACTGCCACCTCCAAAACGGGACCAGAATTCTCATCCAGCCAGGTCTCGGTGATGCAAGCCAGGTCCACTGATTTAACAAGATCCGCAATAATTGCGGTCTTGTTTTTAATGGACCTAGCATTAAATAACACCGCCCGAGTTGGATGAACCTCTCTGGGCACCTGAAACATCTGCCTACCACCATTTGTAGTGCCTTTGGGTATGGAAACCAGACATGGAGAACCACGTTCTGGGTTCCATTTCACCCCAGGGTGTCTCCTGGATCTCACTACCCAAATGCGGTAGCCCCCTCATTAATCCTTTGCTATTCACAGCCCCATGCCCTGTTCCCACCCCTCCACACAATACCCAGTGCTCTACAGTACAGGTAGGTTGTATGCTGGAGTGGGGGGGGGAAGGTGGAGGATGAATAGCGCACGACCGTAGAGGCAGGACTCCCAACACATTCTGGTACTTCAGATAACACTCCACAACTATCCAACTGTGAATCACAAGACCACACCCTAAAATAATACAACTAAACTAAAAACATACAAAATCTTTCTAAAAACAATAAATAACTTAAATTTACTCCCCCCAATAATCTGACACAAAAACTCATCTACCTCATACCCAAAACTAAAAACTCAAAATAAAATAACCCAAAATAAAACAAAAATAAAACATCAAATGAACACCGTTGGTACAGGCAGACAGGATGGACTGATAATATATTAAAACCAAGTAGGAAAGAATTCTGATTGTCCAAATCCCAAAGGTCCTCTCACCACCAGTAGGATTGGACAGCCCTCTCAAGAGCTCACACCTCCCATAGCAGGCAGATGAAATAGTCTCAGAAATCCTTCCAGATAAAACCAGAGCAGTCCCCAGTCCTTGAGTACTCTTACTACTCAAGTCTGGGGAAACTATACGACACTCTCACTGTCGATTTAAGTAAATGAAAACAGGGCAGTCTGAACGTAGTTTAGGAAAAAGAGCAACATTCCAAAGTTCCTCCAGCAGGCCTCTTTAGGATCAACCACAGCCCTGACAAAACTAACCTGGCTGATGGCCTTGGGCTGTAGCAGCTATTGCGAAACTCCCCAAAGAACCCACCAGCTGGTAGCCCCTCCCCCCCAAGAAGCCCTAGGGAACAACTCCTCCCACCGATTCCCTGGTGGATAGGAACAGACCCCTGTGCTGCCACAGACCTCTGCACGACCCGCCTGGCAGATCAGGGCAACTCCACCAGGTCCCAAATCAAGCTGCTGGTGTCCCTAAATCCATCACGAAGTCCCGCAACAAATCATCCACAAATGAGCACATAGGCCAGCAGAACAAAGTCAGTCAGCAAGGGACAATTAAATTTATATCCCAGTCCCGGGAAAGTTCTCTAGAGCAAATCCTTTCTATACCTGAAGACCCCTTAGTCCACACATGAATGCCTTCCAACAAACAGGAGGCCAGTCAAAAGCACGTTGAACCCTTCCCGGAATGGGAATAGTCCTCACAGTCACATAACTCCACACCTCACTCCCAAGTGAGTGCTTCGGGGGGCGAACAGACGGCACGATGTCGCTGTAAAGTCGTTAGAAAGATTTTCTGTTGAACCGGCATCATAGAACTGTGATAACGTCCCTACTGATGTGGGATATGACATAGCGGACATGGCAAGGCTAGCACTGGACACTGCCAAGTACCAATTTCATATGGCAGTGGATGCCAATGACTGCATCCAAATTCATGGCTCTGGCCATTTCCATGAGAAGATTTGCATAGCTACGAGCCACTAATTTGACTCAAGACACACAGGCGAAGGTCATAGATTTTTCCTGTGAGGAAAATTCCTCATCTGGTGACAAGACAGAGGCTTACATGAAGAAGGTGAAAGAGTACAAGACCACCTACAAGAGCAATTCTGCTAAGGAAAAAGCCTTCACCTCCTACAGGTCCCAGGGATAGGGGTATTATCCCAGAGCTTACTATCCAGTTCCCTTGCCTATGGAGTGACCTCAGATGAGGAGTTACTTCAGGGGTGCAGGGGCAGAAGAGTGACTAGATGCACTGACTCACTCCCAGCCTCTAGGCCCAACCCTAAACAGAACCCTTGACTTCCCTGCCCCGGTCGCCAACCCAGTACCAATAGGAGGGAGGGAGGTTGGCTCACTACTTCTAAGAATGGCAAAATTTCACCACAGATAAATGGGTCTTGGAGGTGGTCAGCCAGGGGCTCTCTTTGCAGTTCAAGAGATTCCCAAAACTGCAGGTTCACAGAAAATTCTCACCTGCAATTCCAACAGAAAAGATTCTGTTGGAGTTAGAGGTCTGAAAGCTGTTACAAGCAAATGCACTAGAAAGAGTTCCCTCTTCCCAGTGGGGGAAAGGCCTTTATTCAAGGCACTTCCTCACTCAGTGGGGGGAAAAAACGGTGGGAATGGCGACCCATTTTGGATCTCTGATACCTGAACAGGCATCTGGCCAAAGTTCAGGATGGTCGCACTCTCTATAGTGATCCCTCCTCTGCAACAGGCTGGCCTCTCTGGATCTGAAGGATGCCTACTTCCATGTTCCTATTGGACCCAGAAACAGGAAGTACCCTGGTATCTTATTTTGACTGAGAGCACTTGCAACTGGCAGTAACCACAAGAACTAAGCTGCCAGGTGCCAGGACCCCACGGAAACCTTCTAGCTAGCAGTCTTCAGCGGGGGACCACCCCTGACATGTGCTCTGCCCCAACATCAGCCAGTGGTATAAGGGGGCGGTCCCGGGTTCCACCTCCGTTCTTTTCCCTTCACCGACCCGTTCACATTGGCTCCTCGGATGCTTTGTCATAACAGTTCGACCGCTTTCGCGCCTTCAGCATTTTTTTCCTTACTTTTTGATGAAAAAGCTTTTGAATTTTATTCTTTTATGCAAGTCTTTATCTCTGGCATCGTCTGTTTCAGCCATGGAAAGAAGAAAATCCAAGAGCGCATGTGGCAAGCAGCTGCCATGGATGGATGGCCACGAGACCTGCCTTTTTTGCCTAGGCCCGAACCACAACACTGCAGCCTGCGAGCACTGCAAGTGTTTTAACTCCTGGATTCGGATCCACTGCCAAAAGGCCCTTAAGGCTCACTTCTTTGAGCAGCAGCTTGCCGCCATGCAGACTCAGCCAGCAGGGAAGAGTCCTTCATCTTCTTCAGTTTCCGCCTCCACCTTGAAGTCGCACAAGGAGAAACTGAGGGACTCTGGGAAACACAAGTCTAAGGACTGGGAAAAGTCCCGGGGATGCTCCCGTTCCAGGTTCCTGCTCCACAAGAAGTCTTTGGCTGGCTCCTCATCCCATGGGGGATTGGACCATTCCTCACTCCTCTGGGCAGTCAGCAGCAAAGCCTCCTGCCTTCATCCTGGCATTGGGCTGGGGCAAGTCGGGGTTAGGGGCTTTGGTCTCTACCCTAATGGCCCCTCAAGGTGAAGGCCACACCAGCAGGGTCACCCTCCACTTTAGGGGCTGGGACCGGTCAGAAGCAGGACGGTGACGCTTCAGCTCCTGCCCGCCCAGTTCCGACAACTGTTTCGTCCAAGGCCTTGGACAAGAAATACCTTCATCAGGGGCAGGTGTCGGGCTCTCACAAGCACCCAACGCCTTCACCCTGGGCTCTGGTGCCTTTGCCTAAGGCCCTAGCCAAGCTGACGGCTGCATCCCTCTGGACTCTGCCAAGCAGCTGTCTGCTAAGGGGACGCCTTCCTGGGCATCTGATTAGGCTTTCCCCACCTCCTCACTGGCCCGTTCTCCATCACTGGTTGAGGTAGACTCCTCACCCTCCATTGGAGGCTACCTTGGAGGAAACACCATATCTAGCCATAGCTAGATCTGCAGGAGCCACTTGTGAAGATGCAGGGACTTGAGGTCCGGATGTACTAAGGTGCCCTGATCCTGGGAGAGCAAGTGCAATCTCAGAGGCAGGGGAATTGGAGTTTCCACTGCCAGCTGCTGAAGTAGTGGGAACCAAATCTGCCAAGGCCAAACAGGGCTTATGAGAATCCCCTCTGCTCCCCCCGCCTGTAACTTCAGAAGTACCCTCTGAAGAATAGGAAAGGGAGTAAAGGCATAGAGGAACCTCCCTGTCCAACAGAGAGACTGTGTCTCGCCAGAAAACTCCAGGCCCTGGATCTAGTGAGCAAAAACTGGGCAGTTTGGCATTGAGAAAGGACACATACAGTAGGTAAGGAACAATTGTGAGTGGGAAGATCTGAGATCTTTGGTACATTCACCTGTGGCGAGGTGTGTAAGGGCAGGCCAGCCTCAGAGGACTGTCGCTCATTGGATAGTCTCCTGTATCCAGTTCTGCTACAACAAAGCTGGTGAGCAGCCTCTTGAAGGCGTCGGGGTCCACTCTTCAAGGGGTACTGCTGGCTCAGTGGCAGCTGCTAGGGATACCCTCTTGTTAGACATGTGTAAAGCAGCTACCTGGAAAACTATCCACACTTTTTTACAAAGCACTGTTACCTGGATGTACAGTCCAGAACTGATGCCAGATTTGCCATTGCAGTCTTGCAGAACCTTTTTTCCCAAATGGGCTCTGTACCCAGGCACCCAAGTACTGCTTGGTAGTCTGTTAGTTAACCATATTGAGCGACTCAAACCCCAGGAAATCTTGCTGTATTCTGACATATGCAGTATTGTTCTCCCATAGTACTGCCCTGGAGCTGAAATGGTTAAAGAACCTATGCCAATGATGGAATGCTAGGCTCATGCTCGGTTTTCAAACCACTGTCCGTGGTAAACATTCCACAACTGTCAGATTCTTTACTTCATTTGAACAGTACAGAAGCCTTGGAGAGCTCTCCTTCATCTTAAAGATTTATTTTTCTCGGTTTTTCGAAGTAAAATTTAATAGTTAATTTTTAAAGCACTGTCCTTGTGTTTACAGGTAACTAATTTAGGTTTAGTGTTAATCTTGGGAAGTTTTTTCAGTTTCTTTCTGGTTCTTTGAACTGGGAGGGAACTAGACTTTTATTTACAGTTTTGAAAGTAAATATCTGTATTTTATTCCTTCTCTGGGCCGGTTGCTTAATTTGTTTATTTGAGGGAAACCGGGGTAACTCTTAGTTCTCTCAGCAGTTGCTAAACCGACCGAAAAGTAAAAAAGATAAATAAGGTTTAAGCCTTATTCATTAGTGTGGCTTTCTGATTCTCAGATAACCATTTCTTGGGGATTTTATTTATTTTGTCCCTAACCCAAGAAAAGAACTGTCCCAATGGGTTCTCAGCTTTGTACAGAGTGTGGGTGAACTGTTTGAAAGCAGATCCTCATTTATTTGTGTTTTTGCCTAGGGTTTAACCACCTGAAGACAGATTGTAACATCTGTAAAATCAAGAAGTATTCCTCAGTCGGCACTTAATAGGCAGGAAAAAGGTTCAATAAGGGAAGGAACCAGTTTTACAGCCCTCTAACCAGAGTTATGGTTTCCTGATTAAAGAAAAGAACCACAGACATTGCCGCTGAACCGGTAAGTTCTACTGAGAAAAAGAGGAAAGGAAAAAACACTCTGGTCAGTAAAAAGTATTTCCTCAGTTGGCGCTTAATAGGCATTTTAACCGACTGTAGGAAAAAAGGTTCAATAGGGCTGCTAACCCAGCTGTGGACAAAATTTCCTTCTCTCATATGTAGAAACCGAAGGAACCTGTTTTACAACCCTCTAACCAGGGTGATGGTTCCCCGATTTAAAGAAAACTGCAGACACTGCCGCTAAACCAGTAAGTTCTACTAAGAAAAAGAGGAAGAAAAAGCACTCTGTTCAGGAACCTCAACCTGCAAAACCGTTGGTTCCAACCGCAAATGCATAGCAAACGCTATACAAATTTTACAGGCGCTGCAACCAGTACAGCGGTTCCGGTTCAGCGGCCCAATTCACAGACCTGGTTCAGGAGCTGGGTTCCCTCTCGGTTCCTGGTTCATTTGAATGGTTTACTGAGGTGTACTTGGTGAGTTTGTACTTTGGTATGCCCGGATCCTCAACATCCTGACTTCCCTGAAAAGGGAGATAAGATATTTTCCTCTCACTTTGCCTTCATAATGTGCACAGACACTGGACCTCTCCACCCAGGAATTCACAGAGGAGGAAGAGGAGCCAGACTGTATGGATAGGATGGATGTGCCAGTAACCGAAAGACTGGTGGTGCCTATACACAAGTCTCTTAAGAGACAGGCTTCTATAATTTTATAAAATCCATTTTCCATTCCCCCAGTGAACAAGGGGCTGGATAGGAAGTATTGGGTGGCTAAGTCTGGAGCAGAGCACGCCAGCCATGAAGAGGTGGTGCAAGCTGTGGCTTGTGATAAGGCAGGGATTCTCCTGGCATAACACCCACCAGATAAGGACTCCCAAGAGATGGATTCTTTGGCAAGAAATCCCACTTGGGTGCCTCTTTGTCCATTAGACAGGCCACTCACATGGCCTATGTCTCCAGATATTATATAAATAAATCAACATCTCTGGAATGCAATTTCAGAGATTGCTAGGGCATAGAGGCCTCTATACTGGATGCAATGTTATTGTAGCCAGTCAAATGGCAATTTCAGTGTCTCTGAGGAGGTGGGCCTGGCTAGGGATAACTAATTCATCCCAGATCAACCAAAAGGCATTGGATTTTTCTGGTGAGCCCACATTCCGTTTTGGTGAACAAACAGAGGCTTACATGGAAAACATGCATGGGTACAAGGTAGCTTTTAGGAATGCTGGTGCAAAGGAGAAGGCAGCAACACCCCAGAAGTATCAAGACAGATATTGGGCCAGCGGTTTGCCATCAGATTCAAGATCCTGCCCAAACTGAGGGCAGGGTTTTTCAGACCTGCCAGTCTATTAGAAGTAACCCTGTTGGAGAGGGTGGTGGTGACCCATATAGGATCGCAGACATTTAAACAGGCATTTAACAAAGCCAAAGTAAGAATGGTCACTCTGGCTACCATCCTCCCTACACTTGGAAAGGGGGATGGGGCCTACATCTCTGGCCTTAAAGGGCACTTCCTTCCACATAGTTCAGACCCATTCCTGTTGGCTCTATCTCTGCTCCTGGGGTGCTTACCAAGTGCATAGCATTAGTAGAAGCACACCTAAGGAGGTAGGGGGTCATAGTCTCCCTGTACCTGGATGACTGACTGATGGCAGACCAGTCTCCTCTGCAGTTAGAGGTGCACTGATCACCATCTACAATACCCTGTGTACGCTGGGTCTCCTGGCAAAATAAATAAAAAAAAAAATCGATGCTAACACCAGTTCAGTGCCTGAAGTCTATAAGGGCAAAGACTGGATGCACTGAGAGGAATGGTAGGCAGCTGGCAGGCTCATTCCAGCTGCATACCCCAGACCAGTGAGGTATTTTCTACAGTTGCTAGGGCACATGGCTGCAGCAACAGTGTCAGGATCAAGATTCCAGAGGAGAGGCATTTAGTTCCACCTCGGGTCTCACTGGTCCCAAAAAGAGATTCCCTGTCAAAGATGGTCCCAGTCGCTAGAATCCTGCTGCAAACTCTACAGTGGTGGCAGGAAGAAGACAACCTCAGAGAGGGTGTGCCTTTCCCCCAGCTGCCACCAGCAGCAGTCTTAACAACCTTATGCCTCCCTCCTAGGGGAGCACACACTACTTCACATAAAGCCTGCTGGAGCTCAGGGCAGCTTAGTTGGGTATTCAGCCCTTTGCTCTAATGCTTCAAGGCAAGGTGGTTTAGGTCAGGACAAAACAATACAACCACAATGTACTATGCAAACAATCAAGTGGGCACAAAGTTGTTCCTGCTGTGCATGGAAGCCATGAAAGTGAGGAGTCTTAAGTCACTCCCTGGACATCTCCCTCTCAGTTGTCCACCTCCTAGAGAAGGACAATGTCCTGGCAGATGCTCTCAGCAGAATCAACTGAAATCACCAGGAGTACAAGTGGTGGTCAGAAGGTGGGGTTGGGTACCCCAGGGGTTGACCTCCTCGCAACCCCAGACAGTACCAGCTACCACAATTCTGTTGCAGACCTCTTGCAGGGGACACAGTCCCTGTGACTGTGCTGCTGTAGCATTAAACAGGGAAGTGCCTGTATGCCTTTTTCTCCATTCCCCGTGTTGCTCAGAGTGCTGATCAAGCTCAGGGTTCACTCAGCGACAATGATCCTTATTGCTCTAGAGTCAACCAGAAGGCCATGGTATTTTCTACTACTGATCTTGTCAATTTCCAAGCCAATCTCTCTGCCCAGGAGGCAGATCCTATTGACCTCCTTGCAGGACAGGGTCCTTCATCCCAGTATCTGGTCTCTCAGGCTCAGGGCTTGGCTCTTGAGGACTTAAGAGTATTCAGACTTGCACATTTCTGTAGGGGTGCTGGAGGTTCTTAGGGTTTCTAGAGAACCCATCTACCAGAGAGACTTGCATCTTTACATGAAAGACGTTTTCCATTTGGTGCCAGAAAAATAGATAAATTGCTGCCAGGCTGACTTGTCAGTGATCCTACAATATATGGCATACCTTGTTTCTCTGGGCCTTAGGCCTTCCACCCTCAAAGTACAATTATCAGCTGTCTCTGCTTGCCTCTCAGCTGGTAAGGGGTCATCTCTGGCAGTTAATCAAGTGTATAGCAAGTTCTTAAAGGGTCTTATGCATTTGCATTCCCCTCACAGGGAACACACGTGGCATGGGACCTCAATATATGCACTGGCTGGCTAATGAAACCACTATTTGAGCCCATGTCTTCAGCAGAGCTTAGGTATGCAACATGGAAAACTGTACCTGGTAGCAGTCACCTCAGCTGGGAGCATCAGTGAGCTCCAGGCCTTGTCCACCGAGTTAATAGGGACAAGATAGTCCTCAAGACTAACAGATACTTTCTGCCCAAGGTGGTTTCGGACTTCTACCTAAATCAGTTCATTACTTTGCCAGTCTTTATTTCACTGACCACTCTAGTTCAGGGGAATGTAGATTGCACAGCCTAAATGTCAAGTGAGCTATAAGCTACTACGTGGGTCACACAAACGGTCACAGGCAGGTCAGCACTCAGCTTTTCCTGGCCTATGGAGAAGTAGGAAAGGGCAAGCCTGCCTCAAAGAGGTCTGTTGCCCACTGGATGGTGGCTTGTATTCAGTTCTGGTACAGCAAAGTAGGTTAGAAATCCTCGTAGGCCTTAGGGCTCTCTCTACAAGGGGTACAGCTGCTTCAGTAGCAGCTGCAGGAGATATTCCTTTGTTGGAAATCAGTAAAGCAGCTACCTCAAACAGTTCACACCTTTACCAAGCACTACAGCCTGGATACCCAGGCCAGAGGTGATGCCAGGTTTGGCACAGCAGTACTGCAGAGGCTGTTTCCTAAAGAGGTTCTCTACCCTCCTCCAAAGGTACTGCTTGGGTAGTCTGCATATGTCAGATTACAGTAAGATTTCCTGAGGTTTGAAGAAAACATTACTTACCATGGTAATCTTGTTTCTTCTAAGGAATCTTACTGTATTCTGAGCTCCCACCCTGCCTCCCCTGCTAGAACCTATGGGCACTGCAGCACAGCTGTCTACACTGTTGTAAACCCATGAATGGTTCTGTTGTTGGGCTTAGTGACTTGAGTCGTAAAGTAGCCCACGTTTTTCAACTGAAGGGGATTGTTGGTTGTCATTTATTAGTTAATTGTGAAAGTTAGTATAGATAGTGTGTTAGTATTCATGCTCTGTAAGAATCTGACAGTTGTGGAATGTTTACCAGGGACAATGGTTTGAAAACTGAGCATGAGCCTAGCATTCCGTCATTAGCATAGGTTCTTTAACCATTTCAGCTCCAGGGCAGTACTATGGAAGAACAATACTGCATATGTCAGAATATAGTAAGATTCCCTTAGAAGAAACACGATTACTATGGTAAGTAATGTTTTCTTCCTGGGGTTTAAAGAAAAAAATACTTACCATAGTAATATTGTTTCTTCCATGGGATCCCTCAGTATGCTTAAATCTCCCTTCCAGAACCTGAAAAGGTTCTCCGAGCAGTGCCAGTCGTCTTTCTACACTATTGAGCATTCCTTACTGTTAGCGCAGTTTTTTCTTTTTGCCATAGTTAGCCCTCACGCGGCCACTGTTGTTCACTTGGATTAGCATAGGTTAGTACATAGGGGGCTATTGCCCACATAGCTCAAAATGAGTCTGATGTTAGTCTACAGAATGCAGCAGCACCTAGAGGCAGAGATTTGAATTACATTCTAGTTCCACTTCCGCAATCTATAATATATTTACATAAGTTCCACTTTCTCTGGGGCAGTTGAACCTACCAGACTAACTAATTGCATTAGTTAAGCATACTGAGGGATCCATTGGAAAAAATAATATTACTATGGTAAGTGATTTTTTTCTTAACAGCTTGGATTGATGTAAAGACAGTGACAACCTCAGGGAAAGCATTCCCTTCCTCCAGTTGCCTCCTACAGGAATTCTCAACATGGATGTGAACCTGCTGGGGTACAGAGGGCATCTAAAGGACAGAACTGTCAGTGATGTTTGGAGTACAAAGGGAGCATGGTGTGCAGAAACAACTTAGAGCTCCAAGCTGGCCTTCCTGTCAGTGCAGTCTTTCTCCTTCCTGTTAGTGAACGGAGGTGGCAAAAATTTTTATAGTTCCAGACTGGGCCAGACAGGCATGGTACTCAATACTGCCATCCCTATTGCACAGGAATCCAGTCATACTGCCTCTGGGGCACAATCTGCTGTTCTTGTATCAGTGGGGCAACTTTCTCAGATCTCTAAACACTGCACCTTAAAGCTTAGTAGTTGGGGAGTTAGAATAGTGTGGGTTGAACGTCCTTAGTAAAGTCCTGGAGGTTCTGAGCGTGTCCCAAAAACCAGCAACAAGGAAAACATTCCTCAAAGTGGAAAATATTTTCCCTCTAATGTGCTACAAAAAAACGTTACTTTTGCACACTAACTTATCTGTGGTTCTTGACTACCTGGCATACTTGCAGTCTCTCAGGCTCAGGTCCTTCACTCTGAAGGTGCATTTGGCAGCTGTCTCCACCTATAGATCAGCATATAAGGAAAAATCACTTTTCTCACATCCTGTGTTCAAAAGATTTTTGAAAGGTCTAAACCACCTGCATTGCCCAGTGAGGGAACCTTTAACGCATGTGCCTAGTTTCCTTTCAAGCCAGTGGCCTTAACAGACCTCTGACATGTTACTTGGGGAAAAAAAGTGTTCCTCATAGTAATGACTTCAGTCAGGAGGGTCAGTAATCTGCTAGCCTTCTGTTAAAAAAAAAAAAAAAAAAAAAAAAATTATATCACATAAACAAAGTTGAGCTGAAACCACAGAAAATTCCTCCCTAAAACAGTGTCTGAATTTCACTTGAACCACTCTGTTTTCCTGTTCTTTTTCTCAACCACTCAAGCTCAGGGGAACAGAAGCTGCATTGCCTGGATGAGGGCACTGAGCTACCATCTGATAGAATTAAGACACCAGAAATGACAGCACTCGGCTGTCACTTACGAAGAGGTGGATACAGATAAGCCAGCAGCTAAGACCATCTCCTGGTGGATAGACTTGTCTCAGTTCTGTTATGAGAAAGCTGTCAAATTGCCACCCAGAGGCCGAAGGGCACATTTAGCAAGGGCTACTTCAGCCTAAGCTGCAGTGTCGAGGGGTGTCCCCCATCAAGAAATCTGTAAAGCAGCTACCTGGTCTATAGTTCTCACCTTTAAATGGAAACCGACAATGTAGAAAAAGACCACTGGTCCATCCAGTCTGCCCAGTTTAAGCTACTTTACCCATGACTTATTGTCCAGATGAGGTTTTTGCCCTCATCCCCTCCTTGCTCGCTGCATTACTGCTACTGCTGAGTAACTATTAAGCCCTTTACTCTGTCCCAGCCATGCATGAACCCATTTATGTTTTATGTGCCCACCACTTTTGCTGGTAGGCATTCCCATGGCTCAACCACCCTCCCAGTAAAGTAAAACTTCCTTGCATCCCTCCAAAATCTTCCCCATAGCTTAAATTCATCTTCCCTTGTTTTTGACCTGCCATTCCTGCTAAACAGCTCCTAACAGTTTACCTTTATTTCTTTCAGGAATTTGAAGGTCTCTATCATGTCCCTTTACCCTTCCTACAGGCCTCCGGTGAGTACATGTTCAGTGCCCTAAGCCAGTCCTCATAGGATCTGCCCTGCTGCCCCTGAATCATTTTGGTTACCCTACACTGCACTGTCTCCAGCCTATCTTTCCTCAGGTGAGGACTCCAGAACCGGACACAGTACTCCAGATGAGGTCTCACCAGTGACCTGTAGAGAGGTAGTATTTCCTCTTTCCTCTTGCTATCGAACCCCCTTCCCAAGCACCCTAATATGCTGGTTCCCTTCCTGTAGGCTTTGTCACATTGGCTAGCCACTTATGATGACCCCCCCGGTCCATTTCCTCTGAAGCAGTGACCAGCTTAACTCCTCCCATCCAGTATTCGTTTCTGGGGTTCTTATTCTCTATGTGCATCGCCTTGCACTTTTTAGCATTGAATTTCAATAGCCAGACCTTGGACTACCTCTCTAACCTTTGCAGGTCCCTCTGCAAATGCCCCTTTCTTGCTGTCTACCCTGCCACAGAGCATAGTGCCATCTGCAAATGAGCCACATCTTGCCCTGTATTCCTTCTCTTATGTCACTGATAAACCTATTGAAAAGGGCTAGATCCAGGACTGACGCTTGTGGTACCCCACTCGTAACCTCCCTTTCCACAGATTTAACCCCGTTTACTACCGCTCTCTGCCCCCCCCCCAACTTCACACCCATTTAAGCAGGTGCTTTGCTGCTCCCAGATCCTCTAATTTGTTCAACAGCCTTCTGTGTGTCACCTAGTTAAATGCCTTGCTGAAGTCTAAATACAGTAAATCTACTGCTTGTCCCTTCACCACCCTGGCTGCTATTCAAACAGTACTATCAGGTTTGACTGACAAGACCTCCCTGCCACAAATCCGTGCTGCTTACTATCCTGGAGCTCGTTGCTCCCCAGGTAGTCCACTAGGTCCTCTTTGGCTAGTGTCTCCATCACTTTACCTACAATGATAAAACTGACAGGCCTGTCATTTCCAGGTTCCTCCCTGTCCCCCTAATATCGTGGGTTGAATGAATCCGGTCACACAGGAATCAACAAATTTGGTACAACATACCTAAAAGTATGATTATTAGTAAAAAAATAAATAAATAAAAGTAATAGCTTACAGCAGCGAACTTACGAGACTAAAACAAAATTAACAAAATCAAACTTGAAAAAAGCACAACTTCCCTGCCAAGGTTCTAGCAGTAGGACATGATCTTGTGCAGAATAACAGAGAGCAGGAGATCCTCTCAGGAACTCTCCCTAACAGCATCTGAATTCATACCTTAGGTGGGCTTCATTTAAAAGCTCCTCCTACTATATAAAAACCACAATAACTGTTTATTCAAGATACAATTCAAAAATAAGAACTGTTCACAGTTCACTACAGTATAAATATTCCATGCTTATTACTTCAGTACAGAGGAAACATCAATATTAACTAAAACATTATTTGGATATCATAAGAAAGGGCTGAATTACAAGTAACTGCTTCCAGTTCCTAAAAAGAACACCCCATGTCTCCCTATAAAAAAATGTATGTAGGTGCTGCTGACTCCCTATAGGAGAGGGCACCATGCAAGAAGCAATATTGGGATTGGACCTGAAGAGCTGGAATAACATTAACAGGTTGTATACAAATTTAGTGTACAAACTCTCCCTGTAATATAAATGACAATACTGTTTTAAATCACCTTTGAGTCTGCTACACTTAGGACTCTCTTTCTACACTTCTCCTGAGTTAAGGGAAAACAATGACTGGGGTTACGAGCCGACGGAAACACCGTATGGGTCCACACGGCATTTCAGACAGTTTTTCACTCTTGTAGCAATTAGCTAAATTACCACTTCCCAAAAATATCTACATTTCCTAATTCGGAGCACTTGTGCTACACACAGACTTCCATAATGGTTGAACTTATATTTTGTACATCCTCGTTCACTCGTGTCTGTCCTTACTGCAGGACTGAACACTGTACAAGCCGTACTTGCAAAAGACTGCGTGTCTTGCACAATGGTGCGGTCGCTAAACGGCTTCACTCGCTAATAGGCTTTTTGAACGAACAAACAGCTTTTCTGGTCATGCCATTTCTGCATTAAATATAATTTACCCTTTTCAGGTTTACAAAGGGCAGTTAGACTACAGCGCAAGAAGGGAAAGGAAACCGAGTAAAGACTAACAGGGAACATTGCAGCAGGTGGCCAATCTGACTGCAACATAAGGCACTACAGAGATATAAACAGAGGAAATAAGGAAGAGAAAAACATAGCTCTGGAATAAGTGCTGTTGTGCAACAGACTTAAAAATAAAACAAAACAGAAATGGAGGTGCTGAGTTTACCCAC
Organism: Neoceratodus forsteri; assembly: GCA_016271365.2. Classification (NCBI taxonomy): domain Eukaryota; kingdom Metazoa; phylum Chordata; order Ceratodontiformes; family Ceratodontidae; genus Neoceratodus; species Neoceratodus forsteri. Next base: position 422,814,720 of record CM028138.1, read on the forward strand.
TAGGATATACAAGAACGAATGGGTGGGGGGGGGGTCCTACCACACCTCCCTTGTGGAGTGGCACCACATCCAATATCCTCCAATCTTTAGGAACCACCCCTGACTGTAATGAGCTATTGAACAGTCCTGCCAGGCATTCAGTCAGTTCTGATGCCAAGTCCCTTAGCACCCTCAGGTGCATCCTATTTGGCTCTGGTGCCTTGCTATTTTCAGGGCTGCAAGCCTCTTTTTTTTCTCCCCCATATTTTGTTTATTGTACTTGAGGCCACGGCAAGGGAGGCTCCCTTCTGCTGGCTACTGCCACCACCTTCCACCATCCTATGTCTCCCCAGTTGTACCGATAGCAAGGGCACCCCCACAGTTCCCCCCCACCTCCATGGTGGGGTCAGGAGAAGGTCTGACCTTGTCCTCTGATGCTTATAATCCAGTTTCCCTCACTTCAGGCTTCCTGGTGACATGGCAGGTGGAGGTGTAGCCAGTGGGTGTTGTACGCCCTTTGCTGTGCCCGTCCTTTTTCTTCCAGTTATCTCCTTTAGATCTTACTTCAAGAGGGCTCTTGCAGTAGGTAATGACCATTAGGACTAAGCCGCCGGGCACTAGGACCACACAGAAAACTTTAGTTAGCAGTGTATGGCAGGGGACCACCCACCCGACTTCACGTGACTGATATCAGTGTGACAGTATATAATGAGTGGTCCCCATGCCTTCCCTCCAGTTCTTTCCCACCGTCGACCTGCACACGTTGGACCTCGCAGAGAGCATTGCTTCTGTTGACCACCATTTTGGATGAGTAGTTCTACTATTTTTTTCTTTATTTCTTAGAGTGTTAGTTTTCTACGCTTCATGTATGTCGTCTCCGACGCCTCCAGATTCACATAAAAACATGTGCGACTCCTGTGGTTCCCAGCTCCTTCACAAAAAAGCCATTCCCTCTGCCTCTTCTGCCTGGGCCCAGAGCACAAGACTGAGGACTGTGAGGCCTGCCAGAGCTTCAGCCAGGCCACATGTAAATGCCGTCAACAGGCCCTGGAAGCCCATATTCTGAAGCAGAAAATGGCCTCCTTGGAGAAGGAGCTGTAGAAACTCAGGAGTTGTTCTTCTTCACCAGAGGGCCATCACAAGGAGAAGGACAAGGCGAGACATTGGGACTGGGATTGGTCTCCTTCCCACCCACGGCTCCCATCTAGAACCGTGGAGACGGAGAGGCCCCTCCTGGGGGAGCATCCCTCTGGCCAAGACTGTCTCTGCTGCCACGGTGCAGCTGTTGGCACCTCCACCGGAGCAGGTTTTGGTGGGAGTTTCCGGGAAATCGGAGACACCTGCTACCCTTAGACCCATCAAAACCACAGTCTACAGCGAGTGGCAAGGCCGATAAGTCGATTGTCTGCTCCTCCAGCGACCGCATGGTCGTAGCTCATAAGTCGCACATCAGTCCCTCCAGTGTGCATCCGGCCCCGGATCCTCCAGCGGGCCCCGACAACAGGCCTGATGTTGAGAATCTGATCCAGCTGCTGCCTGTGTTGCAGCCTTCCCCAGGGGGTTCCCCCCCCACTCGGAATTCTCCCCCTCCACCTCTCAAGGTGGTCCATTTGGCTTCCCCAGAACACTGGGATCCAGAGGGGGGTGAGCGACCTCTGCTCTGCACTGTCCCACTGCAGACGCCGGATTGCCCAATGCCTGACCTGCTTACAGGCCTGACATCTTCTCCTGACATCCCACAGGGTCCTTCAGGTCCCTCTGGGCCTCCATCAGACCTGATAACAGTTGGTCCGATGCCGGACCTCCCTTCGGGTCCTCTTGATATGCCGTCGGGTCCACTGGCCCTGCCATTGGGCCCCTCACCAGACCCACCGGCCCCACCGTCAGACCCTCAGCCAGGTCCAACAACCCCTCCATCAGGGCTTCTGCCAGGCCCCTCAGGTCCTCCGCCAAGCTGCCCGACGCCATGTTACCTGGCATCACACTACCCTTCAGGGTATCTATCGCCAGGCTTCCCAGCTGCTAGTTACCCGACATTGGGTTTTCCTCATTACCATTCGCCGGGCTATCCCACGTCAGGATACCCGACACCTCACTACACTGTGCCGGGTTACCCACAGACAAGGCATGGACAGGATAACCTCCACTGCCCCCACCTCCCCCTCCCCAGTCTCAGGTGGACTTGCAGGCAATGCTATGCTCTTGGTGGGAACAAGCCAAGACCCAGTTTACCTCTGAACTGGACAAACATCAGCTGGTGGTTACCCCGACATCGGTCATCACAGAGCCGACGCACAGATCCCTACTGTCGACTGACTCCTGACCATCGATGTCAGGTAGATCTATGGAAACCCTATCTCAGCCAGAGTGGCCTATGGACCTCTCAAGAACTGTGGACATACCACTCCCTAAGTTCAGAACCCCCAATGAGAGCCCGATGTCGGAATCTGAATCTGACTCGGCTCATTTGGGATCGGATTACGAATCCCCTATCACTGATGAACCGAAACTGAAGGAATCACCCAAGTCTCCTCCTGAGGATCCTTCCCTTATGGAACTCCTCAGGAAGATTCAGGTGACTTATGATTGGAAAACGGAGGAGCAAGATCCTCAGCGTCAGAGGCTTGCGGAGCATTTGGAACTATCAGACCAGTCTCTGACTCTCATTCCTCTGTGGATAGGCCCTCATGAAGATTTGGCCACCACAATATGGAAGCAGCCTGCTTCTTTGGCCCCTGTAGCCAGAAAAGCTGACGGGCTGTACTAGACAACGGAGGGTAAGGATCATCTTAGCACCCATCCTAAGGCAGATTCTGTAGTCATCAGCACCGCCCACAACTGTTCTGCTAAACCAGAACACCTCAGCACATCACCTCCTGACAAGGAGTTGCAGATGTTACACCAATTTGGGAGGAAATTTTATTCGTCCTCCGCTTTAGCCATTCAAGTACTTAACTATGTTGCTCATATGGTGGTCTACCAGAAATCCATTCTGGGGCAGCTAGAGTCCAAGCTGGAGAAACTACCTGACTCTGAGCTTAAGTTGCAGGATGTAGGCTGTTGGTTAACTAGAATCTGCAGCTTATCCAATAAGTAGGGAAATGGGCAGACTGGGTGGGCCAAGTGGTCCTTATCTGCCATCAAAGTCTACGTTTCTATGTTAAGGAAGACATGGCCAGTTTCCTTAGATCGACTAGATCTGCCAGCCGTCACACCCTAAGAGCTACTTATGATGTGGTAGATGCCTCCGAATGGGGTACTGGAAGACACTCATGGCTGAGAATCTCTGGCCTGGCACCAGAGGTCCAATCTGCCATTCAGGATGCCACCTTCTGGAGTCTGGTCCTGTTTGGCGGCAATGTCAAGGACATCATCACTGACCTACAAGACAAGGGCAAAGCATTACATGCTATCCAATTCATGTACAAACCCCCTCACAAGCCTAAGCAGCCATTTTGTCGACAGCAATGGCGGCAACAAAAACCACAGCAGCCCTGACGTTGGAATAAATGTCTGGCCCCATCAGCAGGTATGGCTCCCCTGGCCAAGTCTCACAGAGCATCAGGAGTAGTGCCCACCAACCTCCCTCACTTCCGCCTCCTGACTCGCTCCAGTCCCTCCTACTCCCGAAGTGAGATCAGGGGGAACTGCTAGGGGGCAGATTTGCAAACCATCTACTGGGTTTGGGAGGCAATCACATCAGACTCGTGGGTGCTTCAGCACATAGCCCAAGGGCATACAATAACATTTTTACAGAAACCACCAGAAAATCCTCCAGGTCACTCTTATTACCCTCTGGGACACATTCACTTGGTCACAGAGGAAATAGAGTCTCTGCTGCAAAAGGCAGCCGTAGAACCCGTTCCTCAGAACCAGATGGTCAGGGGATACCATTCCCACTTCTTTCGAGTCCCCAAAAAACACAGCGATCTTAGACCTCAGCAGTCTGAACCTCTTCATAGAGTACAAGAGGTTCCGCATGCTAATTCTCCCAGGTCTCCTTTCCTTGCTACATCAGGGACACTGGCTTTGTGCTCTGGATATGCAGGATGCATACCTGCATATCCCCATTTTTCCTACCCACCGCCACTTACTCAGATTCTCTTTTCAGGGAGAACATTTTCAGTTCAAAGCTCTCCCATTTGGCCTTTCATTGGCACCCAGGGTGTTCACAAAGTGCCAAGCAGTAGTAGCTGCGGTGTTACATAGTCATATATACATGTATTCCCTTACCTCGATGACTGGCTCCTTTTGGCGCCATCAAGGGACAGTCTAATAGCATCCCTGTCCACTACCCTGGACCTTATCCACCAGGTGGGCATTACAGTCAGTCTTCCCAAGTCCCACCTTATCCCATCACTACACCTGCAATTCATTGGGGCAGTGCTGGATATGGCCCAGGGCAGAGCCTTCCTCCCGCCAGACAGAGCAGAGACTCTACAAAGACACGCACATCTTGTAGCTTCTCAGAGACAGACTATGGCAAGGTTTGCCCTATGTCTGCTAGGTCTTATGGCAGCAGCCATCCCGATTGTACACCTGGCCAGACTCCATATGTGGGTCACACAATAGACTCTCAGAATATAGTGGGATCAGATGACCTGGATCACATGATCCTAGTTTCCAATCCAATGGCTCGAGACCTGCTATGGTGGCAGAACCTGGACAACCTCCATGGAGGTGTCCCTTTCCAGCCTCCTCTGCCCACCCAGACCCTAATGACAGACACCTCAGGACTGGGCTGGGGAGCTAATTTGGGAGTTCACAAGACACAGGGAACTTGGTCGCAGAGGGAACCCACTTCATATCAACGTGCTGGAGATGAGAGCAGTGCTATACGCCCTTTAAGCCTTCCAGCATCTCATCAATCCAGGTGCACTCCTGGTTCAAACAGATGTGTGTCATCTGGTATCTGAACAAACAAGGAGGCACACACTTGCATCCCCTATGTTGGGAAGCGATGCATGTATGGTCCTGGGCAGTCCAACACAGTCTTCACCTCATGGCAGTGCATGTCGCTGGTGTTCAGAATGTCCTAGCAGACAGCCTCAGCCGTAATCAAGCCAGAGCCCACAAGTGGGAACTGAGACAGGCAGTGGTAGGAGAAATATTTGCTTGTTGGGGTCAACCAGATCTCGATCTGTTTGCATCCCCATCCAATGCAAAACTGCCCACTTTTTGCTCGCTCGCTCCAGGACGTAGTGCTTTCTGGCATGATGTGCTGTCTCTGTGCTGAACAAGGAGGTTGTTGTACACCTTCCCTCCCTTTCCATTGCTACAGAGAGTACTACTAAAGCTTCAGGTGGAGGGAGCACACATGATCCTGATCGCTCCCTACTGGCCTCATCAAATTAAGTTCTCTCTGTTTCAGTGACTGATGGAACCCCCGGTTCCCCTACCCATCTGCCAAGATCGCCTGACTCAGGAACAGGGCACCCTGGTCCATCCAGGCCTCAAGTCCCTTCACCTGCATGCGTGGCACCTACTGACATAGCTGCTTCTCGCTTTGGAGTGTCCTCAAGAGTGGCTCAAATGCTAGTGGAGGCCAGAAAGTCATCCACAAGATCCACTTACACTATGAAATGGAAGAGATTTTCCGGGCAATGTCTAAGGGTTGGGACCCCTTCTCAAGCCCTGTTCTGCAGGTCCTAGAGTACCTACTGCACCTCTCTGACATTGGACTTAGTTGCTCGACTCTGAAGGTTCACTTGTCTTCCATTTCTGCCTACCACATCCCAGTGGATGGCAAAACCTTGGCTCAGTTGGAGGTATCCATAACATTTCTGAAAGGGGTCCTCTGTTTGAAACCCCCAGTCAGGAACCCTGCTCCTCCCTGGGACCTGAACTTTATTCTTGAAAAGCTCACTCTGTCGCCATTTGAACCAGCTGTGAGTTATGGCATGCGCTTTCGTGGAAAGTTCTCTTTTTAGTTGCCACTACTTCTGCTCGAAGGATTTCCGAGCTCCAGGTCCTGATGTGTAAGGAGCCATATTTGATTTTTCACAGAGACTGGGCGGCTCTGCATACAAACCATAAGTTCTTACCTAAGGTGGTTTCTAAGTTTACCTTAAATCAGACCATTCACTTGTCAGTGTACTACCCTGGGCATTCAAATCAGGGGGAAGCAATTCTACATATGCTTGATGTACATAGAATTCTATGTTACTACACTGACTGGACAAAGTCAGTCCGCAAAACTGATCAGTTATTCGTTTCCTTTGCAGCCAAAAGAGCGGGCGCTGCTGTTTCTAAACAGTATTTGTCCAAATGATTGGCAAACTGCTCTCTGTTAGAGGTCCTGACACCGGTGACCTCTGCTTGCTCCCTCCATGCCTCTTCAAGAGGCCTCCTGAATGTTCCCAGGGTTCAGCTCAAGACTTCCGGAGATCGTGCTTTTATCATTTCCGGGCCATCCCTGTGGAACGCACTTCCATCTGCAGTCCGGGAGGTCCCCTCGGTAGAGGTGTTTAGGCGGAGGTTGAAGGCACACCTCTTTGGCCTGGCTTTCAATGAATACTGAATTTTAATATATTGTTCGGTCCCTGTTTATGGTATTTGATTAGTTTAAAATTGTTGCACATTTTAGTTATTTTAAACTGTGTTAATGAAATTTTAGATTGATGTATTGTATGATTATTTTATATTTCTGTGAGGTGCCCAGAGCCTCTGGGAATGGGCGCCATACAAATAAAATTTGCCTTGCCTGTAACAAACCACTTCTGGGGGAAGTCAAAGGGCATTCAACCAGAGGCATGGCTGCCTCTACTGCTTGCTTTAGGAACGTCTCTGCCACTGATATCTGTGCAGCAGCCACTTGGAGTTCTGTCCATACCTTCATTAAGCATTACAGTCTGGACATTGCTTCTAGGCGCAGGATGGGCTTTGGCTTAGCCATCCTTCAGGGGCTATTGTCTTGGATCCCTGCCTACTGCAGACCTTTTCCTGCCTTCCATGTTTCAGACTTGTCTGAATTTGATTGCTTTGGATTCAGTCCTGATAGTTATTACCTACTGGAAGAAGAGCCCTCTCGAAGTAAGATAGTACAGTTTTATGTAAGAACTTACCATAACAGTTGATCTTCAAGAGAGGCTCTTGCAGTAGGTACTGCTTTCCCTGCCTCCTTCCCCCTTTGTTTCTTCTGCTACTTTTCCTTATATAGCTTCTCTGTAGGTCCAGGAGCCCATGCCTCTCTCCTTTCGCACCTTTCTAGGTCTCCGGCGGGAGAACTGGAGGGCGGGCGTGGGGACTGCTCACTATATAGCGTTACGCTGATGTCGGTTACGTGATGTTGGATAGGTGGTCCCATGACAGACACTGCTAGCTAAAGTTTTCCGTGTGGTCCTTGCGCCTCGCGGCTTAGTTGTAATGGTTATTACCTGCTGCAAGAGCCTCTCTTGAAGATCTACTGTTACGGTAAGTTCTTATGTAACTGTACTTTCCCCAGGGCCGTGGCAGCACAGCCATGCATGCTCGTGGAGGCACGTGTGTATGCCAGATGAAGCAGTCCCTGCTCCATCCATCCTGGTCTAGCGCCTGGTCCCCCATCTGCTCGACACTGCCACTGAGCCTCCACTCAGTGGCAGCCAAGTGCTGGAAAGACCAATCTCCCTACTCGCGAGAGAGAGCAGCCTGCGGCCTTTTGATCCTTCTCTCCCCGGCCGACCCTCGGCAACCCGAGCTCGTTCTCAAACTTGGGTCACCAGCATGGGAGAGGTAAGGCACTAAACACCCTAGTCTTCTGCACCACTGGACTGGCTTGCAAGCCCTTTTTTTTTTATTTACAATTTTTCAGCTCCTCTGTGGAGCCGACAGGTGGCTCCAGCCCACCTTCCTCTAGCTCCGGCTGTCCTCTGCTCTGCCGACCCCCACAGTTCCCCCACGGATTGCCCCATGCAGTGGGGCCAGGGTGAGGAGTGCCGGCCTCCCCTCAGCACAAATCCAGAAATTGGGGGTGGCAACGCAGAGGGACGCACCAGGTCATCATAGGTCCTGCCGGCTTCCGGACATTTTCCTCCTGTTTTTGCCCTGAGCCCATGTACGTGCAATGGGTGGAGCAGCTGTCCCCACCTCTGTGGAAGCAGCCTAGCGCCCTGGATGTGGGCTCTCCCTGTACGTGGGTGTGCACCTGTGGTGACACCCAGCTACTGCTGGGTATCAGTCTGCAGCGCACAGTGCTAGTCCCCCCCTTCCCGAGGAAGGAGAGCTGTCTATGGATGCTCAATCCTTCCTTACCCCAGCTGACCCCCAAGCATCCCAGGTTCATTCTTGAACTTGTGTCGCCGATGTGGCGCTGCAAGCCCTTTTCTAAATTTTCTCCTATAATTGCCCTCTTCTGTACCATTTCTGGGATCCCCTTGCAGAAGCCTGTGATCCTCCACTGGGAATGCAAGGCATTATTAATTGGCTATCCTGTCCAGAAGGAATACTGCGGTCTTAGAATATCTTTTTTCTAAGCAGGTTCTTGACCCAGAATCTCTGAGTACTGCTATGGCGTCTGCCATTTGTATGATGATGTTGGACTCCTGTTAGAAGAAAAATGACTCACTGTAGTAATAATGTTTCTTCTAAGGAGTGCAATAATGAGTGCTACAATCCTTACCCTACCTCCCATTATAGAACCTGAGTAAAAGGATTCTGCTAAGAATCTGGTAATTTGTTTACTGCATTAGCATTTACTGTTCTTAAAACCTTTACATTTTGCACAATGCTAAAGAAGTGTTTTTTGATCGTTATTAGTATTATAGTACTGTAATTTAAATAGATGGAAACTGCTCCCTTATCTCTTCAGCAACAAATCTGATTAATAGAGGGAGTGTTCCATTAGTGTAGGGTTTGAAATTCGATTCTATGTTCTAAATCTAATTTCCAGTCAGGCTGGAGATGATGCTATTTGTAAAACTCATTATTGGACCCCTTGGAAGAAACATTATTAGTGCAGTGAGTAATTATTTTCTTCCTTGCTACTTAGAGGACCTTTGCCCACCCTCTCCACTTAACCAGACCAAATAACATTGTTGTCTCACTTGCATTGAAAAACCATGGGAGACGGGGCATATGCTGTGATTGCTGCTGTTGTGGAATTTGCTGCCACCCTATCTCCCACCCCCCCTTGTTTAACCAGGAGGGGCATACTAAGCTGAAAGCTTATTTCCAGGTGTGACCTGGGAGCACAGGGAAGTTAAGTGACTTGCTCAGGGTCACACAGTATGCAGGTGAGGGCTGTGGGATTCAAACCCAGGTCTCCAGATTTGCAGCTCAGAGCCTTAAACCACTGCGCTATATTGCCTCCCCTAACCCCCTGTACCATTTCTGGGATCCCCCTTGCAGAAGCCTGTAATCCTCCACTGGGAATACAAGGCATTATTAATTGGCTATCCTGTCCAGAAGGAATACCAGGTTTGGAACTGCGGTCTTAGAATATCTTTTTCTAAGCAGGTTCTTGATCCAGCCTCTCTTGAGTACTGCTATGGAGTCTGCCATTTGTATGATGTATATTAATTCAAGTTCTTCAGTAGATCTTTTCAAGAAATACTTTGACCCATGGGTTCCCCTTGTCCTTCTCGGGTCTGCTGCTAAACTGAGACCCAGAAATAGTTTTTGTTGATCAGGAGTTTTATTTAATGTTTATTGGCCCCAGTATTCAAAGCTGACCATCTGCGCTGTGCAACAGTTAGCACACAGCTAACCTCAGGCAGTATTCAGTGTGCTCTGACCAGAGCACACTATCTGAATACAAGGCCATGCTAGAGTAGCACATGACTACATGCTATGCTGGTACAGCTCCAGACTGAAGATGGCCCACAGCTTGTTGACCACAGGAGCCCAATGTAGATGGTGTGTCCCAAAATAGGATAGCACACAGGCTCCTGTGGGCCATATTCAGTGCTATCATGAAGGTGCTAAAGGGCTATGAGCATGCCCAGTATAGGCTCATTTGCAGGACTGCATGCCCCCCCCCCCCCAAAGTGCCCATCCTGTTATGTTAGAACACAGTCCTGTTGGTCTGGCGATAAGCCACTTCTCGATTGCCTGACTGTTCACTTGAAATACTACAATCCAGGGAGGGGTCGCCTACCAACTGGTGGTGCATAGAGTCAATATGCAACTCTGGCAACAACAAAACCCTGCACTCATTAACTAGCCAACAAGAGTATACAGACCAAAAAAGAGAGTTCAAAAACAGGTTTATTTACTCACATAAAATGGTTTGCTAGTGCTTCAGGCATATCAGTCCTACAGCAGGGCACTGGGTCATAACAGTGCCAGTTACAATAGCATGGTCAAGAACCATGCAGTAGAAATGCAGTCAGTATTTTTTGGAGGGGCCTCTTCCCCCACTCACACCCAGATGCGGGGGGGCTGTCACCCCCCCCCCACGCCCTCTGTACTTAAACTAACTCTGAGGGAGTGGATCACTGGAAAAGAAGAAAATTGTGGGGCTGTGGAATACTGTTTCCATGGCCCCTTGTAAAAAAAAAAAAAAAAAAAAATTAAAGTCCCAATGAAGTAAAATCGAGGGAGACCAGGATTAGAACCCTGGTCTCCACCACCACCCAGCCGAGCTGTTCCATGCCCTCCACACCACAGGAGCAGCTCAACCAGCATCCAGAATTCCTGTGCCCTTGTCCCGTGGCAGTACCACGGACAGCAACCTGGGGAGCGCTTACTGCAAGCGCTGTCAATCCTCTCTCACTCTCTGTGGCAGCTCTATCCAGACTAGCGCGTTCTTTCCTAGCATTATTCTGGTAGCGCTATTCTAACTGGGTACCCACCAGCAGCCCCTTCAAAACAGCACTTTCTCAAGGGCAAATAACAAAGTAACAAGGTGCTTTTTTTTATGTGCACACATCTAGTTATGTGTCTTATTTTCTCCTAGGTTCCATAGAAACGCAGAAACGAACTTGACAGCAGATAAGGACCACTTGGCCCATCCAGCCTGCCCATTCTAAGTAAACAGTCTTTTAGACTGGCAGTATGGTGATTCAGTCTTCATTTGTTCTTGAACCCATTTACAACTGTATATTTCTTTTTAATTTATGTACCCACAGACCATCTTCAGTCCTTTTTACATACTTTCTGATACACAAGGACAGAATCACTAGGGCAAAGCATAAAAAAAGCAATATTAAGTATCAGCCTAAGAACCGTTGGCTCTCTAAATTTTGTATCATGCCAACTTGTGCTTTGTACTCTCCCAGGTCGTACCTGCAAATAGGCATCCAGCTGTCTTGTGTACTTACCCGGTTACCTCAATCAATAAATGAATAAATTGATAAATGTCTATTAGTGCAAAGCATAAAAAAGGCAATGATAAGTAGAATGTATATTATTTTTAATACTTTAACATTTTCCATCTTTCACAGAAATGGTGTAATTTCAAAATGTTTGAGTTTTTAGCCCCTCTCCCCATAAACATCCAATACTGCTCTCATTTACTAATAAGGCATCCCCCCCAACTTCACTAGTTCCAATACCTTGGAATGTCCACCTAGGTTCCTCTTGTCCTCTGGCAGAGTGTTCTTGGGCAGCCAAGATGTTTTTTTCTCTTCTGTTGCAATGTCTCTTACATGCTTACCCACCCGTTACTTGAACGGCATACTGTCTTGCCTGTATGCAAGGCCCAACAGCTACAATTAGTAGGTACATCACACTGGCTGATTTGCAGATGATCAAACTATGAATCTCGTATTCTATGCAAGTGTTAGTGTGTGTGTGAAGCTTTTGCCTTTTTTGATGTATTTGCAGAATTTGCACCTACTACAAGGGGCACATCCCACAGGGGAGTTCCAAACCATGTTGTGATGTTAACTCTGTGTGTGGGGGTTGAAGTGAGTGTACTAAAAAGTCCCTTTGGTTTTGGCCCTGCCTACACACCAGCTGTTGGGGACTCTGTACACATCTTCCTAGAATGGGGTCTACCTCTATGATTCTCCAGTTTTTATAGAAAATGTCTCTAGCTTTGCTGGGGGGGGGGGTCATGTTAACAGGATCTAGATATGTGATGTCATCATGTGGTCTATTTTTGGGTATTAGCAGGAACTGTCTATTCTGACTACCAGCCCAGTTTCTTGCTTCACGCAAGACATTCCTGCTGTAACTCCTTTCTGCAAACTGCTGCTGCATTTATTTTATTTAATAACATTCGGAATTACAACCCTTTAAGTCCTAGACTCCTTTGCAAAGGCTCCACGTCAAACAACAATAAGGACATACATATAGTATTAAGCAGTACAGTGTTCAGGTAATAGAAATGAGAGAAAAGTAATGGAAGTTACGCATACAAAACATTATACAATATTATAAGTACAGTGATCATGGAAGAAAGACAATACACACAGACGGGGGATACTGAAACAATAGTCTTTGGGAGAGGAGGACCCTCTGTCATCCATAATATGCATAATATTTAGGTAGTGCATGAATACACATCTTGTTTTCCATATACATAACATTTATGAGGTAGATTTATACAACAGAGCCCCTCCAAAAGGGGGGAGCAGGAGGAAGAGAGGGTTGGGGACAGTCACAGGCTGAAGATTCTAGCAGATGAGCTTTGAGACTGGTCTTGAAGGGACCAGTCCTGGGCTCCAGGGAGGCATCTCTGCTTCTTGATACTCACATGTGGTATCTTGGCTACAACTGCATCTTAATCTGAGAAACTGCACTGAATGTCATCTCCAAAATCATCGATTTATTGACAGTATAGATGTATCAGTTGAAAGTAGGGGGTTCTGTCTGGGTCCCTGAACCATAGCGTTTCTATAGCCAAGATACAAATTATCATAATGGGGCGCTAGAATGCCACCATCACTATGCCATACATCCGCAAAAAAAATGGTCACCCCAAAAGATAAAGTGCTTGTATTTCAACACCATTACGGCACATTTCACTATAAATGCAACAGAAATTTCCTCTATTTCTCCTGCTTGCAGTAGATAATACCTTACAGCATCCATGCCACCCTTGTATGGAACATTTGTATATAATGCCTCTACATTGAGGAGGATAGTGAGTCAGTCTGCCTGTAGTGCAAGATTGTCAAAAAGTATTCAAAATATGGGGAATCACTTAGGGTAGTAGGTGTGTTACAAGAGGTTTGATATACTGATTGACATACTTAATAGAATGTCTTAGTGAGGCACCCAGTGCTAGCTACATTGGACGTCCTGGTGGATCTTTAATAGACCTTTGAATTTTCAGAAGAATGTATATAGTGGCTAGAACTGGGTGTTCCATGTCAGATAGTTCTTGGTTTCCTTACTGATTACCTCTCCATTGCATGCCTCTTTAAAAAAACCAAAAAAACCACATCTGTGAGTTCTTTAAATTTCTTACTTGGGTCTTGAGCCAGTTTTTATGTTGCTTGCATGCATGTGCAAGAAACAGTGTCATCATCCGAGTTTTCGGAGGTGTGGCACCTATCTTCCAATTCAGTCAGTGAGTTTGCAGGCGCGGCTGCAGTTCTCCAATGACTGCTGCAGCTGTCTGACAGCAGTCGAAAATGCAGTGGCATACAGTTGAAAGGGAGAGCTCCGCTTCAGTGAGCAGAGCTCTCTCCCCCCCCCCCACACACACACGCAAGCACGCATATTGCGTGCTGATGTGCTCCCTCCCCCCCACGCACTCACTGTATGGCCGACGGGTGCCCAATCCCCATCGGCTCCACGCCTTCCCCAACAAAGCTGTCCAGGTGCCATGCTGGGAGCCCACCCCAGCATGGCAAAAATGTTAGCCGGCGGGGTGCCCAATCCCCATTGGCTCCCATGGCTGCAGGCCCCAAAGCTTTCAGGTGCCCAGCTGGGAGCCCACCCCAGCGTGGCAAATCTTGTTATAGCCGACGGGGTGTCCAATCCCCTCAGCTCCAGCCCCCCAACAGCCTTTCCAGCTGCCACTCTGGGAGCCCACCCCAGCGTAGCAAATGTCCCACGTCGTCTTCATTAAAAAAAAAAAAAACCCTGTAAATAAAAAAAACGCCCCCACCAGCACCCACTCACTGCGCACCCTGCCTCCCCACACCCCCCATCCCATACTTACCTCCGGAGCTCGGCGCGACGATAATCAGTGGACCGGGAACACATCTGCACTCTTCAAAGCTGACCGCGAACTGAGGAAATGCTGGTAAGCTGTATAATGGAATAAATAGGGTTTTTTCAACTTTGTTGCATATCTCAGGCATTTTTGGGAATTTTGGGCCCAAATTTTCAACATGGGGTTTTTGGGACCCCTCTTCATGAATTCTTGCACTGTCATGGCGTTAATCGGGTTGAAGGGTGATTTCGCAGTCACTCGCGCCAAATCACCTTTTTAGGGACCGATTAATGAAACAACACTGCCAGTGTTCATAAGGTGGGCTGTCAAAAAGCCTATGTTGAAAATTTGGGTGAAAAAAAATTCCTAAACATGACTGTTTTATTTAGCTTATTATGCAGTTCCCACGCGACGCCGTAAGTTCACGAATTTTCAATATTTTCACTCCAGATTTTCAGTACTGCTTATTTTACCACACTCTTCTTATGAGCAGTACAGCTGTCATTTTCACGTCCTGCCCAAAACATGTTTCCGCTCATGTAGCGCTTAATGGCGAGTCGGTGTCTTAAATCAATGTATGGGACACATTAGAAAAATTACAGTGACACTGTTTATGAGCAGAGGTCTTAAATGGCTATGTTGAAAATTTGGTGAAAATTCTAAAAATGACTGTTTTACGAGTGTGCGTTGCGCAGTTCCTACGCACGCTCGTAAGTTCGCGAATTTTCAATATTTGCACTCCAATGACTTCCAAATACCTAAACAGCACATACAAGCAAGCAACATTCAGCATTGACAAATGCTTGTGTGTAAACATTTTCGTTATTTAGTTGTCTCTGACTCTCTCGCTCATACTTATCAGTGTTCATGACCACAACTGCCCCTTCCCCTAATCAGTTGGTTTTATCATAATCGCCGGGTACAGACTGAGGTCCTCCACTGCTTTTTTTTCTGCTTAGACATATTTACAAATTGTTTCTCTTTTTTCAGACATGAATGGTGTTAACTCCCTTTCCCACAGCTGTTCAAATGCTACCACTGCTGGAGCTCCTGGTGGGCAGAAAGCCGATTTTACCCGTTGATCATTATGTGGCATTTGTCTTGTTGTCACATCAATGTTATGCCTTCCATGCACATTTCCCTGCTCAAAATGATATTTTAAATGTAACTTCCTAGAGCATCTGTATAGATCCATGGTACACTCAAACGGGTTTATACTAGGAGTAGGGGCAAACAATAGACTATTTGGTAGCACCGAGAGTTCATCTGATGTTAGTATGTGGTTTTAAATATTTACCATGTTTATTATCTCTTCTTCTTCTTCTGGCGTGCTGGTTGTTTTCTCGGTTGCAGCTGGCCTGCTTGTTCCTTCCATGATGGTCTCCAGCTCCTGTTCTCTCAACCTGCTGCCCTGACGTTTTCCTCCTCATTGTCCTGCTGGTTGTTGAAGCGAATCATGCTGCTCCGCCACAGTGTTTGTGCTGGTTCTGGAGAGTCCCATAAAAAAAACTGCAGAACCTGTACTTTCTTGGTCTGTATCCAAAGAAGATTGATTAGTAAAGTTAGCACTGGTATTATTTTTCAACATGGATCTAGGTTAAGTTGCCGCATAGTACCGAGACTGCTCTGGTTCGGGTGCTCAATGATCTCTTGATGGCGAGAGATTGGAGAAACCGTTCTATCTTGGTTCTCCTTGATCTCTCTTCAGCTTTTGACACTGTAGACCATGGGGTTTTGCTCACGCGCCTGATGTCCATCTGTGAACTGTCTAGTACAGTGCTCAGATGGTTTTCATCTTTTCTATCTGGGAGAACACAGAGAGTTGTGTCGGGGTTTTTTTCCCTCTGACCCTTTCCCACTGCAGTGTGGTGTTCCCCAGGGCTCAGTGCTTTCCCCCATGTTGTTTGCAGTGTACATGCTGCCCCTCGGAGACATTGTAAGACGGTATGGGCTGAGGTTTTACTGTTATGCTGATAATACCCAGCTCTACCTGTCTTTTGCCCCCGACCAGGTTAGTGCTTTCTCGGTATTTAATAGCTGCCTCGCTGAAATCCATGACTGGATGAATTCAACCTGGTTAAAGTTGAACGCTGACAAAACTGAGGTTATGGTTGTGGACCCGAGTCATGGGATAGAGGGGTTGGAGTCTGACCAACCCTCTGGTTTATTTCTGGGGGGGGAATCAGATCCTTACCTCTGAATGGGTGCGTAACCTGGGAGTGGTACTTGACGACGGGCTGACCCTTCGTCATCAGGTGTCGGCAGTTGTTAAGTCTGCATTTTACCATCTTAAGAACATTGCCAGGGTGAAGCACTTTGTTCCATCCAGCGATTTACCTGTGTTGGTCCACGCCTTTGTGACCTCACACCTTGACTACTGCAACTCCCTGTACCTGGGGCTTCCTGGGATTGATGTCCGCCACTTGCAGCTAGTGCAGAACGCTACTGTGAAGTTGTTGACAGGGGCATCCAGAAGGACACACATTACTCCTGTGCTGCGTGATCTGCATTGGCTGCCTATACAGTGGCAGATCACCTTTAAAGTAGGTCTTTTGACCTTCAAAGCCCTGCACGGACTTGGCCCTGACTACTTGAAAGAGCTTCTGATTCCTTACAGCCCTGTATGACAGCTCCTTTTGGCTGACGAGGGGTTGCTGGAGGTTCTGAGGGTTACTTTAAAATCCTCTGGGGCTCGGGCTTTTATGTTTATAGCCCCAACCCTCTGGAATTCTCTGCCTCGCCGGCTTTGGGAATGCATGACCGTGGAGTCTTAAGCAGGAACTCAAGACCCATTTGTGGAGCCAGGCTTTTATGGCTTGAGGTTGTTGTAATTACTGATTTTATATGTGTATTTTCTGATTTTATTATTCCTTTGTACAGTTTCTTGGTGCTTGAAAGGCGCTTCATAAATAAAGTTTTATTTATTATTATAATTAATTTTATGCCAGTCAAATACTCTTCCCATTTTATAGTCATTGAGATCTCACACACACTTCATTTGTTTGGCTGCTTTAACCTTAGTCTTGTTTCTCAGTTGCAGCTTCCAAATTTTTATTAGTCGTTATCTGAGAAAAATTGAACTACTTTCTCACTTTCCTCCAGTTCTGCCTGTACTTCGGTCTGGAATTTTCTGGGGTAGTTATTATCACTGCTATAAACAGAGCACTGCCTTTTAATGATGCCTCATGCAAAAGTTCCATAAACCCATTTCTGTCTCTCTCAAAAACAGGTTACTTCAGTATATGTAGCTCTCTAGATACATGGCCATTGCTCAGATAGGCTTGGAGCATGGTCTGCTGCCAGTAAATGTGGCAGCTCATAAAGATGTTTGTTTTTTTCAGCATGCTAAATGCCTACTTCATTGTTAACTGGACCCTGTCTACAGATTCAGCAGTTACAGTTGTATGTGCAACTAACAAAGCATTCTGTTAATCCTTGTGAGAAAAAAAGATTCTTGGGCTACAAGGAGCAGCACTTTCAGCACTAATGCTTGGTTCCTCATGTGTAACAGACATACTGGAACCCAAAATCGTCCCTTCAGTTGGGTAGTCCTTGGTGTCACTCCTAATTCACAATTGCAACAATCCAGGGAAGGGTCACCCACTGACCAGTGGTGCGTCAAGTCAATATCAGATCCAGGCAACAACAAAACTCTGCACCCATCAACTACCTAACAAGAATATATGGACCAAAAAAGTGAGTTCAAAAATACATTTATTTACTCACAAAAAATGGTTTGCTAGTACTTGGAGCATGTCATTTATACAGTCACCCCTCTGGCCTGCCGTAATTCACCCAAAGGCATTTTGTGCCTTCAACATGGTACTTTCTCAAGGATGAGTAACAAAGTGACAAGGTGCTCTTTTTATATGCACACATCTGGCTACGTGCCTGAATTCGTTATGGCGTTTTCAAAGTGAAAGTGACAGTGGTATAAATGTGTGTATAAAAAAAAAAAGCTTATTTAGAAGTGTTTTAGCAGGTAGACATGGACAGATATACAAACCATCTCATTTACAGATGTGACCTGGTGGAAGAAGAGAGGAACATGAGCAGCAAAAACCAAAAAATATAGAAAGAATATACATTATACTGTATAATTTATGTGCAGGTTACAACGGTCACAGGCATGGTCTGAAAGCAAGGACATATGTACACAAAATAGCTAGCATCAAGTACAGGAACATTATGACAAAATTTGTTTTTTGAGAAGCATTTTAGCAGAGGCAAACCTGACGGGTGAGCTGTTACCCAAGGCTAGGTTATTCTGACGCGTGGGAGCTTGTAGCTAAAAGCAAGTTGGCCAGAGTTAAGTTTGTACCGTGGTACAAGGAATCTGTTACTAGAGTGTGAGTGAAGCTGGTGTATAGCCATAGCAGTGGGGGTGAGGAGGGTGCACAAATAGTTTGAGAGCATGTTAAGCCAGTATTTAAAACCAGAGAGCAAGGTATAGAACTCTTCCGAAAATCTGTGAAGGTCAGCCCAGGAGATCATATAGCATACAGTGATGCATCCAGGCAGGGACATGGAGGATAAACTTGCAGAGGGCATTAAAAAGGGTATCCATTTAGTTAGCTGGCATTTTGGGGGAACATCATAAACCACATCCCCAAAGTCAATAACAGGAAGGATTAAGTGCTTAACCAGGCATTTGTGCATACCTAGTGAAAGGCAATAGCTCACACAGTAAAGGGAAACAAGCTTCCTATGAGATCTGTAAACCAGAGACTGGAGATGAGAAAAACATTTAGGGAACTATCCAGTATGACACCAAGATATTTGTATTTGGAGACTGCAGATAAGGAGGTTACTGTCGAAACATTTAGTGGCAGGGTAGGTGGCTAGACATTTTTTGGTACCAAAGAGCATGGAAATGTTTTGTAGTGGTTGAGAGCTAAACACTTAGCTTTAAACCAATTTGAGAGTCTTATGAAGGCTGACTGTAGGAAAGCCGAGATATCAGCAGGACAATGATTGGATGAATAAAGGATGGTGTCATCTGCACACTTGTGAATATTACAGGATTTTACATACTGTGATAAATTGTTTACAAAAATATTAAAGTACCAAAAGTACTGCAAGGCACCAAACTTTGTAAAGTGAGCATAGGATGAGACTGTGGTTTGACTGCTATCCGTAAAGCAAGTTTATATTATCCTGTTGTTATAATACAGGTACATGCCAGTTAATATACTTAAGTACAGTTTTTTGGTGAATAGTTATGAGTCAGTGTACCAAAAGTAATGAATGAAACCGTGAACATTCCATAGTCATCTTTATAGACATGAACTGACCCCTGGCACCTATGGAGATGTGAGAGATCTCTGATCCCACACACAGCAGCTAGAATCACTTTGTCTGCCTCAAAGCCATCCAAATCCTAAACAAAAAGGAGCAATAGCAACAGGAAAGGATGCCAGTTAAACAGAAGCCTAAAGAAACATTGATTGACTACCTGAAGCACCCAAACATACCGAATATCTGAAACACCAGGGCCAGAAGCATAAGCCGCTCCGGGTTCGTAACCTCAGAGAATGCCAGCAAAGGTAGCAATGGGGAGGGTGAAAAGAAATTCACAGTAAACATAAAAAAATTGTTTTATGAACTAAGAAAATTCAGCAACACAATGGATAAACTAGAAAAAAAGGTGGCAGATACAGCAAGAGGTTTATCGGAAATGGGGCAAAGAACTGCAGACCTCGTGGCTGGGCTCATGGAGGCCTCAGACAACACTGAGAGACACAACACAATTCTACAGTTCCTTCACCAAAGGGAGTGGGAATTGAAAAACTTGATGACCTTGAGCTCCACTTTATGGGGACAATCTGGAAATCTATGGGCTCCCCGAGGAGACAGACAGAAACAGGCCCTAAGGAGAAATGTTTTAAATCATTCCTCCAAGACACTCTTGCCTGGCCTAAGGGATGAACCCCCTACACATTATCCATGCCCACAGTGCCCTATCACAAAAACTGACTAAACCAAGGTCTATTGAACTAACCCTCCTTGACTACAGAATGAAGACCAAAGTGTTGAACTTGGCATGGGGGAAGAAAGAGATAAACTTTGGTGTCCAGATGCTGTTCTTTAGACACAATTACACCCCAATGATTTTCCATAAATGAAGAACCCTTCTAGCAATTAAATACACCTGGCTACCAAAGACATTAAGATGCATTTACTTGCCCCTGCATAGTTCAAAATTTTCCTACTGCAAGGAGCTCAGTTCTACTGGATGCTAGCCAAAGTCATGCAGACCTTAAAAAATATCGGGTCCCAGCTGACCTGCTTTCCCAACCAGACCCCTTCTTTGATGCCCTGGAGCCATGGGAAAAAGGCGACCCACTCTTGAAGAAGGAACTGCTGCTCCACCCAGCACAACATCTTGAAGGAGGGGGCAGAAAACATGGCCTCCGCTAAAGACAGTGCTCAACCACCAGGAAAATCACCTAGAAAAGACTCACCAACTGCAAAATAAGCTTACCTGATCAGGTGACTGAACTTTACACATGCCCCATGAGCTTCCACAGTGCAGAACATAAGAGCACTGACTCCAAACTTGTAATTGATATCATGTGCTCAAAATGGCTACTGCTCTTGCTGCATAGGAGGAGAAGGAGATGAATCTGGGAATAATGATGTGCTAATGTGTATTAAACTAGGCTAAAGGAGAAGTTTATAAGGTGGCTCAAATCATTTAAGTGGTTTTGGGGGGGGGGGTGGGTGGCTGCTTTGTGGTTGCTGCCAGCTAACCCCTCTGCAACTGTCTGAGGAAGAAAAGGGTGAGACTGTCTCTCTTGCCCGCAGAAGAGGGCCTTAAATCTCCAAATTTGCATAACATTGGATAGGGAGGGGACAGGATTTAAAACTGAATGGGGCACTGGAGTGAGACATCTCAGACCTCGGAGGGCAGCAGGGATATCTCGAGTGTGCGGCAAAGGTACCCCTGGTGAATACCTTGGCCTCAGCACATTGGAAGCACTGTACTGTCAGAAAATTATTGGCCGAAAGATCCCTGGCTGAAACCCCTCACTCCGAAATCATGCAAGGGCAAGCAAGGAACAAGGTAAGAGCTGCACTGAGCTAGGATGGTACTGGTTACACACCGGCACTTAGGGGGGGGGCAGAAAGTTGGTGGTCAAGGCCTAAAATGGCAGATCAAGTGATCTCTTGGAGGTGTGGTGGGGCCTGTATTTGAGCCTGCTATGGTCGTGGGTCCTGACCGGCTCAAAGATGTTGGATTCCATGCACCCTTGGCTACGGCACTGCCCTCAGCCCTCATTCCCTGCTGACTGAAAGGTTTACAGAAATGCATTAATGCAGTGCCAGTTGGGGGGGGGGGGCACGGTTAGAAGGTGAAATCCATGAAAGGCAATGCATAAAGTAAGGGCATTTGGTGTGAGGGGGATGGCTCACCAGAACTGTAAAGCATTGGAACCCATGGGCAGGATGCTGGGATACCTACCACCAACTCTGAGGCTTAAGACAGTGACACCCTTAACCTCCCTTTGCGGAAACACAGAGGCAAGAAGGGTGAGAAATTTAGATGAACCTAATTTAGTCCAGTACAGAGTTCTAAACCTCCTTCAGGTCCATGATGCAGCCAAAGAAGGGGGCTGGAAGTGGGATGCAGACAGAGGTGGGGGAGCAGGGGCATACCACAAGTAGTGACTATTCCATATGCAAGCTGTGTGTGTGTGTGTGGGGTTGGGGTCATGTAGTAAAATTATAATAACTACATTACTAATGCCTAAAAGGGATATCCTGCCGGGTGACATAAAATTCACATTGAAGAGCTGTTAATAGGAGACAGGTGAAAGAACGGCTCAAAAAGCACAAACTTCATGCATGGTCTTGGGTTGAGAGACCTCTTCCTACCAGTCAAACATCATCTCGCAGGTTGGGAGGGTATAGCTGAAAACCATTGAAGTTGCACATTCCAGTAAGAGCAATTTTCTTGTTAATGTTTTGGTTTACAGTTAATATGACACCATGGATTAGACAGGCGAAACAGAAAATAAAATCTAACAATTAAAAGTGGCTTAAAAGGATTGCAGAGAAATGGCTGGAGGGAATTACTTCATCCTTTTTTTTTAAAGGGAAAATGGAGTCAGGCAGGGTGGTAATGTGAGAGGCAGCAACAGCCTGATGAAATGTACTGTACCAGACTACTAAATGAGCTTACAAAACTCAACACAGAAATAGCATTTCTCCAGAGACCCATCTCACTCAATTAGAGAGTGAAACACTCCAAAGAAGTTGGGTCAGTACTGTATATGATTCCTTGTTCCAGACCCAACCACATAGAAAGGGGGTAGCGATACTGCTACACAAGAATTGCCCAGTGGAGGTGGATGAAGTCAGTCAAGATGCTGAAGGGAGATTTAGTTACACAAAGGGTAAATATAAAACCCTCCCTTGCACTCTTTTTGAATATCTATGCTCTGAATAAAAATAAAGAAAACATGAGTTTCAGTAAAAAAAGTAATTTCTATTATAACCCCAACTCAAGGAGAGCTATACGTATTGGGAGAGGACTTTAATATGGTCCTTGATCATAAATTAGACAGGTCAGGAGGCAGGGTAGAGCTGAATAACGTAGCATCTATCACTTTAAGGAGGATGGTGAGGGAACTGGGTCTGGTGGAGGCATGGCGACACATGAAACCAAAGGTGAAGGATTCTACGTGTGAGTCAGCACCCCACCAGGCCTACTCCTGCATCAATTACTTTCTGATTGTGACTGAGTGGTTGCACACAGTTGAGAAATGCACTATCCAAAATACTACCATCTTGGACCACGCTCTGGTATTGATGGAACTAATACTTTAATCTGTCCAAGAAATCCAAGGGGTGGAGACTGAATGTATCTCTACTCGATAACCCAGATTATGGGAGGATGGTGTGGTACCCGAGGACTGGAGGAAGGTGGATGTGATTCCCCTTCACAAAAGTGGGACCAAGACAGAGGCAGGAAACTACATACCTGTCAGTCTGACCTCTGTGGTAGGGAAAGTGATGGAGTCACTTCTGAAGGAAAGAATAGTTGAGTACCTAGAGGCCAGTGGAGCACAGGACTCAAGGCAGCATGGGTTCATAGCGGGAAGGTCATGTCAAGCGAATCTAATAGATTTCTTTGACTGGGTGACCAAAGTAGTAGACCAGGAGGGGCTGTGGACATGGCCTACCTAGACTTTATAAGAGCATTTGACACAGTCCCACACAAAGATTAATAGTCAAATTAACCAGCCTGGGAGGGTCCCAGGGTGGTAGCCTGGATAAAACATTGGCTGCACAACAGAACACAGAAGGTAATTGTAAATGGAGTCCACTCTGAAGAAAGAGGGGTTACTAGTGGGGTACCGGAGGGTTCAGTATTGGGTCCAGTCCTTTTAATGTCTTCATCAGTGACATTGCAGAGGGACTGGAAGGAAAAGTATGCCTTTTGCAGATGACACAAGATCTGCAACAGGGTTGATACACAAGGAGGCGTGGAAAGGATGAAAAGGACTTGGCAAGGTTGGAGGAATGGTCAGAAGTATGGCAGCTAGGATTCAATGCAAAGAAGTGCAAATAATGCACCTGGGAAACAAGAACCCAGGGAAGAATACACAATGGGTGGGAGGTAGTAACAACAACAAAAAGGAAAGGGACCTGGGGGTAATCATATCAGATGACCTTAGGTTAGCAAGCAATGTGAGAAACAGTAGGAGGGCTGGGGGTATACTGGGATGTATAGGGAGAGGCATCAGCAGCAGAAAACAGGAAGTTGTTATCCTCTGTACAGACAGTTGGTGAAACCCCATCTGGAGTACTGTGTCCGGTTCTGGAGACCCCATCTCCGAAGGACATAGACAGGATAGAGGTAGTCCAGAGGAGGGCAACTAAAATGGTGCAGGGTCTGCAAGAGAAGCTGTGAGGAGAGACTAAAGGAGCTAATATGTATACCCTTGAGGAAAGAAGGAGAGGGGGACATTATAGAAACTTTTAAGTACCTCAGTGGAATCAACAAAGTCCAAGAGGGTAGCATCTTTCAGAAAAGAGACTTGCAAGAACAAGGGGACACAATTTAAAGACAGAAGGAGGCGGTTCAGGGGCAATGTGAGGAAGTATTATTTCACAGAGGGTAGTGGATGCATGGAACAGCCTTCCTGAGGAGGTTGTGGGGTCTAAAACTGTGGGAGAATTCAAGAATGCATGGGACAGACATAAGGCAATTCTTGTGGAGGGGGGGTAGGAAGAAATAGGCTGTTGGTTAACTAGAATCTGCGGCCTATCCTGTAGGTAGGGAAATGGGCAGACTAGATGGGCCTAGCGGTTCTTGTATGCCGTCAAAGTCTACGTTTCTATTATTCATTTATTTTGCTAGGGCTACATGTCCACACTCATCTGTTGGCTTTCAAACTTGCTCCAGCCCATGCTGCTGCCACAGTTGCCAGTTCCCAAACACCCCTGGCTTGCCCTCCAAGGGTGGGTCCACTGGGAGGTCCCCCTGTCCCTCCCGACAGAGATGGATGGGTGGCTCAGGACCAGGAACCCAGGTGGCAGTGTGAGGTCAGCTCCGTGGAGTGGACGTCACCTAGCAGAGGTGGAACCTCTGTTTTTTCTCTGACACCCGGGAGTTGTGACATGCAATGACATGGGCACTAATAGCATAACGTCTGTCACACCTCCCCACAGAGCCGACACCGGTAGTTACCGATCCCCAGCCTCCGCACAGGAGCAGTATTATACCAGTTACCCCCCCACTGCCAGAGAAAGAAAACCATCACCTGGATGATCCATCCTTCTCCCCCTGGCTGGCCCACCGACTCCTGGTCTGTTCCTGAACCTGGGATGTCGGTGTCACACGTAGAAGCCCTACAGCTGCACCAGCAGGCCAGCAATAACCCAGATTATAAAGAGGTAGAGGAGCAATGCTTGGATGAATACAAGGTCACAAATCCCCCAGAGACATCCTCAGCCGCAACATGGTGGGTTTCAAGGTAGTTTTTTTTTTTAACTTTATGTTTATTAATTTTCTCATAAAACAGATAATTAATATCCACTTTCTCATACAGGGAATAGGATAGGTACATAACAATAAATATTGCTACACAAGTAATACATTGAGATTCAACTATCATCCCATGCAGCCTTGTATAATAAGAGAGGACTACAGGTAGAGTCTTTAATTGCTAGCCTCTTCAACGGCATCCAGTTGTATCCAATAGGGAGAATAATAAATCAGGGAAAAATGACACAATCATAAACATTGCTATTTGAACCTTTTTTAACAACTAGGGAGAAGAAAAGGTACAGTTGACCCCACAGAGAGACATTCCCCAAGCAAGTAATAAGGGCAGCTGCTAACTTTCAAAGAAATAATGTATAAATCGTTGTGCCAAAACATGGTAAACTTTGAGCATGTTAATTAAACTGCTAAACAGGAAGTAAACATAGATTCAGCATACGTCTGTCTGAACCAGCCACAGAACTACTGCGCCTGTTGTTGAACATCAAAACCTTAGTGGAGCCTCGAAATGATGGATGTCCCACAAGGGCAAACAAGCCTTCATCCAAGAACGTGTCTAAAAATAAGAAAACCCCATGGCTCCAACTTAGGTAATCCCTGTATATGCCAAATATAATTAAATGGCTCCCCCTTTTCAAACCCCAGGAAATCTTACTGTATTCTGACAAATGCAGTATGGTCTCACCATAGGACTGACCCAGAGCCGCTGAAATGGTTAATAGAACCTATACAAATGGTGGAATGCTAGGCTCAAGCTTGGTTTTCAAACCACTGTCCCTGGTTGTACTTCCTGCATCCGTCAGATTCTTTACTCCGCTGCCTCAGTAAGACGTCTCCGGAGAGCTCTCCTTCACTTTCTTAAAGTTATTTGTTTTTATCTGTTTTCTAGTTACCGTCTATCTATTTTCATTTTTTGAAGCACTGTCCTCGGTTCACAGGTAGACTAGAGTTAGTGTTATTTGGGTAAGTTTCTCGGTTCCTTGTCAGTTCTTCGTAACTGGGAAGGAACTAGACTTTCTTTATATTTTTGTTGAAGTAAACTTCAGTGTTTTTTATGTTTGCTTGCGTAATGCAAGAAACATAATCTTTCCTCACTCTGGTTTTCGTAGGCGCACACCTCCGCCTTCCAATGCTCTGCTCCTTTTGCAGGTGTGGCCCCCAGCACAAATGAATGTCCAAGCTTTCTATGACAGCAGTTCAGATGCAGTGGCCTACAGTTAGTAAATGACTGCTACAAGCAGTGGTGTGCCCGTGTGAGCAATTTTGCACACTGCCCTCGACAGTATGCACGATTACTACATATCACCACTGCAGCTGAACTGCTGTTATAGACAGCTTGTTTTTTTCACTGTTGACTAGGACCACGTCTCTTCTCTCAGGCATACCTCTGACCCCTGCTTCCTGGGTCATTGTTGTTTGTCCTCAGCTGGTTTACATTGCCTTCAGAAAGTATTCACCCCCCTTGGATTTTGTCACATTTTGTTGTGTTACTACCAGAATTTGTAATGCAATGGAAATGATTTTTTCCCCCCTTGATTCACACAGCATACTCAACAATTTAAAGGGGCAAAAATATTTTTATTGTGTAACAAAAATTTATGAAACATTAAAAACTGAAATATCTTGTTTACTTAAGTATTCACCCACCGAGTCAATACTTTGTAGAAGCGCCTTTGGCAGCAAATACAGCTTTGAGTCTTCTTGGGTATGTCTGTATCAGCTTTGCACATCTGGATTTGGGGATTTTCGCCCATTCTTCCTTGCAGATTTGCTCAAGCTCTGTCAAGTTGGATGGAGAGCGTCGGTGAACCGCAATCTTTAAGTCTTTCCACAGAATCTCAATGGGATTCAAGTCTGGGCTTTGGCTGGGCCACTCAAGGACATTTACCTTCTTGTTCTGAAGCCACTCCAGTGTTGCTTTGGCTGTATGCTTGGGGTCATTGTCCTGTTGGAACATAAATCTTCGCCCCAGTCCAAGGTCTATTGCAGACTGGTGCAGGTTCTCCTCAAGGATGTGCCTGTATTTGGCTCCATTCATTGTTCCCTCTATCCTGACAAGTGCCCCAGTCCCTGCCGCTGAAAAGCATCCCCATAACATGATGCTGCCACCACCATGCTTCATGGTAGGGATGGTGTTACACAGGTGATGAGCTGTGTTCGGTTTGCGCCAGGCATAGCGCTTTGCATTCAGGCCAAAGAGTTAAATTTTTGTTTCATCAGACCAGAGAATCTTTTGCCACATGGTCTCAGAGTCTGCCACGGCCTTCTTGCAAACTCCAGGCATGCTATTATGTGGCCTTTCCTCAGGAGTGGCTTCCATCTAGCCACTCTCCCATAGAGGCTACATCTGTGAAGTGCTGCAGAGATTGTTGTCCTCTGGACAGGTTCTCCCATCTCAGCCATGGAACTCTGTAGTTCTGTCAGGGTGGTCATTGGGTTCTTGGTCACTTCCCTGACCAAGGTCCTTCTTGCCCAGTTGCTCAGTTTGGGAGGACAGCCTGCTCTAGGAAGAGTCTGGGTGGTTCCGTAATCTTTCCATTTCCTAATGATGGACTTGACTGTGCTCCTGGGAACTTTCAACACCCTAGAAATGTTTTTATACCCCTTCCCAGATCTATGCTCCTCACAATTCTATCACGGAGTTCTCACGGACAGCTCCTTGGTCTTCATGGTAGAGTTTCTCCTCTGACATGCACTGTCAACAGTGGGACCTTATATAGACAGGTGTATTTCCTCTGAAATCATGTCAACCATTTGAACTGACCACAGGTGGACTCATTCAAGTTTTAGAGTGATCTCACAAGGAAATTGGATGCACCTGAGCTCAGTTTGGAGTGTCATAGCCAAGAGGGTGAATACTTATCAAATCAAGACATTTCAGGTTTTTATTTTAAATTACATGTACAAAAAATTCCAGAAGTTTCATTCCACTTTGACATTATAGAGTAATTTGTGTAGATACGTGACAAAAAAATCCCATATAAATGTATTTTAATTTGAGTTTGCAACATCACAAAATGTGACAAAATCCAAGGGGGGGGGGTGAATACTTTCTGAGGGCACTGTATATCAAATTATGGCAGTGGTTCTGGATTTTAACCCCACCACACAAGTGGTACTATATGGAATTCTGAAAGACACACACAGTTTGCACATCACACACATGTTCCAGCAGTTCCTTATTTTACAATGTGTGCCTGTTCCAGCCTGTCAGGATCTATGGGGGCCCCACAAGGGAAAGTTTTGATAGTGCCGCACACCTAAGGAAACTTATTCAGACAGGCAAGATGAACCATTAGTCTTTTTTCTGTGGACAGTGTCTATTATTGTATTCACATAGTACACATTTCAGGGACAATGCAGGGTATGATATGCTTACAGCAAACCATTTTTTTGGGGAGGGGGTGCACCAGAGCTTGGCCCAGGAGACTCATGTACTGACACCCCCCATCAGTAATGATGGATTCATTCCCTGAATAACTGTAAGTCATTGCAGCTCAAGCACTGCATTTAAAGATCCCAATTTGCATCTGCAACACATGAGGTCGAGACAGGGGGGGGGGGGCAGGTCGGGCCAATGCCTGACCGTCCTTGCAGCAATTCAGTGTTGTCGGGAAAACCAGAGGCTATGCTTGGTGAATTTTTTATGTTACTGTGTTTTGAAATTTAGATTTAGAGACAGACGCTCATTCCCTTACCTCTCCTCCCCTGACAACCTGACAGCCTGGACGCACATGCACAAGGAAAGACAGGACTGATGATTAGGAAGCAAGCAATATGTGATTTACAAAAGTAGTGTAGTGAATAGACATCATGATGCTATCCAGCTACTTGCGCTCAGCTCTGTAGACTTGCTCACGCCCGACAGCAGCAACGTCCTCCTTGTTCCTCTCCCGATGATCCATCACCCCCCCACACAAACTTTCTCCCCATTCCTCAGCCCCCACCGCCAAAGGACTAAAGGAGTTATGTTAAACTTACATAACATTCCCTGTCCATCTCTGGTTTTCTCCGCCATGAAGAACTCAGTCTCACAACAGAAGAACTCTGATGCACTAAACGCCCAACGGGAGACAGTCGATGAGATCAGATGTCATTGGGGCCGGGGTAGTCCAGGTCAGATAATCTAGTTTCAATCTCAGAGGTGGACTGACTGGCCCAGGGTGCCTGGGATGCTAATTGTACCCTGGCCTGCCAGCAGTATGGCCTGTGCTGCTGATTTAACGATGTGTGTCAGTTTTCTTTCTTTTTATATGTGCCTCCCAGTCCCTTGCCACAAGTCATTCACTGTTTTTTTTTTTTTTTGGGGGGGGGTGCTCTTCTGTCAGGGTCAGGGCAGGCCAGGTTCATGTCAGACTCATGAGGGAGAGCCTCAGTACTTTACTTCTCCCACCGGGCCCCAACCAGCTAATCACAACGATCAGATGGACATCTGCCATGGAGCTGCTCTGCCTGCTGACTGCCTGTGCATGAAGTAATATTGGCATCAGACGTGATTTTCTGCACCGGCAGTGCTACGCAGCATCAAGAAAAGCAGGCATCAGGTGAACAGCATGTGTCAGTCAAGCAGTCTGACTCGGTCATGACATTAGTCGAGATCGGTCGATTAGACGACTGTGTAAGCCGCTGAGTGTTTGTCCACAGTGTCTGCTCCTCCTGTAACTCAGCGCAACGTCTTCAGGCAAGTTTTTTCATACTGGTCATTTCTAGCTGGAAACTCTATTACCACCTCTCAAAATGAATCTTTGAAATTGGGATTGTCAAGACCTGATGGTGACCATAACAGAATAACCTGTTTCAGCAAGTAGGCATTCATTTCTTTTGCAAAACATAAACTTCTGGTAAGTTTCTGGCTTATGAGACTCCAGCATGAATGCCTACATCATTTACTTCTTGCTGTGAACTGTTATAAAATAAATTGCACCTACTATGGTATTGGTAGAGGCTGAAACTTTTAAATTATGCTACATTTTCTAGGCACTGCACGTTAACACAAACCCATATATTAAGCCCTTCTTACACTCTGCTCTGTTTCTTAGTTTTTGCCAAACTAGGTCTGGTTGTGGTATATCCAGACTAAGTGGGTTTACCACCCATTAAACAATCAGCCTGCCAAGCAGGACATTCAATCTGTTTGACATTAGTTATAATTATACAATGGCAAGAAAGAATCCTGGACTCTGATTGGTCAGTGTGTGCCTGAAACAGTGATGTTATTACACAATACCATCACTGTATTGATTTCCACTAGAGATACTTTCTTTTTACATTATAAAAAATCTACTAAAAACATTTTACTTTTTTTTTTTTATTTTGTATAACATCGAGCCATTGTATAATTGCAATAAGGCACTCCAAGGTGTGTGTTATCGTGTAATGATGTCACTCCTGGGTGGTGGAAGCACTCAGCTTCATCTCGTGCTTCAACCCATCCCAGGAGTGACATTATTACATGATAACACACACTTTGTTGTGCCTTATTGCTTAATTAATCTGCAGTGCAAAGTCCAGTCACATTGTGGCATTGCCGTAATCAGCTTTCTTAAAGACTGTTAGCCATCGTGTTGCATCACAGCATAGACTACTACTAAAATTGCAACTTTATCTGCCTCCTACCACCTTTGCCTTATTTACATTTGCACGAGGACAGCCATTGACCTCATGCAGTTTTAAACCTGTTCAATACAGCTCTGCATATTTTTGCCAATGTGCCCACAATTAAGGTGATGCTTAGCACTTAGCACTGTTTGTAAAGCACTTTTAACAGATCTGCATTTGCAAGTACTTTATTTACAGCCAGAAAGGTACCCAATACACCAGGATTAACATTTTGTAGCCAAACCTGGAATTCAGTGAATTTTTATTTAATTCTAGCTGAATTCTAGCTGATCTCTTCATAATAGTAATTAAGTAATCTGCCATTACATTGCTATGAAACAATCTCACAATTTTCTTAAACTTTGAACTTTCCAAAATTTGTACATGTGCAATACTGACTGCACAGCAAGCAAATTATTGCACAGAGGAGAATGAGAGGCTGGTGGGCCGTGAGTGGCTGAGACTCATCAGCAGGCATCATGGCAGAGCAGACGGCACAACTAGGGGAGAGCCTGTTAGAGGAGCCACGGGTCGGTTTGCTTAGTATTCCAGTGAGGATGGGGCGGGTTTATAGACCAGTCCTTTCTGACCTGAAATTACCTATAATAATGTTTCCCAGTTAGAATTCCATCACAATACAAAACCCACTGTAGAAATTAATAAAAATCTGATTTTGCGACAAACCACTTCTAGCATTCATTACATTTGCAAATGTGTAGAATTATACCACCTTATGTCTGAAAAGTAAGTGAATCCAAAGGTTTGAATTTTTTATAGACAGAAGCTCCTTGTTGGATTGATGGCCCTACAGGATTCGGAAATGTACAGCACTGGTTTATAGCTGTGTCCTCTTATTAAGAATTGTTCCATTTTTTCTTCTTTTTAATTCTGTAATTATTGTGTTATTCTTATAAACAAGACAATCAAGAAGGCAACAGTATGCCAACACTATCACCTTGTCATCCCGCTGAAAGCTAATGGTTCTGCCTTCACTGATTCACCATTCAAACCAAATGTACAGTTCTTATTCACACCTGAGTTGCAAATGTTCTTGGTAAACTAGCAGTGTCAGGTGCATGTGTGTGTTTTCTCAGTTTTTCACTCTCAACATTTTTGGTGCTCTGGTTCCTGACCCCAATGGCAGTCCTCACTGCACTGCTCTGAACATGGGACTCTGTTGGTGACTATGGGGTGGGTGACTAATGGCATTTTTTGGTCAGCCAGTTGACCGCTATAGTTACACTGCAGTCTTTAGAGTCAACTATAGTCTCCCACACCCCTGACTTTGGTAAAAAAATAAAACATTTTCCTGGAGTGAGGGGTAGGTAAAATGTAAAACAAAAGTATGTTTTATCTTCAATAAAATCCCCAAAACTCACCACAGAGGATCAAAATACCCAGAGCTTCTAGGGGCCTGAGGGCCCCAGACCCCCAACATTTATATTAAATATATCACAGTACAAAACAATTCAATGATGACTATCGAGTAAGTGGTTGACGCCATTTTTTGGTCACCCAGTTGACCACTACAGTTGCACCAGCAGTCTTTAGAGTCAACTATAGTTTCCCATACCCCTGACTTTTGTAAAAAAAAAAATCCTGGAGAAAGGTAGGTAAAATGTAAAAAAAAAAAAAAAAAAACATCTTTTATATATACCTCTGAGCCCAATGGGTGTCTCCTCGCCACCAAAGACGTTTCCAATAACAACCAAGCTCGGTGATTCCCTTGCGCTTGCACATACATGTAAATGTAATATGCAGTATGGCTGCCACATTGACATTTCTCTGACACAGAGTGCATAAAGACCTATACTTCGATTTTGGAAGCACCCATAAAAACTAGTACACTCGATCTCCATGGTTACTCTACATATGTGAAGTCGCCCATTGAGTCTTCTCTCATGCTGCATGTTACCTTTCTACGTCCACCAGGGCCATATGCTACTGCCTGTGGGTACTACTTTATGATCTGTATGGATTCAAGGAATGATAGGAATACAGGTGTTTCTAGCTGTGTGTGACAGTTATGCAATCTAGTGACCTTAACAGGAAACAAGGTGAGTCATGCTAGCCCTTGGCAGTCTCGGGAGCCAACTAGACAACCCCATCAGTAACGATGGATTAATTCCCTGCTTAAAAATATCTCCTATTAATGTGACTGCGAAATACTGTTTGCGCAGCTCAGGTTACAGACAAAACCTTAATATTTATTTATTAAATTTTGATGACTGGGTAGGCCCACTGAGTCCCGAAGGTCCCTTTTTCAGGGGCGACCCAGAATACATTACAGTAACAGATACACAGATGCAAAAGGTTACAGAAAGCATACAGATGATAACCAGGTTACAGTAAATAGCAATTATTCTGAGTCTATTAGACATACAAGCAGTGATTGTGTGAGGCAAGGCCAAGCCTTGTAGTCTATTTGGGTGACATGCAACTGGTAGAGAGCAAGGTTAGTGAGGGAGAGGATAGGTATTGTTTGTAGGAAGGGGGGGAGGCTACTGTGTGCCATGACAGTGACAAGTGCTGGTCTCGATCATGTGGGCCTTGAGTCTAGTGAGAAAGTTTAGAATGGAAGAAAGTATTTTTTCACAGAGAGGGTTGTGGATGCATGGAACAGCCTTCCTGAGGAGGTCATAGAGTCAAAAACAGTGGGGGAATTCAAGAATGCATGGGACACACATAAGGCAATTCTAGTGGGGGTAGGAGGAAGTAGGCTGTGGGTTAACTAGGATCTGCAGCTTATCCGTTAGGTAAATGGGCAGACTAGTTGGGCCAAGCGGTCCTTATCTGCCATCAAATTCTATGTTTCTATGTAAGAGAGGGGGCTTCCTGTACTGAGGGTGAAAGACTGTTCCACAGGTAGGGGGCAGTATAGGAGAAGGATTTGCCACCGGCATTTGTCCTGACCCTGGGGATTTCAAATAAAGTCCGACCTGAGGTGCTGAGCCTCCAAGAGTTGTGCTTGAGAGTGATTGTCCCTTTTAGGCTGGGTGGAGCAGCCAGGCTAAGTAACTTATACGCAAGGCAGAGCAGGGGGTACTGAAGTCGAGAAGCGAAAGAAGGCCACTGCAGCAGGGCAAGCATATCACAGTGGTGGCTTCTTGAGTGACTCTGGGTGGCGAACTGAGCAACCTTGTTATACAGTACCTGTAGATGGTTGAACTCATGCTTGGGCATTCCCTATAATACTGAGGCAGCATAAGTAAGTGTCGGGAGCAGGACACTGAAGGCAATTGCAAGCCTAGCCTCCGGGATAAACTGGTCTTTTAATTGATACATGGTACCAAGTTTACTGTGGAAGGTCCTGGTTACTAAGTCTATGTGGGACTTGAAGGTGAGACCTTGGTCAATTGTTAGCCCTAGGTATTTTATGGTGCCCACCATGGCTATGCTTTTTCCAGCAAGTGAGTTAAGCTGTAGGGACTTGGCCCTGTCCTGTCCAAGGGATCTTGGACCAAACAGCATGGCCTTAAAATGGATTTGTTTTGTATATGAGGTTTAATGAGTAACAGGAAAAGTAGATGTGTGTTATATTGGTGTCAGAGTTTAAGGCTCCCCCAGCCCACTGTTAAACCTCCGTGTCATCTGAAGGAAGAGGTTGGTGAAGTGTTTTTATTTCATATATTTTTATCTAAAGCACGTTTGGATTTTTATGCACTGTGTGCACAATGATGTGAAAACTGGGTAGTCTGAATCAGACCAGATCTGTAAAGGCTGGACCAGGCTCGGGCTGCATGAGGTTTGCTGGTTCAGTAAGTCCGGATTTCATCAATATATTTTTGAAGGGTGTGGGGACCATCTGATATCTTTATAATGTGCCTGAACCCTGGACCAGCTTTTCCCTATCTAACCACCCACCTTGCACATTCCACATGCACCCAGCACCTAGACCAGCCCTTGACTCCCAACTGACATCCCTCTCTGTAGCTGGGCTACCCCCCAACTTCCCCTTTTCTCTGCACCAGGACCCCGCCTGGTATCTGGGCGTCACCTCTTCCCAGCAGATCACTCTTGCTGCAGTACCCTTACAGCCCATGGACAAGCCTCTCCTCCTCAGTTGACTAACCTCCCTGCTGCTGAACTCCTCCAGCCCCTGGACCACCCTTCCCTTCCCTGTCAACCACACTTCTAGGCCCTGGAGCACCACCCCTTACTCCTGTAATCAATCAAACTCCCTGAAGTTGGACAAATCCTCAGTCCCTGGACAAGCCCGCATTATGGGCAATGACCCAAATGCATACCCCAACGCCTGTCCCTCTCTGCAGGGTGGAGGTGTGGTTGGCGTGCAGTTCAATACTTCACTGCCATTCCTATTCTGCATCTGTCTAACTCCTGTATTCTCAATGCTAATACCAGCAAGCAAACATTTGGCATTGACAAATGCTTGTTATGTAATCTGCCTTCTCTGGTGGCCAGTTTTCTTGGGTGTTGTTCTACCGGACTAACCCTCAGTAGTTGGTTTGGTCGTTGAACCAACTGGGAAACATTTTTTTAAGTTTTCCAGAGAAGTCACTTCTTTAGACTGTGGGTTATAAATCTACTGAAACCCATATTTTGGGTTTATTAGGCTGTCTCAGATGCCCAAGAAAAGAACTGGCCCTACAGGTTTCCAGCACTGTACCGAATGCGGGGAACCATTTGCTAAAGCTGATCCACATTTAATTTGTGTTGTCTGCCGAGGGATTGATCACCTGAATGCAGACTGTGAGATCTGTAAGAATTTTCCTTAGTCAACACTTGATAGACGACTTAACCAACTGAGGGAAAAAATTCCAATAAGGCTCGGCTCCTCCTCACAGCAAAGATAAGCCTAAGGAACCGGAGGAGCAGCCCTCTGACAAGGGTGAAACTTTCTCAGGAAGGAAGTGCACTGCAGAACCAGCCACAGAACTGGCTACTGCAACCAAAACATATAAACATAGAATTTGACGGCAGATAAGGACCGCTTGGCCCACCCAGTCTGCCCATTTTCCTACCTAATGGATAAGCTGCAGATCCTAGTTAACCAACAACCTGCTTCTTCCTACCCCCACCCCCTAGAATTGCCTTATGACTGTCCCATGCATTCTTGAATTCCACCACTGTTTTTGGCTCCATCACCTCCTCAGGAAGGCTGTTCCATGCATCCACAACCCTCTCTGTGAAAAAAATACTTCCTCACATTATCTCTGAGCCGTCCCCCCTCTATCTCCAAATTGTGCCCCCTTGTTCTTGCACACCTCTTTTTCTGAAAGATGCTACCCTCTTGGACTTTGTTGATTCCCTTGAGGTACTTGAAAGTTTCTATCATGTCCCCCCTCTCCCTTATGTTCTCAAGGCTATACATATTAAGCTCCTTAAGTGTCTCTTCATATGTCTTCTGGTGCAGACCCTGCTCCATTTTAGTTGCCCTCCTATGGACTGCCTCCATCCTGTCTGAGTATTTGCAGAGATTGTGTCTCCAGAACTGCATGCAGTACTCCAGCTGGGGTCTTACCAGCTGTCTGGACAGAGGGATAACAACTTCCTGTTTTCTACTGGTGATGCCTCTCCCTATGCATCCCAGTATCCCCCCAGCCCTCCTTACTGCCCTTTCACATTACTTGCCCACCTTTAGGTCATCTGATATGACTACCCCCGGGTCCCTTTCCATTTTTGTTGTTGTTAGTATCTCCCCCCCATTGTGTACTCTTCCCCTGGGTTTTTGTTTCCCAGGTGCATTACTTTGCACTTCTTAGCATTGAATCTAAGCTGCCATACATTTGACCATTCCTCCAACTTTGCCAAGTCCCTTCTAATCCTTTCCACCCCACCTTGTGTATCAACTCTGTTGCAGATCTTTGTGTCGTCTGCAAAGAGACATACTTTTCCTTCCAGTCCCTCTGCAATGTCACTTATAAAGACATTAAAGAGGACTGGTCTTAATACTGAACCCTTTGGTACCCCACT
Organism: Neoceratodus forsteri; assembly: GCA_016271365.2. NCBI lineage: Eukaryota > Metazoa > Chordata > Ceratodontiformes > Ceratodontidae > Neoceratodus > Neoceratodus forsteri. The sequence continues at coordinate 422,851,274 of CM028138.1, forward strand.
AATAACCCCCCTTTCTTCAGAGTGGACTCCGTTTACCATTACCCTCTGTGTCCTGTACTCCAGCCAATTCTTTATCCAGGCTACCATCTTGGGACCCACTCCCAGGCTGGCCAATTTGTATATTAATCTTTTGTGTGGGACTGTGTCAAATGCCTTGCTAAAGTCTAGGTAGGCCATGTCCACAGCCCCTCCCTGATCTACTACTTTGGTCACCCAGTCAAAGAAATCTATTAGATTCGTCTGACATGACCTTCCTGCTGTGAATCCATGCTGCCTTGGGTCCTGTGCCCCTCTGGCCTCTAGGCACTCAACAGTTCTTTCCTTCAGAAGTGATTCCATCATTTTCCCAATCACTGAGGTTAAACTAACAGGTCTGAAGTGTCCTGCTTCTGCCCTTCTCCCACTTTTGTGAAGTGGAATAACATCTGCCCTCTCCAGTCCTCAGATACCACTCCATCCTCCCATGATTTGTTAAAGAGGGTAGTCAGTGGTGTCCCTAGTTCTACCCTTAGTTCTTTTAGAATTCTGGGATGAATCCTATCAGGCCCCATTGCTTTGTCCACCTTCAGTTTTAAGAGTTCTTTCAGAACTCTTTCTTCTGTGAATGGGCTGGTATCAACCCCTGTATCCAAAGTGTTTCTATTGTTTGGTTTAGGTACTTTCCCCTCTTCATTTGTGAATACTGACCAAAAATATTTGTTTAGTATCTCTGTCTTTTCACAGTCACCCTCTGCCCACCCCCCTCCCCTTTATTAAGCCTCACTATCCCTCCCTTGGTCTTCCTTCACTCCCTGACGTACCTATAAAAGGTGTTATCCCCTTCTTAACTGAGTTGGCTGTCTTTTCCTTGGTTTGGGCCTTTGCTGTTCTGACTGCCTTCCCTGCTTTCTTTTGCTTTAACTGAGACATTTCTTTGTCCTGCTCCTTTTGTGATTCCTTGTACTTCCTGAATGCTTTCTTTTTCTCCCTAACCTTCCCTGTCACCTCCATTGAGAACCATAGTGGTTTCTTACATTGTTTTGTTTTGTTTATTTGCTTCACACAAAGGCTTGTTGCCTCTGTGATAGCAGTTTTGATTATTCCCCATTGTTCTTCCACCCCTCCTTCCTGTCCATTTGCTACTGCATTCCTTAGGCACTCACCCATTTTGGCAAAGTCAGCCCTCCTGAAGTCCAGTACCTTTGCCTTTGTATTGCTTGACTCTACTGCTGTGTTTATCATGAACCATACTGTTCGATGGTCACTAGTTCCCAGATGGCTACCCACTTCTAAATCTGTGATTCTCTTGCCATCTCCATTTGAGAGTACCAGGTCTAAGATTGCTCCCTCTTGAGTGGGTTCCAATGCTAGTTGTCTAAGGCATGCCCCCATAGGGCATCTAGAATGACCCCACTCTTAGAAGTGGCTGCTGCAAATGCACTCCAGTTAACATCTGGCATATTCAGATCCCCCATCAGCAATATCTCCCCTTTTTCTGCCATTCTAAGGATACTTTCTATAATTTCCTTGTCCATTTCCTCCCCCTGAGATGGGGGTTTGTATACAACCCCTGTGCAGATTGTGGTGCCATTGCCTGTCTCTAAATTGACCCACAGTGCTTCCTCTCTTCCCTGTTTACCCTTTTGTTCTGTTGCTTTGATTCTTTCTCTTATGTAGAGAGCTACTACTCCTCCTCTTTTACCCTCCCTGTCCCACCTGTAGATAGTGTATCCTGGTATGTTTACATCCCAGTCATCGTTCTGTGTGTACCATGCTTCTGTGACTGCTACGATATCCAGATGTTCCTCCTCCATCAAGGCCACTAATTCAGGAAGCTTGTTACCTAGACTATGGGCATTGGTACTCATTGCTCTCCAATTTTTGATGGCTTTACCTCTTGTAGCACCATCTCTGTCCTCACTGACTTTGCTTTCTCCATTTACCCCTGCCCTGCTCCCTACTGACCTTTCTGTCTTGGTCTTTACCTCATTTAGTACCCTGTTTTGTAGGGGGAGGCTGGGAATTCCCTGCTGCTTATCAGTGCCTCCCCCCTTGACTAGTTTAAAAGCTTGCCAATGAAGCATTTAAACCGATTGCCCAGAAGACTTGTTCCCTTCCTGGACAGATGCAGACCATCCTACCAGTATAGGCTGGAAAAAGAAGGAAAAGCACACAGTGCAGGGACCGCAACTGACAAAATCGTTGGTTCCCACCACTGAAGAGGTTGCTAACGCTAACAGAATAATATAGTCACTACAATCAGACATCCTGGTTCCGGCTGAGTGACAAGTTCCTCATCAGACACCGGTTCAAACTTTGGGTTCCTCATTGGTTCCCAGTTCCTTTGAACAAGGTCTTGAATATTATGATGAGGAGGAGGGAGGAGGAGGAAGAAGAAGAGGAGAATGAGGACTATGGAGAACCCCCTGAACCAGATGTTTCTCCTGATCCTGAACATCCTGATTCTCTTGACAAAGGATCTGAGGATTACACCTCCCATTTTGCCTTCATGAAAAAAGTGGCACAAACTCTGGACCTCCCCACTCAGGAATCGGCTGAGGAGGAGAAGGAGGAGCCAGATTATATGGAAATGATGGATGTGCCAGCAGCTAAGAAGTTGCTACTGCCCATCCACAAGTCCCTTAAGAAGCAAGTCACAGAAATTTTGCAAATACCCACTTCTATCCCTCCTGTGGACAAGAAGCTTGAAAAGAAGTATTGGGTGGCCAAGGGAGGAGCTGAATTCCTTTCTGGATATCCCATCCAAGAAGGGGTGGTGCCGGCTGCTGCATGTGATCCTCCTGAGAAGGACTCTGAAAAAATGGATTCTGTGGCCAGGAAGGTTTATCTGGGGTCTTCCCTGGCCATTAGGCAGGCATTCCATATAGCTTATGTTTCCAGATACCAGAAAAAATCTCTGGAACACCACACTGGAGATTGCTAAGGCTGTTCCTGCCCCCCCATGGCATCTGATTTGACAGAGACTGCCGAAAGGGGCATAGAAGCTTCCAAGTATCAAGTTTCGGATGGCAATGCATGGCAGTGACACTGCAGCTAGGTAGATGGCAACTTCAGTGTCTCTGAGGAGGTTTGCTTGGCTCAGGACTACTAATCTGACCCAAGATACCCAGACAAAAGTCTTGGATTTTCCTTGTGAGCCCACATCTCTATTTGGGGAGCAAACAGAGGCTTACATAAAGAAAATGGAAAAGTACAAGGCAGCTTACAAGACTGCTGCTGCTAAAGAAAAGGCATCCACACCCCACAAACACCAGAGTAGAGGTGGTAGGGGTAGACCCCAATACAGACCCTTTTTCCAGCCTCAGGCTTTCCCAGCCTATCAGCAGCAGAGAGAGTATTTCAGAGGCAGGGGCAGGAAGAGCAGTGGTCATACTGGCCCCAGCCCACAGCCAGTTGCACAGGCAAAACAGAACCCCTGATGTGCCTGTCAGGGTCGCCTCCCCATCTCCAGTAGGGGGCATGCTGGCCCACTGCCTTCAGGCTTGGCAAATCATCACCACAGACAAGTGGGTTCTGGAGGTAGTGGGCCAGGGTCTTGCTCTCAGCTTCAAGATTATGCCCAGGCTGAGGACAAGGTTTTTCAGACCTGCCACCTAATCAGAAACAGCTCTGTTGGAAGAGGAAATAACCAACCTTCTATTGCAAAAGGCAATAGAACCTGTTCCTCTGGCACAAAGGGGAAAAGGCCTGTACTCAAGATACTTCCTCATAATAAAGAAAACTGGGAGTGATGACCCATATTGGATCTCAGACACTTAAACAGGCATTTGACAAAGCCAAAGTTCAATATTCTGACCCTGGCAACCATTCTCCCAACAGTAAGGCAAGCAGACTGGTTGGCATCTCATGAACTAAAGGATGCTTACTTTCACATCCTCATCAGGCAATCTCACAGAAAGTACCTCAGATTCAGATTGCCCTCAGGTCATTATCAGTTCAGGGCTCTGCCCTTCAGCATGACTTCTGCCCCAAGGGTGTTCACAAAGTGCTTGGTGTCACAACCCCACTCAGCAGGTCAGCCCTCTGCTCCCAAAGTGCCAACCTCTAAGTGTAGAACTGTGAACAGCTAACAGAACAAGGTAACCCTCTTGTCTGTTTTTGTGGGTTCGAATCACCTTTGTCCCAAGTTCTGGAGGGATTCAAACTGATAACCTCTTGTTAACGTGCCCAATTGTCAGGCTCAGATAATTCTGTCTTTCGGGGACCAGATATCTTTGCCTACAGACACCTAACCAGGTTTTAAAAAATTAACCCTTGGAACTCTATGCAAGACCTAGAGAACTCCTACCTGTTTCCCAGTTTGGTACCACAATAAGCTCATGCACAGTGTCAACTGTAACCATCTAAGCTTCACTTATAAAAAAAAGAAGTTTCAAGGCACACCAGGCAGTTTCTGTTCTTAAAATATATATCTTTACTTTAAAATAGGTAAAAATAGGAAAACAGTAAATACAGAACAAGATATCCCAACACATACAATCTTAAAAACAAAACAGGTTTAAAAGTGCAAATTCTACAACCCATACACTCAGACTGGTCTTATCTAATGTATCCTTACTTTCTTAATCTTTCAGTGCTTTGATGTTCCTCTTTCTCAGTCAGAAAATGAATGTCTCTCTCTGACTCTAAAGTCTGCTCAGTATACTTAAAAGCAGTCTTGAGCCGGCCTTCTCTCTGAGGTCACCTAACTCTGCCTTGGTGTATTAAAATTTGTATTTTATAACACAGGATGTCCTAATAAGATATTTAAAAAAAATAGGTGACATCAGTGAATCTCCTCTCTTCATGTGACTTCCCCCAAACCAGTCTGTGATCTGCTTCACACAGACATCAAAGTCTCTGTGATGTAATTAGTTGGCTTCCTTGGAAGACACCCCAAACACATGCATATGCCCCTTTTTTTATGACACCTAGTGCAAATCAAAGGATTTCCCTGAGGACGTCATAAATGGATATTTTAGTTCCTGGCTTCAAAGCAAACTGACAAGCTAATTGCATCCCAAATATCTGTAGTTTAACCTACATCCTGTCCTTTGAACTTATACCTGGGGGGGTTGATGTGTCAATTTCAGCAAGACAGGAGTTTCTCCTGACAGACACTCCCCTACATATTTTATATTGCAGGAAAAAATATCATTTTGTAATCAGAACCAGCTGTCCACATGCTACAATCCTCCCCACCTAGACTGAATTTGGGGGCTCTATCCCCTGCATGGGATGAGCTTCCCAAAACAGTTCATGCCTCGTAGACATGAGACAGCCCATCTGAGTTCTGATTGGTCGCTCCAGCCCTAATAGAATGGTCATGTCATACCCTTGCAAAGCAAGACTCCATCTTAGCAATCTACCATTGTTTTTCCCCATCCACATCAGCCAAACCATGGGACTGTGGTCAGTCTGCACCACAAAATGCTGCCCATACAAGTATGGCTCCAATTTCTTTAGGGTCCACACTATGGCAAGACACTCCTTTTCCACTGTGGAGTATGCCTGCTCCCTGGGAAGTAACTTTTTACTCAGGTAGGCTGTTTGGTGATCCCTTCCTTGGCAGGATGTCTGACTCAGTACTGCCCCAATACCCACGTCTGTGGCGTCAGTCTGAACTATAAAAGGTTTGCTATAGTTAGGACTTGTCAAAACAGGAGCACTGCACAGTGCCTCCTTTAGTTTGGAAAAGGCTTCCTCACAGGCTGGGCCCCAGGTAATTTTCTTGGGCATCCTTTTCTTTGTCAGGTCAGATAGGGGAGCAGCCAGGGCACTCTAATTGGGTACAAATTTTCTATAGTACCCTGCTGTCCCAAGAAAACTCCTGACCTGCTTCTGAGTTTCTGGTCTGGGCCATGACTGGATTACCACTATTTTTATTTGGTTAGGATGGAGCTGTCCCTGGCCTGCCACATGCCCGAAGTATGCCACCTCTCCCATGGCCACCAAGCACTTCTTGGCTTTGACAGTGAGCCTGGCCCTCTGTATCCTGCCCAGTACATTCCTAAGGTGGGATAGGTGTTCCTCCCAGCTGGTACTAAAGATGGCAGTGTCATCCAGGTACACCACGGCGTACTCCTCAGCACCATTTAACACCTGGTTTACCAGCCTTTGGAAAGTGGCTGGGGCATTCTTCATTCCGGAAGGCATTACTTTAAACTCAAATAAGCCTATCGGAATGATGAAGGCCGACCTCTTCCAAGCTCTGTCCATCAACTCTACCTGTCAATACTCCTTGGTCAGGTCAATTGTCATAAGGTAGGTCACCCCTCCCAACTCGTCCAAGAGTTTGTCTGTCCGGGGCATTGGGTGGGTGTCTGACTTTGTGACTGCATTCAGTCCACAATAGTCCATACAGAAACAAGTTGAGCCATCTGGCTTGGGTACAAGGCCTACAGGTGAGGCCCTGGGACTATGGGATCTCTGGATTACCCCCTAAATCCAGCATCTCCTCCACTTCCCTCCTAATGTCCTTTTGGACAGCCTCTGACACTCAATATGCTGTCTGACGTATGGGCGTCTGTGTCCCTGTTCCCACATCGTGTGTCGCTAAGGGAGTTAGTCCAGGCTTGGCGCTAAACAAGGGGGCAAAGTCTGCTAAAACCTCCCTTACTTCCTGGATCTGGCCCGGGGACAGCTGGGGAGACAATTTTACTGCCTCCACAGAGGACTCCTGCTTATCTCTTCCAGCAAGTCCAGAAGGGGGTCTCCTTCGTCTGTTCCCTCCCCATGACTACAAACTGCAAACACCATGTCAACCCTATTTGCATATGGCTTCATCATGTTGACATGGTACATTCTTTCTGTCTGTCTTCGGTCAGGTAACTCCACAATGTAGTTCAACGTCATTTACCTTCCTAACCACTTTGTACTGTCCTGCCCACTCAGCCAGCAGCTTGTCTTTCTGGAGCGGAATAAGGACCATGACTTCCTGACCCCACCATGTGCGAGCGAGCTCTGGGTCTGCGGTCATACCACACTTTTTGTTTCTGTTGGGCAGCTGCCAGGTTGCTCTGGGCTGTCCCCATAAGCTCCTTCAGCCTTTCCCTAAACCTAAGGACGTAATCCACAATGGGAGTTCCCTGAGTGGCGTGCTTGCCTTCCCAGTCCTCCCAGTTCAAGTCTAGGAGTCCACGTAGCCGGCTTCCATATTGAGTTTGAAGGGGGAAAATCCTGTCGAATCTTGGGGCACCTCCCTGTATGCAAACAGGTGGGGAAGCTATTTCTCCCAGTCCCTCCCATGCTGTTCAGCAAATGCCTGGAGCATTGACTTTAGGGTACCATTGAATCATTCCATAAGTCCATTGGCTTGTAGGTGATATGGTGTCATGCATCTCTGCACCACCCCACACTTTTCCCATAAACATTTCATCAGGTCCGACATGAAGGAACCCCCTCGATCAGTGATTACCTCCTGCGGAAACCCAACATGGGAGAAAATCCCAAGTAAGGCATCTGCCACTTTGCCCTCAGAGAGGATAGGGTGACTGCCTCTGGGTACCGGGTGGCATAATCCACCACAGTTAGGATGAATCTCTTCCTGAGGAGCTGGGGGTATTTAAAGGCCCCACAATATCCATTCCCACCCACTGGAATGGCTCCTCCACTATGGGTAAGGGAATCAGGGCGGCTTAAGTTTTCTTGCCCGCCTTCCCTATTTCTTGGCACCGGTGACAAGACCTGCAATACTCCTTCACTTGCTGGGTTAAGTTGGGCCAGTAGAAATTCTGGGCTAACCGCTGCATAGTGCGCGCAATAACCAGATGACCAGACAAGGGAATATCATGTGCAATTTTGAGCAACTGCTCACGATACCACTGGCAAATGACAAGCTGCCTGCCTACCATCCCTCCCTCTGTCTGTACTGCCTGAGTATACATAAGTCCATTTTTCCAATAAACCTTATGTCTGCTGTCACCTCCCTGTGCTTCGTCAGAGTCTGCCCAAGCCCTCAGCTTCTCTAAACTAGGGTCACTTCTCTGAGCAGCTGTGAACCCTAAACACATTCCCAAGGCATGGGACAAGTCCCCTTCAGTTGCTAAACTAGGGTCCCTAGCACTAGCATCAGAGCAGTCAGGATCACTGTCAATCCCAACCCTCTGACAAGGGGTCACCCCTCCCTCTTCGGAGTAACCCTCTGTAGCTGTGTGGTTACTTGCTACTGGGGAAATTTCTACCCCCTTTTTATCAGTCTTCCCATCTGGAGGCACAGGCTGGGGAACCAGCCTCTCAGTGGTTTCCACACTGGTTTCTTTGGGGGTTCAGAGAACTACAATTTTCCCTTGCCGCTTAGCTACGGGTAACTGCACATACCATCCCCTGCTGGAGACTGTTACCCAGGATCACATCCACTGCTAATGTTTTGGCTACAGCCACCTGTTACACAGTTCCTCCTGTTTCATCCCAGTCTAGGAGAACACTAGCGAGGGGCAATGTTTTCTCCCCGCCCGCAAAGTCCTGTACAGTGACGTATTTATTGGTTATAACCAGGCTGTACCAGATCCTCCTTTACCAAGGTGAGGGATGCCCCTGTGTCCCTTAACCCCTTCGTCTGTACACCATTCACCATGACTGGGTGCATGTGTTCCCTCATGTTCACTGGCATGCTTCCAGGGACACACAAACAACCCACTTCTTTTCTAGCACCCGGTTGTGTATTATTGCTCACCTTTATGGGACACTGTCTGGCGATATGCCCAGTTTCTTTACACAACCAGCATTCATTTCTTCTCTCAGAGAAATCTTTTCTCTGAAACCTGGGGCTAACTGGTTTCGATGGAGGCAATGAAGGTTTTAGCTGCCCTGAAGGAGTGCTTTTCCCTTTCTGCGCTGCCACACCCGCCCCATTCGCTCTCAGAGCAGGTCTGCTCTTGGCATAGTGGTCCGAGAGTTCAGCAGCCTCCTGCACTGTTTTGGGATCTTGGTCCTCTAGCCAGGTTTTTAGCTCTGCTGGGCATGCCCAATAAAACTGTTCTAATAAAATCACATTTTCAATTTTATCAACAGAGTTTGCCTCAATTCCTTCCCACCAACATTTTAAAAACTGACGTTTTTCTCCGTGGCTAGCTCCTTGTAGCTCATGTCAGGACTTCTCCTGAGCTTATAGAATTTAGCTCTGTATGATTCAGCAGTTAATTCAAGCTTTTTTAACAGTGAAGCTTTAAGTTTGCTGTAATCATCACTGTCCTCATTTTCCATTTGACCCAGTGCATCCCGAGCTTTCCTGGTAAGTAGCGGGGATAGCTGGAAGCTCCAGGACTCTCTAGGAATTTTAGCCTGAATACAGACATTTTCAAAATAATTTAAAAAGGCATCAAGCACTTCTGGATTCAGGATACTGGTGACCTTTCCCTGCTGCTGTAGCCCTTCACTGACAGTGGCCATGCTGTCATCGTCACCAGATCTGGACACAGCACTGGCCGCTAGCCCTGCCACACTTGAGGTTTGGTCCTTTTCAGTCACGGTCTGTGACTCACTGCTGTGGGTATCTGCTACCATCAGTGCATCTATGAGGTTCTGCTTGCTGGCTTTCACCACAAATGGGACTCCTCTGTCCCCGCACAACTGCTTTAAGAAGTCTACAGTGTTCCTGCTGTAGTCGGAAGTCATCTTTCCTAACTACTGCTACTCTGACTGGCACTTTAGAAAAAAAAAATAAAATGGGTAGGAACTTGACTGTAAGATAAACGGGATATAGTTCTGTTTCCTTTTGAAATAAAACACTGCCTTTTTCTTTTTTTTCCCCAAGTGAGCTGAACAGTATCAAGCTGACACACTGAACAATAAAGTTTATACCACCAAACTTTCTCGCACCTCTGCCAACCAATCTATCACAAGCCCACTCAGTAGATCAGCCCTCTACTCTCAAAGTGCCAACCTCTGAGCATAGAATTGTGAACAGTTAACAGAACAAGGTAACCCTCTTGTCTGTTTTTTGTGGGTTCGAATCACCTTTGTCCCAAGTTCTGGAGGGATTCAAACTGATAACCTCTTGTTGGCGTACCCAATTGTCAAGCTCAGATAATTCTGTCTTCGGATGGCCAGATATCTTTGCCTACGGACACCTAACCAGGTATTACAAAATGAACCCTTAGAACTCTATGCAAGACCTAGAGAACTCTTACCCGTTTCCCAGTTTGGTACCACAATAAGCTCATGCACAGTGTCAACTGTAACCATCTAAGCACAGTGTCAACTGTAACCATCTAAGCGTCACTTATAAAAAAAGAAGTTTCAAGGCACACCAGGCAGTTTCCGTTTTTAAAATATATATCTTTACTTTAAAATAGGTAAAAATAGGAAAACAGTAAATATAGAACAAGATATCCCAACACATACAATCTTAAAAACAAAACAGGTTTAAAAGTGCAAATTCCTACAACCCATACACTCAGACTGGTCTTATCTAATGTATCCTTACTTTCTTAATCTTTCAGTGTTTTGATGTTCCTTTTTCTCAGTTAGAAAATGAATGTCTCTCTCTGACTCTAAAGTCTGCTCAGTATACTTAAAAGCAGTCTTGAGCCGGCCTTCTCTCTGAGGTCGCCTAACTCCGCCTTGGTGTATTAAAATTTATATTTTATAACACAGGATGTCCTAATAAGATATTTAAAAAAAATAGGTGACACCAGTGAATCTCCTCTCTTCATGTGACTTCCCCCAAACCAGTCTGTGATCTGCTTCACACAGACATCAAAGTCTCTTTGATGTAATTAGCTGGCTTCCTTGGAAGACACCCTAACACATGCATATGCCCCTTTTTTTAATGACACCTAGTGCAAATCAAAGGATTTCCCTGAGGACGTCATAAATGGATATTTTAGTTCCTGGCTTCAAAGCAAACTGACAAGCTAATTGCATCCCAGATATCTGTAGTTTAACCTACATCCTGTCCTTTGAACTTCTACCCGGGGGGTTTGATGTGTCAATTTCAGCAAGACAGGAGTTTCTCCTGACAGACACTCCCTTACATATTTTACATTGCAGAAAAAATATCATATTGTAATCAGAACCAGCTGTCCACATGCCACACTTGGCAGTAGTTGTGGCACGCCTAAGGAGAAAAGGGGTAACAGTGTTTCCCTACCTGGATGACTGGCTATCATAGATCAATCACCTCAGCTGGTCAGGGATGCTCTGGAAGTCACACAAGATACTCTACAGTCACTAGGGTTCCTGCTGAATAAAAAAAGTCAGTGCTATAACCAGTCCAGCTCCTGGAGTTTATAGGAGCAGAATAGGATACCTCACAGAGAAAGACATTCCTTCCTCAGGGAAGAGTGGACAGCCTGGTAAAGCTAGCCAATTCTTTTCAGCTGCACATTCCCAAGCAAGCAAGGCATGTCTTACAGCTGCTGGGGCACATGGCAGCATCAACAGCAACAGCAACAGTGTCAGGGTCCAGGTTCCAAATGAGAGACATTAAGTTTCACCTCGGATCCCATTGGTCCTAGAAAAAGGGACTCTCTGTCAAAGCTAGTGCAAGCTACAAGAACTTTCCTTCAAGCACTACAGTGGTGGCAGAAACAGGACAACCTAAGGTAAGGTGTGCCATATTTGCAGCAACCCTCTTCTCTAATTCTAGCGACAGATGCCTCCTTACTAGGGTGGGGTTCTTGGCTCAAACAGGAGTCACTGTTGCACATAAACCTGTTGAAACTCAGAGCAGTCTTGTTGGGCATATAGTCCTTTACCATGATGCTACAGGGCAATGTGGTACAGGTCAGGACAGACAACACAACCACCATGTACTGTATAAACAAACAAGGGGGGCACAAGGTCAACCACACTGTGCTCAGAGGCTGTGAGAATATGGAGTTTAACTTACTTTCTCAGAATCTCTCGCTCAGCAGTCCATCTACTAGGAAAGGACAATGTCCTAGCAGATGGTCTCAGTAGGATCAACTCAAATCATCACGAATGGTCACTCAACAGGCAGGTCCTGCAGGTTGTTTTCAGGAGGCGGGGCGCTCCAGAAGTGGACCTCTTTGCAGCCCCAGACAACCACCAGCTGCCACAGTACTGCTGCAGGCCTCCTTTGGTGGGCACAGTGCCACTGGATGCACTACTGCTGGACTGGACAGGGAAGTTCCTGTATACCTTCCCCCCATTCCCTTTGTTACTGACAGTGTTGAACAAGATCAGGACTCAGCCAGCAACAATGATTCTCATTGCCCCAGATTGGGCCAGGCAGCCTTGGTACTTGCTCTGCCTGTCTGTGTCAGTAGCCAGATCAATCAGCCTCCCCAGGAGGCACAACCTACTGACCTCTTCTCAGGGCAGAATCCTTCACCCCAATCTCCAGTTCCTCAGGCTCAATGTCTGGCTCTTGTGGACTTACAGTATGCCAACTTACATCTTTCCAAAGAGGTTTTGGTGGTTCTCAGGGTCTCTAGAAAACCCTCTACCAGGAAGACCTACACATCTAAGTGGAAAAGGTTTTCCATCTGGTGTCAGGAAAAGGATATAGACTACAACCAGGTGGGTCTGCCAGTCATCCTATACTACCTGACACACCTCTATTCCCTTGGCCTCAGACCATCTACCCTCAAGGCGCACCTGGCAGCTGTCTCTGCTTACCTCTCAGCAGGTAAGGGCTCATCAGTGGCTTCAAATACGGTATTCAGGAAGTTTTTCAAAGGGCTGTTCCACTTGCATCCCCCAAACAGGGAGCTAACTCCAGCCTGGGATCTCAACATATGCATTGCCCAGCTCATACAGCCACCTTTTGGGCCCATGTCTTAGCAGAGCTCAAGTATGTGACTTGGAAAATAGTATTTCTGGTAGCAATCACCTTAGCCAGAAGGATCAATGAGCTCCAGGCCTTGTTCACAGAGCCTAACTACATCTCAGTACATAAGGACAAAGTGGTCCTCAGGACCAATAAGAAGTTTCTCCCCAAGGTGGTATCTAACTTCCACCTTAATCAGCCCATTACATTGCCTGTCTTTTTTACTGACCATTCCACATCAGGGGAGCATAGACTACATAGCCTGGATGGTACGAGGGCTATCAGCTACTATGTGGACCACACAAAAGACCATAGGCAGGGCAATACTCAGCTCTTCCTGACCTATGGGGAAGTGGGGAAGGAAAACTAGTCACAAAAAGGTCCATTGCATGCTGGATTGTTGCCTATATACAGTTTTGCTACAGTAAGGTGGGTAAAGAGCCCCCTACGGGTCTCAGGGCCCACTCTACTAGGGGAACAACTGCTTCCTTGGCATCTGCCAGGGATACTCCCCTGTTGGAAATTTGCAAAGCAGCTACCTGGAAGACTGTCCACACATTTACCAAGCATTATTGCTTGGATACCCAGGCCAGAAGTGATGCCAGGTTTGGCACAACAGTCCTGCAGAGCCTGTTTCCTAAATAGGTTCTTTGCCCACCTCCAAAGGTACTGCTTGGGTAGTCTACATTTGTCAGAATACAGAAGATTTCTTGGGGTTTGAAGGAAAAATTACTTACCATAATAACTGTAGTTCTTCCAAGAGAATCTTACTGTATTCTGAGCTCCCACCCTACCTCCCCTACTGGAACCTAATGGGCACTGCACTCCAGCTGTCCATATTTTATCACAAACCTGTTGGTGTTGCTGTTGATTGTTTTCATGGGCATCTGTGACTTGCGTCTTAGAGATGCCCATGCTGTTTAAGAAGGGGTTCTTTTTTAGGGGTGTATTAGTTATTTTTTAGGATAGTTTAGTTAGCTTGTTCTTTTGCACGCTCAGTAAGAATCTGATGGTTGCAGGAAGTACAGCCAGGGACAGTGGTTTGAAAACCGAGGTCATGCCTAGCATTCCACCATTAGTATAGGTTCTGTTAACCATTTCAGTTCTGGGGCAGTCCTATGGTGAGACTATACTGCATTTGTCAGAATACAGTAAGATTCCCTTGGAAGAAACAAGATTACTATGGCAAGTTTTTTTTTCCTTGCCTGTCATTTGAAAAGGAAAAGCAAAAGGAACAGCTAGAACTAGAGACAAAACTGCATGATTCTAACTCCAGGAATCACTCAGCCTTCAGTGTTGAACTGCCCTAGAGAGAATGGAATTTATGCAAACGATGGAATTCTCATTGGCGTGTGCCAATTTCAAACTGTGGTCCTTAGTAACTGCTGCACTCAAGTGCTCAGATTAATTTCTCTGCCTGCTGGTTCAGATGCCTCAGACAGCGCTCCTTATTTGTCGATCAGTAATATTTATTTACTTTTTATTTTACATTGCTGCCCCATTCAGGTTAGTTTAGTTATTTGGGTTGATTTCTTTTGTTTTCTTGGTTCCTCACCGGTTCCGTGGAACCATGAGGAACTGCTGTTTGTGAGGTTTTTCACCTCAGAAAAAACTTTATTTATTATTAACGTTCTGGTTCCTGTTAGGATCCGTTAACATTATTTAGTTTTATGTATATGTACTTTAGCTGCAGTTCCATTTTCCTGTCAGGAACTGAATGGCTCTTGGTTCCCGGATTCTGTAGGGAACTGATCACTTGGGTTTTCTATATAAACTTTGTTGGTTCTGGAACTGACACTTTTGTTTTGGGGTTGTTTTTTTGTGTGCCTGACGTCCATGTCAGAAGCACCCAAACAAAAGAGAAAGACAGGACCGACTGGGTTCAAGAACTGCATTAGCTGTGGCCAAATAGTAGCTAAGACAGATAGGTACAACCTGTGCATTTTGTGTTTAGGACCCAGTCATATATTTGCCAAAAAAACTCAAGGAAATAGCCACTCCTTCCTCACCATCTAAGCCTTCTGAAGAGGCATCTTCTTCTTCTAAAAAAAGAAAGGCCTAAAGAATCAGTGAACTTAGAATCCACAGAGAATGCTGACTCCACTAAAACTAAAAGGCATGTGGGACTGGCTAGTGAATCAGTTCCAGCAAAAACAAAACATAAAGAGAGATATCGCTGCACCTCCTGCTGAGAAAGCAAAGGAGCTCTCAGCTGACAGACCAGCAATGCCCTCAGCTAAGGACATTGCAAAGGCCTTGCAAATTCTGCAGGCATTACAGGCTGTGGTTCCAGTGACTCAGGAACCAGTGTGTCTATGATGACAAAGGAGAGGAAGAAGAGGAGGGGGAACCTATCGAACCAGAGGTATCCCCACAGCAGGACTTCAGTTCTCCACCCTGGGGACCTGACGACTGCACCTCTCATTATTCATTTGTTAAGCAAATGGTTGATACCCTCAATCTCTCCGTCCAGGAGTCTGTGGAGGATGAGGAGGAAGCAGAATTCCTTGATATGATGGGGTTATTCCCCACTAGAAGGCTCCTGCTCCCAATACACAAGTCCCTAAGGAAAGCTGCCTTAACCTCTCCATCCAGAAGACTGTGGAGGATGAGGAGGAAGCAGAATTCCTTGATATGATGGGATCCAGAAGCAAATGATTTGATACCTTTTAATGGATGAAGGACTTGTTGGTCTGAAAGCTAGAGCACTATGTTCTTGTTACTTTTATGTTGGTCCACTAAAAGACATCAAATCATTTGCTTCTGGATCTGTTCTTACAAGGACCAGTACGGCAAACACTAAATCTAAATTTTGATATGATAGGGTTATTTCCCACTAGAAGGCTCCTGCTCCCAATATACAAGTCCAAAGGAAAGCTGCCTTAAAAATTATACAAACCTCTACCTCAATTCCATGGGTGGATAAGAAAGTAGACAAAAAATACCAGCTTGACAGAGCTAATTCTGCATTCCTGTTTAACTACCCTGACCATGAAGGGGTGGTCCAGGCTGCAGCATGTGACAAGGCCAGGGTACCTTTGTCATCCTGCTCTCCTGACAAAGATTCTAGAAAGATTGTTGGAATGAGAAAAAAGGGGTACCTGGCAACTTCACTTTTAGTAAGGCAAGCTAACTATATTCCTTATGCGGCCTAATATCAGAAGGCATTATGGAATACAGTACTGGCAATGACAGACAAAATGTCTGGAGAGGTGGCAGTGGACCTGGCAGAGACTGCCAGGACAGCACTGGATTCCACCAAGTACCTGTTCCATATGACTGTGGATGTGAATACCACTGCAGTCAGGCTTATGGCACTTACAGTTTCAATGAGATGGTTTGCTTGGCTCAGGGCCACAAACCTGTCTCAGGACACTCAGACTTAAGCAATGGATTTCCCCTGTGGAAGGTGACTCGCTTTTCAGGGATAAAACAGATGCATACATGAAAAAGGTGGAAGCGTGCAAATCCACTTACAGAAGCAACTCTGCAAGGGATAGGCCTTCCACCTCCTACAGGTTCCAGCACAGGGGAGGCAGAAGTAGGGGATCCTGTTCCAGGCCCTTTTTCCAGGCTCAAGCAATGCTAGACCACCAACAGACCAGGGGGTACTTTAAAGGCAGAGGCAGAAGGACCACAAGAAGGTTCACCCAGGTACCTCAAGCCCAGGCCCAGCCCAAGCAGAATCCCTGATGGCTGGTACAGGTCACCTCCCCCTACTAGTAGGAGGCAGGCTGACTCACTTCCTCCAAGCTTGGTACACCATCACCACAGACAAGTGGGTCTTGGAGGAAGTGAGCCAGGGACTGTCTCTAAGCTTCAAATCACTTCCCAAACTAAGTGGCAGAAATGTTGCCCCGGCTATTCCTGCAGAAAAAATTCTTCTGGAGTCAGAAGTGGAAAACCTATTGTCCATCAGAGCAGTAGAGCCTGCCCCCCTACTGCAGAGGGGCAAAGGCTTCTACTCCAGATACTTCCTCATCCAGAAGAAAAATGGGGACTGGCAACCCATTCTGGACCCAAGACTTCTGAACAGACATGTCAAAACCAAAGTTCAGGATGGTCACTTTGGTCATGATTATCCCTACACTGCAAAAAGGAGATTGGCTGGCATCCTTTGACCTAAAAGATGCCTATTTTCACATCCCAATCAGACCCAGCCACAGAAAGTACCTGAGGTTCAGATTGTCCTTAGACCACTACCAGTTTGCAGCCATGCTATTTGGCTTAACCTCAGCCCCTAGGGCATTCACAAAGTGTCTGGCTATAGTAGTGGCACAATTGAGAAGGCAGGGAGTAACTGTGTTCCTGTACCTCGATGACTGGCTAGTCATAGGACAGTCCTGCAACAAACCAGAGACTCCATGGCTCTCACCCAGAGGACTTGGAGTCTCTGGGCTTCCTGATAAATGCTCAGAAGTCTTAGCTGGAGCCCGTCCAGGTCCTGGACTTCATAGGGGAAGAACTGGATACCAGCCAGGTAAGAGCCTTTCTTCCCCAGGACAGAGTAAGCAGTATCCTGGCACTGGCAGGATCATTCCAACTAAACAGACCCAGGCCAGCAAAGGAGTTCCTGCGGCTACTGGGCCACATCGCAGCTGCCACAGCAGTGGTGCCAGGCTCCAGGTTCCAGATGAGAGATATTCAGTTCCACGTGCGAGTGCACTGGTCTCAGAGAAGAGATTCCCTAGCCAAACTGGTGCCAATCAAAAACACCCTGTTACAGGCCCTGCAGTAGTGGTTAGACAGCGAGAACCTCATGGAGGGGAACTCCCTTCCAAAAGGAGCATCCATTGGTGGTGCTTACAACAGATGCTTCCCTCCTGGGCTGGGGGGCACACATGCTCAACCTAACAGCCAGTGGCATGTGGTCCCATCAGGAATCACTTCTGCACATAAATCTGTTAGAGCTCAGGGCAGTGTATCTGACGGCATTTATTCTGCACCTAAAGGACAAGGTAGTGCAGGTCAGAACAGACAACACTACCACCATGTACTACATCAACAAACAAGGGGGAACCAGGTCCACTCCACTGCACAGAGGCCATGAAGGTATGGAGCCTGGCCTACTCCCTGCAAGAGTCTCTGTCTGCCATCCACCTACCAGGGAAGGAAAACATTCTGGCAGACTCCCTCAGCAGGATCATCCAGTATCATCACGAGTGGTCCCTGAATACACCGGTACTCCAGTCAGCATTCAGAAGGTGGGGCACCCCAGAGATCTCTTTGCCTCTACAGACAACCACCAGCTGCTACAGATCTGTTGCAGGCCTCCAAGCAGGGGTACTGTTCCAGTGGATGCCTTAACACTAGATTGGTCAGGCAGATTCCTGTATGCCTTCTCTCCTTTTCCCCTGTTGCTCAGGACTCTGATAAAGCTCAGGTCACAACCAGCAACAATGATCCTGGTGGCACCAGACTGGGCAAGGAAGCCATGGTATTCACGCCTGCTGACCCTATCTGCCTCATAGCCAATCCACCTGCCCCAGAGGCACAACCTCCTGACATCCTCTCAGGGCAGGATCCTGTACCCCAACCTGAGGTCCCTGCCGCTGAAGGCTTGGCTCTTGAAGACCTAGAATTTGCTAGCCTAAACTTTCCTGAAGAAGGTTTGACTGTGCTCAGGGGCTCTAGGAAGCCATCAACCAAGAAAATTTATACTTCAAAGTGGAAAAGATTTTCTATCTGGTGCTCAGGAAGGGATATTAATCCCTCCAGGGCTGATCTCTCTCTTCTACTGGACTATTTGACCCACCTCCATGCCCTGGGACACAGACCTTCTACTCTGAAAGTCCATCTGGCTGCAAAATCAGCTTATATCTCAGCTGGTAAAGACAGGTCCATGGCCTCCCACCCTGTCTTTAGGAAATTTTTCAAAGGTCTCAGTCACCTTCACTCTCCCCTTAGGGAGCCAGTTCTGGCCTGGAATCTTAACATTTGTATTGCCAGGCTCGTGGAGCCCCCTTTGAGCCAATAGCAACCACAGACTTGAAGTATGTCATATGGAAAATGTTTTTCCTGGTGGCCATCACTTCAGCCTGGTGAACAAGTGAATTACAGGCCCTGTGCACAGATCTGAACTATATCTCCTTCCACAGGGACAAAGTGGTTCTCAGGACCAATAGGAAATTCCTTCCTAAGGTGGTCTCAGACTTTCATTTGAATCAATCCATTACATTACCTGTCTTCTTCATGGATGATTCCAGCTCCTCTGAATGGGAACTACACAACCTGGATGTCAAGAGGGCACTAAGCCATTACCTTGACAGGACCAAGGCTCATAGATCAGAACATACCCAGCTACTCCTCACTTATGGGGAAGTGGGTAAGGGTAAACCTGCATTCAAATGAACCATTGCACACTGGATAGTGGTTTGCATACAGTTCTGTTACAGTAAAGTTGGTAAGCAGGTTCCCCTGGGCCTCAAGGCACATTCTACCAGGGGCACAGCTGCCTCAGTGGCAGCTGCAAGGGATATTCCTTTATTGGAAATGCAAAGCAGCTACATGGAAAACTGTTCACACTTTTACCAAGCATTATTGCTTGGACATAAAGTCCAGAAGTGATGCCAGATTTGGCACAGTGGTCCTGCAGAACCTTTTCCCAAAATAGGTTATGTGCCCAACCCCAAAGGTACTGCTTGGAAGTCTTGCACTAGTTTAATCAAACTGAGTGATTCCTGGGGTTAGAAGAAAAAATTGCTGTAGTAATCTTGTTTCTTCCAGGGGATCACTCAGTATGATTAAAACTCCCACCCTGCCTCCCTACCTGAACCAAGGGAAAAAGGGGACAGATTCTAATTCTGCATCCCTGCTGTCACATGCTACATATGTTGTTCCTGGTTAATGTTCAAGTTCTTTACCCAGTTGGTACATAGTGTTGTCTCTTTTTAGGGACTTTTTGTTTTTTGGGGATGTGATTAAGGAAGGCTTAATCTACATAGTTTAGCTAGCTAGAGGGTCTTTACCCCTGTCAGGCTGTGTAATGAATCTGAGCACTTCAGAGTGCAGCAGTTACTAGAGGCAGCAGTTTGAAACTGGCACGAGCCAATGAGAGTTCCATCATTTGCATAAATTCCATTATCTCTCTGGGGCAAATCAACATTGAAGGCTGACTGCATTTATTTAATCATACTAATTGATCCCCTGGAAAAAAAAAGATTATTATGATGAGTAATTTTTCTTTCTTTAGAGACAGAGCACAAAATAATCCTAAATGAAGAAGTCAGACAATGACTGGAAGAATGTAGGAAAAAACTAAAAATTCTAGATCGTAAGATTGAAGGAACATTAAGGTATTCTCAGCAAGGACTTTTTGAAATGGGTAACCAAGCTGGCAGGTTGCTGACATGGCAACTCCACAAAGACGCAGCCAGTAGAATGGTGTTGGGCTGCAGAAGGCATGTCGCACCTCACCAACTCGAAACAGACCTCACAGCCATTACTAAAGAATTTGCAGAATTCTATCAGAATCTGTACCAACAGGAAAGAATAATGCTACATCAAGAGAAATTAAATGTTTTATTCCAAAGAGTTAAAATAAAAAAATTGAGGCAGAAAGGTCAAGACATGCTAGAAAATCCAATTAGCAAGGAGGAAATTCTGATCACTTTAGGGAACCTCAAAAGAGGCAAAGCCCCAGGTCTTGATGGACTAACCCTGGAATTTTCTAAGACATTTAAAGACATCCTCCTGCCTCATCTGGGCAGTGTCATCAGGCTGGTGCAAGGGGGGAAGGGGCACCACCTTCCTGGCAGTACACCCAGATACTGATAACTCCTAAACCAGGAAAGGACCCCACACTTTGTGGCCCTTATAGGCTCATATTGCTACTGAATGTGGACAAAGAAATCTTCACTTCAATCCTGTCAAAATAACTCCAGGGCTGTGTGGGGGCTCTGGTCCACCCAGATCAGACCAGCTTTATTAATGACCAACTGATATATGGTAACATTAGATGCCTACTAAACTTAATTTCTTGGCTAAAGAGTAATCCAGAGCCTGTGCTGGTTATCTTCATGGACAGTACAAAGCCATTTGATTGGGTGGACTGGAGGTTCCTGCACAGGACCCTGGAGGAAATATGACAAGGCCAGAAATCTTGTACCAGTATCAAAACACTATATGCCTCCCCACAGGCTACCTTACACAATCAGATTCCATTTAACCAGAGGCACTAAGCAGGGCTTCCCCCTCTCTCCCCCCTCCACTTCACCCTTTGTATCAAGCCTTTAGCTATAGCAGTCATTTTCATTTTATTTTTTATACGCGTTAGCAAAATGTCATTTTCACAAGTGACAACTACAGGAATACAAATAATAAAAAACAATAAATACAATACACAAACAATTTACCAGAATACAATACACACAATTGAATGTTAAATACAGGTGCAGTCATTCTTTAAAATGAGCCTTTGTTTTAATCTGATTTTAAAGGATTTGATTGTTGTACAATTAACAATTTCTTAAAGTAGGGAACTGTACAAAGTAGAAGCCCTAAATAATACAGATTTTTGTCCTATTGATTTTTTGAATAATGGAATTATGAAAACTTACTTGCTTTATGACCTAGTTCCCTGGGTATTGATGTTCCTAGGAAATAGTGACATACCTGTTTGTGGAAGCAAACCAGTAATTCCCCTTATGAAGCATGGTACCCAGTCTTACATTGCATCTTATTTTCAAATGAAAGGCAACCTGCTATTTTATACAAAGTACAAAGATGAGTTCTCCTTGGGAGGTTAGTCATAAATCGGAGAACATTATTATATGTTACTTTCAATTTACTCAAAACTCTGTCGCTAGTTGCAGAATAAACAGTAAGCCCATAGTCCAGTACACTAAGTAGCTGACTGTATGTTAACAGTCTTTGAGATTCAGGTACCACAAAAGTACGTATTCTAAATAGAAGACTCAATCCCTGATGAACCAGACTTACAACATATTTAACATGGGATTCAAACATAAAATTGCTATCTAATATAATCCCCAAATATTTAAAGCTATCTATGGTTTCAATAGGTTCACCCTTAAGATCAACTATAAGAAAGTTAAGTTCTCTGTTCTTTCTTGGACCTGTAAAAATCATGACCTCAATTTTTTTTAGTATTCAGAAGCATACTTCTAGACAAAAGCCACTCCTGGAAAAAATCAAAATCTTTGTGTACAACACCCATTACATCCCCAAGCACAACCCCGTACTAAAGATAACTCCATCAACTGCATACAAAATTATCTCAGATTTTTCACAAGATTTCAGGGCAGAATTCATGAACAGTGTAAACAAGAGGACCTGATATTGAGCTCTGTGGTACCCCACATTTAATCAAGTGACCTTCGGAGACAATTCCAGCAATTTTTGTTTTATGCACCCTATCCCTAACATAGTTAGAAAACCACTTTATTATGTCACTGGAGAAGTAGAATTCTGAAAGGACATCAAGAATCGGACCATAATCAACAAGGTCAAAGGCCTTGGTGAGGTGCATAAATACTGCTGCGGCACAGTGCCCTTTATCTAAGGCACTCTGCACGGAGCTTGTGAACCTCACCAAGGCCATCTCAGTATTACGACTGGATCTGAATCCATGTTGTGAACAAGTGAGTAAATTATATTGGTCCAGATAACTCATAATCTGATCAAAAATAAGCCTTTCTATATCTTTGAAAGAGGGGCCAAGAGTGAAATTGGTCGGTAATTAGAAACAATTTCCTTGTTACCCAATTTAGGTATGGGTTTAATAATTGCTTATTTCCAAAGCTTGGGGGAAAAACACATAACATAATAAATAGTTTAAAATAAAAGGAAGTAGGGAAGCCAAATCTGAGATACCCAGTTTTAGAAGCCTAAAATCGCTGTTATCTGGGCCAATATTAGGATGCAAATTATATTTCAATACATAGTCCTGTACCAAATCTGGTGTGACACTCCAAAAATAAAATTTTGGGTGATCAGTATTGATGTTATTTCCTTTTTTAGAAGCCAATTCTTTACTAATAGACTGGGCCCTGAACCTATCCAAATCTCAAAATAGTTGTTGAACATTTTGGCTACATCATTCGGTTCACTAACCAGTTTAGTTCCATCTAGCAGGGAGATGGTATTCTTTTTGATTTTCCCTGCCTAAAAGGCAATTTAAAGTCTTCCAGCTTTTCCTGGGATCCCCCATAGAACTAAACTGCTTAACTGTAAAAACCTGCATCTTGGCTTTTCTAATTTCAGAGTTACACTTATTGCGTAACGTCTTATAATTTTGCAGGGTCACTAAATCTCTTTTTACTTTTTACACGACCTATCTTTTTGTTTCATTAATTCAAGAAGCTCGGGGATTACCCACTTGTTTTTATTGGCCCTAATCCTCACACATCTCCTTGGGGCAATTCTATCAGTACTTGTATAAATAGCTGACTGGATTTTTCTAGTAAGCCATCAATATCTTTGATTGTCTCTAAGCAGGTCCAATCAATCTCCCTAAGGGCAGTGGAACTAGTTTCTGAATTAAGATGTTTTAAATTCCTAGAATTTATATATAGTGGGGGTTACCAACAGATCTAGCAGTCCACTCGCAATATACCTAGCAGTGGTCACTAATAGAAATCTGTCAATACCCCAGACTTAATAATCTTATTGGACCACTACCCAAATTGGCGCGGAGCCCCTACCAGTTTTATAACTATGCTTAGTGATAGCAATAATTAGCTGCTGGATACCTGTCTCTAAAAAAAGATCTTTGACATCACTAGATTGCTCGTGTCCCCAGTTGAGATTAAAATCACCCAATAGTATCCATTCCCTATTAAGGGGCAATTTGCTTTTACCTTCGGTTACCATCTGCAATCTCCTCTCTATATATCCTGGAGAAATATAAACTGAGCTAATGGTAATGTGTTTTTCAGAACATAAAAGTAAATCTACAGTTGTCAGATCACAGCCTGAGGAACCCAATGAAAAAATGTAATTATTGTGCTTTGAGTTTTGATGCAACATAAATCATAGAACCACTCCCTCTTCCCTATCCTATCTTGTCTTGTCTAAATACATTATTTATTTAGTTTTTGTTGACCAGGTAAGTGCACTAGACCAATTCTGCCTGTTTTCAGGCACAACCCGGGGGGAAGGGATACAGATGAATGCTAACTGATACTGAACCAGATTAAGCTGCTGGTGATATTTGTTTTAGTGAATGGAGGGAAATTTAGCCAGGGCATTATATACCTGCAAAGCAATTTCTGTATGATCTATCATATTATTTAACCATGTTCCAAACAATGCTGTTATGTCAAAATTATGAAATTCCACTCATGTTTCAAATTAGTCCCATTTTGCAAGGAGACTCTGACTGTTTAAATGAACAATCCTAAGTGTTGGAATTCTAGATAAAGTACTGTTAACTTCATGAGACAAGAGAACCCTAGATTCACCTGATTCATAATGGGGACCAAGGTGGGGATGTACTGAGCCTGAAATTAGCAAAAACAGGACAATCAGTTTTCTAAATAATGCCTTGTTGTAGTAGTACCTCTCCCTTTTTGTTATTAGTTTTACAGAAAATACAGTCCCTACCTATACAGAAAATGTCAAACCCTATATAGCTGAATAACAACCCCTTCGGTAACCTGACTCACCAAATGTCTTCCAGTATAAGAAATGTTCTACTTAATGGATCCAAATAATTAAATTCAGTATCCATCATTATCTCCTGTGCCCTATTTCTATCAAAAGAAAAAAATACTCACCTTAGTAATGTTGTTTCTTCTAGTGGAGTCTTGCTGTATTCTGACTATTGCAGTTAGGTCCTGCCTTTCAACTGCCCTGGAGAACAAAGAGTTAACTTTCCATGGCCAGCATGGAACGTTCAGGAGCTCGGTTGAAGCCCCTGTCTGCTGTTGTTTAAACTCCAACCGTCAGATCTTTACGAGCAATACTCACTAGAAGTTCTGTGTGGAAACTGTAAAACTCACACTAGCCAACTGGCAACTAAATTTATTAAAAAGGGTTTTTGGTTTCAAAGCAAAGACTCAAGTCAGGAAAGCCAAAAAACAAAACACAACACACACCACACACCCAAAGAAAAGGGGGGTGAAAAGGGGGCACCTCTATGGTGCCAACACTGCTCCTGCCCACCCACATCCCAAAAACCAGGTTCTGAGAGGGGAGGCAGGAGGGAGGTCAGAATACAGCAAGACTCCATTAGAAGAAACAACAATACTAAGGTGAGTAATTTTTTTCTTCAAACAACATGAAGTCTTGCTGTAGCCTGACTATTGCAGACTACCAAGCAGTACCTCCATGGAGGAGGGACAGAACCTACTTTGGGAATAGGCTCTGAAGTACTGCTGTGCCAAACCGAGCATCACTCCTTTGCCTGGATATCCAGAGAGAGAGAGTAATGCTTGGTGAATGTATGGACTGTTTTCCAGGTGGCTGCTTGACAGATTTCTAAGATAGGAATATCCCTGGCAGCAGCCAGGGAAGCAGCTGTACCTCTAGTAGAGTGAGCCCTCAGGCCTGAGGGTGGGATTCTACCCAGCTTTTCATAGCAGAATTGTATACAAGAGACAATCCACCTGGCAATAGATCTCTTAGTAGCAGGTTTGCCATTACTATATGTGAGGAACAACTGGAGGGACTCAAACCTGTGACTCTTGGTGTGCTCTGTGTAGTATCTGAGGGCCCTCTTAACATCCAAGCTGTGTAACCTCCTCTCTCCAGAGGAGGAATGGTCAGTGAAGAAAACAGGGAGAGACATAGACTGATTAAGGTGGAAATCTGAAACCACCTTAGGCCAAAACTTCCTGTTAGTTCTTAGGACAACTTTATCTCTATGGAAAGAGATGAAATCAGGCTCCACTGACAGGGCTTGCAATTCACTGATATGCCTGGCAGAGGTAATGGCTACCAAAAACACAGTTTTCCAAGTCAAGTACTTAAGCTCTGCAGAGGACAAAGGCTCAAAGGGTGGTTGCATAAGCTGAGCAATGCAAACATTAAGGCCCCAAGCAGCAGCAGGGTCCCTAAAGGGGGGATTGGTGTGCAGCAATCCATTGAAGAACGTATAAAACACAGGATGTGCTAACAGAGGAGAGGGCTTGCCTACTGACAAGAAGGCAGAAACAGCTGCCAGATGCACTTTAAGTGTAGCCGGCCTAAGTCCTAAGCCATTAAGATGAACCATATAGTCCAGGACTGTAGGCAACCCAGCAGATTCTGGAGAAATATGTTTATTAGAGCACCAAATAGTGAACTTTTTCCATTTGGAGTTGTAAGTCTTTCTGGTGGAAGGCTTTCGAGAAGCCTTAAGGATATCCAGAACCCCTTGAGAGAGGTGCAGATCAGCAAACTCTAACTCTTCAAGAGCCAGGCCTTGAGATTGAGAGATTTGAGGTTTGGATACCAAATCCTCCCCTGAGAGGATGTCAACAGGTTGTTATTCCTGGGAAGAGACAGGGGAAGATGGACTGCTAAGGACAGCAACAGTGGGTACTAGGGCTGTCTGGCCCAGTCTGGAGCAATCAGAATCACTTTGCATGGTTGAGACCTGATCTTGACTAACACTTTGAAAGGAGAGGGAAGGGGGGAAAAGCATACAGAAATCTTCCTTCCCAATTCAGAATCAGAGCATCCAGGAGGACTGAGCCCAAGACTGGGGGTCTGCAACAAAAGAGAGAAAGTTGGTGATTGTCTGGGGCTGCAAAAAGATTTATCTGTGGAGTGCCCCATCCCGAGAAAATCACTTTCAAAACTAGGGGATCTAGGGTCCATTTGTGATGGCCCTGGGATATCCTGCTGAGAGCATCTGCTAGGACATTGTCCTTCCCTGGGAGGTGAACTGCTATCAGAGAGGTTTGCAGGGAATAGGCCAGGGACCACAACTTCATTGCTTCTGGCACAAGGCCGTAGACCGAGTGCCTCCTTGCTTGTTGATGTACCACATTGTGGTGGTATTGTCTGTTCTGATCTGGACCACCTTGTTCTGTACAGATTTGGAAAAGGCTTGCAGTGCCAGAAACACTGCTCTGAATTCCAAGAGACTGATGTGAAGCAGAGACTCTTGAGGTGACCACAGCCCTTGGGTGGTAAGATCCCCCAGGTGGGCTCCCCAGCCCAGCAGGGAGGCATCTGTGGTGAGTATCACTGAATAAGACTGAGTGACAAAAGGAACTCCTTGTCTCAAATTGTCCTGATCCTGCCACCATTGCAAAGCCTGGATCAGGGTTCAAGTCACTGGGACCAGTTTGGTAAGGGAATCCTTTCTTTGGGACCAGAAGGCTCTTAAGTGGAACTGAATGTCCCTCATCTGAAATCTTGCTCCCTGGACCACTGCTGTAGAGGCTGCCATGTGGCCCAGGAGCTGCAGGAAATGCCTTGCTGGTCGAGACACCTGAAGGGTGAATGAAGAGGCCAGTTCCATAAGGGTCCTTGCCCTGTCCAGGGGAAGGAAGGAAGGCTCTTGCCCTTATTGTATCCAGCTCTGTCCCTATGAAGGTGAGGAGCTGTACTGGCTCAAGAACTGACTTTGGAAGGTTGAGGAGGAATCCTAAGAAAGTGAGCACTTGCTGAGTTATTTGCAGATGTGACTTGACTTGGTCTGGAGACTGACCCACTATGAGCCAGTTGTCCAAGTATGGAAAGATGGAGATCTTTTTTCTTCTTAGGAAAGCAACCACTACTGCTAGGCACTTTGTGAACACCCTTGGGGCTGATGTTAGGCCAAAGGGCATTGCTCTGAACTGATAGTGGCCTGAGGATAACTCAAACCTGAGGTACTTTCTGTGGGAGCACCTGATGGGAATGTGAAAATAGGCATCTTTGAGGTCCAGGGAGGCTAGCCAGTCCCCTGGCCTTAGAGAGGGCAGAATTATTCCCAGAGTCACCATTTTGAACTTTGGTTTTAAAAGGTGCTTGTTCAGATATCTTAGATCCAGGATGGGCCTCCATTCTCCTGTTTTTTGAGGGGTTAGGAGTACCTGGAGTACAATCCTTTGCCCTTGTGTAGGGTTGGAACCCTTTCTATGGCTCTGAGAGCCAGGAGGGAAGAAACCTCTGCCTCCAGGGCAAGGGTCTGTGATGGATTTGCAGGTGGAAAGGATCTGGTTCTCATCTTGGGAAATTTTTTGAAGCTGAGAACCACTCGTACTAACATACTATTTGCCAGCAGATGTGGATGGTCTATCGAGTCTGCTCGAACCTCAGATCCCTAGTTGGGTGCTGAGGCCCTCCCCTCCCTTGTGTTCCAGAAACCCCTATCATTCATCCCCACCCCCCTGGGACAGGCCATCATCTGATACATCCACTTTCTGTGTCTTTCCCACCCTCTCTTGAAGCCCTCCACTGTGGATCTCTGAACCAGCTCGCCAGGCAGTGCAATCCAAGGGTCCACCACCCTCTCAGTGAAAAACCTCCTCCTCTTTTCCCCCCTCACCCTTCCAACTTCAAACCATGCCCTCTGGTGATACCTCTCTGCTTTAGTCTAAAGATCCCCTCCATGTTTACCCTATTTATTCCCTTGAGGTACTTGAAGACCTCAATCATGTCCCCCCTGTCTCTCCTCTCCTCTCCTCCAATGAAAAGAGGCAGCGCTCCTCAAGTCTGTCCTCATACGTCAAATCCCCTAGCCCTCGTATCATCTTAGTTGCCCTCCTCTGTACCCTCTCCAGGAGCTGTATGTCCCTCTTCAAGTGTGGTCTCCAGTACTGTACACAGTACTCAAGGTGTAGTCTAAACAATCCATTGTACAGCGGCAGAATCACTTCCTTGCTCCTAGAGGTGATCCCCTACGATGCATCCCAACATCCTGTTTGCCTTGCTAGCGCTCTCCTGCACTGCTCAGAGTTATTCCATGCCATCCACCATGACCCTAGGTCTTTTCCCCTATTGAGGCCTCCAGCGCCTCCCCTCCCAGGGTGTACCTGTGTTTAGGGTTTTCCCACCCAAGATGCAACACCTTGCACTTAGTGATATTGAAATTTAATTTCCATGTGTGAGCCCACCTTTCCAGGGTGTCCAGGTCCCCTTGCAGTGCCAGCCTCCCCTCTTCTCCCTCAACTACTGCTCCCATCTTGGAGTCATCAGCGAAAAGACTAATTTCACACCCTATACCCTCCCTGATGTCTGATATGTATGCATTAAACAGGATCGGACCCAGGACCGAGCCCTGCGGTACCCCACTACCAACCCCTCTAGGGTTCGAGAGCTCCCCACAGACCACTACTCTCTGGGTGTGTCCAGCTAGCCAGTTTTCAATCCATCTGACCATCAAAGGGCCAACTCCTAACCCCATCAGTTTCTCCACCAGACCATTGTGGGGGACAGAGTCAAACGCCTTGCTGAAGTCCAAGAATAATAGCATCCACAGGCTTTCCCTATCCAGTTCTGATGTTACCCATTCAGAGAACTCCACAAGACTGGTTTGACATGATCTACCTGGCACAAACCCATGTTGCCGACATCCAGACCTCCCACTTCTTCCAAGTACACCCCCAATCGTTCCTTTAGTATACTCTCCATTAATTTTCCCACCACCGAGGTCAAACTGATGGGTCTATAGTTACCTGGTACTTCCCTCGACCCCCCTTTATGGATTGGCACCACATGTGCCTCTTGCCAATCTAAGTACCATCCCTGTCTCAAGTGACCTGTTGAAGAGCTCCGTCAGGGTGCAGCCAGTATGTCCGCCAGTTCCATAGTACTCTCGGATGAATGCCATCTGGCCCAGGAGATTTGTCTTTCTTTAGGGCCTTGAGGCTAACCACACCTTCAGGTGGAGATAGCATCATCCGTCCCTCCACCTTACTGGCCTTTTATCCTTATCCAGATGTGACACCCTGGGGTACCTCTCCTCCCTCTTGCTCCATTTCTGTTGCTCCCTGATCCCACTCACTGCTGCTTCTATCCATCATGCCTTGCTTTGTAGATATCTCATCCCCTCCCTAGTGAACACAGAGGCAAAGTACTCATTAAATACCTCTGCCCTGGTCCTCGCCTCTTCCACCACCCTCCTTCTGATCTCAATCTGCTGAGATGGCCTTAGTTTTCTCGGCTCCCCAATGTACGGAAGAACCCTTTCCCCTCCATGTATCCCCCATGCCAGCCGCTGCTCTTTACTGGACTTTGCTCCCCTCACCATCTGGGTGACTTTTCTAGATGCAAGATGGTACATTTCCTTATCCCTATCCCCTCTTGTTGTTTTATATATTTTGTAGGCCGCCTTCTTTTCTCTGACTGCTACCTGTACCTCACTGGATCACCAGCATGGTTTATGTGAGCTTGCTCCCTTATGTTTCAACTTAGCGCAGATCCTGACTGCCTCATGAAGTCCCCGGTTTATGACCTCCCATCTCCTTTCCACACTTGTCATTGATGTAATCCCCTTCAAGTGATCCTTGAGAATATTTCCCATGCCCACAAAGTCTGCCCCCTGAAGTCCACTGCCAGTGTCCTAGATCTCACCCCCCCTTCCCCCATGCTTATTTAAGACCAGACAGTATTGTGGTTGCTCCCAGTCAGGGGGTCCTCTACAACCAGGTCCTTTACCAGATCCTCATCTGCCAGAACCACGTCCAGGACATGCCCCTCCCTTGTGGGCTCCATCACATGCTGTGTTAAGAACACATCCTGGAAGCCGTCCAGCAGCCTCTGCTCCTTGGCCACCTTAGAGGACATGGTTCCTCAGTTTGTACCTGGCATATTAAGGTCCTCCATCAACACCACTCCTTCCTTTTTGGTCCACACTGGGCAATGATGTTGTCCATCAAACCATCCTCTAGAACATCACTCATCCCGAGGGATATATACTACACCCAGCTTGACCTTATCTCCTGCTGGGGATCGTGAGTGACCCATAAAGGCTCCGCTTTCCCTCTGCCTCTTCTACCCTAAATTTCTATGTCATCTCTAATGAACATAGCCACTCCACCCCCTCTGCCCTCCTTTCTATCCTTCCTAAGCATAGTGTACCCCCGCATGTTTAGGTCCTAGTCATGGTTTTTGTTGGCCCACGTCTCCGTGACCGCCGCCACATCCACCCCCCCTGAACAGCATGGCCTGGAACTCTGGCAACTTGTTTCCCAAGCTCCTGGCATTTACTAACACCAACCCCCACCCCTTATCCCTGATCCCCTTTGTTGAACCCCACCCAGGTTCCTTATACTTCCATCCTCCCTCTGCTCCTCTGAAACCTCCCCCCAGTCTGTTCCCCCTCCTCCCTTGGGTTTGAAGGCTCGCCCCTCATCTGGAGGAGAGGGCTTCTGAGTAAGCCCTCCCTTATCCCTTCCCCCCCTCACAAGTTTAAACCCCACCTTTCTTGAATGTAGTCAGCCATCCCCTGTTTAAGGACTTCCTTCCCTAATGGGGCAAGATGAAGCCTGTCCTTGGCATACAGTCCCTTATCCTCCTGAACTCTCTTCCAGTTCCCTAACATCCCCAACCCACTCTCTTCACCCCACTTCCTGAGCCAGTCATTAACCTCTGTGATCTTCATTTTTTTCTCCACTGAGGCCTTTGGTACTGGCAGTATCTCTGAAAAGAAAATGTTGTATCCATTATCCCGACAGACTCTGACAAGTTCTTGGAACCTTGCTTGGATTTCCAAAACGCTGTTTCCCTCTAGATCATTAGTTCCCAAATGCACCAGGAAACTGCTCTCCACAATCCCTAACCAGTTCATACACCATGAACTTTGCTCTGTGCACTGTCAGCCCAGAGATACTCACTACCTTCACCTGGCTATGGCATCCACCCCCCTGTCCCTCCCACTGGATACCCCTAATCATCGAGTCTCTCAATAACAGAACCTTAACACCGCTATCATCCTTATGGTTCCCTCCACTATGCCCTCTCAGCCCTCCACCCCCCCCTTATTCGTGATCTCAATTCCATGGGAGTCTTTCTGCCTTATTAGAGACCCCCTTGTCACCCTCCCCTTTCTGCCTCCCTCATTATTTTGTCCACTTAACACAGACCCCCTCTGAATAAGTGTCCCCTTTAACCCTCTCTTATCTGAACCGTTTATCCTGGCCCTGATGGTTTCCCCTTCCCCCACATAGCCATCCTCCCCCCTTGTAATAGTACCCCTGCCTCCAGAGGCTCTCTGTGGGTCCCCTTTAGCTAGGGCCCCATCCTTGGTACTGACCCCCCTGCTGAAGGGGGGCCCCTCTCCCACCTCCTTGTCTCCCAGTTTCTCTCCAGTCATGCTCTCCTCCCTCATGTCTGCAATATGTTGCATCTCCCCCATTTGCTTAACATATATGTTTCCCCTTCTCCCTCTGGGGCTATTTCTATCCTTTCCATTGCCGGTCTCTGATGCCCTATGGGTATCCTCCTCCCTTCCCCCGGCCTCTGTATCAGTTTCCTCATTTCCACCAACCCCTTCCTCCCCCTCTAGGTTGCTTAGTAGCTCAAATTTATTGTGACACTCTATGTCAGCCTCCATCAAGTAACCCGAGTTTCCCCTGACTGCACCTCTAAACTGCCCCTCTTCTTCCCCTCTTGCTCTGTTCTCCTTAGGAGCTCCCTTCCCACAGTCTGCTGTTTTAGGCTTTCCCACAACAGCCCCTCCCTTCTCAATGTCTGCTCTACTAGGCTTCCCACAACAGCCCCTCCTGACTCTTCCCCCTCCACTCTCTTTGTATTCGGAATGTTCACCCTGTACACTTTCCCCTTAGTGTCAACATCCCTATCAAAGGGTCCTCTGTCCCTAATATCCCCCCTCCTGCTTGCTGTAACATAACATCCTGTAATTTCAGAGAGTTGCCCCAGCCTCCCCTCAGCCCCACCCTTCTGCTGCCCATATCCACACCCCTTATCCTTGGACACCTCCCCAGCTCCCCCAACTTACTCCTTAACCAATATACCTCACTCCTGATACAAGATAGCTGTCTACAGAGTGGGCAGCCTCCCTTTCTCCAGGCCCAATTGAGAATTATTGCCATCCCACAGCCTGTGCAGCCTACAACCCTTCTGAAGATGCCTGCCATGGTGGAATATGGCCAACCTGTTTGTCCCCCTCTGTTTATAATGGCACACCCCCTTTTCTCAGTCCCTTCCTCCTGGAATACAGTTTCTCTCTATACTGACTGTAGTTATTTACAAACCCAATTTCAACCCCACCAATAAAGTTCCCAAGTCTCACAAACACATACAGTCCAGTATGTGTCCAGTCCCACTAACAGTGTGTGTATGCAGACATCAGGTACCGTATGATGTCACAGGCCCACCGGTTCCTGTTGCTTTGAATTTCAGTTCCAAACAGAAATACACAGCCCTTCAATCCCAACCACCAGTGGCTTTTCAGTATTTAAGAACAAACATCACATTTAAAATTTCACTCTAATTATCACTGCCAAATAAGTGTTCCCAAGCCTCAAAAGTTACAGTATCACAGCCCAAGTAACAGTTCTAACTCAAAGTAGTAATTTTTAACACATAGAACTAATTTCACGTACAAAACTATTCAAATATTTCAGTTAAAACAGAATATAACCTCAGACCTCTGTCCTTACCAGCCTTCTGCTTATGTTCCCAAGTGAACAATGAAAGACAAGGTGATTTCTGTTAATTTCCCCTCTCCCTAACACCAGGCAAACATCACATTTAAACACCAGGCAAACATCACATTTAAATTTCACTCTAATTATCACTGCCAAACACGTGTTCCCAAGCCACAAAAGTTAAAATATCACAGCCCAAGTAACAGTTCTAACTCAAAGTAGTAATTTTTTAACACATAGAACTAATTTCACATACAAAACTATTCAAATATTTCAGTTAAAACAGAATATAACCCCAGACCTCTGTCCTTACCAGTCTCCTGCTTATGTTCCCAAGTGAACAACTCCCTGGCTTACTACTTCCAGGACCTACTTGTCTGATGTCAGAGACTTCCAGTCCTGGACAAAGTAAGCCAGCCTGCCCCCTACAGGTAGTGGAGAATCGGCCCAGGCAGACCCATCAGGGTGTCTGCTTGGCAGGGGCTTTAGGCTGAGAGGTGGAAGCAGGCCTGCTCATTCCCCATCTGCCTCTCCCTCTGAAGAACCCCCTCTGAGCATAAGCAGAAGAGGAGGCCTGGGCTTGGTAAAAAGGCCTTTGAAAGGGCCTGCCTCTGGAGTGCTGTCTCTGAGGAGTGGCTTGCCTTTCTTTGGCCTGAGCACTCCTGTAGGTGGTCCTCTACTCGTCCATCTTTTTCATGTAATTCTCTGTCTGCTCTCCAAACAGAGAATTACCAATGACAGGGAAATCCATGGCCTTAGCCTGGGTATCCTGTGATAGGCGAGTACATCTGAACCAAGCCATCCTCCGAAGGGCCACAGATGTAGCCATGACTCTAGATGAAACATCATTGGAGTCCACAGCAGCATGAAATTCCACCTTGGATGCCTCAATCCCATCCAGTCACCTGCTCCAGCTCCTTGGCAAGCTGGTCAGGGGCCTGTTTAGCCAGAGCCAGCACAGTGTCCCACCTGGACTTCTGGTATCTAGCTGTGTAGGCCATATAATTAGCCTGCCTGAGTCCCAAAGATGCTGCCATGTATTGTTTCTTTGCCATGGCATCAATCCTCCTGGAGTCCTTATCTGGGGGGTGTGATGCCAAGGGAATATTTGCCTTATCACAGGCAGCAGCCTGCACTACCCCAACATGGCTGCATTGCTGAGAAAGAAACCCGTGTCCGAGCCTGAAAGGGTATACCTCTTGTCCATTTGTCTGTCCACAGGAGGTATGGAGTTAGGAGTCTTTAGAATTTTAAATGTCTGTTTCCCAAAAGACTTATGGAGGGGAATAGACAGTCTCCTGGACTCTGGGATGTCCATCATTTCGACAAAATCAGGCTCCTCCTGATCCTCCACTGCTTCTTCCATTGGAAGCTGGAGGGTTTCAGCCACTTTCTTGTAAAACATAAAGTGGGAAGGGGACTCAGAAAGCCTGGGAGGAGAAACACCTGAAGGTTTGTCTGGGGAGATGTCCAGGTCAATAGGCACATCCAGACTTTCATAATCACCATCATCATCATTATCCTCATACTCTCCCTCCTCCTCCTCCTCCTCCTCTGGTTCATAAAATTCTTCTAAGGTATAATCTGGAACCAGGGGAACCCACCGAACCGAGCCTCTGCCAGATGGTGCCGGTTTGGCCGGAACTGAAGTTAGCGATTGAACTATCCTTATCGCTTTGGCTATTTCATCAGTGGTCGGAGAAACAATTTGTGGATCCGAACCGAATTATTTTTCTCTCCTTTTTCTTTTAACCGGAACTAACTCCTCAGAATTGGCTCTCCTTTTGCCTGAAGAAGTTTCGCCCTGGTCAGAGGACACTTCTTCTGGTTCGGTAGGAACCGAACCGGGCTGGCCATCTGGGTCAGCGGACTTCTCGGCCTCCCTTTCCCTCAGTCTACCTACTCTCTTATCCAGGGTAGCTTTGGGAAAACCTTTACAAATTTGGCAGTCTGAATCGAGGTGGTCAAACCCCAGACAATAAACACAGGTGGTGTGGGGATCAGCCTTAGCAAAGGCTTCCCCACACACACTGCAGTGTTGAAACCCAGTGGGGCCCTTTTTTTTCTTGGGTTTCTCAGACATGGCCAATCTTATCCAAAACTTACCCTTTTTTCGGCAATCTGCCAGGCAAGACAGCCCTATTGGTTCCTGACCGTGTTACGGGTCTTGGAAAAAAACGTAATTAAATCCCTGTTTTTAGAACCGATACGGACCAGTTACCACACACTAATAAATTCAAAACTTTTTTAAGACCAATCTGATTGGTTCAAACCAAACCAATCCCAAATTTACAAGTTCCACACAGAAACTAAATGTAAAACCTATTTAGTACTCACGGTACCACAGACAGAGACTTAAACCAACAGATTCGGTAGGAACCGAGCGAAAAAACAACACTTTGACTTTTTTGAACCAAGCAAAGAAGAAATCTCCAGAGCGACTGTTCAGTGAGACAGAGTAAAGAATCTGACGGTTAGAGTTTAAACAACAGCAGGCAGGGGCTTCAACCGAGCTTGTGCTGAACGTTCCATGCTGGCCATGGAAAGTTAACTCTTTGTTCTCTGGGGCAGTTGAAAGGCAGGACCTAACTGCAATAGTCAGAATATAGCAAGACTTCATGTTGTTTGAAGACCACCCGTTAAGTACTGGCTTCTGTTTACAACACTGCTGCTTAGTACCATAAAATGAGACTAACAAACTAAAAATGAATATATGTAAAAACATTGTTAGGATTCAAACTTCAAATTAAAATAAAATAAAAACTATAAACCTATACTATCAAGTAAAATAAATATCAAACAAATCTCACTTTAATCCCGGAAAAACATCTTCACCCTGCAAACTCAATTTAATATTAAACAAGGCCCGCTTTAATCCCAGTAAAAACTTTTACCCAGCAATCACACCCCTAATAAGCAAACCTCATCTAACTAAGTTACACAGCATTAAGCAAATTGCAACACAAAATATGGTAAACCTTAATCAAAAAAGATTATAGTTGAAACAGTTGTAAAGTGCAGACCTTCAAATATAGTCCAGTGTATATTTCAGTTGCAAAATTCTGTGTCCAAGTGGCATTTGCATAATGACCACATCCAAGGGATCAGAACTGGAGACAAGAATAATAAAATTTTGCAATATGCAGACAATTCCTTATTCTTATAACATCCCCGGAGACATCGGTACCAGTCCTGCTAGAAGAATTAAAACATTACGGGGAAGTGTCTGGATACAAAGTAAACCTAGACAAATCTGAGGCAATTAGGATTAATGGAGGGTACCCACAAAGAATAAGAGATAATTTCCCCTAATCTTACATATCTGCTTCTGGGTGAGATTCAGGCAGATTTGGCTAGATGGGTGCCCCTTCCCTTCACTTTAGGTGAAAGAATCGCAACTATGAACATGATTGCATTACCCTGGTTCATTTTCCTTTTACAAGCACTACCTATCAGCATCCCAGACCACTACTGGAAGCTGACACAGAAACACATACTGTCATTCATGTGGAAGAAGGGTAGACACAGAATGAACAAAAGATTGCTATCACTCCCAAGGGAAAAGAGGGGACCTTCAAATCCATATTTAAAACTGTACCACATTTCAGCACAGTTAGCCTCAATAGGAATGCAACTGAAACAAAGAGGAGATACTGGCTGGCTGGGAATGAAAGCAAATCAGTCTAGATTTATTGCACTGTATGCCCTGCCCCACGTCAACTTTGCCCCTGCCCTCTGGAAGGAAACATTCAACCCTTGGACTAAACACACACTAAAAATGTTGCCTCAAGCCAGCTCCATAACCCAGACCCCAAATGACATAGGTCCCCTGTCTATTATAGTGGGTGACCCTGACTTCCCACCACCCAGGATACAGAAGATGGAACAGATTAGGTATTACAAGATACCAAGCCTTAGTTCAAAGCAACACCTGTATCTCACTCAGAGCACTTAAAGAAAAATATAGTCTCCCTCAACATGATTTTTATAGGTATTTGCAAGTTAAGCAATACATGTTATCCCAAGGGAGGCTAACTAAAATTCACAGATCTTTCACCCCCCCCCCCCCGAAGATGTTTTATACTGGGTAGCAATGTTGAAGGGGTACAATTTCTAGATCATATAAAGTGTTAACATAGAGTACTGCACCCAGTTTTGGAGTCCTCACCTCAGAAAAGATAAGGATAGATTGGAGACAGTG
This sequence comes from Neoceratodus forsteri, assembly GCA_016271365.2. Classification (NCBI taxonomy): domain Eukaryota; kingdom Metazoa; phylum Chordata; order Ceratodontiformes; family Ceratodontidae; genus Neoceratodus; species Neoceratodus forsteri. The sequence goes on from CM028138.1 coordinate 422,888,679, forward strand.
CAGTGCAGAGTAACAGAAATTATTCAGGATCAGCAGGGCAGATCCTATGAGGAGTGCCTCAAGACACTAAATATGTACTCACTGAAGAGCAGAAGAGAGAGGGGAGATATGATAGAGACCTTCAAGTTCCTTGAAAGAATTAACAAAGTGAACTGCAGCCTGCAGGGAACAACTTAGTCTGAATACCAATTTGTGGTCACATAAACACAAATTGAAATTAACAGGAGGTAGGTTCAGGAGGGATGTGAGGAAGTTCTACTTTATGGAAAGGGTGGTGGAACTTTGGAACAGCCTGTCAGCTGAGGTGGTGGGTACAAAAACAATCAAGGGATTCAAGCAGGGCTAGGACATAATGAAGGGAATAGTGGTTACTGGGGCAACAGGACCAGAAAGGAAAATAAAGGACAAGGAGGGTTAGTACCCTGGAGGAACAGTAGGTTCCAGGGATTATAGGGAACTTGGGCAGACTGGATGGACCTCTGGTCTTTTTCTACTGTCATTGTCTTCGTTTCTGTGTTAATGGGGGAGGTCCACCCTGAAGCAGAGAGACTAAGACTGAACCAGGAAGCAGAGGCAGGAGTGGAAATCCCCAAAATGGAATGGATATGGGTCAAAGGCTGGAAGACTATAGCCTCCCCGACATGGAGAGAATTTAGGTGGAAGTGTGTATCAAGGTACTTCCACACACCTACTATCACCCAGCACTTCACAATGGGTAGCTCCAATCTGTGCTGGAGACGGTGTAGGGAGATAGGCTCACATTTTCACATCTTCTGGGGTTGCCTTTAAATCAAAAGATTCTGGCAATGAGTGCTTAAGGAACTAGGCCATCTCCAGGAGGCCCTTATCCCATTTGACTTTAAAAATCTAGGTCTTTGGGGTTAAAACTACAGGGTTAGGAAACCTTAAATAGCAAGGACTACTTAGCACACTCTGTACAGTGGCACTGTATGAAATCACTGGAAACTAGTTGCAGGAGGCAGAAACCTCTGTGACTGCATGGCAAAAAAGGGCGGAAGAAGTACAGTAGTTAGAATGGAATGCATCACAGCCATGTTGAAACTTACTTTGGAGAAACGTACTGACTTGTCCAAATGGGAGGGTAGGCAGGAAGGAAGGGCCCTGGATGACACAAACCCTGGATAAATAGATGGAGGAATGGTACAAACACACGCCCCGGCTCGTCTTTTCTGTCCCCACACAAACCTAATGCAGCCACCTCCCCCTCCTCCTTCCTTCCTCCCTTTTCACCCTAAAACACTTCCTCTCTCAGCTTTGCTGTACCAGTGCTCCCCCATACTCCTCACCCTTTACTCTGAAACTGCTTTTCAGGGCAGTGTCAAAGCAAACTCCTGCTTCTACACTTATTAACACCATGAGCCTGTTAATTACCTCTATGATTCTAACCACATGGCTCATACTTACCCCAGTAATACAGAACTGCCCCAAAGATAACACAGCTCTTACTGAATCTTTACTTTCTCAGCAAAGCCCCAAAACTACGACCTCCCCTGCCACCCCGCATGGATGGAACATACTACTCCCAAAAGGACTGGCACCTGGCATGTTTCTAAAGACTTATCGTATACCCACTCCTATAATCAACACGATTCTAACTTGGTCCAATTACAAGAAAGTAAGATCTACAAATCAATACCACTCACAGGCACTGAAGTACCTGAAATGGCAAGCAATTAGACTGGCTTGGCTACTTCTGCTGCTATCTCGGCATATCCATCTCAACCCTGGCCCTCTGCCGCATATACCGGAACCCCAAAGTAAACAAAGTGGACTAATAATAGTCTCCATTAATATATGCAGCCACCTGGCAAAATTGACAAACTACAAGTGTGGGTAACCCAGCATCAACCAGATATACTCTTAGTAGTTGAAACATGGCTGACACCAAGGATTACTGACACAGCCATTCACTTACAAGGATACTCATCTTTCAGACTAGACAGAACTGGCAAACGAGGAGGGGATGTGTAATCTACATAAAATATCAGCTCAAAGGGCTTGCACTCCCTCCGATAACAACCATCAAAAACACCCAAATACTGCCGGTGAAAATACTACTGGGCTCAATGTGTAAAAGCATAATGGTTGTATCTGTCTACATCCCTTCTAAGGAACAATCCTGCTGTTTCAAAGCGGTCCATGACTACCTCGCTGACCTTCCCCACAATACAAAGTTAATCATGGTCGGTGATTTCAACATAAACTGGGCATCCCCTGAGGCAGCACCATACAGAGACACTTTATCCTCCTGAAATATGTCCCAATTAGTTGACTCCCCCACTCATCTGAATTATTGAACAGGGGCTAGTTCTATTATAGACTGGTTGATCACTAACTGCTCTGAGAGAATTAACCGCACATTGGTCCTCTCAGATGCCCTCAGTGACCATTCTCCAGTACTTTTTAACTGGTCTAACAAGCCCCCAAAGTCCCAGCAAAGACACTCATGAATAGGATTTTAAAGAAAGAGAATCTGGATGCTCTCAAAGAACATCTTAGCTGCTAGGACTGGGGAGCCATAGACTCCACCAAAGACGTGGACCTGGCACTTGAAATCTTTATCCATAAATTCAATGAAGCATGCAATATTTACACCCCCTACACCAAACACAAAATCAAAGGCTCTTGTAAATCTTGTATCTCACCTCAACTCCTTGAGCAGATGAAGCACAGAGACAACTTGTGGCACAAAGCAAAAAGTACGGGGTCACCAGTAGGTATATAGAGAATAAAGGATTGGGAAGTGTGTGATATGGGAATTTAATGCACACCAGAGGTGTGGGATGCTACGTAAACCCCTTGGGCAAAGCCCAAGGGGCTTATTAAAGCATCCCACAGCGAGGGTGTGGATTAAATTCTCATATCACACACTTCCACATCTTTTATTTTTATGTTGATTGCGCTCATGCGCAAGAAACATATTGCGCCAGCTTACTGCAGAAGCAGGTTGTGGAGGTGCAGCACTGTTGTGGCCAATGCCCCCACTGCCTTTTGAGGCTTGGCCCACTTTCCCCAATGGGGTGGCACGCTGCTGCTGACACTAGTTCAGCCAGCGTGCCACAACCTTGAAACGTTTCATCCATTGCAATCAGGGGCCGCATCGTCATTGCAGCTTCAGCCATTCTGCTGCAATGAGGGAGCAACCTGTCGTTGCTGGGTGGAACGTTGGTACTGTAATATTGTTTTTGAACATGGTGACGGCTTGCCGGCGTGTTCACAAACAATATGACTGAGCCCTCGGTGCTGAGGGGGTACCCAAGCCTCCTCGGCAGCATGTGCACCCCCACAACAGTGTTTGTTTGCCAACGGGGACCCCAATCCCCATCGGCTTGAGTTCCCGCGCAAGTTCAGGTTGCCGATGGGGGAGCCCACTCCCCATCAGCATAATGGTCCCCGCCCGCCAAAACTTTTGTTTTATGCCCAGGGGGTGCCCAATCCCCCTTGGCTCTTGTTCCCCCCCCAGCACTCCATATATGCTGACAGGGCTGCCCAATCCCCCATCAGCTGCAGCCCCCCCCAAACATTCAGGTGGGATGCTGAGAGCCCACCCCAGCGTATCCAATGGCCCTGTAAAGAAAAAAACGTCCCGCGATGTTTTTTTTTTAAACCTGTAAAAAAGAAAAGGGTCCATCATGGTCTCCCTGCCCCCTCCCACATCCCACGCCCACCCACTGCGCACCCTGCCTCCCCACACCCCCCCTTACCCCATACTTACCTCCGGAGTCTGGTGCAATGATCTTTGGTGGACCAGGAACACGTCTGCACTCTTCAAAGCCGACCGCGAACTGAGGAAATGCCGGTAAGCTGTATAATGGCATAAATAGGGCTTTTTCAACTTTTTTGCATATCTCAGGCATTTTTTTGAATTTTGGCACCAAATTTTCAGCATGGGGTTATTGGGCCTTCTCCTCATGAATTCAGCCACTGTCATGGCATTAATCGGTCCAGAAAGGTGATTTTGCAGTCACTGTGCGGAATCACCTTTTGGGACTGATTAACAAAACGACAGTGCCACTGTTCATGAGGTGGGCTCTTGAAAAGTCTATGTTGCAAATTTGGTGGGAAAAATCCAAAAAATTACTGTTTTACGAGTGTGCATTGCGCAGTTGCTGTGCATTCTCGTAACTTCGCCAATTTAGAATATTTTCACTTCAGATTTTCAACATTGCCATTTTTATGCACCTTCTTATGAACAGTACAGCTGTCATTTTTCACATCTTGGCCAAAATTGTTTTTGCAGTTCCGGCGCAGAATAGCGCAGTCGCTGTGGGAAATCAGTGTTCAGGACATGTTAAGAAAATTACAGTGACACTGTTCATGAACAGAGGTCTTAAAATGCCTATGTTGAAAATTTTGTGATGAAAGTCTATAAAATAAATGTGTTACAAGCGTACGTTGTGCAGGTTTCATGCACCGTAAATTTAATATTTGTAGTATTTTCACCCAGATTTTCAACGCTGCTATTTTATGCACCTCCTTATTAACAGTACAGCTGTCATTTTTCACATCCTGGCCAAAATGTGTTTTTGCACTTCTGGCACAGAATAGCGCGGTCGCTGAGGGAAATCAGTGTTTGGGATGCATTAAGAAAATCACAGTGACACTGTTCACAAGCAGAGGTCCTAAAATGCCTATGTTGAAAATTTTTGTGATGAAACTCCATAAAATGATTGTGTTTTGAGCATGCATTGTGCAGTTTACATGCACCCTTGTAAGTTCATAAATTAGTAATATTTTCACACCAGATTTTCAACACTGGCATTTTTCACACCTCCTTATGAACAGTACAGCTGTCATTTTTCACATCTTGGCTGAAATGTGTTTTCACGCTTCTGGCGCAGAATAGCGCAGTTGCTTTCAGAAATCAGTGTTTGGGACAGATTAGGATTGAGCGAGTGAGAGAAGGGGAGTGACCAAGCTCAACTGAGCTCTGTCAGGACTGCTGCAGATTTCTTTGTGGGCAGAATAAGGCGCCAATGCAGGCAGGAGCCCAGTACAAAAGGGCAGCCTGCAGCGCTGAGAGAAACAGAACGAGTGAGTGAGAGAGAGAGAGGGAATGAGCGAGCTCAACGGAGCTCTGTTGGGACTGCTGCGGATTTCTTTGTGGGCTGAAAAAGGCAGCAATGCAGGCAGGGGCCCAGTACAAAAGGGTGGCCTGCAGCGGTGGGAGAAGCAGGACGAGCGAGAGAGAGGGAGTGAGCGAGCTCAACGGAGCTGTATCGTGACTGCTGCAGATTTCTTTGTGGGCAGAAAAAGGTGCCAATGCAGGCAGGAGCCCAGTACAAAAGGGCAGCCTACAGCACCGGGAGAAACGGAACGAGCGAGTGAGAGGGGGAGTGAGCGAGCTCAATGGAGATCGGTCGGGACTGCTGCAGATTTCTTTGTGGGCAGAAAAAGGCACCAACAGAGGCAGGAGCCCAGTACAAAAGGGCAGCCTGCAGTGCCAGGAGAAACAGAATGAGCGAGTGAGGTGGGGGGAGGTATACTTCAATGGAGCTCTGTCAGGACAGCTGCGGATTTCTTTGTGGGCAGAAAAAGGTGCCAACACAGTCAGGAGCCCAGTACAAAAGGGCAGTCTGCAGTGTCGGGAGAAATAGAACGAGCGAGTGAGAGAGGGGGAGTGAGCGAGCTCAGTGGAGCTCTGTCGTGACTTTACAGTTGCCCACCCTCCCGTCTGTGGTCCTCTGTGGTCCTATATTACAGCAGAGTCTCTGGAGTGGAGACAAAGCAATGACTGGATACTTTAGCATTGCTGTAATAATACAGATTTAGTTGTTCTGTTTCTTTCTCTAACTGACCTAAGTACTGAGCTATACTGTTATGATTGCTGTAATAATATATATTTATTTGTTCTGTTTATTTCTCTAACTGAGCTGAGTAATACTTGGAGTGCAATAGGATTTCTAACTGGGCTAAGTGAAACTATATGAGAGCCGAGAACAAAAAGTATGGTAGCTGAGGGGTGAAAAATGGACAAGGAGGCTTTAGGATTGCTACAGTAATACAGTATCTAATGGATGAGATTTGAGACTGAATTACCCCTGTCGGCAAGGGGCCGTAGGGGGACTACTGTGGGGGGGACAGGAATTTGAGTAAATAGGGGCCTAACAGTTGTAGTAGGGTACAGAACCTGGGAGTAAGAGCCCATAACATAAGATGGGGGCCAAAATGAGGCAGGTGCCACATGTCAATAGGGCAGGCATCTTTGGAAGGGTGGAGGGGTGTACAGGGTGGGGGTCTGCCATGATCCTGGACTGGGCTTGGAGGATGGGGGGGTGTATGGTCTGTAGATAACTGACTAGTTTCAGGGAGGAACTGTGGAGGTTAGGGAGGAGACTAAGTGGCAACGCAGATGAGTATGGTAGGCATCCTGAGGGGGGAATAGGGGATGGCAAAGGGGGATGGAGGAAGAATAACTAGGGACTGAAACCGACCCAGTATTAGAGGCACTAGCAGAAAAGAGAGGAGAAGGAAGGGGGCGCCTGAGGTGAGGGTGGGGGGGCCTCCTGATGGGGGAGGAAGAGACCACGAGGAGTACCAGGGGAGAGAGCAGATGGCTGCAGGTAGGGAGGGACCAGTGGTGGCATGGAGGGGAACAAGTAGGAGGAGGGAACAGATAGAGGGAAGAGATGTAGGACAGGTATTGACTAGGAACAGATTCAAGCTTCTGCTATGGGACAGAGAGGGGGAGCAGGGACATACTGAAGGGGGAGGACAAGTGGGGTATGAGAGGGATGGCAACAGGTAGGAGAAGAGATAGCGAGGACAAAAGGGTAGAAGGGAGCTAGTAAGGAAGGAGGGAAGGAGTGGTGACTGAAGGAGAGAAGGCTACGGGAAGGGGGAAGGATGGGAGGGGCATCACTATCGGGGTAGAAGGGAATGGGGGCTCTAAATCGACAACAGTGGGGATAGGAGAGGGGTTGGAAATCAGCAGGGGAGGTCGACATAGGAAGCCCAGTAGGAAGTAGTCAGGCTGGGAAGGGGTTCAAGGAGGATTGGAGGAATAAGGCAGAGAAAAGGGGTGAGGCGGAAGTAGGGGGTACAGATACAGAAGTCACAGAGGGTGCAGTTGGCGGGGGTAAGGGACAGGGAAAAATGAATACTGGGGTGGTGGAAGGGGCACTAGAAGGGAAAGGGGGTAAGGGGCAGGTGGGTACTCATCCTGGGGGATTCTATACTGAAATGGGTGAGATGGGGTGGACAGGGGGAGAGGCACAGCCATATTTGTGTTGAAGCTGTCCCCAGGTTGACTGCAGGAGGGGCAGGGCAGGCACTGCTCATGTGTGCAGCAAGGGGGAGGAAGAAACCTCATTTACTGTTGCATGTGGGTAAAAACGACTTGGCGGAGGACACTGTGGAAGTAGTCAGGGGCGAGATTTGAGTACTTGGGCAGGCAGTGTGAGGGGGTGGAGAAGTCAATGGTATTCTTGGAGGTACTGCCAGTACCATGTGCAAGCATGGGGAGGAAAGGTAGGCTTGAGGAGTTTGAGTGGCTAAGGGATTGGTGGCACACAAAACATTATGGGTTAGTGACTAACTGGGGTAGGGTCTGGGGGGAATAGTGACTTGTACGCGGGGGACAGGGTACACTGGAGCAGGAAGGGGAGGGGAGTATTATAGGCAGCATTGCTGCCAGGCCACTGGCACTGAGGGTTGAGGCGCTGGACGCCACACCTTGTGCCATGCTGGCAACCCGGGTTCAGATTCAAGCCCGGGCCGCCAGGGGTTGGCAAGGGAGGGATAGGATTGAGCATCCAGAGGACTGCTCTCCTATCCCGGGGTGGGATCCAGGGACCCACCGCTCTGTAGCGGCCCCTGGTGACGAACGCAGATGCTACTACAGTGGTGTAGTAAAGAATGGTGGAGTGTGGCGGATGTTGGCACGCTGTGCCTAAGCGTTATTGCATGCCTGCACTCTGCAAAGGGGAGAAAAGTGGAAAATGGGCTATGGTCAGGCAGCATGAGCTTCCAACCCCCCCCCCCGCTGCCCCAAATGGCGCTTCCTCAACCGGATCCTGCTCCAGTGGATTGACCTGGGAAGCTCCTCACCAAAGTCTTTTGGATGAGACGTTAAACCAAGGTCCCATCTGCCTGGATTGGTGGTAGTTCAGGTGGATGTTAAAGATCCCATGGCACTTATCGAAAAGAGTAGGGGAATTTCCCTGGTGTCCTGGCCAAATTTCCCTCATTCACTAAAAATATCACCAACAGCTTTATCTGGTTCAAGGTCAGTTGGCATTCATCTGTATCCCCCTTCCCCGGGTTGTGCCTGAAAATAGGCAGGATTTGTCTAGTGCACTTACCGGTCAACAAAAACTAAACCCTAGCACAGGGTAATCCGTGGAGGTGAGCAGGTCAGCCTGATGTCAGGGTAGGGCTGGGGGGTCGGTCAGGATGACCAAGCTGACCATAGCCCTGTGAGAAAATATGTAAAAAAAGCCAGGATTAGAGGGGTATAGCTCTACTAAGGTAGATTTAAACAAATGGGGGTCAAAAAACTGAGGTTGGTAGAAAGGTCTGGACAGGAGAGCCTGATGAGCTCACCGCCCTAGAAATAGGTAAAAGTGGAGGTGTAGTAACCCTGGAAGGGGGCAGGCAGAGTGGTCTAAGTGTAATACAGAAGGCACCACCACCCGGTAAGAATAAGGAGGAGAAAGGGTGCGGACTACTAGGAGGAGGGACACAGGCCAAGGAGGAGAAGAGTGAGGAGAAGGAGGGGTATGGGTGGAAGGTGGTCTGACTAAATGGGTAGAGAACTGGTTACAGGGGAAGGCGCAGAGGGTGGTGGTGATGGGGTAGCTCTCGGCACCCAGAGCAGTGACAAGTGGGGTGCCGCAGGGATCAATGATTGGCCCAGTGCTATTTGGGCTCTTTTTCTCCGATATAGCTCAGGGAGTGGGGAGCAGGGTTAGTCTGTTTGCACATTATACCAAATCAAAATCAAATACTTGTAGTAGCACAGCCCCCCCACACACACACACATATACACACTCCCCGAAAGACTGCTTAAAAGCCTGCAATTCATTCAAATCAATTCCATTTTCTTACATACTTGGGGGTTCAGTGCCAACAAGTGTAAAATCATGTACCTAGGGCATAGGAACCCCAATGCTGGGTATAGGATGGGGGGAGGTACTGATACTCACTAGATATGAAAGGGTCCTTGAGTTGATTATATCAGAGGACCTCAAGATGGCAGTACAGTGTCACAAGGCTATGTGCAGGACAAATTGGATTCTGGGATGCATAAGGAGTGGCATCTCCAGTAGGAGGAGGAAGGATGTTGTGCTGCCATTGTTTCACTCCGTGGTATACCCCCAGCTGCAGTACTGTGTCCAGTTTTAGAGTCCACACTTCAGAAAGGACATAAGGTGGAGGTTTTAGAGAGGACGGCAACTAAAATGGTTCAGAATTTTCACAGGAATCCCTACAAGGAAAGGCTGAAGAATCTCAACATCTACACTCTGGAAGAGAGGAGGATGAGAGGTGACATGATCAAGACCTACAAAGTACCTCATAGGGGTAAAGAGGGTACAGTTAGGGAGTTTTCTTCAAATGAGGATGAGCACCCAAACCAAGGAACATACAATGAAGCTGGGGGGCATTCAGGATAGATGTAAAGAAATATTTCTTTACTGAAAGGGTGGTAGATGCCTTAAACAGGCTGCCAGGACAAGTGGTGGAACCTAAAATGGTAGGGGACATGAAGCATGCATGGGATAAACATAGGGTTATATTAGAAAAAGGGGAAGGAGGGGTCAACGGAGATCAATAGGGCTATGGAAGTGGAGTAGGTTCAAGTTCATTGCAGGAAAAATCCATTAAGCAAGTTCATTCACAAGGAGGTCCTGATGGAAGCAGGCAGAATAAGACATGCAGTAACATATACAGGCAGGAGTTACAAATAGGTAGAGAACACTTGGGCAGACTGGATGGACTGAGCGGTCCTTTTCTGCTGACAAATTTTATGTTTCTGTGGCATCATGTGTTAATTCAGGTGCAGTGTTTATTTAAAGTTGGCCCTACCATACATTCAGACGTAAGGTACCGTAAATGATCAAATTAGATGCAGCCCACTTACATACAATAAACACAACCCCAGTGCTTCAAGAAGCCTTTACTCGTCATAAGGCTGCTTAAAGAGCTGGGGTTCTATTTGCAGTATCCACACCAGTATGCTGATCTTAAAATCGATGCCGCATCTGAATGAGTACTTCATTCTTGCTCACTCCATTTCTTCCCCACTTTGAAACCTGCTTGTCCTGAGTTACTTTTCAGCTGGCAGTGCCTCACCTGTGTTGGAAGATGACCAATAAGCGGCACTGAAAGACGTCAGACTTCACAGACTCTGAAGGCAGCTGCTCACGGACAGACATACTGTAAGGCAGTTCTAATGGGGGGTAGGAGGAAGTAATCTGTTTATCTAGAATCTGCAGCTTATCCATCAGGTAGAGAAATGGGCAGACTATGTGGGCCAAGTGGTCCTTATGTGCTGTCAAATTCTATGTTTCTCACCCACCATCTTGGCAAGAAGAAGGCTGCAGCTGCGGCCACTGATGACTGTTGGGGTGTGGGGATTGGGGGATCAAAGGGGACAGACATATGGAGATACAAACATAATAAAAATTGTGAGACCTTCACCAGCTTTCCAAAATGCTTACCAGTAAAAGAACACTCTACGAAGCTGTTCAAATGGCAACACAATCTGGTGAGCCCTCTGTCTGCCATCTGACACCAGGCATCAACCAGCATAAAAATGCATACAGAAGGCAGTGTGGTCATGTGGTTACTGAAATACTGGAGATTACAGATTTAGAAGAACAAAAGAATATCACACAGAAGCTGGCACACATGCCTATAGCAGCTCCCTCCTGCTTCTCAGTAGTTATATTTATACCCTTGAGGTACTTGAATGTTCCTATCCTATCCCCTCTTTCCCTCCTCTCTTCCACTCAGGACATATTGAGGTCCCTTAATTTCTCCTCATAAGTCTTGTGTTGCAAACTCTGTACCATCTCATTCGCCCTTCTCTGGACCATCTCCAGCATGTTAATATCCTAACAAACGTGTGACCTCCAGAACTGCACATAGTACTCCATGTGAAGCCTGACCATGGTTTTATATAATGGCATCACTACCTCCCTCCTTATGCTGGTGATACCCCTGCCTATGCACCCCAGCATGTCACTGGCCCTCCCAGCTGCCTTACCACTTTGACATTTTCAGGTCATCTGAAATGACAACCCCCCAGGTCCATTTCCTTCTTTGTGACTGTCAGCACCCCCCATCCTGTACCTTTCCCCAGGGTTTCTGTGTCCCAGGTGCATCATTTTGCACTTTTGTGAATTAAACTTCAGTTGCCAGTCCTCAGACCATTTCTCAGGCTTCCCCGTGTCCCTCCTCATTTTTGTCCACCCCCTCTGGGGTATCCACTGTCTTACAGATCTTGGTGTCATCTGCAAACAGACAGACCTTTCCCTTCGGCCCTTCTGCAATGTCACTAATGAAGACACTGAACAGGACTGGCCCCAGGACCAATCCCTGCAGCACTTCACTGGTCACCCCCTCTTCCCAGACTGCACCCCATTTACCACCACTCTCTGCAACCTGTCTGTTACCCAGTTTCTAACCCAGTTTACCACCCTTTCCTTCATGCCCAGCCTACTCAGCTAGTTTATTACCCTTCTATGTCAGACGGTGTCAAAGCCTTTGCTTACATCAAGGTAAGTGTTGTCCACTGCCGTACCCTGATTTACTTCCTTTGTCACCCAGTCAAAGAGATCAACCAGATTTGTCTGACATGATCTCCCCACTGTGAATCCATGTTGCCTATGGTCCTGGGCTCCGATGGCTTCTACATGCCCCACTATCCGTTCTTTACCCAATGTCTCCATGATCTTCCCCACTACTGAAGTGAGGCTGGCCGACCTATAGCCTTTGCAACTGCTGTGCTGCTGTGGCCCTTGCCCCTTCCCCTCTTCTGTGAATACTGAATAGAAAGACACGATGGATGTCTTGGGGAGTGCACATGACAGTTCTTAGGTATGGTACTTTCACTTCCAAATACCTAAACAGCACATATAAGCAATCAACATTCGGCATTGACAAATGCTTGTTTATTTGCTGGTTAGCAATTTTTTTGCAGCCTGACTTCTGTCGTACATGTACACACACACACACACACACACACACACTGCAGCCTTACTTCTGAGACACACACACACACACACTCTCTCTCTCTCTCTCTCTGTCCCTCCCTTTCCAGAATGGGCATTTTGTTTTTGCTCTTTATTTTTTTAACTTACAGTTTCCAGTGGGGATCACGCCAGTCATCCCGAGACCCATTTCTGATAGCACTCGGTAGCCTGTGTCCAAAGTGAATGAACTGCAGGATCAACCAGATAAGCATTTTTTTATTTTACCCTGTTAGGTAGGATTAACCAGATAGAGTGAGAAATGTGGCAGAAAATTACAGGGAGTGACAAGTCTGTTTGTGGCGGCTCCTCGGTAACGGAAAGACGGAGCAGCCGTATTTTCAGAACTGTTCAGACCACCCACCTGGAAAACGAGAGCCAATGAGGGAGCCTTGTATTTTAATTGACACAGCACGTGAATGCCGTATTAACCTATGGGTTATTACGGCAAATAACCAGCTGTCTCAATAGAAGAAATTGCTGGCCAGTACTTATACAAGCTTATTAAACCGCCCATAACAAATGCACCAGAGATGTTTGTCAGGCAAAAGATCAGCACTTCAAAATGAGCTGGAAACACATGGAGTGACAGTCAAAAATTCTGGGACAACATCAAGACATTGACTGGCAAACCAAATAAGTCCCCCCCCCAACTTGCTGAATGTCGAAGGAACTTCAATCCAGGACCCAATTACCATCACCAATACTTTCAACAATGCCTTCACCGAACTTAGCGGTGTGCTGCCTCCAGATTTCTTCATTCCCCAGAGCGTCACTAATCCTCTACAGGAATCAGCTACCCAAACAATCATGCCCCCTCCCTTCTACCTCAAAATCACCACCAAAGCTGAGGCCAGAAAATACCCCACACAGGTCCTCAGGAAATCAAGAGCTAGCAGTGACTCACCTGACCTAAAGCTAGTTGCGCTCACCCTTGATAGAAACATAGAAGTTGACGGCAGAAGGAGACCACTAGGTCCATCTAGTCTGCCCATTTGTTTTAGATCTATTTTGACACTCTATTTGCCCTTTGTAGCCAGGGCTTCCTTGTGTCTATCCCATGCATTCTTGAATCTCCCCACAGTGTTGACCCCCACAACCTCTTGGGGCAGGCTGTTCCAGGCATCCACCACTCTTTGTGTGAAGAAAAACTTCCTGGTGTTGGTAGAGAACCTCCCTCCTTGCAGTCTGAGGTTATGTGCCCTGGTCCTGGTGCCCTCCTTGAAGTGAAAAAGTTCCTGTGCCTGTACCTTGTTATTGCCTTTTATGTATCTGAATGTTTCAATCATGTCCCCCCTGCTCCAGGGAGTACATATTCAGTTCCCTAAGTCTTTCCTCGTAGGACATGTACTGCAGGCCCTGAATCATTTTTGCTGCCTTTCTTTGTACTGTTTCCACCCAATCAATGTTCTTCCTGAAGTGAGGCCTCCAGAATTGGACTCCGTATTCCAAGTGAGGCCTGACCAGCTATCTATACAGTGGTAGTACCACCTCTCTCCTCCTGCTTGTGATTCCCCTCCCAATGCAGCCCAGCATTCTATTGGCCTTCAATGCTGCCTTCTCACACTGTTTACTAACCTTCAAGTCATCTGACATTATGATTCCCAGATCTCATTCCTGGTTTGAGGCCACCAGTCTTTCACCCCCTAGATAATACTCCTTTCTTGGATTTTTCTTTCCTATGTGCATGGCCTTGCACTTTTTGGCATTAAATTTCAGCTGCCACACTTCAGACCATTCTTCTAGTTTCTTGAGGTCAGCCTCCATCTTGCTCACTCCTTCTGAGGTGTCCACCCTGTTACATATCTTGGTGTCATCTGCCAACACACACACCTTCCCTTCCAGTCCATCAGTGATGTCTACTATAAAATGATGTGATTCTGCAACCTCTAACAAGAGTTCTAAACTTATCTCTAATATCAGGTAAATTCCTCCGGCACTGGAAAGCCATGGTGGTGACACAGGTCTTCAAAAGTGGGGATAGGACTAGTCATATGAACTACAGACCTAGCTCAGTGCTCCCCCACTCTCTAAAGCTCTGGAATCCATTGTGTATGACCAAGTAGTTGACTACCTGGACAAATATCAGCTGCAATGCCCACAACAGCACGGGTTCAGAAAGCAGTACAGCACCACTACTGCCCTGATTGAGTTTACAGGGGTTTATTCATGATGCTTTAGATTGTGGGCTCTTGTATAGACCTCACCAAGGCCTTCGACACAGAAAACCATGATCTACTTATGCACCAACTTTCACATACAGGACTATCACTTGATGCGGTGGCCTGGTTCAGGAGCTACCTTTCTGGGAGAGTACAACAGGTAAAAATTGTGGACATCCTCGCTGACAGTAGGAGTGCCAATACTGGGGTCCCACAAGGATCCATACTGGGTCCCCTACCTTTCAGCTTGTTTCTAAATCAATTCCCTGTAGCTGTGCAGGACAAAGTACTGCTTTATGCAGATGATGCAGTACTATATTCTACCCACTCAAACCCAGAATCTGTAGAAAAACAAATGCAGACTAACTTCTTAGCAATCGAAGCGAAGAGACTGGTGGTAAATGGTATGCAGTCAGAAGAGATGCAAGCCACAAGTGGGGTACCTCAGGGATCAGTCCTGGGGACAGTCCTCTTCAATATCTTCATCAGTGACATTGCAGATGGACTGGAGGGTAAGGTTTATCTGTTTGTAGATGACACCAAGATCTGCAATAGAGCAGATGATCCAGATGGGGTGGGCAGAATGAGAAGAGATCTGGATAAACTTGCAAAATGGTTGGAAGAGTGGCAATTGGGGTTTAACGCAAAGAAGTGCAAGATCATGCACAAAGGGAAGAGAAACCCTGAAGCCACCTATAGGTTGGGAGGGGAGTTGCTGGCAATCACAAGGGAAGAAAGAGACTTGCATTATCACAGATGACCTGAAATCATCCAAGCAGACCACTAAAGCAGTAGGTAAGGCTAGGAGGATGTTGGCATGTACTAGTAGGGGTATCACAAGTTGTAAGAGGGAGGTAATAATCCCTCTTTACAAGAAACTGGTTAGGCCCCATCTGGAGTACTGCACGCAGTACTGGAGGCCGCACCTGCACAAGGACATTAACCAAACTGAGGTAGTCCAGAGAAGGGCAACCAAAATGGTGCAGGGCCTGCATCAGAAAACATGAGGACAGATTAACGGAGCTCAATATGTATACCCTAGAGCAAAGGAGGGAGAGAGGTGATATGATCAAAACATTCAAACACTTTAAGGGCGTCAACAAGGTGAAAGTCTAACATGTTTCAATATAAGAAAAATAGGACAAGAGGACACAGCATGAAATCACAGGGAGGCTGATTAAGGGTTAATGTGAAGAAGTTCTGTTTCACATAAAGGGTGGTGGATGCATGGAACGGCCTAACTCAGGAAGTGGTGGTTATGAATACAGTGCAGGGCTTCAAACAGGCATGGTATGGGCATAAGGGAGCAATACAGATGAGTATGAGTAGATAGGCCATTGACAGAGTAAAGGCCTATGGCACATTCATAAGGTAGAAAAGGAAGGCAGACTGGATGGGCCTTGCTGTCCTTATCTGCCGTCAACTTCTATGTTTCTATGAAGCATGGTTCTTAAAATCAAAACTATTACTAAATTACAAAAAGACAAAAACAATGTTATTTGCATCCACCCACAAAATCTAGATTGTCAAATACAGTACCAAACAAATCTGCTTGCAAAGAAATCCACACTAGGCCCGACCCCCACCGACCCCGGTGTGAAGAATTTCCTCTGTAAACCCAGTAATACCAGGTGTACCAGAGGAACAAAACAGCCAGCCCCTAAAAGTCCCCTTCAAGCGGACTACCCAAGGTCAGCATTCCTACGTATACCGAGAGCCTCTATGGCTAAATTCCCTCAGTGCCGAAATTCAATCAGAAACTAAGTTAGGCCCATTCAAAACAAAGCTCTCAACCTTTCTTGCAACAGCCAGTAGTTGTGAATGTAGGGATTTACTAAGGAAACCCAACTCCTTAACCGAGTATTCGCATAAGTGCATAGTAGAACACCATCGGTCTCCCACCCACCTATACCTTCCCTGCAGGATACTCCCTCCCCTCCCCTCCCACCTCCTCCCCATTTTACTAGTTGCCTCTTCACCCACTAAGTCCAGCACTCCTGTCAACCTATCCAAGATAAGCCTGCATAATCTACTATATAGTATCTTATTCAAGTAACCTCACTAGCTTGCCCACCCTCCTCTACCCCTTCAGGAAACCTCCACCCCCTCCTTTCCCTTCTTCCGTCTGACCTTGTCACCCCCCCCCAGGTGTTCTACACCTGTTCTTCCCCAGCTAATGTTATCATTGTCTACTCTATACCTGCTCTTCCTCAGCATATGCTATCATTGTCTGCAATCTCATCCTCTGTCCCTTCGAGGCTAACCCTATAGAAACATAGAAATTGTCGGCAGATAAGGACTGCTAGGCCCATCCAGTCTACCTGTAGATATTGTATGTGGCCACTGACCCTATGTGATCAATGGCTTTTCATCACTCCCTCTCCTCTCAAACTTCCCTCGTGCCTGTCCCAGGAATGATTAAACCCCTACACTTTGCTTGCCCCCACTACCTCCTGTGGCAAACTATTCCAAGCGTCGACTACCCTTTCTGTGTAGAAACACTTCCTCACATTACCTCTTAATCTACCCCCTTCCAATTTCATATTGTGCCCCCTTGTTCTAGTACTTTTTCTACATTAGTAAAGGTCCCCCAATATGTACTTTGTTTATGCCCTTGAGGTACTTGAAAGTTTCAATTATGTCCCCCTGCTGTCTCCTGTCCTCCAGTGAGTACATATTGAGGTCCCTTAGTCTCTCCTCATATGTTTTGTGGTGCAAGCCTTGCACCATCTTTGTTGCCCTTCTCTGGATAGTCTCCACCTTATCTATGTCCTTGCGCAGATGTGGCCTCCAGAACTGCACGCAGTACTCCAGGTGAGTCCTTACCAATGTTTTATACAATGGCATCACCACCTCCTGCCTCCTGCTATTGATACCCCTGCCTATGCACCCCAGCATTTTAAGGTCATTAGAGATGATAACTCCTAGGTCCCTTTCCTCTTTGGTGACAGTCAGCTCCCCCCCCCCCAGCTTGTAGCTCTCCCCAGGGTTCCCTCTACCCAGGTGCATTATTTTGCACTTCTTTGAACTGAACTTCAGTTGTCACATCTCTGACCATCTTTCAAGCTTCTCCAGGTCCCTCTTCATTTTCTGCACCCCTTCTGGAGTATCCAACCTGTTGCAGATCTTGGTGTCATTTGCAAACAGGCAGACCTTTCCTTCCAGCCCCTCTGCAATGTCACTAATGAAGACATTGAACACGACTGGTCCTAGTACTGATCCCTGTGGTACCCTATTAGTCACCCCCCTCTCCCCAGACTGTGCCCCACTTATCACCACCCTCTGTCTCCTGTCTGTTAACCAGTTCCTAACCCAGT
Organism: Neoceratodus forsteri; assembly: GCA_016271365.2. Classification (NCBI taxonomy): domain Eukaryota; kingdom Metazoa; phylum Chordata; order Ceratodontiformes; family Ceratodontidae; genus Neoceratodus; species Neoceratodus forsteri. The sequence continues at coordinate 422,906,373 of CM028138.1, forward strand.
TCACCACATTGTCTATCATGCCCAGACTACCCATCTTGTTAATCAGCCATCTATGTGGGACGTCGTAGAAGACTTTGCTGAAATTTAGGTAGGTGACATCTACCGCTCCTCCATGATTTATTTACCTAGTCACTCAATCAAAAAAAAATATATTAGATTCATTTGACATGACCTTTCTGCTGTGAATCTGTGTTGCCTCAGATACTGAGCACCGTTGGATTCCATATGTGCCACTATCCTTTCTTTCAGCAGTGCTTCCATGATCTTTCCCACCACTGACTATCTTACCGCATTGGTTTGTTATCCCCACTATGGCTCCTTTCAGTTTCTCCCATTGTTCTTCCACCCCCTCTGTTACCACTCCCTTCCCCAGGACTGCTTGTATACATCTACCCATTTCAGTGAAATCTGCCCTCCTGAAATATAATACTCTTGCTCTTGTGTGGCTTAATTGAGTCTATGTCTCCATGCTGAACCATACCATGTGGTGGTCACTGGACACCAGCTGCCCTTCCACCTGTATTTCTTCAACTCTGTTCCCATTGGTTCATACCAGATCCAGAACTGACTTGTCCCTGATTGGCTTATGCACCATCTGCCTGAGTCCAACCCCCTGAGGGATTCCAGGATGGCTGTGCTTCTAGCTGAAGCAGCCACCTGGGTGGCCCAATCCACATCCGGCATACTGAAATCCCCCAGTAGCAGGATTTCACCTTTAGCTGCCATGCCGTGTATGTTCTTCAATAGTTCCCTGTCTTACTTCCTCCTTTTGTGTTGGAGGTCTGTAGATCACCCCTGTGCATATTGCTGTTCCATTCCTGTCTCCAGGGTGACCCACATTACCTCAGCCTCCCCCTGTCTTCCCTGAACTTCTGTACTTTTGTACTATGTTTTCTGAAATGTCCCCCCTGGGCCCACTTCTCTGCTCCTTCCCACTACTCTAGGCCTTCCCACCCATTTGGACCTGGACTAATTTTTTCCAGTACTTCATTCTTACTATACTTATGACAAGAACTGTTATTAACATGTTTGCTGGTTATCCCCACTCCTAGTAACTCCATTGCTTGTAAGTCAACTGAATCCCAACTGTAATTGACTTAGTAACAAAATACCTCATCCATATATGTCAATTGTTAGTTCTACCGTAACTGAACTGTATCTGCCTACCAGGCCTGTGTCCTGTTTGTACAATGTGTATTCTTGTATTACCTATGTCTCTCCGATCTGATGTGGAGCCTCTGTAAACGAGCTTCTAGCTCAAAGGTATTGTAATCTGAGATGTGAATGAATGAATAAATAAATAAATATATAAAGAGAAGGGTAAAGGGGAGAATGGGAAGAAGGGAGGACATAAAGGGGAGGAAAAATGGAACAACGCAGAAAGACTCCCAGCTAGCTTCTCCCACAAAGTGACATCACAAGCCACAAAAATGTTAAATTATGAATATCATTACTGTATGCTATGATCAACCTAGAGTCTCAGGTATTATGCTACAGTTGGCATAGTTAGAATGTTTAACAGATGGATGTTAACCAATGTAAGGTTATACAATTGAAATAAGGGAAGCAGCCATGTCTAAACATAGCATTGCAAGTCACAGCTTTCAAACAACATACTTAGAATAACTTTGTAAAGTTAAGAATATTGCTGACATAAAAGTTTTGTATTTTGTCAAGGTTAATGAACTTGTAATGTTTTGTAAAGCTGAGTTAAACAGCTGCTGATACCTCAAAGAAAACTTTGAAAATATAGAATAATGCATATGTGGGTGTGTGATATGCAGTTTTTTTACACACTCAAGATGTGTGATAATATATAAACCTCTGGAGCAAAGCTCAAGAGGTTTCTATATTTTCACACACCGAGGGTGTGTAAAAAACCTGCAGATCACACCTTCTTATGTGTTATTTGTTATAATAACTGGTGCTAAGTAAGTAAACAAAGCTCAGAGTCTTAGCATTACATGCTTCCTGCATTGCTGATTCGACCTCTGTATGGGCTCCATGGCATGCTGATTGTTATGACAACAAGGTGAAGGTTCAAGGCTTCTCCATTGTTTAAAGTTTAAAACAAAACTGTGAACAGTTCAATTTTCTGAGTCAGTAAGTACCTTAGGATGATACACACAACCCAGCATGAGACAGTAAAAGCTGTATCAACTTGCAGGTTGATATGACTTTTTACAGGTCTCAAGAATGGGCTGATATCTGGGGTCACCAGTTATTACAATAAGTAGGCACAATTCAGTTTGCAATCTATGTATATTCTATAGATTTCTCTTCCCGATTATTTATTACTGAGGAAATTTACATGAATACATGATCTTTATCCCTTATTGTTCATTTGCCTCTATAGCTTACTCCCTACTTCAAGTCATAATCCTGTGTTGTGACATCCCAATCTGTTGCCATGGGAGTAACTGTGATGTCACAAGCAGTACATTCTGACCTCAGGTAGGGAGAAAGCAACAGGAATAAATGAACTCTTCAGGAGCAAAGATCCTGTTTTCATGCAGATTACCTCAGTAATAAATAATAAGCAGGAGAAATACAGAATCAATGTGAAATACAAGCTGGACAGTGTCTAAATATGATGTTTTGTTAAAATTCTCCTGAAGGCATCAGCTGCTCTTTAAAAAAAAAAGACCTTCATAATACAATTACCTTGATAAAGTACAAAGACCATGGCTGAACAAGATGGAGGGGACTGTGCCAGTGCTTCACCAATGGTTGCTATTCTTTTAGTTATTTCAGAATCAAGTAATGGTAGAAAGAACATGACGAGTGTGAAAAGGTGATGAAACAGCAGTTCTACATGAAATAAATTTATTGGGTCAATCAGAAATTTCTCACCATCAAAGGCCTGTTACTTTATTAAATGCCTGCTGTATGATTATCACTTCAGTTAAATTCAAATGTGCAAATTTAAAGATCCCACTAATGTCTGCCTGAGACACAGAATCACCTATTCAGTAACCAATCTGTTGAAAGGAGGTGTGGTAGGTTACCAGGATTTGACAAAAGAACTGACTCGATGCCTTATATCAACTGTTTGAGCTCTAGACAAACCTTCCTGTATGTCTGCTGTTTCACTGTTTTGTATCACCTACCACATTTTGTCTACTTCCATTTAACTTAAAAAAAAACAGAAAAAAAAACCAAACAGAAAATGACCAGCACAGTCCTCTCATCGCCTCGACTGGCCATCATTTGTGTAACAAAATATAAATCTCAACATCAGTTTGCTCTTAATATCTATCTTCTGGTGCTCTATTCCAAAAGGTCCTACTGCTGAATCCAACAAACACACACAGATATTCCAGCTCTGGCCTTCAGCCTCAGTAGAACAACTTGGTGCACATTGCCTGCAGCAGGGAAAGCATGTAGGTGATGGATTACCAGACCTGGACCAGTAAAAGTCAGACTGGCCAGTCTGGCCAGACTAGCTGATATTTGCCAGTTCAGACAGCGTGACTGAACGGGCCAATCCGGCTAATACTGATTAGTCCAGTTCGGTACTGGTGGTTCAGTTTTTAGTCATGCCTGGACTGGGTGAAAACCAGACTGCCAGAACCAAACCCAACTAGATCAGTGAAAGCCTGGTTGGTCACTGGTCACAATGGCCAAACCGGTAAAATTCCACAAATTGCAATCAGTCCAGCTCATCTGGCAGAATAACCAGTCTGGCTGTTACCAGTCTGGTCTGGTCCAGGTCTGGTGGTTTGTTCTTTACCACATGTCACAGGGGCACAATGCATGCAGTTACACCCACCACACAGTTGAGTCACAATGGAGAGTGAACCGAGGCTAGTACTCAGTGATGAAAGTCAAACTCTCCTTGATTTGTACAAAACATAAATAATTTTTATTTTATTTTATTTTGAAAGTCAGATTTACAACCTTTGAGTCAGGGACTCATTTACAAAGGCACCTCATCGTAGGGTGGGGGGAGGTAGACATGGTTACAGTGTGAGATACAAGAGTGGTAACATACAAGTGCAATACAGATAAAAGAACACAATAGTTTAACAAGGAGCATAACATTTTGTTGCAGACTTAATTGCACAATGTTTGTATAAATCCAGATAAATAGCAACTGATTAGTACATTCATAGAAACATAGAATTTGATGGCAGATAAGGACTGCTTGTTCCACCTAGTCTGCCCTTTTTTTTCCTACCTACGTTGTTACCGCAGACTGTACTTGATCTACAGCTCTTTCTCTCTCACCCTTTTCCTTTCCACTATGATTCCCTTGTGCCTATCCTATGCATTCTTGAACCCGCCCCACTGTCTTCCCTTCACAACCTCCACTGGAAGACTGTTCCAAGAATCCACCACTCTTTCTCTGAAGAACTACTTCCTAACATCTCTCCTGAATCTACCACACTCCAGCTTCATAGCATGTCCCCTTGTTCTGGAGCACCTTTTCTTCTGAAAAATAATTCCCTCCTGTACCTTGTTTATCCCTGTGAGGTATTTAAAGGTCTCTATCATATCCCCACCCCCTTTTCCTCCTCTCTTCCGGGGTGTACATATTGAGGTCCTTTAGTCTTTCCTTGTAAGGCTTTTGATGCAGACCACGTACCATTTTGTTGCCCTCCTCTGGACAGCCTCCACTCTATGTCCTTCCAGAGATGTGGTCTCCAGAACTGCACACAATGCTCTACATGGGGTCTTACCAGGGATCTATACAGAGGTAACACCACCTCCCTCTTTCTGTTGGTGATACCCCTGCCTATGCACCTCAGGATCCCACTAGCTTTCCCAACTGCCTTGTCACACTGCCTGGCCACCTTTAGGTCATCCAGTATGATTACCCCAAGGTCTCCTTCCCACTTGGGTGGTTGTCCACCCATTTTGTACTTTGCCCCTGGGTTTCTGTGCCCTAAGTGCATTATTTTGCACTTTGTTGCATTGAAACCCGGCTGCCATACCCTTTACCACTCCTCTAGTTTTCTCAGGTCTCTGCTCATCCTTTCCATCCCCCTGGAGTGTCCACTCTATTGCAGATTTTGGCATCATCTGCAAAGAGGCAGACCTTCCCTTCCAGCTACTCTGCAATGTCACTTACAAAGACTTTAAAAAGAACCGGTCCCAACGCTGATCCCCGAGGCAACCTGCTGGTCACTCACCCTTCCTTGGAGTGAACTCCATTTACCACCACCCTATGTCGCCTATCCCCTAACTAATTTCTCACCCAGTTTACCACCTTTGGACCCACTCCCTAAGCTATCCAGCTTGTTTACTAGTCTCCTACATGGAACAGTGTTGAAAGCCTTACTGAAATCTAAGTAGGCCACGTCCACCACTCCACCTTGATCTAACACCTTTTGTCACCCAGTCAAAGCAATCTATCAGATTCCTTTGACATGACCTCCTCCCTGTGAAACCATGCTGCCTCAGGTCCTGTAACCCACTGGATTCATGATATTCCACAATCCTTTCCTTCAGTAGTGATTCCATTAATTTTCCCACCACTGATGTCAGTCTGACTGGTCTATACTGGCCAGCCTCCTCCCTGCTACCACTTTTGTGTGGAGGGATTACATTCGCTCTCCTGCAGTCCTCCGGAACCACTCCTGTTTCCAATGAGCTGTTAAACAGGACTGTTAGAGGTGCAGCAACTATTTCTCTAAGCTGAGCTCCCCCAATACCCTTGGATGCATCCCATCTGGTCCCATTGTTTTGTCCATCTTCAGATTAGCGAGTCCCTTCAGAATTCTCTCCTCTAAAAAAGGGGCTAGTGTTCACCTCCCTCCCTCCCTCTCTCCCAAGCTTCTGTTACTTTTTTGTGGCCTCTCCCCATCTCCTTCCTCTGTGAACACTGAACAAAAGTATTTGTTCAGGATGTCTGCCTTTTCTAGTCCCCCTCTACACAGCCGCCCCCCTTCCTTTTAAACCTTACAATCCCACCCCAGTCTTCCTCTTTTCACTTATACACCTAAAAAATGTCTTGTCCCCTTTTGTTACTTTCTGGGCTATTCTCTCTTCAGTTTGTGCTTGTGCACGCCTTACTGCTTTCCCTGCTTCCCTCTGTTTCCTCTGATACACCTCCCTATCCTCCCCCGTGTCTCCTTAAACCTTCTGAATGCTACTCTTTTTGCCTTTACCTTTTCAGACGCCTCTTTTGAGAACCATAGTGGCCTCTTTTTCCTGTTGCTTTTGCTCACTTGTTTGATGCAGAGGTTTGTTGCCTTTACTATGCTCCCTTTTAGCTTTTCCTACTATTCCTCTACCCATCCCAGGCCATGCCCCCCTGGCAGGCCATGTGCCCCTTCCTGAAAGTAGGCAGGAAAAGCTAACTGCCCCCCCCCACATGATGAAGCAGTCAGTAAGGAGGACCCTAGGGTTGGGAAATCAACACTAAAACCTAAACTGAGATAGGCAGAATGGCAGAGATAAGGAAGAATGGGAGTAAAAACAGGAGGGGAAGGGAGGGAAGACATGGGGACAGGAGGGGAGCTACTAGAAGGGGAGGTTGCAAAACTTGGAAGGCCATGTGCATGAATGGCTGCAGCCTGGGAAATAAAATTCCAGGCCTAGTGGCCTTGATGGCAGAGGCAGACCTGGACATTGTTGCTGTTACTGAGACATGGTACATGGGGAACCTTGAATGGGATATAGCCATACCAGATTATACTCTATTTAGAAAAAACGGTGGGAAAAAAATGGGTGGAGGGGTGGCTATCTACATCAGGGAAGGAATTAAAGCAACTGAAGTTCAGGGAATGAGGGAGGGTGCAGAAGCACTGTGGGCCACCCTGGAGAAAGGAAATGGCATCACCATTCACACTGGTGTGATCTACAGACCTCCAACACAAGGGGAGGAGATGGACGGGGTACTAACGGAAGTGATCCACAAAATGACAGCCAAAGATGAAGTGTTGCTGGTGGGAGACTTCAATTTGCCTGATGTGGATTGAAGCATTCAGGCTGTAGCCACAGCCAGGAGCAGAGGCATCCTGGATGCCCTGCAGGGGACATGCCTCAGCAGCTTATGGCAGAACCCCCCAGAGAAGGAGCAATGTTGGACCTGGTACTCACCAATGGGGAAAGAGTCACCGATGCAATGGTGGGTAGCCATCTGGGGTCTGGTGATCATCGTACGCTGTGGTTCAATGTAAGAACAGTGGAGGAGTCAAACCACACAAAAGCAAGGGTCCTGGATTTCAGACAGGTCGACTTTGCAAAAATGGGGGAATGCCTCAAGGAAACTCTGGCAGGGGAAGAAAAAGGGAGGATGTAGAGAAACAATGGGCTAGCCTTAAGGGAGCCATAGCAGAGGCAACAAGCCTTTTTGTTAGGCAACTAAGCAAAACAAAGAGAACAAATAAAAACACTATGGTTCTCAAAGGGTGTGGCCTGGAAGGTAAGGGAGAAAAGGCTAGCTTTCAGAAGGTACAAGGAAACACGGGGGAGACAGGGAAGTGTATCTAGAAAAGCAGAGGGAGGTGGGGAAAGCAGTCAGGAGTGCAAAGGCACAAACAAAGGGAAAACAACCCAGGCAATTAAGAAAGGAGACAAGACCTTTTTCAGATACATTAGTACACCAATGGGAGAGAGGTGGACACCAGCCCATTTACGGCAGAAAGAGTCCTAAAGGAACTTGAGAATCTGAAAGGGAACAAGGCAATAGGGCTGGATAGGATATATTCCAGAATATTAAAAAAACTTGAGAGGTGCTGGCAGCACCACTAACAGCCCTATTCAACAAATCAATAGAGATGGGTTGTTCCAGGGGACTGAAGGAGGGCGAATATAGTCCCTGTCCACAGAAGTGGGAACAGAGACAAGGCTGGCAACTACAGGTCAGTCAGCTTGACCTTGGTGGTGGGGAAATTAATGGAATCACTGCTAAAGGAAAGGATTGTGACATTTCTTGAATCCAGTGGAGCACAGGATCCGAGGCAGCATAGATTTACAGTGGGAAGGTCTTGTCAAACAAATCTGATAGATTTCTTTGACAGGGTGTCCAGGGAAGTAGATCAGGAAGGGGCGGTGGATGTGGCCTATCTAGATTTCAGAAGGCCTTTGACACCATCCCACAAGGAGTTTGGTAAATAAGTTGGGCAGCCTGGGAGTGAGCCACAAGGTGGTAAACTGGGTCAGAAACTGGTTGAGTGACAGGACACAGAGGGTGGTGGTAAATGGTGTTCAATCCAAGCAGAGGGGGTAACCAGCAGTGTGCCACAGAGATCCATGCTGGAGCCAGTCCTCTTAAATGTCTTCATAAGCGACATTGCATAGGGTCTGGAGGGGAAGGTATGCCTCTTTGCAGATGACACTAAGATCTGCAACAGGGTCGACATTCTAGTGGGGGGGGGGGGTGAGAAATGACCTAAACATGCTTGAGGAGTGTTTGAGAGTGTGGAAACTAAGATTCAGTGCAAAGAAGTACAGAATCATACATTTGGGGTACAGAAATCCAAGGGAGGCATACAAGATGGGGGGAGAGGTACTGGCCGCCACCAATCAAGAAAGGGACCTGGGGTTAATCAAATCCAATGACCTAAAGGTAACCAAACAATGTGAGAAAGCTGTGGGGAGAGCCAGTGGGATGCTATGGTGCATAGGGAGCGGTAGCACCAGCAGAACAAACTCTGGTCAGAGCCACAATGGCTGCTAACAAATTAATGTGATAAAGAGATTTACTTATGTCAAAGGTTTTACAAGGAAAGACATACTGAGCTAGTAACAGTTTGTTTTCAGTTGTGTCCTGGGGAAGGGGAAAGGGGAAAAGATAACAGATACAAAATACAAAATTTGAAGTTCATAGAAATGGAATAAGTGTAACAAAGTTAAAGAGGACAATTACATCTAAGAATAAGTTGTGGAACTGACCGAAGATGAAAAATAGTTATCAACTTATCAAAATAAAAACTAGGGGAATGACTGATACTGGGGAAGAGATACAGAATTAATGTGTAGCTTAGTTGTACTACTGTGATGTAAAATCCTTCGGTGGTCAGGCTGCCATCTGTTTCTGCTTTCCTAAACTTTGGAACTCTGTACCCCTAACCATTCATTCCACCTCTTCCAAACAGTCTTTTTTCTCTCTGCTCCATGACCACACCGCTCCCTCCATTGCCTGCCCTTGAGTCATAGCCCTTCCCCACTCCTCGGTTTACCTTCTTCCCCTTTTTCTCCATGACCATGCTGCTCCCTCCTGTGGCTGCCCTTGAGTCATAGCCCGTCCCTGCTCCTCAATTTACCATCTTCCTCTCTTCTCCTCCTTGGCCCTCCACTCACCTCACCAACCTTCCGCCCTCACTTGTCTACATCCCCCCCCATCTGCACTCCTTTCTTCAGCGCCTTCTTCCCTGGTGCCTCATCATTGAAAAGTACTATTGCTTGTACCCATGGGACAGATTCCCCGCTGTGTCCTTGTAAAATATTTGCCTATAATTTTACCTGTCTGATGAACCTTGTTCATGTTCATTTTGTACTGTTTAATTTATATCTCTGTATGATGTTTTATTGTATAAGTTATTGTTCTATGTTGTTCATACACTTCTCTTCCCCCTTCCCCCCAGGATGCATCTGGATATGAGCTATTTTTCTGCTCAGTATGTCTTTCCTAGTGAAACTTTTGAAATAAATAAATAATCATGTAAAAGTCCCACATTTACACCACAATAGTAGAAAAAACAAAACCATAAACATCAAGGTAATGCAGTGAACAGCGTTTTTGGTTCTGGACATACACACCCCCTTGAAAATGCGCACACACACACACACACACACATACATCAATCAATCAAAATCTTTATTTATCCAGGCGAACATCATTGAGCAAAGCTCATTTACAAGATGGACCTTGATACATACACATATACCTGTTATAACAGTTGTGCACACACATAGGGTATGAGTGTCATTAGCAGGACAGAGCAACTACAATATTTCATTTTCAGCGGGGTCCTGCTTTTACATAGTTTTCCAGTGCACTTAGTAGAGTTAGCAATTATAAAATGCAGAATCTCTTTTTTACTGGGGTCCTGCTTTTATACATTTTTACAATGTAGTTACCCAGGATAGGTCAGTTAACATGCAGCATCTCATTTTCAGTGAGGTCCTGATTGTACCTATTGTAACACTAACAGGTCTGGGATGCCCTAAATTACTTGGCTCCATCATAGCCTGTAGGTTTTCAGTGACCAAATACGGTATCGGTCTTTGGCCAGCAGGGGGATGTGAACTGTGCTGAGTGCATGCTTTAGCACCTCATTTTTGCTTTGAGGGGCTACATTCAAACATGCTTGGGGCACTTGCACTTTGATCCAAACACGTTTCAGTATAGCAAATGTAGTGAACTGTGCTAATTTGCACTCAGGCAAAGGACAGCCTGATACCTTTAATATGGGTCCATTACTCTGTGTAGTTCTGGTTTCCAGTTCTAGGTTTACCTACCTATTTCTGTTTCAAGCTTTTTAGCCACTGACTGTACTGCTTTTAACCACTGATTGCTATGCCAGCAACCCAGGTTCAAGAATAGACTTGGGTCACTTGAGGGCTGGATTGGGAGGGAGGATGGACATCTGTAGGACAGGGAGAGGAATCTAGGTGGCAGCACCATGGGACAGCATGGGAAGAGACCCCACACCTGGATGTCGTAGGTGTCTTCATGGAGGCTGATTACACACATCTGGGCCAAATAGGGGAGAAAACAGAAGGAAAAGCCCTCTGACTGCAGAACAGTTATGGCCTGTTCTCTTGCAGGCCCCACACTGATGACTAGGCACCTCCAATCCAAATCCTATGGCAGGACCACTAGAAAAGGTAAATCCCAAAGAAGATGGGTGATGGGGCTGGGAGGACTGGCCCAGATGGGGGCCAGTTAGGGTGCTGAAGGAGATAAACAGCTTTGTAGTTAAAAAAAAAAAAAGTATTATAATTTATTATGCATATCCAATGCATGTAAAATGTATCCTCTCTCTCTCTATATATATATATATATATCCCTCTCAGTCTCTCCCTCTTTCACTCCTTGCCCCATTAAAATGCTTTATTTAGGCCTATCCATGTAGACAAATAAGATTTTAAATAAATTACTGAAAAATGTCACCCATACCCCCAAAGCTTGTGACACATCTAAGCTCCATTTCTACAAGGCGTGATTGGAGTGGATCCACTGTGTTTCTCGTTTTTGTCATTTTAACATTTAGTGGTAACACTATTTTAAGTGACAACTACACTGTAACTACCGTATAATTACACTGTAAGTACTGTGCAGTTATATGTAACTACTATGTAGTTAATAATTAATTTCACATTTGAGTGTTATGTAGTTACATACAATTTACGTGAAGTAACTACACTGTAACTGTACTGTAACTACTATATAGTTAACGTTTCACACTTGCATGCAGTGTACTTACATAGTTTGCATGAAGTAATAGTTACACATGCAACCATTCTGTCTGATTAAAGTCCACTAAAGATCAATGATAAACATAGTTTGGTGACATTGAACTACAAAGATAGGAACATTTCAAGTGGGATAAAAATCAATTGAAAAAAACTTTCTCATTTGTCATTTTTTTATACTTTTAATGGTAACACTTTATTTTAAGTGTCATTAACTACACTGTAACTACTGTATAACTACACTTTAACTGTATTGTAACTACTATGCAGTTTCATGTAACTACTATGTAGTTGTTACCTGGTTTCACATTTGTGTGTTGTGTATTTACGCACAATTTGCATGAAGTAACTACACTGTAACTGTACTGTGACTACTATGCAGTTGCTAAATGATTTCACATTTGTATGTTGTGTACTTACACAGTTTGCATGAGGGAATAGTTACATGTGCAAACACTATTGTCTCCTTTTTGACACAAATCAGTTCATTCTAACAAGTGTAACTACACATTTAATAGCTGTTACAAAGTGTAACAGAAAATCTGTTATACAACTACCACTGTATCGCTTCTGGCATGATGTAATTTGTTCTTACAAGGGCAACTACACATGAAATAGTTATTGCAAATTGTAACAGCAAAACTACTGTGTAACTACTATGATACTACTTTTGGCATTATTCAAATTTGTTCTTACAAGTGTAACTACATATAAATGCAGGTCTTGTGCACTGTTTCAACAGTCTGTGTCTATCTGACATTCATTTTATTTAAGTGTTTATGGGTTTTTCCACATTTTGTCCCGTTCTCCCGGCACACGGTCGTACGTGCACGTGGAGATGCACATGCACACTGGATGTCAGCTCAGCCCCTTCCTCCTACCTTACGTGCTGCCCCCCTCACCACCTACGTTACCCCACTGGACCTCCACCTGGTGGGGATGGGACTATGGGAGGGATGACAACACACCCCTACAACCCCTGGGAGTGGAGAGCATCCTGAAGGCTTGCTCAGTCCCACTCCTCCCACTCCCCCTATGCCGGCACCCTGATGACCTGAGATTGTTCCCAAACCTGGGTCACCAGCGCAGCGTGAGGTAAGGCATCCAGCACCTTAACCCTCAGCACCACTGGGCCAGCCTATTTGACATTTATTTAAAAGGTAATCAAACAGAAAAACTTAAAAGTGGAATCAGAATGGTAACTAAAATATGATTACACTGAAACTTCACTCTGCTACACTGAAATACACTCACTGGCAACTCTGTCGGCTGTAGTATAGTAACGCAGGTTAAAACCATGGTTATCCATATATAACAAAAATGATAACCAGTAATTAAATACCACCACACCACAGCCCCAGACCCCCCCCCACACAATCACTCACCTGAACAGGTCCCAGTGTGAAGATCTACTCTTCCATCGAAGACACGTCTTGCTGCTGGAACTGGCATCTCCTATATGAGAAATAACAGGGTGCCACAGGGGTCACAGAATTTAGGAGTGGGATAGACACAAGGATATCCTGGAGGCAAGGGGGGGAGGTTCCAGAGTTCAGTTTGGGCATGGGGCCCCACACTAGATAGGAATTAATAGGGCAGACTGAGTGGGTCAAGTTATCCTTATCTGCCATCAGCTTATATGTATCTATGATAACCAGCAGGGCTAGAACAAAGTGCCACACACACACACATGTACTGCTTCATTTTCTGAACTGTGCACTGCTAACACATAGCATTACAGCCATTTGCAAGCTGATTAGGAAAAGGTTAATGCACCAGGAAAGGGTTAACTGAGTGGCACACACTTATTTACTCCAGTACCTCGTGATATGGGCTGCTCAAATTGAGCGACTCAATATGAGTGACTCAGTTTGAGTGATTGTGGAGACAGTGACCATGAATAAATAGAGACAGGAATGAAAGCGAATGTAAAGGATGGCTACTTACTGAATAGTAAGGCAGAGGTAGCATGTGAAGGTCACAAGGTTTGTTTGGGAGGGTTGCTTCCAGCTGGCAATCTGGCATGGTGAGTTGGGTGATGATATGCAAAGCTGGTGGAACAGGGTTTGATACTGGAGCAATGCTTCTGATTTTGTTGGTTTTCGGTTACAAGTTTAATTTTTTTTTCTTTTTGCAGATATCCCATTTCCTCTGACTTTGTTCCCCCTTCCCAACATTTTCCTTTCGTGCACTGGTAGCCCCCCATAGTGTAGCCTCCCTCCCAAGATTTCCTCTGTCCTCCAGTGTCACAAGTTGATTATAATAGTAATGAGGGGAGCAAAGCCCCCAGAAAAGGGGGGTGTAGGGGGAATAACCCCCATATAGAATGATATTCCAATATTTTTTTTTATGTTAAAGTTAAATTCTGATCACTGATATTGTAGGGCACTGTTGTGTTGAGTGCTGTTACTGCTGTTGGCAACATGTAGTTGCTGTTTACTTCGGCGCTGTTTTTGGTGGTGCTGTCATCACATGGTACTGTTTACTCCCAGGTTCAGGAAAACACAGCTGTTAGGCATGTGTTTTTTCTGGACATCCCATATAACTGAAATGCTACACGGGAGGGAAAGAGAGAGGGGGAAGGAGCAGGCTTTTTTTTTGTTTTTCTTTTCCAAATAGTGCAGGTGACAGGGGGAGCAGAGACGAAACAAGCTGTGCATGCTGTTTACACTGAGAACACCCACTGACTGTAATTTGAGCTGGCATGAATATGCTCCATGTAGAAGAAATGTATTAATGAATCAGACAATTTCAGTTTCTCTCTCTCTCTCCAAAATAGTGTGGTGCAGGGACACACCAAAGCTAAACTGCTCTAGTGGAGTAATTGTAATCCAACTCCAATTTTATGAAGTCCATTTAGAATCTAATGAGCTCCATTTTTCTACTGTGATAGCAAGATATCTGCAGAGTTCTGCCCTGCAGCTGTAAAAAAGGAGTTAGTCATGCCACTGCACAGATCACTAGTGAGACCTCATCTGGAGTACTGTGACCAGTTCTGAAGGCCACATCTCCAGAAGGACATAGGCAAAATAGAGGCAGTCCAAAGAAGGGCAACAAAAATGGTGCAAGAACTGCTCCAAAAGTCATATGAGGAAAGACTTAGAGGACCTCAATATGTATTCTCTGGAGAAGAAGAGAGTGAGGGGGATATGATAGAGACATTCAAGTACCTCAGGGGTATAAACAAGGTTCAGGAGGGTAGCATCTTTCTGAAAAGAAGGTGTACAAGAACAAGGGGGCATGATATGAGGCTGGGGGGGTAGGCTCAGGGCAATGTAAGGAAATACTTTTTCACAGAAAATATGGTGGATGCTTGGAACAGCCTTCCTGAGGAGGTTGTGGGGTCTAAAACTGTGGGAGAATTCAAGAATGCATGGGACAGACATAAGGCAATTCTTGTGGGAGGTAGGAAGAAATAGGCTGTAGGTTAACTAGGATCTGCAGCTTATCCTGTAGGTAGGAAAATAGGCATACTAGGTGGGCCAAGCTATCCTTATCTGCCATCAAAGTCTATGTTTCTATGAAGTAACATTAAAATCTTCCACTGAGGACTGCAGTTCCTCTCCTGGATAGACGCAGGCCATCATCCCTGTATAGGCCTTTACCCTCGCAGGTGGGTCCCCACTCCCTCATGTAGCCAAATCCCTTCTCTCTGCACCATTCCTTCAGCCATGAGTTGAAGCCCCTGGTGTGGAGATCCCGCTCCTCACCCCTGTCGTAGATAGGCAGCACCTCAGCAAAAGCCTCTGAGTGAGCTACCTAAGACTTCTTCCCAACTCTCTAAATGCCCCCTGCAGTATTCTAGCCTGGCCCCAGCCAGATCATTAGTCCCCAGGAAGACAATGACATCCAGCTCTCCCTCCTGTCCTGCTGCCCTAGTGATCCTCAGGATCTGCTTCCTATCTCTCCAGGCTATGGCACCTCACAGGTACCTAACTTGCCTCCCCCCTTTCCTATTCCAAAATCTATCGTCCCCTCAATCAAGTCCCCCACCAGAAGTTGCTTCCCCCTTCCCCTGGGGTCCTCTCCCACCCTCCTTTACATCTTCACTATGGAGGGCCCCCACTTCCTCCCTGGTCACTACTGCGGGTGCCTCCTTTTGACAGTCCTGCCCTGCCACAGCAGCATAGGAATTATGCAGTGGCACCAGTTGAGAAATGTGCTTCTGTCCCACCACCCCCACCCTTCCAGAGCCCACCATAGTCCAGCTGCTCCTCCTTCCTGGCATCCTGTGAGGTAACAGTGGCAGACTTGGTGGCCCTTGAGTGGGGGAGGTCACCCAAATTCCAGCCAACTTGGCCTAGAGTCTAGTAACCTCCTCCCTCAACACAGAGAAGTGTGTGCAGAGGGGGCAGCACCGCAGTCTCCAGAAGGTCTTTCTGAAAACTGCCACCCCCACAGCCATTGCACTGCAGCACTCGCAGCATTCTGAACTTCTGTTCTTCCTGTGCTACCTGGAAATACTTATGTACCCATACCCCTGATACAGCGTTTCTAATTTTTCCCTTTATTTGTTTATTTCTATTTGTGTTTCCCTGTGCTTGTTTAAATCTCTTTTATATTTCTATCCTAGATAGGGAGTTGCATCTATTCCCAGTTTTGGCCTACCCTTGATCTTCAACCCTTCCCAGCAGTGACTGTTACACAGTAGTGAACAGGTTCCTTGCCTTAGGTGACTGTCAGAGTCCTCTGCTTCACCACATCCTTCTTAGATGGCCTGCTGCCCACTCCTTCGCTGTTTTACTCACTCACTGGGACGTGAACGTGCTGGAAAAGAGTGGAAATACTTTTATAGTGCTCTTGTAAGAAGGCACGAAGCCTGTCAGCTCCACCCTCCCAATTATACACCTGATTCATAGGGATTCCTAAATCTACTCACCCCAAGCTTAAGCTCCTAGTTTTCCCCACACCACCTGTTACAATTTAAAACCCAAAGTTGCAAGGTACTGCAAACGCTGTCTACCAAGTTTCAAACTGCCCCAAACACTGCTTTCAGATCTCTTCTTTTCTCCCCACTTACCCTGCTACTTTCAAAAGGAACTGAAGTATAAATAAATATTAATATACCGTATATATTTGCGGATAAGTCGATCCGCATATAAGCCGACCCCCCCCCCATTTCCCTGATCAATTTTCATGAAAACACCATGACTCACGGATAAGCCGAATTCAATTGATTAAGGATTTCTGCAAAATAATAAAGTGCAAGTGTAACAAAAAAACACAGCAGACTAAGCAAAGCTGCTGAAAAAAGAACAAAGCAACAAATCAAGGCAACAAATCAAAAGAGCTTATAGCTCTAATCAAAGCTGGCAGTTGCGCAAATAATCTACCGTATGTACCCTACTGTAATTTACCGGTAATTTTAAAGTGTGAACTAGCCAAGTGCAACCAAAAATTCATATAGAGGTAAAGGCAAACAGTACGCTGTACCATACTTTTATGGTTGCCGAAGTGCAAAAGTCATACCGGCACATCACTCATCCAGTTCCCCTCGGCAGGCTTTTTTTGTTTTTGTCATCTCTGCAAGAGAAGTGCCAGGTTGCAGCAGAGTTGTTTGTAGTCTCTGCGTATTCCACCACTCGCAGCTGCATTGTAAGCATTACATTTTCTCTTGACAGCGCTCATCTTGGCAAACATACTAGGGTTGTACTATTGCGGGTTATATTATGAAAAGGATAGCGTTGATTGGGGAAAATGATTAGCAGCTGTAGGCTGGGGAAAATGATTAGTGACTGTGGGCTCATTGAGTAATTGATGATGTCAGCATGACCCACATATAAGCCGAAATCCCCAATTATGGGATCGGATTTTGGTGCAAAAATCTTGGCTTATACGCGAGTATATATGGTACCTTTAAGGTGGCTGGCCTGTTAGCACAGTGGTAGGGTTACCACTTGTGACACCGGATACCCACATTTGGGAACAAGTTAGGGATGCCAGGGGCTGGCTGGGGGTAGGAGGATCGAGCATCCAGGAGGATGCTCTCCTCCTCTGGGGAGGGAATGATGCTGCCTCTGCTGATCCACTGCCCCCGGGGGGCCCACAGGTGGTGATGCAGCTTGGAGCAGCTAAGGGAAAGGAAGGGAAAGGGAACATTGTTTAACCAGGAGTAGCACTCTAAGCCAAAGCTTTTTTCCAGATGTGACCTGGAAGCACAAGGAAGTTAAGTGACTTGCTCAGGATCACACAGTATGCACCTAGGTAGCTGTGGGATTCACACCCAGGTCTCCAAATCTGTAGTTCAGAGCCTTAACCCACTGCACTGCCTCCAGCTAGCAGGACGGACAGATGCCAGCAGGTACCATGTACCATGCGCAGGTCTGTGTGTGTGCATGCACACCCCTCGCTGCTGACGCTCATGTGGGAGGGACCCAAAAAGAAGAAAGCTGGAAAAAGAGTCAGGCACTGGCAAAGATAATCACCAGCTCCCTGCAGGTCTCACACTGGCGTCATGGCACTCCTCCAGTTGGGACCTGGTCTGGCTGGCGCAGGGTGTATTCCACCACCCCCTTGCCTGTAGCCCCGGACAGAGAGAGGACAAGTGGAGGCTGCAGTTGGAAGGCAAGCCCATGAGGCATCAGATGATGGAGCTGGAGGGATGGAAGGCCAGAGGACTGAAGGGAGAGGGAAAAAAATTAAATATTATATATATAACTTTAAGATAAAGCTAGGTGCTTTCACTTCACTCTGTCAGCAAAGTCTGGTCTTTGTGAACCATATCTTATCTGCATTTTTAAAGCACCAATCCCTAGAGGGGTAATTCATGAAACAAGTAGCCACATATCTCCCAAACTGTGTTAAGGGCCCTCACCATCTGCTTAAATTTTTTACAAAGGTAGATTACTAGTTTTTACAGATAACATTACACGCTGCACCACTCAGAGCAATCCTGTGCAGCTATGTTGCTCAATGAACATTTATTTTAGAAGAGCGGGTACAGGGCTACAGTATCCAAAAGTCACGTAGTCTGTCTTAAGGCATTTAAATTTATTTTTATGTCAGTACCACCTGCACTATTTAGGCTACATTCCAAAAAAACATCTTTTACAATGAACAAGATGATTCACAAAACAGCTGTTATCTAAATGCCTGTTAAGGTTCACGAGTTTAAAATCAGCAGGAAGGATCTATCCAATAAAACTACGGTCTTGAGGGTAGGTGATCAGCTAATTTAGGCCCTATTCACACTCACCGCTTGTTACCATTACCGAGGGTCACAACCATTATAGAAGTCTGCAAAAACGGTTCGCGTCTGCATTGGTAACGGTATCTGATGCGTTTTTGCTACCGATCTCGAAACCTGTTGGAAGGTAGTCTTGAGATCAGTAGCAGGAACATCTGTCACCTGAAAACACTCACAAATTGGAATACTCACCAGTGCGGATGGGTGAGTGTTCAATCTCGGTACTCCTGGCCCTCCATGGCCGCTCCAGACATCCCATGAAGGAGCATGGCACATTTTGCAGGTCGACCGCCCATGCAGAACAAACAGAGAAAAATACCCTCATACCACAGGTGTCCTGCTCAGGGAGGAGAGTGGGGCTTTTTTGTTATGTGTGCAGTATGCGGGTGACATGCTGGCCCCGGTCTGGTACTAGTTCTAATTGCACTGATTGCATTTTGTATACCAGCCCGAGGTGCAAAGCTTGTTGTGTCGATTGAGGTCAGACAGTATCAATTGCTTTCTGTTTGGGTTAAGTTTCCTGGTGGGAATCCCAAGTCATGTTGCCATGCTCGTTTCCATTTACTGTGGCCATGGAAATGAGCAGCGGCAAGCTGGGATATGTTGTGAAGTGACGCACAGCATTCTGGAATTGTGTGCATCACTTCACTACTATCGGTTGATGGCGGCCATAGCGAAACATGCAAGGAGCTCAGCAGTGCAGACACGAGGCGGGTGTGAGCACAGACTGGGGAGCACGGTTGTGGCAGAGTATGGATGAACTATAATGGTAAGGCTTAAACCGTTACAGATACTGTTTTGCTGCCATTAGCACAAGTGTGGACAGGGCTTTAGATGCACAGCTGAGCTGAAATGAACAACACTAGAAAAGAGTTTATATTTTTTTAAAGACATAGTATTTTATTATGCTGTCAGTTAAGAAAAATTCCAAATATCATTTCCTGTCTCCTTTTAGTAGTAGTAGTAAAATTTGTATTTATTGTTACAAAACATGTACAAGAACAAGGTTATTCCCATTGAGCTACAAGTTCATTTTCAATGGGTATCATTTATATGCAATACCTGGTTACAATAGATTAAAAGAAAAAGAATATATAAAATTAACAATAGTAAAACATTCACATATAACATTTATAAATTCACTTAATACAGTATAATTATTAATGCTACAATATAATCATTGGATATTAAACATATCCTATGGTCCTACAAGTGACGGCTAGTGGCACCGTGAATACACTTTAAAATTGTACCCTCTGGAGGTACTCCTGGGATCTCTGAAAAAGGCTCCTGAAAAAATGGCACACGGAAAAAGGGCACGTGGAAAAAAAAGGCACAGGGGAAAAAGTCTCCAATATGGTGCGACACGTATTGTACCTCAATTTTCACTGGAGTGGTGATCCACAGTGGCATGGTTTTGTAATAGTAAATCTGCACTTCCCTCAAATTGCACTGGGTGGTGATCCACGGCAGCGTGGTGTTGCAATAGTAAATCTGCTCTTCCTTTGAATGATGCCATTTTTTCCTGCTTTGTATTTCAAACAACATGAAGTCTTGCTGCATTCTGACTAAATGCAGTTAGCCCCAGCACTTGAACTTCCCCGGAGAGTAAAGAGTTAACTCTATGCAGAAGCATAGAATGTTGAGCTCAAGCTTGATTTTCGAACCTCTGTCTCTAGCACTCTGAAGTGTAACTGTTAGATTTTTTACTCCGCCTTACTGTGAAGTCACTCCGGAGATTCCTCCTGCACTTCGGTTCGATATCAGTTTAAATCGGTCAGTTTTACCTAACCGTTTCTTTATTTTGGTCTTCTTACCTCAGGAACAGTAAGTGGTAGTAGTAGGTAGTTGTTGTATTATTGTGAAAATTGTTTTTGCCTTTGGTTCATTTCCAGTCAGTCCAGTTTGGATCCGAACCCCACTGTATTTCTGTCTTGTTTCTAAATATTACTGTGGTTTCCGGTACTCATCAGTTCCTAAAAAAATTCAGATTTCCGGGGTTTTTTTAACCGACCCGTGACACGGTTGGAATTGATCAGTTTTTAGTTGCCTGGCATAACAGCTGGTAAGGGTAACTTTTCAGTATTCCGGCATGTCTGAGAAACCCAAAAAGAAAACCGGTCCCACTGGGTTTCAGCACTGTACCGAGTGTAAGGAGGCCTTTGCTAAGCCCGACCCTCACCTCGTCTGTGTTTACTGTCTGGGGTTTGACCACCTCAAAGAAGACTGCCAAATCTGTAAAAACTTTCCCAAAGCCACTCTGGAAAAACGTTTGAGTAGGCTAAGGGAGACAGAGGCCGAGAAGTCCGCTGACCCAGATGGCCAGCCTGGTTTGGCAGTTGCCAAACCTGAGGGGGTACCCACTGACCTGGGTGATACCTCCTCGGGCCAAAGGAGAGCCGATTCTGCGGAATCGGTTCCTAGCAAAAGGAAACGAAAATCAGCCAGTTCGGATCCTACTTCCCATGGTCCATCCGCTGAGGAGATTGCTAAAGCAATTTCTATTGTTCAGTCACTTTGCCCAGTTCCGACTGAACCGGCAACGGTTCATAGAGGTTCGGTTCGGCTGGACATAGTCGCTTCTGACATTGATCCAGAGACTTTCTATGAGGGTGACTGGGATGGAGAAGAAGAGTATGATGAAGAGGAAGATGAAGGCCTAGATGAGCCTGACATCTCCCCAGACGGGCCTTCCAGTGTGCCTCCTCCCAGACTTTCTGAGTCCCCCTCCCATTTCTTGTTTTACAGGAAAGTGGCTGATACTGTTCAGCTCCCAGTGGAAGAAGCTGAACAAGATCAGGAGGAACCTGACTTCATGGAAATGATGGATGTCCCAGAGTCGAAGACAGTGTCTATCCCTCTGCATAAATCCCTGGGGAAACAGAGACAAAAAATATTGCAGTTTCCAACTTCTATACTTCCTGTGGATAAAAAGATAGACAGGAGATATACCTTGTCAGGTCCTGGAATAGAATTTCTTACAACTCATTGCAGCCATGTTTGGGTAGTGTAGGCTGCAGCCTGTGATAAGGCTAATATTCCCCTGGCATCTCACCCCCAAGATAAGGATTCTAGGAAAGTGGATGCCATGGCCAAGAAACAATACTTGGCATCCTCTTTGGGACTCAGACAAGCCAATTATATAGCATATACAGGCAGGTACCAGAAATTGAGGTGGGATATGGTTCTGGAACTGGCTAAGAATGCCCCTCCCCAGCTAGCCAAGGAGCTGGAGAAGGTGGCTGCAGATGGTATTGAGGCATCCAAGGTCCAATTTCATGCTGCTGTTGACTCGAATGATGTACGTTCGAGGGTCATGGCTACATCTGTCTCCATGAGGAGATTAGCTTGGCTCAGATGAACCAGTTTGTCACAGGATACCTAGTCTAAGGCTATGGATTTTCCTGTTGCTGGTAACTCTCTGTTTGGTGAACAGACAGAGGCTTCCATAAAGGAGATGAATGAGTACAGGACCACCAACAGGAGTGCTGCAGCAAAAGAGAAGCAGGCGTCTCCTCAGAAGCAGCAGTTTAGGGCTGGCAGGGGCAGGCCTTTTCACAGACCTTTTAACCAAGCCCAGACTTCCTTTTCTTTCCAGCAGAGGGGGTTCTTCAGGGGAAAAGGCAGACGAGGGATGACCAGGACCCCAGCATCCACTCAGTCCAAGCCCCCTGCCAGACACCCTGAGGTGTCAGTCAGGGTCGCCTCCCCAATTCCTGTAGGGGGCAGGCTGGCTCACTATTCCCAGGCCTGGGATTCCATTACCTCAGACAAATGGGTCCTGCAAGTAGTGAGCCAGGGACTTGTTCTCAGTTTCAAAAGGTTCCCAAAAATAAGAGCAAGATCTTTCAGCCCCTCTCCCCTTGGAGACAAAGGCCTTAGAGGCAGAAGTCTCCTCTCTTCTGCTCATGCGAGCAATAGAGAAGGTACCACTTTGTCACAGGGGAAAAGGACTTTATTCCAGATACTTCCTTACCCCAAAAAAGACAGGGGAGTGGTGACCCATCCTAGATTTAATGTACCTCACCAAACACTTAACAAAACCAAAGTTCAAGATGGTGACTCTGGGAGTAATTCTCCCCTCTCTGAGACCAGGAAACTAGCTAGCCTCCCTGGATCTCAAGGATGCCTATTTCCACATACCCATCAGACATTCCCACAGAAAGTACCTCAGGTTTGAATTGCCCTCAGGCCATTATCAGTTCAGAGCCATGTCTTTCAGCCTAACATCGGCTCCAAGGGTGTTTACCAAGTGCCTGGCAGTAGTGGTAGCATTCCTCAGGAGACAAGGTATCCTTCTGTTCCCATACCTGGACAACTGGCTCCTAGTAGGTCAGTCCCCAGGCCAAGTCAAGTCAGTCTTAGAGGTAACCCAAAGGCTCCTGGAGTCCTTGAGCTTCATTCTAAACCTAGAGAAGTCAGTTCTGGAACCAACTCAGCTGCTCACTTTCATAGAGGCGGACATAGACACGACCCAGGCAAGAGCATTCCTTCCTCTTTCAATGGTTCAGTCTCTAGTCACTCTGGCTTCCTCTTTTCAACCTCTAGTTCCTCGTCCAGCCAGACATTTTCTTCAGTTACTGAGCCACATGGCAGCCTCCACAGCTGTGGTCCAGGGAGCAAGGTTTCAGATGAGAGATATTCAATTTCATCTCAGATCTTATTGGTCTCAGAAAAAGGACCCTCTCTCCAAACTGGTTCCAGTGTCCCAGACTCTAGTTCAGGCACTCCAGTGGTGACTGGAGGAGAACAACCTTCGGCAAGGTGTCCCATTCATCAGTCAGGCTCCTTCAGTGATTCTCACCATGGATGCCTCTCTCCTAGGCTGGGGGGGCCCATCTGGACCAGCTTACAGCTCAGGGAAGCTGGTCTCCCCAGGAGTCCCTCCTTCACATAAACCTTCTGGAGTTGAGGGCTGTCTTTCTAGCTCTGCAGACACTCTCAATTGTGGTTCAGCAGAAAGTAGTACAAATCAGGACAGACAATACCACAACCATGTGGTACATCAACAAGCAGGGAGGCACTCGTTCCTCGGCCTTGTGCACAGAGGCCATGAAGGTATGGTCTCTGGCTTATTCTCTTCACACTTCCCTGGTGGCTGTACACCTGCCAGGGAAGGACAACATCTTAGCAGATGCTCTCAGCAGAATTTCTTAGGGTCATCACAAATGGACTCTGAATCCCCTGGTCCTTCAGGTTATCTTCAATAGGTGGGGGACTCCAGAGATAGATCTCTTTGCAGCCCCGGACAACCATCAACTTCCTCTCTTTTGTTGCAGGCCTCCTCTACTGGGATGTGTACACCAGGACGCTCTACTATGGGATTGGACAAGCAGGTTCCTGTATGCATTTCCTCCTTACCCTTTGATTTTCAGGGTTCTGATCAAGACCAGATCTTAACCTTGCAGAGTGTTCCTAGTGGCACCAGACTGGGTCAGACAGCCGTGGTATCCTCTACTACTGTCATTGTCAGTGACAAGGCCTCTGCGTCTTCCCAGACACTTTAATCTGCTGACATCCTCTCAGGGGAGGATCCTCTATCCCAATCTTCAGGCTCTCAGGCTCAATGCCTGGCTCTTGAAGAGTTAGAATATGCACATCTAAACCTTTCTCAATCGGTTTTGGATATTCTAAAGGTCAGCAGGAAACCTGCTACCAGAAAAACTTACAATTCCAAGTGAAAAAGATTTGGTTTTTGGTGTTCCCAGATACCTGTTCAGCCAGAATTAGCTGGCATTGCTACTGTATTGGACTATTTGGTGCATCTTAATAGTTTAGGCCTTTGGCCCACTACGCTTAAGGTGCATCCAGTTTTCCAGAAATTCTTCAAAGGTCTGATGCATGTTAATCCTCCCTTTTGAGCCCTTACCCTTTCTTGGGATCTGAACATCTGTATAGCACAGCTTATGCAGCCCCCTTTTGAGCCTCTATCTTCAGCAAAGCTGAAATACTTGACATGGAAAACTGTATTTCTGGTAGCCATTACCTCTGCCAGGAGGATCAGTGAGTTACAGGTTTTATCAGTGGAACCTGATTTTATTTCTTTTCACAGGGATAAGGTGGTTCTTCGAACTAACAAAGTTTCTTCCCAAAGTGGTCTCAGACTTTCATCTGAACCAATCTGATATTGCCTGTGTTTTTTACTGACCATTCTTCCTATGGGGAAAGAAGATTACACAGTCTTGATGTGAAAAAGGCCCTTAGTTACTATGTGGAGCATACTAAGACCTATAGGAATGGATGTTCTCAGTTATTTCTCACCTATGGTGAGGTGGGAAAGGGCAAACCAGCCACCAAGAGAACTATTGCCAGGTGGATTGTCTCCTGTATCCAATTCTGCTATTCAAAACTTGGGAAGGAACCTCCCTCGGGCCTGAGGGCTCATTCTACCAGGGGTACAGCTGTTTTACTCGTAGCAGCTAGGGATATACCTTTAGTGAAAATTTGTAAAGCAGCCACCTGGAAAACTGTTCACACATTTACCAAGCATTATTCTCTGGACATTCAGTCTAGAAGTGATGCTAGGTTTGGCACAGCTGTACTGCAGACCTTGTTCCCAAACTAGGTTCTGCAACTTCCCCCTCCAAGGGGGTACTGCTTGGTAGTCTGCATTTAGTCAGAATACAGCAAGACTTCATGTTGTTTGAAGAAAAAATTATTTATCATAGTAATGTTGTTTCTTCTAATGGAGTCTTGCTGTATTCTGACCTTCCCTCCCTGCCTCCTCTCCTAGAACCCAGTAGTTTTGGGATGTGGGTGGGCAGGCACAGTGTTGCACCCCAGAGGTGTACCTGAGTTTTAGTTATGTTTTAGCTCTCTACCTACTTTGGTTTTATATTTAGCTTTCTTTTTGGGGTTCTCAACTTGAGTCTTTTGACCCTAAAAACAATCTGTGTAGCCATTTGGCTTGCAAGAGTTGAAATAATATCTACCTATTACTTTCATTAGTTAGTGCTCGTAATAATCTGATGGTTACATTTTAGAGTGCTAGAGACAGAGGTTTGAAAACCGAGCTCGAGCTCAACATTCTATGCTTCTGCATAGAGTTAACTCTTTACTCTCTGGGGCAGTTCAAGTGCTGGGGCTAACTGCATTTAGTCAGAATACAGCAAGACTCCATTAGACGAAACAACATTATTATGGTTAAGTAATTTTTTCGTAGTGCCCTTTTTTCCGTGTGCTATTTTTTCCGGAGACTTTTTTCCCCTAGAACCCTTTTGGATACTGAAGCCCTGTAACTGCTTTTCTATAAGACATCTTCATTGAGCAACATGGCTGTAAATGCTCTGTAGCTGCCTTTTCCAAATGAAGAGACTTTTGCTCTGCAACTTTCACTGCAAAAAATAAAGTTAACATACTGTCTCATGTTTAATCCATTGCATCATGGATACAGATAAAGATTCCATGTCTCTATTACAAATCCAGCATGAAAATCAGCCAAGACCAAATCAAAGCACAAAGTACAGTATCATGCTTTCTGGCACCACTCCCAGTTGCACATCCCCAATCAGCAGACAGATAACAGAACTACATTATTTAAATAACAGTATCAAATAGGCCAAAATAAAATCCCAAAACTATAAAATTAAACTAAATAAATAACAAATACCAGTTTATTGAATCAGGCATTTCTTCACTCAAATTAACTGACTGCTCAAGTCGTAAGAGACTGAGTTTGCAGCACTTTCAATTTGAATCCGCCTGCTTTTTGAAGAGCCATCTCGTACATATAGTGCTGAATGCTTCTCACTCTCCCTTTGTATATGCACTGCTGTTCCTCTCCTAATTCAGCAGACACAGACAGGTCATCCCCATTTAAAACACTGTTTTCAGGGGAGAGGGGAGAGAAGAGGAGGTGATGGGAGTTGTGGTGACCAGCGTTAGATCATACTGTCTGCTGTGCAAACACTCAAAGCCTTAAATACTAGCACTGTATGGATACTTGTCTTAATATGGTATTAACCATGTTTTAAATGAAGAGTGTCGAGTTTTTGTTACATTGATGGGCGTATTTCCTTTTCTTTCTTAATCACGACTGACCAGTTAATTCAGTCAGTTAATGTTGCTGTTGGTGAGGGCGGAGGTACAGCTAAGGTAAGGTAAGAGCACCTCTTGATAACCCTGTATTTCATACATAAATGTCCTGAATTTTAGAATATTGCCATTCAAGGTCTAAAGGCTTATAAAACAGGTATGCTGCTGTTTGCCTCATTAACTTTTATTAATGTACTACAATGACTTGAAGATGCATATTATTGTATTTTTTTCTGCCACTTCATAATAAAATTGAGTTAAAAAAAACAACATTGTTTTCAGCCGCAGCCATGTTGATGCCTCAGGTGTGAGCATAAGTGAGAGAGTTGGTGTCAAAGCTGAAGTCGTTGCATGGGATCAAAGGCTGAAAGAAATGGACAGCAGAAATGTTGGCTACTTGTAGACTTGCTGAACAAACTAATGTCAAAAATATAGTCTCCAATGCAGTGTTTGATGAAGACACACAATAGACAAGATGCACACACTATTATATAGGCAAAAAGGTAAACATCAAGAACTACGAATTTATTTCCCATCTCCTTGCCATTACACATTCTTCCAAAGACTAAAACTCTTAGTCTAAATATTCCCTCCTCCTCCCTTCACAATAGCAATCAAGAGGAACACTGTGCAAAACTGCAGTGAGAACTCACTGCTTGCATCCGCTAATCAGTACAATTCTTAGAAATGTATTCCCAACCACTACAGTGAACAAGCCCCCACATATCTGTACACAAAGGCTGGACACTAGACAACAAAATTGAAGCACGTCTTCAAGATCTTGGTGGGGCATGTATTCTGCACAGGGTCCAGGTAAAAACCACAAAGGAGGAACGGCACAGTCAAAACACGCGCTTCACGGACACCAGAAAATGGGTGCAGTCAAGAACCATGCTAATATAAACCAACTCTGAAACTGTGCACGCTGTAATGTCACTGCGGTTTTCAACCGAGTGCTTCTTCCTTCATGGTTTTAACTAGATACCTCCTGCACACACCAAAATTAGGGTTGTCACCTATCCGGTTTTAGACCAGATAATCCGTTTTTAGGGTCCCTATTTGGTCATCTGGTTTTGATTAAATGTCTGTTTTTTAGGCCATTTTGAGTGCTCATGTACTCTTAAAACTGATGTATAAAATCTTCCACTGTTCTAACTGCATTGCATGTTCATGTTACAGAGAAGTTTTGATGTCATGCAGACCTGCCTTTGTTTGTAAAACAGTCTGCCTGGGAGGTGTAAAGTATGGCCATTAGCAGTAAATCAACCTAATCTTTTCCACTCTGAATTTTAAGTATAGTCTTTTACTGCTCTGACAGAAAACAACTTTAACACCTTTATATGCTCTCATGTGTTTCTTTTTGTTTGTTCTGTATTCTGATATGTTTTAAACCCATTTTTTTAAATTATCTAATTTTTATTGCCTTTATCACTACATTGAATACTTCTGAGTCCTCAACAGATAGCTACTGCTCTCATTTTGTACTAATAGAACATTCCATGATATTGGCTACACTTTTACAGGTCATTCAGATAAATAGCACGGAATGAGGGTGGTTAGGTAGCTGTCTAGACTCTGTGCCTTTTAAGTGGTGATTTAAGTACCCCAGATTCCCTCTGGTATGTAGGGTAGGGGTTTGATCACGTTAGTCTTCAAAAGCACAAAAGAAACATTTCCCCAAAGAACAGAGACAAATGCAACTATTGTGAGAATACAGTACATTGGCACTCAACAAGTGACTTGTTTACTTTCCTATATACAGCATTCAGTTCTGGTTTCTTTTAATAAGAACATCACAGTCCCAATTAGCATAGGATACTGTGGTTTCAAACATGTAATCTACATTGTGTGATCATAAATGTCTGTGCATATTACTAAGCTATGTAGAGAAGTCCCTTATAAATACCTAGGTATAACCTTTGACCCTGCCCTCTCTTTTCATGCCCACATCTCTGCCCTTGCCTCAGCCTCTAACACTCGGCTGGGTATCCTCTATCGTCATAAAAACTGCCTCCCCACGGATGCCCTCCGACTTGCTGTCACATCCTCTGTTCTATCTCTGGTAGACTATGGCCTACCTGTATGGTGCAGCAGACCAGACTGCCCTGCACAAGATCCACCTCACCTTAAACAAGGCCTGCAGGCTCACAACTGGGGCTCCTAGTCTAACCCACACTTGCCGTCTGTACACAATGGCTAATCTACTCAACCTTGATGAGCGCCTCAAATACCAAACCTGCCTCCTAACAAAAAAATCACTCCTTGGGCTATCCCCAACGGGTCTGTCAACTACTATCCACTGTGCAAACCCTACAGTGCATACCCGCACATCCCGCAAAACTGTACTGGTTATACCGAGGGCGAGAACCTCGCAAGGTCAAAGGGCCTACTCCTACAGAGCCCCCTGTTGGTATAACGCCCTCCCCGCCGGAGTCACTGATGCCGCCTCGTTATCTTATTTTAAAACTAGTCTTAGAAATCACCTGCTCTCAACACGCAGCTGTACCTGCCTCTAAGCCTCCTCCTATCCTCCCAGACAAGGCTCACTGAGCTGCTCTCTGACCTTCTGTCCAGCTCTACCTTTACTTGCTACTATCTTCCCCACATTCCTCTTCTGATGTCTTCCACTCAGCCTTACCCTTTTTCTGCCCACTGAATCAATCTCCATGTAACTACTGTATACTGTCTACTCTGTAAAGCGCACTTATAAGCCTGTTTTATACTGTTTGACAAATGCCTGTATTTTTGGCTGATTCCTAAATGTACTCCGATCTTTTGTCTGCCTTGATGTTTGTTTCTTGCACTGTTTTGTCCTCACTGTGACGAGGTACTTTTGTAAATGAGCCTCTGGCTCAAAGGTTGTTAAACTGATGTTCTAATAAATAAAATAAAATAAATAAAAAGAGTTATTTGACAGGGGTGTTACAATGACATGTCAAACACACCCATCTCCTAAAAGTACAAGCTGGAGTGCTAGTCCAAATCAATAGTGTCCATTACTCAGCATGAATGTTGCATAAAGATCTTTTAGTATTTGAAGTATAAAAACTACCCTCTCCTTTTAAAACATTATCACATGAAATAAAGACATTTAATATATATATGAAATATAATGTAAGTACTACGTTGAATATATAAAGCATATATCTTCATGGGGGTTGACTTTAAATTTGAATTTTAATAATACAATCCTATTGGCAAAATAGCGTATCCAGAATTGGGGACTGAGGACCTTCTGTTTTACGAGGTTCAAGTATCTTGTGGGCGACAGGTGTGCCAAACTGGGTCCAGTCAAGCCAAATTAGGGGCTACTGTAACACAGGTGTTGTGGGGGGCATGCTACAGCCATGGGATGTGGCTCTGTCTTTGGGAATTGGAGCTTGAAGGCGTTGGACCCTCCAAATATGGAGGATGAAGCCAAAACATGTTGAAAAAGGCATGATGATATCACAGTGGTGAACACCTTGCCAAAAGTTCTTCCGTATAAACAGAGCATGCTGCCTATCATACTGGTCCTGGCCACATTCCTGCACCCCATCCCCTTTTTTGTCTGTCCTCATCATGCAGAACGCTCCTTTATACATTTGACCTGCTAAAGCCCCTTTGATCTGCAGAGCCTTATGCAATGAAAACCTGACCACCTGGTGCCTGCAGTCCACATCATAAATCAGGCGAAACGTGGCTCGGTACACTCACTATCCCTCGGATTACTTTCATATAAATAAATATGGCCCCCGGACACTCTCGGACTTCACTAGCTGTGATGCATCATACTCTGTATGAACTTTTATTCTCTGATACTGTAATCACTATATTGCCTTCACAAGGCAAACAAAGAGAGGGAGTACTATTACACTTTTAACTGTCTCACTGTAAATATGGCAAATGTTGCCTTGTGAAGTGCTTATTTTTGTCTAATAGGCCAATATGGTTGCTGTAGATTTCCATTTTGTATAAGTCCTATGTGCCAAACTGCAAAAACAGAAAGAGCAGTAATAATTTGTTTAGAAAGAAATATTTGAGGGGTTAACTGCTGAGCTGTAAGGACAGAGTGCAACTGCAGTGATAAGGATGTCTACAACTCTCATCTTTTTTCCTGCCAAGTCATGATAAAATCAATCAAGCTTTATTGTTCGACACATTAGGTCTTTACAATTATACATACATACATACAAAATTACGTTTTAAATACACATCACAATTCCAGTGATTATGTTATTCTACAATACATTCTTAAAACAGTATTATAGTATATGGTTACCCTTTATGTATAAAAATCAGCCTGCTCAAAATCCTTGTTAAGCACATTCTAAACCATTATGTGCATTCTAAAGTGTTGTATATACACATTCCGAACAGCTGTTATGCACAGTTCAAAGGTCATACAATTTTAAATTTCTCATTTATGCTACACCTAGCTACTTACTAACCACCCAGTACCCAAAGAAATACCTTTTATCTTTCAAAAGTCTGGAAATTTGATTTTGATACGGGAGTAGAACAAAGAAATGGCAAGATTTTTTGTTTTCACTTCAGTGGGGGCCTGTCACTCTAGCATAAAAAAACATATACTATAAAAAAATAAAATATGGTCAACCATGCACAACTCGGGGTGTGTTTCCATCTCAGGGTTGAGATGACAGCATGGACCTCTCGAGCTTCACTCTCGAGGTTCATATGCTGTCATCTCAACCCCTCAATGGAAACACAGCCTTGTTGTGTATGGTTGC
Organism: Neoceratodus forsteri; assembly: GCA_016271365.2. NCBI lineage: Eukaryota > Metazoa > Chordata > Ceratodontiformes > Ceratodontidae > Neoceratodus > Neoceratodus forsteri. Next base: position 422,937,693 of record CM028138.1, read on the forward strand.
CCATACATTATTCTCTCTGTCATCATACATTAAAATCACTATAGTAAACCCACAGCTGTTTATAAGGCTTAGTACTTGATAGGTCCTAGTCAGACATGATAACTGTTTTACTTTTCCTGCTTTTATTTATTTGCAAGAAAGTTTGCAACTCTAGTTATTGCCCAGTTATTGTGGTTGTTAATATCTGTGTAAGTAGTTATCTGTCCACACTTTCCCAGTCCTCAATAAATGGCACCAACCAAGATCTTCTCTCCTTATTGTACCATCTACAGTCCCAAATTGCAATACTACAGAAACATTTTTTTTTTTGCAGATTCTGGAAGTTTTCTATATCTGGCTACTTGGATGTTACTTTCAAAACACTCCCTCTAATACGTGAGAACTTTCTTTAAAATAGGATCTGTTAGAATTGATAAATAGTATGGTATGAATAATTATTTATTTATTGAAATGTTTCACCACATTATCAGCATGTGCAGCGTACCATGGAGTTATTTTGGAGTTTTGAATCAATTATCATGTGTCGATCCAATCATTTTCTATATTGTTTTTAATATAGCTTTTATATTTCAGATTTAGTGTTATGTTTTTTCCACATCTGTTTATCATAACCAGATCATATTTTTCCAGCTTCTGCAAAGTTCTTTTTAACCAACAGTTCTTAACACAATCTCTCTTCAACCTAGCCAGGCATTGGGTAGGAAGTCTGCCTTCTGGTAACCTTTAACCAGTACATAATTTTCCCCAGATCTTATATCTAAGAGACCAGTTTCTGCCCTTATATGCTGTGCCGGAAAAGATTGGGGAAAACCTAAAATTTTCCTTAACAGTTTATGTACTGAGATCATTATGGTATTTAGATGCTTTGAGTCCCAGATCTCTGCTCCATAAAGGATTTACGCATAGTATAGGATTTCTGCATAGTATTTTGTTTTAATAGCAGTTATGAGTGGTTCCACTGAGAGACCTCCATACATATAGTTAAATTTATTCAAAGCTAGGGCCATTTTTTGTGCAGTCTCCTGTAATTTTCTCAAATGTCCATTCCAATTCAAATACCTGGGTAAATGTAAGACCCAAATAAGTATACTCATGGACAAATTCTAGGTCAATCCCACATACTTTAAATTTAGATGCTTTTACCCTTGGTCCAAATGTCATGCCTTGTGATTCACTGATATTTGAGTTTCAGATATTTTTTATGTTTATCTAATAGGTCCAGTTTTTTTTCTGTAGACCTGTTTTTGTTAATGAAAAAAGAATCAAGTCATCTGCATAGGCCAGGGCAGATATTGTATTATTAACTTTTGGAGACTCAGAATTCAGATTTGTGATTTTTCTTAGTAGGCCATCTATATACAGACAGAACAGGGTAGTGGCAAGGACACACCCCTGCCTTACCCCTCTATTTGTGGGGACTGTAGTTGAGAGATGTGCACCTACCCCAGTCTGATTCGAGTCCATGTATGTGTGTAAATATTAAAAATCACTCTCACCAGAGCTGCGTCGATTCCCTTTTCCAGCAATATTGACCAGAGAATTCCTCTATCAATGGTATCAAAAGCAGCAGAGAAATCAATATAAACCACATAAAGGTGCTGCTTTCTAAGGCAGGCATATTTTTTCTATTAAGTGATTAAAAACAAAACAATTATCAGTAGTGCTGTAGTTAGCCTTTAAAGCTACTTGCAGCTCAGATATACCTCCAGTAACTTCTGCCGTTTCAGCCTTTCCAGCAAAATGTTTGAAAAGATTTTTAAATTAATATCTAGAAGACTGGAGTGGATGATACGTAGCAGGGTCCATAACACTACCTTTCTTGTGTATAGGCACAACTTCAGAGTCTCTCCGTGAATCAGACATGAAGTCTTAAAACAAGTTAAAGGGACACTGTCAACCCCTTTTGCATCATATTGTTTCTAGCTAAAAACCTACATTTTATGACTGCTTACCTTCTCAAAAATTCATTATTGTTGCTGGTGGCTTTATCTGCTTCCTTTCTCAGTAGAAATGAAATGCATGCTAATGGTGTAATTAAACCCAACCTTGTTTAGTTTCAAATCCTTGATCTACTTTTATACTTCCTGAACATGACGAACACCCCCAAACAGTGGAGTCACTCATGATGCGATAATCCTCTCTCCTTCCAATGCATCCCGAGTGCATAGACTGTGTTGGTGGCATTCTCAGGTTCAGGAAAGAAGCAGTAGGAGTTGATCAAGGAATGTAAAGAAGCATGTTTTGGTGTAGTAACACCTATATGGTGGGCAGTCTGTTTTTCACATTTTAAAAGAAGAAATGAATCAGAATCAAACAATCAGTTACATCAGCTAGCTCTACAGAATCTGAGCAATCATAACATGTGATTTTAAAACGTGGGAACATTTAATGCCTAAGAGGTTGACAGGATCCCTTTAATATGTCACACCGAATAGATGACATATTTTGATAAACTTCTGCAGGGATTTTATCTGGACATGGGGCTTTTCTTGCTTTTAGAGTCTTTGTAGCCATACAGACTTCAGAGCACTGAATTCTTAAATTTGGATTTATAACTTATTTTCGTGCCTAGTGGACGTTCTTCCACCACCCAGTAGACATTTTTAATAGTGTTTGACCCATGCTTCCTCTGGGATATGAGAGTCTATGCTTTTTCTACTGTTGCTTGTCCCTTTTAGCCACTAGGGCCCAAAAGGTTTTAGAATCCTTTCCATTTATTGTTGTAAGCATTTTATGTCACTGCTTGTGATAATATGCCATCTTTTTCTCTTTTATCAGGGCTTGATGTTTTTTCCTTTATTTAAATCTTTATTATGAGGGGCTTGCTTTGTCTTTCTAATCTCCCTGGTCTTGTGTAGGAGCATACATTTCCTTTCTGTACATTCCCTATCAAACCATGTTTCCTTTTTTTTTTTATTATTTCTGATTCTAATGTTCTTATATAAAATGTCCTACAATTCCCTGAAAAGTAAGCAAAGTTGTTCCCATAATTCAACTGCTGTGAAACTGGACAACTGGGAAGCTATGTTTTCATTTGGAAAATTTCCCACTATTATGAAAATCAGTTCATCTATGGTGCTATCCCACTGTACCCCCCCTTTTTCCCCCCTAATTTCTGTAATTAATGGGGGCAAATGTATATCCATTACTGGATTCTTTAAGAGCCCCCAAAGTATAACTGGGTAGTGGTCACTTTCTATTCTTGGGATGACTTGTATAGAGGGCCAGCTAATTACAGGCCCTGACCACAGAAATAAGTCAATAATGAGGTCACATTTTGTTTATTAAAAGGTACACTGTCCTAAGCATCCCTTGGCAACCTTCCATTTAATGGATACAGACTGCAATCCTTAATAAGCTTTATCATTTTCTAGCCTGCATTGTTTACTTTAGTGTTTGATGTATTTCTTACATACTCCCAATGGGAGATTTCTAAGGGGTCCTTGATTGAAGAATCTAATAAGCCACTGAGGAAGCCTATTCTCGCATTAAGATCTCCAGCTACTAATATCTCATAATCTGGATATTTTAAAGTATTTTCCTGATTTTTTCGCTGCATGTCATCCCACAGTTTCTTTATAAAAGTTAGAGTTGACTGGGGGAAGATAGCACTTTATCAAGATTACTTTGAAAGCCCTAGCAGTGACTCGGAGTAATATGTAATTCGTTGATATTCCTTATATATCTATTTCGTCATAAGTTCCTATTTTTAAATAGATAGCTAAGCCACCTGCTCTTCTCCCAAATCTTTTTATTTTGTTACCTGGAATGTGAAATAGTTCATATCCATGCAGCATGCTAAATTGTAATCAATCGTCTATATAAGGTAGAGTTAAGCAACCTTTTGTTGCAACAGATTTTTGAAGCTAACATCATGTCTCTGTTCTCCCAGAGTTCAGGTAAACAAACATCGCATGCATGTATTTTCTGATAGGTAGCCTGCTGTAATTTAGTATGGGTTTTATTTTTTGTTAGTAGAAGTGTGATTAATAAATATATTATGTTGTAATTTACTGGACTGAGCAGATTCCTATCGAGTACCAAATCCAGACCTCTAACTTCTCATGTAACAATGGGACCTACTGCTGGTGCTGGCTATGCTCGTGGACAAGCCATTTGAGCACATGCATGTGTGGGATTTCACACCTGTTATGGAAGCTAGCCTTCTTGGTAGCCACAGCGTCAGCCAGAAGGATCAGTGAGCTCCAGGTGCTCTTGGTGGAATCTCCATATCTAGTCTTCCACAAGGACAAGGTCATCTTCCACCCCCACCTGAAGGTAGTATCAGAACTTCACCTTAACCAGGTAATAAATCTTCCTATACTGTATACTTTACCAACCCTTCTTAGGGGGCCAACAGACCTATGGAGAGCACTTTCTTATTACAAAGAGCATACGACTGGAGTTTGGAGTGAGGCTAGGCAACTGCTTGTAACATATGCTGAAGCCGTACCTGGCAGACTAGCAGCAACGTGGACTGGAAGCTGGATCACATCCTACATCAACCTCTGCTGTAGGTTGGCTGGTAAGCAGCTTCCTGTAGGACTTAAGAGCTCATTCCACCAGACATACTGCTGCCTCAGTGGCTGCCTCCAGGGAAATCCTTATCCAGGAAATCTGCAGAGCTGCTATTTGGAGGACAGCACACACCTTCATAACCACTACAACATCAACCCAGAGTCCTGTCTGGATGCTGCTTTTGGGACCTTTGTTCTTCAGTCTCTGTTTGCCAAATAAGGGTACGTGCCTTTCCCTATCCTCCCGGAGAACTGTTACAAGTCTACCAGAGTGTAGATAGTGAACTGTATCCACGCCCCTAGAAAGACAGGTTATTCACCTGTAACCATTGTTCTAGGAGTGGTATACAGTTCACCTCCACACCACCCACCTGGCAAATGGCACATGAATCCCTGCTTCCAGCAGGCAAAGATCTGACGTCATGGTGGTGGAGTTGGGGGATATACTGCCCGGGTGGTGGGAGGAGCTTTGCTGAAAGATTTCCAGTGGAAAGCCTGTTGCCAGAGTAGTAGTAAGTAAGTAAATTTTATTTTTTAAGCGCTTTTCAAAGCCAAAGCGCTGTACAATTAAGCAAACATTAGAATTTACAAACTATGACAAAATAATAACAACAATAAAATCACTCTCCATATGCTTTTCGGAATAAATACATTTTTAGCTCCGACTTAAAACTCTCGACGGTCAGGCAACTACGTATCCGAGTGTGGATGTGAACTGTATACCACTCCTAGAACAATGGTAACAGGTAAGTAACCTATGTTTTTAGACACAAGTCTCCATTGCAGTTAATGAAAGCTAGTCTATACATCCACAAAACTGCTGAAAAACAAAGCACCCTTGTTACTTTAAATTTCAGGCATGAAGATAAAAGTAAGACACTGACTAAACTAATCAAAGTGTCTTAATTTCTCTTAAGTTCCATTTCAGTCTTAATTTTTTTCTTCAATCCATCTGCCACTGTATATTTCTTGTCTGTTTAACTTCTGCACCCACAGGACACTGCTGTTCAGTCTGGTTTAAACATTTTATGATATACAAGGATGAATTACTAGGGCAAAGCATAAAAAAAGCAACGTTAAGTACAGTATCGCATATCATTTTTAACACTTAATACTTTGCATCATTCACAGAAATGGTGTAATTTCAAACTGATCACTTTGTCACTTTAACAGAAAGCACCATAATGAATGAGAGCACATGATCAGCATGTAACTAGATGTGCACACATAAAAGGAGTACCTGTCATGCCGGCCCACTGGTGTGGAGGGCTGAGGCAGTGATGCCTTACCTTCTGCCATGCCGGTGACCCGTGTTCACAGTGCGAGCGGGTCGTCTTGTTGGGGGGCCGGCCGGGGTGGGAGAGAATAGAGCACCCAGAGGACAGCTCTCCTCTCCCAGGGCGAGGAGGGAATAGAGACCGGCATTTGTCTGACACCTAGCGGAGGCTAGGTGTTGGCACGCCAGGTCCTGTACAGTGGGGCATGGAGGTGGAGCAGCTAACTGGCGTGCTGCATGTGGATGTGCGGTGCAGTCATTGCACGCTCTTCTCCGCAGGGAAAAAAGTGAAAATTGCAGTCTGGTCGACCAGCACGATGGCCATCCACTGCAGGAGCTGCCCCTGAGAGGGCACCACTTGAACACTGGATCCAGTCCAGGTTGGTCGACTTGGGGGCTCCCCACCACCCTGCCATGGAGGGAAAGCCATGGGGGCATGAAGGCGAGTGCCTGAAGGTCAGGCCTGGGCAGACGTCTGAAAGGAGGGAACCACTGGGACCAGGGGAGGAAAAAAAAATAGAAGCAAAAAAAAGAAGAGCACCTGACACTTTGTTACTCACCCCTGAGGAAGTACCATGTTGAAGGCACGTAACTTTGTCAGGTGTATTATTGTCTGCAGGCTGGAGGAACTATATGCTCTAACCACTAGTAAACAATTTTATGTGAACAAATAAATACATTCTGAAACTTTGTTTTGGTCCCTTGTTGGATACTTTCTTTGCAGGTGGGAGGTTTTGTTGTTCCCACTCTTGAAATCCCCAACCATGGTGGTCTAGTGGTTCCCCACCCTGAATGCAAGACTGTACATGCTACACTTGTATAGCTCTATCTTGGTGGTCTGGTGGACCCATATCCCCCAAAGGTCAACTGCCCCCCTCCGAACCCACCCGCTCAGGACCCTCATCCCCACAACCCACCCATCTGCTCACTGATGCCATACTAGTGCATTTGAGATAGTGACCAGCACAGCCCTCCATTCCCCACCTTGGCTAGCCACCATCGAAAACGGAGAAGACAGAGGTTGTGAATGAATGTTTCTGTTCGGTCTTTACTAAGGAGAAGGATGGGCCACTAACACAGGGGAAAATAGGGACAGAGAGACAGGCGAGCAGTGGGGATGAGGGAGGAAACAATAACAAAGGAAAGAGTTCTCAAAGTGCTTAAGACCCTCAAGATGGATAAGTCCCCAAGGACAGATGGCATGTATCTGAGGGTGCTGAGAAAGCTGACAGCAATCCTTGCAGTGCCCCTGGCTGCCAAGTTCAACTGCTTGCTGGACACTGGAGTGGTTCCGTGTGAGTGGAGGGCAGCTGATGCAGTTCCCCTACACAACAGCGGACCTAGGGTCAAACCGTGGAACTTTAGACCAATTAGCTTGACATCAATTGTTAGAAAGCTGGTGGAAACCATCCTAAAGGAATGAATGATCACATTCCTTGAGGCAAACAGGAGACAGCATCGGTTCATGGCAGGTAGGTCATTTCGAACAAATTTGATCAGCTTCTTGGATTGGGTCACTAGGGCAGTAGACAAGGGCCAAATGATGGACATACTAAACTTGGACTTCAGCAAGGCTTTTGACTCAGTCCTGCATAAGAAGTTGATCAAAATACTGGCAGATTTTGGGACAGAGGAGAAACAAACCAGGTGGACAGCCAACTGGTTGGGATTAGAATGGGGCGGATAGTGGTGGTGGGAAGCACTCCCGGATAATAGAAACTACTAGCGGGGCCCCACAGTGATCAGTGCTGGGTCCAGTTCTGTTCAATGTGTTCATCAATTACACGGAGGACAGCATCAAAGCCTATATATGCCTGTGCACAGATGACAGCAAGCTCTGTGAGGAAGTGAACAATGAGGAGGACATAAGGGATCTAACGGAGGCCCTAGCAAGGTTGGATATGTGGTCTGGAACCTGGCAACTGGGGTTCAATGCTAGAAAATACTAAATGCAAGACAATGCACATAGGGTGCAAGAACCCCAGGGTGAGTACAGTTTCAGAGGGGCTGAAGGTCACAGTCGCAGAAAAAAGACCTGGGGATAACAATTACAAGCAACCTGAAACCATCAACACAGTGCAAAAAAGACAGTGGGGGTTCTTCAGCAGGAGGAAACAAGTTATTCTGCCCCTGTACAGGTCCATGGTGTATCTGCATTCAAAGTATTGTGTACAATACTAGAGCCCCTACCTTAAGAATGATATAAACCAGATGGAGGCAGTTAGAAGGGCTAACAAGATGATTCAGGAACAGCAGAACACCTCGTAGGAACAGAGGCTGGTGAACCTGAACATGCACTCACTGGAGGACAGGAGAGAGAGGCAACATGATCAAGACCCTGAAATACCTTAAAGGCAATAATAAGGTTGACATAAGGTATCTTTTGCAAAAGTGAGAACAGAAAAAACAGAGAGCACAACTACAAATTAGCAGGGTTGGGGTAGTACAGGAAGACAATTTCTTCACTGAAAGCGTAGTTTCAGGATATCAGAGGGGGTAGCAAATCATAGTACAGTTGGGAAGGGGTTTAAAAGAGGGTGGGATAGATTCAAGGAAAAAGGGTGACAAGGGAAGGGGCAGTGCAACATGTAGCACACGCACATGAGCCTCACATCGAGTAGACACGATAGAGGTTTGGGCCTTCTTCTGCTGACCTTTCATATCTTCATATTTATGTCTGTATTATGCGATTGCACGTACTGTAGAGATAGCACAGAAGGGTCCTGAATGGGTGGGTCAGGAGGTGGGCAGCTGAGCTTTTTTTTATTTGGGGGGGGGACTATCTAAATACTGCAAATATGGTTGGGGCGATCAGGGGGACTGCTAGACCACCAGGACTGAGGTATTGCCAAGTGAACAGTCAGGCGATCTGGGGGTTGGGGGACCATTACATCACCAGGATTGGGGTATATACAGGGAACAGTCAGATGACTAGGGGGTAGAGTGCACTGCTGCATGGGGATAAGGGCAGAGTTTCGGCAGCATTAAAATAGGGCTGCAACGCAGGCTATTAAGCACTGCCGAAACTGCTAAATATACCAGAGCCCAATATGCATGGGAAATCCCTCATTTGCATGTGTGTAGCAGAATATTTTGCGCAGTTGCTCTGTCAGGTAAACGTGGCACACCAGGGGTCTTTGAATATTGCCCCAGACCTATCAGCTGGCACTGTTCATGGTTAGAGCCATGCTAACAGTTTGAATACGAGGGCCATTATGTCTTGCGATACTTTATGGTTTGCATTTTGTTTTAAAGCACTCATGCCCTCAGGAAGTAGCACTATACAAATAAAATTGCCCTGCCTCGAATGACCAGGCCAAACCACATCCTTGACAAATACGGCCCTCCCAGGTGGTATTGTGTAGTATTTTTACTGTGCCACTTCCTCAACCTCTGAGAAAGTCACTGCAAAGCATAAATAGATTTGTAGAGAACCGTTCACATTTCTGAAGTCCTATTTTTTTTTTTTTAAACAAAAACAGCACTAGTAATAGTGACTGTGAGTAGCACAAGGACATTAGGCAAGACCCAGAACTGACAACTATCTGCGTTCCCAGCACAGGGCCTACTTTTTCAGATACAATGGGTGGCAGCTGCCATTATCAATTTTACTAACCAAAGACTAAAGTGCAAACCAGGACCAATCAATTCTTTCACATGGCAGGTCAGATGAAATTCCAATACTTAAAATTAGAAAACATGCTGAGAATAGTTCATTATGACAAGAGGAAATGTGTGATGAAGTGACAACCCTGCAAAAGTACTGATGACTGAATTTTCTTTTATTAGACATGAATGGGGGAGGAGAAAGATAAGCATCTCTCAGAATCCAATTCACAAGTCTCGCATGTTAGAAACTATTTTGTGAAATCACGATAACAGTAAAACACAGTCACAAACCAAAATGAAAATTGAAAACAGGATGGGAGGCATCCCATTGTGACCTTTTATTTTTCCCTAAAACAGCATAGCTCCTTAACGTCTTGTCCATTTTGTGCTGAAACGCACAATAAAAATCAACATCTTGTTCCAAAGCTTCTTCATTCAGAAGCAGTATCCATTTCTGGAGGGTCCTGCACGTTAAAGGTAATTCATTACTAGAACAAAACAAAAGGATATTACAATGACATGCTCTTTATCTGAAGAGTATGGTAAAACAGTAGCAGACATGCCAAAGCTGCCTCTATGCAACAGAATTACCAACCATCTTTAGAGTATTTCACGTTACCCATCAGGGAAATACCCAGGGCAAAAGATTTGCCACCCAAGTTTCAGGTTTTTCATGTTATCTGTGTCAGAGAGGGTACTATCTTGATATAGGTGGTCCAAATCTGTCCATTGTCTTGACAACCAGAGAGAGATGGTCTAGAAATGAGCTGACCGAGACTCTAAGGATGCGGGCTTCATCAGCCCTCCAATGCCTGCAAGTGACAAGAGAAAGAGTTCAGACAGTAACTAATTCCTAGGACGAGCACACTAAGACCAGGTCATAGTCTGATGACCTGGGGATTTGTTTAGGTTTAAAGCAGCTGTGCATGTTACAGTGAAAATGTTACCTACAATTTTTTTTAATCTATTTTAGATTGTCCATTATCTGTCTTGTGTGATACCCTTCTTGCTCCATTTTTTATTTATTTAGTTTTTGGTTACCGGGTAAGTGCACTAGACAAAGTTTGCCTATTTTCAGGCATGACCCGGGAGGACACATTCAAAACAACAGAACAATAAGTAGACAATACTGGCTGGGCAACTATGTACAACCAGTGTGTCCTGCCATAGAGGGATTCTGATTCCCTCGGACCTCAACAGTGAAGTTCAAAAGGTTTGTGGGAATCAGAACCCCCGAGGTGACAGAACACAGTGGTTGTGGATAGAGTTGCACATCCAGTATTGTTTACAGTGTATGGTGCCCATAATTTAATACAATTTTTTTTAATACAAAAAAAGATGTTGCTCACTGCTGTGTTTTATTCGGGGGCTCAGGGCTGGTTGTTAGTGGTCAGACCTCCATACATCCATAGCGTGGCATTTCATTGGTTGCAAATCGTGTTTGGGAGGGATTAAATAAAAAAAACCATGGCAGCTGAACTTCTTGTTTAGCAAGAAGACACTTGTTGAGAAAAATGGCTTTTAAAGGAAAGTTGTACTTAACAAGAACCCTCCCCCAACCCCCAAAGCTGTACCGCTCGATTAGGCTTTTCGGCCACAAGGCATTTCTTTCTTAAAGAAAGAACTTACTTTATTTTATTTTGAAAAATGTATAGATCTCCTATCATGGAGGATGCTGCACAGGTACATATTTCTATTAGTGCAGTAGCCGCGACTGCTCACAATGGCTTACAGTGCACTGTAATTTTCTTAGGAAATGGACCTGTGCAGCATCCATCATGATAGGAGATTGCAGACTTTTTCAAAATAAAATAAAGTTCCTCTAAGAAAGAAGTGTGTCTTGTGATGAAAAGCCAAATCAGGCGGTACAGCTCTTTTTTTTGGGGGTCTTGCTAAAGGACCGCTTTCCTTTAATATTGTGAGTACATTTAAATATGTGGTTGATCCAGCATTTTTTTTACTATCTGGTTAATCCTGCATCTGCAGGATGTGTCTGAGTGACTGTGCCGTTGTGAGTTTCTATGTGGATGATCCTGCACTTTCTGTTGCCTCAGTTAGTGTAAACTGTGGCTCGTGCACTTTCCAAAAATCAGCAGGAACACTGTTGTACTGCAGAAGGGTACAATCATGTTCCATGACCTTTGAACTGTGGTACAACAGCATTTCAGCAGAGATGGAAATCAGGTTGGAACAACGTTCCACCATACACTATACAGGAATAACAGTTAATTTTACAAGGGAGCAGAGTATGAACAAAGTAGCAACAGCATAAATACGCAGCACAAGAGGAAAGCATACAAGAACGTTAGACTATACAATAAAGCATAGACAGAAACAATACGCAGTTATGTAAATTTTATCACAGGCTAAACACAGAAATAAAAGTTTATACAATAATAGAGCAACTCAGGCTATTACTAGTCACAAGTAAAAACATTCTGTAATTGTCTGCAGTAGGCAGTACGGAACCTCTGTCTGGTCTGACAATTACATACCGCAAGGGGAATGGAGTTCTATAATATAGGGGCAGTATTAGAGAAGGCAGAGTTCCCAGCAATCATTCTCATTTGCAGAGCAAGGAGAAGAGCCAGATCAGAGGACCGTAAAGGGTATACACTACAATTCTGAATAAGGAGAGAGGCAGGGGACCTGGGCACAGGATGATGGATGAGACTGTATACACCACCACCCAGAGTGAGATTCCAGAGTGCAGCCAATTCCGCCTAGTATAGAGGGTACAGTGATGAACTAGGCAGTCTGTGGCAAGAGCAAATAGACACGTCTTAAGTATCATCCAATCTACTTAGTATGGATTTTGCAGCAGAGGAATACACTGCTAACCCAAACATGAGTTTAGTGAGAATCGGAGTTTGCTTTAGCACTTTTTTTTTTTAACCTATGAAATAATAAAAGGAGTTTTCATTTTTATATGGCTCAGAAAAGGTTTTCATTAGTATTCTCAGGTGTATTTATACACCTACTGCTCCATAAGGTCCGAGAGAAGTGTGTGCTGCATGTTAGTACATTTTAGTCCTAAGAAAAGTGATGTTAAACAATAAATGTTCAAAAACAACAGAGAATACTGGACCAAGCCATATTAAAAGGAACACTCTTTTTCCTACTTAAAATGTAACAATGGGGGCTGGCCTGCTAGCATAAGTGGCAGTGTTACCACATGCAGCATCGACGACCAAGGTTTGGGAACGAGCCCAGAGTGGCAGAGGGTCAGCCGGGGAGAGGAGGAGGAGTGAGTATCCCAGGGACTGCTCTCTTACTCTGTCGGAGTGGGCTGTGGACTCCTGGCAGTCAAGTGACACCCAGTGGAGACTGGGTGTACACCAGGCCGGGACCATGTCAGTAGGGCGGAGGCAATGATGGATGCCTGTGGAGCGCGTGAGGGTGCACGTACGTTCCATACTGACATCACTGCATGTGCTCACCTTGGGGGAAACAAAACCGGAAAACCCCTGGACCCCCACTCAAATGATGCCCCAGGTGCAGCCTCAGTTGCGACCTCAAGGTAGATCTTGGTCTCTCCCTTTGGGGAGCGCCGCTGCAGGGGACATGCTGCAGGCCTCCCAGTTTGGGTGACCTAGGGAGGGATGCTGGGCGGGTGGTCCAGGAGTTGAGAGAGGGAGAGGGACATCTCCTGCATGTCACTCAAGTGACAAAACGAATTTATATTTAAAAAAAAAAAAAAAAAAGTAAAAATGTTTAAGTAAACTCAAAATAGGGAAAGAAGGGCATCACACAAGGCAGAAGGTAAAGGTCAATCTAAAATAGAGAAACGTGTAGATCAAAATTTTCAGCGCTAATGTGCACTGCTGCTTGAAGCAATTGTTTCTTTGTGCACGTTGTTGCTCTCTTGTGGGGTAATCCTTAGGATGAAACAGTAAACCAAGTTCCCTTCTCCCATCTCTGGGGGTTGTTTGGACGGAAGTTAAAGATCCCATGGCACTTACCATAAGAGTAATGCATTCCCTCGAATATCATGGGCAACATTCCCCCTCAATAAAACTAAGGTTTGGCAGTTGAAATTCAATGCCAAAAAATGCAAAGTTATGTACCGGGGGGGGGGCAGGACAAAGTACTAGCTAGGAGGAGTTAAACTCAGCACTACAGCAGAGAAAGGGGACCAAGCAGTCTTCAATAGTGACTCCTTCAAACAATCAAGCCAGCGTAACAGACAGCAGGAAAAAGGAGGTTCTACTATTTCTACACAGGTAACTGGTGAGGCTGCACCTGGAATACTGTGCTCAGTTCTGGAGTCATCATCTAAGGAAGGACAGGAACAGACTGCAGACAGTACAACACAGAGTGACCAAGATGATTCAGGACCAACAGAGCAGATCTTACAAAGATCGTCTGAAGGTACCAAACGTGTACTCACTGGACATCAGGGGCGTGGGGGAGAATATGACAGAAACCTTCAAGTTCCTGTAGGGAGTAAACAAGGTGAACTGCTATTCAGCAGGAGTCCAGAGTCCAAGTTCATAAGTGGAAACTGGTGGGGGTGGGGGGGTTTAAGAGGGATGTGACAAAGTTCTATTTTACGGAAAGGGTGATGGAGCCATGAAACAGTCTGCCAGCAGAAGTGGTGGGCGTCAAGACCATAAATGGTTTCAAGCATGGCTGGGATAGGGTGAAGGGTTTGGTGTTTGCTCAGGTCAGTAGCAGTAGGGAGGTGAGCAAAGAGATGGACAGGGAGGGATAAAACCCCATATGGACAATAGGTTCTGGGGAGACAGGGAACTCTGGGCAGACTAAATGGACCTTTGGTCCTGTCATGTCATCATTATCTAGGTTTCCACTGTATTTCTAAAATGGGTCAAGGGGCATGTAACCCACCCTCAGGAAGCACACAGAAATAAGCAGTCAGCTCCGTATGCCTTTCCTAGTCAAATGTTACAAATAAATGTCACTGCTTATATACTTTTCCTGCATGTGAGATACAAATGTTAGAATTAAGGCAGAAAAAAACTTATTGCAAAGAACTACTGATGTCTGAAGTATAACTTAAGACTCGTGCAGTATTTGCCATTTACTTCAGCTACTGCCTGCATTTTTCTTTTCCTTCTTTATCACCATGAACAACTGCATGAGAAAAGGATACAAGTCCCTCTTACTTCATCTCCTGCAACTTACTGTCTACACTTTAAGCTATGATCTGCCCACTTACACTTGTAGAAGGTTGTCTGTCACTTTCAGTTCTTTACTGATCCCTCCTTTCCGAGGTTCTGCATCTGGTGATAGCGATCCATGAGCAATCTTGGCTTCCAGGTCGGAAGGGAAAGGAACTGACAGTTTACTAAAAATTGTAGGGTTAAGGAACAATAAAGATTAAAAACAAGTTGGCTGCAACATGCACAAAAAAGTGAAATTATCTTATGTTCTGTTGATAGTTAGCCTTGCACCCACAAACAGTGGGGCATGCACAGCAGTTACCCTGTATAGGAGCCTAAATCTAACACTGCAGCAACGCAACATGGCTAACTGAGGGCTGTGCCACAGGATGGCCTATTAGATAGATAGATATAGTACATAAATCATTTATTAAGCACCCATTTCCACAGACTCTGGGTGCTGTACAAACAACAATAAAATAAACAAGTTAATAGAACCAACCAATATACAACTTATGACATAATGAAAATATCACAACAGTTCCAGTTTCATTCAGCAGTTAATCATAAAAGGCCAGCCGGAATAAATATGTTTTGAGGCCCTTCTTAAAGGCTTCTACCGAGGAAGCTCTCCTCAGATTTTCAGGCAAAGAGTTCCACAAGGTGGGAGCGGCAACCGAGAATGCATTATTTCCGGAACGCTGCAGCCTCACCCTGGGAACCTCAAGGAGGTTCCCCCGGCAGAACGATGTGCCCGAGACGGGCAATAGGGGACAGGGAGATCTTGCATATAAGTAGGCTTAGTTGTTGATGTTTTGGGGTTGACTTTATATACCCCATCCCTCTGTGTCACACAGTAGGCATGTCCCAGGTCACTCCTACTGTTGGAACATCTAAAAAGCACCCCATACCCCCCTTTCTCTCTCTCTCTCTCTCTCAACTAGCATTTGCTCCTACTCATGCTGGCACTCCCGATATCTCACGTTTGGGACAAGAACCCACGTCACCAGCGTGTCAGAAAGCTCCATGATGTCTGCTGTCATGAGGCTGATACACCATCAAGATTTTTTTTCTTTTTGCACTCCACACCTAGGGCCCCTTTCATTCCTTAAGAATTCTGCCATTCTTTGACTCCTGTCAGAGGTTTCTTATTTGCAATTTTTGCCTAGGAAAGGCACATTAAACTATTATAGCTTGCTTTCAGGTACATCCTAGGGGGTGGGTTGCATGGATCTGTTTTACTGACAGGGCATCTTATTCCGGGCTAACTCCCTTCAGGGTCTCCTAGAGTTGTGCACTGCACCATTCTCAGTCTCTATTAATTAAAAATAGTCTTCTTACCAGCCTGTCGGCTCAGCTGTAGAGTTACTGCTCACGATCCCAGCAACCGGAGTTCTGGAATGACCTTGAGCCATCGGTGGCCAGCTGGGGGGAGGAGAACTGAGTGTCCCAGAGGACGCTTTCCTCTTCTAGGGAGGGAAGAAGGGCAGCCAGCTCTACTGCTATACTGCCATCTGGGTGACCACAGGTGGCAGTACAGCTGGAGTGGCTTGTGGTTTGATGTCAGCATGGACTACACTGTGCACAGCTGCATAAGTGCATGGTGTGCCCTTGGTGCTGATGTCCTGGGGAACATGGTAGAAAACTGAAATGACCCCGATCGGCTTCACGATGTTGACCAGCTCACAGGCTCCACACCTGGCTACCTAGACACTGCTTCCCACAACTGGATCCTTTAGTGTCAGGGATGGGGGCACTCACTGCCCTGCTAGAGGGGAAAGCTCTGGGGCATACAAGCAGGTAAAAAAGGTATGTCCTAGGGGATACCAGGGTGACAGGGCTGGGGCAAGTCAAACAGATGGGGGCAGGCCAGAGAGCAGGGGGCATAAAAAAAAAAAAAAAAAATGTCTTCCTTCCTGTGGGTACCCGAGATGCAGAGTTTACTAACCAAGGGTAGTCTGGGATGTCTAAGGAGGTCTCATTTGAGTGCTTATCTAATAGGTGTTAGTGAGGCAGACAACAGTCATCTGATATACTTTCTCGCTTTCACTTTCTCACCCCCCCCCCCCGCTGAACCACCGTGTGTTGTCTCCTATCTACTACTATTTGATATAGATTTGGTCCAAAAAACCTGCTCTGAGATGAGGTCGTCCCTGCAGTTTTTGTATTTTTCTTGCACTTATTATTGTAATAACATCAACACTTCTATGGAACTCCACTCCAATGAAATCTGAGGTTAAAAGAATTTTAGGGCAATCAGATTCAAACCTAAATCTCTTGATTCACAATCCTATGCCTAAACCACTAAGTTGATACAGGCTTTTGGTTTGCATGGATTGTGGTGACAGATTGTAACCCCCGAGTCAGAAGCTTACCTGCCTCCAGCTGCCTGACTGCTCCTGGACCAGCTGCTTGTGTTTAACTCCCCCGGCCTGCTTCTGGACTGGTGCCAGGACTGGGCAGCAGACTGCTTAGTTGTGGTGCCTCCCAGCACCAGATCTCTGCAGCCAGTGAGCCGCTTGCTTACTTGCTCCCCAGACTGTTTTGGCACCCAGTGTGCCTGATAAAGAGTGTGGCCAGTGAGCCGCTTGTGTGATTGCTTCCCTGCCCCCTCAAACTGACACACAGTGGGGCAAGAAGCGAGAAAAGGGCTGCAAATTGTTTTGGTGCCCCAGTGCGCCCATCAGGGAAGCCGCAGCAGAAACACCGCTCACAATTCCTCTCCCAGCCCCATCAGACAGCAAAGGGGGCTGGGAGGACTTAAAACAAATAACTTTCGGAGGCTCCTGACCCAATCCAAGCCTCCAGTGGGTCGGGGAGTATAGGGAACAAAAAGGCTGGTGGGACTACAAGTCTCATAATGCTAAGCGGTCAAGAGTGCCTTTTTCAGTTCAGCTCCTGCTGGGAAGCTCACAGAACGGAGCTCCCAAAAGGGCTCCTGTCCCCCCTCCAAAATGACCCCTGGCTCTAGCGACCACCAGATGGTACCAGGAGGGTCCTCTACATGCAGCCAGATGCTGCCAACACGCTTTTATTTCTATTACATTTTACTGTGATGAACAAGAACTGTAAGGGGTGACCATATTGGATATGGTCTGCCTGAAGACAGCGTGGAACCCTATTGGTAGCTGCAGAAGTCCAATCAGAGTGTGGAGCTCGAGACTCCTGTGGATCAATGAGATGTCGTAGATTCAAACTAACATTCTGGGATTGACAGTTTGACCCTGGGTCTTTCTGACTGAACATTTGAAGCAACAACTGATTTTTGACAGCTCCTGCTGCCTATCACAGCCTACAACCATTTAGTTTGTGCTAAAAGAAACTAAGAACTTCAGAAACTGTTGCCAACTGCCTGGTGAATCCCAGAGCAAGGGGGAGTTACCTCAGCTTGACTGAACTGCTGTGTTTTGGCAACCAACATTGCAGAGACTGCTGAAATAGGAATTTGTTTGTGTTTATGTGAGGTGACAAATCCACTGCCTCACTGTCCTGTTACAAAAGATATTGATTTCTGCCAGGGGACCAGAGCTCTGAGGTTGAGGTGGGTGAAGACAAGTCCCTCTGTGGGGTGAAGACGACTGCCGACTTACCTTCTGAGATGGGTGAAGACAAGTCAATCTGTGGGGTTAAGAGGATCATTGTCCGCATCCACACCAGCCTAACTGTTCTTCCCAACTGACAGCAAGGGGAGACTCTTCCCCCCCCCCACGCCTGCATCACCTATTCACCTAAAGGTCGTGAGTACTGGGTTTTACCCAAACAACTGCTTTTCTAACTGTCCAGCTAGCTAGCTAGTTAGTTTACCATCTGGGCTTCCTGCGCAACCTTAGCTAAGCCCATAGCAACAGGTACAGCCAGGATCAACGGTATACCTACACCCACTGGTGTAGTCTGAAACTTGCAACTGCAGCATCCACCTACTGTAATGGCACTGCACCTAGTGTCTACTTATCACAGGCCTGCAACTCCTTGGCGTGCACATAAGGTATTTGGGAGCTCCCACAGGGACTGTGGGATTAACTGATGCACCAGTGCGGGGAGACGGACTGGGACAGGGAATACTGGATTATAATTTGTACTGTGTTACCCTTTATTTGTGTGATTACAGTTTATAACAACTAGTAACCCTGATATCAACCTGTTTTTGAGACCTGTAATGTCATATCAACCTGCGAGTTGATGCAGTAAAGTCGTATCAGCCCGAAAGCTGATATGGCTTTTACTGTCTCGCGCTGGGTTGTGTGTACCACGCTAGCCTGTGAAAACACTCATCAGCACCAGTTATAAAAAATAACACAAATGAAGGTGTGTGATCAGCAATTTTTTTTTTTTTAAAGCACCATCGGTGTGTGACAATATATAAACCTCGAGCTTCACTCTCGAGGTTTATATAAAAAACTGCATATCCCACACCTACATATGCATTATTCTCTATTTATCATTAGCTGGTTGTTGAATGTTTTACTCCCCTTTGCTTCCCTTGCTCCCTACCTTATTTTCCTGACCCCAGAATAAACCCCTTATTTTTCCTCCAACTGCTGAATTATGTGCATTATTGTATAGTGTAATATTTGCATGCTTTGAGTAATAAGTTGGGAGGGGATTGTGTACTGTTCTGTCACCAAGGGAGGGGGCTGTATATCATTTCTTGTGGGGAAGCACCCTGGCAGTACGCTGATATAAGGATCCCCATCGGTGGAGGCACAACACCATTTGCCAAGTCAATTATAACCACAAACCTAGGTGCCAACCTACTGTATATCCCTTAGACGGCACCACTTGCAAATGGTTGTGCAGATAGAAGGGTAGGCGTGGTTACAGATGTCTTAAACTGATCCAAGATAAGTTGGGCTAGGAAAATAAAAGGGACGTCTCGAACGTTTGTATCTTTAACTTTTTGATAACCTAATAAATGTGATTTGTAACATGCCAATTAATTTTTCCTAAAATAACAAAGTTTTATTGACCAAAGCAGTACATGTGACACCAAAATTACTGTGCATTAATCCCTAGGATATGCCCGCTGATGTAGTACCCATATTAGCCACTTGAATGAAGTAAGTGTTCTGTGTTTCCCACCGACCCACCTGACACTGCTGTTACCACTGCCATACTCCAACAAACATGGATAACTTTTGCAGTACCTTTTCATTATGTGGCGTTATGGGATCATGTCCTAGGTAGATCGATTCTGTGGCCGAACTCACCAACATTCACTAAATTATCCTCTGAACACAGTGCACAGAGTGTAACAGAGGAGCATGATGTAAAAGACCAGCAAGCGGTTCCGGAGGTAAGCCACTCGTCTCCTAGCAACGCAGCATGAGCCTGTGAGATAGCAGTCAGTAGCTCGCTGGTCTATGTTGATCCGACTCAGATGTTAGGAAGAGTTATTTATTAGTTAAATGTTATTCAGATACCACAATATACAGCAATTGGAAGTGTTGTGCAATTAGAAAGTCAAAAGAAAACTTACCACACTGTAAGTAGGCTAAGCAAATACCACATAAGCCCCCCAGAAATAATTGCAAGTGTGTGCAAAAAAGCTGAGTGTTGTAACAAGTCAGAGTTTATTCAGAATAATAAGCGAGCAGCGTAGTAATATCGCTATAACTGGAATATCTCCAGTGTTATTCACCAGTGATTATTGTAACAACCATGACATTAATGCATGTGCTTTTGTTGTATTTTTATCTTGCATAGAAAAAGGGGCATAAAAACGTTGAATGTTGCACAGTGTCATTCTCTTACTGCTAAAACCACCACATATGTCATGCCATGTTACAAGCACATCAATCCCCTTGAAAGGAGACATTTAGTTCAGAATTAATGCATGGTTGGGTGGTGCTAGCACTCTAGCTTTGGCCTCATGCACCCCCTCCCAAACCATGTATTAACGCCTAGTAAATACCTCCTTTCGAGGGGATTAATGCTTACTTATTTCCCTAACAAAATGATCTTTTGTTTCTCTCAAAGATTGGTGTGATCAAGACGGCATACTGCAGTCTTTAAAAGGGAAGAGAACCTAATCTCAGAGCACATCTTGTGAGCCAAGTCTATCTAGAATGCCTATTACTAGCAGCTGGCTGTGGGGCAAACGTTATGTCCCTCCCAACTAGAAGGTGGACACTTGCTCAGTTCTTCCCAAACATCTGACTCAAGCAGCAAATCTGTAAGCCAGCAATGCATGCCGAGTTTATTTATTTAGCTTCTATTGACCAGTAAGTATACTAGACAAGTTATATGCCTATTTTCAGGTACGACTTGGGAGAGTACAATGAGACACAGATACAGTGAGATACGGGTTCATACAGAGGACAACATGACACAAGTTAGGCAGTATACAGAGTCAAAATAGAACCATGTGAACATAACCAGTAGACAGTAAGCACAGTTAAGATATGTACAAGAATAGATATTTACACATAGAGACACCAAGGCTAAATACAGTACAATTTTACAAGGTATACACGGTTCTGAGCCACAATCTGAGTATTTCCTGAAACAGAGAAAAGATACATTATATGCACCTCGGAGTCCAGTTAGACAGGCTGCGTCAGCAGGAGCTGCAAGAGGGGTAGCAGGAAGGATATGAGATTCCAGTGCAGGGGACCGGAACTAGCTATGGAGGTCTATGACACCCACATGCAGAGGAGAGTTTCAAGTGATACCACAGGGAGCTCCAGAGGCAAGAGTGGGAGGGGGAGGAGTGGACTTGAGTGGGAAAGGAGTTCCATAGCCTAAGGGCACATGATGCAAAACCCCTGTCCCCCATTTGTGTGCAGGTGATAGGGACTTTAAAAACACCAGGGCCCAGAGACCTGAGGGAGTAGGAAAAAAACACAGGCGGTTTGAGAAGCTCAGCCAGCCCTGGGGGAGTGCCAGTACTGAGCACCTTGCCCATGAAGCAGCCCAGGACAAAGTTCATGTGGTTGGGCGGGGAAAGCCACCAGAGTTTGTCATTTAGGTCACAGTGGTGGGTGAGGCGAGGGGCAGCAAGTGCAAAGCGGCAAATGTTATTGTAGGTTGTGTTCCATCTAGTAAGATGAACTTTGGAGGTGCATGCAAACAGAAGTCCATAGCAAAGAGAGGGAAGCAACACTCCTCTGGCCAATGCAAGGTGAGCAGCAGACGTTAAGATTTTTCTTCGCTGTGTAGGCCAGACCCAGCTTGCAGTTGACAGCTCTGCACACATTTTGGATATGGCACCCAAGGTCAAGTTGGGGGTCCAGTGTTACCTCAAGGTATCTGATGGGAGTCAGTAGTTATGTAACCCCCTTGTTACCCGGGGT
This sequence comes from Neoceratodus forsteri, assembly GCA_016271365.2. NCBI lineage: Eukaryota > Metazoa > Chordata > Ceratodontiformes > Ceratodontidae > Neoceratodus > Neoceratodus forsteri. Next base: position 422,959,510 of record CM028138.1, read on the forward strand.
TACTAGAATCCCAGTAAGACCTAGTGGTAGGCAGGGAAGGCAGCTTGTGAAACTCCAGTTAAATGGGTTTCACACTGTCTCACTCTGTTCTCAGTCTCAGCTGAGACTGAGGGATGACATCATCAATAGAACTATCGCAGCTGCATGAGCCACATTGGAATCTGCAGCAGAGGGAGTTAGATAGAAAGTTGGGAGTTTTGAAGTCAGTTTTCAGTGAGTGTGTGTAAAGTTGGGAGCTTGCTGGTAAAGCAACTCAGTGAAGGCTCTAGGAGCCTCAGCCCTAAACAAGAGCTACTTTTAGTTTAAAAGGGTGTGTGTCTCCACCCTAAAGAGAGACACAAAAGATAACTGAAGTGGTGGAGACCACTGTTTTCCGGTCTCTGTGCCCCCTTCCTCCCCGGGGGGGCAGGAAAGGTTTCCCTGCAGGTTCCTGGGGCAACCCCCTAGTTCTGCTTGTGAAGGAAAAGCTGCCTATGTGTTCCAGTGTTTATTTGGGAGAAAAAGAAGATTTGTGAGTCGCCTGTGGGGCACCTGCAACGTGAGGGTGAGTTTCTGCTCTTGCTAAAAGGGCCTATGTTTTTCACCCTGGAACTTGTGTGACAATGTGGGGATTGAACTACTAAATATTGGGAAGCCTAGAGTAATGGGCTAAGTAAATTAAAAGTAGGTTCAAGTCCAGAGCTTGTTGGGATGCAAATGTTATATAGAGGAGATTTGACAGATGTCTACCCAGAATCTACATTTGAAAGTTCAGTAAAGGAATTGTTCAGTTTCCAGCGAAATGGCTGGGTATGGGCTGTGGGAGCTGGAGGTGGGTGGCCCCCCATCTTTAGTGACCAGATCCACCTCTACGGATTTCTTCTGTGGATTTCTACTTTGCCTCAGGCACTTGGCCGGTGATGAGGGAAGTACCCAGATGTGGGATTGTAAGGAAAATTCTCTCTAGGAAGTCGAAGACTCTAGTGTGGTTTGGGGAGCCACGACAGGATATCTGGTTCATTCCTCAAATGGACCATGGATCAAGTGGCCGGCGGGAGAGCCGGGTCAGTGGGGAAAACCCAAGTAGTGTACACATCGGGCTGTGTACCCAATGCTGCGTGCAAGTCCGGGATGTGTGCCTGGTGGGTTTAGAGCCTGAGGGCTGGAAATAGTGATAAAGTGTTCTGTTGTCTCTAATCTGCATTACCAGGAAATGTAGCCCCATGGGGGTCTGTCTATGCTTTGTTTGTTCAGCTTGGATGTGAACAAAAGCCACACTGGAGAATCCCATTCCTGGTTCTGGACATTACAGTTATTGCTTTCTGTGTTCGGATTTACTTGGGTGCTCCTGTGCAGAGTAGCCAAATCTAGGTCCCCGTGTGCCGAGTAACCTCATCCTCCCCGAACCCAGTCCCCACCAGGTACTGCTGTCAGCTTCAACAGCATGCCACCTGTCGTTTTGCTAAAAAGGCAGGGGTGAGGGATTACAAAAATGGAGGCACCGCTTTGGATTTTGTTCTGGGAGGAAGGTGCTCGGGCAAGGGGGCTAGCGTTTTGGTTCTCTGGCAGTGGGTAGCCCAAAAAGCTGAAGCAATATCCCTACTGTTGCTGTGTGTTGTGGATCTTGTGCTGCTGTTTAAAATTGCCAACTGTTTACCAAGGAGCAGTAAAGCCAAAGAGTGTGCCCTTGTACTGCATCAAATTGTTTACAGCATTTTTGCCTGCTTTAAAAATGAACTGTGGTAAAGAAGTGTGTGAAAGGCTAGGGGTAGCAACAGGAAAATTGTGCCCTGGACGTTGTAAATGCTTTTTGAATGAAATGAGAGACTTTCAGGTGTAATGGCTATGTTAAATGGCTGAAATGAGTTCCCGCCATGGAGTCAGTTGGTAAAGAAAAAAAGTTGCATTCTGCAGTTTAAATTTGCCTGCTCGACGATCGCCGTGAGGAGAACAGCCCTCGCAAGGAAGAAGAGGCTCATTTGCATGGCGTCGTGTGATTGGTCAGGTTGAGATCAGTCCCGGCCCTCAGCCAGCTCTACAGAGACTGCCCCAGCATTCGAGAGGGAGTGTGAGTGGAGTGCGTGTACTGGCTAGTGGAGGAGCATCGCGGAGTGTTAAAATTGCTGTAAACCTTGTAAAACAGACTGTCTAGTTTAAAATCGGGCTCAACCCGCTAATCGATCATTGGAATTGCAAGTTTGGTGTTTAAAACGACTGTGTAAAGTCCTGCCAGCAACTGCAAGTCTGTTAAGCCATTGACTGTGTGCATAGTAATGAATTCAGCCTCAGTTTAAAGTTTGAAGCCAGAGAGAGACTGTGGATTGTAGCCAATGTGCAGCACTAGTAATACAGGCAATCTTGTGCTAAAAACCTGAAGCTTTAAAGGACTGTAAATCAAAGAAATGTTTCCAGCATGTAAAAAGTCCGTGGAAAATCCTGTAAATGTGTTTAAAGCAAGAACAGAGCAAGTTGTGCAGTTTGAGCAAAAGTTATCAGTAGTTTGTGTAAATAGGGTGCACAGTGGCTTGACCCAGATTCTAAATGCTGATGCACAGGAGTGCTGCCGCTGCCATTACAGCGAGGGGTAGTAAAGTAAACACAGCAGCAGAGGAGCCATTTTACAACTAAAGAGAGTGTTCAATAAAGTGAGACTTTCAGTTATAGTGAACTTTGTTTTTCTGCAGTTATGGCCTCAGGACCAGCTCGCTATCCGGATCATACCCGGGTTGCAGTAACAGCAACAGTAAAACTCCAGTTAAATGGGTTTCACACTGTCTCACTCTGTTCTCAGTCTCAGCTGAGACTGAGGGAAGACATCACCAATAGAACTATCGTAGCTGCATGAGCCACACTGGAATCTGCAGCAGAGGGAGTTAGATAGAACATTGGGAGTTTTGAAGTCAGTCTTCAGTGAGTGTGTGTGAAGTTGGGAGCTTGCTGGCAAAGCAGCTCAGTGAAGGCTCTAGGAGTTTCAGCCCTGACAGAGGGCTACTTTTAGTTTAAAAAGGTGTGTCTCTCCACCTTAAAGAGAGACACAAAAGATAACTGAAATGGTGGAGACCGCTGTTTTTAGGAACTCAGTGCCCCTCCCTCGGGGCAGAAAGGTTTCCCTGCAGATTCCTGAGGCAACCCCCTACTTCTACTTGTGAATGAAAAGCTGCCTATGTGTTCCAGTGTTTATTTGGGAGAAAAAGAAGATTTGTGAGTCGCCTGTGGGGCACCTGCAACGTGAGGGCGAGTGTCTGCTCTTGCTAAAAGGGCCTATGTTTTTCACCCTGGGACTTGTGTGACAATGTGGGGACTGAACTACTAAATATTGGGAAGCCTAGAGTAATGAGCTAAGCAAATTAAAAGTAGGTTCAAGTCCAGAGCTTGTTGGGATGCAAATGTTATGTAAAGGAGATGTGACAGACATCTACCCAGAATCTACATTTGAAAGTTCAGTAAAAGAATTGTTCAGTTTCCAGAGAATTGGCCGAGAATGGGCTGTGGGAACTGGAGGTGGGTGGCCCCCCATCTTTAGTGACTAGGTCCACCTCTACGGATTTCTTCTGTGGATTTCTACTTTGCCTCAGGCACTTGGCCAGTAATGAGGGAAGTACTCAGACATGGGATTGTAAGGAAAATTCTCTCTAGGAAGTCGAAGACTCTAGTGTGGTTTCGGGAGCCACGACAGGATATTTGGTTCATTCCTCAAATGAACCGCGGATCAAGCGGCCGGCGCGGGAGCGGGCCAGTGGGGAAAACCCAAGTAGTGTACAAGTCGGGCTGTGTACCCAAAGCTGCGTGCAAGTCCGGGCTGTGTGCCTGGTGCGTTTAGAGCCTGGGGGCTGGAAATAGTGATAAAGTGTTCTGTTGTCTCTAATCTGCATTGCCAGGAAATGTAGCCTCATGGGGGTCTGTCTATGCTTTGTTTGTTCAGCTTGGATGTGAATAAAAGCCACACTGGAGAATCCCATTCCTGGTTCTGGACATTACAGTTATTGCTTCCTGTGTTCGGATTTACTTGGGTGCCCCTGTGCAGAGTAGCCAAACCTAGGTCCCCCTGTGCCAAATAACCTCATCCTCCCCTAACCCAGTCCCCACCAGGTACTGCTGTCAGCTTCAACAGCATACCACCTGTCGTTTTGCTAAAAAGGCAGGGGTGAGGGGTTACAGTTAGAAGAGGAGTACCACCGATACCAGTAACACACAGAGGGGCAGAGGAGGCCTTAATCTTGGCCAGGGACCGAAAAAGCACGTCTTTTTTTTTTTTAGGTTGAGGACCTTGTCTCCAACACAAAGCTGTCAGGCATGGTCAAGATTTATTTTACACAAAGTAAGCAGTTTTGTGCCAAGGTTACGTAGTAGCTATGATACTCGCTTCCATTTACAATACTCCATTTATTAGAACATTATTATTGTTCCTTTGATTTTACTTTTTAAACCAAATGCTGATTTTCCAAAATGACAAAAATGCTTTATTTTGTATGTAGACAATCCATACAAGTATATACCCAGCCTTAAGATTTCAATTGTAGCCAGTCCGGTGGTGCTGGAGGTTGAGGTGCTGGATGCCACTGGCAACCGGGAACAAGCCCGGGTCATGGGGGAGAGCCACCTGCCAATGAACTGGTGACCTCTAGCGGAAGCTGGAGGCACTACAGTGCTTGGCCACAAGTTGCTGGGATTGCAGCTGTGGCGGACGTTAATCGGGGGTGTGCAGGAGCGTGCACCAGCCGGGCTGGATGTCATTGCAAGTCCGAGCTCCACGGGACGCAGAAGAACAGGGAAAACAACAGTGCCTTGGACAGGCAACGGCACCGAGTCCCCCATGCCCACCGCCGGGCCAACCCAGACTGACCTTCCAGGTCCTCCACGGCCGGTCCTACTCTTCAGCCGGAGTCCGTCTGTAAGAGCGCCCAAGAGAAGTAGGGTGACCCACCCTGGGAGGGTTAGACCAGGGGTACTGGCTGCAGGGAGAAGGGGAGAGAGGAGGTACAGCTCGGGGGGGGGGGTGTTCTCTCGGGCAGGGCACGGACTCAAATGCCTGAGACAGGTTCAAGGCGCCATGACCGGAGGGAAATAAAGTCGGAAAAATGATTTCAATTGAGTCTACTAAGTTGTAGGACCCCCGCAAAAAAAAAGGCAGTTATATACTTAGTTACGTGGGGAACTGACCGTGCCTCTTTCATATTAACAGGAACCTGACTGTAATTTACAAGAAATTAAATATGGAAAATACGTGTCAAGTGCAAGTTATTTCCAAGCACGAACCAGTCTTACTGTTCAAGGTTCTTTTTTTGCGGAAGACTCCCGATAGAAAGAGAGACTCGTCCAGAAAAGAACACTTTAAAATTTAGAGGCCCGCTGTGTAGTGAGTTCTCCCAATTCCTCTTTTGGCAGGGTTTGCCGAATACTAAAAATAAGACCCCGAACTTGCAGCCCAGTGTCTGCAGTTTGTGACGACAGGTCGAGCAGGGATAGGGAGCTGTATTTCTCCGCTAAACCACAGAAAAGTGAAGAGATAAATGAGTCGAACAAATGGCATCGGCAGAGCGAGACGTTCTAGCTGATCTCAGCAGGTGAAAAGTCTTTCCCTGTTTTAACCCTCGGTAAATATGCCCAACGTTTCCAGGGCTTCTGCGGTTACTGCACAGCGTATCTACGTCCTTTTTGGTTTTGACAGATTTAATACCAACGAATAAAAACAGGATACAACTCTAGTTTTCGAGAATTACCTTCCCCGTCCATGGGCGCCGCCATCTTGCAGGTCCACGGCTGGTGTACGTCATTCCTGCTAGCCAGTGCAGCACGTTCTCCACGTGCGCGGGAGCGAGTGTGCGCCATATTAGGTATGGTAAGTGCCAAGGAAGATAATCGCTGCTAATAACTTAGTAATGAGACCTGTTTTTTTTTTTTTTTTTTATATAAGTGGTTGGATCAAACCTTCCAGAAAACGAAAGGTAACGTGTATTTTCGGATAGTATCGGGGGTCTAGTCCTACCTCATATAGAGTTGAGGATACTAGGCAATTCAGTGAATTTCCGCTTGTATGCCCATGCTCCAAACCATGGAAACTGGGCATACAACAGAAATGGCATACAAACGAGAGCATGTTATTCCAGTCAGCGCCACGGTGTTATAAAAAAGCCAAACAATATACTGTAACTGTGTTGAAACTAAATAAACATATTGTAGCCGCAAGTGTTTAGAAAATGTGACAGTATTTTAATAAAATAGTGCATACAACACTGAAACCACTATCTAAAACTGATAACATTAAAAACAGCAGTGTTCAGTTTTCATTTGTACAGACAGTGTTTGCGATGTTTGTTACACTTTCAGTTTATTTCACTGTGCCCCCGAGTCCCCGCGCTCTTGAGTAAGCCAGCGATCGATAGAAAGCTGTTTCTTCCCTCGGCACGGCAAAAGTTCTACCCGCTTTCAAAACCGTAAAACCACTGATAGTCTCTAGGTTCCCTGGCTGCCACATAACTCCTTACTTTTCCCATCATTTGCCATACCTCAGCTGTGGATTGAATGGATTCCTGCTCCTCCTCCCCCTCCTAATTTTCGTTTTCACAGACGTTGTGCCGCAGGATAGCCTCACAGATCTCTGCTTCTGTTACACCACCTGAGATTGGTTCATCAGTGTCCATAGTGACATAATCTGTGAATTCAGTGTCCAAGTACTGTATAACACCCCCCTCGAGCTCCGTGGCGACGAGCCTAGGACGCTGCCATTCGTGTCTAGGGGTATCGGATGGCATGCTAGTTGGTAGTTCCTGCAGTGAGCTGTTAGATGGCTTTACCTGCTGCTGTTGGAGAGCTGGCTGGTGTTTGAAGAAGTGAAACTTGTTAATTTGGCCGCTGTTCCAGGTGGCAGGCCTTGGCACTTCGGCACCGTATGTAATCGAATACACAGACATTAACCTAGGAGGGAGAAGGGGGACATGATCGAGACCTTCAAGTACCTTAAGGGGTATAGAAAGGGTGCGGGGAGCATCTTCAAGATGAAGGAAAATCAGAGGACGAGGGGGTATGGCCTTCAGGTGAAGTGGGGGGGGGCAGTTCAGGGGCAACATTAGGAAATACTGTTTCACACAGAGAGTGGTTGAAAAGTGGAACAAACTCCCAGAGGCAGTCGGAGAGGAAACGGTGGAGGGATTCAAAAGGGCATGGGACAGCCACAGGGGAGTGTTGGGGGGGGGCACAGGTCCAAGCAGATAGCTGGACACATGGGCAGACTTGGTGGGCCTTGTTTCTGTCCTTTTCTGCCGTCACACTTTTATGAATCTATGAGTACTTGACTCTGCTCGAGGGCTATGTCAACGTTCATTTGAAAGGGTTTAGGTACATGGACCACAGTTCATTAGTTCACATGCTGTTCTTTTCTGTACACAGGTTTTCATGGGTAACAACATCCATCCTCAAATGTCTGTTTTCCCAGGGTAGCCATTTCTATCACAACTGTCCACGGCAGCTGGCATTACAGCTGCGCAGGGGCAGCTCCGAGGGGTGCATGGGGGACTGAAGCCCTCTAAAGTTCAGTGTTTTCAATTGATTACCCCATTGTTTTGGACCAATAACAATTTTTGGGGGTGGGCTGCATCCCCCTCCTGCTCTTTAGGCCTTGAGCCTAGCTTGTACCTGTGTTACAGCCGTCTGCTGCAGAGCATGTTAACCCTCTCATGCTCCCTGGAGTTTTTCTTCTCTTTGTGACAGTGCCATGACACTCTCTGTCCTCTTCCCATTGCTTTGCAAGACAGCTATGAATGGCCTCTCCATACTTCTCGGGCTGCAGTGCCCTTTGGATCCCTATGTATGCCATCCTACCTTCCTAGCACAACTTTATTGTGGGTGTGGAAAATTCATTCAGCACCGTGCTACTTTACTATCGGCATTTCATTTAACTCCGATTGCGGTATGCTGACAAGGCACCCTAGAAGTAGAATGCACTCCTTTAAAGAGATTTTCCAAGATTTAGATTCACTTTCTGCATTTGGATGTATAGGAACATAGAATCTGACAGCGGATGAGGGCCACTTGGCCCACCCAAGCTAGCCAGTTAATTTATCCCCCCCCACACCTTCATTTTTGTTGTAGACATAGAAACATAGAATTTGATGGCAGATAAGGACCGCTTGGCCCACCCAGTCTGCCCATTTCCCTATCTACTAGATAAGCTGCAGATCCTAGTTAACCAGCAGCCTACTTCTTCCTACCCCCACCCCCTAGAATGGCCTTATGACTGTCCCATGCATGCTTGAATTCCACCACTGTTTTTGACTCCACAACCTCCTCCGGAAGGCCGTTCCATGCATCCACAACCTCTCTGTGAAAAATACTTCCTTAAATTACCTCTGAGCCCCCCATCTTCAAATTGTGCCTCTTGTTCTTGCACACCTTTTTTTGAAAGATGCTACCCTCTTGGACTTTGTTGATTCCTGAGGTACTTGAACATTTCTATCATGTCCCCCCTCTCCCTCCTTTCCTCGAGGCTATACGTATTAAGCTCCTTAAGTCTCTCTTCATATGTCTTCCGGTGCAGACCCTGCACCATTTTAGTTGTCCTCCTCTGGACAGCTTCCATCCTGTCTATGTCTTTGCAGAGATTGGGTCTCCAGAACTGCACGCAGTACTCCAGATGGGGTCTCACCAGCTGTCTGTACAGAGGGATAATAACTTCCTGTTTTCTGCTGGTGATGCCTCTCCCTATGCATCCCAGTATCCCCCCAGCCTTCCTTGCTGCCCTCTCACATTGCTTGCCCACCTTTAGGTCATCTGATATGACTACCCCAGGTCCCTTTCCATTTTGTTGTTGTTAGTACCTCACCCACCATTGTGTACTCTTCCATGGGTTTTGTTTCCCAGGTGCATTACCTTGCATTCTAGCATTAAATCTAAGCTGCCATACATTTGACCATTCCTCTGACCTTGCCAAGTCCCTTCTCATCCTTTCCACCCCACCCTGTGCATCAACTCTGTTGCAGATCTTTGTGTCATCTGCAAAGCGACATACTTTTCCTTCCAGTCCCTCTGCAATGTCGCTTATAAAGACATTGAAGAGGACCGGTCCTAATACTGTACCCTGCGGTACCCCACTAGTAACCCCCCTTTCTTCTGAGTGGACTTCATTTACTATTACTCTCTGTGTCCTATTCTCCAGCCAATTCTTTACCCAGGCTGTCATCTTGGGACCCATGGCCCACTTGATCTACAGTGCTGCGCCCCCACACCCCACACCCCTTCAGTTCCCTTGTACCTATCCCAGGCCCATATGTCAGCAAACATTTTTTCCCCAACATCTTAAAAAATCTTCTTTGTCTGCACAGGGTGGGAAGGGATTGATTTTGGCCCAACCAGGTAGCCAGCTGATTCCCCTCCATTTCCCTACTGTACTGCCCCATGCTCTGTCATATAAAGACGTGTCCAGGACGAGCGTGGGGGGTGCGCCCCAATAAAGTCAGTGGGGGGGTCGGATTTAATTGCCTTTTTATGCGTAACAATGGTGACTGATTAATCAAGGCCACTGCCCAACAAGGAATTAAAAAAATGGTGAGAAAAAGATGTCGAGATGAGCATCGAAATGCAGTGAGTCTTGCACTGCTTGAAGAAGCTTAGAAAAACACTTTAACAGTGGACACCTTTGGGGGGGTTGGTATGTTCCCGGCCAAAATTCCATCAACAACTTGGTGCCAGCATGGTCTCAGTGGCCCTCATCCACCTCTTACCCTGGTGCGTACCAGGTGAGCTCTCTGGCCTTTCCTCTTAGGATCTTGCTCCACCAGTGAATCGGCTGTGGTCTCCACCTCTGCATGGATTCTCTGGCCTCGTCTCATAGGGCTGTATCTCTTTACTCATGCTGTTTTGTATCTGATTCATCCTGTGCTCTTGGGTACCCAGTGTTCCCTGCTTGGGATGGTTTCCAGGCCTGGGTCACCAGGATGTCCCACAGTGATCTTTGGGGGAATCTATGATAAGCCCAAGAGCCAACAGGGAGTGTCCTTGAGGGGATACCCCCTGGGGTTCCTTCGGCCTCCCAGTGGTCCCATTGAACTTCCACACTATGTGCAATATCTCCAGTCCTCTCCTGTAATATATGGCAGGTCTGACTACGTCTCATTTCACTCAGGAGCTGGGCTCAACAGTTCAGACAGAATAAAATCCAAAACTTTGGAATAAGATTAAGACATTTATTATTTATTTTTTAATACTTTCATTTTTATTCAGAGAGAAATATATATAAATGACAAAAGCAGAAAATAAAAGATCTATCTTGAGGCTAATATAAAATAAAATAAGTACAATAAAGCATAAAATATATATATTTTTAGAGGGGAATAAAAAGAAAATCATTACATTTATTTATACTAAGAACATGTAAAGTTTATATCTGAGGTTTATCAAAATACTATTCCTCAGTCTCCAAGCTGTTACTTTCCTTTTAAGAAAAAAAATCGAAAATGTCTATCTGGCAAAAAATAGGGGAAAGACAAAGATATGTCATTCAAACAACGAAATAAAAAATAAATCATGAAGTTACTGGAATGTACTGAGTACTATTCACGTGATCTTTCTCCTCAGACAAATCAAAGTCCATTTCGGTAGGTAGAGCAATGTTCTTGTCATAAAATGTAGCAGCGTCAGCATCCTCAAAAACACAGTCTTTATTTTGAAAATAAATTTTTAACCTTGCAGGAGCCTGCAACACTGCTGTAACCCCTGACTGTCGAAACTCTGAGCGTAAGTTCAAGAAGCGCTTTCTTCGCTTCTGTGTCATCAAACAAAAATCAGGATACAAATGGATTTTCCGACCCTCATACACAAATCCCTTCTTATTTCTAGCCACCTGCAGCATCTTATTCCTCTGGTCGAGAGACGAGAAAGTGCAAATAACATATCTTGGCAGAAACTCATCCGTACCTTGTTTCGATCTTGACTGTGGCCGAAATACCAATTCCAACAGCATCTTTTGATCAGGGGAAAAAGCCAACATTAAGATTTTTTCGACCTCAGTTTTTAATTCGGAAAGAGGGGTATCAGCTGCAAGACCAATTAATCTCAGGTTTTTAATAAGGGTATTCTCAATTTATTCCGACTTAGGCATAGTGTTTATCTGTTCATGCAACAAGGTATTTATAGCCCCCTTGACTGTCAAAATCCTCAAAGCCAATTGCTCTGTCATTTTCTCCATGATATCCACTCGTTCTTCAATTTTATTCATTTTTTGCTCAATACCCCCACAACGTTGTGGTATTTCCTGAGGCGATATTTGCACCTTATTGAATGATTCTTTGATATCCCCTTGTAATTCCACCAAGAACGCTTGCATAGAAGCCAAAGTTGCCTTCTGTGAGTTTTTTGCCTTCATGCCCTCTGGACGCTACACAGCCGGTGAAGACATCTCGCCAGTTGGGAGCTGCACATTTGCTGCTCCCCGAGGTTGAGCGGCCCTCCCTTCATTTTGGGAGAGATAAATTTCTCCATGAATGTCACACTTCACTGCCTCCTTTGACTCCAAGATCTATAGGATTTCACACAGCACTCGACAGAAATCCAGTAAACCGAAAATTCAGTATAGACAGTGATTGAAGCAGTTTTTAGCAAGGATTTAGCGGAGCAAACGAGAAAAATAAGCATTCATCTTGCTCTCTCTAGCGCCCCCCTGGAATAAGATTAAGACATTTTTTGTAGTAAAATCACAATAGAGGAGTTCTCCTGCTGCCACCAAGATTTCACACTAATACGTGCTTTATCAAGGTGTTACACATAAAAGCAATCACTAGTGTCTGTTTAAATACCATTTTTAAAAGGACACATTTTAATTTGATTGGTTCTTTTAACTAGTGACGTTAACATGTCCGACTACATCATTAAAAAAAACTCTCTTAAAGGGATAGGTTTGTGGTAGGGAAGTGGGGGGGGGCGGGGGTCAGAAAACAAGGAACTTGGAAACTATATACATAAAAAATACATGAAAAACCTCTATGTTATGCAAAACATCTATTAATATTTAAATACACAGCAATGGTAGCCACACAATCTTATAATATTAATATGCAGCAAAATTATATTCTAACCGTATTTCAAATTTCATTTCTTTAGAAAAGGTTTCAAGGAGAAACACTCATTTATCCAGAAACCTGTCCAAGCTCTGAATCTAAATTGTCAATAAGCTTCCCTTTCTAGCAACAGATTTTCCAAATCACCACCCGAGCCCCAAAACTACTTTTTCGATCCCTTTAAAACTGAATTGTGATCTTGGCCACATTTCTGCACATGCATTGCCAGAGCATATTTCAGTATTTCGTCTCCACCACACTCCAAATATTTTATCCCTCAAGTGTAGAAAAGGAACTGCTTTTTAAATTTTTTTTAAGTCCATTTCAGTCACAGGGAATGCTTTTTATTTTGGATCCCCCTTTCTAAAGATCATTTCTCACCCCAAGAATCCACAAAGGTTTTATGCCTGCAAAGTATGGAAATGGAACTTCATTTTCAGTTGCAGGGAATTATTTTTTTTTAATTTCAGGTCACTCTTACTGTAAAGACTGTTTCTTCCCAATCACACTCCAAAAGATGTTATCCCCAAAAATATAGAAAAGGAAGTTATTTTTTTCTTTTAAGCCCTTTTCAGTTGCAGCGAATGATTTTAATTATGAGTCCACTTCCTCCCTGTAAGATGCCTGTTTCTCCCCACCATACTGCAGAATATTCTTTCCCCCAAGTGTTGAGAGGACTTGGTGTTTTTTAAAGCCCTTCCAGCTACAGAGAATTTATTTTACTAAATCCTTTCCTTAGGATCGCTTTGAATCCTCCACCACTGCTGCATTTTCACCCTCCAACCTTGCTCCTTTCTGTCCCAGCACTAGTGTCCCCTCCAATACAGCAAGTGTCCCTAGAAATATTCCCCCCCTTTTTTTTAAGTACAATGTACCTATCCCCTCTTCTTTTTAAGTTGAGTATCCCTGTCCCCTCGGAAAAAATGCGAATTTGCAGTGCGCAACCACGGAAATCAGTGTGCTCTCCACACTGTGATCTGTACCACAGCAAACCAAGCAATGCATGGTAAGACACCCCTGGCCAATCAGGTTTGAGCCATGTCATGCCCTCTTCTCGCTGGAAAACTCTGTCAAGGACCCCCACAGGTTGCCCTTGATGCCTGCTTCCAAGTAGACTTGTCATGGCTGATCTGGAGGCTCAGCACTCCACCCCGGACTAGAGAGTCAGATAAGCGCCCTCTCTGCTACTTTGCCTCGCGGCCATATAATGAACTGCAGTAGAGTGGCATAGTATTTCCAGATGGAAATGCTGAGATGTGAACTGACTTTCCAGTAGCCTTTCTGCGTTTCCATGGACACGCAAAAAGGCTGTATTTTAAGCCCTGCGCAGTATGGGATCCTGAATGTTGGCTGTGAGGGACCTCGGGCACCTGAGACGTATACGGTATTCAGACCTCTTTCTTCTCAGTGAGCACTGAATCAGTTCCCGGAGTCACAGGCGTACAACAGTCCAGTCTCATTTCACTCAGGAGTCGGGCTCAACAATTCAGACAGAATAAAATCCAAAACTTTGGAATAAGATTAAGACATTTATTGTAGTAAAATCACAGCAGAGGATTTCTCCTGCTACCACCAGGGTTTCACACTATTATGTGCTTTATCAAGGTGTTCTACATAAAACCAGTCACTAGTCTCTGTTTAAATACCATTTTTAAAAGAACACATTTCAGTTTCATTGGTTCCTTTCACTAGTGATGTTAACATGCCCGACTATTAAAAAAAAACAAACTCTTAAAGGGAAGGAGTGGTGCAGTGCAATGGCTGTGGGGCGGCAGTGTTCCGGGAGACATTCTGGAGGCTGCGATGCTGCCCTATTTGCAGGCACCTCTCTGGTCTGAGGGAGGAGGAGGTTGCCTGTCTCCAGGCTGACCTGGCTAGGATTCGTGAAACCTCCTTCCCCACCCAGGGACCACCAGGGCCAATGCCACTACCTCAGAGGTTGCCAAGAAAGAGGAGGCTGGACCAGAGTGGGCTCAGGGAGGAGAGGTGGTGGAACAGAGTTGCATCCCTCCAGCTGTACCTCTCCACAATTCATTCGCTCTTCTGGTGGATAGTGGTTCCTCTATGGAGGCACCTGCAGTGGAGACCAAGGAGGATGCTGGGAACCTTCACAAAGGAGACCCACAGGAGGGTGGCATGAGACCCCACAGGGGAAGGAAATAACTCCTGTTGGGGGACTCAGTCATTAGGTGGGTACAAATAGGGGAGGAAGGGGAGAGGGAGGTAAGGTGTCTGTCTGGCACCATGGCTTGGAGGGACAGGAAGCGAATTCTCACGATCGTGGGAGCAGCTGCACGAGGGAGGGAGCTGGATGTTATTGTCCACCTAGGGACAAATGACCTGGCTAGGAATAGGATCAGAGCAGTGCAAGAGGAGTTTGTAGAGTTGGGGAGGGGCCTTAGACAAGTAGTGCATACAGTAACCTTCTCGGAGGTGCTGCCTGTCTATGGCAAGGGTGATGCTAGGGTACTCCTCACCAGGGAATTCAATGAATGGTTGAAAAACTGCTGTGGAGCTCGGGTTTTGGCTTCATTGGGGACTGGGGAGCCACGTGGAGGGATGCAGACCTATACTGGTGCGATGGTCTGCATCTGTCCGGGGGGACCAGGATCCTAGGTGAGAGGTTTAAATGCTTCATTGGCAAGCATTTAAACTAGCCAAGGGGGGAGGCACTGAAAAGGAGCAGGGAAATCCCAGCCTCCCCCAACAAACAACAGTAATTAGTGAGGTAAACGCCAAGGTAGAGAAGTCATTAGGGAGCAGGCCAGAAGTAAATGTAAAAAGGCAAAGGCAGTAAGGACAGGAATGGGGCTAAAAGGGTAAGGCCATCAAAAAGTGGAGGGTGATGAATACCAATGCCTGTAGTCTGTGTAACAAGCTCCTGAACTAGTGGCCTTGATGGAAGAGGGTTGCCTGGATATTGTGGCAGTCACAGAAACATGGTACACAGAGAACCATGACTGGGGTGTCAACATACCAGGATACACAATCTACAGGAGGGACAGGGAGGGTAAAAGAGGAGGAGGAGGAGTAGCTCTTTATGTAAAGGAAGGGATCAAAGCAACAGAACTAAAGAGTAAACAGGGAGGAGATGAGACACTCTGGGTCACCCTGGAGACAGGAAATGGCACCACAATCTGCATGGGGGTTGTATACAGACCCCCATCTCAGGGGGAGGGAATGGACAAGGAAATGATAGAAGGCTTCCTTAGAATGGCAGAAAAAGGGGAGATATTGTTGATGGGGGACCTGAATATGCCAGATGTTAACTGGAGCACCTTTGCTGCAGGCACATCCAAGAGCAGGGTCATTCTTGATGCCCTACAGGGGGCATGCCTCAGACAGCTAGTACTGGAACCCACTCGGGAGGGAGCAGTCTTAGACCTGGTACTCTCAAATGGGAATGGAGAAAGAATCTCAGATTTAGAAGTGGGTAGCCATCTGGGAACAAGTGACCACCAAACAGTGTGGTTCACGATAAACACAGCCATACAAAAGCAAGAGTATTGGACTTTAGGAGGGCTGACTTTGGGAAAATGAGAGAGTGCCTCAGAAAAGCACTAGTAAACAGGCAAGAAGGAGGGGTGGAGGAACAATGGAGAGTAATTAAAACAGCCATCACAGAGGCAACAAGCCTTTGTGTAAAGCAAATCAACAAAACACAACAAAGTAAAAAACCACTATGGTTCTCAAAAGAGATGGCAGGGAAGGTTAAGGAGAAAAGGATAGCATTCAGGAAATTTAAGGGAACACAGAAGGAGAAGGACAGAAAGCTTTATCAGTTAAAGCAGAAAGAAGCTGGGAAGGCAGTCAGAATAGAAAAGGCCCAAACCGAGGAAAGGATAGCCAACTCTGTTACGAAGGGGGATAAGACCTTTTATAGGTACATTAGGGAGTGAAGAAAGACCAAAGGAGGGATACTGAAGCTTAATAAAGGGGAAGGAATGTGGGTAGAGGGTGATAATGAAAAAGCAGGGATACTGAACAAATATTTCTGCTCAGTATTCACAAAGGAAGAGGAGGGGGAGGTACCTAAACCAAACAAGAGAAACACTCAGAAGACGAGGGTCGATACCAGTCCATTTACAGAAGAAAGGGTTCTGAAAAAACTAATAAAATTGAAGGTGGACAAAGCAATGGGGCCTGATGGGATTCACCCAAGAATTCTAAAAGAACTAAGGGTAGAATTAATGACACCGCTGACTACTCTCTTTAACAAATCATGGGAGGATGGGGTGGTACCCGAGGATTGGAGGAGGGTGGATGTGATTTCTCTTCACAAAAGTGGGAGCAGGACAGAGGTGAGGAACTACAGACCAGTTAGTTTGACCTCAGTGGTAGGTAAAATGATGGAATCACTTCTGAAGGAAAGAATTGTTGAGTACCTAGAGGCCAGTGGGGCACAGGACCCAAGGCAGCATGGATTCACGATGGGAAGGTCATGTCAGCCGAATCTAATAGATTTCTTTGACTGGGTGACCAAAGTAGTAGACCAGGGAGGGGTTGTGGACATGGCCTACCTAGATTTTAGCAAGGCATTTGATACAGTCCCACACAAACGATTAATACACAAGTTAGCCAGCCTTGGAGTGGGTCCCAAGGTGGTAGCCTGGATAAAAAATTGGCTAGACAACAGGACGCAAAGGGTAGTAGTAAACTGAGTCCACAGTGAAGAAAGGAGGGTTACTAGTGGGGTACCGCAGGGTTCAGTACTGGGACCGGTCCTTTTTAATGTCTTTATAAGTGACGTTGCAGAGGAACTGGAAGGAAAAGTATGTCTCTCTGCAGATGACACAAAGATCTGCAACAGGGTTGATACACCAGATGGAGTGGAAAGGATGAGAAGGGACTTGGCAAGGTTGGAGGAATGGTCAAATGTATGGCAGCTCAGATTCAATGCAAAGAAATGCAAGGTAATGCACCTGGGAAACAAAAACCCAGGGCAAGAGTACACAATGGGGGGTGAAATACTGACAACAGTAAAAATGGAAAGGGTCCTGGGGGTAATTATATCAGATGACCTAAAGGTGGGCAAGCAATGTGAGAAGGCAGTAAGGAAGGCTGGGGGGATATTGGGATGCATAGGAAGAGGCATCAATAGTAGAAAACAGGAAATTGTTATCCCTCTGTACAGACAGTTGGTGAGACCCTATCTGAGTACTGTGTGCAGTTCTGGAGACCCCATCTCCGAAAGACATAGACAGAGCGGAGGCTGTCCAGAGAGAGGCAACCCAAAATGGTGCAGGTCTGCACCAGAAGACATACGAAGAAAGACTAAAGGTTTAATATGTGTACCTTTGAGGAAAGGAGGGGAGAGAGGGATATGATAGAAACTTTCAAGTACCTCAGGGGAATCAACAAAGTCCAAGAGGGTGGCATCTTTCAGAAAAGAGATGTGCAAGAACAAGGGGCACAATTTGAAGATAGAGGGGAACGGCTCAGAGGTAATGTGAGTATTTTTCACAGAGAGGTTGTGGATGCATGGAACAGCCTCCCTGAGGAGTACGTGGAGTCAAGAAACAATGGGGAATTAAGAATACATGGGACAGACATAAGGCAGTCCTAGTTGGGGGTAGGAGGAAGTAAGCTGTTGGTTAATTAGGATCTGCAGCTTATCTGTTAGGTAGGAAAATGGGCAGACTAGGTGGGCCAAGCGGTCCTTATCTGCCGTCAAATTCTATTTTTCTATGTTTCTATAGGTAAGGGGAGGGGAAGGAAGTGTGGGGGCAGAAAACAAGGACCTTAGAAACTACATACGTAAAAAATACATACATGAAAAAACTCTATATTATACAAATCATGTATTAATATTTATTAAGAAATATCCTGATACCCCAGTACCCCCGTATTATATTCCTGTCATAGAAAGAGAAAAAGAAGTCCAGAATCAGAAGAGAAAAAGAAAAAAAATGTGCATCACCTATCTTTATTCCTTCTATAATTAGATTTTTTTCTGATACTGTTAAGAAAAGATTCTATGCACATTATAAGCATTACTGGAGATGGTTCTTCTGGCCCCAGTGGCCTCCTGGTGTGGAGGAAGCTGCTGTGGTCTGCCGAACTACACTGTTATCCTTTTGGCCCCGGTCAATGGCTGTTCCATAGCTTAGGATTGGAGGTGGCAGGTGTGATCTGTAGCTGTGGTGGGCGGGGAGGGGCTGTGCCTTGGTCTGCTGTCCTTGCACCCCACTGGGCTGGTGACTCCACTGTCTGACATATTCAGACAGAGCTCATTTTATTTGATAGCTGTATACAGCAAAATGCACCCCTGGAAGGGTGCCTCTGGAGTCCTAGCTTTCATCTTGGCGGGGCTGGGTCTCAACACTCTTTAGTCCGCTTGAGCCAAAAGTAGCCCTTCTATCGTCACACCGAGATTTCTCTGACCTAGTTACATCAGTGAGCAGTGGCTTTGCCATCGCCCCTTATCACGTGGGCAAAGGCAGACTTGCAGCCTGGGCGGGTGGTACGCCGGCTGGCACCTTCCGTGCGGGTAGTCCTGGTGCACAGGGAGGCCTGGGGACGGGAGCCCAGGAGTACTGGCGGTTGACTCAACAATCTCTACGATACTGGCCCTCTACTGGAGATCTTACACAGTACTGCCCATGATGTAGCAGGAGCCAAGCTGTACCCTCCACCATGATCCTTCTTATCCTGGGGTAATCTGGGCCTCCTAGTCCTTCATAGCTGGTATCATACCTAGGTTAGGAGAGGGTATGACCTAGATTTGCCGTCATTTCTCTTTAATGCAGGCCTTTCTAGACATATCCACAGTACTGCTCTAGTGCCACATATCCTACAAGACTTCCTGCAGATTGCGGGTCCAGGGAGCTGCTGGTTGAGTGGCATCAGAAATAGCTAAGTGTCATCTTTCACCTAGTAGGGACATAAACAGGCCTATTTGGACCCGTACACTATCCTGTAGGGTGACAGGTTTACTGTTATGAGGGCTCTTAACAAACCCATAGTGTTTGACCTTCCCTCCAGGAACTGCCATCTTTTTCTCAACAGGAGAGATATAACACTCTCCCTACCTTGGAAGCAACTTAGGAGTATACCTCCTGCGTACTGTTGTAAAGAGGGAGTGCCCTGTTGGCCCCCTCTGATACATAGCTGCCATTTTGCACAATTTCTGTTTTGCATCTAACTTAAGTTCGAAATGTTTGTTCCCATGTTAACTGTTGTAGGATGGTATTTTCTTCTGCTTCTACTGTCTAGATCTTTCACACTTTCACCCTGTTTCTGCTCTTCTCTGACCCCTTTTCTTCCCTCCTTCTTGGGAAGGCGTGCAACCTCATCATCTGAAAGTGCCACAGTTTATAGTGATTATTGCTAACCCCACAGAGATAGTTTCCTTTAATATAAATGGCATTCGTAGCCCAGTCAGACGGTATCAGATTTTTGCAGTATCTAAAGTAGGAGTGCCCTGAAATCATAGTTCTTCAGGAGACCCATATACCTATGACGGAGCATGCTAAATTTGCAAATATGGGGTTCTCCATTGCCATCGACTGCTCCCATAACAGGATGCAAGCGAGGAGTGATGATTCTAATCCCCCAGTGAGATCCTTTTCAACTCCAGGATCAAGTGATCGACCAAGGGGACGGTTTGTGATTATCACAATGTATTTTCCCCCAGGCTTGTTACTTCCCATGCTGCAGAGGCAACTAATAATGGGGAGAGACCTTAATATTACCATAAACCCTACCCTGGATGCAACCGGTCCAAGGGCCAAAAGAGACTTTCCTCTACGTAAATACCTCTGCCCCATCCTGACCCGTTTAGGTCTGCTTGACCTCTGGAGACACACTTTCCCTTTGATGCAAGAGTTTATCCACTATGCTCCCAGAGCGTGCTCTTCGGTTAGGTTGAACTGTCTTTTTATGGTGACTGAGCGCTTTGATTCTGTGCATGGTGTATTCCGTGGCACCACCTTGCTTTTAGATCATACACCAGTGTGTGCCAGATTCACCCTTGGCAAACCAAACCAAGCCACGCCCTGGAGGTTCAGTCTTGCCCTTCTCAGGGTTGCTGACCTACTCAACTTCCTGAAGGAATGAATGCCTCAGCTTATTGAGGAAAACTCAGACTTGGATGTATCAGTCCCTGTCCTCTGAGATGCTATCAAGATGGTTCTCCACGGAGAGCTGATTGCTTACTCTGTTTTACACACACAGTAAAAAAGAAAAAAGCTATGGGAAGCTTGCTGTCTTGAGCTTCAGCAGAACCTTCAGTCCTTCATCCATCACGGGGATGCCGTGATAACCTCTCAGGTAACCAAAGTGAAGCAGAACCTATAGCAGATTATGGATGCCCAAATAGAGCAGGCATTGTTTTACTTAGAGCAGTCCTAGCATGAAGGCTGGGCCAGTGGAGTCCGTAAATTAGCTCGAAGGTTACAAGCTCACAAACTGCAGGCATGCATTTTGCAGCTTTATGACCAGGGCTGAGCGACACTTATCAGAGTGACCTAGCATTATCCACAAAATCCTATCTTTTTACTACTGTTCCCTTTACAATGCAGAGGAGAAGGCCTTGCCAGAACAGATCCAGACCTGTCTGCAGCAGCCTCCCCTCCCAGTATTGGACCCAGAATTGGCTCAAAGACTCTTGAATCCAATTTCAGATGAGGAGATACTCTCTGTTGTGTGTGACTCTCTAAAACTCAAACATGTCCAGGTCCAGATGGGTACCCTGCTGAGTTTTATAAATGGTTCAGGGACCTGTTCCTTCTCCCAGTGCTGGCTGCCTTTCAAGCTGTTCAGGCAGATGGCAATCCTGTTCCTACATGGCAGTATGCAGGCATTTTGGTGATTCCAAAGCCAGATAAAGATCCCAGATACGCAGCATCTTAAAGGCTGGTATCTGTCCTAAACTACGACTACAAAGTATGTCAGTATGGGTGCACGGCCTGGAAAACCTGATGCTAACTCTGATTGATAGGGACCAGGTTGGCATTGTCCAACACTGGCAAGCACATGAGAGTGTCTGTTGTACACTTGATTCTTGACTGTGCTACGACTAGACATATCCCAGTAGCGTTACTTAGCCTGGATGCAGAGAAGGTGTTTTGACAGGGTGATCTTGTATTTTCTCTGTTGAACTCTGGCTTCCCAGAGGAAGTGCTTCAGATGCTGTGCAACATCTATGCTTCCCCATAGGCTTACCTTTGGGTGAATGGCTTGCTAACTCCCCCCCCCATTCCCTCACACTAGAGGCACATGACAGGTATGCCTCCTATCCCCATTGCTTTTTCCTTTTTACCTGGAACCAGTGGTGGCTGCCATCTGACAGACCCAGGCATAACAGATTTCCACTGAGAGGGAAAAGATTATAGGCTTTCATTATTTGCAGATGATATCCTGCTGATCTTGACTTTCCCAGAAGAGTCTGTCCTGGCAGTCTGGGAAACCCTGCAGCGGTTTGGAGACTTAGCAGGCTACAAAACTGAATACCACAGAGACCTCCTTTATAACTACACCCCCACCTACTGTTTTGAAACAGAACTTTCATTTGAAGTCAAATAGGGGAGCTTTACGATAGGTGAGGATCAAATTGACCAAACAACTTGAGCATCTGGAGCTTCTTAATTACGAGCCTTTAACGCAGCATATCACCGGTGACCTTTCCAAATGGACACAGTTGTATCTTGAGTTTTTTTTAATTGGTTCTCCCTCGTATACTATATTTCCTGTAGACTTTGCTGCTCATGCTGGATCAGATTTATTTCAATTCCTGGAATAGGATACTTTCCTGCCTCATATGGCAAAGGAGTCCCACCCTGCATCTGTTTCTCTCTCCCACACCTGCCTAGGGGTAATAGACCAGTAAACCTCCCAAATTTCAGGTGATATGTGCAGGCGACCCACCTGAGAACCTTGTGCATGTGATTCTTGGAGGTTGAGCAGCCATACTGGAAAAAAATTTAGTTTACTGTCAGTAATTTTAACTATTATCTATTTGGAAATCAGTTATGCTGTAGGCCACTTACTAAATTTGCCCAATACACAGCAAAGTCATTTTGCCAATGGATAAAAGTTTATTATGTGTATTTTGCCTCCCCTCACAGCAGTTCCTCCAGTTGCGAGCTATAACGTACAATACAGCATATCCACAGAATAAATCTGACTTAGCAACCAAGAGCTGGAGCAGACTAGGTCTTCAATTTTACTATCAACTGCTAGACTCGAGGGGGGTCCTTCCATTTGTTACTCTCCAATCTGCCTTTCAACTCCCCCAGTCTGAACATTATATGTACTTGTAGATCTGCTCTTACCTCTTGGACCGGGGAGAGGCTATTTCACTCTTGTCTAATAACCTCTCTCCCATGCAGATTTTGCTGTTCCACCTGAAAGGGGACACCTGGCCACACCATTGGTGATAGCTATAAGGTCCTTCAGGATTCTCACCCAGATACTCTAGAATCAGTATTACAGTGCTAGAATGCAGCATTCATGGAAAAACATTCCTGTTGTGTCTGGCATAAATTCGCACTTCTGGCATATCGACTAACCTCAGCCACCAGTTAGTGAAAAGTTTCCTGGAAGTGTAGATATTGATTCTTCCAAACTTCAAATATAGTTGCTGGGGGTCAGCACCTGTTGTATAGTTGCTGGGGGTCAGTACCCATTATATAGTTGCTAGGGATCAATACCTGTTATCACCACTGTGATGTCCTTTCTTCCCTGGGTTGGTTAACCTATGAATCTAAACTCCGTTTTGCCACCCTCTGCCTGATGCACAAACTGGTCCATAAATATACTCCTCCCTGCCTTGGAGAGTTTGTTTAGCTTCGGTAACCTCAGCGAGTCCTTAGGTCTGCCTCCCTGCCCCTGTTTGTTATGCCTAAATTGTAGCTAGCAGTTGCTTGAAGAGATCTTTTGCCTACTCTGCCGACCATACCTGGAACTCCCTGCCTCACCCCCCTATTATCCTGTTCCTCCTTCGCCAAATTTAAATCTTCACTATCCCACCTCTCTGCCTCCTCTCTTTGCGCCTGCTCCAGATGACTTTCCTCTCCTCCCTAACTGTACAGATATCTACCCTGCGGAACTACACCTTTGCTCTTCTAACCTATTTTGTTCTGAAACTACCCTTCCCTGAACGTTTACCATGGCCAGGTGACCCCCAAAGAGGGAGGGGCCATGGATTGGATGGGCACCACAGAGGAGACAGCCGAAGATAAAGGACCTGGCCAGCTTGATGGTACCATGGTGTGAACGTAAGACCCCAAAATAGAGGATGGGTGAACACTCAAAGAAGACGTCTGCCAAGCTGTTTGAGGTGATGCCATGATCGTTGACAGGGAAGTCGTTGATGAGGGAGGCAGACAAGAAAGTCCTGTCGACAGGAGGACCGTTGACGAGAACGGAACAGAAGCCACGTGGTCCACTGTCAACGAGGGACAGCCAGAATGTGTTGTCAATGGGAGCATCATCGACGGAGCAGCCGAGGAGTGGGTAGAGTGCCCCATCGACGGGAGGACCAAGGAACACTCCGTCAATGGAAGGACTGTCAGAGCTGATGCAGCCATCATCAATGGACGATGGCTGACAACACAGATTGGCAGAGGCAGCGGTGGAAGCTGCAGCACAACTGCAGTCGATTGAGGAGCTGTTGATGACTTAGAGGGGCCCACTACCGTCGATGATGGAGAAGACGGTGTGTAATCAGTGGGAGCTCTCCTATTTACCTTTGAGGAGCTTGAGGCCTTCGATGATGAAGATGGTGGCGCGGGGGAAACATATTTGGTTTTGGAAGAATTTTTCCGCCTATCCCCATGCTCTGTTGATGAGGAGGGTTCACTCCTCTGAGGCCCCAAGGATGAGATCGAAGACTCCCCTGCAGAGGAGCACTGCAGCTGCTCCAAAAGGGTTACCTTCTGCTCCATGAGGTACTCCCTTATCTGCTGGAGCCTTCGGTGCTTGGTGGCTTTGTTGAACTGTCCACAGAGGATGCACTCTCTGGAGTTGTGCCCTGGACCCAGGTACAAAACACACATGTCGTAGAGGTCTTCTGATGCGATTCTCCAGCCACAGGAACACTTCTGAAATGAAGGGTTCCGAAGACATCCGTGGATGAAGCTTCTTAGGTGACTTGTAGAACTCGGAGTCGATGGTACTGGAGAAAGCTGGTACTCTTGAAGGAGAACTTGATGTGAACTCGGTCATAGTTGGAAAAGAACTGAGGAGTATTAGGAGCGTCCCCTTTATATATGTGGAAGAGCACATCAGGTGACAGGAAGGGGAGGCCCCTGGGAGAAACTGCTGGGAAATTATCCGGAGGAAGTGATGCCTACGGCTGGATATCCCATATGTTATGGCCTGCTGCAAGAAACTGACTCGAAGGAGATCTCATCTGTCAGAACCACAGCATATTACATTACAGAAGTATGACTTTAAACAAATATTAGCATCAGCTTATAAAAGGGGTAGATGTAGTAGGGTAGTGATTCTACAGGCCCATAATTCTATCCTCCACATTGATAAGACCTATGCAGACAGAAAGTGCAGATTGATATTGGCAACAGGAACATTACAGGGGGAAATGTCTGACTATTGGTGGCATTTACCAACACCCAGTTATAGACGCCTCAGCTACCCAACAACTGTTAGATAAAATTACCAGCTTTGCAGGGCGAGCATAATAGGTGGAGACTTCAATTTGCTAATGGGTCCTGTGAAGGATATTAATAATCCCCGGCCCTCACTAGCAACAACAGGGCAGAAACATGGGTGTAGATTATTAAAAAAGCTGGTGTTTATAGATATCTGGAGATACTTTCACCCTATGTACTGTAATGTCACATTTTACTCCCACCCCCATTCAGTCTGTTTCTTTATTGGTTATTTCATGATGACCAGTGAACGTTTAGGCTGTGTCCACGAGGCAAAGATAGATCTGCTTGTCTTATCAGATCATGCCCTGATAAAATTATTAAGGAATCCAGAATTTGTCTAACTCTTAAAAGTCAAAATATTCCAAATAGTACAAGACAGTTATTTCCCAGGCATTTCCAAAGGGGTACTATGGGATACAGTTAAAGCGCTCTTCTGGAGGGGGTGTCATAAGCTTTGCCACATGAAAAAAGAAATTAAGAGAACAAGGGTCTTCAAGATCTATCTGACAAACTACAATTTCTACAGATGGCTTACAGACAAGGTGATGCCTCCCTGCTTCTACAGATTACCCAGACACAGGCTGCCGCACAGCAGATACTGGATGCTGAAACGGAATAGGCTCTTGTATTTTTTTTAATTCTGTCTATATTGAAAAGCACGTTCAGTGACACAGGAATGTACATCACAAATAGAGATACGGACATGTAGTAGAGTACAGTACTAGAGTACATTCAAGAACATGAAAATGTCTTCACAGTTTATACAATTTTCATATCGATATGTAGAGAAAAAAATAAAGGAATGGGATTCAGTTTGTCGCAGTCAGTCAGACTGGTCTATAATGCACGTTTCACAGATCTCTATGAACATCAGTATAGTTATTTACTAAGATCCAAAGTGTGGAGTTAGGATGAGCAGCCGAACTAAGCCTTCCAGACCCCCCCCCCATGGCTGTGTTGTATGTAAAGCAAAAACATTATGAAGGAGAGGTGTAAGCTTCTAGGATCTTGGTGTACCGCAGGATATTAAATAAGTCGGAAAATTGATTAGCATTTTTACACGTGAATGTACTAATCAGCTGTAAAAATGCATAGCACTTGGCATAGAGTATCAACATTTTAAAAATATATATATATTTTTTTTTTTTATTTTGTCTACTGTTCCATAGACCCACTAAAAAAATGGTGAGCAGTCTACTGCTACACATTTTTGGAAATGGTTAGCATTACCCCGTTTTGTGTAGCATTTTGCTTTGCTATACCAGCTATTTAAAACCCTGACTGACTCCCTCAAGCGCAGAAGGTGAATACAGTAACTAAAATTATAGACCAGAGGACAGGCACACATTCCCACACAACAGCAACAATTCTACAGTCTTTTAAGGGTTTTTATGAAACCTTTACGAGCAAATCCCTGAACCCCCAGATGTAGATTATGACAGTTTTTTTCAACAGCTACGGCTTCCTTATCTACTGAAGGATTGGCAACTCAATGTCCTACGCCCTACCTCCCTTACTGAGATCTTGACAGTAATAACCAGACTTAAAACAGGAAAAAGTCCATGCTCCAACAGATACACCCCAGAATTTTATAAACATCAAAAGCATATCCTATAACCCTACGTAACAGCAGCATTTCAGGAAGTACAAGATGGAACAGTACCCCCAGATAGCTGGAGATATGCCAACATCTCCGCTGTCCTTAAACCAGACAGAAACCCTACTCAGTGGGAATCATACAGACCAATTTTGTTGCTCAGTGTCGATTATAAGCTGTTCGCAGGAATGTTGGCCTCCAGAGTCGAACCCCTTCTCCCTTTCTTAATTCACAATGCTCACTCTGAGTTTGTGTCCCACCCTAGGACAACAGATAGCATTAAATGGACTTTACACCTAATCTGACTTCTTAGTAGTCATTAAAGTCCCTTGGGTCATTCATATCCTTGATGCACAAAAGGCACTTGATCGGGTTGTGGCATTTTTTTACATTGTGCTACATATTCATCTACATTAATGTTAACCAGAGCCATCCGTCAGGGCTGCCTGCTCTCTTCTCTGTGTTTTGCCATATATGTAGAGCCCTTAGCCCATCTATTAAGACAGTCCAGTGAGATTTCTGGAATAAAGATTACTCCACCGATCATCGGGTTGTTTTTTACACTGGCGACCTTCTGGTTTACCTATCCAACCCAGAACCATCCTGACCAGCATTCCTTAATATTTTACAGGAAGTGGAATCACTCTTGGGGTGTAAATTAAATAAAACCAAGACCGGTGTTCTTAAGAGTTTATTTTGAGCCATCTCAGACATTAACGCAGGTGTTTCCCTTTTCAGTGGGATCATTCCTCTGTGAGATATCTGGGAGTCCAGTTACCTAAAACACTACAACATCTATATGATATTAAATGTGATAAACTCAGTTGGCAGTTCAAAGATGATTTAGCTAGATGGATCCATGTTTCCCTTCCCCTCATTCAGAGAATAGACTGTTAAGAATGACTCTCCTCCTATGCTGCTTTTATCTAAGATCCTAACTTTAGAGTCCCTGGCAGAGGACTTTCGATGCTGGAATTAAGCCATCTCACGATACATCTGGAATGGTAAGCGGCCTTGGACAGCTAACTCTTACGGTTTCTAAAAGTAAAAGGAGGACTTGTCCTCCCTAACATGCAGGACAACTGTAGAGCAGCACAATTAAAACATAAATTAGGCTGGTTGTATTCGTCTGTAACTTCGCATTGGAAAGCAACAGAATTAGGGGAAAATGACACCAGCTTAACTAATCTGCTTTTTACCCCACCCCGCCACAAGGAGTTACTGTACCAACAACCCAATTCCAGCCAACACAACCACTGTTAAATGTTTGGAGGTCCTTACTTCGTTTGCCCACCATACTAAAGGAAGCGAAGTATCTGAAATGGATAATTTCTGATGACCAGTTTATTCAAGTTAGATACGATTATACGTTCCACAGATAGAATGAACGAGGGCTGTGGCATAATTATTAATATAACAGCAATGAAATTTGTAAAAGTTTTGCCCAGCTTCAAGAAGAATTCCATCTTACTAGAGCAGATTATTACAGATACCTGCAGATCGACATTACCTGGAAATAGGCTAGGACTGGAATGAGATAGAGAGGCTCCCGCACCCTTAATAGGTTTTCTATTTTTTAACTCTGTCTTATTGTGAATAAAGGCAGCATTACAAATATACATTACATAATACATTTTTACACGTTCTTAGAGGTACTAACTGCAGTGTAGGTTAGGCTGTGATACATTCAAGTGTACAGTACTCCTGTATGTCTTATTTATTTGCAGAATACTTAAGGTTAGTGTTCTTCAGTCTTCTATCACATCTCTGTCACATTTTGAACCAAGTCAGGTAACAAATAACATGTTTATTTTGCCAACTGTGACAATAAACTTAACTCAGCACTGTGTCAATTATAATACCGGTTGTACAGGCATTAAATCAGAGTTTTTATAATTGAGGATAAATTGCACTAAACTACCAGCCGTAGTGGTTGTGAACTTCTGTGGTCCGAACCCTGACCTCATTATCCTTCTTCTCACCTCTCCTTTAGAGCAGGGTTATTGCATGCATCCCACCCTGCCCAAAATTCGCTATACTTCTCCATTGTGAGTCTTGGTTTGGCTGTTAATACTTCTATTCTCCTGGCTGATATTATTAACCCTCATGGACCAGAATTCAAAGGAAGGTGGAGTCACCTGCAGCCAGTTGTGATTTCTTTCTGGGCTGCCAAGCACAACATCCAAAGAAGCCCTTGTTGTTTAGGGCCTCTGATGCCAGTAACCCTTAGCTACAGGATCATGTTTCTGAAGTCTAGGGGGATTTGGGTGCCCCAGAGCCTTGTAAGTTCATTGTGTATTTTAGGCCAAAAAGTATAAAATCTTCGGGCATGCCCAAAATATATGATAATGTGTCCTTGTCTATCTACACCCTTTCCAGCATAGGTCAGAGTTACTTACTTCCAAGTGCTTAGTGATCATAGGGGTATGAAAGAATTGTATCATGCACTTCTGCAATTTAAATTCTGTCCAACCTGGTGAAGCTGTCACCCTCCACCTCTGTTCCCAAGTCTTTTTTCCATTCTTCCTCTGGAATAAAAATGCCTGCCTCCCCCTCCCACTTTACCCTTAGGTCATCTAGCTCCTGGTGCTCTTTTACTTGCAGGGTCTTATAAGCTCTAGATACCGTACCTCCTTTGTCCAGTTTCATGACCGCCCAGTGTAGAACATTCTCCAGGGGTGTTAACTCTCTATCCATCCTGGGAATTAGATGATTTGATTGGAGATAATGTATTACCTGCACGTACCTATGGAAATCTGTTTGGGGGCAAGCATATTTTACTTGTAGCTTCCTAAAGGACAAGATGACTTTATTATGAATCAGTGATTGATATCTGGCTAGAGAAAGTCTATTCCCATCTGGAAAAACACGGATCCGTACGAGGAAAATGGAAATTAAGGTCTCCAATTATGGAAGTTCGAGGGCCCACCTCATTTGAGGTCTGTGTGAGCATTCTAATTTTTGCTAGAATATTTAGTTTGTGCCGAGTCTAGGAGTTCGTGATTTTTCTCCATACTCCTATGGTGAGGGCGACATGTGGGAGAGCAAACTGGGATATTTCTGAGTTGGTGAGATTCATTTTCCCTCCATCTCAAGTCTGCACTCTGTTTAATCCATGTCACGGCTGGGGCTGGTTGTGCCAAATAATAATAAAGCTTTAAGTCTGGCATAGCCATGCCCCCCTTTTCTTTTGGTGGAATTAGTAATTTCTTATTAGTTCTGTGCCTGCCTTTCTTCCAGATGAAATTCATAATAGTTTTGTTTATCTGTTTTCAAAAGAGTTCTGCAATATTAATTGGTAGGGCCTGGAACGGGAATAAGAAGCAAGGGAGAACATTAATTTTGAAAGTGGCTATTCTACTCCCTGAGGAGAGGGTCAGCATCTCCCAAGTTTCCAGGTCTGCTTTTAACCCTGCTCATAGTTTATCATAATTGAGCTTGAAGAGTAAGGTTAGGTTTGGCATCACCGTCACTCCAAAATATCTTTCAGTATAGTTGATGGCCCATTGGAAAGGGAAGTTTGCCAACAATTCTCTAGGAAAAGGACTTCCTAAGCTAATGGCTTCTGATTTTTCAGTATTGATCTTGTAACCTGAAATTTGATCATAGGATTGTAGTTCTTGTAGCAACGCAGACACCAATATCTGTGGTGATGTGAGGAAAAGGAGAGTATCGTACGTATAGAGGGATATTTTGTGAATTCTGTCCCCAGTGGAGATCCCTTTGAGATTGTCTTTGTCCCTAACTGTCTTGGCCAGGGTTTCAGTGTATCATGTGAAGAGCAGGGGGAGAGGGGCAGCCCTGTCTTGTAGCTCTGGTCAGATGAAACTTTGGAGCCAAGACTCCATTCAAATTTATTGTAGCCTGAGGTGTGGCAAACAATTTTTTTGTAATTTATGTTTATTCAGTTTTTACTGTGTACATTACACAATGGAAAAATATATAAGTCACAGTGAATCATTACAATTGAAATATGTAGTGATATAATGGTAGGATATGTACACTATGACTGGTGTTACAACATATGGGGGGTTCCTTCAACTTCATTTAAAAATATTACCGAAAACTTTAACAAAAAAAAAATAGTACCACATGCAGCATGCGCATGGACTTAAGAGCGACAATATTACCTAAACAAATTTACCAAGTGCATCAGCACCAAACACCTCAGTTGTTTTATGAGTCAATGTAAGAATCGAAAATCTAGTAGTTAAATTAAGAGACATGTCTCCACAGAGAGTATCATATAACCATGCTCATGCAAGTCTAACTAAGCAGACTAAGCAAAAACCTGAAAGGAGTACTGCAAAATGGAGGTTAATCCTGAACAATTATGAAAGTGTCCCAGGAGTCTGTTAACAGAATACGAAAGTTCAGTCATCCTCCTCCAAGACTGGTGCAGGTGGCTGGTGCGTAAAGTCTTGTGTAATAAGATCCAACCTCTTCCCAGCCTCAGACGGGTCTGAAAACATAAAAGTTTTGCCTGCATATTTAATTCACAGTCTGTCAGGCTGCTGTAGGGAATGGTTGATGCCTAAGGCTCGGACGGCATCGAAGTTCTTGTGGCGCTGCCTCGTGGCAAAACAAATCCAGAAACAGATGTATGCGGTCTCCATTGGCCAGTGTAAGTGAACCCAGCAACTTAGCTTTTAATAAATTGTCTTCCTTAACGTGAAGACCGCTGGTTACAGTCATTATAGTGCGAGGTAGGTCGCCCAAAACTTTCTTACAAGGGGTCACCCGATAGGTTTTGTAGATGTGGCCTGTTAATTCCGATTGCAAATTCTGGTTTAATAGTTCCAACACAAAGGATTTCAGGTGCTCCCCTTCCAGTAGCTCAGGGACCCCTAACAATCTAGCATTAGAAGCTTTTACCAAGTTTTCCACATTTTCCAGCCTGAGGCACAACAGTTTATTTTCCACCATGATGTTCGAGACTGTGGCCGCTAAGGTATTTGCAGAATCCACAGCCTGCTTTGCCTCGGAAGCCACCACATCCATCCTATACTCCATATTTGTAAAACGGGTACCCAGTCGATCCATCTTAGCAACAAGGTTTCGTTTTGCCTAAAGCAAGGCTCTGTGGATTCAGAAGAATCTTTGCCACCCGTTGTTGGGCCACTGCCCTGAGGCATTACCGATGTCTGCTGGGCCTTTCCCGATTCTTGTTGAGCAGTATTTCACGTCTTCCCCATACCGTGGTCTGGTATAGCAAAGATAAAAATAGTGTAAAAGAACTACTAAATAAAGCCAGCCTAAGGGAAAACCAAACTTACTCCAGTAATGCTCAGTTTTTAGTTAGATTCAGCACAGTATTGAGGAGCTCCTGAGGAATATGTCTGATCGTGCTGGTTGCTGGCAACGCTCCCGCCAAGGTACACAGAGTTTTAATGCTATCTCAAAATCTAGACCCCAGGTCCATCTACCACAGGGTTCTGTGTAGAAACCTCCAGTCTACCTGATCAAATGCCTTCTCTGAGTCCATAAATATGGCCAGAGCTGGGTCACTCATTTGGCATTGCCACAATATCAGATTCAGAAGGGGTCCATTATTATAGTGAATTAGTCTTCCGTTAATGAACCCTGTTTGATCTGGGTAGATGAGAGCCCCCACATAGTCCTGGAGCCTATGCACCAGAATGGAAGTGAAAATCTTTTGATCCACATTTAGTAGGGAAATAGGCCAGTATGAACTGTACAGAGTGGGGTCTTTCCAAGGCATAGGGATGATGGAAATCTGGGCATATTGCCACGATGGAGGAGCTCCTCTCCCTCCTATACTGCTCTAAATACCTTACCCAAATGAGGCAGAAACTCTTCTTTAAACATATTAAAGAATTCTGCTGCCAGCCCATCTGGGCCCAGAGCTTTCTACACTTTAAGCCTTGCCAGGGTTACTTCTGCCTCATCCTGTGCTGTGGGGGCATCCAGCGCCTCCATCTGTACCTGTGTGAGTTTTTTAACTTTTACTCCGTTGCAGAATATCTCTGTTTTTTCCTGGTAATTCTCAACTTCTTCCTAAAGGTATAGCTTCTTGTAAAATTCAGTAAACTGCACTATTTTATGGGGGTCTGACTCATACTGATTTGACCTTGGTTCTTCCCTGATTCATAGAATCATTCTGCTGGTGGCTTCCTTGCAGAGTTGTCACGCCAATAGCCTCCCTGCTTGGTTCCCTGCTTCATAGTATCTTTGTCTAGAGTAACTCTGGTTAGAAACATAGAAAGTGATGGTAGAAGGAGACCAAGGGTTCAAGCAAGTCTGCTCATGAGATACCCAGAACCTGTTGCTGATCCTGGGTCTTAACCCCATTATGGTTTGTGTCCTTCTCTGTTCTAATGCCTTTTATTTCAGCCCTTGCGTTGTCCCACCCATGCTTGAATGCTGCTACGGTCTTTACCCCCACTACCTCGGTAGGCAAGCTGTTCCATGGTTCCACCACTCTTTTGGTGAAATAGTGCTTCCCTTAGCTCCCTCCCCTCAATTTCCAGTTGTGCCCTCTAGTAGTTGAGCTGGTCACTCTGTTGAATAGTTCTGTGTAGGGTATTTCATTTATACAGTACACCTCAGGAATTTGAATGTTTCAGTCATATTTTCATATCCCCTCTCTCCTTGCTTATCTCGAGCAAATACATGTTCAGTGACAGCAGGCACTCCTCATAAGATAGTTTATGGATGCCCTGGATCATCTTTGTTGCCCTTCTCTGTATGGCCTCCAACCTATCACTATTTTTCTTTAGGCGAGGGCTCCAAAACTGGATATAGTACTCCAGGTGAGGCCTCACTAGGGACCTGTACAGGGGGGAGGATCACCTCTTTGTTCCAACTGTCTGTTCTCCTTCCTATGCACCCAGCATTCTATTTACCTTGCTGTATGCTTTGTTGCATTGGCTTGAATGCTTAGGGTGTTGCATATGATGAGTCCCAGGTCCCCCTTTCCTTTGGAGTTACTGAGCCTAACCCCATTTAGCCAATATTCTGTCCTAGGATTTTCTATCCCCAGGTGCAACACCTTGCACTTTTTCATATTAAACCTCAGCTGCCAGACATTTGACCACCTTTCTAGCCTGAGGAGGTCTTTTTGTAGGTCCCTGAACCCTTCCACACTGTCTACCTTTCCGCCAAGTTTAGTGTAATCTGCGAAGAGGGCAAGGTTCCTCTGGATTCCTTTGCCGATGTCACTAATGAACATAGTAAAGAGGTCCGGGCCCAACACCGATCCCTAAGCTACTCCGCTTGTGATCCTTCCTTCACTTGATCTTTCCCCATTAGCTACTACTCTCTGTCGCCTATCCTTGAGCCAATTTCCCACCCACCTGACATTGCTTTTAGCAGTACCTAGGTCCTCCAGCTTCTTTAACAGGTGATTATATGGCACTGAATCAAATGCCTTGCTGAAATCGAAGTGCAGGAGGTCCAGTGGATGGCCCTTATCAAGTTCCTTAGTTACCCAATCAAAAAATGTAATGAGGTTCATTTGGCAGGATCTTCCTGCTGCGAACCTATGCTGTTTGCTATCCTCAAGACCGTGATTTTCCAGGTATTCCACTAGGTCCTGCTTGATTAGGGTCTCCATTAATTTCTCCACAATAGATGTGAGGCTATAACTGGTCTGTAATTGCCTGTCTCTTCCCAGTTCCCTCCCTTGTGGAGTGGTACCATATCTGCCCTTCTTCAGTCTCCTGGCACGACAACAATCTGAATTGATCGGCTAAACAAATATGCCAGGGGGTCAGCCAGTTCCTCAGCAAGCTACCTCAACACTTTCCGGTGTAACCCATCAGGCCCTGGTGCTTTGTCTGTTTTGAGGTGCTCTACCACCTCCCTGACCCTGTCTGTGGTAATATCGTCGGTGATGCCATACGTGGGAGACCCTTATTGGTTGCTTTGAGGCCACTTTCAGGCATTGGTCCTGAATTTTCTTTGGTGAACACCGAACAGAAGAAACTATTTAGGACATTGGCCTTTTGTCCGTCTACCTCAATCATCCTGTCACCATCTAGCAACCTTACTATCCCTCCCTCTTTCTTTCTTTTTTCCTGAATGTAACGAAAAGTGTTTTTCCCCAGATTTGATCCCTTCAACAATCTGAAGCTTGGTTACCACCTTTGCATCCTTTACTGTTCCCTTTGCCTCCCTATTTTTCTGGTTGTATACCTCCCAGCCACTATCCCCCTGGTTCCTTTCATACTTGAGGAAGGCTTCTCTTTTGAGCTTGATTGCTTTTCTGACCTGGGCTGTGAACCATATCGGTCTCTTGTGTTTGTTCCTTTTTGTCACTGTTCTAATGCATAGTTTTGTAGCGTCCAGTATGGATTGTTTTACCAACCCCCAGATATCTTCTACCCCAGACTTTTCATGGACCTTGGACAGTTTGTCCCTGACTAAATGTTTCAGTTTTTCAAAGCCCCCTTAAAGCTCAGGACTTCCTCCTGTGATTGAGATTTTATGTCCTCTAGGGATAACTCAACCAGATGGAGTTGTGGTCACTGTTGGCTAGCGGTTCCCCTACCTGGCCGCTCCAACTACCTCTGAGCTTGTGAGGACCATGTCTAGGATAGCTTCTTGCCTGGTTGGAACATTCATCAGTTGGGTAAGTAGGCATTCCTGTAGGACTTCCAGTGTCGCTTGACCTCTGGAGGTTTTTGCCTTTGGAATACCCCAGTCTACTTTGGGCATATTAAGATCGCCAACCACCACCATCTCCCCCTTTTGAGTCACACATTCAGTTTCCTGCATAAGCTCCCCATCCCTCTCCTCCCTCTGTCCCAGCGGTCTGTATAGCACCCTGATATGGATCTTTTTGCATGATGTTTGAGCTGAGCTGCACCCACAAGGATTCAGCACCTTCTTTTTTGTTAATGTCATGTGCCCATGGCTTCCATTCCTTCCCTAACATAGAGTGCTACCCCTCCCCCCTTAGCCCCCTTTCTCTCCTTTCTGTAGAGTGCGTAGCCTGGGACTGAGAAGTCCCAATCATTGTTCTCTGTGGCCTGCGTCTCCGTGATGGCAGTGAGGTCCAGTTTGATATCTGCTATCAATGCTTGCAGATCGCTCATCTTATTTCCCAGGCTTCTGGCGTTTAGGCACACTTCCTTCCATGAACCTGTAAGAGTACTTTCTTTCCACCCTTTGTGTCTTATTTACTGTTTAACCATTACCTTACACCCTTTGCGGCCCCGCTAGTCCCCTTTTGTGTTATGTGTTTGCTCCTAACTCCTGTCTGTGGGGGAGTGCCAGCTAAGTTCCCATCTTCTGTGTTATTCCTAAGGTTCATACTCCTCCTCACCTGTTTAAACATCCAGTATAGACGTCGAACCTCTGTGCAAGTGCACTCACCCCTTCCTTTGTTAGGTGTAGTCCATCAAACTTGAAAAACTTCCTCTTCCAGAAGTTCCCGCAGACACCCACAAAATGATACCCTTTTCTTGATACCATTTTTTTAACCATTCATTAAATTCTTCAATCTCTTTTTTTTTTTCTAATCTCGTCAGTACAGTACTTCCTCCTATATCCGATACTGGAAGAACCTTGGAGAAAGCCAGGGAGGTCGATCTTGCAGCCAATCATTCACCCAGTTTTTCAGAACTTAGTTTGGCTGCCTCCACTGACTGGTTTGATAGGTTGTTTGTTCCTAGATGAACCAGAACTCTTAAGGCCTTCCCCCTCACTGTCCACTGTCCTATCGATGCATTCTATATCATGCTCCAGGGAGGCATTTGACTGACACCTTTATTTGTGAATTTTTACTCAGGTACTTCTCTGTTCCTCTTTATCATGGAGTCCCCCACAGTGAGCAGTTACTTACTCTTTATTTCTGCATTGTTTCTTTTTGCCACCACAGGATACCATCCCCATGTTCTGCCTTGGCCCCTTGACTGACAAATTGTCCCCCATCATGGAGTCAGGTTCCTCCTGCACCTTTGCAAGGGGTGCAGAGTGGTTTACAGTTGAGAAGGCCTTGGCCTGAACAGGGTACATTTGGTCCCTGCTAACAATTTTACCTCCCCCCCGTCCCACCTCTTTCTATCCTCCTGGTCCAGTGGGTCTCTGAGGGAGTGGGTATAGAGGGGGTAAACCCCAGTACAGCTGTAGATGCAGCCTGTATATTTCTTCCCATGCTGCATTTAGCTGAGCCCTGAGTTCAGTAAGAGATTTACATATGGGGCAGTGACCCATCTGCCAGGGTAGTCCCCTGGAGATGAGTGCCCCACATCCATTGCAGCTTACAATTTCCACTGGATATCGGGTATTTTTTACTGCTTACCTTTAAGTAAGCTGACCTTGGCTAACTGACCTAGGAGCCAAATAGAGATTTTACCCCACAGTGCACACAATCATGTAGGAGCAATATTAATGTTTTAACAGCACTTTATAAGCAAAGAAGTTTAGATATCACACAATTTTATTTTGGGTAGCAAGATAAATGAATTAATCTGTGTATTTATTTACTTGTTGACTGGGTACGTGCACTGATCCAAGGACCGTTTTCAGGCACAACCTGGGCCATGGAGATGGCGCAAGACACACAATACTATACTTACAGTAAAATACAAAACACAGGGAAAATAACAGAAATTATAACACAAGGTTTGTACAACAACGAGTAAATAAGATGAGGGTATTACACCCAGGAAGGTACAAAACTTAGAACAAGTTGGCATGATATACAGGACAAATGCAAATATATCAACCAAGAGAAGGCAGAAATTAGTACAGTTGGCAAACTTGGCAACAAGATATAGCGTGGTCACATTAAGGGAAGGGAACATGAGCTGGCACAACAATACTCACCCAAATCAGGAACCAAAACTAAACAAGCACAAAGGAAATCCAAAAATCTTCTGATCATAGGAGACTCCATGATTCGGGGAGTTGATACCCATCTCCAGCCAGGGGTGATGGTCAGATGTCTCCCAGGTACATCAGCATGGAGAGACACTGACCGCGATTCTAAAATTGTTCACAAGCAGGAGAAAACATTGATGTCCTAGTACACATAGGGACCAATGATCTCGCCAGCCGGGTCAGTTGTGGAGACCAAGGAACACCTGACTAGGCTAGGTGACAAACTATCATCTATTTCTGCCCCGCATCTCCTTCTCTGAGATCCTGCCAGTCTGGGGAGAAGGGAGCAGATGGACGGAAGGTCAGAGAAGGGGAGATAGGGAGCTAAACATGTGGCTCAAGGACTGGTGCCAGAAAAAGGACACAGATTTGTAGGGAACTGGCAACAGTTCTGGGAGCGAAAGTTCTTTAAATTTGATGGACTGCATCTGACTAAAGAGGAGTCAGTGCATTGGGGCAGAAGTTTGGCGTCTTTGCAGAATATTTAAACTGCAAATGGGGAGGGTGCAGCACCATACGTCGAATGGGAACACCCTCCCCTCAGCTAGTGGTCAAACAGGAATTCAAGCGTTTCTTGCTCATTTGCATCACCAGGTAAGAAAAAAGGTTTGTCTCCCCATACGATGCACAGGGTAATGCCAAACTTCACCCAACAACTAACACACCAAAATCTGGCCAATGGAAAATCATGTACACAAATGCTCACAGCCTGGGAAATAAGATCCCAGACCTGCAGGCAATAATGTCAGAGGCTAAACTGGACATAGTAGCAATTAGTGAGCGTGGTTTACCAGTAACCACACTTGGGAGACTTCAGTACCTGGCTATGTATTGTTCCAGAAGAGACCGAGGTGCAAAAGGGGGAGGAGTGGCCCTGTATGTTAATGAAAATATCAAAGCTACAGAAATTCAGAATACACATAAGGAGCCAGAAGAACTGTGGGTCACCCTGAAACAGGAAATGGGACAGCCATAAGAACTGGGGTTGTCTACAGGCCCCCAGACCAGAGGGAGGACATAGACACATTACTGTTAGAAGATATACAAAACATGACAGCTAAAGGGAGGTTCTGATAATGGGAGACTTCAACATGCCAGATACAGATTGGTCAATACCAGCAGGAACATCGGCCAGAACTAGACACATAGTGGATTCCTGCAGGGAGGGCCTCAAACAACTGGTACAGCAACCCACAAGAGACAGGGCTATCCTAGATCTAGTACTGACTAACAAAGAAGGGATCACAGATCTCCAGGTAGAAGGTCACCTGGGGGCCAGTGACCATCACATGGTATGGTTCAATTTGGCTACTACATCTAAATCATCCCATTCCAAGGCAAAATATGGGACTTCAGAGGAGCTGACTTTGATAAGATGGCCAACAGAGTTAAGCTAGCCCTGGCAAAAGAAACACAGGTGAGGAGGTACAGGCAAAGTGGGCAAGCATTAGGATACAATACTTGAAGCAACATCCATTGTGTTAGACAGAAAAGGAAGTGTAAAGGAAGAAGGAAACCACTTTGGTTCTCAAATACAGTAGCAGAAAAGGTCAGAGCCAAAAGGCTGGCCTTCAGAAAATATAAGGGAACACAGCGGGATGAAGATAGGGAGGCACACCAAACGCCCTAAGGGAAGCAGGTAAGGCAGTAAGGCAGGCAAAGTCCCAAACTGAGGAAACACTAGCACGAACAGTAAAGAAGGTGACAAGACTTTCTATAGATACATTAGTGAAAGGAGAAAGTCCAGAGGGTATTGCTAAGCTTAATGGAGAAAAGGAGCATGTGAGGAGGAGGAGGACCCTGTAAAGGCATCTATCCTAAATAGATACTTTTGCTCAGTATTTACTGAAGAGAAGGTAGGGCAGGGCCCACAGCTCAGCATCATGGACACAGGGAGGAGGTGAGCACTACTCCCTTCACAAAAGAAAGGGTCCTACAAGAGCTTGCTAAGCTCAGGGTGGATAAGGCAATGGGACCTGATGGCATACATCCCAGGGTACCTAAGGAGCTAAAGGAGGAACTAGCAGAGCCATTAGCAGAATTGTTTAGTGAGTCTCTGAGCACAGGAGAGGTCCCAGAAGACTGGAGAAGGGCTCATGTGATCCTACCCACAAGAGTGGTAGCAGGAGGAGGCGAGGGAACTACAGACCGGCCAGTCTTACCTCAGTAGTGGGCAAGATTATGGAGGCACTCCTTAAGGAAAGGATAGTGCAACACCTGGAATCCATGGGCACAGGATCCAAGACAGCATGGGTTTACAAAAGGAAGGTCCTGTCAAACTAATCTCATAGATTTCTTTGACTGGGTAACCAGAGTGGTGGACCAAGGGGAGCAGTTGATGTCGCCACCTTGACTTCAGAGCAAAGCTTTTGACACTGTTCCACATAGAAGATTGATAAATAAGCTAGGTAGGCTCGGGTGGGTCAGAAGTTGGTCAACTGGGTGGCAAACTGGTTGACTGGCAGAAACAGAGAGTGGTGGTAAATGGTATACAGTCAGAAGAGATGCAAGTCACAAGTGGGGTACCTCAGGGATCAGTCCTGGGGCCAGTCCTATTCAACATCTTCATTAGTGACCTCGCAGATGGACTAGAGGGTAAGGCTTGTCTGTTTGCAGATGACACCAAGATCTGCAACAGAGTAGATGATCCAGATGGGGTGGGCAGAATGAGAAGATCTGGATAAACTAGCAGAATGGTCAGAAGAGTGGCAACTGGGATTTAATGCAAGAAGTGCAAAATCATGCACATAGAGAAGAGAAACCCTGAAGCCACTTATAGGCTTGGAGGGTTGCTAGCAGTCACAAAGGAAGAAAGAGACTTGGGCATCATCATCACTGATGACCTAAAATCATCAAGCAGACCTCTAAAAGCAGTAGGTAAGGCTAGGGGGTGTTAGGGTGTATTAGTAGAGGTGTCACAAGTCGTGAGAGGAGGTAATAATCCCTCTGTACAAGACATTGGTTAGGCCCCATCTGGAGTACTGCGTGCAGTATTGGAGGCCACACCTTCACAAGGACATTAACCAAATTGAGGCAGTCCAGAGAAGGGCAACCAAAATGGTGCAGGGACTGCATCAGAAGACATATGAGGACAGATTAACGGAGCTCAATATGTATACCCTTGAGCAAAGGAGGGAGAGAGGTGATATGATCGAGACATTTAAACACCTTAAGGGCATAAACAAGGTGAAAGAGTCTAACATGTTTAAATATAGAAAATAGCAGGACAAGAGGACACAGCATGATTAGAGGAGGCCGATTAAAGGGAATGTGAGGAAATTCTTTTCACAGAAAGGTGGTAGATGCATGGAATGAGCTTACCACAAGAAGTGGTGGCTATGAATACAGTGCAGGGCTTCAAACAGGCATGGGATAGGCATAAGGGAGCAATACAAATGACTATGAATAGATAGGTCACTGACAGAGCAAAGGCCGATGGCACATTTATAAGGTAGAAAAAGAAATGGGCAGACTGGATGGGCCTTGCGGTCCTTATCTGCCGTCAACTTCTATGTTTCTGTGTTTCTATGTTTAACCAGGAGTAGCACATTAAGCCGAAGCTTGTTTCCAGATGCTACCTGGGAGCGCAAGGAAGTTAAGTGACTTGCTCAGGATCACACAGTATGCACCCAGGTGGCTGTGGGATTCAAACCCAGGTTTCCAGATCTGCAGCTCAGAGCCTTAACCCACTGCACCATACTGCCTCCTGTAAGGCATTAAGGCAAGGGCCAGGTCTTTGGGGGGTGCGGACCTAATATATATAACGTTCACCCAAGGGAGCAGGAGCAGTTTACCATGGCCATTAGATGCGCCCTAACTCATTCAGGCCTAGATACGTCTGTAGGTGGCATCTGAAAGCTTAGCCACTCAGGACAATAACGCCTGTAGACGTACTCAACTGACTTTCACTCAGGCCTAGAAACGTCTGAAGAAGTCAGCACTTTTTACCTTACTATTAAACAAACCTAATTGCTTAGAATTGATTGCACAGCACCGTTAGAAAGGTAATTTTGCTCTGAACAATTTTGCTGCTGATACTTTGTGTCTATCATGTATACTTTAGGAGTTATTCATATTTGTTTAAGGTATGGTGTGCATGGCTAACATTTGTCTCTCAAGCCTCATCTAAGCACCTTGAATAAATCTGAAAAAAAACCCAGTTGTTTGGTATTTCAGCTACTATAAAATAAAAACTAAATGGATTATAATTGATTGCATAGCACCATTAGAAAGGTTATTTTGTGCTGAACAATTTTGCCACTGATACTTTGTGTCTACTACATATACTTTACGAGTTGTTTGCATTTGTTTAAGGTATGGTGTGCATGGCTGACATTTGTCTCATGCGTCACCTAAGCACCTTGACAAAAAATCAGTTGTTTGGTATTTCAGCTAGTATAAAATAAAAACTAAATTGATTACAACTGATTGCATAGCACCACTGGAAAGGTAATGTTGTGCTGAACAACTTTGCCACTCATACTTTATGTCTAGCACTTATGGTTCAAGAGTTATTCACATTTGTTTGTGGCATGCTGATTATGGCTTGATTTTGCTCAGACAGGCCCAGGATGCAGTGCTAAGAGTATACAGGGCACAAGTGGTGGAAGTCTCAAAGAGCTCTTGTGGTGTGAATGTGTTAAAGAGGGAACTGAATTGTAGGTGAGGGTCAGGGGACCTTAAGGAAGTAGGCAGGTTGTTCCATAGGTTAGAGGCAGCAGAACAGAAGGCCTTGTGGCCCATACATATGGAGACCTGTAGGCATTCCAACAAGAGACTGGAGGAATGGCGGAGGTCGCGGCGGCACGTCTTGGGTTGGAGCAGGTGTGAGATGGGGGATGTTTTGTTTACTCCAATAGCCTTGTCCACAGTACAACCCAGGAGGTAGTCACAGCAGGCCTGTGAGGGAAGCCATTCCAGGGTCTGATAGAGGGTGCAGTGGTGGGTAGAGTAAGGTGCCAGAAGGGCAAATCTACAGATATTATTATGGGTAGTATTTAGTCTTGTTAGACTTGAAGAGGTGTTGAGTGTATTGATGGGAGAGACATATTCCATTAGGGGGAGGAGGTTGCACTGGGTGATGTCAAGGCCAGGCTTCAAGGGTGAGATAGTTGACTATCCTGTAACAGATCCCCAATTTTTGGTTTATGCGATGGGTGGCTATCTCGATGTGGTCAGTGAAGATCTAGGCTGGGTCGAGTATGGTGCCAAAGTATGTAAAGGAGTTAACTGTTTCCAGGGTCAAGCCATCAGGAATTAGACATTAAGAGTGTCAGGGGCATGAGCTAGCTTAGTTAGTCTGAGCTTAGAACCGAAGAGCATGGCCTGTTTTTTTTGGCATTAACCAGTAGCTTGTTTGTAAGGAACCAATTCTGGGCAGCGCAATAATTGGTAAGTGCAGTGGAGAGGTTGGCCAGGGACTTGCCACTATAGTACAGGATGCGGTCATCTGCATAGAGTAAGGAGTTGCAA
Source organism: Neoceratodus forsteri (assembly GCA_016271365.2). Classification (NCBI taxonomy): domain Eukaryota; kingdom Metazoa; phylum Chordata; order Ceratodontiformes; family Ceratodontidae; genus Neoceratodus; species Neoceratodus forsteri. The sequence goes on from CM028138.1 coordinate 423,002,070, forward strand.
GATAGGCTATCCTTGGGGAAGGAGTTCACATAAAGGGAGAATAGGATGGGTCCAAGGATAGACCCCTGGGGGACCCCGGTGGTAACAGTCATAGAAGCTTACAATAGCAATGTTTAACAGCACCTTACAAGCAAAGCAGTTCAGGTAACACACAGTTATATCCTAGGCAACAAAATAAATAGAAGTTTACAATAGTAATGTTTAATAGGACGTTGTAAGCAAGGCAGTTTAGGTATTACACAGCAGCACCTTAGGTAACACACAATTCAGTCAATAAATAATCTTTATTTTACCAGGCAAAACACCATTGAGACAGATTAATTTGCATGGTGGACCTGGGTAGGTCATAACAAAAACACATAAGCTAAATGTTGCTATAATACAATGAAACAATAGACTGTGTACTACTGTAGAGCAAATACGAGCTAGGCATAAATAACAATGCTACAATGTGGCTAACAGTTCAGTAGACCTCAAAAACTCAAATACAGCATTAATAGGGCAAGAGCAAAAAATATTTACAGAATAAAACAAATCAGTATTTACAATATAAACAATACCTGCGCAGTCGCAACAAGACTTTTGGGATGGGGGGGGGGCTGGATGTCAGGGAAGGGGAAGTCAAGTGGGGAAGTATGAAGGGTAGGACAAGGTGAGGGCTAAGATGTCAGAGATAAGGGGAAGTCAAGGGGGAGGTAGTAAAGGGAGGACAATAGGGTGTTTAAGAAGAGGAGGGTACTGGGTTGGCAACGGGGTGGACAAAGGAAGACTAGCAGGGCATGATGTGTTGAAGATGTACAAGGGGCGGACAATGTACAAGTAGTATACAGGGTTCAAGATACAGGGCTCAGCTAGTGTAGTCACAGGATTCACAGAACTTACGAAGGAACAGAGCCTTAAAGAAGGCCCAGTTTACTGGTATTGCAAGCTTTAGAACCTTTTGCATGTTGCTGCATATCGCTGGAAGGGCATAGCTTACAGCTGCTGCTCCAAAGAGTGTCCTGATCTTAGGGACAATAAGGAAAATCCTAGGCAGCAACATAAACAGAAGCTTACTATAGTAATGTTTAATAGCACCTTATAAGCAAAGCAGTTCAGGTAACACACAGTTATAAACTAGACATAAAGTTAAGTAGAAGCTTACTTCCCCCCTTCCTCCCTTTCGATCAATATCCCCAACAAAAAAGTTGATACAGTGGAATCTACTTAAATGCACACCTGTTTTGCAGCATAAAAATGTGCATTTAAGCAGAATGTGCATTTATCCGAACTCCTATGTTTACAGTGCAACATAAAGAAAATAACTGAGACCTGACATTGTAATGGCATTCCACATTTTTCATAGCAATATACTAAAAAAAATGTTAAAAATGTTAGTGTGCTACTGTGCAGCACTGACAGATAACTTAATGAAGCACAATGCTATAAAAAAATATCAAAGCCAATCATCTGTCCGCATTATCTATATTGTTTGTGGACCCGAAAAAGGAAATTATCTCAGTCTTTTTTGCAACTTTTCAGTGCCAGCTGAGTGATATAGGGTGTTAAATGCTGCTTCACAACTGCTTAGAATCACCTCTGCACTTAAGAGGTGCTAACTACCTAGGGAGAGATGTGTTGGTGAACTGTGAAACTGTGTATTTAGCTGAAATGTGCACTTGTCCAGTGTGCACTTAACAGATTTGTTTTATACTATGTGAATAGTGAAAAAATTGGGAAACAGGAAGAGTGTGCACTTATCAGGAATGTGCACTTAAGTGGAATCCACTGTATCACCCAATTTTATCCTAGGTAGCAACTTAAATAGAAGCTTACTTCCCCCGTCCTCTCTTTCTTTCAATATACTCAACACAAAAGAACCCTTTTTTTGCGTTTGCTTGCGAAAGGAACTTACTTCTTGTGCTAATAGCATATTTCAGAGGTGTGGCTGTGTTGGGAAATGCAGGGCATGCTATAGTAGGTGCGTCCCTAATTCCCCAGTAAGCCAACATGCTAGCGTTGACACCAACAATATGTAAAGTTGACACAGCTTCTAAGAAAAGTGCTGCTGCAATCAGAGATAAGCTTGTCATGCAGCAGCACCGATGACATGCCTCCCGACATGCCTTTCCTGGTGAAGCATTTAAATAAACAGCGGTGGTGGCTGCCACCATCTGCCACACACAATCCCCAGAAGGCCGAAGTCGGGGGTGCCCAAGCCCCCTGTCGGCATGTTTAATAACCCCCCCTCCCAGATCGTGTGGCACACTGGGAGCCCGCCCCAGTGTGCCTCCCTGTGTTCGGAAGCCAATCTCTGTCGGCATGTTCCTGCCCCCGCCCCACCCCCATTGTGTGACACACTGGGAGCTCACCCCAGTGTGGCCAGCATCACCCCCCAAAGTCATGGGGCACACTGGGAGCCCACCCCAGTGTGCCCAACATTTTTCTTACATCTGTAAAGAAAGAAAACCGTCTTCGGTGTTGTTGTTTTTTTTTTTTATTACCTGAAACAAAGAAAACTGTTCCTCGCTGTTGGGTCCTTTTCCCCAAACCCACATCAACCCTCTGCGTACCCCACCTCCCCACACACCACCTCATACTTACCTCCTGAGGTCGGCGCCACGATGTGCGGTGAAGCGGGAACACGTCTGCACTCTTCAAAGCCGACCATGAACTGAAGAATGCCAATAAGCTGTATAATGGCATTAATGAGAGGTCAACTTAGGTGGATTTGCCTCAGATTTTTCAGCATAGAGGTTGCTTGGGACCCCACCTCATGAACACATGCACTGTCTAGTTACTCTGTCCCAAAGGTCAATTCGCAGTCACTGCGTCGAATCACCTTTCTGGACAAATTAGCAAGCGACGATGCCACTATTCATGAGATAGAATCTAAAAAAACTCTCTTACAAATTTGGTGGAAAAATTCCAAACAATGACTGTGTCATGAGTGCGAGCTTCAACGCACACTGCAATCTCGATAGTTTTGGCTTTTCACTCCAGGCTTTCAGCATTGCCATTTTTCATACCTCCTTATGGACAGTACAGAGTCATTTTCATATCCTTCGAAATGTGTTTTAGCATGTGGCGCTATGAAGCCTGTGATTTGCGTTGCAAAATCAACGTTCAGGACACATTAACAAAATTGCAGTGACACTGTTCATGCGCGGAGGTCCTAAAATGCCTATGTTGAAAATTTGGTTAAAAAAATTCCCCAGGGGGTCACGTGACCAACACATGGTGTAAAGACGTGTATGTGTAGAGCTCTGATCCCTGGTTCAAAATTGATTTAAACCTAACATTTTGCTACTGCCCATGACAAAAAAAAGCCTACAAAAGAGTACCGCATAGCAGAATGGACGAATTTGTGGTGTTGGCCGGCGGAAAGTCGCAGCGTACAGGATCCAAGCAACCAAAGAAACAACCCCTGACTCCTCAGGTTGTGGCGGGCGGGCCTATATCAGTTTCAGCAGCCGAAATGGCCGCGATCGGGCGCGCAGTAAAGGAACAGCTACTAGGAGCCCTTTCCCCTAGGTTGGAGAGTCTAGAGGAGATTGATCGATCGTCGGCTAGCGGCCCTGGATGTGCAGATTTCCTAGAGGCAAGAGAGGATTCAGGAAGCAGAAACCCCCATCTCAAATGCTGAGGATGCACTGTAGCCCCTGCTGGGAAGGATGATTGCCCTCAAGAAGGAAGTCGCTGATCTCAGGGAGGCCTTTGATTTTCAAGAAAACTAACACCGCAGAGCCAATCTCCAGTTGAGGGGCCTCCCTAAGGGTAAGGAGGGCACTAACACGTTGGACTTCAAACAACATGAAGTCTTTCTGTATCCTGACTATTGCAGTTAGCCCCAGCACTCAAACTGCCCTGGAAAGTAGAGGGTTAATTTTCTATACAGAGCATAGAACGTTGAGCTCGAGCTCAGTTAAAACCTCTGTCTGCTGCACTTTAAAGCGCAACTGTCAGATTCTTTACTCCGCCTAACTGAACGGCCGCTCCAGAGATTTCTCCTTTGCTCACGGTTCGTAAGATGATTAAAGTCCTCGGTTTTACCGGTTATTTTTCGCAAGTTTCGGTTCAGATCTCTGTCTGTGGTACAGTAAGTACTAGGTAGTGAACTAGACATAGTGAACTTGTGGAAATTGTTAAAATTGATTTTTCGACCGGTTCGGCTGAACTGGCCATTTAGTGATTTATATATTCTGTCTTTGTTTTTAAACTTAGAGTGTGGTTACCAGTCCTTATCGGTTTAAAAAAAAACTGCATTTTCTTGTGTTTTTTTCCAATACCCGTGACATGGTTAGAAACTGATAAGGGTGTCTTACCTGGTTGTTTGCCATAAAAAGGGTAAGTCTGTGGTTAGGATGGCTGTGTCTGAGAAACCCAAAAGGAAAACCGGGCCCACTGGGTTTCAACACTGCAGTGTGTGTGGGGAGGTCTTTGCTAAGGCTGATCCCCACACCACCTGTGTTTATTGTCGGGGATTTGACCACCTCGATTCAGACTGCCAAATCTGTAAAAATTTCCCTAAATCTACCCTGGAAAAAAAGATTAGGTAGGCTCAGGGATAAGGAGGCCATGAAGTCCGCTGACCCGGATGGCCAGCCCGGTTCGGTTCTGACCAAACCTGAGGGAGTGCTCTCTGACCAGGGTGATACTTCTTTGGGCAAGAGGAGAGCCGATTCTGAGGGATCGACTCCTACAAAAAGAAAAAGAAAAGAAAAATCGTCTGGTTCGGTTCCAGAGACCCATTTTCTGACCGCCGAAGAGATTGCCAATGCGATAAGGATTGTAGAATTGCTTCGTCCAGTTCCGTCTGATCCGGCGCCTTCTGGCAGGCGCTTGGTTCGGTCGGTTCCTCCGGTTCAAGATTGTGCCCCTGAAGATTTCTATGAACTGAATTTGGAGGGGGATGAAGATTATGATTATGACGATGGTGTGGGAAGTCTAGTTGAGCCCTATGAACCTGACATCTCCCCAAACAGGCCTTCTGGTGTTTCCCCTCCTAGGTTTTCTGAGTCCCCTTCCCACTACATGATTTACAGGAAAGTGGCAGAAACCCTCCAGCTCCCTGTGGAAGAAGCTGTAGAGGAACAAGAGGAACCTGATTTTGTGGAGATGATGGCCATCCCAGAGTCCACAAGACTGTCTCTTCCCCTTCATAAGTCTTTTGGGAAACAGACACAAAAGATTTTAAAAACTCCAAATTCTGTACCTCCTGTCGACAGAAGGATGGACAAAAGGCACACCTTATCAGGTTCTGGTACAGAGTACTTGTATCAACAGTGCAGCCATGTTGGGGTTGTGCAGGCTGCAGCCTGTGATAAGGCTAATATACCCTTGGATTCACACCCCAGATAAAGATTCTAGGAAGCTGGATGCCATGGCAAAGAAACAGTACATGGCATCCGCCTTGGGACTCAGGCAGGCTAATTATATGGCCTATGCAGCCAGGTACCAGAAGTCCAGGTGGGACACTGTACTGGCACTGGCTAAGCAGGCCTCCCCCAGCTAGCCTCGGATCTGGAGGGGGTGGCTGCTGATGGGATTGAGGCATCTAAGGTACAGTTCCATGCTGCTGCGGACTCCAGTGATGTGTTCTCTAGAGTCATGGCTACATCTGTGGCTCTTTGGAGAATGGCTTGGCTCAGATGTACTAGTCTCTCACAGGACACCCAGGTTAAGGCCATGGATTTCCCTGTGGTGGGTAATTCTCTGTTTGGGGAGCAGACAGAGAATTACAAGAAAAAGATGGATGAGTATAGGACCACCTATAGGAGTGCACATGCCAAGGAAAGGCAGGCAACTCCTCAAAGGCAGCAGACTAGGGGCAGGGTCAGGCCTTTTCATAGGCCTGTCTACCAAGCACAGGCCTCTTCTCCCTTTCCTCAGAGGGGGTTCTTCAGAGGGAGAGGCAGAAGGGGGATGAGCAGGGCTGCATCCATCCCTCAACCTAAGGCTCCTGCAAAGCAGACACTCTGATGTGTCAGCCCGGGTCGACTCCCCCATTTCTGTAGGAGGCAGGCTGGCTTACTTTGTTTAGGACTGGGTGTCTTGTTACCTCAGACAAGTGGGTCCTGGAGGTGGTAAGCCAGGGGCTGGTTCTCAGCTTCAAGAAATTTCCAAAGCTGAGGGCCAGATCATTTCCACCTGCAAGCATCTCCGAAACCATTGCCCTAGAGGCAGAGGTTTCATCTCTACTTGTCCTAAAGTTTGTAGAGAGAGTTCCTACATTGCACAGGGACAAAGGTCTGTACTCCAGGTACTTCCTTACCCCAAAAAAGACAGGGGAGTGGCGACTCATCCTAGACTTAAGATACCTGAACAAACATCTTTTAAAATCAAAATTCAAAATGGTAACTCTGGGAATAATCCTTCCCTCTCTAAGGCCAGGGGACTGGCTAACCTCCCTGGACTTAAAAGATGCATACTTTCACATTCCCATCAGGTGCTCCCACAGAAAGTACCTCAGGTTCGAATTGCCTTCAGGCCATTATCAGTTCAGAGCTATGCCCTTCGGCCTGACATCAGCTCCAAGGGTATTCACAAAATGCCTAGCAGTAGTAGTGGCCTTTTTAAGAAGGAAAAATATTTCCATATTTTCATATCTGGATGACTGGCTCATTGTGGGTCAGTCCCCAGACCAAGTCAAGTTAGACCTCCAAGTGACTCAGCAAGTGCTCACTTCCCTAGGATTCCTTCTCAGTCTTCCCAAGTCGGTTCTTGAGCCTGTACAGCTCCTCACCTTCATAGGGGCAGAGTTGGATACAGTCAAAGCAAAAGCTTCTCTTCCCCTGGAAAGGACAAGGGCTATTGTAGAGCTGGCTTCTTCATTCCACCTTCTGGTCTCTCGGCCAGCAAGGCACTTCCTTCAACTTCTGGGCCACATGGCAGCTTCTACAGCAGTGGTCCAAGGGGCCATATTTCAGATGAGGGACATTCAGTTTCACCTGAGGGTCTTTTGGTCTCAGAAGAAAGATTCTGTAATCAAACTAGTTCCAGTGACCCAGACTCTGATTCAGGCTCTCCAATGGTGGCAGGATCAGAGCAACCTCAGGCAAGGAGTCCCATTCGTCACTCAGTCTTACTCTGTGGTCCTAACCACGGATGCTTCTCTGTTGGGGTGGGGAGCCCATCTAGGGGCTCTCACAGCCCAGGGACTGTGGTCCCCTCAGGAATCCCTTCTTCATATCAATCTCTTGGAACTCAGGGCGGTCTTTCTGGCCCTGCAAGCTTTCTCTCAGTCAGTGCAGAACAAGGTGGTTCAGGTCAGGACAGACACCACCACCACCATATGGTACATCAACAAGCAGGAGGCACTTGGTCCACGGCCTTGTGCATGGAAGCCATGAAATTGTGGTCCTAAACATTCTCTGTAGACCTCTCCGATGCATCCACTTTCCAGGGAAGGACAATGTGCTAGCAGATGCACTGAGCAGGATCTCCCAGGGCCATCACGAATGGTCCCTGGACCCTCTGGTGTTGAAAGTGATTTTTTTCAAGGTGGGGCACTCCAGAGATAGATCTCTTTGAAGCCCCAGACAATCACCAACTTCCTCTGTTTTGTTGCAGACCCCCAGTATTGGGCTCAGTCCCTCTGGATGCTCTGATTTTGAACTGGGAAGGGAAATTTCTATATGCCTTCCCTCCCTTTCCTCTACTGTTCAAGGTTTTGGTCAAGGTAAGGTCACAGCCTTGCAAAGTGATTCTGATTGCTCCAGACTGGACCAGGCAGCCTTGGTACCCCCTGTTGCTGTTCCTAGCAGTCCATCTTCCCCTGTCTCTTCCCAGGAATTACAACCTGTTAACCTCCTCTCAGGGAAGGATTTGATACCCCAATCTTCAGTCTCTCAATCTCAAAGCATGGCTCTTGAAGAGTTAGAGTTTGCAGATCTGCATCTTTCCCAAGGGGTTCCGGATATCCTCAAGGCTTCTTGAAAGCCCTCCAGCAGAAAGACTTACAACTCCAAATGGAAAAGATTCAGCATTTGGTGTTCTAAGAAGCATATTTCTCCAGACACTGCTGGATTGCCTATAGTTCAGGATTATATGGTCCATCTTAATGGCCTAGGCCTCAGACCAGCTGCTCTTAAAGTACACTTGTCAGCTGTTTCTGCTTTTTTGTCTGTGGGGAAGTCTTCCTCACTATCTTCCCATCCTGTGTTCTGTAAATTTTTTTAAAGGATTGCTTCACACCAATCCTCCTTTTAGAGACCCTGCCCCTGGCTGGGATTTGAATGTTTGCATTGTTCAACTTATGTAACCCCCCTTTGAGCCTATGTCTTCAGCAGAGCTTAAGTACTTGACTTGGAAAATTGTGTTCCTGGTAGCCATTACCTCTGCCAGACGTATCAGTGAATTGCAAGCCCTGTCAATGGAACCTGATTTTATCTCATTTCATAGGGATAAAGTGGTCCTTAGAACCAAGTAGAAGGTTCTTGCTCAAAGTGGTTTCAGACTTCCATTTAAACCAGTCTATGTCTCTCCCTGTTTTCTTCACTGATCATTCTTCCTCAGGAGAGAGGAGGAGGCTACACAGTTTAGATGTCAAAAGAGCCCTTAGTTACTACATAGAGCGTACCAAGGGTCACAGGTTTGACTCCCTCCAGTTGTTCCTCATTTATGGAGAAGTGGGAAAGGGCAAACCTGCCACCAAAAGATCTGTTGCCAGGTGGATTGTATCTTGTATATAATTCTGCTATGAAAAACGGGGAAAAACTCCACCCTCAGGCCTGAGGGCTCATTCCACAAGAGGTACAGCTGCTTCCCTGGCTGCTGCCAGGGATATTCCTCTCTTAGAAATTTGTCAAGCAGCCACCTGGAAAAAAGTCCATACCTTTACCAAGCATTACTCTCTGGATATCCCCAGGCTAGGAGTGATGCTCGGTTTGGCACAGCAGTACTGCAGAGCCTATTCCCAAAGTAGGTTCTGTCCCCCCTCCTTGGAGGTAATGCTTGGTGGTCTGCAATTGTCAGAATACAGCAAGACTTCATGTTGTTTGAAGAAAAAAATTACTCACCTTAGTAATTATGTTTCTTCTAATGGAGTCTTGCTGTATTCTGACCTGCCTCCCCTCTCAGAACCTATTTTTGGGAAGTGGGTGGGCAGGTGCAGTGCTGCACCTCAGGGGTGTTTTTTTGCATGCACCCTCCTCCTTTTTGTTTGGGTGCTGATTTATTATTTTTACAGTAGATCAGTTTTTGGTTTTTGGGTTTCCTGACTTGAGTCTTCCTTGGGAATCCAAAACTTTTTTCAGCCAGTTGGCTAGTAAGAATTTTTACAATTTCTACATAGAATTTTTTAGTTTAGTTGGGCTCGTAAGAATCTGACAGTTTAGGTTTGAATCACTCCAGACAGAGACTTCAACCGAGCTCGAGCTCAGCATTCTATGCCTCTGTGGGAGATCTTCAAAGAGGCTAAGGAAAGAAACATACTTCCGATGTCTATGGGGGAGGCTGTTGTGTGTGATACCCAAGCCCGGGAGGGACCCGAAAGACTGTGCCTCATACTGCCCGATCTCCCTCCTCAACTCGGATGCCAAGATTTACGAAAAAATCTTGGCATCCAGACTGGATGGAATACTCCCAAACATAATACACCAAGATCAGTCCGGGTTTATACAAGGGAGGCACTCTTACCATAATGTCAGGAAAGCTCTTAACATAGTCCGATGCTCCTCTCAGCGTCCTGGCTTAACAGCAGTATTGTCATTAGATGCCCAGAAGGCATTTGACCGAATAGAATGGGAATATCTATTTGAGGTCCTAGCCAAGTTTGGCCTGGGAAAGAAGTTCGTTGGAATGATAAGGGCATTATATTCTTCCCCACGAGCTTGGTGCTGATGAACGGCTCCCTCTACGATGGCTTCCCACTGCACCGTGGAACACGGCAGGGATGCCCTCTATACCCACTGCTTTTTGCCTTGGCAATCAAGCCCCTGGCCATAGCCATAAGGGACTGCCCAGAAATTCAGGGAGTGAAAGGGGTAAGTGGAAAGCATTACAAATTGTCCTTATACGCGGACAAAGTGATACTGTACTTAAGAGAACCAGAGCGTTCGATACCCCCACTTCTGTCCCTTATCTCGAGATTCTCAGGATATAAAATAAACAGAGATAAATCAGAGATGTTATATCTAGGCCAAGGAAGCCCTATAAGAATGGGTGGATGGGGGTTTAGGGAAGTGCGTGTTTCATTTAAATACCTAGGGATATACATTGGAGAAACTATCTCGGACTTATACCAATTGAACTACACCCCTAGAATCAAGAAGCTTACAGAGGAACTTAGGAGATGGTGGGAATTGCCAATATCCTGGAAGGGACGTATTAATCTAATCAAAATGAATGTGCTGCCTAGGCTCCTGTACCTTCTGCAAATGCTTCCAGTAGGGCTGGTAAAAAGAGATGATATAAAAATTGAGAAGGCTTTTTCAGGGTTTATCTGGCGGGGAAGAGAGCCAGGACTAGCGTAAAATGACTAAAAACAAATACGAAAGCAGGAGGCCTGAACTTCCCTGACCTGAGGGATTATTTCCTGGCGGCCCAGATACGTTTTATTAAGGACAGGATAGCCCAGCCCCTAGAGGCCAGTTGGCTAGACTTGGAGGAAATGGGAGCAAAGGGCAGACTAACTGCCTAACTGGTCAGAGGTGGCAAGAGTGCATATGGAGCTCAAGCTAACCCCAATCCCTTGGTAGTACAGGTGCTCAGCAGTTGGCAACAGATCAAAATTATCCTCCGGACGAGGGAGGAGGAAACCATCCTTTTGCCAGTAGCCAGGAACCCTTCTTTTATACCTAGCTTGGGGGATTCTGAATTTGAGGTGTGGGAGAGGAGAGGCATTCTTACTATACGGGATCTCTATAGAGGGGGGACATTATGCTACTTTTAGGACTTAAAAGGGCAACCTGGGTCTCCCGAATAACCACTTGTTTAGATTTTTTCAAATGAGGAATTTTGTAAAAGCAATTAACAGGAGAAGGGAGAAAGATTCACCCGTGGGACAAATTGAGGTACTGATTTGTAATGCTAGAAGAGATCCCAAAGGCAATACCAAGACAGCCACGCACCTTGTACGCAATAGCATGAAAGACATGACCCATAGAACCAGGAAACTCTGGGAAAGAGATTTAGGAATGCAAATAAATGACCAGAACTGGGTTCTTATCTTGGAATCACACATGGGTCTCCTATACTGCAATAAATATAAGGAAGTGGCCTACAAATTTATACAGGCTGTACTGCCCCCCATGATTACTTATTGGTTTGGCCGAAGGTCCTGGAGACTTGTGGCAGATGTGGTAAAGATAGAGGGACATATTTTCACTACTTTTGGTCGTGCCCAAGTCTGCGGGGGTTCTGGAAGAGGGTAGGGAAGGAGATAGCCAGGATGATGGGTAGTACAGAAAATACTTCACCACTCTGATTACTTTTTGGTATTGCAGAAGGGGAAGGCGGGGAATGAGTGTTGCAAAAACGATGGGTAAGGATCCTACTTTTACAAGCTAGACAAGCCATATTAAACACATAGGTTTCGGGGGATCTCCCCACTATAACACAATGGTGCACCCTAGTGTTAAAAGCTTTAACTTTGGAAAGACGCTCTTCTCAGGGTAAGACAGATCAGATAGCTTTATGAATCTTTGGAACCCTTTCTTGAACACACTAAGGGTGGATGAAATGCTGGTGGTCTTTACGGACAGGTGAGCTGACAGAAAAACATCCTCAGGTGAACAGTGGTAAGGTATGAATTAAATTAATTACCCTGTGACATTCGGTGACAATGAACTTTCCTGGTTTAACAGAGACATACCATGTTTTTTTTTTTATGGATTTGGACTGATGTAAATAGTTTGTTTTTTATCTGTATTGTTGATTGTTAATTCTTGATTAATTCTCTTTTATTTCTGTATATGGTTTTAATTAAGCTATATGTATGTTTGTGTGCAAAAAATTTTACTAAAAAGAGTTATACCAAAATTAAAAAATCCCCCAAATAATTGTGTTACGGGTGTGCATTGTGCAGTTTCTGTGCACTCTCATGACTTCACCAATTTTTCATATTTTCACTCCAGATTTTCAACATTGTCATTTTTATACACCTCCTTATGAAAAGTACAGCTGTCATTTTTCACATCCTGCCCAAAATGTATTTTCGCACATGCGGCACACAATGGCACGGTCGCTGTGGGAAATCAATGTTTAGGACAGATTAACAAAATCACAGTGACACTGTTCATGACCGGAGTTCCCAAAATGCCTATTGAAATTTGATCCTAAAATACCCAAATAATTGTGTTATAGGCGTGCGTAGTGCAATTTCTCCTTGCATTTCGTGACTGTGTTTTCATATTTTCACTACAGATTTTCAGCAATGCCATTTTACACCTCCTCATGAACAGTGCAGCTGTCATTTTCACATCCTGTCCGAAATGTGTTTTCGCACCTGTGGCCAAATGGCACAACCGATGTGCAAATCACCGTTCAACTAACAAACTCATAGTGCCACTGTTCAAGAGGTGGGGTCACAGACGGCCCATGTTGAAAATTTGGAATGAAAATACCAACAAATGCCTGGTGCATTAGGGTTTCCAACTGTAACACCCCACCCTGTAGAGACTGACAGGCGTCAGGGGTGTGACTTGGCATTGTCGTCTGTAATGCTTACGCCATTCCAGCCCCACTCTGCAGCCAGTGACAGGCATCAAGGTGTGCCTTGGAAATTTCAGCCTTCATCACCAAAATAGGCCCTTTCAAATCCGCACTTAAAACTCACCTGTCCAGCCAAGTGCAGTGCTCCTGTCACCTCTGACCACTGCCTCCCGAAGCACATCCTGTGTACCCAACAATGCTCTTCTTTATGCCCCCACAACCTACCTCCACCCTCTTGTTCTTCCCACTCACCCCTTTTTTCTCCCCCTTCCCTCACTATTCTAGACAATCTTCCCCTCCCCATTTGCCTACCTTAGCACCATCCCAATCTACTGACAAGGTTTCTGACCTTGAGGAACTGCTACCCCCCCCCCCACCTACACTCCCTACTACTCATCACCTCTCCTGGTCTACCAGTCACCTTCATCCCCAATACTACCCCACACCAGCACTGCCTACTAGCTGCTGAACCTGTATATCCCTTAGTACCCGATCTACAGTCTGTTAGGTAGGATTCAGTTATGTCAGTGGCTACTAGCACCTGTATATGTCTGTGTTTCTTTGTGACTTTAAATTACTCTACTTTGTTTCTGTGTCTTGATGTGGAACCTTTGTAAATGAGCTGGTAGCTCAAAGGTTGTAATCCGAGAATTTAACAAATAAATAAAAAATAAATAAAAAGTTCACCCCATTCTCCTATACTGCACCCATCTCAGCGTATTTTCCTATGGAATGGGGTGAGCATAAGGCCCGATGACCCCAAGGCACACCGTGGCACTTGGTGTCTGCGGGGTAGGGCGAGGTAAAATGGCATGAGCGTTATGGCCGGCGACCCAAAGGCACACCCAATGTCTGTCACTCTCTGCAGGGTGGGACTGGGGGTGGCGTCAGTTCACTGTTCACTGCCAGTCCTATTGTGCATCTCTCTAACTCCTGCACTACCAGTGCCAATGCCAGCAAGCCATATTCGGCATTGCTGAGAGAGAGGGGAAGGAGAGAGGAGAGAAGAGGGGAGAAGAGAGACAGAGACGGGGGAGGAGAGAGGCAGAGAGAGAGAAAGAGAGAATAGGGAGGGGGAGAGAGAAAGAGACAGCCGGGGGAAGAGAGAGGGGGAAAGAGGGGACCATACTTCTCAGCTTTCCCTGATTTTCACTCAAAATATTCCTGACCCTCCTAAAATTTGTGTTTCTGTGACTGAACAGTGGGTATACTGTATACTCACAATATTGTCAGAGTTACAGATTTGCTCTTCTGCTTCAGGGGATAGAACCAATTGGTAAACTGTGTCCCTCATTTTACTTCTTTGTCACTGATTTTTTTAAGCCATGTCCAAGTGCCAAACACCACTGCAGATACCTGCAAGCGAACATCAGGCATTGACAAATGCTTCTTTTAAATAGTGCTTAGCCCAGAAAACAAGAAGACAAAATAAAACCCAGTATATAAGCCCCAACTGCACACAAAATCCCCACTTAGTGGTTGATCTCTGCCTCCTGTTCACCGCTTGCACTGCGTTTCCAACTTCACGACACCCTAAGATCCTACTGCAAATTCCTAGTTGTTGATGTTGGTTACTCTCGAGCCATACAGTGATTCAGGGAGTGGGGGGGGGCAAAATCTCCTCTGGAGAACTGGCTGGTGGTGAGGACTTGCGGTGCCTCTAGTCCCAGTTAGATGGGCTTTAAACTAGTTCAGCCCCTTCGGTCCTGTCGTCCAACAATTTTTTTTAGTTTGGCCCTGCATTCATCTAGCTTTTCCCTCACCTCACTATTCAGAAGTCTTTTGTTCTGCTTCCAAATCAAGTAGTTTTGCTTCGAGAGCTATTTGTTCTTTTTGTATGAGTAAAAAAAACGCACTGTGCTTCTCAACATCTTGGGGGAATTCTGTCTTACTATTGGGGGTTGTGTGCCTGTTTTTACATATGTACTCATTACAAAACATAAATCTTAATTTTATATGACAAACTGCCTATGTTTGTATTTGATGTTGTGACGTGAAGTGCAGGATCTTTTCACTTTTTGCTCAGATTTTTCTGACCCAACGCACTACTTACTTTTGGGCTGACCCTTCTTCCTTCTTCTAGTTCTTTCCGTCTGGCCTTTTTCAGGCTGAATGCATAACTTATGTTTTTTCCAGTTGCCACGGCTTCGAATCCATCCCACCACAGTGCTGCAGAAGTATCTTGGGGAGGGTCTGAAGCAGTGTATTTCCTTAGGCAGTCCTTCACCAAGTTTTTGTGTTCTTCAAACATGATTAAGGAGGGAGACATTTAGTCTCCAGGAGGAGTTGTTATGTTGTCTCGTGCGTGCACGCCAGCCAACATATTGCATTAGTAGCAGATTTGGAGGTGCAGTCACTGTGGGCGAATGCAGGGCATGCATCAGAAGCTGCATCCATCATTCCCCAATAAGGCAGCTGCAGGTGCTGACACCAGGCATACGTCAGGTGGCGACCAGATCTAACTAAAGGTCTGCTGCAATCATGCAGCGGCACAATAATACGCCCTCCTGACATGCCTGTCCAGGCGCTGGTATACCCGACCACTTCACTTGCGCGGAGGCCACTCCCTGCCGGGCACGCTGCCACTCCTCCCCATTTAAAATGTATGCTGAGGGGGTGCCCAGTCCCGCTTGGCATCATGCGCCTCACCGAACAGTCTTTCTTTGCCAACGGGGACCCAAACCCAGTTGGCATGAGTCCTCTCCCTGTTTATTTTGCCGGCGGGGCCCATTCCCCATCGGCATGGTGTCTCTCTCCCGGCTTTTGTTGTGCGAGGGTGCCCAGTCCTCGGCTCTCGCCCACCCCTTGGTATGTGTCGACTGGGGTGCCTAATCCTCCGAGGGTACAGCATCCCTCCCCGCAAAAACAGTCAGGTGGCACGCTGGAGCCACCCCAGCGTACAAATGCCCTGAAGTACAAAACCATCCCGTGATATATATATATATATATTTTTAAACCTGTGAAGAAGAAGGCGCGGTCCCTTGCGGTCTCCCTGCCCCTCCCCAACCTGCACCCACCCTCTGCACCCAGCCTCCCCTCACCCCATACTTACATCCAGAGCCGGTACAACAATCTTGGTGGACTGGGAACACATCTGCACTCTTCAAAGCGCCACGAACTGAAGAAATGCCGTAAGCTGTATAATGCACGAATAGGTTTTCAACTTTGGTGCATATCTTGGCCATTTTGAGAATTTTGGCACCACGTTTTCAACATGGGGTTACTGGGATCCTCCTCATAATTTAGTCACTGTCATGGTTACTCCAGTCCGAAAGGTGATTTACGTGGTCACTGCGGAATCGCCTTCCGGAACTAATGACAAGCTAACTGAGTGTTACTGTTCATGAGGGGGCTCTTAAAAGCCTATGTTGCATATTTGGTTGAAAGAATCCAAAAATGGCTGTTTTACGAGCATGCGTTGCACAGTTTCCACGCACGCTCGTAACTTCGTGAATTTATAATATTTACACTCCAGATTTTCAAAATTAGTACTTTTCCACACCTCCTTATGAACAGTACAGCTGTCATTTTACATATCCTGGCTGAAATGTGTTTTCGCATGTCCGACGCACAATAACATGGTCGCTGTGTGAAATCAGTTTTTGGGACAGTTTGAGGAAATGATGGTGACGCTGTTCATGAGCAGAAGGCCTAAAATGCCTATGTTGAAAATTTGGTGACGAATGTCCATAAAATTAATGTGTTACAAGTCAAGCGTGTGTTGCGCAGTTTCCACGCACCCTTGTAACTTTGCAAATTTGCAATATTTTGATGCCAGATTTTCAACACTGGCATTTTTTCACACCTCCTTATGAACAGTAAAGCTGTCATTTTTCACATCTTGCCCAAAATTTGTTTTTGCACCTGTGGTGCACAATGGCGTGGTCACTGTGGGACATCAACTTTTGGGACAAATTAACAAAATCACAGTGCCACTGTTAATGAGGGGAGGTCCCAAAATTCCTATGTTGAAAATGTGGTTAAAAAATCCCCAAAATAATTGGGTCACAGACGTGTGTTGCGCAGTTTCTATGTATGCTCATGACTTCACCAATTTTTCATATTTTCTCTCCAGAGTTTCAACATTACAATTTTTTTACACCTCCTCATGAACAATACAGTTGTCATTTTTCACATCCTGCCCAAAATGTGTTTTCATCCCTGTGTCACCAAATGGCATAGCCGCTGTGCAAACCAGTCTTTTAGTTACAAACTGATAGTGCCGCTCTTCATGAGGTGGGGGTCACAAAAAGCCTATGTTGAACATTTGGAGTGAAAATACCAACAACCGCCTATGGCGTTAGGGTTTCCAACTGTAACTCCCCACCCTGTAGAGACTGACAGGCGTCAGGGGTGTGACTTGGGATCATTGGCTGTAATGCTTACGCTATTCCACCCCAACCCTGCAGCCAGTGACAGGCATCGAGGTCTGCCTTGGAGTGTTCGCCCCTTAAGTTCACCCAATTCTCCTATACTGCACCCATCTCAGTGTATTTCCTTATGGAATGGCGTAAGTATAACGCCCAAAGACTCCAAAGCACACCACGACACTTGTCAGTGTCTACATGGTAGGGTGAGGTAGAATGGCGTGAGCATTATAGCTGATCACCCAAAGGCACACCCCAACGCCTGTCACTCTCTGCAGGGTGGGGTTGGCGTTGGCTTCAGTTCAGTACTTCACTGCCATTTCTATTATGCATCTCTAACTCCTGCACTACCAATGCCAGTGCCAGCGAGACAACATTCGGCATTGACAAATGCTTGTTTTTATAATGGGAGTAAGGGAGAGATCCTTGACCACCATGCCGTAATCTGATATTTTTCTGGGAATTATTCGAGATGTTTCTAGAGTGTGTAACTATTCTGCAGAAATGAACATGAGGTCCAATCTGGAATCGGCCTGATGGGGAGCAGACCAGTATGTGTAGTCCCTAGCCTTTAGGTTGGCAAATCTCCAGGCCTCCAGACTTGGTTCCTTTATCAGTCCTGACAGGCATTTCACCGCTAAGCTGCTGGGTTCAGGCTAAACGCCTCAACTATCCAGCGTGGGATTCAAGACGGTGTTGAAGTCTCCCCCAATAATGAAAAGGTGTCTTGGAGGTGGGACTGAATTTAAGATAGTGCACTTAAGGAATTGGGCATGTTCTCTTTCCTGGTTCAGGGCATATATATTTAAAAGAGCAGGGAACAGACCTATATTTTCCTGTAATCAAGAGGTATCTACCCTGGGGGTCCTGCTGGCTTTTCTCTACTTTCAGTGGGCATTGTTTGTAAATCAGGGTTGCCACTCCTCTCCTGTGTGGTTCCCAGGTCTTGGTAGGAGGTATAATACACCTGCCCAACCCAGGATCTTTTAAGCTTAGCACTCTGCATGTGTCAAGTGGGTCTCTTGCAAGAATATCACTTCTGCTCTTTGTTTCTTTAACTCTTTCAGTACCCTTGTTCTTTTGATGGGTTGTTAATCCCCCTAACATTGCACGTTATTATTGTGCTTGCCGCCATCTTAGGTTGCTCTTAACACTTGTCTTGTGCCCTGGTATTGACAGTGCTTTCAAAACTCTTAAACTTTTAACATATATATGTTGAAAACAAGTTGCATAAAAATGCTCAATCCCCTCATGTTACCATGAGCATCCTGACTGCCTACATGCTGTCATCCTGACAGCAGAGTAAGGCTCCCTTCTAGGAGGCCTTGCATGAGACATGAGCTTTTGAGCTCCCCACCACATGTACTTTCAACTGGTAGCTCCAACACAATCTACCTCCCTGACATGACAGAGGACTGTAAGGTAACCTTCCAAATGATGTTGAAGTCCCCCCCCCCTTACTCTAATCAGGCTGCAGGTCCAGTCCAGCCCCCAGGCCGAGTTCTGTGCCGCGGAGGTTGCAGTCATTGTGTGGGATATTACCTCATCTCCCATGGTGGGAGCCTCCATTATTATGCCACATAACTCTGCTCGCTCCTGTGGAAGTCATGTCTTATTGGAGGACTCCGATGAGCCCCCTGTCTCCCACCCCTTGTGTGAGGCGTAGCCAGGTCCACCAGCCCTCCCCCGTGCAGCACTTGCTATGTAAGCATCTGCCACCTCACCTCACTGTTTGTGCCTCAGTGCCCCAGCACTCTGTGATGCCCTGGTCCTGATATTCCCCCATCCTGTTTCCAGATCAACAAATAGGTTATCCATGGTTGACTTGTGATCTTATCCCACCTGTTGAAGGGCCAGTCCTGACACTCTGAGGTGGCTAAGATTTAGGTGCTTAGTGCCATGTTTCTGAGAGGAAGAGGGTCTGGCCCTTTGAAATAGCTGTGTGCTGCCTTATCACTACTTGCAGCACCATGTGACCATTGCTCACAGGGTGTATGGGAAGGAGATGGCCCAAGGCACCTAACAGGCCATGGTAGCAAAAGAAGAACCAAACTGTCCCTGTCAAGAAGCACCTGTACCCTTGTCTCCTCCCCTGTCCCTTACCCTGTGATTGGGCCCTTCCATTATCTGTATTTGCCCTGTGTTTTGAGCTGTAGCACTGTGCTTACCTTTAGATTTGCTTTGCCTGCTCAAGCAGATGGGCAGAACAGCTACGCTAGACCACTACAGCTACTGTTACTTGGAGTGAGTTTCGGAATGCTGGAGAGGCGAGGGATGACCAAACGTGGGTTGCTGGTTCCACTGATTTAATCGATCACGCTCTGTGTGCACCATAGGGCAGTGTAATGGCCATTGGTGGCGTCCCCTTGCCATGTCACACTTCCCCTTTTTTCGCTGATTGGCTTCTCCTGCCTGGAGGCTGGGAAACTATGGAAGTCATCCATTGTATGTGCAGTCCAGGAGGCAAGTCAACTGTGCATGACCTCTGCTCTCCCCTACAACTTGGTTCCAGCAGAGTCTGCACAAATTTGAGGTGCATGGATAAAGTCAAAGGCAGGGAAACTCAGAAAATCCTGCACTCACCACCCAAAATTGAGACAGCTGCTCTCTTCAGTTTCAATAAAATGCTTGTTTTATTTTGTGCCAGTGCCAGACGAAAAGGCAACACACGTCTTATGATGCGTTTTGGAAAATTACATTTCGTCTATCAAAGGATCTGTGTGTGTTATAGTTCAGACCCACCTTTTATACAAGAGTATTACCTCATAATCAATAGCCAAAAATAACCACATGGGTCGTGACATCATAAACAAGTGATGAAGTGCATTAAAAACAATACATACATTATAACACACATATAATATGTGTGTTATAATGTATGTATTGTTTTTAATGCACTTCATCACTTGTTTATGATGTCACAACCCATGTGATTATTTTGGTTACTGATTATAAAGTAATACTCTTGTATAAAAGGTGGTCTAACTACAGCACACATCCTTAGATAAAAGAAATGTAATTTTCTGAAAGCATCAGAAAAGAGTGTGTTGCCTTTTGTCAACATAATAAATAAGCACTTTATTGAAACTGAAGAAAACTACTAATTTTGGGTGGTAATCTGAGATTTTTCGCTTTCTCCTTTTCGCTCCTCTACAACCTCAGACTCCAGTCCCTCCTCTGGACCAAACCTTCTAGCCCGAAAACATTACAAATGACCCTGGTCTGCATCATCAGCAACCTATCAGTACTTAAAATGACAAAAAAATCCATATTGCATTAAGAATTAACAGTATAAAACACCATGTCTCTGCGCAGATTATGTTCTACGACTCAGATGGAGCCTTTACCTGCAGACCACCATGAGGTCTGCTTCTTTGAGCTGCTCTGGCCATCCATTTTCGGCTTTTTGTAAGTCCGTTGTTATTTTCCTACATTCAGGTCTTGTCATTTTGATTTGGATGTGGCTCAAGTTACAGTCATTGATGGAGACTGCTGTGGTGGAAGAGATGCTTGGTTCTTCTTTTGTGGTCTGGAGGCATTGGTCCATGGTGCTATGGTAGGTAGTGGTCCCAAAGACAGGGCATCTGGGTGGGAATACAACTTCTGCGGGGTGGTTTTCACTTTGGCTAGGGTCCAAAAGAATGTTGGACCTTCAGACAAAAAGCTTTAGTTGGCAGGGGCCAGCAGGTGCATTTTCACATTTTTGGTGACAAGGTATTTCTTAATGGCCTCAGGGTACATCTCTTCTCGGTAGAAGGTGTATAGTTATGATCAAAGCACAGTTTCTTGTCTCCAAAAAACATTTCTTTTTCCGCCCAGGCCAGGTGAAGGACTTTACTTTAAGTGCAGAAGTCCAAGAATTTTGTGACAAGGGAGCATGGATTTGCTTATGGGTCAGTCAGTTTTTTACTAAGTCCTCTGTGAGCTCTCACAGTATTAAGGGGATCGTCTGTAGGGAGGTCAAGTAATTCTCAGAGGAAAGTCTCAAGGAAACCCTCCATCTGTCAGGTTTCAGTGTCCTTGGGGAGGCCAAAGAGTCTTAGATTATCCCAGCTTGATCGTAGCTCCAGGCCATCTAGTTTATTGGTAAGTTCCCTCTCTCTTTTGAATGGATATCTAAGGGAGGTGTCATGCTGCTTGACCGCTTTAGATGTTTCTGTAAGGCTGGCTTCCAGATCCGTTGTTCTCTGGGTGATTTTGATCAATCCTTGAGCCGTTTCTGTCACTGCTTTCTGTAGTCTAGACATTGTGGAGTTGATTGTACCCAGCTCCTGAAAAAGTAAATTGGAAGTGATTGTAAATATATCTCTGTCTCCTATTCATTGCTTCCCTCACTATTACGACTGAATACTTTGGAGGTAGAATAGCTATGGATGGCGCCCCTGGTGTCATGGGGCTCCATCAGGTTGGAACGATTTAGATATACCAGGAGTGTGTCTTTTTGCTTTGATTTCGCTGGCATAATGTAGCTGTGTGATGTTCTTGCCTTTTTACCATTGTTGAAGACATATATCAAGAGGATTGATATAGATTAGGATCTCGGGGAGTCAGAGCTATAATAATTCACGTCCTCATTAGGCTGAGGCAGAACCGGAAGTCATATTTTTGTTATTCAGGTTATGGAAACTATTGCCCACCCCCACTTTATTTCTATGGCATATAAGGCTTTTGTAAAAGTGGGTGGGTTGAGGGATCCTCAGATAAAATTAGGCAGTGGTAGGAGGTTGAAACAGGCAGTCCCATATCTGAGGGGGATTGGCACCTGGCCTGTTAAAGGCAACATAAAAATGCATCCAGGTTCCAGTGGAAAGAGTTCATCTGGAAGACAATAATACGATTCTTACGTAAGCCACAAATTACTGCTAAATTTGATCCCCGGTCCTGGGCATCCTGCTGGAGAGGCTTTGGAATGTCCCCAGCTACACAAACCCATAGTTTTTGGGCGTGCAGGATTATAAGACCTTTTTGGCAGTTGGTGGCACCTGCTTTGAATGAACTTTTATCGATGTGGCGAATTAACGATTTAAGCAGCCTTATTCCTCATATATATCCCTCAAATAAAACAAAAATTATATCAAAAAATGCTAGGGTTGGTTAACTGCTGCCAAAAAGGCACTCACACGGCAGTGACTGACACCAGACAAGCCTTGTCAACAAGACTGGAAGATGTAGTGAAGTCTGTTTACAAGCTGGAATGACTAACAGTGGCACTTTGTTATAGATCCCAGGCTACCTTCACCAATCAGTGGAACAGTTGGCTCATTTGGCTTATGGCTCATAGACCGGTTGTGATCCCAAAGACAGAGGGTGCATCATTCCAAGCCTGATGTCCTAGTAGTATCAGAAACATATCTGAGACCATCTACGCCGGACCATATAATCAACATACCCGGATGCAATATATTTAGGGCCGACAGACGTACAAGGGGGGGGAGAGGGGTAGCAATTTACATTAGAGACAAATTCTCTGCCTCTATAGTCAACTCTTCTTGAGTGTCTCACCTAAAAGGTCCAGCTCTCGCCTTTGGTATCCTCATGTGTTATTGGACGCTACAGGCCTCCCTCCACAGGGCTCAAGATTTTGATGCATTTGCATCCTCTGAAGTTATTATCTTGGGTGATTTTAACCTCGACTGGTTATCTACCATATCCAAACCTCTAAAAGACTTTTGTGATGCCTTTGGGTTAATGCAGCTAATCTTAGAAGTTATTTGGCTCAATACTAAGATCTCTGCTCATAGCACGCTACTTGATTTAATTCTTGTGAACAAGCCCCACCTCTTTACTCACTCTGGTGTCTTCTTCAGTGATCTCAGTGATCATTGCTCCATAGCTTGCACAAGGTCCTCCCCAAACATACTTCTAGCTCTAAATATATTTTCAAGAGAAGCCGGAGGAACTTTGATTCTGTTGCATTCCAATGGGATCTCCAATACACCAACTGGCAAAACTTCTACCTTGCATCTACAGTTGATGAGGCCTATGAGTTATTCCAAACTGTTATCCTCGATACCATCAATAACCATGCGCCCCTAGTCAGAGTCCACACAAAAAAATAGGCCTGCCCCTGGTTCACAGCCAGCTTTAAAGCTACTTTATTCAGCAGGGACTCCCTTTGGAGGAAATCCCATAAAACCAAGCACACAGCCGACTGGGCAGCATTTAGAGCTGCTAGAAACTGCTGCACAAAGCAAACCAGAGCCGAAAAGGTCAGCAGTTTCCGCACTGAGCTTGAATCCTCCACCAGCTGCTCATCCAAATTTTGGAGGACTCTCAAAGACCTAGAAGGTCACAGCCCAGCTAGTTCATGCCCTCAGAAGATTTCCTTTGATGGTTCCTCAACCACAGATATACTAAAGATAATGGACCTCCTCAATCATTTTGCCTCAGCAGGGTTAGCATTTGACACCTCCCTGGCAAATGGCCTTCAGGCTCATCTGTGCAATCAGGACCTTGCTTGCCTTTCACAGGTCAATCCTGCACAGGAAGCTGTTTTTTCTTTCGACCCTCTCTCCATAAAACAGGTGGAGGATCTACTGTTAGAACTGGACGCCAGAAAAAGCACCGGTGCAGATCTGATTGAGCCTTATTTCTTAAAATTGGGCTACTACATCCTGTCCCTCCTGTCACCCACCTTTTTAACTTTCCCCTATCGAGGGTGTCATCCCTTTAAACTGGAAGACAGCACGTCATACCGTTGTTTAAGGCCGGTGACCCTAGTGACCTAAACAATTACCGCCCTATTTCTATGCTTCCCACCTTGTTCAAAATGTTAGAAAAGGTGGTCAACTCACAACTCTTGAAAAACACAATCTTTTCAACCCGGTCCAGTCTGGATTCAGACCATGTCATAGCACTATCCCTGCACATGCTAAAGTCACTAATAACTGGCAGAAGGCCCTGGATGTGAAAAATCATGTTTGTGCTCTGTTTCTTGACCTAAGCAAAGCCTTTGATACGGTCGATCATGGCCTTTTACTGACCATCCTTAAAAATCTTGGGCTGGGTTCCTTGGCCGTGAATTGGTTTTCCAATTACCTTGTAGGTCGATACCAGAGAACTAAGGCAGAAGGGGACCTTCCCCCCTAAAACCACTCCTAAGAGGTGTTCCACAAGGGTCCATCCTAGGCCCTTTACTGTTTTCTCTCTACATTAACAACGTTAATACAGGAATTAATTCTGAAAACATACACCTAATTTGCAGACAGTATGGGTCTGTACATTGACAGACCCATCCCTGAGCTCGCTTGTAAGGATCTCCAAATGGAATTCAACATTTTACAGAGAAATCTCTTGCATTTAAAGTTACTACTGAATGCCAAGAAAACGAAGGCCATGCTCTTTTCATCTTCGGTCAACAGCTCTAATCCTTCTAAACCTGGAATGGTACCACAAGTAACCACACTCCTAGGTGAGTCCCTGGAATTTGTAACAAAATTCAAATATCTGGGTCTTTGGATAGACCACAAACTATCCTTTGTGGACCACATTGATGAGCTCTCCAAAAAATTAAAACAGAAGCTTGGCATCTTTTACCGACTTAAATATATCCTTACAAGTGAAGTGAGAACTAGGCTAGTGCAAACCACTTTTATGCCGCTGCTGGATTACGCTGACTTCCTTTATGGGCATGGCCCGAGCTTTGCCTTGTCCAAACTTGACACTGTGTACCATCGCGCACTTAGATTTATTACTGGAGCTCCATATTCAACACACCATTGCACGCTATATACCAGGGTAGGATGGAGCGCTTTCAGCATCTGACGCTGTAAAAGTGCTGCATTCTGGACATACAGAGCTCTTATCAGTAAGCTCCCGCAGTATATTTCTGACTGACTGCCTGTCACAACTGCTGGATACTACTCCCTAAGAAGCCTAACCCACATTTCTGTGATAGTCTCTAAAGTCTGGACGCACTTTGGTGGTGCAGCCATAAGCTATGCCCTCCCTGTCGTTTGGAACACCATGCAAAAAACCTTGAAGCTCACAGTCCCCATAAAACTATCTTACTTCAAATCCCTGTTCCTAAGTGTTTTCAAGGAGACCTGTGATTGCTTCCAGTAAATGTCTTCAACTTCTGAGCACTGACTAACCCTCCTAAGTGTCGTCCCCTGTTGCTTTTCCCACACCTGCTAGCAATCTCATTCTTCCCTTACCTCCCCTTGCTACTTATGGCTATCTCCTTCCACCCTTTCCCTCTGTTTGTTTATTCCTGCACATCACCTGGATTCTGTACATGCTGTATATTTAAATTGTTGATGTGTACTGAGTATTAATCTTGTATGTAATGTTGTCATTTGTTACTTCTTGTACCATGTATTGCATTGTCTGATGATCTTGTGTTCTTTTTACGTATAATTTTCAAAATGTATTATCCATTTTGTATATTGCTCATATCCATCTTGTAAATAAGTCTTCCTCAATGGTGTTTCGCCTGGTAAAATAAAGATTGATTGATTGATAAAGCACCCCTGCAGCAGTGGGGATGAGGGCCTCTCCATCCATCGAACACGTTAGACATGGAGGCTGGCCAGCAGGTGTATACTGCTACCCCGAGGTGAGGCAGCTGGAACATGACCAGCTCCGCGCACAGCATGACAACACAGAGGCACTGAAGGAGCTGACTGTGGAGGTGAGGGGCATTCATTGAGGCATTGACTGCATAGTGGATCTACTGGAGAGGCTAACAGAGCACATACTAGCCAGGTCCGGCACGAGCACATCATCTGTACCCAAGGCACCACTGGAGGCCATCATGCACCACACACTTGCCAGTCCCAGTGACCCTGAAGGGCAGGAAGACAGCCACCTGTAACCAACGCCGGGTACATGCCCACACAGGCCAGTGGGGGCCACAGCCAAGACATGTCATCTGGGCAAACAGGTGTCCACATGCAAAGGGCAGCAGCAGGCTCAGAAGATATGATGCCCACCACACCCTACTGCAAGTATCGAGTGCCACAAAAGCACACACTGTGCATACACTGCAACACACATTATGAAACTGGTAGAAAGAATGCTGGCTTCTGATTGGCCAAGTGGTTCTTTTAGCTGGGCCGTTATCCCAGCACAAGGACCCAGCTGACAGTAGCTCAATAACAATATGTTAAAAAAAATGCATACAACTTACTGAGAAGGACCCATTTCATAATCACAATGAGGCATTCCAGGGAGTGCATTATGGTGGGCTAACGGCCCTTCTCGGGTGGTGGGAGCACTCGGCTTCACCGCCTGCTTCAGCCCACCCAAGGTGGGCCATTATCTCACCATAACACACCCCCTGTCATGCTTTATTGCTTTAATATAACCCCCCACCAACTATACCCCCATATACATATACTTCTCCATCACATATAACTCCCAGGCATGGACATAATGCCCCCCCCCCCCAGCTTGTGAGTGGTATGACACTCAGAGTGGGGCATCATCTTGGTGCCATGCCACCTCCCTAGCAACTGACTGTCCCCTGCACGAGTCCATACATGCCACCCATCCAGACAGCGACTCTGCTTCTCACACCTGGAAGGCCCCTCCTCCCCTGTCACCTGATGTGACATCCCCTGGATATTCCTTAGCATGGGTAGCTGATGCCCCACAGCTGTGTTGTGCAGCATGGTACTTTGCATGCTTTCCCTGGGGCAAGCATCATCGTTCCACCTGTCAGAGCCAGGCACCTGAACCGCATCTTCAGTAACCCTGTCATCCTCTCGATCATGGACCGTGACTTCCTGTGTGCCTCGTATGCTGCTTTCACCGTTTCATGTGCCTCTAGGTATGAGGTCATCAGGTATGGTCATAGTGGAGATCTGCTGTTGCTTATGCAGTGGGTTAATCACAGGGTTAGAATCTTACATCTGCCAGGCATCCACCAGTGTTCCACGTGTGTAGGGTACAGATACTCGCCTATCAACCATCCATCCTTGCCTCTGTATGGATGAGGAGTGCACTCATCCTGGACCCATCGATGATACAGGCATCATGGAATGAACTTGGGTTTTTGGCACACACATTAGTGATGATACCTGCAGAAACACAGACTCTTTGGCAGTTTTTGCTGTGATACCCTTTGCGGTTATGGTATGCCTCCTTGTCCACGGATGGTGCCAGGATTGTCACATGTGTACAGTCAGTGGCACACAGTTCGTTGGGCACGCCATGCATGGCACAGAATGCCTCCTTCATGGACCGTATATTGGCCTGTGTGGTGGGGAATGTTATGTGCTCATGCACACACAGCAGCAGGGCTTCAGTGACCCTGTGCAGTGCCCTGGACTCGGAGGACTCATGACATCCCCCACCACCCTCTGGAAGGACTCTAGTATGCCAGTGCGCATAGAACCATTATCTTGACCAACATTGCCCACACCCGGTGTGTGTGTGGGGCGCCATGTGCACAGACCATGTCACATAGCTGTGTAATCATTGCATGGTCCAAACAATCTCTTGAGATAGCGTGTGTCCAATTACACATGGCTGTGGCTGTGCACTTAGTGCTTGCTCATATTCCCTGTCACCATCCAGCCAGAGGACATTCAGTAGTAGCCCTGGGCTAATCCTATGTACCCCTGTGGAGTGACCACGGAATGCCTGCTAGGCAGTGTGTGTTACATGCCTGTCTGCTTTGCCTGACCGTGGCCCTTACAGGGATGCAACACTAACATCCCATGCAGACATGAGCCCCTTTAAAGAGATGTGTACACGGCACGACTGCGGGATGACGTGGCATGCATGGGCATTGTCAGGCCATTATTGTCCTGAGAATGTTAATGATGGCTGCCTCTTCATCTGTCTCAGCAAGTGGAGTAGCCCCACAAGATCTGCTGCATGGCCAAGACAACATGCCAGGATTTGGAGGAAAGTGGAGCAGTATGGGAGGCGACTGAGGTAGGTATCCAACTAGCAAAGGACAATGGGGCATGCATGCCGTGTGTTGTGTGTGCTGAGTCAGTGATGTTGTTTCTTTATTTATGTTTCTGCAGGTCTTCTGTGGATGGCCAAGGAGAATCATCCTGGAGCGCCAGGAGCAGCCTGACGAGGCTGTGGTGGTGGTGGTGGCCCGATGGGCATGGTGGATGCAGCAGCTGCTGACTGGCTATCCTGGTGGATCAGAAGCCAGGACATGTACTATAAGGACGACAGTGGTGAGATCTGAGCCTTGGCAGAGCCGTCAATCGTAAATGAAGTGGGGGGGATGTATGTCAGCTCTGTTCGGCTGTGGCCCTGCATGTGTATCATTCTCATACCTGTCCTCTGTGTTCCCATTGTTTCATGGGTATTGTGGACTGCTGCGCAGGATGGTGTTGGTGAAGAGGGGGTATACCCTCTCCACGTAAAAGGAGTCCAGTGAGCATTCTCAGAAAGATGAGGTGGAAAAGATGGCATACCGGGACCACAGTGCGCTGCCACTGGTCTGAGGCATGGGATATGTGGGGTTGTTTTTTTGTATATGTTCCTGTCCATTGACGGGACCATAGTTGCAGCTCTGTGTACACTTGTGCTGAGGGCCAGCCGTGCCCAACATGTCTTGTGTACGCGTCTTTCCTCTTTTCAGTAGTGGCATACCACTGGTTGGGATTGTCAGCCCCATGATGGGTTTGGAGTGGGGGGCACTGGCCAAGGGTCTTACTGCGGGCCTGCCAGCTGTGCAGGGGGGTTGGCACTGGGGGGCATGCTTTGTGAATGGCACCCATGTACCATGTTAGGAACGGCAGGGTCTCGTGTCATGATAGGAGGGTGCTTCTTTATCCCTTAGTGCCCTACAGTATATTTCTGTTGTGCCTGCATTGTGAGTTTATATTGCTGCTTTAACATAATATTACACTGCCATAATTGAACTCTGTGAAACTTAAAAATAGTACATATAAGTATTATTTTATTTTCATTTGCTGCCCTTATTTTTTGTTTTGTAGTAAACTGTTAGCTTTATTTTACTTAAATTGTATATTTTTCTTGGTTTCTCCCAGTTCAGGATAACCGGTGGGGAACTGAGGTTTTTTTTAGTCTTAGCGGAGTTTTCCTGACAGAAACTCCTTTTATTTTGAAAGTAAATCATTTTATTTAAACTGTTTTTTTCTAACCGCTAATATCGGTTACTGAACCGACAAATACGGTTCCTTTCTTCTGCAGTTACCGGTTCTGATTGGTTCCCCGATCGGTTCCTGAACCGACCGCAACCGATAGTTTTGTTTATTAAAAAAAAAAAAAAAAAAGTTTAAATTTTCCTGGAGTTGCAATTTTTGGGTTCTTTTGCAAAAATGTCTGAAAAACCTAAGAAAAATACTGGTGAACCCCGTTTCAAAAATTGTACAGTGTGTGGAGAAGTTTTTGCCAAGGCAGATAAACACACTTCTTGTGTTGTCTGCCTTGGCTATGAACATTTAAGAACTGATTGTGAGATCTGTAAGACCTTTCCAGATTAAATGCATGAAAAATGTGTGGAAAGGCTTGAAAAGAAATTGCCTAGACCTAAGGATCCCTCAGGCTCTGACCAGCCGACACCCTCAGTGGTCGCGGGTGAAACCACAAAAGCCACAATTTCAGCCCCTGATACGGGTGCAAAGGCCATCACAAAAAGGCCTGCTGAACTGGCTAGCTCTCTGGTTCCTGTGAAAAAGACCAAGAAAACAAAGCACACAGAATCCCGTGCTGGTTAGCCTGTGGGGACTTCTGTTGTGGCTGTAAACATGCCTTCTCCTCTGGAGATTGCACAGGCATTTAAGGTCTTGCAGGCTGGGTCTGCTGCCTGCTGGACAGCAGTCTGTAGTTCAGACCCCTGCTGAGTCAACCCAGTCCTCCCTGCATGAGAGGAAAGATTATGGGGAATATGAAGAAGAGGATGAAGGGGAACCTATAGAGCCTGAATTCTCTCCTGAGCAAGGGTTTGGCTCTCCTCCCAGGTCATCAGAGGATTATTCATCCCATTTTCCTTTGTTAGAAAAATGATGGATGTTCCGAATATCTGTACCACTGAGGTGATAGAGGAGGAGGAGGAGGCAGGATACTTGGAAATGATGGGGTTAACACCCAACAAAAAGTTATTGCTTCCCATAAATAAGTTTTTTTTAAAGGAATGCAGTAAAGCTCCTCCAGACACCTGGGTTTGTCCCTCCTTTGGACAAAAGGTTGGACAAAAAGTACCAGCTAGACAGGGAAGGGGCTGAATTTTTTTTCTCCCACCCTGACCACCAGGGGGTGGTACAAGCTGCAGCCTGTGACAAGGCAAAAGTACCTCTTGCTTCTTATTCACCAGAGAAGGATTCTAGAAAAATAGACAGTATGGCCAAAATGGGCTGTTTATCAGCTTCTTTGTCCATAAGACAGGCTAATTTCAAGTTTATGCGGCCCAGTACCAAAAATCCCTCTGGCAATCTGTCATAGCTATGGCAGACAAGGCTCCTTCCAGTCTTTCAGCAGACCTTGCTGAGACTGCCAGATCTGGCTTAGAAGCTGCCAAATATCAATTTCAAATGGCAACAGACACCAATGACACTGATGCCAGGTGGATGACCAATACAATTGCCCAGAGAAGGTTTGCCTGGTTAAGCGCCACAAACCTTACTAAAGTCACTGAGAATAAGGCTCTGGATTTCTCAGTTGAGGGTAATTTCCTCTTTGGAACTCACACAGAGCCTGTATGAAGAAAATGGATGAGTTCAAGGCCACTTATTGGAGTAATTCTGCCAAAGAAAAGGCTTCCCCATCCATAAGACCGTATGGAAGGGGAGGCAGGGCCAGACAGTTTCATTCCAGGCCCTTTTATCAGGCCATGGCTCTACCCCAAATGCAATAGTACCCTCAGCAAGGATACTTCAGAGGCAAGGGCAGAAGGGGTTCCAGGCATGGTTCACACTGCCAGCCCCAGGCGAAGCAGGTCCCCTGACTTGTCCTCCCAGGTCACCTCCCCACTTCCAGTAGGGGGCAGACTGACTCACTATTTCCAGGTTTGGAAACAGATCACCACAGACAAGTGGGTCCTGGAAGTAGTGAGTCAGGGTTTGTCCCTAAGCTTCAAATCCCTTCCCTCTCTAAGAACCAGAGTGTTCAGACCAGCTTCCAATGCAGAAGGAAAACTGTTGGAAAAGGAGGTTCAAAACCTATTGTTGGCAAAAGCAGTGGAACCTGTGCCTCCACAGCAGAAGGGAAAGGGGTTTCATTCAAGATACTTCCTCACAACAAAGAAAAATGGGGAGTGGTGGCCTATCCTAGACCCAAGGGTGCTAAACAGGCAGGGCAGTTTTTATGCATAGGCTAAGAAGGCTGCAGCCTAAGGGCACTGGCTGTACAGGGGCGCCTGTGATCCCCTGCCATCATTTGGCTCCCTTACCTCCCTCCTCCCTTCCTCATCTTCGCTGAAAAATATGCTTATGCTGAATTTTCTCTTGTTCCCCCTTCCTTGCAGCAAATGTCCCTAACACCTGATCCTGTTCTGTCATTCGTTGACATGCTGAAACTCCACAATCGGCGGCGGATTTGGATTTCAAAATCCTACTGGTGCCAAATTGCTTAGAGTGGCCAGGGAATGCTGGGTCAGGTGTGCTTTTTGTATAAGAAGGCCATATTTCAGGTAGCTTTTCTTTCTTTTGGACGGTGACTCAGCATCAGTCCGGATGAGCTGCTGCACATCAGTACTGCTGAGACTTGGAAACATAACTTTTGGCACCGGTGACCAACTGCAGTGTTTCGGCTTTTTGGGAGCACTGAGCAGAACGAAGAGGTTTGATTTTTTGCTGGGTTTTCCCTCAGGTAAGTGAAAATATCAAAGGATTTGAAGAGTTGACCCACTAAGTTACTAACTCCTTGTGTAAACATCCTTGATCAGGCTTAACTGTTGAACAAAGTTCAAGTGCTTCTTCCCACCTCAGTTTGTACTAACTATCCTTGCAAAAGCCATCCAGTGGTCCTTTGTCACTGTGCAGACTTGAGTTGCAATCCATTGCTTTTCCATGTATTTCTTCAGTGACGGACAACTGTAATAAGTTAGTTTCACTTATCTTCAGCTCTTTTAGTCTGAAGAATTTGATCTTTCACTGATTCATGCAACTCAGGGGTGAAGCTGACTTAGAAATCCTCAGAAAAATTCTTGCACCCTCCTCCATCTAATAAATGCTACCATCCTTTCAAAGTTTCTCCCAGTGCTCATGGTTTGTTCTTGTTATGTTTCATCCATCCACAATTTCTGGTTTTGAGCCAAAGTCAGTGCTCATGCATTGGTGGGCCAAAAATAAGGCTGAAATAAAGCAGTCAGTATGCAGTATGCAGATTGTACCAATGGCTTTTCAAACAACTGTTGCACATGGGAGAAATAGTGATTAGTGAAATATCAAAGAGTCTCTTGGTCGATTAGCAAATCAGTAAAGAAACCACCAAAACCCCACAGCAATAAAACCAAACTATGTTTTGTGCAAAGGAGACCAGTTGGGCTCTAGCTAGGGCAGCTAGTAGGTAGGCATACACCACGGTAATGGCATTTGATTTAGCAGCCAAAACACCAAATATCCAAAGCTTTTAACACAGAAAAATGCTTGCGGTACTAGTCCTCTGAGATGGAGCTACAGTAATAAACTTGATCCATAAGCAAAACAAAACTGCAGTCCAAGAACAAAAGCTGTTTCCAGAGTGGTGCAGTAAAAAAGGTGGTTTGTTCAGGAGTCATGCAAACAACAAAAGACAGTACTGTATGCATTGTTGCCATCCCTTGAACTGAGCCATGTTTGGCGCATGATATTTCCAGCCTATGGGCACCGTCTAGCTTAATGCAGCCCTGTAAACAGGCACTTACTAAAGCCAAGGCTCAAAATGGTAACCTTGTCACTGATTCTGCCAGCTCTCCAAAAAGGAGATTGTCTGGCATCCCAGGACCTAAAATATGCTTAATTCCACATCCCCATAAGGAAGTCTCACAAAAAATACCTCAGGTTCAGACTCCCCTCAGATCATTACCAGTTTTCAACCCTGCCTTTCGGTCTCACTTCAGCTCCAAGAGTGCTCACAAAGTGCCTGGCAGTGGTTGTGGCACACCTGCGAAGGCAATGTGTCACAGTGTTCCCCTATCTGGATGACTGGTTGGTGGGGAAATCACCACAACAGGTAGAGAAACATCTGCAGCTCACCCAAGGACTCTTGGAGTCTTTGGGTTTCCTGGTAAATCTCAAAAAGTCATTCTCCCTGCACAAGTGCTCTAGTTCATAGGAGCATAACTAAATACCCAGGAGGGCAGGGCTTACCTACCTCTGTACAGGGTAAAAAGTATTCTGCAGATGGCAGGCTCCTTCAGCCTGAACAAACCAAAAACTGCAAGAATGTTTCTACAGTTACTGGGCCTCATGGCAGCTGCTGCTGGCACAGTCCTGGGTTCCAGGTTCCAGATGAGAGACATCCAATTCCACCTAAGGGCTCATTGGTGTCAAAGAAAGGATTCTCTCTCTCAAAGCTAGTCCCAGTAACAAAAATGTTACTCTTGGCCCTTCAATGGTGGAAAGAGGAAGCCAACCTCAGAGAAGGGGTTCCTTTTCAAAAGAGCCTCCCTCAGTGATTCTCACAACAGATGCACCACTACTAGGGTAGGATGCCCACCTAGGGGATCACACTACTCATGGCATTTGGTCTAGTGCAGAGAGCTCCAGCATATAAACCTGCTGGAGCTCAGGGCAGTGTTTCTGGCACTCCAAGCCTTTTCAACCCTAATTCAGGGAAAGGTGATACAGGTCACAACAGACAATACCACCACTATGTATTACATAAACAAGCAGGGAGGAACAAGATCATATCCCCTCTGCACAGAAGCTATGCAAATTTGGACTGTGGCCTACTGCCTAGGAGTTTCTCTTCAGGCCATCCATCTTCCAGGCAAGGACAGTACCCTAGCAGATGCCCTGAGTCAGATCAATCAGGCCTATCACGAATGGACCTTGAACAGACAGGTGGTGGAAGTGATTTTCAAGAGATGGGGCACCCCAGAGATGGATTTCATTTTCATTTTTTAATTTTCACCAGGAAGTGATCTGGGCACAGCCCTTTTTCAGGCACGCCTGACATTTAAATCATAACTTACAAGGAACAACAATAAAACAATGCACATAAAACAAATACATTTACACACATTATCAGTATACAGATGTTTGTGCAACATACGTTTAAAGTGCAAAATAGTATTTGCATTACATATCTTGCTTCCATACTTATTTAACAAAGTAGGTGCATACCATGGAAAAGATTTCCTGCTCATTTGAAGTTTAAAGGCAGGGATCTGGTAAGGTGTTAAGCCACTAGTCCTGGTACTTTTCTCACTAGTTATCTGAGTCAGAGAGTTAAATAGAACCCGTAGCTCTGCTAAGCTGGCAGCTCTGTACGCAAAGGTAGCTACTAAGCTTTGTAATTGTCTTGCTGGAGAAAGTATGCTCAATTTAGTGTATAGATGGCAATGATGAGTTTTTAATGAGGGCCCTTAGTGCGAATCTGCAAATATTGTTATATAAATATTTATAATTGGACTCAAAAATGTCATTACCTTGATAGAAAATAATGTTCCCATACTCTAATATGGGCATGAGAACTTGCTTAGATATGATTACTCTGGCCTGATCAGTCAAGGAGTTCACTTTTCTATACAGAAATCCCAGTGTTTGGTCTAGTTTATTTCCCAGTCTATCCAAGTGGGATACCATGCTCAAGCAGGGGTCCAAATATATGCTCAAATATTTGAATATTGTTTCTGTAGGTAAAAACAAGCCATTCTGATCCCTAATTTGAAGTTGATCCTGTTTCAGCAAGTTTTGTTGGGTTCCGAATAACTATCACATTTCTTTTACTTCATTTATAAGCATACGATTATCTTTTTTTCCAATTTGATAAAACACTATATTAATTTTGAAGGGATATTTGAACTTCTCTACTATTTGATCCAGAATCCCATACCACAATATCGTCTGCATACAAAATACTGTTCTCTATAGTGAAGGGTGATGGTATATTATTCATAAAAATTTAAAATAATACTGGGTCTTGCATTGATCCTTGAGGGACCCCTGCTTGAACATCTTCCACTTGCGATAGACAGCCATTAATTTTAACCCTTTGTTTACGACCAGTCAGATAGCTGCTAAACCACTCTATCTAGGTCCCCATACCTCCCATTGTCCCTAGTTTTTCTAGCAAGAGTCCGTGGTCCACTGTGTCGAAGGTGCCAGCCAGGTCCACGAAGACAGCACCCGTGGTCTTCCCTTTTTTGGAGGCCATGAGAACAGCATCCACAAACCCAGCCAGTGCCATCAAGATGGACCGACCACAACGAAAGCCATGTCTCTGGTCACCAAATAGGTTGTACTGTTCCACGTGGGCCAGCAATTGGCGAAGGACACACTTCTCCAAGATCTTATTCACTGTTGCTAATAATGATATTGGCCTATAGTTTGTAATTGCTAATGTCCCCCCTTAAAAACTGGATGACACCAACCTCTTTCCAAATTTTTGGAACAATACCATGTGCCAGAGAGTAATTAAACAGCATTGTCATTGGCCTTTAATATAATTTGCTGATAGTCTTAATAATTGAGTGGGTACCTTATCCAGACCTCTTCAAACACCATGAAGTCTTGCTATATTATAACAATAGCAGTCAGCCACTGCAGCTGAACTGCCCCGGAGAGGAAGGAGTTAACTCCAGAAGATCTGGAGTTCTACAGCGCGAGGGCGCTGTGCTCAAAGCTCTATCTGGCAGTTTCAAATGAAACTGTCAGATTCTTTACTCCGCTTCACTGAACAGTCGCTCCGGAGATCAGCTCCTTCAGCTCGGTTCATTCTTGGTTTAAAGAGTAGTTTTCGGTTCATTTGAACGGCAAAAGTCATTATTTTACCGCATTTCGGTTCCTAAAGCTCTATCTGGTAACCGTAAGTACAAAAATTCAAATCTGTGTGGAAAATTAATTGTCGGTTCGGTTTTGAACCCGATCGGCAATTTTCTGTCTTTTAAACTGTACTGTGGGTTTTTAGAGTGCGGTTCCCGGTTCTTATCGGTTCTAAAAAACGAAAGTATTACGGTTTTCAAATACCGTGACAGGTTGGGAACCGATAAGGTGTCTTGCCTAGCACTGCCATCAAAAGGGCAGTTTTTGGTTAGGCTGGCATTA
This sequence comes from Neoceratodus forsteri, assembly GCA_016271365.2. NCBI lineage: Eukaryota > Metazoa > Chordata > Ceratodontiformes > Ceratodontidae > Neoceratodus > Neoceratodus forsteri. The sequence goes on from CM028138.1 coordinate 423,038,194, forward strand.
TGTCTGAGAAACCCAAAAGAAAAACCGGGCCCACTGGGTTTCAACACTGTGATGTCTGTGGGGCGCCTTTGCCAAGGCTGACCCACACCACTGTGTCTATTGTCTGGGGCTGACCACCTCCTGTCAGACTGCCAGGTGTGTAAAATTTCCTGCAGCCACCCTGGAGAAGAGATTGGGCCGGCTCAGGGAGCGAGAGGCCAGAAGTCGCTGACCGGATGGCCAGCCCGGTTCAGTACCCACTGGACCAGAGGGTGCCCTCTGACCGAGGCGAGACTTCCTCGGGCAAAAGGAAGACTGGTTCAGAGGAACCAGTCCCAAGTAAAAGACAAAGAAATCAGGAGGTTTGGAGTCCAGAATTGTGTCTCCAACTGCTGCAGAGATAGCTAAAGCCATTCAGATTGTCCAGTCACTGTCTCAGGGATCTGTAGAACCACCAACAGTTGGTAAAGGTTGGTTCGTTCAGTCCCAGTGGTTCAGATTTTGAAGTCGAGGATTTTTATGAACCACAGGAGGAGGAGGAATTTGATCAATATATGTGTGGCTGGGAGGGTCTGGGCGTGCCCATCGAACGGGCATTTCTCCAGACAGACCTTTAGAATCTCCCCTATTCTGTCTGAGTCCCTTCTTTCTTTATTTTTTACAAAGGTTGCAGAAACCCTCCAGCTTCCTTTAGAGGAGGCTGTGGATGAGCAAGAGGAGCCTGATTATGTGGAAATGATGGATATTCCAGAGTCTAGGAGGTTGTCTATTCCTTTGCATAAGTCATTTAGGAAGCAAACAACAAAGATTTTAAAAATCCTCATTCTGTCCCTCCTGTAGATAAAAAAATGGACAGAAGGTATACTTTGTCAGGCTGGATACAGACTTCCTTATTGAGCAGTGTAGTCATGTGGGTGTGGTACAAGCTGCAGCCTGTGACAAGGCTAATATTCCTCTGGCCTCACATCCTCCTGATAAGGATTCTAGGAAGATTGATGCCATGGCGAAGAAACAGTATGCAGCTTCTTTGGGACTCAGGCAGGCAAATTATATGGCTTATGTGGCTAGATATCAGAAATCTAGGTGGGACACAGTGTTGCAGTTAGCCAAGCAGGCCCATGGCCAGCTGGCTAGTGAGTTGGAACAGGTGGCTGCTGATGGCATTGAAGCCTCTAAAGTTCAATTTCATACTGCTGTTGATGTTAATGATGTTTCCTCTAGGGTCATGGCTACTTCTGTAGCTTCCGTGAGTTGGCATGGCTCAGATGCACTAATCTGTCCCAAGATACTCAGTCAAAGGCTATGGATTTTCCTGTAGTGGGAAATTCTCTGTTTGAGGAGCAAACAGAAAATTATATGAAAAAGATGGATGAATACAGAACTACCTACAAAAGTGCCCAGGCTAAGGAGAAGCATGCCATGCCACAAAGGCATGCTCCCAGAGGTAAGGGCAGACCCTTTTCAGGCCTTTTACCAATTTCAAGCCTCCTCTGCTGTCTACTGAAGGTTTCTTCAGAGGCAGGGGTAGGCGTGGCTGGTAGACCGTCTCCCTCCCCTCAGCCTAAGGCTGCTGCTAAGCAGGCACCCTGATGGGGTGCCCAGGGCCGATTCTCCTGTACCAGTGGGGGCAGGTTGGCCTATTTCAGCCAGAGCTGGCTGTCCCTAACCGGACAGATGGGTTCTGGAGGTAATAGGCCAGGGTCTAGTTCTCAGCTTCAAATATTTTCCAAAGATGAGAGCCAGGCATTTCCCACCTGCAAGTCCTTCAGAAGCCCTTGCTTTGGAAGCAGAGGTTTCTTCTCTTCTGGTCTGCAAAGCAGTGGAAAGGGTTCCTCCTTGCCATCAGGGCAAGGGGCTTTATTCAAGATACTTTCTTACCCCAAAAAAGACAGGAGAATGGCGGCCCATTCTGGATTTAAGATACTTGAACAAGCATCTGTTGAAACCAAAGTTCAAAATGTTAACCCTGGCAATGATATTGCCTTCCCTAAGGCCAGGGGACTGGCTAGCTTCCCTGGACCTCAAGGATGCCTATTTTCATGTTCTGATCAGGCCTTCCACGAAAGTACCTCAGGTTCAGACTGCCCTCAGGCCACTACCAGTTCAGGGCAATGCCCTTGACCTTACCTCTGCACCAAGGGTATTCACAAAATGTCTCGCTGTAGTAGTGGCTCAATTAAGAGAGCAAGGGGTTGCTGTGTTTCCTACCTGGACGGACTGGCTCATTGTGGGTCAGTCTCCAGGTCAGGTAATCCACTTACAAGTCACCCAGCAGCTTCTCACTTCTCTGGGATTTCTGCTAAACTTACCAAAGTCAGTTCTGGAACCAGTTCAGCCCTAACTTTCATAGGAGCAGAATTGAACACAAGGTTAGCCAGGGCCTTTCTTCCCTCGGAAAGGGTGGACAGACTCATCGCCCTGGCATCCTCCTTTACCCTCTGGTCTCTCGACCAGCAAGGCATTTCCTGCAACTCCTCGGACACATGGCTGCTTCCACAGCTGTTGTGCAGGAGCAAGATTCCAGATGAGGGACATTCAGTTCCATTTGAGGGCCTATTGGTCTCAGAGGAAGGACCCCTTACCAAATTGGTCCCAGTTACTCAATCCCTGATCCTGGCCCTACACTGGTGGCAGGATCAAAGCAATCTGAAACAAGGGGTTCCTTCATTCCCATTTCTCCTCCTCACCCTCACCACGGATGCCTCCCTGTTAGGGTGGGGCTCACCTAAGCGACCTTACCACTCAGGAGTGTGGTCTCCTCAGAATCTCTGCTCCACATCAATCTTCTGGAACTCAGAGCTGTCTTTTAGCTCTTCGGATCTTTTCAGATTCTGTCCAGAACAAAGTGGTTCAAGTCAGGACAGACAATACCACCACAATGTGGTACATCAACAAGCAAGGGGCACTCGGTCTTCAGCCTTGTGCACGAAGCAATGAAGTTGTGGTCTCTGGCTTATTCCTGAACACCTCCCTGATAGCGGTTCATCTCCCAGGGAAGGACAATGTGCTGGCGGGCGCCCTCAGCAGAATTTCTCAGGGCCATCACGAATGGGCTCTGAATCCCACAAGTACTGGTCCGTCTTTGCCAGTTGGGGCACTCCTCAGATAGATCTTTTCGCGGCCCCAGACAACCACCAACTTCCTCTTTTTTGCTGCAGGCCTCCAGTACTGGGCTCAGTCCCTCTGGATGCCTTTCTGTTGGATTGGAAAGGGAAGTTCCTGTATGCTTTCCCCCCCTTTCCTCTCCTTTTCAGGGTACTAGTGAAAATCAGATCTCAACCTTGCAGAGTGATTCTGATTGCCCCAGATTGGGCCAGACAGCCCTGGTACCCTCTGCTCCTGTCCCTGGCAGTCCACCTGCCCTGGCCTGCCCAGAGTTCACGACTTACTGGCCTGTGCACAGGGAGAGTGTGGTATCCGGACCTCAAGTCCCTCCACCTCAAGGCTTGGCTCTTGAGGAGCTAGAATTGCTGATTTACACCTTTCTCAAGGTGTTATGGATATTTTAAAGGCTTCAAGGAAGCCTTCCACTAGAACACTTATAATTCTAAGTGGAAGAGGTTTTCCATCTGGTGCTCTGAGAGGCAGATTACCCCAGAATCTGCTGATCTTCCCATTCTTTTGGACTATTTGGTCCATCTGAATTCCTTAGGCCTTAGACCAGCTACCTGAAGGTTCATCTGGCAGCTGTCTCTGCTTTTGTGTCAGCAGGAAGCCTGCCTCCCTTTCTTCTCACCCTGTGTTCTCCAAGTTTTTAAAGGGTTACTTCACACTAACCCTCCCTTTCGGGAACCAGCTCCCGCCTGGGACCTGAATATTTGCATTGCTCAGTTAATGCAACCTCCTTTTGAGCCTCTGTCTTCAGCAGAACTCAAGTATTTAACTTGGAAAACCGTTTTTCTAGTAGCTATCACTTCTAGGGACATGGATATGTTGTTCATCCACACTCATTGGCAGTATCCTTGCCGCTTTAAATCTTGCCGGAAGGTCTTCAAGCTTGCTCCTCCCACCCACCCGGGTGGTATAACTCTCGGCTCTGCCCCATGACGCCTGATCTTCCTTACCGCTTGGAAGCTCAGGTTCCCTCCTTAACGCTCTGCGTTTGTGACTGTTCCTATTTCTCCGTTTGGGTTTAAAAATAAAATTTTGCAAAAGACTTGGTCTTCTATCCCTGCAGCTGCGATGGACAAATCGACTCCCGGTTGGAGATGCCCATGCGGCAGAAGATGTCTCGGACGGATCCACACTCCCGTGTGTCTACTGCTTAGGCCTTGAGCACGACCCGCGGGCTTGCGACCTGTGCTCATCTTTCCAGCCTCGTCCTCGAAGCCGTGCTGCCCGATTGCAACTGGGCCGTCCGAGCGTTTCCCTCGGTGAAGTCAAGGAGGCCGGTTGGCGGTGTCTGCGGCTGGCGGGCTCGGCGGATCAGCTTCGGCGGATGAGTGCGCCCTCGAAGAGGGCGGCAGCGGGCGTATCTTCCTCGGCCGGCATTTATCCGCCTCTCTGGGTTCTTCCTACGGCTTCTTTTAAGGAGCTTTGTCTGTCCCTCTCCACTAAAGGAGAAGGGCCTGCGTCTGCTGGACCTTATTCTCGGTCCAAAAGAGGGACAGGGTAAGATCCCTCCGTCGACGCTCTTGGGGCGGAAAGGTCCCTCTCCGGCCGGGTCAATCGCCGGGCTTCGGGTCGACCGCTCGCTTCCGCCACTGGCCTCACGGTGTCCCGTCCAGATCAGTTGACCGAGACTCCCACCGATGAAGTCGAGATTTTCTCGACCCATTAGACGGGCTATGTCGCCTTTAGCAGCGAGATTCCCTCTCCCGGTTCCCCGGGAGGAGTTGAGGATCCGTGGGCTCGCCTGTGCCTCGGTTCCGGAGCCCCGGATGGACCATCCGAGCCGAAGGAGTGCGGTTCCGGCCGACACCTCCCGCACCGACCTCGGAAATTCCGGGACTCTCGGTCTCGGTCTCGGACCTCTGGCGGTCCAGCCGATCCCACCGTCATAGGCGGTCTCGGTCTCGGCACATGATGGCGGCGTCGCGCTCGTCCTAAATCCTCCTCCTCGGATGAGGAGGCTCCGGCGTAAATTACGTCGGCGATGCGAGGACCTTATGTTTAACAACTCCTCCTGGCGGGGAATAAGCGACTCCGTCGCCTTCCCGGCCATTAATGTAACTGTCACGGGCGACACAACCCCTCGACTTATCCGAGGCCTATACCCAGGCGGTTGTTGGCCAAAACCAACTGCTCCACCGATTCGGTGGAACCTCTCCTCCACAGCCACCAATTGGGGCTCCGACCAAGGATTCTCGGTCGACTGAGGTCCTACCCATCGGCTGTCAGTTCCCTCACTCCCGACCGACCTCGGCAGGTGAAGGGTGGCTCAGGCCAGAGGCAGCTCTTGAGGACTCTTCCAGTCGAAGATGATTCCTCCTTTTTCTCCAGCGACTGGACTTGGAGTCTTCAGGAAGGTCAGTCAATGGGCGATAGCCCGTCGTCCTTCCTAGAGACTGCCCGGCTCATCTCGAGTCTACGGGATGGAGCTCGAACCCGTTTCAAGCAGGCCGGTATCCCTCACGGAGATTCTGGACGAGGGATTCTCCGAGGAGGCCTTTCCGGTGGCGAGGCCATAGTGGGTCCACACTGGAACTTTGGCAGCGCCCTGCTTCCTGCCCTCGCCTTCGGCCAGGATGGCCAGGAAGTATGTGGTCCCTACGGTTCCTTGTCCGGTTTTGAACACCCTCTGCTGAGGGGTTGGTTACCGACAGCGTTTTCGGCGCCCGCATGCGCAGGGATGTGGACAAACCTCCTGACAAGGGTCAAGAATTGGACTATGTCGGGCCGAAAAGTCTCGCTGCGTCCTCTCGACGCCGTCAGGCCAGTTCGGCCGTCCTCATGGCATTTTTCTCATGCCCTGTTGGGCTCCTGGATGAGTCATCCCTCATCTTCCGCCCGATCTGCAGACTACGGTTAAGCAGGTGCGGGACCAGGGCAGGAGCAGTGGCCAAACAGCAGCTCCAGACTGCTTTGGATATGGGGACTCATGTGCCAGATCGGTGGCGGCGCGAGTGGCTATCGCGTCGGCGGGCTTGGCTGAGATATCACCTTTGCCGGATACCCAGCACAAGTTGGCAGATGTTCCTTTTGGGGACGACCTCTTGACCCTGGGGTGGAAGGTCACCTGCAGAGGATCGAGAAGTCCAATGCCACCTTGGACTCGGTCTCTTCAGCTCAGGACAAAAGGCATAAACCACAGCCTAAGCCCTTTGTCCTTCTGTGCCCCAGCCCTGACCCAGCAGCGTCAGGGCCAGCAGGCTCGACCTTGGCATCCCAAACCCAAGCCACGGCTTCCTCTAACAGGAGGCAGGGAGGAAAGGGCCCAGGAGGTCCCTCGGCGGTCCCTCCTCCAAGCCTGCCCAGTGGCGGGCTGAGGTGTCGCCCCATCCCGTCACCTTACCCCTAGGTCCCCGTGGAGGGCAGCCCGGCACTTCCGTTCCGCCTGGTCGCTGTTACCACGGACAGGTGGGTCTTAGAGGTGGTGGGAAGAGCCTGCCTCTGGAATTCGAGCAGGCACCACCCTTCAGGCCGTCGCCCCTCGGGAGCCGGGATCCCAGCCTCACTGGCGGCTCGTCGAGCTGACATCGCTCTCCTCCTCCAGAAGGAGGTGGTAAGAGAGGTGGTGGACCCTCCTTCAGACCCAGGGTTTGTGTCCAGGTACTTCCTGGTTCCGAAGCAGACGGGGGCTGGCGCCCCATTCTCGACCTACGACCTAAACAAGTTCCTAAGGTCTCGAACCTTCAGGATGGTCACTCTGGCTCAGATAATACCATCCTTGGAGCAGGCGTGTGGTTCTGCTCTCTGGACTTGCAGGGCCAGCGTTTTCACGTCCCTATCCGTCCGTCTCACCAGAGATTCCTTCGCTTCGGCGGAAGGATCCCTCTTCGAGTTCCAAGCCATGCCCTTGACATCTCCAGCTCCCAGGGTCTTCACCAAATGCATGGCAGTGGTGACAGCATTCCTCGGTGCCGAGGGTCGGGTGTACCCTTACCTGGACGACTGGCTGATAGCAGCTCCCTCCAGGAAGGAGGCGGGTGGTCAGAGATCTGGCCTCAGGTCTGCTCTCAACTGGGCCTCCTTATCCATGAGGCCAAGTTGGAACTCGAGCAAGCAGGTGATTCTATTCATCGGGCGCAGCTCGACTCTCTTCGAGCCAGAGCGCGGCTCAGCCGGACAGGGCGAGGTTCTTTCCTCCTTTGCCCGATCATTTCTGGTTGGGCAATTAGCCCTGCCAGGACTTCCTCGCCTCCTGGGTCTCATGGCGGCCTGCACCAGCGTGGTCCCGTTGGGCCGCTGGAACATCGTCCCCTTCAGTGAGGACTGGCCAGCCAGTGGTCCTGCAGCTGCGATCCCTTGGACCAGCGTAGCCGGTGACACAGGGGATGTGGGCAGCTCTCCAGTGGTGGACCGTTCCAGATCATTTGCAGGAGGGCATCCCGTTCGTCCGCCCGAGCGGCGGTCTCTCTATCGACGATGCCTCTCTGATGGGTTGGGGTGCACATCTGGGGAACACCGGGCTCATGGCCTCTGGTCCCAGGAGTCGATGCCACATCAACCTGCTGGAGCTCGGCGGTCCGCCTAGCTCTCACCGCCTTTGCTCCGTTCCTCCGAGGTCAAGTGGTCCGAGTCAGGCGGACAATACCACGACCATGTACTATCTGAACCGCCAGGCGGGGCCAGCGCTCCATGCTTCTGTGAAAGGCTCTCGCATTTGGTCACTCGTGCACAGCCTGGGCGGATCTCCTAGCCATTCACGTGGCAGGAGCCTCCAACACCCTGGCGATGCCCTGGGCGGATGGGGCTGCATCCCACAGTGGTCTCTCCTGCGGAGGTAGTACACATCTGTTCTCCCTTTGGGACACCTCAGGTGGACCTGTTTGCCTCCATGGAAGCGAAGGCTGAGTCTGTTCATGCCGCCCCCCTCAGCAGGGCTCGCTGCAGGGGATGCCTTCTCGAGGCAATGGACCCGGGCCTCTTTCGCCTTTCCCCATTTCCCTTGATCCACAAGGTGCTTCTCAAGGCGAGGAGGGACAAGCGCAGGTGATTCTGATAGCCCCAGACTGGCCTGCCAGTTCTGGTACCAGATCTCCTCAGTCTCAGCTCCAGGACTCATGGACAGCTTCCAGCTCGCCCGGACCTGCTCTCAGTCAATCAGGGAAGGTGTTCCATCGGACCTTCAATCCCTACCACCTGGCCTGGTTCCTGGCGGCTAGAGTTCCAGGCCTTGGGTCTTTCCGGCAGGTCCTCAATGTAGTTGAGGCGTCCCGTGAGTCGACCAGAAAATGCTATGCCTTCAAATGGAAAAGGTTTTCCATTTGGTGTCAGAACAAGGGCTTGGACCCTTCCTCCTGTTCCTTGGCAAGCATCTTGGACTATTTATGGTCCCTTTCTAGTCAAGGGCTTAGGTCGGCGACCCTAAGGGTGCACCTGGCAGCCATCTCTGCTTACGGGCGGGCGGGAAGCAGTCGATGGCGCAGGAGAAGGTGGTCTGGCTTTTCAAGGCCTTGATCACATTTCCCCTCCAGTCGGGAACCCCACCTCCGTGGGATCTACTGCTGGTACTGGCAAAGCTCATGGGCAAGCCATTGAACCTATGCACAGGTGTGCTCTCTCTCACCTGTCGTGGAAGACCGCCTTCTTGGTGGCTATCCGTCAGCCAGAAGGATGGGAGAGCTCCAGGCGCTTTCCATCGAGTCTCCTTACCTGGTCTTCCACAGGGACAAGGTTGTCCTGCTTCCACCGAAATTCCTTCCGAAGGTGGTGCCGGAGTTTCACCTTAACCAGGTGTTGACTCTGCGGTGTTCTACCCAATCACACCTCGGAGGCGAATATAGGCTCCATACTCTGGACCTAGAAGGCTCGCTTATTATAAGGGCGCTGGCTGAAATCGAGGAGAGGTTCGCCCAGCTGTTTGTCACCTACGCTGAAGCCGCATCTGGCAGACCTGCAGCCAAGCGGACGATAAGCAGGTGGGTAACCTCCTGCATAGATCTCTGCTATAAGTTGGCGGGCATGGAGCCTCCCAGAGGATAAGAGCTCATTCTACCCGCCATACTGCTGCAGCGAGTGGCTGCTTCAGGGCGTCCCTATCCAGGAAATCTGCAGGGCTGCTACCTGGAAGTCAGCAAACACCTTCATTACCCACTACCACTCGACCTTGAGTCACGCCGGGATGCTGGTTTGGGGCCTCGGTTCTCAGTCTCTCTTTCCCAAGTAAGTATTGGGGTGTCGTCTTGCCTCCCTCCTCCCGGAGAACTGCTAGGAGTCTGCCAATGAGTGTGGATGAACAACATATCCATGTCCCTAGAAATACAGGTTACTCACCTGTAACAGGAGTTCTAGGAATGGTATATGTTGTTCATCCTGATACTCTCACCTCCGGCCCGGCCTTTAACCTGAGCTGCCAGCGGCAGATCTGGCGTCATGGGCGGAGCCGAGAGTTATACCACCGGGTGGGTGGGAGGAGCAAGCTTGAAGACCTTCCGGCAAGATTTAAAGCGGCAAGGATACTGCCAATGAGTGTGGATGAACAACATATACCATTCCTAGAACTCCTGTTACAGGTGAGTAACCTGTATCTCTGCTAGACGCATAAGTGAGTTACAGGCCCTGTCAGTGGAAGAAGATTTTATCTCTTTCCACAGAGATAAGGTAGTCCGTAGGACTAATAGAAAGTTTTTGCCTAAGGTGGTTTCTGATTTCCACCTGAATCAATCTATCTCCCTCCCAGTATTTTTCACTGAGCATTCTTCCTCAGGTGAGAGACTGCACAGCTTGGATGTCAAAGGGCATTAAGTTACTATCTAGGCGCACCAGAGGTCATAGGTTGAATCCCTCCAACTGTTTCTTACCTATGGCGAGGTTGGCAAAGGAAACCTGCCACTAAGAGAACAATTGCAAGGTGGATTGTCTCTTGTATCCAATTTGTTATCAGAAACTGGGTGATACCCCCCTCAGGATTGAGGCCCACTCCACCAGGGGTACAGCTGCGTCTCTGCGGCTGCTAGAACATTCTATTCTGGAGATTTGTCAAGCTGCTACCTGGAAGACAGTTCACACTTTTACCAACATTATTCCCTGGATATCCAGTCCAGGAGATGTTTTCGGTTAGCACAGCTGTGCTTCAGAGCCTATTTCCTAAGTAGGTTCTGACCCTCCTCCATGGAGGTACTGCTGTGTAATCTGCTATTGTTATAATATAGCAAGACTTCATGGTGTTTGAAGAAAAATTACTCACCTTAGTAATTGCTTTTCTTCTCATGGAGTCTTGCTATATTCCACCCTCCCTCCTGCCCTCTCAGAACTCCTACTTGGGTAGAGGTGGCAAATTGGTGCAAGCACTGTGTCATGCCATTTTAGTTTCCCTAACCCTGTTTTCCTTTGGGTTAGGGATCTAGATTGTTCTTTTAGGTTATTTTTTATTGCCCCCTTCTTGGACTTGAGTCTTGGGGGGAAGGGGGTTCATATGTGCTTGTCAAGGGTGGTAAAACGAACCATAATACCATCAATCTTTGTTATTATGGTTCTGGGTGTTTCTTTGTTGTTTATATTGTTGTTATTACTACTAGTAGAGTAGCCATAGGCTAGTGTAGTTTTCCACACAGACTTTTTCCGTCCTTTGATGTTGGCTTCGTAAAATCTGACAGTTTCATTTGAAACTGCCAGATGAAACTTTGAGCACAGCCCTCGGCTGTAGAACTCAGATCTTCTGAGTTAACTCCTTCTCTCTCGGGGCAGTTCAGCTGCAGTGGCTGACTGCTATTGTTATAATATAGCAAGACTCCATGAGAAGAAAAGCAATTACTAAGGTGAGTAATTTTCTTCCCCAGCTTCTGCAGTAGTTTTAAAACCTCACGTTTATCTACGCTATCAAAGACAAAGGGGGGCACCTCTTTTATGTTTGATGCCATTCTCTGATTAGCTGGGCCTACTTCTACCTGCCCTATGTCCAACCTATTTGCACTTAATGTTTTTGAAATAAAAAAATTATTGAAATGATCAGCTATGGTCTCACTGTCTTGAATTAATTCTTCCCCCACTTTTATGCCTTGAATACTCCTATCTTCCTTGGGATTGTAAAACTGTCTGAAGGACTGCCAGAACCTTTTAGGATCTTTTATATTCTTTAACTGCGTCTGTTGGTAATAACTCGATTTTGCCTCCGATATCCCCTTTTTGCCTTGTTTCTTATTGTTTTATATTGTAGTAGTGACTCCCTATTTCTGCTCTTTAAATACTGTCTCCTTATTTTCTCCCGATGTTTTATTTGATCCCTGAGTTTCTTATCTAACCAAGGGGAAATTTTCCCTTTCACCCTCCATTTTGTAGCAGGGATGTATTTTTCAAATAGCTTACTCAAATAGCAGTTAAACTATACCACCTTTAGATTCAAGTCTTCAGAATTCATGACTTCTCACCCCAGGAATACTCCAATATTCCTAACTCTTCTGCAGTGTACCTTTAAGGTCAGAATGCCCGGAGATGGAATGTTATGCAAATGATGGAATCATTGGCATGAGACACTTTTCAAATGCTACCACCTATCAACTGCCTACATTCTAACCCTCAGATTTCTCTCTCCGCCTGTCAAGACCAGACGCCTGGAGATTTCCTCCTCAACATCTAGTCACAAGAAGCCTTGATTTTCATAAATACTTAAGTATTTCTTGTTTATTTTCAATTGCTGCCTCTTATCTTTGTGTTTTTCTATAACTGTTAGCTAATTTAGTTAGTTTTGTATAGTTTTCTCGGTTCGGAATAACTGCTGAGGAACCGAGGTATTTTAGGTTAGTTTTAGTCTTTTTTTTCTGTCATTTGCATATATTTTGACTGTTTAAAATTAGTTTTTTAGAACCGATAACTCCGGTTCTGAACTGCTAATCTTGGTTCAAATTTTATCGGTTTCTGGTTTTGCTCGGTTCCTCCGATCGGTTCCTGAACCGACCGCAACCGATAAAAAGTGTTTCAATTTAAGTTTTAAAAGGTGTACTATTGTGGTTGCGGTTTTTCTCCGTTATGTCAGAAAAACCTAAAAAGAAAACCAGTGAACCCGGTTTTAAAAACTGTTCTGAGTGTGGTGAAGACTTTGCCAAATAAGATAAACACTCTGTTTGTGTTTTCTGCTTGGGTTTTGACCATTTAAAGTCTGACTGTGCTATCTGTAAATCTTTTCCAGACAAGACTTTAGAAAAACGTCTGGACAGACTAAATAAAAGATTTGAGGGTCCCTCTGGCTCTGATCAGCTGAAACCCTCAGGGTGTGTGGGTGACACCACAATTTCTGCTGTTTCTACCTCTGACACAGGTAAAAAGAGACCCTCTAAACTGGCTAGCTCCCCGGTTCCTGTTAAAAAACAGAAAAAGACAAAACGCACTGAACCCCCTGTGAAAAAGGGGACTTTGGTGGTGCTTGCCGCTGTGCCTTCTCCTGCTGAGATTGCACAAGCAATAAAAAATTATACAAACCTTGCAGGATCTGCTGCCTGTGGTATCACAGTCTCCTGTCCAGACTTCTGCACCCTCCATCCCACTCTGTTTTCCTGAACAGCGTGAGGGAGAGGAGGAGGAAGAAGAAGGTGAGCCTATAGAGCCTGAGGTCTCCCCTGAACAGGAGTTTGGCTCTCCTCCCAGGACTACTGAAGATTATTCTTCTCATTTTTTCTTCATTAGGAAAATTGCTGATGCCTTAGACATCCCTACCACTGAAGTTGTAGAGGATGAGGAGGCTGAATATATGGATATGATGGGACTGACCCCTACTAAAAAGCTTTCACTTCCCATCAATAAATTCTTCAAAAGAGATATTTTCAAACTCCTCCAAGCTCTTGGGTCTGTCCCTCCTTTGGACAAGAGAGTGGACAAAAAGTATCAGCTTGACAGAGCAAGGGCTGAGTTCTTATTTTCACACCCTGACCACGAGGGGGTGTGCAAGCTGCAGCTTGTGATAAGGCTAAAGTCCCTCTGGCTTCTCATCCTCCAGAGAAGGACTCTAGGAAAATTGAAAGCATGGCCAGGAAAGGTTATTTGTCAGCCTCTCTGGCTATTAGGTAAGCAAATTATCTGGAGTCTGTCCAGGACGTGGCTGAAAAAGCATCTCCTCCTCTTTCAGCAGACCTAGCTGAAACAGTTAGGTTTGGCCTGGAAACTGCCAAATATCAGTTTCAGATGGCAGCAGACAGCAATGAGACTGCTGCAAAGTGGATGGCAAATACCATCGCACAGAGAAGGTTTGCTTGAGTAAGAGCCACAAATCTAACACAGGATGCTCAGAATAAAACTGGATTTTCCTATGGAGGGCACTTCTTTATTTGGCAGCCATACAGAGGTTTACATGAAGAAGGTGGATGAGTATAAGGCCACCTTCCGTAGTAATTCTACAAAAGAAAGACCCTCCACTTCCTCTAGACCATTCAGTAGGGGAGGTAGGGGCAGCCAATTTCATACCAGGCCGTTTTACCAGGCCATGGTACTCCCTCAAGCACCCCAATACCCACAGCAAGGATACTTTAGGGGTAGGGGCAGAAGAGGTGCCAGGCGTGGTACCCAGTCTCAGCCCCAGGCTTAACAGGATCCCTGACTCCTTCATTCAGGATGCCTCTCCTTTACCAGTAGGGGGCAGGCTGACTCATTTTCTCCACAACTGGAACTCCATCACCACAGACAAGTGGGTTCTGGAGATTGTGGGTCATGGCCTGTCCCTAAATTTCAAGTCTCCCCCTGTTCAAAGAAACAGAGCTTTCAAACCAGCTTCCCACCTAGAAAGCAAAAGGCTGGAAGAAGAAGTGAAACACCTTCTTTCACTGAAGGCAGTGGAACCAGTGCCACTGAATCAAAGGGGGAAAGGACTTTATTCAAGGTACTTTCTTACACCAAAGAAAAATGGAGACCTGCCGCCTATCCTGGATCTCAGGATCCTCAACAAATTCCTAACAAAACCAAAGTTCAAAATGGTAACTTTGTCTCTGATTCTGCCAGCAATCCAAAAAGGGGATTGGTTGGCATCATTGGACCTGAAAGATGCCTATTTCCACATTCCCATAAGGAAGTCTCACAGAAAGTTTCTCAGGTTCAGACTCCAATCAGGACACTATCAGTTCTCAGCTCTTTCTTTCTGTCTCACTTTAGCACCAAGGGTGTTCACAAAATGTCTGGCTGTGGTAGTGGCACACTTACGAAGACAAGGTGTTTCAGTATTCCCCTACTTAGACGACTGATTAGTGGTGGGGGATTCGCCACAACAGCTAGCAGAGCACCTCCAACTCGCTCAACATTTGCTGGAGTCTCTGGGGTTCATTTTAAACTTGGAAGAATCAGTTCTGATTCCTTCTCAAATTCTGCAGTTCATAGCAGCAGAATTGAATACCAAGGTGGGCTGAGCATTCTTTCCCAGAGACAGGGCAAAAAAGCATCTTGCAGTTGGCAGCCTCTTTCAGGCTCAATGTCCCAAGGCCAGCAAGGCAGTTTCTTGAACTCCTGGGTCACATGGCAGCTGCAACAAGTACAGTGCTGGGATCTAGGTTTCAGATGAGGGACATCCAGTTTCATTTAAGAACTCATTGGTGCCAACGGAAGGATTCCTTGTCAGAGCTTGTCCCTGTAACGGAAACATTTATTCAGGCTCTTCAGTGGTGGTAAGAGGAAGCCAACCTTAGAGAAGGGGTTCCTTTCCAAAAAGAGCTCCCTTCAGTAATTCTCACAACAGATGCATCCCTCCTGGGCTGGGGGGCTCATCTAGCAGAGCACACTGCTCAGGGTACTTGGTCAAGTGCAGAAACTCTTCTGCGCATAAACCTGTTGGAACTCAGACCAGTGTTTTTGGCAATGCACTGATACAGGGATAGGTAGTGCAAGTCAGGACAGACAACACTATCACCATGTACTACATAAATAAGCAAGAGGGAACAAGATCAAGCCTCCTTTGCACAGAGGCTATGAAAATCTGGACCCTGGCTTACTCACTAGGCTCCTCACTACAGGCCATTCATCTGCTAGGCAATGACAATGTTCTGGTAGATACTCTGAGTTGAATCAGTCAGGACCATCACGAATGGTCCCTGAACAGGCAAGTGGTACAAACTCTATTCCGGGGGTGGGGCACCCCAGAAATAGATCTATTTGCCTCTCATTAGAGCCGTCACTTGCCTCAGTTCTGTTGCAGACCTCCAGTAGTGGGCACGATTCCTCTAGATGCCCTTGTCCTGGATTGGTCAGGGAAATTCCTGTATGCATTCCCCCCTTTTCCCCTGGTATACAGGGTGCTGTTGAAACTCAGGTCTCAGCCAGCAACAATGATCCTGATAGCCCCAGACTGGGCCAGGCAGCCATGGTACTCCCTGTTGTTGTCCATGTCAGTGGAACAACCAATACACCTTCCCAGGAGGCACAATCTTCTGACCTCCAATCAGGGCAGACTCCTGTATCCGAACCTCAGGTCACTCAGTCTCAAAGCTTGGCTCTTGAGGACCTAGAGTATGCTGGTTTACATTTCTCTGAGTCAGTTATGGCTGTTTTAAGAGGATATAGAAAATCCTCTACTAAGAAAACCTATGCTGCAAAATGGAAGAGGTTTTCCATTTGGTGCTCTAACAGGAGTGTGGTGCCAACCCAGGTAGGAGTGCCAGGGTTGCTGGACTACCTAGTCTATCTACACTCCTTAGGTTTACAGCCTGCTACACTGAAAGTTCATTTAGCTTCAGTTTCTGCCTATGCTAGCAGGTAAGCCTGTTTCCTTAGCATCAAATCCAATTTTTAAAAAGTTTTTCAAAGGCCTTTCACGTATGTACCTACTAGTAAGAGAACCAGTGCCAGCTTGGGACCTTAATATTTGCATTGCTTAGCTCATGGCTCCTCCTTTTGAGCCTATATTTTCAGCACCTTTGAAGTATATCACTTGGAAAACAGTGATTCTAGTGGCCATCACTTTGGCTAGAACTATTAGTGAGCTTCAGGCCTTATGTATTGAAAAGGACTACATTGCTTTCCACAGGGATAAGGTAGTCCTTCAAACAAATAGGAAATTCCTTCCCAAAGTGCTGTCAGACTTCCATTTGAACCAGTCCATTACTTTGCCAGTGTTTTTCACTGGTCACTTTTCTACTGGTGAGCGTAGGCTACGTAGCCTGGATGTCAAGAGAGCTTTGAGCTACTACATGACAGCAATTAAGCCCCATAGGCAGGATAGAACACAGCTTTTCCTCACTTATGGGGATGTGGGAAAGTGTAACCCAGCATCTAAAAGGTCCATTTCTCGCTGGATTATTCAGTGCATTCAATTTTGTTATTCTAAGGTGGGCAAGGAAGCCCCAGCAGGGCTTAGAGCCCACTCCACAAGGGGTACAGCTGCAACATTGGCAGCTGCAGGAGCTTTACCATGGTGGATATTTGTAAAGCAGCAACCTGGCGAACAGTACACACTTTTTTCAAGCATTACAGCTTGGATATGCAGGCAAGGGCTGATGCCAGGTTTGGTACAGCTGTCCTGCAGAGCCTGTTTCCAAAATAGGTTCTTCCCACCTCCAAAGGTACTGCTTTTTAGTCTGCAGAAGAGTTAGAAATATTGGAGTATTCCTGGGGTGAGAAGAAAAAGTTACTTACCATGGTGACCTTGTTTCTCCCAGGGGATACTCCAATATTCATAACTCTCCCTCCTCCCCGGTTTAAGAACCAGTGTCCTCTGTTTTCCATGCTGTACCATAGTGTTTGCATGCCACGCTTTTACTTTTATTAAAACTTGTTTACCTTTTTCAGGTGATTCTGACATAAGGAGTGTGTGGGGAATTTTTGCTTAATGATACGTTTTTACTTTTCATATTTCCTTCCAGTTGGAGGTTTTTTAGGTAGGGAATTTTAAATTAGAATTTAGTATGTTTAAATTTTGGGCCCTGTCTTGCAGGTGTCCACGAAATCAGAGGGTTAGAATGTAGACAGTTGATAGGTGGCAGCATTTGAAAAGTGGCTCATGCCAATGATTCCATCATTTGTATAGCATTCCATCTCTGAGAATTCTGACCTTAAAGGCACACTGCAGAAGAGTTATGAATATTGGAGTATCCCCTGGGAGAAACAAGGTTACTATGGTAAGTAACTTTTTCTTCCTCCCAGTCTGTTTGCTCTAGTTCCTTCTTGTAAGCCTCTTCATAACCTATTTATACACCTTTTATTTATAAATCTAAGGGCCATGGTTTGCTTTTTCATCTTACGTATACAAAATACAGGACAATGATCCGATATAGAGTCGGGCAATACTCTAGTTTTTAAGATGTTTCTTGGCCTATTTGTTATTAGCCAGTCTATTGTGATATGATTGTTCATTTTATAGTTATAATGGGTAGGGGCCTCTATCATTTGTACAAAATGGGCGGCTTCCATACTGGACTTTAGTTTTCCAGCAGCCGTCTCTGACTTCCAATCTTGATTTACATCACCTAACATGATATGTTCCCTTCTATTCTTCTGGATTCTTGTCCATAGATCAAAAACTGAATGATCGGCCGAAGTATACTTAGGGGGTCAATAAAAACAGGGAAGGTAAAGATGTTTAGAAACCAGTTGTTCCCAGCTTAATCCGTACAGTTATGTAATCGATACTGTTGTCAGTTGGCTCTTTTTCCACTTCTGCTGGCAGTATTTTGTCCTTAATATAAAACATTACTCCGACACCTTTCTTCTCCTCCCCCATCTTGTCTTAGGATATAGTACCCATTTATTTGTATCAGATTTGAAGAAACAGATGGCTTCAGCCAGATTTCACATATCCCCACAATATCATAATTCCCAATCTCCACCCATACCCTTCGCTCATCCATATGTGCGTGTACACTTCTAATATTTTGATAGGCTATTTTCAGACCCTTTTCCCCTTTTGGCCCTTGATTTCCCCCATGGCAGATAGGGCCTGGGTTATTTTCTACATCCCCAGCAAGAATCAGTAAAATTAATAAAAAGTAGTTAGTAACTTTACTTCTTTTTATCCTGAGGAGCACTCCTGCTGTTAGGCTTAAATTCAGCTTCCCCTTATGTACCAAGGGCCAGGAAATATAGGTAGCATTGGTTAGGGTACATTTTTGGTGAACTTGTATTAATTAATCCCTATATTCATAGCCACCTGGGCAAACTTCCCACCCCTCCTCATCTGATCTGGTGTACTTCCCCATGCTCCATTTACCCTTCCCTATTCCTTTCCCCTCCACCAGCCTGTTCCCAAGCAGTCTAAACATACTAATGTTAGATATAATCCTATAAATCTGTCACATTTAATATAGTAATGATATATTTTTAAAACGGTCCTTGAAGTGAAATGAAACAGTATTTAAATCTTCCTTTAAAAGGCCCGTAAGGGACCAATAATCAGAACCTACTTCAGTCTGTTTTTCCCTCCCGGGTCACTCGCTCGCACAGTCGCCATGCGGCTGATACGAGCTTTTGTTGTCAGCCGCCCTCAAGCCCGTTACCGGCTGCTGGCTCCACCAAGCCCCCACACACCGGACTAATCCCAGGCTGAGAAAGAAAGGCCACAAGCAGCTAGACAGCGATGAATTTGCTGGTGCAGGTAAAGCAATGCTGGAAGCAGTTCAAACAGCAGAAAATAAAATTGAAGCACTGTTTATGTGTTGTTTGTCTGCTTCTGGTAAGCAGCTGTTGTGTGGGTTGGCTTGCTGTGCTAATTCGAGCAGTGCGGGCTTTGCATCCCACAAAAGTCACCACCTGCCACAGTATTGTTGCAGACCCCCAGCTTAGGGAATGGTACCCCTGGATGCCCAGATTCTGGACTGGTCAGGGAGGTACCTGTATGCGTCCCCCC
Source organism: Neoceratodus forsteri (assembly GCA_016271365.2). Classification (NCBI taxonomy): domain Eukaryota; kingdom Metazoa; phylum Chordata; order Ceratodontiformes; family Ceratodontidae; genus Neoceratodus; species Neoceratodus forsteri. The sequence goes on from CM028138.1 coordinate 423,057,026, forward strand.
CCCCAATTCCCTCTGGTGTACAGGGTGCTACTGAAGCTAAGGGCCCAGCCTACCTCAATGATCTTGATAGCCCCAGATTGGGCCAGACAGCCATGGTATTCTCTGCTGCTCCTCTCTGTGTCTGTCGGCAAACCAGTACACCTTCCTCGGAGGCACAACTTGCTAACCTCCAGCCAGGGGGAGACTCCTGTACCTGAACTTCGAGTCACTTGGACTCAAAGCATTGCTCTTGAGGACCTACAGTATGCAGGCCTGCATCTCTCTGAACGTGTTCTGGATATTTTAAGGGGATACAGGAAACCCTCCACCAAGAAAACCTACTCCTCTAAATGGAAAAGGTTTTCTATCTGGTGCTCCACCAGGAATATAGTGCCAGCTCTGGCAGGGATTCCAGCTGTGCTGGACTACCTTACTCATTTGCATTCACTGGGCCTGCAGGCCACTACTTTAAATGTTCATTTAGCTTCAGTGTCTGCTTACACTTCAGCTGGGAAGAATGCCTCTTTGGCATCAAATTGTATCTTTAAAAGGTTCTTTAAAGGCCTGGTCCACCTGCACGCCCCTCACAGGGAACCAGTGCCAGCCTGGGATCTAAATGTTTGTATTGCCAGGCTCATGGGTCCCCCCCACCCCTTTTTTTTGTACTTTCTGTTTATTGCTTTAAGATGAACAATGCAGCAGTAATTATCATGTAAGAGATGCACAAGTTGATAAGTCAGACACTCCTGACCCATACCACATATTATTGGGATTACAAACATTTCCTCTCACAGTCCGGTACAGTGTGTGGGTGTGTGTGGGGGGGGTACTCTTATAAGATTCAAGTGCCAAAGAAATTAAATGTCCATACAAAATTGCCAGCCACTTCAATGGCTTGGTGAACTGTCGCAGGGATATTTCACAAAATATATTTATGCACTAAACCAGTAGTGCTCTCAACCAAACAGCAGGTAAACATAAGACATTGGTTAGTATTTCCCCCAGCCCCCACAACTCCATATAAACTCCATTATTAAACAGCAATAGAACCCCAAGCTTATTAAAGGAACTATTAAACAAACCAATTCCCAGAAAGGCTGTGTAAGGATCAAGACTAATATATTAAGAAAAGGCAAACAAAATACCAAAGTTTTAAGTCGTAAGTACTAGCCATGTTGATTTGCATTAGCAATATTTGAAGAAGAAAATAGGCAAGTCCAAACACTGTCCCTGGAAATGCAGCTGAAAAATGGAGTAGTTCCTCATTAAAGTTATAAATACTCAGCCTGCATCAGAGTCCGATTCACTTGATACATTCCCCTGTGCTGATTTAGCTTGGAATTCAGCCTCAATTCTTTCAATCCATCTTCCCGCATCTTTAGGATCAGCAAACTGCCAACTTTTGCCTCCATAGGTAACGCGGAGATGGGCTGGTAGGGGGAAAGAATGCACAATACCCAGCAATCAGAGCTTTTGTCTGATGGCATCAAATTGCTTATGCCACGCTCTCGTCCGAAACAGTAGGTCTGGGAACATTTTTACATTGTGTCCCTGGATTTCCAATGGGTTAACCGACCGTGCAGCTGATATTATAGCATCCCTCACCTTGGGCCCGACCGTTCTGATTAGGACAGTCTGAGGTTGAGAAGGGTCAAGAGGCCTCACTCTTGAGCTGACCCGATAAGCCTGTCGAACAGATGACCATTCAAAGTCCTCAAGTAACTTTAGGGCCTCCGCCATCCAGTTTTTTAATACACCAAAAGGTGTGCTCCCTCTACCCCTTCTGGCATACCCACGATGTGGATATTCCCCGCTCTCAAGCCGTTTTCATCAGCTTCCAGTCGGCTCCTAAGTTGCAGATTTTCTTTAGTAAGGAGTGCTGTTGTAGCTTGAGTCAAATGAGAGCGCTTATCAGCATCCACCGCAGTACTTTTAAGGACAGTCAAAGCAGCATCATGGACTTCCAATTTCTGTAAGGTTTTTTCTATTTTTGCGTCCATTGCCCAAACCGACTCCAATTTGGTCTGCCAGGGGGGTTCCAATAAGGCTTCTTTAAAGGAAGGCACTGGTACTTCTCCTGATGGTCCCACTAATGACCGGGGAACAGCAGGCCTCGAAGCTCTCAACGCTTGGGACTTGAGTGTTTTTTTGTACACCTCATATTAAATGTGGTATCTTTGGAAAGCTTGAGTTGAGCAGAATTCGATGCAGTCAAAAATCTTCTGCTAACGAGCGTTTTAATGGCGATAAATTGGATTCAGTGGAGCCGTGGTGAGCTGTAGAGAAAAACATCCCGCCTGGAAGCTGCTCTCTGGTGCCCCCGGTCCCCTTTTGAACCCATGTCTTCAGTTCCTTTGAAATATGGCACATGGAAGATAGTTTTCCTAGTGGCAGTCACTTCTGCCAGAAGGATCAGTGAGCTCCAGGCTCTCTGCATTGAGCAAGACTACATTTCATTCCACAGGGATAAAGTAGTCCTGTGAACTAACAGAAAATTTCTTCCAGAGGTGATCTCAGACTTTCATTTGAATCAGTCCATCACCTTACCTGGTTTCTTTGCTGAGCACTCAAGCTCTGGGGGGAGCGTAGACTGCACAGTCTTAATGTCAAGAGAGCTCTTAGCTACTACATGACAGTCACCAAGGCCCATAGACAGGACAGGAAACAACTGTTCCTGACTTATGGGGATGTGGGAAAAGGAAATCTAGCATCTAAGAGGTCCATTTCTCGCTACATAGTCCAGTGTATTCAGTTCTGCTATTCAAAAGCTGGGAAGCAGACCCCTGCAGGGCTGAGAGTCCATTCCACAGGGAGTACAGCTGCTACTGTAGCAGCATCCAGGGATGTTCCTTTGGTGGATATATGTAAAGCAGTTACCTGGAGAACAGTGCACACCTTTACCAAGCATTATAACCTGGATACACAGGCTAGGGGTGATGCCAGGTTTGGCACAGCTGTCCTGCAGAGTCTTACTTCCAAAGTAGGTTCTCTGCCCACCTCCAAAGGTACTGCTTCTTAGTCTGCATAAGAATTAGGAATATTGGAGTATTCCTGGGGTGAGAAGAAAAAAGTACTTACCACAGTAATCTTGTTTCTTCTAGAGGATACTACAGTATTCATAACTCTCCCACTCTGCTTCCCCTGCTAGAACAAGTGGCCTCTGCTTTCCATTCCATGCTGTATTACCAGGGGTATGTGTGCCACACTCTGGCTTTTATATTTGGAACTGTGTTTTCAATGGTTTAATCCTCTTCAGGTGATCCTGACATTTGGGTATGTTTTGTTAAAAAAATGTTCCTCCTGTTGGAGGTTTCTAGGTGTTTTGTTATTATTATTATTATTATTATTATGATTGTAGATGATTATTAAATTCCTCTTGGATCCTGTCTTGTCAGGCATCCATGAAATCTGAGGGTTAGAATGTAGGCAGTTGATAGGTGGCAACATTTGAAAAAGTGGCACGGGCCAATTATTCCATCATTAGTATAATGTTCCATCTTTGGGCAGATCTGGCTTAAAGGTATACTGCATAAGGGTTATGAATATTGGAGTATCCCCTGGAAGCAACAAGATTACTGTGGTGACTAATTTTTTCTTGAGGACCACCAACTGCGTCCCTCCCAAAAACCAGTTCCCAAACCATATAGTGAGTCTTTCCTCTAACCCAAGGTCACGCACCTTCTTTACCAGACACCTATGTGATGCTGAGTCAAAACTTTTACTGAAATACAGGTACAGAACATTAACTGAAGCACTCCTGAGGTAAGACTGACTGGTCTGTAGTTCCCTGCCTCCTCCCTGCTACCACTCTTGTAGAGCGGGATGACATAAGCCCTTCTCCAGTCTTCTGGGACCTCTCCTGTGCTCAGAGACTCACTAAACAGTTCTGATAATGGCTCTGCTAGTTCCACCCTTAACTCCTTTAGTACCCTGGGATGTATGCCATCAGGTCCCTTTGCCTTGTCCACCCTGAGCTTATCGAGCTCTTGTAGGACCCTTTCTTTTGTGAAGGGACTAGTGCACACCTCCCTCTCCCCTGTGTCCATGGTGCCAAGCTGAGGGCCCTGCCCTACCTTATCTTCAGTAAATACTGAGCAGAAGTATCTATTTAGGATAGATGCTTTTACATGGTCGTCTTCCTCACACGCCCCCTTATCCACTTTGATCTTAGCAATACCCCCTCTGGACTTTCTCCTTTCACTAATGTATCTATAGAAAGTCTTGTCCCCTTCTTTTACTGTTCCTGCTAGTGTTTCCTCGGTTTGGGCCTTTGTCTGCCTTACTGCCTTCCCTACTTCCCTTAGGGAGGTTTAGTATGCCTCCCTATCTTCATCCTGCTGCGTTCCCTTATATTTCCTGAAGGCCAGCCTTTTGGCTCTGACCTTTTCTGCTGCTGTGTTTGAGAATCAAAGTGGTTTCCTTCTTCTTTTGCAGTTCCTTTTCTCACTAACACAATGGGATGTTGCTTCAAGTATTGCATCTTTAATGCTTGCCCACTTTGCCTGTACCCCCTCATCTGTATTTCCTTTTGCCTGGGCTAGCTTAACTCTGTTGGCCATCTTATCAAAGTCAGCTCCTCTGAAGTCCCATATTTTTGCCTTGGAATGGGATGATTTTGTTCTAGTGTCCAAATTGAACCATACCATGTGATGGTCACTGGCACCCAGATGACCTTCTACCTGGAGATCTGTGATCCTTTCCCTGTTAGTACTAGATCTAGGATAGCCCTGTCTCTTGTGGGTTGTTGTACCAGTTGCTTGAGGCCCTTCCCCTGCAGGGAAGCCACCATGTGTCTAGTTCTGTCAGATGTCCCTGCTGGTATTGACCAATCTGTATCTGGCATGTTGAAATCTCCCATTATCAGAACCTCCCCTTTAGCTGTCACGTTTTGTATATCTTCTAACAGTGACATGTCTATATCCTCCCCTTGGTCTGGAGGCCTGTACACAACCCCAGTTCGTATGGCTGTCCCATTTCCTGTTTCCAGGGTGACCTACAGTTCTTCTGGCTCCTTATGTGTATTCTGAATTTCTGTAGCTTAGCTATTTTCATTACCATAAAGGGCCACTCCACCCCCCCCCCCTTTGCACCTCGGTCTCTTCTGAACAGTACATAGCCAGGTACTGAAGTCTCCCAAGTGTGGTTACTGGTAAACCATGTCTCACTAATGGCTACTATGTCCAGTTTAGCCTCTGTCATTATTGCCTGCAGGTCAGGATCTTGTTTCCCAGACTGCGAGCATTTGTGTACATGATTTTCCATTGGCCAGATTTGGTGTGTTAGTTGTTGGGTGAGGTCGGCGTTTCCCTGTGCATCGTATGGGGGCGGACCTTTTCTTTACCTGGTGATGCAAATGAACTACAAACATGCTGAACTCCTGTTTGACCACTAGCTGAGGGGGGAGGGATGTTCTTCCCATTCGACGTATGGGGTGCTGCACCCCTCTTCCCATTTGCTAGTTTAAATATTCTGCAAAGACATCAAACTTCTGCCCCAATGCACTGACTCCCTCCTTAGTCAGATGCAGTCCATCAAATTTAAAGAACTTTCGCTCCCCAAACTGTTGCCAGTTCCCTACAAATGTGTGTCCTTTTTCCTGGCACCATCCCTTGAACCACATGTTTAGCTCCCCTGTCTGACCGTCTGTCCATCTGTCCCCCTCTCCCAGACTGGCGGGATCTCAGAGAAGGAGATGCCAGATGAAACGGATGACAGTTTGTCACCCAGCCTGGTCAGATGTTCCTTGGTCTCCACAACTGACCGGCTGGCGAGATAGTTAGTCCTTATGTATAACCACAGAACATAAACATAAGAGTTACTTACAGATGTAAATAAATACATAAAAAAGACAAAGAACAGTCTACACTCAGAGTTACCTAAGACACGATTAATTTGAAAGCAGTATTTCTTTTGTGAAGCTATGCAAAAAACATTTTGATAATTTTTGTGTGTTCTAACAAATATGATCTCAGGTTCTTTAAATTATCTCGCTCCCTTCCTCCCTTGAATTATCCCCCATTTATTTTTGAGTTTTGTCAAGAGGTCTGTTTTTAGATTGATCGGGCATTGATTGAGGGATGAGGTCTGTCCCCTTACCTAGTTTTCCCCAAAATACTGCCTATATATCTCTTAATTATCTCTGTCTTGTAATGTGTCCCAATTATTTGCAGAGTTTGTCACAAAACGTTATGTGGAGATAGTTATGAAAGTCTTTATCCTTGGCCAGGCTGTCAGCACAGTGGTAATGCTACTGCTTGCAATGCCAGCGACCCGGGTTTGGAAGCGAGCTAGAGTCATTGAGGATCCGACGGAGCGGGGGAGGAGGATTGAATGTCCCAGAGGATGCTTTCCTCCTCTGGGGAGGAGGTCTGTGAGCTAGCTCCACTACAGTACTGCTACCTGGGTGACCACAGGTGACAGTGCAAGCAGAGCTGCCATGGGTGGGCAGAGAGCCTCCTGACCAGCATGCCTGCCTCCAGGAGTCCTCTTAGTCCTGGCCTGTGAGGCACTTGGGATTGGAACAAGTGAAGAAAATCAGTTGATCGCAGCAGAAAGACACCACCTCTCTCCTCGCAGGCCCGCACCACTCACTGGGCTGCAGACCACAACTAAGTTAAACTCCTCCCAAGCCTGGGGAGCCCAGGAGGCTCTGCTATGGGGAGTAAACTGTGGGGCACTGTAAGGTCAGAGGAAAATCTCGGGGACAGTGGGTGACGGGGCTGGGGGAGAGAGGATAGCCAAAGATGGCAGATCAAGTGAAAAAAAGCATACAAAAAAGTCTTTAGCCTTAAGCTCAAATTTCCCCTTTAAGCTGCCCAAAGGACTAACACTCCCCCATTTTAGCAGTTACCCTAAGCATTTTAATCCTTGTCTTTCCCATCTTCTAAATATGGAGTCTTATTAAATTCAGGGGGATCTAGCCTGTTTTCTTTCTCTCCTGGGTCTAGACTTTACATTGTTCTTTACCAGGTAAGAGGGTTAATTAAAGCCAGTGGTTAATGAGTCCCACCAGAAATCTTTTGTCTATGTTGATAAAGTGTATTGCATGGAAGTTTCTACCCAGCACGCTCTAAATTCTGCTTTTGATTTTTTTTTTTCATTATTGTGTTTTATTCCCTGTGTCTGGTTGAGTTAGCAGCACTATCTAGACACACTTTTTTCCCATTGGGTACAGGGATTAAGTGTGACAAGGTGATGTCAGATTGCATGTGGGACTGCACCCCCCCACCCCCAAACTATAAGGCCGTAACAGAGTGTGTATGTGTGTGTGTGTGTGTGTGTGTGTGTGTGTGTGTGTGTGTGTGTGTGTAATTTTTATTCAGAAAAATAAGTATTGGCTAAGCAGTGTAATATTGCATAGTATGAATCTGTACTGAATGCCAAATGGCATGTAGTCTCTGTATCTCACAGTTGACAGAGTGACCCAAGATGGAAATACAGTCTCTCGGGGGGTATAGGGAGGAGGCACTAAGGTTTGAAACAAAGTCAGGGCATGCGCTGACACCATAGATCACATCAGAGAGCCGTCGAAAACTTCAAACACACCCATAATTCTATTCAGAGGGATCTCTTTTAATCTCTACAAATAAAATGGGTCTATTAAGCACAGAGAGGCAGAGAAGGGAGTAGAACTGAGGCACAATCTACTGATTTTGTCGAGGAATCCAGAACAGTAAGGAAGGTAATACTGATGTGGTCAGACTGTGTTGATGTTGAGAAAAGGGCTTTGTTGGGTAAGAACTGGTCACATATTTCCTGTTTGGCTTATGTAACATTTCTACAGTATCTAAGTTTGAGTCTAAATAGTTCTAGATATATGGGCTTGCATTTACCGTTTAAAACCTTTATTTTCACATGTTTGTCTTAATTGCACTGTTTAACCTTGTTTACTTTGAAATATATCTTATAAATAAAAAGCACTGTTTATTAAGATATACATGACAGGAGTGTCCCTGATGGACCAGTGGCAGTGAAGTGTGCAGCTGTGCAGGTAGCTCAAGTTTGGGAGTGAGCTCAGAATTCTGCATCGGGATTCGGGTGGCAGGGCAGATCACAGCAGCTAATGCTCAGCAGTGCACTGCGGTTGGGGAGAGATGGCATTGGGTTCCAGTGCCACAGCAACTCCTGTGGTGGGCCAAGGGAGTTTGCTCCCTCTGCTGAACATAGTTGCATGTAGTTTTGGCCAGCTGTTGGGTTACGCCAATGCAGGGGAGGAGGGAGGAACCGGGGAGAAAAATGGGAAAATACTCATGGCTCTCTGTATAATGGCCTGAACTCCAAAGGACTGTCCTGGGTCCTAGTGCCAGCTGACACTGGATCCTAGTCCACAGAGTCAACTGCCACAGGTGTTGAAGGGCCCTTCTCTGGATCCCCAGCCACAGAGGGGAGAACCATGGTAGATGATGGAGGGGGCAGGAGCCGGGGGAGGATTGGGGTTAATGGGCGTGAATAGGGTACATCTCTGGGAACAGGGTGTATACCTGACAAACATAGCCAAGCAAAAAATCTCTATAGAAAAAAAGATATACAGTTAGTGACTGGTGTTACATTGTGAAAAGGGTATTCTTGTGAATCTCTGAGGTAGCTGGCTTATTGAAAAGACACTCTATCATAGCTAATCAACACTGAGTAATCCTTCCTAATGCTAGGAGATGATAAGGGAAAGAGTGGTAAACAAGACTGCACTCCACCTGAGGTTCATGCAGTCAGCCTTGGCGTAACCTAAGCAAACTAGTAACTGGGCTCATGGGTCCAGGTGTCAGTGGTGTGCCAACTATGCAGAGGGGCAAGTGTGGGCTCAGCACACTGAACAGGTTGCACTAGGGTAGAGGTATGTGCTAAGCTGGTGTGAGGGGGTTGTTAGATGTGTGGTTTATGACAACTGGTTTTAGAAGTGGGATCTGTGTGAAGTGTACAAGTACTAACCAGCAGCTGACTTATGTTTTGTGGTTACTTGAAAGGTGGATGTGTATAGTACATAGACACATAGAGCAAGTCTTCAAAGACTGCACAAAATACCTAACCAGTCACAAACCAAAATGCACAGGAAAAATATTGTTTTTTGTTTCTCGTTATTTTTTTAAGGAGCAGCAAGTAATCGGTTACAGCAAGTTAAAACGAGCATCTGCATGACCCAAGCAGCAACAGAAACATTATCTGTGGGTCAAGCGACTAAGAAACAGCTCATAAAGGCCCTGGTTGGAAAGGATGATGCGGAACAAGGGGACACCTGGCCACAAGTAGTGATCATGGGTTGGTCTTCCCAACCAGTGGACAGCGCCCATGAGGAGGTGGAGCGGAGCAAGGAGGAGGAACTCGAGGGTTTGGAGCAGTGGTTGGAGCCACAGTCAGTAAAACAGCAGCCACAGCAACAGCAGGACAGGCTGAGAGCTGCTACATTGGCTCCAGCAGCAGATCTTGAGCTGGAAGAGATGAGTTTGCAGTATGAGCTAGGAAAGATGCAGAAAGAGGTGGAAGTCCAGCTGGAAGAGATACATGTGGAAAAGGCCAAGAAAGAAGCCAGCAGGAAAAGATGTAGAGAGAGAGAGAAGTGGGAAGTCAAGCTGGAAAAGATGCAGATGGCAAAAGCAAAAAAAAAGAAGTCCAGCGCAAGCATGAACTTGAAATGGTGTGGTTACATCAGCAGCCATTGAAGAGGTGAGTGGAGATGAGAATAGGGGTCAGCACACAGTCCCAAACCAAATTCTAAAATATTTCCTAACTTTAGAGAAGGAGATGATCTAGATGCATTCCTTAGAATGTTTGACAGAAACGCACACAGTCCAGATTGAACAAGGGAACATGGGCCTTCAGGTTCACTCCTTTATTGTCTGGAAAGGTTCTCCATTATTTTTTTTAAATGAATGTACAGGACAGTTGTGACTTGATAAAATTCAAGACATGTTAAATCGTTATGAACTGACTGCTTATCCATACAGACTGGAATTTTGTAGATTTAAAAAAGATCATGAAGTGAGTTTCATAGAAGCATGGTTACAACTAGCCAATATGGTTAAGAGGTGGTTAAAAGGTGCATGAGAAACATAGAAACATACTGCTGTCCTGTTGTATGGTCTCCACTGTATGTCAGGTGAGAGTGCAAGAGCTTAAACCGAGAGCCACTCGAAGTCTTTACCCATATTTCATGCTGCCAAAAAAAGCTTTACAGAGAAGAAAGCCTCGCTCATTAAAAATTCCTCTGAATCTGTTTTTTACATAACAAAGTTAACTGAAAGAACCACAAATGGTACAGGTATTGGTACCTCAGTTTTCTCAAGCACTGCAGCTCGTTCTTGGCCCCCATTCTTTCACCAGCCCTTGCACAGACTACTGAAGGGATCCTATGGCACTGGCCGCCTGAAAGAAAACATGCAGTATTGCTAGCTGTACCGTTAAAGAGCTTGGTTGAGCCTGGTGAGTCTACTAAAGAAATCTCTTCTGGTATAGCTGGAACAGGGTTGCCACAATTAGATAATCCATTCAGGGACAGAAACATTGTGTCATAGGTGGAAATGTTGTAACTAACTTCCTCCACTGATATACAAAGTCAGTCTGAAACAGCCAATTTAACCTCTGCAAACTCGAATAACTTGACTGCTGCAAGCATTTTAAAGCCAAATGAATAACTGAACACAGTAACAACAGTGGAGCTTTCTAAGTCCCCAAATGAAGAAACAACAGCACAACAAACGGTGCCTAATGAACCGGAACCAGGGCAGTGGGGCTTGAACTGTTAAACGCTAGTATTGTAAACTCTATGCTGAATTCTTTGAACTCTGAATAGGGTTACCATCTGTCCTGATGTTCGCAGGACAGTCCTGATTTGGGCAGCTGTATCCTGCAAAAAACATGAAAAAATACTAAATGTCCTGATTTAATAGTAGAAAAAATATTTTCTAACTTTCCACTAAATGTTGCAGAAAACTATGATACCTTGACTAAAATACCTTAAAATGATAAGAAACAACAGAAGCCACTAAGAAACTACAACGCTCAGCCTTAATTCTGATTATATAGAGAAAACAAGTCTGTTGCATTGGTCGAGGTTATGTACTGTCCTGCGAAAAATCATGTTTCAGTAAGAAATGTCCCACTTTGAGCTTCTTAAAAGGTGGTAACCCTAACTCTGAAATCTGTGTAGTTGCCTCTCCAGCACGCCCTCCATAACTTCAACAGATTCCATGAGGTACCCCTCTTTATGACATATTTTTACCAGTGACTGCTAATGACCGTAAATCCTGTAATGTTGCCATTGAAAAAATAAAAATGACACTGCTAATAAAGAAAACGTAGTACTGGTTGTTAAAGGAGTTCAAGGGCAAGTGATTAATCTAGCTCAAATAATAGAAAATTTGGGGCTGACAAGAACAATATAAGTTCTCAAAACCCTTAGCTGGTAATTACAGGAAAACAAAGCACGGAGGATAATCTTTTTGGAAAACATAAAAATATGAGGCGGTTATCATGCACAGTAAATGAGAGCCAACATAGTTAATGCAGGTGCAGTCACAAAGGACATTTTATCTTATCCTCAAAGGTAACGTGCTAAACATGCGACTGCTACCCTGGAACCTGATTCAGAACAAAATCCAGAACTTTCTGATATGGAAGAGATATGTTTTATAAAATGGGCAAAAAATGTCCTTCATTCTGATTGGCTAAAACCGTCTTTCAGCCTGTCCTTATCAAGACATAATTGTACAACTGGCATTAGTGGTGCCACCCTGTCCTCATAACAGATAATGTATCAATGTGCCAGTCTCATCAAGCCATGCCAGCCGACAGGTACTACAGCTGCGATCTGACAGAAGCGTGACAGAAAAAAAAATATCAGACATCGTAGACATAAACTTCGAACTAAAAGGTTCTATGCTGCAGGTGAAGTTAGGAGTAGGAAAGGGGGGATGTGATAGATGAGGTTATCAAGGATGACAGGGTCTTAGGGCCTTTCGAGTGGATAAGGCATCAGGCCCAGATGGTGTGACCCAAGGGTCCTGAAAGAACTGGTAGAGATACTGGCGGCACCAGTCTGGATCTGTTTAACACCTCGCTGGAGATGTGGTGTATGCCTCAGGACTAGAGAATGGCTCATGTGGTGCCACTTCACAGGAGTGGTCCAAGAGATGAACCTGGTAACTACAGACCAGTCAGCCTAACTGCCATTGTAGGCAAATTAATGGAGATCATTTTTAAAAGAAAGGCTGATAAACGTTCTGGACATTAATGGTCTCCAGGACGATAGGCAGCATGGGTTAGTCATGGTAAGATCCTGTCAGACGAACATGATAGAATAGTTTGACTGGGTCACAAAGTCATTAGACATGGGCCAGGTGGTTGATGTACTATACCTGGACTTCAGTAAGGCCTTTGACTCAGTGCTGCATGGAAGGTTGCTTAGCAAACTGAATAATCTGGGAGTCGGTGACAAGCTGCTGGGGTGGGTCAGGAGCTGGCTGCATGAACGGTACCAGAGAGTGATGGTAGGGGGGTCACTATCTAAACCTAAACCCGCAACCAGTGGGGTCCCACAGGGATCAGTACTCAATCTAGTGCTATTTAACATCTTTATTGGTGACATAGCAGATGAGATGAGAAGTTAAATCTGCCTATTCGCGGACGATACTAAGCTCTGTGGGAGGGTGGACATAGAGGAGGGTAGACAGGAGTACAGTGGGATCTGACCAGGCTAGAGAAGTGGTCTGCTATCTGGCAGTTGGGGTTCAATGCCAAGAAATGCAAGGTCATGCACCTGGGAGCTAAGAACCCAGGGGCCAGCTACTGGCTGGGGAGCATACAGGTGTCCAGCTTGGAAGAGGAAAAGGACCTAGGGGTGATAGTCAGGAGTGACAGGAAGCACTCTGTGTAGTACTATAGAGTGACAGCCAAAGCAAATAAAATGCTAGGATGCATCGCCTAAGGAGTCCCCTCCAGGAGAGAGGAGATCATTCAAACAACATGAAGTCTTGCTGTATTCAGACATAGTGCAGTTAGACCCAGCACTTGAACTGCCCCAGAGAGGAGAGGGTTAACTCCATGCAGAAGCATGGAACGTTGAGCTCGAGCTCGGTTTTCAAACCTCTGTCTGTGGTACTTACCAGTGCAACTGTCAGATTCTTTACTCCGCCTAACAGTGAAGTCGCTCCGGAGATTCCTCTGCTCAGTTCGGTAAACGTAAAGTGTTCGGTTTAAAACTGATTCTTTATTGTTTTTTCAGATTTCCAACCTCTGTCTACAGTACAGGTAGTGTGGTAGATACATAGTGACTGTATTTTATTTTAAATAACTTGTGGAAATTGTTGGTTTCTTCTGTTTCTTCCCGGTTGGTCCGGTTAGGAACCGACCTTGTGTTTCCTTCTAATTTTAAATGTATTATTTTAGAGTGGTGTTCTGGTACCGATCGGTTTCAAAAGAACTGGGCTTTTTCTCAGTTCTTGTCCAAACCCATGACATGGTTGTTACCGATCGGTTGGTATTACCTGGCTTAAACGCTTCTATAGGGTAATTTTGGAAGGTTGGCTATGTCTGAGAAACCCAAAAAGAAAACTGGTCCCACTGGGTTTCAACACTGTACTGAGTGTGGGGAGGCCTTTGCCAAGGCTGACGCCCACCTCATCTGTGTTTATTGTCTGGGGTTTGACCACTTCCAGTCAGACTGCTAGATTTGCAAAAACTTTCCTAAAACCACTGTAGAAAAAAGACTGAGTAGGTTGAAGGAAATGGAGGCCGAGTAGTCTGTAGACCCAGATGGCCAGCCCGGTTCAGTTACGGCCGAACCTGGGGAGGTGCCTGCTGACCTAGGCTATACCTCCTCGGGCAAAAGGAGAACCGACTCTGAGGAGTCGGTTCCATCAAAAAAGAAACAAATGTCCGCCAGTTTGGATCCAGTACCGCTTACTCCAACCGTGGACGAGATAGCCAAAGCTATTAGTATTGTCCAATCGCTTTGTCCGGTTCCGTCCAAACCGGTGCCGCCGGTTAGGCGGTCGGTTCGGTCGAAACCGGCTCCTTCGGATTACGATTCGGATGCTTTCTATGAGGAGTGGGAGGGAGATGAAGACTATCCCGATGATGACTACGGCGGTGGGCGTCTGGATGTGCCCATTGAACCAGACATCTCCCCAGACAGACCCTCTGATGTCTCCCCTCCCAGGCTTTCTGAGTCCCCTTCTCACTTCTTGTTTTACAAGAAGGTGGCTGAAACCCTCCAGCTCCCTTTGGTTGAAGCTGCTGAGGAGGAAGAAGAGCCTGATTTTGTGGAGATGATGGACATCCCAGAGTCCAAAAGGTTGTCCATTTCTCTTAACAAGTCCTTGGGGAAACAGACAAAAAAGATTCTACAGACTCCTAACTCTTTACCTCCTGTAGATAAAAGAATGGACAGGAGATACATGTTATCAGGCTCAGCTGCAGAGTTTCTTTATTCACATAACAGCCATGTTGGGGTAGTGCAGGCTACAGTCTGTGACAGGGCAAACATTCCTTTGGCTTCACACTCCCCAGACAAGGACTCCAGGAAGGTTGATGCCATGGCCAAGAAAATATACTTGGCATCCTCTTTGGGACTCAGGCAGGCAAATTATATGGCCTACACAGCCAGGTACCAGAAGTCCAGGTGGGATACGGTTCTGGAACTGGCTAAAAAAAGACCTCCCCCCAGCTAGCCAAAGAGCTGGAGGAGGTGGCTGCGGATGGAATTGAGGCATCCAAAGTACAATTTCACACTGCTGTCGACTCCAACGATGTGGCATCCAGAGTCATGGCTACATCTGTGTTTCTCAGAAGGCATGCTTGGCTCAGATGTACTAGCCTATCACAGGACACCTAGTCTAAGGCTATGGATTTTCCTGTAGTTGGTAACTCTCTGTTTGGGGAGCAGACAGAGGCTTACATGAAGAAAATGGACGAATATAGAACCACTGGAGTGCACAGGCCAAGGAAAGGCAAACCACTCCTCAGAAACAGCAGTCCAAGGGCAAGGGCAGGCCTTTTCATAGGCCTTTTTACCAAGCCCAGGCCTCCTCGTCTTACCCACAAAGGGTTTTTTTCCGAGGGGAGGGGTAGAAGGTGGATGAGCAGGGCTGCTTCTTCCTCCCAATCTAAGGCTCCTGCCAAGCAGACACCCTGAGGTGTCAGCCCAGGTCGACACTCCAATCCCAGTAGGAGGCAGGCTGGCTTACTACTTTCAGGCCTGGAAGTCTGTTACCTCAGACAAGTAGGTCCTGGAAGTAGTAAGCCAGGGACTAGCCCTCAACTTCAAAAGGTACCCAAAAAGGAGGGCCAAGTCTTTTCCACTTGCATCAGTTTCAGAAACCCTTGCCGTAGAGGTAGAGGTTTCCTCTCTCCTGGCTCTCAGAGCCGTAGAGAAGGTTACTACTCAACACAGGGGAAAAGGCCTGTACTCCAGTTACTTCCTCACCCCAAAGAAAACAGGGGAGTGGCGACCCATCCTGGATCTAAGGTATATGAACAAACACATTTCAAAACCCAAGTCCAAAATGGTAACTCTGGGAATAATCCTTCCATGTTTAAGGCCAGGAGATTGGCTAGCATCACTGGACCTCAAGGATGCCTACTTCCATATCCCTATAAGGTGCTCCCACAGAAAATACCTCAGGTTCAAGTTGCCTTCAGGCCATTATCAGTTCAAGACCATGCCTTTTGGCCTAACATCAGCTTCAAGGGTGTTCACAAAGTGCCTTGCAGTAGTGGTGGCTTACCTCAGAAGACAGGGTATAACTATTTTTCCATATCTGGACGACTGGCTCCTAGTAGGGCAGTCTTCAGACCAGGTCAGGTCAGCTCTGCAAACCACTCAGGACTTACACAGTTCCTTGGGGTTTCTTCTCAATCTGCCAAAATCTGTCCATGAACCAGTACAGCTTCTCACCTTCATAGGGGTGGAAGTGGATACTACCCAAGCAAAAGCGTTCCTTCCTCTGGCAAGGGTGAAGGCCTTAGTAGACCTCGCTTCCTCCTTTCGGCCTCAGGTTTCTCTTCCAGCAAGACAGTTCCTCCAACTCCTGGGCCACATGGCAGCCTCCACTGCAGTGGTTCAGGGAGCCAGATTTCAGATGCGGGACATTCAGTTCCATCTAAGGTCCTTTTGGTCACAGAGAACAGATTCTCTCACCAAACTGATTCCAGTGACCCGAACTCTGGTCCAGGCTCTCCAGTGGTGGCTGGACCAGGACAACCTCAGACAATGGGTTCCATTTCTCCTTCAACTTCCATCAGTAGTACTGGCTATGTACGGATGCTTCTCTCCTAGGCTGGGGAGCCCACCTGGGAGCCCTAACAGCTCATGGGATCTGGTCCCTGCAGGAGTCTCTTCTTCATATTAACCTCCTGGAACTCAGGGCAGTTTTTCTAGCCCTTGAGACCTTTTTGGATTCAGTCAAAGGCAAGGTGGTCCAAGTCAGGACGGACAACACTACCACAATGTGGTACATTAACAAACAGGGAGGCACTCTGTCCACAGCCTTGTGCACAGAGGCCATGAAGATTTGGTCTCTGGCCTATTCCCTTCAGACTTCCCTGGTAGCAGTTCATCTTCCAGGGAAGGACAATGTGCTGGCAGATGCCCTGAGCAGGATTTCACAGGGGCATCACGAATGGTCCTTGAATCCTCACATTCTGAGAATCATTTACTCCAAGTGGGGCATTCCAGAAATGGATCTATTTGCAGCACCAGACAATCATCAGCTTCCTCTGTTTTGCTGCAGACCTCCAGTCCTGGGGACAATTCCCCAGGATGCCCTCATTCTGAACTGGAAGGGCAGGTTTCTCTATGCCTTCCCTCCTTTCCCTCTCCTGTTCAGAGTTCTGATCAAGATAAGAACTCAACCCTGCACAGTGATACTGGTGGCTCCAGATTGGACCAGACAACTCTGGTATCCTGTACTGCTGTCCTTGGCTGTCTCATGTCCCCTGTCTCTTCCCAGGAGATACAATCTTCTCTCTTCCTCCCAGGGGTGGATCTGGTACCCCAATCTTCAGTCTCTCAACCGCAAGGCCTGGCTCTTGAAGAGTTAGAATATGCAGCTCTACATCTCTCTCAGGGAGTTCTGGATATTCTGAAGGTCTCCAGGAAACCTTCCACTAGAAAAACTTATAATTCCAAATGGAAGAGGTTCAGTATTTGGTGCTCTCAGAAAGGTATTGTGCCTGATTCTGCAGGCATTTCCACAACCTTAGATTATCTAGCTCATCTGAATAGTCTAGGCCTTAGGCCTGTCACTCTGAAGGTTCATCTAGCAGCTGTCTCTGCTTTCCTTTCAGCAGGAAAGGGCTGTTCCCTGGCATCTCATCCTGTTTTCAGGAAGTTTTTCAAAGGCCTGGTTCACATTAGCGCTCCCTTTAGGGAGCCTACTCCACCTTGGGATCTTAATGTCTGCATTGCTCAGCTTATGCAGCAACCCTTTGAGCCTATGGCTTCGGTTGAATTGAAGTACTTGACCTGGAAAACTGTATTCCTGGTAGCTATTACTTTTGTCAGGCGGATTAGCGAATTACAGGTCCTGTCAGTTGAACCTGACTTCATATCCTTCCATAGGGATAAAGTGGTCCTAAGAACTAATAGGAGGTTCTTGCCTAAAGTGGTATCGGATTTTCACCTAAACCAGTCTTTGTCTCTTCCTGTATTTTTCACTGACCATTCTTCCCCAGGGGAACGAAGATTACACAGTTTGGATGTTAAAAGGGCACTTAGCTACTACATAGAGCATACTAAGGCACAGGGAAATGACTGTCTTCAGTTGTTCCTCACTTATGGTGAAGTGGGGAAAGGTAAGCCTGCCACTAAGAGAACTATTGCCAAGTGGATTACTTTCTGTATACAGTTTTGCTATGACAAATTGGGTAGAACACCCCCTTCAGGTCTGAGGGCTCACTCGACTAGGGGTACAGCTGCTACTCTAGCTGAGGCCAGAGATATACCCTTGTTAGAGATTTATAAAGCAGCCACCTGGAAAGCAGTACACACATTCACCAAGCATTACTCTCTGGACATCCAGTCTAGAAATGATGCTAAATTTGGCACTGCAGTACTGCAGAGCCTGTTCCCAAAGTAGGTTCTGCATTCTCTCCTTCATAGGGATCTGCTTGGTAGTCTGCATTATGTCTGAATTCAGCAAGACTTCAGGTTGTTCGAAGAAAACATTACTCACCATAGTAGTGTTGTTTCTTCTAATGGAGTCTTGCTGTATTCAGACCCCCCCCCCGCCTCCCCTCTCAGAACCTGTTTTTGGGAAGTGGGTTGGCAGGCACAGTGTTGCACCTCAGGGGTGTACCTTGTACCCTCCCTCTTGGCGGGGTAACTGTTGTGTTTCCTTCTTGTGTTGCATAGTTTGAATTGTCACTACCTTATTTCTTTTTGGGTTCTCGACTTGAGTCTTTTTTGGACCCCAAAAAGTATTTTGCCTTTTGGCTATGTGTTCAAACAATTTTCACATTTTAGTGTCAAGTTAGTTGCTCGTAAGAATCTGACGGTTGTACTGGTAAGTACCACAGACAGAGGTTTGAAAACCGAGCTCGAGCTCAACGTTCCATGCTTCTGCATGGAGTTAACTCTTTCCTCTCCAGGGTAGTTAAAGTGCTGGGGCTAACTGCATTATGTCTGAATACAGCAAGACTCCATTAGAAGAAACAACATTACTATGGTGAGTAATTTTTTCTTCTGCCATTGTACAGGTCATTGGTGAGACCACATTTGGAGTTCTGCATGCAGTTTTGGTGCCCGTATTTGCAGAAGGACATCGAACTACTGGAGGGGGTCCAGCAAAGGGCAACCAAGATGATTCAGGGCATGGGGGACAAAACATATGATACAAGGTTATAGGAGCTCAATATGTGTTCCCTGGAAGGCAGAAGGGAAAGGGGGGGATATGATAGAAACCTTCACGTACCTAAAGGATATAAACAAGGTTGGAGTGGAGGGTATTTTCAGTTTGAAAAGGGAGGGGACCACAAGGAGATGCAATCTGAAACTTGGGGGTAGAAAATGAGGCACTTTTTCTCTGAAAGGGTGGTGTCATAGTGGAATGAAGTGCCGGATGAGGTAGTATAATTGAAAACAGTGGGAAGTTTTAAAAGGGGATGGGACCGGGTAAAAGGAAGAGTGGCAATGGCAGGGAAGAAAGGGATGGGGAAGAGAGGTTGGGATAGGGTAACTTCAGTGGGCATGGGTGGGGGGCAGCTCCACTCGACTGAGCTGCACACTCAAGCAGACTTGATAGACCACTAGACCTGTTTCTGCTGGCATTTTTTGTACGTTCATAAAGACAAGGGGTCCTCAGCAACGTTCAACAAAATGAAAACGTCAACCAGCCAGAGAGACAGCAGCCTAGATGAAGCAGAAGACGGCCACAGCGAGTAACTTTTTTGCATTGACATCTGAGAAACTTGACAGACTTGAATGAAAAACAAAGTAAATAATCAGAAGACTGAGCAGCGAGTGTCCTATATAATTGGTGTGCAGCTGGTCAGATTGAACTGAATTTACAGACAGTGACAGATCTCTGTCAAATACGGCAGTTCTGCACCGAGATGTGCCAGACTGACAGAAAGGAATACAGCCTAGCCAGCCTGCTAGCACTAATAGTGGGGCTAAATGCCCACCTCAACAGCCACATGTAAATCAGAGCATAACTCGCCACAATGACCCACAACTACAAGCTGCCGACAATATGTTTAGCGTTGGATGTAAGTATTACAGAAGACAAGTCAGACAGCTCACAGCACCACCCAGCAGTGTCCACAGCAGACCTTGCCATACTGAAGACATGCCTGATCCTGTCACTGAACACTTCTCAACGCCTTTTCTACGAGGTCTGGTTTGACATTCAACTGTGCATGGCAAGATGCAGCAGAGAAGGTCTCCATCAACTAAAACCAGACCATTTTGAAATCAAAGGTGATGACAGCACAGAATACATAACACTCACTTTTAATGAGTTCACAAAAAATCACGAAGCAAACTAACAGTACCAAGGATTCATCTGAGCCCTGCCAGAGAATGCACTGTGCCCAGTGATCTCATTCAAAAAATACATCTCTAAACTTTCACCGAACCTGCACACCTTCTATTGTCATCCCAGACGAATACCACCTACAGACTGTAACAAAGCAGAGTTCTAGGGACATGGATATGTTGTTCATCCACACTGTCTGGCAGGTTCCTTGCCACTTTAAATCTTGCCGGAAGCTCTTCAAGCTGGCTCCTCCCACCCACTCGGGTGGTAAAACTCTCGGCTCCGCCCCATGATGCCAGATCTTCCTTACCGCTTAGAAGCTCAGGTTCCCTCCTTAACGCTCTGCGTGATAGACTGGATCCTAATTCTTCGGTTCGTCTGAAACTCATTTTAAAATTCTCAAGACTTTGGTCTTCCTTTTCCCTCGTGGCTGCGATGGACAAATCGACTCCCAGTTTTTGGCGGTGCCCTTGTGGGCAGAAGATGTCCAGGATGGAGCCACACTCCACGTGCATCTACTGCCTCGGCCTAGAACACGACCCATGATCCTCGCAGTCTTGCTGTTCATTCTTAGCCAGCGTGTTGGAGATCGCGCTGCCGGTTGAAACTTGAGGCGCCCGAGAAGCGCTACCGCCGGTAAAAGTCGAAGAGAGCCCGTTGGGCAATTACCGTGTGACTGGCTTAGCTGAGCAGCTCGAGAGATGATCGCCCGAGGAGGAGGGGCCCAGGCCGCATCTTCCTCCTTCTCGGTCGCGGCATTTATCCCGCTCTCTTTGGGTACCTCGTATTCTGCTTCATTCAAGGAGCATTGCCATTCCCTTTCCACGAAGGGAGAGGGGCCATCGGGGCATTCCTCTCAGTCCAAAAAGAAGGATCTCAAAGGTAAGTCCCATTGTCGGCGTTCATGGGAGCGGGAGAGGTCCCCTTCCCCGGACAGCTGACTGTTGACTTCGGTCGAGGTTGCGGCTAAGGCCGCTGGCTTCACGGCGTCCCCGTCAGGTCAGCCGGCCGAGACAGCCGTCGACACGGTCGAAATTTTTCTCAACCCGTCGGACGGATTGTCGACTAGTGAAGCCGACAACCCTTCTTCGCCGGTTCCCCCGGTGGAAACCGAGGATTTGCCTGTGCCATCGGTGCAGCAGTCCCCGGTTAAGGTGTCTCAGTCGAGGGAAGAGTGGGTGTCCCCCGCTCCCTCCCAGGCCTGCCCTTGGACACATTGAGGTTCTCGGTCTCGGTCTTGGAGCTCTTTTCCGGTCCTGGCGATCCCGCTGACATCGGCGGTCTCGGTCTCGGCACCGAGGTAAGTGGCAATGCCGCTTCTCCTCGTCTTCCTCCTCGGATGAGGAGAAGCTTCAGCGCAAATTGTGTCGCCGCTACGAGGAGCTGATGTGGCAGCAGTTACTTTTGTCCAGGAACAAGTCGACTCCGATGCCTTCCCCGGCCATCAAGTGGCTGTCACCCGAACGTCCAAAACAGCCTCTCGCTGCAGTTGAGATGCGCAAGCCTGGGCCGGTTGTTCGGCTGAAACCTGCTGCCTCTCCGATTCTGGTGGAACCTCCGCCTCCACAACCGAAATCGGGGGCACCGACCAAGGACTCTCGGTTGGGTCAAGGCCTGCCCCACAGGTTGTCGGTCACCCTCACTCCCGACCGTCCTCGGCAGGTGGAGGGTGGCTCAGGCCCTAGGCAGCTCTTCGTGGACTCCGAGGAGTCCGACGATGACTCCTCCCTGTTCTCCAGGCAGGTTGACCTGGAGTCCTCCGGGGGCCAGTCACTGGACGAAAGACCATCGTCCTTCATGGGTCTGCTTTGGCTCATCTCAGAGTCCACCGGGATGCAGCTCGAGCCCGTATCCAAACGGGTCAAGTATCCCCTGACGGAGATACTGGACCGAGGGGATTCACCCACGGAGGCCTTTCCTGTGGCTGAGGCCATTGTCGGCCCAGCCTTGGAGCTTTGGCAGCGGTCTGCTTTCTGTCCTGCGCCCTCGGCCAGGATGGCCAGGAAATATGCGGTCCCTACCAGATCTTTGCCCGGGTTTTTGGAGCACCCTTCGGCCGAGGGGTTGGTCACCGACAGCATTTTCTGGCGTTCCGGGAATGCTAGGGACGTGGACAAGCCCCCCTACAAGGAGTCCAAAAAGCTGGACTACGCCGGGCGCAAGGTGTACGCTGCGTCCTCCCTTGGCCTCCGCCAGGCCAGCTCGGGCTTGCTGATGGCACACTTCTCCCACGCCCTCATGGGCTCCCTGGATGAGGTGAGCCCTCATCTCCCAGCTGACCTACAGACCACGGTCTGGCAGATTCATGACCAAGGTAGGGCGGTGGCGAAGCAGCAGCTCCAAACAGCTCTGGACATAGGAGACTCCTGTGCCAGATTGGTTGTGGCCATGGTGGCCATGCGCCGCAGAGCATGGCTGAGGATATCCACCTTCACGGTGGATACCCAGCACAAGTTGGCAGATGTCCCTTTCTTGGGGATCGACCTTTTCAGCCCTTGAGTGGAAGGTCACCTCCAGCGGATCGAAAAGTCCAATGCCACTCTGGACTCGGTCACCTCCACCCAGAAGGACAATGGTCGCCGTCAGCAGCAGCACAAGCCCTTTCGTCCTTCTGCGCCTGCGGCACGTCTGGCCCAACAGCACCAGCATCAGGGCCTGCAGGCTCGCACTTGGCATCCCAAACCCAAGCCCACGGCTTCCTCCAACAGGAAGCAGGGAGGTAAAGGCCCAGGAGGTCCTCGGCTGGTCCCTCCTCCAAGCCTGCCCACTGACGCCGGTGAGGTGTCGCCCCCAGCCTTGTCACTCCCTGGGTGCCCCTGTGGGGACGGCCCGCTCACTTCCTTTCTGCCTGGTCCGCTGTCACCACGGACTGCTGGGTGTTGGAGGTGGTAGGAAAGGGCCTGCCTCTGGAATTCGAGCAGACCCCACCCTTTCGAGCAGTCGCCCCTCTGGGGGCCATGGGGTCCGCAGCCTCGCTGTCGGTCCGCCGAGCCATTATTGCCTTGCTCCTCAAAAAAGAGGTGATCAGGAAGGTGGCGGATCCTCCTCCAGACCTGGGGTTTGTGTCCAGGTATTTCCTGGTCCCAAAACGGACGGGGACCTGGTGCCCCATTCTCGACCTGCACGACCTGAACAGGTTCCTAAGGTCTCAGTCCTTCAGGATGGTCACTCTGGCTCAGATAATCCCATCCTTGGAACGAGGCATGTGGTTCTGTTCCCTGGATCTCCAGGATGCGTTCTTTCACGTCCCAATCCATCCGTCTCATCAGAGATTTCTCTGCTTCAGAGTGGAAGGATCCCTTTACGAGTTCTGGGCCATGCTCTTTGGCCTCTCCCTAGCTCCCAGGGTCTTCACCAAATGCATGGCAGTGGTGACAGCATTCCTGTGGCGCCGAAGGGTCCAGGTGTACCCCTACCTGGACGACTGGCTGATTGCAGCCCCCTCCAGAGCAGAGGTGGAGCGGTTCAGAGATCTGGCCCTCCAGGTTTGCTCTCAGGTTGGCCTCATCAACAAGGCCAAGTCGGAACTCGTGCCAAAGCAGATGATACTTTTCGTCAGGGCAGAGCTCGACTGTCTTCGAGCCAGAGCACGGCTCCCGGCAGACAGGGCCGAGGTTCTTTCTTCCTTTGCTCAGTCATTTCTGGTTGGGCAATCGCGCCCTGCCCAGGACTTCCTGCGCCTCCTGGGCCTCATGGCAGCCTGCACCAGCATGGTCCGTTGGGCCCGCTGGTACATGCGTCCCCTTCAATGGGGACTGGCCAGCCAGTGGTCAGAGCACTTCGATCCGTTGGATCAGCTATTGACAGTGACCCGGGGATGTGGAACACTCTCTAGTGGTGGACCGTTCTGGCATATCTGCAGGAGGGCATCCCATTTGTCCGCCCTGTGCCGACGGTCTCTCTATCGATCGATGCCTCTCTGATGGGTTGGGGTGCCCATCTGGGGGAACACAGAGCGTACGGCCTCTGGTCCCCTTGGGAGACCTGATGCCACATCAACCTGCTGTAGCTTCGAGAGGTTCGTCTAGCCCTCACTGCCTTTGCTCCGTTTCTACGGGGTCAAGTGGTTCAGGTCTAGACGGACAATACCACGACCATGTACTACCTAAACGGCCAGGGCGGGACGCGCTCCATGCCTCTGTGCAAGGAAGCTCTCCGCATTTGGTCTCTCGTACGCAGCCTGGAGGCGGATCTCCTCGCCATTCATGTGGCAGGAGCCTCCAACACCCTAGCCGATGCCCTAAGCCAGATAGGGACTGCGTCTCACGAGTGGTCTCTCCTGCCGGAGGTAGTACAAGATCTCTTCTCCCTCTGGGGCACGCCTCAGGTGGACCTGTTTGCCTCCAAGGAGAATGCAAAGTTGAGACTGTTTCATGCCTGCCCCTCTCAGCAGGGCTCGCTGCAGGGGGATGCCTTCTCGAGGCTGTGGATCCCGGGCCTCTTCTACGCCTTTCTCCCATTTCCCTTGATCCACAAGGTGCTTCTCAAGGCGAGGAGGGACAAGGCACAGGTGATTCTGGTAGCCCCAGACTGGCCCCGTCAGTTCTGGTATCCAGATGTCCTCAGTCTCAGCTCCAGGCTCCTGAGGCGGCTTCCAGCCCACCTGGACCTGATCTCAGTCAATCAGGGGAAGGTATTCCATCCGGACCTTCAATCCCTCCACCTGACGGCCTGGTTCCTGAGCGGCTAGAGTTCCAAGCCTTGGGTCTTTCCGACGAGGTCCTCAACGTGGTTGAGGCGTCCCGTAAGGAGTCGACCAGAAAATGCTACGCCTTCAAATGGAAGAGATTCTCCATTTGGTGTTGGGGCAAGGGCCTGGACCCTTCCTCCTGTTCCTTGGCAAGCATTCTGGACTACCTGTGGTCCCTTTCTCAGCAAGGGGTTCGGTCGATGACCCTTAAGGTGCACCTGGCAGTCATCTCTGCTTACCGGGCACGGGCCGGGAAGCAGTCGGTGGCACAGGAGAAGGTGGTCGGGCGCTTTTTCAAAGGAATTGAACACATATCCCCTCCAGTGCGAGAACCTCTACCTCCTTGGGATCTACTGCTGGTATTGGCTAAGCTTATGGCAGGCCATTCGAACTGATGCACAGGTGTGACATCTCTCACCTGTCGTGGAAGACCGCCTTCTTGGTGGCTATCACGTCAGCCAGAAGGATGGGAGAGCTCCAGGTGCTTTCCATTGAGTCTCCTTATCTGGTCTTCCACAGGGACAAGGTTGTCCTGCGCCCCCACCCGAAATTCCTTCCGAAGGTGGTGTCGGAGTTTCACCTTAACCAGGTGTTGACTCTGCCAGTGTTCTACCCCAGTCACACCTCGGAGGCCGAATGTAGGCTCCATACTTCGGACCCTAGAAGAGCGCTCGCTTATTATAAGGAGCGGATGGCTGAAGTTTGGGGAGAGGTTCGCCAGCTGTTTGTCACCTATGCTGAAGCCGCACCTGGCAGACCTGCAGCCAAGCGGACGATAGGCAGGTGGGTCACCTCCTGCATAGATCTCTGCTATAGGTTGGCGGGCATGGAGCCTCCCAGAGGGATAAGAGCTCATTCTACCCGCCATACCGCTGCATCAGTAGCAGTTTCCAGGGACGTCCCTATCCAGGAAATCTGCAGGGCTGCTACCTGGAAGTCAGCACGCACCTTCATCACCCACTACCACATCGACCTTGAGTCATGCCGGGATTGGTTTGGGGCCTCAGTTCTCCAGTCTTTATTTCCTAAGTAGGGGGTGTGCGCCTTGCCTCCCTCCTCCTGGAGAACTGCTAGGAGTCTGCCAGACAGTGTGGATGAACAACATATCCATGTCCCTAGAAATACAGGTTACTCACCTGTAACAGGAGTTCTAGGAATGGTATATGTTGTTCATCCAAACGACCCACCTGACCTCCCTGGCTTCGACGCACAACCTGGCTTCCAGCGGGCTAGATCTGGCGTCATGGGGCGGAGCCGAGAGTTTTACCACCTGGGTGGGTGGGAGGAGCCAGCTTGAAGACCTTCCAGCAAGATTTAAAGCGGCAAGGAACCTGCCAGACAGTGTGGATGAGCAACATATACCATTCCTAGAACTCCTGTTACAGGCGAGTAACCTGTATATCTGGTCCCTGGACATAAATTATTTGGCGAACTTAATGCCCCAAATCAGCTCTGGAGCCAGACTCTCAGTCTGCTATACCAATCACAGCATGTGAGCAACCGCTGTGCAGCTTCTCTCAGAAGCGGGACTCAAAGCAAGGGAAATCATGGCTTTGACCGGCCATTGCAGTGAGTCCTGTCTGCAGTCCTGCTGGGTGGCATCACAACAAGACAGATAGCGCTGGAGTGAAATCCTTGTGCTAGAGCAGAAGCCTGCAAATGAAAATCAAAATACCTCTGCAATAAATGATCCACGACAGCCATCCATGAGCAGCCCCTCTCTGCAGCCAGGCTTCTCCATGCACTCAGATGTAGAGATGCAGCAAATTAAAATTTTGCTGGCGAAGTGGGCACTTAGCGTTGTCACTCCGCTTCGCGGAGTGGCCAGCATTAAATGCCCACTTTGCCTTATTATTATTTCTTTGCGTTGTCATTCTGTCTTAATGCGAAGTAAGGCAGAGTGACAAAAATATTGGCAACTCCCCACAGACACAGTCACTAGAATTAATGTGTATCCCCAAAATGCTACTGTCGTCTTGTCTCCAGAAAATTCCCCAGTGCTGAAGAAGTGAAATAAGAGTGTAACAAGAAATGCAAAGTCTCCCAGAATTAATGGCACACACTGTCATCCGGGCAGTGGTTAGACAAAGTCACCAGAATTAATGTTCATCCCCAAAATGCTACTGTCTTGTGTCCAGAAAATTCCCCAGTGCTGACGAAGTGAAATGAAAGTGTAACAAGAAATGCAGTCTCCCATCTTAGAGATGCAGTGAATTTAAAATTCCACCAGTGAAGTGCCCGCAAAGTGGGCACTTTGCGTTGCCACTCCGCTATGCAGAGTCGCCAGCATGAAATGCCCATTTCGCCTTATTATGATTTTGACTTCTCGTTGTCATTCCACCTTAACCTGAAGTAAGGCAGAGTGACAACAATATTGGCAGCCTCCGGGCCCCCACACGTCACATTGCTTACAGTACTGTAACTCAAATGCTGTACAGGAATGTGAGTGCCTACTGCTGTATTTCCCCGATGATGATGACCTGTATCACAAAACTCCCCAATTTGAAAACTCATATCAGTGAATACAGTAGTGAAGTCTGGAGACATACTACAAAACAGGCTTACATGCAAGTATCTAGTAAAAAAATTAATTTTGTGATTCGTGATGTGATCGTGAATTGTGACTGCATTCGTGACCATGAAACATTAGTTTATTTTTCTCCGATTTGGAGCTGACGAGAGTATTGGGAACATGAATGCCTATGGCTGTACTTCCCTGATGACCTGGCTGTTCACAAAACTCATCAGCTTGAAAACTCATATCAATGGGTACAGTGGTGAAGCCTGGAGAGATAATACAAAACATTCATTTTGTGATTCGTAACATGATCGTGAATCGTGTACACCACACCAGTACTCTGAAGGGAAGCCAAAGAAACAACTGTTACTTAAGTAACAGATGGAGATTGGGCCCTATAGAGATGCAAATATACTGACAGATTAAGATTGCACTGCACACTAAAGAGATGCAGATGCAAAGGCACACCACCACCTAACCAGTGCTCACCATCAGAAATCCAAATTTGGAAAAGAATACCTTTTGCCAGTTTGGGGAGGGTAGTGCACGGCAGTAACAGTCCACTACTACCAGTAAAGCTACCACAGGCAGTACAAAAAATTCATGCAGGTGTAGTGGATAGCAGGTTCACACTGCTACAATTACTCTGTGGCACAATGAATGGTATCTGATTTAATGGCATGTATGCATCGCACACACACTACAAGTGGCATGTAGCAAATTGAAAACCTTTAGTAATGTAACCAAATGTTTTAAACAAACTGAAATTATACACTGTTGCACCACAACAATCAGCAAATGCCAAGAATTACGGAAAATATTACTGTGTGTACATTAACACAGTTATGCAAGAAAAATATAACCAAAACAGAGACTGCCTTTTTCTCCCAGTTAATCTACTTACACCACAGATACGCCCCTTCCCCAAAGCACACTTCACAGTACACAGACTGATTGTTCTAAATTAACATTCAAAATCCACACACAAACAATAAACACTTGATGATATGAGCACAGGAGGGTTTTCTACAATCGATATACTAAATTTTGAGCAAACAAAATAGCTCAAAAAGGCTTTTTTAACATCTTTTAGAGGATTTGAATGACAGAGCTTTGAGAGGAAACTGTCTCCATCTTCCACTACACACACACTACACAGAACTGGGGCTGTGCAGAACAATCTAGAGCCCATGTGACCTGCAATCCCACGAAGTACTGCAAATTCACTTTGGAACTCAATAACAAGGCGAAGTGATGCGAAGTACATTGATTTCAGTGTTACTGCTCCTTAAAATTGGTGCAGAAATGGTTTGAAGGCAGAATAATGCTGAGTCATTGTTTTCAATGGATCATGATTCCCATTATAACGCTGGCACTCGCCAAGGCGGATCACTTATGTGATTCCATCGGCATCTGCACTGCTGAGCAAATTGAGCCCACTTCGCCCACCACTACCCAGATGCTCCAGCTAGTGACGAGATAAAACGTAATCCTATAGCTGATCCAGATGGCAGGGAGCATCCCCAAACCACGACACTCATCCAGACCATCAGCAAAGAAACCACCAGCAACACACCCTTCTTACAACAAAACTGTTGTATGGAAAAAGTTGAATGTATTTTATTCAATAAATGGATTACAGTTTACATTACAGTTGCTAATGGTGAATTCTGTGCATTGCAGTTGATTTGGCAATTTATTAGTCCAGTTTAAACTATTATTTTCAAAAACAGGAATTTATTATTTTCACAAGAAAAATGAAATAAGAATATAAGAATAGTGTCGGCAGGTGGAGACCACTTGATCCATCTAGTCTACCCAAGGTGGCTACCCCCTTCCCTTTAATTGTTCCAGCCAAGCTGTCCACACTGTCTGTCCCACACTAGCTTAAATTCTCTTACTGTTTTAGCTGCCACAACCTGTGCTGGCAGTCTGTTCCATGGCTCTATCACCCTCTTTGTGAAGAAGTGCTTTCTATAGTTGCTCCTGAACTTGCCTCCCACCAGACGCAAGTTGTGCCCCCTTGTCAGAGTTCCCTCGTTTTCTTGGAAGAGGTTCTCCATCTCGTTTATTCCCTTGACGTATTTGAATGTTTCTATCATGTCACCTCTTCTGTTTCTTCTCTGTTCTAGTGTGTACAACTTCAGTTCCTTGAGCCTAGTTTCATATGCCTTATGGTGCAGCCCCTGCACCATTTCAGTGGCCCTTCTCTGCACCGTCTCTAATCTGTCTTTGTCCTTTTTCAGGTGTGGCCTCCAGAAGTGGACACAGTACTCCAGGCGCAGCCTCACCAAGGATCTGTACAGGAGCATGATTACCTCTTGCTTTCTGCTTGTAATGTCCCTACCTATACATCATAGGATGCCACTTGCTCTCTGTGCTGCTTTTTTGCACTGTTTTGTGACTTTTAAGTCATTAGTGATGAGTACACCCAGGTCCCTTTCCATCTTTGTTACCTCCAGTTGGCGCCCATCCAGTGTGTACTTTACTTCTGGGTTTCGCTTTTCTAGGTGCATGACCTTGCATTTCTTGGTGTTAAACTTTAACTGCCATGGTTTTGACCACTCCTCTAGTTTCCTGAGGTCAGCCACCATGCTTATGGCACCCTCCTGTGTGTTCACCTTGTTGCAGAGCTTTCTATCATCTGCAGACAGGCATAGCTTTCCCTCCTATTCCTCTGCAGTATCACTGATGAATATGTTGAAGAGTGTTGGACCCAGCACTGACCCCTGTGGCATGCCACTGGTCACCTCCCCCTTCCTGTGACATAGCCCCATTTACCAAGAGACTGTTTTCTATTCTGTAGCCAATTCCTAACCCAGTTGACTTTCTTATGCCCCTAACCCTGTGTGCTCCAGCTTATTTCCCAGCATCCTGTGGGAGACCATGTCAAACGCTTTACTGAAGTCTAGGTACACTATGTCCACCCTGGTCCATTGTTTTGGTAACCTAGTCAAAGAAATGTGTCATGTTTGTCTGACGTGATCTTCCTGCCATGAAACCATATTGGCTGGGGTCTAGTTTTCTGTTTTCCTTCAGGTGTTCCACTGTTCTCTCCTTTAGTAGTGCTTCCATCATTTTTCCCACTATTTAGGTTAGGCTGATGTTACAGGTACTTCTATACAAAACAGTTATGCTACAGTTCATTACAGTTCCTTGTCCTACAGTTTAAGGGACTATTTTTCATCAAAAGTTCTAAAAACATTGTTAAAAGAAAAATTAAATAAAAGTGTTTAAAGCCTGATTCTGAGTCTCACATGGAAATTTTTTGCCCATTTTAGAAGTGCAATAAGATAATCCAAGGTATGGCTTATGGCCTGATACGAGCACTTCCCAGGTGCTAAAGGCACTCTGCACAAGCGTCTTGTGCCTCATAACATACCTGGGGCATGCTCTTGTCAGGCCATAACCCACACCTCGTCATGTTTTATTGCTTGCTTAATGAACCAGAAGGGGAATATGTTCCAGAGTGGGCAAAGCTGATTTTAAAGGGAAACTCTCAACTGCTCAGAAGAACAGCAACGGGACCAGTAGGTTTCGATTTACTAATACACAATGATTGTAATTTTTAAGCCACTTGCTAGTCTGCTGTGTAATATCTGGTTGATCCTGTGACCCCCCCCCCCCACGCTGGCCATTGCCAGTACCTAAGGCTCCCCTGTGGCCCATCTTCAGATGATACGCATGGCATGCTAGACATGATAAGCTGAAGGGGACATCTATATGCCTTTAAGCATATAGTAACTTGTAACCCCTAATTCAACACATAATTGCACTCATATTGCCAGTACTGATCAGCAGAGGAATGCAGTTTCACTGAATAAGGGGTTTATTTATTTATTTATTTATTGAATTGTTTCACTAGGAAAGATACACTGAGCAACTTAATGCTCGTCTCACGGTACGTCCTGGGGGAAGGGGAAAGGGATATACGGAGTACAGATATACAGAGTACAAGTACAGGTAAATACATACAGATGGTGTAATTATACATACAGTTATAAAACAGGAACAAGGCACTTGAGACAGTAAAAGTTGTTGTAGAGTTTCAGTGCAAGCAGTTCTTAAGAGCAGCATACAAAGTAGAATCAGTACATAGGATACAAGGTTGACAATGCATAAAATATAGACAGTACACTAGTGCAATATGCAGCAGGGTGAGCACGTTGGAACCAGTCACCACTATTCAAGAGCTGGTCTATAAGTATAAGTGCAAGTTGAAGGGGGTTGGGAGGGGGAGAGGGAGATGGAGCGAAAGACAGAGAGGGAGACAGATAAGGTAGGGGGGTCAGGAGCAGGTGCAAGAGGGTCTGAGGCAGGAGGAGTGATGGATTTGTGGAGGGAGAGCATTCCACATTTTAGGCGGATGGTAGGAGAAGGCTTTTTGGCAAGAGGTAGTGGTTCTGCAGGGGAGTGATAGGGTGCGAATGTCAGCATGGGATCTCAGGGAATAGAGGGAGAGGGTAGGGGTGCCAAGAGAGGAGGATATATATGAGGGGGAGAGAACCAAGCCAGAATTTAGAGATGAATTTAGCACAATGAAGCGTGTGCCGGAAGTGTAGAGGAAGAAGGTTGAGAGTGCGGTAGAGGTCACAGTGATGGGTACGGGAGTGGGCATCAAGAGCAAAACGACAGAAAGAGTTAGAGAGTCCAGTGTGGATAGGTGGGGCTGTGGGGCAGCATCGTAGACTATGTCACAGTAGTCGAAAATGGGCATGATCATCTTCATACTGCTCACGCCTGGTGGCGAGCGGGATGCAGCTGTGGTTTCTGTAAAGTGCCCCAAGCTTAGGCCTTAGTTTTTTCCTTTAGAATGGCATCAATTTGTACAGAGAAGTCAAGGTGTCTGTCCAGTCAGATGCCAAGATGCCTGAAAGAGGGGGAGTCCTCTAAAGCAGTTCCATCGATGGTGTGGAAGGAAGGGAGGTGAGTTAGCCTTGCGAGTCTCTGCCTTGTGCCAAAGGACATGGAGACCGTCTTCCTGGCATTTAGAAAGAGTTGATGAGAACTAAACCAGAGTTGGACTTTGGTGAAACCGGACTGAAGCCTGGTAGTAACATCAGCAACAGTATTACCAGAGGTAAACAATACTGTATCAACTGCATACATGTGGATGCTAGATGTGGTGCAAACCCAGGGGAGGTCATTTAAAAAGGTGGAGAACAGAATGGGGCCTAGCACAGAGCCTTGTGGGACTCCAGTGGTTATAGGCAGGGGAGAAGAGATAGCATCAGCAATTCTTACTGATGGCGACCTGCCAGACAGGTAGACACTGAACCATCCTGTAGCTGACGAGGATAGATCAGCAGCTGAAAGGCTGTGAAGGAGGAGGGGGTGAGAAACAGTGTCAAAGGCTTTAGCCAGGTCTACAAAGATAGCTGAGGTAATATGCCCTTTGTCAAAGCCTGGAGAGATGGTGTCAGTTAATCTTAGGAGTGAGGTGGTGGTAGAGTGGGATTTCCTGAAGCCAGACTGGAAGGGGGTGAAAAAAGCAGAGTCTGAGAGAAACAGAGAGAGTTGTTCAAGTACTACGTGTTCCTGTAGTTTAGCTAAGGTTGGCAGAAGGGAGCTAGGACAATAGTTACCAGGGGAGGAGGAGTCGCCACCCATAGGGAGTGTGAGGACAGCAGCATGTTTCCAGACAGAGGGCACAGTGGCAGTTGCAAAGGAGAGGATTAGTAACAGGGAGAGTGGGAAGGCTATGAGAGGAGCAGAGATGTGAAGGAGCCTGGGGTCAAGGCCATCAGGCGAGGAGCCTTTAGTAGGGTTTAGGGCCAGGAGAGCTTGAAGGGTCAAAGCAGAGGTGACAGGGAGAAGGAGAACGAGGGAGGTGTAGGGTGTTTGGCGGAGGGGACGGGGCAGAGGAGCAGAGGGGAGGGATGGGAGGAGGGTGGCCTGGGGGCGAGGAGTAGGAATAGGGTGTGGGACAGTGCAAGGGGCGCAAGGGGGGGCCAACAGATCAGGTGAGGTGCTAGGGAGGGTACATAGCAAGGAAGAGGCACAGTTGGCGAAGTGGGAGTTGAAGCAATCAGCAGTATCGATAGGTTCTGAGAGAACAGAATGGTTTTGCCTGAGGGAGGGGGGGTGGAAGAAGACGAGAAAAGGGACTGAACAACCTTCCAGAATTTAGAAGGGCTGTTTGTATTGGTTTGGAAGTTGGATTTGAAATGCTCTGCTTTAGCAAGGCGGATTGCTTGGTGCAGCCATTCCGCAGTTCATGGTAGTGTTGGTGATCTGCAGGGCAGTTGGAGGCTTTGGCTTTGCGCCATGCCAGGTCGCGAGCACGTTGGCAGGCTAGAAGCTCAGGGGTGACCCAGGGAAGGCGACCGCCACGAACCTTGGTTTTGCGGGGTGGGGCACGGGAGTTCTAGACCTGCAGAAACTTAGAGGTGAAGTAAGCAAGGGCATTGTCCTCAGAAGCTGCTGTGATAAGGGGGGACCGGTCAGTTTACATATGGTCATGAAGCAAGGATTGCAGGTCGAGTGATGCGAAGGGACGAATGAGAATAATTTTAAGGGGGGGATTTAGGCCTATGTATTTTCCGCACTACAAATGTCATGATGGTCACTAATAGAATCAGGAAGGCCACTTCTCGCTGTGGATGGGAGGTGAGGACCAGGTCCAGCAGGGAGTGGTTTAGTGTTTTAAGGTTTAGACGGAGTGGGTTTTGTATCAGTTGATGGAGGTTTAAGACTTTGGTAGTGGAGCGGATGTTAGCCATTGATGGGGCCAGCCAGCTTAGATTTAAGTCGCCCAAGATGAAAAGTTCACCACCGCAGGTGAGCGAGGAGGGCTTAGAGATCGAGTCAGTGATGTTGGATTGTGGCTAACCAGGGCAACAGTAAACTCCTGCAATAAAAATGGCTGTGTGGGGATAGGAGATTTTTAAAAGGAGAGCCTTGTGAGATGACTGGACGGATGTGATGAAGGAGGGAGTGATTTGGAGGGTGGAGGAGATATAAATAGCCACCCTGCCACCTCATCTGGACCTGTCTTGTCTAGATAAAGTAAAGCCAGGGATAGCTATTGCCTGATCAGGAATGGATTTGGATAGACAGGATTCAGTGATTACAATGATATCAGGGGTGTAATCCTGGACTAAGGGTTATAAAAGGGAGATTTGGGGAGCAAGACTTCTTATGTTTAGGTGGATGATTTTAAGTCCATTTGGTTGAGAGAGTGGATTTGTGCCTGAGTGGGCACCAGCTGGTGGATGGGCAGGTGCAGGACCAGGATCTGGGTGGATGTCACCAGATGCTAAAAGGAGCAGGAGAATAAGAAGCTGTGGGAGCCTGCATCCCTTGGGAGAGTGACATAGAAGTCGTTTACTAAGTTTAAGGGGGATAGTCAGAATGAAAGGCGAGGATGCTATCTTAAGGAGGGTAATAAGCTGAGTGTGCACTGACGTGCCACAAGGGAGTATATGGCAGTGGGGTAGGGAGGTAGCAACCGGGTGGGGCATTGTACCAGTGGGGCATGCCAGATTGTCAACCACCATAAGGGATGACTGCAGACTAGGTTGGACTGACGGCAGCTGAGTACAGATTGGCAGAAATGTGAACAGGATGAGCCACAATTTTGAAGTCTGCCAGGACTCCGTAGTACACCCAGTGATGGCGAGAGAGCACAGGAGGTTGATGACTAGAGTAAGCAAGCAGCGACTGAAGAGGGGGGAGCCACAGCCTGATGCCTCCAGTGGTGGAGAAATATAAGGAGCCAATGGGAAACTGGGTAGATAAAAAAAAGGCGGTCAGGTGAGCAGCCAGTGTACAGCACCGGCGGGGTACAGTGGCTGGTGGCAAGTGCCGTACCTGGAAGGCTGAGGATCCGGACAGGAGGACTTGGGCGGCGGCCTGAGGAGCGCCATTGGTCCGGGGGCCGAGCGGGTTGGTGGTTGAGCCTGCGGTCCCTAGAAGGGAAGTCCCAGCTGGAGAGAAGAGAGAGGGGGAGAGATTAAGTAGCTGGAAAAGTGCAGGAGGCACAGACAGCACAGCAGGGAGCCCACTTAACACAACAAAGGGGACCAGAGATTGGGCGCCAAAAAGTCTGGATTTCAATGGAGTAGCACCAGTTCCCTAGGAGATCTGTAATCACAGCCCTTTTCAGAATATTTTAACAGCTTAAACTCTAATACAGTTACAATTGAGCATACATTTTGGTAGAATCATGTAAAATTGAGCAAAATTGGTGGTTTAGTAGGAGCAGAGACCAGGGAGAGCACCGGACCAGTCGGAGTGGGCCCAGGAAAGGCACTCATGTTCCGATTGGCAGCAAGTGCCGTACCCGGAAGGCTGAGGATCCAGGCAGGAGGACTCGGGTGGCGGCCTGAGGAGCGCCATCGGTCCGGGGGCTGAGCGGGTTGGCGGTTGACCCTGCGGTCCCTAGAAGGGAGGTCCCAGCTGGAAGGCTGAGGATCCAGGCAGGAGGACTCTGGCGGTGGCCTGAGGAGTGCCATCGGTCCTGGGGCCGAGTGGGTCAGCGGTTGAGCCTGTGGTCCCTAGAAGGAAGGTCCCAGCTGGAAGGCTGAGGATCTGGGCAGGAGGACTCGGCCGGCGGCCTGAGGAGCGCCGTCGGTCTGGGGCTCGACGGTTGAGGCTGAGGTCCCTAGAAGGGAGGTCCTAGCAGGTTAAAAGTTACTATATGTTTAAAGGCATCTAGGTGTCACCATGGCTTAGCCCATCATGCACATCATCAGAGGACTGGCCATGGGGAACTCTGGGAGCATTAGATGGGAGCATTAGATGCTAGTGAGAAGTCACAGGTCAACTAGATAAATATGTATATAGCAGACTAGTAAGTGGCTTAAAAATTACACTCTTGTTACATTTTAGAAAAATCAGGACCTATAGGTCCTGCTGCTATCCATTTGGGGAACTGAGAGTTCCCCCTTTTTATGAGCTGCTGACACAGTTGAGACAACTTAGAGAAAACAATACTCATACATAACTGTAGCTTATATTTTGTATTTTATTCTATAATTCTCACCCTTATTTCCTTATTCATGGGGTATTTGCATCAATACTGTATCTCTGCTGTATGAGCACTGGCTGCCTGCCTACACCCGACATCATAATTCTGTTTATGACATCAAAATATGTTGCTGTGGATATAATTATGATGTCATAAACAGGAGATTGTGATGTCATGTGTAGAGAAGCAGCCAGAGTAGATAGAGTCTGGGATCTTATTTTCATGCAGCTGTTTTCAGTAATAAAGAAAATGGGGAATTGATTACTAAAAATATATGGAGTACTAAAGAAAATAGGATGGAGCTGAATATCAATATTACTTTTTTCAAATTTTTGCTAATGCTGTCAGCGGCTCTTTAAGAGAAATAATAAAAATGAAGAAAACAGTTGCCATTATAAGTGAGATTAAAGACCAAGTCCACAACTTAATTATCCAGATGCAGATCATTACCTCTAATATAAAAGAAACTAACAAGGACACAACATACAGTATAGAGGAGGGAATCTCTGTGCTTAAAGTCAGTGCAACAACAAGAGGGCGTCAGCACAGCAAGAAACTGAAATAAAAATCATACAGGAAATGTTAACAGAGTATGAAGTAAGATCTAGGAGGAAGAATATCCAGGTGCTAGGGATACTGGAAAGTTGGAACAGAAATACCCCATTAGAAAAGAAGATGTCGACTGTTCTTGCAGCATTTCTGGGTATACAGACCTGGAACCTGGTACCAATGAACTCACAGAGTTAGTAGGTCATTAAAGGCCAAGTCAGCTGATGACAAACCCCCTTGTGCTGTACTGACTACGTTTTTCAAGTCTAAAGAAAAGGACATATTGTGATGCGGACAGTTTACATGAAAAAATACATTAAGGTGGACAGTAGCAGGGTGTCTGTTTTCAATTACCTTTCATTTGATATTGTGCAGGCAAGAAAGAAATTCCAAAATGTGCGAACTATGCTTTAGAAAAATAACTTTAAAGGTAAGGTCCAGTTGGTCTTTTTTCTGTATATCTGTGTAGTTTGTAGGCATGAACAATAGGAACATAAAACTATAAGAATTTGCTGGCAGAAGGGGACCTCTTGATCCATCTAGTCTGCCCAGAATACCTGCCCCCCTCTTCTTAGACTATTTCCTTTTTTGCGCATGGTGTTTATCCCGCACAAGTTTAAATTCCCTTACATTTCTTGAGTCTACTGCCTCTTGTGGTAGACTATTCCAAGGGTCATCCACCCTCTTGGGGGGAATACTTCCTGATGTTTCCCCTAAATTTACCTCCTGCCAGTTGTAGATTGTGGCCTCTTGTACGACTCTGATTTCACCTGAAACAGGTTTTCCTTCTGCACCATGTTAATTCCCTTCAGATACTTAAACATTTCGATCATGTCTCCCCTGTCTTTTCTCTGTTCAAGTGAGTACAGCTGTAAGTCAGCCAGTCTGGTTTCATATGGCTCCTGGTGCAAACCCTGCACCATCTTTGTAGCCCTTCCCTGCACTGCCTCCAGTCTGTTGATATCCTTCTTCAGGCCTCCAATACTGAACGCAATATTCCATGTGTGGCCTGACCAGTGAATCTGTAGAGTGGCATTATCACCTCTTTTTCTGCTAGTTATACTCCTTCCAATGCATCCAAGGATGCCATTTGCTCTCTGTGCTGCCCTTTCACATTGTTTGCTCGTCCTAAGGTCATCTGTAATGATTACACCAAGATCTCTCTCCACCTGTGTTACTTCAAGCTGGTGTCCTAGCAGCATGTATTGCTTCCTGGGGTATCTTTTACCCAGATGCATGACCTTGCATTTTTTTGGCACTTAATTTTAATTTCCAATTTTTGGACCATCCTTCCAGCCTATTCAGATTCCTTCCCATCTTCAAGACTCCCTCTTGTGTGTCTACCCAATTGCAGAGTTTTGTATCATCTGCAGACAGGCATACTTCCCCCTTCAGGTCATCAGCGATGTCATTGATGAAAATGTTGAAGAGAATGGGGCCTAATACTGACCCCTGTGGCATTCCACTGGTCACCTTGCCCTTCCCTGACTGAGCTCCATTAACTAAGACCCTCTGTGTCCTATCCTTGAGCCAGTTTGCAACCCAGTTGACTGTCTTCTAAGTCTTGTATTCTCTAGCTTATTCATAAGCCTTCTGTGAGGTACAGTGTCAAATGCCTTGCTGAAGTCTAGGTACACCATGTCCACCGCCCCTGTCTGATCCAC
Organism: Neoceratodus forsteri; assembly: GCA_016271365.2. Classification (NCBI taxonomy): domain Eukaryota; kingdom Metazoa; phylum Chordata; order Ceratodontiformes; family Ceratodontidae; genus Neoceratodus; species Neoceratodus forsteri. The sequence continues at coordinate 423,095,364 of CM028138.1, forward strand.
TGTTCCGTTCACCCAGTCAAAGAATTCTAGCATGTTTGTTAGGCATGACTTTCCAGCCATAAATCCTTGTTGCTTTGGGTCAAGCTTTCCGGATTCTTCTAGATGATCCACTAGTCTATCTTTCACCAGGGTTTCCATATGTTTGCCTATCACTGAGGTCAGACTGACTGGGCGGTAGTTCCCAGGCTCTTCCCTGCTTCCACTTTTATGTAAGGGTACCACCACAGCCTTTTTCCAGTCTAGCAGTATTGTGCCACTTTCCAGTGACTTATTAAAAAAATTAGTGAGCGGTGTTGCAGTTTCTTCCCGTAACTCCTTTAGAATCCTAGGGTGGATTCCATCGGGTCCCATTGCTTTGTCTATTTTTAGTTTGCTAAGCTCTTCTAGGACTCTTTCTCTTGAGAAGTGGAAGTCGTCTGCTGTTCTACTGTTGCACACTGCCTTTCCCATAGTAGGGCCACTTCCTTGGTCTTCAATGGTGAAGACTGAGCAGAAGAATTTGTTTAGCACTTCTGCCTTGTCTTCATCCTTTTCAGCTGTCTGTCCTTCAGTTGATTTTAGCCTGATTATCCCACCCCTGCTCTTTTTTTTCTTTCGATTATGTACTTAAATGTTTTGCCTCCTTTTGTTACTCCCTGCGCTATTTTCTTCTCTGTCTGGGCTTTGGGTATGCTAATAGCCTTTACCGCTTCTCTCAGCTTTGATATGTGATGCTGCCTGTCTGCTTCTTTCTTTGTCTACTTGAAGGCCCTTTTTTTGTGTTTTATTATTGTTGCTATTTCTTTAGATTTTTTCTTTTTGACTTGCTGATGTATTTTGTGCACTGTTCAGTAACTTGAAGTAAAGCTGTCTTCAAGGCTTCCCAGCCTCTCTCCACGTCCCATGAGTTGTTGATTTCCAGCAAGTTTCTTAACTGGGTTTTCATGGTGCTGAAGTCTGCCTTGTGGAAATCAAGTATTCTGAGCTTTGTGTGACTTGATTCCGCTACCCTTTCCACGGTCAACCAGATTGACCTGTTGTCGCTGGTTCCCAGATTTACCCCTGTGGTTACGTCTGGCATTGTGGTGCTGTTGTTAGCACCAGGTCCAGGATAGTCTGTTCTCTGGTGGGGGACTGCACTAGCTGATTAAGTCAATGATTGTCTGTAGTATATTCTCCTAATGGCATCAGGATTTAAATGTAAACAAAGTTAATCAAGAGTGGTGTGAACACCCACTTAACTCCTTTGCAAAGATCATGACCCAGTTCATACAAAGTGTCATCAGGTTTGATGATGCTTTAGAGCAAAAGTCTGCAGTTCTTCTGTATCAGTCAGTGCTGCTAATGTACTGTGCAGTCCCTGTGTTTCTCACTGTACTTTAGTTTCGACAAGAGTGACAGGCATTCAAGAGGACAGGAAATGATTTCTAATTAGTAACTGGTTTTAATGTTCCTATTTTCAGAAACAATATTCATACTTGAGATGGCAGATGTTCTTGGTGCAGTATTAGCCACTGCTAAGCAACTTTAATCACAAACTGTAGTGAGAAAGAAATAATGAGACCTACTGAGAATTGAACACAGGTACCCAGAATACCCCCCCCAGTGCTCTAACCACTGAACTACAGGCTCACATGCTTGGACCTGGTGTTCCTGGACACACTTCCTTTTTCTGGTATTACATATTCTGCAACTCTATTCATACACCTGAATATATGTAACGGTACCTGAATAAAAACAATGTTAGAAACTGTATTTTGCAATGTTCTAATCCCTGGAATCCCTCTCTTATAAAATGATCAGGAAAATAGGCATGAAATAAGTGAAACTCATTGGTTAAAAATGATTGGCCATTGATTAATACCTAGTAAACTAACACTTTCCCTGCCGACCTTGATATGCTGTCACGTAAAGCCGAATGTAAGAGAAAAGTGAAATTAATGCCTTTACGTTCTCCCACTTAAATCTGTGCCATTTTCAAAAGTGAGCTAAGCAGGGCAAAATTAAAATCCAATGTGAGTGACCAAGTTGTTCTAAATTTTGACCTTTTTGAAGGTCTCTTAGCAGTTATCTGTGTTGGAGCACAACTGACACCAGAACCTTCCCCTAAGAAAAGAAAAGAAAAGCAAGATTAACGAGTAGCTGACAGCTGTCAGTGAAACTGACTAGACGAGAGCTATCATTGAAATTGACATGGCCAACTGCAGTGAAAGTGATCTCAGTCTGCCAAATGAAAATAACTCAGTTATGGAAAATAAAACTACAGAAATTAAAACAGATTAAATTGTGCCAGATACCACAGTCTGTCCAAAATTTATAAGCACTATTGGCAGCACGATTAATGGTGCAACAGAAACCATGCTTCCTGAGGGGAATGACATTAACCAACTGTCAAATAAAAGTATGCTGTCAGATATTAAAACCGAGACCACAGAAACTGCAATCTCTGAACCTAATACCAGACACATTGAACTATCAAATGAAGAACTCAGTCTCACAGAAAAAAAAAGATGAGAAAAATACACAAAAAAGCACTTGGACCATCACTGTATTCAGAGACTGGCTGAGCAGCAGAAATAAAGCAATTGATTATAAAATGGTGGAATCTGTGTAACTCACAAACCTTTTAAGGGAATTTTATGCCTCGGTCCACAACTGCAAAAAAGAAACCTATACCATTAGCAGTTTCATCAGTTTATGAGCTGGAATAAATCAGCATGTGAACACTGTTGAGTTTGGCAGAGTGATCAGTATTATATGCAACCCAAAACTGCCCCATCAAACTTTACATAAAATATCTGTTTCTCAAATTTCTGCTGCTTTACAGATCAGAGTGCTTTAAATGAATAGTGCATCCCTAGCCAGCGCTCTGAGTCTAATTTTAAACTGTTTCTCCCACTAACCTGCTGCACGCTAGCAGCCTAATTGCAAGCGAGTGAAGCGCTAGTTTTAATTTTGGAAAGCAGTAAATCTGAAGCAGCAGGAGGGTCTGAAATAGCAGTAGCCTGCAGCTGGTGGATGGTTGCTGCCTGTAGAATAATTTCAAGAGGGACCGCCCGAGAATATTTCTTTCTTTTTGCTGCTGCTGAATTTGTAATTACCAGCTAAAATTGCACTCCTGTAGCAGAATTAGACACTTTAAATAAGCTGACTGTATATTTCTCTGGCAATGACGTGCTGTGTTTTTTATTTTAACCTGATGCTACACTGCTCCTCTCATGCCTTAAAATAATGTTAACTGATTGCTTACTAAGAGCACAAATCATCTCTAGTGCGAGTTGTGTATGTACTAGTAAAACCACGCTGTAAGGTAGAGTTACAGCCATTATTAATCTTTGTGCCTTATTTCTGTCTTCTACCTACTGTGCTCTGTCCACCCCCACCAAAGCTACTCATATTACCTATCCCTGCTTCCCTCCCTTTTTTTCCCTATTTAAACAAGCTGCTCACCCTCTTTTCTTTCTCCTCAGCAGACGACACAGGAGGGCTCCTCTGCCCAAGAGCCCCCCAACCGACGATCCAAGCCGCCGTTCGTTCAAGGTAATCACTGTCATACCTGAGTCTCAAGCAGCGCCTCGCAACTGGCCATCTTTTGTTTAAATATTGGTGCCTTTTTGGCTCGTATTTTGTCTGCCCATTTGGAAGAGTCGCAAAGTCTACCCTACCGGCGAAGCCCAAAGCGAGTGCCGTTAGGGGTTCAAGGAACTGTTTCTGCAAGCTTCCCAGTGTGGGAAAGTTATAATTTTTAAATCACTGTACCACCAGCGTACTTGCTAGTGCTGAAACCTAAGCATCACCAAAATGGACAGATCAGAGTGTTTTAAATGAATAGTGCATCCCTAGCCAGCGCTCTGAGTCAAATTTTAAACTGTTTCTCAAATTTCTGCTGCTTTACAGATCAGAGTGCTTTAAATGAATAGTGCATCCCTAGCCAGCGCTCTGAGTCAAATTTTAAACTGTTTCTCAAATTTCTGCTGCTTTACAGATCCGAGTGCTTTAAATGAATAATGCATCCCTAGACAGCGCTCTGAGTCAAATTTTAAACTGTTTCTCCCACTAACCTGCTGCACGCTAGCAGCCTAACTGCAAGCGAGTGAAGTGCCAGTTTTAATTTTGGAACGCAGTAAATCTGAAGCAGCAGGAGGGTCTGAAGTAGCAGTAGCCTGTAGCTGATGGACAGTTGCTGCTTCACGACTGTTCCCCATCCACCCCCCACCACACCCACCCTTGCCCGGCTCTAGCTATATAGGGCAGAAACACTGTAACCACGCCCATAGCATGCCCTAGTGGAAACATTAACTATCTCCTCACTTTACCATTTGCAGGTTATCTTTGTTGGTGGCTAGAGGGTGCTTGAAACTAGTTTCTGTCTCTCTGGCTGATAACTCTATTTTCCTGCAAACTATCACAAACTCTGGTACTCTCCTTTAACCCTCTCCCCTGAACCCCACTCTAAAATGACCATCTTAATTAGTCTAAATATGGCCAAAAGACCCTGCCTTACACTTCTATTGGTCACTATTTTTTCTTGTCTTATTTGGCTACCTATATTTTACTCCCCTCCAGCTATGAACCATTGATTCACCCACCCTGATGACTCGTCGTTCTGTGCTTCGCACCTGCCAGCACGCTGGCTCCGTTACTCCTCTCCACTTCTCATCCTCCATAATTTCATGTACCACCTATCCTACACTCTATGTAAATCCACGTTGCACCTCATACTGCCTCCCCTTTTCATCCATCGTAAGTTATGGTATCTGGCACTCTTAGCCTAATATTAGCTGGGGATATTGAGCTAAACCCAGGACCCCTAAGTAATTTATCTCGCCATGATGCAACCTGGAGTGACACAAAGGGCCTCTGCCTTGTACACATGAATATTAGGAGCCTTCTCCACAATAAAACAGAACTAGAGGCATGGGTTGCTCTATATCATCCAGATTTACTTTGCCTATCCGAAACCTGGCTAAAACCCTCCACCACCGATACCCTCTGTAGTCTACCCAACTACAATATCCTTAGACAGGATAGGCCATCAGCTAAGCATGGAGGTGACGTAGCTATCTTTTATAAACCTCATTTGTTGCTATCCCACAATGTGTTGCCAACACTACCAACTTGTGAAGCAATCCATGCTACCTTACAACTAGGCTCAAAGAAATGACACATCGTCTGTGACTATAATCTTCCTGCTGGTGGTTGCAAGGGTCTCGACGAACTCCTCTCTCAAGTAAACAGCACTATCGGCCAAAATGAAGTCCTTATTTTAGGGAATTTCAACCTAAACTGGACTAGTAAATCTAACCTATCCTCACATACTATGATACAAGGTAACAACCTTCATCAACTTATCACAGACCCACCAAGGGTCATGACTCCCCCCTCGGACAAGCACTGTTATTGAGCTAAACCCAGGACCCCTAAGTAATTTATCTCGCCATGATGCAACCTGGAGTGACACAAAGGGCCTCCGTGTTGTACACATGAATATTAGGAACCTTCTCCACAATAAAACAGAACTAGAGGCATGGGTTGCTCTATATCATCCAGATATACTTTGCCTATCCGAAACCTGGCTAAAACCCTCCACCACCGATACCCTCTGTAGTCTACCCAACTACAATTTCCTTAGACAGGATAGGCCATCAGCTAAGCGTGGAGGTGGCGTAGCTATCTTTTATAAACCTCATTTGTTGCTATCCCACGATGTGTTGCCAACACTACCAACTTGCGAAGCAATCCATGCTACCTTACAACTAGGCTCAAAGAAATGACACATCGTCTGTGCCTATAATCCTTCTGCTGGTGGTTGCAAGGGTCTCAACGAACTCCTCTCCCAAGTAAACAGCACTATCAGGCAAAGTGAAGTCCTTATTTTGGGGGATTTCAACCTAAACTGGACTAGTAAATCTAACCTATCCTCACATACTATGATACAAGGTAACAACCTTCATCAACTTATCACAGACCCAACAAGGATCATGACTCCCCCCTCGGACAAGCACTGTTGTTGACTGGGTCCTTACAAATCGCCCTGACTGCATAGTTCATGCAGGCACCCTAGCAGATGCCATAAGTGATCACTCCCCTATCTACTGCATTTGGCATACTACAAATAAACCATCTCCGCCTCCTAAACTAATTACCTTCCGCAATTTGGCCCATTTTAACCTAACTCAGTTTACTGATGATCTCTCCTTGATTGACTGGACCCCCACCTACACCTCTACAAACGCCCAGGTGGCACTTGACTACATCCTGGTTCACTTTAGCCTGCTTCAAGACACCTCTGCTCCCTGTGTCACTCGTCGGATTCGAGGAACTCAGACAAAGTGGCCAACAAAAGATCTATTTACACAACTAAGGGCCAGAGACAAGCTATGGCAACGCTTCAAAACAACAGGGCTACTAAAACGACTATAACCATTATCGATCTCAGAGAAATACATGTAAAAGAAATATTCGCCTAGCAAAGAGCATTTTCTGCAGAGACCTTCTAACAAATGCTGCTGGAAACTCTAAAAAGTTCTGGTCTACCATAAAAACGCTCCTTGGTGCAAATACTAGGGCCCATACAAGTGACATGTTTCTAAACGGTATTCACTGCAACAATCCGGAGACCATAGCAAACCCCTTCAATCACCATTTTTCGAATCTCACTAGCTACCTGACATCTTTCCCAACAATATGTACCGCCTCACCCCCAAATGAACTTCTAATCAAACACCCTCTATTTAGGTTCCGGAGTATCACAAGGGCAGAAGTGCTAAAACTACTGCTCTCCACTCCTGATAATACCAGCTTGGGGTCTGACGGTCTGGAACCTAAGCTCTTGAAAGCAGCTGCCCCTCTCATTGCCTCTCCCCTAACCAAAATTGTCAACCTTTCCCTATGTCATGGCTCAGTTCCTGATATCTGGAAAATAGCTAAAGTCACCCCAATTCCCAAAAAAGGCAATCCCAAAGAAATCAAGAACTACCATCCCATTGCTATTCTCTCCATGCTCAGTAAATTTCTGGAAAAGCTAGTGGCCACCCAATCAATAGAATATCTTCAGAAGTACAACCTTCTGTCTTGCTCACAGCATGGTTTCCGCAAAGGCCACAGCACCTCCACCACCCTTCTGAAACTCACAAATGACATCTATGCTTCTATGGACTCGGGCCTCCTGACAGGTGCTATTTTCATTGATCTAACCAAGGCGTTTGACCTGGTAAACCATACCCTTCTTCTTGATAAACTACGCTCCCTAGGCTTCTTTTCTGACGTAGTAGCCTGGTTCAAAAGCTACTTATCTGACAGGAAACAGGCTGTAGTTTTCAACTCAGCCATATCAGATCTCTCCCCTATACATGTTGGAGTGCCCCAAAGCTCCATACTTGGCCCCTTGCTTTTCTCAATTTTCATTAATGACTTACCGCTCCTTGCACCAAACTGCTCGTCTCTGCTCTACGCTGATGACCTAGTTATTTACCACAGTGCTAGAAATGCCGCTGACATAACCCACTCTCTTGCTTCGGACTTCGCAAATATCTAATCCTGGCTAACAAAGAACAAACTTGTTCTCAACACTACCAAGACATACTCCATGCTCTTTGGCTCGCCTGCCAGGCTTAAGATGAACCATCATGCCCTAATTATCCAGAGTGCGGACGGCTCCCCTCTGGTCAACACCAGATCCTTCAAATGTCTGGGAGTTACACTGGATGAATCTTTTGACTTTGACCTGCATATAACAACTGTCTGCAAGTCTGTGAATGCCAAGCTAGGTAGTGCCTACAGAACTAGCTATGCCCTTACCCCCTCGGCCAGACTAGCAGTGGCACAAGGTTTCCTGCTCCCATCCCTGACCTATGGCTCAGTCACCTTCCAATCTGCCTCAAAATCCTCCCTCCATAAATGGGGCACCACCTATAATAGCATCTGCTGCTACGCCTCTGCATCCCCACGTTACAAACACCATTGCCAGCTCTATGCTGACCTTAAATGGCCTGGTCCCTTTACCCACTGACTCCATTCTTTTGGCGCTCTAATTGACTGCATCGCCAGATCAGGCCTCCCCCTATCCCTTGCTTCCCTGCTACACTCACAACCTCTCTCCTATGGACTGCGATCTACAGACGAAGCTCCTCTTCACATTCCTAGATGCAGAACAAACATGGGTGCACACGCATTCTCTTACATGGCTCCAAAATACTGGAACTCCCTACCCCACTCAATTCGTCAAGCAACCTCCCATGCCAGTTTCAAGAAACTGCACCGTGAGCATCTGTGGGTAACCAGCCCCTGCACCTGCTTTAATCCACCTTAGACCATCCTTTCTCTGTCCTCCTCCAAATTAATCCGCTCCTCTGACACCTCCTTCCCACCTATCCTACACTCCCCCCTTTCATTGTCCTCTTTTCTCCCTCCTGTTTTCAAACCCTTTTCTCCATGCTTCCCACCACTCTTCCTTCTTCTCCTCGTGCTTCACCAACCACAACCTGGCACTTAAATTGTTTTACTGTTTGATTGCTTTTATTGTTTTGTTTTATGTATGCCATCACTTTGCACCGCCTGTATTTCTCAAAGTGTTTTGAATTGCATTTACCAGTACATACTGTATGGTAGCTGCATTACCTGTAAACTTGTGTACTTTGTGCCCTATTACCACATGTGCTGCGTCACATGCACCCCTATGTATTTTTTTCAAACTGTTCTCTCCCGGGTCGTGCCTGAAAATAGGCATTTTCATGCCTAGTGCACCCACCCGGTTACCAAAAGCAAAGAAATAAATAAGACTGATGTAACAAAGCTTGATTAATATTTTTTCTTTTGGCCTGTTTTACAGCTGGAGTTGGTTGACGAGCATAGGGATGTGAGGAAACACACTGATTATGGCTAATTTGAAGTCTATAATTTGTGAAATTGCTCCCTTCTATTGCCATAGTATGTATAAAAGATTACAACAATCTAAAATTACAATAACAGAAATATGGCTCTCTTTTTTCTCCTTTTATTTAATTTATTTTATGTTTGAAATGACTATGAAGGCTAGGATTGAATCAAGATTGTGTTAAGTGCTAACCTTAATCAAATATAAGACATAAAAACTATGAAGTTGAGCTTAATATTACATGATAGATGAAATGTATCAATCTCAGCTAAAGCTAGGTCCTTCAAAGTGCATTTTATTACAATCATATGTGTTAACATCATGTAAAATGAATATCATGTATAGTTTTATTTAGTACTAGCTCCTTTAAGGAGCCAATTACAAGTTGATAATGTCATTATACAGTTTGTATAAAATCTGGTTGTCTGGTCTTGGTACCCGCCCCCTGATGAAGCCTTATGTGGCGAAGCACCGGGGCATGTGACCATACAGAGTCCACCTTGGTTTATTCTGTGTTTACAGTTGTTAATTCAGCAAGTTTGAAATACAGTTCTTGCTTGTTCATTTGAACTTTGAGTAGTATACTTCATTGGAGATCCATAGCTCCTGGCTCTGGAGTGCCAGTGTGTGTCTAGTCATTTGTACCAGCACACTGATTGACTGGCTTTTGTCCAGCCCTCCTGATAGGGTGTCTGAGGTCGCAGTCCTGCCTGACACCTTGAGTGACCATTTTCCCATCATATGCCGGTGGTCCAATAAATTTACGAAAGCTTGTCCCTCTATTGTTGAAAGCAGAGTACTAAAGAAAGGCATGCTTACTTATTTTAAAGCAGCATTATCCCAGATTGATTGGTCCTCCCTTGATGACCAGCAGGATATTGACCTTGCAGTTAATTGCTTTTATCAACAAATTCAGTACTGACAGTGACAAGTATGCCCCTGTCACAAAAAGGAAAGCGAGAGGTTATACGACTGAGTGGATTACTGGGGACCTACTTGAACAAATGAAGGCTAGGGACAATCTCTGGAACAGGGCTTTGACCTCGGCAGTAAAAATTACTTTCAGAACTACAGGGCTGCCAGGAATAGATGTACGCAGCTCATCAGGCTTGCTAAAGCTAACTTCTGTAAGGAACAGCTGGAAAGGAACTGGGGTGATGGGAGGAGATTCTAGGAGAACATTAAGGATCTCCTAGGAAAAGAAGAAGAAGAAGAATCAGCATTTATATAGCGCTTTTCATACATCCAAAGCGCTTTACAAGCAATGCTAGACTGGTAGTGAAGTGACTGAATGTGTGGTGGTGGCCATATCGCACATCATCACCCACATACAGCCTGGATAATTGCATGAACCAGTTTATGGGAAGGGGAATGTTGGCCAGGACACCGGGAATGTTCCCTACTCTTTGCGAAGAGTGCCCTGGGTTCTTTTACTTCCACCTGGACACCCACCAGGACAACACCAGGATGGGCAGAAGGGACCTCGGTTTAACATCTCATCCGAAGAACGGCACACCCCAGCAGTACAGCACCCCCCAATACTGCACTCAGATGCCAGCGATTTTAGGTGCAAGTCCAATCCCGGTGTGGGACGAGAACCCATGACCTTCTGGTCCAGAGGCGGATGTGCTACCACCAACTGAGCCATGCTGACACCTTGATAAGATAAAAGATGATAAGAAACACACCACACTGATCAACATTAATGGTACAAATATTACGGACCCCTACTCCATAGCTGACAGTTTCAGTGCGTCCTTTACTCTGTCATTTAGCTCTCTCCTTCCACCCACCTATCTCAAGGCCACTGAACCATACGGTAATCCTCAAACATCTGTGAATAGTCATCCAAATATCTAGTTTAAACGTGTTACAGTCAGTGAAGCTCGGAAATATGTAACTAAAGTCTTGGGCAAGACCAGGATGGGTAGCGACAATATTGACATGAAATTGGTTGCCCTTGCCCTGGATGAACTTACTTTATCCATCACTAAAATTTTCAACAAGTCGCTCACCCTGGCCAGGTTTCCCTCAATCTGCAATAAAGCCCTAGTGATTCCAGTTCTCAAAAGTGGAGACAGGTCCCACATTGCCAACTATAGGTCTATCTCCATCCTCTCTCCTCTGTCCAGAGCACTTGAGAGGATAGTAGCCAGCCAAATCACTGATTGCATCCTGAAATACAACCTGCAGTGCTCCCAGCAGCACAGTTTTAGGAAGAATCATAGCACTGCCAGGGCCTTGGTAGATTTCACTATGTGCACAAGGCAATGGATGGTGGTAATCTGGTGGAGTCAGTCTTCATTGACCTCGCAAAGGCCTTTGACACGATCAGTCACCCCCTCCTCCTCGAACAGTTTCAGTCCCTGGATGTGACCACAAATCTGGTTCACTGGTTCCAAGATTATCTGTCATGCAGAACTCAGAGAGTCAAAGTAGGGTCGACTGTCTCGAGATCCAAAGAAGTTACTCTTGGTGTCCCCCAGGGGTCAATCCTGGGTATGCTGTTTTTCAGTTTGTTACTGAACACTCTTCCTGGGGCCTGCAAGAGCAAAATTATTCTCTACGTGGATGACACTGTCACCATCAATTGTAACCCTCACTTACAGACACTTCAGAATGAACTGCAGTCCACCTTCCACCTGTTGGAGGATTGGTTTACCTCATGTAAGTTGCTTCTCAACTATAAAAAAACTAAGACAATGCTCATTGCCAGCCTGCAACTTAAAAAGAGCAACCCATCACTGACTATTCTAAACAAAATGGCTGTCCCGCTAGAGCAGGTGCATTCCTTCAAATACCTTGGTGTTCTAATTGATGATACCCTCTTCTTTACTCAGCACACTGACATGGTGGTGAAGGCAGTTGGCATCAAGCTTGGTGTCCTATACAGGCACATGCAATACCTAACACCGACCACCCTACACCTCTCAGTCTCCAGCTCTATCCTGTTGGTCATTGACTATGGCTTGGTGGTGTATGGGGCAGCCACTGACTTGGCACTGAAACGGGTAGGGTTAGCCCTTAATAAGGCTTGTAGACTTACTCTGGGGGCAGATAATTACACTCATACCTGCATGCTCTATGAACTAACAAATTGGCTAAACCTGGCAAATAAAATAAGATTCCAAACCTGCCTCCTTGGGGTAAAAAAGCACAACTAGGCCAGACCCCACCTTGTGTCTCGGAGATGTTCCAAGTGGAACACTCCCCATACACAACCAGAGGTACAGGGAAGTGTACTCTCAGTGCCCTTTCTGAAGAACAGCACTTGGACACCACTGTGGCTCAACGAGGTTCCAGTCCTGACCCTGTGGTCACATGACACCACCAATACTATAGGTAAATCCCCATTTTTCCATTGGCAGCCTATATGCTCTGACCACTAGGGGTCAGCCCTGAGTACCTCTATTCCCTACCTACGCCCTCTGTTATCGTTGCTCTGCATAGTCCTTTTAATCCTACCTCCCTTGTTCTCCTACTTCCACCTCCTACAACTTCTGCCTATATCCGCTATATCTCCTTCTCTTTCCCCACCCAGGATTTGAACCCCTGACCTTTTGTTCCGCAGTTGTATACCCTACCTCCTGCACTATCAGATCAGGTACACTTCTTTCTGGCAAATTGCTGCCCATGTATTCCTCTCTTGCTCACATCCTTACCACTCCAGGGCACCATTAGCCTCCTAACCCATATGCTCTTTTATCTCACAACCAGTCCACTGCTTCCTACCACCCCTCCTTACCCTATCTGCCCAACCATTAAGCTCCTACTATCATGGGACATCTTACATGCCTTATTTTGCCCCTGACTATCTTAATGTTTGTTTACCCTGCTATTCCCCTAAGCACAAAGTCCATACCAACCCCTCTTACAGCCATGTGGGCCATTGGTACTGCAAGTACAGTACCATACCTCTCTCCTAATCTCATTGGGCCAATCTGTTGCTCTGTTCTCCTAATTAGCACTTCCACACTACTTCTGGCTTCACACCTCCCTTCCCTTCCATTACCACCTCCCTTCCCTTCCATTACCAATTTTTAAGTATAGGACCTCCAATTGAAGAACTGCACCCAATCTCAAGCTGCTAAGATTCATTATAATTCATCAATGCCTTCTCCTAATACTGCTGTCTGGTAGTGTGCACCCGAACCTAGAGCCTGGGTCACAGCCCCCTTCCACCGCCATCAATTCGAATAGTCTCAAGTTCGCCTCTGTTAACATCTGCAGCCTACTGCTAAAATTGACCTCCTCCAGGTCTGGGTTGTGCAACACAGATCAGACATCCTCGCTGTGGTTGAAACCTGTTTGTCCCCCAAAATACCAAACTATGCTGTTGCCCTAAATGCATATATGCTCTTCAGGGAAGATAGACTGGGGAAAAAGGAGGAGAGATGTGCCATATGTCTAATTGACTCACTACAGGGGCTTGTCCTTCTTAAACTGACCTTGAGGAATAGTGCTCAGACACTGGCTGTCAAAATTGCGATAGGCAAAAAGGGTAAATCACTTACTGCACTATCTGTATATATCCCCCCTCGTGACACCACAAATAGCTTCATTTCTTTCATGGAATGTGTCTCCAACTTGTCCAGTCGCTCCAAGGTAGTCTTACTGGGTGATTTTAATATTAATTGGATGGCCCCTGAAGCCGTCCAATTCAGGGACAGTGCCACAGCCTTAGATCTATCCCAGCCTGTGGTCTCTCCTTTAAGGGTCAACTGCAGGACCAGCAGTAGTACCCTGATAGACCTTAGATTTACTAACCTCCCAGAGAAATTCTCAAATACTGAGTTCCTACCGGACTCGCTTAGCAACCACTCTCTGGTTCTCTGTCACTGGTCAAACCGCTTCCCCAAACTCCCTGTAAAGCCATCGTATAGTTGCATCCTCAAAAGAGGGCAGCTAAAGCACTTCCAGGACTACCTCCTCAACTCTGCCAACAACATTGACCATGCCTTGGCATATTTCATCTCCACTTTTAATATGGCCTGTGATATCTTCGCACCTTTTAGAAAATGGGTAATCAAAGGCTCTAGTAACCCCAGATCACCTCCACGCTCCTTAAACATATGGCCACACAGGACCACCTCTGGCAAAAAGAGCATGCCACTGGCAGCCCTATTGTCTGGCAGAGGTACAAGACTGCCAGGAATGCCTACACCCATGAGACTCGCCTTGTTAACATGGCCCACTTCAAAGATAGCCTTTCCTCCACCTTGGGGAATGGGAGCAAATTCTGGGATAACATAAAAGATCTCTTCAGTAAAAACCCAACAATTACCCCCCTTCCATGTTAAATACTAATGGTGTCATAATCCAAGACCCCCAGCTCATTGCTGACACCTTTAACACCGCCTTTACAGACCTTAGTGATGTCCTCCCCACTGACTTCTTCTCTAATCCTAATTTTGTCTGGCTCACATTTGACTCTTGGTCCCACATCTTCCCCCCATTCTGCTTCTGGGTTGTCTCCCCACCTGAAGCCAAAAAGTACATCCAGCGAGTACTGGGGAAATCCGGATTTAGTATTGATACTCTGGACCTCAAGCTATTCCACCTCGCACTTGATGCCATCATATCCCCCCTCACCAAACTACTAAATCTGTCTCTCTATCTAGGACAATTCCCCCAACAGTGGAAAGTTGCAGTAGTGACTGTAGTCCACAAGAGTGGTGATGGCTCCTCCCACAGCAACTACCGCCGTATATCCATGCTTCCCCCTCTGTCTAAAGCCTTGGAAAAGATCATATCCGATCAACTATCTGAATAACTCGCCAAGTACAATCTGCAGTGCCACCAGCAACATGGCTTTAGGAAGGGGCACAGCACCACCTCAGCCCTCCTTGAATTTACCGATTTTCATCCATAAAGCTCTTGACCACAGTCACATTGTATGGTCTGTTTACATTGACCTTACGAAAGCTTTTGACATGGTTAATCATGCCCTCCTATGTGCTTCCCCTTCCTGCCACCAGTCTCTCTCAGGAGGCTACCTCCTGGTTCACCAATTACCTAAATGGGAGAACGCAGCATGTCATAATCCTCTACACTCTGTTCTCTAGCCTATCCATTCGGTCCGGAGTCTCCCAAAGTTCTGTTCTCGGCCCCCTTCTTTTCAGCCTTTTCCTCAACACCCTTCCACAAGCCTGCTCCAGCAATCTGCTGCACTATGCAGATGATGCTGTCATCTTTTTCAGTCACCCTGACCCCCTTCCCCTGGGGAACACCCTTCAGAAGAGCTTTGCCAAAATAAAGTCCTGGTTTGTGCTCCACAAACTCATAATTAAGTACAAAAAAACTAAGGTGATGTTATTCACTAACCCTCAAAACAAACACAAGGGGGGCATGCCTGAGCATCCTCAACAGCCACCAACCTACCATTGAAGCAAGTTACAGCTTCAAATATCTCGGGATAACCCTCGACTGAACACAAGAACTGGGCTACTGTACAGGCACAGGAACTGTATGACCACAGATGCCCTTCGCCGTGTAGTAACAAGCTCGGTCCTTTCCATAATTGATTATGGAATTGTCATCTATGGCTCTGCAACTGACACTATTTTATAGGATTAAGGTCGTCCTAAATAAAGCCTGCTCTCTGGTCACAAGTGTGACCAGGCTCACCCACACCTGCGACCTCTATGACCAAACTAGCTGGATAAACTTACAAAGGCAGGCTTACCTACCAGTCCTACCTAATGGCAAAAAAGATGTGCCTTGGTCTCACTCCTCCCTCAGCACAGAAACTCCTTACTCAGACTGTTACCACCCATGGTACGAGGAGTGCCACCAAAGCCTCATACCAAGTCCCTTTCTGTAGGACCACCCAAGGGCAGCAGACATTCATGTATAGAGCACCACTTTGGCTAAATGGCTTCCCTTCTGATGTCCTGGCAGAACCCAAGCTAGGTCCTTTTAAGTCCAGGCTACGATAGCATCTAGTTCATATCAACAGCTGTGACTGTTTCTAGCCTGGGCTGGTGCCCAGGTCTCCACCCTCCCCCAAATTCTCCCCTCTACTTGTAACTGGTAACTAAGTCAACTCAGATGGTTTCTGCTTAGCCAAGTATTTCCTCTACTCAACTTTGTACATGGACTATTCTGGTACTTCCCTTCTATTGTACTACTTTTAGTTCATTTTTATTCCTTTGCCTCTGTATTAAACAAAGTCCTCTTCGCATTGCTTTCACAATATCCTACCACCATTCAATTGTGTTTTCTTCAAATGTTTTCCTCATGTAGCAATAGTCTGCTTCTGTAGTTCCTGCCAATGTCTGTATTTTACTGCCATTATATTCACACTGTATTATGTATATCCCTGCTCTCATTTTGTATTTCCTTGCCTGAAACCTTTTGTATAATGTACTTTCTGTATTTTTTACTGTTGAACTATTGAGCACCCTCTGACATGGAACCTTTCTAAATGAGTCTCTGACTCAAAGATAATGTAATTCCGAGACTTAAATAAATACATATTTTAAATTCATAATGGTATCTGATATAAACAACTTTAGTTTTTCAGACTGCCAGGAGTCGGTTTCAAACAGCCTTGAAAACAGTTGCAAGCAGTCTTGGATTTTCAGTCTGCCTGAAATATGAGAGAGGGAAGGACATGCAGTCTTCCATGTCCTCAAAGCAATTGGAAGTGCAGATGAGAAAAGGATCCCAGTGTTGTTATGTGATCCTGATTTTTGCATCCTGACAGATGCTACGTTATGATTAATTTTCTTTTATTTATTTTTATTTCCTTGTGTTTTTCATTTTTGGAACCTTGTTGAAATAAAATCATGCAGCAAGCATGTTGTACCTTATACAAACTGAATCCGTGTCTGTCTTTTACACCCACAACGTGGGACAATCTTCACAACAGATGCATCACTCCTAGGGTGGGATGCCCACCTGGAAGACCTCACAGCAAATGGCATGTGAAGCCCTCAGGAGACCCAGGAACACATCACTGTTCTAGAACTAAGGGCAGTATTTCTAGCAATGTAAGCCTTCTCCTAGCTGCAACATTAGTCTGTCCAGATCAGAACAGACAACACCACAACAATGTATTATATACAGAAGTAAGGAGATACAAGTTCTACAAGGCTATGCACAGAGGTAGTGATGATCTGGGACCTGGCTTATTCCCTAGATGCAGAGATCTTTGCAGTACACTTGCCAGGCAAAGGCAGTGTCCTGGCAGATCCTCTAAGTAGAATCACCCAGCAAAACCACAAATGGACTCTGAACCAGCAGGTTCTGGCCATGGTTCTCAGAAGATGAGGCACTCCCGAAATAGACCTGTTTGCATCCTGGGAGAGCAGTGAGCTCCCAAAGTTGTGTTGTAGGCCACCAGCCAAGGGCACAGTCACAGAGAACACCCTAGCCCTGAGGTGGATGGGGAGGTTTCTGTATGCCTTCTCACAATTCCTAGTCGTACATAGAGTGCTTCTGAAGCTCAGGAGAGAGCCTGCAACAGTGATCCTAACTGGCCAGGCAAGCCTGGTACTTGCTCCTGGCCCTGTTCAGCTAGAATCCAGTCAGCCTACCACAGTGTTACAACCTGCTGACTCAATCCCAGGTCAGGATAACATTCCCAGACTCCAGGACTTTATGCCTGAGGGCATGGTTCTTGAAGCGCTAGAGTATTCTAGATTGAATCTATCAGAGGAAGTGCTGAAGGTGCTTAACATTTCCAGGAAACCAGCAACCAGGAAAGCATGCTCCTCTAAGTAGAAGAGATTCTCATACTGGTGCACTCCCAGAAAGATAATCCCAGTGCGGGTAGGGTTGTCCACAAACCTGGACTAACTAGTGCACTTGTAGTCTTTAGGCCTAAGGTCATCAACACTAAAGGTGCATCTGGCGGTAGTATTGGTCTACATATCAGCAGGCAAGGGCAAGTCACTGGCTTCTCAATCTATTTTTAAAGGTCTCAGCCACCTGTGTTCCCCCCCCAAGATGGATACAGTCCCCCATGAGACCTGACTGTCTGCCTCGCTCAGTTGATGGAGGCCCCTTTGAGCCCATATCTACTGCTGATGTCACACAGAAAACTATTTTCCTGATTGACATGACATCTGCTAGAAGGATAAATGAGCTGCAAGCCCCCTGTGCAGAACCTGACTACATAATCCTACACATGGACAAGGTAATCCTTAGAACCAATAGGAAGTTCCTTTGTAAGGTGGTATCAGTATTCCACTTGAACCAGTCAGTTGCCCATCCTCTATTCTGTCCTGAGTTCTCCAGCCCAGGTAAGAAGAAATTGCACAGCCTGGGTCTGAAGTGAGTACTGGACATCTACCTGGAGCAGACAAAGATTGTCAGGTCTCAGGTGACTCAGCTGTTTGTTCCTATAGTGAGGTGGGCAAAGGTAAACCAGCAACTAAGAGGACTATCTCTTGCTAAATAGCCTCTTGTATTCAGCTTTGTTATGTAAATGCTGGGAAAATACCTCCAGAGGCCTAAGGGCACATTCCAAAAGAGGTACTTCTGCCTCTGTGGCATCCACCAGGGGCATCCCACTAATGGATGTTTGCAAAGCAACTACCTGGAAAACAGTGCACACCTTCACAAAGCACTATTGTCCGGACATACAGTCCAGAAGGGATGCCAGCTCTGGAACTGCTGTCTTGCAGAACCTTTTTCCTAAGTAGGTTCTGGACCCAGGCTCCGAAAGTACTGCTGTAGACTATGCTTACAGTGTAAATACTAAGTGAGAAATTCCTGGAGTTAGAAGAACAAAATACTCACTATTGTACTGTTTCATCTCAGGATTCCCTCACTGTGTTTGCACTCCCTAATCCTATCTCCCCTTCCAGGACTTGAAAATAGGTTCACATAAGAATCAGTTCTTTTCATTGAGGTTGCTTGAGCATTACTGTTTCAGTTCCTCGATAGTTGTAAATTGGGGTCAGTTAAATAGTTTTCACTGTTCATAAATATTTTGAACATGTCAGTCATAATATTGTTTGGCGTTTTTCAGAATTCTGTTTAGGAAATGTTTGGTAGCCATGTAGCTAGTTTTAGTAGTCACAGCTCCCTCTAGCTATGGAAGCAAATTTGATGTTAGGGACTAGAGTGGAGTGTGACACCAGTGCAGAGTTTGAACCTTCATTCTAAGTTCTATAATTAGCATAAGGTTCTATCTTCAGTGTATCACTCTCTGCCAGGAAGATGATGCTTACAATGTAAACATAGTGAGGGATCCCTGAGAAGAAACAACATTACTATGATGAGCATTTTTTTTTTCTTTGTATGGGTAGAATTCTCTTACAGTTCTCTTCATGGAACCAGTGATCTGGAGTTTTAACTATGTCATGGTCTGTGTGCAGAACGCTTGAGTGTGGTTCTGATAGGGCAACAGCTCATACTTAACATTGTGTACACAAACCGTGGCACAGTAAAAACTCCAAACTGCTGGTTCCATGAAGAGAACTGTAACAGAATACTGCCCATAAAAAGAAAACAATTGAAAACACAATTTTCACATCAATGTTTGATCAGTTACAGTTAAAGATGGATCATTCAAGCCCCAGGAATCTCCTAGTAGTATTAGACAATCTGCAGTTAGCTCAGAATCTCTGACTGCCCCCGGAACTCTGAGGAGGAATGTATGCAAATTAAGGAATTTAGAAAGCAACATTCAGACTGCTGCCTCTAGGTGGACTGTGTTCCATCGAACTACCAGATTCAATTTTTCCGTTCAGACAACAATACTTTCCCCCAAGAGCTGCACAGCAACTTCGCTGCAAGACTGTTAATTTTATTCAAAAAAGTGGTATTTTACACTGTTTTATACTACTCTGCCTCTAGTAGTTTTTTTTACAAAAGTTTAGTGGGGATTATTTACTCATTTTGACGGTTCTCTTGTGGTTTCCTGGAACCAAGTTGTTCAGTTTAAACTGGGGTGTGTTGTGGTTCTCACCGCTAGCTCTTTGGTTTAAAGTTAACTACATTTAGCATATTTAAAAAAAAATTGTGTTTACTTTGCGATCGGTTCCCGTTCCTAGCAAGGAACTGATTGTGTTTTGTATTTTAACATATTTTACAAGAATTGTGTTTTGTTTGCGATCAGTTCCCATTTCCAGCAAAGAACCACTCGCGTTTTAAGTGAAGAAATCTGTGCTAAATCGTGGTTCCTTTTTTCCCCACAAGGAAACAACTGCAATTTGCATTTAAACGCATTCTGGGGAAGTTTTTTTTACAGTCTGCTGACATTTTGACATGTCAGACAGACCTAAAACAAGGACAGGACCCACAGACTTTAAAAATTGTGTTAAGTGCTTCCAAATTTTTGCAAAGGCTGATCACCATGATTTGTGTTTAGAGTGCTTAGGTCCCAGTCATATTTTCTCTAACTGTGAAGTGTGCAGTACTTTTTATTCAAAAACTATTAAAAAGGAGCCAAAACATTAGAGGAAATAACTTCTGCTCCCACCTCTGTGTCACTAAAGCAAACTGAAGAGGGTCCTTCATCCCACTCCAAAACAAAGGAGAGACCCTCTAAAGATTTCTCAGACTCCAAAATTCCTGAAAAGGGGTCTGAAAATACTAAGCACAAAAGAACAGCAGAGCAGTCTCCTGAGTCTGTGCCTGCCAATAAGAAATATAAAGAAAAACATGTCATTGTGCCTCCTGCTGAAAAAGTAAAGGTGCTCCCAACAGACAAAGATAAAATACCCTCTGCTGAGGAAATTGCTAGAGCCCTGCAAGTCATTCAGGCTTTACAGACTGCAGGTTCCATACTGGGTTCACTAGTTCAAATCCCACCATCTGTTCCCAGTGACCAAGGCCAGGAATTGTATGTTGAGGAGAAAGAGGAGGAACCAGCTCTAGGGGAACTCATTGAACCAGAGGTATCCCCAGACCAGGAGTTTGGTCCCCCCCCATGGGCATGATGATCTTTCATCCCACTTTTCATTTGTCAGGCAAATGGCTGACACCTTGGGCCTCCCCTCACAGGAATCTTTTAATGATGAGGAGGCAGAGTTTTTGGATATGATGGGGTTGGCACTCATGAAAAAGGTGGTCCTTCCTGACAATAATTCTCTTAAAAAGGCTGCTTTTAAAATCGTACAGACACTTTCCTCTGTCCCTAGAGTGGACAACGAGGTGGAGAAAAAGTACCAGCTGGATAGGGCTTCTGCTGATTATTTGTATACCCATCCAGATCATGAGGGTGTAAAACAGGCTGCAGCCTGTGCTAAAGCAAAAGTACCCCTGGCATCTCATCCTCCAGACAAAGATTCCAGAAAAATTGACACTATGGAGAAGAAGGGTTATTTAGGCTCATCCCTTCTCCGACAGTCAACTTACATGACTTATGCTGCATGGTACCAGAAAGCCCTATGGAATTCTGTGCTGGTTTTTACTGATAAAATTCCAGGTGATGTGGCACACGATATGGCACATATTGCCAGAATGGCTTTGGATGCCACAAAGTACCAATCTCACATGGCTGTGGATGCAAATGATACTGCATTCAGAATATTGGCCCTATCAGTTTCTTTAAGAAGGTTTGCTTGGCTCAGAGCAACCAGTCTTACACCAGACACTCAGTTAAAGGCTATGGATTTCCCTTGCGAAAACAATTCCCTTTTGGTGACAAAACTGAGGCATACATTAAAAAGGTGGAGGAGTACAAAACCACCTACAGGAGTAACTCCTCCAAAGAGAGAGCCTCCACTTCTTTTAGACCCACAGGAAGGGGAGGTAGGGGTAGGGGGTAGTACCCCAGGTCTTATGCACCATACTCTATGCCTGTAGAGTACACATAGGTCAGAGGGTACTACAGGGCAGGAGCAGGGGGTCTTCTAGATGAGTCAGCCCAGCTCCTAGACCCCAATCTGGACAGAACCCCTGACTGCACAGAACAGGCTGCCACCCCTCATCCAATAGGGGGCAGGCTGGTTCACTACTTCCAACACTGGGGAAACATTAACACAGTTGAGTCCTGGAGGCAGTGAGTCAGGCTCCCTGTCTACAGTTCACAGTTTCCAAAACTCCAGGGCCACAGGATTTTCCAGCTTTCAACTCCTGCAGAGACTGTTCTACTGGAGTTAGAGGTAAAAAAGCTCCTGCAAGCCAGGGCAATAGAGCCAGTCCCAAAGGGGACGGGGCATGTACTCAAGTTACTTTTGGACCAAAAGGAAAAATGGAGATTGGCTGCCAATCCTGGATCTCAGATACCTAAACAAACAATTGTCAAAGTCCAGGTTCAAAATGGTAACACTAGCCATAGTTATTCCTTCTCTAAGGAAAGGAAACTGGCTGGCATCTCTGGATCTGAAAGATGCTTACTTTCACATTCCAGTCAGACCTTGCCACAGAAAGTACCTAAGGTTCTGTCTTCCCTCAGGTCATTACCAGTTCTCAGTCCTCCCCTTCAGGCTCACTTCTGCCCCATGGGTATTCACAAAGTGCCTGTCAGTGGTGGCAGCTAACTTCAGAAGGCAGGGAATCACTTGTATCTCCTTATCTGGACAACTGGCTAGTCATAGGGGACTCATATCAACAGGTAAAAGATTTCATCAGGGTGACTCAAAGCACCTTGGAGTCACTGGGCTTTATTAACAACCTTCAAAAATCTCAGATGAAACCAGTTCAGTCACTGGAATTCATTGAAGTAGAACTGGATACCATCCAGGAAAAAAGCTTTCCTTCCACAGGAGAGGGTGACAGATTCCTTTGTCTTGGGTCAACCCAGAACTGCAAGACAGTTCCTAGCATTACTAGGGCACATGAACTTGACCACTGCAGTAGTGTCAGGCTCCAGGTTTCAGATGAGGGATATCCAATATCGCCTCAGATCTTATTGGTCCCAAAGAAGGGGCCCCACTTCAAAGCTAGTACAAGTTATAAAAACTCTGTTACTGGCCCTGCAGTGGTGGGAGAAAGGGACAGCCTCAGACAGGGCACCCCTTTTCAGCAACAACACCACACACTGATTCTAACAACATATGCCTGCCTTCTAGGGTGGGGGACACATAAAGGCAACCTCAAAATTAGCGAAGTTTGGTCGCCTCAGGAGTCCAAGTTTCACATCAACCTTTTAGAATTGAGAGCAGTCTTCCTTTCCCTAAAGGCTTTTGCTCCTCAGTTGAGGAGTCAAGTTCAGGACAGACAACACTACCACCATGTGATGCATCAGCAAGCAGAAAGGTACAAAAGCCTCAAGGCTGTGCACAGAGGCCATGAAAATTTGGTCACTAGCATATACCCTGGAGGTGCATCTGTTCGCCATTCACCTCACAGGGAAAGACAAGATACTGGCAGATTCACTCAGCAGAATCAGCCAGGATCATCATGAATGAACTTTGAACAGACAAGTGTTTGGATACAGTTTTCAGGCATTGGGGCACCCCAGAAATCAATTTGCCTCAAAAGAAAACCACCAGCTCCCTCTTTCTTGCTGCAGGTCCCCCTCCTTGTGCACAATGCCCATGGGGCTAGATTGGATGGGGGAATTCCTTTACGCTTTTCCTCCATTTCCTCTAGTGTCAAGAGTCCTTATCAAGCTGAGGAGTGAGCCTGCAACCATGATACTGGTTGCCCCAGACTGGGCCAAGCAGCCATGGTACCCTCTGTTGCTCACCCTGTTCACCAAGCAACCAATTCATCTGCCCCAGAGACACAGTCTCCTAACAGTTGTTCATGGTCATATAGTATTTCCAAACCTCGAGAGCCTTCACTGGAAGGTCTGGTTCTTGAGGAGTTAGAATTTTCTGAATTTAACCTGTCAGAAGAAGTACTTAAAGTACCGAACGTTTCTAGGAAAACTTCTACAAGAAAGATTTATGCTTCAGAATGAAAAAGATTTTCCATCTGGTGCATGCCTAAGCAAGTTAATCTCCTTAAGGAATGCTTATCTACATTACTTGATTATCTGGTGCATTTGCAGGCTTTAGGCCTCAGGCATGCAGCCCTTGGGGCTCATTTAGCAGCAGTATCTGCTTATTTGTCTGCAGGTGCTCCGACAACAGTAGCCTCACACCCTATTTTTAGGAAATTTTTCAAAGGATTGGCACATTTGTTTCATCCTGTTAGGGAACCAGTCCAACCTTGGGATCTGAATTTGTGCATACCCAAACTCATGGAACCTCCCTTTGAGCCAATGGCTACAGCTGACCTGAAATATGTCACATGGAAAACGGTTTTCCTGTTGGCTGTCACTTTAGCAAAAAGAGTCTGCGAGCTCCAAACTCTTTGCACTGGTCCTAATTACATTATCTTCCATAAGGACAAGGTGGTTCTCAGGACTAACAGAAAGTTCCTTCCAAAGGTGGTATCCGAGTTTCACTTGAACTGGTCCATCATCCTTCCTGTATTTTTTATAGCCAGGTCCAGTTCAGGTGAATTGAAGCTTCATAGCTTAGATGTAGGAAGGTCTCTCAATTATTACATTACTTGTACTAAGGACCTCAGGGATTCCCATTCTCAGCTGTTCAGTAACAGAGGTGAAGTGGGAAAGGGCAGGTCTGCCTCAAAGACGTCAACAGCACATTGGATAGTATCCTGCATCCAATTCTGCTACAGTAAGGCTGAGAAACATCCTCCACAAGGCCTCAGGGCACATTCAACCCATGGAATTGCTGCCTCTGTGGCAGCTGTAAGGGGCATTCCCTTGTTGGAAATCTGTAAAGCAGCTACCTGGAATATAGTCTGCACGTTCACAAAGCACTACTGTCTGGACATCCAGTCCAGAACTGATGCTAGATTTGCCATTGTAGTATTGCAGAACCTTTTTCCCCAAGTAGGTTCTGTACCCACCTCCCAAGGCACTGCTTGGTAGTCCGCAGATTGTCTAATACTACTAGGAGATTCCTTGGGCTTGAAGAAAAAACTACCATAGTAATATTGTTTCTTCCAAGGCATCTTCTAGTAGGATTAGACCTCCCATCCCTACTTCATCTTACATAACCTGAATAGGTTCAGCAATAGTTTCATTGGAGTGTCTGATGTTGCCATTAATCATTAGCTTAACTTTATATATTTGTTAATGCACACAGGTATGGCTAGGATACCTAGCTCTCCTTTGTTGTGTTATTTTCGTGTTTGGAACCCGTCTTCTTTACTAAGGGGAGGATATTGTTGTTAAGGGCGTTAACTTACAATTACTTCAAATAGTCTAGTGTTTTTCATCTGCAAAACTTGAACCTGGCAGTTAGATGGAACACAGTCCACCTAGAGGCAGTAGTTTGAATGTTGCATTCTGAATTTCCTAATTTGCATACATTCCACCTCAGAGTTCCGGGAGCAGTCAGAGATTCTGAGCTGACTGCAGATTGTCTAATCCTACTAGGAGAGCCCTTGGAAGAAACAATATTAATATGATAAGTAATTTTTTCTTTGGAGGTATGAATTTCATGTCTGTAAATATGAACATTAAGTGCTGCCAATTAGCACAAATTTCCTCTCCCCTTTAAAGCCATCCATGTTTCTGTCCAGATCCCTCACTGCTTTAAGTATGCTCTTTAGAGCTGATTCCGGCTTCCCACTGTCATCTGGACTCAGACCACCTTTGCTGCTGCTCACTGTCAGTAGTAGGCCCTTACACATGCCACTCTTCTTTGGTTGGATAGTTCTCGGTCATCCTGTCACTCCAGTGATATAAGATTGCAGTACTGGTAAGGGATTAGGCTAATCTACCAAACAGTAGTGTGTTTTTTCTAAGTTTTTAACAGTAAAAATAACAAATTTATGTCTTAGAAGGGCAGTAGATGTCAACACTCCCAAAAGACATCTGTGCACTTCGGCTGCAGCTTCCACCTAGACACTGTAAAGAAATCATAGATGACAGTGGATGGCTTGGCTAAAGAAAACAAACTGTTGTGATAGATTAGAGCACTTGAAAATGACACTTGCTCACTGAACCTGTGTCTTCTGGGTTTGCTGGAAGGGTTAAAAAAACAGACCCACTTTCTCATACCAAAAGACTGTTCAAGGAGCTACTTCAGTTTGAAACAGATTCCCTCATTTTTGGGGCTTACCACATCACACCAAGATGCTGGCCCAGTAACCCGGAGTTCCCCCGGACCCCCGTGGTAGCCAATGCGGGTGGATATATCCGAGACCTCCTACTCCAAAAAGTGTCGGACAGCTCCAGCTTTCTGATGGCACTCCCACGTTATTTGCACCAGCCTCTGAGAGCCAGGAATTGCACATTAATTGCAGTTGCTAGCCCAACTTAGAATGGTGAATGCGGGGAAAAGTATTTCTATTTGGAGACCCTGAGGAAGACAGATGTAAACTGTGGTCAATAAAGAAAGACTTTGTCGAGGAGATCCAGATAGCAAAGACCAAGATGAGGATACCTTGACAGGGGAATAGAAGGGGGCGAAGGAAAATTATTTAACCAGGAAAGGCACACTAAGCCGGAGCTTGTTTCCAGGTGTGACTTGGGAGCACAAGGAAGTTGTGACTTGCTCAGGGTCACACAGTATGTAAGTGGGGTTGATGGGATTCAGACCCAGGTCTCCATGTTTGCAGCTCAGTTCCCGTAACCACTGTGCTATTGAATTTTAGTCTAGCCGATTGGTTTGGAGCTTAGCAAAAGTATTCATTTCTATAAGAGTTGCTGTTTTACTCTTTAAAGTTTAATGGATCACTGTTAAGATCCTCTTTGTACTTTTGCTAACTAGACATATGCTCAGATCATGTTGACTTGGGGAAACTTTATAACAATATATGATACAGTCAATCACTCCCTCCTTGTCTCCAAATTACCATCGCTGGGCTGTTCCACTGAGCCCACTGGTTGACTCCGTGGTTACCTCTCCGGACACTCCCAATCTGTGCATATTGATACCATCACTTCCCCTCCTTTACCTGTCACCATGGTTGCCCCTCAGGGCTCCGTCCTGGGCCCCTTGCTCTTCTCTGTATTTGTCAACTCCCTTCCTTCAGACAGCCTTACCTATAACTCATTAGTCTATGCAGACAATCTTGTCATCTTCCACAGTGACAAATCTCTCCCTCATTTATCCTCCATCCTATCTGAGAACTACAGTGCAAAAGCAAACTGGTTCTCATCCAATCTTCTGTTGGTCAATGCTAAAAAAAAAAGGCCATGTTTGGGTGAAAACCATATCTAACCAAAACCCACCACTCCAATGATGCCCTCCTCATATACCCCACTGATGGCTCTTCCCTAGAAAATGTCTCCTCTTTCAAGTACCTTGGTGTGCTGCTTGACCGCTTTCTCACATTCAATGACCACATAAACCAGATAGTCTGTAGAGTAAATCAAAAATTGGGTATTACCTAACTTAAAACCTCACCTCACCAAGGGAACCTCACCTTGCTATAGTCACGGGTAATCTGCTCCCCATCTTTGACTCTTGCTCCCCTTTCTACTCTAGGACTTCCACCTCCCTTCTGACTCAGCTCTCAGTAGTCTACAACAATGCCTGCTGCTTTGCCCTGTCTGCCCCCAGTCTACTCACCACTGTGACCTCTACCAGTCCCTTGGCTGGCTCTCCTTGCAAGGGCACTTCGACTATACCCTGGGTTGCCTCTTGGATACCACCCTTAGAAGTGGCAGTGCCTTTCCTCTCTCCACCCTCTTCAATTTCAAAACCCCTAGAAGGAATCTTCACTCCTCCACTGTACCCTCCCTCCGTTTACCTAGATCCACCACAAACTTGGGTGGGAAAGCTCTCTATTGCAGCCCCCACCATGCGGAATGGACTACCCTCCTGTCTCCGTTTCTCTGAGTCTCATCTTATCTTCAAGCATAACCTTAAATCCTGGCTCTTTGAATACATAACTGTAACTGTAATGCCCGCTAGCATATCTCTTTCGACTGATATACTCCTATAATCCCTCCCATGTTCTCTACCTGTCCTTGGTCTACCCTCCTATGGGCAAATCTTTTAGTGTCTAGATCTTCTCTACCCACGTCGCAGTATTCAAGTGTTATGCACTGTACTGTATTCCTAAGCAAATCTGTACACTGCTTATCTGTAAAATCTAGTATGACTGTTTTGTACAATTTGTTCTTTTTTGCAACTGTAATTCCATCTGTGATGTTTTATGGTGCCACGTGTTGGCCGGGTCATGCCTGAAAACTGTCCCTTGGATCAGTGCACTTACCTGGTTACCAAAGACTAAATAAATAAATAAAATATGTGCCACACCTACCCCTCAGTATCAGTTTAAAGGTGGCGGCAACTACGTGGTCGCAGATGGGCTTGAGGGTTTTTATCTTGGAGCACAACTCAGGCTGTCTGAGCAGAGTCAGAGGAAAGACAGCGCAGCTTAAACAGAGCATACTGAAGTTCAGTACCTAACATACAGCAAGGTATATTCTGCTATTTCCACAGTACTGTTAGTCTAAATGAGTGAAAGTAAAATATATTAACTGCTGAGTGTGACACCACTGTACGATACACTAAAGGCTTAGCAGAATTGACTAATTTCAGGGATTGTATTTTCTCTGTTCAGAATCAAGTCAACATAGTAAGTAGTTGCATATGTTTACCAAATAGAAATTTATTTTATTATTGAATTATCCTTGTTTTTAGAAGAACATTGTTGACGGTTTCTATATTTTGGATATTATGATGGTAGAACAGCAACCCAATCAGACCATCCATTACTGACTGTAATGTGTTTTTCTTAACTTGTCATATTTTCGGGTTCATGGATGCAAAGGTTGTATCTGGCCTTGTATAAAAGGGCTTTGTCTCTAGACATTTACCATGGACATTCCAAATGATCATCCATGGTTTTGCTGCTATAGGCTTTATTTTTAAGGACACTGGACTCTATTAAAAAGTGATGTGCAGAACCTCTCACAAGAAAACTGAGTGCCTGAACACGTATAGCTCGGCTCAGTGTTCCTTTTTTTTTTTTGTTTTAACCTCCTCCAGCCTCCCAGCTTGCATGCCTGTCACATGACAGGCTTAAGAGAGGTCAAAGGATGCTAGAGGGTGTGTGCATGTGGCAAAAATACTCCAATAAATGCACGAACCAGAGTATATAGCAGCATGGCTTCGACTTCTACACCCTTGCATCTCAGGTGGGGAGTTGTCTCTTGAACGCTGGTGCTTTGCTTAGTTGTGGGAACTTAGTTGCAGCTCCATATTCGGCTTTTTCACCCCCTTCCCTCACCGATTGCCACAGGACCAGTGAACTAGCTGTTTGGAGCCCTGCTGTGCTGCACCTCCTCCTCTTTGACTTTGAACGGTTGAAGGGTGTCAGAAAGAACACCAGGAAGCCCTTTACTGAAGGGCTTAAACTAGAGACCCCGTAGCTCCAGCCACGCAGCAGATGCTACCAGCCAGCAGCCTTGTAACAGGGATTGTGAGGGGGCTCTACCGACTCTGCCTACACACACACACCAATCGCTGAGGGATTAGTGAACTTGCTTCATTTGGAGCCCTACTCTGCTGTACATCCTTCACTCCAACTTTGACCAATCGGAGGGCAGCAAAAAGAACATCAGGAAGCCCTTTATTGAAGGCCTTAAATTGCAGAGACCCTGCAGCTCCAGCCACGTGGCAGATGTTGCCAGCTGCCTACCCCACTGCCAATCACTGCAGGACTAGTGAACTTGCTCGCTCTGGAGCTCTGCTCAGCCACACCTCATCTGAAGTGACCTTGACCAATCAGAGGGCAGCTACAGGTATTTACTGACTGCCCCAAGTGGTCCTTCTGCACTGCAGTCCTTCTGCAAAGGATGAGTGTAGAGGACTTAGAAAGTCTGTCTGGGAGTTAGCCGTGGAAGAAGCCGAGAGCCAGCCATGCTGCCCAACTGCCAGTGTCCAGTTCATCCTAAGCCTCTGTCCTGTATAAGTGAGTACTGCTCCAACCTGTAAAACAGGGTCATTAACTCACTAAATTGTACCTCACTGCCTGGACTCTAGCACAATGTGTAGTGTTTGTACTGTATCTAGAGTAATCCCTACAGGGTACTAAGAAGCACAGTAACTATCTTCTCAATAGGTAAGGTCAGAAACATGAGGTGCCCCCTCCAGTATAATGTGGCTGTGTATTTATGGGACTCTGTAGACTTTGTAACTGTACCACTGCATGTTGTACTGCACAAACATATTTTACCTTTGTCCCCATTGTGGGTGATAATTATACTGCTGTTCTGTCCAGAGGCTGCCTTCTATAAGTACACTGTGTTATTCAACACTCCCTAACTGGTGACGCTGACTAGCTTATCACTTGTGCTGTGACCTGGTTTCTCTGCAACTGGGTAACTGTCTTCCTTGTGCTCCTAGGTGTCACTGTTTCTCAGGTGTCATTGCTGCTACAAATCTCTACCAATATAGGGCTGCTTATTTGGAATGCATGGCTTGCTGTAATCCTATATAGTGCACTTTATATCTCTGACTCACTTCCCTTACTGGTACCACTAAATGCTGAACCCCTGGATTACATGGATTTTACCAACCTTGTAAACTATTATCCCACTACATTAACCAGATTCCTATTGCCGCCACACTGTTTCTTTATGATAGCAGACTTCCTTAAGAAGTGGCACTGGTGTTTTAACTGGATAAACTTGTGTCCTGGGTACAGTGCCCTCATTTTTCTTGCTCTCACTGACCTCCTGTCAACTGGTGATATTGAACTAAATCCAGGTCCTACCTTTGCCATGCCCTCTTACATCCTATGCCATGATAAAATGCTCAGGGCCTCAAAATTGTTCACCTCAACATAAGAAGTCTAGTCCCCAAACTAGATGAGCTGTCAGCATGGGACACATTCTACCAACATGATATCCTTGGAATATCAGAAAACTGGCTAAAATCTGCCATACTGGATGAATTGTGTGTGCTTCCAGGATATAGTTTTATCCATTCTGATCACCCTGGCCCTAAGAATGGAGGTGGTACACTAATGTATTAAAGATCCCACTTCACGTAGTAGCCCCAAATCACCCTCTCGCTCATGAAATAGAATGCTGCTATGGTGAGCTCACATTAAGTGGTGCAAAAATACTTCATCTTCTGTGCATTTATGTTCCTCCAACTAGGAACTCAACCTTACTTTCTTCCTTGACCAAGTCCATATGTTCGTTAAGTCAAAAACAAAGAATTCATCATATTTGGAGACTTTAATGTTAATTGGCTCAGTGACTGCAACAAAACAGTGGTGCAGACCATTAGTATGCTCAGCCTTATACAGGTCATCTCCGAGCCCACTATATGATGTAATAATGACAGCACACATGCTGTAATAGACTTGATACACCCAGGTCAGGCAGAATTAAAAGTTCAAGTGTTCTGTCTGAAGCCATTAGTGACCACTCTCCCATCTTTTGTGTATGGCATGCCAAATTGCCAAAAGCCCCTCCTAGAATTATGCAAGTCAGGAAATACTCTAATTGGGCTACTGAGCTTTTTAGACTGGCAGTATGTAACACTAATAGGTTCCACCTGTGCAAGACCTCTGATGTAAATTCAGCAACTCCTTTCTTTACCCTCAGTGTTCACTCAGTTGCAGGACAAATGTGCCCCATTCAACAAAAGGAGGGTGCATTCCCTCATCACTAAATGGCAGGATCACATGCTATTAACCAAATTTACTGAATGTGACTGACACAAAACTGGATGGTTTTAAGGCCTCCTCATCCCTCTCGGACTGGTCCACTTATAGAACCCTGCCTAACATCTGTAAAAGAGGCTGTCAGGAAAAATAAAAGCTCTCACTGCAAAACATTGTTTAACTCCACTGCCCAAAATCCTAGACTGTTTTGGATGCAGATCAAACAAATGGTAGGTCAGCTTGGGGAATCATTCTTCCTCTGACATGATCCTGAATTGAGTGAATTGCAATAACAGCACCACCATAGCCAATGCATTTAACTCTCATTTCTCAGACCTCTCCTTATACACTCACACCTTCTCTAACTTACCCCCTTCCTCACTAAATAAATGTACCCTCTCATGGCCCCCACCAACCCTGTCACAGCACCCCTTTTATTTTAAATGGGTCAGTCCTGCTGAGGTTCACACATTCCATGTATAAATTCCTGCCTCTAAATCTGCAGGCACCGGTGGTATTGAACCCAGACTTCTCAAAATTGCCGCCAAAGAGTTAGCCTCCCCAGTTGCTATATTAATCATTATGTCCCTCACTACTGGCAAAATGCCTAACCTATGAAAAAACTGGCATATTGTTCTGATCTTTAAGAAGGGGGATCCCAACATTCTAAATAATTATAGGCCCATTGCTGTTTTAAACAAAGTACTTGAAAAAGCTATGGCCTCGCAACTCACTAGCTACCTCTCCGCCTGCGATCTTCTATCCCATATACAACATGGTTTCAAACAGGGCACAGCATCACCACTGCCCACCTCACCCTCACCAACAGTATCACCTCAGTGATGGACACTGGTAGCCTCACAGGTGCTGTCTTTATTGCCTGACAAAAGATTTTGATCTTGTTGATCACGCATTACACGGTAGCAAACTTGCCAATCTGGGTATCTCACCAACTGCTCTCCCCTGGTTTTGTAATTACTTGCCAGACAGAACCCAGAGAGTCATGTATGAGTCCTCCCTTTCTGACCCTGCCACAACTTTGGTGGGTGTTCCCCAAGACTCCATTGTAGACCCACTGCTGTTTGCCTTACACATCAACTCCTTAACTGAAAACCTGTCCCACTGCTCTGCCATTCTCTACACTGATGATGTGGTTCTGTATACCTACTCCAAAAGTATTGACCAGATCAACCAATATCTGACAACTGACCTACAGTCAATGCACATCTGGTTGTCTGAAAACAAACTGATTCTAAACATGACTAAAATGCAATCCATGCTATTTGACATGTCCCACAAATTAAAAGCATGCCCATCCCTTCTATCTATAGTTTACCGTAATGGTATCTTGGTCCCTACTGCCTCCTCCACAACATACCTTGGAGTCACACTTGACCACTTGCTTGATTTCTCACCTCATGTCATGAGTCTCTCTGCAAATCTGTGATCTCCATGCTGGGTGTCTCTTATAAAGTGGGTCATGTCCGGACCCCACAGGCTCATCTTGCCATCACCTGTGGGATGCTCCTTCCCAAGCTTTTCTGTGGTGTTCCAGTATACTTGACTGCTTCTAAATCTACCCTCCTCAGGTGTGATATTACATACAACAGTATCAGCCATTTTGCATCGACATCTCCCTGGCTCACTCACCACTGCTCCCTTTATGACAGGCTGGGTTGGCTCTCCCGTCTTTCCTACAGGTGTGGGTGTGGTCTCTAGCCATAATGCAAAATGGACAGCTCTCATCCCTTGCTTCATTTCTCCAACCAAGGAATAGTGGCTACACCTTGAAGTCAAGCAGTAGTGCCCTGCTGGCTGCCACTAAGGTCAGAACTTGTGCTAGTGAAGCATCCTTTGCTTATGCATCCCCAAAGCAATGGAAATCCATACCACCAGAAATTCGTCTCTTCTCCTTTGTACATGCTTTCCATTGTAGGTATCGTAAACATCTCATTGGTCTGGCACACTGCTCCTGCCATGGTTCTTGAATAATTCTGTTTGGCACTCATTTTATATGATCAGTGTTGATATATTATCGTTCTCCTTGTATGCCCTTTCATGTAACTTGATGTGGATGGATACTGTTTCTTAAATTGTTCCCGTTCTGTAGTATGTTTTATTTGAAAATTATATACTTCTTTCCCTCAGTGTTCATGCAGTACAGTGTATCTAACTGAATGCACTGCCTATTATGTATTTCCCTTTCCAGATACATTGCTGTGCTTCACGTTTTTTTGTTTTTTCCCTCCACTGTATATTGTAATACAATGTATTTCTACTGTATGTAGGTTTGGTTGTAATCTCTGGGGTCGTACCTGAAAATAGGCATCTTAACTGCCTAGTGTGCTTACCTGGTTAACAAAAACTAAATAAATAGTCCTGATCAAATCAGGGAGAGGGACAGACAGAAAACAGGAGGAGAAGAAAAAAAATTAAGAAGATACCTGACATACCCGAATGGTGGGAGACAGTAAATCAGATCTGCAGGATGGAATGAATAACATTTGGGCTAAATGATTGGGTGGAGGCTTTCAACTCCAGATGGACTGCTTAGCTATTCAAACAACATGAAGTCTTGCTGTATTCTGACATTATGCAGTTAGCCCCAGCACTTGAACTGCTCCGGGGATGAAAGAGTTAACTCTATGCCAGAGCATAGAACATTAAGCCTTGAGCTCGGTTCAAACCTCTGTCTGCTGCACCTTGAAGTGTAACCATCAGATTCTTTACTCCGCCTAACTGAACAGTCGCTCCGGAAAGTTCTCCTTTGCTCACGGTTCAGTCGGTTTAAAAATAGTCGGTTTTACCGATATTTCTATTTGGTTTTTGGTTCAGATCCCTGTCTGTGGTACAGTAAGTGCATAGGTAGTGGACTTGATTAGAAAATTATTGTGGAAATTGTAAAAGTATTTTTTTTGACCGGTTCGGCTGAACTGGTTCCTGTATAGTGTGTGTGTATTTGCTTTTCTTTCAGGAGATTTAGTGTGCGGTACCGGTCCTTATCGGTTTTAAAAAAAATGCGTTTTATCATTTTTTTTCAAATACCCGTAACACGGTTAGAAACTGATAAGGGGGTCTTGCCTGGCGGTTGCCAAAAAAATGGTAAGTGTTAGTTATGGTTTTGTCTGAGAAACCCAAGAGAAAAAACCGGCCCACTGGGTTTCAGCACTGCAGTGAGTGTGGGGAGGCCTTTGCTAAGGCCGATCCCCACACCACCTGTGTTTCCTGTCTGGATTTTAGCCACCTAGAGTCAGACTGCCAAATTTGTAAAAAATTTTCCTAAAGCAACTCCTGACAAAAAAGATTGGGCCGCTTAGGGAGAAGGAGGCTGAGAAGTCCGCTGACCGATGGCCAGGCCCGCTTGGTTCTGACCGAATTCCTGAGGAGTGCCCACTGACCTGGGCAAAACTCACTTGGGCAACCGGAGAGCCGACCCTGAGGGGTCGGTTCTGACAAAAAGAAAAGATAAATCGACTGGTTCGGATCCAGAACTGCATCATCTGACCGCCGAAGAAATTGCCCGGGCGATTAGCATAGTTGAATCGCTCTGTCCAGTTCCGACTTCATCCGAAGCATGGCGCTCGTTCGGCCAGTTCTCCGGTTCAAGATTGTTCCCCTGAAGACTTTTATGAACCGGATTTGGACGGGGATGATGATTATGATGATGATGATGGTGTGGAAGGTCTGGATGAGCCCATAGAACCGGACATCTCCCCAGACAGGCCTTCTGGTGTTTCCCCTCCTAGGCTTTCTGAGTCCCCCTTCCACTTTATGTTTTACAGGAAAGTGGCAGAATCCCTCCAGCTCCATTTGGAAGAAGCTGTTGAGGAGCAAGAGGAGCCTGACTGTGGAGATGATGGACATCCCAGAGTCCGAGAGGTTGTCTATTCCCCTTCACAAATCTTTTGGAAAACAGACACAAAAGTTGCTTAAAACTCCAAATTCCTTACCTCCTGTAGACAGAAGAATGGACAAGAGGTACATGTTGTCAGGCTCAGGTACGGAGTACATGCATCAGCAATGCAGCCATGTTGGGGTTGTGCAGGCTGCAGCCTGTGATAAGGCTAACATACCCTTGGCTTCACACACCCCAGATAAAGACTCCAGGAAGCTGGATGCCATGGCAAAGAAACAATACATGGCATCTTCTTTGGGACTCAGGCAGGCTAATTACATGGCCTATATAGCCAGGTACCAGAAGTCCAGATGGGACACTGTACTGGAACTGGCTAAACAGGCCTCCCCCAGCTTGCCAAGGAGCTGGAGGAGGTGGCTGCAGATGGGATTGAGGCATCAAAAATCCAATTTCATGATGCTGTGGACTCCAGTGATGTGTCATCAAGAGTCCTGGCTACATCTGTGGCTCTTCAGAAACTAGCTTGGCTCAGATGTACTAGCCTATCGCAGGATATCCAGGCTAAGGCTATGGATTTCCCTGTTGTCAATAATTCTCTGTGGAGCAGACAGAGAATTATATGAAAAAGGTGGATGAGTATAGGACCACTTACAGGAGTGTACAGGCCAAGGAAAGGCAGGCAACTCCTCAATCAGCAAGCTAGGGGCAGGGGCAGGCCTTTTCACAGGCCTTTCTACCAGGCACAGGCCTCATCTCTTTTTTCCCAGAGGGGGTTCTTCAGAGAGAGAGGCAGAAGGGGAATGAGCAGGACTGCATCCACTTCTCACCCCAAGGCTCCTGCCAAGCAGACACCCTGATGTGTCAGCCCGGGTCAACTCCCCAATCCCTGTAGGAGGCAGGCTGGCTTACTACTTCCAGGACTGGAAGCCTGTTACCTCAGATAAATGGGTCCTGGAGGTAGTAAGCCAGGGACTGGCCCTCAGCTTCAAAAGATTTCCAAAATGAGGGTCAGGTCCTTTCCACCTGCAAACATCTCCAAAACCATTGCCCTAGAGGCAGAGGTTTCATCTTTGCTGGCTCTCAGAGCCATAGAGAAAGTTCCTACAATTCACAGGGGCAAAGGTCTGTATTCCAGATACTTCCTTACCCCGAATAAAACGGGAGTGGCACCCTATCCTAGACTTAAGATACCTAAACAAACATCTACTAAAGCCAAAGTTCAAAATGGTGACTCTAGGAATAATTCTTCCCTTTCTAAGGCCAGGGGACTGGCTAGCCTCCCTGGACCTAAAGGATGCCTACTTTCACATTCCCATCAGGTGCTCCCACAGAAAGTACCTCAGGTTCGAACTACCTTCAGGTCATTACCAGTTCAGAGCAATGCCCTTCGGTTTAACATCAGCTTCGAGGGTATTCACAAAGTGCCTAGCAGTAGTACTGGCCTTTCTAAGGAGAAGGAGAAAAAACATCTCCATATTTCCATACCTGGACGACTGGCTCATAGTGGGTCAGTCTCCAGACCAAGTCAAGTCAGATTTGCAAGTAACCCAGCAAGTGCTCACTTCTCTAGGATTCCTCCTTAATCTTCCCAAGCCAGTTCTCAAGCCAGTACAACTTTTGACCTTCACTGAGGTAGAACTGGACACTGTCAAGGCAAGTGTATTTCTCCCCTTGGCAACTGTAAGGGCTGTTATGGAGCTGGCTTCCTCTTTCCACCTTCTGGTGTCTCAACCAGCAAGGCATTTCCTTCAACTTCTGGGCCACATGGCAGCTTCCACTGCAGTGGTACAAGGGGTCAGATTTAAATGAGGGACTTCCAGTTCTTGAGGGCTTTTTGGTCTCAGAAGAAAGATCCTCTAACCAAGCTTATTCCAGTGACTCAGACCCTGATCCAGGCTTTCCAATGGTGGCAGGATCAGGACAATCTCAGGCAAGGAGTCCCATTCATCAATCAGTCTCATTCTGTGGCTCTTACCACGGATGCTTCTCTCCTGGGGAGGGGAGCTCACAGCTCAGGGAGCGTGGTCCACTCAGGAGTCTCTTTTCCACATCAATCTTCTGGAGCTCAGGGCAGTGTGCCTGGCCCTTCAAGCCTTCTCAGAATCAGTACAGAACAAGGTGGTTCAGGTCAGGACAGACAACACCACCACCACCATGTGGTACATCAACAAGCAGGTAGGCACTCGATCTATGGCCTTGTGCACGGAAGCCATGAAGTTATGGTCTCTGGCTTGTTCTCTACAGACCTCTTTGGTAGCAGTCCACCTCCCAGGGAAGGACAATGTGCTAGCAGATGCATTGAGCAGGATTTCCCAGGACCATCATGAATGGTCCCTGGATCCCCTAGTGTTAAAAGTGATTTTTTCAAGGTGGGGCACTCCAGAGATAGATCTCTTTGCAGCCCCAGACAATCACCAACTTCCTCTCTTCTGTTGCAGACCCCCAGTCTTGGGTTCAGTCCCTCTGGATGCTCTGATTCTGGATTGGGAAGGGAAATTTCTGTATGCCTTCCCTCCTTTTCCTTTACTGTTCAAGGTCCTGGTCAAGATAAGGTCACAATTTTGCAAAGAGATCCTGATTGCTCCAGATTGGGCCAGGCAGCCTCAGTATCCCCTGTAGCTGTCCCTAGCAGTCTTTTTTTGCCTATCTCTTCCCAGGAATCACAACCTGTTAGCCTCCTCTAAGGGGAGGATCTGGTATCCCAACCTTCAGTCTCTCAATCTCAAGGCACGGCTCTTGAAGAGTTAGAGTATGCAAATTGACATCTATCTCAAGGGGTTCTGGACATTCTCAAAGCTTCTCGAAAACCTGCCACCAGGAAAACTTATAACTCCAAATGGAAAAAATTCAGCGTTTGGTGTTCCAAGAAACATATACCCCCAGATACTGCTGATTTGTCTACAGTTCTGGATTACATGGTTTATCTTAATGGCCTAGGCCTCAGACCAGCTACCCTCAAAGTACACTTGTCAGCTGTGTCTGCTTTTTTGTCAGTGGGAAAGCCCTCCTCACTGGCACCTCATCCTGTTTTCTGTAAATTTTTCAAGGGATTGCTTCATACCAGTCCTCCCTTTAGGGATCCTACTCCTGCATGGGACCTTAATGTTTGCATTGCTCAGCTTATGCAACGCCCTTCTGAGCCTTTGTCTTCAGCAGAGCTTAAGTACTTTACTTGGAAAACTGTGTTTCTGGTAGCTATTACCTCTGCCAGGCGTATCAGTGAATTGCAGGCTCTGTCAGTGGAGTCCGATTTTATCTCATTCCATAGAGATAAGGTGGTCCGTGGAACCAACAGAAGGTTCCTACCCAAAGTGGTTTCAGATTTTTATCTGAACCAATTCATGTCTCTTTCTGTATTCTTCACAGATCATTCTTCTTCAGGAGAGAGAAGATTACACAGCTTGGATGTTAAAAGGGCTCTTAGCTACTACATTGAGCGTACTAAGGCACTCAGGTTTGACTCCCGCCAGTTGTTCCTCACTTATGGTGAAGTGGGAAAGGGCAAACCTGCTACTAAGAGAACTATTGTCAGGTGGATTGTCTCTTGTATACAATTCTGCTTCAAAAGCTAGGCAAAATACCCCCCAGGCCTGAGGGCTCATTCGACTGGAGGTATAGTTTTCCCTGGCTGCTGCCAGAGATATACCTTTATTAGAGATATGCAAAGCAGCCACCTGGAAAATAGTCCATACATTCACCAAGCATTACTCTCTGGATATCCAGGCTAGGAGTGATGCTCGGTTTGGTACAGCAGTACTGCAGAGCCTATTTCCAAAATAGGTTTGATTCCCTCCTCCATGGAGGTACTGCTTGGTAGTCTGCATAATGTCAGAATACAGTAAGGCTTCATGTTGTCTGAAGAAAAAATTACTCACCTTAGTAATTGTGTTTCTTCTAATGGAGTCTTGCTGTATTCTGACCTCCATCCCTGCCTCCCCTCTCAGAACCTGTTTTTTGGGAAGTGGGATGGAAGGCGCAGTGTTGCACCTCAGGAGTGTACTTGGCACTCTCCCTTTTTACTTGGGGGAGTGGGTTATTGTTATGGTTTGATAATTATTTTGTTCACTACCTAGTTTTTGTTTTGGATTTCTCGACTTGAGTCTTTTGGGGATCCAAAATACTTGGTTGCCTTTTTGGCTAGTAAAATTATTACAGTTTCCATATAGTGGGGTTGGTTAGTATTAGCTCGTAAGAATGTGACGGTTACACTTCAAAGTGCAGCAGACAGAGGTTTGACCCAAGCTCGAGCTCAACGTTCTATGCTCTGGCATAGAGTTAACTCTTTCATCTCCGGAGCAGTTCAAGTGCTGGGGCTAACTGCATAATGTCAGAATACAGCAAGACTCCATCAGAAGAAAAATAATTACTAAGGTGAGTATTTTTTTCTTTTATGCTATGCAGCTTGATCACTCATTCGTTCCATAGCAGATAGGGGGCTTAGTAATAAAAGAAATGAAAGCATGTTGGAAGGGCTGAACAGGATGGTTTCAGGAGGGAGATATCCAGCATAGCTGTATGAGACCACAGGATCCCCCCACCACTACACTATCTGGAGAGCACTGGAACTGTGAGCCTTACTACGATTTTGAAGTACTAGCCTCCCCAGTGCTGAACTGGAGGAGGCGGGCACCTGAAATAATTAGCTGATGACTTGCTGGCTTGGTGCTCTTTCTTAACAGTAATCATTTTGAATCTGCATTCTCACGGATGTATTTTTGCATTGTAGCATGAGCGAATGTTCCCTTGTTTTGAAAATGTTAATAAAAATATATTTACAAAAAAAAAGAACAAAAAAACTTGAGACTGAGAGGAGACTGTGTTGGGGGGGGGGGGGCACCACATGCCAGACAGTCATTAGCTGGCAGACTCTGCTGCACAAAAAAGAGCTTAAAGGGACACTATTAACCCCTCAGGCCTCAAATGTTATGTAGTTCAGAAAATACATGTTCTGATTGCACATGTTGTGCAGCTGGTAGTTTGATTTTATACCCTTTTTCAGTAATTTCACATAAAGTCAAAAACCACGCGGTCTGCTCCAATGTAGCGCACCGGCCACTAAAGCGCGGTCACATTCCCAGATGGCGCCGAAGCACCCGGAGGCTCATACATGCCTCCCAATAGCTGAGTTCAGCTAGAAAATTTATTTGACTGACTAAGGAAAGCGGAACTTGGGAAAGTGACTCTTATTGGTAAACGACCCAGCACATGCAGATGTATAAGTGCATGCCCAGTATCACAGCTCATTTCTCTGACTGTGATTTTTGTAAGTTAGAGCCCTCGTTTAACAGTAAGAGCCACTCTTCCGAGTTCATATTTCCTTACTCTGTCAAATAATGTTTCTAGCTGAACTCAGGTATTGGGAGGCGGCACGAGCCTCCAGCGCTTAAGCACCATTTGGGAACGTGATCAGCACCAAGAGTCATGGCTACTTGGATACATTGCATGGCTTTTGGCTTTATGTGAAATTATTGAAAAGGGTATCCGAATCAAACTACCAGCTGCATCAGCATATTCTGCACAACATATGCAGTCAGAACATGTATTTCGAACTATGTAAAACTTGAGGCCTGGGGAGTTGACAGTGTCCTTTAAATAAACTGTTGAAAAGACAAATTAACTTAAAGAGAAGAAAAACACTTGAGACTCTGTGTGTGTGTTGGGGGCATGTGCCAGACATTAGCTGATAGACTCTGCATGAAAAAGAGTTTGTCTGTGATTAAAAATAAAACTAAAAGGCAAATTAAGAAGAAAAATGGACAAAAGGAAAAAAACAGAAGAGAGACTATATATATGTGAGGCAGACTGTGGGAGGGACACTCACTTGCAGAAAAGAGCAGAACATTAAGACATTTAAGACAAAAGCAAGAGAGACTGTGGGGGCGATTCTAGAAGAATAGCGCAAGTCGCCACCGAAGGTGACTTGTGCCAAACTCAGTTGCAACAAGGACCCTGTACCCGATTCTAGAAGGGGCAGGGTCCCTGCAGCTAAGTCCCGTGACTTGTGACGATCTAACAGGTATGCCAGAGGAAGGGCGTACCTCAACAGGTTGGCGCAAGCCGCAAGACAGTACAACACAGGATGTATGTGCCCCACCGATCTGTCTGTGGTATGCCCATGGTATATCCAGCTGGGGCCCCATGCCCCAGTCCCAGAACTGTGGTCAGTATGACCCGCAGGGCTCTATTCCTGAGTCCCAATTGCCAGCCCACCCACGAGCAAATGGAAATGCATGCCAGGGACCCAAGCTGCATCCGTAACATCCCTGGTAGTCTAGTGGCCCCCCCGCCTCCTGGCAGTGCCAGCCCCCTGCTCCCCCACTGACCTGTACTAAGTCGGCGACTGACAGAGCCCACCTCTCACCAGCATGGCCAGCCGCCAACTGTGTTTAGTATGAGCGCATACTGTATACATGCTCAATGAATGAATGAACTCATTCATTCATTTAGCACGATATACAGTACACACTCATACTGAGCACAGTCGGTGGCTGGCCATGGAGGTGAGAGGTGGCCCTGTGCCAGTCGCCAGCTGGGGATGGGTAGCGGGGAGAAGTGGGGTTGTCTGATACTGCTGGGTGGGGGA
This sequence comes from Neoceratodus forsteri, assembly GCA_016271365.2. Classification (NCBI taxonomy): domain Eukaryota; kingdom Metazoa; phylum Chordata; order Ceratodontiformes; family Ceratodontidae; genus Neoceratodus; species Neoceratodus forsteri. The sequence continues at coordinate 423,137,154 of CM028138.1, forward strand.
GGGGGTTGGAGGCCACTAGACTACCAGGGTTACTGGGGATATGAAATCGAATATTAATACTGCACGGACATAAGCTCAGAGATCGGGGCTTGGGGAGGTGGGTGAGATCAGTCATGTGGAGCACCTAACTATACATTATGGGGATCGGGAATTGGGGGGTCCAGTAGCCCTGTGGGGCTGTATTTAATCATTGGGGGGCAGGGGGCTCCCATAGTCCTGTGGGCTTTTCTTACTCTTTATTGGTACCTGGGGGCAGGGGGCTTTGATAGCCCTGCAGGGCTTTTTCTGCTGATTGGGGACTTGGGAGTGAATATAGTGGAGGATTGGGGCTGGCGGCACATTGGCACAACCCCCGGTGGAGGCAAAGTACACTTACACTAGCTATTTGCTGGTGTAACTGTACTTTGGTGCATGTCCTCTGGGGGTTGTTCTAGAATAGCACATTTTAGGACTTTGTTGCTGCCCTTCCGGAATAGGGCGCAACAGCTGCCGTAAACCCCCTAGCACCATGTCACAATGGGTTTAGGGCATAACTGGTGGTGTAAGTCCACTTTAGGGCAAGCAGCCTGTGACATGTTGCAGGCTGCTTTGTAGAATATCAAATGTCACAACTGCTGGCGTAACTTGCTACTTGCACCATTTTTTTTGGTGCAAGTTAAGATACGCCAGACATTATCTTTTGAGAATCGGGCCCTGTGTGTGTGGTGGGAAGGAATGGGGGTTGCCCAGACTAGAAGCTGCAGTCGGTGTGCACACAGCAAAGTGCTCAGCATTGTCTTGCAGTGCATGACAGTGTTGTTCACAGCAGTGCACAACTGCAAAGAAAATATATCATTTGAAAAATAAAAGAAACATTTTAAAATAAAGTTAAACAAGCAAAAGAAAATGAAGTTTATTCAAAAAAGGTCCCAAAAAGTTCCTTTTTTTACAACACAAAAAAGAGGGAGACAGTATACAAGCAGAGTCAGTAAAGGCTTGTGTCATGTGTGAAGCCTTTTTGGGAGGAGGGGGCATCCCTTGACAGTTGCATAGTAGCCCCTGTCTGCAGCGTCACCAGCCATTTCCTATGCAAGCACAGCACCATGCTTCTTTTGTGTAGTCCAGTAAAAAGTTGTGCAAGCAGAGCCAGTAAAGGCTTTCGTCACATGTGAAACCTTTTTGGAGGGAGGGGGCAGCCCTTGGCAGTTGAGTAGCCTCTTTTAAATTTTTTTTTTATTTATTGCAGATTCTGAAAATACCTTTGTGTCCAAGACTCGTTTACAAAGGCTTCACGTCACATAAAGTAGAACATTACTACAGTGATCACAAATTCAAGAGCAGGATTCAGACAGGCTCATTACAGAGAGTACAATAAAAGGCTAACAGTCAGATCCTAAGGCATATTGGGATAGATCTAAGTAGCTTAGTAGATAGGCTCTAGATTTAGAGTTGACCAGGAAACTCTGGTAGAGGCAAGGGGGAAGCTGGCCAGAGGCCTTTGTCAGGGGAAGGATGGGACTGGGGAGGGGTCAGAGACAAGTCTCAGGGGTTAGAGGACTGGAGATGGTCTCTGAGATGGGCTTTGAAGGGGCCAATTCTATATTCATTAGTGAGGGCGCTGGGCAGGCTATTCACCCAGGAGGGGGCCCTGTAGCTGAAGGACCTTTGGAATTGTGAGGCTCAGCGCCTGGGGACAGGAGCTGCTTGCCAGAGCTACGGGTGTTTCTAAGGGTCGGGGCTGGTTGGATTATAATGGTGAGGCCAGAGGGGGAGAGTCCCAGGGCAATCTTTTTGGCCATATGGCATGTGTGGAACCAGATTCTGTTATCGAGGTTCAACCAGTTGGTGGAATTATATAGAGAGCATGTATGGGTGAGCTGATCATAGCCGAGGACGAGGTGGCATGCTGTGTTCTAGGAGAGACGGAGTCTGCCTAGGGCCGAGGTGTTTGCAGCTCCATAGATAAGAATACCATAGTCAAGGAGAGAGAGGACAGAGGAGGAGACAGCGAGTCTCTGTCTGCAGCATCACCAGCCATTTTCCATGCAATCTCGGGACCATTTTTCTTTGTGTAGTCCCTTAAAAAAATTTTTGTAGGCAGAGCAGGAAAGACTTGTGTTACATGTGAAACCTTTTTGGAGAGAGGGGGCAGCCTTTGGCAATTGAGTAGCCTCTGTCAGCAGCATCACCAGCCATTTCTTACACTAGCAGGACTGTTTCTTTTTTGTGTAGCCCTTTGAAAAAAAAAATTTGCAAGCAGAGCCAGTAACAGGTTGCATCATGTGTAAAACCTTTTTTTTTTTGGTGGGGAGGGCACCTTTGGCATTTGAGTAGCTTCTGTCTACAGTGTCACCAGCAATTTCCCATGCACAGGCAGTACCCTTTTTCTTTTATGTAGTCCTTGAAAAAAATGAGTTGTGCAAGCCAAACCAGTAAAAGCTTGCACCATGTGTGAAGCCTTTTTTGGGGGAAGGGGCAAAAGCTTAATCTGGTTCAAGGTCAGTTGACATCCATCTGTATCCCTCTCCCTCGGGTTGTGCCTGAAAATAGGCAGGATTTGTCTAGTGCACTTACCGGTCAACAAAAAATAAATAAATAAACAAACTTGCCAGTTGCATAGTAGCCCCTCTCTGTAGCAGCACCAACCATTTCCCACATAAACAGGACCATTTTTCTTTTGTGTAGTCCAGTAACAAACTGTGCAAGCAGAGTAGGAGCTTGCATCACAGTTAAATAAAGCAATATCTGCAATGATTGCGGTCCCTTTTCTATTGACACTGTCTGCTTTTGGGAGGTGATGAAACTTGCTGCCCTTTGGTACCAGCTGGCATCACGGACGTATTTCTCCAGAAAGGCTATGTCAGCTCTTTATAGGGAACTATGCCAGAAGGTAAACAGTGCCTTGCAGTCATCAACTATTAAAGAAGTACATATAACGATGAGTGGTCAAACAGCAGACTACATGGCTGTCACTGCACACTGGGTATCATTTTCCTCTGCAACATCCTCTGGTACCACCAGGGACCAACATAATCCTCAAAAACAGGCCACCCTCTGTATTGCAAGCATTAACAAAGAAAGTCACAGTAGTGTGAACATCTTACAGGAGCTAAAGAAACAGTTCTCAGAAAGGTTTTCCCCTAATGGCCTTTCCTCTCGATTTGTGGTTTCAGACAATGGATGGAGCTAACATTGCAAAAGCATTAAAGGATAGTAGGTTTCTACATATACCATGCTTTGCACACACACTCAATCTAGTGGTACCAGACTTGTTCAAGACAAGAATGTGCAGAGTATGCTGCATGCTGCTCAAAAGATGGGTGGCCAGTTTAAGCACTCTGCAAAATCTTGTAAAATTTTGCAGGGTTTGCAACAACAGAATAACTTACCAGTTCACCAGCTAAAATGTGAAGTTGCCACTAGATGGAACTCTGCTGTTTACATCTTGCAGTGGCTCCAAGAACAATGCAAAGCAGTGTACCAGTACACCATGGACCATGCAGTAGGGAAAGGGGATGTTAGACTCACCTCTGTGTAGTGGAATCTTATACATGGGCTGCCCAAGCACTGAAACAGGCAACCATTTGTCCGGGGGTCCCCTTCCCCCTGGCCCATGCTTAGGGAAAGGATACCTCCCTCCAGGAGTGGACAGCAAGCCCTAGACACACCTCAGGTGGAGGTATCACCGTGCCCCCATGGGGTGGCATCTGGGTGGGGAGGAGTTGTAGGGTTAACTGGATAGGAATCCAGTGTCACTCCCTCTTTTTCCTCCGATCACCAGAACAACAAGACGTCCAAGAGGCCAGCAGCCTACTGAGGTAAGGGAATGGGCTGAGCCTAGGGAGCGGGGGAGAATGACCTAGTAAGAGTTCTGGCTGAGAAGGTTTGGGTCCAAATTTCAGGTCTACCACTGTAGGCTGGTATAGGTTATTTAAATGGTGTTTGGTCAGACATATCAGTTGGCAGTGTTGGTGGGCGGCTGGGAGCTAGACCATTAGGTGGATCGGCTGCGTTTCAGGCCTTGACCTCCATGGCAGGTGGGCATGGTGCCACCGCCCACTTCGCTGTGCCTCAGAGAGCTGCTCATGGTGCAGGGCTTGATCCCCCTAAAGTCCACAGAAGACAAGTCAAACTTTTGCCACTGCTCGGGGTACCCTTCACCCATTTGAGCCTGTCGGGCAATGTGGCGACTTGAGCTCCCCTTTCCTCCCCCACACTGTGCCTCCTGGTGAAAGGGGCCTTACCTCAAGGTGTCTCCTCCGGATGGCGATCGTAGCGCTCCTCAGGGTCTGAGTCGAGTCCTGCATCATTCGTTTGGATGTTCAGGGTTGCCTTGCAGTGCCTCTGGAGTGGCCGGGGGGGGTGGCACTGGGAGCATAACCGAGTGGCTCAGCGCAAATTCGTCTCCCCTCAGGTGCGGTTAAGGATGGTCAGCCGGGAGGACCGTTCCAGCATCTAATTCCCAAGCAGGCACACACTGACATGGGGACTGACCATTGGTGGCTCGCAATCTCACGGAAGATGGGATCTCGGTGGCCATATTGGGAATGGCTGCCCCCCCCCAATAGTGGTGTGCACCCCCAGTCTTTCTTTTTCTCCTTTGTTCCAGCAATGGGGTGACAATCTTCATCCCCCTCGATGCTGGAGGGGAGTAGAGTGGTCATTAGGTGGGCCAGGGGAGAGGCTGGATGGATGGTAAACTAGGCATCCCAAGATGGCGGCTGCCGCACAGATGTCATGTTGTGGGTGGAGCAGGCTTGGCTAAAGGCAGCGCTCGTACGGAAGGGGGCATGAGTAATGAGTCGTGCATGGGCTTGGTACACCCAGTGGACCTGGGTTATGTTCCTACAACATCCACTGCTGCCAGGGGGGCTCAGAACTAGTCACTTAAGCTCCCCAGTGTGCATGGGTTGCATCCATAGTGCATGGAGCTGCACAAAGTTAGGCAGGCAGTCCACATTAGCTGGAAACACTGTGGATCTGGGTTTGGGTGTCGTCACCCCCCCCATTACGATGAGTCAGTGCAAGCTGTTAAATTACAGCTGGCCTGTCGGGTGTTTCAGTACCACATTGTGATACTGTATGTATATTTTAAAAAGGGAGGTGCAGGGTTTGAATCCTGCAAATACATATGTTATACAGAACAAAATGAATACAAATTGCACTATAATACATAATCAAACTGTCCCGATGGACAGGCTGTGAGAGCAGGAGTCGACAGTGTGCGTAGTGCACCAGCCATCCTGGGTTTGAATCCCACTACCTCAGACTGCAATTTTTGTGCAGCTCAAGATAGTGCCAGTTAAAAATTGGGCTGGCTGGAAGGGCCATGGTGTGGATACCCCATCAGGCACTAGCATGAGAAGGCGACCTGGTTTTAAGGTTTGCCCCATCCCTCCCCCATCTTTTCGTGGCTGACAATCAGAGATTCAGGGACAGGTTTAGCCAGCTTCAGCACAGGAATGCAGACTTCTGGAGAGGAGTCCTATGTGACTCTGTATCTAATGATGTTTGAGGGGGTGGTATTTAGTTATTGTTGCAGGAACATGGCAACTTGGAAGAGGAACCCGTCACCAAGAGCGTTGGCAGCTGCCGAAGAAAAACTACGAGCCTTATATGAGAAGAATAGAGTGGGATGGCTGGAGGCAGGCATGGAAGGACTGTTGACTGCAACAGCAGCGAAGAAGAGGGTAGGAGGAGGAATACCATTGCCGCCAGCAAAGGTGCCTCATGCTGAAAGTAAGTCTCAGCCTGACGAGTCCCAGGTAGGGGCCAGTCAGGTAAGACAGGTCTTAGGGGCGATAAGAGATGACGAGTCTGACAGTGAGTTGGAAGGGCTAGCAGATGGAGGTGTTTTGGAGGTGGATGGCAGTGAATCACCAACAGCACCGGACTCTTTAGAAGATGAAGGGAGAGGTGATAGGTGCCAAGGGCAGAGGCTAGCTTGTGGGCAGCAGCAGACGGGTGGCTGAAGCAGCTGGTTGGGGTGGTGGCTGATTTAGTGGCACAAATTAAGAACAACGTGGTCCCAGCACCGTCAGGAGGGGATGGCTTGGGGAAGGAGGGGCCATCACTGGATAAGCCGGCACTACCCCTGCTGGAGAACCCTTACGCAGGGCTTGATACGCCAGTGGGCACCCATTTGACTGAGAAGGTGAGGCAGAAAATTAGGAACCGGGAGGATGTGGACATATTTTCCCTCCTAAATTGACCCGTGGAGCCCACGGACGGTGAAGAGAAGGGTGCGGAGCAGGAGCGCAAGGTTAAGGTTCTGTGAATGTATGACAGATGGTGTCATTCATCATTTATGCCATGGTCCTCTTGCAAGCGTATGGGAAGCAAGGGGTGGAGCTGCTCAGTTCTATGCACCACATCTCCTTGATGCATAAGGAAAAAAGGGGCGATTTGGCTCGACTAAGACAAGGAGTTTTGTCGCAGGCGACAGGTGGATACTGCATTAGGCTGGGGAAAGATAGATATGCCCCTGTTGGTGGACATCATGCGGGGGTGCAGCACATGGATAGCAGCCTTCCCATAAATGTGTCCCCACAGAGGAAGCTGGAGGGAATGGCGCAGCAGATGTGCTATGCCTATAATCAAAACACTTGGACATGTAGCAGCTGTAAGTTTTGACATGCATGCATAGCCTGCGGGAAGCAGCATCCCTTTTTTCAGTGCTCAGCATGAGGGGGAAAAGGAAACGTGCTGGGAGCACTGGGTAAGTTTCCCAAATCTCAGGGTGGGAATCCTCCCCACCCTAGTATGGGTAAAAAGGATTAAGCCATGGCTCTACCAGTACCCGGAGAGAGCAGCTGCCGACTTGTTGGAGAGAGGGTTCATGGGGGGGTGCTTCAGGATACCATACTCGGGCTCCTGAAGGGTATTTGAGGTGGATAACTTGAAGTCAGCCAGAGACCAGCTACAAGTTGTCTGGGAAAAACTGGAGAAGGAAAGGTGGTTGGGGCGAGTGAACAGGCCATTCGCGGAGCCTCTGAGGGATAATTTAGGGGTTTCACTGATTAGCTTAGTACCCAAGAAGGTACCGGGGGAGTTCCAGATGATCAGTCACGTTTCATATGCGAACGGGGATTCGGCGAACGATCACATTGATTCCCTACACACATCAGTGCATTATCAATCTTTTGACCAGGCCATAGAGGTGGTGCAGTCAGCGGGGGGCCAGGGGCATTCATGGCAAAAGGGAACATCGAGTCCACCTTCAGACTGCTGCTGGTTCATCCACAGGACAGGGTGCTGCTGGACATGAAATTTGAGTGTGAATATTTATATGGACAATTGGATGCCCATGGGATACGCAGTGCTGTGCAGTCTTTGAGCAGTTCAGCACCTTCCTGCACTGGGTTACCACACAAGTGGCACAGAACGAGACCATAGTGCACTACTGCGATGATTTCTTGTTTTTAGGACCAGCAGGGTCTCCAGCTTGGGGGACTGTGGCGGCTTTTGAACAGGTGTGCAATGATTTTTGGTGTGCCATTGGCGACAGGGAAGTCGGAGCCTCCGGGGACGGTGCTTATCTTCTTGGGCACTGAAACTGATTCAGAGGACTGATTGTGTTGGTTACCACAAGACAAACTGGAATTGTTACGGGGTCTCCTGTGCAAGGTAGAGGGAATGAGAAAAGTTATGCTGCGGGAGTTACAGCAGTTGGTAGGACACCTTAACTTTGCATGCTAGGTCATACCAGTGGGATGGACGTCCATGCACCAGCTGGCAAAGAGATGCCTAGGGTGCACAAAACCTCACCATCGGGTAAGGGTCACAGAACAGTTCAGGGAAGACATACAGGTTTGGTGGCTATTTCTGGACCATTTCAATAGGGTGGCCATGTGGCAGGTTCCCTAGGATGAAGAGCCATTAGAACTGTACACCAGTGCAGCTGGAGGGCTGGGATTTGGAGCCCATTTCCAGGGTGAATGGTGTGCAGGGCAGTGGCCAGCAAGGTGGCTGGCATCAGGATAGGGGAAGCAGATCACACTGCTGAAATTTTTCCCGGTGGTTGTGGCACTTTGCATCGGGGGGTTTAGGCTGAAGGACAAAGTGGTGCACTTCAGGTTGGACAACATGGGCATAGTGCATACCATCAACCAGCAGTTGGGTCCGAAGGGCCCCCTAGAGGACTTAATGAGGATGTTCGTGTTCAAATGCATGCTGTTTAACATTAATTTTAAGGCAGTGCATGTACCAGGAGTTGACAACGGAATTGCCGATGCTTTATCTCATTCACAGAGGCAGAGATTCTTTGAGTTTGTACCAGCAGCAGACAAACAGCCACAGAGGGTCCCACCATTCCTGTGGGTGGTGGTGACAGGGAGACTTGGAGATGCATAAGTAATTTCATTGTGCCGAGAACCAAGGGGCCTTACTGCCATGGGGTTGAACACTATATTTTGCCACACAGGAAGCCACAGGGTGGGCAGACAAGTAGCCCATTCCGGTGGACCATTTGTGCAGGTACATCATAGAAGGGAGGAAGGCAGGCTGCTCGCCTGGGGTAATGGGACAGCATCTGGCAGGCCTGTCATGGCTGACAAGGGTTATGGGTTTTGAGGATAACACAAAAGCCTTTAAGGTGCGGATGCTCTTGGAGGGTTGGCGGATGGGAATAACTAGTCCCCCGGATGAGAGGTGTCCTGTTACCTCGATGATCATGACCCATATTTGGGCAGCTCTGCCCATGGTCTGCTGGAATGAGTATGAAGTACGCCTGTTTGAGACATTCCTGATGGCTTTCTGTGGGGTATTTAGGGTATCAGAGTTGACGTAGGCTACAGGCAGCAAAGGGGTTTCTAGGCTATTGGCACAAGATGTGGTCTCTGTGCACAAAAGGTCTACATTCGACTGTGGAAGTCAAAGATGGAGCAGCGAGGGGCAGGACGCTAGTACGAGGTGAGGGCATCAGCGGGGTCTGGTTGGCTGGTGGAGTGCATGATCAATGAAAATCGGGCGTCCTGCCCCGAGTTGGGGGAAGCTTTTTCCGTCATCAGAATGGTAGGCCATTGACAGCATACCAAGTTAGGTTTATTTTAAAAAAGGCTATTCAGCATGTGGGGCTCAATGACTGGGAATTTGGTGCCCATTCCTTCTGCATAGGAGCAGCAACGAATGTCAGGAGTATGGGCCTGTCTGATTCAGAGATCCAGGCAGTGGGATAGTGGAAGTCCCAGGCATTGTTGCACTATGTTTGAGCGCACTTGCAGTAATGTAATTTTGTCTCTTGCAATTTCCGAGGACGACACCAGGAACATATGGATATGCAGACACTCCTTTATTTGGTGGGCAGTGAAGAGCGTGGCCCGACAGCCAGGGGGAAGCAACCTGACAATTCCACAAGTGGCCCAGATCTAGTGGCTGGGGGTCAAAGGCATGCATTGGGGGGGGGTTGCTTTACTGTGGTGAGGCATGATATGATTTACAATACCCACCGGGGCCTGGTGGTGAGGGAGGATGGGCAAGTGCAGGTAGAAGGTTTGGATTGCTTATTGGAGGATTTTAGGAGGGTCTTGGAGGACAAGATTGAGCGAGCAGCTTGGGGGGGTTGGACTAGGTCTGGCCTGTGGCAGTGCAGGAGGAGCGCATGAGGAAGGTTGTGGGGAAAAAGGGGATGAGGCCAGTTCTCCCGAAGGTCTCGTTGCCCCTGGTCGGCGTGAGGATGGTGGACCGCAAGACCTGGACCCACATGGGGTCCACGGTCCAATCTCAGCAGTAGATACTGCAAGGTCAGCGGTGCCGGACAGGGGCACTTGCCAGAGCCTTGCCCATATGACCTACCCTGCAACTACTGGTGATACTTCATCACGCATCGTAAGGGATTCCCAGGTTGGTGGGTGGTGCAGGTGCCTGAGGTATGGCACATCCTCCCGGCAGCACACGCTGCTCAAGGATAAGAATACTAATAAGAATATTAATAACAGTATTAAGATCAATATTAATATTCAACTTCCGGTGATGTCATGGCCCATGTAGCACCATAGGAAAAAATCTGTCTCCTCCTCGGGGGGGCGGGGGAAATAATCAGAATTAAAAATACTTGAATTGAAATTAATGGACAGCAAAATGGCCAGCTGAGATAAAGGCAAACCCAGAGCAACCAGATCATGAACCAAAACACAAAAACAAATAGAAAATGGCTCGAGATTCCGCTCCCTAGCTCCCGACCGGAGCCGCAGTGTTTCACTGGCAAGTACACAGGGCTGTGAATCAGATACGGACCAAGAGGAAGAAAAATTATCACAAAACAAGTTCGAGCAGATATTACAGGAAATAAATGCCTCCAGAAGGGAAAAAAAAATAGAATTTAAAAAACTAAATGAATAAATAGCAGGATTGGACAAGAGAGTGCAGCAGACAGAGGGATGGGTCGAGGTTGTGGAGCATACTAGTGCACAAGCAACACAAGCAGCTCACCTGAGGAGCTGAGGATGCCAAATTTCCAGCCTGATAACTTTTGAGGTAAAGAGAGCCTCTTCTATTCGTCTGGATGCCTGCAGGGGGGTGCTAGCCTGACGATGCTTTGGGCCGTCTGCTCTGCCTGCCCCAACCACCCACCCACCCAGGGGTGGCTGTCGATTTAAGGATCCACCCTCGTGACATCACATCCAGTGACATCACGTCCTGTTGCCCAGAACCTATCTCCCCACTTTCCCATTTGCAGGTTATACCTGCTGGCCACTAGAGGGACCTATGCTCCCTCGCTACTTCCTACTCCTACCTGTACAGTACTACTTCCCTTGGATCTTGCTCACCACAATGTATTGGCCCTGCCTCACGCTCTGCCCGTGCCTATCCCCACTAGCAGTGCACTTGCCCACTTACCCATCTGCTACTCCGTACTGTGCCCTGGCACCCCTCCCTCCCCTTGCTCCTGAACCTGCTCTCTTGCCCCTTGGGACCTCTGTGTGTCTCGGTCCTCCCTGCCCTCCCCCTAGCTTCCTCCTCACCTCAGGCACATCTGGGTGTCTTCTTATTCTTGCCTTCCCTTCCTGTACCACCCTGCCCACCCCCTGCTCCCTTAGCCTCCCCTCCCCCCATGTCAATCGTAGGAAAACCTCTCACCATCTCCCAGCCAGGGTGTTAGTCATGCTACTACTCCTGTCAGGGAACATTCATCCAAACCCTGGCCCGGTTCCCAGGAGCTCCCTGACTAGCACCACAGGCCTATGCATGGTCTCCATGAATATCTGTAGCCTCCTAAAAAAGTTTGACTCACTACAATGCCTGGTCACATCAGTTAACCCTGATGTCATCGCTCTGGTTGAGACTTGGCTGTCGAAATCCTCCCCTGACTCCCTAGTCTCCCTTCCTGGTTTCACCCTCTTCCGGTCCGACCATGTTGGGAGACGGGGTGGCGGCTGTGCTATTTATGTCAAGGAATCTCTCCCCGTACTAGCCCTGCCTGCTCCCATCCTTGACTCCAGGACCCTGGCGCTTACGCTGAAACTAACCCCTGACCCTTTAAAGGGACCCCTTTATCTGACTACTGCATACTGCCCCCCCAGGGACCAAACACAGGCCATTGCCTCTCTTACAGAATACCTTTCCTCACTACCTCCTTCCGCTGATCAAATTCTGGTGGGTGACTTAAATGTCAACTGGCTCAGCCCCTCCCTCCTCCTCTACCCGTGACTCCTTTTCTGCAATAGACCTAACGCAACTAGTTACCCACCCTACCAGGACTAACCCCAAGAGAGGCTCCAGTACCCTGCTTGATGTGGTACTCACCAACCGCCCTAATCGGATCCCCAATGTACAAGTCCTCCCAGACTCTGTCAGCGATCACTCCCCCATTCTATTCCACTGGTCATCCTCAGTCCCCAAACCCAAAGCACAGTCTGCATGCCGGCGGTATCTAATACCTGGTGGACTGATAAAACTTAAGGAACTTCTGTCCCAAATTGACTGGTCTCCTGTACAGGCAACTCTTGACATCGTCACAGCTCTCTTCTTCTTTACCCGAACTTTTAATAATGCCTGTGATATCTTTGCCCCAATGTCGACCCACCGTTCTAAAAGGCAGAATGCCCCCTGGGTAACCCCAGCTTCGATCCACCAACTCAAACATAGGGACAACCTATGGCACTGTGCCACTGAGACTGGCCGGCCCAGTGACAGGCAGTTATATGCTGCCACCCGAAACAAGTGCATTGGGCCATCAGAAAGGCCAAGTCTGAGCACCATCGGTCCTCACTCACTGCCTCATGGGGAACCCCAGAACCTTCTGGGATAACATTAAACAGTTAAATGGGAGTGCACACTCCCCCCACCACCAGATCAACATTAATGGCGTGATCTCCTCAGACCCAGCCTTCATAGCCAACCACCTCATTCACTGACCTTAGCCCTATCCTCCCTACAAATTTTTTTGACCCTCCTCCCCCAGCACCTGCCGTAAATCTTTCTCACCCTTATTTTCTCCTCCGCCGTGTTTCTGCCCAAGAACTTAGGCCGCACCTTGTCACTGCCCTCAAGAGTAATAGTACGGGCAGTGACACCCTGGATCCGTGTATCCTATGACTGGTCTTAGACACAGTCCTTACCCCGTTCACGTGCCTCATCAACCACTCTCTTTTGCCTGGGGAAGGTTCCAACTGCCTGGAAAGTCGCCACTGTCACCCCTATCTTAAAGGTGGTGATAGGACTGTGGCTGGAAACTATCGGCCAATCTCCATTCTCTCTCCTCTCTCAAGGCCTTGGAAAAAGTGGTGGCCTCTCAAATCTCTGACTACCTCTCCACCTACTATGTCCTATGTCCTGAGCAGCATGGCTTCCGAGTGGGCCACAGTACCAACACAGCCCTCCTAGAGGTCTCCAACATTCTCCACTGCTCCTTAGACACTGGTTCTCTGGCTGGTGCGGTCTTCATTGACCTCTCTAAAGCTTTCGACACTGTCTCCCACCCCCTCCTTCTTGATGCCCTTAGTCTCTCTGGTTTTGCTGCTGGACCTATCTTCTGGTGCACCAGTTATCTGTCTGACTGCTCACAGCATGTAAAAATTAATGGGACCTACTCAGACATCTGTCCAATCTTTTCTGGGGTTTCCCAGGGCTCCATTCTGGGCCCCTTACTATTCTCCCTTTACCTTAACACCCTTCCACGCTCTTGCTCAGCGAACATTCTATTGTACGCTGATGATGCAGTCATCTTTGCCTCAAGTCGTAACCCTATTGCCCTCCAGGACTCGCTGCAGAAGTCCTTCGCCGAAGCCGAGGGCTGGTTCAAGGAACATAGATTGGTGATAAATCTTAAAAAAACAAAAACCGTGTTCTTCACTCATCCTCAGAACAAGTCCTGCAACTTCAAACTCCTCATTCACTCTGGGTCCTCTTTTCCACTCGAACAAGTTTGCTCCTATAAATACCTAGGGATCAATTTTGACCCCTCCCTCTCCTTCCATGGACACATCGCTGCCCTAGTCACTGCCACTAATATCCGATTGGGCATCTTACATCGATATAAACACCGCCTCCCCCCGGAGGCTCTTCGACTCACAGTCACCTCCTCTATCCTGTCCCTAGTGGACTATGGGCTGCCGTTGTATGGTGCTGCTGATCAGACTGCACTCCATAAAATTCGCACTACTCTGAATAAGGCCTGCAGGTTAATTACTGAGGCACCTAGGCTAACACACACCTGTCTACTGTATGCTAAAGTGCTGGTACTTAATCTTGATGAGCGCCTCAAATATCTGACCTGTACCATTACAAAAAAGACCCTCCTTGGGCTATCCCTGCCAGGATTGACTACCACCATCCGCTGCTCTGTCCCACTAGTTCATACTCGGACCTCTGGGAAAACCTCTCTTGTTATCCCTAGAGCTAGGACCTCTCACGGCCAAAGAGCCTTCAGCTTTAGGGCCCCCTCCTGGTTCAACACACTGCCCCCCTCCATCTCCAAAGCTCCAACTATATCGTGCTTCAAAACTTCCTTACGGAACCACCTTGTTAACACTCGAAGCTGTAATTGCCACTAGTCAAAGCCGCTCTCCATACTTATGACAAAGCTTACTACTAAGCTGCTAAGGACAACATAACTCTGGTATTGTTTGCATCAATCCTACCTGTACCAGCTTGTTTGTATCTATGTCTTAAGTTACTGTTATACTGTGTTATACTGTGTATTTTCGTTTGTCTTACTGTGACAAGGTACCTTTGTAAATGAGCCTATGGCTCAAAGGTTTTCCAAACTGCTGTCTAAATAAATAAATAAATAAACAATTGATGACCGCTTTTGACCTCCTCATGAAACAAACTGAAATGATGCATAATAAGTGTATATACTTCAAAGCGAGGTCACGGAGAGACAACCTGCGGGTTATTGGGACTCCCAAAGAATACGGAGCCCACAGACATGGCTGTGTTCTTACAAGACTTTCTGATTGAAGTCCTACAGTTATCAACTGGGACTAATATACAGATTGAAAGAGCGCAGAGGGTGCTTGTGGCCAAACCAAAGGACTCCACACTCAGACTCAGGCAAATCTTCATTAAATTTGCTATTTATCGAATTAAAGAAATGATCTTAAAGCATGGCAGCAAGGAGTGGTGATGTATAAAGGCTCGCTCTTGTATTTCGAGCAGGACTATCCAACAGAAATACACCAGCAAAGGCTCAGATATCTGCCATATATCAGAGCCTTAAAGGAGAAAGAAATTAAATTTCAAACCCCGTATCCAGTGCTGATGCGAGTCTTCTGGGACAACAGCACAAGAACTTATGAAGATCCAGAAGAGGCCTGAGCAGCATTGACACAGCGAGGCATTGTGGTAAACCCTGTAGAGAATGCCCAAGGATCTGTGATGCAGCAAAATCACAGTGGAATCAATGAGTAGCAAAGAGTTTCCAGAGGGCGAAATAACAGCAACACTGGAAAGATGACAGCGGACCAAATGATGAAGGACATCAGGAAAATATTGTGCACCCTGACTGATGCAGATCACAGCCCAAGGTACATGGTGAGTGCTGTGGGTTTAAGAAACTAATTTAGTAGGAGGTAAAGCAACCAGGGGAGGCATTGTCGTTATTTCATATAAAGTCAGGGGGTAGAGATTCAACATAGGCTTTTACACCCTGTATATTAATGCAGCCAAGGGGAGGCTTTGTTGTTAATTCTATCAAGGGTGTGTGTGTGTGTGGGGGCAATTTTCTGTGCAGGGCTGACCTAGTAGGAACATACTAGAGAGCAATTTGAGGGAGGACCATACACAGAATAAGCTGGGGGAAGACAGGTGCTTTGAGACAGTCATATTTGTGCAGGGTCAGTGGCAGGGGAGGGACTCAAAACAGAGAGCTGAGTTAAGGACAGTATATAAAAGGCTCATCGACAGGCTGTGGCTATGGAAGGCTCAAGTTCGAGGGCTGGCAAGTAGTAGGAGGAGTAGGAGTTTAAACTCAGAGTTACTGTGCAGCAGGGTAACAAATCGGAGAATGCAGCCCAGGAGCAAGCTGACCCCAAGCTACTGGTTGATAGTGCTACAGCTTACCTGCCGCTACAGACCTCAGCCTTGGCCAGGTGACATCTTAGTTCTACCTTGAAGACGGGGAGGCTGTTAATGAGTAAAAGGCGTGCTGGGATCTCATTTAGCCAGGAAGGATGGTTGGAGAAATGGATTTGAGCCCCAGCGGAGCTAGAAAAGGAGGAAGGAAGATTGAAAGTCCCCTGTTCACACGGATGATATGCGCCACAGAGACATGAACTAGTGATTATGAGGGAGTAATTGGCCCCTGGATTCATCCACAAGCACAACGGAGATAAGGAACATTAAGCTAAGTGCAGCATTGAAACACTTGTGGGGGGGACTTCTAATGGACTACTGAACTACATACTGGAACAGTACTTCCAACAGCTTTGCTTAATAACGATAAAGCTGGGGAACAGAATTGAAGGAGAGCTCGGGGAGGGGGGAGAGCAAACTAATGGACTACCAATACAAATACTGGAACAGGACTTCCACCTAACAATTGTACAGTCAGGGGATTAAATGGTAAGATCATTTTTGGGGGGGGGATACGAATAAGACAGATATAAAAAGAATATACAGGAGGAGACTCCAGGGGGGAGGGGAGATGGAGGAGAAGGAAGTAAAGGGAGGGAGGAAATGTGGGATGTGGAGCAAATAAGTAAAGATACCCACAAAATATTAAGAGGGAGGGGAGAATGGTAAAAAGGGGCAATGGGGAGGGGAAAGGAAATGACTGGCAGTGTTGAATATGATATTTACGTGTGGCTTCCTGTTGCTCTTCCCATACTGCTAGACCCTGAGGGACGGTTCCATAACCACAGCAAGCCAAGGGAAAGAAAGCCTTTTACAGTATCCAGATGCCCTGACCAACGGTGCTGAGAAGGGAGTAGCGAGGGAACCCACTTAGATGAACCCTGGAGTGTGACAGCCTTGAAACCACTCACAGGAGGCAAGTACAACATAGAATAAAGTAAAAGGGAGGAAAGAGGGAGTGGGGAGATGGATCGATGTACCCCTAAGTATGAAGCAGCCATCTGCATTACAAAATGATCAGCCTGAGAGGGACGGGGAAGATGGAGGAGTAAGAACAAACAGCAGGCTTATGGTGTGTGGAATATATGCCACAGAGTGCATTCGTGATATGGGATGGTATAGACTGAAATTGGTCCAAGGCTCCATGGCACACAGAAGAGGAAAAGGGGGGGGGCATTAGAAACATGAGGGAGAAGGCGCTGGCCAAAAGGTTTAAATGTGGTACCCACAGAGTAAAATAAGGACCCCTGAGGGGAAGGGGGGGGAGAGGGAGAGGGAGAGCAAGATAAGAGAAAGAGAGGATGCTCAGGCTATGGCATGTATTGGTGTCACTTGGCCTGTCTTGGCAACAAGTCAGAGAGGAAGGTGGGACCTATAGCCATTTGACCAATGTAGTGGCCCCTGGGAGCAGGGGATGTGAGACGCTACAATTCCGGATGTTGGAGGAAAGAAGGGAGGGAGGCCTGACATCTGGAGATAGATGGGACAACATGATCTCATCCTACCTTGAAAGTAAGAGCTGTTGCTTCATTTTAAGGAGGGAAAGCCCAGTTGGCACCTACCTCCCTGTTTTAAAAGTTACCCAGTTAATGTTGGCAGAGAATAAGGTAAAGGAGAAATGCTCTAGGACACAGAAGAAGGCATACACTGCCGGGTCATGGAAACGGAAAGAAGAACCCGGAAGGTTTACTTGACAAGGGGTGATGGAGAACCCAGGTACTAAGGCGCTGTCCTTTAATGTAAATGGCCTAACCAACCCTATTAAGAGGAAGAAAATAATGTTGTATATCAAACAGACCAGATCAGAAGTGGTGTTCCTCCAAGAGTCTCATCTGACTGATGAGGAACATAGAAGACTGAAAAAGTTTGGTTATTCAGACCTATTTGCATCTTCATATAAAACAGGAAGGAGAAGGGGAGTGGCAATCCTTATCCAAAACAATACCCTTTCGAGCTGTTAGAACAGGAAATAGACAAGGAGGAAAGGTACGTCCTGGTAAAGGGTAGGATACATGGACTGGTGGTGACCTTGCTGTCAATATACACCCCACCAGGTTCCCCATATGCGTTTTATAGGAACATATTGCTGACAGTAGCACAACAGATGGAGGGGGTCCTAATATGTGGAGGTGACTGGAATTTAACGCTAGAACCCAGCCTAAATAGCACATCCAGAATCCCGAGGGCAGAACATAGGATAGCAAAACAGGTCAAGACTTTACTGAACAATCTGGGAATGGTGGACGACTGGTGACATATGGAGGGACAGACGAGGGGGTATACATTTTACTCAGCAGCACACCAGATGTACTCCCGCCTGGACCTATGTTTGATATCAAAGGGAGACACCTCTAGGATAGTGAGATGCAGGGTGGGAAATATAGCACTGTTGGAATAGACCCCGATATTTCTGGAAATAAATCTAAAGGAAACCCCAAAAGCATCCTTCTGGAGACTTAATTTGGCTCCACTGAAAGATAAAGAGGTGATAAAGGAAATCCCACAACTAATAAAGCAGACAATACAGGCCCACAGGGGCTTAGAGGTTAATATCAGTATCTTGTGGGACACAATTAAAGCAATTTTCAGAGGGAAACTGATTGCCATAGCTGTCACCAGGGCAAAACAGAGAAGGGAGAAGCAAAAAACTGTAGAAGAACAAATAGGGATCCTAGAAGCACAACAGCAAATAAGAATTGAAAGGGGGAGAGTGAGAGAACTATGGAAACTTAGGAAAGAGTTAAATACAATTTTTGAATATAAAGTAGAAAAGAACATCCAATTCATGAAACAATGTTATTATGAGGGGGTTGGGGGCCTAGATTAATTAAGCTGTGGGCATGTTGGCTTAGGGCAAGGAGAGCCAAAGCTCAAATCCTTAAAATACGTCACCTGCAGAAGGCTCAACCAGTAACAGAAACACGTGAGATACTGGAGGCCTTTATAAAATATTATACACAGCTATACACCCCAGCACCAGATACACAGAGACAGGACAACCCAGTACCTACACCAACTGTGCCTACCTAAACTAGCAGATGAACAAGCCTAAACACTAACGGACCCCATAACAGTGGAGGAGATACAAAAAGTGATAGGGAATAGTAAAATTGGGAAATGCCCAGGCACAGATGGGTTCCCTGTAGAATTTTATAAATATTTCAGAAACCTACACTCCCACAGTTGCAGAAGGTATATCAGGAGGTGATGGGGGAAGGGTACCACCATCTTGGAGATGGGCAGTAATCACAGTGATCCCAAAACCCAGGAAGGACCCCATGAGCTGCTCCTCCTATAGTCCCATATCGATTCTTAACATAGATTATAAAATAATGGCCTCAGTACTGGCCTAAAGACTAGAATATTTAATCCCAGAATTAGTTAACATAGATCAAATGGGCTTTGTTATGGGTAGAAAAGCTGCAGACAATGTACAGAGAGCCATGAACATCATAGACCAATTAACAGCAACAAAAACCAAGGCAGTGGTCATGAACATGGATGCTGAAAAGGCCTTTGATCAAGTCGAATGGTCATACCTACAGGGAGTCCTTGAGGGATTTGGTCCAGGGGAAAATTTCCAAAAGATTATCCAGAGGTTATGTGATCAACCTACAGCTTACATGAGGGCCAATGGACACATATCACAGGCTGTGGAACTGGGAAGAGGCACGAGACAAGGATGTCCACTATCTCCACTGCTATTTGCATTGTATATTGAGCCGTTAGCACAAAAGATCAGGTAGGAAAGGGGAGTGGAGGGAATAGGAGTGGGACTAAGAGAGTAAAAGATAGCCCTATATGCAGACGATATCCTTTTATTTCTAGCGAACACGAATGAATCAGTGCCCAGATTACTGACCCTTGTAACAGAATTCCATGAGATATCTGGATATATGCTTAATCGGGCCAAAACTGAAATACTAACCTTTAATTACATGCCCACCCCCAGATTGTACAGCAATTCCCTATGAGATGGACCATACCGAGTTTAAAATATCTGGGTATAATCCTACAAAACACCAACCGTTCAATATATCAGGATAACTATGACCCTCTCCTCAAACAGATAAAAGAGGATGTGAGGAGATGGAATACACTACCCATGCTGCAACACACCAGAATACAAACTACAAAAATGAACATACTACCATGCCTCCTATGCCTCTTTCAATGTGCCCCAGTTACCCTATCTAAGCAATGGTTCAAGAAAACACATAAAATTATATATAAATTCATATGGGCAAACAAAAGGCCTAGAATAAGAGGAGGAGTGTTACAGGTGGGGAAGAAATGGGTGGGTTGGGCAGTCCCAGACCTGGAAAGTTACTTGGTGGCTGTACAAGTGAGATGGGCATTATAGTGGGAAAGTGCACAGGTGACCACCCACTGGAAAGACATGGAAGAAACCAAGATGGTGGACAGATAGCCTGGAACTATAATTTTAGGGTCCAAGGTAACAATATTGGAATAGGAACAATGGTGCATAACTATTAAAGTGACATTGAAGGCCATAGAGAGATTTCAGGAACACCTCAGAATTAAAAAGGATAGGTGGCAATATGCCTGGTTAATACAGAGCTCAGACTTCCAACTGGGAAAAATGGATGTCTGGTATAAACACAAAACACAAAGGGGTTTTCAGTACATTAAGCAGATCATGTAAGGGGAGAAATTGCTATCATTTGATGAGTACAGAAGAAAATATTGCTGGAAAGAGACAGGTTTAGATACCGACAGATTCAGAACTATGCAGTAGCTCAAATGAGGAAAGCACAGACTCATGTAGCAGGAGAAGGGGACATAACTATAGAACAATTGTTAGGGAATGTCTCCTCAAGGGAGGCAATCTCTAGACTATATGATTACCTTACATCCAACAGGGATGACACCTTGGACCATATTGCGAAGAAGTGGGAGGAGGAAGCTGAGATTCACCTGACCACAAACCGAGTGGGAGAAAGTATGGCATATAGCTTTTCATATGATATCATCACCAGGATGGAGAGAATACACGTATCAGGTTAGGATACTATTCTTTATCACCCCACATATTAAAGCCCAATGGGGCGAGATAGGAGACGGTAGTTGCTGGAGGGAATGTGGGGAAAAAAAGGGGACCCATACACACACATATTCTATACCTGGCTAAAGATACAAACCTTTGTGAGAGAGGAGGAAGATAGCATTCAACATCTATTTCAGTTACAGACACCACTAGCAATACAACACACTATTCTGGGCTTCCCACCATGAGAGATTGGGAGGCCAACTCCAGATATATTTTGGCAATCTGTGTGGTTGCATTGAGTAAAGCTATAACAAAGAACTGCCTGAACCCCAACTCCCCGGAAACACAAGACTGGAAAAAGTTGACCATATACAGGAGTTGGAAAGGCTGACATATTTAATAGGAGATAGGACGGAGACATTTTTAGAGCGATGGACTACATGGATAGTACAAACATAGTTTGACCTAAAAGCGAAAATGAAACAGGGCTAACAGACACCAGAAGGGAAAGCACAACAGGGTAAATACTGGAAAACACCTTTTAGGGAGGAATAATATCCAAAACACAGGCCAAAAGGACAGTACTGTATAAGCATATGTGGGTTGGAGATAAAGTAGACAACTCATAACGAATGACCTACAGCATACAGAGAAGAGTAATAAAGATATGCAACTCTGTTTAGTTCTTGTTTTCTTGTTAAAAACTTTATTAAGAACAAACCATGGTATAAGATATATACAGCATATACATATAGTAGTTGTAAAAACAAAATTGCATGTCATGAATGTATTATTCCAAATGTCAATGTATAATTGTAATGAACTTTAAATGTACAATAAAGAAAATATAGCAAAAAAAAGATCAATATTAATATTCGATATCTTAAATAAACACATGGCTGCAGTCATTTCCTCCAAGATCTGTGTTCGTGTCTTCTTTGGGAAATGGGGGGCTACCGGACAATACATAGGCTGCCCAAGCATTAAGGCAGTCAGCCATTTGTCCTGGGCCCCCTTCCCCTGACCCAGGCTTAGGGAAAGGATACCTTCCTCCAGGAGTGGATAGCAGGCCTTGGACATACCTTGGGGAGGTATCACCATTAGTGTTCTGCGAAATTGGAAAATTTTGCTGGGTGAAATATTTTGCAGAATTTGCGCACTTCGTGAAATATTTCGCTAACCGAAATGCAAAATTTCACCCATTGGGCGGGTGAAATTTCACCCTCGAACCAGCAAAAGTTGGAAGCTTGCAGGCAAAATTTCTCAATTCTCGCCATCAGCCTGAAATCTTTCAAAATTAAAACCGATCCCTCCCTTATCCCTGGTGTCTAGTGGCCCCCAGCTGATCACTGACCGAATTCAAATCAAGAAAACCCTCCCCCCGGTCACTCTGAGCCCCGGACCCCAATCTTTGAAGAAAAAAACAATCCCCTCCCATGTCCATGGTGTCTAGTGGTCCCTCCCCTGGCCAATCATTTAATTTATAAGAACCCATTAAATATTCCAGAACAGCAACTTTGTTTTTAAAGATTATTATCATTTAATTTATAGAACCTTTTTAAATATTTCAGAACAACAACTTATTGACTATATAGAGCAAGCTGATATACTAAATTCAAAGAAATCCCATGCCACATACTCGAAACAGGAAATAGAGGCAATAAAAGCACTTCCTAAAGATAAGGCAGCTGGTCTAGATGGCCTTACAGCACAATTTTAGTGCATCTTTGCTGATCTAATCCCGTCTGAAGCTAATGACACAGGAAATGAATTTAGGTGAATGTATACCATCCTCTACATAGGAAACACTTGTTATATTGATACACAAAGAAGGTAAAGATAAAATGCTTCCAGAAAATTATAGACTCATTAAACATCTCATTGTTGATTACAAAATTATTGCAAAATTTGTCGTAAAAAAATAGAAACCTCACTTCCTGGGGTCATTGACTCCAGACATTCAGGATTTGTTAAAGGACACCGTATGACTGAAGGACTAAGGAAAGCATACATTACAACAGCCTTGAATCAAAATATTGAAGAAGAAGCAGTTGCGATTGCCTTAGATGCCTCTAAGGCATTCGACCTGCTGCAGTGGCCATTCATGTTTAAAGGTTAAGAGAAAGTTAGGCTACCAAATCATTATTGTATATTGTTAAACTATTTTATAGTTCTCCAACAGCAATAGTTAAGATAAATTAATTTAAAACACCATTAATAGAAATGCAGACTGGGGTAAGGCAGGGTTGCCCCCGGTGCCCAATTAGAGGTGCTTCTCCAGCATTTAAGATTTAATCAGAAAATTGAGTGTTTAAAGTTGCATAAAGATACAGTAAAGATTGAAGCATATGTGGGTGACCTCATGATTTTTCTTAAGACTCCAATAAATTCATATCCAGAATAAAAGAAATAGACTAAATATAAATGAAATAAATCAAAATCCGTAATACCACCACTCTCAGGAATTAGAAAAACACTAGAGCAGTATTCCGAGGATTAAAAACTAAACATACTACAAAATATTTAGGCATACTACTATTAATATAAAAAAAAACTACAGAAATATTACACTAAAGAATATTATACATCAAGGGAACATCATGTGACACTCCCCAACCAATCACAGCCCTTCCTTCCATTGCATGTGAGGTACCTTATTGCCGTAAGAGTACCTCATGTGCTCACACTGTAACAGGCTTCCCAATAACCTTCGCTTGTGCCAGAGAAACAGCCCCCCCCAAAAAAGGTATTTTTTTCGTAATAAAATGGTGCCATGATCTATGATAGGTTTATAAGGGTGCTAGGAGGGCCTCCTATGGATGCAAGATTGTCACCTCTTACATGCTTAGGGCACCAGAACTGCTCGCCTTCAGTTCACAGTTCTCTTGCCCTAGGAACACAGGAGGTGACACTAGTATCCATAAGAAGCCCTCTTAGCACCCCTATAAACTTTAGACAAAACCTTTTAGATGGATGGCAGTCACGTTCCCTCTCATTATGGGGTCAGAGAGATACCATAAATATGATGGCCATACCACGTCTCCTATACTGCTTTCAAGCAACTGTGAGTATAGTCGAACAGGATATGCTGGTGCAATTCAGAATCACCTTTAAAAAATGTTTGTGGAGAGGGGGCAGCCCAAGGATTCCTTGGACTGTACAAACTATCCCTAGAAACCAAAGTGGCATGGGTTGTCCTGGCCCTGAAATGTATTGCTATGCTACAAAAATGTCTGTTGCATGGGATTGGGTGCTCATGCAGGAGAACAAAGAACATCTTGCTATTGTCATGTTACAAAGGCTGGGGAGCAGAAACAAATTAATGTTTTATTTTATCCTTAGAGCATTGCAAAAAAAAAAAGTTAATATTTGGTAAACTTACTAACACTATTGTAACAAGCATATGTCAATGCTAAATGTTTGCTTGCTTGTACAGTATTTGCTATGTAGGTGTTTGGCATTGATAGTGCAGAGGCAATAATTAACAAATTAATAACACAAGCTATAGTAGTGAAATTGTCATGATTGGGAAATGAAGAGGTTCACACATAACATTATCATTTTCTTAAGATTGTGACCTTGAATTTTCAAAATACTAGTTGTTTTTTTTTTTTGTTTTGTTTTGTTTTTCTCCAGTATATGAACATTACAGATGTCATTTATATAACGTGACTCAAAACACTGTGTTGTAGAATGACAGTGAAAACAGGTTTTGGAGGAGGATTTGAGAATGACACCTGCCATGTTCATGCAATGGGGGTTAAAAACATGAGTATGTTGAAAATGTGGGTTAAAAAGTAAAAATATTACAGAGATGCTGGCCTGATGGCATGGAGGGCAGAATCACCCATGCATCATCTTAAGCCACGTTGGTGACCCAGGTTCGGTGATGAACCTTGCCCACTCAGGGTCGGCTGGAGGAGAAGGATTGAGCATCCCAGTGGATGCTGTTCTTCAGGGAGGGAGGACAAATTGCTTCGCCATGACACCACCACCTAGGTGACCATTGGTGGCAATGCAGGATGGAGCAGCAGTTCCGGGTGGGGGACATTCCCTGATGGAGTATTTCAAGCATGTCCTCAGTGTGCACATGTCCAGCCGTCATCCCTGTGAAGCGTCTGTGGGTCGGGGAACCAGGATAGAGTGGAAATAAACAGTACTGGAGGCAGGATGCTGCCCCACAGAGCCTTGCAGACCCCACCTCGCCTACTGGGTGTAGGGGACCACTGGACTGAGCATGACACCAGAGGGGGATTTGGGGTCCCCCTGATGGCCCAACCACAGGGGGCAATCCATGGAGGAATTGGTGGTCCCCCAGGTAAGTCCCAGAGATAGTGAGGTGAGGGGAACTGCAGTGTCCGAAGGGGGCACACCAGATGGAGTGGGAGGGGGAAAAAATATTGCAAAGTTGTGAGTAAATGTTGAAAAATGTCAACGTTCATAATTGTTTTTCTTTTTAATTTTGACTTCAGATGTTCAACATACTGTTTTTATCACCACTTTATGAACATAACAGGTCTAGTTTATGGAATCCTGTACAAAATGTAATTTTGCAGCACAACTGTAAAAAGACATGGGCAAGATTTAAAACAAGCATTTGTCAATGACGAATGTTTGCTTGCTGGCATTAGCAGTGGAAGTGCAGAAGTTAGACAGATGCAGTACAGGAATGGCAGTGAAGTATTGAATGGACGCCAACTCCACCCTCACTCTGCAGAGATGGACAGGCATTGGGGTGTGCCTTTGGGTCATCGCCCATGACGGTCACGCCATTTCACCTCACCCTACCCATCAGACACTGACAAGTGTCGAGGTGTGCCTTCAGGTGTTTGGGCTTTACATTCACCTCATTCCATAAGGAAATACGCTGAAATGGGTGCATTATAGGAGAATGGGGTGAACTCTGGGGGCAAAGGGTCCAAGGCGCACCTCGATACCTGTCAGTGGCTGTAGGGCGGGGGTAGGGTGAAATGGCACGAACATTACTGTCGACAGTCCAAAATCACATCCCTGACGCCTGTCAGTCCGTACAGGGTAGGGCGTTATGGTCGAAAATCCTAACACCCTGGGAGTTTCTTGGTATTTTTATTCCAAGTTTTCCACATGGGTTTTTTTGTGACACTACCACATGAGCAGTGACACTATCAGTTTGTTACGGGAAAGGTGATTTTGCAGACCGACTGCGCCATTTGCGCCACAGGTTTGAAAACACATTTTGAATAGGATGTGAAAAGTGACAGGTGTACTGTTCATGATGAGGTGTAAAAAATGGCATTGTTCAAAATCTGGAGTGAAACTATACAAAAACTGGTGTAGTCACAAGCAGGCATAGAAACTGCGCAATGTACACCCGTAATGTAAGTAGTTTGGAGACTTTTTACAGCAAATTATCAACATAGGCATTTTGGGACCTCCACTCATGAACAGTGTCACTGGGATTTTTGTAATTTGTCCTGGACACTAATTTCCCACAGCGACCGCGCTATTCTGTGCCGGAAGTGTGAAAACACATTTCGGCTAGGGTGTGAAAAATGACAGCTGTACTGTTCATAAGGAGGTATGAAAAAATGTCAATTTTGAAAATCTGGACTGAAAATATTTAAAATTTGAACTTAACACGTGGGTGCGTGGAAATTGCGCAATGCACGCTCGTAACAGAGACATTTTATGGACTTTTGTCACCAGATTTTCATCATAGCCATTTTAACACCTCTGCTCATGACCAGTGTCACTGTGATTTTCTTAATGTGTTCCGAACATTGATTTCACACGCCGACCGTGCTAATGTGCGCTACATATGAGCAAACACATTTTGGGCAAGATATGAAAAATGACAGTTGGACTGTTCATAAGGAGGTGTGGTAAAATGGCATTATGGAAAATCTGTAGTGAAAATATTAAAAATTCTCAAAGTTAAGAGCGTGCATAGGAACTGCGCAACGCACCCTTGTAAAACAGTCATTTTTGGGAATTTTTCCACCACATTTTCAACATAGGGTTTTTGAGGGTCTACCTCATGAACTGTGACACTGTCATTTCGTTACTCATCCCCGAAAGGTGGTTCCGCACAATGACCGCGAAATCACCTTTTGGGACTGAATAACAAAATGACAGTATCTCAGTTCATGAGGTGGGGCCCCAAGACCCCTATGTTGAAAATTTGGTGAAAAAATTCCCAAAAATGACCGAGATATGCACCAAAGTTGAAAAAAACCCATTTATGCCATTATACAGCTTACCGGCATTTCTTCAGTTCGCGGTCGGCTTTGAAGAGTGCAGACGTGTTCCCAGTCCACCGAAGATTGTCGTACCAGCCTCTGGAGGTAAATATGGAGTCGGGGGTGTGGGGAGGTGGGTGCGCAGAGGGTGGGCGTGGGTTGGGGGGGTGAGACAGTCAACGAGGGACCTTTTTTTTTTCCCAGGTGTTTTTTTGTTTCTTTAGACTATGCGGGACTTTTGCCATGCTGGGGTGGGCTCCCAGCGTGGCAGCTGGAAGTTTTTTTGGGGGCAGTGGAGCCAATGGGGGATTGGGCACCCCGTCGGCCATACGGACTTCTGCCACGCTGGGGCGGGCTCCCAGCGTGGCACATGGAACTCTGTTTTTTTGGGGAGGGTGGGAGCAGTGAAGCTGATGGGGATTGAGCACCCCAGTTGGCACATTTGCCATACTGGGGTGGGCTCCCAACATGGCACCTGGAAGTCTGTTTGGTGGGGGGTGGCAATGAAGCCGTGCGGAGGATTGGGCACCCCGTCGCTATATGGTTTGCTGGCGATGAGCACGCTGGGTAGCCCCAGCGTCCTACTTGGGTGTTGGGAGGAGAGTAGAAAGAAACAAAGCTGTCTATGACAGCTGTACAGATGCAGTGCAGAGTGTAGGCACTTTGCATACTGCCGACGGCAGTATGTAAATTAACTGCCGACGTCAGTTTGCAAATTGCCTACGCGTTACCATCGCTGATTGCAGCGGTTTTTTGCTTTCAACAGTATGCCACTGCATCTGAACAGCTGTCATAGACAGCTCCGACATTCATTGGCGTGGTGCGGCTGTGCCTGCAAAAGGGAGCAGGTCATTGGAAGTGGGGGAGGCACATCTAAGAAAACTCGTAAGGTGACACTATGTTTCTTGCACATGCGTACAAGCAAACATAAAAATTACACATCATGTTTGTGATGTGGGGTACAGAAATGGCTATGAAGAAAATGTGTCACAATCTGGTAAAATAGGAAAGCTAGGAGTAAA
This sequence comes from Neoceratodus forsteri, assembly GCA_016271365.2. Classification (NCBI taxonomy): domain Eukaryota; kingdom Metazoa; phylum Chordata; order Ceratodontiformes; family Ceratodontidae; genus Neoceratodus; species Neoceratodus forsteri. Next base: position 423,164,897 of record CM028138.1, read on the forward strand.
CATTGAAGAATTTCAATGCTTCTTCATAACTTTGTTGTTTTTGAGAGTTGACCCCAAATTTTCATCATATCTTATTATGACCAAGGCCCCGATTTTTCTTCAGCAATTTGGGACCAAATTCTGCGGCAGGGTTACCATTTGCTGCAGACCATCTGTGGCAGTGGTTTGTAATTTCTGCGGCAGTTCTGTGGCAACAATGTACTGTTACATTGCAGCATCCGGACACCGTATCCATGGCAATGGCTATGGCAATTAGGATGGAACACACAAAACAACTTGTTCACAAAATAGACCCAAAACATTTATAAATTTTTTTTTAAAAGCTAACCCCCCAAATTTCAAGAGTCTTTTTATGACCCCTCTTTCTGAGCATGGCTAGTGTCATTTATAAAGTACTGGACAAAACGTAATTTTGTGCCACAAGTGCAAAATCATTTTTTTGGCCAGGGTATGGGAAACGACAGCTGTCACATTCGTAAAGTGGTGTGAAGAAATGGTCACGCTGAAGATTTGGGTTCAAAATGTTGAAAATCACCAAAGCTATGAGCATAGGGATGGGGTAAATGGGAAGGCACAAAAGACATTGTTGGATGGTTTTCTGCTTTTCAGGGTTAAATACAAAAAAAGATTACGTGTGTCTCAGTTTGTTTTTATATTCAAGTTGAATAAAAACTGCATCTGATACCTTTGTATGGTGTGGTTTCTTTGTTCATTTAACATCTCAGTGCACTTCCTTACAAGACTGCTACAAGTGGAAGCTGGACCGAAACAGAAAAAAAAAATGGCCAGATACATGCTGAAGCCCTGGTCTGTACGTGCACACACAAAAACTGCACGTAAAGGCAGTGATTGGTGTCACTTATAGTAAATAGACTTGGGCTTTGCGCGCTTGATGCCAGTGCGGCTGCTCTGCTTGCCAGGCATACTGTAAAGCATGCATGCTCAGGTTGTTGACGGGATTGGCTGTTCCTACTTGGAGATGCCTTCTTTCCAGCTTGGGGGGTGCTGTCATTGAAGCAGTCGGTCTCTGATGAACAGCTGTTATGGTGTACAGGCTCTCATTTGCCATGATGGGGCAGCCCTGGAGGAATGTAGTTTTTGTAGGTTTACTTCCGGACCCAAGGAAAAGGAGAAAATGTAATGTGGTTTATTCTGGCCAGCAGCGTGATGCTTTGGCTCTGGTTTTGGGCTGGTTGCTGACTGAGCAGATGGCAGGATTTTCTTGTCCATTTTATATTAAAAGGTTATGCACTAAATATGTCAGGGCTGAATTAGGAATTAAATTAACACACACATGGTGCAAGCATGCAATTGATGTACTAGTCACATCACCAACATTTATTTATTTCATTTTGTTGACTGGGTAGGCCCACTGAGACTAGAAGTCCCTTTTTCAGGGGCAACCCTGGGGGGGGGGTGGAATACAGATGGTAACTAACTAAAATTGAACCAAATTAAGCTGTTGGTGGTATTTTTAGTGAATGGGGGAAATTTGGCCAGGACACCAGGGAAATTACCCTACTCTGCTGTAGGGGGAACCTCTGTCATTTTAGCATGCTTTCAGGATGGCGCCCACCAGTGGACAGGAGGAACAGATGGACTACATGGAGACAGAGGAGCAAGTCTTCTCCACTGCCTCAGCAACTCTAGAGACCAAAAATAACTGCAGATCCTGATGGATGTTGCAATGTGCCCTCAACCTAGTGGCGTGGATAAAGAAACCTTGCCTAATGAGAAATTAGACATTTGGGACCCAAATTGCACAAACCGGGAACACTCAGAATCAACACAGAGTACAGAGACTGCCCAAGTTACTCTACAAACTGCTGAAAAGGTGCCTCTTTCTAAAAACCATCACAGACAGGATTTTGTTTGAAGAACGACAGTACATTCTATGGAGAAAACACTTACAGGACCAGCTTTCAAAGATGTAGCAGATTATGGAGACTTCTGAGACAGAAAGTGCCAAAAGCACCCAGCTGCTTGTCAGTGACACAGCAGCATCAAAGGCGCTGACGGACATTGGGTCAACAAGGCCGCAAGTTTCCACAGCATAACCGAACAAACGGCAATATGGGAACCTGGACAAAACACTAGTTCTGGAACAAAGTGAACAAATGTCTGCTAAACTTTCTATAAACCAAGACTTGTCTGGAATGGCACACACAAGCCCTTTGGGGCCCAGCCTAGGACTAACTTGGTCTACACCACAGGACAACAAAACGGAAAACAACTGAACTGTTGAGGGAGCACTTAGAGTGGCAGGATGGGAAAACACATCGGGAAACTGGGTATCTGGCTCAGCTCCTATCTGTATGCCACGGCCAGAGGATTTCTCTACAAAAGGTACTGAAAACTTTTCTTCACAAAAGAATAACTCTGAACAAAATAATAATGTCTGCACTAGTGTTGGTAGCATGCTACCAGACTTGCCACTAGAACGTCAGTTGACACAAAACCCGATTTTGCAATTGCACACCGAGCAACTGACTTCTGTAGCACCAACTGCAGACCTGTAAAACAAATGACACTACTGTGTGTAGCGCAATACAAGGAACACCAAGGGATACTATGCCTAGTATTTCTGCCACACAAGAAAGAAGTACTCCACAGGGACAAACTAATCAGGGGAACCCCAGACTTTATTCTAACGTTTTCCACAGCTCCGTTGTTTCCAGCTAAAAGACATAACACAGTGCGTCTGTGTTACATGGGAGGTCTGCAATAACCCCTGGATAGACTCTTTGTTGCCAAAGTCCTTTTGAAATTTTTCTCAGATGAAATGTATGCTCTCATACATGTATCTGGTGAGACGAACTTTGACACTAGTTTTAAAACCATAAGTGGTTTAGAACGTTTTTGGTGTGTGACAGGGTTAAATAAGGCCCTCCGCCCCATTTGTTATGCAGAAAGAATTTAAATGCAAGGATCTGTTCTATCCTCTCCTTTTCTGTCTCTTCTCTGTCTGGTTGCGCAACCAACGTTTTCTGTGAGACCTACTGTAGGAACTGATCACTCCGATGGTTTCACAATTCTCCACTTCTCGCTATCTGCCTTCACTTGCTGTTTCTGTCTTTTCTTCTCCCTTGCATATCTGCAGGTATAAAAATATAGGTGAATCTTTATGTAGAAATGTCACTGATACTGGGATCCCTTTGTTTAAAACTGTATACAGTTATAATGTTGAAATGATTGCAAAACTATTTGGAACTCAAGAGGTCAACCTGAGATGCAGTTTTTAAGCCTTTTGCAGAACTGTAAACAAGAGGTCAGTTCTGGATCAATATGTGCTTTTTGCTGCATCTGCAAGAAGATTGGAAACATACAAGAACATTGTGTGAGAAGCATGCTGTTTTCTTAACGAGTTTCCCAGGCACAGACCTATAAAAAGAGCAGCAGTGCTTGTGCAAGAGAGACAGAGACTGAGATTTGAAATTAAGAAGAAAAAACTCATAAGAAGGAATCTATTTTCTATGTTTGTACTGTCATTGTAAATAGTTATACTGAAGGCTTCTTTAACTGAACAATTTTTAATTTTTATTTTGCTGTTATTAATAAAATGCTATTTGCGAATTTTACAACTGCTCCTGGTTTTCCTACGCTTCCTGATCTGTGCCTCGATGACAGGGTGAAGTTTAATACCCTAAAGAAATCTTCCTTATGGTCCTCTTTTATTGCTATACCACTCACCAAACCTGCTCAAAAAATATTACTATGTTTTTCAGAAACAAGGGTGTCTGTGTTGATAGAAACATAGAAGTTGACGGCAGATAAGGACCGCAATGCCCATCCAGTCTGCCCATTTCTTTTTCTACCTTATAAATGTGCCATCAGCCTTTGCTCTGTCAATGGCCTATCTATTCGTACTCATCTGTATTGCTCCCTTATGCCTATCCCATGCCTGTTTGAAGCCCTGCACTGTATTCATAGCCACCACTTCCTGAGGTAGGCCATTCCATGCATCCACCACCCTTTCTGTGAAAAAGAACTTCCTTATGTTACCCCTTAATCAGCCTCCCTCTAATCTCATGCTGTGTCCTCTTGTCCTGCTATTTTTCTTATATTGAAACATGTTAGACTCTTTCACCTTGTTAATGCCCTTAAGGTGTTTGAATGTTTCGATCATATCACCTCTCTCCCTCCTTTGCTCTAGGGTATACATATTAAGCTCCATTAATCTGTCCTCATATGTTTTCTGATGCAGTCCCTTCATCATTTTGGTTGCCCTTCTCTGGACTGCCTCAATTTGGTTAATGCCCTTATGAAGGTGTGGCCTCCAGTACTGCACGCAGTACTCCCAGATGGGGCCTAACCAGTGTCTTGAAAAGAGGGATTATTACCTCCCTCTTTCAACTTGTGATACCCCTACTAATACACCCTAACATCCTCCTAGCCTTACCTACTGCTTTAGTGGTCTGCTTGGATGATTTCAGGTCATCGGTGATGATGATGCCAAGTCTCTTTCTTCCCTAGTGACTGCCAGCAACTCCCCTCCCAGCTTATAGGTGGCTTCAGGGTTCCTCTTCCCTATGTGCATGATCTTGCACTTCTTTGTATTAAACCCCAGTTGCCACTCTTCTGACCATTTTGCTAGTTTATCCAAATCTCTTCTCATTCTGCCCACCCCATCTGGATCATCTACTCTGTTGCAGATCTTGGTGTCATCTGCAAACAGACAAACCTTGCCCTCCAGTCCATCTGCAATGTCACTGATGAAGATATTGAAGAGGACTGGCCCCAGGACTGATCCCTGAGATACCCCACTTGTGACTTGCATCTCTTCTGACTGTATACCGTTTACCACCACTCTCTGTTTTCTGCCCGTCAACCAGTTTGCCACCCAGAGCCTACTCAGGTTATTAATCAATCTTCTATGTGGAACAGTATCGAAAGCTTTGTTGAAGTCAAGGTAGGTGACATCAACTGTTCTCCCTTGGTCCACCACTCTGGTTACCCAGTCAAAGAAACCATTGAGATTAGTTTGACCGGACCTTCCTTTTGTAAACCCATGCTGTCTTGGATCCTGTGCTGCTGTGCATTCCAGGTGTTGCACTATCCTTTCCTTAAGGAGTGTCTCCATAATCTTGCCCATTACTGAAGTAAGACTGACTGGTCTGTAGTTGCCTGCCTCCTCCCTGCTACCACTCTTGTGGAGTGGGATGACATGAGCCCTTCTCCAGTCTTCTGGGAACTCTCCTGTGCTGAGAGACTCACTGAACAGTTCTGATAATGGCTCTGCTAGTTCCACCCTTAGCTCCTTTAGTACCCTGGGATGTATGCCATCAGGTCCCGTTGCCTTGTCCACCCTGAGCTTATCGAGTTCTTGTAGGACCCTTTCTTTTGTGAAGGGACTAGTGCTCACCTCCCTCCCCACCTGTGTCCATGAGCTGTGGGACCTGCCCTACCTTCTCTTAAGTAAATACTGAGCAGAGGTATCTATTTAGGATAGATGCTTTTACATGGTTCTCCTCCTCACACGCCCCCTTATCTCCTTTGATCTTAGCAATACCCCCTCTGGACTTTCTCCTTTCACTACTGTATCTATAGAAAGTCTTGTCACCTTCTTTTACTGTCTGTGCTAGTGTGTCCTCAGTTTGGGCCTTTGCCTGCCTTACTGCCTTACCTGCTTCCCTTAGGGAAGTTTGGTATGCCCTCCCTATCTTCATCCCGCTGTGTTTCCTTATATTTCCTGAAGGCCAGCCGTTTGGCTGTGACCTTTTCTGCTACTGTTTTTGAGAACCAAAGTGGTTTCCTTCTGCTTTTGCATTTCCTTTTCTCCCTAACACAGTGGGATGTTGCTTCAAGTATTGCATCCTTAATGCTTACCCACTTTGCCTGTACCCCCTCACCTGTATTTCTTTTTTACCAGGGCTAGCTTAACTCTGTTGGCCATCTTATCAAAGTCAGCTCCTCTGAAGTCCCATATTTTTGCCTTGGAATTAGATGATTTAGTGGTAGTGGCCAAATTGAACCATACCATGTGATGGTCACTGGCCCCCAGGTGACCTTCTACCTGGAGATCTGTGATCCTTTCCCTGTTAGTCAGTACTAGATCTAGGATAGCCCTGTCTCTTGTGGGTTGTTGTACCAGTTGTTTGAGGCCTTCCCCCTGCAGGGAATCCACCATGTGTCTAGTTCTGGCAGATGTTCCTGCTGGTATTGGCCAATCTGTATCTGGCATGTTGAAGTCTCCCATTATCAGAACCTCCCTTTAGCTGTTATGTTTTGTATATCTTCTAACAGTAATGTGTCTGTGTCCTCCCCTGGTCTGGGGCCTGTAGACAACCCCAGTTCTTATGGCTGTCCCATTTCCTGTTTCCAGGGTGACCCACAGTTCTTCTGGCTCCTTATGTGTTTCTGAATTTCTTTAGCTTTGATATTTTCATTGACATACAAGGCCACTCAATCCCCTCCCCTTTTGCACCTCGGTCTCTTCTGAACAGTACATAGCCAGGTACTGAAGTCTCCCAAGTGTGGTTACTGGTAAACCACGTCTTGCTAATTGCTACTATGTCCAGTTTAGCCTCTGTCATTATTATGCCTGCAGGTCTGGGATCTTGTTTCCCAGACTGCGAGCATTTGTGCACGTGATTTTCCATTGGCAAGATTTCGGTGTGTTAGTTGTTGAGTGAGGTCTGGCGTTTCCCCTGTGTGTCATATGGGGAGCTGGACTTTTTCCTTACCTGGTGATGCAAATGAACTGCAAACATGCTGAACTCCTGTTTGACTACTAGCTGAGGGGGGAAGGGTGTTCTTCCTATTTGACGTATGGGGTGCTGCACCGCTCTCCCCATTTGCTAGTTTAAATATTCTGCAAAGATGTCAAACTTCTGCCCCAATGCATTGACTCCCTCCTTAGTCAGATGCAGTCCATCAAATTCAAAGAACTTTCGCTCCCAAAACTGTTGCCAGTTCCCTACAAATTTGTGTCCTTTTTCCAGGCACCAGCCTTTGAGCTACATGCTTAGCTCCCCTATCTCCCCTTCTTTGACCTTCCGTCCATCTGCCCCCCCCCCAGACAGGTAGGATCTCAGAGAAGGAGATGCCAGATGAAATGGATGATAGTTTGTCACCCAGCCTGGTCAGGTGTTCCTTGGTCTCCACAACTGACTGGCTGGTGAGATCATTAGTCCCTATGTGTACCAGGACATCAATATTTTCTCCTGCATCTTGAATAAGTTTAGCAATGTGATCAGTGTCTCTCCACGCTGATGTACCTTGGTGACATCTGACTATTACCCCTGGCTGGAGATGGGTATCAACTCCCCGAATCATGGAGTCTCCTATGATCAGAAGTTTTTTGGATTTCCTTTTTGCTTTTTTTGTTTTGGTTCCTGTTTTGGGCGAGTTTTGTTGTGCTAGCTCCTGTGCTGCAGTGTCCCCTGCCCCTTTGTTTGATTTCGGAGATAGAGGCAGATACCTGTTTGTAGTTTTTATATGGTTTATGGAGGTAATATATTGGAGAGCACCGAGTGATGGGGCACCCAATTTGCCCCTCCAAACCACCTGCCAACCTCCCGGACCAACTACCCTCTGCGGTCGAGGTGCTTCTGTTGGATGTTGGGGAAATGGCGGGTGGTTCTTATAATACATTTCCTCTTGAATATGAAACCTGAGGCGCGCAATCTCTGCCCATGCTGCCTGGAACTGAGCCCTAAGATCTCCAATGGCCCAGCATGTACGACAGTGTCCTAAATCCTGTAAAACTGCCCTTCTGAAAAGCGTCCCACAATACCTGCAGTTAATGATATCCATTCCAGATAAGTAGCTGGGTTTATAACTTGGTCAGATTAATTAGAAGGAAGAAAATGAAAGCAAAAATTTGATTTTGTGTTTTGTTTGTTTGATTTTGTATAACTTGTTATAACAAGTTAAATTACTAGTGCCCCTGTAAATGAGGTCACCGTGTGGATACCCCACTGATCCACCCCTTCCTGCTTTGCCACAGAAAATGTCACGACTGTGCTACCCTATAAAAGGAGTGTAGTTGGGGATGGGGGTGTGTGGCTGGACCCTTCCTCTCTCAAAAAAGAAGATTTAGTCTATTGGTTAAAACAAAAATGTACTGTTTTTGGGGAACCAGATTCTATTTTCGACTCAGAGAATATTTGGATGGGTGGTTGGAAGGTTACGGCTCTGCTTAAAACCACTGACGCTGGTGTACAACTCTTACCCAATGTTTTTTTTCCCTGGCAGGGACAGAAGGTCATATTTTATCCAGGCCAACCGAAGGCATGCTACAAATGTGGATCAGTTACGCATTTGAGCAGCATCTGTTATAAAGTTAGGTGCTCCCTGTGCAATAAGATTGGCCATACAAGTATAAAATGTGATACTACATGAAGGTGTAATTTATGTGAGGAGATAGGACACACGTTTCAAAGTTACCAGTGGGTGGCTCACAACCAACCAGAGCAAGCTGATGGAGCAGAACAAAGACTATATGTCACTCTGGCACAAAGAAACAAAATCATAGAAAAGAGGAAAACCTCTACCCCTTTATCAGCTGAAACAGTACAGGAAGATGTGAGTTGTATCCCTACTCCAAACCCTGACCCATCACTGGAAGCTGGACCTCCTCCCCCGTCCTCAGACACCCAGATATCTAGTCAGCCTTTAGAAAAAGCTGACATAGCACATGGCCCAGACACAAGAAGAACAACAATTTCAACAGTCATGGAACATGAAGCTAGTTTGCCCCAGATCTGGAATTACAAAATAAAAACTCAGGGAGTTCCTGTACTACTATGCCCCCCAATCCACTCCCTGAGAGAAGGATCATGAGAACAAGAAGACGCCATATTGAGGTTCTCCCCAACCTGAAGCTACCAAAGACAGATAAGATACCTTTACACAAAAAATTTGATGTTTTACAAAGTCCCTCTGAAGATTCAGACAAATCTGACACCTCTTCTCTGATATCCTCCCAGCCAGAACTAACCACGGGCTCTGAAGTCAAAATAAACTCTGGTCCTCAGAAAAGGAAAACTAAAGAGAAGCACAAATATATAGAAGGATCAAGCAGGAAAGGGAAACTTAGGTGACATATACCTACGTAACATGAATGCATTCAACACTGCAGCTCAGCACTTTAAATGTCAACAGCATACAAAGACCTGACAAAAGGAATGTTGTATTTTCATATCTAAACATTCCCAGAATTATGTAATTTTCCTTCAGGATGTTCACTTTCATTCCATACAGGAAACTTTACAAGCACAAAAAGCCTGGTTTTTATGCCCATTGTTCTGGTCTTTTGGCCAGGAAACTTGCTCTTGCTTAGGAACATTATTTAAGGTTCCTAATTTGGTTGTTATAAAACTGATCGATCTGGTCCCGGGGTGGATCTTGCTTTTGGACACAAAAATACAAAATTCTCTTATACGTTTTGTAAATTTTATGCAACTCAAACAAAAACTGACAGAACTGAGATGTTAAAATGAATTCAACCTTATCTGTTTTCATCTCATCAGGTGGTTTTTGGTGGTTATTTCAATTCTACTATGTCAATACAAGACAAGAGTCCTCATACTAAAACAAAGAAACTCTTTTGTGACTCAAATTTTTTAAAATCATTAATAACTACTGCTCGATTATCAATCAACCAATCAATCAATTTATTTATATATTGGAAAGTATGTGAGCAACAAAGCCTGTTTTCACAAACGTCTAGTGTTGGAAAACAAAAACAGATAATAGTAACAAAGACAAAAGGTAATGCAAATATGTACATTGTTTTTTCACAATGGTAGAATTACAGAAGTATATGTACATTGTTTTTTTACAATGGTAGTATTACAGTAGTATATGTACATTGTTTTTTTACAATGGTAGAATTACAGTAGTATATGTACATTGTTTTTTCTTACAATGGTAGTATTACAGTAGTATATGATCATATATACAATGGTATTAACAATGGGTGCAGTCAGCAGACAGGCAATAGGAGAAAATATAGTGTTAGCAGACAGAAAACCAGGTGGAGTGAGGTGATTGGTGACGTCAAGAGAACAGCAGAGCTAATTGGAGAGAGGGATGATTTGAAGCTGGAGTGTATACCTTAACGTCTTTCAGATGAGACGTTAAACCAAGGTCCCATCTGCCTGGATTGGTGGTAGTTCAGGTGGATGTTAAAGATCCCATGGCACTTATCGAAAAGAGTAGGGGAATTTCGCCGGTGTCCTGGCCAGATTTCCCTCATTCACTAAAAAAATACCACCAATAGCTTAATCTGGTTCAAAGTCAGTTGGCATTCATCTGTATCCCCCTCCCCTGGGTCGTGCCTGAATATAGGCAGCATTTGTCTAGTGCAATTACCCGGTCAACAAGAACTAAATAAAAAAAAAAAAAATACCTGAAAAAGTCAGGGAGAGACGGGCCGTGCATGGACTCAAGAGTTTAAGGCTGAGAGGTGTGGGCAGGGGGAGTGCAGGTATTACAGAGAAGTATACCACTGGATTTAGTGAGTGGGCCGAGGTGGGGGCCTACCAGGGCAACAGCAGGTGGATGATTCACGGAGGTGCTTTTTGAGGGTGGTGCTAAAGAGAACACTGATCCGCAGGCCTGGATTTCGGGGCAGATTGTTGTACAGCTTAGTGCCCCTGTAGTTGATCAAGTTCTGGGCCTGTTTAGTCCTGTAAAAAGGGGTGTCGAAGACCAGATTGGAGGCGGTCCTGATCCACCGTCCAGGGGCTGCGAATGGAAATAGGTCGTTAACACTGGGGGAAATATCGAGGGATATCTTGTGGAGAAAGGAGAGCATCTTTAGTTGAAACCTCCCTTCAAGAGTGGGACAGCCAGGTGTGGAGTAGAGAATGCAGTGGTGTATGCCAGGGGAGACCGGTGATGAAACGAGATATGCTGTTGTAAGTGAGTCTGAGTTTTGAGTAGAGGAGGGAGGAAGTAGGAGGAGAGAAGACGATGAACCAATAATCAGTAAGAGTTCAAGTTCAGGTTTATTGCAGGAAAACTCCGTTGAGCAAGCTCATTCACAAGGAGGTCCTAAATCATGTAAACAGTCAGGAGACATTGAATAAAAAGGCAACATATAACAAGTAAAATGATACAATATACAAATAAGATTAATATGGTACAGTTAAGGTTCACATAATACATAGTGCTCAATTAAGACAGGACAAGGTAGGATTATTAGCATAAGGTGGTGAGGAGCAGTAAATGTGGGGAGTGTACTGTGACAGGAGAGAATACTTAAGTAAGAAGGAGGGGTTGTAAATGACAGGAGAGAGTAGTTGAATAAGAAGGAGGGGTTGAAAATAAAGTGGTGAGTGGAGGAAGAGGGCTAAAGAGTAGGGGGACAAGGATATAGATAAAGAAGGCAAGGGTAAGAGAAGGTTTTGAGAATAACTGGATAGTTTCATGTCCTGACAAGCGCTGGTTCGAGGAGGATGGTCGTAAGGATATAAGGGCAGGGAAGAAGCTTACAAACAGCTACAAATATCTTTTATTTTGGATGCGATTAACACTTTGAAGAAATTAACTGAGACCATACTGGATAGTTTAAGGGTGGATTGGAGTCTGTTCCAGATTGTTGGAAGAGCATATGAGATAGTACATTTGCCAAAGGTGGTGCGAGTCCTAGGCACATCAAGGAAGATGAAGTCGGATTTCCTAAGAGAGTATGCACAGTGGGAAATGCAGATGAGAGATGTTGGGTAGCTCGGAAGTTTGTTCAGGAGTATCTCGAGAGTCCACATACCAGCATGGAGCAACCGTCTAGTGCTAAGTGATGTCCAGCCAACAGCTACTTAAAGGTCACTGTGCTGGGTTCGGTACAGGATTTGGTGATGAACCCCAGGGCATGGTGGTAAAGTACGTGCAACTTATTTAGGTTTGAGATTGCAGAGGAGGTGTAAATTAGGTCCCCATAATCAAGCAAGGGAAGGAATATAGCCTGCACCAGCCTGGTTCTAGTTTCTATTGGGAAGATAGATTTATTTCTGAAAAAGAAACCTAGCCTGACTTTTAGCCTTCTGGAGAGGTCTTCAAGATGGTCACTGGAAGAAAGTTTGTTATCTAACCAAATACCAGGATATTTGAATTTGGGGACAACTTCCAAGGGTGCACCTAGAGAGGTGATAACAAAGTCCTTCGGTAGACCAGGGCGGGGGGGGGAGTGGTAGATGAGTTACTAAGAGTAAAAATCATAGCCTTAGTTTTCTTGGTATTAAGAAGAAGCTTAGCATAAATGAGATTAGTTTCCAGCTGAGCAAAGTCAGCTTGCAGCACATCCCTTACTTCAGACAACGTAGAGTCAGAGGTGTACAGTACTGTGTCATCCACAAAGAAGTGTAGGTTGGATTTGGTAATACAGTACGAGAGTCAAGATCATTGATGTATAAGGAAAAGAGGATAGGGCCTAGGATGGAGACTTGAGGGACTCCCCTGGGAATCGGCAGGGAGGCTGAGTAGAGGAGTGGAGAGCTGGCTAGGCAAAATCTGGATGCAGGGATCAGGAACTTTCTAATCCTGTATAGAAGACTGAGCCTAACATTGACCTTCATAATGAGGTTGCTAATGTGGAGATTGTAGGAGAGGTGGGGGTCAAGGCGAAGACCCAGGTATTTGAATTCAGATACTTGTTCAATGAGGTTATCAGAGTTATCAAAGAGTTTAAGGCCAGAGATGGGCTTTCCTAGGACCTGAGAAGATCATGAACTCAGTCTGCTTGGAATTGAGGACCAAGCCTTTAATGGAGAACCAGGAATGCAGCCTCTTAAAATCAGAATGCAGATTGTGGAACATGGTGGTGGGGTTTTTGTCGCTGCAGTACAGAGCAGCATCATCAGCATAAGAGGACAAGTTGAGTGGAAAGGCAGATCGAGGGGAGGTTGTTAATGAAGAGTGAGAAAAGAAGCCGGGCCTAGAATTGATCCTTGGGGGACCCTATATTTAATCAGACATTCGGCAGAGAGGTGGCCTTCAATTGAGGTTATGTGGGATCTCCCCCAAGAGGTAGCTACTGACCCACTTGATGGCATTTTCAGAGAGATGCATACCTCTTAGGGTGTTAAGGAGCAGTGCATGATCCATGAGGTCGAAACACCTTGGTTAGGTCAACAAAGACCGAGACAGTGTACTGGCCTTTGCCGTTAGCAGTGAGGATGTTGTTGGTGAACCTAACCAGGGCTGTATTGGTGCTGTGTCCAGATCTGGACCCATGCTGGGCACCAGAGAGTAGGTTGTTGGATTAAAGGAAGGAGGTAAGTTGAGTATGCACTACTTTCTCAATAATTTTTGAGAGAGGAGCGAGAAAGGAAATAGGATGGTAGTTTCCAACTTCATTTCTGGACCCGGACTGAAAAGTGACCTGATCATAGTGGTTTTTCAGGTGGTGGGGAAATGGCCATAGCAGAGGGAGCAGTTGAGTAGCTTGGTGATGGGGACCACCAAGGCATTGATGGAGATTTTCAGAATTTTATAGTCATTGCCGTCTGTGCCTTTGCTGGGTTTGGGGTTGTTCCTACGGATGAGCTTGATGGTGTCTGCAGGTTTTAGTGCCTTAAAATAGAAATTGGGGAATGGTCTAATGGGGGTTGTGCAGGGGTGGTGGGGAGGGTGGGCAGAAGAAAGGAGTGGGTGGGTATGTATTTTTCGAGGTCGCCAAAAAACATGTTGAAGATGTTCGCTACTTTGGTCGGGTCATTGGTCTGTTTGTCGCCGTGATACAATGTAATGGGATCTGAATTTTTGGTCTTGCCAAGCAGTGAACTGAGGGTACCCCAAAGCTGATGGGGATTTGAGGATTCACCAAGTTGTTTATCCAGTAGGAAGTCTACTTTTCCCTTTCTTACAGTCGATTTACACTTGTTTCATAGCAACTTGTAGAGGGAGAGCTGGGCAGGGTCTCTGTGCTTTTGGTAATGGACCCAGGCTTTGTCCCTGGTTCTCATGAGTTTGATAATATTGGGAGAGATCCATTCGTTAGTTAGATCTGTGGTTGTAATTCTTTTAATGGGAGCGTATTTGTCACAGATGCTAACAAGAGTCTTGGAGAATTGGTTGAGGATAGAGTCACAGTCACCTGGTCCCTCGGTGAAGGACCGGTTGACTAGACTGAGATCATGAGTGATTAACTTGATGTGCCAATTGGTTAGTCTCCTGGTGAAAATTTATTTGGGGGGTGTTTGGGTAGGCATGCCGACCAAAGACAAAAGATGGCACAATGATCGCTGATGCAGTCAGGCAGTACGCCGGAGTCTGTGATGCAGGAGGGGTGAGTGACTACAATCCAGTCAATAAATGACTGAGTGCCAGTTTTTTAGTTCTGTCTAGTTGGTGAAGAAATTAGCCGGTGGAGACCTAGGTTTGCAGTGCAGGCTTTGGCAGTGTCTGCAAGGCTAGAGTCCCAATTAATGTTAAAATCCCCAAGGAGGATCCACACGCTGTTCAGTGGGAGGGAGTGTTTGAGATTAAGCAGAGCCTCTAGGTTGGAGTGTGGCATTCCCAGGGGGAGATAAGTGGTGAAAAGGGTGAGGGTTTTGTTTGGGCCCAAAAGGAGGTGGATTTAGATGGTTTCAACAAGTGCAAAATTGGTGCTGTGAGTGTGTACAGTAAAGGAGAATCTGTTGGAGATGTAGAACATGCACCCTCCCTTTTTTTCTCTGTCTGTCATTTCTGACAGAGGTGTAGCCATTGAGCTTGAGTTCTCTGTACGAGATTTTGTGGAAGAGGCAGGTTTATGAGAAGACGATGACCTCAAAATCATAGGAGGCAACCCAGGCTTGGAAAGTGTCTAGTTTAGCAGGGATGCTCTGCATGTTAAGGTTGACTATGCTGATGTTCCTTTCCTTATTAAGAAGGGGCTGTGGGATGAAGGAGTTGGGGTTTTCAGGGCTGGGGTTTTGAAAGATAGGGTTGCCAGGGCCACCAGGGTTGGGGTTCGAATGGATGGTGCCAGAGAGGAGTAGTAGGAGTAAGTAAAGTAAAGTAAGTAAAGTAAAATTTATTTTTAAGCGCTTTTCAAAACCAAAGTGCTGTACAAATAAAACAATTAAAATACATACATATAACATAAAACAACAGCAATAACAATATAATCACAATAAAATCACTCTCCATATGCCTGTTTAAATAAATACGTTTTTAATTCTAACTTAAAACTCTCAATGGTTAGGCAGCTTCGTATCCGACGAGGTAGAGAATTCCACAGGGTAGGGGCAGCATAAGAAAATGCCCGAGCTCCAGAAGTTTTTAAGCGGGACCCTGGGAACCTCTAGCAATCCCTCGTCGGCGGAGTGGCGAGAGGGACAGTAGGGAATAAGGAGATCTTGAAGATACCGCGGTCCCTGTTTGTGTAGGGCTTTATAGGTCAGTAACCCGACCTTAAAGGTGATCCGCCACTGAACCGGCAGCCAGTGCAGTTCGCGCAGCACAGGCGTAATATGGCTTCTCATAGATGTCCCAGTCAAAGGCCTGGCTGCTGCATTCTGCACCAGCTGCAAGTGGCGGATATCAATCCCTGGTAGCCCTAGGTACAGGGCATTGCAGTAATCAAGGCGAGAGGTAACAAAGGCATGGACCAATACCGGAAGGTCAGCCGGAGGAACTAGGTGTTTCACCCGAGCGATATACCTAAGATGATAAAAGGAAGATTTGACAACGGATGACACCTGAAATTTCAGGGTCAAACCATCGTCAATAATAACGCCCAAGTTACGCACCCGGTCTGAGGTTGAGAGCTGGGCACCATCGATCCATATGCCTGAAGGAAGCCCAGCCCTACAACCCGCCTCAAGGCAACCTGGGTCCACCACCAACACCTCAGTCTTATCCGGGTTTAACCTTAGCCAGCTGGCACTCATCCAGTCCTTGATCTCGGATAGACAGCTGTTAAGTGTAGAGTCTGCATCTTCCTGTCCAGGACTAAAAGACAAATACAGCTGGGTATCATCTGCATAGCAGTGAAAACCCAAGCTGTATTGCCTAATAATGTCTCCCAATGGCAGCATATAGACAGCGAACAACATGAGTGCTAAAATGGAGCCCTGCGGAACCCCACAGGGCAAGAGGAAGGTATCAGAGGAATAAATTCCGGTGATAACCTTCTGTCTCCGCCCCGTGAGAAAAGATTGAAACCACTGCAGAACTGTACCAGACAGTCCGCAGTAGAACCGCAGGCAGGAGGATGAGAGTCCTAGAAAAAAATGAGTTGATAGTTAGCGACTTATGTTTTTTTTGGTCTGGAGTGTTTCATGGTAGTGATGGGAGCATGGAAGGTGAGACACCAGTGGCAGTGGAGGGGCATGGGGGGGGAGAGGAGGGACAGAGTGTCTTTGGGGGAAGGTTGTTCAGAGGGCAGGCAGAGTAGAACCGGTTTGGATGAAGTATAAGAGTAAAATGACTTGGGGGGAGATTGAGGAGGAGGGTGGTTGGACTGGACAGTTCATGTGGACTAGAATAGGAGGATAAGGTCAGGAGCGGGGTGCAGCAGTAAAAGGAGTGAAAGAAGCAGTGCCATGGTAGATGCAGGCACTGAAAGACAGAAAAGGAGAGAGTTAGGGATAACTGCTGAGTGAGAGTGGGCAGGGAGAATATTAACAGAAGAGATAAAGGATTGTTAAAAGTGTTGAGTACTTGAGACAGCCTGATAGAGTAAGGGTTAGGGTCACAGCCTGTGGTGAACAAGGTGCAGTGTTTGAATCGTGGGTGGTGCCAGGAAGGAGATACCTGAAAGGAGAGGAGTACTGGAAGTGAACAGAGGAGGGTGATGTGGGTTTTAGGTCTCTTGGCTGCTTCTGAAGGAGGAAAGGATAGGGTGTGAACAGGAAATTTAGGAGCTAATAATGACTCAAGTGGTTGAGAAGTATAAGCAGCAGATTGGAAAATGTGATGTTATAAATTATGGCATGTCATCATGTGATTAGTCACATGACCAGTAGGATCACGTAAAGGAAATGATGGCCAAGGTTAGGTGTGGTCGCGCCGATGGGCTAGCACAGTCAGGAGTTCTGATTGCTACTTTCTGCGTGCTCCGACGGGGGCAGGAGGGCTCCAATGCTGCTCCATCAAGCAGGACTCTCAGGGAATGCGACTGAAAATGGAAGAGCCTGCTGGATTAAAAGATGCATACCATAGTTACATAGGACATCATACTCCAACTTTTCATAAAGGAAACTTGGCAACTCGGATTAACTGCTTTTTTATTTGTAAACATGTCCCGATTCTACAAACTAAGATCCTCCCAGTAGAATTCACAGACTATAATTTACTGAATGTATATTTTGGACACAATACCTCTTTAAATAGAGACCCATGTGTATGGACATTTAATTCCTCACATCTAGAAAATGAAGGAATAATTACAGCTCTACAACAGTGTATCTTAGCCGGAAATCTGTCTTGATCTTGTATGACAACCCTATATTATGGTGGGAGGATACCAAATATGAACTGGCTGAGGTATTTAAACCATTGAGTAAATTCATTCAAAATGATAATTACTTACAATATGTAAACAAAATACATCATTTACATAAGCTATTGTCACTATCATATAAATCAAATCAGGATTACTGTAAACAAATCGATTTTAAAGAAAGAATTATCAATATTTCATACACAAAAAGCCAAAAATCTACACCAGCAGCAGCAATTTGGCACTCAAGGAAAGAAGGGCATGGTGTGCCCATATAAAAGCTGCTTGGAGCAAATCAAAAAAAAGGATATGGAAACTTTACTAAATGAAAACAATATTTTACAAAATACAAGTGAAGGGATAATGCAAGTGGTTACAAACTACTCCAGGAAGATGTATGAACCACTTACCACTTCAATTACTGATTTTAAAGAGTTTTTTCAAAGTCTTAGCATACCTTACGTACCTGAAACTAATGACTTGGAGTCTATGTTGTTGATGAGTTCTGTGGTCAGCTGCAACTTTTGTGGTCAGCCGCAACTTCCGCAGTTAATTCCATGATTAGCCGAGGAAAACTTGGGGCCTTGATTATGAGACCCCTTATGATCAAGACAAGTGGAATTTTTTAAATCCCATCAGAAACGTGATTTTTCAGAGTGACTGTGAAAACATGTTTTAGAGGGGATATGAAAACTTACACCTGCCTTGTTTATGAGGTGGAGTAAACAAGGATAAGTTGAACATTTTGGGTCAAAATCTGTAAAAAATAGTAAACTTATGAGTAATCATTGACGAATTTTAATGTTGCTTCATAATTTTGTTGATTTTTGAGATTTGTACCTCAGATTTTCAGCATAGTCTTTTTGTTATCCTACCTTATGGTCAAGACAGGTGAACATTTTTAAATGCCATCCGAAACATGATTTTGCAGAGTGATTGTGAAAAAGTGTTTTGGTGGGATTTGAAAACTTTCACCTATGTGGTTCATGAGATGAAGTTAAAAAAAGCCATGTTAAAAATTTGGGTTAAAAATATTAAGAAATGACAAAGTTCTGAATAAAAGGTCAAAACACATTAAAAAGCCATTAATTGAACTTACCTTGTTTTCAGTCACTTCCTAGTGGAGCTCAGAAGATGCAGGATGTTCAAGAAGGAGCAGCACTAGACTTATAGGCAAGTATGGGGTGTAGGGAGTGTGGGATGGTGGGTGCTGAGGGGGTTTTGGTGGGGCAGAAGTCATTGGTGGACTGAATTCTTCTTTTACAGGTTTACTGATGAGGCACGGGGAAGGATAGGGAGGTGGGCTGGATACATGGCAGTGGGAGGGTATTTAATGAATGGGGCATGGGAAAGGATCGGGAGGTGTTCGGGATTCTTGGTAGTGGGAGAATATTTTATTTCATTGACAGGGCACAGGTAAGGAAGTAGTAAGCCAGGGACTGCCCCTCAGCTTCAAAAAGTTTCCAAAAAGGAGGGCCAGGTCTTTTCCACCTGCATCAATCTCAGAAACCCTTGCTCTAGAGGCAGAGGTTTCCTCTCTTCTGGCTCTCAGAGCTGTAGAGAAGGTTCCTACTCAACACAGGGGAAAAGGCCTGTACTCCAGGTACTTCCTTACCCCAAAGAAGACAGGGGAGTGGCGACCCATCCTAGACCTAAGGTATTTGAACAAACACATTTCAAAACCCAAATTTAAAATAGTGGCTTTGGGAATAATCCATCCCTCTTTAAGGCCAGGGGATTGGTTAGCATCCCTGGACCTCAAGGATGCCTACTTCCATATCCCTATCAGGTGCTCCCGTAGAAAGTACCTCAGGTTCGAGTTGCCTTCAGGCCACTACCAGTTCAGAGCCATGCCATTTGGCCTAACATCAGCTCCAAGGGTGTTCACAGAGTGCCTTGCAGTAGTAGTAGCTTACCTCAGAAGACTAGGTATTTCCATTTTCCCATATCTGGACGACTGGCTAATTGTAGGTCAGTCATCAGACCAGGTCAAGTCAGCTCTGCAGACCACCCAGAACTTGCTCAGTTCTCTGGGGTTTCTTCTCAATCTCCCAAAGTCTGTTCTCGAACCAATACAACTCTTTACTTTCATAGGAATAGAACTGGATACTGTCCAAGCAAAAGCTTCCTTCCCCTGGCAAGGGTGAAGGCCTTAGTAGATCTTGCTTCCTCTTTTCGACCTCTGGTCTCTCATCCAGCAAGATAGTTTCTTCAGCTCCTGGGCCACATGGCAGCTTCCTCTGCGGTGGTACAGGGAGCCAGATTTCAGATGAGGAACATTCAGTTTCACCTAAAGTCCTTTTGGTCTCAGAAAAGAGACTCTCTCTCCAAACTGATTCCAAGCAACTCAGACTCTGGTCCAAGCTCTCCAGTGGTGGCTGGACCAGGACAACCTCAGACAAGGAGTTCCATTTCTCTCTCAAGCCCCCTCAGTAGTCTTAACTACAGATGCTTCTCTCCTAGGGTGGGGAGCCAATTTGGGAGCTCTCCTGACTCAAGGGGTCTGGTCTCCACAGGAGTCGCTCCTTCATATCAATCTTCTGGAACTCAGGGCAGTTTTCCTTGCCCTTCAGTCTTTCTCGGATTCAGTCAGGGGCAAGGTTGTCCAAGTCAGAACAGACAACACCACCACAATGTGGTACACCAACAAGCAGGGGGGCACCCGGTCCATGGCCTTGTGCACAGAAGCAATGAAGTTGTGGTCTCTAGCTTATTCTCTTCAGACTTCCATCATAGCAGTTCACCTTCCAGGGAAGGACAATGTACTAGCAGATGCTCTGAGCAGAATCTCCCAGGGACATCACAAATGGTCCCTGCATCTTCACATTCTGCAGGTCATCTTCTCCAGGTGGGGCTCTCCAGAGACAGATCTCTTTGCAACATCAGACAATCACCAACTTCCTCTGTTATGTTGCAGACCTCCAGTCCTGGGGACTGTACCTCTGGATGCTCTCATTCTGGATTGTAAGGACAGGTTTCTCTATGCCTTCCCTCTGCTATTCAGAGTCCTGATCAAAATCAGAACTCAACCCTGTAGGGTGTTACTAGTGGCTCCAGACTGGGCCAGACAGCCTTGGTGTCCTCTACTGTTGTCTCTGGCAGTGTCACATCCCCTGTCTCTTCCCAGGAGATACAATCTCCTGTCCTCCTCACAGGTGAGGATCTGGTACCCCAATCTCCCAACCTCAAGGCCTGGCTCTTGAAGAGTTAGAATATGCAGGCCTGCACCTTTCTCACTCTCCTTCCATAGGGATAAAGTGGTCCTAAGAACCAATAGGAGGTTCTTGCCTAAAGTGGTATCAGACTTTCATCTGAACCAGTCTATGTCTCTCCCTGTGTTTTTCACTGACCATTCTTCTTCAGGAGAAAGAAGATTACACAGTTTGGATGTTAAAAGGGCTCTTAGCTACTACATAGAGCATACTAAGGCACACATAAATGACTGTCTTCAATTGTTTCTCACTTATGGTGAAGTGGGTAAAGGTAAGCCTGCAACTAAAATGACTGTTGCCAGGTGGATTGTCTCTTGTATACAATTCTGCTATGACAAATTGGGCAAAGCACCCCCTCCAGGCCTGAGGGCTCACTCGACTAGGGGTACGGCTGCTACTCTGGCTGCGGCCAGAGATATACCCTTGATAGAAATCTGTAAAGCAGCCACCTGGAAAACTGTCCATACATTCACCAAGCATTACTCTCTGGACATCCAGGCTAGGAGTAATGCTAGGTTTGGCACAGCATTACTGCAGAGCCTATTCCCAAAGTAGGTTATGCATTCCCTCCTCCAGGGGGATCTGCTTGGTAGTCTGCATAATGTCAGAATACAGCAAGACTTCATGTTGTTTGAAGAAAATATTACTCACCATAGTAATGTTGTTTCTTCTAATGGAATCTTGCTGTATTCTGACCTCCCTCCCTTTCTTCCCTCTCAGAACCTAGGTTTTGGGAAGTGAGCTGGCAGGTACAGTGTTGCACCTCAGAGGTGTACCTTGTACCCTCCCTCTATAGGGTAGGATAGTTGTTTTATTATTATTACTGTTGCTAGGTTTAACATATTTACATATATTGTCACTACCTTTTTTCTAGGGTTCTCGACTTGAGTCTTTTGGGACCCAAAATTGTTGCCCTTTGGCTATAGAGTAAACAATTTCCATAGTTAGTTAGTTTGCTTGTAAGAATCTGACGGTTACACTGGTAATTACCAGAGACAGAGGTTTGAAAACTGAGCTCGAGCTCAACATTCTATGCTGCTGCATAGAGTTAACTCTTTCCTCTCCGGGGCAGTTCAAGTGCTGGGGCTAACTGCATAATGTCAGAATACAGCAAGACTCCATTAGAAGAAACAACATTACTATGGTGAGTAATTTTTTTCCTTTTGCACATCTCCATCAGTGGCAGGGAGAGCTTAAGGCTGATCTTGACACCAGTTGGCTGCTTGCTGGGTGGTGTCATGCAGATGAAAGGAGTGAGATGCCCTGTGATAGGAACAGCTTGCTCCTTTCAACTACATGAAGTTCCAACCCAGCAAGCAGAGAACTGTTATTATCAGCCTTGCTGATCATTGGTTTGTCACTGTCGAGCCCACTGCAGCCTGAGCTGCATTGGATCTCACAGTGACACACCTCTGGAAACCGGTTACTCTAACAAGATGTTTGCCACGCATGCATGCACAAGCAAACATAAAAATGTATCCTAAAAGCCGGCCCAGTGGCACTAAGGGTTGAGACTCTGGAAGCCACACCTCGCACTACACTGGCGACCCAAGTTCAGGAATGACCTCAGATCATCGGGGTGCTGGTGCATGGGGGAGAAGAAGAGCAGGACTGAGCAAGCCGACAGGCAGCTGTCCTCTCCCGGGGATGGGTTGTCATCCCACTGTAGTTCCACTCCCACCAGGTGGAGGTCCAGTGGGTAGCATAGGCGGGAGAGGGTGACACTGTTATGGGTGGGCAGAAGGGGCTGAGCTGGCACCGTGGTGTGTGTGTGTGTGCCCACATGCATGCACGGCCATGTGCCAGGGCCTTGGACCAGAAACAAGAGAAAAAATCTACAAAAATACTAAAAATCTACATGTATATATATATATATATTATAAAAAATGTATCCTAAAGTAAAACAGAATCTTTACCATTTCTTTGTATAGAAAAAAGAAGTGGAACTAAGGGCACAATAGACCCTTCTGTTAATCCAAAAACTGTATGATGAAGGGATAACCGGGGGTGTCAAATAATTAATGAAGAAGGAGTCTATTCCCACAAAATATTAAAGAGAAATATAGGGACTTCAAAGTTACATGGTGGGACTACAGAGTACTGACAACACTGTTCAAATATTTTGTTAACCACATTGGCTATCAAAACATCTTAGTTCAGAAAGGCTTGATACAGAAACAAAAAGAACCTAACTACTTGCAGAAAACTACAAAGAAAATGTATATAATATTAATGAGTAATATAAATATAACCACATATAAGAAAACACCAAGTAAAGAATCCTCTCCAAATAATAGCAATAACTAGCATTGGGAACAAATTTGGGAGATGGCAAATAAGTTACACCAATCTGCAAAAAATAGTACCGTACAAAATACTGTCTCGACCATACATGACTCCAGTAAGACTACACAAAATGGGTTACAAGACAGATTCCAAATATTGTCACCAATGTAACCAAATAGGTTACAAAGCAAAAATGGGAAATCATAAAACGGGCTGGTACCAGTGACTAACTCCAGCACAATTAGCCCGACTGAAAAAGTCTGACTCAGCGAGCCGAGCTGGCTGAACAAAGAGGTGATGGAGGGGGCGAGGGAGAAGAGAAGGCATTTGGGAGATTCAAAAGTTCCAACCATGAGGAAGATAGGGAGAAATACATAAGGAAATCCATGGAAGAAGGTAGGCTAGTAAGGGCTGCCAAGGCCTCAAGAGAATTAAGGCTCGCACAAACAATCAAGAAGGGGAAAAGGATATCTTCAGGTATATAACAGGGAAGAGGAACAAAAAGGATCAGATTGTAAGGCTTAGGAAATGGGAAGGGTGGGCTGAAAAGGGTGTAGAACAGGCAGAAGTACTTAATGAATACTTCTGTTCAGTGTTTACTAGGGAAAAGGATTATTTATTTATTTATTAGGTCTAGGATTACAATACCTTTGAGCCAGGGCTCTTTTACAAAGGTTCCATGTCAGGTTACAATTCAAAACATAAGACATGTAAGTCAGATTACAAATTCAATACATAGGACAAGATTACAAAAGTGTAAGCTAAAGAGTTACAAAGCATCTGAGAAACAAAACAAGTTTTGGAGGCTAGGTTACAAGAAGATAGCGGATGAGGTGCAGAGAGGATAGAGGACAAGAGAGAGGAGGAGTAGAGGGGGCTGACAGCTATAGAGGAGGAGCGCAGCCAGAGGCATTGTCGTAGACATAACATGGGGAAGTGCGTGCTAAGGGGTAACCAGGTACTAATAGGAGAGAGAACTTCGTAAGGTTAGGGAAATATTCATGGGGTCAGCTAATGGAGGCAGTCACAGGAGCTAGAGGCAATGACAGAGAGGCGGAGCCTTGATTTAAATGCACCAAGGGTAGGAGTGGAGGAGATGTAACTGTTTAGACCATTTAGCCAGCTGGGCACCCTGTAGGCAAAATATCTTTGACCTTGTGAGGTACAACAACATGGAAACTGCAGGAGCTGTTATTCAGACCCCTGGTTGAGCAGGGGTTAGTGCTAGGGTGCAGGAGTGCACACACTCCAGGGGTTGCAAGACCCATATTTATTTTCTTCGCCATGGTACAGGTTAGGTACTTTATCCGATTGGTGAGTTGCAGCCATCCAGTTTGTGCATAGAGGTCGCACGTATGTGTGAGGTGGTGGGATACAGTGAGAAGTCGGCAAGCCTTATTGAGGGAGGTGGATATGTCAGGAGGATGGACCCATGCCCAAAGGGTCAGCAGGGGTGGGCATGGAAGGGGAAGGAGCTACAGATGGAGAAATCCCAATAGGCAGGATGTTTGAAGGCCTCAAGTCCCTCCAAGTGAATAAGGCACTAGGGCCAGACGAAGTGCATCCTTGGATAATGAGGGAGTTGGCAGGGGTCCTGGCAGGCCCACTGACGGACTTGTTCAACACCTCACTGGCCTCTGGGTGCATGCCAAGGGACGGGAAGATGGCATGTATTGCCCCTTCACAAGAGTTGCCCTAAGGACGACCCAGGTAACTACAGGCCGGTAAGCCTCACTGTGATAGTGTGTAAGATCATGGAATCTACTGAAGAGAGGATTGTGAAATTTCTCGAGGACAATGGACTCCAGGACAACAGGCAGCATGGATCTGTACAGGGAAGATTCTGCCAAACAAATCTAGTCAGCTTCTTCGATGGGGTAGCAAGGTCACTGGACAAGGGCCATGCGGTAGATGTCCTCTATCTGGATTTCAGCAAGGCCTTTGACTCAGTACCTCACAGAAAGCTGATCAGTAATTTGAAGGATCTAGGAGCAGGGGAGAAGTTGATGAGGTGGGTCGAGTCTTGGTTACGAGACAGACAGCAAAGGGTGGTAGTTGGTGGAGAGCTTTCAGAACCCAGAGCCATAACCAGTGAGGTCCCACAGGGTTCGGTACTAGGACCAATACTGTTTAGCATCGTCATTGCAGACATATTGGCAGGGATAAAAAGTGAGATCAGCCTCTGATGATGATGCCAAAATCTATGCAGAAGTAGATAGTGAGATGGATGGCAAGATTCTCCAAGAGGACTTGGTTGCACAAGAGAGATGGTCAGACACATGGCAGCTAGGATTAAACACAAAAAAAGTGCAAGGTTATGCACCTGATAGCCTGAAACCCTTGGTATAGCTTCTGGCTAGGTGGGGTGAAGCTATCACCTACTATGGAGGAGAGGGATCTGGGTGTACTGGTAACTGGGGAAGTGAACCAATTGTGGAGGGCAGCAGCAAACGCAAACAAAATGCTTGGGTGCATTGCTAGGGGTATCACATCCAAATGGGAGGAGGTCATTCTGCCCCTGTACAGGTCCCTGGTGAGACCACACCTGGAGTACTGTGTGCAGTACTGGAGACCCTATTTGAAAAGGGACATCAAGCTGCTAAAGGGGGTTCAGCAAAGAGCAACAAAAATGATCCAGGGGCTGAGGGAACTGCCTTATGAGCAGAGACTGAGGGAGCTCACCATGTATTCCCTGGAGGATAGAAGTGGGGACGGGTCATGATTGAGACCTTCAGATACTTAAAAGGCATTAACAAGGTTAGCACTGAGGGTTTGTTTAGGCTGAAAAGTTGGAGAGAAACCAGAGGACACCGCCTGAAGCTGGAGGTCGGAAGATTCAGGAGGGAAATGAGAAGGTACTATTTCACAGAAAGAGTGGTTAAAGGGTAGAATGCACTGCCTAAGGAATTGGTAGCATTAAGAACAATGGGTGCCAGCCCGGTGGCGCTGAGGTTGAGCATTGAGCGCCACACCTTAGCTACCGGCGACCCGGTTCGGAACTAGTTGGGAGTCGCCGGGGTCAGTAGTAGGAAGAGATCGAGGTCTGAGGACTGCTCTCTCTTGCCGGGAGGGAGGGAGTACTGCTCGCTCACCAAGTGACCTCTGGTGGTAGCCAGGGGTGCGCCGATGAGCAGCACGGTGAAACGCCAGGGGTGGGTGGAGTCACAGCATTACGTTGCCTTGCTAGCTGTGCTCCAGAGGGATGGGAAGGGAAAAAAAAGAATCAAACCCTCCACCTGGGGACAGATGAAGGCGCCGCGGCCTTCACTGCCCACACTCCCAAATCCAGGCCATCTCCCTTCTCCATTCCGGGGGCGCCGGGCACCTTGCCCTTCAAGATAGAGCGCCCCAGGTGGATGGAGCGGCCCTACCTCTGAAGGGTTCAGACCCAGAGGTGGTGCTCGGCGGTGCGGAGAGAGGGGAATGGTCATGGCGGGAGGTAGAGGCGGGTAGCCCGCGGATGCTGGAAGGAGTTCTCCAGAGTTGGAGACCAAAAAAAAAAAAAGAACAGTGGGTAGCTTCAAGAGGGGCTGGGACAGAGTCAAAGGGAGGGTCAGGATGAAATGGGAAAGGGGGGCAGCAGCAGTTTGCTAAACTGGGTGCTGTACACTTGATCAAACTTGATAGCCTGTAAGGCCTTTTTCTGATGGCACGTTCATATAGGAAATGTTTTCCACTTAACTTTGGGAATGCCCATATTAAAAAAAATGGTGCCATCTTACCTGGCAAGAAGCACCTTTGGTGTTGCTCTATGTATGTTTTAACCATTACTGTCTCTGTACTCAGTCACTGTAATATAGTCTACTCTGTATCTGTCTTCATTCTATGTATGACGTGGAGCCTTTGCAAATGAGTCCCTGACTCAAAGGGCTGTAATTCCAAGACTTGATATAAATAAATAAATAATACAATCTTACAAGAAACACTACCTTTCGATTTTGCCATATTTGTACTTAAATGATTTTTTTCCAAATTAAAACTAAACATACAATTGCAGAAAATATTGACAATATTAAATATATGTACCAAGATATTAATCTTAGAACACTGGAATGTGCCCTCGCTCCTGACCTTCAATTATAATAAATGGCAAACAAAGCTGATTGATCGTACAATCTACGGAAAAACTGAATTATGCCCAAGCTATGGATCAGACAGAATCCACATGGGAACAGTACGTATTCTGCTACCATCCCTGTGTATCTGAGTGTTAATTGTCAGCTGTACCAATAAGGGATGATACTAGGAATGATCATTTTATCCTGTTTGTAACAAAGCATTTATATATTTAATGTGACATTACTTGTGATTATCAGTTTTTTCCTGTTAAGATATTGTTAATTTGTTTGTAACCTTTTGTTAAATAAGTTATAATGCCTCTGCATCATATTTGGAATCATATTTAAAATTAATAAAAATAATTGGAATAAAATATGGAGGAGGGACATCTGGGTTCAAAGGGATAGTCTAGACAGTGTGGCAGCCTAAAGGTTATTTAGTCCTGAGAACAGGTTGGAACACAACTGTCCCTCCGTACCTAAAAAGTAACGAGGTATGAAAGTATCATGTATGCCAGCAGGTGGGGCATCTCTCCGATGACTGCCTAGCATGAAATGCAGAGGGGGCCAGGGGCAGCTGGAGGGAACCCTACTGCGTAAAGCATTCACAGTGTTAATTATGTCTGGGGGCAGTGGATCCCAGTCCTGCAAACATGCTTCCTGCTTACACGAGCCTGGAGAGATACAAGAGCTACTCTCTATAGCACGTCAGGGTCTAGTTCAGTCTGAACAGCTGGTGACTGATAAGTTCACCCTGGCAAAGTGTGTAGTAGGACCAAAGGTACTGGCGTGAGTATTCTCAAGTTGGGAAAGGGGCCAAGGAATGAAAAAGGTATGAGTAAGTGATAATCCAGATGCGGACGAGCTTTTAAGGAATGACCTGAAGTTCAGGGGTGACACAGTGTGTGCTGTTACCCAAAAATAGACCAAAGTGTACTGAAAAAAAGTTTTAGGCTCACACAAACCTCCTAAGAGGGACACAGGCTTCAAAATGAATTAAATAAACATTTTTATTAAAGCCAAAGGCCTTTGATAAAGGATGCAATGTCCAAAACATGTTAGGCATCAGTGTTGTTTCTACTGTTTTGGCTTTAATAAAAATGTTTGCTTAATTAATTTTGAATGTGCCTAAAACTTTTTTTCATTTCACTTTTGTAGTTTTAGAGCACCACAGCCCAGTGCGCACTTCTTTGTTTGGCACCAAAGATAGACCATCAGAATGAAACTTTATGGAGCCGACAGCAAGGAGCAACGGGCTACTGAAATTCTCTCAGTTAGCTCTGAGCATAGTGTCACAAACTGACACAACAGCAGAAAAGAAACAGATTTTTAACCCTATAGCCTCAGGAGCACCTACCAGCTGCTCAGATGAAACTCCAGCAGAGGGTACTTCCTGTCCTTCCAGGAGTAATAAACAGTACTGATTTGAAACATGCCTTGCTGAGGGATGAATCTTTAAAGGAGTTAAGAGAACAGGCAGCCTACGCTGACCTGCAGGAAGGGAGGCAGAGAAGATTGTACTGGAAGGATGGCTTACTGTACAAGGAGTGGGTACCTCACAGAGGTGCAGAGGACTGGCAGGTGTGCAAACAGATAGTGGTTCCTAGTACATCTAGGAGGCAGCTGCTTAGCACCATGCATGACATTCCTCTTGGGGGACACATGGGGGTGAGTTGGTCAAACAGAGAATGACTCAAAATATTGACACACATCTATTGGCTCAGCATGTATAAGAGTATGGCTGAGTAGTGTCACATTTGTGACAGTGGGATTCATACCTCTCAAGTGTCCCACAGTAAGAGGGATGTCTGACACTGGAATTCGTTAATTTATTTTATTTATTCATTTGTTTACCAGGTAAGTGTGCTGTGCCAAGGCCCTTTTTGAGGCATGAGCTGGCCACAAGGCATACTCTTCAACTGTCCTACATTAGGAGGGACGTCCCTTATTATATCACTCAGAACCCACTCTGTCCCCAATCGAGAGGATGCTGTTCCATGCTATATATTGGGATTCATACCTCTGATGTCTTATTAAGTGTGCCACATTATTAGAGAATTCCCTGATGTTACCACTCAGAACCTGAGGCTGCTGTCCCTCATTATACAGTGGGTTTCGTACCTTTCAACTGTCCCACTTTAGGAGGGATGCCCCTTATTTTACCACTCGAAGTCCTTCTGTCCCCATGGAGTGGGTACTGTCCCACGCTATATAGTGGGATTCACACTTCTCAGCTGTCCCGTATTAGGAAGGGCATCCCTCATTTGCCCACTCAGAAACCCCTTTGAACCATGTGATGTCCCATGCTCTATACTGAAATTTTAAACCAGCGTTTCATATTAATCTATACTGCTTATCGGACGGAACACTTTATGAGCATGAAAGCACTAATTTGCAGGGCACTGTTCACTTCTGTTTCTAGGTTTTGAGGATGTGTCCCTCATCTGAGGGGAGAAAGGTTGGCGGGTATATCTTAGGGTTCTACTGTCCTGACACCGGATGGGTCTTTTCATGTCAGTCTTTATATTTCGTCATATGATTTGTCTGGAGTAAAGTACTATTTTTTTACTGATGAACAAAATCAGATTGACAAAAAAATAACATGTTGTTGGGAAGAGTTAGTACTCTTATCAAACAGAGCAGAGCATTTGCTGATAAGGCTTTGAGGACACATGAGAATCACTGGACTGCTGCATAAGGTCGCTGACCCCTTCATGTGAAGCCAAATAACGTAGCTGCCTCATGCAGTGACGCAGAATTACTCTTTTCTCCTTATCTACCAACGGATTGTGACATTGTTTTTTTAATATGCCTCTGGAGTCCCTCTGTAAAGCTGAGACCTGTTTTTTTCTTTTGTGACGCCAGCTTGTTGGACAGAAATCAAAGTGCCTCTGAAACCAGTTTCATTTTATCTAATGCAAAGGGATATAGCAGCCTCGAAAACAGAACAAACTTTTGTAAAAAAAAAAAAAAAAACAGCGTGAAAACACTACAAAGGAGTGCCTTTTTTTATTAGCATCACTGAGGACAGCACCAAATTATTGATTCTTTTCCTCAAATAGCTTTCATACCACTCCAGCTGTTGCTGCTTATCAGGCGCCCAGACACTTTCTGTCACCAGCCGCATACAATGTAGTCAAATGGTGCAGGGCTTATGGGTACCTTCACACTAGCAAGATATTTTCCCCATTTTTCTGCTTTCCTTCATTGGACCTTCCAGGCTCTGGCTCGCTCTGATGCCACAGCGACCTGCAAAAAAACAAAACTATGCCTTAGATAGCCACTCTTGCAACACCTGGCCAGACATCAGTGATCAGGCCACCCAAGTGGGACAGTGCTGCCATGCAGGTGACCCAAGTTTAGGAACAAGCTTGAGAAGTCATGTCACGAGGCAGGTAAGGGTAGCTGCTGCTTGGTAGCATGCCTCAGGCAATGAGGGTTGGTGGCAAGTGGGCAGTGCTGCAGCAACTTCTGTGGATGGGCCAGGGAGCTTACGTCACCATGGAGGCATGCTGCATGCAAGGCCAGCAGGTGGTTATTGCCCCCATCATGCAGGTGGTGGCATTGAAGCGGAGGAAATGGAGGGGAGGGCATTGTGGATCAGACAACAGGTCAGACAATTATCCTTGGAGCTCCGTGTTGAGCTCAATATAAATATTTAAACTTTACCTTACTGCTCCAATTCTGACCATATCCTTGCACAATAACAGAAAGATCATTGATTAGTGCTCAAGATGGAGCCCCCAAAAAAAGGACAGTAACAAGCTGCCCAGGGACTGGACACATACCTTTCTACTTCTGGTTCAAGTATGTCAGCGAAGCCTGATGAGTTATCTTCTCATGGCAGTGGTGGAGGTGATCTCTCACAAATCCTGCAGTTACTGACCAAGCTGCAGGCCACTGGAGAGGAAACCAGTAAATGGTTGGCATCTGTGCAAAGAAAACTTAGTTATCTGGATGGAAAGATTGCAGACAATAAAGCTGAAGATCTTCTTCGGGGGTATCTCAGTCATCAGGTTATACTATAGGAACCTTCACCGTCGGTGAAGAGGAATCCACATTGAAGATTTTCATCAGTTCAACTGGGGCTGCCCACTTCATCGATGTCCGCCGTCACCAACCCTTTATAGGTGTGGGCAGCCCCACTTCCTCCTCAGTTCTTCCCTGCTGTCGACTTGCAAGCACAGTCTATGTGGAAGCTTCATCGCAGTGTTCACACCTTTTCAGCCTATGGACATTTTTTTCCTATAACCTTTGCCCGTTTTTTGGATGAGACGTTAAACCGAGGTCCCATCTGCCTGTTCTGGTAGTAGTTCAGGTGGATGTTAAAGATCCCATGGCATTTCTCGAAAAGAGCGGGGGAATTTCCCCGGTGTCCCAGCCAAATTTCCCCCATTCACTAAAAATACCGCCAACAGCTTAATCTGGTTCAAAGTCAGTTGTCATTTATCTATATCCCCTTCCCCCGGGTCATGCCTGAAAATAGGCAGAATTTGTCTAGTGCACTTACCTGGTCAGCAAAAGCTAAATAAATAAATCTCTTTTTAGAGTTTTTTCTTTTTATGTTGAGAGTTAACCCTTCTTCTCTTTTCCGTTGCTTCCACTGTGTAAAGAAGATTGCCTCTACAGATGAACACTCTGTATGTGTCTGCTGTCTTGGGCATGACCACGACGTCTCCGACTGTGAGCTCTGCCAGACGTTTAATCAAACAATCCTTAGGTGATGCAAGAAGGCTTTAAAACAGTTCATGGAACAACAGGTAGCCAGCTCCTGGCAGGGGTCCTCTGGGGCCCCAGCCCCCCAATCGCCCACTGGATCTTCAAGCTCTCAGGCCTCCAAGGCCCAAGACAAGTCCTCAGGGAAAAGTCACAAAAAAGACCGGGATCGCAACTGCTCCCCCCGGTGGTGATACTGTCCCCCACTGGTCTCTTCTGCTTTGTGGGGCTCTTCATTGATGGTGGCCGCCTCAACGAAGAGATCAGCTGTTCAGGTCTCTGCTTCCTCCAGGCCCATACCGACAGCACTTCCATCTGACACACAGGGCACCCAACTGTTGACCTTTGGGTCATCAGCTCCTCCTCTGTCGATGACGGGCACATTGTTGACAATGACTCTGTTGAGGCATGCTCCTTTTCCTTCCAGGGCTACAAGCTTGTCAGGCCCTAAGGATGGAGGGTCATTGGCTTCAGTGCCGTCAAACCCCACCATCATCAATGACCACTATGGACCTGAACGACGTACTCCTGTAATTTACTCGTTCAGCAGCTGGGTGTCTTCAATAGGCAGTCATCAACAGCACCGTCAATGGCAGCTTCATCATCAACATGTGTTTGTTGGCCCTGAGAAGCTCCCCATGGGCCGCCGCTGATGCAGCCAACGCCAGAGCCAGACGAGGAGGTCGACATTAAGGAGGAGTATCATCCTGATCTCATCCTCCCTGATGACATATAGCATGAAGAGGAAGAAATCCTCATCTCTGATAAGTCCACTGCGTATCTTCTGTCAGTGAGGACTCAGTCAAGCATACTCCAAGGTCTCCTCCTGAGAATGCCACCTTTTTCAACACCCCGAAACAGTTGTCCATCACAGTATACTGTCGCTACAGCAACACCGGCACACCAAAACTCCACAGCGAAATCCCCACCACGCCTATATCGGCAGTGACGGGGGGTTCACTTCAATCAACTGCTCGGCGATGGGGGGGTAAATATCTAACTCCACTGTCTGTATGACATGGAATTAGATATCTTTAGTAGGGGGTGCAGCCCGCTGCATGTGGGATTGTGGAGGGGCACAGTCCCCCACATTGAGCGTCTCTGTGTTGCTGGTTGTTCCGGGGACATGTCGGGGCGGGGATTTCGACGGGTTCCCGGCGTGGTTGATGATGTCAGTGTATTTTATGTTGTCACCATTGGCTTCCAGACTGAGGAGGAGGATGTCACCAGGAAAGACCTGGTGGACTTCCTGGAGGTTCCTGAATCTCCCTCTAAGATCATTCATCCTGTGCTGCCAGCCCTGAAGAATGCCACTGTGGCAGCCTGACACAGGCCAGACATGGTGCCAGCTATGCCACGCAGGGCAGACAAACTTTATAATGCCCCTCAGGGCCTTCCTTACTTTGCTGCCCAGGCTGAAACTGACTATGTGTTCATCAAGGCAGCCCATGACAGGTCTAAGGCACCTAAGCACTTCAGTTCCCTTCCCCCAGATGAGGAATCCCGTAAGACTGACCTGTGGGGTAAAAGAGTTTTCGCCTCCTCTACTTTGGGCGTAAGGATTGAAAACTACCTGTCACATATGGTCAAATTCCAGAGTGCCAACTGGAGAAAGGGCAAAGCTGCTGTTCAAACCCTTCCTGATGGCTCCCAGAAGCAGGAATTGCTCCAACGTTTGCAAACTGTGAAAGATGTCAGTAGACAGCCTCTACAGCTAGTCCCACCTCAGCTTGACTCTTTGCCAGACTGCCCTTCTCTGGTCCAGACCCAGGAGGTGGCAGTTGGAGGTCGGTTCTCCTGCTATCTGAATCACTGGAGAACCATAACTTCAGATGATTGGCTCCTGCAGATCATAGAGAACAGTAACACTTTGGAGATTATCCAGCAATCTCCAGATACCCTTCCACCACCCCAAGCTATTCCCTGGCTCACTTGTCTGTTCTCAGGGAGGAAGTGCAGTCTCTTCTGCACAAGCAGGCAATTGAACTAGTGCCAAGGCAACAGAGGAACCAGGGGTTCTATTCCAGGTTCTTCCTGGTCTCCACAAACACCGGAGATTTGAGACCCATTTTAGACCTCATGGACCTCAATCTCTTTGTTCAATACAAAAAGTTCTGGATGCTAACTTCACCAGGCCTTATGCACCTCCTCAAAACTGGGGACCAGCTCTGCTCACTGGACATGTAGGATGCTTACGTGCACATTTCAGTCTTTCCTCCCCACAGGAGGATTCTTCATTTTGCCTTTCTGGGTGAGCATTACCACTTCAAGGTGTTGCCCTTTGGCTTATCCTCTGCACTGCGTGTCTTTAGCAAATGCTTAGCAGTGGTTGCAGCAGCTCTCGCGAAGAGAGGGACTGTATGTCTTCCCTTACCTGGACACTTGGCTTCCCAAGGCCCCGTCCAGGGAATAGCTCATGTGGACTCGAGCGCATTCTCCAGCTCTTCCACTCTCTGGGCATCAGGGTCAGCCTGCCCAAGTCTGTTCTAGTACCATCCCAAAGACTGCAGTGCATAGGGCAGTTCTGGACTTTGAACAGGGGAAGGCCTTCTTACCCCAAGAAAGAGCAGAATGCCTTATGGCGCAGGCTCAAGAAGTTGCTCAGAGTTGGCACATTCCTGCTAGACTGTACTAAAGGCTATTGGGTCTAATGGCAGGGCCATCCCACCATTCCTCTGGCCAGACTTCACATGCATATTCTTCAGTGGACCCTCAGAGTGCAATGGGACCAGCACACAGACAAGTTGGACCCAAAGGTCCTGGTCTTATCCCCAGTTTGCAAGGTGCTGCAGTGGTGAATGGAACCCTCGAATCTTCTTCAATGGTTTCCATTCCAGATTTCTTCCCCGCATCAGATCCTAACCACAGATGCTTTGGGTCTAGGCTAGGGAGCACACCTGGGTCCCTTTCAAGCCCAGGGCTCCTGGTCCCAGTGGGAAGTTGCCCTGCATATCAGTGTCCTGGAGATAAGAGTGGTGTGCTATACCATGCAAGTCTTTCAGGAGCATCTTGCTCCAGGCCAACTGCTGATGCAGTCGGATAATCTGAGTGTAGTCTACTACATCAACAAGCAGGGCGGGAGTCACTCATACCCCCTTTGCAGGGAGGCCATGAGAGCGTGGTATTGGGCACTGGAACACAGTGTGACACTGTGTGGTCCATGTGCCAGGCGTTCTAAACACCCTGATGGACAGTCTCAGCAAAACTCAGTTCAGCATGCACGAATGGGAACTTCTTTCATCCATAGCAGGAGATCTGTTCCACAGATGGGGTCGTCCAGAGTTGGACCTTTTTGCATCCCCACTCAATGCAAAATTGCCCAATTTCTGCTTGCTAGATCCAGAGCCTGGAGTTTTCTGGTGAGACATGTTGTCCCTCTCTTGGAGCATGAGATTTCTGTACACATTCCCCGTTTCCACTAATACAGAGGATGCTAATCAAACTGCAAATGGAAGGGCCAGCATGATTCTGATAGCTCCATTCTGGCCTAACCAGATATGGTTCCCTCTGCTTCAGCAGCTGGTGGAGGAACCTCTGGTCCCTCTGCCTCTTTGCAAGAATCTGCTGACCCAGGATTGGGGGACCCTGGTCCATCCCAACATCAGGCCCCTCCCTCTGCATGTATGACTCCTAAGGACGTACCCATCACCAGGTTTGGAGTCTCTAACAGGGTGGTGGATGTCCTGGTGGCCACCCACAAGCCTTCCACCCATGCCACTTATGCCATGAAGTGGAAGCAGTTTGTCATCTGGGCTGCCAAATATTTCCTAAACCAATTCACCTGTCCTGCGAATCATATTCTGGACTACCTGATTTCTTTGTCTGACTCAGGCCTCCAGTATTCCCCCCTCAAGGTCCACCTTTCGACTATTTCTGCCTTTCATGAGCCCGTGGGTGACTGCATGATTGCTCAACTGGATGGCTCCTGTACCTTTCTCAGGGGTATCCTGCACCTAAAACCACCAATCCATTCCCTGGTCCTGGCTTGGGACTTAAATTTTATTTTGGATGAGTGGACCCTGTCTCCTTTTGAGCCAGTCGCGATTTGCATTTTCTCTCTTGGAAAATGCTATTTTTGGTTGCTATTACTTCTACTCAAAGAATTTCAGAACTTCGGGCCCTCTAGTGTGAGGAGCCTTATTTTATTTTTCACAAAGACAGGGTATCTTTGCGCACAAATCCTAAGTTTCTACCCAAGGTGGTTTCTGAGTTCACACTAAATCAGTCTATCCACCTTCCTATTTATTTTCCTGAGTGTGCCAATCCAAGGGAAGCACTGCTCCATACGTTAGATATGCACAGAACTTTTTTTTTTAACCCTAGTATTTATGCTCCTGACTACCTCGTCTCTCCCTTCTCTCAGACATCCTCTGAACTGCTCTCCCTGGTCTCGCCGCGGTCTGCCCCTAGAGTACTACGGATCCACACAGTAACCAAGGCACCCGGATAACCCTCCCCGGGCGGGGTGAGGAGGCACTCCCCCATACTCACCTCCCCAAAGCCAACATGCTGAGATGTGGATCCTGTACAGCGGGGTCTGCCCTTGCGAGCCAGCGAGCAGGAGGTGTGTTGTCTGGGAGAGAGACCGAGGGTTTTTTCTCTTGTTCTCCCTAGACGTCGGCGTGCAATGGGGGCCAATGAGCTGGAAGGCTCCACCCCCTGCTGACGTCTGCACAATGCCCATGCTGCTGCTCCACTACCGCACCTACCCACCAGGCTTCCCTAGATGGCGGTATAGCGACAGGAGCTTGCAGCGAACCCCTCCGGAGAAGAAGAGCAGCTGTTGGGTGCTTCATTCTTCTCCTTCCCGGCCGATCCCCGGCGCCCCGGGCTCGTTCCTGAACCCGGGTCGTCGGCATGGAGATGTGCACAGAACTTTGAAGTATCATCTGCTTCAGACTAAAGAATCCAGAAAGTCAAAGCAGTTGCTTGTTTCTTTTGCCTCAGGTAGAGAGGATGTCACTTAACCGCCTAGTGCTCCCAGGTCGCCCCTGTAAATAGGCACTTGTGCCTAGTGGGCCTTAACCGGTTACCAAAGACTAAAATAAAAAAATAAATAAAAAAGTATTAAAATGGTTGGCAAATTGCACTGTATTCTTCTACAATAAGTATTCCAAAGATTTGTCTGGTGCTGTCAAAGCTCATTCCACCAGAGGCATGGCTACCTCGGTGATTTGTTTCAAAGGGATCTCCACCACTGGCATTTGTGTGGCAGCCCTAGAGTACAGTCCAACTTTCACCGAGCATTACAGTCTGGACATTGCTTCAAGAGCCCGTGCAGGATTTGACGGTGCTACAAGGACTCCTGTCTTGAGTTTACAGAGATGCACCTTCCCAGACTGTCTGTTACTCTTGTCACTGCTTGATACTCATTCCTACGGTATAGCCTGATGACTGAGATACCCCCGAAAAGGATAGAACAGCTACGTAAGAACTTACTGTAACAGTAGCTCTTCAAGGGGATCTGCCATCAGGTCTGATTTCCCTTCCACCATCCCCCTTATTGGGGCTTCTGTTCAGGACCTGGCTATCTGTTGTATCCATCTTTTTTTATCTAGAGCTGGGTCTCCTTGGTTCCCCAGAGCATGATCCTTGCTCCCTTTGTCTCCAGAGGGAAAGAACTGAGGAGGGAGCATGCCACCTATGCCTATATAGGGTTGATGATGTCAGTGGCGTGGACGGCCCCAGTTGTACTGCTGAAAATCTTCCATATGGAATCCCCTTCACCGACATCAAAGGTTCTTACGTTGTAATCTGATGACTGAGATCCCATCGAAGATCTACTGTTAGGGTAAGTTTTTATGTAACTGTTCTTTACTGACCAAGCTGCGGGCCACTGGAGAGGAAACCAATAAATGGCTGGCATCTGTGCAAAGATAGCTTATTGATCTGGATGGCAAGATTGCCAACTATAAAGTCTCAATCACTGAGCTCACCTTATGCTCCAAGAGGCAGTCAAAGGTTAGTACCGGCCTGATCCGGGACATCGGCTTCCTCCATGCCAAGGTGGAAACTGGAGAATGGTCTCTGGCAGCGCAGTGTCCAGATTGTGGTATTCCCTCCATGGCTGGCAGGCCACTCCAACCTGCTGGTTACTGTGGACCACCTAATCTTTGATGATCGTGCCCTACTCCCAAGAGACTCTGCTATCAAGGTGGTATAAGCTTTTGTCATCCTGGTCAGGTCAAGGTCCTGAGATGGCTTTGTGGTGTGGCTACTTACAGCTAATCACGCTTTCAATACCAGAGGCAAAAATCCCCATTTCAAGCTGTTAGAACCCGAGGTGACATTTGGGAAGGTAGCAGGATGGGGTTCTTTCCAGACTTGTCATCTCAGACTCAAGACAGGAAATGAAAGCTCCAGGCAACTAAAATACTATTTGAAAGGGACTTGTGAAACATTTGCTTTATTCTGCTCTTCTTCAGGTCACACACAAACAGAAAATTCATACTTTTTCAAATCCTACATACGAACATATGAAATTTGCCAGCAGATAAAGGCCTAGAGGTCTATCAAATCTGCTCAAATGTGCAGCTAGCACCCCTTATTCTGCAGCTGCCCCTCCCTTCCACCCTTCCCCTTCATTAACCCTCCCCCTTGTCCTGTCCCATCCCCTTTTGAAGCAGTCTACTGTTCTACTGCATACCACTTCTGCAGGTAACGCATTCCACCCAGCCACCACCCTCTCTGTAAAAAAGTGTCTCCTCATCTCCCTCCTGAACCATCCTCCCTCCAGTCTCATATCATGGCCCCTGGTGGCCCTCCCCTCCCTTACTTTGAACAGCCCCTCTGCACCCGTCTTGTTTATTCCTTTCATGTATTTAAAGGTTTCAATCATGTCACCCCTGTCCCTCCTCTCCTCCAGTGAGTACATGTTCAACTCCTTCAACCTCCTCTCGTATGATAAGTCCCCCAGCCCCTTGATCATCTTTGTTGCCCTGGCTGTACCCCTCCAGTAACTTAATGTCCCTCTTCAGATCCCAGGCGCCAGTACTGCCGCAGTACTCAGGTGTGGTCTAACTAATGACCTATACAGTGGCAGATACCTCCTCCCTCCTCGAGGATATACCCTTGCAATACAACCCAGCATTTTGTTGGCCTTTGCAGCTGCCTTCCTACATTGTGCTGAGTTGTTCATTGACCCTGTAATGAGCACACCCTGATCCTTCTCCTCCTCTGTCTGGGCTAGCTGCACTCCCCCCAGCTGGTAACTCCTCCTTGTGTTCTTCATCCCAAAATGCAGCACCTTGCACTTTTTGGTATTAAACCCCAGTTGCCAGGTGTCTGACCAGGTTTCAAGCTTTGCCAGATCATTCTGCAACCACTGCCCTCCCCCTAGGTCATCCACCACCGCGCCTACCTTGGTATCATCAGCAAACAGACTGATCTTGCTCTTGATGTCTCATGATATGTCTGCAATGAATATCCCAAACAACACTGGTCCCAACACCGAGCCCTGTGGAACACCGCTCGTCACTGCCCTTGGGGGTGAGAGCTCCCCACCCACCACCACCCTCTGTTGCCTTCCCTGAAGCCAGTTCCTACCCAGCTCACCAGCTTTGCACCCGCCCCTGTGCCTACTAACTTCCTTCCCAGCCTTCCATGCGGCACTGAGTCGAATGCCTTACTGAAGTCCAGATACAGGACATCCACTGCATGGCCCCTGTCCAGTTGCCTAGTTACCCAGTCATAGAACTCGACCAGGTTGGTTTGGCAGGATCTGCCACGTATGAAGCCATGCTGTCTGCTGTCCTGTAGTCCATTGGCCTCTAGGAGGGCCACCAGCCTCTCCTTCAGGATAGTCTCCATTAGCTTACCCACGATGGATGTGAGGCTCACTGGTCTGTAGTTTTCCGGTTCATCCTTGGGGCCACTCTTGTGGAGGGGCACCACATGAGCCATCCTCCAGTCCTGAGGTACACACCCTGAATGTAGTGAGGCATTAAATGGGTCTGCCAAAGGTCCTGCAAGGACCTCTGCCAGCTCCTTCAGTACCCTGGGGTGGATGCCATCTGGGCCTGGTGCCTTGTCCACCCTCAGTGCCTTCAAACCCTCTCAAACTCTGCCCTCCATGATTTCCCCATCTGTCACCACTCCCACCTGCTTCTGCCATTTCTCCCACCTTGGGTGTCACCCCCCTCTTCTCTTTAGTAAATACTGAGCAGAAGTACTCATTTAGTGCTTCTGCCTTATCGCACCCTGCTTCCACCCAACTCCTCCTTCCTTATCCTTACTATGTGGTCCTTACAGCTCCTTTTCTCCCTGATGTACTTGAAGAAGTCCTTCTCCCCCTTCTTAATGCCTTGTGCCAGCCTGAGTTCCGTAGATGCTTTGGCTCCCCTTACTGCCCTTGTCACCTCCTTCGATTCTGTCAAGTACTCCTCCCTGTCCTCCCCCCTCCCTGTTTTCTTGTACTTCCTAAAGGCAGCTCTTTTCCTCCTTACCTTTTCCATGACCTCCTTGCTCAACCAGCTCGGTTTCTTAGCCCTAGCCTTCTTGCTCTGGGCTTTGCAACAGGTTTTGGTTGCCTCTACTATCCCCAGCTTTATGAGCTCCCACCTCTGGTTAGTGTCCATACTAGATTGAATTCTGGCCAGGTACCCTTTTACCACTTCCCCCATCCTCCCAAAGTCGGCCCTCCTGAAGTCCAGCACTCTTGTGCCAGATTCCACTCCCTACTTGCCCATATCCAATGTGAGCCATACTGAGTGGTGATCACTCCCTGACAGCGGTTCCTCCACTGTAAGTTCTCTCACAAAGTCCCCATTTGCCAGCACAAGGTCAAGGGTATTCCCTAACCTGGTTGGTTCACTGACCATTTGCAGCAGGAAGCTGTCCTGGAAGGCATCCAGCAGTACTGCTCCCTTCTGTTCCTGGTTGTTGTTGTGCTCCAGTCCACTCTGGCATGTTGAAGTCCCCCACAATCACATTACCCTTCTCGCAGGTCCTCTTGATCTGTCCCGCTAGTTCCCTGTCTAACTCCTCCGCTCTGAGATGGTGGCCTGTACACCACTCCCATTCTAAGAATCCTATTCTTGGAATCCTGGATTTGACACCCAAAGTGACTCTGTACTACCCTCCTCCCTTCCTCCCTTACACGCCAGTCCTTCCTTCACATATAGTGCCACCCCTCCTTTCCCAATCACCCTGTCCTGAAATAACCTGTACCCTGGTACAGACAGGTCCCAGTCATTGTATTGGGTGGCCCATGTTTCTGTGATGGCTGCAATGTCCACCTCTCCCTCTGCCATGAGAACCTGTAACTCTGCAGTTTTCCTCCCAGGCTCCTAGCATTAAGGGTAACCACCTTCCACCCTTTTCCCTCTTCCCATCCTGCCCTCCTTTACTAGCATCACCAATAGTACTTGCCATTTGTCCTTTGTCACTGTTATGGGGAGTAAGCTCATATGGTTTCCCAACCTGTGGTCTCTGCATATCTCTTCCCCAACTGCTACCCCCCACTCCTAGTTTAAATTCCCAACTTCCTCTATGTACTCCTCCATCCTCTGTTTCAACACTTTCTCCCTCCTCACTCAAGTGTAGTCTGTCCTTGGCATGGGACTACTGTCCTCCCGTCCCTCCCACCCCCAGCTGGTATTTGTTTTGTTTGAAAACTGGAAGCTCAAACGGAGTCTCTTGATAAGGAACCTAATCCAAATGGTGACCCAGAGTGACTGTAAAAGTTATAAGAACTATCTGCAATTGATATTTTAGTCCTCAGCACTTATTGCTGGGGTCTATGGAGCACTGATGATGTGTTCGATATTGATGGTTCTCCTTACTCTGTTTATCTGCAGGTGTTATATACTTGTTCATGTTGATAATGTTTATTAAAATAATTCTAGCCTGTAGGGAATTACCTATCCTACTGTATGGGGGATCATGCTACACAGGGGTGTACCAAGGTAAACCGCTCAGTTTCTGGACTTTCAAAATAGTTAATGTAACTATCCTTCCCCCTGCACGGCATCATGATTAGGCAAAGAACCTCTGTGCACAAACACTGAGGCAAGGGTTACCCCAAAGGGCATTTGGCTGGGAAGCTGTTTTGTGTCAGAACATGTGTTGACAATGCAGTACGTGTTGCATATGAACACAGAACAAAGAGGTCCGTTTCACAGACCAGCCAGCAGGCACATCATGCCGCAGCCTTATCACTGTTCTCTGTGCCTGACACCCAGTGAATGACCAGTTACTGCAGTGTGCCTGATGCCAGGTTAACATTGATATTTAGCTTGCACAACTCTTAGCAGACTAGCATTATTGAGGCGTTTCAAGAAAATACAAAATCACACATGCCCCCACTTTGTAAATCTGTGTGAGAGGCCTTCGCACCATGCAATTCTGCTTAAAGTTGGACCAGCATAACATTCTGTGGTGATTTGCATATGCAGCCCATGATGCTTTGCATTGTGGGGGCATGTGTGATTTTGTATTTTCTTGAAACTTGGCTTCCCAGCCAAATGCCCTTTGGTAACCCTTGCCCCAGTGTTTAGCTATTAGAGGTTCTTTTGTCTTTAAATAGTTTTTTATTTTAATGGGTTCACCAAACATATCCAAGGCACACTGCCTTAAGGGTAGCTGGTCCATTCCACTGGGGTGTCAACAGACGAGGCATACTGATGAGTCCTGGTAGGATGAAACATGTGTCTATGTCTTCTGTTAGCACCCTTTGCAAACTGTGTGAGAGGCCTTTCGGCACCATGCAATTCTGCTTAAAGTTGGACCAGCATAACATTCTGTGGTGATTTGCATATGCAGCCCATGATGCTTTGCATTGTGGGGGCATGTGTGATTTTGTATTATCATGATTAGGCGCCTGGATGCGCAGGGTTAGAGTTTAAGCTAAGTGAGCTCAGGCTGTCTTTACTGTGCCTTGTGTCTTCTTGTACAGGTTGAGGGCCTCCCCTTGTTTCTTATTATTCCTGTAAAAGGGGGGGGAATCCAGCAAAGTGACGTGCTGCATATACCATATGGCAAAGGTGCTCCATCCTATGGATTTATTTCCTCAGGCTGTTATTCCTGGACACAGTTTGGGGACTAATAAGGCCATACCTGAGTGACTTTTTTTTTCATTATTCTGTATCTGGTTTATCTGACCGATTATTGTCCGAAGCCTTTGCTGCACGTGTGTATTTTCTGTATGTGCATGATGCATACTTCTTGATAATCCATAAATAAAAATTACAAAAATACCCAGAGAGGAGCATGTGCAAGAAAACTAGTCA
Source organism: Neoceratodus forsteri (assembly GCA_016271365.2). NCBI lineage: Eukaryota > Metazoa > Chordata > Ceratodontiformes > Ceratodontidae > Neoceratodus > Neoceratodus forsteri. Next base: position 423,207,771 of record CM028138.1, read on the forward strand.
GTGCACCCCCCCCCCCCCCATAGACCCCAGTGCCTGTCCTGGATCCTGACTGTCCTGAAGTCACTGAGGGAAGTGATTTGGTATATTTGGGTGGGTGATCATCAGAGAAGGACCTGAAGCCTGTGACATGAACTGGCCAGAAAGAAAAAGAGGATGGGGGGGGGGGGGGAGTTTTAATAATAAGGTTATTCCAGTAAATGTGGCATGTTGACTTTAGCTTTTTAAAGCATTTGATCTGTGAAACAGCATATTTTCTGAAATCTGGTCAGCTACCTCAACATCCCCCATTTGAAAAAGATCTCGCTGACCTTCGGCAAGAAAAATGTTACTGCAGTCAGCATGCAGAGCAGTAACAAGCTAATCTAACTAGCCTATCCTTGCAGTTTATATGCAAGCAATTACACATTACGAGGTGTGGGTTATCTCCTGATAAGAGTGTGTTATAAGACAAGAGGCGCTTGCGCTGAGTGTTCATAAAAGCGGTGACAGGGAACTGCATTCGATCTATAGACCAATCTCCCCCCCCCCCCGAGCTCTTGAGCACATTGTGTCTGACCAGCTGATTAAGTACCTGGAGAAATACCAGATCCAGAGCCCTCAGCAGCATGAGTTTAGAAAAGGACACAGTACCATCTCAGCGCTAGTTGAATTTACCAGTTTCATCCACAACTCACTTGACCAAGGCCAGTTGGTAGGGGCGAGTTTTATAGACCTCACTAAGGCCTTTGATATGGTCAATCACACCCTACTACTTGAGCAACTTTCCTGCACAGGGCTCTCAAGTGAAGCAACAGGTTTGTTTAAAAGCTACCTAGAAAACAGAATGCAACAGGTGAAGATATCTGACGTCCTCTCAGATGGACAACAAGTCCGTTCAGGTGTCCCACAAAGATTCATACTAGGCCCTCTCCTGTTCAGCCTCTTTTCAAACAACCTCCCCATCACATGCCCAGACAGGATCCTCCTATGCGCAGATGACACCATAATCTTTGCCAATAACCCTGATCCCACGCTCCTTGAGAATCAGCTACAGCTAAACTTCTCAAGCGTGGATGCATGGTTCAGTAGGCACAAGCTACTATTAAATTACTAAAAAACCAATGCCATGTTATCCAATAGCTCCCATAACAAACATAAAGCCCACAAGTTAACAATACGGAACAGCACAACCAGGTGCAACACTTCAAATACCTCGGGATCACCATTGACAGCACCTTATCTGACACATACCACATTGAAAATGTTGCCAAAGCAGTTAACACATGTATTGGGCTGCTGCATAGGCACAAACATAGCTTGAGCACCAAGGCCCTAAGGACAGCTATATATAGCTAGCTCATCTCCATTACAGATTATGGACTGGTAATTTATGGTGCTGCTACTGATACATCCCTAAAACATGTCTCTATGGCACTAAACAAAGCCTGTAGGCTCATCACTGGGGCCCTCCAACTAACACGTGTGAGATCTATGCACAGACAGGGTGGCTCCACCTGAAAGGTAGGATCAAATATCAAACCTGCCTGCTAGCTTAAAAAAACTAGCCTTGGGCTTACACCACAGGAGTTCAGAAGTTTCTAAGCCTTTCTAGTAACCCTCACCGCACAACAGGTTCGGAAAGCCAACCCTTCCTGGTCCCCTTATGCTGCACCACTCAGGACAAAGGTTGCTTGCCTACAGAGACCCATCTTGGCTTAACTCCCTACACAGTGACATCCTTACTGGATCCAAACCAGGCCCATTCAAATATGAGCTGTGCCAGCTTCTTACTGCACAGAGCAGTTGTGATTGCTTTTCCTAGCTGGCCCCTGTTGCTTTTACCAGGGAGCACTTAAGCAGCTGCACTTACCTCGGAAATCCACTTGCTCTGATCTCCCTAACCATACCCACTTCCTATCCACTCCAATTTCACTCACTCCCCCTTCCTCTCTAGCATCTGCCCAACCTACCCACTTTCATAACTCAACTGTTTATCCCCTCTCCCTCATACCTACCCACCACTCTTTGACAAAGCCTTCTCTGGCTGATTCTCTTGTTGTCCTCCCCTTTCTTAACTTACCTAATTTATCCCCACTCCCCCTACCTGCCGCCACTCTTTGACAAAGCCTCCTCTGGCTGCCTCTCACACTGTCCTACCCTTCTGTGTATAGCTCATAAGTTGTTAAGTACCTTGCATCATATCAGTAACCTGCATTTATTGTAAATTGTCATTATAATTGTACGGTATTCTGTTCTGACCCTGTGTACCCTGTCATAATGTGTTATCAAATTGTGATATCTTATATGTCTCCTATGTTTCCTGTTTGATATTCTGACATGGAACCTTTGTAAAAGAGCTTCAAACAACATGAAGTCTTGCTGTATTCTGACCATATACAATTAGCCCCAGCACTTGAACTGCTCCAGAGAGTAAAGGGTTAACTCTATGCCAAGGCAAAGATCGTTGAGCCTGAGCTCGGTTTTCAAACCTCTGTCCCTGGTACTCCTCAGTGTAACCGTCAGATTCTTTACACGGCCTAACTGTGAAGTCGCTCCAGAGATTCTCTCCTTCACTTTGGTTCAGTTTAAGTAAAAATCGGTCAGTTTTCAACCGTGTTTCTTATTTTATTCGGTATTCAGATCTCTGTTTACGGTACAGTAAGTGTAGCTAGCAGGTAGTTAGAGTTTTTTTAGTAGAAATAGTTTTTTGTTCGGTTTTCTCCCGGTCGGTCTGGTTGGGAACCGAAACAAATTCTGTGTTGATTTTTTTGTGTGTTCTGTTCTATAATTTGTAGTTTCTGGTACCTATTGGATCCAAAAAAAAAAAACACAGTTTTCTTTCATTTTTTTTAACCGACCCATGACATGGTTGGAACTGATAGGTCTTGTAGTTGCCTGGCTTAAATGCTGTTAAGGGTAACCTTTACTATTCTGGCATGTCTGAGAAACCCAAAAAGAAAACCGGTCTCACTGGGTTTCAGCACTGCATCAAGTGTGGGGAGGCCTTTGCTAAGGCTGATCCCCACCTTGTCTGTGTTAATTGTCTGGGGTTTGACCACCTCAAAGAAGACTACCAAATATGCAAAAACTTTCCCAAAGCCACTTTGGATAAACGTTTAAGTAGGCTGAAGGCAAGGGTGGCCGAGAAGTCCGCTGAGCCGAATGGCCAGCCTGATTTGGTTCCAACCGAACCTGACGGAGTGCCCACTGACCTGGACGATACCTCCTCAGGCAAAAGGAGAGCCGACTCTGTGGAGTCGGTTCCATCTAAGAGAAAACGCAAGTCAGCCGGTTCGGATCCAGGGTTCTCATGTTCTGACCACTGAACAACTTGCTAAAGTGATTACTATTGTTCAATCGCTTTTCCCGGTTCCGACTGAACCGACACCGACTCAAAGACGATCAGTTTGGTTGGAAATTATTGCTTCTGAAATTGATCCTGAAGCGTTTTATGAAGGCAATTGGGAAGGAGAAAAGACTTTGAAGAAGAGGAATATGAAGGCCTAGATGAGCCAGTAGAGCCTGACATCTCCGCAGACAGGCCTTCTAATGTGTCTCCTCCCAGACTTTGAGTCCCCCTCCCATTTCTTGTTCTACAAGAAACTGGCTGATACTCTTCAGCTTCCAGTGGAAGAGGCTGAACAGGATCAGGAGGAACCTGTGTTGAAATGATGGATGTCCCAGAGTCAAAAAAAGTGTCTATCCCTTTGCATAAATCCCTGGGGAAATACACATAAAAATTCTGCAGTTTCCAACATGTATACCTCCTTTGGATAAAAGGATGGACAGCAGGTGTACCTTGTCAGGTACTGGGATGGAATTCCTCACAAGTCATTGCAGCCATGTCGGGGTAGTGCAAGCTGCAGCCTGTGACAAGGCTAACATTCCCCTGGCATCTCACCCCCCACATAAGAATTCCAGGAAAGTGGATGCCATGGCCAAGAAACAGTACTTGGCATCCTCTTTGGGACTCAGGCAAGCTAATTACATGGCATATACAGCCAGATACCAGAAATCTATGTGGGATACAGTTCTGGAGTTGGCTAAGAATGCCCCTCCCCAGCTGGCCAAGGAGCTGGAGCAGGTGGCTGTGGATGGTATCGAGGCATCCAGAGTCCAATTCCATGCTGCTGTGGACTCAAATGATGTGCATTCCAGGGTCATGGCTACATCTGTCTCCATGAGGAGATTTGCTTGGCTCAGATGTACCAGTCTGCCACAGAATACCCAGACTAAGGCTATGTATTTTCCTGTTACTGGTAACTCTCTGTTTGGGGAACAAAGAGAGACTTCGATGAAAAATATGGATGAGTACAGGACCACCTACAGGAATGCTGCAGCCAAAGAGAAGGAGGCCACTCCTCAGAAGCAACAATCTAGGGCTGGCATGGGCAGGCCTTTTCACAGGCCTTTTTACCAAGCCCAGGCCTCCTCTTCTTTCCAGCAGAGGGGGTTCTTTAGGGGAAGAGGCAGAAGGGGGATGACCAGGACGCCATCCTCCACTCAGTCCAAGCCCCCTGCCAAACAGACACCCTGAGGTGTTAGTCAGGGTCGCCTTCTCAGTTCCAGTAGGGGGCAGGCTGGCTCACTATTTCCAGGCTTGGAAGTCTTATCACTTCAGACAAATGGGTCCCGAAGTAGTGAGCCAGGGACTTGCTCTCAGTTTCAAAAAGTTCCCAAAAATGAGAGCAAAGTCCTTCAGTCCTCCCTCTCCCTTGGAGACAAAGGCCTTAGAGGCAGAAGTCTCCTCTCTACTACTTCTGCAAGCAGTAGAGAAGGTACCTCATTGTCACAGGGGAAAATGACTGTATTCCAGGTACTTCCTTACCCCAAAAAAGACAGGGGATTGGCGACCCATCCTAGATCTAAGATTCCTAAACAAACATATACTAAAGCCAAAGTAAGCCAAAGTTCAAAATGGTGATTCTGGGAATAGGTCTTCTCTCTCTGAGACCAGGAGACTGGCTAGCCTCGCTGAATCTCAAGGATGCCTATTTCCACATACTTATCTGGCATTCCCACAGAAAATACCTCAGGTTCGAGTTGTCTTCAGGTCATTACCAGTTCAGAGCAATTCCTTTCAGCCTAACATCTGCTCCAAGGGTGTTCACCAAGTGCCTGGCAGTAGTGGTGGTCTTTCTCAGGAGACAAGGCATCTTGCTGTTCCCCTATCTGGATGACTGGCTTATAGTGGGTCAGTCTTCAAACCAAGTCAGGTCAGCTCTAGAGGTCACTCAAAAGCTTCTGGACTCCTTAGGATTCATTCTGAACCTAGAAAAGTATGTTCTGGAACCAGCCCAGCTTCTTACATTTTTAGGGGTAGAACTGGACATGGCCCAGGCAAAGGAATTTCTTCCTCTTTCAAGGGTACAGTCCCTCATTACCCTGGCTTCCTCTTTTTGTCCACTAGTGTCTCGACCAGCAAGGCACTTCTTACAGTTGCTAGGACACATGACAGCTTCCACTGTAGTAGTAGTGCAAGGGGCAAGATTTCAAAAGAGAAATATTCAGTTTCATGTAAGATATTTCTGGTCTCAGAAAAAAGACCCTCTCTCCAAGTTAGTTCCAGTATCTCAAACTCTGGTTCAGGCTCTCCAGTGGTGGCTGGAGGAGGACAATCAAATGCAAGGTGTCCCTTTCCTCAGTCAGGCTCCTACAGTGATTCTCACCACGGATGCCTCCCTACTGGGATAGGGAGCCCATCTGGACCAACTCACTGCTCAGGGAACATGGTCTCATAAGGAGTCTCTTCTGCATATAAATCTTCTCGAAGTCAGGGCTGTCTTTCTAGCACTTCAGACATTCTCGAACACAATTCAGGGGAAAGTGGTGCAGATCAGGACAGACAACACCACAACCATGTGGTACATCAACAAGCAGGGAGGCACTCAGTCCTCAGCCTTGTACACAGAAGCCATGAAAATATGGTCACTAGCTTATTCCCTTCAGGCTTCCCTGATAGCCGTGCATCTCCCAAAGAAGGACAACATACTGACAGATGCTCTCAGTAGGATTTCTCAAGGTCACCACAAATGGGCCCTGAATCCTCTGGTTCTTCAGGTCATTTTGAAAAGGTGGGGCACTCCAGAGATAGACCTCTTTGCAGCCCTGGACAATCACCAACTTCCTCTATTCTGCTGCAGACCCCCTCTTCTGGGGTCTGTTCCTCAAGATGCCCTCCTATTGAATTGGACAAGCAAGTTTCTGTATGCTTTTCCTCTAATATTCAGAGTTCTGGTCAAGATCAGATCTCAGACTTGCACATTGATTCTAGTGGCTCCAGACTGGGTCAGACAGCCATGGTACCCCCTACTATTGTCAATGTCAGTGACAATGCCACTTTGTCTCCCAGAGAGTACAATCTCCTCACCTCTTCACAGGGGAGGATACTGTATCCCAACCTTCAGACTCTCAGACTCAAAGCTTGGCTCTTGAGGAGCTAGAATATGCAAGCCTGTACCTTTCCCAATCAGTCTTGGACATTCTTAAGGTTAGTAGAAAACCTTCTACTAGAAAAACTTAACAATGCCAAATGGAAGAGATTTGGCTTCTGGTGTTCTCAGAGGCATATTCAGCCAGATTTAGCTGACATAGCCACTGCTTTGGACTATTTGGTGCATCTTAACAGTTTAGGCCTCAGGCCTACCACTCTCAAAGTACATTTGGCAGCCATCTCTGCCTTCCTTTCAGCGGAGAAGGGCTCTTCCCTAGCTTCTCATCCAGTTTTCAAGACATTTTTCAAAGGTCTGGTTCATATCAATCCTCCTTTAAGGGAGCCTACTCCTGTTTGGGATCTAAATATTTGTATTGCACAGCTTATGCAGCCCCCTCCTTGAACAATTATCTTCAGCTGAGAAAATACTTGACTTGGAAAACTGTGTTCCTGGTAGCCATTACCTCTGCCAGGAAAATCTGTGAATTACAGGCTTTATCAGTGGAATCTGACTTAATTTGATTTCACAGGGATAAGGTGGTCCTTCGAACCAACAGAAAGTTCCTTCCCAAAGTGGTATCAAACTTTCATTTGAATCAGTCTGTGTCATTGCCTGTATTTTTCACTGACCATTCTTCCTCGGGGAAGAGAAGACTACACAGTCTTGATGTAACAAGGGCCTTTAGTTATTATATAGAACACACTAAGGCCCAAAGAAATGACTTCACAGCTGTTTCTCACTTATGGAGAAGTGGGAAAAGGCAAACCTGCTACTAAGAGAACTATTGCCAGGTGGATTGTCTCCTTTATCCAGTTCTGCTATTCAGAGTTGGGGGAAGAGCCACCCTCAGGCCTGAGGGCTCACTCCACCAGAGGTACAGCTGCTTCAGTTGCAGCAGCTAGACACATACCCTTAGTGGAGATCTGTAAAGCAGCCACCTGGAAAACTGTTCACACATTTACCAAGCATTACTCTCTTGACATCTAGTCAAGAAGTGGTGTTAGGTTTGCACAGCAGTGCTGCAGAGTCTGTTCCCAAAATAGGTTCTGTAACTCCCTCCTCCAAGGGGGTACTGCTTGGTAGTCTGCATATAGTCAGAATACAGCAAGACTTCATGTTGTTTGAAGAAAAAATTACTCACCATAGTAATGTTTTCTTCTAATGGAGTCTTGCTGTATTCTGAACTCTCTTCCTGCCTCCCCTCCTTGAACCTAGTTGTTTTGGGATGTGGTCTGGCAGGCGCAGTGCTGCACCCCAGAGGTGTACCTTGGTTACCTCTTCTTTAGCTTGAGGTCTTTATGGTTATTATTTAAGCAGATATTGTTTTTGTTTCACTACCTACTTGGATTCTTTTTGGGGTTCTTGACTTGAGTCTTTTTGACCCTAAAAATATGTTTATTGCCCTTTGGCAAAAAAAAAAAAAAATTCTAGATTGTTAGTTAGTTAGCATAGTGCTCGTAAGAATCTGACGGTTACACTGAGGAGTACCAGGGACAGAGGGTTGAAAACTGAGCTCGAGCTCAATGTTCTATGCCTTGGCATAGAGTTACCCTTTACTCTCTGGAGCAGTTCAAGTGCTGGGGCTAACTGCATATGGTCAGAATACAGCAAGACTCCATTAAAGAAACAACATTACTATGGTGAGTAATTTTTTCTTCTAGCTCAAAGGTGTTATTAAATCCAAGGCTACAATAAAAAAAATATTTCTAGCCATAGTTTCTGTAAAAAGGCATGAAATGTAACGTTTTAACATAGAACAAATGAACTCTTGTAAGGAATGAACGTTTAACACAGGGACTTACAGTATGCAGTGTTATTCTGTGCCTGCCACTTTTTCACCAGCGAGCATGTCTGTCAGGAGCCTTCTCCCCAGCAGCCACACAGACATAGGCTATTTTATTTCCTGTTACTATTTTAAATTAAGTTAAATGTGCTGCTTTAGCAAAGACTGACAGCATACAGTTATTCTGTACCTCCCGCCAGCTTTTTCGGCAGCAAGCATGTCCTTCAAGAGCCACCATACTGACCGCCTCGCATTTTCCTTCCTGGTAAGAAATGGGCGTTAAACCTTTTGTGCCAACAGAGGAGTGGGTGTCTACTGTGTTTTTTTAAGTATTGGAGGAGCGGGTGTTTGTCCTGATTTTTAGCATTTCCTGGCAGCAGACGAGCAGGACAGGAATTTACCTTCTGTTTAGTATTGTGCGGTGAATGACTGGTAGCAGCTCCGTATGCTTTGTATGACTTTAAAATCGTTACCCAGCAATTTTATAGTACAAATTGTTATGCTTTGTGTCAGTTTTCTACAGTTCTCCCCATCTCTGGAGTTTTTGTTTCTGTCACTGAGGTTTGCTGTTGTGAGCTTGACAGCTGTTAGGAAGGAAATGCCATTTCCCGCTACTGCTCCGTGAAGTGTGCCACTGTATGTTTTTGTTTACAGCTGGCACAGTTCAGTGATAAGTTGTTATGGGGTTGGGCAGAGGAGGTTAGTGGTTGGCTAGTATATCGTCTGATAAGGACACGGCTCTGAAGGTGTACTAACCAATCAGATTCCTTTATTTCTGAAGCCCATTTTATGAGTTCTGTTTTTGTCATTTATGATGCAGTGCAGAGGGACTTTGCCTGTAGTTCTAAGTAACAAAGTTTGCTATCAGAGGCTCTGGTGCTAATAACCACATGTTCAAACCTCATGCAGGGCAAATAGATGGGTGGGGGTGGGGACAGGAAAACGGGTAACATTAGAAAGCAGTATATTACACAGATGGTGGTTAACATGTAAAGTAGCCTGTTCTGTAAGGTTGCAGATGTCTGGTTTCAAAGCAGTACTTCCTGAGGGAAAAAGGCATTGAGAGTTACATAGCATGATTATGTGTAGTATTCCAGTAACAATGGAAAGCGATATATTACACAGATAGTGGTTAATATATAAAATAACCTTCTTGTGAAGTTGTAGATGCTAGCTTTCAAAGCAAGACTTCCTGAGGGAAAAAACGCATAGTAGGTTACATAGCATGATTATGTGTCATAGCAGGGGACAGACAAGATAGACCCCAAGTCCCTTCCATCACCACAGTACTATGTAACGATGATTTCTTGGTGTATGTGTGTATTTATTTTACTATGCTCTCCAGGTAGAATGCATCAAAGTTAAAATGAATGCACGCTAAAAATAAATTCTATAACAAGGTTTGCTTTAAGGATCTATAAAGAAGAAAGTCAACTTATTTTCTTTATAGGTAATTTGGAAGCAGACATGGTCAAATGTTTTTGTTGTTTCAATTTTATCCCCTACTCTGCCTCCTGCCCCAGCTATCAAGGCTGCACCCTTCCTCAGCATAGGCGCGCAGGTGAGTGACTTCCTTAACAACCCATGTTAGGGCAAAAGGGGGCTATATGAACGCGATGCAGTCCACAACCTCCTTCACTGGGAGTTGAGTACCTGTCGGGGGGGAAGGGATGATTCTGCCCCTCAAGGGGAGGGAATGTTGAGGGAAAATGATCCTTTGGGGGTGGCTTATTCTCTCCTTTCAGGGGAAAACAGATTTTCCCCCTAAAGCCATCTTGAAGGAACTGATCATGTCTCCCTGGGTGAATATTATTACAGAAAAATGAATCCTGACCTTTTTTTTTTTTTGGGGGGGTCTGATTGTGACATCCTGCCTCTTGGAGGATGTTGTGGCATGCTCAGATCCTGGCCCTGTCCTAACCCTCAGAGAATGTATACACGCTATCCTATCCAGCCTGGACTGTTTTTGTTTCTGTTTCCTGGCAGGGGATGGACTTTAAACCTGTTTATTCTCTGGACTGTAACTTGTATCAAAACAGGGTGTCAATGTGCAAGTGGCTCATGAGGGCTCTGAGATAAACAACATTGCTTTCCTCCTTTCAGGGAACTGCCAGCCACTACTTCAGACCAGATCTGACATAAATTTTAACTCTTCAACCACTAGCAGATCCAGCAGTGTAGCAAAGTAGCACTCGTTATCCACTTAGGCCAGCAAACAGTAGTTGTTATAAACCAATCCGTGTTTTAAAATGGAAAATTTAGCATTTTTCTGGGGAAGTGCTACACCCTTGACAAAACTGCTCCCCCCTTACAAAAATTCTCATTCCACCAACTGCTACTACCCCCTAATTAAACTTCCCAAGCCACCCATGCCTTAAACTACATAAATCTATAATGTGAGTGCATGTGATTGTGTAGTAGGGTTGTTTTTCAGTTCTCTATGTCCTTGCCTCCTAGGCCAGGCTAGACCAGCAATAATCCTTTTGGGGTATACTTCTAATGCTGGTCATGTGAATCCCTGCAACTTCATCCCCCCAACCCCCACTGCATACTTCCATCCCTCCTAATATAAAAGGGAATACCTTTACTGTATGGGATTCAAAATTTAGTACTACAGTAAATACTAAGTTTTGAGAGAAGTGAAGAATTGTTTTCAGGCAGGAACGAAGCAGCTGGACTCCAGCCTGTAGGATCCAAAGTGTGACCTGAACAAAACTGGCACATTTTTCCAGAAGACAGAAAGGCAAGAATTTGTGCACTTTTTGTCCCAAGGAAAGCAGGAAATATAGAAAATTGGGAAACTCAGCCAGACCATCAGTACAGTAGCAATGGTGGTATCCACAATGCCTGGAACCCAGATTTGGGAATAAGTCTGGGATGTGAGGGGCTGACTGGGGGAGAAGGATTGAGCATCCCAAAAGGCACACTTCTCAGTGGCGAGTGGGCAGTAGATTCCACTGCTATACTGCCATCTGGGTGAAACATAGAAACATAAAATTTGTTGGTAGAAAAGGGCAACTTGGCCTACCCAGTCTGACCAGATGGCCTCTGCCTAGTCTGTCTCTGCACCCCCTAACTGGTTTCCAGCAGCCCTCCCTCCTCCCTGCCTGTTTACTAATATTTCCCATGCATGCTTGATGGCTTCTACTGTTTTAGCCTCCATCACTTCCACTGACAGTCTTTTCCAAATGTCTGCAACTCTTTCAATGGAGTAATAGTAGATTCTCCAATCCCTTTTAACCCCTCCCCAGCTTCATCTCATGCCCTCTGGTCCTGGTGCTCTTTCCCATTTAAAAGAGACTCCTTTCCTGCACCCTATTTACCCCCAGTGACATACTTGTAGGTGTCTATCATGTTCCTCTCACTTTTCTTTCTTCCAGGGTGTACATGTGGAGATCCCGGGGTCTCTCTTCATAGGGGTTTTGGTGCAACCCCTGCACCATTTTAGTTGCCCTTCTCCAGACTTCCTCCACCCTGTCTATATCCTTCCTCAGGTGCAACCTCCAGAACTGGACATGGACACAATACTCCAGGTGAGGTCTCACCATTGAACAATATAGTGTCAACACCACCTCCCGCCTGCTGCTGGAGATACCGCTCCTTATGCACCCCGCAGCCCACTGGTCTTACCCACTGCTTTGCTACACTGCCCTGCTATTTTGAGGTCATCAAATATGATAACCCCAAGGTTCCCTTCCTGTGTAGTGACTGTCTGTAACCCAGCCCACCCCCACCCATCCTATATTTATCTCTTGATTTCCTCTGTGTTAGGTGCATGATTTTGCAATTTTTGGCATTAAACCCCAACTGCCATGCTCTTGATCATTCTTCACATTTCCCAAGACCTCAACACAGTTTCTCCACCCCTTCCTTGTTGTCCACCCTATTGCATATTTTGTTATCATCTGCAAAAAGGTATATCTTCCCTTCCAGTTTTTCTGCAGTGTTGCTTATGAAGAGATTGAAGAGGACCAGTCCTAGTACTGAGCTGTGCCATACCCCACTGGTCACTCTCCCATCATTAGAGTGAGTACCATTAATCACCACCCTCTGTCTCCTATCTGGTACCCAGCTTCTAACCTAATTCACCACTTTGGATCTCACCCTAGACTGCTCAGTTTCTTTATCAATCTCCTGTGTGGCACAGTGTCGAAGGCCTTGTTAAAGTCCACCTGGGTGACCACAGGTGGGGAGGGTATATGCCAGCTGTCTTCATGCACAGGCACACAGATGCATACACATCATGGTACCCCTTGCCACCAGCATCTCACAGGGCAAGAAAAGTAACTATGGTGAAAAAAAACAGATTGAGCATAATGACGCTGGCACTCTCGCTCCTGCCCCAGACCAACTATTTACCACATCCACTATCATCAGACTTGCCTGCAATGGAAGGAGGTTGTGCTAAAACAAACTGGGGAAAAATTAAAAGTGCGAAACTACTAGAAATATGTAATTGAGGCTGGAGAGGCAGACATAGCCATGTTCAACTAAGGGGCTGTTTGTTGTGGCATCAGCAGATGCCAAAAAAAATCAATAATTCTTCTGTAACTTTAGTCATGGAAAGGATACAATGGAAAGTCACTAGGCATCTGATCTCTAGGCTCTGTAATACTCTTCAAGAGTTGTGCAAACATGAAGGGACAGCTATGCAGCTGAAATAGCAAAGAAAATGTGATACATTTGTAACCACCGGGTGGTGCTATCTCAAGGGCTACTACCCCTGCCTGACTACTGACAGGTTGAGGGGCCTAGGTCCAATGGCGAGTGCCTCCACCCAGAGGTCAGGGTTTGCAGTAGTTAAACTAACTTGGTCACAGCCCTCTGAGACACTGTAACCCCCTTTTCTTCCCACTAGTGACCCACACAATGCATCAGGAATATCTTCACAATGTACACTTACCCCCAGGACTGGCTCTGTCAACTGGACGCTGGGGACCCCCTGTAAAACAAGATGATAGAATGCAAAAGCCACAATACAATACTTTGACATAAACGAATACCTCAGACAGTGTAACTTTGCTGAAACAAACAGATCTGATTTATTTAAGGAGCTGTAACAAGGAAGGGGGAGATCAGGTTAATTAGGTTAAACACATTAATAATCACAGTACTGTGCGCATATTCAGAGTCCCAGATTGTCACTTTCACTGGGTACCCAGGATGTGGAGGGGGGGCTAGCCAGGATCAGTGCAGCTGGTTGGGGCCCTGTGATGGAAAACACACTTGCACAATACCCAATTGTAATACGGAGCCGGATGGCTCAGTTCGTGAAGAAATGAAAAAACAATTAGATGACACACTTGCAATTCGATAAACAGATGGCAGGGAGCTACCCTGCTTGTACTCACAAACTCAATGCTGAGAACTAGATGGAAGGCAGATTGTCCTGGATTGCCAGGAGGAGCAGAACATGAGGATAAGGCCCTTGTGACTGGACTCCACTGCAGTTTATAGCAAATGGAATATAGTCCAGAATAAGCTAGGTTTACTTCCAGCTTCATGCACTGAATTCACTGTACAGGGGATTTGAAACACAATCCCCCACAAGCATTACACACATTTATATGTAAAAGGAAAGTACTATACCAGGCAGGCTGCTTCTTGATCCCGACCGCAGTTACTGCACGATACCCGGGAGAACACACAGCAGCTTCAGTTCCTGACAGACCGAGCGCGATTCAGCAATTTCTCCAGTCTTCTACAGGGTGAGCCTGGTTTCTGCTCTTCAGATCTCCTTGATTCTCCTCACAGGTCGGATTCAGTCTGAACAGGCACTTGCACAGGCTGCAGACCGAAAGTCAGGGCCTTACATGCACTTCCCGCGTGAAGCTATACAGCGCAGAAGCTCATAGCTCCTTCTCTCTTCACTGTCTCAACTCATCTCCTCTTTCCAGTAGACAGAGCCGGGCATTTCCTTTGAGTTCCTCCCAGTTAAGTTGGCTGGTTTGGCTGTCACTCACAATCAGACTCCCCCTGTTAGTGCAAAAAGGCGCCGAAGTCCAAACTACAATTCCCAGAGGCATCTGCCATACAGTCCCATTGTGGCTGGCTCAACTTAAGAGTCCAAGTTCTGATTTACAGCAGCAGGCTCCATTTTAAAGGTCCCCCACGCTGATTGGTCCAGTTCGGCAGTTCAATTCCAACATAGAGGGGAAACACACACAGAGTCCCAGCTGCAATAAAACAGGTTAGATAAACTGCAATCTCACAAATGCTGCTAAATGATTACAGGCAAACAGTTACAGCTTTCAGATGGGCTCCCTTTGCACGCTTAGCGACTGCAAAAATGGAGTGATTTGGCAGCAGCCCAGGTGGGATTCGGGCATTAGAACACACAGTCCCCCCTCCTCAAATAATTATGGTCACAAGCAGGCAGCTCTTAAAGAGACAGTACCAGAGGCTCTAAAAGCACTCACACTCAAGCGGCTTAAACACTGAACACCTCCAGATTTGGAGCATTCAAGCAAGCTCCTGGAAGACTTCTGAGAACCCCCATTTGTAGGGGGGTTACACATTACTTCCTGATAAGACTGTGGAAGCAGATGAAGACTAATAATTGACATCATAGCACAGACACAGAGGAGTTGGGAGACAACTGCAAGAGATCTATTTTTTAAATGAACATTACTTTGTGGAGATCTGCCTGTATGGCAGATCTGCCTCTGAGGCAGACGTTATGGATAGAGTTGCCTCCCAGAGGCAGTTTGCTTAGATTCTGTTAGGAAAGACTGCTCCCCTCCCCGGCAAATGCCCGATGGTACAACCACACCTACAACGACTGCCACACACAGCACAGCAGCTGCTGCAAGACAGGGAGGCCAGTGTTGACGATGTGGACGACACGGCCACACAGGGCATGGATGCCAATGACAGCATCCCAGTGGAGGATGCTGTGCGGACATGCTGTCACAGCCCACAGAGCACACAGCAGGCACATGTCATGGCTGCTGAGGTGGAAGATCATGGGCAGGCACATGGTGGCTGGGTTCACGTGCCTCTGCCAGGCTGTTGGCACAGGCACTAGAGACACAGTAGCTGTCATGGGTACCCACCACAGTGATGCACAGTGGCTCCGTGACACAGTATGGAAGCACACCACAGCACAAGTGAACCACTGCACACCCCCCCAGTACACAGTGCGACCCCCAACCCACAGTGCAGCACACACCATGTACCACCATGCTGTACAACAGCATGCCTTGGCCCCTCCCTGTGCACAAGGCAGCCACATGGCCAACCCTGTGAGTGGCCAGTGGCCCCACGCCACAGGGAATGTCCAGCACATGGCACATCATGGTGGTGATGGTGGTGGTCATGTAGGGCATGGCACCTGCTGTGCGTGCTCAGTAGCATTGTCACCACAGCATGCTAGGTGCCCCACGCTGGGTGTGGTCACACAGGGTCCCGACCCTCATAGGCCACACTGTCACCTGCCACTGATGCACACCCATTGTGGCCCTGCACATGCACACGAACCCATATGGTGGCACACCACACATGGCACTGGCACACAACGACGGACCAGGCTATCACTGGAAGGTACCCTGGACCAGTGCTGCCCATGCCTCATGGCCAATGGCATTCTCCTGTCCATGAATGGCAACCATGTCATCCTCTGCCAGTGGCGTGTCATGTTGCAGTACTCCAGGGATGGGCATGTCATGGCGCAGTGAGATATTGTGGAGCATGGCATCAATGGTGAACACACGGCATGCCTTCCCAGGTGCCAGCATCATTGTAGCACCGGTGTGGTCCAGGTGCCGGAAGTACATCTTCAGGAGTCCGATGGCCCTCTCAATGATGTTCCATGTCCTCCTGTGGGCCTGGTTGTAGGCCTCCTCTGCAGCATTGGCTGGTGCGTGGATGGGTATCATCAGGTTTGGGCACAGGGGATATTCGATGTCACCTGGAGGTGGCAAGAGAGAGGAGACATGTCAGGAGAATGCACCCGGCACACCAGCATACCGCTATATGGGGGGGATGCCATACTCATCCAACAGCCATCCGTCGATTGCCCCATCCCACAGCATGATGCCCATGGGGGATCCATCCAGAATGTATACGTCATGGCACGACCTTGGGTACCTCGCGTATATGTTTGTGAACATGCTATGGTAATCACACACTACCTGGATGTTCACGCTATGGAAGTCTTTCCTGTTTCTATATGCCTTCTCTTGTGTGGGGGGTGCAAGGATCACGATGTGTGTGCCATCAATCACACCCACTACATTTGGCATCCCGTGCATCTCATAGAAGTCCTGCTTGGTGGTACGGACAGCTGCCGGGGCTGTGGGGAGTGATATGTATGTCTGCATATGCTACAACAAGGTGTCCATGACTTCCACCATGGCACAGGATATGGAAGACTGGTACACACCAGCCGTGTCACCGGTGACCTGCTGGAAGGAGCCAGTGGCATAGTAGGCAAGTGCTGAGAGGACCTTTGTCATCACGGACATGGCCCTGGACCTCCATATGCGCAAAGCAATCCTGTCACAGACCAGGTCGCATACCTGTTCGATGGTATACCATGGCAGCCTGAAACGCTGTATGCAGTGGATCTCCTGGAGCATAGAGGCATTGAGACACAGACAAAATATCCTGGCCCATGGCCCTCTGCGTCTGCAGAGTAACTCTTCGTCCTGTAGCAGCGCCATGTGCAACAGAACCCCCGGGACACATCATGCCATGGAGAGTGTTTACCACTGCACTGGGTGTCCCACAGGTGCACCAGCCTTATACCTCTGCACACACCTGCGTGTGCCTTTAAGGGGGTGTGTCGGCAGGCCATTGCATGATGGCCTGGCACAGGCAGTGGTCATGTGCACCAGCACGTGCCCCCTGCATGTCACAGCACCCCTCTGGTTGCCTAGGGACAGTCACGGTTGCTATATTGCTATATTGGGGAAACTAAGCAACCACTGCAAACCAGGATGAACCACCACAGACACAATAGTAAACAAGATTAGCAGCACACCAGTAGGAAACCATTTTTCACAAACAGTTCATTCTCTCTCTCTGACTTATCTGTTCTGATATTAAGAGGCAATTTCAAAAACACACAGGACAGAAGGACATGGGAACTTAAATATATTAAACAATTTAAATCTAATATTTGCGGACTGAATCGGGACATTGGATTTATGACACACTATGGTAAACCGTAATCCTTTTGTTACTTGTTAGCCAGTGTTTTTTCTCCTCTTTTTTTTTTCCTGCCTACTGTTTCTTATTGCCTGTTCTTTCCTGCCTCTCTTACATTTTCCTTTCTGCCTAACTCCTACCCAGCCCCTCTCCATCTCTCACTTCACTGTGTATACTTACCTACTACTTTGTTTATCTAGGCCTTTGATGTTTTGTGTTAGTTCATTCCTTCAAAGCTTCCTTTAATTTCTTAACATTTTCTGCCTCCTACCTCTCCTACTAACATTGTGTATCAAATCTTTCTTATCTGTGTTCCTGTCTTGTCACCTTTTTAGCATCCTTTTATTTTTAACATAGAAACATAGATTTTGACGGCAGATAAGGACCGCTTGGCCCACCCAGTCTGCCCATTTCCGTACCTAATGGATAAGCTGCAGATCCTAGTTAACCAGCAGCCTACTTCTTCCTACCCCCAACCCCTAGAATTGCCTTATGACTGTCCCATGCATGCTTGAATTCCACCACTGGTTTTGACTCCACAACCTCCTCCGGAAGGCTGTTCCATGCATCCACAACCCTCTCTGTGAAAAAATACTTCCTTAAGTTACCTCTGAGCCACCCCTTCTGTCTTCAAATTGTGCCCCCTTGTTCTTGCACACCTCTTTTTGAAGATGCTACTCTCTTGGACTTTGTTGATTCCCTTGAGGTACTTGAAAGTTTCTATCATGCCCCCCTCTCCCTCTTTCCTCGAGGCTATACATATTTAGCTCCTTAAGTCTCTCTTCATATGTCTTCTGGTGCAGACCCTGCACCATTTTGGATTCACCCTCATCTGGACAGCTTCCATCCTGTCTATGTCTTTCGCGAATTGGGTCTCCAGAACCGCGCAACTGTCTGTACAGAGGGATAATAACTTCCTGTTTTCTACTGGTGATCCTCTCCCTATGCATCCCAGTATCCCCCCAGCCCTCCTTGCTGCCCTCTCACATTGCTTGCCCACCTTTAGGTCATCTGATATGACTACCCCCAGGTCCCTTTCCATTTTTTGTTGTTAGTATCTCACACCCCCATTGTGTACTCTTCCCCTGGGTTTTTGTTTCCCAGGTGCATTACCTTGCACTTCTTAGCATTGAATCTAAGCTGCCATACATTTGACCATTCCTCTAACCTTGCCAAGTCCCTTCTCATCCTTTCCACCCCACCTTGTGCATCAACTCTGTTGCAGATCTTTGTGTCATCTGCAAAGAGACATACTTTTCCTTCAGTCCCTCTGCAATGTAAGCTTATAAAGACATTGAGAGGACCCGATCTAATACTGAACCCTGCGGTACCCCACTAGTAACCCCCATTTCTTCAGAGTGGACTCCATTTACTATTACTCTCTGTGTCCTATTCTCCAGCCAATTCTTTACCCAGGCTGTCATCTTGGGACCCACTCCCAGGCTGGCAAACTTGTATATTAATCTTTTTTGTGGGACTGTGTCAAATGCCTTGCTAAAGTTAAAGTTTATACGCTTTGTTCCTATTATTGCCACCCCTCCCAGTTTTTCTCACACATCCTATTGTTTATCTCTTTGCAACATTTATAAACTCTTATCTCAGGGCTTAATTGCTCTATGTTCCTTTCTTCAGTTCTGAGCTTCACACTGCCTACCAATTTCCCTTCTTGTAATTATTTTCTACTGTTTTTATACTGTACATTGCTACACAGCATCTATAAATACTGCTTATATTGCTCAGTTTTGTCATTCACCTGAAGAAGGGACCTGTGAGGCCCCAAAAGCTTGTGTAGAATTCCATCTTTGTACAAGACTCTTGTTGGTCCAATAAAAGGTATCAAACCATCCAGCGTCTCCTGTTTTCCAAGGACCAATATGGCTAGAATCTCTTTTTCACCAAATAATAGGACTATCAGGCAAAGCTGAATAGTAGACATATCCAATTGTCACTGGCTGTTTTGATATTTTATCATGTATGCCTGGTAGTTTGCAATTCTTAGGCTCAAGGTTGCAAAGGCATAAGTTCTTTAGCCCATAAAATCCAGCCTTCTGGATTCCTTGTCAGGAGGCACAATACTTGTGATTCTAAGGGCTCTAGAGTGATTCTGTGTAGCCATGACTACCACAGAATCAGTTTCAGACTAGCAGTCATAATAAGGATTAACAGACAGAGCAGAGTACTGTTTATGAGCCTTCTAGGGACTCCAGGTAAGTTGTTAGGCCCATGCCAGGTAACAAATGTAGCATTCTCTAATATGGGATCTACAGGAGATGCTACAATAGAAGGTACAGCTGTAACATCAAAAACTTCATTAAACTGTATTTACTGGAGTCTTCTTCTTCACCCTCAAAGCCCATGACATCCTGGATTTGTCTGAGCAAAGCCTTGAATGATGGATGTCAAGGAGGAGACCTGGAGGTGTACACCATAGAGAGCGTCCTCACTGCAAGAGGAGAGGGTAGCACTAGAAGGTAGACCCGCATTAATTGGGATCTTCATCCCTCTCTTCATCCTCTAAATCGTCCTCCCTGTTAAGGAGATCAGGATTATATTCCACCTTGCTGTCATCTGGAATGATGATGGGGGCAATCAACGGAGACAGTGATGGAGGCGGCACCTGTAATGGAGGAATAGATTATGTACTTTTATGTCCCATTTATGACGACAGTACAGACTGAGGAAGCCCAGTCAACAGGACTGTAGTTATCATTGCTGGTAGCAATAATAACAGTTGAAGTATCAGTTCAGAAAATGACGTCATCACACCCTGGGAGTCAACTGCACACATTAAAGAGTTTGTGACTACCGGCATCAGCAGACAGAACCTGATGGCAGAGGCGGCATACCATCTATACTGGGGAGGCAGCATCAGAGCCAGGGCCCAACGCTGGTGTCTCAATGATGGTCTGGGGGGCTATAGTCAATGATGCTAGAGCAGTTTGCAATGAGGACATACCCTGGAATGGTTTATGATGAGGACTTGTCCTCCTCTAATGGAGACCTCAATCTCACTGGTGAAGCAACTTTGTCTCTATATTTTTGGTGACGACTAGAGGAGAAGGGCTTTGGTGACAATTTTTCTTTTTGCCAACCATAGCGTTGCCTGCATCGCTGAACACTTGGGAGTATCCTTTCAAGTGGTGGCCAGACGTGAGGGAGAAGCCAGTTTGGAGCCTCTGGCCTTGACTTGAGCTTCCAGGGCCTTTATGCTGATGAAGGTTTCTAGAGCCTTCTTTTGGCATCTCCTTGTGGCCTGATTGAATCCCTGGCAGACCTTTCAGGCCTTCACACTGTGGGACAGGCTGACACAGCAGACACAAACTGTGTGGGCTTCTTCCTTGTAAATCTTATAACCGTGGGTACAAAACCTAAGTAAAGGTTCTTTCGACAGTGGCATGCAGGGATGTTGATAAATTTAGTGTAAATAAAAAGAAAATAAAGAAACAACTGTGTTGTTTCTCTTCAGGTTCGATGAGCAGTCGACAGTAGAAGAAAGAGTTGAGGAGCAAAGGGGCCACCCACATTTTATAGGTGCTGATGTTGCACATCATCATGGATGGGCCACAGCTAGTAAAACATTTCTGAGTGGTCCTGACTCTGATGGCTTACAGTTCCAAAGGTATGGGCTAATGGAGGAGATATCCTCGATGAAGATCTCTTGCGCCCCACCCCACAAGGCTCAAGGCTGTAGAGGTTGTGGATGCCATTAGCAGCCAACTTTTTCTACTTCCATTTCTTCTGACTCAGCACTACCCCCACCAGTTCTTCAGACGGGGCCGAATGTTTCTGTTCCTGCCCAATGACAGAACATCACCTTGGACAGAATGATTCTGGAAATAATATGATTGGGCTATGGTCTGGAGTTATTTATTCATTTGTAATTTTTGACCAGGAAAGGCACACTAAGCAGTGACAGCTTGTTTCTGAGTTAATTTCTCAGTTTTCAGTAAACCCTTCCAAACCTTGTACCTACCCACCAAAACACTTTGTGATCCTTGGAGAGGAAGTAGTTTCCCTTCTGGGAAAAAGAGGGGATTCAAGAAGGTCCCTTCTGTTCCACATGGATTCTGGTCCAGAAATCGACAGGGTGTTTGTCCCATCCTGGACCTTTGTGCCCTAAACAAGCTCACTGCATAAAATATGTTTTACATGCTCTTCCTTTGGTTCCTGCTCACACAGATTAGCCATGCATTCTGGATGTGCAAGATACATATCTGCACACACAGATCTGCAAATGCCACAAGCGTTATGTGAGATTTTGCCTCGAAGGACATTTTTTTTTTTCGGTTTCAGGTATTGCTGTGTGTGTGGTTTATCATCGCTGCCATGTGTTTTTACCAAATGCTTTGTTGTGGGGATAACTTTCTTTTTCTCCAATAAATTCTGTTTTACTATTTTTAACTTTTCTTTTACAGTGATATAACATTTCAACTTTACAAAGGCCTACATAAACAAAAACATTTAGAATAAACAAAGGTATGCACAAAACCCACAATTGTATGGCTACAGTTGTGCATTTTTGCTAGTATTAAGTCAAAGATGATACGCCATAAAAGTTTATTCTGCACAGACATTGAACCATTCTCAAAAAAGTCAAACGTAAGTCTATGCCATTATTGCACCTTGGATTATCCAAATAAGATTTACACCCCCAAATGAAGTGATCCACTACTGCCTACCACTATAAAAAGATTAACAAAAAGAAAAACGGAATTTGGAGAGATAGGGAACGACAGTTATATAACAGAACCATGTGGGCTATACCTATATCTGTGCTGGTTGTTCCATTTATTAAATTCGTTGTGCGCACAAGCGCAGATGAACTTGTTAATATGAGAGTTGTTATGGGGGGGTGTCCACTGGAGAGCTTTGTTCAAGGGGCAGGTCTGTGGCAGGCAAATCAGTAGGCAGCCTGCTGATGACACACTTTCTGTTTTTGGGCGGAGTTGGATAGATTTCAAAGGACAGAGCTGAACCAGTAGTGACGCGGCTCGTCCTTTGATATATACATAATCCCTGTTCTCTGTCATCAGCTGAGAGCTGTTGTAAAGTACAGGAAACAAACAATACAGGCTCAGAAACAGTCGGTATGTAAACAGAAGAAGTAGTTCACTATATTTGGACACACTAAAAACTGATTTTTAATAAAAATACAGTTAAAAGCAAGTATTTGCAATACAGTACAATACGGGTAGCACCCTACTTCTGTCAGCGTGTCCAAAAGCGCCCGATGATGCGTTGGCGGAGGTGTCGAGGGGCTGCCGCTTCACTGTATTGCAAATACTTGCTTTTAACTGTATTTTTATTAAAAATCAGTTTTTAGTGTGTTCAGATGTAGTGGACTGCTTCTTCTATTCCCACACCAACTGTTTCTGAGCCCGTGTTATTTCCTGTACTTGCTTCGTAGCATCTAGCATGGCTCCAGTTCGACATCCATATTGAACCACCGTCTATCTGAGCTGTTTGTAAAGTGCCTTCTGTCCCCGCCCCCTCTATTGTGGGACACTGGGAGGCCACCCTAGTGTACCAAGTTTTTTTTTTTTTTTTAGCTTTCTGACACCGGGATGCCCACTCCCAGTGTCAGATGTCTCCCAAAGCCACTTTCACTGCCAACATGGGTGCCCAATCCCGTGTCGTGCCTATGTACCCATGTGTTGGCCTATGTACCCCCAACTCATGTAGGCGCACTGGAGCCACCCCAGTGTGCCCAAATGTGCAAAAAATTTAACCTCCCAACTCATGTGGCACACTGGGAGCCCACCCAGTGTGCCCAAATGTAAAACATTTTTAACCTGTAAGTAAAGAAAACTGTCCGACGCAGTCTTTATTTTTATTTTTGTTTACCTGTAAAAGAAAACTGTCCATCGTCATCTCCTCAGTTACCCCTCCCCATCCCCACCTCCCACTGAGCACCCACCTCCTCTTACCCCCCCCCTTACCCTATACTTACCTCTAGAGGTTGGCACTGTAATCTTCCATGGACTGGGGGTATGTCTGCACTCTTCAAAGTCGACCAGCAAACTGAAGAATTAAAGGTAAGCGCATATAATGGGAGTCAGTGGGGGGGGTCAACTTAGGTTGATACCTCAGCCATTTTTAGGAACTCTGGCCCCAGATTTTCAACATGGGGCTCTGGGGACCCCTCCTCATGAACACTGTCACTGTCATTTCATTACTCAGTCCCAAAAGGTGATTTCGCAGTCGCTGAACAGAATCACATTTTGGGACCAGTTAATGAAACAACAGTGCCACTGTTCATGAGGAGGGCTCCCAAAAAGCCCATGTTGCAAATTTGGTGAAAAAATTCCAAAAACTGACCTCCTTATGAGCGTGCATTGTGCAGTTTCTACTCACGCTCATAACTTCACCAATTTGTTATATTTTCACTCCAGATTTTCAACACTGCCATTTTTTCATACCTCCTTATGAACAGTATAGCTGTCATTTTTGCATGCTACTCAAAACATGTTTTCGCACCTGTGGCACAGAATGGCATGGTCGCTCTGCAAAATCGGTTTTCGGGATGACTGAACAAAATTACAGTGGCACTCTTCATGAGGTGAGGTCCCAAAAAGGCCATGTTGAAAATTTGTTGAAACAACTCCAAACAAGCATTTGTCAATGCCGAATGTTTGCTTGCTGGCATTGGCATTGGTAGTGTAGGAGTTACAGAGCTGCATAATAGGAATGGCAGTGAAGTATTGAACTGAAGCCAACCTCACCACCACCCTGCAGAGACTGACAGGCATTGAGGTGTGCCTTTGGGTCGTCAGGCATAATGGCCACGCCATTTCATCACACCCTACCCTGTAGACACCGACAAGTGTCACGGTGTGCCTTGGGGTCTTTGGCCCTTATGCGCACCCCATTCCATCAGGAAATACGGTGAGATGGATGCAGTATAGGAGAATGGGGTGAACTTTGGGGCCGAAGAGTCCAAGGCATACCTCAGTGCCTCTCACTGGCTGCAGGGTGTGGAATGGTATGAGCATTACCATTACAGCCAAGAATCCCAAGTCACACCCCTGATGCTGTCATTCTCTACAGGGCGGGGCATTATGGTTGGAAACCCTAACGCCTCAGGCATTCATTGGTATTTTCACTCCAAATTTTCAACATGTTTGTTTTGTGACCCCACCTCATGAACAGGGGGAATATCACTTTGTTAGCCGAAAGCTGCTTATGCACAGTGACTACGGCATTTAGCACCACAGGTGCAAAAACATTCCGAAGAGGATGTAAAAAATGACAGCTGTACTGTTCATGGGGAGGTGTAAAAAATGGCAATGTTGAAAATCTGCAGTGAAAATATTAAAAAAACTGGTGAAGTCACAAGCGTGAGTAGAAACTGCAATGAACACCCGTAATGTAATTAGTTTGGGGATTTTTTACAGCAGATTGTCAACACAGGCATTTTGGGACCTCCGATCATGAACAGTGTCACTGTGATTTTCTTTATCTGTCCTGAACAATGATTTCCCACAGTGACCACGCATTTTTGCGCTGAAAGTGAGAAAACACATTTCGGCCATGTTGTGAAAAATGACAGCTGTACTGTTCATAAGGAAGTGTGGAAAAATGTCACTGGTGAAAATCTGGACTGAAAATATTACAAATTCATGAACTTACGAAGGTGCGTGGAAACTGTGCAATTCTCACTCATAACACAGTCATTTTATGGACTTTTATCACCAAATTTTCAACATAGCCATTTTAAGACCTCTGCTCATGAACAGTGTCACTGTGATTTTCTTAATCTGTCCCAAACATTGCTTTCGCACACCGACTGCACCATTGTACGCTACATGTGCGGAAACACATTTTGGGTGAGATGTGAAAAATGGCAGCTGTGCTGCTCATAAGGAAGTGTAATAAAATGGCAATGTTGAAAATCTGGTGTGCAAATATTAAAAATTCACAAACTTGTGAGCATGCATAGGAACTGCGTAACACGTACTCCTTAAAAAGTCATTTTGGGGAATTTTTTCACCAAATTTTCAACATAGCCATTTTAAGACCTCTGCTCATGAACAGTTTCACTGTGATTTTCTTAATGTGTCCCATACATTGATTTCGCACACTGACTGTGCCATTGTGTGTTACATTCGCGGAAACACATTTTGGGTGAGATGTGAAAAATGACAGCTGTACTGCTCATAAGGAGGTGTGGTAAAATGGCAATGTTGAAAATCTGGAGTGCAAATATTAAAAATTTATGAACTTACAAGCGTGCGTAGGAACTGCGCAACGCACGCTTGTAAAACCATCATTTTTAGGAATTTTTTCACCAAATTTGCAACATAGGCTTTTTGAGAGCCCACCTTATGAACACTGGCACTGTCATTTCATTAATCGGTCCCAAAAGGTGATTTTGTGCAGTGACTGCGAAATCACCCTTTGGGCCCGATTAACACCATGACAGTTCCAGAATTCATGAGGAGGGGTCCCAAAAACCTCATGTTGAAAATTTGGTGCCAAAATTCCAAGAAATGCCTGAGATATGCATTAAAGTTGAAAAAACCCTGTTTATTGCATTATACAGCTTACCGGCATTTCCTCTGTTCGTGGTCGACTTTGAAGAGTGCAGACGTGTTCCGGTCCACGAAGATCGTCGTGCTGGACTCCGAAGGTAAGTATGGGGTGAGGGGGGGTGTGGGGAGGCAAGGTGCGCAGAGGGTGGGCGCGGAAGGGCAGGGAGACCACTGAGGGAACTTTTTTTGTTTACAGGTTTTTTTTTCAGGAAGACAACCCAGGACGTTTGCCATGCTGGGGTGGGCTCCCAGCGTGGCAGCTAGAAGGCTGCTTGGGGGGGGCCTGGAGCCGACAGGGGATTGGGCACCCCTGTCGGCCAAAACAATTTTTGCCACGCTGGGGTGGGCTCCCAGCATGGCACCTGGAAAGCTTTTTTTGGGAGGGGTTGTGGAGCTGACGGGGGATTGGGCACCTGTCAGCCATACAGTGTGTGCATGGGGGGGCACATGAGCACGTAATATGCATGCATGCATGTGGAGGGAGGGAGTGCTGCTCACTGAAGCGTAGCTCTCCCTTTCAACTGAACGGCACTGCATTTTCAACTGCTGTCATAGACAGCTGCAGCGTTCATTGGAGAACTGCGGCCGCACCTGCAAACATACTGACTGAATTGGAAGACGGGTGCCACACCTCCGAAAACTCGGATGATGGCACTATGTTTCTTGCACATGCGTGCAAGCAAACATAAAAATGACTGCGTTACACCCAGTCATTCAACATTTTCAACGCATGCGTGTAACTTAGGTCATTTTCAATATTTTCACTCCAAATTTTCAATATAGCCTTTTTATCACACCACCTCATGAACAGTACAGCTGTCATTTTTCACATCCTTCCCATAATGTGTTTTCGCACCTGTGGCATGGAATGCCGTTTTCCCACGGATTTGAAAATTTTCCCTTATAGGGTTCATGAGGTGGGATGATAAGAAGACTATGTTCAACAGTTGGGGTCACAATATGAAAAAATGACAAAGTTATAGCCGGTTGTTACAATTTCAGCATGCATGCTAGTAACTGCAGAACTCTTAGTATTTGCACACCAAATTTTTTTAAATTATTTGTACTCCTGCTCCACAGCCCTCTCTATATGGAGGGATCCCTAGCCCAATCCCCCAACATCCACCAGCCGCGCCGACCAGCTACCCCCAGGGCTTACCCCCCTGGTGGGGTTGGTGGGAGGACCCACCCCCACCAAGACCATTACCAGTATAGGAGTCGGTGCTGTGACTCTTCAGGGGCTGGACCTGTGAGCTCCCTCCATCATCTGTTGTGAGCTTTTTTCCTCCTGATTGCTCCCCTTCAGGAGCGGAGTGTGCAAGGACGCTGGCAATGGTGCCATGCACACTCCTGTGCATGGATCCCATCAGGCATCTGCCCTGCCTCTGACCCGATGTCTCTAGTGTTGGTGTGCCATCCCCCAGCTGCCGCTAGGGGCCAGGCATGCACCGACAACTGGTTCCCCCCTCCCCAGAGAAGGAGACCTTTTCCTGGGGAGCTTGATCCTTCTCCTTCTCCTCCCCTGCCAACCCCCCAGCAGCCCGTGCTTGTTCCCGAACATGGGTCACTGGTGTGGCACAAGGTGCGGCATCCAGCCCCTCTACCCTCAATGTCACGAGCCCGGTGATGCACCCCACATTTTCAACTTAGCCTTCTTATTACCAAAGCTACTATATTCAGATGCTGTCCAAAATATGATAACTTGTCAAAACATAGCTCAGGCAGGGTTTCGACCACAGTGTATTTCAATGGGATTTTTAACCTTCTGGCAGAACTTGGTCATTTTTAAATATTATTGCCCCAAATTTTCAACATACTTTTTTGGGGACCCCACCTCATGAACAATACAACTGATGTTAGATAAATCTGTCCCGAAAGGTGATTTTGCAGTCGCTGCACAAAATCACCTGTCAGGCAGGAGTGCAACACTTTCTTCACCACTGCTCATGAGGTGGGGTCTTAAGAAGGCTATGTTGAAAATTTGGTGTCAACATATTAAAGAACAAAGAAGTTATGAGCCTGTGTTGAAATTTGCAAATGTAGGTTCATAACTTTTCAATATTTTGACCCCAAATTTCCAATATAGTAATTTCTTCACAGCACCCCCGTCAATGCAGGCTTGTAATCCCCCCCTCCCAAAATGACACCAGTGCACACAGCAAACTTTCGGCATTGACAAATGCTTGTTTTCTTATGCTGTTCTTTCATTACTGGAATCATGTTTTGCTGCCAAGTCCTGTCTCGGTGGTTTAAAGGGGTGGGTACAAATCTCCTTAATCCTGGTACCTGTGCCTGGGTTGATTCAAGAAAGGGTTCCCTTGTATGGAACCTATCTAGCTGATCAGTGGCATAATAGCTGAGGTGCTCATTAGACGCTAATATATACATTCGCTGCACCCATTCTGCCAGTGCTAAGGCCTCCACTTACTTTTAGCACATTGCAAAACCCCCAATATTCAGTTCCATTTAGGATCTTGTTAAACTCCCCTACCTATATCATATCCCAGTATACAGTCTAGAGTAAATTTGATATCTTTTTGTAATGTTGTGCAAAATACCTTTTGTCAATATATGACAGTTTCAGGTAGTTATATATTCCAAGTCACATTTCCATTTATCATGATTAGGGAGGACCATTCTTTTGAGTAGCACAGGCGCATGGTACCTCTTCTGCAATAATTTTAGCTGTACGTACTTGCCTTGGGCTTCATTACATTCAACATGTGCATTGTCCCAGCATCTACACTGTGTCTTCTGTGTGATAAGCAGTACTGAGCTCTTGTTTTTGTTTAATTCTTAGCTCATCAGGTACTATCATTTTGCTAGCCCTAAGCAGCTGGTAGGTTCTAGATGCTCCCCCGCTCTCTTGCCACCTGCAAGTGTAAGAATTTGCTCTCATTTAGAACTGGTGGGGACTTGAAAACCCTGGACAAAAAATGACAAAGTTGCAAGAAGAACCAGAATTTACCAAGAAAGACATACTGAGCTGATAATGGCTCATTTCCAGATGCATCCTGGGAATAGGGGAAGTACATGTACATTAAAACGTGACAGCAATATGCTACAAATAAGTTAACACACGTCAATAAATGTAGGAATGGCAAGTATGTCTGCCTCTTTCTGTATTCTATTTCACTCTGCTTTCCTTGCTGTTTGTATTGCTTTGTTACCGATATGGGAGTACGGCCTAGAGGAAACTGCCCTAAATGATATGTTTTCTTTCGTTGCAGCCACATATCCACTGTGTGTTTTAGGACTGGATGCCCGTGACTTCAGGATCTGTAATATAGTGGTCCATCTTTATGATTCTGAATTTTTAAACAAGTAATTTGTTTCAGTTTTCTTCTTCTTCTCAAGTCAAATTAGGTTAGGAAGAAAATATCACCTGCAAATAGCAAAAACTCACAGATTGTTAACAATCACTTATGTATAATAAATCTATAATATGTTAGTGAAAGAAAGCCTTATTTCTTCATTATGATCATATAGCTTTACAGTTTCCCACTGAAATACAGTGCCAGCCTTACCAGTAAAGATTTTCTGGCTTCATAATACTAGGATTCCGTTGGATTCACTTTTACTAGTAGCAGATAATCAAAAAGGAAAATAATAAAAAAGCAAATAAAGAAACAAACAAAAGCAACAAAGTTATTTTATAACCAAGGCATCTAAAGGCCCCACATCTTCATTCTTTAAGACATTCAGCCTTACTAGGCACATGTCCCCCATATTCAGAGCCGGCCCATATGTACTGCGCAGACAGAAGTGCTGTGTGGCAATTACTGAACAGTCGTCTCGGAGCAGTATTCAGACAATTAGCATACTTCCACTGGCAGCCGAATATGGGGCTGTGTCAGCACAGCCCATAGTGACCTTGCACTCTGCTGATACAGCCTGCTGCTGAACATGGCCCACAGGGGAGCCCACTGGAGATAGCATTGCACAAACAGGCTAGCACCAGGGCCTCTGTGGCCTATATTCAGCCCTAGCACACTAATGAGCCCATTGGGCATGTATGGTACTAAGAAGCCATTGATTATGGGCTCATTAGCATTGGTGTGTGGCCCCCTGACCACCTGCCCTGTCTATATATGAAGCACACTCGACCTGGCAGTCTAGTGCCCCCCCAGCCAACAGTGTAGACAATGGACTCATACATGCACCAGTTAGGGTTCAGATTACAGTGACAAAAGTGGGAAAATGTGGTGTTTTAGTTTTCAACTCTAACTCCCCACCCCCCCCCTAAGCAGCACAAGGAAAACAAAATACAGTTTTGGCTGTCCTGAGTCTTGGTGAATCAGTGGTGGGGTCTTCCTTGGGGTTCTCAACCCTAATGCTCGGGGGTGTCAAAGAGCCACATTTGCGACTAGAACTTTTTCTCCATCGCCCTAGATCATGCGCTACAAAAACTTGTTAAAACTGAATTTTAAGTCACTTTTGTACAACTATTAAGATACCAATGGGTGGCTCATTGGCTACGGAGGCAAACAATACCAAATACACTATGGGGCATCTGAAAGGAAAGTCCGGAGGCTCCGGTCAAAAATCTACACCTCAATCCACTCAGGCCCCCCCCCATGGTGAGCTGGAGCAAACAGCAGGCCCAAAAGGTGCGGGAGAGCCCCTGCCATGGGACACAGTCCTAAATGCAGTTAGAGAAATGGATCACAAGCTGGAAGCAGTCTTGAAGAGACTGAGAGCATAGGACACGAAAATTGACTCAGCGACAAAGATGGCCACGGAAGCTAACAATCAGTCTCAGAAGACCCAGGTGGCTTTTATCAAATCAACCACCAAGATCAGTCACCTCGTTGCACATGTGGAGACAATGGAAAATGGAAGCTGAGCAATGAATTTGTGCTTGGTAGGGATTCCGGAGGACATGGAGGGGGAGAATGTGCTAACCTACCTTAAGCAGTGACTGTCAGTTTCTGCCCTGAACGGCCATTGGACTTAGACTCTCTTAAGTTATAAAGAGGGAAAACAAAACACGGCTCAGGACTGCTCAGAGGAGCCAAAATATAAAAAGAGGAACTGGTGAAAATGAAAGAAATTTCAGGCTGCCACTCCAAAATAGCATGAATACACTGTAAGCTAGCGTACGATAAAAAAATGTATTTTATTGAAAGAAAACAGTAGCACCCCCCCTCACATAAAGTGTGTGTGTGTGTGGGGGGGTGCTGCTGTTTCTTTATCATACGCTAGCTTACAGTATGTTCATGCTATTTTGGAGTTGCAGTCGGAAGTTTCCTTTATTTGCAACAAATCTTGAGTTAGCCTTCCATATAAATTTCAGATGGGCCCAAGGTAATCCTGCAACACCCTGCACCATCATGCTGGTGACTACCGGAGCAGATATACGGGACATGATCTTACAGTGGACGAGAACTAAGTACCCGGTGTCCATGGAAGGACATGAAATTAAAATATTTCTGGACTGGTCTTTCACCATCCGCATTCAACGCAAAGTATTTGACCTGCTACAAAAGCAACTGCGAGGCTTGGGGGTGGCCCATTCCCTTTTGGCTCTGGCTCACCTCTGTATAACTTACGGGGAGGAAACATATCAATAAAGTGATCCAGAGGAAGCAAGGAAAAGGGTAGATGCCATTGTCGATCACCAGAAGCACGGGGTACCACAGGATTCAGAAGAAGATACCTGAGGTATGGTGGTTAAACCCTCAAACTTTCTGTGAGCTGAACAGGAGGGTTATCATCGTTGAGGCTGGGACACCACCTTTATGACTATTTGCATATCTTCCTTAACTGTTACTCTCCTTGGTTTTAGGGAGAGTTTTTAATTTATCAAGTGGTTTCCCATTCAAGGATGACACTCTCCATTTATTTCTCTGGTTGTTTTGCTGTTAAACTATAACTTGAATACCATGCATTACAAATGGTGCCAACCACGAGGTGCACGCCATTGCTGGGGTACTTTTGCCTTTCAAGTAATGGATATGAAGGTCAGGCTGGGTGTTAATAATAATCAGTAGTATAAATGTGTTAAACAGTTTATATTTGCTGGTTAGTACTGATACACTACAGCTAGTGGGAGCTCAACTGCTCCGTAATTCACATATGTGAATTATGGAGCTCTGTAAACCACAGACACCCAGAAATTGAAGCAGAACCTCCAAAATCATTGGACAAGCTGTCCTCATGCTAGACGTTCACTGGCACTAAAAGCCATCGGACAAGCTGCCCTCACGCTTGTCGTCCACTACTGCTACGCCCACAGTCACTGCAAGAGACAAGCTTGTCAACAGCCTCACAGAACCTCAGAAAGACCACTCAAAAGCAAATGTAACCCCCCTGTTACCGGGGGTTACTAGAATCCCAGTAAGACCTAGTGGTAGGCAGGGAAGGCAGCTTGTGAAACTCCAGTTAAATGGATTTCACACTGTCTCACTCTGTTCTCAGTCTTAGCTGAGACTGAGGGATGACATCACCATAGAACTATTGCAGCTGCATGAGCCACATTGGAATCTGCAGAAGAGAGTTAGATTAGAATGCTGGGAGTTTTTGAACAGTGAGAACAGTTGTGTGTGAGCTGTCTTGAAGAGAGGAGCACAGCAGTCTGTGCACAGGCTCTTGGAGCCTAAGCTCTGATATAGAGCTACTTCTAGGGAAAGGTGTGTGTTTCTGCCTAAAGAGGAACACAGTAAGCTGTTCTTGAAGTGGTGGAGACCGCTGATTCTGGTCTCTGTGCCCCATCCCTGAGGGGATGGGGATGGAAGGTTTGCCTGCTATTCCAGGGGCAACCCCCTGGTTCCTGATAGAGAAGAAGCTGCCTTATTTTTCTGAAATGTGTTGTGGCACAAGAAGCTTTCAAGATTCGCCTGTGGTGCACCTGCAACCAAAGGGTGAGTTCTGCTCTTGTCAAGGGCCTATGTTTCACCTGAACTGTGTTAAAGTGGTGATTGGACTGCTGAATTAGTGGGAGGCCCAGAGGAATAGGCTTAGCCAAAGTAAAAGTATGTTCAAGTCCAGCACAAAGGGAAAGCCAAGACATGTAGAGGAGATGTGCTATATGTCTACCCTTTAATCTGCATTGCCAAGCTTTCAAAAAGAGTTGTTTAATGTCCAGAGAAATGGCTGGGTATGGATTGTGGGAGCTGGAGGTGGGAGACCCCCCACCTTTGGTAACCAGGTCCACCTCTACAGATTTGCTCTGTGGATTTCTACTTTGCCTCATGCACTTGGCCAGTGATGAGGGAAGTACCCAGACGTGGGATTGGAAGGAAATTTCCCTTAAGGAGTCAAAGGCTCTAAGGTGGTTTGGGGAGCCACCAACAGAAAATTTGGTTCACTGCCATATGGACCGGGATCGAGTGGCCGGAGGGGGAGCTGGGCCAGGGAAAAACCCAAATAGTGTACAAGTCGGGCTGTGTACCCAAAGCTGCTTGCAAGTCCGGGCTGTGTGCCTGGTGGGTTCAGAGCCTGAGGGCTGAAATGTTTAAGAAGTGTTCTGTGTCTCTTATCTGCATTACCAGGAATGTAGCCCTTTGGGAGTCTGTCTATGTTTTGTTTGTTCAGTTTGGATGTGAATAAAAGCCACACTTTAGAATCCCATTCCTGGTATTGGACATTACAGTTATTGCTTCCTGTGTTCGGATTTACTTGGGTGCCCCTGTGCAGAGTAGCCAAACCTAGGCCCCTTGTGCCGAGTAACCTAGTCCTCCCGGAACCCAGTCCCCACCAGGTACGGCTGTCAGCTTCAACAGCATACCACCTGTTGTTTGCAAAAAGGCAGGGGTCGGGCCTTACACAAACAAAAAAAAAGAAAACATCATACAAATAAGTGAAAATTCTATCACCCAAAACAGTCTGTATAATTGTAAAAAAACTGCGATCCTGCCGTATGAACGAACAAGACACAACTTTGCCTTTGGGAGTTCATGGGGCATCACACACCTTGGGTGTGCATAAAATCCCCATAAACTACACTTCCTCATGCATTATTCTGTATGTTACAGGGGAAATTAACAAACTGATGCACCTCGAGTCGAATAAATCGAGCCTTTGTGAATATAGATTATAACTAGTAAAGTCACTCGGTAGACATGTTCGTTTGTTTGATTAATCAAAGTTACCGTAAGGGGAGAAGGAGTTTACTTATTAACCAGATGTTAAGTAAGTGGGAACAGTGGCTATTTTGTGCATAGATAGCAAATGCCTTAATTGTTTAAATAATTACATCTTTATCCCACAGGTTTAATGTGGCTGGCTATCCTAAATGATATAGTATGAACTTTTAAAAATGTTTACAAGGATTGAACCCCATATGATGTATCACTGATCAATGAACTAATAATGCTGATGCTAACATAGTTGTACAGCACTATATGTGGTAGTTACTGTAACCTTGCTCCATCGAATGTAATGCTTCGGCATGTTCATATTAAAATGAATAAAATAAAGTTTAAAAAAAAACCTACTGCTCTCCCCAATACCTGAGCAAATACATTCAGCTGTGATATGTTTTCTTCCGGCAGGGCCCACAGGTTGTTGGCAACATGTTGGAGACCTAGTTCTGTAGATATGAAGATAATATTAGAATGGGGTCAGGATTAGGATTGAGAACCCACCACTGATTCACCACGACTCAGGACAACCAAAACTGTAATATTTTTTTGCTGGGTGGGGAGTGGGGGTGGGGAGTTAGAGTTGGAAATCCCAACACCACATTTCCCTACTTTTGTTGCTTTAATCTGAACCCTAACTGGTGCATTAATGACAGTTTTTTTTGCAAAGAGTTTCCTTTCTTTTTGAGATAGAATCGTATCCTCATTCATGCAAGTCCCTTTGGACCTGCATGAATACATCCATCTAGCTGCAGAAGTGCAGGGCCCTCTGGGCCCTGTGCTTCTGTGCCTCCATAGATTCAGACATCCTAGGGCCCTTTGGGCCCTGCACTGGGGCCATGTGCTTCCTTGCCTCCAGGAAAGCAGTTTATCTGGTTCATTGTAATTTTTTTTTTTGTCAGGCTCGCTTCAAAGGAAAAAATATATTAAGCGTGCCTGAAAACTCCTAGTAGTGGAATTTATATGGGCAAAAATGTGTTTTTTGTTTTGTAGGCATAATTTGTAGTCTGTGTTTAACACAGATATCAGCCTGTAAGGTTCGTACAGATCTGGGGATTTCCCAAGTTTTAGTATCACGAAGATAACCATGTAGCTCCATGATGCAGGTGAGTTGGCTTCTTTCAGAAGAGAGTTAGACACTTTTCAGAATACAGATAAACATTCAGGAGAAAACTGTTTAAGGAATTCAGATGAGTATCCATCAGGGCCAGGGCATTTATCAGTTTTGAGGCATTGTAATGCTCCTTGCAATTCCTCTGCCATGATCGGGGCTAAGAGTGAGGTAGTCATCTACGGATTTAGTTCAAGGAGCTGGAGCAAGTCCAAGAAGGCCTGGCTATCTTCCGGGGATGATTGTTCCCATGTCGAATAAAGTGTGTGGAGTAATATGCAGAAAAAATGTCTGTGTGATTGGGCCCACATCTCAGACAAACTGTCTGGTGGCAGGGCGCCACAGCTTCAAAATGGAGGCCCTCTGGCAGAAGCCTCTCACTTGGTATGCCAAGAGCTGGGCAGCCTGGGACACCCCGTAATACTTCTGGTGTATATACTATAGAGCTTTCTCAGTTTGTGCTTTTGCCTAATTGTCCAATTGTTTTTTAACTTTCTTTATGTAACTCCTCTATCAATTGAGGTTTACTATAATGTCTTCCTGGGCTCCCTAATGCTCACTGTCAGGCTGGTGTCCTGTCTGCAGTAGTTCTGTTTGTCTGCCTGAGAGTGCTTTAGCGAGTCTCTGCACCTGTCTCTTTAAGAGAGTGCTTATTCTGTTTGGAAATCAGTTTGGGCTATGTCCAAGTAATTAAGGCTTGTGACCAGCCAGACCATCTGTTATATAGCCCCATTCTGCAGTTGCTATATGTGCAGAGGGAGCCCTGTTAGGAAATGTGATTATTTGCTGTTTATCTGTTATAATAATGATAGAGAAGTTTGCCTAACCTGCTTTCAATTGCAGCTTGAGCATTTGAATAGGAGCCACCATTTTGGTTCTGGACTTCCAGTGTTGGACCAACTGAACCTCTGGGGACCTAAAATGGAGACTTTCCCCAGGGGTCTTGTGAGAAGGAAATTCTGTAGTTTTTGTAGTTTTAAGTGTTTGGCGCCTAAATGGACCTGGAGGGGGAGCCCTTTCTGTGACAGACAGTTCCCTCAGCCAACTGAACCTTTTGGATTACCGGAAAATCTCCAGAACTGCCTGAAGCAATAGTCAGTCGAGAGTTGGAGGTTGAAGAGTGAACAGCTAGATTTGTCGAGCAGCTGCTCCTAGGAGGAGCATAGGAGAATCGGCGTGAAGGCTCTGCTGACTTGCTTGCCATGTTCTCCTGCCTTTAAATGGCCCATTGCAGAAGTCAGACCTTTCCATTTGCCGGCTTAAATCTGCAGCAGAAGAAAGAAGAGAATTGTTGTAGTGACTTGGGTTTTGGACTGAAGACTTGCTCCAGAAGCGATCGGCCTGCCTGATGAGAGAAAATAGCCTTGGAGAGGAAGGTTTGCGCAGTGAAGCTGTGATTAGCTACCGGACTATATCCGAACTATGGCTTGGAGAAATAACTGATTTAAGTGTGCTGAATGTGTTTCATGGGTCGTGATTTGGTTCCCCACGGTGAATTCTGTTACGCCTGCTGGAGGCTTTTCCAGCAGAAGATCACAAACTCTGTCAGAACTGTTCATCCTGCTTGGGCCTTGCCATCTTGGCCTAAGCTGCTGCCCCCAATTCAGAGATCATGTCGGCGAAAGACCCGCTTGGGGATTCGGCCCCCTGCTCAACACCATCGAACAGGTAGTGACCACCAAGAGGTGAGTCGTGTAGGCCCTGCTTCCCCTGGCCCTCCAGATCAACACAAAGAGGTCTTCATCTCAACTATCCTACATCCTGGTCTGGGTAGCGTGAGTACAAATCAGGCTAGCTCCCTGCAACAACAGCTGCGAATCATTGTGTGCCATCTAATTGTTTTTGCTCTGGGTTATTGCCAATGGACTGAGCCATCTGGCTCGGGATTACAATTATTTGGGTTGTGCACATGTTAACTGTTTTCCTTCCTAAGGGCCCCAACAACTGCTGCAACGCTGGCCACCCCGGGCAACGCTTCAGGCTAGCCTGCATAACACACTGGGTACCCAGGTTTGTGGAACTGTTCCAAGGGGACTTACAGTGCATACTGAACAAACCTAGACTAAATCAAAGTGTCAATCATTCTATTAGATTCACGCCCCTCCCTTGTTCACTCCCCCTGAATAAACCAGATTATCTTGTTTCACATTTAACCTGGCTAGTGTGCATATTATTAGTTGGGTTACAGTGGTAATATTGTATTGTTGCATTTCTGACCTTATTTTCCAGGGGGTCTTCTGGGCAGTTGCAGCAGATCCAGCCCTAGTGGTAAGCGCAAGGAGTGTGAGCATACTGTTACTGTTATTCAGTGGATGTGAATGTTTTATGGTGTTACTGTTTAGGCCACTAGAAGGGTTGGTGGGTGATTATAGCATCCCAGAGGGCTAAATCAAAGCAGTTAAGCTACCCCAGTACCATTCCTTCGGGTGGAGGCACCTGTTCCCAGAACTTAGGCCCCTCAACCTGTGCATAGTCACACAGGCAGGGGTAGTAGCCCATAGGATAGTGCAACCTAGGGGTTACATTTAGTTGAGTAGGGTCAGCCAGGGTGCCCTGCTTGTGTTGGGTCTGTAGAAAGGTGAGGGAGGCTAAAAGATCACCACTATGTGCTCGTCTTTCCTTTTCTTTTTGTGCCACGTGTTAAATAGCCATGGTGCACAGTTGTAAGTGTGTCCCACAGTACAGAGGGGGAGGTGTCAGGCGCAAGAAGTCAGAGTCTTTCACATAGAAGGTGTCAAAACCTCCAAATAGTTCTTTTATGAAATAGACCCAATGATATTTCCACCACCACCACCACGGGGGCGTGGTCTGAGTATGTTATAGGGCTGATATGGCATGAGTGAACTATTTGAAGGTCTTCGCTGTGTACAAATGCACAATCAATGCATCTGTACATGTGGTGGGGGTGGGAGTAGTGGGTATAGTCTGGGGTGCTGAGATGGAGTTCTCTCTAGAGGTCAACCCATACCAAAGTGGGTAGCAAATGCCAGAAGTATTTGTGGGATGGTGGGGAGAGAGTATGAGCCGTGTCCATAGTATCCTTGTGACAGTCCATGGTGAATAAAAATATCTTGTTAAATATAGAAGTTCAGTTTGATTTTCTAAAACCATTTGCATATTTTTTCTTATGCAAGGGGTATCCGAACCATGCAGAAGGTAGATGGAGGCTATAGTGATCAGTTGGCTTTCAAGTTCACCAGAGACCATGACACATCACCCATCCTTATCTTTACATACCTTGATATCACAAAAAGCCAAGGCCTGGGATATCAGGATAGCCACCCTCTCCCCGCCCCCCCACATCTCCTTTCTTTATAGAAAGAGTGGTACATTTTCCCAAATCCAGACTTAACCAACTTCTGGTGTTCTGCAGGGCATAAATGCATTTCCTGTACACAGACAATTTCTGACTGGTCTTTTCTGATGGCTGAAAGGATCCTAGACTGCTTGATGGGATTGGTCAGACCATTAACATTGACCAAATAACATTTTTAACTAGGGGGGCATTATGGGCTCCAATAGAGAGCTGGGGAATGCTAGCTAGTGGTCTCCTTGGGCAAGAGGCAGAATATGTAGAGTTCTGGAGAGGGAGAAGGAGTAGGACGGGTAAAATCATACCCATGACACTGAGCCATTAAAATCCCAATAATTTAGAAAATAACATGTCAGTGTTAAGTGAAGCCATTCTAAGCTGACCAGGCAAACTAAACAGTAAAACATAGACAGGGACAGGGACAGGAACAGGAACAGTAATGCCATAGTATTCAACAGATAAGTGTGGCAGTCAGGTCCAACGGAGCTCTTTTGCTACAGCACACATATAACTATGTATAGAGGGCTATTCTGTTCATGGGCTTCCAAGGCTGTTCTCTAAAATAGAGAGACTGCGTGATGATGGCGGTCCACCAGTGAGACCGGAGGATATTAAAGTCACAGTAGACTTCAGCCTCCAGGGAACAGTGCTCCCAGGTAAGTCAGCAGAGAGCAATAAAAGGAAGGACTGACATCAGGGCAGGCTGTGGCCGAAAGGCAACATCAAAGGCCGCTGTCCAACAGCCTGTCATAGCACCATTCTAACAGTGTAAAGGGCTACCTAGCCAGTAGGTATGTAAGAAAGCAGTAACCTTAATGGAGGCCATGGGGGAGTAGGCAGTACTGAACAGGGAAAATAGTACCAGCAGGCCTATCTCACATGGTAAGTCAGCAAGGTTTTGATTTTACAGTTAGTTCAGAAAGAGAAGACACATTTAACTGTCATAGTCTGTATAAGCTCTGAGCATTTTTAAACATGCTGTAGCAGCTGTTGTGGCATATCATTTAGTCCCTGTCCTCAGTTCTGGTCAGTTCATGGCAAGCCAAAGACAAAAAGTTTCATAAGGGTAGGTCCAAGTAAGGAAACACATACAGCAACTCCTCCCCTACAGGAGAATTCCTATACATAGAAACATAGACCATGATGGCAGAAAAAGACCAGAGGTCCATCCAGTCTGCCCATATTCCCTATAATCCCTGGAACCTTCCCTGGAATCTATTGTTCCTCCAGGGTACTAACCTTCCTCGCCCTATCCCCATTCTCCCTGGTCTTGTTACCCCAGGCGACCACTATTCCCTTCATTCTATCCCATGCCTGCTTGAATCCCCTGACTATGTTTGCATCCACCACCTCGGCCGACAGAATGTTCCAAGGTTCCACCACTCTTTCCATAAAGAAGTACTTCCTCACATCTCTCCTGAACCTCCCTCCTGTCATTTTCCACTTGTGACCATGTGACCTCAAGTTTGTATTCATGTTAAATAATTTCCTACGGTTTACCTTATTTCCTTTTAGGAACTTGAAGGTCTCTATCGTATCTCCCCTTTCCCTTCTGGTTTCCAGCAAGTACGTATTAAGTGCCTTAAGGAGCTCCTTATAGGATCTGCCCTGCTGGCCCTGAATAATTTTTGTTACTCTGCGCTGCACTGTTTCCAACTTATCCCTGTCCTTTCTGAGGTGAGGACACCAGAACTAGATGCAGTACTCCAGGTGAGGCCTCACCAAGGATCTGTATAGGGGAAATATTACCTATTTTCTTCTGCTCAGTAACCCTCCCAATACATCCCAGCATCCTGTTAGCCATGCTGTAGGTCTTGTTGCACTGGCTCATTTGTTTAAGGGAGTTACTAATTACTCCTAGATCCTGTTCCTCTTCTGTAGTACTAAGTCTCACCCCACCCATCCAGTACTCCATCTTGGGGTTCCTTTTCCCTAGGCATGGGTGTAGGCAGGCATACTCCATGTACCCCATGGTGTACAATTTTATTTAAAGGGGGCAGCAAATAGGCTCTGAACTGCTTCCCTTGTCCATGAAAACAAAACACAGAAACAGCAGAACCTTTCTGTAATTTTTATTCATATTAGTCAAAACTAGAAGGATTGGTCACTGATACTGTCTTTGCATCCCAAGGACTATACAGCTTTACAGGCTCTGAACTGGTATGTTGGTGTCTTAAGGAGCAATGCATGGTATCTGTATTTACCCATGCATGGGGGGGCAGCAACCAGTGTCATTGAGGTACAAAAGTTCTATTTATTGTGCCAAATGGGGCAACAAACATGGCCTGGTGTACTTGCTTATATTGTCTGGCTACACCTGACCCTAGGTACATTACCTCATACTTTTTGGCATTGAATTTAACTGCCAGACCTTTGTCCACCCTTCTAGATTTTGTAGGTCCCTCTGCATATCCCTCATTCTCTTATCACTGTCCACTTTCCCACAGTTTTGTGTCACCAGTGAAAGGGATGTTATATGTGGGGTGGGGGGAGTAGGGGGAGAGCAGAAGAGAGGCATCACCGAGACTTTCGCTGTAATGGTCTATTTTCATCTTTCATGATTTTGGTGTCGCTCTACTGTGGGCCACCGATTTCTTTTATAGTGTCCTCTGCATGATGCTTGTGATCAGATCCTGCAATGTTCCACACCTCACACTGCAGTCTTTGGGAGGGAGTCACTGTCTACCTGTGGTTGAATGAGATGCCCTTCTCTTGCAGCACTTGCATTGCCTCCTCTGCCGACTCAAATCTTCACTGTCCCTCCAGGAAAAAAACACCAAAGCAGCAGGATACAGTGTCTGGAACCATAGTTGTTGCCTGCGAAGTGCTTGCAGAAATGGGGCTATACTGTTGGTGCCTCTGCATGGTAATAGGGGGATAATCGTGGTCGAAATACAATCTCACATTATTGTAAGTCTCCTTTATACAGAAAAGCAGATCTTGCTTTGTTTTATAACAAAGCAAGCACACAATCAGAAAGCAGGGACATGCACCTTGGTCTAATGGTTTGGGTCCAGGGCATGGTTAGCCCATTCAGTGTCCAAGGACCGAGCCAGATCCAACTAAAGAATCTCTCAGAAAAAGTATTCAAAGAATGCTTCCAAATAGATTTCAGTATTCTCGGGCAGGCCATAAATTCTAAGATTTTTACAGCAAGCTCTGCTCTCCAAGTCCTCCTGCCATTCCTGTATTTTCTTTTGGATGGTGAGGACTTGTAGGTTGAGACTTAGAATCAGTCCACTCACTGATCCATAGCTGTCAGTTGCATGTCTGTTTTATCTGCTCAGCACTGCAAGGTTTTAATTTCAACATCAACATCAGGCTTCAGTAAGATAACTTACCTAATGTTCCTGAGTTCCTGCAATATTAGATCAAACTTTTTCCCATTTGGGGTTCCTTTTTTAGGTAATGGGTGATCAGGCTCAATGGATATAAGGGAGACAGAGGCCGGAAAAGCATCTGAGTCAGCTGGGTCTGGAATCCAAACTTTGCCATCCGAGTGCCCCAGAGCCTCCCAGAGTCGATCTGCCTTCTTCATCTTGTTTAGGAGAACCTCCTCTGCAATTTGGTTAAGTTAATTTACAGAATATGGCAAGGCAGAATGAGGTATTTTAGGTCCTAGGCAGCAGGAGCAAAGAAGTTAGGCAGCCAAAGGAGTGTTAACATCACCGGAAGTCATCCTATAATCATTCTATCTTAACTGCAATTATGTCTGTACTGTCCCAGGCCATGACAGAAAATAGGCATTTTATTTGTCTAGAACACTTTCCTTGTAATTACAACCCAAATAAACCACTGCTGTGTGCATTATGATTTTATATCACTGCTGTGCGCTTTGTCACAACCCCACTCAGCAGGTCAGGCCCTCTGCTCCCACAGTGCCAACCTCCGAGAGCAGTATTGTGAAAAGTTAACAGAACAGGGTAACCCTCCTGTCTGTTTTGTGGGTTTGAATCAACCTTTGGTCTCAAGTTCTTGGAGGGATTCAAACTGTGAACCTCTTGCTAGCGTACCCAATGTACAGGCTCAGATAGTTCTGCTCTTCGGGGTGGGCCAGATATCTTTCGCCTATGGGCACCTAACCAGGTGTACAAAATGAACCCTTAAAAACTCTATTAAAGACCTCAGAATAAACGCTTACCTTTTCCCAGTTTGGTAAAACCATTAAGCTATGCACAGTGTCACTGTAACCATATATGCTTCACTTGTCAAAGAAAGAATTTTCGAAGGCACACCAAGTAGTTTCTAAAATGAGATGTTTACTTAAAAATAGATTAAAAATGTAAAATGTAAATACAGAACAATATATCACAAGATGTACAAATGACTTAAAAGAATAAGGTTTAAAAAAGTGCAAATTCCTACCAATAATGCACTTAGGCCTGTCTACCTAATGTATTCTTCTAATCTTACAGTGCTGAAAGATGTTGTAGCTTCAGAGTCCAAACATGTGTGTTTCTAAATGGAATACAGACTACAGTTTAAAACTGGCTTTGCCAACCTCTTTGCATGAGGTCACCTAGCTCCTTCCTGTCAGAATATAAAAAAATTATACGAAACAGGATGTCTCATCCTTCAGAAGGTGACATCAGCAAAAACTCGTTTCCCCATGTCCTTTTGATCTAGAGTGTCTTCCTGTCGTAAGGACATCAAAGGACTTTTTATGACTCTGAGCCAGATCTCACTGAGGTGTCATATGCTTTGTGACACCAGCCAATTAACTGGGTTTTCCTGAGGATGTCATAAAATGGATATTCCACTTCCTAGCTTTTAAAGCAAACTGAAAAGTTAATCGCATACAGAGATCTGCTGTTTAACTTATATCCTGTCTTTTGAACTGATACCTGGGGGGGGGGGTTATCCCACAGGCTGTCTCAGCATGTCTCATGAGAGACAATAACACATTTTTTATATTACAAAAAAAAAAAATCAGAACCAGCTGTCGTAAGTGTCACAATCCTCCCCACCTAGACTGAATTTGGGGGCTCTATGCCCTGCATGGGATGAGCTTCCCAAATAAGTTCACTCCTCATAGACACACGACAACCCATCTGAGTTCTGATTGGTTGCTCAAGCCCTATGCAGAATTGTCATGTCATACCCTTGCAAAGCAAGACTCCATCTTAGCAATCTACCATTGTTTTTTCCCATCTGCGTCAGCCAAACCAGGGGGCTGTGGTCAGTCTGTACCACAAAATGCTGCCCATACAAGTATGGCTCCAACTTTTTAGGGCCCACACTATAGCAAGACACTCCTTTTCCACAGTGGAGTATGCCTGCTCCCTGGGAAGTAAATTTTTACTTAGATATGCTAAGGGTGATCTTTCCCTTGGCTGGGTGTCTGACTCAGTACTGCCCCAATACACATGTCTGAGG
The DNA here is from genome assembly GCA_016271365.2 of Neoceratodus forsteri. Lineage (NCBI taxonomy): Eukaryota > Metazoa > Chordata > Ceratodontiformes > Ceratodontidae > Neoceratodus > Neoceratodus forsteri. Next base: position 423,251,532 of record CM028138.1, read on the forward strand.
CGTCAGTCTGAACTATAAAGGGTTTGCTGTCATCAGGACTTGTCAAAACAGGAGCACAGCACAGTGCCTCCTTCAGTCTGGTAAAGGCTTCCTCACAGGCTGGGTCCCAGGTAATTTTCTTTGGCATCCTTTTCTCTACCAGGTCAGATAGGGGAGCAGCCAGGGCACTGTAATTGGGTACAAATTTTCTATAGTACCCTGCTGTCCTGAGAAAACTCCTGACCTGCTTCTGCATTTCTGGTCTGGGCCATGCCTGGATTACCTCTATTTTTATTTGGTTAGGATGGAGCTGTCCTCGGCCTACCACATGCCCGAAGTATGCCACTTCTCCCATGGCCACCTGGCACTTCCCGGCTTTGACAGTGAGCCTGGCCCTCTATATCCTGCCCAGCACTTCCCTAAAGTGGGATAGGTGTTCCTCCCAGCTGGTACTAAAGATGGCAGTGTCATCCAGGTACACCACGGCATACTCCTCACCATCATTTAACACCTGGTTCATCAACCTTTGGAAAGTGGTGGGGCGTTCTTCATTCTGAAAGGCATTATTTTGAATTCAAATAAGCCTATCAGAGTGATGAAGGCCAACCTCTCCCTAGCTCTGTCCGTCAACTCTACCTGCCAATACCCCTTGGTCAGGTCAGTGGTTGTAAGGTAGGTCGCCCCTCCCAACTTGTCCAGGAGTTCGTCCGTCCAGGGCATCGGGTGGGCGTCTGACTTCGTGACTGCATTCAGTCCATGATAGTCCACACAGAAACAAGTAGAGCCATCTGGCTTGGGCACAAGGACTACAGGTGAGGCCCAGGGGCTGTAGGATCTGTGGAGTACCCCTAAATCCAGCATCTCCTCCACTTCCCTCCTAATGTCCTTTTGGACAGCCTCTGACACCCAATATTCTGTCCGCCGTATGGGCGTCTCTGTCCCTGTCTCCACATCGTGAGTCGCTAAGGGGTTAGTCCAGGCTTGGTGCTAAACAATGGGGCAAAGTCTGCTAAAACCTCCCTTACTTCCTGGATCGTGTCCGGGGGCAGCTGGGGAGACAGTTTAGCTGCCTCCACAGAGGACTCCCACTTACTTTCTTCCAGCAAGTTCAGAAGGGGGTCTCCTTCATCTGTCTGCTCCCCAGGACTACACACTGCAAACACCATGTCAGCCCTATTTGCATATAGCTTCATCATGTTGACATGGTACATCCTTTCTGTCTGTCTTCTGTCAGGTAACTCTATAATATAGTTCACATCATTTACCTTCCTAACCACTTTGTGTGGTCCTGCCCACTCAGCCTGCAGCTTGTCTTTCCGGACCGTAATAAGGACCATGACTTCCTGACCCACCATGTACGAGCAAGCTCTGGCTCTGCGGTCGTACCACACTTTTTGTTTCTGTTGGGCAGCTGCCAGGTGGCTCTGGGCTGTCCCCATAAGTTCCTTCATCCTTTCCCTAAACTTAAGGACGTAATCCACTATGGGAGTTCCCTGGGTGGCATGCTTGCCTTCCCAGTCCTCCCGGATCAAGTCTAGGGGCCCACGTACCCGGCGTCCATATAAGAGTTCGAAGGGGAAAATCCTGTCATCTCTTGGGTCACCTCCCTTTATGCAAACAACAGGTGGGGAAGGTCTTTCTCCCAGTCCCTCCCATGCTGTTCAGCAAACGCCTGGAACATTGACTTCAGGGTACCATTGAATCTTTCCACAAGCCCATTGGCTTGTGGGTGATACGGTGTCGTGCATCTCTGCAGCACCCCACACTTCTCCCATAAACAATTCATCAGGTCTAACATGAAGGAACCCCCTCAATCGGTGATAACCTCCTGCAGAAACCAAACACGGGAGAAAACCCCGGGTAAGGCATCTGCCACTTTGACTGTCCTCAGTGAGGATATGGCAACTGCCTCTGGGTACCGGGTGGCATAATCCACCGCAGTCAGGATGAATCTCTTCCCTGAGGAGCTGGGGCTATTTAAAGGCCCGACAATATCCATTCCCACCCTCTGGAATGGCTCCTCCACTATGGGCAATGGAATCGGGGTGGCTTGGATTTTCTTGCCCACCTTCCCTATTTCTTGGCACCAGTGACAAGACCTGCAATACTCCTTCACCTGGTGGGTGAAGTTAGGCCAATAGAAATTCTGGGCCAACCACTGCATAGTGCGCACAATCCTCAGATGGCCAGACAAGGGAATATCCTGTGCAATCTTGAGCAACTGCTTATGATACCCCTGGGGAATGACAAGCTGCCTGCCTAGCAACCCTCCCTCTGTCTGCACAGCCTGAGTATACATAAGTCCATTTTCCCAATAAACCTTATGTCTGCCGTCACCTCCCTGTGCTCCATCAGAGTCTGCCCAAGCCCTCAGCTTCTCTAGACTAGGGTCACTTCTCTGAGCACCCCTGCAAACTCCTCACACATTCCCAAGGCATGGGACAGGTCTCCTTCAGTTGCTAAACTAGGGTCCCTAGCACTAGCGTCAGGGCACTCAGGATCACTGTCAGTCCCAACCCTCTGACAATGGGTCACCCCTCCCTCCTTGGAGCAACCCTCTGTAGCTGTGTGGTTAACTGCTACTGGGGAAAATTCTACCCCCTTTTCGTTAGTCTCCATATCAGGAGACACAAGCTGGGGAACCAGCCTTCCAGTGGTTTCGACAATGACTTCTGTGGGGTCTAGGGAACTACAGTGTTCCCTTGCCTCTTGGCTATGGGTAACTGCACACACCATCCTTTGTTTGAGATTGTTGCCCAGGATCACATCCACTGCTAAGGTTTTGGCTACAGCCACCTGTTGCACAGTTCCCCCTGTTTCACCCCAGTCTAGGAGAATACTAGCGAGGGGCAATGTTTTCTCTTCACCAGTAAAGTCCTGTACAGTGATGTATTTATTGGGTATAAGCTGACCCGGATCTACTAGATCCCCCTTTACCAAGGTCAAGGATGCCCCTGTGTCCCTTAACCCTTGCGTCTGTACACCATTCACCATGACTGGGTGCATGTGTTCCCTCATGTTCACTAGCATGGTTCCAGGGACACACAAACAACCCACTTCCTTCCTAGCCCCCTGTTGTGTATTGCTCGCCTTTTTGGGACACTGTCTGGCAATATGCCCAGTTTCTTTACACAACCAACATTCATTTCTCAGAGAAATCTTTTCTCTGATACCTGGAGCTAACTGGTTTTGGTGGAGGCAGTGAGGGTTTTAGCTGTCCCGAAGGTGCGCTTTTCACTTTCTGCGCTGCCATGCCCACCCCATTTGCTCTCAGGGCAGGTCTGCTCTTGGCATAGCGGTCCGAGAGTTCAGCAGCATCTTGCACTGTTTTGGGATCTCGGTCCTCCAGCCAGGTTTTCAGCTCTGCTGGGCATGCCCAGAAAAACTGTTCTAACAAAATCACATTTTCAATTCTAACAAGAGTTTGCTTTAATTCCTTCCCACCAACATTTAAAAAACTGACATTGTTTCATGGCTAGCTCCTTGTAGCTCATGTCAGGGCTTCTCCTGAGCTTACGGAATTTAGCTCTGTATGATTCAGCAGTTAATTCAAATTTCTTTAACAGTGCAGCTTTAAGTTTGCTGTAATCATCACTGTCCTCATTGTCCATTTGACCCAATGCATCCCGAGCTTTCCCGGTAAGTAGCGAGGATAGCTGGAAGCTCCAGGACTCTCTAGGAATTTTAGCCTGAATACAAACTTTTTCCAAAGAATTTAAAAAGGCATCCATTTCCTCACCCTCTAAATTCAGCTATCAATTTGGAATTCAATTTGTAACCCAGTCCTGTAGTCCCAGTTAAACCCAAGCTACTTACCTGCTCTGGTGCTGGTGGTTGGAGTTGTAGCTTCTCCAGTTCATTTCGCCTCTGGCACTCACACTCCTCATGGTCTGCCTCTTGTCGTTCTTGCTCCCTCTTCTCCTCTGCAGTTCACTGTTCTCGCTCTGCCTCTCGGTGTTCTTGATCCCTCTTCTTCTCTGCAGCTTGCTGTTCTCGCTCTGCCTCTTGGCGTTCCCGCTCTGCCTCCCTCTGGAACTCCAGCTCCATTCTGTGCAACTTAATCTGCAGCCTGAGTACTTCTGGCTCCAGAATGCTGGTGACCTTCCCCTGCTGCCGTGGCCCTTCACTAACAGTGGCCCTGCTGCCCTCCCCATTGGATCTGGACACCGCACTGGCCGCTAGCCCTTACAAATTCAAGGTCCGGTCCATTACAGTCACTGTCTGTGACTCGGTGCTCTGGGTATCTGCTACCACCAGGCATCCACAAGGTTCTGCTTGGTGGCTTTCACCTCAAATGGGACTCCTCTATCCCTGCACAACTCCTTTAAGTAGTCTGCAGTGCGCCTGCTGTAGTTGGAAGCCATCTTCTTCCCTAACTATGGCTACTCTGACTTGCACTTCAGAAAAAAAAAACAGGTAGGAACTCGACTGTAAGCCAAGTGATATAGTTCTGTTTCCTTTTAAAAATTAATCACTGCCTTTTCTTTCTTTGCAAGTGAGCTGACAGTCTCAAGCTAACACACTGAACAATAAAGCTTGTAATACCAAACTTATGCACACCACTGCCAACCAATCTGGAAATTATCAGCACCGCAGCCACCAATCTGTCACAACCCCACTCAGCAGGTCAGGCCCTCTGCTCCCACAGTGCCAACCTCCGAGCACAGTATTGTGAACAGTTAACAGAACAAGGTAACCCTCCTGTCTGTTTTGTGGGTTTGAATCAACCTTTGGTCTCAAGTTCTTGGAGGGATTCAAACTGTGAACCTCTTGTTAGCGTACCCAATGTACAGGCTAAGATAATTCTGCTCTTTGGGGGGGCAGATATTTTTTGCCTATGGGCACCTAACCAGGTGTACAAAATGAACCCTTAAAAACTCTATTAAAGACCTCAGAATAAACTCTTACCTTTTCCCAATTTGGTATTGCCATTAAGCTATGCACAGTGTCACTGTAACCATATATGCTTCACTTGTCAAAGAAAGAATTTCCAAAGGCACACCAAGTAGTCTTTAAAACGAGATGTTTACTTAAAAATAGATAAAAAATGTAAATACAGAACAATATATCACAAAACGTACAAATGACTTAAAAGAATAAGGTTTAAAAAAGTGCAAATTCCTACCAATAATACACTTAGGCCTGTCTACCTAATGTATTCTTCCAGTCTTACAGTGCTGAAAGATGTTATAGCTTCAGAGTCCAAACGTGTGTGTTTCTAAATGGAATACAGACTACAGTTTAAAACTGGCTTTGCCAACCTCTTTGCATGAGGTCACCTAGCTCCTTCCTGTTAGAATATAAAAAAAATATACAAAACAGGATGTCTCATCCTTCTGAAGGTGACATCAGTTATCTAGGTGTAAATCTCAGGTGATTGAAAGGACTGGATAGCTGTGAGGCTTAAATTATTTGTAGAAAGATCTAGTAAGTAGGGGAGTGGCTTTGCTAGAAGGAAGCTACATTTAAAGACTGCCTTAGAAAGATTTTGCCAGTAGCTTGGCAGAAGACACCAGGAGAAAGGACTGCTGTGTGACTGGACTTCTCTACTGGGACTAAAGAAGTACAACTGGACTTCTCTACTGGGACTAAAGAAGTACAACTCTTGTATTTGGAACTTTAATTTGGAGTAAAAAAAACTAACAAAACAAAAAAAGGTGTGTGTTTGTCTGAGTTAACTGAACTGAATGGTTATCTGAACAGTTATCTAGGTGTAAATCTCAGGTGATTGAAAGGACTGGATAGCTGTGAGGTTTAAATTACTTGTAGAAAGATCTAGTAAGTAGGGGGAGTGGCTTAGCTAGAAGGAAGCTACATTTAAAGACTGCCTTAGAAAGATTTTGCCAGTAGCTTGGCAGAAGACACCAGGAGAAAGGACTGCTGTGTGACTGGACTTCTCTACTGGGACTATATTGCCCTCCTTCCCTCCCCTCCACCCTCCCACCCAAAGCTAGTTCTACTTTTATAGGTACGTAATTTGACTGATAACAGGAACTTCCTGTTTGGGAGCAGGAAGTGAGTGATCACAGAACCACCAAAGACCCACCATCCTAGAAGGGCAAGAGTAGCTCTCCGGCCCCTCTAGCTGCTGGAGGTCTGCCTCTGAGCAAGTAAGGGTCTACTGAGAAATATAGGATATTCTTGTCTCAGAACAGGACAATCAGGAGCTTAAAGGGCACACAGGCAGAAAGTAAGGAGAGAGAGAGAAAAAAAACAAACAGAGGAAGAGTAAGGATTGCAAACAGTTAAGGGGCAGAAATAAGACATGATGGGAGTGGTGCAGTGCAGTGGCTGTGGAGCAGCAGTCTTCCGGGAGGCGTTCTGGAGGATGTGGTGTTGTCCCATCTGCAGGCATCTCTCTGGGCTGAGGAGGAGGTTGCTCATCTCCAGGCTGAGTTGGCCAGGATTTGTGGGACCTCCTCTTCCATCCAGGGACCACCAGTGCCACTGCCGTTGCCTCAGAGGTTGCCAAGAAAGAGGTGGTTGGACCACAGTGGGCTCAGGGAGGGTGAGGGTGGTGGAACAGAGGTGCATCCCTCAGTTGTACCTCTCCACAATTCCTATGCCATTCTGGCAAAGTGTGGTTCCTCTATGGAGGCACCCACAGTGGAGCCAAGGAGGATGCTGGGAACTTCCACAAGGAGACCCACAGGAGGGTGGCAGGGGACCCGCAGAAGAACAACTCCTGGTGGGGACTCCATTGTTAGGAAGGTAGAACTGGGAGAGGAAGGGAGAGGAGGTAAGGTGCCTGCCTGGCGCCGTGGCTTGGAGGGACAGGGAGCGAATCCTCAGAATTGCTGGAGCAGCTGCACAGGGGAGGGAGCTGGATGTCATTGTACACCTAGGGACAAATGACCTGGCTAAGAAAGGGATTACAGAAGTGCAGGAAGAGTTTGTGGAATTGGGGAGGGGCCTTAGACAAGTAGCACGCACGGTAATCTTCTCGGAGGTTCTACCCATCTATGGCGTAGGAGAGGCTAGGGTGTTCTGCACCATGGGATTCAATCAGTGGTTGAAAAACTGGTGTGGAGCTCAGGGATTTGGCTTCATTGGGGACTGGGGGCCCACCTGGAGTAATGCAAGCCTATACTGGCATGATGGTCTGCATCTGTCCAGGAGGGGAACCAGGATCCTAGGTGATAGGTTTAAATGCTTCATTGGCAAGCATTTAAACTAGCCAAGGGGGGAGGCACTGGAAAGGGCAGGAAATCGTAGCTCCCAAAAAAATCCACGGTAGTAAGTACGGTAAACACCAACATAGAGGAGTACGCTAGGGAGAAGGGCAGGGGTAAATGGAGAAAGTGACAAAGGCAAGAAGGACAGGGATGGGGCAAAAAGGAGTAAGGCCATCAGGAAATGGAGGTAATGAGTGCCAATGCCTGTAGTCTGGGCAACAAGCTCCCTGAGCTGGTGGCCTTGATGGAAGAGGATGACTGGATACGTAGCAGTCACAGAAACATGGTACACAGAGAACCATGACTGGGATGTTAACATACCAGGTACATAACCTACAGGAGAGACAGGCAGGGAAAGAGGGAGGTAGCTCTCTATGTAAGGAAGGGATAAAGCAACTGAACAAAAGAGTAAACAGGAGGAGAGGAGGCACTGTGGGTCACCTTGGAGACTGGAAAGGGCTCCACAATCCGCACAGGGGTTGTGTACAGACCCCCATATCAGGGGGAAGGAATGAACAAGGATATGATAGAAGGCATTCTTAGAATGGCAGAGAAAGGGGAGATACTGTTGATGGGAGACCTGAATATGCCATATGTTAACTGGAGCACATTTGCTGCAGCCACATCCAAACAGGGCCATTCTTGATGCCCTATGGGTGGCAGGCCTCAGACAGCTAGTTTCAGAACCCACTCGTTGAGGAGCAATCTTAGACCTCGTGCTCTCAAATGGGGGCAGTGAGGGATCTCAGATCTAGAAGTGGGTTGCCATCTGGGAACAAGTGACCATCAAACAGTGTGGTTCACGTTAAACTCAGCTACAAGTCAAGCCATACAAAAGTGAGGTACTGGACTTCAGGAGGGTTGACTTTGGCAAGATGGGAGAGTGCATCAGAAAGCACTAGCAAACAGGCTAGGAGGAGGGTGGAGCAACAATGGGGAATCATCAAAACTGCCATCACAGAGGCAACAAGCCTTTGTGTGAAGCAAATAAACAAATCAAAATGAAAGAAAAAGCCATTATGGTTCTCAAAAGAGGTGGCTGTGAAAGTCAGGAAGAAAAGATAGCATTCCGAGTATAAGGAAACAACAGAAGAAGCAGGACAGAGAGCTGTACCAGTTAAGGCAGAAGGAAGCAGGGAGGGAAGTCAGAATAGCAAAGGCCCAAACTGAGGAAAAGATAGCCAACTTGGTCAAGAAGGGATAAAACCTTTTATAGGTACATCAGCGGCGTAGAAAAGACAAAGGGAGGATAGTGAGGCTGAATAGAATGAAGCAGTGGGTGGGCAGAGGGACAGTGAAAAGCAGGATACTGAGCGAATATTTCTGCTCAGTATTCACAAAGAGGAGGAAGTACCTAATCAATTAACAGAAGCGCTCTTGATAGGGGGTCGATCCAGTCCTTTCACAGAAGAAAAGGGTTCTGCAAGAACTCCTAAAACTGAAGGTGGACAAAGCAATGGGGCCTGATGGAATTCACCCAAATTCTAAAAAAATTAAAGGGGAACTAGTGAAACCACTGGCTACTCTTTTAATAAATCATGGGAGGATGGTGTGGTACCCGAGGACTGGAGGAAGGTGGATGTGATTCCCTTCACAAAAGTGGGACCAAGACAGAGGCAGGAAACTATAGACCTGTCAGTCTGCCTCTGTGGTAGGAAAGTGATGGAGTCACTTCTGAAGGAAAGAATAGTTGAGTACCTAGAGGCCAGTGGGACACAGGACCCAAGGCAGCATGGGTTCACAGTGGGAAAGTCATGTCAGACGAATCTAATAGATTTCTTTGACTGGGTGACCAAAGTAGTAGACCAGGGAGGGGCTGTGGACATGGCCTACCTAGACTTTAGCAAGGCATTTGACACAGTCCCACACAAAAGATTAATAGTCAAATTAACCAACCTGGGAGTGGGTCCCAGGGTGGTAGCCTGGGTAAAACATTGGCTGGACAACAGGACACAGAAGGTAATTGTAAATGGAGTCCACTCTGAAGAAAGAGGGGTTACTAGTGGGGTACCGCAGGGTTCAGTATTGGGTCCAGTCCTTTTTAATGTCTTCATAAGTGACATTGCAGAGGGACTGGAAGGAAAAGTATGCCTCTTTGCAGATGACACAAAAATCTGCAACAGGGTTGATACACAAGGCGTGGAAAGAATGAGAAGGGCTTGGCAAGGTTGGAGGAATGGTCAGAAGTATGGCAGCTAGATTCAATGCAAAGAAGTGCAAAATAATGCACCTGGGAAACAAGAACCCAGGGAAGAATACACAATGGGGTGAGTAACAACAACAAAAAGGAAAGGGACCTGGGGTAATCATATCAGATGACCTTAAGGTTAGCAAGCAATGTGAGAAGGCAGTAGGGAGGGCTGGGGGTATACTGGGATGCATAGGGAGAGGCATCATCAGCAGAAAACAGGAAGTTGTTATCCTCTGTACAGACAGTTGGTGAAACCCCATCTGAGTACTGTGTCCAGTTCTGGAGACCCATCTCCGTGAGACATAGACAGGATAGAGGCAGTCAGAGGAGGGCAACTAAAATGGTGCAGGGTCTGCAAGAGAAGCCATATGAGGAGAGACTAAAGGAGCTTAATATGTATACCCTTGAGGAAAGAAGGGAGAGGGGACATGATAGAAACTTTTAAGTACCTCAGTGGAATCAACAAAGTCCAAGAGGGTAGCATCTTTCAGAAAAGAGGCGATGTAAGAACAAGGGATACAATTTAAAGATGGGCGGTTCAGGGACAGCGAGAAGTATTATTTCACAGAGGGTAGTGGATGCATGGAACAGCCTTCCTGAGGAGGTTGTGGGGTCTAAAACTGTGGGAGAATTCAAGAATGCATGGGACAGACATAAGGCAATTCTTGTGGGAGGGTAGGAAGAAATAGGCTGTTGGTTAACTAGGATCTGCGGCCTATCCTGTAGGTAGGGAAATGGGCAGACTAGATGGGCCAAGTGGTCCTTATCTGCCGTCAAAGTCTATGTTTCTATGTTTCTATCAGCAAAAACTTGTTTCCCCATGTCCTTTTGATCTAGAATGTCTTCCTGTCTCAAGGACATCAATGGACTTTTTATGACTCTCTGCCAGATCTCACTGAGGTGTCATATGCTTTGTGACACCAGTCAATTAACTGGGTTTTCCTGAAGACGTCATAAAATGGATATTCCACTTCCTAGCTTTTAAAGCAAACTGAAAAGTTAATCGTATACAGAGATCTGCTGTTTAACATATATCCTATCTTTTGAATTGATACCTGGGGGGGTTATCCCACAGGCTGTCTCAGCATGTCTCACGAGAGACAATCAATAACACATTTTTTATATTACAAAAAAACATAGATTAATCAGAACCAACTGTCTAAGTGTCTGTACTCTCCCAGGCCATGACAGAAAATAGGCATTTTATTTGTCTAGTACACTTTCCTTGTAATTACAACCCAAATAAACCACTGCTATGTGCATTATGATTTTATATCACTGCTGTGCGCTTTATGACTTTATAATTACTGGTGACCATAAATATCAACCAGATTACTGTTTTGTTAAAAATGCCGGCACAGCAGTCTTTTTTTTATTTTACATAATTGCTGAGGTGAAAAAGAGAAGCTCAACAATTATATAAAATAAAATATGGGTCTCGGTGTGTAAACTCGAATTTATACACACCCTCGGGGTTTGATGCTGTGCATAAACCCCTCGGGTGTGTGTAAATTCTTGTTACACACCAAGACCCATACTTTATCCTATATGTATCACTGCTGTGTATTTTATGATTTTAAGATATCACTGCTGTGTGCTTTATGACATCACTGCTGTGTGTATTATGGCTTTATGACATCAGTATGGCATGTAATATGACTGATATCATTGCTCTGTCCCGTATGATTTAATCATATCACTGCTGTGTGTATAATGATCTTGCAATATTATAGTTGTGTGCATTATGATTTTGTAATATATGGATAAGCCATAATAATACTGTCCTAACCCATACAAAAAATGTCCTATAATATGCTGCTCCCATGCTGATAATACTATCATTGCAGCAGTGATAATCCCATCGTTCCATGCCGTATCGATCAGAGCTGATAATACTATCGTTTCAGCTCTGAACGATAGTATTATCACTGCAGCACAGAAGCATGAAAGCAGCAAATGGCGCATGCTGAGCAGGAGCCGGCTTTCACTGTAACCATCCCCAACAGTAAAAGCCGACTCGCTGCTCGCCAGCAAACCAAAAACATCTAACCTGCAGCAAACAGTAGATCTCCTTCTCATTCCAGATCCTAAAAAAAGTTTCCTTTTTAAACTGCCCAAAAATAAAGCCACATTCAACAAACATAAAAAACAAAAAACAAGCACCTCCTCAACCGCTCGCTAAGACGAGCCACCATGTTGTCAAGATAATTATGCATAAAACAAACAAGCACCAATAGAGTCACATGCTAACTCCTTCAAAGGTGTCATGACATTCTGATGTCCATGGCAACACATGGAAACCAGATCCTCTTAAAGAGACAACCATACACACTTTACCTCCCTCGGAGTTTCTTACCACATCTCAAGGGAACTGTAAAAACAACTCCGATCCACATAATACAAAAAATTAAAGATAGATAATTGAGTATTTCAAGGCAGTAAAACCATCTCGAGGTTTTGGGGACTTTAGGAACCTCTCAAGCTTCGCTCTCAAGGTTCTAAGTCCCCAAAACCTCTCAATGATATTACTGCCTTGTAACACACACTTATCTATCATTTATTCTATTTATCATATCACTGCTGGGTATTTTGTGGTTTTATGATAACCCTATTATGTGCTTTGTAATTTTATGATATCACTGCTGTGTGCTTTATGACATCACTACTGGGTGTATTATAGCTTTATGACATCGCTATTGTGTGTAGCATGACTTTATGACATCACTGCCCTGTGTATTATGCTTTAATGATATTTCTGTGCATTATGATATCCCTGCTGTGTGCTTTATGACTGTGATATCACTACTTCATGTATTATGACTGTATATCACTGCTGTGTGCTTTGTGATTGTGTGTCACTGTTGTGTGCGTTGCGATTTTTATGATATCACTGCTGTGTGCTTTATGCCTTTTTATAAAATGGGTCTAAAATTTAAAGAACTTTAATTGGTTAAAACCTGTCAGGTGACCGTGCATTATTAGAGCACAATGCACAGTCATCCTGGTCCTAAACCACACTACACAATGAGCAATTCAGTCCTCCTACAACCAGAACTATCTTCCATCAGTCCCACTATAGCCAGAATTGATCTTCCATCACAAACATGGCTTCTACCTTTACACTGTAAAAACCTTCAGCTGAGCCCTAAAAATAAAACAACCTTAAATAAAACAATAAAACAAATTAATTAAATGTTGTTTCCTTGGATCATCACACACTCTTTACACACAGAAACAAATCAGAAATATTAAGTATTGTGCATAGTTTTCATTACAACTGTTTCTTTACTGACAATGAAAAATCTTCCTTTTATCTTTACCTGATTGTCAGGGAAATATCTTCTGCTTGCCCTAACAGTGAGATAATTGAGTCTCTGGCTCTAGAAGAGGCCTTTGTTGTGTGTGTGTGTGCAGTATGTTAGGAGAGGAACATTCTGCCAGTGGAACTGAGCAGAATTTTGAATCCCTGTAGTCCATGGTAAACATTCCATATCTTGAATGTGGGGAAAGACAGAAACAAAAACAAGATGAAGAAAGTAGGCTATAATACTTCATAAACAAAGAAAAAAGGTGGGAAAACAGTTATATAGGCAGAGGCAGACCCAGACTGATAAAATACATTCTTGAAGTTTATAAAAGCACATACATTTGAATCATATATGGGTGTTTTCAAGCAAAATCTATCACCCCAACCAAAAAAAGGCAACCTGGCAAGTTTAAAGTTTTGAACACATTTCCATTAAGAAGCCATACTTGTATTGATTTGAAATGCAAGGTAACATGACTTTTTGTTTTATAAAAATGTGTTCCACACAGTTTTCATTGTGTTTTATGTTTTAGCTAACCCCCAGTTAACAGAATAGGGACTATTTTTTATATTAAGAGTTAACATGGAAGCATATTTCAATGAAAGGTCAAATTTTTAGCTTTTTAAACTACTTTCATCTTATTTTCATTCATTTTAAGTCATGTATTTAAATGTCATTTTATAAGAGCAATAAGACACTCCAGGGTATGCATTATGGTGAAATAATTGCAATTCTCAGATGCATTTAATGGCACGCGGCTGTGCCTCATGCCTAACAACACACCTGAGGCATGCAATTATTTCACCATAATGTACACCCTGTCATGTCTCATTGCTTACATGATATCACTACTGTGTGTATTATGATTTTATGATATTACTGCTTTCTGCATTATGATTCTATATTACTGCTGTGTGCATTATGAATTTGTAATATCACTGCTGTATGCTGTTTGACCTTATGACATCACTTCTGTGTGTATTAAGGCTTTGTGGCATCACTGTTGTGTGTATTATGACTTCATGATATTGTTGCTGTGTTCAGTATGATTTTATGTCACTGTTGTGTGCTTTATGACTTCCTGACATCACTACTGCATGCTGTTTGACTTTGTGATATTACTACCATGTGGCTTATGATTTTTCCGAACAGTTCATTTTTGCCTGAAAGCAAGTGATCATCCATACATCAGTATACAGTCTAGCAGTGTTACTAAAAGGCAGGGAAACAGGAAGCAATCTGTGCCTGCTGCAGTGTGGCATGTAGCAGGAATAGTATGTGAGTGAGAGAATTTGACCATGATCCCTAAGTGTGAGTGTGAAGATTTGTGGATGGTCCCTTGGCTGTTGTTCCCAAGCTGCACACATAGTTGGCGGACATCGTACTGTTTTCTGTAGCAGCAATATTCAGGGCTGTATTTTGCTTGCTTTGCATTCCGTGTGCATGGAAGTGCTGGGAATTGCCATTGCTTTCATCATTCATAGAGGATGCTGCCACAGTGCTGTTCCACAGTTCATATAATCAAGAGCTCAACTTCATTGGCCTCACAGTGATAAAAACTGTGAGCACAGAGGATGTGCCTGTGCCACAGATACACCTTTGTTAGTCTCCCTCCGCTGTCTGGATTCAGATGACGTGGAACCTTTGAAAATGGGCTTTAACCTCAAAGGTGTTTCCCGTTTCTTTTCTTCTTTTTTTTTTTGTGTTAAATTTTTACTGAATTTCTCAAAAAACATACAGATCATCAAAACAAACAGACAGCAGTGAGATGTCCGTATGACTCAAGTACATGTACAATACATTACAGTTACACAGTATAAACCCACTAAACAGCTTTCCATAAAAAATGTATGTAAATACATATATGTTAAGTCACCCAACATATAAGGCAACAATCCTTATAGTAAAGGGTATGCTATAATGGCTAAGCTTGTATGCAGTATCTCCAGACTGTGTGCATTTAACCCCAGGGGGATTGGCATGTTATTATATTGTAGGTGTGGTGCCCATACTTTACTGTATTGTATCACTTTATTTAGTTCATGGCAAGATAGCTACTCTATGGATGCTATTTGGCCAACAGCTTGTAGCCACTCAAGTTCAAGACCAAGTTTATTTCCAGGAAAACTCCATTGAGCAAGCTCATTTTCAAGGCTGCCCTTGAGGCACAAAGCAATACGATGCAAACCAGTAGCTTAACAAATGTGAGAAGTGCAACACGTAAAACTAAAACAAGAATGAACAATAAGCATGAACAATAAGCAGGAGCTGTACAAATGACCTTGCCTGAAAATGTAATTGATTGTTACCTAACAATACAAATCAGTACCTTGACAAATGTGAGATACGCAACACATAAATAATAAGAGAAGAGTGAACAGTAAGCAGGAGCTGTACAAATGACAGTGCCTGAAAATGTGATAGATTTTTGCCTAACAATGTAGGGAATCTGTACAATATTCAAAGCGTAACATATTCAAAGCATAACAGTAGTGAAGCCTATGGCAAGACTTGGACCATGCAAATATAGAGATCTGGTGCCATCCAGATCATAGAAACATAGGGATGTGGTATGTGGTGGGAAAGGGGGGATAAGAGGGGTTGAGGGGAAGAGCTGGATGTGGCAGAGGAGAAGGGATCAACTAAGCACAGCAGGGGTGTCCATAGGTGACAGTTGTATGTATCTGTCAGGTGGGTATTGAGTAGGGATTTAAAAGCAGTTAGCGGCACCAGCTAAGTCAGTTTAATCATAGTTTGTAGTTTGCTCCATGCTGCTGGCAAGGCATAACTGATGGCAGCCTTACCATAGAGTGTGCGGAACCTGGGTACTTCGAGAGAAATAAACGAGGTTTTTCTGAGTGGGTAGCAACTCTGGGCATGGCTGAACAGGTCCAATATGTAGGGGGTAGTTTGTCAAGTAGGGCTTTGTAGAGCAATGTGCAGCTATGCTTAAGCCTCCTGGTGACAAGTGAGGACCATCCTACTTCAGATTAAAGTTTACAGTGGTGGGTTCTGGCAGGGGCATTAGTGATGAAACATATTGCTCGGTGATATAACACATCCAGTTTATGCCGATTTGTAGATGAACAACAGCTGTAGATAAAGTCTGCATAATCTAATAGGGGTATAAAGGTGGCTTGGACCAGTTGTTTCTTGATCTTGGTGGGGAATAAAGATTTGTTATGGAAGAAGAAGCCTAGTCTCATCCTTAATTTTTTGGTGAGTGCCTCAATGTGGGCTGTAAACAAAAGAATGTGATCAAGTCAGAGACCTAGCTATTTGGACTTATCCACCACTTCAAGTGTTTCCCCTAGGAGGGTAGTGATGGGTGTGGTGGTTGAACTGTTTTTGGGGGTCAGGTGGGGAATTTGTAGGATGGAAGAACATCATTTTTATGTTTGCTTGCACGCATGTGCAAGAAACATAGTGCCATCAC
Organism: Neoceratodus forsteri; assembly: GCA_016271365.2. NCBI lineage: Eukaryota > Metazoa > Chordata > Ceratodontiformes > Ceratodontidae > Neoceratodus > Neoceratodus forsteri. Next base: position 423,267,621 of record CM028138.1, read on the forward strand.
CGGAGATTTCGGAGGTGTGTCACCTCCTCCTCCAATTCAGTCAGTGTGTTGGCAGGCGCGGCCCCTGTAAGCCAATGAATTCTGGAGCTGTCTATGACAAGCTCCAAAATGCAGTGGCATACAGTTAAAAGGGGGAGCTACGCTTGAGTGAGCAGCGATAAGATAAGGCTGCTCCGCCTAACTCCCACAGACAGAAGCCTATGCAGGCGTGCGCCTTCGCCGCTGGCACTGCTATAGCCGAGCGGGGTGCCCAATCCCGTCGGCTGTGCTCGTTCCCCCACCTGCCCCAAACCCTTCTGAAATGCCGCGCTGGGTGCCCACTCCGCGTGGCAAATCGGCTCTCAGCCGATGGTCGGCGGCACCTTCTTTAGTAATGGTACCGCGCTGAGGCCCACCCCAGCGTGACAAGCAATCCTTAGGCGCGCGGGGTGCCCAATCCCCGTCGGCTGAACGCATCCCCAACCCGTTCTTGTTGCCATGCTGAGGCCCACCCAGCGTGGCAAGCATCTACGTCGTCCGTTTTTTTTTTTACCTGTAAAGAAAAAACAGTCCAATAGTCTCCGCCCCCTCCCACAACCCGCACCCACCCACTGGCACCCACACCCCTCACCTCATACTTACCTCCAGATCTCGTGCGGCGATCTTGGTGGACGGGAACACGTCTGCACTCTTCAAAGCCGACCGTGAACTGAGGAAATGCCGGTAAGCTGTATAATGGGCTAGATAGGGGGTTTCAACCTGTTGCATATCTCAGGCATTTTGGGAATCTTTGCGCAAATTTTCAACATGGGGTTTTGGGACCCCTTCTCATGATTGATGTCACTGTCATGGCGTTATTCAGGCCCGAAGGTGATTTGATCACTGCATGAGAAATCGCCCTAGCTTAATTTCTTATCATGTTCATATTATCATTCATGAAGGAATAAAACCATAATTGATTCAAACTCAAAGAATGACTGTTTCTGACATGCATTGCGCAGTTCCTCATGAGGCTCGTAAGTTCGCAATTTTAATATTTTCACTCCAGATTTTCAACATTGCCATTTTACCACACCTTCTTATGAGTAGTACAGTTGTCATTTTTCACATCTCACCCGAAATGTGTTTCCGCCCATGTAGTGCACAATGGCGCAGTCGGTGTGCGAAATCAATGTACGGGACAAATTAAGAAAATCACAGTGACACTGTTCATGAGCAGAGGTCTTAAAATGGCTATGTTGAAAATTTGGTGAAAAATTCAAAAAATGACTGTTTTATGAGCGTGTGTTGTACAGTTCCTATGCACGCTCGTAAGTTCGTGAATTTTCAATATTTTCACTCCAGATTTTCAACATTGCCATTTTGCCACACCTTCTTATGAGTAGTACAGCTGTCATTTTTCACATCTCACCCAAAATGTGTTTCCGCCCATGTAGCGCACAATGGCGCAGTCGGTGTGCGAAATCAATGTGTGGGATAAATTAAAAAATCACAGTGACACTGTTCATGAGCAAAGGCCTTAAAATGGCTATGTTGAAAATTTGGTGAAAAAATTCCAAAAATGACTGTTTTACTTAGCCGCCATGTACAGTTCAACCATCAGAAGTCTGCGAATTTTCAATATTACTCCAGATTTTCAACATTGCATTTTACCACACCTTCTTATGAGCAGTATAGCTGTCATTTTTCAAATCTCACCCAAAATGTGTTTCCACCCATGTGGCGCACAATGGCGCGGTCAGTATCTTAAATCAATATATGGGACAAATTAAGAAAATCACACTGACACTGTTCATGAGCAGAGGTCTTAAAATGGCTATGTTGAAAATTTGGTGAAAAAAATTCTAAAATGACTGTTTTACGGCGTGCGCTGTGCAGTTCCTTTTGCGTAAGGTTGCGAATTTTCAATATTTTCACTCCAGATTTTCAACATTGCCATTTTATCACACCTTCTTATGAGTAGTACAGCTGTCATTTTCACATCTCACCCAAAATGTTTCCGCCCATGTAGCGCACAATGGCGCAGTCGATTATCTTGAAAATCAATGTCTAAGGATAAATTAAGAAAATCACAGTGACACTGTTCATGAGCAAAGGTCTTAAAATGGCTATGTTGAAAATTTGGTGAAAAAATTCCAAAAAATGACTGTTTTACGAGCGTGCGTTGTACAGTTCCTACGCACGCTTGTAAGTTCATGAATTTTCAATATTTTCACTCCAGATTTTCAACATTGCCATTTTATTACACTTTCTTGTGAACAGTACAGCTTCAATTTTTCATATGTCGCCCAAAATGTGTTTTTGCACATGTAGCGCACAATGGTGCTGTTGGTGTGCGAAACCAATGTTTAGGACAGATTAAGAAAATCACAGTTACACTGTTCGTGAGCAGAGGTCTTAAAATGGCTATGTTGAAAATTTGGTGACAAAAGTCCATAAAATGACTGTGATACGAGTGAGCATTGCGCAGTTTCCACGCACCCTCGTTACTTCATGACTTTGTAATATTTTCAGTCCAGATTTTCACCAGTGACATTTTTCCACACTTCCTTATGAACAGTACAGCTGTCATTTTTCACAACATGGCTGAAGTGTGTTTTCACAGTTTCAGCGCAGAGATGTGTGGTTGCTGTGGGAAATCATTGTTCGACACAGATAAAGAAAAACACAGTGACACTGTTCATGATCGGAGGCACCAAAATGCCTGAGTTGACAATCTGCTGTAAAAAATGCCCAACCTAATTATATTACGGGTGTGCGCTGCACAGTTTCTACGTACGCTCGTGACTTCACCATTTTTTAAATATTTTAGTACAGATTTGCAACACTGCCATTTTACACCTCCCCATGAACAGTACAGCTGTCATTTTTACATTCTCTTGAATGTTTTGCACCTGTGGTGCTAAATGCCGTAGTCACTGTGCATAAGCAGCTTGGCTAACAAAGTGATATTCCCCTGTTCATGAGGTGGGGTCACAAAACAAACATGTTGAAGATTTGGAGTGAAAATACCAATGAATGCCTGAGGTATTAGGGTTTCCAACTATAACGCCCAACCCTGTAGAGAATGACAGGCATCAGGGGTGTGACTTGGGATTCTTGCCTGTGATGCTCATACCATTCCACACCCTGCAGTCAGTGAGAGGCATTGAGGTATGCCTTGGACTCTTCGGCCCCAAACTTCACCCCATTCTCCTATATCGCACCCATCTCACCATATTTCCGAATGAAATGGGGTGTGCATAAGGGCCAAAGACCCCAAGGAACACCGTGACACTTGTCAGTGTCTGCAGGGTGGGGTGTGGTGAAATGGCGTGGGCGTTATGCCTGACGACCCAAACGCACACCCCAATGCCTGTCACTCTCTGCAGGGTGATGGTGGGGTTGGCTTCAGTTCAATACTTCACTGCCATTCCTATTACGCAGCTCTGTAACTTCTACACTACCACTGCCAATGCCAGCAAGCAAACATTCGGCATTGACAAATGCTTGTTTTTTTCACATTTAGAAGCAATTTAGGTTGGATGAGGTTGATTTGAAGTTGGTCAGAGTCTGGTTGAGGTTCAGCAGAGATGTCAGCTAATGTGGGTTTAGTGGTGTAAAGCACAGTGTCATCTGCAAAGAAATGGATTTTTCGCATTCTTAATGTTATTGTTGTGAGTATTGATATAGATCATAAATAACAGTGGTCCCAGAATGGGGGTTGTATATGCCGGCGCGACAAACAAGATCGTGACAGGCATTACAGCGATGGGCTCCATGGTGACCGCAGGTTGCAGTCAGCATGGAGCCGCACTGTTCGGGTCTATTTGCTACATCGGGGGGCTTCACCCTCAAACCCCCCACCCCCCCAAACTAAAGGATTCTAACTCCAGTTTGGAGTTAGTGCGGGGAAGGGTTGCAAGTCGGGGGAAGTGGTTGCCCCCTTCCAGCAGCACTTCTACGGTGGCATGGTGCTGTAGTTGATATCGATGCATGTCACCGTACAAATGTTGCTGTTAGGGTGGCATGCCCGAGAATGGAACCCTGAGGTACCCCTCTGGTAATAGGGAGTTTGGAGGACAGCAATCCATCGACTTTCATTTGCTGTAGCCTGTCTGTCAGATAAGTGGAGAACCAACATAGGACAGTATCATGCAGGCCATACTCTTTAAAGAGCCACTGATGCCTCAAGCAGAACTTTAAAAAACAATATTTGGACATGAAGCAGCTTATATTTTTGATTAGCTCTGTATTTCTTAGCCCCATCATTTATTACTGATGTCATATGGATGAAAACAGGATAGTTGTTCCTTGAGGATTCATCAGCTCATATTGCTTCATCCCAGCCTGATGTTATAATACTCTGCTTGTGACAACACAGTGAGTCCCATTGCAACAGACTGTGATGTCACAACAGAGCACTATAATTTCAAGTAGGGAATAAGCGTTAGAGGCAGATGAACTTGCAGGGATAAAGATCTTGTTTTTGTGAGAATTTCTTCAGTAACAATAATGAAGAGGATAAATCTAAAGAAGATATATGAAATACAAGCCAAATTATGTCTAAATATTGTGTTTTTCAAAGTTTTCCCAAAGGTGTTAGCTGCTCTTTAAGTTTAAATATTAACAGGTCATGGTCTATGGTATCAAGTGCCTGACTCAGATCGAGGAACACAGCTTGAGCTGTTAGTCTGTGATCTAAGGCAGTGTACCAATTGTCCATCATGAGGGCTAGAGCAGAAGTTGTACTAGGGTTAGGACTAAATCTGGATTGGAGTGGGTTAATGAGGTTGGACTGATTAAGGCAGTCTCTTACCTGGTCGTTAACTAACTTTTCAAGAAGTTTTGAGAGGACAGGAAGAATAGAAACTGGCCTATAGTTGTTGAGGTCAGTCATGTCACCAGATGTGAAGAGGTGCAGTATGTGAGCCATGTTCCATATTGAGGGAAAACAGATGAATTAGGGGTGCTATAAGGTAGAAAGATCCTAGTTTCAGGAACCTGTGTTCAATACTGTCGGCGCCGGCACTTTTATTGGTATCAAGGTTAAGGAGCAGGTCTTTGACTTATTTGAAGGTGATTTGGGAGAAGTGGAAGGATTTTGGAATATCTTGATAAGGTGCTGGATCTGCAGCTATGTAGTAGGTATGGAATTTTGCTGCCTGGGATGTATAGAAGGCTAGCCCTGCTGCAGCAAAGTGCGTATATGCTCCCACACCCACCTGCAGGATGTCCACCACAGCCTCACCTCTCTTGACATGTTCTCACTAATTGCGATGCCCCCAGTCTCCATTGGAAGCCACAGTGGTAGTGGGAGCCACAGCCCATCCTCCCCCAGGAGAGGAGAGCAGTCCTTCAGATGCTCAGTCCTCTCCTGCCCCTGCCGACCCCAAATGACCTGTGCTCATTCCTGAACCCAGGTCTCCGGCGTGGCATGAGGTGTGGTGTCCAGTGCCTTAACCCTCGGCACCACTGGGCCACCATTTTGGCTAGTATTGATGGGGAGTTTCACTCATTAAATGTAGGAATGTCTCTAGATCTCCAGCATCTCAAAAGGAGTCACTTTGCTGCTATGGTAACCACCACATTCCATTTGGTGTGAGAGTGGGACCTAGAGTAATTGAAGTTGTTTAGGTCAATATCTGGGGTTGGCTAGGTAGAATCAGCATGCAGTATTGTACAACTTTGTCCCAGAAAGGTCTCATTAGTGGGCATGACCATTAAATGTGCGATAAAGAGCCCTCCTGAGAGTCACAGTGCCAACACATACTAGATGAGCAGATTCCCCTTTCTTTAAGTGCCGGTGGGGTTCTGTAACACAGCTGTGGGGCTTTTTAACTTCATGAGTTGGGCTTTCAGATGTCTGCAGGCTGTTTGTGCTTGGTACCAACAACTGGTTCAGTCTGCATCTGAGATATTAATATCTAGTTGTCTGGCCCATTTGGTTCTGATGGATTCAGCTCCTGAAGGGCCAGCATCCCAGAATAATTTGCATATAAGGCATGCCCTTCCCCTCCTAATTGTCTTGAACCAGTCAATTATATTGGGTGAGTGAGCAGGTGGAGGGCTGTTCTGGAATGCTTTTAGCTTGGGTGAGAGAAAAGACCTAAGTTGCAGGAAGCGTCAAACATTTTGCTTAGGGAGATGATATTGGCATCTAATATTCTCAAATGACCTGAGGGTGGGTTGACCTGGTACACAGGTCCTGAACATGGTGGATGTTTGCTGCTGCCCATTATGGCCATTATGTAGGTTTATGCTCTATTTGTATTAGGGACTTTTGCCAGATGGTGGCAGGTAGAAGGTGGTATGGATCCATTATTAGAATGGATGTGTGTGGCAGAACTGCTTTGGAGGGATGCCTTTTCTATCTTCTTTTTCCTACTGAAATGGGTCATCAGTGGTTCAAAGTTGGTGATTTGTACAGAGGTTATTAAGGGATAGGAATTCAGATTTATTTTATTTATTTATTTTATTTATTAGGATCTTGGATAACACCTATGAGCAGGAGCTCTTTTACATAGGTTCCGCGTCATACAAACAGTCATACAAGTGGGTGCATACACAAACAAGGATTACAGCAATTGCAGGAACAAGAGAGCACAGACAGCAGCTGTAAACTGACATTGTACATTGTATGCCATGCAATATACATATGAGGAGAGAAGTAAGCAAGGAAACAGGTCAGGAAATCAGCCAGGAGGCTTTGTCAGGTAGGAGACAGGAGGAAAGGGAGAGGGTAAGAAAGTGAGGAATGGAGGGAAACAGGCAGGAATTGGTAAGGAAGGTAGTAGCAGCCAGTGGGCCTTGTCAGGTGGTAGGAGAGGGTGGGTAGAGTTGATCAGGAGGAGGCAGGGGTAGGAGGGGCTGTTATGTAGACCAGGTATGGGCAGAGGGTGGGTAGGTAGAGAAAGGAAGAGAGGTGGAGTAAAGGGTAGATGGGGAAAAGGGAGGGCTAGGTGAAGGGATCAGGGGCATGAAGTGCTAAGAGAGCGGAGGATGATAAGTGCGGTACACGTTGGGGGTTGGAGAGGAATTTGAGCATACAGGGCAGTACTCAGTGGAGGCAATCACACAAGACTTAGAGGAAGCAATCACATGTGTTATGCAGGATAAGGTACTGCTGGAGTTGATGTTTAAAGGGGCCAAGCTTGGGGATTGAGGAGATGCCTCCAGGGATGGAGTTTAGCCAGGTGGGTGCTCGGGAGGCAAAGGATCTTTGACCTTGGGTAGTACGGCAGCATGGTACCAGGAAGATTTGGTTAGCAGAGCCCCTGGTATGGCCAGGTTTCTCATAGCGGGTATGGATGTTTTGTACCCCAGGGGGTGCTAGTCCCAGGCTGACTTTCTTGGCCAGGAGACAGCTTTGGAATTTGATTGTCTTTTAGCTGGAGCCAACTGGTCTTAGCATAGAGGACGCAGGTATGCGTGAGTCGATCATCTCCTGTAAGGAGCCGGCAGGCCTTGTTCAGGGCTGTTGAGATTCTTCATACTGATGTTTCAGTTGCAGAGCCATTGACTGTAAGCCCGTAATCGATTATTGATGTAATGGAGCTATGGATTGCAAGTTTTAGTGCATCAGAGGTAAGATTCTGTTTGTGCCTATGCGGGAGTCCAGTGCAAATGCTGACGGCTTTGGCAACATAATCAATATAATGGGAGAAGGAAAGGGTGCTGTCTAGGGTAATCCGAAATATTTAAAGCTGTGAACTTGTTCCAGAGAGATGCCAGCAGAGTTGCGGATTGCTAGAGGGCGCGATCGGTGTTTGTTATGTTGGCCACTGAAGAGCATTACCTTGGTCTTTTTGTGGTTAAGTATTAGTTTGTCCTTGTGGAACCAGTCTTCGGAGTGCGCAAAGTTAAGCTGAAGTTGACTCTCCAGGAGCTTAGGATCATAGTTGCGGGTGAAGAGTACTGCATCATCAACCTACAATAATAAGTAGTCATGACAGGAGCTAGGTGGGTTGTTCATGAAGATATTGAACAGTAGGGAACCCAGAATGGATCCTTGTGGGACTCCCAATAGGACTGCATGCTTGTCAGAGAGGTGGTTGTTGATCTTTACCTGTTGTGAGTGGTCCGAAAGATAACTTTTGAAACATGCCAACGTGTCCATGGATAGGCCTATGTTTGACAACTGGATGAGCATAAGTGCATGGTTCACCGTATAAAAGGCCTTGGAAAGATCTAAAAATGCTATGCCAATTAGATAGCCGTGATCCAGTGATTCGTGGATGAGGTCTGTGAATTCAGTGAGTGCTGTGGTGGTGCTGTGTCCCTTTCTAAAGCCATGTTGTTGTTGGGGACACTGCAGCTGATACATTTCAAGGTAGTCGCCAAGTTGTTCTGCAACAACTCATTCGAGGGCTTTTGAGAGTGGAAGGAGGATGGAGATTGGCCTGTAATTCCTGTGGTGGGCCCTATCACCACTTTTGTGGACTGGAGTCACTAGCACAGATTTCCATTTATCAGGGAATTGGGAAAGCCTCAGGGAGAGATTAATAATTTTGGTTAGTGGGAGTAGAATTTCTTCCAGGGTTAGCTCTACAAGTTTTAAATCCAGGGAATCCCCACTGTACCTGGATTTTCCGAGGACCTTTAGGAAGTATTTTCTGGCTTCTCTGACAGTAATTGTTTTAAAGTAGAATGGGGTGTGGCTGTGGTTGGTCCACAACAGTGACACTTTCAGTAGTAGATGAGTCTTCGAAGAAGTCAGGGGGTAGGACACCACTGAGGTCAGTAAAGGCAGTATTGAAGGTATTGGCAGTGGTTACTGGATCCGGAGTAGGCATTCCTTCAATATTAAGCATAGTTGGGGTTGTTTAGGGTCCTTGCCTGTTACTTCTTTAATGTTGTGCCAGAACTTCCTGCTGTCTTTCCATGTGGTGGTGAGCTCGTCCTTGTAGAACTGGTTTTTTTTGTCACGGATCATACGTGTACCTGACTCGCTTGTATATCTGTATATCCCCTTGCCGGCCTGTTGCCTGTGCTCTTTGCCATAGGTGATCCCTAAGTTTCATGCACTCCATTAGGTCAGGGGTGATCCAAGGGTTGCAGGTACCTTTAACTTTCTGTGTTTTTATAGGGGCATGGAGGTTGCAGGCCACATTGAAGTGGTGGATGAAGTAGGCAAGTGCAGTGTTTACATTAGCAGTGTCTTCGATTGGAGACCAGTCTAGATTACGTAGCTGTTTGAGTGGTTCCAGGTGCCCATGAAGAAGTGTCCTACAGGTGATTGTACGAGCTGGTGATTTAGAGAACTTGTTGGACCAATTGAAAATGACAGGGGAATGGTCACTGATAGTGTCAGGTTGGACAGTTATGGTGGTAATTTGTTCAGGTTTACTGGAGAGAACCCAGTCCAGCAATGTGCTGGTCGCTGTCCTGTAGTTTGTTCGGGTAGAGGAGTGAACAAGCAGTGAGATGTGTTCAGCCGAGATAATATCCCTGTAACTGCCTGAGTCAGAGGACAACCAGTTTGCGTTGAAGTCACCCATCAAGATGGTTTCAGAATTGGAGCGCAAGTGTTGGATATCGTCCAGGACAGAGAGTAACCCTGAGACATTGTGTTTTGGGGGGATATATATCGATGCCACAGTAATAGATTTGTTATAAGCACCAAGCAGGACCTTGATAGGTAACACCTGGATAGTGCTTTCTAGGTTTGGCACAGGTAACGCATGCGCCATGATGGTATCTTTTACATATATTGCACAACCGCCTCCTCGCTTAGTTAGCCTGTCATGCCTGAAGACTGTGTAGCCTGGGAGGGTAATTGAGGCATCCATTATTTTCCGGGAATGCCACGTCTCAGTCATCAAGAGAATGTCTGGGTTATGCTGGGCAACCCAGGCATGTAGATTGTCCAGTTTAGCCAGCAAGCTACAAATGTTGATGGTAGCAAGAGAGATCACACCAGGTTTTGTATGTATATAGGGTGATTGTGGAGGAGGGCCTGGATTGGGGTTAATATTGCCAGAAATCAGCAGTAGCAGCAGTATGATTCTCATTAGATATTCCTTTAGCTGCTTGCATGTAATGGCATGTTCATGCTTTTGTGAGGAGCGTTTGATGTGTTTTTTTATGGTCAGTATAATGTTAAGCAATGGATAATAGATTTCACATCATTGATTTCCTTCCCTGAGATGGCTGAGAAGGAGTTAAGCAATTTTTATAGGAGAGGAATGGCACGAGGGCTATCTGAAAGTAAGATGAGCAGATCAGCTGTGTATGATAAGGAGTCATACTCCTTGTCTCTGGCTTTAATACCTGATGTGTTGGATTCTGATCTGAGTTCTAGCACCAGGTGTTCAGTGGCCATAAGGAAGAGGAGTGTGAACAGGTGATATCCTTGGCAGGTGTCTCAGAATAGTGGAAAAGGAGAAGAGAGAAGTCCATTCATAAGTATTTCTGCAGCAGGGTCGGTGTACAGGGTTCAGACTCTGGATAGGAAGTAGGAGCCTATGCCTACCCGCTGCATGACAGTGAAAAGATATACCCAGTCAATAGAATTAAAGGCCTTTTCAAAGTCTATGGTCAGTGCAACTGCTGGAGTGAGTAGAGATTTGGCCAGGTGATGGAGGCTAAAGAGAGTGCAGAGGTGATCAGAGCTGAGCCTTCCTTAAATAAAACCCACCTGTGAACTCTGAATGAGCTGGGGGAGGACCTTTTCGAAACCGTGTGACTGAACTTTGGCCAGAATTTTTGGCATCCACATTAATAAGAGATACAGAACAATAGTTGCTGGGTAGAGACACATCCTTCCCTTTCTTAGGTAAGACAGTGATCATCTCTTCTCTGGCTGTAGGAGAGGGTCTGGGTTTCAAGTGAGTGGAGAAATACTTCATGTAGTATGGGGATGAGTGACTCTTGTAGAGCTTGATAAAGTCAACTGGGACTCCATCACCCCCAGGTGATTTATTTCTGTTCATGGCCATAAAATTGACTGCTTAACCTCCTGTGTGGTAACAGGAGCATCAAGTTACTGGTGTTGTTGATATGATATGCAGGAAAGCATGATAGAATCAAGGAAGGCTGTCAGTTGATCGGGGAAGGTTGTTTGGCGTATAGTTTAGTGTAAACAGACTTCATGACCTCATTGATTTCAGTGGATTTAGTGCAGAGAGTACCTCGTGTGTTCTTTAGGCCTGGAATAGGTCACACTGCTTAGACTTTGCAGAGCCTGTAGGCTAGAATCTTGCTCGCCCCCTCCCCCAGGTATTTATGCTGTAATTGAAATAAAGCCAGCTCCGCTTTTTTGGAGTAGTGAGTATTAAGTTATCCATGAACTGAGATCATTTCCAAAGGGTCATTCTAGGGGTTATCTTTATATTGTTTCTCTAGCTCTTTAAGTTTTGCCTCAAGTATTTTGGCCTCCTGTTTTCTAAGCTTCCTCTGGTGAGTGGCATATCTGATAATACATCCCCTGAGGAAGGCTTTGACTGATTCCTTAAGTGTGGCATCTGATGCTTCTTTGTTATTACTGTGGATTAGAAAGTCTGTTATCTCTTCCTGGGCCAAGGAATGAAGTTGGGGTCCTGCAGTAAGAGATAGTCAAGGTGGCAGGAGGAAGACTTGGGAAGTGGAGGGCCCCGGGGTATGTTGAGTGTCAGCAGAGCATGATCTGAGATAACTGTTGTGTGAATATGGGTATTAGTAGCAGCATGTGTGATGCATGGGGATGTGAGCCATAGGTCTTTACAGCTAAGGGAATGGTGGACTCAAGAAAGATAGGTTTAGTCTTGGGTGGTAGGATGAGTAAGGTGCCAAATATCGATAAAGGCAAATTCCTGCATCATGGCTTTGGGAGTCACAGCCGACTTTTGGTGCTGCTCATAGAGGAGGAAGTCGATTAGCGACTCATACGTAAAGTTGAAGTTGCTTCCAATAATAATGGGATTAGGTGGGATGTTGAATCTAGCAAGTTTCTCACTGATTTCAGAGAACAAAATGAGATTGTCTATATTTGGAGAATATATATTTAGGAGAAGCAAAGGGCCTTTTGGTGTGGACATCTAGGCCATAACCACCTCCCTTCTGGTCAGATAAGGAGGCCAGACTAGACCAATGAAGGGACTTACGTAGGAAACTAGAAGCCCCCTTTTAGTGGTTCTGAACGTACTGTGCATTTCCTTTCCTACCCACGCCCTTTGCAATTTGCAGGCCTCCAAATGAGAGAGTTTGGTCTCTGGAAGGAAAGTTATCTGCGTGCAAGCACTTTTTAGATGCACCAGAACCTGCTTTCATTTTACAGGTGAACTGAGACTCTGAACATTCTATGAAGTGAAGTTTAAATCTGCCATAAATTCATGAGTTCAGATACCATCCCTGTTAGAAGTGGGTCAAGTTTCTTCGGTCCTCATGTATAGAGGGGTGGAATATCTCCCAGCCAAGGTAGGGGGATATAGCGCTTCCCTCATCGCATACAGGTAGTTTTAAGGGAATAGTAAGCTTTAAATTGAATAAATTAACATTATAGTGTAACCAGCTAACGGTAAATCTGAGAGATTCTTACTGCCTGTTATTATAAACGTAAAAACTATAAATAAAGCACCCAACAGGGATGAACACTAAAACTAGACCTGTGACTGCTTGAAGCGGTAATGGCAGACCTGTTCAATACTTCCCTGGACACAGGATGCGTACCACAAGATTGGAGGATGGCTCACATGGTGCCCATCCACAAAACTGGCTCAAAGGATGAACCAGGCAATTACAGACCAGTAAGCCTCACATCCATTGTAGGAAAACTAATGGAGACAATCCTGAAAGAGGGACTAGTGACCTTTTTGGAAGACAATGGACTCCAGGATGGTCAGCAACATGGGTTTATCTCAGGAAGATCCTGCCAGACCAACCTAGTTGAGTATTACGACTGGGTGATGAGGGAACTGGATAAGGGCCATGCAGTGGATGTCCTGTATTTGGACTTCAGCAAGGCCTTTGCCTCGTGGGCAGTTGGGGGGAAAGTTGGAATATGTGGGGGTGGGGACAAAGATGGTAAACTGGATCATGAACTGGCTGAAGGGGAGGCAGCAACGGGGGGTGATGGTGGGGGGACGCTCATCCCTAAGGGCTGTGACGAGCTGGGTTCCACTGGGCCCGGTGCTGTTTGGGATATTCATAGCAGATATCTCACATGGCATCAGGGGTAAGATCAGTCTGTTTGTTGATGATGCCAAGATGGGGCAGTGGTGGATGACACAGCAGGGTGGCAGGGGTTACAGGATGACCTGTCTGAACTGGAGGCGTGGTTGGAAATGTGGCAGTTGGGTTTCAGTGCAAAGAAGTGCAAGGTTCTGCACTTTGGAGCAAGTAACCCGGGGAGGAGCTACCAGTTGGGAGGGGTTCAGTTAGGTACCACAGAGGAGGAAAAATATCTAGGGGTGGTTATAACAGGGAATATGAACAACTCAGCTCAGGGCAGGAAGGCGGCAGCTAAAGCCAACAAGATGCTGGGGTGTATTGTGAGAGGAATCCCATCCAGAAGAAGGGAGGTGATCCTGCCCCTGTACCGGTCACTAGTCAGGCCACACTTGGAGTACTGCATGCAGTAGTGGCTTCCATTCCTGAAGAGGGATATTGGATTACTGGAGGGGGTACAATGCAGGGCAACTAGGATGATCCAGGGATTGGAGAATAAATCCTACAAGGACAGGCTGAGTGAGTTAAATATGTACACCCTGGAGGAGATGCAGGATCGAGGTAATATGATCGAGATAGTGTTGCTCAGATAGTGCTTTTGTGGATCCTACCACTATCTGTCAGATAGTGCCGGTATCCTACCAGAAATCCTACCAAAGACTGATTTAGGTTCCAGGGTCAGATAGTGATGGATCCTAGTTTGGATCCAGGGATCCTAGGTCAAATAGGATCCAGGGTCAGATAGTGTTGTAGCCTTGTTAGAATCCAGGGAGCCTAGGTCAGATAGTTAGGATCTGGGGTCAGATACTGATGGATCCTAGGTCAGATCCAGGGATCCTAGGTCAGATAGTTAGGATCCGAGATCGATCCTAGGGGGCAGGATCCATGGTCAGATAGTACTACTATAGTACTACTATCCTACCACAGCAACTATCTGGCCAAATGGGAGGTATCTTTTGGTATCCTAATTTCTAGGATACTATCTGAGCAATACTAGAGTGAGACCTTTAAATACTTGAAGGGGATAAAAAAGACAAGTACAGAAGGGGTCTTTAAGTTGAGGAGGGGGAGGGACATGAGAGGGCATGGTCTCAGATTGGAGGTGGGGGGAAGATACAGGAGAGAGATGAGGAGATTTTTTTGCATGGAGAGGGTTGTGGCTCACTGTCACTGTGGAACACTCTGCCCAAGGAGGTGATATCCTGTAAGACGGTGGGCAGTTTTAAAAGGGGATGGAACAGAGTGAGGGGGGTAACTGTGAGGGAGTAGGGGAGGGTGGGGCAGCTGCAATGTAAGGGTGCTAGCTGCACATTCAAGCAGACTTGATAGACCATGAGGCCTGTTTCTGCTGGCAGATTTGTATGTTCATATGAATAATGTAGGTAAAGGAATCAATGTAGTTTAGAACCATATATCCTTACGCTGCTGATATCTGGGGCAGGCATCAAAGCAGCTGAATGAAGTCAAGAACGTGACTATCACTAAACCCACCCACCCCTCCCTCAAACATATACACTTCATCAAATGCCAGTATAACTCTGTATTGATATGTAATTATTTCTAGCAAACCCTTAAACTTTTGTGGCGGAGTCCCTTGCTTATAGAGTAGAATAAGAGAGACAATATGTCCAACAGCCCCTTTTTAAAGAGGGGGGTAAGTAACTAATGCTCATGATTGGCTGAATCACGGTGGGAGCTGGGGGTCTGTGGCAGTGCTGAGCCAGTTTAGTTCTAATGAGGCACTGTGATACAGAGGCAGTGTCCTCTCCTGGTCTTTGGTTGGATATCTTTAGCGCTTTGGTTTCATTAAGTAGCTGTGAGACCTGAATTTAAAAATAAAAAGTAGCTGAGCCAGTTAGCTGTACCAGGAATTACCTTGAATCCAGTATTGATTGGGGTTAAAGAGAGTTTCTTGCCATTTAGAAGACAATGTTTGTTTCTCTTTGGCCTCCCCCTTCCACTGCCTGGTAAAAAACGTAGCTTAAATATATGAATAAATTCACCTGGGAGGAGATGACTATGTCCAACTGAGAATATCAGCCCTCTCTAACTTAGGGGCAATCAACAACACAATATACCCTTGTGCACAGGGCCAGGGGTGACAGTATAGCATCCGCAGTAAAGTACAAGCTGTCAGCATGCATGCTCAACAGAGGAATCTCCAAGTAGCTTGAGTAGTGTCTTGAGCTACTCAAACCTGCGAGGTGGTAACGGTCATGCAGGCTTGTGGCTGGAAGTGTGGAAAGCAGCTTTTCTAAGTAGGCCAGTATGATCTAGGCTAAAACAGGATAGCAGACCCACAGTACTAACTCCTGGCAGTAAAATAGTTGTGAGTGAATACAAAGAGATGATGGAATGTATATCATTCCATGAGGAATGTCATAACAATACATATGCAGAGGTAACAGCAGTCCCATAACGGCTGGAACAGCAGCTACAGTAAGTGTTCCAAAATACCTCCTAAGTGCCCAGGAACGCACATATGGGAGATGTGGAGGCTGTGAATATGAGACATACCATTCTATTAGCCTTAGCCATGAAATCACCCTTCCCCCCCGAGCTAATCCAGAGCTATACATTTGATCAGCTGAAGTAGCATGTGCACCACAAAACAAAATATTAAAGACTTAAAACAGGTATGTCCCTTAAAAGGGAAATGCAGTGTTACTAGAGTTCGTTAGAAAGAACATACAGTTGAGTCTGAGATTGTGGCCCTTTTCAGGTCAGGTCTGAGTGACATTAAAAGTCTTAATTGGAAGTGTCAGGAAGCAGAAACTGCACCTGGCACAAATTTAACACACACCATGTTAAATACAAATAAAAAAGGGTTTGTTACAGACAAAACATGAGGACAAACCCCAGCGCTTCGACCTCCAAATTGGTCTTCATCAGGGCGAAGGTCTGATGAAGACCAATTGGAGGTCGAAGCAGTGGGGATTGTCGTCATGTTTTGTCTGTAATAAACCCTTTTTTATTTGCATTTAACATGGTGTGTGTTCAATTTGTGCTGAGTGCAGTTTTGGCTTCCCTATTTTTAGTGTCGGGCTGGACACCCTTAACTGCACCACCTCAGCTTTCTGATACACGCTGTCTCTTTTTTGCCTTTGTCTTAATTGGAAGTGTCTCTGTATTGCACAGTGATGATCCGAAGTACCCACAAAGACTTTTCCTCGGTCATGCTGCCCATTGTTACACCACACAGGGTGCATGTGCAACCTAGTGCCCTTGACCGATGCTGTACTGTAATGCCTTGCACTCTTCCACACAGAAGTTGAACCTCTGTATCCCCATCCAATCTGTATTCTCCCCTTCCTCCTTGAAGATATTACTAAAGACCCACACTACCCATGTCTGCCCCTCTCACTCTCCCCCCATGCCATGCTCTTTGTTCTTTTTCTGCTCATCTCCACCAGTAGTATGTATTACACTGCTTGCACAGTTCCCAAGGCACTGTATTACAGTCTCTACTAATGCTCTTCATGTTGTGTGTGTTTTACGGGCTGTTATATTGCCTCTGTGTATCTTGTGCTTTCTTATGTACACTTCCCAGGACACCTCTGGAAACTGTTGCAGCTTAACAGGTCTTTCCTAGCAAAACTTGTTCAATAAATAAATCAGTTAAACCCAAGCAAACATTTCTTGGCCCATACCTAGTGTGTGTATTGTCTTCTTCGAGGACACCTCCTCCATAGAACCCCTGCACACAGCGTTGTAGGCCAACAGCATCAGGACAGCTCAAAAAACTAAGCTGTTGGCTTACAGTCCAGAGAGTGTGTGTGGCTCTTTGGAGGAGATTCTCTCAAAGATCTACAGTTACTGGTAAGGTCCCCCCACCCATCCATAGTACATCACCTCTCTTCCCTGTGTCCTCCTTGTGTCCTCTCTTTTGGCCAGTTTTTTGTCATCTGCAACCTCTAGCAGCCTACTGCTGACTCTAGCCTCCAGGACATTGCTGCATACTTTGTCAGAAATGGTACTTATACCATAGCCTATACTTCCTTACATGAAGGTAGCTCATTAGGCAAAATTTAATCATAATTGACTTAGCTATTGTGATGCAGTTGTATTGATGAAAGTACCCGGCTGGCCAGCTCTGTTCCATTGTTCTCTGAATTCTTACTAGAGCAGCTCTTCATGAATGTGGGAGGCATTGTAATGTAGAGGTTAGCGTATGGGCTTAGGAACCAGGAGATCCAAGATTCAAATCTTGCCACAGCCACTTACTATGTGACCTTGAACAAGTCATTTAACCTCCCTGTGCTAAAGTTCCTTAATGTCTCTGTGCTTAACATCCTGACCTTTTCTTATCCACCATCTGTCTGTCTTAGTTTCCCTGAGCATTCCTTAACCTGCCTTAGTGTCACATGGCTCCTGCGAGCTTCAATTTTCCCTTGCTGTTAAACAACAGGAATTTATTTTTATAAAAAAACTTTCATACACTCTGTATCCCAAGGTGCTTTATAGAGCAATGAGTTAGATACTGGTAATACAGAGTCTGTAGAATTGAACAGAATTTTGGTTTTATATAATCGCTTTCATATACACTGTATACCAAAGTGCTTTACAGTCCACGAACAGCTGCAGTTGGCAGCAGCCATTAGGCAGCATATGGCAGTTAAATGAGATTGAGACTTGTTTAGTAAACTTCAGTCAAGTTAAACACATAGAGAAAGAGAGGGTTAGAGGGAGGTTAAGCACAGAGAGGTTAAGTGAGTTGCTCAAAGATTTAAACCTGAGTTTCCTGTTTCACAGCCCTGCTCTTTTACCACTTGGATATAGCGACACAGAAAATAGCCCCCCACTCCCATCCCGTAACTGATATATCTCATTTGGGCTGCCTGGGTAAATTAATGTGCTTTTTGAAATGTTAAGGAATTGATGCAAAAAGAAAAGAGTAGGTGGTAATATCTTTTATTTGACTAACAAACATACTATACAAAATCTTTGTAGTAGTAGTAGTAATATTTAGTTATGTAAAGGCATTCCTTTAATGCTCAGAGTGCCTGTTTATGTGCTTTTCGCATTTCACTTATCAGAGAGACATGTAAATGCTGAGATATTGCATTGAGCTGGAAAACCTTGGACAGTTGTTTAGAAGTTTATTCACCAAGTTGTATATTAACAGTGCTCCTCAATATGCCCTCTTACAACTGCACAATGTAAGTGTTGAAGCATTGTGCAAATATAAACTGGCAAGCAATGGTATGCAGAAAGGAGACGCTGCATCCCCAGTGCTGTTCCGTGGTACTGTTATCCAATCAGAGTGCACCCATCTGACAGAACCTCTGTCTTCTCTGTCCAGTTACATTCTAGCTTCAGGTCGAGCCTTTCGCTTACCCACTGTGCTCCAGTTAATGATTGGCAGGGGTGACTTTAAAGACCACCTAGGATTCTGGACACTACGCAGAGATAAGCAGAACACTAGCACCTATCTATGTGAGTAGAGAAAGGCACTGTATGTATGTGTCAAACTGTAGCAGCTCAGGACAAGAGACAGCCAATGCCAAATTGAATTACCAATGCAAAGTGTACCTACAAGTTTACTTCAGACTGGCAACAGGCTTGGGGAATGTACACCTATGGTTCTGCAAAATGTGCTCTCTAAGGCACTCTTCAGAGCTGGAAGTGATTTTCATGAAGCTGAAGCAACTTGGAAGGGGAATCCTCAATTAAGCGCTCAGAACAAGTAAGATTTTTAGGTAACTGGACTCTTCAGGTTTTCTTTATTGTATTGATTTGCTGTTCGCTAAAGACTGATGTCAGTCTCTGTAAATGTTCGGTGTTCACTGTTCACAAGCAATTGCCAATATCTCATTGTCAGTCTGTGTAAATGTCCAGGGTCATTGTTTACAAGTAATCACCAGTACCCCAATTTTAGAGTATAAATGTCTGGAGTTGCTATACACAAGTGGGTAGTAGTACCCCCTGTGTTCGTCTGTAAATGTCCCAGGTTGCTGTTCACAAATAAGAAACAGTATCCCAATGTTAGTGTTTAAATGTTGGGGGTTGCTGTTCACAAGTGAATAATAGTACCCCAATATTAGTAAATGTACTGGTTTGCTGTTCACAAGTGAATAATAGTACCCCAAAGTTAGTCTGTAAATATTCAGGGTTACTTTTCACAAGTGAGCAATAGTACCCAAATGTTAGTCTATAAATGTCTGGGGTTGTTGTTCACAAGTGATCAACAGTAATTTGATTTAAGTTTGTGTAAATGTCTGGGGCTGTTCACAAGTGATCAGTAGTCATTTGATTTCAGTTTGTGTAAATGTCTGGGGTTACTGTTCACAAGTGAGCAGTAGTACCCAAATGTTAGTCTGTAAATATTCAGGGTTACTTTTTACAAGTGAGCAATGGTACCCAAATGTTAGTCTATAAATGTCTGGTGTTGTTCACAAGTGAGCAACAGTAATTTGATTTCAGTTTGTGCAAATGTCTGGGGTTGTTCACAAGTGATCAACAATAATTTGATTTCAGTTAGTGTAAATGTCTGGGGTTGCTGTTCACAAGTGAGCAGTAGTACCCACATGTTAGCCTTTAAATGCTAGGGGTTGCCACTCACAGGTGGTGGACAGTGCCTCAGTATCAGTCTGTGCAAATATCTGGAGTAGTTTTTTCACAAATCATAGACAAAATTCCAGTGCCCACGATTGCTACTTAACAAGAAATAAGTGATACTATATTCTGAGCCCCAAACAAACTTGTTGTTCAAGTGATCTTCCTCCTTCTGGTCATTAATAGATATTCTCCTTTCTTTCAGGTTCTTGGTATTTTGATCAAGCAGGAATCAATCTTTCTCCCTCAAGCCTCCGGCAAGCGACTAAACTGCAGCCTGTTACCTCTCTGTTAATGCACTATAGAGGCATGGATGTGGCTCACCAGAGCATGTTGTCCTCTCCAACCTGTGACTATGATAGCGACAGCTGCAGTGCGTACTCCAGCTCTAGTCCCAGTCAACCTTATTCCAGCCCTGAGGGGATGCATAGCTCTAGCGATTCCATCATAGACTACCTTCTGTCGCAAGCTTCGGGGGGAGATGCTCCACTCCCTAACCTACCAGACCCAGGGGAGAAGACAAGGCAGCCCATTCTAGAGGGCACCCCGTTTGGCCTTCCAGATTTCAATGCTGAAGAATCTCTATCCTTTCAGCCCACCTTGGACGAGATTGAAGAATTCCTGGAAGAGAATATGAGCCTTCACTGGGACAACAAATTGGAGACGACACTTCCAGGGCAGTTGCCCCAAAACAAAGTGCTACCAGCAACTGACCTCAGTCTGACAAAAGAAGAGAGTCTTGTTTGCAATGCCGAAGTTGAGCTAAACCCAGTCATTCTCTCAAAGGAGTCATCCAAGATGACTGAAACCAAGGCTGGCATTGTTAATGACAGCAACCAAACAGTGACTGTGTCTGGCTGTGTGCCGGTGGTGTTGCATCTCCAGCCTGTCCCAGTCTTAAATGGTGAAAAAGGCACCGGGCAGAATCTTAAAATAGCCCAACTGCTTATGAACATCCAGGGGCAGACTTTCGCCTTAGTGCCCCAAGCCACACCCTCACCCCCACGGAATTTCATACGGATTGCACCTGTGCCTATCTCGGCAAAACCATCCGACAGCCCATCAGGATCATCGGGCTTTGGTTCTAGTCCAAAGTTTCACAAGCTGGGATCTCCAGAACTGCTAAAGGTCCATAAGTGTAGCTATCCTGGCTGTAACAAAATGTACACCAAAAGCAGCCACTTGAAGGCTCACGTGCGACGGCACACTGGTGAGAAACCATTCATCTGTACCTGGCCTGGCTGTGACTGGAGGTGAGTGCACATTTGTTATTAAAGACTTCTTATTCCACAGCTGTTTCAAAAGTCTAGAGTTGCTGAAGCACTCATTAAAATTTTCTGTTTAATTTTTTCTTTTTGGGGGGGTTAAGAATTGAAATTTAGTGCTCATGGTAGGTGAGGGGCTGACTGCCTGGGAGACTGAAGCCTTCTGTTTATCTATAGGACCAGGTACAGTGCATGCAGGTGTGGTGGAGGCTTCCCTACACTGTGATGAATGTAATACTGGTGAAAGGTGAGGGACTGACAACACTGGAGACTGAAACTCTGCTGTTCTGTAGATCAGGTACATGCTGGTGCAGGAAGCGTGCAAGCTTTCCCATGGAGTGATGAACTTAGTGTTGGCTGAAGTCCTCTGTTTATCCACAGGACCGGCTACAGTGTGAGCAGATACAGTACAAACATCCCCCTCACTTTTATAGACTTTGTCCCCTCTCAGTATGTTTTTTCCCTGTGCCGTACCATCTCATTTCCTTTCCAGTGTCCTGCAGCTTGGTCCACCACTCCTGATTCCCCTCTGGCACCTCTACTAGGCTCTGTGGCTTTCATCCATATCCTCCCCATAATCGTCCAGCAACACAGTGTGTTTTCTATATGGTGGGAACCCCCATTCCGTCAGCTGCTCAGAGAAAGAGGGAACATATAGTTACATGCACCAAGCTGTCGAAGCAGGGAGGGGGGCTTGAAATGGGTAGACAGTTGGCTGGGGTTATCTGTGAGGAGTTGGCATTTTTCCTTTTCTGGTGTAAACCCTCCCACCATCCCATGGCCAAAGCCGAGGCCCCCTTTGCGGACTTCCTAGTGGTAGAGGACTGCCGACATCGCATGGCCATCCACAATGTCAATGCCATTCCCAATCCCACCATAGGAATTGCTTGAGTAGTGGGGGAAGCCTTCATCCATGCCTCCAGTACCAGTGCATGAAGCCTCCACATCATGTCTTGGTCCCTCCGTCCCAAAGCAGGAGAGCTAGGACAGAGATTCAGTCTCAGGTGTCCCATGTGGTGGAGGCTCAGCAAGCTCTCCTGGGCCAAACACTAATTTGATGCTTGTGAGATGCGAAGGCTGAGAGCATTGTGCACTAAAGCTCTCTGTTTATCCACAGGGACAGGTACTTTGCGGGCAGGTGGGCACACTGCAGACATCCCCATAACCAGCTCCATCTGTGCACCTCAGTCCCAGCCTGGCAGAACCACCAGGTACAGTGCTCCCTTTTTTATCTGCCAACCTCTGTATATCCTAAATATTGGCAGATAAAATAGGGTGGTGGTTAATAGAAGGTGTAGTTAAAGGGGGAGATAACATTTCTGGAAAGCAGGACAGGAGCTCACACTGGCAGTAAGCAAGGGTGGCGGATAAAGGGGCAAATAAAGTAGGGAGCACCGTATATTGATTCCTCAGAATCATTCAGTCCGGACTTCTTTAGAACAATGACTTCCACTACATGCAGCAATCTTTTGGGAGGGGTGCATTTTCAAGTCCTAGTCCTTTCTAGTTTTCTAGTATTCTACATGGCTTGCATTTTATCTGATGGTATGAAAGTCATTTATTAAACATTTGGAAGGGTAGTATCTCACGAGCGGTAAAGTCTGTCTGTCATGTCAAGATAGTTGAGTTCTGCTGGGAGGATCTTGCATTTATTTTCAATTTCCTGTCTCCATCTTGGTACCTGACATTGTGCCATGGCTGCATTAAGCAAGGGCAGATGGTGACCCTGCTCCAAAACCAACACTGGGTCCCTGTATGAACTGACTGAAGGGATAGTGGTGAGAGGTACTATTTAGGGGTACATGCCAGGTCCCTCCAACTCACAGAATGACTGCATTACCTCTGTGACCAGTCCATTTTCTACTGGCCCACAGAGTAAGAGGGGGTTACATACTCTGGATTTTGTTCCTTAAAACACTTGGGATGGATCCTGGTTATGTCTGCTTTGTTCCTGTCTCCCACACCATGAACCTGCTGAGATTTCCTGGTTCAGACTAATAGGAACTGTATACTCCTGCCCGAAATGCTAGCTGATACTGTCTTTGTAGATGGTCCTAAAATTATAGGGTTGGTTTGGTCAACATGTTTGATTTTATATACTTTCCATGTTGTTAGTTTCCAATGGTGATCTACTAATATCTATGTGCGGAGGGGTTGAGTATATCTGTTACATTCACCATAATTATAAGGGTGTGGTGCCTGCATTGGTCCATAGGGTGCCACTAGAAGGGTCTCCCTCAGCTACTGTTTATTGAATGAAGATACCGCTGTTTTGCTTCTGTAAAATTTCAATAAAAATTTCAATATAAAAAAAGAGAGCATGGGTACCAGACGTTCTCTTGAACTGCAGAGCCGTCAACACAGCAGGCAGGACACAACATTTCAATTTGAAGAAACTGCCTGTTGGACAGGAGTTCATGGAGTTTACTCTGAACCTAGATGGACTACGAATCACTGCTTGTTTAAGGCATCTAAGGCCATTTGGTGTCAGGCAGTTTGACAACTGTTCCCTGTCTTTCATCACCTCAGCTGGCTCTGATCCAGATTGGGGGGTAAACCTAGTATATGCTGTAACCAATTATTAGCCTAACCTTATCAGTATTTATTTAAACATTTAGTTGTCCAGGATAATCTGCCAGGAATATAATATATTATTTTCAGTGGTGGTGGTGGTGGTGGAGTCCTGTTTCTATCCCAGTTACAATGGGAGAGACTGGAACACAGGGAGGTCACATGACTTGCTCAAGCTCGCTGAGGTCAGATTTGAATCTAGGATCAGCTGATCCACAGTTCTGTGCGCTTATCATTAATAAGTCTGAAACTCTGTTAGCTTGCAGTCTGGGCTGCAAAGGAAAAAGTCCCTGGACTCGATTTTCAGATTGTAGATCGCCACAATTTAGGGCTGTGGCGAACTCTGGGTGCGTCAGCGACCTTCTGCCCAATTCTGTAAAATTAGTGATCCCTGCGCTGAAGACCCAGAGTTGCTGCAGGGCTGCGTCAAACATTGGGTGCACCTGCAGGGTTTAATGGAGAGATCCATTAATCCCCCCCCCAACGCAAGCCTACATAAGCTGCGGAGGTGGGGGGGGGGCTCAGGCTGCAAGGTGGGGAACTGGGGCTGCCAGGACAGTGAGGGTGCAATAGGGTATGAGGGGGTATGGCAGCAGTTACAGGGAGTGGAGGAGGCATCTGGCAGAGGTGCAATACAGCATATCTGACATCCGAGGGGACCGGGTGGGGAGGTTGGCATGGCAATACTATTATGAAATGGCCCCATGTGGAAGCAGCCCTGGCACGTGCCCCACAGGACTGTGGGTTCTGTGGGGCAGGTGCCAGGGCTTCCTTCCACATGGGGCTGTCACAATAGTATCACCATGCTAACCCCCCAACTTGATCCTCTCGACTATCAGATACACCATATGGCACCTGTGCCAGGTGCCTCCTCCATTCCCTGTAACTGCCACTGTGCCCTCCTCGTACTCTATGGCACTTTTCTCTGCCCAAGCAGCCCCTGATCCCCACTTTCCAGGTCCCACAGTTCACTTTCCACCCTGCCAAGCAGTTGCACGGGGCCTTTAGACCACCTCTTGGTTGGTCTAATGTGAGCCCCCTGTTGCGGCCACAGCAGAGCTTATAAAATCCCAAATAAGGGGATAGTGCAGCCCCGCCATGGTGCACTCACCCTTGCGACCTGGCCCACAGGCACTTTTGCTGCAAGAGAGGTGTAGAGGGGTTTTACCGCATGGCCTTCCAATTTCACCATAGCCAGCATCTGAAAATCAGGAATGCTACAAACTGTGAGGCTAGGTGCCATTTGCGTCATATACCTTTGGCGCAGGCACCTTACATCATAGTTCATCTTATGAAAATCAAGCCCCATGTCTAAAGTTTCATTCCATGAGGAGTACATTCATGTTGTCTGAGACATTAGAAAGAAAACTTTATTATATCAGAAGCTGATATTAATATGGTATCTTAATATGGTTCCTCAGAATTTATAATAAGCTCCTAGCTGTCTCTGAGATTTAGCCTAAGTCTGAATCAAACAGAAGGACTTCTTGGATTGTCTAGTGTGAGTGTGTGTTTATTTTTCCCCACAGATATTTTTTACCCTGGCCCAGCTGCATAATGCTCTCAGGGATTTGTCCTGTTTGGGTCGGCAGCTTCCATGTATCCCTATCCACTGCATCAGTCGTACCTGCTGCTGTCCCACATGGTTCTTCTCTCTGTGGCAGAGGTCAGTGGGGGGATGGCTGTCCTCCCTTCCAGAGCAGTCAGAATCCAGTAGTAGCCGGTTTCCATGGCATGAGGGGCCCGAGTGTGCCGACCATCATATAGACGGGTGTTTTGTTGCCCCTTTAACTTCTTCCTTCTCTGCTGACATAGGCACAGCCACTCCATTGCCTCAAGCATGCACAGCACACCCCTGTAGCGAGAGCAAGCTCTCTGGCCAAGCTGCAGGGGTCACTGTGGTGGCGAACCTGCTGCCAGCCTTCCTTCACTGAGGCACACTGCTGTGCAGCAGCTCCCCCTGGCTGACTTGCCTCCTGATGTGGAGACCCAAGTGTGCTCCCAAGCTCAGGTCACTTGTAGAGCAGCATAGTGCACTGCCACCAGGCCACTGGAGTGGCTCTAGTGTGTGCTTTACTGTGAGATTTCATCCCCCAAGGACCGTTTGCACTGCTGAGATGCCAAAAGCGAGGTCTATCTGCCCATCTCTGCTTTTTGTTCCAGGTAGAGGTTAAAGATCCCTGTAACAGTAGGCACTCCCCTCCCCCACATGTCCTGGCTAATATATCCATTCAGTCCATAAAATAGGCCATAATTATTTTAGCATGTCTGTATGTGGCTAAAATGAGCATAATGCTTACAAATGATTGCATACGGTCTCTTCCCGAATTTAACGCATACTTTGTAAAGCACTGTGGGATAGTGTGTATGAAAGGTGCTATATAAATCCAACTTCTGTTCTACAGTCTCTGCACTAACAAAATCTAATGCACTTTTGAATATGAGAATGTATGAAAGGTGTTATACAAATTCAAATTCCATTCTATTCTACAGTTCTTGCACTACTAGTATATAAGTCATTGCTCTGTAAAACACTTTGTGATACAGTGTGTATGAAAGATGCTATATAAATCAAAATTATTTTCTATTCTACAGTCTCTGTACTACCAATATCTAACTCATTGTTTTGTACAGCACTTTCGGAAACAGAGTGTATGAAAGACTTTGTAAAATCAGTTTTATTCTATTCTAGAGTTTCAGTGTTCCCAGTATTTAACTCATTGCTTAGTACAGTACTTTGAGATAGTTTGTATGAAAGGTGCCAAATAAAATCACAGCTTTCATTCATTCAGTCATTTGTAAGTGTCTGTGCTAACAGTCTGTAAGAATACATCCGAGGGTGGTGATTGACACTGTCATTTTGCCATGCACTGGGACTGCAGATTCTCACTTGGCTGTATGCTGATGCCTTGTTTTTTTGCTGTGTTCACATTTCAGGTTCTCCCGCTCCGATGAACTGTCCAGGCACAAGCGCTCACATTCGGGAGTCAAGCCCTACCAGTGCAACATCTGTGAGAAGAAGTTCGCCCGCAGTGACCACCTGTCCAAGCACATCAAGGTCCACCGCCTACCTCGCTCCGGGCGCACTGTCCCGATGGATGTCAACTGAGTCATGGCAAACAGCACAGCAATGGTGACAGCACAGAGCACCAGGAGGTGATGGTAGTTACTGTGGCTCATCAGTGAGTGAGACAGAAAAGCCACACCAGCCTCTCACAAGCATTGAAGTTATCCGGGGCAGGCCTTGCTCCTGGGACACAAGTGCAGAGCCATGGTGTGTCTCCCCAACACCTGCTTTTCAAGAGACTGATCAGGGAGTCAGGGGAGGCCAAGAAGCTTGAGAGGGTTACTAGACTGTAGGAGCTGGCTTTTCCTTAAAGTTACGCTTCTTGATTTGTGTCTCCAGTGGAACTTAAGCTTGCCTTGCATACCTGTCTCACCTTGGATGAATTGCTTGGGTACAAACTGGAAAGGGGCCGTTTCCGTCTCAGGTGGAATACTGAAGTGATCTTGATGGTGGAGAGGACATCTTGTACAACACATCTGTTTGATTATCTCTGCTCAGCTTTTGGTCGTTCTCCTGCTGTGTAATTGTTTCAGGAAGTAGAGACCATACACATATAGCTATACCGTGGAGGCATAAATTCAGCATTATGGCATATAAAGTACCGGGAAATTATTGATGCTACATATATGAAAAAAAATGATGGAAATAAGCTCTTTTATTTTGACTTTCCTGTGCAAAAAGTATGGTATTGCCCTTCACTAGTGTGAATAAATGTTATATACCACATGAGTGGTGAATAAACTGGGTAAATAAATCATGTTACTTTTGGATAAATATTTATTTTCAGTTAGAACACCGTTTATTTAACTTAGAACATGATTTATTTCACTTAGAACATGTTATTTCCACTTGGAATGTGGAAATAGAACACAGAGGACAATGGGCCAAATAAAGAACTTACAATGGAAAGAAAGGCAGTTTTAACCTAAAATAAGGTACAGCACTAGTAAAAGCATTACAAATGTTGTGGTATATACCAAATACATAATGGGCTGAAGTAGAGCAACACTTTTTTCTCCACTAGTGAGTGGTAAGACCTCCATAACTAACTTGTGGCTCTGGCACCCATGAGTTATCTGTCTTAACCACTCACTAGTAGAGATGAACGTGTTATTCTACTGCAACCCATGATATATTCCCTATAGTTAGTTAGTTAGTTTTTGTTGACTGGGTAAGTGCACTAGACAAATCCTGCCTATTTTCAGGCACGACCCGGGGGAGGGGGATACAGATGAATGCCAACTGACCTAGAACCAGATTAAGCTGTTGGTGGTATTTTTAGTGAATCAGGGAAATTTGGCCAGGTCACCGGGGAAATTCCCCTGCTCTTTTTGATAAGTGCCATGGGATCTTTAACATCCACCTGAACTACCACCAATCCAGGCAGATGGGACCTCGGTTTAACATCTCATCCAAAAGATGGCACCTCAAAAGTGCAGCACCCCTCTCATGCTGCACTAGAGTGTCAGTACTGGGATATTAACCCAAGTGCCAGATGTGGGAACTGAACCCACAGCCCTCATATATCCCACTGCAGTCCATTACGTATCCCCTCTTTCTCTCACTCAGTACATTTATACCTTATAGATCTGTGTCATGGGAGTGAGATTAAATTTAGGCAAATAACATAATTCAGGTTGATGCCATTACTGGAGTCATAATAAACATGTTATTTTTCACTCTAGTGATGTCAACACCATTTATCTTCGGTGATGTCATAAAGGAACTATTTGTATTATCTCTTTCACCTTTAACCAATGGCAAAGTAGCTTTCACAATGCTCGTGGCATCACAAAGGCTCTTTGTTGCCTTTACAGGGGAAAGGAAGCATTCCAGCATGCCCATTTCATATTTGGAACTGCCAGCAGAGCAACTGATGATGTCACCGATTGGAAAACCAGTAAGGGCACAATAGGAGATGGTTTTAAAAACCAGGGAAACAGAAAACGTAGAAACACAGAACATGACAACAGAAAAAGGCCCAGTGGCCCATCCAGTCTGCCCACCCTACCTATTTATCCTAATTGGCCCTAGTGTCGTCCCTTTTCTTCCTTCTTTATCCCCCAGCTCCCTTACAAGGGCCTTACAAGAACAAGTGTTATACAGAAATAGAACGAGCAGTATGAATACTGCAGTGCCTTCCTTCAACAGCTAAACTTTGACAGAGACAATGACTGTGTATCTAACACAAAGAGCTCATTGAAAAGTGAAACACCTGATAAGATGACCATCTAATCACAGTGGCCCAAATCAAAATACTCAGTTCATCCGAACGAGGGAGGGGACAAAACCACAAGTCACAAATGGCAAATCCTCTTCATATGTTTTATTATGTGTGTGAATTAAAACAAACAAAAAATGTATATTAATTTTGTTAGTAACATCACCAAAAATGCAAATAAGCCTGTTATTTCCACTTGGAATGCAAGGTTAAGGATATGTCCTCAAAACTTAGTGCTAGCACATACAGCATTTTGGAGCCAGCTGCACTAGGTTTTCGGGCCGGGCATTTGAACCCACACAGTCCAACAGCACTGAACTCGGGAAGAACAACACAAAAATAACTGCATATTCTTCCAGGTTTGGAGGGATGATTATGCAACTGGGAAAGTTGCATGAAGTACCACCACTACTTTTGTCTCTATCTGGCCCACTGTTTGCAATTGCAATGAAAATTAAAGTCTGAAGTTTCTTGAGCAACTGAGCGAGCAGTGAAGCCAGTCACATGTTAAGCAATGGGGACCGAGGATCAGGGAGGGGGGAGGGATGTTCACCTGTGCAAAACGGTGCTATTAGCAGTACTGTAAGAGACTTGCTGCTGAGTCCCATTTATATTTACTATTTCTGCCCTGGAGATATGACCAGTGTCAGAACTACCACTGTATCTCCCAGGACCAACACATCCCTGCAGTCCCTCGTGGCAGAACTCCCAGTATAGCACCAAGTGAAAGACTGCATCTAGTTGCAGGGGCAGGCCCAGGTAGTAGGCAGTGGCCGTCACCCTCTCCATCCTCCCTTTTCCTGTTCTTTGCCCAGGAGCCATCAGAGCAGTGCAGTCATTCACAGCTCTGTTGTGGTGCACTCACATCACCCTTCTCACCCCACCCACCAGGGCAGCAGTGTTCCCAGGCAGTGCACATGTGGAGGAAATGGAAATGCAGATGTTAAAAACCTAACTTGACTGGTCACAGAGGTCTCTGTGGGAGCGTTGTAACAGCCCTACTGTCTCTGGACCGTCCTATATGTAGGGATCTCGGCTTCTTCCTGAGCTTGGGTCGCATATATGACAACATGGAGCACTACAAAGAAAACAAGGTTTACCAGCACGCCATATTCACAAAGAAACACTCAGAGGCAAGAGGTCAATGATTCAAAATTTAATAACGCCATATAGTCAACAATCCCAGGGCTTCAGCCCACATTCCCAGTGGGATTGTTGACTGTGTGGCGCTATTAAATTTTGAATCACTGACCTCTTACCTCTGAGTGCTTCTTTGTGGATATGGAGTGCTGGTAAACCTTGTTTTCTTTGTATTGGCATTGCCTTCCTGTTTTTGAGCACCCTGGAAATTCGCCTGAGTCGCCCTCGCAGACCTTTTCCTATCAGCACGGAGTACTACCACTGGGCCATTGGGAAGCTGCTCCATGTTTTAATGTTACATGGATCCTCTTTCTGTAAGGCTGTTTTATGGGAGCTGCACTTTTCAGGATCTTATGCAGAGGTGTTATAACAAGGGGGGTCAGAATAGGCTTCATTGCACTTGTGACCAAGCTGTAACACAACCTTGTAACACAGAGCTTTATAGTGAGGGTCCGACATCTGTAATTTACTGCTGGGTAGCCCTCAGCCTCTCTGATCCCAACCCAGCGCAGAGCTTGCATTTCATAACCTGCACAGCAAAATGTACTATACTGATTTTGTTGGTTGCCAGCATAAAATGGAAAAGGGTATTTCTGTTTTTTAGAATGAATTTCCTTACAATTTATTCATGCCTAGGTTTGTGTCCTGGCCAACTGCACATGCCCCAGCATATTTGATACAACTAATTTGAACTGGCTAATCTGAGAATCAGGCGTACTTCATGTTTTCTTGTAAGTTATTTGAAACAAAGACAACTTATGTACACAGTGCACTTTTTTTTTGGCTTTTTAATTTTATTAATGTTGCTCAGTTTGATAATAAATATTTATTTTAAATATTAGAGACTGTGGGGGGGAGTCTTTGTTCTGAAACATCTAAGTGAGAGTGAGATTGCTGCCAGTGCTTCCTGTATTATGAAAGAACTGTGACCCCTTACGTAAGACAAACTGGTATTTGCCAAGGAGAAAAAACGTTATTACGTACTGGCTTGACATACTGTCAGATGCAGTTGCCCCCCATTGTACAGCGGGATTCATAACTTTCAACTGTACCACATTATAAACTTTAAAAGCAGAAATTTATATTATAAACCTCATGGAAAGCTGAAGTTGGCAAGTCTGCTCAGCGGTAGTACTACCACTCACAATGCTGGCGATGCAATTCAGGAACCAGCCCAAGTCATCGGAGGGCCAGCTCGGGATGACGGATCGAGCAACCCAGAGGATGTTCTCCTCCTTGAGGAGGAAGGGTTGCCAGGCACCACTATGATACTGCCACCTGAGTGACCACAGGTGGCAGCGCAGGTGTAGCTGGTGGTCGGGGGGAGGACACCAGCAAAGACTGACATGCTGATGTCGACTTAATACTGTTTAGCATTATGCATGCAGTGAAACATGCCAGGATATATAATTATGAGACAATAATTGGATGACTTGAGTGTGCCGTGAGGCATGATGCCCTTGTGCCAAGTGCCTTTAAACACATTCAAGAAGTGTGATTATTTATTTTAATTTAGCATGCTTTCTGTTGTTACCAGCTGGCCCCCATTGATCCTACCCCACTCGTCCAGCCCCATCAGCTGCCTTCTTCTGGGACTTCTCCCTCTTATACCTCTGACTTACTGCTGGGGCAGGGTTGTCAAAATGCCCCCTGTGCCTCCTGATAGAGACTAGGTAGACGCTTGAAGGAGAACTCCATGGTCAATGGAGTTGGCCCTCCAGCAAGGGGTGGACATCCTTCTGCTGAGACTGGTGCTCCTTTTCCTGTTTCCTCCCTGTATGGACACCAAGAAGAGCTTGCAGCATGCATGCACATGCGTTTGCATGCAGAGCCCACTGGCATCTGCCTCCAGTACATGACTCTGCTTGCATTCCCAAACTGTGGTCATCCAGATGGCAGTAGCACAGCAGAAACCCACTGTGCCACCTCACCAGGATGGACAGCATCCTCTGGGGGTGCTCACTTCACCTTTCCCAGCTGACCTCAACAATCCTGGCTTATTCCCAAACCCAAGTCACCAGCATCACAAGTGGTAGCATGATCACTGAGCCGACAGGCCAGCTAAGGAGTGCAATTGTTCATCATAGTTATACATACCTCAACTGTCTTTTGCACTTAAACATGGGTCACACATAAGACATTTTAAAACATTTTTAAATTGCACCATTTGAAAGAAAAAAATGCATCATGTACCCCTCATTACTGAGTTTGTTTTTGTGAGGGGGGGAATTGATATTTCTGTGTCAGCTGTCAGGGAACAACTGTAGGTCTCATGTAATTATGGGGAATATTTACATGGGTTGGAGTGGTTCTCAGCTACTGAGGGTCCAAGATTCTTTTGACCCATTTTATAATTTAATGAAAACCCATTGGGAGTTTGCTTCCATGGCACTGAGTAATGGGGTATCGCTCTGGCAAGCTGGTGACTTGGGTTCACACAACAAGCTGAGGACGTCAGGAGAGAAAGATGGTAGAGAGGGTGACAGCATCCGTGTGGATGCTCACCTTCAGGGGCGAGATCAAGCAATGTTCTCACTTTAAGTGACTCCTGATGGTGGCTTGCAGAAGCGAGCATGATGTGGGTGACCATATGTCCAGCATGTTCCCATCCCAGGACGCTGCAGCTGATGCACTGTGAGAGGTTGATGGGGTCCAAGAAAGCCAGTGAAAATGGCTGACCAGCCACTCTAAATGACAGCCTATACAAGCCCCAACCCTGATGCTACCTGACCCTACTTGTTGGTGCCCGCACTCCCCAGCTCTGGTCCCATAGCACAAGGCAATTCTTCCACTGCTCTGCCACAACGGAGAGGTTGGTGGCTATAGACTAAGGCCCAGGCGCATGTAGTGGGAGTCTGGTGGCATACAACATCACCAGCAGTGAGTCCAGCAGACAGAGGATCAGCGTGCATTGTAGGACTTAAAAGTGAAAGCACTGGGTTGCTGCAGACAAGAAGTAAAAAGAAGCATTAAAAAAAAAACCTGTTTGAACCAAACCGAAAGTGGTTCTGGTCAGTAACATCGCGGAACAAAATAAAGTGGGTAAAAATAAAGCGGAAAAACAGTGTCACCATCAATACTGGCAGCACAAAATGTAGCGTACCAGAACAACACAGGCCACACGACACGCAGGTAGCAAACAATGTCCGCCGCATGGAGGCACTGCACTGGGACACACAGCAGCAGGCACCCATGCATAGGAACAGCACAGGGGTGCAGGGAGATGGAACAGGGCAGGGTGCAACCACCACTGGGGGAAGAAGGCCACTGGGCACCTACCATGGTAATCTTATGGCACAGACACCCACATGGTGGGGTACCTCACCCAGAATGCTGAGTAATGGAGAACGTGTAGCGGGGTAACCACTAGAGGACAGGTGCACCAAGGCCACCATGTAGATGGCTGTGTATAATGTAAGGGGCCAGCAGCACAAGCCAGCATGTCCCCAGCAACACATACAACACACAGGACAGGAGAGATGGCATGCTGGCTTGTGCTCCTGGCCTCTGTGGTTCCAGTGCAGTGCCTCCATGTGGTGGACGTTGTTTGCTACCTGCGTGTCATGTAGCCTGCATTGTTCTGGCATGCTACATTTTGTGCTGCCAATACTGATGGTGACACTGTTTTTGCCACTTTGCTTTTGTCCACTTTATTTTGTTCCACAATGTTACTGACTGGAACCTTGAAATTTATTTGCAGCAATAAGGCTCACCATATTGGTCCTTTAGTAGTAGAATAAGGACCAGTAGAGCATCAGTGCCCGAGAAGAAAACAATCCGCATACTACTAATAAAAGACTGCTGTGTCTATCCTTATTGCTTAATTAATTTATGCTGCTCAAGTAACAATAAACTTCAGACACACACATTTCACGTAGTGTTCTGAGTTTGTTATATCTAAGATTTAATGATGTGTCCCACTTTTAATCTTGTTCTCAAATTATGAGGGCCAATGTCTGCATTACTGATGTGGGTTGAAATTAATTTATAAAATGGCAAGAAAAAAAAACAAGAAATTTCATTGGCCGAGAGACCTCCAATCTAAATCAACCTGAACAACATGGGTATATACAAACTGATACGGGGAATACTCTCAAATTGTATCACCCCCAATAAAAACTTACCTAAAACCCTGAAGTTACATACTATAAAAATGTTGTCTGTTAAAAGCTAGAAACTTAAACAATAAATAATTAAACAATACATTTGATGAATTTCTGGCCCTGGTGTCAAAAGATAGGGCAGATGTAGTAACCATCATTGAGAGCTGGTGGGCTAGAAATGATGAGTAGGGTAAAAATATTTGTAGATATAACCTACTGTCTTCCAACTGAGTAATAAAAAAGGGTGGGGGTATAGCTACGTACATTAATTTCAGTTTTAACTTGATTGATATTACTAACAATTCAATAAAATGCCTACCACTGAAAGTCTCTGGATTAAACTTTTTTCAAACTCTCCTGATTTCCTCATACTAAGCCTTTTTTTACCATCCACCTGACTTCCCATCAATTGTTACACCCCAGATCATCTCTGAAACTGGATCAGCCTGTGAGTCAGGTGACGTTTTTATGGAAGATCTTAATTTTGAGGACATAAACAGTGTAAAGTAGGGCCTCTAATTAGCTATAATATTACCATCAAGTTCCTGCTAAACGCAAAGCAAACAGTTGCCATGCTGTTTGGCTCTGCCCCCATAATCAAGTCCTGTTCCATACCTCTCGCGATACCTGGTCCAGATGGCTCTTTCCTGGAGGTAGTTGATCATTTTAAGTATCTGGGAGTCACTCTTGACCCCTCGCTTGATTTCAGCCTTCATATAACTAACACTTGCAGAGTGATCAGCATTAAATTGGGGATAGCGTATAATGTCAGGTCATCAATAAAGGCTGCTGCTAGACTCGCCATTGCTCAGGAGGTCCTCAGGCCGACTCTTACCTATGGCCTTATGGCATTCCAGGACTCTAATAAAGGTGCAGTACAGAAATAGGATACCTGCTACAATATTGTCTGTCACTTCGCCCTGGCTATCCCTAAACTTACCCACTGCTGCGTGCTCTACTCCAGCCTGGGGTGGCTGTCCCCCTCATCCATTCGTCAATATATAGCTGGTCACCTTAGACATAATGTTATCTGAGCTGGAGCACCTGAATCCCTTGCTAGCATGTCGTACCCATTGAGATCTGCTGAGAGGCTGCTTCTACATATTCCACGATGTGCAACAAAAATGGGGGAGCATGCTTTTGCTTCAGCTGCACCGAGACTCTGGAACTCCCTTCTGGATCATATCAGATGCTTCCAGTAACACCGGACCTTTAAGAAAGAACTTCACTCTTTTCTCTTAGCCAATGACAAATGTTCCTGCACTATACCCTGAATCTCCCTCCTAACTACAGTACTTATACATTTAGGTAATCCTGCACTTAAAACACTAAGTACTTAGGATTTTGCTGTGTATGTAAGGCTCTCTTACCAATTGCTTTCTTGGCTGTAACACCTGTACCTCATACATGTTTGCATCCCTATGTCATTATGAAATTTGTGTTGTGTTTCCATTGTCATTTTTCAGTACTGCATTACCTCTTGTAACTTGCTTTCTTAGTGTTTTTGTAACTCTCCTAGGCCTGAAAATAGGCAGTCTCTGTCTAGTGCACCTGCCTAGTAAACAAAAACTAAACAAATAAATAAATAAAACTTATACAGCATGCTCTACAGCAGGAAATGTATTCATATCAGCCTGTGAACAAAATCAGCTAAAACCTATCAGAACCTACTGGAGGTTAAAACATTCTGGAAAAGATATAGTTCTAGGCACTACTAATATAAATATAAAAAACTGCGAGACTGGCCCACCACTTGCAACCAGTGGTCACGATCTGGTCAAATTTGGCATTGATTTTACAGTGGGGTATCTGAATTCTTTGTGTATGAAGAACCTGATTCAGGTCAAATCAATAGAATCTTATTGACAATAAATTGGGACACACTACTTCATGACTTTGATACAGAGGCTATGTTGAACTAAGTCCAAGAAGAGCAAACTTAACCTAAGTAACAAATGTGTTCTTAAATTCAAGAAAGCAAGATATAACACTTTAAGGCCCAAATGGTTGATTACAAAAATCTCCTGATGTGTTAATGAAAAACATAAATTATATAAATCATTCAGATCATTACAAATACCAATTTTTGTGAAAAGTACAAAAGGGTGCAAAAGAAATGCAAAAATGAAATTAAAAAGGCAAAATGAAGTATGGAGCTCAGACTTGCTAAAAACGCAACAAAACAGAATAACAAGGCATTTTTCAGTTACATAAACTCTTTGAAAAAACCCCAGTGTAAAGAAGGGCCTTTAATTAGCTATAATATTACCATCGGTAAGGTCGAGGAGATAACAGATATACTTAAACATTTTTGTAAAATTTATGCCAAAAAAAGTAAAAACACCTGATCCTATGGATAGTAGTTTTTGTAATTATATAGAGATTTCTGAGGAGGAACTAAGTAATAAGATTAAAAATATTAAAGTAAACGCTTCCCAGGACCTGACATCATAACAGGAAGCATGTTTAAGCTCATGTCTCTACATCTCCTCAAGTTGCTATATGAGAACAGTACAAACAGTGGTGACATTCCCAGAGACTGAAAAAAAGTGAATGTGGTCCCTTGCTTTAAAAAGAGGGAAAAAAACAGTGTGTTAATTAGCCCATTAGCTTGATCTCTATTTTATGCAGAATTTTAGAAAGCATCATAAAAGGCAAAATATCAGCATCCCTATATAATACAGATCTCTACCAACATGGATTCACAAAGGGAAACTACTCCATGTGATATTTATTTAGATTTCGGCAAGGGTTTTTGACCCTGTACCACACTGGGCAGTATTAGAGGAGCTAAAAAATGTAAGCATAGATCTTAAAGGGACATTATCAACCTCCTTAGGCCTCAAAGTGTCCATAGTATAAACAAGTTCTTGCCAGAACTGATACGGCTGCGGCGAGCTGCCAAATGACCAAACTTACACGCATGCATAGAGAATTTTGAATGACCGGGTGTAACTTGCCCATTTTTTAAAGTTGTTTCTCCAAATTTTCAACATGGCCTTTTTGGGACCCCATCTTATGAAAGTGCCACTGTCATTTCATTCACTTGTCCGAAATGGTGATTTCTCAGAGCAACCATGCCGTTATGTGCCACAGGTGCAAAAAACACATTTTGGCAGGATGTGAAACATGACAGCTGCACTGATAATAAGGAAGTGTGTAAAAATGGCAATGTTGAAAATTTGAAGTGAAAATACTAAAAATTAGTGAAGTTAGGAGTGTGCGTAAAAACTGCGCAATGCACGTTCCTAATACAGTCATTTTTTTGGAATTATTTCACCAAATTTGCAACATGGGCTTTTTGGGACCCCACCTGATGAACAGTGGCACTGTCATTTCATTAATCAATTCTGAAAGGTGATTCCACACAGCGACCGCAAAATCACCTTTTGAGACCGAGTAATGAAATGACAGTAATAGTGTTCACAATGAAAATTTGGGTCCACAATTCCTAAAAATGGCTGAAAACCCCATTGACTGCCACTATAACATGCTTACCTTTGATTCTTCAGTTTGTGGATTGGCTTTGAAGAGTGCAGACATGTCCCAGTCCAGAGAAGATGACAGCACCAACCTCCAGAGGTAAGTATAGGTTAAGGGAGGGGGTGTGGGGAGGTGGGTGCTCAGTAGGAGGGTGGGGATGGGGGACTGGGGTGACAACGAGGGACTGTTTTCCTTTTTTCAGGTAAAAAAAGATATTGGGGGATGGTTTTCTTTATTTACAGTGGAAAAAAGGAAAAAAAAGCATAAATTTGGGCACACTGAGGTGGGCTCCCAGTGTGCCACATGAGTTGGGGGTACATGATGCCGGCATGAGGACTGGGCACCCCAACGTTGGTGCGGGAGGGAAGAAAAAACATAAATTTGGGCACACTGGGGTGGGCTTCCAGTGTGCCACATAAGTTGGGAGGGTTACATGATGCCAACATGGGGATTGGGCACCTCGATATCAGCCCGGGAAGAGAAAAAAAAAGAAAAAACATAAATTTGGGCACTCTAGGGTGAGCTCCCAGTGTGCCACATGAGTTGGAGGGGTACATGATGCCAACACGGGGATTAGGTACCCCAATGTCAGTGTGGAGATGGGGAATGGAGGGAGCAGGGAGGACAGCAGCAGTAGGAGGGAGCAAGAGGGTTTTATTTTCTGCCAGTGCTGGGAAGGAATGGAGGGAGTGGGGAGGACAGGAGCAGTGGGAGGCACGATGGCGGCAGCAACACAATTGTGCATGCACAGCATTCACACATGCATAGTTGCGGTGAGTAGCATTCTGCCATTCACAAGATGGAGTCAGCAGAACTGTGCATACGTGCAAGGCACACATGCACGGTTGTTGTCCCAGAATATGGAAGTAACAGCCAAAACAGTACAGCTGTTACTCTGTAGCAGCCGATTGTGGTGGAGTGTTACAAGCCCCATTGGACTTTTGGAAGGATACTTCCAAAAGTCCAACGGAAAGTGCCACGATCAGCCATTTTAAGGCCATGATCACGAAATGGCTGTAGGCTCCACCCA
Source organism: Neoceratodus forsteri (assembly GCA_016271365.2). NCBI lineage: Eukaryota > Metazoa > Chordata > Ceratodontiformes > Ceratodontidae > Neoceratodus > Neoceratodus forsteri. Next base: position 423,306,160 of record CM028138.1, read on the forward strand.
CAGCCATAAAAACACATTGTATGATTGCTCACATTCTGCAGAGACGATGATGTAGCTTGTAGTTTGATTTGGATTCTTTTTTTCTTTTAAAAAACAAAAAACAGACTGCCCACCATGCTAGTGTTACCACACAGAAACATGTTTGTTTACATTCCTTGATCCACTCCCACTGTATCTTTCCTGGACTTAGAAACATCCCTGACAAAGTCTAGCCATTCATTATGCAGTGGAAGTAGAGGAGACTATTGCATCATGAGTGACTGCACTGTTTGGGGGTGTTTCTAATGATCAGGAACTATGCAACAAGAGTAGATCAAGGATTTGAAACAAAACAAAGCTGGGTATAACTATACATTAGCATGCATTTCAGTTCTGTTAAAGAAGGAGGCAGGTAAAACAACCAACAATACCAATGAATTTTGGAGAAGGTGAGCAATTATAAAATGTGGGGTTTTAACTAGAAATATTGTGATACCAAAGAGGTTGGTAGTGCCCCTTTTAATTTGTTAAATGGAAATCAAACTGGCTCAAGTAAAGGTCACGGAGAGTCATGATAGATGGATTACTGTCAGAGAGGGGAGATGTTCCTAGTGGTGTACTGCAGGGGTCTGTGTTAAGATTGCTTGTTTTTCATATTTTTATATCAGACCTTACAACTTTAGCAGCTGGCTCTCTAAATACATGAACAATTCCAAAATCAGGAGGCCCTGTGCCACCATTGATGAGATCTCCAGGCTACAAGAGGATGTAAATTATAATCTCTAATTGGGCTACCACCTGGGAGATGCTCTTTAACCGCGATAAATGCAAAATTATGCATCTAGGAGCTAACAACAGCAAACACTCTTACTTCTTGTGCGATAAACAACTGACTGAAACCAGAAATGAGAAGGATCTGGGGATTATAGTCTCAAATGACTTAGAAAGTACTAGACATGTTAATGAAGCAATATGTAAAGCTAAAAATATTTCATGGGCTTTACATAGAAATATAAAATCTAGAGACCCTGCAGTACTTGCAGATCCTACATTTTCCCCTACCTAGATTACTGCTCCCAGTTTTGGTGACCCTTTAAGAAGAATGATATCAGCTAGGTTGAAAGAGTTCAAAGGAGAACAATAAAGCATATGCTTGGGCTAAGGGGTTTGCCTTCCCAAGAAATATTAGAATATCCAAATGTCTTTTGAGACAAAATGGTTAAGGGACGATCTCCTACTAATGTGGGACATTATCAAGTATCCCTGTCTAATGAACAACATGGGGCTTGAGTTTAAATAAGGCATTACAGGTGAGACTTCTGGTGATGTCAGCAAGGCAATGGCAGCTTAATCCCTGAGCTCAGCCTGCCCTGGATCATCAAACTGCATCTGCCCTCTTTACAGATGAATTTGCTGGCAAAAGGCACTAGATCAAAAAAACTTGATCCAGCGGAACCCAGATACGCCAGCTCACGAACTGAAAGAGCTACTGATGACCGAAAAATAACGCTACTCCACAGCCGCAGGTGAAACTGAAGGCCACATGGCATCCCAGAACCCACCAGATGACTCGGACCTTATTGCCACTATAATAAAAACGGCACAAACGGTGTCAAAAATTGATCAGACACTTACCGAAATGAAAGTAGACTTTGGAAAAATCGAACACCGGATGGACCAGTTAGAACTGGGGCTCTTGACAGTCACTGACCAGATGGATCATCATGACAGGCTGCTCCTATATCTCATGGCTCAGGAGAGGGAACTGACACACAGATTGGACGATCTCGTGGGCCGCAGTCGGAGACAAAACCTGAGACTGTATGAGGTCCCCAAAGGAGCAGAGGATAGCTTCCCAAGTGTCATCAGTTTCATACAAGAACTGCTCTGGAAATCATTGCAGCTGCCCAGCGACTACAACCTTGCGATGGATACGGCGCATCGCTCTCTGGGCCCGAAGCCCAATGCCGGAGCCAGACCAAGACCATTCATCTTCAAAATGTGCTCGTATATTGTAAAGGAGGAGTTGCTTCAGAGAGCCTGGAGGCAGAGGAAGATGAAATTTCAGCAGCACAAAGTAAGTCTTGATAATGATTATACTACTGCAGTGTAGGAGAGTCCCAGGAAACTCTGGCCCGTATTAAAGCAGCTGAGAGAAAGACAGATTAAAGCACAGATTCTGTATCTGGCCCGATTAAGAGTGGAGACAGATCGAGGCACGCGAGTCTTTCAAGATCTATTAGAGACTTCCGAATACCTTAAAGAACAGGGAATTGATATACCCATCCTGGTTAAAGAACACTTGGAAAAGGAACTATTAAAGTCAGCCTGGTCTGCAGCACACAAGGGAGACAAGAAGAAAGGTTGCCTACCTGGGAAACAACCAATCAACTTGTGATCCGATCTGGGAGAGATGCTGAATGGATACTGCCCAAAGGTCCAAATAGACTCACTCATGCAAGAACCAGGCTGTCCTGATGCGAGAGACACAATGCTTAATGGGATCACTGCTTCGGGAGCGAACACCTGAGAAGCCACAGGACTCCCTGGGAGATCTTTTTTTTGCCAGCCTCTATTTGACTCTGGGCTCAGACTGGCTCAAGGGAGTCTAACCCCATTGCTATTTCATATTCTTTGAAGTGAATTATCCTAGAAGTGATGCTATTGTTTCTAGTTAAATGTTATTGACTTTTTCTGGGATCCAGGATTACGGGGGCACTTTTGGGTTTTTCTACATATGTAGACTGAGTCACTAAAACATGGCTTTCAGTGCAAGCCTAAAACAAGGCAAGAAAACATAAGCCTTTAAACCTAGCACTGTAACAGCCAGTTATGTGGGTAGTGGAAATATGACTCACCTATACACACACGAGGAGAGTTGAAAATGCTCTCTAGGAGGGAGAAAACTAACCTCCCAGGTGATCATGTTCCAACCCAGTAAAACTACTAGGAAATGCCCACATCCACACGACTAATACCACAGGGAAATTCGAAATAAGAACCTGCTGTGGGGCCGGGGGATGGGCCTATGGGGCACAGCCACCAGGCAGAGAACAATATCCATGGCTCAGCCACAAACATGAAACCCAGAAAGTGGCAGCACTGGGGGCCTGACCTACCTCCACCACAAATAACCAACAATACATAATAAAGCAGGGCATGTACAATGAAATGTTTGATAATATTTACGTTAAGAGATCGGGGGCGGAAAGGGGGTGTTTTTTTTTCCTGGAAGAGTAAAGTCTACCAGCTAGCCACCAGTTGATGTCCGGTTAAACCGCTAGGGCATCGGAGTAAATCCGCCAAGATCCTAAGGCGTAGCACTTCTCTGCACATACAGAGAACCCAGGAACTACTTAGGTATCCCCACTGGTTCCCAGCGCAACCTAGGAAGTCATGACAAACAGCTCGAAAGACGGGCAACATAACCGTCTGTGAGACGAGAGCTCACTGACAAATGGTTAGTGTTAGTTTAATGTTGTATGCTATGTTTTATCTGATGTTGGAACACCTTGTTGGACATCTTCTGGTCCTTTTTGGATTATTCATGTTTAAGTTCATGCAGGGGTACAGCTACATATTGCTACTATGGATATTGTAGAAAATCAACTTAAATGAGAGAATGCTAAGTGCACAGGAGAGATTACTGCAATGTCTTGACCATGGCTAACACCAATATAAGCAAATTATCTTACAATATAAATGGGATCAATAATCTCATTAAAAGGAAACCGATCCAGGCTTTCCTTAAAAAATAAAGATGCTCCATAAATTTTCTCCAGGACACATTTGTCACCTGGAGAAGCATTAAAACTAAAAACAAAGGCCTTCCTCGTGGTATATCATGCCTCCTTAGAAAAGTGGAAAAAACGAGGGGTGGCGATTCTTCTTTCTGCAGATCTTCCATTTGAAGAAGGGGAGGTGCTTGTGGACCCTGGGGCCCACTACATCATGGTGACAGGTAAGATCCAGGACACGTGGGTCTCTTTAGTAAATGTATACGCGCCCCCGGGCTTACAGATCACCTTCCACTCAGACTTGCTACAGATAGTACTGGAAAAAACTGAAGGACTAGTTATAATGGGGGAGACTGGAACTTTACAATAAATAGAGACTTGGACACAACATCAAAAATTCCCAACACCAGGAACAAGACAATTAAGCTTTTTAAAAAATTACTGTCAGATGTAGGGTTAATAGATATATGGCAGGAAAAATACCCGAGGACTAAAGAGTATACGTGTTACTCCCCTAGATTTAAAATATACTCCAGACTAGATATGTTCTTCACATATTCCAAAGATTTGTCTCATTTTGGGTCTATGTGGGTGGGTACTGCAGTACACTCGGACCATCAACCAATATTCCTTGAGATGAACCTGCAGTTAGGGAGGAAGAAAATGCAATGGAGACTTAATATGTCTCTTCTGAGGGACAAAGACACGGTATCAGCTATTCAAAACACAATCAAACAGGCCATAGAAGACAACACTAGACAGGATACCTCACCGCAGATCTTATGGGACACGATCAAAATGTAAGTGAGAGGCAAACTAATTTCTGTAGCAGCATTTAAGAAAAAGAGAGGAATCGCCAGCTAGACTCACTGACAGATCAACTAAAATCCTTAGAAGAACAACAAAAACTAAAGTGGTCCAAACAGACAGAAGAAGTCAAAAAGAAGATTAAAAATAAGATTCAAAACATATTAAAAATAGAAATGGAAAAATCACTACTATATCTGAAACAAACGTATTATGAGGGTGTCCCCAGAGTGACTAAATACCTGGTACATAGACTTAAACAACAATTGACCAAATCCACTATGTAAGCAATAATATCCAACAGGGCGGGCGGTATTGGGCTATACCGGACCGCCCAGAGGTGTAATGAGGGTATTATTGCGCTTAGAAAATGGGCCACTTTATTACTTTTGTTTAAAAAATATTTATTTTTAAGTTTAAGTGATGAAACTCTTAGCAGACTCATTTATTTTCTAATAAAATAGTCCCTCCACCTACTATTTTTTTTTCAGCTGCCCAATGGTATCATGGGAACTGTAGTTTGTTTGGGGGAGGCTGCGTAGCTGACCATGGGTAATGGCAGGAGAGAGAAAATGTCTCTCTCCAACAGCATGGCAAGAACTGAAGTTTTTTTTTTTATACTGTACTTTTCTCCAGTTACTGCAGTTAGCGTACATCTGCCCCATTTCCCCTTTCTCAGTGATACAAGCTGGACGTCTTGAAAATAAGACACGGGTCATTAGATAGCGTAGTTTAACTGACCACATGTCCTTCAGTTGACTGCTTTTTACTACCTGATTTTTTTTCCCCAATCCTCTTCTTTTCTGTTCACCGTCTCCTTCACAAACCCCTCAATCCATGGCATGTTTTTTTTTTTTTAAAATAACAGATGGCATTCAAGGGAGATGGGTTTGTAGGGTCAGTAATCAGCTTGGATTGTGAGCACCAGTCAAACATCGGGAGCAGCGTGGGAGCGCTCAGTATCTGCCTGCGATCAACTCAGAGCGGTACAATTTTCTCATTTTCCACCCCTAAATAACTGTTTTACAAAAACGTTCTGTGATGAGCGGGATAGGGAGCTGAGAGCGTGGAGCCTGTGCGAGCGGGAGAAAGTTGTTTTCGGTAGCGCATAGCACGCGATGTGCTAGCAGTACCGTTTTAAATGTCAAGAACGTTTAAAAATAAGTTGCAGGCAGAGAGAGCTAGCAATGTTTTTGTTTAGGCAGATTACTGATGCTTTTGTGTAGATTTGGAAGTGGATAGAGAGAGAGAGAGAGAGAGAGAGAGAGAGAGACTGTCCTGTATTATTTACTGTGGAATTGCCGTTAACGGAGAAGAAAAAAATGGTGTTCTGCCAGTTCAAAACTGCCACTGCCAATTGATTAGGAGGGGGCTGGTAGAGCAAAGTTACAAGTGCTACTGGAGGAGACAGTCTATTTTCAGGAACGTGGATGAGGGGAAAAACATGATGTCTGGTTGTGGCATAGGCTAAGCTTGAGAGGAGATGGTTGAAGGGCTGGGTGTCAGCTCTCGCTAAGGGAGAGAAAAAATGGTGGATAATTACAAATCAACATTCCATTGGCACATTTATATTGGTTATCAGGTCGGTTGGGACTGGCACCTTTTTATACCTGGGCTCTGTTGTCTGATAGATGCCCACCTTGCCAGGGCTATCAGCCAATCCGAGCCCCAGACTTTCTTTGGCCATTTTCTAATACAAAAATTAAACACCCCATGTCAGATCAATTGACATATACAAGGGAGCAAATTGCTAAGGCTTTTGTTTCATATTACAAAAAACTATATCAACCCCAACAGGGCTCCCCCCCCGAAGAAAAAAGCAAATTTCTACAAGCCTTGAACCTCCCCACCTTGTCTCAGGAACAAGGGGATGCTCTTACAGCACACATTTCACACACATAAATTATCAAGGCTATTAAAGAAACCAAGACCAGGAAGTGTCCGGGCCCTGACAGATTCAGGGGGGAATTTCATAAGACTTTTTTCAAAGAAGTGACACCACTACTGGGAAACACGTACAATGTGGTTTGGGGGGAAGGAGAGGAGGTGCCATCCTCGTGGAATTATACCACCATCACAGTCCTACATAAAACAGAAAAGGACCCCTCGGAGTGTGGATCTTACCAACTCATCTCCCAATTAAATGCGGATTACAAAATATTTACATTGATCATTACTCAAAGACTTAAAACACTTATTCCACAGATCATATATATGGACCAGACTGGAGTTGTGGCAGGCAGACAAGCACCAGATGGTGTCAGGCGCACCATCAACATCATAAATACCATCAACTATACACGTACGCCTGTGTGCCTAATGAGCCTGGATGCTGAAAAAGCCTTCGATAAAGTTTCCTGGGAATTTCTCTTTTTGGTCCTAGAGCATATGGGTTTCCCCCAACAATTTACAGCAGGCCTCAAAGCCCTATATGCGGGTCCACGGGTGTGTGTGCGGGTTAATGGAGGCCTGTCAGGCAGGTTTAGGTTGGGTAGAGGCACTCAGCAGTGGTGCCCCTTGTCACCCATTCTATTCGCCCTTTATATAGAGCCATTAGCAAAGGTGATAAGAGATGAACCCCACATAATAGGGGTGAGAGTGGGAGAGGCAGACCATAGACTCTCACTATACGAAGATGATGTACTGCTTTACCTTACACAACCAGAATCTTCAATCCCCCGGGTCTGGGACCTATTACAAGAATTTGGAAAACACGCAGGATACACACTGATCAGGACAAAAACTGAAGTTCTTATATTCCATTACAACCCCTTTCAAGAAATCAAACAAAAACTCCCCTTAAACTGGGACACCTCCAAAATTAAATATTTAGGGATCAATGTTCCCAAAAACTTGTCCAAATTACTACTGGACATTAATTTTGGCCCTCTCCTCACCCAGATTCAGCAGGCCATCTCGAGGTGGTCAGTGGTGAAATTTCCTATGTACTCCCGTATCCAATCTGTTACAATGAATATTCTTCTTAAATTCTTATATTTATTTCAATGGCTGCCCCCAAGGATTCCAATAAAACAATTCCAAACCTGGCAAGGAATGATTACCAAATATATATGGGAGACGAGAAAACCTCGTATAAAGGCTTCAATAATGTGCCTAGATAAATCTAAAGGCGGAAGGGCACTCCCAAATATGGAAGACTACTACCTGGCTGCTCAATTGAGATTTGCTCTCCTATGGTCAGCAGATGGATATGAAGCCCACTGGAAGGGGATGGAGAAGGATATGGGGGGACCCCCACCCCCTTGGGAGCAAGGGTAATGGATATAACATTTAGAGATCAGCTTGGGGAACTCCCTCTCCTGACAGTCAGAAATACATTGTGTGCGGTGTATAGGGTCAGGTCTAAATACAAGTTAGTCAACTTGCTCTGGCCCCTTAAATGGTTCACCTGGGGAGATTCATTCCCTCCCACCAAAATGGACCACACATTTTGAAAATGGGCAAGACAGCGATTCCTGACACTAGGGCAAATGCTAGAAGGGGACACAGTGCAGGAATTCTTCCGGATCAGAGAGACATATCACCTACAGAACAAAGACACTTTAGATATCTCCAACTCAGGACCCATATAACAAACCTTCAACAAGAGACACACACCTCCCCGAATATGCAAACCGTCATTGGACTAATTCAAGCAATTCAACAGGGGTCACTTTTAAGAGGTCACATAGCCAGCCTCTATAAGGCCCTAAGGGGTATGAACTCGGGAGGTGCACTGCCCCTGAAGAAAAAGTGTGAAACAGAAGCTGCACTACAGTTGACTGAAGAGGAGTGGGACAAACTATTCAGCCAGGCACATAAAACCACACATTCCCCTTTATGGCAAGAGTTTTCCTGGAAAATTAGGGTTCATTTCTTTTACACCCCAGTATTACAAAGCAAATTGAGTCCTCTCTGCTCCACGGAATGCTGGAGATGCTTTGAACCCTATGCCTGCCCACCATACTCATATTATGGCAATGCCCAAGATTGCAATTACACTGGGGGCAGATAAAATCATTGAAGGATTTATTTGGTGTAGCCCCAGACATGAATATCTCCCACGTGGTATTGGGCCTGCACCCCCCCCCCCAAGGATTAAGGGAGCAGATGTTCTGTATATGTGGAATATATAACTTGTTGCAGCCCACAAAGCCAGTACCAGAAAATGGCTGTCGGGGATCCACCAACCCATCTATAGTGGATAAGCATAGTATAAGACATTTCAGAGAAGGTGAAACTTAGAACTGGGTTGTTTACACGACAGTGGGACAGGTGGTTCCTATGGAAAGAGACCTAAAGAGACTAAGCCCCGGGGAGAACAGGAGAGGGGGATGGGGAACAGAAGAGGCAAGCTGAAGCTAGAAGGGAAAAAGAGAGTACTGATGTTTCACAACAAATAATAAAAAGACTGTGGAAAAGACAAAGGAAGAAACTGCACTAGATGTATAAAACTGCTGGATAAAAGCTGATGTGCTGTGATTTATAACAACTTGTGATACAATGTCTGTAACATAGCTGTACCCATATATGCCAATAAAATGAACTGAAAAAAGGCACTACAGGCACGGGGGAGGGGCACCTTACAAATAATAAGTAAAAAATTCAACAGCACAAGAAAAACATTTTATTCCCATAGGGTGGTTAACCCCTGGAATGCCCTCCCCCTTGAAATTGTTGTTAGCAATGGTAAACCTATTTTTAAGAACAACTGGACAACTTGATTTTGTCAAATGCCAGTATACAGTATTATCGAGTATGAGATAGGAGCTTCTATGGGCAATGTATAATGCTCCTGACTTCACTTGAGTATGAATGTCACCAGAGCATGCATTAAGTGAGCAATAACCCACGACAGGGTATGGTGTTATAAGGGATTAATCAACACCCAGGAGGCGTTGTGAGGCACAAGGCCACAGGCTGAGTTTCCTCACAGCACCTGGGGTGTTGATTAATCCCCAATAACCCACACCCTAGAGTGGGTTATTGCACTTATAACATGGGTTGTAACAGAACAGCAATATTATCAAGAGAAACTCTTTTATTGCTGTTCAACTTCATGAAATGGTACTGTATCCTGCCACCTGGCAAAGTAATCCTGCACAAATCATGCATATCACAGTGATGTTATGATGATAGAAATGGTGGAAATGTACTATTAGGTTTATTTCTGCCATTTCTGCTTCATAACATAACTGTGACTATGACTTTTAAGTCTCCTGATGTGCACAAGTGCAGTACTGCTGATTACTTCTCCCGTTCTCCCTATCACTGCCTTGCTGGCTCTCACTATCACATGAGCTACTTACCTCCCTGCTGCCAGTCACCAAGATACAGACGGTATGGAACAATTATGTGCTGCTCAAGTGTTTTATGCACACTACCTTACTGTCCCAGGCTCTGTCTCTTTCTGTCTCCACCCCCCACCTCACTTTCTGTGTGTGTCTGTCTCTCTCTCTCTCTCTCTCGACATCCAGGACACTGTGCACGAAGTCAAACAGAGAGAGACACACACACACACGAAGGAGATGTACCGGTCTAGCACTCTCGGTGTCACTGTGTTTCACTGTCCCTCTGTGTAGGTGCCCTCATCAAGGTCACTTACCCTGGTACGTTGGGCATTCACAGAGATACAGTGAGAGAGCGAGCACTGGAACATGCTGGTCCCATCAGTGGGAGCAGGGTGAGCTGCTTGCACTGGTCTCTTGTTCTGTCATCAGGATGCATTCTCACTGGAGTGGGTTGGAGCACTCTCCCCATTTTCATTTTCAGTGTTGGTGACTGGCAAGTACCTGAACTTCACTCCCGATGTTCCCATACTTCCTCATGGGGGGGGGGCAGGGGAGGCCAGTGCAAGGTGAGCTGCTGGGTTTCTCTCTGTCTCTCTCTCACACTCCTTCTCCCTGCACCGCAGTGCTGCTGATTTAACCTATGGGGACTTCACCTGAAGACACAGTTGCTTGGGAGAGGTGAAGGGGGACTAGGGGACGATTCTCTCTCTCTCTCTCTCTCTCTCTCTCTCTCCCCATCCCCCCACATCTCTCACTGTCGGATGGTGAGGCAAACTGTCCAGTACCTGCTATAGGGATTGCCAAGGTCAGTGGCATGTCTGTGGGGTTACACAACTGATGTTGTGCACAACAAGGGGGAGTTCCTCATTAATGATTTTACATTTTCACCCACAAATAGTTTAATTTGTGTGCCCTGCTTCATCACTGTTCCGTGGCTGCCTTCCTCATTTTGCTGACTGAACCATACAATGAGTCATGATGGCAATTCACTGAATCACTCCACATAACTGTGGATTAAATAGGGTATTTAATCCACGGCCATGCAGAGTGACTGCACCAATCAGGTTGCATGCGTTTTTGCCAACCCATGTTATAAATAAGCAATAACCCAAGACAGGGTACGTTATAAACAAAAACACACACACACACACACACACACACACACACACACACACACACACACACACACACACCAGTGGCTCAGTAGGTAGCACACTGACCTCTGAGGCCGGGAGATCAGAGGGCTGTGGGTTCAGTTCCCACATCTGGCACTTGGGTTAATATCCCAGTACTGACACTGTAGTGCAGCATGAGAGGGGTGCTGCACTTCTGAGGTGCCACCTTTCAGATGAGATGTTAAACTGAGGTCCCATCTGCCTGGATTGGTGGTAGTTCAGGTGGATGTTAAAGATCCCATGGCACTTATCGAAAAGAGTAGGGGAATTTCCCCGGTGTCCTAGCCGAATTTCCCTCATTCACTAAAAATATCACCAACAGCTTAATCTGGTTCAAGGTCAGTTGGCATTCATTTGTATCCCCCTCCCCCGGGTCGTGCCTGAAAATAGGCAGGATATATCTAGTGCACTTACCCGGTCAACAAAAACTAAATAAATCTCTATAATGCACACCTTATCAGTGATTGTTACTTATTTATTCTAACCCCAGGAATTCTTCAATATGATTAACTCTAGCAGTCTGCCTTCTGAGCTGAACTGCCCCAGAGATGAATGGAACTTATGCAAATGATGGAACATCTATTGGCTCGTGCCACCATTCAAACTGCTGCCCTTACCAACTGCTGCATTCTATAATGCTCAGATTTCATTCTCCACCTGCCTAGTTAGATGCCTTGGAGACTGCTCCTCAGCCTGACTGAGAAAACATTTATTTTCATAAAAATAAGTATTTGTTTTTATTTCTCTTTTATTACTGCTGCCTTTACTTAGTTTTTATAGTTAACGCTAGTTTTATTTGTGTTTAGTTGTATTTTTATCTCAATTAATGGTTCCTCATCTATTCTCTGCAACCATCAAGAAACCAGCTATCGGGGCTTATTCTGTTTGTTTTTTATTTTAAAATACATTTTAAACTTAAGTTGGTATCCTCCTTGGTTTGATCTGTGGTTTTGTCTTATTTTGACAGATTTGCATTTTTTTCTCAGTTCAGGAATCAACCACGTATTCTGGAACTGCTTACTTGGGTTTTCACCCATCTTAACCTTGGTGGGAAACCGAACTTAAGTTTATTAATTTCTTGGATTCTATAAAGAAATACTCTGTGGGTATGTCCAATAAGCCAAAGAAAAAGACAGGGCCTACTGGATTCAAAATTGTACCAAGTGTGGAGAGATTTTTGCCAAGGTTGATAAACATGATTTGTGTTTATTTTGCCTTGGATTTTCACACTTCCCGGCTGATTGTGAGGTTTGTAAAACCTTCCCTGAGAAAATCGTAGAAAAATGCCTTAAACATTTTCTGGTTAAAATGGCATCTCCATCAGATCCTAGTGATCCTGCTTCTGTTAAACCTAAAGAAAAGGCTAAAGATGTTGAATCTACCGCCCCTGAGAAAAGCGAGACATCAAAGCCAAAAAGACCTGGGGAACTGGTGAAAAATCACATTCCGGCTAAGAAAAAAGATAAGAAAAAGCATACTGAACCTCCGGCTGAGAAAGTAATGGAGCTCCTGGTTCCAAAATCATCTGGGCCAACGGCAGAAGCAGTGGCTCAGGCTTTGCAAATATTACAAGCCCTCCAAGCTGCCATAAATCAAGGCTTATTGGCTGGTTCAACCGCAGCCAGTATTAGTAGAACCGTTGATTCCACTATCAGTTCCTACGGTTCAAAGACCAGTTCTGATGGCACAGGATCCCACATATGAGGAGTATAATAAGGATGAGGATGAATCAGTGGAACCAGAGATTTCTCCGGAGCAGAACTTTGAATCCCCACCATAACTCCCAGAGGACTATTCCTCTCATTTCACACTTGTGAAACAGATGGTGGATGCCCTTGACCTCACCACACATACGTCTGTGGAGGATGAAGAAGAGGCAGATTTCATGGAGATGATGGGTTAACACCTGCTAAGAGGCTCTTACTCCACATCAATAAGTTCCTGAAATGCATGCCTTAAGAGTCCTGGAAACTCCTTATACAGTACCACCAGTGGACAAGAAAGTTGACAAAAAGTATCAGCAAGAACAATCAGGGATGGAATTCCTGTTCTCCCATCTTGATCCAGAAGGGATGGTACAAGCAGCAGCTTGCAATAGGGTCAAAGTGCCCCTAGCAACCTAACCTCCTGAGAAGGATTCCAGGAGGATAGATAGCATGGCCAAAAAAGGCTACTTGGCAGCTTCACTGGGCATTAGGCAGGCCTATTACATGGCTTATGCTGCCCAGTATCAAAAATCCCTATGGAGCTCTGTCATGGCTATGGCAGACAAAGCACCACCTGGACTGGTGGCCGACATGGTGGAAACTGCCAGATGTGGCTTAGAAGACTCAAAGTACCAGTTCCACATGGCAGTAGATGCCAATGATAAGGCAGCCAGGTGGATGGCAGTAGCTGTTGCCTTGAGGAGGTTTGCATGGCTTAGAATCACAAACATGACACGACACACAGGCAAAAGCAATTGATTTCGCTGTGGAAAACAACTCCCTGTTTGAGGACATAACAGAGGCATACAAGAAAAAGGTGGATGAATACAAGACCACCTACAAAAGCAACACGGCAAAAGAAAAGGCCTCAGCCTCCCATAGGCCTAAGGGGAGGGGAGGGGAAGGGAGGTAGAGGTAGGAGATACGGCAGACCATTTTTCCAAGCCCAAGCTTCCACTGCTTACCAGCAGCCAAGGGGCTATTTCAGGGTCAGAGATCGTAGAGGTCCCAGAAGGGGAGACCAGACCTCACAGGCTGCAGCCCAGGCTAAACAGAACCCCTGATGTGTCAGTCAGGGTCGCCTCCCGAATGCCAGTAGGGGGCAGGTTGACTCACTGCTTCCAGACGTGAAAAACCATCACCACAGACAAGTGGATGCTGGAGGTGGAGAGTCAGGGCCTAGCCCTCAGCTTCAAATCTTTCCCCAAACTAAGAGCAAGGTTTTTCAGACCATCATCCCCCATAGAAAGAACACTCCTGGAAAGCGGAGTGTCAGATCTGTTACTGGGAAAAGCAGTGGAGCCAGTTCCCCCTCACCCAAAGGGGGAAAGGGTTTTGTTCTAGATACTTCCTAAACTTAAAGAAAAATGGGACGTGGCGACTCATTTTAGACCTAAGAGCTCTAAACAAGCACTTAGCAAAGGGAAAGTTCCAGATGGTAACCTTGGCAATGATTCTTCCCACACTTCAGCAAGGAAGCTGGCTGGCATCACTGTATCTAAAGGATGCCTATTTCCACATTCCCATCAGAAAATCACAAGAAAGTACCTAAGGTTCAGACTACCTTCAGAACACTACCAGTTCTCAGCCCTGCCATTCGGCCTGACCTCAGCTCCCAGGGCATTCATAAAGTGCTTGGCAGTGGTGGTGGCACACTTGAAAAGGCAGGGCATCACAATGTTGCCTTACTTGGATGACTGGTTAGTCATGGGCAAGTCACCACAACAGGTGAAAGAGGCCCTCAGGGTCACTCAGTGCACACTGGAGTTTCTAGGGTTCTTAATCATTGCCAAAAAGTCTATATTCCAACCTACCCAGGTACTGAATTTCATAGGGGCAGAATTGGATACCCTGCAAGGGAGGGCATTCCTCCCCCAGGACAGGGTAGACAATATTTTGCAGCTGGCAGAATCTTTCAGTCTCAACAAACCAAGTTCAGCAAGGCAATTTCTGCAGTTGTTGGGGCACATAGCCGCAGCAACAGGAACAGTGCAAGGTTGCAGATTCCAAATGAGAGACATTCAGTTTCATCTCAGGGCACATTGGTGCCAAAGGAGAGACACTCTCTCAAAGATGATACCAGTGCTGGGGACATTGTCGCAGGTCCTGCAATGGTGATGAGACAGAACCAACCTCATGGGAGAGGTCCCATTCGAAAAGGATCCCCTACGTTGGTACTTACAACATATGTCTTCCTCCTAGGGTGGGGGGCACATCTGGAAGAGCCTACAGTGCACGGTACATGGTTCCCTGCAGAGTCTCTCCTGCACATAAATCTTCTAGAGCTCAGAGCAGTGCTCCTGGACAGACAATGCCACCACAATGTATTACCTCAACAAGCAGGGAAGGACAAGATCTGACCTGCTGTGCACAGAAGCAATGAAAATATGGAGTCTGGCATACTCCTTATAGGTGTCCCTGTTTGCCATCCACCTCCCAGGGAAGAACAACATTCTGGCAGATACACTCAGCAGAATCAACCAAAACCACCACGAACAGTCTCTAAACAGACAAGTACTGAAGGTGGTGTTTAACAGGTGGGGCACCCCAGATATAGACCTTTTCACCTCACAGGAGAACCACCAGTTGCCTCTATTCTGCTGCAGGCCTCCAGCAAGGGACACAGTGACCATGGATGCTCTGGTGTTGGACTGGTCAGGGAGGAGCCTATATTCTTTCCCTCCATTTCCACTGTTACTCAGTCCTGATCAAGCTCAGATCTCAACCAGCTACCATGAGCCTGATAGCCCCAGACTGGGCCAGGCAGCCATGGTACTCATTACTGTTCACTCTATCTGTGGCCCAGCCCATACACCTCCCCCAGAAGCACAACCTTCTTATCTCCTCTCAGGGCAGGATTCTGTTTCCAAACCTCAGGTCTCTCAGACTCAAGGTATGGCTGTTGAAGATCTAGAGTACACAGGATTACATCTTTCTGATGGTGTACTCAGGGTTCTTAGGGGTTGTAGAAAACCCTCTACCAAGAAAATCTATGCCTCCAAATGGAGGAGGTTCTGTATCTGGTGTAACTCCAGTGGGATAGTACCTTCCCTGGCAAGGCTACCAGTCCTGTTGGACTATCTTACCCACCTACATTCACTGGGCCTATAGCCCACTACCCTCAAGGTCCACCTGGCATCAGTCTCAGCCTATCTTTTGGCCAGTAAGGGTGCTTCTCTGGCAGCTAAACCTATCTTAAAAGAAATTCTTTAAGGGGTTAGCTCACCTGCATCCTCCCCATAGGGAGCCGGTGCCTTCATGAGACCTACTATTTGCATAGCCAAATTAATAGAGCCCCCATTTGAGCCCATGGCCATAGGACATTTAAAGTTTGTCACTTGGAAAGCCATATTCCTAGTGGCCATCACCTCAGCCAGGAGGATAAGTGAGTTACAAGCCCTATGCATATAGCAGAACTATATATCCTTGCACAGGGACAAAGTGGTCCTCAGGACCAACAGGAAATTCCTTCCAAATGTGGTTTCTGACTTCCACCTGAATCAGTCTATCACATTGCCAGTCTTCTTCACTGAACGCTCTAGTTCAGGGAAATACAGGCTACATAGCCTGGATGTCAAGAGAGCTCTCAACTACTATCTCGATCACACTAAGGCCCATAGGCAGGACAGGCAACAGTTGTTCCTGTCCTATGGAGAGGTGGGAAAAGGAAAACCAGCTTCAAAAAGGACAATTGCTAACTGGATAGTGCAACGTATACATATCTGTTACAGTAAAGCTGGTAAAGAGCCCCCAGTTGGCCTGAGGGCACATTCTACAAATGGCGCAGCTGCTACAGTAGCAGCAGCCAAAGACATTCCCTACTGGAAATCTGTAAAGCAGCTACATGGAGAACAGTGCATACTTTCATAAAGCATTATAGCCTAAATACACAATCCAGAAGTGATCCCAGGTTTGGCACAGCAGTGCTGCAGAGCCTGTTCCCTAAATAGGGATCTTATCTGTGTCAATCTTCACCATTCATCACTTGTCGGTTATAGCGCTGAAGCTAGGACTCTGCAAGAGACTTTTTTTTCCAGGGGTGGAGTCAATGCAGGGACGGTGCCGCACTCGAGGCCGACGTACTGTGGTGCTCATGAGTTGGCTGTTAACTGCTGTCGGCTTTGCCCTCGCCCCAGTTCTTTTTCTCCCACCATCGAGTGAGGACCTCGTGTGGAGACTTCAAGCAAGATTCTACTGCATAGTGTGGCCTAGTCCGTCGTGGTTGTTTTGTCTCAGTTCTGTTCGCCAATTACTCGACGACGCCTCTTCGACTCCAGTGAGGTTGTTCCTTTCTTTTTTTAAGTGATGTTGAGTACTGTTTTGTCTTGTTTTTCCGTCCGGTCATGCCTTGTCTCGGGGACAAGAAAACGTCGAAGGCGGGGAGGCCTCCTATGCGTCAGTGTCCCTGAGGCTGCCTTTACTCCATCATGGACCAGCATGACCACTATCTCTCCTGCCTTGGCCCAGCCCATGATATGGATAACTGTGACACCTGCTTTTCGATGGACTGCTGAGTTCTAGAAATGCATGTGTTTAAAAGTTGGACATGCGCAGCTAATTTTTGGAGGGTAGGTTTGCAGTCGGTGGGCCAAGGTCAAGATTCTCAACCCTTTCTCCGGGTCCCCTTCCGGTCCTATATGGCCCAAGGAGGAGGGACCCTCCACCAGTTCTAGCCTTGCCACAATGGGGGCTCCTTCTACGGTGCAGGAGGCCCATTCTGGTCCTCTCAGGGGCCAAGCGGGAGGCACCATACTTGCAGTCACTTCCTCAGAAACAAAGGCTGCCCAGTGCTGAGCTCTGGGGCCCGTGGGCTGACACCATCCTTGGCGCTGTTTGTCAGTGCTGCCCTTGGTTCCAGTGTCACTTGCTGCATCGGGGGCCCCAGCGGTGCCATGGGTGGCTCTGGACTGCCCTCAGCACTGTTTCTTCCTCCGGCACCATTTGTGGTGCCAGGGAGGGGAGCTGTGCCATGGGCAGTGCAGGATCTCTTCTTGGGGCCGCCTCTGGTTTCAGTGCTGGGCTGGGGTTGGCACTGCGCCCGTCTCTGGTGCCGTTCGCAGCACCGGGGATGAGGGCGGTTCCCCTGCTGGTGCCGCCTTCAACTCTGGTGCTGTTTGCGGCACCGGGGAGGAGCGTGGCACCGTGGCCGGTGCTGCCTCTGTCTCCAGTGCTGTTCACAGAGCTGGGGGGGGAAGTAGGCACCAAACACGGTGCTGATCTGGGCTCTGATGCCGCTCACGGTGCCGTCACTGGAGGCAGTGTGGCTCACGGCCCTGGGACAGGGAGGGACCAGGGAGTAGTCTGGCTTCCGGCCTCTCAGTCCTCCTCTTTGGAGGAGGATTCGGGGTCTGATCTGGACTGGCTTCTGGATTCTTCTGAATCCTCCAGTCCCTCAGTGTCCAGCACCTTGGTCCCCACTCAGCCTCCCTCTGAGGACTGGATGGGTCCTGTTGGTTCCAGGGTCAGTAGGTCTGACCAGCTGGTGGTGGCCCAGGTGGCTACTACTGTGATACCCAGGGCCACGGATACATCTGTACCCTCAGTTGGGGTACCCCCTTCCTTGGTGTGCCTGGATAGTCCGAGTTTGAGACTGTCCGGGGCACCCCAGGAGGGGGAGGGCACTGTACCGCGGGCTGACTCCCTGGGATCGGTTAAAGGTCAGTGTCCTTGAGGCTGCCTTTACTCCATCATGGACCAGCATGACTGCTATCTCTCCTGCCTCAGCCCAGCCCATGATATGGATAACTGCGATGCCTGCTTTTCGATGGACTGCTGAGTTCTAGAAATGCATGTGTTTAAAAGTAGGACATGCGCAGCTGATTTTAGGAGGGTGGATTTGCAGTCAGTGGGCCTAGGTCAAGACTCTCGACCCTTCCTCCGGGTCCCCTTCTGGTCCTACATGGCCTAAGGAGGAGGGACCCTCCACTAGTTCTAAACTTGCCATGGGGGGGCTCCTCTCATGGTGCAGAAGGCCCACACTGGTCCTCTTGGGGGCCGAGCAGGAGGCACCATACTGGCAGTCACTTCCTCAGAAATGAAGGCTCCCCAGTGTTGAGCTCTGGGGCCCGCAGGCCAACACCGTCCTCGGTGCTATCTGTCGGTGTTGCCCTTGGTTCTAGTGCTGCTTGCTGCATCGGGGGCCCTGGTGGTGTCACAGGCAGCGCCGGGCCATCCCTCAGCACCGGTTCTTCCTCCAGCACCATTCGTGGTGCCAGGGAGGGGAGCTGTGCCATGGGCAGTGCAGGACCTCTTCTCGGGGCCGCCTCTGGTTTTGGTGCTGGGTGGGGGTTGGTGCCGTGCCTGTCTGTGGTGCCTTTTGCAGCACTGGGGATGGGGCGGTACCATGGTCGGTGCCGCCTTCAACTCTGGTGCTGTTTGTGGCACTGGGCAGGAGTGCTGTGCCGTGGCCAGTGCCACCTCTGTCTCCAGTGCCATTCGCGGTGCCGGGGGGGAAGCACCAGATATGGTGCTGATCTGGGCTCTGGTGCCGCTCACGGGCTGGAGGCAGTGCAGCTCATGGCCTCGGGACTCAGAGGGACTGGGGAGTAGTCTGGCTTCAGGCCTCTCAGTCCTTCTCTTTGGAGGAGAATTTGGGGTCTGACCTAGACTGGCTTCCAGATTCTTCTGAATCCTCCAGGCCCTCCGTGTTCAGCACCTTGGTCCCCACTCTGCCTCCCTCTGAGGATTGGATGGGTCCTGTTGGTTCCAGGGTCAGTAGGTCTGACCAGCCGATGGTAGCCCAGGTGGCTACTATTGTGCTACCCGGGGCCATGGATACATCTGTCCCCTCAGTTGGGGTACCCCCTTCCTTAGTGTGCCTGGATAGTCCGAGTTTGGGACAGTCCGAGGTACCCCAGGAGAGGAAGGGCACAGTACCGCGGGCTGACTCCCTGGGGTTGGCTAAAGGTCAGTGTCTCTGAGGCTGCCTTTACTCCATCATGGACCAGCATGACTGCTATCTCTCCTGCCTCTGCCCAGCCCATGATATGGATAACTGTGATACCTGCTTTTTGATGGACTGCCGATTCTAGAAATGCATGTGTTTAAAAGTTGGACGTGCGCAGCTGATTTTCGGAGGGTGGATTTTTAGTTGGTGGGCCTAGGTCAAGACTCTCGACCCTTTCTTCGGGTCCCCTTCTGGTCCTATATGGCCCAAGGAGGAGGGACCTTCCACCAGTTCTAGCCTTGCCATGGCGGGGGCTCCTCCCGTGGTGCAGGAGGCCCACTCTGGTCCTCTTGGGGGCCGAGCGGGAGGCACCATACTGGCAGTCACTTCCTCAGAAACAAAGGCACCCCAGTGTTGAGCTCTGGGGCCCGCGGGCCAACACCGTCCTCGGCGCTGTCTGTCGGTGCTGCCCTTGGTTCTGGTGTCGCTTGCTGCATCGGGGGCCCCGGTGGTGCCATGGGTGGTGCCGGGCCATCCCTCAGCACCGTTTCTTCCTCTGGCACCATGCATGGTGCCAGGGAGAGGAGCTGTGCCATGGGCAGTGCAGGACCTCTTCTCGGGGCAGCGTCTGGTTTTGGTGCCGAGTGGGGGTGGGCGCTGCACCTGTCTCTGGTGCCATTCGCAGCACCAGGAATGGGGCGGCACCATGGCTGGTGCCACCTTCAACTCTGGTGCTTTTTATGGCACCGGGAAGAAGCGCAGCACAGTCGCCTGTGCCGCCTCTGTCTCCGGTGCCCTTTGTGGTGCTGGGGGGGGGGAGGGAGGCACCAGATACGGTGCTAATCTGGGCTCTGGTGCTGCTCATGGGCTAGAGGCAGTGCGGCTCATGGCCTCGGGACTGGGAGGGACCAGGGAGTAGTCTGGCTTCGGGCCTCTCAGTCCTTCTCTTCAGAGGAGGATTCAGGGTCTGATCCAGACTGGCTTCTGGATTCTTCTGAATCCACCAGTCCCGCAGTGTCCAGCATCTTGGCCCCCCACTCAGCCTCCCTCTGAGGATCGGATGGGTCCTGTTAGTTCCAGGGTCAGTAGGTCTGACCAGCCAGTGGTGGCCCAGGTGGCTACTGCTGTGCTACCAGGGGCCATGGATACATCTATCCCCTCAGTTGGGGTACCCCCTTCCTTGGTGTGCCTGGATAGTCTGAGTTTGGGATGGTCCGGGACACCCAAGGAGGGGGAGGGCACTGTACTGCGGGCTGACTTCCTGGGGTTGGCTAAAGGTTGTCAGCTGCCTAGGTTGGTGATCACGAGGAAGAGGGCCCTTCTGGAGTTGGAGAGGTCATAGGGTCAGGGTCTAGTGCTGCGGCCTCTACCTGGGACCCGCCCGGGTTCTGGGAGGAGCCATAGTGCAGTTCCTCGCCTTTCCCCTGGACACTCCTCAAGAGGGACCTCCACTTTGGAGGTCAGGGGCCATCCTTCTGGGCTCACACGGTCCCAGTCACCTCATGGGAGGAATTCTTCCCTTGGGCACAGCTCCAGCCATTCTGACCCGGTTGAATGGCTTCTGTCTGCTGGGACCTCTGGATCTCCCACACTGTTAGGAGCATCCGCTCGGTCCCCCTGCCCATGTAGAGGCCATGCTACTTCTCTAATTTGCTTGACCCCCATGCCTCTACCTACTCCTCCTTCTCCTGTCACAGGTGTTCCAGGTTCTAGGGGGCCCCTGATCTGGGAGCAGTTCGAGGCTTCAGATGCACATTTCCCTACCTATTTTAGAGCCATGGACAAACAGGTGTTCCGCCATGTTCCTGCGCAGCCTGACCCTGAATCTCCGAACTCATCGGCATCTTCGTCTTCCTCCTCAGAGGGAGAGGAACATTCTGTCCACCTTTCCCCAGCTGCTGATCTCTCTGCATATCAGCGATTCCTTTCAGGGATGTTAGACAAGCTCCATTTAACCCCCCTCTCAGAAAGCAATCCAGACCGGACGATGCGCGCCTTTTTAGGCAAGTTCAGTGCGGCCAACCTCACGGTTCCCACCTGGCCTGCTCCTTTCCAGGAGGCATTGCACCAGGTCTGACAGCATCCCTTTTCCTCTGTACCAGCCCCAAGGGACCTCTGCCAGAGGTATTGCACCCCTGGGTCTCCAGAAACTCTGCCTCACCCCTCTTTGGGCATGACATGCCTGGATACCCCCTCTGGGCATCAAACCCCAGGACGTGACCGACCCCCAGACTCAGACTCTTCGGATTTTGATTTCTGGGGGAGGAGAACTTTCTCCTTGGCACGGATTCTGCTTCATATAGCAGCCCATCAGGCCCACCATGCTACCTACAACAGATACTTGTGGTCCAGGCTAGAATAACTCCTAGCCTCCATGCCTGATTTGAAGGAAACCAGGCAGGTCATTGCCCTCTCTGCACAGAGCCTGGAGCATGCAAGGCACCAGACAAGGGTGTCTTATGATGCCAGTGAGGTAGCCTCCAGGATTGTGGGGACAGCAATCTGCACTAGGCCATCCGCATGGTTTCACCTTTCCCGGTTATCACCTCTGGCCCGACATAGGGTGATTTCCTCCACTTTCCGGAGAACCCACCTTTTTTCCTGTAGGGTGAGATGACAACTGCAGGAGTGCCTTCCTTCTCCTGCTGGGAGGTCCTCGTCTCAACCAGACCAGTCTCAGGCCTCGCCAGGCCTGTAAGGGTTCTGCCCTCTGGTGTCCTCCCCCACTGGAGGCTAAGGAACTCAGTCCCTTAGGTATATATTGGGCCCCCTTTGGGGGGCTCGGTACTCACCCACTAGTGATGAATGGTGAAGACTGACACAGATAAGATATGAAAATTACATACCTTCCGTAATTCTTGATCTTTCTGTGTGTCTTCACCATTCATCTCTAAATCCCCCCCACCTTCCCCTCTTGGGTCTCAGTCTCTGAGCATCCCCCTCACCCTCTGTGCCTCTCTGTTGTATCCCAACCCCTCTCCTCTCTCTCTCCTTTCTCTTGCAGTCAGGAGAGAGGGGACCTTTTGAGACACATGGGGAGGAGTTCTTTCCTGAGAGGTCTTGGGGTGTCTCCTGTTTTCTTCTTCCCTTGCCCTTGGCTCGGTCCCCTACCTCTTGGGGGTATAGAGTAGGAAGAGAGAATAGGAGACTCCTGGGTACATTTTCCTAAATCTTTGTTTTTAGTGTCCCTTTGGGACTACTCCTCCCATGCTTCTGTTTTTAGGGTTTTTCCCCTTTTGGGGTTTTTGCTCTTTAGTTGGGTTGGAGGGATGGACCCGCCATCTCATCTTTCTTTGACCTCGATTCCTCCTAAAGTCTACCTCCTCTGAGGCTACCTGACTGTTTTTCCAGTCCATGTCTTCTTCCTCTCTGTAGCTGAGAAGTGGTTATGGTCTTCTCCTCTTGAGGTCTAGATCCACTTGGATAGGTAGCATGGTCCCTCCCTTCCCCAATTCTTTATCTTTCTACCCTTCCTTTTTTCCATCCCTGCTACTTTTCCCTGAGATTGGGACCTCTCCTCCCAATCCCTTATGCTATTCCTCTCTTTTTTCTGTCCTCTTTGTCATTTATGTCTCCTTTTAGTTATTATATCCTTTCCTTTTATGTATCCCTGGGCTCCCTTGCCCTACCCCTCCATCCCCTCCTTTCCTCTATCCAGCATTTCAGAACTGGGGCAAGGGCGGAGTTGACAGCAGTTAATGGCCAACCTGCGAGTGCCACATAGTACGTCAGCCTCGACAGTGGCGCTGTCTCTGCGTTGACTCCGCCCTGGGGGAAAAAAACAAACAGTCTCCCACGGGGTCCTAGCTCCAGCACTATAACCCACTAGTGATGAATGGTGAAGATACACAGAAAGATCAAGAATTACGGTAGGTATGTAATTTTCATTTCTGGGCCCACCTCCAAATGTACTGCTTCGTAGTCTGCTAGAGTTAATCATATTGAAGAATTCCAGGGGTTAGAAGAAAAGAATTACCTTAGTAATCTTGTTTCTTCCAAGGTATTCTTCAATATGATTACCTCTCCCACCCTACCTCCCCTTCCAGAACTAGTTAGCCTCTGCATTACAGCTGGTGTTTTAATTGTTATAAGGGTTTTACACTGGGTATGTTGAGTTTTGAAAACCATGTGGCTGGTTTTCTTTCTTATGGTCCTATCTGGTGTTACCAGGGGACAGGTTAAAGGAAAGCAGTCATAATTCTAGGCTCCCCTCCCCCAAAGCCTTACCCCCCTGATTAGGGGTTTCAGAAAGAAAACACCTTTTTTCCCGTGTTTTAACTTACTGTATTTTATTTTTAAAAAGTCTGGGATTCCGCAAAGTAGTGCAGGTTGTACAGTTCCATTTCAAGTAAAAGTGCGGTGCCACACCACTCAGCTTCAATAACTTCGACTTGAAATGGAACTGCAAGCCTGTGCCATTTTCCAGAATCCCAGACTTTAAAAAAAAATAAATACAGTGTTAAATCACCTGAAAAAGATGCTTTTGCAAAATCCTAATCGGGGGGTAAGGCTTGGGGATAGAACCTAGAATTATGACTGCTTTCCTTTAAAAGGGAGAATTATTGTTAAAGATTTTTTTACTAGTTTACAAATAGATTAGTATGGGTCTACTATTTTGCTGCTTTAGTTTTTGACAGAGGAGAGTTTGTTTTCAGAGCAAGTAGCAGTTGGAACTACAGTTTTCTTACTGATAAATCACTTCTATCTCAGCAGGAGTCAGTGCCTGTTTGGATTAAGCAAACCGATACTTTATTAGAAGCAGGGGGACTCATTTAAGTAAAAAAAAAGAAGAAAATCACTGTATGTTTCTTTGTTTGAAGAAGGGGGCTGTAGCAGCTTAATTTACTGTGTCAGAGGGTGAAGCTAATTGCGGGGGTGGCTTAGGAGTACACAAGCAGGTGTCTCCAATTACAGCTTCCTGCTGTAGTTTTTGACAGAGGAGAATTTGCTTTCAGGGCAAGTAGCAGTCTGGAACTACAGTTTTCTTACTGGTAAATCACTTCTATCTCAGCAGGAGTCAGTGCCTGTTTGGATTAAGCAAACTGATACTTTATTAGAAGCAGGGATCTCATTTAAGTAAAAAAAAAAAGAAGAAAATCACTGTGTGTTTCTCTGTTTGAGGAAGGGGCTGTATCAGCTTAATTTACTGAGTCAGAGGGTGAAGCTAATTGGGGTGTGGCTTAGGAGCTTAGGAGTACACAAGCAGGTGTCTCCAATTACAGCTTCCTGCTCTAGTTTTTGACAGAGGAGAATTTGCTTTCAGAGCAAGTAGCAGTCTAGAACTACAGTTTTCTTACTAATTGCCCTCCTTCCCACCTTCCCATCCCTTCACCCCTCCCACACTAAGCCAGTTCTACTTTTATAGCCACTGGATTTGACTGACAACAGGAACTTCCTGTTTGGCAGTAGGAAGGGAAGGATCGCTGAGACACATTCATTTCATCAACCTTGAAGGAACCTAAAAAATAGCTCTTTCTCCCCCCCCCCCGGCTACTGGAGGTCTGAATCCAAGCACAGAAGAAGAAGACTACTGAAGACTACAGGAAGTTCCTGTCCCAGAACAGGAAGGGAGAGAGTTGTAAGGGCACATAGGCAGTAGGAAAGTAGGTGTTAAAATACATAGAGGGAGGAGACAGTAAGCATACAAAGCAACAGGAGAGGGGACACAAAATAAGTCAAGATGGGAGAGGTGCAGTGGCTGTGGGGCAGCAGTGTTCCGGGAGACATTCTGCAGGCTGTGATGCTGCCCTGTTTGCAGGCACCTCTCTGGTCTGAGAGAGGAGGTTGCCCATCTCCAGGCTGACCTGGCTAGGATTTCGGGAAACCTCTTTCTTCACCCAGGGACCACCAGGGCCACCACCGCTACCTCAGAGGTTGCCAAGAAAGAGGAGCAGTTGGACTAAGGTGGGCTCAGGGAAGGAGATAGTGGTGGAACAGAGGTACATCCCTCCAGTTGTACCTCTCCACAATTCATATGCTGTTCTGGTGAAGAGTGGTTCATCTATTGAGGCACCTGCAGTGGAGACCAAGGAGGATGCTGGGAACCTCCACAAAGGAGACCCTCAGGAGGGTGGCACAAGACCCCACAGTGGAAGAAAACAACTGCTGGTGGGGGACTCAATCATTAGGGGGTAGAAGTGGGGGAGGAAGGGGATAGGGAGGTAAGGTGCCTGCCAGGTGCCATGGCTTGGATGGACAGGAAGTGAATCCTCAGGATCATGGGAGCAGCTACATGAGGGAGGGAGCTGGATGTCATTGTCCACCTAGGGACAAATGACCTGGCTGTGAATGGGATCAGAGCAGTGGAAGAGGAGTTTGTAGAGTTGGGGAGGGGCATTGGACAAGTAGCATGTATGGTAACCTTCTTGGAGGTGCTGCCTGTCTATGGCAAGGATGATGCTAGGGTATTCTGCACTATGGAATTCAATGAATGGTTGAAAAACTGGTATGGAGCTCAGGGTTTTGGCTTCACTGGGGACTGGGGAACCACCTGGAGGGATGCAGGCCTATACTGGCGCGATGGTCTGCATCTGTCTGGAGGGGGGACCAGGATCATAGTTGATAGGTTTAAATGCTTCATTGGCAAGCATTTAAACTAGCCAAGGGGGGAGGCACTGAAAAGGAGCAGGGAAATCCCAGCCTCCCCCACAAAACACAGTAGTTAAAGAAATAAACACCAAGGTAAAGAAGTCAGTAGGGAGCAGGGCAGGGGTAAATGCAGAAAAAGGCACTAAGGACAGGGATGGGGCTAAAAGGGATAAGGCCATCAAAAAATGGAAGGTGATGAGTATTAATGCCTGCAGTCTGTGTAGCAAGCTCCCTGAACTAGTGGCCTTGATGGAAGAGGGATGCCTGGATATTGTGGCAGTCACTGAAACATGGTACACAGAGAACCATGACTGGGATGTCAACATACCAGGATACAGAATCTACAGGAGGGACAGGGTGGGTAAAAGAGGAGGAGGAGTAGCTCTCTATATAAGAGAAGGGATTAAAGCAACAGAACTAAAGAGTAAACAGGAAGCTAATGTCACTATGGGTCACCCTGGGGACAGAAAATGGCACCACAATCCGCCTCCGGGTTGTGTACAGACCCCCATCTCAGGGGGAGAAAATGGACAAGGAAATGATAGAAGGCACCCTTAAAATGGCAGAAAAACAGGAGATATTGTTGATGGGGGACCTGAATATGCCAGATGTTAACTGGGTACCTTTGCTGCAAGCACATCCAAGACCAGGGTCATTCTTGATGCCCAACAGGGGGCATGTCTCAGACAGCTAGTGTTGGAACCCACTCAGGAGGGAGCAGTCTTAGACCTGGTACTCTCAAATGGGGAAGGAGAAAGGATCTCAGATTTAGAAGTGGGTAGCCATCTGGGAACAAGTGACCACCAAAAAGTGTGGTTCACAATAAACACAGCCATAGAGTCAAGCCATACAAAAACAAGAGTATTGGACTTAGGAGGACTGACTTTAGGAAAATGAGAGAGTGCCTCAGAAAAGCACTAGCAAACGGGCAAGAAGGAGGTGTGGAGAAACAATGGGAAATAATCAAAACAGTCATCGCAGAGGCAACAAGCCTTTGTGTGAAGCAAATCAACAAAACCAAATGAAGGAAAACCCCACTATGGTTCTCAAAAGAGGTGGAAGGGAAGGTTAAGGAGAAAAGGATAGCATTCAGGAAACATAAGGAAACACAGAAGAAGCAGGACAGAGAACTTTATCAGTTAAAGTAGAAGGAAGGCAGGGAAGGCAGTCAGAATAGCAAAGGCACAAACTGAGGAAAAGATACCCAACTCTGTTAAGAAGGGGGATAAAACCTTTTATAGGTAAATTAGGGAGTGAAGAAAGACCAAGGGAGGGATACAGAGACTTAATAAAGGGGAAGGAATGTGGGCAGAGGGTGACAGTGAAAAAGCAGGGATACTGAACAAATATTTCTGCTCAGTATTCACAATGGAAAGGGTAAGGTACCTAAACCAAACAAGAGAAACACCCTGAATAGGGGGTCAATACCAGTCCATTCACAGAAGAAAGGATTTTGAAAGAACTCTTGAAACTGAGGGTGGACAAAGCAATGGGGCCTGGTGGGATTCACCCCAGAATTCTAAAAGAACTAAGGGTAGAACTGGTAATGCCACTGACTACTCTCTTTAACAAATCATGGGTGGATGGGGTGGTACCTGAGGACTGGAGGAGGGCAGATGTGATTCCACTTCACAAAAGTGGGAGCAGGGCAGAGGCAGGAAACTACAGACCAGTTAGTTTGACCTCAGTGGTAGAGAAAATGATGGAATCACTTCTGAAGGAAAGAATTGTTCAGTACCTAGAGGCCAGTGGGACACAGGACCCAAGGCAGCATGGTTTCACAGCAGGAAGGTCATGTCAGATGAACCTAATAGATTTCTTTGACTGGGTTACCAAAGTAGTAGACCAGGGAGGGGCTGTTTATATGGCCTACCTAGATTTTAGCAAGACATTTGACACAGTCTCACACAAAATATTAATATACAAGTTAGCCAGCCTTGGAGTGGGTCCCAAGGTGATAGCCTGGATGAAAAACTGGCTGGACAACAGAATGCAAAGGGTAATAGTAAACGGAGTCCACAGTGAAGAAAGGAGGGTAACTAGCGGGGTACCGCAGGGTTCGGTACTGGGACTGGTCATCTTTAATGTCTTTATAAGTGACATGGGAGAGCACCTGGAAGGAAAAGTATGTCTCTTTGCAGATGACACAAAGATCTGCAACAGAGCTGATACACAAGGTGGGGTGAAAAGGATGAAAAAGGACTTGGCAAGGTTGGAGGAATGGTCAAATATATGGCAGCTCAGATTCAATGCAAACAAGTGCAAGGTAATGCATCTGGGAAACAAAAACCCAAGGGAAGAGAACACAATGGGGGTGAGATAATAACAACAACAAAAATCGAAAAAGACCTAGGAGTAATTATATCAGATGACCTAAAGGTGGGCAAGCAATGTGAGAAGGCAGTAAGGAGGGCTGGGGGGATACTGGGATGCATAGGGAGAGGTATCAACTGTAGAAAGCAGGAAGTTGTTATCCCTCTGTACAGACAGTTGGTGAGACCCCATCCAGAGTACTGCGTGCAATTCTGGAGACCCCTTCTAGGCAAAGACATAGACAGAGTGGAGGTTGTTCAGAGGAGGGCAACCAAAATGGTGCAGGGTCTGCACCAGAAGACATACGAGGAGAGACTAAAGCAGCTTAATATGTATTCCCTTGAGGAAAGGAGGGAGAGGGGGGACATGATAGAAACTTTCAAGTATCTCAAGGGAATTAACAAAGAACAAGAGGGTAGTATCTTTCAGAAAAAGATGTGTAAGAACAAGGGGCCACAATTTGAAGATAGAGGGGGGATGGCTCAGAGGTAATGTTAGAAAGTATTTTTTCACAGAGAGGGTTGTGGATGCATGGAGCAGCCTTCCTGAGGAGGTTGTGGAGTCAGGAACAGTGGGAGAATTCAAGAATGCATGGGACAGACATAAAGCAATTCTAGTGGGGGGGTAGGAGGAAGTAAGCTGTTGATTAACTAGAATCTGCAGCTTATCCATCAGGTAGGGAAATGGGCAGACTGGGTGGGCCAAGTGGTCCTTATCTGCCATCAAATTCTATTTTCCTATGTTTCTGCAGGCTCCAATGAATCTGAGCATTATAGACTGCAACAGTTGGCAAAGACAGCAGTTTGAATGGTGGCACGAGCCAATGGATGCTCCATCATTTGCACAGGTTCCATTTCTCTCCAAGGCAGTTCAGCTCAAGGCTGATTGCTAGAGTTAATCATATTGAAGAATACCTTGGAAGAAACAAGATTACTATGGTGAGTAATTTTTTTCTTTCATTGCAACCAGTGACTAACAAATTGAAGTCATTACAAATTCAGAAAATAGAATAAAGATGAGCAAGCGTTTCATTACCATATCATATACAACGGCTACATTATGTAAGGAGTAAGGCATTACAGACTATATTATAATAAAAAAAACTATGTTAATGCATCTATTAGGGTTGACATCGAACACACTCCACCCTTGACTGCAAGGGACCCCTGTCTTGGTATACATGCTTCTCCTGCAGAGGTGAAACAACTGAGGTTTCAGTGGAAACAGTACAACTTAACCAAGGAAAAACCCCATTGATCTGTCAGTCAGTAAGGTTGGCTTCCTTTCAGTTGTGTGAAGGTACATGCCCAATCAGTTATGGTTGAGACGGATGGACATGAAGATGACAGGGAAACCTGTTTTCATGACTAACAAAGCTGTTTTCATACAACTTCTGCTGTCATGAGTCTCAAAATGAGAAAAAATATGGATGGCTTTGCAGGGCTATGTGCAAATCAGGTCCAAAAGTGTTTTGTGTGCACTGCAGTATTAGCTCAGTGCTCAGGACAGAACGGCTAACCCCTAGTAAATCCAAGTAACCACAACAAACTGGCACTCAGAGCAAATCTCATTCACAAATACATTTTTTTGGCGAACTGTAGTATTTCAAACAAGGTAGATACCTTTATTATCAGTTTAGTACATCAGCGTTTGGAGCAGCAAATACACTCCTTACCCGGAGTCTTCGTCAGCGGGTGCTCTGAGTGCCAGTTTGTTGTGGTTACTGCGTGCAAATCAAGCTATGGGTCTGGGGCAATGCACATGATGATACAGCTGCTTTGCAATTAATTACGCTGCAGACCCAGTTCTTAAGTCTGCATATCACTTGCAGGCCACTCACAAAGCAAGTTACTGGTTAATACATTGAGTGTAGCTATGCAGAGTTCATTGTGGGATGTAAGACAGGAAAAAAACTAAAGGTATCAGTTGTTATATATGTTTTTGAAAATGTAAGGAAATCAATTGCAAAAAACTATGTTAATGCATCTATTAGTGTTGAAGAACAAAATTTAAATAACAGGAAAATGAAACATTAAGGTACAAAGTCCCTGGAATCTTGGCAAATTAGTGATACTCCTCAAAATTTGAATGATCATGAACCACATTGTTGGCATTACCCTAATATTGGCACTGTCTTGTCAAAGTAAAATAGTGACACAGCAGTTCTTTTATAGAAAAAATGATAGGGCCTAGAGCCATAAATGGCAACTGATTGCAGCTATTACTCTGCAGCGAGTGCTTTAATAAGCCTAAGGAAGGCAGTTTCATTTTTTCCACACGTGTTCCAGAGAGAGATCTCTAAAATAAAATGGAGGGAGGTAACATAGTTTTTTTCTCGCAATCTTTAAGCAAAAAAAGCAACTAAAATATTAAAAAAAGAAGCAATATAGGGGGTGGAAAATGGCCATTTAATAGTGGGCTATACAAACTTGAGCAGAGAAACTGTAAGAGGCAGATCTAGGCCCTGAGGAAGTGGCAACTGCAGTCACGAAACATTGGCCACTTCCGTTTTACTTTTCTATAAATAAATTTTGATAAGGATATTTGCTTCTGGTAAGTGGGTCTTTACTCCAATCTGTTGGTTTGTGATCAGCATGGATTGTCACTTTTGATCTCTGCCCCAGCTGGTTTCAGATTTTCCGATGTAGCTGTAGGATCAGCTTTGGTGGTGGTTCAGCTGCATCCTAGCAAATGGAAAATAATTAAAGCATCCTCAGCATCTGGTGATTCAGACAGATACCAACCTCAAGGGTTGGGAAGTATCACTGGGTCCCAGCAAGGCCGCTGGTCGCTGACGAAATGCAAGAAAAGTATAAGCATTCTGGAGACATGAGCTAAAAGGAAAGCCCTGCTACATTTTGCTTCGCAGATACGGTGGTGCAGTGTTTGTGCAGATAGACTACAGGACAGCAGTTGCTTACACAAGATGGCAGAAAGGAACTTGAAACTATGTGATGGCAAGGGCGAGTGTCCTGCTAGCATGGACAGAAGTCGCTTTATTGCCATTGGATGAATTGCACCTACTGGAGGTGAAGAATGTCTAGGCGGATTGGCTGCCCGTCAGAGTGGCAGCTGAACCTAGAGGTTTTTACATAGTTTTGCCAAATCTGAGGTCACCCGATGATGGACCTTTTTACAAACAGAAAGAAACATCTTCTGAAACAGTTCTGCTTCAGAACACGGGGACCGACTGTCCTGCAAGGTGGATGCACTTTCATTCAGCTGGACCAGGAAGATGTTCTGTGCTTTCCCTCCTTCAGTCATTCTACCCAGGGCCATTCAGAAGACCAGGAGGGAAAAGGCAGATATGATCTCAATAGTTCTGTACTGTCCCAGGAGACCCTGGTTCTCTGACCTGCTAGAAATGTCAACCAGACCAAGCCTCCAACTTCTGCACAGGCCAGACCCTCTCAGTCTGGGACCTCTTTAGCACGTGGCTCTAGGAAAACTCTAGTCTCAGGGCCAGGCAGCTGAACAGAGGAAGTTTAGGGTACTAGGATATCTGAGGCAGGTTATCTTTAGCCTCATTCAGACAAGACAGGTATCCATGAACCAAGTCTGCTATAGGGTATGGAGGATTTTTTCTAACTGGGCTGCTAAGAAAGGCTTTCCAGCTCTTAGGGCAAAGATCCTGGAGGTTCTAGTCTTTTTGCAGGAAGGTATGTAATTGGGTCTGACGCCAACGAATCTCAAGGTATAGGTGTCAGCTTTTTATGCTATTCTGACAGAAAAGGGGAGTTTCCTGGTGGGAGCATACCGTCAGGTAGGGAGACTTTTAAAAGCAGCTGGCTTGCTTTGGCCATGATTTAAGGAAATATTTCTGACATGGAACCTGGACATGGTACTGTGTAGACTGGGTGGAGAAGAGTTAACCCAGCCAGAATGAAAACAAGGACCTGATCAGGACCCCATCAGACAGAATGACAGGCAGAAGGACAAACAGCCTTTGACATCAGGGAACACCATAAGGTACTGAGACTGATGTTGATGACAGACTCTTGGCTTCAGGCTGGCAATATGGTTTATGATTCTCCACAATAATTTACCTGTGGATTGCAACCAAGAAGATGGACTGTTGCTGTGGGCTGGTGACTCAGTGCTCAAAAGAGCCAGTTCCTTTGAAGAGTATTTCGACCAGTGTGGAGTTTAAAGGTTTTGTCGTAGATGTTGTGTCGACACTCATGTACCAGAATGAGGAAAAGATCCCTGTTGAGGCTGTCTTTGTGTTTCTGAAGGATGATGACTCTGCTGTCTACAAGTCTGAAGCCACCGTAGATGAGAAGACAACTGCAGCTGAGATTCAGGAATGGAAGCAGGCTTGTGATACCTATGATGGTGCCATTATCAGTGAGCAGGAGGCCTTCTTATTGGAGCAGGATGAGTGTTCAGCTGATGTTTTTGCCTGTACTGTTGGGAACCTCCCACCCAAACAGGAAGCTGCTGTGTCTTTGCCTTTGTCACAGAGTTCCCATTGGAGGCAGATGGTGCTGTTCGCTTTGTTCTGCCTGCCATCCTTAATCCTAGATACACATGGTGCTGAACAAGGCAGAGTAATTCAGCAGATTCCAAGACTGCCGAAGGGTGAAGTTCATACAAACTGGAGCTGAAGGCCAATATCAAGTATCCACATGGGATAACTAATGTGTAGTACGACTGTACCCTCGCCTCTTTGTAGTATCTCACCCCAGACAAGACCTCAGCCCAGGTGCGTGGACCAATGTCTCATGTGAGGGGGAACTGGAGAATGGGAACATGAATGGAGGCTTGCTGGAAAAAAAACTGATGAAGCCTGGAAGCCTGGATGCTCTGAACTGTGAAGTTGCTCTGATAATCTTGTATATTGAGACTGTAGCGAGGAGTGCTTTTCTTCCTGTTTAACTTCCCTGGTGTACTCATTTACAGGCTTGGAGTCTTGTCAGTGGTAGCCTGGGATAGAAGGTTGGTTGAATGTACCCGACGGACATTTCCGGGTGTTAAGAGGCTTGGGAAAAATTGCCAGCAGAAAGTTTGTCCAAAATGAACAATTTTATATGTCCAGGAGTTCTGCTTGCATCATAAGCCCCCATGGCTGGCACAGATAACAAGGTCATTCACATTTCTTTCCTCATTTAAAGGGATTGTGTCATGAAATCTGATCTCACAGAGGTACTCCTCTGATCTTGTTTTATTTCTGCAATATATCTCACAATGAAAGAAGATGATCTGGACTGCGATCTGCTACTAAGCCTGTAAATTATTATCTCTCTCTCTCTCTCTCTCTTATATATATATATATTTATATATATATATATATTAGAGGCAAACAACTCAGTTTAATGCATTAGTTAGGGTTGTTACACAGCGACAAAAGAGAAGAAATTCGGTGTTAGGGTTGAAACCCCCCCTTGGACCCCCCACCCCCCCAACCGGCATTGGGGTGTGCATTGGGATCATCAGCCCTAACTCTCACCCCATGACATGTGTAAAGCAGCAGAAGTACAGGAGAATGGGGTGAGAGTTAGGACCAACGATCCCAATGTGCATCCTAATGCCGGTGAAAATGACAAAGGAAGAGGTTTCAATCTTAATCAAATTTCCTCACTTTGTCGCTATGGAACAACCCTAACTAATGCATTAAACTAGTTTTACCTCTAATTTCCCTTCTTTTTGAGAATGATAACGAGAAATAGTGAATGTAATGCAGCGGCGGGAGCGCGGGGCCCCCGCCACGTGATGTCTTGCAAACAGAAGCACTAACGGTGGTGCACATGGTAACGCAAGCATGAATGAGAACAGAAAGGGTTATGCACACAGTGGCGTAGATGGGAATGGTCTGCCATGTGATTTGTTGTCACATAGTAACATGGTGCCTGCAAACGGAAATGTCAATGGGTATGGTGACGCAAAGTGAAACAGAAAGAGAAACAGTACTGTAGCCACAAATGGCAAAAATAACAGAAACACAAGCGCCAAATGAAAGCATAAAGGATAGCACATGGTGACATAGGCGTCACAGTAAGTAGAAGCGGGTCATGGAACCACTAGCGGAAGAGACAGCGGTAACAGTAATGTAAGGGCATAGGCTGGTTTTCCCCAAAAACTGCAGAGAGAAAGACAGTGAGTACAAAGAATGTATGCATAATAATGGGTATCAGAGCAGAAAATGAGGACTTGGAATACTAAATAGGTTATATCTCAGGAACCATACACGTAGAAAAAAATTTAAAAGTCATATGATTTACGACTGTCCTGGCTAGTTTTGTACTTAGCCCCCATCAGGGGCTCAGCATTTCTGACTAAAAGTCCGTATCTACTGCACCGTTTCGAGATACGGACCCTGAAAGCGCTGTGAACGCCAGTAATGTTATCCTATCGGAAAAAAGAGAAGTTTGGAGTGCCATAACTTTGCCTCCCTGTAATATTTTTTCACCAAACCACTGAAAGGCATATCTGTGGGCTGTTGGCTGTCTTCCTCAAATTTCAGAAAAAGACCAAACCGTTATTTTGCAGCAGGGTGCCAAAAGATTCCTGTAATGCGTCAGTGCCGAATGTTATCCTATGGGAAAACTGTCAACTTTGGAATGCCATAACTTTGCGCAGTGTAATATTTTTCAATACAACACTGAAAGGCACATCTGTGAATGTCAGCTGTGTTCCCTCAAATTTCAGCCCAAAACTCCCAACCATTCTTTTTGCAATGGAGTGCCCAAAATTACTGTTATTTTGGGCATAGTGTCAAAGTAGTGTCGCAATTTGTGAAAGCTTTCGCAAAAATTTGCGACACTTTCGTGAGTGTGACACTACTTTGTGAAAGTACTTTTTCCAGAAATCTGAAAAACATATTTCTGGGGTGTTTTACCCCAAAATAAAGACATGGCTAGCATCCTCAGGGCCCGACTAGGTGAATACAAAAAGAATTAGGTTGCTAGAGGGTCTCAATTTTAAATGCCAAGCATTTTTCTGATCACTAACTGAAAACAAGATGGCAGATTTGCGACAGTAAAAAGTGCATTTGCGACACTGTCAAACTTTTGTTAACTTTTCCCATTGACTTATAATGGGAAATAGTTTTTTGAATAACTTTTAAACCATTTAATATTTTTTCACAAAATCTTCTAAAGGCACATTAGGAACCCCCAGCCGCACGTTCCCTGAAGAATTCGGGCAGGTCACGCAAAACGTGCGACCTGTAGGTGCGACAGTAGAATTCCATAAAAAGCATAAACGCACGCGCAGATCATGCTTAATAACTCCGCAGCCGTATATCTGACTGATACAAACTTGGCAGATCCCAAGGCCTATGGTTCTTGATCACATATTCCAAATTTCAGGTAAATCAGTCAAGCGTTTGCAAAGTTATTAAGGTGCAAAAGTTTGGTTTAACAAAATGGCTCCTCAATCCCAACTATAGTAGCACTACCGTGCTACCATAATACATATATATATATATATATATATATATATATATATATATATATATGTAAGATATATACCACTCTGAGGTGTGCAGTCACGTTTCTGATATACGCCGCGAAGCCACGAGGCCGAGTGCGTCGACACCAAGTGTGTATATCGAACACAACGCGACACCTCAGAGTGGTATATCTATACTATAAAATGTAAAAATTGTTTTGAGGGGGGGTTAAAGTGGTGTGCGGTCGCGCTCGGATATACGCACGGTCATGTGATGGTGTTTGTCCAATGCTGTTCCTGTTGCTGACATTGATTGTCTCAAACATTTTATAAATATATATATATAATGCTAACCCCGCAATATAAGGAAGAGACACTGGTGATTGAATTCATAGAAGCTTATAATCAGCACTAAATCAATGCTAAATTATTTGATGGACTCCTGTCTCCAAAGGGAGCCTCTCAGCTCATGCTCGACCCAGAGCTACTTTTACTTTTATTTTTCCTATTGCCTGCAGCAGATTAAGAGAGGTCTAAGGGCCTTTGAAAAATCTTTTTAGGAACATATATTTATTGATTATTTAAACCTGGAAATTAGTTGATATAACAGGAACCTACACTGGCAAATTCTCAGATGAAGACAGCTGATGCTGATAATTTTAGAAGCATGAGTAGACTCATACCCACTATGATTCTAGACCAAAGTACTTAAACAATTTGGGTAACTCACCAGAGTTGCCAGAAGATGACTGATTTTTATTTTTGTCCTGTGTTTTGTTTGTCATGTTTCATCATGTTTTATGTTTTTTAACAATAACTTGTTTCAGTTAAGGAGCTGTTATTTTAATTGTCTTAAAATATGTGATGAGAATCCAGCATGTGAGATTTTCTCCTAGAGTTATTTATTTATTTATGTTTTTGGTAACCAGGTGAGCAAACTGATCCAAAGAACCATTTTCAGTTGTGACCCAGGCCGTACAGTGGCACAGACAATAGGTACAAGTTATAATACAGAAGGTACATATAATACAGTGAGTATAGTGGTATCAGAAACAGTGATACATAAACATCATATCTTCAAAATAGGAGTTAAGGACATAAAAAACAAGTTCATGACAAACAAAGCGATGTTTCTCTGCTTGCAGAGAACTAGGAGATACACTTACAGCAAATCAAGACATTATTTAGCCAGTCCAAGGTTTACAATAAAGTGCATAAGGAATTACACTATAGCAATTGACATTTTCACAATGGAGTCAAAAACGTGTCAATGGTATATGTAGTAGCCAGTACTTGGGAAGTAAGGCAAATGGTACACTGGGTCCCTAAGGCAGATTTCTGGCAAGGGTGTTTCCAAGGGAGCAGGCACAGGTGGCCTGAGACATGAGCCCATCTCTTAGTTTCGATTTGAAGAACTGATGAGAGGGTAACATACGGATAGCAGGTGGTATTCTGTTCCAGAGGTAGGGGGCAGAGACAGAGAAAGCCTTGCTCCCCATGACAGTAGATACACGGGGGACTACCAGGGGGGAAACGGAAGAGACTCTGAGGCACAGAGTTACCACCCTGTCGGTGAGAAGTGAGGAGTATGGGGACTTATGTGAGTTTCTGAGAAAGGTGTTGACGAGACAGCCCATAGCATATTCAAAACGGCCCTGCAGAGAGAGCCAGCCTAAGGACTGCTATAGAGAGCAGTGATGAGTGGAGGAAGGGACCTGAAGGGCAAAGCGATAGATAGAGCTGTATGGGACATTTAGATGAGAAAGAAGTGAGGAGGACATGGAGGAGAACACTGGGAAGCAATAGCCAAGTAGGGGCAGTAGATTTCCCTGGGCAATTGCAAGATGAGCCTCTGGGGTCAGGAAGTGGTTAACATGGTAGGTTGCCCCCAGCTTCTGGTGGACTTTCTTCATAGTGTTAGAAATGTGCTCATAGTAGGTAAGGGAGGGATCAAGAGTCACTCCTAGGTATTTGAAGGAGGATACAGTGTCAAGAAGAGGGCCTGCAGGGGTAACTATGTGTAACAAGGTTTTTGATTTGTTGGCCTTTGCAAAGTATGGCTTTGAGCCAAAGAGCATGGCCTTCATTTTTTTCTCATTTACAGGAAGTTTTTTGGAGACGAACCAATGTTTAGCTGATCCATAGTTTGCTGTGAGTGTAGAAGATATAGATTCGAGGGACTTGGCGCTATGGTAGAAGACGAGGTCATCAGCATAGAGGAGTGCATTACGGTTTATGCTTTCTGCGGGAAGATCATTTATGAACAGTGAGAATAATAGAGGCCCCAATACAGAGCCCTGGGAGACACCAGTATGGATGGGTAATGTAGCAGAGGTATCTTTGCCTATCAGAACCAATTGGGATCTGTTAGCGAGGTAGCTGATAAACCAAGTGGTGGCGTCTGGGGAGCAGCCTAGGTTTAGCAGGGTGGATTGGAGAAGAAGGTGGTGGTGGTCAACAAGTTCAAAGGCCTTTGATAGGGCCACAAACATCTGCGGCCATACTGATGTCCATGTTTCTAAGAACATGGCTGGAGAAAAGGGCCAAGGCTGAAGAGGTGCTGTAGTGTTTGCAGAAGCTGTGTGGGAGGGGGCTGAGGAGGTTGTACTTAAAGTTTGCTTGTAGTTAATTAGGTTTCTAAAAGCTACAATAGCCTTATAGTTTCAATCTCTTAATATTAATTATGTAAGGCTTCTTAATGTTAGGGAGTTTAGGATGACTAGGATACATCATAACAATATACCACATAGGGCCATATTGTGAGATGAGGATGGTTACTGCGGAGTAGACCCAGGGATGGTCCACAGGTGTGTGGAATGGTGCAGCCACATGGTATGATGATAACTCAGTGGGAGGGGGTCACATTGGAGCACGGAGTAGGAAGTCGTAGACTTGCCCAGGATGTGGGCTACTGAGTATCATATGGAGGGTTAAAATTACCCATAGTGAAGAAACTAGCCCAAAGCACGGAGTCCTAGCTTATGTGCCCCAAGAGTAACTGGTGAGAGTGGTTGGATCAGGGGTTAACCAATGAGACATGGAGTGGTATGCTCTCTATAGTGTCCCAAGTGGTTCTCCAGGAATCAGTGTGTCGGAGCTGGTTCATAGGTGGCACAGGGTAGACCTAGTACAACAGGGCAGGGTTAACTCTGTGGGCTAAAGTAATCTGACATTGTGCCTGAAGTCCTAAATGGGCTGGTCATTTGTGTACTCACTCTACTCTCTGAGAGATGGCCTGATACTGGTGTGTGGCAGTGGTGCAGTATTGCCAGTGCGGCTCGTTACAACTGGAGGAAATCCTAGATGGTTTCCCCTGGTAACAGTATGAGTCACCATATCTGAGCCCTGTTTTTCTGGTGGTTGATTTGTGATGAATACCGGTAAGTATTTCGCTTTTAATAAAAGTCTTGCAAGAAAAATCCAGCGTATTTGGTTAAAAGAATTGATATGCCCTAAACTTATTTTTATCATTGGGAAGTTGATCTGGAGGCATCCCTTAGAGTATAGCTTTTCTATGGGGTTATTAATTATGTTATCGTATGTGATTTCATATGATATATAGATGCAGGATAATTTAGAGTAGTGAAATACAGAATTACATGGTAAAGGGAAAATATAATCCAAGTACATTTTAGGATACAGAGAAATGATTTCTGTTTGATAACAGAATAAGTACTGGGCTTGGTCCTCTTCAACATCTTTGTCAGTGACATTACGGATAACATAGAAGGGAGAATTTCCATGATTGCTGATGACAAAAAACTTTGTAACAGAGTGGACACACCAGAGGGAGTGGATAGAATGAGGAGAGACCTGCAGAAGCTTGAGGAATCGTCAAGGGTTTGGCAGTTGAGATGTAAAGCAAAGAAGTGCAGAATAATGCACATGGGGTACAAAAGCCCTGGAACAACACAGCAGCTGGGGGGGGGGATATAGCATGCTCCAAACAGGAAAGGGACCTAGGGGTTATCATCTCTGATGACCTACAGGTTGGGAGTCAGCGCAACAAGGTAGCGAGTAAAGCAAACTGGATGCCGGGATGCATAGGCAGGGGCATCACCAACTGGAAAAGGGAGATCATAATTCCACTGTACAAAACATTAGTGAGGCCACATCTGGAGTACATTGTCCAGTTCTGGAGGCCTTACCTATGTAAGGATATAGACAGGGTGGAGACAGTTCAGAGGAGGGCAACCAAGATGGTACAGGGTTTGCATCACAAGTCCTACAAGGACAGGCTGAAGGGCTTGAATATGTACTCCCTGGAGGAGAGGAGGGAGAGGGGGGATATGATAGAGGCATACAAGTACCTCATGGGGAGGAACAAGGTGCAGGAAAACACTATTTTTCAGAGGAAGAGATGTTCCAGAACTGGGGTCATGGCATGAAACTGGAGGGAAGGAGGTTCAGAGGTAACATGAGGAAGTTTTTCTTCACAGAAAGGGTGGCAGACAAGTGGAACGCCCTGCCAGAGGAGGTGGTGGGGGCTAAAACAATTATGAGATTCAAGAATGCATGGGATAGACATCGAGGGAACCTAGCAGTTGGGGGAATGGGACAACTTAGTTCAAGAGAAGCTTGAAGAGGCAAAATTACATTACATCAATTGGGAGACTAGGTAGGTCAAAAGCCCTTATCTGCCTTCAGTATCTATGTATAACAATTCATGAACAAATTAAATAGGAATGTATCTTATATATTATTGGCAATCGTCTGATATTTTATGATTACTATTACTGCTTATATTCGGGAGTGTTCTCAATGTTCAATATTTATGGCTATTTATGTCGTGCCTGGTGTCATGTACTGTTTACCTGGTGAAGTCTATATTTGTTTATTTTGATATTGAATTTGTAATGGGTTGAACAGCTGAACAAACTAAAACTACTATTCTACTGTGTAGGCTGACGGAATCCTTATTCGAGCCATTGTCATGGTTGATTTCTTACACCTTACCTGAAAAGTGGTATTTTTGGTGGCAATGGGATCATCAAGGAAAGTTAGCAAATTTGCAGCTCTCAGCTGTAGGGATCCATACTGTAAGTTCTTTATGGACAAAGCAGTCCTAAAGATGGAGCTGGGATTTATTCCAAAGATAAACTGTGACCGTAATAGTCAGACACTGGTTCTTCTGACCTATTCTGACCCAAAGAATTCCCTGGACAGAAACTTTCACATGCTGGATTTACTTTGGCCCTAAAGAGTTATTAGGCCCTTACTGAGGACTACAGAGATACTTCTTCTCTATTCATCTTACTCAAAGGGAAGGGTAAAGGAAAGAAAGCATCTTCTTCAACAGTGTCTAGATGGCTCAAAGAGAAGATAAAATTGATGTATGAAAAAGCAGGAAGGCTGGGACCAGAAGGCCTGAAAAGACACTAATCTAGAACGATGGCTGCCTCATGGGCAGAGAAGGCTCTGGCTTCACCAGTGAACATGGGCTGTGACATGGTGGTAAGTTCATACTTCTGTAAAACACCATAAGTTGGATGTCTAGTAATCAGCAGACAGTTCCTCTGGCAGAAAGGTCCTACAGCTGTGGTGCCTCAGTAGGATGGCAGCCTGATTTTTTTGAATGTTAGTAAATTCAGAAGGTAGCAGATCCACCCCTTGT
This sequence comes from Neoceratodus forsteri, assembly GCA_016271365.2. NCBI lineage: Eukaryota > Metazoa > Chordata > Ceratodontiformes > Ceratodontidae > Neoceratodus > Neoceratodus forsteri. The sequence goes on from CM028138.1 coordinate 423,347,648, forward strand.
AATAAGGCACACATAGACACTGCTTTCTAGGTCTCTATTAGTTACAGCTAGGGTGGAGGGATTTGAAGATGATGGAGAATGAAAACTTTACCTTGGAAATTCTGTTTTATATCCTTCCATCCCAATCCCTCTCAGCTTAGTTTTTTTTCTCAAATTACTTTGAGGGGGCCTTATGCTTGATGGCAGCATGGCATGCGCTTGGTCGCATAGGAAGCATGCATAGGTGCCTACATGAGAACCCCACACATGGCATGCCAGCAGGGCATGCATGATGCAGGCATGGGAGCCTGCACAGGAAATCTGTGCACAGCACTGCAACTACAATGTGTGGCAGGTACACGGGAGCATGGCCACATAGTGCCACACACAGCAACACCAAACAAGAAGGCACAACACCAGGTAGTACAGTTAGGCACACAGTGGTAGGTGCGTACATGTATGGCAGGTGGAGGGCTGCCATAGATGGCCACACAGTGTGACTGGCAGCCAAGCACACTGGGCTGCATGGCTGTATCCTGGACCCCATGGCAGTAACAACCCATACATGTCCAACCCAGACACAGGGACATGCACCGGTGCACATGTGCCAAAGCACATAAGGGGGACACATGGGAGAGCATGTGATGAGGGGTGTGCATGACGAGGTGCAGTAACTGATGTAGCTGGACATGAGGACCATGACTGCCGCAACACTGACCCCATGCCATGCACACTCTCCCCACTTTCCAGCCAGTCAAACACACCATGTGTGATGTGCCAAGCATGTGTGCCGGGCTGGCCATGGCCAGCCCAACAGTGCAGGCTAGTGCACACGCATGAATGGTAAACTCCCAGGGGCATGGAAGATGCCATTCATGGCACCCTATGTGCCATGGTACCCCCACACAAGGCTAAGCAAAGCTCACCCTATGGAGGGATGCTGACACCATGGGCACTGACAGACTCCCAGACTCGAAATGCCTCTGGGTGCACCAACATGAGGTGGGATGGTATGGCCAAGGCACTGCCGTGAGAGCCAGCACCAGTGGCACACAGAAGGGACAGTGCACAATGGTCCCAACGTATAATACAGGGATGGTGCACAGTGACCCAGGTGCATGCATGCCACCAATGGCACAGTGCACCCCCCAGCAGTGCACAACACCCTCCAGTGGGTGACCCTGCAAGGGAGCACCTGCCGTGCCACACATGACTCACATGTGGGACACCCGCACCAACTCCCTTGCTGCCCACCCCTATGATGCCCCCCCATAATGTGCTCCCCTGACACCCCACCCAGGATGCTCCACCCACTGCCACCACCAGGAACCACCATACCACTCCACCCTGCCTCATGCAGTGCAGGAGACAATAATCACATGTGCTCCCCTGACAACCCACCCAGGATGCTCCACCCACTGCCACCACCAGGAACCACCATACCACTCCACCCTGCCTCATGCAGTGCAGGAGACAATAATCACACAGGTGGATGTTCATAAAACCTTTAATGCAAAAAATGAAAACTGTACAATTGTCATCCACACAGTAACACCAAAACATTAACCACAGTAAACAACAGTATAAACAAAGTGGAATATATAAAAAGCAAGGCCCCAACATCCAGGTCACAAATGTCCACCCTCATGCAGGGGCAACACGGTCACAGGTGACTGTTGCTCATGGGCCCAACCGGTTGCAAACGTCCTTTCAGGCATCTTCCTCCTGGTTGTTCCCACTGTCACTGGATGTGGAGAAGTCTGTACACCTGAGTGGCAGCAGCACAAGGCGGTGGATGGGTCCTCTGTAGCACTGTAAGGGAAACATTGAACAGTGACAATCTGTATGGAAGGGGTACGAAACACTGACAACCATGGCAAGGGTGTACAACAGGGACATCACACGGTATGCCGAACCCACTGTCGATGGCACTGCTACACGCCACAGCACACAGGTGTCTTGATTTGTAGACAACGTCATTGTCCTCCACCATCAGGAACAGGTTCTTCAGCTGTCAGCACCTCCATCGTGGTAGTGTCCACACTATGCATGGTATTGCTTCACCCTGGTCAGTTCCGACTTGTGTGGCAGGCCCAGGTGATCCTGTGAGGGACGAGAAAAGAAAAGTACAGTTAGCACCATGAACAGCAACCACACCCCACACTGCCCCACAGAACACCCTGCAGGTGAGGTATTTACCTGAAGATGTCCCTGCAGCCTCCACAAGGTACTGCTGCTGTGGCAGTCAGTGTAGGTGTCTTCGGACACCCTCCAATGTCTGTGGGAGTACATCCCCACATGCCCTACTTGTGGCGCAGATATCACAGTGCGACCCTGAGCAGTAGCAATCTCTACAACACCATGGTGCAATGTGTGCATGTCACACCTGCACAGGTAATGTTGGCGTGCATGTGTCACCCACCACACTCACTTAAAGGTACACATAGGTGAGCAGGGGCAAATAAAGGGGATGCGACATTATGTGTACAGCTAAACAGAGAACTGTAACGATAAGGGAGGATGTGCCCCAGGCTTCTGATGGATGTGCATCTGCTCAACACAGAGATGGAGCAGCGGAGACATGTGGGACCATGGCCCAGGGTCTTCAGACCAGGGCTGGATATGACCACGCTGAGTGACACACACAGCATTGGGAGATTCAGGTTCCACTGTGCCATGATCACACAGCTGTGTGATATGCTCTGCGACAACATTGCTCCATGGACAAGGCAGACCAGGGGGATGACGGTGGAGATCAAGGTGTTATGCGCCCTGTCATACTATGCTACAGGGTCATTCCAGTGGGTGACTGGAGATGCCATGGGCATATGTCAGTCCTCTGTGTCATGGGCAGTGGTGCAGTGATGGATGCCATGGTGGCACATGTGCAGGAACACATCAGATTCCCAACAAGAGATGCTGATGTCCATGCCATGAAACAGGCATTCTAAGCCATGCACAGTATGCCAAACATATATGGCAGTATGGACTGCACCCATATTGGCATACTGTCACCATCCGTGCATGAAGAGGCATACAGGAACAGAAAGGGATTCCACCGTGTCAACTGTCAGGTGGTGTGACATGGGTGGTATGTTCATGAATGTATGTGCTAAGTACCCCAGCTCATGCCATGACACATACATACTAGATGCATCACAACTCTGAGCTCTGTGACATGCCAGTCAGCTGGACGGATGGCTGCTGGGTGAGGTACAGAGGTGGCACCATGTGTGGCACAGTGACCCATAATGCTCCATGCATGTCAGTGACATTATTCTCTGTCTCCTTCACAGGTGGCAGTGGATACTGACTGTGCTCATACCTGAGGACAACAATCCTGGCACCAAACAGTGCAGTGGAGGAGGCCTACAACTATGCCCACAGGAAGACACAGAACATCATGGAGAGGACCATCGGCCTAGTGAAGATGTGGTTCCATTGTCTCGACCATACCGGGGGACAATGATGCTGTCCCTGGGAAGGGTGTATAAGATGTTCACCACATATGCCCTGCTCTATAACATGGCCCAGCGATGCAATGTGCCCACCACCAGCAGGATGCACCTTTGGAGGTGGTGGTGGGGGAGCCATGCAGGGGGCAGGAGACAGTGGGTAGCCATATGGGGTGTCACACCCTTGTACAGCGCACGTTCCAGCAGTAGTGGTGTAAACAGACACAGCTGCTGGATAGATGGCTATATGTCATATGTGGTGGCACTGTTGTGCATGTGCCATCAACCCGTGGGCATTGTGACAGGGTTGAATAGGACCCTGTCCCAGTTGTTATGGAGAGTTTGAATGCAGGGATCCATTTTGTTCTTTCCTGTCTCTCGTCTGTCTGGTTGTGCAACCAAATTTTCCTGTGAGAACTAAGATTTGATCACCCCGACAGTCTCCCAGTTATTTGCCTCTCGCTATCTCTCAGTCTTCCCTTGCTGTTCTGTCTTTTCCTCCCTCGCATATCTGCTGGTATAAAAATATATGAAAATCACTGTGTCGAAATGTAACTGATATTGGGATCCCTTTGTTTAGAAATGATATAGTGTTACTCTTGAAATGTATATAATTCTAGTTTGAGATTGTTGCAGAAAGCTATTGGGAACTCAAGGGATTAACCTGAAATGCAATTTTTAAGCATTTTGCAGAAGTTGTGGAAAAGGGGCCTCAGTTCTGGAACATTGTGTTCCTGCCTGAACCTGCCTGAAATATACAAGAACATTTTAGAAAAAAACAGGATGCTTGTTAAGAAGGGGGGTTGCAAGGACTTATAAAACAGAGCTGCAGTTTCTTGCAAGAGATACAGAGACATTGAAGGAAAACTCAGATGGATCTTCTCTGTTTATTCTGCCTTTGTAAATAGTTATTCTGAAAAATTTTATTTTTTTATGTTACTGCTAGTACTAATAAACACTTTTTGCAAATTCTACAACTGCTCCTGGTTTTTCCTATGCTTCCTGACCTGTGCATCAACAAAAGGCACTCATGTATGCAACTATTGTGGACATCAGTGTGTCATGGCGTGTGTCTGGGTGGCAGGTGCGCAATGGTGACACCACGCAGTGAGTGCAGCTGTCTAGGGGGTGTGGTCGTGGGAGCATGTATATCCAGCATGGCTAGGTGTGTAGCTCATGGCAGTAGCTGCAATAGGGTGGGGTGGGCATGGCAGGTTAGGTAACATGCAGTGGTGGCCATGTTTTGGGTGCTGCACTGTACTGCACTGCAGCGTGTAGTGGCTGCGTATGTGTGGCAGCATATGCCATGTGGGATGTGTGGCAGGGGCTGCACTGTGGTGTCACTGAATGTGTGGGGTGTGTTCACAATGTGCTTGTGTTATACATGTGTGGTGAGTGGTGCTTGTGCAGTTTCACTGCCCTTGTGGGTCATAGGGCTTCACCTGCAGGCATGCAGAGGACCACATGCCTAGTCTCCTGACTGGTGCATGTGGATGAGGGGAGCACCGCTGGCACCTGCAGGCATGGAACTGCTCAGTATGCTGGCCCTCCATAGCATCCTTGATTGCAGGGCTTTGGTTGTTGTGGTGGCCGTGTATGTGCTCCTGTGTAGTGTCTGTGCCATGTCCCAGTGCCTCCATGCTATGTGTACTGGTGAGACATGTGTGCCATGGCTGCGCTCTGTGGCATGTCCACCTGTGTGCTGTTCACATCTCATGGTTGTGCGTCCACATCTTGGTCTGGGGTCACAGTGATGGGGACACCTGTGTGTGGGCATGGCTATGCGGGGTGGTATGTGAGCATCCCGTCCATTTGGCACATCCCTTCCTACCAGGTGGTCCATGAGCCTCTCAGGGGTGTCTGCCAGGCAGTCGATCCCATGCCTCATCTCCCCGCGTCACCAGTCAGGGCCCCCAGCACCTCTGTGTTGCAGCACTGTGCCTCCAGTCTGTCCAGCTCCAGCTGCCACAGCTCCCTGTACTGTGCCACCATGAAGGCATGGCTGCACATAGATCATGTGCGTCCCATTGGCCATGACAATAGGCCTTCATTGTCACTATCCACAGGGCATGGCAGTGCCCTTCCTCCTCTTGTCATGCCATCCTGGCTTGGCCATTCTGGTCCAATTGCTGTGATGCTGGCAACTGGCCCATCAGTGTCGGTCTGTGCCTGTTGTCTTGGGGTATGCTAGTGCACATGAATGGAGCGCCCTCCGTCCGGCACCTCACCAGGTTCGTGTGTCCCCTCATCCAGTGCCGCCAGTGTGCTGTCCATGTCTGTCTCCACCTCCAGCTGTGTCTTCATCTCCAGCTTGGTACCTGTGGGGAATATGGGGTTGTTAGTCCAGCTGTGGTTGTCCCTTGCTGTTGTCCATTGCAGGGGTGCGTGGGCACCAGTTACCCACCTGACCTTCCTCCTCCTGCCTGCTTTCTTCTCATCGCACCTGCAGCGCTGGTGTGTCCTGGCTGTGTGTTGTTGCCCTGGCTGTCATGCATCCATCAGTGGCTGTGTCTGTGGGTGAAAAATGGGGCTGTTAGTACATGCATGCTGTGACATCCCTGGGGTACCCATGCCCTACTAGTGCATGCATGCCTTCCATAATGTCTACGCCTTCCACCTCACCATGGACACTGATGTCTGTGAGGGTGTCTGCCACCATCCTCTCCACTGGTGTCAGTTGGCTATCGATGCTGGGTGGGCTGCATCCAGTGCCCTGGCATGCCTATGCACCCATGGTGACCTTCTTTTTCATCGCGGTGTGCATGTCTTGCCACTTGTGCTTGATGGCCAACAGTGTCTGGGCTTCTGGACCAGAATTGTTTATGCCAGCCCTGATGTCCGGCCATTCCAGGGCAGTGGACAGGTACTGTGCCCTGTACAGCTTGCTGTAGTGTGTCTGGATGTCGGTGACCATGGAAACCACCTGGCCACTGGTGAAGTTTAATGCACAGGGTTGTGCTCCGCCTCATGTCTAGACACAGCCACAGCACTGTCCACCTGCATGGACTACCCATTTGGGCTGCACCGGTGGTGGGGTGTGCCCCTCCATGCCTCTGTCACTCTCCGCTATTGTCTCTGCATTCATCTCCTAAACAGTATTCACTTCTGTGTCATTGTGTGGGGCGGTGACCATGTCCTTATATGGCGGGGTCAAGGGGAGGGTCTGCGTATCCTTGGCACACCTGTGTGTGCTGTTCCACTACGTGTCCCCTGTTGTCCCACCTCCTGGGTTTGCACATCCCACATGGACATTCATGCATACCATGTACCGTGGGTGCTTTGTGCACCACAAAGCTGTGGGTTACAGATCCAATGGTTTTATGCACACTTCATGCACATTCGTGCATAGACACCAGGAATTGTAGTAAGATTGTAAGTTGAATTGTTGCTCAGTGGTTTGTCTTTTCTCTAGAAAAAGGAGAAGCTTAATGCACCAGTCTGGTGGCCACAGTGTAAGGTTGCAACAATTTTCTTGTTTGTCCCTTTTTTTTGACCCACTTGACATAAGATAGTTAAGGTTTCATTGGGAACAGCATGGCTTAACCAGTGAAGAGCCCCACCAAACTGTCAACCAATTGGGTATGTCTCTTTCCACTAGCATGATGGTGAATACTCTATCAATAACAGCTGGAATGTAATAATATGAAGTACTCTGGGAAACCAGATTTCCAAAGTAGGAAATTTTCCATTTTGAGTCATGAAAACAGACCCTGTTTTCATGACCTTGAAAAACCTAATTTCATATAATAATTTAAAAACTGAAGAATCAACCATACATTCCACATTGTTGACCACACAAGTTTCAGACTACAGTACCAAGAATGCTTTTGGCTTCTGATGTGCACAGTTTTCTCTTGTTTTATCCACCTTTGTGACTCTTAAAGAGTGCCGGAAATGGAAGTGTTATCTCACAAGAATAGGTTTTGCCTCACAAAAATGGAAATGGAAATGGAGAGGCCACAAGTTTTCATGGTTAAAAAGACTGGAGGGCAGAAGAGGGATGTCATCAGCAGTGAGTGGCCACATTCTTCCGTATCAGACCCTCTCTCTTTCCTGGCTAATGTCTATGAGGGGCGCTGTTGGGACATCAATGCCACACCACACCCAGCCACAGGAGGTGCTCTTGCCGTGGGCAGCCCCCCTCACCCCATGGTCAGCATGTGATGCCTCCCATGTGTACTCTAAACACCTCTGAACCAATAAAGAAGGGGTCAGAATCTAGATTTGATCCTCAGTCTCTCATGTGGCAGTGCTGTGCACCAGTGGTCACCGCCACTGAGTATGGCAAACATCACTTTTAGACCAACCCAGTCAGACTGGCAATTATGCATTACATTACCATGTTGAAAAGCCAGGTTTGGGTTGTACTCCCAGTCCCAGGCCATTGGAGCTGCCAGATAGGGTATAGACAGGGCCCCCATACCTTCTGAAATGTAATTCCAATTCAGATTTTGGGCCTAAATCATTTTAATAATGTTTGTGTCAGACCAGTCATTAAAAATAGCATATGGTCAGTCATGTGTACTTACTGGTTTGGCATTTGTGAATTCCCACCTAACAGGCAGCTGTTACCATAAATGAGACTGCAGTTAAGGGGGGGGTTGATCTAGTCCAGAACAAACAACAAGCAGAGAGCCTAGATCATTTACTTCTTTGCAAACCACATGTTTGTTGTGTCCTGCAACTCAGTGTGTTGTAATAGCAGTTAATTATTAACTCAGCGAGATCAAAAGCAAACTGTTGCCAGATCATTCAAGTTACTGTTTCACTCAGAATAATGTAAGATTAATACCATTATAAATCAGAGATACAACATCTCTCCCCCCAGAGCCTTGCTTTATTGGGTTTCCAGATTTTGGCCAACATTCACAGCTGCACAAGTCAAGCTATGAAGCCTTCTGTGACACAGGAGGTTGGCAGTAAAAGGGGGAACCTGCCGCTGCTGCTGGTAACCCATCGATTGAGGGATTACTCTGCACCAGTAACTATCTATCAGTATCTGCTTAGTCAGGGGCCAATTGCAGGTCAGTGAGAGAGAAATCTGAGGAGCTAAAGTTTTTTTCACTGTTTAATCTTCATCATATGTCATATATCTAGTTAATATTGGGACACCTGGGAGAGTCAGCATATAACTCTCCCTGTTCTGATTCCATTTTTCATTTACCTAGTCATGTCTCCCAAACAAATGTTTAGGAGGCATTGTTTTTGCTGTGTTTTTTATTTCATTTTTTCCTCTGTATTTTGGGGTATGTTTTGAAGTCCACTGATCCAGTTCTGAAAAGGATTGGTATGACTTCTTGAGGCAATTAACATCTCTGCCATGGTGACCTAATTATGTATAAATTGTGGCTGCTGATTGGTTTCTACTCTCTGGGGGGCAGTATTTGGAGAACCACTTATGCAATTACAATCACACTTGGTATAGATATTCCTTTCTACAGACCATCAATAAGTCTATTTCAATGATACTGTTAGAAGCTCAGTATTTGGGGTACTGTGTTGAATGCAGTTACTGAACAGATGAGTTTCACAAGAGCTCCAGCATAAACAGACTTTAGAAATTTCAAATTTATACTTCAACTTGCAAGTAGTGCGATTTTCTGGCATCTCTGGAAAGCTGACATCCAAGAGCTTTTGCATATCTATTTTGTACACATGAGGCCAATTAAAGATGCTGAAGGGGGATGTGCAACCATAGCCCTCAACATCAGACTGGGTTACTAGCCATGTGGGCCAGTCTCTTCCAGCAGTGATTAGAAGGAGGAAGATTTAGAGGCAATGTGAGGGGGCGTTACATTATGGAGTGGGTGGCAGAGGCCTGGAATAAACTACCAGAGGAAGTGGTGAGACCTGAAATGGTGGAGGGATTCAAGAAGGCATGGGACAAACATATGGGGTTAGCAAGTGGGGAGAAGGAGAGGGTCAGTGGCATAGATGAAGAGTAGGGTGGGGGAGAAATGGGCAGACTCGATGGGCTAGAGGGGTCCTTTTCTGCCATCAGATTTCCATGATGCTATGAACCTAAACCATTGCATAGTACTAGGAGGGCTGAGGTGGGAACCCATCATCTTAACCATGTGGCCAGCACATCTGGAATGAAGAGATAATTCTAATATTTAGCCCCCCGGAACATCCCTTAAACACTTAAAAGTGGATTACAACATTAATTATTGCAGACAGTACACTGTAGTTGATGGTACACCTATCAAGACAGTCACTAAATTTTTAGTCTAATATACAACATGAATTCAAGTTGTCTGCTGCAGGGTATGGGAAGGCATGAACGAGTCATGGTTGTAGAAATGAACTGCCCCAAAACAGACTAACCTGGAAAATGTCCAAACCATGCCTAGGCATCTGAAAAACTTCAAGTTTTTAATCAAAGAAAGTCTATCATGAAGCAGCTTCATGACATACACACCATGGTCCACATGGATTCAAATGACTGTTCAGTCCAGCTCTGAGTCCTCTTCATTCTGAGCTTGGCTTCTATTTGCTGCACTTTCTTCACAGCTTCTCGGAGATGGTTAAAAATAAAAGTATGCCCATTTCATATGATTCTGAGTTTTGTGGGGAGGAGAAGTTTGTGTTTTTATAATGTCTCAGTGTGCTTCTCACTAAGTCGAAGGTTTTGCTGCAGATATGGGTGCTGAAAGCCAAGCTGGGAAAAATTGAAACACTTTTTTTTTCTTCTCTCTTCTCAGTTACAGGAATAAACTCTGGTTTCTAAATATAACATGCATGTTGTCCAGTGATTTAATTAACTCTCATGTCAGTTAAAATCTTTACTCAGTTCAGTGCTTTAGTTTATATTTATGTGTATATATTTATTTATTTAAAAGTTTCACCAGGAAAGACATACTGAGTGGACATGTTCATATCCAGATGCCTCCTGGGGAGAGGGGAAAGGGATACACAGAAGTACTTCAATTAAATCTGGCCTGCTCGAGCAAACAAATGCTTCTACACCTCAAGTTTCACAATTCAAATGTTTATTGGTTAATAAGTCCCAGCATTCCACCTAGTGTTAAGCTTCTTCAGCGGAACTGTAAAAAAATTAATCAAATAAATATAATCATTATTTTCAAAAAAATACGATATTTCAAAAAAGAACTCACAAGTTCAATATATCTCTCAATCCTGACCATACCGATCAGTAAAGTTGCTTGTATAATTACTTTACTATTTTTATGTTAATTACATGAAAATTATATACAGTCCATCTCAATTAAAGAAAATTATATGTATTGAAAAAGCATTCTCCCATTATGAGCTACCAACAAGTTTTATGCATAAAAAATAATTGCCTTACTTCTTAACACTGCCTGCTAGGGCCAAGTGATTGCTATGCTTCCTTAGGAGTTGCCTTCATTATGTAATCAATTTAAACACATACAAAATAATAAAATATTTTTTTAAAACAAATAGCAACACATCCTTACAAAGTTTGCACTATTCTCACAAGTACTACAGATATTTACCTTTTTATATATACTTAATATTTTGTTCAGTTCAATTCTCTGTTAATGACTGTATCAGAAACTGTAAATTAGAAAAGATAAATGAAAGGGGGAGGGGGTAAGAACCCACAAAAATATAATTTATAATCAGCCATCATGAATTATTTTGTCATTTTCATTCCTAATTTAACTAAAAAGTCTGCTAATCCTCTATAATACTGCTTTAAATTACTCAGATGTTAAGTTCTCTGTTTATTCATAACTCCAATATATGTTGCAACAGTTCTACTTAAATAGTTCTCTGAAATATGTGCTTCTAACATCTGGTGTATCATGCTTTGCACATTTAAATGCTTATTCATCACTCCAATCTATGTTAAAGCTGTTCTGCTTAAATATTTCTCTAAAAGCCATGTGCTTCTGGTGTCTGGCACATCATGCTTTGCACATTTAAATATAAATCTGCAAACCCTCTATGAAACTACTGTCAGTCACTCAAATATTAAATTCTACGTTTATACATCACTCCAATATATATTAAAGCAGTTCTGTTTGAATAATTCTTTGAAAGCCATGTAAGCATTAATCACCGGCAGAGGAGGCGTCTACCGGGGATTAATGCCCGCTGGAGGGGGCGTTGTTGCGCAATGAAAGCCAGGTTCAACTTCAGCAGGTAATCAAACAAGCCGCTAAGATGATGTCTCTTAATCTCTCGGACAAAGCGCGATCTATACGAGAGGAAGCACAGTACACAGTCATAGACAAAAAACGGGACGGACACTGAGAAATCTTCATAAACTTTATTGTTACTATGCCATGCAATAACAGTAGTCTGTTACATACCAATGTGTTTGAAAACAGATATAGCTCTACAACCAGACTCCAGTAAGTGTGAAGGTATTCTATCAAAGTCTCCAGTAAATGCAGGCGGCCCGTTCTCTGAGAGCCTAACTTGAGTCTGTACTTCTCCTTTTCCTGAGCTGCGATCTATAGCGGCTAATTTGCATAAGACATACGTCACTAGCTCTGTTTCTTGAGCGGCCCGTTCCTTCGCAGCAGACTTTCACTTCCTCGTGAGTTACTGCTGCTGTCCAGTGGGGTATGACTGACTTGCGGTAACACCGTAATTGAAAATAAGAGTGCCGTGCACCGTGAAATTCTGGCAGCTGAACCCGTAGCCAGATGCTGGTGCTCCTCTTCCCAGCCCCGGTGCACTCCTTTCTGACTCACTCTGTTGATCCGGTTCCGGGCGGGTCGATGTGTAGCCTGCTGCTGCTGTTTCACGGTCTCTTCTACTCTCCTCTGCCAAACGCTTCCATGGATTCTCCGGTACCTCCTGCTGCTGTCCTGCACTAGTGCGGCACGACCAGACTTGTCTGTCCCACTGTATTGCGGCCGATCTTGATGAGTGGTGCCTGCCTGTGTTTTGCTCTGTGTGGCACGAGTGATGCTGCTCTGTGGCTGCCATCTAGTTGATCCTATGCTGCTCTCATGACCTCTGTCAGTGTGAGAAGTACTAGCTGCTCGTCCCTGCTCCACTGACCTCCACTCTGTATTACTACTCTGATCTCCCTGTGGACCAGTAAAGCAGTATTGCAGTATCAGTGTGTCATCTATGTTGTCCACTGTGCGGTGCAGCTGCCTCTGAGAACTCGGCTGCTGGTTAGTCATGCTGCATAGGGGGCCAACTGGCTGTGGAGACCTTGGCTGTGGGACAGACAGAATAGTTGACCATCTCTCCCTGTCTTGCTGTGTGGGTGCCCAATAGTTATGAATACTGGTTTCAGACCTGTGGCCTGTTACAGACATGATCTCACGTGTGGGGACTCCTGCATGTGACAACATCTGGACAGCAGTACTTCTCACGCTGTGATTTGTGTAACGTCTGCTGAGCCCTGCATCCTCCGATATCTTTGCCATCATTTCCCAAGAAAATTTCTTCCCATTGGCTGCTTGAGTACCACACCTCCTTTTGGTCAAGCAGCATCTGTGGTTGTTTAATGGGGTGTAGGTAGAATGCAGGTGCAGACATGGGGCAGCGACTGATGTACTCTTTGAACAGTGCAACTGGACAGTCCCTAGACTCTGCCTGTGAATAGAGTACACCTCTCAGAGCCTCTCTGTTGCTTTCATCTCCGCGACAATGGTTTTTTGTGGCCTCGTTAAATGACAAAGTGACATACTCATGTCCCATGTCATCCTCCACAACCTGAAAGGATCTCTGTGTCAGCTCCCTTAAGCCCTCACGGCCTCTTCTTGCGAGCCCCAGCTGTAGCTCAAACCAGAGCCGCTTGACAAGGCCATGGGCAGTTTTGGGGTTCAGGCGGTCAGGATCTCTTATTCTGCGCAAGTCCTCATCTCTGATTGGTGGGTAGTGCCTGGCAGTGTCTTTCCCCTGTCTCCTATATTGCTTCACAACAGCAACAAAGACATTGTTTGCTGCCTGACACCGTGGGTCGCTGATGATATTGATATTTCTTCTCACCTCAACGCTGTTGATATATCGGTTTAACCCAGCTCTCAACCCACAGAAATAGCTGATACTGTACTGCTCACCATCCTCTGCCCTCACAGAGCCATAAAACTCCCTCAAAGTACTACTAAGGCTCTCCACTGAAACTGTAGCTATGTCTAGTGAAATCTCTTTAGCTCTCAGCCAGTCTGAAAACACGTTGCACGCCCACTGCATGTTTCTCATAGTGTTTTGCTCCACTTTTCTGCTTTCCAAATGATCAAGCTCTTTTTCTGAGATATCTGCATGTCTTTGACTGTGCCAGCTGTCAGCACCACTGCTGTCCACTTCACCCTGTATGGTCTCTACATCATCATCACTGCAACACCCAGTGCTCACATGCCTGAGCTTAGCAACTCTCTTGTATGGGACTACCTCAGCGTGCCCCTCCACAAGCTCTACTGCATTTGCTCTTTCACTACTGCACCCCTCCATCGCGTTACAAAACTGTATATTACTCCACTCCTCAACAGTTAGTGGTGCGCATAAATGAAACTTCGACATCCATCTCGTTGTACCTACAACACCACGATTCTCTCCTCTGTCTGTCTCCTCAGTTAGTGTCCCCTGTTGACCCTATCCCTCGCTGCCTGAAACCTCTACACCCTATGTCTAGAGATACCCACTGGCCGCCACAGCACCACTTCCACTCTCTGGCTGTTACTGTCCCTACAGGAGCAACACGGCATTATGACAAATAATGCCGTGTTGACCTGGGAAACGCGCAAGAGCAACACGGCATTATGAGAAATAATGCCGTGTTGCACTCGTGAACGCGCTTGTCAGCACACCAAGATGGCATTATCGCCTCACAATGCCGTCTTGCTCGTCTACCACGTGACGCCGTTAGACCTATCCGCGGCCGCCCTCCTAGAGTGTTCAATAATGCCGTGGTACAAATGTTTTTGATGTCTTGCACATCATGCTTTGCTGGTTCAACCACATGTGTTTATAACATCCTGTTAAAATGCTTTCTATGGTTTAAATATTTTTCATTCACAAGCGTTTTCAAGCATTTTAATAAAGCAGTGTCTGTTATACACTCTGTTGATTTGAATTAATTTGTTGTGGCTTTCTAATTTACATGCTCCAGATACGAGTGTTTACTTTATAAATCACACTTCACTGGACACCACTACTAGAAATGCTTACAGCTGTTATTTCCACAACATGTGTTGCTTAAATGTGTTAAAGTTACTTACTATTAATGAAGAACTTTGCAAAGCGCGGTGCGCGCATTCCTCTCCTAAGGGCAGACTGGCAGCACCAGGCGCCTTGCTGGCCATTCTCTTTATGTCAGGGAGAGGAGTCACATGACAGCGTAAAAATTTCATCATGCCTTGCTGAAGCTAGGTAGTCACCATGGTGACTAATGACTCATCTCCCTGACATGTTTCGGCCCCGTGAAGTTTACTGAATACTTTGCAAGTGTACTTGCCATAATTAAACTGCATTGTCTCAATAATTTTACTGAGTTTTTCTCAAGTTTCTAACTTAAACAGGCTGCTAAGAGAAACATCTTTTTTTTTTTAGTATTTTGGTAACCGGGTAAGGCCCACTAGGCACAAGTGCTTGTTTTCAGAGGCGACCTGGGAGCACTGGGCGGTTAAGTGATTTGCCCAGAGTCACACAATATGCAAGTGGAGGTTGTGAGAATCAAACTCAGGTCTGGTCTGCTCAATGTACCAAGCTTGTTCACACCTCGTTCCTCTAACCTCTAGGGTATACTGTCAGTATTAGATTCCTAATTTGTTTTTTACCATTATAGCATCAGATAACCTTTACTAATGGTAAGTTTTTCTCAAGTTTCTAACCTAAACAGGCTGCTAAGAGAAACATTAGATTCCTAATTTGTTTTTAACCATTATAGCATCAGATAACCTTTACAAGCAGTGGAGGGGGGAGGTTGAAGTTTAAAGGATACATAACATATTTTTAAGGCTTTATTAGTCTTTTCATCAAAGAAGTACATCAGCAAAAGTCAAATACAATGCATAATGGTAAAATAGAAAACAAACTTACACAATAGGAACAAAATAGATAATATTATGTATGGTTTGTACATCTCTTCTGGTTATGAGTGTCTTCTCGAGTTCTTTGGATGAAAGAACTGCAAAGGGAAGCTGAGCAGGTTTGGAACGCAAAGGACTTAAGATGGTGCTCTTATAGTTGTACGCGATTCTGGAACTGCATCTAGAAACCTATTATAATTCATGCTGAAGACTTCAGTTTTTAAAAATTGGAACTTAAATTTAAAATCAATGTGTTTTGAGATGGCCCAGTGGTGCAGAGGGCTGAGGTGCTTTGTGCCTTACCTCTCCTACGCCAGCGATCTGGGTCCGGCAATGAGCTCAGGCCACTGGGGTTTGGCTGGGGGAGGGGGGAACTAGGAGTAAGATCGAGTTGCTTTCAGGCAACTCTCCTCTCCCAGTTTGGGAAGGTTGGTGTTCCCGGTGCTTGGCTGCCACCCAATGAAGGCTTGTGGTAGTGGCGCGATGGGTGGCCAGGTGCTAGACTGTGTGGGTGGAGCAGGGCTGCCAGTTCCGGCATGCATGTGTGCCTCCATGCATATGCATGACTGAGTTTGCTAAGGCCCTGGGGAGTAGTCGGGGTAGCAGAGTGGAGGAAAAAGACAGGCATGGCAAGGGCAAATAACACCCGCTGGCCATACTTCAACCCGCCATGTCACCGGGGTGGCCTACGGTGAGACACTGGATCATGTGCTTCATGGAGAGGATAGACCTCCCTCTCCTGACCCCACTGGGGGTGTAATCTGTGGGGGCACCCTCACCACTGGCATCCTGGGGAGACTGTGGATGGTGGGGGGGGAGTGGCAGCCTGCAGAAGGGATCCCCACCTTGCCACGGCCCTGGGGGATAAACAGAGTACAAAAAAATCTAAAATGTTTTAATTTGTAGAAACTATGAGAACCCCTCTGTAAAAATGGACTATGCCAACTTATCCTAGAACTTCAGAATTTTAGAATGGGTTGCATGAGAGACCCTCTTGTGGATGTTATGCATCATGACATAATTCTTGGCCAATCTGAATTGTTTATTTAAAATATTCCAGGTACTCTATTTTCTCCACAAGAAGTTGTCTCCTTCAAAGTTCTAAAATTCTACAGTTCTAAGTTCAGTTAGCATGTATACAATAATTAATCCCTCTTCATTGAGAACATGCAGATTCTCAACACTGAATTAGTTTGGTGACATCATGGGCACGAGTGTGAATCTCGGGTGCCTTCCTGAGGACACCGAATTAATGAGGCATTGAGAATCTGGTGAGTTCTCAACAAAGCGGGGTATGTTACATTTTTATATATAGAATAATGTATGGGGTGGTGTGTTTAACGAGAATTCTACACACACCTGAGGTGTTGGTTGCTACATAAACCCTGAAAGCGAAGCTCGAGGAGTTTATTTAAGCATCCAACACTGAGGGTGTATGTAAAATTCACGTTAAACAAACCATCCCATGTTTTATTTTATATAATTGCTGAGGAGCATTTTCTCACCACAGCAATGATATAAAATATAAATACATTGGTTTTCAGCCACTATCCACTTGGGATAAGCATGGTCCATGACTGTTGAAAACTTTTTTTTTCTTTAAAAAAAAAAAAGTTTAATCAAGAAGTACATGTTTAACCAAGGATTCCAAAATGTTAATGGGGAGAAGCGAGTTTGTTTTTTTATTTATTTACTTACTGCCGAGTGCTACTGGCTGTGGAGTGCCCAGTGCTGAGGACATATGAATATACGAATGTGGCAGCAGAAACAGACCACCCAGTCTATCTTAAGTCTGCTTGAGTGTGCAGCTAGCACCCCTAGTTTGCAGCTGCCCCACTCCCCTCCCCTTTGTCATCCCACTGCCACCCCACCTCCCCCACCCTCGCTCTCCCCTCTTCCCTGTCCCATGCCCTTTGAAACTGTTCAGATTGACATGATACCACCCATTCTGTAGGGCATTCCATTTTGCTACCACCCTCTCTGTGAAATAGTGTATCCTCATTCCCTTCCTAAATCTTTTCCCCTCTATTCTTAGCGCATGCCCCCGGTGACCCTCCCCCTCCTTAACTTAAAGACCCCATCTGCCCCATCCTTAGTGATGCCCCTCAGATACTTGAATGTCTCTATCATGTCCCCCCTGTCCCTTCTATCCTCTAGGGTGTACATATTCAGGTCTCTCAGCCTGCTGTCATAGTCTGTCCCTTCCATTCCACGTATCTTTGTTGCCCTCCTCTGCACCCCCACCAGTAGCCTGATATCATGCTTTAGGTATGGCCTCCAAAACTGCACACAATACTCTAAGTGCGGCCTTGCCAGTGACCTGTAGAGGGGCAAGATCACCTCTCTTTGCCTGGATGAAAAACCCCTCGCTATGCACCCCCACATTTTTTCACTTTTACAGCCGCTCTCCTGCACTGGGCAGTGTTGTCCATGGTCCCTGTAATCTTTACCCCTAGGTCCTTCTCCTCCTCCTCAGCTTAACCTCCCACCCCAGCCAATATTCTCTCCTTGGGTTCTTCACCCCAAAGTGCATAATCTTACACTTCTTTGCATTGAACCCCAGCTGTCACCTCTCTGACCACTCTAGCTTGCTTAGGTCCCCCTGCAGCTGCTTCTATCCCTCCTCTCCATTCACCACTGCTCCGATTTTGGTGTTGTCAGTGAACAGACTTATCTTGCTCACCACCCCATGTGCAATGTCTGATATAAAGAGCCTGAACAATACTGGCCCCGACACAGAGCCCTGTGGCGCCCCACTCATCACCGGCCTTGGAGTTGAGAGCTCCCCTTCCACCACCACCTATTGCAGCCTCCCACTCAGCCAGCTTGTAATCCAGTTCATCATTTTTGCCCCTACCCCTACGCCAGTTAGCTTCCCCCCCCAAGCCACCCATGAGGCACAGAATCAAAGGCCGTGCTAAAGTCCAAGTAAAGGACATCCACCGCATGACACTTATCCAGCTCACCTGTCACCATCATAATATTGTATCAGGTTGGTTTGACAAGACTTCCCTGAAACAAATCCATGCTGCCTCAAATCCTGGAGGCTATTGTCCTCCAGGTATGATACCAGTCTTTCCTTTAGTATTGTCTCCATGAGTTTGCACACTATGGAGGTGAGACTTACCGGGAGGTAATTACCCAGTTCATCCCTTGGTCCTCTCTTGTGTAATGGCACTACATGTGCCATCCTCCAGTCCAGTGGAACACATCCTGACTCCAGTGAGGTGCTGTACAGATCCACCAGTGGCTCTGCCAACACCTCCGACATCTCCCTCAGCACTCTGGGGTGGATACCATCTGGCCCTGGTGCCTTGTCTACCTTCAGTGCCCTCAGTCCCTCTACTTGCCTCAATTCTTCTATCTGTTGCCTCCTATCCCCCTGTCTCCACCCTCCCAGCCCATGGTGGTAGCAGTACCCCCTTTTCTTCCATGAACACTGAGCAGAAGTATTCATTCAGTGCTTCTGCCTGCTCCTCACCCTTTTCCATCCACTCCGGGCACTCCCCACCCCTTTTTATCCTCACTATTGTCTACTTGCACTTCCTTTTCTCCCTGATGTATCTGAAAAAGTATTTCTCCCCCCCCATTAATTCCCTGCGCTAATCTCAGCTCCCTCTGGGCCGTGGCTTCTCTCACTTTTCTGTTCATCTCATTGGACCAACTTAAATATTCTTCCATGTCCACTTCCTTCTCTGTCCTTCTATACCTCTGGTGCACCTCTCGTTTTGCTCTCACCACCTCCACTACCTCGATGTTCAACCAGCATGGTTTTCTTGCTCTGCTTCTCTTACTCTGTGTCTTGTTGCCTCTGTAATCCCCCATTTAATAATATTCCTTTTCTGCTCTGCATCCATCTCCTGCCTTATGCCCTCTAGTTTCCCTTTCAGTGCTTCCTGCATCTTCCCAAAGTCTTCCCCCCTGAAGTTTACTACCTGAGTAACTGATTTCTCTTGCTCCCTGCACATCATGATATTAAACCACACCGTTTGGTGATCACTGTTGGCTACTGGGTTCTCCACCTTTATTTCCCTTACTGCCTTCCCATTCAACAACATCAGATCTAAAGTGTTCTTTAGCCTAGTAGGTACACTAACCAACTGTGTCAGGAGACCCTCCTGGATTGCATCCAGGACCACTTGCTTCCTAGCACTGGAGGTGACTGGAATGCTCCAGTCAACCCCTGCAAGTTGAAATCCACCACGATGACCACCTTCCCTTCCCTTTTCTACATACCTTTCTGATTTATTCCGCTAATTCCCTGTCAAGCTTCTCAGACTGGGACACCCCAAACCTCAGTTTCCTACCCCTTGAGTCTAGGAGCTGCAGCCAGATTGCCTCTGCTCTCTTTTCTTCCCCTTCGTCCCTTGTGCATTTGATCCTGTCCCTCACATAGACTGCCACCCCATCCCCCCCTTCCTTCCTTACCATCCTTCTTGTATGCTTTGTATCCTGGGATTGCCAGATTCCAGTCCCGGTGCTCAGTTGCCCATGTTTTTGTGACAGCTGCAATAGCCACCCTCCACACTGCTAAGAGTGCCTGTAGCTCAGCAGATTTGTTGCCTAAGCTTCTTGCATTCAGTGAGACCACCCTCCATCCTGCCCCCCCCTTCATTGGCCTCCATTTCCTTCCTTCTTCTCCCTCCTGGAGTAGAAGGAAGGTTTATGTACATGGGCGAGGAAACCTGAGTGTGTTCACCATTATAACCCTGAAGTTATAACAGCTAATTATAACTGGGTTTCCCCATGGGAGAAAATGCTCCCCAGTGTGTGTGTATATATATATATATATGTATGTATAATACATGGGGTAGCATGCGTAATGAGAATTTTACACACACAAAGTGTTGGATGCTACATAACTCCCTGACAACGAAGCTTGATGGTTTTATTTAAGCACCTAACACTGAGGGTGCATGTAAAGTTCAAGTTTTACACACCACCACGTTTTATTTTTATAAAATTGCTGGAGTCACATTT
The DNA here is from genome assembly GCA_016271365.2 of Neoceratodus forsteri. Taxonomy (NCBI): domain Eukaryota; kingdom Metazoa; phylum Chordata; order Ceratodontiformes; family Ceratodontidae; genus Neoceratodus; species Neoceratodus forsteri. Next base: position 423,368,046 of record CM028138.1, read on the forward strand.
TTTGCCACAGCAATTATGTAAAATAGCAGTTTTTGGTGCCTGTTAGAAGACAGTGAAGTAAGGGACACACTCTGACTCACAATTTTCTCATAGGAAAAGCAGCGCGTGTTCACCGTTATAACCAGTTGGTTATAATGGTGAATTACAACCGGCTTTTTCTATCAGAAAAAAATGCAACCCAGTTATTATAGTAAAGTTCTTCACACAGGGATTTCTCTAATTTTCTACAAAGTCAACCAGTTTTATTTTAAATCCAAGTTAATCCAAGTTGCATGTGTTTTAAAAAAAATCTTCAACATGAGTTATAATATGTTTATATGTACAGTTCCTGTGTCTCTTATAGTGATGAGTTTTTTCTCAAGTCCTTGCTCAGCTTTGCTTCGCAGTTCCTTCACCCAAAGAACACAAAAATGCACTTTTATAACCACAGGAGACACAGAAACCATACGTATAAACATATGTAAGACTAGAAATAAACAATCCTGATTGGCTAATAAACGATGTTACGATTTATAGTCCAAATTGTAGACTTCATTACTTCCTTTAAGGCATGGCAACACATGGTTTATATGGGTAGTAATAACCTTCCAGGTGGTAAATATAGAATAACATATGTGCATATGTGTATTACAAGTTTTTTTCACACACCGAGGTGTGTGATTCCACTTAAACTCCAAGAGCAAAACTTGGGTTTAAAAAGGCATCACATGCCTAGGGTGTGTGAAAAAAAACAGCTTATAATACACAACTGTACATGATTTTTTTTTTATAATTTACTGGTGTGCAGTGTTTTTCAACACTGCTAGATACTGTTTCTTTATGAGGTTTTTACAGATTACAAAACATATGTGCAGCTTCACCTGTTGTGAAGTAAAATTTTACCTCTGTTTTTGTCACTTGTCTATGTCTCAGTGATGGACTGCTGTGGTATTTAATTCTATTTTTTGTGTGTTTTTTTGGGGGGGCTGTTTGACACTTTCATCAGACCCCCAAAGAATTAGACAGATTCTGTAAATGATCAACTCTAGTGAGGTCCTGGAAGAAGAAGTGAGGGAAAACTGCCACACCACCTCAAGTGCAAGGGTGCCGGTGGTGGTGGTTAAGCACAGCACAGAAGTTTGTAGCCTATTTTCATAAGAAAATGGTCATCACTAATTCTGTTTATTTAAGCTGGTGTTAGCATTTGAAGTGTTAGGAAACTCAAATTATACAATGGGCTATGAAAATCTTGTAACCTCATTGGTCAAAACAGATCACATGACTGTGGTAAATCCTCCAGTATACCCACTGTAAAAGTTTTATATCACTATAAAAACAAAAAAAAAACAAGCTGAATATTGTATAATAGCAATATACCATGTCAGGAAGTAGGTATATGGGTGGATTTACCACTTCTGGTGTGGTTAAGTCATTGGGCTGTGCCCCGTGACCGAACCACACCAGGTGTGGTAAATCCACCAATATACCCCTCCCTGTCATGGTATATTGCTTAACTCCATTTGAGTCATATCAACTGGTCACCTGGTTATTATGGAACTCCATAATAACCAGGTAACCGGTTGACATCACTGATGCCAGTTATTACAGCATTTGAAACACACGATTATCAGGTTCACAGACAATACAACCAGTAATTATGACTTAATCTTGTTTGTTGCTAAGAGGCTTCTCTTGGGCATCAGTTAACCTCCGTCAGTTATAGTATCTCCATGGGAGCTAAGGCGGCCAATAAGGTCTATATATTAGCAGGCAGAGAGTGATAAATACTACTAACTAGCGAAGAATGCGTTTATTCTTAGACAGAACAACCACTAGTATCTTCTGACCATTTCCAAAAATATTTTTAGGATATTTTATAATGCTTGAAATTATATTTCAAAAGCTGTAACATTTAAAGTGTTAGGAGTGCAAACTTAATTTTTCTCTAAATAAAAGACTGGAGTCCAGTCAACATGAATAGATCCTAATGATACAGTTCTCACATGTGGCATACTGGTAATTACATCAATATAATATGCTAAAAATAATAGGACTTTAAAAATGTAATGAACCTTTATATATATATATATATATATATATATATATATATATATACACTTCATTAATGCTCCAGTTAGGGTCAAAGCGACAAAAGTTGGAAAATGAGGCGTAACGGTTTCTTGATAAAATGGGTCAGGAGAATCCTGTGTCCTGATTGGCTGAGAGGTACCTGTGACCATGTTCTTATCATGGCATATTGTGCCAACCAGCACCTCTTCAACTAGTCAGAATGCTTTACTGCCTGACCAAGCAGCATAAGAGTCCCCCCACTTCGGCTCCCCAAACACACACAACCAGCTACACAACATTAGCACTGACTACAAAAAGAAACTCCAAACCAAGGGTTGACATGCATGCTGGGCAGAAACAGATTTCTTTCAAAGCCAACACCCGTGCCTCCACCAGCTCTCCGAAACAGCTTTCAAATCAAAGCCGACATCTGTGCCTCCACCAGCTCTTAGGAACAGTGTTTACAAAAAAGAAATAAAATAACTGTAAAATCCTGTAAGCTGAGAGACAAAGGGTCAATGTGTGTGCTGGGCAGAAATGGCGTTCTTTCAAAGTCGTCACTGCACCTCAACCAGCTCTCCGAAATGGCTTTCAAATCAAAGCCGACATCTGCGCCTCCACCAGCTCGTAGGAACAGTATTCAGAAAAAAGAAATAAAATGATACTTGTAAAATCCTGTAAGCTGAGAGACATTGTCACAAAAGCGCTTGGAGAAAAGCACTTACTACGGTGGCTGGTAAGGGACACACTTGCTACTACAAAGAGCGACAAAAAAGGGAAAAAGCACACTAAATAAAAATAAAATACAAAACAAACCTTGTGAAGTGCGCTTCTGTGTCTGTGAATACATCTCAGGATATTAATACATATCAGGATATTAATGCATCTCACGATATTAATACATCTCAGGATATTAATGCATCTCAGGATATTAATATATCTCAGGATATTAATACATCTCAGGATATTTGTCTCTGTATGGGGGGGGCACTTGGAGAAAAGTGCTTACTAGGGTGACTGGTAAGGGACATTCTCGCTGCCAGAAAGAACGGAAACAAAGGGGGAAAAAGCACACTAATTAAAAAAAAATAAACAAGACACCTTGTGAACTGCGCTTCTGTATGTGGGAATGGGGCCATGCAAAATACATTTGAGGATCTTTGTCTCTGTCTCTCTCTATGAGGGACTGTGAGGGGAGTCAGACCCACAACAAGGATTACTTTTCTACTAAGATTTGTTTTACATTTTTTACACTATTTACCACTTTTTTTTTCCTTTACTGGGGGACCTATTTTTATAAGCGGAATAAGACACTCCAAGGTGTGGTTTATGGGCTAAGGGCACATCCTAGGTGCTAAAGACACTCGGCGCAAGTGCCTTGTGCCTCATTACACACCTGGGACATGCTCTTAGCTCATAAACCATACCTCATTGTGTCTTATTACTTACCTAACAATCCACCCTCCCAAACCAGGCAGGAGAGCAGGTGTGTGATGTGCCTTGGGCTTCTCAAGCCTAATGCTCACCCCATTCCTTCTGTAAATAAGGTCATATGTGTAAACTTTATGAGAATGAGGTGAGTGTTAGGCTTAAGAAGCCCAAGGCATACCCCACACCTGCTCTCCTGCCTGGTTTTGGAGAGTGGGTGTTAGGGAAACATTAATGCCTCATTTCCCAACTTTTGTCACTTTGATCCTAAATGGAGCATTAAAGACATTTTTTGCAACTTATTTCCTTACTTTTTGAGATAGTATAATAGTATCCTTATTTTACTGTAGGACTGGAGGTCTGAATCCCTCCGTAGATGTGTATATGTATATAGCTGTGGAAGCACAGGGCCCTCCAGGCCCTGCGCTTCCATTTATAGGACAACAATGACCAAATTGTCAGCATAGCCATCTTTTTTAAACTCTGCTTTTATTGATCAGAATTGGCAATTACAGTAGAACCACATGTAAAATACAGATATACATAAAAAAACCATTTACAGAATTTGTAATACAATTATTATAATGGCATACATGACAGTACGAAAGTAGCAACTGTTCATCTTGCTAATACTATAAAATTGCCTTCATTACTGTTCTTGGGCGACTGTGGTGTACTGGTAATTGCATTTTCAAAACCTATATCCAAGTGACTTCAAGCAAATAAACCATGCTGTGCAGTCACCAAGATTATTCGGAGTCAGTATTTCAACACACAACTTTAGTAATTAACAGCAGTAGAACTTGGCAGGCCTGCATAACTGTCTGTCTAACTAGTTTAACAACATTTAGTGTTCCAAGAAAAGAGGAAAAAAAGGGGAAAAGTCAAGTTTACAGCCCTAATGACATGGGGGGGGAAAAGGCTGCCCAATATCTAGGAGAGCAACATAGAGAGAAAGGTGATGGAGGACTCCCCTCATGGAGCTGCACTCCCACACATGGATCCCACTGACAGGAGCCTGTCGACCTTCCCCCTGATTGCCTACTGGAGACAGTGCTGTCACCTGCACCCCCACCTCATATGTCTCCCATACTTGCCACAATTCCCTAAATTTGTCTGTGGTGAGGCGCAGGGCCGCAGTGATGCGTTTCATCATGTGCAGCTCTCTGACCCTTGTGTGCCATTCAGTGAGTGTCGGAATCCCCTCTGTCAGCCAGTGGGTCATGATCCCCTTCACTGCTGCCAAACAAAGCATCCTAAACAGCCTCTGCTGGGGAAGCCATCCCATCCTGGGGACCTTTTTCCCATAAACAGCTGCTCAAACGTGCATGGAATGGCCAATCCCCAAATGTTCTCGAGGGCCCCATTTATCTCAGACCAGTATGTCTGTAGTCATGGACAACCCCAGAAAATGTTGTAGTGGGAGCCAACGATCCCACATTCATGCCAACACAACTCCGAGCCCCCAGGCTGAAAGTGTTTGGTGACTGTTGGTGTGTGGAAGTACCTGATGAGGCACTTCCACTGAAATTCCCACCAGGTGGGAGAAGATATGGTACACCACCCAATCCTCCACAGATAGTCCCATTCCTCTACACTTATAGAGATCTGTACGTCTTGTTCCCAAGCTCCCCATACCACCTGGAATTCTAGGTGAGCAGAACTCTGCAGCATTTTGTAGGCCAAGGCAATGTTACTCCGCCTGCCCACCAGCTTCACTGCCCAGTAAAGGAACTACTCAAGGGTTGTGCAATCCTGGGCAATTAGGGCACCTCTCCCCTGTATTTGGAGGTAGTGCCGCACCTGCAGAAACTGGAATAAATCTTGCTGTGGGAGGCCAAACTGCTGTTGCAGATCTGCAAACGAGACACATCTCCCATTGCGCATGAACTGCCCAAATCTGACCAGGGATTTGCTGTTCCACACTTAAAGCCTGGCTCGCCTATTATGGCAGTTTGTGGGCCTATGTCATTGAGGGTCCCCGAGATCTGTCTGGCCAGCAGAAGCATGCACAGGGTATGTTTTGTAAGGGGGATTTTTTTTTTTTTAAAAGAGGACAGTGGATGTGGAGTAATGCATGCATGTGGCAGCACAAACAGTGGTACTGGGGGGGGCCCAGGTTGACTTCCAGGTACAGACACCCTGAATCAGCATTTTGTTTGATCTAGTGATTATTGGTGTATGTTGGGCTGCCACGTAGTACAGGCCCATGTCCGGAAGTACCAACCCCTCACTATCTCTGGGGGAGTGTAAGCAAGTGCCTTTTAATCTAGTGCTTGTGACCCACCCAGATGAAAGATAGACTCTGCCCAGCAGCAAAGCCTGAACTTGGGGATTGCCAGAGGTAAAGCCTCCTGCACTACAGCCTGACTGTTGTGTGGCACTTCCCACCCAGCACTTCATTTATTGCTGCTGGCAGGTCACATGACCTACCTTTTTTTTTTTTTTACAACACCAAGTGTCCACTTTCCCATTTGCAGCTTATAGACACCAACCACTAGGGGTTGCTACACTCTCCACTCTAGCTCCTCTTTCAACTCTCCACCTCTTCCTAGCAACTGTTTGCAAACCCTACCCACTACAGGTCCCTTTGAATCCATTCAGCTATCTTCCTTCCTCACACCTCCCATCAGCCTACCACTAAGTGCCCGGCAGTCTCAAACCTTGTACCCTTTATTCCAAAGTCTACTGCCTAACCACTAAGCCAACAAACCAGACCAACATCTTCCTCTACTTTCAAACTCTTAACCCTTCCTCCCTCCTTCTCTGAATTAAAAAAACTTTCTACACTCTGTCCCTAAGCTGTACTCAAACCCAGTACCCTCAGAGCCAACAGCTCTACCTCTTAACCACTTTGTCTAGCTATTTTATTCCTACTTTCTAGGACTTTTAGTCTCTTACCCCCCCCCAAATATAAAGTTTTACCACTTCTCTTTTACTGCCTTTGAACCCTGCACCCTCACTGTTTTAGTCAGCAGTTCTACCACTCAGCTAGCACACCTGTCTATTATTTGTGCAGGATTTCAAACTCTAAAACCCTCTAACACTGCTAAATTATTATCTGCTTGTTACTGCAGGCCTTGAGCCCAACTCCCTGCTGCTACAGCCACTGTCTGGGGTCCTTCTTGCTACCCTGGGCAAGTCTTGAACCTAGTGTCTTGTGCACCTCAGGCAACAGCTCTGCCACTGTACCAAAGTGGCAACTACATTTAGAGGTGACCTCTCACTACTATCTCCCCCTCTATCATCCTAGTTCCCCCATCTTTCTTCACTTCAGCGCTCTCACCCTTACAAATTATGCATGTGCAACTCCTGCCTACCTGCCTCTCTCTTCTCCTCCTCCTCCTTTTGCCTTCCACCAACCCTATTGTCCCTGTTAACCCTCAGCCTCACTACTCTAGTGCTCCTACCTACCCTCCTGCCTTCCCCTCCTCCTATACCACTGCTTCTCCCTCCTTCTCCACACACCCCATATGCTCCTCTCCACCTCACCCCCATCCAGACATTACCTTTCCTCCCCCCCGTGCTCCTTTGAGCTTCTGATCACTCAAGCCTTCTCAGCCTGTGCTGCCCTACCCACCCCCTGTGCTACGAAACCCCCCTTCCTCCTATCGCTCCCGGTAAACTCCTTCACCACCTCTGGCCAGAGCAGTTCTCCTCCTTCTGCCCTGATGGGGAACATATCCCAACCCAGACCCTGCCCCCTCCCACCCACCTACTTGGCCCACTGGTCTCCAAATAGCCTCCATGAACATATGCAGCCTGCTGAAAAAATTTGATGCCCTCCAGTGCTGGGCCATGGCTCATCAACCAGACATCATAGCCCTGGTTGAAACCTGGCTGTCCAAATCCACCCCTGACTCATTTGTCTCCCTCCCAGGCTATACCTTATACCGGGAGGACCGAGTAGGCAAACGAGGGGGAGGCTGTGCAATCTACACTAGGGACACAATATTTGGACATGCGCTCCCCACCCCTGCCCTTGTAAATGGGGCCCAGGCTCTTACCCTCAAACTCACCCCAGACCCCTCTAGGGGCCCTCTCTATCTCACCACTGCTTACGTTCCCCCAAAGAACCAGCACCCGGCCCTGGTATCTTTAACTGACTATCTGGCCTCCCTCCACCATAAGGCCGAACAAATCCTGGTTGGGGACCTTAACATGAATTGGCTCAGCACCTCCTCTTCCACGATCCGAGACTCATTTGCCACCCAAGACCTGACACAACTCGTCACCCAGCCCACTAGAATAAACCCAAAGAGAGGAACCAGCACCCTTCTGGATGTAATTATCATCAACCTACCCCAAAAAATCCAAAACATCCAGGTCCTACCAGATTCCCTAAGTGACCACTCCCCTATCCTATTTCATTGGGCAGTCCCCAATCCCAAACCCAAAGCCCAGACCACCCTCCGCAGGTGCCTCTGCCCTGGTGGGCTGCAAAACTTAAACAATTCCTAACCCAGATAAACTGGTCCCCCATTCATCGTGCATCCGACATTGACACTGCCCTCGCCTTCTTCTCACACACCTTCAACATGGCCTGTGATCTCTTTGCACCCTTCACCAAAATCCAATCCAAAAAGCAGAAGGCACCCTGGGTTAGCCCTGCTCTTCTACAATTACTAAGAAATCGGGATAACCTCTGGCACCTTTCCACTGAAACAGGTCGGCTGTCTGATAGGCAAGCTTACAATGCAGCCCGTAATAAGTGCTCTTGGGCCGTCCGGAAAGCCAAGGCCAACCATTACCAGGCCACCCTTACCTCCTCCTGGGGTTCAGCCCGGACTTTCTGGGATAATATTAAACAGCTAAATGGAAAAGCACGCTCCCCTGCCCCATCCCAGCTCACTATTGATGGCGCTACCTCCACCGATCCTGCCATCATAGCTAACTGGCTCAACACCGCTTTCACTGACCTTAGCTCAGTCCTCCCTAGTAATTTCTTTGACCCTCCCCCCAACCAACCTCCCCCTGTCCTCCACCACCCCAGCTTCCACCTGCGCAAGGTTTCTGCCCGGGAAGCCAGACCTATCCTAATCAAAGCTTTGAATAGCAACAGTCCCGGCAGTGACTGACTGGACCCCAGTATCCTCAGGCTGGTGCTAGATGAAGTCCTTGCCCCACTGACCAGCCTAATTAACCAATCGCTCTGCCTGGGACAATTTCCCACGGCTTGGAAAACAGCCATAATCACACCCATTCATAAAGGGCGACAGGTGTCGGCCAACAACTACCGGCAACTTCCATCCTCCCCTCTCTAAAGCCCTGGAGAAAGTGGTGGCCATTCAAATCACTGATTATCTGGCTAAGCATAACATCTTATGCCCAGAGCAACATGGCTTCCGTGCTGGTCACAGTACCAGCACTGCGCTAATTGAATTCTCCAACTTCCTACACTCCTCCCTGGATACCAGCTCCCTAGCTGGTGCAGTGTTCATCAACCTCTCAAAGGCTTTCGACACCATCTCCCACCCTCTTCTGCTGAATGCTGTCTGCCACACTGGTCTCTCGGCTGGCCCCCTAGCATGGTGCACGAGCTATCTAGCTGCTCGTTCACAGTGTGTTAAAATCAATGGGATACTCTCTGATACCCGTCCCATACACTCTGGGGTCCCCCAAGGCTCCATCCTGGGCCCCCTTCTCTTCTCACTCTATCTGAACACCCTGCCCAGTGCACGCCCTGGCAAAATTCTTCTGTATGCGGATGATGCTGTCATTTTGCCACCCACTGCAATCCCGTCTCCCTTCAGGACACCCTACAGCAGTCTTTCAATGATGCCGAAGCCTGGTTTAAGGAGCGCAGACTCGTCATTAATCTTAAAAAAAACAAAGCTATGCTCTTTTCCAACCCCAAAAACAAAGCTAGCAACCACCCACTCCATATCCTTCCTAGTACCAAACAGCCACTGAAACAAGTCTGCTCCTACAAATACCTTGGGGTTACCTTCAACTCAGCCCTCACATTCCATGACCACATTGATGCCCTAACATCCGCCACTAACACATGGCTTGGTATCCTCTTCCGCCATAGAACCTGCCTTCCCCCAAATGCTCACGGCTGGCTGTTCGTCTTCATGTTGTCCTGGTAGACTATGGCCTCACCAGTCTGTAGTTGCTGCCGACGACTGCACTCAAAAATATTCACTTAACTCTGAATAAAGCCTGCAGACTGATTACTGGTGCCCCCAGGCTCACACACACCTGTCAGCTGTATGACGAGGCTAAACTCCTTACCCTGGATGAACGGCTCCGATATCAAACCTGCCTCCTCACAAAAAAACCCCTACTCAGGCTCTCCCCTCCTGGGGTGACGGCATCCATTCACCGAATCCCACCCACTATTGCAACACGGTCATCCAACAAGACCACTCTAATGGTTCCCAGATCAAGAACCAGCCATGGCCAGAGGTCCTTCTGCTACAGAGCCCCATCCTGGTTTAACTCTCTCCCTGAACCCATCACCAATGCCACCACCATCTCCAAGTTCAAAATCACCCTTCGAAACCAACTCATCAACACTCGTAGCTGCTCCTGTCTCTGAAGGCAGTCCCCACCTCGACTTCTCATGACAACGCCCACCGGGCGGCACTCCACCTAGCCCACCCCACCACCTCTTCCCAGTACACCGTACCTATGTCTAACCTGGCCAGTGCCTTCTGTTTTTATGGTATGCCAATTAGATTGCTCAATTTTTGATACCAACTTGTGTAACACCTGTCTCAATTACTTGTACCTGTAACTAAATGTATTTTGTCTGACCTCAGTGTGACATGGTGCCTCTGATGAACGCCTATTTTTAGCAAACCTGTGCTATGTAACCTAAAACCCTATGTATGTCTTTAATGTGACGAGGTACCTTTGAAAGAGCCTCTGGCTCAAAGGTTGTAAACTGATCTCACAAATAAATAAATAAATAAATAAATAGTTTTCTGCAGCTTTCTCAAAAATGTCTCTAGTACTCTACAGGAAGAGGTATCTTGGGAGGACGTTCAACTTGACCTTGGCTACCCTTCCAGCCACCCTAATGGGGGAAGACACCAATGCCCAATATCTGTCTGCACTTCTCCCTCCAGTTTCCCATAGTTGAGGTGGAAAGCACACTAAGACTAGCTGACACACTAACTCCCAGATAGTGTACCACTCCACCCTCGGCCCACTGGAACGGGAAGTTGTCTTTTAGTCCCGGGTGAATAATGCCATTCAACTTAAGGGTTTCTGATTTAGAAAAATTGGTTTTATATCCTGCTATGGAGCCATATCTTTCTAGCTCCCTAAGTAACTCAGGTAATGATTTTTGGGGCTGGGTGAGAAAGAACAAGGTATCGTCGGCATACAATGATATTTTACAAGCCCTGTCATTGCTCCTCACTCTTGTCATCCCCGGGTTCACTCTGACCGCCTCTGCCAGTGGTTCCATACACAGGGCAAAAAGCAACAGCGAGAAAGGGCAGCCTGTCTGGTGCCTCTCATGAGATGAAATCTTTTGGACATCACTCCATTCACCCTCACAGTGACTTGTGGGGAGGCGTATAGTTCCTTGACGCTTACCAAAAATGTGCCCCCCAGCCCATCTCCTCCAAAGTCTTGTAGAGAAATCCCCCGTTCACCCAGTCAAAGGCCTTCTCAGCATCCATTAAAACAGCCAAGGCCAATTCTTCACTTTGCTGTGCCTTGACTATAACATTTAGTAGGCATCTGATGTTATCATGTGCAGTATTACTCTACTGTTAATGAATCCTGTTTGATCTGGGTGAACCAGAAACGTCACACAGTTCTGCAGTCAAAGAGCCAGAATGAATGTAAAAAGTTTAAGATCCGTATTCAGGAGAGAGATGGGGTGGTAAGAACCACACAGGGAAGCGTCCTTACCTGGTTTGGGAAGCACTGTGATTTGGGCATATTGCCATGAGGATGGAGCAGCCTCTCCCTTCTGAATTCCCCAACATATTGATAGGAGAAAGGGCACCAGTTTTTCGTGGAATTTATTATAAAATTCTGCCCCTATCCTGTCAGAGCCAGGGGCGTTGCCTTGTTTTAACCTGATGATAGCTCCCTGGATTTCAGGCAGTGAGAGGGGGCAGAAACAAACTCCCTCTGCACCTCCAAGTGTTTCGAGACATGGACACTTCAAAAGTGCTCATCCAGCCTGCCAAGTTGAAGATCAATTCCTTTTTGTACAGGTCATTGTAAAATCCCACAAAATGCCACAAAATCAGGCTCAGGTCAGCGTCATATCGACCCGTGCCTGGGTGATGTATGCACAAGACCGTTCTGCTTGCTGCCTCCCAGCGTAGTTGCCAAGCTAGGAGCCACCCTGTTTGTTGGCCTGACTCATAGAACCTTTGTCTAGAGTACCTCAAGTTGCCCTAGATTTGGTCATCTAGCAGTTGGTTCAGTTTCTCCTGGTAGCCTTCCAGTCATGTCTTGATGTTAGCATCTAGGGTGATCTTGTGTTCAGCATCGAGGTCAAACAGCTGTTCCTCAAGGTCTAGCTGCCGCCTTAGCCTCTCCTTCTTTTTTCTGGAGGCATAGCTGATGATGTGACCAGTGAGGACCGCCTTAAGACCGTCCCACCATACTGCCTCCATCGGCTGCTCACTCGGGTTCACCACCTCATAATTCTCTATTTCTGCTGTTATCATCTGTTGAAAGTCCTCCTGATTATGGAGGGAAACATTCAGCCACCAACTGCTAGACCAAACCCTAGGAGCAATCAGCAAGTCCAGCCAGACTGGGGCATGGTCGAAGCTAGACATAGAGTCGATGGAGCAGTGCTCCATGGCATGTACCCAGTCTGTGGAAATCAAAAACAGGTCTATACGTGAATATGCCTGGTGTGGGTGTGGCCAAAATGTATAATCTCTAGTCCTGGGGTGCAGTAGATGCCATACTTCCACCAACCCCAGTTCCTAGGACAGCCTCTTGATGCATTGGCCCACTCTTGAAGGTTTGGATGCATTACCACCTGATCTGTCCAGTTGGAGCTCATTGACCCCATTAAAATCTCCGCCAATCAGGAACAAAGAGCCTGGGTCCAGAGCGCATGCCAGCAATGTCTCCTTGAGGAAGTCCACATTTTCCCTTTCCACATTAGGGGCATAGACATTAAGAATAGTGCAGGGGACTGAGCCATATGTACCCTTGATACATATGTAACGTCCCTCTGTATCAGCCTTTGCCTGTGTCACTTCAATTGGGCATGTCCTGTGTATCAGGACTGCTACCTCCCTTCTATGAGTATGTGCCATGCAGGAGGCCACATACACTTGGCCCTCTCAGGACCTCTTCCATTTAGTATGCTCTGTTTCCATTAGGTGCGCCTCTTGCAGCAGAGCTATCATCATTCCTTTCTGTTTAAGCTCCTGCAACAAACATGTTTTCCTTATTGGGCTGTTTAGGCCTTTGACATTGTAGGTTATTACCCTACCCACCATGGTATCCAGTACTCTCCCACCTCTTTTGCATCCCAGTCAGATAGACTTTCAGCAGACCATACCCCAAACCACAGGTGAAAAAGAAACCACAACTTTGAAAATAATAGAAAACTGTAAAGCGAGGAACATCCTAGGAATGTTGGATCTCAAAGGTTGAATAGTGAAGCTCTGTCCATTTACATGCCACATTGCCCAACAGAGCTGCACCCATGTGTGTGGAATTTCATGGTGCAGGACACATTGTGTCTAATGAGCCACGACCCCTTCCCTCAATGATCATGATGCTATGAACTCCTGTTTTGCACTAGTTAGATCCCACCATTGCCCCCAGGGACAGCACCTGTCCAAGACAGCAGTCCTTGTGCGATGCGAGAGATAAGTTTGAGATCTCTTGGATGTGGCTCCCTAGTGGTGGTGACCGAGCCTCACATCTCCACCCTAGCTTAGGTGTATGTTTAAGAAGCCCCCTGAATTACCCTCCCCACCACCTCCCCATGGACGGGTGGCCTAACCCTGCCACCTCCTCCATCCCAAGATCCACAGCTAATCCATGACTGTGCTGGCCTGGGCTCTGCCTCTCTGGGCCTCCTCCACTTCTCCTTTTAATTCCCAAGGTAAACATTTTTATGAGTACTACTGTGGAGCCCGCCATCTATTTGTTTAATACAGTTAAATAGCAGCAGGGCGCCCCTTCCTGCTGATTATTCCCCTCTCTCACAGTGTGCAGGGGTCGGGATGCCTGCCTCCAGGGTCAATCCATCCCATTTGACTCTGCTAAGTAACCTGAAACCCCAAGACAGCCATAGGCGTGTAGCAGCTCAGCACGGCCTAAAGAAAACAGCACATTGTTCAGCTAGAAAATTGGAACCTGATGCACACTCCCAAAAAACCCCCAGCATATCTCGGGTTCAAACCTCCCTCTTGAACCTCATGCCATCTGGCCGTAGCTATGTCCTGTGCACATCCAGAGCCAAGTGCCCAGCTCCCCCAAATCGAACCACCTCACTCCCCTCTGTAGGATATCAGGAATCTCACCACAGCCCTGGACAGGGAGCAGTTCAGCACAGCCCAAGACATACAACACACTGTGGAACCAGAGGGTCAAGACCCCATGTATGGTTTAAAGAAACCCCATGTTTACATCAGGCTTACATCAGATTTACTGCATGTCATACCTCTCAACATTTTGCCTCGTAAATCAGGGACATAGCCTAAAAATATCAGGGACCAATACCGAAAATCAGGGACACCTCTTGAAGACTGACCATAGTCACTCAGAAGGCTGGCAGAACAAGGGGACTAGTGCAAGAAACACTCCTTGAAGAAGAGCAAGTCAGCAACTTTAATGTTTGGCATCGTGTGCTTACAATATCTCTGTTCAGTCACAAAACACAGATTCTATGAGGGACAGTGGAAAAGTTTGACGCAAAATCAGGGACAGTCGAGAGGCATGTTTCAGATTTACTTCAGGCCCCCCCCCCCCATCAGCCACAGATAAGTAGCTGGCCACCATAACCTCAAATGCAGCAGTACCCCCAGAGCTCAAACATCGTGCAGAGCCGTTCCCCCACCCTATCGTTTCTGTGTTGTTGTTTTGTTTATTATTATTATTATTATTAAAAGCTGGGTTTGCCTCTTTATGGTAAGTCCCACACCAGCTGGCCATAGTTAAAGGATAGCTGAACAACATTTTGACAACAAACTATTCAAAAATCTGATTTCATAGAGGACTAAAGGAAAGGCTGCTGTATACATTAATGCTAAAACTGCATTTATATAATTTACCTAAATACGGTTCCAAAGCATTTGAAAAATGTAAAAACAGCCTTACAATTTAAAAAAAACTGCCTTACCTGTTTCCTAAAATGGCCGCCAAATATGTTAAGTGATGACATAATTGAAGCCAGAGTCAGAGAGCTATATGGCTCTCTATAGTGCTAACTAGTTCTTTTTTCCCATAGTTTAGAATTGTTTCATCAAAATGGTCAAAACCATGTGCATTATTTTGGTTAATACATGTTAGGCTATGGTTCTGTTAATTTTGTTTACTGCAACATGCGAAATAGTGTTTTAATCCAACCGACTTTCTCTTTGGCAAACCACAGTGCAGTACAAATCTTAAATAACCTAGTGGTCTAGTGGTTATGGCGGATCCAGGATGTTACAATGGGGGGTGCTGGGGCAGTGTGTATACCTGATATGCACTTTTTAACATTTTTATTAAACCTTTATAACAGTCTGCTATTATTCTTTTTTAGTACATTTTTGACAGAACCTACAAATGTAATCCATAGTTTTGAATGTAAACATGAGTACAAAATAAATCAGACTTCTTCAACAAAATAAAATGTAGCAGCAGCAGCAGCAGCAGCAGCAAACAAGTAAGTTACAATGGGGGGGGGGGTGCAGTCATACCCTTCACCACCCCCTAGATCCAGCACTTGTTTGTAGCAAAGTTCCTGTGTAGTCCAATGCCAGAGTTCTTACTTTTTCAGAAATCAAAAATATGCTTGTCTTGTCTTCTTTTTCCATAAAAAATAAGAAGAAGAAGAATCAGCATTTATATAGTGCTTTTCATACACACTGTATCCCAAAGTGCTTTACAAGCGATGTTAGACTGGTACTGAAGTGACTGAACGTGTAGTGGCAGACATTTCATGCATTAATATCCACACACAGCCTTGGACAATTGCATGCACTGGTTTTATGAGAAGGGGAATGTTGGTCAGGACAATGGGGTCAGGTAGTGATCAAGGTGCTGGCAGCCCCACATCTTATTTCTCACAGTAATCTGCTCATATTTCTCCCCTTCTATCTTCCCCCTTCCCTGAATATAGCAGTACCTTGCAGGAGTGGCCTTCTCAGTCCCGCTCTGGTATTCATTCTTCACTCTTTCTCCCCACACCAAAAACTAGTGAGCACATCACCCTTCTGCATTGTGAATGCAAGTAGTACAGTCCTCGTTTTTTTCGACATATCAAAAATAAGCAAATCTTTCCAGTAAGTCAGACTGATAGCAGCAGGGAACAAGGGGAAAGATGGGCTTTCCTATTCTTAAAAAATCTAGGCTACCTTTGATTAGGCACTATTAAATGACGGGTGTGCACATCATTATGAACGTCATTTAATAGTGCCTAATCATAGGTGGCTTAGATCTTATATGGGTAGGAAAGCCTATTTTACCCCTAGTGCCCTGCTGCTATCAGCCTGGCTTACCAGAAGATTACCATTTATTATTAATAAGTAAAAATAACACGGGAGACTGTGCTAACCGCATTCATGATGTGGAAGGGCAGTGAGCTCAGCAGTTTTTGGTGTGGGGAGCAGGTGAGAAGAATGAATGCCAGAGAGGGACTGAGGAAGCCATTCCAGCAGGGTACAGTTATATTCAGGTTAGGGGAAAACAGGAAGGGGGAAGTTGAGCAGATCATTGTGAGATCTGAGATGTGGGGCTGCCAGCACCATGATCACTACTTCTCTGTGGATGAGAGCAGCTAGCGATGACAAATACTCAGAGTGGTAGGGCTGCACCTAAACTGTTACTTGAATTCAGTGTAGGGAGAGCACCCTTGGGGGGGATGTTGATGTTTGTTAGAACAGTGTCGAGGGAGCTGTGTATTGCTCATTCAAGATTCGGAAGGGTGGTAGCCAGCCAACTGGCATTGTGGAGTAGGGCACAGAAAAGTACTGGAGAAGAATTGCCAGGAACTATCCTGTGGGGTTCTTCAGATCACAGGTAAAGGAGTAGACTGACACTGGAAGTCGGGTGGACTCGCTCAAGGCATTAGTATGCCTCTTCTGCTAATAATGTTGTTGTCCATAGTAAGTGCAGCCCTTATGAGGGTATGAACAGCAGTTTTTCTGGTGTGTTCTGATGCTTATTGCTTGGCCCTCCAGGAAGACCTAGTTGTTGGTTAATGAGGCAGGAAAAAAAAACAGGGGGACTCTACATACTACCTTCACTGTGCAGAAGGGTGGTGATCCACTCAATGTTTACTGTGGGAGCAGAAGTCAAACATTGAGAAAGAGGGCTGGAGAGTGATTTGGGAAGCATTTTTTAACAGTGCCAGCTAATGAAGCGCATCGGTATGGGTGTGCACAACTCCCAGAGGAGGGCCCTACTACTGCAGCCAACACTCTCGACAAGCACCACAAATCCATCACATATCTGTGCCATCAGGAGAGGGAGCTCACTGAGAAATTAGATGATTTAGAGCTCCGCTCCCAACAAAGAACATTCGTATACATGGACTTCCAGAGGGGACTGAGACTGGCGGGATGGAGGAGTACATGGGGTCCTTCCCCCAGGAACTTCTAAAATGGCCAAAGGAGGATCCCCTGCAAATTGAACGGGTGCACCAGGCCCTAGCACCTAAGTCTATGAATCACAGTGCCTGACCATGCTCCTTCGTTATGCACATACTGGACTGCCAAGTCAAAACAAAGTCACTATACAAAGCTTGGGGCAAAAAAGATTTAAGTTTTGGTGATGCCAGGCTATTCTTTGAACATGACTTTGCACCATTCACTTTACTGAAGCGTAAAACGCTCCTAGCTAGCAGAAGGCATCTTGCAGTGTAAAAACATAAAAATGCAGCTGTTCACCCCTGCTCAACTCAAGATCCACACATCTAATGGCCCTAAGTTTTTTCACACCTTGACAGAGGCCAAACCCTTACTGCAGCAACTCAGTGTGCCAGTGGAACTCACCTCGTCTCCTGATGCGGTAACATCTGCTTTACAGGACTATGTACCTTGGCAGCAAGCTGGAATGAAATGCAGCAAGCCAGCCACATCAGTGACCAACAGAGATGTAGGCTGCATGATGACCCCAGAGAAGAAAAACACCCAGCAGAGATCCACCTCCTCCACGGACTTTGACCCAGATTGAACTGAATGCTGGAATTGGAAAACATAACAATAACAGAATTTTTACCAACAACCTTGTTGTTATTTGAGGTTCTGTTTTGGGATTGGCCTGGCTGTTTACTCTGTAGAAGGCCTTAATTAATTGAATATGGCAGTTGGTGGGCACTTTTGGAAGGGGCGGGAAGGAAGTGAGAACTCAAGCATTAGTTTAAGTTTAAAGGGGAAGAATGGACGGGTCAGACTGAGGAAGGTAGCGGTGGGGGAATCCTCTAATTTTGTGCACACTTTAGTTAATTGGGATTGTATCTTCATTTTTTCTATTTCATGCAGGTACTTTTCCTCCTCCTGGTGGTGGTTGAGCTTCTTTCACGCTGGACTCTAAGTTGCATAGTGGAAGAGAGTGGACTCATGCACCGGAGACCGGTGAGTAACCTGGGGAGCCTCCCCAGCTTTTTTCCCATGTTTTCATGGTGTAGAAAAGGGAGGAAGATGGAGCAGCAGTAAGTAGTTATACGTGTCCAATTGGGGGTTTCAGAGTGGCATTAACTGTGAAAAACAAACACCAGAATCTAGCTAAATAGGGGCCTGTCTAGCTAGGTTCTGGTGTCTGATGTGTAAAATGACAACATTTTTATGTATTTTCCTTGCATTTTAGTTTGTGGGGAAAAAAAAACAAGAATAGTTACGATCCATTAATACAATTAACAGAAGAGGAACATGTTATTCAGACACAGGATGTGAACACAATTAATTCAAATAAAGGGATTAGTGTAACTAAGAGCCCAGAGACTGAGAATCCCCATGTTAGAGAAGATGCCCAGACAAATCAGGTGACACCTTTGATTGACCATGGTAATAATCTGACAGATCTAATAGAACCGCCCCCGATGACCTAGTTACTGACATTATCCCCTCAATGAGCACAACTAATCAATATGCCATACAAGGAAGGAATAGTATCCCATATTCAAAACAGGAATAATGGTTCTAATTTAAGTAATTCCAGTCAGCAAGCACGTCCCAATGTAACCAGACAGTCTTTTGTACTAGGGGATTCCATTATTAAACATTTAGACAGAATAATATGCAACCCGGATAAAACAAACTGCACATGTTGCAGTTTTCAAGGGGCAACAATTAAAGACCTAACTTCCACGATTAAGAATATTCTCAAAAATGCAGGTGACCACCCCATAGTAATTCTGCACATTGGAACAAATGATATAAACTTAACTGAAAGTAGAACATATTAAGAAAGATTATATACAACTATGTAAAATCCTTGAGGACATGGGCTGTGAGATATTTATTTCAGATATTCTACCTGTTCCTAGTGCAGGGAGCACCAGAGTAAGGAAAATCAAAAGTGCAAATGAATGGATTAGGAAGTGATGCCTGCAGAAGAGATACACCTGCATCCCTCACTGGGAAAGTTTCGCATTAGATCAGATCCTGTTTTGCTGGGACGGGCTGCATTTGAGCAGAAGGGGCACTAGAATACTTGGTAAGAAGCTTTAAAATATAATCTCTAATAATTTAAACTAGGACATAAGGGGGTAGGGATGTAAAAGAACAACAGGCTTCCTCTAAGAGTCATGAAACCTGTTTCTGTTCTTTCATAATGGCAAATGCCAGAAGCTTAAATATTAGTAAAAAATCAGAACTAGAGGCATTCATGATAAACAATAAAATTGACATGGCAATGATCACTGAGACCTGGTAGGATGAAACAAATGATTGGATGAACAATATCCCAGGTTGTCAACTATTCAAAAAAAAATAGATCTGGGAGAAAGGGAGGATGGGTATGTTGCCATATAAAGGTCACTATAAATTGTACACAGGTTGAAGTAAACAATTCTTCTTACACTGAATCTCTCTGGTTGGACATCAGATTCAAAAACAGAAACAAATTAATACTTGGGAACTATTACAGACCCCAGCAAGTTTAAACAATTATAACTCTGAGCTAATATGTGAAATTGAAAATACATTTAACATGGGAAAAGTACTGATTATGGGAGACTTCAATGCTCCAGTTATTAATTGGTCAGATCTAACTGGCACTACTGAATTTAAAATAGATTGGTTAAGACTGATTAACTCTAACAGTTTGGACCAACTGGTTGAAAGCCCCACTAGAGGTACTAATATACTATACTGGGTCTGATTGTTACAGACCTCGACAATAATACAGCTGATGTAAAGGTATCGAGTCCTCTTGGCACTAGTGACCATTGCAAAGTAATTGGTTCACTTAAAACATATAAACAGGTCTTTGCTCAAAAAAAAAAACACCTTTAGGAATTACAATACAGCAAATTGGGATTACATAAAGTCATCATTGGATAACATAGATTGGGCTAATTAATTAATCAAGAAAGATGTGGACACTATATGGGGTATAATTAAAAATATCATACTTGACTTAGAGGATAGATTTATTCCAATTGTTAGAAGACAGAATAACAAAGATAGGATACCCCTGGTTATGCAACTCAGTTCTGAAACAGATCAGGATAAAGGAAAAACTATATAAAATCAAAAAAACGTTCCCACTACAGAAAACATGGTAAATTACAAAAAGCAACTAAGGGAGTTGTAAAACTTATAAAGAAGGAAAGAGCAAATGTGGAAAGGAGATAAGCTCTAAGGACAATAACAAGGCCCTCTATTCATACATAAACAGCAATAAATGTTCATCCAAGAGTATTGGGCCCTTATTGAACAATATGGAAGATATATCCGATCCAAGAGAAATGGCTGACCTATGTAATAATTATTTTGTCTTGGTATTCAATCACAAAACAGGTAAGGGTACCACTTCAGTAAATAACAGCATTTTACCTGCAGACATCACCCAACGCCAGACTTTGGATGTACTTAAAAACATGAAATGTAATTCTTCTCCTGGCCCAGATTAAATTCACCCCCAGTTTTTGAAACATATGGCTACAAGTCTAGCATTTCCCCTCTCTATTTTGTTCAATAAGTCCTTGAGAACAGGAGTTGTCCTACTGGATTAGAAGAGGGCAGTTGTGATTCCCATTCACAAGAAGGGCAGTAAAAGTCAGGTGGGGAATTACAGACCAATAAGTCTGACATTAACTTGTAAATTGATGGAGAGGCTTATAAAGTAATTATTGAATGAAGAGATAAACTAAATCTACGTGATATTTCTCAGCATGGCTATAAAAAGGGATTCTTGTGTAATACAAATCTAATTGCTTTTTATGAGCACATAAGCTGTAGTACTGATGAGGGCATACCATATGGTGTTATTATGCTGAACCTAAGAACGGTATTCAACGCCATTCCATATGATCTGTTAATATCACAATTACATAATATGGGTGTTAACTCATATATTGTGGCATGGATTAAGAGCTGGCTATCAGATAGAACTCAGGTAGTCAGAGTTAATGGAGCATTCTCTGGTGAGGGAAGTGCGAGCAGTGGTGTTCCCCAGGGCTCTGTATTGGGGCCCACATTATTTGTACTTTTCATCATTAACATGGGATCAAATGTGGTTTGTAAAATATCTAAGTTCACTGATGACACAAAAATTGGTGGACCAGTGAATACAATTGAAAAACATCATTCATTAAATACTGACCGTGACTCCATACAAATGTGGGCCTCTGAAAACAAAATGTCCTTCGATCCACAAATTATTTTAGTACTATACTTTGGTAGGAACAACCCAAGGTACCCATACTATATGAATGGGGTTCTACTTAAATCTGTTGACAAGAAACAGGACCTAGGAGTTGTTATCACTAACACACTAATTCAGATCATTGTGAACAGGTCGCAAGGAAGGCAAACTACTTGACCCAAGCCATACTTCACTCATTTGTAACCAGAGACCATTACTTTTGTTATACCTCATTTGAACTATGGCTTGCTGTTTTGGTGTCCGTATCTAAAGAAAGATATACATTTAGTAGAGAAACCCCAGCATAGATTAACCAAGAGGTTGCATGGTCCTGTCAACATGAACTATGAAAATAGACTACAAAAATTGGGTCTATTCAACTTGACTGAAAGGAGACTTAGGGGTGATTTTTTGTTTCTCTTTAGAATATTACAAAATGAGGCTCTTATGAAGAAATTGGGCATTAAATTTAATGCCAGGATTGTACAGTTGAAATCTCATAGTAGACCGTTATTGGTGCGTAGAGCAAATACTAACAAATGTATGAACTTCTATACAAGTAGATCAGCACGAAGCTGGAACTTACTACCCAATGATGTAATAAACCAGAATACTATTGAGGGCTTCAAAAGACATCTTGGCAACTTTATTATTAGCTTAAGGGCACAAAAATAACCCACCAGATGGTGGAAGACAATCTAGAAGGGACATTGGCCTTCTTTTGTCTTCAGTACCAAGATACCAAGATGGCAGCTCATGAAAAAAGGATTGGCCCCTCACAAAAAAGGGGTCAGTCCTTTTTTGGCCAAAAAATTCCTTTTTCATGAGCCGCTGTCTTGTTTTTTGTAAAACTTTATACCTCTGTCCTGGAAAGTGATCTTCCCTTTGCAAACAATGGGAACTTAAAATTTGAATAACTTTGCAACAGATTAATATTTTTTCACATAACAAACTAATGGCAGTTCTGTTACCCAAGCTATTTATACCATAAAAAAATCACATCAAAATTCGACACCATCTGGGCGCAAGATAATGAGGAACAAACTACAAAAAAGTGTGACTTTTAAGGTTTTTGCACTATCTAGATCTCAGAATCTGTACATCTGACCACAGCAAAATTTGCCACATCAAGGGAACTGCCCCATAGGACAGTGCATGACAAATTATGTGAAAATCTATTGATCGGTTGCAAAGTTATTAAAGCACAAAATTTGAGGTTTAATACTAAACATGCTACTCAACCCTAACTATAGCAGCACTATTGTGCCACTATATATATATATATATATATATATAGTAATAATAATAATTTTATTTATATAGCGCCTTTCACTGTATCAAGGCGCTGAACAAGTTAATAAAAGCTTCAACATTCAATACAAAGCATCAGAACCATGAACATTATAAAATATATCATAAAAACATAATAAATTACAATAAAATTTCACACATTTTACAATACATTTAACCTTCCAAGAAGGCCATTCTCCATAGATGTGTTTTCAATTCCTTCTTGAAAATCTCCACGGAGGAGCATTCCCGTAACCGGCACGGTAGAGAATTCCAAAGAGTGGGTGCAGCATGAGAAAATGTCTGCTGCCAGAGGATTTCAAACTCACTTTTGGAATCTCTAACAACCCCATGTCGGCCGAGCGGAGTGATCGGCCGGGGAAGTAAGGAACCAGTAGGTCTTTAAGATAGGACGGACCCTGGTCGTGAAGGGCTTTAAAAGTCAATAAAATGACTTTAAAGGTGATCCGCCACCATATTGGAAGCCAGTGCAGCTCGCGCAGCACCGGGGTAATGTGACAGGACCTGCTTGTCCCAGTCAAAACCCGGGCTGCCGCGTTCTGCACAAGCTGTAGGTGGCGGATTTCAACCCCAGAAAGCCCAAAGTAAAGGGCGTCGCAGTAGTTTAGTGTGAGGACAGCAGTGCCATGGACCAGTGTTGACAGAGAGTCAGACGGAACAAGGTGCTTAACCCGGGCAATATTCCTAAGATGGTAAAAGGAAGTCCTGATGACGGCTGACACTTGGGATTGAAAAGTCAGCCTGTCGTCAAGAATCACCCCAAGGTTACGCACACGTTCAGAGGCTGGTAGTGACACACCGCCAAGAAAAATTCCAGAAGGTGCGCCAGCACATGACCTCTCAATCTGACCGCCCGGGTCCACAACCAAAACCTCAGTTTTTTCCGAGTTCAACTTTAGCCAACTAGAATCTATCCAGTCTTGGATTTCCCCCAGACAGTTATTTAATACTGAGAGAGCTCCGTCCTGGTTGGGTGCAAAAGCCAGGTATAGCTGGGAATCATCTGCATAGCAGTGAAACCTCAGCCCATACCATCTTTGTATGTTTCCAAGGGGCAGCATATACACTGCAAATAACATGGGCGACAGCACAGAACCCTGAGGCACTTCACACAACAAAGAGACTGGGCCAGAGGAAAAAATCCTCAACACAACTCTTTGTGATCTTCCAGTTAGGAATGACTTGAACCATTTAAAAACGGTTCCGGACATTCCACAAATTTGCCCCAGGCGTGCTAGCAACACCATGTGATCCACAGTGTCAAAAGCTGAAGAGAGAGATCAAGGAGAACCAAGATAGAACGTCTCTTTTGATCTCTCGCCCTCAGAAGATCATTTAGCACCCAAACCAGCGCAGTCTCGGTACTGTGTCTTTTACAGAAACCAGACTGGAAGGATTCGTAGATACTATGGATGGTTAAATGGTCATCCAATTGAGCAGCTATGACCTTTTCAATAACCTTCCCAATAAAGGGGAGGTTAGAGATGGGTCTATAGCTGGAAAAACAATCTGGGTCCAAGGAAGCTTTCTTCAAGAGAGGTGTCACCACCACCTCTTTCAGGGAGCTAGGAAACTCACCCGACTCCAAGGACACCAGACAGTTTGCACCAGAACTAGACCAATGGTGTCTACACAACCCAAAATTAGGGTAGTCGGTCCAGGATCCAAGCCGCAGCTTGTAGGGTGCACACTATGGATGATCCTCATAATATCCACGAACTCACGTCGACAAAAGGAACTCCAGGAGAAGTGAGGTCCTGTGCTGTCGCACACTCCCACCACATCACCCTTAGAGGTTGTCGGACACAAGTCCGCCCTGATGTCAGCCACCTTAGTTGCAAAGTATCGAGCTAGCTCATCGCACTCAATTTGTGAAAAGGCTTTCTGAACTTGCAGACAGGCTGGGTTGCACAGTCTATCTACAGTTCGGAACAGCTGAGCCGGTTGATTCTGAGCAACTGCAATCTCCCTGGACAGGAATTCTGCCTTCTTATGGGTGATTGCAGATTGATAGCTGGAATAATGTTCAATCAATCTAAGACGGTCGGCATCAAGGGTGAACTTGCGCCAGCAGTGCTCTAACCTTCGCCCTTGTCTCTGCATCTCCCTCAGTGTCCCATCAAACCAAGGGGCCCTGGGGTGATGGGAAAGAGGGCACTCATGAACAGGAGCAATAGAATCCAGGGCAGCCATGATGGCCTCATTATAGGCCCGCACCAGCGCCTCTGGACTACTGCCCACCAACACGAGGGATGATAGGTCAAGGACCACCACCAGGCCTTGTGGAGTAACATTCCGTAATGAGCGGTACCTGACCATCTCCACAGGGGCTGGCCTTCTCAGGGGGGTGCAAAAATTGAACCTCACGATGTGGTGGTCAGACCAAACGACTGGTTCCACCCCCATATCGGATGCATCAATCCCAAGAAGGAAGACCAAGTCGAGAGAGTGTCCAGATTTGTTTGTAGCAGTGGAAACTACCTATGTGAGGCCCAAAGAAGACATTAGTTGGAGGAAGTGTTTACCAAATTGTGAGAGTTCATCGTCCACCCAGGCGTTGAAGTATCCCAGCACCATCAATCTGGGTGACTCCAACGACATGTCGACGAGGAAGTCTGCCACTTCCTGTAAGAAATGTTTCCCATCTCCTGGTGGACGGTAGATGAGAACGATTCGAACGCCTACACCTGCTACAACTGTGCACTCAAAGGACTCAGCCTCACCCACTACCACATTCGAGAGGCCCAATTCAGTCTTAAACAGACTGCAACCCCTCCGCCCCTGTGGTCCAATCTCGGGCGGTGTATCACCGAGTACCCGGCCGGAGTCATGGCCTCCACTATAGGGCCAGAATTTTCATCCAGCCAGGTCTTGGTGATGCAAGCCAGATCAGCCGAACAAATAAGGTCAGCAATAATAGCAGTTTTATTCCTAACAGACCTGGCATTGCATAACACCGCCCAAGTTGGACAAACCTCGGAGGTTGTCGGGCCTATCTGCCTACTGAAATCAGTAGTGCCCTTGGGTATGGAGACCAGACAGGGCAGACCCCGGTCTGGATTCCATTTCACCCCAGGGCGCCTTCTGGACTTAATAACCCCAATGTGATGACCCCGATCGATCCTCCCTCCCTGCTACGCTAGCCCGCTCTCGCCTCCCACAAGAAATCCCCAATGCCCTACACCGCTGATAAATCTCGAACTGTAAGGGAGGAGTGCAAAAGTGGCAGAGGGCACGAAGAGAGGAGGGGGAATAACGCACCACCGTGGAGCAAAAAGGCCTGCACATGACGCTGCTTAACAAATTAAACAATAAAAATAAACCCACCACCCAAAATATTCAAAATAACCTCACTAACTATCTAAAACTAACTAATAAACAAATTAAATCAATAAATTATGACAAAAACCACAAAAAATGAATTAAAACAAACCCCTCCTACCCCAGTCCTCTCACCACCGGGGAGCGAGGGTATAAATGCACTCTCACTGCATAATAAAAAACATACAAATATTTAAATCCCCCCCCCCAGTTCTCTCACAGCAGGGGAGAAATAAAATTAGTCCTTTTCCCAAACCAGGAGAAAGACACACATTATCAAATCAAATAAATAATAAATAAATAAATAAACAAAAATGTTGGACCCAGGGTCCTCTCACCACCCCAAGGTCCAGAACAGAGTCAACAGGAGACAAAAACAGCAGCTTCTCAGATATAATAAAGGTCCAAGACAGTCCAGGTCCAAAAATGAGGTAGCCGCACAAATCCGAAGGGAAAAATCAGTCCAAAGGAGATCCAGGAAGTTCAAAAAATCCAGCAAGTTTATATCCATGAAGGATCAAGCAGACTCCAATCTCATTTACTCCCAGCCGAAAGCCCCCCCCCCCCGGCAATTATTGCCACTCACACTAAAGGGCTACACGAAGAGCCACTACTACCGCGCTCTTCCATGGTCCAAGGTGGTGAGGCGCCACCTCGGATGTATGTATATGGATATATTATGCAAAAAAACTGCATTAATGCACCACTACATATATTCTATGCAAAAAACTGCGTTAATGCACCATTAAGATTCTAGCACCAAAGCATTAAAAGTTGGGAAATGAAATCTTAGGGTTCCCAACCATAAGACTCATCCTACCCTTGGCTTCCTACCCTAAGACCCCACCCCCACCCTGCATGTAGGAACAGGTGTGAGGGTTGTGTCTTGGGGTTGTGAACCCTAATGCTCACTGGTACGGCAACTAAACATAAAACAATGGTCTGGGGCGGGGGTCACACATTTGTAGGGACAGTGGCAAGTTTCACTATTCAAAACAGGTGCCGTATACCGGTACTGTACTAACTTAAGTTACTACCAGTATGTGGCACCTGTTTCGTATAGTGGAGAAAGGTATCGGGGATGGGGGGGGGGGCGATACACCACCACACAGCAACACAGATTTAAAAAGCTATCAGATACCTCCTAACAGAATTTAGTAAATGAAGTGCAGTTTGAAACTGTGTGCAGAGGTGCATTCTTCATAAGGGAACAGACTGTCAGCGAGTTAAAGGGAGTATCACTTGAATCCTCCTGAACTCCATATCTTGATAAGTAAAGAGTGAATGAGTCACAAATATAAAGTCAGGTGTAAGCAGTGGTGGATCCCGTCAGGGCTACTGGTAAACTGTGAGCTTGAAGCTGTAAGAAACACCACACACAAACTTAAATTGCCGACAGCTAACAAAGGCTGTCACTGAAATCCTGCCAGGGATGTTAATAGTTAAAGGCAGGTGAGTCACAAGTACGTGTACTTCCACACATATGGCAGGACATATTCAAAAAGCTGTCAAACATCTCCCAACAGGACTCTGTAAATGCAGTGCACTTTGAGATCATGTATAGAGGTGCATACCATGTAAGGGAGCAGACTGTCAGTAAGTAATAAGGATTATCACTCAAATCCCACCACAGCTCCTTAGAAGTAAAGAGTGAATGAAGGGAAGGAGCTCCGTCACTGCTGTATTCAGCCATTGTTGTCTGTGCTATGGGAGGAGGATGAGCTTCTCTGCATTTGATGGTTTTGAATGGTTGTTACCGAATGAAAAAGAAAGTGTGTCCAAGTGATTTTTTGCAATGATCTTTTAAATCACTAAAATCACCACTTTATATTATGGGTATTGTTATGTGTGTCGTGTCATATACTGTAGTGTTCTGTTATGCAAAACACCACAGCATATGATATGACACACATAACAAAATACGACAATAGGACATCACACTTTTGCAAAACAGCTATGTGTAGAACGTTTATTTTTTACATTGCACATGCCGAAGGACAAAAAATCTTTCATAAACTATTTAAAAACTACTTGACCCCAATACACAAAAACCACAAAAACACATACCTTGGGCCAAATTCTATCAAATGTGAAAGTTACAGGTTTCAAATCCTCATATTCTTTAAGTTATTGGGGGCAAAAAAAGTCTTAAAACTGTGATTTTTTATGTTTTGTGCACCTCTTTATTTTTGCGCTCACTGAACCAATCTACATGAAATTTTCAGGATCAAGAGATCCTGGTGCAAAGGCTGTGTTCCAAATTTCATGTAAATCGGTTGAACAGAGGCAAGGTTATTAAGGTGCCAAAACTGAGGTCTAACATTAAAGTGCTTACTCAACCCTAACATATAGGTGCGACCCCGCCTGTATAATATATATGGTAGCTGTAGCAACATATTATATTGCAGTATCCATGTTGCATATGTAATAGATAATCCACTACAGGGCGTGCGGTCATGCTGTGATATACACATGCCTTAGGAGCATTGTGAGGCACAAGGCCACAGGCCAAATGCGTTTAACCACCCAAGGCATGTGTATATTAGAGCACGACCGCACACCCTGTAGTGGACTATATGTCTTATAAAATGACCAAAATTGTTTTGGAAGGGGTGAAAGATAGCAAGAAGTGCAGGCGCATGGTCATGTGGTGTGTTTCATCCAATCAGGAGACAGCATTTTCCCTACCCATTTTATATCTATCTGTCTATCTTTTTATATGGTAGACATAGCAACATATTATAGAAACATAGAAACGTCGAAGTTGACGGCAGATAAGGACCGCAAGGCCCATCCAGTCTGCCCATTTCTTTTTCTACCTTATGAATGTGCCATTGGCCTTTGCTCTGTCAATGGCCTATCTAGTCATACTGATCTGTATTGCTCCCTTATGCCTATCCCATGCCTATTTGAAGCCCTGCACTGTATTCACATCCACCACTTCCTGAGGTAGGCCGTTCCATGCATCCACCACCCTTTCTGTGAAAAAGAACTTCTTCATATTACCCCTTAATCGGCCTCCCTCCAATCTCATGCTGTGTCCTCTTGTCCTGCTAATTTTCTTATATTGAAACATGTTAGCCTCTTTCACCTTGTTAATGCCCTTAAGGTGTCTGAATGTTTCAATCATATCACCTCTCTCCCTCCTATGCTCTACGGTATACATATTGAGCTCAGTTAATCTGTTCTCATATGTTTTCTGATGCAGTCCCTGCACCATTTTGGTTGCCCTTCTCTGGACTGCCTCAATTTGGTTTATGTCCTTGAGAAGGTGTGGCCTCCAGTACTGCACGCAGTACTCCAGATGGTGCCTAACCAGTGTCTTGTAAAGAGGGATTATTACCTCCCTCTTACGACTTGTGATACCCCTACTAATACACCCCAACATCCCCTAGCCTTACCTACTGCTTTAATGGTCTGCTTGGATGATTTCAGGTCATATGTGATGATGTTGATGATGCACAAGTCTCTTTCTTCCCTTTGTGACTGCCAGCAACTCCCCTTCCAGCCTATAGGTGGCTTCAGGGTTTCTCTTCCCTATGTGCATGATCTTGCACTTCTTTGCATTAAACCCCAGTTGCCACTTTTCCAACCATTTTGCTAGTTTATCCAGATCTCTTCTCATTCTGCCCACCCCATCTGGATCATCTACTCTGCTGCAGATCTTGGTGTCATCTGCAGACAGACAAACCTTACCCTCCAGTCCATCTCACTGATGAAGATATTGAAGAGGACTGGCCCCAGGACTGATCCCTGAGGTACCCCACTTGTGACTTGCATCTCTTCTGACTGCATACCATTTACCACTACTCTCTGTTTTCTGCTTGTCATCCAGTTTGCCACCCAATTGGCCAACGTCTGACCCACCCCGAGCCTACCCAGCTTATTAATCAATCTTCTATGTGGAACAGTATCGAAAACTTTGCTGAAGTCAAGGTAGGCAACATCAACTGCTTTCCCTTGGTCCACCACTCTGGTTACCCAGTCAAAGAAATCTATGAGATTAGTTTGACAGGACCTTCCTTTTGTAAACCCACGCTGTCTTGGATCCTGTGCTCCTATGGATTCCAGGTGTTGCACTATCCTTCTCTTAAGGAGTGTCTCCTTAATCTTGACCACTACTGAGGTAAGACTGACTGGTCTGTAGTTCCCTGCCTCCTCCCTGCTACCAGTCTTGTGGAGCAGGATCACATGAGCCCTTCTCCAGTCTTCTGGGACCTCTCCTGTGCTTAGAGACTCACTAAACAGTTTTGATAATTGCTCTGCTAGTTTCATCCTTAGCTCCTTTAGTACCCTGGGATGTATGCCATCAGGTCCCATTGTCTTGTCCACCCTGAGCTTATCGAGCTCTTGTAGGACCCTTTCTTTTGTGAAGAGACTAGTGCACACCTCCCTCCCCCTGTGTCCGTGGTGCTGAGCTGTGGGCCCTGTCCTACCTTCTCTTCAGTAAATACTGAGCAGAAGTATCTATTTAGGATAGATGCTTTTACATGGTCCTCCTCCTCACACGCCCCCTTATCCCCTTTGAGCTTAGCAATACCCCCTCTGGACTTTCTCCTTTCACTAATGTATCTATAGAAAGTCTTGTCACCTTCTTTTACTGTTTGTGCTAGCGTTTCCTCGGTTTGGGCCTTTGCCTGCCTTACTGCCTTCCCTGCTTCCTTTAGGAAAGTTTGGTATGCCTCCCTATCTTCATCCTGCTATGTTCCCTTATATTTCCTGAAGGCCAACCTTTTGGCTCTGACCTTTTCTGCTACTGTATTTAAGAATCAAAGTGGTGTGCTGTATCCACGTTGCTGACTCCAAGCTTTTATTTTTTTAAAAAAGTTTCTAGCTCTAATGGTTCCAAAGTTATCCCAGTTTAAAGAAATTGTCTTTTGAAAGGTATACCTTCAGAACCACTGGGGTTAGAAACTTAATTTTTTTTTGTAAATGAAAGCTTGAAGTCCAGCCCTTAAGAATTAGTTATGTTAATACTGTTTGTACATGTCAACTAAAGATGGGCGAAGTTGGCAAAATTCACCCCACGAATTAATCCACGAATTTAGTGCAAGTCACAGAGTGAAGATCGATTTGCCAAGTGGTAATTTCTGCCCACGAAGTGTGGCATTTCACCTGTGAACGGCAGAATTTCACCTGCAAATGGTGGAATTTTCCCACGAATAGTGGAATTTCAGTTTGTGGGGAAATTCCGCTATTCATGGGCACAATTTTTCCATTCACAGGCAAAATTCCTGGCAAAGTCACAGGCAAATTTTGAAGCTAATAGCGAAAATTTGTGACTTGCTCCATGGAGGCAGAGTGGGTGACTTTGCCAGAGCTTTGCCAGTGAATTTAAACTTCTCAGCATCTCTAGTGTCAACACTATAAATGACATGATGTTATAAAAACATTTTTTATAAAAAATATGTTTTTACTTTTTCTGATGTTTGGTAATACTACACATTATTCCTACAGAATGAACTGGGCAAACTGTCTGGCAAGTTGGTCCCTCTGACAGCGGAGCTGTTTTGGATTCTTCAGCTCTCCAGAGACATGCATGGCCCATACACACAATACCTGCTTGGCATCCTAATGATAGCAGCTAAAAACTATCGCCAGACTAGCTAACATCCCAAACCCCAGATCAACCAGCCTGGCAGACTATAATAAATCAGATATATAAAATGAAAAAAAAAAACACCCATTCCCTGAATGATAAGGAGGAATTGCTCTCTTCCCATTGGAATGATTGGCTCCTGCACATGATGACCAAGGAAAGGGATCTGTGCCATAAGGTAAACCATCTCTGAGCAGAGCAGTGATCTGGCTGCCTCTGCATATGGCAATCCACCCTGTCTCATCTGTCATGAAGCCCTGTGAACAATTTATACTACCAGTAGACTGCCAGCGGCTCTCTCCTGTTGAATGGGTAACACCCCCCCCAACTCCACCCAGAACTCCCCTAGCAGAGGGTCTGAGTAAAAATGCCTGACCCACCCTGCAGACCTGGCTATGTATTCTTCTACAAATAGATACTGTAAGTTGCACTCCCCGCGCTGTACCTAAGGTGGGAAGGATTTGATGAACGTTTTGTTAGACATCTGCTCTCCCTGAACTACTGTAAGAAAGACCCAGCACCACAGTGTTTAAGCAAGAAGGCACAATGGGGGGCATTATGGTGGAATAATGGCCCATCTCGTGTGGGTTGAAGCATGAGGTGAAGCCAAGTGCTTCCACCTGAGAAGGGACGCTAGCCCACCATAATCCCCCCCATGGAATGTCTTATTGTGATTACAAAATGGGTCCCCAACACTGTTAATAAAAAAAAAAATTAAATCTCTGTGTGTTTCAAATTTATAAAACACAAGAAATATTAACAAATTACTTCAAAATAGAAAAAGTAGTGCTTGCCCGAGTATAGCCAGCAGTCAGGAGAGTGAGGGCAGCAGCAGCTTCACGGTATGTGGCAGGAAGGCACAGTCTGCTGCAGGTTTCCAGCATCTATCTCTACCACAATCGGGCGGGTTGCCTAAACTGGCAGCAAGTGTGGGAGCTTGTGTGACTTTTTTTTTTAAATCTTTCAATGATTACCAAGCGGGATGGAGCTGCCAGTGTAACTGTGGAAGCGCAATAGTGTGGGAGCTGCTGATTTAAACTGCGGTTGCCAGCTACATTGCTTGTAGTCAAGAGAGTCAATCAATCAATAATCAATAAACAAATAAATAAAAAACATTACTGGACTCACCGGAGAGATGTTTTTGAGAATGGGACCCGAAGTATGGCTCTGACTGGGGAGACCGGAATTGCTGTTTGAGGTATGTGTTATGGGTGGGGGCTGGGACAAGCAAGCATGTTTCTTTTTCTGGGCAGTTGAGCCACGTGTATGGCTATTTGTCCATGCAGAGTCTGTTTTTTAACAGGAGCTACTTTCACCCAGGCTGTTGTGCTGGGATAACGGCCCAGTTGAAAGCAGCTCTCCACCAGTCAGTAGCCATCATTCTTAAGACCCATTTCATAATGTATCATAGTGACTCTTTATTAGGTAACATATTGGACTGTGCAGACTTGAATAACATTAATAAAAATACTACACATTATGTAATTAGAAACTGTTTAATTTAAAACTTAATTTTTATTCATTATATGCCCTTATTTTATGCATCATATGCCCTTAATCATGTTGTGAACATTTCCCTCTCCCCTCTAGCAAGTCCTACTTTTCCTTGCTTTTGCAGGCTTTGCCTGTATATGTCAGAAGAGAATATGCTAGCTCCTTTGAGTTCTTATGGTTGTATGCTTGTGAATATAAATGTGTTTCATTTTTCATTTATTTATTTGATAATGGGTAGATACACTGGCCAAAGCAGGGGTAGTAGCCTGCTGGTACATGGCACCTGGGTTACAAAATGGAGGCACTGCTGGAATCTCCTGTTTACAAATCATGCCCAGCATGGAGCCCTTTGCTCACAAAGCAAATGGTGACCCTGCAGAGACCTCAGAACATAAATAGAGGCAGTGGTGGTGCCCACTTTGCCCAAGGATGTCTTATTGCTGGTTGATGAGTAGGGAGTAGCTAACCCTGATGCCAAGGAAGAAGTAAAAGTGCCATTGTATCGTTCTGAAAGTACTAGTGCCAAAGGTCTATTGGAAATGTTATGACAACTTCCAGAGCTCTGATACTTTTGAAGTAACTGCTTTGTTATTGTGTGGATAGTTTGCATTTGTCTAGATTAGAACATATATGATTGCCTAAGCTAGCCAGGAATCATTTGCCTAGTCAGACAGTGAAATGTTTTAAAATGCTGGTTAATGTTATTGGTGCTAGGTCTTTGTATGTACTTGGCGTGGACACCAAGTTTTTAAGGTAGGTGCAGTGTAACCCCCCCCCCCAGATGGGGCTTACCTTAATTTGCCCCATGGGCGCTGCTTTGCTTCCTGTCTGCTAGCCCTGCCAGTCCTGGGTCCCATTTTTGTCCTCTGGCTCCCATTTGCCCAAGTCAGTTAGGAGGACTAGAGGAACTGAGTAAAACTGAAACCGCCCACTTGGTGGTTCGCTGACTCTGCTCGCAGCTGGAATGTGTGAGCTGGCGGGTTGGCTTGTTTCCTGGGTTAGCGCTGCAGCGCTTAGAATGTAAAAGCCACTCCAGTGGCTCCTACCCATTCTCCTCACATGCTTTGGCCCCAGTGGGCATAAATAATAGTAAAGGAGGGTCTGGAGCACTTAGGGGAAATTAATAAAAATGTTGTAAAAGCACTCTTGGGTGCCATTCGTTAAAAGGGAGCAGTATTACAGTAGGAGCAGCCATGCTGCTATGAGTATTCATGTGCTCTGACAGATGCCTGGGGGAATAGTACTACAGAGGTGGTGACAAGCAGATGAAACCCCTTTCCAGACCCTCTCTGCCACCGGATGATAGGGCGGAGGGGCAGCTACTGGGCATTGGGGGCAATGAATATTAAAGTTATACTGTTTGGCTGCAAGGGGACTGTGAAGTTGAGACATTGTATTAACTGTAAATTCAGCAGCCATACTTGATGCCTTTGACCCCAAGCCCAGCCAATCAGCACTCAAGGAGCCTGAGGATCTGCAACCAAGGGACTTCTGGGAAGTGGCAAGGATAACGTATGGTGCCTAATCAGCTAGCCTTTAAGGTGTCAAAGGAGTTTAATGCATATTCAGTTTCTGAGGGACTGCCTGTTCTGACCAATGGGATGCAGCCAGGATCCCTTGAAACTCTGAGGACAGTTTCAGTTGAGTTCAGTTCAGCTGGAGCCCCTCCTGAGGGGGGGAAGGGCTCCAGAGAGTGTGAAGAAGGCTTGCCTGGGGGCTTGTACAGCCACTAGTCCAGGAGATGCTCTATATTGCCATGCATTGCCTTCCAATGGCTGGAAGGGGTGTCGGCAAAATGAAAGTGTTGTTTGCTGGCCAGAACCAAGGAAATTGTGTAGGAGTTTCCAGAAGGGAAGGAAAGGAAATTTGTCTTTGATGTCTAAGAGAGGTTTGGAGGCCTACTTGGGTGCCTGCACACGGCCAAACAATCATGGGATGCCTGCTTGATTTTTTCAATAGATGTAGAGTAAAGTGAGAAGATGTCCCCCGTCTTCTGCCAAGAGAAGTAAGAAGATTAGCTCTTCTGTTTAAGCTGAGTCAGTAAAGTGAGAAGATATCCCCCATCTTTTGCTTCATGTCTGAACTTGAACTGTTTGAGTCTTAGAAACTGTTTCTTGCTAAAATCCGATGGGAAACCCAGAGACTATGTCCCAGTAAAGAGAGCCAGCGCTGCTAGCTGGCAACGTGACTGAAGCCATTTACACCCAGAGTAATCTGGAATTCCAGAGAAAGAGTGGCTGTCATCCAAGGTCAGTCAGGGGAATCAGGTGGTGTCACTGCTAGGCATTACCTAGGCATCTCCCCCTGTGGGTTTGTGCCTGGGCATGGGGGTTGAAGTGTGTGGCCCTAGACCCCAGCACTGGTCTTTTCAGCCTTCTGAAAACACTGAAAAGAAAGTAACCAGCTGCTAGAGAAGCTGAGAGGTTTCCAGCCTGCCAAAGTTGCAAGAGACTGCTGTAGGGAGCCCCAAAGCTACAATCTGTCTACTGCTTGTCTCAGCTGGTCAAGTGTCTGAAGTGATTCCAACCACCCCAGATCCACAGTCTGAACACCATCGCTGCATGGTCTGCAGACTGTGAGTAATTCAGGGCTTGCCCTGCATCTGGGGAAAATACAGTTGCCACCAAGAGTTTTGAGTTTGGCCACCTGGCCATAAAGTTTCCAAGAGTCACCCACTTGTTGCTACAGCCAAAAGAGGTTTAAGTAAATTGTTATGAAAGTGCACCAATGCCAGCCAACCAGCAGCATCGTACATGCCTGCAACTAGACCCTGGGTACCCAGATAGGACTCTTAGTGGTTAGACTGATACCAATTGGGGGGGGGGGTTAGTAATGTAACATCCAGTGGGCTAACATCTATTCTGAATTGTATGCTGGTGGGAGGCGGGCGCTGAGAAGTGTTCCTGGTCTATTCAACCGAAGTGATTTATTGATGTTTAAAATTGCAAAATGTTGCTTAACCTCTATATCCATTTCCCTTTTCCTAACCCTACCCCATGTAAATAAATTGTTGGTTAACCTTTTTTACAAATGTCTTGTGAGCATATTACTAGTGAATATATTATTAGCAGAAGTCAATAATTGCAATAGGTACAGTATCCCAGGGGGTTGTACTACTCTGGGTGGAGGCACTATGCTGCTTATTTTATCTTTGGGAAAGGACCCCCCTTTTTCATGTCAGACATCTGGCCCACTATATTTTGACTCTGGGTGGAGGCACCGTGCTATTTATTTCATCTTTGGGAAAGAACCCCCATCAGAATAAAGAGCCCAGGCCCCTCAGCCTTGTTTAGGCCTACAAGACAGGGGTAGTAGCCTGCTGGTACATGGTGCCCGGGTGATACATGTAATTACTTTTTGTAAATGTTTTCTTGTAAAATGAATAAATAAATATAAAAAAAAAAACACATGTGTGAACATGATGTGAAAATTGAAGTCAATACCACCACAGCAACTGCTACAGATGCCCATGTGACCTGGCCCTTGCAGCCACAAATGAGTTAACTCAAGAATGCCAGCTGTGCTACCATCTAGACAAACTGGAAAATACAGCATAGGCCTCATACATTAACCTTGTAGGCCTACCAGAGGGGAGTGAAGGACTAATTCGTTAGACTTTATCTTCTCCTGGATACCAGCTACTCTGAAAAGATGGAGAGCCCTACAGGAAGGATAAGAGCCCTTTCCTTAGGGGACAGGGAGAGAGGGCCCTACTGGTAGAGAGAGCATCTCCCCCGAAGGTGAAAGAAAACCCTAAAGGAAGAGAGAGAGACCCCCCCAAGGAGGGGGGAGAAGGAGTCCTACAGGAAGGGGCATGGTGCCCCCCAAGGAGAGAACCCACCAGTGCCATCTGACCAAGGAGTAGCAGTGGTATCAGCTGTGAAGACAATTGCTCATCTGTCTTCCCCTCTCAGAGGAACAGCTGCGGGCCATGGTGACCTGGATGACTGGGTGGGGGGGGGAGTACATCTACACCCCCCCCAAGAAAAAAGGCATATTTAGAGAAATCCTTACAGCAGTAAACACTTTCTTGTAACCAGTGACTGACTAGAGGGCCCATAACCTAACCAATTATTAAATTCATCAGGAAATGCCCAGTGTGACATTCACTGCTGCTAGTACAGTACAAGCAAGAAATTAGGAGCACTAGTCACCAGCAAAATAAATTGCAGATGGCCTCTGCAAAACACTACACAAAAGTCCCCAATGTTTGAATTCCTAGCCCTTCTTTTCTTTATTATTGACATCTTCATGCAAACTGCATCTTTGTCCCTTGCTGTGCCCTGCTTACGACAGCACAGTCTGCCACTGTGGAAATGACTGTGGTGTCCCAAGCAAGGCATCATGGCTTCTGCACTAAATTAAGCTTCAGCTGTAGATGAATGAACTGTGAGGGACAAAGCTCCTGTTTCCATGTTGGTACCCTCCATAATGAAGAATGAAACGGCTTGGGATTCATGTTTCTTTGGAATGTGGCGCAGCTGAGTTCTGCTGCTGCTAGCTGTCATTTTTTCTTAAGTTAAGTACCTCTGTAATGAGCTTTTTGCCACTCTGAACCCATTGGTTGCTTTTCAACATGCCAGCCATGTTTGGGGAAATGGACAAGAAGCATAGCAACCATTCAGGGTGACACAGTGAGCTAGAGACTGTGGTGGGACTTGAACCTGTCAATCTGCTGAAGTTTAGTACTCTAACCTGTAGTCCACATGTCCTTCTGGGGAGTGGGGAGAGGGAGAGGGAGAGAGAGAGAGAGAGAGAGAGAGAGGAGAGAAAGAGAGCGAGAGAGAGGCAAGTTTGCACTTTTGATTTTTAAAAACAAAATCTTATGTTTGAGAGGAGAGGGTGTGCATGTCTGTTCTAAAACCGGTTGCTGTTTAGCTTCTCAGCAGCACAAATGCACCAGTTTTCCTGGGCCAATGGCTGTCTTGCATAGTTTGCCAGCTGCTGCCTCCATGCCTGTTTGTCCATTCAAAGTCTGTGTGTGATGTTTTCCTGTTTTGCTCAGTGAAAGGGTACAGAACTGACGTTGACTAGAGGGGTCAAAAGCCACAAGAAAGAGAACGGTTTGTTTACTGATTGCAAAAGTTACCTTCGGGCAGGTTTGAGTCTGTGTATATATGTGCAAAGGGAAAAGTGAGTGAGTGAGTGAGCCTTGTTAGGCTTTTCCTTAAACACAGCTTCGATTGTGTCTGTATGAATATTTCTTGATGTACTAGTGATCTTGTACACAGAGCATATGAAAGTTTGTCATACATAGAACTGGGTTTACCCCGTAAATCATTTTTCATATAATGAAGCTGTTTTTTTAAGTACTGGTTCTCAGTTTGGTGTTATTCAGCCTTTGCCGTTCATTTAGAAAATTCAGTGAGAGTTTCTGATTTTGATGATACAAAGCCCCCAGCTGTACAATCCACATGCCTTTTTCCCACCATTAGGAATCACTTCAAATGTCATTTAAAACTTTATTTTGCAGTTAAAATTTTACTGCTTTGTGATATTTTGACTACTTTATTCTAGATTCATCAGGTTATCAAGATCCCCACCTCTTCTACCTGAATGCACCCAGGGTGGGGATGGAGGCTTTGTATCCTGCAGGACTAAAAGACTGGTCAGAGTTTATGCCATTTATAAACAGATAAAATGAGATAAGGTTATCAATTTTAGTCTCGCTGTTTCTGTGTTTATAATAATGTTTTTGTTTCTCTGTGTACATTTCAGAATGTTGCAGAAAAATGTGATCCGCTAACAATTCCTGCTGAAAAGGGCATTGTATCACGTCTCTGGTTGCATTAACTTCATTGTAACTTGTGATTCTTGGATCGGATCAACAAATCAGTGATTCAAACTCCAGGAATCCCTAACTTATGCTTAATAACCACTGAGACAACACCATGCTTTAAGATATGTATGCCAGTGCAGCCATTAAGCAAGTCCACAAATCTCTTGGTAGTCCTTCCAGTTATGCCTGGGCCACTGCAAACAAAGTTGCTTCACCACAACTGCCCAATTATTCTGACAAGACAGAACCTACTGCCTCAACTTGTACTGTTTCATGTACATATAAACTAACACTTTGCTGAAGTGATTCTTGTTACTGTAATATTGCCACATGTATTCCTGGATCCTGCATGATCCTTCTCCTGTGTTTATTCACTGTAACCATATTATTGTATCATGGGCTTGAAACCTTTGTAAATGAGCTTTGCTCAAAGGTGTTACTCCGAACATTCCAATAAATAAATAAAATACATAAAAATAATAACGGCAATCATTCCCTTGAAATAAGTCACCCCGGAGCTTTTAGAATTGTATGTTAATTAAAGAATTTATAATGAAATTCAAACCCTACTGTGTGGTCACATTCACACCTGCATTCTAATCTCAGATTTATATCTCTGCCTGAAGAAAGCAGTCACACTGAAGTCCTCTTGTCACATCTGAGCCAATCATGATATATTATTGTATTACTTTTATATACTGTAGTTTTACTTGTTAGTTACTTTAGCGATAACTATGCGTTAGTTAGGGTGTATTTGTGTGTTTTTGTGATTTTTTTCCAGTTATGTATCGGCCCCCAGGAACCAGAGAAGTCTGTTTTGCAGCACAGTTCCCACCATTAGGAAACACTTCAAATTTCATTTAAAAATTTATTATGCAGTTTAAATTTTACTGCTTTGTGATATTTTGACTACTTTATTCTAGGTGCATTTTTTGGGGAACCGAGAAAATAACTGGCTTCAAAATTCAGTTTTTAACATCATTTAGTGTTCCATTTCTTTCATGGTTCTATTTCTAACCAAATGAACAGCATTTCTATATTTCAAAGCTTTATTTCTCACCCCCCAAAAATAAATCTTTTTTTTTTAACCACTGAAAATTGTTGTTTTTGTGAACTGGAACGTCCTCCCATGGTTGTCAGTGTTTGACATGACTGACATGCCCAAGGCCCAAGAAGAAGACTGGACCCACAGGTTTCAAAAATTGTACACATTGGGTGGGATATTCAGAGCGGATGCGCCATGCACAACAGGGATGCACCAGCACAAGTGCAGAAATGCGCCATTGTATGATATTCAGCAGAAGCTGGCTGCGCAGTTCAATAAGCAATGTGCCAGAGTGCAACAGTAATGAATGCATGTGCAACCGCAAGGGGCGGAACCATGAATAACATGCGCAGTGCGATATTCAACAGCATGCGGCATGCACAAAAGTGGAGCAAGCGGAAGTTGCGTGACAGTGGAAATGAGCCAAAATAAAAGGGAGCAAGAGAGGGGAGGAAGAACGTGCCAGAGGGAAGCCACAGGTGGGATAGTGGAGACAGAGTGCCAGGGAGGAAATACAGGAAGCAGGGCGCAGGAGTGGCCAGGAGTAGGACAGAGCCCACCAGAAGTGTGCCAGAATGAGGATAGGAGTGGGGGTGCCCATGCCAGTGTGCGAAAAAGGGCGTGAGAGTGCCGCAGTGGACTGAGGGCAGTGGCAAGGGGCAGGGCAGCAACAGGCAAACAGCCGGAGGTGAACCCGGTGCAGGGGAAGCACCAGCAACAGACAGCAGGGGGAACAGGAGAACAGCCACCCGGGGGGGGAATACCAGCCAGGGACATGGCCAGTGCCACCTTCCAGATGGAGGTGGTAATGAGGGGTGTGAGAAGGCAGGCAGCAGGGAGGCGCGGCTGTGGAAGGGCCTGTCTGCGGTTCGCCCAGAACAGGCAGTACTGAGCCCGCACCAGCTTTGAACAGTACTCTGACACAGAGATAGTGGGCCAGTACTGCCTGAACTGGGTGATTCTGAGGCAGCTCTGTGAGCTGTGCAGTGAAGAGATGCAGGCATCCACACGACAGAGCCATGTGCTGTCAGTGGAGACAAAGCTGACAGCCGTCATGTGCCTGCTTGCCACGGGCACCCTCCAGAGACCAACAGGGGACACAACAGGCATAACCCAGTTGGCCGCATCACACCTACTCACACAATTCCTCAGTGCACTGCTGCCACATGCTGTGGAGTACATCCATTTCCCCAGCACACAGGCGGAGCGCACAGCACACATACAGGAGTTCCACAGGGTAGCACAGTTGGTTGGCATGCTCGGGGCCATTGACTGCACCCATGTAGACATCTGCATGCCACCTGGCCTGGAGGGTGTGGCATACATAAACCGCAAGGGCTACGCGAACATAAACTGCCAGGTGGTGTGTGATGCCAGGGGGCACATAACCAATTTCTGTGCCACGCACCCTGGGGGAGCACACGATGCCTTCATCTGGCACCAGTCTGTTCTGTGCCACAGGTTTGAGAGTGGGGACATCCCCACTGGCCATCTAGTATGTGAGTATGCATATCACGCAGGATGACGTGAGCAGTCATGGGGAGGTGCATAGTCAGAGGTGCCATGGGCACCGGCCATGATGGCCCATGGCATAGTGATGCAGACCACCATGCTAATGCCTCCCCTGTACACACAGGTGACAGTAGTTACCCGCTACGGCCCTGGCTGCTCACACCATACTGGTGCCCCATGACCCCATCCCAGCTACGGTACAATGAGGAACACAGAATGTCATCGAGTGTGTGTTCGGGCTGCTGAAGGCACGATTACGGTGCCTGGACACATCAGGTGGTGCCCTACAGTACAGCCCCTTGAAGGCCTGTGGGCTATTCCTGACCTGCTGTATCCTGCACAACATGGCCACTGACTGTGGGATAGCCATAGAGGTCGAAGAGGGGGACAGCGGTGAGGGTGATGAGGATGCCAGTCCAACTGGTGTAGGGCAGCCACCTCCTGGGTGACGAGACCCCCGCCTGTTCCGGATGGCACAGCAGCACTGGAACACTGTAGCAGAGGAGCACTTTGAACAACACAGGTAGGTCACAGGGCCATGTGCAACCACCAAGGGCAAGGGCACAGCCCACAGACAAGCAGGGCTGGACACCAGGAGTGGACGGCAGTAAGGGACTAGGTCTGAACGGGGGACCGCACACTGCGGCATGGATGGGCAGGGCCGAACACAACATGTGCACACACATGCACACATACCACAACACTTGTCCAAAGGGCAAATGGCACGCTCACCCCAACAGCCACCCCCACACCCTCTTGGGACCACACACGACCATGTCCAGTGGCTGACACTGTGCGTGCCTCAGACACTGGTCACCATTGCACAGTGGTGGACAGCACTACACAGGCATCATCATGCACATACCACGGTGGCCAGCAGCCAGGAGGGTGTGCACAGGGACCGTGTGTGTGCAGGGCTGGGTACCCCAACCGTGCATTGCACAATGCACACCACAGTGCCCACAGGGTAGCGGCAGACAGTGGCTATGGTG
Source organism: Neoceratodus forsteri (assembly GCA_016271365.2). Classification (NCBI taxonomy): domain Eukaryota; kingdom Metazoa; phylum Chordata; order Ceratodontiformes; family Ceratodontidae; genus Neoceratodus; species Neoceratodus forsteri. The sequence continues at coordinate 423,410,540 of CM028138.1, forward strand.
GGAGACAGGTCAGTCATGTGGCACAATACCACAGCTGCCACGGATGCGTGGGCGGCCCCACCGAGACCTGCCAGCCGTGCCAGGCTGACCAGTGGCCTCATGGGGTGGCACCGACAGGCCCCCAGGGGTGACACTGCATGAACGCAACCATATTTATGCAGGGGTCTGCAGCTCACCGAACATGCCCAAGCCAGGCGTGCTCGGTATGCCTATAGCCGAACCTGGTGTCGACATAGCAGGTGTCACACGACGTCAGGAATGGGAGGTGGACATGACACTGTGCAGTGTCTGTGGTGGCTGGGAACCAGACTGGGTGGCCAGTGTAGCCATGACAGTTGTCATTGCAGTGGTCTGCCTGTCAATGGCAGTGGTCACATCCGCCAGCTGCAGGGCCAACTCTGCCAGGAGCAAGCCATGGTCCCTGCTGTGCCGCTCATCTGCCTGGTGCAGAACTGCACTGAGTGCATCCACCACCATCATGAGCTGCATCTGCTGGTCAGCTGAGGCCTGGAGAAGATGGCTGTGGTAGTCCAAGGGGTCATCTGCTGGTCCAGCATGCTGTCCCTCGTGGTGTTCCTGGCTCTGCTGGACAGCACCCCGTGATGTTGGGCGCTGCACACCAGAGCCATGCCGGGGCATGTCCACACGTGGTGCACTGCCACTGCCCCTGACACTGTTCCCCCATTGCCATTGGCTGACTGCTGGCGCTGCCCCTCTGGCTGCCAATCGCCAGGGTCCACCAATGCCGCCACAGCAGCTGCAACAGCCCCATCGCCCTGGATGCACACCAGCGCTCCCCCACTGGGGCATACAGACACAGGCTGGGACTGGGTTGTTATGCTGGCAGCCACGGCAGCATCACTCGCAGTATCGCCCATGCGGTTGCCTGCTGTGGGACCATCCTGTGTCCCACAACTATCACTGTCCAGGAAGTGCGGCCCAATATCATCGGTGCTGGATCTGGCCACAATCAGTGGCCCAGCACACTGGACACCGGGGGTGATGTCACACTTGGACACAGGCAGGGCCTCGTCTGCACCCGCACCACCAGCATTAGTCCAGACAGACGTGCAGGTATGCACATGGCCAGTCCCTCGGATACCTGTGGAGGTGGATGGGCGATTATCCATGTCCAGGGCCTCCCCCTCGGTGGACACACCTACCACCGCTGCCTCATGTAGATGTTCAGGAGCTGTAAAGGAACACAGTAGCGTTAGTGGCTACGCCTTGCCCTGTGGCATGCCCTCCACCACCCACACACTGACAGCACAGGACCTACCATGCAGTGATGGACTGCCACCCATCTAGAAGCCACCACCAGGAATGTCCTTGATGGAACTACACCGCATGCTGCAGGTCACCCGCTCCTCCTGCGGCGTCAGGCGGGGTACATCCGGCTGGCCCCCACCAGTGGCAGCACGTGCCGCCCTGATGGCAGCCACCTTTTCCTTGATCCTCTCCTGTCCATGCCTACCTTCTTCTTGCACTCCTGCACGGACCGCTGGTGGCTGCCCTGCTGGTTCATGACACGTGACACCTCACCCCATGCCACAGCATGGGCCAGTGGCATTCCCTGCTGTCCGCTAAGCAGCGGTTCCCTGTCCAGATATGCCTCAAACAGGGCATCAGATTCAGCCCTGGTGAAGTTGGGCCTCCTCCTTCTCCCCCTTCCCTGTTCCTCCTCTTCCTCATGCTTGGTCATGCTCCCACCTGTGGGAGTGACAGGTGTTACCTTGGACTGTGCAGTCCCATACAGCCCTCCCAAACCACAGTCCCCACATCCCAACAGCATGCAACTTACCACAAGGGACTGCAATACCGATCCATGGCCTCTGCAGCCCCAGGTCGCATTTGTAAGACGCAATGCATGCAAATGAGGGCAGGCGCAACTGTAAGTGGATGCTAATGAAGTGGATGCCCATTGAATGGCTAATGAGCTGATTTGCATAACCTGGCTGAATATCGCGCTGTTGCGCCTTGCACAATGTTGGTGAGCATGTTCAGGCTACGGTGCACCACTGTGATGTGCATAACGGGCACCGCACGGGCGAGTCTCATGTGCTGACACTAATGTGGCACAGCTGATGCTGTGCATGAGGCAGTGCACAGTACAGCCATGACTGTGCCTGTGGCACTAGTGTGCTGTATGCCCGTGGGGCACTTGTGCCACGGTGTGCCATTGGCACCATGGCGCCACAGCACGGTAGGCCACTGTAGGGCATCACACAAATGCACCCTACCGTGCTATACACAGGATGTCCCAATTGCACTGTGGCGCTCTGTGCATGGACAGACCCTTGACCCTGCGGTCGACCTTTGGCCCCTAGGCACCATGCGTCCGCATGGCTGTCACCGGACTGCGCAATAGGGACTGGCAGGCAGTACTGCACTGCCTCCGCACGTGGGGCACGTGTGCTACAGAGCGCCATTTTGATGCCGTTTGAGACAGCACCATGCCTAGGACCAGAGCGCTGGTCTGGAGTGCCATTGAATTGGCAAACCTGGTGGCCTTGGTGGAGCCACATGCTGGTGCCCTATTTGGGCAGGAACCCCTCCAGAGGCCAAGGACTGCAGTGTGGCAGGAGGTCACAGAGGACCTGGAAGGGGCGACAGAGAGCAGCAGGTCTGCGAAGCAGTGTCGCCACTGTTATGGTGACCTCCAGCAGTGGGACCCTGACCGCCTGGGGTGACTGCAGGCACGTGCCCGGCGAGGCGCCATGCCATGGCCAGGTAGGTGCTCCATGCCATCACTGGCAGTGTCTGTCTGTCCAGGTATCACAGTGTCCATCAGGCCACACTGCAGGGGGGGTGGTGGCCGTCCTGTGGGGGTGGTGGTGGTGGGGGTGCGGCATGGCTGGGCCATGCGGGCGCACACACACACACACACAGTGAGGGGGGGGCTGTGTTACTGACCTGTACTGATGTTTTTCTCTCCATGTTTGCACCCTAGGCCTGGAAGATCACCGTAGGGCCCATTTGGCCTGAGGACAGGGACAGCAGGCTGGAGTGGGAGTCGTGGCCTTGCAGCATGGGTACATTGGTGGTGCCATGGGTCAGCAGCACCCTGCTGAACAGGATGCAGGTGAGTGCCATGTTTCCCCTTACATCTGTGCATGGTGGGTTGCAGGGGTGGTGGTGGGGCGTGGCCACCCGCACTTGGCCCCACTGCCGTGCACACCACACAGTGCACTCAGCACTGTCCTGTGGCACTGCATGTGTAGGTGGGTGTCACAGGTGGGCTGTGCGTGCACTGGGTCCATGGCTGTGCCACTGCCTACGCACTGCATAGCCATGTCACTGTACGGCCACGTTGGTGCTGTGCAGGACATGGGCGGTGGGTGTATGCAACGTTCTGCATGGCTACGGGTGCCTGGGTAGGCAGATCATGTGGGCACCGATACTGTGGTTGGTCACATGCCATCACAGGGGCATGGCCCACAGCTGTGTGCCGTGCACATTGGGTGGGCTGCAGGGGTCTGGCAGTCACACGTACTGACTCTGCTCCCTTGTCCTAGGAGGATAACACTGGACTAACCTGGAGCAGCACATACAGGAGCTACTACAGATGACCCGGGTTACTCTGGAGCTGCTCCAGGGAATGGAGCGTGGTGGACGTAAGAGGCACCATCAGAGCCACAGGGACCGGAGTGAAGAGAGGGGCTGCCAGTAGGGCCTGCAGCGCACATGATGTGCATTCCCCCCCCACAGACTGTCTCTCACACCCCTTTGTCCCACTCCCTGATGTACCCCCTTGCCCCATGCCCACCCCACCTGGTTTGTGGCCCTTCCCCCCCACTTTGTACATAGTTTTGTTTGATATGTTGTTTGTACAGTTTACCTTTGCAATACATTCTAGTTTGATATGACAGCTGTGGTGGTGTCTGATTTGCAGCGGGCATATGGTGCTTTGCTGCAGTGATGTGCATGGCATCTGGGGTGGTGCAGGACTTGGCGTGTGTGTGTCCTGCAGGGCCCCACTAATGGTATGGGTGGGGGACTCAGTCCCTGTCTGTGGTATGTGTGTTGTTCCCTGTGCACTGGATGCCTGTGTGCAATGGTCCCTGGTGCATGCGCTGTGTCCCTGACACCCCTGTCAGTCTGTCCATGGCCCATGTAGCTGGGCCCCTTGCATGTCTGTGGTACGCACGTTCTGCTGGTGTGTCATTGGTGGCTGTCCATGCCAGCCACACTCTGGGCACGGCACCATGGCGGCTTGCGTCCTGTTGCCAGTATGGTGCACGTCTGCCTCAGGTGACACTGTGGGCTATGCTGTTGTTGTTCTCCCTCCATACTGTCACTGGTGTCTGTTGCAGTGTCTGTGTTCTACTGTCTGTCACTTGTGCTCTGGCCACATGCTGGTGGCAGACGGCTTCATAGTGCTTGCGCCAGATGGCTAGTTCATCTATGCTATGGTGGGGTGCAGGCCATGGATACATGGCATCAGTGGACACACACCAGCAGCATCTGTTGCCCCGCTTTCATGGCCCTGTGTCCGGGTACCCTTGGGACAGGGTGGGGGTTTGTCCGTGCCCTGTGTTGCATCCTGTGTGGCGCATGCCTCCATGTACCACAGTGGGTGGCTGTGCTGTCTGTTGGGGCCAGTGCTGGGACAGGGTGTATGCAAGGGTGGGTGTGCGGGGTGCTATCTTGCTGGTGGTGGTGTCCAGGGCAGGCCTTGTTGCATGCGCGGTCCCTCAGGTACTGACGCAGGATCGGCCTCTCTGCTGTGCCATGGGGGGCCATGCAAGGGGGCATTGTGTATGCAGTTGATGCATCAGTGGCTGTTGTCACCCACTGCAGGGTGCTCACAGTGGGGCTGCCATGCATGGCTCCATGGTGCACAGGGTTGCATTGTCATGGTGTTGGTGGTGGCATGCGTTTGGTGTCATGCACTGTTGGGCGCTGCTTCTGGGCCAGGTGTCTGGGGATCGCTATACAGGATGTGTTCTGCATTGGTGGGGTGCGGTGGCATTGGGGGGCCGGCCCTCCTTGTGTTGCAGTCACTGCTTGCCTGGGAGGGGTGCTGGGGCACCATGCCCCAGCTGTGGATTCGGTGCTGGTGTTCATAGGCTGGTGGTCCATCCAGCTCACCTCTGGTTGTGCAGTTCATGGGGTGCCTGGGAGGGGGTGGGTCTGTCTGGCCTGCTGCGTACTCCTCCACCCATGGCTTCCATGGGTGGTGCACCCCTGCATCCTGCCCCTGTCCCTGCGCATCACTGGTTGTGCTACTGTGCATTGGTCCTGCTCCACTGTGCATCTCTGGTTGTGCCATGGTGCAGTTAGCACTATATTCAGCTGTATTGCACAAGTGCACCTTGGCCTGCGCTTTGTTTGAATATCACGCGGGTTGCACAGGGGCGCACTTCACTTGCGCCTGCTCCTGCTATTGCGCATTTTTTTTATGCAGTCTGAATAGCCCATCCTTTGTTTTCAACTCCTGGCTAAGGTAGACTGCTACGAGTTGTGTCTGAGGTACCTAGGTCCAGACCACAATTTTGTCAATTGCGAACTCTGTATCAAGTTTTGTCCTAAAATGCAAAAGAAAAGGGCTAAAAATTTAGAAGACATTATGGCTTCTCAGTCTGCCTGCACCTCACCTAAAAGGGTCCAGCCCCTCAAAATAAGCAGCAGTCCCTGATGAAGGGGACAGATTAAAAAAAAGAAAAAGTTGTAAAAGATGGTTCAGAAATCAAGGTATCTGAGTGGGGGAAACCCTGAATTCAAGCAAAAGTAAATCAGCCTTAGAGCAGACTCTGGAAAAGATGTCTGCCAAGAAAAAAACAAAAAAGGAAAATGTGGACACAAATAAAATGCCCTCAACAGAGGACATGACCAAGGCATGGCAATTCCTCCAGGCATTATAGGCTACATGGAATTTCATGAACATTCCTGCCCCACTCCCCAAGTTCCAGTTTCTTTCCTAATGCCTGTGGAGGAGGCAGTTAAAATGTACTATGAGGTGGATGATGATGATGATGAGGAGAAGGAGGAGGGAGAACCCATAAAGTCAGATGGTTCTCCTGTACGAGAGTTTGTTTGGCTTCCCTCTTCAACCTTCAAATGACTATACCTCTCACTATACTTTTGTGAGACATATGGTTGACACCCTCAACATCACCTCACAAGAGACTGAGGAGGAGGGAAAATTCCTGGATACGATGGGTTTGACTCGAGTAAAGAGGTTGATACTGCCCATCTACAAATCCCTCAAGAAGGCCACCTGTAAAATCATATCAGCACCTTCCTCAGCTGCTGGCATAGACAAAAAAATTGAGAAAAAGTATCAGACAGACAAACAGGGTGCAGAATACCTGTAATCCCACCCTGGACATGAGTGGATGGTCCAGACTGTCACCTGCAACAAGGCCAAGGTGCCCCTTTCATCCCTGTCTCCTGAGAAAAATTCCAGGAAGCTGAATAGTATGGGCAAAAAGAGTTCACACTTCAGCTTCTCTGCTTTTAAGGCAGGTAGCATTCTTGGCCTACATAGCTCAGTACCACCTTTGGAACTCCATTTTGGCAACGAGTGAAAAGGCTACTGATGACTTGGCACATAATTTGGTTGACACAGCAAGAGCAGCCATTGATGCCACAAAGTACCAGTTCCACATGGCAATGGACACTAATGACACTGCATCCAGGGTCATGGCACATGCAGTGTCCTTAAGAAGGTTTGCCTGGCTTAGAACTACCACTCTATCCCAGAACACTCAAACCAAGACAACAGGTTTTCCTTGTGAGAGAAATTCACGGTTTGGTAACAAGACTGAGGTATAAATGAAACAGATGGATGAATATACGACCACCTAATAAAGCAATACTGAGAAAGAAAAGGCCCTTATTTCCAAAAGGTCTTATGGAAGGGGAAGCAGAGGTAGGGGATACTTTCCCCATGCTTACATCTCCTATGACTACATCTCTCAAAGGAGTTACTTTAGAGGCAGGGATAGAAGGGGTACCAAGTGCCCAGCTGCTCAACCAGCCCCCAAAGCTCATTCTAAGCAAGGCCAATTTGCCAAAAACCAAAATGGCACAGACAAAAACCATGTGGAGCAGTCTCGTAATCTAAATGCAGTCCAAAACTGTGTTAGATTATATATACCAATGCCAGGACCGTACACACATTTATGCCTATGTGGTTTTTGACATTGCGAATGTGCTGTCATCAAACTGACAGGTTACCCTAAGCAAAACCCCTGGCAAGTCTGCAAAGGTCACGCATTCATTGCTAGTGAGAGTAAAGCAGACTCACTACTTTCAGGAATTGATAGAAATAACCACAGACAAGTGGATCCTGGAAATAATGAGTCAGGGTTTGTCCCTGCAGTTCAGAAAATTCCCAAGGCTGCAGAACCACAAAGGATCCCAATCTCACACCCCAGCAGAAAGAATCCTCTTGGGACTGGTGGTAAAAATTGTTGCAGGCAAATGCAGTGGAAAGAGTACCTCCCTCACAATGGGGAAAGGAACTTTACTCAAGATGCTTCCTGACCACAGGAAAAATGGGGAGTGTGACCCATTTTAAATCTGAGATATCTGAACAAACACTTAAAGGGAAAGTCCCCTCAGCTTTTTTTCTGTATACCTGTGTAGTCTATAAGCATGAACAATTATTCCCTCTCTTACATGCTCCTAATTTCATCCTAATTTAAGTATAAATGAGGTTACTTCACTCTGGTCTGCCCTGGTGTAAAAAAAAATGTTTGACTCTGTTGCAAAGGTCATGACCTCACTCATGCAAGGCAGCATGAGAGTTGATGATGTGTCTGCACAAGCCAGTAGAAGTTATGCTCTCAGTCAGTTCTGTTACATGTCTTGTGAAGTCCCTGTATTCTCTAAAAGCATTTTGTTTTCTAACTCAGATACACTTTACACTTTAAACTGCAGAAAACAGCAGGGCACTTACTATACTTTGAAATGTTTCATGGCCAGCATAAAATAAGAACATAGGGACTGTAAAGAACAGCAACAGCACTGACTAATACAGTAGAATTACTGCAGGCTTTAGCTCTTAAACATCATAAATTTCCAGGATGCCTTACGAGTCGGGTCATGACCTTTGCAATGGAGTCGAGCAGGTTTTCACGCCATACTGATGTAACTTCATTTACATTCAAATCCTGATGAAATTAGGAGGGTGCAATAGAGGCTGGTGATAGAGCCTTTAGTGTTGCGGCTCCTGTTCTGTGGAATTCTTTGCCAGCTTCGCTCAGGGAAGCCCCCACAGTGGATATTTTTAAGGCCTGCCTGAAGACTTTTCTTTTTTCCCAAGCTTTTGATATTTAGATTAGTATATACAGTAAACACTGTGATTGTATTAGATTTATTTATTCAATCTGTATAAAATTTTGTGCTTTTAAAATTCTGTTTAAAATTTGTACGGCGCCCAGAGCCTCCGGGATTGGGCGTCTTTTAAATAAATTTTGCCTTGCCTTGCCTTTTGCCTTGTTCATGCCTACACACTACACAGATAAACAGAATGAAAGGCCGACTGGACCTTCTCTTTAAAGAAAGAAAAATTCAAGATGGTATCTCTGGGCATGGTGATTCCATCTTTGCAGGAAGGAGACTGGCTCAGGTCACTGGATCTGAAAGATGCCTGCTTTCACATACAAGTAAGGCCCAGCCACAGAAAGTACCTTAGGTTCAGGAAAGGGAATTTCCACTACTAGTTCAGAGCATTTCCCCTCAGACTGTCCTCAGCACTGAGAGTGTTCACAAAGTGCCTAGCTATAGTGGCAGCACATTTAAGGAGGCAGGATGTAGTGGTCTTTTCCTATCTCAATATCTGACTAGTCCCAGGAATATCACACCAGGAAGCCAAGTCTTCCCTCAGTCTGACATAGAGCACCTTGGAGGACATTGACTTCCTCATAAACATTCAAAAGCAAACAGAGCTAATACAGGTTTTGGACTTTATAGGTGCAGGGCTACATACCCTGCAAGGGAAGACAGTTCTTTCCCAGGAAAGGACAGCAAATCTGATTGCAAGTGCAAAATCCTTCAAGGCAGATCAGCCCAGACCTGCAAGAGATTCCTGCGTTTGTTGGGGCTCATGGCAGCATCAATAGCAGTGATACCAAGTGGCAGGTTTCAAATGAGAGCTATCCAATTCCATATAGGGATCCATTGGTCCCAGAGATGGGATCCACTTTCAGAACTAGTGTCTGTCAGAAAGTCTGTACTAAGGGACTAGAATGGTGGAAGGAAGAGGACAACCTCAGAGAGGGAGTTCCCTTTCTTCACTAGTGTCCTACTGGTCCATCACTCAATGCTCTCCAACATATTGCCTCCACAAACCATATAAAAACTACAAATAGGTGTCTGCCACTATCTCCAAAATCAAACAAAGTTGCAGAGGATACTGAAAAGCAGGACACTGTAGCACAGGATCTAGTGCAACAAAACTTGCCCAAAACAGGGACCAAAACAAAAAAAGGAAATCCAAAACACTTCTGCTCATAGGAGAATCCATTATTCGGGAAGTTGATACCTACCTCCAGCTGGGGATAATGGTCAGATGTCTCCCAGGTACATCAGCATGGAGAGACACTGACCACATTGCTAAAATTGTGCAGGAAGCAGGATAAAACATTGATGTCCTGGCACACATAGGGACTAACAATCTCGCCAGCTGGTTGGTTGTGGAGACCAAGGAACACCTAACCAGGCTGGGAGACAAACTGTCATCTATTTCATCTGGCATTTCCTTCTCTGAGATTCTGCTGGTCTGGGAGGGGGGGCAGACAGACGGAAGGTCAGAGATGGGGAGATAGGGAAGCTAAACATGTGGCTTAAGGGCTGGTGCCAGGAAAAGGACACAAATTTGTAGGTAACTGGTGACAGTTTTGGAAGCGAAAGTTCTTTAAATTCGATGGGCTGCATCTGACTAAGGAGGGAGTCAGTGCATTGGGGCAGAAGTTTGATGTTTTTGCATAATATTTAAAGTAGTAAATGGGGAGAGGGGTGCAGCACCTGGTACATCGAATGAGAAGAACACCCCTCCCTTCTCAGCTAGTGATCAAACAGGAGTTCAGCATGTTTGTAGTTCATTTGCATCACCAGGTAAGGAAAAAGGTCCAGCTCCCCATATGACATGCAGGGGAAATGCCTGACCTCACCCAGCAACTAACACACTGAAATCTGGCCAATGGAAAATCATGTACACAAATGACTACAGTCTGGGAAACAAGATCCCAGGCCTGCAGGCAACAATGACATAGGCTAAACTGGACATAGTAGCCATTAGCGAGACATGGTTCACCAGTAACCACACTTGGTAGACTTCAGTACCCAGCTATGTACTGTTCAGAAGAGACCGAGGGCAAAAATAGGGAGGGGGGGTGGCCCTTTATGTCAAGGAAAATATCAAAGCTACAGAAATTCAGAATACACATAAGGAGCCAGAAGAACAGTGGGTCACCACGGAAACAGGAAATGGGACAGCCATACAAACTGGGGTTGTCTACAGGCCTCTAGACTTGGGGGGGGACATAGACACTTTACTATTAGAAGATATACAAAACATGACAGCTAAAGAGGTGGTTCTGATAATGGGAGACTTCAACATGCCAGATACAGATTGGTGAATACCAGCAGGAACATCCGCCAGAACTAGACACATAGTGGATTCCCCGCAGGGGGAGGGACTCAAACAATGGTACAACAACCCACAAGAGACAGGGCTCTCCTAGATCTCGTACTGACTAACAGGAAAAGGATCACAGATCTCCAGGTAGAAGGTCACCTGGGGGCCACTGACCATCACATGGTATTGTTCAATTTGGCCACTAGAACTAAATCATCCAATTCCAAGGCAAAACTATGGGACTTCAGAGGAGCTGACTTTGATAAGATGGCCAACAAAGTTAAGATGGCAGGAAGAAATATAGGTGAGGCGGTAGAGGCAAAGTGGGCAAGCATTAAGGATGCAATACTTGAAGCAACATCCCACTGTGTTAGAGAGAAAAGCAAGAGCAAAAGAAGGAGGAAACCACTTTGGTTCTCAAAAACAGTAGCAGAAAAGATCAGAGCTGAAAGACTGGCCTTCAGGAAATATAAGGGAATGCAGCTAGATGAAGATAGGGAGGCATACCAAACTTCCTTAAGGGAAGCAGGGAAAGCAGTAAGGCAGGCAAAGGCCTAAACTGAGGAAACACTAGCACGAACAGTAAACAAGGGGACAAGACTTTTCATAGATACATTAGTTAAAGGAGAAAGTCCAGAGGGGGTATTGCTAACATCAAAGGGGATACGGGGGAGTATGTGGAGGAGGACCAGGGAAAAGCATCTATCCTAAATATATACTTTTGCTCAGTATTTATTGAGGAGAAGGTAGGGCAGGGCAGGGCCCATAGCTCAGCACCATGGACACAGAGGGGAGGGAGGTGTACACTAGTCTCTTCACAAAAGAAAGGGTCCTACAAGAGCTCGATAAGCTCAGGGTGGATAAAGTAATGGTACCTGATGGCATACATGCCAGGGTACTAAAGGAGCTAAGGGCGGAACTAGCAGAGTCATTATCATAACTGTTTGGTGAGACTCTGAGCACAGGAGAGGTCCCAGAAGACTGGAGAAGGGCTCATGTGATCCCGCTCCACAACAGTGGTGACGGGGAGGAGGCAGAGAACTACAGACCAGTCAGTCTTACCTCAGTAGTGGGCAAGATTATGGAGGCCCTCCTTAGGGAAAGCATAGTGCAACACCTGGAATCCATAGGGGCACAGGATCCAAGACAGCATGGGTTTACAACAGGAAGGTCCTGTAAACTAATCTTATAGATTTCTTTGACTGGGTAACCAGAGTGGTGGACCAAGGTGATGCAGCTGATGTTGCCTACCTTGACTTCAGCAAAGCTTCCGATACTGTTCCACATAGAAGATTGATTAATATGCTGGGTAGACTCAGGGTGAGTCAGACGTTGGTCAACTGGGTGGCAAACTGGCTGGCAGGCAGAAAACAGAGAATAGTGGTAAATGGTATACAGTCAGAAAAGATGCCAGTCACAAGTGGGATACCTCAGGGATCAGTCCCGGGGCCAGTCCTCTTCAATATCTTCATCAGTGACATTGCAGATGGACTGGAGGTTAAGGTTTGTCTGTTTGCAGATGACACCAAGATCTGCAACAGAGTAGATGATCCAGATGGGGTGGGCATAATGAGAAGAGATCTGGATAAACTGGCAAAATTGTTGGAAGAGTGGCAACTGGGGTTTAATGCAAAGAAGTACAAGATCATGCACATAGGGAAGAGAAACCCTGAAGCCACCAATAGATTGGGAGGGGAGTTGCTGGCAATCACAAGGGAGGAAAAAGACTTGGACAACATCATCACAGATTGTGTGAGAGGCCTTTCGGCACCATGCACTTCTGCTTAAAGTTGAACTAGCATAATAGTCTGTGGTGATTTGCATATACAGCCCATGATGCTTTGTATTGTGGGGGTATGTGTGATTTTGTATTTCTTTGAAACTTGGCTTGCCGGCCAGTGCCCTTTGGGGTAACCATTGCCTCAGTGCTTGCGCAATGAGGTTCTTTGTATTTTAGCTTGTTTTTTTGTTTTTACTGAGTTCACCACAACATTATCCAGATAGACCATCTTAGGGTAGCTGGTTCATTCCACTGGGGTGTCATGCAGACGAGGCACACTGAGGAGTCCTGCTACAATGAAACACGTGTCTGTGTCTTTTTTTTGGCACCCTTTGCAGACTGTGTGAGAGGCTTTTCGGCACCATACATTTCTGCTTAAAGTTGAACCAGCATAATATTCTGTGGTGATTTGCATATACAGCCCATGATGCTTTGTATTGTGGGGGTATGTGTGATTTTGTATTTCTTTGAAACTTGGCTTCCCGGCCAGTGCCCTTTGGAGTAACCATTGCCTCAGTGCTTGTGTACTGAGGTTCTTTGCATTTTAGCTTGTTTTTATTGGGTTCACCACAACATTACCCAGACAGACCATCTTAGGGTAGCTGGTTCTTTCCACTGGAGTGTCATACAGATGAGGCACACTGATGAGTCCTGGTAGGATGAAACACGTGTCTGTGTCTTTCTGTTGGCACCCTTTGCAGGTTGTGTGAGAGGTCTTTCGGCACCATGCATTTCTGCTTAAAGTTGAACCAGCATAATATTCTGTGGTGATTTGCATATACAGCCCATGATGCTTTGCATTGTGGGGGTATGTGTGATTTTGTATTTCTTTGAAACTTGGTTTCCCGGTCAGTGCCCTTTGGGGTAACCATTGCCTCAGTGCTTGTGCACTGAGGTTCTTTGTATTTTATCATCACAAATTACCTGAAATCATCCAAGCAGACCACTAAAGCAGTAGGTAAGGCTAGAGGGATGTTGGGATATATTAGTAGGGGTATCGCAAGTCGTAAGAGGGAGGTAATAATCTCTCTTTACAAGACACTGGTTAGGCCCCATCTGGAGTACTGTATGCAGTACTGGAGGCCGCACCTGCACAAGGACATTAACAAAATAGAGGCAGTCCAGAGAAGGGCAACCAAAATGGTGTGGGGACTGCATCAGAAAACATATGAGGACAGATTTTTTTTTCAATTATGTTTGTAGCCCTCAGCTTGGCACTCTCTCAGGCTCCCAAGCACTCACCAGCTTGCTCTACCTCCCGCTGTGTTCCCCGACCATCTTCAAGTTCATTGCAGTTCCCCGTGTCGGGCAGGTCAACCTGGAGAGACCGCAGGGGCAGTGGCAGGGAACCAGCATTGGGAGTGTTGCAGTGGCACTGTCAGGGACTGTTGCCTATCCAGGGATAGAGGGGTATTTCTTGTGGTGGAAGCCTGAGACCTCACCTGTGAGGTGCACGTCTGACACTATGGCGCACAGCAACCCTGCCTGCATCAGCCATGCTCCTTATGTGTGATCTGGCAGCTCATAGTGCCCTCTGGTCTCCACCGGGGGTCACCAGAGTGCCGGATAACCCATGCCCTCCTACTCAGAGAGGAGAGCAGCTCATCAGATGCATGATCCATCTCCCTTCCCTGCTGACCCCCAACTGCCGAGCTCACTCCTGAACTCGGGTCATCGACGTGATGCGAGGTGTGGCGTCCAGCACCTCAACCCTCAGTGCCACCGGCCCAGCATATGAGGACAGATTAACCAAGCTCAATATGTATACCCTAGAGCAAAGGAGGGAGAGAGGTGATATGGTCAAAACATTCAGACATCTTAAGGGCATTAACAAGGTAAAAGAGTCTAACATGTTTCAATATAAAAAAAATAGCAGGACAAGAGGAAACAGCATGAGATTACAGGGAGGCAGATTAAGAGGTAATGTGAGGAAGTTCTTTTTCACAGAAAGGGTGGTGGATTCATGGAATAGCCTACCTCAGGAAGTGGTGAATATAAATACAGTGCAGGGCTTAAAACAGGCCTGGGATAGGCATAAGGGAGCAATACAGATGAGTGTGAATACATAGGCCATTGACAGAGTAAAAGCCTATGGCACATTCATAAGGTAGAAAAATGGGCAGACTGGATGGGCTTGCGGTCCTTATCTGCCATCAACTTCTATGTTTCTATACTCACAACAGATGCCTCCTTCCTGGGCTGGGGCATCCATCTGGAGGCCCTCACTCTAAGTAGTATGCCGTGTACACAGAAAACTCAGGAGCACATAAATCTCCTTGAGCTCAGGGCAGTGTACCTTGCAATGCAGGCATTTCCCCCCCACATCAGAGGTCAGTCTGTCCAGGTGAGGACAGACAACACCACATCTATGTATTACGTAAACAAACAGGGGGGAACAAGACCTTTAAAGCTGTGCACAAAAGCAATTAAGATCTGGAATTTAGCATACTCTCTGGGGTTCAACTTTCAGCAGCCCACCTATCAGGAAAAGACAATGTGCTGACAGATTCCCTGAGCAGTATCAGCCAGGGAAATCATGAATGGACCCTGAACCAGCAGGTGCTGGCGACAGTGTTCAGAAGGTGGAGTACCCCAGAAACAACCTGTTTGCATCCCAGAGAACAACCAGCTCCAACTGTTTTGTTGCAGACATCTGTCAGTGGGTACAATCACAGAGAATACTCTAGCCCTGAACTGGTCAGAGAAGTTTATTTATATATTCCCACGTTTCCCACTTTTACTGAGAGTGCTGCTAAAACTGAGAAGGGGGGGGTCAGAAACAATGATTCTCATAGCTCCAAATTGGAAAAGGCAATTTAGTACTCCCTACCACTGTATCTCTCCAACAAACAGCCTATCAACCTACCCATCAAACAGCCTATCAACCTGCCCATGAGATACGATCTGCTGACAATGGCTCAGGGCAGGATAACATTCACAGATCCAAGATCCCTGCATCTCAGAACATGGTTCATGAAGACCTAGAGTTCTCCAGACTAAATTTCCCAGACAGAGTTATTGAAGTGCTGAAGGTTTCCAGGGAACCAGCAACAAGAAAAACGTTTGCCTCACAGAAACCAGCAACAGGAAATCTTTTGCCTCAAAGTGGAAAAAGATTTTCCTTTTGGTGTTCCCCTAGACAGCTCAACCCACTGCGAGCAAGTCTAGCCACAATCTTGGACTACCTAGTACACCTCCAATCCTTGGTCCTCAGGCCCTCAACCTTGAAGGTTCATTTGGCAGCAGTGTCAGCATACGCCTAAGCTGGCAAGGACAAGTCAGTGGTCTCACAGCCCATTTTCAAAAGGTTCTTCAAAGGCCTTAATCACCTGCACCCCCTAGTAAGGGATTCTGTTCCCCTTTGGGACCTGAATCTATGCATTGCCCAGTTGATGGAGGCCCCTTTCAAACATATGACAACTGGTGCTTTGAAGTCTGTTACCTGGAAAGCAGTTTTCCTGGTGGCACTCACATCTGCCAGAAGGGTGAGCAAGCTGCATGTCCTCTGCAAAGATCCTGACAATATCATTTTTCACAGGGACAAGGTAGTCCTTAGAACTAACAGAAAATTCCTCCCTAAAGTAGTGCCTGCATTCCATTTGAATCATGCATTCACACTTCCAGTTTTCTTTACAAAAAAGATCCAGCTCAGGAGAACAAAAGATCCACAGTCTGGATGTTGAGAGCTCTGAGCTACTACTTGGACCACACAAAGGATGTAAGCTACACTAATACTCAGATGTTACCTACAGAGAAGTGGACAAAGGTAAACCAGCATCCAAGGGAACCATAACTGGTTGGATAGTTTCCTGCATACTGTTTTGTTATGGCAAAGCTGGCAAACTGCCACCAGAAGGCCTTCAGGCTCACTCCACAAGGGGCACATTCTGCTCAGTGACAGCAGAAACAGGTTTCGCCCTGCAGGCAATGTTGGATCCAGGATTTTAAAAAGGGACCTGCAGCAATAATGAAAGAGGACAGAGTTAAAGAGGTTTGGCTGTCAGTAAGTAGGCAGAATGCTACTGTAAGTGTTATCTTGTACCAAACATTTTCACTCTCTGTAGTAGGTCTAGATAAAGTGAATTTTTGTTGTGTTAGAAATAAATTACTGTATAAATTCTGGATTCCTTATGTCATTTAAATGGCCAAGAACGGTCCTGCTGCTGTAGGGTTTTAGTAATGCTGGATCTGCCACTGCCGGCAGGAAATCTGTAAAGCCACTACCTGTAAAACAGTGCATACTTTCACAAAGCATTACTGCCTAGATATACAGTCCAGAAGGGATGTCAGCTTTGGTACTGCTGTCTTGCAGAACTTTTTTCCTAAATAGGTTCTGTACCCAGCCTCCCAAGGTACTGCTATGGAGTCTGCGGTTATTAAGCATAAATGAGGGATCCCTGGGGTTTGAAAAAAAATTTCTCACCATAGTAATTTTGTTTCTTCCAAGGGGGTCCCTTACTATGGTTAAACATTCCTAATCCCTACCTCCCTTTCCAGAACCAGGCAAAATAAATTCTTCCCGTTTGCTACAGCATTGCTTGCCACAGTGCCTTTACAGCTGATAGTCAATGATCTCAACTGTTTTAATCATTCATAGACTTTTAAAATAGTTCTGCCATGTAAAACAGTTTTACAAACTTTCAACAGTTTCCTTTTTGGTATATTTTTGATTAGCCATTCAGCTTGTTTTAATGGTCACTGCTTACCCTAGTGTAACCCCCCCTACAAATGGGGGTTCCTATAAGCTTTCCTGGAGCTTGCCTAAGTGCTCCAGGTCTGGATGGTGTTTGGCATTTAAGCCATTTAAATGGCACTGCAGTGAGTGCTTTTAGAGCCTCTGGTACTGTCTCTTTAAGAGCTGCCTAGTCGCAGGCTTAATTAACTTATATGGGGGGACTGTGTGTTTAATGCGCGAATCCCACCCAAGCTGCTATCTAATTACTCCATTTCTGCAGCTGCTAAGAGCGCAGAGGGAGCCTAATTGAAAGATGTAACTGTTTACCAGAAATTATTTAGAGTGTTAGTGAAAATGCAGTTTGTCTAACCTGCCTTTCTTGCAGCTGGGACTCTATGTGTTTTGCCCCTCCATTTTGGACCTGAACTGCTGTGCTGGGCCAATTGGGTTAGGGGAGCCCTAAAATGGAGACTGCTTGGGCCAAACCAGAACTTGGACTCTCACCTGGAGCCTGCTACAAAGGGGGATGTACAGCCAGTGCCTCTGGGAAATGTAGTTTGGATCTTGGCCCTTTTTGCACCAACAGAGTGAGCCCAACTGTGATTGACAGCCGAACCAGCCAACTGAACTGGAGGGAACCCAAAGAAAATGCCCTGCAATGTTGCTGGCAAGCCAGTTTGGTAGTGACAGTGGAGAGAGAAGGAGCCCTGCTTTTGCTGTGGTGTGCAGTTCATGCGAGAAGCATGTGGGAGGCCCTGAAGTCGGTCTGCAGCCATTGTGAGTTCTAGTTCAGACTGAATCTGAGTGTGTGAGGAGAAAGAAGAACCAGAAGTGAGAAAGCCAGGCTCAACCCGAAGAAGACCGAAAGTTTGCTAAAACGCGATTGGCCTGTCAGGGACTGTTGATGCTGTGTGTGCTCCCAGATAATTTTGCAGTAATTGCGATCGGGATCAAGGAGCAGCCTGCCTGGTATAGTACTTTCCTTTTACATATGAATGTGCGTAGTGCTTGTGGGGAGTCGCAATTTTATTTCCCTTTACTGCGAACTGTGTGCAAAAGCGGGAAGCAGATCCCAACTTAATTCGGACTAAATACGTTTGCTGTCAAATGCTGTTGGGTCCAGTCACAAGGGCCCTGTCTCCATACCCTGTTGTTTCTGGCAATCCAGCAAGAACATCCACCATCCAGTTCTCAGCTTTGGGTATTGTGAGTACAAATCAGGGAATCTCCCTGCAACCTGTTATCAATTACAAGTGTGTTATCTAATTATTACTGTTTCATTTCTTCACTAACTGAGCCCCGGGGCTCCGAATTACAAATTGGGTGTGCATGTGTTTTTCCATCACAGGGCCTCAACCAACCGCAGCGATCCTGGCTAGCCCCCCACCATCCTGGGTACCCAGTGAGTCTGACATTTGGGACTCTAAGTAAATGCACAGTACTGTGATTATTATTGTGTTTAATCTAATTAACTTGATTTCCCCCCTTGCTTGTTACGGCTCCCTAAATAAATCAGATTTGTTGTTATTGAACTATATGCTGTCTGTGGTGTCAGTACATATCAAACCAGCATTGCACCGTGTTGTGTATGTTGCTTAACCTTGTTTTACAGGGGGTCCTCAGAGACATGCTGCAGAATCAGTCTTGAGGGTAAGTGGTATCTATATGTGTAAAAAGTGTGCATATCTGGGGTATTGGGAAGGTAACTTCCATGTACTGTGTGAGCCACTAGTGGGAACAAAGGGGGGAGGGGTCAAAGTGTCCCAGAGGGCTGTACCCAAGCTAGTTTAACCACTACCAAACCTGACCTCTGGGTGGAAGCACCCATCACTGGACCTAAGCCCCTTAACCTGTCACTAGCCAGACAGGCAGGGGTAGTAGCCCTTGGGATAGTGCCACCTAGGGGTTACACTAGCTTTAGAAATAAATCTGAATGCAGATGAGAGCATGACCACACAGCAGAGTTTGAATTTCATTCTAAATTCTCTAATTAGAATACAATTCTAAAGCTCTGAGGTGGCTCATTCCAAGGGAATGATTGCAGTTGTTAAGCACAGTAAGGGATCCTTTTAAAAGAAACAACTTTACTATGGCGAGTAATTTCTTACTAGCTATTTGTCTACTACATTTATAAACACTGAGATATACCGTGTACAATTTAATAAAGCATGTTGTATTCACTAATGTCTGCATGAAATTAACTTGATTTTAATCAAATTGTGTTGTTTGTACCTCCACATGTTTACTATATACTTTGTATAACTTACTATGCACTGTCACTTTAAGAGATGTAAATAAAATGTTGAGGGAGAGCAACACATGTGACCCTTGAGAAAGCCAAGTACGAAATCAATCAGACTGTATGTTTGTGCTGGCATCCTCTCCTTGCTAAGATATCATTTATTTTTTATTGAAAAATTTTATAAGTACTGGTTGAGTTCCATGAGAGGCAAGTCTCGTTTACAGAATGTCCCAAGTTATAATTATAAACACCGAACAGCAAATAGAGTTTTAAAAACATTTACAGACAATATCAGTTTCATTTTCAATTTCATCTACAGACAATGCATAAATCAGCTGGCAAAACAGTTGCAAAGAGACTGTTCCTTTTTTTATTCATTTTTATTAAACAACTTAGGGTACGCATTACATAGACAACATGAGGTAAAGGCAGTCATATGTTGTTGTTTACAACTCAGTACAAATTGGCAAACTCAGATGTGTTACAATAACATTTACATGATACAGTTTCATGGTGTCTAGTTTTCAGGGTACTGTGCACAGCTTAATCAATCTTACTGGGTTTACCACTTTGTTGGGGGACTGGAATAATCATTCTGGGCTGGTCAGTGAGGGAGCCGCCTTTGTCCATAATGGTGAGATTTCTCCCACTGCAGCCTCCGGGCCCAGTCCTGCAGTGTGCACTGTCATCTGGCCCAACTACTTGTGAAGCTGGGCATTTGTTGGTTGAATCTGTATATTAGTTCTGTATACCGATCACACATTGACACAGCTACCGCGAATGACAGTAAAGCAACACAGTGACAGGTTGCTGTACTGTCACCACAGGACCCCGGTACTGCTTTCTTGGGGTTTTGCACCCCCTTCTCGAATCAACTCTGACTTGTAATTGATTATCTGTAGTACGGGGCGTGTGGGGAAGCAGCCCCCCCCACTATGGGGGGGGGCTCAGGGGGCAAAGCCCCAGAAAGAAAACACAGTGTTCCTGAATGGATTTATGCTGACCGCAATTGCAGTCGAATAAATCCATTGCTGCAATGTCAGTCGACAAATTATTTGTAAAACCAGCACTGTAGAGCCTGTCAGTTCTTCCATGTTGTGCATTTCTTCTACTATTTCTTCCTATTGTTTATGGGTTAGAGGCTCTTGTTGGATCCATTGCCTTGTGGGCTGCCGTTATCAGTGCAAAAGACTGTTCCTGTAGCAGCAATTTCATTAAACGATGTTTAAAAGAACTACTGGTAGAACAGTTTCTAAGCTGAGGTGATAAACTGTTCTATGGAAAAGGGACATCGAAAGAAAAGCATTCTTTGCCAAAATGAGTAGAGATTTTGAAAAGAACAAGGCAGTAATGTGGCACAACCCTGAGGTTGTATTTGTGAACAGGGATGACTAGTCTTTCAGATAAATAAGTAGGGGGCTGGTATTTGCCATTTTGTAAGTGAGAGATCACCAATGTAAGTTGTGTATAGAACAAGGTGATAGCCAATTTAACTTATGTAATAAAGGACAACAATGCTCATCCCATTTTGATTTCAAAATAAAGCGCAACATCTGAAAATAAGCAATATTTCACAAAAGAAGATGTGAATCAAGACCATGGCAATAAACAGTGTCGAAACAATCAAGGCCGGGAGGATTTGCTTGACCAATAATATGCTTATGGTCTGAACTTGACAGTGTCGGGCATAGCGTTAAACGATCCAGGTACTGATGAATTTTGGATACAATTTTGTCAATGTGAGGTCTGAAAGTCAAGGGAGATTAAATTCATTAATGAGTTCCAAGGGATGATTTTTCAAGTAGATAAAAAAGGAAGAATCTACCAAGGACAATGAATGCTGGGACCCAAACAGCATTGCTTGAGTCTTGTCACTTTTTAAAAGTAATGGGTTATCCAAAAACTATTTCACCACTTCGTCAAAGTCACCCTGAAGAGTCGTGGCAAGAACAGAGGGAGATCTGTGAGCATAGAACAGCACAGTATTGTCAGCATAAGTTCTGACAGAGCAGAAATCTGCAACAGAAGTTAAGGGTTTACAAAAAGGTTAAATAAAATAGGACCTACAATAGAACCCTGTGGGACCCCATTAGAAACAGGGATAGAAGGTGAAAGGCAACCATTCCAAGAAACATATTGAATTCTCCCATGTAAATACGAAGAAAGCCAGTTAGTGACATTAGAAGAAAAGCCATAAGAAGACAAGACGAGTTAAAAGCAGATAATGATTGATCATATCGAAAGCTTTTGGCAGATAAAGAAAGAAAGAGCCCATAAGACACCTCCTATCTAAAGTGCTAGAAACAGAATCATGAAAGTTAATCATTGCTGTCTGGGTAGAAAATTTAGGCCTGAAACCTGATTGAAAACATGATAGAACCCGATGATTTGTTAATTAGTTGATTAGTGTCAGTGGCTCAGTAGGTAGCACACTCGCCTCTGAGGCCGGGAGATCAGAGGGCTGTGGGTTCAGTTCCCACATCTGGCACTTGGGTTAATATCCCAGTACTGACACTGTAATGCAGCATGAGAGGGGTGCTGCATTTCTGAGGTGCCGCTCTTCGATGAGACGTTAAACCGAGGTCCCATCTGCCTGGATTGGTGGTAGTTCAGGTGGATGTTAAAGATCCCATGGCACTTATCGAAAAGAGTAGGGGAATTTCCCCGGTGTCCTGGCCAAATTTCCCTCATTCACTAAAAATACCACCAACAGCTTAATCTGGTTCAAGGTCAATTGGCATTCATCTGTATCCCCCTCCCCCGGGTCGTGCCTGAAAATAGGCAGGATTTGTCTAGTGCACTTAACCGGTCAACAAAAGCTAAATAAAATAAAAATAAATAACCATTGATCTGAGATAAAGCGATTTTTCCATAAATTGTGAAACTACGGGGAGCAAAGAAACTGGTTGATAGTTGTCAACCATAGTTTTATCCCCCCTTTATGAAGAGGGATAACCAAGGAATGTTTCCATACAGAAGGGTAGCTTTGGGTAGATAAGGATAAATTAAATAAATAAATTGGGGGGGACAAAATATCAGTAATGTACTTGAGTAAACAATTGTTTAGGTTGTTGATTCCCATGGCCGTGTCCTCTCTCAAGGAACATAACCATTGGAACACATCCTCTACCTTCACAGTCCTAAAATAAAATTTAGGTCTTGAAAGCGGGCACTCAGCAATGGAATTGCTATGCTTGTCAGTAGTAGAAAAAAACAGCCTTGCTTACCAGCATTGCTAGGACCTCAGTGAAAAAAAAAAAGAGTTAAACAAAGCACAGAATAAGAGGTAGTTCCACCATAATACACGTTATGAATGGAGGACTCAGAAGAAATCGTCCAGACAGAGTTCACCATGTGGCAAAATTTCTTGGGAATTTTTTCTAGCATTGGCTAAGTTTGCTGTGAAAAATTGCAATTTGGATTTTTTAATGAGAGATACACAATAGTTTAGAAATTTCAGGAACATTTGCCAGAATTTAGGATTATCCAATTTGTTGGCCTTTCGGTATAATTCATCACACTCCTTTAACTGTGAGACAACAAGGGGGTGTAACCACGGGACATGTTTGGGTTTAATCCTTTTTTCCACAAAAGGGGGGCATGCTAGTCACAAAGTAAAATGCTTAAAGAAATAATCATAAACTATATCACTTGAGCAAGAAAACAATTCCCCCTGATTATGTATTGATAAAGCATAACAAAAGGCTTCCAAGTTAAAATTCCTAAAACAGCAAAACTTTAAAGTATTAGAGATAAATTGAGGAAGGGAAGATTAACTGTGCAAAAAAATAACAGCATGGTCACCAAATAAAGTTCCCAGGCAACCTGAGTCAAAAATTGGGAGCTCGGGGAAACAAAGATCATATCTAAGACAGTACATTTCCTCTGAGCCTCCCCTCTTCCATCTTTCTAGTGTGACCCCTTGTCCTTGAACACCTCTTTCTTTAGAAAATGCTACCTACCTCTGCCCTGTTTTTGCCTGTAAGGTATTTGAATGTTTCTATCATATCCCCCCCTTTCCCTCCTTTCCTCTAGAGCAATAGTTCTTAGACTTTGTCACAGTGAGCCTCCCCAAATCCATGGAAAAGATTTAGAGCCTCCCCCAAAAACTGAAATAATCTTGGGCCTCCCCAAAGATAAATAACATACTGTACTTTGCGCACTACACCTTGAATAAACTGAAACCCCTTTGGGTACTTGGCTCACATTCAGCTCTTTGTCATACTGATGTGGAACCTTTGAAAAAGAGCTCCTGTGCTCAAAGGTGTTATCTGAATAACCCATAAATAAAATAAATATTATTATTCAGATTATTGTAACACCCTCCCCCCCCCCACACACACACAGGCCAGCCTACTTACTCCACTATTTTCATTCTTGAGCCATTGTTACCCTTTGTTGCAGAACCTTCATGGGTCAGACTACTTTCTTTGTTTCTCTATATGAAATAACCTTCCTACATACTTTACCTCTCCCCTCCTTCCCTGCTCCTAAGCAATTCTCTGGGATTACTTTGCTCCTTCCTACTATTGCTCTTAGCACTTCTATGCTCAGCCCTTGTATTTGGGCTGTTCTGCATCAGTCTACAAATGATCAATTACCAGCACTCATTATTAGTTTATTGTTCATATTTGTTTGCACTACTGTTCATTGTGTATTTCTTGATTGTTTTGCAGTTACCTTTTAAAATGTATTCACTCCCTACCCTTCCCTGGGTACACCTGAAATGAGCCTTCTCTCATTCATCTTCCCTTGCAACCTATTAGTAAATAAATACATAAAATTCACCTACTATTGTCCTGTTTCAATTTGCTTCATCTCTTCACATAAAATATATAAAACTCAAAATTTAAATACAGTACTTTTTCTGACTTGCTTGAGCCTCCCCTGGAACAGGTTGGGGCCTCCCCAAGGAGGCTGGCCTCACCATTTGAGAACCCCTGCTCTAGAGAGTACAAATTGAACTCCTTAAGCCTTTCTTCATAGAACATTTGATGCAGGCCCTGCACCATTTTGGTTGTCCTCCTTTGTACTGTCTCCACCCTGTCTATGCCCTTTCAGAGATGGGGCCTCCAGAACTGGACACAGTACTCGAGGTGTGGTCTCACCAGTGACCTATACAGGGGTATCACTACCTCCCTCCTTCTGCTGATGCTTCCCCCGCCTATGTAGCCCAGCATCCTATTTGCCTTCCCCACTGCCTTGTCACACTGTTTAGCTACCTGCAGGTCATCCACAACCCTAAGATATTAAACAACAGCTGCAGATGTCTGGCTTATGCTGATGATTTGGTTTTACTTTTTACATCTCGCCTTGGACTTTAGAGGAAGCTTTCCTACTTTCAGGATATCTGTGACAAAAATAAACTGAAAATTAATACCTTGAGGTTTCAAATCATGATAGCAGGCAATGCATCATCTAGACTATCCTGGTATTTGAATGACAGTAAATTATCTAGACTAAACTGTTATGATTATCTAGGGATTAGGTTTACCAATCCCCCGGGGAGGTGTGACATGAAATGATGTCATGATGTTTAGCTTCGGTGGCAGGGAAATTAATGGAATCACTACTATTTATTTATTTATTTAACAGACTTTAGGATTACAACCTTTGAGTCAGGGACTCATTTACAAAGGCTCCGCATCAGAAAAACAAACATAAACACTTAATACATATAGACATAGAATGGCAGCTAAAGGTTACAGTTTTTTTAGTTACACAATATTGCAGAATCAAGATCAGCTGTACAGTGCATTAAACGTGTTACCGAGAGCTGTATTTTACAGTTTTCAAGACAACAATAAGTTTGCTGATAGAGGGAGGGAGTAACAGGTTTGATATTTACAGCGAAGTAGAGAATTAGACAGATACCTTGTGAGTGCAGCTAAAAGAGGCATTGTTAATAGGTAATGTTTGGTAGCTCTATCGGTAGGAGCTCAGTGGCGGGGTGGTCTCATAAGATGATAGATAGATGACCCAGCACTAGCTGGTACATTGGCAGTGCTGTGAAGTGAGAATGTGCTCCTTGATGGCTGACTTGAAAGGTCCTAATTTGGAGATGGAGGCGACGTCAGAGGGGAGTTCATTGTACCAGGATGGGGCCCTGTGTGGGAATGACCTTTTGGCTAAGGAGGTTCTAACCCTCGGGATGGACCACACCTGTTGGTTGGCAGTACGGATGTTCACTGAGGCATGAGGGGATAGGAGAGAGGCAGAGACCCCCAAGGGGGTAAGCCCCAGTGTATTTTCTTTGTGAGGAGACATGTTTGATAAAATAGCCTTTCATTCGGGGGAAAGAGATTTGTCAGGGCATATAGGGTACAGATATGGGTACACTTGTCTGCCCCAGTGAGGAGTCTGCATGCTTTGTTTATGGCAAGGTGGATTTTGTTAAGGGCTGTGTGGTCAGCAGCCGAGTAGATAGTGAGCCCATAATCGACTGGGGAGAGGACTGAGGAGATGACAGCTAGATTAAGGGCTTCCGGAGGTAGGCAATCCTTGTGCTGATACAATAAGCCTATACGGACATCTATGAATGATGATAGAGTGTCAATGTGTGAATGGAAGGAGAGGCTGGAATCAAATGTAAGGCCCAAGTATTTATATGTATGGACCTGTTCTAGAGGAGGGAGAGAGTGGGAGAGGATTGTTAGCTGTGCATTCTTGGCCTTATTCTGTCGATGGGCAAAGAGCAGAGTCTTTGTCTTTTTTACATTGACCACAAGTCTTTGGTCTATGAACCAGTTTTCAATCTGGTTAAATGCATGTTGGAGGGAGGACTGCAACACTGGGGGATCTGGGTGTGAGGCAAAAAAAAGCGCATCATCACCATAGAGTAGTAGGTTGCTGGAGCAGGAATTGGGCAAGGTGTTTAGGTACTGTAGATGCTGAATAATAGAGGGCTGAGGATGGAGCCCTAGAGAGCCTCAGAGTGGACTGGCTGGGTGGTTGAGAGGGTGTTTATTTTGACATATTGTGATCTAGCTGTGAAATAACTGGTAAACCAGGAGACGGATCCTTGGGACAGACCTATGTGGCGAAGTGTGCTTAAAAGTAATGTGTGGGAGACTGTATCAAAGGCCTTTGACAGGTCGATGAAGACAGCTCCAGCTAGGTGTTTTCTATCCAGGGCAGGAGAGCCGTAGTTGTACTGTGCCCAGATCTGAAGCCATGCTGCTCCCTGCAAAGTAGGTTATGAGCAAGTAGGTACTCAGTGAGTTGGGTGGCTATAATTTTTTCGAGGGCTTTTGAGAGTGGTGGGAGAATGGATATGGGACAGTAGTTATTGGGGGAGGTGCTGTCACCACTCTTCAGTATTGGGGTGACTGTGGCAGTCTTCCAGGCTGCAGGGAACCGCCCCAGACTTAGGGAGTGGTTAATGAGGTAAGTCAGTGGGGAG
The DNA here is from genome assembly GCA_016271365.2 of Neoceratodus forsteri. Lineage (NCBI taxonomy): Eukaryota > Metazoa > Chordata > Ceratodontiformes > Ceratodontidae > Neoceratodus > Neoceratodus forsteri. The sequence continues at coordinate 423,437,227 of CM028138.1, forward strand.
AGGACTGCATCTAGTACTAGATGTAGAATTCTCATATCAAAAGAATCTTTGCAATAGCAAGAGCCACTGAGTGCTTTCATGAGAAAATGCCTTGCCTCATTCGTAGAGATCACCCTAAGATGGAAGGGGGATGCTGGGTGTTTGGGGGCCGGGTTGCAGGAGTGGGGTCAAAGAAGTTATTTGGGAGTACTGCACTAAGGTCAGAGAATAACAAGTTGAAGCAGTTGGTGATGGCCAGCGGGTCAGTGGTAGGGACATTGTTAACAGTTAGTGGGGGGAAGCCAGGATTTGCCATTGAGTTCCTTGATATTGTCCCAGAACAACCGAGCATTCCCCCAGGAGGAGGAGGCAAGGATAGTTTTGTAGTAGCCTAATCTGGCCTGTTTAATGGACCAAGTGCATCTGTTATGAACCGCTTTATAAGCTTGCCTGTCCGCCTGCATGCCAGATGCGACTGCTTTATGCCAGAGATCATCTCTGTGCTTTAGCTGTTGGAGCAGTGCAGGTGTGATCCAGGGGGCATTACGTTTCTTGGATTGCACTTTTGCTAGTGGGTCATAGCTGTCTCATGCTTTATTAAAAGAACAGGTGAAATGAACAGGGGCTTCATCTATAGTAGGGGCCCAGGAGATGGGGGACCAGTCCCACTGAGTTAAGTATTTTCTTAGTTTTGTGAGGCCTCCGGGTCAGAGATGACGCCGGGCAATATAGTTTGGTTTGGGTTTCTGCTGAAGACATGACCAGGAAAAAGATGGGTGAGTGATCACTTGGGGAGTCTGGATGGACCACCAGGTCAGAGATTCTATGGGGACGGTTGGCGAGGAGAAGGTCAATTAGGGTGTTAGAGCCATTAGTGGGGTTCACCCTGGTAGGCTGGCTGATCAGCTGGGTCAGGTCCAGTGCAGTGAAGGTGTCCTCGGCGTGGGAAGCCGAACTGGCAAGCCAGTTCACTTTAAAGTCTCCAACAATGATGTGTTCTATTTTGGTGGTGAAGCCGGAGATGTAGTTAGCAAGGGATTGTATAGCAGGAGCTTGGTTTCTTGGGCGGACATATGCAACAGTAAGAATTACAGGGGCTCTGGAGGGATCTGGAGTAAGTTTTAATGATAAGGCTTGGGCACCATGATCTAATGGAGGTATTGGAAGGGCTTGGCATATCATGGAGTCACGGACGTACACAGCACCCCCCAACACATTTGCCCATTCTGTCGGCTCTGTGAAGGTGAAGCCAGGGAGGGCAACCAAAGAGTCAGGTGTTTTTTTGGAGAGCCAGGTTTCTGTCAGTGCTAGCACATCTGGCTGATGTTGCAGTATCCAACAATGGAGACCTGCTGTCTTTTTGATTAAGCTGCAAATGTTCATTGCAGCTATTCTAAGCCAGTGGTGCGATAGGCTAGGGCTGGGCAAGATGGGGCCTGGGTTAGGATGAACATTTCTCAAAATTAGTAGGAGTATGGCAAAGACACTGAGGAGAGCAAAAGATCGTTGCCTTATTGTCAAGGATAACTGTCACCTAGTTATAGTGCGAGTAGTACAAGGGATGGCCAGGGTGATAAGGGTTGGAAAAGATAGGAATGTGATCCGGCATGGAGGCTGATGATGGCACATGACTGCAGGGAGATATGTGGGGGGGGATGGGGGATGCAAGAGAGGTAGTGGCAGGGTGGGTGGCAGTCGGTGGTGCTTCCTAGGGGTGGGAGGTGTGAAAAGAAGACTCTTGAGGGGAGGGATAAGGGGTCCGAGAAGTAGGATAGTATGAGTGATCAGTAGGAGCCTGGGTGGTCCACATGACAATGAATGCCCAGCAAGTGATGAAAAGGTGGCAGTGGCCCAGTGTTGGTATAAGGGGGGCACTCCAATACCCATAATTGTGGCGGTCTCTATGGCACAGTGACAGGATGACTGACTATGGATTGTTAGGGTGTAGTAATTTGCTTTAGGGAAGAAGGATCCAGGATGAGAAGTGCGTAGGAGGAGAGCAGTGGGAAGAGGAATGCAACCTCCAAGAGTTGTTGCCCTCTGGTGGCTTTGCAGTATAATTTGCGAATGGAAAAGTAGACAAAAAAAAAAAAGCAGTTGTATTAAAAAAGAGCCAATAATAGAAGGGGGGGGAATAACGTTATGCCTAATCAGAGCTCAGGAGCAGTAGTACTGCAGACAAATGGCCTGAAAGACAAAAAGCGCCAAGTTCAATCCCATTGGTAGCTGTTGGCTGCTCTTCCAAATGTGTACCTGGTTGCAGGAGGAGGCAGTCACCCATACCGGACAGGATGCCTGTGGAATGGAGAAGGGTCTGTTAATTTAAGGCAAACAGGGACAATGGGCACTAGAAACCTCAACCCCAAGCAAACAAAGAGATAATGGCAGGGGGAGGTTTTCAGGGCAGGGCCGACAGATTATTAATGCAGCTGAACACCACCTTCACAAAAGAGCTTTTACATTTGGGGGGGGTGCTTACTGTAGCTAGCTGCAAAGCCAGAAAAAAAAAACAAAAGACACAGGACATGGAGGGGAGTATGCACACAGGAATTGTGGTCTGATAGTTTAGAAGATAAAAAGTACTGGACACAGGGACTAGAGCAATAATGATCAAGCTTTTAGTTCAAGCAGTTGAGTCCTTAGGGTGCCTTACAGACCACTTAAGACACAGACAGGATTTGTAGAACAGGACAGGGGAAAGAGAGTGCAGGTGTCTATAGTTGGTTAGTGAAAGAAGAATGCAAACAGTCTACACAGTCTGTACAGGTAACATCCACAAACTGCAGTTATTAACTATTCTAAGCAGTAAAAATCAACAAGCTAGAAACTTAACAATCCTGTTCCACCAAACTGTTGGCATTGGTAAACTCAGCATTAGCAGTTGTTGTATTAAAAAAGAGACAGCTCAGGAATGGTAGAGTCAAGAGCCAATAATAGAAGGGGGAATAGTGTTATGCCTAATTAGAGCTCAGGAGCAGTAGTAGTGCAGCCAAATGGCCTGAAAGGCAAAAAGCGCCAAGTTCAATCCCATTGGTAACTGTGGGCTGCTCTTCCAAATGTGTACCTGGTTGTAGGCTGAGAGGCAGGTGGGTCAGCGCAGAACAGCCATTGGGTTCAGAGTCGCTCTGTGGCTTGCAGGAGGAGGAGGCAGTCACCTGTACTGGACAGGATGCCTGGTTGTAGGTCAAGAGGCAGGTGGGTCAGTGCAGAACAGCTGTTAGGTTCAGAGCAGCTACTGCGGCTTGCAGGAGGAGGCAGTCACCCATACTGAACAGGATGCCTACTAAAGGAAAGGATTGTGGAATACCTTAAATCCAGAGGCTTACCAGATCTGAAGCAGCATGGATTCACAAGGCAGAGGTCATGTCAAACAAATCTGATAGATTTCTTTGACTGGGTGACCAGGTAGGTGGATCAGGGTGGAGTAGTGGATGTGGCCAACCTAAATTTCAATAAGGGCTTTGACAGCGTTCCACATAGGAGTCTCAATAATAAGCTGGGTAGCCTAGGAATGGGTCCAGAGATGGTAAACTGGATAAGAAATTGGTTGAAGGTTAGGAGAAAGAGGGTGGTGGTAAATGGAGTTCACTCAGTGGAAGGGAGGATGACCAGTGAGGGTGTCACAAGGATCGGTATTGGGACCGGCCCTCTTTAATATCTTCATTAGCAACATTGCAGAGGGACTAGAAGGGAAGGTATGCCTTTTTGCCGATGACACTAAGATGTGTAATAGGGTAGACACTCCCGGGGGGGGGGGGATGAAGAGGGATCTAAGAAAGCCTAAGGAGTGGCCGCGTGGCAACTATATTCAATGTGAATAAGGAGCAAAATCATGCACTGGGGGTGCAGAAACATGGGAGTGGAGTATAAAATGGGGAGAGAGGTACTGGCGACCACCAAACAGGAAAGAGACCTGGAGGTAATCTTATCTGCTATGAAGCCAAAGGGGGGTAGACTCAGGGGGGATATAAGCAAGTACTTCTTCACAGAAAGAGTGATGGGTGCCTGGAACAGCCTCCCAGTGGAGGTGGTGGGGTTAAAAACTGTAATGGGATTCAAGAAGACCTGGGATAGGCAAGGGAACCTTAGTGGTAGGGAAAGGGGGAGGTAAAGCCGGAGATCAGGTAGGGTCTGTGGTGTTACAGTAGGTAGGGTAACTGGGCAGACTAGGGGGACCAAGCAGTCCTTATCTGCTGTCAATCTCTGTGTTTCTATGTATATTTCTATGATTCTTACATGGGATTATCATATATTATTTTTACGTAATAAAAAATATCAAATAGGGATATATTGGATGGACAGCAACATTCTGGATAAGATAAAGCATGGGTTCAGAAGTGGTCGGTCATACCTTACCAACTAACTAGAGTTCTTTGAACCAGTAAGTAGATTGTTAGACAAGGTTATCCCAATAAATGTGATATTTATGAACTTTAGCAAGGCATTTGACACTGTGCCCATATGGAGTTAATCAACAAACTTATAAATACAAGGAAAGACATCAGCGTGGTACAATGGGTAGCTAACTGGTTACAATGAAGAAGGCAAAAGGTTAGACTTAAAGGTACTGTATCTGACTGGGGAAAAGTGACTATGGTGTGCCACAGGGATCGATGCTGGACCCAACCCTTTTCAACATCTATGTGGGAGACATGCAATGCACTGAGGGTACATGGATGACAACATTTGCAGATGGTGTGAAAACTGCATGTAAGGTGGCCAATGAAGAGGAATAAAGAAACTTCAGAAGGAGATAAATCACCTAAGCACCTGGGCACAAAAGGCCAAAATGCACTTTAATCAAGATAAATGCACAGTAATGCATTTCAGAACAAAAACAGAATAGCAAAGTATAAACTAAATGGTGTAACCTAGAATGAGAGCGTGTGTGAGAAGGACCTGGGGGTGCTGTTTCAAATGCTCTAAAATACAATGTGACAATGTAATTAAAAAGGGAAATGTATTACTGTCATGTACAAGAAATAACTTTGCAAGTAGGGATAGGAAGGCAATAGTGCCACTGTTTAGATCTCTGATCAAATCCCATTTGGATTACAAAGTTCACTTTTAGTGTACTTATAGAGGAAGAGATGTAGACAGACTGGAAGCAGTTCAAAGAAGGGCAACTAGAATGATTAGGGAAATTAGGGGAATGAATTATCAAGACAGACTGAATAAGTTTCAGTTATTCTTATTAGAAAGAAGAATATATAACCACCCAGTCCCCTGGGGTTACTAGAATCCCATCAGTGTTAGACAAGGAAGGTTCCTGGACAGCCTGTGGGGAGCTGTTAAAAGCTCCATACAACATGACATCATTGTTTACTCAGCTAGCCTGAGGAGAGAATGGATTGTGTCATTTAGAACTCTTGCAGCAACGTAACCCTTTGTCAGCTGTAGGGGAAGGAAAGTTTAGAATGTTGAGATGGGAGGTTTAGTTTGAGTCAGTTCCATTTGAGAGCAGCAGTGCTCTGTGTCAAGGTGCCTGCCAGCCTGTGCTGAGGCTGGGTGAAGGACCTCTGGTCGTTTTCTCACCCTAGTGAGTGAAAATCCAGCAGTGTTAAGTGAAGTGGTGGAGATCGTTGCCTGGAGGACCCCAGTGGGTCAGTCCACAGAAAAGTGAGAGGGACTTCAGTTTCTGTGGATCCAAGGGAAAATCCCCTGAGGGTTCTGAAGAGTGTCAGCTGCCGAGAGAGAGAGAGAGAGAGAGAGAGAGAAAGAGAGAAGTGTTCTGCATGGAGCTATGACAAGCTACCTGAAATGGAAGAGGTGTTTCTTCCAGCATCCATGTCTGTAACAAAGGACAAATAAATCTGTGAGTACAGTTACATAGGACTGTTCATTTGGGAGTTGTTTGAGGTGTATGTGCCTAGTGATATGGCTAGAATACACCTGTCAGGGCCCACTTTATCACCATAAACATGTGCTAAATGCGAGTTTTAAAGTTGGGAGTCCTTCAGCAATTCTGGGGAATTAAAGGTTCATTTGGTGTAACCCCGAAGGAATGGCAGAGGCTGGTTGAGGCCAAGGTGGGCAGAACCCCATCTGACACTTCAGTCAGGGCTAGCTGGTTCATGGAAGGGCACCAGGTTACCCTGGGCATGTTAACAAACTTCATTGCGTCAGGAGGAAAAAAGGCTGAAATGTTTTTGAAGTGTGTGGTGTCACAAACCCACTCAGCAGGTCAGGCCCTCTGCTCCCACAGCGCCAACCTCCGAGCGCAGTCTTGTGAACAGGAAACAGAGACAGGGTAATCCTCCTGTCTGTTTTGTGGGTTTGAATCAACCTTTGGTCTCAAGTCTTGGAGGGATTCAAACTGCGAACCTCTTGCTAGCGTACCCAATGTACAGGTTCAGATAATTCTGCTGTTTGGGGGGGTGCAGATATCTTTTGCCTACGGGCACCCAACCAGGCATACAAAATGAACCCTTAAAACTCTATGGAAGATCGTAGGAAAAATTCTTACCTTATTCCAGTTTGGTAAAACCAGTAAGCTTTGTACAGTGTCAACTTTAACCATGTATGCTTCACTCAGCAAGAAAAAGAATTTCAAAGGCACACCAAGTAGTCTGTAAAGTAGAGGTTTACTTCAAAATAGATACAAAAATTTAAAATGTAAATACAGAACCATATATCACAAAACATACAAATCACTTAAAAAACAGGTTTAAAAGTGCAGACTAAATCTCCTACCACAGTACTCTTAGAATTGTCTCTTCTAAGGTATATTCTTTTAACAGTGCCTGATGTTGCTTTCTCAGAGTCCAAACATTTGTGTGAAAATGAAAAACAGAATACTGTTAAAAAGGCTGGCTTTGCCAACCTCTTTGCATGAGGTCACTAAGCTCCTCCCTGTCATAGTATAAAAAATCATACGAACAAGATGTCTTATTCAGAAGGTAAATTAAAATTCTGTGACCTCGGCAAAACTTGTTTTTTTTTTTCAAATGACTTTCTTTGATCTTGTGAGCAGCTTCCCCTTTCCCGGACATCAAAAGACTTCTTATGACTCTCTGCCAGATCTCACGGAGGTGCAACATGCTTTGTATCACCATGTGAAATGAACTGTGTTTCCTCTGAACGTCATAAAAGTTTATGATCTATCTTGGCAGCTGGCAAGCTGCAATTAGTCACATAAACAGGAGATCCCTAAATTTTAAGTCTCTTCTAGCCTTTAATTATCTCCTAGCCTTCCAGGTAACACACTGTAGCTAAAATCTGGGAGGGGGGGTCATTCAACAGGCTGTCAGCATCTCTCATGAGAGACATTCAATAACACATTTTTATATTGCAAAATCATAGATTAATCAGAACCAACTGTCTGAGTGTCACAATTCCTCCCCACCTAGACTGAATTTGGGCGCTCTATCCCCTGCATAGGATGAGCTTCCCAAATCAGTTCACTCCTCTAAGACATGAGACAGCCCATTGGAGTTCTGATTTTTGGCTCCAGCCCTATGTAATATTGTCATATCATACCCTTGCAAAGCAAGACTCCATCTTAGCAATCTACCATTGTTTTTTCCCATCTGCAACAGCCAAACCAGGGGGTTGTGGTCAGTCTGTACCACAAAATGCTGCCCATACAAGTATGGCTCTAATTTCTTTAGGGCCCACACTATGGCAAGACACTCCTTTTCCACCGTGGAGCATGCCTGCTCCCTGGGAAGTAAGATTTTACTCAGGTAGGCTATTGGGTGATCCCTCCCTTGGCTGGATGTCTGGCTCAGTACTGCCCCAATACCCACATCTGAGGTGTCAGTCTAAACTGTAAAGGGTCTGCTATAGTCAGGACTTGTCAAAACAGGAGCACTGCACAGTGCTTCGTTCAATCTGGCAAAGGCTTCTTCATTGGCTGGTCCCCAGGTAATTTTCTTTGGCATTCTTTTCTTTATCAGGTCAGATGGGGAGCAGCCAGGGCACTGTAATTGAGTACACCTTTTCTATAGTACCCTGCTGTTTCAAGAAAACTCTTGACCTGCTTCTGCGTTTCTGGTCTGGGCCATGCCCGGATTACCTCTATTTTTATTTAGTTAAGACGGAGCTGTCCCCAGCCTACCACATGCCTGAGGTATGCCACTTCTCCCATGGCCATCTGGCACTTCCCAGCTTTGACAGTGAGCCCAGCCCTCTGTATCCTACCCAGCACTTCCCTAAGGTGGGGTAGGTGTTCCTCCTAGCTGGTACTAAAGATGGCAATGTCATCCAAGTACACCATGGCATGTTCCTCAGCACTATTTAACACTTGGTTCACCAACCTTTGGAAAGTGGCCGGGGCATTCTTCATTCCGAAAGGCAATACTTTAAATTCAAATAAGCCTATCAGATTGATGAAGGCCGACCTCTCCCTAGCTCTGTCCGTCAACTCTACCTGCCAATACTCCTTGGTCAGGTCAATGGTCGTAAGATAGGTGGCCCCTCCCAACTTGTCTGGGAGTTCATCTGTCCGGAGCATCGGGTGGGCATCTGACTTTGTGACTGCATTCAGTCCATGATAGTCCACACAGAAATGAGTAGAGCTATCTGGCTTGGGCACAAGGACTACAGGTGAAGCCCAGGGGCTGTGGGATCTCTGTATTACCCCTAAATCCAGCATCTCCTCCACTTCCCTCTTAATGTCCTTTTGGACAGCCTCTTACATCTGATATGCTGTCTGCCGTATGGGTGTCTGTGTCCCCGTCTCCACATCATGAGTCACTAATAGGGTTAGTCCAGCCTTGACCTAAACAATGGGGCAAAAGTCTGCTAAAACCTCACTTATTTTCTGGATCTGGTCCGGGGCCAGCTAGGGAGACAATTTTACTGCCTCCACAAAGGACTCCCACTTACTTCCTTTCAGCAAGTCCAGAAGGGGGTCTCCTTCATCCGTCCCCTCCCCAGGGCTACACACTGCAAATACCGTGTCAGACCTATTTGCATATGGCTTCATCATGGTGACATAGTACATCCTTTCTGTCTGTCTTCGGTCAGGAAACTCCACAATATAGTTCACGTCGTTTACCTTCCTAACCACTTTGTACGGTCCTGCCCATTCAGCCTGCAGCTTGTCTTTCCAGACCGGAATAAGGACCATGACTTCCTGACCCACCATGTATGAGCGAGCTCTGGCTCTGCGGTTGTACCACACTTTTTGTTTCCATTGGGCAGCTGCCAGGTTGCTCTGGGCTATCCCCATAAGCTCCTTCAGCCTTTCCCTAAACTTAAGGACATAATCCACTATGGGAGTTCCCTGGGTGGTGTGCTTGCCCTCCCAGTTCTCCCAGATCAAATCTAGGGGCCCACGTACCCGGAGTTCATATAAGAGTTAGAAGGGGGAAAATCCTATTGACTCTTGGGGTACCTCCCTGTATGCAAACAACAGGTAGGGATGGTATTTCTCCCAGCCCCTCCTATGCTGCTCAGCAAACGCCTGGAGCATTGACTTTAAGGTACCATTGAATCATTCCACAAGCCCATTGGCTTGTGGGTGATATGGTGTAATTGCACCTCTGCACCACCCCACACTTCTCCCATAAACATTTCATCAGGTCCGACGTGAAGGAACCCCCTCGATCGGTGATAACCTCCTGCAGAAACCCAGCATGAGAGAAAATCCCAAGTAAGGCATCTGCCACTTTGTCTGTCCTCAGTGAGGATAGGGTGACTGCCTCTGGGTATCGGGTGGCATAATCCACCACAGACAGGATGAATCTCTTCCCTGAGGAGCTGGGGGGTATTTAAAGGCCCCACAATATCCATGCCCACCCTCTGGAATGGCTCCTTCACTATGGGCAATGGAATCAGGGTGGCTTGGGTTTTCTTGCCTGCCTTCCCTATTTCTTGGCACCGGAGACAAGACCTGAAATACTCTTTCACCTGCTGGTTGAAGTTAGGCTAGTAGAAATTCTGGGCCAACCACTGCATCGTGTGCGCAATTTCCAGATGATCAGACAAGGGAATAGCATGTGTAATCTTGAGCAACTTCTCACAATACCCCTGGGGAATGACAAGCTGCCTTCCTAGCACCCCTCCTTCTGTCTGCACAGCCTGAGTATACATCAGTCCATTTTCCCAATAAACCTTATGTCGTCCATCACCTACCTGTGCCCTGTCAGAGTCTGCCTAAGCCCTCAGCTTCTCCAGACTAGGGTCACTTCTCTGAGCAGCTGCAAACCCCTCACACATTCCAAAGGCATTGGATAGGTCCCCTTCAGTTGCTAAACTAGGGTTCCTAGCACTAGTGTCAGGGCACTCTAGATCACTGTCAATCCCAACCCTCTGACAATGGGTCACCGCTCCCTCTTCGGAGTAACCCCTGTAGCTGTGTGGTTACTTGCTACTGGGGAAATTTCTACCCCCTTTTCATTAGTCTCCATACCAAGAGACACAGGCTGGGGAACCAGCCTCTCAGTGGTTTCCACAATGGCTTCTGTGGGGTTCAGGGAACTACAGTTTTCCCTTGCCACTTGGCTACGGGTAACTGCACACACCATCCCTTATTTGAGATTGTTGCCCAGGATCACATCCACTGCTAAGGTTTGGGCTACAGCCACCTGTTGCACAGTTCCCTGTTTCACCCCAGTCTAGGAGAACACTAGCGAGGGGCAATGTTTTCTCTTCACCAGTAAAGTCCTGTACAGTGACGTATTTATTGGGTATAAGCTGACCAGGCTTTACTAGATTCTCCTTTACCACGGTCAAGGATGCTCCTCTGTCCCTTAACCCTTGCTTCTGTACACCATACACTGTGACTGGGTGTATGTGTTCCCTCATGTTCACAGGCATGCTTCCAGGGACATACAAACAACCCACTTCTTTTCTAGTACCATTCTGCGTATCATTGTTCATTCTTTTGGGACACTGTCTGGCAATATGCCCAGTTTCTTTACATAACCCACATTCACTTCTCTTTTCAGAGAAATCTTTTCTCTGAAACCTGGGGCTAATTGGTTTCAGTGGAGGCAGTGAGGGTTTTAGCTGTCCTGAAGGCACGCTTTTCCCTTTCTGTGCTGCCATGCCACCCCATTCACTCTCAGAGCAGGTCTGCTCTTGGCATAGCAGTCCAAGAGTTCAGCAGCTTCTTGCACTGTTTTGGGATCTCAGTCCTCCAGCCAGGTTTTCAGCTCTGCTGGGCATGCCCAGAAAAACTGTTCTAACAAAATCAGATTTTCAATTTTATCAACAGAGTTTGCTTCAATTCCTTCCCACCAATGTTTTAAAAACTGACATTGTTTCATGGCTAGCTCCTCGTAGTTCATGCCAGGGCTTCTCCTGAGCTTACGGACTTTAGCTCTGTATGATTCAGCAGTTAATTCAATTTTTTTTAACAGTGCAGCTTTAAGTTTGCTGTAATCATCACTGTCCTCATTGTCTATTTGACCCAATGCATCCTGAGCTTTCTCAGTAAGTAGCGGGGATAGCTCGAAGCTCCAGGACTCTCTAGGAATTTTAGCCTGAATACAAACTTTTTCAAAAGAATTTAAAAAGGCATCCATATCCTCCCCCCTCTTTAAATTTGGCTATCAATTTGGAATTCAATGTCCCACCCAGTGCTGTAGTCCCAGTTAAACCCAAGCCACTCACCTGCTCTGGTGCTGGTGGTTGGAGTCGTAGCTTCTCCAGTTCATGTTGTCTCTGGCACTCACTCTCCTCACAGTCTGCATCTCTCTGTTCTCACTTCCTCTTCTCCTCTGCAGCTCGCTGGCACTCATGCCCCTCACGGTCTGCCTCCCACTGTTCCTGGTCCCTCTCCCTGTGGAACTCCAGTTCCATTCTGCGTAATTCAGTTTTCAGCCTGAGTACTTCTGGATCCAGGATACTGGTGACCTTCCCCTGCTGCTGTGGCCCTTCACTGACAGTGGCCCTGTTGCCCTTCTCATCGGATCTGGCCACTGCACTGGCCACTAGCCCTGCCACACTCAAGGTTTGGTCCTTTTCAGTCACTGTCTGTGACTCAATGCTCTAGGTATCTGCTACCATCAGGGCATCCACGAGGTTCTGTTTGCTGGCTTTCACCTTGAACGGGACTCCTCTGTCCCCACACAACTGCTTTAAGTAGTCTACAGTGTGTCTGCTGTAGTTGGAAGCCATCTTGTTCCCTAACTACGGCTACTCTGACTTGCACTCTAGAAAAAAAATAAAACAGGTAGGAACTTGACTGTACGCCAAGTGATATAGTTCTGTCTCCTTTTTTAAAAAACAAATCACTGCCTTTTTCTTTCTTTGCAAGTGAGCTGATGGTCTGAAGCTGACACACTGAAAATAAAAGCTTGTAATACCAAAATTTATCACACCGCTGCCAACCAATCTGTCACAGACCCACTCAGCAGGTCAGGCCCTCTGCTCCCACAGTACCAACCTCCGAGTGCAGTCTTGTGAACAGGAAACAGAGACAGGGTAATCCTCCTGTCTGTTTTGTGGGTTCAAATCAACCTTTGTTCTCAAGTCTCGGAGGGATTCAAACTGTGAACCTCTTGCTAATGTACCCAATGTACAGGCTCAGATAATTCTGCTCTTCTGTGGGGTCAGATATCTTTTGCCTATGGGCACCTAACCAGGCGTACAAAATGAACCCTTAAAACTCTATGGAAGACCGCAGGAAAAATTCTTATCTTTTCCCAGTTTGGTAAAATCACTAAGCTTTGTACAGTGTCAACTTTAACCATGTACGCTTCACTTGGCAAGAAAAAGAATGTCAAAGGCACACTAAGTAGTCTCTAAAATAGAGGTTTACTTCAAAATAGATAAAAAAATGTAAAATGTAAATACTGAACCATATATCACAAAACATACACATCACTTAAAAGAACAGGTTTAAAAGTGCAGACTAAATCTCCTACCACAGTACTCTTAGAATTGTCTCTTCTAAGGTATATTCTTTTAACATTGCCTGATGTTGCTTTCTCAGAGTCCAAACATTTGTGTGAAAATGGGAAACAGGATGCTGTTTAAAAACTGGCTTTGCCAACCTCTTTGCGTGAGGTCACTAAACTCCTCCCTGTCAGAATATAACAAATCATACCAACAGGATGTCTTATTCAGAAGGTAAATTAAAATTCTGTGACCTCAGCAAAACTTTTTTTTTTCAAATGACTTTCTTTGATCTTGTGAGCAGCTTCCCCTTTCCAGGACATCAAAGGACTTGTTATGACTCTCTGCCAGATCTCACAGAGGTGCAACATGCTTTGTATCACCATGTGGAATTAACTGTGTTTCCTCTGAATGTCATAAATGTTTGTGATCTATCTTGGCAGCTGGCAAGCTGCAATTAGTCACATAAACGGGAGATCCTAAATTTTAAGTCTCCTCTAGTCTATAATTATCTCCTGGCCTTCCAGGTAACACATTGTAGCTAAAACCTGGGGGTGGGGGTTGGGAGGTGTCAGCATCTCTTATGAGAGACATTCAAGAACACATTTTTATATTACAAAAATCATAGATTAATCAGAACCAGCTGAGTGTCACATGTGGACCCCCCCCCCCACAAGTTATACACTTTTTGGGAAATTACGGTCCAGAGATCCCTGGTTCAGAGGGATGAACAATTTGAATGTTCTGTGTGGAACAACTGTTGTTCTGGAAAGGAAAGTTTCTTTTACCTGTGTGTACAGTGACAAACTTGGGGGACACCCCTGTTCTGCATTTTTTACTATCTTGTGTGAATAAAGCCATACTGTACAATCCCATCTTCAGTAGAGGACATTTGATTCATGCTTCCCTATGTGAACATGTTATGAGTCCCCTCATAAAATAGACCTAGCATAGCCCTAGCACCTGTGTCCCAGAACTCAGAGTAAATACAGTATAAATGTTCATTTTGCACTCTAACCCCCCCCCCGATGCCGAACTGGGTATTTGCCTCAGTGTCTGGGGTGATAGCTATTGTTTATGCCAACTTGTGGCTTGGTGCCTTGTCTGTGTACAATTTAGGGAGTCCTGGTTTCAAGACGCTGCTCTTGGCTGGGATAAGGGTTGCAAATGTGAGGGCTCATCCAAAGATCTTGGGGGACAGGAAAAAAAGGTTGCCTTGTCAGTGCAAATGCTGAGGGTATGTCTAGGGTCTTTCTGTCTTGTGGCAGTGCATCATAACAGAAACTGTTGTATGGAAAAAGTAAAGTTGTGCCTAGTAAAGTGTCATCCAAAGATATTGCTGCCTGTGAGGAAAAATTATGCTGTCTGTAATGCTTGTGGAAACTGTAAAGCCAAGGGCTGCTGTGCTAGAGAGATGTGTGCCCTGTCAGTCAAAGTGCTTAAAAACTGTAAACAAGTAAATATTTCAAGTTTAAAAGTAGTTGTGAGTAAAGAGAATATTTGTGCCCAAGTCTACTGCAAGTTTCCAGTGTTTGTGATGTAAACTGGGGAGTCTCTAAAGGAAATGTACAAAAACTGTGCCCAATTGCCTAGAAAGCACTCTGCCCATTGAAATTTTAAGCCAAGAAAAAAAAGTTCAGTTTGCAGTTTAAATTTACACAATACACAAGAGGGAGGAGCACTGATGCATATAAAGTGAAAAAAATTAAGCCAGCACACTTAAATATAGTATTAAAGCATGGAGCCCTTGAGAAAGGGTCACGAGAAGACCTGAAGCGCTGGGGTTTTTGTAGATACGGGCTCCATGCTTCAATACTTTATTTAAGTGTGCTGGCTTAATTATTTTCATTTTATATGCATCAGTGCTCCTCCCTGTTGTGTTTTGTGTATGGTTATCTTTTGGAGTGAGCACCCGCAGATTTTGAGCACTCCTGCAGTTGTGTATTCGTGCAGTTTAAATTTACCTGCTTCATGATTGTCATGAAGGAGTGCAAGCAGGAGGGAGAGAGAGAGAAAGAGCTCATTTGCATGACATCATGCGATTGGTCAAGACAGCCAAGTCCCGCCCAGTGCCTGGAGTCTCAGTGTTAGAGGAGTGTTCAAGAAGGAGAGAGTGAGGCACGTGCGTGCAGTGCAGAGCAGTCAGCTGCAACAGGATCATCATGAAGGAGAAAACAACATTGAACTTTGTTGTTTGGACTTTAAACAGTTTAAATCGGGCCTCTCTTGGCTAGCGACCATCAAGGTAGCGATCGCGTGTTTGCACGATGCTGACCCACGGGATGGACAGCCTGACCGACCCCCAACAGTCCTCAAATTGGCAGGAAGGCTGCAAAAAATATCCAGCTACTGTTGTAAGTACACCTATGGCTAAGTAAACAAACTGTGCAAGACAAGAGATCTACTGTTAAAGTCAGCAAGTGATTGAGCTAAGTAATGTAATTGGAGGCTGAAGGACTAAGTTGTGGTAGCTGATCACTAGTAGCAAGCAAACAAGCTATATGCCTATCCAGGGCAGCACTAAACAAAGTTGAGGAAAGTGTGCAAAGAGTTTAAAGACTGTGCTGAGTTTTCCAAAAGTGAAATAGCAAGGCTGTACATAGAAAAAGCAAACACTATGTAAGAGAACCAATACAAGATAAAGCAGCGTGTGTAAAATGCAGAGAAAAAGTTCAGTGGCCATGTTGGGGGATAGCCCAGAGAAAGTAAACAAACAACCAGACGCCATGTTGGGCAAGGGAGCTAATGGTATAAAACAATCATCAAATATGCAGAAAATGTTTGAAATAAATGTGCAAATTCAGGCAAAATGCTGAGAGAGAAAGCAAAGAGACTTTTTTTTTCAGATTAAACCGGTCAGAACTAGTGTACTAACTGCAGAGCGTAAATGAGTAATTTGGACTTGTGTGTTGTTCTGTTGCAGAAAAACGGGGTCTAGGAAAACAGGTTATCCATTCCATGCCCGAGTATGGGTAGCACAGCAAGAAAAAGAATTAGCACAGTATGAACAGTTAAACAAGTGTGAAGGGGCATCAGCAAATGTTGCATTCTGACTTTCCAGAGAACATCTGTGTTGTATGCATGAAGAATAGGAGGGATGTCTTGATGATACCGCATTGCAAAGAGTACAGAAAACAATATGAAATGTGTGAGAGCAGTGGCCCGGTGCAAGCAAAGGCTAAAGCAATAAGTTTAGCGCCAACTTGGACTCTGTGTGGGGGCCCCGTCTGTGTTTCACAGGGAGAAACTGCATGCAGGCAGAAAGATCCAGAAGAGCTAATCAAAGAGATTTTCAAGGGTGTGACTCTGAGAGACTTGCAGTGGCAGGAAGAAATGGTCTTTTCTACCCCAGAAAAGGTGGAAAGGGACATGTCAGAAACTGAGTTGGTAGATCCGTGGGCAGCAGGCCAAGTCCAAGTCTCATAGGAGAAGATGAGATAGAGGATGCCTTGTGTTGGGAGGCATCTGCCTCAGAATGCAGTGAGGAATGGACTGTGTCTGGAGCTGAAATTGCTACCAGCTCCTGGGCAGAGCTTGTAGAGCAAGCAGAAATGGAGCATGTTAGTAAGGCTGCTGGTGGTGAGTCTGGGCTGCCAGTGGCTCTAACTGCAAGTGAGCCACATGGGACTGTTCAGGGCTCAGAAGTCATAGAAATTATGGGAATGGACTGCTTTTTCCCCGTTCTGACCATCCAAAGCTGGCTTGACTAGGTCTGGCCGTCCCCCAGCCGGGCCACCAGGTTGAGTCTGCCCAAAAGCAGCAAAGAGGAACATCTGGTCAACACATGGCTGAGGCTGAGTATGGACAAAAGTATCCATTTTTCCCAAGGTGGGCATAGGAAACTATACAGGACAAAAGAGAGACATGGTTATGGGAAGAAACCAGAGCTTCCATCAGATCCAATGTGTGTAAATTTGTGGGACTTAAACTGTGCCATAACAAAATGACACTTTGGAAGCAAGGTTGCACACTTTACATAGACTCTGTCCGAATACTTGATAAAGCTAGTAATGAGACTGTGTACACTCAAAAACATGTTCATCCAGATAGGACAATTGTCGATGGTCCTCATCCTGAGTGGTACTATCCCTGAGTGCCAGTACTCCAGTATAATGGTGCATGTCTCCTGCCAAGCATCAAGCAGAAGAGACCAATGTGGGTGTAGCTTGATGGTGCATGTCTCTTGACAAGTGCCAAGCACCAAGCAGAAGAGACCAATGAGGGTGCAGCTTTATGGTGCATGTCTCCTGCCAAGTGCCAAACAGAGGAGACCAATGTGGGTGCATCTGTCCTGGTGAATCCAGTTCAAACGCCATCCAGCCACAACCAGATCCAGAGGTGGCGTGGAATAACCTGATCTGAAGATTTGTCTTCAACCAGATCCAGAGAGGTGATGTAGCTGTGCAGCCATACTTCAGGAACTGGTAGGCCAAACACTTCCTCTTTACATTTTATTTTATTGACTGTGCCCATAAGTGGAGATGTCCTTTGAACTGTTGGTCCAAAAAAGACATCTGGATCTGGACTGCAGTTTAGCAGGCCTCGAGCCTGTGCCAAGAACAGTTTTCAGCAGGTTTTGACCTAAAGAGACTCTTCTTGCGTGGAGTGCCATGTGCACTCAGGACTTCTTTCCTTAGAGTCAGGACTTTGTAAGACTTTCCTCCTCAAATGTTTTATATGTTACTTTGATACTTTTATACTGCCGTTTGTAGAAAACCCTTAAAATCTTTTTGGGATTGTATAGTATCTGCTGGTGGGAGGTTTGGTTACTGTTTTTTCTCGCAGGTTGTTCTTGTTTGCAGAATGTTTTCTTTTGCAGTTGCTCCTGAGCAAAGAAAAGAAGACAAGAAGAGGATGTTTAGGGCTCCACAGAGTCCTCCTTTAGAGTGTTTTTTTTTTTTTTTTTAGAAATGTTTAAATAGAGAATGTTAAACTTTTTTTCTGCTTTGCAGGTTTAGAGTATGTAGTACTGAGGTTTGGGAAATGCATAGCAATGCATAATGTATGTTTCTAAAGCAGTCTACAGTCTAGAATTGTGAAATGTGTATTGAGGATAGGTACCCCATAGGTAGCATAGGTCAGATAGATTTTCCCTAGAGGGCTAGGGGGATAGACAGGCTGGTGGTCCTGATCCGGATAGGGATCACCAGTGCTGTCTGTTAGGGCATGCTTCAGGCAGTCTCTTGGAGCCACTGAGAATCCCGAGATAGTTGGTTAGGTGAAGCTGAAGATGCTTCAGTTGGCCTCAGTTCTCTTGTACAACCTGCCTGTTTCGACATAGGTAGGGGTGAGCCTGGCCACCTCACCCAGTAGGCACCCAGAGGTTGGGTGGCCTATGTTACAGGCGAAAACACTTGTTGTGGACAGCAAGCTCATCTAGTTGGCAGTGAGTGTAAACACCCAGTCCCCTGGGGTTACTAGAATCCCATCAGTGTTAGACTAGGAAGGTTCCTGGGCAGCCTGTGTGGAGTTGTTAAAAGCTCCTTACAACATGCCATCATTGTTTACTCAGCTAGCCTGAGGAGAGAATGGATTATTATGTCATTTAGAACTCTTGCAGCAACATAACCCTTTGTCAGCTAAAGGGGAGGGACAGTTTAGAATATTGAGATGGGAGTTTTAGTTTGAGTCAGTTCAGCATGGGAGCAGCAGTGCTGTATGTGGAGGTGTCTGCAAGCCTGTGCTGAGGCTGGGTGAAGGACCTCTGGTCATTTTCTCACCCTAGTGAGTGAAAATCCAGTAGTGCCAAGTGAAGTGGTGGAGATCGTTGCCTGCAGGAACCCAGTAGGTCAGTCCACAGAGAAGTGAGAGGGACTTCAGTTTCTGTGGATTCATGGGTCAGTCCCCTCAGGGTTCTGAAGAGTGTCAGCTTCCCAGAGACAGACATTTGAATTTTCAATTTAACTTTATTTTTATATTGCCTTTCAAACCAAGGCGCTTAACATAAAAACAGACTAGTATAAATAACATTAAAAAATTACATTATAAATCACTAGGGAAAACCAGGTCAAATAAATAAGCATTAAGCTCAGTTTTAAATCTACTGATGGTTGGGCATTCTCTCAACTGACAAGGTAGAGAATTACACAGGGTCGGTGCTGAAAAAGCAAAAGCATGGGAACCAGATATCTTTAATCGTACCCTGGGACTCTCTAGCAATCCCTTGTCGGCAGAATGGAGAGGGCGGAGGGGGCTGTAAGATACCAGGAGATCTTTAAGGTAGCCGGGTCCCTGATCATGTAGGGCTTTAAAGGTTAGCAAGCCAACCTTAAAGGTGATCTGCCACTGAATAGGCAGCTAATGCAGCCCACGGAGCACAGGTGTAATATGGCTGGATCTAGATGTCCCAGTCAAAAGCCTGGCTGCTGCGTTCTGCACCAGCTGTAAGCAGCGGATATGAACCCCTGGAAGTCCTATGTAGAAGGAGTTGCAGTAGTCAAGACAGGTCGTAACAAAGGCATGAACCAATGTTGGAAGATCATCCAAGGGAACCAGAGTTTTCACCCAGGCAATATTCCTCAGATGAGAAAAAGAGGATTTGACAACAGCTGACACCTGAGATTTTAAGGTCAAGCCATCGTCAAAAATAATGCCCAGGTTATGCACCTGGTCTGAGGTAGTGAGTGGCACACCACCAAGTAATAAACCTGATGGTTGTCCAACCCCCAAACCTGCCCTCGGATGACCCTGGTCCACAACCAACACTTCAGTCTTGTCTGGATTCAGTCTCAACCAGCTGGAACTCATCCAAGATCTGATCTCAGCAAGGCAACTATTTAGCACAGAGACTGCATCATTCCGTCTGGGCAGAAAGGACATATACAGCTGAGTATCATCTGCATAGCAGTGAAAACTCAGACTGTATTGCCCGATGATATCTCCCAATGGCAGCATATACACTGCAAACAACATGGGGGCTAATATAGAGCCCTGCAGCACCCCACAAGGCAGGGAGTGAGCACCAGAGGAATAAATTCCAGTGGTCACTCTCTGAGACCTGCCTGTGAGGTATGAATGGAACCAGTTTAGGACTGTACCAGACAGTCCACATAAAAACTGCAGACACTCCAATAGCGCACCATGGTCTACAGTGTCAAATGCAGACAAGTGTTCTGTGTGAAGCTATGACAAGCTACTTGAAAGTGAAGAGGTGTTTCTTCCAGCATTCATGTCTATAACAAAGGACAAACAAATCTGTGAGTACAGTTACATGCGACTGTTTGGGAGTTGTCTGATGTGTATGTGCCAAGAGATGAGGCTAGAATACACCTGTCAGGGTCCCTTTATCACCACAAATATGTGCTGAATTTGAGTTTTAAAGTTGGGAGTCCTTAGCAATTCTGGGGAATTGAAGGCTCATTTGGTGTAACCCCGAAGGAATGGCAGAAGCAAGTTGGAGTCAGGGTGGGCAGAACTCCATCTGAAACTTCAGTCAGGGCTAACCAGTTCATGGAAGAGCACCAGGTTACCCTGGGCATGTTAACAAAGTTCATCATATCAGGAGAAAAAAAGGCTGAAATGTTTTTGAAGTGTGTGGAACCCCCCACAAGTTATACACCTTTTGGGAAATGAAGGTCCAGACATTCCTGGTCAGAGGGATGGACAGTTTGAATGTTCTGTGTGGAAAAGAGTGTACTAGAAGCCCAAGAGAATTGCTCTTCTGGAATGGAAAGTTTATTTTACCTTTGTGTAAAATGACAAACCTGGAGGACCCCCCACCCACCCATTCTGCATTTTCTACCATCTTGTGTGAATAAAGCCATACTGTACAATCTCATCTTCAGTAGTGAACATTTGATTCATGCTTCCCTGTGTGAACTTGTTATGGGCTCCTTCAGAAAATAGATGTAGCATAGCCCTAGCACCTCTCTCCCAGAACTCAGAGTAAATATAAATGTTTGTTTTGCACTCTAACCCCCCAACCTCTAGATGCTGAGCTGGGAATTTACCTCAGTACCAGGGGCAATACCTATTGTTGATGCCAACTTGTGGCTTGCTGCCTTGTCTGTGTACAAGTTAGGGAGGTCCTGGTTTCAAGATGCTGCTCTTGACCAGGGTAAAGGTTGCAAATACATGGGATTATGATACTGGTGTATAAAGTAACCAGGGAGAAAGACTTTTTGGAGTAAACAGGACTGAGATTAAAGGAATGGGATTCTAACACAAGAGGTCATACGAACCAGTTGAAAGGGGAAATAAAACAGATAAAAGATGGAATGGGTTTTCACAAAAGGTCATGGGGGTGTGACACAAACCACCAAGTGAGGTGGGGGGGTAGCAAAAGCATACGTATTTTTAAAAATAGATACTTTTATGGAGAAGAACTGAATTTGAATTATCTGTTGAGTAGGCAATGGACAAAACTTAAAGGGACTTGGCCTCTTTTTTTGCCTGCAACTCCTATGAACCTATGTACCTAGGGGCAATTGCTCCATCTGCACTGCCCCCTTCCCTCTCTTGAAGACAGGTGCATCACACATTGCTCCTCCTTTATTGCCAGGCACTGGCTTAGCTCACTCCCCTCCTACCTGTCCTCTTTCCTCTCACTCCCCTTCCTCCTACTTCCTTTGCAGCTCTGGCTGTCACTCCCTAGTACTTCCACCTAGATCATCCTCAGCTGGCCAGGCTGCTTTCTCCTTCCATCTCCCTAAACTGTGGAATTAGGATTACCACCTTTTAAGAAGTCCAAAGTGGGACATTTCTTACTGAAACATGATTTTTTGCAGGACAGTACGTAACCTCGACCAGTACAACAGACTTCTTTTCTCTACATGATCAGAATTAAGGCTAAGTATTGTAGTTTCTTGGTTGTTTCTATGGTTTCATATCATTTTAATGTATTTTAGTTAAAGTACTATAGTTTTCTATAAAATTTAGTGGAAAGTTAGAAAATATTTTTTCTACTAAAAAGTCAGGACATTCATGTTTTTTTTGCAGGACACAGCTGCCCAAATCAGGACTGTCCTGCAAAACTCAGGACAGGTGGTAACCCTATATGGAATTCCTTCCCACTATCCACTCGCTCTGCCTCCTTGCTTTGCTGTCTCTCTCCTCTCTTCTCTGTGACTTCATCTCTCCCTCATGTAAATGCACATGAGCTCCACCACTACTCCTCCACTCTACCTACTCCCCCCTACTTTCCTCCTGTCCTTCCCTTCCCTCTAAAACACTGCCCTAGCTACATTGTCTAACTTCCACTGCCTCCCCCATATGGTTCCTGGATCACTTGTTTATTTATTTAGTTATTTACAAGTTTAACCAGGAAATACATACTGAGCTTATACTAGCTTGTTTCCAGATGTATCCTGGGGGAGAAGGGAGAAGGAGATAGCTAAACAATATCTTTGCTAAAATACAAGTCAAATACAATGATACAGACAATACAAGCAGAATCATAAATATCAGAAGCAATTTGAAATGAATGCCATTAGATAACTATAACAAACACTTATATATGAAGAAGGGAAAATGTAGTAAAACATTATGAACAGGGCAAAACTAGAGAAGGGGAGTAAGAAGAGGACAACCAGTAACAATTAGTGAGAGCGTATAAGAGGAAAGAATCATATACAGTTGCAGGATGGAGAACAAGAATCATAAAGAAAATATTTTAGGAAGGAAGGAGAAGAGGCAAAATGAACAGAAAGGGAAGAGAGGCCCCAAGTTTAGGAAAGTGGTAAGAAAATGCAGATTGACTAACAGAACATTTCTAGAAGGAAAAAAGAGAGAAAAGGAAGTGGTGTTGCAGAGAGGATAGGAGTAAGAAGGAGGAAGGGATAGGAGGGATATGAGATAAGAAAGAAGGGAGCCAAATCAGAATTTGGATAAAAAAGAGATGCAATGGGAAAGGTACCTAGCATCAAGAGAGCGTCGAGAAAGGGCTGAGTAAAGAAAGCAGTGGTAAGTACGAGGTGAGCAATCTAAAGTAAAATGACAGAAGGAATGAAAAAAGGGGTCCAGTCTGGCAAGGAATTTTTTAAGGACACTACTGTAGACCAAGTCACTGTAGTCAAAGATTGGAGGGATCAATTTTTTAAAAATTTCTTGGCGGGAAGGGAGCGAAATACTCACTTTATTATTATACAAAGCACCTAGCGTAGGGTGAATCTTATGGTGAATTGTATAAATATGCACTGAGAAATCAAGATGCCGGTCAAGGTAGACCCCCAGGTACTTGAAGGAGGAAGTATCTTCAATCATAGCACCATTAAAGGTATAAAATAGAGGGAAACAAGTAGTTTGGCAAGCCTCTCGTGGGTGCCAAAAGTCACTGAGACTATTTTTTTGGCATTTAGGGACAACTGATTGGACTTGAACCAGCACTGAATGTTGCCAAAACCCAACTGTAGCCAGGAGCCAAGGTCACGGGGAGAGGAACCAGATGCAAAAAGAACTGTGTCATCAGTGTTCATATGGATGGACGCAGATGAACAGACAGAGTGTAGATCATTAGGGAATATGGAAAAGAGAATGGGACACAGGACAAACCCTTAAGGGACACCTGAGCTAATGGGAAGTGAAAATGAAATGGATTTTCCAATCCAGACAGCTTGGGACCTGCCTGCAATGTGAGAACCAAACCAACTTACAGAAGACTCAGAGAGGCCCACAGCTTTAAGTTTGTCCAGAAGGAGGGGACGTGACACAGTATCAAAAGCTTTAGCAAGATCAACAAAGATGGCAGAAGTAATCATACATTGATCCATACCTGTAAGTAAGGAGTCCATGGGCCAAAGGAAGGAGGTGGAAGTGGAGTGAGATTTCCTAAAACCAGACTGGAAAGGAATGAAAAAGGAGGCATTATTAAGAAAGAAAGTGAGCAGAACAATGTGCTCCTGTAGCTTGGCCAAGGTAGGAAGGACAGAAGTTACCCGGAGAAGTGGGATCACCATCTTTGTGAATGGGTATGATGATAGCCTGTTTCAAAACATCAGAAACAGTGGCAGAGGAGAAGGAATGATTTAGAAGTAAAGTAATGGGCAGAGCAATGGCAGGTGCCAAGAGAAGGGGAAGTGTAGGGTCAAGGCCATCGGAACTACCTCATTCAATGGATTAAGGGCAAGTAGGACCTTTAGGGAAATGGAGAATACAAGGAGAGAAAAAAATAGGAGAGGAAGGTTGAGAGAGGGAAAGAAATGGGGAGGGGACAAAGGGATGATAGAAAGGGCAATGGTAGCAAAGTAGGAGTTAAAAGACTGAGCAACAGCAGAAGGGTCAGAGATAAGAGAGTCACCAACCTTACGAGAGGGATGAGGAGACTGGGTCTTAGGAGAGAAAAGGGAACAGATAACTTTCCAGAACTTAGAAGGGTTAGTAATGTTGTTTTGGAGCACAAAATCAAGATACTTGGACTTCATGAGTCTGACGGCTTTGGTACAGGAGTTATGAAGACGTCTATAGTTGGCCAAAGATTGGGAGCCACTGATTTTAAAGTATGTCAGGCAAGGTCTCAGGAGTGGAGACAAGTAAATACCTCAGCTGATATTCAGGGAAGATGTCAACCCCGCACTCTGTGTTTTCTCAGGGGTGCATGACTATCCCATACAGTCAATAATTTAGACTGTAAGTACTGTAATTTAGGGCAGAATTTATATTACTGGCTGCAGAGATGGGGGGGAGGGGTCTATCAATTGACCACAGATGAGCTAGGGAAGAGGCTATGTCAAATAAACACCTGAGAAATATCAATGTGGGAAGGCTTTAGAGTGATGTAGGTTACACACACAGTAAACCTTATCATGATTGCTGAGTGCATCAGAAAAGATATCTGAATCCACAAAATGGTGGGGACGGGAAGTGAGGACCCAGTCTAGCAGAGAGTGGTTTAGGGATTTGAAATTTAAATAGATGGGCTCAGAAATCAATTGGGTCAGCTGCAGTTATTTTATTTTTTTGTAACAATTTATTTGTATTAGAGGCGAGTCAATTTAAGTTAAAGTCACCACGTATAAGTGGCTCACCACCCGAGGAATTAGAAGAGATAGAGGAAAGAAGCTCAGTTACTAAAGGCAGCAGTAAACATTGGCGGTTCTATGTCATGATGGCAAAAAATTTAACGTGACTCGCAAAAGAGCAAGTACAGTTTGCCAACTGCATAATCAGCACTTAAAACACCTCAGCACCTATGAACACGACGTTGACACGGCAATACAACAAATGTAATGGTAAAATTACTGTTTTACGTTTAATGTGGATGGCTATGCCCCCTGCACCCCATGCTAATATAATCAACTCAAGGAGGAGCGGACACTGGGGGAAAGGGGAATATATGGGAGGGAGGCTACTGCCACTGGAGCACCTCAGTCGGGGGAAGCAGGGGACAGCAAACACAAAAACAAACCATAACACCCACCACAACACACAAAAAATATTATTCTTGTAGGCAGTCCCAAACCTGGAACCATCAGCATCCTGAGCAGTATCCACCACTCCAGGTGACTGATTTGGCAGCAGCACGTTTCTTTCTCCCATTCAACCCACCTGACTATACCCACCCTCGTGATCCTCCCTCATGATTCACCATTGCTGTTTCATCGCTATCTACTAGCTATTCCCTCCTGTCAACATTCTTTAACAGTTGCTAATCCAGCAGGCAAGCAAATTGAGTTGTTCATATTTGAGTCGCTCTGTTTGCTTTGCCCATATGACGTGATACCAACACCAACAATAAAGATGGGAATAGACAGTGGAAGAGAGAGCTTAAGAATGATCAACTCATGGGAAGAAGGGTAGGAGACAGAAAGAACAGTCATATATTAGAACTGAGTGGATATGTAAGCTGTAACACCACCATCCCATTTAGAGTGATCACTTACATAGCATCCGCTGCTCTGTTCCAGTCTTACTGATGATTTGTTCGTTTTGCCTTTTCTGTGAGCGCCTCTTATTGCTTATTGGTTCTACTCTTGTTGGAAATATTGTAAACATTGTAAATACTGTCAGCACTGTTACTGTAAATGCTCTGATTTCTACATCTTATTTCCCTTGCTCCTTCCACCAGGATGCATCTGAAAATGAGCTGTTACTCAGCTCAGCTCAGTATGTCTGTCCTGGTGAAGAAAGAAAGAAAGAAAGAAAGAAAGAAAGAAAGAAAGAAAGAAAGAAAGAAAGAAAGAAAGAAAGAAAGGAAGGAATGAATTAACCATTTTAAGTCACAATATGGCACATTGTGTCAAAATGGCTTTACAATTGTACAATGCTAAACAGAAATCATGTACTCCTTAGGCACTGAGGTTTAGGAACAAGCCAACACTAAATAATCGGAAATCATTTTTTCTGTATTTTATATGACGTTGCTAGAATTCCCTAAGTTCACTCCAAATGCTGCTGCCAGATCATATACCTCTGAAAAGTATACAGCAAAGGATTTGTAAGTATTGGTTACTGAAGAAAGATAATATATCAAGTAAAGACTTAGAATATGCTCTGGATGAAAAGCAAGTATTATCACAAATCAGGTTTTCAGCTACTATAGCAGAATAATCTACTTCATAAATTAGGCCTTAGATATATTTATCTTTTTCCAACAATGGAACCCTTTTCTCTCACTCACTGTAAGATTAGTCAAAGAAATACTGACCAAGCCAAGCAAAAAGTTCTAGCTGTGATGGCTAACCAAAAATCAAGGATACGGCTGGCAAAACATGAAAGAATACATTAATTGGAGTTTCATTTCGCATTGTCACTCAACCCAGAAGATAGGATAATAACTCTTTATAGATCTGAGTGGTATGATGGTAGACTCCTTACTGCTAAAAGAATGAGACTTTCTCCTTTCTGTTCATGTGATTCTAAAAGCATAGACAACCTACTTCATGTGGTACTGATCTGTCTTTTTTTTTTTACAATGAAAGGAGTGTTTACATGGCCTCATTTGTAACTAACGCCTATGAATACAAGGAAAGATTTCTACAATGTCTTATGACTCCCAAACCATTTCCAATATGTAGACTAATATGTTTCTTTAGAGCACTAGCAAAAACAAGGAAACTTATTTTTGGTGTACTGTAACTGTTATTTTTATTGGTGGTGACTTCTAATGATTCTATTATGAACATATATTTTCTTATTTATTTTTCTGTGACTTTAAATTATGAATTTGTAATAATATTTCTAAGTTAAATAATAAAGAAACTGAATTTGAATTTGTACTGTGGTGCCCTTTGGGAACCAGGTGAGCTACCTAGTGCAGAAGGACTTGCTAGACAGAGACATTACTCTAAACTTTGCAGTAGATAGCTCACAGCAACGTCTTTTGTTAAAGTCTTTTTCTTTACTTAGTCTATGTTATTGAAGGACAATAAGAAAAAGACCACAGCCCTTCAAACAAATTATGGCCATTCATTTTTTTATCATAGATTTTTATTAAAGTTTAAGAAATAAAAACCATAGCCAGCCTGCCAGCGCAGCGGTAGAGCTACCACTCATGACGCCAAAGAGTGGGGTTTGGATGCAAGCCTGGACTGTCAGAGGGCCAGCTGGCGGAGGAGGACAGAGCATCCAATGGAAAGCTCATCTCCTCCAGGAGGGAGGAAGGGAGGGTGGGGAAGCACTCGTCACCTGACTGGCCCCTTGCGGAAGGCGGGGGCATGGAAGCCTGAGCCAGCTTTGTTGGGGAGGCATGGCAGATATCGGCATGATGTCATTGTATCCCATATCTCCCAGTGGGATGGAAATGGGAAAAAGGTGGATCACCATAGGATGCTACCCACCATGCTCCACAGGCCCCACACCATTGACCATGGCATTCCCTTGAACAACCGAGCTTGATGTCCAATGTGGGGGAAGGGGATGTCCTCTGAAGGATCCACCCTGGGGGGTAAGCCAGGGAGGAACATCCAGGGAGAGGCAAGTCCCAGGGAGAAAGGTGACAGGGCTGGGGACATGGTTGGGCTGAGGGGGGCTGGTCCAAGGGATGCAGAAAAAGAAGAAAGAAAGAAAAATCATAAGTACAACTATACATCAATGATAAAAGATATAATTAAGACACTGACTAAGGAATCATTACCAATAGCAAAAGATCAATAGTACAATAATAACTAAATAAAACAGCTCAGACTATGAAGAGTCACAGAGCTATTTAACATTTGTCAGAAAAGTTTTCCAAATCTTTTGAAAGAGATCTGTCTGATTAAGCAGCATATAACTTATTCTTTCATTATGCCCATACATGAACTTCAAGTGACAAGAGGGATGAGGGGGTTAATATAAAGAAGGGAAAACACACCACCGGGGCAAATTAAAATGGAAATTATAGGGTTAGGTCTTTCAGACCATGGGGTTGCATTTTTCATATGCGGGGGGGGGGGAGGGTTGACAGGTAAATACAACAGACGTGGCCACTGATGCACCCACCCCTCAGTTTACCAGTGAGAGTACTACAGTGGTCAATCATATTACTTTACAACATCAGCAGGTCAAGTAGGGCAACTTACAAGGGTTCTCATGGCATTTACTGGCCACACCTAGGTACTGCAGAAATGAAAGAGAGCACACTATTATGTGTGATTTCTGGCACTGGTGGTATCTGTCGGTATTCTTCTTATAGCAATGTATCCTGTTTAATAAACTTCCAGTTATCTAAACCATTTTCATGTTGCTGATATAGTTCGAGTAATCAGGGCTGTATTCTAACTGTATTTAACTGTAACTTTTTCTAGGTTTTTGGCTACTAACATTCTTTAAAATATTTCACACTAACAGTTATGTATTCCTTTGTTTCAAAAACCTCTTGCTCTCCCCTAAGTGGCCTTGCAGTTGCTGGGTTTCTGATATCACAGCCCATTGCTAAAGTAAGCACTATGATTTTTTTTTTTAATAGATATAGGGTAAAACCAAATAGTAAGATTCAAAAAGGTGCTCTCATGCCGGCCTGGTGGTGCTGAGGGTTGAGGTGCTGGACGCCACACCTCGTGCCATGCCGGTGACCCGGGTTCTGAAATGGACTTGGGCCACCGGGGGTCGGCAGGGGAGGGAAGGGAAGGGAAGGGATTGAGCATCCAGAGGACGCTCTCCCTTTTCTCATGAGGGATCCGGGTCTCGCACCACTTCTTAGCGGCTCCTGATGGAGACTGGGGGCAGAGCAAGGAACACATGGTGCCATAACAGAGGGAGTAGTGGCAACGGACATCGGCACTAAAGTGCAATGATGTCATTGCATGTTCACGCTCCTGTGGGGAAACCAATGACTGAAACTCCTTGGAGGACCAGGGAGGCGACGAGGGCCCCAGGGAACTGGTCCACATCCCCATTGCTGGACCACCCCCTCCAATGGTCCTAGGCACCACTCACACAGGACAGACCCTCTAATTACAGAAACAGAGGCGGGCCCTCCCCGGGGTGGGGTGATCCAGGGGGCTGGGAAGTCCTGGTGGGGGGAACCAAAGGAGGAGGGTCTCAGTGGGAAGTAGAGGTCCAGATTGAGTGGGCACCTCTGAGAGATGCCCTGGGCTGAAGGAGAAAAAAATAGAATATACAAAAAAAAAGGTGTTCTCTAGCCTGTCCCACTGACGCTTGTGGAGGGTGTTGTGCTCTGTGTAGATGTGCGGGAAGCTCAGGCAATACTCTCACACTGTGCAGGAAGAGGCATCTACATGTTACTTTACAGCCACATAGAACAGCCATGATGGAGGGATTCATAGAAACATAGAAACATTAGAATTTGACGGCAGATAAGGACCGCTTGGCCCACCCAGTCTGCCCATTTCCCTACCTACTGGATAAGCTGCAGATCCTAGTTAACCAGCAGCCTACTTCTTCTTACCCCCATCCCCCAGAATTGCCTTATGACTGTCCCATGCATGCTTGAATTCCACCACTGATTTTGACTCCACAACCTCCTCCGGAAGGCCGTTCCATGCATCCACAACCCTCTCTGTGAAAAAATACTTCCTTAAATTACCTCTGATCTGGTCTGTATCTTGGAGACTTGGTTGGGGGATGACCCAGACCTTGTGCTTGAGGTGTTCATTCCTCCAGGTTTCTCTGTGGTACGTTGCCCTAGGTGGAAGCATGGTGGGGGTAGCCATTTGCTTTAGATCCACCTTGGAACTGATGGCAGACCCCTTGGGAGTGACCAGATCATTTGAATGCATGGTTTTAAAAGGTGGTCTGGGTACAAGTTGTAGGATCATGCTCATGTACCATCTTCCAGGATATGCCCATGAATTCCTGCAGGAATTAGAGACTTTCATGGTCGATCTGGTGGTTGTGTCACCCAGATATCTGGTCTTGGATGACTTCAATGCCTGGGTCGATGATGAAACATCTCTTTTCCGAATGCAGTTCATCCAATTGATGTCTTCCCTGGGCTTTGTAAAGGTGGTTGCCACTGTTACTCACCAGTATGGCCATGTCTTGGATCTGGTCTTCTCAATGGGTCTTGATATTAGTGATATCAGGGTTGATCCAGTCATTTGCTCAGATGATCATGTTGTGCACCTCCTCTGCAGGGCTCCTCATTTAACTTCCCCTGCGGAGATGGTCACATACTGCTCTTTTAGAATCTGGAGCCTCTGAGCCTCCTGATGGTGCTGGACATCTTGAGCAGAAACACAGCTTGTGTGATGGGAGCTGAGAAGCCATGGAAGGTCAGAACCTAGCCCTTCCAACTGCAGTTGACTCCCTAGCACTGTTTTGTGTACACCCCTTGATTTCCTGCCTTAGGTCAGCCTGGTACAATGCTGAGCTGAGGAGGGTGAAGACTAAGGGGGGAAGGTTGGAGCACTGTTGGTGGAGATTCCACTCAGAGGAGAACAAATTGATGCTGAGGGCTCACTATTGTGAGCATCAGCAGGCAATCACTCTGACAAAGTAAGCGTTCCTGTCACAAGTGACTGCTGCCACAAGGAACCAGCCTGCTCAGCTGTTCAGTACTGTAAACAGACTATTAAATCCAGTCTGTCTTCAGTCCTGTAGAGGTTTTTCTCTTGATAAGTGCGAGGAATTCAACCAATTCTTTCTAGACAAGGTATTTGCCATCCACACTGGGATATCCCAAAGCTGCCTGTCTTCATCTGAAAGTGTCCAAACTTTACTTGGGTTGAGTCACTTCATTTTTGTTGGCAGAGTTTGAGCTGGTTTTGGCAGATGATGTTTTCTGGGTGATTTCCATACTGCATCTCACTTTCTGTGTGTTGGACCCTGGGCTGACCCGGCCTGTCTTAGAATGTTGGGATTTGCTCGGTCCAATTGTGGTGGAGATCGTTAGGTGTTCCCTTGTGGACGGGGTTTCCCAATTGCCCTTAAAAAGGCAGTGGTGAGACCCTTCCTCAACAATCTTTCTTGGACCCTGATGATCTATCCAAATATGGGCCTTTCTTGAACCTTCCCTTTCTTGGGAAGTTGATCAAGAAGGTGGTGACAGTGCAGCTGGAGCAACACCTGGAAAAATTTGACATGTATGAGTCTTTCTGGTCCAGTTTCCAGCCTTGCCATAGTACGGCGACTGCACTAGTCAGTTGCACCATAATCTCCTTCTAGTGAGGGATAGTGGATGCCATTCCATTCTTGTTCTGCTAGACCTATCTTTGGCCTTTGACATGTTGGATTATGAGCTGCTGTTCGCTCATCTGTGGCACTATGTGGGACTCTTGGGAATAGTGCTGTGGTGGTTTGAGTCCTATATGTCCAGCAGGGTCCAGCAGGTGGTAGGTGACCCATTTACATCAAGCAGTGCTGTGCACTGTTGTGGTGTGCCTTAGGGGGTGATTCTAGCCACTATGTTATTCATCGTGTACATGTTGCCACTGGGGGAGATCATTAGACATTATGACTTGGCATTTCATTGCTATACTAATGACACCCAGTTGCATGTGTCTTGTACCCTTGATGATGCTGCAGCTGTTTTAGAAATGAGTGAGTGCCTTAGAGAAATTCAGGATTGGTGGCCAGTTGGCTTAGACTTAATCCCTCAAAGACAGGGGGTGTTACTGGTGGAACCAGGTCAGGTTGGTTCATGACACCCTTCCTATGTTGGATGGTGTGACTCTTCAAGCTGCAGGTAGGGTGAGAAATCTGGAGGTCATTGTGGACTCCAAGCTGACTCTAGAATATTAGGTGTCAGCTGTTGTCTGCAGTGTCTTTTATCATCTCCGCAACATCACCAGGATCAAGCCCTATTTTGAACTGACTGATCTGGCAACACTGGTGCATGCCTTAGTCACGTCTAGCAGATACAGAACTGAATGCGTGCTACTGTGTATACCCAGGGGGCACAACCAAGGGCGGCTAACCCAGTCACTGAAAGATCAAAAAAAAGCTTGCACTCCACCAAAAATCACCACACTAAGCTACTTAATTCACCGTACAAAGTATTTTAATAGAGACAATATACAGCAATACAGCTTTTAAATTCACCTGTGTGGTAAATACCCCAGCACTTTGCCTATCAACGAGGCTTTCTAAAGGAGTGCAACATTTTTTGGATCTGTTAGTCACATCTAGATTGGATTACTGTAATGCTCTTTACATTGGGTTATCTGCGAGGTTGATATGCCACTTGTAGCTAGTTCAGAATGTGGCAGCCCGGCTGGTTGAGGGGACCTCTCGGTTTGAGCACATCATGCCAGTTCTCCACACTCTCCACTGGCTGCTAATGAGGTGGTGCATCAACTACGAGGTGTACTTTTTAACTTACAATGCATTATCACTGCAAACATCTGGGCACTCTCCACCACATTAAATTACTGACTCCGTGGGTGGTAAGAAAACCCACCTGACACATTTCAGGTCATAAAATGGACCCTTTCTCAAAGGCTAAGGTTAAAAAACAAGTGAAGATATTTATAGGCACGATCAATGATGTCATACATACATCATATATTCAGATCATTGCAACTAGTTAAAACAGGCACTAAAATATAAATACTAAAACAGGCAAGTTCATTGAGCAAGTTATTACAAAATACAAGCTACCACAGCAATCCATTCTTCTTCTTCTTTGTTTCCAATAGTTTATCACATTTTAGGTTCACAGGCAGTTTAAAAGCAACAAATATCAAAACAAATTGAAAAAAACAAAAAGAGCTAGGGCACGAATTTTGTGTAGCGGTGAGGAGGGGTGGACACCACACTGATTATCGCTCTTCCAAAATCGGGTTTGATCTCAAAACCTACATTTTCATTGTACCTATAAATATCTTCACCTGCTTTTCAACCTTAGCCTTTGAGAAAGGGTTCATTTTATGACCTGAAAAGCATCAAGCGGGTGAATTTTAAATGTAATATTTAATTTTTCTACTTTCTTACCACTCACGGTGTCAGCAATTTAATGTGGTGGAGAGTGCCCAGATTTTTGCAGTGATAATGTCTTATTTTTTCTGAGAGCACCTTAGCCTTGTTGCGCACTCTGTTCTTTGGTTTTAAATTGACTTACAAGGCTCTGCATGGTCTGGATCTGGGCTACCTGAAACACCTCCTGGTGCCATACGCTCCTGGCTGTGCCCTCCAGTCAGTGGAGGTGGACATCTTGACTGTCCCAAGATCTAGGTTAAATTCTTCAGGTGATAGGGTGTTCAGTGTTGCAATTCCAATCCTTTGGAAAGCCCTTCACTGGGAGGTGTGAGGTGCCCCTTCTCTGGCCGTTTTTAAAAGCTCTTTATAAACTCACATTTGTACTTTAAACTTTGGACTGTCAATGTTTTAAAGTTTTATTACTTATTATTATTGTTTTTAAATCAAATCTGTTTGTTCATGTTGTAAAGCACCCAGAGCCATTAGGACTGGGTGCCATAAAAATAAAATTGCCTTGCCTTCAGTGTCTTTCTGTGGTGGATGGTGGGGACTTTGGGCATTGTAAGTGAAAATATGGCATCTGGCCACCCCCCCCCCGTGAGTGAAAATACGGCATCCCGCCAACCCGCACTCCCTGATCAAGGGGCAGTGTCCAGGGCATGGAGAGAGAGTAGGAAGAGTGTGGGCAGAAAACCTGGGAACAATCCACCTGACTGGTAAATGACAACACCACTCCCCCTACATCTACATCTCAGTGTTTTCACTGCCCACTCCCTCCTGGATGTATCCCTGAACAACATGCAAGCCCAGATAATCCCAGTGCCTAGAGAGCATCATGGGGGTGGGGGGGGGAGCCTTTTTCCATGGGATGAGGGCACACACCAGATGAGAAGTACTGACAGCTGAAAAGAGTGGTGACCTAAGAGAGGGTCAGATCAGAGAAGGCCTGCTTTAATGGGGAGAAGCTACCAGCATAGCAGAACATGTGTTCCTCAAGCTCCGGCAAACTAAAACAAAAGGCTTTTTATTACAGTTCCTTGCAAATCTTTGGGCAATATTTGTCATCTGAATCCACTGAAGTCCGGGGTACATGTTGGTACTGAATTTGGCAGAATAAACAATGGGGAATCTAGAGAAACAAACCATTGCAGGTGGCGGCAAATGAGGCCAGCAAGCAAGGCCATCTAGTAGCAAAGGGTGTGGTGGCAGTATATTGCCCTACAATGGAGCCAATGCTCCAAGATGCAATTCACAGTTAAAGTGACGGATTGCTGACTAATTGCAATGGACAAGATAGTGGCCGATATACAAGTTAAGTTGGAGGTACATGGGCAACAAGTGAACTTGACACTATCAAAAGCTAAGGAGAGGCCAGAATCATATTCTGAATATTTAGCAACCATTTTTTGTTAATACGAAAGGGCAATAGCATAAAAGTGTAAAGACATTTAGGGAGGATGTCATTTTTACCAAATCCAGGTGACCCCAAAAAACCAAAGGCAAGTTGTTCCATCTAGTTAGAGAGTCTTGTATCTGTTTTTTTGAGGTGTAGCAGTTTTTGTTTACTGTTTTAAAAACAGTCTAATATATTTTGATCCCTAGGTAATCAATGTTCTCTTTTCCCCAGGTTATACCCAGATCAACAATGTCATCCTTTCTAGAGAACTAATTTAGGGGCAATAAAATGGATTTGTCCTTGTTTAGAGTGTAACCAGACAGCCGACCAAATTCTTCGATAATGTCAAAAAGCCTTTTAATAGGATGTGCTGGTTCTGAAACTGTAATACGGATTGCCTTTAATCATTTGTCCATTGAGAACCTTCCAACCAGTGGGTCCAGAGTCAAATTAAATAGTAGTAGACAGAGGGGGCAGCCTTGCCTAGTGCCTCTTTTCAAGGAGAAGGGGGATAAAATAATGCCATTAGTAACAACAGAAGCAGTGGGGTTGTAATATAATAGTTTCACCCATCGTAAGTAGTCATTAGGAGAACCTTTCTGATGCCAATCAGGACATCAAAAAGGTGTGGCCATAGCACTTTATCAGATGCTTTCTCAGCATCAAGCACAAAGATGCTTGTAGCCACATTTCATTTATTCGCAATCTCTAACAGGTGAAACAGCTCCTGGTATTATCAGCCACAATCCTACCATTGATTAACCCTGTTTGTCTGTTGTCAATTAGCAGTGATATTTTTTTCTAGTCTGTCCACAAGTATTTTGGCTAATATTCTAACATCTGTATTGATAAATGTTATGTAAGCAATAAGACATGGCTGGGTGTTGATAGTATTGAGATACCCGCACACCCAGAGGCGTAGTGAGGCATGAGGCCACAGGCTGAGTGCCTTCAGCCTCTGAGTATGTGGGTATCTCAATACTACCAACACCCAGCCATGTCTTATTACTTATATAAAATGGGCCCATAGGAAACTTTTAAAACAGGAGCATTCTAAAAGATTTCAAAGCCACAAAAAATATACTACAATGTTGCTAAATAGTGTAACATAGTCCCTCCACAGATGTTTTCAGCTGTCAGGCATCTGTCTTCCTTTACACTCAATACATTGTGTGATTGTTTACCATGGAATAGAAGAATTCAAAGCTCTGCATTATTCCAGTAATAGGATGCCCCCCCCCAACACACACACAGAATGGAAATATGGAAGGCACAATTTCAAAATTCTTCAGAGTTCCACTGGCATACACACAAAGACACACACAGGCCTCAAGTGGAGCCAGAACCTCAATTTTATCTATTGCCAGGTAAGGAGCAGGGAGTTCTCTGACAAAGTGGTAGGGGTAGGAGGGGGGTGTTTCATGGTCATCAAAGAAACACCAGCAATGGAAACGCTGAATAGTATTTGATTTTTTTAAATTTGTATACGTGTGTGGGGGCTCATGAGTATTATTTGTCAGTATTGGAATACAATGAAGTGCTTTGTGTTCAGAGGCTAAAATGAGCGAGCTAAGTTTAAAATATTTAAATCTGACACTGTACTCAATAGATAAATGAAAAATATTCCCTAGATTCATAATAATACTATAATGATCAATGTTGTAATAAGTTACAAAAGTAACAGAACAATTGTTTTGTCCTTTAGCTGGATTATGATCTACACCAATTTAAATGATAGAGTTTTTCGAGTTAATTTTTATGCTTGCCTCTAATCCTGTTAATAGCACTAAGATACCCAGTAGTTTTTTTAGTTATTATTTTGTCACAGGTAATGAAACGTATATTCAATAATAAGTGCTTGCACGTAGTATAGATACTGTCCCAAATAGGTACAAGCCAGTTTTTTCTAGGTTTGTCATACCACAAACAGTCAAAAATAGTGTGATATAAATCCTCAGTCTGTGTATTTGAACAGGAACAGAATTATGAGGAAGGATTAAGAGTTTTGGTATAGCTAGAGGTGAGGACATTACTTGGAAACATTTCCATTCTATATTGAGTGTAAAGCTTTCTTTGTTTAGGATCTAAAAGGACATCCAAGTAACTTTTGTAATAGTATGTTAGATCATTTGCCACCACCCAAGGAGAAACTTTATTTTAGAGATGGCCTCCAAGTCTAGAAGTTTATAAAAATCTATAATTTTTCATGTGACATAGGTTTGGTATTTTAGACTAATAGATATCTTTTTGGAGACATATGCTCTTAAAAATTCTAAACCTGACTCCTTTAAGATAAGAAATACCTTTCAAACCCACCTAGACTGAAGACAGATCATGTCTTTCTATGCATTCTTTTCAGCCAAACAGCAAGAAGGCAATCTATTAGAGTTCATTGACAAAACTTTAATTCAATAATTTATTTTTCTAATTGACATGTATGCTTTCAATCTATTGATTTCCAGTTCAGCGTGAACTAGAGAGGCAGGGATGCCATTGTTTAAGCCCAGATTTGATCTATGTGGTAGCATGTCAGCACAATGACAATTTAACAGCGAAGTCCACCACAGTGACAAATCTCACCAGGTCACTGTAGTGGTCCACTGTACAACAGCACCACGACTCCCAGTGTTTTGCCCTCACCCTGAACCAATTCTGACTCAGAGTTGGATATTTAGAGATGGGGGTGTATGGGGGGCAAAATCCCATCTGAAAAACACTTTGTCCCAACTGGAACAATGGCGATAGTCTGCATTGTTCCCGTTGCTGTCGGGCATGTCGACAACATCGTTGTCAATGTGTTGACATGGAATCAATCTATATAACTTATTTAATGGTATTTCTAGAATCTCAGCCTTGTCTATATCCCATATTCCCACATGGGAAAGGGCCTGTGCATAATATTTAGCATTAACTGCCTTAATAAGTGATTTGATGGAATTACCCCCATATTTAGAATTAAAGACATTGACAGAATTGGCAGTTTCATGAGTGTAAATAACATTACATTTTTACCTACTTTAATTTAATGGACTTTTATTTTTAGTGCCTAGTTGAGGCTTTTTATATATATGTAAAGGCTGCAGCCATGTTTGTGATGGAAAATAGGAAGTAAGTTGCTTATGAATTCTGTGAGTTGCCCTGGTTAGCAGGGACTTGTTTTTAGCCATTGGTGGTATTTTCTTACAGTCATGGCTAGAACAAAGACTCTGCCAATCAGGACACAGGGATTTCCTTACCCATTTCATATCAGCCTATAGTTCTTGCATTCTGTCATGTCTTTTCCTATTTTATGGATAAGAGTGATAAGGCCCTGTGTCACACTAGGAGGTAATGAACCTTTGTCAAATGCCTCTTTAAATGCATTTGTTAGTATAGGTGCTACATCATCTATCAGTTTGTTGTAAAAGTTGACCGAATATCTATCCAGTCCTACGGCTTTGTTTATGGAAAGTTTTTTAATAGCTCCCTTAATTTCTTGTGGGGTTATCTCATGCACAAGGGAGGCCTTAGAGCTCTCTGGAACTGTGGGAATATGTTTGTTCTTACAAAAGTCAAAGATATTGGGGTGATGGGTCAAGTCCTGAGTATCACAGACATTCTTTTACATTTTTAAAAATTCTTTATTACTTTTATTATGGCTGATCATTAGAGATTTATTCAGGGCATCTCTAATTGAACATATCCTAGTAGACTGACTTTTCTGTTTTAATTGGATAGTAAGCATTTCTAAGGCTGGGCCAGAATCAATATGCAGTAGTTCAATTTAGATTTTCTGATGGCGAATTCTACTTCACCTCTCATCATTTCATAATATTCTATTTTGAACCTAAACTAAGATGCCCAAAAGGTCTGATTTGAGTTGTCTTCTACCAATTTAAGTTTGCTTAAAATTTCTTTAATTTTAGCTTTTATATTCTTTGTGAGACCCGAGGAGGAGCTTATTAAGAAACCTCTGACGCAGCATTTCATACTCTCCCAATTGTTTGCCCATGACTTGTCCAGGGGGTCATTGTACTACAAAAATTATTTAATCTTTTCTCTAATTTGTGAGATAAACTCTTTATTGTCAAGAAGGAAATTGTTTAATTGCCATCATTTTTTCTGAGAACAGTTATGCTCCCTAAAGATGATTGTTACTGAAGCATGGACAGAAATAACATGTTCCTTTATTTGCGAAGAGACTATCCTGCTTTTCATTACCTTTGGGATATAAATTTGGTCAGTTGAGGACCCAGATTTATAGCAAGTGAACCAACAGGTGAATTCTCTGCTGTCAAAATTAAGTACCCTCCACATGTCTACCAGATCCAAATTGCCCATCAAAAACTCTAAGTGTTTGTTTAATTTTGTCCTGATGTATCAATGGGTTGTTCCGTCAAAGGTCCAGAATACTATTTGTGTCTCCCACACAAATAATAGTACTATCTAGAAAGGTGGTTAATTTATTGTTTAGTTATAAAAAGATGTCATTTGTTTGGCAATACTAACATCATAAATGAGGGTCAGGTATTTAATAATATTGACTGGGAAAAGAAAGGAGCGTCAAAAATAAAAGCTGTTTCTATGTTTCTAAATAAAATATATTTTGGTCAAAGGAACTCTGAAACATTCTGACATAAGTCATCAATCAATCAATCAAATTTTATTTATCAATCAATCAATCGAATTTTATTTATAATGCACTTTTCAGCATATCAAAGCGCAAGTATAAAACAACATCTTACATAATAAAAAATGATATAGAAACAATAAAAAGCAGCAATAAACCTATCCAAAAGCTAATTCAAATAAATAACTGTTCAGGGACACCTTAAATGATTCCGTGGACAGACACTCTCTAATCTGACGAGGTAGAGAATTCCACAGGGTTAGGTCCATAAAAGAAAAAGCTCTGGCCCCAGATAACTGAAGGTGAACCCTGGGAATCTCTAGCAATCCCTCGTCAGTGGAGCAGAGTGGGCAGACAGGGCAGTAAGGTCGAAGGAGATCTTCCAAGTAGCCCGGTCCCTGACCGTGTAGGGTCTTATAGGTCAGCAACGTGGCCTTGAAGGTGATTCCCCACCACACCGGCTACCAGTGCAGTTCACGCAGCACAGGAGTGATACAGCAAGTTCTTGGTAGCCCAGTCAACAACCTGGCTGCAGCATTCTGCACCAGCTGCAGGCAACAGAGATCCACCCCTGGCAACCCTAGATATAGAGCATTACAGTAATCAAGACATGAGGAAACAAAGTCAAGAAAAAGATCTGCAGTTTACAGATTTGGACATGTTTAATTCTATAGTGAAAAACATAAAAAAAATCACTTAATGGAGAGACCATGTTAGGCACTAACACCAAACACTTGCTGACATGTACAAGCGAAACCCAAAATCTCACAGTTCTATAACCTCTTGCTATAAAATACCAAACAATCTGATGTTGATAACATTAGATGGTGGGCTAATACTCTAGAAAAAGCTGTAGACAGCTGGAATTGGAGCAAGATATGGGCCCAGATATTCAAAAGGGTTGCGCCATGCGCAAGTCCAAAAATACGCCATTCTGCGATATTCAGCAGGAGGCAGTTACGCCACTGACAACAGGTTGCGCAAAAGAGCAATGCAAATGAATGCATGCTCAACAGGAGGGGGAGGAACCATGCATAACCTGCGCAACCCGATATTCAGTCGGGTTGTGCAGAGTTGTGCATGCGCAACCCCCAACCTGCGCCTGCACAACCTTGAGCCAAAAAAAAAGGATCAAGTTGAGGGCCACCCACAGGTGAGCTGCTGTATTGCAGGGTGCAACACAGCAGCTGCCACCACCGGCTGGCCCCCAACTCGGTCCCTGTGCCCCCCCACCAGCCCTATCGTGGGCAGAACATAAAAACAACCCCCCACCCACACATCTCCGAAGCCGATCGTGGGCATAACCTGTATCAACCCCCCACCAGCCCGATCGCGGGCAGAAGTAACATGAACCCCCACCACATCTCCCACAGCCGATCGCGGGCATCACAGTTACAGAAACCCCCACATATCCGAAGCCCGATCGCGGGCATTACAGTTACATGAAACCCCCACACATATCCCACAGCCCGATTGCGGGCAGAACATGCTCTTCGTGCCCGATCGTGGGCAGAATGTAACCCTCCCCAACCCGAATATCTCCCTGGTGGTCAGTGGACCGTAAAGCCCGATCGCGGGCAGAATGTCACATCACAACCCCCAAACATCTCCCTGGTGTCTAGTGTCCCCCACCACCCACGAAGCCCTCACCCCTCCCCCTGCAGCGGTGGGCGACAGCATCCCACCGCCTGCCACCCGCCCATCCCGACTGACTGTCCGGTAGGGCTGCACACCCATTGGTGCAGAGCTACAGCCAATGGGTGAAATTCATCCTGTACTGCCCGCGATAGGGCTGTGGGATATCAATGAGGGGTTCAGCGTACCTGCTGCCCGCGATCGGGCTGTGGGATATGTGTGGGGGGGTTTCATGTAACTGTGATGCCTGCGATCGGAGTTGCATTGTGCGCCGGTCCTCCACTGCCGCTGCCCGGCAGGGTGGCCACAGGAGCAAGTCCTCGGGATCGGGCGCACTACATGCAAATGGCATGCAATGAAGTTACAATAGATGCAATGGCCCCTGTTTGCATAAATTATGGCCCCATTTGCATGTCACCTTTGAATATCGAAATTTGAGCATGGCGCAATGGTACTGCGCCACCGCAGAACAATGCTCAACTCTGGCAACTAACGGTGGCTGGGATTCACTGCGCCATCATGAAGTGCTGTGGCTGGGGGTGATATTGAAAGGAGTTGCTCAACAGTGCAACTCCCTTTATCACCTCACACCCCCGCAACTATTTTGAGCAGCGTGAGGGGCTTATGTTTCAGAGTGGCGAGGTTTGAAAATCTGGGCCAGTGTCTAATTCGCTTAAGATGTTCAAGGCGGTGAATGTGAAGATGGTACAATTTAAGACTTCATAATCTTTGTTATACACCACTTCAAATGTTCAAGATGGGCATCCGGGCCACTTCTAATTATCTGAGATGTGGAATTGTTGGCTGTGGCTTGCTGCACATGTTTTGTGATTGTCTGGAAATGAAATGCTTGTGGGAGAGCATACTTCACTTTCTTAGAGATATTCCTTGCTATCAGAGCAAAGCCAAGAAAGCAGCTGACTAAGGAGTTAGAACTTTACTACTAGAACATTTCTGACTGGGGGTAAGCAGACAGATTCTTTATTAGAAGTGTAGGGTCTGCAAGGTAAATTGGGATCTTCAGTTACTAGTGATGCAGCGAGAGAGTCAGAGCCTGTTACATGATGGTATTGCCCTCCCACCTGCCCATCCACCCTCCCACCCTTAGCCACTTCCACTTTTATAGACACTGGATTTGACTGACAACAGGAACTTCCTGTTTGAGAGCAAGAAGTGAGGGATCAGTGAGACACATAAGACTCACCATCCTTGAAGGAAAAGAGTAGCTCTTCCTCTCCCCATTCCCCCAGCTGCTGGAGATCTGACTCTCAGCGAGGAAGAAGGAGACTACCGAGGAATACAGGAACTTCCTGTCCCAGAACAGGAAGGGCAGAAGCTGTAAGGGCACAAAGGCAGTAGGAAAATAGGGAGAAAAAAAAACAGTGGGAAGAGAGAGTAAGCATATAAAGCAACAGGAGAGGGGCCACAAATAAGGCATGATGGGAGTGATGCAGTGTAGTGATTGTGGGGTGGCAATCTTCTGGGAGATGTCTGAAGGATACGGTGGTGTCCCATCTGCAGGCATCTCTCTGGGCTGAAGGAGGAGGTTGCTCATCTCCAGGCTGAGTTGGCCAGGATTCAGGGGACCTCCTCCTTCATCCAGGGATCACCGAGTCTACCCCTGCTGCCTCAAATGTTGCCTAGGAGGAGGAGGAGGAGGAATGACTGGACTATGGTAGGCTTGGGAAGAGTGAGGGCAGTGGGGCAGAGGCACATCCCTCCTACGGCTCCACTCCACAACTCCTAGGCTGCACTGGCTGGGCAGGGCTGTCCCAAGGAGGCACCTACAGTGGAGATCAAGTAGGATATGGGGGGTCCTCCATGGTGGAGTCCCTGGGGGGGAGGCAGAGGACCCCAGAGGAGGAGGAAGCAATTTCTG
Source organism: Neoceratodus forsteri (assembly GCA_016271365.2). Taxonomy (NCBI): domain Eukaryota; kingdom Metazoa; phylum Chordata; order Ceratodontiformes; family Ceratodontidae; genus Neoceratodus; species Neoceratodus forsteri. The sequence continues at coordinate 423,479,746 of CM028138.1, forward strand.
TTGGGGGATTCTATTGTTAGGGGTAGATATGGGGTGGATGGGGTGGGAGAGAGGGAGGGAGGTTAAGTGCCTATCTGGTGCCATGGCTTAGAGGGATAGAAACCACATCCAGAGGATCACTGGGGCAGCAGGACAGGAGGGAGAGCTAGACATCATTGTCCACCTGGGGATAAATGATCTAGCTGGTGATGAAGTTAGGGTAGTGCAGGAGGACTTCAGAGAGCTGGGGAAGGGTCTTAGACAAGTGGCATGCACTGTAACCTTTTTGGAGGTGTTACCATTCCATGACAAGGGAGTGGACAGGGCAATTCACACCATGAGATTCAATGCATGGTTGAAGGACTGGTACTGAGCAAAGGGCTTTGGCTTCATTGGAGACTGGGGTTCCACCTGCAGGGATGCAGGCCTATACAAGTGGGATGGATTGCATCCATCCAGGGAACAAGATCCTCAGTGAGAAATTTAAATGATTCATTGGCACGCATTTAAACTAGTCAATGGGGAGGTGAAAGTAGGCAGGAAGAAGCTAACTGCTTCCCCCCTCCAGACTGAAGCAGTCAGTAGGAAGGTCCCTAGGTTTAGGAAATTGACACTAAAACCTAAAACTGAGATAGGCGAATGGCAGAGAGAAGGAAGAATGGGAGTAAAAACAGGAGGGGAAAGGAGGAAAGACATGGGATAGTAGGGGAGCTACTAGAAGTGGAGGTTGCAAAACTTGGAAGGCCATGTACACTAGTGCCCACAGCCTGGGAAATAAAACCCCAGACCTAGTGAGCCTTGATGGCAGAAGTGGACCTGGACATTGTCGCTGTTACCGAGACATGGTACACAAGGAACCACAAATGGGACATAAGCATATCAAGTTACACTCTATTTGGAAGACAGAGTGGGGAAAAAAAGGTGGAGGGGTGGCTATCTGCAGAATGTCAAAGAAGGAATTAAAGCAACTGAAATTCAGGGAATGCAACAGGAAGCAGGAGCAATGTGGGTCACCTTGGAGTCATGAAATGGCACTGCCATTCACACTGCTGTAATCTACAGACCTCCAGCACAAGGGGAGGAGATGGATGGGGTACTAATGGAAGCCATCCACAAAATGACAGCCAAAGGTGAAGTGGTGCTGGTGGGAGACTTCAATTTGCTTGATGTGGATTGGAGCACCCAGGCTGCAGCCACAGCCAGAAGCAGAGGCATCCTAGAAGCCTTGCACGGGATGTGCCTCAAGCAGCTTGTGGCAGAACCCACCAGAGAAGGAGCAATACAGGACCAGGTACTCACCATTGGGGACAGAGTCACCAATGTAATGGTGGGTAGTCACCTGGGGTCCAGTGATCATCGTATGCTGTGGTTCAAGGTGAGAAGAGTGGAGGAGTCAAACCACATGAAAGCAAGGGTCTTGGATTGCAGACGTGTTGACTTTGCAAAAATGAGGGAAGGCTTCAAGGAAGTCCTGGCAGGGGAAGAAAAAGGGGTAGATGTAGAGAAACAATGGGCTAACCTTAAGGGAGCTATAGCACAGGCAACAAGCCTTTGTGTTAAGCAACTAAGCAAAGAGAAAGAAAAACACTATGGTTCTCAAAGGACGAGCCAGGAAGGTAGAGAAAAGGTTAGCTTTGGGTGGTACAAGGAAATACAGAGGGAAAGGACAGGGAACTGTATCTGGAAAAGCAGAGGAGGTGGGGAAAGCAGTCAGGAGCACAAAGGTGCAAATGAAAGGAAAAAATAGCCCAGGCAAGTAAGAAAGGAGACAAGACCTTTTCAGTTACATTAGTGAAAGAAAGAACAAGGGCTGGGATTGTGAGGTTAAAAAGGGAGCGAGGGGTGTGTGTGCAGAGGGGGACCTAGAAAAAACAATAAACCTAAACAACTATTTTTGTTCAGTATTCACAGAAGAGGGGGAAGGAGAAGGACCACTACTGGGCAATAGGAGCACCAATGCACTAATGGGAGACAGGTGGACACAGCCTGTTTTGGAGGAAAGAGTCCTAAAGGAACTCAAGAATCTTAAAGGACAAGGCTATGGGGCTGGATGGGATACATCTCAGAATACTAAATGAACTAAGAGGTGCTGGCAGCACCACTAGCAGCTCTATTTAACAAATCAATAGAGGCAGGGGTGGTTCCAGGGGACAGGAGGAGGGAGAATGGAGCCTCTCTCACAAAAGTGGGAACAGGGAGGATGCTGACAACTATAGGCCAGTCAGCCTGACCTCGCTGGTGGAGAAATCAATGAAGTCACTGCAAAAGGAAAGGATTGCGATAGTTCATGACTCCAGCAGAGCACAGGATCTGAGACAGCATGGATTTACAGCAGGAAGGTCTTGTCAAACAAATCTGATAGATTTCTTAGACTGGGTGACCAGGGAGGTAGATCAGGGTGGGGTGGTGGATGTGGCCTACTTAGATTTCAGCAAGGTCTTCAACAACGTCCCGCATAGGAGATTGGTAAATAAGTTGGGCAGCCTGAGAGTGGGCCCCAAGTTGATAAACTGAGTCAGAAACTGGTTGAGTGACAGGACACAGAGGGTGGTGGTAAATGGCGTTCAACTCGAGGAGAGGGGGTGACCAGTGGGGTGCTAGATCCATGTTAGCCAGTCTCTTTAATGTCTCTACAAGCAACATTGCAGAGGGTCTGAGGGGAAGGTATGCCCTTTGCAGACAATACTAAGATCTGCAACAGGGTCAACACTGGGGTGAAAAATGAGAAAGGATCTAAACATGCTTAAGGAGTGGTTGAGAGTGTGGCAGCTAAGATTCAATGCAAATAAGTGCAAAATTATACATTTTGGGCACAGAAATCCAAGAGAGGAGTACAAGAAGAGGGGAGAGGTACTGACAGCCACCAATCAAGAAAGGGACTTGGGAGCCGGCCCGTCGGCGCAGCGGTGGGATTTCCGCTTGCGACGCCGGCGACCCGGTTCGGGAATGGACCCGAAGGTTTGGAGGGCTGGCTAGAGAGAGGGATCAGCATCCTATGGACTGCTCTCCTTCTCCGGGGAGGGTCGGGGCAGCACCCGAGCATTGGGGAAACCTGGCGGAGGCTGGGGGCCTCGCACTGCCGCGCACATCAGGGGGAGAGGCAGGGCAGACACTGGCATCATTGCACGTCCCCGCCTCGGGAGGAGAAAACTAAGGAGGAAAAAGAAGGAGGGGAGGTCTCCGCTTCAGGGTGAAGCCTCCCGGGCTTCAATTCACCCTGCCGCCAAGATCCCAACTAGTTACTGGGTTCCAGGGCACTGAGCTAGAGGGTACCAGTGCTGCAGCCCCGCCCTCTGGGGGGAAAGCCGGGGGTGACCAGGAGGGGGGGCAAATGGGCAGGTGGTGGGAGCTCCGGGGGGCCGTGACTAGGCTGAAGGAAGACGGAGGACCTCCAAAAAAAAAAAAAAAAAGAAAGGGACTTGGGGGTAATCGTATCTGATGACCTAAAGGTAACCAAACAATGTGAGAAGGCTGTGGGGAGAGCCAGTAGGATGTTAGGGTGCATAGGGAGAGGTATCACCAGCAGAAAAAAGGACTGTGGTTATGCCACTGTACAGATCATTAGTGAGACCTCATCTGGAGTACTGTGTCCAGTTCTGGAGGCTGCATCTCCAGAAGGACAAAGACAAAATACAGGCAGTCCAGAGAAAGGCAACAAAAATGGTGCAAGGACTGCACCAAAAGTGATATGAGGAAAGATTAGTGGACCTCAATATGTATTTCCTAGAGCAGTGAGAGAGAGGAGGGATATGATAGAGACATTCAGGTATCTCAGGGGTATAAACAAGGTACAGGAGGGTAGCATATTTCAGAAAAGAAGGTGTACAAGAACAAGGGGGCATGATATGAGGTTAGAGTGGAGTAGACTCAGAGGTAACATCAGGAAGTACTTTTTCACAGAAAGAGCAGTGGATACTTGGAACAGCTTCCCTGAGAAGGTGGTGAGGGCAAAAACAGTGAGAAAATTCAAGAATGCATGGAATAGACATAAGAGTACTCTCACAATACGGAGAATAGAGTAAGCCGTAGATCAACTAGGGTCTGCGGTATTGCATTAAGTAGGGAAACGGGGCAGACTAGCTGAGCCACACAGTCCTTATCTTTCATCACCTTCTATGTTTCTATGTTTCCATAATTACAAAATAAAATGAATGTGGAGACTTTTATTTCAGGCCATTTCTGTGACACAGAAAATTTGGGAATAAAGAACAACAAAGCACAATTTTCTTAATCTCTGCAGCAGTTAAAAATCCCACACTTAAAATGTGGTTGGAAGACAGAGCACCACCTTTTACTGAATGGAAGCTTGAATTGAATGCCTGGAAATTCTGAGATTAGAAAGACTTGCTCATCTAATATTAAATCAGGGTCTCTCTTTGAAGTTAAATGGGGAGCCATTTACAAATACTTTTCCCAGACAGTTGCATTACAAGCAAGATAGTATTCACCTCCTTTACACCTAAGCATTTCTCTCATGGATACAAAGGATGGCCCACTGAGCCACCTTATTAGTACTGCTTTTATGTCCTCTAACCAACTTTATGTCCATATCCGCCTTTATCCCATCTTCTTTCTGTTTTGCTCTTTCTTCAGTTGTCTTTTTTTTCTTTCTTATTTTCCTTCTCCTTCTTTCCTTTTCTTTCTTACTCTGTCACAGTGTAATAAAGGAAAACTAAAACTGTTTTTGTGGAGTATCATCCCGTTTATAGTTGGAATTCTATGTGATCTGTTTTGTTTTGATTTACTGTTTGACTATTTATTAAGTTGCTTATACATGTTATCAGTTAGTATTGTTATGGTTTTATTTTCATCTTTATTCTTATTAGAGTTTCATTCATTTAACAAGAGATCTGTATATTATGTCATATGTATTTCTTGAAAATTTGAATAAACTTTACTTGATAAACAAACATAAAAATGAGGAGATCAGAATGGCCAGAAAATCCTTGCAGCAATCACCAGAATTATTAAAGAAAACAAAGTCCTGAGATTTGACTAAAATGTTGAAAATCAAGTCAGATCTGCCAACTTGAGAGTAGTAGGCTTGCCAAAACACTGGAGGGTGTGGACCCAGTCTGTTTTATATGAAACTAGCTTATTAAGCATTTCAACTTGTCCCTGGCACCTCTGGTATGCAAGGCATATCGCATCACACCTCTCAGGGCCCTGGTAAGCTCAGATGGCACAAGAACTCTGTTGGTACTTGCTAACGCTACTGACAGAGACCAAATACTTGAAGCGGCAAGATGAATGGGGTTGGTGACTGCAGAAGATGGCTTGAAAACATCTCTATTTCCTGACCTAAGCTTTGCGACACAGTCCCTCTACAAGGCTTTTGACTCCGTTTGTTCATCTGCATTCCTACAAGGGTTGGGGATTTTGTACAGCTGGTAGTTCCCAACCAAGCTCAAAATCACTTATTCAAGAAAGTCCTATATATTCAGTGATCCAAAGGAAACAGGAGCCTTGCTGACAAAAATTCAAAAGGATTTTGGCCCACAGACTGAGGCATCAGAGGAAGAAGATGACGATTAAAGGACTGAGGATATTCTGTTTTAAAGATGGTACACATTCTGGGTACAGGGTTGGGGGAAACCAGTTCGAGGTTGAGGGCGTAAATCCATTACAATGGAAATTATTCAATTAGGTTAACTAAATGTGCAAATATGATTCTTTCTTTCTTTCTATAGATATTGGAAGATGGACTATACCAAAGACTACATATGATTTCAAAAAAAGTCTCCCTTTCCTCACCCCCTCGAAGACTTACATGTATCCTTCAGAGAAGACGGTTTCTTTGAGGCAGTCTCAGATTTCATGGTCTGCTAATAACTAAAAGGTGCAGAATAATTAATAGCATGGGGATGCCTGAAGCATAGACAGTGACAGAAAATCCATCCAGTCTGCCCATAAAATGCTAACAAACCCAGGACCTATTGTCCATCAGGGTTCTAACCCACACCATGCATCCCCATGCTCCCTGCCTACTGCTGCCACCCTGACGAAGCCCTTCATTATGTCCCAGCCATGTTTGAAACCATTGATAGTTTTGGTGCCCACCCCATCAGCTGACTGATTGTTCCATAACTCCACCACCTTTTCTGTAAAATAAAACTTTCTCACTTCCCTCTTGAGCCCCCCCATTCAGTTTCCATGTATGCTCCTGTGTTCTGATCTGCTACTTATGTTAAACAGTTCCTCACAGTTTACCTTGTTCATTCCTTTCAGGAACTTGAAGGTCTCTATCATATCTCCCCTATCTCATCTAGCCTCCAGTGAGTACATGCTCAGTTAGTCAGAGGCTTATCGTGTATACCCAATCGCTCTATAGATCCAATTAAGATCAGAGAAGACATATTCAGATTTGTACATAAACTGAGATTACGCTACCATCTTAACAAAAAGAAACAATATTTAAACAATTTAACAATGGGCTATACGACTGAAGAGACATTGGTTGATTCAGTGTCCTTACTTCAAGGACAAGATGTCACCTGTTAATGCAACTGTCAGAAAACATTTGGCCTCAGTTCTCTTCTGAGCTGAGGAGTTGGTCACATGACCTAACACTTTTTTAATTATATGTTATTGTTTTCACAGAAAAAACAACTTCATATGACATACGCATGCCAGATATCGTATTACACAGCCATTTAATACATCCAATGCATCAGTCATGGTTAATCTAAGCAATTTGGATTTCGAATATGGGGGTATTCCATAGATTTATAGTTCATAATATAGTCCATAATATATTTGCACACTACAGGACTTTGGGTGGTCGGCTCCATAGAAAAGGAAACTCCAGACATAGTAGCACAACATCCAGTGTTGCTGTGACCCCTTAACCAAACATTTTATCCAACAAATTTCAGTGTTCAAAATTAAACAGCTCTCACTTGACCTGCAATAAGATGAAAATACAAATGGCCCTTGTTCATCAAGGTTTAAGTTCTACCCTGTAGAGTAGCTGCATAGTATCTCTCTATGTGGCATCTGCCATGACAGCTATGGCATACTGAAACTTAAAGCCACCATACTCCTGAGTCTAAACATAGCAAATGTCAGCAGCTCTACTTCTATATAAAATGACTGTAAATTACAGTAAACAATTATAGAACCTTACAGAGACAAGCAAATGGCTAGTTTAAATTTATGTAAGTCAAACAATTCAGTGAATTAAAACATACTGGGTATCATTAACTTTTCTAAAGTTTTAAACAATAAACTTCACCCACATAAAAAGATTTCTGGGTAGATAGAGCAAAGTTCAGTTAAAGTAAAGTTCATGTACCCTCTTCTGAGTTGGACTCCTCCTGAGCTGTTGTGCAGTCAAATTCTTTAGAAATAACCTCCACTTTTGCGGCTTCTTCTGGGTTGGTATACTGAAATGTGTAGCCTCTGTAATAACTCACAGCCTAGCTGGCATTAGAAGTGGGCCACCCCAGCCTATGCAATTTGCTTGGACCCAGTCAAACTTCTTCCTTCTCATTCTTGTAGCATAGGACAGGTCCAGGAAAAGGTGTATCATACAGCCTTGGAAGTTCAGTCGCTCCGCATCCCTTGCAGCCTGTAGAATTCAGTCCCATATGGCAGGTCCAGAGGACACCAACACAGCAGTCTGAGACAGTTCATTATGAGCAGCAGCAGTCCTAGGAGAAATTCGGTAAGCCTTTACCATATTGTCTGCTGTTAAGATTGAACCCAGGTATAAAATACAAAAGATTGTCCCTTTTACAGTTTTCAGGCAGTCCTATGATGCAAATGTAACCCCCGGACCCCTGTCTTTTTGCAAATGACAGGTGGCATGCTGTTGAAGCTGACAGCAGTACCTGGTGGGGACTGGGTTCGGGAGGACTAGGTTACTCGGCACAGGGGCCTAGGTTTGGCTACTCTGCACAGGGCACCCAAGCAAATCCGAACACAGGAAGCAATAACTGTAATGTCCAAACCAGGAATGGGATTCTACAGTGTGGCTTTACTCACATCCAAACTGAACACAAAGCATAGACGGACCCCCACGGGCTACATTCCTGGTAATGCAGATTAGAGCAACAGAACACATCTTCACGTTTCAGCCTCAGGCTCTGAACCCACCAGGCACACAGCCTGGACTTGCATACAGCTTTGGGTACACAGCCCGACTTGTACACTACTTGGGTTTTCCCCACTGGCCCGGCTCCCCCACTGGTGACTTGATCCATGGTCCATTATGCGAATGAATCAGTTTTCCTATTGGTGGCTCCCCAAACCACCTTAGAGCCTTCGACTCCTAGAGGGAATTTTCCTTCTAATCCCATGTCTGGGTACTTCCCTCATCACTGGCCAAGTGCATGAGGCAAAGTAGAAATCCACAGAGCAAATCCGTAGAGGTGGACCTGGTTACTAAAGATGGGGGGGGTCTCCCATCTCCAGCTCCCACAATCCATACCCGGCCATTTCTCTGGAAACTAAACAACTCTTTTCTGAAAGCTTGGCAATGTAGATTACTGGGTAGATGTATATCACATCTCCTCTACATGTCTTGACTTCCCCTATGTGCTGGACTTGAACATACTTTTACTTTTGGCTAAGCCTATTACTCTAGGCCTCCCACTACTTCAGTAGTCCAATCCCCACTTTAACACAAGTCCAGGGTGAAACATGGGCCATTTAGAAAGAGCAGAACTCACCCTCCGGTTGCAGGTGCCCCACAGGCGAATCACAAAATCTTCTTGTTTCCCATACTCTTGGACAAAATAAGGCAGCTTCTTCACTAGCAGTAGCCAGGGGATTGCCCCTGGAAATACAGGCAGACCTTTCTGCCCCATCCCCTGAGGGATGGGGCACAGAGACCCGAATCAGTGGTCTCCACCACTTTAAAAATAGCTCAATGTGTCTCTCTTTAGGCGGAAACACACACCTTTCTCTAATTGTAGCCCTATTTCAGGGCTGAGGCTCCAAGAGCCTAAGCACAGAGCTGCTGTGCACCTCTCATAACAAGCTCCAAACTCCAACTGACCACAGACTACTGTTCAAACCTCCCAGCATTCTACTCCAGCTCCCTGCTGCAGATTCCATTGCGGCTCATGCAGCTGCGACAGTTCTATGGTGCTATCATCACTCAGTCTCAGCTGAGACTGAGAACAGAGTGAGACAGTGTGAAACCCATTTAACTGGAGTTTCACAAGCTGCCTTCCCTGCCTACCACTAGGTCTTACTGGGATTCTAGTAACCCCGGGTAACAAGGGGGTTACACAAACATTAGAGGCCCTCTGTGAGTTTTGAGGACTTCTGGATGATACCTCAGCAGGGTATTTTCTTGTATTAACTTGCCTGATGTTGCCAGCGCTTTGGTCACCGCCAATGCTGCCACTGAAGCCGTTTTGGTGGCGACATCTATTTTTGCATCTTGTTCTACAAATATGGTAAGGACAGACTCCATCTTAGCATCGATGGCCTGCATGGATTGCTGCAGGGCCCTCCACAGTAGGTCTGCCCCAGAGGAAGATTTTGCTGCTGCTTCATTTTGCACTGCCTCCGTGGTTTGAAGTTTCGGTCTGCCAACAGGACCCTTATTAGCATGTCCCATCCTTGGAAAAGGTATGTAAATATGCAGCTCAACGTGAAGAATACAATGCTGAGCTTTTACTTTTGCTCTTTCCACAGAGAAAGCTGTTTTATTGTTTTTAATTACAGATAAGTGCAGAGCTCCAAATGAACACATCTAGTCAGTAGGTGTGCTCCACAGCACCCCTCTCATGACCGAACACTTAATGCTGTCTCCTTAGCGAATGACTATTCAGACAATGATGTTGATTTAACTGATATTTTGAATCTTAATGACTTGTTAGACCAGCATGACATTTCACTAATGGCTGACAATAAGATTATCTGGAGAGGTCCGAAGTACTTAAGACAAATTTTTTTTTGTCCACAGAGAAGTGAATGTCAAATTATTGATGTCTTTGGAAAAAAAAATGTTACATTTATGAGGTAGACAAGTTACTTAAAGAGCATGGTAATAACTATGCAAGTAATCTCCCCTTGTCAGAGCGGCAGGCACTACGCTAGTCACCCACAAAGGGGGGGGGGTAAGATAGTACTTATGCCAGAATGTTCATATGTAACAAAAATTATAGACCTACTAAATAACAGGGAAAATTACTTTACCTTAAGAGGAGATCCTACAAGAAAGTTCCAAAGTGAATTGTCCAAACTGATGGTTAATGCTCTAGACAGAGGGTGGATATTGGTTCAGCAGACAGGCTTTCCTAAGCCCAGCACCATATCATTCCAACCCTCTATATAATACCTAAAATCCACAAGAATGTAGAGGACCCTCCAGGAAGGCTCATCATGTCGGATGTGGGATCCCTGACCCAGAACCTATCCCTTTTTGTGGATTCTTTTTCACAACCTTTAGTTCTGGGTCAGGGGTCCCATGTCTGGGACATGATGAACCTTCTGGATATACCTTCAAGGGATACTGTGGCAACCAGATTTTCAATGGGTGGCCATTGATGTGGCTAGTTTGTATATGGCCATCCCCCACCATTTGGGCTTAGAAGTGGTGGAACATTACTTAGCCCATAACAAAGCTAAAGACAACAACCTCACATTCTTCCTCCTACAGGCCCTTAATTTTATTTTGCACAAGAATTATTTATTTTTATCATACTTTTTATTTGCAGTGCTGCGGCAATGCAATGGATGCGGCAGTCATCCCCTTGAACGTTAATTTATATATGAGCCCATGGGAGGAAGAATTTGTTCTTAATGAACTTAATAATCTAGTCTTTGAGAATGTTGTTCTCTGGCTTCATTTTATAGATGTTATCTGTATTTGGAGGGGTAAGGACAATATTCAGGAGTTCATTTAATTTTTGAATTGTAATACCAAAAATTTGAAACTTACAGCTGAAGTTGAAAAATCCAGAATTAACTTCCTGGATGTAACCTTAGTGTGTACAGTTAGGCAAATGATTGGATCTGAGGGTTACCACAAATGGACTGTAGCCAGTTTGGTATTGCATGCTTCAAGTTCACACCACAGGAAGTTTGCAAATTTAGTCCCCTGTGGTCACTTGTGGCATATAAAATGCAACTGCTCAGATCCTGAAGTCTATAAGCTACAAGCAGAGGAACTCCTGAATAGATTCCAAGAGAAGGACGATGAGGATTCAGTTTTACAGCAAGCCTTTGCCAAAGCAGAGGCACAAGATCGAGCTTCTTTACTGGTCCCCCCAAAAAAGAAACAGTATCATCACAATAAAGAGACACCCCTGTTCTTTATCACTGAATTTAATCCTGTAGTGGGTAACATGGATAATTTATTTATTTATTAAATTTTGATGACCGGGTAGGCCCACTGAGCCCCGGAGGTCCTGTTTTCGGGGACAACCCAGAGAGACACTTATTGGAGCAATAACATGCAGAGATGAAAAATTACAGAGTGTTACAGAGTATAAGTAGGTTGGCTGTAAAATTACAGTTATACTTGGCATTTGTTACAGATGCATTTGGAGTATCAGTTGACAGTTGTGTTGAGACCATACATAGGTCCAAGTGCATTGGCTGCCTAGTGTGTTTGGAGGTAATCCGTGATAAGGGATTTTCAGGTATGGGGTTGAGTGAAAGGAGGGAGTGTGATTGTCAGGTGTTATGGCAGTGACAGCTACTGTCCTCAAGCATGTGGTTTTGAGTCTTGTTTGGAAGTTCGGTAGAGTGGATAGAGTGGAATTTAATCCACAAATTATGGCCCCTGCTTCTAAATGGCAATTTGCTAGGAAATTCTTCCTACAAACCCAGAATCATGGAAACTTTTGGTTCCACTCTAGCGGCATACAGACATGAGTCCATGGTTCTCCTCCTCTGCAATTTAAAACATGATTTCTGCCCTTATTTCAGAACCAGCAATCACTCTAAATAGTGGCTGAGGTGTCTTCCCTAAAATACCAGCCAAAGATAAGCTGAAAGAGCCACAGTCAGAGGGTTCAGTGATCCAGAAGATTTCAGACTGCTTGGAAGGCAAGGCCCACAGCTGCAGCCTTGCTGCATCTGTAATATCTTCAGTGACCTCAGACCAGGCAGGCACTGTGAGTGATGAAGATGTGGAGGAGCCATTCATGATAACCTCCAAATGGCTCTTCATTCAACTACAAAGATTGGGCACAACTCTCTCAAGGAATGGAGGGAAAGTCAATGAAAACACCAAGCAACTAGGTGAAGTGCAGCAATGAACTGCTGACTTAGAAGCAGGACTTACTGAGGGCAACTGATTTAGCAGGATGGCATGAAACAGTGCTGAGGTACCTACTCTGCTGGGAACAGGAAATGGCTGAAAAGCTTGTTGACATGGAGCTCCATTCTCGGCGGACAACGTCCGCTTGCATGGGGCTGCCTGAGAGGATTGAGTAGGGCCCAATGGAAGCTTTTTCACTTCCTTTCTAAAGGAGCTGTCATGACCTGCAGATGAACCCATGGAAATCATGTGTTCCCATAGAGCCTTGGACCCCAGACCCACAGACCATAGGGCTAGACCTAGACCAAGGTCCATTATAATGAAAGTCTTGGACTACTGCACAAAAACCAAGGTACTCATGCAAGCATGAAGTAAAAATGAGGTGATATAGTTAGCCCACCAGTGTAGCAGTAGTGCTATAGCTTGCGAAGTCAATGACCCCGGTTTGGAAATGAACCCAGAGCATCAGAGGGCCAGCTGGGACAAGGAGGATTGAGCACCCAAAGGATAGCTCACCTCCTCTGGGGTGAGAGAGTGTAGGACTCCAGCAACAGAGAGCCTCCTGGTGACAGTCGTGGGGGGGGTGCAATAAGCCTAGAGTCCTAGCAAGAGCTGGGATTGGTGTGATGTTTGTTACACACTAGAGCATGCAAGACATTCCAGGACATCATTGCACACCAGCTTCCTTCAAGGGAAACAGATAAGCAAATAATGCCACTGCTTGGACAGGTGATGCCGCTGTCTGCCAACACACCCAGGTTTCAGCTAGTGCAATAGGAGGATAACAAGAGTTACAAAAAAAAGGCAGTGATATTTGGAAACTCTAAACTGTACTTTGACCATGACTTTACCCCACTGATGCTGCCAAAAAGGAAGGTGCTGTTGCAAGTCACAAAAATCTGCTGGGGAAAGACATAAAAATGCAAACATTTATCCCTACTCAGTTTAAAATATTCACCTTGAGATCTCAAAGCTTTTCAGTACATTAGCAGAGGCCAAACCACTACTGAAAAAGTCACCCCCCCATAAGCTGTTTTACACCTGGCCACATCCTCAGATGCACTCTCAGACTCGAATCAATGGGCAGTGGTGAAACATCCAAGAACAAGGAACCATGCCCAGTCAGACAAGCCAGTGGAGACTGCACCAAAGCAGTATGAAAATCAGACTGGCAGAGAGAACAAGGCAGACTCACCATCCACCTCAGCGGACTCCTGCTGAACAAGAAGGAGGCTGGAGAAACCTGAAGAGATGGCGTGTTACTCAGAATATTATTTCCCCTTGACAGCAGGGGACAGTAGCCTGACTATCCTTACCATAACCGGCCTATACTGAACACTAAACTTTGCCTGTTTTGCAGTTTGAAAATTCCAATAATATTGTTTATGTAAGTGTCTCAGATTACTAGTTCTTGTTTAATCCACATGCTAGAGTGGTTGGGAATCATTAGAAATGATTGCATGTATCATTAAGGGGCTAAATTTACTTCCATTGGAAAATTAGTAGGTATTAAAAGGTGGTGTGGAAGGCTGAAAAGGTGAGAGATGGGGAGGGAGAAGAGTGGGGCTCCCTCTCTAACCCAATAACTGTGCTAGGTAGGTATGAGAAAATAACATAGGCTGCAGCAATATGAAGCATACCGAGGTAACTAATGTGCCTAGGACAGGGGGAAGCAGGGGTACCCTGAACTGCAATCTGGTCAGCCCTGGCACATCACACCCCAAGCCGCTGGAGCCTGGCAGTGGTATATCCTCTTTTTTTTTTGAAAAATATTTTTATTAACTTTTTCCATAATAAGTGCAAATTATATGAGAATAATATATGTGGGGTGGTGTGTCTTGTAGATTTTACACACACCGGGTTGTGGGATGCTACATAACCCCGGCGTGAGCGGGGTTTATAACGCATCCACAACGGTAATAATAAATCGATTTCCCCTTATATTCATTTTATAATTGCAGGGGTGTGCTTTTTGCCTCAGCAATTATAAAAAATTAAATAAGCTAACAGATTAGTGTTCAGGAAGCTGCGGACCAGTCTTGATTTTGCACGGTCTGCAGTCTTCCTAATTATACGACTGCACTTGTTGGAGAAAAAGGAAGAGGATATTTTATGTAAACAAATTTGTAGAAAGTTAGATTTTAGTTTTAATATAAACTTACATGGCAGTGATTACAGCATCCTTCCAGGCTTTGCAGGGGCAGTCTGTGACATGGACTCAGATGTGGTGTCAGGCTGATGGGAAAATACTTATTTGTTTCCATTTTTAAGTGGTTTACTTGAGGAAAAGAGTTTTTTTTTTTTAATAAAAAGTTCGTTTCCCAAATACGAGGGACCAGGAAGTGTGCTGCGCCATTGGAATCCGTCACAGAATGTGAACGTCGGAGAACAGCGACTGAGAGATGGCTGTTCCAAGGGAAACCTGGTGCATGTTTGCCATTATAACCAGCCGAGCTGGTTATAACGGCAAATTATAACCAGGTTTCCCTATGGGAAAAAGTGCTACCCGGTAATTATATAGAGAATAATATATGGGGTGGTGTGTTTAACGAGATTTACACATACCTGAGTTGTAGATGCTACATAAACCCCGGGGCAATAGCCCGAGGGGTTTATAAAAGCATCCCACAATGAGGGTGTGTGTAAACTGCTTTACACACACCAACTTATTATTTTATTTTTATAATTGCAGGAGTGCGTCATTTCTCAGCAATATAAAAATTAAATAAGCTAACATTCGAGCAGACTCGATAGACCGTAAGGCCTAATCTGCTGGCAAATAGTATGTTAGTGTTCAGGAAGCTGCGGACCAGTCTTGATTTTCCTAATTATATGGCTGCACTTGTTGGAGAAAAATGAAGAGGATATTTTATTTAAAAAAATGTGTAGATACTTAGATTTTAGTTTTAATATAAACTTACCACCGAGCGGCAGTTGCAGCGTCCTTCCGGGCTTTGAGAGGCAGGGGCAGTCTGGACTCGGCTGTGGTGTCAGGCTGATGGGAAAATACTTATTTATTTCCATTTTTAAATGGTTTACTGGAGGAAAATAGTTTATTTTTTTTTTTTTATAAAAACTTCGTTTCCCGAATACGAGGGACCAGGAAGTGTGCTGCGCCATGGGATTCCGTCACGGAACATGAACGTTGGAGAACAGCGACTGAGAGATGGCTGTTCCAAGGGAAACCTGGTGCGTGTTTGCCGTTATAACTAGCCGAGGCAAATTATAACCGGGTTTCCCTATGGGAAAAAGCGCTACCCGGTAATTATATATAAATAATACATAGTTCCCATTTAAATTGACACCCAATGCAGTGATTACAACATATAGTTCCTTTCCCTCTCTTCCCCTTCAATATTTCATATATTTAAGACATTGCTTCAAAGACTGATTCATAGAGGAATAAGAGACGTTATCTCACTCCAAGAAAAATCTTCACAATATACACTTTCTTCTAATTCATCCCATAACTGTTTAAAATTTATTGCTTCCTTAACCAAAAACCGCCAAACTGTTTTGTCCATTTTCCCTAGGGAAGAGGCATTCCAATATTGCAATATTAATATTTTTGTTGCCATCGTTCCTATATATAGAATTTGTTTACATTTGTGCTCTAAATGTAAATTTGTTGTGTCATTTAAAACTAATAGCTTGAAGTCCAGGGGAATATCTATTTTGAAAATATTTTGCAATAGTTTAGCTGTTGTTATCCACCATTCTTTCATAAATTTACATGACCATAAACAGTGATTGTTTGTAAACCACAATTATGCCAACATTTTTGATTATTTGTTTTAGATATTCTACCTATTATCTGCGTTGTATAATATGCCCGATCTAATATTTTTTTTGGATGGCTATATTTTTAGCAAAGACATCATCTTTTTTTTACTTTTTTCCTTAAACTGGTCCATTGAGTTTCTTGCATCAGTTCACCTAGTTCTTCATTCCATTTAAAATTGTTTTCCCATGGATTTTGGTTTGTTAACATTAGCATAAATAATCTGTAAAGTTTGTCCTCTATTTTTTAAATAAGGCTCACTGTTCATCCTTTATTTTTTTCATAATTTGATTTTGCCTTAGACTATTATTCTTTATTAACTCTGTACATATATTCCTAACTTTAAATAAGATAAAATAAATTAGTAAGAAACAATTCCTAGAAATGTACATAATTGATAATTTTCCCATTTATAATCATTTTTGACCATATCTATGAATCCAATTTAGTAGTGTCCATTGATTTATGGATTATATTTGCTTTTTTAACTGCAACATTCCCCCAGATCTCCAAGTGTAGGCATGGAAAAAAATCTAGATTTCCTAAATCTTTCCAATGTTGCCAACAATTCTTTTTTATGTACAGTACATTAAAATATTGGTAGAATTTAAATTTGTAATTCACCTCCTGGATGAAATTTGAAGGCTCTATAAAAGGAGATTTGCCCCACAAGAATACCTCCTCTCTATTCATTTTTAATGGACATAAAGCCCATTCCAACATAAATTTGATTTGAAAAGCTAAAACATGTCTAAGTGGGTCCGGGCATCCATAACCACCTTCAGTTCTTAAAAATGTCATCTGTTTCCATGGTATCCTGGGCCCCCAAAAAAAAAAAAATTTGAGAAAAGCCCTCTTAATGTCATTAAACCATTGAAGAGGGAGCAAACCCACCACTGCTTGCAATACAAATATTAGATGTGGTAAAATCATTATTTTAATAGATTTCACACAGCCCCATAATGATAGAGAAAGCCTTCCCCAATACTCCAGTGTTGATTTTGTTCTGTCTCTGGCATTATTAAAATTGGCTTGTATTAAATGACTCTAATTATATAGTAATATTATTCCTAAATATTTGCAGGATTGATTAAAAAGTGACTCCTTTTGTATTTCTTCATTAACAACATAATTTTCTCCTCATATTTCCATAACAACATTTTTTTGTTTATTTAACTTATATCCCGAGAATCTTGCATATGTCATAATCTCCTTAGTGACCTTAGAAGAACCATATTAATGTCCTGCAAAACAAAGGAGAATGTCATCTGCAAAGGCCTTGAGTTTGCAATACCCATTATTTGCAGGAATTCCCCAAATGTCATTATTTTACCTTATTGACTGTAATATGGGCTCCAGGGACACAATGAAAAGTGTCAGAGAGAGAAAGCAGCCCTGCCTGACTTCATTTAACATTGAAAAAGGATAAATTAAATATGAGTTTACAGCAAATCTTACTATGGTCGATTGATACAGTAATTTGATTAAGTTTTGTTAGGAAAAACCCATTTATACAAAGTTTGAAACATAAAGGTTCTATCTATCAAATCAAAAGCTTTAGAAGCTTCTATAGAAATTACATGCAATTGTACTTTACTTATTTTAGCAAAATGGAAGATAGTTTGGACCCTTCCAGTGGCCCAAAATAAAGTCCGGGATTTTATAGAAAAAAACAAATTGATCCTTAAGAATCACTTCAGGTAACAGTCTTTTTATCCTGTTTTTTATAAGTTTTACTAATATTTTATAGTCTTGGTTTAACAAGGCTATTGGCCTATAACTGTCCACTTTATTTTCTGGTTTTCCCTCCTTTAGGATTAATATAACCTTAGCTTCACGCATGGTTTGTGGTAAAGCACATATTCCATCCTTCAGTTCTTTATACATTTGTTTAATCCTTGGCCCTAGTTCTTCTTTAAAGGTATTGTAAAATTCTTTAGGAAAGCCATCCAGTCCTGAGCTCTTATTTTTTGCAAATGTTTTCATGGTTTCAAAAATCTCCTTAAGTGAAATCTTTTGAATTACAGTTGGCTTTAGGAAGATGAATTTGGCTTAAATATTTATATATTTCTGTGGGTTCTGGGTTTTATTTCCTTTGGTATATGTCTTTATATGTTTTACTAATTTCTTCTCCCATATCTTTATTCTTATATTAAACCTTCCCATTTGATCTATTAGGAAGTTATTAATTTTGGAATGTTTGTTTTTAACAGGAAAGCCAATACTCTTCCGTCTCGTCCCCTTATATATCTAGTTTGTCTTAGTTTTTCTGAGATCTCTAGACAATTCTTTATTTAGTAGTTTCATTTTTTCTAATTTCAAATTGTACCATTCGTGTTGATATTCTGAAAAATTATTCAGAACTAAGATATCCAACTCTTTTAATTTTCATCAATCTCTAAAGCATGTCTTTTTTTTTCTTTTTTGAGTTGGTTAACTTTATAAGAGATAATTATCCCTCATAATACAGGTTTAAAAGCATCCCATATTGGTGCCACTGTTCCATTATAGTTAAATTCCCAGGCCAGGATTTTCAAACTGTGCCCAGACTAGGCACAAGTGCCTGTGCCGCGCAACTGAGTTGTGCTGGAGTGCAACATTGCTATATTCAAATGAGATGTGCGATCACGCATCCCATCTGAATGTAGCAAAAGTTGCAGGCAGTGCAAATGGGCACCACTGGAGATGCGCCTGCACATCACCCTGTGCAGTCTGAATACATGGAATGGGGAATGCGCCAGGTGCAAATTCCAGATTTACAGACTGTGACATGCAAATGGATCCATTATGCATGCAAGGCACAAATGGGGCCATTTGCAAGCCATTATGGCCTCATTTGCATGTCTGGGGCAAGGATGCATCCAGCAGACTGCACCGGGTGCTCTGCAAGTGCTGCAGTAAACACAGCACACCACCCCCATGGTAGTCTAGTGGCCCCCTTCCCCGATTGTGCCATGCAATAAAAATAAACCTCAATCCCTGGTAGTTTAGTGGCCCCCCTCCTGTCCACACTACTGTAAGAAAAGAAAACCTTTCCCTCGACCCTGGTAGTCCAGTGGTAACCCCCCCTTCCTTCCCTGAACCCCATCCATATTGTACATCCAAGCCGCAACACCCTGGTAGTCTAGTGGTACCCCCCTCCCTTCCCTGAATCCCGTCCACATTGTACATTCATACCAAAACACCCACTCGTAGCATACAACACACAACCCCAAATTGCCCTGGTAGTCTGGTGGACCCACCACCCACTGAGTCACCCACACCCCACCCCACTTTCCCTGTCCCAGCATGGCCACTGTAGTCAGCGGGCAGCAAAACGCACCCACACAACTCCACAGCTGCCCACTGACTGTGCTCTCACTGAATGACAGCTTACAGATAATCCATGTGGTCCAGCCACTGCAGATAAGGGGGGGGTACTTCCAGCAGATTCTGTCCCAAGGGAGTAGGTCCCACTGATCATTGGGGGGGGGTAGACCTAGAACTGAATTTTTGCAATGCAGCATGCTGGTCAATGAGTCACATAGAGGATCAGGGTGGGAGTGTGGCCATATCAGCATCAGAAGCTTTTTAGCTGGCACCACCCAAAGAGACTATCATCATCTTACTTATGGTTTGGGTGGGAAAGTGAACATGAGAAGGGACCCACTTAGAGGTGGACACTATTGGGTCCGAGTACTGAATGTAGTTTTACAAGTTCTGCTGAAGTTTTGTTTAAGCTGCTGTCCTGCACAAGGTTGAGGGGGCAGTATTTTAAGACCTGAATATGGCAGGAGATAAGGTGACTAAATATAATGTTAGGGGGCTTAACAATTCACATAAGAAATTCTGTTATTATAGTTACATAAACAGCAACCACAGATTTTCTTGTTACAGGAAACTCACCTGAATGATGGTAAACTTAGGAAACTAAAACAGCAATGGGTGGGACTGTATATTCCTCCTTGTATGAAAGCACACCCTCATAGAAGAGGGTGGTCATACTAATACACAAATCCTGTCCCATAAAGGTTGCAGAGGTGGTACAATATAAGGAAGGCAGGTTTGTGTGCATAAAAGGGGACCTGGGGCTCAGTGCCCTGTAAAATTCTCAATATCTGTACTCTAATGTAGTGGAGAAGAATGCCAGATTTTTTAGCAAAAAGTGCTAGTAGGCATGGCCTGGCCCCAGAATCCCTGTTTTTGGTTGGGGGAGACTTCAGTGGGGTTTTACATCAAGAATAGATGAGGACCAGTGAGATCACTGATCAGATGGAGAAATCCATACAGTGGCTTAGCTGAGAAATGGCTCTAACTAAAGTATGGCACTTTGTGCACCCTAAAAAAACGAGACTATACATGTTGGTCACAACCACATAAGACATACTCCCAAAATGATCTCTTTTTGCTGTCCAATGAATGGGTCCATATGGTGGAACAGTGTGATATCACACCGGCCACATTCTTGGACAACAAACCAGTGACTATGGAGTGCCACCTGGCACTGGTGAACAAGTCCCAGGTCTGTCAGCTGAATGTATCCCTGTTGCAAAAGGAGCAATGCCAGGAAGAAGCTGAGGCCAGTATTGCACAGTATAAAGCCAACAACCCACAGGCCAACACCACCAGGGCAGCCTGGTGGGATGGACTTAAGGCAGTCATAACTGGTACATTCATCATATACACATCTAGAGTTAAAATATGAAGTGTCAGTGGCTCAGCAGGTAGCACACTCACCTCTGAGGCTGGGAGATCAGAAGGCTGTGGGTTCTATCCCCACATCAGGCACTTGGGTTAATATCCTAATGCTGACACTGTAGTGCAGCATGAGGAGGGTGCTGCACTCCAGAGGTGCCGTCTTTCAGATGAGCCGTTAAACCGAGGTCCCATGTGCCTGTTCTGGTGGTAGTTCAGGTGGATGTTAAAGATCCCACGGCACTTCTCGAAAAGAGATGGGGAATTTCCCCAGTGTCCTGGCCAAATTTCCCCCCATTCACTAAAAATACCACCAGCAAGCTTAATCTGGTTCAAGGTCAGTTGGCATTCATCTGTATCCCCCTCTCCCGGGTCGTGCCTGAAAATAGGCAGGATTTATCTAGTGCACTTACCTGGTCAACAAAAAATAAATAAATAAAATAAAAAGGAACAGGCCAGGGAGCAGTTGAAGCTTCAAAGGCCAGTTGTTCAACCTAGAGACCAAGGACAAGATCACATTAAAGAATGAGGTGAATCAGAGGTTGGCTGAAAAATATACCAAATGTAACTGGTTATTAGACAACAAGGTGGAGGGTATACTGTAATACTCTCGGAAGCAATTTTTTTGAGTCAGGCAACAGGATGAGTCATCTCCTTGCCTGGCAGTTCTGCAAGGAGGCAGCCAGCCAAACAGTCATGTGCCTCAAAAAAGAAGACGGCTAAGCGGGGTTTGATACAGGCTCAAAAATGGTGGCCAGACAGTTTTCAGATTTCAGTCACCACCTATATATACAAGATAAGTTGAACAACTATGAAGACCACCTAAATGCCTCTTTTTGAGAAAGTGTGGCCAAAAGTATTGATGGCAGAGTAGGCAGACACCCTAGATGCCCCAATAAAACAAGTGGAGGTGCAATGAGCCATAGAAAATTTAAAAACAGGGAAATTGCCTTGTAGGGATGGTCTAGCCTCCAAATTTTATAAAATGTTTGCGGGGATCCTGATACCTATGTTAACCGAGGTCTGCTGTAGAGTGCAATGGGGAGAGAAGGCACTCCCTCATGACAGTGTGCTCAGATCTTCGTACTCCCAAAGCTGGGGAAGGATGTCACACTTCATGGCTCCTATTGCCCCATCTCCCTTTTAAATGTAAACATGAAGATTTTCAAATCCATACTAGCAACCCATCTGCAGCATTGTGTAGGATCCCTAGTTCATCTGGACCAAACAGGGACTGATCCATGATAAGATTAGAAGGTTGCTCAGTCTGATGTCAATGCAGAAACCCTCCAAGGTCTTTTTTCCTGCAGTATGCATCGACCAGGTGAACTGGAGATTCTACACAGGATGTTGAGGAGCTGCTTGGATATCCCATTACCAGCCTGATGACATATACCTATCTGAATCGTGGCTTAAGCCCTCTACACCTGACAATCTCTAACATTCCCAGTTATAATTTGCCGCGGAACGACAGACCCCCCACCTCCCAAATGCGGAGGTGGAACTATGATCTACTTCAAGTCTCCTCTCACCTTCTGAACTCCCAGCTTACCACCACTGTCCCCTTCTATCTCCTTCGAACTCATCCATGGTACCCTATTGCTAGGCAATTCAAAAACACTCCATATTTTCTGTGCATATCTGCCTCCTGATACTAGCCTTGCTGGACTCCCCTCTTTCTTAGAAGTGATAGGCCCCTGAGTGAGCAATAAGCATTTTATCATCCTTGGTGACTTCAACATTAACTGGTTGGATAACAACAAATCTACTGCTGAACTATCCCTCAGCGGAATGCTTCTCAAACAAGTCATCTACCAACCCACCAGGATCTCCAACAACAGACTTACTACCACTCTTATCGATTGGATCCTCGCCCCCAACATTGACAAAATCACCTGCTCTGCAACCCTCCCCAACTCAGTTAGGGACCACTTGCCAGTGTTTTGTGTTTAATGTGCCAAAGTTCCCAATACCCCCCCCCCGGCACTGTCCACTTCCATGACTTCTCTTGCCTAGATCCCCTGCTATTTAAATTGGATATTGACCACTACGACTGGACCTATCTCTGATGTATAATTTGCTGTCTCATACTTCAATTCAGCATTTACCTCTCTCCTGAATAAGCATGCACCCCTCACCACTAGGAGAGTCCATGGCCAAAAAACTAAATGGCTTACCAACCCCCTCCTATCCCTCATGAAACAGAGGGAGAAAAGCTAGGCCACCTACAAAGCCTCTGATTCCAGCACAGACTGGAATGCTTACAGAACTCTAAGAAACAAATGGTAGCAAGCCATCCACCATAGCAAAAGCTCTTACTATCGCACACATCTGGTCTCCCTCAACCACCCGCACCAGTATTGCATTTCATTTTCATTTCACTTTATTTACCGGGTAAGCACACTGAGCCAAAGCCCATTTTCAGGAACGACCTGGAGCCTCACAAAAAGGCTACAAAGCATGTTACATATAAATACAAAATACAATACATACGATAGGACAGACATACAATACTAAAACAATACATTGTTTAAAAACATTTACAAATAGTTTGTTGTTGCAAATAGTAGACATTTTTTTTAAATTAGCCTATTAGCAGTTTTACAGTATTGAGGTAAAGAATTCCAAAGTTTGGGACATTGAATTGAAAATGCCAGCTCCTCCATACAGGTTATGGTACTAGGTAGGGTCAGATGAGAAAGGGAGGAGGAACATAAAGTTCTTACTTCTCCCTTTAGTTCAATCAAAGTGAATAAGGGAGGCAAATGCTCAAGCCTGAGCATATTATTAAGCAAACAGCCTAAGTTATATTGGAAGTTTGACTTAGGAGGCAGCCACGCCTACTCATTATAAAGTATGTAATGGAGAGTTTTATATGGCCTAGCTGTAACAAATCTACATATTGGCCGGTATATTCAAAGGGGTTGTGCCTGGTGCAACTGAGTTGCACTGGCACAGCCCTGCATTGTGCCCTGGCGGGATATTAAAAGGCTGCTCAGTGTAGTGCAAATCCCGATGCACCAGGGAGCAATGTAATCCTATGTGGTGCAGATGCAGGGGGTGTGCCCACGCATATATGGCACATCCTGATATTCAGCCCGGGATGTGTAGCGCATATGCTGGTGCAACCCTTACGTGCACCGCACACTGGTGCTCAAAGTTGAGCCGTAAAATATAGGCTCAAAAGCTGGCCACCCACAGGAGAGCAGCTGTATTGCAAGGCACAACACAACAGCTGCCAGCTGTGGGTGGCCACCCGCCCAGCAGGAGCACCATTCAAAAGCACCCAGACTCCCCTGGTAGTCTAGTGGACCCCCCCCCCACCCTGTATGCCTGATCTCAGGCTCCTGAATTAAATAACTAACCCCTGGTGGTCTGGTGGTCCCTCCGCTGCCAGATCGCGGGCATCAGTATCAAAAAACATTTCCCGGTGCTCTAGCAGTCCACCGCTGCCCGATCGCGGGCTGTTGTAATGACAGAATGTAGCCTGGTGGTCCAGTGGTCCACCCTCCCACAGAGGACTCGACACCCGTATCCCCGTCATCGGTGGGCAGCGGCACCACTGCCGCGCTCGCCCAGCGACTGTTATGTACGGTATGGGCTGCATGCCCATTGGCTGTAGCTCTGCACCACGGGTGTGCAGCCCTACTGACAGTCATTCGGGCGGGGTGGGTGGCAGGCAGGATGCTGTCGCCCGGCCGCGGGGGAAGCGGGGTGGAGGGGCTTGTGGGTGGGTGGAGGACACTAGACACCAGGGAGATGTTTGGGGGTTGTGATGTGACATTCTGCCCACGATCCGGCTTTACAGTCCACTGGACCACCAGGGAGATATTCGCTGGGGAGGGATACATACTGCCTGTGATCGGGCACTGGGGTTCATATACATGTTCTGCCCGCGATCGGGCTGTGGGATATGTGGGGGGTTTCATGTATCTGTACTGCCCGTAATCGGCTGTGGGATATGTGGTGGGGGTTCATGTACCTGTACTGCCCGCGATCGGCTGTGGGATATGTGGGGGGTTCATATACCTGTACTGCCCGCGATAGGGCTGTGGGATATGTGTGGGGGTTCATGTACCGTACTGCCTCGCGCATCGGGCTGTGGGATATGTGTGGGGGTTTCATGTAACCGTGATGCCTGCGATCGGAGTTGCATTGTGCGCCGGTCCCCACGGCTGCTGCCTGCAGGCGTGGCCAGGAGCAAGTCCTCGGGATCGGGCGCACTACATGCAAATGGCATGCAATGGGGCTAAATAGATGCAATGGCCCCTGTGCCTTGCATAAATTATGGCCCCATTTGCATGTCACCTTTGAATATCGGAAATTTGAGCATGGCGCAATGGTACTTGCGCCACCGCAAGTTAATGCTCAACTCTGGCAACTTGCAGTGGCATGGTTCCACTGCGCCATCGCGAAGTGCTGTGGCTGGGGTGATATTGAAAGGAGTTGCTCAACAGTGCAACTCCCTTGAATATCACTCGCTGCCCCTCAACTATTTTGAGCAGCGTGAGGGGTTTGCGCTTCAGAGTGGCGAAGTTTGAAAATATCCAGTGTCTAATTCGCTAAGATGTCTAAGGCGGTGAATGTGAAGATGGTACAATTTAAGACTTCATAATCTTTGTTATACACCACTTCAAATGTTCAAGATGGGCATCCGGCCACTTCTAATTATCTGAGATGTGGAATTGTTGGCTGTGGCTTGCTGCACATGTTTTGTGATTGTCTGAAATGAAATGCTTGTGGAGAGCATACTCACTTTCTTAGAGATATTCCTTGCTATCAGAGCAAAGCCAAGAAAGCAGCTGACTAAGGAGTTAGAACTTTACTACTAGAACATTTCTGACTGGGGTAAGCAGACAGATTCTTTATTAGAAGTGTAGGGTCTGCAAGGTAAATTGGGATCTTCAGTTACTAGTGATGCAGCGAGAGAGTCAGAGCCTGTTACATGATGGTATTGCCCTCCCACCTGCCCATCCACCCTCCCACCCTTAGCCACTTCCACTTTTATAGACACTGGATTTGACTGACAACAGGAACTTCCTGTTTGAGAGCAAGAAGTGAGGGATCAGTGAGACACATAAGACTCACCATCCTTGAAGGAAAAGAGTAGCTCTTCCTCTCCCCATTCCCCCAGCTGCTGGAGATCTGACTCTCAGCGAGGAAGAAGGAGACTACCGAGGAATACAGGAACTTCCTGTCCCAGAACAGGAAGGGCAGAAGCTGTAAGGGCACAAAGGCAGTAGGAAAATAGGGAGAAAAAACAGTGGGAAGAGAGAGAGCATATAAAGCAACAGGAGAGGGGCCACAATAAGGCATGATGGGAGTGATGCAGTGTAGTGATTGTGGGTGGCAATCTTCTGGGAGATGTCTGAAGGATACGGTGGTGTCCCATCTGCAGGCATCTCTCTGGGCTGAAGGAGGAGGTTGCTCATCTCCAGGCTGAGTTGGCCAGGATTCAGGGACCTCCTTCATCCAGGGATCACCAGTCTCACCCTGCTGCCTCAAATGTTGCCTAGGAGGAGGAGGAGGAGGAATGACTGGACTATGGTAGGCTTGGGAAGAGTGAGGGCAGTGGGGCAGAGGCACATCCTCCCACGGCTCCACTCCACAACTCCTAGGCTGCACTGGCTGGGCAGGGCTGTCCCAAGGAGGCACCTACAGTGGAGATCAAGTAGATATGGGGGTCCTCCATGGTGGAGTCCCTGGGGAGGCAGAGGACCCCAGAGGAGGAGGAAGCAATTTCTGTTGGGGGATTCTATTGTTAGGGGTAGATATGGGGTGGATGGGTGGGAGAGAGGGAGGGAGGTTAAGTGCTATCTGGTGCCATGGCTTAGAGGATAGAAACCACATCCAGAGGATCACTGGGGCAGCAGGACAGAGGGAGAGCTAGACATCATTGTCCACCTGGGGATAAATGATCTAGCTGGTGATGAAGTTAGGGTAGTGCAGGAGGACTTCAGAGAGCTGGGGAAGGGTCTTAGACAAGTGGCATGCACTGTAACCTTTTTGGAGGTGTTACCATTCCATGACAAGGGAGTGGACAGGGCAATTCACACCATGAGATTCAATGCATGGTTGAAGGACTGGTACTGAGCAAAGGGCTTTGGCTTCATTGGAGACTGGGGTTCCACCTGCAGGGATGCAGGCCTATACAAGTGGGATGGATTGCATCCATCCAGGGGGAACCAAGATCCTCAGTGAGAAATTTAAATGATTCATTGGCACGCATTTAAACTAGTCAATGGGGGAGGTGAAAGTAGGCAGGAAGAAGCTAACTGCTTCCCCCCTCCAGACTGAAGCAGTCAGTAGGAAGGTCCCTAGGTTTAGGAAATTGACACTAAAACCTAAAACTGAGATAGGCGAATGGCAGAGAGAAGGAAGAATGGGAGTAAAAACAGGAGGGGAAAGGAGGAAAGACATGGGATAGTAGGGGAGCTACTAGAAGGAGGTTGCAAAACTTGGAAGGCTATGTACACTAGTGCCACAGCCTGGGAAATAAAACCCCAGACCTAGTGAGCCTTGATGGCAGAAGTGGACCTGACATTGTCGCTGTTACCGAGACATGGTACACAAGGAACCACAAATGGGACATAAGCATATCAAGTTACACTCTATTTGGAAGACAGAGTGGGGAAAAAAAGGTGGAGGGGTGGCTATCTGCAGAATGTCAAAGAAGGAATTAAAGCAACTGAAATTCAGGGAATGCAACAGGAAGCAGGAGCAATGTGGGTCACCTTGGAGTCATGAAATGGCACTGCCATTCACACTGCTGTAATCTACAGACCTCCAGCACAAGGGGAGGAGATGGATGGGGTACTAATGGAAGCCATCCACAAAATGACAGCCAAAGGTGAAGTGGTGCTGGTGGGAGACTTCAATTTGCTTGATGTGGATTGGAGCACCCAGGCTGCAGCCACAGCCAGAAGCAGAGGCATCCTAGAAGCCTTGCACGGATGTGCCTCAAGCAGCTTGTGGCAGAACCCACCAGAGAAGGAGCAATACAGGACCAGGTACTCACCATTGGGGACAGAGTCACCAATGTAATGGTGGGTAGTCACCTGGGGTCCAGTGATCATCGTATGCTGTGGTTCAAGGTGAGAAGAGTGGAGGAGTCAAACCACATGAAAGCAAGGGTCTTGGATTGCAGACGTGTTGACTTTGCAAAAATGAGGGAAGGCTTCAAGGAAGTCCTGGCAGGGGAAGAAAAAGGGGTAGATGTAGAGAAACAATGGGCTAACCTTAAGGGAGCTATAGCACAGGCAACAAGCCTTTGTGTTAAGCAACTAAGCAAAGAGAAAGAAAAAACACTATGGTTCTCAAAGGACGTAGCCAGGAAGGTAAGAGAGAAAAGGTTAGCTTTTGGGTGGTACAAGGAAATACAGAGGGGAAAGGACAGGGAACTGTATCTGGAAAAGCAGAGGGAGGTGGGGAAAGCAGTCAGGAGCACAAAGGTGCAAATGAAAGGAAAAAATAGCCCAGGCAAGTAAGAAAGGAGACAAGACCTTTTTCAGTTACATTAGTGAAAGAAAGAAGACAAGGGCTGGGATTGTGAGGTTAAAAAGGGAGCGAGGGGTGTGTGTGCAGAGGGGGACCTAGAAAAAACAATAAACCTAAACAACTATTTTTGTTCAGTATTCACAGAAGAGGGGGAAGGAGAAGGACCACTACTGGGCAATAGGAGCACCAATGCACTAATGGGAGACAGGTGGACACCAGCCTGTTTTGGAGGAAAGAGTCCTAAAGGAACTCAAGAATCTTAAAAGGGACAAGGCTATGGGGCTGGATGGGATACATCTCAGAATACTAAATGAACTAAGAGAGGTGCTGGCAGCACCACTAGCAGCTCTATTTAACAAATCAATAGAGGCAGGGGTGGTTCCAGGGGACAGGAGGAGGGAGAATGGAGCCCCTCTCCACAAAAGTGGGAACAGGGAGGATGCTGACAACTATAGGCCAGTCAGCCTGACCTCGCTGGTGGAGAAATCAATGAAGTCACTGCAAAAGGAAAGGATTGCGATAGTTCATGACTCCAGCAGAGCACAGGATCTGAGACAGCATGGATTTACAGCAGGAAGGTCTTGTCAAACAAATCTGATAGATTTCTTAGACTGGGTGACCAGGGAGGTAGATCAGGGTGGGGTGGTGGATGTGGCCTACTTAGATTTCAGCAAGGTCTTCAACAACGTCCCGCATAGGAGATTGGTAAATAAGTTGGGCAGCCTGAGAGTGGGCCCCAAGTTGATAAACTGAGTCAGAAACTGGTTGAGTGACAGGACACAGAGGGTGGTGGTAAATGGCGTTCAATCCGAGGAGAGGGGGGTGACCAGTGGGGTGCCACAGGGATCCATGCTGGGGCCAGTCCTCTTTAATGTCTTCATAAGCAACATTGCAGAGGGGCTGGAGGGGAAGGTATGCCCTTTGCAGACAATACTAAGATCTGCAACAGGGTCAACACTGGGGTGAAAAAATGAGAAAGGATCTAAACATGCTTAAGGAGTGGTTGAGAGTGTGGCAGCTAAGATTCAATGCAAATAAGTGCAAAATTATACATTTTGGGCACAGAAATCCAAGAGAGGAGTACAAGAAGAGGGGAGAGGTACTGACAGCCACCAATCAAGAAAGGGACTTGGGAGCCGGCCCGTCGGCGCAGCGGTGGGATTTCCGCTTTCGACGCCGGCGACCCGGGTTCGGGAATGGACCCGAGTTGTCGGAGGGCTGGCTAGGGAGAGAGGGATCGAGCATCCTATGGACTGCTCTCCTTCTCCGGGGGGAGGGTCGGGGCAGCACCCGGAGCATTGGGGAAACCTGGCGGAGGCTGGGGGCTCTCGCACTGCCGCGCTTACATCAGGGGGGCAGGAGGCAGGGCAGACACTGGCATCATTGCACGTCCCCGCCTCCGGGAGGGAGAAACTAAGGAGGAAAAAGAAGGAGGGGGAGGTCCTCCGTCTAGGTGAAGCCTCCCCGGGGGCTTCAATTCACCCCTGCCGCCGCACTCCCAACTAGTTACTGGTTCCAGGGCACTGAGCCAGAGGGTACCAGTGCTGCAGCCCGCCCTCTGGGGAAAGCCGGGGTGACCAGGAGGGGGCAAATGGGCAGGTGGTGGAGCCGGGAATGGACTAGGCTGAAGGAAGACGGAGGACCTCCAAAAAAAAAAAAAAAAAAAAGAAAGGGACTTGGGGGTAATCGTATCTGATGACCTAAAGGTAACCAAACAATGTGAGAAGGCTGTGGGGAGAGCCAGTAGGATGTTAGGGTGCATAGGGAGAGGTATCACCAGCAGAAAAAAGGACTGTGGTTATGCCACTGTACAGATCATTAGTGAGACCTCATCTGGAGTACTGTGTCCAGTTCTGGAGGCTGCATCTCCAGAAGGACAAAGACAAAATACAGGCAGTCCAGAGAAAGGCAACAAAAATGGTGCAAGGACTGCACCAAAAGTGATATGAGGAAAGATTAGTGGACCTCAATATGTATTTCCTAGAGCAGTGAGAGAGAGGAGGGATATGATAGAGACATTCAGGTATCTCAGGGGTATAAACAAGGTACAGGAGGGTAGCATATTTCAGAAAAGAAGGTGTACAAGAACAAGGGGGCATGATATGAGGTTAGAGTGGAGTAGACTCAGAGGTAACATCAGGAAGTACTTTTTCACAGAAAGAGCAGTGGATACTTGGAACAGCTTCCCTGAGAAGGTGGTGAGGGCAAAACAGTGAGAAAATTCAAGAATGCATGGAATAGACATAAGAGTACTCTCACATACGGAGAATAGAGTAGTCAGAGATCAACTAGGGTCTGCGGTATTGCATTAAGTAGGGAAACGGGCAGACTGTGAGCCACACAGTCCTTATCTTTCATCACCTTCTATGTTTCTATGTTTCCATAATTACAAAATAAAATGAATGTGAGACTTTTATTTCAGGCCATTTCTGTGACACAGAAAATTTGGGAATAAAGAACAACAAAGCACAATTTTCTTAATCTCTGCAGCAGTTAAAAATCCCACACTTAAAATGTGGTTGGAAGACAGAGCACCACCTTTTACTGAATGGAAGCTTGAATTGAATGCCTGGAAATTCTGAGATTAGAAAGACTTGCTCATCTAATATTAAATCAGGGTCTCTCTTTGAAGTTAAATGGGGAGCCATTTACAAATACTTTTCCCAGACAGTTGCATTACAAGCAAGATAGTATTCACCTCTTTACACCTAAGCATTTCTCTCATGGATACAAAGGGATGGCCCACTGAGCCACCTTATTAGTACTGCTTTTATGTCCTCTAACCAACTTTATGTCCATATCCGTCTTTATCCCATCTTCTTTCTGTTTTGCTCTTTCTTCAGTTGTCTTTTTTTTCTTTCTTATTTTCCTTCTCCTTCTTTCCTTTTCTTTCTTACTCTGTCACAGTGTAATAAAGGAAAACTAAAACTGTTTTTGTGGAGTATCATCCCGTTTATAGTTGGAATTCTATGTGATCTGTTTTGTTTTGATTTACTGTTTGACTATTTATTAAGTTGCTTATACATGTTATCAGTTAGTATTGTTATGGTTTTATTTTCATCTTTATTCTTATTAGAGTTTCATTCATTTAACAAGAGATCTGTATATTATGTCATATGTATTTCTTGAAAATTTGAATAAACTTTACTTGATAAACAAACATAAAAAATGAGGAGATCAGAATGGCCAGAAAATCCCTTGCAGCAATCACCAGAATTATTAAAGAAAACAAAGTCCTGAGATTTCGACTAAAAATGTTGAAAATCAAGTCAGATCTGCCAACTTGAGAGTAGTAGGCTTGCCAAAACACTGGAGGGTGTGGACCCAGTCTGTTTTATATGAAACTAGCTTATTAAGCATTTCAACTTGTCCCTGGCACCTCTGGTATGCAAGGCATATCGCATCACACCTCTCAGGGCCCTGGTAAGCTCAGATGGCACAAGAACTCTGTTGGTACTTGCTAACGCTACTGACAGAGACCAAATACTTGAAGCGGCAAGATGAATGGGGTTGGTGACTGCAGAAGATGGCTTGAAAACATCTCTATTTCCTGACCTAAGCTTTGCGACACAGTCCCTCTACAAGGCTTTTGACTCCGTTTGTTCATCTGCATTCCTACAAGGGTTGGGGATTTTGTACAGCTGGTAGTT
Organism: Neoceratodus forsteri; assembly: GCA_016271365.2. Lineage (NCBI taxonomy): Eukaryota > Metazoa > Chordata > Ceratodontiformes > Ceratodontidae > Neoceratodus > Neoceratodus forsteri. The sequence goes on from CM028138.1 coordinate 423,511,550, forward strand.
CCCAACCAAGCTCAAAATCACTTATTCAAGAAAGTCCTATATATTCAGTGATCCAAAGGAAACAGGAGCCTTGCTGACAAAAATTCAAAAGGATTTTGGCCCACAGACTGAGGCATCAGAGGAAGAAGATGACGATTAAAGGACTGAGGATATTCTGTTTTAAAGATGGTACACATTCTGGGTAAAGGGTTGGGGAAACCAGTTCGAGGTTGAGGGCGAACCATTACAATGGAAATTATTCAATTAGGTTAACTAAATGTGCAAATATGATTCTTTCTTTCTTTCTATAGATATTGGAAGATGGACTATACCAAAGACTACATATGATTTCAAAAAGTCTCCCTTCCTCACCCCTCGAAGACTTATATGTATCCTTCAGAGAAGACGGTTTCTTTGAGGCAGTCTCAGATTTCATGGTCTGCTAATAACTAAAAGGTGCAGAATAATTAATAGCATGGGGATGCCTGAAGCATAGACAGTGACAGAAAATCCATCCAGTCTGCCCATAAAATGCTAACAAACCCAGGACCTATTGTCCATCAGGGTTCTAACCCACACCATGCATCCCCATGCTCCCTGCCTACTGCTGCCACCCTGACGAAGCCCTTCATTATGTCCCAGCCATGTTTGAAACCATTGATAGTTTTGGTGCCCACCCCATCAGCTGACTGATTGTTCCATAACTCCACCACCTTTTCTGTAAAATAAAACTTTCTCACTTCCCTCTTGAGCCCCCCCATTCAGTTTCCATGTATGCTCCTGTGTTCTGATCTGCTACTTATGTTAAACAGTTCCTCACAGTTTACCTTGTTCATTCCTTTCAGGAACTTGAAGGTCTCTATCATATCTCCCCATCTCATCTAGCCTCCAGTGAGTACATGCTCAGTTAGTCAGAGGCTTATCGTATACCCAATCGCTTTATAGATCCAATTAAGATCAGAGAAGACATATTCAGATTTGTACATAAACTGAGATTACGCTACCATCTTAACAAAAGAAACAATATTTAAAACAATTTAACAATGGGCTATACGACTGAAGAGACATTGGTTGATTCAGTGTCCTTACTTCAAGGACAAGATGTCACCTGTTAATGCAACTGTCAGAAAACATTTGGCCTCAGTTCTCTTCTGAGCTGAGGAGTTGGTCACATGACCTAACACTTTTTTAATTATATGTTATTGTTTTCACAGAAAAAACAACTTCATATGACATACGCATGCCAGATATCGTATTACACAGCCATTTAATACATCCAATGCATCAGTCATGGTTAATCTAAGCAATTTGGATTTCGAATATGGGGGTATTCCATAGATTTATAGTTCATAATATAGTCCATAATATGTTGCACACTACAGGACTTTGGGTGGTCGGCTCCATAGAAAAGGAAACTCCAGACATAGTAGCACAACATCCAGTGTTGCTGTGACCCCTTAACCAAACATTTTATCCAACAAATTTCAGTGTTCAAAATTAAACAGCTCTCACTTGACCTGCAATAAGATGAAAATACAAATGGCCCTTGTTCATCAAGGTTTAAGTTCCTACCCTGTAGAGTAGCTGCATAGTATCTCTATGTGGCATCTGCCATGACAGCTATGGCATACTGAAACTTAAAGCCACCATACTCCTGAGTCTAAACATAGCAAATGTCAGCAGCTCTACTTCTATATAAAATGACTGTAAATTACAGTAAACAATTATAGAACCTTACAGAGACAAGCAAATGGCTAGTTTAAATTTATGTAAGTCAAACAATTCAGTGAATTAAAACATACTGGGTATCATTAACTTTTCTAAAGTTTTAAACAATAAACTTCACCCACATAAAAAGATTTCTGGGTAGATAGAGCAAAGTTCAGTTAAAGTAAAGTTCATGTACCCTCTTCTGAGTTGGACTCCTCCTGAGCTGTTGTGCAGTCAAATTCTTTAGAAATAACCTCCACTTTTTTGCCGGCTTCTTCTGGGTTGGTATACTGAAATGTGTAGCCTCTGTAATAACTCACAGCCTAGCTGGCATTAGAAGGGAGTGGGCCACCCCCAGCCTATGCAATTTTGCTTGGACCCAGTCAAACTTCTTCCTTCTCATTCTTGTAGCATAGGACAGGTCCAGGAAAAGGTGTATCATACAGCCTTGGAAGTTCAGTCGCTCCGCATCCCTTGCAGCCTGTAGAATTCAGTCCCATATGGCAGGTCCAGAGGACACCAACACAGCAGTCTGAGACAGTTCATTATGAGCAGCAGCAGTCCTAGGAGAAATTCGGTAAGCCTTTACCATATTGTCTGCTGTTAAGATTGAACCCAGGTATAAAATACAAAAGATTGTCCCTTTTACAGTTTTCAGGCAGTCCTATGATGCAAATGTAACCCCCGGACCCCTGTCTTTTTGCAAATGACAGGTGGCATGCTGTTGAAGCTGACAGCAGTACCTGGTGGGGACTGGGTTCGGGGAGGACTAGGTTACTCGGCACAGGGGGCCTAGGTTTGGCTACTCTGCACAGGGGCACCCAAGCAAATCCGAACACAGGAAGCAATAACTGTAATGTCCAAAACCAGGAATGGGATTCTACAGTGTGGCTTTTACTCACATCCAAACTGAACACACAAAGCATAGACGGACCCCCACGGGGCTACATTCCTGGTAATGCAGATTAGAGCAACAGAACACATCTTCACGTTTCAGCCCTCAGGCTCTGAACCCACCAGGCACACAGCCTGGACTTGCATGCAGCTTTGGGTACACAGCCCGACTTGTACACTACTTGGGTTTTCCCCACTGGCCCGGCTCCCCCACTGGTGACTTGATCCATGGTCCATTATGCGAATGAATCAGTTTTCCTATTGGTGGCTCCCCAAACCACCTTAGAGCCTTCGACTCCTAGAGGGAATTTTCCTTCTAATCCCATGTCTGGGTACTTCCCTCATCACTGGCCAAGTGCATGAGGCAAAGTAGAAACTACAGAGCAACCAGAGAGGTGGACCTGGTTACTAAAGATGGGGGTCTCCCATCTCCAGCTCCCACAATCCATACCCGGCCATTTCTCTGGAAACTAAACAACTCTTTTCTGAAAGCTTGGCAATGTAGATTACTGGGTAGATGTATATCACATCTCCTCTACATGTCTTGACTTCCCCTATGTGCTGGACTTGAACATACTTTTACTTTTGGCTAAGCCTATTACTCTAGGCCTCCCACTACTTCAGTAGTCCAATCCCCACTTTAACACAAGTCCAGGGTGAAACATGGGCCATTTAGAAAGAGCAGAACTCACCCTCCGGTTGCAGGTGCCCCACAGGCGAATCACAAAATCTTCTTGTTTCCCATACTCTTGGACAAAATAAGGCAGCTTCTTCACTAGCAGTAGCCAGGGATTGCCCCTGAAATACAGGCAGATCTTTCTGCCCCATCCCCTGAGGGATGGGGCACAGAGACCGAATCAGTGGTCTCCACCACTTTAAAAATAGCTCAATGTGTCTCTCTTTAGGCGGAAACACACACCTTTCTCTAATTGTAGCCCTATTTCAGGGCTGAGGCTCCAAGAGCCTAAGCACAGAGCTGCTGTGCACCTCTCATAACAAGCTCCAAACTCCAACTGACCACAGACTACTGTTCAAACCTCCCAGCATTCTACTCCAGCTCCCTGCTGCAGATTCCATTGCGGCTCATGCAGCTGCGACAGTTCTATGGTGTTATCATCACCAGTCTCAGCTGAGACTGAGAACAGTGAGACAGTGTGAAACCCATTTAACTGGAGTTTCACAAGCTGCCTTCCCTGCCTACCACTAGGTCTTACTGGGATTCTAGTAACCCCGGTAACAAGGGGTTACACAAACATTAGAGGCCCTCTGTGAGTTTTGAGGACTTCTGGATGATACCTCAGCAGGGTATTTTCTTGTATTAACTTTCCTGATGTTGCCAGCGCTTTGGTCACCGCCAATGCTGCCACTGGAAGCCGCTTTTGGCGACATCTATTTTTGCATCTTGTTCTACAATATGGTAAGGACAGACTCCATCTTAGCATCGATGGCCTGCATGGATTGCTGCAGGGCCCTCCACAGTAGGTCTGCCCCAGAGGAAGATTTTGCTGCTGCTTCATTTTGCACTGCCTCCGTGGTTTGAAGTTTCGTCTGCCAACAGGACCCTTATTAGCATGTCCCATCCTTGAAAAGGTATGATAAATATGCAGCTCAACGTGAAGAATACAATGCTGAGCTTTTACTTTTGCTCTTTCCACAGAGAAAGCTGTTTTATTGTTTTAATTACAGATAAGTGCAGAGCTCCAAATGAACACATCTAGTCAGTAGGTGTGCTCCACAGCACCCCTCTCATGACCGAACACTTAATGCTGTCTCCTTAGCGAATGACTATTCAGACAATGATGTTGATTTAACTGATATTTTGAATCTTAATGACTTGTTAGACCAGCATGACATTTCACTAATGGCTGACAATAAGATTATCTGGAGAGGTCCGAAGTACTTAAGACAAATTTTTTTTTGTCCACAGAGAAGTGAATGTCAAATTATTGATGTCTTTGGAAAAAAAAATGTTACATTTATGAGGTAGACAAGTTACTTAAAGAGCATGGTAATAACTATGCAAGTAATCTCCCTTGTCAGAGCGGCAGGCACTACGCTAGTCACCCACAAGGGGGGGGGGTAAGATAGTACTTATGCCAGAATGTTCATATGTAACAAAAATTATAGACCTACTAAATAACAGGGAAAATTACTTTACCTTAAGAGGAGATCCTACAAGAAAGTTCCAAAGTGAATTGTCCAAACTGATGGTTAATGCTCTAGACAGAGGGTGGATATTGGTTCAGCAGACAGGCTTTCCTAAGCCCAGCACCATATCATTCCAACCTCTATATAATACCTAAAATCCACAAGAATGTATAGGACCTCCTGGAAGGCTCATCATGTCGGATGTGGGATCCCTGACCCAGAACCTATCCCTTTTTGTGGATTCTTTTTCACAACCTTTAGTTCTGGGTCAGGGGTCCCATGTCTGGGACATGATGAACCTTCTGGATATACCTTCAAGGGATACTGTGGCAACCAGATTTTCAATGGGTGGCCATTGATGTGGCTAGTTTGTATATGGCCATCCCCCACCATTTGGGCTTAGAAGTGGTGGAACATTACTTAGCCCATAACAAAGCTAAAGACAACAACCTCACATTCTTCCTCCTACAGGCCCTTAATTTTATTTTGCACAAGAATTATTTATTTTTATCATACTTTTTATTTGCAGTGCTCGGCAATGCAATGGATGCTGCAGTCATCCTTGAACGTTAATTTATATATGAGCCTATGGGAGGAAGAATTTGTTCTTAATGAACTTAATAATCTAGTCTTTGAGAATGTTGTTCTCTGGCTTCATTTTATAGATGTTATCTGTATTTGAGGGGTAAGGACAATATTCAGGAGTTCATTTAATTTTGAATTGTAATACCAAAATTTGAAACTTACAGCTGAAGTTGAAAAATCCAGAATTAACTTCCTGGATGTAACCTTAGTGTGTACAGTTAGGCAAATGATTGGATCTGAGGGTTACCACAAATGGACTGTAGCCAGTTTGGTATTGCATGCTTCAAGTTCACACCACAGGAAGTTTGCAAATTTAGTCCCCTGTGGTCACTTGTGGCATATAAAATGCAACTGCTCAGATCCTGAAGTCTATAAGCTACAAGCAGAGGAACTCCTGAATAGATTCCAAGAGAAGGACGATGAGGATTCAGTTTTACAGCAAGCCTTTGCCAAAGCAGAGGCACAAGATCGAGCTTCTTTACTGGTCCCCCCAAAAAAGAAACAGTATCATCACAATAAAGAGACACCCCTGTTCTTTATCACTGAATTTAATCCTGTAGTGGGTAACATGGATAATTTATTTATTTATTAAATTTTGATGACCGGTAGGCCCACTGAGCCCGGAGGTCCTGTTGGGACAAACCCAGAGACACTTATTGGAGCAATAACATGCAGAGATGAAAATTACAGAGTGTTACAGAGTATAAGTAGGTTGGCTGTAAAATTACAGTTATACTTGGCATTTGTTACAGATGCATTTGGAGTATCAGTTGACAGTTGTGTTGAGACCATACATAGGTCCAAGTGCATTGGCTGCCTAGTGTGTTTGGAGGTAATCCGTGATAAGGGATTTTCAGGTATGGGGGTTGAGTGAAAGGAGGGGGGGGTGTGATTGTCAGGTGTTATGGCAGTGACAGCTACTGTCCTCAAGCATGTGGTTTTTGAGTCTTGTTTGGAAGTTCGGTAGAGTGGATAGAGTGGAATTTAATCCACAAATTATGGCCCCTGCTTCTAAATGGCAATTCTGCCAGGGAAATTCTTCCTACAAAACCCAGAATCATGGAAACTTTTGGTTCCACTCTAGCGGCATACAGACATGAGTCCATCGGTTCTCCTCCTCTGCAATTTAAAACATGATTTCTGCCCTTATTTCAGAACCAGCAATCACTCTAAATAGTGGCTGAGGTGTCTTCCCTAAAATACCAGCCAAAGATAAGCTGAAAGAGCCACAGTCAGAGGGTTCAGTGATCCAGAAGATTTCAGACTGCTTGGAAGGCAAGGCCCACAGCTGCAGCCTTGCTGCATCTGTAATATCTTCAGTGACCTCAGACCAGGCAGGCACTGTGAGTGATGAAGATGTGGAGGAGCCATTCATGATAACCTCCAAATGGCTCTTCATTCAACTACAAAGATTGGGCACAACTCTCGAAGGAATGGAGGGAAAGTCAATGAAAACACCAAGCAACTAGGTGAAGTGCAGCAATGAACTGCTGACTTAGAAGCAGGACTTACTGAGGGCAACTGATTTAGCAGGATGGCATGAAACAGTGCTGAGGTACCTACTCTGCTGGGAACAGGAAATGGCTGAAAAGCTTGTTGACATGGAGCTCCATTCTCGGCGGGACAACGTCCGTTTGCATGGGCTGCCTGAGAGGATTGAGTAGGGCCCAATGGAAGCTTTTCTCACTTCCTTTCTAAAGGAGCTGTCATGACCTGCAGATGAACCCATGGAAATCATGTGTTCCCATAGAGCCTTGGACCCCAGACCCACAGACCATAGGGCTAGACCTAGACCAAGGTCCATTATAATGAAAGTCTTGGACTACTGCACAAAAACCAAGGTACTCATGCAAGCATGAAGTAAAAATGAGGTGATATAGTTAGCCCACCAGTGTAGCAGTAGTGCTATAGCTTATGAAGTCAATGACCCGGTTTGGAAATGAACCCAGAGCATCAGAGGGCCAGCTGGGACAAGGAGGATTGAGCACCCAAAGGATAGCTCACCTCCTCTGGGGTGAGAGTGTGGGACTCCAGCAACAGAGAGCCTCCTGGTGACAGTCGTGGGGGTGCAATAAGCCTAGAGTCCTAGCAAGAGCTGGGATTGGTGTGATGTTTGTTACACACTAGAGCATGCAAGACATTCCAGGACATCATTGCACACCAGCTTCCTTCGGGAAACAGATAAGCAAATAATGCCACTGCTTGGACAGGTGATGCGCTGTCTGCCAACACACCCAGGTTTCAGCTAGTGCAATAGGAGGATAACAAGAGTTACAAAAAAAGGCAGTGATATTTGGAAACTCTAAACTGTACTTTGACCATGACTTTACCCCACTGATGCTGCCAAAAAGGAAGGTGCTGTTGCAAGTCACAAAAATCTGCTGGGGAAAGACATAAAAATGCAAACATTTATCCCTACTCAGTTTAAAATATTCACCTTGGAGATCTCAAAGCTTTTCAGTACATTAGCAGAGGCCAAACCACTACTGAAAAAGTCACGGGCCCACCCCCCCATAAGCTGTTTTACACCTGGCCACATCCTCAGATGCACTCTCAGACTCGAATCAATGGGCAGTGGTGAAACATCCAAGAACAAGGAACCATGCCCAGTCAGACAAGCCAGTGGAGACTGCACCAAAGCAGTATGAAAATCAGACTGGCAGAGAGAACAAGGCAGACTCACCATCCACCTCAGCGGACTCCTGCTGAACAAGAAGGAGGCTGGAGAAACCTGAAGAGATGGCGTGTTACTCAGAATATTATTTCCCCTTGACAGCAGGGGACAGTAGCCTGACTATCCTTACCATAACCGGCCTATACTGAACACTAAACTTTGCCTGTTTTGCAGTTTGAAAATTCCAATAATATTGTTTATGTAAGTGTCTCAGATTACTAGTTCTTGTTTAATCCACATGCTAGAGTGGTTGGGAATCATTAGAAATGATTGCATGTATCATTAAGGGGCTAAATTTACTTCCATTGGAAAATTAGTAGGTATTAAAAGGTGGTGTGGAAGGCTGAAAAGGTGAGAGATGGGGAGGGAGAAGAGTGGGGCTCCCTCTCTAACCCAATAACTGTGCTAGGTAGGTATGAGAAAATAACATAGGCTGCAGCAATATGAAGCATACCGAGGTAACTAATGTGCCTAGGACAGGGGGAAGCAGGGGTACCCTGAACTGCAATCTGGTCAGCCCTGGCACATCACACCCCAAGCCGCTGGAGCCTGGCAGTGGTATATCCTCTTTTTTTTTTGAAAAATATTTTTATTAACTTTTTCCATAATAAGTGCAAATTATATAGAGAATAATATATGGGGTGGTGTGTTTAACGAGATTTTACACACACCCGAGTTGTGGGATGCTACATAAACCCCGAGGGCGGCCCAGGGGTTTATGAAAAGCATCTATTACTCCAGGGTGTGTGTAAAATCGAGTTTACACACACAACCCCATATTTCATTTTTTATAATTGCAGGAGTGTGCTTTTTTGCCTCAGCAATTATAAAAAATTAAATAAGCTAACAGATTAGTGTTCAGGAAGCTGCGGACCAGTCTTGATTTTGCACGGTCTGCAGTCTTCCTAATTATACGGCTGCACTTGTTGGAGAAAAAAGGAAGAGGATATTTTATGTAAACAAATTTGTAGAAAGTTAGATTTTAGTTTTAATATAAACTTACCGCCAAGCGTCGGTTACAGCATCCTTCCAGGCTTTGCAGGGGCAGTCTGTGACATGGACTCAGATGTGGTGTCAGGCTGATGGGAAAATACTTATTTGTTTCCATTTTTAAGTGGTTTACTTGAGGAAAAGAGTTTTTTTTTTTTAATAAAAAGTTCGTTTCCCAAATACGAGGGACCAGGAAGTGTGCTCGCCATTGGAATCCGTCACAGAATGTGAGCGTCGAGAGAACAGCTACTGAGATATGATTGATTCAAGGAAACTTAGGTGAGTTTGCTAATATAATTAAATGAGCTGGGTTATAACGGCAAATTATAACCAGGTTTCTATGGGAAAAGCGCCACCCGGTAATTATATAGAGAATAATATATGGGGTGGTGTGTTTAACGAGATTTTACACACACCTGAGTTGTAGGATGCTACATAAACCCCGAGGGCGAAGCCCGAGGGGTTTATAAAAAGCATCCCACAATGAGGGTGTGTGTAAAATCTCGTTTTACACACACCACCCCATATTTTATTTTTTATAATTGCAGGAGTGCGCTTTTTCGCCTCAGCAATTATAAAAAATTAAATAAGCTAACATTCGAGCAGACTCGATAGACCGTAAGGCCTAATCTGCTGGCAAATAGTATGTTAGTGTTCAGGAAGCTGCGGACCAGTCTTGATTTTCCTAATTATATGGCTGCACTTGTTGGAGAAAAAATGAAGAGGATATTTTATTTAAAAAAATGTGTAGATACTTAGATTTTAGTTTTAATATAAACTTACCACCGAGCGGCAGTTGCAGCGTCCTTCCGGGCTTTGAGAGGCAGGGGCAGTCTGGACTCGGCTGTGGTGTCAGGCTGATGGGAAAATACTTATTTATTTCCATTTTAAATGGTTTACTGGAGGAAAATAGTTTATTTTTTTTTTATAAAACTTGCTTCCGAATACGAGGACCAGGAAGTGTTGCGCCATGGGATTCCGCTCACGGAACATGAAGCGTTGGAGAACAGCGACTGAGAGATGGTTGTTCTAAGGAAACCTGGTAAGCGGTTTGCCGTTATAACTAGCGAGGCAAATTATAACCGGGTTTCCTATGGGAAAAAGCGCTACCGTAATTATATATAAATAATACATAGTTCCATTTAAATTGACACCCAATGCAGTGATTACAACATATAGTTCCTTTCCTCTCTTCCCTTCAATATTTCATATATTTAAGACATTGCTTCAAAGACTGATTCATAGAGGAATAAGAGACGTTATCTCACTCCAAGAAAAATCTTCACAATATACACTTTCTTCTAATTCATCCCATAACTGTTTAAAATTTATTGCTTCCTTAACAAAAACCTAAACTGTTTTGTCCATTTTCCCTAGGAAGAGGCATTCAATATTGCAATATTAATATTTTTGTTGCCATCGTTCCTATATATAGAATTTGTTTACATTTGTGCTCTAAATGTAAATTTGTTGTGTCATTTAAAACTAATAGCTTGAAGTCCAGGGAATATCTATTTTGAAAATATTTTGCAATAGTTTAGCTGTTGTTATCCACCATTCTTTCATAAATTTACATGACCATAAACAGTGATTGTTTGTAAACCACAATTATGCCAACATTTTTGATTATTTGTTTTAGATATTCTACCTATTATCTGCTTGTATAATATGCCCGATCTAATATTTTTTTGGATGGCTATATTTTTAGCAAAGACATCATCTTTTTTTTACTTTTTTCCTTAAACTGGTCCATTGAGTTTCTTGCATCAGTTCACCTAGTTCTTCATTCCATTTAAAATTGTTTTCCCATGGATTTTGGTTTGTTAACATTAGCATAAATAATCTGTAAAAGTTTGTCCTCTATTTTTTTAAATAAGGCTCACTGTTCATCCTTTATTTTTTCATAATTTGGATTTTGCCTTAGACTATTATTCTTTATTAACTCTGTACATATATTCCCTAACTTTAAATAAGATAAAATAAATTAGTAAGAAACAATTCCTAGAAATGTACATAATTGATAATTTTCCCATTTATAATCATTTTTGACCATATCTATGAATCCAATTTAGTAGTGTCCATTGATTTATGGATTATATTTGCTTTTTTAACTGCAACATTCCCCCAGATCTCCAAGTGTAGGCATGGAAAAAAATCTAGATTTCCTAAATCTTTCCAATGTTGCCAACAATTCTTTTTATGTACAGTACATTAAAATATTGGTAGAATTTAAATTTGTAATTCACCTCCTGGATGAAATTTGAAGGCTCTATAAAAGGAGATTTGCCTCTACAAGAATACCTCTCTATTCATTTTTAATGGACATAAAGCCCATTCCAACATAAATTTGATTTGAAAAGCTAAAACATGTCTAAGTGGGTCCGGCATCCATAACCACCTTCAGTTCTTAAAATGTCATCTGTTTCCATGGTATCCTGGGCCCCCAAAAAAAAAAATTTAGAAAAGCCTCTTAATGTCATTAAACCATTGAAGAGGGAGCAAACCCACCACTGCTTGCAATACAAATATTAGATGTGGTAAAATCATTATTTTAATAGATTTCACACAGCCCCATAATGATAGAGAAAGCCTTCCCCAATACTCCAGTGTTGATTTTGTTCTGTCTCTGGCATTATTAAAATTGGCTTGTATTAAATGACTCTAATTATATAGTAATATTATTCCTAAATATTTGCAGGATTGATTAAAAAGTGACTCCTTTTGTATTTCTTCATTAACATAATTTTCTCCTCATATTTCCATAACAACATTTTTTGTTTATTTAACTTATATCCCGAGAATCTTGCATATGTCATAATCTCCTTAGTGACCTTAGAAGAACCATATTAATGTCCTGAAAAACAAAGGAGAATGTCATCTGCAAAGGCCTTGAGTTTGCAATACCCATTATTTGCAGGAATTCTCAAATGTCATTATTTTACCTTATTGACTGTAATATGGGCTCCAGGGACACAATGAAAAGTGTCAGAGAGAGAAAGCAGCCCTGCCTGACTTCATTTAACATTGAAAAAGGATAAATTAAATATGAGTTTACAGCAAATCTTACTATGGTCGATTGATACAGTAATTTGATTAAGTTTTGTTAGGAAAAACCCATTTATACAAAGTTTGAAACATAAAGGTTCTATCTATCAAATCAAAAGCTTTAGAAGCTTCTATAGAAATTACATGCAATTGTACTTTACTTATTTTAGCAAAATGGAAGATAGTTTGGACCCTTCCAGTGGCCCAAAATAAAGTCCGGGATTTTATAGAAAAAAACAAATTGATCCTTAAGAATCACTTCAGGTAACAGTCTTTTATCCTGTTTTTATAAGTTTTACTAATATTTTATAGTCTTGGTTTAACAAGGCTATTGGCCTATAACTGTCCACTTTATTTTCTGGTTTTCCCTCCTTTAGGATTAATATAACCTTAGCTTCACGCATGGTTTGTGGTAAAGCACATATTCCATCCTTCAGTTCTTTATACATTTGTTTAATCCTTGGCCCTAGTTCTTCTTTAAAGGTATTGTAAAATTCTTTAGGAAAGCCATCCAGTCCTGAGCTCTTATTTTTTGCAAATGTTTTCATGGTTTCAAAAATCTCCTTAAGTGAAATCTTTTGAATTACAGTTGGCTTTAGGAAGATGAATTTGGCTTAAATATTTATATATTTCTGTGGGTTCTGGGTTTTATTTCCTTTGGTATATGTCTTTATATGTTTTACTAATTTCTTCTCCCATATCTTTATTCTTATATTAAACCTTTCCCATTTGATCTATTAGGGAAGTTATTAATTTTTGGAATGTTTGTTTTTTTAACAGGAAAGCCAATACTCTTCCCGTCTCGTCCCCTTGTATATATCTAGTTTGTCTTAGTTTTTCTGAGATCTCTAGACAATTCTTTATTTAGTAGTTTCATTTTTTCTAATTTCAAATTGTACCATTCGTGTTGATATTCTGAAAAATTATTCAGAACTAAGATATCCAACTCTTTTAATTTTCATCAATCTCTAAAGCATGTCTTTTTTTTCCTTTTTTGAGTTGGTTAACTTTATAAGAGATAATTATCCCTCATAATACAGGTTTAAAAGCATCCCATATTGGTGCCACTGTTCCATTATAGTTAAATTCCCAGGCCAGGATTTTCAAACTGTGCCCAGACTAGGCACAAGTGCCTGTGCCGCGCAACTGAGTTGTGCAGGTGCAACATTGCTATATTCAAATGAGATGTGCGATCACGCATCCCATCTGAATGTAGCAAAGTTGCAGGCAGTGCAAATGGGCACCACTGAGATGCACATCACCCTGTGCAGTCTGAATACATGGAATGGGGAAGCGCCAGGTGCAAATTCCAGATTTACAGACTGTGACATGCAAATGGATCCATTATGCATGCAAGGCACAAATGGGGCCATTTGCAAAGCCATTATGGCCTCATTTGCATGTCTGGGGCAAGGATGCATCCAGCAGACTGCACCGGGTGCTCTGCAAGTGCTGCAGTAAACACAGCACACCACCCCCATGGTAGTCTAGTGGCCCCCTTCCCCGATTGTGCCATGCAATAAAAATAAACCTCAATCCCTGGTAGTTTAGTGGCCCCCCTCCTGTCCACACTACTGTAAGAAAAGAAAACCTTTCCCTCGACCCTGGTAGTCCAGTGGTAACCCCCTTCCTTCCCTGAACCCCATCCATATTGTACATCCAAGCCGCAACACCCCAGGTCTAGTGGTACCCCCTCCCTTCCCTGAATCCTGCCCATTGTACATTCATACCAAAACACCCACTGTAGCATACAACACACAACCCCAAATTGCCCTGGTAGTCTGGTGGACCCACCACCCACTGAGTCACCCACACCCCACCCCACTTTCCCTGTCCCAGCATGGCCACTGTAGTCAGCGGGCAGCAAAACGCACCCACACAACTCCACAGCTGCCCACTGACTGTGCTCTCACTGAATGACAGCTTACAGATAATCCATGTGGTCCAGCCACTGCAGATAAGGGGGTACTTCCAGCAGATTCTGTCCCAAGGGAGTAGGTCCCACTGATCATTGGGGGGTAGACCTAGAACTGAATTTTGCAATGCAGCATGCTGGTCAATGAGTCACATAGAGGATCAGGTGGGAGTGTGGCCATATCAGCATCAGAAGCTTTTAGCTGGCACCACCCAAAGAGACTATCATCATCTTACTTATGGTTTGGGTGGGAAAGTGAACATGAGAAGGGACCCACTTAGAGGTGGACACTATTGGGTCCGAGTACTGAATGTAGTTTTACAAGTTCTGCTGAAGTTTTGTTTAAGCTGCTGTCCTGCACAAGGTTGAGGGGCAGTATTTTAAGACCTGAATATGGCAGGAGATAAGGTGACTAAATATAATGTTAGGGGCTTAACAATTCACATAAGAAATTCTGTTATTATAGTTACATAAACAGCAACCACAGATTTTCTTGTTACAGGAAACTCACCTGAATGATGGTAAACTTAGGAAACTAAAACAGCAATGGGTGGGACTGTATATTCCTCCTTGTATGAAAGCACACCCTCATAGAAGAGGGTGGTCATACTAATACACAAATCCTGTCCCATAAAGGTTGCAGAGGTGGTACAATATAAGGAAGGCAGGTTTGTGTGCATAAAAGGGACCTGGGGCTCAGTGCCCTGTAAAATTCTCAATATCTGTACTCTAATGTAGTGGAGAAGAATGCCAGATTTTTTAGCAAAAAGTGCTAGTAGGCATGGCCTGGCCCCAGAATCCCTGTTTTTGGTTGGGGAGACTTCAGTGGGTTTTACATCAAGAATAGATGAGGACCAGTGAGATCACTGATCAGATGGAGAAATCCATACAGTGGCTTAGCTGAGAAATGGCTCTAACTAAAGTATGGCACTTTGTGCACCCTAAAAACGAGACTATACATGTTGGTCACAACCCATAAGACATACTCCCAAAATGATCTCTTTGCTGTCCAATGAATGGGTCCATATGGTGGAACAGTGTGATATCACACCGCCACATTCTTGGACAACAAACCAGTGACTATGGAGTGCCACCTGGCACTGGTGAACAAGTCCCAGGTCTGTCAGCTGAATGTATCCCTGTTGCAAAGGAGCAATGCCAGGAAGAAGCTGAGGCCAGTATTGCACAGTATAAAGCCAACAACCCACAGGCCAACACCACCAGGGCAGCCTGGTGGATGGACTTAAGGCAGTCATAACTGGTACATTCATCATATACACATCTAGAGTTAAAATATGAAGTGTCAGTGGCTCAGCAGGTAGCACACTCACCTCTGAGGCTGGGAGATCAGAAGGCTGTGGGTTCTATCCCCACATCAGGCACTTGGGTTAATATCCTAATGCTGACACTGTAGTGCAGCATGAGGAGGGTGCTGCACTCCAGAGGTGCCGTCTTTCAGATGAGCCGTTAAACCGAGGTCCCATGTGCCTGTTCTGGTGGTAGTTCAGGTGGATGTTAAAGATCCCACGGCACTTCTCGAAAGAGATGGGGAATTTCCCAGTGTCCTGGCCAAATTCCCCATTCACTAAAAATACCACCAGCAAGCTTAATCTGGTTCAAGGTCAGTTGGCATTCATCTGTATCCCCTCTCCGGGTCGTGCCTGAAAATAGGCAGGATTTATCTAGTGCACTTACCTGGTCAACAAAAATAAATAAATAAAATAAAAGGAACAGGCCAGGAGCAGTTGAAGCTTCAAAGGCCAGTTGTTCAACCTAGAGACCAAGGACAAGATCACATTAAAGAATGAGG
Source organism: Neoceratodus forsteri (assembly GCA_016271365.2). NCBI lineage: Eukaryota > Metazoa > Chordata > Ceratodontiformes > Ceratodontidae > Neoceratodus > Neoceratodus forsteri. The sequence goes on from CM028138.1 coordinate 423,527,300, forward strand.
TGAATCAGAGGTTGGCTGAAAAATATACCAAATGTAACTGGTTATTAGACAACAAGGTGGAGGGTATACTGTAATACTCTCGGAAGCAATTTTTTTGAGTCAGGCAACAGGATGAGTCATCTCCTTGCCTGGCAGTTCTGCAAGGAGGCAGCCAGCCAAACAGTCATGTGCCTCAAAAAAGAAGACGGCTAAGCGGGGTTTGATACAGGCTCAAAAATGGTGGCCAGACAGTTTTCAGATTTCAGTCACCACCTATATATACAAGATAAGTTGAACAACTATGAAGACCACCTAAATGCCTCTTTTGAGAAAGTGTGGCCAAAGTATTGATGGCAGAGTAGGCAGACACCCTAGATGCCCCAATAAAACAAGTGGAGGTGCAATGAGCCATAGAAAATTTAAAACAGGGAAATTGCCTTGTAGGGATGGTCTAGCCTCAAATTTTATAAAATGTTTTCGGGGATCCTGATACCTATGTTAACCGAGGTCTGCTGTAGAGTGCAATGGGGAGAGAAGGCACTCCCTCATGACAGTGTGCTCAGATCTTCGTACTCCCAAAGCTGGGGAAGGATGTCACACTTCATGGCTCCTATTGCCCCATCTCCCTTTTAAATGTAAACATGAAGATTTTCAAATCCATACTAGCAACCCATCTGCAGCATTGTGTAGGATCCCTAGTTCATCTGGACCAAACAGGGACTGATCCATGATAAGATTAGAAGGTTGCTCAGTCTGATGTCAATGCAGAAACCCTCCAAGGTCTTTTTTCCTGCAGTATGCATCGACCAGGTGAACTGGAGATTCTACACAGGATGTTGAGGGAGCTGCTTGGATATCCCATTACCAGCCTGATGACATATGCCTATCTGAATCGTGGCTTAAGCCCTCTACACCTGACAATCTCTAACATTCCCAGTTATAATTTGCTGCGGAACGACAGACCCCCCCACCTCCCAAATGCGGAGGTGGAACTATGATCTACTTCAAGTCTCCTCTCACCTTCTGAACTCCCAGCTTACCACCACTGTCCCCTTCTATCTCCTTCGAACTCATCCATGGTACCCTATTGCTAGGCAATTCAAAAACACTCCATATTTTCTGTGCATATCTGCCTCCTGATACTAGCCTTGCTGGACTCCTCTTTCTTAGAAGTGATAGGCCCTGAGTGAGCAATAAGCATTTTATCATCCTTGGTGACTTCAACATTAACTGGTTGGATAACAACAAATCTACTGCTGAACTATCCCTCAGCGGAATGCTTCTCAAACAAGTCATCTACCAACCCACCAGGATCTCCAACAACAGACTTACTACCACTCTTATCGATTGGATCCTGGCCCCCAACATTGACAAAATCACCTGCTCTGCAACCCTCCCCAACTCAGTTAGGGACCACTTGCCAGTGTTTTGTGTTTAATGTGCCAAAGTTCCCAATACCCCCCCCCCGGCACTGTCCACTTCCATGACTTCTCTTGCCTAGATCCCCTGCTATTTAAATTGGATATTGACCACTACGACTGGACCTATCTCTGATGTATAATTTGCTGTCTCATACTTCAATTCAGCATTTACCTCTCTCCTGAATAAGCATGCACCCCTCACCACTAGGAGAGTCCATGGCCAAAAAACTAAATGGCTTACCCACCCCCTCCTATCCCTCATGAAACAGAGGGAGAAAAGCTAGGCCACCTACAAAAGCCTCTGATTCCAGCACAGACTGGAATGCTTACAGAACTCTAAGAAACAAATGGTAGCAAGCCATCCACCATAGCAAAAGCTCTTACTATCGCACACATCTGGTCTCCCTCAACCACCCGCACCAGTATTGCATTTCATTTTCATTTCACTTTATTTACCGGGTAAGCACACTGAGCCAAAGCCCATTTTCAGGAACGACCTGGAGCCTCACAAAAAGGCTACAAAGCATGTTACATATAAATACAAAATACAATACATACGATAGGACAGACATACAATACTAAAACAATACATTGTTTAAAAACATTTACAAATAGTTTGTTGTTGCAAATAGTAGACATTTTTTTTAAATTAGCCTATTAGCAGTTTTACAGTATTGAGGTAAAGAATTCCAAAGTTTGGGACATTGAATTGAAAATGCCAGCTCCTCCATACAGGTTATGGTACTAGGTAGGGTCAGATGAGAAAGGGAGGAGGAACATAAAGTTCTTACTTCTCCCTTTAGTTCAATCAAAGTGAATAAGGGAGGCAAATGCTCAAGCCTGAGCATATTATTAAGCAAACAGCCTAAGTTATATTGGAAGTTTGACTTAGGAGGCAGCCACGCCTACTCATTATAAAGTATGTAATGGAGAGTTTTATATGGCCTAGCTGTAACAAATCTACATATTGGCGGTATATTCAAAGGGTTGTGCCTGGTGCAACTGAGTTGCACTGGCACATCCCTACGTGTCCCCTAGTGAGGATATTAAAAGGCTGCTCAGTGTAGTGCAAACCCGATGCACCAGGAGCAATGTAATCCCATGTGGTGCAGAGATGCAGGTGTGCCCACGACATATGGCACATCCTGATATTCAGCCCGGGATGTGTAGGGCGCATATGTTGGTGCAACTTACGTGCACCGCACACTGGTGCTCAAAGTTGAGCCGTAAAATATAGGCTCAAAAGCTGGCCACCACAGGAGAGCAGCTGTATTGCAGCACAACACAACAGCTGCCAGCTGTGGGTGGCCACCGCCCAGCAGGAGCACCATTCAAAAGCACCCAGACTCCCTGGTAGTCTAGTGGACCCCCACCCTGTATGCCTGATCTCAGGCTCCTGTATAAATAACTAACCCCTGGTGGTCTGGTGGTCCCTCCGCTGCCAGATCGCGGGCATCAGTATCAAAAAACATTTCCGGTGCTCTAGCAGTCCACCACTGCCCGATCGCGGGCTGTTGTAATGACAGAATGTAGCCTGGTGGTCCAGTGGTCCACCCTCCCACAGAGGACCTCGAGCCACCCGTATCTCCGTCATCGGTGGTAGCGGCACCTTCGTCCGCATACCGCCTAGTTGCCTCGCGAATGACAGATACAGTATGATCTGTACACCTATTGGTCCACAGTGTGGAACAATGGCTGTTGCAGACCATACTGTACTTACTACAGGACCAGATATGTGAATGCAGTCTCATTCACATATCTGGTCCTGTGTAGTATAGTATGGTCTGCAGCCCAATGGTCCACACTGTGGACCAATAGGCTGACAGATCATATTGCACGCCGTCATTCGGTGGGCGGCTGGGTGGTAGGCAGGCAGGGTGCTGCCGCCTGCCGATGACAGGGGGGGTGCTGGGTGGCCGGGGGTCCTCTGTGGGAGGGTGGGGAGGAGGTACCACTGGACCACCAGGCTACATTCTGCCATTACAACAGCCCATGATCGGGCAACGGTGGGACTGCTAGACCACCAGGTTTCAATATATTTGTACTACTGCCCGCGATTGAGCATATGGGCGGGGGAGCTACACTAGCCCACCAGGGAGCCAACCCCCAATGACAGCAGCCTAGCAGGGCGCCAGGCACATTTCGCCGGGACGCTCAATGCAACACAAGCAAATGGGGCCATAATGACATACAAATGGCCCATTTCTGTCTTGCATAGATTATGGCCTCATTTGCATGCCCCCGGCTGAATATTGTGAGTAATGTGCCTAGCGTAACTGCACTTGCGCTGGCGCATCCCCATGCTCCCTCTCCGTGGCTTGTGCTGGTGCAGTGCCACTGCGCCATGCACAATATGTGTGCTGACCATGCCATATTCAATGATGCTGAGCCATGGTGCATCACTGTTGAATATTGCCTGGTCCTGGCCCCAGTGCAACCCAGTTGCTCTGCGCCCAGGCTTGCGCCACTGCCTGGCGCAGTCTGCATATCCGGTCCATTGACTAAATCCAGATCATTGACTGTTATGTTAGTAAACAAAAATGAGTTGTAATATAAAATTGATAGCAATATACTTTTTGATATGGATTCCCTAGCTTCCCTTGTGAGGCAGTCCCTAATCCTATATAAAGCACCAAGCTTCTGGTTAACAGACTTAACTGTTCTCCAAATGTGTGCTGAAGAAGTAAGGTTGTGATCCAAAAGCACTCCTAGATACTTAAATTCTGTAACTTTTTGCAGCATTACACCAGCAAGGTTGTATACTTGTAACGATTGAGATTTTTTCAGTTTAGGTTTAGAACCAAATAAAATACAGTGTGTTTTTTTGGTATTTAACATAAGTCAATGCTGTTGTAGCCATCTATTTAAAGCAACAAAATGACAAGTTAATGAGTCATTAATTTTTTCCACAGTTACTGAACTAGAAAGGAGTAATTTTGATTTGATTGGTGTTTTAGAGATTGGGTCAACAGATATGGAGACTAACAAGTGTCCTAATATGAACCTTTGAGGTACTCCCTGTTCCAGTATCCGTATCTGGGACATGACCCACCAAAGCAGAGCCTTAAAGGGCGATTTGATAAATAACTTTGGACCCAGTCAAAAGAGGTTTCAGCTAGGCCAATGTCTTTCAGCCTCCAGAGCAGCATGGCATAATTTACCAAATTTAAGGCCTTCAATAAATCAACAAAAACTGCATCAGTCAGCCACCCTAAATCCACTGATCTTATAGTATGATTGGTAAAGCTCACCAGCACAGTATCCATACTATAGGACCTTCGAAAGCCATGCTGCTCCGGAGACCAAAGTGCACCCACCTCCAGGTATTCAGTCAACTGCCCATTAACAATTTTTTCAAACTGTTTACTGGGGAGGGGGGGACAAGATTGAGATGGGTCAAACTTCCGGTGACGTCATGCCCACGGAAGCCTCTTGAGCTGTTAGTTCTGTCTCCACCAAGGCTTTAAAATAACTGTTTTCAACTGAAAATAACAAATACGAGACTAAGCTGACCTTGCTTCCAGTTAAGATGCCATGTCGAAAGCCAGATCTCTCAAAATCCTCCTCGGATCCTCTGGATCCTGACAGATTTTGCTCAGACAGTGACTGCTCCCAGATCTCGGGCCACAGCGACCCGCCAAAGGCTGACCTCAGAAACTCCCTGAATATTGCCTGGCAAATGGATATGGTGCTGCAAGAACTCCAGGACTTCAGAAAAGAGACCAGATCCACCTTTGTGGCCTTACAGACCGATATTGGAAAAATTGAGATGAGGCTCGATTCATTAGAGGAGCAAACCACAGAATCAGATGCCCGCATGGACTGTGCAGAACACACCATAGTCCAACTCTATCAGGAAATCCAAGAGCTTCAGGAGAGGGCCGAGGACGTGGAAGCCCGAAGCAGAAGAAACAACTTCAGGATTTCGGGCTTCCCGGAGGGTTGCGAGGACAGCAACCCAATTCAGTTCCTGCAGCAATTTTTTAAGACCGAGCTAGACCTCCCAGAGTCTGCCCTCGAAATGGATCGGGCGTGCCGGGCTTTGGGCTCCAGCCTCGTAACTGCCCACTCAGAAGCTATGCGCCTTTTGCCTCAACAAAGAAATGCTGCTACACAAATCAGCAGCGAAGGGTACTTAACATAAAGAGCCACTGCATTTATGTGGATAACGACTACCCTTCCTCTATTGGAACACGTCACAGAGCCTATGCCCCAATCTTGAAGAGATTGAAGGAAGCCAATATAAAATTCAGAACTCCCCATCCCTCTAGGCTTGTGGTGCAGTTCGCTGAAGGTCCTAAAAGTTTTGAGAACACCAAAGAAGCCGCTCAGGAATTGTCCCGACTTGACCTGGATGTAGTGCTGGGCCAGAAACCGACCAACATACCCCTCATGGCTAAACTGGCACAGAAGGCCTGGAGTAAAGTCCCTCAGAGAGAGCAACACCGAAGAGAGGGCGCCTCAGCCATCCAGCAGATTGTAGCTGGACTAAAGAAACAAGCAGCTGACAACGCAATGAAGGAACCCACCACTCAAGCTGTTAAATGAATGGACTAAGTCTCACTGACTGCATCTTTCTTTCGCAGGTAAGTCAGTACCATCTTCTCCTCCCTGGATAGGCTTTGCCACCATTGCCCCTGGACCCGCTGTCCCTCCCCCATGTTCTTCCTCCTTTCGTCCGCACCACAAGAGTGCCCACTGAGGACCTGTCCTCTATAATTGAACTGGCAGCTCTGCTATTCTCCATGTGGGGTCTGTGGTATATAGAAACATAGAATTTGATGGTAGATAAGGACCACTTGGCCCACCTAGTCTGCCCATTTCCCTACCTAATGGATAAGCTGCAGATACTAGTTAACCAAAAACCTACTTCCTCCTATTCCCCCCCACTAGAATTGTCTTATGTTTTTCCCATGCATTCTTGAATTCCTCCACTGTTTTTGACTCTATGACCTCCTCAGAAAGGCTGTTCCATGCATCTACAAACCTCTCTGTGAAGAAATACTCTCACATTACCTCTGAGCCGTCCCCTCGATCTTCAAATTGTGCCTCTTATTCTTGCACACCTCTTTTTCTGAAAGATGCTACCCTCTTGGACTTTGTTGATTCCCTTGAGGTATTTGAAAGTTTCTATCGTGCCCCCCCCCCTTCTTCACATGTCTTCTGGTGCAGACCCTGCACCATTTTGGTTACCCTCCTCTGGACAGCCGCCACCCTGTCTATGTGTTTGCGGAAATGGGGTCTCCAGAACTGTACACAGTACTCCAGATGTAGTCTTACCAACTATTTGTACAGAGGGTCAACAACTTCCTGTTTTCTACTGGTGATGCCTCTCCCTATGCATCCCAGTATCCCCCCAACCCTCCTTACTGCCTTCTCACATTGCTTGCCCACCTTTAGGTCATCTGATATGACTTCCCCCAGGTCCCTTTACATTTTTGTTGTTGTCAGTATCTCACCCCCATTGTGTACTCTTCCCCTGGGTTTTTGTTTCTCAGGTGCATTACTTTGCACTTCTTTGCATTGAATCTAAGTTGCCATACATTTGACTATTCCTCCAACCTTGCCAAGTCCCTTTTCATTCTTTCCACCCCATTTTGTGTGTCAACCCTGGTGCAGATCTTTATATCATCTGCAAAGAGACATACTTTTCCTTCCAGTCCATCTGCAATGTCACCTATAAAGATATTAAAAAGGACTAGCCCCAGTACTGAACCCTGCGGTTCCCCACTAGTAACACTCCTTTCTTCACTGTGGACTCCATTTACTATTATCCTCTGTGTCCTGTTGTCCAGTCAGTGTTTTACCCAGGCTACCACGTTGAGACCCACTCCCAGGCTGGCAAATTTGTTTATTAATCTTTTGTGCGGGACTGTGTCAAATGCCTTGCTAAAGTTTAGGCAGGCCATGTCTACAGCCTGTCCCTGGTCTACTACTTTGGTCACCCAGTCAAAGAAATCAATTAGATTTGTCTGACATGACCTTCCTTCTGTGAATCCATGCTGCCTTGGGTCCTGTTCCCCCACTGGCCTCTAGGTACTCAACAATTATTTCCTTCAGAAGTGATTCCATCATTTTCCCTACCACTGAGGTCAAACTGACAGGTCTGTAGTTTCCTGCCTCCGTCTTGCTCCAACTTTTGTGAAGGGGAATCCCATCCACCCTCCTCCAGTCCTCAGGTACCACCCCATCCTCCCATGATTTATTTAAAAGGGTAGTCAGTGCTGTTACTAGTTCTTCCCTTAGTTCTTTTAGAATTCTAGGTGAATCCCATCAGGCCTCATTGCTTTATTCACCTTCAGTTTTAAGAGTTCTTTCAGAACCCTTTCTTCTGTGAAAGGACTATCAACCCCCCTATCCAGAGTGCTTCTATTGACTGGAATAGGTATCTCCCCCTGCTTTTCCATTGTGAATACTGAGCAGAAGTATTCGTTCAGTATCCCTGCTTTTTCACTGTCGCTCTCTGCCCAAGCATCTTCCTCTTTATTCAGCCTCAATATCCCTGCCTTAGTCTTTCTTTGCTCCTTAATGTACCTATAAGAGGTTTTATCCCCCTTCTTAACCGAGTTGGTTATCTTTTTCCTTGGTTTGGGCCTTTGCTATTCTGAGTGCCTTCTTCGCTTCCTTCTGCTTTAACTGGTACAGTTTTCTGTCCTGCTCCTTCTGTGTTTCCTTATACTTCCTGAATGCTATCTTTTTCTCGCTAACCTTCCCCACCACTTCTTTTGAGAACCATAGTGTTTTTTTCTTTCATTTTGATTTATTTGCTTCACACAAAGGCTTGTTGCTTCTGTGATGGCAGTTTTGATGTTTCCCCATTGTTGCTCCACCCCACCTTCTTGCCTGTTTGATAGTGCTTTTCTGAGGCATGGGTGTAGGAAGGCATACTCCAAGCACTCCATGGTGTGTAATTTTATTTAAGGGGGTAGCAAATAGGCTGTGAACTGCTTCCTTTTTCCATGAAAATTAACAAAGAAAATACTGAACCTTTCTGTAATTTTATTCATAGGAGTCAAAACTAGAAGGACTGGTCACTAATACTCTCTTTGTATCCTAAGGACAATACAACTCTACGGGCTCTGGGCTGGTATGTGGGTGTCTTAGGGAACAATGCATGGCATTTGTATTTACCCATGCATGGCAACAACCATTGTCATGAGATACAAAAGTTGTATTTATTGTGCCAAATGAGGCAACAAACACGGTCCTGGTGTACATTTGTGTGTTGTCTGGCTACACCCGGGGGGGGGGTTATCTCACCCTAACAAGGGGGGTGGGGTAGCAGTGAGTCCACTTGGTGTGCAGATCTGAAATCCCTGGCTACACCCCTGTTCTGAGGCACTCTCCCATTTTGACAAAATCAGCCCTCCTGAAGTCCAGTACCTTTACTTTCGTATGGCTTGACTCTACAGCTAAGTTTATCATGAACCATACTGTTTTGTGGTCGCTTGTTCCCAGATGGCTACTCACTTCAAGATCAGAGATCCTTTATCTGTCTCCATTTGAAAGTACCAGATCTAAGACTGCTCCCTCCTGAGTGGGTTCCAAAACTAGCTGTCTGAGGAATGCCTCCTGTAGTGACTGGTTGCCAGCCGTGAAGGTGGTGGGATGCCACCTGGGGCTCCACAGGGAAGCATGGACACCCCTGGGTGAAACACTTTGGTGGGGGTGTTGAGGGATGGGGTCTAGGTGGCTGCAGGTGGGGGGGAGAGTGGACTGGCTCTTCAACTGGCCCCCCCATGGCCTTGAAAAGGGGGCCTGGGACAGGCTGGTGGCACCTACAGGGTTCCGGATTTGTTTTTTATGTTCTTGATGCAGACTTGCCTTGCACTGCGCCATTCATTTGATGTGCAGGAGGCAGATAGGTACTAGGTGGGGGGGGTGGAGGCTGTTAATGATCCCTCCGGACAGAGCTCCAGGGTTCTCCCCCCAACTCGAACCACCACAGAGGACTGCAGGTGGGGATGGGCACTCAGCTCCCTGGCCTCTCTGCAGATAATGGGGACCCACATGATCCCCCCCGCCCCCTATGTAGCCTCACTGCTGTACCGGGGCTGCAGGGGTTGCCCGGGGGGATCAGGGTGGTGTTCTCCCCTGTGGTTCCCTCACTTCCCTCCCGGCATGACTCTTGGCTATACAACACACCACCTCAGCCTGTGCACAGATAGTCCACTAGAAGGTGCTAATGTAGCAGCAGAGTTGAATTTAGTAATGACCTAAATGGTTTAGCCTATGGCCTTGGTGGAGCCTAGGTATAGCTGTCCACCCCCCTTTCCTCCCATAGACGTTTACGTCTGGCCTCTTTCATACGGCTAAACCAAGATTGGCATACTCTGGGAATGGGTTGCTGCTTAGCATCCTACCCCATGGAAGCCACCTCTAGTTTGACTCCACCCAGTTGGCAGGAGCCTGTCTAGATTTGCCACTTTTACAGTTACTTTTACATCCCCAATGTTTGTTGTTGGAGGGGAATGCTACCCCTCACATCCCTTCAGGCAGTCACGACTTTTCTCTACGGGGCGCTGATCCCGCAGGGATGCCAGATCTGGGGTCCAACAAGGGATGCCTGTAGAGCCTCTCTGTGTTTTCAGTAATTCAAAATGGCTGATAATCCATTCAAAGGATACTCTTTAAATGTGAATGGACTAGGCAACCCCATTAAGCACTCCAGAATGCTATCCCTTTGTAAGAAGAGTCAAGCTGAGATCATGCATCTGCAAGAAACACATATATCTGCCAGTGAACAGAAAAAAATGGTCAGTAAAGGTTTTGCTCAGGTTTTCTCCTCTGCTTTTGATAGGGGCAGGAGAAGAGATGTCACCATACTACTACCAGGCCACACCCACTTCTGGGCAACCCTGGACTGGGCAGATTCAGAGGGCTGTTTAGTTGTTGTCCAGGGTTTGCTGCAGGATAGGGAGGTGACCTTGGCCAATATCTACCTCCCCCTGGGGTCAAACACGCTGACAATTCGATATCACCTGAACAAAATAGTGGAATTGACTAAAGGGACCCTCATCTAGCCAGGGGATTTTAACATTGCCCTGAGTCCCCATTTGGACTCCACTAGCTTGACCAGAGGTAGACAACTGTCCCCACATAAACTTTTTAAGCATTTTGTTCAGGAGGTGAGTTGGCTGGATGGGTGGTGAGCTCGCCACCCCAGGGGTAGGAGATACACATTCTACTCAGCTGTGCACGGCACCTATACCAGAATTAAAATGGAATGTTTGGGGGCACTTAGGGAAGCTGCCATGGGGGATACTGTCCATTCTGACCATGCCCCTGTGACCACTTCCTGGGTGCTGGGACTTGAGAGGCATAATACCATCTGGAGATTTAACCGTGTTCACCTTAGAAACAAGCCCTTCCGGGAGTTTCTTAATGATACGATACAACAGATTCTGGAGGACAACCCCAACCCTGAGATCCCCTCCTCCACTAAATGGAATACTTTGAAAGTGGTCTTGAGAGGGCACTTAATACAACACTCTGCCAGACTCAAGAAACAATGGAGGGAAAGACAGGTACACCTGGAGCAAACCATCCACTTCCTCCAGGCCGCTCATCAACAGGGGACATGTCGGTGATGCCCCAACTCAAGCAGGTCAAAAGGGAGCTGGACACACTCTGCATGCAGCAGACAGGGAGAGCCCTGGCCTTCTTGAGACAGAGATATGGAGAGATAGGCCCACAGGCCTCTCAACTTTTGGCCTTCCGTTTACGTAAGCAATGTAAGCTGTCAACCATTGTGGCTATCTTGTACTCCAACGCAGGTGCCCTACAAACAAAACTAAGGCACATTACTCAGACATTCTATGATTATTACAACACCTTGTACATGTCTGAAGGCCCCTCGGACCCCAGCACCATTAATGCCTTCCTCTCCCCATTGAAACTCCCCGGGCTTACTCAGAGCCAACAAACCAGTCTGATCTCCCTCATAATCCAAATGGAGCTACTCTCTGCTATTTCCAAATCTAAAACCATGAAAGCCCCAGGTCCTTATGGGTATGGAACAGAATTTTATAAATATACTATGCAAATGGTCAGCCCACTCCTCCTGTAAGTTTATAATGTGTTGTAGGGCCTCTGTGCCCCCCCCCCCAAAGCTGGAGGTATGCAGCAATTTCACTTATCTCTAAACCAGACAAGGACCCCCTCTCATGTAGCTTGTACCGCCCAATATCAGTCCTAAATGTGGACTATAAGTATCTTATGTGCATATTGGCCAAGCGACTTGATACCATCATCCCCACCTTAATTAATCTGGACCAGACTTTTTTTTTTTTGTTTTGTTTTGTTTTTTTGCATCATTTGTTTATTAGGTTTTCCATTATAATTGACATACAAACATGTATGGGTTCAAACAGGACATACAGAAACATAAATTCTTAACTTATGTAGATCAAGATCCAGTTCCACATTTAATCACAAAGCAAGAACCAATCATATTATTCAAGCAGTAATCCAGGTGATGGCAGGGTCAGGGTTACTCTCTTCTCCAGGCAAAAGCCAAAAGCCAAATACGTCTGTCAATATGGCTTTAGAGCCATCCCTCTCCCAGCATGACATTATCTGCAACTGACAGGGAGGCCAGGTATGGCTGCCACACTCTATGAAAGAGCTCCCCTTTATCATTTATGATGTAGATCAAACATTCCAAAGTAAGGGCTTGTAATATCAGGGTTTTCCATTGGGATATGGTGGGTTTCACAGCAGTTACCCACGTATTAAGGATATGGTGTTTGGCCATGAAAAGGATGACTCTTAGCCATCTCTGGACGGGGTCCACTCCTCCTCCCCGGTATCTTCTACTCCAAATAGCAATAGCAGAGGGGACACTGGGAACTGCTGCCCTGTAATATTTTGCATCTCTGTCACCACATCCCTCCAAAAGTCTTGTAAAATAGGACAGGCCCAGAAGTAATGGTAATAGCATGCTACGTTATTATTACATCTAGGACAAATAGGGGACACTGCGGGGTTATATTTGTGGACAATCAATGGTGGGCAATATAATCTATGGCAGAATTTGTAATAAGATTCCTTATACTTATTGCACAGTAAAATACCCTGGTGAAGCTGAGATACTAATTTCCAGTTATCCTCTGATAAGGGGGTTACCGAATCTCTCTCACAGAGTAGTCTTATTTTCTGTGTCTTGTCTGGAAGCAAGACTTTACCCTCCTTAGCCACTCTACAAATAGTACCTTTTGGGCTTTTTTGTCCAGCCAATATTAGGTGCTCAAGTTGGTCCCATAAAGAGTCCAACCATTGGAGCCTGCCCATAACTCTAGCATATGCCCCGACTTGCAGGTAGCAAAAAAAATGTTGGCACCCTAAACCAGTTCTAGCCTGTAAGTTCTCAAATGAGTCTAGCCCATTACGAGTAAAGAGTTTTTTTTAAACTAAAGATGCCTCTTTCTTCCCACTCCCTATATCCCATTATCTTCCAGTCCTAGTAGGAAGAACAGATTTACCCCCCAGGTGTAGAAGCAGTGTATCGTCTTGTCCTATACTTCTCAGTTTAGTCATCCCCCTCCAGCTCTATGATACAGTTCAGACCAGAGGATTTGGTTTAGGCAAACCAAGATATGCCTTCCAGCCTCTGAAAAAGAGATAAGCAGAAACCCGGCCCGGGCATACCCTCTCCTCCAAATCCAGCCATCCTGCTTCTCTAGGTCTACTAATCCAATCTTGTATATATCGGCACTGGATGGCCATGTGATAAACCCCCAAATCTGGAAACTGAAGCCCTTCCTTCTCTGTTGAAGCTTTTAACCAAGCCAGGCATATCCTTGGACATTTGCCCTCCCAAATAAAATTTGAAAAGGCTTTCTCTAACCTCTTAATATCGACCTTCCTTAACCCTATATGCAACATCTGTAAACCATAGAGTACCCTGGGAAGGACATTCATTTTGATTAAATTTATTCTGCCCAGCCATGTAACGGGAAGTTTATGCCACGTAGTTAAGTCTGCTGTTATTGTTTGCAGGAGCGGGGTGTAATTAAGATTATATAGGGCTCCAATATTCCTCCCAAACCTAATGCCCAGATATGTAAAAGCCTCCTGGACTTTTCTAGAGCCCCATTTTGACCCCTGTGTTTTCTCTGTATCATCAGACCTCCCAACTCTCATCTCCTCCGATTTCTCCAAATTTAACTTATAACCTGAAAATTTGGAGAATTGATCAATCAGTTTTAGTAACACAGACATGGACTGCTGTGGTTTAGTTATATATAATAGCATATCGTCAGCATATAGCGATAGTTTGCTCTCCCTACCTATCTTACCTATGACACCCAAGATATCAGACTGTGCTTGAATGGCTATAGCCAAGGGTTCAAGTAACATAGCAAATAAGAGGGGTGACAGTGGACACCCCTGTCTGGTTCCCCTACCTAATTCAAAACTGTCGGACAGACTGCCATTGACTAGGACTCTAGCCCTGGGGCTCTTATACATCTGCTGTACTAAGCCAATAAATTCTACACCTAGACCAAACCGGGCTAAGACTTCCATTAAATATGGCCACTACACTCTGTCAAATGCTTTTTCTGCATCCATTGACAGAATATGTACCACTTCTTGTCCATTCCTTACCCCCCCCCAAATCACATTTAGAAGGGTTCTCATGTTGTGATAAGAATATCTGTCTCAGATGAACCCGGTTTGGTCTAGGTGGATCAGCCTTGGCCAAAGTTAATTCAACCTACTCGCCATTATCTTAGCCATTATTTTAGAATCACAATTTAAGAGAGAGATTGGTCTAAAAGAAGCACATTCAAGTCAGTCTTTACCCGCCTTTGGAATCAGGCAAATAGTTGCCTCCACCCAAGAATGTGGCAGCTCTCCTAACTCCTCTCTGGCCTCTTTAAATACTTCCTCTAAGTGTTCTACTAATTGGGCCTGCATAGCCTTGTAATATTCAGCCCGAAAACCATCTGTCCCACTAGTTTTCCCTCTTTTAAGGGCTACAATAGGTTTAGAGATTTCCTCTCTAGTTATTGTGGAACCTAGCCATGTTCGTTGCAGTTCTGTAATCTGTGGCAATGTGAGCCTATTCAAGAACTTGGGCATTCCATTTTCTCCATCTCCTGTTTGTGAGAGATTAAGTCCCTAATAAAATCTCATGAATCTATCTCCAATAGATTTTTTATCTTTCTGGAGCGTGACATCCTCCCCCTTAATAGCATGTATCAAATGTGACCCACATTTCCCTCGAATTAAGTTAGTCAACATGGTGCCCGGCCTGTTCCTCCATTCATAGAAGTGCTTCCAAACAAAAAGGCAGGTTTTCCATAGCGCTCCCATCAATGTTATTTAATGCCCCACGGGTCCCTGTCAATAGGTGATGCACAGTTTCTCCCCCCTCCCCCTGGGCAGCTTTTTGTTCTAGGACTCTAAGTCTCTGTTCCAAATTTGTCCTTAGCTCCCTAACTTTCTTTTTATGATGGGCTACAAAACTAATTATAGCCCCTCTTGTGAATGCTTTTCCTGCATCACAAAAGATGGCCTTGGATGGGGTCGTCTCCAAGTTATCTTTTACATATTGTTTCCATTGATCTTGTATGTGCTCTTTAAATTCCTTATTAGCTAACAAATAGTTAAGGAATCTCCACGCTGTTTGGATAGATTTTTCCTTCCCCCATTGTAATGACATTATGACCATAGCATGGTCATATATATGAATTGGGCTGTGTTTAATATAATCGGGCTGAAAATACCATTCCCTAGGGAGGAACAGATAATCGAGCCATGATCAGGTGTGATGGGGGAGGGGGGTGCGAGAAAAAAGTGTACTCTTTGGCAGTAGGGTTAGCTGTGCACCACCTATCTATAATATCTAGATCAATCATTCCCGCTAACCATTCACGGATGGCTCCTTTAGGGGTTTCTTTACTCGCCAAGTGATCCAATATTGGATTGAGCAGGCAATTCATATCTCCCCCAGTATTAAGTTCAGAAATTGTTCCTCAACTAGTAGGGCCATAAGAGTTCTATAAAACAGTGAGTCATGAACAGCCAGAGCGTATATGCTCACAAACGTGACTTTTTCCCCTTGCAGCGTCCCAACAACAAATATATAATGCCAAGTATCTGGTTCCTCCACCACCCGCTCCATCTGGAATGGCAATTTCTTGTGCAGGAGAACAGTCACCCCTCTTTTATGAGAATTAAAGGCTGCTGCATAACACTCTCCCACCCATCCCCTCTTTAGCGTGCTCTTTATCTGTGAGGTGGGTCACCTGAAGCAGGGCCCCTTGGGTATTTTGTCACTTCAGGGCAGTCAGCAACATCGTACGTTTTATAGGGGTGGCTATTCCCCTGACATTCCATGACACTATAATCAAATCTTTTAAGGTAGCCATAATTCCAGCCTTTGTATGGTCCCCATCCAGTAGCCATCATGAGCTCTACCAAACCTCCCATCTCATATCTCCACAAGTTTTGATTGGTAGTATATATGGATCTTAGAACTGGTATCCAACTGTGTATTAACAAACAAACAATAACTATATACAAACCCTCCCCTCCAGCCCCCCCCTTATGTCTCTGTACTCCTCCCACCCCGTTGTAAAAGTAGCTGAAATTTTACACACCCTTCCCTTCATGAAACTGGAAAGCATCCTCCGCTCCCCATCTAGCCGCAGGTTGCCTTAAAAGCTTTAAAACTGTAACTTCCAATATGATCCCCTTTTAAGCCGCCTGATCGAAAACAGAAGTAATTAAAAAAGAACAAAAGATAAATTTCCCCCAGCACATTATAAGGTGCAACTAATACTTTGCAATTGCCATAATCCATGCCAATCAACTTGAATAAGTGACCCCAGTTTACGTAAATGAGATAAGAAAATGTGGTCTAAGTGATACATGGGTCAGGAAAGGGCCCGCCGAAGTGGAGGGCGCGCAGCGCAAGTCAGCAAAAGGTGCCGCCTCACCCTCCCCCAGTTACCCCCACCACTTCCTTCCCAGATTAGTTTTCTCTCTCTATCAACATTCTCCACATATACATAGATGAAGCCATCCAAATTAGTATAAAGTTCCCTCTTAAACATGCGAGGTGTCCAAAACGAGAGTTCCACCAGTCTCAAACATCAGTCTCAAAACAGAAAGTGGGTAATCCAGGGGTCTCTTCTTCAATACCTCCAGCATCCAGGCTTTGATGAGAGTAGGAGTAGAAGGAAAAAAATAAACAAGCAATAAACACAAACTCTAGGGTAGCAGGCCTCCAGCCCACATCGGAGACTGCAACTCCATCCATCTATGAGAATGTCCCAGCACTCCCCATTAAGGCTGGATGCCATCCAACAAAGAGAGGCATAACCATCCAGCACACAGAGCAGTCTTGCTGTTTCTGGAATAGTCAACCTTCTTCTTCAGGTCTCCATTTCCCATCAATGCAGGTAATAAGCTTTGCTCTACTGGCCTGTCTTTCCCCTAGTAAACATCAAAGTAACAGTTACAGTACCTTAATTATGTGAAAATTCCAAGTTCTTACGTGGCTCAAATGATTAGGCCAATCACACAGGGAAAACTTCAAACAGCACAGTACTCCATGAACAATTCACCCCATTTTCTTCTTCAAATCTTGAACAAACACTTCTACCTTTGAGACCTCCCAGAAGGAGTATACAGCCCTTTTGTGTTTAATTTTGAGAGTAGCTGGATACAGCATGTAGCACTCTACTCTAGCCTCACACAACTGTGCCATCACAGGATTGAAGGCCCGGCATTGCCTCAGCAACCAGGCAGAACAGTCCTGAGAGAGAAATAATCGATGTCCTTCATATTGCAACCCAGGATGTTCCCGATAAGCCTTCAGAATGGCCTCTCTATTAGGGTAATTATGAAACCTCATAATTATTTTTCATGGAGGTTGATTAGGTGCAGGTTTGGGCATGACTGCCCTGTGGACCCTCTCAAGCTTCAGATGGCCGTTTTTAGGGGAGAGCCTGAGGAGCTCTGGCAAGGTCGTGGCACAGAAATTGATCACATTCGATCTCTTCTACCCCTCTGGTAATCCACAGAGCTGCAAATTCAGCCTATGTTGATAATTCTCCTGGTAATCGATAAGTTATTTAAATTCTTCTGGTTCCCATTGTAGTGCTATAATTTGTTCTGGCAAGGGTACTGTATTGTCTTCAATATCGGAAAACCATTGTTCAGCCTCATTCAACCTGGTGGCATGTAAATCTACAAGTTCTTGCAGCTTCCGATCAAAATTAGTAGCAAGGCTGGTGAGCTTAGGCTCTCTGCGAGCCAGGACCTTTTAGTTGACCAGCGACCCAAGATTGACTTCTACAGCCGAGAAAATATGGTCATGTTCTCTACTTGTGAGAGACTGGTGGTTGCTTCTTCTGATTTTTGCCGTTTACATGAGCTTTTTGCCACAGTGGAGACTACATACTCGTTCATCCTCTGTTCTGCTATATTTCCCTGGCTTTAAGTAATATTTATTTTTTATTTTTAGCAGTTTTCTTCTTTTATTTGCAGTGGTTTGCAGAGCGAGGGAAAATTGCGTCCTTAGTCTAGTCAGCTCATTGGTGCTCCCGACAGGTTTTGTAAGCTCTAGATCCACTGCTGACAACATGCGGAGGGCACTACACCTAGTCCAGGAAATGCGGACATGCAAAGATTCAGCTGTCTTTCTCAGCCTAGATATGAACATATGAAATTTGCCAGCAGATAAAGGTCTAGAGGTCTATCAAGTCTGCTCGAATGTGCAGCTAGCACCCCTTATTCTGCAGCTGCCCCTCCCTTCCACCCTTCCCCTTCATTAACCCTCCCCCTTGTCCTGTCCCATCTTCACTTGAAGCAGTCCACTGTTCTACTGCATACCACTTCAGCAGGTAACGCATTCCACCCAGCCACCACCCTCTCTGTAAAAAAGTGTCTCCTCATCTCCCTCCTGAACCTTCCTCACTCCAGTCTCATATCATGGCCCCTGGTGTTCCTCCCTCCCTTACTTTGAACAGCCCCTCTGTATCCGTCTTGTTTATTCCTTTCATGTATTTAAAGGTTTCAATCATGTCACCCGTCTCTTCTCTCTCCCAGTGAGTACATGTTCAACTCCTTCAACCTCCTCTCATATGATAGTCCCCAGCCCCTTGATCATCTTTGTGGCTCTG
This sequence comes from Neoceratodus forsteri, assembly GCA_016271365.2. Classification (NCBI taxonomy): domain Eukaryota; kingdom Metazoa; phylum Chordata; order Ceratodontiformes; family Ceratodontidae; genus Neoceratodus; species Neoceratodus forsteri. Next base: position 423,545,838 of record CM028138.1, read on the forward strand.
CTCACCCCCTCAGTAACTTGATGTCCCTCTTCAGATCACGGATGCCAGTACTGCCGCAGTACTCAGGTGTGGTCTAACTAATGACCTACACAGTGGCAGAATCTCACCTCCTCCTCCTCCTCAAGGATATACCCCTTGCCAATACAACCCAGCATTTTGTTGGCCTTGCAGCTGCTCTTCCCACATTGTGCTGAGTTGTTCATTGACCCTGTAATGAGCACACCAAGATCCTTCTCCTCCTCTGTCTGGGCTAGCTCGCTCCCCTAGCTGGTAACTCCTCCTTGGGTTCTTCATCTCAAAATGCAGCACCTGCACTTTTTGGCATTATAAGCCCAGTTGCCAGGTGTCTGACCAGGTTTCAAACTTTGCCAGATCATCCTGCAACCCCTGCCATCCCCCTAGGTCATCCACCAACGCGCCTACCTTGGTATCATCAGCAAACAGACTGATCTTGCTCTTGATGTCCCATGATATGTCTGCAATGAACATCCCAAACAACACTGGTCCCAACACTGAGCCCTGTGGAACACCGCTCATCACTGCCCTTGGGTGTGAGAGCTCCCACCCACCACCACCCTCTGTTGCCTTCCCTGCAGCCAGTTTCCTACCCATCTCACCAGCTTTGCACCCGCCCTGTGCCTACTAACTTCCTTCCCAGCCTTCCATGTGGCACTGAGTCGAAGCCTTACTGAGGTCCAGATACAGGACATCCACTGCATGGCCCCTGTCCAATTGCCTAGTTACCCAGTCATAGGAACTTCGACCAGGTTGGTTTGGCAGGATCTGCCACGATGAAGCCATGCTGTCTGCTGTCCTGTAGTCCTTTGAGCCTCTAGGAGGGCCACCAGCCTCCTTCAGGATAGTCTCCATTAGCTTACCCACAATGGATGTGAGGCTCACTGGTCTGTGGTTTCCGGTTCATCCTTGGGGCCACTCTTGTGGAGGGCACCACATGAGCCATCCTCCAGTCCTGAGGTACACACCCAGATGTAGTGAGGCATTAAATAGGTCTGCCAAAGGTCCTGCAAGGACCTCTGCCACTCCTTCAGTACCCTGGGGTGGATGCCATCTGGGCCTGGTGCTCTGTCCACCCTCAGTGCCTTCAAACCCTTTCGAACTCTGCTCTCCATGATTTCCCATCTGTCACCACTTCCTCCCTGCTTCTGCCATTTCTGCCACCTTGGGTGTCACCCCCTCTTCTTTTAGTAAATACTGAGCAGAAGTACTCATTTAGTGCTTCCGCCTTATCGCACCCTGCTTCCACCCAACCCCCCTCCTTCCTAATCCTTACTATGTGGTCCTTACAGCTCCTTTTCTCCCTGATGTACTTAAAGAAGTCTTTCTTCCCCTTCTTAATGCCTTGTGCCAGCCTGAGTTCCGTAGATGCTTTGGCTCCCCTTACTGCCTTTGTCAGCTCCTTCGATTCTGTCAAGTACTCCTCCCTGTCCTGCCCTCTCCCTGTTTTCTTGTACTTCCTAAAGGCAGCTCTTTTCCTCCTTACCTTTTCCATGACCTCCTTGTTCAACCAGATCGGTTTCTTAGCCCTACCTTTCTTGCTCTGGGCTTTGTAGCAGGTTTTGGTTGCCTCCACTATCCCCACCTTTATGAGCTCCCACCTCTGGTTAGTGTCCATACTAGATTGAATTCTGGCCAGGTACCCTTTTACCACTTCCCCCATCCTCCCAAAGTCAGGTCTCCTGAAGTCCAGCACTATTATTGCCAGATTCCCTCCTCCTTGCCCATATCCAGCATGAGCCATACTGGCGGTGGTCACCCTGGACAGCGTTCCTCCACTGTAAGTTCTCTCACAAAGTCCCCATTTGCCAGCACAAGGTCAAGGTATTTCCTAACCTGGTTGGTTCACTGACCATTTGCAGCAGGAAGCTGTCCTGGAAGGCATCCAGCAGTACCTGCTCCTTCTGTTCCTGGTTGTTGGGGTGCTCCAGTCCACTCTTGGCATGTTGAAGTCCCCCACAATCACCACACTACTCTTCTCGCAGGTCCTCCTGATCTATCCCGCTAGTTCCCTGTCTAACTCCTCCATCTGAGATGGTGGCCTGTACACCACTCCCATTCTAAGAATCCTATTCTTGGAATCCTGGATTTGCATCCAAAGTGACTCCGTACTACCTTCTCCCCTTCCTCCCTTACACACTTCAGTCCTTCCTTCACATATAGTGCCACCCCCCCCCTCCTTTCCCAATCACTCTGTCCCTACGAAATAATCTGTACCCTGGTACAGACAGGTCCCAGTCATTGTATTGGGTGACCCATGTTTCCATGATGACTGCAATGTCCACCTCTCCCTCTGCCATGAGAACCTGTAACTGCAGTTTTTCCTCCCAAGGCTCCTAGCATTAAGGGTAACCACCTTCCACCCTTCCCCATCCTGCCCTCCTTTCCTAGCATCACCAACAGTACTTGCCCATTTGTCCTTTGTCACTGTTATAGAGGAAGCTCATATGGTTTCCCAACCTGTGGTCTCTGTATATCTCTTCTCCAACTGCCACCCCACTCCTAGTTTAAATTCCCAACTTCCTCTATGTACTCCTCCATCCCTGTTTCCAACACTTTCTTTCCTCCTCACTCAAGTGTAGTCTGTCCTTGGCATAGAGACTACTGTCCTCCCAGGTCCCTCCCCACCCCACCCCAACAGCCCATACCCTTTAGCACAACACCAGGTTCTTAGCCATCCATTAAATTCCTCTATTCTCAGCTTTCTTGTTGTGCTTGCCTTTGGCATAGGAAGTATCTCTGAAAAAGTTACTGATCTTCCTGCCCCCCTCACATAATTGTGCTAGTTCCTCAAACCTCCTCTGGACTGTATCTACTGTCTTGTTAGCCAGGTCGTTTGTCCCAAGATGTATAATTAAATGAGGCTTGTCCCTACCCCTTCTAGCATATTTCAGAACAGACTGTCCCATCCTTTCGCTGTCATTCCTGGCATGGCCTCCACCCAAATCGCGACTATGCCTCTCCCCTTGCTACCCACCTAACTCCTCTTAGTATTGAGTCCCCAGCACTAAGATTCCACCCTCTTACTCCCTGCTTGCTTCCATTCATCTCCTCTCTCATTTCAGCTCCTCTTCTTCCTCCTGCACATTATTTCCCCTTTTACCCTGTTGCAATTCTCCCAGCAGAACTCCCCCAGTTTGGTTCAGGCATTTATCAATTACTCCTCTAATTTCATCATTTCCCTCCTCCACCTTCTTCCTCTCTAGCAGTGCACAACTATTTTCTGAAGGCCCTTCACAAATGCCCGTTCCTCTCTCTTCATAGTAACCTGTTCTCTCCTTTCCACTCCATGACTTTTGTCACTTCTTCACCTCCCCTCACAAGTCCCTATCTCCTCCTTCCATTTGTCTTTTGTCTCCTGACCTGGTTTCCCCGGCAATTGTTCTTCCTGGCCTGGGCCCCTTTGTCTCTGCTTCCCTTCTTCTGACCCTCTCCTCACCATTGTTGGCTCAATCACCCTCCTCATCTCCCTTCTTCCTCCTCCAGTATTGGGCTAAACCCACCCCAATCTGCCTTGCCTGTCTTAGTTCCTCCTGCAGACCCTCAATCTCCTTTCTAAGTTTTTCTATGTGGTTGCACACTAAACATCCTCCCACACTCCAGGCAATTTTTAGAAAGATTGGTGCACCGCAGTTGTTGCAGCCTACCACCCTACCCATTGCTGTTGTTGCCCACCAGCGACCCCCCACCCTTCCAGATGCAGGATACCAAACACTCCCCCAAGTCTCCCCTCTCCCCCCTCTATCAGTGCAAAACATTTTCTTTATTTCCCTTACCTCCTTTGTTGCACATTTTAGATATATTGAGCAACTGCTTTTATATTCCTATCCTTCCTATCCACACTCAAAACAGACTTTAAGTAGCCATTGCACAACCTTCTTCAAACTCCTACTCCTCCTTTCCCCAATGCAATATCAATTAAGAAGATAATGGAAAGCTCCTAGATTTGCATTTATTTCCTTCCACTGAGAGAGCAGTCACCTCTTCACTTGCTGCTGTTCCTTTCCTGGATGTCTGCTTTTGCTATGACAGGTGCATATCCTTTGCCTGTTTGAGGAAGTGATGTCAGAACCCCTGGTATAGAGGAAATAATGGACCAAGGGTGGGACCAGCCCAAGTCTTCCAGAAACAATCAGGTAGCTGAGGCCTCTGGTCAGACCATTAGCACCCTTCCTCCACTCTGCACTCAAACTTTGCAGCTAGGGAAGCCAGCAACAATGAATCACAATTCTACTCAAAGCCCCCAAAATAAGTTTGCTACCCAAAGAAACAGGACTCCAATTCAAACAGCTTCACCAACAATACATCAAAATAGGCTTAGAATTAGAAGATGTATGTCTCCAATTCAAAGAAACAGACCCAGTTAAATCACACCAATTGTGTTTTAAAACAGAAGAAATAGGTCTCTACAGCCTGGCACACAATGAATCAAACAAATGGGCCCACTTACAGCTACCAAAACAGGTTTCGAAACTCCAACAGCCCCAAACAATACCCTGCTAGCCCCTTAGTAGTAAGAAAGAAAAGAAATAACCTTCTAACAAGTAGAATCCGCAAGAAACAATGTAAAACAACAAGAAGCTACTGTACTGTAGATCTGATCTTGTCCCCCTTCTAGTTCCTTCTGAGAAGCCAAAGCACTGAGTTCCAAACTCTGTGATTTCCCTTGTGCTGCTTTCAAAATCAGACAGTTCCAAACTCTGTGATTTCCCTTGTGCTGCTTTCAAAATCAGACAGTTCCAAACTCTGTGATTTCCCTTGTGCTGCTTTCAAAATCAGACAGTTCCAAACTCTGTGATTTCCCTTGTGCTGCTTTCAAAATCAGATAGTTCCAAACTCTGCTGATGCTGATGATGTAGATGCTGAGAAGGCATTTAGTAGGGTCTAATGGCACTTTTTTTTTGCCACTGTGTCCAAGATGGGATTTTCTGTTCTCTTTATCTCTATGATAAAAGCTCTGTATTCCTCCCCTCAGGTCTGTGTCAAGGTTTCGGGCCATCACTCACCCTATTTCCCCCTGTCTAGGGGAACCCTTCAGGGCTGTCCTCTGTCCCCAAGACTATTTGCCATCTTCATCGCGCCCTTGGCCCAGGCTATTAGACTTTCCCCTCAAATACAAGGGGTCCAGATGGAGGAGATGGAACATCACATAACTCTGTACGCAGATGATGTTTTACTTTTTCGGTCAAACCCCCTACAGTTTGTTCCAGCTGTCTTCCAAATCCTTGACGACTTTGGATCCTGCTCAGGTTATAAGCTCAACACATCCAAAATGGATGCACTGGCATTCCACTTTGCCCCTCCTCCCCATTTAAGCAAACCTATCCATTTTGCTGGGACCTTGAAAAATTGAAGTACCTGGGCATATATCTCTCACATGAACTAGAGAAAGCCATGCTGAATAACTATGACCCTCTTTTATTCCAGCTCCAACTTGATTTGACCAGGTGGAGTGTTCTCCCTCTTAATCTCCTACAAAGAATCGAGGTAGTCCATATGGTGGCTCTGACAAGGGCCCTCTGCCTCTTTCAGAATGTACCACTTAGCATTCCAGCAAAGAAATTTTGCACCTGGATTAAGACGATCATGGGATTCATATGGGCCAGAAAGCGCCCAAGAGTGAAATTCTCCATCCTCTCTCTCCCCAGAGAGAAGGGAGGGCTTTCTTTTCCCAATCTTAAGCTATACTACTAGGCCTCTAAACTTTCTTTTATTGCCACACATTTTATGAGGACTAGCCCCATTATCTGAAGAGAGATCGAGGAAGGCCTTCTCCCTCTCAAGGACCTGGTCTGGGCAATTCTGTATCAGAACCCCCCTCCCATGGACCTACCACAAGTGTCCTCCTCCCTCCGACCTACGCTGCCCCGATCAAACAGGGCATGGCCAAGCCGGAGGTCACCAGGATGCAAATCCTGTATAACAAGGTGGTCCGGTTTGCTACCAGGACCACTCATGAAGTCACCATTGTGACACACTTGCCCAGCTATGCTGGCCCTTTCTGACCACTCATCTTTATTACCCCCTGCTCTGCTTGACCTTCAAGCTACTCAGCCCTTTAGCTCCACCCAGCATAGTTGGAACTATCGCAATCAAACATAACCCCAGAAGCCTACAGACATCTAGATGAACACTGCTTGAAGTTCCCAGAGTCAGGACTAACGCTGGCAGCAGGTCGTTCTCCTACTCAGCCCCCTATCTGTGGACCAAACTCCCACCCCTAGTGCAGGAAGCCTCCTCATTGATGAATTTCTGCACCAGACTCAAAGCCCATATGTCTGATACTAGCACTTGCCATTGCCAAGGCTCATGATTACCACCCTCCCACTTGCTTCTATCCTCCTAATAATCAGATTCTCCATGCACCTCATCAGGTTCCACGGTGCTTCCCTCTAGACATTGTCCCACAGCTAACTCTCCACTGAACCATGACAGCAGATGATAATGAGCTTATCATGTAAAATGACCTTTCTTCTGCACCTATTGTTAAATCTATTGCAAACCTATTTGTAAGGACTGTAGCATGATGATAACCATGGCTGTAACCTGCATACACACCTGAAACTACTCAGTAACCCAAGTCTTTCTCTGTATGAAAATATGTATTGTTATCCTGGGTTGCCCTTGAAAAAGGGACCTTCGGGGCTCAGTGGGCCTACCCAGTCACCAAATTTAATAAATAAAATAAATAAATAAAAATCCTGTGGCCCATGGATCTCTCACCAGATCAGAGCGTGGAATTCGATCCGCAGGCATTTTTCTCTCTCCCCTTGTCTGCTATACCTATGCCCTGTAGCTCTTCTGAAGAGCTTTCCTCCAGCCTGAATGGACCACACATGTGGTTCCTGGGATCACCTTTGTCTCTCAATCCTCTCACAGTTCTTGAGTGGGAACAGTTTCAGACCCTTTCAGGGATTGTGACAGGCCCATGGACTAAGGCACAGACTTTTTTTGGTATTTACAATTGAGGCACTTTTACTATTCCCTTCCACTCGAATCATGGGACCCTGATGACTTCCCCCCCTAATAACACTACTCCAGAAGCTCCTCCTCTCATCTGAGATGCCCCATGCCATTTCTGTTTTTTTTATCAAGCCCGGTGGAAACAACAAGGTAACCATTAATAAATTTTCGAGAGCTGAGCCAGGAGCTAGACCTGAATATTACACCACAACAGTGGGTCAATAGCTGCTATCAGTCCTCTAAGCTCACCTACTCCCATAGTTGGAGATTATTCTCATGGCAACTGCTATTAAGATACTTCCATACACCAGCCATAACGGCTCACTTTTCAGTAACCAAAACAGTCAAATGTTGGTGTCAATATGGTGAACCACTGGTTCATCACTCTCATATATTTTGGCTATGCCCCAAAATACAGTCATTCTTGACCTCCCTACAGACAGAACTGCAAACCCTGTTTGGGCATCCACTCCTCCTTACTAACATACTAACATACTAAAATGCCAGCAGAATAGGCCTAACGGTCTTTCGTGTCTGCTAGTTCGGTCAGCCCCCACCCTGGGTGCTGACCTTGCTGTCCCCCTCGCCTTCTCTGGCTTCTCCCTTCCAGTTCGGATATTCTTGCTGCATTGGTTTTGCTTCCAGAACCCTTCCCTGTACCTGTCCCACCCCTGTTGAACCCCTCCACTGTCTCTGCCTCCACCAGCCCCCTAGGCAGTGCATTCCATAGCTCCACCACCCTCTCAGTGAAGTAGCACCTCCTCCTTTCTCCCTGAATCTTCCTCCCTCCAGCTTCCACCCATGCCCTCTAGTGGCCCTTCCTCCTTCCTTCAAAGCACCCTGACTGTTCCTCTCTATTTACCCTCTTCATGTACCTGAAGACCTCTATCATGTCCCCCAGTCCCTTCTCTCTTCCAATGTGCATATTTAGCTCTTGAGCCGCTCCTCATAGGTCCTGTCCCCAAGCCCCAAATCATTTTGTTGCCTCCTCTGGACCCTCTCCAGGAGGTTAATGTCCCTCTTAAGTGTGGCCTCCAAACTGCATGCAGTACTCAAGGTGCAGCCTCAACAAGCAGTTATACAGAGGGAGTATCACTTCCCTCCTTCTGGAGGTGATCCCCTAGCGATGCATCCCAGCATCCTGTTGGCCTTGGCTGCCCTCTACAAGTCTCAGAGTTGTTCATCTTGACATCCACCACCACCCCAGGTCCCTCTCAGCCATCGAGACTTGTAGCATTCCCCCACGGTGTACACTTGGCCTGGTTTCTGGCCCCAGGTGGAGTACCTTGCATTTCCTGCATTGAACCTCAGCTTCCACTTTCTAGACCATCTTTCCAGAGCCTCCAGGTCTCCCTGTGAGCCACCTCCCTCTCCCCATCCACCACCGCCCCCAGTTTGAGTCATCTGCAAAGAGACTCATCTCACTCCTGATTCCTGTCCTTATGTCAGATCGTGGCGTTGAACAGAAGGGCCCAAGGACTGATCCCTGTGGGACCCACTAATGACCCTCCTTGGGGATGAGACTATCCCACCCTCACGATCCTCTGGGTCCAGTCCTGGAGCCAATTGCCTATCCATCTGATCATCTGGTTCCCCACCTCCATTTCTCCCAGCTTATCCAACAGGCCCACGTGAGGAACAGAGTCAAATGCCTTGCTGAAGTATAGAAAGAGGACATCCACTGGTCTACCCAGGTCCAAGGCACTTGTCACCCAGTCATAGAATTCCACCAGGTTTGTCTGACCCGGTTTCCCCGGGATGAATCCATGCTGTCTATCGTCCAGGCACCCTGACTTATCCAGGCCCCCCTAGCCTCCTCTGACAATGCCCTCCATCACCTTGCCCACCACCAATGTCAGGCTGACAGGCCTGTAGTTCCCTCCACCTCCCTTGATCCCCCTTGTGGATAGGCACTATATGCGCCACCTTCCAGTCTTGAGGCACCCACCCTGTCCTCAGAGATGGGTGAAAAGCTCCCGCCAGGGTTTCGCCAGGACATCTGATGTCCTTCAGCACTCTAGGATGTAATTTATCTGGCCCCGGTGCTTTCTCCGTCTTAAGGGCTGAGGGTTTCCTCACTCTCTGCTGTGATTTCCACTTCCGGTGCCTCTTCTCCCTGCTTAGCCCTCCCCCACCTGCCAGTGATGCCTCCCCTCTCCCCAGACCTGCCCGATCAGTAAGGGTCCCCCCATCAGTATCTCTGTCTCCTCCCATGTATGATGCACCCCCATTTTCCTGGTGAAAACTGGGTGAAGTACTCATTTAGTCTCAGCCTGCTCCCCGGTCTTGTGCCCATCCCTCCCCTGATTTAATCCTGCTAATCTGCCCTTCACCCTTCGTCTTTCCCTAATGTATCTAAAGAACCCTTGTTCCCTCTCCAATTTCCTGGCCAGGTTCTGCTCCTTCCTTGCCTTAGCTGCTCTCACCACTCTAGTGGCCCTTCTAGCCATCAGCTCGTACTCCCCTCGATCCCTTTCACTCCTTGAGCACTTGGTGCTTATAGGCTGCTTTCTTTCCCGCATCACCTCCTGGACCTCCCTGTCCGCCAACAGGTTTTGTGCCCTACCAGATTTCGTCTTACTCTTGCACAGGTGCTGGTAGCATCCTGCACCTCTCCTGATGATTTCCACCTACTATCAGCATCCATGTCTGACCCAATCCCATCAAGTGCTCCTTAAGGGCTTCCATTCCCTTAAAATCCGCCCCTGAAGTCGGTTACTTCCATCTTTGTGCAGCCTTCTACCCTCCTAGGTCCAGGCAGAACCAGACCGTGGCATGGTCACTCCCGCCAATGGGTTCCTTTCCTCCAGGCCCCCAATCTGGTCACTGTCTGCCAGGACCACATCCAGTACCCGTGCCTCCCTGGTCGGTTCCCTCACCTGCTGAGTTAGGAACGCGTCTTGAAAGACATCCAACAACCTCTGTTCCCTGGTCACAGAGGATGTCATAGTCTTCCAGTCTGTTCCTGGCATGTTTAAGTCCCCCAACACCACCACCGTTCCTCTGCCCAGTCTGCAGTGTCTCCGAACATCTGCCACCAGACTGTCCTCCAGCTCCTCCGCCCAGGGCAGGGGTCTACACCACTCCTATTTTTACTCTCTTGCCCCCCTTGTTATCAAGGTGACCCGTCGCCTCCACAGTTCCCTCCGCCTCCTCTACTCCCCTATGCCAATGCAGTTTTTGACTATCATTGCTACCCTCCTCCCTTTCCCTGCCCCCTGTCCTTCCTGAACATAGTGTAACCCTCCAGATTCAGGTCCCAGTCATGTCTTGCAGTGGCCCAAGTCTCAGTGACCGCTGCCACATCCACTGCTCCCTCAGTTTGCATCGCCTGGAGCTCAGGCATTTTATTGCCCAAGCTCCTGGCATTTAGCAGACTACCTTCACCCTTTCCTATAGTTCCATTTCCCCTGCTCGTGTTCCCCATGGGATTCTGGCTTTCCCTGTCCGCACTTTGCCAGTTGGCCTTTTCCTGCAATCCTCCTGGTCCCCAGGGGTGGAACAAGAGTCCTCCTTTATCCATCTTTTATGACACCTTTTCTCCCATCCCACCCCCTTCACAAGTTTAAACCCCACTTTTCACCAATGAACCCTCTATTTTCAACTAGGATTCCCCTCCAAATTGAGATGTAGTCTATCTCTAGCATACAGCTCCTTATCCTCCCAGGTCTCCCCCAATCCCCATCAACCCATACTCTCTGGCCTCACACCACTCCCTGAGCCACTGGTTTATCTCCTAATTTTCCTTTTTGTTCCCCACTAGCCCTTGGCACTGGCAGGATTTCTGAGAAGGAAACTGCATCCTATGTCATGACAGACCCTGGCGAGCTCCTGAATCTTGCCTGTATCTCTAGCTCACTATTTCCCTCAATGTCATTTGGTACCCAGGTGGACCAGTATGTCTGGGGAACCCCACAATCCTTTGCCAGCTGATATACCTCGTGCTTAGCCCTGTGCACCGTGAGTCCAGGGAAGCATCTTGTTCTAACTGGCCAGGCTTCTCCCTCCCTATCCCATTTGATACCTCTGATCATAGAATCCCCAGCAGGAGCACTCTGACCACTCCTTTCCTCCATTCACCCCTTCCATGTCCCTCATCCTTTCTACAGGCCCTCCACCCAGCTGGCTCCTTGTTCCTCCCCTATCTGGGTGCCACATGCCACCCTCCTTATTTACCATGGCCACCTCCCTTCCAATCCTATGCCTCTCCTCCTCCTGAGTATCCTTCTGTACCTTGCTAACTCCCCCTCACTGCTAGCACTGGTCCTTCTCCCCATCTGCTAAACTAGCCTGGCTCATCCTCCCTTCCTTCCTGTCTCCATTTAGTTCCTCCCTGCTCGTCGTGCTCCCTGGCCTAAACCCTCAGCTCCCTTTACTGAATCCTCCTTGTACTTCTGGTCCTTCTCCTTTACCTTTCCTCCCAACTGGTCCTTCTCCTTGCTTTCCTCCTCTTCCCCTGCCCCTCCTGCTCTGATTCACTGCTCCCCCATTCTCCTGCATTCCAGGTCTCCCCTGTTCTTCCTGCTATCTGGCCCTTGCCTTCTGCCTCCCACTCCTTTCTGTCTCTAACCACCTCTGTCGTGGCTACATCACCCCCCCTCATCAACCAATGAAGAAGAGAATTAGGCGGTTACTGAGTGTGAGTCTGATCCACCTCCCGTCTTGCTTCCTTCTGTCCAGCCCTGGCCATCTGCCTACTTCCCTGAGAATGTTGTCCCTCCGTCCCCCCTTTGTGAGGGTCCCCAGTTACCTGCCTGCTTCCTCGGTAGTGTCCTTTTGGACCCCCTGTGCCAGGGTCCCTATGTGACCCCTGAGTATTCTCCTGCACTCCTTTCCCTATGCCCCCATCCCCACTTGGTGCAACCCTGTGGGAGATTCCCAGCCCCCTTCCCAACCATACCACCCCCCTTCCCCCAGCTTTCTCCTAATCCCTGCAACCTCCTCCCTAAGCTGTGCTAGCTGGTAGCACACTGGGCAACCACCAAACTTCAAGCCCAGTCCAGTATCATGGCTGCTCCACACCCCAGCACCACCACCCTCCCAAAGATGCCAGCCCTAATGATGTGGCTTCCATCCCCTTCCAAATAGGGTTTCCTTGGGTGAGCCACCAGGTTCCCCAGTCCAAGATACCCCTACTGCCTAATCAGGTCACCCATAATCTTAGAGACAGTCCCACTGCACACCAGTAACCCTGTTACTAGGTGCAGTACAACACATTAAACTTATAAGGAAATGAACAACTCCCTAAGCTCCTCCTCCCAGCCTTTAATCCAACCCCAGTGGCTAGAACTATGAGCTGCACCTGCAGCCTTTTCCTCAATTGCAGGGCAGGTGTTCCCCTATAAATTTGCGAACTTCTGGGGAGGGAGGGTGGGGGAGGGCAGGTTTGGGCAGACACCTGACTCGAGAGAGAGTGTATCAGCCCTGTGTCTCCTCCAAGCCCAGCAGCCAAAGAACCAGGCCCAAGCAAATCCCACCAAATAGGTTTTAAATCAGAAGAACTAGGCTCTACCAGCGCAGCCTGTTACACAGTGAAACATCCACAAAATGAGCCCCACTTACAGCCACCAAATCAGTTTACAAACATCCAGCAGCCCCCAAAACAATACCCTGCTAGCCCTTAGAAGTAAGAAAAGAAAGAACTAACCTACCAAGTAAAATCCACAAGAACCCTGTGAAAACAACAGCAGCAGCTACTGTCCTGGAACACAACTGATCCTGTCCCCTTCCAGTTCTTTCTGAGAAGACAAAGCAGCTAACACCTCAACCTGATTCAGCTCTGCCTCCAGTCAATTGGCTGAGTGAGACCTGGCCAGACCATTAACACCCCTCCCCCACTATGAACTAACCTTTACAGCTAATGGAGTCAGCACAAGGAATCAAAATTCAAGTCAAAGCCCCCAAAATATGTTTGCTGCCAAAGGAAACAGGTCTCCAATTTAATCAGCTTCACTAACAACACATCAAAATAGGCTTGAAATTAACAGATATAGGTCACCAATTCAAATAACCATCTCCAAGCAAATCCCACCAAATAGGTTTTAAATCAGAAGAAATAGGCCTCTACCAGCGCAGCCTGTTACACAGTGAAACATCCACAAAATGATCCCCACTTACAGCCACCAAATCAGTTTACAAACATCCAGCAGCCCCCAAAACAATACCCTGCTGGCCCCTTAGAAGTAAGAAAGAAAAGAACTAACCTACCAAGTAAAATCCTCAAGAACCCTGTGAAAACAACAGCAGCAGCTACTGTCCTGGAACACAACTGATCCTGTCCCCTTCCAGTTCTTTCTGCATATCTTTCCCAGAGGATTCAATGATTCCCACACACGTTACTTCTTGGGGATAACCCTCCTGGCAGTGAAGAAAGCTTCAACCAGATGTTGGCTCACAACCTAGGTCCCCACAATAACCGCATGGAGAAAAATAGTGAATTGTATCTATAGATCTGAGAGAATCTCATTCCAGCTAAGTGACTGTGTTGCACTATGTTCTCTTAAGTGGAACAGGTGGGTAATATACATCATGTCTAAGGACCCAAATTTTGTCCCTTAGGATCTCTGACCTCTCAGAGGAAGTCCTGGGGAACATCCAACAGGGGGATCCTGGGGGCCATTAAACCTTCAAGGGACTTGTAGGCAGGCGGAGGAGGGGCTGCTCTGTTTGACTTCTGAAATTTTGGAAAGTATTGTATTGTATTGCACTGCCTGTGTATAATTTTAGTGACCGAACCCACTGGACTCTGTATTGATTTGGCCTGTGGACTGGATATGATCTGATGCCCTGTGTATTTCTATTTCTACTTTATGTGTATACATAGTAGCATAGAATTTGACAGCAGGTAAGGATCGCTTGGCCCACCTAGTCTGCCCATTTCCCTACCAGATGGATAAGCTGCAGATTCTAGTTAATCAGCAGCTTACTTCCTCCTACCCCCCACTAGAATTGCCTTATGCCTGTCCCATGCATTCTTGAATTCTCCCTCTGTTCCTGACTCCACAACCTCCTCAGGAAGGCTGTGCCATGCATCCACAACCCTCTCAGTGAAAAAATACTTTCTAACATTACCTCTGAGTCGTCCCCTCTATCTTCAAATTGTGCCCCCTGGTTCTTGCACATCTCTTCTTCTGAAAGATACTATCCTCTTGTACTTTGTTAATTCCCTTGAGATACTTAAAAGTTTCTATCATGTCCCCCCTCTCCCTCCTTTCCTCAAGGATATACATATTAAGCTGCTTTAGTCTGTCCTCTGATGTCTTCTGGTACAGACTCTGCACCATTTTGGTTGCCCTCCTCTGAACAGCCTCTACTCCTCTGTGTACGTCTTTGTGGAGATGGAGTCTCCAGAATTGCACGCAGTACTCCACATGGGGTCTCACTAACTGTCTGTACAGAGGGATAACAACTTCCTGTTTTCTACTGTTGATGCCTCTCCCTATGCATCCCAGTATCCCCCCAGCCCTCCCTACTGCCTTCTCACTTTGCTTGCCCACCTTTAGGTCATCTGATATAATTACTCCTAGACCTGTTTCGATTTTTGTTGTTGTTATTAACTCACCCCTCGTTGTGTACTCTTCCCCTGGGTTTTTGTTTCCCAGATGCATTACCTTGCACTTCTTTGCATTGAATCTGAGCTGCCACATATTTGACCATTCCTCCAACCTTGCCAAGTCCCTTTTCAATCTTTCCACCCCACCTTGTGTATATGATGAATTTGTGACTGCCTCTGCCCCCTGTACCCTTGTTATTGAAAAGTTAATAAAATTATATTTACAAAAAAGATTGATATGGGTCTATAATTATCCAAATCATGCAGAGAACCATATTTTGGTATGGGTTTAATAATTGCTTCCATTTGTCCAAAAATTCACCTGTTGTCAAGGGAAGGTGAAATATTGTAGTAAGGGGTTGATAAATGTAATTAGTAATACATTTCAGAAACCTGGGCTCTAAGCCATCTAACCCTGCACTTTTATTTACTGGCGTCTGTATTTATAACTTGGAACCATCTCAAATGGTCTCTCGGATTTTCTAACACCGCTACCCTCTCTGACTTCAAAATCAGTGGCATAAATTCTAACAATCCACTCACCATACCAAATGTCTTTAATACTCTCTTCTCTGACCTCTCCGCCTGTACCCCTGCCCTTCATAGCTCTGCAGAACACCTCTCTCCCCCACACACACACACCCTTACTACACCCTCAGGGCCTCACTCCCCTTCCTCTTTAAGGCTGCTCACACCAAAGAAGTCTATGTGGTCTTGCTATGCATCCCTGAATCCAAATCCACTGGCCTGATGATCTTGAATCCAAACTTCTTAGATTAGTGGCCTAGGAGTTGGTAGTTCCAGTGACCAGACTCTTTAATCTTTCACTCTCCTCTAACGCTGCTCCACCCTCCTGGAAACAGGCCAGCATAGTCCCAATACATAAAAAAGGGAACATGAAACTTACATCAAACTATCAGCCCATCACCATACTCCCAGTCCTTGAAAAAATTGTGGCTTCCCAACTCAACTCCTATCGTGAAAAATATTACCTACTCTGCCCAGTCCAGTGCGGTTTCCAGAAGGGCCACTGCATCACCACCACACTACTCACATTAACCAATAGCATATTTGCCTCTCTCAACAGAGGTGAATATACCTGGGCAATGTTTTTAGACCTCATGAAAGCCTTTGACACTGTCAATCACACCATCCTTCTCAACAAACTTAGTGCCCTAGGGATATCTGATAACACATTACCCTATTTCTCTAGCTACCTTTCCAACAGGCAACAGTGAGTTAGAATTGGCTGCACTTTCTCTGATTACCCCTCCTCCCTACTAGGTGTACCACAAGGCTCCATTCTAGGACCTCTTCTATTCTCACTGCACATCTCTGTCCACGGTTGCTTCATTGACTCCACCTGCCTGCTGTATGCCGATGACCTTGTATTCTTCTGCAATGCCCCTGCAGTGGTCGATCTAGACAGATCCCTAACTTCCAATCTAAGAGTTGTCTAGTCTTGGCTTAAAGACAAGCTGCTACTAAACTATACTAAGTCCCAGGTGGTGCTCGTCATTGCCACTCACCAACTCAGGGAGAACCATGCCTAATTAGTCATACATTGTAACAATGGATCCTCACTTGAATCTGTTTCCTCTTTTAAATATCTGGGAATCACACTCAGTCTCTCATTGGACATTTCTCTCCACCTCACATCCATCAGCAAGGTTGTCAGCTCTTGCCTAGGGATTGCATACCATGCCAGACCCCATCTCTCAGCATCCGTGTGCAAAATCACTAGAAGTAATGTACTCATACCCAAACTCACTTATGGATTGCCAGTATTCTCTACTGCCTCCAGTACCCTGGTGGGTATATGGGAGGTAGGCTACAATAACATATGTCACTTTTCCCTTGTGTGTGATCACCATACCCACTACTGCACACTCTATAACAAACTTGGTTGGCTCTCCCCCTTGGCCCTAATTGAGCTGTCCCTGGGGAGATCATCTGTAGAACTCTTCACAATAAGCTACCCTTCACATTAGCCTCTCTCCTTGTGCTATGCAACAGCCTCCACCCTCTTGGATCCTCTGCAAATGACCAGCAGACTATCCAAAGATCCAGGTCCAAATATGGTTCCTTGGCCTTTTCTAGTGCTGCCCTCAAACTTTGGAACAGCTGCCCCTCCACATGCCCCATCCCCTTCAGAAACCAACTCTGCACATTCCTGATGCAGCATTCCGAATGTACCTGCCCAATCTAATTCATTACTCTCTGCTTTAAGGGATGTGTGCTCCCATACTCTCCTTGGCCCTCAGTTCTCAAGGAGAAAATTTCTCATTATGATGTAAACACCTAGGTAGGCATCAATGTATTGTGTGTATGTAGCTCTACTTTATTTGTAAGCCTATTTGTAACCCCCCAATTTTGAGGGGGCTTACCTTACCTATCTCCTTGGGCTCCCCTGATGCCCACTGCCTGGCAGATGTCCCTCAAGCAGAGCTAAATCCGTGGCTATTGATGTTCTGCAGTTGTTCTGCATGTGTGCATACCTCCATGCCACTGTGCTATCACTATAAGGGATTCAGCCTGTGTATAGTGTAAACAGACTGGGCTGGGTCAGAGTAAATCAAGGCTCATGACCAGCCAGGCATAGCTCCCACCTGCTCTAATCTGCAGTTGCTAGCAGTGCAAAGAGAGCCATACAACAATCTGTAACCATTTATCACTAAAACTTTACTGTTGGTAAAATAAATAAATTGTTTATGAAGCCAGTACTGGACTTCCCGATGGAAGACGCCATCTTTGGTCTTGGACTCCAGCTTTGGACCAATCAGAACCAAGGGGTCCTCAAAGGGTCCCAATTATGAAGCCTTATGGGAGAAACTGTGAACATTCAGGTTGGTGCCTAAGAGGACCAATATGAGTACTGGAACTGTGCTCGACAGCTCCCCCAGCCAACCGGAATCCAGAAAAAATGGACTTAGTCCAGGACTTCTTTCAAACTGTGGTGCACTTCAACTTGAGACTCTGAGGAAAGAGAAGCCTTTGGGGCTGTGTGTGTTATCCCAGGAGAGACCTGTATTGCCTCCTGTGGTTCAGTTTTGGTCCAAAAGGGGATCAATCTCCAGGAACTGCCTGATAGCAGACTGTGGGGTTTCTCAGCATTAGGCTGAGATGGAAACTGGCCACAAAACGAAAAAAGCAAAGTTTGCTGTTTTTCACCCACTGCAATTGTGGCCTACCACATGTGTGGAGGAGTTGCTCCAGGGACTCCTGTGTAAAGAAAAAGGACCCAGCACTACACAGCAATGACCTTTACTAAATACCAGCTGTAGGGTTCACCAGCATGCAGACTAGATTGTTCAAAAGACACTTCCAGCTTGGACTATGCCATCCCTGGTCCAGCCAGATTGTTCCTGTACCACCAGCAGTACCATTCTGGTGAGAGACCAGTTTTGGGGAGTCACCCACTGTGAAGAAGCTACGTGCAGATTGTGGCCACCTACAGAGAAAGGCCGTGAAGTAAGGGTAGAGTCGTGTCAGCCCTGTTTCCTGCCATCAGCTTCAGCAAGTAGCAGATCTTCATGTCATCACTGCTATGTTACATCTTCTGGGTACAGCGAGTAAAATCAGGGTAGCTCCCTGCCACTAGCCACTAATTATCTATGATACCATCTGATTTTGTTTGCCAGTAAATGGGCCATCCGGCCATGGGTACAATTGATTTTGAGTTTTTCCAAGTGTGCTACATGTGTTTAATCACCTTATTGCATCAAGGGCCCCAACGCAGCCGCATAGACAGGATAAAGAAGATTCAGAAGAGGGCAATAAAGATGGTACAGGGACTACATCACAAGTCCTATGAAGACAGGTTGAAGGACTTGAATATGTACTCCCGGGAGGAGAGGAGGGAGAGAGGGGATATGATAGAGACATACAAGTACCTTACAGGGAGGAACAAGGTGCAGGAATACACTATTTTCCATTGAAAAAGATGTTCCAGAACTAGAGGGCGTGGGTTGAAGTTGGAGGGAGGGCAATTCAGAGGAAAGGTGAGAAAGAATTTCTTCACAGAAAGGGTGGTGGACAAGTGGAATACCCTGCCAGAGGAAGTGACGGGGGCTGAAACAATCACAGGTTTTAAGAATGCATGGGATAGACATAAGGGAATTCTGGAGGTCAGAGATAAGAGGCAACAAACTTCTAAAAAAAACAGAGGGAACTTACAAGCTCAAATGAGCAGACTGGGTGGACCATAGGCCCTTATCTGCTGACAGTGTCTACATATCTATGTATCTATTTAATACTGGCCAACTTGGAGCACCGCTCAGGCATGCCTGTTTCCACTCTGGTTATCTAGTAGTTGCTATAACTGTGTGAATGCAGGGACTGATTAATTCAAAGCAATACAAATCTACTTATTGCAAGTGCCTTAATACCCATTTTGATTCTTGCCCCTTCCTTGTTACTTCCCCTAAATAAACCTGTTTTGCTGTTTCAAGTTTAACCTGAGCCATGAGCATATTATCACTTGGTTTACAATAATAAGGTATATGCTAAATATTCTTAAAGCGCATGGTTGTATTTTAATTGTCTTTTACAGGGGAATGCAGGGTGCTAGTCAGAGAACCAGACCCTGTTGGTAAGTGGGTTGAGTGTGAGCATATCATTAATGTTGAGACTGATTTTGATTTGATACCCCAGTACCAGTTAGTCACGAACCCATGTCCCTTAACCTACATTCAGGCATGTGGGCAGGGGTGTAGCCCTTGGTATAATGGCGCCAGGGTTACATGTATCTTTAACTCTGTGCCCCTTATAACTGTTCCTGCTGTATATATTGAATACCTGTATGCTTTCCCTAGCCTAGGAAGCCTACTATAATTGCACCTACTGTATATATCTTATACCCAATTTGCACTGCACCAACTGATGCACTTTGTTCCTATTCTGTTTTCCACTGCCTATTCCTTAATTTTTAAGCTCACTGTGTATGGATTCGCAGCAAACTTATTGCTGTAAGAGTTGCTTTTGAAGGGTGTGACACTGTCTGTCCAACATTGCAGAGTGGTCTGCAAGGGGTGAGACAGTGCCACGCCAATCATCAGACAGGCTAATTGTGATGCTGGTTTTCTTTGATGGGTGGAAACTTTGTCTACTTCTAAAGAAAAAGTCGACCCAATCATATGGTGGCTTTTTTCCTTAATGTGCGGGACACTGCCTAGCAAACAGCTGATCGGTGTCCTGATCAGCCTGACAGAAATTACTCACTTTCAGTGATCGCTGTGCACAATAAAACTTTGAGGTCTGAGAGTTGAGTGTTAAAATACAACTGAAGTAGGAGTGGCCTTCAGCATGAGAATTGTAATTGTTACCACCCATCCCCTAGTCTTTAGTTCCTTCTTTCTACTCTATCCCAAATTTGCAGCCGCTGCTGCTGTTAGCAATTCTATGGTTCTCCACTCCATGGGCAGGGGCCCTTATATCCTGTCGATAGTCCACATGCCTCTCAACCTGCTATTTTGCAAATCAGAGATGTCCCTGTCTGTATTTCCTGGGCAGTTTGACAGGTATGTGTATGCTTGTGCAGGTCTGCGTTTCTGCACCTGACCCAGTATATGGTCCCTGATGCCCCCCAAGGAGCATGGGACACTGGAGAACCCACTCCCAGTGTCCCCAGTCATGTACCCCCCAGCAGCACGGGACACTGGGGTGCCCACTCCCAGTGTCCTGAGACATATGTGCCCCCCCAAAAGCATGGGACACTGGGGAGCCCACTTCCAGTGACCTGGGTCATGTATTCCCCTCCTCCCAGCAGTATGAGACACTGGGGAGCCCACTCCCAGTGTCCTCAGTGATGTCCCCCCCACAAGTGTAGGACACTGGAGAGCCCACTCCCAGTGTTCCCTATGATGTCCCCCTTCTCCCTTGCAGTGTGGGACACTGGGGTGCCCACTCCCAGTGTCCTGAGACATATGTGCCCCCTCAAAAGCATGGGACACTGGGGAGCCCACTTCCAGTGACCTGGGTCATGTATTCCCCTCCTCCCAGCAGTATGGGACACTGGGGAGCCCACTCCCAGTGTCCTCAGTGATGTCCCCCCCACAAGTGTAGGACACTGGAGAGCCCACTCCCAGTGTTCCCAGTGATGTCCCCCTCTCCCTTGCAGTGTGGGACACTGGGGAGCCCACTTCCAGTATTCCCAGTGATGTCCCCCCCTCCCCCTTGCAGTGTGGGACACTGGGGATCCCACTCCCAGTGTCCTGAAATGTGTACTGTGAAACCTGTAAAAAAAAAGTCCCCGTTGTCTTTTCCCTGAAAAAAAAAAACAATCCCTCGTCATCCCAGCCATACCCCTACCTGATCCTGACCCTCCCAATGAGCACCCACTACCCCACACCCCCCTTGCCCTATACTTACCACTAGAGGTCATCCACTGTCATATTCTGTCATCTAAGACACATTTGCACTTTTCTAAGCGGAACCACAAACTAATAAATCAAGGTAAGTGCTGTATAATGTTATTTCAATCATGTTTTAACTTATATTGATATTGTAACCATTTTTTGGAATTTTTTCACCAACTTTTCAACATGGGCCTTTTGGGACCCCACCTTATGAACACTTTCACTGTTATTTTGTCAATCGGGCCTGGAAAGTGATTTTGCAGTTGCTGCACGAAATCACCTTTCAGGACCGACTAACGAAATGACAGTGCCAGTGTTAATGAGGTGGGGGTCTCAAAAAGCCCATGTTGAAAATCTGATGAAAAAATTCCTAAAACTGATCGAGTTACATGTGATCATTGAAAATTTTCTATGCACACATGTGACTTTGGTAATTTTCCTTATTTTTACTCATTTTCAACATAGCCATTTTTTCATACCACCTCATGAACAGTACAGCTGTCATTTTTCACACCCTGCCCAAAACATGTATTCAGATGTGTGGCATGGAATGGTGTTTTGTCACAGATCTGAAAATTTTTTACCAATGGGGTTCATGAGGTGGGGTGATAAGAAGATTATGTTCAAAATTTGGGGTAAAAATATGAAACAATGCCAAACGTATGACCATTTGATACAGTATTGGTATGCCTTCTCGTAACTGCAGAAATGTTAATTATTTTGACCCAGATTTCTAACATAGCCTCCTTATTACCCAACCTCATGTATGTCAGCTGTCATTTTTCAAATCCTCTCCAAAATATGTGTTCACACCTGTGGTGCGGAATGACATTGTAGTTCTACACAATTATGTTTTGGCGGGGATTTGAACATTTGAACAGGTGTCAGCGTGGCTCAGTTGGTAGCACATCCGCCTCTGGACCAGAAGGTCGTGGGTTCTCATCCCACACCAGGATTGGACTTGCACCTAAAAATTGCTGCCATCTGAGTGCAGTATTTGGGGGTGCTGTACTGCTGGGGTGCGCCATCCTTCAGATGAGATGTTAAACCGAGGTCCCTTCTGCCCAGCCTGTTGTTGTCTTGGTGGGTGTCCAGGTGGAAGAAAAAGAACCCAGGGCACTCTTCGCAAAGAGTAGGGAACATTCCCGGTGCCCTGGCCAACATTCCCCTTCCCATAAACTGGTTCATGCAATTATCCAGGCTGTGTGTGGGTGATGATGTGCAATATGGCTGACACCACACATTCAGTCACTTCACTACCAGTCTAGCATTGCTTGTAAAGCGCTTTGGATGTATGAAAAGCACTATATAAATGCTGATTCTTCTTCTTCTTTTCTGTACTGGCTACATGTGCTGGGTTAATAAGATGGCTATGCTGATAATTTGAAGGATGTGACACTGCCTGTCCAATGCACAGTGCTCTGCAAGGGACGAGACAGTGTCACACCAATCATGTCCTGCCCCACCTGGTACAATGGCAATACCAATGGCGAACTTTCAGCATTGACAAATGTTTGTTTCTCGTTGTGATGATTGTAACTCTGCTTCATATTCTCCTGGGTCATGCCTGAAAATAGGCAAATGTTTGCCTAGTGCACCCTACCCGGTTAACAAAAACTAAATAAATGGGGAGAGGGTGGGGAAGTATTTGGTATCGGGGAGAGATATACACATCCCCACAGGCAGAAATCAGAGTCATAGGATACAATCTGAGTGATTCTGCCTGACAGGGAGTACCAAGCAGGGATGCCCCTCTCTCCCCTCTTATTTTAACTCTGCATTAAGCCATTTGTGGAAATGGTCCAGCAAAACCCAGAAATTAGAGGGATCCACAACAGCATAAAATGTTTCTGTATGCAGATGACTCCCTCTTTTTTCTGACCTCCCCTAACACCTCAGTAACAGCTTGGGCAACTTAGAAGCTATTTCAGGTTACGAAGTTAACCTAGAAAAACCTGGAGGCTATTAAGCTTAGTGGGGATGGCCAGCTGAGCCTCGGAGATATTTTCCCATTCAAATAGGTACCAAACAACACAGTCAGGTACCTGGGGGTGAAAATAAACCCAAGCCTACCACTGTTATTTAAACTGAATTACAATAATGTGAAATATAAAATTGAGCATGGGGCTTAATGTTTAGCTGCTGCCCCTTTAAGAGCACTTAGAACACACATGTTGCTAACTGTGTCACTGCCTGGCAGTGCCATGTTATGCCAGGGACAGTCTGAGAAACCCCTCAGTCTGAGGCATATCCTCATGGTGGTACAGAAATCACCTATGATGATGAATAAAACATTTCCCACTTTTATATGTCTGACTCAGTCGCATGGTCAAGCAAGACATGTCTGCTGGTATGGTAAAAAATGGGCATGGCAGACCTGAAGAAAAGGTAACAGTCCTAGTGGTAGACCAACACCAAAATGCCACAAATAGTGGAGAATGTGGCCCTCTTCTGCCCTGGCCCTATCTCGATCGCCTACGCCAGCCCCTACTGCTAAGTGCGTCGCTGGGTACCCAGTCACATGCCTTAGTCCAGCAGTTTTAAGATCTGAACCTCCTGGCACCTGCACCACAACCATGGCTGCTGGGAACAGAAATAAGAAATGCATCCTGTTATCACATGTGGCCCTGATGCAATACTGAGAATGGAAAAAACAGTGGGACACTGCCAAACAACTGCTAAATTAATGAACTGCAGTTTCTTTTTTCCAAGACCCTGAGCAGCTCTGAGCTCTTTTAGAGAACTATGATACCCCCCAGCACTCACCTCATGGCAGCCAAGCCTGCAGTGTAATCCTCCAACTTGGAGCTTCTTCCTTGCCAACTCCTCTTCTGCAATGCCGCCTTTTCTGAGCCTCCCAGCTGAGGTTTCTCTCTCTGTGTTTGGGCCAAACAATAATAAATAAGGCAACCAACATGGATGCAGATCCTCTGTCCAGCACTCGACTGCATGAAGGAGCCCCTTCCCCAATCACTTACAGAACAGCAGCTCAACTCCCTGGATTGGACCGTTTTCTGCTCTGTGGGCTATTCGTCTGTGCCAACCATGGCCCCACTTTGTGTTCTGCCCTGCCTAGGCACTCCTTTTTTTTTTTTTTACATAGAAACATAGACTTTGACAGTAGATAAGGACTGCTTGCCCCACTCAGTCTGCCCATTTCCCTACCTTATGGATATATAAGCTGGAGATCCTAGTTAACCAACAGCCTACTTCTTCCTAAACCCCCACCAGAATTGCCTTATGTCTGTCCTATGCATTCCTGAATTCCCCCACTGTTTTTGACCCCATGACCTCCTCAAGAAGGTCATTCCATGCGTCCTCCACCCTCTCTGTAAAAAAAAAATACTTCCTCACGCGGCCTCTGAGCTGCTCCCCCATCTTCAAATTGTGCCCCCTTGTCCTTGCACATCTCTTTTTCTGAAAGATGCTCCTCTCTTGGACTTTGTTGATTCCCTTGAGGTACTTAAAAGTTTTGGTCATGTGCCCCCTGTCCCTCCTTTCCTTGAGAGTATACATATTAAGCTCCTTTAGTCTCTCCTCGTATGGCTTCTGGTGCAGACCCTGCACCATTTTAGTTGCCCTCCTCTGGACTGCCTCCATCCTGTCTATGTCTTTGTGGAGATGGAGTCTCAAGAACTGCATGCAGTACTCCAGATGGGGTCTCACTGACTGTCTGTACAGAAGAATAACAACTTCCTGTTTCTACTAGTGATGCTTCTCCCTATACATCCCAGTTTCCCCTCAGCATTCCTTACTGCCTTCTCACATTGCTTGCTTTAGATCATTTGATATGATTACCCCAGGTCCCTTTCCATTTTTGTTGTTGTTAGTACCTCCCCCATTGTGTACTCTCTCTCCCTGGGTTTTTGTTTCCCACGTGCATTACTTTGCACTTCTTTGCATTGAATTTAAGCTGACATACTTTTGACCATTCCTCCAACCTTGCCAAGTCCCTTCTCATCTATTCCACCCCACCTTGTGCAATCAACCCTTTCGGTGATGCTAGGAAAGGAGGGCAGGATGGGAGGGAGGGAAAAGGGTGGAAGGTGCTTACCCTTAATGCTAGGAGCCTTGGGAGAAAAATTGCAGAGTTACAGGTTCTCATGGCAGAGGGAGAGGTGGACATTGCAGCCATCATGGAAACATGGGTCACCCAATATAATGACTGGGACCTGTCTGTACCAGGATACAGGTTATTTCGTAGGGACAGGGTAACTGGGAAAGGAGGGGGGGGTGGCACTATATGTGAAGGAAGGACTGAAGTGTGTAAGGGAGGAAGGGGAGGAGGGTAGTACAGAGTCACTTTGGGTGCAAATCCAGGATTCCAAGAATAGGATTCTTAGAATGGGAGTGGTGTACAGGCCACCATCTCAGATGGAGGAGTTAGACAGGGAACTAGCGGGACAGATCAGGAGGACCTGCGAGAAGGGTAGTGTGGTGATTGTGGGGGACTTCAATATGCCAGGAGTGGACTGGAGCACCCCAACAACCAGTAACAGAAGGGAGCAGGTACTGCTGGATGCCTTCCAGGACAGCCTCCTGCTGCAAATGGTCAGTGAACCAACCAGGTTAGGGAATATCCTTGACCTTGTGCTGGCAAAGGGGACTTTGTGAGAGAACTTACAGTGGAGGAACCGCTGTCAGGAGTGACCACCACTCAGTATGGCTCACATTGGATATGGGCAAGGAAGGAGTGGAATCTGGCACAAGAGTGCTGGACTTCAGGAGGGCCAACTTTGGGAGGATGGGGGAAGTGGTAAAAGGGTACCTGGCAGAATTCAATCTAGTATGGATACTAACCAGAGATGGGAGCTCATAAAGCTGGGGATAGTGGAGGCAACCAAAACCTGCTGCAAAGCCCAGAGCAAGAAGGCTAGGGCTAAGAAACCGAGCTGGTTGAGCAAGGAGGTCATGGAAAAGGTAAGGAGGAAAAGAGCTGCCTTTAGAAAGTACAAGAAAACAGGGAGGGGAGGACAGAGAGGGTACTTGACAGAATCGAAGGAGGTGACAAGGGAAGGTAAGGGGAGCCAAAGCATCTACAGGACTCAGGCTGGCACAAGGCATTAAGGGGAGAAGGACTTCTTTAAGTACATCAGGGAGAAAAGGAGCTGTAAGGACCACATAGTAAGGATTAGGAAGGAGGGGTTGGGTGGAAGCAGAATTTATGCGTGAAGCACTAAATGAGTACTTCTACTCAGTATTTACTAAAGAGAAGAGGGGTGACACCATTGTGGGAGAAATGGCAGACGCAGGGGGAAGTGGTGACAGATGGGAAATCATGGAGGCAGAGTTCGAGAGGGTTTGAAGGCACTGAGGGTGGACAAGGCGCCAGGCCCAGATGGCATCCACCCCAGGGTACTGAAGGAGCTGGCAGAGGTCCTTGCAGGACCTTTGGCAGACCTATTTAATGCCTCACTACATTCGGTGTCTCAGGACTGGAGGATGGCTCATGTGGTGCCCTCCACAAGAGTGGCCCCAAGGATGAACCGGGAAACTACAGACCAGTGAGCCTCACATCCATCTGGGTAAGCTAATGGAGACTATCCTGAAGGGAGAGGCTGGTGGCCCTCCTAGAGGCCAAGGACTACAGGACAGCAGACAGCATGGCTTCATATGTGGCAGATCCTGCCAAACCAACCTGGTCGAGTTCTATGACTGGGTAACTAGGCAATTGGACAGGGGCCATGCAGTGGATGTCCTGTATCTGGACTTCAGTAAGGCGTTCACCCAATGCCACATGGAAGGCTGGGAAGGAAGTTAGTAGGCACAGGGGCGGGTGCAAAGCTGGTGAGATGGGTAGGAAACTGGCTGCAGGGAAGGCAACAGAGGGTGGTGGTGGGTGGTGGTGGTTGGGGAGCTCTCACACCCAAGGGCAGTGATGAGCGGTGTCCCACAGGGCTTGGCGGTGGGACCACTGTTGTTTGGGATATTCATTGCAGACATATCATGGGACATCAAGAGCAAGATCAGTCTGTTTGCTGATGATACCAAGGTTGGCGTGTGGTGGATGACCTAGGGGATGGCAGGGTTGCAGGATGATCTGGCAAAGCTTGAAACCTTGTCAGACACCTGGCAACTGGGCTTTTAATGCCAACAAGTGCAAGGTGCTGCATTTTGGGATGAAGAAGCCAAGGAGGACTTACCAGCTAGGGGAGGCAGCTAGCCCAGACAGAGGAGGAGAAGGATCTGGGTGTGCTCATTACAGGGTCAATGAACAACTCGGCACAGTGTAGGAAGGCAGCTGCAAAGGCCAACAAAATGCTGGGTTGTATTGCAAGGGGTATATCCTCGAGGAGGGAGGAGGTGATTCTGCCACTGTATAGGTCATTAGTTAGACCACACCTGGAGTACTGCGTGCAGTACTGGCATACATATCTGAAGAGGGACATTAAGTTACTGGAGAGGGTGCAGCGCAGGGTGACAAAGATGATCAAGGGTCTGGGGGACTTATCATATGAGAGGAGGTTGAAGGAGTTGAACATGTACTCACTGGAGGAGAGGAGAGACAGGGGTGACATGATTGAAACCTTTAAATACACGAAAGGAATAAACAAGACAGGTACAGAGGGGCTGTTCAAAGTAAGGGAGTGGAGGGCCACCAGGGGCCATGATATGAGACTGGAGCAAGGAAGGTTCAGGAGGGAGATGAGGAGACACTTTTTTTACAGAGAGGGTGGTGGCTGGGTGGAATGCGTTACCTGCAGAAGTGGTATGCAGTAGAACATTGGACTGCTTCAAACGAGGATGGGACAGGACAAGGGGGAGGGTTAATGAAGGGGAAGGGTGGAAGGGAGGGGCAGCTGCAGAATAAGGGGTGCTAGCTGCACATTCGAGCAGACTTGATAGACCTCTAGGCCTTTATCTGCTGGCAAATTTCATATGTTCGTATGTTCGTATCCCTGTTGCATGTCTTAGTGTCGTCTGCAGAGACATACTTTTTCTTCCAGTCCCTCTGCAATTTCACTTATAAAGACATTGAAAAGGACTGGTCCCTGTACTGAAACCTGCGGTACCCCGCTAGTAACCCCCACTTTCTTTGGGTTGGACTCCGTTTACTATTTACCCTCTGTATCGTGTTGTCCAGCCAATTTGTTACCTAGGCTACCACCCTGGGACCCACTCCCAGGCTGGCTAACTTGTTTATTAATCTTTTGCGTGGGACTGTGTCAAATGCCTTGCTAAAGTCTAGGTAGGCCATGTCCAAAGTCCCTCCCTGGTCTACCACTTTGGTCACCCTGTCAAAGAAATCTATTATATTCATTTGACATGACCTTCCTGCTGTAAATCCATGCTGCCTTGGGTTCTGTGCCTCACTGGCCTCTAGGTACTCAACAATTCTTTCTTTCAGAAGTGATTCCATCATTTTCCCTACCACTGAGGTCAAACTAACAGGTCTGTAGTTTCCAGCCTCTGCTTTGCTCCCACTTTTGTGAAGGGGAATCACATCCACCCTCCTCCAGTCTTCAGGTACCACACCATCCTCCCATGATTTGTTAAAAAGGGTAGTCATCTGGCCCAGTGGTGCTGAGGTTTGAGGCGCTGGACGCAACACCTCACACCACGCCAGCAACCCGTGTTCGGGAGCAAGCATGGGTCGCTGTGGGTTGTAGGGGAAGAGATGGATCGAGCGTCCGATGGACTACTCTCCATCTCTAAGAGGGAAGGGAACCTGTGGTCAATGCGCACCTGACCCCAGTAGAGGCTGGGAGTTGATGACATGGTGCCATGATTACAGGGGGTGGGAGAGTGGCAGACGCTTGATGTGGTGTGCGTGGGAGTGTGCGCGACCATGTCACAGGCATCATTGCATGCCGTGCCCCACAAAGGGGTGTAAACAGAAAAATGATGTCCTTGGTCATGGTGGCTTGAGGGCCATCCTACAGGTGTCCCAGCTTTGGTGGGCATCGCTGGAACTGGATCTGGACTTGGCGGTAGAGATGGTGGCTCCCTGCTACAGAGGGTAAGCCATGGAGGAAGAAGGTGAGGGCCATAGAAGAAGCTGGGGGCCGGAGATGAGTGGGAAGCACAGATGAAAGGTGCCGACCAAGAAGCCAGTAGCAGAAAGTGTAAGCAGAAAAAAAAAACAGGTAGTCAGTGGTGTCACTAGTTCTCCCCTTAGTTCTTTTAGAATTCTGGGGTGAATCCCATCAGGTCCCATTGCTTTGTCCACCTTCAGTTTCAGGAGTTCTTTCAAGATCCTTTCTTCTGTGAATGGACTGGTATAGACCCCCCTATCCAGTGTGCTTCTATTGATTGGATTAGGTACCTCCCCTTCCTCTTCTTTAGTACTGAGCAGAAGTATTTGTTCAGTATCCCTGCTTTTTCACTGTCACCCTCCCCTTTATTAAGCCTCACTATCCCTCCCTTGGTCTTTCTTTGCTCCCTAATGTACCTATAAAAGATTTTATCCCTCTTGTTAACTGAGTTGGCCATCTTTACCTCAGTTTGAGCCTTTGCTATTTTGACTGCCTTCCCCACTTCCTTCTGCTTTTTATAGTGTGTTTTATTCTCCCCCCTGAGCCAGTCCAAAATCTGTCACCTATCCCTTGGGACTTACCTTCCCTGGTATTTCTTCCTGGCTTACCCCCCAGGGTGGGGCCTTCAAGGGGCTTGGTTCCCCCCATCAGAGCCTGAGACAGTGTCTGGGGAGCACCACGGGGTGACAGTGTGAGACCTGCTGGACAAGGTGAGCGGCATACCGCATTACCCCATTTTCTGTTTTCTGTTCAGGAGGCATGGAGTGCAATGACATCAATGGCAGCATGCCAACATCTGACCCACTTCCCCCCCTCCAACAAGCTCCAGCGTCAGTTCCTCCAGCCTGTGCTAGGGGTCCACTGAGTGCCGAGGAGGAGGAGAGCAGTTCCTAGGATGTTCAATCCTCCTTCCCCCAGCCGGTCCTCCAACTCCTGGGTCTGTTCCCGAACCCAGGTCATCAGTATCGCAAGTGAAGAGCTACCATTGCGCCAGTGGGCCAGCCTCCCCAGGTACTCCTAGAATGCTAACATGGAACCTCAACACACAGAATTCATAGGTTAAGCCTCTGGACTACATGTAGCTCTGTTTGTCCCTACCACCACAGAAGCTGCTCCTCTCCCCCACTCTGATGCCTCCCTGCAACCAGAAACCACAGCCAACACAGTGCTTCCTTCAGAAAGCTGCCTCTTAGCTACTGCAGATCCCAAGACTGAACGTGGTTCAGTCCTTTTCACCAGCCACAAAGAACACTTTGCTCCATTCCCTGTTTGGCACTCCAACCTACTGCCATGCCAACCACTACTCATCTGGGCCTCACAGCTACTGTCCTGGATCCCCTACTGTAGGCAGTAATTGCATCTCCTGAGCCACCCAGGACTCATCCTCTGTACTCCAGCCACTCAGCTCTATGTAGCTTCTCTCCCTCCAGTGTCACCCACCAATGCAGAGCCTTCCTCCGCTCTTGCTGCAAGTGCTGACAACTCCTACCTTCCTCGCTGCAATGTTGCCACCCATAATAGTGGCTTAGCCATGCTACACAGGGGCCATACAATCAATTAATAAAAAGATAATGTTATATGTACAATATATATATATATATATATATATATATATATATATATATATATATATATATATATATATTATGGTAGTACGGTAGTGCTACCATAGTTAGGGTGAGGAGCCATTTACATGTTAAACCCAAAAGTTTGCACCTTAATAACTTTGCAACCATTTCACAGATTTACCTGAAATTTAGAATACACGATCAAGACCCATACGCCTTGGGATCTGCCAAGTTTTGTACTGGTTGGATACACGACTGGAGTTATTAAGCGTGATCTGCGTGTGCATTTACGCTTTTTCTGGAATTCTACGGTTGCACCTACAGGTTGCGCGGTTTGCGCAACTGGCTCAAAATCTTCAGGGAACGTGTGGCCAGGGTCCCTGATGTGCCTTTTGTAGATTTCGTGAAAAAATATTAAACTGTTCAGAAGTTATGGCAGTCTGAACTTCTGTTTTTTTCCCATAGGATAACATTATGGCGTTTGCCGCGTCTTTGAGGGCCCGTATCTCGAAAACGGTACGAGATAAGGAGTATTTGTCAAAAAATTATAAATTATAATTATATGTATAAAACTAGCCAGGAAAGTGATAATACATATGACTTTTAATTTTTTTTCTATGTCGTACAGTTACTGACACATAAGCAATTTTCTATTACAACTACTGATTTTTTGTTCCGAGAGTCATTATTTTGCATACATTCTTTCTACTCACTGTCTTTCTCTATACAGCTTTTGGGGAAAACCAGCCTGTGCGCTTACATTACTCTTAACATTACCGTTTCTGCTTGCGGTTCCGTCATTTATTTCTACTTACTGTTCACGTTATCGGCCACCATGTGCGTATCTTTGTGTTTCTATTTACGGTTATGGCTTTCCATTGTTTTTAACATTTCTGTCTACAGTACTGTTCCTCTTTCTGTTTCGCTTTACGTCACCATGCACATTACGATTTGCGTTTGCAGACACAATGTTACAATGCGACAAGACATCACCCACGCGCTCCTGCCGCTGCATTACATTCACTATTTCTCATTATCATTCTCAAAAAGAAGGGAAATTAGAGGCAAAAAACTCCATTTAATGCATCAGTTAGAGCTGTTGCACAGCAACAAACGTGAGGAAATTCGATGTTAGGGTTGAAACCCCCTTTGCACCCCTCCAGCCCACCCCCAGCTGGAATCAGGGGTGCATTGGGGTCATCGGTCCTAACTGTCACCCCATGCTCCTATTCCTCAGCTTCTTTCCACATGTGATGGGGTGATACTTAGGGGTCGATGACCCCAATGCGACCCTGATTCCAGTTGGTGGGTGGCTGAGGGTGCAAAGGGGGTTTCAACCCTAACATCGAATTTCCTTGCTTTTGCTGCTGTGGAACAACCCTAACTGATGCATTAAACAGAGTGTTTTGCCTCTAATATATAGATAAATATAGCAACATGGAGCTACTGCTCAACCATGCTACACGAAAATGGCCTTACAAAACAAATTACCAGCTCAGAGGAACAGGCTCAGGAGCCCATCAGGAAAAAAGCAAAATAAACAAAAGCAGAGCAAATAATGATGCAGTGGTGTAGAGTGCTGAGGAGGCATGCACCTTACTGCCTGCCACACTGGCAACCCATGTTCAGGATATTGGTCGCTTGGGAGCTGGCTGGGAGCATCCATAGAACTGCACTCCTCCCTCAGCAAGGGAGGTTTGGATGGCTCACCATTGGATTGCCAGAGCATGCAATGCCACAAGTTGGGAAGAGAACTCATGGTTAGGATACTGGGATGCATCTCTGTGGAGGTGAAGCTGGCTCGTTGCACCCACTGCATGTCCGTGAGAAAGCCAGGTCAAAAAAACTGGTGGAAAATCCTCCGGCTGCGGGATGATGACTGATCCCTTGTAGGCCCTGAGCCGGTGACTGGTACTCCCCCACACACACACACACAGTCCTGTGGTAGAGTGTGTCAGAGGAAGGTAAGTCCTGGAAAATCTGGGTGACAGTGCTGGGGACGGGCAGTCAGAAGGAGGACAGCTGGACAAAGAAGAATAAACAGATTAAAAAAAAGGCAGGGTGGAAAATAACTAAACTGGGGCAGTACAAGGGACAACCTGAGAGCCTTAAACAACAAAGGAAAAAATATGTATATCTATATTTTACAAGCCTGGGAGCCATCAAGTAAAAATATACACCCCTTGTAACATTCTTCAAATAAAAAGAAACAAGCATTTGTCAATGCCGAATGTTTGCTTGCTGGCATTGGCATTGGTAGTGTAGAAGTTACAGAGCTGCATAATAGGAATGGCAGTGAAGTACTGAAGTGAAGCCAATTCCACCACCACCCTGCAGAGAGTGACAGGCATTGGGGTGTGCCTTTGGGTCGTCAGGCATAACGGCCACGCCATTTCACCACGCCCTACCCTGCAGACACTGACAAGTGTCACGGTGTGCCTAGGGGTCTTTGGCCCTTATGCGCACCCAGTTCCATCAGGAAATATGGTGAGATACATAGATACATAGACAGTGTCGGCAGATAAGGGCCTATGGCCCACCCAGTCTGCCCATTTAAGTTTGTAAGTTCAGTTTATGTTTTCCAGGAAGTCTGTTGCCCCTTACCCCTGACCTCCAGAATTCCTTTATGTCTATCCCATGCATTCTTAAATCCCGTGATTGTTTCAGTCCCCACCACTTCCTCTGGCAGGGTGTTCCACTTGTCCACCACCCGTTCTGTGAAGAAATTCTTCCTCAAGTTTCCTCTGAATCATCCTCCCTCCAACTTCATCCCATGCCCTCTAGTCCTGGAACATCTTTTTCGCTTAAAAAATAGTGCATTCCTGCACCCTGTTCCTCCCTGTAAGATACTTGTATGTCTCTATCATATCCCCTCTCTCCCTCCTCTCCTCCAGGGAGTACATGTTCAGTGCCTTCAACCTGTCCTCATAGGACTTGTGATGCAATCCATGCACCATCTTTGTTGCCCTCCTCTGAATCTTCTCTACCCTGTCTATGTCCTTACGTAGGTAAGGTCTCCAGAACTGCACAGTGTACTCCCAGGTGCGGCCTCACTAGTGTCTTGTATAGTGGAATTATGACCTCCCTTTTCCTGCTGGTGATGCCCCTGCCTATGCATCCCAGCATCCTATTTGCTTTACCTGCTGCCTTGTCACACTGTTTCCCTGCCTTGAGGTTATCAGAGATGATAACTCCAAGATCCCTTTCCTGCTTGGTGCATGCTATATCCTCACCCCCCAACTGATATATTGTGCCAGGGTTTTTGTGCCCCATATGCATTATCTTGCACTTCCTTGCATTGAATTTCAACTGCCAAACCCCTGACCATTCTTCAAGTTTCTGCAGGTCCCTTCTCATTCTGTCTACACCCTCTGGTGTGTCTACTCTGTTACAGAGCTTTGTGTCATCAGCGAACATGAAATTCTGCCTTCTAGGTCCTGCGCAATGTCACTGATGAAGATATTGAATAGTACCGGTCCCAGCACTGATCCCTGTGGTACCCCACTGGTCACTCTTCCCTCTGTGGAGTGACAACCATTTACCACCACCCTCTGTGTCCTGCTGCCCAGTCAGTTACCTACCCACCGCACTACTGTCCTGCCCACACCCACATTCCCCAGTTTGTGCAATAGTCTTCTATGTGGCACAGTGTCAAAGGCCTTGCTGAAGTCCAGATAGGCCATGTCCACTGCCCTCCCTGATCCACCTACCTAGTCACCCAGTCAAAAATTCAATGAGGTTGGTCTGACATGACCTTCCCTGGTGAAACCATGCTGCCTTGGGTCCTGTAGTCCATTGACAACCAGATGTTCCACCAATCTCTCCTTCAGTAGTGCTTCCATGATCTTCCCCACTACCGAGGTGAGGCTGACTGGTCTGTAGTTCCCCGCCTCTTGTTCCCATTTTTGTATAAAGGGACTACATCTGCTATCCTCCAGTCTTTGGGTACCTCCCTGTTTCTAGTGAGCTAAACAGGATAGCAAGAGGTTCAGCCACCACCTCTCTTAGTTCTTTAAGGACCCTGGGGTGCACCCCATCTGGCCCCATTGCTTTATCAACTCTTATTACTTCCAGTTCCTTCAGGACCCTTTCTTGTAAAGGGACTTGTGTCCATTTCGCACCATTCTCACCCCTTGTACCCATTCAGACCCATTACCCTCCTCTTCCTCAGTAAAGACTGAGCAGAAATACCTGTTCAATATGTCAGCTTTACTGTTGTCATCCTCCCACAGCCCCATCCTCCCCTTCAGTCTCACTATCCTCCCTTGCCTTTCTTTTTCACTTATGTACCTGTAAAATGTTTTGTCCCTCTACCCACTGATTTTGCAATGTGTTCTTCTGTCTGAGCTTTGGCTTCCCTTACTGACCTCCCTGCCTCCCTTTGCTTCTCCTGGTACTTCCCATCCCCTTCTGCCTGTGTCTTTTGTATTGCCTGAATGCAATCTTTTGGCTTTCACGTTCTTTTGCTACCTCTTTGGAAAACCAAAATGGTCTCCTCTTCCTTTTCCTCTTGCTAACCTGCTTAATACATCATTTTGTTGCTCTTGTAATCCCCATTTAAATACTTCCACTGTTCCTCAACCCTGATTCCTGCCCATTCCCTTAATGCCTCTTTCAAGCATCTCCCATTTTCTCAAAGTTTGCCCCCCTAAAATCCAGGATACGTGTTTTTGTGTGGTTTGGTTCTGCTCTTTCTGTGATTTCAAACCACAGTGACTGGTGGTCACTGTTCCCCAGGTGCTCCCCCACTCTTACCCCATCACACTGTCCCTGTTTGTGAGCACAAGGTCCAGTATTGCCTTCTGCCGAGTTGGTTCCATGACCAGTTGCTTGAGGAAGGCACCCTGAAGGGAGTCCAGGATAAATCTGCTCCTAGTTGATGCTGCTGGGATGCTCCAGTCCACGTCTGGAATATTGAAGTCTCCAACCAGTACTACCTCACCCTTGTCTGCCATCCTCTGGATGGCTAGCATCAGCTCCCTATCTGTTTCTTCCTCCTGGGCTGGTGGTCTATAGACCACACCTGTGCGGATGGCTGGCCCCATTTTCCTTTCCAGCTTAACCCACAGTATCTCTCCCCATTTTGTTCCTCTTGGATCTCTGTGGCCCTTATGTCGTTTTTTTCACATAGGTGCCACCTCCTCCCTTCCTGCCTGCCCTGTCTCTTCTGAATATGTTGTAGCCAGGTATGGCCAACTCCCAGTCGTGGTTATCATTACACCAGGTTTCAGTGATGGCCACAATGTCCAGGTCTGACTGCACCATGACAGCCTCCAGATCTTCCATCTTGTTGCTAAGGCTCCTGGCATTTGCACACATGACTTTCCATGATTTGACCTCCTTAGACTGTTTGCTGTTCTACTCCAGCCCCTTCCTTGGTTGTCCTTTATCTCTGGTTCACCTTGCTGTCTGCCCTTCTGCTGAATTTTGCCCCTATTCTGCCTATCCACCTCCTGGGCGCTAATCTCCATATTTTGCACTTGGCTAACCTCCACAGCCTTTCCTTCCATTTCGCTGGGTACCTCTATTTGGTTTTCCCTGTTTGGCAGTGTGGCATATGAGTTCTTGAGTGGAATAGGATCTGGGATGTGCCTCTGCCTGACTGGTCTAACCCTCCCTGAGCCCACTGTCATCCAAGTACTCCTCATTCTCTGCATCCTTTGAGGCAGCTGCATTGGACTGAGTGGTCTCTGGATAGGGGTGATGGTACTCTTGACCCAGTTTACTTCCGCTCTGAGTCTGGCTACCTCATCCCACAGTAAATGCAGTAATCTCAGTAACCCAGAGATGGGTGCAGTATAGGAGAATGGGATGAACTTTGGGGCCGAAGAGTCCAAGGCATACCTCGATGACTTTCACTGGCTGCAGGGTGTGGAATGGTATGAGCATTACAGGCAAGAATCCTAAGTCACACCCCTGATGCCTGTCATTCTCTACAGGATGGGGCATTATGGTTGGAAACCCTAACACCTCAGGCATTCATTGGTATTTTCACTCCAAATTTTCAACATGGGTTTTTTGTGACCCCCACCTCATGAACAGTGGCAATATCAGTTTGTTAGCTGAAAGCTGCTTATGCTCAGCGACTACGACATTTAGCACTACAGGTGCAAAAACACATTCTGAACAGGATGTGAAAAATGACAGCTGTACTGTTCATGGGGAGGTGTAAAAAATGGCAATGTTGCAAATCTGCAGTAAAAATATTTAAAAAACTGGTGAAGTTATGAGCATGCATAGAAACTGTGCAACGCACACCCGTAATGTAATTAGTTTGGGGATTTTTTACAGCAGATTGTCAACACAGGCATTTTGGGACCTCCGATCATGAACAGAGTCACTGTGATTTTCTTTATCTGTCCCAAACAATGATTTCCCACAGCGACCACGCATCTCTGCTCTGAAAGTGTGAAAATACATTTCAGCCATGTTGTGAAAAATGACAGCTGTACTGTTCATAAGGAAGTGTGGAAAAATGCCACTGGTGAAAATCTGGACTGAAAATATTACAAAGTCATGAACTTATGAGGGTGCGTGGAAACTGCGCAATGCTGACTCGTAACACAGTCATTTTATAGACTTTTGTCACCAAATTTTCAACATAGCCATCTTAAGACCTCTGCTCATGAACAGTGTAACTGTGATTTTCTTAATCTGTCCCAAACATTGCTTTCGCACTCCGACACCACCATTGTGCGCTACATGTGCGGAAACACATTTTGGACGACATGTGAAAAATGGCAGCTGTACTGTTCATAAGGAAGTGTGATAAAATGGCAATGTTGAAAATCTGGAGTGAAAATATTGAAAATTCTCAAACTTACGAGCATGCGTAGGAACTGCGCAATGCACGCTCGTAAAACAGTCATTTTTAGGAATTTTTCTACCAAATTTTCAACATAGGCTTTTTGAAAGCCCTCCTTATGAACAGTGGCAGTGTCATTTCGTTACTTGGTCCCAAAAGGTGATTTTGTGCATTGACTGCAAAATCACCCTTCGGGCCCAATTAATGCCATGACAGTGACAGCATTCATGAGAAGGGGTCCCAAAAACCCCATGTTGAAAATTTGGTGCAAAAATTCCAAAAAATGCCTGAGATATGCAGCGAAGTTGAAAAAACCCTATCTATCCCATTATACAGCTTACCGGCATTTCCTCAGTTCGCGGTCGGCTTTGAAGAGTGCAGACGTGTTCCCGGTCCACCAAGATCGCCCCCACAGAGTCCAGAGGTAAGGCATGGGGGTGAGGGGATGGGGAGGCAGGTGAGCAGTGGGTGAGAGTGGTGGGAGCAGAGACAGCGAGGAACTGTTTTCTATTTCAGTTTTTTTTTTTTTAAACAAAGGAGCGAGGAGCAGCATGGGGCGTTTGCCACGCTGGGGTGGGCTCCAGCGTGGCACAAGGGCATAACTTTTGAGGGGCATGGAGCCAACTGGGGATTGGGCACTCCTGTTGGCGACAACACATGTTGCCATGCTGGGGTGGGCTCCCAGCATGGCACAAATACGGCTGTTTGGGGGGCATGGAGCCAGCGGGACTGGGCACCCCGTCGGTCAGACAGTATCTGTTGCCATGCTGGGGTGGGCTCCCAGCATGGCACCCTGTACCGGGGATAGGTGAGCCGACAGGGGATTGGGCACCGCCGGCTATATAGTAGCCACGCTTGGGGTGGGCACCCAGCGTGGCATGTGGAACTCTGTTTGGGGGGGAGTGCAGCACAGCTGACGGGGGACTGGGCATCCCCATTGGCTATACAGTGTGTGCATGAGGGGGAAAGTACACAGTAATATGCGTGCATGTGTGTGTGTGTAGGGGGAGCATGCATGAGCAGGCGATATCTTATCGCTGCTCGCTGAAGCGTAGCTCCCCCTTTCAACTGTACTCCACTGCATTTTCGA
The DNA here is from genome assembly GCA_016271365.2 of Neoceratodus forsteri. Classification (NCBI taxonomy): domain Eukaryota; kingdom Metazoa; phylum Chordata; order Ceratodontiformes; family Ceratodontidae; genus Neoceratodus; species Neoceratodus forsteri. Next base: position 423,584,163 of record CM028138.1, read on the forward strand.
CTGCTGTCATAGACAGCTCCAGCAGCCGTTGGAGAACTGCGGCCGCACCTGCAAACACACTGACTGAATTGGAAGAGGGCTGCCACACCTCTGAAAACTCGGATGATGGCACTATGTTTCTTGCACATGCGTGCAAGCAAACATAAAAAATGAAGCCCATCTTTCCTCGGTATCTCAAGGATGATGACAAAAGGAATTACTATTTTGTCCCTAGGAGAAACTCCACAACCAGCCTTGTTGCAAGCAGCAGCCATCTGTTTGGGACACAAGTTGTACAGAAAAGGAAGTGACCCTTTAACTCCTGTATGCAGCCATCTTGAAAGAGGCACTGAAACAAGAAGCTGCTAGCTTATTTATTAGAAACTGCTTGTTTATTTTGTTCTGCGGTACATAGGACTCAGAAGTTGCTTCAGGGCCTGAAATACTAGCTGCAGGAGTTTTAGAGTCTGGAATCTAAAGCCACAGGGGCTGGATACCGATATTTTGAGCTGGGGGGGGTTCACTCTAGGGTCTGAAAACTAAAGTTTGCGATAAGCCATTGGGGAAATGGAGGGGTGAACAAACTGGAGGGGTCAATGGAGCAGGGTGGAGGCAGGTCTGAGGCATGGTTCCCAGGCTACAATGCCTGGGGACATCTTTGGGAGGATGGTGGGGTGCACTGGTTGTGGGTCGGCCATGATACTGGATATAGTTTGGAAAGTGGGGGGTTGCATAGTATGTAGGCAGTTTGCACAGCTGAGGGAGGAGGTGAGATGGTTGAAATGGACACTAAACTAGGAAAGAGAAAGGGAGAGGAGTAGTATGGAGGACAGGAGTGACTCCACTGAGGGAGCAATAGAGATTACAGGGGGAGCTGTGGGGGGACAAGGAACGGTTAAAGGTGAAGCCGTAAGGGGACAAGGAGCAAATACTGAAATAGGCAGGGGAAGATGTGATGGGGACTGGAGGAAAACAAGGGAGTGTGGAAGCAGGATAGGAGGCATAGGGAATGGCTCTAGTGGGGCTACAGGAATCCCAGATAGAGGCAGCAAGGGACACAAGGGAAACCAGAGGGAATGGCAGGAGTTGGTTCTATGATGCCGGTTCGACAACTATTTTGTTGACTGACATCACAGCAACGAATTTATGTTGAACACAAGTTGCAGTTGACATAAATCTGAAAGGAGGCCGGGTTCCTTGAACCCCCTACACCCCCTGAACTTATAGATTATCAGTTCCGAGTCAGGGTTGATTCAAGGAGGGGGTGCAGGACCACAGGACAGAGTGCCGGGGTCCTGGGTGGACTATTACAGCGAACTGTCGATGTTGTCAGCATCGAAGTGTTCGTTGTAATAGTGTCACCATACAGAGGGCATACCAAGGCCCAAAGCCCGCACAAAAGGCAAGGGAGGAGGAAGCAAGGGGTGGAGCCCTGGCCAGGGGGATACAGGCAGTGGGCTAGGAGCAGAAAAACAGGTATGCTCCACTAGGAGCACTAAATGGGAGAGAAAATCAGGAAAGTGGAGTTGAGGAGTATCCAGGGGACATAGGAGAAGCAAGAACGAAGGAAAGCAAAGGAAAATTGGAAAAGGGGATGCCCTTTCGGGAAAGAACAAGGAGGGTAGTAAACATAAGGATAGGGTGGAGGGGTTTACACACCCCAGAAAAGACAAACCCTAAAGGGGGGGAGGGGAGATAGGGTGCTCAAATTCAAAAGGGCTAGATGGGGCTGGGAAAGGGGAAAGTTCTCTGGGGAATTCAAACAGGGCATGGCTAGGAGCAGATCGGGGGAGAGGAAAAAGCTCGTAGATGGTGAGGCAGAGGTGGGCAGCCTAGCTGTAAACACCTGCAGGGGGCATGGAGCTAGGGGAGTGCAGGGGGAAGACTGTACACCGGGAGGTGAAACTGGCAAAGGGATAGTGAGGATAGGGTGGTAAATAAAATGAAATGGAAGGGGTTGGAAGAAGACTAGAAAGGAAATATAAACAAAAGGTGATGGAGAACAGTGTCCTACCTTGTTGGAGACTCTATAATAAAAGGAATTAGATGGGGGCAGGGGGGCAAGAGTAGTAGAATATGGGTTGAGTGTCTGCCAGGCATGATGGCGGCGGAGGTCATTCACTATATCGTTTTAATGTTCCACCTGGGAACAAATGATCTAGCAGGAAAAAGCCTGTTGAAGGTGCAGGCAAGATTTAGAGCACTTGCTAAATACTGCAGCAGTCTGGGGTTCAACTCAGTGGCTTTCTCTGAGGTGTTGTCAGTACCAAAGACAAGTACTGATAGGAGGCTGAGGATTAAAGAGTTCAATCAGTGGCTAGTGGGGTGGTGCAAGCAAATGGGGTATGGGTTAGTAGGGGACTGGGGATCCACATAGGGGGATGAGAGCCTATTTTCTCCAGACAGACTGCACCTGAATAAGGAGGGTGCGGCAGTACTAAAAAGCAAGTTAGGAGAGTTCATAGAAGAAACCTATAATTTAAACTAGATTGGGGGGAATGTGGTAACAATCCTCACCACAAGGCAGGAGAAATGGGGGGCTACCACACTCCCCCCCAGGATAGTGCTAAAATACTGGGCATGAGGGAGAATAATGAAGGGGGGATGGAGGGGGAACCTGGTGAAAGGGCTTAGCAGCCAACACCAGGAGCTTAGCAAATAAGATGGTGGACTTGGAGGTCATCATGGGGGATGAAGGACTAGACGTAGCAGCTATGGCACCTTTTCACGAAGAAATACACAAGAGGCACATATCAGAGTGCACAGATCTGCACCCTAGGGATTTCTGCGCGGGGGCCGCATTCATGAACACTGGCTCCCTTACACAGCCCCACCCCCCCCTTGGCGTACAGGTCTGCAGAGGAGGCAGGTGGGTGTGGAGGAGCGGATCCTGGTGGGCTTACAGGAACCCACAGTGGATCCCTTGCATGCAACAGGTGCCATGTTGCCAGCTGGTGCACAGAGTGCTAATCATGCCAAAGTGGGAGTGTACCCTGTCCATCCGGCCTCCAGAAGTGCTCCAATGGCAGGGGCAGCATTGTTGGTAGGGCCAATGCCCCCCACCGTTTCTGCTGCATCTGGAGGCAGCCTCCCTGGGGGTGGGCATTTAACCAGCCCAAGTGGTTACGATTGCCTCCCAGATGTGGAGCTGACAGCCCCTGTGCACATCACTCTGCAGTGCTGTGAATGTGCGGAGTGCTGGCTCGCCCCCCAGCACCACCCCCAGGCCCACCCCCATGCAGAGCTCCACGATCGACTGGGGGGTTGGGTGCATGGGGGTTGCATAGACTTCTAGCATGGGGTGGAGGGGACACAGTGAGCGCAGGCAGTTGCGTGGTGGCTGAGTTACGTGGTGTATAGCTACCATTTCTGTCATTGAATAGGGCCCAATAAGCGAGACATGCTGGACAGAGCTGCAAATCAGGAAATGACTATCCCAGGTTACAGACTGTTCAGAAGGGATAAGGATGGTAAGAAGGGGGGAGTTGCCTTATACATCAGGGAAAGCATAAGTGTAACTGAAGGACAAGAGGAGGGTGGGGGAGACTGAGTTACTGTGGATAACGCTAGACAGGAGGACAGGAGAATCCTTGCAACTGGGGGTGGTATACAGGCTACCCGCACAAGGGGAGGAAGGTGATCAAAAGTTAATTCAGGCAGTCACAAGGCTGGCCCTAAAAGGAGAACTACTGCTGGTAGGGGACCTAAACCTCCCAGGTTTAGAATGGGAAATCCTGGGTGCAGCATTGCCAAGGAGCAGGGAGATACTAGCTGCGCTGCATGGGGTATTCCTTCAGCAGCTAGTCAGGGAGCTGACAAGGGGCAACAACCTGCTGGATGTGGTCCTAACAAATGGAGAGAGTGTGGAGGAGGTGCAGGTGGGAGAAGCCTTGAGCAACAGTGACCACAGCACGGTAAGGTTCAGGGTTAGGACAGAGAGGGAGACAAGCAAAACCAGTACTAGAGTCATGGACTTCAGATGTATGGACTTTGACAAGATAAGAAGGATAGTAGGGACACAATGGAGGGTACTGAGAATATAGGGGCAGTGCAGGAGTTATGGTAAGCTATCAAGGGAGGGGTACTGAAAGCTGTGGAAATGTGCATAGAAAAAGGTTAGGAAGAGCAAAAGGGGGAGGAGACAGCTTTGGTTTACAAAAGAGGTTGCAGGGGCAGTCAGGTAAAGGAGAAGGGCTTTTAGAAAATTTAAGAGGATACTCAGTGAGGAAGATAAGGAAGAATATAGGAGAAAGAGGAGTCTGGCAGGGAAGAAGATCAGAAGGGCAAAAGCAGATACTGAGGAGAAAATAGCCAAAAAGGCTAAAAGGGGGGGATAAAACCTCTTTCAGATATGTGAGGGAGAGAAGAAGGGCAAGGCAGGGGATTACTAAGCTGAAAGGGAAGTGAGGAATAAAATTGGAAAGGGACTGTGAAGAAGCAGAGTTATTGAATAAGTACTTTAGCTCAGTATTCACGGAGGAATAGGACGGTAAGGGACCTGAGCTAAAGTCGAAGGGGAAGGAGGGCAAATGGATGAATCTGAGCCCATCCACTATGGACAGGGTTAGGGCAGAGCTAGATAGACTGAGGGTGGACAAGGCAATGGGGCTGGACAGGTTACACCCCAGGGTGATCAGGGAATTGAAGGAGGAGTTGGCCGTACCCATGACAAGGCTCTTCAACTTGTCCCTGGATACAGGGAGAGTGCCAGAGGACTGGAAGAGGGCAGATGTAGTGCCTTTACACAAGGGAGGTAGTAAGGAGGTGAAGGGAAACTACCAACCTGTTAGCCTCACATCAGTGGTGGGAAAGGTAATGGAGGCATTAATCAAGAAGAGGGCGGTGAATCACCTGGAGGAGAGTGGCTTGCAGGACAGCAGACAGCATGGCTTCATGAAGGGAAAGTCTTGCCAGACAAACCTAATTCAGTTCTTTAATTGGGTGACTCAGGTAATTGACTGGGGTGGGGGGATGGATGTGGCCTATCTGGACTTCAGTAAGGCCTTTGACACCATCCCCCATAGGAGGCTTGTGAGCAAGATGGAAAGCCTGGGATTGGGTGGGAAAATAACAAGCTGGGTGGAGGCCTGGCTGGCAGGAAGACCTCAGAGGGTGGTGCTAAACAGGGTGCACTCTGGGATGGCGAGGGTGAAGAGTGGAGTGCCACAGGGATCAGTTTTGGGTCCACTTCTCTTCAACATCTACATCAGTGATATTGCGAAGGGTTTGAGGGGGAGGGTGTGCCAATTTGCTGATGATACAAAAATATGCAATAGAATGACACCCCAGGGGGTGGAGGACATGAAAGACGCTCGAAAAATGGTCTGGGATGTGGCAGCTGAAATTTAATGCCAAGAAGTGCACTGTGATGCACTTGGGGAGTAGGAACAGAAGAGCAGGGTAATAATGCCCCTTTACAAAGCCATGATGAGGCCACACCTGGAGTATGGGGTTCAGTTCTGGAGGCCACATCTCTGCAAGGTTATAGATGCATTGGAGAGGGTTCAGAGCATGACAACTAAAATGGTGCAGGGTATGCAGGGAAAGTCATACAAGCAGAGGTGTAAGGAGCTGGATCTGTACACGCTGGAGACAAGGAGGGAAAGGGGAGACATGATTGAAACTTTTAAATATGTAAATAAAGTGGGAGAAGAGGGTTTACTTAAGAGGAAGGAGGGGTCAGAACTAGAGGGCACAGCCTCAGACTGCAAGGAAAAAGATACAGGGTCAATGTGAGATGGTTTTTTTTCCCACGGAAAGGGTGGTGGAGCCCTGGAACAAACTACCAGGTGTAGTGTTGGGGGCTAAATCAGTGGAAGAATTCAAGAGGACATAGGACAAGCATATGGGTCTGATTATTGGGGGGAGGGCAGGGGCTGGCAGGAAGGGGGAAGTGTAGGGGGGAAAAGTGCAGACTAGATGGGTCAGTATGGTCTTTTTCTGCTGCCAATCTTCTATGATAGCTGTATGTCAAAGTTCAGGTGGCCATCTGTGTTAAGGCCACCATCTTTCTTCAAAATGTCTTCACTCCATAGGAAGTAATGGTGGCCATCTTTAAAAAGGGCAAACTCTATTAAAGGGGACACTGACACAAAAAGCTCATTTTGACAAGGATTGGGTTGAAATTGTTTATTTAATTGATATACTTTGTTTGCAAATAATTATACTTCCTCTACGTCAACATTTTCTCTTTGTCACTGTAACCCACAACATCCCTCCCTCTGTATGATGGCAACTCCTTCTCATCCTTACAACTTCTGTTCTGTCAAGCGAAGATCTGCCTCGAGTATCATGTCTGACAAAGAAAGAAATATGGGTGCAGGAGTGTCCAGTAGCCTACCTTCCCATGCCTTGAGGGTTTGGAGCTACAAGATAGAAACCCACCTGCAGAACATCCAGTCCACCTTCTCATCACAGGGAATGTCAAATATGCAAACCATTCAAGAAGGCCTTGCCTACAGTACATTAAAACTTTCTACACTCACTCTGCGGTACATACCAGCCTATAACCATCATCCTTCTCAGGCTTGCCTAGCGAAGATGCTGTTGACTGGCTCGAGCAATTCCAAACCTCAATTACCTTCAATGGCTGGACTGATCCCCTACGTATCTCCAACATCTTACACTTGCTTCTGAGAGGGACTGCCATTTCTTGGTTCAATGCAAGAACGAGTTAAAGCAAATACTGTCATGTTGTATGCAACTTTTAAAGATCATGTTACCTAGGCACACTTGCCAGACTTACTGGAACAACAGCTGTAGGAACACACCATGCAGCCCTCTGAATCTCTGGAAACCTTCATAGTGGACACTCTGCAGAAAACAGAGAAGGATCAAATCACAGTTTTCGTCCAGGGACTGCTCCCCCAAATTCATCCTTATGTGGTCCAAAAGAAGCAGACAACCTGGATGGACACTTTACAAGCTGCACGACTTGCACGGAAATCCATAGTAGTGTTCCAGGCCCTCAATCCTCACAAATTGCTGAACTCAAAATCTGTGTCCAGCAATGACAAGCAATGATAGACAAGCTCATAAAGTCCATTAATAAATTACAGCTGCACTCAACTCCTTGCTCTGCTACATTTGTTAATGCTCTGCAACAACCTCAACAGCCATCTGCTCAACCACCACCTTCTCGAGAGCCCGTTATCTACCAGTTGTGTGAATTTAAAGGACACACTGCTGTAGTTTACAGGAAGCTAAAATATGACAGAATAAAAGGAACTAAGGATCTCCACCGCAACGTCATTAGCAAGATGAATGCAGGAACTCAAAGGATCAAGGAAACATCTCAAATGACCACCCCTCTGACTCTCCACTCACACAAACAGCATCCACCAACTACAAGAATTAACTCCAGCACTATCTTGCTTCCAGGAGCAGCTGTATCTGTCATCAGATCACCTCTTCTAACAAATTAAGTCTCGGTGATCAGAGGAGACTGATCCACACATGCCTTGATTGACAATGAAGCAGACATCTGTTATCGGCACTAACATCCTGAACAACAGAGCTCTTTATCAGTCACCTCATGTCTCTTCAGCTGACTTAAAGGACATCATCATGTCATCATGGTCATGTGGACCAGGTCACCAGAGCATTACATGAAAAGTTAGATGTATTATATAGACTGAACTCACAACCCATACCAGAAACCAGGATAGCTATCACTAACAGCATCCTCCTACCAAACCATACCTATGCTGCTCCAGCCATACAGTCACTCACCGGAAGAGAACTGGGTAGGATGCAAATACTATATAACAGAATTGCTCAATTTGCTAGCAAATCCCACCCGAGGCGCCACCACTGCGAGGTATTGGACTCATTAAAATGGCCGTCTCTTTCCCAGCAGCTATAATACCCTCTCCTGTGCACCACCGACCAAATAATAAATGGTCCACACCTGTCAGGCCTCACTGGGCTGCTGGTCCCTAAGCACTCAGGCAGATTGCTCTGCACCTCTGCTTGGAGGCTCATGGAGGTTCCTAGGGTAAGGACGACAGCAGGTAATAAGTCCTTCTCCCGTGTGGCTCTGATCTTCTGGATCAACCTCCCAGACCATCACCAAAATTCTGGCTCACTGATCACCTTTAGAAAAGACTCAAAGCTCACCTGCTGGAAAACGACCTATGCACATGCTAAGGATGATTCCAGCAACAGACCCTCAGTAACCTTAGCCTTACAATACATAAAAGTCCCAACATAAAAATAGTACAATTACACAAACTGACCAGTGTGACAATGGCCAGTGAGGTTTAATGTCCATTTCCTGTAAAATTTGTTACTTGTTCTAATACTGCCTCTGTTGGTAGCTACCTCCTACCTCAACGAATGTGTGTAAAAATGTCATGGATTGTTGTCCTAAGTGTTTCAACCTCTGAATTTACCATGGTAGTTCCCAAAACCTGTCTTGTATCACCAAAATGTTCTGTATCCAACAGGCTTCTATGTAACTAATCCCAGCTGGCCCCTGAAAAAGGGGCTGTTTGGGCTCAGTGGGCCAACCCAGTTAACAAAATGAAATAAATAAATAAAATAAAAATTACAGCAAATGCTGCTACGATACCTATCACAAGCATCATCCACATCAAGCTAGACTTGGGCTCACAGGAAGCTACTGTCAAATTTGACCTGGTGCCTGATCTACAACCATCAGTAATTCTTGGCATGGATTTTCCAGCTAACCTGAACTTTGCTTAAAAATACTGTCACTGGACACAGAGGCAACTTGCAGCTACAGACTCCGTCACTGTGATGGTTTTGATTGCCATGACTCAAAGTTAGCCACTCTCACAAGGTGTTTTTGACATCACCATGAGATCGCCCACTCTGCATTCTTCAGGTTTTCTGCCGATAAACACCTGGTCTGCTGTGCAGATGGTACAGTATTCCAGAAATGTTGCAGCATTACAGATGAACAAATTGTCATCTTCAAGGGTATCCATGTCAGAAAGTTTGTCTGCCTGTCTGCTGGGGACCAGCTCCATCTCATGCTAGAACCTCCACCTGGTTCCACCATCTCTATACCTGTCAGCACACCACCACTACTCCAGCTTCTCCATTGTTATCCCTCAGTAAGCGACTATCTTCTTCTAAGCTTCCAGCATTTCCAGCAGAGAAACAACAGCTTTTGGATTTCCTGGAGATCTATCCAGATGTCTTTATTGGCACAGACAAGCTAGTATGTTGTGATACCCTGCAACAGACCATTGTGGTGCAACCCAGTCAGAAACCCATACATCAATCAGCCTACAAAGTGGAACACAAACAGAAACAAGTTCTAGAGGACATGATCAAGACATGCTTCAACAAGACAACACTGAAAACTCTAAAAGTCCTTGGGGTGCACCAGGCCTGCTAGTGGTAAAGAAGGACAAGTGATACTGTTTTGTTGTGGACTACAGAAAGCTTAAGGCCTGCACAGTGCTGGATGCCCATTCTTTACTCACAACAGAGGATGCCTTACAGAGTCTTGTTGTGGCCAGCCCAGCCTACTTCACCACACTGGACCTTCCAAATGGGTTCTACCAAGTCTCTCATCCATTTATTTGTTAATTTATTTAGTTTTTGTTGACCAGGTAAGCGCACTAGATAAATCCTGCCTATTTCCAGGCACGACCTGGGGAAGGGGGATACAGATGAATGCCGACTGACCTTGAACCAGATTAAGCTGTTGGTGGTATTTTTTGGGTGAATGACGGAAATTTGGCCAGGACACCGGGGAAATTCCCCATCTCTTTTCAATAAGTGCCACGGAATCTTTAACATCCACCTGAACTACCACTAATCCAGGCAGATGGGACCTCGGTTTAACGTCTCATCTGAAAGATGGCACCTCTGAAGTGCAGCACCCGTCTCATGCTGCACTACAGTGTTAGTTCTGGGATATTAACCCAAGTGCCATACACATCCATACACAGCTTGGGACTGTCACTTGGGACTTTTCCAATTCAAATTACTGCCTGTGGGAAGTCAGAGCAGTCCAGCTACATTCCAACATATTATGGAAGCCATACTATGTGAGTTGTCTTGGAAATCTTGCCTAGTCTACTTGAACAATGTCATGCTTAAGCAGAACTTTTCTAGAACACCTCCAGCATCTCAAAGAAGTGTTTGAACACCTCCAACAAGCCAGATTCAAGCTTTGTCCAGAGAAGTATTTTTTCATACAGCATCGAATTCAGTACCTGGGACATATTGTTAGTTCTAAAACATCTCTCCAGACTCAGATAAGCTCTTAGCAGTCAAAGACTATCCAGAACCTAACAACCTCAAAGACTTCAGAGCTTTCTTATGCCTGTCTGGATATTACAGAAAGTTTGCCAGTAACTATGCCAAGATTGCAGCTCCACTGTGTGCCCTCATCAAAAAGGGATGTCACTATATGTGGACCTCAGAGTGCAAAAGAGGCCTTTGATACCTTAAAAGATCTGATCTCCACTCCAGTATTGGACTACCCAAGGTCTGACCAACCCTTAAAACTCTACACAGATGCTAGTTCTTTTGCAGTGGGCTGTGTGCAATGTCAAGTTCAAGATGGAACAGAATGAGTTGTCTCTCTTTCCTCTGCTGAGCACAACTATAGAATCATAGAAAAAGAATGTCTAGCCATTGTATTTGCTGTAAAGAAATTTAACTGTCTCCACTTCTCATTCACAGCTATCATTGATCACTCTGCCATCAGATGGTTGTTCGAAATGAAGGAACCAGTAGGAAAATTTGCCCGATGGATTGCAATACTCCGATTCTACAGCTTTAAAATTCAATACAAACCAGGTTGAGTTCACTCCAATGCTGATGGCATTAGCTGTACCTCTCTGAATCACCCTCAACAGATGAGGAAGCAGGCTCTTCCTTTTCACATCACAGACATTCTTCCTGTGGACACTCCTATAGCACCCCAAGTTGCTTTGCTGCTGCCAAACGCTTCTTCAGAAAGCAACACCATTCTTCAACTATTATAATCTGCTGAAGGGCTTCTCGCCTCCTCAGCATCTGCACTCTCCATGGCAACTGTCAAAACTCAATGAAGGGCAGATTCTCAGTTCTCAAACATAATCACTTACTTAAGAGTCTGGAAATCTTCCGCAACTGAAACATTACCAGAATGTTATTTTCCTAGCTTCACAATACTTCCTCAATGACAATGTGCTTTTTCACATCTGCACCAAGGAAGGCTAGGGCCATGGACAGAAATCATGTACAGTTAGTTATGCCTGTCTCTCTAATCAACGAAGTGCTTCTCTCCACTCAATCAATCAATCAATCAATCAAATCTTTATTTATTCAGGCGATCATCATTGAGCAAGGCTCATTTACAAGATGGACCTGATAAGGTCAAGGTTCGAGTTGATGCACAGCAATTACATCACATACTTATGAGACAGTTATACATACAGAAAAAAGAAAATGTAATTTATAACACAATAATATACAGAGAATTCATATGTTAAAGCTTGGCAAGAGAAAGTTAAACTAACATCTACAATATGTACAGTACATATATATCACAATGAGGGCTATGACAGTCACTCACATAATGAGTACAAGGATGGTGAAGGGAATATTGGGTGCCATATACTGGCATGGTGTCTGGCTGGAAGGAATATGCCATATGTGATTGGAATATGGTTTTGTGGGATGACTATTCTATCTCTAGTGGTAGCAACTGCATTTCTCTGTGAAGAAGGCTGTACAGTGCTGCTTGAAGGATGTAAATGGAATGATAATGGACAGTTTTAGGGATTTTTGTAGGGTGTTCCATGCTATGGCTAGAGAATAGCTGATTGCTGCCCTCCCTATTTTGGTGTTGACTTTGGGCAATTTGAGCAGGATGATATTGTTGCTTCTTAGGGCATAGGAGCTGGGAGTGGTCAGGTTGAAGCAGTCCAGGATATAGCTTGGGAGTTTTTTGATAAAGCTCTGTAGATCCATAGAGCTGCATTTCTGCTCCTCCTGACATGAAGGGAAACCCATCCAATTGCACCATAGAGAGAACAATGGTGAGTATTATATGGCAGGTCTGTAATGAACCTTATTGCTCTATGGTATAAGGTATCCAACTTTTGAAGGTAGGGAGTGGGGCAGTGACTATAGAGGAAGTCATGCGTAGTCAATGACTGATAGAAAGATGGCCTGGACTAATCTCATCTTTGAATCTCTATTAAGGAAGGGTTTTAATCTGTAGAGGAGGCCAAGCCTTAGGCGAAGCTTTTTCAGCAGTTGTTCTAGATGCTGAGTAAAGTCAAGTCTGTTGTCAATCCACACACCTAGGTATTTGAAATTTTCAACATACTCCAGATTTTCTCCAAGTATAGTGCATAGCTGGGGGAGACTGATTGAAGAGGATGTGTTGGTGGAGTTTTGGGTTGTGAACATCATTGCTTTGGTTTTCTTTGCATTTAGCAGAAGCTTTTTCTCGAGAAGCTGATGTAACAGGGAGAATTCTGCTTGTAGGATTTCATGAGCAACTTTAGGTGAAGGGTTGCTGACATACAGTACAGTGTCATCAGCAAAGAGATGTACTGAGGACTTGGTAAGGGTTGAATCAATTTTATTTATATAAATGGCAAAAGGATAGGACCCAGAATAGAGCCTTGGGGACTCCTCTTGACAGTGGTCTTAATGGGAGAGGTCACCTTCAGCTTTTACCTGCTGTGATCTACTGAGGAGGTAGCATCTGAACCACTTAAGGGAGGATGGATCTAGGCCAATGGAGTGTAGGGATGAGAGTAGCAGTTCATGGTCCACAGTGTTGAATGCTTTGCTCAGTCCAGGAATACTGCACAGACATTGTTCTTTTATCCAGTTTGGTTTGCCAATCATTGGTGACCTTGGCTAATGCAGTGATAGTGCTATGTTTGGCCCTGAATCCAGATTGAGCTGGATTTAATAGATTAGCATTGTCCAGATATTCCCTTAACTGAATACTCACTAATTTCTCCAGCATCTTGGATAACACAGGTAGGATGGAAATGGGCCTGTAGTTATTAAGATCCATAAGGTCCCCTGATTTTAGAAGGGGGGCCACTTGGGCTGTCTTCCACAGCGTGGGAATAGAGCCAGAGTTTAGGGAAAGGTTAAAGAGGTGAGTTAGGGGACTGCAAGCACATGACACGCTAATCTTTAGAAAGAATGGGTCCAGAAGATCTGCTCCTGCACTTTTTTTGGTATCTAGATGCCATAATAGAGCCTCAACTTGTTTCAACAGTATAGGTTTGAAGCTAAAGGAGGAGTCAACTCTTTGTTCACCAGTATAGTGGGAGCTTAAATGATCCCCTAATAGGTTAGCTGGGGAGGAGTCAAAGGCAAGGCCAGCTGTTGTGAAGTGGTTGTTGAATGCATCCAGGATTTCCAATGTGCCAGTAATGGGGCCATAGTTACTGTGTAATTGGGTTGGAAGAGGGTTGTTAACATCCTGGCCCATCATACCCTTGATGGTGCCCCAAAATCTAGCAGTATTATGGTAGGAGGAGTCAAGCTGGGCCAGGTAGTAGGCAGCCTTTGCATCCCTAACTTTCCTAGTGCATTTATTCCTGGCTTTCCTAAAGATCATCCAGTCCATGATATTCTTAGTTTTTCTTGCTTATTCGGATACTAGAGATTGGGGCATGGGTGTTAAGGGCATTTAATATAATGCTATTTAGCACCTGCTGAGCTTTTTCTACAGAATGTGCAAGATAGAACTTTTGCCAGTGTGGAGAGTAGGCTAGATCATGCAGATATCCTTCAATATTGATGTTTTCTTGTGGTGGTTATATGACTCTTGTCCTTTGCCACTCATGCCTCTCCAGTTGCTGGAGGTCACATGGGAATCCAAAGAACTCTCAAAAATACAAGCCTCTACTTCTTCTGGCCTCGACTGAACAAATCCTGCCAGCTCTGCTCCCAAAGAAAGCCTCCTACCAAACTGACATAGGCACATTTCATTCCAATGTCTGTAGCCACAAAACAATTTTGACAAGTCAACACAAACATTCTTGGACTTTTACCAACATGCATTGATTTCAGCAACAAATATATTCTCGTTTTTGTGGACTACCTTACAGACTACCTATGACTAATTCCACTAAAGGACATCAAAGCTGCTATAGTAGCAAATGCCTTCATCATATTGTTAGCCCTTTTGTACTGTACTATACTGTACATACCACCCTATTTTGTGGCTATGTTTACACCAAAGTCTATTTTACAATGCTTTATGCAATGATTCCCCTTTACACCAGTCTGATTAGACCTCAACTGGAATACTGCTCCCCTTTTTGTTCCCCACATACGATTGGAGGCCAAAAATTTATCAAGAGAGTGCAGAGAAAGCTGACAAGGAAAATCGCTACTATGTCTGAACTGGGTTATGCAGCTAGACTACAAAAACTAAACCTGTTTTCCATGAATTATAAATGTTTAAGGGGAGATTTATACCTAACATATAGGGCAATGCACAACGAAGCAATCATTGAAACTATTGGTTTAGTCAAGCAACAAAATCACAGCAACACTAGGTCACACAAATATAAAATAAAAGGGTACACAAACAAAACAAATAAACATAACTACTAGTTTACTCAGATGATAATCAACCCATAGAACAGTTTACCTGTGGATGTAGTGGAGAGTGATACAATGTTGACCTTTAAACAAAGATTAAACACATGGAAATGCAAAAATTCTCCTACCACCATTGATACATGGTGGTGAGTTCTCAAAAGGCCTCTGGTCTCTTGAACAAATAAGGCTCTATGAATCTATGTCTGTATGTAATTTATGTATGCAATTACTTTCTATCTATATGATGCCTATTCTTGTTATCTGCTATCTAGTCAATGTTATTTCTGCTATGTTTGTAATTTTTACCCCTACACTGCACCCTTCTCATGGGTCACACCTGAAAATGAGCCTCTGCTCAGTGTGCCTTTCCAGGTTACCAAATTTTAAAATAAAAAATAAATAAAAAAAGCTATTTGCCATCATGGTAACCCCTCATACCAGCATTCAGACAGAGGAACTATCTTTCTACCATTGTTTGAGAAACATGCAGTCCCTTTGATTGAAGGTGTTGCCCCTTCACAAAGGTGGTGATCCAGCTTCTCCTGGCAAATTCTGGGCTATTTCTCTCCTTCCCTCACTTGCCAAATTACAAGAGTCCCTTGTTTGCTCAAGGCTTTCAGAGTTGCAATCCTCCTCCTCTGGAGTTTTTTCTCCCTTTCAGCCAGGATTTCGGAAACATCATTCTGCCATCTACTCCCTGCTGTGAGTCACTAACTCTATTCTCTTGGCAAAGGACAAGAGTCATATAACCACCACAATTTTCATTGATCTAGCTAAAGTTTTCAATTCCATCTCCCACCCACTCCTGTTAAAAAAGCCTCATTCGATCAGTCTGTCAGCTTCTGCTATCAGTAGGTTCAGCTCCTATCTCTTTGGAAGGCAGCAGTCAGCCCAAGTGGGAAATTCCTTATCCCCCTTCTCCCTATCCTCACTGGTGTTACTCAAGGATCCATCCTTGGTTCTATTCTTTTCTCTGTTTTCATCAACAACCTCCCCTCCATCTGTTCCAACTCCCACATTCAAATGTATGCAGATGACACCATAATCTATACCTTGGGACCATCCTGGCTGCAAAATAGGACACAGAAGGTAATAGTGAATGGAACACATTCTGAAAAAAGGGGGATCACTAGTGGAGTACCTCAGGGCTCAGTACTGGGTCCAGTCCTCTTTAGCATCTTTATAGGTGACATTGCAGAGGGTCTGGAGGGAAAGGTATTACTCTTTGCAGATGACACAAAGATCTGTAACAGAGTTGATACGCAAGGGGGGGTAGAAAGGATGAGAAGGGTCTTGGCAAGACTGGAGGAATTGTCAGACATATGGCAACTTAGATTCAGTGCAAAGTAATGTACCTGGGAAACAAAAACCCAGGAGAAGAGTACGTAATAACAGGAGAGGTACTAACAACAACAAAAATGGAAAGGAACCTGGGGGTAGTTATATCAGATGACCTAAAGGTTGGTAAACAATTTTAGAAGTCAGTTAGGAGAGCCAGGGGGATACTGGGATGCATAGGAAGGGGCATCACAAGTAGAAAAAGGGAAGTGGTTATCCCTCTGTACAGACAGTTGGTGAGACCCCATCTGGAGTACTGTGTGCAGTTTTGAAGACATCATCTACACAAGGACATAGACAGGATGGAAGCAGTCCAGAGGAGGGCAACTAAAATGGTGCAGGGTCTGCATCAGAAACCATATGAAGAGAGACTGAGAGAGCTTAATTTGTATACCCTTGATGAAAGGAGGGATGGGGGGACAAGATAGAAACATTCAAGTACCTGAAGGGAATCAACAAAGTCCAGGAGGGTAGCATCTTTCAGAAAAAAGAAGTGTAAGAACAAGGGG
The DNA here is from genome assembly GCA_016271365.2 of Neoceratodus forsteri. NCBI lineage: Eukaryota > Metazoa > Chordata > Ceratodontiformes > Ceratodontidae > Neoceratodus > Neoceratodus forsteri. The sequence goes on from CM028138.1 coordinate 423,600,542, forward strand.
GCACAATTTAAAGATAGAGGGGGGATGGCTCAGGGGTAATGAGAGGAAATTTTTTTTTCACGGAGAGAGTGGTGGACGCATTGAACCGCCATCCTGGGGAGATTATTAGGTCTAAAACAGTGGGGGAATTCAAACATGCATGGGACAGATATAAGGCAACTGTAGTGGAGGGTGGCAGGAAGTAGGTTGTTGGTTAATTAGAATCTGCAGCTTATCCAGTAGGTAGGGAAATGGGCAGACTGGGTGAGCCAAGTGGTCCTTATCTGCCATCAAAGTCTATGTTTCTATGTTCTATCCATTGCAGAACTGCAAGCCCTTCTTCAACAAGACTTCAATAAAGTCCTAAACTGGTTCCAAGCTAACCAACTAAGAGTAAACACAAAGAAAACTGCTACTATGACCTTCTGCTCCATGAAAAAGATAACCAGACTCCAGACCCCACCTGTGTTCCCCACCCAGTACGGATCCCCCCTCAAATTACTTCCTGCCATCAAATACCAAGGGATCTGGCTAGACAGCCACTTCAACTTCTCCATCCATATTGATACCATATGCTCTAAACCCTGCCCTAAACTTGGCATTCTCTATCATAATAAAGACGGCCTCTCCCACCCTCTTCGGCGGGAGCTGGTCACAAAAATGATACTTCTATTTTTGATTCCGCCAATTTGGTCTATGGCACTGCCCCCACCATATCCCTTTCCAGAATTGACACCCTCCTACACTCCTGCCATTTTGCTACCAATTCCCTTCCCCATACTCACCACTGCCCCCTCTACTGCTCCCTCCCTTACCCCCTATTCCACCGAAGACTAGTTCACTCCTTGTTATTCATCACCAAATATTGGTTCAGAACTCTTCCCTCTTATCTCTCCTATCCACTGCAAACCCTCCTTCCTACTCTTTGTGCTCCAGGGACCCCCGCTCCTTCTTCCTCCCCATCCCCACTCTATGGCTGGTCAGTCTGCCTTCTCCTACCACCTCCCTTGCCTCTGGAATCTGCTCTTCCCTGACCTTTGAAATTCTCCCTTGTTCCCTGCCCTGAAACACCTCCTCTGACTCCTTCCTGCTATCCCTTACTCATGTCTCTCCTCCCCCTCTGTCTCACCCCCATTTCCCTCCCCAGCCTCCTCTGTATGACTGACAATTTGACTGATTACTGGGTAGGCTGCCAGTCCCCATCACCATATCTCTGACCTCAGTACTGCCATAGCCCAGTTGACCCGACATATCCCTTCGCAGGTGGGGTCCTCCAAGGGCAGGGGAACTGGGAAAGAAGACTTGCTCTAAGGCTTCCGACTATGCCAGACACATGGTGAGGGTCAGCATGGACACTTCCAGGCTTCGTGGAGAGTGGGAACCGGTCGCCATCATCCAATCAGCCGAGCATCTGTATTTTTCCTGGTTTTCATCCCAACCCACCCCCAGGTAGTGGTCCAGCCACGGCAGCTTCCTGTGGTGGGGGCATTCGGGGGCATGTCGTGGCTTCACGCTGCCATGAAGCCGGCTTTGATGTACTTTCAATTTCTTTTTCATTTTTGATATTTGAGTTTTTACTCTTATGTTCATAGCAACTATACAGTATTTGTACTGCTGTTATTGATTTACGTAATCCCTCTGTTTGTGTCCCCTCCCATTTCCTAGCTCACACCTGGGAACATGTGCCTTTTCCAGTTACCAAATTTTAAATAAATAACTTGACATAAAAAAGTCTCACACAACAACCTATCACCCACAGTGCAATGGTCAAAGCAAAATAACGATGTCCACCAGTTTAAACACACTCTCCATATACAGTACCTGGATGAAACTCATGACACTTGGAACAGCTTTGTTCCTTTTGTTCTGTTTGCCTACAATACAAGCTCTTGTGTTGACAGTACAGAGTATATGCAATTTTTCTTGGTCCATGGATGCCATCCAAGGACTCCATTCGACATGGATCTCTCAGTACCAGAGGTTCCAAAATTAGCTTCCTCATACATCATCCCTGCACTTGACAGAGAAAAGCTGCCATGGAAAAAAATGTCAGCAGTTACATCACATGAACCTTCATTTTTGTGAGGGACATTGTCTACTTCAATCGACCTGTCCTAGTTCCAGGGGCGACAAAGAAATTGCTCCACCCTTGGAATGGTCTTTTCTACAGTGTGGAAAAGCCTTTTCCACTTAAAGTCCACGTCAATCGTGTGACGCATGGGCACCTGAGTAGCACCCTCCCAGATGATCCCAGTCCTCCCAGTAATGAAGCTACACTTGAGCCTGCCATCCTTTTAGAGTCAGAAATTCCTCCTGATGACCTGCAAATTCCTTCAGATCTTCACACTCCTAGCTCTCTCCAGCCAGATTCTGTTGCAACTGCCTTTCACTCAGATGAACTTTCTGAGGTGGGACTTCTCTGCCCTCTTTTTCTCAAGACTCTCTTGTTCACACCACTGTGTACCAGACCAAAAAGATTCTCTGCAAGAAGTTTGTGAATGGTCCTGGACTTACAAGTCAAATGGTGTGATTTTGACAGTTCACAGAATTATTAGGTTGCTTTTGTGGACCTCACCCTGTCCTGTCGAGAACTAGTTCAAGCAACTCACAATAACATTCCAACTTACTGTGAAAATTGATGCAAGTCTTGAACTTCTGTGCAACTGGACTCCGTCTTTCTTGGGACTAATGTTTCTATTACCCATGGTATTCCATCTGTACTCAATTGCTCTTCTGCAGTAAATATCCTAATATACCTGTTTCAATGCATAAATGTATTTTGCTAATGGTACTGCAACTGCATTAACTTTTTTTTTCTCTACAGGAATGTCTTCTTGCAAAATGACAGTTCCATTTCATTTTCATGTTTTGCAACAGTTTATTGAAAGTTTGTATATTTTAATTCTGGGTCCTCTCCAGCTGCTACCCCTTTCTCTTTCTTCCCTTCTCCTTTCCCTGCACTGCCTCAGGTCACTATGATGCCCCCCCAGTACTACTCTGACTGGTCACCACTGTAGTCCAGTTCCTTCAGCAGCAGAGTACTGTCAGGCTGTGTCATGCATTGCTTATTATGAAATGGGTAGGTTAAATATAATGGGTAGGTTAAATACTGCATCCTGACTGGCTGAGAGCTTTGTGTTATGAGAGCACAACACATAGGTAAAACAAGTCCCACCAGCTAGGGTGCAGTGTATCTAGAATATCAATGAGCTACTTCGTAACTTTGACATTTCAAACAGCAGCCATTTTTTCACACCCACTAACCAGTGCAAACGGAGATAAAAACTGTTTTGTTGTCATCCACCCCTCAGTTTTTTCCCACATTTAACAAAAAATATGTATTATTTAAAATTCATATATGTGTCAGTGTCATAGTTGTAAGATGTAAAGCAAACTTTAGGGTTAATTTCATAAGTGCAATAACACACTCTGGGGTTTGTGCTTTGTGCTGTCACAATACACACCCAGGGGCAGAAGACACTCTGCCTCCAGCATTGTGCCTAACAACGCCCCTGGGTGTGCATTATGACAGCATAACACATAGCCCATCATGTCTTATTCCTTACATATTTTTCAGCTGTTATACACACACACACACACACACACACACACAGAAGGTGACGGCAGATAAGGACCATGTGGCCCACCTAGTCTGCCCCTTTTCCCTACCTCATGCATTACCACAGACCCTAGTTGATCTGCAGCTTATCCTCTCTTCCTTTTGCTAGAGTACTCTTACATCTATCCCATGCATTCCTGAATTCCCCTACTTTTTTGCTCCCACCACCTCCGTAGGGAGGCTGTTTGAAGCATCCACTACTCTTCTGTGAAAAAGTACTTCCTCACATTGCCCCTGAGCCTACCTCCCCTGTAGCCTCACATCATGCCCCCTTGTTCTTGTACACCTTCTTTTCTGAAAGATGCTACCCTCCTGTGCCTTGTTTATACCCTTGAGGTAACTGAATGTCTCCATCATATCCCCTCTCTTGCTCCTCTCCTCCAGGGAATACATATTGAGATCCTCTAGTCTTTCCTTATAGGTGCAGTCCATGCACCATTTGTGTTGCCTTCTCTGGACTGCCTCTGTTTTGTCTATGTTCTTCCAGAGATGCTGCCTCCAGAACTGGACATAGTACTCCAGATGAGGTCTCACTAGTGATCTGTACAGTGGCATAACCACCTCCTTTTTTCTGCTGGTGATACCTCTCCCTATGCACCCTAGTATCCCAGTGGCTCTTCCCACAGACTTCTCACATTGTTTGGTTACCTTTAGGTCATCAGATATGATTACCCCCAGGTCCCTTTATTGACTGGTAGCTGTCAGTACCTCCTCCCCATCTTGTAGTCCTCCCTTTGATTTCTGCACCCCAAGTGCATGATTTTGCACTTCTTTGCATTGAATCTTAGCTGCCACACTCCTGACCACTCCTCAAGCATGTTTAGGTTCTTTCTCATTTTCTTCACCCCCCCCTCCTCCCCGGAGTGTTGACCCTATTGCAGATCTCAGTATTATCTGCAAAGAGGCATACCTTCATAGGTTCATAGGTATTTACAAGTCTTTTAGCGGAAAAGCCATGATAGCGACTTGCTACTAACAGTGGATGTATGCTAATTTCCTATCTCCCATATGTGTATCCAACTGAGATTTAAATACTGCCACACTTGGTGTACTTACTACCCACATGGCTAATGCGTTCCATAAATTGACAACTCCCTGACTGAACCATTTTTCTCTTTTGGAGGTTTTGTATAAGTCGTCCATCTACTGACAGTAATTTCTGCGAGTACTTCTGATGGACAATTCTTTTCTAGAGAGCCCTGATGTTTCCCAGATCAATTCATCTTTAAATGCCTTATAGACATATATCAAGTCTCTCCTCAGTTTTCAATATTCTATAGAATACAGTTTTAACTTTCCCAACCTATCCCATAGGGAACCCTCTTAAAGCCTCTAAATTTTTAGTGATTTTCCGCTGTGCTCTATCTCATGTTGCTTATGAAGACATTAAAGAGGATTGGCCCCAGCATGGATCCCTGTGGCACCCTGCTGATCACCCCCCCTCTCCTCGGATTGAACACCATTTATCACCACCCTCTGTGTCCTGTCACTCAACCAGTTTCTGACCCAGTTTACCACCTTGAAGCCCACTCCCAGGCTGGCCAACTTATTTATCAACCTTCTATTCGGGATAGTGTTGAAGGCCTTACTGAAATCTAGGTAGGCCACATCCACCACCCCGTCCTGATCTACCTTCCTGATCACCCAGTTAAAGAAATCTATCAGATTTGTTTGACAAGACCTTCCGCTGTGAATCCATGCTGCCTTGGATCCTGTGCTCCACTAGATTCAAGAAATTTCACAGTCCTTTCCTTTAGCAGTGACTCCATTAATTTCCTCACCACTGAGGTCAGGCCAACTGGCCTGTAGTTACCAGCCCTCTCTCTGTTCCCACTTTTGTGGAGAGGAACTACATTTGCCCTCCTCCAGTCCCCTGGAACAACCTCTGTCTCTACCAATTTGTTGAATAGGGCTGTTAGTGGTGCTGCCAGCACCCCTCTTAGTTATTTTAATATTCTGGGATGTATCCCATCTGGCTCCATAGCCTTGTCCCCCTTCAGATTCTCGAGTTCCTTTAGGACTCTTTCCTCCATAAATGGGCTGGTGTCCACCTCTCTCCTATTCCCCCAGTGGCGGTCCTTCTCCTTCCCCTTCTTCTGGGAATACTGAACAAAAATATTTGTTCAGTATTGTTGTTGTTTCTAGGTCCCCCTCTGCACACCCCCTTTCCTCCCTTTTTAACCTCACAATCCCAACCCTGGTCCTCTTTCTATCACTAACGTACTTGAAAAATGTCTTGTCTCCTTTCTTAATTGCCTGGGCTATTTTTTCCTCGGTTTCTGCATTTGCACTCTGGATTGCTTTCCCTGCGTCCCTCTGCTTTTCCAGATACAGTTCCCCATCTTCCCCTTCTGTGTTTCCTTGTACCTCCTGAAAGGCAGCCTTTTCTCTCTTACTTTCTTGGCCATGTCCTTTGAAAACCATAGTGTTTTTTTCTTTCTCTTTGTTTTGCTTACTTGCCTAACACAAAGGCTTGTTGTTTCTGCTATGGCTCCCTTAAGGTTAGCCCATTGTTTCTCTACATCCCGCTTCTTCTTTCCATACCAGGGCTTCCTTGAGACACTCCCCTATTTTTGCAAAGTTGACTCCTCTGAAATCCAGGACCCTTGCTTTCATGTGGTTTGACCCCTCCACTGTTCTCACATTGAACCACACTGTACGTTGATCACTGGACCCCAGGTGGCTACCCATTACATCGGTGACTCTGTCCCCATTGGTGAGTACCAGGTCCAATATTGCTCCTTCTCTGGTGGGTTCCACCACAAACTGCTTGAGGCACACCCCCTACAGGGCATCCAGGATGCGTCTGCTCCTGGCTTTGGCTGCAGCCTGAATGCTCCAATCCACATCAGGCAAACTGAAGTGTCACACCAGCAGCACTTCACCTTTGGCTGTCATTTTGTGGATGGCTTCCACTAGTACCCCATCCATCTCCTCCCCTTGTGCTGGAGGTCTGTAGATCATGCCTGTGCAAATGGCAGTGCCATTTCCTGTCTCCAGGGCGACCCACAGTGCTTATGCTCCCTCCTTCAGTCCCTGAACTTAACGCTGTTTTCATGTTTATACTGTTATATTATTGCTTATTTGAGTGGTACTCACTTTCATGACCCCGGAGGTGATGTGAAACATAGAAACATAGAAACATAGAATTTGACGGCAGATAAGGACCGCTTGGCCCACCCAGTCTGCCCATTTCCCTACCTACTGGATAAGCTGCAGATCCTAGTTAACCAGCAGCCTACTTCTTTCTACCCCCACCCCCCAGAATTGCCTTATGACTATCCCATGCATGCTTGAATTCCACCACTGATTTTGACTCCACAACCTCCTCCGGAACGTGAAGTACACAATTAAGCATGAGACTTAATGTTTAGCGACCACCCCTTTACAAGCACTTAGAACATGCATGTTGCCAATTGCTGCACTGCCTGGCAGTATCACATTATTTCAGGGAGATTCTGGGAAACCTCTCAGTCCGAGGCATAGCCTCATGGTGTGCAGAAGTCTCCTGTGATGAAGAAGACATTTTTTTTACTTTTATACATCTGTCTCAATTATTCAAATGGTCAGGCAAGACACTGTCTGCTGGTGCACTGAGAGATGGGAATGGCAGACCTGAAGAGGTAAGGATCCTGGTGGCAGATCAAAACACCACAATAAGTTGATGACCAAGGTGAAGGCTCATGAGGCTAAAGGGGAATTGCTCCCTCTTAGCCTGGGGGTCAGATAGCATTTTTGAAAGTGAACATGCTGCCCATATTCCTGTTTTTGTTCCAGGCCCTTCTAATTAGGATCCCAGAGTACTACTGGAAATCATTGATATGGTCAGTGGGAAGGCATTGGATCAACAAAAACTCCTTTCCCTACCCAGGGAATGGGGCGGGCTAGCCATGCCAGACTTTAAGCTACATTACACAGCTAGCACAAATCATATCATAGATTAAACAAAAGGAAGATATGGGTTGGTATGATATGGAGGCATTTGCCCCATTGCCAGCCCTGATCTATGCAATATCATCATGCTCCCTAAGCCAGGGAATCTGTGCCAAAGTCACGAAGCCCTGGATGAGGCATAACTTCCAGATGTTGAATAAAGCCAAGTGAATCATGAACATGCCTAGTGAAATTGGCCCCTAACAGTTATAACAGGGGACCCAGACTTTGCACACCTGCCCCCAGAGTATAGACTCTAACTTTAGAAGATGGAAATGATAGTCTCTGGACAGATACGTGCAGCTGATGAAAGGGAGGGAATGCCTTCTTTTCACAGTGGTATAGCAACAATGCAAACTCCTGAGACAGGACTTTTTATAGGTATTTACAAGTATATGACACTATCTCTAATGGGAGGGGAGACTAGCACAAGTCACCAGAGTCTTAACCACTTTAGGGAGCTTTCTTTAGTGGGCATCAATGCTGCAAGGAAGAGGAGGAGTGGTATCAAGGGCATATAAGGCCCTGCAAGGGGACACCCATCCAGAGCTCCTTAGACTCAAGGTGGCCTGGGAAGAGGAGACCCAGATAACTCTTATAGGAGGAGGAGAAGCGGACAGACCTCTAGGAGATGGGGTGGTGAATCATCTCATCTCCAGGATGGAGAGAATTCTGGTGGAAATATCTTAGGGGTTTCTTCCACACATCCAGAATTACTAGGCACTTTGGCCAGGGTTGTAATGGCCTTTGCTGGAGAGGGTGTGGGCAACTAGGGACACACTTCCATAGCTTTTGGAAGTGCCCACAAATGATGGGATTCTGGAGGGTGGTATATGCCATGAGCTCTTATATGTGGGAAGAAGCTATCCAATTTTCATTTAAGTATTTGGTACTTGGTACTAGGTACCCAGAATCAGGGGCAACAAAATGCAGGGTCAGCTCCACGCCCTATGTGCTGCAGTCCTAAAGGAGGTGACAGCCTTCTGGCTGAAATGTAATCCCTCCACACACATTAAATGTGAGTCAGACAGGTGGATAAGCTGTACCGTATGGAGAGAATCACCATCCTGCTGAGACTGACAGTGGAACATAAAGAACTTGTATGGGAAAAGTGGCAGGAGACAGCAGCGAGGGGGGGGGGGAGACTCTCAGATGAAGAGAATGTGGCAGGGAATGGGGATCCTTAATGTGAGAAGTCTTAAATGAAGACCTCATATTAGGAATAGCAGAAGATAGAGGTGGTGTATAGGGGGCACATTCAGTCTAGACAGGGTCAGGGAACCAAACACAATTGGGGTACAACTGACTATAATATTGAACATGGGGGGAATGTACAGGACTGCAGAGCTGAAATGTTTCTCTGTCACTGCCAGACTGTTCATAAACCAATGTTTGGTTTAATACGCTCTCTACAGAAAAACTCTAGCCAGAGCCGATAGGGCTGTATGGGAGGAATTTGAGTAAAAATATTGAAAATTACCAAAGTTACAAGCCTGCATTATCAAAATGTAACACAGGCTCATAAATTTGTTGTTTCATAATGTTTGTACACCGAATTTTCAACACGTAGAAACATGTCCAGGTGGAGGGAGAGGCAACCCCCTACCACCCCCTTCTGGAGGGTAGGGGTCCAATAAGGAGTCATGCTGAAACGGAACCTGTGGCTGGGGCCACACCTCAACCTTTTGGGGCTTTTACTGTGGTGGAGGTAGAGGCAGACAAAGCTGCTCCTGCTCTATAGAAACATAGAATTTGACGGCAAATAAGGACCGCTTGGCCCACCTAGTCTGCCCATGTCCCTACCTAACGGATAAGCTGCAGATCCTAGTTAATCAACAGCCTACTTCCTCCTACCCCCCACTAGAATTGCCTTATGTCTGTCCCCATCATTCTTGAATTCCCCCACTGTTTTTGACTCTACAACCTACTCAGGAAGGCTGTTTCATGTATTCACAACCCTCTCTGTGAAGAAATACTTCCTCACATTACCTCCTAACCATCCCCCCTCTATCTTCAAATTGTGCCCACTTGTTTTTGCACATCTCTTTTTCTGAAAGGTGCTACCTTCTTGGACTTTGTTGATTCCCTTGAGGTATTTGAAAGTTTCTATCATGTCTCCCCTCTCCCTCCTTTCCTCGAGGCTATACATCTTTAGCTCCTTTAGTCTTTCTTCATATGTCTTCTGATGCAGACCCTGCATCATTTTGGTTGCCCTCCTCTGACAGCCTTCACCCTGTCTATGTCTTTGCGAAGATGGGGTCTCCAGAACTGTACACAGTACTCCAGATGTGGTCTTACCAACTGTCTGTACAGAGGGCCAACAACTTCCTGTTTTCTACTGGTGATGTCTCTCCTATGCATCCCAGTATCCCCCAGCCTGCCTTACTGCCTTCTCACATTGCTGACCCACCTTAGGTCATCCCTGGGTTTTGTTTCCAGATGCATTACTTTGCACTTATTTGCATTGAATCTAAGCTGCCATACATTTGACTATTCCTCCAACCTTGCCAAGTCCCTTTTCATTCTTTCCACCCCACCCTGTGTATCAACCCTGTTGCAGATCTTTGTGCCATCTGCAAAGAGACATACTTTCCCTTCCAGTCCCTCTGCAATGTCACTTATAAAGACATTAAAAAGGACCAGCCCCAGTACTGAACCCTGCAGTACCCCATTAGTAACCCTCCTTTCTTCACTGCAGATTCCATTTACTATTACTCGCTGTGACCTGTTGTTCAATCAGTGTTTTACCCAGGCTACCACCCTAGGACCCACTCCCAGGCTGGCTAATGTGTTTATTAATCTTTTGTGTGGAACTGTGTCAAATGCCTTGCTAAAGTCTAGGTAGGCCATGTCCACAGCCCCTCCCTGATCTACTGCTTTGGTCACCCAGTCAAAGAAATCAATTATATTTGTCTGACATGACCTTCCCACTGTGAATCCATGCTGCCTTGGGTCCTGTGCCCCACTGGCCTCTAGGTACGCAACAATTCTTTCCTTCAGAAATGATTCCATCATTTTCCCTACCACTGAGGTCGAACTGACAGGTCTGTAGTTTCCTATCTCCGTCTTGCTCCCACTTTTCTGAAGGGGAATCACATCCGCCCTTCTCCAGTCTTCAGGTACCACCCCATTCTCCCATGATTTATTAAAAAGGGTAGTCAGTGGTGTTACTAGTTCTTCTCTTAGTTCTTTTAGAATTTTGGGGAGAATCTCATGAGGCCCCATTGCTTTATCCACCTTCAGTTTTAAGAGTTCTTTCAGAACCCTTTCTTCTGTGAAAGGACTAATATCAACCCCCCATCCAGAGTGCTTCTATTGACCAGATTAGATATTTCCCCCTGCTTTTCCATTGTGAATACTGAGCAGAAGTATTTGTTCAGTATCCCTGCTTTTTCACTGTCGCTCTCTGCCCAACCACCTTCCTCTTTGTTCAGCCTCAGTATCCCTACCTTAGTCTTTCTTTGCTCCCTAATGTACCTATAAAAGGTTTTATCCCCCTTCTTAACTGAGTTGGCTATCTTTTCCTTAGTTTGGGCCTTTGCTATTCTGACTGCTTTACCCGCTTCCTTCTGCTTTAACTGGTACAGTTCTCTGTCCTGCTTCTTCTGTGTTTGCTTATACAGTACTTCCTGAATGCTATCTTTTTCTCCCTTACCTTCTCACCACTTCTTTTGAGAACCATAGTGGTTTTTCTTTCATTTTAATTTGTTTATTTGCTTCACACAAAGGCTTGTTGCCTCTGTGATGGCGGTTTTGGTGTTTCCCCATTGTTGCTCCACCCCACCTTCTTGCCTGTTTGCTAGTGCTTTTCTGAGGCACTCTCCCATTTTGCCAAAATCAGCTCTCCTGAAGTCCAGTACCCTCACTTTTGTATGGCTTGACTCTACAGCTGAGTTTATTGTGAACCACACTGTTTGGTGGTCGCTTGTTCCCAGATGGCTACCCACTTCAAGATCAGAGATCCTCTCTCCATCCCCATTTGAGAGTACCAGGTCTAAGATTGCTGTCTCCCGAGTGGGTTCCAAAATTAGCTGTCTGAGGCATGCCCCCTGTAGGGCATAGAGAATGGCCCTGCTCTTGGATGTGGCTGCAGCAAAGGTGCTCCAGTCAACATCTGATATATTAAGGTCCCCCATCAGCAATATCTCCCCTTTCTCTGCCATCCCAAGGATGCCTTCTATCATTTCCTTGTCCATTTCCTCCCCCTGAGATGGGGGTCTGTATACAACCCCTGTGCGGATTGTGGAGCCATTTCCAGTCTCCAGGGTGACCCACAGTGCCTCCTCTCCTCCCCGTTTACCCTTTAGTTCTGTTGCTTTTATCCCAATCCTTACACAGAGAGCTACTCCTCCTTTTCTTCCCTCCCTGTCCCTCCTGTAGATTGTGTACCCTGGTTTGTTGACATCCCAGTCATGGTTCTCTGTGTACCATGTTTCTGTGACTGCCACAATATCCAGGCATCCCTCTTCCATCAAGGCCACCATTTCAGGGAACTTTTTACCTAGACTACGGGCATTGGTACTCATTACCCTCCATTTTGTTATGGCTTTATTTCTTTTTGCCCCACCCCTGTCCCTACTGCCTTTTTCTCCATTTACCCCAGCCCTTCTCCCCATCGACTGATCCATTTTGGTGTTTAACTCACTAATTACCCTGATTTTTGGGGGGGAGCTAGGATTTCCCTTCTCTCCTTCAGTGCCTCTCCCCCCTTGGCTAGTTTAAATGCTTGTCACTGAAGCATTTAAACCTATCATCTAGGATCCTGGTTCCCCTTCAGGATAGATGCAGACCATCGCACCTGTATAGGCCTGCATCCCTCCAGGTGGAGCCCCAGTCTCCAATGAAGCCAAATCCCTGAGCTCTGCACCAGCTTTTCAACCAGTCATTGAATCCCATGGTGCAGAGTGCCCTAGCCTCATCCCTGCCATAGACAGGTAGCACTTCTGAGAAAGTTACCGTGTGTGCTACTTGTCTAAGGTCCCTCCCCAACTCCACAAACTCCTGTTGTACTGCTCTGATCCCAATCTCAGCCACATCATTCGTTCCTAAGTGGATAATGACATCTAACTCCCTCCCCCTTGCTGCTGCTCCCATGATCCTGAGGATTTGTTTCCTGTCCCTCCAAGCCTTGGCACCGGGCAGGCACCTTACCTCCCTTTCCCCTCCCTCCCCCAGTTCTACCCCCCTAACAACTGAGTCCCCCACCAGGAGTTGTTTCCTTCCCCTGTGGGGTCCTGGGCCACCCTCCTGTGGGTCTCCATTGTGGAGGTTCCCAGCATCCTCCTTGGTCTCCACTGCAGGTGCCTCCAGAGAGGAACCATGCTTCACCAGAGTGGCGAATGAATTGTGGAGAGGCACAACTGGAGGGATGCACCTCTGTTCCACCACCCTCACCCTCCCTGAGCCCACCCTGGTCCAACCACTCCTCGTTCTTGGCAACCTCTGAGGTAGTGGTGGTGGCCTGGGTGGTCCCTGGGTGGGGAGCAGGTTTCCCGAATCCTTGCCAGGTCAGCATGAAGACGAACAACCTCCTCCCTCAGACCAGAGAGGTGCCTGCAAACAGGGCAGCAACGAAGTCTCCAGAATGTCTCCTGGAAGACTGCTGCTCCACAGCCAGTGCATTGCACCACTCCCCACATATCTGTGTCCCTTCCAGTTACAGATGATAACAGCCTTGTTATGACCCTGCCTCATGAAGAAGGGTAGAAAAAATGTTCAACTCCTAGCCTAACGGTGATTTCGCATAGGGACTGCAAAATCAACTTTTGGGATACAAAAAACACATTTTGGGCAGGAGTTGAAAAATTACAGCTGTCACATTCATGGGGTGCTGTAAAGAAATGGCTATGCTGAACATCTGGGGTACAAAATAGTGAATATTACCAAACTTACAAGCCTGCATTTGCAAAGTTCAACATAACCTCATAACTTTTTTTTTTTTAAATATTTTTACACCAAATTTAGAACATAGCCTTCTTATAACCCCGCTTCATGAACAAAGGCAGAGAAAATGTTCAACTCCTGCCCAAAAGATGATTTTGCACAGTGGCTGCAAAATCATCTTTTGGGATGCAAAAAACACATTTTGGCCAGGATTTGAAAAATGACAGCTGTCACACTCATGAGGCGCTATAAAGATATGGCTATGTTGTGAATTTGGGGGTAAAATATTTAAAAATACCAAAGTTATGAGCCTGCTTTTGCAAAATTCAACATAGGCTCATAACTTTCTTGTTTTTAAATATTTTTACACCAGATTTTTAGCAAAGCCTTCTTATGACCCCCACCTTATGAACAAGGGCAGAGAAAATCTTTAACTGAGGCCGAAAGACAATTTCATGCAGAATCACCTTTCAGGACGTAAAAAAACATTTTGGTCAGGATTTGAAAAATGACAGCTGTCGTATTCATAATTTGGGGGAATAATATTGAAAATTACCAAAGTTACAAGCATGTGTTTGCAAAATTCAATGTAGGTTCATAACTTTATTGCTTTTTAATATTTCTAAACCAAATTTTCACATAGCCTTCTTATGGCCACACCTCATGAACAAGGGCGAAGAAAATTTTCAACTCCTGCCAGAAAAGTGATTTTGTGCAAGGACCATAAAATCACCTTTCGGGACAGATCTACCTAAGGACAGTGCCTTTGTGATGGGGTCCCAAAGAAGGCATGTTGAAAATTTGGATCAAACATATGCAAAAATGGCCAAGTTATGACACTAAGTTCAAACTCCCACTGAAATACACTGAACGGCATATCTGTTTCCTCAGTTCATGGTCTGGCTTTGAAGAGTGAAGATGTGTCTGTGGTCCAGAGAGGATTACAGCACTGGACCTCCGATTTGTAAGTAAGGGCTTGGGGGGGGGGCTGAGGGAGGATCCGTTGGGAGGGCAGTGTAATGGAACAAAAGACATCGATGGATGGGTTATTTTTTATTTTACAGGTTAAAAAAAGAAACAAATGAGAATTCCTGTACTGGGGGACTAGGCACCCTCCAGTGCCACCGTTTCATTTCTGGGGGGAGAGTGGGGTGGTGGGTGCTGAGAGGGAGAGTCGAGTGGGGGGTAGAAACTATAAATATAAAAAAAGCACAAATAACTGTGCAGTAATGGGAAAGGACAGTCGGAGGATTTGTGATCAAGACACTGGGGGACTGGGCACCCCCAGTGTCACTATTACGTTTCCAGTGGGGTGATAGGTTCTGAGAGCGAGAGTCAGGTGGGGGTTATGTATTTCAGTGGCCATGGCAAACAAATGAGGATTCTTGCAATAAGTTGGGCACCCCCCAGTGCCACTGTTACATTTCTGGGAGGGGGGAGTGGGGGGGTTGAGAGGGAGGGTCAGGTGGTGGGGGAAAAAACTATAAATATAAAAAAAAAATTATTATTATTTCTTTTTGGCCTTACCTCCTCGGCTGGGGTGTTCATATGGTGCCTCATATCCAGTCTCAGCTAGCAGCTCCTGCAACTGTCACCTTGCCCTGAGCTACCACCTCCTCTCCTTCACCCTCTCAAAGGCCACATCATGTCCCCAATTGCGGAAGGCCAAGGGGCCAGGTCCAGAGGGAGCTCCTGGGAGTGACAGGTGCAATGCCATGGCCCTGCCATCATGCACTGGAGGATTCAGCCAATATTTTTTGTAGCCCACGAGTCCTCCATTCATGGCACGGGTGTGCAGTGACACCAATGATGCAGTAGTACGTGCCCCCGTGCACCACATGTCGGATGTCTGCCGTGCCATCCCTTTCTTTCTCTGTGACTCGCCCTAGCCCCCAGCCACCGCTAGGAGCCAGTACATGCATGGGTAACCCTCCCTGGAGAGCAGTCCCTAGGGTGTTCAATCCTCCTCCCTCATCCCCAGCCAACCCACAATGACTCAAGCTCATTCCTGAACCTGGGTCACCAGTGTAATGTAAGGTGTGGCATCCAGAACCTCAACCCTCAGTGACACCGGGCTTTATAAATAATAAAAATTCAAAAACAAAAACACAAATAACTGCACATGCGTGGTAGTGGGATGGGGCAGTCAGAAGATTTGTGATCAAGACACTGGGGGATTGGGCATCCCCAGTGTCACTATTATGTTTCTGGGTGGGGTGGTGGGTGCTGAGAAGGTGGGTCGAGTGGGGGGTTATGTATTTCAGCAGTCGCAGTCAAAAACTGAAAAAAAATAAAATAGTGCGAGCAGAGTACTTTACCCATGTGGAGGCGACTGTATCATCACTCCAACATGTTGTTCGTTCACAAGGAAAGTGGGAGTCCTTTCTCACAGCAAGAGGTCTGCAGGGCTCTGCCCACTAGAGCCCTAAAAGGGAGATGGAGTACACTAGCTTTATAAAAAGGCAACATACTGCGACTCCATTTATATTAACTTTGTAACTTCCGGCTTTGCAATGTATCACCACTCCACTAGAGGTGCCCATTTTATGTATACTTTGTGTCTGTTTTTTTCAGAATTTGTAAATGTGTGGTTATTAATCTACCTTGATTTGTTAGCTACTATCTATTAGCTGTCACTAAATGTTACTGTTGGTTGTTTATTTGTCTTATAATGTATTATGTTTGTTCGATTGTAATCTGTATTATTGTATGTAATTAACCCCGGGTCGCCCCTGAAAAAGGGACGTTATGTCTCAGTGGGCTTACCCGGTCAACAAATTTCAATAAACAAATAAATAAGAAGAGACCCATGTGCCAATGTAAAAGCAGCTTATAAATGTGACATGCACGACTAACTGCTTTGATATATGGATGCTTATATGTTTGTATGCTGCTACTTTCATAAAGCTGTTTAAAAAAAAAAATACTTTTGGGAGATCTAAGAATCTCAAGGATATGTTGACAACCAGTCACCTTGTCCCCTCTGTGAACTCACAGGGAAATTGCTTGTCTCAGAAGCATCCTGGCTTTTCAAACATGGGTCCTATATGCAAATATGCTAGACCTGACAAGCAGTTTTGTTCATGGTGATTTGAGAGTGACAATCAAGCAGTTCACGACCTTTACCACTATGTTTGTTATATCCATTATACTGTGTTCCTGCAAGTTTTGCTAAGTAAGATGTACTGTACACACGGCAAAGGAGAGGATTCAGGAGCACTGTTTGGACATTTTAAATAAAACGAGAAAGTGTTCCAGCTGTGCATTTTGAAGAGGTCCATTGGGCTCAACTCAGGGACTTTAATTTTATGCTTTTGGAACATGTGCCCCCTCCAGGGATTGGGGATTGGGGGCAGACTGAAATTGCTCTTACAGAAAAGAGCCTTTCGTCCTTGAATCAGTATGCTAAAAATGTACCACTAACCTCAGTACATTTCGCACTTAAAATTGTCTGTCTTTCCATTGTATTATGTTTTCTGCATGTACAGATTTGAGCTTGCCCCTGCTAACCTCAAGAATTCGTATTGTTGCACATTCTGAAGTGAAATAATTATAGTATATGGTCAGCCTTTGTTCTGTATGAAAATTAGCCTGCTCAAAATCCTTGTTGTGCACATTCTAAATTACTGTGTGCATTCCAAAGTGTTGCACACATTCCGAGCAGTTGTTCAGCACACTTCAAAGGTCCTAAAATGTAAATTCCTCATTTACCCAACAGTTAGTCCATTAAAAACCACCCAGTGCCCAAATTTGTGCCCTTTAACTTGTAAAAGTCTGTAAATTTCATTTCGATCATAGAACAGAACAAAGAAATGGCAAGGTTTTTTTTTTTCTTTAATTTTTATATTGTAGAGGGAACACTTCTGGGACTCTTTTGTACAAAATCATATACTATATACTATATAAAATAAAATATCGGCAACCACACACAACTTGGCATGTGTTTCCATCTTGGGGTTGAGATGACAGCATGGACCTCTCGAGCTTTGCTGTCGAGGTCCATATGCTGTCGTCTCAACCCCTTGATGGAAACACAGCCTTGTTGTATATGGTTGCCCATACATTATTCTCTATGTTATATTCTTATAGAACTGAAAATATTCTGATTTATGTAGTTTTTCCTATTCCTCTCTTTTCCCCATTTCCATATGTTATTTATAGCCTTTGTAACAAGTCTTCCAGTAGTTAATCTATATCATTACTAGCAAGCCATATGTTTGATAGTAGTACTGTAATCATTTTCATCATGGTACTCGTTTATAGATATACATAAAGTTATACAGTGCCATAGCCATTCCTTGTTTCTTAAGCATAAACTGTTCATCATTTCTCCCATCCCAACCCTCTATCCTCTCCCTTCCATTTCTTACCTTTCTTATTTTTGTTTTTTTAATCATTGTTTTGATGGTTATTTTGATAGATGTATTTACTTCACATATTTTCTTTTTTTGAATAAGGTTGGTTATCCCTTGCAACAAGTTAGTGTAGTTTAACTTATTTTTATGTGCTAAGTTTCTGTCAGAAGGACAGAATTTATATGTGGTTATATTTATGCCTATTATACACTTGCTTGCTGGTCTTCTCGGATCTTTTAAAAACAAATCTCCATTTGGACACACACTGGCAATGCTCACTTCAACTTTTTCCTCTTACTAATGGTAGGGCTACTTTTCCCAGTTTTGCCCTTATAAAAATGTGCTTTGAGTTTCAATTTCCAAATTCATACACTCTGATTTCTTTAGTGTTTTCCTTGTTTAGGTGGTAGTCACACTTTTTATTCTAAGATCAGGAGTAATTAAATACAGCCATTAGTGCCAGTGTGCCCTCTCTTTAAGTAAAACACATCTTTGTAGCATGTTTTTACTTGGGTTAACACTATTTGCATGTTATCAAGTTCACTTAAGTGTAAATGATAATTGTTAAAATGGTGCATATGGTAGCAAGCTTATTTGCACATATTAATAGATGATTTAACAAATTATATATTTTGCACAAGGTTACACCCCCTGATAAAAACCTTTTGGTTGAAGCACCAAGGCTTCAGGTCTGACGTCCTTGGATTTATTGTTTTGTAAAGAGAACCATTCCTGCTATTTTTAAAACCCCCAAAGAAACAAGAGAAAGCCCCTTTACCTCCATGGGAGCTCCACTGCGGTGAAAGCAGCCTTTTTAATTATACCCCCATGGAAAGAGAAGAGATCGTACATGGCCCCCGAGGGGCCAATGACACAATCCCTTTCCACTTCCCTGTTGCTCGTCATGCCCCATTTTATGACACGGCTATTTGGAGAGTGTGGGGATGCGCTCCATTTAAGTGTATGGAGAATGATTTTAAAACACAGTTTACGGCAGTTTAAGTGACCATTTGGTAAAATTGGAGGCAGGGTTCAACTAACAAGACTCTTATAAGTTGAAGCCTGGCTCTGGTTTTACCAAATAGCCACTTAAATGGGTGCAAAAGTACAGTTACGTAAGAACTTACCGTAACAATTGATCTTCAAGAGAATATCTTTCATCAGGCCACACCTATGGAACTATAGCCACTAAGCATTAGGACCACACAGAAACATTTTTGCTAGCAGTCTTCTAGGGGCTGCCCACGACAACATCATATATCGATGTCCTCCGTATATAAACATGGACAGCCCCACACCATCCTTGGTTCCCCTCCGGAGACTGTACACAGATGACCTCTACCTGGGGAACCAAGGAAGAGCTGGAGGTTCCCACCACTGGACAAGGTGAAAACAGAAGATAAGCTATTCTGGAGAGGGAGACAGGGACTGAGAAGCTCTGAGTCCAAAGGGGGGCAGAGGGTAGGACGGCATGGCCTAATGAAAGAGGTTCTCTTGAAGATCTACTGACAGGCTACGTTCTTATGTAACTGCATTATCTTCTTCGAGGACATCTCTTTCATCAGACCACACCTATAGAACCAGTCCCAAGCAGGACTGATAGGTGGTTTGGGTGGCTGGAAGCTATAGGCTCAAGAGTGGAGGCCTTGAAGCACAGCCAGGCCAAAGCCTGTCCTTTTTATAGCGGCATTGTCCAGATTGTAGTGTTTAGTGACAGTGTGGACAGTACTCCAAGTTGTAGCAGTGCAGATTTCTGCAGCTGACACATTCCTCAAAACAGGCGACAGAAGTGGCCATGCCTCTGGTTGAATGGCCATGCACAACCCAGGGAGTTCCTTACCATACTTCTTATAACAAAAAATAATAGCCAACCATTTGGACAGGCACTGTTTAGAAACTGGTACACCCTCTTTCCTAAGGTGAATGAAACAAATAGCTGTGAGGACTTCCTGTAGTCCTTTGTATGATGAACATATCTGAGCATTCTATGTACATCTAAAGTATAGAGCAATGTTTCCCCTGGATTGGCATGCTTCATAAAATAAACCAGGAGGTGGATGGTTTGATTCAGTGTAAACTCAGACACCACCTTTGGCAAAAACTTAGGGCCAGTATGGAAAGATACCCTGTCTTTGTGGAAAATCAAATAAGAAGGCTCACACTTAAGAACCTGAAGCTTGGAGATCCTTCAAACAAAAGTGACAGCAATTAAAAATAGGCATTTGTCAATGCTGAATGTTTGCTTGTTGGCATTGGCATTGGTAGTGTAGGAGTTAGAGAGATGCATAATAGGAATGGCAGTGAAGTATTGAACTGAAGCCAACCCCACCACCATCCTGCAGGGACTGACAGGCATTGGGGTGTGCCTTTGGGTTGTCAGGCATAACGGCCACGCCATTTCACCACATCCTATCCTGCAGGCACCAAGTGTTGCGGTGTGCCTTGGGGTCTTTGGGCCTTATACTCACCCCATTCCATAAGGAAATACGATGAGATGGGTGCAGTATAGGAGAATGGGGCGAACTTTGGGGCTGAAGAGTCCAAGGCACACCTTGATGCCTGTCACTGGCTGCAGGGTGTGGGTGGGGGTGGAATGGTATGAGCATTACAGGCGACAATCCCAAGTCACACCCCTGATGCCTGTCAGTCTCTACAGGGTGAGGCATTATGGTCGGAAACCCTAACGGCGCAGGCGTTCATTGGTATTTTCTTTCCAATTTTTCAATATGGGTTTTTTGTGACCCCCACCTCATGAACAGTGGCAATACCAGTTCGTTAGCCGAAAGCTGATTTTGCACAGTGACTACGCCATTTTGGCAGCACAGTTGCAAAAGCACATTTTGAACAGAATGTAAAAAATGACAGCTGTACTGTTCATGAGGAGGTGTAAAAAATGGCAATGTTGAAAATCTGGAATGAAAATATAAAAAAACTGGCAAAGTCACGAGCGTGCGTAGAAACTGTGCAACGCACACCCATAATGTAATTAGTTTGGGGATTGTTTACAGCAGATTGTCAACACAGGCATTTTGGGACCTCCGCTCATGAACAGTGTCACAGTGATTTTCTCACTGTGTCCCAAACACTGATTTCCCACAGCGACCAAGCATTTCTGCGCCGGAAGTGCGAAAACACATTTCGGCCAGGGTGTGAAAAATGACAGCTGTACTGTTCATAAGGAGGTGTGAAAAAATGCCAGTGTAGAAAATCTGGACTGAAAATATTAAACATTCGTGAACTTACGATGGTGCATGGAAACTGTGCAATGCAAGCTCGTAACAGTCAGTTTATGGACTTGTGTCACCAAACTTTCAACATAGCCATTTTAAGACCTCTGCTCATGAACAGTGTCACTGTGATTTTCTTAATCTGTCCCGAACATTGATTTCGTGTACCAACTGCACCATTGTGCGCTACTTGCGTGAAAACACATTTTGGCAAGGATGTGAACAATGACAGATGTACTATTCACAAGGAGGTGTGAAAAATGCAAATGTTGAAAATCTGGCGTGAAAATATTGCAAATTCATGAAGTTATGAGCGTGCGTAGCAACTGCGCAACGCACACTTGTAAAACAGTCGTTTTTTGGATTTTTTCCACCAAACGATAGTGCCAGAATTCATGAGGAGGGTTCCCAAAAACCCTGTGTTGAAAATTTGGTGCCAAAATTCCCAAAAATGATTGAGATATGTATCAAAGTTGAAAAAACACTATTTATTCCATTATACAACTTACTGGCATTTCCTCAGTTCGCGGTTGGCTTTGAAGAGTGCAGGCGTGTTCCCGTCCACTAAGATTGTCGCTCGGCTCCAGAGGTAAGTATGGGGTGGGGGTGGGGAGGCAGGGTGCGCAGAGGGAGGAGGGCTCAAGACAGTCAGCGAGGCTGTTTTCTTACAGGTCATTTTTATTTTTAAGACAACATGGGACTTTTGCCATGCTGGGTTGGGCACAACATAACAACTGAAAGATTGTTTTGGGGGGTCAGTGGAGACGACTGGAGATTGGGCACCCCCATCGGCCATACGGACGTTTGCCACGCTGGGGTGGGCTCCCAGCATGACAACTGGAAGTCAGGCTTTTTGTGTGTGTGTGTGTGGTACAGTGGAGCTGACGGGGGACTGGGCACTCCCGTCACCATACAGACTTTTGCCATGCTGGGTCGGTTCCCAGCGTGGCACCTAGAAATCTTTTGGGGGCAGCGAGCCGAGGGGATTGAGCAGCCTCCGTCGGCCATACAGTGTGGGGGACTTGGGACTGCATGAGCACGCTGGGGTGGGCTCCCAGCATGCTACGTAGGTGTCTGTGGGGGAGAACCATCTGTGACAGTTCAGATGTAGTGAGAGCTGATGTAGGCAATTTGCATACTGCCGATGGACGGCAGTATTCAAATTGCCTACACGAGCTGCGGTGTTTTCCTTTCCACTGTATACCACTGCATCTGAACAGCTGTCAAAGACAGCTCAAATATTCATTGGTGCAGTGCAGCTGTGCCTGCAAAAGGGAGCAGAGCACTGGAAGTGGGGGAGGCACACCTATGAAAACTCGTATTGTGGCACTATGTTTCTTGCACATGCATGCAAGCAAACATAACAACCCCTTCCATGACAGAAAGTGTAGCTCACAAGTCATGGCAGGCTCAAACAGAGCCAAAGTAAGCTTCTCCAGAACAAAATTCATGTCCCAAGCCAGGACTGGATTACGGATAGGGGGCTTCAAATGAAGAATGCCCTTTAAGAATGTAAGAGGTTGTGCAACCGTACGACCATCAGTATGTACATGGAAAGCTTAAATGGCAGCCAGGTGCACTTTAATGGAAGAGTATTGCAGTCCAGTGTCCGAAAGAAGCAGCAAATACTTCAGAATGTGATTCACCTGACAGGTGAAGGGATCCAAGTGACGGGAAGCATTCCACAGAGTAAAGTGCTTTCACTTCATGGAGTAAGTGGCCCTGGTGGAGGGTTTCCTAGCAGCCACCAGGACATCAGCCATCTTTTTGGATACCCCAGATCCAGCCATGGCTATGTCTTCAAGAGCCATACGTGAAGATGGAGGGACTCAAGGTCCAGATGGACCAAGATGCCCTGCTCCTGCGATAGCAAACCTCTGCAGGGGGGCAGGGGTACTAGAGGTTTCACCGCCAACTGCGACAGCAAAGGGAGCCAGATCTGAGGAGGCCAGAAGGGAGTGATGAGTACAAGAGTCACTCCTTCCATCTGACGCTTGATCAGCACCCCCAGAATTAGAGGGAAGGGAACCTTCCTTTCCAGGAGAGGGGAAAACGCATCTCACTAGAAACCTCCAGGCCTGAGAGCAAGCAAACAGAAATGCAGCAGTTTTGCGTTGAGTGAGGACACAGAAAGGTCCAATTCTGGATGACCCTACCTGTTGAACAGGTCTTCTGCCATTGAGGGCAACAGCTTTCACTTGTGCATTCTGGACTGCGACCTGCTTAGACTGTCTGCCAGGATGCTTCGGATACCTGGAACATGGACTGACGACAGTTCTAGGCTGTGTTCTAGAGCCCAGTGCCAAACCTTCATTGATTTCCTGCATGGGGGTATGAATGATTCCACCCTTGCTGATTTATGTAGTGCACTACACTGATGTTGTCCATCTGCACCAGCAGAGGCCCCAGTGACAGGTGATTCTAGAAGGCTTACAGGCCATACAAAATGACCCCCATCTCTAGGACGTTTATGTGGATGGATCTCTCCACAGCAGTCCATGTACCTTGGGTTTGGAGAGGTCCCAGATGTGCTTTCCAGTCCATCCCCAATGCATCCATGGTGAGGATCTGATAAGGGGAAAGGAACCCCTTTGAGCAAACTGCTGGGTTCCATCCACCACCAATGCATCCTCTTTACCTGCGAAGTTACTAGAACCTTCTGCTCTAGATCGTTGGTGTGTTGATCCCATTGTACTCAATGTCCACTGGGGGATTCACATGTGCAGTCTTGCCAGGGGATCCATGACAACAGCTACTGCCATGAGGTCCAGCAGTCTCAGGAATGCCCTGGCTGTGGCATACCTGCTGCTGTAAAGCAGCTGGGCCTGCGCTATCAGGCGCTCTGCCCTGTCCTGGGGCAGGAAGGCTGATTACTGTCCAGTATACTGTAGCTCCTATGTACTGGAGATGATGACGGGGGTCAAGACTGACTTGGGCAGATTGACTGTGGTCCCTAGTGCATTGAAGAGTTGTCTGGTATGTGCAAGAGTGTAAGAGAGTTGTTTCTGGGACAGAGCTTTGAGCAACCAGTCGTCCAGATAGGGGAAGACATACAGTACTTACCTCCCTCTCGAGGGCTACTGCCACCACTGCTAAGCATTTGGAAAAGATCTGTGGCACAGATGACAAGCCAAAGGGCAATACCCTGAACTGGTAGTGCTCCCTCTGAAACAGGAACCTGTGAGGAGTACAAACCCTTGATATGCAGGTAAGCCTCCTGCATATCCAGTCTCCCTCCTGTAGTAGCAGCAGCAGGCCTAGCAGGTTTATCATCTGGAACTTTTTGTACAGAATACAGACGTTCAGATTTCGCAAGTCCAAGATGGGCCTCAAGTCCCCTTGGGGACTAGGAAGAAGTGGGAATATAACCTGTTGTTCCTTTGATCCCCTGGAACTGGTTCTATAGCCCTTTTCTGCAGCAATCTGTTAACTTCCTCCAGTAGTACTGGTATGTGGTCTGGAGGGCAGGTTGAGTGATTTGGAGGAAGGTCTGGAAGCAACTCCAGAAATTGTAGAGTGTGACCTTGCTCTGTGAGCTGCAGGTCCCAAGCATCCATTGCAATCTCTCTCTCCACCTGTCCAGGTGGAGGAAGAAGCAATCCCCTACAACCCCCTTCTGGAGGGTAGGGGTCCAATAAGGAGTCATGCTGAAACGGAACCTGTGGCTGGGGCCACACCTCAACCTTTGGGGGCTTTTACTGTGGTGGAGGTAGAGGCAGACAAAGTTGCCGCTCTTAGAAACATAAGATTTTGACAGATAAGGGCAGCTTGGCCCACCTAGTCTGCCCATTTTCCTACCTGATGGATGAGCTGCAGATCTAGTTAACCAACAGTCCACTTCTTCTACCCCACTATAACTGCCTTATGTTGTTCCATGATTTCTCTGATTGTCTGACTTCATGATTTCAGAAGGTTCTATTCATCCACAATCCTGCCCATGATTTCATGTTACCTCTGAGTTTCTCTTTTTCAACTGTGCCCTGTTTTTGCACATCTGAACAAGTACAGTTTAGATATAGAGGGATAGCTCAGAGGTAATGTGAGGAAGCATTTTTCATGGAGAGGATTGTGGATGAATGGAACAGCCTTCCTGAGGAGGTCATGGAGTCAAGAACAGTGGGGAATTCAAGAATGCATGGAAAAGACATAAGGCAGTTCTAGTGGGGGGTAGGAAGAAGTGGACTGTTGGTTAACTAGGATCTGCAGCTTATCCATCAGGTAGGAAAATGGGCAGACTAGGTGGGCCAAGCGGCCCTTATCTGCCGTCAAATTCTATGTTTCTATGTTTCTATCTCTTTTCTGAAAGATACTACCCTCTTGGACTTTGAGTCCCTTGAGGTACTTGAACGTTTCTATCATGTCCCCCCTCTCCCTTCTTTCTTCAAGGGTATACATATTAAGCTCCTTTAGTCTCTCTTAGTATGTCTTCTGGTGCAGACCCTGCACCATTTTGGTTGCCCTCCTCCGGACAGTCTCCACTTTATATCTTTGTGGAGATTGGGTCTCCAGAACTGCACACAGTACTCAAGATGGGGTCTCACCAACTGTCTGTACAGAGGGAGAACTTCCTGTTTTCTACTGTTGATGCCTCTCCCTATGCATCCCAGTATCCCCGCAGCCCTCCTTACTGCCTTCTCACAGTGCCGGCCCACCTTTAGGTCATCTGATATAATTATCCCCAGGTCCCTTTCCATTTTGGTTTTCAATATCTCACCCCCCCCCACACACACATTGTGTACTCTTCTCCCGGGTTTTTGTTTCCCAGATGCATTACCTTGCACTTCTTTGCGTTGAATCTAAGCTGCCATACATTTGACCATTCCTCCAACCTTGCAAGTCCCTTTTTATCCTTTCCACTCCATCTTGTGTATCGGCCATGTTACAGATATTTGTGTCATCTGCAAAGAGACATACTTTTTCTTCCAGTTCCTCTGCAATGTCACTTATAAAGACATTAGAAAGGACCGGTCCCAGTACTGAACCCTGCGGTACCCCACTAGTAACCCTCCTTTCTTCACTGTGGACTCTGTTTACTATTACCCTGTGTGTCCTTTTGTCCAGCCAATTTTTTTTTTATCTAGGCTACCACCTTGGGACCCACTCCAAGGCTGGCTAACTTGTATATTAATCTTTTGTGTGGGACTGTATCAAATGCCTTGCTAAAATCTAGGTAGGCCATATCCACAGCCCCTCCCTGGTCTACTACTTTGGTCACCCAGTCAAAGAAATCTATTAGATTCGTCTGACATGAACTTCCCGCTGTGAATCCATGCTGCCTTGGGTCCTGTGCCCCACTGGCCTCTAGGTACTGAACAATTCTTTCCTTCAGAAGTGATTCCATCATTTTCCCTACCACTGAGGTCAAACTAACTGGTCTATAGTTTCCTGCCTCTGCCCTGCTCCCACTTTTGTGAAGAGGAATCACATCCACCCTCCTCCAGTCCTCAGGTACCACCCCATCCTCCCATGATTTGTTAAAGGCAGTAGTCAGTGGTGTCACTAGTTCTACCCTTAGTTCTTTTAGAATTCTTGGGTGAATCCCATCAGGCCCCATTGCTTTGTCCATCTTCAGTTTTACTAGTTCTTTCAGAACCCTTTCTTCTGTGAATGGACAGGTATCGACTCCCCTATCCAGAGTGTTTCTCTTGTTTGGTTTAGGTACCTCCCCCTCCTTTTTCTTTGTGAATACTGAGCAGAAATATTTGTTCAGTAGCCCTACTTTTTCACTGTTACCCTCTGCCCACATTCCCTCCCCTTTATTAAGCCTCAGTATCCATCCCTTGGTCTTTCTTCGCTCCCTAATGTACCTATAAAAGGTCTTATCCCCTTCTTAACAGAGTTGTCTATCCTTTCCTCAGTTTGGGCCTTTGCTATTCTGACTGCCTTCTCTGCCTCTTTCTGCTTTACCTGATAAAGTTCTCTGTCCTACTCTTTCTGTGTTTCCTTATATTTCCTAAATGCTATCCTTCTCTCCTTAATCTTCCCTGACACCTCTTTTGAGAACCACAGTGGTGTTTTCCTTCATTGTGTTTTATTGATTTACCTTACACATAGGCTTGTTGCCTCTGTGATGGCTGTTTTGATTACTACCCATTGTTCCTCCACTCCTCCTTGTTGCCTGTTTGTTAATGCTTTTCTGAGACATTCTATCACTTTCCCAAAGTCAGCCCTCCTAAAGTCCAATACTCTTGCTTTTGTATGGTTTGACTGTATGGCTGTGTTTATCATGAACCACACTGTTTGGTGGTCGTTGTTCCCAGATGGCTACCCACTTCTAAATCCGAGATTCTTTCTCCATCCCCGTTTGAGAGTACCAGGTCTAAGACTGCTCCCTCCCGAGTGGGTTTCAATACTAACTGTCTGAGGCATGCCCCTTGTTGGGCATCAAGAATGATCCTGCTCTTGGATGTGCCTGCAGCAAAGGTGCTCCAGTTAACATCTGGCATATTCAGGTCCCCCATCAACAATATCTCCCCTTTTTGTGCCATTCTAAGGATGCCTTCTATCATTTCCTTGTCCATTCCCTCCCCCAAGATGGTGGTCTGTATACAACCCCCATGCGGATTGTGGTGCCATTTCCTGTCTCCAGGGTGACCCAGAGTACCTCATCTGCTCCCTGTTTACTCTTTAGTTCTGTTGCTTTGATCTCTTCCCTTACATAGAGAGCTACTCCTCCTCCTCTTTTACCCTCCCTGACCCTCCTGTAGATTGTGTATCCTGGTATGCTGACATCCCAGTCATGGTTCTCTGTATACCATGTTTCTGTGACTGCCACAATATCCAGGCATCCCTCTTCCATCAAGGCCACTAGTTCAGGGAGCTTGTTACACAGACTACGGGCATTGGTACTCATAACCCTTCATTTTTTGATGGCCTTACCCCTTTTAGCCCCATCCCTGTCCTTGATGCCTTTGCCTTTTTTTGCATTTACCTCTGTCCTGCTCCCTAATGACTTCTCTACCTTGGTGTTTACCTCGCTAATTACCATGTTTTGTGAGGGGAGGATGGGATTTCCCTGCTCCTTTTCAGTGCCTTCCCCCTTGGCTAGTTTAAATGCTTGCCAATTAAACATTTAAACCTATCAATTAAGATCCTGGTCCCCCCCCCGGAAAGATGCAGACCATCACACCAGTATAGGCCTAAATCCCTCCAGGTGGCTCCCCAGTCCCCAGTGAAGCCAAAACCCTGAGCTCCACACCAGTTTTTCAACCATTCATTGAATTCCATGGTGTGGAGTACCCTAGCATCACCCTTGCCATAGACAGGCAGCACCTCCGAGAAGGTTACCATATGCACTACTCATCTAAGACCCCTCCCCAACTCTACAAACTCCTCTTGCACTGCTCTGATCCCATTCCAAGACAGGATATTTGTCCCTACGTGGACAGTGACATCCAGCTCCTTCCCTTGTGCAGCTACTCCCACGATCCTGAGGATTCACTTCCTGTTCCTCCAAGCTGTGGCACCAGGCAGGCACCTTACCTCCCTCTCCCCTTCCTCCCCCACTTCTACCCCTAATGATTGAGTTCCCCACCAGAAGTTACTTCCTTTCCCTGTGGGGTCCTGTGCCACCCTCCTGTGGGTCTCCTTTGTGGAGGTTCACAACATCCTCCTTGGTCTCTACTGCAGGTGCCTCAATAGAGGAACCACTATCTGCCAAAACAGTGTATGAATTGTGGAGCAGTAGAGCTGGAGGGATGCACTTCTCTTCCACCACCCTCTCCCTCTCCCTCCCTGAGCCCACCTTGGTCCAGCCGTTTCTCTTTCTTGGCAACCTCTGAGGTAGCGGCAGTGGCCCTGGTGGTCCCTGGGTGGGAGAGGGGGTTTCTCAAATCCTAGCCAGGTCAGCCTGGAGACGAGCAACCTCCCCTCTCAGACCAGCGAGGTGCCTGCAAATAGGGCATCATCGCAGCCTCCAGAATGTCTCCCAGAACACTGCCGCCCCACAGCCATTGCACTGCACCACTCCCATCATGTCTTATTTTGTGTCCCCTCTCCTGTTGCTCTGTATGCTTACTCTCTCATCTCCTTACAACTCTCACCCTTCCTATTCTGGGACAGCAACTTCCTGTATTCTTCAGTAGTCTCCTTCTTCCTTGCTCAGAGTCAGACCTCCAGCAGCTGGGGGGGAGGGGGAGAGCTACGTTTTTCCTTCAGGGTTGATAAAACTAATGCTTCTCTATGATCCTTCCCTTCCTACTGCCAAACATGAAGTTCCTATTGTCAGTCAAATCCAGTGGCTATAAAAGTAGAACTGGCTTAGTGTGGAATGGAGGGCAATTAGTAAGAAAAACTGTAGCTTTTTTAGTCAGCTAAGATTTCTGTTTTCCAAAAGCTAGCAGCAGGAAGTTGGAATTGGAGTCACCTGCTTTTCTATTGCCTAAGCCACACCCCCAATTAACTTCTCTCCCCTCCTACTGATTTAGCAAACTAAGTTGATATAGTACTCTTCCCCAACACAGAAACGCACACTGACTTTTTTTTTTTTTGCACTTTCCCTGCTGTCTGGCCGCTGACTTACATCTGTGGGAGGCATGACGAAAAGGCATCCTCTGCCCGCTTTTTGGTTGGGCATGGTAGAGGGAGTGACCTGACCACAGAGTTCTTCCTGAGGCCTGCAGGTCGAAAGGATATCTTGCATATCTTCTGCAAAGAGCTTATAACCTCTGAAGGGGGCATTCAGAATGAATTGCTGGACATCACTAGCAAATCCTGACACCCAGAGTCAAGAATGCCTTCTAAGGCAGATGCCAGCCACAGCTGCTCTAGCTGAGGCATCTGATATGTCACAGGTAGACCTTGAGAGTTGCTTACCTAAATCTGCCCCGTCTGGAGGACCTTAGGCATGTCTTGATTCTGGGGATCCTCTGGAAGGGCCTGAGCTGCTGCTTTGACCTTTTTCCACACGGCAATTTGAAATTTGATCATATAAGCCTTGTAGTTCACTATTCTAAGACCCAGTGTGGCAGAGGCACAGGTCCTCTTACCCATAAAGGTCCAATTTTCTCGACTCATTCGGGGGGGAAGAGAACTGAGGTGTTGAGGTGGCTTAGGCCTATCATGGGCTACATTTATCACTACTGAATCAGCCTGAGGTTGCCCTGCGAAAAAAGGCTTCTCCAAGGAAACCTGGTACAGTTTGTCTGCCTTCCTGGGCATGGCAGGGATCAAATTTGATCTGTATCAGGCAGTCATGGTGGCATCCTCTCGTGCAGCCGGAAGAGGAGAAATAATGAGAAGAGAAGAACAAACAAGTTACTCACCTGAAACTGTAGTTTTTGGAGTGGTATATTGTGTACATCCACACTTATGGCAGAATTCTTTTCCCCTTTAAATCTGTCCGGAAGGTTTTCAAGCTGGCTCCTCCCACCCACCCTAGTGGTATCCTCCTTGGCACCCCCCCCCCCGTGGCGTCAAATCTGACCCTCTGGAAGCCAGAACAGTGTGCCACTTGCTAGGGGAGGTCAGGTGGGTTGTGTGGATGTACACCATATACCACTCTTAGAACTACACTTACAGGTGAGTAACTTGTTTTTCTAGGGACGTGGATATGGTGTACTATCCACACTTTTGGCAGATTCCTAGCAATTCTCCAGGAGGAGGAGGCAAGGTGCACACCCCTATTTAAGGAAGAGATACTGGAGAACCAAGGACCCAAAACCAGCATCTTGGCGTGACTCAAGGTTGATGTGATAATGGGAGATGAAGGTGTGTGCTGACTTCCAGGTAGCAGCCCTGCGGATCTCCTGGATAGGGACATCCCAGGAAGCAGCCATTGAGGTAGTGGTATGTCTGGTGGAATGAACCCTAAGCCCTATGGGATGTTCCATACCAGCCAACCTATAGCAGATGTTGATGCAGGAGACTATCCACCTGCCAATCGTCCGTTTTCCTGCCGGTCTGCCAGGTGCGACTTCAGCGTAGGTGACAAAACTTTGGTGAACCTCTCCCCGAATTCCAGCCATGCACTCCTTATAGTAAGTGAGTTTGCAGTGCAGGTCCAGAGTATGGAGCCTATGCTTGGCCTCCAAGGTGTGATTGGTGAAGTACACTGGGAGGTTGATCACCTGGTTAAGGTGAAACTCCGAGATGACCTTCGGAAGAAACTTTAGGTTGGGGCGAAGGACAACCTTGTCCCTGTGGAAGACTAGGTAATGAGACTCCACCGAGAGCACCTGGAGCTTTCGGATCCTTCTGGCCAATGTGATGGCCAGAGAGCAGATGGTCTTCCATGACAGGTATGACATCTCAGATCTGTGCATTGGTTTGAATGGTTTGCCCATGAGCACTGCCAACACCAGCAACAAGTCCCAAGGTATAGTGGTTCATGCACCAGAAGGGAAATATAGTCAAGGCCCTTAAAGAAGCACCCGATCACCTTCTCCTGCACCGTCAGCATACCAGCCCATGCCCAGTATGTAGACATTACCGCCAGATGCACCTTTGGGGTCATCAACCAAAGGCCCAACTGAGACAGAGACAATAAGTAATAGAGGATGCTAGCCACAGAACAGGACAGGGGGTCAAACTTCTTGCCCTGGCATCAAAGTACCAAATATCAGTGTCAGTGGCTCAGCAAGTTGCACACTCACCTCTGAGGCTGGAAGATCAAAAGGCTGTGGGTTCTATCCCCACACTAGGCACTTGGGTTTAATCCCAATACTGACACTGTGATGCAGCATGAGGAGGTGTTGTCTTTCGGATGAGATGTGAAACCGAGGTCCCATCTGCCTGTTCTGGTGGTATTTTTTTTTTTTTATTATTATTTTATTTTTTTGGTAACCAGGTAAGACCCACTAGGCACAAGTGCCTGTTTTTAGGGGTAACCCGGGAGCACTGGGTGGTTAAGTGAATTTCTTAGAGACACACAGTATGCAAGTGGAGGTTGTGGGAATTAAACCCAGGTCTGCTGGATATAGCAAGCTCACAGGTTCAGAAGTTCAGGTGGATGTTAAAGATCCCATGGCACTTCTCAAAAAAAGAGCAGGGGAATTTCCCTGGTGACCTGGACAAATTCCCCCCATTCAAAAAAAATACCACCAACAGCTTAATCTGGTTCAATGTCAGTTGGTATCCATCTGTACCCCCTCCCCCAGGACAAGGCTGAAAATAGGCAGAACTGTCTAGTCCTACTTTCCCAGTCAACAAAAAAGAAATAAATAAAAAAATAAAATGGAGAATCTCTTGAAGGCATAGCACCGAGTCAACTCCTTCTGAGCAGCCTGAATGACATGGAGGACCTCATCAGAGAGACCCACAGCCTGGAACGATAGCCACGCAGGAGCTAGGCCATCAGGTGCAGAGACTGATGGTCCACGCGGAGGACGTTCGCCCGAGAGCAGGTCTGGGCAAAGTGGCAGATGCCATGGAGGCCTGCTGCTGAGGCTGAGGGGATCGAGGTACCAGAACTGGTGCAACCAGTCCAGAGCTACCAGGACCATCCGTGCCTTATCCCTACCAGCTTTGATCAGGACCTTGTGGATCAGAGGAAAGGGAAGGAAGGCATATAGGAGGCCTGGGGTCCAGGGCCATGTGAAGGCATCCTCCTGAAGCATACCCCACTGAGGGGGCAGGCACAAAACAGCTTCAGCTTGATGTTCTCCAGGGAGGCAAACAGGTCCACTTGAGGGGTACCCCACTGGGAGAACAGATGGTCCACCACCTCCTGATGAAGGGACCACTCATGAGATGCCTCACCCACATGACTGAAGGCATCTGCCAGCCGACTGAACACTCAGGCCACATGAATGGCCTGCAGGTTAGCTTTGAGGCTGAGCATAAGGGTCCAGATGTGGAGAGCTTCCCTCCACAGAGGTAGGGAGTGCATCCCATCCTGCTGGTTGAGGCAGTACATGGTCATCATGTTGTCCATCTGGACCTGGATGACCTGACCTCAGAGATGCAGAGCGAAGGCTGTCAGGGCCAGGTGAACAGCTTGAAGCTCCAGCAGGTTGATGTGACATCAGGACTACTCAAAGGATCAGAAGCCGTGGACCCTGCGTTTCCCTAGGTGGGCACCCCAGCCCATCAGGGAGGAGTTGGTCATGAGAGTGACCATCAGCTCCGGGCAGACAAACAGGACTCTTTCCTGTAGATGTTCCAGGACCAACCACCACTGGATGGTATCCCACATCTGCTGGGTAACCATGATCGGCTGGTTGAGGTGGCCCTGATGCTGAGATCACTGATGGGCCAGACCACACTGCAGGGAGTGCATTCACCAGCGGACTCAATGGACCACACTGGTGCAGGCCACCATGAAGCCCAGGAGCTGCAGGAATTCCCCGGTAGGGCGCAACTGCCCAACCCGAAATGATCAGGCAAAGGAAAAAAGATCCTCCGCCCTGTCCACTGGAAGCCGGGCTCAGGCTCGGCAAGAGTTGAGCTATGCTCCAATTAAATGAATCACCTGCAAGGGGACCAGTTCTGACATGGCCTCATTGACTAGGAGGCCAAGACATAAGCAAGTCTGCAGGGCCAGGTCCCTGGACCACTCCACCACCACCCAGGAGGGGCCTGCAATCAGCCAATCGTCCAGGTACAGGTACACCCAGACCCCTCGATGCCTCAGGAAGGCTGCCACTACTGCTATGCATTTGGTGAAGACCATGGGAGTGGAGGAGAGGCTGAAAGGCATGGCCTGGAACTCGTAGAGGGTCCCCTCTGCATGGAACCAATGGAACAGCTAGTGGGATGGACGGATGGGAACATGGAAGAAGGCATCCCGCAGGTCCAGGGAGCAGAATAACATGTTCCACTCCAGGGATGGAATGATCTGGTTCAGTGGCTATTCTAAAGGTGCGCAACTGTAGAAACTTGTTTAGGTCATGCAAATCCAAATAGGGGCTTCAGCCCCCCATCCGTTTGGGAACCAAAAAATATCCGGAGACAAACCCTGAATCAGCTGGTGGGTCTGGGACATGAACCACCACCTCCTTCTGGAGCAGCAGGGTGATGTCCTCCTGAAGGGCAGACAACATGTCTGCAGACACTACATCCTCCCAACGGGTGTGGGCTCGGCTGGGTGGGAGAGCCTCAAACTCCAGAAGCAAGCCCTGACCGACAACTTTGAGCAACCCACTTGACTGTGGTAACACTGGAGCAGGCAGAACGAAAGTGGTGGAGCCGGCCCCCCCACGGGAGGATCCAGGGGAGACAGGACAGGCAGGGAGGGGGCACCCCCCAACCCATCACAGGGCAGGCTTTGAGGTGGAGACAGGGCCAGCAGAGAACGCTACTGGACCTTGACCCCCAGTCTTACAGTCCACAGAAGTGACTGACTTAGGCCTGGGATGACAGGACTACTGATGCCCAGCCAGGGTCTGGGGAGGATTGGCCACAGGGGCTGGGAGGGCAGAAAGGACTTCTTTTGGGCTAAGGTGATGGGAGTTCAAGGTGGCACTGGACTTCTCAATCCTAGTGAGATGACCATCCACCCATGGTCTAAACAAGTCAGTGCCCAGGAAGGGAACATTTGGCAATTTGTGCTGGGTATCTGTCGTAAAGGTCAAGATCCGCAGCGTTGCCTGGCGGCATATAGCCACAACCACAGACCTGGCGCAGGAATCAGCAGTGTCCATGGTTGTCTGGAGCTGCTGTTTAGACACAGCATGGCCCTTGTCCCAGACTTGATTGACCATCAAGTGAAGGTTGGCCGAGAGCTGACGGAGCACCTCATCCAGGGTGCCCAACAAGGCATGGGTGAAGTGGGCCATTATTAAGGACGAACTAGCCTGCCTGAGGCAGAGAGATGAGGCCACATACTCTTTCTTGGGCACGATCCAATTTCTTGGATTCTTTGTCAGGGGGATCTGTCAACATCCCCAACATTGCCAATATGGTGGAACACCGAGTCAGTCACTAAACCTTCAGCCAAGGGGTGTTCGGTGAACCCGGAAAGGGAACCCGTAGGGACCACATACTTGCGGGCCATATGGGCCGATGGCATAGGACAGGAGGCTTGGGATTGCCAGAGCTCCAATGCAGGCCCAAGAATGGCCTCGGTCACCGGGAAGGTGACCCCAGGGGAGTCGTCCTGGTCGAGAATTTTTGGTGACGGGGTACTTAGCCCGCTTCTGAATGGGCTTTAGATGGATCCCCATAGCCTCCGAAATCAGGCAGAGTATGGCCGCGAAGGAAGTAGGACCATGGTCCGTCAACAAATCCTCACCTGCCTCCAGGTCAACTGGCCTGGAGTGCATGGAGAAACCCACAGATTCCAAGGATTCACTGAAGACCGGCCAACCCCCCCCAACTGAATCCCTGTTAACCTTGCGGGGCTCAGCGGCCCGAGTGACCATGACAGACAGCCATTGAGGAAGGCCCAGGAAGTACAGGCGTCCTTGGATGGTGGACCATCCTTTGGCTGAATCGGCAGGGGTTCTACCTGAATGGACAGAGAGACCGGAATCAGCTAAGCCAGAACAGATTTGGGCCAAGGTGGTGGGAGCGAAGGGAGTGCCAGGGAAGGAGCTGGCACCGGCTTAGGCCCAACACCCAAAGGGAGCTGCTGCCACATAAGCTCCTCATAGCACCGTTACAACTTGGGGTGGAGCCAATTCTCCCCCAAAGAGGAGGAATATCAGCAGTACCGTCCCCCCCCCCCACCGAGTGTCAAGAGCAAGACTGCCGACTTCAGTGAGGGCTAATCGACCTCGAGCTATGGGTTCTCAACCTCAGCCCTCGACCACAGTGGACCAGATGGCAGAGAGAGGCAGGAACTAGCGAGGGAGGCCTGGGTTCCCCCACAAGCTCGGTGTTCCAAGGGTTAGGGACCAGGTCAGGAGGCTGATCAAACCTGCCCTAGGACTGGAGTGTCAGGACCGTAGTCCAGGAGAGGGAGGTATCTTCCTCGTCCTGTGACAATGAGTCGACTGGGTCGAGAAAAATCTCAACCAGCTGGTCAGCCCCCATCTCAGCAGACAGGCCCAACGGGAAGATCGTGGGGCAAGTGGCCTGGACTGAAGCATCGGCCGAAGCCGATTCATCAAAAAAGATCAATGAAGCAGAAGCTCAGGAATCCAAGGCCCGAGGGCGCTCGTGGTCCCATGAACTGCAATG
This sequence comes from Neoceratodus forsteri, assembly GCA_016271365.2. Taxonomy (NCBI): domain Eukaryota; kingdom Metazoa; phylum Chordata; order Ceratodontiformes; family Ceratodontidae; genus Neoceratodus; species Neoceratodus forsteri. Next base: position 423,636,598 of record CM028138.1, read on the forward strand.
GGACTTTTTGACTTTCACCTTGGAGTACTTCTTTGAGGATTTGGACCCACGGGAAGGGCCCCCCTGAGGGTAGGAAGGGATATGCATAAGTCCCGGAATGCCCCGGTAAAAGAGGTGCCAAAGCCCAGCGGAACCAGCACAGACACCCAAGAACAGCCCACGGCTGCCTGGGTGGCAGCTTCCTTGAAAGCTGCTACAGAGACTGCCTGATGGGCATCCTTGGACCGAACAGGAGGATTCCAATCGTCCAGATGACCCAGCAAAAGTCATGTATACCAGTCCTCCAAAGTGGAGGAGTGCAAAGTGCAGCAGAGGCCACAAGCCTGGGAGTAGTGTTGCTGGCCCAGGCAGTAAATGCACATGGCATGAGGGTCCATGTGTGACATCTTCTGTCTGCTCGGACAAAGCTTGAAACCAGGCACTGACTTAGAAGTCGTCGAGTCCATGATGCCAAAAATGGTGAAACTACAAAGCAACCTGAAGACCAAAGTTGCAAGTTTTAAAAATGAAGATAGAGCCTAAACAAATGCAGAGCACTAAGGAGGGAACCTGTCTCTTCCAGTGGAAAAGAAGATCTGATGTTATGGGCAGTGTCAAGGAGGATAGCACCTCGGTGGGTGGGAGAAGCCAACTTGAAGGCCTTCAGCCAGATTTAAAGGGGAAAGAAATTCGGCCAAAAGTGTGGATAGTACACCATATCCACGACCCTAGAACTGGTAGTTCCAGGAATTCAACCAGGTCTCTCCTGGTAATCCAAATCTCAAACTCAAAGAGACGCTGCACGAGGCGGGGTGCACACAGGACAAAGTTCGAAGACCACAATCATTAAAGTCCTGCACTCACCATCCAATGATCCAGATGCTGTTCAAATTTAGCCCAAAATGAATATTTTATTAAAGTGTCAGTGCCAAAGTGCTAAAATATACAGTGCCCTAACACATTTCGGAAAATTTCCTTTATCAAAGGATCTGTGTCAGTTAAAAATGTCTCATTATAATGAGCCATTTTTAACTGACACAGATCCTTTGATAAAAGAAATTTTCCGAAACACGGCGTCGATGGGGGAGGCAAGAGCCACAACATCAATGGGCCAGTACTGACCGTAGGTGTGGCAGAACCCATTTCCAGCTAACCCCGAGAGTGTTGAGGTTTAAGCGGCAGGGCGTGCAGCATCTACGGGGTGTCAGATGGTCCAGCATCAAGCCATCAGCCATGACAGTTCTGATGGCACTCACTGCCAAAGCCTGCCCTGTGGTAGCGAGGGATTGAGCGGCAGGAGATGTAACCGCCAAAGCGAATGACAACGCTGCAGCGGCCAGTGTCAAGCAGAGCAGCGACCGAGTGTGTACTGGGGAGCTCCTTCACCCGGTGTTTGTGTCTTCCTGATGATTTGTCCTAGGCCTTTGAAGAGTGGGACCCCTTGGACAGCACCAGCGACCCAGAAGAGCTTCTCTCCTGGGGCTCTCTCTCCATTCTGGCTACCTTCTGTTCGAGGAAGAAACACTGGAGAGTTTTCTGACAGTGTCGCCGGGTAGCCTGGCTGAAGCCGAGGCAGATCTCATAGGCCTTAATGCTGTGGGCCTCACTTAGATGGTGGATGCAGGCGTGGATGTCTTTGTGGATTTTTCCACTACACACACACACACAATATCAGAAGAGTTTCATAACGTCAGTCATCGATATAAACAACGACGTTAATCACTTTAAAATAAAGTGACTATTAGGGTGAGAAAAGATAAAAATAATAAAAATAAAAAAAAATATTGAAGATTTGGCAGTTGACTGAAGCGGCAGTGTCTCAGTGGAGTCCAGTGAGTATGGTCAATGGCAGAAAAAAAAAAGACCCGAGGAGGATGCAGGGCTGCCCATGTTTATATAACCTTGTTTCTCCTTGTACCTGGTGAATGCCTTCTTTTTGTCTCTCGCTGCTTCCCTGACCTTTCCAGAGAAACATATTGGTCTACCGTACCGCTATCTTTCAATTACCATTCTCTTGCAAGACTTTGTTGCCTCAAGAATGGCCTCCTTGGCTGCCCCCCATATCTTTCCTTCACATCCCCAATGCTGTCCTTGCAAACTAATTTGTCCCAGACCAGCTTCCTCAACTGGCTAAAGTCTACCCTTTTAAAATCTAGGATTTCAGCCTTTGATGAGGGCTTACATGTCCCAAGGCCAGGTCAAACCATTTAGAGTTGTGGTGACCAGACCCTAGTGGCTCCCCTACCCTCACTCCTCCTACCACTTCCAAGTTGGTGAGTACCACATCAGGAATGGCAACCTGCTTAGTGGGTTCCTTAACCAGTTGCACCAGTAGACAGTCCTGCAATGTATCCAGCTGGGCCTCGACTTCTGGAGTTCCTAGCCACTGAAATGACCCAATCAATATCCGGCAGGGTTTAGATCTCCTACCACCAACCCTTCCCCCTGGCCACCTCCCCCCCTTTCTAGTTCTGCCCCTGGCTCCTTATTCCTATCTTCCCCCTATCCTGAAGGTCTACAGATCACCCTGATCCTTGGTTTCTTGCCTGAGGATGCCGAGAGCAGTTTCCTCATTACCTCATTTTATGAATAATTCAGTGTTAAACAAGTTTAGTGTAACTGCTGTGACACATATATGACATTTCTGCATACATTTCCAGTCATAATCCTACCTCGGTAATACTACAGAAGTCATTGTGTAAAGTACAGATAAGGGCAGGACATCTGCAAGGCCATTTCTCCTACAAGTTATGCAATAGGTTAAGCAGTTCGTTAGCAGCATGGAGTAAATACACAAACAAATTCATTAAGTTTGCATAACATGACGTTACAAGTCCTTTAGTAGCCAAATGGCTTACTCAAACATCATGAATCCTAAGTTTTCAAAGATAGGTCCGAGGCTTGCTGGTGCTTTACTGGTCATCTGGGACACATATTATGGACCCCTTCCGGTTTGTATAATTTTATTATTGTTGCCTTCAATTATGTAAAAAACTGGGTGGGATAGGTTTCTTGTTTTTATCCTACTATAATGTATGCAGTATATAATGTTTAATATGCTTTCCTAGTGTGGATCAATTTGTAAGTTCTACTTACTAAAACTAATAAACTACACATTTAAAAAAGAGCCTTGAACACAAGCAGAAGTTTGACAAAGATCAAGACATGATTCAGCTTTTAATTCCAACATTTCCAGTATTTACCTTCTCCCATGTTCTTTATTGTGAAGTAGATTTGGATGAAAACGTGATTCTCCAACACTTGGTTTGCTCCACAGCTGTGGCTGCCTGTTAACAACTGTTATTAAGATGTGTCCCTGATTTTGGTCTCTTGTCCTGGAGTTGTCAGGCTGGGGGCTGAAAGGTAGGAGCACAACTGCAGACTTAAGTTTTTATATTTTTATTTATTTCCGTCTTGGAATTAATACCTTTGAGCCAAAGGCTTTTACATAGGCTCCACATCATATCAAAGAACAGAACAAACAGTGTAGTGAGAAAATACATAGTGATCCTAGGAGTAAAGGTATCGAAATAAGCACATATGGATTTAAGTCACAAAAACTGACATTTTGCAGACACACAGCAGCTAGGAGTAAGCTTAACTAGCAAAAAAAGGGCATTAGGGTTGGGATCCGGCTACAGGAGGAAAAAGATGTAGCCAAGTGGCATCATCAGAGACAAAATGAGGGAAAGTCAACAACTAGAGACATGGTCTTACAGGATAAACAGAAGCTAAGGGCTAGGGCCTAACACTGTCCCAGAGTAGGGATACAGCCAAAGGCATTGTCTGAGCGGGGGGTTGTTACCAGGAGAGAATATCAGCAGACAAACTTGGGCTGTGTCATTCAGTTTAAGAGTGCACTCCAGTGGGGCAATCAGTGCAGGAACTGATGATGCCCTCTATGGAGCAGCAAGCATAGTTTGATGCTGGGATTGGTTAATGGGGAAGGCAGGTAAGTTATAGGGTAGTAGCAAGAGTAGGATGGTAGGGTGGAGGAAGGGTGGGGTAGGGTGTGGGCGAAGGAGAGAAAACAGGCCCAAGTCGTTTTATGCACGGCAGTCACAGGAGGCATTGGCAACTAGTGCTTGGCGCATTTTCTTTTTGAAGGAGCCCAGTCTTTGGTAACATCACAATGGAGTGAATTATACCACAATGGTGCTCTGTATGCAAATGAGCGTTGCCCTTGGGTGGTACAGCAGCGAGGCACTATGAATGCGCGGTTCAAGGTGCATCTAGTATGCCAGGTGTGGTTTGGTGATCTAAACACTGACTGTACACCAGGAGGCAAGAGATCAAGGGAGGCCTTTTTCACTATTAGGCATGATTGGTAGGATAATCTGCCTTTGAGCTGAAGCCAGTTTTCTTGCGCATATAAGTCGCATGTGTGTGTCAGGCGGGTGGCCCCAGTCAGAAGACAGCAGACCTTGATAAGGGCAGTGGTGACATGGCACAGGGTGGTGTCAGAGGCAGATACATAGATCATAAGCCCATAATCAATTACAGAGACTATTAAACTATGTATAACAAGCACAAGGGCTTCCAGGTTAAGACAGTGTCTGTGTTTGTATAGTAGCCTAATACGGGTACTCACTGTTTTGGTAACATTGACAATATGGCTGGAGAATGATTGAGTTCTGTCAATTGTTACTCCAAAATACTAAAAAGGTCAAGTCTGTTCTAGGATAATGCCTGAGCTATTTCTGATTTCCAGCTGGTGGGAGCAGAACCTGTTTTGTGCACTGTGAAACATCATTTTTATGTAGTTAAGGATTAGCGTCTGTGAGTGGAACCAGGCCTCAGTGTTGGTAAAGCTAGTCTGCAATTGATTAGCCAGGAGTGTGGGATCAATATTACTTGAGTAAAGAACCAGGTTGTTTGCGTAGAGTAGGATCTGACCATGACAGGAGGCTGGTAGCTGATTCAGGAAGATGGTGAAAAGTAGTGAGCCCAGGATAGACCCTTGTGGGACACCTGAACGAACCAGTTGTGTATGACCAATCCCGACTTGTTGAATGCGTCCGCTGAGGTAGCTGTTGAACCAACTGGCAGTGTCCATGGATAAACCTAGATCAGATAATTGTTCAATAAGTAGAGAGTGATTTACAGTCTCAAACGCCTTGGAAATGTCAATGAACGTTGTTCCAACTAACTGACCTTGATCCAAGGCACGATGTATATAGTTTGAAAATTTGAGCAGGACAGTAGTAGTGCTGTGCCCTTTGTGAAACCTGTGTTGCTGACTACAGTGAAGATTATACTTCTCCATGTATTCTACCAATTGATCAGACACGATTCGCTCTAACACTTTGGAAAGTGGCGGGAGGATTGATATGGGCCTGTAGTTTCCGTGCAATGCCCTGTCCCCAGACTTGTGTACTGGAGTAATTAAGGCAGCTTTCCATGTTTGTGGGAATTGGGAGAGCATGAGGGAGCGGTTAAGGATCTTTGTCAAGGGGAACAGTACCTCCTCAATGGTGAGGGCGACGAGCTTTAGGTCAGGTGAATCCCCACTTAGCCTAGTTTTCCAAAATACTTTGAGAATGTATTTCTTTGCTTCTTCTTTGCTCACCATTTTCAAGTGGAATGGTGGGTGTGACCTTTTATTTTCTGCTGACTGCAAACTGCAGGAAGAGGGGGTGGGGTCAAAGAAGTTAGAGGGTAGGACATGACTGAGATCTGTAAAAGCCTCACTGAAAGTGTCAGCTGTGGTTTCAGGATCAATGGTTGTAGTGCCATTTATGCTGCGCATGGATGGGGTCTCTCTGGGGATCTTCCCTGTCACCTCAGAGAGGTTGTTCCAAAATTTGCGTCCATCTTTCCAGGAATTGGTTAAGGTTTCCTTACAGTATTTTGATTTTTTGGCCCGAATTGCTCTTGTACAGGCATTCCTTGCTGTTTAGTACGCCTGTATATCCACTTGGTTGCCAGTGGCCCTGGCACGGTATCAGAGGTGATCTCAGGATTTCATTTGCTCGAGTAGGTCATGTGTAATCCAGGGATTGCTGTAACCCTTGATCTTTCTTGTTCTGTGAGGGGTATAGAGATCACATGGTGTGCTGAAGGTAGTAAATAATAAAGCAATCCAAGGCCATATCGATATCCGGGGCTGCGTTGATTTGCGACCAGTCCATCTGTCGGAGCTGTGTCTTTAGAGGTTCTAGGTGCCCTCTGACGAACACCCTGCTGTTAATGGTCTGAGCTGGAGGTCTGATGTACTTGTTAGACCAGGTACATAGGACAGGGGAGTGATCGCTAATTGAATCTGGTAAGACTGCAGTGTGTGTAATATGATCTGGTCTGTTGGTGACTACCCAGTCCAGCAAAGTACCAGTCCCTGATTTGTTGTTCACCCTAGTGGCTGACTGTACCAGCTGTGTGAAATTAGTGGTTGTTAGAGCATCCTTTTAACAGCTTGCACTTTTAGTGAACCAGCTGATGTTGAAGTGGGCAAGTTGTGCCATCTAGTGGCCACCAGAATCAATACATTATCAGCACCATGCTTGGTCACATAATGGGTATTTAAAAAATGAGGAGACAATATCCTGTATTTTGATTTGGTTCTTACCTGTGCATCAAATCTGTTCGATGCACAGGTAAAAACAAGTATTCAATAGTGCGACTGCAGAATAGTACGGAAAGAATAGCATTGTGCCATTAGAAGGTTGATCTTTTGAAACGCCGCCTTTTTTTTTTTTTTTAACCATTCCAGACATCGCTATTTTAAACTGTAGAACAGATAACCCTCCAATATCCATAGCTGACAATTTTTAAACCCCACAGAAAAGTTACCTCGTAATCTGACTAGAAACAGCGTTTTGCGATGTGGTTTCTTTCTGCGACTCCCGCTGTCACGTCTTCTCCCCATTCTGGCCATCATGCTGCCAGCCCCGCAGTTCAAACCAACAAACAAAAAAAACATTAATTACCAGTTTTTCACCTGTAAATGCCATCCCTACAGATATTGGACAGTTAAGCTGAAACAAAGAAATGGTTTTACCAAGTTGTCCTGTCTCATTACAATCACGCTGCTGCTTTCAGACACGACTGCTTTCAATGTGTCTGCTGCCAGTAGATGTTCCAAGTAAAACCTATTTCTTTAGTGGGCTTTTTTTGTTTTAACTTTTATATTGCCAGCCACAGTTCTTGACGGTTGAGGTGGAAGAGAAGTAATGCCACTCGCTGAAGGTTGGTCGGTCTGGCATGGGAAGGGGAGGAGCTGGCTGTAACATGTATGGCCCCTCGCTCAGGGACAACAGCTCGTCTCAAGTAAAGTACTCAGCCTTCAGCTTTACATTATACTCACTCCACAATCAGATGATTGCCTCGTGTAGAGAATCCACTGTCATTATAAAGTGGGGACCCAAATTTAAACACAAACTATAGCAATGAATATGATGTCATTTTGTAGCTGTGGAAGGACTATTTTTTCATAAACTGTAATACTCATATCCTTTTTTGTACACACACTTTTTTCTAACATTTAAAAATGAAAAAAAGGAGCTCATTTTATAAGCGCAATAAGACACTTGGGTGTGCACTGAATAGATATTACTGGACTTGCATGGGCTGAAGGCACTGTGCCTGCAGCCTCATGCCCCCCCCCCACCGCATGCGCACATCTTCTTGACCTGGAAGGAGATGACTACTTTATTCAGCTGTGTGGGAAATTCTATATTGCACTTGATATCTGCAATAACATGCACTTTTGCTCAATTCTGTGGGAGGTGAAACTAACTACCCTTGCTAAATGCTTTTTATTTACATATTTATTTAGTGTTAAACCAATCAATCAAAATCTTTATTTACCCAGGCGATCACCATTGAGAAAGCTCATTTATAAGGTGGACCTGCAGTCTGCAAGTACGAGGGTACAGAATAGAGTACAAATAAAATATGCATAAAACAGTAGCAAGACGTATACAACAAAATATATACAGTGTAGAAATAAAGGTAAATAATATATACAGAGATGCCTTTATAATCCTATCCATCAATAACATGTTCATAGCCTGTAAAGGAGTCCCTGGGATATGGAAAAGCACACGCGTAGGAGGCAGGGACGCTGGCAGAAAGATTCTGGGATACTAAGCAGGTGATATCAGGGCATAAGAGTGGAAGTTGGGGGGGTGTTGCAGTGAGTACATAGTACGGTGGGACTGGAATGGACTGAGGTGAACGGTAGTACCAGTGGGACTAGAATGGACTGAGGGAGGGGGGGAGTACTCTTTGTAAGGGAACACTTAGTTTGAACGGGAAGGACTTAGATTCAGCGGAAACGTCAGCTGGACAACTAGGAACGGTGGAAACAGTTACAGAGCTCAATAAATGTTTTGGCATGCAGGGTCTTGAACATAGCAAGACTAACAGGGGAGCCAAGTCTCAGCGATTTCTGTATCCTATTCCAAAGCGTGGGCAGGACAAAGCTTATGGCTGCTCTTCCAAAGTGGGTACCAACCCTAGGTACTTTCAGGAAAACCAGCGAGTGACTTCTCAAGGTATAATTCCCAATCAGGCTTAGAGGAGACAGTCAGCAATGTATTGCGGGAGTTTGTTGGTGATGGCTCGGAGCGTCTAGAGGGCTGCATTTCTATACTGCCTGTGTTGAAGGGAGGGCCAACCCACAGCTGCATATACTGAATAGTGTGGGGTGGAAAAGGGGACCTGTTATAAATCTCAGAGCTCTATGACACAGTGGGCCAGATATTCAAACTGTGCTCAAAATGTGCACAACAGCAGGAGCAAGCACAAATCAATTGCGCATATGCGCAACAGATGCGATATTCAAACATGGAGCAGAACAAATTGCGCAAGCAGCCAATGTCTGAATATCACACAAACTGCGCCATAGCGCAACCAGGAAGGGGAAGCTGAGCAGTAAGGTTGCGCCATAACGCAACAAGGGCAGCCCAGCTGAGCAGTCCAGAGGTGCCATAGCGCAAGCAGAGCGCCCCCAGCAGAGCAATGGAACTGCACAACCAGGGAGGCAGGCTGGGGCCCACCGCCAGCCATGCCACACATGGGCACAGGAACACACTGCAGAACCAACAAGACACCTGCACACCCCAAGCACAGCATCACTGGGGGTGGGACGGATGATCTACTGGCCCATGGGGACAAGCCAACAAAGCACAGCAGAGCCATGACGTCCCAGCACAACCACTGGCAGGCTGAGACTGCCACACACAGGGGGTTGACAACCACAGTGCACATCAGCCCCGTCGCACAGCACACCTGCACCGTGACCCCAAGACACCACCCATGTGCAGTGACTGGCACTGCAGGAAACACCATGCATCCCCGGCACGTCAACCCGTGCAGCAGAGAAGCATACAAGCCAGACCCACCCTGTGCACCCAGCAGTGGGTGGCAGCAGATAACCCAAGACCAACAGAAAGTCACTGCCATGCTGGAATACCTCCCCACGCACACACACACGCACACACACATGCAGGACCATACCACCCCAGATGGCATACACCACTGCAACTGAGCAACCATAGCCAGCTGCAAATCAGAGACCAACACAGTATTCATATCAAAATATAAATGTATTATAAAACTAAATTACAAAACAACACCACCATAACTATTTACAAGGGGGTAGGGGTACAAGGTGGGGGCAAAGGGTAGGGATGAACAACTTGGAGAGGAAAGGCAGGGTGGGAGGGATGGGTGAAGTGGGAAGGGAATCCGGCCTAAGGCCTAGCAGGCTGGTCCTCCTCCGCCTGGTGCCGCCATGCCTCCTCCGCAGGCCATGGCGCTGGATGTTGCTGAGGATGGCTCGGTTGTCCAAGGACACTTGTGTGAGCTGATGCAGTTCCCGCTGTATCCTCCAGAGAACACTGAGGCCTAGGAAAATGGGAACACAGTCAATGGCTGTGACTGACCACAACCCTGAACACCACCCAACCTGCAAGCCATATAGCCCAATGTCCCGCACCTGTGATGGTATGCACCCACCCACAGTGAACATGCACATAGCCATCACAAACGAAGCACCAGCTATGTGCACCACTGCACACACACACACTGCCCATGTCCATCACAACACAAACAAGGCTGTCAAGTGACGTGGCAATGTGGTGCGATGCCAGTTACACAGCCATGTGCCCAGTGCATGCATGGACCACCAGTGATGCACACACAGACATGCAGTGACACTGGACAGTGATGAATGTCGCCTGTGTCGTGCATGGTTGTGTTGTGCATGGCTGGTGGTCATGCCCACCCCCTCCAGCACGCAATAGCATCCATGATGTAATGATACTCACATTCCGCAAGAAGCTGTGTCTGCTGCTGCTGCTGCTGCTGCTGCTGCTGCTGTTGTGGCCCACCTCTTGCTACACCACCGACTGGCACCGGGGCCCTGTCACGACCCTCCTCACCACGTGTCTGCATCCTCACAGCCCGGCCTGTGGGAGACAAATGTTGAGAAAAACATCAGTGTGACTCCAAAGCAGACTGCCCCCTGCCCCAGTGAGAGTGCCTGCCCACACAGCCAGCCCCATGCATCTCACACCTGCACACACTGACACAGCCAACCATGTCAGAGCCATCACCTATGCACAGCCACCAAAACACACTCACATCCCTACAGAGAATACAGGTGCATAGACGGTACACCTACCTGGCCTAGGCACCACGCCCCTCCTGGCACGTGACCGTAGCCGCTCATACAGGTCAGGCTCCCTCCTGCGGAGGTCACTGTATCTGTGCCGGTACTGCTCAGCAGACCGGCGCTGCTCAGTGACCCCCACCAGGTCATTGGCCACTTGCAGCCAGACCTGGGTCCTAGCCATGGTGAGGCACCTCACCTACAGTGCCCATAGTGAGGCTCCACCAGGAGCCACCAGGTTGGCCACCTCACAGGAGCTCCATTGCCTGCACTCCTGCGTGCCATGCTTCCAAATTACAGCAGGCAATATGGCGCCCAGCTGTAGCATGTTGCGTGGAAATGTTGCGATAGACCACCATAGGTTCAACCCCGTGCTGTTCACAGCACCGTTAGTCCACATAAGCGCTGTCACCAGACAGCGCAATAAGGCTCAAATACACATGGCAGCCGAACAGTGCCAGGGGCAAAGGTCGGACACCAGGTCAGGGGTCTATGATGCAAGGCCACGCACAGCGCCATCTGATGTCTACGCATCCTGCGCGACCGACCACCTGTGTGACAGTGCCACAGTGGACTATTGCGCAGTAGTGCCACAGCGCCATATAGTGCCCAGTGCTGTAGCGCCACTGGCACAATGGTGGCCATGGTCTGAATTGCCGATTGTGCACAGCACGTCATCAGCGCGGCAGACGCCTGCGTAAGCTACCTGGGCATGTGCAATGCAGTGTACCGCACAGTCACAGATCTGCGCTATTGGCTCAGCCGGATCAACAGTCTTGCGAAAAGCGCAATGGCGCAATATTCAGCCGACACATGCAAATCATCTGATCAGCCATTCAAAAGCGCAGTGGCGCGATTTGCATCTCATTACAGTTGCTCCTCTCCTAATTTGCATGCATTGCGCTATAAAAGTGCGACAGTGGGCTGTGCTGGACAGAGTCGGTTACTGCAGATGAGAGGTGAGTTGCATGCTGTGGGATGTTCTGGACAATGGGCATGGGATAATGCTGTAGACTGCACAGTGACAGGTGTCCACTTACACCCATACAGATCGCCATGACCGAGCAGAGACAAGGTGAGGGTGAGGATGGTGGGCGAAGGAGGCCCAACTTCACCCGCGGCAGAGACTGAGGCCCTCTTCCAGGCCTACCTGGAGGATGAGGCACTACTGCATGGAGCGGGGCACCCCTCAGGCCCATGCGGCTGCATGGGAGGGGTAGCCGGGCAGTGAACCTCTACGGAAGCCACCAGCGCTCCGTGCAGAGAATGCAGAAGACTGGGACAGACCGGGGAGGGTGAAGGAGAAGGTGGCAGCCTTCAGGGCGGCACGGCAGCTGGCACTGGCGGGGCCAGCCAGCGGTGATGGAGTTGACCCTGGCTGAGGACCGACTGGCTGCAACTATGCAGCGCAGTGCTATTGAGGCGTACCAGGAGGTGGATTCCAGACAGGTGGAAGCTCATCACTGCATGGTATGACATGGTGGTGGTGTTGGGGGAGGAAGGTTGTTCACATGCACTCACATGTCCTCTCTTTCTGTTGCAGATCCTGTAGGTCTTCAGGAGACAGTGGTGGTGGGACCACGCGGTGAGATGACCTGCTGGACATGGAGGAGGGTCCATCCACCTCTGTCACCAGCCAGCATGCACTGCTGCCAACTCTGGTGTCGGTGATTCGTGTGTGGGGGTGCACAGCCTGTGTCTCAGCAGTCTGGCATGCAAGCATGCCATGCGCTGTGACTGTGGCTGTGTGCATGCCTGCACCATTGATGATGCAAGAGTGCAATGGGCAGTGACGTGTGTGTCCCATGGCCAGGGCACACAGCAGGCCATCACGTGCCCTGGGCTGCTGGTTCCAACTTGTGCGCCAGCATGTCGGCACCGTCCCAGGCTGTGCCTGTCAGCACCGGTGGGGCAGCACCAGTGGCTGTGCAGGTGTCTGGCACTGTTGCGGCCACAGCGGTGGAACGAGTGGACTCTGGGGCACAGCGGTTGGAGGGGCAGCAGCAGCAGTCACCCACCAGGTATGGGGGTACAGTGTCCAGCGGTGCCACATGCCCACCGCCCTGAGATACGCCCATTCCTGGTCCTGGTGAACAGCGCCCACCCTCAAGGGGTGTTGTGCATCAGGACCTTCAACACCCTGGGGGACAGGCTGCCATTGTGGCAGAGTACCCATTGGACGAGCACACCCGCCTGCTGTGGGAATCAGTACAGCAGCAGAGGTGGGTTGCAATATCCGTGGAGGCACTGTGTGTGGCTGTGGAGTGGCACAGCAGGGAGTGTGCTCTGGACCGTGCAGAGATGGTCCACATGTGGATGGATGTGACCGCCGCCATTGACAGGCTGACCCAGCCAGTGGTCTCTGTCGTGGACGCATTGGGCACACAGTCAGGTGACCCTGTGCCGCACCCCACACAGTTCACTCCTCCCTGTTCCGGCGTCGTGCGACACCAGGCCTGTCGGCGCGGGTTCTGCTTGGGCATCCCGAGCACCCCTGGTGCAGGTGTGTTCGGCATGCTGCAGACTCCTGTCTTGCGGGCAAGGTCGCGTTCACGCAGTGGGACCCCTGGTGGTCCAACAGTGCCACCCATGTGGCCCCTGCTCAGCCTGCCAGTGCTGTTGAGTCACAGCGGGGCCGCCCACGCATCCGTGGTGGCTGTGGGACAGTGCTACATGACTGACCTGTCTCCCAGTGCAGGCCCTGTCTGGTGCTGCCCTGTGTGCAATGTGTGTCATGGTGGGCAGTGCACTGCTGGGTGCTCTGCTCAACACGCCGACACACGGACCACCTGCACACCCTCCCAACTGTTGCCCACAGGTGCGTGTGCATGATGATGCCTGCATTGTACTGTACACCAAGGTGCAAGGGTGCCCAGCATCTGACACACGTACTTGGACAGTACAGGTGGTGGGGGTGGTCGGTGGTGCTGTGTGTTAGCAATGTCGGTTCTGCTGTGCTGTGCATCTGCCCATGTACGCTCTGTGCCTGGTGTGTGTGTCCATATGAGTGTTCACCCTCCCTGATGGTGTGTTTGTATGCCTGGACCCTTCCACTCCCTGGCGTCCATGCACCCCTGGTGTGTTACCCTGTGTGCCTGTGGTTTGCGCCTGGACAGTGTTGGTTGCACATGTCCCCTTGACTTACCTGTGTTGTGCATAGTGCTCCTCTGTGATGGTGTCCGGTGCAGCTGGGCCTGCGGATCAGTCGGGGTCCAGCTGTCCTGGAAGGCTGCTCATCAACATCATCACGGCGCCACTGGCGTCCCCATCGCTGTCCCCTCTTCAACCTGTCAGGCTATCCCACAGTCCTTGGCCATGTTGTGCAGGATGCAACAGGCCAGGAATATCCCACAGGCCTTTGGGGGGCTGTACTGTAGGGCACCGCCGGAGGTGTCTAGGCATCGGAAGCATGCCTTGAGCATCCCAAACACCCGCTTTATGATGTTGCGTGTGGCAGCATGTGCCTCATTATAGTGTTGCTGCGATGGGGTCATGGGGCGCCGGTACGGTGTGAGCAGCCAGGGACGGAGTGGGTACCCTCTGTCACCTGTGTGGAGATAGTGGAGATCAGTGTCATGTTCAGGTCCATTTTGCCCATATCCTGTGTGCCACTACCATGGCACCTGTGGCATTCCACCCTCCCCTAAGTTTGCATTCCATACATGCGTACTCACCCACTAGATGTCCTGTGGGGATGTCCCACTCTCAAATCAATGGCACAGTGCGGACTGATGCCATATGAAGGCATCATGTGCTCCGCCAGGGGTGTGTGGCACAGACATTGATTATTAGCCCAGTGGCATCACACACCACCTGGCAGTTGACACTGGAGTATCCCTTTCGGTTCCTATACGCTGCCCCATCAGTGCCAGGTGGCGTCCGAATGGCCACATGGGTGCGGTCTATGGCCCCTAGCACGCCAGGCATACGTGCTACCCTGTGGAACTCCTGCATGTTTGCTGTACGCTCTGCTGCGGTGCTGGGGAAATGGATGTGCTCCGCAGCATGTGGCAGCAGTGCGCTGAGGAATTGGGTGAGGATGCGTGATGTGGCCGACTGTGTGATGCCTGTGGTGTCCCCTGTCGGCCTCTGGAAGGTGCCCATGGCGAGCAGGCACATGCAGGCTGTCACCTTGGTCTCCACTGACAGAGCGTGACTCCGTCGTGAGGGTGCCTGCATCACATCACTGCACAGCTCACAAAGCCGCCTCAGTATTGCCCTGTTCAGGCGGTACCGGCCCATGATCTCTACATCTGTATACAGCTCAAGCTGATCAGAGTGCAGGTACTGCCTGTTGGGCGTGCACCGCCACGAGGCCCTTCACGGCCTCGTCCCCTGCAGCTTGCATTCTCACCCCTCATTACAGCTTCCATGTGGAAGCTGGCACTGTCCATCTCCTGGCTTCTGCCCCCAGCTGGTGTTGCTGTGTTACCCCCGCTGTCCTGACTGCTACTTCCACTGCACCGGGCACCCCCCGCTGGCCTCTGCAGCCTATGGCCCACAATGCTTGCCTTGCCTGCCCTAGCCTGTCACTGTCTCTGTCTGTCTCTCTCTACCCACTTGGCATCCTTGTAGCGTTCTTGCGCCGCTTCCTTGAGCCTTTTTATTTTGGCTCATTTCCGCTAGTGCGCAATTTCCGGCAGTTCCGCTCTTGCGCAATGCGCAAGTCTTTGAATTTCGCATTGCGCTCTTTATGCATGGATCCACCCCCGTCGGTTGCGCATGCCTTCCTTTGCATTGCGCTGTTGCTCAGCATGTTTTCAGTGGCGCAACTGACTCCTGCTGAATATCGCAGAATGGCGCACTTTTGGTCTTGTGCAGGCGCAACCCTATTGCGCATGGCGCAACCCTTTTGAATATCCCACCCCGTATGTCCAGTTTAGCAAGGTGTGAGGCTGAGCACTGGCCATATATGAAGTCAACCAAGAAGGGGCTTGCAAACTCTGTTTATCTTGTGAGTAACTTTAGAAGGATTTAAATACTGCATTTGGGTAGACCTTTGGAGGTAGCTAGATTGTCTACTAGGATTTTCTGACAGTTGAACTATTTTTAAATAAATTACAGGTGGCTGAGGAGTTCAATAAGGAGCTTGCAAACTCTGCTTATATTGGAAGTAACTTCATAAGGGTTTGAATACTGCAGTTTGATTGTCCCTTGGGGGTAGCTGGATGGACTACTAGGATTTTGGGACAGAAACTATTCTTAAATAATTTACTGGTACATAGGATTTTGTGATAGTTAAACTATTTTTAAATAATTTACTAGTACATAGGATTTTGTGATAGTTAAACTATTTTTAAATAATTTACTAGTACATAGGATTTTGTGATAGTTAAACTATTTTTGAATGTTACTGGAGGTTAGTTGAATTACTATAAAGGGCAGTACTCACCAGGGTGGGTGAGCAGTGGTGTATTTGTTTCTAACAGTCACCAGTGGTTGTGGACTACCCATGCACCCTTCCCCACACCCCATCCCAGGAGTGGCATTTCCTTTATAGCCAAAGTTCTGACATCACTTCTTCAACAGGGCCTGGGGCAGAACTGTCATATTCTTAGTAACCCAGCAGAGTGCATAAAGGTTAAGTACACACCACAAAAAATATATATATTGTATATTATAAGGGAGAGGGACATGTGGGGAGTGGTGCAATGTACTGGCTGTGGGGCAGCAGTTTTCCAAGAGACATTCTGGAAACTGCGTTGCTGTCCTATTTTCAGGCAACTGTCAGCTCTGAGGGAGGAGGTTGCCTACCTCCAGGCTGAACTGGCAAGGACTAAGGAGGCCTCTGCCACCCAAACAGCACCACTGCCTCAGAGGTCGCCAAGTATGAACAGCAGTTGGACCACAGTGGGTTCTGGGAGGGTGCGGGTGGTGAAACAGAGGCAAAGCCCCCTAGTTGTACCTCTACACAAATCATACGCCAGTCTGGCAGAGCAAGGTTCCTCTATGATGACACCCTCAGTGGAGACCAAGAAGAATGCTGAGGACATCCACAAGGGAGACCCACAGAAGGAAACAGCTTCTGATAGGGGACTCAGTTGTTAGGGGGTAGACCTGGGGAAGGGAGGGGGTAGGGGAGAGGGAAGTAAGGTGCCTGCCTGGTGCTATGGCTTGGAGGGACAAGAAGCGAATCCTCAGAATTGCAGAAGCAGCATCACAGGAGAGGGAACTAGATATCATTGTCCACCTTGGGACAAATGACCTAGTTAGGCATGGGATCAGTGCAGTGCAGGATGAATTTGTGGAGGGGCCTCAGACAGGTAGCAAGCACGGTTACCTTCTCAGAGGTGCTGCCAGTCCATGGCAGGGGTGAGGCTGGGGTACTGCACACCATACAGTTTAATGAATGGTTGCAAAACTGGTGTAGAGCACAGGGCTTTGGCTTCATTGGGGACTGGGGGTACACCTGGAGAGATGAAGGTCAATACTGGCATGGTGGTCTGCATCTGTCCATGAAGGAAACCAAGCTCCTAAGTGACAGGTTTAAATGCTTCCTTGGCAAGCTTTTAAACTAGCCAAGGGGGAGGTTCTGATAAGCAGCAGGAAATTTCAAGCCTCCCCCCGCAAAACATGGCAGGTAGTAAGGTAAACACTGAGGTACAGAGCTCAACAGAGGGCAGAACAGGGGTAAATGGAAAAATAGACAAGGGCAATAAGAGCAGGGATGGGGGAGGATAAAGCCAACATTAAATGGAGGGCAAAGAGTACCAATGCCCGAAGTCTGGGAAACAAGCTTCCTGAGCTAGTAGCCCTGATGGAAGATGAACAATCGGATATTGTGGCAGTCACAGAAACATGGTACACAGAGAACCATGACTGGGATGTCAACATACCGGGTTACACAGTCTACAAAAGGAACAGGGAGGGTAAAAGAGAAGGTGGAGTAGCTATATACATAAGGGAAGGGATCAAAGCTACAGAACTAAAAAGTAAAGGGGGGAGGACAAGAGGCACTCTGGGTCACCTTGGAGACAGGTAATGGCATCACAATCCACACAGGGGTTGTATACAGACCCCCGTCTCAAGGGGAGGAAATGGACAAGAAAATGATAGAGGACATTCTCAAAATGGCTGAAAAAGGGGAGATACTGTTGATGAGGGACCTGAATATGCCAGATGTTAACTGGATGACATACTGCAGCCACATCCAAGAGCACGTCATTCTCTATGCACTGCAGAGGGCAGGCCTTAGACAGCTAGTGTTGGAACCCACTTGAGAAGGAGCAATACTAGACCTGGTACCCTCAAATGGAGAGAGGATCACAAATTTAGAAGTCAGTAGACATCTGGGAACAAGTGACCACTGCACAGTGTGCTTCACAATAAGCACAACCATGGAGACAAGCCATACAAAAACAAGGATACTAGACTTTAGAAGGGCTGACTTTGGTAAAATGGGTGAATACCTGAGGAATGCACTAGCAAATGGCCAAAAAGGAGGGGTGGAAGAACAATGGAGAAAAATCAAAACTGCCATCATAGAGGAAACAAGCCTTTGTGTGAAACAAAGAAAACAAAGCAGAGTGGAAAACCACTACAGTTCTCAAAAGAGGTGGCAGGGAAGGTTAAGGAGAAAAAGGCTGCATTCAAAAAGTATAAGTAATCACAGAAGGAGCACGACAGGGAACTGTATCAATTTAAGCAGAAAGAAGTGGGGAAGGCAGTCAGAATAGCAAAGGCCCAAACTAAGGAAAAAAAAGCCAACTCAGTTAAGAAGGGGGATAAAACCTTTTATAGGTACATTAGGGAGTATAGAAAGGTTAAGGGAGGAATAGTGAAGATTAATAAAGGAGAGAGGAGGTGGGCGGAGGGAGACAGTGAAAAGGCAGAGATACTGAATTAATACTTTTGCTCAGTATTCACAAAAGAAGATAAGGAGTTACCTAAACCAGACAAAAGAAGCACTCTGGGTAAGGGGGTTGACACCAGTCCATTTACAGAAGAAAGAGTCCTGAAAGAACTCCTAAAACTCAAGGTGGACAAAGCAATGGGGCCTGATGGGATTCACCCCAGAATCCTAAAAGAACTAAGGGAGGACCCTAGTGACCCCACTTTTAACAAATCATGGGAGGATGGAGTGGTACCCGAGGACTGGAGGAGGGCAAATCGATTCCCTTCACAAAAGTGGGAGCAAGGCAGAAGCAGGAAACTGCAGACCTGTAAGTTTGACCTCAGTGGTAGGGAAAATGATGGAATCACTTCTGAAAGAAAGAACTGTTGAGTACCTAGATGCCACCAGGGCACAGGACCCAAAGCAGCATGGATTTACAGCAGGAAGGTCATGTCAGACTAATCTAATTGATTTCTTTGACTGGGTGACCAAAGTAATAGACCAGGGAGGAGCTGTGGATATGGCCTACCTAGACTTTAGCAAGGCATTTGACACAGTCCCACACAAAAGATTAATAATCAAGTTAGCCAGCCTGGGAGTGGATTCCAGTGTGGTGGCCTGGGTAGCAAACTGGCTGCACAACAGAGCACAGATGGTAATAGTGAATGGAACACATTCTGAAGAAAGGGGGGTTACTAGTGGAGTACCTCAGGGCTCAGTACTGGGTCCAGTCCTCTTTAACATCTTTATAGGTGACATTACAGAGGGTCTGGAGGGAAAGGTATGCATCTTTGCAGATGACACAAAGATCTGTAACAGAGTTGATACACAAGAGGGGAGTAGAAAGGATGAGAAGGGACTTGGCAAGGTTGGAGGAATGGTCAGACATATGGCAACTTAGATTCAATGCAAAGAAGTGCAAAGTGATGCACCTGGGAAACAAAAACCCAGGAGAAGAGTACACAATAGCAGGGGAGGTACTAACAACAAAAAAAATGGAAAAGGACCTGGTGTAGTCATATCAGATGACCTAAAGGTGGGTAAGCAATGTGAGAAGTCTGTAAGGAGAGCCAGGGGGATACTGGGATGCATAGGAAGGGGCATCACAAGTAGAAAAAAAGGGAAGTGGTTATCCCTCTGTACAGACAGTTGGTGAGACCCCATCTAGAGTACTGTGTGCAGTTTTGGAGACCTCATCTACACAAGGACATAGACAGGATGGAAGCAGTCCAGAGGAGGGCAACTAAAATGGTGCCGGTCTGCATCAGAAACCATACGAAGAGACTGAGAGAGCTTAATATGTATACCCTTGATGAAAGGAGGGACAGAGGGGACATGATAGAAACGTTCAAGTACCTCAGGGGAATCAACAAAGTCCAGGAGAGTAGCATCTTTCAGAAAGAGAGATGTGTAAGAACAAGGGGGCACAATTTAAAGATAGAGGGGAGACAGTTCAGGGGCAATGTGAGGATTTTTTTTTTTTTCCCCACAGAGAGAGTGGTGGATGCATGGAACCACCTTCCTGGGGAGGTTGTTGGGTCTAAAACAGTGGGGGAATTCAAACATGCATGGGACAGACATAAGGCAATTGTAGTTTTTTTTTGGGGCCAGGAAGTAGGCTGTTGGGTTAACTAGAATCTGCAGCTTATCCAGTAGGTAGGGAAATGGGCAGACTGGGTGGGCCAAGTGGTCCTTATCTGCCATTAAAGTCTGTTTCTATCTGTTCAATACACACCCCGTCATGTCTTACTGCTTACATATAATCATTTCTACAGCAACCAGCTTATGATGTCACTTGCTGAGAAGCAGCAGTAGATGAGAACCAAGTGAGAGATCCTGTTTTCATGAACATTTTAAAAATAATTAAGTATTAGAACATCAGCCAAATTGTTCATGCTTGTAGTTTTGCAAACTTGTTCCAGTGGTGCCAGAAGCACTTTAATATTTTTGGATACTTGTTGTCTCTCTCTTCACCCAATGTCACCTAACCCAAATTCACCACAGTACAACCAAAGTAGTTAGAGCAAGCTGATTGGCTCGTTTTTATTCTTTTTCCAGTTTGTAATTTTTTTTTTCTTCTTTCTATAGAGGTTTTTATTGATAGCCATGTTCGTCATTTAGCAACACTCCATACCCAAGGATATACCCTATTCAGGCCTGCATCCTCCGATTCCCTCCAGCCCCATTAACCTAGCTCTCCAACTTGCTCCAGCTGTGGTTACTCCAATGTTTTTATCTCTGACCCTGTTAGTTGTCATTTGTACCTTCTACCAATTTGCTGCCTTATTAACTCTGATGTTCTGTGTTTGCTTGCTGTGTACATACTGTATATGTTCGACGTAAATTTTTGTATAGTGTATTTTATATGTATCCTCCCAACAACCCCCACGACACATCTGGAATCGAGCAGTAGTCTGCTCAGTATGTCTTTCCTGGTAAAAATTTTAAATAAATAAATCCACCAATTAACCCCACAGCTTTCCTTCTGGGGAAGGCCCCTGCATGAAACAGTCCACTATGTGGACTAGGCTCTAGTGCCAGTAGACACTAGGACCAAGGGAGAACGCAGAGGCCCAGGTCATCATTTAGATGGACTTGCATTTTTCTCCCTTACAGGTCCCTACCACCTCCCCAACGTGAGCACGCCTTTCTGATGACCTCGTATGCATGCATGTCTCCTGTGGCAGGAGTAAACTCCCTAGTCCAATCACAGGTTCGCTGTGGTACCAGAGCTCGCCATCGACCCTCCCTGGCCAAGGCAACTTGAGTCCGCTTACGAACCCAGGTTACCTGTATGGCAATGCACTACTGCTTAGCATTCAGGGGGCCCCCCCAACTTTGGTTTTTTCTCCCTGGTGCACTGGACAGGACCAGCTTCAGCAGTAAAGTACGATTGAGTAAGAACTTACCATGACAGTAGATCTTCGAGAGTATCTCTTGCAGGTCATAAATGGGATATCAGCCGCAGGAGTCATTTCCTCCAGATGACTTCTCAGCAGCTGACCCTGGGACCTCCCCCTAACATTACCACGTGGTGTCAGTATGGCACGTATAAAAAGGGGGAGGCCCCAGCTACTCCTCAGTTCTTTTCCATTCTAGCGACCGAATGAGAAATTTCTCAGGCCTTCAATGGGAACAGAGGAGGGAAATAAGGCAGCAGCTCATGGAGTCGTAGAAAGACAGGACCAAGACACCATTCTGAAGTAACAGGAAGGGGCAGCATGACCTGCTGCAAGAGATACTCTCGAAGATCTACTGTTACAGTAAGTTCTGATGCAACTGTACTATCTTCTTCAAGCCAGTCTCTTGCAGCAGGTCATAACACATGGGAAGATTTCCAAGCAGATATTAGGCCAAGGGGAGGAGGAAGCAAACTATCAGGAACTAGAACAGGAGGCCTTGTAACGTCCCATCCAAAAGAGGCCTGCTTCCTGGAAGTGATGCCTAGACTGTAATGTTTCATGAATGTATGTACAGTAGACCACGTGGCGGTTCCACAAATTTCTAAGGTGGAGATACCCCAGAAACACGCCATAGAGGCAGCCATGCCTCTGGTAAAACGGGGTTTCACAACCTGAGAGAGGTTTGTTGTAATTTGTATAGATAAACAAAATGCAGTTGGCCAACCATGTGGACAAGTACTGTTTAGAAATCTGAATGCCCTGGGTTCCAGGGGTGAAAGACAAAAAGTTACTCATTTTTATGCAACTGTTAAGTGCAGAAGATAAATTCTCAATGTTCTATTCACACAGAGTATAAAGCAGGGATTCCCCTGGATTCGTAGACTCTGTTTAGTACACTGGTAAGTGGATAGCCTGACAAAGTAAATTCAGAAACAACCTTTGGCAAAAACAATGGGTTGGTGCATAAAGATATCCTATTGATGCTATTGTTATGAAATTGCAGGTAGGGAGGCTTGCACATTAGTGCCTGTAACTCTGAAATACATCTTCTCAATGTAATGGTAACTAAAAATAGTTTTTCCAAGAAAGATAATGAAGTTTGCTAGATTCAGAGGGCATAAAAAGGATTCAGTCAATTTTTGAAGCACAAAATTCAAATCTCACACAGGGACTGGATAGGGGGATGAAGGCTCAGAATACCTTTTTAAAAAGGTTTGAAACTAAGGTAACTGGGGCAATGGTTTGTTGTCCACAGGTAAATGAAATGTGGCAATGGCCAAAAGGTGGACTTTCAAAGAGGAATATTTCAGTCCACCCTCCAACAAGGAGAGCAAATAGTCTAAGATGCACTGAGGGGAACACTCATAAGGGTCTAAGTCTTGGGTAGATGCCCAAATGGAGAAGCATTTCCACTTCATTGAATAGGAAGACCATGTAGATGGTTTCCTGGCAGCCCAGAGGAATTCTGCCACCTTTAGGGACACCCCGAAACACGAGAGGACTACGTCCTCAGGAGCCAGGCATGCAGATGAAGGGAGTGAAGGTCCAGGTGTAGCAGGGAGCCTTGTACCTGGAACAACAGAGTCTGGCAAATCAGCAGAGGTATGCGATCCGGGTCGGAGAGTTGTAGAAGCAGAGGGAACCAAATCTGTCTTGGCCAGAACGGTGCTATGAGAATCATAGGCGCCCTGTCACGAACCAGTTTGAGTAGTTCTCTCTGAATGAAAGGAAAGGGTGGGAAGGTGTAAAGAAATCTTCATGTCCAGGAAAGAGAAAATGCATCCCACCATACAGTTCCGGGACTTCGCTCAAGAGAGCAATACAGAGGCAGTTTTGCATTTTGTGGACAGGCAAATAGATCCAACTCCGGTCAGTCCCATTGGTGGAAAACATTGTTTAGGACATCTGGTAGAACTGCCCACTCGTGGGAAGGGCAGTGGATCTACTCAGGGCATCCGCCAGGGTGTTGGACACTCCTGGTATGTGGACAGCCAGAAGATGGATACTTTTCTGGATTGCCCAATACCAGACTCTCACTGATTCTCTGCAGAGAAGATATGAATGGGTGCGTCCCTGCTTGTTTAGGTAGTGAACTACCACAGAATTGTCTGAAGGCAACTCAGGGGAAGGAGAGTATCGAATGCCTGTAAGGCGAAGAGGACTGTCCTCATCTCCAAGACACTGATGTGGAGACAGGACTCCACCGGTGTCCAAGATCCCTGGGATTGGACGTGTAGGAGATGAGCTTCCTACCCTGTCAAGGAGGCATCTGTAGTCAAAATGAGACATGGGACAGGAGAACAAAATGGCATGCTACACAGCAAGTTATCCGTTGACTTCCATCACTGTAGGGCTCGAAGAGCTGGGGAAGACATCAGGACCGGGGCATCAAAATTATCCTCCCACTGACCCACTGGACTCTCAGGGACCATTGAAGGACCCACATATCCAGCCTAGCATGGAGGACCATCAGAATCATGGCTGCCAAATGACCCAAGGAGGTGCAGGTAGTTTCATGCTGAGACCAAATCTGCTGGACTCTAGGGTGTATGCTAAAGCAATCAGGGCGTCCGCCCAAGCCTGGGGCAAAAATGCCATCCCCAAGGAGGTGTCTAACACGTATCTGATGTAGCGGAGGAGTTGTGCAGCTCCATCTTGGATTTTGGATAGTTTACAGTGATCCCCACCCTGACGAACAACTGAAGGGTTGGAGAAAGCGTGAACAGCAGTCAATGGCGGGAAGATACTTTCAGGCACCAGTCATCCAGGTAAAGAAAGACATACAGGCCTTCCCGGTGGATGACCGCTGTGACTGCTGCTATGCATTTTGTGAACACTCTCAGGGCCAAGGAAAGGCCAAATGGGAGGGCTCTGAACTGGTAATAATGACCCTGGAACAAGAAACGGAGAAACCATCTCTGAGCAGGGTGCTTCTGGATATGGAGTTACGCATCCTTCATATCAAAAGAGCAGATTCGGTCCCCCGAGTTCAAAAAGGGGAGAAGTGTCAGGAGAGACACCATCCTGAACTTTTGATATTTGATGTAGAGGTTGAGACACCTCAGATCCAAAATGGGGCACAAGTCCCTCCATCCACCTGGGAACCAGGAAGGAATGGGAGTAAAATCCCACACCCTTCTGTGGAAGGGAAATTGGTTCGATGGCATGTTTTGTGAGCAAAGCATTGATTTCATTCTGTAAGCCCAATGCTTGGTCTGGGGAGTAATGAGAGACCCTTGGTGGCAGAGCAGGGGGAATCTCTGTGCACTCCAGTGTGTGTCCTGATTCGATCTGTTGAAGCAGCCACAAGTCATCTGAGATGGCTTGCCACCCTTGTAGGTGCAGGGGAAACCTGCTGACAGCAATGGGAAAAGGACTCCGGCCCCACGAGTGGAGGAAGACTTTCAGGCTGAAGGCTGGCCCTGCTGGGGAGCAACAGGGACATAATGGGATGGTTTTGGAGCATTTCGAGGACCAGGCAATGTCAACTGAGGCTTGCGCTTGTTGGCAAGTGTTCTTTGAGTGTTGGGATGTGACCTACAGGCCAGTTTTGCTTTTGGATGGTACAGGGTATGAACTGATTGAAGGGTACGATAAGAGTCCCGTAAATCCTTCAACATTTCGTGGGTCTGTGGACCAAAAAGCTGATCACCCTTAAAAGGAGCATTAAGGATAGATTGCTGTACGTCTTGTGAAAATCCTGATACTCTTAACCAGGCGTGACATCTCAAACAGACTCCTGCAGAGGACATACGGGCCACAGTGTCAACAGCATCATAGATAGCTCTGAGCAGGTGGCGGCAAACAGCCGTAGCAACAGACTTCTTAGCCATAGACACCTTGGCTATCAGATCCTCCTGGGTAGAACCCGTAGGGAGGGAATGGACCGTTGCCTGGGAGGCTTTTAGGATTTCCTCCTGATATTTCAGGAGGTGACACATGTAATTGAGTATATGGAGACACAGTAGCCAAGGCGTAAATTTGTTTCCCCAGAACATCCAATTGGGGGCTGAGCACTCATCTGTTGAGATCTAGAATACCTATCATGAATGGTATGGATCACCACAGAATCTACTTGAAGTGGAGACATAACGTAGGGATGGTCAACCGGGGCTAGATGAAGCCCATCAGCCCTACAAGGATTGGAGGGGAATTTTAAAGGGTTGTTTCCAAGCAGCCCAAATAGCCTTTTCAAAGGCGGCCACCAAAGGGAGGGGAGAGAGAGAGAGAATGACCAGAGTGGGGCATTCTGGTACACCCAAATACTGAGCCAACTTTTTTCTCAAAGCATGACGCCAGAAGAGACTGCACTCTGCTAAATAGTATAAATGGCACACACACACTGCAAGCAAAATTGTAAAGCTTTCATGCTTAAATAATGGTGCTATGTCTTAGTGCGGTCACAACCACTACTCACCCCCCAGCTTCGGGAACAAGCCCTTCTTTCTCGAAGCAACTTGCTCAGTACCCTGGAACCCAAATGTTTTCTGGAGATTAATCATAATGTCCGAAAACATGGGATCATCAGGTGGAGAACATGGTAGGTTCACCCTGCACTGACAAGGCGGCAGCGAACTGTGGAGGATTCCTCCAAGTCCATTCCTTTGTCCACATCCAGGTCAGCCAAATCCCAGTTTTGCAGGAAAAGGTCACCCATGTCCACATCCGGAGCAGGAAATTCCAGGGAGACTGGAAAAGCTGGCCATCCTTGGAGTCAAAGAAGGCAGAGAGGGAACGGAGACTGGAGCCAACCCTTCATTAGGGGGGCAAGGGGTCTTTGTAAGGACCAAGATAGTATTTACTTGGGCCTGGATATCTGCCCAGCAGAAGTAGCCAGGGTAGAATGAACTGAATAGGAACCACTGACGGGATTAAAGATGGCAGTGGAACCAAGCAAGTAGCCGCTGACGTGGGGTGTGTATAAGACCCCAGGATCATCGATGAGGGCGCTAGCATAGAGCCCTGTGAGTGAAGGCCGGTCGTTAACAAGAGAATCATTGACGGGCCAGAAGCCATCATCCACGGACGATGGCTAGAAGCCATAGAGGGGGGAAGGCAGCAATGGAAGCTGCAAATTCACCTCAGAATCGTCGACAGAGGAGCTGTCAATGAGGGAAGAGAGGAGCCCATAATCGTCGACGATGTTATAGTGGCACTCTTCTCAGTTATTACCTTTTTTGTAGTGATTGGGGTACTCGTCGTCAACAATAAGGACATGGCAGAAACTTGCTTCGTTTTGCTGGCATGTTTCTTACCGGACCGTGACCCGTCGATGAGGAGGGCTCACCCACAGAGCGGTGAAATCCCAAGGAAGACGTCGAAGACTCCCTGAGCTTGGAGCACTGCTGCTGCCCCAGAAGGGTACCCCTTTGCTCTATGAGCAACTCACAAAGCTGCTGAAGCCTTCGTCGTTGTTTTGTGGCCTTGTTGAACCCATGACAGAGGATGCAATCCCTGGTGGTGTGTTCAGGACCAAGGCACCAAACACTGATGTGGAGAAGGTCCTCTGTAGCAATTCTGTGACCACAGGTACACTTTCGGAATAGGGGACCCGAAGACATCAGTAGATGAACCCATTTAGAAGTAATGTTTGGTTGGTAGAACTCTTCGACGACTGGCAAGCAGAGCTCTGAAGGAGGACTTGTTGCATGCAGGTCACGGTTGAAAAGAACTCAGGAATAGCTGGGTACTGCCCCTTTTTATACGTGCCATACTAACACCACGTGGTAACATTGGGGGAGGCCCCAGGGTCAACTGCTGAGCAGTCATCTGGAGGAAATTATGCCTGCGGCTGATATCCCATGTGTTATGACCTGCTGCAAGAGATTGGCTTGAAAAAGATCTATAGCTCTTTCAATCCAAAACTGCCTATCTGATCCAGGGCCCCTGGTTTATTATTTCCACGGACTGCAACCATGGGGTTTACCCTTACCTCAGCTGAAGGAACCCCCCCCCCGAATGCCTTACCTCTGTGCCATGCTCGACCCCTCAGCCCCGCTGTGGGATTCCAGTGCTTGCACGTGGACCAGTCTTCTACACCATGCAGAAAAATTGCTCGATGCAGCTGGATAATTAATCCAGAAAGTACAGTTACGCAAGAACTTACCACAACAGTAGATCCGCGAGAGAGGCTCTTGCAGTAGGTAATTATATATAGGACTGACGTCGGCAGGTGGCAGGACCCCACGGAAACATTTCTAGCTAGCAGTCCCTAGCGAGGGACCACCCCCACGTCAGGTGATCAGTGTCAGGAGACATCGGTATAAAGGGGCAGTCCCTGATGCCCGCCTTCCAGTTCTTTCCCACCATAGGCCAAAAAAGGCCAGACGAGAGAGAAGCGGGTATTTCCTTCAATGGAAAAGGAACTGAAAAACCTTAGGGGATGGAGGGCGGGAAGGTATTACCTACTGCAAGAGCCTCTCTCAAAGATCTACTGTTACGGTAAGTTCTTACGTAACTGCACTATCTTACTTCGAGAGGGCTCTTGCAGTAGGTAATTACATATAGGACTGAATCCCAAGCAGTCTGGAACAAGGAGAAGCACACGGGAGAGGAAATCTACTCCAAGTCGAACCTCTAGCTGTGCAAGTCTTAAGAAAGAAGGCCTTGCAGGACAGCCAACCCGAAGCCTGCTCTATGGCGAGAGGAGATATCCAAACTGTAATGTATTGTGAAGGTATGGATGGAAGTCCAAGTAGCGGCAGCACAGATGTCTGCCGCTGACACATTCTTGAAACAAGCCACTGAGGCAGTGACTCCCCTGGTGGAGTGGCCTCTTACTTGACCCGGCAGGGTCTTTTTGTACTTGTCATAACAGAAAGCGATGCAATGAGCCAACCATTTGGATAGGCATTGCTTAGACACAGCATTGCCCTCTCGTTTGGGACCAAAAGAGACAAACAATTGATCGGTCTTCCTGAGATCTTTTGTCCTGTTAGTGTAGTATCTCAGAATCCGGTGAACGTCCATAGTATGAAGTAAATACTCCCCTTGATTGGAGTACTGCGTAAAAAAGGTGGGTAACTCTACGGACTGGTTCAGAGTAGGCTCCGCTACAACCTTAGGGAGGAACTTGGGGTTAGTGCGTAGAGCCACACGTTCCTTGTGAAAAATCAAGTATGGAATTTTGCACATCAAGGCCTGGAGCTCGGAAATTCTGCGAGCAGAAGTAATGGCCACCAGGAAGAGAGTCTTCCAAGAAAGGAACTTCAAGTCTGCGGAAGCTGCCAGTTCAAAAGGAGGCAGAGTAAGTTTCTCGAGAACAAAGTTCAAATACCAAGGGGGAGCAGGAGTACGTATGGGAGGTCTCAGATGAAGGACCCCTCTAAGGAAAGTCTTAGAGACCTCCAGTTGAGCAAATGTCTTGTCTGCAAAGGGGATATGATAGGCCGAGATGGCCGCCATGTGGACTTTCAGAGAAGAATGACTAAGACCCAGGTCAAAAAGATGGTGTAGGTACTCCAGAAGAAGCCCCACTGAACATGAAAAGGTTCCACATCCTTAGCGGCAGCCCAGACAGTGAACCTTTTCCACTTCATGGCGTAAGTAGATCTAGTAGAGGGTTTTCTAGCCTCCCCCAAAATCTCCGCCACTTGGGGAGAAACCCCAAAGCAGGATTGAGCTAAGTTTGCAGGAGCCATGCATGCATGCATGCATGCAGCTGAAGAGACTCGAGGCCTGGATGGACCAGGGTCCCCGATCCTGGGTCAGCAAACCTTGTGACAGAGGAAGAGGATGATCCTCTGAGTATTGTTGTTTAAGAGAGAACCAAACTTACCTGGGCCAGAAAGGAGCAAATCAGAATCATTCGTGCTCCTTCTGAAGCTAGTTTCTGTAAGACTTGTGGGATAAGCGGAATTGGGGGAAAGGCATAGACAAATCTGTCCTTCCAGTCTATAGAGAGAGCGTCTTTCCAGAAAATGCCTTGCTGTGGAACGAGTGAGCAGAAGACGGGAAGCTTTGCGTTTAGAGGAGATGCGAACAGGTCGACCTGTGGTGTTCCCCAGAGTCGGAAGATACCTTCTAGGACCCCTTGGTCCAGTTCCCACTCGTGAGCCAGAGCGGACGAGCGACTTAACTTGTCTGGCAAGGTGTTGTCGACTCCCGGAACATGAATTGCTGTGAGGTGAAGGTCGTGGTGTGTTGCTCAATCCCAAACCCTCACTGCTTCCCTGCAAAGAGGGTAGGACCGAGTCTCCCCACTCCCCCCGTCTGTTGAAGTACCAAACCACGCACATATTGTCCGTCTGGACGGCTAGGTGGCCGGGAAGAATGTATGGGTGAAGGGCTTGGAGAGCGTACAACACTGCCCGAAGCTCGAGCACATTGATGTGGAGCGTCTGTTCGAGCTTGGACCAAGAGCCCTGGGTCCGATGGGGACAGAGATGGGCTCCCCAACCTTCGCCAGAGGCATCTGTGGTTACAGTCTGGGAGGGGGAGGATGAAAGAAAGGAACTCCCCAAAGCAGGTTCTCTCGAACCATCCACCACTGCAAGTCTCGGAGCATCGGCGAGGAGACTAGAACTGGGTGATCTAAGTCGTCCACTAACTGATCCCATAGGGAGCAGAGTGTCCACTGAGAAACTCTCATGTGAAGCCAAGCGCGAGAGGCTGTTGGGATAGCAGCCGCCAAGAGCCCGAGAAGGCGAAGGACCGACCTTGCACTGACCCGCCTACGGACGGACAACAGACTTATCTGTGTCTGGAGGGTGGACACCCGGTCCGGTGGCAGGAAGGCCCTGCCAATGGTCGTGTTTAGAATCGCCCCTATAAACGGTAGTCTCTGAGATAGGATCAAGTGAGACTTGGAATGGTTGATGGTAATACCCAGGCAGGCAAAAACCTGCTGGATAACAGCGAGGCAG
This sequence comes from Neoceratodus forsteri, assembly GCA_016271365.2. NCBI lineage: Eukaryota > Metazoa > Chordata > Ceratodontiformes > Ceratodontidae > Neoceratodus > Neoceratodus forsteri. Next base: position 423,666,793 of record CM028138.1, read on the forward strand.
TGCAGGAGTTCCTCCCTGGATGAGGCCACCAGGAGCCAATCGTCCAGGTACAGGAAAACCTGCACCCCCTCCCAAGTACGCAGGTAGGCCGCCACCACTGCCAGGCATTTGGTAAATACTCGGGGACCCGAGGATGAGCCAACAGGCGCCTGAACTGGTAATGGTCCTCCTGGGCATAAAAGCGAAGATATCTGCGGTGAGACAGGCGAATGGGAATGTGCAGGTAAGCATCCTGCATATCCAGAGCGCACAGCCATTGTCCCGAACGAAGGAGGGGCAGAAGACTCTGCAAAGAGAGCATTCTGAACCTTTTGCATTCCACAAAAAGATTCAGGAAACTGAGATCTAGAATGGGTCTTAGATCTCCTGTCTTCTTTGGGACCAGGAAGAAGTGGGAATAGTAACCCGTCCCTTGAAGATGAAGAGGACAGGTTCTATTGCTGCTTTCAGTAGCAAGAGCTAAAATCTCTTCCTGGACAAAGAAGATGTTCCCATGAATATGCGACTTGGGGGGCGGCGGTTTCTCTAGAAACTCTATTGAGTGTCCTTCTGCAATCAGCTGGAGCACCCAAGAATCTGATGTTATCCTCTCCCAGCCCAGAAGGTGGAGGGAAAACCTCTCTCCTACCGGTTCCTCCGGGGAGTCTGGAGGCTGTGGGAGAGGAGAGGAGTCAGGTGGTGTGGGTCAGTGCCACAGTTGAAGCACCCGCTGCTTTTTTGGGCGGGGGGGGGCTTAGCAGCTGTGGAGGCCCGTTTTGTGGCCCACTTTCCCTGGGGTTTCGCCTTGGGTCAATTCCGTCTGCGAAAGGGACGGCGCTGCAACTGGTGGGGATGGTACATGGAGTCAACGAACTTTAGTGCCATCCCCTTCTCCTGCAAATTGGTGATGTCCTTGACATCACCACCGAAAAGCACCGAACTCTGCAAGGGCACTTCCTGGATAGCGGACTGCACTTCCAGGACCAACCCTGACACATGGAGTCAAGCGTGACACCGTAAGCCTATGGCGAAAGCTGAGCTCCGTCCAGCAATGTCCACTGCATCGTAGGTCGCATGAAGCATGTGTCGACTGGCCGAATGTGAAGAGTGGACAAGATCAGCCAACTCCTGCTTGACCCGAGAGTCCGGCAGGGAGTCTTAATTTGGCTTCCACCCGAGTGAGAATGGCCCTTCTGGTAATCCCCCATATGACAGACATAGTTCAGGGCCCTGATCCCCAGCATGGAAGAAGCAAAAATCTTCTTACCATACTGGTCCAGTAGGCAGGATACTTTGTCAGGTGGTGATGAGCTAAGGTGTTTTGGGTTAGCCGATCGGCCGTGAGCAGCGCTAATCACTACCGAGTCAGCACGAGGGTGAGAATCTAAGAAGTCAACACCCTCGGGAGCCTGGTATAGCCTATTCGACTTCCACGGAAGTGGGGCTAGAGCAGACGGCTGTTTCCAAATGGTGGTAACAAGGTCGGCATGAGGCTCTATCCAGGGTGGCACCAAAGTGGGAGCTGTCACTGGCAGATCCAGATACTCGGCAAGTTTCAACCACTGAGGGTCTGGTTCCAAAGATTGCCACTGATGAACCTCCTGGATTTTGCGTAGCAACTCTGTAAAGGAAGGATCTTCCGGAAGAGACTTCGGAGGAGTCCATGGCTGGGCCCGGCGGAGGCGTGGCTTATGGGTACTTCGGGCAACCAGAGTTCGGGGGGAAGAGGAAGAAGAAGAGGAAAAAGACTCCCCTTCCCAACCCGGGGGAGGAACAGACCCCTTGGGAAGCACCCGAAGAAGCTTATCCTGCCCCTCTGGACCCAGAAAGAATAGTCCTGGTGTCCGGAGGTGGTGAGGGAGTGTGCCGCCGTGGACGTATGGGAACCTGGGTCGGCACAGTCATCGGCAGGCGGCTCTCCACCTCCCTGGTGAGCTGAGCCTTGGCCTCAGCCCACCAGGAGGCCAGAGTCTCCTGCAAATCCACCGGCAGCTGAGGGGGCGGTGGAGGAGGAGGGGGATAAGGGTATGGATTATATCCATACGGAGAGTATCCGAAACCCAGCGGTGGAAAACCAGGCATCTGGTATTGCTGTGGCGTCCGGTGCTGCAGCGTCGGAAAGACTGGCGTCGGGTACTATGGCACCGGGTACTGTGGTCCCGGATACGACGGCGTCGGATAGGACGGAGGGTATCTGGGAGCCGGAGGAGCTGCCGGAGCAGACGGCCTGGCCAGCAGCCTCACGGGCGGGTCCACATTGGAGGGCCCGGCGTCGTGGCGACATCCGGGACCGGGATGTCAGCCGGAGTCGGTAGAGCCAGCGTCTGGGGAACAGACGTCAGATCCGGCAGACCTAAAGGGGGACGGTCTGACAGAGGAGAACCCAGCGTCGCCCGAGAGATGGAGGAAAAATCCCCAGGGTCGGGCTGGGGGACTTAGGGACCCGGAGAACAGCGAAGTCTACGGAGAACCCGGGGCAGCGGACGTGGGGGGTCCGTTGTCTGTTCTTTTGCCAACTGGACGTCGGACGAACCGACATGCGGTTTTACAGAGAGCGCCGGCGTCCGACTTATGGGACCCCACGCCGGAGGCTGACCGAGAAGGAGGATCGGCCTGGTCCGGTGGGAGAGGGGCTGCACGCTGCCCCATAGGGTCGTGCGACTTACCGGCCTTCTCTGCGCAGATGGAGGAGCAGATGTCCGGCTTACCGGAGTCACCCGTGCCAGTAGGGCGTGAAGCTTCGGCCGAACTGGGGGCGGAGGTCTCAGGCCGGGCGCCCGAAAGGCCAGGCCAGGCGGAAGACCGCGCCACCTCAGAAGCCTCCGGTGGCTGTCAAGGCAGTCCTCGGAGGGGACGTTACCTGAATCACAGCGACTCCCGGAGACGTGGTGGAGGAGCCCTTGTCCCAGTGCCTCTCCTTGTCTTTCTTCTTCCGATGGCCTTCGGGGGAAGTGGACACCTGCCTCAGTTTTTTCAGCTCCTTCTCCACAGAACTCATCTTTTTCTTCAGGATGTGGGCTTCCAGGGATTGCTGCCACCTTTTCTGGGTAGCCGCATTGAATCTGAGACAGTGCTGGCACTTCTCGACCGGGTGATCGGGGCCTAGACAGAACAAGCACAGAGAATGGCCGTCCTTGTGCGGGAGTTGGGCGCTGCACGAGTCGCATTTATTTTTGTGCTCGGAGGGTGTAGGGGATGACATACACCAATGGATGTATTGACGAGTGTTGAAAAAAAGGCAAAAATACTCGGTAAAACTGATGAAGGAAGGCTGTGACGAAGAACTTTCAGCGAGGCACTGCAAAACTAGCGAGGAAACAACTGGGGCGGGCGCCAGGGACCCCTTATACCGGATGTCTCCTGACGCCAGTCACCGATCGTGGGGGCGGTCCCTCGCCAGGGACTGCTAGCTAGAAATTTTTCTGTGGGGTCCTGCCGCCTGCCGACGTCAGTCCTATATCTAATTACCTACTGCAAGAGCCCTCTCAAAGTAAGATCTCTTGGACCTGCTGCATGAAACACCACACTAGGGAGTGTGCGCCTGGAGTAAGATACCCCAAACCCAAAGCTCCCTGCTAGTGAAGGAGAGCTAGGTCGTCACCTAATATGGCCTGAGGGATGGACAGTGGAGCGAGGCCATAGATACAGAAGGGGAAACAAAAGTACTAAGATATAAACAGAGGCCCAGATATTCAAAAGGGTTGCGCCGATGCGCCCAAGCGCGATATTCAAAAGGGAAAAGTGCGCGGCACAAATCCTTATGCACCGGAGCGCATCAGTAATGTATGCAGGCGCAGGTGGGGGGCGTGCCCATGGACACCCTGCACAGCCTGATATTCAGCCCGGTATGTGCAGAGCCATGCATGCGCAACCTCTACCTGCACCAGCACAAAGTTGATCAAAAAAAAAAAAAAGGAAATGATGGACACCCACAGGTGAGCTGCCGGATTGCAGGGCACAACACGGCAGCTGCCACCTGCAGGTGGCCACCAGCTCCACCCCATGCCCGATCGTGGGCATTTGTAAAAAGTAATCTCAATATCCTGGTGGTCCAGTGGACGCTGTCTGCCCGATCACGGGCATTTAGTAAAAAAAAAATAACTAATACCAATATCCCTGGTGGTCTAGCGGTACCCACCCCGCTCCCCCCTGGTCAGTTGGCGGGTGGCAGCACCCCACCCGCCTGGTCAGTCGGTAGGGCTGTACACCCATTGGTCCACAATGTGAGCCAATGGGCGTCTATATTGGAATGTGTAGTATGAGTGCGGACTGCGCCCATTGGCTCACGCTGTGGACCAGTGGGCGTGCAGCTACGGCGGTCAGTTGGCGGGCGGGGCGGGTGGGGTGCTGCCGCCCACCGACTGACCGGGGAGAGCAGGGCGGTGGGGCTCAGTGGGCGGTTGGGTGCCGCTAGACCACCAGGGATATTGGTATTAGTTTTTTTTTTTTTTTTATAATTACAAATGCCCGTGATCGGGCAGACAGCGGTCCACTGGATCACCAGGGATATTGGATAGAATTCATTTATTGTATTACAAATGCCCGCGATCAGGCGGCCAGGTCCACTGGACCACCAGGGAGTTTGGGGATATTACTGATTTACTTAGCCCATGAGCGAGCGGGCAGCGGTCCACTGGACCACCAGGGATTTCTGATATTCCTTTTTACTGCAGCCCGCGATCAGGCTGTGGAGTACATTGCCGGTTGTGGGGGCGTCAGTCCCCGACGGCTGCTGCCTGGCAGTCGCCAGGCGCAAGTCGTCAGGGATCGGTACACCTGCATGCAAATGGCCCCATGTGCGCCTTGGATACATTATGGCCCTATTTGCATGTCAAGTTTTGAATATCGCGGTTGCTGTGCTAGCGCATCCCCATGCTCCCCTCTGGCCACTTGTGCTTGCGCAGTACCACTGCGCCATGCGCCCTGCGGGTGGCCAGGGTGCGATATTCAACGATGCTGTGCCATGGCGCAGCTCCGTTGAATATCGCCCAGTCCACACCCCTGAGCAGCCAAGTTGCGCTGCGCCCAAGCTTTCGCCGCAGCCTGGCGCAGTTTGAATATCTGAGCCAGAGTGCGTTTATTCTCAACGTACCGGGGCTTCCAGTTTACCTGCTACTAGTGTGAGTAAACTGCGTTGTGACCAAAATGATGATGTACAGTTTCTCACACAACACAGTCACTCCGAGAATTCGGGACAGTAACACTGACAACATAAAATAAAGACAGCACTGCGGGACATTTCAACCTTGGTTTTTATTAGAATGTTTTGTTACATTTACATACACCTTGCAAGCAGATGTGAAACCAAAGCCATTTCAAGTTGCTAGTGAAACTTTGAGGTTGCATACCTCCCTCCCGACTGGTTGGCACATGCCTCCTGTGTGGACCCAGCAATGCCATATGTAGGAGGTTAGTGTTTGTTGCCACAAAGGTGGTACTAGTATCACATGGACATTAACTTCACTGAATGACAGGAACAGTGAGGCAAAGCCTGGGAAGGAGGGAGAAGAGACAAACTTCAGGAGAGCTTTTTTTTTTTTTTTAAATATAAACACTTCCACCCTAACACTCTGGGCCACTGTGGCCACATCCTTCCTCAAGCTAGTAGGCCAGATGATAAGCCGTTTTTGCAGTCAATTCCCTTTGAACAGCCAGTAGGGCACACAATCACCAGGTAACCAAGTCCCTCACTAAGTAACACATTCGGTCCCCCATCATATTCTGGGATCACTTGTAAATGCAACTCTCCCAGATGGGAGTAGAGTGCGGTGCCTCCATGTGACTGGTCCAAGAGTCTGTGCAGGCCTTCACACAGACAAGCTGTCATTTTATCCTCAGAAAAACAGAGTCCCTCAGAGAACTAGCCAATCCAAATGAAATCATTTCTGTGGTGGAAATTCTAAGACAGAAATACAGACATGTGTATCAATGGGCTCGCACGATACAGATATTTCCACTGAAAAAATATTCAGGTTGGTATATTTCTTTCTTTTTGGGGGGTTTACAGATTAAAAAAGGTTCCAATTTCTCTTGGGATTCACTCAGTGGTGGTGGGGAGGGGGGAGTCAACCAGCATTTCCATGAGGCAAGTGTAGTAAAAAAAAAAAAAAGAGAGAAGAAAATACTGTGTGTGTGTGGGGGGGTATTCTCATCTCCACTACCTCCCTTGGAGTAGATAGCAGGTGGGCAGAACAAAAAGGCACAGAAAGCCATGTAGTGGGGAGGCGAATTAAGTAATACAATAGTCCCTCTCTATTACGAACTCCTCTGGAGCCAGCTGATGTGTTCACTATAGCAAGGTGTTAATATGCCTACTTGAGGAATAACTGGATCCATCAAAGAGGTTTACTATAAGAGGGATTTTGTTATAGTGAGGTTCATTATAGCGAGAGAGCACTGTATGTGTACCCAACCTGCCTTTCCTCAGGACCAGAAGACGACTAATTGATTTTTTGGCTCCAGGGGACACTTCTGTGCACAATTCTGAGAAGAGAATTTGCAGTTTTATTAAAAAAAAAAAAATTAAAAAAAAATATTTGTGGTGTATTCAGGAACAATATATAGGCTGCTCACAAAATGTATTTGTTCACTGTACCAAAAATTAGACAAGCTGTTAAGTATGAAAATGTTACTTTAGTACCAAAACTTCTTTTTCCACTTCTTTATTTACTTATGCCCCCTATTTCCCGCTGTACCCCCCCATCCCAAGGATGAAGGTGTTTCAGCTTCACTCATCCTGTAGCAGGCACAGTAAGTAAGTAGCTATCTTTATGGCGGATGCCAGTGTCGCTCCATGACTAGCAGGCAAGGGGCACGCAAATGCCAATGCCTCAACTCCTCAAAGCACTCGACCACCAGCCGGCTTCAGCATGCAATTCTAAAGATGCAGGGCTAGAAATTATGAAAATAATCTGGTGTGGTAGGCAGAATATAAAAAAAAAAAAAAAAAAATTTGGTATTCCACCTCTGCGTCTGCTATTCTGCTTATCCAAAAGAGCAGTGCGTAGATTATACAGCAAAGTGGAGTGGTACTACTACTTGAATACCACCATAAAGATTACTGCATTCCACCATGAAAACTGGTACACAAAAAAAAAAAAAAAAAAAAAAAGGGCAAAATACTATTATTTCTAGCCCTGGGCTGCCATGTGCTCCCCTGTCACCCAGGCAGCAATGCCATGTGCCGATGTAGTGCCCGTGGTCCAGGCTTTTTTGTTTTGTGTTTTTTAAAGCTGAAGTCCATGCAACAGTGAACAATTTGTGCCAAGACCTTTTTATTATATTTTTAGATTGTTCTTCCTTGTCTTGTAGCATCCCCCCCTTTTAGTCTACTTTAGCATTTATTATTTTTTTTTTTTTAATTTAACCTAATTAAAGGAGAACTCCAATAAATGTCTGTCCCAGGGTTCATTGCTATGCTAAGCTGCTTCTGAACACCCACTGTCTAACATCAATCTTCTTATGACTAATGAAAAATCAAGCAATAGATACTGCTTTCCCGGACACTGGGGACATTAGAACACTCACTAGGCCACAAAGCTTTTTTTTTTTTTTTTTTTTTTTTAATTATTTTAAACTAAATAAAGAAAAAGAATGAAGAAAACAAAAAGGCTAACAGACTCAAAATGGAGAAAAGCGCATCTTACAATACAGGAGAAAGGGTGATTTAAAATGGAATAGAAAGATAATCTACCTGTATCTGGACCAAACCATGACCTGGTGCTACTACTTCCTGAAGAAAAAGGAAGAAAAAAAAACAAAACAAAACAAAAAAAAAAACACCGGAACTGATACTGGCAGGGCTCAGGTCTCATTACTGCAAAGCAGACGACTTCAGGACATTCCATTCTTTAGAACATCTGTCCCAGCTACCTATATCTCAGTGTTTAGGCTGGAAGCCTAAAACCCTATAACATTTTGGCTAATTGTCACCAGAATGTCTTACCCAAATAACAAAGTTCTTAGCCAAACTAACTAAAATCACAGAATTCTAATTGCTATACTCTATGGAAATACGGTAGCAAGTTTGGTACTCGGAACAGTTTATTTGTAACGAAATACAGAAATGCTTTTCTTAGCTAGTGGCAGCTTAACCACTTATGCAATACATGTGAGAGACAACACTGTAAATTTATCTGTCCAGGTTCTACATTCCAAGTAAGAATAAAATGTTTATTCTCAGTGTAAATTTATCCACACACTCCATGTGTCACTACCCTCCCTTGCCTGAAGCAGCGGCTGGATCAGCCAGATTTCAACATTACATGGACAAGTCGCCAAGCTCTATAGTCCTCTCATTCAATAACTGGTGTACATAGCAAAGCAACACTGACAAATTAACAAAATAGTTTCACAGATTTCGTTAAAAATCACAGTATGTACACTTAAATCAATCAACTGATACCTAAAAAACAAACTACACTGCATTACTGAATATGCAATAAGGGCACTGTTGATTATATTTTTTATCCTTACTCATTGTGCCGACCTGGGAGAGTTCACTCATGGCTATGGTTCGCTCTGCCATTCCCGAGCTCACCACAACTCGTATGGATATAAAGTTTAACACTGCCTTGTGGCATATTCATATCTTTACATGCCCTGAAATCAGAATCCTCCGCTTAGGTCAGACTAATCTGTGATGCAAAAGGTTGTGATGTCATAAGCAGTGGATTATGACATCACAGATGGAATAAGCAGTGTGAACAGATAAAGTCTAAGGAAAAAAGCCTGTTTTAATGAAAATGTCTTCAGTAAAAGGAGGAAAAGGTGGGACATGATGGGCATGAATATCTGCAGTGGTACAATCCACTGGACCACGCAGAGTGGTTCAGACCGAAGACAATTTCATCCACCATAGGGCACTACTTAAACCAAATGGGTGAGAAGTTTAGGAAACATATCAGGAAGTTACAAGAGTTTTTTCATGGAAAAGGCAACTGGAATAACCTACCTAGTGCAGTACTCAATGCAAAAACCACTGCAGGGTTTCAAAAAGGCTGGGATGGCTACAAAGGATTATTAACCAATGGAGGAGGGTGGGGAGAATCAGGGGCAGCTGGGGGACAGAGGGGGGCAGCTGGGGGACAGAGGGAGGCACCAGCTCAGATCAGTTCCAGGACAGACAGAGAATGGTCTGCAGGTCTGTTTCTGTCCTTACCATTCTGTCTTCCTAGCAATAACAAAAATGGGAAGTTCAAAAGACAAACTGTATTGAGTTCTGCAGACGTCTACTGTGAGTTTTAAGAATATCTTGGGAAAATTTCTTTAAGCATACTGATGTCACGCAAACATCTAATTTACAGCAGACATCTGGTTTCCAGCCACTTTTATACCAGGAGGACTACATCACATGAAAATCAACTAATGTGCTCAGGGTTGGACAGTGGGTGGGATCTAAACCTAGTCTCTTCTGAACCACTAGGACCTTAAATCCTTCCTGATGACAGGTACCTCTAGGGGTCTGAAAGAAAAAAAAAAAGCCAACAGGAAGAACCTTACAGGGATGCTACCATGTTCCTGTAGCAGATTAAACAGAATCAGCTACTGGACACAGCCCTTGTAAGAGCAGCCAGGGACGGTTTAACAAGAACAGTCTGGGAAAGTGAAAATCTCCAGACAGCTCCAGAGACAGTAATCAGGAATAGTTTAACTAGTTTAGTAGGAGAGTCCAGGAATGAAGCTTCCTTACATAGCCCCAGGGACAGCAGTCAGAACTGGTTAACAGTATGGATCTTCCCCATACAGACCCAGGGACAGCTCTGAGGACTAATTTAATTACTCTTGCAGGAAAGTCAAGGTATGAACCATCCCCCACACAGCCCCAAAACCAGAAGTGAGGACTAGTTTAAGAAAGGGGAGGGAGGGGGGTGTCATGGTGATAGACCTTCCCAACACAACCCCTACGAGAGCAGTCAGGAATGGCTGGACTAGCTTAGCAGGATAGTCAAGATTCAGACCTTCACCATACAACCTCAGGGACAGCAGTCACAACTAATTTGGATGGCAGAGTCAAGGACTAAGCCTGCCATACCACCGACCCCATGGACAGAGCGAGGACCTATGGGAGGAGGAGTCGAGGTAATGTACTTCTTCAATACACAGCCCCTGTGAGGGCAGTCAGGAATGGTTTAACTGTTTTAGTGGTGAGAACAAAATAACTGAGGTCTTCAAAAAACAAACACACAATGTCATGTTTATTTTCACAGAAATGTACTTTAGTCCCAATGTACCACTTATTCCTGTGAATACCAATCAAGCAAGATGCCAACACAGGATTCTTTGGTGACTGGCACAGTAATTAGCCTGTTGTCAGAGCAATGATAACCTGGCACAGTGAGCCAGTACCAGTTTTGTTAAGTTATGAGAACAAGGCCTGTCCCTGAAATCCCTAACCACAGACTCAGCTGGTCGTTACAAAATAGACCATATTCAGTAAATATCTGCATTTTTACTGCAGTCTGTTTATTCACAACCTAGCAATCGGAGACAGATGGATGTGACATTAAATGGCTGCCAACTCATGCTTCAGCCTACTATCCACTTGAGGCAGACCTAATTATAACTTTTTTTTTTAAATTTACATTGTGTATTCGTGTCCAAAGTGTTCTCTGTTAAGATCAACGTTGAGCTTTCAGAAGACAGAGAGATAGAACCAAAAACAGCCCTAAAATGTTACCAAAAAAAATTTGTGAATTTTCATTTGAGAAGCGTCAGCAGGTTTTCTGGGAAGTTTGAATACAAAATTCCTCAGTCACCATGCTTCCCCTTTCACGCAGTCATTCCTGAGCATGCTCAAAACGGGCAATCAGACCCAAAGATTTTGTTTCCACACACAAATGGGTAGCACATCGCTTGCGTGATTTCCACTGAAGCAAGCTTCCCCTATGTCCCAACATCCTCTAGTCGAACAAGCCCAGGTCCATGGGCTCTGCCATCTCTGGGTGCAATATCCGGGTAGCCAGACGTTCAATGTCATCCAGGCTTAGAAGCCACAAGCTGCGCTCATAGTCCTGTTAGAGAGAGAGGAAAAATGAGACTCAGTAACAGCAACTGTACACAGGGACAGACTGTATGTTTAAAGTTTCGCGATGTCTTTCTTATGGAACAAAATTATCTGGTGCAAGTCTGAGCATGCAACCTGCAAAGAGAAGCTGAGAGGTTCTAGCTGCCAACTTCTGTCAAACAATGCTCTTCTACATTAAGAGATATCTATGTGCCTCTACTTATTAAATACCACAGATATATATAAAAAGAAAACACTTATTTGGTAGAAGGCGGAGCTTGCACGATGGAGCACATATGGAGGAGGTAATAAGTCTCTCCTACAGTATGCAGGAGCATACTAATCTCTCCTAGCCCACTCCTATTATTCACTGAAAGAAACAGACTGAAATAGAATGGACTCGTGCTAAATAAATGAAGTTTTATTTTTATCAAAGTTTTAGAATGGTCTGCATAACGGTCTGTTAGACGTCTTTCAAAAGTAGTCTTAAGTGGATGCTACGAAAGAAAAAATTACTCACCTTAGTAATGTTGTTTCTTCTAATGGAGTCTCGCTGTATTCTGACAGTAGCAGTGAGTCCCAACCTTCGAACTGCCCCGGAGATGAAAAAGTTAACTTTCCACGCCAGGCATGGAACGCTGAGCTTGAGCTCGGTTGAGACTCTGTCTGTTGCTGTTTAAACTCAAACCGTCAGATTTTTACGAGCAAACTCACTAAGGCCCTGTGTGGAAGCTGTAAACTTACACTAGTCAACTGGCTACTAAACATAAAACACACATTTTTTGGTCCCAAAACAAAGACTCAAGTCAGGAGACCCAAAAAATGAAAAACACAACACCAAATCACCCAAGAAAAGGGGCTGAAACAACAAGGTGGGCATCTACTGAGTGCCAACACTGCCACTGCCCACCCACATCCCAAAACAGAGGTTCTGAGAGGGGCAGGCAGGGGGGAGGTCAGAATACAGCAAGACTCCATTAAAAGAAACAACATTACTAAGGTGAGTAATTTTTCTTCAAAACAACATGAAGTCTTGCTGTATTCTGACATATCTAACGAACTACCAAGCAGTACCTCCATGGAGGAGAGACAGAACCTACTTAGGAAATAGGCTCTGAAGCACAGCTGTGCCAAACCGAGCATCACTCCTAGCCTGAATATCCAAGGAGTAATGCTTGGTAAAAGTGTGAACTGTTTTCCAGGTAGCTGCTTGACATATCTCTAAGATAGCAATATCCCTGGCAGCAGCCAGGGAAGCAGCTGTACCTCTGGTGGAGTGAGCCCTCAGGCCTGAGGGTGGAACCTTACCCAGTTTTCCATAACAAAATTGAATACAAGAGACAATTCACCTGGCAATGGATTGTTTAGTGGCAGGTTTCCCTTTACCAACCTCACCATAAGTGAGGAACAGTTGGGGGGAGTCAATCCTGTGACCCTTGGTACGTTCTATGTAGTAGCTAAGGGCTCTTTTCACATCTAAACTGTGAAGCCTCCTCTCGCCAGAGGAGGAATGGTCAGTGAAGTACACAGGAAGAGACATAGATAGATTAAGTCGGAAATCTGAAGCCACCTTAGGCAAAAATTTCCTGTTAGTCCTGAGGACCACCTTAGCTCTATGAAAGGAGATAAAATCAGGCTCCACTGACAAAGCTTGTAACTCACTTATCGTCTGGCAGAGGTGATGGCTACCAGAAAACACAGTTTTCCAAGTCAATACTTAAGCTCTGCTGAAGACAAAGGCTCAAAGGGGCTGCATAAGCTGAGTAATGCAAACATTAAGGTCCCAAGCAGGGCAGGGTCCCTGAAAGGAGGTTGGTGTGAAGCAATCCTTGAAAAACTTGGAGAATACAGGGTGAGCTGAAAGAGAAGAGGCTTACCTGCTGAGATAAAAGCAGAGACAGCTGCCAGATGCACCTTCAGTGTAGCTGGTCTGAGCCCTAAGCTATTTAAATGGACCATATAATCAAGGGCTGTGGGCAGATCAGCAGACTCTGGGGAAGTATGCTTTCCAGAGCACCATATGGAAAATCTTTTCCACTTGGAATTATAAGTAGCCCTGGTGGAAGGTTTCCTAGAAGCCTTCAGAATGTCCATTACGCCTTGGGAGAGGTGTAAATCAGCAAACTAACTCTTCAAGAGCCAGGCCTTGAGATTGAGAGATTTGAGAGATTTGAGATTCGGGTACCAAACCCTCCCCTGAGCACAGGTTAACAGGTTGTGATTCCTGGGAAGACACAGGGGAAGATGGACTGCTAAGGACAGAAGGAGTGGATACCAAGGCGGTCTGGCCCAGTCTGGAGCAATCAGGATCATCTTGCAAGGTTGAGATCTGATTTTGACTAGCACTTTGAACAGGAGAGGAAGGGGAAGGCATACAGGGCGTCCCTTCCCAACTGAGAACTAAAGCATCCAGGGGGACTGAGCCCAACACTGGGGGCCTGCAACAAAAAAGAGGAAGTTGGTGATTGTCTGGGGCTGCAAAATGATCTATCTGTGGGGTATCCCATCTGGAGAATATCACCTCCAAGACCAAGGGATCCAGTGACCATTCGTGATGGCCCTGAGATATCCTGCTGAGAGCATCTGCCAGGACATTGTCCTTGCCTGGGAGGTGTACTGCTGTGAGGGAGGAGTTCAGGGAGTAAGCCAGGGACAACTTCACTGCTTCTGTGCACAAGGCCGTAGACAGAGTGCCTCCTTGCTTGTTGATGTACCACATTGTGGTAGTATCGTCTGTTCTGATCTGAATAACTTTGTACTGAACAGACTTGGAAAAAACTTGAAGTGCTAGAAATACTGCTCTGAGCTCCAACAGATTGATCTGGAGCAGAGACTCCTGAGGGGACCACAACCCCTGGGTGGTCAGGTCGCCCAAGTGAGCCCCCCCACCCCAAGAGGGAGGCATCTGTAGTAAGGATTAAGGAGTGGGACTGAGAGACGAAGGGGACTCCTTGTCTCAGATTGCTCTGATCCTGCCACCACTGTAGGGCCTGGATCAGGGTTCGAGTCACTGGTATCAATTTGGTCAGAGGGTCCTTCCGTTGAGACCAGAAGGCTCTCAAATGGAACTGAATGTCTCATCTGAAATCTTGCTCCCTGCACCACTGCTGTGGAAGCAGCCATGTGCCCCAGGAGCTGTAGAAAATGCCTTGCTGGTCGAGATACCTGCAGGGTGAATGAGGAGGCCAGAGAGATAAGAGTCCTTGCCCTGTCCAGGGGAAGGAAAGCTCTGGCCTTTTCTGTATCTAGCTCTGCGCCTATGAAGATGAGGAGCTGGACAGGCTCTAGAACTGACTTTGAAAGGTTCAGGAGGAAACCTAACGAGGTGAGCAGTTGCTGAGTTATTTGTAAGTGTGACTTGACTTGGTCTGGGGACTGGCCTACTATAAGCCAGTCGTCCAGGTAAAGGAAGATGGCAATCCTTTGCCTTCTTAGAGAAGCAACTACTACTGCCAGGCATTTTGTGAACACCCTTGGAGCACAGGTTAGTCCGAAGGGCACTGCTCTGAACTGGTAATGGCCTGAGGGCAGCTCGAACCTGAGGTACTTTCGATGGGAGCTTCTGATGAGAATATGGAAGTAGGCATCCTTGAGGTCCAGGGATACTAGCCAGTCCCCTGGCCTTAGAGAGGGTAAAATTATTCCCAGAGTCACCATTTTGAATTTTGGTTTTAAACACGTGCTTGTTTAAGTATCCGAGATCCAGGATGGGCCGCCATTCTCCTGTCTTTTTTGGGGTAAGGAAGTACCTGGAGTACAACCCTTTGCCCTGGTGTAGGGGTGGAACCCTTTCCACAGCTCTTAGAGCTAGGAGGGAAGAGACCTCTGCCTCTAGGGCAAGTGCCTCCGAGGGGTTTGCAGGTGGAAAGGATCTGGTTCTCAGATTTGGAAATCTTTTGAAGCAGAGAACCAGTCCCTGGCTTACTACTTCCAGGACCCACTTGTCTGATGTTATAGACTTCCAGTCCTGGACAAAGTAAGCCAGCCTGCCCCCTACAGGTGGTGGAGAATCGGCCCTGGAAAACCCATCAAGGTGCCTGCTTGGCAGGGGGTTTTGGCTGAGGGGTGGAAGCAAGTCTGCTGGTACCCCTTCTGCCTCTCCCTCTAAAGAACCCCCTCTGAGCATATGCAGAAGAGGAGGCCTGGGCTTGGTAGAAAGGTCTGTGAAAAGGCCTGCCCTTGCGAAGCTGCCTCTGAGGAGTGGCCTACCTTTCCTTGGCCTGGGCACTCCTGTAGGTGGTCCTATACTCGTCCATTTTCTTCATGTAATTCTCTGTTTGCTCCCCAAACAAAGAATTACCAACACGAAAATCCATGGCCTTAGTCTGGGTATCCTGTGACAGGCTAGTACATCTGAGCCAAGCCATTCTGCGAAGTGCCACAGATGTAGCCATGACTCTTGATGACACATCATTTGAGTCCATTGCAGCATGGAATTGCACCTTGGATGTCTCAATACCATCAGCAGCCACCTGCTCCAGCTCCTTGGCAAGCTGGCCAGGGACCTGTTTTGCTAAAGCCATGACAGTGTCCCATCTGGATTTCTGATATCTAGCAACATAAGCCATATAATTAGCCTGTCTGAGTCCCAAGGATGCTGCCATGTACTGTTTCTTTGCCATGGCATCAATCCTCCTGGAGTCCTTGTCTGGGGGGTGTGAAGCCAAGGGAATATTTGCCTTGTCACAGGCTGCAGCCTGCACTACCCCAACATGGCTGCATTGTTGTGTAAGGAACTCCGTATCAGAGCCTGACAATGCATACCTCTTGTCCATTCTCTTATCCACAGGAGGTATAGTGTTAGGAGTCTTTAAAATTTTAAATGTCTGTTTCCCAAAAGATTTATGCAAGGGAATAGACAGCCTCCTAGACTCTGGGATATCCATCATTTCCACAAAGTCAGGCTCCTCTTGGTCATCCACAGCTTCTTCCATAGGAAGCTGGAGGGTTTCAGCCACTTTTTTTTTTTTATAAAACATGAAATGAGAAGGGGACTCAGAAAGCCTAGGAGGAGACACTCCCGAAGGTCTGTCTGGGGAGATGTCCGGGTCAATGGGCACATCCAGACTTTCAAATCCACATTCACTTTCCTCATACTCCTCTTCCCCTCCTCCGGTTCATAATACTCCTCTAAATCATAATCTTGAACCGGTGGAACCGACCGAACAAGCGCCTCCCTGATGGTGCCGGTTCGGTCGGAACCGGGGAAAGCGACTGGACAATTTTGATCGCTTTGGCTATTTCTTCAGCGGTTGGAGAGGAAAGTTTTGGCTCCACGCCAGCTGATTTTCTAGTCCTCTTTGCTGGAACCGACTCCTCAGAGTCGGATCTCCTTTTGCCCGAAGAAGTCTCGCCCTGGTCAGAGGGCACTCCTTCTGGTTTGGTTTGAACCAAACCGGGCTGGCCATCCAGTTCAGCGGACTTTTTGGCCTCCCTTTCCCTGAGCCTACCAACTCTCTTTTCTAGGGTAGCTGCAGAAAAAGTTTTACAAATCTGGCAGTCTGCATTGAGGTGGTCAAACCTCAGACAATAAACACAGGTGGTGTGGGGGTCAGCCTTGGCAAAGACTTCCCCACACACACTACAGTGTTGAAACCCAGTGGGCCCAGTTTTTCTTTTGGGTTTCTCAGACATTGTGCCAGTCCTAACCAAACTTACCCTTTTAATGGCAATCCGCCAGGCAAGACCCTCTTATCGGTTCCTGACCGTGTCACGGGTCGTGGAAAAAACCGTAATAAAATACGTTTTTTTTTTTTTTAGAACCGATAAGAACCGGTAACCACACTCTAAAAGTACAATTTAGGATTTTTAAACAACTTGATCGGTTCAAACCAAACCAATAAACTGTTTACAAGTTCCACACAGAATAAGATTAATATATAACCTATCTAGTACTCACGAATACCACAGAGAAAGACTGAACCGACAGGTTGCGGTTTAAATTCGGTCGAAAACAGAGAAAAAACGGTACTTTAACCGACAAATTGAACTGAGCAGAAGGAGAAATCTCCGGAGCGACTGTTCAGTGAGGCGGAGTAAAGAATCTGACGGTTTGAGTTTAAACAGCAACAGTCAGAGTCTCAACCGAGCTCGAGCTCAGCATTCCATGCCTGGCATGGAAAGCTAACTCTCATCTCCAGGGCAGTTTGAAAGTTGGGACTCACTGCTACTGGCAGAATACAGCAAGACTTCATGTTGTTTGAAGAATGGGAGTAAAACAAAGGAAACAAATGAATAAAACTGCTCGCTGCCTGCAACCGACATGATTTTTAAATGGTTTCTGTGACTGCCTGTATGGAAATGAAAAATAGCCAAGTGTCTGGTAATTGGCAGATGTTACATGTGAATACTGGGTCTGAATTAAGAGCAAAACCTGCATGGAAAACCCTGTGGGGCCACAAAAATAAAATGGCCCCTCGGAAAGAGAAAGCAAACTCGTTCTCCAAATCCATTAAAACAACTGGAAACCCCAACAAGGTCTAGAGGAAAGTACGAGTCAGCTAAGACTACAAAAAATCTGGAAAGAAAAGATTTCTCTGCCTCGGCACCTAATACGTTCCCTACGAGAATGGAGACTGCAGTGCAGAAGTCTGTGGGGTCTGAGGGAGAGAGTTTGAATGGTAGTGCTGCAACCATGATGAAATCAGTTACTACAGCCCCAATCTTTCAAAAGAAACACCTTAGCAAACGCAACACATTACTGCGCAGGTGGAAATGTACCACCGGAAAGCCTGGAGAGAGAGCCAGGTGAAGGGAATGAGTGAAGAAAAATTAACTAACACAGCTGAAGGATAAAGGTCGTTGGGCCAGCAAGGGTGGATTCCGCTGTGACAGCGGGAAAATGCTAGAGCTGGGCAGTTCCTGTGATATTCTGGAAACTGAACACCACTTCTGTATGCCCTGTCCGGTGCTTCAATGTAGCAGGACAGGATGGCCTTTTAGAGGAGGAGATGGCTGAAGTTTCTGAGGCTACTGTCAAACAGGCCAACGCCAGCCAGGTCCAACAGTGAAAGAAACACAGCATGGAAGATGCAGCTCCTGCTACCTCGGTCACCTTGGTACCAGACTGTGGATCCGAAAAAGTAGTAAATTCCATGTCAAACCCTGATAAGGTATGTGCCTTTATTTAAGTAATGAAATCAGTAAAATTAAATTACTTGGAGAACATACCAAAAAGAACCGGACAAGGAAAGACCATAGAACAGTCACAGACTGAAGTTTCATTAAATTGCGGACAGTATCCTGGCAAGATTAAACCTATACTTATTACTTTTCAAGAAGAGGGTACACTGTCAAGCTCAGAAATAGAATAATTCAGACTTGGATGAAGAGGGGACTTCAGAGTCCCAGCAGGAACCAAAATGAAGAGACCGACAAACTCCACCACATTGGGTTCAACTGATAATAAACTAATATTAGAAAAAGCAATGCAGGGGACGAATGAATCAATGTGTAGTAAAATAGAAAACTTACATTCAACTATGAATTCACTACTGACTGAGAATCAACAATTAAAAAAAAGTTAAAAGCAGCTGAAGATCGCATATCATCTTTGGAAGATGAAGTTGTGCCCCTAAGGAATCAGAAAGACACGGCTACAAAACTAACATTTTGAATCAAGAGCCAGATGGAAAAATGTTAGAATTTTGGGAGTCTCTGAAATATGGGACAGTCAAGATACGCTCACAAATTCAGTCAAAAAAAAAAAAAAGGTAATGGCAGCTTATATGGATATTAAGCCTGTCTCAGTCATCTGTGAATTTGATCGTATTCATTGGGTCTTTAAATCCAACAGTAATTCACAAGCATTTCCGAGGCAGATAATAGCAAAATTCTTTAAATCACAAGAAAAAGACTGATTAATGTCCTCAGTGTAGCGAAGGAAAAGAATCTCTAAATGGGGCTAATATATCAATAGCTATAGCTAGAGATATAGATATATAGATATCTATATATCTATATATCGCTAAGCTATAGATATCTCTATATATATATGATACACAGGATACATTTTAGGGGCAAAAAACTTCGTTTAATGCATTAGAGTTGTTCCACAGCAATAAAAGTGAGGAAATTCAGTGGTAGGGTTGAAAGCCCCCTTTGGACCCCCCTACCCACACCACCAACCGGCATTGGGGTGTACGTTTGGGTTGGCGGCCCTAACTCTCACCCCATCAGATGTGTAAAGAAGCAGAGGTATAGGAGAATGGTGTGAGAGTTAGGATCGACAACCCCAACACGCACCCTGATGCCGGTTGGAGGTGTGGGTGGAAGGGGTCCAAGTGGGGCTTTCAAACCTAACACCAAATTTCCTCGCTTTTGTTGCTGTGGAACAACCCTAACTAATGCATTAAACTGAGTTTTTTGCCTGTAATTTCCCTTCTTTTTGAGAAGTATAATGAGAAATAGTGAATGTAATGCGGCGGCAGAAAGCGCGGGGCCCTGCCACGTGATGTCTTGTCACATAGTAACACGGTGCCTGGAAAACGCAGATGGTAATGCGCATGGTGACGCAAAGCAAAACAGAAAGATGAACAGTACTGTAGACAGAAATGGTTAAAATAATGCAAACGTGAGCACAGATGGAAATGCGAAGGGCAACACACATAGTGCCGTAGACGGGAACAGTAACTGAAATGGCTACGGAACCGCTAGCAGAAGCGGTAAGGGTAACAGTAATGTAAGCACACAGGCTAGTTTTCCCCAAAAGCTGCACAGAGAAAGACAGTGAGTACAAAGAAGCATGCATAATAATGGGTCTCTGAGCAGAAAATGAGGAGTTGGAATAGTAAATTGCTTGTATCTCAGGAACCGTACAACGTGGAAAAAAAAATTTAAAAGTCATACGATTTATGACTTTCCTGGATAGTTCTGTACTTAGCATTTTGCTGACGAAAAGTCCATATATCGCACCGTTTCTGAGATACGGGCTCTGAAAGGCACGGTGAACACCATAATGTTATCCTATGGGGGAAAAGAGAGAAGTTCGGAGTGCCATAACTTTCACTCCCTGTAATATTTTTTCACCAAACCAGTAAAAGGCACATCTGTGGGATGTTGACTTTCCTCTCTCCAAATTTCAACCCAAAAGACCAAACTGTTATTTTGCAGCAGGGCGGCAAAGGATTCCTGTAACGCGGCGGACGCTGTAACGTTATCCTATGTGAAAAAAGCGTCAACTTTGGAGTGCCGTAACTTTGATGCCCTGTAATATTTTTTTCACCGTAAACACTGAAAGGCTTATCTGTGAGATGTTGGCTGCATTCCCTCCAAATTTCAGCCCAAAAGACCAAACCGTTCTTTTGCAGCAGGGTGCCAAAGAATTGCTGTCATTTTCACACAGCCTGAAAAAAAGTACTGTCGAACTTTGCGAAAGCTTTCGCAAATTCATTAGACACTGTTGCAAGTGCGAAAGTACTTTTTCCAGAAATCTGAAAAACATTTCTGGGGTGTTTTACCCCAAAATGAAGACATGCCTAGCATCCTCAGGGTCCAACTAGGTGAATACAAAAAGAATTAGGTTGCTAGAGGGTCCCAAATTTAAATACCAAGCATTTTTCTGATGACCAACTGAAAACAAAATGGCAGATTTGTGACAGTAAAAGGGCCATTTGCGAAAGTAAAAACTGCATTTGCGACACTGTCAAACTTTTTGTTAACTTTTCCCATTGACTTAAATGGGAACTTGTTTTTGAATAACTTTTGAACCGTTTAATATTTTTTCACGAAATCTTCAAAAAGGCACATCAGGACCCTAACCACGTTCCTGAAGATTTGGACGATCGCACAAACGTCGCGACCTCTAGAAACGACAAAAAGTACAAAAAGCATAAGCATACGTGCAGATCACGTATAACTCGCGGCCATATATCGAACAGTGCAGTTGACAGATCCCAAGGTCTATGGTTCTTGATCGTGTATTCCAAATTTCAAGCAAATCCGTCAAACGGTTGCAAAGTTATTAAGGTGCAAAATTTTAGGTTTAACATGTAAATGGCTCCTCAACCCTAACTATGGTAGCACTACCGTGCTACCATTATATATGTATTATATGATGAATTACCATGGGATATTATACAAGAAAAAAATTTGATATTAGAAGGAAATTACGGATGCTGGGGATCAAATCTACGTTATTCCATCCAGCTAAACTGAAGGTTATTATTGATGAGATTAGACATATGAAACTCCCGAGCTGGCAAAGAAAGACTTAAAAGAAAAATTCAGTAATTTTGAATAATTCAGATACAATACACTTTACATAGGTGTTAATAGCAAAATACAAATGGGTGGAGGGTGAAGAGGGAAGAGATGCAAATAAAACTAGGTACAGCCAGTCTAGTGACTGGCATGGAGTTAAACTATTTTTCTTTATACTTATGAATGTTTTTTGTTTTTTTTGGGGGACTTTTATTTATTTGGTTTTGGGTGACTGGCTAAGTACACTAAACAACTGAATGCTTATTTAGAGGTACAACCCAGGAGAGTACAAAGCACAAACTACAACAGGCTCAAAACACAAGTACTTCTGCCTTGTAATTCGTAAACAGCTTGTAAATTCACTATTTTTGTCCCAGACTGACAATCAATCCATCCAGTCTTTATTTAACCAGGCATTCATCATTGAGGAGAAGCTCATTTGCAAGATGGACCTGGGTGGAGCATGAATAACTGTATATACAGGTCAACACAGGTATTTACAAGGCAATACATATAATACTGTTTACAGAGGAAGAAAAAGAAGTTCATATGTACATAGAATTATACAGATATTGTACAGATTACATGGTATTTGCATACATAGAAGTGTCTACAGGAAGATAAAGCAGGTTATCTAAGGTGGCAGGAGGAAGTAATGGAGCAAAATACATTATACATACATACATACACACACACACACAGGTAGAGGCAAATGTGGGGGAGGGAGGTAGGGAGAAAGGCTAGGAGGGCACGGTGCACAGAGAGAAGTTGGTAAAGCGGAATGTAGAGAAGGTGAATGGAGAAAAGGAGTACGTGTGAGCCCCGAGATTGAATGCTATAAAGTACGGGGCATGGTAGGATGTCACAACCCAGGGGGTAGTGAGCTCCTATCCAACATTGGGAAAGGAAGGATAAGGGGATGGACAGGCCTAGTGTTGATAAGACAGGGGGATAAGAGAGAACAATTAGGCTTGTGAGGAGCAAGCTGGGGGGGTCAGTACTTAAAATTGGGTCTAGGCGTGGCTATATACCAGTGCAGACACCTGTACTGGGTCTGAGTGGGTGAAGCAGTTACATACTTCTCTGATTGTACAGAAATAAAGCGACTATGGGGACTGTATTTTTATGAATACGACAGGTACTGTACTGAAACCCCTGGATTCATTATATCATAGTGCTTTGAGGTTTGCCACTGGTATGCCATGGTGAACTCGTCATTGCAACCTTTATTTTCTGGCTGGCTGGCTAGCAGTCGCTTTATGCCCGTAGGCAAACATTTGTTACTACTGGTATATAAATTTGTTTTGCACAAACTTCCCCTTTATTTGTTAAATTTGGTTACTACTAAACAAAATAAATATTCCTTATGATCTACCGATCTTCCTCAATTTTTGGCACAGAGGTATAAAAACAGATTTGGTAGCTACAGGCTTGCCGTTGCCTTTGCAAACAGAAGCAGGGGTGTCGGCAGGCATACGCACTGTACTCAGAGTACAGTAAAAAATCAGGCAGGGGCAACAAATCAGACAGGGGTAACAAAGAGAGGAAAGCAAGAACATTGTGAGTCACATTGTGTCTGTCACGCTGAGCCCTTCTGCCTTTGTTGTTCACTATAGGGCACTGGCCAACAGCCAAATATACAAACAAAAACTTACTAGGCAGGCAGAAAAACAAAGGAAAGAGGATTACAGGAAGAAACTGATTACTTGAACTTAGACATGGCAAACACTCGACCTTAGACATGGCAAAGCGGGGTGGTCCTATTGTTGGTGTGGGTAGCACTGCATATTTTGGTGTATGTTTACATAACGCAGGCACACACTGCATCAGTTTTGAGTACAAGTTTAAAATTCCTGGCTACACCCTGAACAGAAGCACCTCAACACGCAGAGGGTAGTTGGTCCAGGAGGTTGGCAGGTGGTTAGGAGGGACAAATCGGGTGGGTCATCACTCGGTGCTCTCCAACACATTACCTCAAAAACCATATAAAACTACAAACAGGTATCTGCAGGGACACTGGTTTACCGCATATGCGGTGATCAGACGGACAAAGCGGAATTTGATTGGTCAACGGAAAATGGCACCAAACGAAACTGCCTTTTGTTCTTCGAGCTCCGTGAACACTACACTATACATTGCGTGGTAGTGGTTGGAGTTCCTGTTTACGCTTGTTGCTTCCCGCTGTTGCTTGACCCATTTTTGCTCCCGACTCATTCCTGCTCAGAATCTGAAATGTTGCTGACCGTTGCTCAGAAGGATGCACTGAAACCGGACAGTGATCACCACATCCATTTAAAAACAAAACACAAAGTGAGTCTGCTTTAGTGTTGATAATGGTATGTTGCTGCAGTTAGTATCAGGAAGGAAGGGTTTAAACTGCCACAAGAGTGACAGTAATTATTTTTAAGAATGTGCATTCTGTATGAGTCTGATTTGTTATATACCTCTCCTCTGACTGAATAAACATCTAATCTGCTGTTTTGTTGCCGATCAATCTGTAAGGTAAGCGCTGCCTGTGCGGTGAGGCCTGAATGTTTGATCTGCTCTATGACCAAAAATATAAATGTTTGGATATATTTTCTGAGCTGCTCTATACCAGTCCCCCAAGCTGCTTATACAGTTTAAAAAAAAAAAAAAAAAAAAAAGTGCATTGTGTCCAATGTGCTCAAATGTGTGCTAAAACAGTCCCAAGCTCGGGGCAGAACTTGCAACAGCAAAACCCAAACTGAATACAGTAAACACTATCTGCTCCTTTTGTCTTAGTTCCCCAATATGTAAACTCTGATGTGCTGAAATATGTGTCCTTGGTTAATGCTGTAGTTCTGAAGCTCCGTGGGGGAGGGAGTGGAGACCGGGAGAAAGGACCAAGGCTGACTAAACAATTTAACTGCATGCTCTCGGCTATTTTTTTTTTCTTTTTCTTTTTTAGCTTGCCCAATATGATTAAGTTTGATGTGTTATGTGTGCCCTTAGTGAGAAAGGCTAAAGTCCATTGTGGAGTGTTTGCATTTAAGCTGTCCAAATGTGTGTCCTTACTGCTCCATATAGTCCTGAAGTTTGGTGGTGGACTGAATGCTAGATCTCTAGAGCTCTTCGGTGTTTTGTTTTTTGTATGGTTGCCATATCTTAGAAAGTCCTTGTTTGCAGTCTGAGCTGGACAGATGTGTGCCCTTTATGTTTGGGGTTGTGAGAGAGTTTGTGCTGGTGGGCTGGCGTGGGGAGCGTGGCCATGCGAGTTGGCGTAGGGAGACAGGCCATGCTGGTGTGCTGGGGTGGGGAGTGTGACTGTACTGGGGGGTGGGAGCATGGGGCGTGCTGGTGGGGTGGGGTGTGGAGGGGCCATGCTGGTGGGTTGGTGTTGGTGATGTGGCGGCGCTGGTGGGGTGGGGAGCATGACCATGCTGGGGGTTGGCGTGGGAGAGTGACCATGCTGGGGGGTTGGCGTGGAGAGAGTGACCATGCTGGGGGTAGGCACGGAGAGGTGGCCGTGCAGCTGAGGTGGCGTGGGAGGTGGCCGTGCAGCTGAGGGTGGCGTGGGGAGAGTGGCCGTGCAGCTGAGGTGGGCGTGGAGGTGGCCGTGCAGCTGAGGTGGGCGTGGGAGGTGGCCGTGCAGGTGGGGTGGCGTGGGAGAGTGGCCGTGCAGGTGGGGTGGCGTGGGAGAGTGGCCGTGCAGGTGGGGTGAGTGGCCGTGCAGGTGGGGTGGGGTGGCGTGGGAGGTGGCTGTGTTGGTGTGGAGGGGAGTGTGACCATGCCGGGGGGTGGGGATCGTGGCTGTGCTAGTGGGTTAGTGTATGGAGAGTAGCCGTGCTGGTGGGTTGGTGTGGGGAGAGTGGTCGTCTAGGTGGGTTGGCATGGGGAGAGTAGCTGTGCTGGTGGGGTGAGTAAGAGGGGCTGTACTGGTGGGCTGGGGAGTGGTTGACCGTGGCACCACTGCTACATGACCACACCCATCAGTCGGGAACCGGATCTCGTAATTGTAGTAACGGGGAGTTAAATGCACAGTGACTCACTCCAGTAAGGTTCAGCCAGCACCAGTGACCGCACCATACTCCAGCACTCAGCACACAAGTATAATGCATTATCAGGCACCTCATTTAATCAATTCTTTTGTGAATAAAAAATATTTTCTTTTCAGTTTTGTCTAATGAAGTCTGGAAATGCAGTTCGCTTACTGCACTGCTAGGCATACAACTGGTGACAGAAATATGTTGGTGAAGCTTGCAAATTAGGGACAGACTGGGGAGTGAGTGGTTGCAGTTCACCCCACCCAGAAGTAACGTCTGAAACTGCTGCTGTACTGTACATGGCTGGCCACTTGGTATTAGGTTCTAGCATATTGGGGAGACTTTTCTCCTGCTCCCATTCAGTAGGCTAAGGTATCTCATTTGGAAATTTACCCCATTCATGGAGGGCTTTTCCTCCTGCACTTCCATTCCGGTGAGGCTAAGGTATCTCACTCGGGGGGTATCCCCCCCCCCATTTCCAATCAGTTGGCTTGATAACATTACTACTACTCTGAAAGAACGATGCAGGAAAAAAGTACGAGATAGGTTCTAGCATAGTTTCATATTTCTAAACTAATATAGAGGGGCACTCTGTCACCGTGGACACCGTGTGGATACAGCATCATGACAGTCTCTCAGAATTTACTTCCTGATGGGGTAAATGGCAACCAGGCACAAGTTTAATTTATTTTTAGTAAAGGCTGCAATATTTGGGAGGGAAGCCTAAACAAAATGGGAGGAGGACAAGTTAAAGATGTATTTTTTTAATTTGCATATTTTGGAATTATTAATGCATGTCCTGAAGGAGAAAAATCCAGCAGTATCAAGCACAAATCAAATGTACTCAAGCAAAATGGCATGGAGGGGTGGCCCAGTGGTGCTGTGGTTTGAGGCACCGGACGTCACAGCTTGGGTCATTGGGGGTCGGCAGGGGAGGGAAGGGATAGAGCGTCTGGAGGACTGCTCTCCCTTCCTGGGGAGGGGTCCATGGTTTGCTTCATTCCTTAGCGGCCCTTGGTGGAAGTCGGCAGCAGATGTGGTAGCCACGACATGGGGCGGAGCTGCGGCGGACGTCGGCATGCTTGTGCCATGGACATCATTGCACGTCTGAGCACTAGAAGGGGAAACAATGCAGGACCCCCCACCCCCACCACGGCATTAGGGAGGTGACAAGGGCACCAGGGATCCACATCCACAGTGCTGGATCTTCCCCTCCCAGAGTCTGTGGTAGTGGTGCAGACTGAACCTTGTGCTGTAGCTGCTTGATCCATGTCCATTTTTCTGGTCACTGCTCCTACTGAGGTAGGACCACCACAATAAATATCAGTATGCGATGATCCAACTAGGGAAGCATGCTGATGTCAGTGCTGCAGGACTGCAGCTTACTTACTTATGTCTGTAAAGGAAAATAAAATTGCTTGCTGCCATTGTGGGTAAAATCCCTTCTACTGAGTGTTGCTCCCCAGTGTGTGGTCTTCTCTAGTTTGTGCTCCTTCTGCTACCCCAGTGTGTGCCAATGGTGTGCCCTTAGCTAGCTGTGAGCAGGGGTGGCTCCTGTCCATTTGTTTTTTGGGGGTTACGTCCATGTTTCGTGTTGTCTGTGTCTGGGGAGGAGGAGGTGCGTCTCAGAGGGGTTCTGGCCATGTCTTTGGGGGAATTCTGGCCATGTCTGGGGAATTCTGGCCATGTCTCTGGAGGTTTGCTGACTCTGAGCTGGTGGGGGTCTTCCATGTTTGAGTTCTGTGGACATTAGCTGTGGTGGCTGCTGTCTGTGTTGCGGTAGGCTTTGCCAGTGGGGTCTCTGGGGGTGGGGCATCTGGTCCATCAGGGTGAGACTGGGGGGGAGTGGTGGCGTGGTACACGTGCTGGAAAAATGGTTCTGGCCTCTGGCGATGGATGAGGGAGGGGTGGATGGGCAGAGTGACAGAACCATTTTTTCCCCACACATGCCAGTCCACTGGGTCCATGCCATGCTTACCCCCTCATACAAGGGACTGAAATGTTTCTGTGTCAAAATTAATGACTGAGGAGGTATGAAATCCTACAGTGGAAACTATTTACAAAACTCTGAATGTGGATGTTTACGTAGTTTCACATTATTGTGTGGTTCGGCAAGATGTTCTCTGGCCTGTCTTCCTCATTTAGCACCCTGGCCTGTGACCCAGCCAGTCCCCCCTAGGGCAGGGGGAAGGTCTGTTTGGTGGGCATGTGTCTTAATTGTAAAATGCATTATTTCATTTACTGGTTTATACTGCCGAGACCTGCTTCACCCTGCATATAAATATGGTTTTGAAAAAGTCATTTTTGGGTGGTCTGTATTTGTGTCTGCACGTAGAAGAATAGAGATACACACACTCGGACAAAACAAAACTTTATTATGGGCTGGCAGTATAGCCTAGAGGTTAGAGGAACGAGGTGTGAAAGAGCTTGATACATCCAGCAGACCAGACCAGATTTTGATTCCCACAACCTCCACTTGCATACTGTGAGACTCTGAGCAAGCCACTTAACCGCCCAGTGCTCGAAGGTTGCCCCTGAAAATAGGTATTTGTGTCTAGTGGGCCTTACTCAGTTGCCAAAGACTCAAAAAAAAAAAAAAAAATTAAACCACAAGTCAACCATGTCCATGTTTCATCTGTGCCCTTTAAAACTGTCGGATGAGACAATTTGAAGTAGCTGATGGTGGGAGCATTCGCGGCAACCTGGGCTACCACAACCAGGACCACCACACAATGTTATAGCCGGGTGATGCTAATAAAAACCACCAACCAAGTACTTGCCTTTCAGGGTGGGTCCTGCATGGCTGTGCGTGGGTATCTGGAGGCGTCGTTCCAAAACACTTCCTGTGGTGTCTGTTCTCTTAGGTGGTGTGGTGGAACTCCCTTGGTGCCAGTGCAGTCAGTGTTTGCTTGGATTGGGGAACTACAGAGAACACATCCTGGGAAGGGAAAGCAGTCCTCCAGATGCTCTATCCCCTCCCTCCCTGCTGACCTGAGTAGTTCCCGAAGCAGGTGTGGCGCGAGGTGTGGCCTCCAGTGCCTCAACCCTCCACACCAGCAGGCCATCCATGACAATGAGTTTTTACAGGAGAACTACCAGCAGAGGTGAAGCTATAACTACTGCACAGATGGGGGCTTCACCTCTCTGGTCCAACCTGCAGGCACTAGATTAAATAAATAATCTTTGTACCTGACAAACTGGTAAATTCTCCAGTGTGCCCTGCATTTTAATTTTTAATGTTGACGCTACCTTGCCCCTTACTCAATAGTGCCCTTGCGCATGGAGACTAAAGTTTATATCTCCAATTCGCTTTTATAAATCCCATGGGTGTGCCTAGGGCACTACTGCCCTGCCTACTGTACTGAGGAAGGGGCTAGGCAGCGTCATCAGCTTGCAGCACTATGAGCAAGAGTGCATCAATCATCATGTTCAATAGAGCCATAAAATGCCAGGCGCACTGGAGGATGTACCAGTTTGTACTAGTGATCAGGCACAAAGATTAATTTTATTTATGTTGACTGCTGAGGGGATAGGAGAGATGAAGCCCCGATCTGTACAGTGGTCATGGCTTCTCCTCTGCCAGTAGAACTCTTTTCATGTCTTTGAGCTCCAACATGAAAACTCAGGCCCTGTTCACACTGCAGCCTGAAAACCCTTCTGTAACGTTACAGAGGGTGTAAACCGCATCGGTAACTGCGTGCATTTACACTGGCAACATTACAGCAGGCGTTTTAGCAGCAGTTGTAGAGAAAACCTGTCAGGAGATGGTTTCTACAATGGTTACAAAACTGATCGCCAAGGCTGTAGCGTTACTGCCCGACCGTCTAAACGTGATGACGGCCAGCCCCAGTCATCTGCTAGACCAGCAGGCAGTGCACCATAGGGGCATTCTGGGAGGCAGATGAAGAAGGAAGCGCCCAGAAGGCAGAGAGGCACGCGAGGACTGTAAGCACTGCAGCGAGGTGGAAGCGGTGCAGGGCAGCACCTGCACAATGTCAGAGGCACAGAGCCCAGAACAGCTGGGTGCACACACCCCAGCGAGAGGTGCAGCCAGGAGGCACAGTGTGCCAATAGGGGAGTGCTGCCTGCAGCAGCTGTACAAGGAACTGCGGGGGAAAGCGCTGGTTCCCAGGGCAAACAGTGGGCACAAGCCATAGAAAGGCAGCAACAGACACCAGCACTGTGTGCCACACGTGTGAAGGGGGCCCCAACAGCTGCCACAACACATGACCAGCCCCAGAGGACAGCAGTGCTAGAGCACACCACACCAACACCACTGCAGAGTAACCCCAGCCCCCAAGCACTGCCAGTGACTGTGGAGGTAGACAGCCCTGTGCCAAACAGTCACCACAGCCGCATGCCATGCTGCCCACCTGCAGGACCATGTCAGATAGTGGCGCCCACCTGGTCGGATGAGGCCACAAAACTCCTGGTGGAGTTCTGGACCCAGGAGAAGGTGCATGCAGAGCTAGCCAGTGCAAGGCACAACACGAAGGTGTATCAGAAGGTACTGGACTACCTGTTTGGGAATGAGGTGGAGTGGACAGCAAAGCAATGCAGTGACAAGATAAAGCAACTGAAGGTGCGGTACCATAAAACCAGGGACAGCAACGGACACTCGGGGGTGCGCGTGTGGTGTGCCCCTTCTATGACACATTGGACACCATACTGGGAACACGGTCTACCACTGAACCAGCGTTCATCCTGGAGAGCTCACAAGTGGCCAGCCCTGAACTGGACATGAAGGATGATGGGAACACCACCGGGGATGTGTGCCTGCACCTGGGGAATGAAGACGACGACGGTGTGCAGCGGGAGTGCCCCGACACAGGTACGTGCCTTGAGCAATGTGTATGCTGGGATATGGCATGCCAGTGGAGATGCATCCTGGGCACGCAGCACATGGTGATAGGCATGGCATGGGTGGTGGCACAGGTTCACTCAAGGGAGTTTGCATGTGGCAGCTGTGGTGTGCATAGGCACACAGGTGCATGGGGGACAGGGGCATGGAGCTGGGGTTGGTCCGTGGGGGTGGGGTACACACGTGTGTAATGGTGACAGGTGTGTTCTGCCATTCCAGGGCATAACTCCGGTGAGGGGACATCGGTGGACACCAACGCAGCAGAGGCCTCTCCAGTGTCCTCGGCCCTGCAGGACGTGATGCCAGGAACCTCCAGTGACTGCTCCACTGCGGGAGGAGGCAGCCATGTGAAGCGGCAGGGTGACCAGGCACCCCTGGTAAACCTCAGGAAGAGAAAGTCGAAGACAGCACGGATGGCAGACGTACTTGGGGCAGTGCTGGAACCTACGCATAGGATGATGCAAGAGCACCACAGGAAGCTGATGGACCTGGAGAGGGAGCAGGTATGGGAGGAGAGGGCATTGGAGGAGTGGTTACGGAGACAGGAGGCACAGCAGTTCACACATATGGTCCAGTTACTGGCCATGCAATGCCAGCAGCCACCCCCTGCAGCTGCACTGCAATGACTGAGTGCCACACCCATGGCACACACCACCACAGCCCCATCCCCCTGTGCCCTGTTCCTCCCTGGGTGTGCTACCATGCCAATGGCCACTGAGAACCTCAGTGGCATGACCGACCCTGCCATCGGCCACCCGTCCACCAATGGCAGACAGACAGGCTGCATGGAACAGGCAGCCACCACCAGGATGCATCCCCGGACTATGCCAGCACCCCGCAGGTGTGACAACCCACTACAGGGTGCAGTATACATGGGTGGTGTCACTGCCTCCACCACCCAGCCGCCCACATCCCAGGCAACACCAGCTGGTGCCAGCATGGCACAGCTGTACCCCAACAGGTGTCACGCCAGCCACCACTGACCTCCACACAGCACCCCAAACCCCGATGCATGGTGCCGCTGCAGGCATGCCCAGCTTCACACAGGACCTGTACAGCGACGGGTTTCAGTGGACCACCCTGTGATAACCCATGCAGCATGCAGGGGGTTGGCTGACTGATGCGTCCCGCCAGTTGCCACATGGGACTCCATTTTTGATTTCCTCCCTACTCTGGTGATGCTG
This sequence comes from Neoceratodus forsteri, assembly GCA_016271365.2. Classification (NCBI taxonomy): domain Eukaryota; kingdom Metazoa; phylum Chordata; order Ceratodontiformes; family Ceratodontidae; genus Neoceratodus; species Neoceratodus forsteri. The sequence continues at coordinate 423,698,026 of CM028138.1, forward strand.
TTGGGGTCCACCCAGTGACAACAGTGCCTGGTTCATGTTGGCATAGAGGTATGTGCCGACTGTGGTACTCAGTTACACAGTGCAATTCCTGGGTCGCACGCACTGCTGCGTATTGTCTCTGCAACATGCTGTGTCAGGGGTTCCGATGCAGTATGGCCACACGGGTGCCTGGGTTAGGGCATCACCTGTGCATGGTTATGTTTTTCATTGGTTCGGATGACAGTACAGTGGTCCACACCTAGGTTTCTTTGATGAGTTGGTGTATGGTGCCGCCCATATGGTGGCCTGGCATTGGGTACTGCATTGTTTGTTCACATGACAGTGTCCCGTTTCCTTTGGGGATCTGTGGTGTTCACGCAGCCATGCACATGGTCCACTGCATGGCCATGCTGCCGCTGCACATTGTTCACTTGTGTTATTGCCACCAGAAGTCATGACGGCGTTGGATTAAAGGCTGTCTTGTGTCACCAAACCGTGTTGCTGGTTTGCCTGGGCGGTGTGCATGCATGCGCACATTGCTTTTTGAGGCACAGCGGGGCTTCCAATTCCATGGGTTGCTGGTGTGGGGGTCCTGGATGTGTGGACTGGCTGCAGAGTGTATGCTGGTGCACACAGCTTGCATCCGGTGGCAGCAGGCTGTATTTTGCCATTTCCTGGTGGTGCAACACATGCCTGTCTGTGGGACGCAGTGAGGTCCCTTTACCCAGCATGTGTTGGTGCGTCACTGCATGCCTTCATGCCATGTGTAGAGCCTCCCTCATTATGGTTCCACACCTTCACCTGCTGCCCAACCTTGGTCCCCACAGGTGCACCTGGGCACACAATGCTGTACTATACCAAGGCATGTTGTGCGCACTCAGTGTGCCCTGTGTAGACTGGCAAGCTGGGTGTTCATTCGGGTGGGTTCTGTCTTCACAGCTGTCTTCCCCAGGTGCACCATGGGATGCACACATTACAGGGGCTGGGTGCACACACGGTTCACGTCTCAATGTGGACAGGCTGTGCGGTTCCAGACCATTTCACACCTGTTCCTGGCAGTGTGGACACGCTATTACGTTTGCAGCCTGTAATGGTTTGGGAACCACTTCAGCCTTGTTGGGTGCAGTATGGGCCAGAGGGTCTAAGAGGCTCCATTTTCATGAAGACCAATTTAGAAAGTGGCCAATGTACTGGGTGCTATTCCAATTGGTTTATTCTTGTATCTCCATTAGCATCTTCATTAATCACTTGTGGATTTTAAATTGGATGCGCTTTGTTTACAAATAAACAAATTCAGGCAGCTTAAATGTTAGGGACTGAACTGACCGAGTCCACCTTGGCATCTGGTGGTTCGGATTAATTCATGTCTGAGCTCTGACAGACAAGCTTTGGGACATGGCACTGCACAAGTACTGTTGTGATGCCTCTGTGGCCATCACCTGAGGCTGTGGGGCTGCAGTGCTGCAGCTGCTGCTGTCACACCTGAGAGGTGGGGGTTCAGTGCTGCACCACCTGCCATCACACTTGGGGGGGGGGGGCTGCAGTGCTGCAGCTGTCACACCTAAGGGGTGGGGGCTGCAGTGATGCAGATGCTGCTGCCACACCTGAGGGGTGGGGGCTTCAGTGCTGCACCACCTGCCATCACACTTGAGGGGTGGGGAATGTAGTAATGTTGCCGTCACACCTGTGGGATGGGGGGGTGCAGTGTTGTTGCTTCTGTCACACCGGCGGGAGGAGGGGCCATAGTGCTGCTGCCACTGCCTTCTCACACCTGACAGATAGGGGCCACATTGCTGTTGCTACTATAGAACTTGAGGGATAGGGCCATAGTGCTGCTGCTGCTGTCACATCCTGTACCTAAAATAACTTTTAATTGGTACAAGGTTGGATGGCTGTACAACAGTGGAGGTCAAAATTGCTAAAATGCATGTTAACAGTTGAAAATTGTTTAAGTGCACAAAACAAAACACCAGTAAAGACGGGTTTTGGCTTGGCAGACACCAGTGGCAATACCGGTTTTTACAATGTGCAAAACGGCATTTGCCCTTTATCAATCATGGTAAACCAGTGCCCCATGGTATCTGCCACCATCTCTGAAATCAACCAAAGGGCAGAGGACACTGCAGCATAGGAGCGAACATAACAAAACTCACCCAAAACAGGAATCAAAAACAAAAATAAGCAAAAGGGAAATCCAAAAAACTTCTGATCATAGGAGACTCCATGATTCAGGGAGTTGATGCCCATCTCCAGCCTGGGGTAATGGTCAGATCTCCCAGGTACATCAACGTGGAGAGACAGTGACCACATTGCTAAAATTGTTCAGGAAGCAGGAGAAAACTCTGGCGTCCTGGTACACATACAGACTAATGATCTTGCCAGCCGGTCAGCTGTGCAGACCAAGGAACACCTGACCAGGCTGGGTGACAAACTATCATCCATTTCGTCCGGCATCTCCTTCTCGGAGATCCTGCCAGTCTGGGAGAGGAGGGCAGATAGACAGAAGGTCAGAGAAGGGGAGATAGGGGAGCTAAACATGTGGCTCAAGGATTGGTGCCAGAAGAAAAAACAAATCTGTAGGGAAATGGCAACAGTTTGGGGAGCAAAAGTTCTTTAAATTTGATGGACTACATCCGACTAAGGAGAGAGTCAGTGCATTGGGGCAGAAGTTTGACGTTTTTGCAGAACACTTAAACTAGCAAATGGAGAGGGGGGGGTGCAGCACCCCATACATCAAATGGGAAGAACACCCTTCCCCCCTCAGCTAGTGGTCAAACAGGAGTTCAGCATGTTTGCAGTTCATTTGCATCACCAGCCAGGTAAGGAAAAAGGTCCAGCTCCCCATACGACACACATGGGAAACGCCAGACCTCACCCAACAACTAACACACCGAAATCTGGCCAATGGAAAATCATGTACACAAATGCTCGCAGTCGAAGAAACAAGATCCCAGACCTGCAGGCAATAAAGACAGAGGCTAATTTGGACACAGTAGCAATTAGCGAGACGTGGTTTACCAGTAACCACACTTGGAAAACATCAGTACCTGGCTATGTACTGTTCAGAAGAGATAGAGGTTAAAAAAAAAATTAAAGTGGGGGTGGAGTGGCCCTGCATGTCAATGAAAATATCAAAGCTACAGAAATTCAGAATACACATAAGGAGCCAGAACAACTGTGGGTAACCCAGGAAAAAGGAAATGGGACAGCCATACGAACTGGAGTTGTCTACAGGCCCCCAGACCAGGGTGAGGACACAGACACATTACTGTTAGAAGATGTACAAAACATGACAGCTAAAGGGGAGGCTTCAACATGCCGAATACAGACTGGTCAATACCAGCAGGAACATCTGCCAGAACTAGACATGTGGTGGATTCCTGCAGGGCCTCCACAAAACTGGTACAACAACCCACAAGAGACAGGGCTATCCTAGATCTAGTACTGACTAACAGGGAAAGGATCACAGATCTCCAGGTAGAAGGTCACCTGTGGGCCACTGACCATCACATGGTATGGTTCAATTTGGCCACTAGAACTAAATCATCCCATTCCAAGGCAAAAATATGGGACTTCAGAGGAGCAGACTTTGAGAAGATGGCCAACAGAGTTAAGCTAGCCCTGGCAAAAAGAAATACAGGTAAGGGCGTATAGGCAAAGTGGGCAAGCATTAAAGATGCAATACTTGAAGCAACATCCCATTGTGTTAGAGAGAAAAGAAGTGCAAAAAAAGAAGCAGGAAACCACTTTGGTTCTCAGAAACAGTAGCAGAAAAGGTCAGAGCCAAAAGGCTGGCCTTCGGGAAATATAAGGGAACACAACGGGATGAAGACAGGGAGGCATACCACACTTCCCTAAGGGAAGCAGGAAAGGCAGTAGGCAGGCAAAGGCCCAAACTAAGGAAACACTAGCACAAACAGTAAAAGAAGGTGACAAGACTTTCTATAGATACATTAGTGAAAGGAGAAAGTCAAGAGGGTGTATTGCTAAGATCAGAGGAGATAAGAGGGCGTGTGATGAGGAGGACCATGTAAAAGCATCTATCCCAAATAGATACTTCTGCTCAGTATTTACTGAAGAGAAGGTAGGGCAGGGTCACAGCTCAGCACCATGGACGAGGAGTGTGCACTAGTCCTTCACAAAGAAAGGGTCCTCCAAGAACTCGATAAGCTCAGGATGGACAAGGCAATGGGACCGGATGGCATACATCCCAGGGTACTAAAGGAGCTAAGGGTGGAACTAGCAGAGCCATTATCAGAACTGTTTACTGAATCTCTGAGCACAGTAGAGGTCCCAGAAGACTAGAGAAGGGCTCATGTGATCCCACTCCACAAGAGTGGTCGCAGGGAGGAGGCAGGGAACTACAGACCAGCCAGCCTTACCTCAGTAATGCGTAAGATTATGGAGGCAGTCCTTAAGGAAAGGATAGTGCAACACCAGGAATCCATAGGAGCACAGGAATCAAGACATCATGGGTTTACAAAAGGAAGGTCCTGTCAAACTAATTTCATAGATTTCTTTGGCTGGGTAACCAGAGTGGTGGACCAAGAGGGAGCAGCTGATGTCGCCTACCTCGACTTCAGCAAAGCTTTTGATACTGTTTCACATAGAAGATTGTGTAACAAGCCGGGTAAGCTCGGAATGGGTCAGAAGTTGGTCAACTGGGTGGCAAACTGGTTGATGGGCAGAAAACAGAGTGGTGGTAAACTGTATAGCAGAACAGATGCAAGTCACAAGTGGGGTACCTCTGGGGCCAGTCCTCTTCAATATTTTCATCAGTGACATTGCAGAGGGACTGGAGGGTAAGGTTTGTCTGTTTGCAGATGACAACCAAGATCTGGAATACAGTAGATGATCCAGATGGGTGGGCAGAATGAGAAGAGATCTGGATAAACTAGCAAAATGGTGGGAAGAGTGGCAACTGGGGTTTAGCATAAGAAGTGCAAGATCATACACACAGGAAGAGAAACCCTGAAGCCACCTATAGGCTGGGAGGAGTTGCTGGCAGTCACAAGGGAGAGAGAGACTTTGGCATCATCATCACCGATGACCTGAAATCATCCAAGCAGTCCACTAAAGCAGTAGGTAAGTCTGGGGGGATGTTGTGGTGCGTTAGTAGGGGTATCACAAATTGGAAGAGGGCAGTAATAATCCCTCTTTACAAGACACTGGTTAGACCCCATCTGGAGTAGTGTGTGCAGTACTGGAGGCCATACCTTCACAAGGACATTAATCAGATTGAGGCAGTCCAGAGAAGGGCAACCAAAATGGTGCAGGGACTGCATCAGAAAATGTTTGAGGACAGATTAACGGAGCTCACTATGTATACCCTAGAGCAAAGGAGGGAGAGAGGTGATATGATCGAAACATTCGAACACCTTAAGGGCATTAACACGGTGAAAGAGTAACATGTTTCAATATAAGAAAAATAGGACAAGAGGACACAGCATGAGATTAGAGGGAGGCCGATTAAGGTGTAATGTGAGGAAGTTTTTCACAGAAGGGTGGTGGATACATGGAGCGCCTACCTCAGGAAGTGGTGGATATGAATACAGTGCAGGGCTTCAAACAGGCATGGGATATATGAGGGGAGCAATTCAGTTGAGCATGAATAGATAGGCCATTGACAGAGCCGAATGCCGATGGCACATTTATAAGGTAGAAAAAATGGGCAGACTGGAAGGGCCTTGCGGTCCTTATCTGCCGTCAACATCTATGTTACCAACTTCATGGTCATAGCACAGAAAAAATTAAAATGGACTTCTTTAACAATATTGTATTTTAAACGTAGCATTTTAAATTTATGACACATGAATGCAATTGTTTTCTTGAATATATTGTACATGTATTTCGATTTGTTATAATACTCCTATGTATCACTATGGTGCGTGTACTTATTTGTATTCCATTGTCCGATTGTTATGTCTGTCTTTATATTACTGCTTAATGGATGCAACTGTAAAAGAGATTGTTCTCAATTTTCCTTTCCAATAAACTGAACTGAGTAAGTCGACAAGATACAAATGCAGAAAGCTAACAGTTTCGGGGAACCGATGTGTACAGTATGAATATACTGCACGCAGACAAGTAATCAGAATAATTGGGCTGGCTCCATGGCACTTACCAATGGGTGTTCGCTCGGCATACTGGCAACCCAGGTTCACGCAACCCAAGCCCAGACGGCAGGAGTGGGGTCCGCCAGGGAGAGTTTAAAGCATCCTTTGGACGCTTCCCTCCCAGGGAGTGGACGGTCCTGGACCACTGTTTGTTGGTCCCTGGTGGTAGCTAATGGTTGGCATTCTTGGTGGCTTGTGGCCTCATCGTGCCACTGAATGCCCAGTTCCCAGGATGCTGCCACGCCAGACCACTCAGGTGGGTGGGTTGGGAGAAAACCAGAAAAAAAAAAAAAATCAGCCACTTGGCTGACTGGATGATGTCGGCAGATCCCCACTCACCACATAGCCTGGAGTTGTCTGTGCCAACCCCTGCCATATGCCTGGGATATGCAGAATGCCTACAGGCGACTCTCCTCTCCAGTTGTCCCCCACGGGGAGGGGCCCCTCTGATGAAGGGATATGTAGGGTTACCTGGGTCAAGGCACTAACGGGGATGACAAAGGGACAAGGTAGTGCGCCTAGGCGGCCCGGAGTGTGACTGAGGGCTCGGGGGAGGGAAGAGCATAAATAAAGAGAAACAAAAACCAGAATAAGGCAAGTGCAGAAATTAATGGCAGGACAAGTACAATACTGAAACACATTACTTGGTTGACAAGTAGTAAGTAAAGTAAGTTGGAGACAAGTACAATCTGAGGAGCGAGAAATGAATTAAGCAATGTACATGCGGTTGTGGTCAGGAGGTTGGAAGCAGCTGCAGGTTGTGGACCGAGTCAGGTAGGACTTGAGGGCTGATCTGAAAGAAGACATGGTGGTAGAGGTGTGGGCATTTTTGGGGAGGAGTTCCAGTACTTGGGAGCAGATGAAGAAAATGCCTGCTCAGGGAAGAGATCAGGACGATCTACACGCCTGGAGCAGAAAAGCATCATTTGTGTTCTGTATCGTTGAGTAGCAGGTTGGCCACTAGCCAGTTTTGTATGTAGGTGGGAAGTCCTTTGATAGCTGGTACTGATAGTTGGGAGCACTGGGCTGCGATATAGGGCCATTAATCAGCGTATATTATTACTGAACAGGAGGTGGAAACAAACAGGAGGTGGTTAATGAAAACTAAGAGGAGGAGAGGGCCTAGGATACACCCCTGAGGAGGAACACCTTGGGTGATGGGCAGCTGGTGTGAAGAGGCATCACCAAATTTGACGAATTAGCAGTGGTCGATCAAGTAGTTGGAGAATCAGGTACTGGCGTGTGGAGAGACAAAGGCTGTTAATTTAGGGGTGCTGGGTTAGGAGTGAATGGTCAATAAGGTCAAAAGCCTTGGTTAGGTTGATGAAGACAGTGCCAGTGAGAGAACCTTTGTCCATGGTAGATTTTGCGTCATCAATAAACTTAATGAGGGCAACTATGGTGTGGTGGTCCTCTTGGATGCCATGCTGGCAAGGGATAGGAGTTGTTGGTTTGCAGGTAGTTAGCTATGAAGCAACAACCTTTCAAGTAACTAGCCGAGGATGGACAGGAAAGCGATGGGATGGTATTGCGAGATGCCTCTGCGGTCACCCTTTTGGGGACAGGCTCCTTGACTTTCCATTGATGCGGGACCACACCAGATGTGAGGGACAGATCTAAGATGTGGGTGATGAGAGACTAATATCCAAGCTTAAGTAGCTTGGCCTCGAGCCAGTCTGGGCCTGGAGCAGTGCCGAGAGGAAGGGAGTTAAGGATGTGGTGGACTACTTTTCTGGTAACTAGTTTCAGGTAGGAGGAGGGATGAGTGGGGGTGAATGTGGCATGGTTGTAGTCCTGGGAAGAGGGAGTGTGGGCAGGGATTGGGGAGAGATCAGTGATCGCAGTGTTGAACATATCTGCAATAGTGAGTGGGTTGGTGCAATGTACACCATTTATAATCATGTCCTTTGAGGAACTGATAGGAGCACCCATGAGCCCTTTGACATCACCCCAGAACCTGCTTGGATTGCCTGCAGAGGTGGAGAGTTTCTCCTTGTAGAGGAAGCTTTTGGCTGCATGTTGCCTTTTTGCGTAGGTTTCACAATTCCCAGTAGTTGAGTCAGTCTTGTGGTTTAAGTTTTTTTTTTTTTAAATAGGAGGCCCAGCATCCGTCTCTTTATAATCGAGAAAGTATGTCGCTATGCAGCCAGGGGGTGGCGATGCTTCAAATACCTCTTTGTGGTAGGAATTTACCTAAATTGACCTAGTTTGGAGGTAGGAGATGTGGGACTGGAAAATTCCTAAGGCAAGGTTTACATCAGTGGAAGCTAAGACTGGGAACCAGTCAATGAGGGAGAGCTCAGCATAGATGATGGTGGAGTCAAGGTGTGATTAAGTTCTTGCTGGTTAGAATTTCGGGGGGGACTTTTGGAATCTAACTTCCATAGGCAATAGATTGATGCACGTTATTTGTAAAGCACCCCATTCCAGGAACTCTGGGCACTGGACAATATTAAAACACACTAAAAAACAACAACATACAGTACACATCACATAGAAGCAGCAAGATGTCAGCTACATTTAAAGAGCTAGTGTACTGCCTGGAAACGGTCTGCAATTAATTGTAACTTACAGATGTAGGCAGCCATACCTCTCAACTGTCCCTGATTTTGCCTCAAAATTTTACTCTGTCCCTCCTAAAAATTGTGTTTTCGTGACCAAACAGTGGGGGTTATAAGCACAAACAAATGTCAAACATTAAAGTTATAGACAAGTTCTTCTTTAGAAAATGTATTTTACACTAAATCATTTATTCTACCAGCTTCCTGAGTGGATATCTCCAATTTTGAAGAAGTGTCCCGATTTTGGTCCTTTGACCCTGATTTTTAAGCCTTGTCCCTGATTTATGAGGCAGGAGGTTGAGAGGTATGAAGTCAGCCGTCATTTCTTATATCTAGAGTATTTTTTCTTTTCTGTTTGCTAATTAGGCGGCTTTTCACCTGGCAGTACTGTGATGCCGTCTGGAGCAACACACTGTCTGGAAGCTAAAAACAGTTCTGTCCCTCCCAATATATCACTGACTGACATCACTAGTAACCAATGAGAACAATTTCTCACTGCCGGGTTTCGCTTTCACATGAAGCAGCAAGGACTGGCTTTCCCTGGTTTACTAGTCAAAATGTCCTGAATTTTGATTGACAGCTTGTGAGAGTCAGTGTTCAGGTTGCAAGGATTGTGTTGCCTCAAGGTGTTTGGTCTAATTTTTGATGATGTAGTGGGAGGGACAGAACTGACTGTTTTAGCTTCCAAACAGAGTGCTGCTTCACACATCACCCCAGTACTGCCAGGTGGAAAATCTTCTAATTAGCAAACAGAAAAGAAAGAAAAAAGTACTTCAGATATTGGAAGTGATCGCCGACTGCATCTGAAAATTACTATAAATTCCAAGCACTACACTAGCTCTTTAAAGCACATCCATCTATAATAAGACAGGCTAATATCAGTAATAAATCAAATGCCTACTGAAATAAAAATGTTTTTAGACCAGTTTTAAACAAGTTTCTACTGAGGGTGCCTCCTGGAGATGTTTAGGTAACTAGTTCAACAGGGCAGGTGTGGCAACCAAGAACACACAGTCCCCAGAATGCAGCAACCTATCCCTGGGAACTCCAAGGAGGCCACCTCGGCAAAACGGAGAGCCTGGGTCAGACAGTGGGGCTTAAGGAGATCTTTCAGATAGACTGGTCCCTTCATGCAGGGAATAGGTAAGGAGCCCTACCTTTGAAATCAATCCTCCACCTGACCGGCAGCCAGTGCAGATCATGGAGGATAGGAGTAATATGCTCATTTCTTTTAATTCCTGATAATTTGCCACCACATTCTGCACCAACTGCAGCTGGCGGAGGTTGCCTCCAGATAGCCCTAGGTACAGTGCATTGCAGTAGTCTAACCTGGACACAACAAAAGCGTGTACCAGTGTAGGCAGATCTTCCAGATGGAATTAGGGCTCGGATCCGGACGATGTTCCGCAGATGGTAATATCCATGTCTCACAACAGCCGACACCCGAGCATCAGGTGTCAGACTATTATCCAGGATCACGCCCAGATCCTTCGCCTGTGAGGATGGAATAAGGGGGACCCCCCAGCACTAGCCCAGGGGGTCACCCTGACCACCCCCACCACAACAATGACCTGGATCCACCACCCAGTAAGTGGGACAGTGATCACTAATGGAGTCTGGGGGTACACCAGAGACTTGGATCCAGTAAGGCTGGTTAGTGAGCTTCCAATCCAACAGAAAGAAGGATGGACTGAGGGGGAAGGGGCAGGTAGGACTGGTAATGATTTGTGAGAGACACGCCTTGCTGATGACTAGTTTATAGGTTCTGGAATTAGGACTTAGCCAAGCAAGGTGAAGGTCTCCCATGCTAATTATTTCGTTCTAGCTGATTGAGGGTAGTATGTTGTCGAGGAGGGAAGTTAGTCCTGATATGTCACATTCTGGGGATTGTAAAACACAAAGGATATGACTTTTTTTGGTGTTGCCAACAGTAAGTGAGGCATGAAGTACTTCGTAAGCAGTGCCAGTGACTGCTGGCTGGGAAATCAGTGACAGGATGAGGTGGGACCTGTAGTAGATTAGAAGGCCTCCTCCATATCTGGGGGATGGGCAGTCGATTTGAAGAAAGGAGTAGTTGTTTAGGTTGCAGAGGGAGTTTGGGATGCTGGGCTTGAGCCAGGATTCAGAGATCCCTAGTACGTCGGGGGAGTAGTGGGATACTCAAAATCAAACTTCAAAAATGAAAGATCTGAGGCCAGCCCATCAGCGTAGCAGTAATGTTATCTCTTGTGACTCCTGCCACCTGGGTTTCTGGGTTTGGAACAAGCCTGGTACATCAGGGGAAGGAGGAATAAGCATCCCATCTGACGCAGTCCTCCTCAGGGAGGGAGGGCTGTATCACCTGGTCTGTTACCACCGCCTGTAGGAATACAGGCAGCAATGCAGCAGACAGGCGTGGAGGACAGGGATTTTGTTATTTTCTCTCATTTTCTTCAGGTAACAAACCTTCCAAGAATCAGTCTTCACCACTGATTCCCATTAATGGGTCTGGGTGGGACTAGGACCCCGTGGGAGCAACACCTTGGCCAGGAGGCCAGCAACAGCTACTGGGCACAGCCTGTGCTCCCCACTCCCGTTGTGCCATGTGTTAGCCAATAATCATTGCCGACTCCATCACCAGCCTCAGTTCTGTTCTTTTGTTCTTCTTGCCACTGAAAGTACTTCATGAGCACAGGCCCCGGTTCCCCTTGTCGCTGCCATTTTTGTTCTGCTGCGTCTCCATAGTTTTTCTTGTTCTTAGTTTTCTTTCTGCAAAATGCAGAAAGACAGTCTAAAGGGGCACTGCTAAAGAAAAAGAAAGTGACAGCTACCCATTATGTGTCAGTGCCCCTGTCGGAAACATACAGCTAGTTTAGACCGGCATCAAATCTGCGTGGCTTGCGTGGGATCTCAGCAAGACATGGATGCCTGCAATGCCTGCTTCTTAATGGACCACCATACCCAGTAAAACAGCTCGTTCTGGTCACCCAACCCCACCTTGGAGGCAGACATTGCATGCGTGCGTCCAGTGCAAGGTCTCTAGGCCCTTCCCCATGCCTCTTCCTGGAACTTCTGGTTCCTTAAAAGTACAAAGTTCTCCTCTACCTCACTATACAGAGGCCTCGAAGACTCCGGTGGATGGGTTCAGTGGACAGCGGACTCCTTCTGGGCGATCGGCTGTGAACGCTCCGCAGTCTGTCTGGCCTGCGCCAGAAACATCCGCAGTGGTAAGGCCGAAGCTATATGTTCGGTCTACTCCAGTGGACACCTCAATGTTATCCTCTGGTGTCACCTGTGCTGTTGTCACAGCTCACAGTGATGACATGGCGGGTGACCCCAAGGGCAACACTGGGCCTTCCTCCAACACTGTACACAGTGTGGGAGGAGGGACCGGCACCAAGGCGACTGGTTGCTCCGATGCTGGTTCGGAGACTATCCCTATCCATTATACAGCTTATACTGCTAATGACACCAAGAAGGGGAATGGTTCCAAGCATGAAAACAGTGGTGGGGGTGGCCATGGTGTCGATCCTAGGCCCAGCTCCAAGCAGATGACAAGGTCTCAGAGATCATCACCGACTCTAGGGAAGTGATGGCTCTAAGCACAATGTCTAGGTCGACACACTGTGAAGAGTCGAGGATGTTGTCGAATGTAGTGATGGGGAGAGGTCGATCTTGAGCACACTGCCTGAGGCAGTGCTCACTTGGGGTCACGGTGCCTTGGAGGTCATTTCTCTCCAGAGCTGATGGATGACATCGCCACGTGTAAGGACCAGGGTCACTCTGTGGGATCTGTATAGCTCGGTCGCCTCACCGGGGATTTAACCCATGGGCACTGCTTGGGTCAGTCCTCAAATGCACTGGGACACCCTTTAAGGGGATCCACTAGGGCCCTCCCCTCGGGAAAGGCCCCCTATGCAGTTCCACATCCCAGGCCAAGGCCCTCAAGACCGGAGTCTCAATCTGTCCTAGAAAGGCCTCGCCAATTCCTTAAAAGGATGCCTTCAGTCAATCACGGTCACTAATGTGGAAGCAACACCAGGCATTAGTCGGTGCCTTAAAAGAGAACAGTCAATACTAAGACTCCAGCACACATTGCAGTATCAGCATTAATTGAAGCGACTTTCATTCATTGTTACTGTTGCTGCTGCTGCTGATGCTGCTGCTGCTGCTATCTGACATTTTTCCCCTGTGCTCCATTTAGCAGCCAGTAACGTGGTTCACTGAGGGGCTTCAGAGGCGCGTCATCGGCTAATCGGAGCTAGAAGGGGCAGCATCATGTACTTGAAAAGCTTGTGCCGGCCTGAGGTGCGAGCGCTCAGGCACAAGCATGAGTGGCGCCAATCAGGAGAAATTTTGCCAACAAGCAACAGTGGTCAGAAACACTGCACCTGTAAGTTACAAGCATTTTAGTGTCCTGGGTTATTTTAACTCTGAACGTTGATAAAAAGTTTACATAACAGCATTCCTAAAATGGGGTGTTACTATATTGGGATGACTTGATTTTTATTAAGTTTAGCGTTGTTAGACCAGGATTATCATTTATATTAAATACCTCACGCTAAAATTCATTATCATGGTATGTTAACAGATGACTTTACTCAATTTACTAAGAACACAACCAAACTAATCCCTGACAACATTAAGTATTTGGGTTGAGTAAGGAAGGATATTTTACAACATGGGAATTATGGAACCCAGTCATAAATATGATGCCTATTCCAGTTTCTTTTCTAACCCTTTGAACTTGGTCTGTAGCTGGCTCCGTGGCATTGAGGCTGAGGTGCTGGACGCCTTACCTTGCACTCGCTGGTGACCTGTGTTTGGGAGCAAGCCTCGACCGCCGGGATCAACAGGGGAGGGCAGGACTGAGCATCCGGAGGACTGCTCTCCTATCTTGGGAGGGATGGAGATTCTGATCCTGGGCTCTGGCGGTGACTAGGGAGCATAACAGCCCCTGAATCCATCAGCCAGGGGATTGGCTGTGGCAGCAATGATGTGGGTGTGCCCGGAAGCGAGCAACCCACGCTGGACACACTGCATGTCTGAGCCATCGGGGGAGGGCAGAACAAGGAAAAACCCTGAGGCCTCGGTAGGCAAAGGTGGGTAGAGTGGCAGACCACCATACCCAACACCAGATCCTCCAGATGCTCCCTGCGCGACACCTGGTCTGCCCACCAAATTCTAGAAAGGTCACCGGAGGAGTTGGTGGTCTCACCCTGGGGGCTTAGATCCAGGGATCGGTGGACGGGACGGCGGAGAGGAGGCTCCAGCAGGTAATGCTGTGGATTTCAAGGCGGTGGGCGGGATATGGGTCGGTATCCCACTGGAGAGAGTCCGAGGCTCCAGAGAAAGAGTATAAAAAAAAAGAGCTAAAAAAAAAAGAAAAACACACCTTGGTCTGTACTACTTTGGTCTGGTGATGTTGAGACTAACCCCAGTCCTCTATCTCAATACAATGCTTTAAATAGGCATGTGTGGCAGTCGGTGGGCTTAGATTTGCTTACTTAAATGTGAGGAGTATCGTTTCTAAGAAACAGGAGATTGGGTCATGCTGGGCAACCCAGGTCTCAGACATACTCACGTTTGACAGAGTCCTGGCTAAAGCCTACAATAAATACAGGTTACTCACCTGTAAACAGGAGTTCTAGGAATGGTATATGTTCATCCACACTTACTGGCAGGTTCCTTGCCGCTTTAAATCTTGCCAGAAGGTCTTCAAGCTGGCTCCTCCCACCCACCCGGGTGGTAAAACTCTCAGCTCTGCCCCACGACACCAGATCTAGCCCGCTAGAAGCCAGGTTGCGGGAAGCCGGGGAGGTCGGGTGGGTTGTGTGGATGAACAACATATACCACTCCTAGAACTTCTGTTACAGGTGAGTAACCTGTATTTCTAGGGACATGGATATGTTGTTCAATCCACACTTACTGGCAGACTCCTAGCAGTTCTCCGGAGGAGGAAGGCAAGGCGCGCACCCCCTACTTGGGAAATAAGGACTGGAGAACCGAGGTCCCAAAACCAGCATCCCAGTGACTCAAGGTCGATGTGGTAGTGGGTAATGAAGGTGTGTGCCGACTTCCAGGTAGCAGCCCTGCAGATTTCCTGGATAGGGACGTCCCTGGAAGCAGCCACCGATGCAGCGGTATGGCAGGTAGGATGAGCTCTTATCCCTTTGGGAGGCTCCATGCCAGCCAACCTATAGCAGAGATCTATGCAGGAGGTGACCCACCTGCCTATCGTCCCCTTGGCTGCAGGTCTGCCAGGTGCGGCTTCAGCGTAGGTGACAAACAGCTGGCGAACCTCTCCCCGAACTTCAGCCGTCCACTCCCCTTATAATAAAGAAGCTCTTCTCGAGTCCAAAGTATGGAGCCTATATTCAGCCTCCGAGGTATGATTGGGGTAGAACACCGGCAGAGTTAACACCTGGTTAAGGTGAAACTCCGACACCACCTTCGGAAGGAATTTCGGATGGGGGCGCAGGACAACCTTGTCCCTGTGAAAGACCAGATAAGGAGACTCGATGGAAAGTGCCTGGAGCTCTCCCATCCTTCTGGCTGACGTGACAGCCACCAAGAAGGTGGTTTTCCATGACAGGTGAGAGATGTCACACCTGTGCATTGGTTCGAATGGCTTGCCCTTGAGCTTAGCCAATACCGGCAGTAGATCCCATGGAGGTGGAGGTTCTCGCACTGGAGGGAATACGTGATCAAGGCCTTTGAAAAATTGCCCGACCACCTTCTCCTATGCCACCAACTTTTCCGGCCCACGCCCAGTAAGCAGAGATGGCTGCCAGGTGCACCTTAAGGGTCATCAACCAAAGCCCTAGCTGAGAAAGGGACCACAGGTAGTACAGAATGCTGGCCAAGAAACAGGAAGAAGGGTCCAACCCCTAATCTTGACACCAAATGGAGAATCTCTTCCATCTGAAGGCATAGCATTTTCTGGTCGACTCCTTACGGGATGCCTCAACAACGTTGAGGACCTCGTCGGAAAGACCAGAGGCCTGGAACTCTAGCCACTCAGGAACCAGGCAGTCAGGTGCAGGGATTGAAGGTCGGGTGGAATACCTTCCCCGGCTGACTGAGATCAGGCCGAGGCGGCTAGAAATGTCTCTGGAGTCTGGAGCTGAGGCTGAGGAGGAGATCTGGATACCAGAACTGACAGGGCCGGTCTGGGGCTACCAGAATCACCTGCGCCTTGTCCCTCCTCACCTTGAGAAGCACCTTGTGGATCAAGGGAAATGGGGGAAAAGCGTAGAAGAGGCCCAGGGTCTACGGCCTTGAGAAGGCATCCCCCTGCAGCAAGCCCTGCTGAGGGGGGCGGGCATGAAACAGCCTCAGTTTCGTATTCTCCCTGGAGGCAAACAGGTCCACCTGAGGTGTGCCCCAGTGGGAGAACAGACTGTGTACTACCTCCGGCAGGAGAGACCACGCGTGAAATGCAGCACCTATCCAGCTTAGGGCATCGGTCAGAGTGTCGGAGGCTCCCGCCACATGAATGGCTAGAGATCCGCCTCCAGTCTCCCCAGGAGAGACCAAGTGCAGAGAGCTTCCTTCCACAGAGGCAAGAAACGCGTCCTGCCCTGGCGGTTTAGGCAGTACATGGTTGTGGTGTTGTCAATCTGGACCTGGACCACTTGACCCCATACAAATGGAGCGAAGGCTGTGAGGGCTAGTCGGACTGCTTGAAGCTCCAGCAGGTTGATGTGGCATCGAGACTCCTGGGGGGAACCAGAGGCCGTGCGCTCCAAGCTCCCCTAGATGGGCACCCCAACCCATCAGAGAGGCGTCAGTCAGAGTGACCGTCGGCTCCGAGTGGACAAACAGGATACCCTCCTGCAGATTAGTGGGAACGATTTACCACTGGAGAGCATTCCCCATCTCCTGGGTCACTATCACTGGCTGGTTCAGAGGACTGGGCGCTGTGACCATTGGCCAGCCAGTCCCCACTGCAGGGCATGTGCAAGAGGCCCAACGGACCATGCTGGTGCAGGCTGCCATGAGGCCCAGGAGGTGCAGGAAGCCCCAGGCAGGACGCAACTGCCCAACCAGAAATGATTGGGCAAAGGAGGAAAGAACCTCGGCACTGTCCGCCAGAAGCCATGCTCTGGCTCGAAGACAGTCGAGCTCTGCCCCGATGAACTGAATCACCTGCGTTGGCACGAGTTCTGATTTGGCCTCGTTGATGAGGAGGCCAATCTGAGAGCAGACCTGGAGGGCCAGATCCCTGGACTGCTCCACCTCCGACTTGGAGGAGGCTGCAATTAGCCAGTCGTCCAGGTAAGGATACACCCAGACCCTTCGGCGCCGCAGGAATGCTGTCACCACTGCCATGCATTTGGTGAAGACTCTAGGAGCTAGAGAGAGGTCGAAAGGGCATGGCCCGGAACTCGTAAAGGGATCCCTCTGCTCTGAAGCGGAGGAATCGCTGGTGGGACGGACGGATTGGGACGCGAAAGAACGCATCCTGGCAGTCCAGAGAACAGAATCACATGCCTCGTTCCAAGGATGGGGATGATCTGAGCCACAGTGACCATCCTGAAGGTTCGAGACCTTAGGAACTTGTTCAGGTCATGAAGGTCTAAAATGGGGCACCAGCTCCCATCCGTTTTGGGACCAGGAAGTATCTGGACACAAACCCTGGGTCTGAAGGAGGATCAGCCACCTCTCTGATCACCTCCTTCTGGAGGAGCAGGGCAATGTCGGCTCGACGGGCCGACAGAGAGGCTGCGGACCCCGTAGCCCCCCATGGGGCGATGGCTCGATAGGGTGGGGACTGCTCGAATTCCAGCGGCAGACCCCTTCCTACCACTTCCAACACCCAGCGGTACGTGGTGATATCGGACCAGGCGGAAATGAAGTGGCAGAGCCAAAGGACCGGCCGAGGAGCCTTCTGGACCTTTCCCTCCTGGCTTCCTGTTGGAGGAAGCGGCAGGCTTGGCTTTGGGGTGCCAAGTACAAGCCTGCTGGCCCTGATGCTGGTGTTGCTGGGCCAGACGTGCTGCAGGGGCTGAAGGACGAAAGGGCTTACGCTGCTGCTGGTGGCCTTTGTCCTTCTGGGCAGACGTGACAGAGTCCAAGGTGGCACTGGACTTCTCGATCCGTTGAAGATGCCCCTCAACCCCGGGACCGAACAAGTCGGTACCCAGGAAGGGAACGTCTGCCAGCTTGTGCTGGGTATCTGCCGTGAAAGTGGAGATCCGCAGCCAAGCTCTGTGGCGCATGGCCACTGCGGCCGCTACTGACTGGGCACAGGAATCAGCAATGTCCAGGGAGGTCTGGAGCTGCTGTTTGGCCACCGTCCTTCCCGGATCCTGCACCTGCTTGACCGTAGTTTGGAGGTCAGCCGGGAGACTAGGAAATCACCTCATCCAGGAAGCCCAAAAGGGCGTGTGAAAAGTGTGCCATCAGGACAGCTGAGCTGGCCTGGCGAAAACCTAGGGTAAGCAGCGTAAACTTTCCACCGGAGTAGTCCAACTTCTTGGACTCCTTGTCGGGAGAGCTTGTCCACGTCCTGAGCATTCTTGACGCGGGAAAATGCTATCGGTCACGAGCCCCTCCACAGAGGGTGCTCTGAGAAACCAGAAAGTGAACGGTGGGAACAGCATACTTCGAGCCTGTGCTGGACAAGAAGTTGCTACTGCTATAGCTCCAGGGCTGGGCCAACAATTGATTCGGCCACCGGGAAGGCCTCCATGGGGGAAGCCCCTCTGTCCAGTATCTCCGTGAGGGGATACTTGGCCAGTTTTGAAACAGGTTCGAGCTTCATCCCAGTGGACTCAGATGAGCCGAAGCATTCCCAAAAACGAGGATGGGCTCTCGTCCACTGACTGACCCTCAATGGACTCCAAGTCAAGCGGCCTGGAGAACAAGGAGGAGTCATCATCAGACTCAGAGGAGTCTGCGAACAGCTGCCGAGTGCCTGAGCCATCCTCCACCTGCCGAGGTCGATCGGAAGTGAGGGTGACCGACAACCGATGGGGCAAGCCCTGACCTGACCGAGAATCCTTGGTTTGAGGCCCAAAATTTTGGTTGTGGAGGGGGTTCCACCACAATGGGTGGCGCCCGGCGGTTCCGGCCGAACAACTGGTGCCAGCTTTGGCTCCTCGACCACTGCGGGGTTGTTTCGACGCTCCAGTGACAGCCACTTAATGGCCGAGGAAGATGGCCAGTCGGCCTATTCCCAGTCAAAAGAGGCTGCCACATTAGCTCCTCGTAGCGCCGACACAATTTACGCCAGAGCCTATCCTCCGAAGAGGACAAAGACGAGGATGAGCAGAGCCACCGCTTTCCACGGTGCCGAGACAGAGACCGCCGATGTCGGCGGGATCAGCTGGACCGAGAAGAGGTCCGAGACCTTCGGTGTTTCTGAGAGGGGCCGGGGGAAACCCACTCCTCCCTCTGTTCAGGAACCTTAACCAGGGACTCCGGCACAGCAGGCACAGGCAAGTCCTCGGTTTCCACCAGAGGGAACCGGTGAAGAAGGGTTGTTGGCTTCTCCAGTCGACAGCTAGTCCGACGGGTCAAGAAAAATCTCGACTGCGTCAACAGGTGCCTCGGCCAGCTGACCTGACGGGGACACCGTGAAGCCAGTGGCCTTAGCCGCAACCTCAACCGAAGAAGAGTGTCGACTATCCAGGGAAGGGGCCCCCTCCTGCTCCCACAAACGCCGACGGTGGGACTTACCCTTGGGGTCCTTCTTTTTAGACCAAGAGGAATGTCCCGAAGGCCTTCTCCCTTGGTGGAGAGGACTAGCAAAGCTCCTTGAAAGAAGCTGTGCAGGAGGATTCCAAGGAGAGCGGATAAATGCGCGACCGAGGATGATGATGCGGCCTGGGCCGCCTCCTCCTCGAGCGATCATCTGCTCCAGCTGTTCCATGAGCCCGCAGCATGACACTGCTCAACAGGCCTCCTTAGAATTAACCAGAGGATAATGTTGGTCGCTAACAATGACTACCAGGCAGCGCCTCTCCAAGACCGAGCTGAAAGGATTTGCACAACTCACAAGCTTGTGAGTCATGGCCGAGTCAGAGGCAATAAACGCACGTGGCGTGTGGATCGGTTCTGGACATCTTCTGCCCACACGGGCACCTGCGAAATCCGGGAGTAGATTTGTCCATCACAGCCACGAGGGAAAATACAGACCGAAGTCTTGTAAATCTCAAGATAAGTTTCGGATTAACCGAAGAGTGTGAATCCAGCCTAAAAACGCAGCCCGCTAAGGAGGGAACCTGAGCTTCCAAGCGATAAGGAAGATCTGGCGTCATGAGGCAGAGCCGAGAGTTTTACCACCCAGGTGGGTGGGAGGAGCCAGCTTGAAGACCTTCCGGCAAGATTTAAAGCGGCAAGGAACCTGCCAGTAAGTGTGGATTGAACAACATATCCATGTCACTAGAAATGATAATCTCTCGCTTTGGAAGGATATGAATTATTTAAAAAAGCAGGGTTGGGATAAAAAGGTGAGGGATACTGGTCTATTACAAGGGTGAACTGGAATTAATAGTTTTGTGTCCAAATTACAGTTCCAGTACAGAGTGCTAATGGTTATTTCTTGAGCCGAAAATGGGAGGATGCAATAAACTGAAGTTTTGTACTGTGTATAATCCCCAAAACAGGTTGGCATGGGCTTAAAGATTTGTTTTACAATTTATAGCTCCTTCCAACAGGAGGTGATATTTTGGTAACGGAAACTGCAATATACATTGGGATCCTGAAACTGAACCCGAAACGGAGTCTTTAATTACCAGTGCAGGATTATGCCAATTTATAACTACAAATACTCGCATGAATATGAAAACTGGCAGACATTCCACCCTAGACTGGATACTCACTAATAACCCAGCTAATGTAAAAAGTAAAGGAATTTTTTCTGGATGTGGTCAGTGATCACCTGGTGACTTACTGCACCTGGAAATGTAAAAAGGACCAGATCACCCCCAAGATTTATTTCCTTTAGGAAATTCACCAACAAAATTAGTGGTAGGTTGCTAAGGGACTTAGATCAGATGGACTGGTCTTACTTGGACACAATTCCCGAGGTGGATGCTGCAGTTGGCTATTTCACAATGTCCCTCTTGGAGTTGCAAAACAAGTACTTCCCTAAGATTTCTAGGAGGGTGAGAGGAGCCGTTAATAAGTGGATCACTCCAAATTTGTTTCATTTGATGAAACTGAGGGACAAGGCTGTTAACTATTTTAAATTAACCAATAGTGATACTGACTTTAATAATTACAGAAGGCTAAGAAATGAGCGCAAGACCAAATTAAGACAAAGTAAATTCAATTATCACCAAAACCAACAGAATAATGATTTGAACCCCCCTCCCCCCCAAAAAAAGAAAAGAAAAATGTTGGTGATCCATAAAGTCCCTCACAAATCCAATCATTAAGCAGCAGACCGAAGTGTTTTATAATAATGGGAAAGAATTAACAAACATGCAGCAAATTAGGGAAACAGTTCTTAGCAGGTTCACAGAAACCTAAGTGCACCAAGGATTTTGACCCAATTGGTAACAATGATGTTCTCTCTTCAGTAAGAACAAATTCTACCTTCCATTTTCGTATAATAAAACCCAAACAGGTGCTTAGACTATTAAATCAGATACCCATTAACAAGAGCTCAGGTGTATGTGGACTTGAAGAAAAAATTACTCACCTTAGTAATGTTGTTTCTTCTAATGGAGTCTTGCTATATTATGACATATGCAGTGAGTCCCAACCTCTCGAACTGCCCCGGGGTGAAAGAGTTAACTTTCCATGCCAGGCATGGAACGGTTGAAACTCTGTCTGTTGTTCTTCAAACTCAAACCGCCAGATCTTTATGAGCTAAATTCACTGAGGTCCTGTGGAAGCTGTAAACCTACATAGCCAACTGGCTACTAAACATAAGAACAAATTTTTTTTGGTCCCAAACAAAGACTCAAGTCAGGAGACTCAAAAATGAAAAACACAACACCAAGTCACCCCAAGAAAGGAGGGTGAAAACAACAAGGTGGGCAACCTACTAAGTGCTAACAT
The DNA here is from genome assembly GCA_016271365.2 of Neoceratodus forsteri. Classification (NCBI taxonomy): domain Eukaryota; kingdom Metazoa; phylum Chordata; order Ceratodontiformes; family Ceratodontidae; genus Neoceratodus; species Neoceratodus forsteri. Next base: position 423,719,678 of record CM028138.1, read on the forward strand.
TGCACTGCCCACCCACATCCCAAAAACAGAGGTTCTGAGAGGGGCATGGGAGGTCATAATATAGCAAGACTCCATTAGAAGAAACAACATTACTAAGGTGAGTAATTTTTCTTCAAACAACATGAAGTCTTACATAAGTGACATGCAGACTACAAAGCAGTAACTCCATGGAGGAGGGACAGAACCTACTTAGGAAATAAGCTCTGAAGCACAGCTGTAAGAACCCAGCATCACTCCTAGCCTGGATGTCCAGGGAGTAATGCTTGCAAAAGTGTGAACTGTCTTCCAGGTAGCTGCTTGACATATCTCTAGAATAGGGATGTCCCTGGCAGCAGCCAGGAAGCAGCTGTACCTCTGGTAGAGTGAGCCCTCAGGCCTGAGGGAGGAACCTTACCCAGTTTTTCATAGCAAAATTGATACAAGAGACAATCCACCTGGCAATGGATCTTTAGTGGCAGGTTTCCTTTACCAACCTCACCATAAGTGAGGAACAGTTGGAGGGAGCCAAACCTGTGACCCTTGAGTCGCCTATGTAGTAACTAAGGGCTCTCTTCACATCTATGCTGTGCAGCCTCTCTGCCAGAGGAGGAATGGTCAGTGAAGTACACTGGAAGAGATATAGATTGATTAAGGTGGAAATCTGCAACCACCTTAGGCAAGAACTTCCTGTTAGTCCTGAGGACCACCTTATCTCTATGAAAGGAGATAAAATCAGGCTCCACTGACAAAGCTTGTAATTCACTTATGCGTCTGACAGAAGTGATGGCTAACAGAAACACACGTCTTCCAAGTCAAGTACTTAAGCTCTACTGAAGGCAAAGGCTCAAAGGGGGGTTGCATAAGCTGAGCAATGCAAACATTAAGATCCCAGGCAGGGACAGGGTCCCTGAATGGAGGGTTGGTGTGAAGCAATCCCTTGAAACACTTGGAGAATACAGGGTGAGCTGAAAGAGAAGAGGGCTTACCTGCTGAAATAAAAGCAGACAGCTGCCAAATGCACTTTTAGGGTAGCTGGTCTCAGCCCCAAGGTATTTAAGTGGACCATATAATCCAGGACTGTGGGTAAATCAGCAGATTCTGGAGAAATATGCTTTCCAGAGCACCATATGGAAAACCTTTTCCATTTGAAATTATAAGTAGCCCTGGTGAAAGGTTTCCTAGAAGCCTTCAGGATATCCATTACACCTTGGGAGAGGTGTAGATCAGCAAACTCTAACTCTTCAGGAGCCAGGCCTTGAGACTGAGAGATCTGAGGTTCGGGTACCAAACCCTCCCCTGAGCACAGGTTAACAGGTTGTGATTCCTGGGAAGACACAGGGGAAGATGGACTGCTAAGGACAGTAGGAGTGGATACCAGGGTTGTCTGGCCCAATCTGGAGCAATCAGGATCATCTTGCAGGGCTGAGATCTGATTTTGACTAGCACTTTGAACAGGAGAGGGAAGGGGAAGCATAGAGAAACTTCCCTTCCCAAATGAGAACTAAGGCATCCAGAGGGACTGAGCCCAACACTGGGGGCCTGCAGCAAAAAAGGGGAAGTTGGTGATTGTCTGGGGCTGCAAAAAGATCTATCTGCGGGGTGCCCCATCTGGCAAATATCACCTCCAAAACCAGGGGGTCCAGTGACCATTCGTGATGGCCCTGGGAAATCCTGCTGAGAGCATCTGCCAGGACATTGTCCTTGCCTGGGAGGTGAACTGCCGTGAGGGAGGTGTTCAGGGAGTAAGCCAGAGACCACAACTTCATTGCTTCGGTGCACAAGGCCGTAGACCGAGTGCCCCCTTGTTGTTGATGTACCACATTGTGGTAGTGTTGTCTGTTCTGACCTGTACAACTTTGTTCTGAACAGATCTGGAAAAAGCTTGAAGTGCTAGAAAAACTGCTCTGAGTTCCAACAGATTGATGTGGAGCAGAGATTCCTGAGGGGACCACAACCCCTGGGTAGTGAGATCGCCCATGTGAGCTCCCCAGCCCAAAAGGGATGCATCTGTAGTAAGGATTAAGAAGTGAGACTGAGTGACAAAAGGAACCCCTTGACTCAGATTGCTCTGATCCTGCCACCGCTGTAGGGCCTGGATCAGGGTTCGAGTCGCTGGGATCAATTTGGTTAGAAGGTCTTTCCTTTGAGACCAAAAGGCTCTCAAATGGAACTGGATGTCCCTCATCTGAAATCTTGCTCCCTGCACTACTGCTGTAAAAGCAGCCATGTGCACCAGGAGCTGCAGAAAATGCCTTGCTGGTCGAGAGACCTGCAGGGTGAATGAGGAGGCCAGAGAGACCAAGGTCCTTGCCCTGTCCAAAGGAAGGAAGGCTCTGGCTTTCTCTGTGTTCAGCTCTGCGCCTATGAAGGTGAGGAGCTGGACGGGCTCTAGAACCGACTTTGAAAGATTCAGAAGGAAACCTAGAGAGGTGAGCAGTTGCTGAGTTATCTGTAGGTGTAACTTGACTTGGTCTGGGGACTGGCCTACTATGAGCCAATCGTCCAGGTGAGGAAGATGGCAATTTTTGCCTTCTTAGGAGAGCAACTGCTACTGCCAGGCATTTTGTGAATACCCTTGGGCAGAGGTGAGGCCAAGGGCATTGCTCTGAACTGGTAATGGCCTGAGGGCAGCTCGAACCTGAGGTACTTTCGATGGGAGCTTCTGATGAGAATATGGAAGTAGGCATCCTTGAGGTCCAGGGACTCAGCCAGTCTCCTGGCCTTAGAGAGGTAGAATAATTCCCAGAGTCACCATTTTGAATTTTGGTTTTAAAAGGTGCTTGTTTAAGTATCTGAGATCCAGGATGGGCCGCCATTCTCCTGTCTTTTTTGGGGTAAGGAAGTACCTAGTACAACCCTTTGCCCTGGTGTAGGGGTGGAACCCTTTCCACAGCTCTGAGAGCCAGGAGGGAAGAGACCTCTGCCTCTAGGGCAAGTGCCTCTGGTGGATTTGCAGGTGGAAAGGATCTGGTTCTCATCTTTGGAAACTTTTGAAGCTGAGAACCAGTCCCTGGCTTACTACTTCCAGGACCCACTTGTCTGATGTCAGAGACTCCCAGTTCCTGGACAAAGTAAGCCAGCCTGCCCCTACAGGTAGCTGAGAATCGGCCCTGGCAACCCCATCAGGGTGCCTGCTTGGCAGGAGCTTTGGGCTGAGGGGTGGAAGCAGGCCTGCTTGTACCCGTCTGCCTCTCCTCTAAGACCCCACCTCCTGAGCATAAGCAGAAGAGAGGCCTGCTTGGTAAAAGGCCTATGAAAGGCCTGCCCTGCCCCCTTAGTCTGGGTATCCCAGACAGGCTGTACATCTGAGCTGCCAGCCATTCTGGGTGCTACAGATGTAGCATGACTCTTGATGACACATCATTTGAGTCTACTGCAGCATGGAATTGCACCTTGGATGCCTCAATACCATCAGCAGCCACCTGCTCCAGCTCCTTGGCAAGCTGTCACGGACCTGTTTTGCTAGAGCCATAACAGTATCCCATCTGGATTTCTGATATCTAGCAACATAAGCCATATAATTTGCCTGTCTGAGTCCCAAGGATGCTGCCATGTACTGTTTCTTTGCCATGGCATCAATCCTCCTGGAGTCCTTGTCTGGGGGGTGTGAAGCCAAGGGAATATTTGCCTTGTCACAGGCTGCAGCCTGCACTACCCCAACATGGCTGCATTGTTGTGTAAGGAACTCCGTATCAGAGCCTTACAATGCGTACCTCTTGTCCATTTACTTATCCACAGGAGTTATAAGAATTTTAAATGTCTGTTTCCCAAAAGATTTATGCAAGGGAATAGACAGTCTCCTAGACTCTGGGATATCCATCATTTCCACATAGTCAGGCTCCTCTTGATCATCCACAGCTTCCTCCATAGGGAGCTGGAGGGTTTCAGCCACTTTTTTATAAAGCATAAAATGAGAAGGGGACTCAGAAAGCCTAGGAGGAGACACTCCTGAAGGTCTGTCTGGGGAGATGTCCGGGCCAATGGGCACATCCAGATTTTCAAATCCACATTCACTCTCCTCATACTCCTCTTCCCCCTCCTTCGGTTCATAATATTCCTCTAAATCATAATCTTGAACCGGTGGAACCGGCCGAACCAGGCGCTTACCTGATGGTACCGGTTCGGTCGGAACCGGGGAAAGCGACTGGACAATTTTAATTGCTTTCGCTATTTCTTCAGCGGTTGGAGAGGAAAGTTTTGGCTCCACACCAGCTGATTTCCTAGCTTATCCATTTTCTTCATGTAATTCTCTGTCTGCTCCCAAGCGGAGAATTACCCACAACAGGAAAATCCATGGTCCTTTGCTGGAACAGACGACTCGGAGTCGGTTCTCCTTTTGCCCGAGGAAGTCTCGCCCTGGTCAGAGGGCACTCCCTCTGGTTCGGTTTGAACCGAACCGTGCTGGCCATCCGGTTCAGCGGACTTTTTGGCCTCCCTTTCCCTGAGCCTACCAACTCTCTTTTCCAGGGTAGCTGCAGGAACATTTTTACAAATCTGGCAGTCTGCATTGAGGTGGTCAAACCCCAGACAATAAACACAGGTGGTGTGGGGGTCAGCCTTGGCAAAGACTTCCCCACACACACTGCAGTGTTGAAACCCAGTGGGCCCGGTTTTCCTTTTGGGTTTCTCAGACATAGTGCCAGTCCTAACCAAACTTACCCGTTTATGGCAATCCGCCAGGTAAGACCCTCTTATCGGTTCCCAACCGTGTCACGGGTCATGGAAAAAAACGTAATAAAATCCGTTTTTTAGAACCGATAAGAACTGGTAACCACACTCTAAATCACAGATTAAGATATTTTAAACAACCTGATCGGTTCAAACCGAACCGATAAACCGTTTACAAGTTCCACACAGAAGAGAATTAATGTAAACCTATCTAGTACTCACAAATACCACAGACAGAGCCTGAACCGACCGGCTGCGGTTTAGATTCGGTCGAAAACCGAGAAAAACAATACTTTAACAGACAAAATGAACCGAGCAGAAGGAGAAATCTCCGGAGCGACTGTTCAGTGAGGCGGAGTAAAGAATCGGACGGTTTGAGTTTGAAGAACAACAGACAGAGTTTCAACCGAGCTCGAGCTCAGCGTTCCATGCCTGGCATGGAAAGTTAACTCTTTCACCTCTGGAGCAGTTCAAAGGTTGGGACTCACTGCACATGTCATAATATAGCAAGACTTCATGTTGCTGGAACCAAGGTTTTTAAAACTTATTGCTGTGTGTGTGTGTGTGTGTGTGTGTGTGTGTGTGTGTGATATATATATATATATATATATATATAAAAAAAAATCCTTTGACAAAAATATGTAGTTTATCTTTGATTGCAGGACAATTTACTAGTCAATGGAAGCAAACAATAATCAAACAGATTTTTAAAAGTGGGTGTGTAGGGGATATGGATAATTAGCAACCTATTTCTTTAGTAATTACTATAGAAACTTGTCAACGAACAGCTCACTGAGTATCTCCACTCCTTTGGCCACCAGACTCCCGAGCAGCATGGCTTTCTTAAGTACCACAATGCGGGTACAGCCTTGGCCAGGTTCACTGACCACATCAGTGGAGCTACAGATGGGGAGGTTCACGCGTGCTGTGTTTGTGGACCTGTCCAAGGCTGCTGACTTGATGAACCATCGCCTGCTGCTCGAGAGGCTGGAGGGCATTGGACTGGCAGTCCCCCCACCTTGAGTGGTTCAGTAATTATTTAACAGGACATCCTCTGAGGGTGAGCTGTGGAGGAACTATGCCTCGTAAGACAATGGAACAGGGTGTGCCCCAGGGATCGATCCTGGGACCCCTCTTATTCACCATGTTTATGGACGCATTGCTACCAATACTGAATAATACGAATATAATAATGTATGCAGATATTATATTGTACAGCAGCTCCCCCTCAGTAGAAGTAATAAAAATTACAAACTAAATGAGGATTTTCTTGTACCATTGGTTAAAGAAACAATTTATTGAACTATAAAAAAAAAAAAAAATGCATGCTTTTCGTCGCAAGATCTCAACTTGCTAAATGTACTGCACTTGAAATAAACAGACTCTTCTGGCGGTAGGTTAGAACAAGTCACCAATTTAAATATTTGGTTATTTTATTAGACCTTAGCTTAACTTTCTCTGATCACATTAAATCAATTAATAGACAAGTTAACCAGGAACTGGGTGTTCTGTTTAATTACAAAACCTACTGACTTTACAGGCTAGAATGGAAGTGGCAAAGTGTACTCTTGCCCATCTTAAATTATAATTCATTTCTTTTCTCTGAAATATCAAAACTTGATTTATCATTATTGACCTCCATGTTTCATGCAGTCTGCAGGTTTGCACTTAAAGGATACCTAAATATTTTGACAACAAACTATCCAAAAATCTGACTCCGTAGTGACTAAAGGAAAGGCTGCTGTATTCATTAATGCTAAAACTGCATTTATATAGTTTACATAAATGTAATTCCAGATAATTTGAAAATTGTAAAATCAGTCTTCCAATTCAAGAAAAACTCTTACATTTAGTGGCTATTTTAGGAAGCAGGTATTAAGTGATGGCATCACTGCAGCCAAAGTCAGAGAGAGATATATGGTTCTCTATAGTGCCAACTAGTTCTTTTTTCCCCTTTCTATAGAATTGTTTCACCCAAATGGTCAAAATCATATGCATTATTTTGTACAATACACATGTTAGGCTATGGTTCTGTTCGTTCTGTTTACGTTAATATGCTGAAATTGTGTTTTAATCCAACCAACTTTCTCTGTGACAAACCACAGTGCATTACAAATCTTGAATAACCTGGTGGTCTAGTAGTTATGGTGGATCCAGGATGCTACAATGGGGGTGCTGGGGTGGTGTGCATACTTAATATGCACTAAAAATTTTTATTAAACCTTCATATTTTCTGCTATTATTCATTTCTAATATGTTTTTGACTGAACCTACAATTGTAATCCATAGTTTGAATGTAAACACTTGTACAATCAATATATCAGACTTCAACAAAGTGAAATGCAGCAGCAAGCAAGTGCGTTATAATGTTTGGGGGGTTGCAGCCATACCTTCAACACCCCTAGATCCACCAAATCTTTGTAGTAAAGGTCTTGTGCAGTCCAATGTTAGAGTTCATACTTTCTCAAAAATCAAATATATGCTTGCTTTGTCTTGTTCCATGGGTAATAAGAACAGGTTACTCACCTGTAACACTAGTTCTAGGAGTGGTATATATTGTTCATCCACACCGTCTGGCATTGTTCCTTCCCCTTTAAATATTGCCGGAAGTCTTCAAGCTGGCTCCTCCCACCCACCTGGGTGGTAAATACCTCGGCTCCGCCCCATGACACCAGATCTAGCCCGCTGGAAGCCAGGTTGTGCGCCTAAAGCCAGGGAGGTAGGGTGGGTGTGTGTGGATGAACAACATATACCACTCCTAGAAAGTACAGTTACGTAAGAACTTACCGTGACAGCAGATCTTCGAGAACAGCTCTTGCAGCAGGTTACACCATTAGGACTGAAGCCGGCAGGCGTCAGGACCCCAAGGAAAAATTCTAGCTAGCTATCTTCAGCGGGGACCGCCCCCGACGCCGGTCCCGCCTCCGACGTCGGCGTGGTACATAAGGGGGGCGGTCCCGCCAGAATCCTCAGCCTCCTACCGGAGACTCCCGCCGCAGGATGACATCAAAAGGGAGACCGAGGATCCACCGTCAGAAGGCAACAAGGAGAAAATCCCGACATAAGCATTTCTTCTTTTCTCCGTCTTCTCGTTTCTCTTTTTTTTGGCAGAACCCGTACCTCCTCTAGGGGAAGGTGGGCGGGGAAGGCACCTGCTGCAAAGCTGTTCTCGAAGATCTACTGTTACAGTAAGTTCTCGTAGCGTCGTACTATCTTATGAGACACAGCTCTGCAGCAGGTTACACCATTAGACTGATTCCCAAGCAGTAACGCTACCAGAAGATCCGGGAGGAGGCAGAGAGACAAGAAAACATTCCAAGTCCTGACTCAGGACAGGAGACCCTGCAGCACCGCTAAGCGAAACCGGCTCTTCGCAGAGAGGCGATGTCCAGACTGTAGTGCCTCATAAAGGTATGCACAGAGCTCCAAGTAGCTGCAGGCAAATAGCTGAAATGGATACATTCCTGAATGCTGCAAAAGGAAGTGGCCCACCCTGGTAGAATGACCCCGGATAGAACCGGGAGGACTTTTTGTTTAATCTCGTAACAGTACAAAATACACTGGACAAGCCAGCAGACAAAGTCTGTTTGGATACTGGTTGGCCTTTCATCCTCTGGGAGAAGGAGACAAAAGCTGGTCAGAACCCCGAAAGGGTTTAGATCTGTTAAGGTAATACCTCAGGCTGCGGTGAACATCCAGGGTGTGGAGCAAAGCCTCTCCTCTATTAGAGTAACTTGGGAAATAGACCGGAAGGTTGATATCCTGATTCAAAGTAAGTGTCGAAACCACCTTAGGCAAAAACTTTGGGTTCGTCCTCAGGGATACTCTGTCCCGGTGAAAAACCAAATAGGGCTCTTTGCACATGAGAGCGTGAAGCTCAGAAATCCTTCTGGCTGAAGTAACGGCAACCAAAAATAACGTCTTCCACGACAGAAAACGTAGCTCACAATCTGCTGCAGGCTCAAAGGGAGGGAGCGTAAGTTGTTCCAGGACAAAGAGTAGATCCCACGGAGGCACTGGGTCCCTGATGGGGGGCCTAAGGTGCAACAGTCCTCTAAGAAATTCCCGAGAGGCGTCTAATTGTGCAACAGTATGCTGCCCACCGAAGATGGTAGGCAGAAATAGCGAAAGGTGCATTTTGATAGAGGAGTAGGCTAGCCCTGAATGGAAGAGAGACAGGAGATAGTCTAAAATTACTCCCCACAGGACAACCTAAAGGGAAAGATCACGAGCCCGTGACCATAAACAAAAACGACGCCACTTCATGGCATATGTAGCATGCGTTGCCGGCTTTCTGGCTGCGGAGAGAACCTCTACAACCCCTTGCGAGACCCCGTGGCGCAAGATGGCTATGTCTCTAGGAGCCAAGCATGCAGGTTCAGAGAACGTAGATCCGGATGGAGCAATGAACCTTCCTCCTGAGACAGTAGGTGGGAGCTGAGCGGCAATGGGAGCAGGGGTTCCCGAGATAGCTGTGCCAGCAAGGGGAACCATATCTGTCTGGGCCAGAACGGGGCCACCAGAATCATTCGCGCGTGCTCCCTGTGCAGTTTGAGAAGAACTCTTTGGATCAACGGGAAGGGAGGGAAGGCATAGAGGAATCTGTTCACCCAGGAGAGGGACAACGCGTCTCGCCAGAAAACACCAGGCCCTGGACCTAGCGAGCAGAAATTGGGCAGTTTTGCGTTGGATGGGGATGCGAACAAATCCAGCTCTGGAACTCCCCATCGAAGAAACAGATCCTCTGCCACCTCCTAAAGAAGTTCCCACTCGTGGACTCTGGCCTGGGAACGGCTCAGGCCATCTGCAATTGTGTTGTCCACCCCGGGAACGTGAACCGCAATCAGGTTTGCGCCGTGTCCGATTACCCAATCCCATACTCTCATGGCCTCCCTGCAAAGGGGGTAAGAGTGTGCGCCTCCTTGTTTGTTGAGGTAATACATTACCGCCGTGTTGTCCATCTGAAGCAGGATAGTGCACGGTGGAATTATCGACTGGAAGGCCTGAAGTGCATAGAGGACCGCCCTCATCTCTAGGACATTGATATGGAGATGAGCCTCCAATGGGGTCCATGCACCCTGAGACTTCACCCCGTCTAGGTGTGCTCCCCACCCGAGACCTGAGGCATCCGTGGTGAGGGTTATCTCCGGGGACGGCGCTGCAAACGGGACACCCTTGGAGAGCAACCCGGGGGCTAGCCACCACTGCCAGTCGCGAATCACGGATTTCGTGATCCTGACTGGATGCTGCAAATGGTCTTGCCTCTGGTCCCATTGCGCCTTGAGCATCCACTGTGCTATTCGCATGTGGAGTCGTGCGAGAGGGACTGTAGGAATGGCCGCAGCCATGTGTCCGAGCAGACGAAGGACCGCCTGGCCGGTACGGTCTGGTTCGATGATAAGGCCCCTATGAGGGACCTGATGCGTTCCGCCCTGTCGGCCGGAAGAAAAGCTCTTCCCTGGACTGTGTCCAACACTGCACCTATAAACTGCAGTTTTTGCAACGGTACCAAGAGGGACTTCTCGTGATTTATAAGGATGCCCAGCGATCGAAATAAGTCCTGGGTGTCCTGGATCGCGAGCAAGAGCGCCTCTCTGGAGGCGGCCATGAGAAGCCAGTCGTCTAGGTACGGGAACACATAGTGGCCCTTTCTCCTTAGAGATGCTGCCACGACTGCCATGCATTTGGTAAAAACCCTTGGTGCGGATGACAGTCCGAACGGGAGAGCCCGGAACTGAAGATGGTGGCCTAGAAACTCGAAGCGCAGGAACCTCTGATGCACTTGGGCTATGGGGATATGCAGGTATGCATCCTGCATGTCTAGAGACGCTAAATAGGCGCCTTGTTTCAGCATGGGGATAAGACCCGGAAGGGTCACCATGCGGAATCTCTTGTACGCGACCGACATATTGAGGTCGCTTAGGTCCAGAATCGAACGGAGGTCCCGTTTTCTTGGGAACCAGGAAGAAGTGAGAATAATATCCTTGTCTTCTCTGGTTCCCCGGGACATACTCTATCGCCCCCTTTTCTAGGAGCGCGAGTACTTCTTGCCAAATTAAGGTTCCATGCTGACCCGGATACCGGGAGAGCAGAGGAGGCCTCGAGGGTGGCTTTTCTGCGAACTCTAAAAAGTGGCCGACGCTGACCAACTGCAGAACCCACCTGTCGGTGGTGATCGCCTGCCATCCCGGCAGGAAATTCGCAATGCGACCCCCGACCATAGCTTCCCGTTGATCCTGAGGGTGGGGGCGGAAAGGAGTCATGCTGTGGTGGCAGATGGACCCGCTGGCTGGGTCGACCTAGGGGTGCGCTGACCTCTGCTAGTGGGCTGCTTACCCTGGGTTCTGCGGAAACCAGAGCCCCTCTGTTGTGTAGCAGAGCGGGGCTGTTGTCTCTGTGTCCGCCCACGAAAATGGCTTTGGTTCCTAGGAAAGGAACCGAGCCTAGGACGGTACATGGCTTGTACCGACCTCACCGCCTTCCCGGCCTCTTGCAGTTTGGTAATAATCTTCTCCGAAGGATTACCAAATAACACATCTCCCTCGAAAGGGGCGTCCATAATGTTCTTCTGGACGTCCGGGGTGAAGCCGGAGACACGAAGCCAGGAGTGTCTCCGGAGGCAAACGCCGGAAGCTGCTTCTCGGGCCGATGAGTCCGCGGAATCGTACTCGGCTCTAAGCACTTGGGTCCCCTCGTCTGAACCCGTGCGGAGAGCTGGAGCATCTCCTCCTTCTGCTCACCTTCAGGTAGTTTCTCAGCTACCGCCAGACCCTGTTCCCACAGAGCGTTCTGAAACTGAACCATGTGGGTTAAGTAATTTAAGGATCTGATGGCGCAGGTAGCGGAAGCGTTCGTGTGCCTGCCCAGAGTGTCCAATTGCTTGGATTCTGGATCCGGTGGCAGGGTGCTCAAATGCTGCGGCCTCTGTGACCGGTCATGTGAGGCTGTTATGACCAGAGAATCGGCCTGAGGTTGTTGCGTCAAATACTGGTCCTCTTTAGGAGCCTTGTATAGACGGTCAGCTTTCTTCGGCACCACGGTAGCGAATGAGGCGCTCCACGCCGCCTTGGTGACGTCCACAAGGTGGACACCAAGGGTGGCACCACCACAGGCTTGGGGTCCTTCTGCCGAAGATACTTAGCCAGGCGTAGCCTTTCGGGTCTAACTCCTCAGCATCCCACCCCATGTTCTCCTGGATATAGCGCATGATATCCATGAACGAGGGGTCATCCGGAGGAGACCGTGGCGTCTCACGTGGGTCGGAGAAGGGATGAAGATTGGAGATGGGGATCTAGAGGTGGAGTATACTGATCCAGTGTCCTCCGTCGACGGCGAACGTCGGTGTCTCCTGGATCTCTTGGGGCTGGGTGATCCAGAAGAAGACCTTGACGGAGGTCTCCTCTTTGATGGTTGAACCCCGGGAGGAGATCCTGACTCCTTGGGGAGAGTAGAGCGGCCAACCGACCCCGCAGGCGAAGGGGGGGGCCGGAGCCGGAGGAGGAGGAGGAGGAAGAGCGGTGGGCGCCACGTCCTTCTTGATGGTGTCCCACCAGTATGTAAAGAGATCCTTCACATCCGCTATAGATAATCCCGACGATGGCCCAGACGCCGGGGGACAGTCGTCGGGTCCCGGCGACGGCTCCACAGAGACCTCGGGCGGCGGCGAGGGAGCCCTGGGAGACTGCAGAGGCCGGGATCGCCCATCTGGTCCTCGGGCTGCGTCCAGATCTTCCTCCGTTAAGCGGCTCCTGCCTGACGGCGGTCGGAGGCACAGGAGTCCTTCTCAGGCGGTGTGGACGCGGTCCCCAACCGACGTCCGATGGGAAGACTTGGCCGGCAGCGGTCTGACAGCAGAGCAGCGGCTCCGAGGAGGAGTAGCACGGAAGGTTGAGCGGCGGCGGGTCTACGGCCTCTTCAGAGGAGTAAGCTCTGGGTTTTCGGGGCAGCACTGAAGAGGACCGGACGTCGAATGCCGCCGAGCGGGAGCCCGACTTATGGTGGTGGTTGATGGCGCTCCCGGACCGCCAGGCCTTAGGAGTGGAGGGACGGCACGGCCTGGCGGTAGGGGCCTGGAAGATCGAAACAACTACCGCAGCGGGGGAGGAAGAGTCCTTGGATGGAGACCGGTCTGACTTAGACCCGGAGCTGCGGGACTCGAAGGCCCGAGTTGGAGACCTGGAAGGGTCCTTCTCCCTTCTCTTCCTTTCGGCATGCTTGTGAGATTTTGAAGATTCCCCCTTAGAGGACATGGCTCTAAATTTTTCTTCAAGTAGGAACGCCTGAAGAGCCTTCTGTCGCCGGATCCTCGTGTGGCTATTAAACCCTTGACAGAGGGAGCAGGCCTGGGTATCGTGCTCTGGGCCCAGGCACCGGACGCAGACCGTGTGAGGGTCCTTAAAGGGGATCTGCTTCCCCATAAGCACACTTAGATGTATGCCGGAGGTCGGGAGGACATCAGCAAAAGAATCCTTGAAGCAGAGTAAATTCCCGTGAGAAAGTTCAGAAACCACGTGGCAGCTAGACTGAGACCGGAGGGTCGAGGCATGCAAGTCGACGGCGGGAAAGAACTGGGGATTCTGGCGGGACCGCCCCCTTATGTACCACGCCTGACGGAGGCGGGACCGGCGTCGGGGGCGGTCCCCGCTGAAGATAGCTAGCTAGAATTTTTCCGTGGGGTCCGGCGCCTGCCAGCTTCAGTCCTAATGGTGTAACCTGCTGCAAGAGCTGTGTCTCAAAGTAAGATCTACTGTTACAGGTGAGTAACCTGTTCTTCTAGGAGCGTGGATATGTTGTTCATCCACACTGTCTGGCAGACTCCAAGCAGTTCTCCGGGAGGAGAGAGGCAAGGCGCACACCCCCTACTTAGGGAACAGAGATTGGAGAACAGAGGCCCCAAAACCAGCATCCCGGCGTGACTCTAGGTCGATGTGGTAATGGGTAATAAAGGTGTTTGCTGACTTTAGGTAGCGGCCCGACAGATTTCCTGGATAGGGATGTCCCTGGAAGCAGCCACACGAAGCAGCAGTATAGCGGGTAGAATGAGCCCTAATCCCTTGGGAGGCTCCTTACCACGCCAATTCATAGCCTGAACCTATGCATGATGTAATCCATCTCGCAATAGTCACCGCTTGGCTGCAGGTCTCTGCCAAGCGGCTTCAGCGTAAGTGACAAACAACTGGCGAACCTCTCCCAATTTCCGCGTTCTCTCCTTATAGTAGGAGAAACACGCCTGAGGTCAAGTATGGAGCCTGTACTCGGCATCCAGGTGTGAGTTAGGGTAGTAGACGGCAGAGTCAACACCTGGTTGAGGTGAAACTCTGACACCACCTTGGAAGGAATTTCGGGTGAGGCGCAGGACACTTTGTCCCTGTGAAAGACCAGATGGGGAGTCCACTGAAAGCGCCTGGAGCTCCCGTGCCCTTCTGGCTGGCGTGATAGCCACCAAGAAGGCCGTCTTCCACGACAAGTGCGAAAGCACAGACTTGTGCATGGGTTCAAATGGCTTGCCCATGAGCTTTGCCAAAACCAGCAAAAGAACCCACGGAGGTGGAGGTTCACGCACCGGAGGGGATATGTGATCCAGGCCTTTGAAAAAGCGCCCGATCACCTTTTCCTGAGCCAATGTCGGCTGACCGACCCGCGCCCGGTAAGCAGATATGGCTGCTAGGTGCACCCTTAGGGTTGATGACCGAAGACCCCTTTTGGAGAGGGACCAAAGGTAGTCCAGAATGTTAGCCACAGAGCAGGATAAGGGGTCCAGGCTTTTGCCCTGACACCAAATGGAAAATCTCTTCCATTTGAAGGCATAACATTTCCTGGTCGATTCTTTTCGCGATGCCTCAACCACGGTGTACACATCTTCGGAAAGACCCAAAGCCTGGAACTCTAGCCGCTCAGGAACCAGGCTGTGAGGTGCAGGGATTGAAGGTCCGGATGAAAGACCTTCCCCTGGTTCATTAATATCAGGTCCAGGCGTGTACACAGCCACTCCGGGGCCCTGCAGCTGAGGCTGGGGAGATCTGGATACCAGAACTGGCGTGGCTAATCTGGGGCTACCAGGATCACCCTCGCCTTGTCCCTCCTCACTGTGAGTAACACCTTGTGGATCAAGGGAAATGGGAAAAGGCGTAAAAGAGGCCTGGGGTCCACGCCTGAGAAGCCATCCCTGCAGCGAACCCTGCTGAGGGGCAGGCATGGCACAGCCTCAGCTTGGTGTTCTCCCTGGAGGCAAACAGGTCCACCCACGGTTTGCTCCAACGAGAGAACAGGTCGTAAGCTACCTCTGGATGGAGAGACCACTCATGGTATGTCTGGCCTAAGCGGCTGAGAGCATCCGCCAGTTGGTTCGTGACTCCTGCCACATGGATGGCTAGGAGATCCGCCTCCAGCCGGCTGACGAAGGTCCAGATCCGGAGCGCCTCCTTGCATAGCAGACGGGAGTGCGTGCCGCCCTGTTTGTTGAGGTAGTACATGGTCATGGTATTGTCCGTCTGGACTTGAACCACTTGACCCCGGAGCTGAGGAGCGAAAGCTGACGGCCAGTCTGACTGCCCTGAGCTCCAGCAGGTTGATGCGACATCGGGACTCCTCGGGGGTCCAAAGGCCATGGGCCCTGTAGTCCCCATGTGGGCTCCCCAGCCCATGAGAGAGGCATCGGTCGTAAGGACGACCGTCGGCTCGGGGCGGACAAACGGGATTCCTTCCTGCGGATGACTCGGGATGGTCCACCATTGGAGAGCATCCCACATCCTCTGGGTGACTGTGATCAGCTGGTCGAAAAGACCCTGACGCTGAGACCACTGGGCGGCCAGCCCCACTGAAGGGGCGTGATGTGCAGTCTGGCCCAACGGACCACTGAAGTGCACCGCCCATGTAACCCAGGAGGCCAGAAAGTCCCGGGCAGGCGCTAAGTGCCAACCAGAAATGATTGGGCAAAGGAGGAGAGAACCTCACCCTGTCCCGCCGAGCCGAGCTCTGGCTTGACAAGAGTCGAGCTCTGCCCGATGAAGTTCATCACCTGAGAAGCTACGAGTTCCGATTTGGCCCTGCTTGATCAGAGAAGCCCAAGTGAGAGCAGGTTCGGAGGTCAGGTCCCTGGACCTCTCCACCTCCTGAAGGGAGGAACCGCCAGGAGCCAGTCGTCTAAGTAAGGTAAATACGAACCCCTTGACGCCGTAGATGGGCTGCCACCTCCGCAATGCATTTGGTGAAGACCTTGGGGCGATGACAGGCGAACGGCATAGCTCTGAACTCGTGCAGGGTCGCTTCGACCCTGAAGCGGAGGAACTGCTGATGAGACGGACGGATAGGGACGTGGAAAAAGGCGCCCTGGAGATCCAGTGCAGAACCACATGTTTTGCTCAGAGATGGTATGATCTGGTTCAGAGTTACCATCCGAAAGTGCGAGACCTGAGATACCGATTCAGGTCGTGCAGATCCAGAATGGGGCACCAACCCCCGTCCGTTGGGCACCAGGAAATACCTGGAGACAAAGCCTGGGTCTGAAGAAGGATCCGCACTGGGCCACCGCCTCTTTGAAGAGGAGTAAGCAATATCATCCCAAGGGGCAGACTGGGCGACTGAGATCCTTTCCTCTCGTGAGGCACGGGGCTCGGCTGGGGAGGGAACTGCTCAATTCTAGGGGCAGTTACCCTGCCCGACCACTTCTAGAACCCACTTGTCCGAAGTGATACCGACCAGGCGGAAAGGAAATGGCGAACCGACTCCACGGAGGACCCAGAGCTGGTGTGGCAGTGCACGGAGGCCACCCCAGCCCGGCCACTGGGCAGGCTTAGAGGAGAAGGAGGAGGCACCTGACCAGCACCGCGGGCCTCTTTATGGGCTGCTGGGGACCTTGCTTAGGCCTAGCGCCAAGCTTGAGCCTGCTGCTGTTGCTGACCCCCTGAAAAGGTGGTTGTCTGACCGCAGGGAAGAATGTCGAAAAAGGCTTCTTCCCGCGCTTCTGCTGGTTCTTATTTGAAGAACTTTTAGCAGAGGTGGCATCTAGGGTAACATTAGACTGTTAGATGCGCTGCAGATAACCTGCCACTCCTGGCCCGAAGAGGTCGGTGCCAAGGAAGGGCACATCAGCTAGCTTGTGCTCAGTATCCGCGGGAAAAGAGGATAACCTCAGCCACGCCCTGCGGCGAGTGGATACCGCTGCACCTAGTGAGCGGGCACAGGAATCACCCAGATCCAGTGCAGTCTGGAGCTGTTGTTTAGCAACAGTCCTGCCTTGGTCCCTGACCTGCTTGACCGTGGTCTGCATGTCAGCTGGGAGGTGAGGAAGAACTTCGTCCAGCGACCCCAAAAGGGCGTGAGAGAAGTGTGCCATAATCACTGCTGAGCTTGCCTGACGAAGGCCCACGGACGATGCTGCATAGACCTTCCGGGCCGAGTGGTCCATAAGTTTGAACTCCTTGTCCAGAGAGGCGGTCAGTGTCCGCCGAGTTGCCCATCTGCCTGAACACTGAGGCGGTCACCAGGCTTTCACCGAGGGGTGCTCAGTAAACCCCGCCAAGGACCCTGTGGGCACCGCTGACTTATGCGCATGCGGCAGACGGAGCTGGGCAGGAGGCGGATGCTGCCAAAGTTCCAGAGCAGGGGCCAGTTATGGCCAGCGACTGGAAAGGCCTCCGTGGGGGTATCCCCTCTCAGAATATCTGTGAGGGGTATTCTGCCTTCTTCTGAATAGGCTGCAGAGGCATCCCGTGGACTCAGAAATGAGCCGGAGGATGCCCTGGAAGGAGGAAGGCCCTTCTTCCATGCCTGACACCGACAGCTCATCGTGAGAATGAAGGCCTGTATTATCCGACTCTGAGGAGTCCAGATACAAAGGCTGGCCACCTAAATCTCCCTCGATACGCCTGGGGCGATCAGGGGTGACTGTAATCAACAGTCTGTGAGGAAGACCCGGAAACTGTCGATCCTCCTTGGAGGGAACCCTTCCAAGAGGTAGCTTAGGTGGAGGTTCCACCAATATTGGTGTGGAGCCTGTAACTGGCCACGCCAGAGGGTGCACCGGAGCCCCGGAGGGGACCGGTGCCGAAGGAATCGGTGTCGGTGTAGGCCAAAGAGGCTGAGGCCAAGGAGAGCCGGACCGCCGAGGGAGCCGCTTCTGGCCTGCTAGCAGGAGTTGCTGCCACATAAGATCCTACAGCGCTGACGGATCTTCCGTCAAGCCTCTCCTCGTCCGAGGAGGATGAGGAACGTGGGGCGCCTCTTCCGGGGTGTTTGTCCTTTTGGGTCGATCGACCCAAGAGGACTACTCCTCGATCGAGACCGACAGTGTCGGCTTTGTCGATCAGGAGAAACCGGACCCGTGAAACAGAGGATCTGGTTCTGTCCTCGATGGGAGGCCAGCGGGACGTGTCTCCTCGTCGAGGAAGGAGAGATAGCATTCTCTCCAAAGAGTCCAGTCATCGAGCAGGTGTCGGTGACAGCGGCTCGATTGGGTCGAGAGAAATCTCGGGCCGGATCAGCAGTCTCCTCGACTTCTGTGCCCGGAACAGACAGAAGGTCCGAAAACGGCAGCCAAGGAGGCGTCTCAATGTGAGTCGAGACCTCGGACCGCTCCCGGTCCCAGGACTGTCTTCTTGGAGGAGGGAGGAGGAAGGGAGGAAGAGGAAGAGGAAGAAGGAGAAGGAGAAGGTTTTGGATCCTTTTTCTTAGAACAGGAGGAGTGCGAGCCCGAGGGCGCCTCACCCTTGGTAGGGAGAGACTGGCACAAATCCCGAAAGGATCCTGAAAAAGTGGAGCCCAAGTTGAGCGGCACGAAGAAGCCTCGACTGGCCGAAGCTTGGGCGGCTTCCTCCTCGAAGACCGCCATTTGTTCGAGCTGCTCGGTGGATCCCGCAGCCGTGGAAACCGCCCACCTGGCCTCCTTAGATTTTGCGTTGGATTCTGACTCCGGTCTCCCCAGCTTCAGGCGCGCTGGCGATCCTCCAAAACGGTCGGACGGAAGGAAGCGCAAATGGTACATAGCGAGGTATCATGAACGGTACCGAGGCAGTAAACGCACGAGGTGGGGTCGGTGCGCGACATTTTCTGTCCGCAAGGACACCGGC
This sequence comes from Neoceratodus forsteri, assembly GCA_016271365.2. Classification (NCBI taxonomy): domain Eukaryota; kingdom Metazoa; phylum Chordata; order Ceratodontiformes; family Ceratodontidae; genus Neoceratodus; species Neoceratodus forsteri. The sequence continues at coordinate 423,738,391 of CM028138.1, forward strand.
GAAACCCGGGGGACGACTTATCATCCATGTCCGAATCCGAGTCGTAAACTCTTACGAGTTTCAAAGCGAGAAGATGCGGTGAAAACTGTCGAATTGAATCCAGGGCCTCAATCACTGTAGAAAAGCACGAGGGAACCTGTATCTTCCAGCGGAAAGGAAGATCTGGTGTCATGGGCCGGAGCCAAGGTATTTACCACCCAGGTGGGTGGGAGGAGCCAGCTTGAAGACTTCCGGCAAGATTTAAAGGGGAAGGAACAATGCCAGACAGTGTGGATGAACAACATATCCACGCTCCTAGAATAATAAATTGGCATTTATATAGTGCTTTTTATACACATTGCATCCCAAAGTGCTTTACAAGCAATGCTAGACTGGTAGTGAAGTGACGGACCATGTAGTGACAGCCATTACATACATTAATATCCACACACAGCATTGGACAATGGCATGAACTGGTTTCATGGGAAGGGGAAATGTTGACCAGGACAATGATCATGGTGCTGGCGGCCCACATCTCATTTCTCACAGTAATCTGCTCATATTTCGCCAGTCTTCCCTTCCTGAATATAGCAGTACCTTGCAGAGTAGCCTTCTCAGTCCTTCTCTGGTATTTATTCATTCTTCACTACTCCTCCTCCTCCACACGGAACACTGGTGAGCTCATCACCTTCTGCATCTTGAAGGAGAGTAGTACAGTCCACGTTTTTTTTTTTTTTGACATAGCAAATGAACATATCTTTTCAGTAAGTCGGGCTGATAGCAGCAGGGGAACAAGGAAAGATGGGCTTTCCTATTCTTAAAGATCTAGGCTACCTTTGATTAGGCACTATTAAATGACGGGTGAGCGCATCATTATGCATGCCATTTAATAGTGCCCAACCACAGGTGGCTTAGACTTATATGGATAGGAAAGCCTTACTTTTCTCACTCCTGTGCCATGCCCTATCAGCATGGCTACTGTGAAGATCATGTTTATTATTAATATGTAAAACAACATGGGAGACTGTACTAACCACATTCATGATGCGGAAGGGTAGTGAGCTCACCAGTTTTTGATGTGGGGAGCAGGTGAGAAGAATGAATGCCAGAGAGAGACTGAAGAGGCCATTCCCACAGGGTGCAGCCATATCCAGGTTAGCTGAAGACAGGAAGGAGGACGTTGAGCAGATCACAGATCTGAAATGAGGGGCTGCCAGCATTGTGATCACTACCGGACTGTGGATTAGAGCAGCCAGTGATGACAAATACTCACGAGTGGCAGGGCTGCACCTAAACTGTTACTTGACTTCAGTGTAGGGAGATTACCCGCGGGTGGATGCTGACATTTGTTAGGACAGTACTGAGGGAGTTGTGTATAGCTCATTCAGGATTTGGAAGGGTGGTAGCCACCCAACTTGCACTGTGGAGTACAGCACAGAAAAGTACTGGAGAAGAACTGCTGGGAACTGTCCTGTGGGGTTCTACAGATCACAGGTAAAGAAGTAGACCGACATTGGAAGTCGGGTGGATTTGCTCAAGGTATTAGTATACCTCTCCTGCTAATATTGTTATCCATAGTAAGAGCAGCCCTTATGAGGGCACAAACAGTTTTTCTGGTAGATCATGATGCTTATTGCTTGGCCCTCCAGGAAGACCTAGTTGTTGGTTAATGAGGTGGGGGGGGGGGACAACAGGGGAACTGTACATACTATCTTCACTGTGCAGAAGGGTGGTGATCCACTCAATGCTTACTGTGGGAGCAGAAGTCAAACACTGAGAATGTGGACTGAGAGTGATTTGGGAGGCATTTTAACAGTGCCAGCTGATGATGCATTTAGTATAGGTGTGTACAACTCTCTGAGGTACAAGATTACAATCTGAGGTGCGATAATTTTTCTTTGTGAGATTGCAAGCATAAGCGACCCCAGGCAGTACTAAGGACAGGGTATGGATGATTGGGTGTTCAACAGAAGGCAGACTTGGTACAGGGGTTGCCCCCACCTCGTTTTGTAACTTTTACGGACTTTGCTAAACTGGACCTTGGTGAATTTCTGTACGAGGTATCCTGCATCAACTGTGATGTTGAAGCTGCTCTGCAGATCTTCATTAATGATTTCCTGGCAGTGCAGAAAAACACACCCCACAAGTGACTAGACGGGTTGGTGGGAAGCACAAAAGGTGGCTACATAAAGACCTGCTTGCTGCCATGAGCAACAGGGACAAACAGTGGAAGCTGTTCAAGCGTACAGGTCTCCAATCTGATTTACTTGCCTATAGAGTGCTAAGGAACTCGTGCAAAAAAAACAGGTTAGGCTGGTTAAGAGTAAATACTGTAAAGACCTGCTGATAAGCTCAGCTGGAGACCCTAGGAAGTTTGGGACACATGCGAGGAACCTTCTAGGTTCCTCTCAATCAGTTAACCCTAGTGAAATGATATTAAATGGCTCAAATTGCAATGATGGAAGGTCCACAGCAAATGCTTTTAACCACTTGTTCTCAGACCTATCCCAGTTCACTTCATCTTTCCACAATCAGGACCTCACTCTCAACACCTTTCTATTCACCACATGCCCTTAGTAAACACGAGGTCAGACATATTACATGACACAGCACCTTTCTATTTCAAGGTCATAAACTGCTCGCAGGTCTTAAAACTCCTGAAGGCCATATCAGTCAACACCAGCTCTGGATCAGACTCGATTGAACCTCGACTTCTTAAGCTTGCTGCTCTCCTTACTGCCTCTTCTCTGCCAAAAATCTTTACACTTTCTCTCTCACATGGTGTGAGACCAGACATTTGGAAGACAGCCCGCATCACACCAGTCTTCAAAAAAGGTAACCCCAAGGACATTGCCAACTACAGGCCCATTGCCATTCTCTCGGTTCTGAGTAAAATCCTTGAGAAATTAGTGGCTCTCCAAGTTACTGACTACTTAACGAAGCTCAATCTTCTTTCAGAGTCCCAGCATGGTTTTAGAAAAGGCCATAGTACCTTGACTGCATTACTAAACTCCACATCTCATACTCTTTCCAGCATGGACACTGGACAACTAAACTAACAGGTGCTGTTTTTATTGATCTTACTAAGGCATCTGTCTTTGTCGACCATACCCTGCTTCTTACAGCTCTTCAGAATCTAAATTTTCCATCCTGTTTGCAACTGGTTTAGTAGCTACCTTCTAAACAGGACCCAAGCCATGAAATTCAACTCTTCCCTGTCCAGCTTCTCCTCCATAAACATTGGAGTTCCTCAGGGTTCCATATTGAGCCCCATTCTCTTCTCTCTTTCTATAAAGAGCATTTCAGATACCTTTCAATACTGCTCACCTATTCTTTACATGGACTACCTTGTCTTTTTTTTTTTTTTTTTTTTTACTAGCTCCTCAGATGTAGCCAGTATCAATGCATCGCTGACTGCTGATTTTAGAAATGTCCAAAACTAGCTTTGTGCACATAAGCTTGTGCTAAACACTTATAAGACAAAAGTAATCTTTTTCGGCTCTGCTCCAAAGCTCAAGAGCTGCCCCATCCCACTGATGGTAAGTGACCTAGGGGGAGCTCAGACTGGATCCGTGAAGTCTTTTTTTTTTTTTTTTATTTTATTATTTCTTTTCCTCCCCATGTGCTACCACCTCAGCCACTCCTTCAGGTTGTGCCAAGGCGGCACTTAACCCGTCTTGTTCCCGAGCCCAACCCCCATCACTGCAGTCATCCCTACAACCAGGCGAACCCTTCTGCTACGGGTCCCTCCCTCAGAGGGGGAAGGCACCAGAGGCAGTGCTAGCACAATACTTGGCCCTGGGGAACTGCTGAGGGACCAGGAGCTCCAGGACATTAACGGCCTCAGATCGCCAGGCGGCCATCATCCGGCTGAACGCGGAGCCATTTTCCGTTTGTCTGGTGACGTTCCTTTGCATTGAGTCTGCACTTCCCCCGGAGGTTGCTGCAGAGCGATGCCTCCCCACTACCCACCCCAGGAGAGGAGAGCAGTCTTTACAAACACTCAATCCCCTCCTTCCCCTGCAAGTCCCCGGCATCCTGAGTCCGTTCCTGAACCCGGGTCACCAGCATGGCTCGAGGTAAGGCACCACCGCCTCAGCCCTCTGCACCACTGGGCCGGCCGTGGATCCTTTAAATATCTGGGGGTCCTATTTTACCAATCCCTTTCTTTTAGCTCCCATACTCAGGCTACCTGTAAAGCGGTCAACTCTAAACTTGGTGTTTCCTACAAAACTAGCTACCTACTTATGCCATCTGCTAAACTAGCTATTGCCAGAGGGATACTGCTCCCTGCTCTCACCTATGGTGCCCCCATTTTCTCCACTGCTCACAAAACAACCCTGCAAAAGTGGGACATCACATACAACATATGCAGTTATGCCTGCTCATCGCCTCGGCTGAAGCATCACTGCCAACTATACAGTGACCTTAACTGGCTCTCCCCCTTAGCAAGTAGGCAATACTCACTGGGTACACTTATTGATTCCATTATCAGAGATAATACTCTCTCGTTGCATGTGGCTTTGGTTGCTCCTGCTACCTCCAATCACGGGCTGCGATCTGCAGATAAATCTCTGTTGAAGGTGGCTAGATGCCATACATCTAAAGGTGCAAGTGCCTTCCACTGTGTGGCCCTCAACTCTGAGCGTCCTTCCTCTTGGACTCGGACAGTCGGTGTCCCATCTCTGCTTCAAAGGGCATCCGTGATCTCTATTGCTTACAACATGCACTTGCTTAGACCCTACTTGATATCGCTGCCTCCTCTCATCCTCTAATCACCTCTGATCTTATCTCTCCCATCTCCCTTCATTACTTGTCCTACTACTACCACCACCACCACCACCACCACCACCACCACCACCACCACCTCTACCTCTTCCTTATTCACTTCCCCATTTCTCACTCAGTTTTCTCTCCCTCCCCCCTTCTTCCCCCTCTTTTCTCTACCCACAAACCCCTTGCAAGACTGTGTATAATGTTTTGCTATAATATCTAGTCATCCTGCTAAACCACTAGATGGGTCATGTCCTTAAATCTCCCTCTGACATTTTACTTAGGCCTCAAAATCCTCAATTTCTACTTGATTCATTTAAGACTTTCCTTCTTACCTCTAGCTTGTGCATGTTTATCCTGGTCTCTCTCTTTTCCCTAACCCTGCTTACTCAAACAGCGTATGCCTCCAACTCTGCTGCTCCACGCTGTCTTAGTCATGTTTATGCAATCTCTCTTCGTCATGATTTGCCTATTCCTGTTTATGTAACTTTTGCTTACTCATTACTGTTTGTACTTGTTATGCCGTGTACTATTGGACTGGCGAATGATTATATGTGCTAGGTTAGTCATGTTTATGTAATTTCTCGTCAGGATTTGCTTGTTCTGGTTCATGTAACTTGGTTGTTCATCACTGACTGTACTTATTATGCCATGCACTACTGGTCTGTTGTACAATGATGAGTTCTGTACTCTCCCGGGCCGTGCCTGAAAATAGTCATTTTATGGCTAGTGCACTTACCCGGTCAACAAAAACCAAATAAATAAAAGAAAGCCTTATTTGTGGATTAACAAGACATCATGAGCTTTGGAATTAAACCAGCCCAGTACTTTGCTGTGTGACCCTGAGCAAGTCACTAAACTTCCTTGTGCTCCCAGGCCACATCTGTAAACAAGCTTTCAGCTTAGTCTCTCTATCTTTCTCCTGGTTAACATAAAACAAAATTCAGGGCATCACATAACCACTAGATCATCAGGTATTTGAAGTGTTGTACTGTACTGCAGTTTGCCAAAGAGAAAGTCAGCTGGATTGCAAAACATTTTCAGTAAGTTAAAATTAACAAAATTATAGCCTAACATGTGTACTGATCAAAATAATCCACGAGTTAACCATTCTGGTACAACAATTCAAAACAAAGAGGGAAAGAAGAACTAGTTAGCACTATATGTGTTGGTCTTTGTCTCTGGCTCCGATGATGTCATCATGACTCATCACTTAACTCATTCTATCCTATTGTCACTTAGAATGTTCAGGTGCCCTCTGCCTGCTGCTAGAACACCTGTGTGCCTGAAGGGGTTTTAGATCTGCAGCATTCATACAAACACACTGTGCTTAAACTTGCGTATCTTAAAAACCATACATCCAATTTTAAAACTGTAAAAAGAAAAGTTTTTCAGGACAAAAAGTTTTTGAAAATGAGTGAGGTTTGGTGATGTCTATTTAACTGGATTTAATGTTGTGTAAGGTTGTTTTCATATTTTAATAAATTCTGATGATTTTATCTAAATATAATTATGCTCTGTTTACTTAGTCATGCACAAATATTAAATTTCTGTAAAATTGTTGATTAAAATTGTTAAAAATATACAGTAAACATCTGTCATTGTCTAAATATAAATTTTGCAAGTTTTTTTTACCATTTTTTTAGTCAGAAATCAATATCTGAATCTCTTGTTATTACAGTTTGAGTTTTTTGTTCCACTCCACTGGTTGGAATTTTTGCAGTGTTCAATTCTTCCTACCCACTGATTTTAGTTTATGAATCTGATTATCAATTTTTTTGTTTTTCCCCTAGTTTAGTAAGAATATATTTACATATTACCTTAGAAGGACATATCAGGAAGTGATGCAGGAAGGAAGTGCTTTGTGAGGTCAAGTGATGTAAATAGGAAGAACCCTGCCAGTGTAGGTCAGTGAGCTGACACAGGAAATGGATACATTTGTTAGTGCTGGAGGTCTCTCTATGATTAATTGCATATGTGCTGTAGTTAAAATGTGTAATTTCATTGAAATAAACTGTTTTATTTTAGTTTTGTAATAAAATCCCATGATAAGTATAGGAAACTGTATTTTATTTGTGCTGTTTGCTTGATCATACTGTAAATGAAGCATGATGTTGTTCATGTAAAGGTTCACAGTCTTTCAGTAAAACATCATGTTACATAAATCTTGTATTATTTAATTTCCTGGCATAGTTTATTTTTTGGGTTGTATTATGGGATGGTTTAAGGTGAGGGAATGACTGTATGAGGAAGCACTGTGTGTTAGTGGTGGTGGTGGTGGTGGGGGTCTGCATTCATAATACAGGCTCAGATGCATTTCATATGTTCTGGGGAAATGAGAGGGCTGTATGCATCTAATAATGGTGCTAACAGACACCTGAGATACATTATGGGTATCAGTATAGGATGATGAAATTGCTGAAAAGGCACTGGTAATTTGGGGTATACTGTGTCATGGGGAAGGGGTGGGTGTGCCTGTACCAAGGAATGATGCTCATAGGCACTGCAGTCATTTTAAGTCCATGAATTGGCACCTGTCCTGGGGTATACTCAGTTGTAGGGAAGCAGGTGGGGCTGCCTGCACCTGGTAATGGTGTTCATGTGCCATGCAGAAACATTGTGGGTACACATACAGGGTGATGACATGGTCACCTGTAAAGGTTGTGTACTATGTGCTGTGTCACATGGTTTGCCTGCATACACATGTGATATGTTGCAACATTCAGTATGGTACACTGTGTGGGTGGGAAGGAGTGTGGGTGTGCTCATTGGTGCACATGTGTACTGTGTGCTATGTTTCATTTGAATGGACTGTATACATCATACACTGGCACTGATCACATCACAGTGCATCAGAGGTAAGGGATGGTCTGAAGCATTATGAGCACAAGGGACTAAAGTGGTTGTGGAGTGATTTGAACGTGAATAGAACATTACAGTGCATCTGAGGGTAGTGTTGGAATGAATCTTGATGTGCACAATGGACTACACCATGGTGACTGAGGAGGGATCCATATCAGTAATGCACATCACAGATCGTCAGAGATAAAGGTTGGACTGAAGACTGATGAACAGATGGACTAAATCAGTGACTCTGGTGGGATTTGAACCTGAACAGCACTTTACAGTGCAGTAGAGGTTGGGGCTGGACTGACACCAGCTCAGTCAATGGACAACACCATTGGCTGTGGAGGGATCTGAACCAGAAATGCACTTCACTGTTCACTACAGTTTGGAGCTCGATGGATGCATGATAAGGAGATAGATTTTACAAGTGGCTGTGGAGGGATTTGAGCCTGAGATTTTACAAGTGGCTTTGGAGGGATTTGAGCCTGAAGAATACTTTACAGTGCATCAGAGATTGGGGCTGAACTGATGTCATATGACTTGATGAGCTACACCAGTGGATGTGGAGGGTTTTGAACATCAAGTGCATTATAGGATTGGTCTGGACTGATACGTGGTAAGTCGATGGACAACACCATCAGCTGTGGAGGGGATCTGATCCTGAAATGCACTTCAGTGTTCACTACAGTTTGGGGCTCGAATGACACATGATAAGGAGACAGATCTTACAAGTGGCTGTGGAGGGATTTGAACCTGAAGAATACTTTACAGTGCATCACAGATTGGGGCTGAACTGATGGACTACACCAGTGGATGTGGAGGGTTTTGAACATGAAATGCACTTCACAGTGCATTATGTGATTGGTCTGGACTGATGCCTGGTAAGTCGATGGACAACACCATCAGTTTAGGAGAGATCTGAACCTGAAATGCACTTCACTGTTCACTACAGTTTGGGGCTCGACTGATGCATGGTAAGGAGCTAGATCTTACAAGTGGCTGTGGAGGGATTTTAACCTGAAGAACACTTTACAGTGCATCAGAGGTTGAGTCTGGACTGACGTCATATGAGTCGATGGACAACACCAGTGACTGTGGAGGGATTCAAAACTAATTTGGCCTTTACAATGCATCAGAGATTGGGGTTGGACTGATGCCAGATAAGTTGAAGGCAACACCATTATTTTTTTTTCATTTTAAACAATCAGCAACTGCGTATTAGGGAGAAAACTCAAGTGCAGAGCATGAGACAAACATGCTACTGACCCTAACCCACTTATCATCCATAACGCAGGGAGCAACATGCCACATAGATTTTAATATAGCCATAATCCGAACACAAACTCTTTAAAAAGTAACAAAAGGTGCTGAATTCATGTGACCTCATCTAGTACATGCACAAGAAACACTCTCTCCCATCAGGAATGCCAGCCGGATCCATAAGATGTGATCACACAGAATGTCCAGAAAATATCCCAAAATGAACAAAGTAACAACTATGAAAACTTTTATCATACATAAAAATAAAAACAAATAAAGTAAATACAGATTACAAATCGAGGTTTTGGCACCGAAATGAAGTGAGTATTTTAGGATAAAAGCAGCACCTCCATCTTGAAACTAAGTTTCTAGTCACCATGCTCTTCCTGCACCAGTGTGTGCTCTGACTGGTTAATGGAACTAGTGATGTGTACAATAAGCATAGAGCAAGCATGGCAACAGTGAGGATCAATATGACCAAATGGTGCTGCACTACAGAGCTAGGGCGGGTGCAGGTGAGGGCTATCACTAACTGAAGAAAGAAAAAAAAAAAAAAAAAAATCGCTGTATACTCCAGAGCCCAGAGAGCCACTTTCCTCCATTGACAGTTGTAAAAATAAAGTCCTTGCTTCAATGCTAAATAAGGATTTAGTCTAACATTTCAGGCACAACATTGAATAGAATAGTGGAAGGCACAACAAAGATCTCGTGCAGGTTCCTGGTGCTGACAACTAAGGCTTCATCAGGGGATGGTGCCTGCATCTAAGACAATCCCTTTATACCAGTTAAATTCAGAATTGATGATGTCAGAAAATCCACCAATCACAGGCTCGATTTTAAATACAGAACTATTCAGCTCACTTAGTGGTATAAATGGACTAATAGTTATAACAATCATGATATCAGTGACAACATGTTATTGTAGAAAAATACCCCAAAAGACAAAAAAATACACCAAAGTGGTGACGGCCAATCGGATTGCTTGAATAAAAAATAAATAAATAAGTTATGAAATTAATTATAGTGTAAACCTGATCAGCTTAACATGTTACACTAAAACAAGATGATTTGTTGTTACGATACAAACTAATGGCAGAATGAACATAATACATTTTTCACAGCACATGCAAAAAATAGTAAATTTATTTATTTATGTATTAAGGCTTGTTTTCTCAAAAATAGCCAATGGGAACACATATTATATTAGGTAAAATTAGTAAGGGTACAATGTCCCCTATTAGCTGGTACAACTCAATTCATCAAATTTAAACCAATGCTTGAGCTGCACCAAGAGAAAGATATGGACGCCAATTGGCGTCATCAGGCACTACAGCAAATGATTTAGGACGCCATATGGCGTCATCAGGAAAAAGAGGTATGTTTTTATGACACCATATGGCGTCATCAGGAAGGAATGAGTTAACACACTTGGCGACATCTTGAGGGGAAGCCAAGGCTGCTTTGAAAGTGAAAGGCTGAGGTTTACATTTTTCAAAAGCTATAAAACTGCATTTAAGTTATTTACATAAATGCAGTTTTAGCATCAATGTAAACAGCAGCCTTTACTTTACCTCTCTATGAAGCCAGATTTTGGAGTTAAAAAACACTGCTTGTTTAGGTACCCTTTAAACTCCCTTATCTCATACACCACAGTATGCTTTACCAGCAAACTGGCTGGCTTCCACCGAAACTGAGTGGTCTGTACAACCTAAATTGTCTGGTATGCCGATCGAACAGCGACAATTTCACAGCGAACGACATTACAGCAGCAATTCGATATTGCCACTGTAATAATAAAGCTTTATTTTTATGGCGCCTTGCAAGTACCAAGGCACCTAACAAATTTAAAATCAGAAGTCGAACATCAGACATAAATCATAAAGTCAGCAGTATCATCATACCAATCAGTCACCGAATGCCTGGTGCCATAAAAAAAGCTTTGAAAGCTTGCTTAAATCCTCTACGATTGTGCACTCCCGTAACTGACGGGGTAGAGAATTCCAAAGGATAGTGGCTGCATGCATAAATAAATACTCTGGCCCCAGAAGATTTCAAACACACCTTTGGAATCTCTAGCAACCCCTCATCGGCTGAGCAGAGTGATCACCCAGGGCAGTAAGGAACCAGAAGCTCTATCAGGTAATCCGAGCCCAATCTGTGTAGGACTTTAAAAGTCAGAAGTCCAACTTTGAAGGTAATCCGCCACTGTACTGGTAGCCAATGCAGTTCGCGTAGCACTGGCGAAACATGACAGGACCAAGATGATCCCGTCAAAAGCCGGGCCGCCACGTTCTGCACCAGCTGCAGGTGGCAGATCGCCACCCCAGGAAACCCTAGGTAAAGAGAGTTGTAATAATCTAAGCACGAGGACACAAAGGCGTGGACCAGGGTAGGAAGATCACCGGATGGAACCAGATACTTAATCCTAATGTACCCGTGGGCCCCCGGACACTGTTTTTTCCAGGTACTGCACCTCTCCCCGAATCAATTCGGACTCTGAGTTGATAATCCTAAAGTACGGGGGTGGGAAAAAAAAGTTTACCGGTCAGATTTATGCCAACCGCAACTTGTGGCCGACATAAATCAGTCACTGTAATGTCAGTCGACAACATTTTTGTTGAACCGGCATCATAGGCCCAAACTGTCTTACAGATTATGTTCCGAGGCAGAAGGATAACTCCCTTTATTTATATCATTTAAAAAAAAAAAAAAGGGGAATTACGCTCACACGAAATTAATAGATTAGCCATCCCAAATACAAAAATAAAGATGAGAGAGCATGCGTTTGCAAGTTTAGCTGCAGTAAGTTGGAACAACCTCCCAGGGTCACTACAGGGTGGGATAGGACACAAAGTCTTCAAAATAAACCTGAGGAAACATCTTAACCAATTACAATGCAATTGTTTTAGATAAAGTCATGTTAGTGTATGTGACTAGAACTTTGTAAGGTTATTTATATTGTTCTGTGCTTATTGTATTGTTCTCGTCAATCTATGCAATATCATGGCTGTTTTATTTATACAGTCTCAGGTCATGCATGAAAAAGGGCCTTGGCTCATTGCACTTACCTGTAAATAACAGTTTTACTTCCTTATTTCTCCTATCGCTGCTGCCCCTCTTCTGACCGACTCCCCAGTTCCTCACTTGAATTACCAGGGCTTATTTACGCCTGGTCCTGGGAGCAGTGTCTGCGAGAGTCGGTCGCCATCCTATCGCCAGCTGTTTTTCTGTTTTCTCCCGATAACCCAAAGGCCCCAGGAGAAGGGCGCATGGTGTGGAGAGCATGCATGCCTACAGCCCCAGTAACAGCCTCCTCCTATCCGCCCCATTTCATTTGGCCTAACGCCGCACCTTTGCTTGCACGACCCACTGGCCCCCACCCACGGGCAGCCATGAGCGAGGGATACCTCCCACCTCTCAAGGAGGACAGCTGCCTTGACGGCCACTCTATCCAGCTCCACACCCCATGCCGACCTTCCGACGCCTGGCTCGCCTCCCGAACCCGGGTCGCCGGCGTGCCGTGAGGAGAGACGTCCAGCGCTTCAGCCCTCTACGCCACCGGGCTGGCTTGTAAATAACAGTTTAAATAAAATAAATAATATCCAAGTGCAGGGCTGGTCCAAACTTGCATTGTGTGTGCAAAACTGATTTTTTAATACAATCTACTATACTACAGTAAACCGTATCAGACCAATTTTGTTTACTTCCAGACTGACATTTTCTGTAACTACAAATCCCAGAATCCCCTGCAGCAGGAGTTTCAGCAGCCTGCAGTGCATCTAGGAGAAATTCCTTCGTACATACCGCAGTTTTCATTTCTATTAGCTCCGACATCGATGGGGAGTCTATACATATGGGTAATGAGCAACCCACCCCTACTGGGGTAGTGGTACAGTTCAAAGCTGTGAATTAGCACAGAATCTTGGCATATGAGCATTCTGAGATCCTCATTAACTCCGTCACCTTTGCCCATACAATACAACTATAAATCTACGAACAAATAATCTCCATGCCAAGGTCACGAACTCTCTCTGTAGCCCAACACTAAACAACTTGACATGTTGTTAATTTGTGACAGTACAGAAGAATAAATGGATGACCTACCCCATTACAGAGATCTGATTATGCATCTTGCTGACCAATTCCTCCATCATGCTTCTTAAAGAGACCTACCAAGCTTCCTCTAATGGGAACTGCACCATATTGTGGTGCCTTACCTCAGGAATGCAGTCTCTGCAATATCTTTGTTCTGTGATATTTTTAAAGTGAAGGGAATCATAAATTTGCAACCCGTGGATTCCTTCCACTTCCTGTATCTGGAGCCACCCAAGATCCGTCCCCGCACTCAGGCACGTAATGACGTGTGCCAGAGAGAGAGAGCGTGGGGATGCGCTCCATAAAAGTCTGTGGGGGGCACCTTTTCAAAATGTTTTTAGTTTTGTGATTAGCCAAAGGCACTGGGTGACTTACAAGGCCTTGTTAATCACAAAACTACTGTTACGATATATAAAAATGTTTGAAAAGGTGCCTTCCACACATTATAATGGAGTGCATCCCCACTCTCCCCCTGGGCACATGTCATTACGTGCCTGAGCGTGGGGGGGCAGATCTTGGCAGCTCCAGATACTTGAGGAAAGCTCTGTGGCATAACTCAGTCAGGATCTCCAGCAACCATGCATCGGATGTTACCTGGGTCCGTCATTGGCAGAGATTCTGCAGTCTTCCATAAGTGAAAAGAAGCAAAAAGGCCAGATATATATTCTTTAGAGTTCTCTTCTTCCACACCTCCATTAAGTATGCAGGCAGAGTATCCTCAGTTACGTTACTCCTGAATCTGGAGTACACTCCTTATTCCTTCAAGATGTTGTCTAGGCCAGGACCAAACAGTAATCCACTGAAAGGACAGGTTAAACCGCTTAACAGCTTGACTTGTACGTCTTGCAACATGACCCAGTGGCAGAGCCAGACCCCAGTATAGCTGCCATAATACGATAAGAGGGGCACGCGTACATCCGAAAACTCCGTCCACTGTTGCAGCCCCCAGCAAGGCGGCAGCCACAAGACAACTTTCAAAGTGCTTTGTCCCTTCCAGCTCTGAAAAGACAGAGACTCAAAGCAGTGATGCACGAGTTTAATGCTCTGGAAACAATTAAAAATGCATATGACGTTCAAGATTTATCCCATTCGAGGCAAAAGCCCTTCTGCATGAGGTGTCCAGCTTCTTTATCAATAGTGAGTGTGGGCCACCGAACCTTCAAAAAGGTATGGCCGTGTGCATGACAGAATTATGTACAGCCTTTTCCACCAGAGGAGGAACCTCCCACTTCTTGCAGCCCTCCTCCAGGAACAGGTGACACTCACCCTTTACCTGGACAGCTGCATGCGTTTATCCATCCTGGCCCATTCCTCTTCAATAATCTGGTCGCAGTGCACATGGTTTGGAAAACGCTGCAGAGCAGAGGTAGAGGTGGACAAGATAGGATCAGTGTTTAAGTCTCATGACTTGCACCTCCTGCAGCTGCAAGGTCCAACAAGGTGCAATTATAAGACAAGACGAAGACCTGTATCAAACAGGAGAGAGATCAGAATCTTTATCTTTGGCTCCATTCACTCCTCCTCCTCCTCCGAGGGATCCAGTTTCTCCTTGGACAGCATTGTCGGGTCAGGATTTTCCCTGACCCCTATAACCTCATCTTGACCTTCCCTGTTGTCAAGAGCGGGGGGCTGCTTGCAAATGCGGGTGAGTAGCATTGCTTGCTCTTGGGCACTTGGTTGTGCCTGTATAGGCCCCTTACACCACCAAGAGGGGGCCACCCTGGGTTGGGTGTGTTGGTGGGAATGTCCTGCGGGACATCAGAACTGAGCAGCTCATTTAAGAGCATCAAAAAAGGACTTGTGCAACTCAGCCTTGCCACAGCCAGTTGGTAGGCCAGGTGTAAACCCCCCCCCCGGGGGGACCAAAATAGACGGGTTATATTACATTACACAAATAGGTCAGTTGGACACTAAAGGAGAGCGTCTCATCTTCCTGCAGTTCTTACATGTCTTAAGACACAACTGATCTCTGATAAGACATGGTGCCACTTCCTAATATCCAATAACTGCATATGAAACTGACTAAAATCTGTCACAGCCCATAATCCCTCTTTTTTGTAAAAAAATAAGGCAATAAAAATCAGTGCTGCAGCCAACAATCCTGTTTCCATGCCAGTGCCGAGCCCCAACTAAAGGAAATACCACTCCCCCCCCCCAAAACTTCACACACATATGTGCCTCAGTAGAACTTCAACAAAGACTCACCCCCAGAATAGGCACTCTGGTGACTGAAGAATTAAGAGCAGACCTGGAAATGATGTTCCACCTCAGCTGCTGTGTTGGCCAAGGAAGCAAAGCCCCAAAGGGGAAGTTGTAGAAACTGGCATGGCAACAAGCTCTGCCTCTGCTATTGTGCTAGGCAAGCTATGCTCCAATGAGGAAGTTGCGGAAATTGGCATGGCAGCAAGGTCCGCCTCAGATGATACTGTGCTGGGGTGTACTATGCAAAGGACGTGCGTGCATGCATGACTTCACAATGTCATCTGAAGGAGCACGCTGCTGCATGAAACATACAGAATGTGTGCGCGCGCCCAAAGTAGGTGAGAGAAACCACCCATTGGCAAGCCATCAGCAATGGTACAGATGTACTGCAGAGTGCCAATCACAGGAGAAAAAAAACTGGTGCAGAGAGAGAGAGAAAGATAGATTCTCCGCTCCCATGGTGCAAATGAGGGTTTGCTACCTTAACCCTTTGAGAAACGAATATGTTTGAACGTATATAGATTCTGGACACACAATACATTATATATACATATACATACATACTATATACATACACACACACACACACACACATATATATATATATAAACACACACACACACATATATATATACATATATATATATATACATATATATATATATATATATATATATATACATATATACATATACATATATACATATATATATATATATATATATATATATATATATATATATATATATACACACATATATATACACACACACACACATATACACACACACACATACACACACACACACACACACACATATATATGTACACATATACATACACACACCCCGCAGTCTTCTAAGGATTAAACATAAAGAATAACTTTTGTGCTCCAACGGTCCGGACCAGATTTCAATTAAAGGTACAATCACAAAGCACTTCTGAACAGTGAACGTCTCACCCTCAGTTTCTTAAATATGAATATTTGCACAGTCTTAATTTTCTTAGGTGGATGCTGTGTCTTCCCTAAAGGGCTTTCCTCAGATTTAAAAATAAGGCTCTCTGAACTCTGTTAAAAGGTTGAATTTAGCCATCCCAGTGGTGCGAGGGTTGAGGCGCCCCGCCAGGAGCCCGGTTCGGGAACGAGCACGGATCGCTGTGGTTGGCGAGGAGGGCAAAGATTGAGCATACGGAGGACTTCTCCACTCTCCGGGTTGGGTGGGTTGTCGCTCCCACTGAGCGACTGCCACCAGATGGAGGCCTGGAGGGTAGTCCACGACTGAGGCGTCTACGAAGGGAGGGTGTAAGGCGGGACTGCAGCGCATGCGCGCCTCCACGCACGAGGCGACTGCAACTGGGGATGGGAGAAATGGAAAATGAGGCTGGCAGGCTCCCACGACAGCCCCTGCAGCAGTAGGGTGTCGGAGTGAAATGACCCCTCAGAGGGGGCCGGAGCCCGCTTGCCAGCCCTGTGCGAGGAGTAAAAAAGCAATATATAAAACAAAATTTTAAAAAAGGAAAAAAAGGCCAAATTTCTCAGATACAACCTCTGGGGAAAAAGTGAAGGCAGGTAAGTGGCATGTGACCCCCAATTCAGGTATAGGTGGCAATGAAAAGGGAAAATATATAGCAGATGAGAGAATTTGAAAACCGCAGCTTAACAGGCACATTTTCAAATTATTTATTTTTTTCCTCTATAGAGGTGTTTTATCTCCTTCTACCCTGACAAACCCTATCAAACCCACTCCCCCAGCTCCATCACCTCTGGGACTTATCTTGACCTGCGCTCTTGGCCGGAAGGCCAATGCTGTGTCCAGTTGCCAGGTGTGGAGCCTGCAAGGAGTCAGTAGTCACTCACAGCCCGGGGTGTTTTTCCACCATTTTCTCCTTCCCTTCCCCACTGCTGATGCACACACACAGGCGTGCAAATGTTTAGGCAGCGTGCACGTCCCTGAAATCTGCACGCTCCTCCTTCTTCAGCACCTTCAAACCTGTACCGCCCACAGGCCTCCACTTGGGGGCAGTAATTTGGCGAAAGCCGAGCCTCCTCCCCAGGACAGGAGAGCTGTCCTCCGGACGCCAATCTCTTCCTTCCCTGACCGACCCCAGGCGGCCCGCTCGCACCGGGAACACAGGTTGCTGGCTTGCCAGGAGGCAAGGCGTTGCTCCTTCAGTCACTCACACCACTGGGCCAGCACAATTTCTAAATTTAAGGGTGTTCCCTGGTATCAGGCAGCCCCAACGTGCCCCTCAGCTACACAATCCTTATCAGAAAATAATAAAATTTGAGGGAGGTCTATGTTACCTACCCTTCTAGTGGCACAACAAAAACTGGGCTGATGAGGATCTCAAATATGCTCATGTGCCCAAGGTTCTATGCTAATTCACAGCTTTGGGCTATGCCCTTACCCCAGTAGGAATGTTCATTACCCATATGTATAGACTCTCCATTGCCAACGTGAAGTGACAGACTAAAAAAAAATTACTTACCATAGAAATCTTGTTTCTTCCCAGTGATGCTCCTGTATTCAGAACTCTGCAGTGTCCCTTTAAGACTGGACTGCCCGAGAGAATCTGAAATGGTATGCAAATGATGGAATCTTTGCACATGTAGTTTTCAAATGCTGCCTTGAACTAACTGCCTAGGTTCTAATCCCTCATACTAGCTTGGAGCCTGGAAAGACATGCCTCAAAAAAAAAAAAAAAAAAAAAAAAACAACTAAACATCTGCCAGCCCTGTGGCGCCGGGTTGAGAGGCTGTCGTCTGCACACCCCACGGCGACCCGGTGTTCAGGAGCAAGCACAGGTTGCCGGGGTTGGTAGGAGGAGAGGGATCGAGCGTCTGATGGACAGCCTCCCTCTCCGGGTGGGGGTTCAAACAGTCGCACATGACTCTCTGGCGGAGGCTGGGGACAGGATGCCGCTGTGCTCTGGGAAGAGTTGGGGTCAGGCGTCAGGAGGAGCGCGCGGGCGGGCTCTCCTCCATCAGCGTCCACTGCACGCCTGCCAACTCGGGGCGGAGGGAGAAAGAAAACTGGAAATACGGCACCTTGTCATGCGGCTTGATGGCCGTGTGTGATCTCCGCTCGGTGGGTGGGGCACATGCCTGATCTGGATCAGTGTGAGAGACGAACTGGGGCTCCCCACCACCCCGCTGCGGGGCAAGCCACAGGAGATAAAAAGGCAGACCCTGTGGAGTGCAGTAGGATATCCGGCAGCAGGATATCCCACGTGGAGCTGCCAGGGCAGAAGGGAAGCAGACAAGGTAGGCCTCAGGAGGAGAAAAAAAATAAATACAAAAAAAAATCTATATATAAAAACCTTAGTAATTAAAAATACAATAATGGAATAACACCCAAATGCCCCCAAGGGGGGGAAACCCCAAAACTTAAAGTCATGAAATGCAACCGTACCCCTGAATGTCAGAAATCACCTAAAGGGGAAAAACAACAAAATGAACCCAAATCACAAAACAATTGTGCCCCCTATATAGTAAGTCACAAAAACATTCTCAGGACTGCTGAGGCTACTGGTTCTTGAAGGGGAGGCAGGGTGGGAAGTTCCGAATACTGGAGTATCACTGGGAAGAAACAAGATTACTATGGTAATTTTTTCTTCTAACTCCAGTATTACTCAGGTATTCATAACTTCTGCAGACTAAGAAGCTGTACATTTGGAGGTGGGCACAGAATCTACTGTGGAAACAGACTCTGCAGGACTGCTGTGCCAAACTTGGCATCACTCCTGGGCAGGATGTCCAAACTGTAATGCTTTGTAAAAGTATGTACTGTTGTCCAGGTAGCTGCTTGACAGATGTCCACTAACGGGACATCCCTGGCAGCTGCTATGGTAGCAGCTGCACCCCTTGTGGAATGGGCCCTCAATCCTGTTGGGGGTTCCCTTCCCGCCTTAGAATAACAAAACTGGATGCACTGTACTATCCAGTGAGAAATGGACCTTTCAGATGCTGGGTTACCCTTTCCCACATCCCCATAAGTCAGGAACAGACGTTTTTGTCTTGCCTATGGTCCTTAGTAGCTGTCATGTAATAACTAAGAGCTCTCTTAACATCCAGACTGTGGAACCTCCTTTCACCAGAAGAAGAGTTCTCAATGAAAAGACAGGTAGGGTAATGGTTTGGTTCAAGTGGAAATCAGAAACCACTTAAGGGAGAAATTTCCCATTTGTTCTCAGGACCACCTTGTCCATGTGGAAGGAAATATAGTCCCGTCTCACGAGAGAGCCTGGAGCTCACAGATTCTTCTAGGAGAAGTCATTGCCATCAGGAAAACTGTTTTCCATGTGACATATTTCAGATGAGTTGAAGACACAAGCTCTAAAAGGAGCCCCCATGAGCTTGGCTATACATAAATTGAGGTCCCATGCCGCACCAACTCCCTGTGAGGGGGGCAAATGGGAAAGGCCCTTAAAGAACCTCTTAAAGATAGGGTCTGAGGCGGAGAAATCCTTTGCCTGGCTGAAATGTAAGCAGATGCAGCCAAATGTACCTTCAGGGTACTGAGCTGAACGCCCAAAGAATGCAAATAATAAAGCTACTCCAGCATGGCAGGTACCCCAGACTGTGCTGGCACACTTTTCTGGATGGAACACCAAATAGAAAACCTTTTCCATTTTGCAGCATAGGTGCTTTTAGTGGAGGGCTTCCTGTAACCCCTCAAAATGTCCAGGACACCTTCAGAAAGGTTTACACCTGCATATTCTAGGTCCTCAAGAGCTAAGCATTGAGCCTGAAGGATCTGAGGTTTGGGTACAGGAGCCTCCCCTGATTGGAGGTTAACAGGTTGTACCTTCTGGGAAGGTGCGTCAGCTCTGCCACAGACATGGAGAGCAGTTGAGAGTACCATGGTTGCCTGGGCCAGTCTGGAGCTATCAAGATCATGGATGCTGACTGGGACCTCAGCTTGAGCAAAACCCTGTACACCAAGGGGAAGGGAGGAAAAGCATACAGATGTTTCCCTGACCAGTCCATAATTAGAGCATCCAGGGGGACTGTTCCCTGCTCTTGTGGTCTGCAACAATATTTTGGCAGGTGGTGGTTCTGGTGGGATGCTAACAAGTCTACCTCTAGAGTGCCCCACCTCCTGAAAATCACTTCCACCACTTGCCTGTTCAGAGTCCATTTGTGATGGGTCTGGTTGATAGGACTCAAGATGTTTGCGAAGGTATTGTCCTTGCTGGGTAGATGAATGGCCTGTAGAGAAACTCCTAAGGAGTATGCCAGACTCCATATTTTCATGGTTTCTATGCAGAGAGGGTCTGACCTGGTCCCTCCCTGCTTGTTTATGTAGTACATAGGGGTGGTATTGTCTGTTCTGATCTGTACCACCTTTCCCTGTAGCAGTGGCGTGAAGGCCTTTAGCGGCAACAATACTGCTCTGAGTTCCAGCAGGTTTATGTGCAAGAGTGACTCTGCAATTGACCATGTGCCTTGGGTGGTGTGATCTCCCAGGTGGGCACCACACCCCAATAGTGATGCATCCGTTGTGAGAACTACTGATGGGGACTCTTGCTGAAAAGAAACCCCTTATCAGATTGGTTTTCTCTTTCCACCATTCGAGGGCCTGTAACAGAGTTCCTGTTACTGGAATCAATTTTGAAAGAGGGCTCTTTGGCACCGGTGAGCCCTGAGGTGAAACTGGATGTCCCTCATTTGGAATCTAGATCCCAGCACTGTAGCCAGTGGCAGCTGCCATGTGGCCCAGCAGCTGAAGAAACTGTCTTGCATTTTTGGTTTGTTCAGGATGAATGAACTTGCTATCTGTTGGATGCTCCTTACTCTGTCCAGAGGCAGGTATGCCTTGCCCTGCAGGGTATTAACTCTGCTCCTATGAACTGCAATACCCGAGCAGGCTGAAGGACCGACTCTTTTAGGCTTATCAGGTATCCTAGAGACTCCTAGAGATCTTGGGTGAGTTGCAGCTACCCCCTGACGTGCTGGGGAGACTTTCCCACCACCAGTCGTCTAGGTACGGGAAGACTGACACCTTGCTTTCGAAGGGGTGCCACAACCACTGCTAGACACTTTGTGATCACCCTTGGTGTTGAAGCGAGACCGAACGGAAGGACTGAGAACTGATAATGACCTGAAGGGAGTCTGAACCGGAGGCATTTTCTGTGAGACTTCTTTATGGGGATGCAGAAATAGGCATCTTTCAGGTTCAATGAAGCCAAGCAGTCCCCTTTCTGGAGGGCTGGCAAAAGTCAGTGCCAGTGTTACCATTTTGAACCTTTGGTTTTGTTAGGTATCTGTTTAAAACCATGAGGTCCAAGATGGGCTGCCATGCCCCATTTTTCTTTGTGGTAAGGAAGTACAGTGCAAGCCGCTTACTGCGGACAGTTTTGTGCAGCTATAATTTGTCCATCTAAAACAATGTCCACAGTTGCCGGCAGGGGGCAGCATTACCTAACAGAACACCACTCGCAGATTTCCATTACTGTACTGCATTCTGATGCCTTAGGAGGAGAACCAAAGCCTTGTTCAGGGGAACGTCTGGTTCAATGGGGTCACTGTCGTCCTCCACATCAATATCAACATACTCTTCTTGTTCAAAAAGGGAAGACTGAGAAGAAGAGCCACTCTGTTTAGCAGGAGTCTGAGGCAGAGGAGCAGTCAGCCCCTGTAAAGTCTAAATAACTTGAAAGGCCTGTGCAATTTCATCAGCAGTTGGCATTTTTATTGCAGGCACAGAAGTCCCAAATGCTGCTCAGCTGGTGGTGGTGGGGGGGTTTCTGTGTGCTTGTTTTTTTGGATTTTTAGAGGCAGGAGAGTCAGCTGGTTCAGCAAGCCTCTGGAACTGCTTGTGTACCAGTCTCAGGGTGGCAGTTACAGCTGTTATTAATGTGGTTTCACCCACAGAAACAGAGCGCATCAGCTGGTCAAAGCTCAAGGAACCCTTAGGAACAGACAGCTTTTTCTTGAGCCTTTCAAGGCATTTTTCAACATTCCCTCCCCCCCAGGAAGTTCTGCAAATATCACAGTCTGTTTTCACATGTTCAAAGCCCAGGCAGACAACACATAAATTATGTTTGTCTGCCTTGACAAAAATCTCAAAACACAATCGGTACAAGGTTTGAAACTGCATTCACTGATTCTTCTTTTAGGTTTTTCAGATATTCTGTGGGTAAAAATACCCAAGACAAATAACCGTTAAATAAGAAAGATTTAAAAAAAAAACAAAACAAAAAAAAAAACAACACACACTTATTTAGCGTTTGCAGTCGGTTCCTGAACAGATAAGAAACCGATCAGAACCGGGAATTGAGCAGAAAAATGAACCGGGGCTAGCAATTCAAGAACTGAAACTAGCAGTTCACAAAATAAATATTTTTAAACAAATTTACACTAAACTAATGGAGTTCCTTAGTCAAAGAACTCCGATAACTACAGAATAAACCCTGGTTCCCCACCGGTTATACCGAACTGGGAGAAACAGAGAAAAATATATTTTAAATACAAAACCAATGGTTTAGTTAACTAGCAAAAGACAGGAAATGAAAAGAAAAATACTTATTCATTTTTATAAGTTTTATCTTGTCAGGACAGGTAGATGAGGAGAGGATCTCCGAGCTTCTGGTCTTGACAGGTGGAGAATGAAATCTGAGGGTTTAGAACCTAGGCAGTTAGTTCAAGGCAGCATTTGAAAATAGCACACACAAAGATTCCATCATTTGCATACCATTCCAAATTCTCTCCGGGCAGTTCAGTCTTAAAAGGGACACTGCACAAGTTATGAATACCAGAGTATTACTGGGGTTAGAATATAGCTTTTATAAGCGCCAGTCAAATGTTTGCTGGTCCTGCTGTTCTCCTGGAGACAAGTACAGTCCTCTGCGACTGTACTTCGTCCCAGGAAGAGAGCGGCACAGGCAAACAGTGTTAACTTAAACTCTAGCACGGACTGCAGGCTACTGAATCTCCCACTGCTGCAGTCATGCTCCAATGTCATCTGCAGGGGATTTTGGGATTTGTAGTTACAGAAAATGTCAGCCTTGAAGTATGCAAAATGAGTCTGATACTATGCTATACTACAATAAACAGGAAGTATAAAAAGTTTTTGCACAAAATTGAAATTGGGACCAGTCCTACACTTGAATGTGGAGTTCTTAGTGCTGACTATTCCCCTTTAAAGGACTGGCACAGGGAGTCTGACAGGGCCCAGTGCAGGCCCGTCTCCCTGGCACTAACCATGCCTGCAGGCAGCACCTCATCTCCAATGACTTCCTTCTCCGAGGACAACTAATCACCCATCCACCGTTCTACTGCTGCTGAGCACTATTTGTATCAGTGATTCCTGGTTAAGGTGCTGCAGGAGCTTGACCAAAGGCCTATACAATCCTCGATCCAGCAGCCCTGCCAGTGGGACTACTCGGGGTTCCCAAAGTCAACACTGTGGTCGTCCCTCTTTGGCCTAGAACTGTGCGGAGGAGTCTCCTATCCAATCCAGACATCCCCGGGTTCCTCCTCATGTTGTATCACGCACCCACAGGGTCTCCAGAGGAGGTACTTCACGCTACCTCAGGCTTCAAGTACTGCAGGCCCCATCGGAGCCACAAAACCTCAATGTGACCATTCAAAAGATGCTGATTCCACTCACACAGATACTCTTGGAAAGAAGGCTTTTACCTCTGCATGTGCTTTATGTGCATCTCTGCACTTCAGGCATATATGGCGACCTGTAATCGCTGCCTATGGTTGCAGTTAAACTCATTAGCTGCACTGCACAAAATAAGAGTCAGACAGGCCACTGACCCTTCACATGGGGTCTGAAGCAGCATAGTACCAGTCGAGGGTATCTTACTGTGCCAATGAGATGGCCTCCAGACTGGGGGGGAGGACACCAGTCTGTATCTGACAGATGGTATGGCGTCACTTTTCCAGACTGGCACCTTTGGCCTGCCATAAGGTGTTTAACTCACATTTCCAGGGGGCTCACTTCTCCCCCAGGGTCAGATGAGAACTTTCGTGAAACTGTCCTAGCTCCTGTGCTACAGCAGCCCCTGCCTGGCTCTGCTCAGCCTCAGGTCTCGTCAGACCTGTAAGCTCTTCTCTTAGAAAAGGGAAGCCTGGTACTCTGGCCCATAAGTGGGAATCAATCGTGAAGACTGTTTCTTGCGAGATATGAAAGTTACATACTTACTGTAGCTGTTGATCTTCTAGAATATCTTCACCACTGGACTACCACACCCATCCACCACCCCCTGCTCTAGCACATCCAGAGCCTCTGGGCAGCTCAACCGGTTATTGCTGGCTGGCACTTCTAGTGTGATATACCTCTCCCCAGTTGTTCCCCTGCCTGGTTAAGGAGATGGGAGATGGAGAAAAAACACAATGGTCTAGGACCCACTTTAGGGACCACGCCAAACAAAATAAAAACCACAAAGAGGAAATTTTTAGGTGTTAAATGCAACATGCCCTGGGTACTACCTAACAATCTCAAGTGACAGTAACCCTGTTCAGGGGTGGGGTGGGAGGCTGCTGAGTACTAGAATGGATCGCCCTGCACTAGCCTTGACAGAGGGTACTTACCTGTCGCTTGCAGGAAAGACAGGTTCATTTTCTTCTGTGGTTTTCTTCTGGCTGTGCCAGGCAATTTTCTTACTGTTCTTGGATGGCATTTTTATGTCACCCTATGCCATGCTGACTGTTAAGCTCAGCAAGCTCAGGGATACTTGGGGAGAAGTAGCATCTCAACTCCTTAGGACTGAGCAGCTCTGCAATATCACATGCTCCAGGGTTTTGTTTCTCTCCTTTTGGTGTCCTGTTTACTTACTGGAGTCATTTACAACTTTTCTGCTGTTTGGAACATTTGCGCCATCTCATTTACAAGAGGTCCTAATCTTTGCATACTCTTTTGAGCGGACTTCCAGAGGCGTCGCGTTTACAGGGATGCTGCCTTAATATAACTACCCTTTGCTTCTGGCTAGTGATGTTGAGGCTCTGGCTCCATACCATGTACCCCACTGTGCCACTTAATGTGACCTTTCCTCTCTGTATAGAGCTTGGTAGTTGGGTTTTATTTTGTTTGTTTTCCTATATCCTTTTTCCTCTCCCTTTGGGCTAGGGAATTTCTTAAGCCCTCTTTTTCCCCACTTGTGTCTTGCTGTGTGTGTGGGTGTGTGTCTGTGTGTCTGTCTCGCTTGGTCTCCCCCTCTCCATGTGTGGGGTGTGCAGGTGCCATGCCCAGAAGTAGTTGCCGGCCTCCTGGCCAAAGTTTTGCTCAGACAGGGATCTAGTGCCTCTGGCACAGATCCATAACTGTTAATCAATGGTGAAGACATTCTGGAAGATCAACTGTCACATTAAGTACATAGCTTTAATTTTTGTCAGCGTTAGATATCACTGCGGAGGCGCTACCTGTGATCCAACCTAACCATACTCATTTTCACATGTGAGGTTCAGCCCCATAGGTCACACTAAAATATCAGTGAGCAGTATTGCACAAACTGCACAGGTCATGCTGCTCTTCATTTCTTATTCATGTAATCAGACCTCAAACACACTGTGGGCTCTATACAAACACCTGAAACTAAAGGAGTCAGATCAGATTTATGGAAATAAGCCAGTTTTTTCATATACAGTTTATCCCTTATTGCCATTTCCCCACTGGAGCTGCAACCAACGACTTCCAGCCCAGACACCTGCACAACAGCAACTACACGGTAAAGCTCCCTTTAGGCACAGGGCCGGAGAATAGTGACGGTCAGCACTGTGGTGGCTGTTTTGTGCTCATTTTCTTCCCGCACGCCTCATAATGCCCTTGCAACAATGCCCAGAGTCTGCAATGGATCTCTGGAGGAGGCAGGAAGCTACCTCATAGACCCACTACAGGGGTCACTGCAGAAACTGGACCGGGTGCCTCCTCCTGGCCAGCAATCTCCCAGCAGCAGCACACAGGACCCTGCAGCCACATGACAGCAGAGACCCAGGCTTACTCCTGAATCGAGTCGCCATCACGATAGCAAATGTGTTATCACTGGACCATCAGGGAAAGGTAGAAATGCCACTGTTCACTCAGGACTTGGGTTAGTACTTGACCTATTGATACCTGCAAGTTTAAACAAGTTTTTTTTTTTTTTTTTAAGCGAAAAAAAAAGGTAATGAAGTTGACCAAGATACCTTCTGCAGCTGTTCCAGGACTTTTTCTGCATCTTGCTGGGTGAAGTGCTTTGCTAAAACTTCAGACACCTACGCCCATATACAAGGCTGCTGAGGCATCGCTCTGTTCAGATGGTCTTCTGGCGAGGACTTTTCCGTCTGTTTCAACACAAGGTTAAGTTTGGAATCAGGGCCAATGGAATAGTCAGACAGCCTGTGCTCATCTGGTATAAAGGAGGAAATGAGAAGTTGGATATTGATTGGTTTTCACTCATACAGTTCAGTCTTGGGTGGGGAGGGGCACCTTCTATTCAACTTTCTTCTGTTCTCCCTGGACCTTTCCACATTCTGTCCCCTTACCTGCCATCTACATTCAGATCCTGCCAGGGTAGCCCCTCCGTTAGCATGCTACTGTCTTGTGTCCTAGGACTTGCAGTGAGAGTGGTTCTCCCCTATCCTTCCTGCAGTGAGAGTGGTTCTCCCCTGTCCTTCCCGCAGTGAGAGTGGTTCTCCCCTATCCTTCCCGCTGCTTTCCAACATCTTCCTGTCTTGGTCCACTGAAAGCTGGTTCCCAGTGATGCTGGTAGGCAGCGACCTGCAGGGGGCCGGTCTCCAGGATTCAGCATTGATTGATGGCTGAATTACTGGCAGTGGCACTACATTCCTAATGATAAGGAGGGCCTGGTGCTGGGTCCCTCCATGCTCTTCCACCACTGGGCACTCTACTGCTGTCCAGAGGTGGGGGCGATAAGAGGTGGGACATGGGTAATTTGGGGTCACCAAAGGCAATCATTTCATGACTGACGGCAGGAGACCCACCTTGAAGGCAGTCCTTGAAACAGCTACTCCGCAATCTATAGCATCCAACTTGCTCAAGGTGGAGAAAGGTGAAGGCAGAGCCAAGGTTAGCGAAGGGGGTTAAGGAGACTGACAAAGTGTTCATTTGCTATATACAAAAGAGGTAGTGTTCAGGCTAAAGAAGTGCGAAGATGAGTGGAGGACGTGTAGGGTAAGGCAAATTTGCAGATCATTTCTGTTCTGTGTTCATAGTGAAGGACATGCCCCCTCCCGATGCCAGACTGCAGCATGAAAGCCAAAGAGTGATCATTAGCAGGTGTCAACATGGAGCCTGTTACAGAGTGCTGAACATCCTACAGGCACGGGATGTGAGTAAATCAATGGACCCAAAAAGGAAGCATCAAGGGGTGTTAAAGGAGATGGGGCAGGTCCTGACTGGACCCCTAGAGAATCTCTTCAATTATCCTTTCGAGACAGGGAAAGTGTCAGATGACTGAAGGACAAAAATATAGTCCCCCTACACAAAATTAGGGGTCAAGATGAGCCAGGCAACCCTCCGATGTCTACAGTAAGGAAAATACTGAAGTTTATATATATTCATGTAGGTACATAAAGTGGGGTATTCAACTGTGAGGGCCACGGCTTGTAGTTTCCCTGGCGCGACAGACAGATTGACCTATAGCCAGGGTGGTGGAACTCGGGGGTTCTAATTGTGCATGTGGGCATGAATGATCTGAATAAGCAAAGCATGGAACAGGTGAAAGCATACTTCCCTGCTCTGGAGAAGATAGCAAAGGAGAGAGCAGGGGCAGTAACCTTCTCTGAGGTGCTACAGCAGCCATGTCTGAATAAGAGGAAACAATTACGTTCCAGTTCAATGCATGGCTAAAGGGTTGGTGCATACAGGAGATTTCAGTTCCTTGGGAACTGGAGCCAACCTAGTGGGATTGGAGGCTCTTCAAAAGGTACAGCTTGCATCCCAACCAGGAGGGCAGGAGGGTATTGGAAAGAAAGGTGTGTACAGCGTGTAGCTAGTATAAAAACTAGTGGGAGCAGGGGAGTCAGAGTAGCAAAGTACACAGAGGAGGTCACAAACAGCCTCCCCCCACTGACCAATACATTAGAATCAAACACAGATAGGATAAAGGGAAAAAGAGGGGGCATGGATAATTGTTGGAAGTCGCTGTGCACCAATGCAAGGAGTCTTGGCAACAAAATGTCAGAACTTCAGGTAACTGTCATGGAAGGGAGCACTGACCTGGTGGCCGTCAGAGATATGGGCAACCTCAAACCATGAATGGGACAGGACTACAGCAGAGTACTCACTGTTCAGGAAGGACAGAGCAAAGTGCTGGGAAGAGGGAGCAGTGCAGTATGTAAGAGGGATTAGAGTCAACTGAAGCAGACAGCATAAGCGACAGGTAAACTAAAACGCTGGGGGTGCTAGCAGCAACATAAAATGGGAAATAATCAGGACTGAGGTGATCTACAGACCACTTGGTCAGGATCAGGAAGCAGACAAGGAACTGGGAGAGATACTTAGGATGGTGACTAACTTATGGGAGTTGGTGGTAGTGGGGGACTTTAATATGCTGGATGTGGACTGGAAAGTGCCAATTGCAGATGCATGCCAGGAGGTGTTCCTAGTTCAGCTAGTCCAGGGCCTGACAAGGGAAGGGACTCAGCTGGATCTGCTGCTCACCAACAGTGAGAGGATCCAAAATGCCACAGACCTGGAACCACCTGGTTCCAGTGACCACAAACAGTGGTGCTGGAGGTCCAGATGGGGTGCACCAAGAGGGCAGAGACAGTAAAGGGTATGGGACTTTTAAAAAAGGCAGATTTTGGAAAGATAAGGGAACAGCTGGATAAAAGCACGAGAAATGTAGAGCAAGTGGAAGGGGCTGAAGAAAAAATGGGAAGACTTAAGAAAAAAAAAAGGCAATGAGAGAAGCGGCAGAAAGTTCAGTTGTGAAGGTATTAAAGGGAAAAATGGCATGGGGTTCACAGCTGAAATGAAGATGGTGGTAAAAACGAAAGGAAGGTCATTCAAAGTGTAAGGTAAGCCAACGGGAGGAGGAGGATAGGGAGAAGTACAGAGAGGCCACAAAGGCAGCCAGCAGAAGGTGAGGGAGGCCTAGGCGGAGACAGAACTTGGCTGGCAAGGAGTGTAGTAGGAGGAAAAGGCATTCTTCAGGTACATCCTGGAGAAACACAAGGTCAAAGAGTATTGTGAGACTGAAGAGTGAGGAAAGATGGGGGCCGGGGGGGGGAGAGATACAAAGGGAAAGCAGAGATACTGAACAAAAATGTTGTTCCACATTTACTAGGGAATAGGATGGGCCACTGCCAGAATATGGGGTTAAGGGGGGACAGGAGGAGAGAAGGGCTCAAGTGGCATGGTCAAAATAATGGAAAAACGGTACTGGAAAAGCTACGTTGAAAGCAGATAAATCTAGGAGACCTGATGGCTTGCACCCAAGCAAAGAAATAAACACTGATGGCACATAAGGGCCCATCCCAGCCAGCTTTTTTTTTTTTTTTTTCTTCTTCCCCATAAAGGGAAAGTCCCCTCAACCTATTTTCTGTATACCCGATTCCCTGTCTTTCATCCCCCCTTCCCCAATTTCATCCTAATTTAAATTTAAATGACATTGCTACACTCTGATCTGCCCTGGTGTGAAAATCTGTTTGACACCATTGCAAAGATCATGTCCCCACTCATGCAAGGCATCATGGGAGTTGATGCTACATGCAAAGGTTAACAGAAGTGCTACTGTCAGTCAGTTCTGTTGTGTGTCTTCTGAAGTCCCTGTATTCTTGTCTTGTGCTGGCCAAACGTTTCAATGCAAGTTCCCTAATGCTTTCTGTTGTTTAAAGAGCCCCTTTTCCCAGATTTTCCTTATTGCCCGCAAAATTATCAAGAGGCTTCCTTACCTGACTGGGAGTTCCTCCATAGTCATTGTAAAATTTTCTGTGTGGACCAATATGGAAGGGAAGGCATCATATTTTGGCCCCCCCCCGGGGGGCTAGCCACTCGATCCCTTCCACTTCCTTGCCTCCGATGCCATCCCTGCGCTTCCTTGTTTTGTGATGTAATTATAGGTCTAGCGCAGGGACGTGCTCCATTCAAGTCTGTGGGGCATTATTTTAAAAGTTATTTTACTGTTACAGCCAGGCGTTTGGTACAAATAGGGCCAGTATTCAAGTAACAGCCTTGTTACTTGAATACTGGCTCCAATTACTAAAGAATCCAGTTATAATAGTGAAATTAACTTTTGAAATAACACCCCATAGACTTGAATGGAGGCTGCGACCCTGCACTAGGTATACTAACGCACTAAAATGCCAGAATAGGCTCAACGGGTCTCTCGAGTCTGCTAGATTTTCAGCACCTGCACAGAGGGGCCGACTTTGGTGACCCCCACCCCCACCGTTAGGTTATACCATATCCCAGTCCCAGATGTCCCATCTGTATTGGGCCTGGTCAGATTTACCCTCCCTGTATATATATCACAAAACAAAGAAGTGCGAGGACAGCGCCAGAAACCAGGAAGTGCAAGGGATCGAGTGGCTAGCCCTCGGGGCATAATAGATCCCTTCCTGCCTTACTGAGCTACACAGAAAATTTTACAACTATGGAGGAACTCCCAGTCAGGTAAGGAAGCCTCTGATAATTTTGCATAGCACTCATAAAGATGCTCGTTTGTGAAGTTTTGATATTCCACTGATTAATTCCTATGTGTTGGGAACGTTTTGCTTACTCCCAGTCCCTTTGATGTGCAAATACACATTATGAACTCCATGTTTCCTTTTATGAGTGGTGTCATGTCCTTTGCAATGGCGTCAAACAGGTTTTCACAGCCAGGGCACAAAAAAGTGAAGCAACTTCATTTAAATTTAAGGGGGTGTAACAGAGGGAATCATTGCTCATTGCTACAAACTACACAGATATACAGAAAAAAAGGCTGAGGGGACTTTCCATTGTGCCTGTCCCAAGCATTTTTGAACCCCACCACTGCTTTCTTCCCCACCACCTCCACTGCAAGCCTGTTCACTGATCTACCACACTTTCTGTGAAGTAGTACTTCCTCACATCCTTCCTGAAGTTACCCCCATTCAGCTTTATAGCATGCCCCCTGGATGCTGAATGAAGCAGCAGAAGTGATAGCAGGGTCACATACAGACATATCCAACTGCTCACTGGCAATGGGGGTGGTTCCTAAAGATTGGAGGATAGCAGACATGGTCCCTCTGCACAACAAAAAGAAGAAAGGATTGCCAGGGAACTACGGACCAGTCTGCTTGACGTCCATAGTGGGAAACATTATGGAGTCTTTACCAGGAGAGAAAGTGGTGGACTTCATGGCAGGAAATACATATGAGCATATGATGAAGCCAGCAGATAGAGGCCTTACAGTCTATCAAGTCTGCTCGAGTGTGCAGTTCTCAGTGTTGAGTACTGATGCTGCCCCCCACCCCTTCTTTACCATTTGCACCGTCAGAGTTACCCCCATCCTCCCCCTTCCCCATTCTGATTCTGCCCTTGACCCTGTCCCACCCCCTCTTAAATCCCCCTACTGATGTTTGCGAAACCAGTTCCTCAGGCAAGACATTCCATCTCATCACCACCCTCTCTGTGAGAAATTGCCTCCTCATCTCTCTCTCTTCTGAACCTCCCCCTCTCCATTTTCAGACTATGCCCTCTTGTTATCCCTTCCATTCTAAATTTAAAACAGGCCCTCATGGCTAACCCTATTTATGCCCTTCAAGTATCTGAAGGTCTCAATCATATCACCCCTGTCCCTTCTGTCCTCCAGGGAGTACATATTAGCGTCCGTAACCCATCTTCGTAAGGCTTTTCCCTCATCCCGCTAAGCATCTTGGTCGCCCTTCTCTGTACCCCCTCCAACAGTTCGATGTCCTTTTTTAAGAAGGGGTGCCAGAACTGCAAGCATTTCTCCAAGTGAGGCCTCACCAGTGCTCTGTATAATGGCAGGATCACCTCCTCCCTCCTGGAAGTGATTCCCCTTGCTATGCACCACAGCATCGTATTGGCCTTTGCCGCCACTTTCCTACACTGTGCAATGTGATTCATACAGCCTGTGACCAGCACATCTAGATCTTTTTCCTCGACAGATACTGATAACTGCACACACCCCCCAGATGGTAACTGTATCCAGGATTCTGGTTTCCGAAGTGCATAATTCTGCAGTTCTTTGCATTGAAACCCAACTGCCAGGAGCATGACCATCTCTCCAATGCTTCTAGGTCTTTCTGCAGTATCCCCCACTGCTCCCAGTTTGGTGTCATCGGCAAACAGGCTTACCTGACTCTGAATCCCAACTGCCATATCCGGTACGTAGATGTTTAATAGCAATGGTCCCAGCACTGAGCCCTGCAGGACCCCACGGATGACTGCCCAGGATGAGGATAGTTCCCCCCTTAACACCACCCTCTGCTGTCTGTTTTCCAGCCAGCTCCCAATCCATCTGCGACCTTATCCCCACCCCCAGGTCCTTCAGCTTGCCTATCAGCCTTCTGTGTGGCAGAGTCGAAGGCCTTGTTGAAGTCCAAATACAGGACATCAACCGCCTTGCCTTCCTCCAGAACCCTAGTCACCCCGTCGTGAAAGACCACAAGGTTCGTCTGACAAGACCTTCCCTGGGTGAACCCGTACTGCTGATCAAGGAGACCATTCTTCTCCAGGAATGACACTACTCTTTCCTTTAGGATAGTCTTCATTCGTTTCCCCGACAATTGATGCGAGTATGACCGGCCTGTAATTCCCTGGTTCGTCCCAAGAGCCGCTTTTGTGGATGGGCACCACATGTGCCATCCTCCAATCCAGGGGCACACAACCAGATAGAAGGGATGTGTTGATTAAGTCTGTCAGAGGCACTCTCCCTCGTAGAGTTCCTTCAGGACCCTCTGGTGTATCCAGTCTGGTCCTGGTGCTTTCTGTCCACAGATACCTTAGGCCCTCTAGTACCCTCTGCACAGGGATCCCCTCAACTACCATCCTAACTCCCCCATCTTTCCAAACCCTGTCCTGCCCCTGTTGGCTAGGTACATCTCACTTCCTTGTAAAAACTGAACAAAAGTATTCATTTAATACCTCTGCCTGTTCAGCCCCCTTATCCACCCATCCTCCTCCTATCCTAATTCTAGAGATCTGCTCCCTGCAGTTCCTTCTCTCCCCCAATACGTTTGAAGAACCCTTTCACCCTTTTAATCCCTTAAGCAAGACTTAGCTCCTTCATAGCCTTGGCTGCCCTTGCGCCCTGGTCACCTCCTAGAGCTCCTGATGTAATCCTCCTTATCTGCTACTTTGCAGGGTCCTCTTATAGTTTTAAAGGCCACCCCCACCCTTGTCTGTACTTCCTTGGTCCACCAGCGTGGTTTATTGGACCTAGCCCTCTTACTCCTCCACTCCATGCAGGAGTTTGTGGCCTCCACCAGCCCCAGCTTTACGATGTCCCATTTCTAGGTGGCATCCAAGTCTGGACTTATGGTAGCCACATGCCTCCCCACCACTGCAGCCATCTTACTGAAGTTGGCCCTATTAAAGTCAATGACCCTGGTGGCGGTGTGTGTCTCCTCTCTGCCCAGCTCGAGGGAGAACCATAGTGAACTATGGTCACTCCCCTCTATGGGGTGCTCCACCCTCATCTCCCTTACCTGATCACCATCAGACAAGACAAGGACTAAGATGTTGCCTTCTCTTGTTGGCTCTCTTACCAGCTGCGTCATGAATGCATCCTAGAGTGCATCCAGGACTTGTTCCCTGCTGCTAGCTGATGTCATGGTGGCCTCTCCCCGAGTGCGTTGACGTCTCCAACCACCACTGTGCTGCCCTTCTACAATTCTGCTGTATAACCCCACCAGCTCCCTGTCCTTCTCCATCTGGGAGGTGGTCTATATACCACCCCTAGCCCGACACTGTTTTTTTTTTGCCTTGCTTAAACTGACCCACAAGATTTCCATATTCCCTCACTACCTTCTTCTCTATTACACTCTATCCCCTCCCTTATATACAGCAACACCTCCTCCCTTGCCAGTTTCCTGTCCCGCCTATACAACCTAAAGTCCATATTATTAAGTCCCATTCTCTGATGTGATTTGCCTATGTTTCCATGATGGCAGCAATATGTCCACCCACCCCACCAAAGTGCTTGGAGCTCTGGCATCTTGTTGCCTAGGCTCCTTGCATTCATGGAGACTACTGTCACAAATGCACTCCATGGGGCAGGCCCTCTGCTCCCACAGTGCCAAACCTCAGAGTACAATATGTGAACAGGAGACAAACAGGGTAACCCCTCCTGTTTGTTTTGGGTGAAACACCTACCAGTCTCGAGTCCAGAGGTCAAATATGAACCCTTTTCATTAGCACGTCCAGTTAACAGGATCAAACATCACACCTTCTTCGGGAAATGCAGTGCAATACTTAACCAAGCAGGCACCCAACCTGGTTCACAATTCTCCCCTTTTTGACTCAATCAAGACCAAGGTACTTTTCTTACTTTAGTGCATATGGTAACACCCTGTAAGCACTTAACAGTCCCAGCATTCGCATTCAAAATGAGAAAAAGACTCAGGCAGAGTTTCAAGGAAAACAAAGTTTACTGCAACAAAAAAAATAGTAGATGAAATACAAAACAGAGAACATATAAAATTGGATTACGGTTATTTAAATTAAATGGACAATATAAACAAAACTGCCTTGGTACTGAATATTTTCTCCTACCCTAGTTTCCAGCAATAAATATTGGTGATTGATTACCTACTTCAGTAGAAATGCCCTTGGGAGTGTCTTGTCAGGAGTCCCAAATCAAAAACAGCTAAAAGCATTCTGTTCTTCCAGCTATGTGGTTATATTCAGTTTCAGTTCCAAATTCCCTGTGATGTCGCAGCTCACAGTGATGCTGGCTGTGAGGTCACTCAAACCTGAATATAGAAAATAAAGTGTGGGTCTGGGTGTGTAACGAGAATTTACACACACCAGAGGGGTTTGATGCTCTACGCTCTCGGGGTTTATGCGTAGCATCGAACCCCGAGGGTGTGTGTAATTTCGAGTTTACACACCACACACAGACCCATATGTTATTTTATATAATTGCTGGGATTTCCTTCCCCCCCCCACAGCAAGTATATAAAATAAGAAAGACATTCTTGTGTGACTGCGGTCCGTTTTTGTGCGAGTGCGTGCTCTACGGTCAGTCGCCTTTAATTTTTTTCTTCAAATTTAGTTTTCTGTGGACCAACATTTTGAGGGTATTTCCCTCATTTCGATTACTGTCTGCCTGCCGGCATTTACCACAGAGTTCAAGTGGCGGTCCAGAGCGGAACAGACGAGACGGACAGTAGCTAGGAGGAACAGCTGCAGGGGCGCCTCATGAAAAGTAGGGAAACTGAGTGCATGTTCACCGTTATAAATGTTCCTTTATAAGGGCGAATAAGCCACCGCTTCCTATGGGAAAAGGACATCCAGTTATTATACTGAATTAATTGATCAGTCACAGGCATCCGCATGTTGCCAAGTATCCCTCAAAGAAAAATATATATTTTCTTTTTAATTAGTGAGCCTGCATTACTGGTAGGTCAGAATGACCCCTTTGATCTTCCATGCAACTTCCTGATGAGCTATGTCACCTATTTGTGAAATATAACACATATCAGTTAGAGTTGCTTTTTCCTAATGTGTCATAAAATGCATCCTGGTTTCCTGGATTTCAAAGTAACTGGATGTTTTACAAGTGTTACAACCTGGCACCTGAAGAAGCCCTTAATTAGAGTTTCCACTAGGTCATGGAGAGTGTCACCTCCCCTTACCACACTTTTTGAAATTCCATCCCCCATAGTGCTGTTTTGCTGGCTGCCATATTGTCCCAGCAGAAATTCACAGAACATACATTTACATCACAAATATAATCATAACTAGCAGAGGGTTAACACGTCACAACTACAACCCATCCTTTCCCATGATCCCCATCATCTCTAACCCCTTCCTCATTTCCTTCCACCTGTAGTAGCTTCCCAGTGTCCTACATTACCATCTGGAGGGGTGCACAAATATCTGGCGTAACTTGAGCCCCTTTTGATATTGCCCCAATAGTTTAAATCGAAGTACGCCAGAAACTCCTCTAGTTTCTTCTTCGGGACTGCTGCACCCCCTTCCTTGCTGAGGTGCAGCCTATCTTGGTCATACAAGTTATTGTTTGCCCATGTCTCTCTCCCCCCTCCCCCCATTACCTACCACCCCAAATCCCACAAACTCATACCACCCTCTCAAACATGCGTTAAATTCCTTTTTTTGTGCTTACTGTATGTATTACCTTTAGGTACAGGCAGTACCTCTGAGAAGATAAATCGACAGTGCTTTATTACCATACACCCTTACCAATTCCCTAAACCTTGCCTTGACCTCCTAAAGACTGTGCCCTGCTAAGTCATTAGTGCCAAGATGCACTATCAAGTGGGCACCCCACCATCTCCTGTCACATGCGGGTTGATGTGCTTTGCTTTATGCACCGTCATCCCCAGCAAGCAGTCCATTCAGACCAAGCTCTTCCTGCTGATTCCCACCCCACGTGATGCCCTTAATGATGGTGTCACCAATTATGACTCGTACATCCCCCCTTTGCTGTCCGAACCTGAATTCCCCCTCTGTGTCCCTGCTTCTGTCTCCTTGCTCTCCTAGTTTTACCCCACCATTGGCTTCCTCCAAACCCGCTACCAGTACCGCCTCTCCCATGGAATTTTTATTGTCACCATGAATCATAGCTACTGTAGTCCCCACCATCTTTCCTAAAATCCCCACTATAGAATCTCCTTCTGGAGGTTCTGTTAAACTCCTCATTTCCCTCCTTTTCCTTTTGCCCATCAGCTGCTTTGTCACTCCTAATCGCCCCTTGTATCCCCTTTCAGTCTACATTGATGTGCAACTTGCCAGTAAATTCCCCCTCACTACTGAATCATTGTCCCCTGCACTTTTTTCAATACCCCTAGCCCCTTCTTTCCACATACAGTTCTTACAGCAGGGCCCCCGCACGCTCTCTTTTCCCAGTCTACTCCCATCCTTGTATCTCCGATTTATCATCCTTAGCCCCCTCTGCCTCCCTAACCCACCCCCACCCGTCTATCCTTTTTTCTCCCCCAACTTCCTCCCCTCACTGTTCCTATCCACCATGGCACAGCCCCCGATCATCTGTGTCCTTCAGATTTCGTAAGACAGAAAACCTATTCTGCACGCTACCCATAGTCTCACTGCCATTCCCATTTAGTTTCCTCCTGCATAGTCCCTCCTTCTCTGCACTCCTTCTCCTACCCACCACCTGCCATCCCCTGCTCCTCCAACCATCTCGACCATACCCATACTCGCCTCCTGCCTTGCCTCCTCCTCACGCCCATACCCATTTCCTCCAACAACCTGGACTACTCCTCCTGGAAGTGACTCCTGTATATCTCCCATTCATAGTCTCAGCCATCATCTCATCCACCCTCCACCTACTGGTAGCCCTAAATTAGTTTCCCTCACCCATACTTCTTCGCCTGTTCCACTCTGCCAACTCCTTCCTCAGCCCGATGATTTCTGCCTCTAGTTCAATCTTCTACAAAGTGGGCAAAACCCTGATCTCCACAGCAGAGTCACTACACCACAGCTCCACATCCATTACACCCCACCTGATCTCCCTGCCTCTTTACCCACTGCCCCTTTCTATTACCCATCCATTCTCCCCTACTGTCATGCCCCTGCCTTGACCCCAGCCCCCCTTTCTGTGCAGATGTCCCCCCTCAAACTGCATGTTAAGCCCTTGCTAATGTCTCTACTATGAGCTTTCAATATAGCCTAGGTTACTGGCTTAGTAGGTAAAAGGGGTGCAGGACACAAACAACATTGGTTCATGAGGGGAAGGGTCCTGCCAGACAAATGTGGTCAACTTCTTCAACTGGGTGACCAAGGCAGCAGATAGGGTACAGGCAGTAGATGTGGGATACTTGGATTTCAACAAGATCTTTGACTCCGTGCCCCAAAAGGAGGTTGATCAAGAAGATAACAGACTTAGGGTTGGGGGAGAAATTGGCAAATGGATGGAGAAATGGCTGAGGGGAAGAACACAAAGGGTAGTTATTAGAAGAACAAAAGTAACAAGTGTTGTACTTCAGGGGCTGGTGCTGGGCCCAGTTGACGACCCAAAGATCTCCACACGGGTGAACATGGAGGAAGGGATACCTGAACTCGGAGAATCTGGGCAAGTTTAAGAGCTGGTAAAAGATCCGGCAGCTGGGCTTCAGTGCGAGAAAAAAAAAAGTAAAAGTGATGCATACTGGGCAGAGGAACCCAAGAATGCAATATGAAATGGGGGTTGATGCTGGTCAGCACCACGGAAGAAAAGGACCTAGGGTACTAAATTTCAGGGAGCCTAAAAATAGTGCCTTGCCCACAGCTCTGTTACAATGTAAACAGGATGCTGGGTTGCAAAGGGTGGGGGTAAGCAGTAGAAGTCAGGAAGTGATCCTCCCACTGTACAGGTGACTGGTGCAACCACGCCTGGAATACTGCACAAGGTACTGGAGTCCACACCTGAGGAGAGACTGCAGCAAGGTGGAAGTAGTACAGCGCAGGGCAACCAAGAATGTCCATGGACTGGGGGAAGAGGTACAAAGAGAGGCTGTAGGACTTGAACATGTACACCCTTGAGAAAAGTCGGGGAAAGGAGTGATATGATCAAGACATACAAGTACTGGCACAGGATAAATAGGGTGGATGCCAAGGAACTTTTCTCCTGGAGTTCAACTACAAGGACGAGACGGAACTCACTTAAACCAGCTAGGGGAGGGGGATTCAAAAGGGACGTCTGTAAGCACTTTCTCCACAGAGAGTGGCGGACAAGTGGAAAAAGCTGCTGGAGGAAGCAGTACAGGCCAAAAATCAGTGAACAGCTTAAATAGGGATGGGACAGGCATATGGGGTTAGTTCGAAAAGAGGTGGGCAGAACAACAGGGCCACCAGGACCAGTGAAAGGTAGTCAAGTAGGGTGGGCATAATACATTGGCTGGCAGGCCTTTTTCTGCAGTCATGGCTTATGAATTTACGCATTTATAATAAAAGACCTTATTAGGGTTCCTAGAGGCTAACAGTCTCCAAGAGTCCATACAGCACAGATTTACCAGTAAGAGGGTGTGCCGGACAAACCTGACTGAATTCTTTGACTGGGTGACAATGGCTGTGGATAGGGGTAAGGCAGTTAATTATCCAGTACCTAGGTTTCAGCAAAGCCTTTGACTCTGTTCCACATGGGAGGTTAGTAAAGAAACCGGGTGACCTAGGTATAGGGAATAAGATAATGAAGGGGGTATAAACACACACACACACACACACACACACACACACACACACACACGGAGTGACTGGGAGGACCCAGAAGACTGGCCCAAATACAGAGCCGTGGGGGGGAAGAGAAGGGAGTCAAGAGAGGGGTGCCCCACAGATCAGTTTTAAGGACTGGTTCTCTAGCGACTGTACTACAGCAAAAAGACTTAACATTAGATTTACAACACTTCATACTAAGGTTAGGTGCAAGAGCAAGAAGGCAGAAGCCCATGAAGCTCTTGTACTAATCCAGTACATAATAGGAGAGGTCATACCCATTACATATAATATCCAATCTATTTTTAAAAATACTTTTGGTTTCACTGATAACATTTAGTGGTAGCCTGTTCCAAGGGCCAACAACTCTGACAGTAAAAAAATATTTATGGCTAGACTTGACAAAAGGTTTTCTTACCAATTGTAAGGGATGGCCCCTGATGTTATGACCACAGTTTTTAAATTCTAGACCCAGTTCACACAATAAATAAGGGTCTTGAATAATATCATACAGTAACATAAGATCACCACGAAGTCGACGTGTAGATAAGGGCATAAGTTTTAAAATGTCTAATCTGTTCTCATAAGGAACTGCGAATAGCCCAGAAACTTTTTGTGTATTTTCTTTGAACTCTTTCCAGTAACAGGCATTCAGATTTTTTATAAGGATTCCAAAGCTGTGAGGCATATTCTAAATGTGGTCTAACGTATGCACGAAACAAGGGCAACAATACTTCCTGTTTTCTAGATCTAATATTACGTAATATAGACCATATCACTTTATTAGATTTGTTAATATTGTGTACGTGATTATTGTATTTAAAGTTATCTGAAATATTGACACCCAAATCCCTTTCATCAGATGTGGTCTCAAGTAATATGCCATCCAAATAATAGGGACTTTGTAATTACTAGAACCCAAATGCATTACTTTGCATTTGGAGATATTCAAATTCATACCCCATTTCTTAACCCATGTTGTGATATGGTCTAGGTCCTTTTGAATGGCAACAACCTGACGATCAGAGGCACAAGGCCACCTATTTTTTGTGTTGTCGGCATATTTAATAGTAAATGAGGAACAGCCAGAAGTAAGGTCAGCAGTAAATGCCTGGAACAGACAAGGGCCCAAGAC
Organism: Neoceratodus forsteri; assembly: GCA_016271365.2. NCBI lineage: Eukaryota > Metazoa > Chordata > Ceratodontiformes > Ceratodontidae > Neoceratodus > Neoceratodus forsteri. The sequence continues at coordinate 423,778,966 of CM028138.1, forward strand.
TGAACCCTGTGGCACCCCACTAGTCACACTACCCCTAGCTGAAACGCTCCCATTAATGGTCACTTGCTGAGAGCAATTATAAAGCCAGCTAACTATCCAATTTGTTTAACTTTAGTGTTTTCTAGTTTTAACTTTCTCCAGTTTTTGGTCTACTAAATATTTCGGACAATGCAGTATATACTGCTTTCTGTCTTTGAGGGGGTTGGGGGGGCAGGCATCTGGCTATCCAGACTGGGCATTACAATTGCTGTTTGTGACAGCACAGTCTTATGGTGAACACTACGATGTTATAAAAAACAGACACACTGGGCGGTAGACAACAATGGTTTTTAGAGAGGCGTTTTAGATAGACTACCAGGATGTATTATAAACACTGGAAAGGAAAACAAAGAAATGTTTACAAACATGTCGGCAGATGGGGATCACCTGATCCATCTAGTCTGCCCAATAAGCTACCCCCGTCCCTACTTTGCAGGAGTTAGGATACCTTTGTGTTCATCTCATGCTCTCTTGAATGCACCGATCGTTTTGGCTTCAATAACCTCCTGGGGGATGCTATTCCATGCATCAAACACTCTCTGTGAAGAAGAACTTCCTTGTGTTAACCCCAATCTCCCCACCCACCCCCAATTAGTCTCATGTCATGACCGCCCGTCTTGCTATTATTTTTGATCTGAAAAAGGTTATGTCGCTGTGTATTGTTAATACCTCTGAGGTACTTAAAGGTTTTCTTTAAGTACCTCACCTTTAAGCTGGGCTCTCTTCCTACTCCACTGCCTGGTTCAAAAGCTACTTGGAGAACCGGTCTCAAATAAATTGCAGATGTCGTCTCTGATACCAGGCCTGTTTGCTCAGGTGTCCCCAGGGATCCATTCTGGGCCCCCTACTATTCAGCTTGTTCCTGAACTCCCTTCCAAATTCTTGCTCTGAAACAATCAGCCTCTAGGCAGATGATGCTGTAATTGTTGCCTCCCATAAGGATCTAAGCCTCATCAACCTTCGCTTGGCTTCACATCTGTTGTAAATTGGTTCTCAATTCACAATCTGGTCCTCAATAAGAAGAAAAAGTCTATGATGATCAGCATCTCTCATAACAAGTATAAGCTGCACCCCTCTATCCATCAAAACCAGTCATGGAGTCACCCTGGAACAGGTTCAAGCCTTTAAGTACCTTGGGATCACTCTAGACCCTCATCTAACTTAGTGCCCACACTGACTCTGTAGCCAAAGCAGCAAATACTCGCCTTGGCCTTCTCTTCCAGCATAGACAACATCTTACCCCAGAAGCCCAGACTGTCGCCGTTCACAGCTCTGTTGTCCCCATTATTGATTATGGGCTTATCTATGGCTCTGCCCCGCTACGCTCTTAGGCGCATATCCACCTCCTTCAATAAGGCCTGCCCGACTTCTCACTGGATCCACCACCTCACACATGCGTCGACCTCTACACAAACTGGATGGCTGCAACTCAATCAATCAGATAAAGTACCTAACCTGCACCATGGCAAAGAAAATAACTAACTGTGGGCCTTGCGCCCTGGAGTGTTGCACTCCTGCACCCTAACAATAGCCCCGCTCAACCAGGGGGTCTGAATCACAGCTACTGCAGGTTCCACCCTGCCTCCCACAAGGTCAAAGGGCCTAGCCACAAAATGGTCAAAACAGTTACATCTCCCTCCACTCCTACCCTTGGTGCATTTAAAAATCAAGGCCACGCCTCTCTCTACTGCTACTAGCTCCTGTGACTGCCTCACTAGCTAACTTTATGCAGTTCTCTCTCCTAATAGCACTTGGTTGCCTTGGCATGCAATTCCCCATGTTATGTCTCTGACAATGCCTCTGGCTGCGCCCTCCTCTATAGTTCTCCGCTTCTCTACTCTTCCCTCTCTTGTCCTCCATCCTCTCTGCACCTCATCCGCTTATCTCCTTGTAACCTAGCCTCCAAAACTTGGTTTCTCAGATGCTTTGTAACTCTGTTTAGCTTACACTTTTGTAACCTTATCCTATGTATTGAATTTGTAATCTGACTTACATGTCTTATGTTTTGAATTGTAACCTGACGTGGAACCTTTATAAAAGAGCCCTGGCTCAAAGGTACTGTAATCCTAGACCAAATAAACAAACTGGTACTAGATGAAAAATCATATTTTTGGAAGTACAAGCTGAAGTGCAGATTTCTGCTTTAACGTATTTATATACGACATATGGGAGAGGGCTCAGGATAGGATATACCTCTTTGCAGAGGACACCAATATCTGTGGTAAACACAGAGGAGGGACCAACAACCATGAAGGAGGAGCTGGAAAAACTAGAGAAGTGGTCAGGGTTTGGCAGCTGAAGTGCAATGTAATGCTTGTAAGGACCAAGAATCAGAGTACAGAATACAGGATGGATGGAGTGGCAGTGAAAGGACCCGAGGGTGATTAACTTGAAGGCATCAGCAAAGTTTAATAGGAATGTAGAAAAGGGGAAATCGGATGCTGGGACGCATCTGCAGCTGGTTCACTAGCAAAAGGAGGGAGGCAATGCTGCCCTTGTATAGACCCCGGGTTCAACTGCTGTTAAGAATACTGTATGCAATTTTGGAGTCTACACTTAAGAGAACAGTCAGCACTAAAACACACACACACACACACACACACACACACACACACACACACACACACACACACAACCACGTGTGGGGCTAGCCCAAATTTGCACTTTGTATGCAAAACCTTTTTTTTTGTACCACTGCTTATTGCAGTATAGAAGATTAATCAGACTGCTTCTGCTGACTTGCAAGCCATTATTTTCTGTAACTACAGATCCCAGAATCCCTTGCAGAGGACATCAGAGCAGGGCTACAGCAGTGGAGATTCAATAACCTGCAGTGCATGTTAGAGCTTTTCTAAACTCCAATCAGACGTCTGTCAGTCCAACTGTTCTCTCGGGGCCAAGTACCCGTCCCACCTAGTTCCAACACTGACAACCCTCTGGGCAAGAACAAAATCAGGTGCACACACACCCTGAAGCCCCGTAGCAGTGGCCATAGGCTCGCGGTTTGGCCTCCCAGTTGGATTTTTCGGGGCCCGCTCCAGCTTCAGGGTAACCAACTACTGAAGAGGACTATTTTGGACTCCCCTCCCCCTCCCCCCTTCAAGCATGGTCAGACTTTTTATACTTATTTAATTCTGTTTAAGAAGGCAGTGAGAGTGCCTTCTTTTCTTGCAACCCTGGGTCAGTGAGTGTTACGGGATTGTAAAGTATTTGGACATGTTTTCCCAGCAAGTCCCCCTTTCAGTTTGAGCGTTTTGTGGACCAGGGAAATCAGAGACATTTAACATCAGTCTACCCAGTGAGAGTCCCTGGGGTTTTCTGGTCTTCTCTAGTGGTGAGAGGCCCATTGGGGACTGGAAAAAAAACATGATTTCTCCTGCTATTTGATTTACATGTGTTGTTGTTGTTGTTGTTGTCAGTTACAATTTGAAGGACTTTATTTTGTGTCCGGCTTCTTGATCCACCTAGACCTGCTGTCCTGGACTCAATGACTGATGTTTTAGCTCGGTGTTACCCTTCGCCGAGTGGATCCCTCTCCTCAGAGGGGAAACGCACCAGTGGAGGTGACCCAGTACACTATTTTCCTTTTTCGGCCTCTTGGTGCTGCTGAGGTGAGGGCTGACCCTGCAGGAAGTCTTCGGACGTGACTCGAACCGGATGCAGTCATCCGGCCAATCCGGAGCATTTTTTTCCGTGTTCTGTTCTTTTTGTCCTCCTCGCCACCCTGCAGTGCCCCTGGTCTCCACCAGGGGCACTACTGAGCGATGCATCCCACCCAACCCACCCCTGGAGAGGAGAGCAGTCCTCCAGACGCTCAATCCTCTCCTTCCCCTGCCAGCCCCTGGCGCCAGAGTCCGCTCCCCAACCCGGTCACCGGCATGAGTTCCTCGAGGTGTGGCATCCAGCCAGCCCTCTGTGCCACTACACAGCAATTTTATTTATTTGAAATTATTTTAGTATATTTGTTATTGGGAGAGTTTAGTTTGCTCTGTTGATTACATATTTTAAGTTTGTAGTTTATGATAGTTTACCTTGGTTGTAGGTTTGGTTTTAGTTCTCCCCAAGTGAGAGTTGAGAGAGTATTATATTCTATTTAATTTCTGTTAATTTTCTTTTTCATTTTATTTTATTAGTATACCTTAGTCGAATTAATTGATTGGGGTTGTTTTGTTACTGCTTTTATTTGTTTCTGTAGGTTGATGTATTTTTATTGGTGGCTACCAATATGTGCAGGAGGCCTGCCCCCCACAGTCGTACACTATTCATCCTCATCCCTTAGGTGCCCTCTGTACTTTATCTCCCAGCTGCTGGGTATTGCCTGCCAGGAAGGAAGGCTCGGAGGTGTGAACAGTGGAGGCTGAATGAGCGGAGCCACTGCATCGGGTCGTAAAATCCAGAAGACATCATGAGGTGAAATGGACCCAGATTGTGGCTTGCCATGCCTGGTTTCCATACCCAAGGGCACCACCAATATTGGTGGTCAGGCAGTTCAGGCAGCCATGGAAGTCCATCCAACTCGAGCAGTGTTATGCAATGCCAGGTCCATTAAAACAAGACTGCAGTTATCGCAGATCTTGTTGGGACAGCGGACCTGGCATGCATCACAGAGACCTGGCTGGATGAGAACTCTGGCCCTATATTGGAGGCCACAATTCCAGCTGGGTACCCCGATACACCACTCGAGACTGGATCGCGGTGGGGGGTTGCGGTCCGTTTCAAGACCGAACTGGGCCTCACGAGTGTACCAGCTGAGGAGACAGAGTCATATGAGTGTACTGTAGTAGCAGGTGTAGGTTGTAGGATCACTCGCACATACCATCCACCCAGGGATGAGAAGAGTTTCCTTCAGGAAGTGGCGGATTTCGTGATAGACATGGTGTTTGAGTTGCCAAGGCTGATGGTCGTGGGCGACTTCAACACCTGGGTCGATGACGAACTCTCGAAATTTGGACAGCGCTTCTGCCAGTTGATGACATCTCTAGGCCTCACACAGATCGTTACCACTGCTACTCATAAACACAGTCACTCCCTTGACCTAGTCTTCCTCTTGGGGATCAAAGCCTCCGATCTGGAGGTGGAACCTGTCAGATGGTCCAATCACTGCACCATGGGGTTCAGTTTTTGTGCCCCCCTTCGTAGGCCTACCCCTGTGGAGATGGTCAGGTTCTGCTCTTTACAAGATGTAAGCTCCGAAGGCCTGGCGGCGGTGCTTGACCTATCTGCCCTTCCAGTGGCAAACAATGACCCAGAGGCCTTAGTGGTGGCTCACAATAAGGCCCATTCTGCGCCCTGGATGTCATTGCTCCTGTCAGAGTTAGTCCTCCCTCCTTTGCCCTCTGTCCCCCTGGTTTGATGGGACTTTGAGGGAGATGCAGCGATTAGGAAGATGGTTAGAGCGTTGCTGGTGGAAATCCACCCTGGATGCCGACCACCTTAGAGTGATGGGTCATTACCAAGTCTATCAATCTGTAATCACCCATAAGAAGGCAGAGTTCCTGTCCAGGGAGATTGCGGCTGCTCAGAACCAACCAGCTCAGCTCTTCCGAACTGTAGACAGACTGTGCAACCCAGCCTGCCTGCAGATTTGAAGAGCCTTTTTGCAAGTAGAGTGCGATGAGCTTGCTCGATTCTTTGCAGCCAAGGTGGCTGATATCAGGGCGAAGCTCCATTCAGCACACTCTATGGGCACTGCTTTGGATCAGCGCTCGGTCACTGCCACTCAGTTTTCCTGGAGTACCTTCAACTGGCCGGAGTACATGGATGTCATACGGATTGTCCAGGGTATGCACCCTGTGTGTTGTAGTTTGGACTCAGGACCAACTACCCCCGATTATGGGCTGTAGTGACATCAACTGGCCCGGTCCTAGCACTAACAGTCTGGTGCTCCTTGGAAACAGGCGAGTTACCTAGCTCCCTGATGGATGCGGTGGTGACACCCATCCTGAAGAAAGCTACTTTGGACCCAGACTGCCATCCTAACTACAGACCAATATCAAACCTTCCCTTTATAGGGAAGGTGATTGAGAAAGTAGTGGCCCTACAACTGGAGAGCCATTTGACCATCCACAACATCTATGAACCTCTCCAATCCGGTTTTCAAAAGAGGCACAGTACTGAGACGGCATTGGTTCGGGTGCTTAATGATCTCCTGATGGCAAGGGATCAGAAAAAACGTTCCATCTTGCTTCTTCTAGATCTCTCAGCGGCTGGACACTGTGGACCATGGGGTCCTTCTCAGTCGCCTGAGGTTCATCTGTGGCCTGTCATGTGCAGTCCTCAGGTGGTTTACATCTTTCCTCACTGAAAGAGCTCAGAGGGTGGTGTCGGGGACTCATTCCTCTGACCCAGCTCCTCTGTCATGTGAGGTCCCTCAGGGTTCAGTGTAGTCCCCCATGCTGTTCGCAGTGTACATGCTACCCCTTGGAGACATTGTAAGAAGGTATGGGCGTCAGTTTCACCGCTATGCTGATGATACCCAGGTCTACCTTTCTTTTGCACCCGACCAGGACAGCGCTCTCTCGGTATTTAACAACTGCCTCACTGAAATTCAGGATTGGATGAATTCGAGCTGGTTGCAGTTGAACTTGGAAAAGACTGAGGTGCTGGCTGTGGACCCGGGGCGCAGGACAGGGGAGTTGGAGGTAGGTTTGCCTTCAGGGCTTTTCCTTGGGGCCTACCATGCCTTACCTCTGAATGGATGAGAAACCGGGGGGTGATTTTTGACGAAGGGCTGACACTGCATTTGCAGGTGTCGGCAGTCATCAAATCCTCTTTAACCATTTGAGGAACATTTCCAGGGTCAAGCACCTTGTTCCATCTGGCGATCTCCCCACGTTGGTCCGTGCCTTGATTACTGCAATTCCCTCTACCTAGGGCTACCTGGGGTGGATATCCGCCACCTGCAGCTGGTGCAGAATGCAGCAGCCCAGTTATTAATGGGGACTCCCCGGTCCTGTCATATTTCTACAGTGCTGCGTGAACTGCACTGGCTGCCAATACAGTGGCGGACCACGTTTAAAGTCGGACTTCTGACTTACAAAGCCCTGCACAGATAGGGCACGGACTACCTGAAAGAGCTTCTGGTTCCTTATTGCCCTGGGAGATTGCTCTGCTCGGCTGATGAGGGGTTGCTAGAGATTCCAAGGGTTTAAAATCTTCTGGGGCCTGGGCATTTATGCACGCAGCCCCAACCCTTTGGAATTCTCTAGCCCATCAGTTACGGGAGTTCACGACCGTGGAGGGATTCAAACAGGCTCTCAAAACTTACTTATGGAATCAAGCTTATTCTGAATGATTCAACTCTGCCTTTTATCTGGATTTTATTAGTATTTATAGTGCGTTTGTACTTACTGTTCATGTGTTATTTTAATTGATTGTTAGGCGCACTGGTTGTTGAAAGGCGCATTATAAATAAAGTATTATTATAAAAAAGTATCTGCTGCGCTGCACCCTAATGCCTCTTTACTCTTGGCAACATACACCCCAATCCTGGCCCTGCAGAGATAACACAAGTCAAGATTAACACCAATGGGGCCTTACAACTGGCCACCATAAATATCTGCAGCCCTTTCCCAAGTTAGACCAGCTCAAGTATGGGTCAGCCAACACAATCCAGGACGTGCTCTCCATAGTGGAAACATGGCTCTCCTAAAATCCCAGACTCCGCCCCATCACTCACAATAGGTACTCCCTATTCAGGCTTGATAGAATGGGCTAAAAAAAGGGGAAGGGGGGGGGTTGTCTCATTTATATCAAGAACACCCTCCAAAGCTAGCCCAGCAGTGCAGAGGGTTAAGGAGCTGGACACCACAACTCGCGCCACGCTGGCGACCCGGGTTCGGTAACAGACTCTGGTCACCGGGTGTCGGCAGGGGGAGGAGAGGACTGAGCATCCGATGGACTGCTCTCCTCTCCTGGGGAGGGTGGGCGGCAACTTCCACAGTCTGGGGACTCCAACTGGAGACTGGGAGCATCACAGCTAGCGGGGTCAAGTCGAGGGGTATGGAGGCGTTGGCGGACATTCTGCGTGTGGGAGTGGGTGCGGCCCACTGCGTGCCAGACTTTATTGTGGGTTCATGTCTCTGGAACCAAAGAAAAAAGGAAACACCCTGGAAAGCAAAAGCAGGTCCTGCAGACCAGCCTCCATGCTCGGTGCTGGACCAATCCCAGCCGACCTCTATTTCTCCTCCTTGCTCCGGCCGCACTCTAGATTGTAGATAGAGTGCAGTTAGGAGTTGGTGGCCCCACCTCAGGGGGTTCAGAGCCAGGAGGATGGCAAGTCAGGGTGAAGTAGGGGAACACCCTGGGAACAGGAGTTCAGTCTGGGAAGGGTTTCAGGTGAGTGGGAGAGGGCGGACGTCCCAGTGTCCTGCCTTTCCGGAGAGAGTCCTAAGGAGCCAGTGCAGGAGTGTAAAGAGTTCTCAAAAAAAAAATAAAAATAAATAAATAAAGAATAAATAAAAACACACCACACACGCACACACATGCGAGACCACGCCTTCCCCCAAACTGACTCTGGAAAGGAGATCCAGATCCTAGCCATTAGGCTACTACTTGGCAGCCACAACAAATCCCTCACCGTAGTATCAGTATACATACCACCCAGAGAACAATCGCTCAAAATTCAACAAACTGATAAGACTTTCTGAACGACCTGTGCAACAACAGGGAAATTATAATCCTAGGGAACTTTCATTCAACAACCAAATATTAATCAGCCTCATATAATATAAGGATACCCTCTCTAGCCTAGGCATCTGCCAAATGGTTGAAGCCCCAACTAGGATTAATTACCAAACAGGAACCCAGACCCTGCTCAACAGGGTACTTACAAACACCCAGAGAGAATCATGGATGCCTCAATCCTCGCAGACTCGCTAAGTGACCACTCCCCAGTTACCTGCCTCTGGTCCAACACAGTCACAAATCCTACCCCTAACACAGCCATAAGTCATGTCCTTAAAAGAGGGCAACTAAGTGCACTTAAATCCCATCTTAAGCCGACTGACTGGTCCCCCCTTTCTGCCCTCAGAGATGTTGACCAGGCCCTAGATCACGCTATCTCAACCTTTAATGCAGTGTGCGATACCTATGCACCGGTTAGAAAATGTAAACTAAAGGGTGTCAACAACTCCTGGATCACACAAACTCTACTTGAGACGGACAAGGGACCATCTCTGGCACAAAGCAAAAGTCACTGACATGCTAGCAGACACCCAACAGTATAGGGCAGCAAGAAACGCCTGTACCTGGGAGATCAGGGTAGCTAAAGCTAAGCATTTTAAAGACAGCCTTCATTAAAGAGCAATTCTCTACCATAATAAAAAGTGTAAAAACAATAGATTTACACCAATAATGTTGTAACTTTATTGTTTTCTAGTTATGTTATCGTTTCCACTTTCCCCTGCTGCTGGTTTACTAACTATTGTAAATAATGCAGCAATTTCACGGAGTCCTTCAAAATGAAAATCTGACTCTCCCCTGCTAACCACACAATTGCTGTCTGTGACGTCAGACTGCTGTCATGGTGAGCACTATGATGCCATAGCCAAAGGCACTGTGAGGTTAACAGGGAAGAGGCAAGTGTTTTCAAAGGTTTTCTGTACAGACTTTTTAGATGGACTACCAAGATGTGCTGTAAATCTTTGACAAGTACTTTGAAATTGAAACAAAAATTTATATTTTAGTAAACTAACAGCTGAAACATCTTATTTATGAAAGCACATGCCGAACTGCAGAGTTGCTCTTTAACACCACATTGGTGGGAGACAGCATAAAGATCTTATGGGAAAGGACAACAAGTCCTCCCCAAGCTCCTGGTAAATGGGGAAATTATTCAAGACCAAAAAACAATAGCGGACACCTTCAACGTTGCCTTTTCTGACCTCAGTCACATCCTCCCACTGGACTTCATAAACACCAAAAAGACCAACTTGGAAGAGACCCCGGCTGACCATATTTTGCCCCCACTGGAACCCAATTTTATTTTAAGCAAATCTCCCACTCTGATGCCCAAAAAATATCTCCAGTGCTCCCTCGGCAAATCTAGGCACAGCAGCGACCCCCATGACCTTGAACTATTAGCCCCCTCCCTTGATGAATTAATCCAGCCACTCTCCACAATACTGAATCTATCCCTTAGATTTGGGCAATTCCCTAAGAAGTGGAAATCCGCAGTAGTCACGCCAGTTCACAAAAGTGGGGATCGGGCTCTACATGCCAACTACAGTCCTATCTCCATACTACCCCCTCTCTCTAAAACCCTTGAACTTAATCTCAGACCAGCTGGTGGATTTCCTTAACATACATCACATCCAGAGACCCCAGCAACACGGCTTCCAGAAGGCCCACAGTACCCCCACAGCATTGCTGTAGTACACCAACTTCATCCATATAGCACTCGACAACAGCCAGATAGTGGGGTCGATATACATCAACCGACACTGTCAATCACAGTATCCTACTCAACAAACTTCTTACATCCAGGCTGTCACCAAGTAGCTGACTAGTTGAAAAGTTACCTTGGAAACAGATCACAATAAGTGAAAATCAATGGGACCGTTTCTGACAGCAGGCAGGTGACAACCAGAGTCCCACAAGGCTCCATCCTGGGCCCGCTCCTATTCAGTTTGTTACTCAATTCCCTCCCCATGTCATGCCCTGATAATATCTTGCTATACACAGACGATGCAGCCATCTTCTCCAGTAGCCCACACCCACACATGCTGGAATCCAAACTCCAAAATAGTTTTTCTGTCCTACAGGATTGGTTTACTCATACTTCTCCTGAATTACAAAACAAAAGTTATGCAGTTTGCTAACAACCAGAACAAGTACAGAGTCAGTCAGCTAACCATCTGGAACAACAAACAGGAGCCACTCTATCAGATCAACACCTTTAAATACCTAGGCATTACACTGGATAGCTCCCTCTCCTTTACCCATCACATAGACATTGTAAAGACAGCAAACACCTGAATTGGTCTGTTAGACACGACATAATAGGACTCTCGCAGCCTTGTCTCTGGCTGCCAATAGTTCTATAATCTCTGTTATGGACTAACTGTGTATAGTGCTGGAACTGATACATCTCTAAAAAACACAAACACACAGCCCTTAACAAGTCTTGCAGGCTGGTCCTAGGTGCGCCCAGGCTCACTCACACCTGCAACCTATACACTCAGTCCAAGTGGCTTAATTTCCAGTGGAGGATTAAGTACCAGGCCTGCCTACTCGTGGGGGATTACTCCTTGGTTTAACACCGCCATTCAGACAAAACCTTCTTAAAACCTGCATCTCACCTGTGCCAGAACAGAGGTAAAACAAGAAATGCCCTATATATCCCTTGCCGAAACACTGCCCTGGCACAGAGATCCTTTGCCTACAAGGCACTTCTCTGGCTCAGCAACTCCACTTGGAAGAAGTAAATGTGCCAAAGCTTGGCACCTTTAAGAACACCTGACAGTTCTAAAGTCGTGACTCCGGTAGGAATCCAGGGTGGGGCCATGGGACTGGGGCACGATGGACACACGCCGATCCTTGCGCCAGCAGGGTTGGGAAATGGACAGGACGGAGCCTCAGAGGGAGGCAGCGGCAGTATTTTGAAATTATGGATCCCTGGGGGTGGGGACATGCAATGACATCCCGTGTCCACCCCCCCCCCTTCTCAGGTGATAGCGCTGGCATAATGGAACCTCTAGCCTCTGCGAGAGGTCCGTGGTGTGCTGGACACTCTACCCCATCCTCCCGGAGGAATGCAGTCCCCAGGATGCTCAATCCTTCTTCCCAGACCGGCCCTCTGACATCCTTGGGTCTGTTCCTGAACCCAGGTCGTCAGCGTCACAGACAGGCGCCCTGCCTCTGCACCGGCAGGCTGACTCGTGACTGTACGTTCTAAATTCCCCTCACACCCTCCCTCACCTGCCTCCCACTCTCATCGCCCTGCCCCCCATATCACCTTGGCCCATCCTTTGTCACCTTCCCTGCCCCCCTCCACTACTTCTACTTACTCCAGCACACGCCTTCTTCTACCCTACTACTCCCCCCACTACTGCCAATTCCACTCCACTAGTACTTGTCTCCTCTCTCCAGACCCCTATTGTCTCAAACAACACCCCTCACTCATTCCTTCTTAACCACATGACAAAGATAGCTCTGTCTGCTCTATTACTCACCCTCTCCTCCTTGCCTTTATCCTCTGCACCAAAAAGTTTTTTTCAAAATCTGTTATTAAACCCGACTGCAATTTATCAATGTACCTATCTGTACTGACATTTTACTGTTTTTACCCTTGGCATTTACTAGTGTTTGTAACAATTGTCTGCACTTGCTAGTTTGTACTCTATTGTATCTCTTGTCTGTATGTCACAAGGACGTGGGACCTCTGTAAACTAGCTTCTAGCTCAAAAGGTGTTACTCCAAGATGACAAAAAAATATAAAATAAGTACAGTCCTTTGTGACTATACTTAGTGCAGCGCAGGGAGGACAGTGGGATCAGCAAACAAAAGATCAGTACCTATAAAAACTAACATGCACTGCGGGCTACTGAATCTCCCACTGCTGCAGCCTTGCTCTGATGTCAGATGAAGGGGATTCTGGGATTTGTAGTTAATAGAAAATATCCGCCTGCAAGACGGCAGAATCAGTCTGATACCAACATACTAAAATGCCAGCAGAATAGGCCCAACGATCTTTTGTGTCTGCTCGTTTGGTCGGCCCCCACCCTGGGAGCCGACCTTGCTGCCCCCCCTCACCCTCTCTGGCTTCTCCCTTCCCAGTCCCTGATATTCTCGCTGCACAGGACTTTGCTTCCAGAACCCTTCCCCTGTACCTGTCCCACCCCCCTCTTGAACCCCTTCACTGTCTCTGCCTCCACCAGCCCCCTGGGCAGTACATTCCATGGCTCCACCACCTCTCACAGTGAGTAGCACCTCCTCCTTTCTCCCTGAATCCCCTCCAGCTTCCCACCCATGCCTCTAGTTGCCCCCTCCCTTCCTTCAGAGCACCCTGACTGCTCCTCCCCTATTTACCCCCTTCATGTACCTGAAGTCCTCTACCATGTCCCCTCGGTCCCTTCTCTTTTCCAATGTGTACATATTTAGCTCTTCGAGCCTCTCCCCATAGGTCCTGTCCCCCAAACCCCAGATCATTTTGGTTGCCCTCCTCTGGACCCTCTCCAGGAGTTCGATGTCCCTCTGTAAGTGTGGCCTTCAAAACTGCACGCAGTACTCGAGGTGCAGCCTCACCAAGCCGTTATACAGAGGAGAATCACTTCCCTCCTTCTGGGGTGATCCCCTAGCGATGCATCCCAGCATCCTGTTGGCCTTGGCACTGCCCTCCTACAAGTCTCAGAGCTGTTCATCTTGACATCCACCACCACCCCAGGTCCCTCTCAGCCATTGAGACTTGTAGATTCCCCGAGAGTACACTTGGCCCGGGCTTCTGGCCCCAGGTGCAGTACCTTGCATTTCCCTGCACTGAACCTCAGCTTCCACTTTCTAGACCACTTTTCCAGGGCCTCCAGGTCCCCCTGTAGGACCACCCTCCCCTCCTCCCCATCCACCACCGCCCCCAGTTTTGAGTCTACCTAAAGAGACTCATCTCACTCCTGATACCCTTCCCTATGTCAGAGGCGAGGCACTGAAAAGGAGGGGCCCAAGGACCAATCCCGAGGACCCCACTAAGACCCTCCTTGGGGATGAGACTATCCCGCCAACCTCTGGTCCTGAAGCCAATTTCCTATACATCTAATCATCTGGTTCCCCACCCCATTTCTCCCAGTTTATCCAACAGGCTCCGTGAGGAACAGAGTCAAATGCCTTACTGAAGTCAAGAAGAGGCGTCCACCGGTCTGCACCCAGGTCCAAGGCACTTGGTCACCCAGTCAGAACTCCACAAGGTTCGTCTAACATGATTTCCAGGATGAATCCATGCTGCCTATCATCCAGGCACCCCGACTTTTCAGGTCCCCATCCTCTCTTGACAATGCCCTCCATCACCTTGCCCACCACCGATGTCAGGCTGATGGGCCTGTAGTTCCCTGCCACCTCCCTTGATCCCCTTTGTGGATAGGCACTATATGCACAAGCTTCCAGTCCTGGGCGACCACCCTGACCTCAGAGAGATGCTGAAAAGCTCCTGCCGGGGTTTTGGTAGGACATCCGCCAGTTCCTTCAGCATTCTGGGATGTAATTTATTACCCGATGCTTTCTCTGTCTTAAGGGACCTGAGGCTTCCCTCACTCTCTTTGCCATGATATCCACCTCCGCTACCTCGTCCCCTGCTTTGCCTTCCCCTCCTGCCAGTGATGGCCCCTCTCCCCAGACCCAATCGGTGAGGTCCCCACCCTCCTCAGTTTCACCGTCTCCTCCTATGTATGATGAGGGCCCCCCAATTTTCCTTGGTAGAAAACTGGTGAACACTCATTTAGTACCTCAGCCTGCTCCCCGGGTCTTGTGACCATCCCTCTCCTGTTTTAATCCTGCTAACCTGCCCCTTCACCCTTTGTTTTCCCCAATGTATCTAAAAGAACCCACTGTTCCTCTCCCAATTTTCCTGGCCAGGTTCTACTCCTTCCTTGCCTTAGCCACCCTCACCACCCTAGTGGCCCTTCTGGCCATCAGCTTGTACTCCCGATACCTTTCACTCCTTGAGCATTTGAAATGCCTATAAGCCGCCTTCTTTCCCCTCACCACCTCCTGAACCTCCCTGGTCCACCAGCAGGGTTTATGGGCCCTACCGCATTTTTGTCTTACTCTTGTACAGATGCTGGTAGCATCCTGCACCCCCCTCCTGATGATTTCCCACCTACTGTCAGCATCCATGTCCGGGCTCCAGTCCCATTAAAATGCTTCTAAGGATCCTTCCCATTTCCTTGAAATCCACCCCCTGAAGTCAGTTACCTCTGTCTTTGTGCAGCCTTCTACCCTCCTAAAACTGGGCAGAACCAGACCCGTGGCATGGGCGCTCCCCACCAGCGGGTCCCTTACCTCCAGGTCCCCAATCTGGTCACTGTCTGCAGGACCACATCCAGTATCCGTGCCTCCTGGTCGGTTCCCCCACCTGCTGAGTTAGGAGCGTGTCCTGAAAGACATCTAACAACCTCTGTTCCCTGGCCACGAGAATGTCAGTCTCCCTGTCCGTTCCTGGCATGTTTAAGTCCCCAACACCACCACCCCTTCCCTGCCCAAACTGCAGTGTCTCCCACATCTGCCACCAGACTCTCCTCAGCTCCTCCGCCATCCAGGTGGGCAGTCTATATACCACTCCTATTTTACCTCTTGCCCCCTTGTTATCAGGTGACCCAAACCGCCTCCAAAGTTCTCCTCCCTCCTCCACCCTCCTATGTCAATGCAGTTTTGACTATTATTGCTACCCCTCCTCCCTTCCCTCCCCTGTCCTTCCTGAACATGGTTTAACCTCCAGGCTCAGGTCCCAGTTGTGCCCTGCAGTGGCCCAGGTCTCAGTGACTGCTGCCACATCCACCTCTCCCTCAGTTAGCATCGCCTGGAGCTCAGGCATTTTGTTCCCAAGCTCCTGCCATTTAGCAGGACACCTTCACCCCTTTCCGTATACTTCCATTTCCCCTGCTCATGTTCCCATGGGGATTCAGTCTTCCCCTGGTCAGCACCTTACCAGTCGGCCTTTTCTTGCATTTCTCCAGCTCCCCAGGGGGGTGGAGACAGATTCCCTCCTTTATCTGGCCCCCCTCGACAGTCTTTTCTCCCATCCTTCCCCCCTCACAAGTTTAAACCCCACTTTTCACCAACAAACCCCACCTTTCACCAACGAACCCCTCTATTTTCAACTTAAAGGATTTCCTCCTTCCAAAACAAGATGGAGCCCATCTCTAGCATATAGTCCCTTATTCTCCCAAGTCTCCCCAATCCCATCAACCCACACCACTCCCTGAGCCACTGCTTTGATCTCTAATCTTCCTCTTGTGTTTCCCCACTATCATATGACACCGCAGGATTTCAAGAAGAAAATTGCACATTCTATGTCATGCAGACCCTGGCAAGCTCCCTGAACCTTGCCTGCATCTCTAACTCACCATTTCCCTCAATGACATTGGTACCCAGGTAGACCAGTATGTCCCGGGAACTTACACAATCCTTTGCCAGCTGATATACCCCATGCTTGGCCCTGTGCACAGTTAGTCCAGGGAAGCATTTTGTTCTAACCGGGCAGGCTTCCCCCTCCCTATCCCATTTGATACCCCGATCATGGAATCACCCAACAGGAGCACTCTGACCACCCCTTTTCCTCCATTTCCCCCCTTCCATGTACCTCATCCTTTCTACCAGCCCCTCCCCTCAGCCGGCTCCTTGCTCCTCCCCCTATCTGGGTGCCACCTGCCGGCCCCTCCTTATCTACCCTGGCCACCCCTCCCTCCGATCCTATGCCTGTCCTCCTCCTCCCGAGTATCCTTCTGTACCCCGCTACCCCCCCCATCACTGCTGCAACTGAACCCCCCTGCTATACTTGCCTGGCCTGTCCTCCCTTCCTTCCTTCCTGTCTTTGTTCAGCCCTCCTTGCCTGTCATGCTCCCCTGGCCTAAACCCTCAGCTCCCTTTACTGTATCCTTGTACTTCTGGTCCCTCTCTTTGCCCTTTCCTCCCAACTGGTCCTTCTCCTTGCTCTTTCCTCCCTCTACCCCCTCCTGCTCCGCTCCCCCATTTTCCTGCGTTCAAGTCCCCCTGTTCTTCCTGCTATCCGGACCCTGCCTCCTGCCCTCGTTCCCTTTCCATCACTAACGCCCCTGTCATGGCTACATCACCCCTCATCCTCAAGCAGAAGGAGAGAGTTGAGCGCTTACTGAGCTTAAGGTCCAATCCACCTCCCACATTGCTTCTTTCTGTCCTGCCCAGACATCTGCCTACTTCCCAGAGAATGGCTCCTTTGGCCCCCCTCTGTGAGGGTCCCCAGATACCTGCCTGCTTCCCTGGTAGTGTCAGTCACAACCCCACTCAGCAGGCCAGCCCTCTACTCACAAAGTGCCAACCTCTGAGCGTAGTATTGTGAACAGTTAACAGAACAGGGTAACCCTCCTGTTTGTTTTGTGGGTTCGAGTCACCTTTTGTCTTAAGTTCTGGAGGGATTCAAACTGTTAACCTCTAGCTAGTGTACCCAATGTACAGGCTCAGATAATTCTGCTCTTCAGGGAGATGCCAGATATCTTTCGCCTACAGGCACCCAACCAGGTATTACAAAATGAACCCTTAAAACTCTATGCAAGACCTTATAGAAACTTACCCATTTCCCAATTTGCTATCACAATAAGCTTAAACAAAGTGTCAACTTTAACCATCTAAGCTTCAGTTACAAAAAAAAAAAGTTTCAAGGCACACCAGGCAGTTTCTGTTTTAAAATATATATCTACTTTAAGATAGATAAAAAATAGGTAAACAGTAAATACAAAACAAAATATCCTAACGCATGCAATCTTAAAAACAAAACCGGTTTAAAAGTGCAAAATTCCTACCAACCATTAGACTTATTTATCCAACGTATTTCTTATAATCATTCAGTACTCTCAGATGTTCCTTTTCTCAGTCCAAGTATATGAATCTCTGTCTCTAAAGGTCAGCTACAGCATACTTAAACAGTCTTGAGCCGGCCTTCTCTCCGAGGTCACCTAGCTCCTCCTCGGTGTATTAAAATTTATATTTACAGCACAGGATGTCCTAATAAGGTATTTTAACAACAGATGACATCAGCGAACCTTCTCTCTTCATATGACTTCCCAATCTAGTCTGTGATCTGCTAGCATCTCCTTTCATCCAGGAGCAGTTCCCTGCTTCACAAAGACATGAAAGACTCTTTGATGAATTAACTGGCTTCCTCTGAAGACGCCCAAACAAATGCATAAGCCAATTCCTTATGACACCAAGTGTCAAAGGACTTTTCCTGAGGAGATGCCCAAACAAATGCATATGCCCCTTCCTCTTGACACCAAGTGCAATCAAAGGATTTTCTTGAGGGCATTACAAAATGCATAGTTTAGCTACAGATTTCAAAGCAACTGACAAGTTAACTGCATTCCAGATATCTGTAGTTTAACCTATGTCCTGTCCTTTGAAATTATACCTGGAGGGTGGTGGGGGGGTTGATGTGTCATTTCAGCAAGACAGTATTTTCTCCTGACAGACAATCCCACTACATATTTCATACTGCAAAATCATAGTGTAATCAGAACCAGCTGTCCAAGTGTTGCAGTGTCCTCTTTTGGGCCCCCTATGTCAGGGTGCCTACGTGACCCCAGAATACTCTCCTGCACTCCTTTTCCTATGCCCCTGCCCCTAGTGCTTGCTGCAACCCTGTGGAGAGCCCTGCCCTATTCCTCCAACCAAACCTCCCCCTCCAGCCGTCTCCTAATCCCTCAACCTCCTCCCTAAGCTGTGCCAGCTGGTAGCACACTGGGCAACCACCAACTTCCAAGCGCAGTCCAGTATCATTGCCGCCCCACATCATGTGCACACCACCACCCTCCCAAAGACGCCGGCCCGAATGCCGTGTGGTCCCATCCCCCTCCAAGTAGGTTTCCTTGCATGAACCACCAGGTTCCCCACTAGTCCAAGATATACCCCTACCCACTAATCAGGTCACCCACTAATCCTAGATACAGTCCCACAGTAAACAGGTACCCCCATTACTAGGTGCAGTTCTACATAATAAATTGATAGGGGAAGTGTACAACTCCCTAAGCTCCTCTCTCCCAGCTTTTAAACCCAACCCCCAGTGGCTATAACTACATGAGCTGCACCTGAAGCCCTCTCCTCCAACTGCAGGGCAGGTGTTCCCCTATAAATGAGCCGAGCTCTGGGGAGGGATTAGGGCCTACACCCAACTCTCACGAGAGTGTATCAGCCCTGTGTCTGCACCTCCAAGCATTACCAGCTAAGAAAATCGTTCAAGTCTACTTACTCTCCCAGCCTCCAGCTAGAAGCTTCCTCCCCCCTTCTCTAACTGAAGACTGACTGAGCTGACAGCCACACCTTACATTCAAACAGCACTAATCCCTGTAACATGATGCCTGCACTTACAGGCCAGATAGCAACTTTTAAACACACACAAACACCAAACTGTCTGTTAGAATCCCTTCCTCCTGCCCAAACTAAATGTAAACTACAATAAAAGGCTGCCCAAACTAAATGTAAAAGCACAATAAATAGCAGTTAAGACCACTCCTCAAATACAATTAGACACGGATACAACCTACTATACTGCAGTAAACGGTGATTAAAAAAAAAGGGGGTTTTGCACACGAACTGCTGATTGGAATCCTTGAGTTTTAGTGCTCACTGTTCCCCTTTAAGAGAGGGCTAGGATAGGTTGGAGGTGATGCATAGAAACAGTCACAAAATGACACAACATGTACACAGTGAAAGACAGGAGGAAAAGGAGACATGATTGAGATGTAAAAGTACCTCTGAGGGATAAAGAAGGTAGAGAGCAGTTAGTTAATGAGTAGTAACATGGGCAACAAAGGAAACTCCTGAAAACTGGCAGGAGGGATGTTCAAAAGAATGCAAGAATGCTTTTCACAGAAAAGTGGTGGCAGAATGGAACTGAACTCCTTAGAGGTCATCTGCACTGAAATAGAAGAGGGGTTCCAAAGGTGGGTAGGCACATGGAAAAGTGCATATGGGGGCAGTTGGAGGAGGAAAGGGATGAAATGAGGACTAACAGGGCCCAGTCCCATAATTAGGAAGGCATGGGCAGAGTGGCTGAGCCAGTTATCTGCCAACATTTTCCTTGTTTCTATGTTTCAACTGGGACTTGGACTCAGAACTAGAATGCCAAGTCCCATGAGCACAAGGTAAGCACCTTATGCAGCAGTTAGGATATTCGGAGTGGCTACAACCGATGTTCATGTAACAGCTTTCATACACTGAGTATTCCATAGTGACAGTTCTTCACACAATAAGTTAGACCGTGACAATGTAGGGACTTACGCAGACAAACATGCTGCATATGAGCCCTGGTTCCAGGTGTGGGACTTAAACCCTTAATTGTCTGGCTTGCAGGCAAGGTGTTGCTAAATAAGCACCACTGGCGTGGAAAAAGGCAAGACCGATAGCTACGGTCAATTATGCAATGGTCAGAAAATAAAGAAACCTGGCTGGCTGCAAACATTCTTTATCAGTGATCTTATGACACACCATAACTCCGTGAAAGAAAGTCCCTCCAGCCAAACCTCTTTGTATGGTGACCAGACTCTCCCAGGAAGGGTACCATATACCAAATAAAATCTACTACTACTACTTACTACTACTACTACTACTACTACTACTACTACTACTACTACTACTACTACCACCACCACATCCATTAACACACTGGTAATCACTACTCATGTTTTCTAGCCCTGGATCTTAGCCAGCCACAGCCAGTCCTCACAGCAAGACAGTGCACTGACTCTCCCTCCTACCCACCTACCACACTCAAATTTAAAACGCTATGCAGCCGACATCCCCAATGTCAACTAACACCCCATCACCAATACCAAATGAAAGCCCAAATGTGGCCAATGTACAAAACCTGCCCAACAGCCAGACAGTTAAAGATCATGTGCAACGGTTTTTACATATTTTTTTATAAAAGCTTGAGAAGTTGAAATTCAAGTCCCTGTGTCATGTTTAATGTTTCCTGAAAATTTCATGCTGTTTGGTTTTGCGGTTTTCTTTTAATCAGCATTTGTTAACTTGCTATACAGTGGCTGAAAACAGTGGAGTTATTTCTGACCTCAGTCAAACTTAGAGTGAAGTGACATAATTTTGGAGTAGCTTGCTGTTTCAGATTCACAGTCGGAGCAGTAGTTTGTAGAGTTAATGGTTTGATGAGCTCTCCAAATTTCTTAGAAACCTACTGTCTGAT
The DNA here is from genome assembly GCA_016271365.2 of Neoceratodus forsteri. NCBI lineage: Eukaryota > Metazoa > Chordata > Ceratodontiformes > Ceratodontidae > Neoceratodus > Neoceratodus forsteri. The sequence goes on from CM028138.1 coordinate 423,799,883, forward strand.
TTGTGTTTAGATAGAGCAGCTTAAAATATATCATAATCTTCTCATAAAAAGCTGATCGTTTCAGTTTCAATGCTGAATTGAAGAAGTGGAAATCTTTCTCTGTGAGAAATAAGCTTGTCTGTTACATCTTAGTTATTTCTAATCAAAACTCTGATTTTTTTCTAACTATATAACCCTGGACTATTAAATGACTATAAAATAAATCTAAATTGTGTTTATTCATAGAAACAGTCTGTCTTTGATGTAGCCTTCATAAATACATTAATGTAAGAACATTTTTTTCATGTCAGAGTGACAAACAGTACATGTGCTTGAAATACTGTAGCAGTGTGAGACAGGCAGCTGTGTCTGAACTTACAAATCTCAATTCTTCGGTGGTTTCTGTGTGAAAATACATCATGTATGGGTATAACTAGAAACACTATGTGGCATCCCGATGCACCGTGTCTGCCCCACTGTTGAGGCAGCTGACGTCTACTGCCACATGTCCCTGCCCCACAAGCCCCCTGCCTTCTGCTCCACATTTGAGGCTGCTGCACCCTGCTGCCTCCATCCCCTGCTTGAAGAATCAGGGCTGCTGCACCCTGACGCCCCTTGCCTAAACAGTTGGGGTTGCTGCACCCTGCTACCCTCTCTCTCCACCACCCTCACATGTAGGGAAGCTGCACCTGTTGCCCCCCGTTCCTGTCTCCACAGACAGGGCTGCTGTGCTAAGCCCTAGAGTGCCAGATTCCCTGTCTCCATAGCTAGGGCTGCTGTACCATGCTGCCCTAGCCACTAGAGGTAGGGCTTTTACTATACCCTGCTACCCACTTCCATTGCCCCAAATAGGCAGGGCTGCTGCACTAACTGTACCCCTCTCACAGTCAGGGCTGCTGTACCCTGATGCCCCGTGTTCTGCACCACAGTCAAGACCTTTGCATCATGATGTCCTCTATCCTCCGTCACCAGAGGGCTGCTGCATCCTGTTCCTTTCTACACAGTTGGGTTTGCTATGGCTTGCTGTGCTCTAGAGCCTCTTGTCTCTGCAGTTTGGGCTACTGCACCATGCTGCCACTGGCCATGAGATTCCGGGCATTTGCTGCATCCTGTTGCATGCCTCCACAGTTGAGGCAGTTGCAGCCTGCTGTCCCCCTTCCACCAGAGTCAGATCTTTTGCTACACCTGCTGCCCACATCCCTTGTCCCAAACAGGCATGGCTGCTGCAGCTGTCCCACAGTTTGGGCTGCTGTATCCTGATGCCACCCCTATCTCCTGCCTGAACCTTCAAGGCTGGCTGCTGCACCCTGCTGCCCTCTGTCCCCACCCCCACAGCCAAGGCTATGGTACCCCATTGCCCCATGTACCTATCTTCATAGTCAAGGCTGCTGTGCTGTGCTACACCCTATAGTCTTATGCCGCCTGCATCTACAGTTGGGGCAGCTGAACCCTGCTATGCACTTCCATTGCCCCAAATGGGCTGGGTTGTTGCACAATGTGCACCATGTGCTATTGTCAGGGCTGCTGTACCCTGATGCCCACCTGTGTCCAGTCCCACAGTCAAGGCTTCTGCACCATGGTGTCCTTTGTCCCCTGCCACCATTGTGCCCTGCTGCACCACAGAGCCCCTTGCCTCCACAGGCAGGGGACAGGGTGCAGCGAATTCCCTTACTCTTGTGCTGCACCCTTTCCGAACAGTTGGGGTTGTTGCACCCCGCTACCCTCTCTCTCACCCTCACAGTCAGCGACACGGCACATATTGTCCCCTGTTTCTGTCTCAGTAGGGTGTAGCAAAGGATCTGACTCTGGTGGCAAGGAGGCAGCAGGGTGCAACTGCCTAAACTGTGGAGGCGTGCAGCAAATGCCCTGAATCTTGTGGCAAGTGGCAGTATGGTGCAGCAGCCCTAACTGCAGACGCATAGTGCTCTAGGGCATAGCAGGCCACAGCAACCTCAACTATGTAGAAAGGAGGAGAGTACAGCAGCCCTGTCTGTAGTGACAGGGGATAGAAGACAGCATGGTGCAGAAGCCTCAACTGTGGAGCAGGACACATGGGGCAACAGGATACATCAGCTCTGACTGTACAATGGGGTACACGTGGTGCAGCAACCCTGACCATTTGGTGCAATGGAAGTGGGTAGTGAGTGCAGCAAATGCCCCACCTCTGGTGGCAAGAATAGCATGGTGCAGCAGCCCAAGCTGTGGAGGCAGTGAACCTGGCACTCTAGGGATTAACACAGCACAGCAGCCCTGACTCAGGAGACAGGAACAGGGGGGCAACAGGTGCAGCATTACTAACTGAGGGTGGGAGAGAGAGAGAGAGAGAGAGAGAGAGAGAGACAGGATGCAGCAACCCAGTTGTTTGGGCAGGGAGCAGCAGGGTGCAGCAGTCCTGATTCTTTAGGCAGAGGATGGAGGCAGCAGGGTGCACAATCCCTGACTGTGTGGGAGCACACAGTGGACAGCAGGGTGTACAGCAGCCCTGACTCTGGAGACAGGAACAGGGGCAACAGGTGCAGCATTACTAACTGTGAGGGTGGGAGAGAGAGGGCAGCAGGATGCAGCAACCCAATTGTTTGGGCGGGGAGTCGGCAGGGTGCAGTAGTCCTGATTCTTTAGGCAGGGGATGGAGGCAGTAGGGTGCACAATCCCGGACTGTGTGGGAGAGCACAATAGGCAGCAGGGTGCAGCAACCTTGAATGTGGAGCAGAAGGCAGGGGGCTTGTAGGGCAGGGGACTGGTGGCAGTAGACTGCAGCTGCCTCAATTGTGGGGCAGAGACATGTTGCATCAGAATGCCATCTAGTGTTTCTAGTTATACACATACATGATGTATTTTCACACAGAAACCACCAAAGAACTGACAAGTGTGAGTTCTGACAGTACATGTGCTTGAAATACTGTAGCAGAGTGTGACAAGCACCTGTTTGTCAATCTGACATGAAAATAAAAAAATGTTCTTACATGATTGTATTTATGAAGGCTACATCAAAGAACAACTGTTTCTGTGAATGAACAAAATTTAGATTTATTTTATATTCATTAAACAGCCCTGCATTATATAGTTAGAAAAAAAAATTGAGGTTTGATTACATATAACAAGAGCTGTGATACAGACAAGCTGATTTCTCACAGAAAAAGATTTCCACTACTTCAATTCAGCATTGAAAATGAAATTATCTGCTTTTTAAAGGAAGAGAATGATATATTTTAAGCAGATCTAAACACAAACCAGAGACTGGGTTAGTAAGAAACCTGGAGAGCTCAGCAAACCATAAACTCTACAGAGTGCTGCTCTGATTGGGAATCAGAAACAGCAAGCTACTCTAAAATGATGTCATCACACTCTAAGCTTGACTGAGAGGACATAAATAACGCCACTGTTTTCAGCCACTGTAGAGCAAGTTGACAAATGCTGATTCAAAGAAAACCACAAAACCAAACAGCATGAAATTTTCAGGAAACACTAATCATGACACAAGGACTTGAATTTCAGCTGTTTAAGCTTCTATAAAAAAATACGTAAAACCGTTGCACATGATCTTTAACATTTGCTCTCATTCCCACCACCGTGCCAAATAAATGCAGCACGTGGCTAAACAAACCCTCACTTGGCCCATGCTCCACACCTTCAAGTTTCCACTGATGTTGCTATGCTGGCTGCTGCTGCCCCTAGCCAAAGCTTCTTTCCTCATTAAAGTGAATTTCAGTGCTGCTCATGGGACAACTGAGGTGGCGGGAGAGTGAATAGGGTGGAATTAACACTGTTTTACAGTTGCCTACCTTCCACTTTAAAAGGCAACTTCTTTCACCAGTATCCACTTCCTCACTTAAGGGGGTGGAAGATCGACAGTCAGTCTACAGCGCAAATGTAACAGAACAGAAGAAAAAATTACTCACCTTAGTAATGTTGTTTCTTCTAATGGAGTCTTGCTGTATTCTGACAATAGCAGTGAGTCCCAAGCTTCGAACTGCCCCGGAGGTGAAAGAGTTAACTTTCCATGCCAGGCATGGAGCAGCTGAGCTCGAGCTCGGTTGAGACTCTGTCTGTTGTTCAAACTCAAACCGCAGATCTTTATGAGTTAAACTCACTAAGGTCCTGTGTGGAAGCTGTAAACCTACACCAGCCAACTGGCTACTAAACATAAAACACATTTTTGGTCCCAAAACAAAGACTCAAGTCAGGAGACCCAAAAAATGAAAAACACAACACCCAGTCACCCCAAGAAAAGGGGTAGAAACAACAAGGTGGGCACCTACTGAGTGCCAACACTGCACTGCCCACCCACATCCCAAAACAGAGGTTCTGAGAGGGGCAGGCGGGGGTCAGAATACAGCAAGACTCCATTAGAAGAAACAATATTACTAAGGTGAGTAATTTTTCTTCAAACAACATGAAGTCTTGCTGTATTCTGACAATAGCAGACTATAAAGCAGTACCTCCATGGAGGAGGGACAGAACCTACTTAGGAATAGGCTCTGGAAGCACAGCTGTGCAAAGAACCGAGCATCACTCCTAGCCTGGATATCCAGGGAGTAATGCTTGGTAAAAGTGTGAACTGTTTTCCAGGTAGCTCCTTGACATATCTCTAGAATAAGGATGTCCCTGGCAGCAACCAGGGAAGCAGCTGTACCTCTGGTAGAGTGAGCCCTCAGGCCTGAGGGTGGAACCTTACCCAGTTTTTCATAACAAAATTGGATACAAGAGACAATCCACCTGGCAATGGATCTTTTAGTGGCAGGTTCCCCTTTACCAACCTCACCATAAGTGAGGAACAGTTGGAGGGAGTCAAACCTGTGACCCTTGGTACGCTCTATGTAGTAGCTAAGGGCTCTTTTCACATCTAAACTGTGCAGCCTCCTCTCGCCAGAGGAGGAATGGTCAGTGAAGTACACAGGAAGACACAAAGATTGATTAAGGTGGAAATCTGAAACCACCTTAGGCAAGAACTTCCTGTTAGTCCTGAGGACCACCTTATCTCTATGAAAGGAGATAAAAATCAGGCTCCACTGACAAAGCTTGTAATTCACTTTTCGTCTGGCAGAAGTGAGTGGCTATCAAAACACAGTTTTCCAAGTCAGTACTTAAGCTCTGCTGAAGACAAAGGCTCAAAAGGGGTTGCATAAGCTGAGCAATGCAAACATTAAGGTCCCAAGCAGGGGCAGGGCTCCTGAATGGAGGGTTGGTGTGAAGCAATCCCTTGAAAAACTTGGAGAATACAGGGTGAGCTGAAAGAGAAGAGGGCTTACCTGCTGAAATAAAAGCAGAAACAGCTGCCAGGTGCACCTTCAGTGTAGCTGGTCTCAGCCCCAAGGTATTTAAATGGACCATATAATCAAGGACTGTGGGCAGATCAGCAGACTCTGGGGAAATATGCTTCCCAGAGCACCATATGGAAAATATTTTCCATTTGGAATTATAAGTAGCCCTGGTGGAAGGTCTCCTAGAAGCCTTCAGAATATCCATTACACCTTGGGAGAGGTGTAAATCAGCAAACTAGCTCTTCAAGAGCCAGGCCTTGAGATTGAGAGATTTGAGATTCGGGTACCAAACCCTCCTCTGAGCACAGGTTAACAGGTTGTAATTCCTGGGAAGACACAGGGGAAGATGGACTGCTAAGGACAGTGGAGTGGATACCAGGGCTGTCTGGCCCAGTCTGGAGCAATCAGGATCATCTTGCACGGTTGAGATCTGATTTTGACTAGCACTTTGAACAGGAGAGGGAAGGGGAAAAGCATGACAGGAACTTCCTTCCCAACTGAGAACTAAGGCATCCAGGGGACTGAGCCCAACACTGGGGCCTGCAGCAAAAAGGGAAGTTGATGATTGTCTGGGGCTGCAAAAGATCTATCCAAGGGATGCCCCATCTGGAAAATATCACCTCCAAGACCAGGGATTCAGTGACCATTCGTGACAGCCCTGGGATATCCTGCTGAGGCATCTGCCAGGACATTGTCCTTGCCTGGGAGGTGAACTGCCGTGAGGAGGGAGGTGTTCAGGAGTAAGCCAGAGACCACAACTTCATTGCCTCTGTGCACAAGGCCGTAGACAGAGTGCCTCTCTTGCTTGATGTACCACATTGTGGTGGTGTTGTCTGTTCTGACCCGAATAACTTTGTTCCGAACAGATTTGGAAAAAGCTTGAAGTGCTAGAAATACTGCTCTGAGTTCCAACAGATTGATGTGAAGCAGAGATTCCTGAGGGGACCACAACCCCTGGGTGGTCAGGTTGCCCATGTGAGCCCCCCACCCCAAGAGGGAGGCATCTGTAGCAAGGATTAAAGAGTGAGACTGAGTGACAAAGGGAACCCCTTGTCTCAGATTGTTCTGATCCTGCCACCACTGTAGGGTCTGGATCAGGGTTCGAGTTACTGGGATCAATTTGGTCAGAGGGTCCTTCCTTTGAGACCAGAAGGCTCTCAAATGAAACTGAATGTCCCTCATCTGGAATCTTGCTCCCTGCACTACTGCTGTGAAAGCAGCCATGTGCCCCAGGAGCTGTAGAAAATGCCTTGCTGGTCGAGACACCTGCAGGGTGAATGAGGAGCCCAGAGAGACAAGGGTCCTTGCCCTGTCCAGAGGAAGGAAAGCTCTGGCCTTTTCTGTGTCTAGCTCTACGTCTATGAAGGCGAGGAGCTGGACAGGCTCTAGAACTGACTTCAAAAGATTCAGAAGGAAACCCAAAGAGGTGAGCAGTTGCTAAGTTATCTATAAGTGTAACTTTACTTGGTCTGGGGACTGGCCTACTATGAGCCAGTCATCCAGGTAAGGGAAGATGGCAATCCTTTGCCTTCTTAAAGAGGCAACTACCACTGCCAGGCATTTTGTGAATACCCTTGGAGCAGAGGTCAGACCAAAGGGCATTGCTCTGAATTGGTAATGGCCTGAGGGCAGCTCGAACCTGAGGTACTTTCGATGGGAGCTTCTGATGAGAATATGGAAGTAGGCATCCTTGAGGTCCAGGGATGCTAGCCAGTCCCCTGGCCTTAGGGAGGGTAGAATAATTCCCAGTCTCACCATTTTGAATTTTGGTTTTAAAAGGTGCTTGTTTAAGTATCCGAGATCCAGGATGGGCCACCATTCTCCTGTCTTTTTTGGAGTAAGAAAGTACCTGGAGTACAACCCTTTGCCCTGGTGTAGGGGTGGAACCCTTTCCACAACTCTGAGAGCTAGGAGGGAAGAGACCTCTGCCTCTAGGGCAAGTGTCTCTGAGGGATTTGCAGGTGGAAAGGATCAGATTCTCATCTTTGGAAACTTTTTGAAGCTGAGAACCAGTCCTTGGCTTACTACTTCCAGGACCCATTTGTCTGATGTGAGAGACTCCCAGTCCTGGACAAAGTAAGCCAGCCTGCCCCCTACAGGTAGTTGAGAATCGGCCCTGGCAACCCCATCAGGGTGCCTGTTTTGGCAGGAGCTTTGGGCTGAGGGGTGGAGGCAGGCTTGCCTGTACCCTGTCTGCCTCTCTCTAAAGAACCTCTCTGGGCATAAGCAGAAGAGGAGGCCTGGGCTTGGTAGAAAGGCCTAGAAAGGCCTGCCCCTGGGATGCTGCCTTTGAGGAGTGGCCTGCCTTTCCTTGGCCTGTGCACTCCTATGGTGGTCCTATATTCGTCCGATTTCTTCATGTAATTCTCTGTCTGCTTCCCAAACAGAATTACCCACAACAGGAAAATCCATGTGGCCTTAGTCTGGGTATCCTGTGACAGGCTAGTACATCTGAGCCAAGCCATTCTTCAAAGTGCCACAGATGTAGCCATAACTCTAAATGACATCACTGGAGTCCACTGCAGCATGGAATTGCACCTTGGAAGCCTCAATACCATCAGCAGCCACCTGCTCCAGCTCCTTGGCAAGCTGGCCAGGGACCCGTTTTGCTAAAGCCATAACAGTGTCCCATCTGGATTTTTGATACCTAGCAGTATAGTCCATATAATTGGCCTGTCTGAGTCCCAAGGATGCTGCCATGTACTGTTTCTTTGCCATGGCATCAATCCTCCTGGAGTCCTTGTCTGGGGGGGTGTGAAGCCAAGGAATATTTGCCTTATCACAGGCTGCAGCCTGCACTACTAACATGGCTGCATTGTTGTGTAAGGAACTCCGTATCTGAGCCTGACAATGTATACCTCTTGTCCATTCTTTTATCCACAGGAGGTATGGTGTTAGGAGTCTTTAAAATCTTAAATGTCTGTTTCCCAAAAGATTTGTGTAAGGGAATAGACAGCCTCCTAGACTCTGGGATATCCATCATTTCTACATAGTCAGGCTCCTCATGGTCATCCACAGCTTCCTCCATAGGAAGCTGGAGGGTTTCAGCCACTTTTTTTATAAAACACAAAATGGGAGGGGGACTCAGAATGCCTAGGAGGAGACACTCCTGAAGGTCTGTCTGGGGAGATGTTCGGTCAATAGGCACATCCAGACTTTCAAAACCACATTCACTTTCCTCATACTCCTCCTCCTCCTCCCCGGTTCATAAAATTCCTCTAAAATCATACTCTTTGAACGGGTGGAACCAGCCAAACCGAAGGCCCTGCCTGATGGCAGCCGGGTTCGGTCGGAACCGGGAAAGCGATCGCACAATTTTGATCGCTTGGCTATTTCTTCAGCTGTTGAGAGGAAAGTTTTGGCTCCACACCAGCTGATTTTTCTTTCTAGTTCTCTTAGCCGAACCGACTCCTCAGAATCGGCTCTCCTTTTGCCCGAAGAAGTCTCGCCTGGTCAGAGGGCACCTTCTGGTTCGGTTTGAACCGAACCGGCTGGCCATCCGGTTCAGCAGACTTTTGGTCTCCTTTCCTGAGCCTACCAGCTCTCTTTTCCAGGGTAGCTGCAGGAAATTTTACAAATCTGGCAGTCTGCATTGGAGGTGGTCAAACCCCAGACAACAAACACAGGTGGTGGGGTCAGCCTTAGCAAAGACTTCCTCACACACACTACAGTGTTGAAACCCAGTGGGCCGGTTTTTTCTTTTGGGTTTCTCAGACATTGTGCCAGTCTAACCAAATTTACCCTTTTAATGGCAATCCATGAGGCAAGATCCTCTTATCGGTTCCTGACCGTGTCACGGGTCGTGGAAAAAAACATAATAAAATCCTTTTTTTTTTTTTTTTTTTTACAACCGATAAGAACCGGTAACCACACTCAAAGTACAATTCAAGATTTTTTAACAACTTGATCGGTTCAAACCGAACCGATGAACTGTTTACAAGCAAGAGTGTAGACAGGCATACTCACTGTACACATTTGTGTACAGTTTTGTTGAGTGCCTGTCACAAACCATAAGCCACTCTGTTAATATTATCATTCTAATCTGTAGTGTTTGGGTTAGTGTAGGCCACTGAGAGTGTCCAATACATGTATAACCTCTTTAGAGAGTAGAGAGTCAACTGACAACAATCTGACTTGTTTGGAAGGGGGTGCCATTTGAAAGGATATACATTTTTAATTGGGGGTGTAACTGTGGAGAGTGTGTGCAAAATGGAAATTTCTGGCTACACTCCTGTTTACAAGTTCCACACAGAATAGAACAAAATATAACCTATCTAGTACTCACAAATACCTCAGACAGAGACTGAATCGACAGGTTACAGTTTAAATTCGGTCGAAAACCGAGAAAAGCGGTACTTAAACCGACAAATTGAACAGAGCAGAAGGAGAAATCTCCAGAGCAACTGTTCAGTGAGGCGGAGTAAAGAATCTGACGGTTTGAGTTTGAACAACAACAGACAGAGTCTCAACCGAGCTCAAGCTCAGCGTTCCATGCCTGGCATGGAAAGTTAACTCTTTCACCTCCGGGGCAGTTCGAAGGTTAGGACTCACTGCTATTGTCAGAATACAGCAAGACTTCATGTTGTTTGAATAGAGTGTATGCCCTCCACAGCACCACCTGCTTGCCAACTGCAATAACAGCACCTTTTTTCTTTTTTTAAAAACCATATATCTTTTCACGGAAAATACAAATGCAAAAAATATTTAGAAACCTCATTTCTTTAATTAATAAACAATTTAACCCAATGCATAAATGAAATCGTACATTCCAGGGTGTGGGATAGCAACATGTCTCTGGCTATAAAAGCTTATAATTCACCCGAGACATGGCACTATCTCACCAAATCATACACCCTGTTGAGTAATACTCCATAATTATCAAATGGGTAAGAGAAGTCCAAGACTCTAAATAGCTGGAGATTCAGGTTGTGGTGTTATCCTACAATAACACTTCAATGTAAAAATCAAAAAGTCTCCAGGGAGGAAGGAGGTTCTGTCTCCGCAGCAACAGCCCCACCTGGGAGAGCAAGGGTAGAAATGCGGCAGGCAGATGGGAGGATGAGGGAATGCTAGCATCCATGGGCTGACATGTGCATGGACGATTGTAGGTCCCACAACTGAAGTCCATGTATGCAATGTCCTCTGGGAGAGGATGAAGGAAATGACCCTGGCTCCTCCTTGAAGACGGCCCTTGGGAGCTTCCCGGGCCTCCATCATTCACCGGTTCGTAATGCCGACCTGCCAAAATGTCGAATTTCGTTGGCTCCTCCCCACCCTGACCTCACCTAGAGGGCATGCCAAGGCTCCATGGAGGTGGGTGACCACGACTGGGGAGGCTTGGAGGAGTGCTTCCCATGGTGCCTGAAGAATACGAGGGGCCGGAGAGACGGGGGCCTATAAACAGACACTGAACAGAAAAAAAAAATTCTAAATGCCTTGTTAAAATTAAGACCATCTGATAACAGTAATAATACTCTCCATTACCATTTGGGACAGCACCACTACATGGGTGGGTAAACATAACCAGGTGTGTCATCATCCCATGATAACACACACCCTGTTGTGTATTATGGCATTAACAAAAAAAAAATGTTTACTTCCAAACTCCTGACTGGTCCCCTACCCCTCTATGACTCTCCTGGGTCTCCTGCATAACAGTTAACTGCACTTTTATACCTTGACCTACACACCTCAAACCAGGTGACCGTGTAATTTGGTCACCTTCCTGTTTAGTACTGTAGACAGGCTTCCACTTTCCCTGTATTGATGTAAAGTAAAAAAATAAATACAATTACTCTAGTACGTTGAGGGACATAGCAGCAGAGTATCATACTGCCATGTATGACTGAAGCGTTTGCATGCGAGTACAGGAAACCCATACACGGGCCAGTTGGGGCCCCAGCATTCTGTAGATGAAGGCTCTTCAGCTTTCACGGAGGACGGACGCAGGTAACCCAGTATCTCGTATCTCCACCTGGTTGACCAAAGAGCAGCACTGGCATCGGCTGTGAGAGCAGCCAGTCGCCCATCCTCCTGCCTGGAGGAAGGGTGCCACTGTGGATGAATGCCACTGTAATCACTGTTGGCACAGTATGAGAGCACCACCGCCATGGCAACCATGTAGTGGCACCAGCAGCAACTGAAAGGAAGCTGTAAGCTTAGCCCTCCACACTGCAGACTGCTGCTACTGTACCAAGTTAGCACACTATTTAACATGATAAATGGCACTCACTGGGATGTAAACATGTCACAAACAGAATTTGTTGGCAGAAAAGGACTGTTTGTCCCACCCAGTCTTCTCCGATGATCCCTGCCTTGTCTGTCTCTGCAGACCCTATTTGGTCTCCAGCAAGCCTCCCTCCTCCCTGCCTATTTACTAATATTCCCCTATGTCTGTCCCACGCATGCTTGAAGGCCCCTAACTGTTTTCACCTCCACTGCTTTCACCAGCAATCTGTTCCTGGCATCCATCACTCTGTCAGTGAAGTAGTACTTCCTCGCATCCTTCTTAAACTCCTTCGGCTTCATTGCAAGCACTCTAGTCATTTGAAAGAGACTTCCCTCCTGCATCCTGTTCACCCCTTCCCCCCCCGAAGGTCTCTACCATGTCCCCTCTCGCTTTCTTCTCTTCCAGGGTGCACATGTTGAGATCTCTCAGTTTCTCCTCGTAGGACTGTTGATGCAACCCCTACACCATTTCAGTTACCCTCCTTTTGGTTGCCTCCAGAACTGGACACAATGCTTTAGGTAGGGTCTCACAAGCAAGTGATACAGGGGCAACACCACCTCTCCTCCTGCTGGCGATCTCTCCCTATGCATCCTAGCATCCCACAGGCCCTACCCTCTGCTTTGTCACACTGCCCTGCTACTTTGAGGTAATCAGATACGATTAACCCCAAAGTCCCTTTCCTGCTTAGTGACTATCAGTACCTCCCCCATCCTACACTCAGCTCCTTGTTTCCTATGCCCTAGCTGCATGATTTTGCACCTTTTGGCACTGAACCCCCAACTGCCAAGCTCTTGACCACTCCTCAAGTTTCCCAAGGTCCCAACGCACTCTCTTCACCTCTTCTCAAGTGTCCAACCTGTTACATATGTTGGTGTCATTTGTAAAAATAAAGGCACACCTTCCTTTCCAGTTCTTCTTCAATGTCACTTATAAGGACACTGAAGAGAACCCGTCCCAGTGCTGAGCCCTGCGTCATCCCACTGGTCACTTTCCCCTCAGATGGTGGTGGTCCCACCACCCCCTGCTGCCCATCCATAAACCAGTTCCTCACCCAAATTACTACTTAGAATCTGTCCCAAGGCCGCTCAAATTCTTTATCAGCCTTCTGTGCCACACAGCGCCAAAAGCCTTGCTAAAGTCCAGATAGGCCATGTCCACTGACATTCCCTGATCTATTTCCCTGCTAACCCAGTCAAAGAATAAGATCTGGCATGCCCCTTCCCCACCCCATGAATCTATAATGCCGTTGGTCTTGTAGCCCACTAGATTCAAGATATTCTACCAATCTTTCCTTGGGTTTCCATTAATTTCCCCACCACTAATGGGAGACCGACTGGACTATGGTTGCTAGCCTCCTCGCTGCTGTGCTCTTCTGGTCAGGGACCACGTCTGCTCTCCTTCCATCCTTCAGAACCAGGCAACCCTCAGTGGCACCACCTTGAATGAGATGGGTCTTACAAAGAGGATGATCTCGGACCCTTATCTTGCACAAGCCTTCAAACCCCCCACCATAACTTCCCCTACCTCAGGCACCCTCTGGGATCCCTATAGCTGCCCTGCTATACTGCCGTACCTTTGTAACTTTCATCTCTATACAGAAGCTCCCGAAATCAAAGCATTATAACTGACTGGGTGTTTTGGTCAGGCTTACTTAGAAAGCTGATCCTTTTAGTGCTCTTACTATCCAGTAATGTGCACCCTAACCCAAGTCCCCCTGGTGCTCGGTCCACCACCAGTTCTGGACACCTAAAGATCATCTCCCTAAATACAGGAAGTCTCCTACCCAAGCTACCGGAATTTCCAGGCTAGGGTGGAACTGCTCCAACCTGATGTCATCCGCGCACTCACAGAAACCTGGCTCTCACCAAAGACTGACGAGGCGGCTGTAGCTCTAGATGGCTACACCATGTTCCAGCAGGAACGTCTGTCCAAAAATAAATAAATAAAAAGGGGGAGGGTGGCTGTTTGGTCTACCTCAGAAGTGAAATCCAAGGTCAATTACTGCCTAGTAGCCTTCACACCAAGGAGGCACAAATCCTTACCCTCAAGCTCACCACAGGCCAGCAAAACAAAACATTATTACTCTCCACGGTATATATACCCCCGGATAAACATACCACTGGCCTCCAGCAGTTCAACAACCACCAAGAACAACACAGGCAAAACTGGGACCAAATAGTTGGAGACTCCAAGATAAACCTGGCAATCCAAAGATGCATCTTCAATTAGGGACCAAATATCTGGCCTTTACCCCACCCTGCTGGTAAACCAAGCCACCAGAAAAAAGTACCGGACAAGCACTGGTACCCTCATCGACTGGCTCCTATTCTCCTGCCCAGAACATATCACAGAGGTCTCTGTCCTTCCAGACTCCCTCAGTGACCATTCTCCAGTTATATGCACCTGGACCAATAGGTTCGCCAAGTGCTCCCCCCTGTTCTAAGAATCGTTCTCAGAGAACAGGAATGTTGGGGACCTGCAAACAGTATCTGAGGCTGGCCGACTAGTCCCCGCTTGACAGGGTCAAGGACGGAAACCAAGCCCTAGATTACTTCTATTTCCTCTTCACAACTGCCTGCGACATTTTGGCCCCCTTCAAGACCGAACAAGTCAGAAGATCTGCTAACCCCTGGCTCTCTTGCTCCCTAATTGAGCTCATGCGCCATAGGGATAACCTATGGCACAAGGCCAAGGCAACAGGGAATCTGGCCAACCTCAATGCCTATAAGGCAGCTAGAAATAATTACACAAAACTAATTAATTCGGCTAAAGGCGACCATTATAATGACCTCCTCAGCAGACCCTGGGGTAACTGAAGGGAGTTCTGGAACTCCATCAAATCCCTCACTGGCAGAGTGTCCAGGGCACCACTTGACCAGATTGTAACAGCAACTAGGACATTTCATGAGTCATGCGACATTGCAAATGCATTTAACCTTGCATTCACTGACCTTAACTCTGTGCTACCTAGTGACTACCTTACCCCCTTGCTGCCTGGACAGCGACCTTGCATGAGTCAACCCTCCCCTATAGTTAGTGGGACCCCATGTTTCTACTTCAGGCAGATATCCAGAACCAAGACCATTAAATACGTCAAGCTGGTCCTTGGAAAAACAAAAATGGGGAGAGACTCAAATCAACATGAAACTGATTGCCCTCACCTTAACTCTTTGTTCCCATAGACGCCATATGGCATTGGAACCATCCATTGCTGAATCCAACTCAAAATGGCCACCGGGAGCAAATGAGTTTTAAACTGACTTGCTGGTCCACTTACCAAAGTTTTCAATGCTTCGCGAAGATCGTGTGTGTTCCTGGACAAATGGAAGGAGGCACTTGTTGCCCCAGTCTTTAAAAGGAGTGGGGACAGAACTAACCTTGCTAACTATAGACCCATTTCTATATTACCACCCCCCCCCCTCAAAGCCTTGGAACGAGTGGTGTCTGATCAACTCACAGAATACCTTGAAAAGCACAACCTATTGTGTGATCAACAGCATGGATTTCGGAAAAAACACTCCACACTTACCACCTTGGTTGACTTCACCTCCCAACTCTAGGATGCCTTAGACAATGGTTTAGCAGTGGGGTCCATCTTTATAGACCTCACCAAAGCATTCAATATTGTAAACCATCAGCTTCTTTTAAACTGTCTCTTAAGATGGTACAGGGATTGCATCACAAGTCCTACGAGGATAGGCTGAAGACTTGAATACGTACCCCCTGGAGGAGAGGAGGTACAGAGGGGATATGATGGAGACATACGCGTACCTTACAGGGAGGAACAGGGTGCAGAAATACACTATTTTCCAATAAAAAAAAGATACTCCAGGACTAGAAGGCATGGGATGAAGTTGGAAGAAGGGCGTTTCAGAGGAAACGCAAGGAAGGATTTCTTCACAGAAAGGGTGGTGGACAAGTGGAACACCCTGCCAGAGGAAGTGGTGGGGGCTGCAACAGTCACAGGATTTAAGAATGCATGGGATAGACAGAAGGGGAATTCTGGAGGTCAGGGGCAACAGACTTCTAGAAAAACAAAAAAGGAACTTACAAGCTCAAATGGGCAGACTGGGTGGGCCATAGACCCTTATCTGCCGACAGTGTCGCTGTATTTATGTATCCTAGCTGCTGGTCCATCCATGGAAACAGTAGCCTGGTTTGGCAGCTACCTCTCCCGGAGGATGCAATGCATTAGAATTAGCGGGTCGCTCTCAGAGCTTAGGAGTTCCCCAGGGGTCCAACCTAGGCCCACTACTTTTCAGCTTTTTTATCAATTCACTACCCTCTGTCTGCCTGGCATGCATTGTGCTATATGCAGATGATAACGTCATCTCTGTACGTGGCAGAGATTTGACTAAGATCATCTCCAAACTGCAAGCCAATTTCCAAACCCTGGAAACGTGGTTCGTTCAGAACAAACTATTGCTCAACTACAAAAAGACCAAGAGCATGCTTTTTACAGTGCCACAGAACAAAAAGAAATACGGACCACTGCTAATACGTAGCCATAAAGGGGATATTCTGGACAAGTCGGGACTTTCAAATACCTTGGTATAACATCTGGATGACACCATAACACTTAACTCCCACATACATCAAGTTGTTAAATCCGCGCATACAAAGCTGGGGATTTTGTATCACCATGGACACTCTCTGACTCCCAACGCTTTGAAACTGGTCACGAGCTGCTCAATCCTATCAACTACTGATTATAGGCTGGTGATTTTTGGGGCTAGCTTCGATGCTAAACACACACACACACACACACACACACACACACACACACACACACACACACACACACACACACTGCTGAGGATCTTACTCAAGTCTACCTCTAACCGATTTAAAATTGCACAACCCATCGTCAACACTGAAGTGCTACGAATCTGGGCTTTTAGTGCCCTTTAAGCGCACCATGCTCGCTCAAAGAACCCTGTCCTCCAGGTACCCAAGTGGTTCAATGATCTACCATGCGCCCTCATCGAATGTGGCAAGACTGGCCAGTTCAAATCAGGGCTCCGTGCCCACCTAGCAAGTGCTAATGTCTGTCGTTGCTCTGTTTAGCCTTGGCCTATTTCCAGATTCCACCTACCTTTTCTCCTCCCCTTTATTCCTATGCCACATCGTCCTCTCCCCCAATCCCACCTCCCTTGTGGCCCCCCCATCCCGTCCTCCGCCCCCAGTGTCCTCCTGTCTACTCCCGCTCCCAGCTGGTACTCCCTGATAAAGCCATCTCAGGCTGCATTTATTCCACACCCTCTAGCCCAGAAGCCAGTGATTCTCCCACCCTACGACTGTACTCTGCGCTTATCTCAGTGTTAAAACCCTCTTCGAGTTGCTACAGTAGCACTTCTTGTATACAATCTTGTAAACCTATCCTACTGCTTGTGTAAGTACTGGATTTGTTAGTCATGTTTTGCTTGTGTTATGTAACCACTGTAATGTCTTGTACTTATTTGACGTGGAATCTCTGTAAAATGAGCCCTTGTCTCAAAGGTATTAATCTGAATCTAAAATAAATAAATTAACCAAACCTGTTGCTAGTGAGCTTTGAATGGGGCTGTCAGTGGGGAAGCTAGCACCCCCCAGAGTTCCTTTAGTTCCCTTGGGAGTATCCCTTCTGATCCCATAGCCCTGTCCACTTTCAGAGTTGCAAGTCACTTGAGGACTCTTTCCTCCGAAAAAAGGACTGGTGTCCACATTCCCCCTTTGTTCCTGCTGCTCCCTGGTGGTTAGTCCCCATTCCCTCCAGTGTGAAGACTGAGCAGAAATACCTGTTCAGGATGTTTTTTTTTTTTTATTATTAATCTTCTTGTGTTGTCTCCCCCTGCTGCCCTCCTTATCCTCATTGTCCCTCCCCTTGCTTTTTTTCCTCAATTATGTACCTGAAGAAAGTCTTCTCCCCTTAGCTACCCCGTTACCTAGCTCATCATTCTTGTTCCATGTTTCTCTCCTCCCTGCTAGGCTTAAATTCTAAGTCCCACTGTCCGTCAGCGGAAACTTCCAGTACACCCCTATGACTGGTGCAGCAACTAGTAAGGGGGAAGAAAAAAAAAATCACACAATATATCAACATTCAGACACCAGCGAGTCTCAAATGAGTTATACCTGCCAGAGCTTTGCCTTTATATAGCAGCCTCTGCTGTCCAACGGGGATATCTAGCTTCTCGGCTACTAATGTCTTCACTTTAGAGATCTTCTCATTTTCAGAGACCTGTGGAGATAAAGAGAGATGTGACGTCAATCATTTTTTGTAGGGGTTGAAATTGGCACCGGCCCACTAGCGAAATGCTGGTAGATTCTGTATTAGGCTAGTAAGACCATCTTTTAAACTAGCCCTGAGGACTTATACTTACTAAAACGCTATACTGTCCAGTACATCAGCTGCGTTAATAAAAATGTCTGTGGGGTTGGCGGAGTTTCCCAGTCACTAGCCCTGCTGACTAATGGATGCAACACTAAATTTCGACCCCCGCGGGGGAAGTGGGGGAGTGAAAGCACAAAAAGGCAAATATTAATGCCCATGGCAACCTTGCCCTTCCACCTTATAAGTGGGATTCTTCTTTTCTATACCTATACTCTCACCCATCAGCACCAGTAAAAATTACCTCTGTAAAAATGTACCGTTCTCCAAGGACTGCGTCCCCATCATCTTGCTTCCATTATGCTGTCATTAAAAATGTTATACACCCAGGCTAAATAATGGGATTTCTGTGGTGGTAGTACAGTGGAATCTACTTAAATGCACACTCATTTTGCAGCAAGAAAATGTGCATTTAAGCAGAATGTGCATTTATCCGAAATCCTATGTTTACAATGCAACATAAAGAAAAAAAAAAAAAAGACCCGACACTATAATGGTATACTACAATTATCACAGCAATATACTAAAAATGTTACAATGTGCTACTGTGTAGCATTGACAAATAATTTTTTTTTATAGCATTGTGCTTCATTAAGTTATCAAAGCCGATCACCTGTTCACATTGTATTGCTTGTGGACCAAAAAAAGGAAATGATCTTGGTCTGTCTGCCATATTTCAGTGCCAGCTGAGTGATATAGGGTGTTAAATGCTGCTTCACAACTGCTTAGAATCACCTGTGCACTTTAGAGGTGCTAACTACATATGGAGAGATGTGTTAGTGAACTATGAAACTGGACATTTAGCCGAAATGTTCACTTAACCAGTGTGCACTTAACAGATTTTCTTTGTATTATGAATAGGGGAAGAGAAAAAAAAGGGGGGGCAGGACACAGGAAAAGTGTGCACTTAAGTGGAATCCACTGTAGTAGCTTTTATTTATATTTGGCACCCTTCCTTGGAGGCTCTGGGTGCCATTAAAATAAAGTGCATCAGCAGAAAACGCAAGTCAAAAATCAATGAAAAAACAAAGTCAAATACATACATTGCTATAAATAATTGTCTCACTACACTTCAGCAGCATAAAATCATATAAATACATAACTGGGATGTCAGCTGGATGGAAACCATGAATTAGTCCCCAAATGCTTGAAGAAACAAAAAGGTCTTAAGACCCCTCTCCAAGGCCTCCACTGAGGGGACCTCCCTCAGGGCTCTAGGGAGAGAGTTCTAAAAGATCAGGCCAGCTACCTTAAATCCGGTCTCCCAAGGTTTTCAGCCTAACTCTGGGTACCACAAGGAGGCCTTCATCAGTGAAACAGAGAGGATGCAAGGACACGCAAGGAAGCAGATCAATCAAGAGCCCTGGACCAACCCAGTGTAGAGGCTCAAGTTAGAAAGCCAACTTTAAAAGGAGATATACTACTTCACGGGCAGCCAGTGCAAGACACGCTGTGCAAGAGAGAGATTACACAACCCTGAAGGGCAGGTCAGCCACCTAGCAGCTGCGTTCTGCACCAACTGCTTACATCATAGCATACCTCCACTGCCCTCGACGTACAGAGCATTGCAGTAGTAGAGTCCAGACATCACAAATTCATCTACCAGTGTCCCTAGGTCTCTAAGGTGAATAAGGAATTTAAACCGGTTGAAGTTTCTGAGATGGTAAGCGCCATTCCGGACTACTGCTGACATCTGAGCCACAAATGTCAGCACCTCATCCAGAATACCCCCCAGATTTTTCACCTTAGTAACGTCCACAAGCCCAGAGAAACAGAGTCGAAGCTCTAGCTCCTGCTCCGTAGCTGCCACACACAGTACGGTTGCATAAAAACTTACCGTAACAGTAGATCTTTGAGAGCATCTCTTACAGCAGTTCATAACACATAGGATTACAGCCGCAGGCATCATTTCCTTTGGATGACTTCTCAACAGTCGACCCTGGGACCTCCCCCCAGCACTACCACGTGGTGCCTACCTAGCAGGTCTAAAAAAGGGGGAGATCCCAGCTACTCATCAGTTCTTTTCCATCCTGGCGATCGAATGTGAAAACATATCCTAGGCCTCCGATGGGAACCGAGGAGGGAAATCAAGGCAGCAGCTCTTGGAGTCATAAAAGACAACAAGAAGGAACCCTTCTGAAGCAACAGCAGGGGGGAAGAAGAGCAGGACTGCATGACCTGCTGCAAGTGCAGTCCTGCTCTCCTTCCCCCTTGCTGTTGCTTCAGAAGGGTTCCTTCTTGTTGTCTTTTATGACTCCAAGAGCTGCTGCCTTGATTTCCCTCCTCGGTTCCCATCGGAGGCCTAGGATATGTTTTACATTCGATCGCCAGGATGGAAAAGAATTGATGAAGTAGCTGGGACCTCCCCCTTTTAGACCTGCTAGGTAGGCACCACGTGGTAGTGCTTGGGGGGGGGGGGTCGTCCCAGAGTCGACTGCTGAGAAGTCATCCAAAGGAAATGACGCCTGTGGCTATAATCCTATGAGTTATGAACTGCTGTAAGTGATACTCTCGAAGATTTACTGTTATGGGAAGTTCTTACGCAACCGTACTATGCTCTTCTTTGAGGCAATCTCTTGCAGGTCATAACACACGGGAAAATTCCCCAAGCAGTTATACCCAGCGGGAGGAGGAAGCGAATCATTGGGATTTAGGTCAGGAGGCTTTGTAGGACAGCCCATCCAAAAATGGTTAGCTTCTTAGAAGCGATGTCTAGACTATAATACTTGATGAAGTTATGTACAGTAGACCACGTAGCGGCTTCGCAAATATTCAAGGCAGAAACACCCCAGAAACATACCATTGAGGCAGCCATACCTCTGGTAGAATGGGGTTTTAGAACTCCTGTGAGAGGGTTTTCATATTTTGCATAGATAAACATAATGCAGTTGGCCAACCATGTGGACAAGCACTGCTTTGAAACACAAACGCCCTGGTTTCCAGGGGTGAAAGAAACAAAACGTTGCTCAGTTTTTTGTAACTGTGAGGTGCAGATAAGGTAAATGCTCAATGTTCTATGTACATCGAGAGTATGAAGCAGGGCTTCCCCTGGATTTGTAGGCTCCGCAAAGTACACTGGTAATTGAATGGTCCGATTTACAGTAAATTCAGAAAACCTTTAGCAAAGACGACAGGTTCATGCATAAAGACACCCAGTCATTATGAAATTGCAGGTATGGAGGTTTGCACATTAGTGCGTACAACTCCAAGACACGTCTGTCGGACATAATGGGAACTAAAATGGCAACTAAAAACAGTTTTCCAAGAAAGATGACGGATGTCGCTGGATTCAGTGGGCTCAAATGGACCTGTAGTCAATTTTTCAAGCACAAAATTCTAATCCCACACAGGGACTGGATCCCAGACAGGGAGATGCAGATGCAGAATACTTTTTAAGAAGGTTTGAATCAAAGGTAACTGGGACAAAGGGATGTTGCCCACAGGCAAATGAAATGCAGCAATGGCCAAAAGGTAGACTTTGACAGAGGAATATTTCAGTCCACCTTCCAACAAGGCAAGCAAATAATCTAAGATGCGTTAGGAGAACACTTATAAGGATCTCAGTCCAGTGTGGACACCCAAATAGAGAAGTGTTTCCACTTCATTGAGTAGATGGCTTCCTAGTAGCCTGGAGAACTTCAGTCACCTTTGGGGACACCTGGAAGTGCGAGAGGACCATGTCCTCACGAGCCAGGCATGCAGATGGAGGGAGCGAAGGTCAAGGTTTAGCAGGGAGCCCTGTGCCTGGGACAGTAAAGCCTGGCAAATTGGCAGAGGTATGGGATCCGGTTCAGAGAGCTGTAGAAGTAGAAAGAACCAAAATCGGTCTTGGCCAGAATTGCACTGCAAAAATCATAGACGCCCTGTCCCGGACCAGTTTTGAGTAGTACTCTCTGAACGAGCGGAAAGTCATACAGAAATCTTCCTGTCCAGGAAAGAGATAATGCATCCCATCACACAGTTCCAGGACCTCGCATGAGAGAGCAGTAAAGAGGCAGTTTTGCGGAGAGGCAAATAGGTACAACTCCAGTCGGCCCCACAGGTGGAAGCCGTCATTTAGAATAGTCGGATAAGATTCCCCACTTGTGGGCCTGGGCAGTGGATCTGCTCAGGGCATCCACCTGGGTGTTGGGACACCCCTGGGATGTGAAATGCCAGAAGATGAATATTTCTCTGGATCGCCCAATACCACACCCTCATCGATTCTCTGCAGAGAGGGTAGGAATGGGTGCAGCCTTGTTTGTTTAGGTAGTGAACCACCGTAGAACTGTCCGATTGCACATGAAGGCAACCTGGGGGAAGGAGAGTCTTGAACGCCTGTAAGACACAGAGAACTGCCCTCAGCTCCAAGACACTGATGTGGAGGCGGGCCTCCACTGGTGTCAAGATTCTGAAGACCTGACGTGCAGGAGATGAGCACCCCATCAAGGAGGTGTCTGTAGTCAGAATGAGACTCTGGACAGGTGACTAGAACGGCATGCCTCGCATCAAGTGGTCTCTGGACGTCTACCATTGTAGAGCTCAAAGAGCCGGGGAAGACATCAGGAACGGTGCATTAAAATAGTCCTCCTTCTGGTCCCACTGGAGGGACCCAAAAAAGGACCCTCATATTTAACCTGGCATTGGGGACCGTCGGTATCGTGGCCACCAAATGTCCCAGGAGGCAGAGGCAGTCTCATGTCAACACTAATCTGCTGGACTCCAATCTGTGTGCCAAAGCAATCAGGGCGTCTTCCCAAGCTATGGGCAGATGCGCCTTCCCCATGGAGGCGTCTAACATGGCTCCAATATACTGGAGGCGTTGTGTAGAGTCCATGTTGGATTTGGATAGTTTACCGCTATCCCCACCTGGGCAAACAACTGCAGGGTTCAAGAAAGCATGAGTAACAGCCGTTGGCTGGAGGATGCTTTCAAGAGCCAGTCGTCCAGGCAGAGAAAGACAGGCAGTCCCTGCGGAATGCCGCTACAACCACCGCCAGGCATTTTGTAAATACCCTCGGGGCCGCAGAAAGGCTGAAAGGGAGGGCTCTGATCTGGTAATGATGACCCTGAAACGTGAAAACGGAGAAGTCAACTGTGGGCTGGGTGCATCATGATATGGAGGTATGCATCCTTCATATCCAGAAAGCAGAGCAAATCTCCCATGTTCAGCAAAGGGAGAAGTGTCGGAAGAGACACCATTTGGAACTTTTGGTAAGTGATGTAGAGGTTGCGTCACCTCGGATCCAAAATGGGATGGAAATCACCCCGTCCATTTGGGAACCAGGAAAAAGTGGGTGTAAAATCCCACACCTTTCTGAGGAAGGGGAACTGGTTTGATGGTCTTTTTTGAGAGCAAAGCATCTATCTCTGTCCATAAGACCAATGTTTGGTCTGGGGGGTAGTGAGAGACCCTGTGTGGCAAAGGAAGAGGCATCTCCATGAACTCCAGTGTGTGCCCTGTCATGATCAATTGCAGGAGCCACTGAGCGGAGGAGATGGCGCGCCACCCTTGTAGGTGCAGGGAAAACCTGTCCCCTCCTCCGAAGAGCCGTGGGTAGGGTCTTTAGGCCCACAACCAGAGGAAGACCTTCAGGTGGAAGGCTGGGGGCAGGAATGTAACGGGATTTCTGAACATTTCTAGAACCTGGCAATTGTAATGGAGTTTTTTTCTTATTGGCAGGTTGCCTCAGATTCATGGGATGGCCCCTATAGGAGCCCCACAAGGGGATTTTGGCTTTCAGACAGTATAGGGTCTACACCAACTGAAGGGTATGGCCAGAGTCTTGTAAGTCTTTCAATACAGCTTGGGTCTGTGGACTAAACAGCTAAACCCCTTTAAAAGGGGCATTCAGGATAGATTGCTGTACGTCCTGTGAAAATCCTGACATCCTGACCCATGCGTATCGTCTGAGACACGCTCCTGCAGAGGACATATGAGCTGTAGTGTCAATGGCATAAGTGGTCCTTAGCAGGTGGCGGCATACAGTTGCCGCAGTAGACATTTTTAATGTCAGCTGTTCCTGGACAGAACCCGCCGGAAGGTGTCCCATGTAATTAAGTATACACAGAGACAAAGTGGCCAAGGCAAAAACCCTTTTTCCTATAACATCCAATTTCTTGGATCCCTTATCTGGCGCTGAGCACTCATGTGTTGAGGCCTAGAAGACCCATCATATGCGGCACTGATCACCACAGAGTCTGCCTGAGGCAGAGATATGAAATAGGATTTCCCTATCAGCCTTACGTGGATTGGAAGGAATCTTGAAAGGTTGCTCCCATGTAGCCAAGATGGCCTCTTCAAAGGTGTTCACCAAAGGGGGGACAACCAGAGTGGGGCATTCCAGCACACCCAAGTACTGAGACAATTTCTTTCTAGAACATTCTGCTCAGTACCATGGAATCCAAACATTTTCTGGAAGTGGCTCATAATGTCTGAAAACTTTGGGTCATCTGGCGGTCAACAAGGAGTTCTGGGGTAGGTTCCCCCTAAATATAGAGGAGCAGCAGATGACTGAAGGGAATCCTCCTGGTCCATACCATCCTCGTGGTCCAGGTCAGCCAGATCCCAGTCCTGCAGGAAAGGATTCTCCATGTCTATGTCCTGAGTGTATACACCCGGGGAGGCAGGGGAAGAGCTGGCCGTCCGCTGGGCGGAAAGAGGCCGAGAGGGAGCAGAGACTGCCGCCGAACCCTCTTTAAGGGGGCATGGGGTCTTAGGTCCAAGATAGTATTCACTAGAGCCTGGACATCAATCATGGCCATCTGCCCAGTGGAAGTAGCCAGGGTAGACTTGACAGAGCGAACTGGGACCACTGAAGGAACAGAATTAGGTAGTGGAACTAAATGTGTAGCCATTGACAAGGGGTGTGCATATGACCCCAGTATAGTCGACGAGAGCGCCAGCATTAAGCCCTGTGAGGCAAGGCCAGTCATCGATGATAGGATAGACAGGCCTGAAGCCCCTGCTGTCAATGAGAGAATCGGACTGCAAGCCATCGTCAATGGATGATGGCCAGACAGCACTGAAGGGGGACAGCATAGGAAGCTACAGAATAACCCCAGGACCCACAGTAGACGGAGGAGCCGTCGACAAGGGAAGAGAGGGGCCCAAAAATCATGGACGGTGTAGAGGACAATGTAACAGAGGCAACTTTCTCTATACTCACTTTGTGTGAAGCCTTCTTAGATGACAAGGGAGCGGTAGAAACATGCTTAGTCTTTGATGCATGTTTCTCACCAGGACCCTGTGCCATCAACATGGAGGGGTCCCCCATAGAGCAGCGAGACCCTGAGGAGGACACAGAGGATTCTCCGGTTGTGGAGCATTGCTGCTGCTCCAGGAGGGCAACCTTTTGTTCCATGAGGAACACAGGCAGCTGCTGAAGCCTTCGACATTTTGTGGCCTTGTTGAATCTGTTGCAGAAGACACTCCCTGGAGTCATGTTCTGGACCAAGGCAACAAACAGACTTCGTGGAGGTCTTTCTTAGCGATTCTGTGGCCAGAGGAACACCTTCAGAATAAGGGTTCCGAAGACGGTATATGAACTTTTCAGTAAATTATGGTCGGTAGACCTCTTCATCGAGGACAGGAAAGCAAGAGGACTTGTTGCATGCAGGTCACGGTTGAAAAGAACTGAAGAGTAGCTGGGACCTCCCCCTTTTATACCTGCCAGGTAGACACCATGTAGTAGTGCTGGGGGAAGGTCCCAGGGTCGACTGCCGAGAAATCATCTGGAGGAAATGACGTCTGCAGCTATAATACCATGTGTTATGACATGCTGCAAGAGACTGCCTCGAAAAAGATCTTCTATGACCAGCTCGACAACCAGTACTTCAGACTTGTCCGGGTTGAATCTTAACCAGCACAACACCCAGTCTTAGATTTTGGCCAAGCATCTATTCATTCAGCACATCAACCACACCTAGCATCCCAGGTGCAAACGACAGAGTTGGGTTATCTTCTGCATAACAGTGAAACCCAAGTCCACATCCTCTAATGATCCTCCCCAGGGGCAGCATGTTCACTGCAAACAAAAGGACCGAGCCCTGGGATATGCTACAGGAAATGACACCAGGAATAAAGAGAACCTTACCAGCACCATCCTCTGTGTCCTGCCACAGAGATAGGACTCAATCCAGTAGACTACTTTACTGGTGAGCCCCATATACTCCTTATGCCAGCCCAATAACAGCCCATGGTCCACTGTGTCAAAAGCGGAGGACAGATCGAGAAGAACAAGAATGAACCACTCTCCTCTATCTCTCGCCCTGAGCAGGTCATTATGCACCCCGACCAGTGCAGTTTCTGCACGATGCTTGACCCGAAAACCAGACTGGAGAGACTCAAAGGCAGTGAGGTGTGCTCAAGCTGATGTGCAACCACCTTCGCTCAAAAAGGGCAGATAAGAGACTGGTTGGCATTTCGCTTGGACATCCTGCTCCAACTATTGTCTCCCCCCCCCCCCGAAAGGGCCTCTCCGCGTCTTTTAATGCAACCAGAAAACCCCTTCCAATACAGAATACCAAACTATCCCAGTGAACACTGGGCTCAGCTGCCCAACACAAAATTACTAGTAGGCATTGTGGCCTGGATCCAGCTCACAAAATGTTGGCCACAGCTCAGCGATCACCCCACTTACTTCCTCCACGGTCACTAGTCTGAACTCTCCCCATGACCACTGAATTCTTATAAATAGTGGACTGGTTTAATAGCTACATAAGGGGCAACAGAACGTAAAATTTAACTCTGCAATGTCCAGTCCTACACCCATAATTATAGGGGTTCCTCAGGGTTCCATTCTTGCCCTCTTATTCTCCATTTTCAGCAACAGTCTCTCTAAACACTCCTTCGTGCTCATCCCTGCTTTATGCAGATGACCTGGTTCTGTATACTAGCTCCAGGTATGTATCGGGTATCGGTCTCTCCATCTGATTTTTTGAACATCCAGAACTGGCTCTCAAAAAAAAAAAAAGCTTGTCCTAAATTTTGGAAAAACTCAAGCCATGCTCTTTAGTTCTGCTGCCAAGCTCAGGAACAATCAAAACCAGCTAAAAATCTACGATGTAGACGTCTCCCTGCTAGAAACAGTACGCTTGTTCAAATACCTGGGGTACTACTTGATGGATCCTTGGATTTTGACCAAACACATCTCTGCCACCTGCAAATCGGTCAATGCCAAAATAGGGATAGCCTACAAAACTAGTTACGCCCTCAGCTAGGTTGGCCACTGCTAGAGGCATTTTGCTCCCAGCCCTTACCTACTGTGCTGTCACTTATATAGGTGCATCCAACGCTTCTCTTCACAGGTGGTACATAACATACAGCAACATCTGTTGGTATGCCTCTGCTTCTCCTTGTCACAAGCACCACTGTCAGAGTGCTGTACTAAAATGGCCCTCTCGAACCGCTCATCATCTCCTCTCCCTTGGCTCACTGACAGACATCAGATCTAAAACCCCCACATCCCTATCCTCTATGCTGTACCAGCAAACCTCCTCGCATGATCTTAGATCTGCTGACCAAACTCCCCTTCATATCACAAGGTGCAAAACAACGAAGGGTACCAATGCCTTTTCCCATGCTGCCCCTCTGTACTGGAACTCCCTTCCCTTAGCTATCCGACAAGCACCAAGTCATTACCTCTTCAAAAGGAACACTTTTTTTTTTTTTTTTTTTTTAAATATATAATTTATTAATTTTTTTCAGAAGCAGCATAGACATACAGTCCAATGCTTGTAAATTACAACCACCATCCATTACATACACTAATCATGTCTTCATTAAAAGGTCAGATTAAGGTACTTCTGTATTTAACAAGTGTACATTAGGTGGTGAAAACCCAACATTTCTCACTAAGATTTTTTCCATTAGTCTCCCCCCCCCCCCGTTAAATTATTTAAGGTACTCTATCATATCTATGGCTCATTATCCAGAGCAGCCATTTTGTCCAAAACCAGAGAATCTTTTTTTTTCTTTTATGAAGTTCCCCTCCCCAAAGCATCAAAAGTACACTTTAATTGTCTTACTATGTCACCCCCTGTACATGCTTTAATTCACCTTGTAACATGGCAATAAAGGTTGAACTGGAAATAAGCACTGTACATTGGAAGAAACAACATGTGACCACGCAGCAACCATGGATTAAGTCTTATTACTCCAGGTCTGCCATCGGGGCGCACTGCACAAACAGTGTAACCAGAGCTGCCATCAAGACAGCGCCGGGAGCAAGCTGAATAGACCCTCTGCTCAGTCTTGTGTGTTTCGACTCTGCTGTTCCTTCCACCCACCCATCCCTTGGACCTCGGAGACTTGAGCAGTTAGTGTAAGTCATAAGAAAAAAATCTGAATAAGACCCTTTCTAAATGTTTAGCTACAGCATATCACAGGAAAAGCAGGCATATTCAGAGTGAGCTGAACAAAACAAAGTAGGCATCGCAAAGTCCCTAAACCACCAAGCACTACAGTTTTGAAATTCCACAGTTCCTTCCAGGCACCAGCTCTGGTGTGCGAGAGAGAGAGAGAGAGAGAGCACTCAGATTTGGGGGACCACAGGATTGCGACAGTGCTATATATCGGAGTAGGCCATTGCTCCATTCTGGTGAGGGATGTTTGAGCAGCTCTACAGATATGCAAATATGGACACCTAACCCATAATGCAATAATTGAAATGGGGAAATTGCAAGTAATAATGAAGGCTCAGATCAAGTTCGAAATGAGTTGAAGCAGACAGTTTGGTACAGTTAACAGTTAGCAGAAAATATTGCAGTTCGTAGTATTAGACATTGTTTGAAAATCTTGCACTTCTACATATTTTTCTTCTTTTAAAGATATGCAAACATCCCCGTTTTTCCCCATAATATAGTCAGTCACAAGGATACATCCCAATTATGAACGGAGATGATCAGGTTAGAAATGTTGATTTCTACCAGCACAGCTAGATGTTTTTACCGTTTACCTGTGTAACGGTGTATAACAACTGGTTATAGTTTTTCTCCCCCATAGGGAAACCAGGTTGCAATTCCAGCGTTATAACCAGCTGGTTATAACGACATTTATGCACCTGGTTTCCCCTACTTCTGTGCATGTGCCTACCACAAACTTCCCCTTTTCTGCGCCTTCCGTCGCAATGCCTCAGTGCTGCAGTGTTCCCTGACAGAACTAGTCGCTGGCAAGTTCTCTTTTAAAGAAAAAAAGACCTCTTGGCACAGCAAGCCTTCATCATGGCAGTTAAAAACAAAAACAAACAAAACAAACAAACAAACCAAAAAAAACACATTGCTTCTTTTTACGGACAGCTACCTACCGCGCTTAAGTCTGGCCTTTCCAACAGTCGGCGGCTCAACTCCGTAGACACATACACAAAATAAATGTAACTGCTGTGGCGAAAAAACGATCCCCAGCAATTATACAAAATAAAAGATGGGTACCTAGTTAAAACTCGGATTTTATACACCCCTTCGGGATGGGATGCCTTCATAACCCTCGAGAGCAAAGCTCGAGAGGTTTATGTGGCATCCAATCCCTCAGGGGTGTATAAAATCCTCATTATAATTATCTACCCATCCATTATTCTCTATGTAATCTAAACCTTTAAATGGGTTATCAGTTCAGTCACATTGATGTAAATACTGTGTCCAACATACACACACAAAACTTTTAATGTATGTAGGCAGTGAAAAGTACAGAGTGCAAGATCATAAAATCTTTTATTGAGCAATATTGTGAGTTGCTGTTTATTTCTGTACCACATTTAATTCACTTCTAACACTG
Organism: Neoceratodus forsteri; assembly: GCA_016271365.2. Lineage (NCBI taxonomy): Eukaryota > Metazoa > Chordata > Ceratodontiformes > Ceratodontidae > Neoceratodus > Neoceratodus forsteri. The sequence continues at coordinate 423,829,471 of CM028138.1, forward strand.
TTTACCTTCCACTTGCCATATTACAGTGCATTAAACCACTCCACCATGGTTCTACTGCTGAATTACTCCATGGTTGGGTGGTTGAGGCACTCTGCCTGCTGCCACATGCCCCCAAAAAACACATGGATTAATGCAACAGTAGAACCATGCTCTGTTCTGGTTTACTGTCTCACTTGTAACCTGGGCAAGAAAAGGGTTACGGATGACTGGCCAAGCAGCATCAGGTGTCCTTAGCATGTCCATACATTAATTCTCAATTGACGTGTGGCCACACTAGAATTAATATATGGCGGAGTACCAAAACTGGCCACCAGACGCACCCTGTATTGATAATTTGAAACGGCAAGGCTTTCACGTAGCTAGTTATATTTTTAATACATGCAAGTGTTTCAAATAGTAGCGCAGCACAGAAAATCCATATTTGTAAGCTTTTAGTAGTAGTGAAATAAAGGTTTTCCAACTTTATGTGTGTTCCATGCACCGAATGCTTTTCTCTGTTAATGTGTGCAGCGTCTTCATCTTCCTCCCCCACCCACATGGCCGTATGCATTGGGATGTTTCCTCAACAGACTAGATTAGCAGAGTCTGCTTAATAAATTGGGGTGTACCAGATATTTGTCATAGCAGCTGAGCGTTAGCGATGGCCATCTCCTTTACCATTTTGGGTGGCGTTTCAGTCGGTAAATGGCTGAAAAGAGATTATCGAGAAAGAGTCTCTTGTTCAATCTGGACAACTGAAAGAAAACTTAACAGGTATCCTAGCAGAGGTGCCTCTCGATCAAAGTGCAGCTGCACTCGACTGTTGGGAGCAGATAATACAGCGCCGCAGGACAGCAAGGCAGCGTTTTCTTGCGCTCCAGCAATTAGAGAAGCACACAGAGACAGTAGAAAAAACTATGTGCGGTAAACCACAGCATGTAATAAAACAGCACAGACAGCTGGGGAATCTTTGCAATATCCACCATTTCTACATGTGAGGCAAATGTGATGGTAGAGACTGTAGCATTACCAACACTGCAGTGTTCCTCTAAGCAAGAGGAACAGTTCTATAATTCTAGTAGTCTGCACTATGAGTCCAGGTTCACACAGTTTAATTTCACAGTCATCAGTGTGCGAGACGTCATCACAGTTCTATACTGAAAAGCAAAGAGAACAGCAGACAAGTGCCCCGGTATCTTACAGCAGTATGGGTAGGTAAGTGTGTAGCAGTAAACAGCAAAGTGGGCATATGCAAAAGTCATTATTCACACAGGAGAAATATTTTCAAGAGAAAAACAAAGTTAGCATCCAAACAAGTATACATGCAGAAGGACTAAAAAGACCAGCAGATGCTAGTTGCAGGAAATCATTAGAACGACAACATATCATGTCATACGTTCCTAGCCCAAAACAAACAAAAAAAAAAAAATACTATTGAAATTTAAATGCCTGTAAATTTTCTTTCTCAGACGGCTGGTCTCCGGGCTTCCTTACTCCTGGGCTGTACCTCCTGATACTGATAGACAGGCAGGAATCAGACCTCTGCAGCAGGAGACATCCAGCCCTCCACTTCCCATCGCCCTCAGTTCTTCCTAAAGCAGTCCAATGTGTCAATACTACTAGAAGTTGGAGACAGAAAAAAATCAGACTACGAATTTTAAGGCATATATGGCCTAGAGGCCAGCCAACTATATACATTCTGGGAGGGAATCTGAAGCCTGGAGACCAGCCATCGGAGAAAGAAAATTTACAGGTATTTAAATTTCGATTTCTCTCTCCTAAGCTGGTCTCCAGGCTTCCTAACTCCTGGGATATACCAGGTATCACCTTGAAAATGAGCTTGCTCAATGGTGCTTATGCCTGGTTAAATAAAGTGCTTGATTGATTGATATACAAAAGCAGTACGTCCCCAGATGTCCTGGGTGGGAAGAATGTCAGGAACCCTTAAGGATCCACCACCACCTGAAGCACTCTGCAGCCAAGGATGCCACATCCGAGGGTTGCACTTCCAGCAATTAAAATTTTGAAGATGTGTGAATGAATTATCAAGTGGTCGCTTTGCATAAGTGTGCTGTCGAAGCTTCTCTGAAGTACGCCCATGAAGGGGTCATGGCTCTACTGGAATGGGCTCTCCCTGGGCCAGGCAAGTTACTCCGGCCTGATCACAAGCCATGGAAGTGGCTGACAGAATTAGTCAGGCTATAGCCTTTTGAATCCTTGTTACCCATAATTTTGGCCCATAGCTGGCATGAACGACTTTGAAGTTTTGCAAATAGCTTCCTCTCTCTTAATATACATTTTCGTCAAGGGCAGACTGGATGGGCCACGAGGTCCCCATCTGCCCTCAAACTCCATGTCTCTATGTTGCTATCACACCTCTCAGATCTAGAGGATGCAATTCCAGTTTCTTATTGCTTTTGGAGAGTGGGCAGAAGGAAGGAAGGAAGAATTAACCCTTGATTGTAATGGAGGGGGAAGCATAACTTTGGCAAAAAACCTTGAACTATTAGAGCCTGATGAAAAGCAGTGTATAGCGCTCGGGTAAGCAATGCTTTTAGTTTGCCGATTCTCCTGGCTGAAGCAATAGCTATGAGAAAAAAAGGTGACCTTTACGCTGAAACGCGTGATGGATATTTTCTTGATAAGCTCTAAGGGGGGCCTCGGACACGGCCTTGAGAACCAGATTAAGACTCCAAGGTGGTAGTTTTGGTGGGTTGGAAGTCAACCTAATGCTGCTGTCTTTAAAAACCCAGAGACATGAGAATATGCATCCAACGATTCCCCTGAATCCGCCCACAAGAGTGCCCCAGTGCAAAAAAACTGAACTGTGAGCTGGCTGGTTGCAGTCCTGTGTCCATCCATCTGAAAGGAACTGCAGTAGAACAAGCAATTATATTGGATAGTTCTATATGAGTCTTGAATGAAGCCAAAATTTTCTCCAGATTCAATAATACAGTTTGGAGGAAGAAGAGAGAGACACAGGTTCCCCATCATGTCAATAACAGGAGCTGCGTAGTCAAGCTCCTTGAAAGTTTTTCCCTCTCAATTTCCAGGCCTAGAGGGACGAGTCGTTTAAATGGAATGCCGGGCCGGACCTTGATGGAGAATGCCCAGGCTGAACTTGAATGTTAGACGTGAATGCCTTGCCAGACAAATGACAATCGCGAACTATGTGCAGAAAAATCAAAAGGGGCAGACTAGAATCATGACTGTCCTGTCCCGAACCACTTTGTGAAGGACTCTTGATAGAGGTGGTATTGGAGGAAAAGCATACAGGAGACCAAACTCATTCCAGTTTATGGGGGAAAAAGATGTCCCGAGCCACCGCTGGTTCATCCTTGGCCAGGGAGCAGAGTTGCTTACCTTGGAGTTCCACCAGCAGGCGAAAAAGATCTGTCTGGGGATTGCCCCACTGATTAGTCATGATGAAGGAGGCACTATCCTTCAGCTCCCATTCCCATGGTCGACCAACTTTGTTACTAAGCTACTCTACCGTGTGGTTTACCTGCCCTGGTAAATACCTCACTCAGTGGTGCGAGGCCCACTGAAAAAGAAGGAATCCCCTTAACATTTTGAGCTCCTTGTGCCACCTTGATGGTTGGTATATGCCAACGTTGAGAGACTGTCGGCTGGAACCAGACTATCCTGATTGGGGAACTGCTGTTCAGTGTGCCTCAGGGCATGGCCTACTGTCCTCGCCAGGAACGTTTACGCTGTACCTTGTGCCTCTCACAGCGACCACCTGTCCGGTGCCAACAGCTGAAGCAGGTGAGCCGTCCCCAGCTGACGAGGCTTGCATCAGTTGCGATTCGGATTTGGTGAGGATGGTCAAACTTCGACCCTTCATGACCTCTGTCCTCCAAGACCATCACTGGAGGAGGGAGGTTCACTCTGTCTCAATGTGCTCTAGCAGAATCCGAAATTTAGTTTTGGAGAATCCTTGTGTCATGATGTCTGCCCTAGAGGATCAAAGTCTGGTTTGACATTAGAGAGACTCTTTCTCCAGTTGATGAAAACCATGTGCCGGCAGATACCAGACCACCTCTGCCACTGCTTGTAATATTTGGTTGAGCTGTGGGGCCTTTATGTGGACTATGACCAGCACTGGCACCTTTAAATTCTGTCTGTGGATCTAAGGAAGACCCCAATGTAGAATCTGAATTGAAGTACTGCTCTGCCACTCTGAACCAGAGATTGTGTGCGTGACGTTATTGAGTGGGAAAGGTAAAACAGGCATCTTACAGATCTACGGATGCCAGAAAAAAAACAAAAAAAAAAAAACTTTTAGCGTCTGCTGGGAGACAGAGATGACCCAGTATCGTCTGCCAAGGCAGAATTAATTTGTCCTCAGAGTATGCATGGGCTTGAATACTCTGACTGGATCCCTATGTCCAGGGTCTGTACGTGCTCCTGACTTGTGCTAGTTAGGTTTTCGTCACTTCTCTAGAATCTTTTACCACCCCCTTTAAGACTATGGGAACTCTCCCTGGTCAGGGGCATTCGCCAAGTGAGCCTTGGCGACCTGTCCGCCTGCCATGCCTGCAGCCTTAAGTATGTCGAGGCGAGGTGAGTTAAAGCGTGGCCCTTGCTGTGCAATGGCAGCCTCCCTTGAGAGATCTGCTGATAGTGCCTAGAATAGTCCCGCTCTGAAGCTGTTGCGGGGTGGGCTTAACTGCACCTGGCTCATCAGCACGCTGGAATGCCAGGATAGTGGCCCATGGTATTGCGGTTCATGTGGAAAACAGGTTGGCTGGGTTTACTTATATGTGGCTCATCAGCACGCTGGAATGCCACATCAGTGGTGCTGAGAACAGGTTGTTCGCCGCTGCTATAAGGCAGGAGTGGAGGACTAAAAAAGCGTCTCTGAGGGATGCCTCCACCTTTGTGTCCCCCGGGTCCCATAGAGAAGCCCCACCCCCTGAAGTAATCTGGATCATCCAAGGCTAAGTTTCTGGGTGGAGAGTCGTCCAAGACAGGAACGCCACTCAGTAGCCCCCCTGCCTCTGGGGGGACTAACTGACCTCTGGTGGACTTGTGCTACCAGTATGCTGTCTGGCCACTGTACAGGTGTGTTCTGGACCTTGTCGTTCCTCCATTAAGAGAGTCCCCTATGGCTGGAGGAATAGGGAAGGCTGCAGCCAAACTGGTGACAGCTGGTAGGCAGAAGCCTCCGGGGAAGATCAGAGGGGAATCTCGGCTATGACTTTTTCAATTTTATTTCAAAAAAAAAAAAAGAGACCGGAGGGAACCCACCTCTGTTGCATGGGAGCCACCGGGTGGGAACCAATGCCCCCTTTGGTCAGCGATTTTGCCCACTCGCTCCCTCTCCAGACGGAGATAAACTGGAGTCTTGGGAGTCCAAGACTAGCCCCCTGCAACGCTCGAGATTACCATCTATATCTTATCTTTCTGCTGAGGATATGGAGGGTCCCGTTTCTCGTGCCCTCTAGGGAGGTTTCATCTGGTAATCCCAGGTGATCTACTGGATCCAGAGCGAGGTTCTAATAAACTGATTTATGAGGTCTGTGTCAGAGGGAGCTGCAGACTGCTGGGTCCCTTTGGTGGCTGCCGCTGATTATGACCTGTGAGCTATCGGACTGGGCCAAGGAGGGTCTTCCTCCATAACGTCCACCCCATTCGCAGCCACTGCCCTCTGGACATTACGGGCGCATCTACCCAGCTACGGGGGAGAGAAGACTAGCAGCGCTGGCTTTTTATGCCCTCGGAAGGTTTGTGTGAGGCCATAACACCACAAAAAGGCCCTACTTCCCTTAAATCCAGTTTACCCCCCTTTTCTGATGTCATGCTGCTGAAGCGAAGATCAAAAGTGCTGGTCCTTTAAGGGCCATGCTGAACTGCCTTTGCATGATCCAAAATGTTATGTTACTTGTAGTAGACTATGTAGGAGCGCTGGCCCTTTAGAATTGTGTTTAGCCTGTAAGGGCCATACTGTAATCAAAAGATTTTTACTTTTCTATCCGTAAAATATGCAGGCATCCAGCCTCCGAGAGAACCCTCGGGGCTCACTTCTTGAAGATTTGGCGGGGGGGGCCTGCTGAGCAAATGATCCAGAATGGTGCTCCTCCTACGCTGTAGCGCTCGACAATGGAATCCCCCCAGTGGGCAGAAGAACGAGACACTACACCGCGCTGCCGTCCACCCTCGACGAGCGGCTGAGGCAATGGGATGCCAGCCATCGACAGGATGTCCTCTTATCAGATGAAGCGCTCCCCCGAAAAGGGCTCCTTACCCGTGCAGCGCTTGTCGGTGAGAGCTCCCTGTCGCGGAGCTGCCACAGATATGTTCCTGTCGACGGGAAGAAAGAATACGGGGCCATCGTCTGAGGGGAGAGCTATTCTTTGCCAAGTCCTCCATTCCCCCTCCATCTCCTGAGGGATAGGACTGAGCACTGCAGCGTCTGCAGAAAAACGCGGGAGAAAAATGCCCCCTTCTAACTCAATACTGTAGAAATGGGGCAGAAAGAGTGGGAGAACAGCACCACTATGAGATAGGGCCATGCATCTTTTATGAGCCCTTCGGTGCCGTTCTGACTCCCTGACATAAACTTTGCTCCTCTCTGAGCACTCCGGTGCTCGATCTGAATTCCCAGAAGCACGCTTTCACTGCATTGAGGTAGCATTCCAGCCCCAGTGAAGAAGTGCGGGAAAAAAACAACGCAGTGACAAAGGGGCCAGACTGTGCAGCTTGCAAGGCTGAGACTGGCACCCACACTGGATTTCTGAAGTACATCTGTGAATTCTAATATCCCCATGAATCAAAATTGATTGACTTATAGTCTGCGGTCTTCAGCTCTGCCACATGGCAGAGCTCTGCTAGCAGAGAACCTGCCAGACTGAAGGCAGGAAGTAAACTGAGGGAGAACAGGAAGTGGAGGGCTGGATGTCCCCTGCTGCAGAGGTCAGATTCCTGCCTATCAGTATCAGGAGGTACAGCCCAAGAGTAAGGAAGCCCGGAGACCAGCTTAGGAGAGAGAAAGTAGTACAATCTGTAGCCCTGATTACAAAGCCAGCAGTTCTAACAAGTGGCATGCAGCAGTAACCAACAGTGAGCTAGGCAACCCTGAGACTGTGATAAATGAGCCTAACAGCCACAAAAATACTGCACAGACTCTAAATGTGTTTCAGGACTGGCTCAGTGCTAAAAAAGTTTAAATACAAATCCTGAAACAGTAACCACAGATTTGGCAATAATTTTACAGCAATTTTATGGCACTTTATGTATAGTAAACGGGCAGCACTATGATATCAGTTCTTATACTGGTCTTCATGCTGGGTTAAATCAACATTTTAACAGCCCAGTTTTCAAAATCAAAAGAAATATAGTCACAGATCCAGAGGTTGTTTCTGCTAACAACGTGTTTCTTGCTGTATTGAAAGAATACCGTAGAGCAGGCAATGACATCAGCACCCACCACCCAAGAATTTCCGATTCTGACTTACAGCGAATTCGATCATCTGAGAAACTAAGTCCAGACACTGCCTACGGCCTTGTTGGAAGGGTATGGTTTGAGCTGCAGCTCGGACTTTCTCGACGTGGCCAGGAAGGCTTAAAGTTAAAGCAACAACCATTTACGGATACCACAGATGATAACAACACAGAATGCATTTCTCTCGCCTTTAATGAGGCAAACAAACAATCATAGCAAAGTCAATGAACACAAATCGACAAGCTCCGGGAGGTGTTCTTTTTGCCAACAAGAGCAATCCCCAATGCTCAGTTTCGTAGTATCATAGTAAAAGCCAGCAGAATACATAGATACATAGACAGTGTCGGCAGATAAGGGCCTACGACCCACCCAGTCTGCCCATTTGAGCTTGTAAGTTCACTATGTTTTCCCAGAAGTCTGCTGCCCCTTAACCCTGACCTCCAGAATTCCTTTATGTCTATCCCACGCATTCTTAAATCCCGTGATTGTTTCAGCCCCCACCACTTCCTCTGGCAGGGTGTTCCACTTGTCCACCACCCGTTCTGTGAAGAAATTCTTCCTCACATTTCCTCTCAATCGTCCTCCCTCCAACTTCAACCCATGCCCTCTAGTCCTGGAACATCTTTTTCGCTTAAAAAATAGTGTATTCCTGCACTCTGTTCCTCCCTGCAAGATACCTGTATGTCTATCATATCCCCTCTCTCCCTCCTCTCCTCCAGGGAGTACATATTCAATTCCTTCAACCTGTCCTCATAGGACTTGTGATGCAATCCATGCACCATCTTTGTTGCCCTCCTCTGAACCTTCTCTTGTCTATGTCCTCACGTAGGTATGGTCTCCAGAACTGTACACTGTACTCCAGGTGGGGCCTCACTAGTGTCTTGTATAGTGGAATTATGACCTCCCTTTTCCTGCTGGTGATGCCCCTGCCTATGCATCCCAGCATCCTATTTGCTTTACCTGCTGTCGTGTCACACTGTTTCCCTGCCTTGAGGTCATCAGAGATGATAACCCCAAGATCCCCTTCCTGCTTGGTGCATGCTATATCCTCACCCCCCCAACTTGATATATTGTGCCAGGGTTTTTGTGCCCCATATGCATTATCTTGCACTTCTTTGCACTGAATTTCAACTGCCAAACCCCTGACCATTCTTCAAGTTTCTGCAGGTCCCTTCTCATTCTGTCTACACTCTGGTGTGTCTACTCTGGTACAGAGCTTTGTGTCATCAGCAGAACAGGAAATTCTGCCTTCTGGGTCCTACATAATGTCACTGATGATGTTGAATAGGACTGGTCTCAGCACTAATCCCTGTGGTACCCCACTGGTCACTCTTCAGTCTGTGGAGTAATGACCATTTCACCACCCTCTGTCCTGCCACCCAGCCAGTTACCTACCCATCACACTACTGTCTGCCCACCCATATTCCCCAGTTTGTGTACTAGTCTTCTATGTGGCACTGTGTCAAGGGCCTTGCTGAAGTCCAGATAGGCCATGTCCACTGCCCTCCCTGATTCACTTTCCTAGTCACCCAGTGAAAATTCTACAAGGTTGGTGGGACATGACCTCCCCTGGTGAAACCATGCTGCCTTGGGTCCTGTAGTCCAATGATAACCAGATGTTCCACCAGTCTCTTCTTCAGTAGTGCTTCCATGATCTTACCCACTACTGAGGGTGAGGCAGACTGGTCTGTAGTTCCCGCCTCCTCTCGGTTTCCACTTTTGTATAAGGGGACTACATCTGCTGTCCTCCAGTCTTTGGGTACCTCCCAGTTTCCAGTATCGGCTAAACAGGATTGCCAGAGGTTCAGCCACCACCTCTCTTAGTTCTTTAAGGACCCTGGGGTGCACCCATCTGGCCCCACTGCTTTATCAACTCTTATTACTTCCAGTTCCTTCCAGGACCCTTTCTGTAAATGGACTTGTATCTATTTCTCACCATTCCCACCTTTACTCCTTCGACCCTTACCCTCCTCTTCCTCAGTAAAGACTGAGCAGAAATGCATGTTCAATATGTTAGCTTTACTGTTACCCTCCACGCGGCCCCCATCCTCCCCCTTCAGTCTCACTATCCCTCCCTTTGCCTTTCTTTTTTCTTATGTGCCTGTAAAAGGTTTTGTCCCCTCTACCCACTGATTTTTGCAATGTGCTCTTCTGTCTGAGCTTTGGCTTCCCTTACTGACCTCCCTGCCTGCCTCCCTTAGCCCCATGGTCCATCATGTCTGCTCAGAAGCTAGCCCCTACTGAGAGCTCGCTCCTCCACCACCCCCAGCCCCAGCCCCAGAGGTGGCCTTCCCTGGCCTCAGTTTCCCCCTGTACCTGTCCTAACCCTTCCGGAATCCTTTCACGGTGGTCTCTTCCACCAGACTCCTGGGCAGTGCGTTCCATGGTTCCACCACCCTCTCGGTGAAGAAGTGTTTCCTGCGCTCCCCCCTATACTCCCCTCCCTTCCAGCTTCCACTTGTGCCCCCTGGTAGTTCCCACCCCCCTTCTTAAGCCTGAGCACTTCCCTGGCTCTGCCCTTATTTATCCCCTTTACATACTTGAAAACCTCTATCATGTCCCCTCTGTCCCTCCTCTCCTCTCCTCCAATGCGTACAGATAAGTTCTTCCAGTCTCTCCTCATAGGTCCTACCCTCCATGCCCTGAATCATCCTGGTTGCCCTCCTCTGGACCCTCTCAAGATGGGGTCTCCAGAACTGCACACAGTACTCAAGATGTGGCCTAACCAGGGCATTATACAGAGGGAGGATCACCTCCCTCCTCCTGGAGGTAATCCCCCTGGTTATGAAGCCAGTATCCTGTTGCTTTTGTTGCAGCTGTTCGCCAATTCTTTGTTATTCATTTTGCTGTCCACCACTATCCCTAGGTCCCTCTCGCCAATGCGACTTGCAGTGTGACCCCCAGAGGTATATGCATGTCCCAGGTTTCTGACCCCGGATGCAGCACCTACATTTCCCTGCACTGAACTTCAACCCCCTTTCCTTGCCCACCACCCCAGGGTATCAGATCCCCTGCAGGGCCCTCTCCCCTCTGCCCATGCGCCCAGTGCTCCCAGTTTTGAGTCATCCCAAAGACGCAACCTACTCCTAACACCCCACCTTATGTCCGAGACATAGGAACGGAACAGGGTGGCCCCAAGGCCGAACTCTGGGGACCCCACTGACTACCTCCTGGGGGAAGAGACTATTCCTCCAACCACCACTCACTGTATTCACCCTGTAAGCCAGTTTTCCACCCACCTGAGCAACTGCCCCCCCCAGCTTTGTTAGTAGGCTGTTGTGGGGTAGCGAATCAAATGCCTTACTGAAATCCAGATACAGGATGTCCACCGACCTATGTCAGTCCAGGGCACCCGTCACCCAATCATAAAACTCCAGCAGGTTAGTCTGGCATGACCTCCCCAGAACAAACCATACTGCCTGTCATCCAGGTGCCCCAACCTTTCCAACTGCCCCCGCCTCTCCTCGATAATGCCCTCTATAACCTTGCCTACTACAGACGTTAGGCTAACGGGCCTATAATTCCCCGTCTCCTCTCTGGACCCCCCCTTGTGGACAGGCACATGAGCCATCTTCCAATCTTGAGGCACCCACCCTGTCATCAGGGAGATGCAGAAGATTGAGGCCAGTGGAGCTGCCAGCACATCCACCAGTTCCTTCAACACCCTTGGATGCAGCCCATCTGGCCCCGGCGCCATCTCAGTCTTTAGCGACTGAAGGGTCTCTCACCCTATCCGCTGTGATTTCGCCCTCCCATCCCACCTCCTCATGCATCCTCTCCTCCCATTCTAGATACGACCCATCCCCTGCCCTAGCCTCATCCTCCACTACCCTCCCATCGGGAGGGAAGGATCCCCCACCTCCCCCAGTAAACACAGAGGCAAAGTACTCATTTAGCACCTATGCTTGTTCCCCAGCTTCCTGTGCCCATCCCCCCCAGTTCTAATCCTGCTGATCTGTGCCCTCACTTTTCTTTTCTCCCCTATGTAGCTATAGAACCCCACCCCCTCCCGCAGATATCCCTGGTCAGGTTAAGCTCCTTCGCCTTGGCCCCCCTTACCACCCTGGTGACACTCTTAGCCAGGAACTCATACTCTCCCCTCTCCCTAGCCTCCGTTGAGCGCTTTAAGCGTACACAGGCAGCTTTTTTCTGCCTCACCGCCTCCTGCACCTCCCGGGTACACCAACACGGCTTACTGGCCCTACATTGCTTGCGCCTCACCTTTACGCAGGCCCTTGAAGCCTCCTGCTTCCCCTTCTTAATGGTCTCCCACAAGCTACCAGCATCCATGTCTGGCCTTATCTCATCCAAGCACCCTTTAAGAATCCTTCCCATACCCTCAAGGTCACAACCCTATCTACTTTCATGTTGGTCACAATTTCCTCTCCCCCCCAAGGAACATAAGAAACCAGACCGTGGCATGGTCATTGCCTGTCAACAGTCTGCTCACCTCAGGCCCCTTATCTGGTCATCATCTGCTAGGACAATGTCTCAGGATCCGATCCTGCCTAGTAGCTCCCCATATGCTGGACTAGGAAGGCATCCTGGAAGACATCCATCAACCTCTGCTCCCTGGCCACATGAGGATGTCATAGTGCCCCAGTCTGCCCACGGCATGTTCAGGTCACCCACCACCCTGCCTCTTTCTGAGGCCACAGTGACCCCTGATGTTCTCAGCCAGATCATCCTCCAGTTCCGTTACCATACAAAAAATATGTTTCAAAAATGTCTAGCTAATGCTCCCTCACTCTATTTGCACGAAGAGACTTCCTCAATATGACCCGATGATCAGGACTGCTGGTACACAAGCCAGCCAATGGGATAATTATCTAGGGAACTTGATGTCTCAAAATTTCTCAAGATGCTGCAATAAGTAAAAAAATAAACCAATCATTCAATCGCAGTACTGCGGCCCAACTCCTGTCACAAGCTGGAATAGCATCTCGAGAAATAATAAGTGTGACAGATCATTCGCTGCGAGGCAGGTTGCGCAACTATAGGCACCACAGCTAATGAGGGAGAAGTGGTCTAAAATTGTCACGTGAGCAGTGTACACACTGGAAAAAAAAAATGAAGACAGGCAACACAGGGGCACTGGACAAACAAGCAACAGTGCAAACCAAACTGACAATCCAAACAAAAGTAGTACAGGCGACTCGAACAACAATACACCAATAAGGAAAACAACAATAGCCAAAAACAAACAATGACAATATCACAAAAAAAAAAAAAATTAATTTGTTGGTTTTGCATGACAGTCATGTAATACTGAGAGCAGTGAAATGCAGGAGCAGAGCAATGCAAATATGGGAGAAAAAAAAAAAAATCCTTTCAACCTTCACCGCTTCACAATCCATGGAGCAGTGAATTTTCATTATCATTCAAATGCATACACAGAGATATCTGGAGCAAGAAGACCACTGAACGCGAGACACAAAGTATTGTGTATCGTAGCCACCATAGTATTTCAGATGCTAGATATGTTCTAGAAAATCTCTCCATTTAGGGCAGCTATATGAGCACAGGATTTATTTCAGTTGACATATTTGCCTATGTAGTGCAGCTATCTGAGTAGCAACATTTAGTTCAGTTCCTTTCACAAACATTTGCCCATATCAGAAATCTGCTGAAAATTGTCACCACAAATCTCTTATTTAACATGGATCACACAGTAGTCATACTTCGTAGTATAATAAAAGTACCACCACCTCGGTTTCAGAGCTGATGTGTCTCGGCACCAAGATTACATTTTTTGTGACATGACAGTGTTTCTTATAGTATAGCAGCAGTAGAATTTATCAATGTTTTATGTCACTTATCTTAGTAATTCTGTGTTGTATTTTACAAGAGTTAAAAAATTTCTCTCAGAAGTGATATGTCACCAGATACCCATTATTTGAATCTGGTCACAAAATTAATAAAACTTAGTGCTATTTCTCCAGCTACAGCTGTTCTCCAAGTTCTTCTCCCTTCACTGATACATTACTTTTTCGTATTTAAGATCGGTTAAAATAAAACGTCTCATAACAGATACGTCTCACCAATTATCTCTTATTTGAATCTGGTGAGACTTAATATTTAGTACTGTTTGTGTACCTAAAGGTGGTCTGTAAAGGTTTGCCCCTCCTATATCGTTCCCTATACCCTGTAAACGTTTCACAATTGTTACTCCTAGTACTAGAGAAGAAATAAACAATATTTTTAGTAATGTATAAAAAAAAAAAAAAAAAAAAAAGAATCTGTGTGCTAATGATCACAATATTTGTTGCGCTGTAACAGAAGGTGCAGAAAAAGCCGAATAGGTCACAAGCAATGTTTGTACTGAACCAGAGAGGAAAAATCTGCCATTTAATTACCAGTTTAATGAAACCATTTGTGTTGTCCTGCAAGTGAACCGCCAGAAGTCAGAACCCTGCGCAGACTAGACTGAGGGATTTGAACCTGTTCAATATTTAATGCCAGAGTTGTAAAAGTAGGCAGGACACTCCTAAAAACCAGATAGTGCATGGTATGAGGGTACTATTTCCCAGACAGGTATCGACAAGAGAAGCACCGTTTGCAGATAAAATCCAGAAAAGCACAGGCAAGAGTCTGGTTTCCCATATGCCACAACGTTCTATGTTCAAACGAACACATCTTTGCTAGTAATCGCATAGGAGATAGACAAGCCACAACCCGATTGAACACCTTCCTAATGATTTCTTACTGTAGATTATGCCAACATCTCAGGTAACAACAATAAATACTGTGAATTTCACGCTTCAAAATGAGCAGTTGTAATCTCAGATCGACTGATGATCCTGCCAGACCAAAAACACGGAAGTTTAGTAACAGCACATAGCACAATATAAACTCTTAAGAAACTATAACACGGGCAAGAAAAATTCTGAACAGGGGGCGAACCCTTTTCTTCCCATGTTACAAAGTGAATTAACCCACTCCAGAGTGTGGGTCTACTTGTGACAATCAACAGCAGAGGTGGTTGGAACCACTCGGCCTGTGGCCTTGATCCAACCCCCCCTGATTAATTCACAAGTAGACCCACGCTCTGTTGTGAATAATCCTTACTTAAACCCCTCCCCCACTTTCCCTTGCACTTCACCACTGTCTGCTCATCCTCCCCTTTGCACTTCTCTGGTCATCCCCCCAACCCTATCCTGCTTCAAGTCTCCTCCTTCCTCCTCTTGCTCTCTTGTCCTTTGCTCACCTACTCCCTCCTCTGCTTACTACCCTCTCTCTCTACTTTCACCCTCATTTCACAAGTACCCATTACCCTGATGCCTACTTGGGCCCTAAACCTATTGTTCTGTTCTAAACCTATAAGCAATGACAGCACTTGCTTTAATAAGGTCACTATAGTTTGTTTTCCTAGTGTTGTCAGTACTTTTTATTTTCTATATCCTTCCTAAACTCTGTACTAGCTGCAATGCTGAACTAAAATTTGTACTGAATGTAAGCCAGTATTGCACTGTATTCTCTCACTTAAGTGTTATATTGTATACCACTATTTTTTGCATATTATTTCACCACATTGTAACCTCCCAGGCGTGCCTGAAAATAGGCATTTCTATGTCTCAGCAGCACCTACCCGGTTACCAAAATCAAAATAAATAAATGCTCCCAGACATATAGGCTCAACCATGCTGGGCTGTGACGGCTTCACAAGATGCTGTCCAAGAAGAATCGAGCAAACTCCTCGCATTTTGCGGATGAAAAAGCTCTAACGGGCTCCAACCAGACCAGATGGAGAAGCCTGTCCACAGTCCAAAGAAGCGGAGCCTGTCGATTCCTCCCAGCAGCATCCTCCCTGGTCAGAAACCCTGCCTTCCTTTGGGTGACTGAATACACACTATGGTGAGCAATCAACGCCAGTCTGTCCTCTTGGACCACGGACCTCCTCCAACACTCCCAACCTCCACCCCTTTGCTTTCAACTTCCTTAGCTCACGGTCATACCACGGCAAGCCAAAGTGTAAAACACATGGGTGAACATGAGCAGGCACCATGAAATCAAAAGCCTCCCCACTGATCCTACTGTAGGCCACCACAGCTTCCTCCAGACACATGGCCTGCAGTAGTGTCCCTATGCCAAATCTTGGCTATGCCCCTGTACAGTTCCCTCACTGCCCTGGGAAGATCAAGCTTTATTATGTGGCGGTATGGGGTTGTAACCCCCCAGTTCAAGTTTATTCTCCATTGAGCAAGCTCATTCACAAGGAGGTCCTGAAGCATGTACACAGTCAAAAGACTACATAGTAAGGCAACATTGAGTACAAGTATTCAAAATGCACACATAGTTCAGGAGAGGTGTTACAGAGGATATACCATTATAAACAAGCATCAGTGAAGGAATATTCGATTCATAATATGCAAGCAATATGAGGTAGGGTTTATAAACTTAACACTGGTATCGCAGTAAACAAGCAATGTATTGAGCAAAGACAGGAAAGATGGGATGAACAGTGTAGGCAGGGTTAAGGGAGAGGGATGGTTAGCAAGAGTAAAGGGGAGTAATATATAGATAGGAAGCCAAAGGTGGGAAAGGGTAGAGGAGCAGGTAGGGAAATCATGTAGTTTTAGTCACGGAATACGTTTGGCAAGCTAAGAGGTTTCAGTTCAGACTAGGACTAATACCAATGGAGTCGATAAGCATGGGGCACACATAAGGGTAGGGAAGGGGCTTAATAACAGTTACAAACATCTTTTATTTTAGATGCAATTAGCACTTCATGGAGGTTAACTGAGACAATGCTGGTTAATTTGAGTATGGATTGGAGTTGTTCCATATAGTAGGAAGAGCATGCGAGATAGCTCGTTTACCAAAGGAGGTATGAGTCCTGGGTATGTCAAGCAGGATGAAGTCTGATTTCTGAGAGAATATGCACTGTGGGAAATGCAGATAAGAGATGTTCGGTAACTCGGTAGTTTATGCAGAAGCAACTTAAGGGTCCAGAGACCAGCATAGAGCAGGCGTCTGGTGGTGAGAGATGTCCAGCCAACAGCTGCGTACAGATCCACAATGCTGAATACGGTAGGGGGTTGGTAATGAACTGTAAAAGTGCGGTGATAGAGGGCGTCCAGCTTGCTTAGGCTTGAGATTGTATGGAAGTGTAAATTAAATCACTGTAATCAAGTAAGGGAAGGAACGTGGCCTGGACAAGCCTGGTTCAAGTCTCAAGGGGGAAAAGAGACTCATTTCTAAAGAAGAATCCTAGCCTGACTTTGAGCCTCCTGGATAAGTCCTCGATGTGGTCATTAAAAGAGAGCTTATCAAAATATTTAAATTTGTTAACGACTTCCAATGGTTCACTTAGAGAGGTAACAATAAAGTCGTTTGGTAGGACAGGGGAGGTGCCAGAAGAGGTACTACGAGAGAAAATCATTGCTTTCTTTTTTTTTGGCATGAAGGAGAAGCTTGGCTTTTATTAGATTATTTTCGAGCTGAGCAAAGTCAGTTTGTAGCACATCCCTAACGTCAGATAAAGTTGAGCCAGAGGTATACAGTACAGTGTCGTCCACAAAGAAGTGCAGGTTGGAGCTAGTTATGTTAGAATCAAGGTCGTTAATATACAGAGAACAGGACTGGGCCTAGAATGGAGCCTTGAGGGACTCCTGACAATCGGCAGAGAGGCACAGAATAGACCATCAGCTTTGACTTTCTGTGTTCTCCCTGTTAGATAACTGGTGAACCACTAAGTAGTGGAGGAAGTGGCACCTAAGTTAGTAAGGTAAGTGACTAAGAGGTTGTGGTCAACAGTGTCAAATGCTTTACTAAGATCCAAGAAGACTGCGCCAGCAATCTTCTTAGCATCCACAGCAGAGATCCAGTCACTAGTTACTTTAGCCAGTGCAGTGATTTGCCCGGAAACCGGATTGTGCTGGGTTAATGAGTGAAAAGGTTTCAATATGAATTTTCAATTGGTTATAGATAATTTTTCGAAAACTTTAGAGAGGATGGGCAAGATGGTGATAGGCCTATAGTTATCCAGATCACACAGGTTCCCCGATTTGACCAGGTGGAGGATATGGGTGGATTTCCAACAGGATGGAACTTAGCAGAAGTGATGGAGAGATTGAAGATATGAAGAACGGGGGCAGTGAGATGGGCATGGCCTAGTCTTGGGAAGAAAGGTGCTGATCAAACAGCACTGTTATTTCAGTACCTAAACCCAGCATTGGTGGAAATGTAGGAACCCACTTACACTAGTAGTGTCACAGAACCTGCTATTAGCTCTACATAGGTTTACCACCTGTCCAGATTTCATCAGGACAGTCCTGGTTTAGGCAGCTGTGTCCCTGCAGAAAATATGAAAAATGTTACGTGTCCTGCTCTTATAGTTAAAAAAAAAAAAAAAAAAGTATTTTCTTGCTTTCCTCTAGAAGTCGCATAAAACTAGTACAATACCAATACCTTAAAATGATTAGAAACAATATGAACAAAACTACAGCAATTAGCCTTTGCTCAGATTATTCAGAGAAAACTCTCATCTGCTGTTTCCCCTTTGCTCTGTTTCTCGGGTTCTGAACCACCCCCTCCTAATACCTTTCAACTCCCTCCCAAGTCTACTTTCTACCTCTAAAGACTGCTTTTTTTCTCCCTGTTAAACTATAGTTTTTTCCGTGCGTCTATCAGCTAACATCTCTCCTCCCCCTGCGGCGCCAGGTTAAGGCTTTGATTTTACTAAACAACTGCCCATGCCGCTGCACCCCCCATCTCCTCTTTCTATGTGTGCGTCTTGGCGCTAAGCTCTCCACCCCGGTTGGCTCCCTCGTCACCTCCTTTTGTCCTCGCTGCCCTCCACTGCTAATATCTATCTCTCTTCTCACTCCCTCCAGATTCCCCTACATCTCTTGGGCTACAAGCCCTCCGCTGTCCAACCCGTGGCTCGGCACTCTCGCTGACCTGCTGCAAGCCTCCTGGCCGCCCCTGACATGAAAAGCCAGGCAAGATCTCTGGACACACTGGGGCTGTTGTAGGCTGCTACCATTGGCTGCTGCTGTCTGCAATGCGCCCTGATTGGACCCTTTGATTTCTCCTCACCAGACATTGGTCTGATGGAGCCTTCAACCTGGGTGCTGCTGCTTATAGATTCTTATAGTGGTTGCGGCTGAAATTTGACGCCGCCTCTCCCTACCCCCAGCCTTAATTAAATAGGCCTTTCCCACGCCTCTTTTCCTGCCCCTCACCTTTACTTTTCTCCTATTGGGTGCCTATTTCTGGCCCTCCCTTCTACCAGCTCATTCTCT
Organism: Neoceratodus forsteri; assembly: GCA_016271365.2. Classification (NCBI taxonomy): domain Eukaryota; kingdom Metazoa; phylum Chordata; order Ceratodontiformes; family Ceratodontidae; genus Neoceratodus; species Neoceratodus forsteri. The sequence goes on from CM028138.1 coordinate 423,848,143, forward strand.
GTCCTGATACCTCAGCCTCACAGACTCTGTTTTTAACCTCTGCAGCATTCCTTCGTTCTTTCCCCATCATACTAACCACTCCTGCCCTTCCTTTCACCTTCCCATCACCGTTCTATCTCTCAATTGCCACCCTCACGGATAGTCTCCCATGCTCCATACACATACTCTGTGCTCCCCTCTCCTCTCCCTTATTCTCCTCTTTCCTCTTCTTCACCCTCTCAGCGCCTGCTTCCCCTCACTCCCTCCCAAACTTCTACCTACTTGATCCTATGTACAAACATCTAGGTACCCTGCCTCTGGAATCTAGCCCTCTGCACTAGGATCAGACTTCCCACATGAAGCCACCCTCTTCCACCTTTGCTCCTTGGCTTCCCCCATTTCCTCTCATACTGCTCTTATCCTTAACCTACGCCATCGCCTTCGGCTCACGCTAGTGAACAGCGTAGCTACAGTGAACCACGAGCGAAAAGCATAAACAGGGAACTACACTTGTGTACCATGAAACTAGTGCTGCTTCTTCTGCTTTTATCTGGCAATGTTCACCCTAATCCTGGCCCAACACCCACTAAGGCTCCAAACTACAAAAAGCACACAGGGGCCCCTCTATCATGTCACTCAATATCTGTAGTCTCCTACACAAACTCGATGTCCTTCAGGCCTTTGCTAACCAACAGTGTCCAGACAGTCTAGGTATTGTTGAAACCTGGCTCTCTCCATCTGTCCCGGATCATGCCATAGCCCTCCCTGGATACAATGTTTTTTGGCTTGACCGAACGACTAAAAGAGGTGGTGGATGCGCAGTATACCTAAAGAATACCTATGTGGGTTACCACTGTTCCCCAAACCAGTTCTGCACAGATTCTACCTATAAAAATCCTCCTTGGCACTCACAACAAAGCCCTTACAATTATCACAATCTACATTCCTCCAAAAGAACAAGGCTGTGGCCCGAATGCAGCCCTAGACTTTGTCAGGTCTCTCCCGCCAGACTTAGAGTCTATCCTTATTGGGGACTTTAATATAAACTGGCCTGCTGCAGAGGCTGCGGCCTACAGGGATTCTATAGCAGTGGCACACCTCACCCAGATAGTTGATTCTCCAACCAGGAAAAACTATAAAACGGGCTCCAGCACCCTTCTGGACTGGATACTTACCAATCACCCCAACTGGATCTCCAACACCACTGTCCACCGTGACATAATCAGTGACCACTCCCCTGTCAGTTGCACCTGGACAAATAAATTCAGCAAGCCACCCCCGAGAACCATAACCGGAGTATTGCCCCGTGGCCATCTCAATTACCTCAAAACCTACCTTCTTCAACTGGACTGGTCACCAATTTTTAATGCAACAGATGTAAACATCGCCCTTGACCACTTTATCAATACCTTTAAGGGTGCCTGCAACAAATTCGCCCTACTCAAAAAGTGTAAAATAAATGCCATCTCTAACCCGTGGCTCACAGGAGACCTCCTAAGGCACCTAAAAGAAAGGGATCAACTATGGGAACTAGAAACTCTGGGAAGCAAATTGACACCTGTAACTATAAACGTTCTCGAAACGACTGCACCAAAGCCATCCGGCAATCAAAATCTGCCTATTTTAAGAGTGCTCTCACAAATTCATGGGGAAATGGAAGAGACCTCTGGAACAACATTAAAGAAGTTACCGGGAAGCAGCCAAAATCCCCCCCATCCATGTTCTGTATAGACGGGGTTACCACACTTGATCTGACAATTATTGCAGATATGTTCAATACTGCTTTCACTGACCTTAGTGCTGTACTCCCCCAAGATTTCTTTAGCAAAGATGATACTACAATGCACCCCATCTCCTCTGCCTCCTCAAACCGCCCTCCTTTCTATTTTAAATTGGTCATGATACACCAGGTCCGCAGCTATGGTCACAAAAGCTATCGCCAAGTCTAGATCCAGCAGCGACTCTCTTGACCTCAAACTTCTATCCCTAACCCTTAAAGAAGTACTCAGAACACTGACCAAGATCTTCAACCTCTCCCTCAGCCTTAGCCAATTCCTGGACAAATGGAAGCTGGCCACTGTGGCCCTTATATTCAAAAGTGGTGATAAAACTGCCCATGAAAATTTCCGCCCAATCTCCATTCTACCTCCTCTCTCTCTAAGGCCCTTAAACGTATTGTGGCCGACCAGCTCACAGAATTCCTGGACACTCACAACATCCTTTGCAAGAAACAACACTGCTTTAGAAAGGGTCACAGCACTTCTACAGCATTACTCGAATTCACCAGAGCCATTCACCACTCATTGGATAACGGTAAACTAACAGGGGCTGTGTTCTTCGATCTAACTAAGGGCTTTGATACTGTCAACCACCATCTCCTACTTGTCCAACTTCGGAAGGCTAGGCTCTTACCTGACTCAGTCGACTGGTTCAATAGCCATCTAGGCAACCGGACCCAAAGAGTGAAAATAACAAACACTCTCTGATGCCAGACCAGTCCTCTCTGGTGTTCCACAAGGGTCTATCCTAGGCCCCCTCCACTTTAGCCTATTCCTGAATGTACTTCTAGACTCAAGTCCAGAACAGATAATACTCTTTGCAGACGATGCTGTTATCCTTGCCTCCCATCACGATCCTGTAGAACTGCAAGGTAACCTCCAGCGGGGTTTCACATCAACTGAAAACTGGCTCTTGCAACACAAGCTGTTACTAAATCAGAAAAAAACTAAGACCATGCTCTTCAGCAGCTCGCAGAACAAAAATAAACAGTACCACTTTAGAGTCAACACCAAACTCTGAGCCACCACTGATCAAGTTGATACATCTTGGCATCACCCTTGACTCCAAGCTCTCCTATGCCACCCATATCAGTAATGTCGCCAAGATGGCCAACATCAGACTGGGTGTACTGTACCGCCACCAAAAACACCCAACCTCTGAAGCATTGTCTATTGCCGTTCAAAACTCAGTTGTGAGTGTTACTGACTATGGACTCGTAGTCTATGGCTCTGCCACTACCTGCAAAACTCAAACGAATTGCCACCTCCCTGAATAAAGCATGTCGTCTCACCACCGGAGCTCACCGTCTCACCCATACCTGCGATCTCTACTCCCAAACTGGATGGCTTCAATTAAAAAAAAGATTTAGTATCAAACCTGCATCACAGCCAAGAAAATAATGATGGGCATTGCCCTCCCCGAGTCTGCTCCTTCCTAAAACCAGAGTAAACAACTGCAACACCAGGAGCTCAAAACCACAGCTACTACCCAATCCCTCATTATGCACTCAAGGTCAAAGGTCTTTCGCTTACAGGGCCTCTAGCTGGCTCCAATAACCTTGCCAGTGACATCAATGCATCGCCAACTCTGGGTGCCTTCAAAAAGAAGCTCCACAAATCTCTGGTAGCTTCTAGTACCTGTGACTGCCTTAGCTGAGCACCATCATTTTGGCAGCTTCCATAACCACCGCTGTCCATGCTAACCCTGCTCTTCGCGCTTCTCTATCCCCTACTCCTTCCCTTGCTCAACCTTATACTCAAATACTCTGTCCCGACAAAGCACTCTAGGCAGCAATACTCTATTCCACCCCACTCTCTCCCTTTCCCCTCACTTATGTTGTAATACACCTCCTATTGATATTGTAATATGTTGCGTTACTTGTTCTTGAAATCAAGTTGTTATAACCACTAGGCATTATGGCTGTCTTACTCTAATTTCATAAACTGTATCGTCCGTTCTTGTGACGTGGAACCTTTGTAAGAGAGCCTCGGCGCAAAGGTGTTATGTAATCCTAGATTTAAATAAATAAAATAAAACAAGCCTACTGCATTTATCGAGGCTATATATTGTCCTGCACAAAAATCACGGTTCAGTATGAAGAAGGGTTACCCAGTGACCTACCACCTGTCCTGATTTTCACAGGACAGTCCTGATTTGAGCAGTTGTGTCCTGCAAAAAAAAAAATGAAAAATACTACACGTCCTGACCTTACAGTAGAAAAAATATTTTCTAACTTTCCTCTAAATGTTACAGAAAACTATAACACCTTAACTAAAATACCTTAAATGATAAACAATAGAAACAATTAAAACATTACAACACAATCTTAATTCTGATTATTTAGCGTAAACAAATCAGTCGCATTGGTCGAGGTTACCTATTGTATTGCGAAATAAATAAATAAATAAATAAATAAATGTTTCAGTAAGAAATGGCCCACCTTGGGCTTCTTAAAAGGTGGCAACTCCAGTTCTACCTTTTAGCGCATAGCTAAGCTAGGGATCAACGTTACACTAGTGTAGCACAGAGATTAGCTACGTTCGTTATGCTACTTTCCCTGGTATAGCTGCAAGCTATTTTTATTTGTTTGTTTTGGGGGTTTAAACATGGGGTGTGGGGGCGAAGCCCACCCAACTCAAATAAAGTAAACAAAAGAGAAGATAAACAGCCATAGCAACTAACCCTAAACAGCGCTACTGGCATTGGTTTCCATCACCGCTCTCAACCCCACGAAAGTTTGAGAATGTGTTATGATCGGGGTAGGGTGCAGCTGTGGAGGAGTACGTCCCACGCACTGTACCCTGTGAAATGGCACTATGGTCCAGCGGCTAGAAACAACCCTGAAAACGAGGAAACCTAGGTTCAAATCCCACTACTATTAATTCAGTGCGAGCCTAAGAAACTTTAGGCCTCTCCCCAAAAATGGGGAAAAGCAGGACCCCACTGAAAACAAGATATTGGGCTGGGTTATCTTGGGTAAATAGACCATAAAATAACTGTCAGCGATTACAAAAAACAAAACAAAACAAAAAAAACTATATTTTTCCTTATAAAGCAGGTTCCCACTCGTTTACTGTATGATTTAAAGCCGGACCGGGCCTGCCCAGATGCACCTTTCAGAATTTATTTTGGGCTATTGCCATGGTTCTTTTATCACGGTTTCCCGCAGAATAGTAGGCCGCACCATCCCCGGCGTCTCGTAGCGCACAGCGGCGGACGGCTGCGATCGCGAAAGGACAGTAACCCTCCGCCTTGATGTACCAGTCCGGGTTTGTCTTCCTACCTGCAGGCTGCACTCGGTACCCTGCAGCGGCTTCACAGTAAGCAGCATTGCCCCGAATCCGCTCGGCGGCAGCAGTACCCCCAACTTTAATGGAGGAACGGGCTCTTTAAGGAAGGGGAAAGGGGGTTCTTAAAGGGACAGCGCACCTTCAACCATGTCCATCCACAGCTTTTGCTGCTCAGTCTTACACAACAGAGCAGGCGTAGGGCACCCTACCCAGCCTCCTAGTCAGTGATAATCAGTGTTTCTTGCTAACTTTTTGTTTATTCACAGGGCCAAGTAACTTGTAGGTTGGGTGACAGATGAAGGCATATACCATGTAACCCATGATGTCAAAATGTATTTTTATGGGGCAACGTTTTCCCTTAGTTGTTAATTTTTAATTAATTTATTCAATCATTTCCATTTTATTGCAACCTATAATCAGTTAGTTGAAGTTTGTACAGTAATAATGCATATGTATAAGTTATTAAGTACTATAATAACACATATATTAAAAAAACTCACAAGGTTACACATTGCGCCTTGTTATAGTGTGCTTATGTTTACAGCATCAAGCATAAAAATCTTAAGGCGCAGGGCAACACAAATGTATTGCACAATAGAATTATAAATACAGAATATACAACAGCTTAGATAGCAGACATCTCCTAAAACAACTCTGTAAGGTTACACATTGTGGCATATTCATATTCCACTTATGTTACCAGCAATCAGGTATGAAACAAAAAATCACATGACTCGGCTAGGCTTGCTCGGCATCTGTCCAACAGAATCCGATACACTGGATTCTGGGCTTTGATATTTAAGGCCCCAAATCCAAATTCCTAAAAGGTTTCAGATACAGAATCGGAATTGGAATCCACATCCGACTACACTACAAACATCTTTATTACATTCCCACTCCATGTACTCTCCCTTCTTCCCTTACCTGAGTGTTGCTGTTCCTGACTGGAGTTGTCCTTCTGCTCTTGTAGGGTCGGGTGACTCGTGCTGCACTGACTGGTGTTGTTACTCTGTGCTGTGCAGTTGGACTGCGGACTTTAGTGCGGTGTGTTGGTCGGATGAAGCTCCACTCCACTGGTTGGTTGCTCGCATGCCAATGTGGGTTGGTAGTAGTAGCTTGGCATTAGTTAGCCACCCTGGTCATCCAGCTCATTATCCCTCGAGCTGCCCAGCCTCAACTCTCATCTTGGTGCCAGAGTCAGGCAGGAGGGTTACTGGCACTGCCTGAGTATATTTTCTCTCATGCCTCCTTATTCCAGCTAAGGCTGTGACTTTCTGATTAGTGAACTCTCAGTTGCGTGCCCTGCCTGCCTCATCCTCGCCGGTCCCACTCCCCAAACCCCAGTTACAAGCAGGCTATCTGATTTGCTGCACGAGGGCACTGGGACAGAGGTAGCCCACCAGCACCAATCCCTAAGTTCCAGGCAATCTCTCCAGAGTAAGAAACACTATTGTACCTAGTCTGCTGGGAACCCATGATTTGCTTCCAGTTGGCCACCTCCCCATTCCCCAGAAGACACCTCAGGGGCCACCGCAGAGGAAAATCAGTCTAGCAGCAGCTAGCAGAGGGTGAACTCTGTTGTTGGTGACAGGGAAAAGGGGGAATACGTCAAGTCCACTGTGGCCCAGGACCAGGTTGAAGAGGCAAATGGAGGGAATGAAACTCGGGTCTGGGCAAGAGAGCAAAGAGCAGTCACCAAAACAACGGGAGAGACAGAGAGAGAGACTGAGGTGCAGCAGGCCAGTGGTGGTTGAGATGTGGGACAAGAAGAGCTAGTCAGAGGGTGGAGCTGCAATTCCAACCAACAAAGCACACCACCAGTAAATAGACACCACCCTGGGTGACCACAAACAACACTAGGGTCCAAGGAAGAGAAGGACTTCATCTAGGGCAGGTATGGGAGGGGTGTCTGTCGTTGAAGTGGAAGGGGGAGGGGGAGTGTTTAAAGATTTTGTTTTACTTGTTTACACGGGTTGGGGTGTTACAGTGTCAGATGTGGAAATGGAAATTCTGATTCCTTCTCCAATTCCATTCCAAGTCCATAAACAAAATAGAATTGGAGTCAGAATCAGAATTATCGAAATTCCGACTTTGTGCTCTTGGAACATATTCCAGAGCATCCAAGCTTTCCTGCTCAGGGCAATAACCAGAGGTGGGAGAACCTCAAGAAGTACTGAGGTTATAAAAGATTCTTTTTTTTTTATTTCTTTTTATTAAATAATTTTTTCCACATAAATATACAATGGACATTACAAGATTCTGTAACATTCTTTCTGAATAAAGTACATTCCTTGTCATTTGTATAGTGCATTACTTATTATTATATAGTTGATTATATAAATTTACCAGCAGGTGAAACCTCAGGTCAATAATTGTTCAGGGTCAGTATGACTTTATAGTTATTTTTCTTATAATTTAGTTCGATTTTATATACTCAGATCTAGCTGTTGTGAAGATACATATTGGATCCACAACTTCCATTTCAGCATTCATGAGGTGGATCCCCCCGCTGTCCAGCGTTGAAGGTCTTGGTTTTTTAAATTTTGGACATTATTTTCCTCCAATTCTGGACAGTAGGGATCTGGGTCCTCATCCAACACCTAGTAATTGCCTTCTTGGCTGCTATAAAACATATCGGTAGTAGAGATTTCTCCCAGGGGGGAGCACGGTCCAGAAAAACTCCCATAAGGAACTGTTCAGCAGTAAGTTCCACTGGTTCAGTGAAAATTATAGTTAGCTCGTTCTGAACAGTTAGCCAAAAGGGCATAAGGAATGGGCATGACCAGAAAACATGTCCTAGCGTGGCTCGACGGCACCCACATTTCCTGCAACATTTCCTGTATTCGTCAGGGAGATATTTCATTAATATTGATGGAGCTCTGAAATATCTAGAGCAGCATTTCCATGCAAACTCCCTTCAATAAGGGGATGAAGTGCACTTTATCTCAGTTAGGGACGATCTTGACCATGATTCGGGGCAGATTTGGGTTTGCAGGTCTTTATTCCAGGAGGCTAGTATGGGTGTTGTAGATGCGGGGAGGCCAGTCCGAAGCTCTCTATGGATAAGGCCTATTAAGTGAGCTCCCAAATTTCCCTTATTTGCTTCAGTAAACAGTTTGAGTAATTCAGGGGTAGGGACAGGTAATCTGGGAGGCATTATATTGTTTCGGAGGATATGATTACGAACCTGAAAGTATCTAAATCGGTCAGAGTTCTTGAGGGGAAATGAAGATTGAAGTCTATCAAAAGGAATAATTCCATCTGTAGACAGGAACTGATAGATGTGTGATAAACCCATATCACGCCATCAGGTAAAGGCTTGGGCCATATAATCTGGGGTACATTTTTCATCTTGTGATATTAGCTTACAATATTCGTATATTTTTTGAGTAGGGCCTGCTTTTAGGTTATAAAAGGTTCTGATAAGCACCAAAAGGTATAGATGCCTTTTGAAAGCTTTTTATATTATGGTAACTGTTTGCTAAAAAATCATGTTAAACAGCTTTTAATCCACAGTTCTGTAGACAAAGCAATTTAAACCACTGTTTAGTAGTAATAAACAACATAGCTAGTGAAATGAGTGAATTAAACTGTGAATTTGCATAGTGGAAATGTCAGTGCTATACTTTTTGTCAATGTAATCTTTATTACAATTTTTCTTTGGTCAGTGCAGTGCACACATAACATCAGTACATATATTGTAGTGCATTTTCATTGGGTATCAACAATTGTATATCCTTACAGTCCCAGCCATCTATAGCTATGATATATTGTGTCCCACCTCCCTGTTTTGGGACAGCTCAAGGGAGTGGGCTTATTTAAACTTTATTCAGTTTATTTAATGTTATCACAAGACCCACTGGAAACTGAAATCTATATTATTTTTTTTTTTTCTATTTTTCTGTTTTGGCCCCTGCTGCCCCCGTCGGCTATCAGCTCTGGTCATGGACCCCTGATGCCCCCACCTCTGGATATATAGCCATATCCCGGTCATCCTGACACCCCAGAGAGTGGGGCAGCAGCTCAAACCCCGATATCGGGCCGTGGGACTTTGACTAGTTGGAGATCGGCTTCCGAAGGCTGATCCGGAGCTACCGGGGCGGGAGCGCCATGAGACGGCATGGCGCGGGATTTTATCCCCTGTCCCTTTAAGCAGGATGGGACGCGTACGACGACTCCGCGCCTCCGCCCATCCTGACGCTCTGTTGAGCCGACGGAATGCGACCACCCAGCCTCCGCTGGGTGCCGCCTCCAGCGCCCGAGTGCTACCCTACCTTCCCCCCAGGGAAGGAGAGCTGTCCAAGGGACGCTCAATCCTTCCCGCCCCGGCCGGTCCTCCGATGAAATCTATATTATGAATGTAAGTACTCTGAGGTGTGGTGCGATAATCTGGGGATCAGTGCCCAAAAAGGAATATAAGTCCACATTGATTAAGTGAGAGGGGATCCTCTGATATTCACTCCAGAAGTCTAAAGTATGATAGGTATCCATTAAATCCACTGTACTCTCAGTACAGTTTATGGGATTAGATTAGGCCCAAAATAGACCAGATGAGCTGTAATATGCTATTTGTTGCGGGGTCCTGATTTTACACAGTTTTATACTGCATTAGCCCAAGACAGTGCAGGTAAGATGCAATATCTCTTTTGTAGTGTGATCCTGCTTTTATAATGTATTTTCCCAGTACAGCTTATCTTAGATGCAACATCTTCTTTTCAGTGGGGTTCTGCTGTAGGGTCCTGTTTTGCAGTATATTTACCCTGGATAACAAAGCTGAGATGCAATATCTCATTTTCAATGGGCTCCTACTTAGACACATTTTTGAACTTTATTTACTCAGGATAGCACAGATCAGATGCTACCTTGTTTTCAGTGAGATCCTGCTTTTCCTTGTATTTACCCAGGATAGCACAGCCAAGATGCAATATCTGTTTTTTGATGAGGCCCTGCTTTTGTCCATTTTTATAATGTATTTAGCCAGCAAAGCTCAACTGAGAAGCAAGTGACATTTTCTGTGGGGTCCAGTGTTTACAGTGTATTTTCCCAAGACAGAGCAGCACAGATGCACAGCTCAGTCGGGGCTCTGTTATGCCGCGGTCTTGCTTTTACACATTTTTACCATATATTTTAACCAGGATAAACCAAATGAGGTGCAATATCTCATTTTGAGCGGTATCCTGCTTTTACACATTTTTAAATTTTATTTACCCAGGACAGGCCAGCTGAGAGGCAATATTGTAATTTCCTGTGGGCTCCCACATTTTGACCTCAGATTTCCAACATAGTCATTTTATGACCCGATGTTATCATCAAAACCAGTGGAATTTTTTAAATCCAATCCGAAAAGTTGATTTTGTGGTGCGACTATGAAAACGTTTAGGAGGGGATTTCAGAAATGACGGTCTGTCATGTTCATGAGGTGATTAACACAAGGGATATGTCTTAAACATTTGGGGCCAAAATCTTCAAAAATAAAGGTTATGAGTTAATGTTGGAACAATTAAACATTTCTTCATAACTTAGTTGTTTGTTCACATTTTGACCCCAAATTTTCAACATTATCTTTTTATGACCCCGTGTTATGATCCAGACAGATAGATTTTTTTAAATCCTGTCCAAAAAGTGATTTCATGGATGGAGTGTGAAAACATGTTTCAATGGAGATTTGGAAAATGCCACTTCACTTGTCATGTTCATCAGGTGGGGTATCAAAAAGTCTCTGTGCACATTTGGGGCCAAAATCTGCAAAAGTCACAAAGTTATGAGTAAATGTTGAAAAAAAATCAACGTTTCTTCATAACATTGCAGTTTTCTGACATTTTGACCCCACATTTACAACACTATCTTTTTATGATACTAGCTTATGATCATAGCAGGTGGAATTTTTAAAATCCCATTCGAAAGGTGACTTTGCAGAGTAAATATGAAAACATGTTTTGGAGATTTGAAAAATTAAACCTGTCATGTTCATGAGGTGGGGTAACAAGAGGGACATTTTAAAAACAGGGAGCCATAATCTGCGCACATTGCAGTGTTACGAGTAAAAATTGAAAAAACTCAACATTTATTCGTCACTTCATTGTTTTGGTGACATTCTGACCCCACATTTTCAATATAGTTTTTTTTATGCCCCCTCCTTCTGAACATGACAGGTGTCATTTATAAAATACTGGTTGAAACATCATTTCGTGCCACTAGTGCAAAAACACGTTTTGACCAGGATTTGAAAAGTGACACTTGTCATGTTGATGAGGTGGTGTGAAGAAAATGGCTGCGTTGAAGATTTATGGTCAAAATACTGAAAATTACAAAAGTTATAACCGAACATTGAAAAATTGCAATGCATCTTCATAACTGTTGTTTTTTTAATATTTTTGATGCCAAATTTTCAACATCGTCTTTTTATGACCTCACCTCATGAACTTAGTAGGAGAAAATTTTCAAATCCTACCAGGAAGGTGATTTTACGGAGCGACAGCAAAATCACCCTTTGGGCCAGATCTGAAAAATGTCACCTACCTTGTTCATGAGGTAGAGTCCCAAAAAGGTTATGTTGAAAATTTGGTGGAAAAATATTTAAAAATTACCAAGTTATGAGTACAAGTTCAAAACACATTGAAATACATTGACCACACAATACCTGATTTCCCAAGTTTCCAGTCCTGCATTGAAGAGTGAAAACATGTCTCCAGACCAGAGAGGATTATGGCATTGGACCCTTGGTGGGTAACTAAGGCTGGGTGGTGGGGTGGTGGATGGTGAGTGGGTGGGTCAGGTGGGGGAGAGTAACGTCAGTGGGGGGCTGCAGTAGCAACAGACATTGATGGTTCATTTTCTTTTCTACAGGGTGAAAAAAAGACAAAAGACTATGAAGGACAGTTTTCTCCATTTCAGGTATTCGAAAGGGGTAGGGGAAGTGACGGAGGTGGGTGGGATATCTAGCAGTAAAAGAAAGTTGCTTCTCATTGATGGAGCACCGGGAGACAATTGGGAGGTGGGCAGGATACTTGGCAGTGGGAGGGTTGCACTTCACAGATGGGGCATTGGGAAAATTCAGGAGGAGGTTAGGGGAACAACAGATCAGTGAGGAAAGTGACATTTTGAAGTAGTATGTGGGGAGAGAGGTAAAAGTAGATCTGGCAAGGGTAGAGTACAGGAGACAAAGCAGCCATGTTGCTGGGAGACAGTGTGGGGAGAAACAGAACACACTGATTCATGCATACTCAATATTTTGTGCTTAAAGGGCAACGTCTATGTCCCATCGAGCCCCACCTCCATGTGAAGCGGGGCCCGATTAGCAGATGTAAAAAAGTATTAAATTTGGCACTTACTGATTATTATATTATTTTGATTCATATCTAGTTGATCTCGCCCTCCCCTGCTGGCATTTTAGGTTTCAACACCCTCCGTCAATACCAGCAGTACTTCGATCTGTCCTCGTGATGTGGCGTGGCAGGTGGGAGCAGCAGAGCATGTCTCCATAGACTCGCCATACTGCAGGATTTTAAACAGCTCCAGTTTGGAACTCATTATAGTCATCGAGACATCTCACGGAATCAGGTACAGACAGCTTGTGTGCCTCGTTAGTCTGTACATGGTTCAGATTTAAGGACACCGCAGATCTCCAAATCGAGCTATTTGAAGCTACTACAATATATGGTAGCTTCAAATAGCTCTGGTTTGGAATCTATCGGTGTCCTTGCAATACCGAGACCAGGTACAGACTAACAGGCACACAAGCTGTCTGTACCTGGTCTCCGTATGTCTCGGCAGCACACGGGATCCAAACCGGAGCTGTTTAAAAATCCTGCAGTATGGCGAGTCTATGGAGACACCTCGGCTGCTCCCCGCCTGCCACATTATCACGGGGACAACCGCGGGTGCTTGTGGGCACGACGGGGAGGGTGTTGAAACCTAAAATGCCGGCGGGGAGCATGCAGGATCAACCAGATATGATCAAAATAATATAATAATCAGTAAGTGCCACATTTAATACTTTTTTTACATCTGCTAATCGGGCCCCGCTTCACACGGAGGTGGGGCTCGATGGGACATGGACGTTTCCCTTTAAGCTCCATTCTCTGCAGAGCAAACATTTGTGCTGTGTTTGGTATCCTGTCACTCCCTCAGAGCCCCATTTTCTCTCTCCTACGTCAACCATATATCAGCATAGCTCTCTCTATGCAGCCATCATAACAGTTGCCTGGGGGGGTTCGTCTCGTTCGAAAGAACCCCCCCCTTTTGAAATGCCCCCTTTTTTTCATTATTTGTAAAAACATTTTCATCATTTCTATTTATTTTGTGACTGTCACAAAGTGCTTATGCACACATGATGAACCCCAGCAATTTCTCTCTGCATGCACCCCCCATCTGCTGCCAATCAGCTCCCTCAGTGCCAGTAAGATGACTTGAAATGCTTTGTGTGTCTTTCTCCAAACTGACCCCTATGACTGGCTAGCTAATTGGAGCTCACTTCAACATCATGAATGTTACCAGAATACAGCACGACCGCTGCCCATAATTCACACTGTCAGCTAGCACTCAAGGAAGATGGAATATGGTGGCAGGCTCAGAGATGACGTCTCCAGGAGAGCAAAAAAGAAGTAGAGGACCTCGACTTATAATATTATCTGTCACCGGCAGGTAAATTTTGCTGGCCACTATTGATGAAAATGTGTCCCTTAATAACTGTATATCAAGGGATAGGCTGTGCAGTTGGTCAAGGGAGCTGTTCGGGTGGGCAGGCTGAAGATTTAGAAATAAATTACTTAAATCCTCCTCTATACAAAATGCAAAGTTGCAATGTTTCATATGCCTGCTTTAACTTTTCATAAGTTAAGCAAAAGAGGTACCACAGTGGAAAGGCAATGCAAGTGTTTGAAGGGTCTGGCTGGGATCTACACTGCCACCTCACTAACTGTGCTGTTCAGAGAGGTCTTCACTGTGGTCCCATTTTCAGTGACAATCAGTTCCACTTTTGTCTGTGTCATCTGTGCCAGGCGCATTAAAACAAATCTGTTGTGATAAACATTTTCTCCAGATGGCCAGGTGTCGGTAGAAAGACGTTTGTTGCTACAGTTCAGTGTTATGAACATACCCACTATACTTTTGGAAACATGGAGGTTGGGGGGTAGGCATTTAGGAGATGGTAACTTTGCATTGAGAATCCCAGCCAGTGTCAAATTACCATTCCTCTCACTCCCTTTGTCATGCCTACCACATTGGAGAATGAAGTGGGGGCAACAAGTGTAGTACCCAATATTGAACTAAGAATTATGTTACAGATTTTTTTCCAAGCAGGGTGCCCGGTATAGAAACATGGACAATGATGACAGAAAAAGAAAGAGGTCCATCCAGTCTGCCCAAGTTCCCTATAATCCCTGGAACCTACCATTTCTCCAGGGTGCTAACCTCCCCATCCTCTATTCTCTCTGTTCTCCTCCTTGGTCCTGTCACCCCCAGTGACCACTATTCCCTTCATTATGTCCTAGCCCTTCCTGAATCCGCTGACTGCATTTGCACCCACCAATTCAGCTGACAGACTGATCCAAAGTTAAACCACCCTTTCTGTAAAGTGAAACTTACTCACATCTCTCCTGAACGTACCTCCTGTTAATTTCCATTCGTGTCCATGTGAATTCGAATTGGTACTCAGGCTAAATAGTACCCTGCAGTTCACTTTGTTAATTCCTTTAAGAAACTTGAAAGTCTCTGTCATATCTTCCCTCTTCCTTCTGGTCTCCAATGAGTACATATTTAATGCCTGGAGGTGCTCCTCATAGGATCTGCCCTGCTGTCCCTGAATCCTTTTAGTTACTCTGCACACCAGTAGATACAGCTGCAGATATTAAAGCTGATAACATAATATATCTGAGACAATGTCTTAGGTATATTACATTAGCAGCATCTTGCTGCCCTCTGGTACTGAATACATATGTATTCACCCTGCAGCCAGCCAGATAATTTTGCTTAGAGCAAGGGGTATAGGAGCGCTCAGATATGACTTCTTTAGCTTCAAAACAAGCCACAAAATGCTCCAAAGAGCATCTAGGATCCCATGGCTTCTGGGATCCTGGGGGCTCCAAGACCCACAGCTTTTTTGAAAAGGTTGCAGACTGTATTAAAAAAAAAACTTGTGAAAATCCTGGCAACAGCCCTATAGGGTCTTTGCTTATGGCATGAACGAGCCATGCTGTCCACCAAGAGGAGCAAAACTCTAACCGGTCATAGAGAGAATGAGTAATTCTTGCTATTTGAATACATATATATATATATATATATATATATATATATATATATATATATATATAATATATATACATACTGTTGACCATGGTCCTCCAGGACTCCACAATGGGAATTTAGGGGTTAGCCAGCACTTTGTTATGGCTTTCTTGGCCACTGTGATTAAAATTCTCAACAAGTACTGGGAATTTGGGTCGCTAAAACCTTGTGGATACTGTAATAGAAAACAGAAAGCGGGGATACGTTGTATTGATTTGCTGAAGAATTACTTAAGTTAAGCCTCCAAGCCCTGCAAAAAGGGGCGAAGGTGAGGGCATGCCCACATTACACAGTAGTGAGTTACCCTTGGTTCTCTGTAATTCCTCTGACAGGACAGAAAATATATGGGGAGGTAATGTGTCATAATCACTGGAATACGAAAGCATTACGTTAACTATTTCTATGCATACTCTCTCCACTGATGAGAGCTCATTATTTGGGTATCACCTGACAAGCCTTCCTCCAGAGTGCCTCACCTATTGAGATGCCTGTCTCCACCCCCCATTTTGATGCTACATCTAAAACCTAGCGCTGGTAGTAGATTGTAAGTGTTTATAGTGGTGGGAGATCATATGCAGAACTGCCCCATAACGTAAGAAATTAATACAGTAGGTAATTAATGAAGGGTGTTGGCATGGGGTACGAGCACCTATTGAGATTAACAGGATTTAGTGATGGAGTTGTAAGTATTTATACAAGTCTGTTCGGTGGAGATTATACTGAGTTTGTAAGGAGGTAAAATCTTGAACTGTGTTATCTATGAGGACTTGATAAATATATTGTAGGGAGTACCTTTCCCATGTATGGTAGCTATGGACCATGGTAAGAGGGATAAAGTCTTCTAGATGAGATACTGGACAGAGAAGGGATAGAAATGGGGTAAGATGCATTTTTTTCCAGCTACAGTATTTTGCCAAACTTGTATTTGGTATCGCAACCAAGGATTTTGGTGCCTCCCTACAGGGCTGGATTTACACTGTCATGGGCCCTACGTACAGCTGTAACCAGGGGCCACTTTCTGCATTGCCCAAACCTAAAAGGGGGTACAATGGTACACTCAAACATGCCATGCACACATTCAGTACTTAAACTCAAGTAACCAATTGACGGGTGTATCTAGCTTTTTTGACAGGGGGGTGCAAAGACTGATAAAATCCTGGTCATCCTGAGAAGTACTAAACCAAAAGAATAGGTAGGGGGTCTGGGGGCCGTCTAGGCCCCCAAAGCTATCAAGTCTTAGATGCATTCTGGTGCATTTTGAGGGTTGTTTTGGAACTTTTGGGCTGCTTTTACAGCTTTCTTTGACTTGCTGCAAACAACAGATATCACTACCACAATAACTATATTTTCATTTTCCTTTTTAAAATTGGCAACATCCAGATAATCTCTTGATTAAAATCAAGAAGCATGAACTGCATACTTCACCCATCTAGAAAATTTAACTATAAATGCTTAAATTCAGCTATAAAAGCCATGCATTCTTGAACTCCACTACAGTTTTTTTTTGTGGGGCCAAAAACTGTAGTGAGGTTTAAGAATGCATAGGACTCGCATAAGGGAACATGATATGCCTTCATAGTTTCATAGTGGTTTACGAGCTCAGGAGGCAAAGCCTTTTTATTTGAGCTCGCCACACGAGGGTGGGGTTGATTATCTAGTGATATTCTACCTTATTTATATCGATATGTAAGTCTGTTTTTTAAAATTGTCCATAGTCTTGCTCTCCACTGCTGTGCATGGAAGAGCATTCCATGGATTCACGACTCGCTGTGAGAACCATTGACTCCTTTTATGAGTTCTACAATTTTCACCCTTTAGTTTGAAACTATGTGACATAGTTTGAACCTTGGTAAGATTTCTTTCCAAACCAAGGGTTTCCAGGAGGAAGGGCTCTTTTATAGCTTTATGTGTTAAGCATAGGTCTCCTCGAAGTTGCCTATATTTCATGGAGTAAAGGTTGAGTTGTTGCAACCTCTCTCCATATTCGTTATTTTCCAGACCATTAATCTTTTTTTGTTATTTTTATTTGTACTCCCTCAATTAGCTTTTTTCCTTTTATTGTGTTTGGTACCCAGAGGGGTGCACAGTAATCCAAATATGGTCTCACGAGTCATGTGTATAATGATAGTATAACATTTGGTTGTCTGCTCTTAATATGCTTTAGTGTACACCCAGTGATGCATTGACATTTTTTAACTATAGCCAGTGTGTGAATGTAAAAATTAAGTTTATTGTCTATAGTTACTCCTAGATCCTTTTCATTGGTGGTTTCTTGTAGTGTGACATTATTGAGGTTGTACTTATGTTTCTGATTGTTGTGGCCTAGGTGCATTACTTTGCACTTATGTACATTAAATACCATTTTATTGTTATGAGGCCAGGTTTCTAATGAAAGCAGTTCTTTTTAGTAGTTTCCAACAGCCTCGGGGATGTTAACAATACATTCTAATTTGCAGTCATCTGCTTACTTTGCCATCCAAATAATAGGTGATGACTGCATTGAAGAGATCAGGATGTTAAATAAAGCTGGGCCCAAAACAGAGCCCTGGGGGACCCCACTTGTGACTCCATCCAGGAGGAAGAGTAGCCTTTAATAGTGGTACATTGGCGACAGTTGTGTAGCCATGAGATAACCCAGTTTATTATGTATGGTGGAAAATTTAGTTCAGTCATATGATTTATTAGGATCCTATGGTAGACTTTATCAAACGCTTTCACGAAATCAGGAAATATAATATCCTCTAGTAGACCTGCATCCAGGGAAGAACTTACATTTTCAAAAAAGTTTAACAAATTCGTTATGCAGGACCTTCCATGAGTGAAACCATGTTGTGTAATATCCTGTAAGGTATTAAGATGAATGTTTTCTTCCAACCTCAGGAGAAGAAGTCTTTCAAATGTTTTCCTTATAATTTGCCTATAATTGCCTATAATTTGAGGCATCTTCCTTGTGTCTAGATTTAAAGATAGGAATGACAGTAGCGTCATTCCAAGCGGGGACTGTTTCTCCCTCAGTTAGTGATAAATTAAATAGTAACATTAATGGGCCTTGGATTTCATCTGTAATTTCTTTAAGGAACCTTGGATGGATTCCATCCAATCCAGCTGAGGAGTCGGTTTGTAGCCTAAGAAGTGCCCTCTTTACTTCTTCAGTGGTGAATGGAGTTATTCCTTGTTTACCAATAGTGGATGCTACCCCAGTATGGGTGTCCTTAGGTGTGAAAACAGTACGAAAATAGCTATTAAACTCTGAGACCATTTCAGTTTCGGTACTGGTTATCCCTTTGTCGGTTTTTATAGGACCAATTGTTGATTGGGAATCTCTGAATGATCCTATATAGTTGTATAATTTCTTTTTATTATCTAGTGTATCAGTGGCTAGTTTATTTTCAGCATTTGCTTTTGCTTCTCTAATGAATTGTTTCACCTTATTGGCTTGTTTTTATAAGAGTTCCAATTAACTGTTGTAGGTCTATTTTTGTATTTTCTGTATCTCTCTTTTTTTTTAACTGTTGAACTGTTGATTTTATTATTCCACCAGATTGGGGTTCTGTAACCATTGTTGTACTTCCGTCTGGTGGGAACCCATGTGTCAAGACAGTGTTTCAGTTTTATCCAGATAAGTTTCCATGTTTGTTGCAAATTAAGGCCATAGAGTTCAGTTTGCCAGTCCCAAGAAGCAAGGTAATTTTTTATTGAACTGTAGTTAGTCTTTGAGTAGTCTTTGATCAGAATAATACATTTAGCCCCTATGATCTTTATATATGTACTAACATCATATTGTGGTCACTGTCTCCTAATGGTTCCATTATAGTGGGTGTTGAGATTTTATCCCCCATATTAGTCAAAATAATATCAAAGATTTTAGAATCCCTTATTCCTTTCTTAATAATTTGTTCTAGATTTTGATTTAATGGTATTTCTATGAAATCTTTTTCTCTGGGTCCATTACCTTGGCAGGTCTCCCAGTTAATGTTTGGAAAATTAAAGTCACCCATAAATATATAGTTTTGACACAAGTCAAAGTTTTCTATGGCTTTTAAAAAGTCTTTATTTTTTTCAGGATTTAAGTTCGGGGGTCTGTAGGCCAGTCCTAAACATAGGGTTTCAGCTGGCAATTTGATTTGTGCCCATACAATTTCGGTATTACTATTGGTAATTTCCACCGGTGTAATAGAGTGGGATGTGTACCTATCTGATATATATATATATATATATATAAAATACAATACCACCCCGCCCCCATCTGTCCTGTTTTTGTATATTTTATTGTAGCCCGAGATATCTGTATTCCAGCTATTGTCTTGGGACCATGTTTCAGTGATTCCACAGATTGTAATGTTTTCTTTAGACATGATGGGCCAGATATTCAAAATTTGCCCCAGGGCTAAATTAGCACTGCCTGGCGGGCAAACTTAGCCCGGAGCAAAAGCCAAGCTATATTCAAAAGGAATAGCCCAGAGCAAAACCAGCTGAATATAGCAAGCAAAGGAAGCCGGGCAAACAGGGTCAGGAGTGCAGGGCAAAAATAGCCCAGGAATAAGACAGCACTGAATATAGCAACAGGGAAGTGCACACTGCTACTGCAGCTCATTAGACACTGGAGAAAGCCAGTGTTGCAGGTGGAGAGCATTATGTGTGATTGCACGGAGATGTCTGACATCTACTGCAAACAACAATGTAAGCCACACACTGCAGAACTATGCTATGTTGAAGTAAGGTTTGCCCGGGGCTAACCTGATTGCACAGTGCTAACACATTAGCCCAGTGCAAACTTGTAAGCCCAGGGCAAACGGGAGCTATATTCAAAGCTCCCATGCAAATCAGCCTACTTAGGTACTCTGTGGGCAAACAGGCACATTTGCATTTCATTAACTGCTGCTTAGCATACATTATCATGCAGTTTGCCCGGTTCTACTGAGTGGAGCACAACGCTCCCACTTTTGGTCGGAATGGAAGCACAGGCTGGAAACAGCAGGAACTGTGTGCTGGCAGACACAAACAGAGCAGACAACCTGCCCATGCATCACTGCAAGCAGTACACAAGATACACATATATATATATATATATATATATATGTGTGTGTGTATATATATATATATATATAGTGAGGGAGACAGTGATGACTATGTGATACATAGCTATATATATACATATGATACACACACACACACATACACACACTCACTCATACATATATATATGGACACACATCCTCTGGCCATATGTGCCCTTGTAGATGCCCCCCCAGCGACATAGGCACCCCATGGCAGGTGTGGGTGGAACACAGTGGGGGGACCCAAGAATGCATGGAACAGGCATAAGGCACGCCTGGTGGGGGTGGGAGGACATATGCTGTAGGTTAATTAGGGCTTGCAGCATATCCATTCTATAGGGAACTGGGCAGACTGGCTAGACCAGGCATTCCTCTGACGTCATGGTCCCTGTTGTCATGTGTGCCTGCTGCACACCCTGGTAGTCTAGTGGCCCCCCTCCCCCACCCCCCAGGCATGATCTCCGTCCTCTGGTAGTTGCGAGAAATAGTCAATTTCAGTGGTGGTGTAGTGGCCCCCACACCTCAATGCGATCCCCGACCACCGTAGCCGTGGTGGTTAATATTTTACTTGGTAGTCTAGTCCCCACCCTCCAGCATGATCCCCGACCCTGTAGTTGTGGTAGTTTAAACCTGGTAGTCTGGTGGTCCCCACCCCCCAGCATGATCCCGACCCCCCGCAGCCCGCGAAATAGCCAGTTTCGGTGGTGTGCTGGTCCCCACCCCTCCCAGCACGAGCCCACGACCCTGTAGCCATGATGGTTAATATTTTACCTGGTAGTCTAGGTGGTCCCCCATCCCCAGCATAATCCCTGTCCTTTGGTAGCGCGAGCAATAATCAATTTCAGTGATGGTGTAGTGGCTCCCTCACCCGGCAGTGTGCTTTGCTCCCCCTGAACACATCCTATGAAGCCAGTGACTGGTTCAGCCTCCTCTCCTTACCGGCGGCACCAACTGCAGTATGCATGAGCACTGCTAGATGAATGGCTGTGGCGTCTCATTCATTCAGTAGTTCTCATTCATACCGCGGTTGATGGCCAAGCCGTGGTGGTGAGAGGAGGCTGAGCCAGTCGCTGGCTTCTGTAGGATGGTTCAGGGGCAACAGGAGGCACACTGCCAGGTAGGGGGGACCACTACACCACCAGATTGACTATTTCTCACGGCTACTGGAGGATGGGGATCATGCTGGGGGTGGGGGGACCACTAGACTACCAGGTAAAAGCTTATTAAACTACCATGGCTACGGGTTGGGGATCGTGGTGTGGGGGGTGGGGGACCATTAGACTACCAGGTAAAATATTAAACTACCGTGACTATGGGGGTCGGGGATCATGCTGGGGTAGGGGACCACTGGACAACCAGGTAAAATATTAAATTACTGTGGCTACGGGGTCAGGGATCATGTTGGGGGTAGGGGGACCACTGACACCAGGTAAAATATTAAATTACTGTGGGCTACGGGGTCAGGGGATCATGCTGGGGTGGGGAAATCACAAGACTACTAATTAAACTATTGCAATACGGGGGTTAGGGGATCATGCTGGGGGGAAATGCCACATTACCGCCAGCTTTTTCTCGGTGGTATTTAGCGCATCGCTACAGGTCGCGCTAATGCCTGTAACGTGTCGCTATACTTTTGAATATGCCGCACAGCCGGCATTCCTGGACACCTCTTACTTCTGCCCCTGCATACATTTACTTTTAGCGTTGGCGCTATTACACAGCACCGGCACTATTAGGGCTTCTGAATATTGCAGCCTGGTGCAAATCCAGCTCTGTTCCAGCACTATGGCTTTGCGCCAGGTGCAAAGCTTTGAATATCTGGCCTGATGCGTCTTAATTCACCAATTTTATTTATTAGACTGCGAGCATTAAGTAAGAATATGTTTATTTCCGTTTTGTCCTCTGTAATAGATCTAGGAGATTGGCTAGTATTTTTATTGGAATTAGATGAGGGAACGATAGAAGGGTGAGCAGCCACATTAATATTGTTACTGGCCGTGCCTCCCCCTTATTATTCAGTTTAAATGCTTATCAATGAAGGAAGTGAAGTGTCTACCTAATAGTGCGTTTCCCTTTTTGCTTCAATGGAGACCATCCCTACAATAAAGATCTTCATGAAGGTAAAATTCTTCCCAGTGTGTTAGGCACATGATGTCTTGTCTTAACGTCCATTTTCTTAACCAGTCATTTATGGTCCCTATTTTTTGGTTAAGATGTGGCGAGGCCTTGGGGATTGGTAAAATTTCAGATATAGCAGGTTCACAACCTAGATGGATCAGTTTGTTAGTTAATGCTACAAGATCTTGTTTGATTTTTTTCTAGTCTTGAAACACATGGTTTGCCCCAGCGTGGACAACAAGTGGATTAATACCAGAGTTCTTTACTATGTCACTACTCATTTTTATTATATCAGTGATCCTAGCCCCTCTGAAGGAGGAGGAGAGTGTTCTGCAGGTTTTATTCAGGTTGCAGACTACCCTATTCAAATGTTTGATCAGAGTCACCTAGGACCAATATGCTTCTTGGGGTCAGTTGATTACATATATATTAGTTTCCATATTATCAGAATCCAAAGTAGTTATAAGTGAATTATTTACGACATCAGCTGTTGTCTGGTTATTTGTAGAAACACTGGGAGGTATTGGGTTAGTGGTATTATTTATGGTGTCAAATGAAATTAAGGACATAGTTCTGGTTTGCTCTGTATCTGTAGTGCTAGTTCCCAAGGTGTTGAACCTATTATTTAGGGAGATACTAAAAGTTGTGGTAAGTCTGCCTTTTTTAGCTGGCTTGGTGTTTTGGATATCGTACCATAGGTCATCGGGTTCAGGCGCAAAATCATCCTTTCTTGCTCTTTTTCTGTTAGTCTCATTCTGTGGTGTGATGTTCTGTTTAGTTTGTTGAGACATTTCATTTGAGGTAAATATGTTTTGTTTTACTCCCTTATTGGCATATAAAGTATCAGAAAGGGGGGAAGGATACACAATCCTTAAAGTTAATCCCAAGCCCAGTTGCCATTTCATTCTGGCTTGCTTCGAGTTGCAATAATCTGTCACTGAATTCATTTAGTTTTTGAGCCATCTGCTCATTTTGTATGCATTTGTCACATTTAAAAGTGTCTTGGGGAAGTTCCAATGTGATTAAATACATCAAACAGGAACTACACCTGATGTCCATATCCCCTTCTAATGTGATAACATTATCAGCCATTGCTATTTATATAAATGGATGATTTTACACTCTGGTAGGGCAGATTCTACCTACCAAGTGTAACCCCTGGGCGGCGCTATCCCCAGTGTTACACCCCTGCCTACTACCCTGGGCATAGGCTAAGGGGCTTGGGTTCGCTAACTGATAACCATATTCTTAAACCTCTTCACAGTGCCTCCACTTGGTGCTTTATGTGGGTGAGCTGGTAAAGGTATAGCCCCCTGAGATGCTATACCACCCACTATACCATCTGCCACCCCCAAACATGACCCAATAGACATTTCCCCACATTTCAGACATTTTGTATTTAAAGACTCTCTCTAATAATATGCTCACAACACCAGATTTTCAAATAACAACGAACAATAATTTATTTGGGGAAGAGGGCTAGGAGAAGGGAACTGGGGTAGAGTTTATGCATTCACAATGTATTTACAAATGGTTTGTTTGATTGGTGCTGGTAAAACCCTCCAGCTGGGTGAATCACACATAGAGCAAATCACAATTATTTCCCCATAACCTTTTGATGTAGTCAGAGCCCTGACTAACTAACTATCTGAAATGATCAGGAGTGTTAACATTATTGCCCAAACTGGTACCAGTATCCTACCTGTGCAAGGACCCCGCAATCCCACACAACCTGGGAGTCCAGTAATGTTGTCCATAAAGGGTGCAGGCCTGATAGACACTTTGCTGTATGTTGGCTAGCATTAGGTTGGGGCCCATTATTGAAATATTAACCTGAGGTAGAAATCTGTATTCCAATTAAGCTCTTTACGCTGCACTATTTACAAGCCTTAGATCCGTACTGCAGGGATTGCCCTGCCTTACTCACAATTTTGTCATCTTGATTTGGGTTGCAAGTGCTTCTACTGGCAGGCTCCTCTTCGAGGGCCAACGTGCTGGCAAAGCTAACAGCCGCTGATACCACAACAATGACTGCAAGGATGGAACAA
This sequence comes from Neoceratodus forsteri, assembly GCA_016271365.2. Classification (NCBI taxonomy): domain Eukaryota; kingdom Metazoa; phylum Chordata; order Ceratodontiformes; family Ceratodontidae; genus Neoceratodus; species Neoceratodus forsteri. The sequence continues at coordinate 423,872,698 of CM028138.1, forward strand.
CTTGTACAGAATACAACACGACATCTTGAACCCTCAGTGGGACCCTGTCCCTAGGCAGCAAACACTTGAGAAGACACATCTGGGTTACTTTCTCATCCAGTACATTCATGTACCTAGTAGCACATTTATATGATTCTGAGGTTAGAATGCATTCAGCACATTTACATCACATGGAGTTTTGATTACACACATACACAAGGCCAACTTCTCTGCGACTTGTTTTCTCACTCTGGACTATAGCCTGACTGAGCTCTTTGGTCTGGAGACTTTTCATATGAGACTGGGCTTGAGGCATGGCCCACTACCATTTGCACACACTTGAGACAAATTTACCAGGCTTGAGGCATGGCCACTACCATTTGCACACACTTGAGACAACTTGACCGGGCTTGAGGCATGGCCCGCTACCATTTGCACAACTCTTGAGACAACTTGACTGGGCTTGAGGCATGGCCCGCTACCATTTGCACACTCTTGAGACAACTTGACCAGGCTTGAGGCATGGTCCGCTACCATTTGCACACACTTGAGACAACTTGACTGGGCTTGAGGCATGGCCCGCTACCATTTGCACAACACTTGAGACAACTTGACCGGGCTTGAGGCATGGCCCCCTACCATTAGCACACTCTTGAGACAACTTGACCAGGCTTGAGGCATGGCCCGCTACCATTTGCACAACTCTAGAGACAACCTGACCAGGCTTGAGGCATGGCCCGCTACCATTTGCACAACACTTGAGACAACTTGACCGGGCTTGAGGCATGGCCCGCTACCATTTGCACAACTCTTGAGACAAGCATGGGCCACTACCATTTGCACAATACTTGGACACTTTCAACCACTTAGCCTTGACTGCCTTTGCTTGGCAAAACAGACACAAGGGTTCCTTCGATGCAGACGTATGCTGTATACACTGCACTTCTTGCCTAAACTGTTTTAATCTTATTTGCCTCAAGACTCTGTTCCTTTTACCAGACACTGTAGGTGCGTTAACTCAGACCATAACTGATTGTCCATGTGGCTCTACGCTGGCTCTTGCAGCTCCCACTGTCTCAAACACTGTTCTAGCTTTAATGCACATTTATATGATTAACTTCAAGCACATTTACATGTTTAACTGTAGCCAAATCCAGTTGCTATGGGCTAGGCTGCCCCATGCAGATATTGTAACTTCGCCTTGTCTCTAACGTAGTGGCCTTTCACACTGCTTTGATACTGCATTTGTTGATACAGATTTACTCACTCAGACCCTGGTAGCAATTTGTTAGATGCTGCTGGCTTTTCTGGAATTAGTTCTTTCTTCAACGCTCTCACCATTGAGGCAGGTTCAGCCCTCTCACAGCTGGCTTCATCAAGTTGCTGGTCCACGTTTTCCCACCACGTGGAAGGCTAGATCTAGCCCTGGAGGACATTTTCTGGCAACCCCCAGGCTAGAGGCTTCTGCTCCAAGCTGCCACTGTTCTTCCTTCTGGAAGGAGAAAAACCTCTCTCCCATGTGGAGAGGCTCCGGCTTGTCTGCAAGGCCCATTTTGCTCTGCAGGTGTCTGAACTCTACCCCCATGGGTGGCTCCTGCTGGGTCTGCTCACACAGCTAGAAAACACTGTCTCTTATTTTTTTTTTTATTTTATTTATTTTTTTGATGACCGGGTAGGTGCACTAGACACAAAAGTGACTATTTTCAGGCACAACCTGGGATGTCAACAACACAGAGAGATACAGGTATGTGGAATACAGTGTCAAGAAATATGTAATACATCACATATCAGAAGTGAAACAAGATTAAGACAATAGTGGTACTAAGGCACGTAAAGGTGTATTATACAAATAGAAGGTAAGTGCCTGTGTGTATACAGTTATAGTAATATCACATTTAAAGTGCAGAAAAATACCACAGGGTGGGGCTCCTCTGTGATCCCTGATTGGCTGCTGTGATTTGATACTTCCTCTCTGATTGTCAGAAGCACTTGTCAGCCACAGAAGTGAATTATGCGTCAGCCTCACTCGATACATTACAGGCTCCCAGTTTTGGCGCTTAAATACTAATCCCTGTAAGTCCCCATGAACACTTGGCACTTTCCCATGACGTGTAAAGAATGTCCCACAAATCCTGGCTTTATTTTCCTGGCTTTTCCCTATTGGCAGCTACTGCATGAAATGGCTGCTAAACCACAGTCCCAAAAGCAGAATTAGCACAGTCCTGAATAAAAATTCTGGTGTAGCCAGAGATATACAAATATTTGCCCCAATGCCCCATAGTTCTTTAGCCCAGGCTGAATACTTGCTGTCACTGCACATATTGGCTGAATTGCTCCATTTGTTTTCCTGTCGCTACTGCATATTTTTAAACTCCCCCTGCAGCAGCAGACAGGCTGACACTTTGAGTCCCAAATATTTATCTGGTCCAGCCAGGGAAAAATACTTGTTTCATTTTAAAATATTTTCCCCCTTGAAATACACTTTCCCCACTTGCAGCAACAGATACAATTTAAATAAACACATATTCTCCCTTTTCCTCAACTACAGCCAAAACAGCTGCCATGGAGGCAGCACTTTTACAACGGGAGATCGTGGTTACGTTTCTTGAGCCCCTGCGGGCTGGATTAAGGCTTGGGCTGGCTTTGCTGGGGCACCAGGGGCAGGAACAAGGACCTGGAGGGACTGAAAAAAATTACAGGCTGGTCCTGGAGCACTTGGGAGAAGGCAAGAGGAGCAAAGGCTGCATGGGTAGCTAGTAAGCCCCCGCAGGGGGAGTTACACAAGTTACCCAGAAGTTACTGTATATTGCTATACTAGTTTATGGATAGTGTAATGCTGTGCATGCCTTACCTTATACAGTATTATGGAAATGTAGACCAGAGGTACGTGCCTATGCTCTACGAAACTCTACGAAACACGCAAAACATGTGCTTAAACATGCGTGTCTTTGCACTTGGACACGCACGCTCCCAGCTTGTGCTCGCCCTGCTTGCAGTGAACCTATTGATATAGCAGCCGTGACCCAAAAATGCAAATTGGGGTCACGCTGTTCCCATTTCATTTAAAGTAGTACCACCACAGAATTTCTCAAACAAAGCACCCATGTAGTGTGCCCTCCTGATGCATTTCGGCCCCACAGGTCCTTTATCAAAGCCTTAGATAAAGGGCCTATTGGTCTGAAACACGTCAGGCGGGCACACTGCATGGGTGCTTTGTTAAATATTTGATTGTCTTTTTAATAAATAGACAACGGAGCTGTTTGAGAAATTTTGTGGTGGTGAGTGCCTAACTTTTTGTGTGCAAAAAGGAGATTTCCAGATTTATCTGGGCAGGCCAAAGACTGCGCATTAAACTTCAGCACCTTTTCCTGCCCAGCGGTGAGAGTGGATTGGCACTCCCCCAGTTATAACTATATTTTTGGTCAGTTCGTCTCTGATTCTAACTCTTCTGGCATTTACAGAGTGCATGGCTGATATGGAACAAGCCATGTTTCCCATGTTTGATGGTCTTTTCAATAAATAGATAATGGAGCTGTTTGAACAATTTCGTGGTGTCTAGTATTTTTGAGGTAAAGAGTGCCCAACATTTTTGTGTGCAGTAGATTGTATTTTGTTGGGAACAGCACCAACCCAGCGTGCACTTTTTTTGTGTGTGTTTCCTAAATCTCCTATTCCAGAGTCACCAAGTATGCACCAGTATAGCTATTTGGAACTAATAAAGTGCTCTGGGGGGGTAATTATGCTTACCAGTTCCACTCTCCAGGTCATTGGGAGAGGCAACGTTCCCCACTGGTTTTAATCCTGTCTCATACTTTGCTTGAGTATGGCATAATTGTCTTGAAATGCCTAGGTAGGGGAATGTGTGACATGGATACCTAGATATTTAAGTTTTTGTAGATGCCATCGAAATGGGAAGTCCTACTGGAGCTGGAGGCTAGGGGAGCAATGGAAAAAAAGGGGCTCTGTTTTATAAATATTTACAAGGTATCTTTATACTGCACGGAACCCTTCAGGTAACCCAAAGACCCTTGGGAGAGATTTCTTGGGGTCCTCTAGGTAAAGCAGTACATCATCCGCAAAAAGTGCTGTGCAATGTTCCTCCCCCTCTACTGTTATTCCCTGAAAGGTAGTTGCCCCTCTTATCATGTGAGCGAAGTGTTCAATATAAATTGCAAAACGTAGTGGCAATAAGGAGCAACCTTGGCATGTCCCCCTCTTCAAGGGGGAATGATGCCCACTAATTTTAATGCAAGCCCGCTGGGAATGGTAAATACATTTTTACATTTCTAAAGCCACTGGGAATCCCATTTGCCCTAGCACAGTGTACAGAAAAAGCCAGAAGGCCCGGTCAAAGGCCTTCTTGGTGTCTAGGCTAGGCTTACTAACATTGAATGAGAGGTAGCCTGCTGCATTTGATGTACTATATGGAGTTTGGTGGATATTATCTATGGTTGTATGGGAATGAACAAATCCTGTTTAATTCCCGTGGATCAATGAAGGTAATAATTTATCTAGGCATTTTGCAATTATTGACATAAAAAATGTACAGTCAGCATTAAGGCCTGACATTAGGCAGTATGAGGGACATTGGAGAGGATTCTTGCCTGGTTTAGGAAGAACAGAGATTGCAGCATATGCCCAGGAAGGGGTAGGGGCCCCATCTTCTAGCACTTCATCAAATATGGAAGGAGTAGGTCTTTAGTGAGCTTATAGAATTCTGCCTCTTACCTGTCTGGTTCTCGGGCTTTCATGGTTTTTGAGAGCAGGATAGTTCAGATGAGTTCTTCTACCGTAACTGTGAGTAATAGCTGAGTACCCTTGTCCTGAGATAGTTGTGGAAGATATAATGGGCGTAGAAAGGACTCGGTCTGTATTTGTTGTACAGATTGTTCTAGAGCATATAAGGTCTCATAGGAAGCCTGGAAGGCCTACACTAGGTCTTGGTACCAGGTAAGATATTTCCCTGATGTAGGCTGTTCCAAACCTACTATGGTAGCTACTCGGCACTGTTTTCTTAACTGGTAAGCCAACAGTCGGGAGGACCAGAAACCTACCTCATAAAACCTTTGTCTTAAAAAGGTTAGGGCTATGTGGCTATGTCAGTTTGTTCTAAACAAAGTTTGTCAAGATCCACTTTTACTTTGATGATGTTCTCTGTTACTGACCTGTCCCTCTGCTGATTTGTTTGTTGGAGGAAATGTAAGGCATCCTCCAAACATTTTCTATGTTCCTGCCTTTGCTTCTTAAGCCTTGGTGAATATTGTATTAAGTGGCCTTTTAAAACCATTTGTGCTAGCCAGCCCACTGGTATAGCAGTAGGATTACCACCTGTGGTGCCAGTGACCCAGGTTTGGGAACAGACTTGTGTGGGTGGAGGGATGGCTGGTGGGGGAGGAATGAGCACCCACAGGCTGCTGTCCTCCTCCAGGGAGGGTGGGGGAGGTGGGGGTGGCAGTGGGATGACAAAGGGAAGGGGGTGGAACAGCTGCAAACTAGGGATGTTGGCTGCACACTCGAGCAGACTTAGATAGACCGGGTGGTCTGTTTCTGCTGGCACATTTGTATGTTTGTATGTTCTACTGCCACCTGAGTGACCACTGGTGGAGCTGCAGTGGGACAGCATGAAGCAGGGTGGGAGGACATCGGCCAGAAGCTAGAGTGATTGCACATTGTGACGTGCTCCACCCCTTGGCCCCCCTAGCATGCTGACTTCCTGAGGTGTGGCACCAGAACAAAGGGAAAAAGCCCCACGGACGCCGGTGTAGAAGGGATCCAGCTCCCAGACACCATAAGCCGGCTCTCAAGAGGAGTCGCTCAGACCGCCCAACACTCACTCATGGAATGGAGAGGGAAGTCATGGGATCTGGGGGGGAGGCTGAGGCAACATGGGGGCAGGTCTGGTGGTTCTCCAGGAGGTACCGGGGGTGGGCAGAGAGAGCATAGGATACCCGGAAGAGAGTGGCAACCACAGAGATAAGGGGGCATAAACAGACACTATAAAAAAACCAAAAAACAGTTGTACTTTATCCCACTGGATGGCTTGTGAGGAATCAATGTCTGGGTTATCCTGCAGGATCTCTGCCAATTTTTCTTTGACAAATTCCCGAAATGGGGGAGACTTCAACAGATATGTATTCAGTCGCCATCTAGTTGCTTGTTTCTCTAAAGTAAAGTCCCAGAAAGAACTAATCGGGGATTAATCTGAGAGGTATACATCACCAATATCAGATTTTGAGATCCTAGTGGTATGTTTGGTCTGAGTAAAACAGTAATCTATCCTACAGTAAGTGTAAGGTACAGCCAAATATTGGGTATATTTACGCTGTCTATGGTTTGAGGAACACCACAAGTCTGTCCACCCAATTTTCTGTATCACCTTTGTAAAATATTTGTGTGGTGTGGGTTGCCTGGGAAGAGATGGATTAGAGGAGTCTAGGGTAGGATTTAGGGTAGTGTTAAAATCTCTGGCTAAGAGGATATTCCTTTTTGTAAAGGAGATTATGCAGTCCATTAAAGGAAAGCAGCCCAAAACAGCCAGTACTGCGTTTGTGAGTTAGTGACTGCACCCAATGCCTAATTGCTAGACTTATTTGTCATGTTGGACTAACCTGTCGTCTTTTTCTTTCCTTTTTGTAGCCAGAGTCTATCCCTTCAGTCTGTGTAGTGAAGCGCCATTTCATACTTGCCACCGCACCGGAAATGAAGTTTGTGCACGCTCCCACCCACTAGTTCATGCACACGCCCACAGTTTACATGCGCACATTCATCCCTTTTACTTACACATGCAGTGACAGCAATTACATGCCCTTCCCGCGCTCCAAGTCGCGCCTAGCATCGAGCGCCACACAGCCATCAGCACATGATTTTCTTTTTAGCAATTTTGTGTAGCAGTGCCCGCTTTTGCTTTTCAGTGTATGAGAAATCTGTGGACATATCTTATGTGTCGTGGTCATTTACATTTCCGCATTTTTATTTCACTATTAAACTTGTGTAGCTACAATGCCGACATGCATGGTGACAGGTTGTTCTAATACCTCGGGGAAGACAAAGTCCGATCAAAAAATCAGTTTCCATCGTTTTCCCACTGCAGAACCATTAAAGAGTCAGTGGATCAGTGTCCTCAATCGGGCTGACCTTAGTGCTGACAGTTTTCTTCCTAAGAAGCACAACGTGGTGTGCTCTGAGCATTTTAGTAATGCTGACTATTTCCTAAAAGGTACAGTATCTTATCTCCATAGTACTGTTATGTTGCTGTTTACTGTAGTGCTGTGCAGTACTTCAAAGGATAGTAACACAGCTGTGACCTTTCCAAACTGAGCTGTGTACTGTCATTGTTTCCCTGATGATGTGCTGACTTGCAGTAATGTCCTCCCCCTGTTGCATTATGCTGATTGCAACCCCCCCCCAAATTCCCACAAGCGTAAATGAACCTTTGCATTTATGGATTTACTTGCTGATGTGACTGTGGTATATGAGCCCCCCATCATGTTAATCAGCATGTTAGTGCGCTATCCATGTAGTATAACACAGAGTTATACAATGATTGAGTCTTGCTGCTTGCATATAATGTGTCAACACCTGCACCGCTACCGCAGCACATGCTCCTGTCATGGGAATTCAGCATGTTATAGTGGTGGTGTTGTCCGTACACAAGCTGTATGATGCTGCATTACATAATGCTTAACCCACCACACACCCCCCTGAAGAAAACCATCGCAGTCTTAATGTTCATCGTTTTAAGCTGTGTGTACCATGTGATGCCATAGTGTCTCACCTGGTGGTGTAATGCATTCTCTTTTTTGCCTGTACCTTGTTTTATGTCATGCAGAAGTTGTCTAACTTCTACCTGCATTCATCTGCTGTACTCAGCACATAGTGATGTTCAATGTGAAACCATTTCTGGTTTTCATTCCTGTACCCTATATTTTTGTGGATGTTCATTGAAGTGGCTTCAGTGTGCATGTTTACTGAAAGTGGTGCCACCAATTCTTGACAGCACACCACGCGATGACCTGTTTCCTGATCACTTACCTGCAGTTATGAAGCATATAAAAGTGCCATAATAAGTATAGTTAGCTGGAGACAAGTGGTGTGCTGAGTGTCTGTTTTGCAGCTAGCACCCTTACTGTTTTTCTGCCCCTCCCTGTGTAACCACCTGTGCCAGTATCCTCCCTTTTTCCCTGTCCCAGCCCCTCTGTAAGCATCCCACTGTTGAGCTTGCCACAATCTATTCTGGTTGCACGCTGCAGTATCCCACCACTGTTTCAGATGTGAAATTCCGTATCCGTCCCTTATGAAACATTTCACCTTGTAATATCATACAATGGCTCCCCGACTGACTGTGCCCAAAGTCCCATACAACAGTTCCTGCATGCATCTCCTCTTTATTGTTGTCAGGTACTTCAAGTTCTGTATTGTGTCCCCTATCTGTCATGTCCCACAATAGACTAGAGGTTCAATTAAGGTAGTCTAACTTCATAAGTACAGCCACCACATCCTCTGTCATGTTTCAACTGTGTTGCCCCCTACTTTCCAGTAACCTACTGTGCCTATCTACTTAAGGGTGTCAATACTGCACGCAATGCTCCATGTGTGGTGCACAAGCAGTCTGTGGAACAGCTAAATTACCTCACCCCTCCTTGATGTTATCCCACTTGCAATACAATACAGATACTTATTTATTTGTTGCTGCTTTCCTTCAATGTTCCATGTCTCAGCAACTACACCCATGTTTCTCCTCCTCACTCAGAGCTCTGTGCACCGCACTGCAGGGGTGTAGCCAGGAATTTTAAACTTATACTCAAAACTGATGCACTGTTGCCCCCCCCGGTTTGTAAACATAAACCAAAATATGCGCTCATTGCACTGCCATGCCACACTAACAATAGTCCCCCCCCGGTTGCCATTTCTGATTTCAAGTAATCAGATTTTTCCTGTATTTCTCCTTCCTTTGTTTTTCTGCCTTCCTGGTAAGTTGTTCTTGTTTGTATATTTAGTTGGAGGCATCAGTGCCCCATAGCGAACAACAAAGGCAAAAGTGCTTAGCATGACACAGACACAATGTGACTCACAATGTCCTTGTTTTCCTCTTTTTGTTGCCCTTGCCTGATTTGTTGCCCCTGCCTGATTTTTTTACTGTACTCTGCTGAGTACAGTGCATATGCCTGCTGACACCCCTGCCGCACTGCAATCTTACTGTTGCCTGCGATTCTTACACCCTTAACGCAGCATGATGCATTTTTCGTCATTCTGCATCACATTTAATTTGTGGTCATTGACTTCAAGTTGTCATGTGTGTCTGACCATGTCATCCACCTTGCTACATACTAACATAGCAACATAGTAAGATGCTATGGTATTATGCCCTTTGGTTTCACAGGGTCCCATTATTTGGCCCTACCTCCCCACCAGGTGACACAGCAACCTACCATGGTGGCAGTGGGATGCATCCTATAATATCGCAGCCATTTTTGAAGCCCTTTAGGGGTGTATGACCCACCAAGTACCCAGGTACTGCACTCCATGGGTCCAACACCTTCTTAGTCAGTTAGCATCTCCTTGCTCACCCCTGAAACTGTACTTTACCAGCTTCATGGAATTACCTCTGCTGGCCACCACCTCCCTCAAGTGAAACAGTCAGTCAACTCTTACCTTACTTACTCCTTGAAAATATTGTGTAAGTACCACCTCTTGTCTACTTTATGTTATCCCCCTGTCCCTGCACAGCATTATTTTATTTTCATTTGTTTGTCAGCATCCCTTTAATAGTGTTTAATGTAGCACCACCTGCGGTCATTCTCCCTGTTTTCACCACATCCTGGACCACCCTTGTCCAGAAAGTCAGCCAGTTACTTTTCCCCACTAGTCTCTCCCTCATCTATGCATCAGTGGACTGCAGGAGCACCTTGGTAATAATTTAGCAATGTGCCTGTGTGACCATGTACCCACCATGCCCATTTCCTGTCCCTACCCCTGATTGTGTGGTCGATATATTGTCCCTCATATTGGTCCTATTCCCCCCTTCAGAGCCTGCATGTTAACCGATAAGTCCTCAACCTGAACCCCTGTGTACCAAACCTTGATTATACCTATGCCATCCATAATGATGAAAAACTGCCATCACCTGTACTCACTGCACCATGTTTGTCCCTTTGTGTATGTGTTGTTCCCTGGTATGTTTACTTGACAATCATGTGTGGAAGTGTCACAAGTCTCTGTAACACCCACCACATGCACCCACCCTCCAGTAACACCCCTGAAGCTATTGCATCTTAGTAACATACAAAATGCCAGCAGAATAGGCATAATGGTCTTTCGTGTCTGTTGTTTGGTCAGCCACCACCATGGTAGCTGACCTTGATGCCCTCTCGTCCTCCTGGCTTCTCCCTTCCCAATCCCTGCTATTGGCATTGCACTGCACTTTCATCCAGAACCCTTCCGTTGTACCTGTCCCACCTCTCTTGAACCCCTACAGTGTCTCTGCCTTCACCTGCCCCTGTCCAGCGATTCTATGGCTACAGCACCCTCTCAGTGAAATAGCACCTCCTCCTTTCTCCCTGAATCACCCCTCTAGTTGCCTCCTTTCCTTTGTAGCACCCTGACTGCTCCTCCCTATTTACCCCTTCATGTACCTCAAGACTCATCATGTCCTCCCGGGTCCTTCTCGCCTAATGTGTACATATTTAGGTCTTTGAGCCTCTCCTCATAGGTCCTGTCCCCAACCCCGGATCAGTTTGGTTTCCCTCCTCTGGACACTCTCCAGGACTTCAATTTCCCTTTTTAACTGTGGCTCCAAAAAGGGCATGCAGTACTGGAGGTGCAGCCTCACCAAGCAGTTATACAGGTAGAGTATAACTTCCCTCCTTCTGTAGGTCATTCCCCTAGCCATGCAACCCAGCATCCTGTTTGCCTCGGCAGCTGCCCTCCTACAAGTCTCAGGCTTCTTCATCCTCACATCCACCACCACCCCCAGGTCCCTTGCAACCATTGACACTTGGAGCATTTCCCCACCCCCCGGATGTACTCTTGGCCCGTGTTTCTGGCTCCCATATTCAGTACCTTGCATTTCTCTGCATTAAACCTCAGCTTCCATTTTCCAGACCACCTTTTCAGAGCCTCCATGTCCCCCTGTAGGGACAACATCCACTCCTCCCCATCCACCACCGCCACTACTTTGGAGTCATCTGCAAAGACACTCATCTCACTCCTGATACCTTTCTATGTCAGAGACATAGGCATTGGAGCAGGAGGTGCCTAGCAGTGATCCCTGAGGGACCCCACTAATGACCCTCCTCCTTTGGGATGAGTCTATCCTGCCAACTACCCACCCTTGGATCTCTTCCTGTACTCAATTGCCTATCCATGTCACCATCTTGTTCACCACCCCATTTGTCACAGCTTATTCAACAGGCCCCCATGAGAACAGAGTCAAATGCCTTGTTGAAGTCAAGATAGAGGATGTCCACCGGTCTACCCAGGTGCAAGGCTCTCGCACCCAGTCATACAACTCCACAAGGTTTGTGTGACATGATTTCCTGGGACAAATCCATGCTGTGTATCGTCCAGGCATCCCCGACTTTTCCAGGTCCCCCTTAGCCTCCTCCTTGATAATGGCCTCCATCACCTTGCCCACCACCAGCGATGTCAGGCTGATGGGCCTGTAGGTCCCTGCCACCTCCCCTTGATCCCTTGTGGATAGGCACTATATGCACCACCTTCAAGTCCTGGGCAACCCACACTGTGCTCGCAGACATGCTTAACAGCTCCGCCATGGGTTTTGCTATGACATCCGCCAGTTCCTTCAGCACTCTGGGATGCAATTTATGTTACCCCGGTGCTTTCTCTGTCTTAAGGTACCCGAGTGCTTCCCTCACTCTCTGTGCCGTAATTTCCGCCTCCACTACCTGTTCCCCCTGCCTTGCTTTCCCCCCTCCTGCAAGTGATGGCCCATCCTCTCCCCAGACCCAGTGATCGGCAATGGCCACCCCCCCAGTTTCACCTTCTCTTCCCATATATGATGCAGCACCCCCATTTTCCTTGGTGAAAAGTGAGGTGAACTATTCATGTACTACCTCAGCCTGCTCCCCCGAAACTTGTGCCCATCTCTCCCCATTTTAATCCTGCTAATCTGCCCCTTCACCATTCTTTTTCCCCACTGTATCTAAAGAACCCCTTATTCCCACTCCTAATTTCCCTGTACAGGTTAGGTTATGCTACTTCCTTGCCTTTGCAGCCCTCACCACCCTAGTGGCCCTTCTGCCATCAGCTCGTACTCCCCTCTATGCCTTTCACTCCTTCAGCACTTGAAATGCCTATAAGCCGCCTTCTTTCCCCTCACTCAAGTAGGCTCGTTGACTTCATGTTCACCACCCCCAAATGTTCCTCCTTTCCATCACCTACCATCCAGTGCCCTGATGTGTTCCTTTTTCCCATATACAATGACTCCTGTGCAGTACCGGTTGCTCTCTCCAGTGCACAGCCACCTGTGGGGCAAGGTCAGGGAATGCCTGGCCTTTCTTGCAATGTCGCACCTGATCAACACCTATAGGAAGCCACTGCAGTGGGACAATAGGCGACAGCCCACTGTACGCTGTCAGTTTTGGGCGGCATCGTGGCTGGTGGGTGGTGAGGTGTTGGCTGCCTCTGACTGGGTGGATGCAGTGCGGGGACACAATGGGCGTGCGGTGGTGGGTAGCACCAGAACACCAGGGATAGTGTGTTATGGCTATGATTGGTCACTGGTGATCGGTCCAGTGGACCACCAGGAGAGAGTAACCATCTACTTTAGTTTCTCTGCTTGCTCCCCTGCTTCCCCGAGCTTATCTCTTCCTACCATAATCCTTCCAATGTGTGCCTCGCTACTTTTTCTGTGCTATGTATGTAAGGAGATCATTTCACCCCACCCGATATCACTGGTCAGGTTTTCGTGACATCCTCACCTTGTCTAGTATCTCACCACTCTAATGACACTCCTGCACATCCACTCATACCTTCCTTCTCCCAGCACTTAAAGCGCACTGTAGGCCATGTTTTATTATCACACACATATTGTGTCCCAGCATACCATCATATGGTTCCTATGCCCCCATCCCTCCTCACCCGCCATCACCTTTCTCCTAATCTCCTAAAGCTCCTCCATAAAAACTGCCAAGTAGAAACCCACTGGTCATCCTCTGAACGCCCATGACTAATGCAATATTACGCCTGGGCAGCACCCTATGTGAACAACCATCTTACCAAAGACGACCATTGCTGCGACTTCCTTATCTGTATTCTGCTTTTCTGTAGCTCTTATAGTTGCATTGACATAAAGGGCCACTACACCTCCCATTTTTCAACCTCGGTCTCTTCTGAACATTACATAGCTGTGAACTGAAGTCTCCCAAGTGCGACCACTGCTGAACCATGTCCTGCTAATGGTTACTATGTCCATTTGTGACTCAGTTACTGTTGCATGCAGGTCTGTGATCTTGTCCCAGAGACTGCTATCATTCCTGTACATGTACCCTCTACGGTATAGGTGCTTCTGTTGGATGTTGAGTAAAAGCCATTTAGTTGCTTCAATATATTTCCTCTGCAGTATGTGATGATGTTAGCCACATGGGCTCAGGGCATGGAAGCATGTGCCTAACATGTCACTTTGCGGCCACATTCAGCAACGTCCACTACCATGTACCTGACCTACATGGATTATTCATCTCATGCGTTACACGTGCATCAAGCTTTGTTGTTCTGCGCAACAGCTACTCACATATTGCTTGGTGCAGACTGACAACAGATGCGTCATGATAATTGTTCAAAATAGCTGTTTCCAATGGCACAATACATCTTCTCTTCTATGGCCGAATAACACAACCCTATTGATGAATTCCTGTTTACAGATGTCATGACATTCTCCGGCTTCATGTTTGACTTTTTATGAATGCCACTTTGTGAAGATTACTGAAGCTGAAGCAGTACTCGCACTACTCCCAGTAAGTAACAGACATGAGACAAGTCCTCTAGCATGTAGTCAATTGCAATTAGAAATGTACGCATCGCAGACTTTCAATGTTGCATTCATATTACTGCATGCCACTTAAAATATACACTACATGTGATTGTGCCCTCTTCCATCTAGTCATCTGGTACCATTGAAGATCAGCACCATGTCTTCCCATTAGCAATGTGGGTTGTAGAATGCATGCCTTTTTTTTACATTTTTTTTCCCCTTCACTGTTGTTCTACCCCCATGAGTATGCGGCTGCTCACCAGGGGGTACAGTACGATTTATGGCCGGATTAGGGCATGTGTACCATCATCCCCTGGAGGTCGTTGTCAACTCACACAGTATACTGTCACACACTGTCATTGTTTCTGATTGTTTTTCATCCCTGCCCTCTCCATCCCATGACTTCGGTGTGCAGTGACATCCTCAGATGCATCACCTCTCTACACCATCTGCTTCACCAACCATGCCTCGCAGTGATTCCGTCTTCCACCCGGGGACAATGCCATGCCGTGCTGGCTGTGTATCCCTCCCTCAGACATGATAGCTGTACTCCAGATGCTTTATCCTCTTGGTCTCCTGCTTACCCCTTGTGCTCCATGACTGTTCATGAGCGCAGTTTGCCGTTGTGGCGACCGGTGTGGCATACAGTGCCTAAACCCTCAATGACACCATGACGAACATGCATTCCAGTTTAAGCACACACACACACACACACACACACACACACACACACACACACACACGCCAAGACAGTTTCATACATGCTACAACATTGTTGTGAGGTAGGGATGGTGTTAAGTAACATTAAGAGTGTTTAACTTTATGACACATGCTCGTGAATGTATCCACAGCTGAAAATGTATTTCTCTTTTATTTCATGCTACGAAAGGTCCACTGAAGAGCATTCTGTCCTGAAACTTGATGCAGTTCCTTTAGTGACTACAGCTGCCACCATACACTAGCAATGGAGGACCCTTGAAGCGTCAAAGGGTAAACTACTAAACATGTCCACGCTGTAATTATGAAAAAGCATGTGGTTCATGAATTGAAGAAAACTGTTCCTTTATCAACATTTCTGTGTTTGTCTCCACAGGTGCTGCATGGTGATGCAACCTGTACAGACCGCCGATGCTCAGGACACATGTTTGTGTGTGCGGAATATCGATGCGGTGAACACACAAGTGAGCACACATCACTTTGTTCTTCCTTGGGACAACGTTGTTGATACTGCTGCAACAAGTTCCATGTCTTCAGCCATCAGCATGGATCGAGAACAGCATCTGTTGAGTGCAGTGCCAGGTTCTTACAAGCTTACTTTGCCGCTGCCAGTGGTCGGAATCACCCGAGAATGTACTTTAAAGACCACATATACTGCGGCCTTCGCCTTTGTCACCTCTCTTTTCCAACTGCAAGACCAAACATGATAATGCATCATCTGAACAGCAGCAAGCATCAAACAATGGGGTGGAATACAGAAGCCAAGAATGACATCAACACCTGTTAATTGCATGCCCCAGCCATGCGGGTTTTCGCTGTGGGAGAGCATTGAACTGTCATTCTTTGAATTCCTGAAACTCCCAGCTGTAATTTTTGTGAGGCAGAAGTGTCTATGTTTTCTCCTGGCAGTGAAATGTCCACTGACTCAGATTCTGAGGAGACCAATTCATGGAGGAGTCAAGTTTTTCAAGTAGTATTGCTAATGAGAGAAAAATGATTGTAGTTTAAGAGTCAGCTGTTTCTGCTATTTGAAATGATCGTATGCAACATGTGCAAACTAACACTGCTGCTCATTAAATGCTATGTATGAGGCACAATGTTCTGATGTGAATTTAGCTGTGCCAAGTCTCACAACTTCACATTGGAGGTCTACACCACCATAGGAAAGATGAGTGCTGGTAATTTGTTTGTCAGTGCAGCAGTGCTGTTCAGTGGTAATACTTACAAACATATTAAGGAGTTCATGAATGCATCCATGTTCCCTGTGTGTCTAGGGACCTGTGCATCTGCTAATCCAACGCAATACCTATTCCCCATAGTAAATTACACTTTGGGTACTTTTGAGAAATCGGGGTATCTGGTTCAGGTTGCTGGACTGCCAGTACTACTCATTGATTGGTGACGGTCATGACTCACTGAGGTTACTGTGCCAAGTATTGTACTTATACAATCATGGAGATGACCACAAACCAGATTCTGGAGTCAAAGCAAGTTCAAGTGACAGAAGTTGCGAACTCCAACTACATGGAGAAGGAGTGGTTCCTCCGAGCACTTAACAAGATCTTGGATGAAGGCATTACAATCAAAATCATTGCCACAGATAGACATCCACAGATTTCTTCTGTAATGGGCAAGGAAGCTAGGCTTGTCGGAATATCTCATCAGTATGATGTCTGGCATGTTGCTAAATCCATCATCAAGAAACTTGTTGCCAAAGGCAAGCAGCGGCACTGCCAGGACCTTTGTGCCATGGATAAGATCAGTAGTTAACCACTTTTGGTGGTCTTCATCCTCCTGTCATGGAAATGCCGCACTACTTGGTGAGAAGTGGGTCTCTGTCAGAACACGACACTACAAAACAGTCACACCTGGACTGTGGGACTAGTTTTTCGTGCTTGCGAGCATGGTGACCTGGATGAGGACACAACATGCGACATGTGCTGGCTTTTGAGAGGGGTCGTAGCATATGATGCCCTCAAGTCAATTGTGATGGACAGTAGACTGTTAAAAGACATAGGCAAGGTTACGGAGTTTTGCCACACAGAGAAGCTTGAAGTTTTCCATTCCTTTTAAACAAATACTGTCCGGTTACCAGCATTGTCGAGATGGAGGTATGGTTGTCGCATTTAGCTAGCCATGCTGATTATTCTGAAAACTGCACCGCCATTAGCAACATGCAGTGTGGGACCAAATAAAGGATGTCAGAAACATGACTTTCTGTTTTCAAAGCACACCAAGAGGTGGATAACAAGGCCAGTGTATGAATGGAAATCTTACCACTGTCTGGACCGTATGCTAGATGATGTTGTTCTACTGAAAGGAGGCCAACTGATGAGTGTTCCTGAGATTGAGAAGCCTGAATTACCTAGAAACATTGCCCCTGTGCCATGTCCTGACAAAGAGGAATTACTCAAGAGTCATTATTCTCACTTCTCACAAAGTAGCCATGCAGACGTAACCACTGAAGTGTGCTGATGCAAGTGACACATTTTAATGTCAAACTCTGTTATACTATGCTTACGCAATGCACAGCATAGTGAGATCTGACAGCAGGTATTTGTGTAGTAGTAGTACATTGTTGTCATCACAGTAATGCACATCTCCCTTGTCCAGGTATACCACTAGCATGTGTACAGTGTTTATCAGCATAGCACATAGCTCTATTGCTGCACACATATAACACAAACACCATGGCTTGCACTTCATACAAGTGTGATGGCACAAAAGGCCCAACAGGCCCACCCAGTATGCCCATTTCTCCATCTATATGGTATGACATGCACCTCACACCCTCAACACTCCTCTGTGTCTGTCCCATGCCCTTTTGAATCCCTCCACTGTCACCTATCCAACCAGTGTCCAGGAGCCTACTAAACTTATCCACCACTATTTGTACAAAATAGTATGTCCTAATGTTGACCCTTAACTGCCACCAACACTACACCTGCACGCCATGCCCACTTGGCCTCGGATTACCCTTCAGCTGTAATACGCCTTCCACTGGCATCTGGTTTACACCCTTAAGGGACTTCCAGGTGACAATCATGTCCCCCTGCTATCCTGCTATGTCCCAGGTAGTACATGTTAAAATGTGGGAACCTTTCTTCATAGCATAGTGGCTGAGCAACTGTACCATGTTTGTTGCTGTAAAATCCTGTGCCTTGGATGCATCAGGCCTGTTTCCTCCCGGTAGCTGCTAATCCTACATTTCATGACTTTGTCAATGATCTTGCCTAACACCAACAAGTCAAGATCATGGTCATGTAATGTAACCGTATTCTCCCTCCCCATGCCCACCCTTATGCAGCTGAAAGACATGTTCCTTCTTCCAGTCTTCCATGAACACCACATTCTCCATGGACTTACTGAACAGTGCAGTAAATGGTACAACCAGTATGTCCTTTATTACCCCTTAACACCCTTGGGGCTAGCCCATCATGCACCATTGCCTAATAGAATTTCATGCAGCACAGATCTGAATCCTTTTGGCATCCATTTCCCTCCACCTTGAGGGTATACAATGAATGACCTTGGCAGATGGCAGACATTCAACCACTATCTTATCCACTTGCTTTCCCTTCTCCACCACTGTAACTCCTTTTATAATACACTTCACAAGTATTAAAACAATTTCCTACTCTGCCTGGTCTTTTCTCCTATAATGCAGTATAGTGCACTGATTTAAGAGGCAGTACAGCACAGTGGTTTAAGGTCTGTGATGCAAACATGAGGACATGGGTTGGAATCCCACAGCCTCTACTGGCATACTGTGCGACTCTGACCAACTCCAGTTAACTGGCATGTGTTCCATGGTTTCCATGTAAACAAGCTGTAGGCATACCGTGTCTCCTTATGAAACAAAGTTTAAAAAAACAGTTGTTGTTCTACTGATGATGTTCCTTTACTGTTTTTGGACACATTGACTGTGGACAGTGTGTGTGTTGACGCCATTGATGAAACCTGATAGTCAATGTATTAACTGCATGAAGTAATGTTAATTTTTTTTTCATGGTATTTATTACAACAATACTGTATTTCAGCAACAATGACAAATGAAACATTTGTTGTTAATTTTGTCCTATAAAGAACACGGTTACATGTAAATGTTGACATGACGTTGTTGTTACAATTTTTTAAATTGCTAACAGTAATCTAACCAATGTTTATGAACAATGAAATGGAAGTCAAACCGCCATAAAATCTTTGTGTCAAACTTACATACAAGTCAACAGGTCCATTTCTCCTTACACATTTGTCGGAATGGTACACTGCACTGTTTTTGAGGGGTCAATGGGCATATCATGTTTGTACATTGCACACAAGACAGTGTTGCACTGATGCTTATGCAGCAAGCAGTATAGGATGGCTGGACAAGTACTGATTGAAAAGATGAACAAACATGTTGGTGAACAGGCCCTACAGTTTCACAACTACAAGGGTAACAACCGATTAACAGTAACAACAGGGGTGGTGGCATCAAGATGCTTGCCAGTTCGCATCAACGATAGGGAGCCATGGGTGTCATGCAACTAATAACATCTTAGGGAAGTGCCGTGGCACATGTCAGTGAACAACACATTGCTGTCAATGACACTCGAGACACTTAACATAGAACCTGTGGAAAGAGATGTCCATTCCTTGTGAAATGCACAGTTCAGTATGCTGTATGTTAATATGTAAAAAGATACCCCGTCGCTTTGGAGGGCCGAGGTTGTCAGTCAGCTGTGTGAAAAATAAAAAATTATGAAATACCCAAAAATGATGGCAGGGGTTCGATGATGGATCAGTCAAGGATGTCTTATCTGTCGTCATGGCAGTGAACACAGTTCAAGATGGAACATGTGCCTGTGGACAGGGAGGAGCTGAGGGTAATGATCAGGCATGGGAGGTACTGATGTCCTCCCAGGAGGGGGTTGGGCAGTGCTCACTTCCAGAGTGGACCATAGTACAAGCTGTGGAGAGCGAAAAAAACAGTGTCAAGTGGGACAGGGAATGCCTGCAGAGGTGTGCATGGTCACCTGTCATCGTGATGTGCACCATGCTCCATGGGGAAAACAAAAAAAGAGCGGAAAATGCTATAATGCTGTTCATGTAAGTATTTGTGTCACAGTCGTTGACCTTGGTGGCTATTCACCCAGCAGTGTGGCCTCGACATCTGGCGTATGTATTCATCTTTCACCTTAGCTCTCCTCCATGGCACATCAGTAATAAGCCCGCAACACAGCTCATTTCAAAGCACATTCTGCGTTCATGGATGTGCCATTTATGGTCGTTGCATGCGGAGCAGATGCACTGACCATTATTGAATGGCACATCCACAGACGCTGTATCCGATTTGAGGTTTGCTGAGTTGTGGGCTTCACAGTGACGTGCCACGGAGGGGAAGCAAAGATGGAATATGTGGATGCAGCATGATGTGGGGGCACGCTGCTGGGTGTGTAGCCACAGAGGTGAGCCGAGTGTGACAGAAAAAGTTACAGTTATTAAAAAGCAGTTTAAAAAAAAAAATAACCAGCAAAAAACAAGCAGTAACGCATGTGCTGCAGTGCTCAGTGGTTGCCATAAAAGCAGATAGACAACACTGTTTTGACAACAGCAATAGCTGTGTTTTGCAATGTCAGTATCTTGGACACATACCACTGCAAGAACAGTGTCACAAAAGTCATCAAGAACAACTTGAAATACTAGCAACAAACATTGAAGAAACAGTATTACAGATAACTGTAAATGTCAATGTTTTACATAACAACAATGGTAACTGTTTAGTACAAGTACTGAACAGTGCACTGACAAGTGTACAGATATCATTGAACTAATGCAGCTCATTTAAAAATGATTGAGACCAGGTATCATCTTCACCCTCATCAGCTTCGTGGAAACCACAGTACAAGCCACTTTCCTCAGGCCACTTGGCACGGATACAGGACACAACACAAGATGGAATGATGCGCTGAACCTTCCTGCCCAGAATATCATGCACCCAGTGAGTATACTGAATGTAGGATGCAAGCGCATTGACCTGTGTGAAAATTGCTGTTGAGTGTTTTGGGGAAGACACTTTGACTGTACAGATAATGAGCAACACAGTACACAATTCAGGATCACAAAAGGTGCAGCACACTTCAAGTCAAGGCTGGTCAATGTACCACTGTTATGGCAAAATAACTTGTGATACAACACATCACACAGACAATGCCAAACCATGAAAAGCGGGGTGATGGTGTGTTTCAGAATTTGCAACATCACTGCAGGTGTGGACATTCATGGTTTCCGAGTCCAGGAAGCAGTCCAACTGACTGTGACAATACATTTGCCTGGTACACATTAACATAGTGCACCACATGGTGGTGTTACTAAACTGTATCCTTATCAATATTGAGAAATGCAAGGTCATGAAGTTGTGAAAAATTAATGACAGAAGGGAATGGTGGGGGGGGGGGGCAGAGGCCGCTAACAGTTAACACAGAGGAGAGTGAGCTAGGTATCATAATCACCCAGGACTTGAAGGTGGACGGACAGTGCGGTTGAGTGGTGCCAAAAGCCACTACATTGTTATGATGTATGGGAGAGGGATCACCACCAGGAGGAAAGAGGTTCCGAAAACCATGTACACCAAGATGCTCAGGCCTTATCTTCATTATGGGGCCCAGTTTTGGAGACCTTAACAAAACAAGGATGTTGCAAGACTCTAAAGTGTACAGTGGAGGGACACTAACATGGTGAGGGGGCTTATGCACCCAACATATGAGTAGAGACTGGGAGCCCAGAAGATATGCACACTGTGGAGATGAAGAGGCTGCGGTGGAACATGGTACAGACCTTTAAGTACATACAAGGGGTAAAGAAGGTTACAGAAAACACATTCCAGTTGAAGAAGGGTAACAGAAAAAAATTTCAGAAGTTAAAAATGGAGGGGTACAGGTTTAGGGGCAACATCAGGAATACCTTCTTTACAGACAGGGGTTGTGTACCCCTGGAACGGGATGTATAAGCTGGTGGTGGTAGATAATTCTGTGTGAGGGTTACAGGGTGTGACACAAAGAGCCACTGCCGTTGGAAACAGTTGGGGTACTGGAACAGTCCTAGGAATGATAGGCAAACTGGCAGACTGGGGGCATGAGGTAGTTTTCTGTAAACACTTTCCTATCTTCCTATGCACAAAAAATACACAGGGATAGTTACATGACAAGATATATCACAGTGGACAGCATGATGGAGGCCCTTGTGATGCTAAAGACTGATAAGGCGCAAGGGCCAGATGGGCTGCATGCAAGGGTTATGAAGGAACTGCCGGATGATCTGGCAGCTCCACTGGCTAGACTGTTTAACACCTCTGTAGAGACAGGATGAGTGACTGAAGACTGGAGGGTGGATAATGTGGTGCCTCTCCAGAAAGGGGGATGTAGAGATCAGATGGGGTATTATAGGGCTATCAGCCTAACGTCTGTGGTAGGCAAAGTAATGGAGGCCATTATCAAGGACAAACATGGGAGGCAGCTGTAAAGGCTGGTGCACCTGGATGAAAAACACTAAATTTTTGTCCCAGGGAAATCATGACAGAGAAATGTCATGGAGTTTCATGAGTGCTTGAAGGGAGACATGGACCAACATAGGCCGATGGACATCCTATACCTTGATTCTAGCAGGCGTTTAATTCTGTACCCTACAATGGCCTGCTATCAAAGTTCGGGGGGGATGGTGGTGTGGTAGTCAATCACTGATGAGCGTACAAAATTGTGTTACATGACAAATACAGAGGCTAGTGATTGGTGGGATACTCTCCTCCACCAGAAGGGTCATCACTGGAGTACACCAATGTTCGGTATTGGACACTCCTGTTCAATGCCTATGTCTCAGATATATAGGAGGGAGCTTAGGAGTAGGCTGACTCTCTTTGCAGATCATTCCAAAGTGGGAGCAGTGGCTTGACAGGAACAAGCAACAGCGGCAGTAATAGGGGGACATGGATACCCTAGAGGGGTGATCAAGGAGGTGGGAATTGAAGTTAAATGATGGGAAATGTAAGGTACTTCATTTTGGGGTCAGAACATCAGGCCATGTACACACCCTGTGGGGGGACCTGCAACACTATGAAGGCGACAGAAATATAGGGGTGTTGGTAGTCACAAAATGAATAACACTGAAAATTGTAAAAAGAACAACACCAAAAGCAAAGAGGATACTGGGCTGCATAGCAAAGGTGATTACCTGGAGGAGTAGGGAGGTGA
This sequence comes from Neoceratodus forsteri, assembly GCA_016271365.2. NCBI lineage: Eukaryota > Metazoa > Chordata > Ceratodontiformes > Ceratodontidae > Neoceratodus > Neoceratodus forsteri. Next base: position 423,895,612 of record CM028138.1, read on the forward strand.
TCCTCCCTGTATAATGCCTTGATGAGGTGTCAGATGTCCAGTACTGTGTGCAGTTCTACAGGCAACACCTTAAGAAGGACAAAGCAGTACTGGAGAGGGACCACAGGAGGATGACCAAGATGATTCAGGGCATGGGGGGGGATGGCCTTATGAGGAGAAAGAAGTGCTCAGGCCACAGACAGTGCAGGAGAGGAGAGAGGGAGGACATCATAGGGGTCTTCAAATATGTAAATTAATTAATAAGGGGGATCAAAGGAGATGAGCATGCTAATGAAGGGGGGAAGTATTGCGGCCTATCCTGTAGGTAGGGAAATGGGCAGCCTAGGTGGGCCAAGTGGTCCTTATCTGTCACAGTTTATGTCTATATTTCTATGAACAACCAGGGGGTAGAAGTGGAAGGTGGAGGGGCAAATTTAGGGAGGGCCTAGGAGACAGTACTTCAGTGAGAGGGTGGTGGGGCCATGAACTGCACATAAGTGTGGTTGAAGAGGGCACACTGCATGACTTCAAGACAGGGTGGGACAGGTGCAAGGGGAAACTGAAGGCAAAAGCCTGTCAGTGGGGATGGGGGGGGCGGAGATGCAAGCAGCCATTAGGTGGCTGGCTACCCAGCAGACACGGTGGACCATGAGGCCTATTCTGCTGGCTTTTAGTATGTTAGTAAGTACAGAAAAAGGTTGTCCACCTGCTTACCCTGGGACAAAGCACGAGTCACCTAATCGTTACACTCCAGAAGTGTGGTCTCACACAACTTCCTGGCAGAAAACCATGCTGAGTGTCATCAAGATGCCCATCTGCTCCAGCTGACCCACAGCCTTTCCTTTATGATACCCGACATCACCTTGCACAACAGTGCCATCAACCTCTCAGCCTGCACTTACCCATCTCTTGTATGGAACCACACTCATGGATATGAACAACATAGGCCACCCTCCAGTCAGGTGGCACCCATGCGATTGTCAGTAAGCTATTGAAAAGTAACATGAAGGGGTATGGCAGAACATCCACTACTTCCTTCAACAGCATAACATGGATTGTTTCAGGTACTACACCTTTCTCAGTCCTTGGAGAACAGAGGGCAACCGTCACCCGATCCTCTGTGATTTCTACCTCCCCATACCCTTGCCTATGCACGTGCTTGTGAATGCCCTCAACTGCCACTACAGGCTAAAACACACCCACTGTGAGCTTGCCACACAGTTTGTTCACTGTATCGCATAAGAAGTTGTATTGGCACTTCTCCACCCATGGTAAAGAGTATGGCTGTACTCATTTACTACCTCACCCTGCTCACCCCTCTTGTGCCAATCACTTCACAGTTGTAATCCTGCTGATGTGACCCTCGCTGTCCTTCTATCCCCTTTGTATGTAACCAATCACTTTTACCATTCTCGATATCCATGGTCAGGGTTTGCTACATCCTTGTCTGATCCGGGTTGCAAACACTGCTGACCCTCCTGGACCTCAGTTCATACCCGTCATGCTCCCTTTGTCCCCTGAAGTGCTTTAGGCACACAAAGGCAGCCTTTGTATCAATCAGGACGTCATGGACCTCCCAGGTCCTGAAACACAGTTCTCGGTCCCTACTGTATTTCAGCCTCACCCTTGGACACATAATGGTACAATACTGCACCACCTTATGAATGATCTGCTCCTACTGACAGCATCCATATGTGGCCTGATCTGGTCAAACTACCCATTAGGAAACATCCCTATGTCTCTGAAGTATAAAATCCTACATTCAGTGAACACAGTCTTTGTATGATTCTCCTCCAACCCTAGGTGGAGAAAAAAAAAAGAGAGTGACAACTTTGCTCCATGCCAGGTACTTTCCAATCTGCAAGACCGTAATCTGAGCACTGCGTGTTACGACAACATCCACTGTACGTCCCCACATAGTTTGCAATCACACCTGCTGGATTTGGAACGATACAGCAAAATATGCTCCTGGCCCCGGGACATCATAGTGCCCCATAGTGCAACAGCCATATTTATGTACCCCAGTACCATAGCTGCACTTTACCCAACCTACACTGCACATAGTATTATCCACCAGGCAGTACCCAGCACCTCTGCTACCAATTGAGATGTATTCCCACCTGTCCCGGCCACCACTGTCTCCACCAAGGTCATAATCCCTTCATGCCAGTCCTGGACCTTGTTTCTGACCTCCATCCCCCCAAGCCATGTCCCTAATCCCTGTACAATGTGGATCTCATAAGCTACACTGTGTCACGACCTGTCAACGACTTGTGACACACCAGGAGCCATGCCCACCTGGTACAAACAAACATCTCTCCATTGTGTGCATTAGCCCCACAGATAAGCAGCAAATGCTCCATGCCCTGCTTCTCCTGAGCCTGGGTAAAGTAGCACACAGGTCCCCTGCTTACTCACACCCCATGCCTCATATATTTATGGCTCTTTCTCCTACCATCCTCCCCCCTCCCTGTCTACCCTCACACCGTTCTTCCTCCAGCCCTCGTATGTTCCCCTCATTTCCCTCTTGTTGTAGTCGTAGCAGTTAACGCGAGTTTGTTAGTGTAATGACTGGACCCAATTCCGTCTCCTCTAGCCCCACACACCTTAATGTTAGTGGTGTTCAGTGGTGCTCTTAGTGGCTGCTACACTCTGGTCAGCAAATGGTGAACTGATGACAACAGAAATTCATTCCACAGCCAGTAAACAAATGTTAAATCACATAAAGATTACGCATATACCGATCACAAGGCATAAACCACTCACTGACTGTAAGTGACACCAAAGTCGCACAGTAAGTTTGTGGTTAACTACACAACTGAATTGCTACATTGTAAAGCTGGTATGTGCATGTCAAACTATCAGTGAACACTCCAACTGCACTGTGACTGCAACATATATCCATAGGTCAGCTGCTGTTCAGCTGCACTGAACAGCCTGGAAATACTTGCAGATACACAGCAATGCATTGCCAGCACTGGGGCAGAAATACATATAACCGATTGTGACCAGCACATTGCAGTGTACTGACATTAACAGGCTTCAAATGAATACAGAGAACAGTAAGGGAAGGAACAGAAGCAGCAGGCACCACTGACCCACCCAAACATGGCACATACTTTTACATCACACAAGCAACATGTGAAGTGAAACACACCTTGAGACAGAACATGAGCTGTGGCAAACTATAACAAAGGAAGAGAAATGCAAGCTCCAACTGTGGCCAAACTAGACCTCAGGGTACAGGACAACAGTCAACATTTGCACACCCATGACTACGTCCGTGATGCTCACCACAATAATGAAACATTGCCTGCGGACATGAAATGAGGTTCATTTAATGACCTATTGGGAGCAGGTTCAGGTGGATGAGGGTGCCTATAGCAGGCGCAGATGGTAGTCAAAGCCAGGCGAACTACAAAGGGATCAAGGCAGGCAACATGGAACTGTGGATGCTGTGAGATGCAGCTCAAGCCATCTAGCTTATCTCCAAGATGATGTGACACCTCCTAGCAACATAATGATTCCCGCACTGTCGGCATCAAGGTACAGTTGCCACATGTACACCACAGCAAATCTGTTAGTCTGTTCTGCATGGACTGGTCATGGTCATGATCAGCAGAAATTGAGCCATCAGCTGTCATACCTGCAGACTGTGAAGCCCTACTGCTTCTCCTTGGCTCAAACATGTAGGGCTGTATTCCAGAGCTGACACTAAGATTCAACATGTCATATAGCACATCTGATGTCCCACTATCACTACCCGTGTCACTTTCATTGTCACTATCACTGTGGGATTCATAACTGCGTGCAATCACTTCGCTTAGACCACCTGTTGCCATTATGAAAACGCTTCAGTCACTGAACAGAGAAACCGGACGCAGAAAACATAACGTGGTCACAGGCTGATTCAAGAGTACTCATTCAGCAAACCCAATCCAATTATCAGCAACACGCACACACAATAATAAGTGACAGCACAATGATTATCAACTTTGGGAACACGTTACATTGCCTTCAGGAAGTACAGACGAGGAAGTGCTGCACAAGAACGTGCTTCACTGCTACCGCGAGAGTAACACCCCGAGACTGATTCAATGGTGAACGCGCATATCAGACTCCACTGACCAATCGGAAAGCACCACTGGTGCACAGGAGCGAGCACTGTCAGCTTATTTAAATAACAGTTGCGGCAACAACCGCTCCGACTGAAGACATGGCGCCACGGTATGACGGGGGGTTCGGGGGGGGGGAATCAAATAAAATAAGTACCGAAAACTGCAGGGAAAGAAACGTGCACCACTACAGCAGGTAAGCAAGCACTGAAACACTTTCTGGGATTATGGCTGCTTTCCTTTAAGGATTTAATCGTTGGTGTGTCAGTACCAGGGGCAGGTAAATATTCACTAATGTTACTTCTTGCCTGTGAAGAGTGCCCTGCACCATTACCAACCAACCAACTGGGTCCTGCCACACCTGAGTTTCCAGAAATTGAGTGTATTGAGGTATCAAAATGACCACGCCTCGCCAATGGCCTCCCTTGTGTGAGGAGGAGCACTCTATCGTAAAGCCTAGCTTACTGAACTTAGCATGCTTGACTAGTGATAAATGTGTTTCCTGGAGGTATGTATGGTCTGGTTTAAAATTTTTGACACAAGTCAATGTTTTTGTTCTCCTCACAGGACTAGTAAGTATGTTCATGTTCTATAAGCACAAATGAACTTTAGTGGTACCCATTCTGATATTTGAACTGATTGGGAATTATTGCTATTCAATGCCACCCCAGGGAGCACCCCCATCCAACACCCCCACACCCATACTCTCCATACCTGCATGACCAACAGCAGAAGTAATAGCTTCTCTAAGAACCTAAAGTATGCAGAATTTAAACATTCAACATTCATTGAACAAAAATAAAAAATTACTTACCATAGTAATCTTGTTTCTTCCCAGTGATACTCAGGTATTCATAACTTCCTGCAGTATCCCTTTAAGCCAGAACTGCCCGGAGAGGATAGAACACATGCACATGATGGAACTCTTTGCACGAGACAACTTTTCAAATGCTGCCTTGAACTTACTGCCTTAGTTCTAAACCCCTCAGATTTCCTGGATGCCTGGAAAGGCTTGCACCAAAGAACTATGAATACTGAATAGTAGTAATAATCAATAATAATCAGTAATAATGATAATTAAACCCATAACCCCCTAAATAAACCCTCCAACTGGAGGGAAAAAATACAATAAATACCCCCAAAAATATCAGAGTCACCTGAAAGAAGGGGGAAAACACAACAGGAACCTTGTTTATCTAACTTGCACCAGAAAGTGGCAGGTATACCTCTGAAAGCACAGTATGCAGGAGTGCAGAGGCAAAAAAGTTTTAGAAGGGGAGGCAGGAAGGGAAGTTATGAATACCTGAGTATCACTGGGAAGAAACAAGATTACTATGGTAAGTAATTTTTTCTTCTAACACCAGTAATACTCAGGTATTCCTAACTTTTTGCAGACTATGAGCAGTACCTTTGGAGGTGGACACAGAACCTTATTTTGGAAACAGACTTTGCAGGACTGCTGTGCCAAACCTAGCATCACCCCTGGACTGAATATCCATGTTGTAGTGCTTTGTAAATGTGTGTACTGTTTTCCAAGTAGCTGCTTTATAGATGTCCACTAGTGGAACATCCCTGGCAGCTGCTAAGGTAGCAGCTGTCCCTCTTGTGGAGTGGGCCCTCAATCCTGTTGGGGACTCCCTTCCAGCTTTAGTGTAATAGAACTGGATACACTGCACTATCCAATGAGAAATTGACCTTTTCGATGCTGGGTTACCCTTTCCCACATCTTCATAAGTCAGGAACAGCTGTTTTCTGTCCCGCCTGTGGTTTTTAGTGGCTGTCAAATAGTAGCTGAGAGCTCTTTTGACATCCAGATTGTGAAGCCTTCTTTCACCAGAGGTGGAATGCTCAGTGAAAAGGACAGGTAGGGTAATGGTTTGGTTCAGGCGGAAATCAGAGACCACTTTAGGGAGAAATTTCCTGTTTGCTCGCAGGACCACCTTATCCCTGTGGAATGAGATGTAGTCCTGTTCAGTGCAGAGAACCTTAAGCTCACTGATTCTTCTTGCAGAAGTCACTTCCACTAGGAAAACTATTTTCCAGGTGACATATTCCAGATGAGCGAAGGACATGGGCTCAAAAGGAGGTCCCATGAGTTTGGCTATGCACACATTAAGGTCCCATGCTGGCACCGGTTCCCTATGGGGGGGTGCAGATGGGCCAAACCCTTGAAGAAGTTCTTAAAGATAGGGTCTGAAGCTACTGACACATTCCTTCCAGCAGAAATGTAAGCAGATGCTGCAGCCAGGTGGGTCTTGAGGGTACTGGACTGCAATCCCAAGGAATGCAAGTATGAGAGGAAATCAAGAACAGCTGGAACCCCAGCCTGTGTTTGGTGCCAGCCCCCTGGCTGAGCACCAAATAGAAAACCGCTTCCATTTTGAAGCACAGGTTTTCTTAGTGGAAGGCTTCCTGTAACGTCTTATAATGTCCCAAACAGTTTCAGAGAAGTGTAAACCTGCATATTCTAGGTCTTCAAGAGCCAAGCTGTGAGACTGAGACATGAGATTTGGATACAGGAGTCTCCCCTGGTTGGAGGTTAACAGATTGTGCCTCCAAGGGAGGAGTATTGGCTCAGCTACAGACATGGAGAGCAGAAGAGAGTACCATGGCTGCCTGGGCCAGTCTGGAGCTATCACGATCATTCATGCTGAGTGGGACCTGAGCTTGAACAATACCCAGTACACCAGAGGGAAGGGAGGAAAAGCATATAGGTACTTCCCTGACCAGTCCAAAGCCAGGGCATCCAGGGGTAGTGTACTCTGGTCTGGTGGCCTATAACAGTATTGTGGCAGATGGTGGTTCTGGTGGGATGCAAACAAGTCTATCTCTGGAGTGCCACACCTCCTGAAGATTACTTCCACCACTTGCCTGTACAGGGACCATTCATGATGGGCCTGGTTGGTTCTACTCAGAGTATCTGCTAGGATGTTGTCCTTTCCTGGTAGATGGATTGCCTGCAGGGGAAACTCCCAAGGAGCAAGCCAGGCTTCAAATTTTCATGGTCTCTGTGCAGAGAGGACCCGACCTGGTGTCTCCCTGCTTATTTATGTAGTACATTGTGGTGGTATTGTCTGTTCTGACCTGTACCACCTTCCCCTGTATCAATGTTGTGAAGGCTTTTAGTGCCAAAAACACTGCTCTGAGTTCCAACAAGTTTATGTGCTGGAGTGACTCTGCACTTGATCAAGTGCCTTGGGTTGTGTGGTCCCCTAAATGTGCACCCCATCCCAGTAGAGATGCATCTGTTGTGAGAACAACTGATGGAGACTCTTGTTGGAAAGGAACCTCTTCCCCCAGGTTGGATTCGTCTTTCCACCACTGAAGTGCTTGTAACAACGTTTTTTTTTACTGGAATCAGCTTTGAGAGGGGATCTCATCTCTGGCACCAGTGTGCCCTTAGGTGGAACTGGATGTTTCTCATTTGGAACCTGGAGCCTAGGACTGTGTCTGTGGCTGCAGCCATATGGCCAGGAGCTGTAGGAACTGCCTTGCAGTTTTTTTCTTGTGCAGGCTGAATTGGTTTTCAATCAGCTGGAAACTTCTTACCCTGTCCAGAGGCAAGTAGGCCCTGTCTTGCAGGGTGTTGATCTCTGCTCCTAGGAACTGCAACACCTGTGCAGGTAGAAGGACTGATTTTTTGTGATTTATCAAGAACCCCAGGGACTCTAGACACCCCTGGGTGGTCTGCAGATGCTGTCTGACCTGGTCTGGTGAATTTCCTACCACCAGCCAGTCATCCAAGTATGGAAACACCGTGACACCCTGTCTTCGAAGGTGTGCCACAACCACTGCCAAGCACTTTGTGAATACCCTTGGGGCAGAAGTTAGGCCAAATGGCAGGGTTGAAAAGTGGTAGTGACCTGATGGGAGTCTGAACCTGAGATATTTTGTGTGAGACTCCCTTATGGGGATGTAGAAATAGGCATATTTTAGATCCAGTGATGCCAACCAGTCTCCTTTTTAGAGAGTTGGCAGAATCAGTGTCAAAGTTACCATTTTGAACTTTGGTTTTCTCAAATGCTTGTTTAGGACCCTGAGGTCCAAGATAGGCTGCCACTCCCCATTTTTTTTTTTGTAGTAAGGAAGTACCTTGAGTAAAACCCCTTCCCTTTTTGCTGGTTTGGGACAGGTTCCACCGATCGTGACAAAAGCAGGGTTCAACCCTCTGCCTCTAACAGCTTTTTCTCTGTGAGGGAAGATGGTCTGAAACTCTGGTTCTCAGAGGAGGAAGGGATTTGAAACTCAGAGACAGTTCCTGTCTCACTACCCCCAAGTCCCACTTGTCTGTGGTGATCTTTTGCCAAGCCTGGCGGTAGTGAGACAGTCTGCCTCTGACAGCTAGAGAAGAGGCGGTCTGTGAAGACACGTCAGGGTGTTTGCTTGCTTTGGGGCTGAGGCTGGGCTTGAGATCCCTGCCTGGAACCCCTTCTGCCCCTACCTCTGAAGTACCCTTGCTGGGGATACTGTTGATACTGGGATGCAGCCATTGCATAGAAAAAGGGTCTAGTATGAAAGGACCTGCCCCTGCCTCCGTCTCCATAGGATCTGGTGGATGAAGAGGTTTTCTTCTTAGCAGAATTGTTCTTGAAGGTGGCCTTATATTCATCCACCTTCTTCATATAAGCCACTGTTGTTTTACCAAAAAGTGAATTACCCTCCAGGGGGAAATCCAGAGCCTTTGTAGGAGTATCCTGGGTAAGATTTGTAGCTCTTAGTTAGGCAAGTCTACATTGAGCAACAGTATTTACCATCCACCTGGCTGCTGTATCATTGGTATCATCAGCCATTTGGAACTGATACTTGGCTGCCTCTAAGCCAAACCTGGCAGTTTCTGCCAGGTCATTAGACAAGGGTGAAGGGGCTTTGTGTGCCATGGCCAGTACAGATTGCCATAAAGACTTTTGGTACTGAGCAGTGTAGGTTTGAACATTTGCCTGCCAAATGGCCAAGGAAGCTGACAAATACTATTTTTTAGCCATGCTGTCAATTTTCCTGGACTCCTTATCTGGTGAGTGAGAAGCCAGGGGCACCTTAGCCTTGTCAGGGGGAGGAAATGGACAAGGAAATGATAGAAAGTATACTTAGAATGGCAGAAAAAGGGGAGATATTGCTGATGGGTGATCTGAATATGCCAGATGTTAACTGGAGTGCAGTTGCAGCAGCCACTTCGAAGAGTGGGGTTATTCTAGATGCCCTACAGGGGCATGCTCTGACAACTAGCTTTGGGAGCCCACTCGAGGGAGCAGTCTTAGACCTGGTTCTCTCAAATGGAGATGGAGAGAGGATCACAGATGTAGAAGTGGGTAGTCATCTGGGAACTAGCGACCATCGAACAGTATGGTTCACAATAAACACAGTAATAGAGTCAAGCCATACAAAGGCAAAAGTACTGGACTTTAGGAGGGCTGACTTTGCCAAAATGGGTGAGTGCCTAAGGAATGCACTTGTAAATGGGCAGGAAGGAGGGGTGGAAGAACAATGGGGAATAATAAAAACTGCCATCACAGAGGTAACAAGCCTTTGTGTGAAGCAAATAAACAAAACAAAATGATGTAAGAAACCACTATGGTTCTCAAAGAAAGTGGCAGTGAAGGTTCAAGAGAAAAAGAAAGCATTCAGGAAGTACAAGGAATCACAGAAGGAGCAGGACAGAGAACTGTATCAGTTAAAGCAAAAGGAAGCTGGGAAGACAGTCAGAACAGCAAAGGCCCAAACCGAGGAAGGAGGATAAAACCTTTTATAGGTACATCAGGGAGCGAAGGAAGACCAAGGGAGGGATAGTGAGGCTTAATAAAGGGGAGGGAGGGTGGGCATGAGGGTGACTGTGAAAAGGCAGAGATACTAAACAAACATTTTTGCTCAGTATTTACAAATGAAGAGAGGGAGGTACCTAAAACAAACAGTAGAAACACTCTGGATGTAGAAGTTGATACCAGCCCATTTACAGAAGAAAGGGTTCTGAAAGAACTCTTAAAACTGAAGGTGGACAAAGCAATGGGGCCTGATGGGATTCATCCCAGAATTCTAAAAGAACTAAGGGTAGAACTAGTGACACCACTGACTACCCTCTTTAACAAATCATGGGATGATGGGGTGGTACCCGAGGACTGGAGGAGGGCAGATGTGATTCCCCTTCACAAAAGTGGGAGCAAGGCTGAAGCAGGAAACTACAGACCTGTTAGTTTAACCTCAGTGATAGGGAAAATGATGGAATCACTTCTGAAGGAAAAAATTGTCAAGTATCTAGAGGCCAGAGGCGCACAGGACCCAAGGCAGCATGGGTTCACAGCGGGAAGGTCATGCCAGATGAATATGATAGATTCTTTGACTGGGTGACCAAAGTAGTAGATCAGGAAGGGGCTGTGGACATGGCCTACCTAGACTTTAGCAAGGCATTGACACAGTCCCACATAAAAGATTAATATACAAGTTAGCCAGCCTGGGAGTGGTATCAAGATGACAGCCTGGGTAAAGAATTGGCTGGAGAATAGGACACAGAGAGTAATAGTAAATGGAGTCCACTCTGAAGAAAGGGGGGTTACTAGTGGAGTACCGCAGGGTTCAGTATTAGGACCGGTCCTCTTCAATGTCTTTATAAGCGACATTGCAAAGGGACTGGAAGGAAAAGTATGTCTCTTTGCAGATGACACAAAGATCTACAACAGAGTTGATGCACAAGGTAGGGTGGAAAGGATGAGAAGGGACTTGGCAAGGTTAGAGGAATGGTCAAATATATGGCAGCTTAGATTCAATGCTAAGAAGTGCAAGGTAATGCACCTGGGAAACAAAAACCCAGGGGAAGAGTACACAATGGGGGGTGAGATACTAACAACAACAAAAATGGATAGGGACCTGGGGGTAGTTATGTCAGATGACTTAAAGGTGGGCAAGCAATGTGAGAGGGCAGCAAGGAGTGCTGGGGGGATACTGGGATGCATAGGGAGAGGCATCACCAGTAGAAAACAGGAATTATTATCCTCTGTACAGACAGCTGGTGAGACCCCATCTGGAGTACTGCGTGCAGTTCTGGAGACCCAATCTCTGCAAAGACATAGGCAGGATGGAAGCTGTCCAGAGTAGGGCAACTAAAATGGTGCAGGGTCTGCACTGGAAGACATATGAAGAGAGACTTAAGGAGCTTAATATATATAGCATTGAGGAAAGGAGGGAGAGGGGGGACATGATAGAAACTTTCAAGTACCTCAAGGGAATCAACAAAGTCCAAGAGGGTAGCATCTTTCAAAAAAAGAGGTGTGCAAGAACAAGGGGGGGCAATTTGAAGATAGAGTGGGGGCGGCTCAGAGGTAATTTAAGGAAGTGTTTTTTCACAGTGAGGGTTGTGGATACATGGAACGGCCTTCCGGAGGAGGTTGTGGAGTCAAAAACAGTGGTGGAATTCAAGCATGCATGGGACAGTCACAATGCAATTCTAGAGGGTGGGGGTAGGAAGAAGTAGGCTGCTGGTTAACTAGGATCTGCAGCTTATCCATTAGGTAGGGAAATGTGCAGACTGGGTGGGCCAAGCGGACCTTATCTGCCATCAAATTCTGTGTTTCTATGTTTCTATGTCACAGCCAGCTGCCTGCACCACCCTCTGGTGGTCAGGGTGGGAAAACAGAAATTCTGGCCCTTCCTTTTCGAGTTGATACTTCCTGTCCGCCTCTTGTCAAGAGGAAGAACAGAATTAGGGGTCTGTAAAATCTTCAGTGCATCTTTCTTGAAGAATTTATTGACAGGCAAAAGGAGCTTCTTTGTGGGGGTTAACCCCATCATCTCAAGGTATTCCACCTCTTCCTCATCCTCTATTTCTTCACTTGTGGTGATGTCAAAGGCATCAGCCATTTTCTTCACAAAAGTAAAATATGAGGAATAGTCCTCAGTGGTTCTAGGAGGTTAACCGAAATCCTGCTCAGGGGAGACCTCAGGCTCAATTGGTTCCCCTTCATACTCCTCTTCACATTCATCATAATCCTCTTCTTCAATAAATGAGGATTTACCAGTGCTGTCAGTCTGTCTAGCTGGGACTGGAACAGGTGACTGCTGGCCATTGGGAAAAAGACCTTGTAAGGCCTGGACCACTTTAAAGGCCTGAGCTATTTCCTGAGGAGAAGGCAGAGCCAGAGCACTCACAAAAGTCCCCTTTTTTCAGTTGGGGGTTCTGTGTACTTTATTTTCTTTGTCTTTTTTGAGGGAACCGGGGAGTCAGCCGGTTCAGCAAGCCTCTTAGTGCCCTTATCACCCATCTCAGGGGTTGAAGCAATTATTGCAGTGGTTTCACCCACAGCAGAAGAGGGTATTGACTGGTCAGAGCCAGAGGGACCGTTAGATGGAGGAAGTTTTTTGTTAAGCCATTCCAGGTGTTTCGACACTGTTTTATCTGGGAAGGTTTTACAGATGTCACAATCTTCCTTAAGATGATCATAGCCCAGGCAATCCGCACATAAACTATGTCTGCCTTGGCAAACACTCCCCCACAGTTAGTGCATTTTTTAAGGCCAGGTTCACCAGTTTTCCTTTTATTTGTAACCGCTAAATAATTTTAAAGTTTTAACAAAAGTTTAGCGGTTGTGGTCGGTTCCAGAACCGATAAGGAACCAATGAGAACCGAAACTGATGCAGAAAATGAACCGAGGCTATCAGTTCAGTAACCAATAAAGCAGTTACTACAATAAAGTATTTAAAATAAATTTAAACTAAACTAACAGTTTTTTTTAGTCAGAAAACACCTGAACTAATAAATCTAAGTCAGTTCCCCACTGGTTATACCAAACTGGGAGTAACCGATAAAAACATAAAATTTAACACTAAAACCTAGGTTTAGCTAAAATTAACAAGGAGTAAAAGGCAGCAAATAAAAGAAAAAGATACTTATATGAAATTATAAGTTTCTTCACGTCACAGGAACAAGTTGAAGAGCAAGACTCTGAGCGACTAGACTTTACAAGTGGAGAGGGAAATCTGAGGGGTTTAGAACTAAGGCAGTTAGTTCAAGGCAGCATTTCAATAGTTGTCACGTGCAAAGATTTCCATCATTTGCATGTGTTCTATCCTCTCCAGGCAGTGTAGGCTTCAAGGGACACGGCAGAAAGTTAGGAATACCTGAGTATTACTGGGGTTAGAAAACAAGCATCCTTATCTGAACATGATGCTCCAAAGTGGTATGCCCCACATATGGCAACACCAACACAGCGAACTACAACCCTGTTGGCAAAATGGGCACTTTGCCGACAATTGGCTATTAGGTATGCCACTGTTTCTGAGAGCACCTGTCTCCAGTCCTGCACCCCTCGAATCAACTCCGACTGGGTTGATAATCTAAAGATGGGGGGTGGGGGGGCAGAGCCCCCCCCGATAAAAGAAATGGTCTGGAAGATACATAGGAATCATGTTAACCACAACTTGCAGTCAACATGATTCCTGTCGGCAAGATGCCAGTCGACAAAAGGGTTGTCGAACCGGCGTCATAGAGCCCTCCATAGAAAAGAGAATTTGGGGATAAAAAATCTGGGAAAGTCCAACTGGGGCTTCATGTTGGGTGGGCTTTCAAGGTTGGGATCTTAGTAGACCCTGTGGTGGAACTACTGCCTGGAGAAATGGCCTCGCTAGGAGGGGCCTCCAGCCTAGGTGGCTAAGGGTAGGGTGTTAGGGATGACATGCATGTCTCTGATGGAGATCACTTAATTAGAAGTTGAATGGTATCCAACTTGGTATCCCTCCCAGTATGCTATATTGTGTAAGCAATTGCCCAGGGATAATGACAATCTGTAGTTTGCATATAAGTGGAGTTGGGGGGATACCCTCATTTGTGTCACACTAAGATGAAAGAAGGTCTATATATTATTACTGTTAGGGTGTCTTCTGTGTAAGGACCTGTTTTAGTACGCACTCGTACTTTAAGGAAGCCTCTAATGCCACAATGTGGTCATTAAAATATTCGATTACATGGTGTTCTTAATGTTAGCCTGCACCTGTAAATGTTAGAGGCAGAAGGATTGTTCTGGTACATCAGTACATCCAACTATATTAAGTAACTCCAACTATATCCCCAGCACAGTCAGCCAATGTTCCACCCCCTCTCCTTTATCTCCATTATTAGGCAGTATAGCCTAGAGGTTAGAGTAACCTGCTGTGAATCAGCTGTGGTACATTCAGCTAACCTGGGTTTGAAACCCACAACCTTCACTTGCATACTGTGTGACTCTGAGCAAATCACTTAACCAGCACAAAGCTCCCAGGCCGCTCCTGAAAACAGGCGCGTGTGCCTAGTGGGCCTTACCCGGTTAACAAAGAATAAAAGAATAATTATACAATGGCAAAAAAAAATCTTGGGCTCTGATTCGTCAGTCTGGGACTGGACCCGTGATGTTATCCCAGTACAACATCATGGATCTAGTCCCACCACAGAAAAGACCGTATCAAATGTTAAAAAAAAAAATCACTCCACGACGCGACTGACTGCCCCACTACCCTCCTCGCTGACAGGACGATCAGTCTTACTACCTGGTCTGCCCCTACACTGACACACACTGTGTTTACTGAACACCAAGTTCAAATCTGCTCCTAAGATACCGATAAAAAGAAAACCACCATCAGGAACCCTGTAGTTTCAGGCATAGTGAGCCTGCATTTTAAACAGTGACATGCGACTACCTATATCAGCTCACCGAGTTCTCTCTTGCCATAGCTCGCTGACTCCTCACACCGAGGCGAGTGAAGTGAATCACCACATTGAGCGATGAAATGCATCGCCAACGCCTTTCTAGATGCACAAGAAATGTATTCGAGGAGCCAGCGAGCGTTATAGCAAGAGAGGACTCAGCGAGCGTTATGAGTAGAGCCGCGTGTTCACTGTTTAAAATGCAGGCTCACTCGCGTCTGAAATTACAGTGTTCCTGACGTAGTTTTCTTTTTATCAGGTATCTTAGGAGCAGATTTGAACTCGGTGTTCAGTAAACACAGTGCTGTCAGTGTAGGGGCAGACCAGGTAGTAAGACTGATCGTCCTGTCAGCGAGGAGGGTAGTGGGGAGCCACAAAGACAAACATTAAAACTAATACAGAGAAACCATGTAGGGGGCAGCGCCACCTCCTGCACAAGACAGGAACTGTGCACTTTTTTTTCAATAAGTATACATTCCCAAACAAAAAAATGAAATAAATTTATATTTTAAACAGGTTTTCCTATCTTTTCTACTTAAAATAAAATGAGCCATTGTATAATAGCAATAAGGCACTCCAGTGTGTGTTGTGCTGAGATATCACTTCTGGGGTGATAGTCGACCGGCCCGCGCCTCGCGCTCAATCACCCCAGGCGTGACGTTATCCCAGCACAACACACACCCTGTCGTGCCTTATTGCTTAAATAGATCCAGCTGACCTGCTCCAGATTCATGTGGCTTGCTATATTTAACAATAACTAAAGTCCAAGATTTCAAAAGGAAACAAAACAGCATAAAGAATTGCAGGTATTATTTGCCTGGCTTGTCTCAAGCTGTCCATTATGACCCAAAGCACAGAAACAACCAGTAAATTTGGCATGCCTTATGGGGTTAAGGAAAGTTTTTGATGAAAGTATTACTCAGCAGTGCCCTGCTACCGAATGCTGTGTCCAGTCTACAAAGTTGCTTTTTCTCTGTGGCCATGCTGCCTATCACTCAAAAAGAAACTAAAGTATAAGGGATTGCATGCATTATTTGTCTAACATGCCTCCTACTGTCCATTATGTCCTGCGGCACAGAAAGGACTATGCAACTTGACATTCCTATTGGAACCGGGGAGGGGTTTGTATGCTGTGATTGTTCAACAGTGCCCTTTAACAAAATGGTATGTCCAGTCTATGAGGTTGCTATGGTTCAGAGGCCCCACTGCTGTTCGCCACTCCCTAGGCAAAGCCCCCCCACTTCATAGTACCTCCAGGCCCAGTCCAGCTTCACTCAACCTGCCGTGTAATTGATGTTTCCAGTGTCCCGAAGGGTCACCCCTCAGTCTAAATTATGAGGCAACATTATTTCAAGTTGGTCCTCCGTGCTCCGCCATTCCACTTTGGTCGCGAGTGTCTTTATGTGAATATCATGGCCACACTGTCCCTGTAAGCCTTTCTAACTGGGGATGTTCCATGAACCCTTTCACAGTTTACCTGTAGGTTAGGTTAAAACCACTTGGAGGAGTGGGGGCCAACCAACAAACCAGTCTTTCTCACTGTCTAGTTTCCAACTTCTGGATCACCATTTGGACAGTCCTTCTGGAGGCAGCTACTGTAAATCATGCAAAGAATTGATCAAATGTGGTTGCAGAAAGGCTTTCAGACGACCATGCAAATGTTTCAATGCCTCACTTCCATGTGCTGATCTGTGTGCTTGTGCAGGATCATGCTACAGAGACAATGATAGTGATAACTAAGTATTTTGGCAATTTTTGTAAACAAGTATGAGAATTTTAATTTTGTTCATCCCTTAACTGCAGCAGGTATTTAATACTGAAATTCTGTAACCTGATAATGTACAATCACAGAATGTTTTTTGTGTGACGTACACTTTTGTGAGATAACTGTAAACATATCCTGTTTTCATTTCATTACTATTTCAAGTAATCTTTTTAACAGTTTATCTGTAAAGATGTATCTGCAATACATATTTCTAAAGATAACACAATGAGTGTTTGCTTGTCTTTAGATGACAGCACATCTCTACATCACAGTTATCTGGATACCACAAATTGTACACTCATTTTGAAAATTTTTCCACACGATACAAGATTAATTTCAAACCAAAGGTCTGCATGCTTGGTTTAAAGTAGTGATGTAAAGTATACAAAATATTATTTGGTGTAATTTGTAATAGTCTGGAAACATATCCATGGACCAACGTGTCAAATATATGTGTATTTTTGGTGTTTTACACATCATTGTACATGAACTGTATTTTGACCCCCTTAATATCATCAAATTATAGGCCTGATTTTACAAAGGGGACACACCAATGCAAAGGGGGTCACAGATGCGCCAAAACCTTAGGATGCAGACTGGTCCAATTTTCAAAGGGGTGGTGCATTTGCAACTTTTCTCCCACTTTGCGGCACCTTGCGCCAAAGGGTTGGCACAAATGCTGTGATCCCGGATACAAGGATAGTCCAGAGATATGGTGGTCTAACTCTCTTGTGTCCTGGGTTCTGGACTTGCAGCAGGCATTTGAGGCACACATATTTGAAAATCCTGCTTGCTGCAAGGTGTGACACAAGTTGCCACTTGTGTCATACACCCTGCCACAACTCCAGTGCGTCACCACATGTCGTTTGAAAATCAGGCCCCATGTGTTCTGCTTTTATTTTAAAGAAAACATAAAAACCTACTTATGTTTCAATATCCATGCCTTTTTTCACATTTTGAATTATTTTGCAATATTCTGCTAGACTATTGGAAGAAAACTAGAATATAAGTTAGAGTACCAGCCAGTCTGAATGTCACCACTTAACCATTGCTACTATAACAACTATCAGGAAAAGCAGAACTACCAGCATTGAAATCAATCTGGTTAAGGCATATTTCCTAAAAAGAATCTGTACAAAATGAGAAAGAAGCTGATTGACAACAGGGACTTGTCTGTCAGAGTTGCTGCCAGTACAGTGTCATGTACTGGTTGCACCTCCCCACTCCCAGGATGATTATTTGGTCCAAAGGCAGGCAAGTCCCAGGTCTCTCTTTGTAACCACTCTCCTGAGTCTGATTTTTCTTTTAAGAAGGAAATATTATGTTTGTCGCTAGTTGTATTTCTCTGCGTTCACAGGCACCACTTTGCTTAGCAACAGCTCTCAATTATGAAGAAGAAACACATCACCATTAGGAAGAAAAACAGAATTTAAGTTAGAGCACGAGCCAGTCCAAAAGCCACCACTTAACCGCTGCTACTTTCACAACTATCAGGGGAAAACAGAAGTACCAGCATTTAAATCACTCTAGTTAAGGCATGTTTACCAGAAAAGATCTGTTCAGAATGAGAAGGAAACTGATGATTGAGAACAGGGACTTGCATGCCTCATGCACTGCCAGTACAGTGTCATGTACTGGCTGCACCTCCTACCCACCCCCAAGGATGATGATTTTTGTCCAACGGCAGGCAAGTCCCAGATCTCTGTTGGTCTTTAAGCACTCTCCTGAATCTGATATTTTTATAGGAGGCTAATTTAAGTTTGTTGCTAGTTCTGTTCCTCAGCAGTCACAGGCACTGCTTTGTTTAGCAATTAGGAAGAAGGAACACACCACCACTGGAAACAAACAGAATGTAAGAAAAAGGAGTAGCAGCCAGTCACCGCTTTATTAAGCAATTTGTTGTGATGATAGACACTGCCTTTTTTAGTTTCTGGGACATAAAGAAATGATAATACTCAATGACGAGTGTAGGAATTACAGGGGAAATTGCCAGGGCCTAGCTCCGGTTGCTCTGAAGTGAGCCCTGTTAGCCCACACATCATTGCCATTGACTTATAAAGGGAAGGGGGGCAGCTCAGTTTAAAGATAGGACCCTTATGGGCCTCCTAGCTCCCAAAGTTCATAAAATGTCATTCCAACACTGCCTGAGTCTGGAGTCAATAAAGCAACTACATGACAGTAAACCCTACCTCTGGGTTAAATAAAAATTATACCCTGTGATTGGATGCAAAAACAGCAAGTACGTGACAGTAAGTTGTGCCCCTGGGGCCAGAAGAAATAGCAACCTGTGAATGAGGCAATACAGCAACTATGGAACAATACGTCCTGGCCCTGGGGCCAGAAGAAATAATACCCCAAACTGGAAGAAATAAAGTAACTACGTGACAGTAAGTTCTACCTCTGGGGCTAGAAGAAATGATAACCCAAAACTGGAAGACGTAAAACAACTGTGTGATAGTAAATACTGCCTCCGGGATAGGAGAAATTATACCCCAAGACTAGAGCCAATAAAGCAAGAATGTGACAATAAAGCCTGCCTCTGGGGCCAGGAGAAATGATACCCAGAGACTAGAGGCAATAAGGCAAGAACGTGACAATAAATCCTGCCTCTGAGGCCAGGAAAAATTATACCCCTGAGACTGGAGCCAATAAAGCAACAATGTAACAATAAAGCCTGCCTCTGGGGCCAGGAGAAATGATACCCCAATACAGGAGGCAATAAAGCAACAATGTGACATTAAAACCTGCCTCTGGGGCCAGGAGAAATAATACCCCAAGACTGAAGGCAATCAAGCAACAATGTGACAATAAACCCTGCTTCTGGGGCCAGGAGAAATGACACCCCAAGACTGGAGTCCATAAAACAAGAATGTGTCAATAACTCCTGCCTCGGGGGCCAGGAGAAATGATACCCCATGACTGTAGCCAATAAAGCAACAATGTGACAATAAATCCTGCCTCCGAGACTAGGAGAAATTATACCCCAAGACTGGATGCAATAAAGCAACAATGTGACAATAAATCCTGCCTCTGGGGCCAGGAGAAATGATACCCCGAGACTGGAGCCAATATAACAACAATATGACAATAAGTCCTGCCTCTGGGGCCAGGACAAATGATACCCTGAGACTGGAGCCAATAAAGCAACAATGTGACAATAAATCCTGCCTCTGAGACCATGAAGAAATGATACCCCGAGACTGGAAGCAATAAAGCAACAATGTAACAATAAAGCCTGCCTCTGGGGCCAGGAGATATGATACCCCGATACTGGAGGCAATAAAGCAACAATGTGACATTAAAGCCTGCCTCTGGGGCCAGGAGAAATGACACCCCAGGACTGGAGCAAATAAAGCAAGAATGTGACAATAAATCCTGCCTCTGGGAGCAGGTGAAATGATACCCCAAGACTGGAGGCAATACAGCAACAATGTGACAATAAATTCTGCCTCGGGGGCCAGGAGAAATGATTCCCCGAGACTGGAGCCAATAAAGCAACAATGTGACAATAAATCCTGCCTTTGAGACCAGGAGAAATGATACCCCAAGACTGGAAGCAATAAAGCAACAATGTGACAATAAAGCCTGCCTCTGGGGCCAGGAGAAATTATATCCCCCGAGACTGGAGCCAATAAAGCAACAATGTAACAATAAAGGCTGCCTCTGGGGCCAGGAGAAATGATACCCCGATACTGGAGGCAATAAAGCAACAATGTGACAATAAAGCCTGTCTCTGGGGCCAGGAGAAAAGCTACCCCAACACTGAAGGCAATAAAGCAACAATGTCACAATAAACCCTGCCTCTGGGGCGAGGATAAATGACACCCCATGACTGGAGCCAATAAGGCAAGAATGTGACAATAAATCCTGCCTCTGGGAGCAGGCGAAATGATACCCTGAGACTGGAGGCAATACTGCAACAATGTGACAATAAACCCTGCCTCGGGGTGCAGAAGAAATAATACCCCAAAACTGGAAGCAATAAAGCAAGGATGTGACAATAAATCCTGCCTCTGGGGCTATGAGAAATGATACCCCGAGACTGGAAGGAATAAAGCAACAATGTGACAAAAAATCATGCCTCTGGGGCCAGGAGAAATGATAACCCGAGACTGGTTGCAAAAAAGCAACAATGTGACAATAAATCCTGCCTCTGGAGCCAGAAGAAATGATACCCTGAGACTGGAGCCAATAAAGCAACAATGTGACAATAAATCCTGCCTCTGAGACCAGGAGAAATGATACCCCAATACTGGAGGCAATAAAGTAACAATGTGACATTAAAGGCTGCCTCTGAGGCCAGGAGAAATAACCCAAGACTGGAGGCACAAAAACAAGAATGTGACAATAAACCCTGCCTCTGGGGCCAAGAGAAATTATACCCCGAGACTGGAGGCAATAAAGCAAGAGTGTGACAATAAATCCTGCCTCTGGGAGCAGGAGAAATGATATCCCAAGACTGGAGGCAATATCTCAAGAATGTGTCACTAAATCCTGCCTCTGGGGCCAGGAGAAATGATACCCCGAGACTGGAGGCAATAAAACAACAATGTGACAATAAATCCTGCCTCAGGTGCCAGGAGAAATGATACCCCGAGGCTGGAGGCAAAAAAACAGCTACAACTTAGTCAGTAATCCCTGCCTCTGTATGAGAAGAGATAGCCTGAGACTGTAGGCAATGGCAAACCCTGGCTGTAATGTTATTTAATAAATTAAGACTTTCTTCTGTATGTTCAAAAGATGTGAGATTTGCCTGCAGTATGTTATTCTAATATTTGTAATGTAATGCACTGCTAATGCTACCATCCACAGTTATCAGTAGACAAAAACATTGGAGGGAATTGTTTCTGAGTGGCTCACAGAATGGGCTAAGAGGAACTGAGACTTGCCTGCCCAGTGTGCACCCCATACTCAGTTGTTAACATAACTATAGTATATATATATATATTTTAATATGCCAGCTGCATGTTTTCATACTGCCAAAGGCAGGTAAATCCCAGATCTTTAACAAGCCTTTTTAGATAAAACTGAGGGCTGATGCTATTGTCACTTAGTCCACACATGCATCATAGGTACTGCAGTCAATCTATTTTCTTCTTCAAGATTAGCATCACATAACTTTCCAGAATGTTAGTTTCTCGACATTGTCTGGGTGTTAATCTTGTTTATCAGTTACAACATCCCCAACAGAGCAAAATAAATGTTCAGAGCAGACACTGAAGGGCGGATATCCAATATACTTACAAGCAAGGCTAGCCAGCTTTGGCCAGCATGATTTTCTTCCCAGTAACCTAAACGGTCATCCTTAATATTGATGGTGGGCTTAGACAGGTATGCGCCTACCATGTTTACTATAGAGCATACATTTTCTTCTTTTGGAATTTAAATGTCCTGCAGTTGGCACCAAATGTCATTCTCCTCGTTGTCTTCTTCTGTAGTGGATTTGTTTTGGTACAGTCTGCTGATATAGTGTCATTGTAGCATGGGTGTAGGAATGCATACTCCAAGCACTCCATGGTGTGCAATTTTATTTAAGGGGGGTAGCAAATAGGCTCTGAACTGCTTCCTTTTTCTATGAAAACTAACAAAGAAAATACTGAAGCTTTCTGTAATTTTATTCATAGGAGTCGAAACTAGAAGAACTGGTCACTAATACTCTCTTTGCTTCCCAAGGACAATACAACTTTACAGGCTCTGGGCTGGTATGTGGGTATCTTGGGGAACAATGCATGGCATTTGTATTTACCCATGCATGGCAACAACCACTGTCATGAGATACAAAAGTTGTATTTATTATGCCAAATGAGGCAACAAACACGGCCCTGGTGTACATTTGTATATTGTCTGGTTACACCTGGGAAGGGGGGTAGCGCACCCTAACGGGGGGGGGTAGCAGTGAGTCCACTTGGTGTGCAGATCTGAAATCCCTGGCTACACCCCTGCATTGTAGTACTGCTTCCTAATGAAACCTTATCTGCTATATCAGTCAAAAGTTGCCTGTAGTCCAGCTCCTCCATATCCTGAGAAGTAACATCATTAAACATGGATCTAGCAACGTTGCTAAGATATACTCTTTGCTCCGTGTCATGGCTGATAATTTGTCTCCATTGCTAAGTCCGGTAAGTATATTATTAACTAGAGATTGGTTCGTAGCTAGTTGTTCTTTAATTTTTCCAAGCTTTTTGTTTTGAGAAATAGAATGAGTGGAACAACTTGACTAAGGGATGCCTTTTCTGCACTGACCTCTTTTGTAGCACTCATAAACAGTTTCAGCATATGAAACAACTGTTCCATCAGAGACCATCGAGCAGAATGGAATATAGTCCCATCATACTATCTTTGAACATGATGCACTCGGTGATAGCTACCTTTTGTTCAAGGATGCATTCAATCATACGGTAAGTTGAATTCCACCTAGTTTGTATATCCTGGACAAGTTGGTAGTGAGGAAGACCTTTGTTCTTCTGGATATTGCAAGGATGTCGTGGGCTTTTACAGAGTGGTTGAAGTGGCTACACACTTTGCAAACTGTGCCTACAGTGGTCGACGCTCATCAGCTATTATCCAGGAAGCTTTGAACAATTAATTTAAGACAATGTGCGAGACAATGTACTGTACATGTACAAAATTGCCATCATGAAGCACTTTTCTTATATTTGAACCATTGTCGGCAACAAAAAAGGCAACTTTCAAACCCTGTAAGGTAACCCAGGCACTAACTCGTTTTTCAAGTTCTTGCTGATTGCGCTGTGTGTGTGTGTCTTGAAAGTGAGATACATGGAGTATGCCATTTTCAGAAATGTTAAGGTTTTTTCTTCCCATGAGAGACAGTAGTGGTAGTAGTGGTTGGAGTGATGTGTGATGATGATGGGTTACCCACAAAACTGACACAACGTGCAGTAAGAGAAGGCTAGGCAATAGTTTGGGCACTGGTTTACATGTTGGTAGTAAAGGGGACAACATTGTCCTTTGCCTCTCATACAGCATGCCTCACTTGAAGTACTAAACTGTCATACATCCTGGGAACAGCAGTGACTGAAGAATATATCCTATCTGGCATTACATATCATGGCTCTGAGTATTCTGTAAGCCTCTGGAAACTTGGATCTTCTACAACGGTGTATGTCTGCAAGTCAAGTGCAATTGTTTCTGTTATTTTATGACTGATTGTCACTGTTATCGGATGGTTTTGTGAACATTTAGATTTTCTTCTAAAACCTCTTGTAACTTTAACTGCCTCTTAACAAGGGTAAAGATAGTCTTGGCTAGGGAACTACATGCCCTGACTGGTAAAACAGAAGACCTCACAGAAGAATTTTCTTGGGACGGAAGATGACTTTTGGACCAAGGCTGCGGACTGCCGCCTCCAGCTGTTTCAGAAGAATGTTCCTGCTCATGGAGAGCCCTACTAGATTTCCAAAGAAACAATGTTAGACTGTTTGTCTGAGCCATATATAATGACAGGGTAAATTCGCATAAGATGTTGCATCATTGTTGTGGTTCCAAGATTACCTTTATTTTTTTCTCTGACTCGTGCGAATGTTGCAGTGCACATATACTGCTTGGCAAACATCCTTGGAGTTTATGTAAAAATTATTCCATACAGTAGAGATGGACTGTCTATTTTTAGTAATGAGCTCAGGAAGGGTCGATTGGCTGGGTTTAATGAGGAAGACATATCGGTGGAGGATGCAGGCTCATCAGGTGAAACAATAATAGATTCCTCTGCATCCGCCCCAGTTCCCTCATCACTACTATCAGACTTTGTTTCACTTTGTTTGACTTGTGCCTTAGAAATGTTCCCTCTTCTTTTTGATGATTTAGTAGCAGTACTGTCCTTCATGAGCATCATGACATCAGCATTGTCACTGTCATAAACAGGTCAAGTCACACTCATGGTTTCCATGTCATCATTATCACCATGAACATGGTCATCATCATTAAATTCACTACATCTGCCACTGTTACTTGGAGACTGATTTATTTGAAATGGCTATATTGCGAATCGAGCAACTCCGCCTCGAGTTGTACCTTTAAGTGCTTTAGCTTTATGTATTATAGGAATACTCATTGTTTTCACAATTTTCCCAGATGAATTAGTAGAAGCCTTGGAGGATAACGAAGAGTCTTGTGAAACTTTGTTTCCTTCTGCACTACTGAGCCCTTCTACTGTAGCCAGTCCTTCCTCAGTTGTAAAGGTCTCAGCATTTTGAGAGTTACGCAGCAGTACCTGGATAGTAGTAGGATTATCAGTATCTTCAATACACTTTGGTACTTGATTTTTAGTTTTTGATGTGATACTCATTTCTGGACTACTGAACAAACATTTACATTTATTGCCTTATTTGCCAGTGGTTTTTGTTTTATAATGTTTTTAAGTACTCATATTGCCAGTCTGTCTTGAGTGACTTGTTTAGGGTCACAGTCAGACAGTACGCAAGTGGTGGATGACTGTCAGAGCTTAATTCAAACACACAAGTCTGCTATATAATATTCTAGTTCACACTGGTGCACTACCCACTAAGCTATAAGGGCTGATGCCACACAATGCCAGTGCCACAGTTCAGTTTAAATCGGGTGACCAAGCTACCCTAACCAGTCTCTACGAGTCCTTCCAAAGCAAGAATATTTTTTTTTAAATCATCCACAAAAGGCCCACTGAACCAAAGATTAGAGTTGGTGTGCCCCAAGAGCACAGTGAGGTACTTAGGAGACCTGTTCATGGTCACACAGATAGTAAGTATGCAAATGGTGGGTGGCTGTCAGAGTTTAATTCAAACACAGGTCTGCTACGTATTATACTAGCTCACATTGGTGATCTTCCCACTAAGATATAAGGGTTGGTGCCTCCCACTGAATTTGAATTTATTTGTAAGTGGATGACACACTGGAATACAATTCCATTTATAGGTGTGACCTGAGGTCCAGTAAACAAACAAACAATTAAGCAATATTATACAATGGCAAGAAAAAATCCTGGACTCTGATTGGTCAGTCTTGGGCTGGACCCGTGATGTTAATCAGTACAACATCACGGGTCTAGTCTCAGCCTCACTGTGAACCTGCAGATGATTTTTTGGAGCTAGAGCTTTTTTTTTTTTTTATCTCCTCTTAGAGACAAAAATATTTTTCCACACTAAAAAATTCTTTAAATTATTTTTATTTTATATATAACAATGAGCCATTGTATAATAGCAATAATGCCCTCCAGGGTGTGTGTCGTGCTGGGATAACGTCATGCCTCAGTTGTTGGGGCGCGCGCCGGCCTGCGGCCTCGTGCCCAACCACCTGGAGGCGGACGTTATCCCAGCACGACACACACCCTGTCAGGCATTATTGCTTAATGCCGACAGGTGTGTATCATGTTAGATAACGCCACGCCTCAGGTGGTTGGGCACGAGGCCGCAGGCCGAGTGCATCCAATAACTGAGGCGTGACGTTATCCCAAACGACACACACCCTGGAAGGCATTATTGCTATTATACAATGGCTTGTTGTTATACAGAAGAAAAAAAATCATTTTAAAGATGTTTTTGTGTGGAAAAATATTTTTGTTTTTTAAGAGACAACGGAAACAATCAAGCAAAGCAAATCAAGCAAAAGCAAAAAATCAACTAGAGGTTCACAGTGAGGCTGAGACTAGACCCATGATGTTGTACTGGGATAACATCATGGGTCTAGCCCAAGACTGACCAATCAGAGTCCAGGATTTTTTCTTGCATTGTATAATAAACATTTAACAATAACAGTAGAGGAAAAGAAAACATTTTTCCACGTCAATAAAAACAATAGTAAAAAGTTAATAACAGGTACAAACCATTTGATTTTTATGAAAGGTTGCCAGACTACCAGAGCATGTTTTATAACAGTTTAGTTGCCTAATGCTTGCTGGAAGTTCATTCCATGTCACTGGTTCAAGGTATGAGAAAGAACGCTGTCCACTAAGAGTTCTCATGTATGATCATAAGATGATCTTGTTTTAGCAGGCACATATTTATCTTTTAAATATTTAAATAAGCTAGCTGGAGCACCTAAGTTTCAGATCTTAAATGTAAGTCTGGGTAATGATAGCTTAAAATGTAGTTATGGTGTTAGCCAATTCACACTCTTTAATATTTCACAGTGATGCAAATTCCTATGTGCGGACAACGCAAACCTGCCTATCTTATTTAATAAAGTGGACTTACACTGTAATGTACTCACTGGAGCATTATCTACCACAACCCATGTGTAGGTAATCAATGGCAATAAACCCTGCTTTACAATTGCCAGTTCAGTGTCATCAGTCATAAAAGTACGAAGTCTATATAATAGAGCCAATTTAATATGAATTTTTTTTTAATTATTGATTGTGTATGCAAACCAAAATTTACAGCTGAGTCTAAAGTCACCCCTAAGTATTTCATACTCTCATCTGTCTCATATAAAGTCCTATCCATAGACACTACCTGCAAACAGATGTTCTTATCCTTTAGCCTAGGTCATGTTCTGAAAAGCATAGGTTTGTTTTTTTTGTTTATTTAGAACTATTTTGTTCTTATGTAACCAGTCTTGAACTTTAGCCAATTCACCCATCAATAATGTAGAGATTTTTTGTTCTGATGGTTCCTGTGAGTATATCACAGCATCATCCATGTACAGTATAAGACTAGCTTTATCAATAACAGATGAAACCGAGTCAAAGAATAATGAAAATAGAATCGGCCCTAAAATGGAGCCTTGTGGTACTCCACATTTAATCTTCACTTTCTCTGAGACACTACCCCCATATCTAACCATTTGATATCTGTTTGTCAAATAATTGTTAAGCCATTCTAATGCTGAATGGCCTATCCCCAACTCTCCCAACCTTTCAACCAATAACGTGTGATCCACAAGATCGAATGCCATGGTCAAGTCCATGAATACAGCCCCAGTCAGGCATCCCCTCTTCATGCCCCCCCAGGACCGCGCTCGTGAACTCGACCAAGGCAGTTTCTGCTCCCCCTCCCTTTCTAAAACCATGCTGGTTCTGTGATATACTGTTACATCTATCCAAATATTCAACTAACTGCACATAAACCAACTTTTCTTGAATTTTCAAAATAGCAGATGGTATTGATATAGGTCTGTAATTTGTAAATTCACAGATAGACCCTGATGTATGAATAGAGGTAACATAAGAATATTTCCATATATCCAGTACTTCATCCAGTGAAAAGGACAGGTTTAGGATGAGACTGATTGGATAGGCCAATTTTACAGCTGAGATTTGCAAAAATTTAGGTGACAAGCCATCATAACCACATGATTTATCTGGCTTTAGTCGTTTTAGTAATTTGAAAACTTCTTGTGTTTTTACAACCCTTAGACAGAATTTAGGTCTACCTAACATTCCTTCGTATCCCACTTTTGTTCTATAGGGGAATTATCTCTGTATTTTTCTAGCTCAGTAAATATTCTATTTAATTAATTTGCAGTCTGAGTGGGACACTGTCCGTGCTAGAGTTCAAATTAAAATCGGAATGACCAAGCTGGCCTAATCAGCCTCTACAAGTCCTTCCAAAGCAGGAATTGTTTTTAATCTTCCACGAAAGGTCCACTGAGTTGAAGATTATTGGTGGTGTGCCACAGGAGCACAGCAAGGTACTTAGCACTTAAGCTGCTGGAAGATTTAGAACATATACATTTTTAGGACGTGTATACATGTTGGCAGTACTGTAACGGTTAAGGGACTTGTTCAGGGTTGCACAGATAGTATGCGATTGGTGGGTGGCTGTTGGATTTTTTAATTCACAGTCACACACAGGTCTGCTAAATATCATCCTGTCTCACTTCACATTGTGCTCCAACTAGTAAGCTGTAAATGTGAGGGGCTTGATCAATAAACTGCGGCATCTGCAGAGCACAGGCTATTATCACTGTCTGCACTCAGCCTGCCCGATGCCCACTGGCCAAACTCACTTGCATTTTCCCCTCCCACGCCCTCCATTTTTGCCCGCATTTTCCTTTTCAGTTTCTCCCTGGCCTGAAAGGTTTTTCTAATAGAGAGAGAGAGACTTCATTCAGCTGAAAAATAGAACTGAGTCAGCTCAATCAGGAAGACTCAAAAAAGTGATTTTTCTTTTTTTAGTTCTAGTTTTTCCTATGTCTGTTGTTTTTCATACCCCAAATTATTTGATTTTTTTTCACAAGTCCTCCTCCACAGAGTGTGAAGAGAGACCATCTCTCTCTGCTTAGTAGTCAGATTGCAGACTGAGTTTATCAGTGCCATGCGCTACTCCCTTCCCCCACCCCATTTGGCTCAGTTCTTTTTTTTTCCCTTTTTGTTTTCTTCTTTGTCTATGCCACCAGGTGTGTGGCCGGGCATCCTGCTGGTTTGCACCCCTCAGCCTCTCGGGCCTGTCCGGGTCACTGTGCTGTTTGTTGCTGTATGGGTGCTTGCCCAAGCCAGCCTTTGGAGTGCCTCACTCTTGTACTGGCATTCGGCCAGCCTGTGCAGTTGTGCTTTCGGCTGGTGGTGTTGATGCCTTGCCCCCTAATTCCGCGCCTCTGTTTCAGCACTCAAGATGGCTGTTACCCCCTGCTCCTATGAACTAAAGCATGGATGCACACCCCAACTGAAATTGGTCCACTGTCTGTTGTTACTGGGGACACAGACTTTCTCCAACCAAGATAGACACGGGATACAGGTGGTGAAATCACCTGTCTCTAACTAGATACTGGCAATTCATCCAAAACAGAACATGTATCACATTTGCTGACCTACAACAAAGATATGGTTTGCTTCGGTGGGATTTATTTTCTACTTTTTGCAGGTACAGCCTCACCTCACCACAGACAACAGGCTTTGTAAAATGGTGAGGGAACTCACAGAACTGGAGTACTTCCTATACTGAGCAGCTGTGTTGGCAGGCAGGAGAGGAAATATCACCAAGGCTTATAAAGCACTACAGGGCTCAGCATGCCTGGACTTCCTTCAACTAAGAGGTAGATGGGAAAGAGACACATAGGTCCCCATCACAGAGGAAGACTAGGAAAGAATTTGGAAGCAGGGGTGGAAAAAGACAGCCTCCCCTGGCTGGTGAGAATTTCATTGGAAATATCTAACCTACTTCCTTCATACCCCAATGAATACGAATCATTTGGTTGGGGGGGGATCCAACCTGTGTTGGAGGGGATGTATACAGGTGGGGATCCGCCACCACATCTTTTGGAGCTGTCCGGTGGTCCAGGCATACTGGGCACAGGTCCACAGAACCATGTACCAAATCTGGTGAGCCAGTGTTCCATGTACCTTTGAGCACCTCTTCATGGGGAAAATGGTTCCTGCCACTGGGCCCCAACGGCAGCAGATGTTGTTCAGAGCAATTTGTTTGGTGGCTATGAAAGTGATCAGACTGTTGTGGTTGACATCTGTACAACCCCCAGTAGAGACTTGGGTGCAGAAAGTCCATGATCTGCAGAGAATGTAAAGAATCATGGTGACCTTGCACCTGACTCTTGAGAAATTTATTGAAGTGTGGCAAAAATGGGACGTGTACGACACAAGAGAGAGAACTGCTTCACAGGGAGTGGAGCAGGGGGGCAGGGCCCTGAACCAATCAATTGTTTATACATCAGTAAATGCACTCCCCACAGGGGGGAGCAGCGGGTGCAACAAGAGGTTGGGGTCATGACAGTGAGATGGGAGAGGAACCCCAGGGCTGTTGTGCTACCACTCCCAGAGGTGATAATCATTCTCCACACACATAAAAGGCCAAGATCTAGAACACCAGCAGAGGCAATTAGTCAGAATTTTGTTTCAGACAATTTGGTTTATTGCATAGGTTTGCAGTTTCAAATGTTTTCTTTCTTTGGTGGATCTTCTGACATAGCCAACAGGAACTGGCACTACATTCTCTGAAGAAGACAACAATTATCTGCAAAGCAAGTGACTGTATTGAATACATATGGACTGCTGTAAGGTTTAAAGCATGACTTTGTCTTGCACTATTCGATGATCTACTTGATGTTTTTGTTAGTGCCATCAATAAAGCTGAGTTTAAAAAAAAAAAAACAACATTCACACAGTGGAGGACAGGAGAATGAGGGGTGAAATGATTGAGATGATAAAGGATCTCGGCTGAATACCCAAGGTGGATAGCAGAGGGCTGTTCTCAATGGGGGCCACAAATTTATGTGTGACAGAGTACACATGATTTGCATGTACCTGGCCCATGTAGCTACGCACCAGTGAACAGGCACAGGGTGTGCAGTTTGCACAACCGTGTGCCCTCACAGGACCCCTGTCCACTGCCCCCCCTTGGTGTGCACGATCGTGGGGGGGGTGGCTTGGAGGACACAGGTGGGTATCCAATCAGATGCTCATCCTCAGTTCCATATTGGATCCCCCTGCTCCATGCAAGTAGAGGATTCTGGGTAGGCATGGGTCCCATTACTATTAAATGTACAGGCAAGTAGCTGTCCCAGTGGTAAAGAGGGCTCAGGCACTCTAAGTGCCTTATCTCTCACCATGCTGGTGACCTGTGTCTGGGAATTAACACAGGTTACTGGGGATTGGCTGGGGAGGGAGAGGATTGTGTGCCCACAGGGCTGCTCTCCAGAGGGAAACTGCACACTCTGCCAAATGACTGCCATCAGGTGGAGGCCTGATGGTAGTGCAGGTCAAGGAGGGCAGTAGCAGGGAGGTGCTGTGGCAGTCCGCAACATGCGCATGCCTCCACACACTGCGCATTGATGAGCATGCCCCAGCATGGGGACAGGGACAAAAAATTGTGGTAAATGGTAGCAGAACAGACATTAATGATGCCTGCCTGTCGAGCCTCACCCACTGTATCAACATGGAGCCTGGGGCCGGAACTGGACTGTGCTTCAGGAGGGAGGATGGCCCTCCCCTCCTGACCCTGCCACGGGAGGGGGTCTGTGGGGTGCTCCAGCTTTCCAGTAAGTCCTCAGGAATGTGCAGGATGGTGGGGTCAGTAGTGCAGAGCTGAGGGGAGCTCAGCCTGTCCTGGCCTTGAGAGCAAAACAAAATATGGAAAAGGAAAAAAATATACAGGCGAGTGCCCAATTGGATACCCGTAGCCCTACCAGTCAGCCCAGTGGGCCGGGACATAACAGCAGGGGAGTCCCTGTCCCACCATGGCTGGTTGGTGTCATGGGGGCATGTAAAAGATATGGCAGAGTCCCTGCTGCCATATCCTGTGCCCCCTTGCCCAGCACTCTACACCTTTGTGAATGGCCTAGAGTGTGGGCACACCCCCCCAGCCATGGCATTCTAACCTAGGGTTGCCTACACACCATGAATGCATGGCACATAGGTCATCCACCTCTTAATGAATAGGCCCCATTGAGTGGTAACATGGGTACCAGGAGTAACTTCCTGAAACTGGTGAGGGAGTGGTTCAAGGATGTCAGGAAGTGTTGGACTAGAACACGCTTCTGGAGGAGGTCATCAGGGCTGAAAGAGTGGGAGGATTTAAAAGAGGACAGGGTAGGCACACAGGGATAGTACATAAGAGGGCAGACTGGAGGACAGTGGTCAGGATGTACAAGGGCACAGTCCCAAAACTGGACAGGCTTGGGCAGACTGGATAGGCCTGTAGTCCTTTATCTGCCATCATTTCCTATGTTTATAAGGAATGGACTTCCGAGGAGACATTAAAAGCCTTAAATATGTTAATACTCTAGGCTACAGGGGAGAGGGAATACGATTAAGACATACAAATACCTCCATGGGGTAAACAAGGAGGTTGTTCAGACTGAGTAGGAACACAAATACCAAGGTTGACACCATGAAACTGGTGAGGGGCAAATTTAAGAGGGATACCAGAAAGTATTTTTTCATGGAAAGGGCAGTCGAAAGGTAAAATAGCTCACTAAAAGAGAGGGTCTATGCAAAAACGGTGTTGGGGGATGCAAACGTGGATGCAACAGATATATGAGTTTGGAAAAGATGATCTCAAAAGGGAAGGGAAGGGGGAGAGGAGAGATGAAGAGCCACTAGGGCACTTCCATTCCACATTAGATGGTTAAAATTGGGCACAAATGATGGACCAAGTGGCTTTTTCACTGCTGACAAATTCTATGTTTCAAAGCTCAGTCACTACCCAAAATCAGGTCTTATGGGGCCACAGAGTTAGTGAAGAAACGTTGCCCAGTATCAAATGGTCTGGAGTGAAGGGAATAACCATAGTCAGGAGATTGCTAATGTTGTTGTGTACTTCTTGCTAGAAGTCTCTCATTTTCTGGCAAGAACATATAATGTGTAACAGTGTTCCTTGATCTTGACTGCACTGCCAGCATTCCTCAGAAGACAATAATTTCATTTTTTTTAACAATTCAGGAGTGCGGTACTGGGGATTTTATATGGTATCAGTCTACTTTTAGGATTTCCAACCCTCATCTTGCACTAGTCTAGAGTCCCAATCCTGTTCCCACAGAGATCCATTAATGATCCCTTCCCATTTCCCCTTAGCTTTTTCCAGCCTTGAAGAAACTCTCTCCAACAGGGCTCAATAGAACTCAATATTTACACTGTTTCAGAGCCACCACCTTTAAAAAGTTTTCCAATGTAAGCCCCAGGGGAAAATTAATTCTGCCAAATTAATTATTACCCCAGAATAATATAAACCCTGAGTAATTGCCACATGAGAATCAGCTTAAGATGGATTAATATGATGTATAATAAAATATTTGTTCCTCTGGGAAGGAAAGCATCTTAGACTTAACTTTAGGAAACTAACACAGAGTAAGGATGAGAAGGAATGATACTGCCAGATTTTAAATTATATCATTTGGCGTTTGAAGATAAAGAGTTGGCACAGTCCTTGAATTATATATCTTCCCCCAAAAACCCCATGTGGGTAGTGTAGAAACTGGTGATCTCAAAATCATATTCAGGGTCAGATTTCATGTTCATTAAAATTCCGTCTTTGGTCAAAACACATGCAATAGATTTCCAGTTTGCTGTAAGTAATGTGATTTTGCAAATTTGTTAAATCTGAATGATTCCCCATTAAATGGATGCCGTTCTGGGAGAACCCTGATATTAATCATGAAGGCAAACCCCCTAACAAGCATTTGTTAATGCCGAATGTTTGCTTGCTGGTATTGGCATTAGTAGTGCAGGAGTTAGAAAGATGCATAATAGGAATAGCAGTGAAGTATTGAAGTAACGCCAACCCCCACCCCAAC
This sequence comes from Neoceratodus forsteri, assembly GCA_016271365.2. NCBI lineage: Eukaryota > Metazoa > Chordata > Ceratodontiformes > Ceratodontidae > Neoceratodus > Neoceratodus forsteri. The sequence continues at coordinate 423,929,309 of CM028138.1, forward strand.
CCCCACCTTGCACAGACTGTCAGGCATTGGGGTGTGCCTTTGGGTTGTCAGCCATAATGCCTACGCCATTCCACCTCACCCCATCCTGCAGACACTGACAGGTGTCAATGTGTGTCTTGGGGTCTTCGTCCCTTATGCTCACCCCATTCCATAAGGAAAGAGAAGGGTGCAGTATAGGGGAATGGGGTGAATGTTAGGGCCGAAGACCCCAAGGCATACCTTGATGAAAGTCAGTGGCTGCAGGGTGGGGGTGGGGTGGAATGGTGTAAGCATTATACGGCTGACGACCCCAAACCTCACCTCCGACGCCTGTCAGTCTGTACAGGATGGGGCATTATGGTTGCAAACCCTAATGCCCTGGGGATTTGTGGTATTTTCGCTCTAAATTTTGAACATTAGCTTTTTGGGACTTCCCTTCATGAACAGTGGCAATGTGATTTCATTAATCTCTCCCAAAAGTTGATTTTGCACAGCAACTGCACCATCCTGCACCACAGGTGCAAAAACACATTTCAGGCAGGATGCGAAAAATGATAACTGTACTGTTCATAAAGAGGTGTGAAAAAATGGCAATGTTGGAAATTTGAAGTGAAAATATTAAAAATTGGTGAAGTTATGAGTGTGCATACAGACTGCACAATGCACGTTCGTGACGCAGTTATTGGTTTGAGTCCCCAATCTTGCAACATGGGCTTTGTGCAACCCCACCTCATGAACAGTGGCACTGTCATTTCATTAATCAGTCCCAGAAGGTGATTCCAGCTGGCTCGGTGGCACTGAGAATTGAGGCGCTGGACACCACACCTCATGCCACGCCGGTGACCTGGGTTCGGAAGGGAGCTCGGGCGCCGTGGGTAGGCGGGGAGGGAAGGGATTGAGCTTCCCCAGGGCAGCTCTCCTTTCCTGGGGGGAGGGTGTTGGGGATGTCCGGTGTCCCAGTGACCCTAGGTGGAGACCAGAGGTACTGCAGGATCCCGGACTAGCAATAAGGGGAGCGTGGCAGATGCCAGCAGGGTTTCCATGCACCATGGCATCACCACATGTCACGTTCGGGGGAGGGATCGGGGAAGCATCCAAAATACCCCCGAGGGCTGGATAGGTGATGGCATCTCAGTGCCTTGACTGCCACACGCCCAACACGGGGCCTCTGCCTCTGCCCCTTGATCTCCCCCTGGGTTTGGGTCCAGGGCCCATGGGAAGTGCTAATGCCTTTGAGGGGGAAGATGGTCACAGTGGGCAGTAGAAGTGGCAGGTGAGTGGACTACCTGAGAGAGTTACAGTTCTTGGGTGAGATAAATAGATTCAGAAAAATAAAAATGGTGATTCCACACGGCAACCACAAAATCACATTTTGGGACTGAGAAACAAAGTAACAGTGCCAGTGTTGAAAAGTTGGGTCCAAAACTCCCATAAATGGCTGAGATATCAACTTAAGTTGAAACCCCCCATTGACTGCCATTATCGGGCTTACCATGATTTTCTTTAGTTTGAGGTAGGCTTTTGAAGAGTGCAGACATGTTCCCAGTCCACAGAAGATCGCAGCACTGAACCTCCGGAGGAAAGAAAGGGGTGGGGGGTACTGGGGGAAGTGGGGTGCACAGAGAGAGGATTGGGATGGGGAGGGATGGCGAGGATGGCAAGGAACAGTTTTCTTTTTCTTTAGGTTTATTTATTTATTTATTTATTTTTAGTCTTTTGGTAACCGGGTAAGGCCCACTAGGCACAAGTGCCTGTTTTCAGGGGCGACCTGGGAGCACTGGGTGGTCAAGTGACTTGTTCAGAGTCGCACAGTATGCAAGTGGAGGCTGTGAGAATCAAACTCCAGTCTGGGCTGCTGGATGTACCAAGCTCGTTCACACCTCGTTCCTCTAACCTCTAGGCTATACTGCCAGCCCCAAAAAACAAAGACCTCAGGGGACAGGTTTCATTTTTACAGGTGAAATAGTATGAAAAATAAATTCTGTCACACTGGGGTGGGCTCCCAGTGTGCCAGACTAGTGGGGGGGGGGACACTATGCTGACCCAAAGTCGGCTGGAAAAAAAGGGGCATGGGAGGGTACATCCGAAACTGGGAGAGGGTATCCTGGTGTCAGAAAAAGATAAAAAATTACTTTGGCACACTGGGGTGGGCTCCCATTGTGCCACAACAGTGGGGGCATGGGGGCATGGTGACATGGGAATTGGGCACCCCATTGTTGGGAAAAGATATGTTTGGGTTTGGGGGGTCACCTGACACCAGGAGTGGGCATCCAGGTGTCGGAAATATAATTAGTTTGGCACACTGGGGTGGGCTCCCAGTATGCCACATTATTGGGGGAAGGGGGATACATACCAACATGGAGATTGGGCACCCCAATATCAGCTTTTGGGGAGTGTGTGGTGAGCAGCAGGAGACACCAATTATGCAAAGCTGCAGCGTGGCTCATTTATTTATTTATTAATATATTTCACCGGGAAAGGCACACCGAGTAAATGAGTTGCCCATAATCTCAGCCATGCGACATGTGCACTGTAATGCGATGGCTGAAATGTGGCTGGTTGCTGGGATGGGAGGAGGAGGAAGAGGTCTGCCACTGCAAAGACAAAACTGTCCCCGATTGCAGCAGCAGATTTCTTTCAATCGCGGCACTCGCTCTGAAACTGCCATCATCGGCAGCTTCCCTATTGATTGGTGGCTGAGGAATGCACCCATTAAAGCAAACCCATGCACTGGCCACAACACTGCCACACCTCTGCAATGCTCTACTACCTCAGTAGGTTTCTTGTGCACTGCGCGTGAAAGCAATCATAAAAATTATATTTTTGCACACAAAGTGCATACTGGAAGCAGCCCCACATGCTTGGACGTGGGGTTCTTTGTGCTGACTGTTCCCCTTTAATCAACAGGAGGCAGTGTGATTTACTAGTGATAGCACTAGCTTGGAACCAGGAGATCACAGGTTCAAACCCCACTAGAGCCAAATATTCACTGAGTGATCATGGGCAGGACACAAGAGCAACTCTACACTTCAGCACGTACTTTGTTGTTTCAACTATTACAGCCTGCAAGAGAAAACATTTTATTAGTTTTTGGTTATTTTTCCCAAGGTTTATAACACATCATGATGGTCTAAGAAGTTTGTATAAAAAGCATTTGCCAACTCCAATTGACATCATAGTGGATTTATGACATCATAGTGCTTACCACGGCAACAGGCTTTGATCATGTCACAAACAACAATTGTGAGATCAATTAAGGCCAGTCAGATCTTTTTTGAAAGAGACATTATCAAAAGTACTGAGCAGATAAATAACAAGAGGAAGTAAAAAGCAGCTGACATCTCTGGGGAAATTTGGGAAAACATAATATTTAGAGACAGTTTAGCTTGTAGTTCACATATCTAATATAGAGTTCACCTGTTATTTATTACTAAAGAAATTCCCATAAAAACAAAATCTTTATTCCTTAAGAGTTCATCTGCCACTATAGCTCATTCCCTACTTGAAAACATAATGCTCTGTTGTGACACCACAGTCATTTAGTCTGTTGTCATGGACATAGCTGACATCACAAGCACAGTATTATGATATCAGGTTGGGAAGAAGCAATAGGAGCTGAGGAACCGTAAAGCAACAGCTATCCGGTTTTCATGCATTTGACCCCAGTAATAAATAATAGGGATATGAAATAAAAAGTTATGCAAAACATAAGCTGCTTTGTGTCCAAATATTATGTATTTCAAACTTCTTTACAAGGCGTCAGTGGCTCTTTAAAAAAAAAGAAACAAATTTCAGGAAAACATAACTGCTATATTAATTTTCAGACTGTCATTTTAGTAGACTTACTTTTTAAAAAGCTAGCAGTGCAAAAAAAAACAGGTAGGAAATGTTATTAAATTTTTAAAAATAGACCGTTATTACCTTTCATTTCAGAAATATTTTTCTTTTTCCACCTGCTATTACGTGTTCTATCTGGTAGAAATAGGTGTGGTGCAAGAAGCAGTACTTTACCTGGATGCTGACATATCTAGTTATATTCCTCTTTATACCTCATGTATGATCCCCCTAGGATTTTGAAAATGTTAGCCACTGTGGCTAAAGTATCCCCAAAACCTTTAGACACCAGAGCCTTGAATTTAACGGTATTCTGGTACATTTTGGTTCCAGATTTCTTACTGAAATACCAAAATTCGAGCCCTGGTGCTCCGAATGAAATATCCGATTTTTGTGTGCATTAGACATGAAATTGGGGGGGGAGGCAATCCCCATGTCGGTGCTAGCCCCCCATTCCAAGTACTTTGGGACACTGGGGAGCCCACTCCCAGTGTCCTGAAATGTTCCAGTAATTCCTTTCTCTGTATAAAAAAGAAAACTGTTCCCAATGTCTTTTTTTTTTCCCTGCAAAAAAGAAAACGGTCCTCCGTTGTTTCCGTCCCCCTCCCCATCCCAACCCTCCCACAGAGCAACCGACCACCCCAACCCCCCTTGCCCTACACTTACCATCCAAGGTCAGCGGCTGTCATATTCTGTGGACCGGGACACGTCTGCACTCTACAAAGCCGAACCATGAACTGAAGAATCCAGCTACATGCCATATAATGGCCGTTATTAGCATTTTCAAATTATATTGTCATCTTGGTCATTTTTCAATATTTCTGCACCAAATTTTCAACACGGGGTTTTTGGCACCCCACATCATGAACACTGGCATGGTTTTGTTACTCGGTCCCAAAAGGTGATTTCGAAGTTGCTGCACGGAATAACCTTTTGGGACCGAGTAACAAAACGACAGTGCCAGTGTTCATGAGATGGGGTCCCAAAAGACCCGCCCTAATGTTAAATATTTGTGCAAATATTGAAAATGGGTCGAATGGCCATTGACATTTTTCTATGCATGCCGTAACTTTGGCAATTTTTTATATTTTCACTCCAAATTCATAACATTGCCATTTGTTCACACCCCTTCATGAACAGTATAAGCTGTCATTCTTCACATCCTGCCCAAAATGTGTTTTCACACCTGTGGTGCAGAATCAATCAATCAATCAAATCTTTATTTATCCAGGCGATCACCATTGAGCAAGCTCATTTACAAGGTGGACCTGCTGTTGGCAGGGAAAATTGTACAGTTACATATAAATATAAATAATACAAAAGGAACAACATGTTTACAATACTGATAGGAGCAGAGTATTTACATTCCAAGTCACATGTATGAGAAAGATATACATAACACAACCTAATATAATATATATATATATATATATATATATATATATATATATATACACAGTTCCCACTGGAGCAGGATGTGTATGGATGTCATATACAAACCACAGAAGAAAAAAGAAAGATTATTTGTATTCCTGTCCAGCAGAAGCACATTACAGGCCTGGCTGAAAATTCCTAGGCTATGGAGGTGCGCATAACAGTGTGTAGGGCTTAGGCTAATGTGGCCGAAGAGGGGTGATGAATAAGAGGGGTGCAGAGGGTGCTAAGGGCAAGTGGAGTAGAAAAGGGGGAAGTAGTAGTGGCAAGGGCTGATTTGGATGAGCAGCTGGGACTAGGAGAGAGGAACAAAAGTCAAGCTGCTAGGAGCGATAGAAGCAATTACAGATTTCAGCGAACATTTTGTCATAGAGGGTCTTAAAGAAGGCAAGACTGACAGGGGAACTAAGTCTCAACAATTTTTGTCACCTGTTCCAGAGAGTAGGCAGGGCATAGCTTATGGCAGCCCTTCCAAAGTGAGTGTTGGCCATTGGGACTTTCAAAGAAATCTGCGAGTGACTTCTTAAGGCATAGTTCCTAATGAGACTAAGGGGGAAGACAGTCAACAACGTATTGTGGGAGTTTGTTGGTAAGGGCTTGGAGCCTCCATAGGGCTGCATTTCTATTTCGCCTGTATTGAACCAAGACTGGGATGTCAACATACCAGGGTACACAATCTACAGAAGGGACAGGGAGGGTAAAAGAGGAGGTGGAGTAGCTCTCTACATAAGGGAAGGGATCAAAGTAACAGAACTAAAAAGTAAAGGGGGAGGACAAGAGGAACTCTGGGTCACATTGGAGACAGGGAATGGCACCACAATCCGCACAGGGTTGTATACAGACCCCGTCTCAAGGAGGAATGGACAAGAAAATGATAGAGGCATTCTCAAAATGGCTGAAAAGGGAGATACTGTTGATGGGGGACCTGAATATGCCAGATGTTAACTGGGCAACATGGATGGCAGCCACATCCAAGAGCAGGTCATTCTTGATGCCCTACAGGAGCATGCCTTAGACAGCTGATGGTGGAACCCTCTCGGGAGGAGCAATATTAGACCTGGTACTCTCAAATGGAGAGAGGATCACAAACCAAGTCAGTAGACACCTGGGAACAAGCACCACTGCACAGTGTGCTTCACAATAAACACAACCATGGAGACAAGCCATACAAATACAAGGATACTGGACTTTAGAAGGGCTGACTTTGGCAAAATGGGTGAATACCTGAGGAATGCATTAGCAAATGGCCAGAAAGGAGGGGTGGAAGAACAATGGAGAAAAATCAAAACTGCCATCATGGAGGCAACAAGCCTTTGTGTGAAACAAATAAAAGAAAACAAAAGCGGAATAAAAAACCACTATGGCTCTCAAAAGAAGTGTCAGGGAAGGTTAAGGAGAAAAGGCTGCATTCAAATGTATAAGGAATCACAGACGGAACACGACAGGAACTGTATCAATTAAAGCAGATGGAAGTGGAAGGCAGTCGAAAAGCAAAGGCCCAAACCGAGGAAAGGATAGCCAACTCAGTTAAGGAGGGATAAAACCTTTTATAGGTACATTAGGAACATAGAAAGGCTAAGGGAGGATAGGGAAGATTAATAAAGGAGAGGGAGGTGAGCAGAGGAGACAGTGAAAAGGCAGAGATAATGAATGAATACTTTTGCTCAGTATTCACAAAAGAAGAAGAGGAGGAGTTACTAAACCAAACAGTAGAAGCACTCTAGATAGTGGGGTTGATACCAGTCCATTTAAAGAAGAAAGAGTACTGAAAGAACTTCTAAAACTCAAGGTGGACAAAGCAATGGGGCCTGACGTGATTCACCCTAGAATCCTAAAAGAGCTAAGGAGGACCTAGTGACACCACTAACCACACTTTTAACAAATCATGGGAAGATGGGTGGTACCCGAGGACTGGAGGAGGGCAGATGTGATTCCCTTCACAAAAGTGGGAGCAAGGCAGAAGCAGGAAACTACAGACCTGTTAGTTTGACCTCAGTGGTGGGGAAAATGATGGAATCACTTTGAAAGAAAGAATTGTTCAGTACCTAGAGGCCAGTGGGGCACTGGACCCAAAGCAGCATGGATTCACAGCAGGCAGGTGTCGGACAAATCTAATCGATTTCTTTGACTGGGTGACCAAAGTAATAGACCAGGAGGGCTGTGGATATGGCCTACCTAGACTTTAGCAAGGCATTTGACACAGTCTCGCACAAAGATTAATAATCAGTTAGCCAGCCTGGGAGTGGGTCCCAGGGTGGTAGCCTGGAGCAAACTGGCTGCACAACAGGACACAGAAGGTAACAGGAATGGAACACATTCTGAAGAAAGGGGGTTACTAGTGAGTACCTCAGGGCTCAGTACTGGGTCCAGTCCTCTTTAACATCTTTATAGGTGACATTGCAGAGGGTCTGGAAGGAAAGGTATGCCTCTTTGCGGATGACACAAAGATCTGTAACAGAGTTGATACACAAGAGGGGAGTAGAAAGGATGAGAAGGGACTTGGCAAGGTTGAAGGAATGGTCAGACATATGGCAACTTAGGTTCAATGCAAAGAAGTGCAAAGTAATGCACCTGGAAAATAAAAATCCAGGAGAAGAGTACACAATAGCAGGGGAGGTACTAACAACAACAATAATGGAAAGGGATCTGGGTGTAGTCATATCAGATGACCTAAAGGTGGGTATGCAATGTGTGAGAAGTCAGTAGGGAAAGCCAGGGGGATACTGGGATGCATAGGAGGGGCATCGCAGAAAAGGGAAGTGGTTATCCTCTATACAGACAGTTGGTGAGACCCCATCTGGAATACTGCGTGCAGTTTTGGAGACCTCATCTACGCAAGGACATAGACAGGATGGAAGCAGTCCAGAGGAGGGCAACTAAAATGGTGCAGGGTCTACATCAGAAACCATATGAAGAGAGACTGAGAGAGCTTAATATGTATACCCTTGACGAAAGGAGGGATAGGGGGACATGATAGAAACTTTTAAGTACCTCAAGGGAATCAACAAAGTCCAGGAGGGTAGCATCTTTCAGAAAAAGAGATGTGTAAGGACAAGGGGGCACAATTTAAAGTTAGAGGGGGACGGCTCAGGGGTAATGTGAGGAAATTCTTTTTCACGGAGAGAGTGGTGGACGCATGCAACCGCCTTCCTGGAGAGGTTGTGGGGTCTAAAACAGTGGAGGAATTCAAACATGCATGGGACAGACATAAGGCAATTATAGTGGGGGGTTGCAGGAAATAGGCTGTTGGTTAACTAGAATCTGCAGCTTATCCAGTAGGTAGGGAAATGGGCAGACTGGGTGGGCCAAGTGGTCCTTATCTGCTGTCAAAGTCTATGTTTCTATGAAGGGAGGGCCACCCTACGGCTGCGTATAAAGCGCAGTGATGTGTGGAGTACGGGAGGCCAGTCATTGTGCAAAATCACCTTTCGGGACCAATGAAAGAAATGACAGTGGGACACTTCATGAAGTTGGACCGCAAAAAGGCCATGTTGAAAATTTTGTGAAAAAAGTAAAAATGACTGAGTTACATGTGGGTGTTCAAAATTTTCAATGCAGGCTGTAACATAAAAAAACATTGAATTTAGGCCGAATACCAAAATTCTGAATCTGGTATTCAGCCAAGAATATCCTTTTTTTTCTTAAATTCTACCCTTGGCCACTATGTAAAAACATGAATTACACAACAATATATGCTTCCAAATTATTTTTCGTACTGTACTGTGGCTAAAAATGGTATAAACAGAAGCTTTTCACATCTGTGGTTTTGGAAACTTTATAGATCTTAGCCATATGCTACCAATCAGAGGTGGTGACATGGCAAGTGGCAAGCGAGAACACAGCTCAGCTGCACTGGGACCTCACTGACCGTGACAGCACAAGTGATCAATCTTACAGCAGAAAGCTGACTCTGTCAGTTGTGATGTCACAGCCAGCGAGGTCATAGGGCTGACGATGTATGAGGAGGGCAGAACGAACTACAGTATGTCAGAGTCTATGAGTACTGTTCCACACAGCATACCAAATACTGTCAGGTAGGAAAATCTTCTACTTAGCATAAGGGAACAGGAAAACATACTACAAAATGCAGGAAACAGTAGCTCACTACTTTTGAAAGTTAATATTAATTTCAGATGGTACAGTAGCTCATTAACCTACCAGTGTTCTACTACCTTGCTGTGGAAAAAGGTAAAAAGCAGGACCATGCTGGAAAAGAGATCATGCAAATCAGTTGGGCTACTCAGGGTAAATAAAAAGACTAAAAATGTAATTAAATTTTCGGTATTTATTACACTTTTTTTTTTTATTACTTAGAACCTCTGCATGAAAACAGGATCTTTGTGTCTCAGGCGTCATCTCACCCACCTGCATATGCACCCATCCCCTCCTCTGCTGAAATTATAATTCTCTGTGACAACAATGATATCACAGTCTGTTGCTGTGGAAATGACTATGACACCAAAGGAATAAGACTTCAGCAGAGGGTAAAGCAGGAAGATGAGTGAAGTCTGAGATACACCGATATCGAGTCCCATTTTCAAAAGGTTAGCATGGCCAAAACCAGGTTTGCGCCATGCTAACCTAGAATAGCACCAGCTGTTGGGGGCTTGCCCATATTCAAACGCCACCCATGCTCAGCACACCCCCGACAGCACCGTCGTGCACCAGTATTGCACTGCGCACATGCAAATGAGAGAGCCCACATGCATACGCGACGAAGTACAATATTGAGAGTTTTCCAAAAACTGCTAAACAGCCACCAGCGCAGCACAGTTTAATGTTTTTGAAAAGCAGACCATAATGGTGCAAAAGGGGGGGGTACCCCACCCCCACCCATGCACCATCAAGAGTTGGGGTCTCTGCTGGTCCAGCGATCCCTCCCTAGCCCCAATCCACTCAAATGGAAAACAACAGACATCTGTGGTGGTCCAGCGGGCCCTCCCTAGCCATGATCCCCTCATGTACAAAAACAGGCATCCCTGGTGGTCCTGTGGTCCCTCCCTAGCCCTGATCCCCACAAAGATTTTTATATATTTTTTTAAAGTAAGCCCCAAGCTGCCCTGGTGGCACTGGAGGTTGAGGCACTGGTTGCTACACCTCATGCCATGCCGGCGATTCGGGTTTGGAAACGAGCCCAGGCCACCGGGGGTCAGCAAGGGTGAGAGAGGATCGAGCATCCAGAGGACTGCTCTCCTCTCTTGGGGAAGGGAGGTTTGCCATCTCGCATGCTGACTGCCCTCTGGTGGTGGCCAGAGGGCAGAACAGGTCAGAAGGGCATGTGCTGGCATCCTTATGTCGGTGGGGAAGGGGGATGGCAGAAAAAGGAGCCGGCACGTTCCACGATGGCCATACCAGCACCCCGGCTGGCCCACCTGACATCTGGATTTCACTCTGGGGTTGGGGGTAATGCCAGCGCCCATTCACCCTGGCCCTGCCACAGGGGGAGGAGGGACTAGACCCATGAGGGAATTGGGGGGGGGTGTCAGGTTTGGTGCGGCCAGAGACCGAGTTTCTCCGAGGGAGGGACCGGAGCCATCTGCCAGGCTCAGGGGTCATAAAAACCCATATGGAAAAAAGAAAGTAAGCCCTGGTGGTTTAGAGGGCTCCACTCCTGAACTCCAACCTACCCATATCATACATCTAGCAGTCCCTGGTGGTCTAGTAGACCTGCACCCCTCCACCCTAGCAGGTACTGTCCCACCACCTCTCTCCCCCGTCCTAAGCCAGAGAGCCTGAGACTGGCACAGCCCTCCACACACCACCGCGGTCAGCTACAGTCTGAGCTCTCATGGAGCATGTACTGTATGACGCACTCCATGAAAGGTCAAACTGTGGCCAGACATGGTGGTGTGGAGAGGGATGTGCCCGTAGCCTGCTCTCAGGGTTGGGCCAGGGGGGCCGGGTTGTGGGACTGCACCTGCCAGGCCAGGTAAGTAGAGGATCTACTAGACCACCAGGGACTGCTAGATGTATGATATAGGCAGGTTGGGGTTTGGGAGGAGAACCGCTATTCCAACAGGGTTTACTTTTTTAATCTCTGTAGGGATCGAGGCTAAGGAGAGACTGCTACACTACCATGGATGTCTGCTTGTTAAAAAGAAGGGAAATGGGGCTTGCGGGGGGCACCAGCCCCGGCACACTTGGCAACACTTGAGCTGGCAGTATAGCCTAGAGGTTAGAGTAACAAACTGTGAACGAGCTTAGTACATCCAGCAGCCCAGACTTGAGTTTGATTCTCACAACCTCCACTTGCATACTGTGTGACTCTGAGCAAGTCACTTAACCTCCCCAGTGCTCCCTGGTCGCCCCTGAAAACAGGCACTTGTGCCTAATGGGCCTTACCTGGGTACCAAAGATTAAAAAAAAAAAAAATACACTAGAGCAGATGAGCCCATAATGGGCATGCAAATGGCCCATCAGGGCCATGATGCCCAATGGGCTCATCTAAAATAGAAATAAAGCCAGCACTCAAATGGTCAGTGAAAAATTATTTTTACTGTGCTTAAATAATAAATTGACAGTCATGGTACAAAAAAACATAGTACCTTACAGTGCACAATGTATTTTATAAATCAGGTCCAACCCACGTCTGACCAGCCTGGCGCTTCAAGGCAAAAAAACTGTTTCTCAGGGGCTCATCTGTATGTTTGGGCCGAATATCACCAATGGGGGTCTCAGAGCTAACCAATGTGTGCCATGCTGTACCCCATGGGTGGTCTTCAGCCCAGCACACAGCATGGTGAGCGCTGGCTGTGCACCAAGCTATCATGGCTCAATATTCAGACAGATAGTGTGATCAGTTTGGATCTCATTGTCTGAATATGGCGCCAGAGCCAGATGGCCCTATTTGCATGGTGCCGTTATGTGCACAAACAGCCGGATGAGGTGCAGTTGGACCACAGTGGGCTCTGGGAGGGTGAAGGTGGTGGAACAGAGGTGTATCCCTCTAGTTGTACCTCTACGCAATTCATATGCCATTCTGGCAGAGCAAGGTTCCTCTAGGATGACACCCTCAATGGAGACCAAGAAGAATGCTGGGGACATCCACAAGGGAGACCCACAAAAGGTGGCAAGGGGCACCACAGGGGAAGGAAACAGCTTCTGGTAGGGGTCTCAGTTATTAGGGGGGTTGAACTAGGGAAGGGAGGGGAGAGGGAGAGGGAGGTAAGGTGCTTGCCTGGTGACATGGCTTGGATGGACTGGAAGGGAATCCTCAGGATTGCAGGAGCAGCATCACAGGAGAGGGAACTAGATATCATTGTCCACCTTGGGACAAATGACCTAGCTGGGCATGAGATCAGTGCAGTGCAGGATGAGTTTGTGGAGTTGGGGAGGGGCCTCAGACAGGTAGCAAGCACGGTAACCTTCTCAGAGGTGCTGCCTGTCTATGGTATGGGTGAGGCTAGGGTACTGCACACCATGCAGTTCAATGAATGGTTGCAAAGTGGTGCAGAGCACAGGGTTTTGGCTTCACTGGGGACTGGGGGGTCCACCTGGAGAGATGTAGGTCTATACTGACATGATGGTCTGCGTCTGTCCAGGAAGGGAACCAAGCTCCTAGGTGATAGGTTTAAATGCTTCCTTGGCAAGTTTTTAAACTAGCCAAGGGGGGAGGTACTGATAGGAAGCAGGAAATTTCAAGCCCCCCCCCCCACAAAATATGGCAGGTAGTAAGGTAAACACTGAGGTACAGAGCTTGACAGAGGGCAGGACAGGGGTAAATGGAAAAATAGAGAAAGGCAATAAGGGCAGAGATGGGGAAAAAAGGATAATGCCAACATTAAATGGAGGGCAATGAGTACCAATGCCCATAGTCTGGGAAACAAGCTTCCAGAGCTAGTAGCCCTGATGGAAGAGGAACACTTGGATATTGTGGCAGTCACGGAAACATGGTACACGGAGAACCATGACTGGGATGTCAACATACCAGGGTACACAATCTACAGAAGGGACAGGGAGGGTAAAAGAGGAGGTGGAGTAGCTCTCTACATAAGGGAAGGGATCAAAGTTACAGAACTGAAAGGTAAAGAGGGAGGACAAGAGGCACTCTGGGTCACCTTGGAGACAGGGAGTTGCATCACAGTCCGTGCAGGGGTTATATACAAACCCCCGTCTCAGGGGGAGGAAATGGACAAGAAAATTACATTCTCAGAATGGCTGGAAAAGGGGAGATATTGTTGATGGGGGACCTGAATATGCCAGATGTTAACTGGATGGCATGTACTGCAGCCACATCCAAGAGCAGGGTCATTCTCAATGCCCTGCAGGGGGAAGGCCTTAGACAGCTAGTCTTGGAACCCACTCAGGAGGGAGCAATATTAGACCTGGTACTCTCAAATGGAGAGAGGATCACAGATTTAGAAGTGAGTAGCCATCTGGGAACAAATGACCACCACACAGTGTGGTTCACAATAAGCACAACCATGGAGACAAGCCATACAAAAACAAGGATATTGGGCTTTAGAAGGGCTGACTTTGGCAAAATGGGTGAATACCTAAGGAATGCACTAGCAAATGGCCAGAAAGGAGGGGTGGAAGAACAATAGAGAAAAATCAAAACTGCCATCATGGAGGCAACAAGCCTTTGTGTGAAACAAATAAAGAAAACAAAGCGAAATAAAAAACCACAATGGTTCTCAAACAAGGTGGCAGGGGAGGTTAGGGAGAAAAAGGTAACATTCAAAAAGTATAAGGAATCACAGAAGGAGCATGACAGGGAACTGTATCAGTTAAAGCAGAAAGAAGTGGGGAAGGCAGTCAGAATAACAAAGGTCCAAACCGAGGAAAAGATAGCCAACTCAGTTAAGAAGGGGGATAAAACCTTCTATAGATACATTAGGGAGCAAAGAAAGACCAAAGGAGGGATAGTGAGGCTTAATAAATGGGAGGGGGTGGGCAGAGGGAGACAGTGAAAAGGCAAAGATACTGAATGAATATTTTTGCTCAGTATTCACAAAAGAAGAAGAAGAGGAGGAGTCACTTAAACCAAACAGCAGAAGCACTCTGGGCAGGGGGTTGACACCAGTCCATTTACAGAAGAAAGAGTCCTGAAAGAACTCCTAAAACTCAAGGTGGACAAAGAGATGGGGTCTGACGGGATTCACCCCAGAATCCTAAAATAATTAAGGGGGGACTTAGTGATACCACTGACCACCCTTTTTAATAAATCATGGGAGGATGGGGTGGTACCCGAGGACTGGAGGAGGGCAGATGTGATTCCCCTTCACAAAAGTAGGAGCAAGGCAGAAGCAGGAAACTACAGACCTGTTAGTTTGACCTCAGTGGTAGGGAAAATGATGGAATCACTTCTGAAAGAAAGTATTGTTGAGTACCTAGAGGCCAGCGGGGTACAGGACCAAAGGCAGCATGGATTCACAGCAGGAAGGTCATGTCAGACGAATCTAATCAATTTCTTTGACTGGGTGACCAAAGTAATAGACAAGGGAGGGGCTGTGGATATGGTCTACCTAGACTTTAGCAAGGCATTCGACACAGTCCTGCACAAAAGATTAATAATCAAGTTAGCCAGCCTGGGCGTGGGTCCCAGGGTGGTAGTCTGGGTAGCAAACTAGCTGCACAATAGGACACAGAAGGTAATATTAAATGGAACTCACTCCGAAGAAAGGGGGTTACTAGTGGAGTACCTCAGAGTTCAGTGCTGGGTCCAGTCCTCTTTAATGTCTTTAAAGGTGACATTGCAGAGGGTCTGTGGAAAGGATGAGAAGGGACTTGGCAAGGCTGGAGGAATGGTCAGACGTATGGCAACTTAGAGTCAATGCAAAGAAGTGCAAAGTAATGCACCTGGGAAACAAAAACCCAGGAGAAAAGTACACAATAGCAGGGAAGGTACTAGCAACAACAGTAATGGAAAGGGACCTGGGGGTCGTCATATCAGATGACCTAAAGGTGGGCAAGCAATGTGAGAGGTCAGTAAGGAGAGCCGGGAGAATACTGGGATGCATAGAGAGAGGCATCACAAGTAGAAAAAGGGAAGTGGTTATCCCTCTTTACAGACAGTTGGTGAGACCCCATCTGGAATACTGCAAGCAGTTTTGCAGACTCCATCTCCGCAAGGACATAGACAGGATGGAGGCAGTCCAGAGGAGGGCAGCTAAAATGGTGCAGGATCTGCATCAGAAACCATGTGAAGAGTGCCGGGCCACCAGCGCAGCAGTAGGTTTACTGTTCGTGGCACCAGCGACCCAGGTTCGGAAACGGACTCGAGTAGCTGGAGGGCCGGCCGGGGGGAGAAGGATCGAGCACCCATCGGCCGCTCTCCTTCTCCCGGAGGGGAGGGTTGCCTGTCCCACTACTCTACCACCACCTCCTGGGTGACCACAGGTGGTGATGCAGCTGGGACAGCCAGTGGGAGGGGAGGACGTAGGCCAGGAGCTGGAGCGTCTGCACGTCATCACATGCTCCGCCCATAGGCCCCCCTTTGGTGCCTATGTCCTCAGGGTATGGCACCAGAAAAAAACAGGAAAAAGGGACCCTGTCACGGAGAATGGAGATGGGACCCGGCTGCCCCAGATAACCTACAATCGGGCTCCTGGCGATGATGCAGATGGACCTCCTGACACACACTAATGGACTGGAGGGGTTAAAGGGGTCCCCTCTCTTCCCCACCCAGGGGGGGTAGGTCGAGGCAGCATGGAGATAGGTCCGAGCATCACCATGGGAGATACCCAGGGAGGGATTAGGGGATCACAGTCTAGGGCTCTCTGAAGAAGTTCCACTGTGGCAGAAAGGGCAAAAAAAAAATATGAAGAGAGACTGAGAGAGCTTAATGTGTATACCCTTGATGAAAGGAGGGACAGGGGGGACATGATAGAAACTTTCAAGAACCTCAAGGGAATCAACAAAGTCCAGGAGGGTAACATCTTTCAGAAAAAGAGATGTGCAAGAACAGGGGGGCACAATTTAAAGATAGAGGGAGATGGCTCGGGGCAATGTGAGGAAAATGTTTTTCACGGAGAAAGTGGTGGATGCATGGAACCACCTTCCTGGGGAGGGTGTGGGGTCTAAAACAGTGGCGGAATTCAAACATGCATGGGGCAGACATAAGGCAATGATAGTGGGGGGGTAGGAGGAAGTAGGCTGTTGGTTAACTAGAATCTGCAGCTTATCCAGTAGGTGGGGAAATGGGCAGACTAGGTGGGCCAAGCGGTCCTTATCTGCCATCAAAGTCTATGTTTCTATGTCTAATATCAGGCCCTTTATGCATTTTTATATAAATATTGTCTGGAATAAGGAAGGGAAGATAAAGAAAATTATTTAAATATAACCTTCTTTTATGTGAACATTATTTATTTATTGGAAGATTTACCCGGAAATACATACTGAGCCATAAAGCTCATTTCCAGTGTCCTGGGGAGACACATAAATAATAGAGGAAGTTATAGAAAAAGGTAGATAAAATAGAAAGCTAGGACTGACCAACCTCCATCAAATGAGGTCTGAGTTTCTTTTTACATATGTTCTTTGCTGAAGATCCATTTTGTAAGCGCAACAGCACATTACAGACTAGCTATACAGTCTAAGCCACTTAAGACGTCCACGGATTGCACAGACAATCGGATTAAACAGACAATTTCCTCAGTCCCACTTCAATTAACATGCCAGCAATGCTAAATTAGTTTGATAAGTCAGACCTTGTTTGCCATATTGAGTGGACGGCGATCAGCACTTAACAGCAGCAAGTAGCAGCCTCCGTTTCCCATCAAGCACCTATTAATGTCTCAATTAAAGTGAACTGTAGCTCTTACCGCTAAGCTCAGTGATCCCAGGTGGCAGGCAGGTCTTAAATAGCTAATTCAGCAGCTGCTTATCAGATACAGTGTGTCTGTGCTGTGCTTTGTTCTTGCTAAAAGTCTTCTGATGGCATCAAAGCAAGTGGCTATCCTGCTCTCTCAGAAAGCAGAACTGCTTAAACAGATTGATTCACTCCCAAAGATGAGCATTCGTGATCTTGCAGTGCACTTGTCCCTACCAAAATCCACAGTGTCCGATCTTATCCATGCTAAGGACAGAATCCTCACCAAGTGGCATTCAAATCAGAACCCCCTCTCGTAAAAGGAAACAAGAAGGTAAGGATGTCGAAGTGGAAGAGGCACTGCTTCATTGGTTTAGCAGTGTCAGGGAGCAGGAGGCTCTCATTAGCGGACTGCTGCTGCAAAAAGCGAAGCAGCTAGCCGATGGCCTTTGAAAACCAGAATTCAATCCCACCGAGGGATGGCTCCAAAGATGGAAAAGCCGCCACAATATCTGTTACAACAGGAGTGCATGGATGACTGGGGACATCTTTTCTGAGTGAGTCTGCTCCTGGGATCGAAAACTAAGAGGCAGAAGGATCTGTTTGTAGATAATTTTAGTGGGCACCCTAATGTAGCTGGCCTGAGAAATATAAAAATTATCTGTTCCTTCCCCCTAATACAACATCGATCTTTCAACCATTAGATCAAGGAATTATCTATGCCTTTAAATGCCACTACATAAAGGCTATGAGGCAGAGGATGCCTCTGGCTATGGACGAGGGGGAAGGGAGTGAACTGACAGCTGCAGATTGTGTAAAAAAAATTTCCATTTTGGACGCTATCCACATGATGAAAACCGCTTGGGACAGCGTTACAAGGGAAACAATCTGCAACTGCTTTCATAAGGCAGGTTTTGCTCAAATGCAGGATGACACTGTCCCCGATTCAGATGAGCCTATACTGCCACCTGCTGGCCTCAATGCAACAGAGTTTGACACACTGTGCCGTCTCGGAGAAAATGATGCTGAGTCACAGACAGATGCAGTAGCTGAAGTAATCGTCACCATGAAAGCAAAAGACGAGCAGATTGAGCAGTGTGTTGGTGAAGAAGAGGAAGAAGGAGACGCAGAATACAAGCTTGTCAAGAGCGCTGATGTGCATGATGCACTCCTGACACTTCAGCGAGTGATGGAACAGAGACTCGATATCCTGTCGAACTGGGACCTGCTCTCAAGAACTAACAAGTAGTGGAGTGTTTACACTATGGCTAGAGGGAAACAAAGCAAGATTACAGAGTTCTTTAACTGATTACTGTACAGCATCAGCAGCACAGTACACAAGCGCACTCACTTCCTCATGTTGCACAGAAAGTTTTTAAAGATTTAAACAATAAAGATTAGTTTTAATTTACCAGCACACACAAGAATAATACCCTAATAAGTGCAGCACAGTACATTAAAATGATCACTATAACGAGCGCAACATAAGCGCTGCTCGATATTTTTTTTTGCATTTTCGGGTATCACGGACAAGCGCTACAACAGACGAAATCGATGGGACCTGATCAGTCCGTTCTAAGCGGCTTACACTGTATTTGCCATGTTTCCAAGGTTTTTTTAAAGGCACTCTTCCTTCGGCCTATATGTCACAATGCACTTGTGGTGTGCGGCTATAAACTGTAGTTTTGCACAAATGATCATTTGTTGCCTACTTGTACAGTTTACCAGAAAACCACTTTAGATAAACCTGTGCATTTATATTTATGAAAATATTGCACCCTGGGGGCATCTTATATTGACATTTATAGAAAAGATTAGAAAAAATCAGCAGCATGATTGGCTAAAAACTGTCACATGGTGTCTTGTTATTTCAGCATAAATGGACAACTCAACTCTGGCAGCTGATTATTCATTAATTTCTTACTTTTCAGGGCCATTTCATCAGTGCAGTAACACCCTCCAAAGTCTGACTGTGCAGAATTGTACAGACATTTTGTGGGATGTTAACACTGGACAGCAGAACTGGACCCAATTTGTAAAATCAGAACTGTCCAGACTGAGTTTAAGATGACCAAATATTGCCAGTCTAGCCAGACTGGCTGGTCCGGCTTTTACCGATATTGCCCAGTCCAGGTTCTGAAGTCCTGTGTGCACCCCATTTCAGGCAGACATGAAGAGTGGACCACAGAGACTAAACCAGATTGGTAAAAGCCAGACAGGTAAGGTACATGCATCTTATACCCGGTCATGCTGGTCTGGTCAGACTGGCCAGTCCAGATTTTGCCAATCTGGTTTAGATGCCTGTTTTTTACCCATACCTTTTTATTTTATTTATTTATTTATTTATTTCGGAAGAATCAGATATACCTTTGAGTCATAGACTCCTTTACAAAGGTTCTACGTCACATATAACAAATCAATTACACAAGTACAGTTAGTTCAGTTACAGAATACAAATACAGTGATTATGACAAAGAAAGGTTAAGTTACAACTGGAATGTTAGGCTAGTATTAAGGATCTAAGCGTAGTTTGAGACAGTTAAAGGAGACTGGAAACTTAACATCCCTGAATAAGTGGGGCAGGGAGGAGTATGCAGAGGCAAGCCAGAGGCCATTGTCAGTAGTAGAGGGACAGGGGCACTAGTTCATATGCAGTCACAGTCACTTGAGGAGCGAAGATGGGCCCTAAGGTGCATTTTGAAATGGCCAATTTTTTGATCAAGACGCAAGGAGGAGGGTAGGTTATTCATCTACAAGGGTGCCCTGCAGCAAAAGGATCTTTGAAATTGAGAAAAGCGACAGGGAGGATGGAGAAACAAAGGGTATCAGAGCTCCAGGTATGTTTAACTTTAGAGTCCAAGGTGATTAAGGAGATGAGGGATGCGGGGGAAAGGCCAAGGGTAATTTTTTTAGCTAAGACACAAGTATGGAATTTGATTCTGTTATCAAGGTTAAGCCAATTTGTGTTCTTATATAGCACACAGGTATGGGTGAGTCTGTCACATCCTAATATCAGATGACAGGCCTTGTTTAGCACAAGTCTAAGACTATCAAGAGCTGAAGGGCTTGCCCCTCCAAAAGTCAGAAGGCCATAGTCAAGTAGGCAGAGAACCGAGGAGGAGATAACAAGTTTAAGGGCCTCCAGGGTAAGGCAATGTTTATAGCGGTGCAAGAGCCCTAGTCTGATGTTTAGGGCCTTGGATAATTGATGTATATGCTCGTGATAGGTGAGACCAGTGTCCAAAGTGATGCCCAGGTATTTAAAGGTGTGCACAAATTCTACGGGGGGTCAAGGATGATGATAGTATTTGGGTAAAAAGCCCTTTCCTGGAGTTTTGCGGATGTGCGAAGAGCATACCTTTAGTTTTTTATAGTTAATAATAAAGCGCTAGAGGCAAAACCAGCTTTTGACAGCATTGAAGGAGGACTGAAGGAGTGGTGGAGTTGAGAGGGGTCTGGACTGGAAGAGAAGATGACCGCATCATCTGCATGAGGTAGTATGTTGGAGTGCAGGATGCGGGAGGGAGTTAAGGAAGAGGCTGAAAAGGAGAGGACCCAAATGGACCCTTGTGGGACCCTGAGAGGACTGGAGATTTGGAGGATAGTGTACTGCCAATTTTAACTTGAAGGGTCCGGTTGGTAAGATAGTCCGAAAACCATCCCACAGCATCCTGCGAGAGACCCAGGTTGAGCAAGGAGGCTATGAGTGGAGAGTGGTGGATGGTATCAAAGGCCTTCGTGAGGTCAATGAAGACCACACCAGTGATGTAGCCTTTATCCAAAGCAGAGTGGATGTGTGATGTTAGCTCAAGCAAGGCCGTAGTTGTGCTGTGTCCTTTTCTGAAACCATGCTGTTGTTTGCAGAGTAGGTCATATTTATTGAGGTGGTCGGTGAGCTGATCCGAAACTATCCTCTCTAATGCCTTGGAGAGGGTGGGGAGTATGGAGATAGGGCGGTAGTTGTTAGCAGAGGAGCAGTCACCCCCTTTAAATATAGGCGTGATAGAGGCAGATTTCCAAATGGTAGGAAATTTACCTAGTGATAGGGAGAGGTTTAGAATGTGGGTGAGGGGAACAAGGACTTCTTTAAGGGAGGGCCGGAGAATTCTGAGATCAAGGGAATCGGCGTTGGGAGAGGCATGACTAAGGGCAGCGGTAAGGTATGGTTCAGCTGACTTGGGAGAGATGCGGCGGAAATAAAATGGGGGGGCACAGAGCTGAGGTGCGGGTGTGTTAGGAGCTGGAGGATCATAAAAGTTAAGGGGGAGAACGTGGCTAAGGTTGGAGAAGGCATCACTGAAAGCTGCAGCAATGTTTGTAGGGTCAGAGGTCAAGGATCCATATGACATGACTTGGGAGGGGACCAGGTTGGGGACCTTACCACAGATTTCCTTGATGTTGTTCCAAAACTTGCGGCCAGAACCCCAGGAAGAGGTTAGGGTGGATTTGTAGTAATCCGCCTTTGCCCTGCGAATGGCCCAGGTGCACTGGTTCTGAGCCATTCTATAATTTTGTCTATCAAGGGGGAGGCCGGATTCATTGGAGAGCTGCCATAGTGAATCTCTGGTTCACATTATGGTCTTGAGCCGCTCGGTGAACCAGGGTACGTGATTGCCTTTAGCCATTCTTTTCGGGAAAGGTGCATAGAGGTCACATATATTATTGAAGGCCCAGGTAACTAGGTCCAGGGCACTGTCAACATTAACCGTGTTTAAAATGAGGGACCAGTCCATGACACTGAGGTGCATTTTTAGTTGTGCCAACTTACCAGGACCAAGTTTATGTTGCACAATAAGTTTGGGAGGGGCCCTAGGGATTTTGCAGGACCAGGAGCAGCTAACTGGGGAGTGGTCACTGAGGGCATTTGGCAGGATGGAAACATCGGCGATCTTACCCAGGCGATTGGAGAAGATGAGGTCCAATAGGGAGGAGGAGCCAGTACGTGGGTCCAATCGAGTGGGGGAAGTGACCAGCTGAGTTAGATCTTGGGCTGTGGCAAGGTCAATGTATGGGGTGGCATCCTTACTTAGCCAGTTGATATTAAAATCCCCAAGTACTAGTAGTTCTGATTGTGATGGTAGAGTGTCCAGATGAGACAGTAATGCTTGGAAAGCTGATTTTTGGTCCCTTGGGGGAATGTATACTGTTGTTATGTATAAAGGGTTTTGGGCTCTTCCCAATGCCAATTTGACTGTTAGGGCCTGAGTGCCACCCCAGTTGAGGGAGTGGAGAAGGTGCCCTTGTAAGGTATTCTTAGTATAGAGGGCACAGCCACCCCCTCGCTTACCATGCCAATCAGCACGGTAAAGGATAAACCCAGGCAGTGATACTGCGGAGTCCGGGGTCCGAGGGGTGAGCCAGGTTTCACACACTGCTATGACATCCGGTTGGTGCTGTAGTACCCAACCCTGGAAGGAATCCCACTTTTTTAGGATGCTACAGATATTGAGAGAAGCAATGTGCAGCAGGCCGTAGGTACGTTGGGGAGGCATCAGGCCAACTGATGGTCCAGGATTAGGATGAATATTTCCCGATAGGAGGAGGAGGAGCAGCAGGAACCTAGAGGAGGGGTACCAATAACCCTTCCTATTAACAGTGAAAGTTAACAGGGTATGTGGTATAGTGGTGCTGACAGTCTGGATGGGTAGGGCATGGGCCTTAAGGTAGGCATGAAGGAAGTAGTGAAAGTCTATGGATGCCGACGGTAGCTTGCGAGTTGAGGTTTCTGAGCTTCGGATTCTTGGAAGTACAATGAGAGCGACACTAGACAGGCAATCATAGTGGAGAAAGTGGACTGTAAGTAGTCTGCCAGTCTCCTATAACAGGGTCATGGGAGGGCTCAAGGTTTACCTAAAATAAAACTAGCTGCTGTTGCTCAGACTGCTGCCAACTGCAGAGGAGGGGTGATAGGGTATGACAGGGAGGGAATAGGGCCAGGGGGAGCAAGTGGCAAAGCAGCAGGAGTGAGGTAAACATCCTGTCCATACGATGAGACAAGAGTACAAGCAGTAGTGCAGCCTCTAGTGGTGGAACAATATAAGCTGCTAATGGAGAACTTGGCTCATTGGTTAAAGATCCCTATAAAAGGGAGTGCTCACCAAGGGTGGTGGTGGGGGTGGTGGGGAGTCGACGCCCTGCGTCAGCGGGGCCAAGCTGCACAGCACAAGCAGTCAGAGCTGGGTCTGGGTCTCAAGCTGAAGAGCAAGTCTAAACTGGAGGCAGCACAGCACACGCGGAGCAAAATCTTTAGTTGGAGGAATTACAGCACATTCGGTGATTCCTGAGAGAATTCTCCGTACCTGGATTCGGGGGGTGCGGGTGGGGGAGGGCGCCATTGCAGCCCTCGCGACCTCCGGTTCGGCTTCTGAGGAGAAAGAAAGACAGGTAGGGGTTATATGTACTCGTTTGATGGGAAGCCCAAAGGGGGGGGTACAGCAGGGGAGCGAATCAATTGGGCAAGCTTTCAGTGAGGTTTTTAAAGATCTAGGATGGTTGGGATAGCCACTAGAAATTGATCTCATTCACAGATACTGCTGCTATGGCTTTTACAAGTGCTCCGTAATTAAAATTAAATAGCGTTGCATTTAAAGTACCCCGCCGTTTCTACAGTAAACCAGGAAATAATTGTAAATATGCCAGGGCAGGTCTTAAAGTAACACACAGTTTACAGTACTATCTCAACAAGCCGAGAATAAAAAGCCCCTGGAGAGGCTATCTCCACTTCTGCGCTGACTGTTAAATGGGGCCAAATTCAAATGTTCAAGCTGCACAGCACAATCAGTCAGAGTTGGGTCTGGCTATCAAGCTGAAGAGCAAGTCTAAACTGGAGGCAGCACAGCACACGCGGAGCAAATTCTTTAGCTGGAGGAATTACAGCACATTCGGTGATTCCTGAAAGAATTCTCCGTACCTGGATATGGGGGGTGGGGGTGGGGGAGGGCACCGTTGTAGCCCTCGCAACCTCTGGTTCGGCTTCTGAGGCAGGCATGTGTGCTTAAAGGCATGAAGCAAAACAATACACTCAGTGTGTCCATATAATACAGCAGCACTGGACACCTCAGCAATTGATATTGCTTACATAATGAAAATGATAGAATTAACCTCTTACTGTCAATTACTGAACGAATTACTAGACACCACCAGCCAGAAAGACTGTCAAGCCTCCCTAAAACTGCCCATTTCAAGGACACTCTGAGAAAGAAAAAAAAACTCACTCCAAGTTCCGAATGCTTCTGTTTCAGTTAATCTGTACACCTAGCTTGCACTGTAACTCCCCTGATGGTGGCACTCTCTGTAACAAGTTTTACCCATGCTCATCTGCACATTTTAGAAAATACCCCTTTTCTGTTTTTTTTTCCTGAAACAAAATGGACCCCTTTAATATTTATTTATTTTTATTAGACTTTGGTAACCATGTAAAGCCCACTAGGCACAAGTGTCTGTTTTCAGGGGCGACCTGGGAGCACTGGGCAGTTAAGTGACTTGTTCAGAGTCACACAGTATGCAAGTGGAGGTTGTGAGAATCAAACTCAGGTCTGGTCTGCTGGATGTATCAAGCTCGTTCACACCTCATTCCTCTAACCTCTAGGCTATACTGCCAGCCCAAATACAAAAACAAGGAGTCAAGTCATGTCCTCCAACCCGCCTTTTCGCTTCAATTTTCATTTAATTTCTAACTTTTCAGGGCCATTTCATCAGTGCAGTAACACCCTCCAAAGTCTGACTGTGCAGAATTGTACAGACTTTTTGTGGGGATGTTAACACTGGACAGCAGAACTGGACCTAATTGGTAAAATCAGAACTGTCCAGACAGAGTTTAAGATGACCAAATATTGCCAGTCTAGCCACTCTGGCTGGTCCGGCTTTTACCGATATTCCCGATATTATTATAGTAAGAGGTATTACCGCCTTTTCACTTCAAGTGAGGAACCAACCACCTCCCCAGTAGAGACACAACTGCTCTTCCAGTACACACAGACCCACATCCACCTCCCCAATACACAAAGCCTCAAGGGTGACAAGCACCTCCCCAGTACACACAGAGCCACAAGAAGCTCTGCAATACAGAGGCACAACCACTTGCCCAATATAGTCCATACTGCCTCTCCAATACACAGTGGCAACCACCTCTGCCCACACACACAGAGCCACAAACACCTTCCTAATACATGAACAGCCACCTCTTCCCCTAATAGGCACAAAGCTGCAACCGCCTCTCCAATATGCTATGCACAGCCAGAATCAACTGTTCCATTACAGAGCCACAACCACTGCATGCATCTGTTCAAAGAGAAAGAACTGTTAGTTACAAATAAAAATAAGGGCTTGCACATTGTGGCATTGTTGTCAGCACCACAAACTGATAGTAAGTCTTGTAACTTGGCTGCCCACAGTCCAACGTGTGGCAGGTAGGATTTTCTCCCATTCATGAATCTGGGCTTGGTGGTCAGAAAACAGAGAGTGGTCATAAGAGGTATACAGTCAGAAGAGATGCAAGGCACAAGTGGGGTACCTCAGTGATCAATCCTGGGGCCCTGGGGTGTAGCCAGGGATTTCAGATCTGCACACCAAGTGGACTCACTGCTACCCCTACCCCCCTTGTTAGGGTGAGCTACCCCCCAGGGTGTAGCCAGACAATATACAAATGTACGCCAGGACCATGTTTGTTGCTTCATTCGGCACAATAAATAAAACTTTTGTATCTCATGACAATGATTGTTGCCATGCATTGGTAAATACAAATGCCATGCATTGCTCCCTAAGACACCCACATACCAGCCCAGAGCCTGTAAAGTTGTATTGTCCTTGGGATGCAAAGACAGTATTAGTGACCAGTCCTTCTACTTTCGACTCCTATGAATAAAATTACAGAAGGGGTCAGCATTTTCTTTGTTAGTTTTTATGAAAAAAGGAAGCAGTTCAGAGCCTATTTGCTACTATCCCTTAAATAAAATTGCACACAATGGAGTACTTGGAGTATGCCTGCCTACACCCATGTGGGGCCAGTCCTCTTAATTATCTTCATCAGTGACATTGCAGATGGACTGGATGGTAAGGTTTGTCTGTTTGCAGATGACACCAAGATCTGCAACAGAGTAGGTGATCCAGATGGGGTGGGCAGAATGAGAAGAGGTCTGGATACAGTGGAAAAATGGTCAGAAGAGTGGCAACTGGAGTTTAATGCAAAGAAGTGCAAGATCATCTGGGGTTTCCACACTGAACCTGGGAAAGTGTGAACAGTGGTACTGCAATCTATACATGGTCTGGTCTACAATACAGTGGGGCAAGTAAATCCAGCCACACCTTTTAATTTCCTCTTAATCTTTAATATCTGTCCAGCGAAATGCTGAGATCCTATATCAGTACAGCTGAGTGATTTTTGGCTGCATCGGCAGCGACGAGGGGGGGGGTCGTCTGAAGCCCCGGGCAGCAAGGGACAGTCATTGGCTGCCAAAGCGGCCAGAAACTCACAGAAGAAATTGGCGGTGCGGGACTGGAGGCTTCTTTGTACAGCAGGAGCCTTGCCCCTTTCCCCAGCCTCAGGACATTCAGGATTGCTGGCGGCCCAAGTCTCCCCTCACCACCCAATCACCGTGAGGGTCTGAGACTGGGTGCCAAATTTAAACACTAGCAACGGGGCACTTAAGGGTCCCATTGCTGAACTGCATTATCAGTATGGCTCAGGGATCTTTGGCCCAACCATCCTCTTACATTGGCATGTATTAAATAGCCTACAGTAAGTGGGCAGGGCTATCGAGTTCCGGCTAATGGGATGGGACTGTTTAGCAAGGCGGGGAGAGGCTAGTGTTATTTATCTTTTTTTTTTTATTTTCCTTCTTCCCCAGAGCCCCTATTTTCACATGCTCCAAGTGGGGGAAGCAAATGAGTTTCTGGCAAATAAGGGACAACTTTGAGCAAGCTAGACTGTGTTTAAAATCTTTGTTGATATTGTTTTAACTTGCCTATAGATGGGTAACGTCTCAAGGGAAGAGGGTGTGGGATGGATATGCCTGCTAAGGACAAGGGAAAGTGACTGCAAAAAAAATATATATATATATATCTCTGAACACACTATTGGGCCTCCCCCCGGTCAGCCCAAGCTGATTGCCGAGCTCCTTTTTGATCTAGTTGCCTCCTGCTTCCCGGTTATATCAATGTTGGTGACTGAACTGAGCACTCCCAATGAGGTACCTGGGTATCATCGCTGCTGTTGCCTATGCAGCCATAATTATGGGGGCTGACCAGCTACACTTCCTGGGAAATGATCCTCTGGACCTAGGAGAAAGTCCCCACCATCTCTATGGGTCCTATGGGGTCAGGGTGGATAATAATGACTCTATACTATTACCTATGTATGGCTTAACTAAGCATGGACATTGTTACAATCTTTTTTCAAATATAAAAAGCCTGATAAAAAGATAAAAAGAGCCTCCTCTCCTTCCCCACTAAAATCATCAGTTATCTGACTACACTTAAGTTAGCACTGTGTGGGGACATGGGCTCCAACCCCAGTCCACCCACCCCTAACTATATACTCAATGCTCCCACCAGCCCCTGCTGGACTAATGCGAGGGGGCTTCAACTAGTACATACGAACATACGAAATTTGCCAGCAGATAAAGGCCTAGAGGTCTATCAAGTCTGCTCGAATGTGCAGCTAACACCCCTTATTCTGCAGCTGCCCCTCCCTTCCACCCTTCCCCTTCATTAACCCTCCCCCTTGTCCTGTCCCATCCCCTTTTGAAGCAGTCCACTGTTCTACTGCATACCACTTCAGCAGGTACTGCATTCCACCCAGTCACCACCTCTCTGTAAAAAGTGTCTCCTCATCTCCTCCTGAACCTTCCTCGCTCCAGTCTCATATCATGGCCCTGGTGGCCCTCCTCCTTACTTTGAACAGCCCCTCTGTACCACGCTCTTGTTTATTCCTTTCATGTATTTAAAGGTTTCAATCATGTCACCCTGTCTCTCCTCCTCCAGTGAGTACATGTTCAACTCCTTCAACCTCCTCTCGTATGATAAGTCCCCAGCCCCTTGATCATCTTTGTCGCTTCCATGTTGCACCCTCCAGTAACTTAATGTCCCTCTTCAGATATCGGACGCCAGTACTGTATGCAGTACTCAGGTGTGGTCTAACTAATGACCTATACAGTGGCAGAATCACCTCCTCCCTCCTCGAGGAGATACCCCTTGCAATACAACCCAGCATTTTGTTGGTCTCTGCAGCTGCCTTCCTACATTGTGCCGAGTTGTTCATTGACCCTGTAATGAGCACATCCAGATCCTTCTCCTCCTCTGTCTGGGCTAGCTGCACCCCTAGCTGGTAACTCCTTCTTGGGTTCTTCATCCCAAAATGCAGCACCTTGCATTTTTTGGCATTAAAGCCCAGTTGCCAGGTGTCTGACCAGGTTTCAAGCTTTGCCAGATCATCTTGCAACCCCTGCCATCCCCCTAGGTCATCTACCACCTTGCCTACCTTGGTATCATCAGCAAACAGACTGATCTTGCTCTTGATGTCCCGTGATATGTCTGCAATGAATATCCCAAACAACACTGGTCCCAACACTGAGCCCCGTGGAACACCGCTCGTCACTGCCCTTGGGTGTGAGAGCTCCCCACCCACCACCACCCTCTGTTGCCTTCCCTGCAGCCAGTTTCCTACCCATCTCACCAGCTTTGCACCCGCCCCTGTGCCTACTAACTTCCTTCCCGGCCTTCCACGTGGCACTGAGTCGAATGCCTTACTGAAGTCCAGATACAGGACATCCACTGCATAGCCCCTATCCAGTTGCCTAGTTACCCAGTCATAGAACTCGACCAGGTTGGTTTGGCAGGATCTGCCACGTATGAAGCCATGCTGTCCGCTGTCCTGTAGTCCTTTGGCCTCTAGGAGGGCCACCAGCCTCTCCTTCAGGATAGTCTCCATTAGCTTACCCACGATGGATGTGAGGCTCACTGGTCTGTAGTTTCCCGGTTCATCCTTGGGGCCACTCTTGTAGAGGGGCACCACATGAGCCATCCTCCAGTCCTGAGGTACACACCCTGAATGTAGTGAGGCATTAAATAGGTCTGCCAAAGGTCCTTCAAGGACCTCTGCCAGCTCCTTCAGTACCCTAGGGTGGATGCCATCTGGGCCTGGCGCCTTGTCCACCCTCAGTGCCTTCAAACCCTCTCGAACTCTGCCCTCCATGATTTCCCCATCTGTCACCACTTCCCCCCCTGCTTCTGCCATTTCTCCCACCTTGGGTGTCACCCCTTCTCTTTAGTAAATACTGAGCAGAAGTACTCATTTAGTGCTTCCGCCTTATCGCACCCTGCTTCCACCCAACCCCCCTCCTTCCTAATCCTTACTATGTGGTCCTTACAGCTCCTTTTCTCCCTGATGTACTTAAAGAAGTCCTTCTCCCCCTTCTTAATGCCTTGTGCCAGCCTGAGTTCCGTAGATGCTTTGGCTCCCCTTACTGCCCTTGTCACCTCCTTCGATTCTGTCAAGTACTCCTCCCTGTCCTCCCCTCCCTGTTTTCTTGTACTTCCTAAAGGCATCTCTTTTCCTCCTTACCTTTTCCATGACCTCCTTGCTCAACCAGATTGGTTTCTTAGCCTTAGCCTTCTTGCTCTGGGCTTTGCAGCAGGTTTTGGTTGCCTCCACTATCCCCAGCTTTATGAGCTCCCACCTCTGGTTAGTGTCCATACTAGATTGAATTCTGGCTAGGTACCCTTTACCACTTCCCCCATCCTCCCAAAGTCGGCCCTCCTGAAGTCCAGCACTATTGTGCCAGATTCCCTCCTTCCTTGCCCATATCCAATGTGAGCCATGCTGAGCGGTGGTCACTCCTGACAGCGGTTCCACCACTGTAAGTTCTCTCACAAAGTCCCATTTGCCAGCACAAGGTCAAGGGTATTTCCCTAACCTGGTTGGTTCACTGACCATTTGCAGCAGGAAGCTGTCCTGGAGGCATCCAGCAGTACCTGCTCCTTCTGTTCCTGGTTGTTGGGGTGCTCCAGTCCACTCCTGGCATGTTGAAGTCCCCCACAATCACCACACTACCCTTCACGCAGGTCCTCCTGATCTGTCCCGCTAGTTCCCTGTCTAACTCCTCCGTCTGAGATGGTGGCCTGTACACCACTCCCATTCTAAGAATCCTATTCTTGGAATCCTGGATTTGCATCCAAAGTGACTCCGTACTACCCTCCTCCCCTTCCTCCCTTACACACTTCAGTCCTTCCTTCACATATAGTGCCACCCCCCCCTCCTTTCCCAATCACTCTGTCCCTATGAAATAATCTGTACCCTGGTACAGACAGGTCCCAGTCATTGTATTGTACATATGAATGTCAACAGTTTAAGGCACAAGATGCAGGTCCTGGAGGCCTGGACAGCACTATACAAGCCTGATGTGAGTGCAGTGTCTGAGACCTGGCTAAAACCACAAATACTTCCTCATGAAGTCAATCTAGTAGGCTTTAATGGGTTCAGAAAGGATCGAGAGGGGAAGAAAGGTGGGGGAAGGGTTCTTATCTATAATAGCTCTAAATTCAATGCCGCTCAAATAGCCTTCTCTCCCCTGTGTAACTCTGTGAATTAGAGTGCTACTTGGCAACACCAAACCCCTATACATAGGTTGTGTCTACCTACCTCCTCAAACGGCTGCCTCCTCCCGTGAATCGCTAACCCAAGCATTAGCAGAGCATACCCCTGGGGACATGATCCTCTTAGGGGATTACCACCAAAACTGGTGCACAAAAGGCAATACCAGACCAAAGAACCCGGTCCTTGACACCCATCTCATGCAAGTTATTGAGCTGCCCACCAGGCATAATACCAAATCTGGCAACCACACCCTGCTCGACTGGGCTCTTATCATGAGCCCTGAGAGAATACTGGCCGCCGGAATAATTGCAGACTCGCTGACTGACCACTCACCCATTTTCTGCGTATGGTCCAACAAGCTCCCTAAACTGCCGGCCAGGGTATTTGAGGCTAGAAACTATTCTAACCTCGTCTCTGCAGATTTCTGCTCTGCTCTGCATGCTGTCAACTGGGATCCTATATCTACTCTCCCTACCTTGGATGAAGCCTTAGACTACTTCTCCAATGTATTTATGTCGGTAGCTAATGTACATGCCCCCCCCCCCCGCAAGAAGCTAAGGGTGCAGGTCAAATACGAACATACGAGCATACGAACATACAAAATTTGCCAGCAGATAAAGGCCTAGAGGTCTATCAAGTCTGCTCGAATGCGGAGCTAGCACCCCTTATTCTGCAGCTGCCCCTCCCTTCCACCCTTCCCCTTCATTAACCTTCCCCCTTGTCCTGTCCCATCCCCTTTTGAAGCAGTCCACTGTTCTACTGGATACCACTTCTGCAGGTAACGCATTCCACCCAGCCACCACCCTCTCTGTAAAAAAGTGTCTCCTCATCTCCTCCTGAACCTTCCTCCTCCAGTCTCATATCATGGCCCTGGTGGCCCTCCCTCCTTACTTTGAACAGCCCCTCTGTACCCATCTTGTTTATTCCTTTCATGTATTTAAAGGTTTCAATCATGTCACCCCTGTCCCTCCTCTCCTCCAGTGAGTACATGTTCAACTCCTTCATCCTCCTCTCGTATTATAAGTCCCCCGGCCCCTTGATCATCTTTGTCGCCTTGCGCTGCACCCCCTCAAGTAACTTCATGTCCCTCTTCAGATACGGGTGCCAGTACTGCACGCAGTACTCCAGGTGTGGTCTAACTAACGACCTATACAGTGGCAGAATCACCTCCTCCCTCATCGAGGATATACCCCTTGCAATACAGCCCAGCATTTTGTTGGCCTTTGCAGCTCACCTCTGACCTGAAACAGACAATGCTACTCCAGGACATAGCCTGGAGGCAATACAAAACCTCAAATCTCAAATCAGATTGGGAGAAATACAGGGCACTGAGAAACAAGTGTAAGAAAGCCGCAAAAAATGTGAAAAGCCAGTATCCGTGTGACCTCCAATCTCGGCACCTAGTGGATCCCAAGACATTCTGGGGTCAAATAAATGTGCTGCTAAAGAGTGGCACCAGCACTAAAGACAGAGCTGTTCTGGTTGATGGTATACTGACCAAGGACTCCACCAAAGTAGCAGAGGCATTCAATACCCTCTTTACTGATCTTGGCAAATATAAACCTCCAATCCCTACCGCCCCCTCCTCGAAGAATGGCAACTGAACAGAATCTCCACCAGCCTCAATTTCATCTCAAACTGGTCAAGCCATCAGAAGTGCTACCCCTCCTGAAGCGAAGAAACCCTGACTCTTCCCCTGGATATGACCGACTGGAGCCCCAACTGCTGCGGGCCGCTGCCCCAGCTATTACTCTACCTGTTACCATGCTAATAAACTGGTCGCTACTCGAAGGGAGCGTCCCTACCAAATGGAAGGTGGCTGTTGTAGTCCCCATCCATAAAATGGGGCCATGTGTAAACGTGGGGAACTACAGGCCCATTTCCATTCTCTGCTCTTTAGCGAAGGTGCAGGAGAGACTGGTCTACAACCAACTGCAGAGCTACCTAGAGCAGCATCTGCTCTTGGCCAGCAATCAGCATGGATTCAGAAGAGGCCATGGAACTGATACAGCCCTGATCAGACTCACGGCTGACACCCTGGAGTCCATGGACAGGGAGTCCTCAACTGGGGCTATATTCATTGATTTATCAAAAGCATTCCACCTGGTCAGCCATGAGTTGCTTCTCTGCAAACTTCAACTGTTTGGACTCGATAAGCTCTCACTTACCTGGTTCGAAAGCTACCTGCTCAGCAGGACCCAAAAAGTAAAATGGAAAGGGGTGCAATCAGGCTGCAGACCAGTGACCACTGGAGTACCCCAGGGCTTGAACTTAGGTCATCTACTCTTCACCATCTTTGTTAATGACATTGGGCGGGACTGTGGTCTGGAAAACCTGATCCTGTATGCAGATGACTCAGTTGTATACTGTAGTGATCCTCAACCTACGGTCATCAGTACAAAGCTTCAGGCCAGTCTAATGGTAATAGAGGCCTGGTTTACCTCTAACTCACTGGTGCTGAATGACAAAAAAAAAAAAAAAAAAAAAGTCTGTCCTATTCAGGACCAGGCGACTGGGAGCAGACAGGCAACACCTGCTTCAGCTCCACATAGCCTTAGGGACGAGAATCAAAGTTGTGGATAAGGTTAAACACCTGGAAGTCTACTTAGATCAAGAAATGTCCTACAAGCCGGGTTTCATGTGATGATAGCGATAGAAAAACAGTGATCGCTATCATCGCGAAAGTATATCGCCGAAAATTTTTTCGGCGATATACATTTCTCAGCGAACTGACATCTGGTGAAATTAAGTGTTTTGTGGAAGGCTGCACCCCCACACCTCCAGCTCATGGGGGCTTTGCCCTCTGCACGCCCCTTACAAGGATTCTCAAGTCCATGTGGGGGTGCCACTCGAGGAGTGGGTGAAATTCTGTAAAAAAAAAAAAAATTAACTACACAGCTGCAAGCAGCTGCAAAATTATTTCTCTCAGCAGGTCCCGAGCCCAGTGTCTACTGCACCATAGCCAGCCACCCTTACTACCACACCACAGAGCTGACTCAGTTGCAGCAGGCTCACCTATCCTCCTGAACCATCCCTCCTATACCTCCCGTACAGCTCCCCATCCCTCCCCTTCCGGTCACTCTAGACGCTATTCTATCGCTACCCTTGCAGGGTAGCACATCATGATAGCGCTATAAATGAGTCACTATTTCTACAGTCGCTCATTTATAAGCGCTATCATCACGGGCTACCTACAAGCCACTCATAGACTATATAGTTAAGATCACTCACCGGAAGCTTGGCCTACTTTATAGGCTCGGAAACTCCCTAACTGATGACGAATGACGAGCAATAGCCAACAGCATGCTACTTCCCACCCTCCTCAGTGGTGCCCCCTTTCTACATTTTCTTAAGGAGAGTGAACACCGCAAGCTGTCTGTCCTCTATAATAGGACTGTGCACTTTGCTACCTGCTCCCAGCCTAGAAGACATCATTGTGAGGTCCTTGCAGACCTCAAATGGCCCGCAATAGGGCATTAACTGTACTATCCCTTACTATGTCTGACCTACAAATTCACCAATATTGGCCCTCCCCCTACTTTAACCGGCCTCCTGAATCCTAAAGCTCATCAGCGGGCTCTGCAGTCATTGGCTGGCCACCCTCTTGATATCCCTCATGTACGCACCAACCTAGGCAAGAGATCCTTTGGATACTCTGCACCCTACCTCTAGAGCTCACTCCCAGAGAATCTGACCAAATGCTCCACCCTTGAAGGATTCAAGTCCGCCCTAAAGTGTACATGCTGGGGCAATGTCTTTGCAGCTGCTACCATTAACCCCGCCTCCTGGCCCAAAATGCTATTCTCCTATATAGTCTTGAAGGGCTAGTAGGTCCAGCTCCCTACAGCTGGTATTGACACTTAGAACACATTCCTCATAGCACAAGCGTAGCCCCTAGGTGGCGCTATCCCAAGGGCTACTACCCCTGCCTGCTTGGCTAATAACAGGTTTAAGGGGCCTAGGTTCGGTAACGGGTGCCTCCACCCAAAGGTCAGGGTTGGTAGTGGGCAAACTAGCCTGGGCACAGCCCTTCGGGACACTGTAACCCCCTCGTTCCCCACTACTGCCCAAAACAATGCACAATAATTACTTTCACAATACCTCTGATACACTTTGCAAATACCCACCCTGTTTGCACTTACCACCAGGGCTGGTTCCTTCGTTCTACCCTGGGGACCCCCCCTGTAAAACAAGGTTAGACAGAGCAAATAGCAACACTACAGTACTCTCAATACAAACTGGAACCACAGTCAGTTTAAATGCAGAAAAAGCAAGATCTGATTTATTCAGGAGACATAAGCAAACTACATTAATCGCACTGTTATGCATGCCATACAGAATCCCTTCACACAGTCACACACACACTGGGTACCCAGGTAGAAGGCAGATGGGTTAGCCAGGATCGTTGCCCGGGGTAGGCCGGCGTCGCAGCTGGTTGGGACCCTGTGATGGAAAAACAACATGCACACACACAATTTGTAATCCAGATGGCTCAGTTCATCAAGAAAAGGACATACCAGAGGAATCAGATGACACACTTTGATTTAACAGTAGGTGCAGGGAGCTACCCTAATATTTACTCATGGTACTCAAGACTGGACACAGGATGGACGAAATGGAGACAGCTAACAAGTAGTCTGGCTGGCCAGGGAAAAACAGGACCCCTACAGCACAGCAAGGCGTCGTTCCCATTCAGGCGTGGAGTGGAGGGCTGATTCCCAGGCAGGTCTCTCATCGATGGCTCTTCTCAGGGAAGCAGGGTAGTCTGGCAGGGCCCTCGTGGCAAGGCCCAGCCACATGGAATCAACTGCGGATCCAGTCTGTTTGTGCAGCCTACAGATTTTAGCAAGCAGCCCACAGTTCACACAGTGGGGAAATACAGCACGACCCAAAGTATTCAAACAGCACATTTATATGTAACAGCAAGTAGCACACAGTTCACACAGTGGAGAAATACAGCACGACCCACTGTCATCAAATAGCACTTTGATATGTAAAAGGTTCTACAATACCAGGCACATGGCTCCCCGGTTCCAATCGCAAAGTCACTGCTGTAACCGGGAGCTCAGAAGTAGCTGGAGTTCCTGACAGGCCGATTTCATTCAGCAAAATCTTTGGTCTTCTACAGGTTGAGCCTGGTCTCACTTCAGTAGCTTCTTCGTTCTCACCAGATCGGATTTAGTCCAAAAATAATTCTCTTCTCCCTCTCAGGGAAGATAACAGGTAAGCAGGCCAGAAATCAGGCCTTCCACAATTCTCCCCGTGAACTACAACACAGACTGCTGCTCGGACTATCACAAGCTGTTGCTCTCTCAGTTCCCAAACTAGATCTGCCTTCACAGCAGGCAGCCCGGGCATTTCCTTCAGATCCAAAGAGGTCCGGTTGGCTGACTCAGCTGTCAGTCACAACATGTTCCCCCTGTTGGTGCAAAAAGGCACCAACAGTCTAAAACTACAATTCCCAGAGGCTTGCTCCACAGATCCCCTTAGTTGCAGGCTTCATTTTAGAGTCCCCAAGTACTGATTGGTCCAATCCGGCAGTTCGGGACCAAAATGGTGGAGCCAAACAGAACAGTCCTTGCTGCAAAGAAGGCAGGTTAGAACAAACTACATTATCATTACTACTCTAAATGATTACCAGCAATTAGTTGCATCTTTCAGCAGGGCTCCATCTGCACAATTAGCGATGGCAGAAACAGAGCGATTAGCAGGCAGCCTGAGCAGGACTTGAGCATGGAAACACCCAGTCCCCCTCCTAGATTAATTATTACTGCAAACAGTCAGCCCTTAAAGGGACAGTACGCGGAGGCTAAACAGGCACTCTTTAGCAAATAACATTTAAACGGCTATAGCGCTGAACACCAACCTGGCAGTGAGCATTTAGGCAAGCTCATGGAAGACTTTTTGGGAACCCCCATTTGTAGGGGAGTTACACAAGAATCTGTTGGACATTATTTATCCTGTTGTTTACCCTGATTGTCACTGTCAGATTGTCTCCTTCCTTTGTGACTAACTTGTTCTTGTAGTACTCTGTATGTAAATCCTACATCAGTTGTTGCTATTTCTCTGATCCAAATGTATACTGTGAATTTCTGAACTATATTAATTGCATGTGAACTTATAAATGATGTATATAATTAACTCCGGGTCGCCCCTGAAAAAAGGGACCTCTGGTCTCAGTGGGCTCACCCGGTTACCAAAATGCAATAAATAAATATACCAAACTCTGCTCTAGAATGCACAAATATCTGGACCCCATAAACAAGCTAGTAGGCTCATATGTAACCTCGTCTCCTTAAGGTCTATGTGCAAGGGGCTTTCCTATACATCACCTTCTGCCAGCCACCATTTTCCTCCAACATGCCATACAGGAGTTACCATCTTACAAAAACTTGTAATGAACTCCTGGGCATTAGAAAGGCAGGTCAAAGTAATCAAAGTATGGCTCCCATACAGGGACAATGTGTACCCTACTGGATACACTATACCAATAAGGGTCACTTGTAGCCAAATGACTCACCTAATTACCCAACCAGTCCTTCTACCATGTAGAATATTTACATTGCAAACCCAGCTGGAAACTCAGGAACTACATGTACCCATGCTGAGTTCCACCTGTGTTGTTACAAAAAGTTCTTAATTCCTTTTGTCTTTCTAGTACGGTTTCTCCTTATCTTGGATTTTAGCCTTCTGCTTCCTCCATTTAAAACTGATGGAGCCTACTTTTCTACCTTTACTGATTTAAATTACTAGTAGGGAATGTTCTTAGCCAGGGGAGCCACCCATGCCATACTAGGGGTCATGGCACTGCCATCTGGCCCACCAGCAAGGTACTAAAAAAACACTGCCACCTGTTGATTACCTCAAACCTCTGGTATGTATTGTACTTTTATTCAAGTACTCTTTTAGTGCTGACAACACCACTCATTCCTTAGCAGGGTGCCAAAGTGTGCTACTCCCACCACCCAGCTTCAAGAAAGGCCAAACCACTCCAAACCGTTGTATGTGGAACTACAATACTTGTTTTGCCATTTTTTTCCACGGCCTATTTAGATTCAACAGAGGGTAAGTTCCTCTAGATTCAGTATTTATAAAATAAGGACCAGGGCAGCATTGCTTCCAATACATTTTTTACCTGGACTTTTTACCATGACAGCTTCTCAGAATTATTTAAAACATTTATGAACTAGCAAGCATTATTTTCAATTAAATAACACAAGTAATCGACTGTACCTGGTCTCTGCAAACTTCTCCCTTCTAACACATGGTTTCCTATGTTTTTTCCCCGGTCTGCAACTCAAACACCCTGTACCTGGTTATCAGTTTTGGAGATCTAAAGGACACATATAGTCACCTGCATTACACAGGTGGGAATATTTATTTGAAGGGGATCTCATGCCACCAGAATTGATTATATTTTTATCTCCCAAACCACGGAAATTAAATCAGCCACCTGGGATAAAACCACAGTACCTGGGCATAGTACAGAGTTTTAACAGAATTCCTGGGCAGAATTCTAAATTCCGGGCCTAAATCCCAGGGTCTAAATTCTTCTAACATTCAGGGAAGATTCAGTTCTGTCCCCAATGGGGTCCCAGAGTTCTGTCTCAGGCAAAAACCTCTGGATTCAGCGCGGGGATCTGGGCTCACATCACAACATGCAGACCCCCCCTCTCCCATGCAGTTAAAATCATCCTTCATTACCTGAGGCCTGGACATGAGGGGGTGAAGGTTAGGGTGAAGCTGCAACCGGGAGCCACAAGAGTATTGGCAGCATGGCCTGTGGCATGGGTTGGCTGTTTCCTGGACTGTTTCTTCCTCCATTTTGTCGGGGGGGGGTTCTTCCTCGTCCTAATGTGGAGTTTGCCGGGGAGTTTGCTCTTCTCTGGGGCTCATGTCGAACTCCAGGTCAGCAGCATACGCGGCCAGGACACGCAGGGTGGCACTACGCTCTCTCTGCTGCTCGGGAGACAAGGAGACCGGGCCAACACCAGGCAAGGTAGGGGTCAAGTGGGGGGGCAAGGGGATGACACGGGAGATGAATGGGGAGATGACCGGGCAGTGGGAACAGCACCAGACCAGGAGCAGCAGCAAGGCCATGAGCAAGCACGAGTAAGGCAGACAGCTTTCCTCCTGCTCTTCTGATGATGTGAGACCCGATGTGAGGTGACAAGGGTCAAGCTACATCCCCCCCCCCCCCGAGTTGCGCATGTGCACAAGCTCGGGCACAAGATCCACCACAGCTGCTGGGCAGGCGAGGGGGCAGTAGCTACAGCACCCGAATGGGGCGCTAAAAAGGGGGGCTACAGATCACATTTGCCCACCCCCAGACACACCCCAAATCTGCACAATCGCGGAGCAACATTATTTGGAAAAGTCCCCCAAAATACCCCTATTAAAAAAAGACATGGAGGCAAACATCCGCGTCTGCACTTTAAAAAACACCCCTTTTCCACAATTTTGCAGATGTGGATGCAAACCTCTGTGCAAAGAAAGTGCCACCACTGGGGTGACTCCTTTATTGCTGCTGTAATAATTCTAATCCAGTACCTAATGCATGCTATGGTTTGCTACTGACAACTCTCCACTGGAGTTGCTGTTTTTATTTTGTGTATTGTTTACTGTAATGTGTATCCTCACTTCTTGTCTCATGTGTGGAACCTTTGTAAATGAGCACTTGTGCTCAAAGGTACTTCCCGAATAATTAAATAGAAATAAAATAAAAAAATTCCTACAGCCACTGGGGTATTCTGCTCATATGGGACTTGCAGACAGAGCTGTGCAAGTCATCAGTCCTTGAAATCTAATTTCTCTCTTACATTGTTCCCTGCTACAGCAGCACACTAGGACTTTACTGAACTGGGTAGAAATGCCCACAACACCACCATAGGAAAAAATTACTCACCTTAGTAATGTTGTTTCTTCTAATGGAGTCTTGCTATATTATGACATATGCAGTATAACCCCAGGTTAGAACTGCTCCGGAGGTGAAAGAGTTAACTTTCCATGCAGGCCATGGAATCTTGAGCGTGAGCTCGGTTGAACAGTCTGTCTGTTGAAGCTCAAACTTAAACTGTCAGATCTTTACGAGCAAAAACTCACTAAGGTTCTGTGCGGAAGCCGTAAACCTATACTAGCCACTGGCTACTAATTACAAAAACACATTTTTGATCTTGATCCCAAAACAAAGACTCAAGTCAGGGGATTCAAGAAAGAAAAAATAAGCATAACACCTAAGCACCCAAAGAAAGGGTGAAAATAAAGTGGGCATCTATGAAGTGCCAACATTGCACTGCCCACCCACATCCCAAAAAAGAGGTTCTGAGAGGGGCAGGCTGGGGAGGTCATAATATAGCAAGACTCCATTAGAAGAAACAACATTACTAAGGTGAGTAATTTTTTCTTCAAACAACATGAAGTCTTGCTATATTATGACATATGCAGACTACACAGCAGTACCTCCATGGAGGAGGGACAGAACCTACTTGGGAAATAGGCTCTGAAGCACAGTTGTAAAGAATCGAGCATCACTCCTAGCCTGGATATCCAGGGAGTAATGCTTAGTAAAAGTGTGAACTGTTTTCCAGGTAGCTGCTTGACATATCTCTAGGATAGGGATGTCCTGGCAGCAGCCAGAGACGCAGCTGTACTCTGGTAGAGTGAGCCCTCAGGCCTGAGGGAGGAACCTTACCCAGTTTTTCATAGCAGAATTGGATACAAGAGACAATCCACCTGGCAATGGATCTTTTAGTGGCAGGTTTCCCTTTACCAACCTCACCATAAGTGAGGAACAATTGGAGGGATTCGAACCTGTGACACTTGGTACGTTCTATATAGTAACTAAGGGCTCTTTTGACATCTAAACTGTGCAATCTCCTCTCACCAGAGGAGGAATGGTCAGTGAAGTACACAGGAAGAGACATGGATTGATTAAGGTGGAAGTCTGAAACCACCTTAGGCAAAACTTCCTGTTAGTCCTGAGGACCACCTTATCTCTATGAAAGGAGATAAAATCAGGCTCCACTGACAATGCTTGTAGCTCACTTATGCGCCTGGCAGAGGTGATGGCTACCAGAAACACAGTTTTCCAAGTCAAGTACTAAAGCTCTGCTGAAGACAATGGCTCAAAAGGGGGTTGCATAAGCTGAGCAATGCAAATATTAAGATCCCAAGCAGGGGCAGGGTCCCTGAACGGAGGGTTGGTGTGAAGCAACCCTTTAAAAAACTTGGAGAACACAGGGTGAGCTGAAAAAGAAGAGGGCTTACCTGCTGATAAGAAGACAGACACAGCTGCCAAGTGCACTTTTAGAGTAGCTGGTCTCAGGCCCAAGGAATTCAAATGCACCAAGTAATCCAGGATCGTGGTCACGCCAGCAGATTCTGGGGAAATATGCTTACCAGCACACCATATGGAAAATCTTTTCCATTTTGAATTATAAGTAGCCCTGGTGGAAGGCTTCCTAGAGGCCTTCAATATATCCAATACACCTTGGGAAAGGTGTAGGTCAGCAAACTCTAACTCTTCAAGAGCCATGCCTTGAGATTGAGAGATTTGAGGTTCGGATACCAAACTCTCCCCTGTACACAGGTTAACAGGTTGCGATTCCTGGGAAGACACAGGGGAAGGTGGACTGCTAAGGACATGAGGAGTGGGTACCAGGGCTGCCTGGCCCAATCTGGAGCAATCAGGATCATCTTGCAGGGTTGAGATCTGATTCTGACTAGCACCTTGAAAAGGAGGGGGGAGGGGAGAAAAGCATAGAGAAACTTCCCTTCCCAACCGAGTAGGAAAGCATCCAGAGGGACTGAGCCCAACACCGGGGGACTGCAGCAAAAAAGGGGAAGTTGGTGATTGTCTGGGGCTGCAAAGAGATCTATCTGCGGGGTGCCCCATCTGGCAAATACTACCTCCAGTACTAGGGGACCCAGTGCCCATTCGTGATGGCCCTGGGAAATCCTGCTGAGAGCATCCGCTAGGACATTGTCCTTGCCTGGGAGGTGAACAGCCCTGAGGGAGGCGTTCAGAAAATAAGCCAGAGACTACAACTTCATTGCTTCGGTGCACAAGGCCATAGACTGAGTGCCCCCTTGCTTGTTGATGTACCACATTGTAGTGGTATTGTCTGTTCTGATCTGAGCACCCTTGTTCTGAACAGATGTGGAAAAAACCTGGAGTGCTAGAAAAACTGCTCTGAGTTCCAGCAAATTGATGTGGAGCAGAGATTCCTGAGGGGACCACAGCCCTTGGGTGGAAAGGTCACCCATGTGAGCTCCCCACCCCAAGAGGGATGCATCTGTAGTAAGGGTCAAGGAGTGAGACTGGGGAGTGAAGGGAACCCCCTGTCTCAGATTGCTCTGATCCTGCCACCACTGAAGGGCCTGGATCAGGGTTCGAGTCACTGGGATCAACTTGATTAGAGGATCTGTCCTTTGAGACCAAAAGGCTCTCAAATGGAACTGGATGTCCCTCATCTGAAATCTTGCTCCCTGCACTACTGCTGTAGAAGCAGCCATGTGCCCCAGGAGCTGTAGAAAATGCCTTGCTGGTCGAGAGACCTGCAGGGTGAAAGAAGAGGCCAGAGAGACCAAGGTCCTTGCTCCTTCCAGAGGGAGGAAGACTCTGGCTTCTTTTGTGTTCAGTTCTGCGCCTATGAAGGTGAGAAGCTGGACAGGTTCCAGAACTGACTTTGGAAGATTGAGAAGGAAACCTAGGGATGTCAACAGTTGCTGGGTTACTTGTAAGTGTAGTTTGACCTGTTCTGGAGACTGGCCTACAATGAGCCAGTCATCCAGATAAGGAAAGATGGCAATCTTTTGCCTTCCTAAATAAGCAACTGCTACTGCCAGGCATTTTGTGAACACCCTCGGGGCCGAGGTGAGGCAGAAGGGCATTGCTCTGAACTGGTAATGACCTGAGGGCAGTTCGAATCTGAGGTACTTTCGATGGGAGCTTCTCATGAGAACATGGAAGTAGGCATCCTTGAGGTCCAGGGAGGCTAGCCAGTCCCCTGGCCTTAGAGAGGGTAAAATAATTCCCAGAGTCACCATTTTGAACTTTGGTTTTAAAAGGTGCTTGTTTAGATACCTGAGATCCAGGATGGGCCACCATTCTCCTGTCTTTTTTGGGGTAAGGAAGTACCTGGAGTACAACCCTTTGCCCTGGTGTATGGGAGGCACCCTTTCCACAGCTCTGAGAGCCAGGAGGGAAGAAACTTCTGCTTCCAGGGCAAGTGCCTCTGATGGGTTTGCAGGTGGAAAGACCTGGCTCTCATCTTCGGAAATTTTTGAAGCTGAGAACCAGTCCTGGCTACTACTTCCAGGACCCACTTGTCTGATGTTAAAGACTTCCAGTCCTGGACAAAGTAAGCCAGCCTGCCCCTACCGGTAGTGGAGAATTGGCCCTGGCCACCGCATCAGGGAGCCTGTTTTGCAGGGGCTTTGGGTTGAGGGGTAGAAGCAGGCTTACTAGAACCCCTTCTGCCCCTTCCTCTAAAGAACCCCCTCTGGGCATAAGCAGAAGAGGAGGCCTGGGCTTGGTAAAAGGCCTATGAAAAGGCCTGCCCCTGCCCCTGACATGCTGCCTTTGAGGAGTGGCTTGCCTTTCTTTGGCTGTGCACTCCTATAGGTGGTCCTATACTCATCCATTTCTTCATATAATTCTCTGTCTGCTCTCCAAACAGAGAATTGCCCACAACAGGAAAATCCATAGCCTTAGACTGAGTATCCTGAGACAGGGCAGTACATCTGAGCCAGGCCATTCTTCAAGAGACACAGATGTAGCCATGACTCTTGATGAAACATCATTAGAGTCTACTGCAGCATGAAATTGCACCTTGGATGCCTCAATACCATCCAGAACCACCTGCTCCAGCTCCCTGGCAAGCTGGTCAGGGGCCTGTTTTGCTAGGGCCAGGACAGTATCCCATCTGGATTTCTGGTACCTAGCTGCGTAAGCCATATAATTTTCCTATCTGAGTCCCAAAGATGCTGCCATGTACTGTTTCTTTGCCATGGCATCCATCCTCCTGGAATCCTTTTCAGGAGGGTGAAAGGCTAGAGGAATATTAGCCTTGTCACAGGCTGCAGCCTGCACTACCCCCACATGGCTGCACTGCTGGGAAAGGAACTCCATATCAGAGCCTGATAAAGCATACCTCTTGTCCATCCTTTTATCCACAGGGAGGATAGAATGAGGAGTTTTCAGAATTTTTACTGTCTGTTTCCTAAAAGATTTGTGCAAGGGAATAGACAGTCTCCTAGACTCTGGAATATCCATCATTTCCACAAAATCAGGCTCTTCTTGATCATCAACAGCTTCCTCAACAGGGAGCTGCAGAGTCTCAGCAACTTTCTTGTAAAACAAAAAATGAGAAGGGGACTCAGCCTGGGAGGGGACACCTCTGAGAGTCTGTCTGGAGAGATGTCCGGTTCAATGGGCACATCCAGACTTTCAAAATCACACTCACTCTCCACATACTCCTCCTCCCCTTCCTCCGGTTCATAAAAATCCTCAAAATCATA
This sequence comes from Neoceratodus forsteri, assembly GCA_016271365.2. Taxonomy (NCBI): domain Eukaryota; kingdom Metazoa; phylum Chordata; order Ceratodontiformes; family Ceratodontidae; genus Neoceratodus; species Neoceratodus forsteri. The sequence goes on from CM028138.1 coordinate 423,973,420, forward strand.
ATCTTGAACCGGGGGAACCGTCCGAACCGAGCGCTTCCCTAATGTTGTCGGTTCGGACGGAACTGGGGAAAGAGACTGGACAATTTGAATAGCTTTGGCTATTTCCTCAGCAGTTGGAGAAAGAACTTTTGGCCCCAAACTAGCTGACTTTCTAGTCCTTTTAGTTGGAACCGGCTCCTCAGAGCTGGCTCTTCATTTGCCCGAGGAAGTATCGCCCTGGTCAGAGGGCACTCCCTCAGGTTCGGTTGGAACTGAACCGGGCTGGCCATCCGGGTCAGCGGACTTTTTGGCCTCCCTTTCCCTGAGCCTACCAACTCTCTTTTCCACGGTGGCAGCAGGAAAATTCTTACAAATCTGGCAGTCTGCATTGAGGTGGTCAAACCCCAGACAATATACACAAGTGGTGTGTGGGTCAGCCTTAGCAAAGGCTTCCCCACAGAGGCCACAGTGCTGAAACCCAGTGGGTCCGGTTTTTCTTTTGGGTTTCTCAGACATAGTGCCAGCCTAACCAAAACTTGCCCGTTAATGGCAATCCATCAAAACTCTCTTATCGGTTCCCAACCGTGTCACAAGTCGTGGAAAAAAACGTAATAAAACCCGTGTTTTTTTTAGAACCGATAAGAACCAGGAACTGCACTCTAAAGGACTAGAAAGTAATTTTAAACCCAATCTGATCGGTTCAAACCGAACCAAAAAGACGTTTACAAGTTCCACACAGAAGAAAATAAACAAAAGCCTATCTATTACTTACAATACCACTGACAGAGCTTGAACCGACGATTGCAGTTAAATTTCGGTAAAATAAACTGAGAATTACACTTTTAAACCGACAAACGAACTGAGCAGCAGGAGGAATCTCCGGAGCGACTGTTCAGTGAGGCGGAGTAAAGAATCTGACAGTTTAAGTTTGAGCTTCAACAGACAGAGTGTTCAACCGAGCTCGCATTCAAGATTCCATGCCCTGCATGTAAAGTTAACTCTTTCACCTCCGGAGCAGTTCTAACCTGGGGTTATACTGCATATGTCATAATATAGCAAGACTTCATGTTGTTTGAATAATGCAGTTATGAATATACTAAAACAGCGAGCAGAACTTCTTCTGAAGAAAACCACCTGGTCTATTGCAGCTTCTTGTAATGATACAGGGTCTGATCTTACACTTATGCCACTGACCCTGCCCACCCCAACTGACCCTGCCCCCCCAACCACCCCTCTCTTGTACCCAAAGGGTTCCCTTTATGCTTGCCCCAGCCCCTCTTGAATACTCCCACTGTCTTTGCTGATGCCACCTCCTCTGGCAGCTCATTCCAGGTGCCCACCACCCTCTCTGCATAGAAATTCTTCCTTACATCCCTTCTGAATCTCCCTGCCCCATCAGTTTTAGGCTGTGCCCCCTCCTAATGGTGTTGTTTTCACTCATTTTAAAGAGATCCTCCTTTTGCACTCTGTTAGTTCCCTTCACATACTTGAAGGTCTTTCACATATCAGCCATCCTCTCCTCCAGGGAGTACATACCCAGGGCTCCCAGTCTCTCTTCATGGGACCTATCCTGTAGCCCCTCTATCATCTTGGTTGCTCTCCTCTGGACCCCTTCCAGCATGCTGATGCCTTTTTAAGATGTGGATGCCAGTACCTCACCCATTAATTGTTAAATGTCATTAGGCATCAATTGATGAGAGGCAGATGGTTTAAATGGGTAGGGAGGTTGCCTATAACTGTTGACGGGGGCCCCTAAAAACAAAAGGCCATCAATATTAACACCCAGAGACTCCACAGTCAACAATTCTAAACCAACAGTGAAGGGTTTAACTAGCGGGTGACTAGCCACTTGACTACTGTGCCTGTACAGTCCAAAAAACACTGTTATTTATCCTCAGAAGTGATGATAAAAAACATGCTTCCTATTTATGGAATTTTCATGTGTCTACATGTTTTGCAGAGCACCTAGAAATATTTTGACATGGCATTTGTACTATGCATGATTCATAAACACACTCATGCACTTTGTTCAGAAAGGTGTGTCATTCAGTCACTAGAGGGTTTTTCCTCACCACTCTGCACATCAAATTAGGGTGGAGGCAATTGCAAACTAAGTGTTTCAGATAACCAATTAAGACAATTCTGTATTTTATGCTGAATGCACAACAAAATCCATTTGTTTTTGTTTTTTATTTAGTTATTTTTTACAATTTTGGTTACTCTTGTTTCGGGGACTGCTTCTACCCAGTTCCATAACTGGGTAAACTGGAGCAGTAGTAGTAGTATTCAGAGGCAGTATTTGTTTTGGAGCAGTGAAGGGCAATTAGTAACGGTGGAATATAGGTGAAACGGGGAGGGGGGAGATATTACACATAGAAACTGCAATTTGATGAGCTGACATTTTGTTAGGAACTTTTGTGTACATTGCCTCACTCCTTGAAAGCCACTTGAAATGAACTTCACTCAGTGGCTTGTCTACTTGCTCAAATAAACATAAATTACTGGCAGTGACATGTGGTGACTGTTTTAAGAAGGCATGCAACCAGGGCTGCTTAGGGTAATTATAAAAGGCTGGAGTCTGGGAGCCACCTAGGGTAGACCATGCCACTTGTTCCAAGTTCCAAGATCTTCAGACTGTGTACAATGTAAAAGCAAAGCCTGGAACCAGTGGGAGAATGAAATGATGGAAACAACCAAGGAAATAAAGGGTGGCAAAAGTATGCAAATACCAGGGTGAGAGCTCCACAACTCAGAGGTTGGATGAAAGGCATGCTCCTAGCCAGCCCGCCGGCGCAGCGGTTGGATTTTACGCTTGCGATGCTGACGACCCGGGTTCGGGAACGGACTTGAGTCTTCGGAAGGGGCGGCTGGGGGAGAAGTATTGAGCTCTCATGACTGCTCTCCTTCTCTGGGGGGGGAGGGTGCAGGATGTCGTCGGTGCATGAGGGACTCCTGGCAGAGGCCAGGAGTGCCACAGCAGCCAACGTACACAAGGAACTCTGGGGCGGGACAGACGCAGGACGTCATTGCACATCCTAGCCCCAGCTAACAAGGGAAGAAAGCACTCTGCCCTGCCGTCTCCTTGACGCCCTGTCCCTCGGCCTCAAATTAGCCACCCAGCCAGCTGAGCTCTCCCAACCAGTCACTAGGAGCATGGCACTGGTGCCCAACGGTGCCATGACCCAACCCTCTGGGGGGTAAGCCAGGGGTAACCGGTAGCACGCAGGCAGATATGGGTGGTGGAGGCTTAAGGAACGCCGTGACCAGGGCCGAGATCGATGACTGAGGCAGGGCCAAAAAGAATAAACTGAAAAAAAAAAAAGGCATGCTCCTGCACTTTATGTTGCCCAATCCCTCTATACTTTTCTAATGAAAGTAATCTAAGAGATTTGTGTTGTGGAAGTGATGCTGCCAGCATAATCTGGATGAAAAGTGAAGAGAGGTTCCATCAGAACATATGTTGCATGTTGCACAGTGATATAGTATTATGCTACTGTGTTAACATCACTAAAATTCTGTCCATCACAGCAATGCAACACCATCTCTATCCTCACATACCAAATACCGAAATGCTTCTCCAAGTCTACTACATAGGCTACTGACGTCAATCAGCTGACTAACAAACTCCTCACAGGCAGGTACCCCTACTCTATTACCCTCATCCCCTGCATCTCCTATAATCTTTGTCCAAATAATGCAATACCTAACAGAATTTAGGGCCAACACATCTCTGTACTTCTTAGTTGTCCCTGAAAAATGGCAGTAAGAACCCCAAGCACTTACCAGCCCCCAGCCTTCTCCAGATAGTCCAGATCTTCAGCTGCAACCAGATGGATCAGCAAGAACAGAAAGCCATATATGTAGCCCCCTCCCCCCGTACTAGTAGCTGTATCCATCTCTCAGACTAAAAACGTGCTGTCCTGGGTCATCAAAGGAAGTTATGGGTTTTAATTTACTGCAACAATGCTAATACTCTTCCTATTTAGACAAAGTGTGGAACTCTCTGGCCGCCACTGCCATAAGCTCTGTTTGTTTACACTTCTATGTCCACACTACTTTGTCAGCTATAAAATGTGAATGCTTCCGGGATACAATGATGTATTATTTTCTCAATTTCTAACTTCCTAGAACTGTTTTTAGAAGCTATTACTTCTGCCAGGTGTATTAGTGAATTACAGGCCCTGTCAGTTGAATCTGATTTTATCTCATTCCACAGAGATAAGGTGACCCTCAGAACTAATAGGAGGTTCTTACCTAAAGTGGTATCAGATTTTCATCTGAACCAGTCTATGTCTCTTCCAGTTTTTTTTCATTGATCACTCTTCTTCAGGAGAACGAAGATTACATAGTTTGGATGTTAAAAGGGCACTTAGCTACTACATAGAGCTTACTAAGGCACACAGGAATTACTGTCTTCAATTGTTTCTCACTTATGGTGAAGTGAGGAAAGGTAGACCTGCTACTACAAGAACCATTGTCAGGTGAATTGTCTCTTGTATACAGTTCTGCTATACCAAACTAGATAAAACACCTCCCTCAGAGTTGAGGGCCCACTCGACTAGAGGTACAGCTGCTTCTCTGGCTGCTGCCAGAGATATACCCTTGTTAGAGATCTGTAAAGCAGCCACCTGAAAAACAGTCCATACATTCACCAAGCATTACTCATAGAAACATAGAAACATAGAAGTTGTCAGCAGATAAGGACAGCAAAGCCATCCAGTCTGCCCATTCCTTTTTCTGCCTTATGAATGTGCCATCGGCCTTTGCTCTGTCAATGGCCTATCTATTCATACTCATCTGTATTGCTGCTTTATGCCTGTCCCATGCCTGTTTGAAGCCCTGCACTGTATTCATATCCACCACTTCCTGAGGCAGGCCGTTCCATGCATCCACCACCCTTTCTGTGAAAAAGAACTTCCTCACATTACCCCTTAATCGGCCTCCCTCTAATCTCATGCTGTGTCCTCTTGTCCTGCTATTTTTCTTATATCGAAACATGTTAGACTCTTTCACCTTGTTAATGCCCCTAAAGTGTTCGAATGTTTCGATCATATCACCTCTCTCCCTCCTTTGCTCTAGGGTATACATATTGAGTGCCATTAATCTGTCCTCATATGTTTTCTGTTGCAGTCCCTGCACCATTTTGGTTGCCCCTCTCTGGACTGCCTCAATTTGGTTAATGTCCTTGTCAAGGTGTGACCTCAAGTACTGCACGCAGTACTCCAGATGGGGCCTAACCAGTGTCTTGTAAAGAGGGATTATTACCTCCCACTTCCAACTTGTGATACCCTACTAATACACCCTAACATCCGTCTAGCCTTACCTACTGCTTTAGTGGTCTGCTTGGATGATTTCAGGTCATCTGTGATGATGACGCCCAACTCTCTTTCTTCCCTTGTGACTGCCAGCAACTCCCCTCCCATCCTATAGGTGGCTTCCAGGTTTCTCTTCCCTATGTGCATGATCTTGCACTTCTTTTCATTAAACGCCAGTTGCCACTCTTCCGACCATTTTGCTAGTTTGACCAGATCTATTCTTATTCTGCCCACCCCATCTGGATCATCAACTCTGTTGCAAATGTTGGTGTCCTCTGCAAACAGACAAACCTTACCCTACAGTCCTTCTGCAATGTCATTGATGAAGATATTGAAGAGGAGTGGCCCCAGGACTGATCCCTGAGGTACCCCACTTGTGATTTGCATCTCTTCTGACTGTATACTGTTTACCACCACTCTCTGTTTTCTGCCTGTCAACCAGTTTGCCACCCAGCTGATCAACTTCTGACCCACCCTGAGCCTACCCAGCTTATCAATCAATCTTCTATGTGGAACAGTATCGAAAGCTTTGCTGAAGTCAAGGTAGGTGAAGTCAACTGCTCCCCCTTGGTCCACCACTCTGGTTACCCAGTCAAAGAAATCTATGAGATTAGTTTGACAGGACCTTCCTTTTGTAAACCCATGCTGTCTTGGATCCTGTGCTCCTATGGATTCCAGGTGTTGCACTATCCTTTCCTTAAGGAGTGCCTCCATAATCTTGCCCACTGCTTAACTCTGTTGGCCATCCTATCAAAGTCAGCTCCTCTGAAGTCCCATATTTTTGCCTTGGAATGGGATGATTTAGTTCTAGTGGCCAAATTGAACCATACCATGGTATTGACCTTCTACCTGGGAATCTGTGATACTTTCCCTGTTAGTCAGTACTAGATCTAGGATAGTCCTGTCTCTTGTGGGTTGTTGTACCAGTTGTTTGAGTCCCTCCCCCTGCAGGGAATCCACCATGTGTCTAGTTCTGGCAGATGTTCCTGCGGTATTGACCAATCTGTATCTGGCATGTTGAAGTCTCCCATTATCAGAACCTCCCCTTTAGCTGTCATGTTTTATATATCTTCTAATAGTAATGTGTCTGTGTCCTCCCCCTGGTCTGGGGCCTGTACACAACTCCAGTTCTTATGGCTGTCCCATTTCCTGTTTCAGGGTGACCCACAGTTCTTCTGGCTCTTATGTTTATTCTGAATTTCTGTAGCTTTGATACTTTCTTTGACATACAGGGCCTCCCCCCCTTTTGCATCTTGGTCTCTTATGAACTGTACATAGCCAGGTACTGAAGTCTCCCAAGTGTGGTTACTGGCAAACCATGTCTTGCTAATGGCTATTATGTCCAGTTTAGCCTCTGTCATTATTGCCTGCAGGTCTGGGATCTTGTTTCCCAGACTGCAAGCATTTGTGTTCATGATTTTCCATTGGCCAGATTTTGGTGTGTTAGTTGTTGGGCGATGTCTGGCGTTTCCCCCGTGTGTCATATGGGGAGCTGAACCTTTTTCCTTACTCCCTGGATATCCAGGCTAGGAGTGATGCCAGGTTTAGCACAGCAGTACTGCAGAGCCTGTTCCCAAAATAGGTTTGAAAGCCCTCCTCCATGGAGGAACTGCTTGGTAGTTTGCATATTGTCAGAATACAGCAAAACTTCATGTTGTTTAAAGAAAAAAATTACTCATCTTAGTAACTATGTTTCTTCTAATGGAGTCTTGCTGTATTCTGACCTCCCCCCTGCCTCCCCTCTCAAAACCTAGATTTTGGGATGTGGGCTGGCAGGTACAGTGTTGCACCTCAGGGGTGTACTCTTATACCCCCCCTTTCCAAGGTGGGGTAATTTTCTGTTCTATTTGAATTATCTATATATATTCACGTATGTGTTCACTACCTGTTTTTGTCTTGGATTCTCTACTTGAGTCTTATGGACCCAAGTTGTTGCCTTTTGGCTTACATTTTTACAATTTCCACATTAAAGGTGTAGCTAGTTAGTTGCTTGTAAGAATCTGATGGTTTAACTCTGAAGCGCCATAGACAGAGGTTTGGGGGCAGAGCTCGGGCTTGGTGTTCTGTGCTTCTGCATGGAGTTGGCCCTGCAGTCTCCGGGGCAGTTCGGGTGCTGAGGCTAACTGTATATTAGAAGAAACACAATTATTAAGGTGAGTAATTTTTTCTTACATTTCAGCTGGGCAAAAGTTCTCTTTGGCTTCAGACTCTATTTTCAAAAGGTTCTTTAAGGGCCTTTCTCATTTGCACCCCTCACAGGGAACCGGTGCCTGCATGGGATCTTAATGTGTGTATAACCAAGCTCATGGGACCCCCTTTTGAGCCTATGTCTTCATCCCACTTAAAATTTGTCACTTGGAAAACAGTTTTTCTAGTGGCAATGACCTCTGCCAGAAGAATCAGCAAGCTTCAGGCTCTTTGTGTGGATAACGACTATATTTCCTTCTACAATTACAAAGGGGTCCTGAGAACAAACAGAAAATTTCTCCCCAAAGTGGTCTCGGATTTCCATCTGAACCAAACCATTACCCTACCTGTATTTTTTTACCGAGCATTCCACCTCTGGCAAAAGGAGGCTCCACAGTTTGGATTTTAAGAGAGCCCTTAGTTATTCTAACCCCATGTATTCTTCTCATATTCGTGGCTCTCTGCGGTTGGCCTGCTCAGTGGAGCTGCCTGGGGAATGGAGCTGGGTGCTGGTGGTTGAATCATTGGCGCGTGACAATTGTTCGGGCTGCTGCCCCTGTCTGCTGCGCATTCTATAAACGTCTCAGATTTCTTACTATGCCTCACAAGTCTAGACACCCAGGAGATCCCTCAGGTAGTTTGTTGGCTTATTGTGAAGTATAATTCTCTAATTATACATAATTTTCTTTCTGGTGCCTTCATTTATTGTTTAATTTTATTCTAACGTCGAGTTTATTTTAGTTTAGTTAGATTTAGCATTTATTTCTCGGTTCCTCACGGTTCGGTACAACTGTTGAGGAACCGAGTAGTTTTATATTAGTTGCGGACTTAAGGTTAGCAAGCAATGTGAGAAGGCAGTAGGGAGGGCTGGGGGTATACTGGGATATATAGGGAGAGACATCATCAGCAGAAAACAGGAAGTTGTTATCCCTCTGTACAGACAGTTGGTGAGACCCCATCTGGAATACTGTGTCCAGTTCTGGAGACCCCATCTCTGCAAGGACATAGACAGGATAGAGGCAGTCCAGAGGAGGGCAACTAAAATGGTGCAGGGTCTGCAAGAGAAGCCATATGAGGAGAGACTAAAGGAGCTTAATATGTATACCCTTGAGGAAAGAAGGGAGAGGGAGGACATGATAGAAACTTTCAAGTACCTCAAGGAATCAACAAAGTCCAAGAGGGTAGCATCTTTCAGAAAAAGATACTTGCAAGAACAAGGGGACACAATTTAAAGATAGAAGGAGGGGTGTCTAGGGCAACGTGAGGAAGTATTATTTCACAGAGAGGATAGTGGATGCATGGAACAGCCTTCCCATGGAAGTTGTGGGGTCTAAAACTGTGGGAGAATTCAAGAATGCATGGGACAGACATAAGGCAATTCTTGTGGGGGGTAGGAAGAAATAGGCTGTTGGTTAACTAGGATCTGCGGCCTATCCTGTAGGTAGGGAAATGGGCAGACTAGATGGGCATAGCGGTCCTTATCTGCCGTCAAAGTCTATGTTTCTATGTTTCTATGACTTTTTCTGCTTTATTTTCTGTATTTTCATTTAAAAATGTTATTGTTTAAAATTATATTTTTCTTGTTGAAACCGCTAACCCGGTTTCTTTTCTAACCGCTAACCCAGTTACTGTGAACCATTGTATCGGTTCCGAGAAAAGCGGACCCGTTCCGAATTTACAAATTTTATCGGTTCTTTTGGGGCATAATCGGTTCCTGAACCGACCGCAAAGGAAAAAAAAAAAAAAGAGAAATATCTTTTGCGGTTGAGGTTTTTCTCCTGAAAATGGAGCATTCTGAAAAACCTAAGAAAAAGACTGGCTCCCCCAGGGTTTAAAAACTGTATCAAGTGTAGGGAAGTGTTCGCCAGAGCAGACAAGCATGACAGCTGTGTGTTCTGCCTGGGAACCGATCATTTGAATTCTGACTGTGAAATTTGCAAATCTTTTCCACAGAAAACTGTGGAAAAAAGAATGGAGAGGTTAAATAAAAAGTTAGGAGGTGCTTCAGGCTCTAACCAGCCAACACCTTCAAAATCAACTGGTGAAACCGCAGTTTCTTTCTTTACTACCCCTGATAAGGGTGAATCAACCTCTTTAAAAAGACTGAGTGGGCCAGATGACTCTCTGGTCCCCTCCAAAAAGTCAAAGAAGACCAAGGACGTCGAACCCCGGGCAAAACCTACAGGGGATTCTTCTGTGCCTCACAGTCTGCCTACTGCTCAGGAAATTGCCAGGGCTATTAAAGTCATTGAGGCAATTAAGGGGTTTATACCTTCTACAACCCCTCCTCCTCCTCCAAGGGTTCAGGAGATTACTCCCTCCTCGGATCCCCAGTCTCAGGAAATAGATACTGGAGAGTATGACATACCCGAGGATGATGATGATGATGGTGAGCCCACTGAACCAAAAATCTCACCAGAGCAGGAATTTGGCTGTCCTCCTAGGCCTGAGGATTTTTCCTCTCACTTTCCTTTGTGAGTACACTAGTAGATGCCATTGACCTGGCTACCACTGAGGTTATAGAAGACGAGGAGGAGGCAGAATATATGGAAATGATGGGGTTAACTCCCACTAAAAGGATTTTTCTGCCTATCAATAAATTCTTTAAGAAGGATTTATTCACAGTCTTGCAGAACTCTAACTCTGTCACGCCTCTGGATAAGAAGGCTGTCAAGAAGTACCAACTGGACAGGAAAGGGGCTGAATTCCTCTATTCTCACCCTGATCATCATGGTATAGTCCAGCAGGCAGCCTGTGAGAAGGCAAGGGTTCCTTTATCCTCTCACCCACCTGAGAAGGATTCAAGGAAAATGGACAGTATGTCAAAGAAAGGTTATTTAGCTGCCTCTCTGGAGGTTAGACAAGCTAATTACCAGGCCTATGCTGCACAGTATCAAAAGACAGTGTGGCAGTCTGTTTTGGCCATATCAGAGAAGGTTCCCTCTCCTATCTCTGATAACCTAGCAGAAACAACCAGATTTGGACTGGAAGCATCCAAATACCAGTTCCAGGTGGCAGCAGATGCCAGTGATAACGTTGCTAGGATTACGGCTCTGACTGTAGCTCTGAGAAGGTTTGCTTGGCTAAGGGCGACAGATTTAACACAGGACACCCAGGCTAAGGCCATGGACTTTCCTGTTCAAGATCATTCCCTCTTGGGCAAACAGACTGAAGAATATATGAAAAAGGTGGATGAATACAAAACCACCAATAAGAGTAATTCATCCAAAGACAAGCCTTCTACTTCTTATGGAAGGGGAGGTAGAGGAAGGTCCTATGGTAGGCCCTTCTATCAGCCTCAAGCTGTTTCACAGCTGCAGCCATACCCACAGCAGACTTGGTATTATAGGGCCAGAGGTAGGAGGGGCTCCAGGAGGGGTTCCCAATCTGCCCAGGCTCAGGCCCCACCGAAACAAAATCCCTGACTCCTTTGCCAAGGCTGCCTCCCTAATACCAGTAGGGGGCAGACTGGTTCACTTCTTTCAGGCCTGGCAGGCCATAACCACAGACAAGTGGGTATTGGAATTAGTGAGCCAGGGACTCTCTCTGAGTTTCAAGTCCTTCCCTCCTCTGACATCAAGGCTATTGAAACCAGCCTTCCTTCTCGAAGAACAGCTCCTGAAAAAGGAGGTTCAAACCCTGCTCAGCATAAAAGCAGTGGAGCAGGTGCCAACCCTTCAGAGGGGCAGAGGATTTTACTCCCGGTATTTTCTTACCAAAAAGAAAATTGGGGAGTGGCGGCCTATTCTGGACCTAAGGCATCTGAGCAAATACCTGGCAAAGCCAAAGTTCAGGATGGTGACCCTACCTTTCATTTTACCTGTCATCCAGCAGGGAGACTGGCTGGCATCTCTAGACTTAAAAGATGCCTATTTCCACATCCCTATAAGGGAGTCTCACAAAAAATCTCAAGTTCCGGTTCAGACTCCTTTCAGGACAAGCAGGAGCTTAAAGGGCACAGAGGCAGAAAGTAAGTAGAGAGAGAAGAGAAAGAAAAAAAAACAGAGGATAGAGTAAGGATTCCAAACAACAGTTAAGGGGCCAGAAATAAGACATGATGGGAGTGGTGCAGTGCAGTGGCTGTGGAGCAGCAGTCTTCCGGGAGACGTTCTGGAGGATGCGGTGTTGTCCCATCTGCAGGCACCTCTCTGGGCTGAGGGAGGAGGTTGCTCATCTCCAGGATGAGTTGTCCAGGATTTGTGGGACCTCCAACTCCTCCTCCATCCAGGGACCACCAGTGCCACTGCCGTTGCCTCAGAGGTTGCCAAGAAAGAGGAGCGGTTGGACCACAGTGAGCTCAGAGAGGGTGAGGGTGGTGGAACAGAGGCGCATCCCTCTAGTTGTACCTCTCCACAATTCCTATGCCATTCTGGCAAAGTGTGGTTCCTCTATGGAGGCACCTGCAGTGGAGACCAAGGAGGATGCTGGGAACCTCCACAAAGGAGACCCACAGGAGGATGGCATAGACCCACAGGAAGGAAACAACTCTTGGTGGGGACTCCATTGTTAGGAAGGTAGAACTGGGAGAGGAAGGGGAGAGGGAGGTAAGGTGCCTGCCTGGTGCCATGGCTTGGAGGGACAGGAGGAATCCTCAGGATTGCCAGAGCAGCTGCACAGGGAAGGGAGCTGGATTTCATTGTCCACCTAGGAACAAATGACCTGGCTAAGAAAGGGATTAGAGCAGTGCAGGAAGAGTTTGTGGAATTGGGGAGGGGCCTTAGACAAGTAGCACGCACGGTAACCTTCTCGGAGGTGCTGCCCATCTGTGGCGTAGGAGAGGCTAGGGTGTTCTGCACCATGGGATTCAATCAGTGGTTGAAAAACTGGTGCAGAGCTCAGGGATTTGGCTTCATTGGGGACTGGGCGTCCACCTGGAGTGATGCAAGCCTATACTGGCATGATGGGCTGCATCTGTCCAGGAGGGGAACCAGGATCCTAGGTGATAGGTTTAAATGCTTCACTGTGAGCATTTCAAACTAATGAGGAGGCACAGGAAAGGGCAGGAAATCCTAGCCCCCACAAAAAAATCATGGTAATAAGTACGGTAAACACCAACATAGAGGTGGCGATAGGGAGAAGGGCAGGGGTAAATGGGGAAAGTGACAAAGGCAAGAAGGACAGGAATGGGGCAAAAAGGAGTAAGGCCATCAGGAAATGGAGGGTAATGAGTACCAATGCCTGTAGTCTGGGCAACAAGCTCCCTGAGCTGGTGGCCTTGATGGAAGAGGGATGCCTGGATAGCATAGCAGTCACAGAAACATGGTACACAGAGAACCATGACTGGGATGGTAACATACCAGGGTACATAACCTACAGGAGAGACAGGCAGGAGAGAAGGGGGGGAGAGCTCTCTGTGTAATGGAAGGGATAAAAGCAACTGAACAAAAGAGTAAACAGGGAGGAGAGGAGGCACTGGGTCACCTTGAGACTGGAAAGGGCACCACAATCCGCACAGGGTTGTGTACAGACCCCATGTCAAGGGAAGGAATGGACAAGGATATGATAGAAGGCATTCTTAGGATGGCAGAAAGGGAGATACTGTTGATGGGAGACCTGAATATGCCAGATGTTAACTGGAGCACATTTGCTGCAGCCACATCCAAGAGCAGGGCCATTCTATGCCCTACAGGTGGCAGGCCTCAGACAGCGTTTCAGAACCCACTCGTGAGGGAGCAATCTTAGACCTCGTGCTCTCAAATGGGGGCAGTGAGAGGATCTCAGATATAGAAGTGGGTTGCCATCTGGGAACAAGTGACCATCAAATAGTGTGGTTCATGTTAAACTCAGCTACAGAGTCAAGCCATACAAAGTGAGGTACTGGACTTCAGGAGGGCTGACTTTGCAAGATGGGAGAGTGCCTTAGAAAAGCACTAGCAAACAGGCTAGAAGGAGGGTGGAGCAACAATGGGGAATCATCAAAACTGCCATCACAGAGGCAACAAGCCTTTGTGTGAAGCAAATAAACAAATCAAAATGAAAGAAAAGCCACTATGGTTCTCAAAGAGGGTGGCTGGGAAGTCAGGGAGAAAAGATAGCATTCAGGAAGTATAAGGAAACACAGAAGGAGCAGGACAGAGATCTGTACCAGTTAAGGCAGAAGGAAGCAGGGAGGGAAGTCAGAATAGCAAAGGCCCAAACTGAGGAAAAGATAGCCAACTCGGTTAAGAAGGAGAATAAAGCATTTTACAGGTACATCAGAGAGCGTAGAAAGACAAAGGGAGGGATAGTGAGGCTGAATAGAATGAAAGGTGGGTGGGCAGAGGAGCGGTGAAAAGCAGGGATACTGAATGAATATTTCTGCTCAGTATTCCAAAGAGAGGAAGTGCCTAATCAATTAACAGAAGCACTCTTGATAGAAGTCATCAGCCCTTTCACAGAAGAAAGGTTCTGCAAGAACTCCTAAAACTGAAGGTGGACAAAGCAATGGGGCCTGATGGAATTCACCTCAGAATTCTAAAAGAATTAAGGGGAACTAGTGAAACCACTGACTACTCTTTTAATAAATCATGGGAGGATGGTTGGTACCGAGGACTGGAGGAAGGCGGATGTGATTCCCTTCACAAAGTGGGACCAAGACAGAGGCAGGAACTACAGACCTGTCAGTCTGACCTCTGTGGTAGGAAAGTGATGGAGTCACTTCTGAAGGAAAGAATTGTTGAGTACCTTGAGGCCAGTGGGGCACAGGACCCAAGGCAGCATGGGTTCACAGCGGGAAGGTCATGTCAGACGAATCTAATAGATTTCTTTGACTGGGTGACCAAAGTAGTAGACCAGGGAGGGGCTGTGGACATGGCCTACCTAGACTTTAGCAAGGCATTTGACACAGTCCCACACAAAGGATTAATAGTCAAATTAACCAGCCTGGGAGTGGGTCCCAGGGTGGTAGCCTGGGTAAAACATTGGCTGGACAACAGGACACAGAAGGTACTTGTAAATGGAGTCCACTCTGAAGAAATAGGGGTTACTAGTGGGGTACCGCAGGGTTCAGTACTGGGTCCAGTCCTTTTTAATGTCTTTATAAGTGACATTGCAGAGGGACTGGAAGGAAAAGTATGCCTCTTTGCAGATGACACAAAGATCTGCAACAGGGTTGATACACAAGGAGGCGTGGAAAGGATGAGAAGGGACTTGCAAGGTTGGAGGAATGGTCAGAAGTATGGCAGCTAGGATTCAATGCAAAGAAGTGTAAAATAATGCACCTGGGAAGCAAGAACCCAGGGAAGATTACACAATGGGGGAGGGTAGTAACAACAACAAAAAGGAAAAGGACCTGGGGGAATCATATCAGATGACCTTAAGGTTAGCAAGCAATGTGAGAAGGCAGTAGGGAGGACTGGGGGATACTGGGATGCATGGGAGGCATAACCAGCGAAACCAGGAAGTTGTTATCCCTCTGTACAGACAGTTGGTGAGACCCCATCTGAGTACCGTCCAGTTCTGGAGACCCCATCTCTGCAAGGACATAGACAGGATAGAGGCAGTCCAGAGGAGGGCAACTAAAATGGTGCAGGGTCTGCAAGAGAAGCCGCAAGGAGAGAGACTAAAGGAGCTTATATATATACCCTTGAGGAAAGAAGGAGAGGGGACATGATAGAAACTTTTAAGTACCTCAGTGGAATCAACAAAGTCCAAGAGGGTAGCATCTTTCAGAAAAAGAGACGGCAAGAACAAGGGACACAATTTAAAGATGGGGGGGTTCCGGGCAACGTGAGGAAGTATTTTTTCACAGAGAGGGTAGTGGATGCATGGAACAGCCTTCCTGAGGAGGTTGTGGGGTCTAAAACTGTGGGAGAATTCAAGAATGCATGGGACAGACATAAGGCAGTTCTTGTGGGGGTAGGAAGAAATAGGCTGTTGGTTAACTAGGATCTGCAGCCTATCCTGTAGGTAGGGAAATGGGCAGACTAGGTGGGCCTAGCGGTCCTTATCTGCCGTCAAAGTCTATGTTTCTATGTTTCTCACTTTTCCTTTCCTTGCAGAACAGAGCTTGCCATTTGTTTAACTCATCTCATCTCTTACATTTTCTGCTTATTTTACTCTGCTTACAGCTGCCTCCTGCTCTCCTCCTCTCGTCAGCATACACATGCAACCGGCAACTGTAAACACACCCTCCTACTTTGTGTAATCTGAGACTCGTAGTTTATTTAGTTTAGTTTAGTTTTTTTGTTTACCGGGTAGGTGCACTAGCCATAGCAATGACTATTTTCAGGCACGACCCGGGAGGGTACAGTGCAAAACAAAGCATGTACACACAGAAATTCAACAAATTGACATAATAGAAACAATTTGAATACATAGGAATTATAATCTTGAATAGGAAACTTGATAACAGGTCAAGAGTAGCTAAAATATAACAGTGTTAGAATGTACAAAACAGAGAGATTTTTTTTTGTTTGTTTGTTTACCGGGTAGGTGCACTAGCCATGGAAATGACTATTTACAGGTGCGACCCGGGAGGGTACAGTACAATCAATGAATATAGAAACAAACATGACTGATAACAACATACTTTGTGATAGCCAACATTTCAACTGAACAAGGAGGTAGAACAAATGGGAATACATTTGGGTAGAGGAGAGAATGGTATTCGAGAGAAACCAAGGTACACAAGTACATGGTTGCTTACAGTAAAATTATAGAGTCTGGATATGAAACAGGGTTCAGATAACAGTAACACAATTAGCAAATGACAGTTTGGCATAAGTGGCATAGTTGGTTTGAGACATAAGTACCTTGAACATCAGGACTGGGTAGGCTGGATAAGTTTAGAGTACGGCTAGCAGCAGTCAGAGTTAAGTCAGCAGGACTGTAGAGACCGTAAAGATGAAATGACACATTTAGGGGGGTTTGAAGCAGGTACAGGAGACCTGACTAAAGAGGAAGGAGCAACATTTGCTTTTGAATAGGGCATGACTGGGAGCTAGGCGGATGTCCAGAGGTAGGGAGTTCCAGAGTTTGGCCGCCGAGTGTGCGAAAGCTAGGGTCCCTTTCTTAGATTTACATCTAGTTGTAAGCAGCAGTGATTTATCAGCTGATCGAAGGCCATGCGAGGAGGGCAATGGAGATAAAAAGGAGGCAAGCACAGTTGGGATACTGTTTCTGAGTATGTTATCTGTCAGGGTGCTAAGGGCCAGGGCACGGACTGAAATGGGGGGAGCCAGTTTAGGTCCTCATAGAGTTGGCAATGGTGTTTAGACCAGGGGGAAGCAGAGGCATACATGCATATACTGTTGTAGGTGGTATCCCATTTCCTGAGACTAGATTGAGATGTGTTTAGATATGTGACTACCCCATAGGATAGTGACAGTAGCAGGATCCCCCTAGCGATGGCTAATCTAGCTGACGGTGAGAGGACATAGCTGGCTTTGTAGGCTACTCCAATTTTAGTATTGACTGATTTACAGGTGTTCAGTATGTTGTTGTCAAAGTTAAGGTTTTCATCAAGGAGGACTCCAAGATACTTGAAAGAGCGTACTGATTCAAGGTCTAGCCCACCCTGACCACCCGACACCTTAAATAAGTCTTGGTTGTGTTTTAACTTAACTGTCATCCCAAACAGCATTGTTTGCATTTTATTAGCATTAAGAATTAACTTATGGTGGAGAAGCCAAGATTGAGTAGCACAGAAAGCAGAAGAAAGAGATTGGGTGATGCAGTGTACATTGTTATCACTACAGTACAGGACTAGATCATCAGTGTAAAGGATAGCATTGCAACCCGGGATAGCTGATGAGATACTATTAATGAAAATGGTGAAGAGAAGGGGGCCTAGTATTGATCCTTGTGGAACACCTAGGTTAACTGCCATGGGGCTGGACACCCCAGAGTTGTATCTGACAATCTGAGTTCTGTTTGATAGGTAGCTCTAGAACCAGGTTACTGAGTTGAGCAAGAAACCAAGGGCTTGGAGGCTATCAAGCAGGAGAGGATGATCAACAAGGTCAAATGCCTTGGTGAGGTCAATAAAAACTGCTCCCATTAATTGGCCTTTGTCCATTGCAGTAAAGATGTCATTTGTAAGGTGAAGCAAGGCAGTGGAGGTGCTATGACCTTTACGGAAGCCATACTGAATAGACGAGAGAAGGTTGTATTTGGTCAGAAATTCAGTAACTTGGATAGATACAAGTTTTTCCAAGAGTTTGCACAAGACTGACAGGATAGCAATCGGATGGTAATTTGCGATATCTCTTTTATCTCCTTTCTTTGGAACCGGGGTGACATTTGCCACTTTCCAGATCTCAGGGACAAATCCAGCGCAGAGGGAGAGGTTGAAAATCCTAGACAATGGCAGGGCAGTGAATGGTGCAGCAAGTTTTAAAAGTTTGGGCTCAAGTTCATCCGAGCCTACACTAGTATTATCCGAAATGGTGTTAAGTAAGTGCAGGACTTGCGATTTTGATACCGCCTTAAAGTAAAAGGGAGGGTCAGGCACGGAAGGTGAGGGCAAAGTGGATTGGGATAAAACCTGCATAGGGAGAAAGTTGGATGTGAGCTGGGAGAGGTCAGAGAATTGCTTGTTAAATGCTTCGGCAATAGTTCGGGGGTCGTTGCAGTGGATTTCTTCAACAATCATATCGTTGTCTAAGTGAGGTTTCTTTGCACCTAGAAATGTTTTCACATGCCCCCAGAATTTCCTAGGATCATTCGATGCGTCCAGCAAAATACCCTTACAGTAGGAGCTTTTTGCTAGTCTGGTCTGCTTTTTACACTCGCTATGCTGGGCTCTATAGATCTGGTAGTCTGTGTTAAGGCCAAATTTCATATAGCGCTTCCAGCTTTTATCTCTGGTGTGGAGTGCAGCTAGTAGATTCTTATGCAACCACCTAGAAGGTTTCACTCTAACACGTCGGGTCACGAGGGGTGTGTGTCTATTTTGAACTGCTAGAAATTGTTCTAAAAATTATTCAAGAGCTGCGTGGACATATAGGGTCTGCAAAACATAGGTCCAGTCAATAGCCATGATGTCATATAGGAACTTCGCTTCATCTAAGTTGGCAAAGTTCCTAAAGGTGATCAAGCATGGTGGTGAAGGCTGGGGGCTAGAGTGTTGCCACACACAAAAGATGGCGGAGTAGTCAGATATAGAATCTGGCAGTATACCTGCATTTACAATTCTGTCTATCCTGTTAGTTAATACCCAGTCCAATAGCGTACTAGAAGTTTCTTTAGGGAGACCTTAGTGGGTACAGATATAAGTTGGTGGAGTTGGTAGTTTTGGATCAAAGATAGAAGGGAGCTATGAGTTTGTCCGAGCCAGTTTAGGTTCATATCCCCAGTAATGATCAGTTCATTGTGGCCTGATATTTTTATCGCTTTCTTCAACAGATTGCAGAAGGCAAGCAGCCCCCCGAGGGGTGGATTGTAGGTAACAACTATGTGAAGTTTTTTAGGACCTAGGTGGAGGAGTGCATGAAGCGATTCACATAAGCAAGGTTGAGGAGTGTTAATCTGAGTGATATGGAGATGTGCTTTATAAAACAGTGCAACACCCCCACCCCACTTAGAGGATGATCGGTCATGTCTAAGAAGATTGTAGCCACTTAGAGAGCAGACAGAATCGGGGGTAGAGGGCTTAAGCCATGTCTCAGATAGACCCAAGATGTCTGCGTTATAGATGGAGACCCAAGCCTCAAGTTCAGGGAAATTATGCATCACGCTCCTTATGTTTAGGTGGGCTATGCGGAGCCCAGTGGAAGTAGACCAGGAGACAGTACTGTTAGAGAGATGCTGTGTGGACCAGGATTCTGTTCCACATCGCCTGCTAGCAGAATGGCTAGCAGCATGAGATACCAGAGAGTACAATGGAAATAAGTGTGAACAGTCATCTTACTAGGGCTGAGACTTACATTCAGGTAGGCAGCAATTAAGTAGTTGAGGAACTTGGGGATCAGTAGCGGAGTGAGGTCAAAATGTACTGTCTGCCTGACAAGCAAGTTTGAAAAGAGGAAATCATTAGCAGAGTAATGCTCCCAGGAATTCCTATGGGAGCTTGTGGCCAGGGAGAGCTTTGCGAATGAGAGTATCAGCAGGCTGGTTGCAAGTAAGAGCAGGAATTTCGACGTCATTGTGTGAGAAAGATCTATAGTTGCAAAGAGAAGTCAGCTTACTTAGAGCAGAACTAGTTATTATGTGGAGCTGTAAACATGAGAAGGAATCAGACACCCCTAGTGTTAGAATTATATAAGGAGTTAATGGCAAACTGGCCTGATTGGTTCTGGACGAAATTGAAATTGACATATACTAGCTATATAACCAAATGCCCAGATGGGGTGGGGTGGTGGTGGGGTGGTTGGGGAGCCGTGCAGAGCGCTGGCGGGGCTCGTACAAGAAGAAGTTGCAGCTGTGGCTGGAAATACTCCTGGACTGGGCAGAATTTAAATTGCTCGACAAGAAGTAAGGCTAAACTGCAGTATCCAAAGCAATGTTGCAGTGCAGCTGTGTCCACAGTGCCCACTGGAGGGTCCGAGGCACGCCCTGCGGGCGGTGTTGTCCTGGCTTGACTCGAGGGTGGACGGGTGGTCTCCTGTAGCACAGGACCACTATGTGACAATTCTGGGTCTGTGGACATGGGGGCTGTGGAGGGTCTGAAGGACGCCCCTGCGGGCGGTGCTATCCTGGCTTGACTCAAGGAGGGTGGGTGGGCATTCTCCGTAGCACAGGACCACTGTGTGATGATTCTGAGGCTACTGACATGGGGCCGTGGAGGGTCCGAGGCGCACCCTGCGGGCGGTGTTGTTCAGGGCGAAAACTGCTGAGATTGTGGAAAACAAAATCCGTTCTTCCAATCAATTGAACAGAATTACAAATAAATTTGACGGCCCAACTATGCCAAACTTTACTTCCCACAGATGTTCTTCCAATTGCAATTTAATTTTACAGCACAACTATGCCCAACTTTTCCGTGCCCCCCCTCCCCCTTGACTCTCTCGGCTACCACAGGTACCAGTCCTCTGAGAAGGAAGAGCATGGGGGAAACAATCTGCCGCAGTCCTGGGATGCATGGAGAGGCACTGATTGCACACATGTAGCTCCCTCCCCATCTCTCTCTCTCTCTCTCTATACCCACAGCCTAGACCTTTTGCCTCTGCCTCCCATCTGTGCTGCCTGCAGGCCCCTCTCACTTCTGACTCATCGAATGGTGCACCTGCTAGTATAACCAAAGAAATTAAAATGAAAAATAAAGGGATTCTCTGCTCTGTCTGAAACCTACAGCGCTGGTCGGCCTCCGTCAACTGCAGGTCCCCGAACATTGTCCCGTCACAGCCTCCTCTGTCTGGACTCCACGCCCTGCTGGCAACTGCACAAACCAGCTAGTGACCATCAACACACTGCATGCAAGACCACCAACAGAGCCACTCATAAGCTGAATCACTGCCTGAAACCACATGACCGACTGCACACAAGACAAGAAGTTCCGTGAACGGTATTGTTCGGTTCAAGTGTAGGTGTCACAGCTGTCCTGCCTTTCCGTTTGAAAGTCCTGCTAACTGCCTGCTGTTCCCTTTGGCTCAGGAGGGAATGACATCTCTGTCTGACAAGGAATGCACACGCGAAATGTCTCGGGAGTGACAAGCGGGGGCTGAGATTCACTTTGTAAGGTTGGGACGAATATTAGCTTCATATTCTGTGCTTTACTGGGAATGCTGCTATCCATTCACTATTTGTATATGTAATCATTGATACCAGTTGCCGCAACAATCCGGGACCGCC
This sequence comes from Neoceratodus forsteri, assembly GCA_016271365.2. Lineage (NCBI taxonomy): Eukaryota > Metazoa > Chordata > Ceratodontiformes > Ceratodontidae > Neoceratodus > Neoceratodus forsteri. The sequence continues at coordinate 423,994,611 of CM028138.1, forward strand.
CGGCATTGCAGCATCAGCTTCTTATCTACATGCGAACTATTCAGAACGGAGCCAGAGGCTGATGCTGCAATGAAGGGGTGCTCCCTGATTGGGTCAGTCAAAACATTTCAAGTTGGTGGCACATTTGCAAACTAGTGTCACCACCAGCATGCACTTGCATTGGTGACACACAGCCAAGCCCAGGAAAGCAGTGGTGGCATTGGCGGCAACAGTGTCGCACCTCCACAACCCGCTTCGCTCCTAAGCTGCCACAACATGTTTCTTGCGCATGTGCGCAAGCAAACATAAAAATGGTGGGGAGAAAAAGGGAGAATTAAAAACTGAAGATATTTTAAATCTTAATACCAATGTAAAATACACCTTTCAGGAACTCGGGAGTATTTACTAAGTTGGAAGATAGGATAGATGGAAATACTGTATTTCCAACTTCGTCAAGCGATTGACAACTTTGCTTGGTAACAATCCTGACCTCCTAGAAAAGTCAGAATGGAAAACTAATAGAACATGGTGGGAGGAAAGAACGAGCAGGTTGTAGCTACAAACTAATGATTAACAATAATAGTGACTTTACAGTAAATTTCAGGGGAAATGGGAAAGGAAATTAAATTGCACTGTGTTAGAAGATGCTTGTGGAAAACAATACAAAGCAAGTCAGGGGGTTAAAGGTAAGGAAATTCAGTATAAGATACTCCATAATATATACCACACACCTGCGATGATGTCTGAAATGTTTGTGGGAGAGAACGATAAATGTTGGAGACGTCAGAATATAGATACCAAACTCCTATACATATTTTGGAAATGTCCTTAAAGTGATGCCCGTATGGAAAACATATTTTCTTATTGTGGGAAAACTTTAAATGTAACAGGACCCACAAGTCCACTATTTTGGATCCTTGGAGATGTTTCTATAACACCACATTTACCATAACATGCACAGTTTTGGCTGTCTGCCTACAATGTTTAATTTTAAAGAATTGGAAGACTCTTCCAGTTCTCTCTTTAGGTGACCGGGTGTAACAAATGGGAATTTTGGCCAATAATGAAAGTCTAAACTACATAGCTTTAGGTCAATTAGATTGCTGTAATCAAATCTAGCTTCCCTTTGTAAATTAGGATAACAAATTCTAAAGCATGAATGTTTATGGAATAAACAAGCCAAATTATTTGCTCACTTTAACATAGTCTCAAGATGTTACTAGCAAAAAGGAAATAAGACTCAGTACATCATACATATGATGAAGGAGCCTTTGTAGAACTTATTTATTAAGCATTAGAAAACATTTATATACAGCAATAAAAGCACTTGGAGAACACACATCCAGTTACATCACTTATTAATGAATATAGTGCATTCCATTATAAGAATAAAGTACATTGCATGGTAGCTAGCTTAGGAGAAATCCATAATATATTTACTTACATATGTTTTCAAAATCCCTTTAGTAAGATTACAATAGAAATAGTTGCATCATATTATTTTTAAAGAGAGTGTGTACTGTATGTCTACAGCATCGGTTTCTAATATTGTTTCAGATGTTTTGTTTGTAAAGTCTTCCTTTGTGAAATTCAATAAAAAAATATTTAAAGAAAAAAGATCTTGACTTTACAGCCAGCATTCACCACAGGACTATAGGTTCATCTTTTTAAACATTTCAGGAGTGTGGTATTGGGGATTTTGTGTGGTATCTGTCTACTTTTAGGATTTCTCACCCCCACCTTACACTGGTCCAGAGTCCCACTGCTGTTTCCACAGAGAACTACGAATGCCTCTCCTGTTTCCACTAGGCTTTTCCCATCCCAGAAGAAACTGCTACAGGGCTCAGTAGGACTCCCCTATTTACACTATTGCAGACCAGCCTCCATTAAAACCTCTCTCCATATAAACGTCAGGAGTACAGAGCTCCCACTTCCATCCAAATTATGTAGGGCATTACACATTTACAGAAATTCCTAAGCTACCTTTGGCCAGTTTAAATTTATTAACAATTGCTCAACAGAAAAAGGCTCAGAGGTGTCTGGTAACTTTAAATACTCAAAGATGTAAATGCCCTTGCTGTGTCCCAAAGGAATATCAATTTATTTGGAAGTACCAAGTGTGTAAAGCAGGGGTGTCCAACCCATAGGTTGCAAGCCATGTGTTGCCCGCAAAGCAGTTTGATGTGGCTCACGAGAGCCAGTTGAAGACACAGGCTTAATTAGGTCATTTGTCAGTTGCGCATCACAGTCTCCAGTCATGCCTTTGATGTTCATCCTGCTGCACAAGTTATTTCAGCAGGAAGGTAAGCAGCAGCTGTTTTTGCATATAGAGTGGGACTTTTCATCAGCTACTGCTCTGTAGTGTTTCCCAGAAAGTCGTTGATGTTCGTCATGCTGCTCAAGTTATTTCTTTTGTATGTCATCAGCCTCAAACAATACCTTCTACTGAACCAGTTTATTTCCATTTTATACATATTGATATCAAAGAAGGGAAGGTAAACAGCAGCAGCAGCAAGGGGGTACTGGATAGGAAATAGGACTGAGAGAGCATTGGCTTGCATATGTCATTGCCACGTTATCAATTAGCTGCTGTTGCATACAGACTACATGTTATTGAAAAGAAAAAACAGTTGGGTATATTAAAGAATCAAAATGGTTTTCTATCTATTTTGAGGTGGATGTGTACCTCTTCTTTTGCAAAGGGGGGGCTTTCTGTCTTTTTTTATGTTGCACTCAATATAGATAAACAAGAAAGAATTACAGAAAGGCTGCTGTAAATGCTCTGAATAAGTATTTTAAAAATACAACTTTTTTTTTTAAATACAATAATTTAATGAATATGATTCTTCACTATTGACTATGGCCTTTGACTGTTATTATTTTAACTCCTAAATATGGCTTAATATTGATATGGTATGGGCCACACGTTGTTGTGGCTCACGTCTTTGTAAGAAATTTAGAAGTGGCTCACGTCCATGAAATGGTTAGACACCCCTGATGTAAGGAATACTCTATACAAGAGAAATTCACCATAGAGGTGTGTGGAGGACAATACAGGGGCCAGCTGTGTAGGCCGCCCCCATCAAATGTTTTTCATCTTCCATTTATATAGCAGGTTCCTTCTTTTGTGGGTGGTTCAGGCATTTGAAAATTTGCTTCAGACTACTTGTTATTTAAAGACCATGAAACTTAGGTTCTCCCAAACCCCCAACTGAAATGCATATGCAAACTGCCTTCCAAAACCCAGAATTGTTACCCTGTGGAACTTGGTAATATAAAGAACGCTGGGACAGACAGAACAGGTAAAAATCTGAACATTGGAAACATCCAGAACAGGAGCAAATTAAGTTGTTTTCTCCATACCTGTCAGCACAGCCATTCCAGATGGTACTGGTTCTGGCCATTCTGGTTCCAGCATTCTGGATTTTACCCTTATTATGGGAGGGGTGCACAGAGAAGCCTCCTGGGATTTGGTAAATTCTGGAACACCAGAACTGGAAAGACCAGAACAGGTAAGATCTGGGAAGGAACAGAGAATATAGAACAGTTTGCACCTGTTCTGGCAAGCACCTACATTCTGGTTTTACTGGTTCCAGCTGATCTGGTTCCGGCAATCCAGATTTTATATCACCACATCGAGGCTGTCTTGCAGGCAAAGCTCTTCTCTTTTAGTCTGCCAGTAGCAAAAAAGTGAAAAACAAACTTACAAACATCATTAAAATTGGACAAAGGCCCTAACACCAACTTGGCCTACATTGCCCATCAGCCCTTGTGTCTCCCACAGTTCTTTGCACCCTGACATAAAAGCCCCTCCCAACTGACATTCGTTCTCTTTTTTGCTGCTGACAGCGACGCAGCAAGGCACTCAAATCTTTAACTCTTGGGTTTCCACACAAAATTTTACTTTCTGTTTAGGTGTCCACTCAGCCAGCGACAGTCCTCCTCAGAGCTTCTGGACAGCCCCATCACCCCCACCATCTCCCAGGACTAAGCTTACTCCGGGAGTGTAGACCCATGATATTCCCTCCCCATAGTCGAGGTCTGAGGGCTAGACTGGTCCCCCAGAAATGTTTCCTGTGGTGGTCCCAGTGAGAGCCTAGATTGATTGGGTGCAGAGTCTGCAGGCCACCCAGAGCTGTCACAGGGCTCGGCTCTAGTTTTTCTATTTTCTGCCTGGGGCACTGGGCAGATGGACATGATCACACAAGGTGTGCATGTTCATCCAATCAATCAGCAGTTCCCAATCCCTGGAACTACACTCCTGCCTGCAGCACCACCTGGGATCACCCAGGTGGTGGTCGCATGGTGGCAGTGATCCCTCCTCCCTTTCCAGAAGAAGAGAGGGTCCTATGGGATGCTCAGTCCTCCTCCATTGTCAGCCCTCCAACAACCAAGGCTTGTTCCTGGATCCAGGTCATCGGTGTCATGAGCAGTAACGTTACCTCTGTGCCGGTGGGCCAGCTTTGTTTTCACATGAAATTTGAATGGCACACATCATCCTGGTCCTTGAGGCCATAGCGGATGGCCAGGCCATCACTGCTGATTGTTTAGCAGTGCTGATCAATGAGGCTGTTTGGCAACAGTCTGCAAAAGAGAGAAATAAATTAGAAGATTTAGTGATGGATCATAAAGAGGTTTTGGTAGCTCATGACCATGTGGGTCATCCCTATGTGAGAGGGGAACATGATAGAGCCTTGGAGAGGGAGATCACAACCTAATCCTTCAGCCCAGACAAGGCACAAGAGGAATAGTTCCATCAGCTCCACCTCAGAACCGGACACTTGCACTAGGAACTGGCAGGAAACTGCAGCAACTGAACCCTGTACCATGCCCCCACCTTCACCCAGCACAGGACTAGAGTTCCGCAGGCTGCACAAGTGAGCAAAGGTTACATGGAGATGCTCATCCATCTGGTACTTGGCGGGTGGGGGGGGTTCAACATAGCCAGCATAAGGTCACTTTGATGCTCCCTTCTCTCAAAAGATTAAGGTGGCCCGGCCTGGTGGTGCTGAGGGTTGAGGCGCTGGACACCACACCTCGTGCCACGCTGGCTACCCAGGTTCGAGAATGAGCCTGGACCACCGAGGGTCGGCGGGCAGGGGGGAGAGAGATCAAGCATCCAGAAGACTGCTCTCCTCTCTTGGGGGGAGGGTCCCATGTCGTCCCGCTCATTGGTTGCCCTCTATTGGTGACTGGAGGGTAATATGGGTCAGGAGGCACGCTCCGACATAGTTATGTTGGTAGGGAGGGGGGATGGGAGAAACAGGAAGGAAAAGGGAGCCTGGAAGGGCTCCATGATGGTCCGCCGCACCGAGGGCTGACCCCGGCATCTGGATTGGGTCTCCAGAGAGGGGAGGGCACCACCTCCCCGGCCCCACCACAGGGGGTAAGCCATGGGGAAATCTCCGGGGTCGGCGAGTGTGGTGCAGTGGGGACCAGAGAGAGTGTCTGCCAGAGCTCGGGGAGCATAAATAACTGAATGGGAAAAAAAAAGATTAAGGTGGCTCAGACACCTCCCAGTAGGTAATATAATCCTGGGCTTGAAGGGCTGACAGGGCAGCCTCAGTCTACGGACCCCCTGCAGGCCAGGAAGGCTTTACAAAAAAAACCAAAAAAACACCACTGTTTCTTTTCCCCCTCAGGTGAGGATTGCTTCCCCGGCCCCAGGAAAGAGTCTTGGGGCAATGACTTCCCTTGAAATATTGAACATGTCATCAGATTCTGAACCCTCCTTCAACTTCTATTCAGTCAAAACTCTCCCAAGGTCAGCCGGCTCAGTGATGTGAAGGGCTGAGGTGCTATGCACCTTACTTCCTACCACAGCAGTGACCTGAGTTTGGGAATGAGCTCAGTTTGCCAGAGCTCAACCGGGGGGAGAGGATCGAGCATCCGCTGGACAGTTATCCTCTCCCAGGGTTTGGAGTCATGCTGTCTCAGTCCTTGGCTGCCACCTGGTGGAGGTCGGGTGGAAGCACCAGAAACTTGAGCAGTAGAGAAAGGAGGGGGCCTCGGTTCCATAACATGTGTGTGCCTCCACGCGCACATGCTTATGAGCTGCCCCAGGTGGGGAACATGAGGAGAAAATGGAAAAGGGTTGGTGCAGGCTAAATAAAACCCTGCCCACCTACCCCTGTCCCCACAGTGCCAGCTGGACCACTGACCCCACTTCTGGATGAGAGGTAATGGGCGGAGGAAGGACAGCCCTACCCATCCCTGCCCCACCATAGGGGGCAATCTATAGGGGAATATGGGCAAGATGAGTCCAGGGGAGGTAGGTGACAGGTGGGGAGGCAGGGACAGGGCCAAGAAGCCCACCTTCATCAACCATGGGAATAAAACCTTTATAACAAAATACTCTCTCAAGGTATTGGATCTTTGAGGAAGGTCCCTCAAAAAAAAAACTGAGACAAGATCCAGTAGATGGAAGCAAAGAACCCTTTGTGTACAAAAAAAAACTCTATTGATCCGTTGATCCAGATGCCCCTGGTGACTCCGCCTTTGAGTGGACCACTCTTCCTTCAGTGAGGGACTACTGTACCTAGATAGTTACCTACTGAAGCCCCTTAACAGGAAGGACAGAAGATGTCTGCAGAGGGACTTCCCCAATCCTCCCCTCCCTCACAAGATCGCCTTAGTCCTGGAGTTTGATAAACAATTTTCTGTTTACCTTAGAAAAGCTGGCAGAGACCCCAAAAAGAGACTTGATAAAAGTCTAAAGTCTGTCCAAGATAAGCTCTTGGATTGTGAGGGACCCTTGACTCTGCTTAATGATGTGGTTCAAGAGACCAGCGAGGAACACCCACCCCATGGCCCTGAACACCTCTTGGACCTTATTCAGTTGCCATCTGTTTTCTCAGCAACATGAATGTGACCCATCAGTAGAATGTAGGAAATCAGCACTGATCCACATCCACCCACACTGAACTAGCCTGGTGAACAAAGACACAGGGGTGGAGGCAAATGGCTTGCTGTTTGAAAACTGCTCCTAAGGGAGTTCAGAAAACCAGGCAAGGTTTATTCCTAGATCATGAGGATGCAACAGCAGAAACTTACTGCACCACTCCTTCAAGCCTGTGCCAGATGAAAAAAAAATCGAAACAAGCAAAACCACCAGCACCAGGCTAACAGTTCAGAAACCTTTGATGTGCAAAAAATCATACATATAAACATTATAACCGCCGGCCTGGTGGCGCTGAGGGTTGAGGCGCTGGATGCCACACCTTGTGCCACGCTGGCGACCCAGGTTTGGGAGCGAGCCCAGATCGCTGGGGTCAGCAGGGGAGAGAGAGGAGCGAGTGTCCGGAAGACTGCTCTCCTCTCCTGTCTCAGGGAGGAATCCGGGGTAGCCCGGTGTAGCAGCGGCCCCCAGTGGAGTCTGGCGGCACTACGACACACAGGGGTTTGCAAGAGATGGGGAAGATGTCGGGCAGCTGCCTTCCAGACGTGGGTGGAAGCATCCACATCACAGTCTAGGTGGCATCACACGCCCCACATCTGGGGCATAATGCAAGAAATTCCCCTCCAGCCTGGATAGGCGAAAGCTCCCAACACCAGCCGCCCGATACCAGACCTCCGCCTCCGCCCCCTTCGATCTGCTTGCGGGCCCTGGCCAGAGAGGGTCTGCCAAGGAGAAAGTAATACCCTTAAGGAGGTGTGGTCACGGTGGGTGGTAGAAGCAGCCAGTCGCTGGGCAGCCCGAGAGAGTTCCAGGGTCTGGAGTGCCACAAATAGAGTTGTAAAAAGGAAAAAAATAAATAAATAAACATCACAATCATAAAAACAGACTCAGAACACCTGACCAGGTTTTGCCCATAGGCTTTATCAAGGGTAACTGGTCAACTGGGAGTTTTGGCTTTTTAAATCCATGTGAACCAATCCTGTGCAAGACCACTCTTAAAGACACAATACCATATTAAGGTGCTATACTGAAGTACAATACAATGTGCAATTCTATACAAAACACATGTCCAATAGGAGAGATTCTCACTTAATTTAAACTCATGACAGCTTTAAGTAAAAAGTTCATTGTAAGCTCTCAAATATAAAGTATCACTTTAGATTACTAATACCTTCGAGAATTGACTTAATACTTAATGAAGATTCCAGTGGGTTCTATAAGTCACATCTGGGGTGTCTGCCGCCCACTCTGGCTGGCCTTTGTAACTAGTGAATCACCTCAATAGGAACCTAGAGGGAGAGAAAGAGAGAGGTAAAGTGTGATTACGAGCACATTATCAAAAATATCCCTAAATCCTAGTACATGAGGGTAAAAAGGGAAGCAGTATAGCGCAGTGGTTTAAGGCTCTGAGCTGCAAACCTGGAGACCTGAGTTTAAATCCCACAGTCCCCACTTGCATACTGTGTGACCCTGAGCAAGTCACTTAACTTCCTTGTGCTCCCAGGTTACACCTGTAAACAAAGTTTCAGCTTAGTTTATCTCTCCTGGTTAAAAAAAAAAAGGTAAGCACAGATGTGGACACTGTAAGTATTATACCATCATGGAAAAAACACCACTTTTATAAGTAGTAATGCTACAAAAGTGTTTGAAATTCACAACTTTATTTCCTGGGATTCCACACATGTGGTATACCTAACCTAGTGCAGCCGTGGTAGCTTTTATATGGGTGAAACTACTAGACTATTGAAGATGAGGGTAAGGGAACATGCTAGAGCAATATTGCATGGAGAAGCTACCAACCCTTTGGCAGCACATATCCAAGCTGTTCCATCCACAGAAAAACATGAATTTAAGTTTTGTGGCATAGAAAAGGTGACCCTGGGAAAACAGGGTGGGGATCTAGAAGCCCTATTATTGGAAAGAGAATCTATGTGAATCTTTCAATTGGGAGGGTATTACCCACCCGGGTTGAATGGCAGACTGGACATCATGCCCTACATTAGAAAACAGAGAAAGAACCCATAGCCCTGTTACAGAATGGTTTTTATGTCTGAGATAAATCCAACTGTTCTGATTTTGTCAAAAGAGTGGTCAGTTATTAGTGAAAAGACTAAATAGTATTTTTTTTTTTGCATAAAAAGTTTATTACAGTTACAATACATAGATATAGTTGCTTATATTCCCTAGGCCATCCCTAGAAGGGACAAGACAAGCATAACAAGAGTTACATACATTACATTCAGTGCCAGTATATTGTTCATTCCCCCTATCCGGAGACCTAGACCTCCAGCCCATCCCACAACAAAACACTCTCAGATTGCGACAGGTCCGCCAGAAAGGGTGCCCATTCCCTTATGAATTGTTCAATTTATCCTCAACCAATAGAGTCTTCCCAATACTAACATATGCAGGGCAAGTGCTCGCCAAACTTGCACTGTAGGAATAACACAGGAAACCCAGGTGTTTTGAATGCAATGCCTAGCTAGGATAAGTAGTATACCGACCCACCTAGGCAGAGGGCCCTAATCCCCGTCTTCTACCACTTCCATCCCGAATAGACAGATCAGTGGGTCCGATACAATCCACCTACCCCACATTCTCCCTACCTCCCCTATCACTGATGTCCAGAAATACTGCAGGGTAGGGCAAGCCCAAAGGCAGTGCACATAGGTGCCCAACGCCTGGTGGCACCTTCCACAATGAGGTGAGGTTGCAGGATGATATTTATGGACAATTACCGGTGGATTACATATCCGATGTACAAATTTAAAAGCGGCTTCTTTCAATTTATTGCAAATAAGCAGCCCGATGTGCATGCTCAAGCACTCACTCCAATTCCTGTCACTTATCTGAAGGCCAAGATCTCATTCCCAAAGTCTCCGAACATTTCCCGATAAATCTGGTAGGCACTGCCTTGTGTCCCTTACTACTTTCCCCATAAACCCTCTGGTGTCCCACCTATACGTCTGTATCTGGGCTTCCAGTTTCTGTAGTTCCCCCACTCCCAACCCGTCCCTTTCCAGCCCTAACATATGTGCTCTGGCCTGAAAATATCGGAACATCTGCCCTTCCCCTAAGTTGAACCTCTGGTGTACTTCCAAGAAAAAAGCCCAGTCTCCCCCCTACCCTCAGTTCCCCTACACACCTCACCACTTGCCTCTTCCAAACTTTAAATCCAGGATCCTCCCATCCCGGCATGAAATAGGAGTTCCCAGCCAGAGGCACTAAGTAGGTATCTAGCGCTCCCACCCCTCTACATCGTAGCATCCTATCCCAGCTATCCAATGTTGCCTCCACCAATGGGTTTCTGTCCTTCTGTCGTTTATATGCTCCCCTGCCCTGCTGTTCTAAGTATGCAGATAGTTGTGCAAGACAATCTCTCTGTTCTAAATCAACCCACCTAGCGGCTGGGGATTTATGAATCCAGTCACTCGCATATCTTTGTTGTACCGCCAAATAATATGTGCCTATATCCGGGAAGTTCATTACCCCTTTCCCTTGTCTGTTCTAAGGCACCTCAGACTAATCCTCGGACACTTTCCCTGCCAGATGAATCCAGAGAACACTCTCCCCAGCCATTTTGTATCTCCCTTGGAAATTCCCATAGGTAACATCTGTACGACATACAGCAATCTTGGGAGTATATTCATTTTGATCAAATTTATTCTCCCCAACCACTATATTGGTAACGATGGCCACCGTTTCAGATCAGCTGCAATTTTCTTAAGTATGGGGTCATAATTAAGTTTGTATAAGGCCTCTAGTGACCATCCGATTTTTATCCCCAAATATCTAAAATGACCGCCTACCTTCTTAAAACCCCATCCCTGTTCTCCCCTTTCTTGTTTAGGGAGCCGCATGATCTCCGATTTGTCCAAATTCAATTTGTACCCCAAGAAAACTGCAAACTGTTAAATTATCTGTAAAAGCCCAGGCATGGAGTTTTCTGGTTCTGTTATAAACAGTAACATGTCATCCGCGTACATAGCAAATTTATGCGGCTCCCTTGACACCCCCCTCACCACTTGTATGCTCACCTCCTGTCGGGTGGCTGCCGCCAAAGGTTCCACCACCAAAGCAAAGAGCAGAGGGGAGAGTGGGCATCCCTGCCTCGTGCCCCTCCCAAGACCAAAGCCCTCTGAGAGAGAACCATTTACCAGAACTCTGGCCTTGGGCGACCTGTAGGGGCTGTGCACCCAATCCCCAAATGTCCCACCCAGGCCAAACCGGGTCGTCACTTCAAACAAATATTCCCATTCCACTCTATCAGACGCTTTTTCTGCATCCATACAGAAAATACAGGTATCTATCTTTCTCCTCTCCGCTCCCCCAAATCACATTAAGAAGTCTCCTGACATTGGGATACGATAACAGCCCCTTAATGAACCCAGTCTGGTCTGGATGGATCAAATCGGATAGCACCTCCTCCAATCGGCCCGCCAACACCTTTGCAAATATTTTAGCTTCACAATTAAGCAATGAGATCAGGCGGAAGGAAGTGCACTCCAAAACATTCTTCCCTTCTTTTGGTATTAAACAGATCACAGCGTCTGAAAAAGTACCCGGTAACCCCCAGGCCTCCCCTTCCTCCTGCTGAAATGCCTCACACAGTGGCCCTGACAGTTGCCCCACTAAGCATCGGTAATATTCTGTTTGAAAGCCGTCCGGTCCACTTGCTTTCCCCACCTGCAGTCTTTGAATCGCCCTCAATACCTCCTCCCTCTTGATCGGGCTATTAATGTTTCTCTGCTGCACCTCATTTAATTCGGGGAGTTTCAGCTTATCTAGAAAGACTTTACCCTCTTCTCTTGCCCCCTGCCCCCCCGCCTGGTGTAACTGCTCATAAAAGCTACGAAAGCATTCTCAAATTTGTTTTTCTACCTTATGTAGGACACCCCGCTTATCTTTAATCGCTGATATATGGGTTGCGCCTTGTCCTCCTCTCATTAAGCGTACCAGCAGAGGCCCAGGTTTATTCCCCCATTCGTAGAGCTTTTTCCACCCAAAGGTCCATGCTTTCCTGGTCTCCTCATTAAACATAGTGTTCAGAGCTTCCCTAGACACCTTTAAACTGTGCCGGTCCATATCTCGCCCTCCTTCTACCACCCTCTTCTCCAATTCTCTCACTTTGAACTCCAGTTCCACTTGCCTGGCTTGCCTCTGTTTCTTATGCCTAGATACGTATTTTATAATCATCCCCTGCATATAAGCCTTTCCTGCATCCCATATAATCCCTTTACTGGTAGGTGAGGCCGCATTACTAGTCAGATAGCTATCCCAACACTCCTTTAAGTATTCTTTAAACTTTTGATTCCCTAAAAAGTAAGTCAGGAACTTCCAGGGGGGAGGACCCTCCCTCGGCCTATTCATCCTTAATGATATTGTGACCATAGCATGGTCAGATATGTGTATAGGGCTGCGTCATGTCATCTGTAGCCTTCGATACCACCCCTGAGGAATAAAGAGGTAATCTATCCTCGACCATGTACCATGCGGGTTTGAGTAAAAAGTGTACTCTTTAGCTCCCGGGTTTGCCTCCCGCCACCCATCTGCCAGTTCTAACTCCCCCAGACCCCAGCGCCACTGCCTAATTGCCTTATTACAGCGGTCTCTGCTCTGTGAATGGTCCAGGTGTGGGTCCAAGGTACAGTTCAGATCCCACCTCCCCCAAAATCAGGCCCGGGAACTGCTCCTGTATCAATAGAGAGAGCATGGTGCTATAAAACGATGCCTCAAACACAGCAGGGGCATATATGATCCCAAAAGTGATGTGCTCTCCCCACAACTCCCCCTCTACAAATACATACCTTCCACCACTCTGATCCCTAACCACCCATTTTACTTGAAACGGGAGACTTCGATGCAAAAGGACAGCCACCCCTCTTTTATGTGCTTTATACAATGCCTCAAAGCATTTCCCCACCCATCCCCTCGTCAGCTTCATATGCTCTGTCACAGTGAGGAGTGTTTCCTGCAGCAGTGCCACCTGAATGCCCTGCCTCCTCATTGCTGTGAGAAGCTTTGTGTGCTTTACTGGTGTCGCTATCCCTCGAACATTCCAGGAGCATACCACTAAATCCTGCTTATTAGCCATTAGTATAAAATTGAACAGTCCCTTCCACTATCCCAAAGTTCCCACCCCAACCTACAGAGTGATACACAACCCCCTTCATCCAATCAATCTCCCTAAGAAAACATATCTAGCATCCTTTCACTTTGTTCTTATATTTATGCATGCAATAAAAACAGTTTAACAATGAAGCAACAGTATACACAACATGTATATAACATTTAAATGTACCCCCCCAATTGTCCAAACACTCGGACTCAACATATCCTCCCCCCTTTCACCAGTCTTTATAACTCGACTGGTCCCCTCTAATATGTAGAAATACCAACATTGCTGCCATCCTCCCTTCACCGACATTATCTTGAAATTATGCATAAATGACATAAATAATTCCCCACCAAATAGGCGTGTCACCACCCCCTCCCAGAGCATCCAGTATCATCGGCCTGCTGAATTAGCCTTAGGGTGCACTTTGTATTACCTAGCTCCCCCCATGTTCCTTATATTAAGTCCTCCTCCCTGCTTTTTAGTTGTCAATTTAAAAATGTTCCCCTATTAAACAGCTTCCCCTATTTACTGGAGGATTGTATATCACACTAGCATCCTTCTGCCCCTCTCACTTGGCAAATGTACTGACCCCAGTCTTGTCGTCATCCTCTCCACCACTTGTAACCCCCCTCCCCTTCCCACGACCCCCATTACCAGCCCTTGACCATTGCTTCTGCTGTGTTTCAATCCATATAACCATGGTCCTTGCACATCCCGCAGTCTATGAGTATCTGTCTTCCCTCTTGGCCCTGCACCTCCTGTGACCAGAGAGCGGGTATGGGGACTACCAGGTCTGACATAAGCCTTCCAACACGCCATGGTACCCAGTCCAAGTCCAATCCTTTATCCCCTTTTCCCCCTTCAACAAACAAAGAAATCCCAGGAGAAACTGTCCAGAAAAAAAAGTCAAAACAGCCGGAAACCACAAAAGCCTGTTAGTTTCCCCAGTCCTGTGAGAGCTAGGCCACAGCCCTTCTTCTTCTTCCCTCTGAATTGTGCACTTCAGCCAATTTTCTGATGCAGGCCCTCCCAAACTTCTTCACCTTGTCCGCCTCCCAGAACGAGTAGGTAGCCCCTTCATGCTTCACTTTAAGAGTCGCTGGATATATTAGATAATTCTCCACCTTCAGGGATTGGAGCAAGGCCATGGTTTCATTAAATTTCTTCCACTTATTCAGTAGCCTCATGGAGTAGTCTTGAGACAAGACGATTCGGTGCCCTTCAAAAAGTACCTGCCCCTTCTCCCTAAAGGCTCGTAGCACTTTCTCTCGATCTTGATAATTATGAAAGCGCATAATGATTTGGTGGATTGGTTGCCCCGCCACAGGCCTAGGCATAACAGCCCTATGCACTCGCTCGAGCTTTATCTTTATTTATTTTTTTATTTATTTAGTTTTTGTTGACCGGGTAAGTGCACTAGACAAATCCTGCCTATTTTCAGGCATGACCCGGGGGAGGGGGATACAGATGAATGCCAGCTGACTTTGAACCAGATTAAGCTGTTGGTGGTATTTTTAGTGAATCTTGCTGTGCTTCATCTCAATACCCAAAGGTTTCAGCCTCCACGCAAAAATCCAAGGCATTTCCATCCTCCAGCCCCTCTGGCAGGCCCCTCAGATGGAGACTGAGGCAGCGATGATAGTTTTCTTGGTAGTCTGCCACCCCTTTCATGTCTTCCAGCCCTTTTTGGAGGGTCAGGATTCATTCAGGCATCCCCTGCATCTCATCTTCTACCCGCGATACTCGCTCCTCTACTTCTGCAATCCTCACTCCTTGAGCTGCCTGTTGGGTGAGGACCTCTTGCAGCCTATAGTCTATGCGGGTCTCCAGCTTACATAAGCGGGGCTCCAAAGCCGCCAACACTTGGCCCGTTAACTCGTGCCCCAGAGCACTCACCTCAGCAGCAGACAGGGAAACAATCTGTTGGCTTTCTGACAGCATGCAGGCCGCTCCCTTTTTTTGCCATTTTACCAGTCGCACGCAGACTTATACCGGGCCACAATGACAAATACTCGCCCATGATGGATTAAGATACATTTTTTTATACAAAACCTCCCACAAAGGCACTCAAAAAGTTCACTTTAAATACTTAATTTTGCTCCAGGGATCAGGAGCGAGGCAGAGACACATCCCTAGTGTTAAGTAGTTAATAGGAGTCAGTATAGCGCAGTGGTCTAAGGCTCTGAGCTGCAAATCTGGTGACATCCAGCAGACTAGACCTGGGTTTGAATCCCACAGCTTCCACTTGCATACTGTGTGACCCTGAACAAGTCACTTAACCTCCTTGTGCTCCCAGGTCACTCCTGTAAAAAAGCTTTCAGCTTAGTGTGCTATACTTGGTTAAACAACTAAATAAAAAAAATAAATAAATAAGTGCTCATTAGCGCCCCCAAAAATAGTATTTTTAAGTAGATAGTTATAGTTGACAAGTTGAAAAGATACACTATATTTTTTGTCTCTTTCAGTTTTACTCTAATCACCCATTACCTCTCTCTTTGATTCACTAGTTACAAAGGCCAGCCAGAGTGGGCGGCAGGCACTCCAGATGTGACTTATAGAACCCACTGGAATCTTCATTAAGTATTAAGTCAATTCTTGATGGTATTGGTAATCTAAAGTGATACTTTATATTTGGGAGCTTACAAAGAACTTTTTACTTAAACCTGTCATGAGTTTAAATTAAGTGTGACTCTGTCCTATTGGACATGTATTTTGTATAGAAATGCACGTTGTATTGCACTTCAGTATAGTACCTTAATATGGTATTGTAGCTATAAGAGTGGTCTTGCACAGGATTGGTTCATATGGATTTAAAAAGCCAAAACTCCCAGTTGACCAGCTACCCTTGATAAAGCCTATGGGAGAAACCTGGTTGGGTGTTTTGTGTCTGTTTTTATGGTTGTGACATTTATATGTATGCTTTTTTGCACATTAAAGCTTTTTGAACTGTTAAGCTGGTGCCGGTGATTTTGCTTGTTTCTAGACCAAAAGCATGTAGACATCCTCCAGATGGATAAACAAGCCCATTTTTTGCCACAGCCAGGACAGGTTGGGATGCTGTTTCAGCCAACAGCAACAGCAGACATCAGAATACTGCCATGGCCTTGAATTCAATAACTCTTATGGCGATGGGACCTTTAGAGGGAGAGGATATTGGGGGTTCAGAAGCTGAGGTGACTTCAGAGGCTCTCATGGGGCTCCCCAAGGACCCCTTCAAACCAAATAGGTAAGTATGTTCCTTCTGACCCTCAGAAGTTTACAATATCTACTGGTCTTCCAACAGGTTCCAGGACTCTTGCAGCTATGAGGCAGATTATCAACCTTCTCCCACAAATGGAAAGTGATAACTGAGGACCCTTGAGTCCTAGAAGCAGTTTGAATAAATTGCTTGGAGTTTGCTTTTCCTCTGCACCTTGTGCCTGGAATCCCAAAGACTGTGCATGTCTCAGAAGGAGACAGTGTTAAACCAGAGAGAACTCACTTCCCTCTGTCCCAGAGGAGACATTGTCAAGGCCCTGCTTGGTCCAGATAGGTGGCTCAGTTTCTTGGTTCCAAAGATTAATGGTGGCCACCATTGCATCATCAACTTCACAAAGGGGTGGGGATGGCCAGCAGCTATCATTAATAGACATGCCTCTGCTTGTCTCTAGCAAGGATTAATATCCTTTGCTATCTGATTCATCCACCCTGAATTCTAACTTTTAAACTGTAGCACTTACTTGTTCAGGTGGCTTTCAATCATGCTATTTTGCAACTGGATCATGATCATGGGAAATCCTTTGAAAAGTAGAGGATAGTCACTTGTGAAACTGAATCAATGGCAGCCCATACTGGAGTGCAGGAAGCAGCAGCAGCACTAACAGCAGCAACAAGGATTGCAACTTTAATCAAAGGAAATAAATCCTTCCAATATCGCTTAGAAGCTCTCGAAAACCAATCAAGGGCTTCAAATCTCTGATTGTTGGGGCTAATAGAAGAGGCAATGGGGGCAACCCTCTTGCTGCATATGCAAGATCCTGGTTGAAAACCAACCTAACCTGGAGCCACCTCACTCGGTAGCAAAAGCCTTCCATATCACACCAGGATACGTCCTGTCATCAATTCTCCCAGCACCCTGCTGATACAATTCACTGGACCATAGGAATGGGACAGAATCCTGGCAGCAGCCTGGAGAACTGATCCATTAGCCACTCCAGAAGGGGCAAATCTCATTGTTTCCAGAGTTAAGCTACACAACAGGGAATGCAAGAGGACATTCAATGCAATCAGGGCATCACTGCGGTCCCTGGGAGTCTCACATGCTCTGTAGTATCCAACTCAATTACAGATAATCTACTCAGGAAACCAGTATTTTTTTTTACAGAGGTGAACAAGGCCAGGAGATTACTGTAGAAAATAAATCTGGACCTCGGTTCACAAGGAGGAGCCATGGAGGAGGATGACTGATACAAGAAACTGGCAATTTCCTTCTAAGTAAGTAACATGGGGTTTGGGAGCTCCAGGGTACATCAATAATAGAAGCCAGGAACTTATGTTGAAATGAGTTTTTTTGGGCTCCAGAGAGACTCTGTTTAATACTGTTGACTTTTCCTTGTCTCCCTGAAGCTCACCAGCAAGATGGCATCAGCAGCATGGCTGAACTATACCCCGGGGCTACCGGCCTTGCTCACAAATGCTCTGCAGCAGATACCTGATCGCAAGTTAAAAACCAAAAAGGACAAACAGTTATATTGTTCATCTTCATGTTTAAATCTTTGCTGCATTTATCTTGATGTTACCTCACTGTATATTGGTTGCAAGTTACTTCCAAGAAATCTCCCGCCTACCAGGATATTAGGAATAGCTGGACATTCATCTTGGATGAGTGTACATTATGAGAATTGCTCACTGCATATGTTTTATGCTGACTTATGAAATGGACAGCATAAAACATGGCCTCTGATTGGCTGATATGGATGTGATATTCATTCCTATGCACGGCAAAAAGGACCAGCAGTGCCCTGTGGGTATTGAAAAGTAGCCATCTTGCTTATCACCAACTGCGAGTGACTGCATTCTCAATTTGTCATCATGGCATCGTTTCCAGAAACAAACTTTAACATCAGCCTAGCACAAGAAGATCTGGAAAACCTAATGACCATAGAACATGAGCCAACAAATGAGGTGCCCACACCGTCAGAAGCAGGCACCTCTGCCAAGGAAACAAGCGACAGAAGCTGTCAGAAAAAGCCTACGAATACTGCAGTGACCAACTATTTCTCCAGCTACAGTGACAACCAGCTCAATATCCTGGAACAGCACAGGAACGATCAGAATACGGAGCAATCGACTGCATGGGCATTAAGGGTATTTAATGAGTGGTCAATGGCAACAGAAACTAAAATTGACTGGCGTTCTATTTCAAAACCAGACCTGAACACCATGCTATGGAAATTCTATGTGGAAACTTGGATGACCGCAGGGCTCGAGGATGCTATCTCGAGCTTTTGCCGTCTTCGAGTTGCACTGAACCGCCACCTGGGGTCGCTGGGCATTGAACAGGCCATAAACCTAATGACTAATCCTGAATTCTGGTCCAGCAATGATGTGTTTAAGGCAAAACTAAAAACCTACAGAAGAGCCCAACAGGATAAATCAACTCACCATGAAGCACTAACACCTGCAGACTTACATAAACTAAGGCATTCTCCCACTTGTTCTCCCCAAACCGTGCCTGGATTAGTCAGAAAAGTCTGGCTAAGCATCCAACTTTATATGACCAGGCACGGTTGAGAAGGTCTGAACCAATTAAAGCCTGAGCATTTTTCTATTAAAAAAGATGAAAATGGGTCCGAATTTGTCATCCTCAACTTTAACGAGCATACTAAAAATCACACTAACCCTCTCGAAAAGGTAAATCATGTATCTATGTAGTCTCAACCAGGCAATCCCCTTTGCCCGGTCAAAAGTTTCAAACTTTACCTTAGTAAGCTGCCTCCAGATGCAAAGACCCTCTATTTGCACCCCTGCAGATTTCCACAAATGCAGCTGGACTCCCTCCGCGGTGGTTCTCCTCAGAGCCGATGGGGGTTAACTACTTATCCACGATGATGTCCTGCTTTAAGTGAAGAGCTGGCCCTCTCACAGTGGTATACCAACCACTGTCCATGAGCAACCATGGTGCAACTCCTGTTTGACACCAGCTTGAAAGCCATAAGATAATGTCGGTTACAGGACACAAAACGAATCTAGCCTCCAGAGTTACTGGCATGCCAAGCCAGAGGACTGCAGGAAATGGTGCACTATCCTTGCACCAAAACAAGAAATCATCACACCAGAAAAAGCATCAGGAGGCATGACACAATCCCCACTGCAAAATAACAAGCACCTGTGCACCACACTGACACTGGATGGCAAGACAGCAGGGCAGTTCACAGCAGGGCAGTTCACAGAACAAATAGAGGAATAGCAGCCCCAAAGTCCCCAATTTGCAGGAGTGACAATGCAAAACTGCAACATGACTTTTAATGGGACAGTGTATTTTGGAAAAGAAAGTAATACAGTTCTTACTTCAGACAAACACTGTTAGCCCCCCCCCAAAAAAAAAAATGTTATATTTAAAAAGTTAATACTAGTTCATCAAGATTACAGTGAATGTTTTGGAAGTTGCCAAAAAAGTATCTTTTGACAAAAAAATAAAGTTACAACAGTTGCCAAATATCCATACATAGGGGACTACTTTAACTGGCGTAATGTTATCACCTTTAATAAACTGCTAAATCTTCAATTTAAAGAAATGTAATGCCATTATTTATTTGTCTACTTTTTATTGACCATTTCATAAGTGCAATAAACCACTCCAGGGTGTGTGTTAGACATTTTAACACACGTCTAGGAGGCTGGACGCACTCGGCCAATGGCCTGGTACCTCACTGCACCTCCTTGCCATGTGTTAAAATGTCTAATGCACACCCTGTCGTGGCTTATTGCTTACTTAACAATATGTGTTCTACAAGGTAATGGCTGGAATTTAAATAGTTAATTATCAGCACTGCTTATGAGCAGGATATAAGTAGTATCTCTGTTGATCTTTTCTTGCAGGGGGAGCAAGGGAATGCATTAATATACTATGTAGATGCAACTTTAATTTAGTATGGGATGACAAAGACTAAAATAAATTAGGCCTTCTGTTTCTATGTGCACTCATTCCAGAAAAGGACCATCACAAGTGTGGCTAGTGCTGGCATCTTGACCAAGCATTATGATGTATGAGTTGCATAATCTAATTTGCACCATATTGCCTTTTGCCCCCTCATATGTCAATACCCTGGGCATGCCATTTAAGCCTTCCGAAGATAAGACTGTGGAAAACACTCTGAACTATAATGTATTTGTTGTGACTGTCATTTTGTAAGTTGATCTTATGAAATAACAAAAAAGATTTTATGAAAAAAAGTTTTAGAACTAAAACAGTTTGTGGCATACAGTATCTTCACTTCAAGTTAAAGGGCAGTTACCTCCCACAGGACACTCCCATCCAGGCTGACTGACTAACAAAACTTGGTCTTATGGATGCATACCTGGTAGTCCATACTCACACACTAGACTGCAGTTGGCTAAAGTTCCAATGGGAGGATAAGGTGTGGCAATTTCAGTTCAGTTCAGTTCAATTTTATTTGGCAGAAAAGATTCCATTGGGCAAGCTCATTTACAAGGAGGTCCTGATACACTCAATCATGTTACAGTGTGATCACACAGAGACAACAAAATTTGCAAAATATGTACAGATATTTACAGGATATATAGCAGTAATAGAATAAAGAGGTACAATGTATATACAGGTAGATACACAAGCCAAGGATGTGTTGGCAGCAATGGGCAGTGATTAAGAGATTTGTAGACTGAGAGTGCCGTACTGGAGTGGTTGTTAACTGAAAGGTTGTAGGGTGGGGGGGATGGAGTTTCCAGGGGCGAATTCGGCCGCTGATGGAGGGGAGTGGTGAGAGAATGGGTGGGAGAGGATGATAAAGGAGACAGGCAGGATAGAGGACAGGTAGGCTGGAGATAAGGAGTGTGCAGGGAGGATGGATGGATGGTAGAGGCAGAAGATTGCTGGGAGTGGGGGAGCTATTATAGATGGAGGGGAGAGGTGAAATGGGTATTGATAGGTGAAGGTGAAAGGGAGTAGGCAGGTTGGGGATAAAGAAGGGGTATATGGAAAGGGTAGCTGGTAATGGCGGGAGGGTAGCTGGGAGCAGGAGTGGCAGGGAGACGATGGAAGGTCTGAGTAGCTGGTAGGGTGGAGGCAAGATGGGAGTGAAGGTTGGTGGAAGGGTGGGTGTGGGATTGAAATGGGGAGCCTAGCAGGAGTCATGGATGACCTGTGATAGGCGAGGGAGGGGTGTAATTTGGGTGGGAGGCGTGGGTGGGAGTAACATGGGGAACCTGTGAGGGCCGTTGGTGGCCTGGGATACTCAAGGTGCGTGGGAGAAAGATTCTTAATGGCAGGTGCAGAATTCGTTGAACTTGCTGGTGAGCAATGTTTTGAAGTTGCTTAGGGGGGATTAGATTTTGTAATTTAAGGCTAGATTGGGCTTTGTTCCAAATAGTTGGGAGAGAACGGCTTATGGCCATATCACCAAAATAGGATCAGACACTTGGAACATCCAACATAATGTATGAGTTCCTATGCAAGGGATATTTACCGACCAATCACTGAAAGAGATTTGATATGTAAGGGGGGAGTTTCGACAGGAGAGCTTTACAGAGCCAGGTAAGGGAGTGGGTGAGACGTCTAATGTGCAAGGAGGTCTATCCAATGGAGGTATAAAGATTGCAATGGTGGGTCCGATGGTGGGCATTAGAAATGAATCGTAGTGCCCTATGGTAGAGCGTATCAAGTTGTTTTAGCAAGGCTTCTGAGCAGTGGCTATATAAAATGTCCACATAGTCGAAAAGTGGGATGAAAGTTGTCTGAACTAGGCGGAGTCTGGTATCAGTGGTAAACAGAGATTTGTTTTTATAGAAGAAGCCAATTCTTTGTCTCAACTTCTTCATTAGTGATGAGATATGGGCAGTGAAATTTAGGTGATGGCCTAGAACACAGCTGAGGTATTTAAAGTTTTTGACTACCTCAAGGTCATCATCTAAGAGAGTTTTGATAGGTGGCAAGGTATTAAGCGCATTTCTAATGTTTGGCAGGTGGTTGGAGTAGACATACATTACTTTTGTTTTCTTTGCATTTAGGAGTAATTTGGATTGGGCAAGGTTGTACTTAAGCAGATCAAAATCAGCTTGAAGTTCTGCATGGGCTTTGGCTAATGAGGGTCTAGATAGGTATATTACTGTATCATCAACGAAGAGGTGAAGTTTTGCCTTGCTGATATTATTATTGATGGAATTAATATAGAGCATGAAAAGGAGGGGTCCAAGGATGGAGCCTTGTGGAACTCCTCTCATGAGTGGAAGAAGTGGGGAGAGGGAGTCATCTGATTTCACTTGTTGTAATCTGTTAGTTAGGTAACTGCAGAACCAAATTAAAGTGGAGTCAGAGATGTCATGCAAATTCAATGTGTCAAGGAGCAAGTTGTGGTCGACTGTGTTGAAGGCTTTGCTTAGATCCAAAAAGACGGCCCCTGTGACTTGTTTCTTGTCCATCGGAAGGAGCTAGTCATTTGTGATGGAGGCTAGGGTGATGGTGGTGCTGTGGGCAGGTATGAAACCAGATTGTACAGGGTTTATTAGGTTTGTGTTGGTGAAAGAATCCCTTATTTGGACATTTACTAGTTTTTTGATTTACCTGCCTCCTATTCTGTCTTTCCTCCACCCCTTGGTATTTGACCAAGGTGCTGTGCCCAGAGCCATTGGAATAAGTCAAATAATCTACCTAGGCGCATCCTTATTATGGTCCAAGACCCAACGTAGTTGTCAGCAGACATTCAACTGCGTATAGGCCTCTAGGAGCACCTGTGTTTTGTGGTCAACATCCAGAAATCATCTCTCCAACCTTTTCAGTCCCTGACCTTTCTCATTGTCAAGGTGAACTCTGTAGAGGCTTTCCTCAGAAAGCCCCTGAAAAAGGTCAAGGACATCAAGCAGGTCAGGAGGACTCTCCAAAAAGACCAGATACTAGTCAGGGACATCACTAGGCTCATCTGTTTGCTGTCAAGCCCTCTTCACTACAGATCCCTGCAAATGTTCAGGATAGAAACACTGAGGCAGACTGGGTTATTTAGTACTCCAGTAATAGTTCCCCAGTCAGCTCAATCTGAACTTATTTGGTGGTTGTGTCAGATGGAAACCTGGAACAGAAGAGCTATCTTCAGCTCCCATCTGAAGCCGATTATAGAACTGGATGCCAGTATATCAGGCTGAGGAGCCTGGTGCTAGGGTGTCAGCTGGGGACCCCTTCCACATAAGCAAGCTGAATCTTCTAGATTCCACCTTTCCAATTCAAAGCTTCACCAAGGACAGACCAGGCCTGTCAGTGCTCCAGAAAATGAATAATGTAGCCACGGCTCAATACTTCAGTCACCTAGGGGACACCAAATCATCACAATTGATGAAGGTGAGGAAAAGGTTCTGGAGCTTTTGCCTCGGACAGGACCTGTGGGTCCAAACTCTGCACATCCCAGCCTAACCAACTATATAGCAGACTGAAACTCAGGCTACCTGATGGACACACACAAGCAACTACACCCAGATGAGGGTATACTTTTTTTTACCTCACACCACAACACACAGGTGCCCTGATTCTTTAACTGGAAGCTAGATCCAGAGGCAATGGTCATGAATGCCTTTCTGCAGAACTGGAACGGAGTGAGGGATTATGGATTATGCCTATCTTCTGTTCTCCATGATCTGCAGGGCACTTAACCAGATCAAGAGGCAACAAGCCACACTGGTGAGTGTGATCCCAGTGTGGCAGTCCCAGCCATGGTGCCCAACCCCTCTAGAACTCTTAACAGAGATTCCTCTTCTCCTCCCATCCTTTCCAGATCTCCTGCTATATCCAAATGGTGATGCTCATCCCCTGGTGCTGGAAGACAGACAGAACCAGGCAGTTTGGTGGCTTTCTTGGTGCCTGGTCAACCCCCAGTCTTTCAGTGGGGGCTTCAAGCCTCCTCAGATGGTCTTGGGCCCAAGGTACAAAAAAAACTTACAGATCAGCCTGGGATGCAGGACATGTTGGTGTGTTCCAAGGTACCCTGATCTTCTTTGGGCCTCTGTAACAGAGATTACTGAATTGCTGTATGGGTTGTATGACAAAGGTACATCCTACAAGTATATTAATGTTGCTTTTTATGTACTATATTTATGCTCCTGGGGACCACTGGGGATGTATCCCACATCTGTCTGTGTTTGAGTACCATTCAGTTTCACCTCCCCTTGTTGCCTCCACTGGAACCTTACCTTGCTCTCCCCCAGGAGATCATGGCTTGCCCCCCACATTGGGGTTCCCCCGTAGATGGAATGGGGGAGGGAGGACCAAGATGCTAATCCAAAGGAGATGACATGGGCCACGAGACAATGGAGGTGGTGCTGGCAGGGATCCCAGATTTCATTCTGTAGTCTGAAGGGGGTTTTCTCTTTGTGTGTTGCTTTCCAGGTGGAGGCAGATGTGCCATTATGTCGGTGCACAATTGGGCATGCTCCCACTCCTGATGTGCAGATGTCCAGTGTCTCCACCAATCCAAGCTTCTGCTCTGGTCCCTGACTCACCACCCCCTAGCTGTTGCTAGAAGCTGGAATGTTGTGGGACGCCAGATCCCTCCTTCCCCAGAGAAGACAAGCAGTCCATTGGACACTCAGCCTTCTCCCCAAGTCAACCCTACGACTCCCTGAGTTTGCTCCCAAAATTGGGTCATCGGCGCTGTGAACAGTGCTACCACTGCAACGGTGGTATATTAATATTTTGAGATCAGCTATATTGGCAGGGCATTTCACCACAGAAGGTAAGCTTATGGAGGTCACAGCTTGCAGCCAACATTATTAATTAGCTTTCCAATGAGCTCATCATAGCAACACTCTTAAGTACAGTAATAAATTTTGTTTAACATCATCCTTTTTAGAGGAAGCAAATCACTGCATTTGACTGGTGATCCTGATAACTACCAAATGCCTGTTTTGGTAAAGATCAAACATGGACTGATCAAAACAGATGACTTCTGGAGATTCCGGGAAGACCACAGTGACAACCTCTGGAACCAGCGGCAGCATGAGCAGTGTGGCAAAGAAGACTAGTACCAAGGATGACCTGTGAATGAGTGCTGCCCTACAGCTGGCAGTCTGAGATACAGGCAAAAAAGAGGAACCCTTTAATCCCAGAGTAACCAATTTGGAGACAAAGATTGCAAAATCCTGTGTTGGTGCTAAGCAAGTCAACAACTCTGCTAATGAAACCACAGCAGTGGTCATGGGAATAATTCAAGAAAATAAATTGTTGAGCCTTTACCTGAAACACCTAGTGAATGAGGTCAGAGCAATGAAATTAAGATAGATATACTGAAGGGCGAGGAAGGAGCTGACCCCATGATACATGCTGTAGATCTTTTACAGGTACTTTTTGATTTTACTTCAAAAGTTGCAATCCATAGGGCATGCAGGATTACCCCAAGAAAATGGCCAAACAATCCTATTTTGCCACGCAACCTCCCGTTAGTGACTGGTGGTCCACTTGACAGAGCTAGAGTACTGCATGAATTACGGGCCACCTTACTTTGCAGGATAGTATCATAGAGGCATAGGTCAGGAAGCATAAGAAAACTAGGAAAAGTTATAAAATTTGCAATTAGCATTTTTTTTTATTATCAATAACAATAAAATAAAAACAATAAAATTGTGCAGGATGGCTCTTGATACAAGTAGTTCAAGCAAACAGAAGTCCTTCATCTGAGAGTCTCTTTAAAATCTCAGTCTTTCTCTCAACAAAATATTGTTCTTTTTTATAAGATTTCTTTCCCTGGCAGTTCAATTCTGCATCCTGTTCTTGTAAATTACACCACCTATGTTCCAATTTCTTTCCTGTGATCGACCTAAAGAGTATCTTAGTCTTCTAAATAAGTGCAATGAATTAAGACATCCAGTCCCAAGGCTGATTTCCTGCTGATAAATCTGCAAAAAAAGCTTGTGGAGATCAAAATACACCTCAAGGTTAACCTTCTGTGTTTCAGAAAAATCCTAATAGCTGTCTAATCATTTCAACAGGGGGACATGATAGAAACTTTCAAGTACCTCAAGGTAATCAACAAAGTCCAAGAGGGTAGCATCTTTCAAAAAAAGAGGTGTGCAAGAACAAGGGGGCACAATTTGAAGATGGGGGGGTGGCTCAGAGGTAATTTAAGAAGTATTTTTTCACAGAGAGGGTTGTGGATGCATGGAACGGCATTCCGGAGGAGATTGTGGAGTCAAAACAGTGGTGGAATTCAAGCATGCATGGGACAGTCATAAGGCAATTCTAGGGGGTGGGGGTAGGAAGAAGTAGGCTGCTGGTTAACTAGGATCTGCAGCTTATCCAATAGGTAGGGAAATGAGCAGACTGGGTGGGCCAAGCGGTCCTTATCTGCCATCAAATTCTATGTTTCTATGTCTCTAACTGTATACATTTGCAAACCAAAAGATCCCAGATTCACATACAGTTTCATCTCTCTCTCTCTCTCTCTCTCTCTCTCTCTCTCTATATATATATATATATATATATATATATGTATATAAGCATTAAGCATGCCTAAAGACATACTTGTGGCATCAGGCTTACCCTACATGATTGTATTTTGCTGTATTTTATGAAATCCCTGTATTTAGGTTTTATTGCATCCTGTTTTATTTCTCATGTATTTTATTGTCAAGGCGCCTTGATTTTAGAAAGGCACGGTAAAAATAAAGTTTATTATTATTATTATATATATGTAGTGTTGCTACTGAATTTAATTCATACTTCACCTCTTGTGCCTCTGCTCTCCCATCCTCCTTACTATCTATGAGGCCAGGTGCCCCTTCACCTCACCACGCACACTGCCCCAGTCTACTTGTTTCTCCTTCACTAAACTTGCCCCTTCTAACACCTTGGATGCCTTGCATGCCTTAAACCCATCCAAAGGTAGTTTGCCTGCTGGCTTAGACCTCAAGCTGCTATGTCTCTTAGCTACGGCTATCTCTGCCCCACTGTCTGACCTCTTCAACCTCTCATTCGAAATGGCAGCCATCCCACCTCTTTGGAAGCATGTCACTGTTCTTCCCCTACCTAAGGGCAGTGATCCTTCCTCACTGGGGAACTACCGTCCCATATCCCTCCTTCCCACCCTTGCCAAACTGCAGAAACACTTGGTTCTTGCCTAGCTCTCTTCTTCTCTCTCTAACTCCAATTTTTTCACTCCCTTCCAATCTGGTTTTTGAAAAAAACACCCCACCCCACCACCTCCCTGATTAGGCTTCCCCACTCCATCCTCTCAGGGATGGACAGTGGTCAAATCATGTCTGCCATTTTTGTCAACCTAGCCAAGGCTTTTGACATGGTTTCCCACACCCTACTACTAAACTCCCTTTCCTCAACAGATTTGACTGACTCAGTCACTAACTGGTTTAGAACCTACCTTGTAGGTCGTACCCAGTCAGTCAGAATCACTGACTCCACATCTCTCCCCCCCCCATGAACACTGGTGTCCCTCAAGGGTCCATGTTGGGCCCTATTCTTTTCTCCATATTTCTTAATGTCTGTACATCAACCTCAATACATATGTACGCAGATGACATAGTCCTCTACACCTCCAAACAGTCCCCCACTGATGTTGCAAATAGAATTCAGCAGGACTTCAGTAATGTTTGGCACTGGTTTTGCTCTCATCAGCATTTTCTAAACACCAAGAAGACAGTCTCCATGACCTTCAGCACTAGACAGAGACTCTCTAGGCTCCCCTCCTTGCCCTCCATCCATACCCTTGATGGGACAGTCCTTGAGGACACCTCCTCATTCAGATATCTGGATATTTGGCTTGACCAACATCTCACCTTCTCAGGTCATGTGGATGCCATCCGGAAAAAGCAGCGCCCCAAGCTCGGTGCTCTGTACAGGAACTGGAACTGCCTCCCTCTCCCGGCTAGGTGTGAACTTGTCCAGAAGATGATTTTTCCTATTTTCAGCTACTGTGATGTAGTCTACAGTGTCACTCCTAAGACCTCCTTAGCCAGATTGGATACCCTCTTCAACTCCTTCTGTTGCTTTGCTGTGGACTCTCTTCCTCTCACCCACCACTGTCCGCTCTACCACTCCCTGGCATTTTCCTCACTAGAAAATGGATGACTCCATCGTTGTGCTAAATTTGTCTCTAAATTCTGGTTTGGATCGATCCCATCCTATCTCACTTCCTCTCTATCAGTCCTCGCTCTCTCTGCCCACTCACTTAGATCTTACAACCCTCGTTCCTTGATTGTCCCTCATTGGTCTACATCTGTAGACCAGGCTGCTTTCTTGTATTGCTTCTCAAAACTATGGAATTTACTTCCTGAACAGATTCACCACTCCTCCTCCTACTCCTCCCCTCCTCTATAACTTCAGCCCTACCTAATTTTCTCTCTGTGAATTGTACCTGCAATTAACCTACCTGGTAGTCCTGATCTGCTCCCCAACCTCTATCAATATATTAAGTAACTATTCTGAATTACAGCTCCCTTCCAGCCCCACTACTTTCTTTCCCTGCAGAGATCCCTACCTGGCCATTCCTTTGGGTTATCTATAACTACCAATATAACTATGACTTTAGATTTATATCAATCTACAACTATCAATATAACTATAACCTTGTTTCCTATTAATCTGCTCCCCTCCCAGCCTCACTACCTTTCCACCTGCTGTTACTCCCTATCCACCCCTTCCTTTCTGGCTAAATGGTACCATCATTATGAATTTAAGGTGTTATCCTAATGTAATGCACTTGACGTGTCCATTGTGACTTCTGTAAACAACTGCACTCATATGCTGCACTTCATATGTTCTTTCTGTTGTTTGCTGTTTACTGCTGCCAATGTTGTTATAATAATGTTTACTGTTGTATGCATGTATGTATTTCCACTACTCTTTCCCCCAGGACATACCGTGAGATGAGCAACTTGTTGCTCAGTGTGCCTTTCCTGGTGAAACGTTTCAATAAACAAATAATTAATTAAAAATATATATATATATTTGTGTTCTAACCACAGAGAAGCAAGGGAAGACAGAAAATAGAAACAGCAGGTGAATGAAGGGAGAAAACAGGGGGACATTGTGGGATTGTCAAAGTGGCTAATTCCTAGGTGCCTCAAGGAAAATTTGATTGCGCAATCAGACAGACAAGAGATTAACAAGTGACAGAGTAGGAAAGGACACAATAGATCCTAGCTTTTAACTCTGTCTGAATAACAAATGGGACAGAGTCTTATCCCAGCCCTGTCACAGATGGAACTCAAATCTACTGTTTTCCAGACTGGAGCTATGTTAAATGGTAGCACAGATGAGGATTCGATGCTGTGCACTCTGGGCTGAGTTAGTCATCTCCCACACTCTCCAACTACCAGCAAAGCTAAGGATGATATATGTGGGAAAAGTTTATCTTTCTGGAGACCCTGCAGACGCAGGAAAGCAGCCTGAAAAATACAAGCAGGCTTTGCAGCACGAGACCATCCAGGGTTCAGATGGGGCTTTGGACTGAATTTCAGATTGAGTGGGCACAGACCCACCAAGTTCATAATCTCTCAATTAATATGCTGTAATTTTTTAAATGTGGAGTACATATATAGTCACAAGTTGTCCTCATGTTTGTGATGACTATTAGTACTCTAAGTGTAACAGAATGCAGAGTTTAAATTGCTTTCTAATGTTCTGTTAATTCTTCACCCAGGTGCTTTTTTCAAGGAGAAACTTACAGTAGACTGTAAGTCCAGATTTAGCATCACAGGTATTGCTGAGGATGATATGACCAGTCCATGTGGCCTTATGGGGCAGACAGTTACTATCCCAGTGGGTATACTGTGATGAGGGCGATGCAAATTGAGTGACTCATATATGAGCGACTCAGTGTGCACACCCAACGAAACAGTGACAGTGGAGGAATAACGATGAAAGGGAATAGCGAGTGTGGGAGGAAAGAACAGTGAAGGCAACTGAAGGAGGTGGGGGATGCTGTAATACTGAGGATGGTGTGATGTTGCGGGTTAAATGGAGTAGTGCGGCAGAGTGCTGCCGAGCTGGCCGCCTGAAGTGCTGGAGTGAGTTGCTGCCTGAGATGCTGAGGGTTGTGGATTTGGGACTGGCCGTAGGTATTTATTTTTATAACTTGGAGTGGGTGATTGCAGTTTTTTGTTCCCTGCCCCGTTTCCCCGACTGTGGCGCCACAACGACAGTAGCCCCCCTCCCATGAATTCCCCTTTCCCCCAGTATTCACTCCCTCCTGAAGTTGATTATAATAATTTGGGTAAATTTTGTGGCCCTTGTAATGTTTGCAGTGCCCACTCATGTGGGGTTTGCTGTTTTGGGTGTGTAGTGATTTTCGGATTCGGCGAAATATACTCACTGTTATGTGAGTCGCCGTTCTGTTTTTGCTGTTATGTCATGGAACCATTTCAGTGTCCACATCACAGTAAGTCAGGCATTTCATGTTAAAATAGGCAGTGTTATCTCAGGTAGGTTATTAATTTTGTGGAACATGTCTTAATGCTTAAGAATGTCAATCGCCAGAGGTTACAGCATTGTAAAATGCTGTGGTGCCGATTTATTGCTCAAACAGTTCAAATTTATTTCTGCCAGCATAGGTTTAGCCAGGTGTAATTACGTTTTTGTCATATAAAACAGTGTTGTTTCTCACAATTGGAAAATTACCACAAAATAATGGTTATTTGCAAGAACTGTTTTATTTTTTTGTCCAGGCAAGATGGAGTGCAGTTGTGGGTGTGTGAAGGAATCCATCCACAGAGTGATACACTTTTACTAACTCATGAACTTTAGTAGCCACTTTAGCAGGCTTAAAATGTGAAGAACCATATTTCTGGATATATGTTATTGGGCATACAGTAGTCTATGACCTTACTGGCCGTTATAGCTCCATCTGTTTGAAGTAACATACAGCGAAGCCCGCCAGGGTGAAGGGCAGTGTCACAGGCTTCCTACATGACAAAAGGGACTAATTAATATTTTTTGGTATCCCCCACTATGGGCAACTTAGAGGAGTGAGATCCACATTCTATTATAACATTCCTGATGATCTACTTATTTTCTCAGGACCCACATATTCTTTGTAAATGTCTACATTTTAAATAAATAAAAACAATTTAAAATAAAAGATAAGTTTACAAGTCAGCTTCCACTGCC
The DNA here is from genome assembly GCA_016271365.2 of Neoceratodus forsteri. Taxonomy (NCBI): domain Eukaryota; kingdom Metazoa; phylum Chordata; order Ceratodontiformes; family Ceratodontidae; genus Neoceratodus; species Neoceratodus forsteri. The sequence goes on from CM028138.1 coordinate 424,025,922, forward strand.
TTTAGGTTAATGAAGGCCATCTGGTGGTTGAGGCCTTCTCAACCCAGGTACTGTTTCACGTGGGATGGGAACAGGGCTTACCAACTCTTTTGGACCTGGGAAGCCAACCAGAATCTTAGTATGAAGCTACTTTCAATGAAGTTAGCAACTTGTTTTTGTCTTGTGTGAATCAAAAGGGTCTCAGACATCAGAGCATGGGATGTTTCTCATATACCCTACCACCAGAGGTAGTGCACTTTTTGTTAGCAAGATGGTTGAAAACCTCCACTCTGGGTGTATTCTACCCCTGTTTCAACCTGGACCCCAAACTGTGTGTAGTTAGATGCCTTCAGTCTTATCTAGACTGGACAGACCCACTTAGGCAACAGGGCCAAGACTAGTTGCTCATTTCCTTATCTAGCCTTTATAAGCAAGTGACCCTGACCACTACCAGCACTTGGGTCCGCTGGACCATGGCAGAGACTGGTATTTATGTGTCCCAGTTTAGTGCTCACTCCTCTGGAGGAGCAGTGGCCAGTCACATCTTCAAGACTGGAATCTGGCCAGTAGACAACCTTAAGATATTGTAGTTAACTGATCTAGGGCAGCATATTCAGAAGTTTTAACACAAGCCAGTGACTGATAATATAACAATGGGGTTATCTTTTTTTTAAATAACTTTTTAATGAGTAGATATTGTACATGACATCAGCACATCATTATAATTAAAGGCACTTCAGAAATATGTATTGTTAATCATAAGACATTATCTAACAAAATGTGTACAATAACTCTACTGCCCACTTTGCCACATAGATTCCAGCGTTTAGCCCATACATACTACAATAGCGTTCTCCATCAAGAGGCGAGAGTAAGCTAAAAAGTAACAATATAAGAGTACCAAGGTGGTAATATGATTCTGACTAGGGCTTTGAACATGTTGGTAAGGCAAGCCCCTGTGTGATGATGTAACATTATAATTTTCCGAGAGCAGACCGCCAATCGGCACAGTGATAGAGCTACAGCTCACGATGCTGGCAATCTGGGTTCAGGAACAAGCATGAGGCACTCGAGGGCCGGCAGTGTCGACATGGCCAGTAAATGGAAGGGGAGTCAGACAGCTTGCACATGCACACCTGTGCTACCTGCTTGCATATGTGTGTGTTGATGTTGCCAACTCCAGGGGAGGGAGTAAAAATGATAGAAAGAACTGATAGGGCTGCAGGATGATTCTGGCACCCCACAGGCCCTGCCCCCACTAACCAGGCTCTTGCCTTGATTGTGGCTTCAGTCACCACCTGGGCCAGCCCCGTCAGTCTCAACGTGGCAGGTATGCCGAGGTACAACTGGTGGGAAGGTAAGTCCTGGGGATGGTGGGGTGATAGGGATGGAGGTGATGGCTTAAGGGACACCTGCAGGAGTTGGGGTTGATAGCAGTAATAAAAACAAATTCTGATAACATATCTTGACAGATAGTTATGGTTTTAATAAACACATGGAGGGACATAATTACATTCCCACCTCACCCTCCTTGTTTTTGATTGTTTCTGCAGGTTCTGCTTAGTACAGCGAGATCTCCTTCCATTTAGAAGACACTTCCCATTTCTCACCAAGCATTGAGATGTCCGTTTTCTGATATTGTTGAACCATGATGCAGAGATGCAAAGACAAGGATGAACATCAGTTTGGAGGCATTATTGTGTCAGGGTGCAAAGAACTCTGGGAGGACAAGGGCCGATGGGCAATGTAGTCAGTGTTAGGGCCATTGGCCAGTTTCAACAATGTTTTTAAGTTTGTTTTTCACTTTTTTGCTGCATTACCTGTAAGACAAACCTTTGTGTTGTGATGTAAAATATGGATCTTTTGACACTGATTCCCTGCTTGTGCCTTCTGGATAATCTGGTTTTAGTTTTTCTTTTAAACATAAACGAAGGTGACTTGATAACCTTTTGGACCAACAAAGTTTCAGTATACAAGCTTTCAGGTTTCAGGGAGGCTTAACAATAATCACACAAAGGAAGCCGGCCCTGCTGCAAGGTGTACTAAGAAACCAAAACATATAGCAACAAGAAGAAATCTGCACCACCACCATCAAAGCCAAGTAACTGATACCAATGAAGCTTAAAACTGAAAACATACAAAATGTTTAATCACATATATAAAGTGCCAAGGTACCTCTAGTGTCAGCCCCTCACAGACGCTGGCAGGACCACCTCAAACACTCCGACCGGTTTTGTGTTTACTGTGTTATCAGTGAGCCCCTGATGACGTGGTAAACATGAAACCTATCGGAGTATACTTGGAAAAAGGAGAGGTATCCTGAAATGGGGAAAATCTGTGTCTTTCAATTTGTTTACAGATGGCAGTGAATCAGAGACTGAGGAAAACAACAGTACAGGACCTTTTTTTAGAAAAAGATCGGTCGAGGGGCGCTGCTGAGCAGCCACAGAGGAAGCAGTGTTTCTTTCGAGCTCCAGAGAACGTTATAATTTATCACTAATAATATTAAATTTTGGGAGCTTTCTGGTTGCACTGTCCAATCTTTGTGAGTGACCCTCCCCGGTTCCTGAAATAGACAAAACAAAAGATGGAGCTGCTGCTTCGACAGAGTTTTTTCAGCTGCAGGGCAAATGAGAGGAGCGGCCTGCACAGGAGACTGCAACCAGGACTTCTATTGTTGCGGCTGCTGGCAAGGTCTCTCTGGCCACCATCAATGCAACATCAGGACAGCTGGTGAAGATGGTCTAAGATTTGGACCAAATGTTTGATGCACTTACTCCCCAAATTACGTCCCTAGAAACAAAAATGGACTCAGTGGACCAGGCACTTTCAAAGATGGATACTAACCTCAATAAAATGATGGCTGTGGCCACAAAATTAATTGTGGATAACACTTTATTGAGAAGGTACCTGGAGCAGGTAGAAAATCAGGTGCGGGAGAAGAATGTAAGAATTCTGGGGCTACCGGAGAATGCTGAGTGCGAAGGCATCACAGACTTTGTTCAAACTGTTTTGTCGGGTGTACTCGGCATCAGGGAGGGTGATCCCCCTCTTTCTAGAGATAAAGCCTATCAGGTTACCCCCAGGAGGGCCTCAGAGGAGAATTCAGCACCCAGAGCCTTTATTGTGGTCTGTATGGGAGTCAGGAACCGGGACTACATTTTTTTTTTATATAGATTATTTTAGTGTTTTTTTCTTTGGGTTTTCTCCTGTACCCCTCCCGGGGCCCCAGCACATGACCATACATGTGCGTGGAGGCATGCACACACACTGGAAGTCAGATCAGCCTATTCCTTCCACTTGTACTGCCACCCTGCCCATCTATGTTACCCCATCGGACCTCCACCCAATGGGGATGGAACTATGGGAGGGTTGACAACCCACCCCCACCACAGGACAGCAGCCTGATGGCACACTCAATCCTGCTCCTCCCACCCCCCATGCTGGCACCCCGCTGACCCAAGGTCATTCCTGAACCTGTGTCACTGGCGTAGCATGAGGTGTGGTGTCCAGCGCCTCAACCCTCAGCACCACCAGGCCGGCTCCAGGACTGCATTTTGTCTGTGGCTAGGCACCACCATCAGCTGAAATATGGTGAGGTGGATATTTCCATCTTTCCGGACCTTTCCAATGCAACCACCAATGCCAGAAGGCCTTTGATGGCGTGCGGTGTAACCTTCGTCGTCTGAAGATACCCCATCACCTCTTGCTCCCCACTAGACTGCGGGTCATTTGGAAAGAGAAAACTTATTTGTTTCATGACACAAAGGATGCAGAGAGGGCACTTCCTGCCATCAAAGATAACCTGAGCCACGGTATTGGAGATGACAACGTGGATGGGGACTGATTATACTTACTGGACTGATCTGTAATTAGTACTGTTAACCATTTCAGGTTTTCTTTTTTGGGGGGTTTCATTATTGGTAAAGTTACTACTTTAGAATAGGGTGATTGGATGGGAAAACTACCTTGGTTCTGAAGGGGTTAAGTGGGAGCGTCCTGTATTGGACTGCGGGGACTGTAAATTCATAGGTTTGTTTTATCTGGGGCTGCAATCTTGGCAGGGTTGAACTGTGTTTTTCCTGTATATACACCCCAGGATTTTCTGGACTGCAACCTGTCATTACTTTTTATGTTGTCTTGCGCCTGCACAAGAAACATGTTGCCGTAACTGTGGAATAGCAGGTTTTGGAGGCGCGGTCGTGCTGTGACCAGTGGCACCACCGCTTTTTCAGGCTGGGCTCTACGGCATGCATTAGATTGCACACTGTCTATGCCAGCAGTGCAAAAGCCATACCACCACTTTCAATCATTTTAGCCACTGCAATGAGGGAGCTCCGCCTCATTGCAGGGCATGCCTTGTGTTCAGTAACATTTTAATAAACATGACGGGCTGCAGGTCGCTGCCTGCCCTCATCCCTCTGAAGCCAACTTCGGGGGTGCCCAATCCCCCTGTCAGCATATGTGCCCCCTTCCCTGCTGTGGTGTGCTGAGGGGGTGCCCAATCCCTCTCGGCATCAATCATGCCTCCAAAGGCAGACAGCCTTGCCGACGGGGGTGCCCAATCCCCCTGTCAGCATGTTACCCCACCCCTACCATTTCCCTGGCGTTGCTCCGATTGTGTACCTCACCCACACTGGGAGCCTACCCCAGTGTGGGTGACATGAACCCCCCACCAATGTACCACACTGAGAGCCCACCCCAGTGTGGCCACAACCTGTTAAAAAACAGAAAATGGTCCACGGTGATTTATTTATTTTTTTACCTGAAACAAAGGAAACGGTTCCTTGCTGGTTGTTGGCGGCCCCCACCCCAACCCGCAACCACCCTCCACGCATCCCTCCCCACACCCCCCTCACTCCATACTTACTCCGGAGCCTGGCGCCGATGATCTTCGGTGGACCGGGAACACGTCCCCACTCTTCAAAGCCGACCGCGAACTGAAGAAATGCCGGTAAGCTGTATAATGGAATAAATAGTTTTTTTTAAAACTTTGGTGCATATCTTGGGCATTTTTGGGAATTTTGGCACCAGATTTTCACATGGGGTTATTGAGACCCCTCCTCATGAATTCAGACACTGTCGTGGCATTATTCGGTCCTGAAAGGTGATTTCACGGTCACCGCGCAAAATCACCTTTCTGGACCAATTAATGAAATGACATTGCCACTATTCATGAGGTGGGCTCCAAAAAAGCCCATATTGCAAATTTGGTGAAAAAATTCCCAAAAATTACCATGTTATGAGCGTGTGTTGCGCAGATCCCACACACGCTTCTAACTTCGAGAATTTTTAATATTTTTGCTCCAGATTTTCAACATTGCCATTTTTTTCACACCTTCTTATGAACAGTGCAGCTGTCATTTCCCACATCATGCCTGAAATGTGTTTATGCACAGTGGCGCAGTTGCTGTAGGAAAATAATATTTGGGACAGAGTAAGAAAATCACAGTAACACTGTTCATGAGGAGAGGTCCCAAAATGCCTATGTTGAAAATTTGGTGAAAACATTCAAAAAAAATGACTTATGAGAGTGTGTTGCACAGTTTCCACACATACTCTTTTAACTTCGAGATGTTTTTAATATTTTTTCTCCAGATTTTCAACATTTCCATTTTTTCACACCTCCTTATGAACAGTACAGCTTCGTTTTTCACATCTTGCCCGAAATGTGTTTTCGCATATCCGGCGCACAGTGACGCAGTTGCTGTAGGAAAACAATGTTTGCGACACAGTAAGAAAATCACAGTAACACTGTTCATGAGCAGAGGTCCCAAAATGCCATTTTGAAAATTTGGTGAAAAAATTCCACAAAATGACGATGTTACAAGTGTGCATTGTGCAGTTTCCACACATGCTTGTAACTTCAAGATTTTTTTATATTTTTACTCCAGCTTTTCAACATTGCCAGTTTCACACCGTCTTATGAACAGTACAGCTTCATTTCCACATCCTGCTCGAAATGTGTTTTAGCATATCCAGCGCACAGTGATGCAGTCACTGTAGGAAAACAATGTTCGGGACACGGTAAGAAAACCACAGTAACACTGTTTATGAGCAGAGGTCCCAAAATGCCCATGTTAAACAGCTGGTCAAAAAATTCCACAAAATGACTATGTTACAAGCGTGCATTGGGCAGTGTCCACTCACCGTCGTAAGTTCAAAAATGTTTAATATTTTCACTCCAGATGTTCAACATCACCATTTATGCACACCTTCTTATGAACAGTACAGCTGTCATTTTTCACATCCTACCCAAAATGTGGTTTTGCACATCTGGCGCACAATGGCACAGTCGCTGTGGGAAAACAACATTTGGGATAAATTAAGATAATCATATTGCCACTGTTCATGAGCAGAGATCCCAAAATGTCTATGTTAAATTCTGGTGAAAGGAGCTGGCCCAATAGCGCTGAGGGTTGAGGCACTGGATGCCACACCTCGCTCCACACTGGCGACCCAGGTTCGGGAACGAGCCTGGGTCATCGGGGTTGGCAGGGAAGGGGAAGAATTGAGCATCCAGAGGACTGCTCTCCTTCTCCGGGATGGGGGTGCGCTACCATCGGTGCACTGGTGGCCCCTGGTGGTGACTGGAGGCATCACAGTGCACAGGTAGTCTACGGGGGGGGGTGCTGGGCCGACGCCGGAAAGGGGTGTGTGCGGTAGCATGCATGCCCCTGTCCATTGGCATCATTGCATGCCTCACACGCCAAGGGGGAAAGAACAGGGAAAACAGGGCACCAGTCATGGCGGCATGATGGCTGTCTCCATGGAGGATTTGCTGGTTCCGAGGGCCTGCAGCAATACTGGATCCTGGTCTGGTGGCTGAGTATCGGGGGACTGTCCACCACCTCACCATGGGGGGCAAGCCATGGGGATAAATGCTGCAGGGGTCCAAATGTGGAGCAGAGATCCTTGGGACGGTGGCCGGAGCCTGAGAGAGGATGCCTGGACATGGGACAGGTAAGGCAGACTGGATGCCAGGAAAGGAAAAAAACACCACACAAAAAAAAAAATCTGATGAAAAAATTCCAAAAAAAAAATTGTCCTTGATATTATGGATATATGCGTCAATCTCTCAGTTGCTATGTATGAGATGGCTAATCCTGTGTGTTCTTGGTTTTGTAAGTTTGCTTACTAAAACTTAATAAACATACAAAAAAGAAAAAAGAAAAAAGAGACCAGTCAATGGGAGACCCACCCCCAAAATCCTGCAGGAGCACATAGAGGGATATGTACTGAGGCCCCCATATACAAACAAAAGGAAGAGGATGATGAGGGGGAAGAGACAGAGGTGAAGGGGTCAAGCATGGAACCAGCATCAGCAACAGGGATTCCATCAGTGCAGGAAAAAGAGGAGGTACTAGCAAACAGCCTGGAGCTTTCAAAGGTAATTGACCTTTCAAATTATACTGTAATGGTGGCTAGGGAATCTCTAATAAACAATGGCCTGAATTGTACTCCTATAGTTCCTTTAAATACATTTCAGACGTCTATGGATATTAACATAGCACGCCATGATTTAAGTTTGAAATCTTTTTTCAATGAGACAAGAGACTGTTAATGATAATTGAGTGATCACCTTAAGCAAGAAAATGAACAGACACAGATACACATTTTTTATTTTATTTATTTATTATTTATTTATCTTGTTTGATTTTTTTGTCTACCATCCAGTGCTGCTGTCATCACATTTTGGGATTTAGTAGAAAGAGACTTGAGAATTGAGTATGCCCTTTGATAACTTATCACAAATAAATTAGGATAATCTATATAATCAAGAGAGACGGACTTTAGAGAGAAATTTACAGTATAAACAGCAACTGGTGATAAAGGCAGCTGATAAAGGGGAAGTGTTATATTTGAAAGAACAGCATATGAGATTGTACTATGTAGACAACTACATAAGAAAGAGTTTTACATGAAACTAAGCACGGATACCACTAGAGATTTCAAATGGGCAATTGATATAACTATTGTAGAAACTTACCAGAATGGATTTATAGATGAGGACTAGAAACTTTTTAATTACTTTTTACATCTTGACCAAGGTTCATAAATCAGTTTTGAATCCACTGGGAAGACCGATAGCCAGTGCAATTGGTTCACTGATTCAACCCCTATCAGAATACATGGACACCTTTTTAAAGCCCCATGTAGTTACTCCGAGGTCTTATCTCAAAGATACAAAGCAAGTACTACAACTCATTGGGGGTATTTGTGTAAACAGAGACTCGTGTTGTTACCATAGATATTGAATCCCTGTACACAAATATCCCCCATGAAGGAGTCCTGGATGCGATTGCTATGTTTTTAAATAGGAGAGAACTGAATGAGAACCCACTAACGTAATTTTTATTGAAATTAACTGAGTAAGTCCTGAAAAACAATGTTTTTATGATTTTTGATGAATTTTATTTATAAATTAAGGGGACAGCAAAGGGGGCAACCTTAGCCCCCTCCTTAGCTAATTTACATATTGGATGGTGGGAACAACATGCAATATGTGATGAGACATAAAATATATTTTTAATAAAATCTAATTTTGGCATCACTTTATTAATGATGTAACAGTGGTATGTCAGGGGAATTTATGTGAGTTAGAGAATTTTGTAGATTACTTACATTCTCCTAATCCGAATCTATGATTTACGTACGGAGCAAACAGAGAGACAGTTAATTTTCTGGATTTAAAATTGATTAAGCAACCAGATGGTACGATCTCTGCAGACATTTATAAAAAGGAAACAGACCGTAATACTTTACTTCATGCCTCAAGTTGTCACACCCACCACACCATTAATAATATTCCTAAGGGACAATTTGTAAGACTAAAGTGTGACTGTAGTACAGAAGAGAGATATGAGCTAGGAGCCTCAAATTTGGAAAAACGGTTTAAAGAATGAGGATATAGCCAGTTATCTATGTCAGGGAAGAGATTATGCAAACCAGAGAGATGGGAATGAATTGCTGAATAACGATTTTTTTTTCAGAATTCAGAATTTTATTTGTTCAGCAAAAAGACCTTTACAAAATAAACAAACATAAAAGCTTTACAAGGTTTCCAAAACACGTTCATTTGGAACATTCTCCATTGCTAAAATATTCATATAAATTTTCATTCCTGAAATTGATTGCATACAGCAGAAATTGAATGTATATACCACTTGAATAATTAGTTTACAGCAACAATATAATGTAATAGTGGGCTAGAACGTGGTAGTCCAGTTCTGGCATAGGTGCTAATGTAATTATAATGTATGGGAGCCGCTTGTTATGTATGGAAAACACACAGATTAGTTTCTTGTAATCTCATCACTATGATGTCAGTGATAAACCTCTCTTAAGTACATCACAGCGATGAGTTTACAAGATGAAACACAAACACTACTCAAGATTCTTTTTTAAGAGCACCGATCGCTAGCCCACTGCAAGCATTTGAAATATTAATTCCACTGTGAAAGTTAAAACTTGCAGGAACTAACGATTGCAACGAACTGACGATGTCAGCTGTAACTTGTTTTTCTGCCCCCAATGCTAGGTACCTGCAAGGCTGTGTGCTGAATTTGTGTCCTGATGACCGTTGCTGGGCCTTCTCGGTGGTTGTTTACACAACGTGTAGACATCTCCCAGCATTCCCTGCAATTACACCACATGGTGGCAACCAACCAACCAGATCTCCCCAAATGGATTTCTTGCTAAACGGATGCTTTTTTAAGATGTGTGGAGTTTTTTGGTTCTTGATACTAAAACATTTAGTTACGGGGTTTGAACATATGTCTACTGACCCATACACTATAAAAGCTAATGTATGTGGGTTTTATTAATAACCTCGCTGAAATAGCTTTTAAAGGTTATCATGACAGTTGCTATAGTAACCTCTTGAAGTGATTACAGCGTGGTTACTAATACAACCCCATGCGTTATCCTCTATGTTCACTATCAGTATGAGACGACTGTGTACATGAGATATATGTATTGTGCCAACACTTTAAGTGTATAGATATCTCCACCAATAAATTATTAGATGTCTAAAAACAAGCCCTCCATAGCTCACCATAAACTGGAAGTACCCCAAAGTGCCATCCTGCAACTTGCTGCAAATAAGCCCCCCAAATCACAGTCTCTCATTTTGTTAATGACAGGTACATTACCTTCAGCCCACATATAAGCTAGTTACCATGGACATATATGCTTCCTTAAAGGCCATTTGCAATCCTCCAGTGAAGCAACCTTACTCAGAGCTGCTCATATTAGGACTTTTGAACAGTCAAGTGCATGATTTAACCTGCATCCTTCCCAGCATAGTTCACCAATTAACTAGGATTACCAAAAAATCTAAATAGTTTAGGCACAAGTGCACAGCCTTTTCAAATAAATAAAACCACTAAATAAGCTCCCTGATAGTATTTATACCTCTACATTTAATAAATTTACTTCGGCTGTATGTACTAATTAGTAACTTTGTCTATTAAAATTGGTAAATTAGCCTGCTGTTTAAAAAGCATCCCTATTAAGGGGGCTCTGTGAAAAATAAAGATACAGAGAGTATCATAAGTATTCTGTGTCCCTGGAATAAAACTGTAAAATCTATGTAAGGAACAAAGTATCCTACAAACAACTATAACACACCTCAAAGTTAAATGTCATCTATTCCATACATTTAGAACAAAACATTAAAATCCAAGCAAAGTTGTGGCCACATTTTATATAGTCAGGAGTTCACCCATAAAACAAACGTTCAAGGCTCCATTAACTCTGAAGTCCATAAATCAATATATAGAAGACACTCCTTTTCATATTCAAGGGTCCATACAATTAGCAAATAATTTTAATAGACTGGATATGAAGGAAAAAGATTGTGCTGCCAACAACTGCTAGACTCAATACTCCAGAACAACCAAATCACAATCAATAAAGTATTTTGGACCTCAAACATTTGAGAAAGAATACATCAACCGACCCCATACCTAGAAAACCTCATTCCATGACTCATCTGTATCAAGGAGTCCCGGTTAAAACAATTTGTTGTATAGCAGCTATAGAGCATTTAAGATGAATGTGAGTTCTGTCCCAAAGGAAAGGGTACACACCTCAAAAATTCAGCTCCAACCTTGTTCAAGCACACTTATTTGCAGAAACAAGTGCTTCACAATAATTTTGAGCCAGTTCACAGCCAGTGTACAGGTCCTTTGAGCAAATTATTGAATCTGGCTCCACAAACGGAGTCCTGAAAATTAACTCAACATTTTGGACTCAGAAAAATAACTTGATCGATTGAAACCATTCGGCTCCATGAATGGAGTCCTAACAATCAAAGTCAAAAACATGCAAATGGAGCAGAGTCTAAAACTTATGTGCTCCATTGTGGTTCCACAGAGAAGCAGAGTCTTAAAAAGGAAAGTGTATCTTAAGAGCTGAAGCGTACCACCCAAGCAACGTTCCTTAGAAAGGAGTCCAGCTGTTAGAGTGCAGGCAGGCACACTTATTGAACCTGCTTTATGCCCATTTAGGAAACTAATTCAAAGATTTCCTTGCAAGTTTTGTAGTTTCTAAGGTAAAATTTAAATGAGCAGTAAATATGGGCATTTAGAGGAGACACTCAAATATCAATGCTCACGGAAGTCACTGTACAGTAATTAACCTCAAAGGAGCAGTGCACTTAACATCCAAAACGTCTTTGCCACTTACCATCCAAGAAAGAGAAAGTTTAAAATAACCTTTTCTAGAAGTTTTACTTCCACAGTCACTCAAATAGTGTTCTTGTGTGGACAGTAGGAACATTTAAGCTTATCTCCTGGTTTATATCTTTTTAGCAACAGAAACATTAGCGTTCTCCTCAAAGCACCTGTAGTCAGCAGCTGCACTCTATTCTCCATCTTTCCAATCTCTCATTTAACATAGCACAGTGCCTTTTCCAGGGTGTCGATTAAACGTTCCAAACCTGGAAAACAGAAAAGAAATCACTCCACTGAGCGTAGTAACTTCAAACACTTATTCTTAGAATCTTCTACCCCTTTTAGCCAACGTTAGCATACCTTTTGGTAGAATGTTTTAGGCTTCTCAGCACAAATAATGCTTTCCAACTTTCCCCATAGCAGCAGGGTCTTCATATAACTCATCCTCCTCCTCAGCAGAATCATCAGTCCATTCCATCATTCCAGTAACCCTTTGTGGCTATTTCATATCATTTCAAAAAGTGCCACAAAACACTGTCAAAATGCCAAGTAGTATAACTAAAAAGCTGTTTACGGGGACACCACACACACTGACCATTTCAATAGCAGTTTACCGGGCACAGAGTGCGAAAAACTATAGACATGAAGAGAAACTATCCCCATCTAATTTAAATTCCTTTTTTAAAAAAAAAAACAGGTGCAATGCAGAGCAGAGCAGTTTTCCACAATCCCATACAAACCTCTTCAGGTTTACACCTCCAGGTAGTCAAACAAGAGCCACAAGCTCCAGAACAAATGAGCCAGTACACAAGTCCTACTCTGACAGACTTGGCATACTCCCTGCACCAGAAGGGTGCACTAAACCGGGACATCTTCAAGCAGAGAAGCAAAACAGCATCAAAAAGGCAACCAAAGCACAAAAATAGAGTAAGTTTTAACTTGTGCTATGCCACTGAGCAAGGTTCGTGAACGACCTTGTGTCGTTGGTGTGCCAGCATGGTGGGGGAGGGCGGCGCAGGATTGAGCATGCCAGTGGGCAGCTCTCCATTCCTGAGGGTGATGAGAGTGGGTTGATGCCGCCCCCCATAGTTCCACTCCCACCAGGTGGAGGTCCAGTGGGTAGCGTAGGCAGAGAGGGAGTGGCAAGGTATCAGGAGGTGGAAGGGGCTGAGCTGGTGCCATGGGGTGTGAAGCATGCCACCACATGTTCACACAGCTGTGTGCTGGGGCCTCAGGGGGGGGTCATGGGAGAAAATCCAAAAAAAAATACATTTGTGTCCCCATTGCCAGTTGGTGGGAGGAGGCAATGGGGATCAAAAAGCTAAATAATAAAAAAAAAAAGAGAGTGAGTTTCATTTGTCAATTTAAATAAAAATAGCATACAAGCTTACGAATGCCACTTAAGAACAGAGCTGCAGGGAGTGCAGCAGCATTGAGGCCATCTTGCCACTCCGCTCCTGCTGAATGAAGAAAAGAGCAATAGAAGGACAGAACCATATTTTAATTTTGTAACCACATTTTCTGCCCATGCAAAACAATTAGAGAAAATAATTAAAAAACGTTGACACATTGTAAGTACAGACAAAGGTTTAAGAGAAATTGTAGGAAGGCTACTGAGAATGACACATAGAAAAGCAGAGACACTCAAAGACAAATTGGTACATGGCCACTGGGCCCAATTTCTCTCATAGCAGTTAGGGCTAACAACGCCTCCGTGATTGCCTCCGACGGGGATCTACACACCTCCATGGCGAGAAGAGCCTGCTGCCACACTCCCCAAGCCCTTGCTTTCAGGTGCAGCCTGGACAGCGCTTCGGGAACTCAAGGCTGTGTGGCTGTCTCTGTAAATTTTCAAAGGACAATTGCCTTTCTCTTGGCACAGCTCTTATTGGTTGCCTGTGGTCTACGGGCTCCTTATTTGGCTCCTCATCCTGCCCGGCATTTTCAGTTCCTCCTGACTGGACTATGTCACTACCATTGGCCAAATTAACCTTTTGGTTTTTTGTTGACTTTTCCATTAGCAGATTATATATTCTAGCCACTAGAGGGTCCAGTTATAAGTGCACTCACCCAGTCCAATCCCTGTCTCATTTCACTTATTGTGTGGTCATTCTATCCCTATTCATCAGTCTTTGCCCCTTCCCTCTTCTACTTCTGTCAAGGCCTATTTCTAGCTACCTGTTTTCCCCAGGCTTGCACAGCTTGCTATTGTCTGTCAGTTCCCTCTGGCAGTGGCCACTTTTTCGATGACACTCCTCTCAGTTTCACTGTCCTGCTCCCCCCCCATTATCCAATCTACTCTGACCAGTAAGTGCCTCCCGTCTACCTACAGCACGCCCACCCAACCTTCCCCACTTCCCCTCCTCCTAATTCTCCTTTCCATCATCTCGAACTCAGCTCCACAAACTTCTCAATTTAAAAACCCTGCCCCTCTCCCTCCCCCCACGATCTCCTAGCCCCCTCCTTCATTCTTGCTATTATCTCCTCTTCCACTCAAATACTCTGGACTCACTTGCCCCACATACCCCTTGCAACATTATTCACAGCTTCTAGCCACCTCGCTTTCCTTCCTGATTATCCACTCACCCAGCCACCTTCCCCCCAAACACATCACGAATACTCTACCCACCACAAATATCCTAAACTACACTTCTTTATACTCACATTCCTATTGGAAATGTACATCCCAATCCTGGTCCCCTTCCCCCCTCCCTCCCCAGCTGCTATCCTCCCATTAACGTACAACCTTCCAACACCACTTCTGCCCTCCCAAAAGGCCTAAAGACCCTTCACTTAAATATCTGCAGCTTTGTCCCCAAAACTGATCTGTTATAGCTGATAATAATCTCCCTCACTCCAGGCATTCAAATCTTAATTGAAACTTGGCTGAATACTAACATTTCTGATCCCTCATTGCCATCCCGGGCTATTCCTTAGTCAGGCAGGATAGGGCAGGTAGGAGAGGTGGAGTGGCCATGTATACCCAGTCCTCTCTCCTATACACCACTGTTCTCTCGTCTGCCTTACCCTCCACTTACGAAGCCCTGGTAGTAAACATTGCCCTGCCTTTCTTCTCCCCTATCTTAATTGCCATTATCTACTGTCACTCAGGTATCAAGCCCTCTGAATCTATTGACCTCATCACCTCTATTGCTTCCGTCTCACACAAAGGCGAGCTTTATGTATTAGGTGATGTAAATCTAAACTGGCTGTCATCAACCACTTCTAAGACATGAAGTGATGTCTCTGCTCTAAATCTCTCCCAACTCATCCAAGAGCCTACCTAACTAAATCACAAAACCCCAAACCACTCGCTGTTAGACTGGGCTCTCACCCCCCACCCTCACCGAGTCATTAAGTCCGGTGTCCTCCCAGGTGCCCTTAGCGATCACCACCCTATCTTTGTGGTCAGGAAGGTCCACAGACCTAAATTGCCAAATAAAATCCTGCAACTCCACTCTTTCAGTTTCCTTGACTTAAACCCTCTCCTCAATGACATATTATATCCAATTCTGATTGGTCCCCAATTGCATCCAGCACTTCCATCGACCAAGCCCTCACTTACTTCAAAGGCAGATTTATAGCTACCTGGGACTTCCATGCGCCGTTCATATGCACTAGAGTCTGAGGCATCCATCATCCCTGGATCACCCCTGAATTAATGACCTGCCTCAGGGAGTGTAACAAAGCATGGAGGAAACACAAGGCCTCTCGGCTCCCATCAGCCCTTACTAACTATTGTAGGCTAAGAAACGCTTATACTAAAGCAATCAGACTTGCCAAGTCTGAATATTTTAAATCCTCTTTCCTCAATAACATAAACTCCCCTCAAATTTTGGAAAGTAGCCCACTCACTATTCTACCCCCCTACCCCATTGCTTAATATAAACAACACACTAAAGTCTGAACCTTGCATAGTGGCTCAGGAGTTCAACTCCTACTACACCTCCTGTGCCTCAACCCTTCTAAAATCCCTCCCCTCAAGCCTCTCCTCCACTCATTTTCCCAGTCCTACCACTCAACCTCCCCCGTACCCACCCCCCTTTCTCATTCTGTCCTATCTCCCCTGAGGAGACACTAATGGCCCTCCTCTCTCTCTCAATCCCTCCAAAGGCTCCTCTCTGGATGACCTTGACCCTAAACTTGTCTACCTCTCAGCCCTAGCTATTGCCTACCCTGTCTCTCTAATTTTAAATCTCTTCTTTATGTCCTCCTCCATCCCTACACCCTGGAAACATGCAGTGGTCTTCCCTCTCCCTAAGGGTGGTGATCTTTCCTCCCCTGCCAACTATCGCCCAATCTTCCTCCTCCCTGCCCTTGCTAAGCTCCAAGAACACCTGGTCCTCTCTCAGCTGACCTCTTTTCCTGCTGACTCCTAATTCTGCATCCCATTCCAATCTGGTTTTTGGAAGAACCACACCACTACCACCTCCCTCCTTAGGCTCACTGACTCCTTCCTTACCGGGATGGACAATGGCCTCATCACCTCTACCATCTTTGTTGACCTCGCCAAGGCTTTCAACACAGTATTCCACACCTTCTTTCTCGACTCCCTTATGGCTGCTGGTTTGTCAACTCCTGCTCTTACCTGGTTTAGAGCTTACACCTCACAGGCAGAACACAATCAGTCAGGATTCAGAATGCAATCTCTCAGCATGAGGTCATAATGTCGCAAGACACTATGCCGCATGGCAAAATCACACTGCCAATGTAGCTCAATTTATGCCATGAGGCATGTCTTTCTTCTGTGGGGGGGCTCCACTCCCACACCCCCCGTTACGGGGAATGCGCCTCCCAGACCCCCCACTAAATATTCTCAACTCCTGGGGGAGGTCCAACTCAGGGAGTGCACAAGTCCGAAAAAAATAAAAAGTTTCTGGGACCAGGAATCAAACCCGGTCCCAGACGCAGTGCCTGGGTTCCTACTGCTGTGGCTCAGTCCCCTTTCCACCCTTCCCCCGCTCTCTGCCTATGCCCCACACTCCCTCCCCCTCCTTCCTAGTCATAGTTATTGGCTAACCCCAATCGCTAATGCACTTATAGTCAACCTTGCACTTTTGTTACACCTTGCAAATTTTGTTCTATCTGTGTCTCTCCTCACAATGTTGCCCTAGTTCAACCTCTTTGTATTCCATCCAGCCATTTTCTAACTATAAAGCTATGTCCCACCAAGCGTTTGCTAAAGCTATTTGTGCTATTGTATATATTTAGTTCAAGACTGTTAGCATTGTATCCATCTAGCTCATACCTGTTAGCATCCCTCCTTTTCAGTACTTCTGTATAGTCTGCTCACTTTATTGAATGTAATCAAATTGTATTTATATATTGTGTACCAAATCTCTGTATACTATCCTTCTGTTCCCCTACCACCCAGGTCACACCAGGAGACAAGCAACTTGTTGCTCAGCATGCCTTCCTGGTGAAACATTTCAATAAATAAATAAAACAATAAATACATTTTCAAAGGGGCTAGAATGACTCAAGGGACTTGTGTCAAAAGATTTTTACACAAGGGGTGACCTGCATCACAACTTATGTCATTCATGATTTTCTAATGCAGCCTGTGTCAAATACTGATGCAGCTGCACCAAAGCCCCCTCACGCCAAGGTTGTTACAAACAATACAGTGCACCAGGTTGCAAGGGGGCTTGTGCCACGGCGGGGCTGCAACATCCCCTTTTTTTGTATTTTGCAAGCCCTGCCGCAGATGCAGCAAAGGGCACCACTTAGACCAGCCAGGAGGTGGTCTAAGTGGTGTTCTCCAGTGGGACAGGGTCTGACACTGGGCTACCAGGTGCAGAAGAGGCACGGGAGGTGGCATGGGGGAGTCAGGGAGACAGCTGGGCATCAGCAGGAGTGATGTGGCACTCAGCGGGGTACGTTTACAGTGTAATGTATAATATATGTACGGTATACTGATCTTCCCTGGTGGTTTAGTGGACCCCCCCCTACCTTATGTCCCCCCAAAATATTGCTATATCTTCCCTGATGGTCTAGCAGTTCCCCCCCTTGATCCCCAATGGGCTCCAGAAATATTGATATATCTTCCCTGGTGGTCTAGCGGACCCCCTCCCCACCATATCCGATGTCCTCCAGAGATATTACTATATCTTCCCTGGTGGTCTAGCAGCCCCACCAATCCCCGATCGCCCCCTAAATCATTTATATAACATTCTCTGATTGTCTAGTGGACCCCCACCTCTGCAGGTAGTGCCTCACTACCCTGGTCCCCCCGTTCCTTCCATGAACCGGTGACTGGCACAATCCTCTGCTCTCCACCATGGCTGACCACTGACTGAGCTGTCAAGGAGTGTGTACTGTATATAGTATGCGCTCATGAGCTGTCAGTCACTGAGCATGTACTGTATACAGCCATGCTCAGCCATGGTGGAGAGCAGAGGGCTGTGCCAGTTGCCGGCTCATGGAACGGACAGGGGGGTACGAGGTGGTGGGGCACTGCCTGCTGGGTTGGGGGGTCAACTAGACCACCAGGGAATGTTATATAAATGGTTTGGGAGGAGATTAGGGATTGGGGGTCCTCTAGACCACCAGGGAAGATATATCAGTACGTATGGGGGACATCAGGGATCAGGTGTTCTCCTAGACCACCAGGGAAGATAAGTATACTGTACAAATAATACATTACAATGCAAACGCACCCCACCAGGTGCCACATCACTCCTGCTGCTGTCCAGCTGTCCCCTCAATTCCCTCATGCCACCTCCTGTGCCCCTTCTGCACCAGGCAGCCCAGTGTCAGACCCCGTACCACTAGCACACACCACTTAGACCACCTCCTGGCTGGTCTAAGTGGTGCCCCTTGCTGCATCCCCCATGCCACCTCCTATGCCCCTTCTGCACCTGGCCCCCTCCTGTTCAGCAGCTTCACCCTCCCCACCATCCTGGCCTTTCTAGTGTTGTGATAGGCAGGGGGGACTGAACCCCTGTGGCAATTCCCACAGGTTCACCAACTGTTTGGCACAGCAGTCGACTTGTGGTAAACCCGGGGAATTTGGCATCGGGATACTGATTTTTATAAAATCGGGCGCAGGGTCCTTGCACACCCAGAGGTTGTCATAGCTTTGGATCGACGCAATTTGCGTTGCTCTAAGGGATCTTTGAAAATTGGGCCCACTATGTTCCCATTAGGCAGGAAACACAGTTGAACAAAAATGTTAAGGGATGTTTTCTGTGTAAGCATTGCATAAACTGTCATAAAGAGCCACCGATGCCTCAAGAAGAACTTTGAAAAACATAATATTTAAACACAAAGTAACATATTTCTCATTAGCTCTGTATTTCTTAACCCCAGTACTTGTTACCAAACTTATATACATGAAAACAGGAGTGTTGTTCCTAGAGGATTCATCAGCACCTATTACTTCTTCCCAACCTGATGTCATAATACTCTGCTTGTGACATCACACTTATTCCCATGGCAACAGGCTACGATGCCACAACAGAGCATTATGATTTCAAGTAGGGAATAAGCTACAGAGGCAGGTGAACTCTAACAGCTAATGATCTTGTTTTGTGGGAATTTCTTTAGTAATAAATAATGGAGAGGAGAAATATATACAAGATATATGAAATACAAGCTGAATTGTGTCTAAATATTGTTTTTCCAAGTTTTCCAAAAGGTGTCAGCTTCTCTTTAAACAGGGGAATGTTTTTAAACTACAACATTTGGATAAAGCATATGAAATTTGTCATTTAATAGCGATGTGCAAATGTGGAGTATTTTACACTGGGAAAACAAAGAGGTGTTTTAAGATGAGGGTGGAGGAACATCATAGAACGATTGCAAAAGGAAACTTAACCTATGACACAGCAATGCATATATTGTACATGAGACAAATAAGGAAGAGCATACATCTGCATTTATGGCAATTTATAAACTATACCCTAGCTCTGGGGGGGGTGGGATTTTGATCAGTTAATTTTATGAAGAGAAGGAATCAGGATTTTCACATTAAAGGCAACAAAATACCCAAGTTTAAATATTGGCTTTGCTCTGGTACTCTATATAAACTAAGACAAGCAATATCTATGGAATATAATGGAAATAGAAAATATGCTGAATATAATATTGTTATTATCATGTGTAATTTATTTGAAAGCGAATTGGAATACCTCCCTCTTCCCCCCACCCTGGTTCCCCTATGTACTGTATATATCAGAGCTTTGAAAGTTCATTCATTTTCTACTCCCACAATTTTTACCAGATTATCAAGAAAAGAGTGACATGTTTATTCTCTCTGATATTGGTTATTATTTATTAGTTAAATGGATTTCATAGTATTTTTGTGAGTTTGATTTTAAGTTCACGGCTTCGCGGAGTTTGTTTTGAATAATATCTGTTGTTTGCTTTTTATTTCGTATAGATTGTAAATATGTGTATATCTGGGGGGGTTGCTGAAGAATAAATGTATTTGGAGAGGCTAAAGGGGGTTTTAGTCTTTTCTGTATGAATACATCTATAAAGATATACATAGATACATAGATACATAGACAGTGTCGGCAGATAAGGGCCTATGGCCCACCCAGTCTGCCCATTTGAGCTTGTAAGTTCAGTTTATGATTTCCTAGAAGTCTGTTGCACCTTACCCCTGACCTCCAGAATTCCTTTATGTCTATCCCATGCATTCTTAAATCCCGTGATTGTTTCAGCCCCACCACTTCCTCTGGCAGGGTGTTCCACTTGTCCACCACCCGTTCTGTGAAGAAATTCTTCCTCATGTTTCCTCTGAATCGTCCTCCTCAACTTCATCCCATGCCCTCTAGTCCTGGTACATCTTTTCACTTAAAAATAGTGTATTCCTGCACCCTGTTCCTCCCTGTGAGATACTTGTATGTCTCTATCATATCCCCTCTTTCCCTCCTCTCCTCTAGGGAGTACATGTTCAGTTCCTTCAACCTGTCTTCATAGGACTTGTGATGCAATCCATGCACCATCTTCGTTGCCCTCCTCTGAACCTTCTCTACCCTGTCTATGTCCTTATGTAGGTATGGTCTCCAGAACTGTACACTGTACTCCAGGTGGGGCCTCACTAGTGTCTTGTATGCGGAATTATGACCTCCCTTTCCTGCTGGTGATGCCCCTGCCTATACATCCCAGCATCCTATTTGCTTTACCTGCTGCCTTGTCACACTGTTTCCCTACCTTGAGGTCATCAGAGATGATAACCCCAAGATCCCTTTCCTGTTTGGTGCATGCTATATCCTCACCCCCAACTGATATATTGTGCCAGGGTTTTGTGCCCCTATATGCATTATCTTGCACTTCTTGCAATTTCAACTGCCAAACCCTGACCATTCTTCAAGTTTCTGCAGGTCCCTTCTCATTCTGTCTCACACCCTCTGGTGTGTTTACTCTGTTACAGAGCTTTGTGTCATCAGCGAACAGTGAAATTCTGCCTTCTAGGTCCTAGCAATGTCATTGATGAAGATGTTGAATAGGACCAGTTCCAGCACTGATCCCTGTGGTACCCCACTGGTCACTCTTCCCTCTGTGGAGTGACAGCCATTTACCACCACCCTCTGTGTCCTGTCACCCAGCCAGTTACCTACCCACCACACTACTGTCCTGCCCACACCCATATTCTCCAGTTTGTGTAGTAGTCTTCCATGTGGCACAGTGTCAAAGGCCTTGCTGAAGTCCAGATAGGCCATGTTCACTGCCCTCCCCTGATCCACCTCCCTAGTCACCCAGTCAAAAAATTCAATAAGGTTGGTCTGACATGACCTCCCCCTGGTGAAACCATGCTGCCTTGGGTCCTGCAGTCCATTGACAACCAGATGTTCCACCAATCTCTCCTTCAGTAGTGCTTCCATGATCTTCCCACTACCGAGGTGAGGCTGACTGGTCTGTAGTTCCTGCTTCCTCTTTGTTCCCACTTTTGTATAAGGGGACTACATCTGCTGTCCTCCAGTCTTTGGGTACCTCCCCTGTTTCCAGTGATCAGCTAAACAGGATAGCCAGAGTTTCAGCCACCACCTCTCTTAGTTCTTTAAGGACCCTGGGGTGCACCCCATCTGGCCCCATTGCTTTATCAACTCTTATTACTTCCAGTTCCTTCAGGACCCTTTCTCGTGTAAAGGGACTTGTGTCCATTTCTGCACCATTCTCACCCCTTGTACTCCCTTCAGACCCATTACCCTCCTCTTCCTCAGTAAAGACTGAGCAGAAATACCTGTTCAATATGTCAGCTTTACTGTTGCCATCCTCCACAGCCCCATCCTCCCCCTTCAGTCTCACTATCCCTCCTTGGTCTTTCTTTTTCATTTATATACCTGTAAAGGTTTTGTCCCTCTACCCACTGATTTTGCAATGTGTTCTTCTGTCTGAGCTTTGGCTTCCCTTACTGACCTCCTGCCTCCCTTTGCTTCTCCTGGTACTTCTCCCTATCCCCTTCTGCCTGTGTCTTTTTATTGCCTGAATGCAACCTTTTGGCTTTCACTTTCTTTGCTACTTCTTTGGAAAACCATAATGGTCTCCTCTTCCTTTTCCTCTTGCTAACCTGCTTAATGCATAATTCTGTTGTTCTTGTAATCCCCATTTTAATACTGCCCACTGTTCCTCAACCCCTGATTCCTGTCCCATTCCCTTAATGCCTCTTTCAAGTATCTCCCCATTTTCCCAAAGTCTGCCCCCTAAAATCCAGGATACATGTTTTGTGTGGTTTGGTTCTGCTCTTTCTGTGATTTCAAACCACAATGACTGGTGGTCACTGTTCCCCAGGTGCTCCCCACTGTTACCCCATCACACTGTCCCTGTTTGTGAGCACAAGGTCCAGTATTGCCTTCTGCCGAGTTGGTTCCTTGACCAGTTGCTTGAGGAAGGCACTGAAGGAGTCCAGGATAAATCTGCTCTAGTTGATGCTGCTGCTGGGATGCTCCAGTCCACGTCTGGAATATTGAAGTCTCCAACCAGTACTACCTCCCCTTGTCTGCCATCCTTTGGATGGCTAGCATCAACTCCTATCTGTTTCTTCCTCCTGGGCTGGTGGTCTATAGACCACACCTGTGAGGATGGCTGTCCCATTTTCCTTTCCAGCAACCACAGTATCTCTCCCCCATTTGGTTCCTCCTGGATCTCTGTGGCCCTTATGTCATTTTTCACATACAGTGCCACTCCACCTCCCTTCCTGCCTGCTCTGTCTCTTCTGAATATGTCGTAGCCAGGTATGGCCATCTCCCAGTCGTGGTTATCATTACACCAGGTTTCAGTGATGGCCACAATGTCCAGGTCTGACTGCACCATGACAGCCTCCAGATCTTCCATCTTGTTGCTAAGGCTCCTGGCATTTGCACACATGGCTTTCCATGATTTGACCTCCCTAGACTGTTTCGCTGTTCTATTCCAGCCACTTCCTTGGTTGTCCTTTATCCCTGGTTCTCCTTGCTATCTGCCCTTCTGCTGAATTTTGCCCCTTTTCTGCCTATCCACCTCTTGGGCACTAATCTCCATCTTTTGCACACTGCTTTGTAGAGATAGCCACTCCTCTGGTTCACTGGTTCCACTGCTAGCTGTGGGGGGTGAACAAGTAGGTACCCTCCTTGCTGGCCTGCCACCCCCTTTGCTAGTTTAAATGCTTGTCAATGTAGCATTTAAACTTATCATTGAGTGCTTGGATTCCCCTCCAGGATGGATGCAGGCCATCAGGCTTGAACAAACCTCCATCCCTCCAGGTGGGTCCCCAGTCACCAATGAATCCAAACCCTTCCTCACAGCACCAGTTCTTCAACCATGAGTTAAAGTTCCTGGTGCATGCACTCCTATGCTCTCCTTGCCTCTCTGAGTGTACCTCTGAGAAAGTGACAGAATTTGCTACTTGCGAGAGCCCTCCCAATTTCCTAAACTCTTCCTGAACTTCCTTTGGCTCCCATTTGCCAGGTCATTAGTACCTAGGTGGATAATGACATCCAGCTCACCCTCCGTCTTGCCTTCCCAGTGATCCCAGGATCTTCATTCCATCCCTCCATGCTGTGGCACCTGGTAGGCACCTCACCTCCCTGTCCTCCCTCCTGTATTCCTAGCTGGATCCCTCTTATGATGGAGTCTCCACCAGGATTCCTTCCTCCTCCTCTGGGGTCCACTGCTTTCCCGCTTGAGGTTCCTCTTTGGCTAACCTTCAATCCTTTCCTTCAACTTCTCTGGGTACCTCTATTTGGTTGTCCTTGTTTGCCAGTGTGGCATATGAGCTCTTAGTGGCATAGGATCTGGGATGTGCCTCTGCCTGACCGCTCTAACCCTCCTGAGCCCACTGTCATCCAAGTGCTCCTCGTTCTCGGCATCCTTTGAGGCAGTTGCATTGGACTGGGTGGTCTCTGGATAGGGGTGATGGTACTCCTGACCCAGTTTACTTCCGCTCTGAGTCTGGCTACCTCATCCGCAGTCCAGAGAGATGCATGCAGATAGGGCAGCACCTCAGTGTCCAGAAGGTCTGCCTGAATATGGCTGCCCCACAGCCACTGCATTGCACCACTCCCCACATTATACTACAATTATACTGCTATTCCACTACTTGTCTGCTACTGAAGCTCTCCTAGTTCCCTTTTTATTAATTTACTGTCCTAAAAATCCTGCTACTGATCCTCAAATAATTTTCTTAAAAAAAATAAATAAACAAATAAATAAATAAATGAGTCAAAACACTTGTCGTGCTGAGGGTGGGCTTCTTCCCCCTTATGCCCCTCCTACTTCACACCCCTTACTATACCCTGTGTTTAGCTCCTGTCAATCAGATTTAATAGGGTATATAATTAGAGTTGGGGAAGGGAGGGAGAGACAAAATTTTGCAGCAATTAAAGACAGCACAGAATTACACCACCACTACGTTTTAAATTTTCAACAGCCCAAAAACAATTTTAAGTAAAGACAACAAAGAAATACAGTGTCACTAAAAGCCCACAATCTAAGTTTAAAAGAAAAATAGCAATTACCAGTTACTCTAAAGCACTGATTTGAATATGTTTCCTTCCTTCCCCTTCTGGCTTCTTCTGAGAAAATAAAACTCTACTTGCTACCTCAACTCTGATGAATAATGATGTAGAGTGTGATGTCATAACTCCCAGGATTTAAAAGGGGTCCATATGGCATAGTAAAATGCCTTTGAAAAGGGTCAGTCTGATCCAAAACACAACAGGAATAAATTGGGTCCATAACAGGATGCCAAGAAGATGGATGCTGATTTTATCTCAAAAAAATGAAGGTTTAAATGTAAGGTTTAAAGTCTTTGTGACAATTTTTAAGAAGCACTGGTATCTGCACAATTTTTGTGAATGAAAAGAACCTTTTTTACTCTTTAAAACTGTTATAGTCTCTCTCTGTTTGCAAAGCCATATACCAAAACCCTCAGATCCAGACGTGCTGATGGAAACCGTTTTAGCAATATAGAAACATGTAACATCACAGGCAGAAAAAGGTCAGTTTTCCATCCAGTCACCTTAAAGAAACAGAGGCTATCAGTTCTTTAAAAGTCTGCTTGCTGACTTATAAGGCCCTGCATGGGTTGCGCCTAGTTTACTTGAGTGAGCTCCTGTATCCTTGTGCCCTCTCCTCTCCACTAAGAAGGGCCTCCCGGTTATTCCTAGGGCAAGATTAAATTGGAAGTCTCACATCTGCAGTACTGAGTACTTACTTAACTCACTCCTCCCGTGTAATAGTCATTCCCTCTCTTGGTATTTCCAGTCAGGAATTGTGGTTTCAGGAGCATCTGAAATGTAAAAAATACATGTTTTAAACAAAGTAATCTAGTGCTCCATTTTCCCAGCTGCTGAAAGGAGGAAGTGTGTCATCTGGACAAAGGAAGCATTCAGTCTTCTCCTCCCATACAACATGTTACAACTGTCTTACACTGAGTGATGAGCAGCACAAATAAATATATTTTTTTCTTGGGAATTAAATAATTTTAGATATATTATTTGCTATGCACAAATAAAGGCTACCAGTACTACTGTCTTAAGCCATAGTAAACTTAAAATAAAAAAAGGATAGGAAGCATCAAAAACCTTGTGCTTTCTTCTGAGTTACTGCTTCAGTGACACCAAAGAATGGAAGGGGCTGTATTACAGGTGCCTCGTTTGCATATAAATGGAGGCTTGCTTGAAACTTTACAAGCTTGTGTTACAGCCTCAGAATCTAGTTGTGTGTTACAATAGAAAAAAATGACAGATCTCTTATTGACATACTTGTAGTAATTGATGCAATGCATGAAAAATGGGTCACAAATCTCCAATTCATAAATAAACAGTAGTCCCCCTTTAAACACCTCGAGGAACCGGGCATTTTATGGTGGCGGGCCCGGTCCTGTGGAACTCGCTCCCTCGGGCCCTAAGGGAGGATCCTCGGTGGAGGCCTTCTAAAGAGGCCTTAAAGGAGATAGGAAATTATTTTCATATAGTTAACTGCCCTTCCATCTTTCTTTCTATGCCAGTTATGTATTCTGATATGCTTTGATGATTTTTTTTCCATTAAGGTGTTTATCTCAGGGGCATGGTCTAGCTGGAGAGAATGGCAGATGTCTAGACAGAGAGCTCTGCAAGAATCCACTCTACATCTCAGTCATCCTGCAGCAATTTGTTTAAAAAAACACACTCCGGCTTCCTGGCAATATCGTCCTGATGCCCTCTACATATAAATCAAGTAGGAAACAGGCTAAACTACGCTTCAGCTCATCGCTACAAAAAAAACACCATACTGGGCCCAGACAGGCCACCAGAACAACTGCCTCCTTGGCCTAATTTCCTGCAGCAAATCCCAGAGACAGCACAAATAATGGGTGATTTACCAACGAGTTACCATGCCCTAGAAGGCTTGATCCGCGACTTCAAGTATGATCTCAGAACCAAAATACAGTCTGGTTTTGATAACCTAACAGCCCAGATGCAACATTTGCAACAGACTGTGAATACTATATAGGAGACTGTAGAAACATATGGCAGCCGACTTACCGAACTGAAATCCCGCTTAAGCAAACAAGAAGATAACTCCTCCACTATGTCAACTGACCTAAGGCAAGCCCTACAAGAAATTGCCACCTTAAAAGAAATACTGGATGACCACGAAAATCATGAAAGGAGAAACAACATCCACATCATAGGGCTGCCGGAGGGTCAGAAAGGCAGAGACTGTGTAATATTCATGCAAATGTGGCTTCCTCAAAAACTGTCTTTACCAACCGAGCAGCTCCTGGAGATCCAGAGAGCACATCGTTCCCCAGGCACAAAACCATCACCAGATCAGTGCCCGAGACATCTGCTTGTGAAGTTCTTGCGCTTCCAGGACAGACAGAAAGTCCTGGAGGCGGCGCAGAAATGTGACCCGATTATGGTGCAGGGTTCCCGAATAAGCATCTTCCCAGATTTCTCCAGACCTCTCCAATCCCGAAGACAGGCCTTCAACCCGGTTAAAAAAATCTTTCATGCAATCATGAAATCAGCTGCCCTTTCACACTAGCCTACCCAGCCATACTGATTGTTAGGCCATCAGGAGGCAAACAGCATAATTTCACAGACCCCAAAGTGGCACTTGCCTTTGTCCAGACCCTGAAAAGAAACACAGCGGGGACTAAGGAGTAGCACAAGAGGATGAGTGTTGATAGCGCTTCCAGATGAGTACTCTGATTTTTTTCATCAGGTATTGGGGAGAGGGCTAGTGAGGTGGAGAGGGTTTAGGGGGTTGAGGCACTAATCGGCCCACAACACCTCGGGAGGTGGCCTATCAGGGCGGGTCGTGTGTGCTCTCACTCCCCCCCCCCCCCGAGTATGTCTGTCTCGGTCCCTTTTCTGATGCTGGGCCCGAGGAGGATTTGCACACAGTTGCACTGGAGCCAGGAATCACCGAGGTTTTCTGCACTAGTTTGTAAATAAAAGCCCTGCTGTATGTGCATATACTGACTCAGATCATCGAGTATTCTTTTGGGACTGTTGGTCAATGGGAAATGGGCCTGTGACCCCTCACCACTCATCTGGAGAACCTTCCCTTTATCGGAAGCTTCTCGCTAGCTCACTGATTACTAACACAATAATATACCACAGAGTCCATGGGTGAGCGGAGAGCAACCCCCTGAGTCAGCTGAATTTACCTATCCCTCCATATGGTGATAAGCGGGGACTAGACTGGTCGCTTGTGTCACCGCACTCTTACCGCTATGAGGGGCAGGACTTGGGATTCTTTGCAGATTAGCCTCATAATTTTTACTAATTGCACCAGCAAGCTGTTTTTTCATGTTATAAACATAGCAGTTTCCTCTACAGTTCTTTAAATGAGAAGGGCGGAACATTTAGTACAATAATCTGGTTAAAGAGGAAGCCGGGAGGTGGGATGCAAACATGTTCCTCTGTGGGTTGGTGGGGGGTACACCTGGTCAGCGCTATGCTATCTCGCTGCACTAGCAGAGGTGAGAGATTTATTCTGCAGGGTTGTTTTTACAGGGTAGAGCAATTATGACAAAACTGTAACTAGCATTTTAGCCTAGGGGACAGCTATTCCATCACTCAGGGTGGAGGTCTGAGAGTTTCCCCTTCAGCTGCATTCCTGCACTACTAGATTCTGTGGTACTGTGTGTGTTGGCTGGGGGGGGGCCCTCTGCCCCATTCTCCTATACCCAAATGCAGTACCTTGCAGGAAGGAATATTATTTTCCAGTAGAATAAGGCAAAAGAAGTGGATCCCCAGCTCACTCCACGAGTGACAGAGGGTGATGGGGAATCTTACATTACAGTTAGGGGGTAGAATAAGCTGGGGATTAGTAGTTTTACTGTTAATGTTTTTTCTAGGAGAGAAGTTCTGGGAGATGTTGGGCAGGGTTGAGTTTATCTGTTTAAAGAAGAGGGAGGGGAGAGTTGGGTTTGGTTTCTCTGTTAAGTTCAAAGTTAAAAAAGCTGTAAAACGTAGTTACTATTATATAGCATGACTGTTAATTGTTTCTTTCAAGAAAGAGGAGAAGCTTTATATTGGAGGTAGAAAAGTAGATGGATAGAGTCACATGGATCTCATGGAATGTCAATAGTTTAAAAACCGTGGTCAAAAGAAAGTGTTATTTGGTCTCAGATAAAGAAATTGAAGGGTGATGTTGTCCTTCTACAAGAATTGCATTTCACCAAGGAGGAAGCAGACAGATTGGCCGAAACTTGGGGGGGGGGACATTAATTTCAGCTCTATTCTCCTCCAAAGCCACATGAGTGGCCATTTGGATCCACCCTAACCTTCCCCTTAAAATAATTAGAACCAACTCAGATCCCCAGGGAAGGTACGCTATAGCGATTCTTAATATTGGGGTCAGAGACTACACTGTAGTCTCAGTATATCACCCCAACTATGACTCCCCAGGCTTCTTCACATGCCTTGGTACAGCCTTGGCCCCATTTGAAGACAATTTGGTTCTGGGAGGTGACTTTAATACATATCTGGACCAGGCGCTTGACCATTCCTGAGGAGTGCTTAAAAACTTCCATGCAGTATTCATGCGCTAAGGGGTTTTGTTGAGGATAGGGCCCTAACAGAGACTTGGAGATCATGCCACCCAGGGGAGAGGGAGTACTCCTTTTTTCACATGCCCACCAAATTTATACAAGGCTCAATTATGTATTTATGTCCCCATGCCATATAGATGACTTTCTCTCTGCCAAATATTGTCCTATAATTATCCCGGACCATGCCCACTGGTGGTCTCTATTGACGTGTCGGGCCCTTCCATCTCCTCCCCCACCTCTCAGTGAAGAATGGATCTGACAATTCATTTAGACAAACAATACTGTGTCCTAATAAACAAAAAAATCCATAACTTTATTAGTGATAATTATGGGAAGGAACACATATTAAATACGTGTGAGACGCGCTAAAAGCCTTTATCGGGGGAGATCATTTTGTTTGCGGCCTATGAAAGGAAACCGTCAGAGGCACTAGAAGACAGCTTAGTTCAGCAGCTGAGGTTGAGGGAGAGGGAGGCAATGGGTGAACATCCTTCTTTATACGCTAAGGAAATTAAGAAGTTAAAGGGGCAAATCAATCAATTAACCACCAAGATAGTTCAAAGGGATCTGCTATTGACCAGATCTAGGACCCATTTTGAAGGAGGCAAGGCTGGGAAATGGCTGGCAGGATTAGTTAATAAAAGGCAAGCTAAGAGAACCATTCTTAAAATGGAGGAAGCCTCTGGTGAGGTTTCGCTGATCAGGTAACTATCAACAATATTTTTAAAGATTTTTAGAATCTCTCTATATACCTCACAAATTCCGTCAGGTTCTGATCCGACAGCCTTTTTGGATAATATATCCTTCCCCTCCCTTTCAATCTCTCAACAAATCCAAACAAATGCCCCGATCACATTGGGGGGAAATTAAGAACGCAGTATGGCGGGTATGGAAGGGTAAAGCACCCAGACCTGATGGGATCCCTGCGGAGTTTTACAAGCTTACCTGGGACTCCTTAGGTATTCTTATGTTTGATATGATTCAACAAGCCCTGAACGAGGGTTCCCTCCCCCAGTCCCGTACATTGGCTACTATAACGATCCTTCCTAAACCTGGGAAAAATCCAGTGAAACACGGTTCATACCGCCCCATTTCATTATTAAATGATGACTATAAAATTTTAGCAAAAGTCCTAGCCGCAAGGTTGGAGCCCCTTCTGCCTGACTTGATATAACAGGACCAGGTAGGTTTTGTGAAGGGGCACCAAGCAAAGCATAACCTTAGGAGATCCATAAATGTCATCCATGGGTGGCCTGGAGGACTGGGGAGAGGCAGGGCAAGTCTCCTTGCACTGGACACATAAAAAGCCTTTGACCTCGTTGAGTGGTCATTCATGTTTACCATCCTGGAAAAGTTTGGGTTAGGGGACACCATCATAAAATGGTTAAGGACTCTTTACCTGGCTCTCAAAGCCCAAATTCTGACTAACTCTATCATATGATCCTCCTTTGCACTTTCCCGAGGGACAAGGCTGGGCTGCCCAATCTCCCCCTTACTTTACGTACTGACCATGGAAGCCCTGGCAGTGAAAATTAAGGGAAATAACAAGATCAATGGATTTGAGGAGGGGGGGAACTGAACATGTTATATCACTATGTGCAGATGACATTTTGTTAATTTTGCAGGATCTAGGGAAGGCCCTCCCAGAATTGAGTACAATATTTTAAACTTACAGTCCATTATCAGGACACAAAATACATTGGGATAAGTTTGAGTGGCTCCCCCTGGGCAAAAGCAAGAAATCAATTATAATAGCGAATACAAACATAAACCCCTCCAAATATATTAAATATCTGGGAGTGCTGCTCCCTAGCAAGCTGTCCCAGATAGTTAAAATAAACTACAACCCACTAATCAAAAAAATCAAGGATGACTGTTTCAGACAGCGGGACCTTCCTCTCACTCTATTGGGCCAGGTGAATCTTATCAAGATGAGTATCCTCCCTCAAATTCTGTACATAGTTCAATCTCTACCTATTAGCCTACCACAGAAATACATAAAATCATTGGAGGGAGACGTAACTCAGCTGCTTTGGTGGAGGAGGAGTCCCAGGATTGCAGAACAAATTATTTGGAAACCGGTAAAATGTGGGGGCTGAGGGTGACCAAATATTAATTTATACTACATGGCAGCACAGCTAGCACACATCCAGGACCTAAGAAAAGAGAAAGAGGACAGCTTGATGCAGTATGGAAAATCGGGTCAGCATCCCAATATACAAGTCTGTACTGGTGAACTCCCTTGCGGCCTCCTTGATGACTAGGATTGTTAATCCATGCACGAGATCAACATACAGGGCCTGGAGGTCAGCCCACTCCCTCCTGGGAGAACCCTTAAGCCTCTCCCCCGATTCCGCATTGCGAGCTCTGTTGGGGGAGGGTAAGCCTCTCCCAGAAGCAGTGGAATGGGGTCTCAATTACTGGTTCAAACATGGTTTATATAAACTTCACCAACTAAAGAAGGAAGACACAGTAGTCAGCTTCCAGGAGCTCCGGAAGGGGTTTAATTTGGTACTTCCCAATATTTTACCTACCTGAAATTTAGGAAAAAATGGAGGCAGGAAGAGGGAGCGGAGACAGGGGGCTCAGGTATGGATTCATAACCTTGGAGGAGCTCTTTAACAAATTTTGTGACATTCCCTCATTTAAATCGCTGACCACATGTTACAAACTCTTGGTTGAAGCCCAGCCAGACCCACTGATAAATAATAGAAGAAAGTGGGAGGCAGATCTTCACCCGGAGGGACTGACGGGAAGGGGGGACTGGTCTCTTATTTTGAAAAATGCTCTCCAATGTTCAGTAAACAACAGACTGAGAGCTATTTAGTATAACGTCCTCATTAGAGCCTACTTTACCCCATCCTTAGCCAACAAACGAGATCCCCTTTCCTCACAGTATTGTCCTAAATATCACATACATGTGGGCATGCTCTGCCATTTATGCTGT
This sequence comes from Neoceratodus forsteri, assembly GCA_016271365.2. NCBI lineage: Eukaryota > Metazoa > Chordata > Ceratodontiformes > Ceratodontidae > Neoceratodus > Neoceratodus forsteri. Next base: position 424,058,002 of record CM028138.1, read on the forward strand.
GGAAGTGGCCCAGGGTCAGGGCATTCTGGCCTGGAGTTGTCCAGATTCTGGGTGGGACCCTGCATTTTTCTCCAAGGCTAGATCTGGCAGAGATCCTGTTGGGTCACCCTGGCTTCAAGGGTGGGTCCCATCAAAGAGGAAACAAGCTGTGGAGACTGGGACTGGTGGTGGCTCTAAGAGAACTAGCCATATTTTGGAAAAGTAGCCAGCGCCCGACAGTTGCTTCCTGGTTAAACTCTCTCCTAACAATAATGAAGTTGGAAAAGACTCAATATTGAGTCAGAGAGCAAGCAGATAAATATGAGGAGATTTGACTTCCTTTGGAGAGAGCAATAGAAGAACCATGGTTCCCACCTATTTGAGACTATGGACCTGGGTTTCTTTCCATTGACATTTCCACTCAACTATATGCTTGATATGTATAACTCACTGTTCATCCTATTGGTAACATAACTAATTATTGGGAATAGAACCCTCCTCTCTCTATTATACTTTAAGCTAAACACTCATAGTTCGGATTAGTCTGAAGATAACAAGATTGACTTGAAAAAAATAGAAATGCTTGAAGAGTTTACTATGTTGATATAAAAGTTGTTGTACTGTATGTGATCTCCCCTACGGTTAATCTTATCATGCACCCTGATGTGAAGAAGGTACAATTGCAACTGTGTATTTCCAGTACTAAAATAAAGTTTACAAAAAAAAAAAAAGGTGTTTATCTCTCCCGCAGCAGCTGCGGCTACCTTGTTTGCCAACCTTCTGGTCTTCAAGGGTCATTCGAGAACTTCAGACGCTATGCATGTCCCGACGGAACCCTCCCGCCCCCCGCCCCGAGCTGACCTGGAGGCTTCATCCTGCCGCAGCACCGCTATTTTTCCTCTGGTGTTTTCTCCTCATTACCCAGGGCCCCAGACCGAGTGGTGCATGCACGTGAAGGTGTGCATGAACCCTCTTGCTGTGGTGATGGCCACTTCCTCCCACCCTATTGGCCTAGTGCACTGGTTCTCTTGGCCTGCACCGCCTCCTGGCCTCCACCACGAGGCAGTCAAGGGCTGAGGGAATCTCAGATCCTTCCCCAGAAAAGAGAGCTGCCTCTTGGCAGCTCAGTTCTGCTCTGCACCCTCCACCCTGTGTTGGCCTCCGATGGCCCATACTCGTTCCAGAACACAGAGAACCAGCATGGCGAGAGGTAAGGCGTCCAGCACCTCAGCCATTTGCGCCACTGGGCCAGCCCTGCATTGATGATTTTTTGATAAATAAATGATCTAGCTTTGGAGTGCCCTCAGACCTACATAGAGTGCCACTCTCCTCACAAGCTACTGCTCTTGATTTTCATATTTCTAAGACATTCTATGACATCACAGACTCCCATTCCTTGGTATTCATGTGCTATTCATCTGAATGGCCTAAAATGATGTTTTATTGATGTCATAGAATGTTCGGGTAGTATGAAATGAGAAAGCAGCAACTGCTGAGGAGAGAAGGATTCAGGATGGTTAAAAAGGCAACAAAATTAGATTATTAATTTAACAAAGAAGGTTACAAATCATATCAGAATACTGGGTAGACAATAAAAGAACATATGGAAGGCATCTAGATGTATAAAACCTGTTTTCTATCACCATTAAGACATACCTCTTTCACCAAGCATTTGGGAAGTTATCAACTGCCTGTTATTAATTCTATCCCAGCTGTGTTATCTATGCTATTTATCTTTGACCTATTTATTAATTGTATATAGTAGGCTGGTTTTATAAGAATGTTTTTATTAGGGGATTATTGTATTTATTTCAATGCGTTTTGTTTCTGAAATGTTCTACTGCATTTATTGTAATGGAGTCCTTAGCCTCCAGGAAAAGGTGCCAGATTTAAATACACTCTACTACTACTACAGTAAGTGACACAGACAGAGAACTTGCTCTGTCACACACAGTGACACACCCACCCACACAGCACCCACATGCGTGCACGTGCACGCACACACACACACACACACTCATACACACTCACACACAGGACTATTATCAGATATCTGTATTAGAAAGGCTCTGAATTATCCCAGGGTAATTAGGAACACATCAGGGTAAACTTTTTTTTGGTAATTTCTATTTATGTCCCCCCTGCTCTCTGTGCCTGATCTTCTTTGGGCCCCACAAGGCAAACCTTCTGTTCCCCATGGTTTATCCCTGCCCCCCCAGTGGGGACGAGGTGGAAGGCTACACCCTTGAACAATTCTAGTCTTGTCAGAGCAGTAATCCTGGAGGCCCAGGCAGGAAGATCGTGCGGTGCACCAGGGGGCCATCATCATCAGGCTACAGGTCTCAGTTGTTTTCTGGTTTTCTCTCCCCACTAGAGCTGCACGTGCAAGGGCTGCAAGGGTGTATGTGTGCTAAAGCAACATCATCTGCAGCCAGTGCAGCTCCTACCACCCCTAGTCTGGCCAGGCTGTACCACCTCCTGAATCCAGGGGGCAGTACTGTGGTGGCAGATGGGTTCTTCCCTTCCCAGGGAAGGAGAGCACCCTCTGGAATGCTCAGTCCTTCCCCCTGGCTGGTTTCTGATGACCCAAGCTCATTGCAGAACCCAGGTCATTGGCATCACGAGCAGTAGTACTACCACTGTGTTGATGGGCTAACTACATCAGGGTAAACTTAAAGTACAAAGTACCAGAATTTCGTCCCTGTGGTTTTCAAAGCTAGTTCTTTATTTCTTTTAGTACAAATGTTGCTATTACTTTGAACTCGCAGTCAACATTTTGAAGCTCGTCCCTTGTTTAGAGGGAGAAGACCCTAAGAACTACAAATTTTACGGAATATAAATAATAGGAAATAAATGTTTAGAACAAATATCTTTTTTATTTTTTACCAGGTGAGACACACTAAGTTGAAAGCTTGTTTGCAGGTGCAACCTGGGAGCATGAGGAAGTTAAGTGACTTGCTCAGGGTCACACAGTATGCAAGTGGGGGCTATGGGATTCAAACCCAGGTCTCCAGATTTGCAGCTTAAAGCCTTAAACCACTGCACCATACTGCCTCCTAGGATATCATATCCTATATTGCTCAGCAGAGCCTCCCTAATCACATAACCTCTGTTTTTTTTTTTTAAATAAAAACACAAAAGATATATTGACTCTCTCACTATGCTGTGATTTAATCAAAATCTGGCCTTCAGTAAAAAATAAAATAATCTATTTTTTTATCTCTTTCAGTACAAACATTGCTGGAACAGGCTGTGAAAATGCACTTTCTATTAAAAATACTGTTTCAATGAAATTAAACTAACTGAACAAAAATTAAAACCCATTTCAAGTACTTTACTGAAACTATAAACGCTGAAGTGCTCTTCACAGCAGTCAGAAGAAAAATGAAAGGCTCCTTGTTTGAGTCGACCCAATGGTATGATGGCAGCACTACCACCCACTACATGGGTGACCTGTAATTGGGAGAGGCCTCGAATTGCTGGAGCCAACTGAGGAGGGAAAGGACCGAACATCCATTGGATTGCTCTCTTCTCCCAGGGAGGGTGGACTGCTGGCTCTGCCACATGACTGCCACTAGGTGGAGGCCTGGTGGCAGGACGGAATGGGAGTAGCAAAGGTAGGGAGGGAGCTGTGGGACACTACGGTAACTGCATGCCTCCACATGCACATGCCAGCGTGCACACCCCTGCTAAGGAGAGGGACCAGAAAATGGGAAAGGAGTAGGGCAGGCTTAGTGAAACCATGCAAAAAGAAAAATACCAGCACCATTCAAACTGCATACAGAAAGCAATTTTATTGAAGTATTATATACCGCCACACAAACACCACAAAAATGGGAAGTCACAACCCCAACCGGTTTTGCACCTAGTGCATCATCAGAGGGATGAATCAGCAGGTCACAAGGGGTATTTTTAAATCATACAATTTAAAGCAGCAGTACCACTGCAAATCAGCAGACTCTGAGGCTTTTTTGCCCCTGTTGCAACTGCTGCCTGGGATCCTGCGAACTCCAGTTCATTGCAGGGCCCAGAAACTTACAGAAACAGCCAGAAGCCATATACCCCTTCGGGAGTGCCGTGCCCACCGGGGGCTTGGACCTTTCCACCAGAGGAAAAGCTACAAGCCTGTCCTGGGAAGCAACCCACGATTCTGCTACTGCAAATCAGCAGACTCTGAGGCTTTTTTCCCCCCTGTTGAAACTGTCGCCAGGGATCTTCCGAACTCCAGTTCATTGCAGGGCCCAGAAATCTTCAGAAACAGCCAAAAGCTGTATAACTCCTCAGGTGTGCCGTGCCCACTGGGGGCTCAGACCTCGCTGCCAGAGGAAAAGCTACAAGCTAGTCCCGAGAAGCAACCCACGATTCTACTACTGCAAATCAGCAGACCCTGAGGCTTTTTCCCCCTGTTGAAACTGCCGCCTGGGATCATCCGAACTCTGGTTTGTTGCAGGGCCAAGAAATCTACAGAAACAGACAAAAGCTGTATACCCCCTCAGGTAAGCTGGAATTTGGGGCCTTTGGACATTCTGAATTTTCAGTGTCAACACTCCGATTGGAGGATCTCAGCCTCACTGACTTCTTCCTGCTGGTCTCCATTTTACCTTGCTTCATTAGAGACGTTTATCAATGCTGCTGACCCTGGGACTATCCTTTTTTGTAAAGCAAGAAATTCTTCTTTTTGTTTTGTAAAGAAATTCTTCTTTTTTTGTAAAGCTAGAAGGGCATGAAAGCTCCCCCACACACTGTTTCTCTCCTTATCTATCAATCCAGTTTATGTTATTCAGGAAGGAACTAGAAAGGGGACAGGATCAGATCTGTACAGTACAGTAGCTTCTTCTTCTTGTTTTTACATTGTTTCTTGTGGATTCTACTTGGTAGAAGGTTATTTCTTTTCTTTCTTACTGCTTCTAAGGGGCTAGAAGGGTACAGTTTGGGGCTGTTGGAATTTTGAAACCTATTTTGGTAGCAATAAGTGGGCTCATTTATTTGATGTTTCACTGTGTGGCAGGCTGCATTTGTAGAGGCCTATTTCTTCTGATTTAAAAATATAAGTGGTGTGATTTAACTGGGTCTGTTTCTTTGAATTGGAGACCTATATCTTCTAATTTCAAGCCTATTTTGATGAGTTGTTGGTGAAGCTGTTTGGAGTCCTGTTTCTTTTGGTAGCAAGCCTATTTTGGGGGCTTTGAGTAGAATTGTGATTCATTGCTGCCTGCTTCACTAGCTGCAAAGCTTAGTGCAGAGTGGGGGAAGGGTGCTAATGGTCTGACCAGGGGCCTCAGCTACCTGATTGTTTCTGGAAGACTTGGGCTGGTCCCACCGGCCCCGATCCATTATTTCCTTTATACCAGGGGTTCTGACATCACTTCCTCAAACGGGCAAAGGATATGCACCTGTCATAGCAGAAGCAGGCATCCAGGAAAAGAACAGCAGCAAGTGAAGAGGTGACTGCTATCTCAGTGGAAGGGAAGTAAATGCAAATCTAGGAGCTTTCATTGTTACTTCTTCGCATTGCTATTGCATTGGGGAAAGGAGGAGTAGGAGTTTGAGGAAGGTTGTGCAATAGCTACTTAAAGTCTCTTTTTGAGTGTGGATAGGAAGGATAGGAATATAAAAAGCAGTTGCTCAATCTATGTAAACGTGTACAACAAAGGGGGTAAGGGAAATAAAGAAAAGAATGTTTTGCACTGATAGAGGAGGGAGAGGGGAGACTTGGGGAAGTGTTTGGTATCCTGCATCTGGAAGGGTGGGGGGTCGCTGGTGGGCAATGACAGCAATGGGTAGGGTGGTAGGCTGCAACAACTGCAGTGCACCAATCTTTCTAAAAATTGCCTGGAGTGTGAGAGGATGTTTAGTGTGCAACCACATAAAGAAACTTAGAAAGGAGATTGAGGGTCTGGAGGAGGAACTAAGACAGGGAAGGCAGAATATGGGTGGGTTTAGCCCAGTACTGGAGGGAGGAAGAAGGGGAGATGAGGGAGGGCGATTTAAGCCAACAGTGGTGAGGAGAGGGTCAGAAGAAGGGAAGCAGAGACAAAGGGGCCCAGGCCAGGAAGAACGATTGCCGGGGAAACCAGGTCAGGAGACAAAAGACAAATGGAAGGAGGAGATAGGGACTTGTGAGGGGAGGTGAAGAAGTGGCAAAAGTCATGGAGTGGAAAGGAGAGAACAGGTTACTATGCAGAGAGAGGGAGCGGGCATTTGTGAAGGGTCTTCAGAAAATAGTTTTGCACTGCTAGAAAGGAAGAAGGTGGAGGAGGGAAATGATGAAATTAGAGGAGTAATTGATAAATGCCTGACCAAACTGGGGGAGTTCTGCTGGGAGAATTGCAACGGGCAAAGGGAAATAATGTGCAGGAGGAAGAAGAGGAGCTGGAAATGAGAGAGGGAGAGGAATGGAAGCAAGCAGGGAGTAAGAGTGGTGGAATCTTAGTGCTGGGGGACTCAATACTAAGAGGAGTTAGGTGGAGTAGCAAGGGGGAGAGACATAGTCACATTTGGGTGGAGGCCATGCCAGGAATGACAGTGGAAAGGGTGGGACAGTCTGTTCTGAAATATGCTAGAAGGGGTAGGGACAAGCCTCATTTAATTATACATCTTGGGACAAATGACCTGGCTGATAAGGCAGTAGATATAGTCCAGAGGAGGTTTGAGGAACTAGCACATTTATGTGAGGGGGCAGGAAGATTAGTAACTTTTTCAGAGATACTTCCAGTGCCCAAGGCAAGCACAGCAAGAAAGCTGAGAATAGAGGAATTTAACAGATGGCTAAGAACCTGGTGTTGTTCTAAAGGGTATGGGCTGTTGGGGGGGGTGGGAAAGGACCTGGGAGGACAGTAGTCTCTATGCCAAGGACAGACTACACTTGAGTGAGGAGGGAAAGAAAGTGTTGAAACAAAGGACGGAGGAGTATATAGAGGAAACTGGGAATTTAAACTAGGAGTGAGGGGTGGCAATTGGGCAAGAGATATGCAGAGACCACAGGTTGGGAAACCATATGAGCTTACTCCCCATAACAGTGACAAAGGACAAATGGCAAGTTCTATTGGTGATGCTAGGAAAGGACGGCAGGATGGGAAGGGGGAAGGGGTGGAAGGTGGTTACCCTTAATGCTAGGAGCCTAGGGAGGAAAACTGCAGAGTTACAGGTGCTCATGGCAGAGGGAGAGGTGGACATTGCAGCCATCACAGAAACATGGGCCACCCAATACAATGACTGGGACCTGTCTGTACCAGGGTACCGGTCATTTTGTAGGGACAGGGTGATTGGGAAAGGAGGGGGTGTGGCACTATATGTGAAGGAAGGACTGAAGTGTGTAAGGGAGGAAGGGAAGGAGGGTAGTACAGTGTCACTTTGGATGCAAATCCAGGATTCCAAGAATAGGATTCTTAGAATGGGAGTGGTGTAGAGGCCATCATCTCAGACGGAGGAGTTAGACAGGGAACTAGCAGAACAGATCAGGAGGACCTACGAGAAGGGTAGTGTGGTGATTGTGGGGGACTTCAACATGCCAGGAGTGGACTGGAGTACCCCATCAACCAGGAACAGAAGGGAGCAGGTACTGCTGGATGCCTTCCAGGACAGCTTCCTGCTACAAATGGTCAGTGAACCAACCAGGTTAGGAAATACCCTTGACCTTGTGCTGGCAAATGGGGACTTTGTGAGAGAACTTACAGTGGAGGAATCGCTGTCAGGGAGTGACCACCACTCAGTATGGCTCACATTGGATATGGGCAAGAAAGGAGTGCACAAGAGTGCTGGACTTCAGGAGGGCCGACTTTGGGAGGATGGGGGAAGTGGTAAAAGGATACCTGGCCAGAATTCAATCTAGCATGAACACTAACCAGAGGTGGGAGCTCATAAAGCTGGGGATAATGGAGGCAACCAAAACATGCTGCAAGGCCCAGAGCAAGAAGGCTAGGGCTAAGAAACCGAGCTGGTTGAGCAAGGAGGTCATGGAAAAGGTAAGGAGAAAAAGAGCTTCCTTTAGGAAGTACAAGAAAACAGGGAGGGGGGAGGACAGAGGAGAGTACTTGACAGAATCGAAGGAGGTGACAAGGGCAGTAAGGGGAGCCAAAGCATCTACGGAACTCAGGCTGGCACAAGGCATTAAGAAGGAGGAGAAGGACTTCTTTAGGTACATCAGGGAGAAAAGGAGCTGTAAGGACCACATAGTAAGGATTAGGAAGGAGGGGGGTTGGGTAGAAGCAGGGTGTGATAAGGTAGAAGCACTAAATGAGTACTTCTGCTCAGTATTTACTAAAGAGAAGGGGTGACACCCAAGGGGAGGAATGGCAGAAACAGGGGAGGGGTGACAGATGGGAAATCATGGAAGGCAGAGTTCGGGAGGTTTGAAGGCACTAACGGTGGACAAGGTGCCAGGCCAGATGGCATCCACCCCAGGTACTGAAGGACTGGCAGAGGTCCTTGCAGGACCTTTGGCAGACCTATTTAATGCCTCACTACATTCGGGGTGTGTACCTCAGGACTGGAGGATGGCTCATGTGGTGCCCCTCCACAAGAGTGGCCCCCAGGATGAACCGGGAAACTAAAGACCAGTGAGCCTTACATCCATCGTGGGTAAGCTAATGGAGACTATCCTGAAGGAAAGGCTGGTGGCCCTCCTAGAGGCTAAAGGACTACAGGACAGCAGACAGCATGGCTTCATACGGGGCAGATCCTGCCAAACCAACCTGGTGGAGTTCTATGACTGGGTAACTAGGCAACTGGACAGGGGCCATGCAGTGAATGTCCTGTATCTGGACTTCAGTAAGGCATTCGACTCGGTGCCGCATGGAAGGCTGGGAAGTAAGTTAGTAGGCATGGGGGCAGGTGCAAAGCTGGTGAGATGGGTAGGAAACTGGCTTCAGGGAAGGCAACAGAGGGTGGTGATGGGTGGGGAGCTTTCACACCCAAGGGTAGTGACGAGCGGTGTTCCACAGGGCTTGGTGTTGGGACCAGTGTTGTTTGGGATATTCATTGCAGACATATCATGGGACATCAAGAGCAAGATCAGTCTGTTTGCTGATGATACCAAGGTAGGAGCGGTGGTGGATGACCTAGGGGATGGCAGGGGTTGCAGGATGATCTGGCAAAGCTTGAAACCTAGTCAGACACCTGGCAACTGAGGTTTAATGCCAAAAAGTGCAAGGTGCTGCATTTTGGGATGAAGAACCCAAGGAGGAGTTACCAGCTGGGGGAGTGCAGCTAGCCCAGAGAGAGGAGGAGAAGGATCTGGGGGTGCTCATTACAGGGTCAATGAACAACACGGCACAATGTAGGAAGGCAGCTGCAAAGGCCAACAAAATGCTGGGTTGTATTACAAGGGGTATATCCTCGAGGAGAAAGGAGGTGATTCTGCTACTGTATAGGTCATTAGTTAGACCGCACCTGGAGTACTGCGTGCAGTACTGGCGCCTGTATCTGAAGAGGGACATTAAGTTACTGGAGGGGGTGCAGTGCAGGGTGACAAAGGTGATCAAGGGGCTGGGGGACTTATCATACGAGAGGAGGTTGAGGGAGTTGAACATGTACTCACTGGAGGACAGGAGGGACAAGGGGGACATGATTGAAACCTTTAAATACATGAAAGGAATAAACAAGACAGGTACAGAGGGGCTCTTCAAAGTAAGGGAGGGGAGGGACACCAGGGGCCATGATATGAGATTGGAGGGAGGAAGGTTCAGGAGGGAGATGAGGAGACACTTTTTACAGAGAGGGGTGACTGGGTGGAATCGTTACCTGCTGAAGTGGTATGCAGTAGAACAGTGGACTGCTTCAAAAGGGGATGGGACAGGACAAGGGGGAGGGTTAATGAAGGGGAAGGGTGGAAGGAAGGGGCAGCTTCAGAATAAGGGGTGCTAGCTGCACATCCAAGTAGACTTGATAGACCTTTAGGCCTTTATCTGCTGGCAAATTTCGTATGTTCGTATGTTACACTGCCATTGTTTAAAGTGATTTACCTGCTCTGAATGCACTGTGATTACATCCCTCTTTAGAATTAATTCTCTGTGAAAGGCTGAAGATGTTTAAGTTGACCTTTTAATGCACTCTTTAATATCCTAAAACTGCAGCCTAATCCTTTTTATTATTAATTCTGAGTGTAAAACTGTAGAGTTTTAAGTTTGTTAGACCTGTACTGCACTGTCTATTATTCTAAGTGAACAGCCGGATCCTTTTTAGAATTAATTTCTGTGTAAAGCTGTAGTTTTAAATTGACCAGACTTTTCAGTGTACTGCCTTGCATTCTAAATTTACTGTCCAGTCCTGGCCTCTCGCTTTGCCACCGGTCTGCTCTCTAACCCACTTACATCTCCTCCCTGTTTCTGTTGCCCATTTTGTAGTTTAGCCTTCTCCTTCCAAATAATTGTGACCACCCTGTTTCTGTGTTTGAGTTAACCACACCTCCCCTGCCTGCCCCTACTTAATCCATCTCCTTTCCTCTCCCCCGCAGGTGTGCCATGCCCACCTGGGGCTCACACCTCGCCACCAGAGGAAAAGCTACAAGTCAGTCCTGGGAAGCAACCCACGATTCTACTACTGCAAATCAGCAAACCCTGAGGCTTTTTTCCCCCTGTTGAAACTGCCGCCTGGGATCCTCCAAACTCTGGTTCGTTGCAAGTGTCTACTTTCCCATTTGCAAATTATACTACACACTGAAGGGCTACAACAGCTGTCTTTTCTGTTAAAGGGGAAACACTTTATATTTACTCCTTCCTCTTCTGTTCCAGTGGACCTGGGATATCTCCCTTTCTGAGGACTATCCCCAGGGTTTTTCTGCCTGTTTCTCAGGCCAAACCATGCTCATCCACTAAGGCCGCAAGACTTAAATGCCTGCCCCCACTCCCATTCCATACTGGTGGAGCAGGGCCAGAAACAGAAATGAAAGTTGCAGACCAAGCTTGCCACACCGGATTGTAGACTTGAACCACCTCACTGGCTCAGCTGCAAAGCTTTGCTCCACAGGTACGTTCAGCACCAAAACCGCCTCTCAGCCAACAAACGATTTTGAACTTATGACTACTGATTGCTGATTGGTCTAGGCTTACAGTGACTCTCTTGGGATTGGCTGGTGCATGTCTTTCAGCTCTTCACCTAAATTTCTATAGTCATATCATAATTCCTCTTTGGCTACCTTTACGCCTCTGCCTAGCCCTCTGTGTGATAATTACACTCACTTGTGTGAACATGGATCTTCGTTACATGTTTGAGATGCTCCTATTACTTCTACTCCTACTTTGCCTTAACTGGGTTGTTATAACTTCCCCGGTATCCTATCCCTTGAGTTCTTCGAATGCCCTACATGCTGATTTCAGTTTCTCTAACCTAATTACTGCATCTCAACCTATGCTTGCTTTTAAGCACCTCCTATTCTCTAAGGGCTGTACCTTTCATGTGGTGACCACACTTAAAAAATGCCTGCTGAGTCAAGTAGCTCTTTTACTGTTTGGCTATCGAAAATTATGGTTCCTCGCCATCTTAGCTATCCTTCTTGCAGGGGATGCTGAAATGAACCAGGATCAGCGTGCCCTCTTCTTCCCGGCTGACATCGCCACAATTTCTAGCAAAGGGCTTTTCATTGCCCATATGAACATTAGAAGTCTCTCCCGAAATTTCAGTGATCTTGAGGCTTGGGTGGGTGTCTACAAGCCTGACATACTCTGTTTGTCTGAAACGTGGCTAAAGCCAACTATCCCTGACTCTGTATACTCCCTAACTACTCCCTTATCCATAGGGATAGGCTCTCCTCAAAGCGTGGCAGAGGGGTTGCCATGTTCTATAAAGATCATCTAAACATCACGGACACCCTGTTCTCAACATCCTCTGCCTGTGAGTCCCTTCATGCTACTCTCACCCTGGGAGCCAAGAAACTCCACATTGTCTGTGCCTACAATCCCCCAAATGGGGGCACTGTAGGTCTGCAGGACTTATTTGATCAGGCCTCTTTGCACTCCAAACATAATGAGGTTATTATATTGGGTGACCTTAACCAAAATTGGCTAGGAACTGCCCATAGCACGCTGCTCTCTCTCTGGTACAAAATTATAACCTCCACCAGCTGTTAATTGAGAATACCAGAGTTACTTCTTCACTAAAATTCTCTTCCCTTATTGAGTGGGTACTGGTAAACCATCTGGATCATGTACACCAAGCAGGCATCTTGGCAGATTTGCTTACTGATCATTCCCCTGTCTTCTGCATCTGGAGTACTGAGGCTGCTCCATCCCCTCCACTGCACTATGCCACCTTTACAAATTTTGCCAACCTGGATATTGAGGCTTTTTGTCATGATGTATTGAGGATAAACTGGTCTGGTATTTACCTTTCCCATAATGTTGAGTCTGCACTAAGTATCTTCCTTAATGAATTCCTGGCCATCCAGAACAAGCATGCCCCAAAGGTGACACAGAGGGTGAGGGGTAAATAAACAAACAAGATGGCTTCACAAAGACTTGCTGAAAAATCTACACTCTAGGGACAAATTATGGAAAAAGTGCAAAGCCTCTGGGCTACAATCTGACTATGCTACCTACAGAACCCTATGTAACTTCTGTAAAAAACAGGTCAGAACAGCTAAGAGTGCCTATTGTAAAGAATTGCTGCTAGGCTCTGCTGGGGACCCTAGGAAATTCTGGGCCCATGTCAAGACCTTTCTCGGTGCGTCCCAGTCAACTAGCACCAGTGACATGGTATTAAATGGAGTACATTGCAATGACTCCAACACCATTGCTAATTCCTTCAATCAAATGTTCTCGGACCTGTCTCAGTATACTTCTGCCTTCCCATCTCCCCAGGCAGCTTCTCTGCTTGCAACAGCAGCACAGTCCACTACCCCCAGCTATCCTTCCCAACAAATCTCTAAAAAATCCCTTGTTCTACTTCAAGGCAATCGCAAGGACTGAGGTCTTAAAACTATTACAGACTGTCTCTGACAACACTAGCTCTGGATCAGACACACTTGAGCCTCAGCTCCTGAAACTAGCAGCACCATACATAGCCCCCCTTGCTGGCTAGAATTTTCACCTTGTATCTCTCTAATAGCCAAGTTCCTGACCTCTGGAAGATTGCTAATGTAATGCCGGTTCTTAAAAAAGTTGATACTAAGGAGACTACTAACTACAGGCCTATAGCCATCCTATAGGTCCTAAGTAAAATTCTGGAAAAACCTTTTTGCAAATCAAACCACTGACTACCTCACAAAGTACAGCCTTCTCTCTGACACACAACTTGGCTTCCATAAAGGTCACAGTACCTCTACAGCGCTTCTCAAATTCACTAACGATGTGCTTACTAGTATGGACGCTGGCCAGCTGACAGGGGCAGTTTTTATAGACCTTGCAAAGGCCTTTGATCTTGTTGATCAACCCCCTGCTCCTCTCCACTCTTTGCAACCTAAGGTTTTCACCCCCAGTTGTCACCTGGTGTGGAAGCTATCTATCAAATAGAACTCAAATTATGAAATTCAACTCCTCTTTATCTGACGGTGCTACCATCAATATTGGGGTTCCCCAGGGTCTATTCTAGGACCTCTTCTTTTCTCACTTTTTATCAGTAACATAGATGAGGTTTTTCTTTCGTGCTCATCTATTCTCTATGCAGATGATCTTGTACTCTATTCAAGCTCTGATAAGGTCACCAGCATAAATGCATCCCTTTCTTCAGATTTCACAAATGTCCAAAATTGGCTTTCTGCACATACGCTTGTACTTAATGCTAAGAAAACCCAAGCAATGTTACTTGGATCTGCCCCTAAACTTAGGACATGTTAAACTCCCCTATTGGTGCAAGACCGCAGTGGCACACAAATAGAATGCGTTACATCTATTAAGTACCTGGGAATTCTTCTTGACCAATCCCTGGACTTCAGCCTGCATATACAATCTGCCTGCAAGGCAGTGAATGCTAAACTGGGGGTTGCTTACAAGTCCAGTTTCATGTTGACTCCCTCCGCTAAACTTGCTATTGCCAGAGGCATATTACTCCCTGCCCTCACCTATGGCATGCTGACCTTTACTGCCACACACAAAACCATCCTTCATAAGTGGGATGTCACTTACTGTATAATATCTGTCGATACACCTCCTCGTCACCACGGCTTAAGCACCACTGCCCAACTGTACAGGGACATGGGCTGGTTATCCCCCTCAGCTTGCTGTCAATACTGTCTTGGCTCCCTGATTGACTCTATACTCAGAAACCAGACCCCTTCAGCACTCGCAACATTGCTGGTACCTCAAACCTTCTCCTATAGACTGCGATCGGGTAGATAAATCCCTGCTGAATGCACCTAGATGTAAAACATCAAAAGGCTCTGTTGCCTTCAATCACTCTGCTCCTAAGCTTTGGAACTCTCTCCAACAAGCACATTGAATATCTGGATGCCATGACAGCTTCAAAAAAGGAGCTGTGCTTACATCTATCCCTTGCTGATCCCTGCACTTGTTTTAATCCTCCCTAATCCACTCACCCGCCAGATGCTGCCTGGCCTAACTTTAACCTCCCTACCTCATAGCACTTCTTACCCTTACTATCTCCTTGAGAGCTAATCTACCCCCCCCCCACACACACACCTGAGTCTTGTTTCAGAGGCCGTGATAATGCATCCTGCCCTGTCAGGAAATTGCCCTTGCCTTCTTTCACTGCCTATTTGAATCTTCATTGTTGTGACTAATTTGAACAATATTTCTTTGCTGCTATGTTGTGATATCTCTTCCTAGACTGTGAGGGTTTTCTCTGCCTAAAAAATTCTATGTGAATTGCATTAATTGTTATTGTCCTGGCTGCATTTATTCAGTACTACTAACTGTTTTGACGATGCTATTGTAATTTCATTGTACTCATGCTATGTACCTGTCTTTGATTGTTGTACTTTCCCAGGTCATGCCTCAAAATAGTAATTTCATGGCTAGTGCACCTACACCCAGTTAACAAAAACTAAATAAATGTGTAATGAGTTGCAAAGTGCTCAACAGTACTTAAAAGTGTTAACTATCAAAATACAATCAGTGAACAAACAGTGTATAATTATAACAAAGACATGCAAAAAAAAAAACACTAGGATAACATATAAATTTAAAAACAGCAGAAGATAGTCAATGCAGTAAGAACTCTAAGACTGTCTTGGTCCTTATCATAGTTCATCAGTGCTTGAGGAAAACATTTTTTTTACACATCTAGTTGTTTTTTCTCCTCCGTGCCCTAGAAAGGAAGGAACACATGACACAGTTAGTTAATGCTGCTATCAAAGGAGAAACACTTCAGAAGTTATATATAATCTGTCATTCTAAAAGAACATAGAATCATCATTGCCCACATAGAAGGCCCCACACTTGCAAACTGTTAAATACACCAAATTGCTGATGATACAGCTAAATCATCTCTCTCTCTACATCAAAGAAGTCCTGGAAAGCCCATTCTACCACCTTGCTCCCATACCAACGTTCAAGGAAACGTTGACTCATGGACAAGATGATCACTTTCTTCACTGCTGTTTCTCCTAACCCTGAGAAACTGGGCCAGGAGAAACTGCAGTGAAGAAAGTGATCATCTTACACTGGGACTTCTTTGAGGTGGAGAGAGGTAATTTATTGACTGTAAGACAAAAGGGATAGGGGACAACCTAGGGTGAATTTTCTTTCAACTTACACAAGACACTCCAGGGAGGTCGAAAAAGTTATTGGAGAGAACTGGGGTATTCTCTAGACAGATTCACTTCTCAGGGAAGTGACTTTAGCCTGTCCAAGAATGGTATACAAAAGGGCAAAATTTTGTGTGATGTACTAGAACACAGTTATCAGCTGGAGTTAAAAACTAACATCAAGGCTAGTGGTACTGGGTGAATATAGCGCTACCAAAACAGCGCATGAATAATTGCACAGTCTAAAGCGTGGGATTCAGTACAGCGACAGGGGTATAATAGAAATAGGAAACTACCACTACCCCATCACACAATAGGAATGGAAGGAAGGAGTGAGCACACCAGAAGTGCTGTGCCTGGTCGAGCCACTCTTATGGTGGAGTGGCTAAGACACAAGCACCTGGCGTAGTGGAGACCTAGGGCTTGGGGTCTGAGTCCCATCTCCTGATATTTTTTTTAGGTTTAAAAAAAAACTAAGTGCCCCACTCCCAAATTTGCCTTTTGCCCCTTAGTCCACACCCCCCCCAGAGTCAGTTACTTTAGTTGGGGTGGTTGAGGGCAAAGACCCCCTCTTCAGGGGTGTGGAGGCTGAGCCCCCCACATAAACAAAGAGTTTGGCATTGCTGCCAATGGTATGCGCTATGGTGGTCGGGTCAGTGTTGTGTCATGACCTTATTTTGCCGCACGCTGTTTTGTATGTGGCATTGTTGTATGTGCAGTTTCATCTGCGACATTATGACCCCATGCCAGATCTAGTGGCCGGTGGCATAACCGCCCATGTGGGTCTCACCCCTGTGGCAACTGCAAGTTCTGTCCATCAGTTTTGAAAGCAAAAACTTTCATGAGAGTGAATGCATCTAAAACGTATGAATTTAGGTCATTCTTTAGCTGTGTCGCCAGCAGTTTGGTGTATTTAGCAGTTTGTGAGTGTGGGGTCTTCTATGTGGGCAAGACCACCAGGCCTTTTAAAATTTGCATAGGAGAACATCTAGGAAGTATTGCTGGGGAAGACAGCAAGAATGCTTTGGCTAACCACTGTAAAATAGGGAGACAGACAGGCTTGAGCCACACCTTTAAATTCTGTGGCATTGAGAATTTGGGGCCATGTGGGGGGGGGGCTTGAATCATAAACTAATCCAATGGGAGTCCTTTTGAATTTACACATTGGGGTCATTAGAGATACCTGTCTTGAATGACAGGATAGAAATATTTAAATGCATTAAAAAGTGATCCTCTGTACATGTCTATGATCTTTTAGAGTGACAGATTATATATAACTTCTGAAGTGTTTTTTCTTTGATAGCAGCATTAACTAACTGTGTCATGTGTTCCTTCTTTTCTAGGGCGCGGAGGAGAAAGATAACTAGATGTGTAAAAAAATGTTTTCCTCAAGCACTGATGAACTATGATAGGATCAAGACAGTCTTAGAGTTCCTACTTCATTGACTATCTACTGTTGTTTTTAAATTCATATGTTGTCCTAGTGGTTTTTTTTTTGCATGTCTTTATTATAATTATAGTGTTTGTTCACTGATAGTATTTTGATATTTAGCACTTTTAAGCACTGTTGAGCACTTTGCAGCTCATTACACATAACAGTGTACTGTTGATTTAAATTGTACATTTTAAAAATACTCTTTGTGACCTGCTGATTCATCCCTCTGATGACGCACTAGGTGCAAAACCAGTCGGGGTTGTGACTACCTGGTTTTTATGGCGTTTGTGTGGCGGTATGTAATACTTCAATAAAATTGCTTTTGTATGCAGTTTGAGTGGTGCTGGTATTTGTCTTTTTGCATTGTTGGTATAGTTACCGGGCACGCTCTTAAGCAGTGGAGCTGTTTTGTTTGCTGAGCTTAGTGAAACCATGCCCCCTCTGTTCTCCAGCCCGCACTGTCTCCTGGCCACCAGCTCTGGATTTGTGTACTGAGGGAGAGGACGACCCTCCCCCTCCTGACCCCACGGGGGGTGTGTGCAATCCACAAGGGACTCCCAGTGGCTGAGGGAGATGTTTGCAGTTGGGTTGGGGGGGGCAGGGACATAGCTAACAGCTGCCTGCCTGCTGTTCATACAGAAACATCGTTATGGCGACAAAATAAAGGCCCCTCCTTTTCCCAGGTAGTCCAGTGTGGACCATACACTGAACTGAGGCACACCAGCTGTTGACATTACTCTGGAAGCTTCTGACTGGTGCAGTGGAGGCAGAAGAGGTTTGTCACACTTGCCAGCATTCAATTTCCAGGTTAAAGCTATGACTACATCAAAAACTTCCTCAGAGTTTCTCTCCTTTTTGGAAAAAACACACAGAATGATTACAATTCAGCTGCAATGCTGCACCCCTCTAAAATGTAACTTTTACACAGGTAAATGTGTAGTGATACACCTGGACACTAGATACCTAAGAGTGAGCTATACACTCAATGGAATTACAATAAAAATAGCAGTCCATGAAAGAGATCTTGGTATTGTTATCAACAAAAGTCTAAAGATAATTGTGATAACAAAGTTAACAAATCCAACCAGTTCCTGGGTTGTATTAAAAGAAATGTCACTAATAGATCAAGGGAAGTGCTGATGCCTCTATACTGTGCACTGCTGAGATCTCATGAGCAATACTCAGAACAGTTTGTGGTACCTTATCAGAGGGGTTACTATGGAAGGATTGAGAGAAGGGCATTAGGGCAACAAGGATTATCAGTAGAATGGAGGCTGAGAATCTTAGACATGAGTCTGAGGGGATGTGATCCTGGTATTCAAAGCCTCTAAAGATTACTCTATCCTCAAAATTCTCCACCTAACCTTCAGAACAGTCAAAATCAGGAGAAGGGGGACACAAATTACAGCTTACAGGTGATAACTTCAAAACAGAGCAATGGAGACATTTCTTTGCACAAAGGATAGTGGATGGTTGGAACAGCCAACCTGAGCATGTAGCCATTTGCTCAGCTACAGTCACAAAGCATCATCTACATAAATGCATGAGGCTGCACAACATACATGGATATAACCGCTGAATGGAGGGAGTTGGCCTTGAAGGGCTTATTGCCTGCACCCGACCTTCCCCTTCTTATGTTCCCCTGCTAGCCTTTATCCAAAGGCATTCCTGTCATTTTTTTTCTTCCCCTCTCGGACCCTGGCCCACCTTCTTACCGGGTCCCCCAGTCCTGTCACCCGGCTTCTTGTGGGCTTGCCATCCACTCCATCCTCCACTTTGCCTCTCCCTTACCCCCCCCAGGCCTATGGGCGAGGGGGCGATGGGCTGAACCTCTCACTGCACAGACCAGGTCTCAAAATGGAGGAGTGCCAGGTCACCGGTGCAGGGCCTGCAAGGAGCTGGTATTCATCCTGCCGGGACCCTTCTTCTCCATTTTCTGGGTCTCCTCCCTCTTGGACACCAGCATCGGGGGTGCGCATGGCATGCACCACGACCGTATGTAGTGCACGGCACTCCACCCACGCATTCCTCCCACTATACTTTCTCCACTATACTGCCACCTGTGGTCACCCAGGTGGCAGTGAAGCAGTGGAGCTAGCAACCCTCCCTCTCCAGTGGAGATCATCCTCCTGGACACTTGATCCTCCTCCCCCCAACCAGCCCCTGACGCCCTGCGCTCATTCCAAAGGCAGGTCACCGGTGTCGCAAGTGGTACCGCTGTGCCAACTGGCCAGCCCAATTCCTGTCATTTTTGATTGCTTATGTTTTTTGCAACCCCCCTTCAACCAGCTCACTGACCAACATGACTTTCCCATGGGAGTGAGTACGGCCCAACATAGTCCTGTGTCTATGGGTATTTTGAACTGAAATAAGCTCACCAGGAGCCTCTTGCACACAATCGCACTTGTAGACTGGTCCACCCTTCTCCATACTATAGGGACAGCCGAGACAGGCTTACATTTTTGAATGGAAAATGAACATTTGGACCCAAGAATTTGTCCTGGAATTTCCTTTGCTAGAATCATGATTATACATGTGGGCACAACAGTTAATTCATACTGATCAAGCAGATCCAAATCACATCATCTTCTGCGCAATTAATTACCTATTTTTAACTTCAGCACCTTGGGTGGGGCATGACCTTTAACCTCCCTTCTGAACTCTCTGGGTACCTGTACTATCCCCTGGGATAACCAAGCAAGTGGACATCTTCCCAGGAGCCACCAAGGCCACTACCCTGGAATCTTAGTTCCCCAATTAGGACTAGTTCATATAACAGCAATCTGCTGATAATATGCTCATGAACATCGGCAGGCTGAGACAAGGTGCCCAGTAAGATTGTGGATAACTAAATAGGAGAACAGTATTCCATTTTCCTTCTTACTGAAACCCAGCTGTGCTGGGAACTTTCAATGCCCCCTGCCTTCATGGCAGAGCTGTCATCCACCAAAGCTTTGCATATGCTGCAATGTCTTATATCATACCCTACTGGGGAATTCACGCTCATAAAAGAAATAGAGGTTTGCACCAGGAAGCTGGTGCATCAGTAAAAAATTTGTAAAAACCCAAGACAACCGAGCACTCAGCACCTCATATCACTTGGACACCGGAGATTTTAATCAAAAATATATATTTATTCAAATAGAAACCAAAAATCAATACACCCCCTCATTAATAAATTCACGCTCATGCAGCAATGAGTGCCTAGCTTAAACCTTATGTTTGGGGACCCTCCCCACATTCTCAGAGACATTCTTCTACCTGTAGCCTGGAGACTTTCTTTATCGACCCAGATGACTGCTCCAGTTCTGGATTTACCTTCTTCCTTCTGCACTTTCAATTGCTCAGGCTCCTAGTTATCGTCCCCAGTGCATCTTCTCCAACCCACTTCTTGTGCAATCCCAATTAGGCTGAAGGATGATTAGGCAACACACCTTGAAGGTATTCCATGCAGGATCCTTCCCCTTGGAAACCTACCAGACTGTCCATCTACAGCCACAGGTTTGGTTTCCTACTATCATTTTCATAGGGTCAGGGTATCTGAAGCTTGAGCCCCAATTCCAACTTCCAGATGTACTATATGTCCGCTGCCTTCACTATGGGGTTCAGATCAAATGACACCCATAGATTAAGGGGGAACCAAACCTTGAGTCCCAGGTGGGAACCCGTTCCATTAATGGCTCATACCAGATTCATTTAACATAAACCAGTCACTTGGATGAGCCACCTCCTAGCCCCACCCTACCAGTCACATGTCAGTACACAAGTATCCAGCTACGGAACTGGCATACATATGAGGTTTCCCCCAGCCAGTCCTCTGATTAAGGCATTGAACTGACTCCTCAACTTTCGGCAAAAATCCTAGGCAGTAATTCCCTCCCCATCTTCTCCAAGCTGCTTAGTCCTTGGCTCAGCTCTTCATGCTTCCTGCCAAACACCTCTCCTCCACACCCTTTCTATACTCCTGTGCTCCTCCCACTACCCTGCCAAGGCTGATGCATGGGCACCATTCCGAGGCGGGCACAGCTGATAATAACCACTGCCCCCTTTCTACAGAGAAAGGGGTTGTTATTTTTTTTTCTTAATGTAATTTTTATTTTAAAAGGTCTTCACAGTACAGTAATAAACACACATGAAAACATATCACTGTGATGTCTAGCAGTCATTTCTTAGAGTACAGTCACACAATCTTAACAATGAAACATAGAGTAGGCAGGCCCACCCCCATTAAATGTTCAGTGAATGAAGGGTGGTATAGCTGCACCGATTAGCAGTACCACTTCTATATGTGACCTCTTGGAGAGTCCAAGGGAGCATAGATCTTGGTACAGGTAGAATTTCTGAGAATATTATCTCACACCCAATATCTTCCAGTGTCTTGTGTGAATCTTTAAAGCCGTTTATGGCCAGCCCGGTGATGCAGAGGGTTGAGGCACTGGATGCCTTACCTCACGCTACGCCAGCAACCCGGGTTAGGGATCTACCTCGGGTCATTGGGGTGCTGGCATGGGGCGGGAGGGTGGAGCAGGATTGAGCATGCCAGTGGGCAGTTCTCCTCTCCTGAGGGTGGTGAGAGTGGGTTGGTGCCCCCCCGTAGTTCCGGTCCCACCAGGTGGAGGTCCGGTGGGTAGCGTAGGCAGAGAGGGGGTGGCAAAGTAGCAGGGAGGTGGAAGGGCTGAGCTGGCACCGGGGTCTGGCGTGCCTCCACACACACCTGCTACGACTGTGTGCTGGGGCCTCGGGGGTCGGGGAAAAAAAACTACATGTGTCCCGTCGGCCAGTTGTTGGAGCGACAGGGACCAAACAGCTATATATATATATATACATATATATATATATATATATATAAAGCTGTTTATTATTTCTTCTTCCTGTTGACTCTTTACATTATTAGTACCGACATGAATCAGTGCTACTAGATTAGTTTCTGAGGGTTTTATGATATTTGGTACTATAACCTGAATGTTTTTTATCTTTGCCCCTCAGTAGCTGCGTGATGTTACATTTTCTTTATTACCCCTTGTGGAATATCAATTTGTGTATTTTGTAATAGAATTTCCTAATATGAATACCTGTATGGGGGAGTCTTGCTTGTTTTCCTGGGGTTCTGTATCCATTACTTGATCAATATTTGTACTCCAATCAGTTGCTACAGCATCACCACTATTTACTAGGTCTAGTATAGGCTCCTATTCTGGAGAATCTCCCTTGTTTTCCTGGGGTTCTGTATCCATTACTTGATCAATATTTGTACTCCGATCAGTTGCTACAGCATCACCACTATTTACTAGGTCTAGTATAGGCTCCTATTCTGGAGAATCTCCCTTGTTTTCCTAGGGTTCTGTATCCATTACTTGATCAATATTTGTACTCCAATCAGTTGCTACAGCATCACCACTATTTACTAGGTCTAGTATAGGCTCCTATTCTGGAGAATCTCCCTTGTTTTCCCTGATGTTCTGTATTCATTATGTGTTCATTGTCTTTGTTCTGATCTGTTGCTATTCACTCAATCAATCAATCAATCACTTTATTTAACCAGGCATATACACCATTGAGCAAGCTCATTTTCAAGGTGGTCCTGGGCAATAATACACTGCAGTATAGTACAAGGAAAAATACAGATGAGTTAAGGTAGTAAGGTATTGTCTCACCACTACTTACTAGATTGATTACATTTTGTGACTGATCTATTAGCTCAATTAAATTAATTAAGGGGGTGTATTGATTTTTGGTTACTACAATTCTCCATACCTAGGGTTAGCGGGGGTGGCTCTCCTTCACCTGCAGCTGGTGCAGAATGCTGCGGCTAGGTTGTTGACAGGGTTGTCAAGAAGTAGCCATGTCGCTCCTGTGCTGCGCAAACTGCACTGGTTGCCGGTGCAATGGAGGATCACCTTCAAGGTCGCGTTGACCTGTAAGATCCTACACGGACAGGGACCAGGTTACTTGCAAGACCTCCTTCGGCCCTACTGCCCCTCTGCCCTCTCCGCTCCGCCGATGAGGGATTGCTAAAGGTTCCCAGGGTCCATCTTCAGACATCAGATGCTAGGGTTTTTGCTTTTGTAGCCCCGACCCTGTGGAACTCTTTACCTTGTCGGATTAGGGAGTGTCTGTCCACTGAGACTTTCAATTCCTCATTAAAAACATATCTTTTCGGCCTGGCCTTTGGGGATAATATTTAATTTTATTATTTGCTGCCTGTTATTTTAAAGTCTTTTTATTGAATATTTGTTTTTATATTGTATCTGTGCTTTGGCTTTGGAAAAGCACATTATAAATAAAATCTGATTGATTGATTGATTGTTGCTCACACCTTATTCTCTACTGTATATCTGAGATATCATTAAGTGATCAGGCAAGGGGCTTTCAACAGCTTGCTTTATGATTGTAAACACTGTGTGCGCTGGTTCTGGTTCTGTTTGTTTAGGTTTGTACTTTAACAGGTAATCTCTGGGTTGCAGCTGCCAGAAAAAATCTGCTTGTTGCAAAGTCTATGTTTTGGAGTTGTGCAAATGGAAGCCTATCCGCTTGCTTAAACAAACTCTGGTTAGAGCCAACATTGCTACTAATACATTAACCTGAAAATGGAATATAGAATAATGTGTGGCTTAGTTCAATTTGCTTGATGTATTATTGTGATGTAAAAATCCTACATTTACTGAACAACAGGGAAAAAGGTTATGGAGCATAGATTCCCCAACCCTCCCAGAACAACTTGAAATGGAAGGGGCTTCCGGAGATGTCACAGACCCGATTAGCAGCTACACTCATGGCCCCTGACTCACCCGCCAGTTAACCTCCTCAAAACAACGATTTCCTAAAGAAAATGACCAAAATGGCTGGAGGAGGGAAAAAGGATGACCACTGCACCAGATCCAGACTGCAGATCAAGAATTTGGAGCAAGATGGAGCCAGATTGAGATCCCTCTCTATTCAGATGGCAGTTGGAACCCATCTCCTGCCAGCACCAGGGGTCAGGTATATGATACAGGTACCAAGGCTGAAAAGCTGACTTAGAGCCATTTTGAGATCTATTTGAAAGAAATTTGGGATTTCAGAGAGGACACAAGGCAAGAATTTCACAAGTGCACCAGAAGTTAGTAAAAGTAGAGTGTAGAGTAGAGGCCATGGAAGGGAGGGTGACTCTAATACAGGACAATGCCATTCAGTTGGAGGAAGTTGAGGAAACCTTGTTGTACCGTGCTGCAGTTCTGCAAGACAAATGTATTGATTTGGAAAGCAGATCGTGCAGAGATAACTTGCTCATGTATGGACTGTCCGAGGGTGCAGAAACCAGACTTGTGACTGACTTATTGTCGAGTCTTTTAACAGATGTGCTAGCCCTCCCTGCTGTCTGCACATTAAACACAGGACATACACACAGGACCTTGCAACCTTGGTCGAACAACCCACAAAGTCAACTGTGCTCCATCATCTTGAAGTTTCACAGTTATAAAATTGAAAAAGAAATTTTAAGAAAGGCTTGGCAAAGGAAAGACATGAAATATTTGGAGCATGTCTTCTATTTCATCAAGACCCCCCCCCCCCGAAATCCAGAGGTCGCGCATAGCCTATGTGGATATCATCATGCTTGTGAGGGAAAAGCTATTTTAATTTCACAGCTCATTCTCAGCAAAGCTAAGAGTTTTTTGGGAGGAGCGAGTCGCGATACACAAGACACCAGAGGCAGCAAGAACAGCATTACTAGGAAAGGGATTCCAAGTCCCCACCTCCACAGAGGGCCCATCACAGAAGAGCAAGGCCCAACCAGCAGACAGGCATACTGTGATATCCCAAAGAACACGCATGTCTGGTCAGCTGGCTGCCCTAGGTGACACGCAACAGATCTGGAAAATGCTCCAAGGTCTGCAAAAAAGCTAATTGAAAGACACCACCATGGCAGAACAGACAGCCTGACTTTTTGCCACTCAAGTACCGTATTTCTCCTCTCAGAGGCAGACTGGTTGATCTGTCTTTATACTTCTTTTCCCCACTGGGTATATTTTTATATTCACTTGGGACAACTTAAGAGACCATGAAGCACAAGTAGTGCAATGCATATTCTTTCTTAATCTCACATATGAAGACTAATCCACTGAAGTACTTTATATGATATCTAATCAGTTAGGCAGCATGTTTCTTTCAGTGTTGCTCAGAGAGTATCCTAGAAATTAGGATACCAACAGATACCTCCCATTTGGCCAGATAGTTGCTGTGGTAGAACATTAGTACTATCTGACCATGGATCCTGCCCTAGGATCCAGCTTGGATCCTAACTATCTGATCTAGGATCCCTAGGTCTGACCTAGGATCCATCGCTATCTGACCTAGGATCCGTGGATCCTAACTAGGATCCATCGCTCTCTGACCCCCGGATCCTAACAATCTAACCTAGGATCCCTGGATCCTATCTAGGACCCATCACTATCTGACCCTGGCTCCTACATCTGTCTTTGGTAGGATTTCTAGTAGGTAGGATACCAGCACTATCTGACAGATAGTGGTAGGACCCATAAAAGCACTATCTGAGAAACATTAGTTTCTTTACATCGTGACAACTTCTTATCCATATGAACACACAAAGAAGCCAGCAGAAGAAGGTCATTTGGTCTATCAAGTCTGCTCATATTGCAGGGTCCACAGCTTCAGCTAATGTCCCTGCCCTCCCTCCCCACTCCTCCTATCCTTCCTACCCATGATCCTTACCTTCCCCTATGCCTATCCCAGCCTCTCTTAAAGCTGACCACTGTCTTAAATGAGATGACCTCTTTCGGCAGCGCATTCCAAGTGTCCACCACCCTCTCTGTAAAGAAGTGCTTCCTGACCTTCCTCCTAAACCTCCCACCCTCCAGCTTAAGACTGTGCCCTCTTGTGTTATGGTTGCCACTTATCTTAAAGAGACTTTCCTTATCAACCTTATTTATCCCTTTCAAGTACCTGAAGGTCCCAATCATGTCCCCTCTCTCTCTCTCTCTCTCTCCTGTCTTCCAGGGAATACATGTCCAGCGCCCTCAGCCTCTCCTCATTCCTCATATGCCTTACCCTGCTGACCCAATATCATCTTTTTAGCCCTCCTCTGGACCTTCTCCAGCAGGTTAATGTCCTTTTTGAGGTGTGGGCACCAGTACTGAATTCCATACTCTAGATATGGTCTTACCAGTGATTTGTACAAGGGCAGTATAACCTCCTCTCCTACTGCTGATCCCCCTAGATATGCATCCCAGCATCTTGTTTGCCTTTGCTGCTGCTTTCTTCCACTGCATGGAGTGCTTCAGGTCACTAGTGATCATCACTCCCAGGTCCTTCTCCTCCTCTAATGCAGATACTCAGACTCTACCCAGGTGGTATTCTGTCCTGGGATTCTTGGCTCCAATATGTATAACTTTGCATTTCTTGGCATTGAAGCCAAGCTGCCAGATCTTGGACCACCTCCCCAGCTTTTCCAGATCTTCCTGTGGGTCCTGTATCCCTTCAGCTGTGTCCACCCTCCCGTAGAGCTTGGTGTCATCCACAAATAGGCACATTTTGCCCTTAATGCCATCCAAAATGTAATTGTCGAAGACATTGAACAACATCAGCCCCAGCACAGAGCCCTGTGGGACCCTACTGGTTACCTCTCTGGTGCCAGGTAACTCTCCCCACAACCACCCACTGGGTTCTGTCCCTCAGCCAGTTTTCCACCCATCTATCAATCTTTTCCCCAACTTCCTGATCAACATTTTGTTGGGCACAGAGTCAAAGGCCTTGCTGAAATCAAGAAAGAGGATGTCTACCGCTTGGTCCCTGTCTATGTCTTAGCAACATAGTCAAAGAAGTCAATCAGATTCATTTGACACGATCTCCCCCCCATGAACCCATACTGCCTCGTATCCTGGAGACCATGCTACTCTAGATATTCCACCAACCTTCCCTTTAGTATGGTCTCCATGAGCTTGCCCACAATGGAGGTCAGACTGACTGGTTTGTAATTCCCTGGGTCATCCTTGGGACCGCTTCTGTGGAGGGGCACTACATGTGCTGTTCTCCAGTCCTGCAGTACCACCCCTGACTCTAGTGAACTATTAAATAGATCTGCCAGTGGCCTTGCCAGCTCCTCAGCCAGTTCCTTTAGTACTCTTGGATGTACTCTGTCTGGGCCTAGTGATTTGTCAACCTTCAATGCCAGCAGCCCCTCCCTCACTCTGTCCTCCTCTATCACTACATCTGTGTTCCCTTCCCTCCCTGCTCCTCTTTTCCCTTCTGAAGACACTGGTCCGTCCTTCTCCCTGGTGAAGATGGAACAGAAGTATTCATTTAGTATCTCTGCTTTTCCCCCATTATCCTCCACCCACTCCACCCCGTTCTTAACCCTAACAGTCCCTTCCTTCTTGTCCCTCTTCTCACTTATATAGCGAAAGAAAGCCTTCTCCCCTTCTTAATTCCTTCAGCTATCTGTAGCTCCTTCTGTGCCTTTGCTTGCCGGACTTCCTTACTTGCCTCACTAGCCAACCTTAGGTAATTTTCCCTATCCACCTCTCTCTTGATCTTCCTGAATTTTCTGTAGGCCAGCCTCTTTTCCCTTACTGTCTGGGCAACCCCAGAACTGAACCAGCTGGGCGCTTTGGCCCTTGTGTTCTTCACCCTGAGCCTAACACACTTATCTGTGGCAACCAGTATTCCTTCCTTAATGATGGACCACCTTTGGTCCGCCCCATATCTGCTATGACGCCCGCCAGATGGCTCCTTAGCACTTTCGTCATTTACTTGAAGTCCGCCCTCCTGAAATCTAAGATTTTGGTCTTAGTCAGGATGCTTTCCCTGCCCATATCAAACTGGAACCACACTGTGCAATGGTCACTTCCACCCAGTAGCTCTGACCATTATTTCTGTACATGCTCCCCATTTGTGAGTACCAGATCAAGAATACCTCAGCTCTTGTTGGTTCAGTGATGCCTGAGTCAGAAACCCACTGCAGTTCTTCCAGGATCACTTGACTCCTAGCACATGTTGTGGAGGGTATGATCCAGTTCACATTGGGCAGGTTGAAGTCCCCCACAATTACCACCTCTCCTTTCCCTGCAGCTTCCAATATTTGTAAGCTCAGTTCCGTCTCTCTCCTCATCCTGATTGGGTGGTCTGTAAACCACCTCCAACCTCACCTTTCTCCCTTTATTGGACCATAACTGAACCCATAATGTCTCCACCTCCCCTTCCTCCAACTCCTCCCTCGTGCAAGTTATTCCCTCCCTGATATAAACTGCCACCCCTCTCCCCTTCCCGACTACCCTGTCCCTCCTGTATAGTTTATATCCAGGGATCGCAAGGTCCCAGTCATGGTGTGATGTTGCCCAAGTCTCGGTTACTGCAGCTATGTCCACCCACCTGTCTGCTAATAGTACCAGCAGATCGTCCATCTTGTTTCCAAGACTCTGTGCATTCAGAGACACCACCTTCCACCTAGAATCTGACCTTCCTTCTCTTCCCTCTATTCTTCTATACATATTTATTCCCTCTGTGTGCACCCCTCCACATACCCTTGTTATGTGTTCCTCACCCCCTCCACCCTTTGCTAATTGTGTTCTCGCCCCTTCCACCTCCTCCCTCCAGACCTCTTCCATCACTGTGGGGGGAGGTTCACTGACCTCCTTCTCTCAGTGTCCAGTGGCCTGCATGCCCGCTGCCCCCCCAAGTAGCTTAAATTAAGTGTAGTGGTTATGTATTCCCCCAGTTTGTCCCCGAGTACCCTCAAACCCTCCCTACTGAGGTGTAGCCTGTCTGGCGAAAAGAGTGCTTTGCTTGACCAGGTCTCCTCCCAGTCCTCAATACAGATGGCTATCTCTTCCCTGCACCATTTCCTCAGCCAGTCATTAAAATCCTCTATTCTTCTTTTCCTGGCTGTACTGGCGCTTGGTACTGGTATCACCTCTGAAACAGCCAGCGAACTTCCTTCCTCCCTGCAGATCTTTCCTAACTCCCTGAACCTACTTTGCACTACCTCAACCTCCTCCCCAGCTAGGTCGTTGGTTCCCAAATGTATAACTAAATTAGGTTTTCCTCCAACCTCCCTTACTCTTGGGCCCACATACCCCGTTGTCATCCCTAGCATACAAACCACCCTCCTGCTTGTATTTGGGTCTCCTTTCCTTCCCCAGTGAATACCCCTAATTATGGAGTCCCCTATGATTGCCACCCTTCCATCCCCTGCACCTGTGCTCCCCGTCATTCCTTTCTTACCTTCGGTACTAGTTGCTTTCCCACTTAACTGCTTCCTCTGCAGCTTGGTGAACTTATCTCCACATCCACAATTTATCCCCTTAACTGTTTTTCCATCTCCCACACTGCCCTTCCCCTTCTGACTATCTATATCTTCTTTCAGTTTCCCCTTCCCTCTTCCTTTCCTTTTCTCTCCCTCACCCCCATCCTCCACTCCATTTTACCTGCCTCCTCTTCCCTGCCCACCCTGACTAGTTCCCTCTCCTCTCCTCTGTACTCCAACTCTCAGTTCTGGTTCAACTTACCTCCTACCTCACCTCCTGCTGCCCCCTCCCTCCTTCCAGACAGTGGTAAAAATCTATTCAATAAAGGCACCCCTTTAGAATTTCCCACCCTTAATGTTACTCTCACATTCTCACCACTTCCCCTTACCACTTGCCATTCCTCCACCCTGGGCTCCCTAGTCCTCTGAGGATGAGATACTACTGTACACTGGGTGCTCCTCCCCACTCCCATCCCCTGCCTGATGCCCTCACTCCCCTGGGCATCACCCCTTTGTCTTTCCCTCCACTGCTCTGTTCCTCTGACTTCCCACACCATCCTTCCCAGCTCCCATCTGAGCAGCCTTAGTTCAGCCCTTAGCTGCTCCAGGCTCTTACACACAGGACATCCCCCTTTACTCCACAACACCCCCAGAAAGACTGCTGCCCCACACCTATTGCAATTTTATGTATTTATTTATTTATTTTATTCTAGAATTACAAGTACCTTTGAGCCATGACTCTTTTACAAAGGTTCCACATCAGTCTGGGGAA
This sequence comes from Neoceratodus forsteri, assembly GCA_016271365.2. Classification (NCBI taxonomy): domain Eukaryota; kingdom Metazoa; phylum Chordata; order Ceratodontiformes; family Ceratodontidae; genus Neoceratodus; species Neoceratodus forsteri. Next base: position 424,088,063 of record CM028138.1, read on the forward strand.
ACAAATACATACATGACATAATACAATTGGTAGAATCCGAGTAGTTGAAATGCTAACACTTGGGAAAGAAGGTAACAGCACAGAGCATTAAGTAAACAATGCTCGCAAGGGATTCTTAAACAAACTCAATGTTTTGAGATACATAACAAGGAGGGCACAGGTCAGGACACAGGAGGGGAGGCGGCCGTGAGGCTTTGTCATTGCAGGAGAAAGTGGTAGTGTCAGGGTGGGTGGTGGGTGGGGGCAGGAGTGAAGAGAGGGAGTGGTAAGTGCTAGAGGAAAGAGTGGATTATGAGTGACGGTCACAGGAGCTGGAGGCAGAGAGGTGGAGGTGAAGGTTAGTTTTGAACTGGCCCAGATTTTGAAGAGAGGTGAGGTCTTTGCTGAGACCATTAAACCAAGAGGGTGCCTGGTGAGCAAAGGACCTTTGTCCCTGCATGGTGCGGCACCTGGGGATAGGCAGTATTTGATCTATAGACTCCCTAGTGTGGCATGTGTTGCGCACTGGGCATAGGAGGGTTTGGACTCCAGGGGGTGCGAGGCCTAGCATGATCTTCTTTGACATTAGGCAGGTGTGGTATTTTATCCGGTTGGATAGTTGTAGCCAACCTGTTTGGGAGTAGAGCGCACATGTGTGGGTGAGACGGTGGGATCCTGTGATGAGGCGGCAGGCTTTGTTAAGTGCCAGGTACAGGCGCCTAAGGGCCGTATCAGTAGTAGAGCCATAGATAACCAGACCGTAATCGATTAGTGAGACAACAGAGCTCTGCACAGCTATCCTTAAGGCATCTGTAGTGAGGCATTGCCTGTGCCTATAGAGAAGACCTATGCGCTTATTAACTGCATTTGCAACATTGTAGGTGTGGATGCTATAGGATAGATGACTGTCGAGAGTGATGCAAAGGTATTTGAAGGAGTGGACTTGGTCCAGTACAGCACCAAGGCAGTTTGTAATGGTGATGGGTTGTGACTTATGTTTGTTGCAGGAGCTGCAGAAAAGCATCAATTTTGTTTTCTTGTAGTTGAGAACCAACTTTTGTCTATTGAACCATTTTTCAACGGAGGTGAAACCCATCTGGAGCTTTTTTTGAAGTAGGAAGGGGTCCTGGTATGTGGCGTGAATGACTGCATCATCCGCATAAAGCAGGATTTGTTCAGTGCAGGATTGCGGGAGAGTGTTCAAAAAGAGGCTGAAAAGGAGCGGACTGAGAATGGATTTACCACTCTCCTGCTTCCCATACATGTACTTATTCCCCAACATCCTCCCAGCCCAGCTTCTCCTGGCCTCCAGTTATACATAACTATAAAATAACTATAAAATTCAAAAATCTATAAATTTCTATCCCACTTTACCATCAAAATGTAACAACAATCTCAATAATCTAGAACTCAATAGGCTGCTACTTCCAGTGTTCTATCAAATACAGATCACTAACTTTTATATTATTTTATGGGTAAGGTTTTGCCTTAATCTGGGCATCATAATGGCTCCTCTGTTGTGCACCCAATATTGACTCCCCTCTGCACCCTAGCATAGTAGTCTTTCTTCCTGGTTTTGATTGCCCTGGGGGTTGTTGTACCTGCTCTCCCCATTCTGTAGCACTCCACATTGTCAATGAGTAAACATTACAAATGGGTATAGTGCAACCCTACCAGGGGAATGGCACAGCTAAAGCTTTTGAATGTTAGGCATCTGAGGATTCCATACCCTAATGGCAGTTCCCCAGTTTTGCTGTACCATTGGAAGGAGAGAGAGCTACTTTACTGATTGGGACAGTTGTGATTCTTGTGAAGACTTCAATGTGGGGCTGCAATTCTGCTCTGCAGGTTGCGGCTGCCTGGTTATAGGGAGCACCCCTAAATTCTAAAATCATGCCTGTTAAGCTGCAGCCTGAAATGGACTAACCTGCCTAATTTTATTTCTCACTCCCTTGTGGACTGAGAGCCACTTTTATGCCTTGCTAGGGTGTGTTTGTATGGTCTCCTGGTTCTTTTGGTAAAAAAACAAAAAACAAAGGTGCCTCAGGTAGGTACACATTTATTTTTGTTTGGGGAGAGTAGGGGCTCTGAGGGGTAACTCGTCTCTGGCGTTGGTTTTCTTTATCCCCACCACACCCCAGCTTGAGGTTATTTTTTAAGGTTTACTGTGTGTTTGGTGCTTTTTGGCCAACAATAAAGTTACTGTGTGAAGGGTTGGAGAAGGCTGGTTGAATTCTCACCTTGTCCTCCATTCTTGTTACGGTTGTGCAGCCGCTATTAAGGCTGAACGTGCGCCTCCTCATTATTCCAGTTTCCTGCCAGATAAAGCGGGAGAACACAGTGTGCACAGGCATTTTTTCATTGCATGCAAGCATGCTCACTCCCTCACGATCTCGGGGAGAGCACATTTTCACTTTTTGAAGTTGCTGAACATATTGTACAGTTAAGCTGGCTGCCAGTTTCTGTGGAATTTTTTCTCCACATACAGTACAACCTCAGAGATCCGAACAGCATGGGAATGCATGGTGTTCATATCTCTGAAATTTCTGTAACTCTGAAAATAACTTTGAAATAACTACAAAGGGGCTTCTTGCAGTATCAAATACAATTTTAATATGAGTCAAACAACAAAAGGTTAAATACAGATAAGTAAGGTTTAGTGAAAGCCGTTAATTAAGTTTCAGAATGTTTAAAAAAATGTTGTTATAGCACTTTGCTTCAGTGAGCAGTGATGTTTTTTGGCAGCGAGATGTTGCAGTTCCCTGAGCAACATTAGGTTCATGGGACTCGCTTCTTGCTGCTGCTCCAGCCATTCAACACAAAGTGAGAAGCATTCTCCAGCGTTGCTGCGAGGAACATTCACAGTAACTGCCTCATCCCCCTCGTCTCCCTCGCTGTCAGTTTCATGTTCTGTACTCACGCGTGCTAGATTAAGGATGTCAGTGTCCAATAAGATCTGATGCCCCGTTTCTTCGTTATCAGCACCAATCCACCTCTCCTGCTCCTCCTCTGTTAACTCAAGCGCTTCACGCTCCTCTCCAAAGGTAATCTGAGTGTCGGCCACTGTGACGTCAGTCTCTTGTTCATCTTGGTACGGCCACAGTTTATTCCAAGACCTATGAAGGGAGTCAGAACTGATCTCACCCCACGCTTTTGCGCTCAGGTAAACAGCATCCTTTACAGTCAGCGGTTTGCAAAAATCAGTGTAACAGCTGTAGTCACTCATTAATAACAAAAGATGACGCAGCAGATCCCGCTTATAGCGACGTTTTAAGTTCTCTAATATGCCCTGGTCCATGGGCTGCAGAATGCTTGTTACATTGGGGCCAAAAAGAGGCACTTAATGCTGCCATCGCCTGAGATAAGATCTTCGACTGCAGGGTGTGAGGGGGCGTTATCCATCAGCAAAGCTGCCCTTGCTGGTAGAAATTTAGAATTCAGATATTCTTTTACAAGGGGGACGAAGTGTTTAAAAAACTAGTTGCTAAAAATGTTGCGGTCCATCCAAGAACTACGCTGGCTATAATAATGCACTGGAAGTGCTGACATTGTAACATTTGCAAAACATCTGGGCTTTGTGCTTTTATGAATGAACAGCAGTGGAAGTCTAAAAGCCGTGTTTTTTTTTTTCCCTGTCAGTGTTTGAGTTGTGGGCAGCTATATTAAGGGCAGAATAAATTTAAGGTTTTACTTTTTCTTGGCACCATGGCTTTCAGGGGACCATACATTACGAAAAGATGTGAGACCTGCAGAAGGGTAATGAGGCCCTCTCCCGTGAGTATTTATTGTCCTCATTGTGTGGCCCGGCATAGTATTTCTCTCACGGTGGCCCCCAGCCGGTCCTCGGACCTGGGGGAGGGGTACCTGGTCCTTCGCTTGGCAGTAGCAAAGCAGAATTGTGTAAGAATCTATTGTTGCTCCTCAGTGGGATTTTGAGTCCCGATGTCCCACAGAGTAACCCAACAGGTACACCCAACCCTAAGCCAGGCTCCTCAGGTCGGGGAGGGCCCACACAGGCACATCCAGATGCAACACAGCGTGAGCAGGCTGCGGAGTCAGATATGAAGGCAGATCCCGACCCTGCCCTTTTGGAAGGCCAGGATGATGATTATGAGGATCTTGGGGAAACATCTGACCTTAGAAAATTACTTTCAGATGAGGAGGACGTCCCTTCTGAGGAGGATGTAGAGGAAGGAGAGTGGACAGAACCCAAGTCCAGGATACAGATTCCACCTCTCTTTGATAATAAGTCCTTGTCCTTTTTAATAGCTAAGGAATGTAGATCGTTACAGTTCAAGAAGGAACAGTCCATGGAAACTCTTGAGGTTAATCCAGTTCTGTCAGCATCCTCCTCTGCTCCAAAATGTTTCCCAGGTTTTGTCCACTGTGACCAAATTATTGAACAGGAATGGGCAGGTGTGGATGAGAGAAGAAATCTCCCAAAACCAAAGACTAGGAATTATCCTTTTCTAGGGGAAAGGTCTCGCAAGTGGGAAACCCTGCCATTGGCAGACAAGGCTATTTATAATTCTATAAAACACACCTCCCTTCCAATGGAGGGGGCTCTGGCACTATCAGATTTGCATGACAAGCAGACAGATACCAGGTGCAGGAGGGCTTTCGCTGCTTCTGGCACAAACATTCCTACATCCCATGCTTCTTTTATTGTTGCCAGGGCCTTGAACCTCTGGGTCACTACACTGACAGATTACATTGCTCCTGATTCAGAGGGTGCAAGTATTTTGCAATTGGTGGCCATGGCATCCTCTTTTCTTGGGGATTCTACAGTGGACAACTTAAGCATGTCAGCCCGCTCAGCCTACCACTCTGCGTTGGCCATGGGGTCCGTGTGGCTCAGACACTGGTCTGCTAATCTGTCTTTGAAGATGAAGTTGTTTAATCTTCCATTTGAATGAAGTTTATTGTTTGGTTCTGGTCTGGATTCTATCTTACAGGAGGTACATGATAAGAAGGGCTACTTCCCGGTGTCAAACTAGCAACGTAAGGCCACAGCTGCTCAGTGAGGCCAGAGCGATGGTAATCACAGACAGTACTGAGGAGGGTATTTATCCCTTTCAGAACTTCGGTACACAAAGGAACAGAGGTTCCTATTCAGGCAACAGAGGATACAACAGCAGAAGTTCTTTTCCCAGGCGCCAGGGAGGAGGACAAGCACAAAGGGTTGGTACCTCACACTGATGGTACGCAGACCCATCCCTGCCCCCTTCCCCTTGGTGGAAGACTTCAGGAATTTTTTGCAAGATGGGCCCAAACAATGTCATACACCTGGGTTCTGGAAATCCTTCGCCTAGGCTATGCCATAGAGTTCTTAACTGTTCCTTCAAGGGGACGTTTTCTGTCATCCCCGGTTTCAAAGCAAGTGGTAGAACACCAGGCGGTGTAGGATGCTCTGACCAACCTCATTCAAATCGGGGCCGTAGTTCTGGTCCCACCAAATGAGCAGGGTCAAGGGTTCTACTCCCTCTACTTCATAGTTCCCAAGAAGTCTGGGGGGGTCAGGCCCATTTTGGATCTGAAGCATCTGAACAAGTTTGTGCACCACAAGATGTTCAAAATGGAGCTTCTGAGGACGATAACCCAAGTTGTTTGACTGGGGGATTTCTTAGCCTCCATAGATCTGACAGAAGCATACCTTCACATCCCCATCCATCAGTCCCACCAGAGGTACCTCAGGTTCTCGATTCTAGACCAACATTTTCAGTACAAGGCGCTACCGTTTGGCCTTGCAACAGCCCCTCGAGTTTTTTCAAAGGTACTGATTGTTCTGGTAGTTCAACTATGACAGGAGGGTCATTATGTCTACCCGTATCTGGATGACTTGCTAATCCGAGCACCGACAATGCTTCGTGCAAGGAGATCGGTGTCCAGGATCCTGGAGATCCCAGAATCGCATGGTTGGATGGTGAACTGGGAGAAGAGCTCCTGAGAGCCTTCGCAGTTGGGGTGATCTTCAGCACAAAAGTACGGAGGGTGTTCTTATCACTTTCCTCGGAGGAGGTGTTGCTGCTGGAGATACAGTGGCTCAGGACTCAGTCCTCGACATCAGCCCATACTCTACTGCAGATTATGGGCCTTATGACAGCAGCAGTGCATTTAGTTCCCTGGGCCCGCTTCCACATGCGGCCTCTTCAGACAGAGCTGCTGACTGCCTGGGATCCATCATCAGAGGACTATCAAGCCAGGATCCTCCTCACCCCTCAGCTTTGTCACTCAATGAGTTGGTGGCTGAATGTGAAGAATCTCAACAAGGGAGTTCCACTGGAACTACCGCCAGAGGACATTCTCACGACGGATTCAAGTCTGCACAAGTGGGAGGCAGTCATGGACTAACTTCCCACTACGGGGTTTTGGTCACTTCAAGAGCAGGGTTCCCACATCAATGTCCTGGAGACACAGGCGGTCCACCTAGCTCTACCTCATTTTCAGTCCAGACTAAGGAACACCGCAGTAAAGGTGCTGTCAGACAATGCTATCATAGTGGCATATATAAACAACCAAGGAGGCACAAGGAGCAGGGAAATGCTTCGAGAGGCCTCCAAACTACTGAGCTGGGCAGAGGAGAACCTTCTGTCCCTGTCAGCGCTACATCTAGTGGGGGAACTGAACATTCTGGCAGACTGGCTAAGTCGTGAAGATGTTCACCTTGGAGAGCGGCAATTGAACCCAGAGGTGTTCGCACTTCTAAGCAATCAGTTCGGGCTACTACAAATAGATCTGTTTGCCTCATGTCACAATGTTCAGACCCACAGGATCTTCAGTCGGTATCGGTGTCCTCATGCAGAGGCAGTGGATGCTCTGACTCAGATGTGGTCCTTCCGGAGAGTGTATGCCTTCCCGCCAATGCCTCTCCTTCAGAAAGTGTTAAGAAAAATACACTCACGTGGAAACTCTTCTGATAGCCCTAGAGTGGCCAAGAAGACCGTGGTTCTTGGATCTAGTGAACCTGACTCAGCAACTTCCTTTCTGCGTTCTAGTACAGAGGGATCTCCTGCTGCAATGCCCCATTCTCCACCCGAATCCAGGCGCTACGCAGCTCACGGCCTGACTCCTGAAAGGAGGAGACTCTTAAGATTAGGTTTTTCCCCAAGGGTAGTTGAAACCTTGTTGGCAGCTAGAAAAACCTTTACTTCGGCTGCTTACACCAGAGTCTGGACACAGTTTTTCTCATGGACCAGAGAGAAAGGAATGAAACCTTTGAAGACCTCCATTGCTCAAATTCTGGAGTTCCTTCAGGATGGCGTAGAGAAAGGGCTGGCAATGAGCACGCTGAGAGGTCAGGTTTCTGCTCTCAGAGCGACTCTGGGTTTCTCTCTAGGAACAAACAGAGAAGTTGTTAGTTTTCTGCATGTGGTTGGCAGGAGCCAACCGCAGTTTCGATCCCCGGTTCCCCCGTAGGATCTTAACTTGGTTCTGAATGCTCTCTGTGTGGAGCCCTTTGAACCATTGCCATCCATGCCACTGGATGTGTTGTCCTACAAGGTCTGTTTTTTAATGGCCATGTGCTCAGCCAAGAGAGTGGGCGAACTCCAAGTCTTGTCTCATAATGAGCCCTACCTCATCATGCATAAGGACAAGGGGGTACTTAGGACTGTTCCATCACACTCGCACCAGGGAGGCAACTAAGAAGGGAAAAAAACACAATCTTCCTGCACTCTTGATGGCCGGTGTCTGTTGGCTCCACTTAGGATGCATCCCAGCTGCTTCCCTGGTCCAGCCTCGGTCTTCTGTGGCATGCAGTGTGTTCACTAATCATGACATGGCCTGGAGAAAGGCAAGGGTCAAGCACAGGAGCTACAGCCAATATGGTGCTGCTAATGCCAACCGGATGGGAGAACCAAAGGTACAACCCCGCCAAGAAGGTGATAAATAGCTTAAAAAAAAATATTCATCATATGACATATCCAATCAAATGAAGTAAGGTTCTTAATTTTGTTAAGAAGTCCAAAGATGAATTTATCTTTTTACAAGAAATCCACCTCTCTAAAGTGGAATATGAAAAACTGAGGCAGTCTGGATACCACACCATGGTGGCCACTGGCCTCCTCGTACACATCTGGGCAGAGGAGGGGAGCTGTAGTGCTGGTACCTGATGCTGTCTCTTTTGAGTCAGTGGACCAGAAAATAGACAGCATCAGGTGAGCAGCATGTGGTCTGACTTCACTCATGGTAATGGATGGACCAGCCTGGCCTGCGTATGGGTGCAATCACCAGGGAAGGAGGACTCAGTGCTGCTGAATCAGGGGGTCACCGTCTGGATCATCCACCATGACAGACAGCTGATCTGAGACTGACAGCAGCAACTGTGATGCTGCCAGTTAGGTCATCCCAATATGTATTATTTAGAAAAAAAATCTCTTTTTAGGTGAGGACTGAGGCAAGCATCAGGTTAGCGCCGTGTAGTAGCGTGCAGGACAGTAGATTGATTTGAAGCAGTGGCGACCTGGCTGGTACTAGGGTGCTTTGGACTTGAGCAGGCTGGCTGACTGAGTACAGACCCTGTAAGGCAGGAAAGAAGCAGTACAGAGAAGCTGGGAACCAGGACTGGGAAACTTCTGATCCACCAGGGTCAGATTCAGAGGAGCAGCACCCAGGCCAGTACAAGGGTCTTGTGAGTAAAAAAGATGAACTGTAGTAATTAAAAATCAAACACAAACCTGCAAGATGGTGGAAAAATAATTTTATTGCACTCTATACAGCTGAAGCAATGCCCCATGGTAAGGATTAGAAAACTACACTACTAACATTTGTGATGTTTTTGAAAACATTAACATATAAGGGGCCCAACACTGAAAAGTTAGCACCATCGCTAAGGGGTGTTTGCCTACGCTAACCAGGTTTTGTGCCTGATTCGTGGATGGGGTCTGTATTCAGAGACCCCCACAGCATGGGCAAAACTTGTTAGCACCCAAGCACTGACATACCACTGCGCCCATAAAAATGTACCGTCCTTGAAAATCTTGACTCACTCCCCAAACCCCAGTACAATGAATCAATGGATGCCCTGGTGTCCAGTGGCACTCCCCCTCCCACCCACCGATCACCCATCCCTGTCACTGTAGTGTATTCCTCATGTCTAGTGGCACCCACCACCCTCCAATCACCTGTCCCTGCAATTGTAATATTTTCCCTGGTGTCCAGTGGCACCTCGCCACACACACACTGATCACCTGTCCCTGTAAGTGTAATGATTTCCCAGTGTCCGGTGACACCACCACCCTCCAATCCTAGTCCCGGTATAGTTTCAGCTCTGGTGTCTAGTGGCATCCCCTGCCCTCCAATCCCCTGGTCGGATGTGCCTAGTTAGTCCCTGGTGTCTACTGGTACCACACACCTGCCAAGCACCCATCCTTCTGCCACCCAGACTCCCCAGTGGCTAGCAGCCTCCCCCACACCTCCCACATTAAGCACACAACCCAGAACCGCCCTCCGGTACCTATGTAGATGGTGCAACATGGAGGGTCTGATACGGTGACAGGCATAGCCCTCCTCTCACCTCCTCGGCTAGCGTCTGTATGGGAGGACAGGGAGTGCGTGTACAGTATACAGTATACTGTATGTGTGATCCCTGTCAGCCCGTACGGCAGTTGATTAAGGAGGTGAAAGAAGGGCTGTGCCATTTGCCATATGGCATAGGTGGGGGGGCTCTCCTTCCCCTGTCTTTACATTCTTGAGTGCAGTCAATTAAAATGAATGTACTCCCCAGATATTTACAGTGGCATTCCCCAGGATGAAACCCACTTTTAAAGCACTCTGTAGTATGCTGCAGCAGACCTACTAAATAAAGCAATGTAATTTCAATGGCAATTAGTCCCTTTTGTCATGCAGGAAACTATGACATTCACTTCATCTTGGCAGTGTCACATTTTCCTGAAGGACAAAAGGGACTAATTGCAATTGAAATTATATTGCTTTATTCAGTAGGTTTGCTGCAGCATTCTGCAGAGTGCTCCAAAATGCCGTAAAATTGGGTTTCATCCTGGGAGACACCACTGTATATCCCGTTCAGTGTTTTCCATGTGCCATCCTGTTTAAGAAATTTCAAATACGGCAAAAGAAAATGCAGTCCTTTATTTGGCTGGGAAACTGGTCTGGGTTAGCCAGCCAGCTTCGCATCTCCCGGGGGGGGGGGGGCAGTTCCTCTTCTGGCTGGATACCGGATGGCAGCACAGATGAGAGTGTCATTATTATGGGGAAATTATAAGTACGTGTTGCATTGGAAAACAACATAACTGACTAAAGATCTCCCTCTGCCACTATGGGCAGTAGTCTTTTTCCCTAAAAACCTTAACACACTCCCCCAGGACTCTCTTAAAGGGATAAGTACAGTTTTGGATGGGTGGAAAAGGGGTACATCCAGAGGGAATACCAGGGGTAGAATGTGGGACTGTAAATGGTGGGCATGGGAAGACACCTTTCTCCTGCCACTGTTGATCCTTGGTTCCACAGACAGGTACGAAGAGGTCTCCATTCCGCAGGGCAACTCCTCTGGGGGGCACGGTTAGAACTTTTGAAGATTGTGAACAGACTTTTGGATGGAAACACACAGATGGATTTAGATATTTCCAACTAAGGGATCATATTCATAAATTGCTTAGAAACAATGCTGGCTGGCTCCATGGTGCTGAGCAATGGGAGATTGCTCTGGCACGCTGGTGACCCAGGTTTGTGTCCTGCACCCAGGACATCAGGAGCAGAGGCCGGCAGGGAGGATGTAAGAGTGTCCTTTGGGTGCTCTCCTCCTGAGGGGGGGAGGGAGCTCACAGCATTGCTCTGTAGTGGCTCCTGGTGATGGCTTGTGAAGGTGCTGATGATGGTGTGGGTGACCACATGCTGTCTGGCGCCCCTTCCCCAGACCAGCCGAGTATGTGAGCAGGTGGGGTGAAGGGTGGGTGGGACACTGAAAAAGGTAAAATGCCATGCCAGCACACCAAATGATAGCCTCTCTGCCCCTCCCCACTCCTGAACCCTCCTAGTCGATGCGTCTGATGGTCACACCCCCTCTGAATGCTTCAGGTATGCTCCTTCACTAGGCTGTGGTGTGGCCCCCGGGAGGGACAAGCCAGCCAATGGAGAAGGAAGAAAAAGGAGTTTTTGGGCACATTCCCCACAATGACAGCCAGAGGAGGCCTCCAGCAGGGACAAGCTGGCACAGTGGGAGCAAAAAACAAAATTCTAGGGAACCTTCTACATTATGTCCTGTACCAGCTTTTTCTGCGCTCTGGAGCTCCTCACGTGGAAAGGAGGCCATTACTCTGTTATATGCTAACTACATCAAAGACCTTGGGTACGCCATAGACTATATCAGACTGAGATGACAGAAAGAGTTAAACGTCACCTTAATAGACACCCAAAAATGCAGGAAATGGTCTGGCCTACTTCCTCCTCACCTAGATGGAGGGAATTTGTATGGACACTTAGAATCCAGTATTTTTCAGTGCCCCAGACACACTGTAAATGAGATACGAGTATCTCTTACTGCTGCTGGAGACACTGTGGCATGGAAATAGTCTCCCAGGCACGTATCTTTTGGCTGTGCCCTAAGACACAGGGGTTTTGGACAGAGGTTGAAAGAAATATACAGTATCTTACATCTTGAATGTCCGGGAGCCCCTGGGATGTGAGCACTTTTATTAGGTATAAAACCAAAATCACTGAAGGGTAGAGAAGGAATCTATCTGTGGGGTATACCTACAGGTGCAGCAGCTAAAGCACTAACAATGAAATAGCTGCAAGTAGACTCCCCCTACCTTGCCAAAATGGGTAGAAATAATAAACCAAATCCAAGTGTTGGAAAAGACAACCATTATTGTACAACATAGTTCGGATGCTTATACAAGTTGTTGGAAATGATGAGATATGACCTAGCTGGAGAAAGACAATGACTCTGACATTTGAGGCCCCACTAGGTCCCTAATCCTCATGTGGCAGCTGGAGTGGCACACCATATTTTGGAACAAGCTAGCCTTCTTCAGGATATGCCAGGTTGTCTTCTTGTCTCTGGGCAACAAATGGACTCACATGAACCTGAGTTTAAACCATGAACTCTTAACTTAAAGAACGTCTGAGCAATATCTGTGTTTTGCGCACCAATTTAATTGATTACCAGTGGCTAATAAGGCACAAAAAAAAACATCCAATTGTCATATTGTGATTCTTCCTAGTTGCAGGATATGCAACACTAGAGAAAGGCAGTGTGCCCAGGAACCCCAAGTCCAACCATGTAAGCCTATAGCTCAGTGGCCAGAGCACCAGGATGGAATTCCAAGGGCCTGGGTTCAATTCCAGTAGGTCACAGCACTTCTTTCTCACTACAATCTGTGATTTAAATTGTTTAACACTGACTAATACTGCACAAAAAAAATATCTAATTGTCATCTTGATTATTCTTAGTTGCAGGATATGCAATACCAGAGAAAGGAAGTGTGTCCAGGAACCCCAGGTCCAACTATGTGAGCTTAAAGATCAGTGGTTAGAGCACTGGGATGGCACTCTGGGGCCCTGGGTTCAGTTCCCAGTAGGTCATATTCTTTCTCACTACAATTTGTGATTTGATTGCTTAGCAGTGGCTAATACTGCACCCAAAACATCCAATTGTCACAATGGGCCAGCCCGCCAGTGCAGTGGTAGCACTACTGTTTGTGGCATCAATGACCAGGCTTCAGGAGAGTGATCTCGGGCTGTTGGAGGGTTGACTGGGGGGAGGGGGATCAAGCGTCCAGTGAACTGCTCTCCTCCTCTGAGGAGGGGGTGGCGCAGAGCCCAGCATTAGTCTGACCCCTGACGGTGGCTGAGGGTAAGGGCACAGGGACTGCTAGGCAGGGAATGGTGCGTCAGGAGTCCGATGTGCCACACAAAGGTACATGCATGGTACCATCACTGACTCCACTGCATGCCATTTAAATAGGGTGGGACAGAACAACAAGTGAAAATCCCCGGTCGGCAGAATGACGTCCGACTATTAACAGGCCCTGCACCCAGTGGCCAGGCACTGCCAGGGAACCAGATCTGTTTAGCCGGGGAGGGGCTGGGGTGGTTAGGGAAACCCCCTGGAAGAACATGCTGACAGGGTAAGCCCTGGAGCTGTCGAGGTGATGGGGCTGGGGTGGTCGATATGAAGAGGGCCATCCACTGCCCTGGGGAAAAAAAACACTAACTGCAAAAAGAAAAAAATGTCACAATGTTTTACAGTTTCAACTCAGGTGACCGGGGTCATCATGTTCTGTTTTTTTTTTTTTTTTTCTTCAACAAGTTCATTGTTATTCTTTATCATGCAGTAACTTAGATTTTTTTTAAAGTAAACAGAACTCAGCTTGGTGTACCTAGCATGTATTGTGATCTTACTGCTGTTTAAGTGCTGTTTTCACACTAAGAACACATTCAATAAAGAAGTATAAAAAAAGAAATGGGAGGAGTCAAACAGCTGATATGCAATAGTATAGATCCCTACGCAATCTATAACATTGCATTGCAGATGAGCTGTGGTTAGTATACTGCTGACCTTTACCTTCGAAGGGGTTAAAACAGCAAAGTTCATCTTTTCAGGTTTTGGCCACACCCAGCGTACTGCTAGCAAGAAGTTTGCTTTCAGAGTTGAAAATGGAAAGAATTCACTAAAGGAACCCATCACCTTTGATTTGGTATTGAACATATCTGACAGGGGTCTGAGGATATATTTCTTCATAATACAGTACGTTGCATATTTACACTTTATTCAGTCAGTGTTATGTCTTTAGGTGTGTGCATGTTACATAGAAGCAGTCCTTCTGCATTTTACTCCTGGAACTGAATAAGAAATGCATGTTTCTTCCCAGAACTGAGTTCTCCCAGGTTTCCTCCCATTTCCATTACTGTCTGCTTTAAGCTTCATGAACTAACCTTAAATATGTGGCAGAGAGATGATATTATGGTCTGGTGGTAGGATCACAGGCTTGTGAACCAGCCATTTCAGGTTCAAATCTCACCAGATTCACTTACTCACTGTTACTCTGAGCAAGAAACAGTATGTCGTAGTGTAACACCCCTCAGGAGGGGGCTCATCGGAACTGCTACCTACCACCTCCCGAGGCTCCCAAATTGCTGCTGCTGCAATTGGGAGCAGTTGGCTCTCTTTCCCTGATTCGGCCACCTGTGTGGCGCGGAGAGAGAGTGCGGTCATGCTGTAGATTTCAGCACCTCTTGCACACCTCTGCTTTCAGCGGCTGAGGCTGCATTCTTAATTCCTGGTCCTCCGATCCTGACAGAGGGAACTGGGAACAATCAAACCACCACACCTTCTCTTCAGTACTCCATGCACCACCCATGAGACAGCCATCCTTTCTCGAGCTGGAATGTATTCTGAAACGGGGCTCCTTATGGCTTTCCCAGTTCCACAGTCCCCAGTCCACCAACTCTGGACTCACAACCCCAGCGTTATGACTGAACATCAGCCCAGAAGAGGACTGCAGCTATCCAGGGGACTAGCTCTTTTGAAGTGGCAAAGAAACAAAATTAAAAGACTTTGGAGCACAGGGCTCCTAAGAGGACATGGGCACAGTTATCTTGTGCCCTCTGACACTGTAGCTCAACCAATTAGGGAGCTAGAAATCCCTAGCATTCAATAAGAGAGGATTGTGGACAAGATGATGACAGAGGCCCTCATTAAAGCACTGGCGGGCTAAGAGAGCCAATCCACATGCCGTACAGGGAAACAAGGCAGATGGGCAGCTCTGTACAGCCAATCAAGGACTGAGTTTATAAAAGAAGTTTCTGGGCTTTTGAGCAGCTCATGACAGTCATGCTGGGACATTGAACAAGGCAGACTTGCAGTTACTGAGGGGGAGCAGGGGTCTAGCCAGGCCTGCTCCTGAGTGTCTTCTCCTGGGCCCTCTCCTCTTCAGAATCACTGTGAGCCCTCTACTGGGCTCAAACAGCCAATACTGTGAGTTTTCTCCTGGGTTCAGCTGCCTGAGAGAAAAGCTGAGAGACTGTGCCAGAAGGGCTCCGACTAAGGGAAAAACTGAGAGATTATGCCAGAAGGGTATCAGCAGTCTTAGAGACACTCGGAAGTGTTCAGACCTGCTGCTGGTAAGACCAAGTGAGAGCCCTAGTCAGGCCAACAATCCTGCGAGTCGTCACCAGGGTTCATTCAGTAAATTCATTGTGAGCCTTACCCTGGGTTTATATTGTTTAGAGACTATGTCAGCCAAGCCCCAATTTGCTGAATTTTACTCCCATGTGTGCACCCAGCTTGTGTAACCTGATTGAACTGATTATTGGTAAAGGTAACAACTGTCTTAGTGGTCCCCAGAGGATGGTCTAGTCCAGTGTAGGGAAGTGGGTAGATACTGTATTCCAGGAGGTGGTACTGCACACAACATCTGGCTCACTTGTTCCCCAGGTAAAGGAACCATGTTATTTATTATTTGTTCTGGGACGAACCACCCTACCACAGGAGAAAGAACGAACCCAACCCACTCAACCAGGTGGGTCCTGTACAGTCAGAAGGCAGGGGTGTGAACCTAGACATGGTGCCCGGGGGGGGCACAAAAGTTTAAGAGAAAGGTTCATGAGATATCAGGAATTAGTATGGTGTTTCACAACATGTTAAACTGGGTTTTGCTCTACTTCCATTGTTTTTGTCATCTGTTTTGATGCAAAATAGTGTAATTACTTTTATTACAGTCTTGAACTGGCACAGTTCCTTAATAAGAATCTGACATACTGCAATCACAGTTCCAACCGACCAACCTCAATTGTACATGTTTAAGTTTACATTGCTACTCTCTGCATAACTATTTAAAGTGGAGCCACTGCTGCTTATCTCATTCTCTCCACCATTAGTCTGTTCTCTCAGTGCATATATGGAGGGAAAACAAATTATTTTCATTGCGATATCTCGTCCTTTGAGCCACACCTTTGGAACTGTGAGCCGTCGGCTTCACAACCACTCAGAAACATTTGCTAGTTGGGGGCGGCACATGTTGACATGCAGACACTTATATAATCATGGGCAGCCCCATTACTGCTCAGTTCTCTCTCCCACTGTCAACTGCTCATCAGAGCTGCAGAGGAACAATGCCATCATTTCTTCAACATTATTTTTCACTAACAGAAGTGAGAAAGAAGTAAGTGCCTCAGCTAGGACTTGAACCCAGGCCACCCGGAATACCGTTCAGATTGCACTAACCAGCTGTGCCACTGAGACAACTGGAACCTGGACTGTCCCCGAGCACATTACTCTTCCTCAAATGCACAACCCAATGGCAACACAAATATTTGGAACGGTATTCTGGGAGGCCTGGATTCAAGTCCCAGCTGAGGCACTTACTTCTTTCTTACCTCAGTTTGTATGTGTTCCATAAATATGCACACCGCACTCCTGTGTGATTATTTTTTACTACTTTAACTTAACTTATCGACATTGTCCTTTTATACCACCATCAAAAGAATCTTTGTATAAGTTTTGTACATGCAGTTACAAGATTTACAAGGATGATGCTCACACAGTTTATGTTTGTTGTTTGGGCCTGTCTGTAACATCAGGGCCCGCAAGATCTGCCAGGGATTCAACAAGGCTACAAGGAGATGCTGAAAGGCTCTAGAAACCCTAACTGCTATTAAGGCCATAAAAGCTACTGCCAAGGCCGTAGGCTTGAAACTGGCTACTGCCTCTTGCTCAACCGCCTCTGGGAAGGGAACTCCTTGGTGTTCAGCGATGCTGTCACTACTGTGGTTTTTGAGGACTAAGGACAAAGATAAGGATAAGTCATTATCAAAGTCCTCCTCTTCTGGTCATCACCACAAATGGACCGATAAAGCTCCTGCTTCACCATTGAAGTTGAGGTCTCCATTAAAGGAGGGTGAGTCATAGTTGTTGTCCACTCCAACTACAATGACTACAGTGCCCTGATCAGTGATGAGACACTAAGGTCAGGGTGTGACTCTGGAGTTGCCATACCTACTTTGCAGGGTACCATTGACTTCCAGGTTGTGCTGGTGTCGTTCTCTGAACTATTCAGATGCCTGTTGCCATCGGTCCCACCGACGATAATGGCTAGCCAGTTGAGCAGGCCTCCCTCATTGGCGCCACCATCACTGATGGGATCCAGAAGCATACCTTCCATTCCTCCATCACAGTTGCCACCTACATTGTTGGCTCCGTCAATTACCCCCATCGTCATTCCAGATGATGATGGGTTGGAATATAATCCTGATCTTCTTAGTAAGGAGGAGGATTTGGAGGATGAAGAAAGGAATAATGATCCCCATGAAGGGGATTTGCCTTCCAGCTTTACTGTCTCCTCATGCAGTAAGGACTCCATAGTGTATACTCCCACGTATCCTTCTGCAGATTCCATTTTTCAGGCTTTACTCAAAAACATTCAAACTGTCATGGGGTTTGATGCTGAGGAGAAGGACTCCAGTAAGAAAAATCTAAAGGAGTTTTTTGAAGTTCTCTCAGCACCCTCTACTGTAGTTCCTCCTGTATATCCTGTCCTGAATGATGCTACCTCTGCTGCCTGGCATAGGCCTACTATCTTGCCTGCAGTAACTAGGAAGGCTGATAATCAGTATCCTGCTTCATCTGTTAAGCCTTATTATGTTTCCCAGCTCGAACCTGCTTCTGTAGTTATAATAGCTGCTGAGGATCACTCTAGGGCCCCAAGACACATGAGAACTTTGCCTCCTGACAAAGAACCCAGGAGGCTGGAGGTTATGGCCAAAATAACGTATGCCTCTGCATCCTTAGGCCTAAGAATTGCTAACAACCAGGCATACATGATTAAATATTAGAGTAGCCTGTGGAAATCTGCTGTGTCTATCATTCTGTTCTGCCTGATGGGCCTGCCAAGGCTGACTTGCTTAAAGCCACTTCAGCTGGTGTGGATACTGGAAGACATCTATTATGCTCTGCATATGCATATGATGCTTCTGATACTTCTACCAGGACTGCTGCCTTAGGCATATGCCTTCAGAGACAATCCTGGCTTAAGGTAGCTGAATTTGCTACTGATGTGCAACAGGCTGTACTGAATACCCCTTTTAGAGGTTCCGGCCTATTTGAGAATGACTTTGGAAATGCTCTACATGAGCTTCAGTCCTCCAGGATGACTTTAAGGTCACTCAAATCTCTGACTCCTAAACCTGCCATGGCATGTGGATATGGGCTTGTATCAGAGCCATGCCCTCCCCATCAACAGCTCCATGCACAAAACCTTGCAGGTGGTCCCTTCTTGGGTCCCTTCCCTCCTGGTGGTCATGCAAAAGCACCCAAAGGTGTTGGTCAAGGTAGCACCCCTGCTACCCCGGTACCTTCTAACTCCCCACTTCCTCCTCCTCTACTGATGCCTCCAGGGATGCAAGTGTGGGGACATATCTCCCTTCTTCTGCCAAAGTGGATAGAGATCATGATTTATGTGTGGGTCCTGGAAAAAGTGAATAAAAGGCATGCTCTGGAGTTACTGTCTACCCCTCCAGTTCATCCTCTGCCTCCTTCTCATGTTCCTCTGGGTCACTTGTCCCTTCTGTTAGAGGAAGTTCAGTGGCTCATCCACAAGTGAGCTGTCAAACCTGTTCCTTCCTAAGAAAGAAACAAAGGGTTCTATTCCAGATACTTCCTGGTTCCCAAGAGAACAGGAGATCTGCATCTTGTACCAGACCTCTGAGACCTAAACCTGTTTGTTGAATACAAAAAGTTTTGAATGGTTTCTCTTCAGGTTCTCATTTCCCTGCTGCAAAAGGGGTATTGGCTCCATGTCCTGGGCATGAAGGTGCATACCTTCATGTAAATTAGAGGGCAGCCATTATCAGTTCAGAGTCTTGCCTGTTGGCTTACCCTTGGAACTTAGGGTACTGTATTTACCAAATGCTTAGTAGCTGTGTGAGCAGCCCCTCAGAGAGAAGGCTTTACGTCTTCCAGTATCTGGATGATTGGCTCCTGAAGCCCCTGTCCAGGAAAGCAATTCTGTACACATTGTCCAGAACAAGACAATTGTTTGAGGAACTAGGAGTTATGGTAAACATATTGAAATCCACACTGATTCCTTGTCAGCACCTCCAATATATTGGTGCAGTGCTAGATATGGTGGTGTCCAGTGCCTTCCTGCCTGCAGACAGAGCAGAGCCTATTGTTGCCCGGGTCTGGCTGATACACAGGAGTAATTGTGAATCTTCTCGGATGATGTTACATCTCCTGGGTCTGATGGCTTCTGCCATAGTAATGGTTCCCTTTGCCTGTCTCCACATGCGCATAACACATTGGACTCTTCAGGTACAATGACATCAGCTGATGGATGAGCTGTAACAAATGGTCCTTGTCACATCCCCTCTCTGCTGTGCTTTAGTATGGTGAATGGATTGCCAGCAGCTGTTACTGGCATTCCATTCTTTTCCCCGTCTACCATGCAGATCCTCACAATGGATGCCTCAGAGTCCAGCTGGGGTGCCTATCTCGGTTCCTTTCAGACCTAAGGGTCCCGGACCAAGCTAGACTCAGATCTCCATATTAATGTTCAGGAGAGGAGGGGCTGTTATACTTGGTCTCCAGGCCTTTCAGCAGTGCCTCAGCCCTGGTTACTTATTGATTCAGACAGAAGACAAATGTCAGTGTCGTGCACTACATAAACAAGCAAGGAGGTACTCTTATCTACTGTGCAAGGAAGCAATGAGAGTGTAGTACTGGGCAATGTCTCACAGCCTTCAGCTATTGGCCGTGTTTCTCCCAGGAGTCCAAAACACCTTGGTAGACATGCTAAACAGTTCTCAGTCCTTGCTACATGAATGGGAACTGTGACCTCTGTGGTACATGACCTCTTCCCAAGACAAGGCTGTCCAGAGTTCGACCTTTTTGCATCCCCACACAACACAAAACTGATATGTTTCTGCTCGCTCACTCTAAGGCATGGAGTTTTATGGCAAGACACGTTGTCCCTCTCCTGAAAAGGGAGGTTCCTTTACGCTGATCCCTCTCATTCAGATGGTTCTGCTCAAACTGAGGGTGGAGCATGCCACCCTAATACTGGTGGCGCCCTTGTGCCCTTACCAGATTTGGTTTCCACTACTGCAGCACCTGAAGGTGCAGCCTCCTGTTCAGCTCCTCCTTTGTCAGGGCCTGCTGTCATAGGGTCAGAGGCACCTAGTCCATCCATACCTGCAGTCCCTGCATCTGCATGCCTGACTCCTGAAGACATAGGCATTGCCTGTTTTGGGGTTCCCCCAGGTGGCTAGTGTCTTACTTGAAGTTAGGAAGTCTTCTGCTATACTGGACTACCTTTTGTCCCTATCTGACTCTGGACTCCAGTACTTATCCATTAGGGTGCACTTGACTGCCATTTCAGCTTTACATGCCCTTATGGATGGGTGCACAGTGGCACAACTAGAAGTGTCATGCACATTTTTGAAGGGTATTCTGCACATGCATCTCCGAATTTGTAAACTGGTTCCAACTTGGGACCCGATTTTCATGCCTGAGAAATTGCCTCTGGCTCCTTTTGAGCCTGCTATGGCCTGTGAGATGTTTCCTTTCAAGGAAAATGTTATTCTTGGTCATCATGACTTCTGCTCATAGGATTTCTGAACTTCAGCTCTGATGCATGAGTCTCCTTATCTGATTCTCCACAAGGACAGGGTGTCTTTGTGGACCAAACCTCAAACCATACATCTTCCTGTGTATTATCCAGAGTCCAGAGCATGCTAACAGGTAAGGCATTGCTCCGTACGCTTCATGTACATAGAACACTACATTTCCATTTTGAACATATTAAGGACTGCAGGAAGTCCTCTCAGCCTTTTGTTTTGTTCGCCCAAGAAAGAAGGTGCCCCTCTATCTATACAGTGCCTGTCCAAATGGTTAACTGCATAGAATTTTGTTACAGGAAGTATGGTAAGGAACTTCCTGGTGTTGTGCATGGTCACTCTACATGTGGTATGACCCCTTCTATTGCATGCTTTCAGAATGTTTCTGCAGCTGTAATGTGTGCTGCTGCCACATGGAGCACTGTGCATATTTCCACTAAGCACTATTTATTTATTTGAAAAGGTTTCACCAGGAAAGACATCATTTCCAGAAGCGTCCGGGGGGTTACATAGGAAGGGAAATCAAAAGCATTACAAGTAATATACATAAAGTGCAGCAGAAGTTGCAATTCATTACAATGCATGGCAATGGGAAATCAAGAAAAAGCATAACAAGTAATATACATAAAGTGCAACACAGGGTACAATTCATTGCAATGCATGACAATGGAGGGAATTAAGACTAATAGCATTGTGAAGATGTAGCATACTGGGAAACAATTCCATGGGCACAAGAGTAAAACAGCTAACTAGGTAAGGTATAGATCAGCAGATGGGGTACACCTGGAAGTGCTAGAGTGGAAGGCAAGTGCAGGAAAAAAAGTGCAAAATTTGTTTGCAAGAATGGCAGTAAGAACAGGGGGAGTAGTAGAGTGGGAGACGAGGGGGGCCTGGGGAAGGGGAGCGAGTATAGGGAGTAGAAAGGGGTGGAGGAGGGGGGCTGGAGGGGAGAAAGGAATGAGAGGCATGCCGAGAACTGCACCCCTTCAGGATGCTGAGAACTCTGCAAGGGGACGGAACCCTGCAAAGATCGAGGTGAGAGAGAGAGGGCTGGGGGGAAGAGAGTAGAGAGAGTAGTGGAGAGGGATACAGGGGGGTTGCAGAAGGCTAGGAAGGGATGAGAGGCAGGCAGAGAACTGCACCCCTTCAGGATGCTGAGAACCCTGCAAGGGGACAGAACCCTATAAAGGTGGTGGTGAGAGAGAGAGTGAGGGCTGATGGAGGGGACAGAGTAGAGAGAGAGTTGTGAAGGAGGCAGCAAGTGGGGCTTGGGAAGGAGCAGGGGGGACGAGAGATGTGCCGAGAACTGCACCCCTTCAGGGTGCTGAGAACCTGCAAGGGGCAAGACCCTGAAAAGATGGACATGAGAGAGAGAGGGGGGGGGGGAAAGAAGAGAGACAGTGGTGAAGGGAAGATGAGGGAGGCTTGGGAAGGGAAGAGAGGGATGAAAGGCATGCCAAGAACTGCACCCCTTCAGGATGCTTAGAACCCTGCAAGAGGACAGGACCTTGCAAGGATGTCAATGAGGGAGGGAGGGAGGAGGAGAGAGAGGGAGGGGAGTAATTTGGGGGATAGAAGGAGAGGAGGGTGCTGTAGGTTGTAGAAACTGCTGCCAGAGGTGTCCTAGAAATTAGGGGTGATGTAGGGTGGGGAAGAGGGGAAAAGGAATTTGGTAGGTGGAGAGGGGGATTAGGTGCACTGCAACTGTGCACTGTGTGCTTCGGGAGAAGGAGTGATAGTGAGTAGCAGGATTGAGTGGAGCGAATTTCTAGTTGGAGGGAATTTCAGATATTAGGGAACTTGTACGAGAAGGTGGCGCAACCTGATGAAGTACACCTTGAGGGAGGGCAAGAGTTCTGTCTGTGGATGCATGGAAGGAGTAGCAGGAGGGGGTGGGGGTATATAAGAGGGAGGACAGGTAAGGAGGAAGCAATCCAAGCCAGAACTTCCCAATTAATGTGTGCGCTGTGTGATAGGCATCCAGCATTGAGGGAGGGAATGGAGAGCGAGGTATAAAGATCACAGTGGTGAGTAAGTGGAGGGCAACCAAGTACGTAGTGACAGAAGGAGTTGAAAAGGGTGTCCAGTCTGGAGAGGGAGGATTTAGGGGCAGAACAATAAACGATATCCCCAAAATTGAGTACTGGGAGAATCATCTTTTGGAAGATTTCTCTCCTGGCATGCAGAGGCAGGCAGATGCAGTGTCTGTAAAGAGCACCGAGTTTGGGGAATCATTTTTTGTGGATTGCATCGATGTGTACCCCAAAGTCTAGAGACTTGTCAAGCCGTAGCCTGAGGTACTTAAAGGAGGAGACATCATCCAGTAGTGTGCCAGAGAGGGTGTGGAAGATAGGGGTGCGATCAAGTCTGGACAGCTTTTGTCTGGAACTAAAGATCATATAGACCATTTTTTTTTATGTTCATGGAGAGTTGGTTTGCACTGAACCAGTGTTGAACATTGTTAAGGTCTTGCTGAAGGCAGGAAGCCACCTCAGAGGGGGAATTGCCGGACGAGAATAAGACAGTGTCGTCTGCATACAGGTGGATACATGAGGATGTGCAGACATTAGGAAAGTCATTCAGGAAGATAGAAAATAGTATTGGTCCAAGTACTGAGCCTTGGGTGACACCTGTATTGATGGGGGGAGGGAGGGAGGTGGAGTTACCAATTCTGACAGATTGGGACAAGCCTGTAAGGTAGGACCAGAACCAGTTGGTGGTGGAGTTAGAGAGGCCAGCCATAGATAACTTGCTCAGGAGAAGGGAGTGGGAGAAGAAGGCTTTGGCCAGGTCGACAAAGATGGCAGAGGTGATGCGTCCCTGATCCATGCCTGAGAGAATGGAGTCAGTGAGCCAAAGAAGGGAGGTAGTGGTGGAGTCGTTTTTATGGAACCCAGACTGGAAGGGGGTGAAAAAGGAGGAGTAGTCAAGGAAGGAGGCAAGTTGCTCCAGAGCTAAGTGCTCTTGGAGCTTAGCCAGAGTGGGGAGTAAGGAAATAGGATGGAAGTTGCTGGGGGTGGAGGGATCACTGCCTTTAAGAAGGGGGATAATGGTAGCAGACTTCCAGGCATCAGGTACAGTAGCATGTAAGAAGGAGAGGTTCATCAGATTAGTCAAAGGCTGAGCAATAGAGTAAGCTGAAAGGTGGAGTAGTTTAGAGTTAAGGTCATCCAGGCTTTTGCCGTTGCTGGGATTTAGGACGAGTAATGCACACAGAGTGTCCCGAGGGAGCACAAGCTTGAAAGACAAGCTTGAGGTAGAGGGAGTTTGAGAATGAGGGGTGTTGTAAGGGGGACATGAAGACTCAACGGTGGCAATGGGGAAAAGAGGCAAGGAGAGCGGAGGCACAGGAAGTGAAATATCTGTCGAATTCAGCTGACATGGAAGGGGGTCATCTATGGTAAGGGTGCAAATTTTTAGGACTGGCAAGAGGGAATGAGCGGGGGGGGTGGACTAGGGCATGGGTAACCTTCCAGAATTTGGATGGATTGTTGATGTTTTCATGGAAGGAAGCTTGAAAGTATTCCGCCTTAACGAGGTGAATGGCTCTGGTGCATGCGTTGCAAAGTGAGCAGAGACCCAGAGGAGGTGATTGCCACTGAGCCTCACATTTCTAAATGGCGCATACCGGTCCCAGACATTAAGGAACTGTGAGTTGAAATAGCTCAAGGCTACATTAATAGAGGGGGCAGTGGAGATTGGTATCCAGTCAATATTGGACAGGTCATTATGGAGGGAGGATAAGTCTAGGGAGTGGAAAGAACAAAAGTTGAGAATGACTGGAGAGGACTTAACATGGTGGATTTTACACACACAGTAGACCATGTGGTGGTCACTGAGTGTGTCAGGGAGTATGCCTGACTTTATGACTTGGTGAGGGTGCGAGGTCAGAACCCAGTCGATTAGGGTATGTTTACCAGATTTGTGATTAAGGTGTGTTGGGTCAGTGATGAATTGTTTTAGGTTAAAGACAAGACATGGTTGCAGATTTCTGGACTGTGTAGAGGACATCCAATTTATGTTGAAATCCCCTAAGAGGAATAGCTCACCAGGGGTGGCAAGGGAGGAAATGGAGGAGAGAAGGTCAGTGATAGAGGAGAGGGAGGAGACAGGGAGGTTAGGACAGCAGTAGACACCACCTACAAAGATAGGGAGGGAAAAGGGGAGGGAGATTTTTACTAGCAGCAGTTTGTAGTCAGATGGAGAGGCCAAGGAAAGGCAAATGGAGTATCTGATGGGTGTAGATATATACAGGGCAACTCCCCAACCCCTGGACTTGCGATCTTGGTGGATGAGGGTGTAACCAGGGATGGAGATGGCATAGTCAGGGATTTTAGAGCTGAGCCATGACTCAGTTACAATGAGGACGGAGGGGTTTAAGACATAACATGAGCAGCTGCAGTAGATTAATTTTAGGGAGTAGGCTTCTAATATTTAGATCTCCTAGACCTCCTTTTGTTACCCAGTCTCTACTTCTCTGTGTCCTAATTGTTTCATTGCTATGTTAAGTATTGTCCCTGCATGTACTTTATTACTGCTGGATATGCACTTTTGTACAATCTTCGAATGTCCACCTTGTTGCCTCTCTCTGGGGCCTGAGTCATGGCTGAAATTGGTCCTTATGGATCAGTCCACCTACCCAGTTATCAAAGACATAAATAAATAAATAAATAAATAAATAAATAAATGAATGAATGAATGAATGAATGAATGAATGAATAAATAGATGTAGAAATCTAAGACCTTTAGGCAATTCAGGAGAGGTGAACTGGAGAGGGCCTGGGTTAGGTTTGATGTCACCAGCTGAGATAAGCAGTAGCGTTATGAGTGATCATGAAAGGATGGCCAGCATTTTTTTAGATAGGGGGAGTAGACAGCTGGTTCTCTGATAGACTTGTTAGTCATGTTGCTGTTACAAAAAATAAGGGTGCGTAGGGAGACCAGATGGGATTCAGTTCTATAAAGTAAGTTGGCAGCAGTACATCAAGGGAAGTGAATAAAGGGAGGTAGACAGGAGGAGGGGAGAGTTGGGGAGAAGGAGGGGACATGGGGGGACAGGAAGGGGAGGAGAGGAATGTAGGGAAGTGGGGGAAGCGATGTTGGGGTGAATAGCAGGTGGAAGCAGGCAAGGAGGAGGGGAAATGTGGAGGGTGGCATGATCGGGGATAAATGACAACGTATGAGAACAGGAAAGAGAATATTTGAGGTGAATGGAAGATAGAGTGAGAGGGCAGATATAGGTACTGTTTGGGACACAGAGCAGAGTCAATAGGAGTAGGAGCAGAGAGGGGAGTTTAGAACCTGAGTTTTGGTAGAGGCTAATTGAGCTAAAATAGCTTTAAATATTTATGGGCAGGTCCCAAGGGCATGGGTTGCAGTAATCTCAGGAGGTGCTAAAGGGAGAAGGACTGTAAATTGCATTCAGTGGCAGGGCACAGATGTGGCACAATTGGACAGAGTTGCTGACATGGGTGGGGCCCTGATTTCAGCTTGTGTATTTAAAGAGTGCTGGAGGTTGGGGTTGGGGGGGACTAGAGAAAATGTAGGCTAAATAAAGTCCACAGCAAAACGTCCACAGCCAAGAAACCTGCTTGCAGAGCAAGCAAGTCCTCGGGTTGGCAAGCGTCCAATCCACTGGAGTTACTGCAGTGGGCAGCCAATCAGGGAGCAGCAGCTAGCTAGCACCAAACTCAGAAGCCATGCTGCTTCAGGACCGTACCTTGCTTTATAGGCGAGTCATTTCTGCCGCAGGAGGGTGAGGCAGGTGGCGGCGGTTGAGAAGCACCACTCCACCAGGACAGGCATGCCCGGTTTGGGGCTTGGAGCTCTTCTATGGGAGAGAGAAAGAAAGAGAGCAATGATTAGATTAAATGGAGCTGCAATCTGGGGGCAGGGTGGGACAGGGAAGCAAACAGTGAAGCAGCAGGGGGCAGGAGCCAGCCGAGGAAAACTAAATCAGTAGGCTGGGATTAAACAAAGAATTTAGTGGGAAGAGAACAGAGGGCAGGGCAATGCAAGTCAGTGCCAAGCACTGGGGGGGAGGGGTAGTGAGAGGAGTGATCAGCTACGGGAAAACCAGGGAGAGGAAAAGCATTAGCAGTAGAAATCGGTAATCTTTAACTAACAGTGCAGAATAATGCATAAAAAGTAGGTCAGATGATTTGGCTGTACAAGTTAGCAGGCAATCAGTGTAATAAAAAAAAACAGGAAAAAAATACAAGAAAGGAAAAAAATGCAGTTTAACAGGTAGACACAAACAGAGGCTCTGTAGTCGTAGTAACAAGAGACACAGTTTAAATCACTTAAACATTTCTAAAGGCACAGGGCATTCTGTAAAATGATCAATTTGTAGAACAGCAGGAAAAAGCAAATGCAGAAATTTAAAATTAGGTTAAATAAAGTTCACAGCCAAGAAACCTGCTTGCAGAGCAAGCAAGACCTCGGGTCGGCAAGCATCCAATCCGCTGGAGTTACTGTGGTGGGCAGCCAATCAGGGAGCAGCAGCCTGCTAGCACCAAAATCAGAAGCCGTGCTGCTTCAGGACTGTACCTTGCTATGTAGGCAAGTCTTTTCGGCCACAGGAGGGTGAGGCGGGCAATGGCAGTTGAGAAGCACCACTCCGCCAGGACAGGCATGCCCGGTCTGTGGCTCAGGGCTCTTCTTGCTATGTAGGTGAGTCTTTTGGGCCACAGAAGGGTGAGGCAGGCGGCGGCAGTTGAAAAGACCTGCTCCGCCAGGACGGGCATGCCCGGTCTGGGGCTCGAGGCTCTTCTTGCTATGTAGTCGAGTCTTTTCGGCCGCAGAAGGGTGAGGCAGGCAGTGGCAGTTGAGAAACACCGCTCTGCCAGGACAGGCATGCTCGGTCTGGGGCTCAGGGCTCTTCTTGCAATGTAGGTGAGTCTTTACAGCCGCAGGCGGGTGAGGCAGGCAATGGCGGTTGAGAAGCACTGCTCCACTAGGACAGGCGTGCCCGGTCTGGGGCTCTGGGCTCTTCTTGCTATGTAGGCAAGTCTTTTCGGCCGCAGGAGGTGAGGCGGGCAGTGGCGGTTGAGAAGCGCCACACCGCCAGGACAGGTGTGCCTGGTCTGGGGCTCAGGGTTCTTCTTGTTATGTAGGTGAGTCTTTTCGGCCACAGGAGGGTGAGGCGGGTGGCAGTGGTTGAGAAGCGCCACTCTGCCAGGACAGGCGTGCCCAGTCTGGGGCTCTGGGCTCTTCTTGCTGTGTAGGCAAGCCTTTTTGGCTGCAGGTAGGTGAGGCGGGTGGCAGCAGTTGAGAAGTGCCACTCCGCCAGGACAGGCATGTCTGGTCTGGGGCTCGGGGCTATTCTTGCTATGTAGGTGAGTCTATTCACTGTAGAACTATAGTCTAGACATTGTCTCTTGTAGATGTGCTAGCTTTGGCCTTGCAGTGTTGCAAGGTTTTCTGTCCTGATTGCATATCAGACTTTGCCATCTTCCCTGGGTACCTTGTGTACTGCTTGGTAATCCTTCCAAATGTGTGGCCAATGGAAGAGATATCCTTGATAAAAATAAAACAGTTACTCACTGTAACAGCAGATTTTCTAGAGAATGTCCTCCACTGGGCCATAGCACACTCATCCTCCTTCCCCCTTTCTTTCTTTTTTTTTTTTGTCTTATCTATTTATGCTCCTTCCCCTTGCCTCCCAGCCTGCCACTCCTTCAGGTGGCTCAATGTCCCTCCTGCCCACCAGTTCACCCCCCCGCTGCCAACTACTGCCACCTGATTCCCCAAGATTACCGGTGTCCTGAAAGGTTCCAGCTTATCCCTGTTGGGGGAAGGGGCTCCCTCCTGGGGCGCACAAGGAGAGGGGAGTAATGAACTCCAAGGACATTCAGGGTGACAGGTGTGGGGAGATGGGATATTAGCTGGCAGGTTTGTCCACTGCCTTGTTTGGAGGTGTCCATAAGTGCCTTGTGTATACGTTATTTTCAGTCCCATGCCTCTCCTGTGTGCCTGATACTGGCTTGATCTTCTGATTCCTCATGGTAACAGGCCCTCCAAGCTAACTGTGGTTGGAAACTGATGAACAATGGGCTGCTCACCATTATATAGATGCCAATATTGCACAACATCGTGGGTGGCCCCAACTACCAAACATTTCCAAGTGTTTACTATGGTGACGGCTTACAGTTCCAAAAATGTAGCTCAATGGAGGAGAGTCTCTTGAAGATCTATGATTTACAGTGAGTAACTATTTTTTCTGCTATATTAGATCTACATTAGTTGATGATAGAATTTTTCTCAGTCATTGACACTCGCCCCTGCCATGTTAAGTATTGTGTGTCGTCAATAGCATTCTTCCAGCTGCAGAGGTGGCACAGAAAATAGAAAAAAGTGCCGTAATCACAGATTCATGAATCAAGTAGATCCATATGGAGGAAAGGGAGGGGATGGGGTTGGGAGCACAACCAGACACAGAAGAACAGGGATCTCATGCATACCAGTGAGGTGATTAAACTCCACTGTGGAAGTAAAAGGTACTACGTGTCAGTTGCAGTTTCTGTCTGCTTCTCCTCTTGTTAGCAATACATTGCATAGCTCTCAGTATGCAGCTGTAAAAACTGGTATATGACACAGATCTTGCTTCTCCCAAGTCCTAAATTTAATGTCCATTCTGGACACCTGCAATATTTTCAGGTGAGTCCCCCTTAGTTGGGTTCCTCCCCACATTCCAAACACTAAAAATATTGTCACAGATCAACTGTTTTCTAATTAAATGTTTTTTTTAATCACTGCAGCTACATACAAAATGCAAAAATGGAGTCAGTGTACCAAGAGGCTTCAAGATCTACCTCTTTAGAGAGGGGTTTGGAGAACCACAATACCCCACTGTCAGCTTATTTATTTAGCTGCTGCTGATGCCATCATATTTAAGGGGTTTTACTATTATTTACCATAATGTATTTATTGTTTCAGGTTTCTATTTTATCTGTTTTAAATTATGCTTTTTTTTTTTTCTTACTGTATTTGTCCCCTCTGGTAGGGCTCCTATGAGGCCTTGACCCTCCCAGCCCCATCACCCCTGTGACTCATGAATGGTTCTATGTGATAATGGCGAACGCTGAGCGGCGACTTGCATTATCACGACGTCAGGGCGGAGAAAACAATTTTGCCACCCTGACATCCTCGGCGCTGAAGAGCGAGCGCCAGGGACTGAAAACACTTGCTTTCTCCCCACTGGGTGGCTTCGCTTCCCGCACCCCTTCTTAAGAATTCCTCAACTCCACGGGGTGCATGTCGGGGGATGCGTAAAGCAAAAGACAAGTTTTGGGCCGGGCACAAGAAAAGTACAGTAGCGTCTGACTCCAGACCCAGACGCAAACCTCGAACTCCAGCACCGCAGCAGAGGCCAACCCCGATGCCACGGCGCGCAGCTCGACAGCCAACTGCAGTCCCACCTCTATATCCCTCCACCCCTCCCAGGCCAACCTTGCCGTGTTCGCCTCCCCACTGCAGCTGCACATGTAGCGACATCCTTGTCGCTTAGGGTCGCTTCACTTCTACCACATTCTAGACGAGATTCTCAATATTCATTTGAAATATGCTGCCCCGGTTATTTTGTACCCCTTGACCAGCATCTTTAACATGTCACTCACATGTGGGGAAATTCCTGAAATGTGGAAATTGGCTAGAGTAATTCCTGTTTTTAAAAATGGCTCTAAAGTTTTGTTAGAGAATTATCGGCCTATTTCATTACTACCAATAGTGGCTAAAGTGTTTGAAAAGATGGTAGCTAAACAACTTCAGACATAGTTAGAAAAAGGAAGGTTGACTAATAAATTCCAGTCTGGTTTTAGACCTATGCATGATACAACTTCTGCCTTGCTGAAAGTTACTGGGGATATTGCGAGTGCTCTGGACAGGGGGATGTCGGTGGGGGCAATTTTTGTTGATCTGTCCAAGGCATTCGATACCTTGGACCATGACATCCTCCTGTCCAGACTACCTGCTTTGGGTATTTCTACTAATGTAGTTAGGTGGTTTGATGCTTATCTGTCTGGAAGGAAACAAATGGTATCAATAAATGGATGGGGATCTGGTCTTAGGGTAATTATCTCTGGAGTGCCCCAAGGATCCATTTTGGGTCCAATATTATTTAATTTGCACATGAATGATTTTGTTTTAATCAATTCCGACGTACAATGGCACCATTATTTATGTGGAAGGTACATCAATAGTGTAGATAGAATCTATTCTCCAGACTGTATTTGATGAGCTTCAGTCATTTTATAGTGAATCTAAACTTGTTCCGAACTCAAAAAAATCTCAGGCTATACTGTTCTCTAAAGAGAATAGTGTAACCTATTCTGAGTTAGGTTTGAGTATAGTAACCAAAGATAAAATTGTTCTTGAACAAGCGCAATGTTATAGATACTTAGAAATGTACCTGGACAGATCATTGGGATGGACTTCCCACATAGAACACATAATTAAAGTAAGTTAGTGGATGTTTGGGTGCACTATACAGAATTAGAAACTGTATGGATGAAAGGGTAAGGAAGCATATAGCTACAACCGCATTGATACCTTTTTTGGATTATTGGGATATTGTTCATATAGGGGCAACCTCAACCCAGTTAGCTAAAATAGATGTTCTTTTTAACAAAATAGCAAGGTTTGTTTTGAATGTATCTAAAGAACCCATAGAAGTGAGCTATATCAGTCTTTGAATTGGATGTATCCAAAAGATAGAAGGTCTTTCCATGCTTTGATCTACATGGTTAACTCAGTTAGGGGTAAAGTACCTGAACATACAGTATTATCGATGAACTCCAGGTTAGGACAATTAGAGGAGGCCTACGCTCTGCAGAGGGTATGGAATATGAATTGCCCAGAAGAAGGACAGATTTGGGTAGAGCGCATTTTTTTTATTTAGGTCCCATTTTATGGAACTCATTGCCAACTTATCTTAGACCACTTAGTTCTAGCCCCTGTTTAGGAGAAATAAAAAGATGGTTCAAAATTGAAGCAGACAAAAAGTTTACTGTTGATCCACCTTGAACATTATGTATTAAATATCATGAAGGTTTGCACCTGTACATATATGAATGAATGTGTCCTGTATCGTCTACGTAGATTATTTATGTAGATGTTAAGTAGTTAATTGTAACTTAATATTGTTGTGGTGTTAGTTTATACGTATGTATATTTATGTATGTAATTCGTGTCGTAAATCTTTTTATTATGATGTCTATGTGAATGTTTGTATTAAGGACCTTGCTAGAAATGAGCTTGTCTCAGTCAAGTTTCCTATTCTTTTGCTTGTCAATTGAATAACATTTTTTACTACTACTACTACTACATCCGGTTGCTCTCCCTGACTCCTCGCCTTTTGGGCTTTCACCAATATCGCATCGCCATTTCGGACGGTGCCATGATTCAGGCGCCCACCTCACATGCTATCTCAAGAACTTATCATTGATCCCTTCATCCCCCTGACTCCCCCCCCTTTACAGTGGGGGGGTATCCCCAGGAGGCGGGCTACGTAACTGGTTGTGGGGCTTGCAGAGGGTCACATGCCTTATTCTGCTCAGCTGACATTTTCCCCTTATTGTTTTCTCCACAGGAGGAGTGGACATGCAGTCATGGTAAGATGGTCCTTCGCACACTTCTACATGCAGGATATCGGCCGCCGCTGCTCCTCCCACTCCTCTGTGTTGCAGTCCCTGACTGCCTAGCTCCCAGCTGCCACCAGGGGCCAGGTTTACACTGGGCACTGTGTCCCTCCCACCACAGAGGAGGACAGCAGTCCACTGGATGCTTGATCCTCCTCCCCAATTGATCCTTCAGTGTCCCAAGTTCACTCCTGAACACAGGTCATCAGCACCACAAGTGGTAGTGCTATAGCTGTACCAGTCATCCAACCTTAAATTATGCTGTTTTAATTGTACGATGCTCTCAGTCTCAGGGGAAGGGCACCTAAGAAATAAACTACTACTACTACTACTACTACTACCACCACCATATCAAAGTGTAATACTCATATGAATGTGTCATCCCTAGGCCCTTTATTCATTTTGCAGGTGTTGCCCTGTATCAACTTTCCAGGCGGGCACCCTATACTCCAGTTCGACCTTGTGTTCCATCTGTCATGGATTTCTTTTGAAATGTTTTACACCAGAGTTCAGGACCATTTGGGGATTAATAATTTTTATGCAGTCTGTTGCAGTTTAGTGGGGGGATTGTTAAGTTTCCTTGTGAGAACTGGAATGTGTTACATCAGTTCAGTAGTTTTCCCATACACTCAACAGTTGAGTGGTAGAAAGTGTAATCCCCTCCGTTTCAGGGGTTACTACAATGCCTGGCTGGAATCTGCACCCAAAGTGATACCAGGACCCATAGATGAGCAGAGCCCTGGCATCAGGCTTTAAAAAGGGCACCATGGTAGGAAAATGGGGTTTCCTGAAATAGTTAGCTCCTGTGAGCATCGAGCCGAGGGGTCCAGGGGCGGGCACTAAGTCGGGGGGGCTGGGGTGGGCGCTTGCCACCCTAGTCCCCATTTTGGAGAAAATTCCCCTGTAATCTATCAGGGAAGGGCAAGAAGAGTCACAAGTGTGATTCACACCAGCATGAGAAGTATCTGGGAGCCCTTCCAGCTCCGAGTGAAAAGCTGAGTAGGTTGGTGGCTGCCATGGTAAGCCCAGGATTGGTAAGTGAGAGGCCAGTTTTGGAGGGCTCTGGGGTGGCTACTCAGGGCCCTTTGCCATAAATCCATGTCCACTGACGAGGAGGTACTGCTGTCATCTGTGTGACCACCCAGGGAAGAGTACGGCACCCAGCTTCGCCCCCCACCGAGAGCTGTTTATGGGAGTGCTGAGGAAGAGGGAATTGTGCCAGTAGTGAAAGGCAAGACGCTTTAAGTCCAGCCAAGGTGCCAAAATTGGGAGAGAGTTTGAGTACTTGGAAAAGGGAGAGCTGTTGCCACCACAACCATTTGGGAACCTGCTTAGCTCCACAGTAGTGAGAGGGCTCCAGGTTCGGGACTCGTAACCCCCAAAGAACTGTACCATGGCCCCATGCCATTGATTGAGTAGCCACAGATAAGAAGTCCCCTTCCCCCAGCTCCACGGAGCCAAATGTTGGTTTGAATGGTTTGAGACTTGTGGACAAAAGTGTTCAAAAATAAATTCTGCCAGATTGCAAGGGATTTCTTGGGTGGACAGTGATCTTTGTTCCACGCCTATTGATTCTGTTTGAACTGTGTGTGCTGTGTTAGTTCTAACAAGTCTTTCCCCCAGAAAGAAACTGCTGCCCCTCCAGCCATTGCATCACCGCACCCAAGACGGAGACCTTCTGTCACCAGTTTGAATCCCAAATCTCAGCTATTGTTTTTGGTTATCTAATCAAAAGAGACTGCTGGACTTTGGCTTGTGTAGACCAGGGGCCCTTCCCTCTTCCCCCTTCCCCACAACTTTATACCATCTAAAATGCCTAGACATGGGAGGGGAGGAGAAGCACCCTGTGGGTTATAAGGAGAAGAAAGAGGTTACAACATGGTAAAAGGCTTACACAAGTAATGGACATGTTCTAGTTGTGCTGTGGCATGATAGTCTCTAGGGTTTGGGAGAACAGGCCCTCCTTTTTGTTTTCTAAACTGCAACATTTGATATACTAATCTTGGGGATTTCCCATTCAATAGGAAATGGGAGATGTGTTTGTCCCAGGTGCTAAAGTTTCATAGTGAGTTCTTTATTATTGCAAAAAATCTGCATGAAAACAAGATCTTTGTTAATCTGCTTGTCAGTTATTCCCAACCCGCTGTTGGTTATTTCTCACTCAATGTCATAATCCTCTTGTCTGTGACATCACAATCATTTCCATGGTAACCAATGAGGGATAAAGATCCTATTTTCACGCAAATGCCTATGCAAGCAAAATGACGTGATAAGGTGGGCTTTAGGCTGAGATAACCACCCACCCAGGGGTGTAGTGAGGTGCAATGCCACAGGCAGCAGGGTGGACACTGAGGAGGGGGTGAGGGAATTACAAAGGGATTTGGAGAAACTGAAGAGGTGGCACAAAGTTTGCAGTTGAGGTTCTATGCCAAAAAGTGCAAAGTGATGTACACTGGAAGAAATAACTCATGCACTGGGTGGGGGGTGTCAGTTAGCCAAAATGACAGAAAAAAAAGGGCCTGGGGGTCATTATGGGTGTCACCCTCAAATCATTAGGCCAGTGCAACAACAAATACAGCAAGGTAACAAGAATGCTGGGATGCACTTGGAGAGAATTCAATATTAAAAGGAGGGAGGTGATACTGCCTCTGTGCAGGTTTCTGGTGAGGCCCCACCTGAAGTATTATGCCCAGTTCTGGGGCTCACACCTGAGGATGGTACAGATAGGCTGGAGACTGCAGCATCGGGTCACCAAGATGCCACAAGGCCCACAGGGCAGAACATATGAGGAATGGCTGAAGGCTCTAAACATGCACATGCTGGAGGTCAGGAGAAAGAGCAAGGTGATACAATAGAAATGTACAAGTTCCTGAGGGAGATTAATTAAGTGAGCTGTGAGAACCTAGGTGCCAGAACTGGAAATGCAGTTACGGCAGGGCATAAGGGGAGACTTGACGGTTGGAGAGTTAAAAGGGATGGGGCTGGCAGTATAACCTAGATGTTAGAGTAATGAGCTGTGAATGAGCTTGGTATATCCAGCAGACCTGGATTTGATTCCCACAACCTCTACTTGCATACTGTGTGACCCTGAGCAAGTCACTTAACCTCCCCAGTGCACCCGAGTCGCTTCTGAAAACAGGCATTGTGCCTAGTGGGCCTCACCCTATCAAAGAATAAAACAAACTGGCCCAGTGGCGTAGAGGGCTGAGGTGCTGGTGCCTTACCTTGAGCCACGCCGGTGACCCGGGTTCGGGAACGGACTCGGGACACCAGGGGGCTGGCATGGGAAGGAGAGGACTGAGCATCTGTAAAGACTGCTCTCCTCTCCTGGGGTGGGTAGTGGGGAGGCATCACTTTGCAGAGACCTCTGGTGGAGATCGGGGGAAGTGCAGATGCAACGCAAGGGAACGTCACTAGAAAAATAAATGGCTCCGCGTTCAGCCAGATGATGGCTGCCTGGTGATCTGAGGCCGTCAATGTCCCAGAGCTTCCAGTCCCTCAGCAGTTCCCCAGGGCCAAGTATTGTGCTAGCCCTGCCTCTGGTGCCTTCTCCTTCGGAGGAGGGGGACCCGCCTAGCAAAGGGTTACGTCCAGGTTACCACGGGGACTACTGCAATATGAGGGTCAGGGCTCGGGAACAGATGGGCCAGATGCCACCTTGGCACAGCCTGAAGGAGTGGCTGAGGCAGTAGCACATAGGGGAGGAAAAAGAAATAACACAAAAAACAAAAAAAGAACAAAAAAATGCAAGGAAGTTCTTTACTGTGAGGGTGGCGGAACCATGCAACTGACTGCCTGGTGAAGCGGTGGGGGCAAGGTCTATTAATGGGACAAATACAGGGGGCTGGTAGCACCAAAAGGAGTGGTAAGGAAGGTGGGAATAGAAAATGGAGGGACTAGGCTGAGGGAAAGGAAGGGTAGACCTCGAGATAAAAATCCTTTACAGCAATAGGTCAAAAGGGGATAAGATAGGAAAACTGGGCAGACTGGATAAACTTGAGGTCTTCTTCTTCTGTCAGTTTCTCAGTTTCTGCATTTCTATGTGTCTTATTGCCCTTATAAGATGGGCTTTATGTTGTTGTCACAAGCCCAACCCGATGGGTACGGCAGGACCTCCTGTTTGCACGAATGGTCCCCCTTTTTAAGGAACTCATAAGCAGTTGTGGGATTCAGAAAGCATCACCAACCTTCATTTTCCTAGTGGGAGAATGGAAACTGTAGTCTCGAGTCCCCTGACTCTTTACTACGCTCTCTGGTTAGAATCCCACCACTGCCACCGGCAGCCTCTTGCCTATTTGGTTTGTAGGATAGCCGAGTGGTCACTATCTTTGTTTAAAAGGCACGCAGTCTTTACAAAACCCTTCTGTTTAAAATGTTAGAACACATAACCAAACCCCAGACAAAGCTGATAAGAAATTATAAAAGTTTACTTAAAAGAAAAAAAAACGTAGTAAATTTTACAATTTGGAAGATCTGAAAAGCAGACAATATGACAAATATTGGATGGCTATACAGAAACACTATGTAGTGCAGTTCTAAACTATACCTTGTTTTGAGGTTTAGAGTCCAGAAATATCAAATGTCCTTTTTGAGAGGAAACTCTCTCTGTCAGTGAAGAAAAGTTTTTTCGAAAAACGCTAGATTGTTAGAAAGAAACTTGAGTCTCTGAGTTTCCTCTTGGTGCACAACTCAGAGTCATCTTGAAAAAGCAAAATGTCTTGATTCCCAAGCTCTGACTTAAAGATCTGAATTTTCTGTTCAGCATGTGAGAAGTCCAATCTCACAAAGCTCAGGTCTGGTTCAGAAGTTTTTCCAGGCCTATATATACTTTTTAAAAAGTATATACCAGCTTGATAAGTTCTACTTAGCTCTAAGATTCTCCAGGATCAGTTCCTCAGGCTTCAAACTCCAAGCTAAAAAGTACTCTGATTTCAAAAGTCTGAATGATGTCATTTTCAAGCCACATCATTTGGGACAGGTGAATATTCTTGAGCTATCCAGATATTTGGGTTGAGCAGTTTACCCTTTCCTGCAGATATCATTATGGTTCCATGTCTAACACCTCCAACATATGGTTTATGCATAACCTTTTTCTGTCTTAGGCTGCCCTCCCACTGGGGCCATTTCACTGATGATCTCTGACCTCCCACTGAAAGCCTTTTGCCTGTGGAATATCTAAGTGTCCATTTTGAACAAGGGGATATGACTCTTGGGATACTGGTCATTATCTAGATGAATGCCAGGCCCAAACTGTTTTTTGGTAATTCTTTCTATTTTGTTTAGCTTTTTAAAGGCCTTCTTAAAGGGACACTGTCTTAACTCGGGAGCACCTCACAACCCAGGAAATAGGAACATTAAATAAAGTGGTAATAGACCTATCTTGCCACATCCCTCCCTCCTAAAACAGAACCTAGGGAAAACGTGCCTCTATTGATGGCAATGTTCTCCCCAGTTCTGTTATTTATCCAGTATGTGAGATAGACCATCTGCATTCCCATTCTTAGACCCAGGCCTATGGGTAACTTCTGTGTCATAAGCCTGCAAGGCGATACTCCACCTCAGGAGTTCTCCATTTGCTTTCCCCATTTGGCCCAACCATACTAACAGGTTGTGGTCCATTTGAACCTTAAAATGCCTCCCATAAACATATGATTCCAGTTTTTTTAATGCCCAAACTAAGGCGAAACATTCCTTTTCTACTGTCGAATAAGATTGTTCACGTGGAAGCAACTTCTTGCTTAAGTATACAATGGGATGCTCTCTCCCCTGATTGGATAATTGGCTGAGGACTGCCTCTATTCCCACATCTGAGGCATCCATTTGCACCACAAATGGCCTGTTGTAGTCCAGGCTGGCCATCACTGGGGCCCTACACAGCAAGGTTTTTAGCTGCGTGAAGGCCTGCTCACAGGCTGGATCCCACTTTACCCTCCTAGGCTTCTTCTTTGTCAACAACCCAGATAAAGGAGCTGCCAGGGAGCTGTAGTTGGGTACAAATCTCCTATAATATCCATCTATCCCCAGAAAGCTCCTGACTTGTCTCTGGGTTTCAGGTATGGACCATGCCACAATCACTTCTATTTTCACTTGGTTTGGGTGTAGCTGGCCTCGCCCCACCACATGTCCCAAATAAGTGACCTCTGCCATGGCCATGTGGTACTTTTATGCCTTAATAGTCAGACCTGTGGCCTGTATTTGGTCAAACACTTCCCTCAGGTGTGTCAGGTGTTTCTCCCAGCTATGGCTGAAAATAGGGATGTTATCCAAGTAGGCAACTGCAAAGTCCTCCGTATCCTGTAACATCTGATTTACTAACCGCTGGAATGTAGCAGGGGCATTCTTCATC
This sequence comes from Neoceratodus forsteri, assembly GCA_016271365.2. Classification (NCBI taxonomy): domain Eukaryota; kingdom Metazoa; phylum Chordata; order Ceratodontiformes; family Ceratodontidae; genus Neoceratodus; species Neoceratodus forsteri. Next base: position 424,126,598 of record CM028138.1, read on the forward strand.
CCAAAGGGCATGACCTTGAACTCGAACAGGCCAATTGGGGTGATGAATGCTGACCTTTTCCTAGCCCTGTCAGTGAGTTCCACCTGCCAGTACTCCTTTCTCAGGTCTACTGTAGTTAAGTATACGTCGCCCCTCAGTTTGTCCAGAAATTTGTCCATGCATGACAATGGGTGGGTGACAGATTTTGTGATGGCGTTAAGCCCACAATAATCTATGCAGAACCATGTAGTCCCGTCTGGTTTTGGTGCAAGGACTATAGGTGAGGCCCAGAGGCTGTAGGATTTCTGGATCACCCCTAGATCCAACATCTCCCCCATCTCCCTCCGAATGTCCTTGAGGACTGTCTCTGACATCCAGTAAGCTGTCCTATGTATGGGTGCTTGGGTCCCTGTGTCTACATCATGCACCACTAGCCCCTCCCCCTCCCTCACTCACACGTTCTGTGTCTCCCGGCGCTGCAGGCTGCCCTTTTGTACTGGGCTCCTGCCTGTGCTGGCACCTTTTTCTGCCCACAAAGAAATCCGCAGCAGTCCCAACAGAACTCAGTTGAGCTCGGTCACTCCTCCCCCCCCCACTCGCTCGATCCTAATTTGTCCCAAACACTGATCACCGACAGCGACTGCGGTATTCTGTGCCAGAAGCATGGAAACACATTTTGGCCAGGATGTGAAAAATGCCAGTGTTGAAAATGTGGCATGAAAATATTACTAATTTGCGACGTTACAAGGTGCGTGGAAACTGCATAATAGCAGCTAAATAATAGTCATTTGTAGATATCATTTCCAAATTTTCAACATAGGCATTTTAGGACCTCTACTCATGAACACTGTCACTGTCATTTTCGTAATCTGTCCTGAACACTGATTTCCCATAGCTACTACGCTATTCTGTGCCGGAAGTGCGAAAACACATTTTGGCCAGCATGTGAAAAATGACAGCTGTACTGTTCACAAGGAGGTGTGGAAAAATGCCAATGTTGAATATCTGGCATGAAAAGATTGCAAATTCCGAAAGTTGCAATACGCGAGCAACCGCGCAACGATGTCATAAAAAGTCATTTTTTAGATTTTTCCCACCAAATTTGCAACATAGGCTTTTTGAGAGCCCAGCTCATGAACACTGGCACTGTCGTTTCATTAATCGGTCCCAAAAGATGATTCTGCGCAGTGACTGCGAAATCACCTTTCGGGGCCGATCAACGCCATGACAGTGGCAGAATTGATGAGGAGGGGTAACAAAAACCCCATGTTGAAAATTTGGTGCCAAAATTCCCAAAAATGACTGAGATATTCATTAAAGTTGAAAAAACCCTATTTATACCATTATACAGCTTACCGGCATTTCCTCAGTTCGCGGTCGGCTTTGAAGAGTGCAGACGTGTTCCTGGTCCACCGAAGATCATCACGGCAGACTCCGGAGGTAAGTATGGGGTGGGAAGTGGGGAGGCAGGGTGCGCGGTGGGGGTGGCAGGTTGCAGGAGGGGGCAGGGAGACCGGCGGACTGTTTCCTTTTTTCACAGGGAAAAAATAAAAAAACATTGGGACCGTTTTTTTAGGGATGTGGCATGCTGGGGTGGGCTCCAAGCGTGTCAACAGACTCTTTTGAGAGGCCAGCTGTAGCCAACGGGGATTGGGCACCCCGTCAGCACACAAATGTGTTGGGGTGCCACATCATGCTGACAGGGATTGGGCACCCCTGCCGCACACAACAAAAGCGGGGGTGACATTATGCTGATTGGGATTGGGCACTCGTCAGCACATAACGGGTATGGTGGAGTCTCATGAGCTGAGGGGATTAGGCACCGGCAAAAAAACAGGGTGGGGACATGATGCTAGGGGATTGGGCATCCCCGACAAACAGGCGGGAATGCAGGGAGCCCTGCAATGAGGGGTCGCTCCCTCATTGCAGCGGATGATGCTGCAATGACGAGGCAGCCCCTGATTGCAGTGGCTAAAACTTCTCAAGGTTGTGGCACACTGGCTGATTTAGTGTCAGCAGCAGCACACCACGTCATTGGGGAAAGCAGGCCAAGCCTTTAAAGGCTGTGGGGGATTGGCTACAATAGTGCCGTGCCTCCACAACCTGCTTCTGGCAACCTGCCGCAATATGTTTCTTGTGCATGCGTGCAATCAACATAAAAACTATAATACTAGAACACATAATATACAACTAAATCAACAGAAATGGAACTCACTCAAAAGAAAATTCTGGTTTAGTCAAAGAGTGGTTCCCCATCGGAATTCCCTCCCAATCGAAGTGGTGGAAAGTCCAACCATGTGAACCTTTAAAGCTAGGTTAGACAAATACAGTCAAAATAAGGTTAGAGAATATTAATAACAATACTTGAAGCTAGCTGGATCAACAAGCAATATGGATGAAAGTCTATTACATGCTTTGTAACTTCTATGAGACTATGAGACTAAGAGGTGGCAGTCAAAGTCAGGGCTAAAAGAGCAAGTTTCAGGACATATAAAGGGTCCCAAAGGGAGGAGGACAGGGAGGTGTACCTTGAATTTCTAGGGGAAGCAGGGAGGGCTGTCAAGAGAGCTAAGGCACAGACAGAGGAGGGTCTAGCACAAACTATGAAAAAAAGGGACAAGACATTCTATAGATACATCAGCAACAGAAGAAAAACCAGAGAGGGGGATTGTGAGGCTCAAAGGGGAGGAGGGAGAGCGTAAGGAGGGGGATCTGGACAAGGCAGGAATACTGAACAAATACTTCTGCTCAGTATTCACTGAAGAGGGGAAGGGCCAAGGACCACGGTTGGGAGCAGAGTCAGTGGGGGGGGGAGAAGTGGACACCAGCCCATTCACAGTGGAGAGAGTTCTGGAGGAACTCACAAAGCTGAAGGTGGATAAAGCCATGGGGCCAGACAACATACACTCAAGAATATTAAGGGAGCTGTGAAGGGAACTAGCAGCATCTCTGGAAGCCCTGTTCACAGAGTCACTTAACACAGGCATAGTTCCAGAGGACTGGAGGAGGGCGCATGTAGTCCCACTGCACAAACGTGGTAATAGAGAGGAAGCGGGGAACTACAGGCCAGTCGGCCTCGCCTCGGTGCTGGGGAAAATCATGGAGGCACTGCTGAAAGAAAGGAGAGTGGCACACCTGGAATCCAATGGTGCCCAGGATCTGAGATAACACAGAGTCATATCAGAAAGGTCTTGTCAAACAAATCTGATAGATTTTTTTGATTGGGTGACTAGGGAAGTAGCCCAGGGAGGGGCGGTGGACATCGCCTACCTAGATTTCAGCAAAGCCTTTGATACTGTCCCACACAGAAGGCTGGTAAACAAGATGAGTAGTCTGAGTATGGGGCACAAGGTGATACACTGGGTTAGGAACTGGCTGTCAGACAGAAGGCAGAGGGTGGTGGTAAATGGGATCCAATTAGGGGAAAGAAAGGTGACCAGTGGAGTGTCACAGGGATCAGTACTGGGACCAGTCCTGTTCAATGTCTTTATTAGTGGCATTGCAGAGGGTCTGGAAGGAAAGGTCTGCCTTTTTTGCAGATGACACAAAGATCTGCAACAGGGTGGATACGTCAGAAGGGGTGCAGGCAATGAAAAGGGACCTGGAAAAGCTTGAAAGTTGGTCAGAAGGTGTGGCAACTGAGGTTCAATGCAAAAAAGTGCAGGATCATGCACCTGGGTAGGGGCAACCCTGGGGAGGACTAAAGGATGGGAGGAGAGGTACTGACAGTCCCCAAAGAGGAAAGGGACCTGGGGGTCATCATATCTGATGACCTTAATGTATCAAAGCAGCGCAAAGGCTACAGGAAGGGCAAGTGGCATGCAAGCGTGCATAGCCTGGGGTATTACTAGCAGGAAGTGGGAGGAAGTGATGCCATTGTACAAAACACTGGTACTGCCTCACCTGGAGTACTGCATGCAGTACTGAAGAGTACACATGCGTAAGGACATAAACAAGGTTGAGACTATCCAGAGAAGGGCAACAAAGATGGTGCATGGTTTGCCCCACAAAACATATGAGGACAGACTAAGGGACCTCAATATGTACTCACTGGAGAAGAGGAGAGAAAGGGGTGACATGATTGAAACTTTTAAGTACCTCAAAGGCATAAACAAGGTGCAGGTGGAGGATCTTTTTCAATGTAGAAAAAACACCAGACTACAGGAGCACAATATGAAATTAGAGGGGGGTAGACTAAGAGGGAACATAAGGAAGTTTTTTCTAAACAGAGAGGGTGGTGAATGCTTGGAATGGTCTGACACAAGAGGTGGTGGGGGCAAGCACAGTGGAGGGGTTTAAACATGCCTGGGACAGGCACAAGGGAACATTGGGTGAGAAGGAGGAAGGGAGGGAGGAAAAAGCCATTGATTATTTAGGATCAGTGGGCGCATATAGATATAGGGCCTATGGGCAGACTGGATGGGCCTAGCGGTCCTCATCTGCCAACAAGTTCTATGTTTCTATGTTTCCAGGTCTCTTTAGGTAGATTGGCCTGGATACAGACCTTTTCAAATTAATTCAAAAACATGTCCATATCCTACCCCTCTTTAAACTCAGCCATCAGTTTTGAATTTAATTTGTAGCCTAGCCATGGAGTTTCAGACCCACCTCCACCATTTACCTGCTTGGGTGTTGTTGGGGTTGCTGTCTCTGTTGGAGTTTCAGCTTTTCCACTTCAAACTCCCTCTGGCATTGCTGTTCATCTCTTTGGAGCTGTTTTTCTTCGGCCTCTCTCTGGCACTGCTTTTCCGCTAGTTCCATCTCAATCCTTTTCTGCTCCAGCTCAAGCTGGCTCTCCTGCATCCAAAGCCTCCTCAACTCCAGCTCCTTTTCTATGGATGGCTCCTGCTCTTCTGGGCTCTGGGCATCTGGAGTCACCACCTGTGCGATAGGGGCTTCCTCAGTCTCAGTTGCCATAAGAGCCTCTGTGAGTTACTTTTTTATTTTAGTTCTCTCTGGGAACGTTTTTCTACACAGATCTTCCGCAGCTGTTCCAGATTCATAGTGCTGTATTAGGAAGACATCCTTCTTCTATACTATACTATTTGCTCAAAAACAATTAAAACAGGATGGGGTCTATTGTCTGCAAAACAAATGTCTTTTTTTTCCCCTTTCCAAATTCTGCCCTATATTGTGTGATGGTTTTGTAAGACCATTCAAGATCCCACCTCTGCCACCAAATCTGTCTCTAGCTCACAAATCTGTCTCTAGCCCAACCCCATGGGTGCGGCAGGACCTCCTGTTTGCAGGGATGGTCCCCCTTTTTAAGGAACTCATGAGTAGTTGTGGGGTTCAGGAAGCATCACCAAACTTTCTTTTCCCAGTGGGAGGGTGGAAACTGTAGTCTTGAGTCCCCCGGACTCTTTACTATGCTCTCTGGTTAGAATCTCACCACTGCCACTGGCAGCCTCTTGCCTATTTGGTTTGTAGGATAGCCGAGTGGTCACTATCTTCATTAACAAGGCATACAGTCTTTACAAAACCCTTCTGTTTAAAATGTTAGAACACACAACCAGACCCCAGACAGAACTGATAAAAAAATTATAAAAGTTTACTTAAAATAAAAAAGAAAACAGCAAAGTAAATTCTACAATTTGGAAGATCTGAAAAGCAGACAATACAAAAAATAAATATTGGATGATTATACAGAAACACTATATACTGCAGTTCTAAACTATACCTTGTTTTGAGGTTTAGAGTCCAGAAATATCAAATGTCCTTTTTGAGAAGAAACTCTGTAGGTGAAGAAAAGTTCTTTAGAAAAACACTAGATTGTTCATAGATGAATACAAATTCAGAATGCAGTTGCCAATTTTTGAACTTGCCACCAGCAATTCAGTGGTGGAAGAAAAATTTCCTATCACCCATATCGGAGTCCAATCTTTTCTTGAATTGTTCAACATTGTCGCTATTAACAACATCATCTGGAAGTGAATTCCAGATAGGAGGCACTCTCTGGTTAAAAAATCTAGAGCGCTTTGTAGTTTTACAAAGGAAGGTTTTGAGTTTAAAATTGTGGGATCGTGTGTTAGTGGTTGCCAAGAATTTTTCAAGACCAATTGTATTAAACATATGTTCATTTTTTTAGGGATTTAAATACATACATTAGGTCACACATTATAGCCCTATAGTCTAGAGAAAATAATTGTAATGCTTTGAGTCTGGACTCATAATCCTTATCAGACATATTGTAAATTTGTTTGATTACTTTGCGCTGAATCCTTTCAGTCATACTTTGACATTCAATTGAAGTTGGAGCACAAAAGGGAGCACAGTAGTCCAGATATGGACGTACGAGACTAGAATATAATGGTAAAATAACTAGGGGATCCCTACTTTTAATATGTTTCAAAATACTGCTAAGAATCATATGACATTTTTTAACTGTTTTATTAGTATGTATATTGAATTTTAAATTGTCAGATATTGTAATGCCTAGATCCTTTTCGTCTATAGTTATCAACAAATTAATATTGTTAATTTTATATGTAAACCTGGGATTGTTTTCCCCCATGTGCATCACTTTACACTTGGCTACAACAAACCTCATTTTATTGTCAGTTGTCCAAGTAAATAAGTTATTTAAGTTGTATTGTAAGATTTTTGCAGACTGTATGTTGTTAATTATACATGTAACCCCCTGTTACCCGGGGTTACTAGAATCCCAGTAAGACCTAGTGGTAGGCAGGAAAGGCAGGTTGTGAAACTCCAGTTAAATGGATTTCACACTGTCTCACTCTGTTCTCAGTCTCAGCTGAGACTGACGGATGACATCACCATAGAACTATCGCAGCTGCATGAGCCACATTGGAATCTGCAGAAGGGAGTTAGATTAGAATGTTGGGAGTTTTTGAACAGTGGAGAGCAGTTGTGTGTGAGCTGTCTAGAAGAGAGGAGCACAGCAGTCTGTGCACAGGCTCTTGGAACCTAAGCTGTGATAAAGAGCTACTTTTAGGGAAAGGTGTGCGTTTCCGCCTAAAGAGGAACACAGTAAGCTGTTCTTGAAGTGGTGGAACCGCTGATACTGGTCTCTGTGCCCCCATCCCTCAGGGATAGGGGTGGAAAAAGGTGCCTGTTATTCCAGGGGCAACCCCACAAGCTACTACTAGAGAAAAAGCTGCCTTATTTTTCCAAGTGTGTTGGGTACCAGAAGCTGTCAGATTCACCTGTGGGGCACCTGCAACCAAGGTGAGTTCTGCTCTTGTCAAGGGCCTATGTTTCCACCTGAACTGTGTTAAGGTGGGGATTGGACTGCTGAATTGGTGGGAGGCCTGGAGGAATGAAGCTTAGCTAAAGTAAAAGTATGTTCAGAAGTACAGCACAAGGGGAAGATCAAGACATGTAGGGAGATGTGCTATCGTCTACCTTTAATCTACATTGCCAAGCTTTCTAAAGAGTTGTTTAATGTCCAGAGAAATGGCGGATATGGATTGTGGGAGCTGGAGGTGAGACCGCCCCCACCTTCAATCAGGGTCCACCTCTGATTTGCTCTGTGGTTCTACTTTACCTCATGCACTTGGCCAGTGATGAGGGAAGTACCCAGACGTGGGATGGAAGGAAAATTTCCCTTAAGGAGTCGAAGGTTCGAAGGTGGTTTGGGGAGCCACCAACAGAAAATTTGGTTCACTGCCATATGGACCGGGATCGAGAGGCCGGCAGGGGAACTGGGCTGGGAAAAACCCAGATAGTGTACAACTCGGGCTGTGTACCCAAAGCTGCAAGCAAGTCCGAGCTGTGTGCCTGGTGGGTTCAGAGCCTGAGGGCTGAAATAGTGAGGAAGTGTTCTGTATCTCTTATCTGCATTACCAGGAATGTAGCCCCGTGAGGGTCTATGCTTTGTTTGTTCAGTTTGGATGTGAACAAAAGCCACACTTTAGAATCCCATTCCTGGTATTGGACATTACAGTTATTGCTTCCTGTGTTCAGATTTACTTGTGTGCCCCTGTGCAGAGTAGCCAAACCTAGGCCCCTTGTGCCGAGTAACCTAGTCCTCCACGAACCCAGTCCCCACCAGGTACTGCTGTCAGCTTCAACAGCATACCACCTGTCATTTACAAAAAGGCAGGGGTCAGGGCCTTACAAAATGGAGGCACCGCTTTGGATTTTAAATTAGGAGGAAGGTGCTCGGGACAGGGGCTAGCGTTTTGGTTATCTGGCAGTGGGTAGCCCAAAAGCTGGAAGCAATTTAACTAGTGTGTGCTGTGTGCTGTGGTTCTTATGCTGCTGTTAAATGCCTAACTGTTGCAACAAGGGCAGTAAAGCTGAAAAGAGTATACCCTTGTCCTGCATCAAATGTTTACAACATTTTGCCAGCTTTTTAAAGAACTGTTGTGATAAAGAAAAGTGTGGAAGACTAGGGGTAGCAACAGGAAAATTGTGCCCTGGATGTTGGAAATGCTTTTTCAAGAACTGTTGTGATAAAAGAAAAGTGTGAAGACTAGGGTAGCAACAGGAAAATTGTAGCCTGGATGTTGGAAATGCTTTTAAAGAACTGTGTGTGATAAAGAAAAGTGTGGAAAGACTAGGGGTAGCAGCAACAGGAAAAATTGTGCCCTGGACATTGGAAATGCTTTTAAAGAACTGTTATATAAAGAAAAGTGTGGAAGACTAAAGGGTAACAGGAAAATTGTGCCCTGGATGTTGGAAATGCTTTTAGTAAACTGAGAGAGACTTGCTATGCGAATGGCCATGCTAAATGGCTGAAATGAGCTCCTGCTGTAGAGTCAGTTCGAAAAAAAAAAAAGTGTTCTGCAGGTTAAATTTGCCTGCTGGGCCCGATCGCCGTGAAGAGAAGAGCACTCGCAGGAGAAAGGAAACTCATTTGCATGGCATCGATGTGATTGATGAGGCTGCAATCAGTCCGCCCCCAGCCAGCTCTACAGTGACTGCCCAGCATTGCGAGAGGAGTGTGAAGGAGTGCGTGTACTGGCTTAGTGGAGGAGTGGCCAATGATTAAAAAGCACTGTAAAAGTATTGAAAATAGACTTTTCTGTTTAAAATCGGGCTCAACCCGCATCTTGATTGACTGGATTGTAAGTGTGGTGATGGGAGAGACGATCGGCAGGACTGCCCACCCGCTTCCTTTCTGAGGCCTCCAAGACTGGCTGCAGGCCGTTTTTCCATTGCAGCAAACAGCTACTGATAACAGTGAGTATCAACAGTAAAAACTGCTCAAACAGTGATATTCTGCCAAAAGCCAGCTGAATCTGTGTGCAGCAGTGTAGTCACTTTGCAAACAAAGACTGTGTCAAGTTTTACCAGCTAAAGCAAGTCTGTTAAGCCATTGACTGTGAGCATAGTTATGGGTTCAGCATCAGAATAAAGTTCAAAGCCATGAGCGAGACTGTGAGTTGTAGCAAAAGGTGCAGCACTAGTTATAGGCAATCCTGTGCTTGAAATCCTGAAGCTTTAAGGGACTGTGAGCTAAAGAAATGTTTTCAGCAAGTGAAAAGTCTGTGGCAAATCATATAAGTGTGCTAGGAAAAGAACAGTGCAAGTTTGTGCGGTTTTGAGCAAAGTTATTAGTAGTGTGTGTAAATCGGATGCGCAGTGGCTTGACCCAATTTCTGAATGTTGATGTACAGGAGTGCTGCTGCTGCCATTACGGGGTGGGGTAGTAAAGTAAACACAGCAGCAGAGGAGCCATTTTAAAAATGAAAGAAAGTGTTCAGTGAAGTGGGACTTTTAGTAACAGTGAGCATTTGTTTGTTTTCCCTGCAGTTATGGCCTCAGAACCAGCTCACTACCCGGATCATGCCCGGGCTGCAGTAACAGCGAAAGTAAATAGGTTAAGGGACATTGAAAGGTGTTATTATGGAGGACAACTGCCTTCTCATGTGGCGATTCCTGGATATCCAGTGCAAGTGTGTCAAATATGCTTAAATGCTGGAAGGGACGTCTTCATGGTACCTCACTGTTCTGGGTGCCTAGAGAAATATGGCTTGTATAAAGTGCCCCAGATTCCTTTGGCTCCCACATGGAAAAAGGTTCAGGAATCTGTAGTTGGCAGCACACAGCACCAGGCGGAGCCTGTTGAAGAAGACCCCTTGGGGGAGTATGGCACAGAGCTAGAGGGTGCAGATTTAGAGACAGAACAGTATGCTGATGTTTCGGATGCTGGATTGCAGAAGGATAATTCAGACAGAGCATCAGTAGACCCCTGGGGGGCGCCTAGCCCAAGTCTCATAGGAGAAGATGAGATGAGGGAGTCTTTTGAATGGGAGGTGTCGACCTCTGTGCCTAGTGATGAATGGATAGTCTCAGGAGTGAGGACGACTGCTCACTCCTGGGCACAGATTCTCAGTGAGGAAGAAGAAGAGGGGGGACCTATGTGGCCTAGTGAAAAAGGAACAGATACACAGCCTCAAGCTCTTGCCTTGGAAGAATGTATGGAAGAGAGTAGTGATGCCACTGCCCTGGCTGTGCAAGAAGAAGAAGTCAGGGATCCGTTTTTCATCTCGTTGAGAATGCGTAGCTGGCAGAACCAGGACTGGCAGCCCCCAAGCCAGGCCAGTGGTCTCAGGTTGACCAAAGCTAGTAAAGAGGAGAGACTGGTTCGTAGGAAGGTGAATGAAACCTATGGGATGTCCTTTCCTACCTTTCCTCGTAGAGTCTGGGAGATTGAGAACAGCAGGAAATCCTGGATCTGGGCCGAAGCAATGAAAGGTGTGCATCCTGGTGCAAACAAGCATGTCAGGAACAGACTGTTTCATGAAAAATACACCCAGTGGAAGAGAGGCAGGACACTGTTTATGGACACTGTTCGAAAAGTGGATGGAGAGGGACGTGAAACCTTCTACAGTGTGAATTATGTGTGCCCAGACGGGGTAATAATTCAAGCTCCTGACCCCCTGTACTATTGGCCTCAATGCAAGGACCTCCCTGCAAATGTGCCCGTGCCTACCAGATGGAAAGCAGAGCAATGGTAGTCAATACTGCCACACCAGCCATTGCAGTGCCTTTGTTGATCCACCAGTATGGACATCCAGGACTCAGGTGCCCCACATTCATCAGTTCTTCACTGTACTGGCCTTTCCAGAATCCATCGACTGGCCCACCAGATGACTTCAGATCCAGAGAGAGGACACCATCCCAGCTGTATCCTGCTTCATCGCCTCGTAATCGGATGACGTCAGACCAGCTGTTTTTCTTTTTGTTCCTGTTCTAAGGTTCCATCTCCAGAGATGACATCAACCCAGCAGTTCCCAGATGTGCCCTCCTGTAGTTCCCGGAAGATGTCCGCCCAGCTGTATCGGAAGAATGCTGCCAGGGAGAGTCTTCAGCAGAGGAGCAGGTCGGTGCCGATTTTTTCATTCTACAAGGGGCTGGTAAGTCCAAACTTTTCTATCCTTATGACACTGCAGTACACACCCTACACTAGCAGACTCCAGAATGTGTGAACTGTCCTCAGAGACTCTACCCTTCGGGACTTTGGCCTGTTAGAACTGTGCTTCACCGGGCTCTGGCCCAGGAGAGACTCTTTAATGGACTAGCCTTCGGGCACTGTGGTCACTAGATGGGACTTTTAGGGCACTCCATCCCCCAAATGTGTATTGTAAATAATGTCATTGTTTTTCTACTGTTTTCTAGTGTATATACTGTTTTTCTACCTTTTCTAAAAAAATCTTTTTGGGATTCTCCAGTGTTTTGATGGTAGGGGTTTAGGTAGACTGTGTATGCAGATTAGGAGTGTGTATTGTCTTTCTTTTTTCTTGCAGGTGGTCCTGAAGAAGATAGAAGAGAAGACAAGAAGAGGCGGAGGGGCTCATTGGAGTTCCTCACTAGTACTTCAGTGTGTAGTAATTTAAAGTACTGTTGTTGTTATTGTTGTTGTTACTGTACTAACCCTTTCCTTCCACAGGTGTGGTTGTGGGGGTAGGAGGCAGTAATGTAATGTAATAGATGGTATTAGTTCTTAGTGTGTGGTTGCAGGGTGCCCAAGGTCGGGGAGGTTCCCGGGTAGTTTTATTTTGGGGTGTTAAGTTAGAGGCAGATAGGTTTTCCCTAGAGGGCTTGGGGGGATAGACAGGCTGTGGCCCTGACCTGCAGTAGGGGTTGCAGTGCTGATCTATTAGGGCTATGTTCTGGACAGTTTACCAGAGCCACTAGGCACCCATAATTAGTGGTACAGTAGAAGGCTGATATGTCAGCCAAAGGCCTCTAGGCCCTTGGTGTTGCCTGCCTGTGTCAGCATTACGGTAGGAGGGGCCTGATCACCCCTCCGCAGGTAGTACATAGGGTGGGATGGCTTCGTTAGGTAAATAATGATCATGGACAGTCATTTTCCTGGCCCAGGGCTTAGGTAACCCCTGTTACCCGGGTTACTAGAATCCCAGTAAGACCTAGTGGTAGGCAGGGAAGGCAGCTTGTGAAATTCCAGTTAAATGGATTTCACTGCCTCACTCTGTTCTCAGTCTCAGCTGAGACTGACGGATGACATCACCATAGAACTATCGCAGCTGCATGAGCCACATTGGAATCTGCAGAAGGGAGTTAGATTAGAATGTTGGGAGTTTTTGAACAGTGGAGAGCAGTTGTGTGTGAGCTGTCTAGAAGAGATGAGCACAGCAGTCTGTGCACAGGCTCTTGGAGCCTAAGCTCTGATATAGAGCTACTTTTAGGGAAAGGTGTACGTTTTCACGGAAAGAGGAACACAGTAAGCTGTTCTTGAAGTGGTGACCGCTGATACTGGTCTCTGTGCCCCATCCCTCAGGGGATGGGGGTGGAAGGGTTGCCTGTTATTCCAGGGGCAACCCCCTGGCTACTGCTAGAGAAGAAGCTGTCTTATTTTTTCTAAGTGTGTTGGGTACCAGAAGCTGTTAAGATTCACCTGTGGGGCACCTGCAACCAAAGGGTGAGTTCTGCTCTTGTCAAAGGGCCTATGTTTCACCTGAACTGTGTTAAAGTGGGGATTGGACTGCTGAATTAGTGGGAGGCCTAGAGGGATAGGCTTAGCCAAAGTAAAAGTATGTTCAAGTACAGCACAAGGGGAAAGTCAAGACATGTAGAGGAGATGTGCTATACATCTACCCTTTAATCTACATTGCCAAGCTTTCTAAAGAGTTTAATGTCCAGAGAAATGGCCGGGTATGGATTGTGGGAGCTGGAGGTGGGAGACCCCCAACCTTTAGTAACCAGGTCCACCTCTACGGATTTGCTCTGTGGATTTCTACTTTCCCTCATGCACTTGGCCAGTGATGAGGGAAGTACCCAGACATGGGATGGAAGGAAAATTTCCCTTAAGGATTCGAAGGCTCTAAGGTGGTTTGGGGAGCCACCAACTGAAAATTTGGTTCACTGCCATATGGACTGGGATCAAGAGGCTGGCAGGGGAGCCGGGGCCGGGAAAAATCCAAATAGTGTACAAGTCAGGCTGTGTATCCAAAGCTGCGTGCAAGTCTGGGCTGTGTGCCTGATGGGTTCAGAGCCTGAGGGCTGAAATAGTGAAGAAGTGTTCTGTATCTCTTATCTGTATTACCAGGAATGTAGCCCTGTGGGGGTCCGTCTATGCTTTGTTTGTTCAGTTTGGATGTGAATAAAAGCCACACTTTAGAATCCCATTCCTGGTATTGGACATTACAGTTATTGCTTCCTGTTTTCGGATTTACTTGGGTGCCCCTGTGCAGAGTAGCCAAACCTAGGCCCCTTGTGCTGAGTAACCTAGTCCTCCCCGAACCCAGTCCCCACCAGGTACTGCTGTCAGCTTCAACAGCATACCACCTGTCGTTTACAAAAAGGCAGGGGTTGGGGCCTCACATACAACCCAGTTTACAATCATCGGCATATTTATTGATCCCAACCTCATTAGATGTTTGCATACTTGAAACGAATATATTGAAAAGCAGGTGACTAAGGGCAGATCCCTGAGGCACACCACTAGTTACAGGACTCCAGTCTGACTCCTGTCCACGAATTACCACCCTTTGCTGTCTATTATGTAACCATGATATGATCCATTTTATTAATTTGATGTCAAGATTTATGTTACACAGTTGGTCAATCAAAATCTTATGGGATACAGCATCAAAAGCCTTTTTGAAATCCAAAAAGGCAATGTCTACGGGCAAACCTTTATCAAGAGCATCGCTGATTGGTTCAAAGAAACTAATAAGATTAGTTAGGTATTATCTGTGTAACCCCTAGATGGCGCTATCCCAGGGGCTACTACCCCTGCCTGATTTGCCACTAACAGGTTGAGGGGCCTGGATCCAATGGCGGATGCCTCCACCCAGAGGTCAGGGTTTGCAATAGTTAAACTAACTTGGTCACAGCCCTCTGGGACACTGCAACCCTTTCTTCCACTAGTGGCCCACACAATATATCAGAATTACCTTCACAGTATACACTTACCCCAGGTCTGGTTCTGGCACTGGGACCTCCTGTGAAATGAGATACAGCGCAACAATCACAGTACAGTACTTTAACATAGACAAATACCTCAGGCAGTATAACTTTGCTGAAACAAGCAGCTCTGATTTATTTAGGGGATATAACAAGGACAGGGAAATCAGGTTAATTAGCTTATCACTCTAATAATCTACCTATGGCTCTGTGCACAGGCCTATCCCTATCAGTTACTGTCCCTAGGTACCCAAGCCCTAGTGGCTAGTCCAAACCGTGGCAGCTGGTAGGGGCCCTTTCACACAAGAGAAAAGGAGAATTAAACAGTCAGCAGTACAGTAATTCCATTTGGATTTAATGTGGCAATTCAACAGGGAGTGACCCTGAATTAGTACTCACGACCTCCAAATAAGATAGGGTCCTTCAATGTCAGCAGGGCTCACTTGAGGTACACAAACCTCTTCACACATCCATATAAAGAAAGCACTATACCAGGCAGGCTGCATCTGTATCCGATCGCAATTACTGTACAATACCGGGAGAACACACAGCAGATTCAGTTCCTGACAGACCGAATGCAATTTTCAGCAATTCCTCCAGTCTTCTACAGGGTGAGCCTGGTTTCTACTCTTCAGAGATCCTTTGATTCTTTTCACAGGACGGATTCAGTCCTAACAAGCTGTTACACAAGCTGCAGACCGGAACTCTGGGCCTTACACACGTTTTTTGACTAAAACTGCACACTGAAAAAGCACAGGGCTCCTTCCTTCTTCACTGCCAAAGCTCAACTGGGACTTGTGCAGGGGAACACTTTAACTCTGCTTCTGTAGGTGCAGACTTCCTTGGTCTTTTCTTAGCAGCAGCTCTAGTCACTGGTCCAGAGGGGGCATCTTCTGGGGGCTCAGACTCAATCAGGATTTGTCAATGGGCAGTAAATGATTTCTATGCATTGTTTTTACATCTTTTGAATTATTCTCAGGCCTTACTTTGTACACTGGCAGATCATCTAGTTTGCCCACTACAATGTGAGGGAGATGGTGCCATCTGTCAGCAATCTTGTGCTTGCCATGCAGTCCCAGATTTCTTAGCAATACCCGATCTCCCTCCTGGAGTTCCTGTGCTTTCACCTTTTATCATACCTTTCTTTGTTGGCCAGATTTCTTTTGGCAGCCATGGTTTGAGCCAGTTGAGTACGCATGAGTTAGCTGGGCCTTTAACTTTTGCACATACTGTAAATAGTTGTCAGCTTGAACCCCATCAGGAGAGACCCCAAAACACACATCTACTGGTAGTCGGCTTCTCTTCCAAACATCAAGCGGTGAGGAGAATCCAGTGGCATCACTTTTGAGTGCAGTTATAAGCATGTACCAGGGTGCTAATTTGTTGGCTCCATCTAGGCTTGTCCTTTGGGTGCAGGGTGCCTAGCATATCTAGCAAAGTGCGGTTGAAACGTTCAGGCTGTGGGTCCCCTGGAGGTGGTGAAGGAGTGGTTCTGGACTTTGCACTCCCCACAGAGAAAGCATCTCTTTGATCAGACGACTCTCAAAGTCTCTCCTTGATCAGAATGGATTCTTTGTGGAGCCCATAGTGAACAAAAGTTTTCTACAAGTACTTTGGCTACAGTGGATGCTTTCTGGTCTTTGGTGGGAAAGCTTGGGCATATCTCGTGAAATGGTCAGTGACCACCAGCACATTACTGATATTTCTTTGATCTGACTCCAAACTTAGAAAATCAATACAGACCAGCTCCATGGGTGCACTGGTGGTTATGTTAACAAGGGGCAGCCCTCTGGGACAAAGCTTTCCTCTGTAATAGCGACTACAAGTTCGAATGTGTTGCTCCACATCAGCCCCATCTTAGGCCAATAGAATCTGGATCTCACCAAGTCAAGTGTTCTGTCTATACCAAGGTGCCCCATGTGGTTGTGCAAGGACCTCAGTACTGAGTCTCGAAGGCAGTGGGCAGCACTAGTTGTTGTTTGTCTACTTGTCCCCCTCTGTCTACTGTTTCTCTGTATAACAGTTTATTGATCAGTTTCAACTTAGGACCTTCTTTGTATAACAGTGCAGTTCTCAAATCAGTGGGCGTAATTTGGACACATCTTTTCCTGCATAGAGGGCTTCTAAAGCTGCTTTGATCATGGGATCGCGGGATTGAGCCCATGAATACTGTCATTGTCCAGCTGAGGCAGTGCACCAATGTCTATTGCAGAAAAGTGGCAATAAGCAGCAGGTATGCAATTCTCAGAGGCTCCCAAGCAATCCACCATGCAGTCCACTGCGTCCGTGGACATTTGTTCCTCCCTGTCAAACTTCCGGCAGAGTGCCCGAATGTCAGGTTCTGCCAATCGGACCCAATCATTCTGGGGAACAGGCCTCCGGGAGAGAGCATCAGCATCTATGTGGTTCAGACCTGCTCGGTATTCGAGAGCATAGTCGTATGTAGATAATGCAGAAAGCCACCTATGGCCAGTGGCATCCAACTTAGCTGAGGTCTGCACATAGGTCAAAGGATTATTGTCAGTTTTTACTAGTATTTTAGCCCCATACAAGTACTCATGGAATTGGTCAACAATAGCCCACTTCAAAGCTAGGAACTCTAACTTATGTACAGGATAGTTCTTTTCGGATGGGGTCAGGCTTCTACTGGCAAAGGCCACTGGTCTCAGGCCATTCGTGCTCTTGGTACAACACAGCCCCCAACCCTTGCAAGCTAGCATCAGTGTGCAGGAGTAGGGTTTTCTTGGATAGGCATAGGCCAGCACTGGAGCATGGGTAAGTTGATATATGATCTCATGAAAAGCAGTCTCACAATCAGAGTCCAGCGGGCCCCAAATACTTCACTCGGATGAAAATACACTCTTTCAGTCTTGAGGGACGCTGACTTTTGGTATTTTTGTGGGTTGGGGATACCCTTGAGTAAGGTTAAGTAAAGGCGGATCACTCTTGAATAGTCCTTGATGAGCGCGATAATAACCACAGAATCCCAGGAATCTTTGCAGTTCTTTTAGATTTTTGGGCTGTGGCCAGGTGGTCAAGGCCTCAACTTTACTTAGGTCGGTCTCTATTCCTCGGTGGATACTATGTGTCCCACATACTTTACTGATGTTTGAAAGAATTGACACTTATCAATGGACAGTTTAAGGCCAAAGTCCTCAGTCGGTCCAATACCTTAAATAATCTGCTCTCATGTTCCTCCAGTGAGCTGCCAAATACAATAACATCATCTAGGTATACCAGGCCTCTAGTAAGTTCATGTCCCCCACTGCACGCTCCATCAATCGTTGAAAAGTGGCTGGGGCACCTGAAATCCCTTGAGGCATCCTCATGAATTCATAGAAGCCAAGCGGACAGATAAAGGCCGTCTTCTCACGGTCCTCTGGGGCCATCGGGATCTGGTAGTACCCACTGCGGAGATCCAGCACAGAGAACCACTTGCTCCCGTTTAGGCAGTCCAAAGCATCCTGAATGCGGGGCATTGTGTACTGATCAGGGATAGTCCGCCGGTTTAAGGTGCGATAATCCACACACATCCTTACTGTTCCATTCTTTTTCCTCACTACCACAATGGGGGAAGCATAAGGGCTTCTGGATTCTTGTATTACACCAGCAGCTAACATCTCTTGCAGATGCCGTCTCACATCATCTATGTCAGCAGGTGCCAGGCGTCGAGACCTCTCACGAAATGGTCTTTCGTCATGCAGCGGATATTGTGCTCAGCTCCTTGCGCATCCTACATCCCATTCCTTTAAAGAAAACACCTGGTCTCTCTGGGCAAGCTTCTCACTGATCCTCACTTTCCATTCAGCTGGCAGCGGGGAGTCGCCGAAATCAAACAAGTCAGGCGTTACTCTGTCATTCTTCCTTGAACTCTTGCTGCTGGGTAGCACTGCAGTGTCTGCACAATGCACATTAGCCAGGATGCAACCTCTGTTTACTCGAATGTCTCTTTCAGACACATTATGAACTTGGACCATTACCCTTCTGGCATAAGCATGGGCTCTAGCGGGCAAAATACTAGGCTTGACCAGCAGTCCCTCTGGCAATTTTCCATCGCCTGGTGCATCCAACATTAATATTTTATTCTTAACATCCTTTCTGATACGGACCTCTCCCTGTAAGGTACACTGGGCATTTGGCGCCAGGATCAGAGACTCAGGATCCTTCTTCCATACAATTCCGACCGGTTCCTCTGGTTCTGTTTTTCAGCATCTCTCTGTGCCTCATAGGCCTTCTTAATTAAAGCCGAACTCTTAAAGCTCTACTAGTCTTTGACCCCTGTTTTTCATAACACAACTGTGCCAGCCTTCCGAACATATGAGCATTTGTTCCAATCAACAAAGGGACACCATCATACAGTCCAGTGGGGGGACACACTAAGGCTAGGGTCTCTACTTGTTCGGCCACTCCAGCCAGGAGGTGGGGGAAAGACAGCCAAATTGGATATACCCGAATAGGGTAGGCTTTCTCACTTAACCCCATACATGCAGTCCTTCTAATGGTTGTAAGGGTACGTCTGACAAATGCTTCTGATACCAATCCTGGAACATAATTGTCACTTGGGAGCCACTGTCTAATACAGCTCTTGTAGACACTCCATTCACCTTTACAGTGGTCTCCATGGAGGGACCCACTATTCTGGACCAGTCTGGAGAGGCGATAGTGGGGGCCTGGGCAACTGACCTTGCCACAAAAGGACGTGAGTTAGCATTTTTGGTGCCCTCACTGGGATCATTTCGTGCACCTCTTAACCACTGATTTGTTCTCCGAAGCTCTCCTTGTAGCCTATATGCAACTTTGTCAGTGTCTTTTGGGGACTGGCATTCCCTTTTCATGTGCCCATCTTTCCCACAATTATAGCAAAACATACTTTCTGGAGTTTGAGCTGGCCGAGGCGCCACACTGGGAGCCAGGGCGGGGGTATTACTAACTGGAAACCTTGGTGCCATCTCTGTCTGCGGCGCAATAAGCATTTGGAGACATCTCGTCAGTTTCTCCACTTCCATGGTCAAGGAATCGAGTTCGGAGCTGTTATCAGCAGGAGATACATGGGTGGGTACCCCCACCCCCATAGCAGATGCAGTCGGATATAGGTCAGGGCCCGTACTTGCAGGCGTGGCCTTCATAAAGGGACTGTTTTGAATTCCCGGATCTCTCTCAACAGTTCGCCCATTGTGGCATATCATTTTCCTTGTCAGAGCACTCATTGACTGCCAACCTCTGCCCCTGAACTTCACTTGATGGGTCACCCTCAGTCACTCGGTCGTAGCCGCAGCTATTGGTGCAGGTCCCTCCCAGGTCGTCTTTTCTCAACTCCTCGAATTTCTCTCATTAACTCATCATAGGAGGGTGGGGATTCCAGTCGATCTGCCAAGGTAACTGAAGCAACAGCAGTTCTGAGAGGGGGCAGACTTAAGGATCCTGTCCAGCCTGGTTCGGTCCAGTTCAATCGCTGGCAGACTACCTTTTCTGAGGCATTCTTGCAACAATTTTTCCAGCCGAGATACATACACAGACAACAACTCCCCTTGGTACTGTTGTGCATCTCTTACTCTCCACCATAGGTCCTCATCAGAATCTGGCTCCATCACACATTCTCCAAGGCCTCAAGATAGGCCTGTGCAGTCGCTTCAGAGTTACTGGCCCGTTTAGCACGGATGGTAGCCAGGCAGGACCTGGAGGCTCTCACTAACCCTCTTAGCTTTTCGCCTTCCGAGCATTGCCATTCTAGCACTTGGGGGCAACATAGTCTATCCAGGTCTCCAGTCATCCTCCCCTTGGGGGTGGGAGGTGCCAGAGAAGATCCTCAACCTTGGTAAGAGTCGTGACTAATGGCAGGTGCAGAAATAGGAGTCTGCATTGGTTCAGCCACCATTACGGGCACTGGAGCAGGAGAGGGTGTTGGGGAGGAACACCCCAGGTGGCAAGAATAGTTTCTTCAAGTCCTCCACAGTTTTCCCCTCCAGCAACCATTCAGCAAATTTCTCCTCAAAAGTTTCAGATAGTGGTGGGGCTGATTCCCCGGTCTTTACTGTCCTTAGTTATCACTCTCCAAGCAGTGAGGGCTCCCTCTGGGGTAATGGTCTGTGGCACTTTGGAGCTATCTATGGGATCCTTAAACTCTACTAGGGCCAGGAAAGTGTGGGTGAGCAGATTAGCATGCCGACCCACCACCACAGGGTTTTGTAAACCTTCCACCTTGGAAAGTACTCCCTGCACAGTGTCCGTATTGATACCCAGGGGGATGTCCAGGATAAGCATAGCATTTTGGGGGTCGATCTCCTCCCCAGTACACCACTCCACCAGCCGGTGCACAGCCACTTCTGTCGGGGTACCCATTTTTTTCTTAACAGTGGTTCGTAAATATGGCCACTAGAGGACACACAATCCCAGCGGTGAGCCTCCATATAAACTAATTATGTCTGCAAGCAGACAGCTCTTAAAGAGACAGTACCAGAGGCTCTAAAAACACTCACTGATAAATGGCTTAAATGCCAAACACCATTCAGGCTTGGAGCATTCAAGCAAGCTCCTGGAAGTCTTTTGGGAACCCCCATTTGCAGGGGGGTTACATCTGCCAGAAGTAAATCCATGTTGAGAGATGTCTATACAACCAGTGTTCTCAATATGATTTATAATTTTATTTTGTATTAGTCTTTCCAGAAGTTTACTAACAAGTGAGGTTAGGCTAAGAGGCCTGTAATTTTTTTTAGTTGTTTAACCAGGAGTAGCACACTAAGCTGAAAGCTTTTATACAGGAGCAACCTGGGAGCACAGGGAAGTTAAATGACTTGCTCAGGGTCACACAGTATGCAAGTGGAAGCTGTGGGATTCAAACACAGGTCTGGTCTGCTGGATGTCACCAGATTTGCAGCTCAGAGCCTTAAACCACTGCGCTATACTGCTATTACAAGTTGATTATGTATTACCACCTTTGTGAATAGGAGTAATGTTAGACTCTCTCAATGTCTGCAATACATTACTTCTTTGTTTGATTGTTGGAAGGAAACTTGAGTTTCCGAGTTTTCTACTGGTGCAAAATTCAGGATCATCTTGAAAAAGCAAAAAGTTATGATTCCCAAACTCTGACTTAAAGATCAGATTTTTCTGTTCAGCATGTGAGAAGTCTAATTTCACAAAGCTCAGGTCTGGTTCAGAGGTTTTTCCAGGCCAGCTTATACTTTTTAAAAAGTATATACCAGCTTGATAAGTTCATCTTAGCTCTGAGATTCTCCAGGATCAGTTCCTTAGGCTTCAAACTCCAAGCTAAAATGTGCCTTAATTTCAAATGTCTGTGTGCAGTTAAAGTCTGAGTGATGTCATTGTCAAGCCACACCCATCCCCTTTGGGATGGGTGAATACTCTTGAGCTATCCAGAGATTTGGGTGCAACAGTTTACCCTTTCCTGCAGGTGTCACTATGGTTCCATGTCTAACACCCACAACATATAGTTTATGCATAACCTTTTTCTGTCTTAGGCTAACCTCCCACTGGGGTCGTTTCGTTGCTGACCTCTGACCTCCCACTGGGGGCCTTTTGTCTGTGAAATGTCTAAGTGTCCATTTCTATCCAAGGGATTTGACTCTTGGAATACATAAACAGGTCTGGTCCTTACCTAGATGAATGCCAGGCCCGAACTGGCTTTTCATATTTATTTTATTTATTTAGCTTTTGTTGACCAGGTAAGTACACTAGACAAGTATTATGCCTATTTTCAGGAATGACCCGGGAGAATACAACAAAGGGATACAGAAATTGTACAGAGAAAAATGCAAGTACATCATGACAGTATAACAACATATAGGAGTAGTAACATTATCCAAGGGAGTAGTAAGTCATAATACAACTTATAACTTTATAGTTAAGACACCACCAGGGTGAGTTGGTCACA
This sequence comes from Neoceratodus forsteri, assembly GCA_016271365.2. Taxonomy (NCBI): domain Eukaryota; kingdom Metazoa; phylum Chordata; order Ceratodontiformes; family Ceratodontidae; genus Neoceratodus; species Neoceratodus forsteri. Next base: position 424,148,808 of record CM028138.1, read on the forward strand.
GACAAATTATAACAAGTCATAAACACATTAGAGACATATAAATTAAGGCACGGCCAGGGTATGTAGATGTAGATGATGTAATGCCCACAGTTGAGTACCCGGGTTAAGTGATAGGATCATGGGAACAGCAAGAAGTTTCAGGCAGCACCTGTAAGAGGCAGCTTGGGTCAGGTTGACAACAGTTGATATTACTCTAGGGAGGCTTGGGGCAGTCACACGCTGAGGCTAGTTTCAAGAAGCCCCACAGGGATTTGCGAAAACTCTGATGGGAGGGTGCCGAACAGACATACTCAAGGAGGGAGTTTCAGAGTCTGGACGCACATATGGCAAAGTCCCTATCCCCCATGAGGGTACGGGTGGAGGGGACTTTGAGCATCCCTGAAGCCTGGGACCTAAGAGGGTAGGGAGAAATGTCAGTTGGTGGTAGAAGCTGGGCCAGCCCCGGGGGGGGTGCCAGTTCTAATCACTTTGCCCGTGAGGCATCCCACCCCGAAATCGAGGTACCTGGCTGGAGAGAGCCAGCCGAGTTTATCGTATAGCTCACAGCAATGGGTGAGATGAGGAGCAGCCAGGGCAAAACAACAGATGTTGTTATATGTCGTGTGCCACCGAGTGAGGCGAGTCTTGGGGGAGTGTGCAAACTGGTGCAGACCATAGCTAAGGGAGGGAAGAAGTACACCTCTCACAAGGGCAAGTCTGGCTGCTGGTGTGAGGTTGTACTTGGCCCTGTAGGCCAGGCCCAGCTTACAGTTCACTGCCCTGCAGACGTTTAGGATGTGACTCCCCATGTCAAGTTGGGGGTCAAGTGTGATCCCTAGGTATTTGACAGAGTTCGCTACTGGGAGGGAGGGGCCATCAGGACTGGTAATATTTAGCGAGGTTGACAAATCTTTGATTTTGGCTGCTGAGACGAATAGCATAGCCTGTGTTTTTTCAGGTTCAAGACCAGCTTATGGTTAGTAACCCAGGTCAGGACATTGTTAAAGTCCTCAGACATGCACTGGTTAAGAGTAGCACTGTCCCGGAAGTGGGCCATTATCACCAGGTCGTCTGCGTATATGGTGGCACTGCAATTGGTTGTCACCATTGGTAGTTGATTGATGAAGAGGGAGAAGAGGAGGGGGCCCAGTACAGAACCCTGAGAGACACCAGAGGTTACCAGTAGGGGCTCAGAGAGGACTTTATTGAAGCTGGTTCACTGCTTTCTTCCATGCAGGTAGCCCATGAGCCATTTCATAACATGGGGGGGAGAGGCCAAGTGACCACAACTGTGAGCAGAGCAGCTCGTGATCGACAAGGTCGAAGGCTTTGGACAGGTCAATAAACATGGCTCCATAGAGTTTACCCTGGTCCATGGCTGTTCTGATGCTTGATGTCACAGAGACCAAGGCTGTAGTGGTGCTGTGCCCCTTTCGAAAACCTTCTATTTTGTTTAGCTTTTTAAAGGCCTTCTTAAAGGGACAGTGTCTTAACGTGGGAGTGCCTCACAACGCAGGAAATAGGAACAATAAAGTGGTAATAGGCCTATCTTGCCACAGTTGCAATTAAAGAAACATAAAAAAAAGTTTAGAAATTCAAAACTTAGTAGAAATATTTATTAAATAATCCCTTTTGTGGGGGGGGGGGGGCGTGGTCAGTAGCCGATCTGTGAACAGCTTCCTTGTACAGCTCTACAGATAGAGGTGAATTATATTTAAAAAAAACATCTTTTAACAACAAAGCTGGAATTTTAAACTGATTCATTTGGTAGCTCAATTCCTCAGCCACTGGATGATTAAAATTTGTGAAGGTTAAGATCCCAGAATTTTGTTTTTTTAATTGAATATTTATTAAGTTTTTTACATGTACAGTTCACTTTACAAAGCAAATATATATTGGCTTCAGTTCATAAACTACATCAGTACTGAACATGTCCAGATGGAAATAAAAAACATCAGTTTGATATGTACATCAAAATATCAAGGTATACACAGTTTATATCTTGTCACATGTAATGATGTATATTACTTAATAAAAAATAATAAAAGAAAAGCAAGAAAATAATAGAATAAAAAAAGATCTTTAGTTTCAAATATTTGTGTGGCCTGTGTTTTTCTTTCTCAGTGGATCTGTTAAGTGTGATTTTTATATTGCCATGGAGTTCCATTCTCAGAGAGAGTGACAGGTATGATTTGAAGGTTACAGGTAAAATAAAAAGGGGGGGCCTCTTCCTCTTAATGCTTTCAAATATTATGGTTTTCAGGGTACAAAATCAGAATAGTGCTCCAATTGATAGGTTATCCAAAGACGCCAGGTATTGTCAAAATTCTTGACCTGAGAATTCAATTTGGCTGTAAGACACTTCAGCACGTCAATTTTCCTTTGTTGGTATAGTCCTCGTGTACCAGAGTTTAGTAATATATATATATTTTTTTGCAGCAAGTAAAAGCAAAGTTGTTTGTTTGAAGAGGGTTTTCGAGATCTTGATGCCCCTTGGTGGGGTGGCTCTCAAGATATACATCGCTGTAAGGAGCTTGGGGATTTCAAAAATATAATTTATTCCAGCTATTACATCTGGCCAAAACCGCTGGCGCAGCAGACAGGACCATGTGATATGTACAATATCAGCCTGTGATCGGCCATAACCTCTCCAGCAAATGCCCTGGTTAGAGTCCAGGAACTTGGCCGTGATGGCTGCGGTTCAAAAGAAACATATTCTAGATTTCCAGGCATATTCCTTCCACTATATGGAAGCAGATATTTTCTGGAGTGGTAGAGTGTGCTTTTCCCATAATTCAATGACTAATTCTTCTTCTAGCTCCCTAGACCACCTCGGTCTTATGTGGTCTATATTATCTGAGGAGAATTATTTTGATGCTTTATATAATCTGCATATGAGATGGTCTGGAATGATGTCTTTAAGACAGGAGACCACAAGGGTAGCAAAAGCTGAAGGTGCTTCTGCTACTTCAATTAGGGCTTGTTCTTGTGACTGAAGGAGTCATTTAAAATGGAGGTAATGGGTAAGAGCTGCTTGTGGGAGTTTATAAATAGTTTGCAATCTAACACAGGATGAAATTCCTGTTGGAGTTATAAGTTGCCAGATATATCTCAGTCCATACTGAGTCCATCACCGGGTGGCCTCTAGGAGGTGTTGAGGGAGAAAGCGAGTGCATGAGTGACATCTCTTGGATAGTTTTTCTCTGTTTGAGAGGGGTTTATGCCAGGTTTGCCTCCAGTGTTGAAGGGGCTCAGCTATGTATTGTGGGTATTGGGTTGGGGGGCATGTAAGTGTGTGCCCTAGAAAACGTGAGGACACATCTGCATCACCAAGTATGGTCTGCTCTAAAGTTTTCCAGTGCGCAGAATAACTACTAGTTAAGGGGCTTAGTAGAATTTGTACTTGTGCTGCCTGGATGTAGAAAAGAAAATTGGGGAGGTTAACACCTCCCTTTTCCCTGGGAAGTTGTAGAACCATGAATCTTACTCTCAGTGGTTTACCATTCCAGATAAAATGGAATATTATTTTATTCCAAGATTGGAAATAGGTTTTAGAAGGGGTGATGGGGAGTGCCTGTAAGAAGAAGAGTATTCAGGGGAGGATATTTTGCTGGATTGTTTCTATGCGGTTAAAAAAGCTAAGGGGCTGTAACGTCCATCCAGCTAGATCCATTGTTACGTGTTGAGCAACTGGTTCATAGTTTACTGTGTATAAATGAAGCAATTTATATGGTAGTTTAATTCCCAGATATCACATCACCACACGGTTCCGGCAAAAGGGGTAACTTGTTTTTAGATCAGGTGAGGTGGAGTAGAAAAATTTCAGGACCTCAGTTTTGGATTCGTTCAAATTGTAGCCGGCCAGTTTTCCAAAATGATTTAGTTGTTGCCAGACCACGGGGACTGAGGTTTCAGGGGAGGTCAGGGTTAATAAAATATCATCTGCAAAGAAATTTATTTTATGGGCGTGTTCTTCTACTGACAACCCCTCAACGGTGGGAGTGGTGTGTATCGCTACTGCCAGGGGCTCAAGGTATAAGGAAAATCATAAAGGGAACAGTGGGTATCCTTGGCGGGTCCCACAGGAGAGGGGGGGGATGGATCAGACAAAGATCCATCTAGTTTAAGATAAGCTTGAGGATGTGTGTACATATTTTTGATCTGGGTAATAAATTTCTCTGGAAAGCCAAAGTGCTTCATAGTGGCCCATATAAACAACCATGAGACCCGGTCGAATGCCTTTTTAGTATCTAATCTGAGAAGGACCATTGGAATCTTTTTTTGAGTAGCATATTCCAGTAAGAGCAGAACCTGGCGTATTGCGTCATGTGCTTATCTATTTTTTTTTTTATAAAACCCACTTGGTCCGAATCTATAAGATCAGGGAGTAGTATAGTTATCCTATGGGTTAGGATGGACATAAATCATTTATAATCACAATTCAATTTGGAGATGGGTCTGTAGGAAGCTGGTTGACTAGGGTCTTTCTGTGGTTTTGGGATGGCAGCTATCTCGGCATATTTCCACGGGGGGAGGGGGGTTCCTCACTGTATTTCCTTAAATGCTAATAACATGGAGGGTAATAGTATTTGTGGAATTTTTTATACGACTCGGTAGGGGTAACCATCTGGTCCTGGGGCTTTTAAGGGTTTTGCCTGCTTTATTACTGTGAGGATCTCTTCTTTGGTGATGGGGGAAAGAAGTGCTTGGGCCTGATATTTCTGTAATTTTCGTATGGGAAGGTTAGTTAAGTATGTTTCAACTAGTTGGGGGGGGTTAACATCTTGGGTGTAAAGTGTTTTATAGTAATTTGCCATAGCTTGCCTTATTACTGATGGGTGATGCAAAAGGCGGCCTATATGCCGGCACGGTGGTGCCGAGGGTTGAGGTACTGGATGCTACACCTTGTGCTACTCTGGCGACCTGGGTTCGAGAATGACCTTGGGTTGTCAGGGTTCCAGCATTGAGGGGAAGGGTGGAGCAGGATCAAGCATGCCGATAGGCAGCTCTCCTCTCCTGAGAGTGGTGAGGGTGTGTTGGTGCCTCCTGTAATTCCGCTCCCACCGGGTGGAGGTCCGGTGGGTAGCATAGGTGGAAAGGGGGTGGCAAACAGCTACAGAAGGTGGAAAGGGCTGAGCTGGTGCCACTGGCTGTGTAGCGTGCCTCCACACACTCGCACGGCCGTGTGCCAGGGCCTCGGGGGGGGGGGTCAGGGGAGAAAACCTCTAAAAATACCTATGTGTCCCCATCACCAGTTGGTGGGAGGAAGTGTGAGGGACCAAACAGCTCTAACAAAATTTTTTTTTTTTTAAAGGCGGCCTGTATTAGGATCAATTAAATGGGAGACATGAGTATATACTCGGGCCCCTCGCAGATATTTGGGCTAATGTTCTGGCTCCCCGTGCCCCTCCCTCATAATATTTCAGTTTCAGGCACATTAATTGTTGTTCGATCTTTTGATCAAGTATTTTTTGTATTCTTTAGTTTACTATTTGTAGTTGCGGCTTTATGGATATATCCTCTTTGCAGAGTTTCTGTTGAAGGTCTTTTAGCTGGTTCTGGAGCTCTTTTAAATTTTTTTCTCGTTGTTTCTTTTTATAGGTCGCATGCTTTAAAATTTGTCCCCTCAAAACGGTTTTTAGGGTGTCCCATTTTATTGCGTGCAAGATTGTACTATCGTTATCATCTGTTAAGATTGTAGGGAAATCATTTTTTAAGTCTAGGAATTCTGGGTCATGTAGGTGTGCTAGGTTTAAGCACCAGAAGGACTGATGCCGTAGTTTTCCCAGTGCAAGTTTAGCATATACAGGGGAGTGGTCCGTAAGAATCATGGCTCCATGATATATATCTTGGACTGAGTCCAGATGTTCTACTGTTGTGAACAAGTAATCTAGCCTTGATAAGCTATGGGTTTTTGGTAAGTGGTGTGTAAATGCCTTAGTGATCGAATAAAAATGCCTCCCTAGCTCTATAATGCCCATTCCAAGCAGCGTCTTACGTAAAAACTTTTGTAGGGGTGTAGCTGTATGTTTAGCGGGTGGGTTTGCATCTAAGATGGGATCCATAGTAATGTTAAGGTCTCCTCCCATAATCAGTTACCCTTGCTGGACTGATAGGAGGTCATCAAGGAATTTCCTTGCTTCCTTCGGTGGGGTGCCTGGTGGCGAGTATACAGAAGCTAAGGTCACTGGGGTCGAGAAATGTTTTCCTGTAACTATTATATACCGTCCCTCTTTATCCAACAACTGGTTTTGGGGTTGGAATGGGACCCCCCGGGGAATAAGTATTGTAGTTCCTCTACGTCGGCCTGAGCTGTGTGAGGAGGAAAACACCTTTTGAAACCCCAAATATTCAAATTTGATATGTTCTGCCTGTGGCAAGTGCATTTCCTGAAGGTAGATTAAGTCAGGTTTTTCAGATCTCAGAAATTGTAACAACCTGGAGCATTTTATTGGGTCATGTATCCCGTTAATATTTAACGAGAGAATCGGAGATGTATGTTAGTCTACAGGAAAGTATAGGTAACAGAGGCTCCTCTGCCCTCAAATTAGGAGCAGTTAACTTAATGTGGGATGGGAAAGGGATATTTTGTGTAGAGGGAAGGACCACAGCATTTTCACATAGTGCATCCTCAGTAATGTTTCTGTATAAGTGAATACCATTAAAAAAAAAACTATAGTAAAATGAAAGTATATTTGTTAAACTTCAAAAACACAGATACCACCAACATATGTCGACCTGTTGTAAGCAAAGCAGTTGTAAATTAAATCTCATTAAAGTCTGATTTTGTAAAAAGTTATCTGTTGTCATTTTTAAAGCCTTATAAAATGAAAGAAACACAAACAATGAACTATTTATGGCCAACCGGCCTCAAAGTTTAAGAAATTACTTAACAGTACTAAGCATACCACGTCAAAATGTGGCTTATTTTAGACTGTAATCGTTGTCTTGCCTGCTGTCCTAGTATTAGGAGGTGCTACAGTAACTTCCAAGGTTGGGGAATGCAATCGAGCCTTCCCCAAGTTACCCAAAGGAGTACGATGTTTAGTATACATCTGAACGGGTGAGGGGGTATGTCCAAGGGTGTTGTAGCCTTGGGCCCCCTGGGAGCTCAAAAAGCCCCAAAGTAAATAGATAATATAGTGGACCAACTAAAAAATGGGAGTATAGTCTAGTAAAGACGGCAGTGGTGCCTTCATGCTCTCCAGCAACGGCAGTGCATGAAGTTCCCCTCCTCCCTCCAGAAAAAGAAGAAGCTTAATTGTAAGGTAGCTTACTTAATAGCTTTGTTTTGGACTTAGTTAAGCTAGGGCTAAAGAAAGAGAAAAGGGGAGCAATCTCCATTCCCAGAAACTGTCATTAACCCAGCGTTTCTGCCTATCCACAAATGCTAAATATAAATAAAATATTAAAGGGAAGCTTTAAGTTTCAGTTTTAGATATGAAGTCCCAAAATTACGTTTTATTCTCATTCCCCCCCCACACACTTTTCAGTAAAACATTCCCATTTTACGAAAGTCACAAAATAAGTTATAGTCCCCTTTAACAGCTCAGTCACTGGTATTATGTTCCTTAGTGATCAGCGAAATCACCCATAAATTAATGTCTGAGAAAAGTCCAGGGATCAGGTGCAGTATATAACACTATTGGTTGATGTGCATTTAGTAGCGCTGATTTAAAGGCAGAGAAGGAAATTTGAAGGACCAAGTCTGTAGCCTTATGGGGAAAGAATAATAAGGTATGTATATGGCTCTATGGCTGGTTACTCCTACCAGGGTTAAGGCCTTATTGGCTTTCTGTATTCAGTACAGGAACCCTCATGGTCGTGGTGCATGGTGCAGGTCGGAGAGGGTAATCTGGAAGGGGGGGTGGCAATGGCAGAGCACCTATGTCACCATGACAAGTAATCCCAATAACCTCAGTTATAGAGGGGCTATCCGGTAAGGAAAGGGCTCTAGAGTCAGGCAAACAGTGTCTGTCCCAGGAGTGGTGTCATTTCCTCCCTACCCCCCCCCCCACATAGCCAAGCACTCTTCCTACCTTAATATACCACCAGGAGAAAGAAGATGATGGTCAGCAGGTCCCCTTTTTCAGGTATTCTGTGCCATGCTCATCCTATGATAGGTGGCCAGGTGTTGCCTTAGGTCCGAGGTTGTAGAGTGTTCTCCCTTTCTGTTCTGCATGGATTTTGTTGGGGTTTGCCATCTTGGAGGATGGTTGTTTCATGCGGTCGTAACGCTTGGCCTGTCTGGGAATTCTATGCCCAGGCTTGTTGAATCTTCCTTAGCTTCTTGTGCAGAGGTATATTCTCTCCCCCCCCCTTCAGGAAGGACTACAACCAGCCAGGCAGGATAAGGTGTTGTGAACTTTATGCCTTTGGCCTTCAGCATTGGTAGTAGAGGAGGTATGCACAGCAGAGCCTCATGGTAGTGGGAGTGTAATCGCGGTCTATATAAAATCTCTGCTGACCATAGAACATTTTTTGTTTGCACCAGGCTTTAGTAAGAACTTGTTCTTTTACTGCATAGCTCTGAAAGCGGACTACAGTCAACCTCAAGGAGGAAATGGGAGAAGTAGGCTTAGGTATAAGGGCCCAGTGGACCCACTCCAGATCCAGGGTAATTTCTGGGGGAAGCTTGAGGGCCGTATGGAGTAGCATTGTGACAAAGTCTTTTACATCTGTGCCCTCCGAACCTTTCCGGATACAGTATAGCCTTATATTTTTTCTGCGGACCCTATTTTCTGTGTCTTCATGCCTTGCCTCCATCTGTTCCTGCTGAGCCTGAAGTTGTTGCATCAAGGATTCCAGGTCATCGACATGGTTTTCAGTCTCAGTGACCTTGTGCTCCCTGTTGTCAGCTCATTGTTTTAGCTCTACAATGTCACTCCTTAGTTCACCATATAGTTGCTTCATTCCAGCTCAGAATGAGCAAATTTCTTTGTGGATGCCATCACAGAGGTAACAAGCCTTTGTGTGAAGCAAATAAACAAAACAAAACGATGTAAGAAACCACTATGGTTCTCAAAGGAGGTGGCAGTGAAGGTTCAAGAGAAAAAGAAAGCATTCAGAAAGTACAAGGAATCACAGAAGGAGCAGGACAGAGAATTGTATCAGTTAAAGCAAAAGGAAGCTGGGAAGGCAGTCAGAACAGCAAAGGCCCGAACCGAGGAAAAGATAGCCAACTCAGTTAAGAAGGGGATAAAATCTTTTTTAGGTACATCAGGGAGGGAAGGAAGACTAAGGGAGGGATAGTGAGGCATAATAAAGGGGAGGGGGTGGGCAGAGGGTGACGGTGAAAAGGCAGAGATACTAAACAAATATTTTTGCTCAGTATTTACAAATGAAGAGGGGGAGGTACCTAAAACAAACAATAGAAACACTCTGGGTACAGAAGTTGATACCAGCTCATTTACAAAAGAAAGGGTTCTGAAAGAACTCTTAAAACTGAAGTTGGACAAAGCAATGGGGTCTGATGGGATTCATCCCAGAATTCTACAAGAACTAAGGGTAGAACTAGTGACACCACTGGCTACCTTCTTTAACAAATCATGGGAGGATGGGGTGGTACCTGAGGACTGGAGGAGGGCAGATGTGATTCCCCTTCACAAAAGTGGGAGCAGGGCAGAAGCAGGAAACTACAGACCTGTTAGTTTAACCTCAGTGATAGGGAAAATGATGGAATCACTTCTGAAGGAAAGAATTGTTGAGTACCTAGAGGCCAGAGGGGCACAGGACCCAAAACAGCATGGATTCACAGCGGGAAGGTCATGCCTGACGAATCTAATCGATTTCTTTGACTGGGTGACCAAAGTAGTAGATCAGGGAGGGGCTGTGGACATGGCCTACCTAGACTTTAGCAAGGCATATGACTCAGTCCCACACAAAAATTAATATACAAGTTAGCCAGCCTGGGAGTGGGTCCCAAGATGATAGCCTGGGTAAAGAATTGGCTGGAGAATAGGAAACAGAGGGTAATAGTAAATGGAGTCCACTCTGAAGAAAGGGGGTTACTAGTGGGGTACTGCAGGGTTCAGTATTAGGACCGGTCCTCTTCAATGTCTTTATAAGCAACATTGCAGAGGGACTGGAAGGAAAAGTATGTCTCTTTGCAGATGACACAAAGATCTGCAACAGAGTTGATGCACAAGGTGGGGTGGAAAGGATGAGAAGGGACTTGGAGTTAGAGGAATGGTCAAATGTATGGCAGCTTAGATTCAATGCTAAGAAGTGCAAGGTAATGCACCTGGGAAACAAAACCCAGGGAAGAGTACACAGTGGGGGTGAAATACTAACAACAACAAAATGGAAAGGACCTGGGGTAGTCATATCAGATGACTTAAAGGTGGGCAAGCAATGTGAGAGGGCAGTAAGGAGGGCTAGGGGGATACTGGGATGCATAGGGAGAGGCTTCACCAGTAGAAAACAGGAAGTTGTTATCCCTCTGTACAGACAGCTGGTGAGACCCCATCTGGAGTACTGTGTGCAGTTCTGGAGACCCAATCTCTGCAAGGACATAGACAAGATGGAAGCTGTCCAGAGGAAGGCAACTAAATGGTTCAGGGTCTGCACCAGAAGACATATGAAGAGAGACTAAAGGAGCTTAATATGTATAGCCTCGAGGAAAGGAGGGAGAGGGGGGACATGATAGAAACTTTCAAGTACCTCAAGGGAATCAACAAAGTCCAAGAGGGTAGCATCTTTCAAAAAAAGAGGTGTGCAAGAACAAGGGGCACAATTTGAAGATAGATAGGGGCGGCTCAGAGGTAATGTAAGGAAGTATTTTTTCACAGAGAGGGTTGTGGATGCATGGAATGGCCTTCCGGAGGAGGTTGTGGAGTCAAAAACAGTGGTTGAATTCAAGCATGCATGGAACAGTCATAAGGCAATTCTAGAGGTTGGGGGTAGAAAGAAGTAGGCTGCTGGTTAACTAGGATCTGCAGCTTATCCATTAGGTAAGGAAATGGGCAGACTGGGTGGGCCAAGCGGTCCTTTTCTGCCATTAAATTCTATGTTTCTATGTTTCAAATTCTATGAGTTTAAACTTTTTATTTTTGTTTCAAGGAGTGCGACTTGCAGAAAGAGAACCCCTTACAAGTGGTGCAGTCGATTGTGAGGACCAGGATTTGGAGTCGGAGGCCTCAGAACACGATTCCTCTATATCATCTGCCATTTCAGGTGTTTTTTTCAGTAAGTACCTCTGGAAATGCCTTACTGCCCCTTGGCATAACCTGAGAAGTCAGTATTTCAGTAAATTCTCATATTTGTGAGTTTTTTTTTGCCAGAGGTTGTTTGGAGCTCTGGAGTTATGCTGTCATTACTGTCAAAGTGGAACCGAAAGTCCAAGATCTCAGAACTGATAATATGGTGCACGGAAATAAGGTGGCCACCAACATTGAGGGAGCCCTTCCAAAAGAGCTGAAGGCAGCAAAGACCAACAACCCAGCTCTGAGTAGCAAGACCTGTCTCAGCCATCAAATGTGGTGCTGCTGCAAGAAATCCAGGGTCTTGCCCGGAAAATGGAAGACTTCAGCTCTGAACTGAACTAAGGTGGGAACCCTGACAGAAGACACAAAAGGGGTGACAAAATCTGCGGAAAAAGCACTATTGGTCGCAATCGGACTAACCAAAGAAAATGGCTTACTCTGTCGACGGCTGGAAAACTTGGAGAATAATGTTAGAGCCAACAGCATTCGAGTGCTGGGAGTGCCTGAAGAAACGGAAGGAGAAAATATCAAAAATTTTATGAAAGACAGGTTGATCTGATTATTAAATCAAGAGAAGGACTTTGATATTATTAAAGGTTGCCAGATCTCGGCACGTGGTGGAAGGCCCCGAGCAGCAATGGGAACTCCAGTCCCTCAGATGATCTGTCTGGAATTGCGTACATCAGTGGAGAGAGATTTAATTATGTTAAAACCTTTAGCCCACTTCTATGGCAAGACAAGAGGGTGCATGTTTTACCTGATCTAAGCTACGCTACTAGGATGCACCGCAAGCTCTTTGATGGAATCTGGGACCGGCTCCATGCGCTTGGGGTGCACCACATTCTCCTTATGCCTGCCAGCTTAAGAATTCTCTATGGTGGTAAAACATTCCAATTCTCTGATGCGATGAAGACTGCCAAACTCCTCCCCAAAATAGAGAGACAGTTTTCAGCTAGGGGGACAACTCCAACTTGGATGGTGGAGAGGAGGCTTGAACTTAATTTATGTACCCAGGACAGCATGGAGAAAATTAAAGGCGGGGGATGAGAGGTATGTGTTCGGGATATTTCAATAATCATCTATGGATTGATTCTACAAACTGGTGTAAGGCCGGTTTTTTCTTTCTCTGAGTTTTCTCTGTATTAAAAAATTAATTTAATGTGGTCGGGTCGCCAGTCTTTGGGGAATGTAAACTGGTACCTACAGGCGCGGAAAAAATAAATACCTCTCAAAGGTTCCCCCTTGTCTTCCTAATAGCAAATTTTAATTTGTGTTAAAATAATTTCAGAAGTGAATCTTTTTTGAGCCGTGGACATTCCTACACTGCGGTGTCTGAATAACACTATATTATTGGGTCCAGTCTATTTTAAGTGAAGAGGGCACGAGGGCTTTTTCCTGCTATAGTCCTGTTCTTTTTCTAAAGCTTAAACAAGCAAAAGTTCCAGTGTGTTGTTAATACCTCAGTTTGAACTGTTTTGATATATTAGAAGAGCATATATTTCAAATGGTTCAGATATTTTTGAGGTAGCTCTATTTAGCATACCCACAGTAATAGAGTTAACCTGCATTCAGCTTGATCTGTGCAAGGCAGCACTGTTTATCTGCTTTAACTTCTGAAGATGGTGGAGTGGGATGATTAACCCTTTGATGGTGGCAAGATGTAGTGTCATTTATTTTTAATATCCCTGCTCATGGCTAAAATAGCAACTGTTGAGCCATTAGATTTTCTTGAGACACTATTGCTGGATCTGGATAGTTCATTCAAATACAATAGAAATTATTTGCTGGAAAAATACGCAGTCCCCCTCATATAGTAACATGAAACAGGGGTGCTTAAATTTCACTAACAGTAAAAATGTAGTACTTGTTGTTTACAAGTGTAACATCCCCCTCTGTAGCCCCCCCATTCTGTCTAAGGGTCCTGATGGTAATGGGGGGGGGGGGTTACAAACTGAAAACTTTCCAAAAACCTTCCAGGGAGGTAAAGCCAGCAGATCACAAGGAAAAACAAGGCCTTACCTCGATTGCAGTTCTAGTAGTGAAGTGCAGATTGTGACACTCCCAAGCGCTTCCACTTACCACCCCCTGCAACTTCAGTCCAGTGAGGACAAAGCTGGAAATGGTTTCTTTAGAGGAAGGAATCAGTTAGTTCATTCAATAATCCCAGCCCACACGAAGTGAAAAACAAAGAAAGAAATTTAATTCTGTTTCCCATCTTTAAAAATTAATAAATATTAATAAATAAATAAATTGAGTACACAGCTCCATGGAGCTAGGAGACAGAACAGGCATAGGGCATGAGATGGAAGGTACTAAAACAGTTCCAGGCTGATACAAGTGCTTCAAAACAGGCCTAGAGGATTAGACCAGGTACAGACTCCATGCAGATACCCAGAGCCGAAGTAAAGCTCAGGACCTTAGAGGGTACGAAAACATGTCCAAATCCAATACCTGAGGAGTGCCTTACTCCCCACCCCAAAGTAACTGGTACCAGGGATGTGGCCTTAAACCCATACTATGGCTGCCCTGAAAACCTTGCCTGAAAACCAACCAGTTTGTGACCCTCTTCCCCATAAGACAGGATGCCAGCTTGAACTACAGCACAAATGACATGGCTCAGTCCTTTCCATTGCTATCTCTGTGCATTCCTTTAATGGGCCTAACACAGGACCTACCCCAGACATGGCACTGCAGGCCCGATAAGACGAGATCCCAGAACGCACCCACCCACTTGCCTATGGCAGTGTGCCACACTGGGAAACCGACCTCCTCAGAGCTGCCACCTCCAAGGGGCCCTGCTGTAGCTCTGCCACCACCACAACAGCCCCACTGCCATACCTGTCTTTTTGGAACACAAGATCTGCTGAACCCAGCCATGATGGGCTCACCTCCAGCAGCTGTCCTTCCAGTTTCTGAGCTCCCAGGACACCAGTCCCTAATGGTCGCCATACTCCTGTCACCCTCCCCATCAGATATGGAAATAAAAGGAAACCCCACGTAGCCATCGACACTAGCACAGCTGGTACCTCCCGGGTTGGGGGTTTGAAACCCCAGCCCGACTTGCCCTACATAAGCCTGCCGGCTTCCCCCTTGCAGGGAACCCTCCCCCTTTTAAACCCAGGCAAGAAGCAACACCCCACCAGGGGGCAGAACATAGGATGCCCATACAGGAACCTCGCAGCAGGGGAGAATATGGTATAGTAAGCCAGCCCCAAGAGGGGTGGCTTACACAAGTATATTATGCTGATATGCCTGCCTGTTGGCAATGATATGTACTGAGTCTTTACATAAAAATATAAGTTAAAAAAAATAATAATAATCCTTTTGGTAGTGGTCAGTCAGTAGGAGGTGCTAGTGCTGAAAGCAGTGACTTGGGACCGAATGAGTCTTATATTTTTTCATTCCCGGTACCTGTCCTGGAGTCAGTGCATCTTTTAATTTTGTGCCCCATATCCGTGGAAGGAACACAGGCCTCTTTTACTTGATTTTTCGTTTTTTGCTGCATTTGCTGGGAAGTGAGTACAAAACACATTGGTAGTCAGCTTGCTGTTTGCTAAGTTAATGCAGCTCATGACTGCCCCAATTGCCTAGCAGCAGCACATCAAGCTCGAGTCAGCATGTCAAGAGGCAGGCCAGGCCGGGGCAGCTGCTTCATGATGCAGCTCATGGCTAGTGGCAGCACATCAACCCAAGTCAGTATGTCGGGAAGCAGGCGAGGCTGGGGCAGCTGCATCATAATGCAGCTCATGGCTGCTCCAATGGCCTAGTGGCAGCACAATGAGCCCGAGTCAGCATGTCAGGAGGCAGGCCAAACCGGGGCAGCTGCAGCATAATGCAGCTCATAGTTGCCTAGCGGCAGCACATCAAGGCTGGGTCATTATGTCAGGAGGCAGGCCAAGCTAGGGCAGTTGCAGCATAATGCAGATCATGGCTGCCCCAATGGCCTAGTAGCAGCACATCAAGCTCGAGTCAGCATGTTGGGAGGTAGGCCAGACTGGGGCAGCTGCAGCAGAATGTAGCTCATGGCTGCCTCAGTTGCCTAGCAACAGCACATCAACCCAAGTCGGCATGTTGGGAGGCAGGCCAAGCTGGGCCAGCTGCAGCATAATGCAGCTGATAGCTGCCCCAATGGCCTAGCAGTAGGGCATCAAGCTCGAGTCAGCATGTCAGGAAACAGGCCAGGCTGGGGCAGCTGCAGCATAATGCAGCTCATGGCTATCCCAATGGCCTAAGCCCAGGTCAGCATGTCGAGAGGCAGGCCAAGTTGGGGCAGCTGCAGCATAATGCAGTTCATGGCTGCCCCAATGGCCTAGTGGAAGCACATCTAGTTCGAGTCAACATGTCGAGAGACAGGCCAAGCTGGGACAGCTGCAGCTGCAGCATAATGCAGCTCATGGCTGCCCCAATGGCCTAGTGGCAGCACATTGAGCTCGAGCCAGCATGTCGAGAGGTAGGCCAGGCTGTGGCAGCTGCAGCATAATGTAGCCCATGGCTGCCCTGATGGCCTAGTGGCAGCACATCGAGCTCAAGTCAGCATGTTGGGAGGCAGGCCAGGCTGGTGCAGCTGCAGCATAATGCAGCTCACGGCTGCCCAAATGACCTAGCAGCAGCACATGAAGCTCGAGTCAGCATGTCAGGAGGCAGGCCAGGCTAGCGCAGCTGCAGCATGGCAGTGAACCTCAGCTGGGAATGGTTGACATCAAGCCCCAGCACCACAGCGACCCCTGCAGGTGGACCAGGAAGCTTGCTCCTGTGGCAGCGGACACAGAGTGTGTGTGTGTGTGTGTGTGTGTGTGTGTGGCCATATACTGTGTTCATGGCAGGCAGGTGGGTGGGACCTATATGGGTGAAAAACTCAAGAATGTCTAAATGACGGTCTGGGCCTCTGGGGTCCCCTGGGTCCTACTGTCTGCTACCACTGAGTCCTAGTTCATTCAGTTGACTGCCTCGGGGGATGGCCCTTCTCAAGAGCCCCTGCCATGGAGCGGAACCTGTGGGGTTACGGTTGGGTTACTGGGGGTTGTGGGTACCGGAGGATGGTGGTCTCAATGGGGTATATCTCTGGGAATGCAGTACTTCCAGGAAGACGAACGTGGCCAGGGACAAAAATTTCTAAGGGAAAATGTGTGTGGTTTGTGTTGCACTTCTTATTCCACTTCCCTATCACAGCCAGATTATAAATCTCGCTAACTGGTTTACAGAAAAATGGGTGAATGTCTTTGTGGGATATGGGTGAAGTCCTCACCGCTGGACAAGGACCGGACTAAAATTTAATCAGATCGACTGGTCCAACTGGACCATCACATCTTGCGCAATTTGGCTGTTCCAACCGGACTAGTAAGTCCATTTTTTTTTTCCTGTTTTGATCTGTCCATTCCAGCTGGTCCAGAGTTAATTTAGGGTGAGGGTATGGGTGAAAGCCAGACTGCTGGACAGGGACCAGGCCAAAATGGTAAAAGTTGTGGTCCGGCAGTCTGGATTTCACCCACACACTCACCCTAGATGAAATCTCTGGACCAAATGGACCAAAAAGGTTAAAACCAGGCCAACTGGTCCGGTAGGAACAGCCAGACTGTGCAAGTTACACCCAGTCCAGATTTTACCATTTGGTTCTGTCCGGGTCTGGAAGTCTGTATTTTACCAAGTCTCCTTTTAGCAAGTGAGGCTGCGGGGGTTGGGGGGGCACGTGTAAAATGAAAACAATGGCATCATTTAAAAAAATGAAAACTGGCATGGCACATTGATTTATGCTGTAATGGGGCCAGCTGGCACTGATACTTTTTTTTAGCAGGTATTACGCTGAGGTAAATTTATTTATTTTATTTATTTGAATTTTGATAACTGGGTAAGCCCACTGAGATAAGCAAGCCCCCTTTTCAGGGGGGATCTAGAATTAGTTACATACAGCTGAGAAAATGTTGCAATAATTACAGAGTAGGATATGATAAGACAATACTAGGGGGGGAAATCAGTGAAGAAATCTTATATGCAATGTACATTTTTTTCAATTCGAGCACAACAGTATACATTCAGTAAATATATGGCTGCCACTACCAGCCTGCCATGGCCAATGAGAAGCCACGCTTTGCCTGGCCCATTTTATAAACATTAGTATGACACATAAATCCATACCTTGCACTTTACCCTGCAGACTAAATCTCCTGACAGGGTTAGCCTGGGGTACAGGGACCCCACCTGGAAAGTGGATACAGTGGCCCACCTGGAAAATCAACAGAGGAAGGCCCAGGGCGACACACTTATAGAGCACTTTTCTCGGTGCAGTGCCAAATCATCAGGAGGTTCCCTTACCTGACTGGGAGTTCCTCCATGGTAGTTGAAACATTTTCTCTTTATCCCCCTAAGGAAGGGAAGGGATCGTATTTTGCCCCCGAGCCGGCTAGCCGCTTGACCCTTTCCACTTCCTGATCACCGATGCTGTCTCTGTGCTTCCTTGTTTTGTGATATAATTATATGTCTAACGCTGGGACGTGCTCTATGCAAGTCTATGGGGTGGCATTTTAAATCTTAATTTTACAATTTTAACCCGACTTGTAGTACAAATCAGAGTCAGTATTCAAGTAACAAGGCTCTTGTGGGGCCGCATTGGTGATCAGGAAGTGGAAGGGATTGAACAACTAGCCCCCTCGGTGGCAAAATATGATCCCTTCCTTAAGGGGATAAAGAGAGAAATGTTCAACTACTACAGAGGAACTTGCAGGTAAAGGAGCCTCCAGATGATTTTGCAGGCAAGGAGAACAATCCGGGAAAGGTGCTCTTTATATCAATATTCCACCTAAATTTGATACACTAGCTCTGTGCTTGCATGTTACATTTACTTACAGTAGTGCAAATACCCCAAATTAATAAAAAAAATGGATGATAATTGCAAAGATTTTCAGAGTTTAGAAAGTGGCCAGGTACCCAACAAAGGGGGGGCCCCACCCGGAAATTTCCAGGTATCCAGGTGGGCCAGTCTGACTCTGACTCCAGACCTGTTTGCTTGCCAAAAAAGGTGCTCCTGGGTCTAACACTCCCTGCTTTAACAAACTGCTTCCCTACTGTCTCTAACCAATGCAACATCAGGGGCCTGATATTCAAAGCCTTGCCCAGGCACAAAATCAAGTTTGCCCACGCAAAGTGGGTTTTGCGTGGATGGGCAATATTGAAAAGCCCAGTTAGTGTTGGCAAACTCGGTTTGTGCCCAGGCAAAATTCAGAGGGGGCACAATATAAATAAAGGGACAGAACCTGAATATTGGCACAGTCTAATATTCAGAGTATGTGCCCCGCGCAAGGCTGTTTTGCTTGGTCCACTTGCATGGCGCACACACCACTGACTGAAACCACAACTTATTCCCATGCAACCCTAGCAGTTGGTGGAGGAAGTGCATCGGCCCTCCCATCCCAAACACAGTAGTCCCTGATGTCTAGTGGCACCCCACCCCACCAATCGCCCTCCCAAAGTTATAAATGCCAGCCTCCCTGGTGCTAGTAGTCCCCCCACCTGATCACATGCCCGATGTAGAAATATGGTATCCCTGGTGTCCAGTGGTCCCTCCTCCCCACCAGATCACATGCCCGCTGTGTCATTAAATGTTCCCTGGTGTCCGGTGGTCCCCCCATCCCGATCCCCAGTATGATACCATAATACCATTCCCTGGTGGCTAGTGAACCTTCCCATAACCAATCCCCTATATAACAGATGGAAATTTGTTCCCTGGTGGCTAATAGACCCTCCACTCCCCCAACTCCCTCAGGTAGTGTCCCACCAGCCCACACCCCCCTCCATTCCAACCCCGAGCCAGCAACCAGCACAGCCACTGCTCTCCACCATGGCCGGCCGCCGACTGAGCTGTCAATGAACGCATACTCAGTTGTCAAGCAATGAGCATATACTGTATACAGGGAATGGTATTACTTCATAATGCAAGGAATTGTGGCTGGGGGGGGCCACTAGCTACCAGATACTGGTATTATGGTATCACACAGGGGATCAGGATGGGGGTAACCACTGGACACAAGGGAATATTTATTGACACAGTGGGCATAGGATTGGCTTGGGGGAGGGACCACGGAACACCCAGGGATATCATATTTCTACCTGCCTCTCAACATGCTGACTTGAGTTCGATATCCTGCCACTAGGCCACTGCAGGAACCATGAGCACCAGGAAGGCTGGCATTTACAACTTCAGGATGGCGATCGGGGGCACTAGCACCAGGAAACAGGCATTTACACCTTTGGGATAGTGATCGGGGAGGGCACACCAGCACCAGTGATAGCTCTCTGGGACCGGGCAACCCATGCAAATGAGATCATAATGGGCATGCAAATGCCCTTAGCACTTTGCATGCCGAATGAGCCCATTTGCATGGGTCCCTTTGAATATAGGAAATTTAGCCCAGGTGCAAGCCATTGTGACATGCTATTTCAAGAGCCCTGTCCGCCCAGCGCTAACTGGCTTAGTGCTGGGTCAAAATGTGCACTATATTCAGTTGAATAACGCCGAAACGCTACTCCATTGAATATATCAGTTTTGGACACCCGGGCAACTGCAAGGCTGAGTGCAAATTACTGTGCCACGGATTTATATATCGGTCCAAAATTCCTATATGTTTTAATTCTATCGGCAGCCTAAGGGTTAAGTGCTTTCAGCCTGACTCAACTGCATCTTCTGGAACTGCTTATTGCACTTGTAATGTTTTTGTGACTATGTATTTAACCTGGAACCTTTGTAAATGAGCACCTGTGCTCAAAGGTAATCTCGGAAGTTTCATCACATAAATATATAAGATAGTGCATGAGTACCAGTTAACAACAGGGCTATTATTTCACCGAGTTGGTACCATGAGGACAGATCACCTCGAGAGCGCAGCTGGAGAGGTAGTCAGTCATCATAATACCAACGATATGAAAGAACAGCCCTGCCCTTAAATGGTAGGCATGCACTGTTCTGTATAGTGGAACGTGGTTGCTTTAAAAAAAATAAAAAATAAATACTACATCTTTTTTTTTAAATAAGACTGTCAGATTGCTGCTGGAGGACACCATGTATGATGTCAGCACTGCAGCAGAACGAAAAGTCGTTTTGCTGTTCTGCTGAGGTCACTTTTTGGTTCTGCTGCACTATGGACGTCACTAGTGCAGCAGAACAACATTTTGAGAGTGCTAGATTTCAGTGAACAAGGACGTTCCACTATACACTATAAATATATAAGTATGCCGTGTTTGAAGAGTGTTTGCAATTCCGTCACAGCACATCGAAGAATAAGCCTACGTACCCCTATCAACCACAAAACTTCTGTGAAGCCAGCCCCCATAACACAATCCTCCAGATGGCCCCTTAGCTTCCCTAGACGGCACCTAGGTTGCCACTCCCCACACACACGCACTAAAACACACATTGCATTAGTTCTAGATCTCCGACACAGCAGCTCCGCCCCTCCCCGAGACGCAGCCCCTCCCAAATCACAAAGTGACAGCCCCCATCCGCTCTAGCACTAAGCAGCTGACCCTGCAACACAGAGTAGAGCGGCGGGACGGGACGGACCTCCGCTGGACGGTAAGCAAACCACCTTCTTCCTGCTGCTGCGCAACTCGTTAACTTGTTTTGACAGTAAGAAACAAAACCACAAGGGCGGGTTGTGTCCGACTCATTTGTTATACTGTAGTCGTTCGTTTTCCTTCCGTTTTAACTGATTTATTGGGCAATGTTACTGGACTCTACAGGTCGATTTACAGATAGCAGCAGCTGGACTCCGGCAGCAGGTGTTCGGATCCCATGGTGGGATACTGTTTGTTACTGTGAAGTTATGCCAGCACAACTGTGTGTGTGTATGTATACCTGCCATCTCGCACCATTTCACGGGGAGGGGGTTGATGAGACAGAGTCAGCTGACCTCATTCCTACTATGCTTTCTTTTACTTTTCCACAGTGAAAACTTCGGTCATTGAACACTGTTGGGGGATTGTGTACACACACCAAGTTTTCCCCAACCAGCAATTGAGTGTGCACAGCCTACCACCCTCACCCAGTGCAAGTTATTAGGTTTGGGTCGGGTTTTTTTTATATATGTATTAAACTCGCACTTTGTCTACACTGGAGGGGCTTGGTAGACTCTTCCAAAATAATGATGTCATGAAGTTTTCTGTCAAGGTATGCCACACCGATTAACCTCCCTCGTCCCCATTCTTATCCTGTCTGGACCTGTCATAGTTTGAGGCCTGTGTAAGACAGGCAGAATGGCCTGTGACTCTTAATTTGCAACAAGGGAATTTTCCTTTGACTTTTGGCAGACCATTCAGAACTACATTAGTGCACATTCAGATGTGTGGAGCAAATTTGCCACTTGTACCATCTGGTCCTTCAGTGTCACTGGCAAACTCCTTCCCCATTACTCAGGATAGCCCACCTACAATGCAGCATTTTGTTTTCAGTGGGGAAGGGGTTGGCTGTTTCTGCTTAGTTTGACTGCTAGGAGTATTGGAGAACTGGGAGGTCAAATAGCTTGCTTAAGGTCACATAGTAAGTCACTGCTGGGAATCAAATGTGGGATTTTCTGGGTCCAGTTCTGTGCTCTGACCACCAGGCAGAACATCAAACCTGACACCAAGAACATTTAAAGAGCCCCTAACATCTTAGTCGGGTGCTCGTTCTTTTGCTTATGCTGCGCCTACCTTGTGGAATTCTCTACCTCGTCAGGTTCAGGAGTGCCAGACCGTGGAGAGCTTTAAAACTGCATTAAAAACACATTTATTTAATCTTGCATTTATGAATAGCTAAATAATTTAACTGAGTATACTGGATTTTATTCCTTGTTTTAATTTTGATTTTATATTTGTACAGCGCTTTGACATTTGAATTGCGCTTTATAAATAAAATTATTAATTATTATTAAAAACGTATCTTTTTTTGTCCTATGTTTCTTGCCTTGTTTGCCCTATTGCATCCCCTTCTGCTGCTCCTTAGCCCCAACACCTTCCTTTACTGGCACATACTAACCCACTTTCCCTGGACCTGTTGATGGGTTGAACGCCATGACTGGTCATGTGGGTCCTGCAGGTGTGCCGGTGCCATTCTTCTTGCTGAGGTTTCTTTTCCTCCATTTTCACCCCTAGGGCTGCCAGCATGCAATGACCCACACTCCAGCTTGTGGTCACACTAGACATGTGATACTAACATACTAATTGCCAGCAGATTAGACCTTACGGTCTATCGAGTCTGCTCGAACGTCAGATCCCTTGTTGGGAACCGGGGCCCTCTTCCCCTCCCCCCTCCACTTTGTGTACCAGAAGCCCCTATCATCCCTTCCCACCCCTCTGGGACAGGTCCTCATCTGATACATCCCCTTTCTGTATCTGTCCCACCCTCTCTTGAAGCCCTCCACCGTGGAACCCTGAACCAGCTTTCCAGGTAGCGCGTTCCAAGGATCTACCACCCTCTCAGTGAAAAACCTCCTCCTCTTTCCCACCCTTATTCCCCCCCTTATCCTTCCACCTGAGTGTCTCCACCAGGGGGCAGTCATATTGTGGAGAACACTGCCTCCCTCCCAGATGGAGGAGTGCTGTCCCTGGGATGCTCAGTCCTCCTCCTTTCCTTGGCAGACCCCCAACTACGCAAGCTCATTCCTGAAATTGGGTCACCGGCGTAGTGAATAGACTCTCTACCAGGCCATCTTTAAAAACATAATTTGCAAACACATTTCAGTTTATATCTTACATATTATGTGTATTTAGCTTCTTTTTGTTCTTTATAAGTACATACTTTGCATGAATAGATCTCCCCACCCCCCAATCACGTTTGTCCGCTCTGGGTGCTTGTCTGCATTTCACAGTCCTCTGCTTACGACACCACAGTCTATTGCCATGGAAATAATTACGACATCAAGTGAAGGCAGCCAAAGCTGATAAAGTCTAGGGGACAGTGGTCCTCTTTTCATGGTAATGTACAAAATTATTAATGGAAATGGGGACGCTAGATACAGAGACTTCTGTATGTGAAATACAAGGAACTCATAGACACATGCCTCAGAGTTACAGTTTTCCAACATTTCCTCCATAACATCGAGCACTTTTTAAAGACCTCCTGAGGAATTAGTATGGCCACAGCCCTCTCCTTCGCCCCCCCTATAACGAGGAAAGTTAAACTGAGGAAACCTTCTCTCTAATTCCTAAATTAAACTGGAGCATCAGGTTTGCCTGAACTAAACGGACGTATCAGGTATGCAAGTTGCAGTCACATCATTTTTTGCATTTCCCCACTGTATCTCACTGGACAGAGCAAATACTTTAGATGGCTGGTGTTTCTAGTTAGATTGCACGTGCCACCTCTCTTGATAGAGTGCAAGCACAGTATGACGTAACAGGTGTAGAGGTAAATGGAACGCAGAGCTTTTTCCTGACAACTGGTCAGGTCCACCCTAGAGAACAGTGTGTGTGTGTTTTATGGTCCCCTGTGAGTAAAACAGTCCAGATGAAAGTAAGTAAAATCATACCTTTCAGACAGAACCCAACATCAATCTCTGCTCAGCTGTGCGTCTCATTAGGGGTGGCCCAGAGGTCATTCCTAGGCCCCCTCCTTTTCTCAGTTTCCATAAAAGAGCTCCCCAGCTCACTAACTTATTTGTTTACCGGGTAGGTGCACTGATCCCGTGGACCGTTTTCAGGCACAACCTGAACAATGAAGATGGCACATATGTATCTAGACAAATACAAGATGCATAAATCAAGAATGGTGCAGTAATTACACAATCTAGGAACACATTAAAGTGTGTCGCATACAGGTAACATTCAAGAGGAGCAAAATACTTTGGAATGCAAGAATACACAATTAGGATACAACATAAATACATTACAAGGCATACTATATACATGAAATGAGTGCAAATAACAGTACAGTAAGGTGCAGGTGTGACATGGACTATGTTCAGTCAGACAGTCAAAACATACCCATAATCAAAGACAGGGATGAGTAAGGCCTAGGAGTAGAAGAAAGGATTCATAACTGCTTGTAAATCCCACATGTATATTGATGCTACCATCATTTTCTCCTCTAGTCACTCCCTCTTTGACATTTATTTATGTATCAATTGTCTTGGAATATATACAACCTTTGAGCTAGGAGCTCGTTTACAAAGGTTCCATGTCAGGGAAATGGGTACAATACAGGCGATGCATAAACATGAGCAAAAACCTGAAAAGTTGAAAAAAACAACATATAATACAAAAAATATATATAATTCAGTATACAAAAGTGCAAGGAGTTGCTGGCTGCCATTAACAGGTGAGTATCAACAAGAAAAAGGGGAGAAGAGAGGAGCTCAGCCAGAAGTTAGCTTTGTCAAGCGGTGGTAGGGGGGACGGTGATAAGAGGAAGAAGAGTCTGGATGTGAAAGAAAGCAAGAAGAGCAGAGGGAAGTGGGGAAAACAAAGTGGAGGAAGTTTGGAGGAGTAGAGAGGAAGGGGGTTGAGTAACTGGTGGGGGATTGGTAGGGAGAAGGTAGGCAAGTGGGGGAGTAGTGGACGGGAGATTGAAGAGGGGGCATGTTGGCAAGCTAGGTGAGTAGAGGGGCAGCGTGGTGCTGGATAGGGGGTGAAGAGGGGTGAGAGTTGGCTCATGCAGTCACAGAGACATAGAGCAGTCACTTCAGACTGACTTCATTAGTGTACAGAAATGGTTCCTCACAAATCAGCTGGCTACAAATCATAAGAAACCTGTTACAGTACTTTTTGACACCACCCATTGGTTGAGATCAGCCCCCTCCACTCTGAAGCTATGCTTCTTATCTGGTGACTCTATTGACTCTGTAACATCTTTATAAATATCATGGCATTATCTTAGACCAACATCTAGACTACTCACTCGCGCCACATAAATTACATAGTGGGAGAGTGTTTCACCAAGCTTTGAACCCTCTATAGGGTTAAAAAAGTGCTTCTCTTTTAGTCCAAGAAAAACTGAAGCAGGATGTTCGATCTTCCCCTGCTTGACTATGAGGACATGGTATTCTGTAGCACTCTAGGACAGCGTTAGTTAAGCTCACCTACTTTTCAATGCCCACTATAGATTTGTTTTGGCCTGCCCTCCCTGTACCTACCATTGCAATATGTACAGGAAGCTAGAGTGTGCCCCTCCTTCTACGAGGCACTCTCTCCAAACTGCCCTGCTAGGTGCCAGATACTGATCCTGCTACTGGCGTACCTCAGTGATTTATTTACCCCGTTCTATGGTTAGAGGATGGAAAAAGATTACAAATTCCATGGTGTAGACACACTGCAAGTCATGCTTCTATGGTACAAACTTCCTCACACATGGAATAGCCTTCCCTCCTCTCTCACTACCATAGTCAATCTCCAGTCCTCAAAGGCTGTGCTCAAGGAGTGTTACAGACCCCCTTGACTTGTCAACATTGCCCTAGAGGTGTCCTTTAATTTCTTATCAGGGGGTTTCCAAACAGTGGCAGCCAGGTTTCGGGTTTAATCCTATTCTGACCACATCTTGGAGTTGTGTCCCACTAAAGCGTACTTTTTTTTTTTTAACTTGAATTTTATTAGACAAACATATAATAACAAGGAATAGCAGTACCTTGAACAGACCTGCTGAAGTACATAATAGCATTAGTACATAAGTAAGAGAAACTAGGCCAGTCACTTGGGCATACAGTTTCTGATAGAATGCAATGGTTAATATGAATGCTGTCATAGGTCAGTTTTGAAGGCATTACAGAAGACTGGTGCGCAGCACTAAACAGTGGTATAGAAATTGCGAACAGTTTACCAACCAACAGGGTTGCATTGTCCAAATGAAGAGAAGAAACCACTTTTCCAAGTTCACAACATGAGGTAACAGGTAAGCAATAAGGCACGACAGGGTGTGCTTAGAACATATTTTACCGCATGGCCAGGGGTGTAATAAGGCACACGGCCACAGGCCGAGTGCCTTTAGCCGTTCGCCATTCAGTAAAATATGTTGCATACATACTTTGGAGTGTCTTATTGTGCTGATAAAATGGGCTCCTATTTTTTTTTTACTTTGTACAGTTAAAATCACGCTTATCTGTAGAAAAAATATTTTATTCTGCTAATCTATGTTAAAACAGTCCTTCCGCTTATATTGTTTAATATGCATGTAATCATTTGCATATTCAATATTCATGAGCTCCTTTGCATATAGCACTTTAGTGTGGAGTGAAAATATAATGTACAACTTTTTTTTTATTATTTACCCCGCAACTATTTTTCTCATAGCAGCATATAAGTAACATGGGAGGGCTGCCAGAGCGGCAGGCAGCGAGCAGGTACACAAACAAACTGCCAGCACATACTCCCTGCCAACTGACTTCAGAAATTTAGGAAGATGCCTGGTTAAAAGCAAAGTTTTAAAAGAGAAATTGAACCACCAATTATTTCTTTCTTTACACCACGAGACTGGCAGCATGATGGCTACAGTAGGAGTCAGGAAAGAAGTCCCATCACAGCACTGCCAGTGAGAAACAGAATGCCCAAAGAGTCCGTGTCACCATGTTGAGCTATGGGTTGAGCAAAATGGTCAGAGGGAGCATCATGTTTTTTACTTTCCTAATGGGCTGCCAGCATATCTTGTTTCCTGTCTTCATACTGCTGCAGCGTCTTTGGTGTCAGTTTAATTTAAGGTAACGATGTGCCAAGTGAGTGAGCAAGCGATCGGCGGCTGGGGCGATTAATGGGGAGACTGGGAGCGTGGGAGAAGAAATGCAATCAGCAGCAGAAAATAAACATTGGCCCAGATATTCAAAAGAGTTGAGCTATGCGCAATAGGGTTGCGCCTGCGCAAGTCGGAAATTGCGCCATTCTGCGATATTCAGCAGGAGGCAGTTGCGCCCCCGAAATCATGCTGAGAAACAGTGCAATGATAATGAAGGCATGCGCAACCAAAGGGGGAGGAACCATGCATAAACTGCACAGCCCAATATTTGGCCCAGGCCGTGCAGAGTTATGCAGGCGCAGGTATGCGCCTGCACAAAGTTATGCCGGAAAAAAAAAAAAGGAACAAGTCGAGGGCCACCCACAGGTGAGCTGCCGCATTGCAGGGCGCAACACAGCAGCTGCCAGCTGTGGATGGCCCTCTGCCATTCCCGCCCGCACCCTGGCGCCCCGCTCTGATCGCGGGCATCAGTATCCCCCAAGTCCAATATCCCTGGTGGTCCAGTGGACCGTGATTAGCCCGATCGCGGGCATAACAGTGATCCGCCCCATTAACCTGAGCAGGGCATAGCAGCATTCCTAGTAGCCCGATTGTGGGCATAACAGTATTCTTTCCCATTAGCCCGATCAAGGGCATCAGTAACCCCAAGTCCAATATCCCTGGTGGTCCAGTGGACGAGCAGAGCTCGATCGCCGGTGGCATTCCTCCACCCCAAGTCCGAAATCCCTGGTGATCTAGTGGACCCCCACCCACCCACCACGGAACCCCACCCCACCCGTCAGCCAGCGGGTGGCAGCACCCACCACCTGCCACCCCCCGCCTGCCGACTGACAGCTCAGTGGCTGCGCCCATTGGTTCAGAGCATGAGCCAATGGGCGTGCAGTCGCTCACTAGTCAGTCAGATATGTGAATGAAACCACCCGCTCCCCGTCAGCCGGCAGCACCCACCCACCTGCCGCCCCACCACGCCCGACTGACAGCTCGGTATGGCTGCCGCCATTGGCTCAGAGCATGAGCCAATGGGTTCGCTCTGTACCAGATCAGTCCAGATATGTGAATGAATTCATTCACATATCTGGACTGACTAATCTGATATAGGCTTTCAGCCCATTGGCTCATGGTCTGCTCTGGACTGCCGAGCCGTGCTGCCTGACGGCAGGCAGCGGCAAGCGAATGGTGCTGCCGCTGACGGGCGAACGTGGAGGCTCCGTGGGTGGGTGGGGGTCCACTAGATCACCAGAGATTTCGGACTTGGAGGTGAGGATGCCACCGCGACGGCTCCGCTCGATCCACTGGACCACCAGGATAACAGGACTTGGGTCACTGATGCCACGCATTTGAGGGGATACAGTTATGCCCGTGATCGGCTACTGAGGGTGTATTACAGTAATGCCCACGATCGGGCTACTGGGGATGCTGTATGCCCGCAATCGGGCTAATGGGGGATTACTGTTATGCCCGCGATCGGCTACCGCGTCCACTGGACCACCAAGGATTGAGATATGCATTGTCCCTTACGGGACGCCCGCGATCGGGCTGCAGGGCATCGGTCCCGACAGCTGCTGCCTGGCAGGGTGCCAGGTGCAAGTCGTCGGGGATCGGCGCACCTGCATGCTAATGGCATGCAAATGGGGCTGTAATCAGATGCAAATGGCCCCCCGTGCGCCTTGCATAAATTATGGCCCCATTTGCATGTCACCCATTGAATATCGCAGGTACTGTGCATGGCACAATGGAACTTGCGCCACTGCATCTCAATGCTCCATTCTGACCACTTGCACTGGCACAGTTCCCGACTCGCCATGCACGATGAGAGTGGCTAGGGGCTATATTCAAAGCGAGTTGCGCCATAGCGCAGCTCCGTTTGAATATTGCCCTATCCCCTGCACAACTATTTTGAGCGGCGCAGGGGCTTGCACCACAAACTGGCGCAGTTTGAATATCTGGGCCATTGTGTATATTCAATTATATTTAACAATAAACTTTCTGTCATTTTGGTTTTTCTGTCATGCTTGAATCTCTGGTTTTCTCTTGCAGTGTATAAAGAAAAGATGGCTAACAGTCAAAATGCCAGTGTTCTGTGACACAATAATCTTTGCCTTTTCACTGCCAGCTCTTTTTTTTTTTTTTACCCATGCATGGAACAGATTCTATGCATGGACAGCTTGGGTTCTGATTGGCTGGGTTTGGCTACTCATTTTATACAGTCAATTTATTTATTGAATTTTGTTGATCAGGTAGGCCAACTGAGACTAGAAGTCCCTTTTTCAGGGGCGACGGGGCGGAGGGGAGATGGTAACCAAATGAAATTGAACCAGATTAAACTGTTGGTGATGTTATTAGTGAATGGGGAAATTTGGCCAGGACACAGAAAATGCCCCTACCCTTTTTAAGAAGTGCCATGGGACCTTTAGCTTCCACCTGATCAACCACCAGAACAGGCAGAAGGGACCTCGGTTTAATGTGTCATCTGAAAGACAGCACCACCTTCATGATGCACTACAGTGTCATTATGGGGATTTACCCCAAGTGCCTTGTGTGGGGCTAGAACCCACAACCTGTCGATCTTCTGACCTCAGAGGTGAGTGTGCAACCTGCTGAGCCACTAACACTGCCATGTACACCAATCCAATAACATGGTTCCGTCCACTTGACAGAATATGAAGAAAGGGAGACGGACTAGTAGAAAGTAATATAAGTGATTTGTGGACAGCAAAGAAGGGGGAGAGAGAGAGAATGAATCAAAAACAAAATAAAACAAGAGAGAAAAGGTGCCAGTGGCCCTGAAGCAGGAAGATCTCTGAAGTAGAGAAAAGAAGGGAGGGGGGAGGCCACCCAAACCTATGGGACAAAGTCAGGGTGGATCTCTCTTTTGAAATATCACCCACCTGCACCATTGTATTTCGAAGACAGGTACTCTGTCTTGGAATGTATAGGTCATTCCTTCCGTTTTATAAATGTCATGAATTATGTTCCACCAGGCCTCCACTGAAGGAACTTTCTGTGTGTGCCATAGTCTTGTAACTGCTTTTTAGCAGCTACTATGGAAAGTCAAATCAATTTAAGCATTGAGCATCTGACCCCCCTCCTGTCTTGTGGGATAGCCATAAGAATTAGGGAGGGTGTTAATGCCCCAGGACAATTTAAAAATAGTTTCAATTTCCTGAATGACGGCTGACCAGTATGTTTGTAGTTTGGGACACTCCAAAAAAATGTGAGTGTGTGGCATGGTGATGGCCGTACCCCTTCCAGCAAACATCCTCTCCAAGCCCAAGAATTTTGCAATTATATCTGGAGTTTGACAGAATCAGGATCTACATTTCCAAGAGTACACATGCCAGTATGTGGCTGTGGTGAGACATACGACTGCGGATGCGAACTTGGTCCAGGTGTCAAGAGAATGGTTAGTGTGGAGCTCCAGATTCCATTTCAGGGGAACAGAGTTGGTATCCTCTCTGGTGGTCCACAGTGTACTTTTATCAGTAGTGTATACTATTCCTTTGTATCATTTTAGGGCATTTATGTTCTCACCTTTGTATCTGTGATGTCCATATGTGTTATGACGCTGTTTTGGGGGTAAAGCTTCTGATCCATTATTTGCGGCATGTCTATACGTTTTGTACTTTTAACTCTGTATACATGCAGACTATGTATTTCACTTCTTTTTTAAAACATCTTTATTGCAGACGTCATACAAACCAATGTACAGAGGCAGTGACAAAATAATAAAAAAAAAAAAAATGTGAGGAGAAATGACTCACAAATTATCGTAATATAGTATCCATACATCATTTCGGGGTATCCCCTCTATGTTGTAGAAAAGTTTGGACTAACCATGAAATATATTTGTTGCACAGTTGGCCATGTGCTGCCTGTTCAGTAACTGTAATAATGGCAGGTGGGTGTGTCTAAACTTCCCTCAGTCTGTCACCTGTCCTAAGAAATTATATTACCTGCAAATATCTGAAGAGGTTAGCTCTGTGTAATGTGAATTCTGTTTGCATTTGTGCAAAGGACATTAGTACCCAGTCTCTCACGAATTGCGATAACCAGGTTAAACCTGGTCTCCTCCATCTAGAATATGTAGCATCTGTCTGGGGAGGGGTGAACTTCAGACACCTATCTATGTGGGTGAAGTATGCTAAGGAACTGGTAATTTATAGCTTCCAGCATACCACCACCCAGTTTCGATAAAGTTGCTGAAGCCATGGGTTTGTTGCTGTGGATGACAAGGGCCCATCTGTCAGGGCATCGAACATTTGCAAGGTATAGTTACCTTGGTAACTACGGAGTTCCTGTGTAACCCACACATTATCTGGGTTGTCTTTCTTATAATCAATCCAGGGACATAGTCATGCCATCTGATCGTGGTTAGGAAGCTCCACATCTCCTTGGTCCCTGGGCCTCTCTAGATCCGTCCAGCATGTTCTTACCTTTATGGTACCCCAGATAAAGTGGTGTAAGGCATTACTAATTTTGGAACAAAATGGAAATATTAAATGCATGCTGAAAATAGAAAATAGAGTTAAAAATCCACATTTCGACCTTCGGTCTTCTTCAGGAAATATCTAAAGGAGAAAAAAAAACAAAGTTAGTGTAGAGGGGAGGTAAAATGGGGCATATATGTATGTATGTGGGGAAAGAAAAAAGGGGAGGCTCAGGGAGATGAAGTGATAAATGGTAAGCAGGGACACTGGTTTACCGGGATTGAGAAAGGGCAAATTCCATTTTGCACATTGTAAAAAACGGTACTGTCACCGGTGTCTGCAAAGCCAAAATCCAGTTTTACCGGTGTTTGGTTTAGCGTACTTTATTTAACAATTTTTAAGTCTACTAACATGCATTTTAGCTGCTTTGACCTCCACTATTGCACATCCTTCCATCCTTGTACCAATTTAAAGTTATTTTAGGTACACAATATGATGGCAGCAACAGCACTACAGCCCCCATCCCTGAGGTGTGATGGAAACAGCAGCAAGGCCCCCATCCCTCTGGTGCGATGGCAGCACCAACAACACTACGACCCATCCTCTGGTGTGATGGCAGCAGCAGCACTGTGGTCCCTATCCATTAGGTGTGATGGCAGCAGTACTACATTCCGCATTCCTCAGTTGTGATGGCAGTATCAGCACTATGGCTCTCATCCCTCAGGTGGGACAGCAGCAGTACAACATTCCCCATCCACCAGTGGTTATGGCGGAGCTCTACAGCCCTGCCTCTCAGGTGTGATGGCAGTATCAACACTATGGCCCCCATCCCTCTGGTGGACAGCAGCAGTACAACATTTCCCACCCACCAGTGGTTATGGCAGAAGCACTATGGCCCCCGCCTCTCAGGTGTGATGGCAGTAGCAACAATGCAATCCACATCTCTCAGGGATGATGGCAGTAGTGACAGCACTATGATCCCCTTTCTTCAACACCCACACCCCACATGCACAAGTTACAAATTACTTAGTCTCTTTTCTTGTTAGAACTCAGATGTGAATTAATCTGAACCACCACCACTACTAAGGTGGACCACATTTTTTTTTCCTATTATTTAGCTGCCTGAATTGGATTTCTGCCTGTGACACCACTGACCAGGGTTTGGGAACAGGTTTGGGTGTTGGAGGACCGGCTGGGGGTGAAGGCTTGAGAGTCCAACGACCACCCGCCTTCTCCTGGGAGGGAGGGTATATTCACAGCTCAGCATTTGCTGGCCCCAGGTGGAGGCTGGATGCATGGCAACACATTGGCCCTCATTGCAGAAGAGAGCGTGATGAACATCAGCTTGTGCCTTGACATCATGTGGCCTGTCACGCTCTCACGAAAACACAAAAACACCTGCTGGCCACACAGGAGATGGTTTCTGGTCCCTCCATAGGCATGAAGCCCCAGACACATGTATCTGTTCTGACCCCTGTTAGCCTCCCACAGGGGTAGGGACCCACCGATGAAGGGTTACTTTGGGTTACCTGGTAGCATGGCCATAAGGGGCAGTGGACGATGGTGGTGGGGACTCAGCAGCAGTGGTATGGGGACTTGGCAGGCCTGAAGGAATGGATGGCCAGGGTGTAGGAGGAACAAAAAAAACTGCCTGAATTTGCTTCTTTGAAATAGTCTCTTCACCTAAAAAAAATTCACAAGTGATTAGTGTAGGACCTTCTAATGCATCTCACAAACATGTGGATTTCTTTTTTAACCTTGGTCTCCATGAAAAGGGTGTCTCTCAGTTTTCATGTCTGAGCTCAGATGTGAATTGAGCACCACTCTGCCCACCAGCATCATACATCCCCTGGGGTCTTACCTTCCGTGTGTCACTGAATGTGCTTTCCCTTCCACTGGCCAAGCATAAGTACACTTAAACACGTAACATTTTGCTTTTTATTAAAGCAGTCTGTCAGAAAACTTTTTGTTGTCACAGAGACTGACACAACAAGTGGGAGAGAAGGTGCAAATGATGAAATGGGCAGACTAGGTGGGTCACAAAGTCTATGTTTCTATCCCATTCACCTAAATAAGTAGTAAGGCAGCTTGTGCCTTGTGAACATACTTTCATTCAGACTAATTTTCAGTCAAACAATTGAGGATTTTGGATGGCCCTGCTGATTATAAACTTGAATAAACTAGTTGGTAACAGTGATCCTGTGCTTAGCAATCTATATCCTAGATGTTCATATGCAAAAAATACAATAAAACCTGACTAAAGTCTAAAAACAAGCTTTTAAAATGCAAAATGTATCTGAACATTTAATCTTTACCTATACAAAATCATTGCAGCCCGAGTAAAACTCAAATAAATTACAAGGTACCCTGACTACTGTATGATGTAGTAAACATATATTGGTATTTGTTTTATAGTTTTTGTAAACCAGGTAAGCCCACTAGGCAGAACTGCCTGTTTTCAAGGTGATCCAGGAGCATTGCAGAGGTTAAGTGACTTGCTTGAGTCACACAGTATGCAAGTGGAGGTTGTGGGAATCAAACCCAAGTCTTCTAAATGTACTCAGTTCGAACACTGTTTGTTACTCTAACCACTAGGCTATACTGCCAGCCATAACACCCATATATAATGTTTTAATATATGATTTCAATAATAGTGCACAGTACCTACAGTGCAAATTATGAACATTGAACACTGCAACATTTTACTAAAACTGAATTATTTCCCTCTCCATCTGCTTATGTTTTCTTACCCCAAAGTGGGTGTATAGTTGACAGAGCACTGTAAATAGCCTGAGGTTGCACTACTGCTTGCAATGCCAGAGACTCGGGATCTGACGTGAATTCCCATTGCTAGAGGTCTGGCCAGGGGAGTAGGATCGAGCACCTGGGGGGCTGCTCTCCTTCTCTGGGAACGGTGGACTGCAGGTCCTGCTGCTTTACTGCCACCTGGGTGACCACAGGTGGTGGTGCAATGAGACTGCAGAGCAATCGGGAAGAGAAGAAGCTAGCCAGGATCTGGAGTAGCGGCGTGTCTCTATTTGCCCTACTTCCTTGGATCCCCTTGAGTGTTGGTGCCCTCAGGAACAGAGGCCAGAAAACCAGTAACAATCAACCCACATCGGCTGCTGATAGAAGGGACCCAGCTGCCCCAGACTTCATAACCAGTTTCCATGAGGGACCCACTGGGCTGCCCGACACACATTAAAGGACTGTGGAGGGGTGATCTGGGGTCCTCTCCCTTCCCACCTGGGGGGTACAACCTAGGCAGGATGGGGACAGGCTCACAGGAACTCCTGAGCATTACCTGGGGTGAAGCTAGGGGATACCCAGCCTAGGGATCTCTGAAAAGTGGAGATTGATGCTGTGAGAAGGGAGCATAGAAAGAGAAAATAAAAACATTTAAAAATATGCTGAAATCTTAGGGATTCTGTGCAGAGAAATGCAATTTCCATGAGGCACCGGTACAAGAATTCAAAATCCGCAAACCAAGCAGGATTCCGTGATTTTTACCGGTGTTACCGGTAAAAACGGAAAACCATTGTCCCTGATGGTAAGCTTAAAAGAGACTCTCTGAAACAAAAAGGTGATGATGGGAAAGATAAAGCATAATAGGAGTGAAAGAGCTAGAGAAGTCCCCAGATGGGGACTAATTAACAGGGCCTAGTAAGAAGGCTGAAAGGTGACAAATGTGTGGGAAGGAGTTAATTGTTAATTTTGGTCCATTCTAATCTAGGGTCATTCAATGAGAGCATCTGAAAAAGAAAGAGGAACCACAGTAAAACATCATTCAAATGGAATCCACTTTCCCTGTATAGATAACAGAAGCAGTCCCCACCTCTTTAAATCTGTCAATACTTCACTTATAAGTTTACCATAAAGTCCCTTCAGACCTACCAGGATCTGTATCCCTAGGTAATGAATTTGGGAGGTAACCCATTTAAATGGGATTAGTTGCCTTAATTTTAGGAGTAAGAGTACCACTAATGAGTACAAACTCGGTTTTCCCTTTGTTGATCTTAAACTCAAAACAGTACTATAGACTTTTAGGATGTCATATAGAATTGAGAAAGTGTGGGTGGGGTTTTGTAAATACAATACAATATTGTCTGCGTACAGGGATATTCTGTTTTCTTCTCCACCTATGGTAATACCTTCCAGGTCAGGATGAGACTGCACCATTGCTGCAAGCGGCTCTGTACCAATGAACAGCAGGGGTGACAGCGGCCATCCCTGTCTTGTGCCTCGGCAGATTGGGAGGGGATCAGATATGGTTCCATTGACTGTGACCCTGGCCATGGGGTTCTGGTATGAGCCTCAAATCCTATGGCAGAATCTGTCCCCAAAGCCATATTATTCCAGAGTTACAAAGAGGAATTCCCAACTCAACCAATCAAAGGCTTTTACGGCATCAGTCGTAATGGTGATTTGTTGTTCCTTTGCTCCTTGAACCATATGAAAGATATTCAGACAATGTCTGATGTTCTCTGCCAAGTGTTGGTCCGGTATCAACATGGATTAGTGTGGGTGAACTAGTTTTTGTAGAACCCAATTCACCCTGCAGGACAGAACTTTGTAAGGATTTCAGAGTCCGCGTTTAGTAAAGAGATGGGGCGGTATGATTCAGAGCAGTCTGCCCAGTCTGGGAATTACTGCTATGAAAGCTGATTGCCATGAACTGAGCATATCTCCTGGTTCCTCACCTGCATTAAAGACCTTCAATGACGTGGGCAGTAGCTTTTGCTTAAAGGTCTGGTAAAATTCCATATGAAACTCATCCGGTCCTGGAGATTTCCCTGTCAGCATGTCTATGATTACCCTCCCTATTTTCTTTGGTGTTATAGGGGCATCTATCATGCTTTTTTCATCAGCTGTCAGGCTGGGGAGTGTTACCTGATTTAAAAATTCATAGACTCTCATGTATTGCCTGGCAGGTATTTTCATTGAGATATAAAGGCTGGTAGTATAGATGAAAAGAGAAAGCTATTTCTTTGGGGGGTAATGGCTGCTGGACCCCAGCACTTGTACCACAGATCTTTTTAATGTAATGGTCTGCCTGCGCTTTCCATAGGCAGAAGGCCAATAGGTGGCTCACACAATTGCCACGCTCAAAATATTTTTAGGTATCTTAAATTAACTTTTGTCTTAGAATCAGTCAGGGCCTATAAGTCATGGCGAACCTGTTGCATTGTGGCAAAAACCTCTGGATTGCCTGATTGTTTGTGCTGCCCTTTTAATGCCTTGAGTCTAGCTTTGAGTTTGGTTTGCTGTTTTGTTTCTGGCTGTTTGTTGGAGGCAAAAGAAATAATAAACCCCCTTAATTTGGCCTTCAGAGCATCCCAGAGCCACCAGTCCTTAAGTTTTGTCCCGGTGTGGTCTGTCATGTAGTCCTGTATTGTGTTGGTGATTAATTGTTGGAACTCCTCTTGGACTAGAAGGGAGGAGTTCCTTCCCCAGAAAGTGGTCTTCAGTCCCCCATCTGGAGTTCCAGTGTAACTGCTGCATGGTCAGAGTTGACTCTGGGTTGAATGGCACAGTATTTAAATGTTAAGATTGGTTTTGCTACCCAGAAAAAAGTCAGCCCTTGAGTAGGACTTATGTAGATTTGAATAGAATGTAAAATCCTACTCGGGAGGGTGGAGTTCCTACCACAAATCAACAAGAACCATTTCCTGCCTACCAGCTCTACTCATTCATTTGTTTGTGGTGGTGGATTCTGAGGAGCAATCCAGCTGGGGTTAATCACACAGCTGAAGTCACCACCAATCGGGATCATTCCCTCCCTCACTGCTGCTCTTTGGAGAAAACCATCGGAAAAAAGTCCGGGTTGTCTACTTTGGGGGCATATAAGTTGATAAGGTGGAGTTTATGTCTGAAAAGGCTTCCAGAAATAGTAATCAACCGGCCATTCTCTATAGTTTCCGAGTAAAGAATTTCAAGGGAGTATATCCCTGTGTAGCAAGATCGCGCTTCCTGCTACTGCTGGTTAACTAGGATCTGCAGCTTATCCATTAGGTAAGGAAATGGGCAGACTGGGTGGGCCAAGTGGTCCTTATCTGCCGTCAAATTCTGTGTTTCTATGTTTCTATGTCCTGTTTCCAGAGTGGTGGGATGAGGCCATCACCTGTCGCACCAATGTCCTATGTAGTCTACAGTGCTCCCCCTCTGAGAATCATGTTTCCTGCAGAAACCCTATGTCAGTTGCGTAGCGTTTCAGCTGGGCAAGAATCTTTGTCCTCTTGGTGGCAGAATTTATTCCCTGAATATTCAGGGATGTGACCCTCAGTGATCCCGTAGCAAATAAGTATATGATCTTCGTACTGATATATCCTGTTCCAAGCTTAACAGCATAAGTCCAGGGCGACCATCTAACACTTATAGTGTCAGCCTCACCTCATAAAGATAAACAGTCTGGAACTGTTAAAACAGCAAATAGGTTGTGCACAACTGGTGCATTAACAGGTATTTTAACAAATAAAAGCATTTATTGTAAACAGTGGTGTACTTCCTAGGTTAGGACTGCCTCCTCCGTAAGAATGGGAGTTGTAGCGAGGATGCTGCTGCACCTGTGGTGATAAAGCAAGCCTGATCTGTGGTGACCAGAGATCAGAAAGAGTCCTGGCCGTGATTGATAATGAAAAGAGAGAGAGGGAGGGGGAAAGAAAGAGGGAGGGGCTACCAGAACCCCAGCCAGCGAACCTGAGCCTGCCCCGGCCAGGTCCAGCCCCAAAGATGTCCACCCCCACCAGCGGTCACCAGATAGGCAGACACCACCCCCAGTCAGGGACCTGTGATCCCATCCAGAGGTGCAGGGGACTTGCTGCACAAAAGAAACACCATAGGACCCCCCCCCCGCCGAGTGCTAATAATACCCTGGGTCATATCCTCGGGCATCGTGGTGAGGCGGTGGGGAGCCCCTCTATCAGGTGTTTCAGTCAGTGCGCACCTCAGTTACTGTAAACAGTCTGTCAACCCTCAAGGATTCCCCCAGAGCTGTCCCATGCAGAGTGAGGCTGTCTGCAAGTGCCTCTCTGTGCCCATGCTGATTTTGCAAAAATGTGCTTGGGTCTCCCATAAGAATGTTCTACAACCCAATAACCTGTAAATAACCATGTCCACCAGGGTTAGGGGATGTCCCATCCCCACCTCTGATGGGTTGTGGAATGTATTCATCTGCTTGGATTCTTGTTCACCAGATTCAGCAGTGTCCACATGGCTCAGTTGGTAGCACATCCGCCTCTGGACCAGAAGGTCGTGGGTTCTCGTCCCACACTGAGATTGGACTTGCACCTAAAAATCGCTGGCATCCGAGTGCAGTATTGGGGTGCTGTATTGCTGGGGTGTGCCGTCCTTTGGATGAGACGTTAAACCGAGGTCCCTTCTTCCCATCCTGGTGTTGTCCTGGTGGGTGTCCAAGTGGAAGTAAAAGAACCCAGGGCACCTTTCGCAAAAGAGCAGGGAACATTCCTGGTGTCCTGGCCAACATTCCCCTTCCCATAAACCAGTTCATGCAATTATCCAGGCTGTGTGTGTGGGTGATGATGTGCGATATGGCCGCCACCACACATTCAGTCACTTCACTACCAGTCTAGCATTGCTTATAAAGCGCTTTGGGATACTGTTTGTGAAAAGCGCTATATAAATGCTGATTCTTCTTCTTCTTCTTTTTCCACTCCTCCAGCAACTACCAGGAATACTTAAATGTGCATTTAGACAGACTGACCATGTTGCAACCTGCCAGAGTGCCCCCCACAACAACCAGAGCTTCAGCCCCAGTAGCCAGCCCAGTAATTTAAGGAAATTAAAACCTAAGCTTCCACATAGCTGCAAATTAATGTGACAAACACAACTCTGTGAGAAATACTGTGGCAGGTAGTAAACCAAAACAACCCCTCCCCCAAGGGCAATGCATCGAGTCAAAGCTCAAAATACACACTAATAATATAACGTCCACTTATACTGTGAGTCCAGGCAGCATTGAGAGGTGCAGCAGATAATACAGTTCGACAGCCCTACACTATGTACTGAGGCTTGAGGTTGGTGTGCCTCAGAGCAGGGAGTCCCAAAAGCAATAAGTAAAAAGAGCAGCACCTTCCCCTTGAGGGAACTTCAACTTAAATCGAGAGTGATCAAGTGTGTTACCATTGCTCGGATGAATGAAAGTTTACCAGTGCAGTCCTCACATATCAGGTACAGGTTGAGCTGCCCACTGATTAGATGTCATCTGCTGAGATAGTATTGTTCAGGGCTTGCGTGTCTTTAACGGTCGCTGTATGTCTGCTTGCAGATGTGGTAGCAGGGTGCTAGCTGTTAGAATGACTCTCTTTGGTCTTCCTGCCCTGTGTCACATAGTGAGAGAAAGACTGTGCTATAGTCCTTCCACGTCTAAATTGGGGGCACTTATGACCCAGTTTGTGGAGAGAAGGGGCTGCCTCTCGAAGGGAAGCAAAAAGCTGCACTCCTGAGTCAGTGAATACTCTAAGCCTGGTAGGGTAATTTAATTGAATCTTAATATTTTTTCTCTTTTTGGTTATTTCTTGTGGCCCTTTTTATTAAGTAGATCAAAGAAATCTTGATCCAAGTATATTTTCCTCCCTTCAAGCTGTAAGTCTTTGATTTGCCAGGCTGTGTGTAGGATAAGTTAGTGCTTAGGGTATTCCAGCATTTTCACCACAGTTGATCAGGGTTTGTCCTTTTGATCCGTAGGTTGTTGAAGTAGAGAGCAGTGTGCAGTTTCTAAACTGAGCGTAGTAGGTGATCTACAAAATTCTCCATACTGGCAAATGATTTCTCCTCTCTTCTGGAACTTCATGCACTCTGAAATTGTTACTGGTCATCCAAGTGGGTTTGAAGGTCCCACTCCCAGTACAAGAGGTAGAGGATGGCCTGGTTGTGAAGGCCCATGGAGTCCATTACTTTGCCTACTGCTGTTTCTGTTGCTGCCATATGCTTCTCCATTGCTTTCAAGTCTACCCTAAAATCTGTGACTGAAGACTCAACCTGGTGGATTGCTTGCATAATATCATCTAGCTTTGACAGGAAGATGCTCTGTTCTGTCCCGCCAGCATATTTGTCCATACCATTGGTACTGGCGGCCAGGGATCCAAGTCTGCTACTGTCCTGCAGTCTGGACCTGCTATCCAAGTCCATCAAACCTTTAACTTGGCTGACTGGGACTGCTGCTTCTTAGCACTATTTGTGGTCATCTCCAGAGATGTCATCCATGCTAATATGTGTAGATTTAGAGCAGGGTTATTAGTAAATTTAAAACTAAAGTAACCCGTGGCTAAGGGGAGCTCTCTTTTCAGGCAGCCGTCATCCCGCAACGTCACCGGAACTCCCTGTTTTTAATTTCTCCCAGGTCCCAGCTTCTTACTTGCCCATATATTACAAATAAAGGGTAAATAAAGGCTTGGACAACATATGCTATGTGGACTGATTGACAGAACTAGGACTGTTTGGGGGGGGAGAAGACTCTGATTGGGGGGAGGAATGATCATGGTAGTCAACTACCTTGAAGAGTAACGTACAGTGAATGGAAGGTGGTGGCAATCAGACTGGATGTGAGCACTCTGATAAAGCTTCATAGCTCTTTGTCCTGCCCCTTACAGCAGGGCCACCCTGGTCTGCATTACTGGAGTACAGTGCTAGTTGTCTGGACCTACATCATGCTGTCCATCAAACAGCCGACCTTTGATGTCAAAAGGCCAACAAGCAGACAGACAGCATGGTGCAGTGGTTAAACCCAGTTGAATACCATCATAGGTACTGGCTGTCATTGTGGGACCCTGAGCAAGTCACTTAACTTTCCTGTGCTCCCAGGTCACTCCTGTTTTTTAAAAAAAAAAAAAGCTTTCAGCTTAGTGTGCTATTCCTGGTTAAACAACTAAATAAAATATATTTCCTGATGTGTTAACAGAGAGTCTCTATAAAGAAATTTCTGTAGTTGGCATAAACAGAACTCTGTTAAACAGGGATTGAGTCTCTCCCATGTTTTTGCTGTGTTGCAATTGGGAGAGATCATTGGATGGTATAAGTTGGAATTTCACTGCTATTCATATGACACCCAGCCCAACTATACCTGTCGTTAACACCTGCCAGGCTCTTTCCCTCTCTGTTTATGCCTCCTTCATTTCTCTGGTCCCCATTGCCTTACAAAGCCCCATGGCACCATCCGGTGGTAC
The DNA here is from genome assembly GCA_016271365.2 of Neoceratodus forsteri. Lineage (NCBI taxonomy): Eukaryota > Metazoa > Chordata > Ceratodontiformes > Ceratodontidae > Neoceratodus > Neoceratodus forsteri. The sequence goes on from CM028138.1 coordinate 424,190,281, forward strand.
CCTTACCCCCTGTGAGGTGCCAACCCTGCTCCATGCTGCTGCTGTGGTTTGCCCCTCAGGGGCAGGGAGATTTACCTCAAATACACTGTTGCTTTATCAAGAAGTGTGCTCCTCAGTAGACAGGGCCCAGCCCTGGATGTACTGTGGTCTTTCGTCCATGGAGATCAGGACCTTTTTCCTTTTTCTCTCATACCCCTCGGAACTCCACATGCATGGACATTAAGGGGTATGCGCATGCTGGGTGCAGTGATGCCCCAACGTCCAAGGAGTTCTGCCCTCCCATTGGCACTCCAGCTATGCCACCACCTGTGGTCAACCCTTGTGGCAGTATTGTGGCGGAGGACAGTACTCTCCCACCCCAGACATGGAGAGCATCCTCTGAGATGCTTAATCCTTCTCTCCCTGGCTGACCCACAATGAACTGGTCTCACTCCCGAACCCGGGACGCCGGTGCCACGAGTCATAGCACAACCGCTGTGCTGAAGGGCCAGCCCCAGCTGGCAGGCTTTATGCTGTCTTGCTGTTAGACCACTGCTTGCAGAGGCATCAAGCCCATAGGGCCTGAGGGGGCATGTACCCCCCCCAAAATTGTTGAGAGGGCTATACAGGAAAAATCTTGAGTATTTATTTTTTTAATGGCATACATGGGCTGCCAAATAATGTGGTGTTTTTCACTGTCTTTTTGGTGGGTGCTGGGGGGGGCGGAGGTGGTTATTACGAACGATTAGCACAATAAAAATTGCAGCCTGTGGTGTGCTGGTGAGTCGACTTGCTTCGGGGCTGACTAAGCACCTGTAAAATGAGACAGACAGTCTGAGACAACAGGCACTGTGATTGGTTGCTGCCAGACAGTTACCACATGACACATCCACTCCAACGTGAGCACCAATCAAGCTAAGTGACTGCACATCGGAGGCACGAAAAAGTAGCTTGCACTGCAGTGAACAGTCGTTCCTCCATGATCTTCTAAGAAAAGTCCTTCAGTTGACCTCTCACACGCAGACACAGAGAGATCCGCAGCATCAGTCTGTCCTGTTGGCAGTAAGAGGGACGAGCCTGCCTGCCCGGTGGAAGTCTTGTGAAATTTCTGGCTGCTGGCTTGAAGAATCGATTGCTTCCTTCATCCTTCCGCACTGCAGTCGCTCCTCGATTAAAAAAGTAGGTCAGACTCAGTAGTCAGTAGTAGCTGTAACAAGTTCAGGGTAGGATAGCAAGTTTACTGCTATTGAACTTCTTGGCAATTTGCAGTGCCTTAGTTCTTTTCCTTCATACACGGTCCACGTCTTGCTGCATTGAGTAGCCCCACACTGCTGCCTGTATTTGCCCAGACTGGTATCTCACTAATTTACATTTTAGCAGAGTCTCTCACTCGGATGCCAGTGCACGTCGTGACTGTTGTCGTTAGTGAGTATTTCCAATACTGATCTCTCACAAATTAATTTCTCTGTGTCCAGCACTGCTCGTTCATGTTTTACCCCCCAGTTTTTTTTTATCCGTTGCTTGAGTACCCTGTTGTCAGCACCCACCCCAAAAGCTTATTACTGAAATCTCCCTGCTGCCTTTACCGTAGCTTCACCATGGAACGAAAACAGTCATGCCCTCTGCAGAAACTAGATTACCAGAAGTTCAGGGGCAAAATTCACAATCTTTGCAAATGTGTAACACTTACTGTACAGGAAGCCGGACTTACTGTTTGTTGTTTCGCCCCTGAATGCAGCATAGGAAAGACATAGGAAAGACAATATGAGCATTCCTTAAGTTGTAATACATATAGACGCAGGTATTGTTGAGTAACGTTTCACAATTTTCTGCATTGCTTCAGACTTGTTGAAAAAGGTCAATCTTTTTTGGAAGTTGATGAATGTGTTTCTTTGAAGTGCTGTGGTACACATAGGGAGTGGGACTATTTGGGTAGGTGTTGTAATGACACACATATAACACACACACACACACACACACACACACACACACACACACGTAGGTAGATGACTAGTGGCAGTGTTTTTTATAGACTTCATTTACAAGAGACATTAAAAATTTGTAGTGATATGGTTCTGCTTGTATAACATAGTACCCCCATTTCTTTACCCCTCAACTTCGACCACTGAATTGTCGTGGCCACAACGTACAAGCGGGTGACAAAAGATGGACTGGCCTACCTGGATACCTGGAAATTTCCAGGTGTGCGCGCCCCCCCCCCCCCCCCAGCTGGGTAACTGGTCACCTTCTGAACTCTGAAAACTTTTGCAATTATCATCTTTTTTCTTTTTACAGTTAATCTTTTTATTGAGGAATAAATACAAAGGTAGCAGCAGAAAGCTGGAATTGTTTACATACAAATGCATCTTACATTTGTTATAATTTGCAGACAGAGTTTTAGCACATTGAATCATAACAATGACCTCTATATGAATATCTTAGAGAAACAGGCATATTAATCCAAGCAGTATGAAATATCAGGCTGGTTAACTGACCAGTTCATGGGGGTCTCAATAAGTCCTTCCTGCTGAATACCACAGGGGCGAGAGGGGATCTAATGACTCAAGCCATGTATGGAGCCCAAATTTTCACAAAGACTACGCTTGTCTTCTTGGCGAAGTGAATAAGACACGTTTGGGAGAATAAGGACTCCATTGCTTCTAACCATGTTTGAAAGGCTGGAGGACTTGGTGTCTGCCATTTCATTAGAGTTAGTCGGAGACGTTCCACCGAAGCCTGTGTGAGCTATATCGGCTGCGCATTAGTCATCAGCCAGCTAACTGTAACAACACCAAGTAACCAGAAAGAGGGGGAGTGAGGCAAAGTGCATGCCAAGGTGTGGGAGCAGAACTGGATCACTTCCCCCATACCACTTGGAGTGGTTTGCAGCTCCACAATATGTGCAGTAGTTCGGCCCCTGGGGACTGACATCTCCAGCATTGGTTATTGGGTAACAATCCTATTTTGTACAGCTGATAAGGGGTTCTATACCAGAGGTGAATAACTTTGTTTTCAATAAGAAGGCTCCTCTGGTCCACACAGGCCTTATGTGCAAGCTGCCAACAATTAGACCATTCCTGAGTAGTAATTGAGATTCCAAGCATTTTTTCCCACCTGTTTTTAGCAGGCAGAGACTGGTCTGGATCAGAGTCTCTAACCCAATTTTGAATGATACCTGCTAACCCTTTACTTTGTTTAGACCATCTGGAGATTGGGAGTGTTTCCCTAGAGGGGCCTAGGTTCACCCTGCAACCCATGCACTTACAGTTAATTCTGGACCAGACACCATACAAACTGTCATCTTTTTTCTGATTAAATGGGGATATCTGGGATACCGTAGATAAATGTAAGATGGAAACACAGAGTGGGAATGTATCAGACTGAAGTGAAATATTGATATGAGTGTATCACTCTAGGCCCTCCTGCACTGATTTTCCAGGTGGGCCCTTGTATCCTCTTTCCAAGTGGGTCCTCTGTATCCCAGTCCAACCCTGAAGAGGGAGATCACAGCTCTCAGCTTATATTACTTTTGCATAGCGCTATAGATTTTACACTCAAATTTACATGCCACCTGGGCACACACTCGCTATGAGCACCACTCTCTCCCAAGGGCATCTGAAGCCTCTGATTGGGTGCTCCACACTCCTCCAGATACGGCCATGGACCCTCCTATTTCATCTGTCACACATGACGTCACTCTGGGACAAACGTATCTTACTGCAACCCTCTGCATTCTGGCAACCACTTCCCGATTTACCACGTTGTGCAACATGCCCAGACTACTAGTCTACTACTCTTGTTGAGCAGCCTTTTGCATTATGAGAAACTGTGTCAAAAGCAGCATTGTTGTATCATGTTTATATCGTTACCATACTTGCCTCACCTGCTAATCAGTTATAAAATGATGATTGATTATTTCAGTTGATGTAACACAATGAACATATGAAATGATAATTATAACTGCCTGTCCTACTGCAAATACTGTTTCCAATCTGTATCTGTATTATTATTTATTTTTTCTTACTTATCTTACTGTGAATGGGGGGAGTTGTATACTATGAATTTTTCATTGTAAAAATCTACCCTTCCCAACATGGTCGAACCTGGGAATGAGCTGATGTTCAGTCAATGTGCTTTTCCCAAAGTGCAGAATTTTACATTAAAAAAAAAAAAAAAACAGATGACGTGTCATTATTATTCAAATATAACATTTACAGTTGACTATAATGACAAAAAAATTGATAGTGAATTCCTGTCATTTAGGAGTCAATGGATCAGCTACAAGTGGACTAAATAGTTATGTGATTACATATCATAAAACTGAACTTGTGCAATATGTGAGTCTTTTATGATAAAAGACTGGCAAAATGCACAAGTTCTGACTAAGTTTTAAAAAAAAAATACAAAAGGTAACACTAAGTACAATAAACAAAGGACAAAAACAATTGATCATTTCTCTACATCAGTATTATGTCCCTTAGCTTGTTGGAGAACAGCTTTCTGGGCTGCTAAAAGTCACCAAAATGCACCATTTAACTTCAATTTTTCAAAATTGTCCCGAGGGGCATGCCCCCAGACCCCACTAGAGAGGTTGAGATTTTGTGCCCCTCCAGAATTTCTGACTGCATGACACCCCTGACTGCCTGCATAATCTCTGGATGGAACCCAGCTGGCTGAGCTTAAATCCATACAAAACAGAGGTGTTGCTGGTGGAGCCAGGTCTTCCTGGGTCAGCAGTGACTAGTCAGTCACCCAGCTGTCCACTTTTAAATGGTGTACCACTGCGAGTTGCGGCTAGGGTTAAGAATCTGGGGATCATCATGGACTGCATCCTGTCACTACAGAATCGTGTGGTGCCAGCAGTGGGTTTTCCACTTGAGGAATATTACTGTAATTAAATCCTATATTGTGCATGAGGACATGGCAGCCATAGTTCATGGCTCCATGACATCAAGGCTAGACTACTGCACCGTTGTGAACCTTGAGCTGTCCAGTAATTTGGTGTGCTGCATGCAGGTGGTGTAGAATGCTGCAGCCAGGCTGATTGCCAGAGTAAAGCCTCTGAGCATATCATGCCAGCACTGAGTGACCTGCACTGACTACCAGTTCAGTTTCATGCTACTTATTAAGGTCAAATTTGTAGCTTACCAAGTCCAGCCTGGACGGTATCCAATGATATGGGCGAGTCAAATTGAGCAACTCAACTTGACTGCCTGACATAAGAGCGAGGAGGGGAACAGTGACTGCAATTGACAAGAATCGCAAAACGGAAATATGGCGACTATGATGGGGAGGTAAAGGGGAACAGCACATGGGAGGAAGTGTGGATGAGCAGTTCCCAGCTGGCCATTTGGCTTAGTGGTAGGGTGTGTGCCTGTGGTGTAGGTGCGTGCATAAAATTTTTTTTATGCTGGTTGTGGTTGGGACTTAATATGTTTTTACCCTGTGTCCCGATCCGAATTGCTCCTTCCCAAAGATGCCCCTGTACCCCAGTCTCAGGCCCCCCTCAGGGTTGAGAATATTAATAATGGGGGTGTGGGGGCATAGCCCCCCCCTCATAAAAAGGTTACTGTCGCACATTTTGAGTATGGTGCGGATGGGCGCTGTTTTGTGATCAGTGTAGTGGATGTCGCCGTTTGTGTTTTTGCTGATGTGCACTCGCTGATATGGAGATCACAATTTTGCGTTGGCTCATATCACATGGGACCTAAGTGGACAGGGTCCCAACTGCCTAAAAGTCTTCTTGGCTGTTCATGCTCCAGGACTCCCTTTCTGCTCCACCAAAGGCAATGTGTTGGTCATACCAAAATCTAAACTGAAGCAGTCTGGGGATAGAGCATTCTCTGTAGCTGCACCGTCAAGCTGGAATGTCTTCTCCATTGGCCTGCAAACTGCTCTGTTGGTGGAGGCATTTATAAAGAGACGTAAAACTCATCTCTTTGAGCAGGCATTCTCTATATATTGGTTAATTAATTTTGTCTGTTTTATGCTATAACTACTGCCTTCTGTTTATATTGATAATTCTATTTCTGCAGGTGAATTTTAATGTTTTTCAGTTTCTGCTATATGTATTGTGAGGCCCCTGAGTCTAAAGGACAGGGCACTATAGAGATAAATTTGCCATGTGATGCAAAACTCCAGCCAAAATGTGAATTTCAGGACCTTCCACTTTTTCTTACTGAAGAAATTCTCTATTAATACAGCATCTTTTCCCCCCTTAGCTGTCATCTCTTCACATTGCTTATACCTGCCCTGAAGTCATACTCCTCTCCTTATGACATCACCACCTGTTGCTAGGGAAATGATTCTGATGCCACTGGCAGAGGATTATGTCTCCAGGCCAGGAAGAGCAGCCCTGGACACACTGAGGAAGTTAAAACAGTTTAAATGCCTTAAAACATTTTAAATCCCACCAGCACTGTTTTGCAGCCAGTCTACAAGCCCCTTAAAACATTTTAACAAAAGTGTTTTTAAACCCTGCTAGATACCTAGGTCCTGTTCACACTTGGGTAGTTGAAGCGGACTAACTGGGCTAAAACCGTTTTAACTCTCTTCAAGTTCGATTTCCGTCCATACTGAACACAGTTCCTGAACCGATATTTTTTTTTTGCATAATATTTTTATTACAGACAGCATAGGTGATGATATCAATAATCAGTTACAAGGTATACATATAAATACCGTTGTACATTATCTTAAATCACACTGTGTTAATACATGTCTATGAGTATACATGTCATCATATACCAGGACTACAGTTTGTTTTTAGCCCACACACCTATGTCCTATTAACAGCAGTAAGGCTTAAATACATTCCAGTAAATGACTCACTAGATCACTAAATCAATTACTTAGATGTTCAGTTTACCAATATGTGAAGCCTTATACATATCCTAAATTATCTAAAGTAGAAAGTATAATTTGTATTTTAGAATACAGATATAAACTAATCTGTAACTAAAAAAGACTATTTAATAGTAATACTACTACTAATAATAATAATAAGTGGCTGTGCTCAATACATTCACCAATTTTTTGATGACGTTTATGATTCAGGCATATAGTATAGTATAATATGTTGGCATAAGCTTTATGGGAATGAAATCCTCTATTTAAACCTTTTATCTGTGTGTGTGATTGTTATGTTCATATTCACATTGTGCTGCCCTCATGTATTACATTCAGTTCTCCAGGGGAAGAGTGTGCTCAGAAAGCCCCCCCATGTGTCTAGGAAGGACTCTTCCCTTCCCTGAAGGGCATATGTTAGCCTATCAGTCAACAGGGTCTTAATGGCCAAGTTTCTCCATTGACCCACTGTTGGGGTGTGGTTTGTTACCCACAGATTTTGGATACCCTGTCTAGCTATAACCAGAAGTATTCTGATCCATCTAGGGTAGACTTCCCATTCTTCTTCCTCTTGATCTACAATACCCATTAAAAGAGAGCTTGGAGAGAACTTTACTATTTCTCCCCCTCTCCCCATTTTAACAAGTTTCCCCCAGATTTCCTTCCAATAGTTCTGGATTCCTGGGCATTCCCAATAATAGTGAAACATTGTCCCCCAGGCTCCACCACATTTTGCACATAGAGGGGATATTCCTGGACAAAAGACATGCACCATGCTTGGTGGGCAATAGTCTCTGGAGAAATTTATATTGTAATTTCTTGAATCTATTGCACATAAGCAATCCCATATGTGTCCCCAGCAGCATTTCCTAATTTGTTACTGAAATTTCTACTCTTAGGTTTTGTTCCCACTTTTGTTTGACTTTGTGTTTTTCCTTGAAAGTATGTCCTATCAAACTTGGCCATCCTTCCAATGAGGCCTCTTTCATTATCTTTTGCCCCTAGAATCATTCTCTCCAGCTCTACCATATCAGAATCATGACCCAGTGTTCTATTTAGTTTTTTCAGATAATTTCTTATTTGGAAATACCTGAACTGATGTGATGGGGGCACATTCAGTGCATTTTGTATGGTTTGAAATGAACACAGTTCCCCTCTCTCTGTCAGGTCTCCTACACATCGAATCCCTCTATTTTGCCAACTTCTAAAGCCTTCATCTTCTAAGCCATAAAGGACATCTGGATTATTGGCTATGGGTACTAATAATGTATTTATTTGGTTTAAATTGTGATGCTTTTTTCATTTTCTTCCATGCTTCTAAGACCGCCACCACTAATGGGTTGGGATTCTCAATCATCCTATAGGTTTTTAGTCTATTCTCCCCTAGATAAGCCGAGATTCTCCCTGGACTACCCCTTTCTTCTAGATCAAGCCAGGTTGCTGCTTCCACCCTATTAACCCAGTTTTGTAAGTAGCAGAGCTGTGTGGCTAAATAATATCCCTTAATATCTGGGAAATTCTGACCTCCCTTCAAATTATCGCTTCAAGTCTAGTCAGACTAATTTGTGGCCTTTTCCCCTGCCATATAAACATTTTAAAGCCCTTCTCTAATTGTTTTATGTCCTTTCTATTTAGTCCCCAGGGTAGCATTTGCATAATATACAAAATTCATGGCAGTACATTAATTTTTAGGAGATTAATCCTGCCCAACCATGAAACAGGTAGGGCTCTCCATCTGTCCAAGTCGTTAAGTATTGTATTAATTGGTGGGGGGGGGGAATAATTCAATTTATATATATCTTTTAATTCTTTTCCAACTCTTATACCCAAATAGGTAAAGGCTTCCCTCACCAGCTTTAAGCCCCAGGAGTGCTCCTCTTCTCCCCCCCAAGTATATTAGCTCTGATTTTATTAATATTAAGCTTGTAACCTGAAAAGATGGCAAAATCCTCCACAATACTTAAGATAGTCAGGATTGACAATTCTGGTTGCATCACTGAGAGGAGGACATCATCAGCATACAAAGTGATGGTATGTTGTCTTCCCGCCTTTCCGGTAATACCAGTAATATCAGGATGTTGTCTGATCTTAATGGCTAGGGGTTCTATAGCTAACGCAAATAGCAAGGGGGAGAGAGGGCACCCCTGCCTGGTGCCTCTTGCCAATGTGAATTCCTCAGATACCGACCGATCTACAATTATTCAAGCAGTTGGCGTTCTATAAAATGCCTCTACAAGTTGAGTAAACCCTTCCCCCACCCCAAACGTATTAAGTATTTGCATTAGATATTCCCATTCGATTCTGTCAAAAGGCCTTTTCAGCGTCCTTTGACATAATACATGTTTGTTCTTGGCCCTTAGATCCCCAGTGAACAATATTCAAAAGCCGTCTGATATTAAGGTAGAACATTCTGCCCTGTATAAATCCTGTCTGGTCTGTATTTATAATAGAGGGTGACATTTTCTCCAGCCTGAGTGCCAGTATCTTAGTCATAATTTTACAGTCATAATTTATCAAGGAAATGAGTCGGTATGAGGCACATTCTGTTATATCCTTATTTAGTTTAGGAATAATACAAATATTAGCAGCACAGCATGTTCTGGGAAGCCCTCTCTCCCCCCCCATCACCTCCTCCAAGACATCTCGCAGAGGAGCTGCTACTTCTTTTCTTATTTCCTTATACTATTCAGTGGTAAAACCATCGGGTCCCAACTGCGTTTCCCTTCTTAAGTGTCCCTATTGCTCTAATTACCTCCTCCACTGTAATTTTTTTACCTAAGCTAGTTCTTTGTTGTTCATTCAGCTTTGGTATTGGCAGGTTCTCTAAGAACCGGTCCATATCTGTTTTCTTATCCTGACATTCAGATTTATACAGGGTTTCATAAAACTGCTTGAACCTATTCTTTATACCCTCCTGTTCATGTATTAAGGTACCATTTTTGTTTCTAATCGCTGTTATTCATTTTACAGCTCTACCCCCTTTCATCAGACGTACCATTAGCGGTCCTGGTCAGTTTCCCTACTCATATAATCTCTGTTGTGCAAAAAAGAGTTGCCCCCTTGCCTCTTCTGTCACATTTAAGTTCAAAGCTTCTCTCACCATTTGCAACTCTCTTTTATGGGTGGGGTCCCCCATCTGAGCCACCAGTATCTCCAAGTCCTTAACCCTTTCTTCCAGGTCATGTTGCTTTTGTTTCCTTGCCATTTTGGATGCAGCAACAAAGCCAATGATAACTCCCCTCATAAAAGCTTTACTGGTTTCCCAATAAATACCTGTTGATGTCACCGAGCCCTTATTTGTAAGTTCAAAATCCGTCCATTTATCTTTTAGAAATTGCTTAAATTCTTGCTTGACTAGCAAATAGGTGGGGAACCGCCACGATCCTCTCCCCTCTCTTCCATGCCACAGGTTTATGTCTAGCTGAACCATTGCATGGTCAGACAAAAAAATTGGGCTATGGGTTACCCCTTGCACTCTAGAATGCAGATCATTGTGTATAGATATATAGTCTAGTCTGGACCATGTATTACTTGGGTTGGAAAAAATTGTATATTCTTTAGCTCCATGATTTAAACCTCGCCAGATGTCTGCCAGTTCTAGATCTTGCAAGCCTTGCTGCCACTGTCTTACACATGGGGATTTCCTGAGTCTCGACCCTGAGTAATCCAGTTTCATGTCCATGACACAATTAAAACCTCCTGCTAGGATCAAGTTAGGGAACTGCTCCCGAAACATCAGATCTAACATATTTTGGTAAAACACGTGGTCCACCACTGCCGGTGCATAGATATTGCCCAATGTAATCTCCCTCCCTTGAATCTTGCCCACTATGAAAATATATCTTCCCTCTGTTGGGTCACGGACTGTACGAGTATGTTCAAAAGGAAGATTTTTATGTAATAAGATCGCTACTCTTTTGTAGGAACTGTAAGAGGAGGCATGGCAAGCCCCCACCAATTTAGAGTATTCTTTGTGTGTTAAGTGTGTCTCCTGTAACATAGATATCGTGACATTCTTGTTTTAAGTGCCACCATAATCTTAGTTCTTTTAGCAGGTGAAGTGAATCCTTTTACATTCCATGAAATATTATTGCATTTTTGTGGCCTAGCCATGATCCCCTTACACATATCTCCAGTACTGCTCTTTAAGACCTTGGTCTTTTAACTTCTTACCCTTTCTTCTAATTCATTGTATTCAGAGCAGAGCCATAAAGAAGTAATAACACGATATCAAATTTGGTCCAACTTTGACCAGCTATAACTAATCTGGGAGAACTTTGATCCCAGGTATAACAAACTGTTTCTGAACTGTTCCCAATAAATCATTTATATTTTGAAATGATCTTTGGGCCTGTGTATCGTGACTCTTAACACAGAATCTCCAACGCCCCCTCCTCCCCGCACTCCCTTTATCCATTCAGTTATTATCATTAACTCTCATATATTTCAATTCCTAGATCTCCTCCAGCACATAAACTTCATCCCCTTTATTGCTGTATACCTTTATTCCATTTTCCATATTTCTCCTTCTCCACCCCCTTTTGTTACGCCATGCACTTTTGTCTACCCTTGTCCTAATCAGGCCAAGTCAGACTAATCATTAGTCTATAGCATCTCTCGCCCTCCCTTCAGGGCTCTAATTTAGCCCTCTAGTCTCTGTTCCCAGGCTAAGTGGATCCACATGCCTTTATTGATGGTGACTGCATCCTTCATGTCTCACCCCCCTTCTTTTCAATAAGACAACGATTAGCATATATTTTACTATTCAACTGTAACACAACTCCCCCCCCAAGAAGGGAACCCTTGCTGTAACCGTATCGTACTTTTGTGGACATCATTCACAGTTATTTTGGCATTTTGCATCATGTCCCAAACTTCCCAATCGTCCCACGTTATGGTCACAGCATTAAACCCTTTTACGTTCCTCATCTCCTTCTGTTCTAAGGGGGGAAAACCAGGACATGTTCTGGTGGAAGCTGCAAATTATTCCCTTCCTTCTCGATACAGACCCCTCGAAAACAGAGAGAAAATGTAAGCGAAGATAAATACCCCCTCAGCCACGTGGTCTCCTCCACAGACGACATCAGAGTTATGAGAAAGCATGCCCCCGAAATAGAAAAAAAAACAAACTCAAGCACGGTCACGATTATTTCAACTTTTCTTGTTCTTCCTATCCCATTCTTCGATAAAAGTGTTTAATTTGTCTGGTTCCCAAAACGTAAAAGTAGCTCCCTCCCACTTTACTTTACCGACTGCCGAATAAGTCATAAAAAACTATTTCTCTTTCTCGAAGACGATCCACGTGTGGACTAAACTGCTGCCGTTTCTTTTGCACATGTAGGGAGATGTCTTGGTGGACAGTAAGTCGATGGCCTGCGTATTTTAATTCTTGCAGATTTCTACATGCCGTTAGTATGGCCTGTCGGTCTGGGTAATTATGGAGTCGAAATATGACTTGTCTGGGTGGTTGCCCTGCCGGTGGGCGTGGCGGCCAGCGTTCTATGGGCACACTTCACTTTTAAGCCCTTCAATTTAATCAGCATTTTTAATAATTCAGGACGAGCGGCGGTGCAGAATTTCATAAGGTCTCCTCTCTCTGTGCCTTCCGATAATCCTCTAATTCGGAGATTATTTCTGCGACTATAATTCTCTTGGTAGTCAAGGGCTTCTCACAGTTCTTCCATATCATGCTCCATTTTTGCTATCTTATCTGGTAAAGTACTTGCGGCAGCCTCTAGATCTGATATTCTCTGCTCAGCCTCCATCAGTCTCCCCGAACATTGTTTAATTTCTGCAGTGATTTCCCCCCAGGAACTTGTCGATTTTCTCCCACTGCGGTTGCAGATCTGCCACAACCTGCTCGGAGATCGCCTTGCTGATAACCGTTAACTTGGCCACAGAGAAGGAGATAGAGGTCAGGCCCAATGGCGGATTCTCCGGTGGGTTTCTTTATTGGTTTTTAGCCCCTTGCCGAGACGTTTTCCCTGAAGCTAGGTACTCGTCCATGTCAGCCACTATATAGGAGCTGTTTGCTGGAGTTTTCAACTGACTAGCATTATAAAAGTTGTATTTTGAGCACGTTGTAGTGCAGAGCTCTGGAGGTGTGTGTCTTGTCTCCTAACTGCTCATTAGCGCCCCCCGAAACTATTTTAAAAACTGTGCTCAAACCCTACTTCGAGGTAGCCTTGAACACGGATTTAAAATCAATTCAGATTTGAAATTGAACTTATCGGCAGTGCGATTCGTGTAGTCCGCATCACTGCTGTTACTGTTCCATGGTGCCAGAATGCAATGCGAGGGACTTCCCAGCATGCTGCTGTTGCATGTACTGTTCATGTGCAAGCATTGGTCAGAGGAGGGAAATTTGAAGCTGTGAGTGTGGATCGTGCCTTGACTTTGTGGTGAAATATTTTATACGTAAAGCACATTAGTGCTGGCAGTGGCTGCATAGCGCTCGTGTAATTCATTCTCGCAATTCATGTGTGAATCCTGACTGTTCAGTCCTCTGTGCATAGTGTGCAGTGGTCCACAGTTCTTGTCAGTCATCTGACAATACCCTCCACGTTTAAGTATTTGTTTTTCTGTGTGCACAATGTGTGACCATGTAGTTAGTTGGACTGATGAGTCAGTGAAGACATTAATTGATTATTGGTCAACTGAAACTGTGGAAGAGGAGTTAAACTCAATGCACAGAAATACCAAAGTGTACCAGAGAGTCTCCCAGTATCTTGCAGACCTTGGAATAGAGAGGACAGCCAAGCAGTGTAGAGAAAAGATCATCGTGCCAAGCACCACAACAAAGTTTCTGGTGCACAACGTTTGGCATGCCCATTCTATGAAGAACTGGATAAGATACTGGACAAAAGACCAACCACGGAGCCAACCATCGTGGTTCAGAGCTTGGATCAAGTAGTGACTGCTGACGATACAGAGGCTGATAAGTTTCCTGTTGACGAATTGCCCATGTCAGGTATGTCATGCTGCCTTGTCACAATACCACTGATGCGAAGCTGTAGCCTGCATTATTAATAGGGCAGTTATGAAATCACTGCTCTCTCACTCTTTCTATCCTTATTGTTATAGATTGTGAGAGGGATCATGATTACCTTGAACATGGTGAAAGTCATGCTGATCGATCTTCAGGGTCTGAACATGCAGTACTTTGTGACAGCCTGCTGGATACCTCAGATAGCAACGTGTCAAGTCCAGCCACCAGTACATCGGTTGGGAGTGGACAAAAGAGATCAGCCACTCGTGAACCACTTCAAAATCTGAGAAAGAAAACGAAAATGACCAGGCTCCAGGAAATCATGGAGTCCCTCTTTGAGCCAACTTGCAAGCTATTGATTGAGCAGCATCAACAAATGATGAAGGCTGAACAGGAGAGAGCAGCAGCTGCACTTGAAATGAAGGAGCGCATGCATACCAAAAGGACTGAACAGTCTGCAACACTTCAATCTGTTAGAGATGTTACACTGTAACCAACCGCTACAACCACAGCCACAGCCACCTACTCACTATCAAGCAGCTCAAATGTCAATGGTGGTTACTCAAAGTACTGCCCATGGTGCAGTGTTTAGTGTTAGTGGGCAAGGTGTTATGAGCAGCAATGTGCTCTGTTCTGACACCGCATACCACAGTTCATCTGCATCAGGGTCACCCCACTCAATTGCTAGTGCCGGCCATAGTATGACACAGGAATTGTTTGTTTAGTGATGACATGACTTGGACAAACCTGTGATGTCTGTGATGCACCAATATGTACATCATAGAAACATAGAAACATAGAATTTGATGGCAGATAAGGACTGCTTGGCCCACCCAGTCTGCCCATTTCCCTACCTACTGGATAAGCTGCAGATCCTAGTTAACCAGCAGCCTACTTCTTCCAACCCCCACCCCCCAGAATTGCCTTATGACTATCCCATGCATGCTTGAATTCCCCCACTGATTTTGACTCCACAACCTCCTCCGGAAGGCCATTCCATGCATCCACAACCCTCTCTGTGAAAAATACTTCCTTAAATTACCTCTGAGCACCCCCCATCTTCAAATTGTGCCCTCTTGTTCTTGCATCTCTTTTTTGAAAGATGCTACCCTCTTGGACTTTGTTGATTCCCTTGAGGTACTTGAAAGTTTCTATCATGTCCCCCTCTCCCTCCTTTCCTCGAGGCTATACATATTAAGCTCCTTAAGTCTCTCTTCATATGACTTCGGTGCAGACCCTGCACCATTTATTACCCTCCTCTGGACAGCTTCCATCCTGTCTATGTCTTTGCAGAGATTGGGTCTCCAGAACTGCACACAGTACTCAGATGGGGTCTCACCAGCTGTCTGTACAGAGGGATAATAACTTCCTGTTTTCTACTGGTGATGCCTCTCCCTATGCATCCCAGTATCCCCCAACCCTCCTTGCTGCCTCTCACATTGCTTGCCCATCTTTGGGTCATCTGATATGACTACCCCAGGTCCTTTCCATTCTTGTTGTTAGTATCTCACCCCCATTGTCTCTTCCCTGGGTTTTTGTTTCCCAGGTGCATTACCTTGCACTTCTTAGCATTGAATCTAAGCTGCCATACATTTGACCATTCCTCTAACCTTGCCAAGTCCCTTCTCATCCTTTCCACCCCACCCTGTGCATCAACTCTGTTGCAGATCTTAGTGTCATCTGCAAAGAGACATACTTTCCTTCAGTCCTTCTGCAATGTAAACATAAAGACATTGAAGAGGACCCGATCCTAATACTGAACCCTGCGGTCCCCACTAGTAACCCTCCTTTCTTCTGAGTGGACTCCATTTACTATAACTCTCTGTGTCCTATTCTCCAGCCAATTCTTTACCCAGGCTGTCATCTTGGGACCCACTCCCAGGCTGGCTAACTTGTATATTAATCTTTTGTGTGGGACTGTGTCAAATGCCTTGCTAAACTAGGTAGGCCATGTCACAGCCCTCCCTGATCTACTACTTTGGTCACCCAGTCAAAGAAATCTATCAGATTCGTCTGGCATGACCTTCCGCTGTAAGCCATGCTGCCTAGGGTCCTGTGCCTTTGGCCTCTAGATACCGACAGTTCTTTCCTTTAGAAGTGATTCCATCATTTTCCTATCACTGAGGTTAAACTAACAGGTCTGTAGTTTCCTGCTTCTGCCTTGCTCCCACTTTGTGAAGGGAATCACATCTGCCCTCCTCCAGTCCTCGGTACCACCCCATCCTCCCATGATTTGTTAAAAGGGTAGTCAGTGGTGTCACTAGTTCTACCCTTAGTTCTTTTAGAATTCTGGGATGAATCCATCAGGCGCCCTTGCTTTGTCCACCTTCAGTTTAAGAGTTCTTTCAGAACCCTTTCTTCTGTAAATGAGCTGGTATCAACTTCTGTATCCAGAGTGTTACTACTGTTTGTTTTATGTATCTCCCCTCTTCCTTAGTAAATACTGAGCAAAAATATTTGTTTAGTATCTCTGCCTTTTCACAGTCTCCCTCTGCCCACCCTCCCTCCCTTTATTAAGCCTCACTATCCCTCCCTTGGTCTTCCTTTGCTCCCTGATGTACCTATAAAGGTTTTATCCCCTTCTTAACTGAGTTGGCTATCTTTTCCTCGGTTTGGGCCTTTGCTGTTCTGACTGCCTTCCCAGCCTCCTTTTGCTTTAACTGATACAGTTCTCTGTCCTGCTCCTTCTGCGATTCCTTGTACTTCCTGAATGCTTTCTTTTTCTCTTGAACCTTCACTGCCACTTCCTTTGAGAACCATAGTGGTTTCTTACATCGTCTTGTTTTGTTTATTTGCTTCACACAAAGGCTTGTTACCTCTGTGATGGCAGTTTTTATTATCCCCATTGTTCTTCCACCCTCCTTCCTGCCCATTTGCTAGTGCATTCCTTAGGCACTCACCCATTATGGCAAAGTCAGCCTCCTAAAGTCCAGTACTTTTGTCTTTGTATGGCTTGACTCTATTACTGTGTTTATTGTGAACCATACTGTTGATGGTCGCTAGTTCCCAGATGGCTACCACTTCTACATCTGTGATCCTCTCTCCATCTCCATTTGAGAGTATCAAGTCTAATATTGCTCCCTCTCGAGTGGGCTCCAGTACTAGTTGTCTAAGGCATGCCCCCTGTAGGGCATCTAGAATAACTGCACTCTTCGAAGTGGCAGCTGCAACTGCACTCGAGTTAACATCTGGCATATTCAGATCACCCATCAGCAGTATCCTCTTTTTCTGCCATTCTAAGTATACTTTCTATCATTTCCTTGTCCATTTCCTCCCCCTGAGAAAGGAGTCTGTATATAACCCCTGTGTGGATTGTGGTGCCATTGCCTGTCTCCAAATTTACCCACAGTGCTTCTTCTCCTCCCTGTTTACCCTTTTGTTCTGTTGCTTTTATTCCTTCCTTTATGTAAAGAACTACTCCTCCTCCTCTTTTACCCTCCCTGTCCCTCCTGTAGATAGTGTATCCTGGTATGTTTACGTCCCAGTCATGGTTTTGTGTGTACCATGTTTCTGTGACTGCCACAATATCCAGATGTTCGTCCTCCATCAAGGCCACTAATTCAGGAAGCTTGTTACCTAGACTACGGGCATTGGTACTCATTGCGCTCCATTTTTTGATGGCTTTACCTTCTGTTGCAGCATCCCCCACTGACCGTTCTACCTCGATCTTTTTCTCATTTAGTACCCTGTTTTGTAGGGAGAGGCTGGGATTTTTCTGCTGCTTGTCAGTGCCTCCCCCTTTGACTAGTTTAAAAGCTTGCCAATGAAGCATTTAAACCGATTGCTCAAAAGACTTGTTCCCTTCCTGGACAGATGCAGACCATCCTGCCAGTATAGGCTGTTGTCCCTCCAGGTGGAACCCCAGTCCCCAATGAAGCCAAACCCCTGTGCTCCACACCATTTTTTCAACCATTCATTAAACTGCATGGTGCCAATTACCCTCGCCTCACCCATGCCTTTGACAGGCAGCACCTCTGAGAAGGATACTGTGTGTGCTACTTGTCTTAGGCCCCTCCCCAACTCTGCAGTGTCCTCCTGCACTGCTCTAACCTCATGATGAGCCAAGTCATTTGTCCCTAGGTGGACAATTACGTCCAGCTCAGAATCCCTTGCAGCTGTTGTCGTGATCCTGAGGATGCGCTTCCTGTCCCTCCAAGCCATGGCACCAGGCAGGCACCTTACTTCAGTTTTCCCAGCTCCTCCCAGTTCTATCCCCCTAATAATTGAGTCCCCCACCAGGAGCTGCTTCCTTTCCTTGTGGTGTCCTCTGCCTCCTTCCTGTGGGCCTCCCTTGTGACAGCTGTCCTCAGCCTCCTTAGTCTCCTCTGTGGGTGCATCCATAGGGGAGCTATGCTCCCCCAGAATGGTGTATGGATTGTGGAGTGGAACAACTGACTGGGTGTGCCTCCGTTCCACCATCCTCACCCTTCCTGAGCCCACTGTGGTCCAACTGCTGTGTTTTCTTCGCAATCTCTGAGGTAGTGGTGGTGGCTGTGGTGCTCCCTGGATGGGGGAGGTTCCCTTCCTACTGTCCAGTGTGGCCTGGGGGAAGGTCCCGTACTACTGTCCAGTGTGGCCTGAAGACGGGCAACTTCCTCCCTCAGGGCAGAGGTTGCCTACAAATGAGGGCAGCATCTCAGCCTCCAGAAGACTCCCGGAGACTGCTCCCCACAGCCATTACATTGCTTTTTCCCCCATTTTTTTTTTGTGTGTGTGTGATTGGTTTGTAATATAGAAATATGTATTTATAAAATACAATGTGTATGCTTATATTGTCAGTGCAGTGTGCTAAAGAGGATATAACAGTGACATGCACCTTGCACTCTTGAGGAAATGATGTCAGAACCCCAGGTATAAAGGAACTATTTCCAGGGGTGGGTGGGGTGAGGGTGGGAAGGGTTGGGCCTAAACTGTGCCCTTGCAAAACAATCAGCTAAAAGCTCTGACCCACTGCTGCAATGAGTGCCTTCCTGTCAGCAAGATGCCCTCACACAACAATTTGATAGAGAAATACCTGCTAATCAAACAGAGAAAATTCACACATCCAAGTCAGACACAGGTAAACCTTCCAGCCCCAAAACAGGCCTGGTGGTTTGTGCTCCGAGAGCTGTCAGCCCCAAAATAAGTCTGCTGTGCTTTAAACTCTTCCTGCACTGAAAATCTTAAGAATTGTAACAAACAAACGTAAACCCAGATCCACCACCCTCTGTTGCTTGAAAGACTGTCTTTTTCTGTTTCACACTGCAGGTTTTTCTGTGACCACTCCTTAACTCCAGTAACTCTGTTAAAAAGAGTTTAACTATCACAAACTCCTACGCACCAGTAAATTATTTAAAAATAGTTTCTGTCCCAAAATCCTAGTTGTCAATCCAGCTACCCCAAGGGACAACCAGAATGCAGTATTCAAACACTTATGAGGTTACTTCCAAGATAAGCAGAGTTTGCAAGTTTCTTTTTCAACTCCTCAGCCAACTGTAATTCATTTAAAAATAGTTTAACTGTCAGCAAATCCTAGTAGACAATCTAGCTACCTCCAAGGACCTACCCAAATGCAGTATTTAAATCCTTCTGAGTTACTAACAAGATAAACAGAGTTTACAAGCCCCTTCTTGGTTAAACACTAAATAAATGTGAATAAAAAGCAATTACCAAGGGTGGTTACTTTCACCTTCCACAGAATTAAGCAAAAGTGCACGTTTGTTGCAGATATCAAGTGCAATACAGAATTTCTCACACAGCTCGCAGTTGAAGAAAGTAGTGTCCTTCCAGCTCCAGAAAATGTGTTTCAGCCAAAAAATCATTGCTGTACAGCACAGGGCATGAAAATCAGTTGCTGGCATGTTTCACATGAGTTCATGCAGAAACATATATTTGATATTGTTGTTTTGCTTGAGAAGAATAAATACTTCACAGTTTGAACCACAAAGGAAGCATTTAATTAATGAATTGTAATGAACATAGATGCAATCAATATAGCATGTTATGCAGGTTGAGTTCTATGCGTTGTGCTGTTAACAGTTTGCAAAGTTTGTTAAAAACTTTGAAAACGTTAAAGTTTTACAGTGTTTGGAAAAAAACAACTTTTAAGAAATAAGTCTGTCTTAAATATTTAAAAAAGGTTTGCATTGAAATTTATGTAGTAGCACAAAACGTTTTAAAACATTAAACTTCAGTTTATGATGTTTGAAAAACAACTTTTAAGAAATCTCAGTCTCACTGTGTTACACATTTAAAAAAAGTTTGCATTAACATTTATGTACTTGCACATGAAGTATGATTCAAGAAATAGTATTAACTCTGTTATCTTGCCACTTGTTTGATTGGGGAAATCACTGTGATGTTGGCAACTGCTGTAGAAACAACCAAGTCATCTTTCTGCAGTGACAAGAGTAAAGTATGACTTTCATTGCTATTCACATATTTCTAGACTAGTTAAATGATGCATTCAGTTTTGCTTCCTTATGCTGTAGCTTGTTACAACATGATCCACAAACTGGATGTCTAAACTTTCTTAATCAAGAATAAAACTTTTATACAGTACCCTGAGTTGTGTGGTTTCATTAATTTATGCAACCTGTTATATCTGTGAATTACTGTATTAATAAACTGTATTGACACAGTACAACAAATGGGGTATGAAATAACAGATATACAGGTACAGAACAATTACTGGGTGTACAGATGGTTGGCTAGTGCTTCACAAATGGATTGTGCCCTACGTCCAAGTTCTGCCACAGAACTGTCTTCATAATTAGGTTGATCAAGTCCAGGTTGTTGAAACACTTCAGTTTCACACAACCAGTCCTGTAGGAACAATTCTGATTTTGACTCGTACACATTCTGTAGGACACAGTGAGCAGTCACAACTATTGGTATGTGCTCAACAGAAAATTCCATCCTCTTCAACAAACATCTCCAACAACCTTTCAGGCACCCAAAGGCACATTCCACCACCATACATGCATGGTTAAGTCGATAGTTGTAGTTTCTCTTTCTTGGGTCTGTGTAGTCCAGAATGGGCTTCGTGACCCATGGAAGAAGAGGTTATGTAGGGTCACTGATCAAAATTGTTGGTACAATGATTCCACCAACATCCCTCACATTGCCTGGGAACAAGGTGCCACTCTGACCCTTTTGATACACGGCACTATTTTATTTATTTATTTTTTTTATCCCCTTATATCCTGCAGACCCGACCCTTCGGGACCGCCAAGGAGTCATTGCCTCTCTCACCCTAGCCAGACCTACCTCTCAAGTCCCCATGTAGCTGTGGCTCCCCTCCCCTAAGCGGGGCTGAGGTGGGGCAGGCAAGCACCCCAATACTCACGTCTCGTCGGACCAGAGGTAGCGAGCAGGTGAGGGCATATTGGAGGCATGTTCCGGGTTCTCCTTCTTCCTCGACACTGCAGGTGTTTTCTCATTTTCTGTGGGGAAGTGGCACGCACCCTACACCAAGGCATCACTGCCAGCATCACCACTCCCCCGTCCCTCCACGTCTGCTCTGTGCTTGCTGTGCCACCAGCTTCTGCCAGAGGCCAGTCAGACGCCGAGCGCAGACCCCCGTCCCTCCCAGGAGAGGAGAGCTGTTCTCTGGGCACTCAATCCTCTCCCTCCCCTACCTACACAGCACTATTTTTAAACACTTGTGCGTCATGCACCCTGCCTGGCCAACTAATAGTGATATCCTCAAAGCAGAACTTGTGGCCCACAACAGCTTGCATTACAAGAGAGTAGTAACTCTTGCGATTGAAGTACTCTGTGGCATTATAGAGTAGGCATATGACAGGGAAATGGGTGGCATCTGTGGCCCCACCCCAGCATGGAATCCCCCGTTCATTTTTCGCTCTGCCTCCCTTCTCCTGCTAGTCCTCCCTAACTTACGCTTAGCAACCACTAGGAGGTCTTTCTCATTCTCCGCTGTCTCTGACTGGAACTCCCTCCCCCACACGTACTTAGTAGCCCCTCTCTTCATCTATTTAAGTCTAACTTATATGCCTCATTTGTTGCCCCTACCTCCTGCTCTTGCTTCCGCTGATGCCCCTATAACTTTTCATCTCCCTACTTCTTTTTCTCTGTCTCTTCTCCCCTCCCTATTTTAGACCTTAATAATCTGTATGCCCTTTCTCACGTTCCACTGTTTCTACTACTGTTCTGTTAGCTATTATGCCTGTAAATAATTCTAAACTAGATGTATGTTATTTATGTAATAAGTATATCTGGCCTTATATTATTGTATTCACTGTACTACAAATGTCAGTCCTACTGTTGTTCTCCATGACTTCCCTGTACATTTGCAGTGTTGCTGTATTAATACTCACCCCCTGGGTCGACCCTGAAAAAGGGACTGTAATTGTCTCAGTGGGCTTATTCCATCACCAAAACACAAATGAATAAATAAAGCCAGACACAACCTCTGCAATTTTCCCAAACCGTATGACATGTGGCATTACAACAGCCACTAATGCATGGCATACTTCAATGACTGTCTCGCATACTGTGGCTCTTCCTTCCCCAAATAGATGCCCCAGGGTGCGGGACTCTATGTTTGTAGCGAGCTTCCACAGTGTGATTGCTACACGTTTATGTACAGATATGCATTTTCTCAGCTGTGTGTCTTGCTTTACAATCACAACGTGTACCTATGAGCACAGCATGTAAAACGAAGCCTTGGTAATGCGAAAATTCCGGACCCACTCATCAGCCTGCCACTTGCTCATTACTGTGTCATCCCACCAGGCAGAGCTCCAGTCCAGGGACCATACAGCTTTGTCTAGAGTCAGACACATGTAAGCTGTAACTATTGTACTGTACATCAGTACAATAAACTGCATAGTTCTTTGCCTAACAGCTTGTAGTCTCCGCTGGCTGCTATGTAAAATGCTTAATCTCCGACTCAGTCTCCTCATTCGAAGCTGCTTCTCATGCCTTTGAAAGGCAGAAATTATAGCCATCAGCGCCGAGTTACTGATGGACGCCATTATTACACTGCTTCCTAGGCAACAACGGCTGCATTATGGGACACAAGATGTCCCTCAGTGCATGCTTGTAAGCAACTTGCGAAAACGTCGGGGTAAACATGCATCAGGCAAACATGGATTGCAGACTGCAATGTGAGCGCACTAGCATGAGAAGAAACATGGAATATAACTCGCTTCTGCAAGTGCGAACAATGCAACACTAATTCAGTTTCAAAAACGCTTCTCACTTACCGTGTTCAGTTGGAACAGGGCCTACCTAGTATTAAAATCATTTTTAAAAATGTTTTAGAGCTAGCATGGTTGTACTCACAGGTCTGGTCAGGAGTAAAAACGTTTTAAGCTGTAATGGTTTAACTAAAACAGTTCTAGCTGCAATGTGTACAGGCAAGCACAGTTCTGTGTGTTGGACTTAACACAGAATAGTTACAAGGAGAACAGGGTTAACACTAGCAGTGTGGACACACTAAGCCGTTATCAAAAATGGTTACTGAGTAGTGTGGATGCACTGAAATGGTTTAGCTAAACTGGTTTTAAAAACTGTTTTCAAAAACAGTTCCGTAGTGTGTCCAGGGCCTTAAGGGGCACTGATCCTGTTTTCATGCAAGTGACTTTGGAAATAAAGAATGGAATGTGCCAAGATTTAATTTTGGGGAGAATGTTATGAGACTTGAACCCTTTCAATACCAGCTATCATTTGTTTTGCAGGAGACTACAAAAGTAAATTTAAAGTGTTATTCTAGTACCCAGAAAAAACTTTTAGAAATATAATATCCAGATAGAATTCAGCTTATTGTTTTTAATTCCCATCTCTCGTGCTGCCCCCTGCTACTCAGCTGCTTCCCAGCCCCATCCTCCCCGTCTCTGGCACTTACGTTCTCTCCCCCGGGGGTTCCGCAGCATGCAACTCCTGCCACTGTGGTGGATTTTATTAGATGTAGAAAGCATCCCCCCCTCCCCCGTGTCGACAGGTGTGAAGTTAAGACCAACTAGTAGCTTTGTCTGGGCCCAAGTAGCGACGGTGTCATTCAGCTCAGTCCAGAATGTTCCCTTGCTGTTTCTCCCATCCCCTTTGTATACTGGCAGCGAGGTTACCATGTACACGTGCACACACACAATTGCATGGGTGAGCACATGGCCAGCCAGTGTCCTCACTCTTGCAAGCTGCTCCACTTGTGGCCACCCAGGTGGCAGTATTGCAGTGGAGCTGTTGCTGTCTTTTTCTGCTGGAGGAGAACATCTTCGGGGTAGCTCAGTCCTCCTGCCTCCACCAACCTCCACTATCCTGGGCTTGTTTCTGAACATGGGCCACCAGTGCTGCAGTGGTAGCCTTACTGCTCTGCTGACGGGCAGGCTTGACTTGTATTTCAATAATTTCCTGTATTTATGTCCCCATTCCTTATTACTGAGGGCATTTGCATAATGTTATCTTTGTTCCCCAGATTGCTTCCCTCACCAAAGTGGTAATGCTCTGTTTGACACCATACTCTGTTGTTGTGGAAATGATCTCACAGAGGACTGTAACTTCAACTGAGACTTGGAGATCACATTTTCATGTAAATTTCCTCAGTAATAAAGGTTGAGATTATATAAATGCAGAGAAGTAACTAACTTCAAGCTGAATTGTGTCTCAGTATTATATATTCTAAAGTTTTCCAGGATTCTGAATACACTTTCGAGCTTATCTGCAGCGTATGCTGAGGATATGGGAGACTGTATAAGGCCACCACCCCTCCCCATGGATTAGTTTGGAAATGTTTTGTGTGTGGGGGGAGAGAGAACAAGGCCCCTACAGTTCCACGGATTAGACTGGAAATGGTGTGTGTGTGTGTGTGTGTTAGTGTTAACAGACCTTTTTTTTTAGACAAAGTTTATTGTTTTTTGTTTTTTTTTTCTTCAAATACAGCATATGCAGTGTTCAACAGGACCAGTTGTAAATGTGGCAGTAATCTCGAATTAGGCATGAATTGCAGGTTGATAACTACCACCTGGAGATCTACTGCATGCCTAACTAGTTAGTCAGCTTTGGTTGTACACCCCTCAACCAGTAGGTATGGACTTGGAAGCATGGGGTCTGTGCAGCGCCTGCTAGTCCCACCACACCCCCATTGAGAGGGGTGCCATGGCAGGTGACATCCAGAGTGTTTGTACATCCCATGACCACTTGGATAGGCACTGAGTCCAGGACTGAGCCTTCAGGAGGTGTAGGCATATGTCTAGATAACAGCACCATAAAAATAACAGATAACACAAATAGTCTCAACACAGTTTAGTCAAACAAACTGGTCATTATTCAGAAGGGACTGCAGAGCAGTCAGGGAAACTATTGTGCTTTAAAAGTTATTTAATGCATAAACCAGGTGAGGAACACCATATGACTAAGTGAGTGAGTGAGGACTGGATAAACATTAAAATAGTCAGTATGCTAATCTTTGTGATGGCTCGGGGATCTTATGGTTGTACCAGTGATGGTGTCAGTCATCATTGGGTATGGTAATTAATGCTTCTAAGGCTCCAAATTTCCTTGGGTATGCCTGAGGTGCATTGCGAAAGCTTTTGAGTCAGGCATTCTAACCCGACATTTAAGGTCGTCCGCCTGCCATTCCACATAAGTGTGATGCCACTTGTCAAGCCACAGTAGGAGAATCTGGTGTTTGGCTGTGTTGGCCATTAGATCATGTCGCCTGCTGAGAGCAGCCCTGGCATGGCTAATATTACCTGCCACATGTGTCCAGCTCTAAGAGTTCTTGAAATCCCAGGAGTGAGTTTCATTTTGATTTAATTTCATACCAGAAGGTTTGCATGAGAGGATACAACCCCAAGAGAGATGACAAATTTTTGACACTTTTGATTAGTCTTTTTGTGGACTTTTTGGAAACCTAACAATATCCTTTGTGAACAGATGTGTTTGAGACATGTTGTCATGCCTGGCAGTCATCAGTTTCTGGACAGATTAATAAACCTTGTAATGATCACCCTTTTTATTTTCTTCTCTCTTTTCCAAAGGAAAAATGTTCCAGAGAATCAATCTGAAGGTAGTGTTGCTCGGCAACTCAGGGTAAGGATCATTTTAATTTTCAGCTGGGAGGTGTGGGTTCGCGTTCAGCTTTGAAGGGGGAGGGGTGGCCTGGTGCTCAAGCAGCCACTACTAGTGGAGTGATATTGATTGCACAGTCAACCATTTGCCTTCCCAAAAGGTGAGGTGCTGGGGTTCCTGAGGAGAAGGGGGCAGACAAAGACTGCTGGGAATGGGCATTTATGTGCATTAGTCCAGCAAAAAATGCTAAATACACTGAGACCATTTGTCATCCATTCTTTCCCAGCGTGGAAACCACTGCACACTCAAGACCTGCTATACTTGCGCATTTCTATTTGGTATTTGTGGTACCAGCAGCTTAAGCAGAGCTGATCCTAAGTGGGCAGTGTTCACCTTAAACTATTTACTGCAAGATGAAGCCCCCCCCCCAAAAAAAAAGCGTATTAGACAAGAGCTATGATCAGGGATGCTCTAGTGGGCCCAGAGAAGGAGAAGCTAGAAATTAAAGGAATCCCAGAGATGGAAAGGGATACTTGCTCAGTGGAAAAAAAAAAAAAGGGAGGACTGCAAACAACAGAACAGTAAAGAAAGAGTCTCTCTGGCCTTTGATGCTTGAGCTACATCCCTACCTTTTCTTTTTAAAAAAGAAATTGTTTTCCCCATTCCCCACCCCGACGATGGAGTAGCCACAGTTTCAGCTTTCCCCCAGCGTGGAAGGCAGGTGAGCAACTGCCCTCACAGCCAATGCCAGTATTGCTCCTGGCGGGGTTGGGGGGTTGAATGGAGAATGAGCTGTTCATGCCCTCCTTCACTAGGTGTAGAGCAGTATCTGAACCTGTGTCTCCTGGTTCCCAGTTCTGTACTCTAGCCACTATACTGCCTCTTACTACAGTTTCAGCAATGCTGGGCCTAGGGATCCTGGGGCCCTGTGCAGGAGTTCCTGATAGGGCCCCACATTGGGAGGGGGATGCCAAGAAACATTCTAATCATTGCATTTCCTTCCCTATTCAGTTTAGAAAACAATTTTGTATAGCATTTTCTCTCCCCTTTAATTAAGGGGACAGTCAGCATTAAGAGCTCCACACCCAAGTGTGGGGCTGGCCCTAATTTGCACGTTGTGTACAAAAACTTCTCTTTTTTTTTTATTTTTTATTTTTTTGAACTTACTGTTTACTGTAAGAGGGAGTTTGTTATACAGGGGTTCTTTATAGCGTGGGAGTACTGTAGATTGTCACAGGCTGATTCTGTCAACTTCCAAGCTGACATTTGCTTTAACCAAAAGTCCCAGATACCCCTGCAGCTGACATCAGAGCAGGGCTGCAACAGTGGAAGATTCAGTAGTCTGCAATGCATCTTAAAGTGTGATGAGCTCTGATCTTTTGTTAGCTGGTCCCACTGTTCTCCCAAGGTTAAGTACAGTCACAGAGGTCTGTACCTAGCCCTGGGAAAACAGTAGGACCAGCAAACATTTCATCTGATATTATAAAAGCTCTAGCATGCACTGCAGGCTACTGAATCTCCCACTGCTGCAGCCCTGCTCTAATGTCAGCTGCAGGGGATTCTGGGATTTGTAGTTACACAAATGTCAGCTTGGAGGTTGCAGAATCCACTTGATACAATCTACTATACTACAGTAAACAGTAAGTAAAAAAACTATTCTCACAAACTGCAAATACAACTAGCCCCACACTCGGGTGTGGGGCTCTTACTGCTGACTGTTACTATTCAATGGATTAGGAGATCAGCAATAAATTCTCAAGAAAACTGGACAGAGAACCAGAAAGAAGTGTGTTCAACTGGACAGCTGGAGCATCTTTGAGGGCACCTCTGTTCCCATGGCCCTGTGTAGTTGCTTAGTTCACACTGTGCTCAGACTGGCTCTATGTTTCAGTGCTTTGGAGGGTGAATATGAGGCCTTGCAGGGGTTACTGTTTGACCAAAAGGGAGAAAATTAGGTCTAACATAAATGTGAATGGTTTCTGTACAAAACTGAGTTCCAGTTGAGTCGGCCTATCCGTGCAGCGTTAGCACTTCCACTTGTGACGCTGGCAACTGAGGGTCGGAAGCAAGCCCTGCTTGCTGGGGGTCAGTCGGATGAAGGAGGAGCAAGTGTCCCAGTGGACAGTCTCCTCCTCTGGGGAGTTGGGGAGTGGCAACACTCTGCTACATTGCGCCACCTGGGTGGCCACAAGTGGCAGTGCAAACTAGAGGTGCCAGCATATGTGGTAGGGTTTGTGGCTGGAGCCAGGTTGAGGCAGCATGTATGCTCAACATGCACAAGTCCCATGGCAGCCATTCCCTGCCCCAGCCAAGTGGCAGGGAGTATAGCCAGCCCGGTGGCACTGAGGGTTGAGGTGCTAGACACCACATCTAGCACCACGCCGGTGACCCGGGTTCAGTTGGGGGCAGGGTGGGAGCTGAACTGAGCAGCCGCTAGCAAGCTCTCCTCTTCCTGGGGAGGGACATTGTTGCCCCCTGCTGCACGACTGCCATCGGGTGGAGGTCTGGGGGCAGTGAAGGATGGAGGGCAGCATGAAGGGAGGGTGTTATGGGTCCACTTGGCACACCTAAAAGCACATATTTGCGTCCACAACAAGGGGACAGGAGAAAACAGAAAACTGGAGCTGGCAGGCTCCATGAAGGTACTGACTGCAATCCTGGTCATTGGGACACAGGATGTGAGACCCTTGGGGAAGGGGAGTGCTGGAGCCCTGTCTGCCAGCTCCAAGGGGGAAAACACAATATAAAAAAGGGGGGGGAGAGGGAACAATGAAGGAGTAAGCCTTCTCCAGCCACTGCGGAGTGAACACATGAGCCATCGCAGGCCCCACACCCACTGAGGCTGACCAGATAAACATCTCAGTCCCTCCTTCCTTGTGGGATTCCTCCTGCTCCTCTCCAGGGTGAGTTATCCCTCCAATGGGAGGGTAAACCACAATCTGCCAGTCAGGTTGGATGGTGTGGTGATGGGGCTGGAAGAACCTGGCTGAAAGTCTGAACGGGGGTACATCACCAAGGTGCCAGCCAGAGGAACCATTAATAGAATTGAAGAAAAAAAAAAAAAAAAGGTTCTAGTCTTGAATATATGTGTAGCTGTATTACTCAATTGCAGATGTAAGCCAGATCTTGGAATGTGGCTAAGTGTGATGAACTGTATGGCTGGGAGAGTTAGTTAAGGGAAGCACGCTGAGAAGATGTGAACCCAAAGACACCCCCCTACCTCTTGGGGGGGGGGGCAGTGAGTGGGTGGCAGGACATGAGCTAATGCCATGTGTCCCATCATTAACTTCAGAGATTCAAAGGCTTACTCCGAGTGTTCTAAATAGATCTAGCATGGGGTTTCTGATATTGTGCCTGGTTGAGATTGTGACTACAGTACACCGAGGAGTCCCAGAGAGGATGACGCATGTATCTGTGCTTTATCATTCTCATCCTTTCCTGGATCAGATGAACAAACCTGTTTAAAAGTTAATGTCTAGAGCTGGCTTATCAGCGCAGTGGCTGGATTTCCGCTTGCGGCGCGGCGACCGGGTTGAGGAGCAGACTTCGGGTCAGATCAGAAAACCGGCCTGAGGAGAAGGCTGGAGCATCCGTAGACAGCTCGCCTTCTCCAGGGGGGAGGATGGGGATGTGAGCCGGGCACCTGTTGGCCCCTGGCGGAGGTCGGGAGCATGGCAGAGTGTTAGGGGCTCAAATTTCTGGGGGAGTGACTGACGTCGGTGTTCGCCTTGACATCAGGTATGTCACTCTCCGTGGGGAGAAAACCAGAAAATGGCTCTCTGGCGAGCCAGATGATGGCTCTCCGGTCCCCTCGCTGCCGTCACGGCCCGCAACCTCCACCCAGCAGCACTTGGAGCCGATTCGCAGTGGCTGGATGACCACGGTGCCTTCCTCTCAGAGGAGGGGGACCCACCCGGTGAAGCGTTACGCCGGGTTACCTCCAAGGGGCTGCGATCTGGGGTTGAGGCAGGTCATGGGGATGGTGGACAGACGGGGCAGACATTGAGAGCCTGAAGGAGGTGCTCGCCAGATGGAGCAGAGGAGCATAAAGAAGATAAAACAACAAAAAAAAAAGTTAATGTCTGTCCTTATTTGTACAAGAATTTGCATATACATTGTGCCTTGTTCTGGGAATGAGGCTTGAGAGTATGTGTATGGTTTGGCAAGATGCACAAAAACCAAACATCATAAACTTCAAAACAGTCCTAATCCTAGATGGAGAAGCACTTAGATCCAGGAAAATAAGATGAGACAGTTCTGGTCATGGCGAGAAGAAAGGTGCAGCACTGATTCAACTAGGCTAACCAGTCGAGGGTGTGTTGTCTCGTCAGTCTGAAGGACAAAGACCAAGAAATGGTTCCTAAAGTCAACAAAAAAGAGGAAGCCTACAGCACCATAAGAAACGCCAGGTGGTGGCATGGTGAGGTAGTCCAAATCAAATGGAAGAACATCGCATTCCAGGAAGGAAAAGACACCACACCACTGCAGTTGCTTTTACGAGGTGTTTCATTTGAAATTCTGCAGATAAATTAATATTAAGGTTGAAAAACTAGAGTTGGGGTAGTTTCCCTCACTGTGGCACTCTGGCTTTGTGTCTTGCAGCACTCTGGCTTCGCAGCCTTGATGATATTTCATCTGCAGGATTATGGATTAAACACGACTTGTTGCTGCAACAGCAGTGGTGTGATGTCTTTCCTGGAGTCTATTGTTTCTCTATATAATGGTTCAAAGTGCCAGGGGCGAGATACTGCCAATGCCAGCCTACTGTTTCTTATTGATGATGTAACGTTCATTTATCAAGTTTTTAGCCTTAACCCGTTCGATCTTGTGGTTACTGTTTGCTTCCTTTACTGTCATATGTTTTCCTGATTTGCACTGTTTAACCTTGTTGGCATGGCATTATGTCTTGTAAATAATCAACCACTATTTATTAAGATATAAGGGACTGGTTGTGCATTATAAAAGGGTTATTTTGTGTTTCTCTGGGATATCCAGAAAAAATAACTTAATTTTTTTTGTAATTTCTAGTTTTGCCCCCTTAACACTGGCACTGTCACCTGGCTATAACCCTCCACACCCGAACCACAGGAGGACCCCCAACAGAGCTGTGGCTCAACCCCCCTGTTGGGGATGAGGTGGGAGAGGGACCTCCTGGCTCAACCCCATCCCCCATGCCGTAACTTCAGATTTTGTCGGGTCCATCCTCCGTGGATCAGGGCACTGGTGGCTGAGAGCCCTACGTCCAGTGTCATGTCAGGGCCAATAGTTTTTTACTGAGTACCCCAAGCATGATGTGCAGATGGTGCCATCGTATACGGCATCCATCATGCTCCACCCCAGCTCTGACTGCTCAGACATGCCGAACCTCCAGCTTCCACTAGAAGTCGGTCATGCACTGAGCCAAGGTACCCCCTCCCCCCCGGAGAAGATGAGCAGTCCTACGGACACTCGAGCCTCCTCCCCCCAGCTGGGTCGCCGGCATTCCAAGCAGTAGAGCTAACGCTGCACTGACGGGCTGGCCACAGACAAAAGAACTTTACTGGCGATAGGAACCATGGTTCCTATTAAGAATCAAAAGAACATCACCAGTCCAATTAAGTCTGTCCTGAAACCATAGAATTCCCAAACACCAAATCCAGGCAGTCTCACTACCAACATTATTTAATAACCTCAACCTGTATGTATTCCAGTGTTTCGTAACAAGTGTCTTACTTTTTCAGGGAGGCTGTTCTTATTTGGTTGAGCAGCATTCTATATTTCACACTAGATATCATCCTATTTATGTATTTTTTTTAAAATTCCCACCGAGTTTCATTATGTAGTCATAACTGAGTGGCAGTGGCAGAACAAACTTTTAAAATCGAGAATTAGAATAAAGCCAGAGGGTGATTTTCCAAAGTATGTCCAGATTTTGACGTAGGACAAAAAAAAAAAGTATCTTGGAGACTGTCTAAATAACACTGTTTTTAAAAACAGAAATGGATTTTTGACTAGAATGAATGAGAGAATTCGATAAAAACCTTGACATAGTAAGAGGAATGTTTTTGGCTGAGACTCGATGAGAATGAAAATAAATATACACACACAGACATAGAGAGAAGAGATGAAATGCTAGTAAATGAGGTATATGGAGAAGTATACCATCAAGAGGTTTAATTAGCTCCAGTACCCATGAGCCTGAAGGGCAGGTGGAATTATGAGCTGTTTGTCCCCGCCCCCGAATGGTAGATACCCCATACACCACACTTACCAAGCATTTATTTTATATGACAAAGTGAAAGAGTCACGGCACACCCTGCACACAATAAAAGAAAAAGTCTGAGTCCCAGATATACGTCACCAAATTTCCAGCTTTAATCACACACAGCCGTGAATACAGCCTTTCTGGGTACAGGAATCAGGTAGCAGACAAAGCTTCTAACATAAAAGCATCTTCATAAAAACCTAAGGTTAGGTGAAGCGTTGGGAATCTTTGTCTGCTGCCTGATTCCTACCTGAAGCTGTATTCACTGCAGTAATTGAAGATAAGTGGATAATGCTCCTGGGACTCGACTTTCATTTATTGTGTGCAGGGTGTGCCATGACTCTTTGACTTTGTTCTGTTGGCTGGCATCACTGAGCACTTCATACCTTACTCTGGCTCTATTTGTTGTACATTTATTTTATATATTACATTAGGATGTTTTTTTTTTTTTTCGGTTATATCATATTTGAGATCATTTTTGGGTTTACCTTTGCTTTTTTTGTCCTTCCCACTTTTCCATAGTGTAGTGATGTTTTCGCATTGGGCACTGTTTTGGCCCAGTTTCATTTCTGTAGCGCAGGGTCCTTCTATATAAGGAGGTATGGGTAGGCCAGTTGGTCCCTCAGTATCTGCTGGTGAGGATCAGGAATGATGTGTGGCTGGGTCGGTGTGGCAGTCTGGACCGGTGGCTCAGCAGACTGGAGCAGCAGTCGTGAGAAACATGGAGGCAACAGCAGTACCAGCATGGATGGCATAGGTGAGTAGCTAGATCTACTGTCGAGGGATATGGGCGTTTAAATAAAAGGAGGGTTTTTCTGAGACAGGGCTGAGCTGTACTGCAGTGGTGAGGGTTATTGTTTGGGGAGTATGGGAGAAGTAAGAATGGAGATGCAGGGCCAAAGCCATGTATCATGGCAGTGAAAGTTGTATACCACGGCCATTAAAGTCATATACCATGACTTCACTTGCTGTGTTATATGACTTTGATTGCCATGATATACAGAGAAATTCATTATGGCCTTTTCAATGGAACAAATGTCCCATCCATGCATATTGTATATCAGGGATATGCAATGGAAATGAGTGGAATAAATGATTTATCTGCACAAGAGCAGGTTGACCTCAGGTAACTTCATGAATGGCGTAAGCTACGAGTGAGGTGTCCAAGGTTAAACCGCTTGAGTGCAGATAAATCATTTATTCCTCAAGTTTTCCATTGCATATTCCATTTATGCAATAGGTCGGCAGTATTTGGATGTGATTTTAAACTCTTTTTTTTGTTTGTTTACTTTGGCTTTTTAATTTTGTAGAATATTGTGGAATATTTGGTCACGTACTTCCTGTAATTCCACAGTTGCCAGCTGATTGCTAGGCGTATGCATGCGTGTTTGCTGGGGATGCAGCATGCTTGCAATCACAGCATGCACTCTGATTTGCTGCAGTTTGCACGTAGGACGCCTGGACAGTTTATGAAACATGGTGGCTGCGTTCCTTGCTTAGCGAGAAGCCACTGTAGTTGTAGGCTTTGTGGCTGGTCCTGCCGTTTATGTAGTTGATACTGCAGTCATTGAAGTAGCTGGTGGCGTGGTAGTGGTAGTGAAGGAGTGGAATTGTGAGCTGGAGTGTGAGAATGGCATTCAGCTGAATAGAAAGTCATATTTTAAAAAGTAAAGGGTGTTTTTTTAATTTTAAATAACTAATGCGGTTTGCCTCTTCCTAGTATTTTGAAGCTGTAGCCATCTGATTAGAAGGCAGTACAGAGCAGTGTTATTAGACAGGTGGGTCAGAGTATAGGCAGGTGTGCGAGCAGGGCTGGCAGAGAGAAATCTGCATTTGATAAAGTAAACCATTTTTTTTCTTTTTAAATAATATGGTTTTCATGCGAAGACTGCTGGAGCTGTCGGAAGACGAGGCAGAGGACAGTGGAAAGCGATCTTGTGGACTGCAGTGGAGCTGGATGACTGCTAAATAAATGTGCTTTCTGAAAGTGAAAGCCGGTTCCAGGGAGAGATGTAATGCTGGCAGCATCAAGGATGATTGACTTGGGGGGTGGGGTGGATAAATCCAAGGTTCCATGGTTTATTTAACACCAGTGGAAATAAGGATTTTTTACACCCTTTTCTGGGTCCACACCTATTGCATGCATATGTGTGTATGTGTACATATATGTGTTTAAAAAAAAATATATATATATATATATATATGTGTGTGTGTGTATATATTGTATGTATATGTGTGTGTGTGTGTGTGTGTGTGTGTATATATATATATATATATATATATATATATATATATATAGTTATATAAATTTATAAAATGGAGTACGAAAAATCTGTGAAAATCCAGTCTCCTGATTGGATGAAACACATCATATTACCATACATTATTCCATAATGACTGCATACCTGCACTTCTTTTCATCCCACAGAACCTTCTGGACATTTTATAAGACAAGATAATTCACTATTAGGGCGTGCAGTTGGTGACTGCACACCATATAGTGAATTATCTATTACATAATCAATTACATAAATTGTATATATATCTTATAGTTGTGTGGTAGAGGCACTATAGTTAGGGTTGAGCAGGGATTTCTATGTTAAACCGCAAATTTTTCACTTTAATATCTTCGCAGCAATTAACCAGATTTGCACATAATTTTGTGTGTGCAGTCTTGAGGGGGTAGATCAAGTTTCATTCTAGTCAGATGTGTGGATTCTGAGATGCGGATAGCGAAAAAAAAACATTAAAAATCTGTGTTTTTTGCTGGGGGTTTTTGTCATCACCTAGCACCAAGATGGTTTGGAATTTTGGTGTACAATTTTCAGGGTACAAAAGGCTTGGCCCACAGATGTGTCTTTTGCTGGTTTAATGAAAAAATATTAATCTGTTCCAAAATTATAACATTTTAAAATGTTGGTTCTAAGCACACTCTGTACAGTCTTCTGGATAGCTGCTTGCTACGAAAAAATAATTTGGTCCATATGAAAAAGGATAATTTTTCGTATGGGGTAATCCTTTTTCATGAGGAACAAAATCCTATTTCGTGTGGCTGCCATCTTTTTTTTTTTTTTTATAAATTTTTAAAACCCGTAAAGATGACGACCTGCACAGACACCAACACGCGTATCTTGCTCATTGGGACCCCATTAGATGGATTCTGCACTCAAGTTTTGGAAAAATTACCCCAAGTGTGGTGTTTTTAAATCCTTTTTTGTGACTCACTTCGGTTTTTTCATATTGTCATGCGAAAAAGAATTCAGCCATATGAGAAAAGGATCCCTTCATATGGAAAAAGAATCTTGGAATAAAAAATAAGTCCAAATTATTTTTTCATATGAGGGCATCCTTTTTTGTATAAATGAAAACAGCTCACTGAAAAGGATCCCTTCATATGAAAAAATAGTCTAATAAGTTCCTATTATTTTGTTATGAAAGAATCCTTTTTATAAGCTTTTTAATTTATACAAAAAGGATGTCCTCATTTGAAAAGGAATTTGGACTTAGTTTAATTTATTTATTTTTTTGTTCTTTTTTCATATGAAGGAATCCTTTTTCTTGAGCTTTTTTCATTTATACAAAAAAGGAGGTCATAATATGAAAAAACAATTTGGTCTTAGGTTTTTTTTCCACATTTGAACTTTAGCAAGCTGTAACTCACTCAATATTTGGACTTAAGGGACAATCCCGATATCACAACAAAGGTCTTAATGAATACTGCAAGAATAACACTACTCCCCCAAAAAAAATTAGGGCCCAGATAAAAAACATGAAAATTCCTGTAGAATAACATTGGAATTTTAACTGCCTTACCTCCCTCAATATTTGGACTTGAGGGACAATCTATCTATCAAAATAAAGATCCTAATGAGTATTATAAGAGTAGCATATGCCCACCCCAAAACGTTTGGGTAATATTTAAAACAAAAAACAAAACAAAACAAAAAATGAAATGTCCCATAGGATAACATTGGAACTTCAACATGCCATAACTCCTTGGACTTAAGGGACAATCTAAATATCAAAACAAAGGTCTTAATGAGTATGACAAGAATAACACATATCGCCCCTACTAATCATTTAGGGACGATATGAAAAAAGCATAATATAAATGCAATTTTCCATAGGATATCATTGGAATTTTAACAAGCCATACAGCAAAGGAAATAAATTGCTGTTTTGGCAGAAATGGAAATGTAGGACCTAGAGGGCCCTGCGCTCCCACAGGCAAATGAGGATATGATTATACTGTCTCAGAAACTAAGAATATTCATTGCAAAAAACATTGTTAATGCACTAGTTAGGGTTAAACCAACAAAAGTAGGGAAATATGGCATTAGGGTTTCCAACCCTAACACCCAACCGCCACCCTGCAGGCAGCAAGAGAAAAACCCATTATGGTTTCACCTCTCCTGCATCTTTGCAAATCAGTCGTGGGTTGTACCTTGGGGTTGTCAACCCTAACACTCACCCCATTCTCATATAGTATACACATCTCAGTTTGTTTACTGATGGAATGGGGTGAGAGGTAGGTCGGCGACCCCAAGGCTATCCACCTGATTGTGAGGATGTGAGATAAGTCAAGCTTCAATGGTTTGTCCTTAAGTTGCTGCTTGCAGAGTGGTGGAGTGCTAGGTTGAAAACCCTAATGCCATATTTCCTAACTAGTGCATTAATGATATTTTTTGTACTGTATGTATATGTATGTGTGTATGTGTGTGTATATATGTATATATATATATATATATATATATATATATAAAATTGTGAAATATAGAACAGCTCTCACAAGAACAGCCCCCAGAAGTAACATATTAGTTAGAAACATTAGAATAATAACGACTGGTACTAATAACAATTTTGGTGAGTGAGCATGCCTGGATTTTGTGTTATTTGGGAATTCTGTGGGATATCCTTTATACTAGCAGAGACTATCATAGCTGATCTTGGCTAACTGATCCTTTGTAATACTGGGAAGCAGTAGAGTGCAGAGAATAAATTAAAACCTCACTCCACCTGAGACGTTCACAGTTAGCCTTGGCCTGATACAGGGGAACTAGTGACTAAAATGTCTGAAGATGCACTAGCTCTGTAAAGAGGAGAGTATGGTGTAGGACACAAAACTAGGATTGAGGTTTGTAACACACTGGTGCAAGGGTGGTGCTGGGGAAAATGGAATATCAGAAATTTTGTGGGCCCACTAAAAGTCCCTTTTTCAGGGGCCATCTGGAATTAATTATATAGAAATATGCAAATTGCACAAGAAGTTGGGAAGCAACAGAACCGCACAAAAATTACAGAAGTACACATATTTCAATTGACACAAAGTTGGAAAACAAGTAATACATTTACATCAGTGAATTTGCACAAAAAATTATCAGGACATATCAAGGCTAGGTAACAGTGAACTCAAACAAGTTGGTACAGTTCAGTGATAACAGGTGCACTGGCTTCGCTCTAGTAAGCGTATCTAGCCCTTTTTTTTTTTTTTTTAACTCTATTTCTAGCTCCCGCTTGAACCCCGGAGAACTCTCTCGGGCATCCACTTACCTCCAGCTCTACCTCCGGGCCTGCTACTCACCAGCTTCCTGGCACCAGCCCGGCTATCCCCTTGGCTCTGAGCCCTCCCGAGGTGGGGCTGCCTATCCTCCCAGGGCGCTCTATCTACAAATTCGGGCTGGGCCGGGCTGGGCTCGGCCCAGGAGCTGGATGAGTTCAGCCAGTGGAGTGTGGCTGTAGGGTGGTGCCTTCCCCTATCTCCGGGAGTGGGGGGTTTTGACTACTTTTGTTATGCCCTCCCTTTCCCTCCCCCAACAGAGCCCCAATGTGCAGTGACACCAGGGAATGTCTTGCCATAGCTCCGCAACCCTCTTCATGAGCCCTGAAGCTTTGCGGTACCTCTCGTCTCCACCAGAGGCGCCCGTGGTGCCAGGCATCATCCCTGGATGCCCCAGAGGAAGGAGGGCAGTCCTCCGGATGCTCAATGCTTCCTCTCCCTGCCCGACCTCCAGTGATCCAGGCTCGTTCCTGAACTCGGGTCGCCAGCGTGGCGCAAGGTGTGGCATCCAGCGCCTCAACCCTCAGTGCCACCTGGCTGGCTTTGTCTACCCTTACTTAAAGATAACCTTTCTTAATGATAAAAACAGGAAACTTCTTTACCTCATCAGGAGTTCCTCCAGGCTGCTTGTTAAATTTTTTAAATAGCTCACAAAGGAAGAGAGGGGATCATAATTTTCCCCTGAGAGGCTGACTGAACGATCTCTTTCCACTTCCTGACTCTGATCCATCCCTGCACTATAATGTTTTGTGACGTATTTTTAGGCGAGCACGGGGTCACGCTACTTCACATGAATGGAATGTCTTTTTCAAATGTGAGTTCATGATTTTTAAATCCAGTTTCGGTATCAATTAATGCCAGGGTTCAACTAACAAGAACCTTATTAGTTGAACCCTGGCATCATTCAGTGTCCAAACCTAATTTAAAATCAGGAAATCACATTTGAAAAAGGTGCTCCATTCAAGTTAACTGAATGCGCTCCGTGCTCGCCCTATAAAGATGTCAGAAAATGTTGGAACACAGGGGCGAATCAGAGAGTCAGGAAGTAGAAAGGGATGTTGTGGCCAGCCCCTTGGGGCCAAAATATGATCTCTTCCTTTCCCTTCCTTTGAGGGTGATTTAAACAAGCATTTGTCAATGCCGAATGTTTGCTTGCTGGCATTGGCAGTGGTAGTATAGAAGTTACAGAGCTGCGTAATAGGAATGGCAGTGAAGTATTGAACTGAAGCCAACCCCACCACCACCCTGCAGAGAGTGACAGGCATTGGGGTGTGCCTTTGGGTCGTCAGGCATAACAGCCACGCCATTTCAGTACACCCCACCCTGCAGACACTGGCAAGTGTCACGGTGTTCCTTGGGGTCTTTGGTCCTATGCACCCATTCCATTAGGAAATACAGTGAGATGGGTGCGATATAGGAGAATGGGGTGAACTTTGGGCCAAGAGTCCAAGGCATACCTCAATGCTTCTCACTGGCTACAGGGTGTGGAATGGTATGAGCATTACAGGCAAGAATCCCAAGTCACACCCCTGATGCCTGTCATTCTCTACAGGGTTGGGCGTTATGGTTGGAAACCCTAATACCTCAGGCATTCGTTGGTATTTTCACTCCAAATGTTCAACATGTTTTTTTTGTGACCCCACCTCATGAACAGGGGGAATATCAGCCCTGAATCAGCGGCAAATGCTGAAGTGAGTAGTGAATTCACAGAGAAGAGATCTGAGGGAGACATAGGAAAGGGCAGTATGAATGGTGGCAGTGAGAGAGACCCAAAATTTGGGGAAGCAGACAGCAGCTTAGCCAGCAGAGGATTACAGCAAGAGAGCAAGGGCCACAGTTGTGAAGGGAGTAGGAGGAGGGAAAGTGAAGAGGAAGGAAAGATAAGAAGGAAACAAGCCAAAATCTGGATATGAAGGTAGTGCAGTGAGCAAGGCATATGCCATCAAGGGAAGGAAAGGAGAGGGAGGAATAGAGTGAACAGTGGGGGTTCTAGGGGTGCACTCCAAGGAAAAGCAGCAGATGGTGTGAACGAGGAAGTTCAGTCTGGCTAAGGTGGCCCTGCGGGCAGTGCTGTAAACAATGTCACCGTAATCAAAGATTGGAAGAATCATCTTTGAAACAATCTCTCTATGAGCAGGAAGTGGGATACTCACTTATTCCTGTAAGTGCACCACACCATACCTGGGTTAAACTTCTAGTGGGTGGCATCAACATGAACAGAGAAATTGCCGGTGATGATCCAACCTGAAACTAAATTTTTTTAAAGGAAGAGACACCTTCAATTACAACACCATCAAGGATATGGAAGGAGGGGAGGGGCTCTATAAAATAAGTTATTAATATCCTGTAACCTCATTGTCAAAACATGTCACGTGACCATGGATTAATCCTGCAAAACACAACAGGTAAAGATTGCACTAATTAGACATTTACTTTCTTTGATCCTAACTCATGGTTTTTTTTTTTTTTTGTTTTTTATTTTTTTATAGGGACCCATTTTTATAATCACAATAATGCACTTCAAGGTGTGTGTAGTGGGAATTACCCACTTTTTGTGTAATTAAAGTGACTCGTGTCCATGCCTGGCGTGGGTAAATCCCACAACAACACATATCCTGTCATGCAGTATTGCTTAGATAAACCCATGGAGGAGCAGGCTTTAAACAAAGGGACCGTGTCCAGTATTGCACATTGTAACCTTTTTCTCTCAGTGAAACATCAGGGAACCTGTATATGACAGCAGTCAAAAGTGGATATGGCTGAAATCCAGACCACCTGATCTGGACCAGATCACAATGGTAAAAACCGAACCAGCTCCAGCTGGTCCAGTTTTTACCGTTTAGGCAGTCCATTCCAGCGGGTCTAGATTTCATGTAGGGTTATGGGTATAGGTGAAATCTGGATAGTCGGACTTGGACTGGACCAAAACTGTAACTGGTCTGGTCCTGAGCCAGTGGTCCAGATTTCATCCATACCCTCACCTAGATTAAATCTGGACCAGTCAGCATGGACAGACCAAAGCAGTAATAACTGGGCCGGCAGTCTGGATTTTACCAAGTCCATCAAAAGGCTGTATTCACAGAGTGCAAGACTGCATAAATCTGGGACCCATATCCTGTTTGGGGGGGTGACAGAAAAGAATGTTTCCCTCCACTTCACTATCTGTCCAAAGTCGTCCCTTCAGGTAGGATTCAGAACAGGTTCTAACAGGGCACAAAGTCAGCTCTCCTCTCTCTGGGGTGCTCCTCATAACCGGCTTTACCAGAGGCAGCATTCTGTTGTTGCATATGCGACTGCAGCAAGCCCCTCCCACATGACATTGGTGCCCATCTCTTGACATATAGCTGGGGGAGCCTGCAAATTAATCCTGTCGGGTGCCATCCAGCTCACAACTAGTAATCCCAAAAGGGGGTCAAAGGAGTTACACAAGTTTATACAAAATACAAACACAGACAATACCAGATGGGCAACCATGCACAACCAGACTGTGCTGCCACAGAGGGGTTCTGATTACATCAGACCTCAATAGCGAAACTCGGGTTCTGATTACATCAGACCTTAAGAACGAAGCTCAAGAGGTCCAAGGTACTAAGAACCCCGAGGCAGCAGCACAGGCTGGTCGAGCATGATACTGCCCATCCAGTACCTTATATAGTGTGTATGTATAGTTTTTTTTTTTTTAAATATTTGTAGAATTAGGCCCCCCCCCCCCACATGTGACGAATGGGAAAGCAAGGCCGTCTGGAGATTCACGCTGAAATAACTGTTTTAATAGTAATGTTATAAAACTGGCAAGTTACACAAAAAAGTTAACCAAGGGCTTATCTGTGTATTTTATCTGTGTGAGTTTGTGTCCGGTCTTCTCTCCTGTACACCATGCATGCAGGGTTCTTAACTCCAGGTGACCGAGAGTTCCAATCAGCCGATATGTGGTTGTACCACAGAAGGATACAACCATGTGCCATGACTTTTGAACTGTGGTACAACGACATTCCAGAAAGGATGGAAATCTATGCTGAACAGGGGCTGGCTATAAACTATTAAAAGTACTCCCCAAACAGGGTATGACACCTAACACAGCCTGGTATCTGAATTACTGTATTGCTATAAATATGCCCTGGAAATAAGCAGTTTCTTTTCTTTTATGTTCCACGGCATATGAATAAAGATAAAACGTTTTAAAAGTATTATCTTCTGAAGCTGATATGTGCATCCAGGGTGGACCACTGTCCACTTTCCAGGTAGCCCCCCTGCACCATAGTCCAACCCTGACTAAATAAGGAAAATTGGAATATAGGCTGGCTCGACTCTAGGCCACCAGCCAGGAGGCAAATTGGCTATCCCATCTAAACTCACCAATGATGAGCAGCACGTTCCTCTTGCTCAGACCCGTTGTTGCAGAAGCGAAAAAGATCCCCGAGAAAACTAAACAGCAACAGTAGAGACAAACACGACCGCAAAACATAGCAGCAGGTGGTTGGGCTAGCTTCCTCCCTTTCCAACTAGCCCACCCGAAAACGCGAGCCAAAGAATTCAACTGTAATATACAAACAAAACACCCTTACCAGACTGACTGACACGACTATATGTAGTGTACTATGCGAGTCTCAAGAGCGGCATTATGCACCGGCGGGGTTCTGCTCCTCGTGCTGTTGGAGGACCCTCTCAGGAGCCCTGCTGCTTGTACTTTTGCATCTGTTTCGGGGAGGCTGCTCAGTGGGTCACGCTGCTGCTGGAGCAGAGCTCCTCCTATTGGAGCCAAGTCACATGAATGAGAGTCACCGAGGAGTCCCGGACAGCAGGGCGGGCACAACTGCAGGGACAGGGATCGACGGAGCTCAGGTGAGACCGGTTTGTTTTTCCTCAGAGCTCAAACTATTACTATTTGTATAAGTCTGTTATTACCCTTTGGATTTCCTAAAGCTTAGCCACCGCTAACATGAGCTCAGGCATTATAAATATATGCGATAGCTTTGTTTTCCAGCACTACTACAAAGCAGTACGTGATATTAAGAAAACTGTAATAAATTGGTAACAGTGAACTACAAAAACATTACAAGAATGTAAATCGGTCTTTTGATGTTCTCCGGAAATCGAAGCAGTGACTTTTTTCCAATTTTCCCTGGCGT
Organism: Neoceratodus forsteri; assembly: GCA_016271365.2. Classification (NCBI taxonomy): domain Eukaryota; kingdom Metazoa; phylum Chordata; order Ceratodontiformes; family Ceratodontidae; genus Neoceratodus; species Neoceratodus forsteri. The sequence continues at coordinate 424,233,036 of CM028138.1, forward strand.
CTCCGAAGCTGCAACTTTTGCGGGGATGGGAATACAAAAGCAAGGAGGGTTTCAGTTTCCACCTGGGACTGAAATGAGACCCGGGTGGCACTGGGGGCTGCTGACTGGGTGGGTTGATTGGTTTGGTGTCTCTTTGGATTTCGGGATAGCAAGTGCCAGTGCCACGCAAGTTCCTCGACCCATCCTGACACTGCTGTGATTTATTTCTTGTAAGCTGCATTATTTTATTTCTGCGATGGCCCGAGTAGATGTACAGTATAATTTGTATGTATAATATACACAGAAATGTCTGCAACCATACACCACAAGGCTGTGTTTACACAGAGAGGAATTTTCCGATGTCATCTAACCCTGAGCTGGAAACATGCAGAGTGTTGTTTTGGGTGCCCATATATCATTTGTGATTATATATGGGTGAATAAAATGGAGCAGGCTGTAGTAATTCTGTTATTAGTAAAGTAAGGAAAAAATAGCTTTTAAAATCTAGTATGAATGGCAGGTTAATGTTTTTTCCGGGGGGCAGGAGATCTCCAAAGCGAGAGTTTTGGGACAAACTTCAAGGAAAAGTTGTGCTATAGTAGCGCCGCCCTGCGTGAAATGCCGGTGCGCTGGGCAGCTGATATCTTATCGCTGCTCACTTAAGCGTAGCTCCCCCTTTCAACTGTATGCCACTGCATTTTGGAGCTTGTCATACACAGCTCCAGAATGCATTGGCTTACAGGGGCCGTGCCTGCCAACACACTGACTGAACTGGAGGAGGAGGTGACACACCTCTGAAATCTCCGATGATGGCACTATGTTTCTTGCACATGCGTGCAAGCAAACATAAAAATTGGGCAAATAGCCTGGAGGACTGGGAGCTCTCTGTTTTCAGTTTTTATCATTAAGAAATGTTCATTAAAGCCCCTAAGTGATGAGCAATTTTGTAGTGCTGTGGGGAGAGTGTTCCAAAGGGATAGGACTGAGGTAGCACAGGACCTTTTGCCCGAGCCAGATAAACCCTAGACACCTCTAGCAGGGTGCAGTTGGAGGACCAAATTGTCCACCTCAGGGGTTTAGTTACAAGAGCACCATGAAGACTTAGAGGAGTAAAAATACTGCCTAGTATTAAAAGCAAGATGGGGGGGTACAGCAGTCTCCTTTCAAGAGAAAAACATGGCAGTGGTGTTCCCTGAGAGGGCCTCCTGAGGCAAAGTGCCCAATTTTATTATAAAGGATTATGAGTCTGTTTATTTTGGAGCTCCTGTGGGTCTGGAGGATTATTGCACAATATAGTAAAATGGGAAGCGGGGTGCGGTTTGCTATGACTAGTCATGTACCCTTGGTGAGTTAGTCAATTAATAGTAGAGTAGACCAATTTTTTTTTGGTATAAGGATGTTGTAATATAATCCACATGAGATCTTGAAGTGACTTCCTGATCCAGCTATACCCCCAAGGTACTTAAGGGACTCATCCACCTCAGTCTGTGATCTCGAGAAGGTGGTCAGGGTTAGCAAGTGCTGTCTTGCTGTACCCAGGTATTTGAGGCCAAATAGAATTGCTTTACTTTTTTCTTACATTCAGGTTTGAATGTGTTTTGACCAAGCAATACATGCTATGCTGGGAATCAGCTCATTTCTTGTTGTGTCTGGATGAGAGAAGGGGCACAGAGGAAAATATGCAACTAATATCAATGCAGTACAAACAGTTACATAGTGGAGACGTAGTGACGCGGTAACAATTGGCAGTAAACATAGCTACTGTAGCGCTGCATGAAGTAACAGATGTACTGTAATTGATATCAATAAATAGACATATCTAAACACAGCAGCAGTAGGAACTGACGACAAGTTCACAAAGTTGTGCTCAGTCACAGGGCACGTTGAGTACTTGCAATATGTACAGTAGAAAGGAGATTGTTTCAAAGACTTAGTGATCTGAGCTGGCCCGCCGGCAAAGGTGTCCGCTTGCGATGCTCACATCATGAGTTCGGGAACAGACTCAGGAGACGGAGGACTGGTGGGGGTGGGTGGGTGTGGTGAAGGATTGAGCATCCGAGGGACTGCTTTCCTTCTCGGGGGGGAGGGGGATTAAGTGTCCGGCACAATATGGACCCCTTCGGAGGCCAGGGGATCCACCCCAACTGGCGCCTGGTTCATGGGGGCGTGTGACAGATTTATGTATTTATTTATTTAAGAGATTAACCAGGCAGGCATACTGAGCGGAGACCGCTAGTTTCCAGATGTGACCTGGGGGTTACATAGAAAAATACAGCAGGACATGTACAATACAGGGGTAACAACAACAGATCCAGCAATAGTAACAGAGCTGGACCCGCATTTGATACAGTCTACTACTACAAGGTTAGTCCTAAGACTGCAGAGTATATACAGGCAGAAATCATGCAGGTATACAGTAATTTTGCTGAGACATATTAAAGCTGTCAAGGTACATCTAGATGCCCCTTGGTTGTGGGTCTGGGTTGCTGGTAGCAGTTGCATGCGTCAGAGAGAAATGGTCATGGAGGAGTGGGTTAAGGAGCCTAGGGGCGGGGGTGAGCCTGATGCGAGCAGGAAAATCTTTCCAGAGTTTGGGCAGGCGGTATTTGAAGGCAGATTGGCCCTTCAAAGTGTGCATGAAAGGGATTTTGAAAGTAGCCTGGAGTCTGAGCATCTGAGAGAGTAGGCCAGGGAGGGTTGTGCTGACAAAACGGAACTGAGGTAGGGGGAAGGGAATTTGTCCAGAATTTAGCTATGACATTTGCGCCGTGTATCCGATGTCAAGACTTGAGCGAGGGTAGTGTTAAGGAGCTGTATAGGTCACAGTGATGGGTGGGGGAGGGCATTCCAGGATGAAGCGACAGTAGGAGGAAAGAGGGTGTCCAGGCGGCAAGGTGGATGGGGGTGCTGATCCATCAGGCCACGCCACCGTAGTCAAAGATAGGGAGAATAATTTTATGCACTATTTCCTCCGGACCGTGGTGGGCAGGCGCACCCTTTATTACGATGAAATGGCCTTTAGTTTGGAGTGCAATTTTGGGGTGAGTCAATGTGGATGGAGAAATCATGCATTGACTCAAGCCATACTTCCAGGTATCTAAAGGAGGTGCAGGTCTCCAAAGGTGACCCGTCCAGGGTATGGAAGGTGGGGGAGAACTAGAAGGGAGAGTCGAGGTGCATCCCGAAGGTTAGGGAGACGGTTTTCTTTGAGCTTAGTACTAGTTGATTGGATCTGAGCCATTTTTGGACGGCATCAAAGTCCTGTTGGAGGGCTGCATACACGTCCCTATTGGAGGGGCCGGAGGCATACAGTACGGTGTCGTCTACATACATTTGTATGGCTGAGGGTAGAGCAGGTCAGTGGGAGGTCATTTAAGAATATGGGAAAAAGTAAGGGGCCCAGGACAGAGCCTTGGGGGGACCCCCATAGTGATTGGGAGTGGGGGGGGATACTTGTGTACCAATTTTTACAGACTGTTGTCTGCCAGTCAGGTAGGCCTGGAACCAGCTAGTGGCTAGGCTGGAGAGGCCTGCGTCATTTAGTTTTGCGAGTTGCTTTGGGTGGGAGACGGTGTCGAAGGCCTTGGCCAGATCTATGAAAATGGCCGAGGTGATATGCCCCATGTCCATCTCTGAGGAGATGTCATTTGAGAGTCTTAAGAGTGTAGTGATGGTGGAGTGAGATTTCCGAAACCCTGACTGATAAGGGGTGAAGAAGGAGGTAGATTCGAGAAATTGAGTGAGTTGGGTAAGAGCTAGGTGTTCCTGAAGTTTGGCCAGAATTGGGAGAAGGGAAATGGGGCGATAATTTCCAGGTGCAGATGGATCACCACCCTTCGGTAGGGGTATGACGACCGCCTGCTTCCAAGCGGCTGGAATTTGAGCCATGGAAAATGAGCGGTTTAGGAGGTTGGCTAGAGGGGTGGCAATTGCAGGGGCTGATAGGTGTAGAAGTTTGGCGTCCAGTCCTAATGGGCATTTGCCTTTGTTAGGGTCTAGAGATCACAGGGCATGGAGTACTTCTGCCACGGAGACAGGACAGAATGAGAACGTGGAGATGGGTGGGGGTGCGTGGAGGGAATGGGTGCGGGTGAGGTGCACGGGTAGTTTGTGAGGAGAGACGCAGCGCAGTTAGTAAAGAAGGTGTTTGAAAGCGGAGGCAACTTTGCTAGGGTTTGAGACAGAGTTGCCATGGATGGATAGGGTTGGGGTAGGTGGTTGGGCGGCGGGGGGTGGGGTGAGCAGGGTTTTGATGGTTTTCCAGAATTTAGAAGGGTGGCTCAGGTTGGAGGAGAGAGCCGCCTTGAAGTAGTTTTTCTTTGCCTGCCATATAGCTTTGGTGCATGAGTTGCGGAGAGTGCACTAACGCTGCAGGGATTCTAGTGTGCCGATTTGCTTGTGTTTTTCCCAGGCCTGATCCCTGGCTCGGCAACTGCCGATGACATCGGTGGTGACCCAGGGGAGATGGGAACCCTTGACCGTATTACATCTTAGGGGAGCATGATAGTCCCATACAGCAAGCATGTTGTCTCTGAACATGTCAAAGGCGTAGTCAATAGAGGGAGCCATCTGGATGAATGAGCAGTCGACGTGGGCGAGGTCATTTAGAAGGGAAGGAAGACAGAGGGATTTATAAGCCCTTGTGAGGAGTGTCCTGGGTGGGGGGGGTTGCGGGTCTGTGCACCTTCCTGACCATATAAACCATATGGTGATCACTCAGGGAGTCGGGGAGGAGGCCGCCTTTTATTATTCTGTGAGGGTGGGTTGTGAAGGCCCAGTCCAGGGGGGAGTGGTTTTGTGTTTTTCAGCTTAGTCGGTGGGTTGATTGATTTGTTGGGAGAGGTTTAGGGAGTAAATTTTGCTCCGTAGTTTAGAGCAGTCTTTTGCTACCCAATTGTGGTTGAAATCCCCGAGGATGTAGAGCTCGCCAGCTCTGGCAGCCGACTTTAGAGTGGCTAGGTGGTCTAGGACGCTAGGCGCAGGGGTGACCGGGGTGCAGTATGTCCCTGCCACGTACACCAGGGAGGAATGTGGTAGAGTGAGCTTAATCAGCATCGATTCTATTTGGGGAGTGGGTCCAGGGATCTGGACAGGGGTGAACTGGAGCCTGGTGGATATGTACATGGCGAGGCCTCCTCCTTTCTTCTTGTCCTGTCTATCCTGCCTGATTACTGTGTAGCCAGGGAGGGCTATTTCTGAATCAGCATGGTGTGGTTTCAGCCATGTCTCAGTTATAATGCAGATGTCTGGGCGGAGAGTTAGGGCAGTGAGTTGCATCTCAGGTACTTTGTTCAGGAGGCTGCAGATGTTTAGGTGAAGTAATCTAAGGCGCTTTGGGACGGTTTGGGGGGTAGAGTGGGGTGATGGGCCAGTGTTGGTTTCAACATCCCCTGCCAAGAGGAGAAGCAGGGTAATGTAGTGCATGGAGGCATTCCATGTGTATCTGGACTTAGGCTTTGAGTGGTTAGTTAGTGGTGTGTAGGGAGAGGTTGAGGTAGCTAGATTTCGTAGGATGGATAGGCCAGGAAAGAAAGAGGGGGGAGGACAGAAGAGCTTAGAGCCCATGTATGGGTGGGCATAAGTGGCTGGAGCAGAGAGGTGGAGGTAGATGGGGGCATAGGGGAGATTGCGCGATGTGGAGGGGGTGGAGGTTTGGACCCTGTATGGGCTGGGTTGCTGGGGGAAAGAGGCAAGAGGAAAAGCTAGGGAAATGAGTGGTATTAGGTAGAGGAGCATGTTTGATATGTGAAGCATGCAGCAGCAGCTGGGACTCGCTATAGCAGCCGCTAGTGGTGGGATCTTATAAGCTGCTAATCAGAAAGTGGGCTGATAGGTTCTGGCATGTCACCTGGTTACAGCGTCACCTGTCTGTGGCTGTATAACTGAATGCTGACCAAGGGTGATGGTGGGGGTGGTGGGGAGCTGGCGCGCAGCGCCGAGAATCGCAGCATGCCGTGCTCCAGGCACAGGGAGCTGTGTTTCCTGCCTCCATACCTTGCTTCACGCTCCAGTGGGGGCGCTCCTTGAGATGTCCGATGGGGAGGGCGGTTGTTCCTGAGGCCCTCGCGACCTTCGTGGGGTTCCTGGGGGAGGGCAGCATCTCTGGCCCTCTCGACCCACTGTGTAAAGAAGACAGAGAGGAGAAAGTTATTTATTTGCAAATTGGAGGGGCGGAATTGAGACCAGGTGAGTGTGGTACTGCTTAGATCACCTTTTTTGCCTGAGACCAAGCTCCCGTTAGCCCTGCACTTGCTTGTAATCTGTAGCTGCGCAGTACAGTTTAGCCCTGAGATTTAGCTCCTAGCACAGTTATAATCAAACATGAGTGCAAATCTACAAAAATTCCACACAGCAGCTTCTAACACAGTTTGTAAACGAATATGAGGGCAAAAATAAGCAAAGAATTACAAACTAACTGCTTCGCCCTGTCACAGCTTGAAAATATATTGCTGCGCAGAAGCAGATTTGACTCTTAAGGTATCAGTAACAGTTCTTGTATTAGCGAGCAAGCAAAAGGGACACAGTGTGCAATTAAGTTCTTAAGGTACAGGATACTAACTTATACATCGAAGTAAAACATGAGGGGCAAAAGTAAGCAAAAAAAACTATCAGCAGTTTTTTTTTTTTTTTTTTTTTTTTAACTACAGTCTCAGTATGGCATATGTTTGATTTAGCTGCATTAAAGGCAAGTAATGTTTGTTCTAGTGCAGTTTGAAAATTGGCGCCAAAAAGCACAATAGAAGAGAATCGCAGCATGCCGTGCTCCAGGCGCAGGGAGCTGTGTCTCCTGCCTCCATACCTTGCTTCACATTCCGTTGGGGGGGCTCCTTGAGATATCTGATGGGGAGGGCGGCTGTTCCTGAGGCCCTCGTGACCCTCGTGGTGTTCCTGGGGGAGTGCAGCGTCTCTGGCCCGCTTGCTTCACGGCTCCAGTGGGGGCTCCTTGAGATGTGCGATAGGGAGGGTGGCTGTTCCTGAGGCCCTTACGACCCTCGTGGGGTTCCTGGGGGAGGGCAGTGTCTCTGGCCCTCTCGATCCGCTTGCTTCACACTCCGGTGGGGGGGGTTCCTTGAGATATCTGATGGGGAGGGCGGCTGTTCCTGAGGCCCTCGCGACCCTCGTGGGGTTCCTGGGGGAGGGCAGCATCTCTGGCCCTCTCGACCCACTTGCTTCATGCTCTGGTGGGAGGGGGGCTCCTTGAGATGTCCGATGGGGAGGGAGGGAGGCTGTTCCTGAGGTCCGCGTGACCCTCGTGGGGTTCCTGGGGGAAGACAGCGTCTCTGGCCCTCTCGACCTGCTTGCTTCACGCTCTGGGGGGGGTTCCTTGAGATGTCTGATGGGAGGGCGGCTGTTCCTGAGGCCCTCACGACCCTGGGGTTCCTGGGGAGGGCAGCGCCCTTCTGGTCTCCTCCTCGACCTGGGCTGTGTCTCTGGTCTCTTCCTCAACCCGCTAGTGCGCCTGACATCATTGCATGTCATGCTTTCCAGGGGTTAGCATGCAAAAAATGCTGCCTGCGCCCTCACGGCACCTGACCCCAAGCGGAGCAAGTATTCTGTCGGGTGACCCACCCCCACAGCCACATCTGGGGGGTAAGCCTAGGGAGTCCTGCTGATAGCAGTGATGCTGCCAGTAATCTGAAAGTGTTTCTGTGTGGCGGTTGTCTCAGCAGCCCCACCTTGGAGGGCCAGCTAGGGCAGATCAGTGGTCTGTGGTTGCTCCTGGGAGGTGGGTGGGTCCAGTGAGGTCAGGGCTGAAACACAGGAGCAGGTCAGTGCAAAGAAAAAAAAAAAAAGCACATGCTCTGGCAGAGTCACTACGACTGTGAATGCATTAACTAGATAAGGGTGTTTCATGGGCTTAAACATAAACATTTATTTAAAAAAATATCAGATTTACAAACCTTTCAGTCAGATACTCATTTACACAGGCACCACATCACGAAGACCAAAGCAGTTCAAACAGTATACAATAGCTAAAGCAAATAGACATCTGGAGTCTGAGAAGCCCAGAGTGTTGACATGAAGGCTGTTGCATACACTAATTTTAAAGCAGTACACATGCTAAATCTAAGGGCATGGCTACATCACTGTCACATGAGACAGGGGCCATCGTAGGAGAAAGAAAGTCAATAAAACTATTTGTTATGGAGATTCCCAGGGGTCGTAAAACTACCATACAGCTAACAAGCTAATTTAGGAAAAACTCCTAGTAGCAGACAGAGGGAAGGACACACTCTGATTTAACATGCATATCAAAACACTCTACATAAACATATGTTTTTGGCACATTCTGGGTGGATACTCCTTTAACTTTCTGTGGTCTCAATTAACTCCTCAAGCCAGAAGAAAAATAATGCTCTAAAGCTTGCTATATACTACACACAGGCACAGAAACTGGAATAACAGGTTCCAAGGAGTATAAACTCAGCAGGAATGTTAGGGGGATGGCAGCTCTGATAACTGTTCCAATCATTCTTTTCACTAATAGAAACTGAGCCAGGAAAAAAGTAAAATACATTTCATCAGACTGTTTACAGCAACTACATGAACCTGCATGATTTATCTGTAAAGACAATTAAAAATGTATTTCTAAAAGCATTACTAAAATAAACTCTACGTGTGTGTGTGTGTGTATATGTATATGTGTGTGTGTGTGTGTGTGTATATGTATATATATATATATATATATATATATAGTATATAGACAGAGAAAGATAGAGATATAGATATATGTACGTGTGTGTGTGTGTGTGTGTGTGTGTGTGTGTGTATAGATGGATAGCTATAATATAGTAAACAAATAGTGTTAATCCCAAAAGCTGAGCTTTGTTTTTAGTATATAAATGTTTAAGAAATACCTGAAAGCTGAGTCTTTCCTTTTGAGACACCAGGTGACTCTAATAATCATTTGTTCCAAGGGGGTTTAAGTCAGTTTGAATGCATTAAATATTATCTATTTTCCTAGTCCTTAACAAAATGCAGGGACTGCATAGATTTGTTCTGTTCCTTGGCCAGATACCAAACTAGTGACTCTTCTTTCAGCATGATAGGATCCACCTCATGCCCCTCTCACATGAATAAAAAAAAAGGTGGGCTGGATTTTTAGGAGCTTCTTGGTGGAGGTGGGTTGGATCTTACTTCCCCCAAAAAGACAATGCTGCCTCCCACTACTCAGGTTCCAGTTCTTGTACCACCCATTTAAGAAAGAAAATAGTACCCTGCAACCATTGACTAACATGAAAGCGTATTTATTTGAGGACGGAAAACATTCTTGGAGGAAGGTAAGGTGGAGGAGACTATTTACACCTTCAATCAGTTCCACGAACAGAAAACATGACGTCACCCCTTTTGTACATGCAATACTTCTGTAGGCTCCGACCACAGTCATAAAAAAGGACTTGGTAATCTATAGGCGAACAAGTACCGGATGCGCCTGTTCATTCAAAACACTGAGACAAGCTATAAGAACTACACAAAATTACAGCCAAATGCAGTGCAAAGTAAATTGAGTTTATTTATTTCTCAATAACATCAAATAAAGTGCAATAAAGTTTTGTAAAGCAGCCCAAAGTGTAAAATCACCAGCGGAACGCTGAGGTGGAGCTTAATGTCCAGCTTGGTGTCCCATTGGTGATTTTGCAGTTTGGACTGCTTTACCTGAGTTTATTGCTCTTTATTTGAGGTTACTGAGCAATAATAATAATGTCACTACTTTACATTGCATATGGCTGTAGTATGGTGCCTTTCTTACACCTTGTCTCATATGTAGGAGAAACTTGCTTAGTCAGTGGTCTTGGACCATGCAGCAGTCAGAAAGGTCCAGTGGTGCTGCCTTCTGAGGGTGTAGGCTATGCATAGCTCGTACCTAGGATCAACAGTGAAAGTCAGTTTTGAGGGGCAGGTGTGGGTGGAGCAAACCCTCCAGTGGTTGAGGTTACTAGCGAAAACTCCTCCTCCCAGTTATCAACAACCTGTTGTCCCACTAACATGGATTAAGAGTCCCTTGGGGGGGGGGGAGTTAAGACATAGGATTTTGTCAGAGAGCAGGTGATGAGGGGAGATGGGGAGAATAAATAAATAAAAATATTTTTACTCCCAGAAGTGGGTGGATTGTCCTGATGCATAAAAGTATGGTACTGATATCGCATATTCAGATTTTCAGGGCTGCTTAGTGGCCAAGCATGCTAACGCGCCAGTGACCCTGTTTCTTGAGCAGATCGGGTCACTGGGATTGGGTCAGCCAGGACTAGGGAAGTGCTACCCATGGTAACTCGGTCCAGCCTGGGATGGGTGGTGCCATGACCCACCACTGCAGTACCCCTGTGGAAGGCCATGGTGCTTGACACTCTCCACAGGAGCACACTCTGTGAGAGGCCATACAGTGGCTACAAGGCACCAGGGGGCAGGTGGAAGAATAGGTCATGGAGGGAAAAAAAAACAGCATGAGGAAATGTCTGGAAGTCAGCATGAAGACACCTGAACTCTTGGGTCCTGCTCTCTAACTCATATTCTCAGATTCAGGGTGAAGGTAAGTGGTATGTCAAGGCAGGAAGGTGGTCAGTCTTCATAAGTGGGGAAGGTGTGCCCAGACTGCCAGAGGATAAACACGGACAGGAAAATAAAAGGGATTTGCAAGGACCATGAATCAACTTTTCCACTCATGGTAATTACCACACAGTGGAAGAAGCATCTCATGCGCTAGCTGCGGCTCCTGGCTGAGGGCCAAGTGTGACCCAAAATGCACCATGACACACAGGTACTGAGTGACCCCCTTCTTCCTTCTTCCCTTTTTGTAGGGTGGGCAAGTCTGCCTTAATGAACCAGTATGTGAACAATCGCTTTAGCAACCTCTACAGAGCCACCATCGGGGCTGACTTCCTCGTCAAGGAGATCAAGGTGGAGAACAAACTAGTGACTTTACAGGTATGGACTGTCCCAGACAGGGCTCGGTTGAAGCAGATGAATCATCTGGAGAGGTTCCATTCATTTAGGATATACTGAACTTACACAGGAATAAGCCCAACCGAGATACAATACCTTATTCTCTGTTTTGTTTTTCTTAATTTATATTTTCTGCACCTAAATCCAGGACAACCCCCTTCAGCAGCATTTGCCCAGCCCAGTTCTATGGCTTATCTAGCACATACATCCCCTCTACCCCTGGCTTACTTCCTAAGGTGGGCCCTCCCTGACCCACCTGGGGGGCAGGAGAGCAATTGGCCCCTCTACACAGAGGGATCTCCCAAGGATGGGGAATGGCTAGTTGCTGGAGCCTAACCCTGAGTGGGCGCTGTAATCCTGCTGTCTTACAGTGTTTCTTTGTTCTTGCCCCCCCCACATGGAAGTTAGCTCATGAGGAGTGTCCAGCGCACACATGCTGAAACCTGATGCTGCATAACACTTAGCTGTCAACCACTCCTCCCTCTGATGCATCCCCTGCTGCACTACCACCTGTGGTCACCCAGGTGGCAGTTTGGCAGCAGGGACCATGACCCTCCATTCTGCCCCGAAGAGTGTTCTGTGGAATGCTCTGCCCTTTCTCCCCTGTTGGCCCTTTGACTTGGGCTTGTTCCTGAACACAGGTCACTGGTTTCACCAGCGACAGCTCTACTACTGTGCCGGTGGGCTGGACCAATATCTCATTTTCAGTGAGGGAGGAGTCTTGCTCTTACACCACTATACCAGCTGGGAGGGAACTGGGGAGGTTGATTGACCTGCCCAATTAAAAAGTGAGCCTGTTGCTGTGGTGAGGTTAATACCTGGGACCTTCTGGCTGACAGCTCTTTGATCTGCCCATTATGAGACTATGCCTTTCTGACTGTACAGCTCTTACTTGGCCAGTTATGCATCAGCAATCCTATTCCAGACCTCAAAATCCTTTAGTTTGCATTAACAAAATTATGAGGTGTCGTTGGTCCTAAAACTAAAAACTAAGCAAAGTGTTGTCTTTGACCTACACCTTGGCATTGCCTGGTGGGAAATAAATAAATAAATAAAGTTGTCAAGGGTGGTGGTAGTTGCACTTTTCTTTTCGATGAAGACTTTGCCCAGGGAGGGTAGTGGTTGACTTTGGTGCTTGGTGCATGATGACTGTGGGTGTGGGGGTTGGTGGCACTTTCCATTGTCACAAGAACTGCACTTACTGTGGGTGGGTAGTCTTTTGGCATAGATTGCAGTTTGCTTTGGGTGCCCAGTGCATGGTGACTGGTGGTGATGATGTGGGCTGTGGATCTGCAGTGAACTGGTCCATGTCAGGGTTGACGTAGGTCAGCGGCACAGTATGGTGGAGTTGGGAGGGGATCCCAGTAAGGGATCAAAGAGGAATAATAAAAAACTAAATTGAACCTGTAACACCCTTGTTGCTTCTCTCTGCACAGATTTGGGACACAGCTGGAACGGAGCGCTTTCAGTCCTTGGGGGCTGCCCTATACAGAGGCTCAGACTGCTGTTTGCTGGTCTTTGATGTGACATCCCCAGCCACATTTAGCGCTGTGGACCTGTGGAAGAAGGAGTTCTTGGTACAAGCCAACCCCACTGACCCAGAGAATTTTCCTTTTGTTTTGGTGGGAAACAAAACAGACCTGGGAAATCCAGAGGTACGGAGGGATGATCCCATGTTATACATGTGTCTAAGGATTACAGCTTGGCTTTATTGGGCTAGTCTGTTGACTTGGCTGTGCTTCTAGAGCGATTATGCCCCCTGTCATACTCTGGGTCAGCAGACTGAGGATGTGTCACATAGGCAGTGCAGTCACTCTCTGGGTTGGGGGTGGGGAGAATGTCGGACACATGTCACTCAGCATCTCAGTCTGCAGCCAGTTCTTACAACAACGGACTCTCAGAGACTGATTACCCAAGTTGCTCATGGCAGAAGCCGAGTCATGTTATGAATATATTTATACCATAGGAGTAACGAATGACAGTGCAGAATAAAAATGGTTATTTTGCCCTGTTATTCTGCTGCTCATGGTATTTCCACTACAGTTTTGTCACAATGGTATGACGGAACCCAGGGTATAAATTATATTCCACAGAGCCTCCAAGAATAAATTTTTCTTTTCAGTCTGGAATATAGCCAACAATGCAGCCTATCACTCTTAGCTTTGCTTTGCTCTGCCACCTGTTGCTAGGCAACATTGTTGGCAACATTCCAGCTTAAATAAAAGCCTTACTCCTGGATGCCCTATGTAATATCCTTTATATACTGTATCTGTTCTGTACCAGTGGGGAGTAAATTGGGTAATAAATCATGTTATTTTGGGATAAATATTTATTTTCTCCATCCCACTCTGGACAGAACTGTCACAGGGTACAGGGCAGACAACTTACTAGCAACCCATATCCTAACTACTTATTCTGCTGCAGGGCTCCATGATGTTTGATTACTCCTACTTCTCCCTGGCCCATGAGTCCTATAGCAGGATCAATATTATATTCGTTTTCCAAGACGTGCTGCCTTGTACCTGGAAACATCTTGAACTCTGGCCATGTTCCTGTACTGTACTCCATGGCTTGGGGTCGTAGAACTAGTCCTAGGAATAAGTGGAAGCTAAACACTGCTTGTGAGAACAGGCCTCCTGTCAAAACTGGCTGCATTTTGAATTGCTTGAATACATTAAACTGAATGAAACTCCTGATACTTCCCCAGAAACTCAATAGGAAGCAGTGAAACTTACTGTAAGAGGTAAACTCATAGAGTATGCCTCATAACTGAGAATGGACAGAGACCAGTTAGTGATCACCAGGAAGGTGCTCTGAAATCCTTGGAGAGGGAACTTAGACTTAACCTAGAGGATAGGGATACTTTTCAGCCACTAATCTCGGAGCTTAGGGTGGCTGTTGACTCTTCTTTACAACATAGAATGGAATACACCCTTTTCAGGCTGAACAAATCTTACTGGGAAGCGGGGGGAAAATCCAGAAAACTCTTGGTCCATTGCCTCTGCACCAGGGAGGAAGAGAGATATGTTTCACTCATTGATAAAGCTGATGGGATGAAAATATCTGCCCAGCCCTAATAAATGATGAATTTAAGTAGTTCCTGTACTCCTCAGAGGCATCCCTACTCTGGCAGATTATGATGTCCTCTATAGTGACATCACACAACTGCAGGTCTTGGGGGAGGCAGTTCTGCTCCTTGACCTCCCCTTTACATCTGAGGAGGTTTCTGAAGCAATTGCCAGCATGGTAGCCAGTAAATCACCAGGGTCTGATGGCTACCTCAATGATTTCTACCATGCCTAAGTGTCTATCTTGGCACCCAGACTGGCGACTGTCTTTAATGAGGCATGGGCTTGGGGGATCAACCTCCCTCCCTCCCTCCCATCATCCTGCTTCCCAAAAAGAGGAGGGACAGTGTCCTTACTCACAGTGTTGCCCCAATTCGCTTACCAATGTAGATGCCAAGATATTTGCAAAGACACTGACCTGTCTGCTTGAACCTGTCATGCCCACCTTCATACACTCAGACCAGGTGGATTTCATTCCAAGCATGTTGGGCTCAGACAATACCTGGAGGCTATTAGTTGTCCTCTGGCATATTATGGGGAAGGATGAGCCTTCTGCCATCCTGTCCTTGCCTGCTGAGAAAGCTTTTGACAGGGTAGAGTGGGCCTACTTTTTGACACCGTGTCTCATTTTGCCATATCTCCCCACTTCATACAGTTAGTGTAACTACTGTACACACAGCCATCTGTCTGTGCTTACAAATTTGGTCATTTCCCAGGCCTTTGCACTTCACTGGGGGATGAGACAGGTCTGTCCCCTCTGCCCCTTTTTGTTCATATTGGCCATTAAGTCTTTAGCCCACAAAATTAGAGCCTCACAGTCCTTTCCAGGGATTCCTGTTGGTGACACTCCACAGAAAATATCTATGTTTGTGGACGACATCACATTGTAGTGCACTGACCTTCCCAGCTCTCTGGCTGCTTTACAAACCATCACTGACCAGTATTTCACCTTATCTGGCTATAAGATGAATGTGTCGCCTTTGATAAGGTGTCTTGGTCCTTTTTGTATGCTACTCTAGTATAATTTGGATTTCCTGCTGATTTTGTAGCTGTGTTGTGATCTCTTTACCACTATCCCCAAGCATACCTTAGAATTACTGGGTCAGTCTCATCCCCTTTTACTCTACAGAGGGGCACCCAGTAAGGATGCCCTGTATGCCTATTCTGTTTGCCCTCTTTATGAAACTCTTGGCATCTCTTCTCCAATTATCCTCACAAGAGCAAGGAATCCCTCTAGGAGGCAGAGAATATAAGTTGAGCCTTTTTGATGACAGCATCTTACTAACAGTTGTAAATCCCTCAGAGTCTCTACATGAGGTTTGCAACATTTCAGAACATTTTGAATACTTGGTAGGTTTATGTCTTAACGTCACCAAAACAGAGGTTCTAACATTCAGCTATAACCCACCCCAAACAATTAAAAAAAAATGGCTGAATGTTCGATGGAATGGGAACTCCCTGAAATATATTGGAGTCCTTTTAACTAAACACCCCGACCACTTGGAAATCCTTAGCTATGAGCCCCTGATTATCGCAGTAACAGAGGACTTTCATCGGTGGTCCTCATCAGCCTTTCTTTTTTTGAATAGACTCAAAGCTATCTGACAGAATATCCTACCCCACATTTTGTAGTACCTTCAAACTCTCCCATTCCTCCCAAACCCTAGTTATTTCTGGGAATGGGCTGAACTCCTTAGTCATTTTCTGTGTGTGTGTGTGTGGGGGGGGGAGATGTCAGTGACCCTGGCTCCGACTTTCTGTTCTGCAGCTTTCCACAGCACACAGTGGACTCAGTTTCCCAAATCTGTGGTTTATGCCTTGGCTTGACAATTAAGTAAGCATTAATCACTGACAGAGGAGGGCTCTACTGGTGGATTAATGCCCGCCGGCGGGGTGGTGCATGAGGGCGGAGCCCGAGGGCTTCCAACCACCCAGAGGGCATTAATCCATGATAGAGCCCGACTCTGGAGGTGATTAATGTGCTTGTAACATGGCAAGCGTGACTGGAATAATGTGCGACCACTATTTCACTACAAAAGCAGAGAGCAGTCACATCACAGTAGTATTTGGCGATCCTAAACTATCCATGGCTTGTCTAGTAACAGCAGAGCGAGATGATCATAGAATGTGCGCGGTCACGCTTCGTGACAGAGATTCATTTATATAGTGTCCGCTGTTTTAGACTGCCCACCACGAGAGTACTACTATGTGTACGACAGACCCTAGACTATGATTCCCTGATTTCGACCTACCATTCTACTACTTAGTGGGTCGGGCTCACATCCCGATGCGATATAATGGCGGTGCACTGTGGGACATTTGTTTGCCGTCATAGACTGAGAGCAGACAGTATGGATATAGTGCTATGTGACTCACTCGCATGTCTTTTTGTCCGTATTTCTCAGCTCATCTACCACACATACAGATGCACACGTAGAGAAGAACAGGATTGCTTTAGTTACTGTGTTTCTTTGGCGGCGGCTGCTCTCTTCCTTCTGTCTGCTCTATCACTGCTTTCGGTATCTGAGTTTGCCGTTCTCTTCTGCCTGGTGCAGTGGTTAATGACCGCAATCTGCCGGCAGTGAGACTCTCATGCATTCACCCAGATGACAGCTCAGACTTACTCTTTACTTTTCAATTCTCCTCCTGCACGATCCTGATGCCAGGCACCTCCTACGCCACAATTACATCTCTGGGCTCTTCCTTCCTCATCTCAGTGCTGCACCCTCTCACTGATGGACATTCTGGGTACTAACCCAGCGGGCTCTGAGTGCTGCTGTCTGTGGACACTGTAGGTACTGACCTAGTGGGCATTACCTGTGGCTTAATCACTGCTAGGACTCACTCAGCTGACCCTTTTCGACCAATCGGAGTGCGCCATTTCACTCCCCTTTGCAGAGCCATGTTACAAGGCTTATTTGCTTATGGTTAGAAAGATATTGAGTTTGTTCTAAATGACTTGCACAATATTTATTGTGGTTCTGTTCTCACCCTCTCCTCAATATCTCCCCTTTTTGAACATGGCATGAACTCTTCTCTGGGGGCTGCTTAGGGGACCAGGGTCCCTTACTGGGCACTTTGGCATGGAACCATTCTAATCCATTAAACAAAGTGTATCCTTTTCTACACAGGTGTGCCAAGTGCGGATTAATTTATGTGCATCAGCTCCTGGATAGCAGAGGTATGCTTCCCTTTGCAGATTTGAGTACTAAGTATTCATTACCAGAAACTGACCACTTCCACGATTTACAGTTTAAGGCTTATTTGCATACCATGCCTTCCCATTGCAGGGTTTTCCCAGAATGTTCATTGGCACTTTTTACCCTACTTCAGCAACACCAGCAGATGGGGTGGGAAGTCATTTGGTGGGCACTATATATGCCATCCTCAGAGACCAGATTAAAGATTCCTCGATATTGGTGCTTAATCAATGGAACACCGATATTGAAATCCACTGTGAAGAACCCAGTGGTTAAAATACTCTCTTCTGAATTATAAACTTTCCATGGCCCTTTATCTTAAGGAATTTGTCACATGGGGTTCTTTAGAACACCAGCAAGGTTGATGAAATACAAAGGAGAATATGCGGGCCAATGTTGGCGAAATTGCGAAGAGAAGAGAAGAGGCTGGATCATGCCTACGTGTTTTGGTCTTGCCCTGTCCTGACCACCTATTGGAATAATAATGCCCATATACTAAAGCCTATGTTTGGGGTCGTCGGTCTTCTGACTCCCAAGTTGGTTCTGCTGAGTATTCCGACACCAGCTGGGAGTCCGAGGGGTCAGCGATTAAAATTATTATTAATCCTTCTGGCAGGAGCCAAAAAAGTGGTAACTAAATTATAGTTGCACAGCGGCAGCCCCCAACATTATCTATCACAGTGGGTTTCCATAATAGATAATATTATCCTTGAAAAATGTTCCTGTCGTTACTTGAATTACACGCCTGTGTTCGATGAAATTTGGAGAAGGTGGCCTCTTTACAAACTAGAGGCTGATTCGACTTTCATACCATGAATGCTTGTTTGGAACTATGAAGGGCATATAGACATAAAACCTTCTAATAACTATGTTTTAATGTGGGATAACTGTGAGTTTTTGACTTTTACAGCCTCCACCCATGTTTCTTGTCTTTCTGCCTGTACTGTATATACGGATTATACTTACCTGTTACATTGTTAAATATCTAATAATATTTAATTAAAAAAAAGATGAATGGGGCAAATCCCAGATTTTGTGACTCAGTGAGACCGGTCTACATTCTTGGGCTATAAGGCATCCTTATCTATGGTCCCCTGGAGGGGTAGTTTGCCTGGGTTTCCAGGTTAGGGCCATGGTATCTGCTACTATCACTGATAACATCACCAGCATGTTAGAAAAACTCACATTTGATGTGGACAGGTGGAGAACCTTGATGCTGTCCACATGGGATAGGGTTAATACACTGAAACATACTGCTCTCGAGAAGCTGCTGTATGTCCTAGCAAACCTTCCTGTCCAGCTCCCTGCTTCCTTCTTTAAGGCTGTCTCCACAAAACTTTCCAAGTAATCTGGAATTATAAATCCAGACACTCCAGAGGCATTAGAGAGAGGACAGCTTTGGCATTTCATAACTTAAAGCAGCGACATGAGTTTGCAGTTTTAAGACAGGCTATTGCTTGCTTTAAACCAAACCTTTGCACTTGACAGCCTAAGTGGATGGCACTAGAACTCCTCCAGTACAACATCCCCACTCCACCTGCTGTTGTAGTTTCAGACTGGGGGCTTTCTCCCATGTACCACTTAGTGTAGGGTTCACTACAAAACTGTGGCAGAAAGGCTGGCATTACACCTACTCGTGTTTGCATCCGGTGTGGACGAATCCTGCATTAAAAACCTGACAGTGTGCCTGTCAAATGGAATGACTGGGTGGCATTGGATAGTCACACTGTCACCCCTACATGGGTGTTCTGTTCTCCTTTGCAGAGTTGGAATCACTGTACAGAATCCTCGTGCACGTCTGACGGTTTCTCCAAATCGGACACCTACTTAGAGTGAAGGTGGCACACATGCATACCCTTCCTTCCCCGGACCCAGTAGAAGGCATGCTTCAAGTTGCCCTCTACTCAGAAGGTCATTACCCATCTCAAGATGCTCCACATAAGCCTATAACAGCATTGTACAACAGCAGGACCCAGAGAAGAATGGGAGAGGGAGCAGGATGTGACAGTCCCCCGGTGTGACTGGAACGTTTTTGGCCCAGGGTCTACAAAGCATCCAGAGAAAAACAGGTTAAAACCATAAAATAAAAGGTCCTCTATAGGGCATACGGACAACACTGTGACTTTACATGGCCAGCGTCATGACTGCCAGTGAATGTTGGAGGTTTGAGCCACTGCAGGCTTCTCTAGACCATATTTTGTGGTATTGTCCCATGCTGGACTTGTACTGGGATGCCGTTTGGACAGTTTTCAGAGCAGTTGTCCCTCTACCTCATCATAAAGACCCTCAGCTGGCTCTGCTAGGTATACTCCCTCCCCAGGTTTGCCTCTTTCACACTTGCAGACTCTGTGTACTGTGGGGACCCTGGCTGCCACAAAATGTGTCTCTCTGGCATTAGAGGGCCTCAGACTGCTCTGCAGTCCAGGAGTGGACAAATCTGGTAGCTTTGACTGCATGCTACAAACAAATAGCTTACATTGCAGGAGATAAATTGGACACTTATGAGAAAGTCCAGTGCCTGTGCCGGCAAACTTTGGCCTGTTCGACTCGGCCTGTCCTCCCTCACAGATAAGGGAGCCCTGTCACTAATATGTTGGATTATAATATGTTGCTACCCACTGAACTCATCCCTGACACTGTGTACCCAGGTTGGTGAGGGAATCTGGGGCAGGTTGTGTCTCTTTGCAGATGACACTAAGCTCTGTGGGAGGGTGGATTGCAACAAGGGAATCAGGAAAATGCATAATGACTTACAGAAGTTAGAGGGGTGGTCTAAAGTCTAAGGTTTGGCAGCTGAAATTTAATACCAAAAAGTTCAAGGTAATGCACCTAGGGAGCAAGAACCCCAGGGCAGAGTACTGGATGGATGGGGTGAGACTTGGCACTACAGCTGAGGAATGGGACCTTGGAGTTATCATCAGTGACTCCCTCAAACAACTGGGTCAGTGCAGCAAGGCATACAGCAAAGTGAGTAGGATGCTGGGCGCTATCAGGAGGCGTATTGATAGCAGAAGGGAAGAAGTAATAACGTCCCCTATATAGATCCTTAGTGAGGCCACACCTGGAGTACTGTGCCCAGTTCTGGAGTCCTCACCTCAGGAAGGATAGAGACAGGCTGGAGACGGTGCAGCGCAGGGCAACAAAAATGATTCGGGGCCAGCAGGGCAGGTCCTATGAGGAGCACCTCAAGGTGCTGAACATGTACTCACTCAATTCATTTTTTTACCACGAAAAGACACCACTGAGCAGGCTCATTTACAAGGTGGTTCTGGAGGGACGCAACATAAGGTATGATACAAAACAGCATTTCATACAAGGACAATACATTTTTAACAACACAGAAATAATTGTACTTCTGAAAATAGCTAGCCTCTTGATTCTAGTATTCACAACAAGGAAACAGTACAGGGTGAGTATACATTTGATAAGACTAATATAAAAGTTATTTATTCACAGTAAGGGAACAATACAGTTAGGATATGATAGTCTCTCCAGATTCAGGAGGACAGGTTGTGAAAAACAAGATGGAGGGTGGGGAAAAGGTGTTCAAAAGGGGGTTGGAACCTGTGTGAGGAAGTGGTGTTCAGGAGGATTACAAGTATAGGGAAAATCAAGAAGGAGCAGGACAGGTATGATAAGGATAGATTATTTGGGCTGTGAATGAACAGGGCATGTACAATTAGGAAAGTCTATAAGGGTTGAGCAAGTCCATGAGTAAATAGCAAGGCGGGTAAGTTAGTACTATAGGGGAGGGAGGGAAGCTCATGGGGATTGTAGAACTGAGGACAGTTGGTGGAGGCAACTACAGTAGTGTCTACAAACAGCTAAGAGAGTACAAAAGGGGCTAATAGGCAGTGCAAAAGGGTTTATAAGAATTAAGGTGGAGGCTAGACATAGCTATTACAACTTTCCTTCAGTGATTGTCTAAGCGCGGTTTTGAATGCATTCATCCCAACAATATGCGTGAGTTTTACGGATCTTTGCAGTGTATTCCAGAGGTTGGGGAGGGCATGGCTTGGGGATGAGGAACCATAGTGAGTACGGATTCTGGGTATATTTAGCATAATATAGGAGTATCTTCTGAGTGGGTAAACTTCAGAGGTGTATTTAAAAAGGTCAGTGATGTAGGAGGGCAGCTTGTTGGTAAAGGCTCCGTAGTCCCATAGAGAGGCATTTTTTATTCTTCTAGTGCTAAGTGAAGTCCAACCTAATTGTGCATAGAGGGAGCAGTGGTGAGTATTAAATGGAGCTCCAGTGATGAATTTTAATGCTCTGTGGTACAGA
This sequence comes from Neoceratodus forsteri, assembly GCA_016271365.2. Classification (NCBI taxonomy): domain Eukaryota; kingdom Metazoa; phylum Chordata; order Ceratodontiformes; family Ceratodontidae; genus Neoceratodus; species Neoceratodus forsteri. The sequence continues at coordinate 424,254,508 of CM028138.1, forward strand.
GTATCCAGCTTGGCTAGAGCAGTGGTGGAACAATGGCTATAAATAAAATCAGCCTAGATGATGAGGGGGAGAAATGTGGTCTGTACCAGTCTTATTTTGGCCGTGTGGTTAAGTAGGTGCCTGATTCTGAAGAAGAGGCCTAGCCTTTGTCATAGCTTTTTGGAGAGTTCCTCTATATGTATAGTGAATGATAGCCTACAATCGAGCCAGAAGCCCAGGTATTTGAATTTATCTACTACCTTTAGTGGTTCCCCCAAGAGGGTCTTGATCAGGAGTTTTGCATTAGTGGAACTAGTACTACTGTATTAGGTTTGGCTTGAGGAGATATAAACATAATTTTGTTTTGTTTTTAGCACTGAGCAACAACTTTAGCTGCAAGAGGTTTTGTTGCAGCAGGTTGAACTCCTGCTGCAGCTGTATACACGCAAGCTCAAGGGTAGGCCTAGCAACATAGAGAACTGTGTCATCTGCAGAAAGATGAACACTTGCTGTACTGATTTTGGTGTCAATATCATTGATTATAGATTGCGAATAATAAAGGCCCCATTATTGACCCCTCAGGAATGCCTCTTTATAATGTTTTAAGGGGGGAGAGATCGCCTTGGGCTTTGACCTGCTGTTTTCTACTAGCAAGCGAACCATTTCAGAGCCATGTCATCCAGACCAGTATCTCGCAACATAAATAATAATAACTCGTGGTCTACGGTATTGAATGCCTTGCTCAAGTCCAAAAGAGTGCGCTGAAGTGGTTTTCAGAATCTAATGCAACTTGCCAGTCATTTGTTACATTTGACAGTGCTGATACTGTACTATGTCTAGGTCTGAATCCGGATTGGAGGGGTTTAGCATGTTTGTGGTTTCTATGTGTTCTCTTAATTGCACATTAATCAGTTTTTCAAGTAATTTAGAAAGTGTATGTAGTAAGGATATAGGCCAGTAGTTGTTAAGATCACTTGCATTACCAGATTTAAAAAGTGAAATAACGTGCAGTTTTCCACTCAGTGGGGAGAGTTCCTTGGGAAAGAAACAGGTTAAATAGATGGACCATGGGCGATGTCAAAAACTGATGACCTAGCTTTAGGAAGAAAAGTTCAAGTAGATCGGCTCCTGCACTTTTTTTGTGTATCCAGAGTTATTAAGAGGTCCTTGACCTGCTTAAAGTTTATTGGACTAAAACTAAACTTGGCTGATTGTTTGGTAGCCTTTGGTGGGGGAGCATGGCAAGTCTTTGTTGCTGGGTTGAGTGAGAAGTTTGCTTGATGGAGAGGTATCAAAAGCTAACCCAGTGGTGGCAAAATGGTTATTTAGTTGCTAGCCTTTGCTAAAGGACAGGATGGTCTGAAACATGTCAGGCAAAGACATGTGTCTGTGAGCTGTTACAATAAACACATTTTGCTGAGATAATCTTCACCCTCTTATGGGGTAGTGAGAGCTCTCAACTCTATGTATTATTTCATTGCTCTGAGATGCATTGTTTACTAATATAGGTGTTGTCAAGGAGATAATCATGGAAGGTAGTGATGATGAGGTGCTGTGCCCTTCAATATCCCTTAGGATTTGCCAAAATTTGACTGCATCCTTTTTGGATGATTCTAGCACAGATTGAAAGTATTTGTTTTTTTTGGCCCTTATAAGCTTTGTGCATTGGTTCCTAGCAGTTCTAAAAGCCGCCCAGTCTGTTAAGAGTTTTGTTTTGTGAGCCCTTTTCCATTGGGTATATATCTCTGCCATGTAAGGCTGACTTTAGTTCACTAGTAAACAAGGGGCATATCCTTTTCCTTGTCCTGATTTTTACTAGAGCTGCATGTTTGTCAGTCACCTTCAGAACAAGGCTGTGGAACAGGTTGTAGGCCTCTTCGACTGTGGGTGCTAGGTAGAAATCTTGCCATCGAATTTTGCTTAGGTCTGTGAGAAAGTCGGTGCAATTGAATTTGCAGTGGCTCCTCTTAAATTTGAAACTGGAGTTAGATATGGGCTTGGGTAAGGACCTGACGCAGGCTGTAGCACTATGATCACTTACATCATTGTGGAATACCCCAGTGTGTGATTTTGTGGGGATTATTTACCAGGATTAGGTCAAGAACAATACTGTGCACAAGAGTTTTGATGTTAGGGCGAGAGATGTCAGTAATAATTTGCGTAAGGCCATAGCAGTCACAAAGATCTTTTAAGGGTTTTGAGCAAAGGGAGTACCAGTCAAGGTTAATGTCTCTCATTATATTTGATTCTGAGCTATGAGCATCCAGCAGTTTGCGGAGATGGGTTAATAACCCAGGCTTCCTGAGGGTGGTCTGTAACAGCCTGTGAGTAGTATAGCCTCATCAGGTAATAAGGAGATTTTTAAGGTAACGCTTTTGAACTCATTAGGGACAGTGGATATGTCAATTACTACTACCGAAAGCTTAACCACAACATATATTGCACCCCCCCAGTGGGTCTGTCGGCCCTAAACACATTGTATGAACAAGGGTGCTGGAAGATGGTAAAAGCTGAGGGGGCTGAGAATCAAAAGGGCACTTATGAGGGTGCAAAAGACACTTTTTCTGTACTAGTTTTGCCATACAGAAATAAAAAGTGGATGGTTACCACTCCTCGTTCGCCCCCAGTTCTGGCACCTATGTGTATGGAGGGATATTATATTATGGTCAGGGGCTGAAGCTCTTAACCAGGATTCTGTAATAACTAACACATCAGGTTTAGTGTGGCAGATCCAAGCCTGAATCATGTAAAGTTTTTTGAGCAAGCTGCAGGCATTAATATGTAGAAAACTGAGACCTTTGAGATGTGATAGGTTGGAGGATTCCACAATAGGAGATGGGGACCAGGGACTCACTGGAGACAAGAAGGGAGACATGATAGAAACCTTCAAGTTCCTGAAGGGAATTAACATGTTGAACTGTGGGAAACTGTTTAGCTTTAATACTAGTTCATGGTCACATGGATGTGAGTGGAAACTGACAGGAGGGAGGGAGGAAGTATTATTTTACAGAAAGATTGGTGAAGCCATGGAATAGTCTTCCAGCCAGAGTGGTGGGTGCTAAAGCCATAGGTGGTTTCAAGCACACTTGGGACAGAATGAAGAATATGGTAAGGGCTTGAGGTGTCAGAAACTGGGAAGGTAATGGGGGGAAGGACAGGGAGGGCTAGGACCCTGAAGGGACAGCAAATCCCAGGGCTAAACAGGGAACTCCGGCATACGAAATAGACCACTGGTCTTTTTCTATCATCATTATTATCATCATCAATGTTTCTGTGTTTTTATGTTATCCTGCTCTTAGCCGACAGGCAGCTGTGCCTGACCCCTGCACCCATACTGTCTGCCCATTTTTGCCCCTTCTGCCTCCCCCCGCCCCACTGAACACATTCTGCATACATTTCATTGGAACTTTTCGAGTACTGTGCTTGATTCTGATGCTACTTATTACACTCTGCAGCACTGTCGGCTACCCTCTGTTTGACACCTTTCAGCTCAGAACTTAAACCCCAACAAAGGTAGACATGCAGATAGAAGGGTCTTTGAGCATTTGTATCTAGTCTGTCTCTTTTCATGAACAGGCCTCGCTCAGTACCTTGCACTAAACTCAGTGCGGCATAGTTTACATGTAACTTTAGCCAGAGCTGTACCTGTTCTCTTGGGTCTATGATAGGCAGTCTTTTTACTATGTAGTGTGCTGTCTGCTGTAATGGGATAACACTTAGGATTTCTGTAATCATTTTGTTACTCCGACCCTGGTATGCCATTATAGTTAAGTCATTACTTGCTGTTGCTGTCTCATCGGTGTACTTGCCATTATGCACTGTTGTTGTTTAAAAGTTGAAAATTAATAAAATCTTTACAAAAAAATATATTTATTGCCACTTAGAATCTGGAACCAGAACAGATCAGGATGGACCAGATAGAGAGGTTACAGTGGAAAGAAAAGCAGTTTTAAGCTGAAACAAAGTAAAACACTAATAAAAACATTAAAAATACTGTGGTATAGATCAAATTAGTTAGGAAAGTCTTACCAGTCATGGAGATTCCACTGAAAACCATTATATAGTCGATATATCATTTATTTATAATAACTGGGTCACATTTTTTCCCATAGGAAAAGCCAGTTGTAATTCACCATTTATAACCAGCTGGTTATAATGATGAACATGTGCTGCTCTTCCTATGAGAAAACTGCGAGCCACAGTGGCAGATAAACCCCTTGAGCTTTGTTCTCGGGGTTTATGTAGCATCCAGCACCTCGGGTGTGAGTGAAATTCTCATTAAGCACACCACCCCATGTTTTTTATATTATATATATAATATGTATATATATGTGTGTGTGTGTAATATATCAGTATAGCTATTTTTATCCATCTATAAATATAAATAAATATATATAAAATAAATGATGGCCAAGTGAAGTATGCAAGAAAATAAACCCATCAAGGGGACTAACCAGATCATAAATCTCCGAGCCCAAGGGCAAGTGACTTTATGATCCGGTTAGCCCCCATGTTTTATTTTATATAATACATTTGGATGGTTACTGTTAGTTTTCAAAATTATTGCTTATACCAGGAAAGGGTGTACAGGGAAATACCTCCTAACCACCTTTGGGGGGGGTTCCCATCCATGTGTTATAAGTGTACATAGCTATATTTGTATGCAGTAGATGTGGGACCAAGAACCAGCTGACAGTCATTTTCTAGCTATGGCAGTCCAGAGGAGGGCAACTAAAATGTTGCAGGGTCTGCAAGAGAAGCCATACGAGGAGAGACTAAAGGAGCTTAATATGTATACCCTTGAGGAAAGGAGGGAGAGGGGGGACATGATATAGACTTTTAAGTATGTCAGTGGAATCAACAAAGTCCAAGAGGGTAGCATCTTTCAGAAAAAGAGATGTGCAAGAACAAGGGGACACAATTTGAAGATGGAGGGGGGATGGCTCAAGGGCAATGTGAGGAAGTATTTTTTCACAGAGAGGGTGGCGGACGCATGGAACAGCCTTCCAGAGGAGGTTGTGGGGTCTAAAACTGTGGGAGAATTCAAGAATGCATGGGACAGACATAAGGCAATTCTTGTGGGGGGTAGGAAGAAATAGGCTGTTGTTTAACTAGGATCTGCAGCTTATCCTGTAGGTAGGGAAATGGGCAGACTAGGTGGGCCAAGCGGTCCTTATCTGCCATCAAAGTCTGTGTTTCTATGTTTCTACTTGTAACCCCCAGGAGGCACTATCCCAAGGGCTACTACCCCTGCCTGATTTGCCACTAACAGGTTGAGGGGCCTGGATCTGATGGCGGGTGCCTCCACCCAGAGGTCGGGGTAAAGACAGTCTGATATGACTTGGTCACAGCCCTCTGGGTCACTGCAACCCCCCTTTCTTCCCACTAGTGGCCCACACAAATCAATCACAGTACCCTTGCAGTATACACTTACCCCCAGGATTGGTTCGATCAGCATGACTCTGGGGACTCCCTGTAAAACAAGATGATACAGTGCAAAAATCACAGTACAATACTTTAACATAACTGAATACCTCAGGCAGTGTAACTTTGCTGAAACAAACAGATCTGATTTATTTAGGGGGATATAACAAGGATGGGGGAAATCGGGTTAATTAGTTTAAACGCATTAAAAATCACAGTACTGTGCACATATTTCAGAATCCCAAATGTCACTCTTACTGGGTACCCAGGCAATAAGAGGGTAGCCTATTTGGTGCAGCTGGTTGGGGCCCTGAAGATGGAAAATGCATGCACGATACCCAAATTGTAATCCGGAGCCGGTAGGCTCAGTTCGTGGAGAAAGAAAGGAAAAGTAATCCGATGGAACACTTGCAATTAGATGATGGCAGGGAGCTACCCTGATTTGTACTCACAAATTCACTGCTGAAACTGAATGGAAGGCAGATTGTCCTGGGTTGCCAGGAGGAGCAGACCATGTGGACAAGGTCCTTGTGACTGGACCCCACGGCAGTTCAGAGCAAATGGATGTAGTCTGGATTAAGCTGGGGTTTACTTGCAGCTTCATGCACTCAATTCACTGTACAGGGGATTTGAAACGCGAGTCCCCACAAGCACTACACACATTTATATGGAAAAAAGGAAGCACTATACCAGGCAGGCTGCTTCTCTATCCCGATCGCAATTACTGCACAATACCCGAGAGAACACACAGCAGATTCAGTTCCTGACAGACCAAGCGCAATTCAGCAATTTCTCCAGTCTTCTACAGGGTGAGCCTGGTTTCTACTCTTCAGATCTCCTTGATTCTCTTCACAGGTTGGATTCAGTCCGAACAAGCAGTTGCAGAAACTGCAGACCGAAACTTGGGGCCTTACATGCATTTCCCACTAAAATTGCGCACCGAAGGAGCACAGGGCTCCTTCCCTCTTCACTGCCAGAGCTAAACTGAAACTCCAGTAGACAAAACCGGGCACTTCCTTTAAGTTCATCGCAGTTCTTGGCTGGATTGGCTGTCACTCACAATAGCCTCCCCCTGTTGGTGCAAAAAAGGCGCTGAAGTCCAAACTACAATTCCCAGAGTCACTGCCCATACAGTCCTCTTGTGGATGGCTCAGATTACGAGTCCAAGTTCTGATTCGTCCACAGGCACCATTTTAGAGCTCCCTTAACCCACACTGATTGGTCCAGTTCAGCAGTTCAAAACTAGGATGGGGAACTAGGCAAACACAGTTCTGATTGCAAAGAAAAGCAGGTTAGACAAACTGTATTTTCATTATTACGCTAAATGATTTCTGGCAAACAGTTACATCTTTCAGATAGGTTCCCTTTGCACTCCTAGTGACTGCAAAAACAGAGGGAATTGGCAGCAGCTCGAGTGGGACTCAAGCAGAGAAACACACAGTCCCTGCCATACACACTAATTATGTCTGCAAGCAGACAGCTCTTAAAGAGACAGTACTAGAGGCTCTAAAAACACTCACAGATAAATGGCTTAAATGCCAAACACCATTAAGGCTCGGAGCATTCAAGCAAGCTCCTGGAAGTCTTTTGGGAACCCCCATTTGCAGGGGGGTTACACACTGTTCAAAAGTCAGATTTATTTAAACAATAAACTTGTCATAGCGTTTAAATAGTTAACATGTCATGCCATGTAGGATCTGCTGACACTACACTGGAATGCATGAGTTGTGCTGCTGAATGGCTGGTCAGGGGGTGCTAAGCACCCCCCCCCCAATTGCCTAGTTACCAGTGAGCGCAACCCATAGGGTGCCAGTACATTATATTTTAAAACTGACGGATTAGTTAGTTCGAACATCACTCTAGCCAGTAATCGGTGGAAAAAACTTTAAAAGGGGCATTTCTTACAGTACGAAAGCATGGCATGCACAAGTTTAGAGCTGTGCTGGTGAACGGCCAGTCAGTAGCACCAAGTGTCCCTCCCCTACGTTGCCTAGTTACCTCAATTACTTCAGTAGCTGCTGCCCATCTTGCAGACGTCAATTCAAGCTGAAGAAATGGTGGTGCTCCAGCCACTATGGAGAGTCAGTCCTCAGTACTCCTCCCTTCATCTCGATGCCACACGGCCAGCTGAATTCGCGCATGCAAAGAACTGAAACTGAGCCACACCCAGAAGTGATGACTAGTTCAATCAGCACCAGACAGACCCTGTGCTCTGGCCTGTTGGATAATGGCATCATGGCTCCCTTAGCAAAGGAGAGTAGGTCTGGTGCAGGAACATTTCACATCACAATATAAACCTGCATAAATGTAAAATTTATGAAAAAAAAAAAAAACAACTTCACCCATCATACATGCAATGATTTACTGTTCGATACATATTTTATCTGAACTCTTTAATGTTTGCCCTCGATAGTCTTACTTGAGAGGTCAACAAGGTCAAACACCAACTCATTGAGATAAAAAGTGTATCAAATAGTAAGTCATTAATGCACCAGTTAGGGGAACTTAACACCACAAAAATAAGAAAATGTGACATTAAGGTTTCCAACCCTAACTCCCCACCCCCCTAATCACCAAAAGGAAAAAACTGTTATGGTTTTGGCAGTCCTGAACCTTGGCAAATCAGGGGTGGGGTCCTCCTTGGCGTTTTCAACCCTAACGATCACCCCATTCTGATAATGTTTAAATGCACAGAACTATGTCTTCCCACATGTTCCGAACAACCTGTGGGCCCTGTCTGAAGAAAACAGTTCGCATCTGACCCTATTTCAGGTATCTCGTTATTGCTATGATGCACACTAGTGTCTGTTAGCCACTTTCATGTTGTTAGTTGAGTGAGCTTTAGGCGTGGACTCCCGTAGCTGCTTTTGCACACTGAATTGGATTGTGCTATAGGACCCCTCCCTCTAGGAACATATACAGCATCAGAGAAATGAAGCATTTTATGGCTGGTAATTAACCCACACTAAATGCAAATTGTGGACTGTTCTGGGCTGAAACATTTAACAACCATGTTCCAAATGCATCCATCAACATTACAACTTTTATATGGAAATCGCTAAGGCAAAAACTGGTATAGAGTTTTTTTTCTTTTTATGGCTATATAAGTTAATGAGCTTAGGCCATCTGTATTTTGAAACATTGAACAGGCAGGAAATGGTGTTTTTTTTCTTGCTCAATACTCAAGCAGGAAGGATGGGGAAAGAGCTGCCACAATGTCTGCACCATTTCTAAACATACCCTTACCCTGACGCCCTTTCTGACTTCAATTAAATTTGGGATCAACCCAGTGTGAACATATATCTTACTTGCTGGGTGCCAGCCACATCTGTTAAATCCATATCCTGTCCTGCAGCAACTTTTCATATAGTGAAAACAAACAGGTTACTCACCTGTAACAGTATTTCTAGGAGTGGTATATGTTGTTCATCCACGCTCTTTGGCATGTCCCCTTCCACTTTAAATCTAGCGGCGCCGGAAATCTTCAAGCTGGCTTCTCCCACCCACCTGGGTGGTATAACCGTCTGCTCCACCCCATGACGCCAGATCTTATCCCGCTGGAAGCCAGGTGTTGTGCGTCCGCAGCTGGGGAGGTGGGGCGGGTCCGTGTGGATGAACAACATATACCACTCCTAGAACTACTGATAAAGGTGAGTAACTTGTTTTTCTAGGATCGTGGATATGTTGTTCGTCCACACTCTTTGACAGACTCCTAGCAGTTCTTCTGGAGGAGGGAGGCAAGGTGCACACCCCCTACTTAGGGAACAGAGATTGGAGAACTGAGGCCCCCAAACCAGCATCCCAGCGTGACTCAAGGTCAATGTGGTAATGGGTGATGAAGGTGTTTGCTGACTTCCAGGTAGCAGCCCGGCAGATTTCCTGGATAGGGATGTCCCTGGAAACAGCCACCGATTCAGCGGTATTGCGGGTAGAATGAGTTCTTATCCCTCTGGGAGGCTCCTTGCCCGCCAACTCATAGCAAAGACTAATGCATGATGTAATCCATCTTGCAATCATCCACTTTGCTGCAGGTCTGCCAGAAGCGGCTTCAGCGTAGGTGACAAACAGCTGGTGAACCTCTCCCTAAATTTCCACCATCCTCTCCTTATAGTAGGAGAGAGCACGTCTCAGATCCAAAGTATGGAGCCTGTACTCTGCCTCCGAGGTGTAGTTGGGGTAGTAAACTGGCAGAGTTAACACCTGGTTAAGGTGAAACTCTGACAGCACCTTCAGAAGGAATTTCGGGTGGGGGCGTAGGACAACCTCATCCTTGTGGAAGACCAAATAAGGGGAGTCCACCAAAAGCACCTGGAGCTTCCCTGTCCTTCTGGCAGACATGATAGCCACCAGGAAGGCCGTCCTCCATGAGAAGTGTGAGATAGAAACATAGAATTTGATGGCAGATAAGGACCGCTTGGCCCACCTAGTCTGCCCATTTTCCTACCTAACAGATAAACTGCAGATCCTAGTTAACCAACAGCTTACTTCCTCCTACCCCCCACTAGGACTGCCTTATGTCTGTCCCATGCATTCTTTAATTCCCCCACTGTTCTTGATGCACAACCTCCTCCGGGAGGTTGTTCCTTGCATCCACAACCCACTCTGTGAAAAAATACTTCCTCACATTACCTCTGAGCCATCCCCCCATTATCTTCAAATTGTGCCCCCTTGTTCTTGCACATCTCTTTTTCTGAAATATGCTACCATCTTGGACTTTGTTGATTCCCTTGAGGTACTTGAAAGTTTCTATCATGTCCCCGCTCTCCCTTCTTTCCTCAAGGGTATACATATTAAGCTCATTTAGTTTTTCTTCAGATGTCTTCTGGTGCAGACCCTGCACCATTTTGTTGTCACTCTGGATAACCTCCACTCTGTCTATGTCTTTTGTGGAGATGGGGGTCTCCAGAACTGCACACAGTACTCCAGATGGGGTCTCACCAGCTGTCTGTACAGAAGGATAACAACTTCCTGTTTTCTACTATTGATGCCTCTCCCTATGCATCCCAGTATCCCTCAGCCTTCCTTACTGCCTTCTCACATTGCTTGCCCACCTTTAGGTCATCTGATATAATTACTCCCAGGTCCCTTTCCAATTTTACTGTTGTCAGTATCTCACCCCCCATTGTGTACTCTTCCCCTGGGTTTTTGTTTCCCAGGTGCATTACCTTGCACTTCTTTGCATTGAATCTGAGCTGCCATACATTTGACCATTCCTCCAACCTTGCCAAGTCCCTTCTCATCCTTTCCACTCCATCTTGTGTATCAACCCTGTTGCAGATCTTTGTGTTGCCTGCAAAGAGACGTTCTTTTCCTTCCAGTTCCTCTGCAATGTCACTTATAAAGTCATCAAAAAGGACCGGTCCCAGTACTGAACCCTGCGGTACCCCGCTAGTAACCCTCCTTTCTTCATTGTGGACTCCGTTTACTACTACCCTTTGTATCCTGTTGTCTAGCCAATTTTTTATCTATGCTACCACCTTGGGACCCACTCCAAGGCTGGCTAACTTGTATATTAATCTTTTGTGTGGGACACGAGGCACACTTGTGCATTGGTTCGAATGGCTTGCCCATGAGCTTTACCAGTATCAGCAGAAGATCCCACGAAGGTGGAGGTTCACGCATCAGAGGAGATATGTGATACAGGTCTTTGAAAAAGCATCCGACCACCGTCTTCTTCTGCACCAATGTCGCTGACCGCCCAGACTCGTAAGCAGAGATGGCTGCCAGGTGCACCCTAAGGGTCGATGACCGCAGACCCCCTTTGGAGAGAGAGAGACCAAAAATAGTCAAGAATTTTAGCCACTGGGCAGGATAATGGGTCCAGACTCTTGCTCTGACACCAAATGGAAAACCTTTTCCATTTAAAGGCATAACATTTCCTGGTCGGTTCCTTTCTGGATGCCTCCACCACGGTGAAGACATCCTCGGAAAGACCCAAAGCCTGGAACTCTAGCCGATCAGGTACCAGGCTGTGAGGTGCAGGGATTGAAGGTCCGGATAGTATACCTTCCCCAATTGAAAGAGATCAGGTCCGGGCATGCTGGAAGCTGCTCTGAGGGCCTGCAGCTGAGGCTGAGGAGATCTGGATACCAGAACTGGCGTTGCCAGTCTGAGCTACCAGGATCACCTTCGCCTTGTCCCTCCTCACCCTGAGAAGCACTTTGTGGATCAAGGGAAATGGAGGGAAGGTGTAGAGGAGGCCTGGGGTCCATGGCCTCGAGAAGGCATCCCCCTGCAGCGAGCCCTGCTGAGGGGGGTGGGCATGGAACAGCCTCAGCTTGGTGTTGTCCCTGGAGGCAAACAGGTTCACCATCGGTTTGCCCCAGTGGGAGAACAGGCTGTAAACTACCTCTGGATGTAGACATCACTTGTGGGATGGCTCGCCTAAGCAGCAGAGAGCATCCGCCAGACGGTTTGAGGCTCCTGCCACAAATGGCTAATGAGGGTCCAGATGCAGATCACCTCCCAGCACAGCAGATTGGAGTGCATGCCGCCCTGTTTGTTGAGGTAGTACATGGTCGTGGTATTGTCCGTCTGGACTTGAACCACTTGACCCCGGAGCTTAGGAGTGAAAGCTGACAGTGCCAGTCTGACTGCTCTGAGCTCCAACAGGTTGAAGTGGCATCGGGACTCCTTGGGGGTCCAGAGCCGGTGCGCCCTTTTTGTCCCCCATGTGGACTCCCCAGCCCATGAGAGAGGCATCGGTCGTAAGGACGACCGTTGGCTCGGGGCGGACAAATGGGATCCCTTCCTTCAGCTGGTCTGGGGCGGTCCACCAGTGTCGAGCATCCCACATCTTCTGGGTTACAGTGATCAGCTGGTCGAACTGACCATGGCGCTGAGTCCACTGGGTGGCCAGCTCCCATTGGAGGGGGCAAACTGAGCCCAAAGGAACCACTGAGGTGCGTGCCGCCTTGTAACCCAGAAGGCGCAGAAGGTCCCGGGCAGGGCACAGTTGCCCAACCAGAAATAATTGGGCAAAGGAAGAGAGAACCTCTCTGCCCTGTCCGCCGGGAGCCGAGCTCTGGCTTGACAAGAGTCGAGCTACACCCCGATGAAGCCCATCACCTGAGAAGGCACGAGTTTCGATTTGGCCTCGTTGATCAGGAGGCAGAGTTGGGAGCAGGTCTGGAGGGCCAGGTCCCTGGACCTCTCCACCTCCTGTTGGGTGGAACCTGCTAAGAGCCAATCATTGAGGTAAGGATAAATTCTGATCCCCCGGCGCCTGAGATGAGCTGCCACCACTGCAATGCATTTGGTGAAGACCTGTGGGGCCGATGAGGGCCCGAACAACATGGCTCGGAACTCGTACAGGGTCCCTTTGACCCTGAAGCAGAGGAACCACTAATGGGACGGACGGATTTGGACGTGAAAGAACGCGTCCTGCAGATCCAGTGAACAGAACCACATGTTTTTCTCCAAGGATGGTATGATCTGGGACAGAGTGACCATCCGAAAGGTATGTGAGCTGAGATATTGATTCAGGTCGTGCAGATGTAGAATGGGGCACCAGCCCCCCATCTGCTTGGGCACCAGGAAGTACCTGGAGACAAAGCCTGGGTCTGCTGGAGGATTCACCACTGTAGCTGCAGCCTCATTGAGGAGGAGCTGAGCGATGTCGTCTTGGAGAGTCACCTGAGTCTGAGCAGATACTCTTTCCTCCCGAGGGGCGCGGGCTCAGCTTGGAGGGTACTGCTATAATTTCAGAGGCAGTCCCTGACCGACCACTTCGAGAACCTACCTGTCCGATGTGACAGCAGACCAGGTGGAAAGGAAGTAGTGGAGCTGCCCCCCATGGGGGGACCTACAGCTGGCATAACGGGAGAGGTGGAGGCAGCCCCCATCCCATCACTGAGCAGGCTTGGAGGAGGCGGATCCAGGACCCGAACTTCGGCCTCCTTTACCGGCCTGGGAGGGCCTGGACTTGGGCTGTGAGTGCCAAGCTTGAGCCTTCTGCTGTTGCTGGTGTTGTGCTAAAGGGTATGGGCTTTGGGGTGGGAGGGACCTGGGAGGACAGTAGTCACTATGCCAAGGACAGACTACACTTGAGTGAGGAGGGAAAGAAAGTGTTGAAACAGAGGATGGAAGAGTATATAGAGGAAGTTGGGAATTTAAACTAGGAGTGGGGGGTGGCAGTTGGGGAAGAGATATGCAGAGACCACAGGTTGGGAAATCATATGAGCTTACCCCCCATAACAGTGACAAAGGACAAATGGCAAGTACTATTGGCGATGCTAGAAAAGGAGGGCAGGATGGGAAGGGGGAAAAGGGTGGAAGGTGGTTATCCTTAATGCTAGGAGCCTTGGGAGGAAAACTGCAGAGTTACAGGTTCTCATGGCAGAGGGAGAGGTGGACATTGCAGCCATCACGGAAACATGGGCCACCCAATATAATGACTGGGACCTGTCTGTACCAGGGTACAGGTTATTTCATAGGGACAGGGTGATTGGGAAAGGAGGGGGGTGGCACTATATGTGAAGGAAGGACTGAAGTGTGTAAGGGAGGAAGGGGAGGAGGGTAGTACGGAGTCACTTTGAGTGCAAATCCAGGATTCTTAGAATGGGAGTGGTGTACAGGCCACCATCTCAGACGGAGGAGTTAGACAGGGAACTAGCAGGACAGATCAGGAGGACCCAGAAGGGTAGTGTGGTGATTGTGGGGACTTCAACATGCCAGGAGTGGACTGGAGCACCCCAACAACCAGGAACAGAAGGGAGCAGGTACTGCTGGATGCCTTCCAGGACAGCTTCCTGCTGCAAATGGTCAGTGAACCAACCAGGTTAGGCAATACCCGTGACCTTGTGCTGGCAAATGGGGACTTTGTGAGAGAACTTACAGTGGAGGAACTGCTGTCAGGGAGTGACCACCACTCAGTATGGCTCACATTGGATGTGGGCAAGGAAGGAGTGGAGTCTGGCACAAGAGTGCTGGACTTCAGGAGGGCCGACTTGGGAGGATGGGGAAGTGGTAAAGGGTACCTGGCCAGAATTCAATCTAGTATGGATACTAACCAGAGGTGGGAGCTCATAAAGCTTGGGATAGTGGAGGCAACCAAAACTCTGCTGCAAAGCCCAGAGCAAGAAGGCTAGGGCTAAGAAACCGAGCTGGTTGAGTAAGGAGGTCATGGAAAGGTAAGGAGGAAAGAGCTGCCTTTAGGAAGTACAAGAAAACAGGGAGGGGGGAGGACAGAGAGGAGTACTTGACAGAATCGAAGGAGGTGACAAGGGCAGTAAGGGGAGCCAAAGCATCTACGGAACTCAGGCTGGCACAAGGCATTAAGAAGGGGGAGAAGGACTTCTTTAAGTACATCAGGGAGAAAAGGAGCTGTAAGGATTAGGAAGGAGGGGGGTTGGGTGGAAGCAGGGTGCGATAAGGTGGAAGCACTAAATGAGTACTTCTGCTCAGTATTTACTAAAGAGAAGAGGGGGGTGACACCCAAGGTGGGAGAAATGGCAGAAGCAGGAGGGGGTGACAGATGGGAAATCATGGAGGCAGAGTTCGAGAGGGTTGAAGGCACTGAGGGTGGACAAGGCACCAGGCCCAGATGGTATCCACCCTAGGTACTGAAGGAGCTGGCAGAGGTTCTTGCAGGACCTTTGGCAGACCTGTTTAATGCCTCACTACATTCGGGGTGTGTACCTCAGGACTGGAGGATGGCTCATGTGGTGCCTCTACACAAGAGTGGCCCCAAGGATGAACCGGGAAACTACAGACCAGTGAGCCTCACATCCATCGTGGGTAAGCTATTGGAGACTATCCTGAAGGATAGGCTGGTGGCCCTCCTAGAGGCCAAAGGACTACAAGACAGCAGACAGCATGGTTTCATATGTGGCAGATCCTGCCAAACCAACCTGGTTGAGTTCTATGACTGGATAACTAGGCAACTGGACAGGGGCCATGCAGTGGATGTCCTGTATCTGGACTTCAGTAAGGCATTCGACTCGGTGCCACTTGGAAGGCTGGGAAGGAAGTTAGTAGGCACAGGGGCGGGTGCACAGCTGGTGAGATGGGTAGGAAACTGGCTGCAGGGAAGGCAACAGAGGGTGGTGGTGGGTGGGGAGCTCTCACACCCAAGGGCAGTGATGAGCGGTGTCCCACAGGGTCAGTGTTGGGACCAGTGTTGTTTGGGATATTTATTGCAGACATATCATGGGACATCAAGAGCAAGATCAGTCTGTTTGCTGATGATACTAAGGTTGGCGCGGTGGTGGATGACCTAGGAGGATGGCAGGGGTTGCAGGATGATCTGGCAAAGCTTGAAACCTGGTCAGACACCTGGCAACTGGGGTTTAATGCCAAAAAGTGCAAGGTG
The DNA here is from genome assembly GCA_016271365.2 of Neoceratodus forsteri. NCBI lineage: Eukaryota > Metazoa > Chordata > Ceratodontiformes > Ceratodontidae > Neoceratodus > Neoceratodus forsteri. The sequence goes on from CM028138.1 coordinate 424,270,223, forward strand.
CTATTTTGGGATGAAGAACCCAAGGAGGAGTTACCAGCTAGGGGAGTGCAGCTAGCCCAGACAGAGGAGGAGAAAGATCTGGGTGTGCTCATTACAGAGTCAATGAACAACTCGGCACAATGTAGGAAGGCAGCTGCAAAGGCCAACAAAATGCTGGGTTGTATTGCAAGGGTATATCCTCGAGGAGGAGGAGGTGATTCTGCCACTGTATCGGTCATTAGTTAGACCACACCTGGGTACTGCGTGCAGTACTGGCGTCCGTATCTGAAGAGGGACATTAAGTTACTGGGGGGGTGCAGGGCGGGCAAAGATGATCAAGGGGCTGGGGACTTATCATACGAGAGGAGGTTGAAGGAGTTGAACATGTACTCACTGGAGGAGAGGAGAGACAGGGTGACATGATTGAAACCTTTAAATACATGAAAGGAATAAACAAGACGGGTACAGAGGGGTTGTTCAAAGTAAGGGAGGGGAGGGCCACCAGGGGCCATGATATGAGACTGGAGAGAGGAAGGTTCAGGAGGGAGATGAGGAGACACTTTTTTACAGAGAGGGTGGTGGCTGGGTGGAATGCGTTACCTGCAGAAGTGGTATGCAGTAGAACAGTGGACTGCTTCAAACGAGGATGGGACAGGACAAGGGGAAGGGTGGAAGGAAGGGGCAGCTGCAGAATAAGGGGTGCTGGCTGCACATTCGAGCAGACTTGATAGACCTCTAGGCCTTTATCTGCTGGCAAATTTAGTATGTTCGTTGCTGATGCTGCTGTCCTCCTTGAAAGGAGGACTCTGAGCCGCAGGGAAAGAATGCCAAAAAGGCTTTTTCTTTTTCTTCTGCTGGTTCTTGCCCAAAGAACCCTTGGCAGAAGTAGCGTCCAAGGTGGTATTGGACTGCTCAGTCCACTGAAGGTGACCACCACTCCTAGGCCGAAAAGGTCAGTCCTTAGAAAAGGCACGTCAGCTAGTTTGTGCCGAGTATCCGCCGGAAAGGAGGAGAGCCTCAGCCAAGCCCTGCGATGAGAGTCAACTGCGGCTGCCATCGAATGGCACAAGAATCCCCAAAGTCCAGGGCTGTCTGAAGCTGCTGTTTGGCAACAGCTCAGCCCTGATCCCGGACCTGCTTGACCGTGGTCTGCATGTCCGTGGGGAGATGTGGGAGGACTTCATCCAAAGACCCCAGGAGGGCCTTGGAGAAGTGTGCCATGATGACGGCCGAACTTGCCTGATGAAGGCCCGAGGAAGAAGCCACATAGACCTTCCTGGCTGAATGGTCCAAAAGCTTGGACTCTTTCTCAGGAGGTCATTCAGTATCTGCAGAACTGCCAGTACACCTAGACACAGAGGCGGTCACCAGGCTCTCGGCTGAAGGGTGCTCTGTTAACCCCGCAAGGGACCACATGGGCACCGCATACTTGCGGGCCATGCAGGCAGATTGAGCTGGACAAGAGGCAGGGTGTTGCCAGAGTTCTAAGGCCGGGGCAACAATGGCCTCGGCCACAGGAAAAGCCTCTGTCGGGGTATCCCCTCTCTTGAGGATGTCCGTGAGAGGGTACTCCGCCTTTTTCTGGATTGGCTCCAGGGGCATCCCTGTGGACTCCGAGATGAGGCGAAGAATGCCCTGAAAAGGTGAGGGACCTTCCTCCACCTCTAACCCACCTACCGATTTTGTCATCCCTGGAATGAGAATGAAAGCCAGTCACATCAGAATCTGAGGAATCCGGATACAGTGGTCGACCACCCAGGTCACCTTTGACCTGCCGAGGGTTGTCCAGGGTGGCAGTGACTGACAGATGCCAGGAAAGCCCAGTGTCCATCCTGTCTTCTTTGGAAGGAGCCCCTCTCACAGGCTGCTTGGGCGGAGGTTCCACCACGATCGGTGGAGACACCGGTTTAGGCCGAACTGAAGGTTTTGCCGGCTCTGCAGGCAGGGGAACCGATTTGATCGGCTCCAAAAGAGTCGGCCTCGGCCTAGGAGGCGAAAGCCAAGTAATGACTGGGGTGGAAGCTGGGGTCAGCTTGTGCCAATTCAAAATCAGCTGCTGTCACATGAGGTCCTCGTAGCGCCGACAGAGTTTCCGCCAGAGCCTCTCCTCATCCGAGGAGAATGAGGACGACCGATGGCGTTGCCTCTTTTTAGAGTGTTTTATGGCTCTTCCTCAGCCTTTTGGTCGAGGGGGTCCAAGACCTCGATCAAGATTGGGCAGGCCGATTTGGTCGCTCGGGAGACACCGGCGGGACCGGTGATTTCCCATGGTCAGGGACCACTTTCTCGATGGGAGTCCCAGCAGGCTGGGTCTCCTCATCGGGGAAAGTCAGAATTGGAGTTCCATCGAGGGAATCATCGACCGGAGTCGGCGATAAAGGATCGATTGGGTCGATGATGATTTCTACAGCATCGATCGACAGTTTGGTCAACTGGCCAGATAGCAAAGCCGAGAAGCCAGAATCTGAAAAAGCAATCTCAACCGAAGTCTAGACTGCATGTTCCTGGGACCGAGATCTCTCCCGCTCCCAAGAGCATCTCCATCAGGACGAAAATGATCTTGGATCCTTCTCCCACTTACGGGATCGAGAGGAGTGTATACCTGCAGGACCCTTTCCCTTGGTTGGGAGAGACTGGCGCAGCTCTCGGAAGGAACCCGAGAAGGTGGAGCCCAGGTTGAGCAGATCAAAGAAGCTCTGAGTAGTTTCTGCAGCCCGAGCCGCTTCCTCTTCGAATGCTTGCATGCGTTCCAATTGCTTGATGGATCCCGCAGCCATGGAAACTGCCCACCGAGCCTCCTTGGATTTCACCGGAGGGTTCCATTTTCCGCCTCCCAACTTCAGGCGCATGAGACAGTCGTTGAGGACATTAGGATGGAAGCGAGACACAAATTGCATTTTGGTGTCATGGTGACACCCGAGACAGTAACATAGCAGTGGTGGGATTGGTGCCCTGGCATCTTCTGGCCGCAAGGGCACCAATGAAATCCAGGGGAAGACTTGTCTTCTATAATAGAAGGTATAGAGTCGCGATCGCTAATGCAAACTAGACGGATTTTTGGAATAACCAAAGGTTTTTGAGCCAGGGCCTACAAAATGCATGAGCACGAGGGAGGCAACCTGAATCTTCCAGCAGAAAGGAAGATCTGGCATCATGGGGCATAGCCGAGGTTATACCACCCAGGTGGGTGGGAGGAGCCAGCTTGAAGATTTCCGGCTAGATTTAAAGTGGAAGGGGACATGCCAAAGAGTATGGATGAACAACATGTCCATGATCCTAGAAATTAGCATTACTCAGTTCAAAGTTATTTTCTGCAGTCTCTTGGATGCCAAAGTCCTTTCTTAGTTAATTAAATAGATTCTCTGCTTCTTTTGGGTCATTAAAAGGTACTCTTTACCCAAATAGATCACCTTCAGTCTTGCTGGATATTGTAATGAGTGCGTGACTCCTAGAGATCACAGAGTAGGATGGAGGCTGACAGAACCTCTCCTCCAGTCTCTTGTAGCAAAACTGAGATTGAGGGAAAATTGAGATTTTGGTCCCCTCTTCTAAATCCACAGTTTCCTGCCTTCTTGCAGCTGCCATTATTCTGTTCCTTTCATGCTCCTTGGATAAAGTAACTAGCAAGGTGCAGGGTCCTGATACATCTTCTCTCCATCTTCTAGGAGTGATTCTGTAAGCCTGCTGTACTGTTGGTAAAAGATACAGCTTCAGGTGTTCTTAGAGCTATCGAGCTGCAAAACCACAAAGCTCTGCCTTTACCACCCCTTCTACTAGTCCTAAGATTCTAATATTTGCTGCCTGTGTTTTATTTTTTAGTGCTTCTAACCTGAAGCACACCACCTTTATGTTTTGTTTTTAATCAAGACCAGTGGATGTCATGGCGACTCTATGTGCAGAACCAGCCACTTCTTTCACCTCCACCAGGGTGGTGTTTGTGTTTCTCAAATGCTGAGGCAACTATTGAAATCCTTGTAATTTAGAGTCTGTTGCTGCTACTCTCTGATCTAGTGCCTGAATTGGCAGCATCCCATACTTGATGGTGAATTTAGGTTGTGACTGTTCACCCCTCATCGGAGCTTCTGGGCCCTGCCACATGTTGCCCCTTCTTGCCTTCTCCTGTTCCTTTTCTTTGATTGCCCATTGCAAATCTTCCGAAATTGCGCCCGTTGATGTACCGGACCTGCCGGAATGATTTTGGCCACAAAATTGTATGTTTTAATTTTTTTTTTTTTTTAATAGGTTATTATTGTTCCCAAAGGGAGAACTGACCCACAGCACATCTGTATGATGGTTGGCCATGCCCCCTCACCCTTGCTGGGGTGTTCTTGTGATATGGGTCTTCTCCCTCCTCCCTTCTCTGAAACACTTGGGGTTTGCTCAAATATACGAACAATTATTCTTACTGCATTGTATCAGTATTTGTCCGGAATGTATAAACTCAAGTTTCTGTTATGCCCCTTAGAGGGACCGCCTTCACCAAACTGCAGTTATATTTGGCTGTCTGTTGTATATTTAGATGCTGTATTATATCTATGCAGTGTTTTAGCATCCCTGTGTGTATATCTAACTGTGTCTGTATATATACACACATACAGAAAAATATGTAAATAAAACTAAAAAAAATTGAAAAAATATTTAAATATTCCTACATAAGTAAGGCAGCTTTGTATGCTTGTATTAATCTGAAAAGCACTGAAATTGGTGCTGTCAAAAGTCTTTTTTTTACAATGTGGCTTCTTATCCCATTGCCAGTCTGCTGTCTTTAACCTACCTACCTACCTCCAGATCCAACACCATCTTCTCCAGGACACACCCCTCCATATCTCTCACGACTTACGCCTCGTGACCGATGTGGTTGTCACTCTGCAGCAGACAGCAGATCCAGCTGGAGAGTGCCTTGGTCAATGGTGAGGAGCCTGCGGGGAGATCAGTATCATTCTGCTGCATCTGAGGTTTTCTACCCTGTTTCTTCCCTGGGATAGCATAGAAGGGGGCAGCTGGTGTGTATGCGCTGCACCAAAGTCAGACAAAGTTTCCCCCTTCCCACCTGAAGGCTTCAGCTGCATTGCTACCTGTATGCACCCAGGTGGCGACAGGGCAGTGGAGTGCTTCAGCCTTCCTCCTCAGACATGATGAGCATCCTGTGGGTTGGTCAGTCCAACTCCTCCTGGCCATTCCCCCCAACATCCTGGCTCATCCTGAAGCCAGGTTGCCTGGCATCGCTAGCTGTAGCCCTACCACTGTACCAATGGGCCTGATGATGCTATCATATCTTATACGTTTCCTTTAAAATCTTTCCTGTCTAAAGCCAGCTCAGTGATGCGGCAGTAGCGTTACCACCCATGACACTGGAAACCTGGGAGCGGTCTTGGGTTGCTGGGGGAAGGGAGGTAATGAACGTTCAGTGGACTGCAGTCTTCTTCCGGGAGACATGCTGTTGCTGCTGAATGACTTTCACCAGGTGGAGGCCTGCAGGGCAGCATCAGAAGGGTGGGAAGCTGTGGTACTTAGTTTGCGTGTACACCCTAGCACAGGGATTGGGAAGAAAATGGGAGGGAAGTAGGCGAGGCAGGCGTGTATGATGCCCTGCATCCTGACCCCCACCCGCTGCATCACCAAAGACACCAGGCAAGCTAAGATGCTGGATATGAGTCTGTTGGGGGGGGTGCCCCCCTCCGACCCCCATTAAGGGGAATTCATGGGTGTGACAGCTGACTGGTAAGTCCTGGGGAGGACAGCGATGGTGGAGGTGGTGGGGAATAGGGTCAGGGGGAACCCTGCCTGCCTTGGCTTCCAGCAGAAAAAGCATCTTAATTGAGAAAAAATATATATTTTCTGTTGAAGTTGCCGGTTGACTGTACATGCCAAATTCATACTGTGGACGTATAAAGATAGTGTTAGTAGAGGGGTTGAAATAACAGCACACCAGGCTGGGCACAAAAGATCCAAGTTCTGTTAGTGCTAGCCTAACTGGACTTAAAATACAGCTTTAAAAACTATTTTTATTTAAAATAAATACAAGCTTTGTAAATAGCTCCTGGAACTGGTAGATAAAGTTTGAAAAGATTTGCTCTTACCAGCTGTGGGAGACTCCGGGGACGTGACAGGGTCTGCCACAAGCCATGGATCCAGCAATGGGAATGCCACCTCCCCAGAACCAAAGCTGACCATGGCACAGCTGTTAAAAGCAATTTGAGAGCTTGATAAAAGGTTTTAAACAATTTAACACACATCACGGAGGCAGAGACAAAAAGTTGGTAAATATTTCTCTCATGATCTGAGCTATGCTGTGCAGGTGAGATGGAGGACATTTGTAATTCCCTTTGGGAAGGGAGTGGGTGACTGTGGCTTGTTTCCAAGTATCAGGGATGGAGGCGAAGGAGAAGGCGAGTTGGAGAAGTGAGGTAATAGAGCAATGGCAGGGGTGGAAAGATGGAGGAGTTTGGTGTCAAGACCTTCAGGGTTTACACCCTTGTAGAGGTTAAGAGCCAAGAGGGCCTTCAGGGAAGCAGCAGGAGTGGCAGAAGAGGAGAAGAGGTGGGTTGGGTCGGAAGGAGGGGGGGAGAGAAGGCAGCAGGCACAAGAGGGGAAGAATGAGTTGAAAGCTGAGGTGACAGAAGAGGGGTCAGAAATAGGAGTGTCGCCCACCTTGAAGACCAGGAGAGGGAACTGGATTGGGTGGGAGAAGAGGATGTGGATAACCTTCCAGAACTTAGAGGGGTTAGTAAGGTTGTTCTGTAGCATGGATGTAAAGTATTCAGAACTAGCAAACCTGATAGCTCTGGTACAGGCATAATGAAGGGTCTGATACTTGATTAGGTTGACAGGGGAGCCGGAGGATTTGTGGGTCTGCCAGGCAAGGTCATGCACACAGAGGCAGACCAGCAACTCAGCTGAGCTCCATGTGAGGTAGGAACTTCGGACCATGTTTATTTTCTTTTTTTTTTTTTTTTTGTAAGAGGGGCGTGGAGATCCCAGGCAGCCATAACAAGCCTAGTGACCTGAAGGACTGCATCTGAATGAATTTAGACAGGCTTTGGGACAGTGAATCTTTCGCACACAATAGACCATATGGTGATCACTGGGGGCATTGGGGAGGGTACCACCATGCATGCAGGGTGTGGGTGGGAGGTGAGAACCCAGTCCAAAAGGGAGTGATTGAGGGATCTGTGATTGTGCTGAGCTGGGTCAGTGGTAAGCTGGTGGGACTTAATATTTTGGCACAGTTTATTTAGAGGAGGACAGTCAATGGAGGTTAAAATTGCAGAGGATGAGACACTCACCAAAGGAAGCATGGGAGGAAATAGTAGTGAGGAGGACTCGGTGACTGAATGTGGGGACATGCCAGGGCAGCAGCAGGCACCATCCATGAATATAGGGACAGAGAAAGGAAGGGAGAGCTTGATGAGAAGCAACTCATAGGCAGAGGGGTAGGTGACAGAGAGCACAGGCTCAAACTGGATGTTAGAGGAGAGGTAGATTGCAACTCTACCTCCCCGCTTAGTGCAATCCTGCCAGATGATTGTGTACCCAAGAATGGCAACTGCACTATCAGGAATCTAGGAAGATAGCCATGACTCTGAGATCACCAGCACATCAGACTTGAGATTATCCATGAGCAGTTGCAACTAATCAGTCTTTGGGAGGAGTCTTTGCATATTGATATGGGTCACTCTCAGTCCTTTGGGAAGATGAGAAGGAGATGTCTGGCAGGGCTGGGACAGAGCTCAGTATCACCTGCTACTAAAAGCAAAAAGGAGACGAGGAACTTGAGGGACCCTGTGAGTCACTCATGGGGAGAGGAGGGAAGGAGGCACCTGGGGGCTGCAAGTTGAAGCCAAGGAAAAGGGAGGACAGCACCCAGGATGCCAAGAGGAATGCAATAGGATGGGGAGGCAGGAGGAAGGGAGGGTGGGAAGGGAGGGAGTTGGAGGGGGGAAGGCAAGGATAGCAGTAGGAGGGAGGGAGGCAAGAGAAAACAGGAGGTGAAGGAGTGATAGGGTTAGGAGCAACTTTATCAGAGGGGCAGTAAGCAGGTGTCACCCTGTACTTTGTCAGTTTAAGTAGTGAGAAAGTAAGCTTAACCCTGAAAGGGAGGAAGATGATTAAATAATTTTGTGTGGGGAGATTGGGCTTCACCTGGATAGTGAGGATGCCTAAGATTAAACAAAAGGAGGGGTATAGGCTTCACCCAGATAGGGAGGAAACCTAACATATAACTATTAGGGGGATGTTGGCATAACCCAGATGGGGAGTAAGCCTAACACATAGTGGGATATAGACATCACCCAGATAGTGAAAAACACAAAGTTTAAAACTTTGGGAGATGCGAGTTCACCCAGATAGGGAGGAAGCCTAGAATTAAACAATTAGGGATGTAGGCTTCAACTAGATAGGGAGGAAACCTAAAATTTAACAATGGTGAGGTGCAGGCTTCAACTTGATGGGGAGGAAGCCTAATCAAACAGTTAGGGGGTATGTGGGCTGAACTCCAATAACTAATTAGGCCCCAGTCACAGGAGTGAAATATGGGTTATGAGGGTCGGTTGGGTGGGGAGGGGATTGAGCATCCAAAGGAGAGGTCTCCTCCTCCAGGGTAGAGGGTTTGTGGAGCCTGGCGAATGCCTGGTCCCTAGCAAAGGCTAGGAGAAAGGCAGAGTGCAGGGGGATTGAGCAGGATCACATGACATGCCACATAATGGCATTCTGCACTGCGCCTCCAGGGGAATAAATTACAAAACGCCCAGCCAGCGGGATGACATTGGACAATCACAGTCCCCACACACCCAACTAGCTGGGCAGCCAATCAAACTACATCTGTTTTGATGGGGGGTTGGGGAATCCTGTCTGCCCTGCCAGAGGGCTAAGCCCTGGGGGGAAGAGGCCAGAAGGTAAGTCCTGGTGATTGCCGGGGTGATGGGGCTGGGGTGTTCTGGGGCCGGGGCCACTTGGAAGAAGAGAAAAACGTAATAAAAAAAAAAAGTAAAATACATCATGTATTTCAGCTCAACAATGAAATCTAAAGAAAATTAGGTATATTGATGTTTTTGCTGGAAATACATTATTGCAAAAAAAAAAAAAGAAAATTTTTTGCCAATTGACAAATACTGCTGCTTTATTTTGGTCGGGCAGGTTTCCCCCCGGTCGGCCCAAGAATGGTGTCAGAATAACAACGCAGAGTACTTTGAGGTCAGTGCAAAGGAAGCAGTGAATGTGAGTGAGGCGTTCCTGGCTGCTGTGAAGATGTCACTGAAATACGTAAGTAGCATAGCACCCACAGAATGTGGGAACAACATGGAAAGGCCTGAGAAGGGTGCATGACCTATTAGGTGAAAGCCAGAGAATGCCAATAGTCCATTCAACATGGACTCTAGGCAGCACCCTCAGAACTGCAGTACTGGGCCACAAAACCAGCATACTGAAACAAAACTACAGAGTGGCTGCAGAAGTAATGTTTGATTGTTTTTTTTATATAAAAAAGCATTTTCACACAATTCATGGCTTTCCTCTCCATCCTCATTTGTCATAAAGTATCTCCCTCAGGATCAGTGTCTGACATCACTGATGACATCACATGGCACCTTAGCTGCTGGGCAGAACCCTGACCAGGGTCAGGAACCCACTGCACTGCTGAAATTCCACAGGGAGACTGGATCTGGTTTTAAGCTGAAACTTAGCCAATCAGAAACCTTCATCCTAGAGTGCTTTATTGTTTGCCACGTCCCTTTCCCCTTATAGCCTGTTTGGGAGGGCAAGATCCTCTCTCTACTCCTCTCCCTATCTGAAGAGCTCTGTACTGGGTTGTGACTAATCTGTAGGCTGAAGTTTCAGTTCCATGTCATCTCCCAGCTGCTGTGACAGCATCACATCACCCATGTAAACAAACAATGGTCACAAGATCACACCTCCTGATATCGCCATTCCTGCTAGGGTGGGGCATAGAAAAGAGCAGATGTATTGACAATCTCTCAACAGATAAGGCCCCTGTTATGAAAACCAAATCATTGTTTCCTGGGGTTGAAGGTACCAAGTATTAAAAACTAAATATGGCCTTATGATGATGCAATATACTGTATCCAAAGTAAGTGTTTTGTTAACTACTGCTCCAGCAAGACCAGGGCTTGCAACAATGATGTCACTGTCACATTTCCTCTGCAAATATGAGCCTCCTTCTGCATAATAAAGTACAGTACCATGTTCTGAAAATGCGTGCACTACACCCAAATCCAATGTCAGCTTTTTTTTTTTTGTTTCAAATGATTACTTCAACTTTCTTAAACTTTGAAAAAAAAATAAGGCTTATACAGCTGCTGACAGGAATGACTGGGCTGTGAGTTCTGGTTATGACATCATCAGTAGCTCTTCAATGAAACTGACTTGTTAACAGAGGGTGACATCAGGGTTACAAGATGGCTTGTAAATTTTTTTCCAAACAGGTTTTTCTTTCCTAGGACTGCTCAGGCAGGCTTATCAGTCCAGTCCCTGCCTCCTCCACCCGGCTTTCTTCCTCAACAGTGACTGGGAACCCCACGGATCCCCAATGGTGGGGCCATGTGGACGAGGGCCATTCTTCTCCCACCCCAAGATACATATCCAGTATTGGGAGTACTAGGTAGGGCGGCAGCATGGGGCAGACATTGGAAGGCAGGACTTCATATAGTTCAAGCTGACCTTTTCTACTTTCTCTCCTAGCTGTGGTATCATGGGCTATGCAAGTGCATGGAGGTGCAGATGTATCCTGGAACCACAGCTCCCCCTCCCCTGACTGCCATCTGTTGCTCACATGTTGGCGCTACCACCAAGCCTTCACCTGGTGGCAGCTAAGAGCCTAGTCAACCCACCACCCCAGTTGGGGAAAGGAGAGCTGCCGAGTGGCTGCTCGATCCACTCCTAGCCCCCTTCCCCAAGCCGACCCCTGGTGATCCAAGCTCATTTCCAAACTCAGGTCGCCAGCATGGTGAGAGGCAAGGTGCATCATGCCACGACCCTTTATGCCACTGGGCCAGCTTTGGCTTGTAATTTTTCAACAAAGTAACTCAGAGATCTAATTTTTGCCATTAGTCTTATTGGTGATATGCTGATTCTAATTCTGCAATATAGCTCTTTTGGCCAGACTCACACTTTAAGATTTAAATAAAGGGGGCCAGCCCGCCATCACAGTGGTAGTGCTACTGCTTACAATGCTGACAGCCTGGATTTGGGAAGGAGCCTGGAGCATTGGAGGGCTGGCTGGAGTTAGGAGGATGGAGTGTCCGAGGAACAGTTCTCTTATTTGGGAGGGGGGGATCCAGATATATGCCTGACCTTTAGTGGTGGCTGGGGTGAGGTTACACCACCAGATTTGGGCTGGAGCAGTGGCAGATGTTGACATATTGTGTGTGAGAACATGCATAGTGACATCTCTGACATCATTACACGCTTCTCTTCTTGGGGACAGAAACGAGGAGGAAAATTTGATCTGTTTATTTAAAGTCTGGTTAGTCCTTGTGCTGAAAGCCTGTTTGCACGGTCAAACAGAGCACAATAAAAGATACAAATAATACAGGAAATAAATGTAAAATATACAATGCTTTAGGTTACATACAGAAGTAGATGCATTGACATTCTGAGTTTGAACACAAGTGTATTTTTAAAACCCCTTTAAAACTGCAGTAGTTACTATTGGCTCAGAAACATGCCAGGGTAATGAATCGTACAATGTTGGGACCCTGTATAAGAGGCCGCCAACTAGATAGGTGACACCGCACCCCCCCAATTTCTTTTGCTGGCCCTATCCTGCATGAACCTTCGCCTCCACCACTGGGTCAACTGGATGAAGTGGGGAGTCACAGTAGAGCTGAAACACAAGCCTGCCTTGGAGGTTAAGCTGAAGGAAACATCCCAATGGTGAGTCCTAAGTGGACCAGGAGCCCAGAGATCCAGGTGGGGGGGAGGGGCCTCGGAAGGATGGAAGCACGTACAGCTGTAAGCCAAAGGCGGTCACAGATGGTGGGGGAGACAGTATAAACAGAATTGTAAAAATTAAAGACTTAACTCTTTTGCTCCTGACCAGGTTAGTGCTCTCTCAGTATTTAATAACTACCTCGTTGAAATCCAAGACTGGATGAATTCAAGCTGGTTAAAGTTGAACGCGGGAAAGACTGAGGTTATGGTTGTGGACCCAGGCTGCAGGATAGAGGGGTTGAGGACTGATCAGCCCTCTGGATTATTTCTGGGGGCGTTTAGATCCTTACCTCAGAACGGGTGCTACCTGGGAGTGGTGCTTGACGACGGACTGACCCTTCGTTATCACGTGTCAGCAGTCGTTAAGTCAACCTTTTATCATCTTAGGAACATTGCCAGGGTCGAACACCTTGTTTTGTCCAGCGATCTGCCTGTGTTGGTCCACGCCTTTGTGACCTCGGGCCGTGACTACTGCAACTCCCTTTACTTGGGGCTTCCTGGGGTTGACATCTGCCGCTTGCAGCTAGTGCAGAACGCTGCTGCTCGATTGTTGACAGGGGCGCCTCGGAGGTTGCACATCACCCCTGTGCTGTGTGATCTGCACTGGCTGCTGATTCAGTGGCGGATCACCTTTAAGGTAGGTTTATGGACCTACAATGCCCTACACGGACTTGGCTCCGACTAAGTGAAAGAGCTTCTGATTCCTTACACCCCTGTGCGATAGCTCCGCTTGGCTGACAAGGGGTTACTGGAGATTCCGAGGGTCACTCTGAAATCTTCTGGGGCCTGTGCTTTTATGTTTGCGGCCCCCACCCTCTGGAATTCTCTGCCCTGTCAGCTTCGGGAATGCGTGACCGTGGGGAGCTTTAAACAAGCACTTAAAACTTTTTTGTGGAGTCAGGCTTTTTCATAAATTGTTATTTGTTAGTGCTGTTTTATTTCTTAATTGTAATAGTTTTATGGAATCATGTTTTAATACTGCAAAGCGCCTTAGTATTTGAAAAGCGCTCTAAAAATAAAGTTTTATTATTATCATTATTATTAACTAAAGGACAAGCTGAAAACCTTCAGAGAAAATTTTTTTTTAAAACGTTTTGTGAGATTATTTAAAGAGAACCTTTCTTGATAATTTTTGTATGAAAAATTAAATGAGAGGAAACTCCCTTACCTCCATGGGAACTTACGCTGAGGCAACTTTGTAATTTTCCATACTGCTCCCCAAGGAAGGGAAGGGAAGGAATCATAATTTGACCTGAGGGGCTAAGTGAGTGATCCCTTCCACTTCCTTATCGCCAGCCCCGCCCCCATGCTCTGACATTTTGTGACATCTGTATAAGGAGAGCATGGGGGTGTGCTCCATTTAAGTCTATTGAGTGTGATTTACAGGCCCATTTTCTGGCCATTTAATTGGACATTTGGTGAAATCGGAGCCCAGTCTTCAACTAACAAGAGCCTTAATAATTGAACCCAGGCTCTGAGTTCACCAAATGTCCAGTCAAACGGCCAGGAAACAAGTTTGCAAATCACGCTTCATAGTCAAGAATGGAGTGCATCCCCTTGCTGTCCCTATACAGGTATCACAAAATGTCAGATCATGGGGGCGGGGACGGCAATAAGGAAGTGGTAGGAATCCCCCTCGGGGGCAAATTATGATCTCTTGCCTTTCTTGGGGGGGGGGGGCCAGTGTAAAAATTATGAAAGTGCCTAGAGGAGCTCTATGGAGGTAAGGGAGCTTCCTCTTATCTGTTAACAGCACAGAGAAAGGTGCTCTTTAACAATGACTGGATTTTCCAGTAAATTGCATTGTTTCGTAATATCTTTTAAACAGTCATAGAACAGCTAGGTTTTACACTTTATGGCTGATGGGTTTTGTTCTGCAGATGATTTTAAGCAGTAAAATTCAACATGAACATTAAAGAATTTATTTTTTTGTTACGTTTGCACAGTTAGGTTAACAAAACTCAGATCCTTCAACTGGAGAAATGTTCAGGAATGTGCTTCCAACCAGTTAGCACTTGTCCGCTGTCCCTTATCTCTTTTAATTCCCATAAAGCACTTAAGATGATTTTTTTTAAAGAGAACTCCATTTTTACTGAGACCAAGATAGTTTATTTTTCAGATCTTTTTAACAGTGACAGCTCTGTGTCAATATTAGGAAACGATGGAAGAAACCAGGCACTCCCTCTGAAGGTGCTGCCAGCCCAGAAAACAGTAGGAAAAACAAGAAAGAAAAAGACTGTGCCGTGCCTAAATAAATTGGTAATTTACTGCAGTGCCAAGAAGATACCTCACAAAGCACTCCTTCCTACAGGGCTTCATCAGAGAGTCCCTGGGGACATGGGTTTTGGGTGACCTCACGAGCATCGTCTCCCCAACTACTAATTTCCATGCAGTACTTGGCTGGGTCTGCAGCCCCACGAGTGCTCAGGGGTGTGAGCTGGAAAGGAAAACCATGTAACTTTGTGGCATTTGGATGGGCAGAAACAAAAAAGCAAAGAAATCCTAACATTTCCCAGAACTGAATGTCAGTCTTTGAACATTCTGCCTGTGGTGTCAGTACTTATGACTTTAAAATGAGGCCTGTCAGCTCATTGACAACCACGGGACAGAATCCATGTTCAGTCTTAATAAAGGGAAGTTACTCATGGGAGACGCAGTAGACGACGAGGTTCATGCTGGCTTCTTGTGGCTCGGACAGGACATCGAACTGGGAACCACACCAAGCTGCTCACCTGTTCTAAGGGCCTGATCCTTCAGTATCCAGTTTATTAGGGCTTAACAGAGGAAACCATCAACTACTTTATGGTCTTGTCCCAGAAAGATCAGGCAACCTTTGTGGGAGTCCAACAAATTAATTTTGTTACTGTACTTTTGAACACAAAATGGACATTTTCCTGACATTGCAATAGAGGAAAAAGCAAAAAAGCCTGAGGTAAAGAAGTCCAAATTGTGCTGTGGAGAGGTATAATAAGTAGCCAAGTCAGTGCTCCACAAGGTCACTGCATTCTTTTTATTTTTTTATTTTTGTAAATTTAGTTTTTATTAAACTTTTTTTTCCCAATAGTCCAGTAGAGGTTGCGAGTGAGTTCTTACGTTGATACTGCATTGTGGTTATACATTAATATTGAAATATCACAGTCCATATGGAGTGCAGCTCATCCATAATCCGGCACATAACAGTGAAGGGTTGCCGGCCCATCGGCACAGTGGTTGGATTTCTGCTTGCGACACTGGTGACCCGGGTTTGGGAATGGACCCGGGTCACTGGAGGGCTGGCCGAGGGAGGAGGCTTGAGTGTCCCAGAGACTGCTCGCCTTCTCCGGGAGGGAAGGGGGATCAAGGCTCGGTGCTTAACTGACCCCGGGTGGAGGCCCAAGGAACAGCAAGCCCAGCCAGTAGCAGGGGAGCCACATGGTGGATGTCAGCTCTCAGCACCTTGATGTCAAGACGTAGGCCACATAGGCCAAAGGAAATGGAAAAATGGCTGTTGGTGCTCCTGGTAGACGGAGCTCCAGGCCCCGATCCCCAATGCCCCCTACCTGCTCTGGAACCAGCTGCCCAGCGAAACTAAGGAATACGGGATGTACGGGCCCTATTTCGACCCTGCCTGGGGGGTAGAACCAAGGCTCCATGGGGGAAGAACCAAGGCTCCATGAGGGAAGGACCGCCTCGGAACCAGGTAGGAGGTTGGGGACTGAAGGCTGTAGGCGACTCCCGAAGGGAGTGGAGTGCCGCGGGTCTGGGGGAGTATGAATAGAAAGTTAAAAAAAACAGTGAAGGGTTATCCCACTGCATGGCACAGTTTGCACGGTGTCCTTGTGTGTGTAATAGTATTATTAGATCTAACCGGGTAGCTGGGATGCCGCTCTCCAGTTGGTTAGAGTTGTTTGCTGTGAGGGCAGGGGAGGGGGGTGTAGACCCCAAGGATAAAGGAAGAAAATAAGGGGGAAGGAATGGGATGGGTATTCAGGAGGTATGCGGAGGTGGAATTTATGTACTATGGGGTGTGATCCCCTTAACTGTTGGGAGGGGGTGTACTTCTGGAGGTAGCACAGATTTGTTTTAAAGGTTAGGAGGAATGAACGGGTCACCTGTCTGGCTAAAGAGGGGAAACAAGAACTAAGGTATATGGTGACAGTGAGGCTATTTATACACAAGTGCACTCAGTTCGGTTCAGTTCAGGCTGCCAGTGCTTCCAACCGAAGACCAAAGAATGGCATTCTGTGAAGAAATTATCTCTTGTAAGATACATATTTATTACTTCTACTGCTGCTGCTACATAAGAACATAAGAATGTGATGGCAGGTGGAGTTTGCTTGATCCATCTAGAAGTCTGCCCATTTGTTTGTCCCCCCAAAGGATATACTACTTTGTTTCAGTATCCCACAATGCTTATCTCAAGATGTTTTGAATTCCCTGTCTTTGTGTAGCTGTGCCTGTGGCTACAGTTGTAGCCACGGTACAGTAACACAAGTTTTTTTTTTTTAAAGCCACATAAGTCTCCTTTGAAGACAAACTCTGTTGCAGTGAATTTCCCTGAGACAGCAGTGACAGATAATTTTTTTTTGGGAGACTCAATGACTTACCATTTTAAAGTTCAAACCTTTTTCAAGGGCAGCATATCTCTGACTCTGAACATCCTAGTATTCTTTGGCTTCCCCTCCCCCAAACAGAAATTGTAGCTCAGCCCCTGTACAGTACACTGTGTTCGGTGTACTCAAACACCTTCCTGAGCTGTCCTCTGGAATGAATTTCCCAGGCTGCACTGCTGCATATATTTTAAATTAGTTTGTCTGAATATCTCTGAGGGGCTTTAGACACCTAATCAGAGATGTGAAATGAAATGTATAGTGAGGTATGTGTGATATTCCTTTATCAGTCACATATTCCTAGTGATGGTGTGTGTGTGTGTGTGTGTGTGTGTGTGTGTGTGTGTAACATAAGCAGTATGACTAGTGGTGGAGCTAGGTTTGAGAGTGTTTGGGAGCCGGGAAGGGGGGCTATTCAGTCAATCACGGGCTCCACAATGGGCACTAAACAGTGAATAAAGATGGTGGCAGGGCGCCACTGCTCACACTGGGGCAGCCAGGAGGGGCGACCGCCCCCCCAGCCCCGCCACTGAGTAAGACACATTAGGGTGTGTAATGGTTGTCCAGTAATCTCACCCCCCTGTGTGCTGCTTGGTGGCCACAGCTTTTAAAGCAGCAGTACTACAAAAAAAATCTGAGTCTTTTTTTGTCAGTTAATTCCCTGTACTCTGCTGATCATGTATCTGGTAGCCTTTCCTGCCAGCATTGTACTATCCCCCCATTATTTGCTCCATTTTCCTTTGCTTTGGTTGCATTTCTGCCACCCCGCATACAGCACTGGAACCCCCTCTGCTGCCAACTGCTCATGTGTTTGACTGGCAATACTACACAGGGACATTGGGACAGTTTAGCGTAGGGTCCCACTGCAGTAACCAAAAGGCAGGATACAGCCTAAAGGGGAAAGCAGCTAAAAATTAGTCAGCTGTCATATTTATTGTAGCCTACAACAATTCAAATAAATTGCAAATATCTAAAAAACGAAAGATGACTGGAAACAATATTTACAGATATAGAAACTGGAACTATGGCCGCATGCTTACAGCCAAAAAACTGAATTTTGATAAATTACTTCCTGATTTGGTAGTACTGCTGCTTTAAATGCACACTGAATAGTGTGATTACTGGCCCTTAATCACACATCCCTGAAGTGTCTTGTTGCTCTTATAAAATGGATTTAAAAATAAAAGCCAGGGGCTGAGCCTGCAGCTGACTGAAGCAGATGTATTTCACAGGAGCTTGTCCTGACACTAAGTTTAAAAGCATTAGAAGTTGCTTTTTTGCGTTCATACTTGAAATGTCTTGCTAGTATTTGTGAGCTCTACCATCTCCCTGCAGTTGGAGTGATTTTGGTGCAAATTGCAAATTCAGGGGTGCAAAGTCAAGAGAAAAGAAGACAGGAGACTCGAAAGCAGAAGATGCAGCAGGCTGTGCTGAGTGGCACAATTCTGGGCCCTTCCCAGACTGCCACAGGAAATGACGAGCCATCATTCAAGGCCATTTTACAGGCTGTCCGAGAACTTGATCAGAAAGTGGAATTGTTTAATGGCAGGGTAACCAGAGTTGAAGTAGCAGTTGATAAGGTTACCATGAATACTAAAACTGCAGTAGACATGGCAAATAAATCAATGGCAACTCCTGCAGGACTGGCAAAGGCAAATAAACTTTGCATATTCGGTTGGAGCAACTAGGAAATACAGCCAGAACCATACATCTACGAGTGATCGGAATACCAGAGGATATTGAAGCCCCAAAACCAACCTCCTTCACAGCTTCCGTGATCTGTTTAGGGATGCTGTATAAATGAAGCATATCATAGTATCCCCAGAAAGAAGCCCAACAACCTGGACTTACCATGTACTGTGCTTCTTGTCACTGGGGGCGTCCACCAAAGAGATGCAGTCCTTCAGGTGGCTGAAAAGAAGGGCATGCTACAGCTTAGCAGTGGTGAACAAATCCTGTCTTTCCCGATTTAAGTTATGTGACCTGGGAGTGGCAGACAGGAGTTGATGCTGCCTGCTCTGGGTTGCATGAACTGGGCACAAATCAATCCCTACAACTCCCTGCTAAGGTTGCTCTTGCCAAATGAACCTCACAGTAACACCCAGGCTCACTACATTTACTTCAGTTTTATTTTGGTGTTTTTTGTCCTCATCACCTGTATAGTATGTGCAACTGGTTCACTGTACTTGTTCATTGATTATACTTTGCTTTTGCCTTGCGTTTACACTGGTCATTTGTAACCAGTCTAACCATCCTGTATTCTAGTACCGTATATATACCTTGTATGTTGACTTGTACTCTGCTCCTACCCAGGCAACATTGTAACCTACCTGACACTGCTGTATTTCTGTAATTTTGCCTCCTTTTTCCCCCCTCCTCCCCTGGGTCACACCTGGAAACGAGCCTCGGCTCAGTGTGCCTATCCTGGTTACCAAACCTTTTAAATAAATAAATAATTGGGGTGAACACATTTCTCTTTAATGACCCTTTAGAAGCTGGAAAATTGCTAGAGAATATTATAGCTGACTTTGCATCAAGAGATGCCACGCTTGGCTCAAATGAGGGATGAACTGTAAAATCAAGTTCTAGTTTCTGTTTTACAGTTTGCTGTAAGAAGGGTTTCCTACAGGAGAGTTTATGTTATGTTGGGACTTCTCTGAACTGTTTATTTGTTTTATAACTGATAAAGGCTGTATTTATAACAATGACGCCATTCCTGTCAAAGCATGGTTTATGAAGCAAAGATATTATCTTACTTATTTCGCCCCATGTGTCTTCAGTCTGTCAACACAGCAGCAACCACGTGGTTCTGTCTGGTGCCCTTGGTGGTTTTCACTGAGGCTGACAGGGGAGCCCTATAGAGTGGTTTCCAGGAGGGAATTTTGGTTGGATAGGATGGAGCACTCAAGCAAGTAAATGCTGGGTGGGATCTATCATAGAAACATAGACTTTGACAGCAGATAATGACCACTTGTCCCACGCAGTCTGCCCATTTCCCTACCTATTGGGTAAGCTGTAGATCCTAGTTTTACCAACAGCCTACTTCCTCCAAGAGTTGCCTTATGTCTGTCCCATGCATTCTTAAATTCCCCCACTATTTTTGACTCCACGACCTCCTCAGAAAGGCCGTTTCATGCGTCCACCACCCTCTCTATGAAAAAATACTTCCTCACGTTGCCCCTGAGACATCCCCTCTATCTTCAAATTGTGCCCCCTTGTTCTTGCACATCTCTTGTTTGAAAGATGCTACCCTCTTGGACTTTGTTGATTCCCTTGAGGTACTTGAAAGTTTTTATCATGTACCCCCTCTACCTCCTTTCCTCAAGGGTATACATATTAAGCTCTTATTCTCTCTTCGTATGGCTTCTGGTGCAGACCCTGCACCATTTTAGTTGCCTTCCTCTGGACTGCCTCCATCCCGTCTATGTCCTTGCAGAGATGGGGTCTCTAGAACTGCACAGAGTACTCCAGATGGGATCTCGCCAACTGTCTGTACAGACGGATAACAACATCCTGTTTTCTACTGGTGGTGTCTCTCCCTATACATTCCAGTATCCCCCTAGCCTCCGTATTGCCTTCTCACATTGCTTGCCTGCCTTTAGGTCATCTGATATGACTACCCCCAGGTCCCTTTCCATTTTTTGTTGTCGTCAATACCCACCCCCCCAATTGTGCACTCTTCTCTCTTGGGTTTTTGTTTCCCAGGTGCATTTCTTTGCATTGAATCTTAGCTGCCATACTTTTGACCATTCCTCCAACCTTGCCAAGTCCTTTCTCATCCTTTCCACCCTCCCTTGTGTATCAACCCTGTTGCAGATCTTTGTGTCATCTGCAAAGAGGCATACATTTCCTTCCAGTCCCTCCTCAGTGTCACCTATAAAGACATTAAAGATTACTGGTCCCAGTACTGAACCCTGCGGTACCTCATTAGTAACCCCCTTTCTTTAGAGTGGACTCCATTTATTATTACCCTCTGTGTCCTGTTGTCCAGCCAATTGTTTACCCAGGTTACAACACTGGGACCCACTCCCAGGCTGGCTAACTTGTTTATTATTTTTTGTGTGGGACTGTGTCATATGCCTTGCTGAAGTCTAGGTAGGCCACATCCACAGCCCCTCCCTGGTCTACTATTTTGGTCACCCAGTGAAAGAAATCTATTAGATTCGTCTGACTTGACCATCCCGCTGTGAACCTATGCAGTCATACAAACATATGAACATACGAAATGCCATCAGAAACAGGCCTCACGGTCCAGCGAGTTTGCCTGCTTTTGCAGCTAGCCCCCAACTTGCTGCTGCCCCACCCTCCCTCCCTCTCTTCTCTTCTCTTCTCACAACAGCCCCCCCTCAGTCTGTCCCCCTTCTTAAGTCTGCCCACCATTGTACAAAATACCACTTTCTCGGGCAGCATATAACACGTGCCTACCACCCTTTCTGTGAAAAAAATGTCTCCTGATTTCCCTCCTGAATCTTCTCCCCTCCAGTCTCAGCCAATGCCTTCTCGTGTCCCTCCCCCTTCTGATCTGGAAAATCTCTTCTGTATCAGTCTTGTTTATTCCCTTTAAGTATTTAAAGGTTTCAATCATATCTCCCATCCCTCCTGTCCTCCCGGGAATACATGTTCAGTTCTCCCATCCTCTCCTCATAGGATTTTCCCTCCATTCCATGGATCATCTTTGTTGCCCTATGCTGCACCCCCTCCAACAATCTGATGTCCTTCTTTAGGAATGGACACCAGTACTGTACGCAGTATTCCAGGTGTGGCCTGATCAGTAACCTGTTCAAGGAAAGGAAAAAAAGAGAATACATGCAAAAACATTGTAATCATGAAATGGCATGTCAGAAATGGAAGTTCAGTACCGTAAATCAAAACTTTATTGGTCACACATTTCCATTAATCCCATGAGGGGAACACACAGTAAGCTATTACAAATCTCAAAGCACAAGTGTCCACAATGTAGCCTGTGCTCCATAGGAACATCACATTATAAGCGTGTCCCATATAATTTCCTTGCCTTCTGGCTACAGAAATGGTTCCTGTTTAACTGTAACAAAGAAACACTATCTAAGAATACTTTCAGAATGACCATGTCTTGCGGTAACATGTTAAAGGACCTGAAACTTAAATATATAGCAGTGAAACAGCTATAACTGTCTTATCAGAACCTTTATAAAAAAAAAAGCAAACTTTCAGTTGTCTAGCAATACTAAACAAGCATTTGTCAATTCCGAATGTTTGCTTGCTGGCATTGGCAGTGGTAGTGTAGAAGTTACAGAGCTGCGTAATAGGAATGGCAGTGAAGTATTGAACTGAAGCCAATCCCACCACCACCCTGCAGAGAGTGACAGGCATTGGGGTGTGCGTTTGGGTCGTCAGGCATAACGGCCATGCCATTTCACCACACCCAACCCTGCAGACACTGACAAGTGTCACGGTGTTCCTTGGGGTCTTTGGCCCTTATGCGCACCCCATTTCATTAGGAAATATGGTGAGATGGGTGTGATATAGGGGAATGGGGTGAACTTTGGGAATGAAGAGTCCAAGGCATACCTCGATGCCTCTCACTGACTGCAGGGTGTGGAATGGTATGAGCATCACAGGCAAGAATCCCAAGTCACACCCCTGATGCCTGTCATTCTCTACAGGGTTGGGCGTTATGGTTGGAAACCCTAATACCACAGGCATTCGTTGGTATTTTCACTCCAAATTTTCAACACTTTTTTTTGGGACCCCACCTCATGAACAGGGGGAATATCAGTTTGTTAGCCAAAGCTGCTTATGCACAGTGACTACGTCATTTAGCACCACAGGTGCAAAAACATTCCGAACAGGATGTAAAAAATGACAGCTGTACTGTTCATGGGGAGGTGTAAAAAATGGCAATGTTGCAAATCTGTAGTAAAAATATAAAAAAAAATGATGAAGTCACGAGCGTACATAGAAACTGTGCAACGCACACCCGTAATATAATTAGGTTGGGGATTTTTTACAGCAGATTGTCAACTCAGGCATTTTGGTGCCTCCAATCATGAACAGTGTCACTGTGATTTTCTTTATCTGTGCCGAACAATGATTTCCCACAGCGACCACGCATCTCTGCGCTGAAAATGTGAAAACACGCTTCAGCCATGTTGTGAAAAATGACAGCTGTACTGTACTGTACATAAGGAAGTGTGGAAAAATGCCACTGGTGAAAATCTGGACTTAAAATATTACAAAGTCATGAACTTACGAGGGTGCGTGGAAACTGCGCAATGCTCACTCGTAACACAGTCATTTTATGGACATTTGTCACCAAATTTTCAACATAGCCATTTTAAGACCTCTGCTCATGAACAGTGTAACTGTGATTTTCTTAATCTGTCCTAAACATTGCTTTCGCACACCAACAGCACCATTGTGCGCTACATGTGCGAAAACACATTTTAGGCGACATATGAAAAATTGCAGCTGTACTGTTCATAAGGAAGTGTAATAAAATGGCAATGTTGAAAATCTGGAGTGAAAATATTAAATTTGCAAACTTACGAGCATGCATAGGAACTGTGCAACGCACGCAAAACAGTCATTTTTAGGAATTTTTTCACCAAATTTTCAACATAGCCATTTTAAGACCTCTGCTCATGAACAGTGTCACTGTGATTTTCCTAATTTGTCCTGTACATTGATTTCGCACACCGACTGCGCCATTGTGCGCTACATGGGCGGAAACACATTTTGGGTGAGATGTGAAAAATGACAGCTGTACTACTCATAAGAAGGTGTGGTAAAATGGCAATGTTGAAAATCTGGAGTGAAAATATTGAAATTCTTAACTTATGAGCTCATGAGGAACTGCCATGCACGCCAGAAATAATGTCATTTTTTTGGCTCATCACCTTTATGGGACTTTCTCCGATGATGTCATTGTTTATGAAATTAGGCCTGCAGTGATTGCCAGTGACTGTGAAATCACCCTTCGGGCCCGATAACGCCATGACAGTGACATTCATAAGAAGGGGTCCCAAAACCCCATGTTGAAAATTTGGCAAAAATTCCAAAAATGCCTGAGATATGCACAAAGTTGAAACCCCTATCTAGCCCATTATACAGCTTACCGGCATTTCCTCAATTGGCGGTCGGCTTTGAAGAGTGCAGGCGTGTTCCGGTCCACGAAGATCGTCGCGCCCGAGCTCCGGAGGTAAGGGGTGGGGGGGTGGGGAGGCAGGTGTGCAGTGGTGGGTGCGGGTTGTGGGAGGGGGCCAGGAGACTACGTGGGACCGTTTTTTCTTTACAGGTTTTTTTTTTTTTTTGACTTCAGCGGGGCGTTTGCCATGCTGGGGTGGGCTCCCAGCGTGGCACAAGGACAGTTGGGGGCGTTCAGCCGATGGGGATTGGGCACCGCCATCGGCAAAGCATCGACTGCCACACTGGGGTGGGCTCCAGCGTGGCACCCAGTACTGGGGGTGAGGACAGTGGAGCCGGCGGGATTGGGCACCCCCGTCGGCTATATGTTATTGCCACGCTGGGGTGGGCACCCAGCGTGGCATTTGAAGGCTTTGGGGCGGGGGCGGCACAGCCGATGGGGATTGGGCACCCCGTCGGCTATACAGTGTGTGTTTGCATGCGGGGGCGTGGCACGCCTGTGTGGGGCGTGTGTGTGGGGAGCGCGCAGAGCAGGCGATATCTTATCGCTGCTCACTCAAGTGTAGTCCCTTTGAACTGATGCCACTGCATTTTGGAGCTTGTCATAGACAGCTCCAGCATGCATTGGCTTACAGGGACCGCGCCTGCCAATACACTGACTGAATTGGAGGAGGAGGTGACACACCTCCGTAATCTCGGATGATGACACTATGTTTCTTGCACATGTGTGCAAGCAAACATAAAAATGCATCTCTGCTGCTAATACTGTTTATAACTGTAAATGAATATGCACTGACCTTAGCAATGAGGGAACTGGGCACAAGACGTGACTCACAGGATCCATTTATTTTTTCATCTGCAGTCTACCATTTGTTTCATCAAAGCCAACATACAACTAAATTTCTGACTTTTTCCCGTTATACATACACATGACTGCTGAAATTTAAGGTTTGGCACAAGTTCCCTTAACATCAATAAGGTGTCTTTATAGTATCATATGGTAAAGTGCTAGAAATTCTCCTACCCCGAGCATTACCCTTCCTCCAATCCCATTCTCAGTATCAAAGCTTCCCCTGCTGAGAGGGACGACAGATAGGGATCCCATACCTTACAAAATTTATCCTCCTTCCCTTTCACTACCAAAGCAAGTCGTTCGAGTGCCAGTACTCGCAACCCTAGAGCATGCCACTGGTTCATTGTTGACACACAGTTGGAGACCCACATATTCTGGATGCAAGGACAGGCCATTATAAGTAGCACTCTACTCCATCTAGGAAGGGGACCCACTGGCCCACTGTCTTCCACCCCAAACAAGCTCACCGGGGGGATTCTGGCAAAACCCTTCACATTAAGTGTCCCAACCTTCCCAAGAACTGTTTTCCAAAACGTTTGCAGGATGGGGCATTCCCAGAAGCAGTCGAAAATAAGCGTAACTCCCCTCCACACCTGACGCAGATTGGTGAGACTGCCGGGTTATATTTATTAACTATTTGTGGTGGGCAGTAGAGCCTATGTACAAACTTAAAATATGACTCTTTATATTGATTATATATCAGGATACCTTTGTGTAAAGATAGCGAGAGATTCCAGTTATCTTCCCCAATCTGGGTTCCTAGATCCCTTTCCCACAATTGTTTTGTATTTTGTGAGAGGTCTGGATATTGCTGCTTACCAAGTTGTGCCGCCTTCTACATAAAACTCTTTGGATCCTTCCGTGCTCCATACACTAACTGCTCCAGTGAGTCAAACTTCCTGATCCCGTCCCCCACTTCTTGCATTTCTTGAGCATAGGCTCTCACCTATAGGTATCTAAAGAGATTACTTTTTTCCTGCCCCAGTGCCTGCTGCAAACTCCCAAAAGGGAACATACCCTCCAGAGAGCAGATGTCCCCTACACTGTGTATACCCTTGTTTTTCCACTCTCGGAACCCAGGGTCTTATAGGCCAGGCAGAAAGAATGAATTCTGGGCCACCAGTAGAAGCAAGGTCTCTTCCACCCCCTCTATCCCTTTGCCAGAGACACGGCCAGCCATCCAGTACAGCCCAAACCATTGGATTTGCCCCTGAAATGCAGCATATGCTGTCCGACCCTGCTTGGCAAGGTAGGCAGACACCAGCCCTGGACATGTTCTCTGTTCCAAATCCAACCAACTAGCCTCAGGGGGCCTAGTTACCCA
The DNA here is from genome assembly GCA_016271365.2 of Neoceratodus forsteri. NCBI lineage: Eukaryota > Metazoa > Chordata > Ceratodontiformes > Ceratodontidae > Neoceratodus > Neoceratodus forsteri. Next base: position 424,296,039 of record CM028138.1, read on the forward strand.
GTCCTTTATATAGCGAAGCTGGGATGCCAAAAAATAATTTCAAAGATCTGCAAAATTAAGGCCACCTTTGTCCATACCAGCTTTGAGGTGCACTAGGGATAATGTCCTTATGCGTAATTCCCATGGGCATCATCTGCAGGGGACATAAAAGTCTAGGCAGTATATTCATCTTCATCAGGTTACTCCTTCGCAACCAGGAAATCGGGAGAGTGGCCCATCTTCTCAGGTCGGCTTGTATTTTCTTTATGGTTGGGGTATAACTGAGCTCATACAGGGACCCTAGACTTCTCCTAATATGTATTCCCAAATATTTGAAGCTTCTAGTGACTGACTGGAACCCCTATAAATTCCACTGGTCCCTCATCCGATTGCCCCCTTCCCCCTCTCCTGTCAAATACATGAGCTTCGATTTCTGGATATTAATCTTATACCATGAGAAGCATGCAAATTCTTCTGTTAACCTTAACACTACCGGGACCGAGGCACTAGGATGCCTTACAAAGAGCAACATATCTTCTGCATACAAGGTCATTTTATGGGGCCTCCTCATTGCTCCCTTCACTCCCTCAATCTCCCAAGTTCTGCTGTATTGCTACTGCTAGTGGTTCCAGTGCCTGAGCAAATAACAGCGGTGAGAGAGGCACGCTCCCTCATACCCCTGAACAATTCAAACCTCTCAGAGAGAGAGCCATTTACCAAGACCTATGTGTCCTTGGGAGCTGTACATCTCCCTAACCCACCTTACAAATTGTTCACCCAGACCAAACCGGCCCAAACACTCAAATAAATATTCCCACTCAATCCGATCAAACGCCTTTTCGGCATCCGTAGAAAAGTCAGCAGTATCGCCTTGATCTTTATTAGCCCCCCAAACCAAATTCAGTAACCGATGTACATTATGGTAAGAGCACCTCCCTTTAATGAAACCAGTTTGGTCTGGATGAATCACACCAGGTAGGACCTTATCCAGCCTATTGGCCAGAACTTTCGTCAGTATCTTAAGGTCGCTCTTCAACAAAGAGATGGGCTGGTATCATGCATACTCCTTCCCATCCTTGCTTGGTTTGGGGATCAGGCAGACTATTGCATTGAAACACGAGGCAGGGAGCCCTCTCCCCTCCTTCGCCGCCCCACCAAACATTTCGTTCAACAATTCTACCATGTGTTCTGCTAGAAGTTTATAATACTCAATTGTAAATCCATCTGGTCCACTAGCTTTCCCGGTTTTCATTCCTCTTTTAACCTCCTCTTGTGTCATAGGGGCCCCCAGCATAGTTCTCTGTGCACTAGTCACTTTAGGTATATCTAAACGGTTCAGGAATTCCTTAGCCAGCCCCAACGCACCCTTACATTCCGCCACATAAAGTTTTTTATAAAGTTGTCTAAACCTATCTCTCATTTGAGATTTATCCATAATCTTCTGTTCCTCTCTGTTTTTCATTTTTGTTATAAGCATAGGTTTCCTTCCTCCTCACAACAACCTTACTAACATAGGCCCCGGTTTCCCCCCCCTCAAACATCTGCTTTCTACAGAATAACCATGACTGTCGTGCTTCCTCCTTTGCCAAAGCATTTAAGGCCTCCTTTGTCGCTTCAAGTAGGCATCTAGTGTCCTCACCCTCCCTCCACCACCCTTTTTTCTAACTCATAAGACTTTTCTCCAAGTGTACCCTTTTTCTTCCTTCTGCTTCTTATAACAAGCCACAAAGCTTATGACTGCCCCCCGCATATATGCTTTCTCAGCATCCCATATAGTCACTGTGGTTGTCGGGGAGTTTCCATTAAAAGAGAGAAAGGTTTTCCACTGGTCACTCAGAAATGTCTTAAACTCTTTATTACCAGAAAGGTATGATGGGAATTTCTATGGGTGAGGACCTTCCCTAGGCCTCTTTACTGAGATTGAAACTGTTACCATTGAATGGTCAGAAATATGTATGGGGCTGTGCTTGACGCACTGTAATCGTAAAAACCATCTAAGGGGCATATAAATATAATCCTTCCTGGACCATGTACCTTGGGGATTGGAATAAAAAGTGAACACTCTTGCCCCCAGATTGGCAGTTCACCAGCTATCAGTGAGTTCAGGATCACTCATGCCCAACTGCCAGTCCCTCAAGGCACCCCCTACTTTACCCTTACCTTCTGAGTGGTCTAATCAAGGATCCATTGTATAGTTCAGATCCGCCCCCCCATGACTAGTCCCAGGAATTGCTCCTTCTCTAGGGTACTCAATATGTTCTGATAAAAGGAATGGTCACATATTGCTGGTGCATATATAGAACCAAAAGTTATATCTTCCCCATACAGCTTTCCATTAGCAAAAATATATGTGCCATTCAATGGGTCTGCCACCACCCTTTTGACCACTAGGGGGAGATTTTTATGTACCAAAATAGCTACACCCCATTTATGTCCATTAAATGAGGCCAAGTGACATGCCCCTACCCATCCCCTAGCCAGCTTAGCGTGCTGATGAGTGGTGAGGTGTGTCTCCTGCAGCATTGCTACCTGGGCCTCTCGCCTTTTCAATGCCAACAGTATGCTCATTCATTTTACTGGCGAAATTACTCCCCTCACATTCCAAGACACTATTATAAGTTCTTTTGTTTTAGCCATAACTCCAATCATACCGTACTGTGCCCCCCACCCGTTTTGACCACCCCAGGGGGGGCTCCTCATTGAATGTCAGTGCTTGTGCCAACTTATTTTAAAAACACTCACAAGTTCAACCTTCCATGTGTAAATGTTCCAGACTGCTGTCAGTATTACCCCTTTTTCTGAACAATATAAATAACTATACCCCCTCTGTCTCCCTTCCCCTCCCCGCTCCCCCAGGATTAAACCTCCCACAACAGATCCTACCTCAGCATGTAACGCAGTAACAGTCCACCCCCGAAGCTTCCTTCCCCCACCCACAAAACAGCGTTCAACAGGAAAAACGTCTTCATCCCACCCAATTTCTTCTCTATTCCCCCACCCCTCCCCATCCCCAACGAGTAGAATTATACAAACATGCTATAACACTATAAAGAGGACTTCTGCATGGAGTAATAATCAATTCTCCTTTCAATAATGAACAACCCCCCTCCCTCAGTTACCACCCTTCTCCCTCACAGGAACGTGTGGGGTATTTTTTTTTTTATTCAAGTTAATTAAAGTGTTTTAGAGCTTACACACTGTACACAATTTTCCATGCAAACAGAAATACACAGAGATTATGCACTCGTAAACTTCTCCAGAGGCACCAGCAGAAAAAGAAAGAGAAAGACATTTCATAAAGGACCATTTAATTCCCCCTCAGATTAAAAATTGATTTATCGTATACGATACAAGTGAACATATAAAGGAACAAATGAATAGATGAGTTACTAGGCTCCCTTGCACCACCTCCCAATGGGAACGGCCGAGAACAAATCCTCAGACCACAATGGAGTGCCAGGGAAGCCACCCCACCAGGAGGACCCACTCCAAGAGCATTAATGTTCACTGAAGTTAGACACTGACTGTGTTATCATAGCTCGTATTATCAGTGCTTCAAATTCGGGTTCACAGAGCTCAGCCATCTTGACCATCTTCATACAAATGTCTTGGTTTTATCGTTTATTTTACGGGCTAATTCTTCCATATTTTGTTCCTCTCTTACTATGGTGTACCAGTTTTCTAGACTGGGTAGGTCCAGAGAAAGCCATCTCCTGGTAATCGCCTTGTGAGCGGCCACCACAGGGATGTTCCACAGATAGGTACTGTCCTCACCCCTAACACCATCTGGGGGGATCCCCAAAACCAGGTTCTCAAAATTGTGGAGAACAATCAGAGTTTCCCTAGGTCCTGGGATACCTGTTGCCAGAATGGGCCAATGGACTTGTACTCCCAGAATACGTGGGTGTGTTGTGCTACCTGATTACCACACCTTCTCCAACAGTGCGACATGCCCCCCAATCTATGCTGGATGACTGGTGTATAAAAGAATCTGATTCTCACCTTCCATGCAAATTCCTCCAGTTGGTGAGAGGGTATTTTATTAGCGATTGGATGACTGTACCTAGTCACTATCAAGAGCTCTCACCCCTGCCTCTTCCCATTTGGCTTTAATACTCTGAGTGCTCTCTGAGTAAAGCTGCCGGATTGCTTTGTATAGTACAGAGATATGTCCCTTTTTAAGATCTCCAGATTGAATTGAGTGAATCGTATTACATAAGTGCTCTGTTTGTTCGGTTTGGACGACTTCCTTTTGAACCTTTTGTGCATACAATCTAAGTTGTAGGAAGCGGTAGTGGTCACTATTGCCCAGCTGATAAGTATGATGAGGGTTTGAAAGTCTAAAATTGTGTGTCCTGTGACCAGTTGGCCTAGCCTGTATAGGCAGAGTCTGGACCATTGCCTAAATGCCAGGTCCATTTTGCTTGGGAGGAAATCCTCCGATCAAGCAAACCATTCGAAGGGTCACAAGGCTTTCCCCAGCTTGTACTTGGACCATAATCTGTGGGTCATCCCTAGGGTGCTTGAGATGGACATAAGAGTACGGTCCTCTGTTTTAAGCAATTGTTTGTCTAAGACGCTTGCTCCCAGGGGAGGGCTTCTGGCCAGGTGCAGCTCAATATCCTTCCAGTGCAAGTCATGAGATGCAGTATTCCACAGGAGGGCATGTCTCAAGTGGGCCACCAGGCAGTAGTCCTCTAGGTTAGGGACCACTCTCCCTCCCCTCGTTTTGTCTGTTTGTAGGATCTGCATTCTCAGCCTCGGCTTACCGTTGGACCAAATGAACTTGGACAGAATTCTCTGCCAGGCCTGAAATTTATTCCAGGGTATGTTTATCGGTAGTGACTGGAACAAATATAGGAATCTGGGGAGAACATTCATGACAGTGGATTGTATCCTAGAGTATAGAGGGAGTTTCAAGAGCCCCCACCTCGACACATCCTGCTGAAGCTGGGACACCAAAGGGCTAAAGTTTGAAGAAAACAGTTTGCTTAACTGTTTTGTGATTTGTATCCCCAGATACTTAATTTTTTGCTTATTCCAATTTAAAGGGAGGAGTGAGGTTATTTCGGGGGGTGGGTGGTAGAAGAATTTCAAGATATCTGTTTTATCCTTATTTAAGGAATATCCTGCCTGGGAGCCAAACCTCTCCAAGATGTTCCAAACATGAGGGATGGATTGAGTTGGGTTGGTCAAGTATAAGAGGACATCATCTGCATATAATGAAATCTTGTGTTCGGTGTTTCCATCCACACTCCTGTGATGTTGGGACATTCTTGGATTGTTCTTTGAGGGGCTCAATATAGAGGGCAAAGAGTAGGGGAACATGGGCATCCCTGTCTCGTGCCCCTTCCCAGGCAGAACCTGTCCGAGACACTGCCACTTATTCTAAGATAGGCCTGTGGGGCCATATAGATGGCCTCATGGGCCTGCAGCATGGTCTGAGGGAAAGCAGATTTCTCAAGTACAGCAAACAGAAAGGGCCACGATACCTTGTTGAATACCTTTTCAGCGTCTATGCTCATTAGACGTACTGGATTCTTCTCTTGAGTGATTTTATTAATTATGTTAATAGTGCGCCTGACACTGTCCGGGGCCTGTCTACCTGGGATAAATCCAGTTTGGTCCTGGGGGATCAAATTGGGCAGGAGATTATTTAACCTAGTGGCTAAAAGGGATGTAAACAGTTTGTAATCTACGTTTTAGAAGTGAGATAGGGCGGTAGGACCCACACTCTACTGGGTCCTTGCCCTGTTTATGCAGTACCGTAATGGTGGCATCATTCCATGATGGGGGGACTGCTCCTCCACCACCCCAGATCTCATTAAAGGTTGAGAGTAGGTGCGCAGCCAGCTCCGTTTTCAACGTTTTATAAAGTTCCCTACTGAACCCGACCGGCCCGGCACTTTCCTGTTTTCAGATGTTGGATGGCTGCATCTAGTTCTGCCCTGCCAATAGGGTTGAGAGGGCTGTCTGTTGTTCCTGTGTAAGAGCAGGCATGTTTAGAGCATCCAGGAATCTCTGTTTCTCCTCTGGGGAGGTTTCAATTTGGGGATGATAAAGGTTCTTGTAATAACTAATAAAGGCACCCATAGTCTGGTCCCCCTTATTTGAAAGGGTGCCTGACTTAGGATGTTTGACCTTAATGATGTTAGCCCTAGCTTGACGCTGTCTGAGTCTAAATGCAAGTATTTTGTGAGCCCTCGGGGCCCCCTCAAAGTAGGATTGCTTACGATAGCTTAGGGATTTCTCTGTTTCTGACTGTTGAATCTTTCATATCTTTATTTTAGTTTCCCTAATTTCCTTGTCTGTATGTTTAGACCATTTTGCCCTTTGTTGTGATTCTAAGTTTTGGAGTTGTTTATGAAGTGGCGCTAGGTGGGATCTTCTTTCTTTCTGTCTAAAGGAGCCAATTGATATGAGTTTCCCCCTCAAAATAGTTTTTAGTTGATCCCATATTATTTGGGGGGGAAGAGTCAGAACCAGAATTAGATGCTAGGGTTTGCAAAATAGTTTCTTTCAGTTTGTCTATTGTCTCTCTGTCCTGCAACAAGGACGTATTCAAGTGCCAATGGGTTTTCTTTCAGGGGAGGCTGAGATCCAGCTTCACAAAACTTGGTTGATGGTTGGAGTATACTGCCATGCCCATCCAAGAATGCCCGAACTTGGAAAGCCCCCCGGCATAGGTCAGAAACATATCTGTTCGGGAAAAGACCCTGTGTCTTGGGGAGTAGCAAGTGTAATCTCTAGCCATCGGGTATCTCTCACACCAGATGTCCAGCAGACCCACATCTTCTAGCAGTCTACTGAAGAGTCTGGCTGTACGAGTCCCCGGAGTCAGGATCTAGGATGTGGAGTCCAGCCTCCAGTTCAGATAGAGGTTCCCCTCCCCCCATTAATAGACCACCCCTGGATGTCTCGGCCACTAACTTGATGAGGTCTGAGTAAAAGCTTATGGGTGAACCAGGGGGAGCATACACACTTAACAAGGATATTTGGATGTCCTGTACTTTACCTATGACCAGCACAAATCTTCCCCACGGGTCGGCTACTACTTGCTCCTCCTCAAATGGCAAAGTGTCAGAGAGGAGTATTGCTACACCTCTTTTCTTCCTTTTCTCATGGGAGGCATGATAAATTGTAGGTAACCTTTTAATTTTAAGCTTCATCACCTCCAAAGGGGTGAGGTGTGTTTCTTGTAACAAAATGATTCTCAATGCTGCTCTTTAACATACTTTAAAACCCTTTTTCTCTTTATCGGATTACTTAATCCATTAACATTATAGGACATAGCTTTTGTGTCCAACTGAGCCATATTTAAATTTGGCAATTTACTATCTAAAGTATTCCTCTGGAAATTTGAGGCTTTTCCCTAATCCTTATGCCAAGGAGGGGAAAAAAAAAAGGGAAAAGGATAATTTAGACTGAAATTAAACTACTTCGTGTGCAAGCTCAATATGAAACAAGTTCTCCAAACTAACAAAGTAACTATTTACAAAAGATAGGAACTAGCTTTCTTCTCGCCTGTGTGAGTGTTAAACGGGCTGCTCTTCCAAGGTCAGGCAACCTCTTAATCGTGCCTGGGTGATGCCTATAACAGGCAATAGGACCCTCTCTAGTTGGATTGAGTGGGTATTTGTTTCTGGGGAGTGTAAATTCCCTCTCCACCAGAGCTCAAACCAACGTCAGGATAATGTGTGGTGGAATAAGATGAGCTCTCTTTGCGAGTGCACCGGGGCCAACGCCGCCATCTTAAAATTAAGGAGGGCAAAAACTGACCTCTTGTACTCAGAAACCCTTTGTTGCCTCTCGAGGGGCACACAGATGTACCTTTATTTAGTCAGCTCCTGGGCCACTGCCATAATTCACCCTTAGCACAGCGACATAGAGGTCAGGGAAGGCGCCCTTCACCGATTTCTAACCGAGGATGTCCCAATCCCCGGCGGCATTTACTGACTTGCGGTACAGCCCACAAACCTAGGCATTTTCACATACTGAAACTGCCCCCTCCAGGCGTCAAAAGTAATGAGCCCTTCCATTTAAACCAGGTCAAGCCAGATGCATGTTTCAGCACCGTTTTAAAATCAATGCAAACTTAACATTTGAACTACAGCTCTGTTCTGAGGCTTTGGAGTAACAAGTTTTGAAAGATAACCTGAGCTCTATTCGCCCAAACTGGTATATTTAACTCTTTTGTAAGTCTTAACTGTGAGTCCAAAACAGCAAGACACACTGATCCACAGTTGGTTCCAGAGTATGTTTGCGCCTCCTGGAAGCTTTGCCGACCAGTCTATTATGGCTTCACAGTGACGGTTAACCTCCATCCCCTCTTAAGGGCCCCACCTCTCCTCCAAACTTCTGGTGTACCGGGACTGTTGGAACCAGATGAGTGAAACACTCTCACCTGTGGGATCTTGTTGCTGAGCGAGGGAGTGATTTTCAAACACCTCATAGTGGGGGGGCTTGGGCCGAGAATGAAGTTGGTCAGTGCCCTTTCTAATCCGTTGGAAGATGAACACGCCTTTAAAGTGCCCCCACATCAAGTTTCCTGATGTGCAATCGAAATCTGAGCTGTATGTCTTGCTGAAGGGACTTTGCTATCTCTGTTGCCTTCTGTAGTGCCATTGAGTCGAGCTGCCAGGCTGTACACCTTAACGGTTGCCGCCACATCTGCCCGTAGGTTGGAGTGAGGAATCGACTGTTGAGACTCCTTTCTCTCATGCCCTTTCTGCGCTACATTCCAGGCTGATTGGAGGAGATCCTTCCCCAGCTACTCTTTGTACAGGGTAGGTGTGTGGATACCCATCCCTTTGAGGAAGGACTTGGCTGCTAGAAGGTCTGCAAAGATCCGAGGGCTCTGCTCTGTTTCCACGCGGAGACGGGCCAGGAAGAGCAGTTGTGCTTTCAGATTCTTGCCTCGGATTTGTTTAACAATTGACCACATAGTTAACCGCTGCTCCTGCACCCCCGATGTGTAATCATTGTCCAAGGTAATCCTATGATGTTGAAATTTAATCTCTTTTTTTTTTCCCAAGCCCTGGATAGCAGCTCTTCCTTTGTGGAGAAACAGGTGAGCTTCACCACGAAAGATCAGAGTCTGGCCCCTGCATTGGGAGGCCTCGAGGAGAGTGATCTGTGGGCTCTATCCATGCCCAAATCCAGCTTTTCGGGCAGATCCAGAGCTTCTTTTAATAGATCTTGCAGAAAGAATATTACATTGGGGGCTTTGTTTTCTGCACCCTCGGGGATCCCATAAATGTAGATGTTTTGGCACCTACTGCACCGAACGTGTGGGGTATTGAAACAACCTTAATCTGCCTCCCCCATAGTTTTCCTCTGAAGTGTGTTCCCCTCCACATTCTTTGCTGGGTGCTGACACCTGGAGCTTCCCAAACCCTTCTTTTCCCCTCATTCACACTCAGTATATCCCCTTTTACTGCCCCTTATTCCTCTCCAAGGCAGGGGTAAATCACAGCACCCCCCCCCCAGAGGAGTGATGCTCCCTAGAGGAGAGGTGGGGCTTCCTTTACCATATTCACCTGGTGTTCCCTTCCCAACCCTGCCTCTAGAGAAGTGCAGACCCCCCGATATGCTCAGCAGCAGTTCCATATGAGGCATCCTGTTTATTAACTTTCAAGACTGACGGCCAGGGCTGAGAGCTGTGGGCCCAGGCAGTGCAGTAAATCCACACACATGCCCAGGGCCGCCGCTGCCCCCCCCCGGCACCCTCTGCTGACATGCCCCCCAACAGTACAATCCATCCGTTGTTGCCAGTTCCAACAGAGTCTCAGGAGCTCTAGGCCCAAAGCGTGCCATTACCACAACAGGCATGTCCCATCTCAGGTCTGCATCTCCTCCGACTGGCAACACATCACAGGGCAGAAAAAAAAGACGTTTCCTTTAAGTCCCCCAACAAAATCCTGGTACACTCCAGAGAAATGTCCCCAATCTTCAACAGTTCCGTTTTTCAAATCCTAAACAATCCGATATCATTAACAGTTCCAACTTGATAAACACAACAATATTCTGCCAAAACTGCAATCGACAGTCCAGTCTCTGGTTCACCACATACCTGGGACTTCCTGCTTTTCACTTTTTCTTTTTGAGCTCCTTGACAGTTTTCTGCCATAACTGCCTCCCAGAAAAACTATGTGGCTCCCTCGTGTTTGATCTTCAGGGTGGCAGGGTAAATAATGAAGCGCTCCACCTTAAGCTCTCGTAGCTGGGCCATGAAAGGGTTAAACTGCTTTTGTTTCTTTAACAGCCAGTTAGAATAATCTTGCATCAGGAGAAGCCAGGCTTTGTCAAAAAACACTTCTTTTTTGTGCCTGTAGGCTTCCAGCACTGCTTGCCTATCCTGGAAATGATGGTACCTGATGATTATTTGTCTCTGCGGCTGTCCCTCCGGAGGCCACAGCATCACAGCGTGGTGGGCCTGCTCCAGTTTTTGTTGGCCCCTTAGGCTGGAACTTCAGGATGCATGGCAACTGCTCAGCACTAAATGTCAGGGTGTCTGGATCCTCTCTTCCTTCTGATAAACCTCTGTCGTATATTAAGTCTCCTGTTATAATTTTCTTGGTAGTCGAATTGGTCTTGGAACTCTTCGAATGCCTTTTCCATTTTTTGTACACTCCGGACCAGCGGTGTTACAGTGTCTTCCAGTTGTGATATCCGGCCCTCAGCTTCTGTTGTCTTGAGCTGAAATCTGGTCTGCAATCTCCGGTAACCGATTATCAAGGTGCCCCTCCATTTTCTCCAGTCTCGGGTTAAGCGCCACCAGCACTTGCCCGGTTACTTCTTTCCCCAATGCCGCCATGGAGAAAGAGATGTGGCCTGGTGCCTCGACCTGTTGCGTAGCTGCCTGCTTTTTGCCTGATTTTGCTGCCAATCTCTGCATTTTCCCATTAAGAACTCGTCCATGCTGCCTCCAGGTTGTATTCCAATATATAGACTGCCAAAAAAATACAGTCATAAATGGCTGATTTTAATTATTTTTAGTACTGAGAGAGAAAGAGCTATAGAAAACATGTCCTCACTGCTGGCTGCTCATAAGCATCCCCTACAGGATCCGTTTAAAGTGTACAAGAGCTGTGCTGATGTCTCTTCAGCTGCTGTGACATCTTGGAGCTCTGGCAGGAGGGGCCATTCTGCCATCTTGAATAAAGCATGAGGCACTACTCCATGCTTAAGGGAACCACGATTTCTGCTCACTTTCCCCTGTGCATACCCATTTAACATGGCAGTAGTCTTAATTATACTGAGTTACACAAAAGAACCACTGAAGTTGCTCATTACATAGTTGTTGACAGATAACCACTTGGCCCACCTAGTCCACCCTAAATTCCCTACCTATAGTGCCACCAGAGACCCTACTTGGATTCTGGCTTACACCCCCTCCACCTCCTCCTCTGGAAAGCTGTTCCAAGCATCCACCACTCTCTCTGTGAAGATCAGTATCAGTAAGAGAGCATAAGCAATATTGTGCATTGTCCATTCAAGTAGCAGACTTGCCTTTGTAGCAGTAAATGCTTGGCTGCCCCTTAAGAAAATAGGAAAATAGATTGAGTATCACTAAAGCTGAGGCGTGGTTCAGTTCCCGTCCTTAGTTCTAAACTATAAGAAAAAAGAATCTTGAGCTGGTTGGTTTATTCACATATCTAGGTATCACCCTTGACTTGTCCTTCACCTACCATGCGCATATCCAACAGCTGTCCTCCACTATCAACTCCAGACTTGGGCTTCTGTACTGCCACAAACACGGACTTCCCCAATGGTTATCTGCCTGGCCACTACCTCTTCAGTCCTCTCCCTGGTAGATTACGGCATTGTCATCTATGGCCCTGCTGACTGCACTGCATTACCATGCATCACAATCGCCCTAAACAAAGCGTGCAGACTGGTCATGGATTGTGACAGCTGGACATTCTCCTGTGATCTCTACAAGTCCGCCAAATGGGTCGCCATTTGACACCCGTCTTAGGTACCATACTTGCCTTTTGGCCAAGAAAATCCGTCTTGGTCAAGTCTCACCTGGTCTGCATAGCTTCATCCAACCCACCCCGGGTGTGGTTTTGTGTATTGTCGTTCTTCCATTATCACCATATTTATAAAATCGTATAATTTTTTGTATGTGTAACCTCCATTACTTGTTTTCTCTTTTGTTTCTATTACCTGAACACTGTACATAGATATATAGATACATAGATGCATAGACAGTGTCGGCAGATAAGGGCCTATGGCCCACCCAGTCTGCCCATTTGAGCTTGTAAGTTCAGTTTATGTTTTCCTAGAAGTCTGTTGCCCCTTACCCCTGACCTCCAGAATTCCTTTATGTCTATCCCATGCATTCTTAAATCCCGTGATTGTTTCAGCCTCCACCACTTCCTCTGGCAGGGTGTTCCACTTGTCCACCACCCGTTCTGTGAAGAAATTCTTCCTCATGTTTCCTCTGAATCGTCCTCCTCAACTTCATCCTATGCTCTCTAGTCCTGGAACATCTTTTTGCTTAAAATAGTGTATTCCTGCACCCTGTTCCTCCCTGTGAGATACTTGTATGTCTCTATCATATCCTCTCCCTCCTCTCCTCCAGGGAGTACATGTTCAGTTCCTTCAACCTGTCTTCATAGGACTTGTGATGCAATCCATGCACCATCTTTGTTGCCCTCCTCTGAACCTTCTCTACCCTGTCTGTGTCCTTACGTAGGTATGGTCTCCAGAACTGTACACTGTACTCCAGGTGGGGCCTCACTAGTGTCTTGTATAGCAGAATTATGACCTCCCTTTTCCTGCTGGTGATGCCCCTGCCTATACATCCCAGCATCCTATTGCTTTACCTGCTGCCTTGTCACACTGTTTCCCTACCTTGAGGTCATCAGAGATGATAACCCCAAGATCCCTTTCCTGCTTGGTGCATGCTATATCCTCACCCCCCAACTGATATATTGTGCCAGGGATTTTGTGCCCCATATGCATTATCTTGCACTTCTTTGCATTGAATTTCAACTGCCAAACCCCTGACCATTCTTCAAGTTTCTGCAGGTCCCTTCTCATTCTGTCTACACCTCTGGTGTGTCTATACTGTTACAGAGCTTTGTGTCATCAGCGAACAGTAAAATTCTGCCTTCTAGGTCCTGTGCAATGTCACTGATGAAGATGTTGAATAGGACCAGTCCCAGCACTGATCCTGTGGTACCCACTGGTCACTCTTCCCTCTGTGGAGTGACAGCCATTTACCACCACCCTCTGTGTCCTGCCACCCAGCCAGTTACCTACCCACCACACTGCTGTCCTGCCCAAACCCATATTCCCCAGTTTGTGTAATAGTCTTCTATGTGGCACAGTGTCAAAGGCCTTGCTGAAGTCCAGATAGGCCATGTCCACTGCCCTCCCCTGATCCACCTCCCTAGTCACCCAGTCAAAAAATTCAACGAGGTTGGTCTGACATGACCTCCCCTGGTGAAACCATGCTGCCTTGGGTCCTGTAGTCCATTGACAACCAGATGTTCCACGATCTCTCCTTCAGTAGTGCTTCCATGATCTTCCCACTACCGAGGTGAGGCTGACTGGTCTGTAGTTCCCTGCTTCCTCTTTGTTCCCACTTTTGTATAAGGGGACTACATCTGCTGTCCTCCAGTCTTTGGGTACCTCCTCTGTTTCCAGTGATCGGCTAAACAGGATAGCCAGAGGTTCAGCCACCACCTCTCTTAGTTCTTTAAGGACCCTGGGGTGCACCCATCTGGCCCATTGCTTTATCAACTCTTATTACTTCTAGTTCCTTCAGGACCCTTTTCGTGTAAGCGGACTTGTGTCCATTTCTGCACCATTCTCACCTTGTACTCCCTTCAGACCCATTACCCTCCTCTTCCTCAGTAAAGACTGAGCAGAAATACCTGTTCAATATGTCAGCTTTACTGTTGTCATCCTTCATCGTCCCCCCTCCCCTTCAGTCTCACTATCCCTCCCTTTGTCTTTCTTTTTTCATTATGTACCTGTAAAGGTTTGTCCCTCTACCCACTGATTTTGCAATGTGTTCTTCTGTCTGAGTTTTGGCTTCCTTACTGACCTCCCTGCCTCCCTTTGCTTCTCCTGGTACTTCTCCCTATCCCCTTCTGCCTGTGTCTTTTTGTATTGCCTGAATGCAATCTTTTGGCTTTCACTTTCTTTGCTACCTCTTTGGAAAACCATAATGGTCTCTCTTCCTTTTGCTAACCTGCTTAATGCATAATTCTGTTGTTCTTGTAATCCCCATTTTAAATACTGCCCACTGTTCCTCAACCCTGAGTCCTGTCCCATTCCCTTAATGCCTCTTTCAAGTATCTCCCCATTTTCCCAAAGTTTGACCCCTAAAATCCAGGATCGTGTTTTTGTGTGGTTTGGTTCTGCTCTTTCTGTGATTTCAGACCACAATGACTGGTGGTCATTGTTCCCCAGGTGCTCCCCACTGTTCCCCCATCACACTGTCCCTGTTTGTGAGCACAGGGTCCAGTATTGCCTTCTGCCGAGTTGGTTCCATGACCAGTTGCTTGAGGAAGGCACCCTGAAGGAGTCAGGATAAATCTGCTCTAGTTGATGCTGCTGCTGGGATGCTCCAGTCCATGTCTGGAATATTGAAGTCTCCAACCAGTACTACCTCCCTTGTCTGCCATCCTTTGGATGGCTAGCATCAGCTCCCAATCTGTTTCTTCCTCCTGGGCTGGTGGTCTATAGACCACACCTGTGTGGATGACTGTCCCCATTTTCCTTTCCAGCTTAACCCACAGTATCTCTCCCCCATTTTGTTCCTCCTGGATCTCTGTGGCCCTTATGTCATTTTTCACATACAGTGCCACTCCTCCTCCCTTCCTGCCTGCTCTGTCTCTTCTGAATATGTTGTAGCCAGGTATGGCCATCTCCCAGTCGTGGTTATATTACACCAGGTTTCAGTGATGGCCACAATGTCCAGGTCTGAGTGCACCATGACAGCCTCCAGATCTTCCATCTTGTTGCTAAGGCTTCTGGCATTTGCACACATGGCTTTCCATGATTTGACCTCCCTAGACTGTTTCGCTGTTCTACTCCAGCCCCTTCCTTGGTTGTTCTTTATCCCTGGTTCTCCTTGCTGTCTGCCCTTCTGCTGAATTTTGCCCCTTTTCTGTCTATCCACCTCTTGGGCACTAATCTCCATCTTTTGCACACTGCTTTGCAGAGATAGCCACTCCTCTGGTTCACTGGTTCCACTGCTAGCAGTACTGCTTTATACTATATGTAAGTCCTTATTGTTTGACGGGGAGCCTTGGTAAAGGGTTGTAATTCCAAATGTTATTGAATAAATATATAAAAAAATCTGTAGCCTCCTCCTCAACATTGACCAGTTACCACCTATCATGCTTAACCTTCAGCTAAATGTACTAGTTATATCTGAATCCTGGCTCTCCTCTAAGGTCCAGAATTCTGCTGAAACTATACCTGGCTACACCCTAGTCAGGCAAGAGTGTTCTAAAAGGAGTGGTGGTGGTGTTGCAGTTTACATATCCACTAGGATCCAGTGTATGACTGTTCTCACTGTCTCTTCCCCTTCTTCGCATGAGATGATCCTCCTTACACTCTCCCTTCCCTTTTCTAGTCCCATCTATACTGCTGTCTTGCTAAATCTTCTGCTTTAGTTACTGAGCTTCTTTCCTCTGTCTGCTCTAACTCCCCAAATGATGAGCTATTTATACTTGATGTCTTTAATATAAATTGGCTCTCCCTTAATGTGAATACATTTTCCCAGAATGTGAAGTCACTTCAGTTGACCCCATTGATTTCTGAACCCACTTGTTTAAAGTTGAAATCCTTAGACCACTCTCTGCTAGACTGGGTCCTCGCTTCTCATCCACACAGTGTAGTGGATGCGGGTATCCTTCCTGATGCACTTGGTGATCATCATATGGTTTACTGGGTGCACAAGTTACATCATCCTAAACCCCCAATTCATATATTCAGGTCTTTTAAGTCACTTGATTTGACCTCTCTCCTAGCTGACTTTGGTCAATTGATTGGTCCCCTATGTCTGCAGCCAGTAATATAAATTCTGCTCTACATTACTTTCAGTCTACATTCTTGGCTGTATGGAATCATCGTGCACCCTTGAGAAATACCAGAGTTGGGGGTTCACATCTGCCCTGGATATCAGCTGAGGTACTTGCTTGTCTCTGGACCAGAGACCTTGTCTGGCGTACTTTTAAAATCACTGGCTCCCAGTCTTCTTTGGCCAACTACAGACGCTTATGCAATGCCTGTACCAAAGGTGTCAGACTTGCTAAGTCTAATTATTTTGCTTCCACTCTCCAACACATTAATATCCCCTCCAAGTTCTGGAAGGTTATTCATTCCCTTTTCTCTCCTCAGACCCAGTCTCCCTCTCCTACTCTTAATGTTGGTGATTCCCTTATTTCTGACCCATCTGCTGTCGCTATGTCTTTCAACTCCTCCTTTACTACCTGTGCCCTTTCTCTTAGCCCTTCCTCTCCTCCCCCCTTGCTTCCCTCTCACTGCCTTCCTCTCCTCTCTCTGTTTTCCTTCTCTCCTGTTACTCCCCCTGTTTCCCTAAAGGCTCTTCTTGCCCTTAATCCAATAAAGGGAGGTAGTCCTGGTGACCTTGACCCTAAACTTCTACTCCTCTCAGCACCTGCCATTGCTCTGCCCATTACTCTACTTCTAAAGCTTTCTTTTTTGTCTGCTACTGTTCCTGATGTTTGGAAACAGGATATTGTCATACCTATTCACAAGCTGGTTGGTGACCCCACTTCATAAGTACCGTCCAATATCTCTCATTCCCACCTTGGCTAAGTTACAGGAACACATTGTTCTATCTCAGCTCACTTCCTTTTTTGACAGCTCCTCCTTTTCCTCCTTTCCTGAAATTCCTGTTTGGTTTTAGGAAATCTCACTCCACCTCTACCTCCCTCTTTTGGTTCACTAACTATATTTACAGGCATGGGTCAAGGACTCATTACTTCCGCCATATTTGTTGATCTTGCTAAAGTTTTTGACACTGTGACCCATCCCCTCCTTCTTGACAAACTTAAAGCTGCTGGCCTCTCTGACTCCTCCATCAGTTGGTTTCGTTTTTACATTCAGGGTAGGTCTTAAGCTGTCTGGCTAGGAAAATCCATTTAATCTCTACTTCCCATGAGCTCAGGTCCCTCAAGGCCAGGGTCTGTCCTGGGTCCTATTCTCTTTTTTCCATATTCCTAAAAGTCCTTCCCAATGTCTGTTCCTCTGCGACCATTCACGTGTATGCTGATGACACAGTTATTTTTGCATCTGGCTCCTTTCCACATGACCTTTCCTCCTGGCTTCAGTTGGATTTTCACAACATTCAGCATTAGTTCATATCTAACCAGTTGGCCCTCAGTGCCAAAAAAACTGTATCCATAACTTTTGGCACCCATCAGAGACTTACCAACTGACTTCTCTCCCACTATTTAATACCCTTGATGGTGCTAAGATTGATGATGTTTCCTCCTTTGAGTACCTCGGGGTCTGCATCAACCGGCACCTTGATTTCTCAGTGCTTAGTGATGCAATACACCTTAAGCTTGACCCTAAGCTTGGCACATTGTACAGGAATAAAGCAAGCATTCCGCTTCCAGCCTGCTGAGAAATTGTATTAAAAATGATTCTTCCCATCTTTGATTATGGTAGCTTTGTCTACACAGTGGTGCCCCAAAATCCTTGCTTGCCAGACTGGACCCCCTTTTTCACTCTTTTTGTCATTTTGCTTTAGACTGTCTCCCTCGTACTTAACACTGCTCACGTTACTCATCCCTCTCTCCCTTCTCTTGATGCTAGGCAACTTTACCATTGTGTCTCATTCTTCTCCAGATTCTGGTTTGGCACCCTTCCCTCTTCCCTTCTATCCTCTCCTTCTTCTTCCTCCTACCCTCTTCGCAACATTACTTCCGACTCTCTCTCTCTCTCTATTTATTCCTTCTAGAAAATCTACTGTTGGTCAATCTGCTTTTTCTTACCGCTTTCCTAAACGTTTGTCCTCTCTTCCCCTTTCTGTTCAGTCTGCCCCTTCTCCTTCTGCCCTTAAGTTTCTTCTCTGTGATTTTTCTTACCCCACCTGCAACTGTCTGTGACTCTCTCCTCTTCTTACCCCCTTTTTCTAGCCTTGCCCTGTTCATGTTGTTCCATTATTTTTCCCTTTTATACTTATAAAAATGTGTTATATTTTCTGAATGCATTCATTTAATAATTTGCCTCTAATAGTAACGATTCTGCCTGTAATACTGTACCATTTTATTTGCCTTCTTATAATTTGTAGTAATTTTGTTCAATTATCTACCTCTTCCTTCTCCCGCAGGACGCATCTAGAAATGAGCTGCTATCAGCGCAGTATGTATTTCCTAGTTAAACATTTAAATAAATCAAGAAATAAATAACTATTAACTCATAGTAAAAAGATGGCCAAGAAAATTACTTCACTGCTCATCTTATTCCAAATAAAATCCAGAGAGCTTGAATCAGCTGGTCCGATACAACGAACATAACCCAGTAACATCTGGGCAACTTAATGTGAGTAATAAGATCTGTACTGGGAGGGTCTCCACCCACTGACACAGATCCCTCCTTCCCAGTGTAGCAGTTTATGTTTGGGCAATAGGGTGCTTATTTTGTTCCGTCTTTCATCATAACAAAATGTGACTGTTTTAATAAAGTACCTGTTTTGTTTTTGTAAACCTCAATTTACCATCTGGTTATTGGGGGTGGTATATTTATGGAACTCTGGGGCCCTACACGAGGATAATGCTAAGACTGGTTCCTAGATTTGTCCAATTTGATGTTTGCAAAATGCTCAGCTTTTTCATTTACTGCCGTTCTAGCCATTTTTGCAATCCCATCCTTCCCTTTGATGCATGGGGTGTCTCTTCCTTGCTAGGATTAGTCTTTTAGCTGTTGTTAATGTATTATGAATTCCCTCTGCTTGTAGTTCATGATTCTAATCTGGGACAAATCTGATATAAAATAAAGGAATAATGCACAACAGGGTGGGTGTCGTGCTGGGATAACGTCCCATCTCAGGTGGTTGGGCACGAGGCTGCAGGCCAGAGTGTGTCCAACACCTGAGGAAGGGATGTGTCAACACCACTGAAGTACATTATTCCTGTTATCAGATGGCTCATGAATAAAAAAAAAAAAAAAGTACATTTAAAAGTAATTTTTTCTTCTTCTTTTTTTTAATGCGTAGGTTTACTTTCTGAAAAAGTAGTGCAGGTTCATTCTTTTGGCCAGTAGGTGGACCTGCTGTTTCTGTGGCTGTGGAGTCCCCCACACTAAGCTTTGTCTGTGCTGGCCATCGTTTTTCATATTAATCTTCTGTCTGTGTTTGTTTCTCTCTCTTTTGCCTCCATCACTGTTTATTTCTGTGTAACTGTGGCATCGCGTCCCCCCTCCCCCATGGTCTCACACTTGCAGCCATTTTTGCTGTGCACTGGGAGTCTGTACTGCTCCCCCCACCCCCGCCCCATGTTACTATTGCAGTTGTGTGTTCTTACTGTACAGTTTATAGGGGGAGAGAACATTTGATGAGAAAAAACTGAAGGGAGATGATGGATAACATAAGGAACTGAAGCATGGTGTTATGGAGATGCTCATGCACTCAGTTACTATGGCAGCAGAGAGTGCAAGGGGAGGGGGGGGACTGCTGTGATGCTGATGGTAAGGACGGCTTTAGATTTGCGAACATGTAAACAGTGGGAGAGATTGATTTTATTCTCGATGTGGTGGCTTTCATAGTGAGATCTTTTTTTAATAAAAAAGAAAACCGTATACAGTAACAAATGGATTTGCATCTTCACAAAGAAGGATTACCAGTACAGGAGGGGATTCTTGTGAAGCGGATTGAAACACGGCTTTCACTACTCTTGTTTTTTATTAATGAGAAAATGACAGCTTGGTGGTTTGGGGGAATGTGTGAGGGTTCTGGGTTTGACTTTTTGGTGGTTTCTGTGCTGTGGGAGGGAGGGAAATGCATGTTTACAATGTTTTGTTTAGTAGTGGCAAATTTGACGTCTGTGTCAAATATAGGAAAACTGGACATGGGATGTGCAGTGATTTTTTTTTTGTCATGTGATTGGTCATGAGTGTGCTGGGACTAGAGCTGGGATGTTATGCTGGGATAACATCCCAGGTCCAGCTCCAGACTGAGCAATCACAATGCAGCATTCTTTCTTGCCATAGTATAATTAAGCAATAATACACGAGAGGGTGTGGTATATCATGAGATATCACGTCTCAGGTGCATTATGAGGCATGAGGCCACAGACCGAATGTCTCATGCACTTGAGAAGTGACGATATCCCATGATATACAACACCCTAGAGTGTTGTTGTAATTATAAAATGGCCCTAAATTGTTTGTAAATGGCTGATGTTGGTAATCAGTTTTGGACCATGACGATATTGTGAGATATCGTCACAGGTCAAAGTCTGCTTCAGCTTATCAGCTTTCGGGATTTCTCCTCTCCATTTTATAATGTAGTTTATTTTTTTTTTTATTTACTAGGTAAGTATTGTAGACATAAAATGCCTATTTTCCAGCACAACCTGGAAAAGTACACTTTAAAAGCCACACATGTGGCCTGTGGGATTGGGCACCGAATATATAAAATGAATACTACTACTAATATATAACAGTAAATAGAATCATAAACGAAAATACGTATAATCCCACTTAGTGCTGAGTAATACAACAGTACAGAAAATACATAAAATATATCATAATCTAGCACAAATTAGCTACATGTAGTACAAAAGGAACAGCATTTATTTTTGAAATAACAATTTTATTGAATTTATCATATAAACACACAAACAGACCTTACACAGACAAAAAATCCTACAACCACAAGAATTCAGTAATAATAAATAATAAAGACACTGACTGGGTTAATTCTAGGCCCATGCCCCCCCATACAATCCAATACAAGCTTTAATTCAGATACCATCACTACTTTAACTCTATCTACATTTGGAGCCCAGGAGTGGGTTGCTGGACCCTGCATTCACCACATATAAAACAGAAGGTGTACTAGGTGGAATTATCTAACACTAAAATGAAAATAAACCAGAGACGAAAAATAAAACCATCTGGAGCTGGGCACATCTCTGTAAGTAATACTTATATACAACCCACATCAGTGAAGGTGGGGGGAGGGAGGAGGCAGAGGGGAAAGTCAATCTCACTAAAAACTGAAGATCTCCCACCATGGAGTTGTGTAGGGAGATCCACTGTGGGAGTGGGGAGTTCCAACTGAGGGACTACCAAGGTAACATACCCAACCGACACATCCCGAAGAAAAGATTATGTAGGAGCCACTAACAATAAGTCATGGTTAATAATGAAACATTATTATTACTTGGAATTAGAAGTTAGAGGAGGGGGGGGCCATCCCAACACCCCCAGGGCTAGGATATACCTTATATTAGAAATTTTCAGCCAAAATCTCCAGTACAGTCCTATTTTTCTTCTCCGCTTGGTAATGAAAAAACGGCAACTACCTTGCTTTGAATTTATCCAATTTAACCGTAGTTAGCCATGATCCTTTCCATTGTCATTATGTGTATACATACAGAGTACCATATCTCAAGGGATGGGGAACCCTCCTCCAACCATTTTTTTGTAATAGATTTCTGAGCTGCAGCCAGGAGAATGTAAAATAGGGATCTCTGCACCTTGGATTTAATCTGCTGAGGAGGGAGGCCCAACAACCTATGTTGTGGATCCATTGGGAGCTGTGTATGGAATACCTGCCCCACCATTTGAACTACCTGTTCCCTACAAGCTTGTATTTTTTGGCATCCCCAGAACATGTGGGTGTGCATGCCCCTCTCCCCACACTTTCTCCAGCACATCTCGGACGTGCTGGATCCAAAGTACTTGGTAATGGCCAGTGTATGGAAAAATCTTATTATCACCTTCCACCTAAATTCTCTTCACGATGGGGAGGCCAAGGTGGAATGAACCCCACACCAGATCTGAGTCCAGTCCTTGACCTCTAACTTAATACCTGCTTCATTAGACCACCTTTCCTCCCAAACTCCTAGGGTAGTGACCTCTCTAGAGGACAGGAAGGAGACCATTCAGGAAACCAGACTGCCCCCATCCCCTCTGGAGAGCAAAGGAAGAAGAAATTCTAGGAGGGAATTCAGGTCATTCAGCTCTGTGGCATTCAGGCCCTTGCCTGCCAACTAATGCCGAATATGCATAAATCGATAATGATCCCGGGGGAAAGATTAAACTCTCATGTCAGCTGTTGGAAGTCTTTAAAATCCCCACCATCATAAAGTTGGCCAATATATTGCAACCCCCATCTGCTCCCATCTGCGAAAACCAGCATCTAACTGACTGGGAAGAAAGTCTACACAGGCTGTAATGGGGGTATGGGAGGACAGCCTTAGCTGAATACCCAGTTTTTTTGTTGCCCAGGACCACACTTGTTTAAGCACCATAGCCCAAGGGGTCATCACCAGGAACTTCAACAAACCCACCCGGTCTACTAGAATAAGGTCTGCCAGTCTTGCCCCGGTACCCAAGGCTTCTCTAATTCCATCCATAGAGGTTGATCGTCCCTTGACCACAAAGGCCCCAGTGCCTGAAGCTGTGAGGCCCAATAGTACTTAACGAAGTCAGGAAGACCCAACCCACCCACCCCATCTTGGCTTTATGTAACATCTGCCATTTGACCCTAGAAGGTTTATGGTTCCAGATAAATTTAGAAGTAGAGGACTTCAAGCTTTTCCAAAAAGAGGAAGGGGGTCTAAGTGGTAAAGCCATGAAAATAAACAGCAAATGGGGCAAGACGTTCATTCTTATAGTTTCTATCCAACCAGAGATAGATAAGGGAAGTTCTTTCCACCTGTTGTAATCAGCCTGGGTGTTTTGTAACAGTTTAAGATGACTGGAGCTATAAAGCCTTTCAATTTTGCAGGGGATCCATACTCCCAGAAATCGGAATCCCTCCGTTGTCCATTTAAAAGGTCCTACCTGGGGAAGAGCATTTTGTCTGGGAGGGTTTATATGAAGCATTTCTGTTTTAGACTCATTAACTTTAAACCCAGAGACTGTAGCAAACTCCTGTATGAGAAACTGCAGTATTGGTACAGAACCCACCGTGTCTTCCACATATAATAAGGTGTCGTCTGCGTACAAGGGAATGTGAACTTCCGCCCCCGCCACCCTAATCCTCTGATAAATCTCTGATTGCCTAATCCTGGCAGCAAAGGGCTTCGTACTTAAGGCAAACAAGAGGAGGGGAAGCGGGCATCCCTGCCTGGTTCCCCTCTCTATAGAAAATGCCTCAGATAGAACCCTGTCTACCCTTATCCTAGCTTTGGGGTCCCTGTATAGGTTAGACACCCAATCTCAAAACTTACTCCCAAACCCAAATTTGGCTAACGTTTTATTTAGGAACAACCAATCAAGGCGGTCAAACGCCTTTTCCGCATCTAATGAAATAACTGCATTAAGACATTGGGGAGGCACGGCCAACAAAACATTTAGTAAAAGATGAATATTATCTTCTTTGTGATGCCTGGGAACAAACCCTATCTGGTCAGAGTGTACCAGACCCGGAATAAGCCCCTTAAGTCTCTCTCCTATTAATTTAGCAAAGGGTTTTGCGTCCACGTTTAATAGAGAAATGGGTCTATAGCTCGCACACTCCATGGGATCCTTACCAGGCTTAGGGAACACTGTTATTGTGGCCTCCCCTCAAGTATCTGGGATAGCTCCCAGTGTATGTGTCTCATTGCAAAGTTTAAGGAGGGTAGGGGTCAAGTCATCCATAAATATTTTATAAAATTCTACAATAAACCCGCCAGGGCCTGGAGCCTTCCTGAACTGAGGAATTTAATTACTGCTTTAATTTCGCCCTCCGTAAAGGGTCTCTCCAAGATTTTGACCTGTTCTTCCGTCAAAGAGGGGAGCACTGTTTTGTCTAAAAAGCTATTTATTTGCAACTCGTGGTCCATCTGCCTCTCCCTGGTGTACAGCCAAGATTAGAAGTCCACAAATTCCCCAGTAATCTCAGAAGGCTGCACCGAAACCTTCTCCAGGACTTTGTTATTACAAATTTTAGAGATGAATCTATCCATTTTTTGTTTTCTGAGGCAAAGGGCCAACAATTTGCCCACCCTCTCCCCTCCCTCATAATATCTCTGATTGGTAAACCGCAGGGAGTTAAGTGTTCAGTGCAAGAACAACTGATTGTAAGCCCCTCTAGCCTCTTGAAGCTTCTGCAATGTAGCTGGATCTCGGTTAACTTTATGCTGTGTCTCTAAAGAAGCAATATT
Source organism: Neoceratodus forsteri (assembly GCA_016271365.2). NCBI lineage: Eukaryota > Metazoa > Chordata > Ceratodontiformes > Ceratodontidae > Neoceratodus > Neoceratodus forsteri. Next base: position 424,320,338 of record CM028138.1, read on the forward strand.
TTCCAGTATTTGACTGGTCTTAGCTTTGTGAAGCTTATTTTGGTATGCCGCGTGACTAATGAATTTGCCTCGCAAGACTGCCTTGAAGCCATCCCAAATAAACTTCAAGGCAGTATCTTCTTCCCAGTTTTCCTCCCAGTACAACTTTATTGCTTCCTTTACTGAAGCCACAAAAGCTTTGTCCATCAGTAGCCCCGGGTCTAGTCTCCAGACCTCTGGCCTGATCTCATGTTCCTAACTGGCCACGACCTGAACAACCACATGGTCCAAGAAGGAAACCAGATGAATTATGACATCATGAATATTATGTGCCGTTGACTTCCAAGTATAAATCCTATCAATTCTAGAGTATGCATTAGGGGCTGGTGCATAAAAGGTAAAGTTTCTCCCCGTGGGATTCTGCCATCTCCACAGGTCTGTTAAGACAATTTCAGTGGTAAGAGGAGTTTTGAACAACCCCCATCCCCTTTCTGCTGGGCGTGTTTCTATCAAAACTGCAATTCTCTACACAGTTCCAGTCACCAGCAATGATTAGTTGCCATGGGGAAAGATTAGAAATTGTAAGAAATGGAGATCTAAAAAATTCCCCGGGGGGGGGGTAGGTGCATAGACCGACACTAGGTATAGGGGATGTCCCCTAAACTCCCCAGTTAGAATAATCCATCTCCCACTCCCTTCCCTTTAAACCAAACGGATCTTGAAAGGAAACCCCTTTTAATTAAAATGGCTGTACCAGCTTTAGCTGCTGAGGGATGTGAATCCGAGAAGACAGTACCAACCCAAGTTCTTCTCAACTTAGTGTGTTCCTTCTTTGACAGCTTTGTTTCCTAGATACAGGCTATGTCAAATTTTAACCCCTTATGTTCTTTCTGTATTCTAGCTCTCTTGACTACATTGTTTATTCCTTTCACATTCACAGTACATAGATTAAGTGATCCCATATTGCTGTCCAGTTAAGTTCTTCCTCCGTCTCCGACTCATCTCCCCCCCCACTCCATCCAAAATTGCAGCCCCAAGATGTCAAAACAAACATAAAAGCAATACAATCAAAACATCCATCAAGACAGACATATAACAACGAGCCAGTCTCAACCGGAGACTGTGATCTAAGTGAGGTAAATCCCAACTAATAACTGAGTTGGGTGAATAAGATGGAGTTAACGCCCGCGGATGTAGAACAGAAGTTCAACCTGCGTGGTCCACTAGTCCATGGGTGAACCACTGAGGAAGCAAAGAGTTCCTCTCCAGATGTAACAAAAGAGTACAGCACACACTGTGCAAATGGTAGATCCACCAGCCTCCCCTAGTGGAGATAGTCCTTCCCTTCCACTTGTACTCCGGTTAACGTGAAAGCCCAAACAAACCTACCTTGGGCCCCAGGTCAATTTACCCAAAACTGCATACCATCCTTCATTACCATTTCCCTTCTCCCTATTCAGCCGCACTTAAAGAATCAACTGAAAGAATCAACAAAGTCTCCCCCAATAGGGGACGGGGTATCGGCTCTCCCTGCAGCCCAGTAAACAGTAAAATCTTGTATTTAAAGCAGGGTGAATGCAAATAAATAATGCCCACCGTGTTCTTTTATTTTATTAAACCCATTAACTTAAAGGAACAAAAAATGAAGATAAAATAACTGGAAATCATACCAGTTAGGAAGGGGGATTCCAAATACCTCAAGTTATAAATTAGCAGCTTAAAATGGGAAAAGACAGCTGCAATAAACACCAACTATAAGAATTAACTGAGCAATCCAAATGATGTAGTGAACCATACTGTATATAATATGTAGACATCAACAGTGTAATAAATTAGCCCCTCAGTATCCTTCAAGGCCACCCTTCTCTTGCTGATCGAATGCGCCTTAACATAAGCACAAAGTCCCAATCTGAAATGTGAAGTGAATGATATCCAGTCTCTCCAGCTGAGGAAGATACTAAATTAAATTAAATTAAATTAGACCCCCTACAGAAGAAAACCTAGTCTTCTTGAGGGCAGTCCTGAATATTTAGTAAAGTAGAGTGAAAAAACAAAACCCTCACAACAGAACTGCGAGAGCAAGTAAAGTCCTGTTGAAAAACCAAAGTCAGCACTTGCAGGTCTTCCGAGCTGCCCAGCACGAGCATGCAATGATTCAGGATTTGTTGTGAGGGGGAAGCCAGTGAAGTACACACAGTATAAACAGTCCCATCCTGGAAATAGGCCCGGGTGAACCTGCCACAGTACATAGACGTTCCATCTCATGGATTAGTTCCTCTAATGTGCTGGGCCTGAGTAAAAAGCCAATGGAGGGTCCCCATCAGCGCAGCGATCACCATCCAAAAAGAAAAAAGGGGAACCTCTGGACCTGCAGCAAGGTAAATATTAGTTGAGTCCAAAGCCCAGTCTTCACGGAGGGGGTTGTTATGGGGTGATCCAGTGAGCCACATCAGCGTGTAACGGTAGGAGTTAGTTCACTCCCCTTCTCTGTGGGTGACGTTCTCCTGGTGCAATACCCCACAGCAAGTTCTCTATTTAATTTTTGGCTTGCGCTTCACTTGAATACTGAGCCCTTCCAGCATGGGGGTCACTTGCAACAGATTTTCAAACAGATGCACCCCTTCTCTGTCCTGCACCCAAAGCTTCGCCGGATATCGAACAAAGGCTTTCAGCCCCTTTTCCCACAATGCCTTCACTACTTGCAGGACTTTTTTCCATTTCACCAACATGCTAGGTGGGTAGTTCTGGTCAAAGTAAACATTCTGACCATCAAGTTTGAAGTCCTTTTTGCTCCACGCTAGATGGAGGACCTTCTCCTTAGTAGGGAACTTAAGAAACTTGATCAAAACGGACCATGGGGGGGGCCTCTGGTTTTGGCGTGGGGCAACTGCCCGTGCACCTGTTCAATCTCTTTTTTTTTTTTTTTCCCCTATTTTTGGCCTCCGCACCTCTCGTCGACCATCGACTCTGGTCACAGACCCCTGGAGCCCCAACCACCGGATATTGCCATCTCCCCCGGTCATCCCTGGCTTACCCCCCAGAGAGTGGGGCCGCAGCTCCGACCCCAGATATCGGACCGCGGAACTGTGACTGGTTGGGGGAACGGCTCCGGTGGTCAATGGGAGCTTCCAGGGCAAACGTCACCGAGGCATGAGGCATGGGATTTTGTCCCCCCCTTTAAGCAGGATGGGGGCGTGCAATGGCGGCCAGCGTCCGCCCCATCCTGAAAGCTCTGTTATGCCCGGCGTGGGCGTGCGCCCAGCCTCCGCTTCAAGTGCCGCTTTCGTATGCTGGCTGCAGCCTTCCCTCCCAGGAAGGAGAGCCGCCCATGGGACACTCAATCCTTTACCCAACCCGGCGGTCCTCCGGCGACCCAGGTCCGTTCCCGAACTCGGGTCGCCGGCGTCACAAGCAGAAATCCAACCACTGCGCCGACAGACCGGCAAGCGCTTGTTCAATCTCTAATGGAAAGTCCTGTGGGAGCGAGAGCTCTTGCTGTAGCCATGACTCTAGAAAAGCAATCATGTCCTCCTGCTCACTGCCTTCCAGGATCCCAAAAATCCTGACATTGTTCCTCCTGGCCCTAGCCTCTACATCCTCCACTCTAAGGGTCAACTCACGCTTCCTCTAATGCAGAAAAGCCAGTGAACATCCAAATGCCATGTGTTCATTCTGCAGCGGGTCCAGATGTGTTTCCACGGCAGTGGTATGGGACTCCAGCTTCTTAAGTCAGTTTGGAGATTTGTGATTTTAGAGTCAATCCGATGTAGAATGCGGAGCATACATTGCCCATTGGCCTTGGTAAATGAGTTGGTAGTATCAGATTAAGAGTCCTCCTTATCCTCCAGTGCCATCAGCAGGAAGGATCGGGATGGAGACGGGCTTGTAGGCCGGGTCTCGGGCTGCTGCACAGATCTTTTATTAGAGCTGGTAAAATCTTTCTTTTTTGTTTTCCCCATGATGTCTAACAGCAGGGGGCTTTCAATCTACTGAAAAATAGCAATGTAGACTTCGGATGGCAGACGATTAAAGAAATTATTTGATCCGGGGCTCCGGAGCGGTAGAATTAGGCCGCCATTTGATGTGTGACAACACCGGAAGTCCAAAGGAACAGCCTTTGAACATTATGAACAAGTATAGACATTAGAGGCTAGCAGATACCTTTGCAGTTCATGTCAGAAAATCATGTGTGAAGGGAAGTAATGAAGGGCCACCAGAAGGGAGTTCCAGAATCATGGGACCAGAGAGGAAAAGGCCTGTTCTCTTATATCAGTGATACACTTGGGAACATACAGCAGAGACTTACCAGCAGACCTAAGAGGGTAGGCCTGATGAGGATATTTCAGCAGTGTGGTCAGGGAAATCAGAAATGGAGGCCTGAGAAGCTTATCAATAAAATAGCCAAGAACATATGGACACCTAGCTAAAGAAGATGACAGCACCATTCCCGAATGTAATACACAGTGATGGGTAAGATAATTTGTAGCCAGGGCAAAATGACAAACTTTGTATGTAACATCCCATTTAGCCGTGTTATTAGAGGAGTTGAGGAAGGATAGAATACCTTAGGGCAGTCTAGGCAGAACATTACCCTGGCCAATTGAACACAGACCCAGTTTAGAGTGGACAAACTTACAGTAGTGGAGATGTGTAATGAAAAGTCTAATGAAGGGTCAAGGATGATTCCTAAGTATTTGACTTTTTCAACAGTGACAAGTAGGAATCCGTCAGGACAAGGTGCACATAAAGTCTCTGCACATGCCCGTAGTTTGGAGCTGGACTCAAACAACATAGCCTCTGTTTTGTTTGCATTAAAGATTAGCTCCTCCTCCAAGAGGCAGATATGGACATTGTAGAAATCCCAGTTAAGATGGTGTATGTGTAGCTGGCACAGTGTTGTGGTGGTAGCACTAATGCCCTCCACGCCGTTGACCTGGGATTGATAGCGATCTCGAGTTGCTGGGGGTCCACTGGGGAGGTGAAGCATCCAGTAGACCACTTTCCTCTCCTGGGGTAAGAGGGTTGCCATTTTCACCAAAGACCAGCTGGTGGCCTGGTGGTATGTGGGCCTGAGAGTGGCAACAAGTGTGTAGGTGCTGCGGGACTCCACAGCATGCGTGTGCCTCCACATGCGCACATTGATGTGTGTGCCCAGCAGTGGGCTTCAGAAGAAGAACGGAGGAAAGTATGATGAGGCAGGCTTACATGATGCTCTGAACACCAAGCCCCCACCCGCCCCACCACCAGGAAGAACTTACCAGCCAAACTGCATTTGGAGTTCAAGGAGGGGGAACGGCCATCCTCCTCCTGATCCTGCCATGGGAGGCAGTCCATTGGGTACCCAGGCCAGTAAGTTAAGCCTGGGAGGAGGTAGGGGTCAGTGGTGCAGGGCAGAAGTGAAGTCCAAGCCTGCCTTGGCCAGGGAGAATAAACAGAATATGGAGAAAACAAAGCTAGCTTATGTACTGTATAGCATAAATATCACTGAAGAAAGAACATGTCGCTTCCCAGCAGGCAGTCCATTGTTTGTCCAAGATTTTCACCACTAGCTTTTCCCCTATTTGTTAGGGCTAGTCTGTGCAACAGTCCAGTTCCCATTGTGATAGGAACCAGGAAGTGTTTTGTAGCTCTCCCACTGCAATGCATGGTCAGGGATTTGTGATTTAAAAAAAAAAAAAAAAAGAGTGGAGCTAAGTGCTGTCTTTTGACTGTTACTACTGTCTGTCAAAATCCCTAAGCATGGTTTTGGTTATTTATTTACAAGATCTAGGATTACAATACCTTTGAGCCAAGACTCTTTTACAAAGGTTCCACGTCAGACACTAACATTTAAAAAAAAAAAAAGAAGAAAGACTAGCAATGGTGACGGAAGTCAATACAAAATGGTTACAACACAATAGTAATACATAACAACCACCAATCAGAAAAGTTAATGACATTATAACAAAAGATGGGGGTGGTGGTTGTGAGTACGTAGGTAGCCATAGGCATTTGTCGTGGTAGAAGGTAGCTAGTAGGTAATTAGAGGTGCATGTAATTGGGGAAAGAGAGAAGGAAGTGATAGGTGTCATATCCTGGAGGCAGATACAGTGGAGATGGCAGGGAAATTAGCTGTAGCAATCACAGGAGCTAGAGGCAATGAGATGATTCCAGAGCCTAGCTTTGAACGCACTAAGTGTGTCAGCTGAGGAGATGGTAGGGTTTAGGTCATTAAGCCAAAGTGGTGCTCTGTAGGCAAAGGGTCATTGTGCCTGTGAGGTGCAACAGTAGGGGATTTTTTAGGAGCTGCTGATTCGATCTAGTAGAGCTCCAACAGTTTGGGCTTATCTGCAGGAGAGCAGAGACACCTGGTGGTGCATTCCCCAGGCAGATTTGCTTTGCCATGGTACAAGTGAGATACTTTATGCGGTTTGATAGGTGAAGCCATCCAGACCGTGCATATAAGTCACAGGTGTGGGTGAGCCAGTGAGCACCTGTAAGAAGCAGACAGGCCTTGTTTAAGGTTGTTTGAATCCGTCTGAGGGCTGTCATCATGGCAGAGCCATAAATGATGAGACCATAGTCAATGATCAATACCACGGAACTCTGTACGGCAATCTTCAGTGCATCTGGAGTAAGTTTTTGTCTATGTTTGAATAGAAGACCGAGTCGAGTGTTTGCAGTTTTTGCAATGTGGTCAGTATGTGCCCCATAGGAGAGGCTAGGGTCTAGCAGAATCCCAAGATATTTGAAAGATTGCATCTGCTCCAAGGTGTTTCCCTGTGCAGTGGAGATTGTCAAGTGGTGTTGCTTGTGTGGATTATGAGAGCTGTGGAATAGCGGGGTTTTCGTTTTTTTGTGATTTAGTACCAGTTTGTGATTGTGGAACCAAGACTCAGTGGTGCTGAAACCGTGCTGGAGGTTATCCTGTAGAGCCCTGGGATCTTTATGGGAGGAAAATACCACTGCATCATCAGCGTACAGGATGATGTTTTCGGGGCAGGATTTCGGTAGGGAGTTTAGGAAGAGACTAAACAGAAGTGGCCCCAGTATGGAACCTTGGGGTATGCCTGAGCGGACCGGCAAAGTGTCAGAGAGAGTGTTTCCAATTTTTACTCTCTGTATCCAGTTTTCGAGGTAGCTTCTAAACCATAGAACAGAGTCAGGTGACAGTCCGGTATTTAGTAGCTGCTCAATAAGCAGCCCATGGTGGACTGTGTAAACGCTTTGGAGAGATCGATAAAGACCGCACCAGTTAGTTTGCCGTGGTCCAGAGAAGTGTGAATAGACCCGGTGAGCTCTAGGAGAGCAGTGGTGGTACTGTGGCCTTTCCGGAAACCATATTGCTTGTCACATAGTATGTTGTATTTGCTCAGATGGTTGGTGAGTTGGTCCGCAACAATACGCTCAAGTGCCTTAGAGAGCGGAGGCAATATTGATATTGGGCGGTAGTTTGAGTGGATGGTCTGGTCACCGCCTTTGTGGATTGGGGTTACTAGTGCAGTTTTCCATTTGTCAGGGAAGTTCCCGCTACTGAGAGAGAGAGAGGTTCAGTATTTTTGTAAGGGGATGAAGAACCTGATCTAGGGTAGACGACAGGAGCTTGAGATCCAGAGTGTCGCCACTAATTCAGGATTCAGAGATGGCAGTGGCAATATGGCAGTGCGCATCCTTTAGGCTGACCTTCCTAAAGTAAAAAAAGGGGTTATCTGATTTGGGCTGAGGGGTCTGGTGCATGAGAAACTTGTGAGAGGGTGATGAACCACTCCAGAATGTATGCTGCTGCTTGGTGAAGTTCTATGGAGTGCACATTGTGGAGAGTTCCACTCTTGCACACAAGACAGCCATGTACTATTCAGCCTGTGCTGGTCTGGTGATGATCAGCGTATGGACACTGGTGTTAGAACTCCATAAGTGCACCCCTCCCAAATTGCAGAGGTTGATATTAATGTTGGTTGACTTGCCTGAGGTATAAAAAAAGAAACAAAAAATGTGTGGAGCTAACAACCCAGCAGGAGATGCATTCTTTTTGGACTCTAAGCACAGATTGTTCCTTGATGGCATCACAATGTTCTACAAATGGCTGCAGTGTAGTCTTCATATTAAACAGACTCAGTCTATATCTGTGGACTGCTTCTAGCTATAGATGAGCCAACACCTCATTTAAACAAGCTTTTCATGAGCTTTCAAACTGTTATGGACACTGGGTATGAAGATGTCCCTCTAAGCCTACAGGATTAACCATTGATGTGTGCATCTGGTGGGTTATGGACCTCATAACATTTTGATGGTAACAATCATTGGCCTGAGAGCAAATTATAAAAGGCAGCAAGAGAGCAAAGAAATGTGATGCTGGGTGAAACAGGGTGCTGTTTTTTTCCTGACTACCCACATGCAGCCAGGATGAGAAAGAAGTTGTTTGAAGGAGTTACTGCCAAATTGCATGAAATGTACATTCCATTCTGAATGGTTTCCGGCAAGGCTACAGTTGACTTGGAACAAAACAGCATGTAGTTATACTGATCCGAATACAACAGGAGAGTTGCTCCTGATTCTATTGATCTCTGTGTCTAATGCTTACAAGCTGCAGGGCATTGACTTTTTGAGCTTTGAAATCGGGGAGTTCTTTTCTCTATAATTACATGGAACATTTTAAATATTGTGTTTACCTGTAGTGATATAATTTGTCCTTTATTAGAACCTGGTCCGTGTTCTCACTTCATGGGAAATTGCTGCTTGCAATGCGTCTATTCGCTATACCCCTTGATTTCGGCTGTGTCACTGTGTTGTTTATGGCATTATTGGTGCGTTTTTGCTTAGGGATCCCTAGTGTCATTTGCAGTGGAGCCAGAGACAGTCCTTGTACATTGGAGTTGGAGGAAGCTCTGGTGGTTGAGGTGGTGCTCCACTTCCGAACCTCAGGTAGGCAGCTAGGAACAGTAAGCATAGTTGATCCAATAGGACCTGTGTTTTTCAAAGCACTGTATCTTTTAATAATGTGTGGCACATGCAGCGTACTGATTATTTTAATCTTGAATATTACTGTTCAAATCTGGCTTAGTTACAAAATTTAATCACCGAGCACATTTTGTTCGTGTATAACAACCTGCCTGGCCCGTACTGCTGGTAGTGGTCTATTCATTTCTCCTTTATTGACAATATGTGCATTGGCTAAAATTTAGCTTACCTTTTGAACAATGTTATAGGGTTATGATCATTTTTCGTGCATGCCTTGCCTCACTGTGGCACCAGTTTGGAAGAATGCATCTCTGGTCCTGTATTAATATAAACGTATTCTGAATTACATAAATGCGTCACCTTTTCCTGCAGCGTTTTTGTATCCTAAGTACAAAATACAATGAATTAAAAGTTAAACACCCCCCACATACAGCAGTTGTCCCACCTTAAGACCATGCAAGTAGGAGTAGTGTGGTGCATAGAAAAAGAGGCTAGTACTGTAAGGATACTGCTGTAAAACTAATTTATGATCATAGCGGAGGCATGAGCAGCACTGACTTTCCCAGTGCTTTGGATCGCACTGAACCTTTATCAGAGGGAATATGAAACTTTGGAGGGGCAAGAGTGTGAAATGTTTTTAAAACCATGAATGTCACCATGATGGGGATGGGAGTGAGGAGGCAAGTTATGACTGGTGCTACAAGGATGTGATGGGGGTTACACTGTATACTTGGGTTTGGTGGAATAGTTGCTGTACGTGGGTGGGAGGTAGGTTTTTTAACACTAAAGAAACACCACTACAGGTAGCCTGGGTCTGGCAAAGGAGGCACTTCACCAGACCAAGAACTACGCAGAGTGTCACTTTGCATTATGTGAAGTCTGGAAACGAAGAGTGCCACTTTGCACTACACAGAGTCCGGAGACTTTAAAAAGAATTTCATGAACCAGAGTTTCCGTACTTCACCCATCTCTACTCCTCTCCCACTAGTGTCACCGGCAGTATGGATTTGATAAGCTGTTCAATGGCATTTTTTTTCTCATCCTTAACAAGCCGCTCAGCAGGACTCGCTTTCTCTTCCCCTTGACAACCTGCTCAGTGTACTCACACACTCCTCACCCATGAGCTACTCGGAAGCACTAACTTTCTCTCTCTCTCTCTCTCTCTCTCTCTCTTCATGCATAACAAGCCACTCGGTGACACTCACTGTCTCTCTCCTTACACCCCATACCCCCATCACTAGCAGTGATGGTTTAACAAGTCAGTTGGCTGTGCTTGCTCCTTAGCCCTCATAATTACCAGCAATGCTGGTTTACCAAGCTGCTTGGCAGCACTCACTTTTTTATTTTATTTATTTCACTTTTGTTAACTGGGTAAGTGCACTAGCCATAAAATGACTATTTTCAGGCACGACCTGGGAGAGTACAGACATGCAGAAACTTAACAGGATAACAAATTATAAGTGCTTTACATACAATGAGTTAAAGAGGATACAATATATCAGAGACATACAGAGTAGACCATTCATAAGTTCATAGGTGCCTACCTATGCAATAAATGAAGGACCTTGGACAATAAATTATCGGGTGACATATCATATGAACAGAACAAGGTACGCAAAAACAGGTAATACAAAAGGAAGAAATAACCACTGAGAGCAGGGGGTGTCATTAAGGAAAAGGTTGGTAAGTGAGGAAGAGGGAAGCAAGTTATGAAATTAGATCATATGAGTGTATGTAAGTGTAAGGGAGATGCCTGCAGTGCAAGATTGTATATGGGCAGGGAAAGGGAGCCGGGACAGACTGAGGCAGTAAGAGGGTTACATAGAGGTGAGGAAATACTATTGTATGGCCAGAGACATCAGTCATTAGGTAGGGTGAAAGCAGGAACAGGTATCAGCAATCAGCAGATTTGGGCATGTTTTCTCTTAAAGCATGTGTGGGAGCTAGAAAGTCTAATGTCGGGGAAGGAATTCCACAGCTGTGGAGCCGCATGCTCAAATGCAACAGTTCCATTCTAGTGCGGCACCTCGGCAAATTTAGAGAAAAGTTTATCAGCTGATGCGTTGACCATGGAGTGCGTTCTGAGGAACAAGCATAGCTGCAAGACACCTAGGGGTTTGATTTTGAATTATCGAATCAATAAGAGAGCAAGGTAGTATTTCCTACTAGCTAATGGAGAGAGCCAACCAAGATCATTATAAAGTTGACAGTGGTGTTTAAGCGAGGAGCAGAAGAGGCATAGCGACATATGTTGTTATATGTAATATCCATCTAGTAGGTCAGTTTATGAGCAGCCCCAAATAAGGAAGCCCCATAGGTTAGGGTGGGGAGCAGAATCCCCCTCGCAATGGCCATTTTAGCTGATGGTATGAGCATATAACTAGTCTTATATGCAACACCCAGTTTGGAGTTGACAGCTCTGCAAACAGACTGTACATGAAGATTAGGATCAAGAGATTGATCTAGCAGAATTCCCAGGTACTTGAAAGAGGTCACACATTCCAGTAATTGACCTTCTAAGTCCTGCACCATCAGTGCTGTTGTGCAAGCCCGGAGCTTTGAGGCCGATCCAGGCAGCATGGCTTTAGTTTTGCTAGTGTTGACAGCCAGTCTGTGGTCATATAGCCAGTTTTGGATATTGTTAAAGTTAGAGGAAAGGGTTGTGTTGATAGTGTCCATATTAGTAGAACTTGTATAGATGACAAGATCATCTGCATATAGAATAGCAGAGCAGGATTTTAGAGCAGCTCCAATGTTATTTATATAAAGAGAGAATAGGAGGGGCCCTGAGATGGAGCCCTGAGGTACCCCAATGCTAATGGTGGTACTGTTTGATAGAGAGGAATTAAATTTCACCACTTGAGTTCTATTTGTCAGGTAGCTTTCATACCAGTCAAAAACAGAGGAGGAGAAATGCAGGTGTCGAAGCGAGGAGAGAAGCAAAGTGTGATCAACAAGGTGAAAAGCCTTTGTGAGGGCAATAAAGACAGCCCCCAGTCAGATTGCCAGTATCCATTTTTGAAAGAGTGTCTGTAGTGAATTTAAGGAGTGCAGTCGTTGTGCTATGTCCTCTCCTGAAGCCATGTTGGGTATCCGAGAGCAGGCTGTGCTTAAGTAGATAGTCAGTTGTCTGAGTTGCGACAATTTTCTCTAGAATTTTGCTCAGTACTGAGAGTACGGCAGTTGGTTTGTAGTTCATGACAACTTTAGGATCCCCTTTTTTAAGTACAGGCGTGATCTGAGCAGCTTTCGAGAGGTCAGGGACCACTCATGAAAGTGATAACGTATAAATTTTGGCCAGCGGTAATGCAATAAGGGGAGCTGCAAGTTTCAAGAGGCGGGGTTCCAGGGAGTCTGAGCCAGAGCTGGTTTGATCAGAGATGTCCTCAGGAGCTTCAGGACTTCCTTTCTAGACACAGCCTTAAAATGGAATGGAGGCGTATAAGGAGGCACAGGGGACAACACTTCCAGCTTATCCAGACAGATTCCTGATGAGGAGTGGGAGGACACTGCAGTGGGATTGAAGGAAGAGGTATATTGGGAGAGATCAGAGAAATACAGGTTGAAAGAATTAGCTATGGTTTGTGAGTCATTGCAATGCACATCATTTATCAGCATATCACCAGGGGTAGTTGACTGTGAGGATCCTAGAAAGGATCTGCTGTGTGACCAGAATTTTCTGGGATCATTGGCTGAGTTAATCTGTAGGTATTTACAGTACTTGCTCTTAGCAGCTCTGACTTGTCTTTTACATGAATTCCGTAGCATACGGTAAGCGTTGAAATCTGTTTGCTGGCCTGATGTTTGTAGCGCTTCCAGAGTTTATCTCTAAGGTGCAAACTTATGAGCAAGTCTTTGTTTAGCTATCTTGTTTGTTTACCCCTCACTCTCCATGTAATCTTTGGGAATGTTTACATTGAACCATAAGGAATTTAGTGATGAAGAGGTTAAGAGCATCCTGAGAAAAGTGTGATAGTTCTCAGACCAATCAATTCTGGAGACGTCATACAGAAACACCTCTTTATCTAGGTGAGCAAAGTTTGTGAGAGTGATGAGACGTGGTGGAGGAGATGGAGGTGCCCCCAAGGACAGGATGCAGAAAGTAGGAGAGTGGTCAGTTAAAGCATCAGCAAGAGTACCAGCAGCTGAGATGTGTTCGATCTGGTTTACCGGCACCCAATCCAATAGTGTGCCTAGTGGTGATGAAGACAGACTTCTAGTCGGCACTGTTACCATCTGATGCAGGTTGTAGCTATGAGTCAGAGATTGAAGAGAACTGAGAGCTGCCCCAAGCCAGTTTAAGTTTAGGTCCCCTAAGATGACAACCTTATTATGATTAAAATTCTGAGAGGTATTTTCCAACAGGTACTCTAGACCCGGAATCCCTCCCGCTGGGGGGTTATATGCACAGATAAGATGCAGTTTCTTGGCTCCCAACGCAAGGGTAGCATGCAAGTATTCACATACCGATTGAGCATCCGGGATAGCGAGAAGAGAGACAGATTATTTTTGTAGTACAGAGCAACTCCACCACCATGTTTGTTCAATATCCTATCCCTTGGAATAATACAGTAATTTGGCAGGGAGCAGAGGGAGTCAGTAACCGATGGTTTTAGCTAAGTCTCAGTGAGACAGAGGATATCAGGATTGTACAGCTTGACCCATGACTCCAGTTCCATGAGTGACATCAAACTTCTTACAGTCAAGTGTGCAATTAACAGCCCATGTTTGGACATACTATGTATGTCATCTGCTGAGAGTAAGCATCTAATGGCCCAGGATTCGTCTCTATATGCCCAGATAGCAGAATGGCAATGATGACAAGGAACCACAGCCCCATGTTTAGAAAAGGATGGGATAATGCAGACTTGTTCCGTAGTTTCCTAAACATCTGGAGAGTACGGTAGGGACAGTCCTTTTGGTAGAGAAGAAGATTAGTTTGTAGTATCCTTGTATTATAAACAATAAGGTTGGAGAAAGTAAAATAATAGTGCTCGGTCCTAGATTTATTTGAGCCATCCTCATTCCATAAGGATAGTGTAATTCTGTCAAGGCAAAGTAGGACAAGAAAAGTTACAAGAGAAACCCCCAGACAGCTGTTGGACATGGTGTGACTGTTGGTAAAACATTGGTTCAACTCATGACAGAGGTCACCCAGGGTCACAGCTAGGCAGGGATTGACAAGAGGCTTTGGCTATGCAAGACCTTGCAGGCATGCACTCACCAGCCCCATTGCATTGATAGCCTGGGGTACACCTACTCAAGTACAAATGCAGGATGTGAAATCCTTTTGTCCTTGTGCTTCCTTTGTTATTTAAAGAGGTTGTTTAAAAGCCCACAAATAGATCCCTTAGGAGCAAGCCAGACAAAAATGTGGATTCGAGCAGGACCCAGAGTCACTGGAGTTTGTCTTTTTTTATTTTATTTTATTTTTTTTTTGATAACCGGGTAGGTGCACTAGACACGAAAGTGACTATTTTCAGGCACGACCCGGGAGGTCAACAACACAGAGAGATACAGTTACATAGAATACAGTGTCAGGAGATATGCAATACATCGCCAAACAGAAAGTGAGACAAAATTAAAACGCAGTATAGGTACAAGGCACATAATGGTGTAAATTATACAAATGTAGATAAAGTGCCCGTAATGTAGACTATCATAGTAATATCACAAATATAAGGTATAGAAGAGAAAAAATATACCAATGGCGGTATCATTACATCCTGCTGAAACTGAAAGGATGTTAATTGGAATGAGGCAGGGAGAGAGGTAATAGTGGGATAGGTTTAAGGGAGGCTGAAAGGAGCAGGGTGCCAGCTCACACCATAGAAGGGGATCCCAAGGGAAGCCAGGGCAGAGTAAGTTAATAACTATGGAGGGTTGAAGCAGGTACAATGAGCACAAGTGGTGAGGAGGGAGCGGTGCCTTTTCTTAAAGGTGGCATGATTAGGGGCAAGGCGTACATCTAGGGGCAGCGAATTCCAGTAGGAGGGACCTACGTGCGAGAAGCCTGATTTCCCTTTGGTAGTTCTACATCTGGGAATGCTAATCAAGGAAAGATCAGTGGATGGGAGACGTGGGAGATGGGCTGAGGGTCAGCAGGGAGGCTAGGTAGGTAGGCATGTGATCTCAAGTACACTGTCAGAAGGTTCCCAAGAGAGGCGTTGTGCAATAGGGGATGGCCAATTTAGGTCAGAGTATAGCAAGCAGTGATGTTTTAATCTGGAGGATGCTGAGGCGTAGCTGCATATGTTGTTATAGTAGTGTCCCTTATGAAGATTAGCTTTAGATGCGTTTGTATAGATTACGGATCCGTAAGAAAGTGATGGAAGCAGGATTCCTCTAGCAATGGCTGTCCTAGCAGTGGGGATATGAATATGGCTCGTTTTGTAGGCTAAGCCCAGTCTGGCATTTACAGCCTTACAGGTGGAGACAATATGGGCATCATAGGTGAGAAATTCATCAAGTAAGACACCCAGGTATTTAAAAAGTTACTTATGCCAATGAAACTGTCAGCCCAGGTGACCTGGAAGATTACGGCAGTTTTAGTTTAATAGGGGATCAAGAGCATAGCCTTGGTCTTTCCAACGTTTAGAAACGAGCTTGTTTTGGTGATCCAGGATTGAATATTTTGTAGGTCCATAGAGAGCTTATGATTAATAGAGTGGATATTATCTGAGCTAGTGTAAGGACAGATCAAAGAGCATAACTACGATGAACAGGACGATATATTTTTGAGGAATATTGTTAATGAAAATCGAGAAAAGGAGGGGTCCAAGGATAGATCCCTGAGGTACACCAACATTTATGACTGCTTTTTCTGAGGTGGCCGAGTTGAATTTCACAGTTTGACATCTGTTTGATAGGTAGCTATGGAACCAATTTACAACTTCGGACGAGAAACCCAGGGAGTGGAGATTGGTAAGTAGAAGAGGGTGGTTGACTAGATCGAAAGCTTTTGTCAGACCTAGTTGCTTGATTTCTGTTTTGCGTGGGATAGCTTCCAAAAAGTTGATTTTAAACTGAAAACGCAAATACCTTGTGGTGATGTTTTGCAGAAAATCCAGTCCAGGAGACCTTCACAGATGTAGTGAGCAAGAATGGTGTAGTTACTCCAAGCAGAAGATCTTGTAAATCCTAAAAAACTTCGCTACAGACACAGACAAACACAAACAGCCACCCACACAGACCTCAGGAAGAGGTTTGAAGTTTCTCTTCACTACTCCCCCCAGAATCATTGGTGGTGCAGGTTCACCAAGTTGCTTGGTGCTGCCCACTCTCCACTCCATTCCCCTAAATCACTGGCACTCTCATTGACCCGGTACATCTGGAGCTCCGTTATGCATCCTGCCTTGTGCCAGTGTGAGAACCTTTATGGAGGATCAGAGCAATTAGCTGAATAGGTTTAGGCTGCATGCTGCTTTCTCTGCTGTATAGTAGGGTGACATCTTTATTGAAAAGCATGTGAGCCTTCAAATGGTGACAGGCCGGTGGTGTGTTGGGAAAGTGCTACATCAGCCAAACAGGTGATGGTCATTGCACTGTTTGTAGAAGCTGTTGGCCCAGTCATCGGTTTTCTGCACTGCTGCAAATTGGTGATGAAAACCGTAAACCTCTTGAAGTTGGTGACCATGGTGTGCTGACAGCTCCTACTACAATGAGGAGAGAACACATAGAACAGTGTGAGATAGGGATTATTTTTTTTGGGGGGACAGGGTTATTGATTTGGAGTGGGGGAAGTGGGTGCATTTATCAGCTCAGGCCCAGGAGGATGGTAACAGTGCGGACTAGATGAGTAACTCATAGGTAGAAGAGTGCAGCAATGCTGTGTGTCAGCCACCTAGAGAACCAAGTGAATCCTATTTTACAAGCACCACTGAAACAAGTCTACAGTGACTTAACGTCCCTAAGCTTGGTCTTGACCTTGCTGCCATCTTTCTATTTAATCTCTGGGCAGCCTGTGCCAGAGGAGAGTAACTCAGGGTTGGGGTGGGGGTGTTGCAAGAAGAGGGCAGTAAACATGGAGTGGGGGTGTATTGGTAGTAAAGATTGCAGGGGCATACCAGGGTACCACTCACTCTCTCCTCACCCCCAAAATTACCAGCAGTGCCATTTTAACAAGCTGTTTCGTGCTCACTGTCTCCTCACTTTCCAAATTCATCAGTAACATCCATTTACCAAGTTGATTGGCAGCGCTCACTTTCTCCTCACCTGCCCTCACAAAAATCACTCTCAGTGCTGGTTTACCAAGTCTCTTGGCGCTGCTCCCCCCCCAATCACTGGTGCTCTGACGTGATCTGGCTGGAGCTCTACTATGCAACCTGCCCAGCGCCAGCTTGAGAATGTTTCTGAAGGTTGAGGCATCAGGTTGAACAAGTTCGACTAACTCCTCTTATTTATTTATTTGGTGACCATGTAAGTACACTGGGCCAGAGGTCTTTCTAGAGGCATAACGTGGGCCGCTGTAAAGCGACAAGCACACAGAAAGTTAAGACAAACTTGAGATAAATTGATTACAGTGTGAGATATCCCCAGTTATTTAACAGTTAAGGCATTACTACACAGCAAGGATTGCTACATAGCAGAGAATTAGCATCGGCAGAGTGCAAGCTTGGTTCCCTGCTGAGCAAGAAGAACAAACAGCAGTTTGAACATTTTAATTTTGTGTGCTTCTCTGAATATTGCTGTACAAATGACAAGTTATTAGACAGAAATTATTTTTTTTAAGGAGTGTTTTTGATTGCGCGTTTGAGAAACAGGAAGAACCGCTCAAGACTGTCTCGGGACAGCTCACATCATTGCCTGTGCATGTGAATGCCATAATAACTGGATGGTTATTACAGCAAATAACTGGCCATCTCTATGGAAAAAATTAATGGACAACTATTTTATAGAGAATAATGCATAGGTGACTGTGTGTTATGAAGTTTTTTTAAAACACTCAAGTTATGTGATGATTAATAAATCTTGAGAGTGAAGCTCGAGAGGTTTATGTGGTCATCACACACCTAGGGTGTGTAAAAACACTTCATAAGCACACAGTCACTTATGATTTATTTTTTATAATGACTGATGCAGGGACATGATCACAAAAATCAAGTTTCTGAACAGGAAAAATTAAGCGAGAGTGTGCCAATGCTGTAATAACTGGGTATAATGTCATACCTGGATAATCAGTGTAATAACGGGGGACACCAGTTGTTATTATAAAAAGTATAATAAATAGGGGACTATGTATTATGAGGCTATGAGAGGTTCTGGTAACATGCAAAGCTCAGGAGGTTCCAACATGTCACCAGAACCTCGAGATGAGATTAAGCCAAGTCATATACAGTTACCTATGTGTTATTTTTTGTAATATACGGATCCCAGATAGATTTTAAGTTTTACCCACAGAGCCTGAATAAATTGACACCTGTCTTTATTTATACGGTCTTGCTTGTCTGTGCCATTTTCATTTTTTTATTTTTCTGTCAGCTGTGCTGCCAACCCGCTTTTACTGTACTATTATTAAGAATTTCATCTTTACAAAGTCTGCAGTCAAATATCATTAATAAGCCAGCCCGGTGATGCTGAGGGTTGAGGTGCTGGATGCCACACCTTGTGCAATGCCGGCAATCTGAGTTCTGGAATGAGCTTGGGCTCCGGGAGTCGGCAGGGGATGGACTAGGATTGGGTGTCCAATGGACTGCTGTCCTCTCCCTGGGGCGGGATCCAGGGTGTCTCTGGCACAGTAGTGACCACCGGTGGAGACCAGAGGTGCAGCTAGAGCACAGAACAGTCAAGGGTGGAGTGCGGCAGATGCTTACGGCATTGTCGTGTGGGCATCATTGCATGCCCGCTCTCCTAGGGGGCAACTAAGCTTGGAAAAAAAAAATCCCCTGATCCCAGGATAGGCGATGGCTCTCCTCCGTGCTATGCCACCACATGCTCAACACCAGGCCCTGTCTCCATTCCCCAGCCTGCTGCTCCATCACCTCGGCTGGCACACTTGATTGTAGATAAAGCGCCAGAGTGGAGACACCCCTACCACAGGGGGCTTAGAGCTGGGGAATCTGCCGGCTGAAAGATGGTGGAGGGCAGTTGGAGATCAGGTGAGCTGTAGAGTGGTGTTAGGCCTGCAGGAGGATCCCAAGAGAGTTCCTGGGAGAGGGTGCATAAATAGAAGATATAAAAAAAAAAAATACTATTAATAAAGTACATTATATTAGACAAATTAAATAAAGTACTAGATACTTAAACCAACAAAATACTAAAACCACGTCTGCATTTCTGCTTGCGACGTCAGCGACCCGGGTTTGGGGGCGGACTTGAGTTGCTGGAGGGCCGGTCTTGGGAGAGTGGCTTGAGCATCCCACAACAGCTCACCCTCTGGGGGGAAGGGGGGCAATGCGCGTGACTTGTCTGACCCCGAACAGAGGCTCGAGTACTACAGGCCACCCCATTGGGAAGGAGTGGCAAAGAATCTTGTGGTGGAGCGTCAGCGCATTGCGTCATGATATCAAGGGCTACACAGCGTATGGGGAGGAAAAATGGTGGAAAATGGGCTGCCTGAAGCATACCTCCGATGTGCCCCCACTCACCCTGCCACCTCCGGACCGACGAGAAGTGAGTAGCTCAGAGTGTTGGGGCCCCATCTCATCCCTGCACAAGGGGTAAACTGAAGCTCCATGGGGCCTGGAGGTAGGTGTGGATAGAGCGGGAGGCAGGAGGATGACTCCTTGGCAGCCCCGAAGGGTTGGGGCTGGCAGGACGGGAGAGTACAAATTGCAATTAAAAAAATAAAACAACTTAATAAGGTATGTGCATTCTTTCACATTACGAACTTAAAGACATCATAAATAAGGGGGGAACATTGTTTAACCAGGAGTAGCACACTAAGCGGAAGCTTGTTTCCAGATGCGACCTGGGAACACAAGGAAGTTAAGTGGCTTGCTTAGGATCATACAGTATGCACCTAGGCAGTTGTGGGATTCAAACCCAGGTCTCCAGATCTGGAGCTCAGAGCCTTAACCCACTGCACTATACTGCAAAATGAAATGTCAGATTGTAAAAGGAGGTGGTAATATTCTACTTAAATGTGTGTCACATGGAATCCATTTGGTCCATAGGTTGTTGAAAATGAATTAATAACTTCTCGATAGACGATATTTTCAACAAATTAGTTTGCCACTGTTGATGTTTAAAGGAGGGGAAATACAGGCATATTCAGTGTTCTAATATTAGTCTCTTGGTGCATATATTTATAATAGCAATTATTCTTGGTGATTATTTATTCCAAGATTTTTAAACTAATTTAGAATAAATATGGCAAACTCCAGTGGGATATCTGTATGTAAGATTTTTGAGCTTCCAGACATGTTTCATTCCACCACTCTTTAACATATGGACATGCCCATAGTAAGTGATATAAATCCCCCGTTTGATTATAATCGTGTCAACTATTCCCATTTATTATATATCCCATTCTGTACAGTCTGGTTGGGGTAATATATGTTCCTGTTATTATTTTGTACTGTATTGTTTTGTTTTTGGAAAACTGATGCATTTTATTAGCCATTTGCCATATTTGTTCCCAATTACATTTATTGAAATTTTCTTTCGCTTCTTTGGACCATTTTTTTTCTATCTGTTTTTTAGATTTAGAAGTAATTTCTTTATAACTTTTCCTTGTAGTTGCCTTAAAGTAATAAGTAATCCATTTTCTTTGATCTGCAACTTTTATATCCCAGTTCGACACATTATGGTATTTAGCATGATTCTTAAATTTAGTAAACAAGGTATGCAAGATTCTGTACTCCCATTATGTAAAGTTAATTTTATTTATCTCTGCATGAGGGAATAAGCCCTTAGAGTTAATTATCTGATACCATCTAGTAATATTTATACTGCATAATTTATGTATTAATTGAACTGTAAATTGGTCCAAGAGCCTTTAGTTTCTGTTCCTATTTCCATTAGTAAATAAGGCAAATCCTTCTGAGAATCCAAATAGATATATTTTACAGTTTTGATCACTTCTATAAAAATTGATGCATTACTATGTCAGATTGTGGAAGGGTGGAACAGAACACTGGATAATGTACATTCTTTTTCCAACCTTTGTAACATTACATTAATAGGATGCTCATAATTTGGGGGCATGAGTGCCCACTTCCATGCCAAAGAAATGGTGGTGGTAAAATTGTTATTTATTTTCAAGTAATGAATAGAATACTCAACTGAGACAAGCTCATTTCCAGTGAGGGCCCTG
Organism: Neoceratodus forsteri; assembly: GCA_016271365.2. Taxonomy (NCBI): domain Eukaryota; kingdom Metazoa; phylum Chordata; order Ceratodontiformes; family Ceratodontidae; genus Neoceratodus; species Neoceratodus forsteri. The sequence goes on from CM028138.1 coordinate 424,341,510, forward strand.
TAACACATCAAATTTACAAAATTACAAAAGTTTTATAACATTAATCACTGACATAACAAAATGACCACTCATACAAGATATAAATAATTTTGGTCTCTTACAACACCCAAAATGTCCTGCCATTCTACAGTATTATATTACTACACAGTCAAAGACAATGAATCTGATTTAAATCAGGAAATCCATTATACACACCATTCAGAACAATACAATAGTTTTTGTTGGGCCCATTGTATATACCATTTCGTTATGTCCCCAAAATGGAATTTAGCATGTAATGGTCTACATTCTAGTGGCACAGGATTCCGTATCTTTGGTCCCATATAGAAAAACTGTTATCTTCTTATTTCTAGTTTATATGCTGGTAAAATATATTCACCCCCGCTGATTTAAGGCTCTTTTTTAATATTTCCAACTTGAATATTGTCCAATATATATTTAGGTACACTAGCTTTATAACACTTGAACATATAAGCTAATATGTGAAGGGCCCTTTTGTTGTTAAGATGTTGCCAGTTAAGAGTTCTGTATAATATACATCTGTACGTTTTTCTGGGTGCTTCAGTTACAAACCTTGCTAGTCTGTTATATATAGTATCCAGCTTTGAAAATTCCACTGTCGAGGCCCCTGCAAATAATAAATCTCTGTATTCTAATAACAGTAAGATAAGTGAATTAACTTTATTTCTAACCTCCTTAGTCATACAATGCCTTACTCAATATAAAGTACACCCAATCTCTTCCCTACTTCTTTAACCCAGTAGTTAATGTGTGTGTCCCTCTTAATTCTATCATCAACCCAAAGGCCAAGATATTTGTAACTATGGACCTGTTCCAGTGTTACATGTTCATTAGTTTCAATGTATAATAATTGATTTAACTGAACTGTGTTTTTTGCCTTGCAAATAATATTACTTTCCATTTTTAGCATTAATGACAAGCTGGGACTGAGCGAAATAGGTTTGTAGCTCAGTGAATGCTTCCTGTAACATATATTCTACGTGCACTATTGAAGTACTCCCCGATGTAGCTTATGGTATTGTCACGTATAAGTGGAAATTGCAAGATGTATTAATCATGGTAATGTTATTTAAATAGTTATCAAACAAAATTGGACCTAATACAGATCCCTACATGACACCAGAAATTACAGGGGTCAGTTCTGATCTAAATCCATTCACCACCACCAGTTGTTGCCTACCCAATAGATAAGACCGAGATGAATCAATCACACCCCTTGACATCCCGTTCAGGTAAAGTCTGGACAGGAGGACGTCGTGGTCAAGGGTGTCAAAAGCATTTCTCAGATCAACTAATATTGCTCCCACTGACATCTCCCTGTCCAGACATCCCTGGGTGTCACCCATGACCTTCAACAATGCCAAGGTGGTACTGTCTAAAAGACTAACACTAGATTGGTAACACAGGCTGTAACTGCATGTAAACACGGTTGTGGGTCCGAGCATCCCATGCCACCTTGCTCTCTAGGTATTATTAAAGTTGTCCAGGGTATTCTAGGACTCTCTCTCCACCATAACAATTTTTATTAAATGATCCTTGAATTAAAGATGATAGGTCTACCTTACCTAAGGTTGCTCGAAAACAGTATAGCTTATTTATTTATTTCATTAGAATTTGATAACTGGGAGAGGCACACTGATCTAAAACTCGTTTCCAGGTGTGACCCGGGGAAGTGGGGAAGAAAATATAATTCAGTAATGCTGAACATGTTGAAGAATACTATTATAAATAAGTCATTGTACAAGAAGTAGGTAAGTAATTTGGTAACACTTGAAGCACAGTATGAAAGGGTAGAAATGTACAAAATCAGGTAAGAGTAACAGGTAACATTTTTGAAAGTAATAATAAAATATTTACAAAAGTAGGTACAAAAATGGCATGTTCACGACTAGTTTAGAAACCCAGCACAATTTTAGGAAGTTAGCATAAAATGTGAGGTGGGAATGAGAGTGAAGGGATAGCTGTAGTGGTTAGGGAGGAGAGAGGAAGGATGAATCCAGAGAGCAAAAAGAGATATGGGGGTGGGGAGAGAATGAAGAGGGTCAGAAGGAGGAGGAGGAGCAGGAGCAGGAGCAAGCAGAAGAAAAGACTTAGGAAAGAGCGTTTGAGACAGTACAGAGATGGAGATTGCCGGGAGGAGCTTGGAAGAGAGTTCCAGAGGAAGGCTAATACCATAATTTTTAAGGTGTCAGTTCTACCCCATAGTGATAAAGATTGCTCTCTGTCCAAAAATCTTTTTATTTTTCTGTATCATAGTATTTACATTTAAGTTTGTTGTTTGCTGTATATCAGCAGTTAAAAATGGCATGCCTCGTAGTTGTTTGAATTGTCATTTCTTGAAAATGATTTTTAGTTTCTTCCTCTGAACGAGTTATTGGTAATTTATTATGTAGCCAGAGACAACTGAAAATATTTCTATTTCCTTAGTTAATTCTGGATATGATTTATCTGGATGATTTAAGAAAATCATGAGGTCATCTGCGTAGACATTTATTTTAATGATTTCCATACTGAGCCTCAATCCTTCAATCTTTTGACTTGATTGTATATGTAAAAGTAACATTTCTAAAGAAATAATACATGAAATGAGAGGGGACAGCCCTGTCTAACACCATTTTGCATAGCCATAGCTTGTGTTTTATAAAGTATACTGTTAGGTGGGTGTTGCAGTTAGGATGACGGGAAAATGTCGTGAGTGACAGGGATGTTCCGGATTTCACTGTGCCCCCCACTCATGATGTTTTCACTGTCCGTACTGGTCTCCCCCCTTCCACTCATGCCCGGACCTGGCGGCAATTATATTCAGTGTCAGTGGTGCGGGGGGGGGCAAAGCCCCTTGCAAAAACAACTTGTTTCACAGTAGTGTCTGTTGTCAGGGACATGTCTTTTGGTGGAATAAGGGACCACAGTCATTGCGGGTGACATATTTCTGGTGCTGTAATTGACAGCAACCAGCTTGATGTCACACCACTATGGGGAATCATTTTATAATTATTAAAAAATTGCTTTAGGGGAACTATAAAATATATGTATAATATTCATGAATGGTTAGGGTAAACCAATGTATATTTTTTTTAATTGTTCTGTTTATTCTGCCCAGAGTCTGGCAGGCAGCTATGGCACTTCCCTGGAGGGACTTATCCTCCAGCACCATGTGTTCTCGCTCATGCCAACCCCCTGGTATTTCCCCCGTGGCTTACCCCTCCACCGTGGCAAGGCCGAGGAGGACAGTGCTAGCTTTCTCTCTCTCCCCGGAGCACAATCCAGAAGCCGTGGGGTGGCACAGGGACACAGGGTCATCATAGAGCCTCCCAGCTCCCTTTTTCTTCCTTTTCTCCCATTCCCCCTCCCCACTGATGTAGTGAAGCCGGTATGTGCCTCCCGACCCGTACTGCCCTCCAACTACCACCAGAGGGCAGTCAATGAGTGGGATGACAAGCCTCCCTCCCCCCCCAAGAGAGGGGAGCAGTCCTTTGGATGCTCAGTCCTCCCTTGCCCCTGCCAACCCCTGGTGGTCTGGGCTCGTTCCTGAACCCAGGTTGCCAACGTGGTGCAAGGTGTAGCGACCAGCGCCTCAACCTCCAGCGCCACCAGGCCGGTTAACCATAACAATGTCTATATTTTATTCTTACGTGGAGCCTTTGGAAATGAGTCCATGACTCAAAGGGTTGTAATTCCAATTTGCTAAATAAATAAATATTCTAAGCTTTAAAACATGAAAGGCCATTGTAAATGATCAAAAGCTTTGGATGCATCCAAAGCTAATGCAGTGACTTCTGAATCTATATTCTGAGTCTATACTCTTGTACAATTCAAGTAAAAGTTATGTTTTCCTTAATCCTTCATGCATATTTCTATTAATTTAGCTATGATTTTGTAATCTACATTTAATACAGTGATAGGTCGAGAATTCTCTGGATCAGTGTTATTTTTTCCCCCTCTTGAGGCATTAAAATAATATGTGCTTCTAACATAAAGGGTGGAATACCTTTTGCAGAGCTAATTTCCTGAGTCATCAGCTCCACCAGGGTACCAAGTATCATGAAAAGGCATAATAAAATGCTGTAGTCAAACCAATTTTACCAGGAGCTTTGTCTTTTGGAAATGACTGAATAACTTGGATTATACCTTGTTTTGTAAAATTAGTATCTAAATTTTGTAATTTTGGTATATTGGATTGTTGAATATATTTGTCAGTTTGACCTAAATTCACATTAAAGGGGTTCCTATATATTGTATTGTAAATATTCTATAAAGGCTTCCACTATAAAGGTATCATGTCATACTATTGTACCTTCTGATTTTTGATCCCTACAATTAAATTCCTTTCTTTGTCTTTTCAAAGCATATGCCAATAATCGTCCACTTTCGTCTTCACTATAGTAAAAATATTTATTTTTAATAATCTTAAGTCCTTTTCTATTTGTTGATTCAAATTATTCTGTATTTTGTTATGGTATTCTTCCGTTTTTGCCTTAGTTCCTCTACATTATCTATATTTTGTTGTAATGAGGTATCTTATCTGACTTACTGAGTTTTCTAACTGTTAAATTTCTGCTCTTTCCTTATGTCTGTGTCTTATTTCAAATGAGATAATTGCCTCTGTAATTACCACCTTAAAGGTGTCCTATAAGAAAAAATACTGTAGTAATCTTGTTTCTTCCAGAGGATTCTTCAATATGATTAAATAATGCAGTCAGACTCCTGTGTTGAACTGCTCCAGAGATTGTGGAACATATGCAAATGTGGGAACATCTAATTGGCTCATGCCACCATTCAAACTGCTGCCCCTAGTAACTGCTGTGTTCTATAATGCTCAGATTCATGAAAGCCTGTGGGGTAAGACCCCCTAACTAAGCTATTCTAGTAAATAACTACTATCAAGTCCCCTATAGAATATCCCAAATATTAAAGTAGCGTAGAACCAAAGAAAGGGAAAAACAATACCCTTCTGGGTTCAAAAAGTTTGTAAACACAATTAGGGTATGACCCCCGAATAACATAGTAAAACCAGCTGGTATGCAGAGCTCAACTGGTTCTGGAAGGGGAGGCATGGTGGGAGATTTAATCATATTGAAGAATCTGTTGGAAGAAACAAGATTACTGTGGTATTTTTTTTCTTTTAACTCCAGGAATTCTTATATATGATTAAGAGATTCATACAATTTTCTTAATTCAGTAAAGCCACTGCGAGGCAATTTTAAATCAAGATGGAGATGTGAAATGGAAAGTGTGCCTCCCACTGGGACTTGAACCCAGAACCTTAGCATTCCTTGTTAGAGCATAGCATGGAATGCTAAGGTTCTGTGTTCAAGTCCCAGTGGGAGGCACACTTTTCCTTTCACATCTCCATCTTGATTCAATATGATTAACTAATGCAGACTATGAAGCAGTACCTTTGGAGGTGGGTACAGAACCTACTTGGGGAACAGGTTCTGCAGTACTGCTGTGCCAAATCTGGCATCACTTGTGGAGTGGGTGTCCAAATAGTAGTGCTTTGTAAAAGTGTGCACTGTTTTCCATGTAGCTGCTTTACAAATTTCCAGCAGAGGGATATCTCTGGCTGCTGCTATTGTGGCAGCTGTGCCCCTTGTGGAATGGGCCCTTAGGCCTACTGGGGGCTCTTTAACAGCTTTATTGTAGCAGAACTGAATACATGCTACTATCCAGCGTGCAGTGGACCTTTTAGAAGCTGGTTTTCCCCTTCCCCATAGGTCAGGAAAAATTGCTGTCTGTTCTGCCTGTGGGCCTTGGTGTGGTCAAGGTAGTAGCTCAAAGCTACCTTGACATCCAGGCTGTGGAGTTTGCACTCACCTGAGCTACTGTAGAATGGTCTGTGAAGAAGACTGGCAGGGTGACTGACTGGTTTAGATGGAAATTAGAGAGTACTTTCGGAAGGAATTACCTGTTAGTCCTGAAGATTACTTTATCCCTGTGAAAAGAGATATAGTTTAGTTCTATGCACAGGGCTTGTAATTCACTGATCCACCTGGCTGAGGTAGTGGCTACCAAGAAGACAGTTTTACAAGTCACATACTTGAGATGTGCTATAGCCATGGGTTCAGATGGAGATTCCATGAGCTTGGCAATACATATATTGAGGTCCCATGATGGGGCCGGTTCCCTGTGGGGAAGGTGCAGGTGGGACAGACCCTTGAAAAATTTCTTGAAAATGGGGTTAGAGGCCATAGAGGCACCCTTACCAGTCGAAAGGTAGGCTGAAACTGATTCCAGGTGAACCTTGAGGGTAGAGGGCTGTAAACCCAGTGAATGCAGGTGGGTGAGATAGTCCAACAGGACAGTTAACCCCACCTGAGAAGGCACTATACTGTTTCTGTTTTCCAAGCGGAGGGTTTCCTTTTTTTTTAAACTTTGTTTACTGAGTTTTCTTCAGTTTTACAAACAAAATTCTACTAAGAATAGGCAGAATCACCATGAGATAATACAGCATGCACAATATTATTGTAGGCAGAATTATACACTATTCTTCATTTAACCTCACTGGGGTATACACCTCAAAGTTTACACACACTTTAACGAGCATAAATGCAGCCAATGCTTCACACTTACTAAATTAAATTTGTAAGCAGGATTCATTTATCGGACTTATCTGAGCCTATCCTATAACTTTGAGAATATAAAGCAAACAGTATATTTTAACCTTTCAGAAGCTCTCCAACAGCACAACACTGACAGTTAAATTTCAAACTGGCACTCTAAGAACTTTGCTGAAGTTGGCACCTGTTGACAGAGAAACACATAGGGAAGAAAATCTGCAGCTCCCTGACTATGGTAAAAATCCATATAGACAGATAATATCACCATAGCGGGCTCGATACCATGACGTGGCATGTGTATCTGACACCATCATTTACTGAAGTTACGCATACTTGACAGGTCATCTAGTCTCACCAGACCACCATTAAGAAGTGAATACCACAGAGCTTAACAAGCGGACACCATTTTGTGACGCAGCCCTTAATTACCCTTTGTCAGCAACCACAATATATTATGGTAACCTGACTAAACACATATTTACATTAAGTATCTAATCTGTCATTTGTATAGCTAGGTTAACAGCTCCCAAGCATCATTAAAACTTTTTTAAACGGTACCCAGACAATTTGATTAGATTGGAAGTCCTGAGCGCCACGAGGCACAGTAGAATCAGGTAGACCATTTCTATAAAGATAGCGGAGGAACCTTTCAGATGCTAATTATTACAAAGTTCAGCACAGTTCCCCAACTTATGAACCCCGACTCTAGTTGTGCAGTAGTACCCCTCGTACTTACTACTCAGTCCTCACCTCCTACAGCTTCATCACCGGAGTCAGAGCTCTCCCAGCTGTGTTATTGTTTTCAAGCCTGAACTTTGGTGATACATGCACCTGCAGCCTTGGGATCTGTGAATACATATATCTTTTCTCGTAAAGTGAATTGTAACCTTGCAGGGGGGAAACCCAGTCTGTACGGAATGTCTAGTTCTCTCAATTTCAGGGTTACCCCATCAAAGGCTTTTCTTCAGTTTCTTGTGGCAAACAAATAGTTAAGAAAAAGAAGAATTCTGGCCCTGTCTAGCTCAATTCTCCCTTGTTCTCTAGCCACTTTCAGGATCCTGTCCCATATACTGGATGATTTTTTGGTCATCATATGGTGTGCGGGCCCTCCTCGACATTGCGTGCTCTTCTAGGGGTGATCCTGTATGCCTTCACAATCACCAGAGTAAACTCCAGGCCCAGAGACTTTGCCATTCACCTCTCCAAAAAGCTGATGGGGACATTCCCTTCCATTCCCTCCAGAATGCCCAGTACTCAGATGTTTGGTGCCCTGGCAGAATTTTTAAGCTGTTCTATTCTGGCTTTAAGCATATTTTGCTCTTTTAGAGAGTTCATGACAGCCGACAGGACTTTTCCTGAAGTTTGGATGGTTTCTGGCCTGGGGAGTTGAGTCTGTACCCTTCTACCCCTGCCTCTGAAGTACTCCATTTGTTGCTGGTAATCAGGGAGAGCTTGAGCCTGGAAAAATGGCCTATTGTAGGCTGTTCCACCCCTGCCTCCCCTTCCCTGCAGTCTGTAAGAAGTGGAGGCTTTTTTCCTTGCTGCATTAATTTTGTATGTAGCTTTGTACTTGTCCATCTTCTTCATATAAGCCTCTGTTTTATCCCCAAAGAGTGAATTATTTTCACATGGGAAGTTCACGGCTTTAGTCTGGGTGTCCTGAGAAAGATTAGTGGCCCTGAACCATGCAGACCTCCTCAGGGGCACTGTTAGCACCATCCATCTGGCTGCAGTGTCTTTGGCATCTACAGCCATATGGAATTGGTGTTTAGTGGCTTCTAAGCTATAGCTGGCTGTTTCAGTCAGGTCAGCAGCCAAATCTTGTGGAGCTTTGTCAGCAAGAGCCATCATTGAGTTCCAGAGTGACGTTTGGTACTGGGCAGCATAAGTCATGGAGTTTGCCTGCCTAATAGCCAGAGAGGCAGCCAGGTAACCCTTCTTGGCCATGCTGTCCATTTTCCTGGAGTCCTTATCCGGAGGATGAGGCGCAAGTGGTATTTTGGCTCTATCACAGGCAGTAGTGTGGACCACCCCTTCATGGTCAGGGTGAGCAAAGAGAAACTCTGCTCCAGTGCTAGACAGTTGATACTTTATTTTAATTTATCCAGGTCGCTCATGAAAAAGGGGCCTTCGGGGCTCAGAGGGCCTAACCGGTCATCAAAATTAAATAAAATATTTTTATTATGTTATGCATGAAACAGTAACATACATTATAGCAAATGCCAGACATCAGCATACAGTCTCAAGAATCCTCCAAGGTTGTATCCGAATTACCAAATAAATAAAATAAAAATAAAAAAGTGCATAGTGTGAGTTAATCTAAACATTTCTTGAAACGGATGTGGGGGTAAACCAGAAATGTCCAAGAGTCCAAACATAGCTCAGGATAGTTACACCCTACAAAGTATGTGGCGGTTGAAACTTAATAATGAGTATTTCAACAGAGATATAACTCAACAACCTGTGTTGCTATGACCCCATTCCAAACATGTTACATTGCAAAAATGTATAGCACCCCATTGGTAGCCAGTCAAAATAGTGACTACAAAATAGCGAATGTCAAAATAACAAATAACAGAAAATAGTGACTCATATTTACATTGCTCCAAATATGCCATTCTCTCCATCATCAATGAGTGGCGTGATGTTAGAATATTTAAAATAGGGGTGGGCGCGCCCCCATATGGCACAAGTGATCATGCCAGGAACAATTGTTGAGAGAACTGGTAGTAGTATTAGTAGCTGTTATGTCCTTTGGCATTCGCTATTTTTATTTGCTATTTTGACATGAAACCCACCCCACTGCATCCTGTCAGATCAGAGAATCACCATTATTATATCCTTAAAACTTCTGTGAACTGGACATCTGTTAATATAGAACTGCAGTTTATTCGGTGCAATACTGGAAAAGCTCCTGTTGTCACCATCACTGTTCAGTTCTCCTCATCATCTGATTCTACTGCTGGCCGGGCAGTTTCAAACTCCTTGGCGATGGTCTTTGCTTTCTTCCCTGCCACCACTGGATTGTTATATTGGAAGGTATGACCTCCATAGAAAATTCGAAGTCAGGCAGGCATTAGAAGCAAGTGCACCACTCCCAGACTGCACAGCTTAGCCCGGACTCCGTCAAATTTCTTCCAGCAGAATCGAGTAGCACAGAACAGGTCCAGAACAAATATGTATCATGGCTCCATTGTAGTTGAGTCGGTCCAAGGCCCTGGATGCATTTAAAATGGCATCACGAATCCCTACACTGGTGGTCACCAGAAGAATGGTTCAGTGCAAGTTATTCCTGGTTGCAGCTGATCGTAAAGAGATGTGGTAAGCCCAGGAGAAGTGTATGGCACTATCCTGATCCATATTCAGTGCCCCTGGTAGCCAATGTTTTAGGAAGGCCAGTAAGTCCTCCCCCTCTGATCCTTCAGGCAGCCCCACTGTGCGCACATGGAAGGCCCAGTTTGTGTTTTCTAGGGCCTCCAAATGATGTTTAAGCTGTGAGTTTTCTTGCACAATTTTATTTGAACAGCAAGAGCTTATAGAGCTTGTGACTCAGCGGTGGCTGCCGATTTCAGTGCTGCTTTGATTTTAATATCTTGTTCCCCCATATGATTCAGGAATGTCTCCACCTTTGGATCAATAGCCTGCATTGAAAATTGTAGGGATTTCCATGGGGGCTCACCCCCTGCAATCACTGGTCCCACACCTGTGGCCTGGGACTCCACCATCTGAGTTTTGGGACTGCTTGAACCACTTTTTGTGTGTGGCCCATGGCAACAGAAGATACCAAACTGTGCAGCTCGATGAGGCAAATCCAAAAATACCACTTTAGAGTCAGTCCTTTCACTGAAATTGGTAGTTTGAAATAAATTACTGTCTCCAGTCTGACACGCTGCTGGAAGGTGCATCTTTACAGCAGGCATGCTCCACAGCGCCCCCAGTTGATACTTTTTATCTGTCTCTTGTCTAGAGGCAAGACAGAGGTGGGAGTCTCCAGTATCTTTAAGACCTGCTTTTTCAGGGATCTATTAATGGGAAGCAACAGGCATTTGGTGGGTGTCAACCCCATCTTATCTAGAAATTCTGCTTCCTTCTCATCTTCCACCGTTTCATGAGTGGCAAGTGTCACAACCTCACTTAGCAGGTCAGGCCCTCCGCTCCCACAGTGCCAACCTCCGAGTGCAGTATTGTGAACAGTTAAAAGAACAGGGTAACCCTCCTATCTGTTTTGTGAATCCGAATCACCTTTGGTCTCAAGTTCTGGAGGGATTCAAACTGTGAACCTTATGCTAGCATACCCAAATGCACAGACTCAGATAATGCTGCTTTCCGGGGAATGCCAGATATCTTTCACCAAGGGCACCTAACCAGGTATACAAAATGAACCCTTAAAAACTCTATGAAAGACCTAAGGAAAATTCTTACTTTTTCCCAGTTTAGTATTACCATCAAGCTTTGAACAGTTTAGTCAGCCTTAACTGTCTGTATGTAATTCACATGCAAAAGAAAGAACTTCGAAGGCACCAGGCAGTCCCATTAAATATAAGAGGTTTACTTAGAAAATGGATACAAATTGGTAAAATGTAAACACAGAACAATGTGTCACAAAGCATACAATCACTTAAAAGAAAACAAGAAAACAGTGCAAACTCCTACCACAATACAATTAGACTTGTCTTTTTAATGTATTGTCTTCTAAACGGTGCTTAAAGTAGATGTTGCTTCTTCAGAGTCCAACAGGAATGTGTCCGTTGAAAAACACAGAATACAGTTTAAAATACTGTGTTTCAGCCCTTTCCATGAGGTCATCTAGCTCCTCCTCCTTCCAGAATATAAAAAATTATACAAAACAGGATGTCCTATCAAGAGGTATATTAAATACTGTGAGTTCAGCAAAACTCATTTCTCAAATTATGACACTCGTTAAATATCATCCCCTCTTTGGTCTTGAGTAGTTTCTCTTCCCAGGACACATCAAAGGATTTTTATGACTTAGCACCATAGTGATAGAACCTGTTTTCATCCTCTAAAACTTCATAAAATGTATATTTTGAGTTCTAAGCTTCAAAGAAGCACAGCTCATCAACAAGGCCATAAAATGCAACTTCTTGGAAGTTAATCACATTACAGAGCTCTGCTGTTTAACATATCCTGTCATAACTGAAACCTGGGGGGGATGTCATCCCAGGGGCACAGGATGTCTCCTGAGAGACAGGTCACATTTCACATTCTATATTACAAATCATAGAACAATCATAACCAGCTGGCCAAGCATCACAAATCCTCCCCACCTAGACTGAATTTGGGGGCTCTATCCCCTGCATGGGATGAGCTTCCCAAATCAGTTCGGTCCTCATAAACTCATGACAAGCCATCTGAGTTCTGATTGGTCGCTCCAGCACTATGTAAGATTGTCATGTCATACCCTTGCAAGACAAGACTCCATCTTAACAATCTACCATTGGTTTTTCCCATTTGCATCAGCAAAACCAGGGGGTTGTGGTCAGTTTGTACCACTAAATGCTGCCCATATAAGTATGGCTCTAACTTCTTTAGGGCCCACACTATGGCAAGACGCACTTTTTCCATTGTAGAGTATGCCTGCTCCCTGGGAAGTAACTTTTTACTCAGGTACACTACTGGGTGATCTTTCCCTTGGTTGGATGTCTGACTCAGTACTGCCCCAATACCCATGTCTGAGGCATCAGTCTGAACTATAAAGGGTCTGCTGTAGTCAGGACTTGTCAATATAGGAGCACTGCACAGTGCCTCCTTCAGTCGGGTAAAGGCTGCCTCACAGGCTCATCCCCAAGTAATTTTCTTTGACATCCTTTTCTTTACCAGGTCAGAGAGGGGAGCAGCCAGGGCACTGTAATTGGTTACAAATTTTCTATAGTACCTTGCTGTCCCTAGAAAACTCCTGACCTGCTTCTGTGTTTCTGTTCTGGGCCACACCTGAATCACCTCTATTTTTATTTGGTTAGGATGGAGCTGTCCCCAGCCTACCACATGCCCGAGGTATGCCACTTCTCCCACGGCCACCTGGCACTTCTCAGCTTTGACAGTGAGTCTGACCCTTTGTATCCTGCCCAGCACTTCCCTAAGGTGGGACTGGTGTTCCTCCCAGCTGGCACTAAAGATGGCATTGTCATCCAGGTATGCAACAGCATACTCCTCAGCACCATTTAACACCTGGTTCACCAACCTTTGGAAAGTGGCCGGGGTGTTCTTCATTCCAAAAGGCATTACTTTAAATTCAGATAGGCCTATCGGAGTGATGAAGGCCAACCTCTCCCTATCTCTGTCCGTTAACTCTACCTGCCAAAACCCCTTGGTCAGGTCAGTGGTCGTAAGATAGGTCACCCCTCCCAACTTATCCAGGAGTTCGTCCGTCCAGGGCATCGGGTGGGCATCTGACTTCGTGACTGCATTCAGTCCATGATGGTCCACACAGAAATGAATAGAGCCATCTGGCTTGGGCACAAGGACTATGGGTGGACTAAGGGATCTCTGGATTACCCCTAAATCCAGCATCTCCTCCACTTCCCTCCTAATGTCCTTTTGAACAGCCTCCGACACCTGATATGCTGTCCGCCGTATGGGCATCTGTGTCCCTGTCTCCACATCGTGCGTCGCTAAGGGGGTTAGTCCAGGCGTGGCACTAAACAATGAGGCAAAGTCTGCTAAAATCTCCCATACTTCCTGGATCTTGTCTGGGGCCAGCTGGGGAAACAATTTTACTGCCTCCACAGAGGACTCCCGCTTGCTGTCTTCCAGCAAGTCCAGAAGGGGGTCTCCTTCATCCGTCCCCTCCCCAGGACTACACACTGCAAACACCATGTCAGCCGTATTAGCATATGGCTTCATCATGTTGACATGGTACATCCTTTCTGTCTGTCTTCTGTTAGGTAACTCTATAATATAGTTCACGCCATTTACCTTCCTAACTACTTTGTACGGTCCTGCCCACTCAGCCTGCAGCTTGTCTTTCCAGACAGAAATAAGGATCATGACTTCCTGACCCACCATGTACAAGTGAACTCTGGCTCTGTGGTTGTACCACACTTTTTGTTTCTGTTGGGCAGCTGCCAGGTTGCTCTGGACTGTCCCCATAAGCTCATTCAGCCTTTACCTGAACCTAAGGATGTAATCCACTATGGGAGTTCCCTGGGTGGCGTGCTTGCCTTCCCAGTCCTCCCAGATAAAGTCTAGGGACCCACGTACCCGGCGTCCATATAAGAGCAAGAAGGGGGGAAATCCTGTCGACTCTTGGGGCACCTCCCTGTACGTAAACAACAAGTGGGGAAGGTATTTCTCCCAGTCCCTCCCATGCTGTTCAGCAAACACCCAGAGCATTGACTTCAGGTACCATTAAATCTTTCCACAAGCCCGTTGGCTTGTGGGTGATCTGGTGTCATGCATCTCTGCACCACCCTACACATCTCCCACAAACATTTCATCAGGTCCAACATGAAGGAACCCCCTCGATCGGTGATAACCTCCTGCGGAAACCCAACACGGGAGAAAATCCCAAGTAAGGCATCTGCCTATTTGTCTGTCCTCAGTGAGGATAGGGCGACTGCCTCTGGGTACTGGGTGGGATAATCCACCACAGTCAGGATGACTCTCTTCCCTGAGGAACTGGGGGTATTTAAAGGCCCCACAATATCCATTCCCACCCTCTGGAATGGCTCCTCCACTATGGGCAATGGAATCAGGGCAGCTTGGGTTTTCTTGCCCACCTCTCCTATTTCTTGGACATGGTGACAATTCTTGCAATACTCCTTCACCTGCTGGGTGAAGTTGGGCCAATAGAAATTCTGGGCCAACCGCTGTGTACTGCACGTGATTCCCAGATGACCAGACAAGGGAATATCACGTGCAATCTTGAGCAGCTGCCCATGATACCCCTGGGGAATGACAAGCTGCCTGCCTATCACCCCTCCCTCTGTCTGCACAGCCTGAGTATATATCAGTCCATTTTCCCAATAAACCTTATGTCTACCATCACTTCCTGTGCTCTGTCAGAGTCTGTCCAAGCCCTCAGCTTCTCTAGACTAGGGTCACTTCTCTGAGCAGCTGCAAACTCCTCACACATTCCCAAGGCATGGGACAGGTCCCCTTCTGTCACTAAACTAGGGTCCCTAGCACTAGCATCAGGGCACTCAGGATCACTGTCATTCCTAACCCTCTGACAATGGGTCACCCCTCCCTCTTTGGAGTAACCTTCCGTAGCTGTGTGGTTAACTGCTACTGGGGAAATTTCTACCTCCTTTTCATTAGTCTCCATATAAGGAGACCCAGGCTGGGGAACCAGCTCCCAGTGGTTTCCACAATGGCTTCTGGGGGATCCAGGGAACTACAATTTTCCCTTGCCACTTGGCTACAGGTAACTGCACACACCATCCCCTGTTTTGAGATTGTTGCCAAGGATGACATCCACTGCTAACATTTTGGCTACAGCCACCTGTTGCACAGTTCATAGGTGGATACGAGTTTGAGGGACAGGCCCATTATTGAACTTGCCATCATTAACCTAATGATGGTAATAACATTTTCTTTCCCCCATAAACAAGTCAATCTTATATTTGAAAGTGTCAGTATTCTGATTCAAAACTACACGAGCTGGAAGAGAGTTCCACATGTTTGGAACTCTTTGGGTTATGGACTGCTTCCTTCGTGTAGTTTTACAGGTTTCTACATGTAATCTAAGATTATGTGACCTATTACTTTTAATTATCGGTTGTTTCATTAAACAATTTGTTTCTAAAAGTAATTCAACATTACAAGATTTATAAGCCCAACACATATCACCCCTGAGAAACCTATATTCCTATGAGTAAAGTCCTAATTTCTTGAGCCTATCCCCATAAGTGAGGTTTGCTACTTCAGTTATCCTACGCTGTATTGATTCATAGGGTTTTAAGATCTCCAGCAGTTGTGGGGGAGCAAAATGGGGCACCATACTCCATATGTGTTCTCACCAAAGATGTATACAAGGGTACCAGGACCTTGGTATCCCGACTTTTTATATTTTTCAAGAAACATCTGAGTATTCTGTGGCATTTTTTTGCAGTGATATTGATGTGATAATTGAATTTCAATTTATTAGTAATAGTTACACCAAGGTCTTTTTCATAGGTAGTCTCATCAAGTTTGATATTATTTATAAAATAGCTCGATAATGGATTATTAATTCCAAGGTGCATCACTTTGCACTTTGCAATATTGAAGTTTAGTTTATGATCTGTGGCCCAAGAATAAAAATTGACATTATTCTGAAGTAACCTAACAGCTCCTGCATCATTCACAGTGCCACCCAGCTTGCTGTCATCCGCATATTTTTGCAACCAAATATCGTTTGATGCTTGCATACTAGAAATCATGATATTAAATAAATATCAGTCCCAATACTGACCCCTGTGGCACTCCGCTACTAACACAACCCCAATCAGATTTATTTCCTCTTACAATTACTCTGTCTTCTGTTATTTAACCAAGAGTATATCCATTGTATAAGTAAGGGATGTATTGAAAGTTTTTGAAGCTGTTCAAGAAGTAATTTATGTGATACTGAATCGAAGGCTTTTTCATAATCTAAATAAATAATGTCAACTGGTAGTCCCTCTTCCAGTGCCTTGCTGACTGGTTCGAAGAAATTTATTACATTACTCATACAAGCTCTTCCCTGGGTAAAGCCATGTTGAGTAATATCAATATTCCCTGTGTTATGGAGGTGTTTAATGATCCTTTGCTGGAGTAGTCTTTCCATAAGTTTACCAATACACGAGGTTAGGCTAATAGGCCTATAATTACTGACACTATTTTTTGAACCTTTTTTATAGATTGGAGTAACATTTGCTATTTTCCAATCCTCCAAAGCTGTTCCTTCTTTTAAAGAGGTATTGAAAAGCAAAGTCAGTATACCAGTTGGTTCTGTACTTAATTTTTTTTATAAAAATGGGAGGAAAGCCATCGCAACCAGCAGAGCATGTTGGTTTAGTATTATTTATAACTCTACGAGTATCATCTTCCATAAAGCATTTAATGGGTTCTACTGTATGTAACTTGTTTAAAGTAATGTTCTCTCTCTCTCTCTCTCTCAAGATACTGAGGAAATATTTATTAAATTCACTTGCTATTTCTTTGCTGTCTGTAATTAATTTATCTTGAATAAGAAGTGGTCCAGCCCCAGTCTTAGTTCCCCTCAGAGAACCAATATAATTATAAAATTGTTTCTTATTATTTTTACAATCGCCAGCCAACTTTCTTTCTAAATCCTTTTTTTGTGTTTTTGATCATTTTTTTAGTAGTTTTTGCTAAATGCTTGAATTTCAATCATGCTTCATTTGTAGGATGTTTTTTATATCGGTTAAAGGCTTTTTTCTTTTTCTTTATACATTTTTTAATATTAGTATTCCACCAAATCAGTATTATCTGCTTTTTATCACTATATTTGATTCTATAGGGCACCCAGGTTTTCATACAATAGTCTAATTTTTGTTTAATAAGATTCCACATTTTGTACGAATTTAGACCAGCAAGATCTTTTTGCCAGTTCCATTGTCTTAAATATTCCTTTATATGTTTGTAATTTGCTTTATAAAATTTGGTCACTTTTGTATTTCCAGCTATACATATCTTGGTTGTAAAAAATTCCCAACAAATGGTTGAGTGATCACTATCTCCCAGGGGCTCATTTATTTGTGATGTAGAAAACTGTTTAATATTAGTAATAATGAGGTCTAGTAAATTTTTCTTCCTAGTAGGTTCTTCAATTATTTGTTCTAGATTGTTTTGTATAATGAATTGGACCAATCTATGGTCATTTTTATTATGTGCACTTAAGGTTGGCCAAACTATACCTGGAAGATTGAAATCCCCAAACAAGATAAAATCTGTGTTAATAATAATTTCATTTAATAATGAAAAAAAGACATCATTTTCCTCAGTATCTAGACCTGGCGCACGATATCCAACCCCTAATATGAGTGGGTCTGGCAGAGATGTAATCTGTACCAAAACTAATTCACTTTTTGTATGATTGTATTGATTTAGTTCACAATATTTGAGATTGTTTTTAATATACAGTGCCACACCTCCACCCTTTTTAGTATGACGATTTTTCAATACTACAGAATAACCTGGTATGTTAGTAGCCCAATCGTTATCAGAAAACCAGGTGTCTGTTACTGCACATATATCAATGTCATTTTTGATTAGTTTATAAGTGAGCTCTCCTAACTTGTTGTCTAGGCTTCTAGCGTTAACTAGAAGAGTTTTTATTTTCTTTACCCCGGAATTTTCTGTTTTATCCACTTCTTGAGATGGGTTATTGATTAAGGTGTCCATAGATGTAGTAGTATTACTATAGTTATTCCTAGTATTAGGTCTTAAACTAGGTTGATGGTATAAGGTTATCCCCCCCCCCCAATACTTTGTTTAAACTTGAGGTGATGACATCATTTAGTTTACTCACTATTAGTGCAGTTCCTCTTCTACTAGGATGTAGACCATCCCAACAAATTAGTTCCTTATTTGCAATGAACTCTTCCCAATAAGTAATACAATCAAAATTTTGCTTTAAATTCCACTTTCTTAACCAGTTATTTATGTTTCTGATTTTGTAGTTTAGGTATTCGTTAGGTCCAAAGACAGGAATTATTTCAGATATGGCAAATTCACACTCCCTATCCATTAAGGTATTAACTAACTCTAAACTCTTCCTTAATATACTGTTCACTTTGATTTCTTATATGATTTGTACCAGCATGTATAATAACAAGTGGGTTTTGACCTGCTGTTTTTAATATATCCTTGGACATTCTGGTAATATCTCAAATTTACGCACCATGGAAACTAGATACAATCCTGTTAGTCTTGTCTGGGTCACATATTTTATGATCCAAATGCTTGATCATAGAGTGTCCAAGAAGAAAAATCTGCTTTTTTTCAGGTTCATAGGTTTTGTCATTTTCAATAACAGGTAATGTTTCTCCAGCTTGGTCCTGTGTTACAAGGGGGATATAATTTTTTTTTTTTTTTATTTAGTTGTTTAACCAGGTATAGCACACTAAGCTGAAAGCTTTTTTACAGGAGCGACCTGGGAGCACAAGGAGGTTAAGTGACTTGCTCAGGGTCACACAGTATGCAAGTGGAAGCTGTGGGATTCAAACCCAGGTCTGGTCTGCTGGATGTCACCAGATTTGCAGCTCAGAGCCTTAGACCACTGCGCTATACTGCCTCCTTAAATTGTGGTAGAGACACTGGATTAGAGGGTAGGAGAAGAGGGGGATTATTTTCCATTTGGTCACTTAATAGGTCAAAATGAATACTGATTCTAATCTCAGAATTATTTGCTCTCCTACCTTTTTTAGCCATTTTTGCACTTTTTTCTTCATACCATTCATTCTCAGCATTATATGTTTCCCGAACACGTTTTCTGTTGATAGCAATGTTGGCATTAGCTAAAGGTGGACCATTGCTAGTAGAATCCTCAGCTAAAGATGTATTCTCAGTTTAAGTTATAGATATAAGGGGGCTAGGTGAAAGTGTCGATTCAATACAGTAGTTTCTATCATTATTTTGATCGGGGGGGGTGTTAATTCTATTAAACATTTGTCGCTGGCTGTTCTCTAAATAAATGAGTCTTGCATTAAACAATCTGATTTCCTGCTTCATATCTTTATTTTCTGTACATTTACTACATATGAAAGCATTATCTTGTTGTACTTTGATGTCAAAACAGTACATGTGACATTCCCCTCACATAATCCCACTCCTTCCATCTGTTATGGTTATTGAAATATTCATATTGTAGTTTAGAAAGCAAATAGTTTTTATATAGTTACAAGGAGTGTGCTTGTCTAAACAAGGGTGGATGAACAGTTCCTTTACAACAGGCAAGGAGAGGCCCAAACTTAGGTCTCAGCTGTTGATACTCTAAGGCTATATGTAAACAGACTCTCTTAAAGTTATTGAGATCAAAGTGGACAAATTAGTAACGTGCCCAGAGACCGATATTTACATGAACACACTTTGAAAGACCAGATACATTTATTTACCTCTACACCTCTAGTGAGTATTTGAAGACAGACACCTACCAATTGTCCTGCCTTCTACATATCTGCTTATCGTCCCTCTGTCACTCTGACACGCATGACACGCACTGGATGGGTGTTTCAGACGCTTGAGTCGCCGCTTGTTTCATGCTTAGCCAGCTTGCTTGCCGCAGGGCTCCTTTTTTTAGTGTGTTAGTGTGACCAGGAAGTAGTCCTGAAGGTCACGAGTAGTCTGCAGTTGCAAACAGCAATAAAACTGCACGAAATGTACAAACGCCACCAGTGGTGGCTTACATATACTGAGAACAGTCCCTTAAGAATCAGTTTGATAAAAAAGCCCCTGTAATAATGAGTTGTAGTTCTCGATGTGCTTAGAGAACTTCAGACTCCTCTTCCTGGTTCCACAGTTGTTACCAGGGCTCAGAAAACTCGCAATAGCGAGGATAATGTAACACAAGTTAAAAGCACAGTTCAAGGTTCATCAAGTACATAAGAACACAGGTATACATAAAAAAATCACTATCTCAAGGTTAGTGTGGGTTTTGTTTGTTTTGGCAATAGCGCTCACCGCAGGGCTGCCTTTTATAGTATTAGTGTTTCCCCGCTTTCACCCCAGTCTAGGAGAAAACTAGTGAGTGGCAATGTGGTCTCCTCACCAGTGAACCCTTGCACAGTCACAAATTCATTGGGTATAAGCTGATCAGGCTCTATCGGATCCCCTTTTACCAATGTCAGGGATGCCCCTGTGTCCCTTAACCCTTGTGTCTGTACATCATTCACTGTGACTGGGTGCATGTGTTCCCTCATGTTCACAGGCATGCTTCCAGGAACACACAAACAACCCACTTCTTTCCTAGCCCCCTGTTGCGTATTACTCACCCATTTGGGACACTGTCTGGCAATATGTCCAGTTTCTTTACACAACCAACATTCATTTCTTTTCTCTGAAACCTGGGGCTAACTGGTTTTGGTGGAGGCAATGAGGGTTTTAGCTGCCCTGAAGGTGCACTTTTCCCTTTCTGCGCTGGCACACCCGCCTCATTCACTCTCAGCAGGTCTGCTCTTGGCATAGCGGTCCGAGAGTTCAGCAGCCTCTTGCACTGTTTTGGGATCTCGGTCCTCCAGCCAGGATTTCAGCTCTGCTGGGCATGCCCCAAAAAACTGTTCTAATAAAATAGCATTTTCAATTTTATCTACAGAGTTTGCTTCAATTCCTTCCCACCAACATTTAAAAACTGATGTTGTTTCATGGCTAGCTCCTCATAGCTCATATCAGGGCTTCTCCTGAGCTTACAGAATTTAGCTCTGTATGCTTCAGCAGTTAATTCAAATTTTTTTAACAGTGCAGCTTTAAGTTTGCTGTAATCATTACTGTCCTCATTGTCCATTTGACCCAATGCTTCCTGATCTTTCCCGGTAAGTAGCGGGGATAGCTGGAAGCTCTAGGACTCTCTAGGAATTTTAGCCTGAATACAAACTTTGTCAAAGGAATTTAAAAAGGCATCCATACCCTCCCCCTCTTTAAATTCAGCTATCAATTTGGAGTTCAATTTGTAACCCAGTCCTGTAGTCCCAGTTAAACCCCAAGCCACTTACCTGCTCTGGTGCTGGTGGTTGGAGTCGTAGCATCTCCAGTTCATGTCACCTCTGGTGCTCATGTTCCTCATGGTCCGCCTCTCACTGTTCACACTCCCTCTTCTCCTCTGCGGCTCACTTCTCTTGCTCCGCCTCACGGCGTTCTCGCTCCCTCTTCTCCTGGAACTCCAGCTCCATTCTGCACAACTCAGTCTGCAGCCTGAGTACTTCTGGCTCCAGAGTGCTGGTGACCTTCCCCTGCTGCTGTGGCCCTTCGCTGGCACTGGCCCTGCTCTCATCTGATCTGGACACTGCACTGGCTGCTAGCCCTTCCACATTCAAGGTTTGGTCTTTTATAGTCTCAGTCTGTGACTCGATGCTCAGGGTATCTGCTACCATCAGGGCATCCATGAGGTTCTGCTTAGTGGCTCTCACCTCGTACAGGACTCCTGTGTCCCTGCACAACTGCCTCAAGTAGCCTGCAGTGTGCCCACAGTAGTTGGAAGCTATCTTCTTCCCTAACTATGGCTACTCTAACTTGCACTTTAGAAAAAAAATAAAACAGGTAGGAACTTGACTGTAAGCCAAATGATATAGTTCTATTTCCTTTTTTAAAAATAAACCACTGCCTTTTTTTGCAAGTGAGCTGTACAGTATCAAGCTGACACACTGAACAATTAAAGCTTGTGTTACCAAAATTATCTGCACCGCTGCCAATCAATCTGTCGCAACCCCACTCAGTAGGTCAGACCGTCTGCTCCCACAGTGCCAACCTCTGAGCGCAGTATTGTGAACAGTTATTTTTGTGGGTCTGAATCACCTTTGGTCTCAAGTTCTGGAGGGGTTCAAACTGTGAACCTTATGTTAGCGTACCCAAATGTATAGGCTCAGATAATTCTGCTCTTCAGGGAATGCCAGATATCTTTCGCCAAGGGCACCTAACCAGGTATACAAAATGAACCCTTAAAAACTGTGAAAGACCTTAGGAAAAGTCTTACCTTTTCCCAGTTTGGTATTACCATCAAGCTTTGAACAGTTTAGTCATCCTTAATCGTCTGTAATTCACATGCAAATGAAAGAACTTCGAAGGCACTAGGCAGTCTCTTTAAATATAAGAGGTTTACTTAGAAAATGGATAAAAATAGGTAAAATGTAAACACAGAACAATATATCACAAAGCATACAATCACTTAAAAGAAAACAAGAAAAAAGTGCAAACTCCTACCACAATACAGTTAGACTTGTCTTTCTAATGTATTATTTTCTAAACAGTGCTTAAAGTAGATGTTGCTTCTTCAGAGTCCAACAGAAATGTGTCCATTGAAAAACACAGAATACAATTTAAAACACTGTGTTTCATCCCCTTCCATGAGGTCATCTAGCTCCTCCTTCCAGAATATAAAAATTATACAAAACAGGATGTCCTATCAAGAGGTATATTAAATACTGTGAGTTCAGCAAAACTCATTTCCCAAATTGTGACACACGTTAAATAAAATCCCCTCTTTGATCTTGAGTAGTTTCTCTTCCCAGGACACATCAAAGGATTTTTATGACTTAACACCATAGTGATAGAACCTGTTTTCTTCCTCTAAAACATCATAAAATGTATATTTTAAGTTCTAAGATTCAAAGAAGCACA
This sequence comes from Neoceratodus forsteri, assembly GCA_016271365.2. Taxonomy (NCBI): domain Eukaryota; kingdom Metazoa; phylum Chordata; order Ceratodontiformes; family Ceratodontidae; genus Neoceratodus; species Neoceratodus forsteri. The sequence goes on from CM028138.1 coordinate 424,364,363, forward strand.
GCTCATCAACAAGGCCATAAAATGCGACTTCTTGGAAATTAATCACATTGCAGAGCTCTGCTGTTTAACATATCCTGTCATTTTAACTGAAACCTGGGGAGGGGGGATATCATCCCAGGGGCACAGGATGTCTCCTGTGAGACACTTACATACCACATTCTATGTTACAAATCAAAACCAGCTGGCCAAGCGTCACAACAAGATCCAAGGCTTCCACCATTTGTTTAACAAATGTATAATGGGAGGAATAATCCTCCAGTAGCCTGAGAGGGGACTCTTAACTCTTGTTCCAGAGAGACCTCCAGTTCTGTCAGTTCCCCTAGCTCTTCATCCTCCTCTTCTTCAAAATCCTCATAGGATGGGATAATACAGAGCCGAGAGCAGAACCGATGATGGAACCGATGCCAGCACTGTTGCCGGAACCAATGGCTCAACCAGTATTTGTTGTTGTGGGAACCAGAGTTGAACCTTGTGAGGCTGCTGATTGCAAGGCCTGTAAAACCTTTAGGGTCTGTGCAATTTCTTCAGCTGAAAGCATGGCTGATTTGTCAGCCGAGAGCTCCACTGCTTTTTCAGCAGGCGGTGCGGTGACATGCTTTTGCTTGTGCTTCCTTTTGGCTGGAACTGGTTCCGCATTACATTTAGACTTAGAGGATGCACCCTTTTTCACTGTTTTTGGTTCCTGTTCCTTAGGTAGGAAAGAACCCAGTTCTTCAGAACACTGGTCGGTCTGTAAAGCAGGTGTAGATATCCTTTTCTTGTACTGCTCAACTCTTTTTTTGACGTTTTTTGCACAGAATGTTTTGCAAATATCACAATCTGCCTGAAAGTGGGAAGCGGCCAGGCAGAGCAAGCGTAGGCCATATTTGTCGGCTTTAGCAAACACTTCTCCACACTTCAGCCAATTTTTAAAACCAGTAGGCCCAGTTCTTTTCTTTGGTGTCTCGGACATAACATCTGCAAGACACCTACCACAATTTGAAGCAACTTATAATCGGTTCCCGTACCAAAAGTTGAAAGGTATAATACGGTAAAATATGGCAGATTTTTAGTCAGAAACCGCAGAGGTTGCAACGGTCGGTTCCCAGGCAGGAAAAATACTGCAAACTGACCAGAACTCCACCCAAAGTAAATAATAATAGGGAACTAAAAATAAGTGACAAAATTAAATGAAACTGAAAAAATGTTACTTTTTTCAGTTCTGCGTTGGGTCCAAAGAACCGCAAACTGAAGTAAAACTAGGCTAAACGTATCCCAAAATACTGAACTAGGGGCAGCACTTATAATATAAAATGATAAAATTTTAGCAAAAAATAAATAAAATAACCAGCTGAGCTGAGGAGCCTCTTACTAGGCAGGCAGAGAACGCAGCAGTTACTTGGGGAAGCAGTTTGAATGGTGGCACGAGCCAATTAGATGTTCCATCATTTGCATATGTTCCACAATCTCCAGAGCAGTTCAACACAGGAGGCAGATTGCATTAGTTAATCATATTGAAAAATTACTGGGGTTAGAAATGTATCATTTCTTGAGCTCCCTTATAATTCCAATACCAAAACTGTTGTATTTGCTCTATTATGTATTCTACAAAGTCAGGTATCTGAAGAAGGGAATTCTCAAAAGACAACTGTTTAGTTTGAATTTTGTCCTGGGTTGGTATGAAGGTTGCAGTTACCATAGCATGATCTGATATTATTATGGGGCAGTAACAATTGCTACAAAATCCTTATACTGTATATGGATGTAGAACAAAATTTATCCGAACTGAATGAAACCTTGATTGGTTTAGAGAAATATGTGCATTGTTTTACATCATTATCTCTTGTCCTCCATCTGTCAATCAAATTATTTTTTAGAAAACTTGCTAGATTTGCCTTGACAGTTACAGTAAAGCTGGTTCGCACTCAGCTGTGTATAGTGTGCATGGTGCGAGCTAGGTGTCCAATCTTGTAATACTATTGGTGGATGCTCATCAGTAGTATTATGAGATCTTTAATACGATGAGATCTCATAATACTGTCAGTGGGTTTCTGCCATAATATGGAAGGTTTTTAGTATGTTTTTTAATGGTATTATTGAGTATATCTAAATAGTAGGTCAAAAACCACAACAGGGTGTCCTTTATAGGATTTTCATGCACACCACAGGGGTGTAGTAAGGCACAAGGCCGAAGACAGACTGGCTTTACACTCCTGGGAAGTGCATTAAAATCCTATGATGCACACCCTGGAGGGGCTTATTACACTGATACAATGGTTCTAAGTAGGTTTTTAAGGGGAATGAAATTGAAATTCATCACCTGACCATGCATTTATATAGAGTTAATGCACGGTCAGGTGATGTCTCTCAGCCAATTAAATTTCTAGATTTTTTTTTTTGCCATTTTAACAATAGCTGTTCTACTAACATATCTATACAAAATGCTAAAATAACATAACAGCAGAGGCAGTGGGGTCTAGTAGTTAGAGCACCAGCTGGGGAACCAAAAGATTGCAGGTTCAAATCCCACTGGAGACAAATATTCACGGTGTGACCTTGTTCAAGTCACTTAATCTCGTAGGGCTTCAGTTCTCTCAGCTGTGAAAATGGGCTGGAAACAAGATGCTGCATTTCAGTTGAGCTATCTTTGGTAAATTGTAAAATAAAAAAATAAATGTAATCTTGTCTGTATCAGCCAGATTTTCTTTTCAGTTCTTTGTGTTGTAGACTGATGATCCCGAAGCACTAAACTATATACACCAGCTGTCCCACATTTTGATTGATCTCTCAAATGTAACAGTTCCTCCTATTTTGAAGAAGTTGGTAAGCTCTAATTTCCCGCAAAATTTTAATGAGGCTGCTGCTTAGCTGTAGGTATCTCTGGAACTATCCTTGTGGAGGATGTACCTTTCTCTTAGATAAGTAATGAGTACATTATTTTAGTTTGGTTATCGAATAGGTCTGACTCAGTGTACTAGTGATATCGTACTGTTGCATTGGAGACTCTAGTTTTGTTGCAGCACTGGTGACAGCGCACTGTTGCATGGGAGACTCGAGTTTGGTTGCAGCACTGGTGACAGTGCACTGCTGCATGGGAGACTCGAGTTTGGTTGCAGCACTGGTGACAGTGCACTGCTGCATGGGAGACTTGAGTTTGGTTGCGGCAGCTTCTGATTCTTCTCTGGGTTGCAGAGAATCAATGCATTGTAAAGGCAATGTGTTTACTCTCTGGGGATGAAGGACCAGAGCGTGTTGTTTTCCAGTGCCCTCTGCAGTGGAATTCCAAACGGATTCGCCAGCACTCCTCATGGGTGAGGTTGGGTGCAGCACCGTGCTCTAGGAGTGCTGGAGAGAGGGGATGTCCCTAGCAGGAAAAAATATACTTAGTAGTATTTGACCAAATACAAATGAAGCAGTCTCCTTCAGCACAGTAACATTGTTTTGTTCTACAGTGGGATCAGCACAAAGAAGAGGAGGAGAAGACCCTGGACAATCATGTTCAACTCACCTCTGACAAACAGCCAGACAAATCCAAAGAAGCCTGCTCCTGCTAATTGCAGGGCAGTCAAAAATGTACACTTGAAATACCGCATGAAGAAGACACCAACTATGACCCCTCACGAACAAGGGACAGTTCATCACATTTACACAGATGCCTGCCAAGCAAAATGGATAATCATGATAAAATTGCTGGCTCCCTCACCTTGCAGTGTGAGGGGAGGAGGGGGATATTCAGGATCAAGTCCAAGCAGAGTCTTGCCCCCTGAGATATGGCACCTTATTCTTTTGGGCTCAGCCCTGTTCTAGCAGCAGTACTGAGTCAGGTGATGATAGGACGTACAATAAATGGGTATCTGTCCTGGTAATGCCCCAGGGCATGAGCTCATGTAAACTAGTTACTGTCCAGGATAGTGTTACAATTGAATAATTTGTTGGGGGGAGTGCCTTTTAATCATCCCACTCATTACGAAGGATATCCTTTATTTTACCACTCTGAATCCCCAGTTCTATATAGAGAAAGTGCTGTACCCACATTGTACAATGGGGGTACATATCTATTCACTGCCCCATATTAAGAGGGACAGTTCTCATTTTACCACACCGATCCCCCCTCTATCCCACATAGAGGGGGACTGTTCTGCATTGTATAGTGGGATTCATACTCCTCCACTGTCCCACTTTAGGCAGGACATCACTTGTTTACCACTCAGAGAGGGTGCTGTCCTTGTACAATGGAACTGTATAGTGGGTGATGTAACATGGGATTCATACCACTCAACAGTCCCAAAGTGGCAGGAACAGCCCTCATTGTATTTTTTTGTTATTTCTGATTTCTAACCTAACTGGCCTGGCCCGCCAGGTGGCTGGATCTGGCCATTTCCGCCATGCAGCTCCAGTAGCCCTCTGTGCCATCTACCTGAATAGACCTCCCATAAGACAGCCCCACAGCTTATCTCCTCTGGGGTTCCCAGGGTGAACATATGCCCAGTGGCACAATAGTGGAGGTGCGCAATGGGACTTTGTGCAGGGCAGGGATCTTGCCATCATTTTATGACTTGACCGGGGATTTACCCTGTAGAGTGACTGGTCTACCTCCCAGTGATGCTTCTGTTTGCTGCCACCTGTTCCAGCTTATGGACGATGGAGCAGAAACCACGGTAGACATCATGGTCCACAAGAAGCGCTTTAGAGTTAGGAGTCTCCCCAGTTTAGGAGGCAGTATAGCACAGTGGTTTAAGGCTCTAAGCTGCAAACCTAGGTTTGAATCCCACAGCCCCCACTTGCATACTGTGTGACCCTGAGGAAGTCACAACTTCCTTGTGCTCCCAGGTCGCACCTGTAAACGAGCTTCAGCTTAGTGTCTCTCTCCTGGTTAAAAAAGGTTCAGTGCATACTGCTTCTGCAGCATGCTCAGAACCCTGCCAGCCTGAAGCTAGGGAGTTTGAATTGAGATTAGGTCCCAGGTCTCTCCACATGTTAGTGCCATTCACTTACAGCTAGTGCCACCAGGCTGGACTGGAGGATAGTTTGTGTGCCTTAGAACCAACGCTGTCTCACATTGTACAATGGGATTCATATTTTTCAACTGTTTCACAGTATGATTTCACTACTAGGAACCCCCTCTGTCCCTGATATTTCATTATCTGTAAGCTACTAATTTGTTGCTGGTATGCCATGCTACATGCCCACTGTTTCTCTCCCCCCCCCACTAAAAATGTAAAGGATGGGGGCATTTGCCAAGCAACACAGGCATGATATATATTGTTCCCACCTCCGTTCTTTGAATTTCATGCCCATTTCATTCTCCAAGTCCATATACAATACTGTAAGTTGTTTCCAGTTTTCCTTGTTTTTCTGTATTGTTTTTCTTTTGTGGCCTTCAAATGCTGTTTGGAACCCAAGCTCCAGTGGAAGCATTGGGAGGCCCACCCTCCACCAAAGCATAAATGCTTTAGGGGAAAACAGTCATATACCCATACTGCCTAGCTGTTGGACTCCATGTAAATAGTGCAGCTGAACTTTCTACAGCAGGCAGTAAAGGCTGATAGATGTATCTGTTTTTGACGCAATGTTGTCAAAGGACCAGTTCAAGCGAGAGCATGGTAAGGCCAGCTCACAGTACTGCAAAAGCAGGTTTGCCCCTTCTGGGAGGTATGCGTTTCCTCTCTGGAATGCAAATCAGTACTCTGGAAGGAGATTGAAATCGGGTTCATGGTAGATTTCATGTCTGGAACTCCTAGCACGAAATGTGGTGAAGACCAGTATCAAAGCAGAGAAATTCCTTTTCTTTGCCAGACCAAACATTCCAGTTTCAGAACCAGAAGAGGAAATACTTTTTGTTGTGATTAGGACCAGTCAGAGGAGGGGACAGTGACAGCGCTGGAACCTCTCAAGTGCACACAAGTAGGAATGAGTTTACATTTTTAAATGTAATACAGTTCAAATTACAAAAAGTTTGTAATTAATAAACTATTACAAATCTATGCTTCTCATCTGTTTCCTTGCTGTTTTTAGGTTCAGTCGATTGCCTATTTAATAAAGGATGGTGTAGCCATAACAGAAAAAAAAAATCATCTTTACTCAACTATTAGTGCACCATTTAAATTTTTTTTTGTCCATACTAAATATAATCTAAATTACTCCTGCAGTACCATTCTGATAAACAATGGTGTGTAGTTTAGAGTAGTTTGGCAGGTCAGTGCCCCACCCACAGAGTTCACAGAGCACATACACACACACACACACACACACATATATATATATATATACACACACTGTGGGCTACACCTCAACATTGCCCCACAGCTCATATACAGGGTAGCACCCCATCCCGCAACAGATTCCATGTGAAGAGCAGCTCCCTGATGTCGGCTACAGAGTCCTAAGCTGGGTAGCATCTCAGTTTCTACCCCCCAGCCCGACTCCATATGTATTGCTTTACCAACCATCACACTTTTTTAATGTATTTTTCTCCCACATATGACCAACCTCCTTTTGCTTGACAGCCACCTGCTTGTGCCCCAGAGGAGCACTTGCTTTTTCCCCTCATGGATTGCCCCTCACAGTCGGGCCTTTGGAGCAGGACCCCCCCCCCGGTGTCCAAATTTGGTGGCTTAGTGTAGAGGTGGGCAAAGAAGGGAAGATTTGCTCTGAGAAAAACTACCCAAAATCTGCTTCGAGAAAGGCTCCACAACGTAGCACTCAGCAAAGTGTCCACTGTGCTTGGCAGTCAAGTGCCTCTTCATATACTCTTTCTTTAGGTTATAAATGAAGAAGTATTCCCTCACCTTTGTAGAACCCTTATCACCCTCCTCACCCCAGGGCCAACCTTTAAAAATTACCCCATCCCACCGACGCTTATAGCACCCAGCTCCCCATGCACTTTCATTCATTCAGATGGTTGCTGGCCAGGATTGAGAGATGAGGAAGTCTGTATCAGTTGCCGTCCTCCCTGGACTTCAGCTTCTTTTCTTCAAGCATTCTTTCATGATTAACATGGGGAGAGGGTGGGGGATGACGGGGTTAACTAGATTTGAACTAGTCTGGCTAGGGGGAGAGGACTTGAGTTGCTGTGAGGGTGGGAAGAAAGGTATTACTTGCGCTGATTTTACACTCCACTTGGCCAGAGGATGAGGGAGGCATTGGCTGCTAAGAGAGTAGGGGGAATTTCATTTCTTTACACAGTTTGGTTAATAAACTACTCTCACCTACTGGTTTGCACTGTGTCTTTGTTTTTCAATCTGATGTGGTTCACCTCTGCAGTTCAGCTGCTAGCCCTGTCTGTACTCTTTTCTGTTGCTTGCCCGATCCACAGAGGGAATTTCCTCTGTGGTGGGCTCCCTTGATACCGTCATCAGGCATGGCCTCCCTTGAGCCTGGTGTATTTGTGGGAGACCAGTGGACAGTCAAATGCAGTATGGCCCAAGAGGGATGATTATATGCTTCCCTGCATCACTTTCCTTCCAGTTTTTCCACTGGACACCAGCTACAAGGGTGCCTAGTGCACATTGAAGGGTACTCACATGGCACCAACTGAAGTCCTCCCTCCCAATCACTACTTAGACTGCACTGCCACCTGTGGGCACCCAAGTGTCAGTCAGTCAGTGGATCCTACTCCCTTCCTTCCCCGGAAGAGAACATCAACTGGGATGCTCAATCCTCCTCCTTTGGCCAGTTGCAGATGATCCAGCGTTGTTCTTGAACCCAGAGCACTGGCATTGCCAGCAGCACCACTGTGCCGACAGGCTGGCTTGGGGGGTGGTGGTTTTTAATGGTCAGGGCAGAGAGGAGGAGGATGGATGGAAAAGATGGTTAAAGAAGAGTGGGCTAGGAAGCTATGCAAAGTTTTGCATAGTGCAAAGTGGCTCACTTTTCATCAGCTTTACCAGTGAAGTTTTACTGAGTGGTTGGCTTTTCCTGCCAGGCTGACAAGGAATTCTTCCTCCATTAACTCCCTACTTTGATTATACCCATATGAATATGCAGTGGGAGCTTGCAACTGGTGTGCTCACTGCAGAGTCAGAGGTCCTTCCCACTGCCATCCAAGCTAGCTCTCACCACCTGTGTCCCCCTAGGTCATGCCCATGCTGGGGGGGGTGGAATCAGTTGACCATCCTCCCCAAGGAGGCAAGCATCGTGTGGGAATCTAAAATCTCTTCCCCTGTTGGCTCGTCAGCATCCTGGGGCTTGTTCTTGACCCCGGTTGCTGAAGTCAAAGTGACAACACTTCTGTTGCGCTGACAGGCTGGCTTCCAACTAGTCCACCTTAATCTGGTAGAGACACAGTATTATAATTTTTTTTCAAATGTCTTTTTATTAGGTGTTTGTTTTAACAGGTGCAACCTTAAATAAAGACAGTAACAGTGCTACACGTATACAAAGACTTTACAACTAAATCTGCATTGACTTATCTATGACATTTAAACAGTGGTGCTCTGTTATGTTATGTCTAACATTCCGTCTCGGATACAGACATTGATTATCTGCTGAATCCCCACTTTCATGTCCCTGGGATTTCCAGTACAATAAAGATATTTTTATGGTACAAAGTCTGGTTTATTTTTCATGATATGAGTCACCCAGCACCTCCATTGCAGTTCAGAAGCAGGGTAGGCATGGTTCAGATTTGCAGCAAGTTTCTTCATAAGATAGATATGGCTTATCAGGTCCTGCCACATCTCAACTGCAGTAGTAAAATGTGTTAACCATTGCTTACTAGTAGTCTTTTAAACTAAAACCAGAGAAGTATTTAATTTTACAGTATCAGGAGCACGATAGTGCTCTGAGGCATCAAGTAATAAGACCAAATGGTCTGTAATTATGTCTTCCCCCAAAACTCTTAGTGCCTGGTGAAGTAAGTGCTGTACAGAAAGGGAGTTAAAATAGCGCAGGCTGAAAATATATGACCACTGTTAGCTGTAGGGCTTCCGCACTGTCTCCAGCAAGTAACCCCCAACTGGGGTAAATATTTCACTAGCCAAGCTGGAGTAATAAAGAAGCGGACCACTCTTACCAAGAGAATCCTTCCATATATATGAAGAGATAACCTTATGAAGATTATTTAAACGTAAATCCCACTGCTGGTTAGTGATAATTATGTCCAAGTCATTCTCCCATGCTCTTTATGTGTGATGGAATGACTTTTTTGATGCAATAGTGCCTGGTATAATCAAGAAATATGGTGCCTGGTAAATCCCTGGCCCTTAAAGGAGAACATTCTGCACAAAGGTCCCCCACACTCAAGTGTGGGTCTGGTCCCAATGTGCACTTAGTGTGCAACAACATCTTGGTTTATTGATTTTGTTTTAATATACTCTTTATGGGGAACTGGCAGATGACTGTGGCTCCTCCCTCAGAGGAGCTCACCTCTCCGGCCCCAGCATCCCTGCACCGAGCCCCACCCCCCCGTGATAAGGCGAGGAGCATCAACTTTCTCCCTTCCCCAGATAGCCAGTGCCCAAATTCCGGGGTTTGCACAAGTGCAGCCGGGGCCATCACGGAGCCTGCCAGCTCCATTTTCACTTTTTCTCCCTGACCCCCCTCTGATATTGTGCACCAACTGCGTGCCTTATGACCCATATCTCCCTCCAGCTGCCACTAGAGGGTGATCAGCAGGCAGGATGGCAATCCTTCCCTCCCTCCCCAAGAGAGGACAGCAATCCTCCAGATGCTCAATCCTCTCTCCTCCCTGCCAACCCCCAGCGTCCCAGGCTCATTCCTGAACCCAGCACAAGGTGTAGCATCCAGCACCACCGGGCTGGCTACATCTTGGTTTATTAACTGTTTAATATATTAGATTGTATCAGACCAAATTTGCTTAGTTCTAGGATGACATATTCTGATACTACAAATCCCAGAATCCCCTGCAGCTGATGTCAGAGTAGTAGGCATCAGTGGGAGAGGTAATAGTCTGCAGTGCTGTCCCTAAGTAATGGATGTACAAATGTCTGGACTTTCAAAAAAAATAAAGTTCTGGGAATATTAAAGGGACACTGACAACCCTTTTCGCATCATATTATTTATAGTTGAAAACACACATTTTATGATTACTTCCCTTCTCTAAAACACAGTGAAGTAGTTGGTTGTTTGATCTGCTTCCTTTCTTAGTAGACCTGAAATGCATTGGAATGGTATTGTACTCAACCTTGGTTTGTTTCAAATCCTTGATCTACTCTTATTGTATACATTCTGAACATTAGAAATACCCCCAAAAGAGTGCAATCAGTCGTAATGCAGTAGTCTCCACTTTTCCCACAGTCTTATGAGTAGCTAGACTGTGTTAGGGGCATTTCTAAGTCCAGAAAAGATCCAGTGGAAGTTGATCAAGGAAAGTAAACAACCACATTTTTGTGTGGCAACACCAGTATGGTGGGCAGTCTGTTTATTACTTTTAAAAGAAAAAAGGAGTTAGAATCAATCTACCAGCTACATCAGCAATCTCTGTAGAATGTGAGCAATCATAAATTATGTTTTTTAATCTAGGGCTAATTTGAGGCCTAAAGGGATAGACATTGTCCCTTTAACAGTACCTTGGGAGGTTGGGTACAGAACCTACTTGGGGAAAAGGTTCTGCAAGACAGCAGTGCCCAAGCTGGCATCCCTTCTGGACTGTATGTGCAAACAGTAGTGCTTTGTGAAAATGTGTACCGTTTTCCAGGTAGCTGCTTTACACATTTCCTGTAGGGAGATACTGTACATACCAAGCTGCCACAGAGGCAGATGTACCCCTTGTAGAGTGGGCCCTGAGGCCTTCATGTGGCAACTTGCCAGCTTTGAGATAACAGAACTGAATGCAGGAAACTATCCAATGAGAAATGGTTGTCTTGGGATTCTGGTTTACCTTGCCCTTCTTCACCATAGGCAAGAAACAACTGAGTATTGGTGGACCAGAAAGTACCTCGGAGCTCTATTAACATCCAGACTGTGGATCTTTTCCCCCCTCGGCTGGACTTTGCTATAAAGAACACTGGAAGTGTGACTGATCGATCTGGATGAAATTCAGGGACTTTGGGAAGGAATGTTGTGCTAGTTCTTAAGACGACATAGGATCTGTACAGAGGGCTTGAAGCTTGCTCACCCTTCTTGCAGATGTGCCACCAGCAGAACTGCTTTCCAGGTAACAGTTCAGGGCAGCAGTTGCCATCGGCTTAAAAGGAACCTCCATCAGCTGAGTGATACACAAGTTCATGCCCCATGGAGGGACAGGATCCCTTACTGGAGGGTACAGGTGAGAAAGGCCTTTCATAAACCTTTTGAAAATTAGCTGCAAGGCCACCGACCTATCCTTGCTAGCTGAGGCATAGGCTGACACTGCTGCTAGATGCACCTTCAGGGTTGAGGGCCTAAGGCCCCGGGACTGCAGGTGGACCAGGTAGTCCATGATTATAGGATGGCTCACCTGAAGTGGGCTGAGCTTCCTAGATGAGCACCAAAGGGAAAATCCTTTCCAGTTTGAGGTGTAGGTTTTCCTAGTTGCTGGTTTCCTGGAAACACTAAGCACTTCTAAAACCTCAGAGAAGTTTAGTCTGAAGAATTCTAGCTCTTCAAGTACCGTGCTCTGAGGTGCAAAGTTCTCAGATCTGGGAATATTATCCTGCCCTGAGACACAGTCAGCAGATTGTACCTCCGTGGGAGGTGGATGGGATGCTTGATGGACAGGGACAGGAGAAGTGAGTACTACATCTGCCTGACCCAGTCTGGAGCTATTGGATCATTGTTGCTGACTCCCATCTCAGTTTTAGCAGCACTCTCAGTAAAAGTGGGACTGGTGGGATGGCATGGAGAAACTTTCCTGCCCAGCCAAGGACTAGGGCATCCTCTGGGACTGTGACCACCAAGGGGGTCTGCAGCAGAACAGTGGGAGCTGGTTGTTTTCCCAGGATGCAAACAAATCTCTCTCTGGTGTATCCCACCTTCTGAACACTGTAGCCAGCACCTGCTTGTTCAGTGTCCATTCATGGTTTTCCTGGCTGATTCTGGTTAGGGAACCCGCCAGGATGTTTTGAAGATATTGTTCCTCCCTGCTTGTTACACGGTAGTGGTGGTGTCTGTCCTGATCTGGATGGCCTGACCCCTGTTGTGGGAGGGAAAAAGCTTGCATTGCCAGATACACTGTCTTGAGCCCCAGGAGGTTTATGTGCTCCTGAGACTCCAGTGAGCTTCATGCACCGCTTACAGTGACATCCTCCAGGTGGCCACCCCAGCCCAGGAGGGAAGCATCTGTAGTGAGTACAACTGTGGGTGATCGCTGAAGGAGGGCAACTCCTTCTCTGAGGATGTCTTCTTCCTTCCACCACTCTGGTGTGCCCTCTCTGAGGTTGTGTTCTTCCTTCCACCACTGCAGTGCCCTTAACAGACACTCTGTGACAGGTACTAGTTTTGACCATGGATCCTACCTCTGAGACCAGTGGCTCCCCAGGTGATACTGGACATCTCTCAACTGGAACCTGACACCACTGCAATGGATGAAGCTATGTGCTCCAACAACTGTAGGAAATCCGTTGCAGGTCTGGGCTGACCAGTCTTGAAGGATTCTTCAAGTACAATCTGGTTTGTTACCCTTTCCCAAGGAAGGAGTGCCTTGCCTTGGTGGGTATCTAACTGCACCTCTAATGTCCAGGACCTGAACTGGTTCTGTTTGTGACTTTTCAGCATTTATCAGGAAACCCAAGTCCTGCAGGGTGTCTTGTACAAGGAGGAGGGAGGACGTGACCTCCTAGTGTGACTTTCCTGAGACTAGCCAGTCAACCAGGTAAGTAAAAACTACCACCCCTTGCCTCCTCAAATGTGCTGCCACTATGGCTAGGCACTTTGTGAACACTCCGAGTGTTGACAGTAGGCCAAAGCGAAGGGCTGCGAACTGGTCATGGCAATTCCCTACCATGAATCTGAGGTACTTTCTGTGACTGGCCTGACGTATCTGAAAGTAGGTGTCATTCAGATCCAGTGACCCTAGCCAATTTCCTTGTTGAAGTGATGGACTTATTGACCCCAATGTTACCATCTTGAACTTTTCCTTTTTTAAGTGTTTGTTCAGGTATCTCAAGTCTACAGTGGGCTGCTATTTCCCATTTTTCTTGTGGGTCAGGAAGTATCTTCAGTAAAGTTTCTTCCCCCACTGTGAGGAGGGGACTTTCTCCACTGCATTTGCTTGTAGCAACTTTTTTATCTCTATCTCTAGCAAATGTTTTTCTGCTGGAGTATGAGGGTCGAAGGCTTTGTGACTGCAGTTTCAGAAATTTTTTAAGGGCAGACACTAACTCACTATTTCCAGGATCCTCTTGTCTGTGGTTATTCTTTCCCATTCTTGGAAATAGTAAATCATCTCTCCCCCTCCCCCACCCACTGGCAATGGTTGGGTGACCTGTGAAAACTTATCTGAGATTTTGCTTTGCTTAGGCAGCTGGAGTAGCATCCGTACGCCTGGGACTCCTTCTGCCTTTACCTCTGAGGAAACCCATTTGAGGGGCAAAGTCACAAGTAATGTAAACATGAGTGTAATAACCCCTGCCTCTACCTCCCCTTCCAGAAAACCTGTTGAAAGTGGAGGTCTTTCCCTTTTCAGTATTGCTCTTGCAGGTGGTCTGGTATTTATCCATCTTCTTCATGTAAGCCTCTGTCTTGTCACCAAAGAATTTCTCTCCCAGGGAAAATCCATTGCTTTTGTTTGAGTATCCTGAGAAAGGTTTGTGGTTCTAAGCCAAGCAAACCTTCTTAGAGACACTGCGTGTGCCATGACCCTGGGAGCGGTGTCATTAGCTTCCACTGCCATGTGGAACTTGTATTTAGTGGCATTTATTGCTGACCTTGCATTATGAGCCAGATCACCATCAGCCTTCTCGCTCATTGCAACAATGGAATTCCAGAGGGCTTTCTGGTACTGTACTGTTAAGCCAAGTAGGCTACATGCCTCAGGAGCAGAGAAGCCGAAGTATAAACTCTGTTACCCATGGTGTCCAGCTTCCTGGAGTCTTTCTCAGGAGGCTGGGAGGAAAGGGGTACCTTGGCCTTGTCTCAGGCAGCAGTCTGGACCACTCCCTCATGATCAGGGTGAGAATAGAGATAATTCAGAACCCTGCTTGTCCACCTGATACCTTTCCTTGATTTTCTTATCTATGCCAGCAGCCAAAGTGGGTCCTCACAAAATTTTAAATGTTGCCTTCTTGAGGGATTTGTGGATGGGCAGTAACAACCTTTTTGTGGGAGTTAGACCCATCATGTCCATAAATTCCACCTCATCTTCTGTGAGGTTGAGGGTGTTTACCATTTGCGTGAGGTATAGTCATCTGAATGTCAAGGAGGGGAACCAAACTATTGCTCAGGAGAGCCATCGGTCTCTATAGGTTTTCCTTCATCCTCCTCCTCATAAGACATCTCAACCCCCTTCCTCCACAGGCATTGGAACTGGAGCCTGGGGAAAGGCAGTCATGGTCATTAAATTCCCCATAACTTGTAATGCCTGGAAGAATTGCCATACCTTAGTCATGTCCTCTGTTGAGGGCATTCTATTTCTGTCCCTTGGCATCTCCTTTCCTTCTTCAGAATGAAGGACAGAGACATGTTTTTCTTAACAGGCACCTACTGTAGAGTCTGTTCAGAGGCTGTTTTTTTTTACTGGGTTCAGGGTTCCCCATTCAGACACCCTGACTTCCAAACCATCGTTAACAACTTTAGCCTTCTACTTACCTTTAGGTGTTGGACCCTCCTCAGAGCCCTTGGGTGATGTGGAGGCAGACTAGACTAAGAAGCCATAATAATCTTCTGATTTTGTAGCCCTTTTTTTTTTGCATTTTGGCGCAGCACTTAAGATAGAGTTCACAACTGACAAAATCATGATCTGAACTCAGGCACCTCAAACGCAACTCGTGGCAGTTTGCCTTAGCCAAGAGTTGGAAACAAATTTTGCAGTTTTGGAAGCCTGTAGGTTCCTTCTTTTTTGGCATGTCAGTCATGCCAAACACTGACAATCCTATAGAGGTGCACCAGTTCCCAAATAAGGCATAAAAATTCCCGTTAAAAGGTAAAACAGGTTGAAAATGTATAAATGCAGTTTGGTTCCCTTATTTATTTTTTTGTAAAGAACCACAATAATACTGGGGTACCAATTGCAAAGTATAGCAAAAAAGGTCCATTTATCATCTCGGTTCCGATGAAAAAGTAACGGGGACTACAAATACAAAATACCACAAAGCGGTGCTCTATAAAGAGTTTAAAAATATATATATATTTAGCAAATTAAAGTGGTTCCCAAAAGTCAGGAACCGCACTGCAAAAGGACCTTTTTCAGGTTCTTGGGAACTGATGAGGAACTGGAGAAGTTGCAAAAAACCCACAAATTTACACAAATAAAGACCCTAACTAATGCAGTTATCAAATAAATAACTACACTGCTAGAGTTATAAAATATTAGTATAAAAATTAAACCGTAATTGGTTGAGTGAAGAGAAAACTTTAGGGGTGACTGCTTTCTTCGGGGGAGAAATAAATCGGCTGATAGAATACACGGATGAGTATGACCACACAACAGTTTTGAATTCCATTCTAAGATTCTCTAATTAGGATAAAATTCTGGGCTCTAGGGCAGCTCATTCCAGGTGAATGATTGTACTTTTTAAGCGTAAGTAAGGGATTCCTGGGGTATGAAATGGGCTGTCATCAAGAAGTGACTGTTGGCAGTCACTAATGAATGTGCCAAAATGAAAATCAAAAAATCCAGAGTGAAAAGCCCAGTTGGTCTGGCAGGGAGATAGCCTAGGTGGTAAAGAACAAAAGGGCAGCCTTCAAAATGTATAAAAGCACCCAGAGGGACGAAGACATGGAGGCGTACGGCAATGAGATAAGAGAGGCGAGAAAGGCAATAAGATTGGTCACGGCCAAGAAAGAACTGCAAGTGGCAGAGGGGCTAAAAATGGGAGGGAAGATCTTCCAGTACGTTAGGGAGAAGAGGGATACCAAATATGGGATAATAGGATGAAAAAGTAGGCGGGTGAGTGGAGGGTAGTGTGGAAAAGGCAGAGGTCTTTAACACGCACTTCTATTCAGTCTTCACAAAGGAGGAGGACAGTCCAGGCCTCCAGGGAAATGGAAGGGTGGGGGGAAGTGACATTGTGAGGAAGGGTTTAAAGACCCTGAGGGCAGATGAGTCCCTGGGACTGGATGGCATGCACCTGCAGGTTCTGAGGGAATTAGCGGATATGCTGATTGGCCCCTTGGCGGACCCGTTTAACACCTCTCTAGAAATGGAAGTGGTATCCCTGGACTGGAGAATAGCACATGTGGTGTCACCACACACAAGTGGGCAGAGGGATGACCCTAGTAATTATCAACCACAAAGTCTGAGCTCGATAGTAGGGAAGTTCATGGAAACCATTCTGAAGGAAAGACTGGTAAACTTTCTGGATGAAAATGTACTCCATGATGATAGGCAACATGGGTACCTGTCAGGGCAGTCCACTCCATGATGATAGGCAACATGGGTACCTGTCAGGGCAGTCCACTCCATGATGATAGGCAACATGGGTACCTGTCAGGGCAGTCCACTCCATGATGATAGGCAACATGGGTACCTGTCAGGGCAGTCCACTCCATGATGATAGGCAACATGGGTACCTGTCAGGGCAGTCCACTCCATGATGATAGGCAACATGGGTATGTATCAGGGCAGTCCACTCCATGATGATAGGCAGCATGGGTACCTGTCAGGGCAGTCCACTCCATGATGATAGGCAGCATGGGTATCAGGGCAGTCCACTCCATGATGATAGGCAACATGGGTACCTGTCAGGGCAGTCCACTCCATGATGATAGGCAACATGGGTATGTGTCAGGGTAGTCCATTCCATCATGATAGGCAACATGGGTATGTGTCAGGGTAGTCCATTCCATCATGATAGGCAACATGAGTATGTGTCAGGGCAGTCCACTCCATGATGATTGGCAGCATGGGTACGTCTCAGGGCAGCCCACTCTATGATGATAAGCAACATGAGTACGTGTCAGGGCAGTCCTGCCAGACTAATTTGAGTTCTTTGATTTGGTAACTATGACACTGGACAAAGGCCAAGCAGTGGATATACTGTATCTAGATTTTAGCAAGATCTTTGACTCTGCTCCCCACAGGAGATTGATTAATAAGGTTGAGGACTTGGGAGTAGAGGCAAAACTGGCTAGATGGGTAAAATACTGGCTACAGGATTAAAACCAGAAGGTGGTAGTTGGTGGGGGGATTCTTGGATGCTAGAACAATCATTAGGGGGTTCCACAGGGCTTGTTGCGTAGCCCAATGTTATTCCACAATTTCATCAGCGACATTGCAGACGGGTTAAAAGGAAAAATATGCCTCTTTGCAGAGGACATAAAGATCTATGGGAGGACTCAGAAGGAGGAGACAGGGCATTAGAGAGGACCTGACTAAACTAGAGAGATGGTCAGGTATTTGGCAGCTGGGATTCAAGGCCAAAAATGTAAGGTAATGCACCTAGGGGCAAAGAACCCAGAGACCACATACTGACTGGGGGGGTGTGCAGGTCACCAAGACAGAGGAAGAGAAAGACTTGGGTGTGACCATTATGAGTGATCTGAAGCACTCAGCACACTGCAGGAGAGCAGCAGCTAAGGCAAACTGGATGCTGGGATGTATAGCCAGGGGTATAACCAGTAGGAAGGTGGTCGTCATCCTGCCACTGTACAGGTCACTGGTTAGGTGGCATCTGGAGTACAGTGTGCAGTACTGTAGCCCTTCCTAAAGAAAGACATTAACTTATTGGAGACTGTACAGAGAAGGGCAACCAAAATGACTCATAGGCAACAGGACAGGCTTTTCAAGGAGTGACACAGATCTCAACATGTACTCCCTTGCGGATAGAAGGGTGACATGATCAAAACTTTTACGTACCTTAAGGGTTTCAACAAAGTGAATTCTGGGAGCCTCTTTAACCTTAGTGGCAACAGGACCACTAGGGGCACTACCTCAAACTGGTTGGGGAAGGGCTTCAGGAGGGAAATGAGGGGAGATTTTTTCACAGAGTGAGGTGGCGAAGTGGAATGAGGTGCCGGAAGAAATTGTCTCTCTAAAGACTACAGACAGCTTCAAGAGAGGCTGAGGTAAAAGGTAAAATTGCATGAAGTGAAGGGAAGGTGGGGGGAGGGGAGAAGTCGATGGGGATGGAGAAGTGGATAGTGGGGAATCGGGGTGGATCCCTCAGTAGATACTGGGGGGTCTACAAACTCAAGCAGACTAAACAGATCATAGTGCCTTTTTGCTGGCTATTTTCGTATGTCTGTAATGTATTTTTTATTGCAACTGATGTGTTTTCATTGTGGATCAAATGTATAAGTGTATTCTTATAAAACCAGTAAAATGTAAGGTTTTAAAAAAGGACCCATCTTGGACAGTCTTTTTCTTAGGTTCCTGTGCCTTCAGGGTCCTTCTGGGATAACACAACAGAATCCAGAGTGGCACTGGACTTCTCAATCCTAGTGAGATGTTCCTCTATCCCAGGGCCAAAGATGTTACCAAGGGGACATCAGCCACTTTGTGCTGGGTATCCTCCATGAAGGTGGAAAGCTGTAGGTAACCAAGCCCTGCAACGCATCATGATGGCTGTTGCCATGGCATAGCACAGGAGTCACCTACGTCCAAAACCATCTCTGCAGCTGGTGTTCAGCCGACTGACCCTGTTGTCTGACCAACATTACCGACAGCTGACAACCAGCAGGAAGGTGAGGGAGAATGTAAGTGAGCAGTCCCAACAGGAAGTGACCAAAGTTGGCCATCATCACAATATACCCCGCCTGATGGAAACCTAAGGACGCAGCAGCATACACCTTTTTAGCCAGAGGCACTAGGATTCTGCAGGAGCCCGAATGTTTCAGGAGGGCTGGCGCTGAGGCAAGCTGTGCACATGCACAGCACAATGAGAGTGTCAGATGGCACCAGCCCTCAACTGCCTTAGTACCTTTTTCACCAAGGAGGTGCAGCATTACCCAACTAGTACTTTCTACTCTCCGGCAATATACACCCAAATCTGGGCCCCTTTGGGCTGCAGCAAGCCTGGGAAACCGATAGGGGAACATTGAAGCTGGCCTCTTATCAATATAGGTAGTCTGCTACCTAAATTTGACCAACATCCACCACTCTCTGGACAACGGACAGCTAACTGGAGTTACTTTCATTGATCTAACAAAAGCCTTCGACACCATCAACCACCGTCTCCTGCTTATCGAGCTTCAGCTCATGGGACTATCAGCCAACTCAGTGAACTGGTTCCAAAGCTACCTAGACAACCGGTCCCAAAGAATGAAAATTGCTGATACGCTCTCAGATGCCAGACCCGTCGGCTCTGGTGTCCCACAGGGTTCTATATTGGGCCCCCTCCTTTTAAGCCTTTTTTGAACATGCTTCCCAATTCCTGTCCAGAACAAATCTTACTCTACGCCGATGATGCAGTTATCCTAAGCTTTCACCATGATCCAAATCAGTTACAAGAGAACCTCCAGTGGGGTTTCACTGCAGTCGAAAACTGGTTTGAAAAACACAAATTTATCCCTAAACCAGAAAAAAACAAAGACAATGTTTTTCAGCAGCTCCCACAGTAAAAATAAACAGTATCACCTCTCCATAATTACCAAACAAGGAGTCACCCTAGAACAAGTGCATACCTTTAAATACCTTGGCATCACCCTGGACTCCAAACTCACCTATGCTGCCCATATTAATAATGTTACAAAAGTGGCAAACACCAGACTGGGTCTTCTGTTCCACCATAGGAAGCATCTAACCCAGGAAGCCTTGTCTGTGGCCATCCAGAGCTCCATTGTTAGTGTTATAGACTACGGTCTCATCATCTATGACTCTGCCACTGCCTCCTCTCTCAAACGTGTTTCCACCTCCCTGAATAAAGCCTGTCGACTCGTCATGGGAGTCCATCGTCTCACCTATACTTGTGACCTCTACTCCCAAACTGGGTGGCTGCAACTAAGCAACTGAATAAAGTATCAAACCTGCATCACAGCAAAGAGAATAATCATGGGCAT
Source organism: Neoceratodus forsteri (assembly GCA_016271365.2). Taxonomy (NCBI): domain Eukaryota; kingdom Metazoa; phylum Chordata; order Ceratodontiformes; family Ceratodontidae; genus Neoceratodus; species Neoceratodus forsteri. The sequence continues at coordinate 424,384,376 of CM028138.1, forward strand.
TGCTCCCCCAGGAGTCTGCTCCCTCCTGAAATGGAGAATCAACAACTGCAACACTAGGAGCTCTAAACCCCTAACCCTGCATATCCTCCAATGTCACACAACCCAAGGTCCTTTGCATATAGGGCTCCTAGCTGGCTGAACAGTCTCGCTACTGACATCACTAACTCACCAACACTGGGCACGTTCAAGGCTAAGCTCCGCCTCTCCCTACTAGGCTCAAGCACCTGTGACTGCTCTGTTTAATGCAATTCTTTCTCCTCACTACTGCCCATTGTCCCTGTTGTCCTCTCACCTAGCACCTCATCTTTCCATTGCCCAACAATGGCTCTTTTCCCCTGTTCTGTCATGACAAAGCCTCCTGGCTGCCTTACTCAGTCCTACCTCCCCCCTTGCCCATTCCCCCTTGCACCCCCATTCCCTTTGCTTTCATCTCCTAGTGTTTCTTGTATAGTCCTTGTAATAACATTTAATGATGATTGTGTTACTGATTGTTCTATACTGTATCTTGAAACCTGTGTAATCTTTATGTCTGTACTTACTGACGTGGAACCTTTGTAAAAGAGCCTCGGCTCAAAGGTATTGTGTAATCCTAGATTTAAATAAATAAACTTCAATTATGGGTCCACCAGCATAACCCTGATGTCCTCACTGTCACGGAAATGTGACTTAGCCCTAAAATTCCCGACTCTGTGCTCTACCTAAATGGCTACACCATCTTTCGGAAAGACAGAGTAGGTAAGGGGTGTTGTCTGGTTTATCTAAAAGACAGTCTTCGTGACCACACACTTGAATCAATTGACTTAGGCAAAGAAGCGCAGACCGTAGCTATTAGAATTCTACTTGGCTACCAAGATAAATCACTAACAATCTTCACAGTCTGTTTGCTGGCCAGAAACCAGTTTACCAACTTTAATAGACTCGTTAACTATATTAATACCCTCAGCTGTGACAAGGAATTTCTCGTCATGGGTGACTTCAGCATTAATTGGTTATCCAATGATGCAGCACCCTATAAACACTTCCTTGCCAGTTTCTGCCTCACCCAAATGGTGAGTGAACCAACCAGACTTAACTATCGCACTGGCACCCGCACCCTGCTTGACTGGGTCCTAACAAATCAACAGGACAGAATAGATGAGATCTCAGTTCACCCAAACCCATCACCTGTCTTTGGTCTCATAAAGCACAGAAATATGCCCCTTGTTCTACTGCTAGCAGAGTGCTAAAAAAAGGGCAGCTAAATTCTTTCAAAACCTACCTCCAGCAACTCGACTGGACCCACCTTGACACCTTGTGTGATGTTGACCAGGCATTGGAGCACTTCATTAACACCTTTAATGCAGCCTGTGATATTTTTGCCCCAGTTAAAAAACCCTAACAATGGATGGGTCAACCAATCCCTTCTTGAACTCATGAGAGACAGGAACCACCTTTGGCACAGAGCCAAGGTGACTGGTAAACCTGCAGACTGACAGAAAAACAGGGCAGCAAGAAACAGCTGTACCCGCAAGACCAGGCTCGCAAAAGCACTGCACTACAAAGACTGTCTAAACAAAACCTGGGAGGATGGGAAAAACTTCTGGAATAACCTCAAAGACATCACGGGTAAGGCCAACAAGTCCACTCCTTCAATTATCATGGTCAATGGTGATATTTCACAAGATCCAAAAAGTATTGCAGACCACTTCAACTTATCATTTACTGACCTTAGCTCAGTACTCCCACCAGATTATCTAGATTTTAATACTGACAGCATGTGCAACAAACAGACCACACACGTGCCATTCACCCCTGCACCCCCCTTTTATTTCAAGGAAATCTCTGCCTTCGATGCAAAAAAATACCTCTGTAGAATCCTTGATAAATCACAGTATAGCAATGACAACTTTGATTTTAAAATGATAGTACTCACACTAGATGAAGTAGTCCATCCGATCACAAAAATGTTCAGCCTCTCCCTCCAACTAGCGCAATTCCCCACAAATGGAAATCAGCTGTAGTTACCCTAGTTCATAAAAGTGGTGACCATGCAATCCACTCTAACTACTGACTGATTTCCATCCTACCCCACTATCAAAGGCCCTTGAATGGATAGTCTCGGACCAGTTGGTTGACTATATGGATAAATACAATATACAATGCCCACAACAGCATGGTTTTCATAAATCCCACAGCACCACTACTGCCCTACTGGAATTTACTGAATACATTCATGAGGCTCTAGACAAAGGGAACCTTGTGGGGTCAATATATATTGACCTCACAAAGGCCTTTGATATGCTCAACCATAGTATCCTCCTAAAAACATTACTTGTCCTTGGTATATCCACGGAGACAGCACTAGAGTTCCAGAGCTACCTAGCCCAGAGAATCCAGCAGGTAAAAATACAAAACATCCTCTCTGATGACAGGAAGGTGTCATTAGGGGTACCCCAGGGATCCATCCTTGGACCGGTACTGTTTAGCCTTTCTCAACTCATTCCCTGAGATCTGCTCAGCCAAGCTTCTCCTCTACATGGATGATACTGTCATCTATGCAAGTAGCCCCTATCTAAACCTTTTAACAAACAAATTACAGGAAGGTTTTACTAGAGTTGAAGAGTAGTTCACTCAAAATAAACTCCTCCTAAAACCAAAAAACATGCTGTTCTACAACAACCAGAACAAGAAAAAATCAAGCAATCTCACTATCCAAAACAGCAGGCTAGAACTGTTGGAATAAGTAAATACCTTCAAATATCTGGGTGTCACCCTTGATAGCTCCCTCTCCTGCACACAACATATTGACCAAATTGCAAAAACAGTCAACACCAAAATAGGCCTGCTGTATAGGCACCACTCACACTTGACAGACAAGGCCCTCATCCTAGCAGTAAACAGCTCTATTCAGTCCATTGTTGACTACGGCCTTGTTGTGTGTAGCAGAGCCACAAACGCCACACTGAAACATGTAAGATCCATGCTAAACAAGTCCTGCAGGCTGGTGCTAAGCATGGATGCCCTCACACATACCTGTGATCTTTACTCCCAAACTAAGTGGCTAAACCTACAAGGAAGAATTCAGTACCAAGTCTGCCTCCTTGGGGGGGGGGGGAGCCATATTAGGACTGACCCCAAAATCCGTCCAGAGGATACTCAAACTGGCACTCAATTCTCATCAGACCAGAGGCAAGGAAAACATTGCACATCCCGTTTTATTGCACTGCTCTGACAGAAAGAACTTTCTCCTATAAAGCCCTGCTTTGGCTCAATGAGCTACCGACCAGCATCCTAACCAACTCCAAACTCGAGCCGTTCAAAAGAGAACTCAAATGGCACCTTTGTGACCAAGGGAGGTGTGATTGCTCAGATTACCCCCCCCCCCTTTTGTTTTCCCTCTTCCCTTTTCTTACTCTCCTCCCTAGCCATTAACCATGCTCTACTCCCGGACCCTTTCACTATCCCTTTGCCCTATATCCCCCACTACTAATCTCAATCCACCCCCCCACCTCCTTCCACCCAGCCAGCCCTCTGATGTACTTTAGCACTTATGTTTTTACTCACCTGCACCTCTACCCCCTCCCTCTCCCTTACTTTCTCCTATGTCTTTTCCTTCCTCTCCTCCCTTCACCCACTTCCCATACCCTTATCTTTTCTCCATCTCCTGCTATATCCCTACTGCTAATCTCAATCTACAGCATCCCCTCCTCCACCTACCCTTCCCTGCACCCTATCAACCTTCTGGTCAACTTAGGCACATCCCATGTTTCCTCACCTTCTCCTCTTCCCCCCCTTGTTTCCCCACCATCTGCCCCACATGTTCCCTCCTAATAGCTTCCAAGCCCATCATTTAAATCCTTTTGGCAAAACCAATCTGCTGTGACACGCACCCCTCGCCACACTCATCCATACTCCCACACACACACACACACACACACATATCTCCACCTCCGTTCCTGCTTTATCTCTCTAAGCCACTCACTGGCGGCTCATTTCCTGCTCCCTTATCACTCCCTCTTCTACTGCCCCTCTCCTCCCTCTTGTACATTAATCCCTTGTCTATTTCTATGCCATAATTGCCTATCCTTTAGTACTTTTTTGTTACTCTAATGACTGTCTTGCATTATTAATTGTCACCTGATCCTATGTTTTTTATTCTGCTTTCTTGTTTTTACTGTGTTAATAATTCCCACATGCTACTGTACCATCCACTGTATTTACTGTACTTGTTATGTTTTCACTTTGATGTGGAACCTTTGTAAATGAGCTTGTAGCTCGAAGGTTGTAATCCGAGAAAATAATAGTACTTGTATACTAAACCCAAAGGCATAAGAAAGCCCTGGTGGCCCGTATCAGAGTCAACAAATCAGTAATACAGTGTCCTCACAGCCCAAACCAAGAACATAGGGTGAAGACCAATAAAGAGACTAGAGCGAGCCTTTGGGATGGAGGACGGGCGTGTGAATCAATGGTGATGATATTCCTAGAAGATTAAGAATTACGGTGAGTACGTAATTTTTCAGGAATCAGTCCTCACCATTGAGTCACACTATTGGGTCAGAGTACTAAGCTCAGAAAAAAACACCCAGACTAGGGCGGTAGGAGCCAAGGGCTCACTCAAGACAGAAGTCCATTCAGGATAGTCCTGCCAAAGGTGGCATGCTGACTGGCATGGCCATCCAGAGGACAGTGCTTAACAGAAGTGCACAGTGTGCTACAAGTTGCAGCTCTGCAGATGTCACCAATAGGCACAGAGTGAATCTCTGCCTGGGACATGACAACTGCCTTAGTGGAACGGGCACATACCTGGCCTTCCAGCTTGACCTGTGTCATGGCACAGCAGTGGCACAGTCCACGCAGAAATGCACTTGACTGTAACAGGCTGTCCCTTTCAAATGGGATGGAAGGAGACAAATAGCTGTTTGGATTGCCTTAAGTCCTAAGTTCTAAGTTCTGTACAGGTAAAATGTAAGGACCCTCCGAACATCCAGGGAATGGACATGCACTCTCCTTCATTCTGGAAGTTGGCAAGGTAGGTGGGCAGCACAAGTGGCTGATTCAGATGGCACTCCGACACCACTTTATGAAGGAACTTGGGTTGTGTGCAGAGAACTACCTTATCCTTGTGGAAAACTGTATATGGGGGGATCTATGACCAAGGCATCGATTTCAGATACCCTGTCAGCAGAAGAGATGGCCACTAGACAAGCTGCTTTCCAAGTTAAAAACTTTAGCTCACATGTCATAGAGACATAGAATTTGACATCGGATAAGGACAGCTTGGCCCATCCAGTCTGCCTATTTCTCCCTACCTACATAATTACATCAGACCATGCCCAATCTACAGCTTTTCCTCTCTCCCCACCTTCCTTTTCCACTATGATTCTTTTGTGCTTATCCCATGCTTTCTTGAACCCCACCACCTCTGCTAGAAGGCTATTCTAGGAATCCACCACTTTTTTTTTTTTATTACATTTTTTTTCCCCACCACCAGTGGGGGCTCGGTCCCTTCCCCCCTTCTGGGCATCATGCTACGCAGCGTCAGGGGCTGGACTTTGCTTTTCTTTAGTTGCCTTTGTGGTCCCTGAGCCCCACCCCTGGGGATGCCAGCACAAGGACTGGAGGTCAGACTGTGGGCGTGTGAGCACTTTATCCCTAGCCAGAGAGCCTAATGGCATCCTCCCTGCTCCACACAAGGAGTCCAATGCCACCCACTGGAACAGCCCGCTCCCCCATGGAGGAGGAGAGCATCCTATGGGATGCTCATGCCTCCTTCCCCCGGCCAGCTCCTGATGACCCAGGCTCATTCTCAAACCCAGGCTGCCGGCGTTGGAGACAGTAGTGCTACTACTGTGCCAAAGGGCTGGCTGATCCACCACTTTTTCTGTGAAGAAGTACTTCCACACATCTCTCCTGAATCTACTCCCTCCAGTTTCATAGCATGTCCCCTTGTTCTTGAGCACCTTTTCTTCTGGAAAATACTCTCCTTCTGTACTTTATTTAGCCCGTGAGGTATTTAAAGGTCTATCTTATCTCCCCTCTCCCGCCTTTGTTCCAGGGTATACATATTGAGGTCCTTTAGTCTCTCCTCATAGGGCTTTTGATGCAGCTCTGCACTATTTACGTTGTCCTCCTCTGGGCCACCTCCATTCTATGTTCTTCTGAAGTTGTGGTCTCCAGAACTGGACAGAATACTCTAGGTGGGGTCTTACCAGTGATCTATACAGAGGTAGCACGACCTCCCTCTTTCTACTGCCGATACTATCCCTATGTACCCAGCATACCACTTACCTTCCCCACTGCCTTGTCACACTACCTGGCCACCTTTAGGTCATCCAGTATGATTACCCCCAGGTCTCTTTCCTGCTTGGTTGTTGTTAGTACCACTCCACCAATTTTGTACTCTGCCCCTGGGTTTCTGTTCCCTAAGTGCATTATTTTGCATTTTTTCGCATTGAAACCACCTGCCATACCCTTGGCCACTCCTCTAGTTTTCTCAGGTCTCTGCTCATTCTTTCAACCCCACCAGAGTGTCCACCCCATTGTAGATTTTGGTGTCATCCACAAAGCGGCAGACCTTCCCTTCCCTTCCAGCTCCTCTTCAATGTCACTTAGAAAGACATTAAAGAGGACCAGTCCCAGCACTGATCCTTGAGGCACCCCACTGATCACCCTCTCTTCCTTGGCGTGAACTCCATTAACCACCACCCTCTGTCGCCTATCCCCTAATCAATTTCTTATCGAGTTTACCACCTTTGGACCCACTTCTAAGCTACCCAGCTTGTTTACTAGTCTCCTATGTGGAACAGTGTCACCCGCCTTACTGAAATCTAGATAAGCCACATCCAGAGCACCACCCTGATCTAGTTCCTTGGTCACCCAGTCAAAGAACTCTATCAGATTTGTTTGACATGATCTCCCCCCTGTAAAACCATTCTGCCTTGGGTCTTGTAACTCACTGGATTCAAGATATTCCACAATCCTTTCCTTCAGCAATGATTCCATTAACTTTCCCACCATCAATGTCAGGCTGACTGGCTTATAATTGCCAGCCTCCTCCCTGTTACCCCTTTTGTGTAGTGGAACCACACCCACCCTTCTCCAGTCCTCTGGACCCACTCATGTTTCCAGTGAGCTGTTAAATAGAACTGTTAGAGGTATAGTCAGTATTTCCCTGAGCTCCCCCAATACCCCTGGATGCACCCCATCTGGCCCCATTGCTTTGCCCACCTTCAGATTAGCAAGTCCCTTTAGGACTCTGGCCTCCAAAAAAGGACTGGTGTCCACCTCCCTCTCTCAAAAGTATGTGCTACTTTATTGTGGCCCCTCTCCTTCTCCTTCCTCTGTGAACACTGAAAAAAAGTATTTGTTCAGGATGTCTCCCTTTTCCTGGTCTCCCCTCTACAAAGTCCCCCCCTTCCCTTTTTAACCTTACAATCCCACCTCTGGCCTTCCTCTTTTTACTTACATATTTAAAATATGTATTGTCCCCTTTCAGTACCTTCTGGGCTATTCTTTCTTCAGTTTGTGCCTTTGCTCTCCTTGCTGCTTTCCCTGCTTCCCTCTTGTTCCCCCTGATACACCTCCCTATTCTCCTGTATCACAGTGAACTCAAAAGGTTTGTGGGTGAGCATATCCAACACAAGGTTGATATCCCAGGAAGCCACTGGCTTCAAAAGGGGAGGCCTTGTGTGTAGGATGCTATGCCAGCTAGAGGGTACCAGTGGGCTTGCAGTATACGTAAATAACACACAAGTGGACCTTACCTGTGGAATACTATAGGCCAGCATCAGAAAGGTCCAGCAGGTACTCTAGAACCATGTGAGGTTGGCACACAAAGGGGTCCATGCAGGTATGTAGCACCAGATGGAAGACATTTTCCACTTGGCTGTATAAGTCTTCCTAGTGGAAGGTTTACAGGCAGCCAAAAGTATTTTAGAGACCTTCTGAGATACCTTGTACCTGTACTGCCAGACCTAAAGGTAAAAGGATTGCCAGTTGGGTTTGACTAGGTGATCCTGAGTCAGTAAGTCCATCTTGAGTACAAGGATCCTTGGTTTACTGACTGATAATCTGTTCAACAGAGGAAACCATATCTGTCAAGGCCAGCAGAGGGTGATTGGAATCATCTTGCCCCCCCCCCGCCCTGTGCCTTCAGTTTGAGCAATACCCTCTGTATTAGGGGGATTGGTGGGAATGCATACAGAAAATGATTCTGACATTGCACCTGACAGAAAATGCCATGTCTTACTCACCTATAACTGTAGTTCTAGGAGTTGTATATTGTTCACATCCACACTCTGGCAGTTCCAGTGGAATGGGGTGATTGGCTGGAATACCTTCATACTAAGCTTTTCCAAACAGCCGGACGGATATATCCTCCAATTCTGCCCCATGACATCGGATCTTACATGCTGGAAGCAGGATCAGGTGCCACATGCCAAGGAGGGCCGGGTGGGTTGTGTGGATGTGCACCATATACCACACCTAGAACTATGGTTACAGGTGAGTAACCCTCATTTCTAGGGATGTGGCTATGGTTCACTTACCCATACTCTGGCAGACTCCTAGCAGTTCTTCAGGAGGAGGGGGAAAGGTGTGCACCCCTAGTTGTTGAACAGAGACTGGAGAACCAAGGTCCCAAAATGTGTGTGTCAGCATGGCTTGAGGTTGATGTGGTAATGGGACATAAAGGTGTCTGCTGACTTGCATGTAGAAGCACTGCAGATTTCCTGTATGATTACATCCCTGAAAGCAGCCACCAAGACAGCAGTACGTCCAGTGGAATGAGCTCTAATCCAAAAGGGAGGCTCCTGACCAGACAACCTATAGCAAAGGTTGTAAAAGATGTGATCTACCTTGCAATCCTCTGCTTTGCTGCCAGACTGTCAGGCATGGCTTCAGCTTAGGTGACAAACAGCTGACAAGCCTGCCCCCCAACTCTGGCCATATGCTCCACATAATATGAGTGTTCTCCACAGGTCCAGGATATGGAGCCTGCATTCAGCCTCCAAAGAAGGGTTAGTAAAGTATACCAGTAGGTCAATCACCTAGTTAAGTTGAAACTCTGATACCACCTTCAGGAAGAACTTCAGGTTAGGGCAAAGGATGAATTTGTCCCTGTGGAAGACCAAATAGGGAGGGTTCAATGAGAGCACCTGGAGCTCCCCATTCCTTCTGCAGATGTGATTGCTGCCAGGAAGGCTGTCTTCCATGACAGGTGTGGCAGCTCACACCTGTGCATCAGCTCAAAAGGATTGCCCATTAGCTTAGCCAGGACCAGCAGTAATACCCACAGTGGAAGTGGTTCACACACGGAAGGGGACAAGTGGTCAAGGCCCTTGAAAAAGCACCTGACCACCTTCTTTTTCGCCACTGTAAGCATACTGGCATGTGCCCAGTAAGTAAAGATAGCTGCCAGGTGCACCCTTAAGGGTGTCGCTCACAGTCCCAGCTGAGAAAGGGATCCGAGGTAGTCCAGGATGCTAGCATCCACAGAGCAGGCAAGGGGATCAAGCTCCTTGCCTTGACACCACATAGAAAATCTCTTCAATTTAAAGGCACAGCAACTATGAGTCAACTCCTTCTTGGAGGCCTACACAACATGGAGGACATCCTCAGAGAGACCCAAGGCCTGGAACTCTAGTTGCTCAGGAACCAGGCCATGAGGTGCAGGGACTGAAGGTCTGGGTGCAGGACCATCCCCTGAAGTCGGGTCAGGGAGGAGAGAAGTAGCCACCGAGGTGACCTGCTGCTGAAGCTGAGGAGATCTACTACCAGAAATGCCTTGGCCAGTCTGGAGATATCAGGATTATCCGTGTCTTGTCCTTCTTGACCTTGACCAGTACTCTGTGGATCAAGGGGAAGGGAGGACAGGCATACATGAGACCCAGGGTTCAGGGCCTCGTGAAGGCATCCCCCATCAGTGTTCTGGACTATGGAGGGGCTCAAAATAGTCTCAATTTCTCATTCTCCCAGGAGGCAAACAGGTCTACTGAGGGTGAGCCCCACAGGAAGAAATGAAAGTTACTCACCTTTGTAACCATAGTCCTAGGAGTGGTATATGGTGCTCATGCACATGGCAGTCTTCCTTCCCCTTTAATTCCAGCTGGAATGTCTTCAAGCTAAGCTTCTCCCACCCACCCTTCCTTGTGATATCCTCTTCGGATGTGCCCTGTAATGTCAAATCTTGCATGCTGGAAGCAAGGATCCGTATGCCACTTGCCAGAGGAGGTCAGGTGGGTTGTGTGGGTGTGCACCCTAGGACTACAGTTACAGGTGAGTAACCCTCATTTCTAGATGCATGGACATGGTGCACTATCCACACATTTGCAGACTCCTAGCAGTTCTCTGGGAGTAGGAGGCAAGTCACACACCCCTACTTTGAAAAAGGGGTTGGAGAACTGAGGTATCAAAACTAGCATCCCAGCATGACTCAAGGTCAATGTGGTAGTGGGAAATGAAGGTATGTGCTGACTTCCAGGTAGCAGCCCTGCAGATTTCCTGGATAGAAACATCCCTGGAAGCAGCCACCGAGGCTGCAGTATGTCAGGTGGAATGAGCCCTAAGTCCTACAGGAGACTCCCTACCAGCCAACCTATAACAGAGGTTGATGCAGGATACAATCCACCTGCCAATCGTTCATTTAGCTGCCAGTCTGCCAGATATGGCTTCAGCATAGGTGACAAAGAGCTGGCGAACCTCTCCCCAAACTCCAGCCATGCGTCCCATGTAACAGGAGAGCACTTACCTCAGGTCCAACGTATGGCGTCTCTGAGGTTGGACTGCTGAAGTACACCATGAGATTGATCATCTGGTTAAGGTGAAACTCCAAAATAACCTTCAGGAGGAACTTTGGGTTGAGGAACCTTGTCCCTGTGGAACGACAAGTATGAAGACTCCGCCAGGAACGCCTGGAGCTCACTGATCCTTCTGGCAGAGGTGATGGACACCAAGAAGGTGGTCTTCCATGACAGGTGAGCGATATCACAGCTGTGTATTGGTTCGAATGGTTTGCCCATGAACATTACCAAGACCAGCAACAAGTCCTACGATGGTGGTGGTTCATGCACCAGCAGGGATATATGGTCAAGGCCCTTAAAGAAGTGCCTGACTACCTTTTGCTGCACCAGTGTCAGCATACCAGCCCACGCCCAGTATGCCGAGATGTCTGCCTGGTGCACCTTGAGGGTCGTTGACCTCAGGCCTGACCGGGAGAGGGACCACAGGTAATCCAGAATGCTAGTCAGGGGACAGGTCAGGGGGTCTAGCTCATTGCCCTGGCACCAAATGGAAAAGTGCTTCCATTTGAAGGCAGATCAGTGGTGGGTTGACCCCCTCCAGGAGGCTTCAACAACCTGGAGAACGTCCTTGGAGATATCCAAAGTCTGGGACTCTAGCCACTCAGGAACCAAGCTGTCAGATGCAGAGACTGAAGGTCCGGGTATAAGATCTTCCCCTTGTGACAGGAGAGCAGGTCCGGGTGTAGAGGCAGGCACCACAGATGCCTGCTACTGCTGAGGCTGGGGAAATTTGGGTACTAAAATCACCTGCACCTTGTCCCTCCACACCTTGACCAGCACCTGGTGATCAGGGGAAAGGGAGGGAAGGCATAAAAGAGGCCTGGGGTCCAGGGCCTTGTGAAGACATCCCCAGCACTAAGGGGGTGGGCACAGAACAGCCTCAGCTTTGCATTCTCCCAGGAGATGAACAGATTGACCAGGGGAGTGCCCCACTGGGAGAACAGGTGGTTCACCACCTACTGATGAAGGGCCCACTTGCGAGGCACCTCGCCCACCCAAATTAGGGCATCCGCTAACTGACTGGAATCTCCGTCCACATGAATCACCAGGAGATCAGTATCCAGACTGAGCATGAATGTCCAGGTGCAGAGGGCTTCCCGATATAGCTGAAGGGAATGCATTCCACTCTGCCTGTGGTTGTGGTCATGGTATTGTCTATCTGGACCTGCATGACCTGACCCTAAGCTGATAGAGCAAATGCCGTCAGAGCCAGACACACTGCCCGATGCTCCAGCAGGATGATGTGGCATCCAGACTCCTTGGGGGTCCAGATGCATCAGTTGACAGAAAGACCATTGGCTCTGGACAGGCGAACGGGACTCCTTTCAGCAGGTTTTCTGAGACCAGCCACCACTAGATGGCATCCCACATCGGCTGTGTCACTATGACAAACTGGTCTGAGTGACTGAGGCAGACTACTGAAGGGTCAACTCCCTCTGTAGGGGGCACATTCACCAACAGGCCAACCAGAGTACGCTGGTGCAGGACGTCATTTACCCCAGCAACCACAGGGAGTCCCGGGCAGGGCGCGAGTGCCCAACCTGAAGTGATCGGGCAAAGGAGGTAAGGTCCACTGCCTGGTCCGCTGGGAGTCGGGCCTTGGCCTAGAAAGAGTTGAGCTCTGTCCTGATGAAGTGGATGGTTTGCAAGGGGTTGCATTCAAGCTTGGCTGGGTTGATGAGCAGACCCAAGGACGAGCAAATCTGGAGGGCCAAATCCCTGGACTTCAACACTGCCTCCCAGGTTGTACTGGCAATCAGCCAATCATCCAAGTATGGATAGACCCGGACCTCATGGCACCTCAAGAATGCTGCCACCACTTTGATGCACTTGGTGAAGACCCTGGAGGCTAAGAAAAGGCCAAAAGCCATGACCCAGAACTTGTAAAGACCCCCTCCATGTGGAACTGAAGGTCCTGCCAGTGAGATGGATGGACTGGGATGTGAAAGAAGGCATCCTGGAGGTCTAGAGAGCAGAACCACATGCCCTGTTCCTGAAATGAAATTATCTGATTCAGAGTAACCATCCAGAACTTGCACCTCCTCAAGAACTGGTATAGGTTGTGCAGAGCCAGTATGGGGTGCCAACCCCCCGTCCGTTTGGGACCCAGGAAGTACCTGGACACAAAACCCTGGTTTGCTGTGACATCCTGGACACAAGTCACAATGCTTTTCTTGAGGAGCTGGGCAAAATCCTCCCTGAGAGTGGATAGCATATCCAGGAAAGCTGCGACTCCCATGGGGCATGGGCCCAGTATGGCAAGAGAGCCTCGAAGTTGAGAGGCAAGCCTTGACCCACCACGTTCAACACCTATAGTAATAGTGGATCAGGCATGCCAGAAATGGCAAATCAAACCCACCATGGGAAACTGAGGCAAGGATGTGACAGTCGGGAAGCAGGCGCCTTCCCCGACCCATCACTGAGCAGCCTTGAAGGAGAAGGACCCAACTCCGGCCGCCGGGGGAGCACCATTGCTCCAACTTCTGGATTTCTTGGGTCCCTAGTTGGCCAACCTAGACCTAGACCGCCAGACCTGGGACTGCCCCAGCTGGGACTGACATTGCTTGGACTACTGGGGCTGAAAAGGCTGAAATGAAAAGGGCTTCTTTTTTGGTTTCTGACCCTTGGAGTTCTTTTGCAAGGACATGACGGGGTCCAGGGTGGCACAGGACTTCTCAGTCCTCGTGAGGCGTCCCTTCACCCCCAGCCCAAAGAGGTCAGTATCCAAGAAGGGGACATCCGCCAGCTTATTTTGGGTATCTGTCATATAGGTCGAGATCCTAAGCCAGGCTTTCAGTGCATAGCCACTGCTGCCACCAGGTGCAAGAGTCACCTATGTCCAAGGCCATCTGGAGCTGGTGCCTAGCAAGAGTGTAGCCTTGGTCTTGGACCACTTTGTCTCTGGACTGCAAGTTCATGGAAAGGTGGGGAATGACGTGGGCCAGGACCCCCATAACAGCATGGCAAAAGTTGGCCATCAGAATGGTGGAGCTTGCCTGCCTGAGACCCAAGGAGGACACAGTGTAAACTTTCTTGGCTGCATGGTCCAGCTTTTTAGATTCCTTGTCAGGAAGCTTGTCAACATCCCGGACATTGACCATCTAGTCGAAGACGGAATCTGCCACTAACCCCTTTGGCCAAGGGGTGATTGGAGAAACTAGGGAGAGACCCGGTCAGAACCACATACTTGCAGATCATATGAGCAGAAGGCACAGGGCAAGAAGCAGGATGCTGGCACAACTCCACGGCAGGACCCAGGATAGCTTCCACCACCAGAAAGGCCACCCCCAGAGAGTCATCCCAGTCAAGAATCTCTGTCAGGGGGTACTTGGCCCAATTCTAGACCAGCTCCAGAGGAATCTCCATGGACTGGGAGATAACATGGAGCAAAGCCTCAAAAGAGACTGGACTGTGGTCGGAAGCAAGTTCCTTGGAGGATTCTCGGTCGAAGCCTGGGGTCCTAGAGGAATGCATGGAGGAGCTGTCCATGTCCACGACTCCTTGAACACTGCCCCCAGCCCTCAGTCCATATGGATCACACTGGATTTATCAGTGTGTGTTATCTGGATGGAAAGATGGCTGGGAAGGCCAGAAGCCAGGTGAGCAACCTTGGACAGGGCTCCATGCAAGGACTGCTTGGGTGGAGGATCCAAAATTAGTGGGGAGGCTGGGATAGGCTCAACCAGACAAGCTGAACTTGAACTGGAATAGGCCTCACTGGAGTAGACCACAGGAGCACCAGAGCCTGAGGAAGAGATTGGCCTTGCTCAAGGACCCACTGCTGTCACATGAGCTCCTCGTAGCACCGCCACAATTTGGTGACAGAGCCTCTCATCATCTGAGAATGAGGAAGAAGAGGAGTGTTGACAGCACTTCCTGGGAGGTCAAGAGTGTGAACATCCCGAGTCCAGGATTGGGACCCAGTCCTTGACCGGTGACAAGCATGCCGCTGTCAAGCAGACGTGGAGGAGAGGCCGCGTATTGCAAATGGTTAGGGTCTTGCCATGAAACCCCCAAAGGGGGAATCTTCTGGGAGGAGACAGCCTGCTCAGCCAACGTTTCCTGTCCCTCCTGGGAGAGGGCTAAAAGGAAAGGAGACCGAGAGAGAGAATCATCCCCCAGCTTGTCTGACAACAGGTCAACGGGGCCAAGAAAAATCTCATCTAGCTGGTCGGACCACATCTTAGCCAACAAGCGCAATAGGGACACTGTGGAGCTAGAGACCTGCCCTTCGGCCCTGGATGGATCAGCCGAAGCGGAAAGCGTGACAGCTGTCAAGCAGTCAAAGAAGTCACGAAAGTGGGAAGAGTGTGCCCACTTCTGGTCCCACAGCCTACAATGATTTTTTTTCAGCTTCAACTTCGAGGATCTGTCCCCTCGGGAAGGGCCTTTCCCAAGGGTCTCTAGGGACTGACACATATCCCAGAATGATCCAGTAAAGGAAGCCCCACACTGATGCCCACCAGGAGCAGTGCCAGGGCCAAAGAACAGACGGCCATGGCCAGGGCCGCCACCTCTTCAAAAGCGGCCAGTTAAGAGGTTGAACCCATCACTATCAAAACAGGCTTGTGGGTGTCCTTGGACCGGACTCGAAGATTCCACTTATTCAGGCGGCCAAGAAGAAGATGAGTGTACCTGTCCTTGAGAGAGGAGAGGAGCAGGGTCTTACCAGGCTGCAAGCCTACAGGTTGTTTTCTGCCCCTAGATAGTACACGCACGAGGTGTGAGAGTCGGTATGCAACATCTTTGGGTTGCATGCGACACGCTGTTTGAACCCTGGGTTGGTTCGGGGTTCTTCATGCTCCATTTCCCAATGGTTTTCTGTTTGTTGTTAAACAAAAAAGGAGAAAAATGCCTGAAAACTCAGAAGAAATGGGCCTACACCGCATGTACAGAGCTATGAAGGAGGAGACCTGACTCTTCTAGTCGGAAGGAAGATCTGGTGCCGTGGAGTCGAGGAGGATACCACCCAGGTGAGTGAGAGGAGCTTAGCATGAAGGCATTCTAGCTGGAATTAAAGAGGAAGGAAGACTGCTAATGTGGGGATAGTGCACCATATCCACACCCTAGAACAAGTGGTTCACCACCTCCTGATTCAGAGACCACTCGTGCGACGTCTCTCCTACCTGGCTGAGAGCATCTAACAGCTGACTGTTCTCCCCTGTGACATGAACTGCCATGAAATCAGTGCCAAAGCTGCGTGTGAGGGCCCAGGTGTGGAGTGCCTTCCGAGACGAAGGGAGTGTGTGCCACCTTGTCTGTTCACATAAAACATGGTTGTAGTGTTGTCCATTTGGACACAGAATTAACTGACCCCTGACTAGCAGAGCAAATTCCATCAGAGCCAAGTGCACTGTATGGAGCTCCAGCATGTACATGTGGTGATGGGACTCCCTGGGCAATCAAAACCCATGGTCCATATGATCTCCCAGATGTGCTCCCCACCCTACCAGAGACATCTCCATTGTCAGGGTGATGGTTGGCCCTGGGCAGACAAAGAGGATTCCTTCCTCCAGATGTTCCAGGACCAGTCACCACTGGATAGCATCCCACTATCAGCTGGCTCACTGTGACTAGCTGGTCCATGTGGCCTAGGCACTGGGACCACTGACAGCCCAGCTCCAACTGATGGTGGCGCATCTGCCAGCGGGCCCCTTGAATCACTGTGGTGCAGGATGCCATGTACCCAAGCAGCCATAGGAAATCCTGGGCAGGGCACAGGAGCCCAACCTGAAATGATTGAGCAAAAGAGTTAAGATCCTGTGCCTGGTCTGCCGGGAGTCTAGTTCTGCCCTGATGAACTTGATCACTGCTTCAGTACCAGTTCGAACTTGTCTGAGTTGACCAACAGGTCCAAGTCTGAGGTCTGGACAGTTAATTCTTTGGATCTCTCGATGGCCTCTCTGGATGGACTGGTTATCAGCCATTCATGCAGGTAGGAGCACACTCTGACCCCTAGGTGCCACAGGTGGGCCTCCACTACTGCCATGCATTTGGTGAAGATCCTTGGAGCTGAGGAGTGCTGAAGTGCATGACCTGGAACTGGTACAGGACCTCTTCTGCTCAGAAACAGAGGTACCAACGGTGGGACCTGCGGATCGGAATGCGGAAGAATGCATCCCGGAGGCCCAGGAAGCAAAACCACAAGTTCTGCTCTAGGCATGGTATAATCTGGCTCAGAGTGATGATTTGGAACCTGCACTTCCACACCTACTGATCGAGATTGTAAATATCCAGTAAAGATCCAGTATGGGGTACCAGTCTTTGTCTGTTTCAGAACTAGAAAATACCTGGATACATAACCCCGACTAGCCAGGGCATCTGGGACATGGGCTATTGCCCCTTTTGCAAGGAACTACAGTATCTGGTGTCTTCCCTGAAGGCAGACAGCATGTCCTGAGACACCCCTCCAGACACTCGAGGTGGACCAGCGTGGCAAGAAGTGATATAGCCAGCCTCCGATGGGGAGAGCATTGAGGGACAGGACAGGTAGAGGTATAACACCACCCAACCCATCACTGGGCAGCTTTTGCAGAGGCACCATGCATCCGCCCCTTTTTTGTACAGTGGGCCTCGGACTTCTGCTTGGGTTGCTAGGCCTGAAACTGCCCCTGCTTGGGCTGCTGCCAGGGAAGCTGTGACTGAAAGGACTGGTACTGGAAAGCTTGTTTCCTTCCAGTTTTCTGGTCCTTCTGGGACAAAGTCACAGAGTCAGGGGTGATGGACTTCTCAGTCCAAGTGAGATCCCCTTCCACCCCAGGACCAAAAAGGTGCCCAGGTAAGGAATATCGGCCAGTTTGTGTTGGGTGTCCACTGTAAAGGCAGACAAATGCAGCCAAGCCCTGTGATGCATGGAGAAAGCCGCTGCCACCGCAGGGCCAAAAGAGTCACCCATGTCCAAGGCTGGCTGAAGCCAGTGTTTAGGTAGTGTCCACATTCCCCTGGTGTCTAGACTTACAGAACACTGAATCTGTGACCAGACCTTTGGCCAAAAGATGGTCTGAAAATCCCAAAAAGGGAGCCCTGTTGTGGACCATGTGGGTCAAGGGTGCCAGGCAGGATGCTGCCAGGGGTCCAGAGCCGGTTCCATGATGGCCTCAGCCACTGGGAAGGCAACCCCTGGGGATTCATCCCGGTCCAAAATGTCCATAAAAGGGTACTTAGCACTCTTCTGGACAAACTCTAATGGGACTGATGTGGACTCTGACGTCAAAGCAGCCCACAGAAGGACACTGACTCATGGTTGGTTGGTGGAAGGCTCCTCGGCTGAGTTATGGTCGAAGAGCTAGGCCTCTGAGGAGGCCATAGACTCCTAATCTGAGTAATCTGATGTCTCCTCGAAGACATCCCTCGGGCACTGTTCACCATGGACCTCCTGGGAATCCTCACTCAGGGTAGTCTGAACCAACAACTGGCCTGAAAAAGTTGAGAGTCAAACAGCCAGCCTCCATGGTTGGAGTGCCGACAGGTGGCTGTTGGGGTGGTGGCTCTACTGTAATCGGTGGAGAAGCAGGTGTGAGGAGCACCTGCAGAATCTTGACCAACGGGGCAACCACTTGTGGCTGCCAGGGGGCCGGAAGTCCTTGGGGTAGAGCCCTGCCCTGCACCCCGATGGCCCACTGCTACCAGAGGAACTCCTCGTAGCACCGACACATCTTCCACTGGTGCTTCTCCTCACCTGAGGATGAGAAGCATTGATGGCAGTGCCTCCCAGTCGAGTGGGATCTAGAGTATAAATGCTTCAAACACGATCTGTACCATTGACCGCCTGGCTGACAGCAAGAGGAGTCTTCCTGATGTTGGCTGTAGATTGCGTGCCTACCAACATTTAGCAACAGGGGTGTCAAAGACCTGACCCCCAGTGGAGGCTGGTCCATGGAAGGACCAGCTGGGGTCACCAATCAATCCACATCCTCCTGAGTGAGGACCAGGAGCACCGAGGTCTGCAAGGCTGACTCCTCGGCCTCATCCGACAACCAGTTGACTGGGTCAAGAAAAATCTTAATGGCTTGGTTGGCCAGAGATGAGATTGACTGGCTCAATGGAGGAGCTGAAGAGCCTTTGATCTGCCCAACCAACCCCTTGGCTGAGGGGCACTCGACAGCTGTTGAGCAGTTGGGCAAATTGAGGGACCAGGAGGACCGCAATCTCTCCCCATCCCATGATGGCGATGCTTAGATTTAGTTTTAGAACCACAGAGGGCAGGACTCTCCCCCACGGTCCTTAGGGACCTGCACATATCATGGAACTGGTCCATGAAAATCCCTCCAGTGCTGACCCTTGGTAGGAACAGCATCAAGACCAAAGAGGTGCCTGCCACAGCAGCAGCTGCTTTTGCCTTAAGGGCCACAAGTTGAGCAGCAGACCCAGCCACAGCTGAAGCTTTTTTGCAGCCCTTAGAGTGATCCTTCTGATCTCATTCCAAAGGCCGACCCAGCGTGAGCTGAGCTTCCTGTCCTTGAGGGACTCAGGAAGCACGGATAAGCATAGGCTGCACCCGGCCACGTCATGTTGCCCACCCAGGCAGTACACCACATGTCGTGTGGAGCGGTGACCGACATCACTAAAAATACCACCAACAGCTTAATCTGGTTCAATGTCAGTTGGCATCCATCTCTATCCCCCCTCCCCAGGACGAGGCTCAAAATAGGCAGAATTGTCTAGTCCTCCTTCCCGATCAACAAAAACTAGTTATTTATTTATTATATTTTGTTAACCGGGTAAGCCCACTGGACGCCGAAGGTCCCTTTTTCAGGGGCGACCCAGAGTTAGTTACATATAATTTTGTACATACAGGCAGGTAATAAAGTGTAGGACATATCATGCAGGATTACAAAGACAGTATACAGTTTTTGTGGAAGAGGGCAGTAGGTACATTATGTTATTGAATACAACAGTATAGTGTAGGACATCATACAGGGTTATAAGGACATTATACAGTTTCTGTGGAAGAAGGCAGTAGATACATTACAGAATACAGCAGTGATGGCAGATAGATGTGGGGTGGTAAATGCTTTTAGTGCACACAAGAAGTTCCGTATAGGACAGAGTACCAGTTTATGCAGTCATAAGTCATTACCCTTAGAGGGGAGCAGTTTTGTACTAACACAATTGACACAAGCTGAGGTAGGCTAGCCATCGGAACAGGGGCAGGGACTAAGGTTAAGGATGTGAGTGCACAGTCCCTTTTGAAATATGGTTAGGGTGGGTGCCTCCTGAAGGTGGCTGGGGAGATTGTTCCATGATGCAGGGGCTAGGTGAGCAAAGGATTTACTCCCAGCGACAGAGCAGGCCATGGGAATTTCCAGTAGTTTTTTGCTCGAGGAACGTAGTGGTCGTCTGGTCCACTTTGGGGCAAGTAGTCCGATCAGCCCTGCTGGAGGTTGGGCATTGAGGAGCTTGTAGGTCCAGCTTAATAGGGGGTACTGGAGCCTGTTGTTCAGGGAGGGCCAGTTGAGGGCTGTGAGGGCTTCACAGTGGTGGGTCCTCGGGTGGGATTTAGTTGAAAAGCGTGCGATCTTGTGGTATAAGGTTTGTTATCTACAGTGGTCCACTTTAGCAATGCCGAGAATGATGGGGACTGCGTAGGTTAAGGTTGGGAGAAGGATGCTTTGTGCAATTGCCAGTCTTGTCTCTGGTATCATGTTATGGCTTAGACAATAGAGGAGGCCCAATTTTTGGTGGATGCTTTTTGTTACCAGGTTCACATGGGGCTTCAGTGTGGGCCCCGGATCTAATGTGAGGCCAAGATATTTGACAGATTGTACTACCTCAGTTTTGGAACCATATATGGTAGTGAGTGGAAGAAGATGGGCCCAGGAGGCACCCAAGTATTTTGGCCCGAATGGTATCGCTTTTGTCTTAATGGGGTTAAGTACCAAGCGATTCTCAACTAGCCAAGTCTCGGCCTTGGTGAAGTCTTCTTGGAGCAGGGGTCCTAGGTCGGATGGGTGCTCCCCAGTTCTATACAGTACTGCATCATCAGCATACTGTACTATGGAGCTGCCCCCACAATGGCCATGGAGGTCATTTATGAATAGGGAGAACAATAGCAGGCCTAAGATTAAGCCCTGTGGGACCCCCTCAGTTAGAGGTAGGGGTTCAGAGGTGACCCCTCTCCACTTGACCTGTTGAGAGCGGTTAGTGAGGTAATTCCGAAACCAGTTGAGGAAGTGCTGGTCAAGTCCAAATTGGCTAATCTTTGTTAGCAGGAGTGGGTGATCTACCAGGTCAAAGGCCTTGGAAAGGTCGATGAACACGGCCCCAGTGGGGGTATCTTTGTCCAAGGCAGCCAGGACATCGGAGGTAAATCTAATAAGGGCATTGTTTGTTCCATGCTTTTTTCGAAAGCCATGTTGTGAAGGGGCCAGCAGCCTGTTGACTTCCAGGTAGGCTCTTAGTTGGCAGTATATTAGCCACTCCTGGATCTTTGCCAGGTGGCATAGGATGGAGATCGGTCTGCAATGACCTATCATTTCCCTAGCTCCACCCTTGTGGATTGGGACTACATGGGCCTGTTTCCATATTATTGGTACTGTTCCTTCCTGCAGGGATCTGTTTATTAACAGGGCTACAGGTAGGACAATGACTGGGGCAGCGGTCCTAAGTAGCCTAGGGTCCAGTCCATCAGGTCCTGGAGATCCATTAGGTTTTAAGGATTGTAGGAGAAGCAGCACTCCTTTGGCTCGCACTGTCCACAGGTGGAAAAGGGCAATCGGAGGGTCCTGAGATTCAGTGGCTGGAGGGCCTGAGAGCAATGTGGGGGGCTGGATCTGAATGCCCCCAGGTCGGTGAAGAAGTGATTGAAGGCTAAGGCAGCATCCCTTCCATCCGTAAATGTCATGTCGTTACTGATTATGTTACCCTACTGGGGTGTTTTTGCACCTTTTAGCAGGGAGTTGATGCTAGACCAGAAGGACTTAGGGTCAGATAGAGTTCGCCACTGGAGGGGTTTTATGTAGTCCCTTTTGGCTGATTTTGAGATTTTTTGGCACTGGTTCCACAGTGATCTATAGGCAGCAAAGTCTGCAGGGCTAGCAGAGCTTCTTGCCTTTTCCCATGTCTTGTCTCGGGCAATCATTAGTGATTTTAGCTCACGTGAAATCCATTTGTGGCAATGGCCTTTAGTTTGTCTCTTCCCAACCGGAGCATGTAGGTTGGCCAACCCAGAGAAAGTGCGCTGAAAGTATTGAGCAGCTTCGTCAGTACTGCCTAGGAGTCTAATCGGTGACCAGTCAGTATTTCTCAAGGAGCTCTGGAAGGCCTCAGCAGAGAATCCAGAGAAATCCCTGGCCACTAAGAGCCTGGGTGGAATCCTGGGAGGCCGTTTTTTCCAGATACAGAAAGTGGGTGAGTGATTGCTTAGGGCATCCGACATTACGCCAGTCACTTGTATGTTAGTGGGGTTGGAGACAAGTATCCAGTCAAGGATGGAGTGGTTCCCTGTTTTTTCATTTTGCCTTGTGACTTCAGTAATGACCTGGGTCAAGTTTGCATCGAGAAGTGTGGCCCTGTAGTTTTGCTCAGTGGTGGGTTCCCACTTCAAGTTGAAGTCCCCAAGGACCAGCAGCTCCGTGAGCTGTGCCCCCACTAAGGAGTGAACTAGGTTCTGGAGTGCTGAGGTGCCACCAGTAGGAGGGTTGTAAATACAGCCTACAGTTAGGTGCTTTGGCACGTCCCAGTACAATTCTGATAAATATTGATTCAAGCCCTATAGGGCTTGGCATATCGACAGGGGACAAGGAAGCCTCCAGGGAGCAGCTCACATAAATAACACCCCCTCCTTTTTTCCCCTCTCTATCCTTTTGGAAGGAGTCGTAGTGGTCGAGTGCCACTTTGTGAGGGAGTATGTGAGGCTTCAGCCATGTTGGCAGAGTCATAAGAACACTGGAGAACGTGCTTGTCAATGTCCATGCTGGACTGAATATAAGCCAACAGCTCATTCTTATTGTCAGAGTCTGGTTGGGCCTTTACGAGTTCCATCATTTTCTCCCATAGGGACTTCTAACAGGTGACCATGTGGGCTAGGAAGTTCAATGAATGGATAGCCCCAGTGGCGGCAGTATAAACTTTCCTGCCTCAGTGGTCCATCTTCTTGGATTCAGGATCCGGTGGGTGGGCACTTATGTGCTTAGGTTGGAAGGTTCGTCCTTGAGCCGCTGTGAGTACCATTGAGTCCACTTTGGGGTTTTCCCACAAAAAGGGCTCTCTCTGGGTATCCTGTACAGCCTGTCCACATTTCTGGGCACCGCTGGCGTGGAAGAGGGATGCTGCCAGGTGAGCCTGGTGATGTCCTGAAAGGGCTCCACCAAGGGAGGGATAATCAATGATTTAGGGTCTTTGGAACACAGGAATTTTGCCAGGCATCGTCTCTCTGGCTCTAGCTCCTCTGTGTCCCATTGATAAATTGATTGGATGTTCCTCATTATATCCAGGAAAGAGGGATCATCCGGAGGGGCTCTGGGTGAATCCCTTGGGCCCTGAGATGGAGGGAGAAAAAGTCCTCACCTGAAGAAGGCTCAGAGGAAGAATCTGCGTCATCTCCTGAAGAAGAATGCGGCCGGCCTCTTGAAGAGGGTACTAAGGATGGGTGACGCCTTCTTTTGCCTGGTGGACCGGGTGGCCAGTGGGAGCCCTCATCAGGTGTCCGGTCATCTGGGGGTGGAGAAGGTGCCACAGGTATCTCCTTAGGAGGTGGCTCTGGAGGCCTGTAAAGCAAATCTTCCTTGACAGTGTTCCACCATGAAGTAAAAAGTACCCTGACGTTCGCCAGCGGGATGACTGGTGGAGCAGGCGTCGGCTACGACGGGCTGGGCGCTGGTTCCTTTGGACCCTCTGGGGCAGGCATCCACTCTGAAGAATCCCCTTTCCCTGTATCAGGCTGCAGATCTGGCTCCATGTCTGGGGGGGTACCTGTCGTCCGACCCGTCTGGGTTGGGGTGGGCGTCGTCAGGCAACTGGTGTGGCGCAGGCGTCTGAACTATAACGGGCATCAGCCTTTTATCGGATGACGCCCCTTGGACATCGGGCAAACTAGCCTGGCTGACGGAGGGTTTGTCACTGGTGGGCAGCCTCCCTTTAGCCGGGGGGCAGAGGTGTCTGATGGCAGACAGTCTCCTGATGCCTGGTGGAGTCATCAGAGTGTCTGCGCTTTTTGGAGGACCCACTGGACTTATGGCCTGTTTCCTGGGGCCTGCCTGAAGGTGTCTGTCCCCTCTTGGGTCGACCCATGAGAGGCCGTGTGGGGTCGGTGGGCCAAGGGGAGCTGAGCAGCCAGTTACCCGGAGGAGGAAGAAGACGGCTTCTTGGACTTCTCATGGGAGGAGGAGGAGGACATCTTCTTTGCTGTGGTCCCAGCGACGGCTGGAGAGACCGAACCTGATCTCCCACCAGAGGCTGAGGAGGTGGAAGCTCTATAAATAAAAAAGCAGCCAACAAGCACCTATGACCTTCTAAAAAGAGAGCTCACGGTGAGACCCACCAACCTCCTACTGGTTTTGCTTCAGAGCATCATCAGGGAGCCTGTTGACTGCTTTTTAATTTATGAATGTACTGAATAAAGTAATTTTTAACATGCTTCATAGCTTGGTTGGCATTTTGTAAGTGGGTCCAATTTGCCTAGACTGCAGTGGGTGGTGCTGGAGTTTTCTATTTTGCTGGTTGTTGCTCTCACTAGCACACCCAGCCGTTTGGGGCAGCTTTTCTTTATTGCTTTGATGAATAACTCAGGCCCAGGTCTGAGAGATAAAGAAGGTATTCCATGACCTGGGGGGCAGCACATGTGATGGGGTCCAGATCTTTTGCAGTGGCCCAAATGGAGAAATGCTTCCACTTCATGATGTAGGTTGTTCTGGTGGCCAGTTTTTGTGCTTCCACCAGAATTTGTGCTACCCTGGGGGAAACCCCATACCTAGAAGCAGCCATGTCCTGAGGTGCCATGCATGAAGATGAAGGGACTTTAGCCACGAGTGTACCAACATGCCCTGTTCCTGAATGACAAGGTCATAGGACAGAAGAAGTGGGAATGGAGGTTCCACTGCCAACTGCTGAAGTAGAGGGAATCAGATTTGTCGAGGCCAAAATGGAGCTATTAACATCATTTGTGCTCCTTCTACTTGAAGCTTGGTCAACATTCTCTGTAAAACTGTAAAGGGAGAGAATGCGTATAGAAATCTCCCTGTCCAAGAAAGCCTACAGAGTGTCTAGCCAGAAAACACCATGCCCGGGATCAAGCGAGCAAAACTTGGGAAGTTTTGCGTTTGATGGAGCTGCGAACAGATCCGCCTCTGGATGACCTGACAGGTCGAAGATGTGATCAATTACTTCCTGCTTTTTATTTTTTTTAACTTTCTATTTATGCCCCCTTCTCCACCGCAGTGCCTACCTTCCCTCAGGGACTCCCGAGGCATCATGCCAGCCAGGTCTCCTGGGAACTGTAAAGCCCCTCATGAATCCACCCTGCCATCAGCCCTCAGACCCCCCCCCAAGTGGGGTGGGAGGCTCCCCAAACCTCCCATCCTTCGTTCAAGTGTTGGACAGACTTGTGCGGCTCCTCCCTTGTCCTGGTCTACGTGATGCTGGGGACCGTCTCCAGGTATCACTGTGGATCTTTTTCCTGCTTTTCTTGTCCTGCCTCCCTTGTGGATGTTGGCACGTAAGGAGGGACCAAGGAGATGGGTGCATGCAGAGACGTGCCCCCACTCTGGACCCTCAGCCAATGTCCAGCCCTCCCTTGTTTCTGCCTCCTTGTTTGCACCTCCACCTGTGGTCACTCAGGTGGCGGTATCACAGTGAGAAGTGCAGCCCACCCTCCCTGGAGAGGGAGAGCAGCCCATTGGGTGCTCGATCCCTCTCCCCACGGCCAGCCCTCCAGCAACCCGAGCTCGCTACCGATCCTGGGTCGCTGGTATCACAAGTGAAAATCCAACCATGGTGCCAACAGGCTGGCTTATTACTTCCTGCGTTAGCTCCCATTCGTGGGCCCTTACCCTGGTGTGGCTGAGACCGTCTGTGAGAAAGTTTTACACTCCTGGGATGTGAATTGCTCTTACACGTATTCTGTGCAGAACTGCCCAGTTCCAGACCCACATCGCTTCTCTGCAAAGAGGATATGAGCGGGTGCCCCCCCTGCTTGTTGATGTACCACACCACACACGTTGTCCGTCTGAATCAGGAGCACCTCGTGAAGTATGTGCTGAAAAGCCTGAAGAGCATAAAGCACTGCTCTCATCTCCAGCACATTTATATGTAAGTGTGATTCCACAGGGGACCACAGACCCTGGGTTCTGTGGGATCCTAGATGGGCACCCCAACCGTATCCAGACGCATCTGTAGTCAGTACTTGGGAGTACGGAGGGGTCTGAAAGGAGGCTCCCAGGAAAAGATTGCTGGGGTCCTGCCACCACAACAGGTCCTGTTGCATTGGGGTGGAAATGAGGATCAGGCAATCTAAACCATCTTCCCTCTGATCCCATTGAGAACTTGAGTCCACTGTGAAACCCGCATGTGGAGTCTGGCCAGTGGGAGCGTGAGGATAGCCACTGCCATGAGGCCAAAAAGATGGAGAACTGCTCCGGCTGAGATATGACGGCTGGAGGAAACCATCTTGGCCTGACCCATCAGGGTATCTACCCTGTCCTAGGGGAGAAAGACCATGCCCTGCAGCATGTCCAGAACCGCCCCAATAAACTGGAAGCATTGGGACAGAGTAAATTGTGACTTGGGGTAATTGGCTGTGATACCCAAGCGCTCGAACAGGTACAGAGTAGCAGAGAGGAAAGCTTCCACTCCTCATTCAATGGAGCCGCTATGAGCCAGTTGTCGAGGTAAGGGAAAATGGCGTGTTCCTGACACCGCAAGGTCCCTGCCACAACTGCCAGGCATCTGATAAAACCCCGTGGG
Organism: Neoceratodus forsteri; assembly: GCA_016271365.2. Classification (NCBI taxonomy): domain Eukaryota; kingdom Metazoa; phylum Chordata; order Ceratodontiformes; family Ceratodontidae; genus Neoceratodus; species Neoceratodus forsteri. The sequence goes on from CM028138.1 coordinate 424,411,057, forward strand.
GTGGGGGACAGACCAAAAGTGAGAGCCCTGAACTGGTAATGCTCCCCTTGGAAACAATATCTGAGGAATTTGCGGTGAGGACTGAATACTGGGATGTGAAGATACGCATCATTCATGTCCAAAGCACAGAGCCATTGACCCTTGGATAGGAGGGGCAGAAAGTTTTGCAATGACAGCATCCAGAACCTCTTGTATTCTATGAAGAGGTTCAGGGTGCTGAGATCCAATATTGGGTGAAAATCCTGTCTTTTTGGGTACCAAAAAGAAGTGGGAATAGAATCCCTTCCCTAAGTGGTTTGCCAGCAGTGACTATTGCTTCCTTGTGAAGAAGAGCCATGATTTCCTCCCTTAAGAGGGGAACATGCACCATTGGATAACGGGAAAACCTCGGTGGGTTGTCTGAAGGTTTTCTCGAAACTCTAGGATGTGACCAAGCTTTATTAGCTGAAGCACCCAAGCGTCCGACGTGAGGGACTCCCAGCCTCCCAGATACCTTGTGAATCTTCCGCCCACTTGCTCCTCTGATGGAAAGGGAGGTGGAGGGGTGGTCACAGAGTCAGGAGTGGGAGGGCATGTTAGGGAAGGCCGCTCCCACAGCTCTTTGAGTTTTGGCTTGGGGCCCGGCAACAGAGTTGGGAGCCTTTTGCTTGAACTGATGTTCGGGCACTTGCTGATTCTTCATCTGGCATTTGTTTTGCTGATGAAAAGGATGCTTTTGTTGAGTCTTTGGATGATACATGGTACGAACCCACCAGAGTGCTGTGCCCTTATCCTGCAGGCTAGTAATGATGTCCTGGGCTTCTCCACTGAACAGGACAGACCCCCTAAAGTGGGCATCCTGGATAGCCGACTGAACGTCAGGGGCTAGTCCCAATACTCTCAACCAAGAGTACCTTCAAAGACTCACAGCAGTGGCTGCACCCTGAGCAGAGGAGTCCACCGCATTGTGGGTGGCCCACAGTGAATCGCATCCAGTCACCTTGGCCATTTTTAAAGTGGTTGCCAAGGAAGACTTTGACTCAGAGTCTGGTAATGCCTCAATGACAGGTAAAAGCTGGCGGAACAAGGTCTTCTGGAACTCTAGCATGTGCTAAACATAGTTAAAAGCACGAATAGCTAGAGTAGAGGATGCATAAAATTTCCTCCCAAACTGGTCCATTCGTCTGGACTCCTTGTCGGGGGGTGAAGTACTTAGGTACTGTGGCTTGACAGATCTATCATGGGCTGCTGTTATGACCACCGAGTCTGCTTTAGGATGTGCGATCAAGTGGTTTTTCCACTCGGGTGTCCTGTAGACCCGGTCATTTTTTTTGGCCGTGGCCGGGAAAGAGGAGGGTCTCTGCCAGATAGTTGAGGCTAAGTCCTCATGGGGTTCCAGCCAGGGTGGGGTAAGTACCGGACTTGTATCAGGGAAGTCCAGGTGCTCTGCCAACCTTAGTCTTTTGGGGTCCAGAGCCTCTGACTTCCACCCTTGGGACTCTGCCATCTGTTTGAGGAGGTCCACAAAGGAGGGATCTTCTGGTGGGGACTTGGGGGATTCCCGAGGGATCGGTTCCTCGTGGGGAGGGGTTACTAGACCCAAGTTGGCATCTGAGGAGTCTGAATCCGGCTTTGCATCCCCAGAATCCTCCAGAATTTCCAAAATAGGAGGATCTGGCTCCCTGATGACACCCTCTGGCATCGGATAAGGTGTAGGCTCAGACAGACGATCTGACATCGAAGGACAAGTGCTCACTGGCAAAGGTGCCCTAGGCGTAGGAGCTGGGCAGCTGACATTCGGTGGTGCAGGATCCCTGTTGTTGAGTTCAGAGACCAATTGACTCTTGGTCACCGTCCACCAAGAACTGAGAATTTCCTGGAAGTCCACCTGAGGTTGTTAAGGAGGTGCAGTGGGAGGAGGTGGTGGTTGCATAAACCCAGATCCAGGTCCATGTCCCCCAAAACTGTGTGTGGGGTAATGGTGAGGGTAGCCTGGTGAAGGGTAAGAACCAGGGTAGCCCAGATAAAAGTAGGCTGATGAAAAGAGTTCTGCATCGGGGCTGATGGAGGGTACCCCGATGGAGGATAAGCCGATGCCGGAAAGCCCGACGTCAGACCGTATTATGGGTAAGACGAAAGGCCTGATGGAGGGTAACCAGGTGGTTGCCCTGACAGAGTGAAAGCAGAAGGCCCTGACGGTACATAGCCAGGAGGAGGCCTCACTGGGGGGATAGCCCGATGGCGGTCCCAACGGGGGATAGCCTGACAGCAGCCCCGGAGGGAAGCCTGATGGACTCTGGAGCTCCCAAAGGACAGCGATCCTGATGGAAGAGATCCCGAGGGGTGCCCCAATGTAGGAATGATAGGGGGTGCACCCAATGGGGTAGAGCCCAATGACAGTCCTGGTGGAAGCAAGGGAACCTGAGGGCATTGGGGAAAAGGGTCTGGCTACACTGGAGGTGGTTTAGGAGCCACCATAAGGCCTAGTGGCACTCTGTCATTGGGAAACTCTGGCGAAGGGTGGTTGTCCATCAGGGCTTGTGGCCCCGGTGATAGTGGGGGAAGCTCTGACGGATCTGGCAGTGGGGCTTCATGGAGGGAACCCCGTGGAGACCCCAGTCCTTCAGCTTGGATGGTGCTAATGTCTGACAGCATCATGTCAAGAGTCTGATGGGCACAAAGAGGTTGGGCCATCGTCGGAGGGGCCAACGATCGACTTGGGTTGTGCGGGAGTCGGAGAACCCAACTTACCAACCACCGGCCAGGCACTCCTTGGAGGGTCCGGCGAGCAACCTCATTAGCTACGCTCAGGCTGCCCACGCCCGGGTGGAGATGGGCCCAAGAGCGGGCGTGTGGCCTCAGACGCAACCCAAGGGACCTGCCGCCACTGTGACCAGTGGCGGGACCAGGACCTGCCCAGGAGGCAGGAGCGCAGGCTTGGTCGCGGCGCTTACCTTCTTGGAAGAAGGAGGCCGATCCTCCGTCTAAGGGCCCATGGGCATCTTCGCTGGAGGGAGGGAGGGAATGCTCCTGTTCCCTGTGTTTCTCCTTGTCCCTTTTCTTTTTCTTGTGGGTATCCCCTGGTGAGGATGACATGCTCTTCAGTTTCTTCAATTCCTGCTCCATCAAAGCCATTTTTTCCTCAAGGATATGGGCCTCGAGAGCTTGCTGGCATAATTTCTGCATGGCCTGGTTGAAGCGGGCGCAGGCCTCGCACTCCTCGACCTTGTGGCTAGGCCCAGGACAGAAGAGGCAAAGAGAATGTTGGTCTTTGTGCAGAAGTTGGACTGCGCATGAACCACACTTGTTTTTATGCTGATCTGGAGAGGACGACATACAAACAACTCTTTGAAAAGATAAGAAACATGAATACTCATCGGATGGACGTTCACACTCTGCAACAAGCTTGAGTCGGTCCGACGTGTGCAGATTGATTGCAGGAAAGAACTGGAGGGTGGATGTGGGGACCGCCCACTATATAGAGTCATGCCGACGTCAGTCACATGACGTCCGGTTGGTGGTCCCCCCTCAGACAATGCTAGCAAAAGTTTCTGTGCGGTCCTGACGCCAGGGGGGGCGCCAGTCCTCCAAGTGATTACCTACTGCAAGAGCCCTACCCAAGTAAGATCTGGGCAGTTTGGTGTTGAGTGGGGACACAAAAAGGTCCAACTCTGGTCATCCCCATCTGTCAAACAGTTACTTTGTGACTGACTGTAGTAGTTCCCATTCATGGGCCTTGGACGGAGACCTGCTTAGGCTGTCAGCCACAACGTTTTGGGTGTCTGGAATGTGCACGGCAGTGAGCTCCAGAGCCCAATACCAGACCCTCATGGACTCCCTGCAGAGGGGTTATGAGTGGGTCCCCCCTTGCTTGTTGATGTAGAAGACCACCCACATATTGTCCATCTGGATTAATAGAGGCCTGGGAGAAGGTCCATCGGAGATACCTGTAGGGCATAGAGGATCACTCCGCATCTCGAAAACACTGATGTGTAGAGTCTGCTCCAAAGGGGACCAGGTCCCATGAGTTTGCCAGTCTTCTAAGTGGGTGCTCCAACCCTGCCCCAAGGCATCCATAGTTAGGACTTGCCATGGGGACTCCTGTCTGAAGGAAACCCCCTTGCAAAGGTTTACCAGTTCCATCCACCAGTTTATGGCCCGACGAACTGGGTCAGACTGCGACAGGCTGTTCCATGTTGTTGAAACGCTGGTCTCAATGCACCCTGAGAGTCCATTGGGGAATCCTTGTGTGCAAATGAGCCAGAGGGATGGCTGAAATGGCAGCACCATGTGACCTAGCATCCACAGAAATGTCCTGGCTGAGGCCTGACTGAACAAGGATGTTGTCCAGGTTTGGGACAGGAGATGATCTGCTCTGTACAGTGGCAGAAAGGTCCTGCCCTGTACTGTGTCCAGTGTTGCTCCAATGTATTGGAATCTTTGGCTGGGCCATGGGGATAACTCTGGCAGGTTCAAGGTGATTCCCAGTTCTCTGAAGAGAGTAAAGGTGTCTTCTAGAGTTCTTAACAGCCGAGTCCTTGTGGGTGCTGTTAGAGGCCAGTCATCTAGGTAAGGAAAGATGTAATGGCTTGTCTCCTGAGGGCCAGTCATCCGCTTAAGGGATGTCAGGTCCTTAGTCTTCCTGGGAGGGGGGGTCTGGTCTCCTAGATGGCTGGGATGCAGATCTGGCATCGGGCTCCCGGCGTTTATCTGAGGCAGACGAGACTTTGGAAGAGGTCTTGGACAGATGATGGTCAGAAGACTTCATGGAAGCCCGGGAGGGCATTGGAGAAAGGTCTGAGGTCCTGGAAGTCTTAATCAGATGTAAGGAAGCTGAAGGGCTGCCATAAGTCCTAACCTTCACGGGAGGAGGCTGAGAGTGAGCCCTGGAGGGAGAGCAGTCTGAACGCGTAGAGCCGGAGCTGGTACGTGAGTCCAAGGCCCGGTTCAGGGATCTGGACCTGGCCTTCTCCCAGTGCTTGTCCCGATGCTTAGGGGTCTTAGAGGTGGACTCACCACTGGAGGCAGAGTCTTTCTCCATAAGTTTTAATTGACCTTCCAAGAGGAACCCTTGAAGTGCCTTCTGGTGGCGGATCCTGGTGCAACTGTTGAACCACTGGTAAAAGGGGCAGGCCTTGGTGTCATGTTCTGGGCCTAGGCACCGCAAACAGGATGAGTGCAGATCCTTAAAAGGAATCAGTTTGCTGCAGGCACACTTGGAGGGGTGTCCTTCTGAGGAAGGAGTAGGAGATGCCGACATTTAGTAAAAGCTGGAAGTTCTGGTCGTCATTTGCTGGAGCGGGACCGTGAGGCTGAGGCTTTTGAGTCAACGGCGGGAAAAGAACTGGGGATTCTGAGGGACCACCCCCTTTTGTATGATGCCTGACATTGGGGGCAGCCCCTGCTGGATACTGCTAGCTAAAAAATTTCCGTGGGGTCCTGGCGCCTGCTGGCTTCAGTCCTAACGGTGTAACCTGCTGCAAGAGCTGTTTCTTGAAGAAAGATTGCATCCTGCATGTTCAAAGAACAGCGAGTCTCCTTGATAAAGAAGGGGAAGTAAGCCTGGTAGGGTGACCATTCTAACCTTTTGTACTTGATGTACTTGTTCAGATGGCTGAGGACCAGAATTGGGTAAAGATCCCCTGTCTTTTTTGGAATTAGGAAGAAATGGAAATAAAATCCCTTTCCCCTCAGATTTGTGGGAACTGGTTCTATGGCATGCTTCCGAAGAAGTGCCTGAATTTCCTCTTTGATCAAGGTGGTGTGTGACTGAGTATAGTGGGAGGACACTGGTGGATTTTTAGGTGGCCTCTCCGGGAACTCCAATATATGTCCTCTCTCTTTGATTTGAAGGACCCATTGATCAGCAGTTATTTCACTCCATCCCACCAGACAGAGGGAGAAGTGACCCGCCACCACCCCTGGGAGGGGATCAGGCTGTAGCTCCGGGGATGGGCAGAGCAGCCTGGGAGGATTTGGTGGCTCTGGACGAGGAAGCCCCATGGGTCTGAGAGGTGGCCTTGCATTTAAATCCACCTTGCTGTTGCTGCTGACTTCGAGGCTGCTGTCCAGAGGGTCTGTGAAAGGACTGCTTTCAAAAGGGCTTCTGGTTAGCCTTGTACATCTTCTAGACCAACCAGATAGCCTTTCAAGAAACTTGGAGGCGAGTAATGAGATTCTCTGCCTCAACCCCAAAGAAGAAGAATGAACCCTTAAAAGGGAGGTCCATGATTCCGGCCTCAAGATCCTGAGTAAACCTCAGAGACCCAAAGTCACAAGTGATGCCGGATACAGATGCCGGTGGCAGCTGCCCTGGCAGCTGTGTCATAAGAGGCCCTCAATACATGCGTGCCCATGTCAGAGCCTGACTTCAAAAGGTCCAAAAGCTCTGCCTTCCATGGCACATCCAGCAGGGCTTGGACAAATTCTAGGCTCTTGTCCCACAGGGTGTTTTGATATTGCACCGTGTGGGTGAGAAAGTTTAAGAATCGGATAGCGCAAATTGCTGAGGTGTAAACCTTCTTGCCCAGCTGGTCCAAATGCTTGGACTCTTGGTCAGGAGGCTAGCTGCTGAGATGCTTGGGCCTCTTCAACCTGCCACGGGCTGCAGTAATCACCATAGAATCTGCCATTGGGTGCTCTGCAAGGAAGGGTTGATCTCTAGCTGTCCTGCAAAGCCTGTCCACTTTTTTGGATACAGCTGATGAAGTGGAAGGGTGCCTCCAGGTTATCTTGGTAAGGTCCTGGAAAGTGCCAACCAGCAGGGGCACCACTAAAGGTTTAGGCTCCTTTTGGCAAAGGTACCTGGCCAGCCTACGCCATTCTGGATCCAGGTCCTCTGTCTCCCAGCCATTATTGGTCAAGATGTGCCTCATGACATCCATGAATGTTGGATCATCAAGAGGGGATCTAGGGGTGTCCTTACTGTCCGGTGTCAGAGGGCAACCCCTGGGTTCAGAGTCCCTGGATGAAGAAGATGAGCTACAGCTCGAGTCCTTAGAGTCAGAGGTCTTTTGCTGGCGTCGGTCCATACAGCGGCGCCGGCTTGACAACCTGGAAGAAAAAATTACTAACCATAGTAATCTTCTTTCTTCCCAGTGATGCTCAGATATTCATAATTTTATGCAGTAAGCCTGAAGGGTTGGACTACCCGGAGAGATAGAACACATGCGAATGATGGAACATTTTGCACGTGAGCATCTTTCAAACACTTCCTCTACTAACTGCCAGTGTTCTAACCTCTTCGGATTTTATAAAGGAGCCTGGAAAGTAGGCGCAGAATAATATAGTACTATAATTTTATTATTAAAATTGGGATTTTCCCAACAATATAAATTTGTAAAAACAAAATACTCCAACTGGAGAATTCAACAAAGTTAGAACAAAATGCCCAGAGAAATACCAAAAAGGTAGAAAACACAATGAACCCTGTTCACCTTAACTGTTGACAGGTACAGGGTAAAAAACACTCCAAGGGTGTATAGTGATAATGGTGGCACCAGCATGCGGAGTGCAGAGGCAGAAGTTCTGGAAGGGGAGGTAGGGAAGGAAGTTATGAATATCTGAGCATCACTGGAAGAAAGAAGATTACTATGGTAAGTAATTTTTTCTTCTAACCCCGGTGATGCTCAGAATAGTCCTAACTTTATGCATACTACTAAGCAGTACCACTGGAGGTGGGCACAGAACGTATTTTGGAAACAGACTTTGCAGGACTGCTGTGCCAAATCTAGCATCACTCCTGGAGAGAATATCCAGGTTGTAGTGTTTTGTAAAAGTGTGTACTGCTTTCCAGGTAGCTGCTTTACAGATATCCACTAGCAGAACATCCCTGGCAGCTGCTAAAGTGGCAGCTGTTTCTCTTGTGGAATGGGCCCTCAATCCTGATGGAGGCTCCTTACCCGCTTTAGTATAGTAGAATTGGATACACTAGACTACCCACCAAGAAATGGACCTTTTAGTGGCTGGATTACCTTTTCCCACATCCCCATAGGTCAGGAAAGTACAGTTACGTAAGAACTTACCGTAACAGTAGATCTTCGAGAGGCGCTCTTGCAGTAGGTAATTACATATAGGACTGACGACGGCAGGCGACAGGACCCCATGGAAAAATTTCTAGCTAGCAGTCCCTGGCGAGGGACCACCCCCACATCAGGTGACCGGCATCAGGGGACGTCGGTATAAAGGGGCGGTCCCGGATGCCCGCCTTCCAGTTCTTTCCCACCACAGGCGGAAAGAGGCTGGACAAGAGAGGCGGATATTTCCTAAATGGAAAAGAAGCTTAAAAAGCCTGGGGATGGAGGGTGGGAGAGTGTACCTTACTGCAAGAGCCTCTCTCGAACATCTACTGTTACAGTAAGTTCTACGTAACTGCACTATCTTATCTGAGAGGACTCTTGCAGTAGGTAGTTACATATAGGACTGAATCCCAAGCAGTCTGGAACAAAGAAAGGCACGGAAGAGGAAACTACTTCAGAAGTAGCCTCTAGCTGTGAAGCCTCAAGACAGGAGACCTTGCAGAACAGCTAGCCTGCAAAGCCTCTCACTGGAGAGGCAATATCCAAACTGTAGTGTTTTATAAAGGTATGGACGGAAGTCCAGGTGTCGGCAGCACATATGTCTGTCACAGACACATTCTTGAAACAAGCTGCAGAGGCAGCTACTCCTCTTGTGGAGTGGCCTCTGACTTGACCCAGGAGGGTCTTGTGGTACTTGTCATAACAGAAAGTGATGCAATGAGCCAACCACTTAGATAGGCATTGCTTGGAAACAGCATTGCCTTCCCTTTTGTGAGCAAAAGAGATGAACAACTGATCAGGCTTTCTGAGATCCTTCGTCCTGTTGGTGTAGTATCTCAGAATCCGGTGAACATCCATAGTATGGAGTAAATATTCCCTTTGGTTAGAGTACTGCGTTAAAAAAGGCAGGTAGCTCTATGGACTGATTTAAGGTAGACTCTGCTACTACTTTAGGTAGAAACTTAGGATTCGTGTGAAGATCAACTCGTTCCTTGTGAAAAATCAAGTAGAGGATTTTACACATCAGGGCCTGGAGCTCGGAGATTCTTCAAGCCGAAGTAATGGCCACCAAGAAGAGTGTCTTCCACGAAAGAAACTTCAAATCTGCAGAAGCTGCAGGTTCGAAGGGAGGAAGGGTAAGTTTCTCGAGAACAAAATTCAAGTCCCAAGGGGGAGCAGGAGTACGGATGGGGGGCCTCAGATGGTCTGAGAAAGGTCTTAGAGACCTCCAGTTGATCGAAAGCTTTGTCTGCGAAGGGAACACGATAGGCTGAGATGGCTGCCATGTGTACCTTCAAAGAGGAATGGCTGAGACCTAGGTCGAACAGATGACGTAAATACTCCAGCAGAAACCCCGCTGAACAGGAGAAAGGCTCCACGTTCTTGGAGGCGGCCCAAATAGTGAATCTTTTCCACTTCATGGCGTAAGTGGACCTGGTGGAGGGTTTTCTGGCCTCCACTAAAATCTCCGCCACTTTGGGAGACACACCAAAACGGGATTGGGCTAGGTCTGCAGGAGCCACGCATGCAGTTGAAGGGATTTGAGGCCTGGATGGACCAGGGTCCCCTGATCCTAGGTCAACAAACCTCGAGATAGAGGAAGAGGAAGAGGAGGATCCTCTGAATATTGTTGTAGAAGAGAGAACCAGATTTGCCTGGGCCAGAAAGGAGCGATCAGATTAATTCTCACTCCTTCTGAAGCTAGTTTATGCAAGACTCGTGGGATAAGAGGAATTGGGGGAAAGGCGTAGACGAATCTGTCCTTCCAGTCTAGAGACAGAGCGTCATTCCAGAAACTGCCTCGCTCTGGAACGAGCGAGCAGAAGGTGGTAAGTTTTGCATTTTGGGGGGATGCAAACAGGTCGGCCTGTGGTGTTCCCCAAAGTTGGAAGATATCGTCTAGGACCCCTTGGTCCAGTTCCCACTCGTGAGTCAGAGCAGAAGAGCGACTTAGCCTGTCTGCTAGGGTGTTGTCGACTCCTGGAATGTGAATCACCGTGAGGTGAGGTCGTGTTGTGTTGCCCAATCCCAAACCCTCATTGCCTCCCTGCATAGAGGGTAGGACCGAGTTCCTCCCTGTTTGTTGATGTACCACACTACGCACATGTTGTCCATCTGGACGGCTAGGTGGCCAGGAAGAATGTATTGGTGAAGGGCTTGGAGAGCGTACAACACTGCCCGAAGTTCGAGCACATTGATGTGAAGAGCCTGTTCTAGCCTGGACCAAGAGCCCTGGGTCCGATGAGGGCCTAGATGGGCTCCCCAACCTTCGCCTGAGGCATCTGTGGTTAGAGTCTGGGAGGGGGGAGGATGAAAGAAAGGAACCCCCCGAAACAGGTTCTCTCGAACCATCCACCACTGCAAGTCTCGCATCATCAGCGATGAGATCAGAACTGAATGATCTAGGTCGTCCACTAGTTGATCCCACTGAGAGCGTAGAGTCCACTGAGAGATCCTCATGTGGAGTTGAGCACGGGGGACCGTCGGTATGGGGGCCCATGAACCCGAGAAGGCGAAGGACCGACCTCGCCGAGACCATCCTGCGGTCGGATAACAGACATATTTGGGTCTGAATGGAGGCCGCCTTGTCCGGAGGCAGGAAGACCTTGCCCATGGTCGTATCGAGGATCGCCCCGATGAACTGTAGCCTCTGGAAAGGGTCCAGATGAGACTTGGAATGGTTGATGGTAATACCCAGGCAGGCAAAAACCTGCTGGGTGAGGGAGAGGAAACGCAGGAGTTCCTCCCTGGACGCTGCCGCCAGGAGCCAGTCGTCCAGGTAGGGGAACACCTGCTCCCTTGGTACCAGGTGGGCCGCCACCACTGCCAGGCATTGTAAAATACTGGGGCCGAGGATAGACCAAACAGGAGTGCCTTGAACTGGTAGTGGTCCCCCTGGAACACAAAACAAAGGTATTTGCGATGGAAGGGGCGAATGGGAATGTGCAGATAGGCATCCTGCATATCCAAGGCACAAAGCCATTGACCCGGCCGGAGGAGGGGCAGAAGGCTCTGCAGGGAGAGCATCCTGAACCTTTTGTACTCTACATAAAGATTCAGGGAACTGAGATCTAAAATCGGTCTGAGATCTCCCATCTTCTTTGAAACCAGGAAGAAATGGGAATAGTAACCCATCCCCTGAAGATGAAGGGGGACGGGCTCTATGGCTTGTTTCATCAGAAGGGCTGAGATCTCCTCCTGGACCAAAGGAAGGTGTTCCCGTGAATACGACTTCAGAGGAAGGTGGCGGGGTGGTTTCTGAAGAAACTCTATGGAGTGTCCTTCTGCTATAAGCTGGAGCACCCAAGAATCCATGGTTATCCTCTCCCATCCCGGAAGGTGGAGGGAAAACCTCCCTCCTACCGGTTCCTCCGGGGAGTCCGGAGGTAGTGGGAGAGGAAAGGAGTCAGGTGGTGTGGGGCAGCGCCGCAGCTGAAGCACCCGCTGCTTTTTTGGGCGGAGGGGGCTTAGCAGCCGCGGGGGCCCAACGTTTTGTGGCCTGCCTTCCCTGGGGTTTCACCTTTGGCCGATTCCATCTGCGAAAGGGATGGCGCTGTTGCTGATGGGGACGGTACATAGAATCAACTGATTTAAGAGCCGTCCCCTTCTCTAGCAAATCGGTAATGATGTCCTTGACATCATCCCTGAAAAGCACCGACCCCCAGAAAGGTGCTTCCTGGATAGCAGATTGCACCTTTGGGACCAGACCTGACACACGGAGCCAAGTATGATGCCGTAGGCTTACGGCGAAAGCAGAGCTCCGCCCAGCAGTGTCCACTGCATCGTATGTCGCACGCAGCAGGTGGCAACTGGCTGAACAAGCAGAGCGGACGAGATCAGCCAACTCCTGTTTGACTTGGGAGTCAGGCAAGGAGTCCAGCTTGGCTTCCACCTGAGTAAGGATGGCCTTCTGGTAGTCCCCCATGTGGCTGACGTAGCTTAGAGCCCAAATCCCCAGTGTGGAGGAAGCGTAGATCTTTCTCTCGTACTGGTCCAGAAGGTGAGATTCCTTATCAGGAGGTGACGAGCTAAGATGCTTTGGGTTTGCCGACCGGCCATGAGCGGCGCTAATCATGACCGAGTCGGCACAAGGGTGAGAATCTAGGAAATCAACACCCTCTGGAGCCTTATAGCCTGTTCGACTTCCTAGGAAGTGGGGCTAAGGCCGACGGCTGTTTCCATATTGTGGTGACAAGGTCGGCACTAGTGTAGGAGCTGTCACGGGCAGATCCAGATGTTCAGCGAGTTTCAGACGCTGAAGATCTGGTTCCAGAGTGTGCCACTGATGGACCTCCTGGATTTTTCTGAGCAACTCCGTAAAAGAAGGATCCTCCGGAGGAATACTTTGGAGGAGTCCTCGGCCGGGGCTTCGACGGAGAGCGAGGCTCATCGTCTCTCTCTCGGAGCAGCCATCGGAAGAGTCCGGGAGTGAAGAGGAGGAAGAAGAAGAGTAAGACTCCCTTTCCTGACCCAGGGGAGGAACGGGTCCCTTGGGTAGTCCCCGGGGACGCGTGTCCTACCCCTCTCTGAACCCAGACGGAAGAACCCTGGAGTCTGGAGGTGGTGAGGGAGTGTGCTGCCTGGGGCGTACAGGAACCTGGGACAGTACTGTTGCCGGAAGGTGGCTCTCGACCTCTTTGGTGAGTTGAGCCTTGGCCTTAGCCCACCAGGAGGCCAGAGTCTCCTGCAGGTCCACCGGCAGCCGTGAGGGCGGTGGAAGAGGAGGAGGCGGGGGATAAGAATATGGGCTATACCCATATGGAGCGTATCCAAAACCCGGCTGCGGGTAGCCTGGCGTCAGGTATTGAGACATCGAGTACTGCGGCATCGGGTACTGCGGCGTCGGATACAGCATTCCCGGCTACACCGGTGTCGAATAAGATGGCGGGTACCTGGAAGCCAGGGGGGCTACCTGCGCAGATGGCCTGGCTGGGAACCTCGTGGGACGGGTCCGTGGCGGAGAGCCCAGAGGGAGGCCTGATGGGAGCAGGAACTCTTCCTGTGTCAGTAAGGCCGGCGTCAGGGGCCGGCGGTGGAAACTCTGGCGCCGAGTACCGGCGCCAGAGGCCGGTCGGAGCCGGGCGTCCGGGGAGCCTACGTCAGGTCCGGCCGCTCCAGATGGAGGAGGGACTGACGGAGGCAAAGATCCCCAACTGTGCCCGGGATGGGGGAAGTCCCCGGGTCAGGATGGGGGGACTCTGGTTCCCAGACGGCAGTGAAAGCTGTGGTGAACCGGTGATGACAGACGAAGGAGGGTTCATCATCGGTTCCCTCACCAGCCGGACGTGAGGCGTAGAGGCGAGCTCTCAGCGGGCGCCGGAGGAGCCGACGTCCGACTTATGAGATCCTTCCCCGGAGGCAGGTCGAGAGGAAAGGTCGACCTGGTCCGGAGGGCAAGAAGCTGTGCGTCGCCCCGAAGGGTCGGACGTCTTACCAGCTGTCTCCGGGCGGACGTCAGAGGAGCCGACGCCTGGCTTACCAGAGTCACCCGCGATGGTAGGCCGCAAGCCTGCGGCTGAACCAGGGGCGGAGGCCTCCAACTGCCCGGAGGCGCCCGCAAGGCCCGAGTGCGAGCCAGACGGGTGGGCTGCTGCCTCAGAAACCTCCGAGGCAGCCATCGAGGAGCGATCCCCTGGAGGGGATGTTATCTGAATGCCCGCGACTCCCGATGGAGACGCGGTGGAGGAGCCTTTGTCCCGGTGCCTCTCCTTGTCCTTCTTCTTTCGATGGCCTTCGGGGGAAGTGGACACCTGCCTTAGCTTTTGAAGCTCCTTCTCCTTAGAGCTCATTTTCTTTTTAAGAATATGGGCCTCCAGGGATTGTTGCCGTCTTTTTCGGGTGGCCGCGTTAAAGATAAGGCAATGCTGGCACTTCTCAACTTGATGATCCGAGCCTAGGCAGAACAGGCACAGGGAGTGGCCGTCCTTGTGTGGTAGTTGGGAGCCTCACGAATCGCACTTGTTCTTGTGCTCGGAGGGTGTAGGGGACAACATACACCGACGTTAGTACTGACATTGTCGAAAAAATAAGATTTTTGGTAAAAAAAACGATGAAGGTAGGGCTGACGAAGCACAAACTTTTCCGCGAGGCGCTGCACAAGCTAACGGCAGGAAAGAACTGGAAGGCGGGCATCCGGGACCGCCCCTTTATACCGACGTCCCCTGACGCCGGTCACCTGATGTCGGGCCGGTCCCTCGCCAGGGACTGCTAGCTAGAAATTTTTCCGTGGGGTCCTGCTGCCTGCCGGCGTCAGTCCTGTATGTAATTACCTACTGCAAGAGCCCTCTCGAAGTAAGATCAGCTGTTTTCTATCCTGCCTATAGCATTTTGTGGCTGTCATGTAGTACCTCAGAGTCCTTTTTACATCCAAACTGTGGAGTCTTCTTTCACCAGAGGTAGTATGATCAGTGAAAAAGACAGGGAGAGTGATGGACTACTGGTTTAAGCGGAAGTCCAAGACCACTTTGGGAAGAAATGTTCTGGTTGTCCTTAGGACTACTTTATCCCTATGAAAAGAGATATAGTCCTGATCTATACAGAGAGCCTGAAGCTAATCGTTCTTGCAGAAGTCACTGCCACAAGAAAAACTGTTTTCCAAGTGACATATTTTAGATGAGCTGTAGCCATGGGTTCAAAGGGAGAGCCCATGAGTTTAGCTATGTACACATTCAAATCCCAAGCTGGCACTGGTGCCTTGTGAGGGTGATGCAAATGATTCAGGCCTTTGAAGAATCTTTTAAAAATAGGATCTGAAGCTAAGGTTACCCTTGCCCCAGTAGAAAGGTAAGCAGACACAGCTGCCAAATGAACCTTCAAGGAACTGGATTGCAAACCAGAGGAATGTAAGTGGGAGAGATAATCCAGGACAACTGGAGCTCCAGCTTGGCTTGGTATCAGCGATCTACTCAAGCACCAAATTGAAAATAGTTTCCATTTAGATGAATAGGTTTTCGTAGTAGAAGGTTTTCTGTAAGCTCTTAAAATGCTTAAGACAGATTCAGAGAGGTTCAATTTAGCATATTCTATGTCCTCAAGAGCCAGGCCTTGACGTTGAGGGACTTGACATTCAGATACAACAGAGTTCCCTGGTTGGAAGTCAGTAGGTTGTGCCTCCGAGGGAGGTGTATTGGTTTGGTGACAGACATGGAGAGCAGAAGAGAGTACCATGGCTGCCTTGGCCAATCTGGAGCTATCAAGATCAGTGATGCTGCATGGGACCTGAGCTTAAGCAATACCCTGTGAATCAGAGGGAAAGGAGGAAAAGCATACAGAAACCTCCCTGACCAATCCAGGGTCAGGGCATCCAGAGGGAGTGTGCCCTGGACTGGTGGTCTGCAACAATACTGAGGCAGGAGGTGGTTCTGGTGGGATGCGAATAAGTCTACTTGTGGAGTACCCCACCTTCTGAAAATAACCTGTACCACCTGTCTGTTCAGGGTCCATTCGTGATGGGCCTGATTTATTCGACTCAAGGCATCTGCCAGAATGTTGTCTTTCGCTGGCAAGTGGATTGCCTGCAGGGATAGTCCCAAACAGTAAGCTAGAGTCCAGATTCGTATGGCTTCTGTGCAAAGGAGGCCTGACCTGGTGCCTCCCTGCTTGTTTATGTAATACATTGTGGTGGTATTGTCTGTTCTGATCTGTACCAGAAGAGAGAAAGCTCATAGAGCTAGCAAAACTGCTCTGAGTTCCAGCAAGTTTATATGCTAAAAGAACTCTGCAACTGACCAGGTACCCTGGGTGGTGTGCTGCCCTAGATGGGCGCCCCAGCCCAATAAGGATACATCTGTTGTGAGAACTACTGAGGGGTTCGCCTTCTGAAAAGGAATTCAGTCTTAAGTTGGATTCCTCTTTCCACCACAAGAGGGCCTGTAACAATGCCCTTATTACTGGAATGAGTTTTGAAAAAGGGTCTTTTTTTCTGACACCAGAGAGCCCTGAGGTGCAACTGGATGTCCCTCATGTGGAATCTGGAACCCAGCACTGTGCCTATGGAAGCAGCCATACGGCCCAGTAGCTGGAGAAACTGTCTTGCAGATTTTGGTTTGTGTAACCTGAAGGAACTTGCCAATGACTGAAGGCTTTATACTCTTTCCAGAGGCAGATAGGCTCTGGCCTGTAAGGTATTTCTTTCTGCTCCTATGAACTACAACATCTGTGTAGGGATGAAGGCAGACTTTTTGCGATTGATCAGAAATCCCAGAGACTCTAGAAGGTCCTGGGTGACTTTCAAATCCTGCTGTACTTGCAGTGGGGATTTTCCCACCACTAACCAGTCATCCAGATAAGGGAAAACAGTGATTCCTTGTCTCCGAAGATGTGCTACTACAGCAGCAAGACATTTTGTGAATACCCTTGGGACCGAAGAAAGGCTAAAAGGCAGGGTTGATAACTGTTAGTGGCCTGAAAGGAGTATGAATCTGAGAGATCTCCGGTAAGAATCCCTTATGGGGATGTGGAAATAGGCATCCTTTAAGTACAGAGCAGGGCAACTAAAATGGTGCAGGGTCTGCAAGAGAAGCTATATGAGAAGAGACAAAAGGAGCTTAATATATATACCCTTGAGTAAAGGAGGGAGAGAGGGGACATGATAGAAACTTTTAAGTACCTCAGTGGAATCAACAAAGTCCAAGAGGGTAGCATCTTTCAGAAAAAGAGATGTACAAGAACAAGGGGACACAATTTGAAGATAGAGGGGGGATGGCTCAGGAGCAATGAGAGGAAGTATTTTTTCACATAGAGGGTGGTGGAAGCATGGAAACGCCTTCCTGAGGAGGTTGAGAGGTCTAAAACGGTGGGAGAATTCAAGAATGCATGGGACAGACATAAGGCAATTCTTGTGGGGGGTGGGAAGAAATAGGCTGTTGGTTAACAAGGATCTGCAGCTTATCCTGCAGGTAGGGAAATGGGCAGACTAGGCGGGCCAAGCAGTCCTTATCTGCCGTCAAAGTCTATATTTCCAGTGATGACAGCCAGTCTCCCTTTGGAGCACTGGCAAAATCACAGTTAGAGTTACCATTCTGAACTTTTGTTTCTTGAGTGCTTGTTTAAAGCTCTGAGATCCAATATAGGCCGCCACTCCCCACTTTTCTTTGTTGTTAGGAAGTATCTGGAATAAAAACCCCTTCCTCTCAGAGACTTTGGAACTGGTTCTACTGCTTTCAGCTGTAGCAGGTTTTGAACCTCTGCCTCTAGCAATGTTTTTTCTGCTAGAGAGGAAGAGCTGAATACTCTGATCTTTTGAGGAGGGGATCTGAATTCCAGAGACAGACCCTGACCCACTACCTCCAGAATCCATTTGTCTGTGGTGATGTTCAGCCAGGCATGGAGGAAGTGAAACAGTCTGCCTCCTACAGGTAGGGAGGAAGTGGCCTGTGGCTCAGGGGGTCTGTTTTGATTGTGGCTGAGGCTGAGCTTGGAACCATCACCTTGAGCCCCTTCTTCCCCTGCTCCTGGAGTAGCTCTGCTGTGGATAGTGCTGGTACTGGGGCAAGGCCACTGGCTGGAAGAAAGGCCTGGTATAAAAGGACCTGCCTTGGCCTCCTCTTCCATAAGGCCTGGTGGGTGGTGAAGCTCTCTTCTTGGCAGAGTTGCTTCTGTAAGTAGCCTTATACTCATCTACTTTCTTCATGTATGCCACAGTGGATTCCCCAAAAAAACAGGTTACTCACCTGTAACAGTAGTTCTAGCAGTGGTATATGTTGTTCATCCGCACTTCCTGGCATGTCCCCTTCCACTTTAAGATCCCCCGGAAGTTCTCAAGCTGGCTACTCCCACCCACCTGGGTGGTAATTACCTTGGCTCCACCCCATGACACCAGATCTTAGCCTGCTGGAAGCCAGGTTGTGTGTGTCTGCAGCCAGGGAGGTCGGGTGGGTCCTTGTGGATGAACAACATATACTACTCCTAGAACTACCGTTACAGGTGAGTAACCTGTTTTTCTAGGATTGTGGATATGTTGTTCATCCACACTTATTGGCAGACTCCTAGCAGTTCTCTGGGAGGAGGGAGGGAGGCAAGGCAGACACACACACTACTTAGGGAACAGAGATTGGAGAACTGAGGCCCCAAAAGCAGCATCCCGGCGTGACTCAAGGTTGATGTGGTAAAGAGTGATGAAGGTGTTTACTGACTTCCAGGTAGCAGCCCGACAGATTTCCTGGATAGGGATGTCCCTGGAGGCAGCCACTGATGCAGTAGTATGGTGGGCAGAATGAGCTCTTATTCCGTGGGAGGCTCCTTGCCCGCCAACAAGCAGCACAGACCAGTGCATGATGTAATCCATCTTGCAACAGTCTGCTTTGCTGCAGGACTGCCAGAAGCGGCTTCAGCGTAGGTGACAAACAGCTGGTGAACCTCACCCCAAATTTCTGCCGTCCTCTCCTTATAGTAGGAGAGAGCACGTCTCAGGTCCAAAGTATGGAGCCTGTACTTGGCCTCCGAGGTGAAATTAGGGTAGTATACCGGCAGAGTCAACACCTGGTTAAGGTGAAACTCTGACACCACCTTCGGAAGGAATTTCAGGTGGGGGCATAGGACAACCTTATCCCTGTGGAAGACCAGATAGGGGGCGTCCACCGAAAGCGCCTAGAGCTCCCCTGTCCTTCTGGCAGACGTGATAGCCACCAGGAAGGCTGTCTTCCATGACAAGTGTGACAAGGCACACTTGTGCATTGGTTCAAATAGCTTGCCCATGAGCTTTGCCAGTACCAGCAGAAGATCCCACAGAGGTGGAGGTTCATGCACCAGAGGAGATATGTCATCCAGGCCTTTGAAAAAGCACCCAATCACTGTCTTCTGCGCCAATGTCGGCTGATCGGCCCACGCCTGGTAAGTAGAGATGGCTGCCAGGTGCACCCTAAGGGTCAATGACCACAGACCCCCTTTGGAAAGAGACCAAAGGTAGTAGAGAATGTTAGCCACTGGACAGGACAGAGGGTCCAGGCCCTTGTCCTGATTCCAAATGGAAAACCTTTTCCATTTGAAGGTATAACATTTCCTGGTCAATTCCTTTCTGGATGCCTCCACCACGGTGTAGACATCTTCGGAAAGACCCAAAGCCTGAAACTCTAGTCACTCAAGTACTGGGCTGTAAGGTGCAGGGATTTAAGGTCCGGATGGAATACCTTCCCCTGATTGAGACAGATCAGGTCCAGGCATGTGCAAAGCCACTCTGGGTGCCTGCAGCAGAGGCTGAGGAGATCTTAATACCAGAACTGGTGCGGCCAATCTGAGGCTACCAGGATCACTTTTGCCTTGTCCCTCCTCACCTTGAGGAGCACTTTGTGGATAAAGGGAAATTGAGGGAAGGTGTAGAGGAGGCCTGGGGTCCACGGCCTCGAGAAGGCATCCCCCTGCAGCGAGCCCTGCTGAGGTGGGAGGGCATGAAACAGCTTCAAGCTTGGTGTTTTACCTGGAGGCAAACAGGTCCACCATCGGTTTGCCCCAGTGGTAGAACAGACTGTAAGCTACCTCTGGATGGAGAGACCACTCATGGGATATCTGGCCTAAGCGGCTGAGCGCATCTGCCAGATGGTTTGAGGCTCCTACCACATGGATGGTGAGGAGATCTGCCTCCAATCAGCTCATGAGGGCCCAGATACGGAGCACCTCTGTGCACAGATGGGAGTGCATGCCGCCCTGTTTGTTGAGGTAGTACATGGTCATGGTATTGTCTGTCTGGACTTGAACCACTTGACCCCAGAGCTGAGGAGTGAAGGCTGACAATGCCAGTCTGACTGCTGTGAGCTCCAACAGGTTGATGTGGCATCGGGACTCCTCAGGAGTCCAGAGCCCATGGGCTCTTTTGTCCCCCATGTGGGCTCCCCAGCCCATGAGAGAGGCATCGGTCATGAGTACGACCGTCGGCTCGGGCAGATAAACGTGATCCCTTTCTGCAACCGTTCTGGGGCGGTCCACCACTGCAGACCATCCCACATCTTCTGGGTGACAGTGATCAGCTGGTCGAAATGACCGTGGCGCTGAGTCCACTGGATGACCAGCTCCCACTGGAGGGGGTGCATGTGCAACCAGGCCCAATGGACAACTAAGGTATACGCCACCATGTAACCCAGAAGGTGCAGAAAGTCCCGGACAAGGTGCAAGTGCCCAACCAGAAATGATTGGGCAAAGGAAGTAAGAACCTCCGTCCTGTCAGCCGGTAGTTGAGCTCTGGCTTGACAAGAGTCGAGCTCTGCCCCGATGAAGCCCATCAGCTGAGAAGGCACAAGTTCCGATTTGACTTCGTTGATCAGGAGGCCGAGTTGAGAGCAGGTGTGGAGGGCCAGGTCCCTGGACCTCTCCACCTCCTGTTGAGTGGGATCTGCTAGGAGCCAGTCATTGAGATAGGGGTAAATCCTGACCCCCCCAATGCCGGGGGTGGGCCGCCACCACTGCAATGCATTTGGTGAAGACCTGTGGGGTCAATGACAGGCCGAACAGCATGGCTTGGAACTCATAGAGGGTCTCTTTGACCCTGAAGCAGAGGAACCGCTGATGGGGTGGACAGATTGGGATATGAAAGAACACGTCCTGCAGATCCAGTGAAGAGAACCACATGTTTCACTGCAAGGATGGTATGATCTCGGACAGTGTGACCACCTGAAAGGTGCATGGCCTGAGATATTGATTCAGGTCATGCAGATCTAGAATGGGGCACCAGCCCTCTGTCCACCTGGGCACCAGGAAATACCTGGAGACAAAGTCTGGGTCTGCTGGAGGATCCGCCACCGGAGCTACTGCCTCCTTCAGGAGGAGCTGAGCAATATCGTCTCAGAGAGCTGATTGGGTCTGAGTGGATACTCTTTCCTCTTGAGGGGTGCGGGCTCGGCTTGGAGGGTACTTCTCAAATTCCAGAGGCAGTCCCTGACTAACCACTTCAAGAATCCAGCTGTCCGAAGTGATAGCGGACCAGGTGGAAAGGAAGTGGTGGAGCCGGCCCCACACGGGAGGACCCAGAGCTGAGGTGGCGGGCTTAGAAGAGGAGGGGGCTCCAGGACTGGAACCTCTGCCTCCTTTACAGGCCTGTTGGGGACCAGGCTTGGTCCAAGGGTGCCAAGCTTGAGCCTGCTGCTGTTGCTGCTGTCCACATTGAAAGGAGGACTGCTGAGCCACAGGGGAAGAATGCTGAAAAGGTGGCTTCTTTTTCCTCTGCTGGTTCTTGCCCAAAGAACTCTTGTAGGAGGTAGCATCCAAGGTGGCACTGGACTGCTCAATGCACTGAAGGTGATAAGCCACTCCTGGGCCAAACAAGTCGGTCCCTAGGAAGGGCATGTCAGCTAGCTTGTGCTGGGTATCCACCAGGAAGGAGGACAGCCTCAGCCAAGCCCTGTGATGAGAGGCAACTGCAGCAGCCATCGAGCAGGCACAAGAATCCCCAATGTGTAGGGCTGTCTGGAGCTGCTGTTTGGCAACAGCTCGACCCTGATCCCAGACCTGCTTGGCCGTGGTCTGCATGTCCGCAGGGAGATGTGGGAGGACTTCATCTAGCGACCCCATAAGGGCATGAGAGAAGTGTGCCATGATGATGGCCGAACTTGCCTGAGGAAGGCAAAAGGAGGAAGGCGCATAGACCTTCCTGGCTGAATGGTCCAAGAACTTTAACTCTTTATCAGGAGGTCGGTCAGTGTCAGCAGAACTGCCAATATGTCTGAACACAGAGGCAGTCACCAGGCTCTTGGCTGAAGGGTGCTCTGTGTACCCACTAGGGATCCCATGGGCACCGCATATTTGCATGCCATGCAGGCAGACAGAGCTGGACAAGAGACAGGACATTGCCAAAGTTCTAGGATCGGTCCAACAATGGCCTTGGCCACAGGAAAGGCCTCCATCAGGGTATCCCCTCTCTTAAGGATGTCCATAAGAGGGTACTCCACCTTTTTATGGATTGGCTCCAGGGGCATCCCTATAGACTCAGAGATGAGGTGAAGGATCCCTGGAAAAGACAAGGGACC
The DNA here is from genome assembly GCA_016271365.2 of Neoceratodus forsteri. Lineage (NCBI taxonomy): Eukaryota > Metazoa > Chordata > Ceratodontiformes > Ceratodontidae > Neoceratodus > Neoceratodus forsteri. Next base: position 424,433,006 of record CM028138.1, read on the forward strand.
ATCCTCAGTCTCTAGGCCAGTGGTTGAGTCATCATCGCCTGGATGTGACTGTAAACCGGTGACGTCTGAATCTGAGGAATCCGGGTATAATGGCCTGCAGCCCAGGTCACCTTCAATTCACTGGGGGTGGTCTGGGGTGACTGTGACCAACAATCGCCAGGGAAGACTGGTGTCCAGTCTGTCTTCCTTGAAAGGAGCCCCTCCCACAGGCTGTTTGGGTGATGGTTTCACAATAGGTGGAGAGACAGTTTTGGGTTGAACAGGTGGTCTTGCCGGCTCTGCAGGCTGGGGAACCAATTTGGTCGTCTCTGAAAGTGTCGGCCTCGGCCTGGGAGGCGAAAGCCGAGTAATGGCTTGGGTGTAAGCCGTGGTAGGGTTATGCCCGGACAAAATCAGCTGCTGCCACATGAGGTCCTTGTAGCGCCTGAGTTTCTGCCGGAGCCTCTCCTCATCCATAGAGGATGAGGACAACTGATGGCGTCGCCTTTTTTTTTTTGGAGCGCTTATGGCTCTTCCTTGGCCTGTCGGTCGAGGGGGTCCTAGACCTCGATCAAGATCGAGCAGGTTGACTCGGTCGGTCGGGAGACACTGGTGGGACCAGTGACTTCCCAGAAACTGGGACCGGTTCCTTGATGGGGACTCCAGCAGGCTGGGTCTCCTTATCTGGGAAAACAAGGACCGGAGTCGGCAACAAAGGGTCAATAGGATCGATGATGATTTCCACGACGTCAACCAAACCCTCGGTTGGCTGGCTTGATGGCAAGTCTGAAACGCCGGCGGCCGAAGAAGCGATCTCAACTGAAGTCAAGGCCACATGTTCCTGGGACTGAGATCTCTCCCACTTCCAAGAGCATCTCTGTTAAGGCGAAGATGCACTCAGATCCTTCTTCTGCTTACGGGATCAAGAGGAGTGCGAGCCCACAGGTGCCTCTCCTGTGGTAGGGAGAGACTGGCACAACTCCTGGAAGGAACCTGAGAAGGTGGATCCCAGGTTGAGTGGAACAAAAAAGCTCCGAGAAGACTCCACAGCATGAGCTGCCTGCTCCTCGAACGCTTGCCCACTGAGCCTCCTTGGATTTCACTGGAGGAGTCCTCTTCTCTGGCCTCCCCAGTTTCAGGTGTGCGAGATGGTCGTCAAGGATGTTGGGATGAAAAGTCAAACATAGACTGCAAGTTGAGGTGTCATGGCCGACACCAAGGCAGTAGACTCACATGGTATGGGGATCGGTAGGCGACATCTTCTGGCCGCATGGGCACTGATGAAATCTGGGGGAAGATTTTTCTTCCATGATCAAAGCTGCAAACTTGCAATCGCTAATACAAACAATGCAAAGTTTCGATAGAACCGAAGGTTTGAAAGCCAGGGCCTACGAAATGCGTGAGCACGAGGGAGGCAACCTGAATCTTCCAGCGGAAAGGAGGATCTGGCATCATGGGGTGGAGCTGAGGTAATTACCACCCAGGTGGGTGGGAGAAGCCAGCTTGAAGACTTCTGGTGGATCTTAAAGTGGAAGGGGACATGCCAATAAGTGCAGATGAACAACATATCCACGATCCTAGAAAGAGAAATTTCCCTCCAGAGGAAATTCCAAGGCCTTAGACTGGATGTCTTGAGCAGGGTTTGTGGCCCTGAGCAATGCAAACCTTCTCTGTGCCACCGTATTCGCCATCCATCTAGCTGCAGTTTCACTGGTGTCAGCAGCCTTTGGAATTGGTATTTAGCTGCCTCTAATCCAAACCTGGCAGTTTCAGCCAGGTCATCTGACAAGGGTGAGGGAGCTTTCTGGGACATAGCCAGGACTGACTGCCACAGTGACTTTTGATACTGGGCAGCATATGCTTGGAAGGTAGCCTGACACATAGCCAAAGAGGCTGACAGGTACCCTTTTTTTGGCCATACTGTCAATCTTTCTGGAGTCCTTGTCCAGAAGATGTGAGGACAGAGGGACCCTGGCCTTGTCACAAGCAGCTTGCTGAATAACCCCCTGGTGGTCTGGATGGGAGAAGAGAAGTCAGCTCCCTCCCTCTCCAGTTGGTATTTTCTGTCCATCTTCCTGTCTATGGGAGGAGTGGAATTCGGTGTTTGTAGAATCTTTAAGGCATCCTTCTTAAAGAATTTGCACACTGGTAGGAGGAGAGCCTTTGCTGGTGTCAGCCCCATCATCTCTAAGTACTCTACCTCCTCTTCATCCTCAACTTGTTCGGTAGTGGAGATGTCTAGTGCATCTGCCATTTTTCTTATGAAAGTAAAGTGGGATGGGAAATTCTCAATCACCCTTGGAGGTGAACCAAAGTCCTATTCAGGGGACACTTCTGATTCAATTGGTCCCTCCTCATCACTGTAATCATCATCATCAAACTGATCCCCTCTGTCTTGAGGGGGTGGATGCACATTGCTGCCAGCCTGGGGACCCTGGGGAGGGGCAGGAGGCTGCTGAGGAGGAACTACTGCCTGTAAATATTGAATTATTTTAAAGACCTGAGCAATTTCTTGGGCAATTGTTACAGGCACAGCAGGCACAGAAGTCCCGTTTTGGTGGCGGGGGATTCTGTGTGCTTTAACTTTCAAATTTTTTTTTTTAGAAGGAACTAGGGAGTCAGCCACTTCATTTGTTCATTTAGTGCCCTTTTCGCCTGTCTCAGGAGCAGGCACAGAAGCAGATGTGGGTTCAGCCACAGAATCTTAGGGTATCGGCTGGTCAGAGCCAGAGGGACCCTTTGTAAACTTTTTCTTGAGCCTTTCAATCAATCAATCAATCAAATCTTTATTTTACCAGGCGAACATCATTGAGCAAAGCTCATTTCCAAGATGGACCTGGACAAAACATATAGTCACACTTACATTGAACAAAAGTCAAGAGGTAAAATAGCATAGAATTACAGAGACTAGATGATCCCTTCAGTAGACCTAGACACGTTATTTACAGTGTATACACATTTCATTGGTCAACAGCAGATTAAATGATATAATCAGGATTAGACATAGTATTTACAGTATGTATAGACATTTCCTTGGTCCATACTAGATTAAATAATGCAATCAGTAGGGCTAACCATAATACGTACATTATGTAGATTTCCCAAGATCAATGAGCAGGTGAGATAACTGTGCTCAAGTAAGGGAATTCAAGCCCAAAGCTACCAGAGGAGGGAGGATGGTGGAAAATACAGTACCGGATGATGTGGTGATGAGCAGCAGAAGAAGATAGGGCAGTAAAGGGGTATGGGGAGGAAGTGCCAGTAATTGAAGCGATATGGAAGTCTATGAGGAGCTGGGCACTAGGGCAATTTTAGAGCATGATCTAGGGGAGGTACTGTAGGGAGAGAAAATTGAGGACTTACAGTGCTGGTTCAGAGAAGCATATTTTCAGAGCATCTACCTGATGGGTAACCGGGGTGGGGGGGATACTAAAGTTATGGAGTAGCTTTGGTTCTAAACCCATATTTGTAGCCACGTTGAATGAAGATCAAAACTGCAGAGATACTGAGTACTGGTAAGTGCTAGAGGTGTGGGTGGAAAAATGCCTTTCAATACATTTTTCCAATATTTTATCTGGGAATGTTTTGTACACTTCATATTCCTCTTTAGGATGGTCAAAACCAAAACAAATCACGCATAAAGTGTGTTTATCTGCTTCAGCAAATACTTCCCCACATTGGGAACAGTTCTTGAATTCGGGTTCACCGGTTCTCTTTTTGGGTTTCTCAGACATGATGTAAAAATAGAGAAAAAACCCAACCGCTAAATAAAAGCTTTTTTTTTTTAATGATTGGTTCCGGAACCAACCGAGAAGGAACCAATGGAACCGAACCGATGTAGCGGTATGGAACCGGGTCAGTGGTTCTGGTAACCGAGAATTATCGATTACAAAAACTTAAATGAAACAAGTTTTAAAGATAAATCGAAGGTGGTTCTTTAATAAGAGAACCCCGATTTTAACAGAAACTAACCCGGTTCCCCAGTGGTTATACTGAACTGAGAGGAACTGGGAAAAATAAATTTAACCATAAACTAGATTAATAATACAAAACAAATAGTAGAGGCAGTAAATGAAAACAAAATATACTTATAAGTAGTATTTGAAGTTTTCTTCACATAGGAGAAAGTGGACGAACGGGACTCCGAGTGACCAGACTTTTCAGGTGGAGAGAAAAATCTGAAGAGGTTAGAACACAGGCAGTTAGTAGAGGCAGTGTTTGAAAGATGCTCACATGCAGTGTTCCATCATTTGCATGTGTTCCATCTCTCCGGGCAGTCCAACCCTTCAGGCTTACTGCATAAAGTTAGGAATATTCTGAGCATTACTGGGGTTAGAAGAATACTGGTGTCGCCGGCCCTTGTGTTTAGACCGACCTCTATGCCCTTTGTCAGGGTACAGGGAAAGGCTCTTTGGTGGTGGAGTAGGCTCTCTGGGTACCGGCTCAGGTTCCACTAAGACTGGCTCAGAAGGCTCAACAGGGAGGTCACCTTTAATGTCATTCCACCAGAAGTGGAAAAGGTCCTTCACCTTGCTGAGGGGGATCTGATGGGACAGCAGGCACCTGGGGTTGAGTGTCGGACGTCCGAGCACCAGGTCCTTAGGAACCACAGACATCAGACCCTCTGTCATCTGTGTAGGTGAGACAGTCATGTCCACTGATGATGCAGGAGGGTCTGGCGATGGCTGTGGTGTTGCCGGGAATGATGCCGGAGTACCTGGCATCGAAAGAACTGGCATCTGCCAGCGATGGTCCTGGGACGTGGCTGATGCTGGCTGAGCATGAGTCTTTGATGAGGACACCGTGGAAAGGGGCAGAGGCATCACAGAAGCTGCAGAGATGGATGCATGCTCTGGGCATTGGGAGGCCTTATCCGAAGATTCAGAGGCTGTAGCTGATGCCAGGGCTGGGCGGACGTCAGGCACCAACCCGCTGGCCAAAGAATCACTGGCAGAACTGCCCGAGGAGGAGGCTGAAGACTTGGAAATGGCCTGCACCTTCAGGGGCTGCAGAGCCGAGACCGAAGTCATGGACCCCGACAAACCTCTGCCTGCTGTCAGCACCAAGGCAGGAGATTTAACCACCAGCTGCCCAGAGAGAGTGAGAGCAGGCCGGGGAAGGTGGTCTGACCCCTCGTGGGAGGAGGAACCAGAAGCAGTCTTCTTCTTGTGAGGAGTCTGGCAGCAAGTCTGGGTCTTCTCTTTGTCTTTGTACTGGGACTTGTGCTTCCCTAATGACTTCTCCCGGTGTGTCGCTGATGACAAGGAGCGAGGAGGAGGAAGAAGAAGTGCTCCTTCCCCCAAGGATTGCTTCTGCATAATGGCAAGCTGTTTCTTTAGAAGGGGTTTTTTAAGGGCCTTCTGGTGGTGCATCCTAGTCTGTTGGTTAAAGCTCTTGCAGCCCTTTGTATCACGGTCTGGGCCCAGGCAGAGAAGGCAGGCCATGTGGCACTCTTTTGATGGGAGTTGCTAGCCACACACCTACTTGGACTTTCGCTGCTCAATTGAAGAAGTTGGGGGAAGACAACATGCAGAAAAAAAGAAATCACTGTTTAGAAAAATAAATAAACAAACGCGAGTAAACACGCAATGGCAGTTGACTGTAGCAGGAGGCATCCGTGGAGTGAATGGGTCGATGGGGATCCATGGCAGTTGGTCAACAAATTTGTTGACTGACTGTACAGTGACACCTTTATGTCATCCGTTTTTGCAGTCGGCATAAAGGCAGTCACTTCAGACCGTGTTTTCTTTGGGGGCTTCGTCCCCGAACCCTCTATGCAGGGGGCTCTGCCCCCGCACACCCCCATAACTAAACTAATCAACTCCGAGCCAGAGTTTATTTGGTGAGGGGGTGCAAGACTCCCAGAAAGCAGTGCCGTGGTCCCGCGCCAACACTACAATGACCTGTCGCTGTAGAATTGTCACTGTAGAGAGTGCATACTGGTCAATAGCAGGAAAAGAACTGAGATGGGTCTGGAGACTGCCCCTTTTATACCACTGGCTGGTGTTGGGGGCAGTCCCTGCTGAAGACTGCTAGCTAGAAGTTTTCCGCGGGGGTCCTGGCACCCGAGTCCTTATGGTTATTGCCTCCTGCAAGAGCTCCAACTGGAAGTAAGATATGGTGGCTTTTAGAGCCTGCTGATGATGGTGCCGACAGAGGAAGACCAGTTGACAGGATATTAATTATAGTCATTGGAAACAATGGCAGCAGGCATCTGATTAGTTCAGAGAATGACGCCAGCACAACCTGGGAGTCTACCGTGCCCAGTAAAGAGTCTGGGACTACTGATATCTAAAGGATAGAACCAGACAATGGGGCTGCTTACTATCTATAGTAGGTATAGCAGTGTGCGAGCCAGATCCTGACCATGGTGTCTCAGTGATGGTCTGGAAGGGGTGCAGTCATCGCTGCCAGAAGGGACAATGATGAAGACTTACCCTCCTTTAATGGAGACCTCAGTCTCAGTGGTGAAGTAGGAGTTTTATCCTTATGCTTGTGGTCATGGCTGGAGAAGAACATTGATGATGCCATTTCCCTTGTTTTAAGTTCTCAACAACTGCAGCAGGGAGTTTCCTTTAGGGCAGCAGCGGAGCGTGAGGGAGAAGTTGGCCTGAAGCCTGTGGCCTCAGCTTCCGTGGCCTGGTTGAATCCCTGGCAGATCTTGCTAGCCTTTATGCTGTGGGACAGGCTGAAACAGCAAAACAAACAGTGTGAGTGTTGTCCTTACAGATCTTTAACCACAGGTACAAAACCTAAATAAAGGTTCTTTCTACAGCAGCATACAGGGACATCAACAAATTAAATTAGAAAATCAAAACTGAAGAAACTACGGTGACGTTCCTCTGCAGGTCGGATGAACAATCGACAGTGGAAGAAAGAAATAAGGAGCAATTGGGATGCCCATGTTCTCCAGGTGTCGACGCTACACCTCATCACTGGAGGCGCCCATGTTATATAGGCGCCGACATTACACATCGCTGTGGGCAGCCCCCAGCTAGCAAATTTTCTGAATGGTCCTGATGGCTAACAGTTCAAAAGGTGTGGCCCAATGGAAGAAATATCCTTTATGAAAAGCTTGCGACTCACTGGAATACCAGAGGGTATGGAAGGCTGCTACTTGCTTTTTTACCTTAAAACCAGGATCACAGAAGCTTTACAGCTACTGGACATTTTCAAGCTGCAAACCTTTAAGAGGCATACAGAATCAATTCAGAAAACAGTGTCAGTGGCTCAGTAGGTAGCACACTCGCCTCTGAGGCCGGGAGATCAGAGGGCTGTGGCTTCAGTTCCCACATCTGGCACTTGGGTTAATATTTCAATACTGACACTGTAGTGCAGCATGACGGGGGTAATGCACTTCTGAGGTGCCGTCTTTCAGATGAGACATTAAACCGAGGTCCCATCTGCCTGGATTGGTGGTAGTTCAGGTGGATGCTAAAGATCCCATGGCACTTATCGAAAAAGAGTTGGGTAATCTATTTCTCCAGGTATGCATTTTCTGTACTTCAACATATCAAGTATTTTTAACCCTTTGTGATAAAAAGTATAAGGTTTGCGGAGTTTTTGGGGAAGGGTTCTTGTGCACATCGCCTAATCTCCCTGTAAAATTTAGTTTTATGAATGGGTTAATTAGTAGTTACAAGTAACTGTGTGTACTATCTATAGTGTTGCCCCTAACTAAAACACCAACAGCCAATGAAGAGGCTGGCATTGACTGACAGTAATGTTGGAACAGTTTCTCTTTTATCCAAGATTCCTATCATTCCAGATTATAGTAAGAATGTCTTTCATTTATGAAGAATGCATGTATGTGAGGATTCTCATATATCAACCATACAGTGTCCTGTATGTGTATATGTTGTTTTCTCAGTATTGGAAAAATAAAATAGGGGACTTGGTGAAAACACCAAAACTGGTGCTCTTGAAGACTTAGATAAAAAAACAGGTTACTCACCTGTGACAGTAGTTCTAGGAGTGGTATATGTTGTTCATCCACACTCTTTGGCATGTCCCTTTCCCCTTTAAGGATCAACGGAAATCTTCAAGCTGGCTCCTCCCATCCTCCCGGGTGGTATTACCCTTGGTTCCACCCCATGACGCCAGATCTTAGCCCGCAGGAAGCCAGATGTTGTGCATCCGCAGCCAGGGAGGTCAGATGGGTCCATGTGGATGAACAACATATACCACTCCTAGAAAGTGCAGTTACACAAAGACTTTTGCTGTAACAGTAGATCTTCTAGGAATGTCTCTTGCAGTAAGTCATTACTTCTGGGAGTTCCCGATAGGTGCCGCTCCAGCACGGAAGTTTCTTCTAGCAGTCTCCACACCAGGGACCACCCACACGACCTCACTTCCTGGGTTGTACCTATAAAAGTGGGTAGTCCCTAGTAAGCTCTATTCCCTGTTGGTTTCAGCTCAGGAAAGTGAGGGACCGAGGGGAACTGAGGTACCAAAGCTTCCCAACCCTACATAGTTTTTCCTGTTACAGAATGGCTGGGTGTTGAAGGGAGGGAATCTACTTACTGCAAGAGACATTCCTAGAAGATCTACTGTTACAGCAAAAGTCTTTGTGTAACTGCACTATCTTCCACGGAATGGTCTCTTGCAGTAAGTCATTACTTCTGGGCGATTCCCAAGCAGTTATATGGCAGTGGGGTCGCCAAATATGGCATTCTGCCATAAGGATAATGTGGTCATGGGACCAATAAATGTTGTGAACAGCATATCAGCATATAGAATAATTTTTGTATTCTATTTGTAAGTTGTTCCATTATCTTGTCTGTTATAGGGTTATGGCTAAGATATAAGCCAGACCTACCATTATCAGGTGTTTATCAGATGTATTAAGAGAAATGGTAACCCGATTAGGGTGAAACATGATAATATCAATAAATTATAAGTAATTCCACTATATCATGGAGTGAATAGTTGCTCTCAGTAATCTGCAGTGAAAAAAACAGTCTGAGCCAAAGGCTACTGATGTCCCAAGTTGTAACAGTATTTTAATAATACAATGTTAGTCCTTAGAAGTGCAACAATGTAACACATTAAGAATCTAACCACATCAGTCAAGACAGTAGAAAAATATCCATTTGGCATAAATAGGATACAAAAGTAGCAGATACTGTTGCAAAATGAAACAATGTATCTGTGGCAGAAAGAAAGTCAGTGATTCTTAGAATCAGTAGCTATATTCAATTTTGCATTTGGTTTTAAGCAACATGTGAAGTACATGTTGACAAATCCATCTCGTCTTGTATTAGCAATCCTACTTACAAGGGGTCCCAGGCATGTCAGGGACTGCAACCTTGTTCGGCATGAATCTGAAATGTTCGTAAGGTAAGTTCATTATGTGTACTGATTGGAAAAACAGACGCTAAAGTAATAATGAACAATATAATCAAAATCATAAGGCAGTGGATTTCGTCCTTGAAATTAATGACACATGTATGCATAAGAAACATTTTTTTTTTTTGCCAAGCAAAAGAGACATGCAGAGTTTAATATGTGTAACCTCTGTACAAGTACTCACCCTCGTACATGTAAGTATCTGGCATGATCAGGTGAAAGTCACTTATAGTCGTAGAAGGTTGAAATATAATCTATACCATGATATATTGGGTGTGTCTCAGCATGTGAGTAGTAGTAGGTGGACCCATATGTGGGAGGGACATGGAGTCCGACGCACAATAGGCAGAGAGGCATCCCTATGGAATGGCCGTGATGGTCTGTAAGAGTGATACCTCAGGAAAGTGGCTAGATGTATACAGCCCATTGTAAAAGGCCTCAGTCTTTTGGTTGAAGCCCCAAGAGGTCTCCGAGGCTTAGAAGAGGAGACCGGGGTGGAGTGTGAGTTTTTTAGTGAGAGGAAGAGGTACCAGGCCAGCCACGGGTCAGCTTCATTGTGTTCCTTGTCTCTTGTTCTCTGCCCTTAAAGGTTTCTCATTGAGTATTATTAGGTCCAGCTTTATATGAATAATTATACTGAGGGCCCCACTACCTGAAAGAACTCCTGGTGCCTTACTGCCCCTCCCACTCACTCAGATCCCATGGCGAGGGATTGCTAGAGATTCCTAGGGTATATTTAAAGACATCTGGAGGAAGATCTTTTGCCTTTATGGCACCTACCCTGTGGAATTCTCTACCTCTTCAGATACAAGATAGCCTGACCTTGGAAGGTTTTAAGAAACATCTGAAAACATTCCTATTTAATCAGGCATTTTCAGGGATTTGATAAATGATTATCAGTTTGTTATTGGTTTTACTGATTCTATACTGTTCTGTATTTAAGCTGTGTGAATTATTGTAAAAGTGCCCTGAGCTTGGGAAGGGCGCGTTAAATAAATAAATATTTACTTTACATGTATTGTACGATCTTTAGTTATCTACCTGAGGCGTGTAGCTCATCCAGAACCATTTGAGCCCCTGGGCCAAAAAGACGGTCACCTGAAAAGGGAGCATTAGCCACTTTCTGTTGAATATCAGGTACTAGCTCTGAGAGTCGGAGCCATGCCTGGTGGTGTATAAGAACACAGACGGCAGAGGTCCTGGCTGAAGCATTGGCAATATTGTATCCTGATCTTAATAAATGTCGAGAAAGGGAAATGAAGGTATTTATTATTGATGTGAGTTGCTCTTTTTCAGGGGGTGCAGGTAGTCTGTTTATAATGTCCTCAGCAGAGGTGATCACCGTATGCTGGTATTTCAGCATGTGTCCTATGTAATTAAGTATTCTGATATTTAGTGTGTTTATAGCAAACACTTTCTTCCCCATCTAATCAAAATGTCTAGAGTCTCTCTGGAGGTATTGTACTTGTAAGTTTAGATTTGCCAGTGTGGTTGTGAGCAGCTGCAATAACCACAGAGTCTGCAGTGGGCGTATTCATTAAATATTGATAATCAAGAGGAGCCTGATATAGCCTGTATGCTTTTCTAGGTACCTCCTATGCCACTATGGGCTGGCTCCATGCTTCAGTAATCGCATTTCTGAATGCTGGTATAAAAGGAGGGACTACCTGGATCGGTTCTTCCGGAAAGTCCAGATATTCTGCCATATCTTTACTTAAACTATCTTGTTCCGTTGTGGTAAACCCCATTGTTTTTTGTATTTGTAACATCATTTCAGGGAATGAGGGGTCATCCAGTGGAGAAATTACCTTTAGTGGTTGTAGTAGACCTTCATCCCAGTAAGATGAATCATCATAATGTGTGCGAAGTTCTGAATTTGTATGATAATCTGGAAAATATTCTTCTGAATATTCATGAGGAGGCATTACTGGTGAATGATCTAGCTCTGTGCATGCCTGTTTTGATGGAGGCAGAGACATAGTTTGTGACTGGGGTTTATGTCTTGGAGTGTTGGAATGGTTGAAGCCCATAGAATCCAACACTGTATTCACCATTTCTTCAATATTTGGAACTTGTGAGGATGGAATTGCCATGTAAGCAGGCTCCGAGTCCAGTGTACGTGGTGATGGGGGGATCTATTTGTGCCCCCCGGTAAAGTGATCCAGTACTTTCTTGGCGTCTTTGTTCACCACTGACTGATGTGTGGGTACCATGAGTGCAAATTAGGCTGGTTTGCCTCTGTGCTCCATAGTTTATAATTCTTTATTTTGTGTTAATGCAGCCCCATAAGTATCTCTTGATACATGTTTCTGGGAATATCCATGACATGTCATGGTAGACTTTCTATAAAAATCTTCCATTGTTGTATTATATGCATGTAAAGGTGCTGTTCTATGATGCAGGGGCTGCTCCATTGATGGTGGTATCAGTTTCGTCAACGGAAGAGGAAGAAAAGCATGCCTCATCGACGATGTACTATGTCTTGTAGATGGGTAAGTAAAGGCATGCTCAGTCAATGGTGGAATACACTCCGTTGACAATGAGGAAGGCAGTACATGCTCCGTCGATGGTGAGATAGTGATTGCATGCTCCGTCAATGACGGAAATGCTGTCGTCGAAGATGGGATAGTAGGTGCATGCTCCATCCCCGATGGGAAGGTGAGAGCATGCGCCATCGACGATGGTGCATAAGGAGCATGTTCCGTCAATGGGGGAGGCAGTCCCGTTGATGGGGGAGGCAGCCTCATCGACGATGAGTAAGTAGAGTGTGCTCCATCAATGGAGGAGGTGTTTTCATCTATGAGGATGTCTTGTAGAGTCCTCTCGTCGACGGGGGAGCATGCCCCATCGACTGGCAGGACAGCAGGACCTCTGTTGTCAATGGTGCATGTGGCCTAGTCAATGGGGGAGCTGAGGAATGACCCGATGAGGTACATTCCTTGTTTTGAGAGGTTGTACCTCTGTGTTCTTTTGATGAAGTAGTGCCTGCTGTTGATGGGGGTGTAGCTCCAGTCGACGATGAATGCCTTCTTGATAATCCTTGTTTTTGAGGTATGACCATTGTAAGGCGGTCAGGCAGGACTGTAGGTGAAGGTGTTTCCTTCCCTATTTTATTTCTTGAAGAGGACTCTGAGTTTTTTGAGCCCTTTGATTGAGAACCCTGTGTGTATCACAGGGAAGCATCCATTGTAGCACTCTTTTTTTAAAGAGTAAAGAAGTCTGGTGCCATGTATGAAACCCAGGCACCTCAGGCTATGAGTTCAATCAATGTCATATACTGCTGTAGAAGAGATGCTATCAGCACTGAACCTGGTGGGAAAATGAACGGGAGCTTACCAGGGACCACCCACTTTTATAGGTACAACCCAGGAAGTGAGGTCATGTGGGTGATCCCTGGTGTGGAGACTGCTGGAAGAAACTTCTGTGCTGGAGCACCACCTATCGGGAACTCCCAGAACTAATGACTTACTGCAAGAGACCATTCCGTGGAAGATAGTACAGTTACGTAAGAACTTGCCGTAACAGTAGATCTTCGAGAGAGGCTCTTGCAGTAGGTAATTACATATAGGACTGATGTCGGCAGGTGGCAGGACCTCACGGAAAAATTTCTAGCTATCATTTCCTGGCGGGGACCGCCCCCCACATCAGGTGACCGGCATCAGACGACATCGGTATAAAGGGGCGGTCCCAGACGCCCGCCTTCCAGTTCTTTCCTGCCACAGGCCTGAAAGGCTCGGACGAGAGAGAAGCAGATATTTCCTTCAATGGAAAAGGAGCTAAAAAAGCCTAGGGGGACGGAGAGCAGGAAGGTATTACCTACTGCAAGAGCCTCTCTCGAAGATCTACTGTTACGGTAAGTTCTTACGTAACTGTACTATCTTACTTCGAGAGGGCTCTTGCAGTAGGTAATTACATATAGGACAGAATCCCAAGCAGTCTGGAACAAATGAAAAGGCACCAGAAGGAGGAACTACTCCAAGAAGTAGCAAACGACCTTGCAAACCTCAAGATAGGAGGCCTTGCAAGACAGCTAACCCGAAGCCTGCTCTACAGCGAGAGGCAATGTCCAAACTGTAATGTTTAGTAAATGTATGGACGGAAGTCCAGGTGGCGGCACTACAGATGTCTGCCGCAGACACATTCTTGAAACAAGCCGCAGAGGCAGCTACTCCTCGAGTGGAGTGACCTCTGACTTGACCCAGTAGGGTCTTGTTGTACTTGTCATAACAGAAAGTGATGAATGAACCAACCACTTTGATAGGCATTGCTTGGAGACAGCATTGCCTTCCCTTTTGTGAGCAAAAGAGACGAACAGCTGATCAGTCTTTCTGAGATCCTTCATCCTATCAGTGTAGTATCTCAGAATCCTGTGGACATCCATGGTATGGAGCAAGTATTCTCCTTGGTTGGAATACTGCATGAAAAAGGCAGGTAATTCAATAGACTGATTTAAGGTAGACTCCGCTACCACTTTTGGCAGAAACTTAGGATTCATGCGAAGAGCTACTCCTTCTTTGTGAAAGATCAGATAAGGGATTTTACACATAAAGGCCTGGAGCTCGGAAATTCTGCGAGCAGAAGTAATGGCCACCAAGAAGAGCGTCTTCCACGATAAGAACTTCAAGTCTGCGGAAGCCGCAGGCTCAAAGGGAGGAAGGGTAAGTTTCTCGAGAACAAAGTTTAAGTCCCGGGGGGAGCTGGAGTCCAAACAGGGGGTCTAAGATGAAGGACCCCTCTGAGAAAAGTCTTGGAAACCTCCAATTGGGCAAAAGCCTTATCAGTAAAAGGGACATGGTAGGCTGAAATAGCCGCCATGTGGACTTTCAAAGAGGAGTGACTGAGACCCATGTTGAAAAGATGACGCAGATAATCGAGCAGAATGGCCACAGGACAGGAGAAAGGCTCCACATTCCTGGAGGCAGCCCAAATGGAAAATCTTTTCCATTTCATAGCGTAGGTGGACCTAGTGGAGGGGTTTCTAGCCTCCACCAGAATCTCGGCCACCTTAGGAGAGACGCCAAAACGAGATTGGGCTAGGTCTGCAGGAGCCATGCATGAAGTTGAAGAGACTTGAGTCCCGGATGGACCAGGGTCCCCTGATCCTGGGTCAGCAATCCTCGAGATAAAGGCAGAGGAAGAGGAGGAACCTCTGAGTATTGTTGTAGAAGAGAGAACCAAATTTGTTTGGGCAGAAAGGAGCGATCAGAATCATTCTCGCCCTTCCAATGCCAGTTTCTGCAGCACACAGGGACCAGAGGAATCGGGGGAAAAGCATAGACGAATCTGTCCTTCCAGTTTAGAGACAGAGCGTTGCTCCAGAAAGCGCCTTGCTCTGGAATGAACGAGCAAAAAATTGGAAGCTTTGTGTTTTGGGAGGAGGCGAACAGGTCTATCTGTGGAGTCCCCCAAGTCTGGAAGATGCTTTTTAGCACTTTTTGGTCCAATTCCCACTCGTGTGGCAGAGCCGAGGAATGACTTAGCTTGTCTGCCAGGACATTGTCGACTCCCAGAACATGGATCGCTGTGAGGTGAAGGTTGTGAAGAGTTGCCCATTCCCAAACCCTCATCGCTTCCCTGCATAGCGGGTAGGACAGAGTCCCTCCCTGCTAGTTGATGTACCATACCACGCACATGTTGTCTGTTTGGACGGCTAGGTGACCAGGAAGGATGTATTGGTGAAGGGCCTGGAGAGCATATAGCACTGCTCGAAGCTCAAGCACATTGATGTGGAGAGCTAACTCCAATTTTGACCATAAGCCCTGGGTTCGGTGAGGGCCCAGATGGGCTCTCCAACCTTCGCCTGATGCGTCCATGGTCAGAGTCTGAGTGGGGGGAAGATGAAAAAAGCGGACCCCCCGGAATAGGTTCTCTCGAACCATATACCATTGCAAGTCTCTTATCATTGGCGAGGAGATCAGTACCAGATGATCTAGGTCGTCTACAAGTTGATCCCACTGAGAGTGGACAGTCCACTGAGAGATCCTCATGTGGAGGCGCGCGCGCAGAACCGTCAGGATGGCAGCCGCCATAAACCCCAGGAGATGGAGCACCGACTTTGCCAGAACCCTCCTGCGTTCCGATAGAAGGGAAATCTGGGACTGGAGGAAGGCCCTCCTGTCCGGAGGCAGGAAGGCCCTGCACATTGTCATATCAAGGATTGCCCCAATGAACTGGAGTCTCTGGGAAGGATCCAGGTGAGACTTGGAATGGTTGATGGTGATACCCAGGCCAGTGAAAACCTGCTGGGTGAGGGAGAGAAAATGCAGGAGTTCCTCCCTGGACGGGGCAGCCAGGAGCCAATCGTCCAGGTAGGGAAAAACCTGAACTCCCAAAGTATGCAGGTGGGTCACCGCCAGGCATTTGTAAAGACTGGGAGCCGAGGAAAGACCAAAGGGAGCCCGGAATTGGTAGTGGTCCCCTGGAATGCAAACCTGAGGTACTTTCACGCGGGCGGGCAAATGGGGATGTGCAGGCACGCATCCTGCATATCCAGTGCACAAAGCCATTGGCCCGGCCGAAGCAGGGGCAAGAGGGTTTGAAGGGGGAGCATCCTGAGCCTCTTGTATTCCACATAAAGGTTCAGGGAGCTGAGATCGAGAATGGGTCTGAGATCTCCCGTCTTCTTTGGTACAAGGAAGAAATGGGAATAGTAACCCATCCCATGAAGGTGAGGGGGGATGGGCTCTATGGCCTGCTTTGCGAGGAGAGCAGAAATTTCTTCCTTGACCAACAGAAGATGGTCCCTTGAGTAAGAGGAGTTCAGAGGGGGGTGACGTGGAGGTTTCTGCAGAAACTCTTTGAGTGCCCCTCTGCTATGATCTGAAGCACCCATGAATCTGATGTTATCCTCTCCCAACCCGGAAGGTGAGGGAGAATCTCCTCCTACCAGTTCCTCTGGAGGCCCAGAGGCGGTGGGAGAGGGAAGGAGTCAGGTGGTGTGAGGCAGCGCCACAGCTGGGGCACCCGCTGCTTTTTGGGTGGCGGGGCCTGGCAGCTGTGGGGCCTGACGTTTGTGGCCCGCCTCCTGAGGTTCTCGCTTGAGGTGGCTGCACTCGCTAAAGGGACGGCGCCTGCGGGGATGGGGATGGTACATTGAATCAACAGATTTAAGCGGGCCGTCCTCTTCCTGTAAGTCAGTGATGATGTCCTGACATCACCACTGAAAAGTACAGAACCCCTGAAAGGTGCTTCTTGGATTGCTGACTGCACCCCGGGACCAGACCTGACACACGGAGCCATCGTGACATTTGACGAGGACGCAGAGAGCTCCATCCTCGTTGTCCACTCGTCGTGGAGTGCGCCTCAGAATGTGACGACTGGCCGAGCGAGCAGAACGGACCAGGTCGGCTAACTCCTGCTTGACATGGGAGTCAGGCAAGGAGTCAATCTTGGATTCCGCCTGGGTAATGACAGCCTTCTGGTAATCCCCCATATGTGCTACATAATTTAGGGCCCTGATCCCCAGTGTGGAAGAAGCATAGATCTTCCTTCCATACTGATCCAGAAGGCGAGATTCCTTACCCAGGGGAGACGAGCCCAAATGTTTGGGGTGTGCTGACCGGCCATGAGCAGCGCTAATCACAACTGAGTCTGCACGGGGGTGAGAGTCTAAAGAGCCTACACCCTCCGGAGCCTGGTATAGCCTGTTGGACTTTTGAGGAAGTGGGGCTAAAGCCGACGGTTGTTTCCAAATGGTGGAAACAAGGTGGGCATGAGGCTCGATCCAGGGTGGCACTAGAGTAGGGGCTGTAAGGGGCAAGTCCAGATGTTTGGCGAGTTTAACCCGCTGGGGATCTGGTTCTAAGGAACGCCACTGATGGACTTCCTGGATCTTCCTGAGCAACTCCGTGAAGGAAGGATCCTCCGGAGACTTCGGAGGAGTCCTCGGCCGGGGCTTGGACGGAGAGCGAGGCTCGTCGTCTTTCTCAGAACAACCATCGGAGGAATCCGAGGAGTCCGAGAGAGAAGAAGAGGAGAAATTTGAAGCATGGTAAGACTCCCTAGCTTGTCTAAGGGGAGGAATGGGTTCCTTAGGGGGGGATCCCTGGATGCGTGTCCTGCCCCTTTCTGGATCCCGAGGGCAGAGCCCAGGAATCCGGAGGCGGAGGGGGGAGTGTGCCATCTGGGGCGTACGGGAGCCGGGGGTGGCACTGTCACCATAAGACGGCTCTCGACTTCCTTGGTGAGCTGAGCCTTGGCCTCAGCCCACCACGAGGCCAGAGTCTCCTGGAGATCTACCGGCGGCCTAGGGGGCGGTGGAAGAGGAGGAGGGGGATAGTTGTATGGATGAAATCCATAAGGAGAGTATCCGTAACCCGGCTGTGGGAATACCGGAGCTGGGTATTGCGGCGTCGGGTACTGCGGCGTCGGTGGAGTCGGCGCCGGGTACTGCGGCGCAGGATACTGTGGACCCTGGTAAACCGGCGTCGGATAAGACGGCAGATACCCGGGTACCGGAGGAGCTGCCGGAGCAGACGGCCCAGTAGGGAACTCCACGGGCGGATCGGCCATGATAGGCCCGTTGGGTGGAGGGCCTGATGGGAGAGGAATATCCCCCGCCGGCATCGGAGGGGCCGGCATCGGAACCAGCATCGGGGCCGGCGTTGACGGGGCCGGCGTCAGAGCCAGCGTCCAGGGAGCCGGCATCAGATCTGGCTCTGTAGGAAGGGGATCAGATGGTGGAACCTCATCCCGAGCCTCGCCCAGGGATGGAGGGGAAAAGTCCCCGGGGTCAGGCGGGGGACTCGGGTTCCCGGACGGCAGCAATTCTGCGGGAACCTGGGACGACAGGACGGGGCAGGGTCTGCCGAGGCTCGAGGCCCAGCGCACGCGGAGGAGCGATGGTGACTTAGGGCGAGTCCCGCAGACGCCAGAGGAGCCGTGTCCACTGGGTCCCTCGCCGGAGGCGGGCCGAGGATGGGAAGAGGCCCGTCCTGGGGACACTGCCGCGCGCCCCAAGGGTCGGGCATCTTAGCGGTCTTCTCCTGGTGGACGCCGCGCCCACACCAGTAGGCCGCAAGCTCGCGGCGGTACTGGGGGCCGGCCTTTTGCCCGGAGGCACCGCGGCTCAAACGCGGAACCGACGGGCGGTTAACGCCTCCAAAGCCTTGAGGCTGCCGGCTGATCCTCTGGAGGGACGCTACCTAGCCATGGCTCTGGCCGGAGTCGTGGAGGAGGAGGCCTTCTCCGTGCCTTCTTTGTCCCGCTTCTTGTGTCCTTCAGGGGAGGTTGACGCCTGCTGAAGCTTCTTCAACTCCTTCTCCATTGTGGACATCTTCTTTTTGAGGAGATGGGCTTCTAGAGACTGCTAGCGTTGTCTTCGGGTGGCTGCGCTGAAATGTAGGCAGTGCGGACACTTGTCGACCGCGTGGTCAGGGCCTAAACAAAAAGGCAGAGGGAGTGACCGTCTTTGTGAGGCAGTTGGGCGCCACACGAGTCGCACTTATTTTTTGAAGGGGACGACATATACCGACGTTCACCTGACAAAGAAAACAAAATACTGATACTTTTCGAAAACCACTCAAGCAACAGGACTGAGCTTTATGAACTTCACTGCTGAGAGCTGCAACGCTGACGGCAGGAAAGAACTGGAAGGCAAGCGTCTGGGACTGCTAGCTAGAAATTTTTCCGTGGGGTCCTGCCGCCGGCCGACGTCAGTCCTATATGTAATTACCTACTGCAAGAGCCCTCTCGAAGTAAGATCTACTGTTACAGGTGAGTAAAAACAGGTTACTCACCTGTAACAGTAGTTCAAGGAGTGGTATATGTTGTTCATCCACACTATTTTGCATGTCCCTTTCCCATTTGAATCTTGCCAGAAGTCTTCGAGCTGGCTCCTCCCACCCACTCGGGTGGTATATTTATTTTATTTTGACCGGGTAAGTGCACTAGACAAATCCTACCTATTTTTAGGCACGACCCGGGGGAGGGGGATACAGATGAATGCCAACTGACCTTGAACCAGATTTAGCTGTTGGTGGTATTTTTAGTGAATGAGGGAAATTTGGCCAGGACACCGGGGAAATTCCCATACTCTTTTTGATAAGTGCCATGGGATCTTTAACATCCACCTGAACTACCACCAATCCAGGCAGATGGGACCTCGGTTTAATGTCTCATCCGAAAGACGGCACCTCAGAAGTGCAGCACCCCTCTCATGCTGCACTACAGTGTCAATACTAGGATACTAACCCAAGTGGCAGATGTGGGAACTGAACCCACAGCCCTCTGATCTCCCGGCCTCAGAAGTGAGTGTGCTACCTACTGAGCCACTGACACTGCTAATATAACTGCTGGTATATACCTCGGCTCCGCCCCATGACGCCAGATCTTAGCCCGCTGGAAACCCCCTACTTAAGGAACAGAGATTGGAGAACCAAGGCCCCAAAACCAGCATCCCGGCGTGACTCAAGGTCGATGTGGTGGTGGGCAATGAAGGTGTTTGCTGACTTCCAGGTAGCAGCCCGACAGATTTTCTGGATAGGGATGTCCCTGGAAGCAGCCAGCGATGCAGCAGTATGGTGGGTAGAATGAGCTCTTATCCCTCTGGGAGGCTCCTTGCCCACCAACTCATAGCACAGACCTATGCATGATGTAATCCATCTTGCTATGGTCCATTTGGCTACAGGTCTGCCTGGAGCTCCCCTGTCCTTTCGGTAGACATGATAGCCACCAGGAAGGCCGTCTTCCATGACAAGTGTGACAGCTCACACTTGTGCATTGATTCGAATGGCTTGCCCATGAACTTTGCCAGTACCATCAGTAGATCCCACGGAGGTGGAGGTTCACGCACCGGAGGGGATATGTGATCCAGGCCTTTGAAAAAGTGATCGACCACTGTCTCCTGTGCCAATGTCAGCTGACCGGCCCTCGCCCGGCAAGCAGAAATGGCTGCAGGCTGCACCCCAAGGGTCAATGACCATAGACCCCCTTTGGAGAGAGACCAAAGGTAGTCGAGATTGTTAGCCACAGAACAGGATAAGGGGTCCAGACCCTTATCCTGACACCAAATGGAAAACCTTTTCCATTTGAAGGCATAACATTTCCTGGTCGATTCCTTTCGAGATGCCTCCACCACGGCGTAGACATCTTCAGAAAGACCCAACACCTGAAACTCTAGCCACTCAGGTACCAGGCTGTGAGATGCAGGGATTGAAAGTCTGGATGGAAGACCTTCCCCTGGTTCAGAGATACCAGGTCCGGGAGCATACAAAGCTGCTCTTGGGGCCTGCAGCTGAGGCTGAGGAGATCTGGATACCAGAACTGGTGCGGCCAGTCTGGGGTTACCAAAATCATCGTCGCCTTGTCCCTCCTCACCTTGAATAACACCTTGTGGATCAAGGGAAATGGAGGGAAGGCGTAGAGGAGGCCTGGAGTCCAGCCTTGAGAAGACATCCCCCTGCTGAGGGGGGCTGGGCATGATACAGCTTCAGCTCGGTGTTTTCCTTGGAGGCAAACAGGTCCACCATTGGTTTGCCCCAACGGGAGAACAGGCTGTAAGCTACTTCTGGATGGAGATACCACTCGTGGGATGTCTGGCCTATGTGGCTGAGAGCATCTGCCAGCTGGTTCAAGGCTCCTGCCACATGGATGGCTAGGAGATCCATCTCCAACCAGCTATTAAGGGTCTCAGATGCGAGCCTCCTGCACAGCAGACAGGAGTGCGTCGCCTGTTTGTTGAGGCAGCATGGTCGGGTATTGTCCATCTGGACTTGAACCACTTGACCCCCAGAGGTGAAGAGCGAAAGCTGACAGTGCCAGTCTGACTGCTCTGAGCTCCAACAGGTTGATGTGGCATCGGCACTCCTCAGGGGGTCCAGAACCCGTGGGTCCTGTTGTCCCCCATATGGGCTCCCTAGCCCATGAGAGGCGCATCAGTCATAAGTACGACCATTGGCTCAGGGCGAACAAACGGGATCCCTTCCTGCAACCAGTCTGGGGCGGTCCACCATTGGAGAGCGTCCCACATCTTCTGGGTTACAGTGATCAGCTGGTCGAAATGACTGTGGCGCTGAATCCACTGGGCGGCCAGCTCCCACTGGAGGAGGTGCATGTGCAACCAGGCCCAACGTGTCACTGAGGTGCACGGCGCCATGTAACCCAGAAGGCGTAGAAAGTCCCGGACAGGGCGCAAGTGCCCAACCAGAAATGATTGGGCAAAGGAGGAGAGAACCTCTGCCCTGTCCACCGGGAGCTGGGCTCTGGCTTGATAAGAGTCGAGCTCTGCCCCGATGAATCCCATCACCTGGGAAGGCATGAGTTCCGACTTGGCCTCGTTGATCAGGAAGCAGAGTTGGGAGCAGGTCTGGAGGGCCAGATCCCTGGACCTCTCCACCTCCTGTAGAGTGGAACCTGCCAGAAACCAATCGTCGAGGTAGGTGTAACTGACTCCCTGATGCTGGAGATGGGCCGCCACCACTGCAATACATTTGGTGAAGACCTGCGGGGCCGATGACAGGCTGAACGGCATGGCTCGGAACTCGTACAGGGTCTCTCTGACCCTGAAGCGGAGGAACCGCTGATGGGACGGATGGATTGGGACATGAAAGAACGCATCCTGCAGATCCAGTGAACAGAACCACATGTTTCGCTCCAAGGATGGTATGATCTGGGACTGAGTGACCATCCGAAAGGTGTGTGACCTGAGAAACTAATTCAGGTCATGGAGATCTAGAATGCTGCAAGAGCTATTTCTCGAAGTAAGATCAAAGGGAGTCGAGAATGTTAGGCACCGGACAGGACAGAGGGTCCAGGCTCTTGCACCGACACAAAATGAAAAACCTTTTCCATTTGAAGGCATAACATTTCCTAGTTGATTCCTTTCTGGACGCCTCCACCATGGTGAAGACATCCTCGCAAATACCCAAAGCCTGGAACTCTAACCACTCAGGTGCCAAGCTGTGAGGTGCAGGGATTGAAGGTCCGGATGGTATACCTTTTCTCTGATTGAGAGATATCAGGTCCAGGCATGCTGGAAGCCGCTCCGGAGGCCTGCAGCTGAGGCTGAGGAGATCTGGATATCAGAACAGGCGCGGCCAGTCTGGGCCTACCAGGATCACCTTCACCTTGTCCCTCCTCACCTTGAGGGGCACCTTGTGGATCAAGGGAAATGGAGGTAAGGCGTAGAAGAGGCCTGGGGTCCACGGCCTCGAGAAGGCATCCCCCTGCAGTGAGCCCTGCTGAGGGGGGGGCAGGCATGGAAGAGCCTCAGCTCAGTGTTTTCCCTGGAGGCAAACAGGTCCACCATTGGTTTGCCCCAACGGGAGAACAGGCTTTAAGCTACCTCTGGATGGAGAGACCATTCGTAGGATGTTTGGCCTAAGCGGCTGACAGCATCCACCAGATGGTTTGAGGCTCCTGCCATATGGATGGCAAGGAGATCTGCCTCCAAACGGCTGACAAGGGTCCAGATGCGGAGCACCTCTCTGCAAAGTAGACGGGAGTGCGTGCCGTCCTGTTTGTTGAGGTAGTACATGGTCGTGGTATTGTCTGTCTGGACTTGAACCACTTGCCCCCAGAGCCAAGAAGTGAAAGCTGACAGTGCCAGCCTGATTGCTCTGAGCTCCAACAGGCTAATGTGGTATCTGGACTGCTCGGGGGCCCAGAACCTGTGAGCCCTGTTGTCCCCCATGTGGGTTCCCCAGTCCATGAGAGAGGCATCAGTCATAAGGATGGCCATCGGCTCAGGGCGGACAAACGGCATCCCTTCCTGCAATCAGTCTGGGGCGGTCCACCACTGGAGAGCGTCCCACATCTTCTGGGTTACAGTGATCAGCTGGTCAAAATGACCGTGGTGCTGAGTCCACTGGGTGGCCAGCTCCCATTGGAGGGGCGCATGTGCAACTGGGCCCAATGAACCACTGAGGTGCACACCGCCATGTAACCCAGAAGGCGCAGAAAGTCCTGGGCAGGGTGCAATTGCCCAATCAGAAATGATTGGGCAAAGGAGGAGAGAATGTCCGCCCTGTCTGCCGGGAACAGAGCTCTGGCTTGAGAGTCGAGCTCTGCCCAGATGAAGCACATCACCTGGGAAGGCATGAGTTCCGACCTGGCCTCGTTGATCAGGAGGCCGAGTTGGGAGCAGGTCTGAAGGGCCAGGTCCCTGGACCTCTCCACCTCCTGTTGGGTGAGACCGGCTAAGAGCCAATCGTCGAGGTAGGAATAAATCCTGCCCCCCCACGCCTGAGATGGGCTGCCATCACTGCAATGCATTTGGTGAAGGCCCATGGGGCCGATGACAGGCAGAACGGCATGGCTCGGAACTCGTACAGGGTCCCTTCGGCTATGAAGTGGAGGAACCACTGATGAGACAGACGGATTGGGACATTGAAGAACGCATTCCGCAGATCCAGTGAAGAGAACCACATGTTTCACTCCAAGGATGGTATGATCTGGGACAGAGTGACCATCCGAAAGGTGCATGACCCGAGATACTAATTCAGGTCATGCAGATCTAGAATGGGGCACTAGCCCCCTGTTCGCTTGGGCACCAGGAAGTGCCTGGGCCTGCTGGAGGATCCGCCACTGGAGCTACTGCCTCCTTGAGGAGGAGCTGAGCAATGTTGTCTCGGACAGCTGACTGAGTCTGAGCGGATACTCTTTCCTCCCGAGGGGTGCGGGCTCGGCTTGGAGGGAACTGCTCAAATTCCAAAGGCAGTTCCTGACCGACCACTTCAAGAACCCACCTGTCTGAGGTAACAGAGGACCAGGTGGAAAAGGAAGTGGTGGAGCCGGCCCCCCATGGGAGGACCAGAGCTGAGGTGATGGGAGAGGGGTTGACAGCCCCCGACCCGTCACTGAGCAGGCTTGGAGGAGGAGGATCCAGGACCTGAACCTCTGCCTCCTTTACAGGCCTGGGAGGGCCTGGGCTTGGGTCAGGGGCACCAAGCTTGAGCCTGCTGCTGTCCACCTTGAAAGGACGACTGCTGAGCCGCAAGGGAAGAATGCCGAAAAGGCTTCTTCTTTTGCTGGTTCTTGCCCAAAGAACCCCTGGCAGAAGTAGCATCCAAGGTGGCACTGGACTGCTCAATGCGTTGAAGATGACCGGCCATGCCTGGGCCGAACAGGTTGGTCCCTAGGAAGGGCATGTCAGCTAGTTTGTGCTGAGTATCCGCCAGGAAGGAGGAGAGCCTAAGCCAAGTCCTGCGACGAGAGGCAACTGCGGCTGCCATCGAACGGGCACAAGAATCCCCAATGTCCAGAGCCATCTGAAGCTGCTGCTTGGCAACAGCTTGACCCTGATCCCGGACCTGCTTGACCGTGGTCTGCATGTCCATGGGGAGGTGTGGGAGGACTTCATTAAGAGACCCTAGAAGGGCGTGAGAGAAGTGTGCCATGACAACGGCTGAACTTGCCTGATGAAGGCCCAAGGAAGAAGCCGCATAGACTTTCCTGGCTGAATGGTCCAAAAGCTTAGACTCTATCAGGAGGTCGGTCAGTGTCAGCAGAACTGCCAGTATGCCTGAACACAGAGGCGGTCACCAGGCTCTCGGCTGAAGGGTGCTCTGTGAACCCTGCAAGGGACCCTATGGGCACCGCATACTTGCAGGCCATGCAGGCAGATGGAGCTGGACAAAAGGCAGGGCACTACCAGAGTTCTAAGGCAGGGTCAACAATAGCCTCGGCCACAGGAAAGGCCTCCGTTGGGGTATCCCCTCTCTTTAGGAGGTCTGTGAGAGGGTACTCCGCCTTTTTCTGGATTGGCTCCAGGGGCATCCCTGTGGACTCAGAGATGAGGCGAAGAATGCTCTGAAAAGACGAGGGACCTTCTCCGTTTCTAAGCCAACAGCTGATTCATCATCCCCAGGATGGGAATGCAGGCCGGTGACGTCCGAATCCGAGGAATCTGGATATAACATCCGACAGCCCAGGTCACCTTCGACTCGCTGAGGGCAGCCTGGAGTGACTGTGACCGACAAACGCCAGGGAAGCCCGGTGTCCAGCCTATCTTCCATGGAAGGAGCCCCTCCCACAGGCTGTTTGGGTGGAAAGACCGTTTTAGGCCGAACTGGAGGTTTTACCAGCTCCGCAGGCTGGGGAACCAATATAATTGGCTCCGAAGGAGTCGGCTTTGGACTAGGAGGCGAAAGCCAAGTAATGGCCGGTGTAGAAGCAGGAGTTGACTTGTGCCTGGTCAAAATCAGCTGTTGTCACATGAGGTCCTCATAGTGCCGGTGTTTCCACTGGAGCCTCTCCTCATCTGAGGATGACCGATGGTGTCGCCTCTTTTTATAGCATTTATGGCTCTTCCTCGGCCTTTCGGTTGAGGGGGTCCGAGACCTCAATCGAGATTGGACAGGCCAATTTGGTTGCTCGGGAGACACCGGTGGGACTAGTGATTTCCTGGGGTTGGGGACCACTTCCTCGATGGGAATCCTCCCAGCAGGCTGGGTCTCCTCATCTGGGAAAACCAAATTAAGAGTTTGATTGAGGGAATCGTCGACGGGAGTCAGCGATAAAGGATCGATGACAATCTACATAGTTTATCGACAGTTCGGTCCGACTGACCAGACGGCAAAGCTGAAAAGCCACCAGCCGAAGAAGAAATCTCGACCGAAGTCGAGACCGCATGTTCCTGGGACTGAGATCTCTCCCGCTCCCAAAAGCGTCTCCGTCAAGACGAACATTATCTCAGATCCTTCTCCTGCTTACGGGATCGAGAGGAGTGCGTGCCCGCAGGACCCTCTCCCTTGGTCAGGAGAGACTGGCATAACTCTTGGAAAGAATCTGAAAAGGTGGAGCCCAGGTTGCGTGGAACAAAGAAGCTTAGAGTGGTTTCTGCAGCATGAGCCGCTTCCTCCTCGAATGCTTGCATGCGCTCCAATTGCTCGGCGGATCCCACAGCTGTGGAAACCGCCCACCGAGCCTCCTTGGATTTCACTGGAGGGTTCGGTTTCTCCGGCCTCCCAGGCGTTTGAGATGGTTGAGGATGTTAAGATGAAAAGCGAGACACATCGCATTTCGAGGTGTCATGGTTGACACCGAGGCACTAAACACATGCGGTGTGGGGATCGGTGCACGACATCTTCTGGTCAAAAGGGCACCGATGAAATCCGGGGGAAGACTTGTCTTCCATAATTGAAGAAAAACTTGTGGTTGCTAATGCGAACGAGACGGATTTTAAAAATAACTGAAGGTTTTAGAGCCAGGGCCTACAAAATACGTGAGCACGAGGGAGGCAACCTGAATCTTCCAGCGGAAAGGAAGATCTTGAGTCATGGGGCGGAGCCAAGGTATATACCACCCGGGTGGGTGGAAGAAGCCAGCTTGAAGACTTCCGGTAGATTTAAAGTGGAAGGGGACATGCCAAGGAGTGTGGATGAACAACATATCCACGTTCCTAGAAGTGGGATTTACGCCATATATACTTTAATCCAGGAGTTTTGTGCGTGGGTACTGGACCTAGTACCAGGGACAGCATAGAGAAAGGTATGGATTCTGCAACAGCAAGTCCAGGAGTGGTTACCAGGAGAATGGCAGCCAAACTAGCAGAGACAGAAGTCCAGGCTGAGATTGTACACCCAGCACAAGTTATGGAAAAAGAACAGACAGTGACAGAACCTGAAAGCCTGATGGACTTTTTCAAATGGTGGGCTATACAACAAAGAGAGACAGAGAAGCAGAGAGAAAAAGAGATTCAACATTTAGAAGCACAGAGGAGAGAAGAAATGCAGTGACAAGAGCAGCAGAGAATAGAAGCAGCAGATAAGAGAAGAGATGCAGCAACAGGAGCAGTGCTGGCTGGATGCCTTGCAAGCTATCAAAGCAGAAGGATCTGGCACTGGTGCAGCAGAGCAACAAGGTACAAGCAACTAAACTTACAAAGTTGTGTCCCTTGGATGATATTGAGGCATACCTGACAACTTTTGAAAGAGCTGCCACAGCATGCCAACGGTCAAAGCAGCAATGGACAACCAGACTGGTACCCTACCTGACAGGTAAAGCCCAACTTGTCTACAGCAATATGGACACTGCACAGTCAGAAAACTATGACCTGGTAAAAAGTGAAATTCTGAAAAGGTAAGACATCTTAGGCAACACCTACAGGCAGAGATTTTGATCTCTGAAGTACAACTCTGTTGACAATACTCGAGAAGCCTTCACCCGATTCGAACTCCTGATAACATGGCTCCAACCAGAGGGCAAAACAGTCCCACAGATCATCGAAACATTTGCCATGGAGCAATTCATAAACATCCTGCCTATAGATGTGCAGCTCTGGGTAAAGGAACACTGACCAGAAAATGGGGAAAAGGCTGATCTTACTTCAAGTAGAAGCTCTTGCAGCAGGTTCAAACAATGAGGACTGGTGCCACCTGGTGGCGGTTCTGGCAACTTTTTCCCTAGCAGTACCTACACGGGGAATGCCCTCCAACGCTGGCTCCACCCCCAACATCACCCTATATAAGGGAGGAGTTCCCCTACGTACTCCAGTTCTTTCCCGCCACAAGGTCAGGGTTAGTTCAGCGTTTCGGCTAGTACCAATTGCTCTTCTCCACACGGTAGTTTTTACTACAGAATTTGATTTTTTCCTCATATGTCATCTCATTTGAACAAGTGCGCTTGTGGGTGACAGATTCCCATGAAAGACGGACATTCTGCATGCCTTTATTGTCTGGGGCATGACCATCACACCGACGCCTGCCCTCATTGTCAGGCCTTCAATTCGCGGATGTGAATTCAGCGCCAGAAGTCCCTCACGGCCTTTATAGCAGAATCAAGACTGGCCGCTATGGAACGGGCCTCTTTGTCGGGGGAATTCTAACCTCAGCATGCCCACAAGCACCATAAAAAACATCGGGACCAGGACAGAGGGAGATCCCACTCGAAGCACCGGTCCTCGGGTTCGAAGTCCGGATCGTCAGGCCATGACTCCTGCCTCACGATGGTCAAGCCTTCATCAGTGGGTTCTTCTTCTTCCATTACTTCCCTCCAGCCCTTGAAGGTTTCTCAGTCTGAAAAATCCAAGGGTTCAGGTAAGAGATCTTCCTGCTCGGCTTCCTCCTCCTCCTCCTCCAAAGCTGACTCCCGGGAGTCAAGCAAGGTCTCCGGGCCTACGGCCGGTAGGGCTTCCTCCCTCCTGCCAAAACACAAGGCCTCAGACCGACGCCAGCCTTCGGCTGCTGACCGGCACTCAGCCGAGAAAACTCCTAGCCACAAACCCAACTGTCGTCCGTCCAAGGAAAAGGAACGACGCCTGTCGGGTGTCAAGGACAAGCGGACACTGGACACTTGTTCGCCTGATACTACATTGGCCCGGCGATGGTTATTCCGCTGCCGGTAGTGGTTAAACCGACGCCGGCCCATCCGGCGCCGGTTCTGTCCCCTACACCCGTCAGCTCGGACACCACTTCTCTACGGTCGCTGGTCCACCTGATGCCGGACCCCGACGACGGTGGTGCTGATGCCACCCCGATATCTCCCCTTAGGCCGACACCTGTCGATAAGGGTTCTGATCTGATGCCAGTCCCCCCCCCATACGGCGGGGCCAGTGCCGGTACGGGCTCGGGTGATCCTCCGCCTACACCTGACTCTCCAAAGCTGCACCTCTCTCAGGTGAAGGAGCTTTTTGCCCACTGGTGGGACACAATAAAAAAAGGACCTGCCAGCTGGGGCGCCTCCACCCACTCCAGTGCCGGTTCCCGACCAGGTTGAACCGAGCAGTCAGGGGACGACGTGCCTCCTCCGAAGAAGCACAACAAGAAATCCAAGAGGGACCATTCCTACAGTTCCTCCCGTTCCCCCTCTCCTCCTCTGGAAAAGAGGCCGAAAAGGAAGAAGCGTAGCCCCTCTCTCTCTTTCCCCACCACCTCCTATGTAGACTCAAACTCCTCCTCAGTCTACTCGGAGCCAGACACTGGGGACATGGATGGGCTCCCTAAATCCTCTCCAGATGACCCCAGTTTTATGGAGGTAATGAGGCACATCCAGGCCAATATGGAATGGGACACTGAGGCCCCGGACCCCGAACGCTTTCGGCTGGCTAAGTACCTCTGCCAGAAAGATCCAAAGCCGGCGGTCATCCCTCCCATGGTCGACACCTTTGCTGATGTCTCCCATGTGACCTGGAAGTGTCTTTATTCCTCCCCTGCTGTGCCAAAAAAGGCCCACCGGCTCTACCGGAGGCCTACCGACCATCCCTTTTTAGGTGAACTACACGCTTCGGACTCAGTGGTGATTTCGGCAGCTCATGATTGTTCGCAGAGGCCCAAACATCTGAGCACACAGCCGCCAGATAGAGAATCTAAGCAGCTGGATTCCATGGGCCGTAAGGTGTACTCTGCTGCCACCTGTAGCATAAGGAGTCTTAACTTCTTAACCCACATGGTCCAATTCCAGAACGCCCTATGGGAACAAGGATTTGACTTGGTGCAGAGCCTGCCCAATTGTCCTCAATGGACTGAGCTTGACAAGCTACTGCAGACCGGCTCAGATGTGGGTACCCATGTTCTGCGCTTGGCCTACGACTCTGTGGACACCTCCTCTAGGGCGGCCGCCACTGGCATTTGCCTCTGACGCCATGCTTGGCTTCGGGTATCAGGGTTCGATCTAGATGTACAAGTCAACCTTCTGGATATTCCCTTTAAAGGCCCCGTGCTCTTCTGCGAGGACACGGAGCATGTTATTACCAGGCTGCAGGACTCCAGAAAAACCATCCGTTCTGTGCAGTCCATGTACCACCCGAAGCAAGGGCAAGCCAGAAAGCCCCATTTTCGTGGCCATGGGGGACACCAATCTCAGCAACCTCATTTTCAGCAGCAGGCTCAACGAGGTGGCTTTGGTCGTGGGGCGGAGCCAGGGGTGCCTCGGCATCCTCCTCTAGACCTCCAAGAGCAGCCATTGCCGCCTTCCCTCCCCCACCCAATGCCTGACTACTCAGGCGACCCGCCTCCTCTGGTAACTCCACCAGAGGAGCCGGTAGGAGGACGCTTTTCGCTCTACACAGATGCGTGGGCTCAACTGACCTCCGACCATTGAGTTCTGGAGCTCGTGGAGTTCGGGCACTCCATAGAGTTCACATCCGTTTCATTAGGCAGACCACCCCCCCATCCTGGTACCCAAGGAAACAGAGCCCTGATCAGGCAGGAGATATCCTCCCTTCTAGAAAAAAGGGCCATCGAGACAATTCCAACGGCCGAATCAGGAAAGGGTTTTTTCTCCCACTTCTTCCTAGTTCTGAAGAAAGTACAGTTACGTAAGAACTCACCGTAACAGTAGATCTTCGAGAACAGCTCTTGCAGCAGGTTACACCATTAGGACTGAAGCCGGCAGGTGCCAGGACCCCAGGGAAATTTTCTAGCTAGCAGTATTTAGCGGGGGACTGCCTCCGACGTCAGGCATAGTACATAAGGAGGCGGTCCCCCAGAATCCCCAGTTCTCCTGCTGGAGACTTCAAGCCGCTGGATGACATCAGAAAAGGAGACTGAGGATCCGCCATCAAATGGCAAACAGAATGGTGTTGAGAACACCTGATCCTAGGAGAAGGATATTGGAACAAAAAAATCTACCTCCAGCAGGGATAGTGGGAGAGAAAGTACCTGCAGCAAGAGCTGTTCTCGAAGATCTACTGTTACGGTAAGTTCTTACGTAACTGTACTATCTTACTTCGAGAAACA
Organism: Neoceratodus forsteri; assembly: GCA_016271365.2. Lineage (NCBI taxonomy): Eukaryota > Metazoa > Chordata > Ceratodontiformes > Ceratodontidae > Neoceratodus > Neoceratodus forsteri. The sequence continues at coordinate 424,463,947 of CM028138.1, forward strand.
GCTCTTGCAGCAGGTTACACTATTAGGACTGATTCCCAAGCAATATTGGAAATCCCACACCATTGGGAGGAGGGAAGGTAGAAATCCTTAGTAAAACCTAAGCCTAGGGCAGAAGTCCTTGAAGGAATGCTAGACCAAAACCTGCTCTTCACCTTGATGCAACATCCAGGCTATAATGCCTGATGAAGGTGTGCACAGTGCTCCAAGTCACTGCTGCACAGATGGCTGAGGTGGACACGTTCTTTAAGGCCGCAAAGGAGGTAGCCACCCCTCTTGTGGAATGACCCTTAACTGTGCCCGGTAAGGGTTTGTTGCGCTTCTGGTAACAGAACATGATACAATGTATGAGCCACCTGGACAGCGACTGTTGGGAAATGGGAGCTCCCATCATCCTGTGGGCGAAGGAAACAAAAAGCTGATTAGATTTTCGGTGGTGTTTGGTTCTCGTCAGGTAGTATCGAAGACACCTATGCACATCCAGAGTGTGCAACAGGGCCGCTCCTCGATTTGAATATTGAGGGAAGTACACTGGTAGATCGATATCCTGATTAAGAGTGAGAACTGAAACCACCTTAGGCAGAAACTTCGGATTGGTCCATAAGGATACCCTGTCCTGGTGGAAAACCAAATAAGGTTCTTTGCACATTAGTGCATGAAGCTCTGAAATTCTTCTGGCCGAAGTAACGGCAACTAAAAAGAACATCTTCCATGTAAGGAGACGAAGCTCGCAATCCACGGCTGGTTCAAAAGGTGGCAATGTAAGCTGCTCCAGGACAAAGGGTAAATCCCAACTCGGAATAGGATCTTTGATCGGAGGTCTAAGGTGGAGGACACCTCTCAGGAAGGCTTGTGCCGTGTCCAACTGAAATATAGGACGTTGGCCTACAGGAGTGTGATAGGCTGAGATGGCACAAAGGTGTACTTTTATTAAGGAGTAGGCCAAGCCTGTCTGAAAAAGAGCCATGAGGTAGTCCAAGACCGACCTTTTTGGACAATCCAGTGGCAAAAACCCCCGCGTTTGAGCCCAGAGGCAAAATCTGCGCCATTTCATGGCATAAGTAGCATGAGTGGCCAGTTTTCTAGTGGCCACTAGAACGTCAGCTGCCTCTTGCGAGACCCCGAATCGCAAAATGGCTGTGTCTCTAGGAGCCAAGCGTGCAGGCTCAGCGAATGAAGGTCCGCATGGACCAAGGTGCCCTCCTCCTGAGACAACAAGTGAAAGCTGATTGGGAGAGGCACCGGAGGTTCCCGGGATAGCTGATGTAGTAGATGGAACCAGATCTGCCTGGGCCAGAACGGCATGATAAGTATCAGCGTCATTTGCTCTCTGCGAAGTTTCAAAAGGACCCTCTGGATCAACGGAAAGGGAGGGAAGGCATAGAGGAAACTGCCTGCCCAGGTGAGGGACAACACGTTTCGCCGGAAAAAGTACAGTTATGTAAAAACTTACCGTAACAGTAGATCTTCGAGAACACCTCTTGCAGCAGGTTACACCATTAGGACTGAAGCCGGCAGGCACCAGGACCCCTACGGAAATTCTCTAGCTAGCAGTATTCAGCGGGGACCACCTCCAATGTCGGTCCCGCACCCGTCAGGCATAGTACATAAGGAGGTGGTCCCCCAGAATCCCCAGTTCTCCCGCCGGAGACTCCCGGCTGCTGGATGACATCAAAAGAGGAGACTGAGGATCCGCCATCAAATGGCAATCAGAGAGATGCTGAGAACACCTGATCCTAGGAAAAGGATGTTGGAACTAGAATCTACCTCCAGCGGGGATGATGGGAGGGAAAGTACCTGCTGCAAGAGCTGTTCTCGAAGATCTACTGTTATGGTAATTTCTTATGTAACCGTACTATCTTACTTCGAGAAACAGCTCTTGCAGCAGGTTACACCATTAGGACTGATTCCCAAGCAATAATGGAAATCCCACACCATTGGGAGGAGGGAGGGTAGAAATCCTTAATGAAACCAAAGCCTAGGACAGAAGTCCTTGAAGGACTGCTAGATCAAAACCTGCTCTTCGCTTTGATGCAAAATCCAGGCTATAATGCCTGATGAAAGTGTGCACGAAGCTCCAAGAAGCTGCAGCACAGATGGCCGAGGTGGACACATTCTTTAGGGCTGCAAAGGAGGTAGCCACTCCCCTTATGGAATGACCCTTGACCACGCCCGGTAAGGGTTTGTTGCGCTTCTGGTAACAGAACGTAAGAAAAAATTACTCACCTTAGTAATGTTGTTTCTTCTAATGGAGTCTTGCTATATTATAGACATTAGCAGTTTGATCCAGCTCTAGAACTGCCCCGGAGTGAAATGGTTAAAACCATTCCAAAATAGAATTTTGGCACGAGAGCAGCTCTATCTGTGTCATTTCAAACTTGAACTGTCAGATCTTTACGAGCCAAACTCACTAAGGTCTGTGTGAAGCTGTAACCTACACTAGTCAAATGGCTACCTAAATAATAACAACCATTGATGGTCCCAACACCTAAGACTCAAGTCAGGGGACCAGAAATACTAACACCATTCTAATAATATGAAAATGGAACATAAGTATAATAAAACACACACACGTACACATACACACCCCAAAGTCCCAAAGGGACAAAATGCTAACAGGACATAAGTAGTACCCACACTAAGTTGCCCGCACCCCACCAAGTAGGGTTCTGAGAGGGCAGGTTGGGAGGTCTATAATATGCAAGACTCCATTAGAAAAACAACATTACTAAGGTGAGTAATTTTTTCTTCAAACAACATGAAGTCTTGCTATATTATAGACATTAGCAGAATACACAGCAGTACCTCCATGGAGGAGGGGCAGAACCTACTTAGGGAATAGGCTCTGAAGAACAGCTGTGCCAAACCGAGCATCTCTCCTGGCCTGGACATCCAGGGAGTAATGCTTGGTAAAAGTGTGTACCGTTTTCCAAGTAGCAGCCTGGCAAATCTCTAATAAAGGGATATCTCTGGCAGCAGCTAGAGACGCAGCTGTACCCCTGGTAGAATGAGCCCTCAAACTGGGGGGGGGGCTCTGCCCACTTTCTGATAACAAAATTGGATACAAGAGACAATCCACCTGGCTATTGATCTCTTAGTGGCAGGTTTGCCTTTCCCAACTTCACCATAGGTAAGGAAAAGTTGGAGGGATCTGAACTGGACCTTTGGTACGCTTCTATATAATAACTAAGAGCTCTCTAACATCCAGGTTGTGCAACCTCCTCTCAACCGAAGAGGAGTGATCAGTGAAAAATACTGGAAGGAGATAGATTGATTAAGATGGAAATCTGAAACCACCTTAGGCAAAACTTCCTATTAGTCCTAAGGACTACCTTATCCCTGTGGAAAGAAATAAAGTCAGTCTCCACTGACAAGGCTTGCAATTCACTTATGCATCTGGCAGAAGTGATAGCCACTAGAAAACAGTTTTCCAAGTTAGGTACTTAAGCTCTGCAGAAGACAGAGGTTCAAAGGGGTTGCATTAACTGGGCAATGCAAACATTAAGGTCCCAAGCAGGGCGCGTTCCCGAAAGGAGGATTAGTATGGAGTAATCCCTTAAAAAACTTGGAAAACACAGGATGAGAGGAAAGAGGGATGACTTTCCTGCTGACACAAAAAGCAGACACAGCTGCCAAATGAACTCTCAGGGTAGCTGGTCTGAGACCCACGGAATTAAGATGTACCATGTAATCTAACAAAATGGACAATTCTAGCAGATTCTGGGAAATATTTTCCAGCACACCAAATGGAAAACCTTTCCATTTAGAACTATAAGTAGCCTAGTGGAAGGCTTTCTGGAAGCCTTTAGGATCTCAAGAACACCCTGAGAGAGGTGTAAATCAGCAAATCTAACTCCTCAAGAGCCAGGCCTTGAGGTTGAGGGATTTGAGGTCCGATACCAAACCCTTCCCTGGGCACAAGTCAACAGATTGTGATTCCTGGGGAGGCAAGGGGAAGATGGACTGTCAGAGACAGAAGGAGTGGGTACCAGGGCTGCCTGGCCCAATCCGGGCAATCAGAATCACCTGCAAGGCTGAGATCTGATTTTGACTAGTACTTTGAATAGGAGAGGAAAGGGGAAAGCATAGAGGAACTTCCTCCCAATCCAGAAGAAGGGCATCCAGGGGAACTGAGCCCAGCACTGGAGGCCTGCAACAGAACAGAGAAAGTTTGTGATTGTCTGGGGCTGCAAAAGATCTATCTGAGGGATGCCCACCTGGCAAAACTATCCCCAGCACTTGAGGATCCAGGGACCATTCGTGATGGCCCTGGGAAATCCTGCTGAGGGCATCCGCTAGGACATTGTCCTTCCCTGGAAGATGAACTGCTATGAGGAAAGTGTTCAGAATAGGCCAGAGACCACAACTTCATTGCCTGGTGCACAGGGTCAAGACCCAGTGCCCCCGCTTGTTGATGTACCACATTGTTGTGGTGTTGTCTGTTCTGACTTGTATCACCTTGTCGTGGACAGATGCAGAAAAGCTTGAAGAGCTAAAAGACAGCTCTGAGTTCCAGCAAATTGATGTGGAGCAGAGATTCCTGGGGACCAAACTCCCTGAGGGAAAGGTCGCCCATGTGGGTCCCCAACCCAGAAGGGAAGCATCTGTAGTGAGAGTCAAGTCATGAGAAGGGAAATGAAAGGGACCCCGCCTCTAATTGCTCTGATCCTGCCACCACTGGAGAGCTAGGATCAAGGTTCGAATCACTGGGACCAACTTGGAAAGGGGGCTCTTCTCTGAGACCAAAGGTTCTAAAGTGAAACTGAATGTCTCTCATCTGAAATCTGGCCCCTGCACAACAGCTGTGGATGCAGCCATGTGCCCCAGGAGCTGCAGAAAGTGTCTTGCTGGTCGAGAGACCTGCAGAGTGAAGGAAGAGGCCAGAGCCACTAAATTTCTTACCCTTTCTGGGGAAGAAAGGCTCTGGCTAGCTTTGTGTCCAATTCTGCCCTATAAAGGTGAGTACCTGGACTGGTTCCAGAACCGACTTTGTAGGTTTAGCAGAAAACCCAGGAGGTGAGAAGCTGCTGGGTGACCTGCAGGTGAGATTTTACCTGTTCTGGGGACTGGCCTACAATGAGCCAGTCGTCTAGATAGGGAAAAACAGCAATCCTCTGCCTCCTTAAATGGGCCACTGCTAGACACTTTGTGAATACCCTTGGAGCAGAGGTAAGGCCGAAGGGCATTGCTCTGAACTGGTAATGACCTGAGGGCAGTTCGAATCTGAGGTACTTTCGATGGGATCTTCTGATTAGGACATGGAAATAGGCATCCTTGAGGTCCAGGGAGGCTAGCCAGTCCCCTGGCCTTAGGGAAGGTAAAATCATTGCCAGAGTTACCATTTTGAACTTTGGTTTCAAAAGATGCTTGTTCAGATATCTGAGATCTAAAATGGCCGCCATTCTCCTGTCTTTTTGAGGTAAGGAAGTATCTGAATACAGACCCTGCCCTGATGCAGGGAGGAACCCTTTCTACTGCTCCTGAGAGCTAACAGGGATGAGACCTCTGTTTCCAGAGCGAGGGTCTCTGAAGCACTTGCAGTAGAAAAGTCTGCTTCTCAACTTGGGAAACTTTTGAAGCTGAGAACCAGACCCTGGCTTACTACTTCCAGAACCCACTTGTCTGAGGTTAAAGAAGCCCAATTCTGACTGAAGTAAGCCAGCCTGCCCCCACTGGTACAGGAGAATGGCCCTGGGCACCCCATCAGGGTGCCTGTTCTGCAGGAGCTTTAGGCTGGGGGTGGGAGCAGGTCTGCCCACCCCTCGCTCCCCTGCTCTGAAGAAGCCCCTCTGAGCATAGGCAGAGGAGGCCTGAGTCTGGTAAAGGCCTGTGAAAAGGCCTACCCTCACCCCTGGGGGCATGCCTTTGAGGAGTGGCTTGCCGCCTTAGCCTGGGCACCTTGTAAGTAGTCCTATATTCATCCATCTTTTTCATGTAATTCTCTGTCTGTCTCCAAACAGAGAATTTCCCACCACAGGAAAATCCATAGCCTTAGTCTGGGTATCCTGTGACAAACCAGTACACCTGAGCCAGGCCAACTTACGTAAAAGCTACAGATGTGGCCATGACCCCAGAGGAAACATCATTAACATCCACAGCAGCATGAAACTGAACCTTAGAGGCTTCAATGCCATCAGCAGCCACCTGTTCTAGTTCACTAGCCAGCTGGCCATGGGCCTGCTTGGCCAATTGCATAACAGTATCCCATCTAGATTTGATACCTAGCTACATAAGCCATATAATTTGCTTGCCTGAGTCCCAGAGAGGCTGCCATATACTGTTTTTTTGCCATGGCATCAATCTTCCTGGAATCCTTGTCAGGAGGATGTGAAGCCAAGGGAATATTAGCTTTATCACAGGCAGCAGCCTGAACTACCCTAACATGACTGCATTGCTGAGAAAGGAATTCTGTATCAGGGCCTGACAATGTATACCTTCTGTCCATCTTTTATCTACAGGAGGCATAGAATAAGGAGCTTTTAAAATTTTAATTGTTTGTTTCTAAAAGACTTATGTAAAGGAACAGACAATCTCCTAGACTCTGGAATATCCATCATTTCTACAAAATCAGGCTCCTCTGCTCATCCACAGCCTCTTCTAAAGGAAGCTGGAGGGTTTCAGCAACTTTTTTATAAAACATAAAATGAGATGGGAACTCAGACAGCATAGGGGGAGATTCTAAAGGTCTGTCTGGGGAGATGTCCGTTCAATGGGCACACCCAGACCTTCCCAGCCACATTCATACTGTTCATAATCCTCCTCCCCCTCCTCTGGTTCATAAAATTCCTCAATATCATAATCCTGAACCACTGGGACCGGATGAACCGACCTTTTACCAGATAGTGGTGGTTCAGACTGACCCTGAGACAGTGACTGGACAATTTGTATGGCTTTTCGTTATCTCTGCAGCAGTTGGAGAAGGAATTTTGGACTCAGACCTGCTGATTTTCTTGTTTTCTTTACTGGAATTGGTTCCTCAGAACCAGCTTTTCTTTGCCTGAGAAGTCTGGCCCTGGTCAGAGGCACTCCTCTGGTTCAGTTGGCACCGAAACCGGGCTGGCCATCGGGTCAGCGGACTTTTGGCCTCTGCTCCTGAGCCTGCCCAATCTTTTTCCAGGGTGGCTGCAGGGAAATTCCTCATACCTGCAGTCTGATTGAGGTGGTCAACTTCAGACAATAAACACATGGTGTGGGTCAGCCTTAGCAAAGACTTCCCCACAAACATCACAGTGTTGAAACCAAGTGGGCCCGTTTTTCTTTTTGGGTTTCTCAGACATAATGCCAGCCTAACCAAAACTTGTCTTTTAACGGCAGTGCTAGGTAAGCAACCTTATTTGTTCCTAACCAATACGGTATTGGAAAACCGTAATAAATCAGTTTTTTTTTAGAACCGATAAGAACGGGAACCGTGACTCTAAAATAGTAACTTTTAGTTTTAAATGAGTTTTAACCCACTGATCGGTTCAAAACCGAACCGATAACTTACAAGTTCCACACAGACAAAACCTTCATTTACTTACGGTTACCACAGATATTTATTTATTTATTTATTTATTTATTAATGTAATCAGTTTACAACCTTTGAGCCAACGGCTCATTTACAAAGGTACCTCATCAACAATGGTAGATAATACAGTTAAAATAGAAAGCAGAGTACATACAAAGAAGAGCATCAGTATAAAACAGACACGCATTAATGGCACCTGGTTACAGCAAACATTGGTAGTGTAATACAGAGCAAAAAATGGTATAATTGACAGCAGTAGCTGGGCAGCAGGTGTTATGCATAGGTCATAGGAATGCAACGCTGGCTCTACCCATCAGTAGTATACAGCTGGTAGAGGGAAAACAATGGAAGTAGTGAGGTTGTTAGGAATAAGGAGGGAGGGATGGAGCAGCCCAGAGGCACTGTCAGGGAGGAGGGGGTGGGGTTGGGGCATCCTTTAGGCACAGGAGCAGCAGCGCTTGCTGAATAGCTCGCTTTTGAGGGCATTTTTGAAAGTGGAAATGGTGGGGTATCAGTGACGCCCCGGGAAGGTTGTTGTACCATGCAGGGCTCTATGGCAGAACGATCTCTGACCAAGTGAGGTCCTAGCACGAGGAACCAGGAAGGTGGCTTTGCAGGAGGTCCGGTGCTGACAAGGGGCTGTGCTGGAAGGAGGGAGGAAGTCAGCCCGGGGAGAAAGTCCAAGTAAGGTTTGAAATGATGCACATTTGGTATAGTAGGCTGCATCGAGGTCAAGCATAGTTGCAAGGTCATAGAGTTGGTAGGTATGAGTGAGCTTAGGGGCCCCTGTGATAAGCCTGCAAGCCTTATTTAGGAGAGAGCTTGAACCGAACGGTTTGTGTGTTAAATAAAAACTATTCTCGGTTAAATCCAACCGAGAAAACACTTTTAAACCGAGAAATGAACCGAGCAGAAGGAGAAATCTCCGGAGCGACTGTTCACTGAGGCGGAGTAAAGAATCTGACAGTTCAAGTTTGAAATGACACAGATAGAGCTGCTCTCATGCCAAAATTCTATTTTGGAATGGTTTTAACCATTTCACTCCGGGGCAGTTCTAGAGCTGGATCAAACTGCTAATGTCTATAATATAGCAAGACTTCATGTTGTTTGAATACACTGAATGAGCCACCTGGATAGCGACTGCTTGGAAACAGGAATTCCCATCATCCTGTGGGCAAAGAAGACAAAAAGCTGGTCCGATTTTCGGTGGTGTTTGGTTCTCGTCAGGTAGTACCGAAGACACCTATGCACATCTACAGTGTGCAACAGGACCTCTCCTCGATTAGAATAGTTGGGAAAGTACACTGGTAGATCGATGTCCTGATTAAGGGAGAGAACTGAGACCACCTTAGGTAGAAACTTGGGATTAGTCCATAGGGATACCCTGTCTTGGTGAAAAACCAAATAAGGCTCTTTGCACATGAGTGCATGAAGTTCAGAAATTCTTCTGGCTGAGGTAACGGCAACTAAAAACAACATCTTCCAAGTAAGAAGACATAGCTCGCAATCTGCGGCTGGTTCAAAGGGTGGCAGTGTAAGCTGCTCCAGGACAAAGGGTAGATTCCATGGCAGAATTGGATCCTTAATCGGAGGTCTAAGGCGGAGATTACCTCTCAGAAAGGCTTGTGCCGTGTCCAACTGAGATATGGTGCGTTGGCCTATAGAACAATGATAGGCTGAGATGGCACAGAGGTGTACTTTGATCGAGGAGTAGGCCAAGCCTGTCTGAAAAAGAGACAGGAGGTAGTCCGAGACAGACTTTTCTGGACAGTCTAGAGGCGAAACCCCCCATAGGCAAAAATGGCGCCATTTCATGGCGTAAGTAGCATGAGTGGCCGGTTTTCTCGTGGCCACCAGAATGTCAGCTACCTCTTGTGAGGCCCCGTGTCACAAAATGGCTATGTCTGCAGGAGCCGAGCGTGCAGGCTCAGTGAATGAAGGTCTGGATGGACCAAGGAGCCCTCCACCTGAGACAACAAGTGAGAGCTGATTGGGAGAGGCACCGAAGGTTCCCGGGATAGCCGATGTAGTAGAGGGAACCAGATCTGCCTGGGCAAGAATGGCGCGATAAGTATCAGCGTCGCTTGCTCTCTGCGAAGTTTCAGAAGGACCCTCTGGATCAACGGAAAGGGGGGAAGGCATAGAGGAATCTGCCCGCCCAGGAGAGGGACAACGCATCTCACCAGAAAACACCAGGCCCTGGATCTAGCGAGCATAAACTGGGCAATTCTGCATTGGATGGGGACGCGAAAAGGTCTAACTCTGGTGTACCCCATCTGCGAAACAGATCCTCTACTACCTCCTGGAGTAGTTCCCACTTGTGGACTCTGGCCTGAGAGCGGCTCAGGCCATCTGCAATGACGTTGTCCACTCCGGGGACATGAACACCAATGAGGTTTGCGCCGTGTTGCAAAACCCAATCCCACACCCTCATGGCCTCCCTGCAAAGCGGGTAGGAATGGGTGCCTCCTTGTTTGTTGAGGTAATACATCACCATAGAATTGTCTGTTTGTAACAGAAGAGTACCCGGTGGAATCTCCAACTGGAAGGCCTGCAGGGCATGAAGAACTGCTCTTATTTCCAGGATATTTATGTGGAGATGAGTCTCTTGGGCTGTCCACAGGCCCTAAGACTGGACACTGTCAAGATGTGCACCCCATCCAAGCCCTGAGGTGTCTGTGGAGAGTGTCACAATTGGAGATGGTGCAATGAAGGGGACCCCCGCTGATAGATTCTTCGGATCTAGTCACCATTGCCAATCCCGGATTACAGCCTTAGTGATCCAGATTGGGAGCTGCAGATGGTCTTGCTTTTGATCCCACTGGACCCGTAACATCCACTGGGTCACCCACCTGTGAAGACAAGCAAGCGGGACTGTTGCAATGGCCGCAGCCATGTGTCCGAGCAGGCAAAGGACCAATCTGGCAGGAACGGTCTTCTTCACCAAAATATCCCTGATGAGGGATCTGATGTGTTCCGCTCTGTCCTGGGGAAGAAAAACTTTCCCCTGGACGGTGTCCAGAACTGCACCTATGAACTGCAGTCTGTGACAGAACCAGGTGTGACTTCTCTTGATTGATAATGATGCCCAATGTCTCGAACAGAGACTGAGTATAATGAATGGCGGACATCAGGGCCTCATGAGAGGGCAGCATGAGAAGCCAGTCGTCCAGGTAGGGGAAACACGTAGTGGACTTGTCTCCTCAGAGTCACCACTATGACCGCCATGCACTTCGTGAATACCCGAGGTGCTGATGACAGTCCGAAGCGGAGGGCTCGGAACTGATAATGGTGGCCCTGAAACTCAAAGTGCAGAAACTTCCTGTGCACTTGAGCAATGGGTATATGTAGGTAAGCATCCTGCATGTTCAAGGACACTAGAAAGGCACCTTGCTTGAGCATGGGAATCAGGCCTGGGAGGGTCACCATGCAGAAGCGTTTGTACAGGACCGATTCGTTGAGGTCCAGTATCGAACGGAGGTCCCTCGTTTTCTTAGGAACCAGAAAGAAGTGAGAATAATATCCTGCACTCCTCTGGTTCCATGTTACGTGCTCTATAGCTTCTTCTCCCAGAAGCGCAAGCACCTCCTGCTGTATGAGTAGGGTGTGCTGACCCGAGTAATGGGAAAGCAGGGGAGGTCTTGCCGGTGGGTGGTCGAGAAATTCTATGAAGTGGTCTTTCCTGACCAATTGGAGAACCCACTGGTCGGCGGTAATCGACTGCCACCCTAAAAAGTGGCGAGCGATGCGACCCCTGACCTTTTGTGCCTGTTGATCCAGAGGAGGGGCAGGGGCCAGGAAGGAGTCATGCTGTGGCAGCACTGGTCCCTGCAGGCTGGGCCGGTTTAGTGTAGCGTTGGGCTCTGCCTGGGAATGACTAAGCCTGGGCTTTATGCTGAAAAGTGCCCCTTTGTTGCTGGCTGCTGCCTTTGTTGCCGGCTGAGAAAACGGCTCTGGTTCCTATGAAAGGAACCAGGCCTGGATCTGTACATGGCCTGTACAGACCTGACTGCCTTCCCAGCGTCCTGGAGTTTGGTGATAACCATCTCCGAGGGTTCACCAAAAAGTACTTCGCCATTGTAGGGGACATCAAGAATGTTCTGCTGTACGTCTGGGGTGAAGCTGGAGACACGGAGCCAAGAGTGTCTCTGGAGACAGATGCCTGAAGCTGCAGCTCTGGCGGATGAGTCCGCAGAATCGTATGCGGCTTGTAGTACTTGGGTACCCACATCAGACCCTGTGCGGAGAAGGTTTAGGAGCTCCGCCTTCTGAGCGCCATCCTGAAGTTTATTGACCAGGTCCTGGCCCCCAGCCTTACAGGGATTCTGAAATGTACCATGTGGGTTAGGTACTTCAGGGACCTGATGGAGCATGTAGCAGCCGTATACATGCGCCTCCCCAGGGCATCCAATTGTTTGGATTCCTGGTCCGGTGGCTGTGTGCTTATGTGTTGCGGTCTTTGGGACAGGTCATGTGAGGCTGTAATGACCAGGGAGTCTGCCAGAGGTTGTTGAGCCAAGTACTGGTCCTCTCTTGGGGCCTTGTACAGGTGGTCAGCTTTCTTCGGCACAGTGGGAGTGGAGTGCGGACGCTTCCACGCAGCCTTGGTGACGTCCGCGAAGGTGTCCACCAAGGGTGGCACTACCACAGGCTTTGGGTCTTTCTGCTGAAGATAATGGGCAAGGCACTGCCTTTCGGGGTCAAGGTCTTCAGCATCCCACCATATGTTGTCCTGGATGTGCCTCATGATCTCAGAGAAAGAGGGATCATCCGGAGGAGACCTGGGAAGGTCATGTGGGTCAGATGATGGAATGCTGAGTGGAGAAGGAGATCTGGAATAATCCGAGGTATCCAATCTGGAGTCCTCCCCTGACGGAGTATACCGACAACGTCTGGGTCACTTGGGGGGACCCTGATGGAGAACTTGAGGGAGGCCTTCTCCTGTCCTTGGATCTACCCATAGGAGGTGGAGTCTGCTCCTTAGGGGTTGGTGGTCATCCTGCTGGCCCCTTTGGTGGAGGAGTGGGCGTAGGAGGTGAAGGAGTAGGAGGAGGTTTTACAGGAATCACATCCTTTTGGATGGTGTCCCACCAGAAAGTTAAAAGATCCTTTACTTCTTGTAGATTCATGCCCAATGACGGGCCCGACGCCGGGGCAGGCGTTGGGTCCGTGGGTGTCTCCGGGGTGGGCGAAGGTTCCCTCAGGAGTCCGGCATCCTCAATGTTGCCCGCCTGGTCTTCGGGCAGCGTCGTGTCCTCCTCCATTGAATCCCTGTGACTGGTGTCCACCGGTGATTGGGGGGCGGTCTTCGGCTCCGGTGAATGCGAGTCCGACGCCTTTGGGTCCGGCGAATACCCGGCTGGCATCTGGTGCCTGGCTGGTATCACGGCTCTGGCGAACGCCTGGCCAACCACGTATGCTTGGTCGACGTCTGGTCCAACGTCCGCTTTATGGACGTCAGGTCTTTCGTCTTCCTGGGTGGTGGATCCGGACCTCTGGGAGACCGATCTGGAGTCGGGGTCCTGACGGGTCGATGAGGAAGACTTGTGGCATTCGGAAGACTTGGAAGAGGCCCGAGAGGTAGTGGAGGAAGCCGAGGGCCTTGAAGTCCTGATGGGCTGGAGAGTCGAAGAGCCGCCTGAGGCCCGGACTTTGACCAGAGGGGGCTGAGAACGAGCTCTGGAGGGAGAGCGGTCAGATCGGGTGGAGCCTGAGCTATGCAAGTCCGAGGCCCGGTTCGGGGATCTGGACCTTGCTTTCTCCCAGTGTTTATGGGCCTTGGAAGAAGAATCACCCCTGGAGGAAGGTTCTTTGTCCATCCTGCTAAGTTTCTCTTCTAAAAGATACGCCTGAAGTGCCTTCTGACGGTGGATCCTGGTGCGGCTGTTGAACCCTTGACAGAAGGAGCAGGCCTTGGTGTCCGGGTCCCGGGTCCTAAGCACTGCGCGCAGGATGAATGAGGATCCTTGAAAGGGATCTGTTTTCCGCAGACACACTTGGAAAGGTGTCCCTCAGAAGAAGGAGTTGGAGAGGACATTAGTTTTGTAGAAACTACTTGAAGAAGTTCTAAGTCATTGTGCGCTAGGTAGAGACCGAGAGGCCGATGCTGGTGAGTCGACAGCGGGAAAAGAACTGGGGATTCTGGGGGACTGCCTCCTTATGTACTATGCCTGACGTTGGGGGTGGGACAGACATCGGAGGCGGTCCCCCGCTGAATACTGCTAGCACCACAGACAAGATGAATGCAGATCCTTAAGAGGTATCTGTTTGCTGCAAGCACACTTGGAGGGATGTCCTTCTGGGGAGGAGATGGAGATGCCGACATTTAGGTGAACAAAAAGCGCTGGAAGTTCTTAGCATCGCTCACTGGAAGCGGGATCATGAGGCCGATGCTGATGAGTCAACGCCGGAAAAAACTGGAATTCTGGGGGACCGCCCCCTTTTGTATGATGCCTGACGTCGGGGGTGGGGCCAACGTCGGGGGCGGTCACCGCTGGATACTGCTAGCTAGAAAACTTCCGTGGGGTCCTGGCACCTGCCAGCTTCAGTCCTAATGGTGTAACTGGCTGCAAGAGCAGTTTCTCTAACTAAGATGTCGGGAGATCTCAGACCCATTCTGGACCTCAGCGATCTCAATCAGTGGGTCTCCTACAGGAGATTCCAGATGGTTTCTCTTCCCACTCTCCTCCCTCTCATTTCAGCAGGAGCTGGCTAGCATCCCTGGACATGCAGGATGCTCACTTGCATTGCTATTACCAGAAACCATCGGAGATTCCTCAGGTTCAGGTTCAAGAACAAGGACTATCAATTCCGAGTCCTCCCTTCAGCCTTTAAATGGCCCTGAGGGTCTTCATGAAGTGCTTGGCAGTCATAGCAGCACTCGGAGACAAGACCATTTTGTGTTTCCTCACTGGACAACTGGCTCTTCCTGGCCCTTCTAGGCCCCGCCTGTCGGAGACTCTCAGGGATTCCATCACTCTGTTTCAGGGTCTTGGAATCACCATCAACAGGGAAAGTCTAATCTGTCTCCATCCCAGATGCTCCAGTTCACAGGAGCCTCTCTGGACACCACTCTCGGGAAGGTTTTTCTTCCCAGCGACAGAGCGGGTCACATGCGCACCATCGCGTACCAGGTCTCTTCAGCCTCAGAGGTGCCGACTCACCTGCTCCTCAGGTTGCTTGGACACATGGCGGCTACCATAGTGTCAGTCTCCCTGGCCCATCTTCGCATGCGGACCATCCAGTGGTTCCTGAGGGTTCAGTGGAACCAGACGTCAGACGATCTGGACGCCTTGGTCAGAATATCAGAGCTAATCCGCCGAGAGCTTCGCTGGTGGATGTCATCTGAAAACCTCCTAAAGGGCATTCCATTTCAGCTGGGGGCACCAACTCAGTCCCTCAGAATGGATGCTTCGTCCCTGGGATGGGGGGGTGCACTTGGGGAACCATCGCACGCAGGGTACTTGGGTCTCCCCTAGATGCGAACCTGCACATCAATGTCCTGGAAATGAGAGCAGTGCTCTGTGCCCTTCAAGCCTTGGTATCGGTCCTTACTCTGGGCCATCTGTTGGTGCAGACAACACCGCAGTGATGTTCTACATCAACAAACAAGGCGGTACTCATTCCTCTCCCCTTTGCAGGGAGGCAATGCGGGTATGGGATTGGGCCCTGGAACACCACCTGTTCCTGACGGTAGTGCATGTTCCCAGGCTCCAGAACATGCTGGCAGACACACTCAGCAGGACACGGTCGCAAGCTCATGAGTGGGAATTGTGTCAAGACGTGGCAGATCGCATCTTTTGCCTGTGGGGGACACCAGCGGTGGATCTTTTTGCCTCTCAATACAACGCAAAACTGCCCAGTTTTTGCTCGCTAAGTCCAGAGCCTGGTGCTTCCTGGCAAGATGCGTTATCCCTCTGTTGGAGCCGGAGGTTCCTTTATGCCTTCCCTCTTCTTCAGAAGGTCCTCCTCAAGGCACAGTCGGAGTCGTCCACCATTATTCTGATTGCCCCATTGTGGCCTTGCCAGATTTGTTTCCATTACTACAGTGTCTAGCAGCAGAGCCTCCGATGCCTCTCCCTCTGTCCTCGCATCTTTTGTCGCAGAACAACGGGTCCCTGTCACACCCAAACCTGCGGTCCCTTCACCTGCATGCCTGGCTCCTCAGGACTTAGCAATGGTCCGTTTTGGGGTCTCTGACCAGGTAGCCAAGGTGTTGGTTGAGGCTAGGAAACCTGCCACCAGGGCCACTTACGCTTTGAAATGGAAGAGGTTTTGCATCTAGGCCATAGAAAAGCAGGTGGACCATTGGTCTGTCTCAGTGAATACAGCCCTGAACCTGCTCTTCTTTTCAGAAAGGCCTTAGTTATTCCT
Organism: Neoceratodus forsteri; assembly: GCA_016271365.2. Lineage (NCBI taxonomy): Eukaryota > Metazoa > Chordata > Ceratodontiformes > Ceratodontidae > Neoceratodus > Neoceratodus forsteri. The sequence continues at coordinate 424,479,824 of CM028138.1, forward strand.
ACATCAAGGTATACCTGGCTGCCATCTCCGCTTGCCAGTCCTCGTGTCAGGTAAGACGGTGGCTCAGATGGAGGTTTCAAAGCTTTTTTGAGTGGCATTCTGCATATCAGACCTCCCATCTGGGACCCTGTTCCTCCTTGGGATCTTTTGTTCTATCCTGCAGGACTCTTTCTCCTTCATGCTCCTGGAAAATGCTACCTGGTAATGGTCACTTCAGCTAGGCATATTTCTGAACTGCAAGCCCTCATGTGTAGGGAACCCTACCTGATCTTTCACAAGGACAGGGTTGATTTGTGCACAAATCCGAAATTTTTCTGAAAGTGGTCTCAGAGCTCACTTTAAACCAGTCGGTGCATCTACCGGTCTACTACCCGGAGTATTCCATTAGGGGCGAGGCCCTTCTCCACTCCCTGGATGTCCATAGGGCTCTCAGGTGTTACTTGGCTAGAACCAAGGGCATCAGGCAGTCTGATCAGTTGTTTGTTTCCTTTGCTCCTCTGTCGGCACGTCGCCCAGTCTCCAAACAGATGCTTTCCACGCTGGTTGGTCAGTGCATCTCCTATTGATTATAGAGATGCACAATAGGTGAACTTCAGGGCTGATTAAAACTCACTCTATGTCAGGGCTGTTGCTACTTCGTTCGCTGCTCTTAAAAAAGTTCCGACGGGAGATATTTGTGCTGCTGCTACCTGGAGCTCTGTGCACACCATTGTTAGGCACTACAGCTTGGACATTGTTTCCAGGCGCAGAGCAGGGCCTGGTTTCCAGAGGTTTCTTCCCTCTGTGTTTTTCTGCTCCTGTTTGTTTCCCCCTCCCAAGGGGTTGTCATAAGTTTATACTGCTTGGGACTCAGTCCTCATTGTTTGAACCTGCTGCAAGAGCTTCTACTTGAAGTAAGATAGTACAATTAAGTAAAAACTTACCGTAACAGTAGATCTTCAAGAGAAGCTCTTGCAGCAGGTATATTTCCTGCCCTCCTCCCCACAGGGATCAGGCCCTTTCCAGATTGGCGTTCTTCTGCTTGAAAGGTTGCCCGTTGGCTGTCAGTGGCTGTTTTTGACCTGCTGGTTTACTTGCCTGACAGGGGGGGCGTCCACGCACCGGACACGTGGGGAACTCCTCCCTTATATAGAAGCGGCGTCGGAAAGTGAGTCGACATCGTGGGGGCATTCCCACATATAGGTACTGCTAGAGAAAAAGTTGCGGAACCATACCAATGATCCTCATTGTTTGAACCTGCCAAGGCTTCTCTCGAGATCTACTGTTACAGTAAGTTTTTGCGTAAAGTACAGTTATATAAAACTACCGTAACAATGAGTCTTGAAGAAGGAAACTCTTGCAACAACTATGCGATGGGACTATACCACAATCACTAGGACCTCCGAGAGCTTCTCAGCCAGCAGTACCAAGCAGGGGACTGCCCCGTCAGCCGCCCCAGCAGCCCTGTTACAGAGGCGGACCCAGCTCCACCTCAGTTCCCCACAGGCTCGCTGACAAGCCCTGACAAGAGAGGAGATGAAGCACTCGATGAAGATGTAGATGAAGATCTGCACACCTCGGGGGGGAGGCGGAAATGGGACGCTGCTGCAAGAGCTCCTCTCAAAGATCTACTGTTACAGTGTAGAGTTCTTACGTAACTGTACTATCTTACTCCAGTGGGAGCTTTTTGCAGCAGGCTATAACAGTTAGGACTGAATACCAAGCAGTCACACCAAAGAGGTAGTCGACCCAGGAGGTGGACAATACTGACTCCATAGGCCTAGGACAAAAAGTCCCTGCAAACAGCCAGACCAAAACTGGCACGGCATCTGGAGCGCGATATCCAAGCTGTAATGCTTGACAAAGGTAAGCACCGAGTTCCAGGTAGCGGCCTTTATATCCCCTATGGAGATATTTCTCAGGGTGGCAAAGATACAGAAACTCCCTAGTGGAGTGAACCCTGGCCGGACCTGGTAGGAGTTTATTGTGCTTTTCATAACAGAAGGATACGCAGTGGACGATCCACTTTGAAATAGTCTGCTTGGTCACCGGTTTGCCCAAGCATTGTGGTGCAAAGGCCACAAAGAGTTGCTCCGACTGACGGTGTGCAGCCATCCTTTTGAGGTAATACCTCAAAGTCCTGTGGACATCCAATGTGTGAGGAAGAGCTTCCCCTCTATTAGATGGGGAAGGGAAATAGACTGGAAGGTCAACCGACTGGTTGAGGGTCAACTCCAAGACCACTTTCGGAAGAAACTTAGGATTTGTTCTAAGGGAACCCCTTTTCCTGTGGAAAACCAAATACGGCTCTTTTCACATCAGAGCCTGAAGCTCAGAAACTCTTCGAGCTGAGGTAATAACCAAAAAACATACCTTCAAGGAAAGAAAACGCAGCTCACAATCCGCTGCTGGCTCAAAAGGAGGGAGGGTAAGCTTCTCCAACACAAAAAGGAGGTCCCAGGGTGGGATAGGATCTTTAATGGGAGGTCTCATATTCAAAATTCCTCTCAGAAAGGTGCTGGCTACATGCACCTGTGCTAGCATGCTTATCTCCAATCAGAGCATGGTAGGTGGAGACAGCCCATGTGAGACCTTAATAAGAGGAGTAACATAGGCCATGTTGGTACAAGGAAAGGAGGCACTGTAACATTGAGTTCACTGGACAGGTGACAGGATCAAATGCTGTGACGAGGCCCATAAACAAAGCGCTTCCATTTCATTAGCATAAGTGGAGGCGGGTGGAGGGCTTCCTCACCGACACTAGGACTGCCGCTACCTCCGGGAAACCCGTATCTCTGTTGAGAACGCCTGAAGGAGCCAAGCATGCAGATGTAAAGAAAGGAGATCCGGATGGATCAACGATCCCTGTTCCTGGGATAGCAACTGCAAAGCATATAGGCAGCGGAGTTGGAGTTCTGTGAGAACCGCTGCAGGAGTGGGAACAAATCTGCCGAGGCCATCGGGGCTACGGGAATCATTCAAACCCTTCTGCCTGCAACTTGCAGAACTCTCTGAATGAGAGGGAAGGGCAGGAAGGCATAGAGAAACCTCCCTGCCCAGCAAAGGGATAACGCGTCTGGCCAGAAAACTCCAGGTGCATGCTCTCGCGAGCAGAACATTGGCAGTTTGGCGTGCGTGGTGACGCAAAGAGGTCCAGCTCTGGATGACCCCACTTGTTGAAGAGCTGATCTGCTATGGACTGTAACAGCTCACACTCGTGTGTTCTGGAACGAGATCTGCTTAAGCTGTTAGCCAGATTGTTCAGGATGCCTGGAACACGCACTGCGGACAGCAGAATGTGCAGCTCAGCGCCAGACTCTCATTGCCTCCCTGCAAGGGATACGAATGAGTACCCCCGCTTGTTGATGAGAAGATGACCACCATATTGTCTGTCTGAATTAGAAGAGCCCGGCCAGGTCCTCTTGAAAAGCCTCTAAGGCATAAAGAACTGCTCGCATCTCAATACACATTGATATGGAGAGATTGCTCCTTAGGTGTCCAAACCCCTTACGCTTGATGAGCACCCAGGTCGCTCCCCATCCCAGATCTGATGCATCTGTTGTAAGGGTCTGACCTGGTTGGTTCGGATGAAACCTGACCCCTTTCTCCAAATTCTGGGGGTCCATCCACCAAAGCAAAGTTCCCCTGACTGGCTCGGTGATCCTGACAAGAAAGTTTAGATCGTTGTAGCCCTGGTCCCACTGTACCCTGAGAATCCACTGTGGGACCCACATGTGGAGGTGGGCCAAAGGAGTGACTGGAATGGCCACCATGTGCCCCAGTAGCCTGAAGAAGTTCCAGCTGGAACTTGAGGAGTTACTGAGATCCATTCGGCAATCTCTTCAGGCGATGCACCTGTCTGGGGTAGAAAGCCATGCCTGGATAGAATCCAGGATGGCTCCAATGAGACGAGTCTTTGACTGGGCTAGGGGCGATTTCTGAAGGTTCAGGGGATCCCAGCTCTCAGAACAGAGAATAGATGTCTCTGAGGGCATGAAGTAGGCTTGACCTGGACAGGGCTGTAATCATCGAGTGTACGGAAAACGAGTCCCCTGGCGCCTTAGAGCCGCAGCCACCACTGCCAAGCATTTTGTAAAGACTACATGAATCGAGGAGAGGAGAACGGAAGAACTCACAATTGGTAGTGCTCCTTGGAAGTGGAACCTCAGAAACTTCCAGTGGGGAGCGAAGACCCGAATGGATATGCATCTTGCATGTCTAGGGGCAGAGCCAGTCTGCTTGGTGCAGCAGGAGGAGTAGACCTGGAAGGGTCACCATCCTGAACCTTTTACTCCATAAAGACAGAGAGCTGAGGTCCAGAATGGGACGAAGATCCTGCATCTTTTGGGACCAGGAAGAAGTGGGAATAAACCCCTTTTCCCGCTGATGCAAGGGACTAGCTCTATTGCCTTTTGCAAGAGGGTCTGAATTTCTCCTATCAGTGGGATGTGAGGGGGATATCAGGAGTACTTTGGTGGATATCTGGAGGAACTCTCTGAACTCGCGTGTGCCTCCCTGATAATGTCCAGGCCCATTGGTCCGCAGTTATCGACCTCCACCATTAGAGATGAAGTGAAAGCAGCTCCGACCATCTCCCAGAGTCTTCCTTTGGAAGAGGTGGGGCGGAAGGAATCATTGGGCTGAGCCGGGTGTAGGCAGAGGAGGCCTGGGAGGACTTGGGCCCCACAGTTGAGAGCGCCTCCGGTTGCTGGTTATGACCCTCCTATGAAACGCCTCTCGACCCTGCTGATTACCTGGGCTTGTCCGCATGACCACCTGAGGGCTTGCAAATGGCCGTTTCCGCTGCCACAGTACATTTGGCGGACCAACCAGATGGACTTGCCCAACTCCTGGAGACGAGAATCAAAGCTTCCATCTCCTGCCCAAACACGGTATCCTGGAATGGCAAATCCCTGATACCGACTGCAGATCCTGGTGAAAACCGAAACTCTTAACCAGGCATGGCACCGGCACACCCAGGCGGCTGCCCTGGCTGCTGTATCTCTGCAGTGTCATGCAAGGCTCTCAGGGCATGAGGACCTACATTGGAACCCGATTTAACAATGTCGAGAAGCTCAGTCTTCTGCTCGGAATCTGGCATGCTCTCAGTAGCTTGTCCCTCTCCACAGAGCATTCTGGTACTGGACCATCGTCAGGAAGTTAAGGGACTGGATGGAGCAGGTAGAGGCAGTGAACTTTCTTGCCCACTTGGTCCAAATACCGAGACTCTGGATTGGGAGGCTGTGAGCTAAGGTGCTTCGGCTCCCTGGACTTGTCATGGGCAGCCGTGATGACCGAAGAGTCCGCCTGAGGGTTCTCTGCTAAAAAGGCTTCGGCCCTCGGGGCCTTATACAGCCTGTCCGATTTTTTGGGAACAGTCGGGATGGAGGTCGGACGCTTTCAGGTAGTCCGAGTCAGGTCCTGGAAAGTGTCCACTAAAGGAGGGACCACCAATGGTTTCGGCTCCTTTTGCCTCAGGTACTTGGCCAACCTTCGGTGTTCTGGATCCAGGTCCTCCGTTTCCCACTCATTGGAGGCCTGGATATGCCTCATGACATCCATAAAGGTCGGATCGTCTGGAGGCGAGCAGGCTGGTCCTCTCTCCTGGGGACCGCCTGGACGTTGAGAGGAAGAAGATGTCACGAAGAGCGGAAGATCGACTACTAGGTCTGGAATAGTCAGATCTCTCCTTATGACCAGACTCCCCTGTTGTCGGTAGCTGGGGGACCGACATTGGTCGAAGACTGGCTCCAGTCCGGGCCGGCAACAGAACAAGAACCGGCGTCCGTCAGAGGACCGGCGATGAGCGCTCTCGTCTAGGGGGCGAGAAGGGCTGCGAGTGTGAGACCTGGACCGCGATGGTCTCCAGTCTTTGGGAGCGTCGGCGGTGGTCTTTGGACTGGCGCGGAAGCAGGCCCTGGATGGAGTGTGTGACAGTCGCTCTGGGGACTTCCTCGGGGAAGGCTCACCTCCAGGCTGTGGTTTGCCCGCCGGGTCTGGTACCGGTGTCTGGGCCGGCGATGGGGGGTCCGCTTCTGGACCTGCTCCCACCAGAAGAACAACTCCTGCAGCTCGTCCTTTGAGAAAACTTCGTCCGCTCAGCCCGGAATGGGAGTATCCAGAACATCAACACGTGAAGGGGAGCCCTCTTGGAAGCCCGGGGGGGAGGAGGACTTCGGGGACGGAGACATCGGCTGATCCACGGTCTCGCCCGAACCATTTGCCCCTACAGCCGGCATCGGAGGAGGGACCGATGACGGGGTGTCTCGGAGGGGGTGCTGGAGAGTCCTTCAGCTCCAGAGGCACGCCTTTAGCAGGCGGCACCGGTGCCTTGGGAGGTGGGGCCGAAGCTTTCACCTCCAAGGTCTTGGTGGTAACCCTTAGCGGGGTTACCTTCGGCTAGGCCGGCTTCTCCTCCTATGGGCCGGCCTTGGCCTGAGACGACTTTGGATGCTTACCTGAGCCCGGGGACACACGGGCTTTTTGGAAGAAGACTGCGTAGTGAGAACAGAACCCAACCAGGACCAGTGTCGGGACCTACTGTGGTCTTTCCCGTGGCGCTTGGTCTTGCGTTTCCCCTCTGAAGTGTGCAGATCCATCTGTTTTTCAAGTTGAAATGCCTTCAGGGCCTTAAGACGTCGGATCCAGGTCTGGCTGGTGAACGCCTGGCAGGCTGAGCAGGCTGCGGTATCATGGTCCGGCCCAAGGCAGAAGACGCTGCGCTTGTGCCGGTCTTTGGCGGGGATCTGCCGTCTGCAATCGCACTTGTTTTGGTGACTCTCCGGAGAGACCGACGATGGTGAAGACATCCATCGAAACACTGGAAAAAAATGTCGAAAAATGGTACAAAAATGATATATAAGGCAATTTTGCTGTTCCTGGCAAGCTGAGGAATGAGGCTCTTCTCATGTGCGCAGGACGCGGCGGGAAAAGAACTGGGTGGAACTGGGTCCACCTCTTTTGTACCACAGGGGCTGACGCCGGGGCGGGTTGATGTCGAGGCAGTCCCCGCTTGGTACCGCTGGCCGAGAAAGTTTTCCGGAGGGTCCTAGTGCCTACGCATAGTCCTAACTATAGAGCCTGCTGCAAGAGTTCTACTGAAGTAAGATCTGTACTTTTCTTTGGCGAAGACTACCAAATGGCCAGACAGACACCACAGCAGCGAGGTAACAGTCAAGCACCGGTAAGGCACACTTTTTCCAATTTAAACTCCAAGTCCGATAAGAACTCTAGTGGGGTAACAAACCTGTAACTGTAATAAGCCAGGTCATATTACAGAAATTGCCATAATGAGTGGACATTGGAACAGATTTGTCCTTAGCAGAATTGGAGCAAGTACTTAACAGATGTGAAGGTGGGAGATAAGACTGTAAAGGACTCTCTGATTAGGAAGCAGTCAGACCCTAGTGCATGCTGAAGTACTCAGAAAACACTGCAAAAGGACCAGGTACTGGTGTCATCTGCATACATTGGGACACTCAATACTATCCCACCACCCAAGTGACTCTGACCATTAAGGGTGTGTCGCACCAAATGAAAGTGGTAGTAGTGCCTGAGTTACTTGTACCCACGATTTTTGGAAATGACTGTCCAGGATTTACTGAGTTAATCTCAGAGGAACTGAACCCTGCAGTTTCAGCAGCAGTGGTAACAAGAGCTCAGGCAAAGAAAATCTCAAACGGTGGGGACAGTTCTCCTTTCAGTGACTGATTCGGACTTGTTTGAGCATAGCTCCAAGATCCAGAAATCCCGGAAAGAGACGATGCCTGAAGAAACTGTAGACTGATGGACATAAGGAATTAAACATATGAAAATACTGAAACTAAACTGATCACTGATTGTGATTTTCTTTCAGAACAAGCGAACAATGTTTCTCTCAGGTTATTTTAAGCAGCTGGGGTGAAACAAAACAAGATGCACCAATATTTAAAAATGTAATGGGTTACTGTACAGAGTTTAGGTTAAACTTCAGACACAGGACCAGATAGAACAATTGGTTACACTACAGAAGTAGTGAACAGAGCTGTTACAGATAGCACAATAGTCCTATGGCTGGTCACTCAGGGAGGGATCGCACCCTTGCTAGATTGCTGTACAGATTTTACTGGTCTGGAATTCCTGAAGATGTTGGTCTTACTTCGAGATATAGCTCTTGCAGCAGGTTACACCATAAGGACTGAAGCCGGCAGGCAGCAGGACCCCACGGAAAACTAGCAAGCTATACCAAGCGGGGGACTGCCCCCGACGTCAGATACATCATAAAAGGGGCGGTCCCCAGCATACCTCAGTTCTTTTCCCGCTGACAACTCGTGCGCATCGGCTCCACGGACGCCTTCAAGCTGACAAACGACGACAGAAAGAATTTAAGATAATTTCCTTGAGAATTTATCTCCTTTTGAACAAGTACGTCTTCTTCCCAGACTCCTTCTCTAGAAGGACACCCCTCGAAGTGCACTTGCGGCAAACAGATCCCCTTCAAAGATAGGCACTCTGCCTGCATGCGGTGCCTAGGCCCGGACCACGATATCCAGGCCTGCTCCATCCGTCAGAAGTTCAGTAGTAGAACAAGGATCCACCACCAGAAAGTGCTCCAGAGTTTTCTCCTGGAAGAAAAACATCCATCCTCTTGAAGGGAACCTTCGCATAAATTGGGGAAACACAAGTACAAGCACCGGGACAAGGGCAGGACTCGATCCCTGAATCATGTCTCAGACTTCCAGGCCAACTCCAGCTCCTCCCGGTCAGACCACTCTCCATCTCAGGCCAGGTCTCAGCTCCCCCACCCCCCCGGTCAAGGTCAGGGCTTCAAGGGGCTCTGGTTCAGTGTCTTTACAGCCTCTGAAAACCCAATCCAAGGATAGCCGTCCCTTGGGGTCGGTCGCCAGGTCAGAGGCTTCCGACTGCCACAGGCCTCAGTCCAAGTCGGTGACTACGTCTAGCGCCGACGCTAAGGACCGATGCTGGGACACCGATCGCTTGGTTTCCCAGCTGCCTAGGGGCTCAGCCATCCCTCAGTGGAAGACTTCAGAGCTTACGTCTTAAAAGCGGATGACTGAGGCAAAGTGGACGCCAGAGCCATCGCCCACACAATGCCCCAAAAACCAGACGCCACCCCAGCCACCGGTCATGGTGGGGGGCATCAGAGAAGGACATTGGCGCTCATGGCATCAACGGCCAAACATCGGGGATGCCAAAGATGTCAGTCTACCAGACGCCGGTCTATCAAAAGACCCGACACCAGACCCGATGACCCCTCAGCCACCAACGCCTGATCCTAACACTAGACAGACACCGGTGCCAGGCCCTTTGTCCGGTCTGAGCATACAAGAAGTCAAGGAGCTCTTCTGGTGGGACACCATTAAAAAAGATGATGTACCCACAAAACCCCACGGTGAGGCACCACCCCCTGTGGCACCTCCTAGGGTACAGACATCTGAGCCTCGAGACATTCCACAGCCTGGGGTAGGTCCAAGGCCAGACACTCTAGGTCTCGGAGTCCAAAGAGGCCTCCACGCTCCAGGACCCCTACGAAATCCCCTAGTGACCACAAAGGAAAAAGGCCCCGAAGATTCCCCTCTTTGTCAAGAGACGACGTACACCCAGATTCTTTGGGTACCCCTTGGTCACTCTCTCCTTTTGAGCCTCCTTCTCCAGATCCCCAGGACCTTCCCAGTTTGCCACTGGATGACCCATCATTCTCCAATATTATGCACCCCATTCAGGAGAACATGGGATGGGAGACAGAGGATTTAGACCCAGAACGACAATGCCTGGCATGTTATTTGAGGCAAAAAGACCCCAAGCCTGTGGTGGTTCCACCCCTGGTGAACACTTTCCAGGACGCTACCATGGCTACTTGGAAGCATCCTCATTCAATTCCAGTGGTCCCCAAGAAGGCCGACAGGCTTTATAGGGCCCCCCCCCACCTCTCTCAGCAACTCATGGCTGACTTGCTAGTCATCACGGCTTTGCACGACTGCTCCAAGAGGTCCCAACCTCAGTGCACAGCCCTCAGACCAGGAATCCAAACAGTTGGACTTACTGGGTCGTCGAATGTATGCCTCCGTTACGTGCTCCCTCAGGTCCCTCAACTATTTGACATACATGGTGCAATTTCAGAATGCACTGTGGGACCAGGGACAGGACCTACTGAAGGACTTCCCACAGGGTGAGGAGGAGGAGGAGCTCCTAAACCTCCTTCGCACGGGCTCTGACGTTGGGACCCAAGTCCTCCGGGCCACGTATGACTCTGCAGACTCCGCAGCGAGAGGTGCCTCAACAGGCGTTTGCCTCCGGAGACACTCCTGGCTGAGGGTCTCTGAATTTACTTCAGACGTCGAGAAAGGAATCATGGATGTCCCCTACAATGGAGCCGTCTTGTTCGGTGAAGACTCCGAGAGGGTTATCACTAGACTGCAAGACGCCAGGAAGGCAGTTAGAATGGTTCATGCCATGTATAACCAACCCTGGTTCCTTTCGCAGACCACAGAACCGCTGCGGCCGGAAAGGAGACAACAACCCCGGGTCGGCCAACAGCAACATAGGGGCAAATTCAGTCGCAAGAACCAACAGAGATTCTCTGGAGGTCAGAGCCAGAGAAACACTAAATCTACCCAACATGCCAGAGCCACCACCTACACACAGCATGACTCCTTCCTGGTCCCTGCCCCCCAGTCTCCCCCACCCCGGATCAAAGGGAAGAGTCAGGGGTTGAGTCGCTTACCACCTGTCAGGGTGGCCAAGGATCACCTCCGACCGGTGGGTTCTTCAGCTTATCAGTCGAGGACACTATAGAGTTCCTCAACGCCCACACGTCAAGACCTCCCTCTGCATTCCCGTAATTCGGGACAACATGCCCTCGCTCATCCAGCAGGAGATGTTGGCTCTCCTTTCAGGGCGCCATCGGTCGTGCCGAGGAATCAACGAGAAAGAGGATACCATCCCCAATTCTTCCTGGTTCCAAAGAAAACTGGGACTTGCGCCCGATCCTAGACTTCAGTGACCTAAACATCTATGTGATGTACAAATGCTCTTGCATGGTTACTCTAACGGGTGTCATTCCCATGCTCAAACAAGGTGCATGGCTAGCGTCTCTGGACATGTAGGACACATTTCTCCATCTTCCCATAACTCGATCGCACAGGAAATTTCTGTGCTTTGACTTTTTGGGACACCATTACCAGTTCCACGCACTTCCGTTCACCCTGTCCTTGGTGCCACGTGTCTTTACAAGTGCATGGCAGTCGTAGCAGCAGCCCTCAGGAGATAAATCCATTATGTCTTCTCCTATTTAGATGACTGGCTCTGATGGCCTCCTCCCCCCCACAGGCATTGGAAGGCCAGTCATGACACCTGCTTCCCTTTTTCAGTCTCTAGGGATCACCATCAACCAAGAGAAGTCATCTCACTCCCTTGCAGAGACTACAATTCATCAGCACGATTCTGGGTACCCGCCAAGGGAGAGCCTTCCTGCCCGCAGATAGAGCGGAATGCATCAGGACTATCATGGCAAAAAATCTGGTCTCCGCTCAGACCATACTTTGCCTGCTCAGACACATATGGCGGCCGCCATCACCATGGTCCCCCACGCTCACCTCCACATGAGACTTACTCAGTGGATGCCGAGAACCCAATGGGACCAGAGGCAGGATCACAGACCAGCCGATCAGACTTACACGGACAGTCATTCAAGACTTACAGTGGTGGCTAGTCCCATAACATCTTTCTGTGGGAGTCCCCTTTGTGGTGCCAGTGCCATCTCTGACCCTCACCACCAACACTTCGGAGTCTAGCTGAGGAGCTCATCTGAGAGACACCAGCACATTACAGCCTTAGTGATCCAGATTGGGAGCTGCAGATGGTCTTGCTTTTGATCCCACTGGACCCAGAATATCCACTGGGTCACCTATGTGAAGACAAGCAAGTGACTGTTGCAATGGCCGAGCCATGTGTCCGAGCAGGCAAAGGACCAATCTGGCAGGAACGGTCTCTTCACCAAAATATCCCTGATGAGGGATCTGATGTGTTCGCTCTGTCCTGGGGAAGAAAAACTTTCCTGGTTCTGTGTCACAGAACTGCACCTATGAACTGCAGTCTGTGACAGAACCAGGTGACTTCTCTTGATTGATAATGTGATGCCCAATGTCTCGAACAGAGACTGAGTATAATAATGGCGGACATCAGGGCCTCATGAGAGGGCAGCATGAGAAGCCAGTCGTCCAGGTAGGGGAAACATCGTGAGTGGACTTGTCTCCCTCAGAGTCACCACTATGACCGCCATGCACTTCCTCGTGGAATACCGAGGTGTTGATGACAGTCCCAAGCGGAGGGCTCGGAACTGATAATGGTGGTCCTGAAACTCAAAAGTGCAGAAACTTCCTGTGCACTTGAGCAATGGGTGTATATGTAGGTAAGCATCCTGCATGTTCAAGGACACTAGAAAGGCACCTTGCTTGAGCATGGGAATCAGGCCTGGGAGGGTCACTCATGCAGAAGCTGCTTGTACAGGACCGATTCGTTGAGGTCCAGTATCGAACGGAGGTCCCCTGCTTTCTTAGGAACCAGAAAGAAGTGAGAATAATATCCTGCACTCCTCTGTTCCATGTTACGTGTTTTATAGCTTTTTCTCCCAGAAGCGCAAGCACCTCCTGCTGTATGAGTAGGGTGTGCTGACCCGAGTAATGGGAAAGCAGGGGAGGTCTTGCCGGTGGGTGGTCGAGAAATTCTATGAAGTGGTCTTTCCTGACCAATTGGAGAACCCACTGGTCGGCGGTAATCGACTGCCACCCTAAAAAGTGGCGAGCGATGCGACCCCTGACCTTTTGTGCCTGTTGATCCAGAGGAGGGGCAGGGGCCAGGAAGGAGTCATGCTGTGGCAGCACTGGTCCCTGCAGGCTGGGCCGGTTTAGTGTAGCGTTGGGCTCTGCCTGGGAATGACTAAGCCTGGGCTTTGTGCTGAAAAGTGCCCTTTGCTGGCTGCTGCCTTTGTTTGCTTGCCAGAGAGCGGCTCTGGTTCCTATGAGAGGAACCAGGCCTGGATCTGTACATGGCCTGTAACAGACCTGGACTGCCTTCCCAGCTGCCCTGGAGTTTGGTGACAACCATTCCCAGGGTTCAAAAGTACTTCGCCATCATGTAGGGAGCACATCACATTGTTCTGCTGTACGTCTGGGGGTGAAGCTGGGACACTGGAGCCAAGAGTGTCTCTGGAGACAGATGCCTGAAGTTGCAGCTCCGCGGATGAGTCCCGAGAATCGCGATATGCTTGTAGTACTTGGGTACCCAGCATCAGACCCTGTGCGGAGAAGGTTTAGGAGCCCGCCTTCTGAGGCCATCCTGAAGTTTATTGACCAGGTCCTGGCCCCAGCTCCACAGGGCGTTCTGAAATTGTACCATGTGGGTTAGGTACTTCAGGGACCTGATGGAGCAGTAGCAGCCCGTATACATACACTCCCCGGAGCATCAATTGTTTGGATTCCTGGTCGGTGGCTGTGTGCTTATGTGTGTGGTTCTTTGGGACAGGTCATGTGAGGCTGTAATGACCAGGGAGTCCGCTGAGGTTGTTGAGCCGGTACTGGCCTTCTCTTGGGCCCTTGTACAGGTGGTCAGCTTCGGCACAGTGGAGTGGAGCGGACGCTCCACGCAGCCTTGGTGACGTCCGCGAAGGTGTCCACCAAGGGTGGCACTACCACAGGCTTTGGGTCTTTCTGCTGAAGATAATGGGCAAGGCACTGCCTTTCGGGGTCGAGGTCTTCAGCATCCCACCATATGTTGTCCTGGATGTGCCTCATGATCTCAGAGAAAGAGGGATCATCCGGAGGAGACCTGGGAAGGTCATGTGGGTCAGATGATGGAATGCTGAGTGGAGAAGGAGATCTGGAATAATCCGAGGTATCCAATCTGGAGTCCTCCTGGACGGAGTATACCGACAACGTCTGGGTCACTTGGGGACCCCTGATGGAGAACTTGAGGGAGGCCTTCTCCTGTCCCTTGGATCTACCCATAGGAGGTGGAGTCTGCTCCTTAGGGTTGGTGGTCATCCTGCTGGCCCTTTGGTGGAGGAGTGGCGTGGGTGGGAAGGAGTGAGGAGGAGGTTTACAGGAATCACATCCTTTTGGATGGTGTCCCACCAGAAAGTTAAAAAGATCCTTTACTTCTTGGCAAATTCATGCCCAATAGCCAGACTGACCTTGAAACCAGCGTTGGGTCATTAGTGTCTCCGGGGTGGGGAAGAGGTTCCCTCAGAGGTCCAGGCATCCCTCAATGTTGCCGCCTGGTCTTGGGCAGCGTCGTGTCCTCCCTCCATTGAATCCCTGTGACTGGTGTCCACCGGTGATTGGTGGTCGTCCTGGCCCGTGAATGCGAGTCCGGACGCCTTGGGTCCGGCGTATCACCGCTGGCATCTGGTGCCTGGCTGGTGTCCGGCTCTGGCGAACGCCTGGCCAACCGTATGCTTGAGTCGGCGTCTGGTCAACGTCCGCTATGGACGTCAAGGTCTTTCGTCTTCCTGGTGGTGGATCCGGACCTCTGGAGCCGATCTGGAGTCGAGGGTCCTGGCGGTCGATGAGGAAGACTTGTGGGCCCGGAAGACTTGGAAGAGGCCCGAGAGGTAGTGGAGGAGCCAGGGCCTGAAGTCCTGATGGGCTGGAGAGTCGAAGAGCCGCCTGAGTCTGGACTCTTGACCAGAGGGGGCTGAGAACGCAGCTCTGGAGGGAGAGCGGTCAGATCGGGTGGAGCCTGAGCTATGCAAGTCCGAGGCCGGTTCGGGATCTGGACCTTGCTTTCTCCCAGTGTTTATGGGCCTTGGAAGAAGAATCACCCCTGGAGGAAGGTTCTTTGTCCATCCTGCTAAGTTTCTCTTCTAAAAGATACGCCTGAAGTGCCTTCTGACGGTGGATCCTGGTGCGGCTGTTGAACCCTTGACAGAAGGAGCAGGCCTTGGTGTCGGGGTCCGGGTCTAAGCACTGCGCGCAGGATGAATGAGGATCCTTGAAAGGGATCTGTTTTCCGCAGACACACTTGGAAAGGTGTCCCTCAGAAGAAGGAGTTGGAGAGGACATTAGTTTTGTAGAAACTACTTGAAGAAGTTCTAAGTCATTGTGCGCTAGGTAGAGACCGAGAGGCCGATGCTGGTGAGTCGACAGCGGGAAAAGAACTGGGGATTCTGGGGGACTGCCTCCTTATGTACTATGCCTGACGTTGGGGGTGGGACAGACATCGGAGGCGGTCCCCCGCTGAATACTGCTAGCACCACAGACAAGATGAATGCAGATCCTTAAGAGGTATCTGTTTGCTGCAGGCACACTTGGAGGGATGTCCTTCTGAGGGAGGAGATGGAGATGCCGACATTTAGGTAGACAAAAACGCTGGAAGTTCTTAGCATCGTTCACTGAAGCGGGATCATGAGGCCGATGCTGATGAGTCAACGGCGGGAAAAAAACTGGGAATTCTGGGGGACCGCCCCCTTTTGTATGATGCCTGACGTCGGGGGTGGGGCCAACGTCGGGGGCGGTCACCGCTGGATACTGCTAGCTAGAAAACTTCCGTGGGGTCCTGGCACCTGCCAGCTTCAGTCCTAATGGTGTAACTGGCTGCAAGAGCAGTTTCTCTAACTAAGATGTCGGGAGATCTCAGACCCATTCTGGACCTCAGCGATCTCAATCAGTGGGTCTCCTACAGGAGATTCCAGATGGTTTCTCTTCCCACTCTCCTCCCTCTCATTTCAGCAGGGGACTGGCTAGCATCCCTGGACATGCAGGATGCTCACTTGCACATTGCTATTACCAGAAACCATCGGAGATTCCTCAGGTTCAGGTTCAAGAACAAGGACTATCAATTCCGAGTCCTCCCCTTCGGCCTTTCGTCGGCCCTGAGGGTCTTCATGAAGTGCTTGGCAGTCATAGCCGCAGCACTTCGGAGACAAGACCATTTTGTGTTTCCTTACCTGGACAACTGGCTCTTCCTGGCCCCTTTCAGGCCCCGCCTGTCGGAGACTCTCAGGGATTCCATCACTCTGTTTCAGGGTCTTGGAATCACCATCAACAGGGAAAGTCTAATCTGTCTCCATCCCAGATGCTCCAGTTCACAGGAGCCTCTCTGGACACCACTCTCGGGAAGGTTTTTCTTCCCAGCGACAGAGCGGGTCACATGCGCACCATCGCGTACCAGGTCTCTTCAGCCTCAGAGGTGCCGACCACCTGCTCCTCAGGTTGCTTGACACATGGCGGCTACCATAGTGTCAGTCTCCTGGCCCATCTTCTATGCGACCATCCAGTGGTTCCTGAGGTTCAGTGGAACCAGACGTCAGACTGCAGTCTGGGCGCCTTGGTCAGAATATCAGAGCTAATCCGCCGGAGACTTCGCTGGTGGATGTCATCTGAAAACCTCCTAAAGGGCATTGCATTTCAGCTGGGGGCACCAGCTCAGTCCTCAGAATGGATGCTTCGTCCCTGGATGGGGGGTGCACTTGGAACCATCGCGCACGGGTACTTTGGTCTCCCCTAAGATCGAACCTGCACATCAATGTCCTGGAAATGAGAGCAGTGCTCTGTGCCCTTCAAGCCTTGGTATCGGTCCTTACTCTGGGCCATCTGTTGGTGCAGACAACACCGCCAGTGATGCTTCTACATCAACAAACAAGGCGGTACTCATTCCTCCCTTGCAGGAGGCAATGCGGTATGGGATTGGGCCTGGAACACCACCTGTTCCTGGTCCGCAGTGCATGTCCCAGGCTCCAGAACATGCTGGCAGACACACTCAGCAGGACAGGTCGCAGCTCATGAGTGGGAATTAGGTCAAGACGCGGGCAGATCGCATCTTTTGCCTGTACACCAGCGTGATCTTTTGCCTTCAACAACGCAAAACTGCCCAGTTTTTGCTCGCTAAGTCCAGAGCCTGGTGCTCCTGGCAAGATGCGTTATCCTCTGTTGGAGCCGGAGGTCCTTTATGCCTTCCTCTTCTTCAGAAGGTCCTCCTCAAGGCACAGTCGGAGTCGCCCACCATTATTCTGATTGCCCCATTGTGGCCTTGCCAGATTTGTTTCCATTACTACAGTGTCTAGCAGCAGAGCCTCCATGCCTCCCCTGTCCTCGCATCTTTTGTCGCAGAACAACGGGTCCCTGTCACACCCAAACCTGCGGTCCCTTCACCTGCATGCCTGGCTCCTCAGGACTTAGCAATGGTCCGTTTTGGGGTCTCTGACCAGGTAGCCAAGGTGTTGGTTGAGGCTAGGAAACCTGCCACCAGGGCCACTTACGCTTTGAAATGGAAGAGGTTTTGCATCTAGGCCATAGAAAAGCAGGTGGACGCATTGGTCTGTCTGGTGAATACCGTCCTTGAATACTTGCTCTTTCTTTTTCAGAAAGGCCTTAGTTATTCCTACATCAAGGTATACCTGGCTGCCATCTCCGCTTACCAGTCCTTTGTGTCAGGTAAGACGGTGGCTCAGATGGAGGTTTCCAAAGCTTTTTTGAGTGGCATTCTGCATATCAGACCTCCCATCTGGGACCCTGTTCCTCCTTGGGATCTTTTGTTCATCCTGCAGAAGCTCTTTCTCCCTTCGAACTGGCTCCTGGAAAATGCTACTCTTGGTAATGGTCACTTCAGCTAGGCATATTTCTGAACTGCAAGCCCTCATGTGTAGGGAACCCTACCTGATCTTTCACAAGGACAGGGTTGATTTGTGCACAAATCCGAATTTTTTCTGAAAGTGGTCTCAGAGCTCACTTAAACCAGTCGGTGCATCTACTGTCTACTACCCGGAGTATTCCATTAGGGGCGAGGCCCTTCTCCACTCCCTGGATGTCCATAGGGCTCTCAGGTGTTACTTGGCTAGAACCAAGGGCATCAGGCAGTCTGATCAGTTGTTTGTTTCCTTTGCTCCTCTGTCGGCACGTCGCCCAGTCTCCAAACAGATGCTTTCACGCTGGTTGGTCCATTGCATCTCCTATTGTTATGAGATGCACAATAGGTAGACTTCGAGGCTGATTAAAGCTCACTCTACGAGGGCTGTTGCTACTTCGTTCGCTGCTCTTTAAAAGTCTGGACGGGAGATATTTGTGCTGCTACCTGGAGCTCTGTGCACACCATTGTTAGGCAATTACAGCTTGACATTGTTTGGTAAGCAGAGCAGGGCCTGGTTTCCAGAGGTTTCTTCCTCTGTGTTTTTCTACCCTGTTTGTTTCCTCCCAAGGGGTTGTCATAGGTTTATACTGCTTGGGACTCAGTCCTCGATTGTTTGAACCTGCTGCAAGAGCTTCTACTTGAAGTAAGATAGTACAATTAAGTAAAAACTTACTGTAATAGCAGATCTTCAAGAGTAGCTCTGTTAGGTATATTTCCTGCCTCCTCCTCACAGGGATCAGGCCCTTTTCCAGATTGGCGTTCTTCTGCTTGAAAGGTTGCCCGTTGGCTGTCAGTGGCTGTTTTGACCTGCTGGTTTACTTGCCTGACAGGGGGCGCCCAAGCACTTGGAGCACGTGGGGAACTCCTCCCTTATATAGGGCTTATCGGGTGTTGAGTCGACATCGGGCGGGCATTCCCATGTAGGTACTGCTAGCAGAGAAAAGTTGTCGGAACTCATCACCAGTCCTCATTAGTTGACTCATGAAGAAAGTTTCCTCGAAGATTAGCTGCCACGTAAGCCTACAGCACAGTTATGTAAAACCTCACTGTAACAGTAGATCTCGAGAGGAGCTCTTGCAGCAGCTGCAACACCAGGACTATGCCACAGTCACTAGGACCCGGAAAACTTCAGCCAGCAGTACCAAGCAGGGATTGCCCCCCGCCGGCCCCGCCCAGCAGCCCTGGCATGTGTTGGGCGGACCCAGCTCCACCCTCAGTTCCCCACCAAGGCTCGCTAACAAGCCCTGACAAGAGAGGAGATGAAGCACTCGATGAGAGATGTAGATGAAGATCTGCACACCCCGAGGGGGAAGCGCAGGTGGGGACCGCTGCTGCAAGAGCTCCCTCTCAAAGATCTACTGTTACGGTAAGTTCTTATGTAACTGTACTATCTTACTTCGAGTGGGAGCTTTTGCAGCAGGCTATAACAGTTAGGACTGAATACCAAGCAGTCCCACACCAAAGAGGTAGTCGACCCCAGGAGGTGGACAATACTGACTCCATAGGCCTAGGACAAAAGTCCCTGCAAAACAGCCAGACCAAAACTGGCACGGCATCTGGAGACGATATCCAAGCTGTAATGCTTGACAAAGGTAAGCACCGAGTTCCAGGTAGCGGCCGCACATATGTCCCCTATGGAGATATTTCTCAGGGTGGCAAAAGATACAGAAACTCCCCTAGTGGAGTGAACCCTGACCGGACCTGGTAGGAGTTTATTGTGCTTTTCATGACAGAAGGATACGCAGTGGACGATCCACTTTGAAATAGTCTGCTTGGTCACCGGTTTGCCCAAGCATTGTGGTGCAAAGGCCACAAAGAGTTGCTCCGACTGACGGTGTGCAGCCATCCTTTTGAGGTAATACCTCAAAGTCCTGTGGACATCCAATGTGTGAGGAAGAGCTTCCCCTCTATTAGATGGGGAAGGGAAATAGACTGGAAGGTCAACCGACTGGTTGAGGGTCAACTCCAAGACCACTTTCGGAAGAAACTTAGGATTTGTTCTAAGGGAACCCCTTTTCCTGTGGAAAACCAAATACGGCTCTTTTCACATCAGAGCCTGAAGCTCAGAAACTCTTCGAGCTGAGGTAATAACCAAAAAACATACCTTCAAGGAAAGAAAACGCAGCTCACAATCCGCTGCTGGCTCAAAAGGAGGGAGGGTAAGCTTCTCCAACACAAAAAGGAGGTCCCAGGGTGGGATAGGATCTTTAATGGGAGGTCTCATATTCAAAATTCCTCTCAGAAAGGTGCTGGCTACATGCACCTGTGCTAACGCCTTGTCTCCAATCAGAGCATGGTAGGTGGAGACAGCCCACATGTGAACCTTAATAAGAGGAGTAACCCAGGCCATGTTGGTACAAGGAAAGGAGGCACTGTAACATTGAGTTCACTGGACAGGTGACAGGATCCAAATGCTGTGACGAGGCCCATAAACAAAAACGCTTCCATTTCATAGCATAAGTGGAGCGGGTGGAGGGCTTCCTCACCGACACTAGGACTGCCGCTACCTCCGGGGAAACCCGTATCTCTGTTGAGGTACGTCTGAAGGAGCCAAGCATGCAGATGTAAAGAAAGGAGATCCGGATGGACCAACGATCCCTGTTCCTGGGATAGCAACTGCAAGCATATGGGCAGCGGAGTTGGAGTTCTGTGGAGAACCGCTGCAGGAGTGGGAACCAAATCTGCCGAGGCCATCGGGGGGGCTACCGGAATCATTCAAACCCCTTCTGCCTGCAACTTCAGCAGAACTCTCTGAATGAGAGGGAAGGGCAGGAAGGCATAGAGAAACCTCCCTGCCCAGCAAAGGGATAACGCGTCTGGCCAGAAAACTCCAGGTGCATGCTCGCGCGAGCAGAACATTGGCAGTTTTGGCGTGTGGTGGACGCAGAGGTCCAGCTCTGGATGACCCCACTTGTTGAAGAGCTGATCTGCTATGGACTGTAACAGCTCACACTCGTGTGTTCTGGAACGAGATCTGCTTAAGCTGTTAGCCAGATTGTTCAGGATGCCTGGAACACGCACTGCGGACAGTAGAATGTGCCGCTCCAGCGCCAGACTCTCATTGCCTCCCTGCAAAGGGGATACGAATGAGTACCCCCTTGCTTGTTGATGTAGAAGATGACCACCATATTGTCTGTCTGAATTAGAAGAGAGCCCGGCACCAGGTCCTCTTGAAAAGCCTCTAAGGCATAAAGAACTGCTCGCATCTCCAATACATTGATATGGAGAGATTGCTCCTTGGGTGTCCAAACCCTTGCGTTTGATGAGCACCCAGGTGCGCTCCCCATCCCAGATCTGATGCATCTGTTGTAAGGGTCTGACCTGGTGGCTCCGGATGAAACCTGACCCCTTTCTCCAAATTCTGGGGGTCCATCCACCAAAGCAAAGTTCCCCTGACTGGCTCGGTGATCCTGACAAGAAAGTTTAGATCGTTGTAGCCCTGGTCCCACTGTACCCTGAGAATCCACTGTGGGACCCACATGTGGAGGTGGGCCAAAGGAGTGACTGGAATGGCCACCATGTGCCCCAGTAGCCTGAAGAAGTTCCGCGCTGGAACTTGAGTAGTTACTGAGATCCATTCGCCAATCTCCTTCAGGCGATCGCCCGTCTGGGGGTAGGAAAGCCATGCCCTGGATAGAATCCAGGATGGCTCCAATGAAGACGAGTCTTTGACTGGGCTTGGGGGACGATTTCTGAAGGTTCAGGGTGATCCCCAGCTCTCAGAACAGAGAATAGATGTCTCTGAGGGCATGAAGTAGGCTTGACCTGGACGGGGCTGTAATCATCGAGGTACGGGAAAACGTAGTGCCCCTGGCGCCTTTTAGAGCCGCAGCCACCACTGCCAAGCATTTTGTAAAGACTCGCGGAGCGGAGGAGAGGACGAACGGAAGAACTCACAATTGGTAGTGCTCCCCTTGGAAGTGGAACCTCAGAAACTTCCAGTGGGGAGCGAAGACCCCGATATGGATATATGCATCTTGCATGTCTAGGGGGCAGAGCCAGTCTGCTTGGTGCAGCAGTAGGAGTAGACCTGGAAGGGTCACCATCCTGAACCTTTTTTACTCCATAAAGAGATTGAGAGAGCTGAGGTCCAGAATGGGACGAAGATCCTGCGTCTTTTTTGGGACCAGGAAGAAGTGGGAATAAAACCCCTTTTCCCGCTGATGCAAGGGGACTAGCTCTATTGCCTTTTTTTGCAAGAGGTCTGAATTTCTCCTATCAGTGGGATGTGAGGAGGATATCAGGAGTACTTTGGTGGAGTATCTGGAGGGAACTCTCTGAACTCTAGCGTGTGCCCTCTCCTGATAATGTCCAGGGCCCATTGGTCCGCAGTTATCGACCTCCACCATTCGAGATGAAGTGAGAAGCAGCTCCCGACCATCTCCCCAGAGTCTTCCTTTGGAAGAGGGTGGGGCGGAAGGGAGTCATTGGGCTGAGCCGGGTGTAGGCAGAGAGGCCTGGGAGGACTTGGGCCCACGGTTAGGAGCGCCTCCAGGTTGCTGGTTACTGGCTCTCCTATGAAAGCCGCCTCTCTGACCCTGCTGATTACCTCGGGCTTGTCCACCTTGACCACCTGAGGGCTTGCAAAATGGCCGTTTCCGTTGCCACGGTACATTTGGCGGACCAACCAGATGGACTTGCCCAACTCCTGGAGACGAGAAATCAAAGCTTCCATCTCCTGCCCAAACACGGTATCCTGGAATGGCAAATCCCTGATACCGGACTGCAGATCCTGGTGAAAACCCGAAACTCTTAACCAGGCATGGCACCGAAGGCACACCCAGGAAGCGGCTGCCCTGGCTGCTGTATCTGCAGTGTCGTACAAGGCTCTCAGGGCATGAGAACCTACGTTGGAACCCGATTTAACAATGTCGAGAAGCTCAGTCTTCTGCTCGGAATCTGGCATGGCTCTCAGTAGCTTGTCCCCTCTCCCACAGAGCATTCTGGTACTGGACCATATGCGTCAGGAAGTTAAGGGACTGGATGGAGCAGGTAGAGGCAGAGTAAACTTTCTTGCCCACTTGGTCCAAATACCGAGACTCTGGATTGGGAGGCTGTGAGCTAAGGTGCTTCGGCTCCCTGGACTTGTCATGGGCAGCCGTGATGACCGAAGAGTCCGCCTGAGGGTTCTCTGCTAAAAAGGCTTCTGCCCTCGGGGCCTTATACAGCCTGTCCGATTTTTTGGGAACAGTCGGGATGGAGGCCTGACGCTTCAGGTAGTCCAGTCCAGGTCCTGGAAAGTGTCCACTAAAGGAGGGACCACCAATGGTTTCGGCTCCTTTTGCCTCAGGTACTTGGCCAACCTTCGGTGTTCTGGATCCAGGTCCTCCGTTTCCCACTCATTGGAGGCCTGGATATGCCTCATGACATCCATAAAGGTCGGATCGTCTGGAGGCGAGCGAGGCTGGTCCTTCTCTCCTGGGGACCGCCTGACGTTGAGAGAGGAAGAAGATGTCAACGAAGAAGCGGAAGATCGACTACTAGGTCTGGAATAGTCAGATCTCTCCTTATGACCAGACTCCCCCTGTTGTCGGTAGCTGGGGGACCGACATTGGTCCGAAGACTGGCTCCAGTCCCGGGACCGGCAACAGAACAAAGACCGACGTCCGTCAGAGGACCGACGTCGGAAGCGCTCTCGTCTAGGGGAACGAGAAGGGCTGCGAGTGTGAGACCTGGACCGCCATGTCTCCGAGTCTTTTGGAGGCCGGGCGGTGGTCTTTGGACTGGCGGGAACGAGCCCTGGATGGAGGTGTAGACGGTCGCTCTGGGGACTTCCTCGGGAAGGCTCACCTCCAGGCTGTGGTTGCCGCCTGGGTCTGGTACGGTGTCTGGGCGGCGATGGGGGGGGGGGTCCGCTTCTGGACCTGCTCCCACCAGAAGAACAACTCCTGCAGCTCGTCCTTTGAGAAAACTCGTCCGCTCAGCCGGAATGGGAGTATCCAGAACATCAACACGTGAAGGGAGCCTCTTGGAAGCCCGGGGAGGAGGATTCGGGACGGAGACATCGGCTGATCCACGGTCTCGCCCAACCATTTGCCCTACAGCGGCATCGGAGGAGGAGGGACCGATGGCGGGGTGTCTCGGAGGGGTGCTGGAGAGTCCTTCAGCTCCAGAGGCACGCCTTTAGCAGGCGGCACCGGTGCCTTGGGAGGTGGGGCCGAAGCTTTCACCTCCAAGGTCTTGGTGGTAACCCTTAGCGGGGTTACCTTCGGCTTGGCCGGCTTCTCCTCCTATGGGCCGGCCTTGGCCTGAGACGACTTTGGATGCTTACCTGAGCCCGGGGACACACGGGCTTTTTTGGGAGAGGACTGCGAGTGAGAACAGAACCGCAACCAGGACCAGTGTCGGGACCTACTGTGGTCTTTCCCGTGGCGCTTGGTCTTCTTGCGTTTCCCCTCTGAAGTGTGCAGATCCATCTGTTTTTCAAGTTGAAATGCCTTCAGGGCCTTAAGACGTCGGATCCAGGTCTGGCTGGTGAACGCCTGGCAGGCTGAGCAGGCTGCGGTATCATGGTCCGGCCCAAGGCAGAAGACGCTGCGCTTGTGCCGGTCTTTGGCGGGGATCTGCCGTCTGCAATCGCACTTGTTTTGGTGACTCTCCGGAGAGACCGACGATGGTGAAGACATCCATCGAAACACTGGAAAAAAATGGTACAAAAATGATATATAAGGCAATTTTGCTGTTCCTGGCAAGCTGAGGAATGAGGCTCTTCTCATGTGCGCAGGACGCGGCGGGAAAAGAACTGGGGTGGAACTGGGTCCACCCCCTTTTGTACCAGGGCTGACGTCGGGGCGGGTCTGATGTCGAGGCAGTCCCTGCTTGGTACTGCTGGCTGAGAAGTTTTCCGGAGGGTCCTAGTGCCTACGGCATAGTCCTAACTGTTAGAGCCTGCTGCAAGAGTTCTCACTCGAAGTAAGATCTGTACTTTTCTTTGGCCGAAGACTACCAAATGGCCAGACAGACACCACAGCAGCGAGGTAACAGTCAAGCACCGGTAAGGCACACTTTTTCCAATTTAAACTCCAAGTCCGATAAGAACTCTAGTGGGGGTAACAAACCTGTAACTGTAATAAGCCAGGTCATATTGCAAGAAATTGCCATAATGAGAGTGACATTGGAACAGATTTGTCCTTGGCAAATTGGAGCAAGTACTTAACAGATGTGAAGGTGGGAGATAAGACTGTAAAGGGACTCTCTGATTCGGGAAGCAGTCAGACCCTAGTGCATGCTGAAGTACTCAGAAAACACTGCAAAAGGACCAGGTACTGGTGTCATCTGCATACATTGGGACACTCAATACTATCCCACCACCCAAGTGACTCTGACCATTAAGGGTGTCGCATCAAATGAAAGGTGTGGTAGTAGTGCCTGAGTTACTTGTGAC
The DNA here is from genome assembly GCA_016271365.2 of Neoceratodus forsteri. Lineage (NCBI taxonomy): Eukaryota > Metazoa > Chordata > Ceratodontiformes > Ceratodontidae > Neoceratodus > Neoceratodus forsteri. The sequence goes on from CM028138.1 coordinate 424,504,809, forward strand.
CCACGATTTTTGGAAATGACTGTCCAGGATTTACTGAGTTAATCTCAGAGGAACTGAACCTGCAGTTTCAGCAGCAGTGGTAACAAGAGCTCAGGCAAAGAAAATCTCAAACGGTGGGGACAGTTCTCCTTTCAGTGACTGATTCGGACTTGTTTGAGCATAGCTCCAAGATCCAGAAATCCCGGAAAGAGACGATGCCTGAAGAAACTGTAGACTGATGGACATAAGGAATTAAACATATGAAAATACTGAAACTAAACTGATCACTGATTGTGATTTTCTTTCAGAACAAGCGAACAATGTTTCTCTCCAGGGTTATTTTAAGCAGCTGGGGGTGAAACCAAAACAAGGTGCACCAATATTTAAAAAATGTAATGGGTTACTGTACAGAGTTTGGGTTAAACTTCAGACACAGGACCAGATAGAACAATTGGTTACACTACAGAAGTAGTGAACAGAGCTGTTACAGATAGCACAATAGTCCTATGGCTGGTCACTCAGGGAGGGATCGCACCCTTGCTAGATTGCTGTACAGATTTTACTGGTCTGGAATTCCTGAAGATGTTGGTCTTACTTCGAGATATAGCTCTTGCAGCAGGTTACACCATAAGGACTGAAGCCGGCAGGCAGCAGGACCACCAGGAAAAACTAGCAAGCTATATACCAAGCGAGGACTGCCCCAGCCGTCAGATACATCATAAAGGCGGTCCCCAGCATGCCTCAGTTCTTTTCCGCTGACAACTCGTGCGCTCGGCTCCGGACGCCTTCAAGCTGACAAACGGCGACAGAAAGAATTTAAGATAATTTCCTTGAGAATTTATCTCCTTTTGAACAAGTACGTCTTCTTCCCAGACTCCTTCTCTAGAAGGACACCCCTCGAAGTGCACTTGCGGCAAACAGATCCCCTTCAAAGATAGGCACTCTGCCTGCATGCGGTGCCTAGGCCCGGACCACGATATCCAGGCCTGCTCCATCCGTCAGAAGTTCAGTAGTAGAACAAGGATCCACCACCAGAAAGTGCTCCAGAGTTTTCTCCTGGAAGAAAAACATCCATCCTCTTGAAGGGAACCTTCGCATAAATTGGGGAAACACAAGTACAAGCACCGGGACAAGGGCAGGACTCGATCCCTGAATCATGTCTCAGACTTCCAGGCCAACTCCAGCTCCTCCCGGTCAGACCACTCTCCATCTCAGGCCAGGTCTCAGCTCCCCCACCCCCCCGGTCAAGGTCAGGGCTTCAAGGGGCTCTGGTTCAGTGTCTTTACAGCCTCTGAAAACCCAATCCAAGGATAGCCGTCCCTTGGGGTCGGTCGCCAGGTCAGAGGCTTCCGACTGCCACAGGCCTCAGTCCAAGTCGGTGACTACGTCTAGCGCCGACGCTAAGGACCGATGCTGGGACACCGATCGCTTGGTTTCCCAGCTGCCTAGGGGCTCAGCCATCCCTCAGTGGAAGACTTCAGAGCTTACGTCTTAAAAGCGGATGACTGAGGCAAAGTGAACGCCAGAGCCATCGCCCACACAATGCCCCAAAAACCAGGCGCCACCCCAGCCACGGTCATGGTGGGGCATCAGAGAGGACATTGGCGCTCATGGCATAGCGGCCAAACATCGGGATGCCAAGATGTTAGTCTACCTAGACGCCGGGTTCATCAAAAGACCGACACCAGACCCGATGACCCCTCAGCCACCAACGCCTGATCCCAACACTAGACAGACACCGTGCCAGGCCCTTTGTCCGTCTGAGCATACAAGAAGTCAAGGAGCTCTTCTGGTGGGACACCATTAAAAGATGATGTACCCACAAAACCCCAGGTGAGGCACCACCCCTGTGGCACCTCCTAGGGTACAGACATCTGAGCCTCGAGAGACATTCCACAGCCTGGGGTAGGTCAAGGCCAGACACTCCTAGGTCTCGGGTCCAAAGAGGCCTCCACGCTCCAGGACCCCTCGAAATCCCCTAGTGACCACAAAGAAAAGGCCCCGAGATTCCCCTCTTTGTAAGAACTGACGTACACCCAGATTCTTTGGGTACCCTTGAGTCACTCTCTCCTTTGAGCCTCCTTCTCCAGATCCCAGGACCTTCCCAGTTGCCACTGGATGACCCATCATTCTCAATATTATGCACCCCATTCAGGAGAACATGGGATGGGAGACAGAGGATTTAGACCCAGAACGACAATGCCTGGCATGTTATTTGAGGCAAAAGACCCCAAGCTGTGGTGGTTCCACCCCTGGTGAACACTTTCAGGGCTACCATGGCTCTTGGAAGCATCCTCATTCAATTCAGTGGTCCCCAAGAAGGCCGACAGGCTTTTATAGGGCCCCACCTCTCTCAGCAACTCATGGCTGACTTGCTAGTCATCACGGCTTTGCACGACTGCTCAGAGGTCCCAACCTCAGTGCACAGCCCTCAGACCAGGAATCCAAACAGTTGGACTTACTGGGTGGTGAATGTATGCCTCAGTTCATTCTCCCTCAGGTCCCTCAACTATTTGACATACATGGTGCAATTTCAGAATGCACTGTGGGACCAGGGACAGGACCTACTGAAGGACTTCCACAGGGTGAGGGAGGAGGAGGAGCTCCCAAACCTCCCTTGCTGCAGGCTCTGGACGTTGGGACCCAAGTCCTCCGGGCCACGTATGACTCTGCAGACTCCGCAGCGAGAGGTGCCTCAACAGGCGTTTGCCTCCGGAGACACTCCTGGCTGAGGGTCTCTGGATTTACTTCAGACGTCGAGAAAGGAATCATGGATGTCCCCTACAATGGAGCCGTCTTGTTCGGTGAAGACTCCGAGAGGGTTATCACTAGACTGCAAGACGCCAGGAAGGCAGTTAGAATGGTTCATGCCATGTATAAATATCCAAACCTGGTTCCTTTCGCAGACCACAGAACCGTTTTCGTGGCCGTGAAAGGAGACAACAACCTCGGTCGGGCCAACAGCAACATAGGGGCAAATTCAGTCGCAAGAACCAACAGAGATTCTCTGGAGGTCAGAGCCAGAGAAACACTAAATCTACCCAACTTGCCAGAGCCACCACCGCCACAGCATGACTCCTTCCTGGTCCCTGCCCCAGTCTCCCCCACCCCCGGATCAAAGGGAAGAGAGAGTCAGGGGTTGAGTCGCTTACCACCTGTCAGGGTGGCCAAGGATCACCTCCGACCGGTGGGTTCTTCAGCTTATCAGTCGAGGACACTATAGAGTTCCTCAACCGCCCACCGTCAAGACCTCCTCTGCATTCCCGTAATTCGGGACAACATGCCCTGCTCATCCAGCAGGAGATGTTGGCTCTCCTTTCCAAGGACGCCATCAAGGTCGTACCGAGGAATCAACGAGAAAGAGGATACCATCCCCAATTCTTCCTGGTTCCAAAGAAAACTGGGACTTGCGCCCGATCCTAGACTTCAGTGACCTAAACATCTATGTGATGTACAAATGCTCTTGCATGGTTACTCTAACGGGTGTCATTCCCATGCTCAAACAAGGTGCATGGCTAGCGTCTCTGGACATGTAGGACACATTTCTCCATCTTCCCATAACTCGGTCGCACAGGAAATTTCTGTGCTTTGACTTTTTGGGACACCATTACCAGTTCCACGCACTTCCGTTCGCCCTGTCCTTGGTGCCACGTGTCTTTACAAGTGCATGGCAGTCGTAGCAGCAGCCCTCAGGAGATAAGGCCATTATGTCTTCTCCTATTTAGATGACTGGCTCCTGATGGCCTCCTCCCCACAGGCATTGGAGAAGGCCAGTCATGACACCTGCTTCCCTTTTTCAGTCTCTAGGGATCACCATCAACCAAGAGAAGTCATCTCACTCCCTTGCAGAGACTACAATTCATCAGCACGATTCTGGGTACCCGCCAAGGGAGAGCCTTCCTGCCCGCAGATAGAGCCGGGAATGCATCAGGACTATCATGGCAAAAATCTGGTCTCCTCCAGACCATACTTTTGCCTGCTCAGACACATAGCATGGCCTGCATCACCATGGTCCCCACGCCACCTCCACATGAGACTTGACTCAGTGGATGCGAGAACCCAATGGGACCAGAGGCAGGATCACAGACCAGCCGATCAGACTTACACGGACAGTCATTCAAGACTTACAGTGGTGGCTAGTCCCATAACATCTTTCTGTGGGAGTCCCCTTTGTGGTGCCAGTGCCATCTCTGACCCTCACCACCAACACTTCGGAGTCTAGCTGGGGAGCTCATCTGAGAGACACCAGCACCCAGGAAACCTGGTCGCCCCTGGAGATCACCTCCATATCAATCTCCTGGAGATGAGGGCAGTCCTTCATGCCTTACAGTCAGAGATTCCACCGGGTCATGTATTGTCCAAACGGACAACACCTCAGTGATGCATTACATCAACAAACAAGGAGGTACTCACTCCTCCCCCCTTTGCAGAGAGGCAAAACGGGTGTGGGAATGGGCACTACAGCGCGACACCATGCTCACCGCAGTGCACATTCCAGGTGTGGACAACACTGTCGCAGACCTCCTGAGCCAGACGAAGGCTAGGGCTCACGAATGGGAACTGATACAAGAGGTGGCAGAGGACCTGTTCAGACGATGGGGGACACCAGACATCAACTTATTTGCGTCCCCATACAATGCAAAACTGCCAAATTTCTGCTCACTAGATCCAGGGCCTGGTGTTTCCTGGTGAGACACGTTGTCCCTCTCCTGGACGGGCAGGTTCTCTACACTTTCCCGCCCTTCCCTTTGATCCAGAGGGTTCTTCTCAAGCTCCGATCGGAACTGGTGTCAATGATCTTGATAGCGCCCTTTTGGCCTGGATAGATTTGTTTTCCGCTGCTTCACCAGCTGGCTCAGGAGCCTCCCTTACCGGTCAGCTCTCATTTGCTGTCCCAGGAGGCCGGCTCCCTAGTCCATCCGAACCTCAAATCCCTGAACCTGCACACCTGGCTCCTAAAGACGTAGCCATTCTTAGGCACAAGGTCTCGCAAGGCAACACCGATATCCTGGTGGCAGCTAGAAAACCTTCGACTGACACCACGTATGCTCTGAAATGGAAATTTTGTCTATGGGCTCAGGCCCGTGATATCGATCCTCTTTGACGCCCTGAAGTCCATTTTAGACTACCTCCTATCCCTTTTCCAGTCAGGATTGGCATATTCCTCTCTGAAGGTACACCTCTGTGCCATATCAGCGTACCACACACCGGTTGGTCAGTGCTCATTAGCCCAATCAGAGACTTCCCATGCTTTTCTGCACGGTGTCTTGCATCTCAGACCCCCAATTAAGGATCCAATTCCTCCTTGGGATCTTTTAGTTTAAAAGCAGCTTACGCTGCCTCCCTTTCAACCAGCCACGGATTGCGAGCTTCGCCTTCTCTCCTGGGAGGCGTTAATTTTAGTTGCGTTACTTCTGCACGGAGGATTTCTGAGCTTCAGGCGCTCATGTGCAAAGAGCCTTACTTGATTTTCTATAAGGACAGCGTGTCCTTAAAGACCAATCCTAAGTTCCTTCCCAAGGTGGTTTCAGCCTTAACCTTAAACTAGGACATTGACCTTCCGGTGTACTTCCCCAACTACATGAACAGAAGGGAAGCTCTCTTACACACTCTAGATGTGCATAGGATTTTGCGGTTCTACTTGGCCAGAACCCGTTCGCACAATCTGACCAATTGTTTTTATCCTTCACTTGAAGGATGTTGGGTGCACCAATATCGAAACAAACTCTCTCCATATGGCTTGTTAACTGCACTGTCTTCTGTTACCAGAAATGCAATAAACTCTTACTGGGACCGGTAAAGGGCCACTCTACAAGGGGGATGGCTACCTCTTTCGCTGCCTTGAAAAATGAAGCAACATTCGCCATTTCTGCAGCTGCTACGTGGAGTTCAGTGCACACTTTTGTGAGACACTACAGTTTGGACATCACCTCCAGGCGTAGAGTGGGATTGGCCTGGCAGACCTCCAGGAACTTCTGTCCTGAGAGGTTCCTTTCTTCCTCAATCTCTCCTGTCCTCCTCCCGGCTGGGTTAGCATTACTCCCTTACTGCTTGGGAATCAGTTTATGGGGGGAGCTTGCAGCAAGAGCTGTATCTTGAAGTAGCAGTACAGCTACGTAAGAACTTACTGTAACAGTAGATCTTCAAGAACAGCTCTTGCAGCAGGTTACACCATTAGGACTGAAGCCGGCAGGTGCCAGGACCCCACGGAAATTTACTTAGCTGAAGTAGTATTCAGCGTGGGATCAGCCCGACGCCGGCCCTGCCCCGACGTCAGGCATCATACAAAAGGGGCGGTCCCCCAGAATCCCCAGTTCTCCCGCCGGAGACTCCCGGCCGCCAGATGACATCAGAAGTGGAGACTGAGGATACACCATCAAGGAAGGAATTCAGAGTGGTGTTACAAACACCTAATCCTAGGTAGCAACTAAAGGAACAACTCTACCTCCAGAGGGGATGGTGGGAAGGAAACTACCTGCTGCAAGAGCTGTTCTCAAAGATCTACTGTTACGGTAAGTTCTTACGTAACTGTACTATCTTACTTTGAGAAACAGCTCTTGCAGCAGGTTACACCATTAGTACTGATTCCCAAGCAATACAGGAAATCCCTCGCAGATGGGAGGAGGCTACGTAGAGATCGAGAGTTGGACCAAAGCCTAGGATAGGAGTCCCTGAAGGACTGCTAGACCAATACCAGCTCTTCGCCGTGATGCAACGTCCAGGCCATAATGCCTGATAAACATGTGCATGGTGCTCCAAGCAGCTGCTGCGCAGATGGCTGAAGTGGACACGCTCTTCATAGCTGCAAAGGAGGTAGCTACCCCACTTGTGGAATGACTTTAAACGAGCCTGGTAGGGGTTTATGATGTTTCTGGTAACAGAACGTGATACAATGGATGAGCCACCTGGACAGCGATTGTTTAGAAACCGGAGCTCCCAGCATCCTATGGGCAAAGAAGACGAAAAGCTGATCAGATTTACGGTGGTGCCTGGTTCTGGTCAGGTAGTATCTGAGACACCGATGCACATCTAGAGTGTGCAGCAGGGCCTCTCCTCTATTAAGAGTATTTAGGAAATACACTAGCAGGTCAATATCCTGATTAAGGGTGAGGGCTGAGACCACCTTAGGAAGGAACTTTGGATTTGTCCTCAGGAACATCCTGTCCTGGTGGAAAACCAAATAAGGTTCTTTGCACATTAGCGCATGAAGCTCAGAAATCCTTCTCTCTGAAGTAACAGCAACTAAAAATAACGTTTTCCATGTCAGGAGACGTAGCTCGCAATCCGCGGCTGCTTCAAAAGGTGGCAGCGTAAGCTGCTCCAGGAAAAAGGGTAAATCCCATGGAGGAAAAGGATCCTTAATTGGAGGTCTAAGGTGGAGAATGCATCTCAGGAAGGGTCGTGCGGTGTCCAGCTCAGCTATGGACCGTAGGCCTATAGGTGTATGATAGGCCAAGATGGCACAAAGGTGTACTTTAATACAGGAGTAGGCCAAGCCTGTCTGGAAAAGAGACAGAAGGTAGTGTAGAACAGAACCTTCTGGACAGTCCATCGGGGAAAACCATTGTGCTTGAGCCCAGAGGCAAAATCTGCTCCATTTCATGGCGTATGTGGCATGAGTGGCCGGTTTTCTAGCAGCCGCTAGAACATCTGCTACCCCTTGTGAGACCTCGTAGTGCATGATAGCTATGTCCCTAGGAGCCAGGTGTGCAGGTTCAGACAGTGAAGGTCCGGATGGACCAAAGATCCTGCTTCCTGGGACAATAAGTGAGAGCTGATTGGCAGAGGCACCGGAGGTTCCTGGGACAGCTGGTGCAGCAGAAGGAACCAAATCTGTCTGGGCCAAAAAGGTGCGATTAATATCAGTGTCACCTGCTCTCTGCGGAGTTTCAAGAGGACTCTCTGGATCAATGGGAAGGAAGGAAATGCGTAGAGGAATCTGCCTGTCCAAGAGAGGGACAACGCGTCTTGCCAGAAAACACCAGGCCCTGGATCTAGTGAGCAGAAATTGGGCAGTTTTGCGTTGGATGGGGACGCAAAAAGGTCTAACTCTGGTGTCTCCCATCTGCGAAACAGATCCACTACGACCTCCTGGAGTAGTTCCCATTCATGGACTCTGGCCTGAGATCGACTCAGACTGTCTGCAATGACGTCCACTCCTGGGACATGTACAGCTATAAGGTTTGCGCCATGTTGCAGTACCCAATCCCATACCCTCATGGCCTCCCTGCAAAGCAGGTAGGAATGAGTGCCTCATTTGTTGAGGTAATACATCACTGCGGTATTGTCTGTTTGCAGCAGCAGAGTACCCGGTGGAATCTCCGACTGGAAGGCCTGCAAGGCATAAAGGACTGCTCTCACCTCCAAAATATTTATGTGAAGATGAGCTTCCTGAGATGTCCACGAGCCCTGAGACCTGACTCCGTCGAGGTGTGCTCCCCAACTGGACCCTGAAGCGTCCGTGGAGAGTGTCACAATTGGAGACGGCACAACAAAGGGGACCCCCACTGATAGGTGCTCTGGTTCGAGCCACCATTGCCAATCCCGGATGACGGCCTTCGTGATCCAAATTGGAAGCTGCAGATGGTCTTGCTTCTGAACCCATTGTACCCGTAACATCCACTGGGTCACCCGCATGTGGAGACGGGCTAAAGGGACTGTCGCAATGGCCACAGCCATATGCCCGAGCAGGCAAAGGATCAGTCTTGCAGGAACCGTCTTCTTTGCCAAGATGTCCCTTATGAGGGATCTGAGGTGTTCGGCTCTGTCCTGGGGCAAAAAAGGCTCTCCCCTGGACGGTGTCCAGGACTGCACCTATAAACTGCAGTCTCTGTGATGGAACCAGGTTCGACTTCTCCTGACTGATGATGATGCCCAGCGACCTGAAGAGGGAACGAGTATAGTGGATTGCAGACATCAAAGCCTCCCAAGAGGGGTCCATGAGGAGCCAGTCGTCCAGGTATGGGAACACATAGTGGCCTTGTTTCCTGAGAGCCGCCGCTACTACTGCCATGCACTTCGTAAATACCCGAGGTGCTGAAGATAGTCTGAATGGGAGGGCTTAGAACCGATAATAGTAACCTAGGAACTCGAAGTGCAAGAATTTTCTGTGCACTCGAGCTATAGGGATGTGCACATAGGCATCCTGCATATCCAGTGACGCTAAAAAGGCGCCCTGCTTTAGCATGGGAATTAAACCTGGAAGGGTCACCATGCAGAAGCGTTTGTAGAGCACCGAAGCGCTGAGGTCGCTGAGGTCCAAAATCGGACGGAGGTCCCCTGGCTTTTTGAGAACCAGAAAGAAGCGGGAATAATATCCTGCACCCCTCTGGTTCTGTGAAACGTGCTCTATAGCCTCTTTTTCCAGAAGCGCTAGCACCTCCTGCTGTATGAGCAGTGCATGCTGACCCGAATAACAGGAAAGCAGGGGAGGTCTTGATGGTGGTTGGTCGAGGAATTCTATATAGTGCCCTTTCTCGACCAGCTGGAGAACCCACCGATCGGCGGTTATCGTCTGCCATCCTAAAAGATGGTGAGCGATGCAACCTCCGACCTTTTCTGCCCATTGATCCAGAGAAGGGCCGGGGGCCGGGAAGGAGTCATGCTGTGGCGGCATTGCCTCCTGCAGGCTGGGTCGGTTTGGTATATCTTTGACCTTGGCCTGGGGAAGACTTAGGCTGGGCCTTACGGGTGAAAGTGCCCCTCTGATGCTGGCTGGAACGTGGTTGCTGACACTGTTGCCGGCCGCGAAAACAATTCTGGTTCCTTCAAAAAGGACCTGGTTTTGGTCTGTACATGGCCTGCACAGTCCTCACCACCTTCCCGGCATCCTGAAGCTTGGTGATGAACTTTTCAGAGGGTTAGACAAACAGGACCTTTCCATTATAAGGGACGTCCAGGATATTCTTCTGTACGTCCGGGGTAAATCTGGAGACATGAAGCCAGGAGTGTCTCTGGAGACAGATGCCCGAAGCTGCGCCCCTGGCAGAAGAGTCCGCAGAATCATATGCGGCTCTCAAGACTTGGGTCCCCACGTCTGACCCTGTGTGGAGGAGGTTCAAGAGCTCCTCCTTCTGTTCGCCATCTGGTAGCATGTCAACCAGGTCCTGACCCTGTTCCCACAGGGTGTTCTGAAACTGAACCATATGCGACAGATAGTTCAGTGACGTGATAGAGCATGTAGCAGCCGCATACATGCGCCTCCCCAGGGCATCCAACTGCTTGGATTCCTGGTCCGGTGGCTGTGTACTCAAATGCTGTGGTCACTGAGACCTAGCATGGGAGGCCGTAATGACCAGGGAATCAGCCAGGGGTTGTTGTGCCAAGTACAGGTCCTTTGCAGGGGTCCTGTACAGGCAGTCAGCTTTCTTCGGCACCGTGGGGGTGGAGTGCGGATGCTTCCACGCAGCCTTGGTGACGTCCACCAAGGGTGGCACCACCACAGGCTTAGGGTCCTTCTGCCGAAGATAATGAGCTAGGCGCTGTCTTTCGGGGTCTAGAGCTTCCGTTTCCCATCCATGTTCTCCTGGATGTGCCTCATGATTTCGGAAAAAGAGGGATCATCCGGAGGTGACCCAGGAAGGTCTCATGGGTCAGGTGATGGGATGCTGATTGGAGAAGGAGACCTGGAGGTATCTGAGGTGTCAGGTCTAGAGTCTTCCCCCCTGTGCAGTGGACCATCTACGTCTGGGTCACTTGGGACTGGGGGAGATCTGGAAGGGGGCCTTCTTTCTTTGGATCTTCCCCAGGCGGTGGAGTAGGCTTCTTGCGGGTGGGTGGTCTTCCTGCTGGCCCCTGCGGTGGAGGAGGAGGTTTCACTGGGACCATGTCCTTCTTTATCGTGTCCCACCAAAAAGTGGAGAGATCTTTGACCTCCTCAATAGTCATACCGGACGACGGTCCTGGCGTTGGTGGTCTGTCGCCGGTATCGGGCATCGGGTCCAAGGGCGTCACCTGATTAGGCGCAGGCTCCTGTGGAAACCCAGCGTCCTCATTGTTGCCTGCCTGGTCATCAGGCAACGTCGGATCCTCCTCTGTAGAATCCCGGTGACCGGTATCCACTGGTGACGGGGAGGCAGTCCTTTGCTCCGGAGAACGTTTTGCTGATGCCGGATGCTTGGCCGACGTCTGGTCCGACAGGCGCTTGACTGATGAAGGGTCGGTAGCCCGTTTCGGGTCAGTCGTCCGTTTTAGGAACGTCAGGTCCTTAGTCTTCCTGGGAGGGGGGATCCGGACCCCTAGGAGGCTGATCTGATGTCGGGGTCCCGGCGTCTATCTGAGGAAGCCTGAGGTAGTTTTGAAGAGGACTTGGACCGGTGACGGTCGGAAGACTTCATGGAGGCCCAGGAGGGTGCTGGAGAAGGGTCAGAGAGTCTGGAAGTCTTAACAGGATGCAGAGAAGCCGAAGTGCTGCCTTAAGATTTAACCTTCATGGGAGGGGGCTGAGAGCGAGCCCTGGAAGGAGAGCGGTCTGAGCACGTGGAGCCTGGACTGGTGCGCGAGTCCGGAGCCCGGTTAGGGGATCTGGACCTGGCCTTCTCCAGATGCTTTTCCCGATGCTTATGGGACTTAGAGGTAGACTCGCCTCTGGAGGCAGGGTCTTTGTTCATGCTTTTCAACTTTTCTTCCAAGAGGAACCCCTGAAGTGCCTTCTGGTGGCGGATCCGGGTGCGACTATTAAACCGCTGGCAAAAGGAACAGGCCTTGGTGTCGTGTTCTGGGCCTAAGCACCACAGACAAGATGAATGCAGATCCTTAAGAAGTATCTGTTTGCTGCAGGCACACTTGGAGGGACATCCTTCTGAGGAAGGAGATGGAGATGCCGACATTTAGGTAGACAAAAACGCTGGAAGTTCTAGGCGTCGCTCACTGAAGCGGGATCATGAGGCCGATGCCGATGAGTCAACGCGCGGAAAAGAACTGGGAATTCTGGGGCGCCTTTTGTATGATGCCTGACGCCGTCAGCGGGCTAACGCTGGGGGCAGTCACCGCTGGATACTGCTAGCTAGAAAATTTCCGCGGGGTCCTGGCACCTGCCGGCTTCAGTCCTAATGGTGTAACCTGTTGCAAGAGCTGTTTCTCGAAGTAAGATGAACAGTTACGCAAGAACTTACTGTAACAGTAGATCTTCGAGAACAGCTCTTGCTGCAGGTAGTTTCCCTCCCACCTTCCCCTCAGGAGGTTTGGTTCCATTTCATAGCATCTCTGATGCATCAGAATTATTTGTCTTCCTCTGGAAGTGGATCCTCGGTCTCCCCTTCTGAATCACATCTTTGAACTGAGAGTCTCCGGTGGGAGAACTGAGGTATGCTGTGGGACTGCCCCTTTTATGATGCATCTGATGTCGGGGGTGGGGCCAACATTGGGGACGGTCCCCCGCTTGGTATAGCTAGCTAGAAGTTTTCCGTGGGGTCCTACTGCCTGTCGGCTTCAGTCTCATGGTGTTCTGTAGCAAGAGCTGTTCTCAAGATCTACTGTTCTGTAAATTCTCACGAAGCACAGCACGTAAGAAAGTACAGGCCACGTAAGAACTTACTGTAAACAGTAGATCTTCGAGGAACAGCTCTTGCAGCAGTTTGCACCATTAGGACTGAAACCGGCAGGCGCCAGGACCCCACGGAAATCTTCTAGCTAGCAGTATTCGGCGGGGACCGCCTCCGATGTCAGGCATAGTACATAAGGGAGCGGTCCCCCAGAATCCCCAGTTCTCCTGCCAGAGACTCCCGGCTGCTGGATGACATCAGAAGAGGAGACTGAGGATCCGCCATCAAATGGCAGTCAGAGACAGATGCTGAGACACCTGATCCTAGGAGAAGGATGTTGGAACGAGAATCTACCTCCAGTGGGGATGGTGGAAGGGAAAGTACCTGCTGCAAGAGCTGTTCTCGAAGATCTACTGTTACGTAAGTTCTACGAATTGTACTATCTTACTTCAAGAAACAGTTCTTGCAGTAGGTTACACCATTAGGACCGATTCCCAAGCAATAATGGAAATCCCACACCACTGGGAGGAGGGAAGGTAGAAATCCTTAATGAAACCAAAGCCTAGGACAGAAGTCCTTGAAGAACTGCTAGACCAAAACCTGCTCTTCGACTCAATGCAATATCCAGGCTATAATGCCTGATGAAAGTGTGCACGAAGCTCCAAGTAGCTGCAGCACAGATGGCCGAGGTGGACACATTCTTAAGGGCCGCAAAGGAGGTAGCCACCCCCCTTGTGGAATGACCCTTAACTGCGCACGGTAAGGGTTTGCTGTGTTTCTGGTAACAGAACGTGATACACTGAATGAGCCACCTGGACAGCGACTGTTTGGAAACAGGAGCTCCCATCATCCTGTGGGCAAAGGAGACAAAAAGCTGGTCCGATTTTCGCTGGTGTTTGGTTCTGGTCAGGTAGTATCGGAGACAACTATGCACATTTAGGGTGTGCAACAGGGCCTCTCCTCGATTCGAATAGTTAGGAAAGTACACTGGTAGATCGATGTCCTGATTAAGTGTGAGAGCTGAGACCACCTTAGGCAGAAATTTGGGATTAGTCCGTAGGGATACCCTGTCTTGGTGAAAAACCAATTAAGGCTCTTTGCACGAGTGCATGGAGTTCAGAAATTCTTCTGGCCGAGGTAACGGCAACTAAAAACAATGTCTTCCAAGTGAGAAGACGTAGCTCGCAATCCGCGGCTGGTTTAAAGGATGGCAGCGTAAGCTGTTCCAGGACAAAGGGTAGATCCCATGGCGGAATTGGATCCTTAATCAGAGGTCTAAGGTGGAGAATACCTCAGGAAGGCTCGATGCCGCGGTCCAACTGGAGATATGGTGCTGGCCTATAGGGGATAATGATAGGCTGATATGGCACAGAGGTGTACTTGATCGAGGAGCAGGTCAAGCCTGTCTGAAAAGAGACAAGAGGTAGTCCAAGACCGACTTTTCTGGACAGTCTAGCGTCGAAACCCCCCACGCTTGAGCCCATAAGCAAAAACGGCGCCATTTCATGGCATAAGTAGCATGAGTGGCCGGTTTTCTCGCGCCCACCAGAATGTCAGCTACCTCTTGCGAGACCCCGTGTCGCAAAATGGCTATGTCTCCAGGAGCCAAGCGTGCAGGCTCAGCGAACGAAGGTCCGGATGGACCAAGGAGCCCTCCTCCTGAGACAACAAGTGAGAGCTGATTGGCAGAGGCACCAGAGGTTCCTGGGATAGCTGATGTAGTAGAGGGAACCAGATCTGCCTGGGCCAGAACAGCGCGATGAGTATCAGCGTCGCTTGCTCTCTGCGAAGTTTCAGAAGAACCCTCTGGATCAATGCAAAGGGAGGAAAGGCATAGATGAATCTGCCCACCCAGGAGAGGGACTTGTCTCACCAGAAAACACCAGGCCCTGGATCTAGCAAGCAAAAATTTGGGCAGGGTTTTGCGTTGGATGAGGACGTGAAAAGGTCTAACTCTGGTGTACCCCATCTGTGAAACAGATCCCCTACTACCTCCTGGAGTAGTTTCTACTCATGGACTCTGGCCTGAGAGCGTCTCAGGCCGTCTGCAATGACGTTGTCCACTCCTGGGACATGAACAGCAATGAGGTTTGCGCCGTGTTGCAAAGCCCAATCCCAGCTAATGGCCTCCCTGCAAAGTGGGTAGGAATGGGTGCCTTGTTTGTTGAGGTAATACATCACCATGTAATTGTCTGTTTGTAACAGAAGGGTACCCGGTGGAATCTCCGACTGGAAGGCCTGCAGGGCAAAAAGAACTGCTCTCATTTCCAGGATATTTATGTGGAGATGAGTCTCTTGGGCTGTCCACAGGCCCCGAGACCGGACACCGTCGAGGTGTGCTCCCCATCCGAGCCCTGAGGCGTCTGTGGAAAGTGTCACAATCGGAGACGGCACAATGAAGGGAACCCCTGCCAATACAGTCTTCGGATCTAGCCACCATTACCAATCCCGGATTATGGTCTTCGTGATCTGGATTGGAGGCTGCAGATGGTCTTGCTTTTGATCCCTTTGGACCCGTAACATCCAATGGGTGACCCGCATGTGGAGACGAGCAAGCAGGACTGTTGCAATGGTCGCAGCCATGTGTCCGAACAGGCAATGAAGCAATCTGGCAGGAATGTTCTTCTTTGCCGAAATGTCCCTGATGAGGGATCTGATGTGTTCTGCTCTGTCCTGGGGAAGAAAAGCTTTCCCCTGGACGGTGACCAGAACTGTGCCTATGAACTGCAGAGTCTGTGACGGAACCAGGCGTGACTTCTCTTAATTGATCATGATGCCCAGCGTCTCGAACAGAGACAGAGTATAATGGATGGTGGACATCAAGGCCTCCCGAGAGGGCACCATGAGAAGCCAGTCATCCAGGTAGGGGAACACATAGTGGCCTTGTCTCCTCAGAGTTGCCGCCACGACCGCCATACACTTCGTGAATACCCGAGGTGCCGATGACAGTCCGAAGGGGAGGGCTTGGAACTGATAATGGTGGCCCTGGAACACGAAGCGCAGAAACTTCCTGTGTGCTTGAGCAATGGGTATATGCAGGTAAGCCTCCAGCATGTCCAAGGATGCTAGAAAGGCGCCCTCCTTGAGCATGGGAATCAGACCTGGGAGGGTCACTATGCGGAAGCATTTGTACAGGACCGACTCGTTGACGTCATTGAGGTTCAGTATCGGACGGAGGTCCCCTGTTTTCTTGGGAACCAGCATGAGGAGAGAATAATACCCTGCACTCCTCTGGTTCCATGGTATGTGCTCTATTGCTTCTTTTCCCAGAAGTGCGAGCACCTCCTGCTGTAAAAAGCTGGAAAGCAGGGGAGGTCTTGCCGGTGGGTGGTCGAGAAATTCTATAAAGTGACCTTTTCTTGACCAATTGGAGAACCCATTGGTCGGTGGTAATCGACTGCCACCCTAAAAAGTGTCGAGCGATGCGACCCCCGACCTTGTGTGCCCGCTGATCCAGAGAAGGGCGGGGCCGAAGGAGTCATGTTGTGGCAGCACTGGTCCCTGCAGGCTGGGCCAGTTTAGTGTAGCGTTGGGCTCTGCCTGGGGACGACTTATCCTGGGCTTTCCGCTGAAAGGTGCCCCTTTGTTGCTGGCCGGAACGTGGCTGCTGCCTTTGTTGCCGGCTGCGAAAATGGCTCTGGTTCCTACGAAAGTAACAGGGCCTGGATCTGTACATGGCCTGTACAGACCTGACTGCCTTCCCAGCATCCTGGAGTTTGGTGATAACCTTCTCCGAGAGTTCACCAAAGAGTACTTCACCATTGTAGGGGACGTCAAGAATATTCTTCTGTACGTCCAGGGTGAAGCCGGAGACACAGAGCCAAAAGTGTCGCCAGAGACAGACGCCTGAAGCTGCAGCTCTGGCGGACGAGTCCACAGAATCGTATGCGGCTCGTAGTACTTGGGTACCCACATCAGACCCTGCGCGGAGAAGAATTAGGAGCTCCACCTTCTGATCACCATCTGGAAGCTTATCGACCAGGTCCTGGCCCTGCTCCCCTAGGGCGTTCTGAAACTGTACCATGTGGGTTAGGTAGTTCAGGGACCTGATGGAGTATGTAGCAGCCGCATATATGCATCTCCCCAGAGCATCCAATTGTTTGGATTCCTGGTCCAGTGGCTGTGTACTCATGTATTGCGGTCTTTGGGACTGGTCATGTGAGGTCGTAATGACCAGGGAGTCTGCCAGAGGTTGCTGAGCCAAGTACTGGTCCTCTCTCGGGGCCTTGTATAGGCGGTCAACTTTCTTTGGTACTGCAGGAGTAGAGTGCGGACGCTTCCATGCAGCCTTGGTGACATCCCCGAAGGTGTCCACCAAGGGTGGCACTACCACAGGCTTTGGGTCTTTCTGCCGAACATAACGGGCAAGACGCTGTCTTTTGGGGTCAAGGTCTTCAGCGTCCCATCCCATGTTGTCCTGGATGTGCCTCATGATCTCGGAGAAAGAGGGATCATCCGGAGGAGAACTGGGCAGGTCATGTGGGTCAGGTGATGGAATGCTGAGTGGAGAAGGAGATCTGGAATAATCCGAGGTATCCGATCTGGAGTCCTCTCCTGATGGAGTATACCGCCGACGTCTGGGTCGCTTGGGGCTGGGAGACCCTGATGGAGATCTTGAGGGAGGCCTTCTCCGATCCTTGGATTTACCCCTGGGAGGTGGAGTCTGCTTCTTAGGGGTTGGTGGTCGTCCTGCTGGCCCCTGTGGTGGAGGAGGGGGCATAGGAGGTGAAGGAGTAGGAGAAGGAGGAGGAGGAGGTTTTACAGGATCACATCCTTTCGGATGGTGTCCCACCAGAAAGTACAGAGGTCCTTTACTTGTTGCAGGTTCATGCCCGACGGGCCTGGAGCTGGTGGTCCGTCACCAGGGTCGGGCATTGGGTCCACGGGTGTCTCCGGGGTGGGCGAAGGTTCCCTCAGGAGCCCGGCATCCTCAGTGTCGCCCGCCTGGTCTTCTGGCAGCCGCGGTCCCTCCTCCGCTGAGTTCCTGACCGTGTCCACCGTGACTGGGGCGGCCTGCCCGTGAATGCGAGGCTGACATCAGTCGCCGTGGATGTCTTCGGTCCGCGAACGCCTGCTGGCGCCTGGTGCCCGGCTGGTGTCCGCAGCTCCGGAAACGCCTGGCAGACTTTTGCATGCTTGGCCGACACCGGGTCAGACGTCCGCTTTAGGGACGTCAGGTCTTTCGTCTTCCTGGGTGGTGGATCCGGACCTCTGGGAGGCTGGGAGACCTACCTGGAGTCGGGGTCCCGACGTCAGGTCGATGAGGAAGACTTGTGTCGTTCTGAAGACTTGGAAGAGGCCCGAGAGGGAGTAGAGGAAGCTGAGGGCCTTGAAGTCTTGATGGGCTGGAGAGTCGAAGAGCCGCCTGAGGCTCAGATTTTGACCGGAGGGGGCTGAGAACGAGCCCTGCAGGGACAGCGGTCTGACCTGGTGGAGCCAGAGCTACGGGAGTCCGAGGCCCGGTTCGGAGATCTGGACCTTGCTTTCTCCCGGTGTTTATGGGCCTTGGAAGAAGAATCGCCCCTGGAGGAAGGTTCTTGGTCCATCCTACTAAGTCATTCTTCCAGCAGGTAAGCCTGAAGTGCCTTCTGACGGTGGATCCTGGTGCGGCTGTTGAACCCTTGGCAGAAAGTGCAGGCCTTGGTGTCATGGTCTGGGCCTAAGCACCGCACACAGGAGGAATGAGGATCCTTAAAAGGGATCTGTTTTCTGCAGGCACACTTGGAAAGGCATCCCTCGAGTGAAGGAGTTGGAGAGGACATCAGTTTGGAGAAACTCTTGAAGTTTTAAGTCATCATGCGCTAGGTAGAGACAGAGAGGCCAATGCTGGTGAGTCGACGGCGGGAAACGAACTGGGGATTCTGGGGGACCGCCCCTTCTGTACTATGCCTGACGTCGGGTGGATCGACGTCGGCGGTTCTCGATCACGCTAGCTAGAATTGCGGTTCTGATATCGTCGGCTTCAGTCCTAATGATGTAACTCGTTGCAAGAGCTGTTTCTAAGTAAGATCTTACCGTAACAGTAGATCTTCGAGAGAGGCTCTTGTAGTAGGTAATTACATATAGTACTGATGCCGGCAGGCGTCAGGACCCCACGGAAAAATTTCTAGCTAGCAGTCTCTGGCGGGGGACTGCCCTCACGTCAGGTGACCTATGTCACACGACGTCAGTATAAAGGGGTGGTACCCCATGCTCGCCTTCCAGTTCTTTCCCGCTGTTACCTCGTGTCAGCGCCTCGCTGTAAAGTTCAACGCTCTTCAGCCTGTTGTCGGTAGTTCTACTGTCGATCTTTTCTCGATTTAATTAGAAAATAGTTTACTTTTTCGGTGGTGTATGTCATGCCCTACACCCTCCGAGCACAAGAATAAGTGCGACTCGTGCGGCGCCCAACTCCCGCTCAAGGACGGTCATTCTCAGTGTCTCTTCTGTCTGGACCCGGATCATCAGGTGGAGAAGTGCCAGCATTGCCTGAAATTCAACGCCGCCACCCACAGATGGAGGCAGCAGTCCCTGGAGGCCCACATCCTTAAAAACAAAATGACCTCCATGGAGAAGGAGTTGAAAAAGCTCAGTCAGTCTTCTGCTTCCCCCGAAGGTCATCGTAAATCGGGATCAGGGCTCCTCGTCCACTGCGACTTCAGCTGGAGTCGCCGTGTTGCAGGTAACGTCCCCCCGGGGGACCACTCTGCGACGGCTTCCTTTACCTATTGCAGTTCTTGTGCTGAGCGTCAGAAAGTAGCCCCAGTGTCTGAAACAGACAAGGCGCCCCTGGTGCCCCACCCTTGATAGACGTGCCTTTTGAGAGAACTGCAATGGATGTGGTTGGCCCTTTAGACAAAAGTAAAGAGGGTAATAGATTTATCCTGGTAGTATGCGACTATGCTACTCGATACCCAGAAGCAGTTACAATGTGTACTGTCACAGATTCAAAAGTGGCAGCAGAGCTTGCAAAAATTTTCAGCAGAGTGGACATACCAAAAAAAATTACTGATCAGGGTAGTAATTTTGGTGCTGCATTACTTAAGGAGCTGTACAAACTACTAGGTATCACTGCCATATGAACTTCCCCCATCACCCTCAGATGGTCTCGCTGAGCATTTTAACCAAACCCTAAAACACGTTAAAAGGGTTTGTAAAAGGGGAAGGGAAATATTGGGACCATACTTGCCTTACCTACTTTTTGCTTACAGAGGAGTGCCGCAGGCATCAACAGGATTTTCGCCATTTGAAATGCTGTATGGTAGACAACCCAGAAGGCCACTAGATGTAACAAAAGAAACATGGGAAGATGACACCTATCAGAAACAATCTATTACATCTTATATGTGTGCCCTGAGAAAGAAGCTGGCAAAATTTTGACATCGCCCACAGTAATCAGGAAGAGTCCCAAAACCAGCAGAAGGTATATTATGACCATGGGGTAAAAGAAAAAGTTTTTGAGCCAGGTGAAAAAGTTTTGCTACTGTTACCCACAACAGAAAATAAACTGTTAATGAAGTGGCAAGGGCCTTATAAAGTGCTTAGACGTACTGGCACCATTAACTGTGAGATTGAGACCCCTGAAAGGAAAAATCCTACTCAGATATACCATGCTAACCTCCTCAAGAAATGGGTTGAAAAAAATGCCAAAAGCTGCTTTTCTAGTTTTACCAGAAACTGATAAAGAAGATATTGATGTAGCTTATGATAGACTAGAACAAACTAACTGCTGATGCTCTAAAGGTGAATGTTTCCTTAACTTCAGAACAAACTGCAGAAATTCGTAACTTGCTAAAGACATTTAACGGTACTTTTACCAAGTACCAGGCCGAGCAAAAGGGAGCGAGCCCGTACTAGTGCCAAGGAATGCTTGCTCTATTAAGCAAAAGACATACAGTTTACCAGAGTGGTTGAGCACTGACGTGGTTGAGGAAATAAAAAAAGGAAAAATGAAAGAACTGGGTATCATAGAGCAGTCGAGGAGTGCCTGGTCGTCTCCAGTGGTAATTGTAAGCAAAAGAGAAGATTGTTTCCTTAAATCAAGGCAGATTCTAACACACCCAAGTGTCAGAAGTTGACAGTTATCCTATGCCCAGAATAGATGATTTGGTGGACAGACTGGGGACTGCAAAGTGTATAAGTACCCTCGATCTCACCAAGGGTTACTGGCAAATCCCTTTAGCTAAATAATCCAGAGACAAAACTGCATTTGCCACTCCTGTTGGATTCTATCAGTTCACCCCCATGCCCTCTGGTTTACATGGTGCGCCAGCTACATTCCAGCAGTACATGGATGTAATTTTATCACCTCACACTGGTTATTGTGCTGCATACCTGGATGATGTTGTGGTGTATTGTCCAGACTGGAAAAGCCACCTGGAACACCTCCAAGCAGTTATCCAATCAATCAAAAATGCAGGTCTGACTATTAATCTTATCAAATGTGCATTGGGCATGCTGGAAACTAGATATTTGGGCTATGTGTTGGGAAATGGAGAAGTTAAGCCATAAGTTTCTAAGACGGAAGCTGTAGCTAACAGCCCTGTCCCTAAGACCGAGAAACACGTCGGGTCATTTTTAGGGCTGGCTGGTTATCGGAGATTTGTTCCCAACTTTGCAGAGTTAGCCACTCCTCTCATAGAACTCACGAAAAAACAGTACCCGAATAATGTGAAATGGACCTCGGAGTGTGATGAAGCTTTTCAAGCCATTAAGGCTGCATTATGTTCAGCCCCCATTTTAAGAAGCCCAAGCTTTGAGAAACCATTTTTGTTACAAACAGATGCATCAGAGGTAGGTCTAGGTGCAGTCCTGAGTCAAAATATAGATGGGACGGAACATACTATTCTATATATCAGTAGGAAATTGCATGACAGACAGAAAAGGTACTCCACCATTGAAAAAGTACAGTTACGTAAGAACTTACGCTAACAGTAGATCTTCGAGAAGAGTTCTTTCAGCAGGCTATAACCTTCAGGACTATGCCGCAGGCACTAGGACCAACCGGAAAACTTCTCAGCCAGCAGTATACAGCAGGGACCGCCCCTGACGCCGGCCCTGGTACCAAACGGGGCGGACCCAGCTCCACCTCAGTTCTCCCGCCAAGGCCCGCAACAAGCCCTGACAAGAGAAGAGACGGTTAATACAAGGAGATGTAAATGAAGATGGATCTGCACACCCCGAGGGGAAGGCGGGTGGTGATTGCCTGCTGTGAAGAGCTCCTCTCAAGATCTACTGTTACTGTAAGTTCCACACGAACTGTACTATCTTACTGAGTGGGAGCCTTGCAGCAGGCTATAACCTTCAGGACTGAAATACCAAGCAGTCCACGCCAAAGAGGTAGATGACCCTGGGAGGTGGAATATGCTGACTCCAGAGGCCTCAGGACAGAAGTCCTTGCAAAACAGCCAAGACGTAGCTAGCTCGGCGTCTGGAGACTATATCCAAGCTGTAATACTTGACAAAGGTATGCACCGAGTTCCAGGTAGCGGCCGCACATATGTCCCTGATAGAGACATTTCTCAGGGCGGTGAATGAAGCAGACACTCCTCTAGTGGAGTGACCCCAAACCGGGCCTGGTAGGGGTTATTGTGTTTCTCATAGCAGAAGGAAACGCAGTGGACTATCCACTTCGATACAGTCTGCTTGGTCACCGGTTTACCCAAGCATTGTGGTGCAAAGGCCACAAAAAGTTGCTCCGATTGACGGTGCGCAGCCGTCCGTTTGAGATAAAACCTCAAGGTCCTGTGGACATCCAGTGTGTGAAGGAGAGCCTCCCCTCTATTGGATGGGGAAGGAAAATAAACTGGAAGGTCAACAGACTGGTTGAGGGTCAACTCCGAGACCACTTTCGGAATAAACTTAGGATTTGTTCTAAGGGAAACCCTTTCCCTGTGGAAAATCAAATACGGCTCTTCACACATCAGAGCCTGAAGCTCGGAAACTCTTCAAGCTGAAGTAATAGCAACCAAAGAACAAACCTTCCAAGAAAGGTAACGCAGCTCACAAACCATTGCCGGTTCAAAGGGAGGGAGGGTGAGCTTCTTCAACGCATAAAGGAGATCCCAGGGTGGGATAGGGTCCCGAATGGGAGGTCTCATATGCAAAATTCCTCTTAAGAAGGTATGGGCAACATCCAATTGTGCCAACGCCCTATCTCCAATGACAGCATGATAGGCGGAGACAGCCCACATATGCACCTTGATAGAGGAGCAACTCAGGCCATTTTGATACAAGGAGAGGAGATACTGCAACGCTGAGTTCAGTGGACAAGCGATGGGGTCCAAATGCTGTGACGAGGCCCATAAACAAAACGCCTTACTCATAGCATAAGCCGGAACAGGAGGGCTTTTTTCACTAAACTAGGACTGCTGCCTCTCCGGGAGACCCTGTATCTGTGTGAGCTACGTCTGAAGGAGCCAAGCACGTAGGTTTAAGGACCGAAGGTCCGGATGGACCAGTGACCCCTGTTCCTGGGACAGCAACTCTGAGCATATGGGCAGCGGAACTGGAGGCTCCGTGGATAACCACTGCAGGAGTGGGAACCAAATCTGCTGAGGCCATCTGGGGGCTACGAGAATCATTCGGGCCCTTTCCGCCTGTAACTTTAGTAGGACTCTGAATGAGAGGGAAGGGCGGGAAGGCATAGAGAAACCTCCCTGCCCAGCAAAAGGATAATGCGTCTGGCCAGAAAACTCCAGGCACATGCTCTCGCGATCAGAACATTGGCAGTTTGGCGTTGCGTGGTGACGCAAAGAGGTCCAGCTCTGGATGACCCCACTTGTTGAAGAGCTGATCTGCCACGGACTGTAGCAGCTCCCACTCATGTGCTCTGGATCGAGACCTGCTTAGGCTGTCGGCCAGATCGTTGAGGACGCCTGGAACGTGTACTGCAGACAGCAGAATGCGCCACTCCAGCGCCGTGCCAGACTCTCGCCTCCCTGCAGAGGGGGTACGAATGAGTGCCCCCTTGCTTCTTGATGTAGAAGATGACCACCATATTGTCTGTTTGAACCAGAAGAGAGCCCGGCACCAGGTCCTCTTGAGAGGCCTGTAAGGCATAGAGAACCGCTCGCATCTCCAGTACATTGATACGAAAGGACCGCTCCTCGGGTGACCAAACTCCTTGCGTTTGACGAGTCCCCAGGTGCGCCCCCCCCATCCCAGGTCTGATGCATCTGTTTTAAGAGTGTGACTTGGTGGCTACGGACGAAAGCTGACCACTTTCTCCAAGTTCCGGGGGTCCATCCACTAACATAAAGTTCTCCTGACTGGCACGGTGATCCTGACCATGAAGTCTAGATCGTCGTAGCCTTGGTCCCACTATGTACCCCAAGCATCCATTGTGGGATCCGCATGTGGAGGCGGGCCAAGGGAGTGACCGGAATGGCCGCCGCCATGTACCCCAGTAGCCTGAGGAAGTTCCGTGCTGGAACTTGAGTTATTAAGATCCCTTCGGCAATCTCCGTGAGGCGACGCTCTGTCCTGGGGAGGAAGGCCATGCCCTGATAGAATCCAAACCGCCTCAATGAAAAATGAGCTTTTGACTGGGCTCTGGGAACGATTTTTGCAAATTCAGGGTGATCCACAGCTCTCGGAATAGAGTATAGGGGTCTCCAAGGGCGTGAAGTAGGCCTGCCCTTGATGGGGCTGTAAGTAGCCAATCGTCTAGGTATGGGAAAACGAAGTGTCCCATGCGCCTTAGAGCAGCAGCCACTACTGCCAAGCATTTTGTAAAGACTCGCAGAGCAGAAGAGAGGCCGAACGGAAGAACTCGAATCTGGTAGTGCTCCCCTTGGAAGTGGAACCTCAGAAACTTCCTGTGGGGAGGGAAGACCCTGATATGCATATATGCATCTTGCATGTGTAGGGAGCAGAGCAAGTAGACTCGGGAGGGTCACCAACCTGAACATTTTGTACTCTATAAAGAGATTTAGAGAGCTGAGGTCCAGAATGGGACGAAGATCCTGTGTCGTTTTTGGGACCAAGAAGAAATGAGAGTAAAACCCCTTCCCCCGCTGATGCCAGGGGACTATCTCTATTGCCCTTTTCTGCAAGATGGTCTGAATCTCTCCTTCTATTAGTGGGATGTGAGAAGTAGGATAATGGGAGTACTTTGGCAGAGTATTTGGGGGGAACTCCGTGAACTCCAGCATGTGTCCTCTCCTTATGATATCCAGGACCCACTGGTCCGCAGTAATCGACTTCCACCCTTCGAGATGAAGGGAGAAGTGGCCCCCGACCGTCTCCCCTGGGTCTTCCTGTGGAGGGGGGGCAGAAGGGAGTCATTGGGCTGAGACGGGAGTAGGCAGAGAG
Organism: Neoceratodus forsteri; assembly: GCA_016271365.2. Classification (NCBI taxonomy): domain Eukaryota; kingdom Metazoa; phylum Chordata; order Ceratodontiformes; family Ceratodontidae; genus Neoceratodus; species Neoceratodus forsteri. The sequence continues at coordinate 424,529,564 of CM028138.1, forward strand.
GCCTGGGAGGACTTGGGCCCACGAGTAGGAGTGCCTCCAGGCTGCTGGTTACCGGATCTCCTATGGAAGCCACTTCTCTGCCCCTGCTGGTTACCAAGGGCATGACCTTGGCCACCTGAGGGCTTGCGAAATGGCCGCTTGCGTTATCTTCGCTGGTCACTGCGGTACATCTGGCGGACTGACCAGACAGACTTGCCCGACTCCTGGAGACGAGAAATCAAAGCTTCCATCTCCTGCCCAAAAAGCACGGTACCCTGGAAGGGTAAGTCCTTGATACCGGCCTGCAGATCCTGGTGAAAGCCTGAGACTCTCAACCAGGCGTAGCACCGTAGGCACACCCCGGAAGTGGCTGCCCTGGCTGCCATATCTGCACTGTCATACGAGGCTCTCAGGACATGGGAGCCTACGTCTGAGCCAGATTTCAAAATATCCAGAAACTCTGTCTTCTGATCAGAATCTGGAATGGCCTTCAAAAGCTCTTGTCCTCGTTCCCATAGCGCATTCTGGTACTGGACCATATGCGTTAAGAAATTGAGGGACTGTATGGAGCAGGTGGAGGTAGAATAAACCTTCTTGCCCACCTGGTCCAAATAGCGAGACTCCGGGTCAGGAGGCTGTGAGCTGAGGTGCTCCGGCTGTCTGGATTTATCATGGGCAGCCGTGATCACCGAGGAGTCCGCCTGAGGGTGTTCAGCTAAGAAAGATTCCACCCTCGGGGCCTTGTACAGCCTATCCAACTTCTTTGGAACAGCCGGGACTGAAGCTGGATGCTTCCAGGTAAGGTCCTGGAACGTATCCACCAAAGGAGAGATCACCAGTGGTTTCGGCTCCTTCTGCCTCAGGTACTTTGCCAGTCTCCGGCATTCCGGATCCAGGTCCTCAGTCTCCCACCTGTTGGAGGCCTGGATATGCCTCATGATGTCCATCACTGCTGGACTGCCTGGAGGCCAGTTTAGGCTGGTCCTTCTCTCCCAGGGACCGCTGCAAGCTGAGAGAGAGGAAGATTATGCAGAAGAGGATGAGGGAGATGGACTATAAGATCTCTGATAGTCTGACCTCTCTTTGTGACCAGACTCCCGCTGTTGTTGGTAACTGGGGGACCGACATCGGTCCGAAGACCGACTCCGGTCCCGAGACCGGTGACGGAGCAAGGACAGAGGACTGACATCAGGAGCGTTCTCATCTGGAAGACCGAGAAAGACTCCGAGAACGTGACCTAGACAGACGACGGTCACCAGAATCCCTGGAGCGACATCGGTGGTCTCCAGACCGGGTGCGGGAACGAGCCCTAGGAGGAGGTGTAGGCAGTCGCTCCGAAGACTTCCACAGGGAAGGTTCACCTCCCAGCTGTGGTTTGCCTGCCGGGTCCGGTACCAGTGTCTGGGACGGCGACGGGAGGGTCCGCTTCTGGACCTGCCCCCACCAAAAGGAGAACAGCTCCTGCAGCTCCTCCTTCGAAAAAAGTTCTGCTGCCCGGCCCAGAAAGGGAGTATCCGGGACGCCGGCCCGCTGAGCCCCTCCTGGAGGCCCAGGGGAGGAGGACTGGCGACGAGGACGTGCTGGCCCTCCACGGGCCGATCACTCACCCTTTGCCCCTTCGACCGGCATCAGTGGTGGTACAGACGATGGGGTGCCGCCAGGGGGCGCGCCTTCAGCAGGCGGCGCCGGTGCCTTGGGAGGTGGGGCCGCAGCTTTCACCTCCAAGGGCTTGGTGGTAACCCTTAGCAGGGTTACCTTCGGCTTGGCCGGCTTCTCCCCCAAAGGGCCGGCCTTGGCCTGAGATGACTTCAGACGCTGTCCTGATCCCAAAGGGTGGGCCTTCTTGGGAGAGGGCCGCGAGTGAGACCGGGACCGCGACCGGGTCAGACTATGGTCTTTACCGTGATGCTTCTTCTCTTTGCGTTTCCCCTTGAAGGAGTGCAGATCCATCTTCTGCTCCAGAAGGAAAGCCTTCAGGGCCTTGAGACGACTGATGCGGGTCCAGCTAGTAAAAGCCTGGCAGGCAGAGCAGGCCGCGGTGTCGTGGTCCGGCCCGAGGCAGAATATGCAGCGTCAATGGCCGTCCTTGACCGGGATCTGCCTCCCACACTCGCACTTATTTTGGTGGTGTTCGGGCGAGGCCTACGACGGTGAAGACATCTATCGGGAAACTTCAAAAACCATCAGAAACGGTCTGACGTTGGTAAACGAGAAAAATGAACCGTTGAAAAAACAGTAAGAAAGCAGGTTTGTAGAAAATTCTTGCTGTTTTCTGGCACGCTGATTGTAGATCTCTTCACATGTGGGACACGGTGGGAAAAGAACTGAGGTGGAGCTGGGTCCACCCCCTTTTGTACTGGGGCCGGTCCCTGCTGTATACTGCTGGCTGAGAAGTTTTCCAGATGGTCCTAGTGCCTGTGGCATAGTCCTGAAGGTTACAGCCTGCTGCAAGAGCTCCCACTCGAAGTAAGATCAGTAGATCTTCGACAACAGCTCTTGCAGCAGGTTACACCATTAGGACCGAAGCCGGCAGACGCCAGAACCCAACGGAAATTTTCTAGCTAGCAGTATTCAGTGGGGACTGCCTCCAATGTCAGGCATAGTACATAAGGAGGCGGTCCCCCAGAATCACCAGTTCTCCCGCCGGAGACTCCTGGCCGCTGGATGACATCAGAAGAGGAGAATGAGATCTGCCATCAAATGGCAATCAGAATGGTTTTGAGAACACCTGATCCAAGGAGAAAGATACAGGAACAAAAAAAATCTACCTCCAGCAGGGATGGTGGGAGGGAAGGTACCTGCTGCAGGAGCTGTTCTCGAAGATCTACTGTTACGGTAAGTTCTTACGTAACTGTACTATCTTACTTCGAGAAACAGCTCTTGCAGCAGGTTACACCATTAGGACTGATTCCCAAGCAATATTGGAAATCCCACACCATTGGGAGGAGGGAAGCTAGAAATCCTTAGAAGAACCTACTCCTAGGACAGAAGTCCTTGAAGGACTGCTAGACCAAAACCTGCTCTTCGCCTCGATGCAACGTCCAGCCTATAATGCCTGATGAAGGTGTGCACAGTGCTCCAAGTAGCTGCAGCACAGATGGCAGAGGTGGACACATTCTTTAGGGCCGTAAAGGAGGTAGCCACCCCCCTTGTGGAATGACCCTTTATCACGCCCGGTAAGAGTTGGTTGCGCTTCTGGTAACAGAACGTGATACAATATATGAGCCACCTGGACAGCGACTGTTTGGAAACGGGAGCTCCCATCATCCTGTGGGTGAAGGAGACAAAAAGTTGATCAGATTTTCGGTAGTGGTTGGTTCTGGTCAGGTAGTATCAAAGACATCTATGCACATCTAAAGTGTGCAACAGGGCCTCTCCTCGATTTGAATATTTAGGGAAGTACACTGGTAGATCGATGTTCTGATTAAGAGTGAGAGCTGGGACCACCTTTGGCAGAAACTTCGGATTGGTCCGTAAGGCTATCCTGTCCTGGTGGAAAACTAATAAGGTTCTTTGCACATCAGTGCCTGAAGCTCCGAAATTATTCTGGCCGAAGTGACGGCAACTAAAAACAAAGTCTTCCATGTAAGGAGACGTAGCTCGCAATCCGCGGTTGGCAGCGTAAGCTGCTCCAGGATGAAGGGTAAATCCCAAGGTGGAATAGGATCTTTGATCAGGGGTCTAAGGTGGAGGACACCTCTCAGGAAGGCTCGTGCCGCGTCCAACTGAGATATAGGACGTTGGCCTATAGGAGTGTGAAAGGCTGAGATGGCACAAAGGTGTACTTTTATCGAGGAGTAGGCCAAGCCTGTCTGAAAAAGAGACAGGAGGTAGTCCAAGACCGACCTTTCTGGAAAATCCATTGGCGAAACCCCGCTTGAGCCCAGAGGCAAAATCGGGCGCCATTTCGCTGCAGCATGAGTGACAGTTTTCTAGCAGCCACTAGAACGCTCACAACGGTCAGTGAGGGCCCCGTGATCGCATAATGGCTATGTCTCTAGGAGCCAAGCGTGCAGGTTCAGCGAACGAAAGTCCGGATGGACCAAGGAGCCCGCCTCCTGAGACAGCAAGTGAGAGCTGATTGGCAGAGGCACTGGAGGTTCCCAGGACAGCTGATGTAGTAGAGGGGAAACAGATTTGTCTGGGCCAAAACGGAGTGATAAGTATCAGAGTCGCTTGCTCACTGCGAAGTTTCAAAAGGACCCTATGGATCAACGGAAAGGGGGGAAGGCATAGAGGAATCTGCCCGCCCAGGAGAGTGACAACGCGTCTTGCCAGAAAACAGCAGGCCCTGGATCTAGCGCGCAGAAATTGGGCAGTTTTGTGTTGGATGGGGACGCAAAAAGGTCCAACTCTGGTGTACCTCATCTGCAAAACAGATTCTCTACTACCTCCTGGAGTACTTCCCACTCGTGGACTCTGGCCTGAGAGCGACTCAGGCTGTCTGCAATGACGTTGTCCACCCCTGGTACATGAACAGCAATGAGGTTTGCGCCATGTCGTGAAACCCAATCCCACACCCTCATGGCCTCCCTGCAAAGCGGGTAGGAATGGGTGCCTCCTTGTTTACTGAGGTAATACATCACCGCGGAATTGTCTGTTTGTAACAGAAGAGTACCCGGCGGAATCTCCGACTGGATAGTCTACAGGGCGTAAAGAACTGCTCTCATTTCCAGGATATTTATATGGAGATGAGTCTTTAGGGCTGTCCACAGGCTCCTGAGACTGGACACCATCGAGGTGTGCTCCCTATCCGAGCCCTGAGGCATCTGTGGAGAGCGTTACACAATCAGAGACGGCGCAATGAAGGGGACCCCCACTGAGAGGTTCTTCGAATCTAGCCACCATTGCCAATCCTGGATTACGGCCTTCGTGATCCGAATTGGGAGCTGCAGATGGTCTTGCTTTTGATCCCATTGGACCCGTAACATCCACTGGGTCACCCGCATGTGGAGTCGGGCTAGCGGGACTGTTGCAATGGCCGCAGCCATGTGTCCGAGCAGGCAAAGAACCAGTCTGGCTGGGACGGTCTTCTTTGCCAAGATGTCCCTGATGAGAGATCTGATGCGTCCCGCTCGGTCCTTGGGTAGAAAAGCTTTCCCCTGGACGGTGTCCAGAACTGCACCTATGAACTGCAGAATCTGTGACGGAACCAGATGTGACTTCTCTTGATTGATAATGATGCCCAACGTCTCGAACAGAGACTGAGTACAATGAATGGTGGACATCAGGGCCTCCCGAGAGGGCGTCATACAGGGCCAGTCAGTCCACGTAGGGGAACACGAGTGGCCTTGTCTCCCTCAGACGCCATTACTGCCATGCGCACTTGGAATACCGAGATGCTGACAGTCCCAAGGGAGAGCTCGAACTGATAATGGTGACCCTGGAACTTGAAGCAAAACTTCTGTGTGCTTCAGCAATGGTATATGCAGGTAAGCATCCTGCATGTCCAAGGATGCTAGAAAGGCGCCCTGCTTGAGCATGGGTATTAGACCTGGGAGGGTCACCATGCGGAAGCATTTGTATAGGACTGAAGCGTTGAGGTTGCTGAGATCCAGTATCAGATGGAGGCCCCCCGTCTTGTTGGGAACCAGAAAGAAGTGAGAATAACCTGCACCTCTTTGGTTCCGCGGTACGTGCTGCATAGCTTCTTTTCCGAGAAGCGCGAGCACCTCCTGCTGTATGAGCAGGGCATGCTGACCCAAATAACGGGAAAGCAGGGGAGGTCTTGACGGTGGGTGGTCGAGAAATTCTATGAAGTGGCCTCTCTTGACCAATTGGAGAACCCACTGGTTGGCAGTAATTGACTGCCACCCTGAAAAGTGGTGAGCGATATAACCCCCGACCTTTTGTGCCCGTTGATCCAGAGGAAGGGCGGGGGCCGGGAAGGAGTCATGCTGTGGCAGCACTGGTTCCTGCAGACTGTGCCGGTTTGGTGTAATGCTGGCCTCTGCCTGGTGAAGACTTAGCCTGGGCTTTACGCTGAAAGGTGCCCCTTTGTTGCTGGCCGGAACGTGGCTGCTGCCATTGTTGCCGGCTGCGAAAACGGTTCTGGTTCCTATGAAAGGAACCAGGCCTTGATCTGTACATGGCTTGTACAGATCTGACTGCCTTCCCGGTGTCCTGGAGCTTGGTGATAACCTTCTCCGAGGGTTCACCACATAGTACTTCGCCGTTGTATGGGACGTCAAGAATGTTCTTCTGTACGTCCGGGGTAAAGCCGGAGACACGGAGCCAAGAGTGTCTCCAGATACAGATGCCTGAAGCTGTAGCTCTGGCAGACGAGTCCCCAGAGTCGTATGCGGCTTGTAGCACTCCGGTTCCCACATCAGACCCTGTGTGGAGGAGGTTTAGGAGCTCTGCCTTTTGATCGCCATCCGGTAATTTATTGACAATGTCCTGGCCCTGTTCCCACAGGGCATTCTGAAACTGTGGCATGTGAGATAGGTAGTTCAGGGACCTGATGGAGCATGTAGCAGTCGCATACGTGTGCCTCCCCAGGGCATCCAGCTGTTTGGATTCCTGGTCCGGTGGCTGTGTGCTCATATGCTGCGGTCTTTGGGACCAGTCATGAGAGGCCGTAATGACCAGGAAGTCAGCCAGAGGTTGTTAAGCCAACTACTGGTCCTCTTTCGGGGCCTTGTACAGGCGGTCAGCTTTCTTCGGCACAGCAGGGGTGGAGTGTGGACGCTTCCATGCAGCCTTGGTGACGCCCCGCTGTAGGGTGTCCACCAAGGGGTGGCACTACCACAAGCTTAGGATCTTTCTGCCAAAAATAACGGGCAAGGCGCCGTCTCTCAGGATCGAGGTTTTCAGCATTCCATCCCATGTTGTCCTGGATGTGCCTCATGATCTCAGAGAAGGAAGGATCATCCGGAGGTGACCTGGGTAGGTCTTGTGGGTCAGGTGATGGGATGCTGAGTGGAGAAGAAGATCTGGAGAATTCCAAGGTATCTGATCTGGAGTGCTCCCCTGACGGAGTGTACCGACGACGTCTGGGACGCTTGGGGCTGGGAGACTCTGATGGAGATCTTGAGGGAGGCCTTCTCCAATCCTTGGATCTACCCCAGGAGGTGGAGTCTGCTCCTTAGGGGTTGGTGGTCGTCCTGCTGGCCCCTGTGGTGAAGGAGGAGGCGTAGGAGGTGAAGGAGTAGGAGGAGGTTTTACAGGGATCACATCTTTTCGGATGGAGTCCCACCAGAAAGTAAAGAGGTCCTTGACCTCTTGAATGTTCATGCCAGACGACGGGCCTGGCGCCGATGGTCTGTCGCCGGGGTCGGGCATCGGGTCCATGGGTGTCTCCGGGGTGGGCGAAGGTTCCCTCGTAAGCCCGGCATCCTCTGTGTCACCTGCCTGGTCTTCAGGCAATGTCGTGTCCTCCTCCGTGGAGTCCCTGCGACCGGTGTCCACTGGTAACTGGGGGGGCGGTCTTCGGCTCTGGTGAGCATGAGGCCGATGACTTTGAGTCTGGCGAATGCCTGGCCGGTGTCTGGTGCTTGGCCGATGTCCTCGGCTCCAGCGAATGCCTGGCCGACTTTAGGTGCTTGGCCGACATTGGGTGTTTGGAGGACGTCGGGCCCGTCGTCCGCTTTAGGGATGTCAGGTCTTTTGTCTTCTTGGGTGGCGGATCCAGACCCCTGGGAGATCGATCTGGAGTCGGGGTCCCGACGTCGGGCAGAAGAGGAAGACTTGTGGCGTTTGGAAGACTTGGAAGAGGCCCGAGAGGGAGTGGAGGAAACAGAGGGCCTAGAAGTCTTAATGGGCTGAAGCGAAGTCGAAGAACCACCTGTAGCCTTGACCTTAACCAGAGGGGACTAAGAACGAGCCCTGGAGGGAGAGCAGTCAGATCAGGTGGAGCCTGAGCTACGCGAGTCCAAGGCCTGGTCCGGGGATCCGGACCTTGCTTTCTCCTGGTGTTTAGGGCCTTCGATGAAGAATCACCTCTGGAGGAAGGTTCTTTATCCATCCTGCTAAGTTTTTCTTCTAAAAGGTACGCCTGAAGTGCCTTCTGACGGCGGATCCAGGTGCGGCTGTTGAACCCTTTACAGAAGGGGCAGGCCTTGGTGTCGTGGTCCGGGCCTAAACACCGCAGGCAGGATGAATGAGGATCCTTGAAAGGGATCTGTTTTCCACAGGCACACTTGGAAAGGTGTCCCTCAGAAGGAGGAGTTGGAGAGGACATTAGTTTTGTAGAAACTACTCAGAGAAGTTCCTAGTCATTGTGCGCTAGGTAGAGACCAAGAGGCCGATGCTGGCAAGTCGATGGCAGGAAAAGAACTGGGGATTTTGGGGGACCGCCTGCTTATATACTATGCCAGACGCGGGCGGGACCGACGCCGGAGGCGGTCCCTGCTGAATACTGCTAGATACAGAATTTTCCGTGGGGTCCTAGCGCCTGCCGTCTTCGGTCCTAATGGTGTAACCTGCTGCAAGAGCTGTTTCTCGAAGTAAGATCAGAAGTATTCATTTAATATCTCTGGTTTCCCCCCCATTATCCTCCACCCATTTCTTAAGCCTAACAATCCCTTCCTTCTTGTCCCTTTTCTCACTTACATCATGAAAGAAAGCCTCTTCCCCCTTAATTCCTTCAGCGCATTTGCGTGCCAGACTTCCTTACTTGCCTCACTAGCCAACCTTAGATAATTTTCCCTTTCCACCTCTCTCTCGGTCTTCCTGAATTTTCTATAGGCCAACCTCTTTTCCTTTACTGCCTTGGCAACCCCAGAACTGAAACAGCTGGGCACTTTGGCCCTTGTGTTCTTCCCCCTGAGCCTAACGTACTCACCTGTGGTAACCAGTATTCCTTCCTTAATGAGGGACCACCTTTGGTCCACACTCATATCTGCTCTGATGCCTGCCAGATGACTCCTTAGCACTTTGCCCATTTTCCTTAAGTCCGCCCTCCTGAAATTCAAGATTTTGGTCTTAGTCGGGATGCTTTCCCTGCCCATATCCAACTGGAACCACACTGTGCAATGGTCACTTCCACCCAGTGGCTCCATGACCATTATTTCCTGTACATGCTCCCCATTTGTGAACACCAGATCAAGAATTGCCTCAGTTCTTGTTGGTTCAATGAAACCCCCGAGTCAGGAACCCACTCTGCAGTCCTTCCAGGATTACCTGACTCTTAGCACATGTGGATGGTATGCTCCAGTCCCCCCACAATTACATCTCCTTTCCCCGCAGCTTCCAATATTTGTGACATCAATTCCCTGTCCCGCTCCTCATCTTCACTGTGTGGTCTGTAAACCACCCCCAACCTCACCTTTCTCCATCTATAGGATCTTAACTGAACCCATAATGCCTCCACCTCCCCTTTCTCAGACTCCTCCCTCATGCAAGTTATTCCATCCCTGATATAAACAGCCACCCCTCCCCCCTTCCCGATTACCCTGTTCCTCCTGTATAGTTTATATCCAGGGATCGCAAAGTTCCAGTCGTGGTGTGACGTTGCCCAAGTCTCAGTTACTGCTGCTATGTCCACCCTCCTGTCTGCTAACAGTGCCTGCAGGTCATCCATCTTGTTTCCAAGACTTGGCACATTCAGAGTCACCACCCTCCACCTAGAGTCTGACCTTCCTTCTCTTCCCTCTTTTCTTCTATTCACATTTATCCCATGTGTGCACCCCTCCACATACCCTTATGTGTTCCTCACCCCCTCCACCCTTTGCTGTGTTTTTGCCCCTTTCACCTTCTCCCTCCAGTCCTCTTCCATCACTGTGGGCCGGGGGGTCACTGACCACCTCCTCTTGGAGTCTGTGGGCCTGCACGCCCACTGTCCCCCCTCAGTAGTTTAAGTATAGTGGTTATTTATTCCCCCAGAGTCCCTCAAACCCTCCCTACTGAAGTGTAGCCTGTCTTGTGAGAAGAGTGCTTTGTTTGACCAGGTCTCCTCCCAGTCCACAATACAGATGAACCTCTCCTCCCTGCACCATTTCCTCAGCCAGTCATTAAAATCCTCTATTATTCTTTTCCTAGCTGTGCTGGCCCTTGGTACTGTCTCTTGTTTCCTGTCTCTTGTCTGTCTGGTTGCGCAACCAAATTTTCCTGTGAGACCTAGGATTTGATCACCCCAACAGTCTCGCAATTCTCTGCCTCTCATTGTCTCTCAGTCTTCCCTTGCTGTTTCTGTCTTTTCCTCCCTTGCATATCTGCTGGTATAAAACTATATGCAAATCATTATGTGGAAATGTAACATTGGGATCAGTTTGTTTAGAAACTATATAGTGTTACTGTTGAAATGTATATTGAGCAGTTTTAAGCCCTTTTTCAGAAGCTGTGGAGAAGGGGCCTCAGAGTTCTGGGACACTGTGTTCTTGCTGCACCTGCCTAAAACATACAAGAACATTTTAGAAAAAAAAACAGGATGCTTGTTAAGGAGGGGGTTTGCAAGGACTTAAAAGAGAGCTGCAATATTTTGGGAGACACACAGAGATTGAAGGAAAATTCAGATGGATCTCTGTTTATTCTGCCTTTGTAAACAGTTATTCTGAACAATTTTATTTTTTTAAATGTTACTGCTAGTACTAATAAACACTTTTTATGAATTCTACAACTGCTCCTGTTTTCTCCTATGCTTCCTGACCTGTGCCTCGTCGACACCCACTGGGCATAAAAAGTAGTGGGCCACAAAATTTTCAACTAAGACCATGTCAAAGCAGCCATGGAAAACCATTAGAAGAGCGAGCTAGATCCCCCCCAGGTGGGTCAAAAATGAACACTGATGGGCTAGTAGGCCTACATCATCAGTGGCTCCTATGTTCCTACATCGAAAGTTGGATGCTGCAGTCATTTTCAGAAACAGATTAGGATTTTTAGTCGGGGGGGGGTGGTTTGCAGAAAAGGAAAATGGCCTGCAGCACTGTCAGCCAGATGGGAGACAGCAGGATGCAGGGATTTCAGAACAGACCTCCCTCCAAAATTGGTCCCACAGGGCTGTCCGATGACCCAACAGAAGCACTATGCGCTTCCACACCAATCAACCGGGTTCAGGAGCGAACTCGGGAAGTCAAGTTGGGCTGCTGGGGGACTGGTGTACTGTTGCTAGCCAGGGGAGGATGCCGTCCTGGTTCTGCCACCATAGCAACCCCCTGCGGTGGGCCAAGGGAGCTTGTCTCCATTGCAGGGTGTTGCAACGTGCGCATGAGAGATGCATGGCCTGTGCCAGACACCCAGTGGGGAGGGAACAAACAAAAAAAAAGTGTCCACCTGTTGCCAATTATGATGGCCCCCGGCATTCTCAGGTCCTGCACCATGTGGATTACTACTGGCTTGACGATGGGGAGAAGCAGCAATTGGGACTGGGGGTGGTCAACACAGGGGCTGAAACATGGCGGAGGTGGCGGCAGGGGGATCAAAAAGCTTTAATATTGGTTGTCCCGATGGTGCATAGGGTTGAGGCGCTGGACGCCACACCTCGCGCCACATCGGCGACCTGGGTTTAGGAACGGATTCGGGCTGCCGGTGGTCAGCAGGAGGGAGAGAGAGGATTGAACGTCCAGTGGATTGCTATCCTTCCCTGGGGTGGATTACGGGCCTTGCATCACTCCAGAGTGGCCCTCGATGGAGATCAGTGGCACTACAAGGAGCGACGCCGTAAGGGGTGGAGCAGTGGCGGACGTCAGCATGTACGTGCGCAGACGTCACTGCATGTCCGCACTCTAGGGGGAAACACTCAGCAGAAAAACCCTGGTCCCTGGGATAGGCGATGGCAGCCTCCAGTGCCCCGCTGCCACACACCCAATGCCAGGCTCATCCCACCAGCTCTCCCGATCCCTCACTTTGCCTTGGGTCTGGTGCACTTGATTATAGATAGAGCAGCAGGGTTGGATTGGGGGGTGGTCAGAGTCGGGGGTCGTCCGTCAGACCAAGGTAGGTGGAGAGTGTGTTTTTCCGGTTTCTTGGAGGGTGAGCATCAGGTGGGTGGTGGAGCAGTAGGGGGCGAGAGAGGCCTGTCAGTGTTCCCGGGGGGGTCCAGTGAAAAAGTCTACAAAAAAAAAAAAGCCCCACACGTCATGATGATGAAATGCTTTGCTCTGAAGGAATGAGAGCATGGGCTGCACAGCTGCACTCCCCATAAGAGGCTAAAGCAGGTTCAGCTCTTGACTGAAGACCACAGAGGAAAAGGACATTTGGCGACCCCCACACACACACACACACAAGTGCGCAAGCACACAGTTTACTTCAAAAAAATGTCTTTAATTGTTCAAAATAGCACAAAAACAACAGAGAGCACTATAGTAGTATCGAGTCACTTGGAATACTCCTCTACAATGGAAGTAATAACTTTTCTTCTTTGAGAAAAATGGCAAGTGAAATCAAGGCAAAAGTAATTCTAAGGACTAACACGTTTCACCGCTTAACACACTATAATACAAAACCCAAGGGTGGGGGTGGGGCACCACCACTGAACATTATTGGGTCAATCATTTCTGGCTTCAGTCAGTAATACTTTGCAAGGGTAGCTGCCATTTTTCCTGGTTAGGTCTCTGTGGGGGTGTGTGTATAGAGGGAGAGTTTCCCCATCTTTGGAAACTCTCATACGAGGCCTAGACCCACTGGAGGCAAGACACAGCCTAATCCTCTCTTGTAATTGGCACAGGGCTTCAGAGGCGGTGAAAAAAGCATCTGTACAGTGAGTGCCCAAGTGGGTTGGAGCAGACCAAAACCCACATAAATTTAAATCTTTTTTTGGGGGGGGGGGGGTTCTAACTGAACAAATTTTATGGAAAAGCTAAGAACACAAAGAAAAGGCACTTCTTAAAGGATTCCACTTGCTGTCCACAGAGGCCTCGAAGAGTTTGTGCCCTGAATGCTGTGATCAGAGTGCTGCTCCAATACAGAAAGCACACACTCCGTTATCTTAGCTGCATATTCCTGTGCAAAGGGTGCTCTACTCTGTCACTGGGGAAATGAAGTGTGTTTGGGGTGCCATGCACCTAAACAAATTCTGACACAGAATACAGCCACAATGTTACTTGATAGCACATCCTATTTTTTGTTCTTTATTCCTAGTTTGAGGAAAAGAAGTCGACTTGCTTAGCAAAATTAAATTGATGGAATGTTTACAACTACTGGTAGAACATTTGCCTTCTTCCAATTCTCTGCACACAGAAGGGCTGCCACCTCAGAGCAGCTAGTCAGTGGTGTACACACCCACCCCCCTCCTAAAATACAAAGCTGCTGTTTGTCTGCTGTAAGTTACACTGACAGGCCGCCGAGGAAAACCAGATGGAAGTTCTCTAGGCTAATCAGCTTTTAACAATTCAAAATCTTTTCAAACTGAAAAATAAAGTCATGCTTTCAGTTATTTCGGGTTTTTAAATCTTTTGGTTTTTTTTAAATATTTTTTTTTTTTTTTTACAAAACTGTCCGAACTGTTGGTCACAAGAAAGAACAGAAAGGAACCAACTCTACGTATAAATTTGTGTTTTTTTTTTGTAATGTTGCCAGAGGACTGACAAAAAAGGTCACTATTTTCATAGACCCAAAATAAACTTCTGTGTTCAAGTTTGGAAGATGAAGTACGAGACTGCAGAATGGGTTCTTATCAGGTCAAAAATGCCTGAACAGCAAGTGCCACCCAGAAAGGTTCTGCTAATTTGGGGGGAGTAGGTGCTCCCCTCTTGCCCCTTTTCCCCAATTTTTTTTGTTCTCTCTTAGCTCAGATAATCTCGAAGGACAGATATGTTTTGATTAATTAGTTTTGGGGAACTAAGACTATAGCGACCACACTACAGCCCCAGATGAGTAGATTTAAAGCCCCCCTCCCCAAAAAAGAAGTAAAATTTAAAATACAAGAAGTCCAATCAATTACTAGTGTTTAAGTAACTGGGCCAATAAAATGACCGCAGGTTAACATACGAAACCGAACAGATGAGCTACTCCCTGTATAAAAGGAAGGGGCGTGAATCTGTACACGTGTCCAAGGGGACCCCTCCCAATTCAAAAATGGTGCTTTATCTGAGCGGCAATGTTAACAGATGATCAACACGTTTAAAAATACATACGATGTTAAAGTACTGTATAAAAAGGCAGATATCTTTTATCTAAAATCTCAAGTTATTTTTAGAAGTTCGATTTTTTTTTTGGCTAGACCAATTCCTAAATATATTTTAACCCCCTTCCCCAATAAACAAAAGCTGTACACTTCAACCTCCCTGCTGAAGAATAAAGAAAAAAAATATTTAAAACAGACCTGGGTTTTCGTATCTAACACCAAATAATACAATGTTTTCCATTTATACAGGGTGGCAAGATCACAGAAAAAAAAAAAAAGAGCTTTGCCACACATCAGTCTTCATTCATTCATTCAGTGACAGCATACAACACTGCCCAAAACATCCCTCTCCTACTGTGAGGAGTTCAAATCCTGTTCCCCATCTCTTCCTGCTGAGCAAAATGTCCCACCAAACAGGTAGCCAAAAGATGTAAAGCAAAGAAAGAGAAAACGGGGTCTTTTTTTTTTTTTTGTTAAACATTGCGATGATGATCCAGCCTGACTTTGGTGGCTCACATCTGCTGAGAAGCTGTCAGATGCATACTATATTTTCTTCCATTTTTGTAAATTACGTATCCATCGTTTCCTCCTCTCTTCAGCAAGTCCTGAATAACGAGAAGGAATTTTCGCCACCCACCCTTCTTGGAAACAATGCAACCAGAAAAGAAAATATGTTTTCTTCAATAAAAAAAAGGAGTGGGGCTTGAAGGATACCCCCTTCCCCAAACAGTGATTACACAGCAATGGAAATTGCTTTCGACAGCTGAAACCCGGTCTCGCTTTTCAAAGTGAAAAGAAAGCATTTTCTTCTGGAGGGACCCTAAAAAACAAGTGCTTTTTTTCGTCTTTCTGTGTATATGTATATTTATATATATATATTTATATATATTTATAAATTTTAGCAACCAGCAGCGGCAAAAGTCTGCCAAGACTCCTCACAAATAAGTGTTCAGTTGAGTAAAAAACTAAGCTTCACTCCCATTATAGTAACAGTGCAGTTCAACACTTCTTACACGTCACAGTTCATGCGCTTGTACTCGAAGTTGTGGCAATGCGCAGTTCCTTCCAGCGATTTATGCTGTCACAGTAACGAGCACTGTCCTCATGGTTTGCAAATGGACTGTAGAGTGTTGTTTGCCTGTGTTAGCTTAGCCCTTTTCAGCCCGCCAAGACCCCTGTAGCTTTTAAGAACAAAAAAAAAAGGGGGGGTGGTGGCAATGTTGTCAGTGGCAGAAAAGGACTCGTAGTTGTTCGAGCAGATGGGAGGAGGGAAATCCAAATCATGGCTGGGTGGGACCCTGGTCGAGGCAGTCAAATCACTGGTTGTCAGGTTTTGCCTTCTTTGGGGCCGATTTCCTGCAAGAAAGGAAGAAAGAAAGAGAAACGCATACCAGGTTATTGCAGGATGCGCTGGAAACTGCTCTACTCAGATTAACATTTTTTTTTGGCATGGGGGAGATAAACTGCTTGAAAAGAGAAGTACTTTGAGACAAACTCAGAATCACTGCTGACATCACTACCAAAAATGATGGTCAAACAAAAAATCTTCATAAGAGGCCAAAAAACAGAGAAATTAAACATGATAAAACTTACACAGCAGCACTTAACCTATTGCGTCCAATTAATCTTAGATCACTCCTGAAAAAAGGGCTCGACTCAGACTACCCAGTTGCCAAAAATCAATAAAATAAGGTAAAACTGTTTAAGGAAAGTTAGTTAAAGTACAGTTACACAAGAACTTACCGTAACAGGAGCTCTTGCAGCAGGTAACACCATAAGAACTATGCTGCCAGGCACTAGGGCCCCATGAAAAACTTCTAGCTAGCAGTTCAAGGCAGGGGACCACCCCCTGATGTTGGCCCCATCATGACGTCCCCTATGGTATAAAGGGGGCAGCCCCCCGGCACCACCTCAGTTCTCCCACTGGCGACCCAGCTGATGTATAGGATGGGGAACAGAGGAGGATCTCCCATCCCCCAAAGAGAAGTACAGTTATATAACCGCAGGGGCAGGTGGGTGGGAAAATCACCTGCTGCAAGAGCTCCTCTCGAAGATCTACTGTTACGGTAAGTTCTTGCGTAACTGTACTATCTTACTTTGAGGGGGAGCTCTTGCAGCAGGCAACACCCTAAGGAGAGAGTCCCAAGCAGTACAGAAAAACACCCAAGTCAGAAGGGTGGTGGACTAATAGAAACACCAGAGTTCATGGCATTCCTTTAGGAGAGAAGTCACTGGAAGATTGCAAGGCAGGAACCTGCTTTCCTTCTAGAAGCAATATCCAGACTGTAATGCCTAATGAAAGTGTGGAGCAAACTCCAAGTAGCAGTTGCACAGAGATCTGCTGCAGACACGTTCTTGAGGGACACAAAGTAGGCTGTGACCTCTCTTGTGGACTGACCCTTGACCAGTCCCGGCAAGGGTTTGTTGTACTTTTGGTAACAAAAGGTAATGCAGTTGACCAACCATTTGGCCAATGTCTGCTTGGTCACTGGAGCCCCTAACATTCTTTGTGCAAAGGAGACAAACAACTGGTCTGTCTTTCTTGACAAGCGAGTACGTTTTACATAATAAAGTATAGTTACGTAAGAACTTACCGTAACAGTAGATCTTAGAGAGAAGCTCCTGCAGCAGGTAACACATACAGGACTGTAGCCAGCCGGTGACAGGACCCCACGGCAAACTTCTATCCAGCAGTATTAAGCAGGGACTGCCCCCGATGTCCCATGTGATATAAGAGGAGACGGTCCCCACCGTGCCCCAGTTCCTGCACCGCCGCAGACACCGGCAGTCGGATCACCTGAGAACTGTCCAGGAAATGAGGGGCAATATCTCATCCAGCAGATAGATAGTATTGCAGAAGTCGCATGCAGCCGGAGACCTCCAGGGGAAGGAGGGTGGGAAGTATACCTGCTGCAACAGCTTCTCTCGAAGATCTACTGTTATGGTAAGTTCTTACGTAACTGTACTATCTGACTTAGAGAGTCAGCTCTTGCAGCAGGTAATACATACTAGACTGATTCCCAAGCAGTATAAACCAAAGACAACGTTTTGGGTGGTAAGAGAAAGGGAAAAGGAAGGAAGAGAGTCCTTAAGAGATCAGACCCTGCAGGACCGCCACACCAAAGCTGGTTCTGTGTCTTGAGGCAATGTCCAGACTGTAGTGTCTAATGAAGGTGTGGACTGTGTGCCACATAGCTGCTGCATAAATATCCGAAGCGGAGACATTTTTAAGGGCTGCGAAAGAAGCTGCAACGCCTCTCGTGGAATTACCCCTTACTGGACCCGATAGGGGCTTCTCATGCCTCTGGTAACAGAAGGTGATGTAATGCATCAGCCACCTGGAGAGGGTCTGCTTTGATACAGGACTACCCAAAGACCGTGGAGCAAAGGACACACACCACTGATCAGATTTTCTGATCCCCCTGGTTCTAGATAAATAATATTGCAGAGTACGATGAACATCCAAGGTATGGAGAAGGGCCTCACCCCGACTGGAGTGGTTAGGGTAGTAGATGGGTAGTTGAATGTCTTGGTTTAACGTCATTTCTGAAATTACCTTCGGAAGAAACTTAGGATTAGTACGCAAAGCTACCCTATCCTTGTGAAACACTAAATAAGGCCCCTTACACATCAGGGCCTGGAGCTCGGAAATACTTCAAGCAGACATAGCGGCAAATAAAAACGTTTTCCAAGAAAGGAAACGTTGCTCGCAATCCGCAGCAGGTTCAAATGGGGGAAGGGTCAGCTTCTCCAAAACAAACAGAACATCCCAAGGGGGAACAGGATCTCTCAGGTTTTTTTTTATGTGGAGTATACCTCTGAGAAAGGTGCGAGTCGCCTCCAATTGAGCCACCGTTCTGCCCTGAACAGGGGTGTGATAGGCAAAGAGCGCAGCCAGGTGTACTTTAATGGAGGAGTAACTCAATCCTGAGTCCGAAAGGGATAAAGTACAGTTATGTAAGAACTTACCGTAAAGTACAGTTACGTAAGAACTTACCATAACAATAGATCTTCGACAGGAGCTCTTGCAGCAGGCTGTAACACTCAGGACTATGCCACAGGCACTAGGACCCTCCGGTAAAATCTTCAGCCAGCAGTACACAGCAGGGACCGCCCCTGATGCTGGCCCCACCCCGACGTCGGCCCTGGTACAAAAGGGGGCGGACCCAGCTCCACCTCAGTTCTCCTGCCAAGGCCCTCAATGAGCCCTGACAAGAGAAGGAGACGAAGCGACTGTAGAAGCTGGAAATGAAGATGGATCTGCACACCTTCGAGGAGGAAGGCGGTGGGAAGTAACGCCTGCTGCAAGAGCTCCTCTTGAAGATCTACTGTTACGGTAAGTTCTTATGTAACTGTACTATCTTACTTCGAGTGGGCGCTCTTGCAGCAGGCTACAACACTTAGGACTGAATACCAAGCAGTCCACGCCAAAGAGGTAGACGACCCCGGGAGGTGGAATATGCTGACTCCAGAGACCTTAGGACAGAAGCCCTTGCAAAACAGCTAGACCGAAGCCAGCTCGGCGTCTAGAGACAATATCCAAGATGTAATGCTTGACAAAGGTATGCACCGACTTCCAGGTGGCGGCCGCACATATGTCCCTTATAGAGACATTTCTCAGGGCGGCAAATGAAGCAGACACTCCTCTGATGGAGTGACCCCTGACCGGGCCCGGTAGGAGCTTATTGTGTTTCTCATAGCAGAAGGAGATGCAGTGAACTATCCACTTCGAGACAGTCTGCTTGGTCACCGGTCTAGCCAAGCAATGTGGCGCAAAGGCCACAAAAAGTTGCTCCGATTGACGGCGTGTAGCCGTCCTCTTGAGGTAATACCTCAAAGTCCTGTGGACATCCAGTTTGTGAAGGAGAGCCTCCCCTCTATTGGAAGGGGAAGAAAAATAAACAGGAAGGTCAACGGACTGGTTGAGGGTCAACTCCGAGACCACTTTCGGAAGAAACTTAGGATTTGTTCTGAGGGAAACCCTTTCCCTGTGGAAAACTAAATATGGCTCTTTACACATCAGAGCCTGAAGCTCGGAAACCCTTCGAGCTGAGGTAACCGCAACTAAAAAACAAACCTTCCAAGAAAGGTAACGCAGCTCACAATCCGCTGCCGGTTCAAAGGGAGGAAGGGTGAGTTTCTCCAACACAAAAAGGAGGTCCCAGGGGTGGGATAGGGTCTCGAATGGGAGGTCTCATATGCAGAATTCCTCTAAGAAAGGTGCAGGCGACATCCAATTGAGCCAATGCCTCATCTCCCAAGAGGGCATGATAGGCAGAGACAGCCCACATATGCACCTTGATAGAGAAGTAACTCAGGCCCGTTTGATACAAGGAGAGGAGATACTGCAATGCTGAGTTCATTGGACAGGTGACGGGATCCAAATGCTGTGATGAGGCCCATAGACAAAAACACTTCCACTTCATAGCGTAGGCGCAGCGGGTAGAGGGCTTTCTCGCCGAAACTAGGACCGCCGCCACTTCTGGGGAGACCCCATATCTACGTTGAACTACGTCTGAAGGAGCCAAGCATGTAGGTGTAGGGACCGAAGATCCGGGTGGACCAGCAACACTTGATCCTGGGACAGCAACTGCGAGCATATGGGCAGTGGAACTGGAGGCTCCGTGGATAACCGCTGCAGGAGTGGGAACCAAACCTGCTGAGGCCATTTGGGGCCTACGAGGATCATTCGGGCCCCTTCTGCCTGTA
Source organism: Neoceratodus forsteri (assembly GCA_016271365.2). Lineage (NCBI taxonomy): Eukaryota > Metazoa > Chordata > Ceratodontiformes > Ceratodontidae > Neoceratodus > Neoceratodus forsteri. The sequence continues at coordinate 424,549,254 of CM028138.1, forward strand.
ACTTTAAAAGAACTCTCTGAATGAGAGGGAAGAGCGGAAAGGCATAAAGAAACCTCCCTGCCCAGCAAAGGGATAATGCATCTGGCCAGAAAGTTCCAGGCGCTCGCTCTCGCAAGCAGGACATTGGCAGTTTGGCATTGCGTGGTGACACAAAGAGGTACAACTCTGGAAGACCCCACCTGTGGAAGAGCTGGTCTGCTACAGACTGTAGAAGCTCCCACTCGTGCGTTCTGGATTGCGACCTGCTTAGGCAGTCAGCCAGATTGTTGAGGACGCCTGGAACGTGCACTGCGGACAGCAGAATGCCTCGCTCCAGCGCCCAGTACCAGACTCTCATCACATCCCTGCATAAGGGGTACAAGTGAGTACCTCCTTGCTTGTTGATGTAAAAAGACGACCGCCATGTTGTCCGTTTGAACCAGAAGAGAGCCCGGTACCAGGTCCTCCTGTAAGGCATAGAGAACCGCTCGCATCTCCAGTACACTGATGTGGAGGGACCGCTCCTCGGGTGACCAAACCCCTTGCGTTTGATGAGCACCCAGGTGCGTCCCCCCATCCCAGGTCCGATGCATCTGTTGTCAGAGTCTGACCTGGTGGCTCCAGATGAAAGCTGACCCCTTTCTCCAAGTTCCTGGGGTTCATCCACCAAAGCAAAGTTCTCCTGACTGGCCCCGAGATCTTGACCGTGAAGTCTAGATCGTCGTAGCCTTGGTCCCACTGTACCCTGAGCATCCATTGCGGGACCATCATGTGGAGGCAGGCCAAGGGAGTGACAGGAATGGCCGATGCCATGTGCCCCAGTAACCTGAGGAAGTTCCGAGCTGGAACTTGAGGAGTTATTGAAATCCGTTCTGCAATCTCTCGCAGGCGATCTCCCCTGTCCTGGGGGAGGAAAGCCATGCCTTGGATGGAATCCAAGACCACCCCAATGAAGACGAGCTTTTGACTGGGCTCCGGGGATGATTTTCGTAGATTCAGGGTGATCCCCAGCCTTCGGAATAGAGTATAGGTATCTCCAAGGGCACGAAGTAGGGCTGTCCGCGATGGGGCTGTGAGTAGCCATTCGTCGAGGTAGGGGAACACGTAATGTCCCATGCCCCTTACAGCCGCAGCTACCACTGCCAAGCATTTGGTGAATACTCGTGGAGCGGAAGAGAGGCCGAACGGAAGCACCCGAAACCGTTAGTGCTCCCCTTGGAAGCGGAACCTCAGAAACTTCAGGTGGGGAGGGAAGACCCCGATGTGCATGTATGCATCTTGTATGTCTAGCTCATTGCCTCCACAGGCTCACTCAGATTACACCACTTGCCTTCTGAATCTCCTGTATACTTTTAAAAGTGAATCCTGGGCCTTTCTAAGCAAAATCAAGCTATAGTCAGCATGTCGCAAACAAATGCCAATAGCTCAATAACTGTACATGCTAGACACAAAGTATAAGTGGCAGAGTTATTCAGCACAAAATTGCCTTTCCAATGGTGGCATGCATGTAATAATAAGTAATTTTGTTTTTTTTCTGCTGGTTAAAGAGCAGACTAAATATTTTTTTCACTAAAAAAGGGCAACATAAGCCATTTTTTGTTGGAAAATACGTAAAATATCAACACCAAATTAAGCATACAGACATTAGATGGTGTTTTAATGTTATGTTTGTTAAAAAAAGATATCTTTTTACTATAAAACGTAATTTTTCCCCATTTTAGTCAAGGTGCTTTGGTGAGATTTGAGGGATGAATCTCAACTACACACATCATATCATAAACAAATGCGTATAACTCCAAAAGTATACGTGTACACACCTAGTATCAGCATGAAAGTTGATGAGCACAAAAATGCCTTTCCAGTGGTGCTATGCAACCAGTTGTAATCAATACAGTTTTTATTTTATACCTGCTGCAGTGCCAAAAAAGTGAATTTTATTCAAGCTGCTTAGGTGAATCTTGATGGAAAACATGTCAGCCATACACACCATACCATAAACAAATGTGAATAACTCCTAAAGTATACATGATATACACAAAATATCAGTGGCAAAGTTGTTCAGCACAAAATTACCTTCCCAATGGTGGTATGCAAATAATATGTAATTTTTTTTTTAAGCTGGTTGAAACAGCAAAAAAAATTTTTTTCATTAAAACAGGCAATAAGCCATACACACCATACCATAAACAAATGCAAATAACTCCTAAAGTATACATGATATGCATAAAATATCAGTGACAAAGTTGTTCAGCATAAAATTACCTTTTCAACGGTGCTATGCAGTCAAATATATATTATATTCTGTTACACTATATATTAAAATACTGTATATGTGACTTCTCCAGATGTTGCAAGGGCACACTGAGAGTCAGTAGCCGACTTCTGCAGACGTCCTCAGGACACACCAGTGTATTTTAATGATGACTACAGGCGTCTGCTAGGAGACAATCGGCTAGGGAACAGAGCCAGTCTCCTTGGTGCAGCAGAGGAAGAAGGCCTTGGAGGGTCACCATCCTGAACCTTTTGTGCTCGATAGAGATTTAGAGGGCTGAGGTCCAGAATGGGACGAAGGTCCTGTGTCTTTTTTGGAACCAGGAAGAAATGTGAATAAAACCCTTTTCCTCGCTGATGCAAGGGGACTAACTCTATTGCCCTTTTTTGCAAGAGGGTCTGAATCTCTTCTTCTATTAGTGGGATGTGAGGAGGAGGAGGAGAATGGGAGAGCTTTGGTGGAGTATTCGTGGGAAACTCTGTGAACTCCAGCGTGTAAGACCCACTGGTCCGCAGTAACTGACTTCCACCCTTCGAAGTGAAGGGAGAAGCGGCCCCCGACTGGCTCCCCTGGGTCTTCCAGCGGAGGGGGGGGGGAGAGTCATTGGGCCGAGCCGGGTGTGGGCAGAGAGGCCTGGGAGGACTTGGGCCCACGGGTAGGAGCCTGAAGTGCCTTCTGACGGCGGATCCTGGTGCGGCTGTCGAACCCTTGGCAAAAGGTGCAGGTCTTGGTGTCGTGGTCCGGACCTAAGCACCGCACACAGGAGGAATGAGGATCCTTGAAAGGGATCTGTTTTCCACAGGCACACTTTAAAAGGTGTCCCTCAAGTGAAGGAGTTGGAGAGGACATTAGTTTTGAAGAAACTCCTGAAGTTCTAAGTCGTCATGTGCTAGATAGAGACCGAGAGGCCGATGCTGGCGAGTCGACGTCGGGAAAAGAAAGTACAGTTACGTAAGAACTTACCGTAACAGTAGATCTTCGAGAACAGCTTTTGCAGCAGGTTACACCATTAGGACTGAAGCCGGCAGGCACCAGGACCCCACGGAAATTTTCTAGCTAGCAGTATTCAGCGAGGACCGCCCCCGACGTCGGTCCCGACCCCAACGTCAGGCACAGTACATAAGGGGCCGGTCCCGCAGAATCCCCAGTTCTCCCGCCGGAGACTCCTGGCTGCTGGATGACATCAGAAGAGGAGACTGAGGATCCGCCATTAAATGGCAGTCAGAGAGATGCTGAGACACCTGATCCTAGAAGAAGGATGTTGGAACTAGAATCTACCTCCAGCAGGCATGGTGGGAGGGAAAGTACCTGCTGCAAGAGCTGTTCTCGAAGATCTACTGTTACGGTAAGTTCTTACATAACTGTACTATCTTATTTCGAGAAACAGCTCTTGCAGCAGGTTACACCATTAGGACTGATTCCCAAGCAATCATGAAAATCCCACACCATTGGGAGGAGGGAAGGTAGAAATCTTTAATGAAACCAAAGCCTAGGACAGAAGTCCTTGAAGGACTGCTAGTCCAAAACCTGCTCTTCACCTCGATGCAATATCCAGGCTATAATGCCTGATGAAAGTAGCTGCAGCACAGATATCTGAGGTGGACACATTCTTTAGGGCCGCAAAGGAAGTAGCCACCCCCCTTGTGGAATGACCCTTAACCGCGCCCGATAAGGGTTTGTTGCGCTTCTGGTAACAGAACGTGATAACACTGAATGAGCCACCTGGACAGTGATTGTCTGGAAACAGGAGCTCCCAGCATCCTGTGGGCAAAGGAGACAAAAAGCTGGTCCAATTTTCGGTGGTGTTTGATTCTGGTTAGGTAGTATCGGAGACACCTATGCACATCTAGGGTGTGCAACAGGGCCTCTCCTCGATTCAAATAGTTGGGAAGGTACGCTGGTAGACTGATGTCTTGATTAAGTGTGACAGCTGAAACCACCTTAGGCAGAAATTTGGGTTTAGTCCGTAGGAATACCCTGTCTTGGTGAAAAACCAAATAAGGCTCCTTGCACATGAGTGCATGGAGTTCAGAAATTTTTCTGGCCAAAGTGACAGCAACTAAAAACAATGTCTTCCAAGTGAGAAGACGTAGCTTGCAATCCGCGGCTGGTTCAAAGGGTAGCAGCGTGAGCTGCTCCAGGACAAAAGGTAGATCCCATTATGGAATTGGATCCTTAATCGGAGGTCTAAGGTGGAGAATACCTCTCAGAAAGGCTTGTGCCATGTCTAACTGGGCTATGGTGCGTTGGCCTATCGGACAGCGATAGGCTGGTATGGCAGAGAGGTGTACTTTGATCAAGGAGTAGGCCAAGCCTGTCTGAAAAAGAGACGGGAAGTAGTCCAAGAACGACCTTTCTGGACAATCTAGAGGTGAAACCCCGCGCGTTTGAGCTCATAGGCAAAAACGGCACCATTTCATGGCGTGAGTGGTCAGTTTTCTCGCGGCCACCAGAACGTCAGCTACCTCTTGCGAGACCCCATGTCACAAAATGGCTATGTCTCTAGGAGCCAAGCGTGCAGGCTCAGTGAATGAAGGTCCGGATGGACCAAGGAGCCCTCCTCCTGAGACAAGTGACAGCTGATTGGCAGAGGGAACCAGATCTGCCTGGGCCAGAATGGCGAGATGAGCATCAGCGTCGCTTGCTCTCTGCGAAGTTTCAGAAAAACCCTCTGGATCAACAGTAAGGGGGCATAGAGGAATCTGCCCGCCCAGGAGAGGGACAACGCGTCTTGCCAGAAAACACCAGGCTCTGGATCTAGCGAGCAAAAATTGGGCAGTTGTGCATTGGATGGGGACGCGAAAAGATCTAACTCTGGTGTACCCCATCTGTGAAACAGATCCTATACTACGTCCTGGAGTAGTTTCCACTCGTGGACTCTGGCCTGAGTGCAGCTCAGGCTGTCTGCAGTGACGCTGTCCACTCTTGGGACACGAACAGCAATGAGGTTTGCGCTGTGTTGCAAAGCCCAATCCCACACCCTCATGGCCTCCCTGCAAAGCGCGAAGGAATGGGTGCCTCCTTGTTTGTTGAGGTAATACATCACCGCGGAATTGTCTGTTTGTAACAGAAGAGTACCCGGTGGAATCTCCGACTGGAAGGCCTGCAGGGCATAAAGAACTGCTCTCATTTCCAGGATGTTTATGTGGAGATGAGTTTCTTGGGCTGTCCACAAGCCCTGAGACCGGACACAGTCGAGGTGTGCTCCCCATCCGCGCCCTGAGGCATCTATGGAGAGTGTCACAATCGGAGACAGCGCAATGAAGGGGACCCCTGCCGATAGATTCTTCGGATCTAGCCACCATTGCCAATCCCGGATTACGGTCTTTGTGATCTGGATTGGAAGCTGCCGATGGTCTTGCTTTTGATCCCATTGGACCCATAACATCCACTGGGTGACCCGCATGTGGAGACGAGCAAGCGGGACTGTTGCAATGGCCGCAGCCATGTGTCCGAGCAGGCAAAGGACCAATCTGGCAGGTACGCCGAAATGTCCCTGATGAGGGATCTGATGTGTTCCACTCTGTCCTGGGGAAGAAAAGCTTTCCCTTGGACAGTGTCCAGAACTGCGCCGATGAACTGCAGAGTCTGAGACGGAACCAGATGAGACTTCTCTTTATTGATCAAGATGCTCAGCGTCTCGAACAGAGACTGAGTATAGTGAATGGCGGACATCAAGGCCTCCTGAGAGGGTGCCAGGAGAAGCCAGTTGTCCAGGACGACCACCAGGGATCTATACTTGGACCAATTCTTTATCATTTATATATGAATTAATTAAAATTTTCTCAGCAGGGGGGTGCAGTATCACCTCTATGCTGACGACAATTTATGCAGCTGGGTCATCAGTAGTTTCCATTCAGTTAATATTACAACAACAAGCTTTTGATTACCTCCAAGATTTTCTGATCAGTTATAAATTAGTTTTAAATGAAAAAAATAGCAGGTTATGGTTTTTCAAAGTGGCAATGGGGTTAAAATTGAATATAATAGATTACAAATTGTGACTTTCACAGGGGCCATATTGGAGCAAGCACATAATTATAGATATTTTGGGGTTTATCTAGACAAATACCTTAAGTGGGACAGTCATATTGAGAATACCTTAAAAAAAAAAAGTAGGGAAATGTCTAGGATCTCTACAGAATTAGAAATAGTATGTTCTTAGAGATTAGATGACTTATAGTAAATGTTATGGTATTACCCATGCTGGAATATGCAAGCAATAACACATGACGAGGTGTGGGTTATCTCCTGATAAGAGCACGCCCAGGACTGATTAACCCCTGGAATGCATGAAGGGCACAGAGCACTGCTCTCATCTCCAGAGCGTTGATGTGTGGAGACTGTTCTATAGCGTTCCATGAGCCCCTCGTCTGATGGACAGCCAGATGTTCTCCCCAACCTAGACCAGAGGCATCCGTAGTAAGGATCTACTTCGGGCTGGGATGCTGGAAGGGCAGTCCTACGCTTAGGTGTGCTGGGTTTAGCCACCAAGCCAGGGATCGACGAACCGCTTCCGAAGCTCGAATGAGTTGCTCCAGTTCATCTGTGCCCAAGTTCCATTGAACTCTGAGGTGCCACTGCAGAATCCTCATGTTCAGTCGTGCAAGTGGGACGTAGCTATGGCTGCGGCCATGTGGCCTAACAGTTGAAGAACCACCCTTGCTGAAACCAGGTCTGAAGTCTGTACTCTGAGTGATTTCCCTTAGTCTCTGTGCCCGATCTAAAGGGCGAGAAGGCTTTCCCTTGTACGGTGTCCAGGACCGCTCCTATGTACTCTAGCCTTTGAGTGGGCCATGAGTGCGACTTGGACAAGTTCAGGGTAAAGCCCAGAGACAAACATCCTGACCGTTTCCTCCAAGGACCTGGTTAATTGGCCCTCTGACTGAGCAGTGAGGAGCCAATCATCTAGGTAAGGGTAAACGAAGTGACCCTTTTTCCTGAGGGCCACTGCCACTACTGCCAGGCACTTGGTGAAAACCTTTGGTGCTGACGAAAGGCCGAATGGCAGGACCCTGAATTGGTAGTATTTGCCTTGGTAGATGAAGTGCAGGAACTTCCTGTGGGATGGCAGGATCTTGATATGCATGTATGCATCCTGCATGTCCAGGGAGCAGAGCCAGTCTCCTTGATGGAGCACGGGCAACAGGCTTGCCAATGTCACAGTCCTGAATCTCTTGTACTCGATATAACTGTTCAGCTGGCTGAGATCCAGAATGGGGCAGAGATCTCCTATTTTCTTTTTCACTATAAAAAAATGGGAGTAAAAACCTTTGCCCTTCTGAGCAAAGAGAACCTCCTGGATGGCTCTTTTCTCTAGCAAGGCCCGAATTTCTGCCTGCAGAAGGAGGGCATGGAAGGGTGAACAGTGGGAGGGGATTGGAGGGTTGTCTGGTGGAATGTGTGTGAACTCTAGGGAGTAACCTCTACTATCTGTAGAACCCATTGGTCCGATGTAATATTGGACCATCCTGACAGGTAGAGGGAGAACCTCCCTCCTACTGCCTCCCCCTGCACTTGCTGTGGGAGAGGGAGGTCTGGTAGGGAATCATGCTGTCGTGGAGGGGTTGGCAGGGGAGGTCTGGCCGCTTTGGGGTGCTTGGGGCCCAGGGTGCCTGAAGGGACTGGATGGCCACGCCTTTTGAAGGCTCTTTTGCTGAGGTTGCAGTTTCCTTGTTGTCCTGCTTATGAAAAGCACCTACCTACTCTAATTGTGACTGAGGTCTGATCTATACATTTTTAGGACCTCAGACACTGCTTTCAGAGTCCTGTAGACCAATGATCACTTTTTCAGCCTCTTGCCCAAAGAGGACAGGACCCTGGAAGGGAGCTTCCAGAACAGCATCTTGGAGGTCCTGGCAGAAACCTGGAACTCGTAGCCAGGCATGCCTCCGCATGTAGATATCAGTGGTGGCTGCCCTAGCTGCCATGTCTGCAGAGTCATGAGCATCTGAGGGCGTGTTTATCTACGTCCATTCCTGACTGGATAAGGGCTAGGAGTTCTTCTTGCCCTTCCGATTCTGGCTGAGCCTTGGCCAGATCCATGGCCTTTGCCCGGAGAGATTTCTGGCATGTCACCATGTGGGCCAGGAAATTTAGTGATCGGATCGTACCAGAGGCTGAAGAGTAAACCTTTCTACCCATGTGGTCAAGCTTCTTGGATTCTGAGTCAGGAGGTTGGGCACTCGTATGTCTGGGCTGTTGTGCCCTGCCATGAGCTGCTAACACCATGGAGTCAGCCCTTGGATCTTCCCCTAGAAAGGACTCTTCTTTTGGAGTCTTATAAAGCCTGTCTTCCTTTCTTGGGACCGCTGGCGTAGTGGCCAGGTGTTGCCAAGTAAGCCTTGTGATGTCCTGGAAAAGCTCCACTAATGGGGAGATGACCAGTGGCTTAGTGTCAGTGACCCCCAAGAATTTTGCTAAGCGTCGCCTTTCTGGGTCCAGCTCCTCTGTATCCAGTTGATACAGGGCTTGAATATATTGCATGATGTCTAGGAAAGACAGATCATCCGGTGGGGATCGAGGGGAATTCCTTGGCCCCGGAGAAGGGATAGGCAGCTCCTCTTGTGACGTATAATTTGAGGAGTCTCCAGCATTGTCGCTGGAGGACAGCACAGATGGGTGTCATTTTCTACTCCTGGGACCTGGCAGCTGCTGGTCTTCATCCTCAGGTGGCTGAAGGTCTTTTGGTGGAGGCAGTGGCTTGGTGGGGGGGGAGGGGATCCCTGGGTCTGTGGAGATCTCCTTTTACTGTGTTCCACCAAGAGGTGAATAATGCCCAGACGTCTGCTAAAGGGACGACTAGGGTAGAGGCCTCTGATTCGACGGACCAGGCGTTGGGCCTTGTGGTTCTTTGGGGGGCTGGTGCCTAGTGGGTGTCTCTGGCAATAGGTCCAGCTCAATCCCTGAGGCAGACTCATCTTCCACCTGGTGTCTGGCTTATCGGACGGAGGAGGCCTTGTATCTTTGGGTGCCTTGTCCTTAGGTGCCGAGGCAGATGCCAGATCTTTCAGGGCCGACAGCCATTCGTCGACTGTGGGCGTTTGGTTATGATTCGAGGCAGCTGGATGGACCAGTGGTCTGCCTGTGGTCTGCAGCAGACATTTCCTTATCAGGAGGGAGAGGCATCCGGTGGCTGACAACCTCCCAGCGCCTGGTGGAATCATCCTGTTTTTTAGGTTTGTCGGACGAACCACAATGCTTTCGGACAGCATCTGAGGACTTGCCCAGGGCAGACGCCTGTCCCTCTTGAGTCAACCCATGTGAAGACTTGTAGGGTTGGTGGGCCAAGTGGACTTGGGCAGACAAACGCCCTGTGGAAGACGACTCCCTATGTTTTTTGTGGAACGAGCAGGATGCCTTCTTAAAAGTAGTCCCTGAAACAGCAGTGGCACCTGGGGGGACCGATTCTGACCTCCTGTCGGAGGCAGACAAAGCAGAAGCTCTCTGGGGGGACTTTGGGCAGGATTCTGACCTGGCCTTTTCTTTCTCCCAATGGTGGTGTTTCCCTCCCGACTTTTTCTCCGGGGTGTCTCCTGAGGCGATGAAGATGAACTATGGCCAGAGTGGGACTTCTGCATGGCAGCCACTTGTTTCTCCAGAAGATCAGCTTTTGGCATGTTAGCCCATCAAATTCTGGTCTCATTATTTATGGGCAATCATCGGGCCGGTGGTCTGGGCCTAGGCAGATCAAGCAGGCTGAGTGACTGTCTCTCGCTGGGATCTGCTTCCCGCACAGACACTATTTCGACTTCCGTCGAGTGGTAGGCGAAGACGACATGCAATTCTGTCGAAAAATGTAACAATTTTAACTAACTGCGAAGGTGCAGAAAAAAAAGGCAGCCGACTGCAATAGAGACGCTCGTGGATCCGGCGTAAGCGGGTCAACAGCAGGAAAAGAACCGAGATGGCACCGGGGGACCTCCCCCTTTATACCACGTCTGATGTCGGGCGGAGCGGACACTGGAGGAGGTCCCTGCCATAGACTGCTAGCTAGAAAATTTTTCTGTGGGATCCCAATGCCTGGTGACCTTAGTCCTAATGGTATTACCTACTGCAAGAACTCCCCCTTGAAGTAAGATTAACGCTTTCCAAGAGAGGAAGCAAAGCTCGCAACTTGTGGCTAGTTCAAAGGAAGGCAAAGTTTCTCTGAAACAAAAAAGAAGATCCCAAGGAGAAACAGGGTCCCTCCTGGGGGGTTTGATGTGCAAGATACCCCTTAAAAAGGTCTTGCACAAGTCCAATTGTGCCACAGCTTTCCCGTCCTGCGGTGTATGAGAATTAAAAACGCAGAGAGAGATGCACCTTAAGGGATGAGTAACTGAGACCCATGTCAGATAGGGAAAGGAGGTATTCTAGCACAGATTCCACTGACAGTGGAAGGATCCAGGGATTGGGGGCGGCGCCACAAACAGAAGCGCTTCCACTTCATGGCGCATGTTGCCCTGGTAGAAGGTTTTCTTGCTGCCATGAGAACCTTTGCCACTCTGGGAGATACTCCAAATCTGTCTCTAATCAGGTCTGCAGGAGTCATGCATGCAGATGCAGAGACCGTAGCTTGGGATGCACCAGTGCCCCTTGCTCCTGAGACAGCAAGTGAGTGGACAGGGGTAAGGGGACCTGTGGCTCCGATGCCCACTGTTGTAGCAGCGGGAACCAGATCTGTCGAAGCTAGAAGGGTGCTATCAAAATCAGGCGAGCACCTTCTGCCTGCAGTTTCAGCAGTACCCTCTGCAGAAGTGGAAAGGGAGGGAAGGCATACAGAAACCTTCCTGACCAAGAAAGGGACAATGCGTTGCACTAGAAAACACTTGTGTCTGGATCTAGTGAACAGAAATTGGGCAGTTTGGTGTTGAGTGGAGACGCAAAGAGGTCCAGTTCAGACTGACCCCATCTTTCGAAGAGGTCATCAACGACTTCTTGCAGTAGCTCCCAATCATGACGGAGACAGAGAGTGGCTTAGGCTGTCTACGAGGATGTTGTGAATCCCTGGTACATGTACCGCTATGATTCCCAGGCTGTGATCTACTGCCCAATGCCAAACTCTCATGGCCCTTCTGCAAACGGAGTAAGAATGAGTGCCCCCTTGCTTGTTGAGATAGAAGACTACTGGAGTGTTGTCCTACTGGACCAACAGTGGACCCGGCGAGAGCACCCCTTGGAAGGCCTGCAAGGCGTATAGGACAGCTCTCACCTCCAGTATGTTGATATGGAGAGCGCATTATATCGAAGTCCAAGAGCCTCTCATCTACTGGGAAGCCATGTGCGTTTCCAGCCCAGTCCTGATGCGTCTATGGTTAGAACCTGCTGGGGGCTGGGGCACTGAAAAGGAACCCTGGTGTCTAGCCGACGGGGTGATCCACCATTCTAGAAGAACTGCACTGGAGGATCTAATTGGATGATCGAGATCGTCCATGCTTTGATCCCATCCTTGGCCTGGATTTATTTTCCACAGGCGCACTTAAGACTTCCGTCATTTGTCTGTAGATGAAGGGGAAGACATAAAATGGAAAAAAACGCTGAAAAGTAAACGGAAAGAGGGTATGCGAAGCGTAGAAAATGGCGGTCAACAGCAGCAACGAGACGTCCGTGGAGTCTGTGTGTACGGTCAATGCGTGGGAAAGAACAGAGGTGGGGCTGGGGACTGCCCCCTTTATACCATTGGTGGACGTCGGGGGCAGTCCCTGGTGGGTACTGCTGGCTAGAATCTTTCCATGGGGTCCTATTGCCTGGCAGCATAGTCCTTATGGTGTAGCCTGCTGCAAGAGCTCCAATTCGAAGTAAAATCCCTACTTGTCAGGGTGGCAGAGGTAAATGTCCGTTTGCCCATAAGGTCCAGCTTTCTGGGCTTCTTGTCCAGAGGAAGAGCACTAAGATGCTTGGTCCTCTTATTTCTATCATGGGCCACATTAATGACCATGGAGTGTGCCCAAGGTTGCTCCCCAAAGAAGGGTTTCCCTGAGGGGGACCGGATATAATTTATGGACCTTCCTGGGCATGGCAGGGATTATGTTCAGCCTGTACCAGGCAGCCATGGTGGCATCTTCATAGGCATCTATTAAAGGAGGAATAATGATAGGAAGAGAGTCTGATAACTCCAGGTACACAGAGGATTCTCCTGACAATGTCCTGCTCCTCTGCCTTGAAACCCATGGCAGTCTGCAGCTGTCTCATGATGGCAATAAAAGTGGAGCCATCGAGGGGGGTGGGGTGTGTAGCTGGAAGAGTGTCTCCCCCCCCCCGGCAGAGGAATAGGGACCAGGGCTAGTGGCGCTGCTCTCATCATTCTCATCTTCCTCGTCGCCGTAGTCTGAAGTGGGTACCAACAGCGTGTGAGAGTGCAGAAAAGTTGATGTGGTGCTGTTGGAGGCGATGGCATGGGGTTAGGTACTGTAGACCCCGGTGTTGTAGGCCAGACATCGTCAGCCCTGATGGAGGGGCAAGACAATGCATGAAGTCCCAAAATGAGAGCAACATGGTCTGGACATTGATGATGGGCAGCACCGGAGCAGGCTGCAGCGTTGGCAAATGAGGGCCTGGAGCTCGCAACATGGACTGAGGCGCTGGCGGCAGGAGCCTGGCATTGCTGGATTTGCCAGGGATGTCGACTGGAGGGACTGGGTTCCCACTGTTGAGGAAGCAGGGGCGGCAACAGGGGAGCCTGTTCCCTACGACGAAGCAGAGCCCACAGCCGAGTTCAAGGACATTGCCGGGGGAAGACTGGTGCCCCAAGGGCGATGAGCCGGAGCTGGCCAAGGGCAAACCGGAAGACAGGCCGGGTTGCAGGCCAGGAATAATGACCAAGGACGACGCCGGAAGAGACAAAATGAACAGTTACGTAAGATCTTACCATGGTTCTGAAAGGCCTACATGGCATCCCACACTGCCTGCATCTCTACTGCACTGATATGCAGGGTGGTCTCGACTTGAGACCAGGACTCCTGGGTTTGAAAAGAACCCAGGTGAGGTCCCCAGCCCGAACCGTAAGGATCTGCTGTGGAGAAGAGACCTGAAATGGAACTCCTCCTAGCATGTTCAAGGGGTCCACCTACCACTGGAGCACTCTGCAGACTGGGGAGGAAGCCAGCACCAACTGATCTAACTCATCCGTGTGTTGGTCCCATTGCACTCTGAGAATCCACTGGAGAATGTGCATATGGAGCATGGCCACTGGAACAGTGGGAATGGCAGCCACCATTAGACCCAACAGTCTGAGATGCACTCTGGCAGGAATAAAATGGCTCTGGGCCACCTCCTGAGCCTGGGCTATAAGGCACTCTGCCCTGTTCTGAGGCAGGAAAGCCATCCTCTGTGCAAAGTCTAGAACCGCTTCTATGTACTGCAGCCTTTGGGATGGCACCAGGATCGACTTGAGCAGGTGGACAGTAATGCCCAGCAGGAGCTGCTCCCTGGATGGGGGCTTTAGGAGCCAATCGTCCTGGTAAGGGAAAACGTACAGTCTCTCCCTCCTGAGAGCTGCAGCTACTGCTGCTAAGTACTTGGTAAATACCTGCGGCGCAGTGGACAAGCCAAAGGGCAGCACCTTGAATTCGTAATGCTCGCCCTGAAACAGAAAGCGGAGAAACCTCCTGTGAGAAGGAAAGACCGAGATGTGCATGTAGGCATCCTGCATGTCCAGTGAACAGGGGTATCAGGCCTGGCAAAGGTACCATCCTGAACTTTTCAGTACTGGACGTACAAGATTGAGGCCCTTTAGATCCAAAATGGGCCTCAGATCTCTGGTCTACTTGGGGACCAGAAAAAACCTGGAACAGAACCCCTTGTTTTTCTGGCACCTGGGTACTGGCTCGATGGCCTGCTTGTGTAGAATCGACTCTACCTCCTCCAGGAGAACAGGCAAGTGAGCTGGGGGATAGCTGGAGGACAGGGGAGGGGTCTCTGGAGGTTGCTCTGTGAGCTCCAGCGTGTGATCATCTTCGATGATCTGCAGAATCCAGGCATCCAAAGTTATGGTTCTCTATTGATTTAGATGGAGGAAGAACTGACCTCTGACCTCCACCTCTTGGTCGGGGACCAGAAAGGGGGGGGGGCTGGCAAGGCACCAAGCAGTGACGGATCCAGCCGTGGGGGTTGGTCTATCACTTCTGGAATGCTTGGCCGCAGCTCCAGCACTGGATGGGGGGCGGCAGGGCAGTGGAGGCTCTGCTTTTCCCTTAGGGACGAAAGGGTGCACCAGGTCTATTGGAAGCCTTGGGAAAAGGAGGGTGCTGTCTACCCCTAGGCTGCATGTGGTAGAGAGAGTGGATAGACTTGATAGCCCTGCCGGATGCTTGCAGATCATTGACAATATCCTGAACTTCAGGACCATAAAGCTTGGAGCCATTAAAAGGGGCATTCAGCACCTCCTGCTGAACGTCAGCAGCAAAGCCAGAGGCCCTCAACCAGGAGTGCCTACATAGGCAGATGCCTGGGGCAGCAGCCCTGGCAATTGTGTCCACAATATCAGAGGGCCCAGAGGAGGTGTTTGCTAACATCCTCAGCTATCTGTAGGCACTTGAAAAGCTTCTGCGTACTGACAGGGCCGGAGCAGCAGCCTTGCCCTTCTTCCAGTACGAAGGATAGTTTGCAACCCTCAGCCCAGGGTAGATGAGGCATACACCCTCTTACCCCAAAGGTCAATTCTACGTACCTTTATTGAGGGATGTAGCTAAGGTACCAGGGAAATCTTAGACCCTGTCGAGCCGCCTTAATGACCACAGAATCTTTTTCAAGCTGAGCAGCATAACAGGGGAACTTTTTGGGGCATGGTAAAGTTTATCCAGCACCATATCAGGCCTGTGCCAGGGTGCAGTAGCTTAATTTCTCAAGGCTGTCAAGATTGGAGTAATGTTCTTGGGAAGAGGCTCTGGGATCTCCATGGAGTCCACCAGTTCTTTCCTGGTGACATTCTCCTCCTCAGCATGGAAGCCCATGGCTGAGGACAACTGCCTCATCACACTGAAAAAATGTGGGGTCCTCAGAAGATGACATGGGGTATGCTTAACAGAATCCTCACTGACCGAGGAAGCTATGGACCTGTCACAGACAAAGACCTCTTCTTCCTCCTCTATCATCGGGAAGAATGAGGCCAGGATAGTATTCCTCCTCTAGATCCAGGTCCGCCATCGGCCTATGGGGAGCCTCCCACAGCCGACGGGAAGGAGTTGATGACAAAGTCCCCTTTGACGGTGATGTGGGTATAAGAGCGCCTAGCTGGTGAACAATCATCTAAGTAAATTTGGTTAAAATTTCGTTTAGGACGACGACCATCTAAGACTGCGTCAATGGTGTAGGCAGTGACTACCTGCCCGAAGGACCCCGTGAACCTGAGGAGCCTGTAGCCAGATTGGAAGAAGTGTCAGGCCTCGATGGGAGGGCCATCTAGGATGAGCCCATTGTCGAAAAAGGGGCCGACGACCCAGAGATCAATGACCGGGCCACCCTAAGAAATGGGCAGGTGTGCTGTCAGTATGGGTCTGGAGGGCAGAAAGACCAGGACAGCGACTGTGTGTCTGTACAGTCGCAGCCAGAGGACCCCCAGACGAAGGAGAGGCTGTCGCAGAGCGAGACTGCTGCTGGCGGGAGCGGTCTCTATCTCTATCTCTTTTAATGACACCCCCCTCCCCCGCGGACTTGTCTCGGGTCTTGGAGGCCTGGGAGCTCGATGACCCTGCTGGCGACAGAGGTCGGGACCCCAGAGGACCCCTTCCCGGAACTGGCTACCTGTTGCACCATCAGGGAATTCTTTAGTGCCTTTTTACATTGCCTGAGGGTTGTTTGGTTAAACTTCTGACAGAGAGCACAGTCAAGAGACTTTGTGGTCAGGATCAAGACAGCAGACACACAGAGAGTGTTCGTCTGTGAAGGCAATCTTCTTTCCACAGCAGTAGTGACGGAAGAGAGAGGTCGAAGGATTAAGTCTCTACAGAAACAAAATAAAAGAATCTCTTTAGTAAGAGAGATTCTAAAATATTATAAAAACGCCGTAGGTGTAAACTAGTGCGAAACTGTGTCAGAACTTCCGTGGAGACCCATGTGAATGAGTCCACGGTGGGAAAGAAATGAGGAGGGAGCAGGGCCACTCACGCCTTTATAGGGTTGATGACGTCAACAGACTTTGATGGCACGAGTGGCCCCAGTTGTACTGCTGAAAATCTTCTGTGTGGATCCTGATGGAAGCATCCAATGGATGCTCTGGAATCCCTCCCTACCGGTCTCCGCTCCTGACACCCAGGCTCAGGGCGCAAACCCAGGTTGCCAGCATGCCGAGGAACCCATTGGCTCAGCGCCATGCAGCCGACCCAGTGCGTGTTTTCAGATGTTGAGGGCAACGACTGGTCTGAAGACCATTTTTTTTTTTTGGTATTGCTGGCATCGGGGCTTCCCTTACTAAACACCCTGTGCTCTTTAATGAGATCCGTGGATGGCTCAGCAGTTGTATCAATCTCCTTTGACAGAAATGAATGGTTGTAGGAGTTTTTCAGCTCTTTTTTACTTCAGCAGCTGCTGCTAGAATAGAGAACCATCTGAAGTGGGTTTTCCACCTTCAGAGGAACCCTCCCCATGTTTGTTTTACTGGATTACATTGTTGGGACACCAAAATAGATGCTGGAGCAGACCGTAACTGCCATTTAACTACCCTTTTTAGGGACAGAAAACTTTTGCAGAGTTCACAGTTTTCAAAATTGTGGCTCAGGCCCAATCAAAGCAAAGACTGTGGTGGCCTGCCTGTGCCATGAGATGTCCGCAGGATTTAAACTTGTTAAATCCTATTGGGGCCAGACAGGTTTTTTTTTTTAGGCCTCTCAGTCATACCAACATGACTAAAAAGGGCACCAGAACTAAAAACTGTTATAATTATAAAAAGAGTACAACCATTTTAGGGGGAAAAAAATATTCAAAATGTAATTTTTTAATAGCGAAATCGCTGTATACCATGGTTTTCTCATTCCTAGAAGCGACTTGGAACCAAGAGAAAAAACAAACACAACAAAACTGAACTAAAATAAAACTTTAGACAAAAGTCAAACTAGAAGCTACACTTGGCCACTAGGACTGAACAGGGCTCTGGGCATATGATCTCTTCAGCAGATATATCAATCTGCTGCTAGAATCCTGGGGGAAGGGTAACCACAGAGCAGGGTTCGAAAGTTCCATCTCCGCGGCAACAACTCAGGTCCAGTTTGTATCACATCACTTATAAACTCTCGTTGTTGGAAATAATTTAAGTAGTGGGGGCACCCACAAAATATAGGTGCTGACATGCACGTAAACAAGCTGATGTGGTCGGCCGCGCACTGCATAAGCTTCCTATGAGGATCAGATGCCGATAGCCCAATGCCTTCTGACTCTGTGGAGATGCCCTTAAAGAACATCCAGCAGTAAAATAGGCGAGATGTACTTAAGCTTTAAGTTAATACAAGAAATAAAAGCCAGACTTACGTTTCTGGTGAGGACACTGGACGCTTGCCTGGAGGCTTTGCGGCAGAACCATCTTTACTGGACTCTGAAATGAAAAAAATATATATCAGACAAGAACAGCAGCTATCTGAAGACATCATACACTGATGCATTACGGCTTATGAGCTTGGTTGGTCATTTAATGACCTCATGATTGTTCAGGTGGTTCATCAGGTCACTGTTAATGCCGGAGGGTGGTACTGTCATCTGCAGCACCTGTGAGTTGGTGAGACTATGCTGGCAGTACCTGCAAGTGGGGGTGCGGTAATGTTGCTACACGTGCCATCACTGGTAGTTATGTTTCTACGTGCAAGCAGCAGAGAAAAGGTGACATTCTCCTCTACAGTATGCCAGCTTATACAGGAGCCCAGCTGAGAATGAGCACACTCAACACACCTACAGGGGAAACGGGAGTTGCAACTTTCAGCTTGAAGCGACAGGAGAGTAATCATACCTAATAATATCAGCCCACCTGCACCCTTGCTGTGGATCTAAACCCCAATATTCCTGCCTGTACCCTCACCATGGACCTAAACCACAAGATTAGGGACAGGAGAGTAACTACACCCTCGCTGTGGACCTAAACCCCAAGGATAAGGACAGAATGGCACCACATCTAATAATATTGCCCCCACCTACACCCATTCTGTGGAGCTGAACTTCACGGTTTGGGAGAGGAGAGTTACCACACGTAATAATATCACTCCTGACTGCATTCCTGCTGTGGACCTAATCTCCAAAGATAGCAACAGGAGAGTAATGACACCAAATAATACTGCCCCTGCCTGCACCCTTACTGTGGACCTAAATCCCAAGGTTAGGGACAGGAAAATAACCACATCTGATATCACTCCCACCTGCACCCTCCCTATGGGCCACATCCCCAAGTTTAGTGCAAAATTCTTTATGACAGTATCAGTAACCTGAAAAGATTTGATGGTGACCCCCTCTCCCAGCAAGCCTAGCTGTCTTAACTCCTGGAGGTTACAGGACTCACCTTGCAGCCACCTGACCTGAGTGGCAGGCCCATAGCCCTTCTCGTTTCGGGCAGCAATGCGGAAGATGATGGCAGGTTTGGTTGTGTAATCGATGTGAGCATTGGAGAGGCTGGAGGACTGCACCAAGCATGAAGGGTTCGGGCCGCAATACACCCGCATGAAGGCGAGCTGGGCTGGAGCGGAGGCCTTTTGCTCACTCGTCTGCGAGCTTTGGATCGCCAGGTACACGGAATACTCTATGATCTTTCCTGATGTCACAGATGGAGGCTCCCACGTCAAATGGGCCCCATCAGGGCTCTGCAAAGAGAAGCAAACCACAACTCAGCAGTGTCAGACCCACCCTGAACAGCAAAGCAATGACAAACATGATTTTACCGATCATGGAGTAAAGCAAGCGGACTACAACATCTGCTCAGCCTACCACCGCAACCAAATCTATTTCTGTGGACCAAACACTGTATCCCACCCCCAACATCAATATCACTGTGCGGCTTCTCCTTGATATTAAGAGCTGCCACCAGTTCCCCTAGGTGTTTTGCTGGCAGGTGGTGCAGTTCGGGGGGGGGCAGTGCATCGGATTAAACAACTGCTCCTTTTGAATCACCAATAGTGTTATAAAACACTATTCCATAGGCTGTGGTGCATCTCCAAGTGCTGGGATGAGTATCAGTACTCATTAGAAAGATTTCCTGGAGAGTAATTCTTAAAACTGGGGGGAATACGATAGGCCATTACTCACGTCGTCCAGAGCACTGGGGACTCCACACTCCCCCTCTACCAGGAGCGAAGTACCTCACAATGTCAACATGCCAAATCCCCTGCCAGTGCAAGACAGGGCACCATCTGGCCTGCTAACCTGGGTTGCCAACTGGCTACCCCCCACCAGGGTATGTTTTGCAAATGACAGTTTCTGCACCACCCCAAACTGCCACTGTATTGTGCAACAGTGAGAGTTTTGAGTCGTGTGCCACACCAGTACTCTGCACCAGTTTTTCAACCCCCCTCCTCCCACCTCCCAAATTCCAAAGCTGCACTTTGTATCGCAGGACAGTGCAGTCTTGTTAGTTACAGTAGTTTCTCCTTCCTTTTGCAATATTTCATAACTGTTGTTGCGTTGACATGTCTAATGTTTACACTGAAACAGAATGGAGGATGGGAAACAGAAACTATACCACAGACACACTAAACCCACCACTTCTTAAATGTGCTCCTAAAGCCAAGGAATTGCTGGCCCACGTAACATTTAAACTCAGAATTACATTAAACACCCAACTGCATGGAGGGATAAAAAAAAAAAAAAAAAAGATCAAAGTGGCAAAGGTCATAAAACATTGGCTCCCACTACGTGGCAACATATACTGACTTAATACACTTTTCTGCAATACTGGAGTAGAGCAGTTTGTGGGAATTTTTCTGCTGATTTGGGTCACAACACTGCTTCTCTGAATACTCTGTTCATACTCCCCATATTGAGGGAAAAGGGTATCCGAGGAACCTATCATTCTGGTGGATGGGCAGTGACAACTGAAGAGACCTTGCTGGTCTGCTCGTTACAATACACTTCTGTGCCACTTTCTTGTTACATACTGTGTCTAAATTTTTTATTGTAATTTTAAGATAGTGAAAAACTCTAAAAATTCTACCAAATTCTGCCCTGGTGGAAAAATAGAACACACGCTTTCTTTTCTCGCGCCTCACAAATATAACAAAAGCCAGCCCCCTCCCACCAGGACAGTCACCCCCGGGGGGAGATAGTGGTAGGGCAACTAGGTGAAGGGCCGACACCCTTACCTTGCTAATTTTAATAGCGCAGGGTGCCCCTGGGAATCCCGGCAGGCATGTCTTGAATGCAGAAATTTCACTGAAGGGCCCCCTTCCGCAGGCATTAATTCCAGCAACTCGAAACTTGTAGGCGGTTCCTGGCTGTAACTCCTGTTTTTTCAGCTGGGTGTAATCAGGCATGGTGAACGAGTCATCCTGCTAAAGAGAAAGAGAGAGATAAGTGGTCATTACTTCAAGGCTAGGAGGAAGGAAACCCAGTACACTCAAGACAGAACGTACAACTTTCCAAACTTCCCAATGGGATCAGGAGCCTCCAATTCAAACAGATTGTTGAGCAGGTGAGTTTACTTCTGTCTTAAAGAAGCAGAGCTAGGATTTAAGGAATGGTAATGGCAACAGCAACTAGAAGAGCCTTATGGGCCCATGGCGGCAGCAGTACTGCTAATGCTTTTGCAGCCCGCAACGAGGGTTCAGGAACGAGCCCAGGCTAAAGGGATGGAGAGGGAGTAGAACTGAGCATGCCAGAAGATGCCCTCTGGGAAGGGATGCTGCCTTTGCTGAAGTGCTGCCACCTGGCTGATCACAGGTGGGAGTGCAGCAAAAAGGCAGAATGGGAGGGTGGACGTCAGCTGGGCTTGCGGCCTGCGTACCTTGCGCATGCTTCTGCACTGAGACCCTTGTGTGCTAACATTTAAGGGCGTTGGGAGAAAGCCAAGAAAAAGGCTGCAGCATAGCAGAGACCCCAGAATATCCTGGCCCCACCCCACACCACTGCCTGTAGCCCCTTCTGATTCAACCCAGACATTCGGGGATGAATCCCCTCACTTCCCTTTCCTGCCAAAGGGGTAGAGCCAAGGTTCTAAAGAGGAAGCAGCCTCAAGCAGGAGATGAAAGGGACACCGTCAACCCTTTCTGCATCATATTTCTAGTTGAAAACCCACATTTTATGACTGTTTACCTTCTGTAAAAACTCATAGAAACATAAACATAGAATCTGACGGCAGATAAGGACCGCTTGGCCCACCTAGTCTGCCCGTTTCCCTACTTAACGGATAAGCTGCAGATCCTAGTTAACCAACAACCTACTTCCTCCTACCCCCCCAAACTAGAATTGCCTTATGTCTGTCCCATACATTCTGAATTCCCCCACTGTTTTTGACTCTACAACCTCCTCAGAAAGGCTGTTCCATGTATCCACAACCCTCTCCGTGAAGAAATACTTCCTCACATTACCTCTGAGCCGTCCCCCCCTCTATCTTCAAATTGTGCCCCCTGGTTTTGCACATCTTTTTTTCTGAAAGATGCTACCCTCTTGGACTTTGTTGATTCCCTTGAGAAATTTGAAAGTTTCTATCATGTCCCCCTTCTCCCTCCTTTCCTCGAGGCTATACATCTTTAGTTCCTTTAGTCTTTCTTCATATGTCTTCTGATGCAGACCCTGCATCATTTTGGTTGCCCTCCTCTGGACAGCCTCCACCCTGTCTATGACTTTGCGGAGATGGGGTCTCCAGAACTGTACACAGTACTCCAGATGTGGTCTTACCAACTGTCTGTACAGAGGGCCAACAACTTCCTGTTTTCTACTGGTGATGCCTCTCCCTCTGCATCCCAGTATTCCCCCAGCCCTCCTTACTGCCTTCTCACATGGCTGGCCCACCTTTAGGTCGTCTGATATGACTACCCCCAGGTCCCTTTCCCTTTTTGTTGTTGTCAGTATCTCACCCCCCAATGTGTACTCTTCCCCTGTGTTTTTGTTTCCCAGGTGCATTACTTTGCATTGACTCTAAGCTGCCATACATTTGACCATTCCTCCAACCTTGCCAAGTCCCTTTTCATCCTTTCCACCCCACCTTGTGTTATCAACCCTGTTGCAGACCTGCGTGTCATCTGCAAAGAGACATACTTTTCCTTCCAGTCCCTCTGCAATGTCACTTATAAAGACATTAAAAAGGATGGCCCCAGTACTGAACCCTGCGGTACCCCACTAGTAACCCTCCTTTCCTCACCGTGGACTCCATTTACTATTACCCGCTGTGTCCTGTTGTCCAATCAGTGTTTTACCCAGGCTATCACCCTAGGACCCACTCCCAGGCTGGCTAATTTGTTTATTAATCTTTTGTGCGGGACTGTGTCAAATGCCTTGCTAAAGTCTAGGTAGGCCGTGTCCACAGCCCCTCCCTGGTCTACTACTTTGGTCACCCAGTCAAAGAAATCAATTAAATTTGTCTGACATGACCTTCCCGCTGTGAATCCATGCTACCTTGGGTCCTGTTCATTTAAGTAGATGGCTGTTTGATCTGCTTCCTTTCTTAGTAGAACTGAAATGCATGGGAACAGTGAAATTATACCCAACCTTGTTTTACTTCAAATCCTTGATCTACTCACATTGCATACTCCTGAACATCAGAACACCTCCTAACAGTACAGCCACTCATGATACAATAGTCTCCTTTCCTCCCACAGCATCACAGGTGGCTAGACTGTGTTAGAAGCATTCCCAAGTCCAGGAAGAATGCAGTGGAAGTTAACAAATATGTTTTTTTTGGGGGGGGTGGCAGTCTGAGGCATCCATGCCTCACCTTCTGCCACACAGGTGACCCGTGTTCACAGAGAGGAAGAGGACAGTGTCTGAAGGACTGCTCTCCTCTACCAGGGAGGGAGGATTGGCATTCCTGGAGGCCCGAGGATAGTGCAGGACCATAAGGTGCCAACAAAGGGAGGGTGCTGAAAGACTTCTGTAGCGTGCACGTCTTCACGTACACACGCTGACGTGTGCGCCCCAGGAATGGGGAAGCGGGAAAATGAGGGAAAAACACCCCAGGCTGCAGATGACGACTACTCCTCCGCAGGCTCTGCTCCCAGTGGCTGGGCACTGCTGCAGCCCTGTGGCAGAGGGCCCAAGTGAAGGTAAGTCCTGGAGGAGCCAGGCTGACGGGGCGGGGGTCGTCTTAGAAGGGGCAGCCAGGGGAGAACAGGCTTTAAAATGTGTATAGAAAGAAAGGAAAAAAAAAAAGAAAAAGGACTCAGAATCAAACTACCAACTACATCAGCAATCTGTACAGAATGTGAGCAATCATAACGTGCTTTTTAATCCAGGGGCAATTCGAGGCTTAACGGGGTTGACGGTGTTTATATTAAAAAAAAAAAAAAGGCTTTTGAGTTCATCGTTTTTAGATTTTAAACTTTCATGCTGAGGGCTTTCACATTTTTCTTTCAAAGGCAAAGGTAAGAAATTATGTTGCAGAGCAGCTCTGATGGAAAACCAATAGAACCAATAAAAAAAAAAGTTAAAATTAACCAATCAGAACACAAGACCTCAGTGAAGACATTACAACAACAGGATAAAAATTACCATAACATGCGACTTTTGAATTGGCTGAGAGGGGCACACAGAACACCATTAACAGCGGGCGTATTATGTTCATGGGCTATTCTATTACTCAGAGACAAACACATCAGACTGACCTGATGAAGAGCAGAACTCTTGAAAGCTAGTCTCTAACACAATCTCGTTAGTCCATCGCCTTCAAAGAATTTTTTTTTCTTCAATATCAGAAATAAACTCAAATACAGTGCTACTTCAGTCATTTGAGGCTGAAGGGTCACAATCACGTCTTAAGCTAAAATGGCAAGCACTGTTTAACATGCTATCGCATGTGCTACTTTCCGGAGTGGACACTGCTATCTCGCCACTTACATCGCTGGCTGGTGCATCCTCAGGTGGAAGGAAGTAGTGGGTCACCACCATGTTTGTTCCTTTGATGACCCCAACATCGAACCACTGGTTCTCCTTTTTCACCGGGGGTTTGGGAGGTGCAGCAGGTGGTTCAGGTTTCTAAGAAGGAAAAACAAACAAGCCACAGCGGTCAGAAAAAGGACAAGTGTGGACCAAACCAGCCCTAACTCTACTGTGTACTGTTAGGCTAAACAGCAGAACTCTCAGTGTTCTACAAACCTGGCAGAAGTCTTCGTTTTACCAAATGTGTGACCACAGTGATACCTGCCAATACACACGTGTTAAAAGCTTGCCCCCTCCCTCCCCTCAAGGCAAGAAGGACACACTGTGTGCACACACAAGAACAAGCACTTGTGGATTTCTCTGTGCTTTCTGTAGTGCTACAGCTCCCTCTGTATGAATGCAACTTTTTTTTTTTCTATTTTGTTTTCTACTCTGGCCACAACCAGGGCCCCATGTCACTGAAGGAACTCACAGGAAGTGAACTTGCTCACCGAGATGACACAGGGTCAGAATGGACTTTTCATTCATGATCACCCCAACCTGAAAGTAACTGGGACGCTTTCTAAACAGCATGAAGGACCAACTCCCAGGACAATCCCTTCACGTGTCAATTATGTAAGTATGGAGACGCATGAAGGGTTCTCTCTACGGAGTCAAATCCAAACTACCACAGTCCTTTGTGAAGATATGTGACCTGAAAGGCAACAAGAAGTGGTGGGGCAAATGCCTGAAAGGTTTGTGCGTCTTTATGCATCCTGCATGTGCAGGGAACACAGCCAATCAAAAATACTAACATATGATGGGCCTTATGTTACATTCAGGATCGTCTGTTAAGGCAGCAGTGCAACCAAAAATGTTTTTTCCTCCCCAAAAAAGCTAGTTTCAGCTACTATAAATAAAAATGAGAATACCTGTCAAATCTATTATGTAGGTGTGCACCAGATGTTTTTGTTATTTTCTATGTCCTAACCCTTACCAGGTCTACAATGGCTACTTCAAATGTGGCAGCCATGTTATTTTCTTGAGAAACAACAACATTTAAACATTAGTAAAATATACACATTTTGGTGGATCTGCAGAATTTTACCACTGGATGAAACTGGGAAATGGCTGGAATCTTGTATAGTGAAAAAAATGGTAGGGTCAAATTTTTGGCACAGTTTTGTTGCACTGCTGCTTTAATTGGGGAGCGGTGTGCCATTCTCCATCAAACATGCTCCTTCACTGGCTACCAGTGGTACCTCATGGGCTGAACCGTATACATTTAAGACCAAATCTAGCTTTACGAGCTGTGTGGCATTAAAAACAGAGTGTATCCTCACTTCAGCTCATTATAGCACACTGAAATACAAAACAGCGTAGTATGTGACTCATTGTGAGACACCTTGAAGTTTATTTATTTGAAAACTGGTAGCCCACAGAGGCACCCTGAGCCAAGGCTCGTTCCCAGGTGTGACACGCAGGAGACTAGTGGGAGTAGAAGTTTGCATTTCGTTTCGACTCTGGCATTACCTTCACTGCCCTGTTGCTCAGAAGGCCCACAATCTTTTGTGCCAGAAGCTCCGACATATGGGCTGATGAGAGGCTGCTTTCCGGGTGGTTAGTCCAGAAGGATTTCTCTTAAGTCCAGCAGGTATCCCTCTCGGATAATCCTGTGGACCCACTTATCCACTGTGATGGATTCCCACTGATGGTAAAACTGGGTCATGAGCATCCTACTGGGGAGGCGAGGTCTGCCTCAGACAGCTGAGGCAGGACTGGACTGGAGTTTCAGAGGCTAGTAACTAGGTGCTTTCGACATCTGTGCCTTCGCAGACTTCCGGTGACGTCAGGACTCGATATGGCGGCTTGATCCACTTGCTCCAGCCCTCACCGAGCATCATCCAGATTAATCGCCCTGAGAAGAATGTCATCCCCAGCCAAATTCAGAAGAAACAAAGTGGGGAAACTACATCTAACACCAGCGCAAAAGTTAAAAGTTCTTCTGCAAGAGGAGGAGGGAGAAAACCCGCCCGAAATGGAAGCTGCTGGGGGAACCGAACCAGACTGAGCCACATGGCAGCCTTACAGGGAGTGAGCTTGTCGAAACGATTAAACAAACAGCTCGCACGGTATCTAAAATAGACTGAACCCTGGTCCGACCTGGGCAGGATGGAACACAAAACCGACCAGATGGAACTCTGCCTTTCAGCTGTCTCAGAACAATCTGACCGACAAGATCAACTCCTGTTATATCTGCTAGCCCGAGACCACGAGTTAACTCACAAATTGAACGATCTTGAAGGCAGAAACCGAAGACAAAACCTTAGGATACATGAGGTACCCGAAGGGCTTGAAGACGAAATGAACAATACCATACTTTTTATCCAGGATTTGCTCCGAACGGCTATAGACCTCCCTGAGGGCCTGGACCTTGGCCTTGACCGCGCACACTGTTCACTGGCCCCAAAACCAAGCAATCCAGAGGCCAGGCCGCGATCCTTCGTAGTCTGTTTTACCAAATACGCTAGTAAAGAAGAAGTGCTTAGGAAAGCATGGACACAGAGTCCCTTAGAGTTTAAAGGCCACAAGATTTCCGTTCGATAATGACTACTCGA
The DNA here is from genome assembly GCA_016271365.2 of Neoceratodus forsteri. NCBI lineage: Eukaryota > Metazoa > Chordata > Ceratodontiformes > Ceratodontidae > Neoceratodus > Neoceratodus forsteri. Next base: position 424,576,080 of record CM028138.1, read on the forward strand.
CAGAGGTCCAGGAGGCTAGGAAGATGATTTGGCCGATTGTGAAACTAGGAAGGGCAAATAACATCAAGGCCCAAATACTATTCCCAGCAAGGCTAAAGATCATATCGGACCGAGGTACAACATTTTTTAAAGATCTTCTCTCCGCCTCCACATTCCTGGAAGACCTGGGGATCACGACCCCACCTTTAGCAAAAGAAAGGCTCGAAAGAGATCTACTGGCTTCGGCGTGGTCCGTGGCAAGGAAAGGTATTCTTAGGCCAGGCTCTTCGGCACGACAGGTACAGACCTCCCTACGAGCAGACATCGGAGAAGTGTTGAGGAAACTCGCCGATCCTACTCTAATGAACAAAAATGCCTCGTACCTGAAACAGACGCTGGAGGTAAATGAAGCAGAGGTCCTTGTTCCTTCATGTCCCTCGACCACTTGAAGACACGGTGAAGAAAGGTATATTCCACAGAGGTCCCCTGCTCCCGAGACTCTTGTGAGCTGCCCCCATGAACTGATGGACCCATGCACCTCTCTGCACTTTGAGGCCCTCACAATTTTATAACTTTATGGACTGTCCTGTCCACCCCCCAGGTGCTGGGACCACAGTGAGTAACCCTACTTAGAGACACTGACCTGAGCTCCCAATATTGCCTAAAGTCTTTTTTTTTTTTTTTACCTGGCGCTCGTAACTAAAGACATGGTGAATTGTATTGTATTTTGCTAGGGCTTAAATCGTCCTAGTCTGGGCTCACCACCCTGGAAGGATGGGGAACAATATAAAACAAATGGAACCATTATAATGGGCCCGGAGAGTCATCTAAGTTCATAGGCTTAAGATCAGTGGTTGGCTCATGGGTCTTTCAGGCGGCGGGGATTGGGGTTCGAGATGCGCTCATTCAGGCATCCCTGATCGGCAGCGCATATGTCATGCTTTACCCTCATGGACTACCTGAGCACGCAGGAGGCCGGCTGGGGATTTGTAGTCAAAAATGATTTTATTTGGTGATCGAGGAGTCCTAGAAATAATTCACGCTACCTAACAACTGCTGTTCAACCTGTTCTGGCTCTAATCACATGAATTTCATGGTTTGTTGTATAAAGCAATGTAGGGAACCTGCACAAACATATTCACTGGCTGGGTGGACGTGCCTCAGCCTCGGATCCCAACAGGCGTTTCGGTCTGGGGGTGACCCGAGATCATGTCCTCAGCCGGGATGGAAACAGCATACAAATGACTGGGTTTCTCCTACACCGGCTTGAACCTCACCTCCCTCAGGAATAACTGACCGATGGGTCCCGGGCTGAATTGATGGGCCCTCCCCAGAGAATCGGAACACCGCGGGGGCCGTAGCTTGAGTGTCACCCATGGGGGGGGGGGAGGAGAGAGCATGATATTAAGGTACTGAGGACCGAAGGGAACATTTAGATTAAGAAGAGCTTGAAAGAAATATTAATGACAATGATGGCCTGGTACTGAAATAAAAACCGGGGCAGATTATAAACATATAACGAGGTGAGATATTCTTCCTCCCTCCTAACATGTACGTTCTGTAAGTTCGGGTGAACGGGTGATGGACACAGGTGGAGATTCCACCTCTTCCCTTTCCTCTTTTTTTATTCTGCTTCTGTAACCTTACAGGTTAACACTGACAGAAGGGGAAAGGATCATACTCCTGGTCATACCGGGACCCTTTGGAGATCACTCATTGAACCTTAGAGCGCTCCTCACTGTCCTGTTACTACAGACACCCCTTCACTGGCAAACACCAACCAGCCTCTCCTTGGAAGTCATTTACACATAGTTTGGGCAACCAGGCTGAGAGGAGTCTCGGCTGAGGTAAACCACCAATCAATTTAGCTTTCGGTTCAAATTTAAATGAAGCCGGAGCAAAAGGTTCATTGTCCTAAAACAGTTACAAGTTACTTATGCTGTTGTGTTAGAAGTCACCACTTTTCTAGAAAAACTCTACAGTTTCTATATATAGGTAACATGCTATTGCAGAAGGAACCCAGGTTTCAGAAAAAGAATGACTTTTCTGGCTGGATAGACCATGGCTAGTAACACCACTAAATTTTTATCTCTGAATGTAAACGGGTCGTCAAGCCCAGTGAAGAGGAAGAGGATTCAACATTTTCTTGCATCTCAGGGTTGTGAGGGTGTCTTCTTGCAGGAGACTCATCTCTCTCCTCAGGAAACTCAGAAACTTAAATCCAAGTCCTTTCCAGAGATACATGCATCTTCTCTCCCAGAAGGAAGAAAGAGGGGGGTCGCGATCTTACTGTCAGCTAAATTGCAGTTTCACAACAGGAGGTGATAGAGGACCCAGAAGAAAAAATTACTCACCTTAGTAATGTTGTTTCTTCTAATGGAGTCTTGCTATATTATAGACATTAGCAGTTTGATCCAGCTCTAGAACTGCTCCGGAGTGAAATGGTTAAAACCATTCCAAAATAGAATTTTGGCACGAGAGCAGCTCTATCTGTGTCATTTCAAACTTGAACTGTCAGTTCTTACGAGCCAAACTCACTAAGGTCTGTGTGGAAGCTGTAACTCACACTAGCCAAATGGCTACCTAAATAATAACAACCATTGATGGTCCCAACACCCAAGACTCAAGTCAGGGGACCAGAAATACTAACACCATTCTAATAATATGAAAATGGAACACAAGTATAATAAAACACACACATGCATACACATTCACACCCCCAAAGTCCCAAAGGGGACAAAATGCTAAAAGAACATAAGTAGTGCCCACACTAAGTTGCCCGCACCCCACCAAGTAGAGGTTCTGAGAGGGGCAGGTTGGGGGGGAGGTCTATAATATAGCAAGACTCCATTAGAAGAAACAACATTACTAAGGTGAGTAATTTTTCTTCAAACAACATGAAGTCTTGCTATATTATAGACATTAGCAGAATACAGCAGTACCTCCATGGAGAAGGGGCAGAACCTACTTAGGGAATAGGCTCTGAAGAACAGCTGTGCAAACCGAGCATCTCTCCTGGCCTGGACATCCAGGGAGTAATGCTTGGTAAAAGTGTACCGCTTTTCCAAGTAGCAGCCTGGCAAATCTCTAATAAAGGGATATCTCTGGCAGCAGCTAGAGACGCAGCTGTACCCCTGGTAGAATGAGCCCTCAAACCGGGGCTCTGCCCACTTTCTGATAACAAAATTGGATACAAGAGACAATCCACCTGGCTATTGATCTCTTAGTGGCAGGTTTGCCTTTCCCAACTTCACCATAGGTAAGGAAAAGTTGGAGGATTCGAACCTGTGACCTTTGGTACGCTCTATATAATAACCAAGAGCTCTCTAACATCCAGGCTGTGCAACCTCCTCTCACCAAGAGGAGTGATCAGTGAAAAATACTGGAAGGGAGATAGATTGATTAAGATGGAAATCTGAAACCACCTTAGGCAAAACTTCCTATTAGTCCTAAGGACTACCTTATCCCCTGTGAAAGAAATAAAGTCAGTCTCCACTGACAAGGCTTGCAATTCACTTATGTGTCTGGCAGAAGTGATAGCCACTAGAAAACAGTTTTCCAAGTTAGGTACTTAAGCTCTGCAGAAGACAGAGGTTCAAGGGGTTGCATTAACTGGGCAATGCAAACATTAAGGTCCCAAGCAGGGGCGGTTCCAAAGGGAGGATTAGTATGGAGTAATCCCTTTAAAAACTTGGAAAACACAGGATGAGAGGAAAGAGGGATGACTTTCCTGTTGACACAAAAGCAGACACAGCTGCCAAATGAACTCTCAGGGTAGCTGGTCTGAGACCCAAGGAATTAAGATGTACCATGTAATCTAACAAAATGGGCAATCCAGCAGATTCTGGGGAAATATTTTTCCCAGTACACCAAATGGAAAACCTTTCCATTTAGAACTATAAGTAGCTCCTAGTGGAAGGCTTTCTGGAAGCCTTTAGGATCTCAAGAACACCCTGAGAGAGGTGTAAATCAGCAACTCTAACTCCTCAAGAGCCAGGCCTTGAGGTTGAGGGATTTGAGGTCCGATACCAAACCCTTCCCTGGGCACAAGTCAACAGATTGTGATTCCTGGGAGGCACAGGGAAGATGGACTGTCAGAGACAGAAGGAGTGGGTACCAGAGCTGCCTGGCTCATCCGGGCAATCAGAATCACCCTGCAAGGCTGAGATCTGATTTTGACTAGTACTTTGAATAGGAGAGGAAAGGGGGGAAAGCATAGAGGAACTTCCCCTCCCAATCCAGAAGAAGGGCATCCAGGGGAACTGAGCCCAGCACTGGAGGCCTGCAACAGAACAGAGGAAGTTTGTGATTGTCTGGGGCTGCAAAAAGATCTATCTGAGGGATGCCCCACCTGGCAAAAACTATCCCCAGCACTTGAGGATCCAGGGACCATTCGTGATGGCCCTGGGAAATCCTGCTGAGGGCATCCGCTAGGACACTGTCCTTCCCTGGAAGATGAACTGCTATGAGGGAAGTGTTCAGGAATAGGCCAGAGACCACAACTTCATTGCCTCGTGCACAAGGTCAAGACCGAGTGCCCCCTGTTTGTTGATGTACCACATTGTTGTGGTGTTGTCTGTTCTGACTTGTATCACCTTGTCGTGGACAGATGCAGAAAAAGCTTGAAGAGCTAAAAAGACAGCTCTGAGTTCCAGCAAATTGATGTGGAGCAGAGATTCCTGGGGGGACCAAACTCCCTGAGTGGAAAGGTCGCCCATGTGGGCTCCCCAACCCAGAAGGGAAGCATCTGTAGTGAGAGTTAAGTCGTGAGAAGGGGAAATGAAGGGAACCCCCGCTCTTAAATTGCTCTGATCCTGCCACCACTGGAGAGCTAGGATCAAGGTTCGAGTCACTGGGACCAACTTGGAAAGGGGGTCTCTTCTCTGAGACCAAAAGGTTCTCAAGTGAAACTGAATGTCTCTCATCTGAAATCTGGCTCCCTGCACAACAGCTGTGGATGCAGCCATGTGCCCCAGGAGCTGCAGAAAGTGTCTTGCTGGTCGAGAGACCTGCAGAGTGAAGGAAGAGGCCACAGCCACTAAATTCCTTACCCTTTCTGGGGGAAGAAAGGCTCTGGCTAGCTTTGTGTCCAATTCTGCCCCTATAAAGGTGAGTACCTGGACTGGTTCCAGAACCGACTTTGGTAGGTTTAGCAGAAAACCCAGGGAGGTGAGAAGCTGCTGGGTGACCTGCAGGTGAGATTTACCTGTTCTAGGGACTGGCCTACAATGAGCCTAGTCATCTAGAAAGGGAAAACAGCAATCCTCTGCCTCCTTAAGTGGGCCACTGCTAGACACTTTGTGAATACCCTTGGAGCAGAGGTAAGGTCAAGGGCATTGCTCTGAACCGTAATGACCTGAGGGCAGTTCAATCTGAGGTACTTTCGATGGGATCTTCTGATTAGGACATGGAAATAGGCATCCTGAGGTCCAGGGAGGCTAGCCAGTCCCCTGGCCTTAGGGAAGGTAAAATTATTGCCAGAGTTACCACTTTGAACTTTGGTTTCAAAAGATGCTTGTTCAGATATCTGAGATCTAAGATGGCCGCCATTCTCCTGTCTTTTTGGGGTAAGGAAGTATCTGGAATACAGACCCCTGCCCTGATGCAGGGGAGGAACCCTTTCTACTGCTCTGAGAGCTAACAGGGATGAGACCTCTGTTTCCAGAGCGAGGATCTCTGAAGCACTTGCAGGTAGAAAAATCTGCTTCTCAACTTGGGAAACTTTTTGAAGCTGAGAACCAGACCCTGGCTTACTACTTCCAGAACCCACTTGTCTGAGGTTAGTGAAGGCCAATTCTGACTGAAGTAAGCCAGCCTGCCCCCACTGGTACAGGAGACTGGCCCTGGGCACCCCATCAGGGTGCCTGTTTCAAGGAGCTTTAGGCTGGGGGTGGGAGCAGATCTGCCCACCCTCGCCTGCCCCTGCCTCTGAAGAAGCCCCTCTGAGCATAGGCAGAGGAGGCCTGAGTCTGTAGAAAGGTCTGTGAAAAGGCCTACCCCTACCCCCTGGGGCATGCCTTGAGGAGTGGCTTGCCGCTTCCTTAGCCTGGGCACTCTTGTAAGTAGTCCTATATTCATCCATCTCTTCATGTAATTTCTGTCTGCTCTCCAAACAGAGAATTTCCCACCACAGGAAAATCTATAGCCTTAGTCTGGGTATCCTGTGACAAACTAGTACACCTGAGCCAGGCCAACTCTATTAAAAGCTACAGATGTGGCCATGACCCTAGAGGAAACATCATTAACATCCACAGCAGCATGAAACTGAACCTTAGAGGCTCAATGCCATCAGCAGCCACCTGTTCTAGTTCACTAGCCAGCTGGCCATGGGCCTGCTTGGCCAATTGCATAACAGTATCCCATCTAGATTTCTGATACCTAGCTGCTACATGCCATATAATTTGCTTGCCTGAGTCCCAGAGAGGCTGCCATATACTGTTTTGCCATGGCATCAATCTTCCTGGAATCCTTGTCAGGAGGATGTGAAGCCAAGGGAATATTAGCTTTATCACAGGCAGCCTGAACTACCCCAACATGACTGCATTGTTGAGAAAGGAATTCTGTATCAGGGCCTGACAATGTATACCTTCTGTCCATCTTTTATCTACAGGAGGCACAGAATTAGGAGCTTTTAAAATTGTAATTGTTTATTTCCAAAAGACTTATGTAAAGGAATAGACAATCTCCTAGACTCTGGAATATCCATCATTTCTACAAAATCAGGCTCCTCTTGCTCATCCACAGCCTCTTCTAAAGGAAGCTGGAGGGTTTCAGCAACTTTTTATAAAACATAAAATGAGATGGGGACTCAGACAGCATAGGGGGAGATTCTAAAGGTCTGTCTGGGGAGATGTCCGGTTCAATGGGCACACCCAGACCTTCCCAGCCACATTCATACTGTTCATAATCCTCCTCCCCCTCCTCTGGTTCATAAAATTCCTCAATATCATAATCCTGAACCACTGGGATCGGACGAGAACCGACCTTTACCAGATAGTGGTGATTCGGACGGACCCTGAGACAGTGACTGGACAATTTGTATGGCTTTGCTATCTCTGCAGCAGTTGGAGAAGGAATTTTGGACTCCAGACCTGCTGATTTTCTTGTTTTCTTTACTGGAATTGGTTCCTCAGAACCAGCTTTTCTTTGCCCGAGGAAGTCTGGCCCTGGTCAGAGGGCACTTCTCTAGTTCGTTGGCACCGAACCGGCTGGCCATCCGGTCAGCGGACTTTTTGGCCTCTGCCCCTGAGCCTGCCCAATCTTTTTCCAGGGTGGCTGCAGGGAAATTCTTACATACCTGGCAGTCTGACTGGAGGTGGTCAAACCTCAGACAATAAACACATGGTGTGTGGGTCAGCCTTGCAAAGACTTCCCACAAACATCACAGTGTTGAAACCCAGTGGGCCCGTTTTTCTTTTGGGTTTCTCAGACATAATGCCAGCCTAACCAAAACTTGCCTCTTTAACGGCAGTGCCAGGCAAGACACCCTTATCGGTTCCTAACCGTGTCATCGGATATTGGAAAACGTAATAAATCCGTTTTTTTTTAGAATCAATAAGAACCGGGAACCGCACTCTAAAATAGTAACTTTTAGTTTTAAATGAGTTTTAAACCCACTGATCGGTTCAAAACCGAACCGATAACTTACAAGTTCCACACAGACAAAACCTTCATTTACTTACGGTTACCACAGATAGAGCTTGAACCGAATGGTTTTGAGGTTAAAATAAAACTATTCTCGGTTAAATCCAATCAAGAAAACACTTTTTAAACCGAGAAATGAACCGAGCAGAAGGAGAAATCTCCGGAGCGACTGTTCAATGAGGCGGAGTAAAGAATCTGACAGCTCAAGTTTGAAATGACACAGATAGAGCTGTTCTCGTGCCAAAATTCTATTTTGGAATGGTTTTAACCATTTCACTCCGGAGCAGTTCTAGAGCTGGATCAAACTGCTAATGTCTATAATATAGCAAGACTTCATGTTCTTTGAAGCTAGGTTTATTATTGTGGTAGGGACCATTCAAGATACACCAATAACCTTAGCTAACATTTATGTCCCTCCAGGTTCTTCATTTAGAATATATTCGAATATTCTACAGATGGTTGCAGAAAAGGCCAGAGGGGTATTAATTATGGGGGGTGACTGGAATATAGTTTTAAACAGAGCCCTAGACTCAACCTCCAAGATTCCGAAACTAGATGCAGCTAAAGCCAGATCTCTTAGAATCCAGTTACAACAGATGGGCCTGTGCGATATCTGGAGAGAAAAATACCCCAAGGCACGGGAGTATATGTGCTTTTTCCCTAGGTTAAGGGTCTTTTCCAGATTGGATATGTTTTTTACTTTTAAGAGAGACTTGAATAGATTTATATCCATGTGGGTGGGCACATCCGTTCTCTCCGATCATAGTCCTGTGTTTCTGGAGGTGGAGCTGGGACTGCCTAAACGGCCAACGCACTGGAGACTGAATACATCCATACTTCAGGACAAAGGGGTTATGAAGGAACTTAAGAGACTTCCTGAAGACTACACTAGCTGAAAATATGAAACAAGAAGTTTCACCACAAATATTGTGGGATACCATTAAAGCCACCCTTAGAGGAAAATAATTGCACTAACATCCCGCAATAAGCTGGAACTAAAGCAAAACCAGCAGAAACTAACAACACAGATTAAAAAGCTTGAAGATGCCCAGAAGATTAAATGGGAGGGAACTAGGGAAAGGGACCTACAGAAGTGTAGGGAGTCAATACATAAAACCTTCAAAAAAACAGAGGTAGAAAAAGCTTTATTTTACTTAAAACAAAAATATTACGAAGGTGGGCCTCGAGGCACCAAACTATTGGTGTATAGACTGCGACATTTAGCAGCCAAAGCCTCAATAACTAAAATAGCCTCACCTCGCACTGGCCAACTAGTTAGGCAGACTACCCAGATTGCTGACTCATTTGTGAAATATTATTCCAACCAATATAGAGCATCGGAGACCACCTCAAAGAAAGATAAACTTGATTACTTAAATTCCATCCCTCTTCCCTCCTTGCCACCTGACACAGCCCAAACCCTAATTAGGCCCATCACTCAAGAAGAAATTACTTGCACAATTAAAAAGCTTAAGTCAGCCAAATGCCCCGGTCCAGATGGATTTGGTCCTGAATTTTATAAAACCCTGGCCCCAGAAGTAGTGCCCCTTCTTCACAAGGCTTTCTCAGATATCTGGTCAGGGGGCGGTCCCCCCCCCCCTCCTGGCAATATGCCACCATTACAATCTTACATAAAGAGGGCAAAGATCCCTCGAAATGCGAATCTTACCGACCCATTTCCCTACTAAACCAGGACTATAAGATCTTTACCTCCACAATAGCCTCAAGAATTAACCCCATTCTCCCAGAATTAATACACCCAGACCAATCTGGCTTTGTGATGGGTTGACAAGCACCTGACGGTGTGCGTTCAGCCCTGAACATGATAGACAAGATTCAACGAACCCGGACTCCCTCTTGTGTACTGAGTTTAGACGCCGAAAAGGCCTTTGATAGGGTCTCATGGGACTTCTTGTTCTCTGTTCTCGAACACAGGGGATTCCCTGAACTATTTATTGGTATCATGAGATCCCTATACACAGGGCCCCAGGCATACGTCAGAATTAATGGGGGACTATCTAAGAGATTTTCCTTGGGCAGGGGAACCCGCCAAGGCTGTCCTCTCTCCCCTTCGCCCTATATATTGAACCTCTGGCTGAGGCCATCAGAAGGGCACAAGAAGTGACGGGAATAGAGGTGGGGGGTGTTCATAAGAAAATCTTGCTGTACGCTGACTATGTTTTACTGCTACTATCCCAGCCACATAAATCTATAGAACAAGCATGGTCAATTTTGGAGAACTTCAGGAAGCACTCAAGCTACTCCCTCAAATTAAAAACAGAGGTACTGAGCTTTTTCTTTAACCCTCCTGAGGGCATTCGTCGACTTCTTCCCCTGAATTGGGCAGCCGAGGGGATGAAATATTTGGGAATATACATCACCAAACACTCATCTAAGTTGTTTAAAGCGAACTATACCCCCTTAACTAACTCCCTGAAGAGAGACATTGAGAAATGGTCTCTGAATAATCTCCCTATGCATGCTAGAATCCAAGCCATAACCATGAATGTACTACCTAAATTTCTATACCTGTTCCAATGTATACCCCTGTATATCCACAAATCCATATTTCTGGTCTGGAATAAGATGGTCTCTAGATCTATCTGGTCAAATAAGAGACCAAGAATCAGACTAAAAATATTGCAGACCCGGAGGGAAGATGGAGGCAGATCTTTACCCGACCTGGAAGACTACTTCCTTGTGGTGCAATTGAAACAGTCTCTTCAGTGGTCCGGTCCCAGCTCCACCTCAAGTTGGAGGGAGAGATGGGGGAGGGGAGGCTTCCTCTTGAAGATTGGGTGGTCACCCCTCTGCTGACTCGCCACCACCTCACTCCCAAACTAAATTCAGTAGGCGAGACCCTCCGAGCGGTACATAGACTTTGGCAAAAATATAAACTGCTACCGACATTGTGGCCTCTTAAAAAGCTAGCCTGGGCTGAAGACTTCCCAACAAACCGCACTGATCTTACCTACAAACACTGGACTAGGTCAGGCCTGTCTTACCTAGGACAGTTCTTTCAAGGAGCTTTGATCCTGGACTTTGACTCCTTGAAGAATAAATATGGCCTAAGGAACAGAGACTTCTTTAGGTTCCTTCAGGTTCGAACATATATAAATTCCCTTCAGAGGAAAGCGAAAGACTCTGAAAGGGCTATACCTCTTCTGGAAACTATCCAACAAATAAAGACTTCAACGGATCAGAAGGGTCAGATTTCAACCCTATATAAGGCCTTAGGGACTATAAAGTCGGACCCCCTTATAAAACTTAAAAATAAGTGGCAGGAGGAGATGAGCCCGGGTTCTTCACCCCTTAATTGGAAATTAATCTTTAGCATAGCCAGGCTAGCTACCAGGTCACCTCTCTGGCAAGAATTTGCCTGGAAGGTTAGGATACACTTTTTTTTATACCCCTGAGATGCTGAATAGGAGAGATCCCTCCCTTCCGGCTGGTTGTTGGAGAAGATGCGGGGAAGACAAAGCAGGCTACTTACATATTTTTTTGGGCATGCCCCAGACTGGCCAGGTTCTGGGCTGATATTACATCGGCAATAAAATAAATATTAGCCATTACTCAGCAACTGAATTGGTATGAAATGATACTGGGGGTCCTCCCACAGGAGCTCAGGGGAACAGACTCGCAGTACCTCTGGGCAATTTTAACAGCAGCCGCCCTTAAAGCGATAACTAGAGCTTGGCTTAGCCCAATAATACCACAAAAGCAGGATTGGATCTCGATTACTAAGGGCCTTGCCGAATTAGAGGAGCTCACCTTTAAACTAAATCAGAAGACTCCTTTATATGCCCAGAGATGGGCCAGGTGGACAATTTGGTATCACTCTATTGAAGCAATAGCGGCAAGGACCTGAGGAAGGCAGGGGTCCCTCTGCTGGGCTTGGGAGTCCCGTAAGTGTATGGATGATTGTAAGATTTAAATTAATATATGGTCTGTCATTAGAAGTAAACCCATTACTCCTGAGTCTCTCTAATGTACACATAACTTGTACAATAATGAAATATGTCATGGATGTATATATAATATACTAAGTCTGTACCTGTGATCCTTGAACATGTAATTAAATTACTGCAGAGCCTGAATAAAGATTAAAGTTTAAAAAAGACATCTGTGCCTTCGGCTGCAACTTCTTCCGAGGCCGGGGAGGTTGAGATTTGCTTTGGGCTTCCCTGCCTTTCCCACGAAAGGACTGCCGGTACTGACAGAAAGTACCCCCAAAGGGTTAACAGGAGCTGGTCTGGAAGTCTTAATGGTCGTTCCTAGTTTTCTGAGACACCTCAAGAGACTTTTCTACTTAGACTGTTCAAACATGCAAGTGTCAAAGGGTATGTTCATTACCAGACATACTGAGAACAAACAGAGATGCATAACCAGAAGTGCCTTCTGATACAGATGCTTGCCACAGACCAGGACGCAGGCAGTATTAAAGGCATCCATAGTCATTTGAGTAGACAACTGCTGGACTCAATGCCAAGAGTAGCAGTCTTCAGAATCTTCTGTTTCGTTTCAGAGTCTGGCAGGGACTCTACCAGAGACTTCAGAGAGCTGCTAAGGGTATACTCATACTTGGAAAAGTGCCCTTGGTAGCTAGCAACCCGCAAGTTAAGGGTAGCTGTAGTGAAAGCCAGCTTGCCCCCAGTGTCACTCTTGTGCAACTCTTTGTTAACTGGGTGTACGATGACCTCCTGGGTAAGAATCGCTTTGTCATTCTCTCAGAGAATAATGGCATCAGCTATCAGTTGAGAATCATACACTGATCTATCCTTAGGGTCACTGTATTTCCTGTCCATCTTCTTGCAAGAAGAGGGAATAGAGGCAGGTCTTTTCCAGACTGCATCAGACAAGGTCTCAAATGCTGATGGAATAGGAGGAACCAAACTGACTGGCATGGTAGCAATGTTCAACCACTGCAGACAGAGATGTTTACCTGGATTGATGGCTGAAGGATCAAAATCAAGCACAGCATGTATATTCCTGAGCAAAGCTGGGAAATTGAGACCCTCCTGAGCAACAGAAGGATGGCCTGGGTCCAAAGACTCCAAACTATAGAAAGGGTCTTCTTCGCTGCCTTCAGAAATAATGGAGTCAGGGGTCAGACTCATCCCCCATCACTTCCCTCTCAGTGGGAGGGTCGTAAGGGGGTGTATCGTAAACCCTCCAGTCCACAATCCGGTCCTGGCAACACTGGCCCCAGTTTACAACAGACTGGCACCAATGGCTTCGCTGCAACCAGAACTGAATCCAGCACCAGGATAGGCCCCAACCTGGCAGCGACCTCACTGACAACGACCCAGCTGGCACCAGAGTGACTGGCAATGGTACTGCAGCTGGTCCCATCACAGTGACACTGAACAAGGGTGTGACAGGAGTCTGCAGCGTCACACCAGCAAGGACGCAAGGGCTGTTACCAGAGTTAAATGCTCTACCTACCTTGAGGGCCCTGCCTGTGGCGCCAGTTCCACCATCCCCGAAGGACCCAGGACCAGCTCCGCCTGCAGAGGCCAGATGCTGCACCCACTGCTCCATAGGAGCTGCCCAATGGTGGAACTGCCCACTGGAGTCACCACTAACAAACAGAGAGGGACTCCAGGCCGGAGACCTCGACTACCTAGAACCAGCATGGATTCACAGCAGGAAGATCATGTCAAACAAATCTAATGGATTTCTTTGACTGGGTGACTAAAGTCGTGGATCGGGGGGAGCGATGGATGTCACCTAGCTGGATTTCAGTAAGGCTGTTGATATCGTTCCACATAGAAGACTTGTGAACAAGCTGGGCAGCCTGGGAGTGGGTCACAAGGTGAAACTTGGTTGGGAACTGGATGAGTGATAGAAGACAGAGGGTCATGGTAAATGGTGCTCAATCTGAGGAAAGGAGGGTGACCATCGGGGTGTCACAGGGCTCAGTCCTGTTTAATGTCTTCATAAGTGACACTGCGGAGGGGAAGGTGTGCCTCTTTGCGGAAGACATGAAGATCTGCAACAGGGTGGACACTCTGGGAGGGGTGGAAAAAAGGAGGAGGGACCTAGATAAACTAGAGGAATGGTCCAGAGTGTGGCAGCTGAGATTTAATGCGAAAAAGTGCAAAATCATGCATTTGGGGTGCGAGAACCCAGGGGAAGATTACATGATTTTGGGGGGGGGGGCGCACTTATAGTCACCAAACAGGAAAGGGATTTGGGGGTAATCCTATCTGATGATCTAAAGGTGGCCAAAGGGTGCATAGGGAGAGGTAGCACCAGCAGAAGGAAGGAGGTGGTGATACCACTGTACAGATCATTAATGAGGCCTCATTTGGAATACAGTGTCCAGTTCCGGAGGCCGCATCTCCAAAAGGACGTAGACAGGATGGAGGCAGTTCAAAGAAGGGCAACTAAGATGGTGCACAGCCTACATCAAAAGTCATATGAGGAGACTGGGAGACCTCAATATGTATATTCTGGAGGAGAGAAGAGACGGGGAAGATATGACAGAAACCTACAAATATCCAAAAGGCATAAATAGGGTATCGGAGGGTAGCATTTTCAGAAAGGGAGATGTCCAGGAATGAGGGGGCATGACATGAAGTTGGAACTCTGGTAGCGCGAGGAAGTATTTCTTCACAGAAAGGGTGGTGGATGCATGGAATAGACTCCCAGCGAGGGAGATGCAAGCATGCATGGGACAGGTATAGGGGAACCCTCTCAATGGGAATGAGGAGGTAAAGCCAGAGCTCAAGTAGGGTCTGTGGCTTTTACAGTAGGCAGGGAAAATGGGCAGACTAGATGGGCCTAGCAATCCTCATCTGCCATCAATTTCTATGTTTCTATGTAGAAGCCCCCAGTGACATCAATGGCACCGCAGAGAGTCTCCAATTCCGGAAGACCAGGGAACCCATGGCATACCTCACAGGGTGACCTTGCATGGTACTGCTTCTTCCCCTTCTGATGGGAAGAGGAAGAACTCAAGGCTGAGCGGTGTCAAGAATCTGACAGATTGGAAACAGGCCCACTTTATTTGTGCTTTCTGGAGGACTGTCCACCCCAGACACAGGAACGCCAGTCATCAGAACCCAACTAAACACGGCCACCGCTGCCAGAGCAGCTTGCCTGAGAAGGCTCCCTACCTTCGTTGTCCACGGCTGTCGACCGTTGACTCTGTAGGGCTATGAGAGACGGACAGAAAAAGGTTTGTAAAATCACTAAATTTACACAAAAATATCAAACCCTAGCTTTAAACACGAAAACTAAGAACTGAATGCTGTTGTACAGACCCGCAGTTTTGACTTCCATCCGGCAAGCGTCATTGTCACTAATGCACACTCGACAGCGGGGAAAAAATTACTGAGGTGGTTGACAGCTGGTGCTGATGTAAGCCACACAGTGTGAGCCAGTGTCACGGTGCCACAAATGTGCACAGCTTACCTTGGCGCCAGCCCTCCTGAAACGTTCTGGCTCCCGCAGGCTCCTAGAACATCTGGCTCAGACCCATTAGTGTGAATCAACAGTGAGGATGGATTTCTGGAAGATCCAGTATGCCGATATGACTCAGGGTTGATGTGGTAATGGGAAAAGGGTGTGTACAGACTTCCAGGTAGCAGCCTTGCAGATTTCCTAGATATGGACGTCTGTGGAAACAACCACAGAGGCAGCGATATGTCTGGTGGAATGAGCTCTAAGCCCTGCAGAAGGTGAACTACCAGCCAACCCACACTAAAGGTTGATACAGGATGTAATCCACCTGCCAATCATCTGCTTTGCTGCCAGTCGGCCAGACATGGCTTCAGGGTGATAAACAGCTGGCAAGCCTCTCCCTGAACTCCAATCGTGTGCTCCTTATAACAGAACACCCACCGCAGGTCTAGGGTATAAAGCCTTTGGTCAGCCTCCAAAATAGGATTAGTAAACTAGACCAGTAAGTTAAGCAGGGAATGTGAAACGCCAAGACTACCTTCAAGAGGAACTTCGGGTTGGGGCGAAGGACAACTTTGTCCCTATGGAAGACCAGGTAGTGAAACTCCACAGAGTGGCTGGAGTTCCCCAAACCTTCTGGCTGACATTTCAGACCTGTGCATTGGCTTGAAAGGCTTGCCCATGAGCATAGCCAACACCAGCAGTAGGTCCCACGGCAGAGCAGCCTGATGCACCAGAGTGTACAGGTGGTCTAGGCCCTTGAAGAATTGCCAGACCACAATTCTCCTTGGCCACCATCAACTTATCAGCAAGTGCCCAGTAAGCAGAAATGGCTGCCAGGTGCACCTTAAGGGTCATCGCCCACAGTACCAACTGAGATAGCGACCAGAAGTAGTCCAGAATGCTATCTACAGGGCAGGCAAGGGGATCAAGCATCTCACCTTGTCATCAAATGGAAACTCTTTTCCATTTAAAGGCATAGCATCTCGGAGTCAACTCCTTCTGGGAAGCCTCCACTATGTGGAACACATCATCCAAGAGTCTCACAGGCTGGAACTCTAGCCACTCAGGAACCAGGCCTCGAGGTGCAAGGACTGAAGGTCTGGGTGCAGGACCATCTCCTGTTGTCTGGTTAGCAGATCTGGGCAGAGAGGCAGTCGCCACGTAGGGCTGCTGCTGAGGTCGAGGAGATCAGGATACCAGAACTACGTTTGCTGGTCTGGAGAGATCAGGATCATCCGCGCCTTGTCCTTCCAGGCCTTGACCACCACCTTGTGAATCAAGGGGAAAGAGAAGAAAGACCTACAGATGGCCTGGAGTCCAGGGCCCTGAAGGCATCCCCTAACAGCGTTCCAGAGTGTGAGGGGTGGGCACAAAAACAGACTCAGTTTGGCGTTCTCCCAGGAGGCAAACGGGTCCACCAGAGGAGTGCCCCACAGGGAGAAATGAAAATTACGTACCTACCATAATTCCATCATCCCAACCCCTTAAACTCTAGCTGAGAGCTCACAGACTGCCGAGGCAGAAATTTTGTTCCGGAAAGAGAACGCCCAACTAGGAAGAGGAAGAGGTCCTCTAACACCATAT
This sequence comes from Neoceratodus forsteri, assembly GCA_016271365.2. Taxonomy (NCBI): domain Eukaryota; kingdom Metazoa; phylum Chordata; order Ceratodontiformes; family Ceratodontidae; genus Neoceratodus; species Neoceratodus forsteri. The sequence goes on from CM028138.1 coordinate 424,592,697, forward strand.
TAAGTACCAACACAGATGTGTGTGGGAAGGGGGTGAGCTCTACAGAGGCAACCCTTTACGAAAAGGATAGAGTGGGAACTCAATTGGACTCCCTGAAAGCCAGGCAATAGCATCAGCTCAAGGTAACTGAAGTGCCAGGAAGCATCAACCAGAAGAAACTGATACAAAAGAAGAATAAGACCTGCCAGAGGGACCAGGACAAAAAGGAACCGAGCCATAGAGGGACGTTCCTTTAACTGTGAATTGAACAACATGGTTAAGAAAACCAAGAGGTCACCCCTAAGGGCAATCAGAAAGAGTTACATCAGGATAGAATAAATTCCACTTGTTTCCCCTTTACCTTGAGGAAACAGGATCTGTTCAGAAAAGAACGGAAAAACCAAGATAGTTTTTTTTTTTTGCTTAAAGGCCAACAAAGGAGGAGGAGGAGGAATGAGCAGGGAGGGGGAAACGCCGAAGAAGGAGGCCCGTGAGGGGAAGGTGGGCGGGAATCAGTAATGAATGGTGAAGATACAAGAAAAGATCAAGAATTACGGTAGGTACGTAATTTTCATATCTTCCCTTGTCAATCTTCACCATTCATTACTGCTGGTTGAGTACCAAGCCCCGCTGAAGGGAGCCTGGATAGACCCTGAGGGAACAGATCCCTCAGCCTCCTACTGGTGGAAAGCAGGAGGGGGAGACCCTAACCAGCAGACTGGGGCAGTCTAAGGTTGGTGAGTATGAGGAGGTGTCACCCGAGGGCGGGGGGAGGGAGGTTGCCCCTGAAGAAGCCTCCTCGTCCTGCGGGAGAACAGGCGGGTCCCCCGGAAGGCAAAGGCAGGCACCCTACGCCGGGCAATGGTGACAGTCTGGAGAGACAAAGCCATGCCGTCTGCCTAATGCAGATCGCTGTCCCTGCAAGTCTGGACGCCACCTCGTTGGCATCGTAGGATGCCCTCACTTGGTGCCTTGCAAGCTCCAGACCTTGCACAGAGAGGGCAATGGCTTGTCTAGCCTGCTCTGTGTCAGGCAAAGATGCTAGGACCTGCGATAGCATCGACCACAGATGCCTGTTGTAAGCAGCGTGGTGTGCCTGATGTGAACTGATGCACATCAACACACGACTAAGAGAAAACCCTTCATCCCCACCGGTCGAATTCAGCAGAATCCGGATGTCTGTTGTGCGCCAGGCGCTGAGGCCCAGAAGGAGTGTCTAGGGACGTCAAGCCTGAAGGTGGGTGAGGCAGAGAACCTAGAAACTCATGGGGGGCACAATACCATCTCCTGCAGTCTGCCAGGGCTGGAGACTGCCAGGTGCGGATAGATGCTTCCTGGAAAGGGATTGGCCAGGAAGGCACCACCAGGTGGCGAATGCTGAATTCGTTAAGGAATGCATGCGTCTGCCACTCAATATTGTCCCTACGGATGTAGGAGATGCGAAGCTCCGACACCAGCCTCGAAAGGAACCACTGATGGTCAGTGAAATCAGCGTCAGAGGAAAGGTGGACAGAAAGTTCCTCTTCTTCAGGCAAGGAAGTGGAGCTCAAATGTTCAGAGGACTCCTGCGGCGGAGGGGACAGGCGGAAAACGTGTTTGTCCATGGCCCTGACATAAGATGGGAAGGCAGCCGCAGTAGCTCTGAATGTCTCCCAAGTTAACGGCCCCATTGGGACCCACATGGCCTGGGAGAGAGAGTGGTGGTTGCAGAGGGATGGGTGAAGGGCACCTAAAAGCATGTGCCTGGCCTCTACCAGGGCTCTGAGATCCAGGGAGTGACACCACTAGGACTGGGGACCCTGAGATCATGCCGGGTTGCGAAGAGGAAAGAGAGGGAGGCAAATCCGGGAAGAGCCCTGAAGGTGAATCTCCTGTGACGCCTGGGATTGCAAGAGTCCAGAAGGGCAACCCTCAGAACCACCACTAGAAGGAGCTTTGGAGACTTTGAAAGAAAGGTGGGGATCAGCGCTGAGACCACCCCCCCCGCAGTGGGGATTCGCTGCCGCTCCTCACCCCGACCTCTCAATCCCTCGGACTCGGAAGCAGCCCTCTTCCTCGATGTCAGTGGAGGAGGTCCCTGCTGAGCGAGCCCCTGAAGGGAACTTACTGCGGGCAGGGTCCTCCACCCTCTCCCGAAGGACCCTAGCAGCACCAGAGATGGCAGTTGCCCAGGACCTCTGGGAAGAGGGCATCCCCTCCCGATCTCCTGAAGGGTCTGCGGCAGAAGACTCCAGGCCACCCCTAACTGTGGAATCATCTGGGCTAACCAGTGACTTGGGGAGAGGAACACTGGATCGCATGGCACTACTGCCTATAGGAGGTTCCGAATCAGAAGACTTAGGTCGCCAGTCCGGATCCCCCCCCCCCAGTCATCCTCCTCGAAGAGGGTCGACCAGAGTAGACTCCATCGAGGCGACATAGGAACCTCACCCAAAACGGCACCAGGCCTGGTACCGCCGAAGGCCGCAACATGAATGGCGCCAGTAGTCAGCCATACCTCCGTCGGCACGGGAACCTCAGCAGCACTGTGAAAGGCGCTGCAGTCACAGCGCCGAGACCCAAAGCGACACCACCAATAGCGCCACAGATCCCGGCACACGTGGACGGCGCTGGAACCAAAGAGACTCTGCAAATGGTGCCACCTGAGTCCCGGCGAAACCCAAAGTGATGCCGCCGCCTGAGTCACGGTGCAGCGAATGGTGCTGGAACCCAAAGCAGCGGCGCCAACAGCGCCCGGTCGAGTCCCGGCGTCAGGCGACATCAGACTCCACAGCGGAAGTGCTGGCGAAACAGAGGGTCCACTCAGAGCCGCGTCCCCGGCAACCAGGGGTCAGCGACATTGGGGAGCCTGCACCTCCAAGGCGACTGCCAGGACGGCGCAGACGGCGCGACCCCGGGAGGGATCACACCACTCCCACAGTGCCTAAGAAGAAACCACCTCCTCGGCAAGGCTAAAAGTGGAGAAGGTTCCCTCCTTGCCGGGCCATATACACCAGGGCAGGGACCCAGAGGAAAGGCTGAGATATCTGGCCTGGGAAGCCCACGGGCGATGTCCTCCGAAAGTCGGCGGAGCCTTTCCGACTTTAAACGAACGGATTTCTAACACACGGCGATCCATGGAGAAACAGACGCTGCAGTGATCCATATCGTGGTAGGGCCCCAGGCACCGACGACAAACATCATGCCGGTCCGTGATGGAAAACTGCCGGCCGCAGGGGCACGGCCCACCTTAGACTTACGTTTTGCCCCCGAACCTGACATGATGCGAAAAAAACAATATAAACAGCAGAGCTCCCGGCGTCGTCAAATACAAAATAAAAGAATGGTCTTACCAGCAGACGACATCGAGACAAGAACCAGGATGAAGAAGCGGCGTCGAAAATCGACACACGGTCTATGACGCAGGTACTATAACTCAGCACAGCAGGTGCAGCCTCGACGGTGGTAGAAACAGAACTGGGATGGAGGAGGAGTCTGCGGCGTAATGGCCACCCCATATCACGTGATCTTCGGGGTGGCGCTGTGCTGACCGGGAGCAAAAGAGAAAGATCTCCCGTATGGTGCGCCACAGGCTTCCACCCAGCAGTAATGAATGGTGAAGACTGACAAGGGAAGATCAGGTGGTTCACCACCTGCTGATTCAGGGACCACACATGTGAAGTCTCTCCTACCCAGCTGAGAGCGCTTGCCAGCTTACTGCTCTACACTGTGACATGGACTGCCAGGAGAATGCACACAAGGGTCTAGGTGCGGAGGCCCTCCAGACACAGAGGAAGGGAGTGTGTTCTGCCCTGCCAGTTCAGGTAGAAATGTGGTAGTGGTGTTGTCCGTCTGGACCTACATGACCTGACCACTGACTACAGGAGCAAATTCCATCACAGCACGCTGCACTGCATGGGCCTCCAGCAACTTTATGTGGAGACAGGACTCCCAGGGTGACCAGGAGACCCACGAGATCTCCCAACCCCACCAGAGATGCACGAATTGTCAGTGTAATGGTCGGTTCTGGGCTGACAAATGGGACTCCTTCCTCCAAGTGTTCCAGAACTAGCCACCACTGGATGGCATCCCACATCAGCTGGGTCACCATGATCAAATGGCACAGGTGGCCTAGGTGCTAGGACCACTGAAGGCCCAACTACCAATGCAGGTGCTGCACCTGCCAGCGAGTCCACCCGGACCACAATGGTGCAAGATACCATGTACCCCAGCAGCCTCAGAAGTCCGGGGCTGGGTGCAAGCACCCAACCTGAAAATGATCTGGCAAAGGCGGTATGATTCAATGCCTGGTCTGCAGGAAGGCGGGCCTTGGCCTGTGGGTAGCCTAGCTCTGGCCCAAAGAAATAACTCGCCTGCGAGGGGATCAGTTTGGACTTTGCTGAGATGACCAAGAGGCTCACGTCTCTGCAGGTCTGGAGGGCCAGATCCGTAGACCGTTCCACTGTCTCCTTTGATGGCCCAGCTATCAGCCAGTCATCCAAGTAGGGAATAAACCCCGACTCCCTGGTGCCGCAGGAAGACTGCCACCACTGCCATGCACTTGGTGAAAACTCTGGGCGCCGAGAGGCCAAATGGCATGATCTGGAACTGACAGAGCACCCCTTCTATGTGGAACAAGATGCATCGCCAGTGAGACAGACTGCCTAGGATGTTGAAGAACGTGTCCTGGAGGTCCAGGGAGCAGAACTACATGCCCTGCTCTAGAGATGGTATGAGCTGGTTCAACGGGACTATCCTGAACTTGCATTTCCTTGAAAACTGATTCAGATTGTGAAGATCCGGCAGGAATGCTAGCCTCCCATCCGCTTCTGGACCAGGAAGTACCTGGACACATACCACTGACTGGCCAGGGCATCTGGGACACAGGCTATGGCTCCTTTGGTGAGGAGCTGAGCAACGTTCTCCCTAAAGGGTGGACAGCATGTCCTGTGACACCGAGGACTCCCTTGGAACGTTGGGTCAGCAAGGTGGAAGATCCTTTAAGTTGAGAGGCAACCCTCGACGACCACTTCCAGAACCCACTTGTCCAAAGTTATGACGAACCAGTGAGTCCAGAAGCAGTGAAGCAGAGTTACCAATGGGAGCAGAGTCAGGGACTGGACAGGTAGTGGGTGTGCACTCTTCCCCCTCCAACCTGTCACTGTGCAGCTTTGGAAGGAGCACCATCTGCTGAGGCTGGAGGGGTACCACTTCACCTACCCCCGCCTTTTTGGGCCCTTGGCTGGAGAACCTGGCCTTGGCGCACCAGGCTTAGAAGTGCCTCTGCTGGGGTTGTCACTGCTGGGACTGTTGTGGCTGAAAAGGTGAAACTGAAAGGTATTTTTGTTTTTGGCCTTTCAGGTTCTTCTGGGATGAAGCCAAACAATCGAGGGTGGCAATGGGCTTGGATTCTGGTGAGATACCCATCCACCCTGGGCCAATGAGGTTGGTGCCCAGGAAAGGGACACTGACTAACTTATACCGAGTGTCTGTTGAAAAGGTGAAAAGGGCTGTTCGGCTCAACTAAAAAACTACCCCCCATGGCCTCAAAGATTCAGGTTCGGTGCCAGGACGGCTCCCCGGTCACCAACACGTCCTCCTTCAAATACCTGGGGGTCACCCTTGATCCCTCCCTTGACTTTTCTACGCATATCAACTCAGTCTATCACGCTGTTAAAGCGAAAATTGGTGCCGCCTACCGTGTACGACATTCCCTCACACCATCTGCTAGACTATCAGTAGCAAGGGGGGTGCTTCTCCCGCAGCTCCAATATGGACTACCTCTTCTATACTCTGCTAACTCCACCGTGCTCAGCAGATGGGACACCTCTTACAATAATATCTGCAGATTTGCCTTATCAGCCCCACGCCTCACTCATCACTGCCGCCTTTACTCTGGGTTAAACTGGCTGTCACCCATGGAGCTTCGGGCTTTCTCCTGGGCTGCTTTATAGACTCCTAACTAGACCCCAAGACCGGACTCCTGGCTCAACTGCTGACCCCCGTTTCCCAAACTGCTTCCTCAGATCCTCCTCTCACCCCTGCTCTCGTACGCATCTTGTGCCACAAAAATGGGCGAACAGGCTTTCTCTTGCTTTGCTCTAAGTTCTGGAACTCTCTCCCCCATCAGGTCAAGAACGCCAACTCCAACCGGGTTTTTAAAAACTCGCTGTTTTCTCACCTACTCACCCTTGGTCACTGCCGATGTTCATAACACAACCTCAATTGACCACCGGCCTGTTGCCATGATCTCCTCCCATTTGTAGCAACATTAATGCTTTTTTTATGTTTGTATCCTGGAGTACCAACTTGTTGTTCTTTCCACTGTGTACTGCTGTTATATTTTTCTTTTCTCTTATTTTTTATTATTTTTTTGCTGCACTCTAATGATTTCTTTAATGTTACTATGTAATGATGTATCACTGTAATTTGTTGGCATCTTTGTCTTGTACTCTCCCGGGTCGTGCCTGAAAATAGGCAGGATTGTTGCCTAACGCACTTACGCGGTTACCAAAAGCTAATAAATAAATAAATAAATAATCAGCCAGGCACTGCAATGCACTGCGACGGCCGATGCCATAGGCCATCATCAAGGCATAGCGTGCCTGCCAGAGACCAAGGGAGGGAGGAGCATAAACTTTATCGGCCGTGTGGTCATTCATCTTCGATTCCATGTCAGGAGACTTTACACATCCCCAGTATTGCCAGATTTCTGGAAAATGTAGTCAGACACCATGCCCTTGGCAGAAGGGTGTTTGGAGAATCTGTGCTAACAGCCAGTAGGGACTGTGTGTTGGTGGAACACATGGGTGGAGGGTGTCAGGCAGGATCCTGTCAAAGCTCCAAAGCCTGTCCCATAATGACCTCAGCCATGGGAAACGTGACCCCCCAGGGATTTGTTCTTATCCAGAATGTCAGTAAAAGGGTATTTAGCCCTTTTTTGAACTGGCTCCAGAGGAACATTCACGGACTCAGACATGAGCTAAAGGAGAGCCCCAAAAGACACTGGTCCGTGGTTGGTGGTCAGTTCTTTGACAGATTCCTGGTTGAATATATGCATCCAAGGATTACATGGAAGATCCATTAGCGTCGTCAGAGGACTTGTAACCAACAGACTGAGTTTCTTGCCATGAACCACTGTGGAGTCATCCAAGTGGGGAAATTTCCACAGAAAACTGTCTTGGCAAGCTGGTCGCTCGACAGGAGTCCTTGGTAAGAGTTCCCCACACAGGCTGCTGAGGAGGCTGTTCCACCAGCAAAGGTTAAGACACCCGCACCAGACAAAGCAGTCTCGGGTGGACCACCGCTGGCTAACCGGCTCCGGCCAACTCACCACAGGGGTCGAAGGTAGAGCCCAACCCTGCCAAGGTCCACTGTTGCCAGAGGAACCCCTCGGAGCACTTCCCCATCTGGTGGTAGTACTGCTTCTCAAACGAAGAAGAGGAAGACACTGAGTGCCAATGGCGACTCCTCCCGGTTGAGTGGGATCGAAAAAGAACAATCATGTACTTAGCTAACAGTAATCTTTGAGAGAATCTTTTCCCCTAGGTCACACCTTTGGAACTATACACCTGTCAGCTCTAGGACCACATGGAAACCTTTGCTAGTCGAAGGCCGCCCACAGTGGCATCACACATATCAGGATCTACATAAATGTGGGCAGTCCCATCTCTCCTCAGTTCCCTGCCAGAGAATGTGCTTGGAGGCAGTGTAACAGATAAGGGGAGTAAGGGAGTATTCTACTACCATTTTTGCCTGATTTAATCCCTCTTTCTGATTTTATGAATTTGTTTCCCACCTTGCACATTTACAGCATGTTGGTACATACGCTTACTATTAGCAGCACCATAGAATGGTACCAGCTATATATCCACACGCTAACAAAGTGTAAGTGTGACAGGGTTGAATAAGACCCTGTCCCAGTTGTTATGGAGAGTTTGAATGCAGGGATCTGTTTTGTTCTTTCCTGTCTCTTGTCTGTCTGGTTGTGCAACCAAATTTTCCTGTGAGACCTAGGATTTGATCACCCCGACAGTCTTGCAATTCTTTGCCTCTCACTGTCTCTGTCTTCCCTTGCTGTTCTGTCTTTTCCTCCCTTGCATATCTGCTGGTATAAAAATATATGCAAATCATTATGTGGAAATGTAACTGATATTGGGATCCCTTTATTTAGAAATCATATAGTGTTACTGTTGAAATGTTTATAATTATAGTGTGAGATGATTGCAAAAAGCTATTTGGGAACTCAAGGGGTTAACCTGAGAGCAGTTTTTAAGCGCTTTTACAGAAGCTGTGGAGAAGGGGCCTCAGTTCTGGGACATTGTGTTCTTGCTGCACCTGCCTGAAACTTACAAGAACATTTTAGAAAAAAACAGGATGCTTGTTAAGGAGAGGGGGTTACAAAGGCTTATAAGAGAACTGCAATGTTTTGGGAGACGCACAGAGATTGAAGGAGAACTCGGATCTAGTCTGTTTATTCTGCCTTTGTAAATACTTATTCTGAACAATTTTATTTTTTTATGTTACTGCTTGTACTAATAAACACTTTTTGCAAATTCTACAACTGCTCCTGGTTTTTCCTATGCTTGCTGACCTGTGCATCGACAGTAAGCAGCAGAGGTAAGGACAAAAACAGCAGCAGTATCAGTTGTGAACAGTGTAGGAGACTGTTTATGGAGTGGCTCAGTAGCTGATCAGAAGGGCAGTTGCAACATGGAAAAAGGTTAAAAACTGTGTAAAAGTACTACATTGCAGTACATGGGGAAGTATGTCAAGACACCACAGCAGTATCAGACAAAGAGACAGAGTTACTGCAGGCACATAGTAGATTTTAGACTTGGATTAGAGGTGGGGGTCTAAGACAGGTTAATGGATGGTATAGCTGCCACTCAGGTGAAAATACTATCAGGTGGAAGAAGCTAGCAGTTAATACTTCCCAGATCCAAAAATTATCTAGACCACTGCTTAAAGGACTCTTCTTGGGGAACCAGGATATTATACCAGCACCTCTGATATCAAGAAGACACAGGTGCTGGAGAAAGCAGCCATGAAAACTCAAGGCAGAACTAGATACCAGATTCCCCCTACAGAGAGCTGATACCAGGGGGAAGGAGGCAGGGTCAGCACAGCCTAAGGGAAGAGATTCTCTTATAATATACTATTGGGTTAAGTACGTAAAGAACAGTTACGTAAGAACTTACCGTAACAGTAGATGTTCGAAGGGATCTCAGTCATCAGGTCACAATGTAGGAACTTCACCGTTGGTAAAGCAGGATCCACATGGAAGACTTTTCCAGAAGGAAAATTGGGGCCGCCCACCGCAATGTCACCTGCCGACGTCATCAGTCCTATAAAGGTGTGAGCAGCCCCGCTCCCTCCTCAGTTTTTTCTCCCAGAGACTAACAAATCTAACTCCTGCCACAGGGGACTGAAGGGAGCGGTACCCAGGCTGAAATAAAAGGCTGGAGATATCAGATAGCCAGTCTGAAAAGAGGACCCCAAGAAGGGGGATGGTGGGAGGGAAGGCAGAACTAGTGACTGAGATCCCCTCTAAGATCTACTTTTACGGTAAGTGCTTATGTAACTATCTTCTTCAGGGATATCTCAGTCATTGAGTCACAACACAGGAACAAGTCCCAAGCAGTTAACAAGCTCATCAGGACAGTCTGGGCGGCAGGCAGTCCGAAGCCTGCATGGGCTCTGGAGGCAATGTCCAGACTGTAGTGCCTGGTAAAAGTATGGACCGTACTCCAGGTAGCAGCAGCGCAGACGTCAGCTGCAGAGAACCCCTTGAAACAAGCCACAGAGAGGTAGCCATGCCCCTTGTGGAGTGGGCTTTCACTGTCCTTGGAGATTCCTTGCCATGTTTATTGTAGCAAAACACAACACAATTGGCCAACCATTGTTTGGAAACCTGAACGCCCTCTCTTCCTTGGGTGAAAGAAACAAAACCTGCTGAAACTTTCTGCAGTTCTTAGTTCATAGCAGATAATACTTCAGAATTCTACGCACATCTAAAGTATGGAGCAGTGCTTCCCCTAGACTGGCACACACTGGGAAATACACGGGGGGCGAAGTCAGAGAGAACCCGTTTCTTCCTCAATACTAAAGGCACTGGGAGGGGGCCCAGAGGAAGGGCCAAAGGACCTGACCTTGGCAACCCAGGTCCACTACCTGCACCCAAAGGTGGGAACTGGATGATCCAATCTTGATGGTACAGCAGTCCATCAAAAAGCAGACGTCTCAAGAATCCTTGTCATGTTCTGGGCCATGGCAGGTCAGCAAACCCAATGTCAGTCCTTCGTCACAATCGACTTTACACAGGCGCACCAACATATAAATCAGGGCTTTTTTGGGACCTCATACTCTTTTTCCCCAGACTTGGACTTCACTGACAAAATAAGAAAATGAAGACAATACCATAAAAAGAATAACTCTGGCAATGTCACAATACAAGTTCAATAACGGCTGAATTGAGGCACTGCTTCCATTGAGTGCACTCAGGAAGAATAGAACTCGGGTGTGTGAGGCATTCGATTATTGGCCAGTGAGCAGCACCATGTGAATACATGCTGCATGTGAGCGGCATCAGTGGCCAGCGTCAGCTGCTCCCTAGAAGAAGTTCCTGCAGGGTTCCAGTGCCTCTGGACCGAAACCCGTATGTATGATCAACAGTGAAGACCAATTCAGAGAAGATCTAAAAAAGTGTGGCGGAGAAACCAAAGGTCTTTCTGTAATTTAGCCACAAATGCATGACGAGCGGAATCTTTAATGCAGTGTTGAGGATGATAGCTATATAGTGGTAACAAACAAGGATCCCAGGATCAGCCTGTGTGGACCAGAGTGCTAGTGGGTCTCTTCCCCTCTACAGTGGCCAGGACTTACAACTTGGGAAGAACAGCTGATACAGAAGCTGTTTAATGCAAGGAGGAGTTATAATTTGAGATGCCAGCCCTAGACAGGCCTATGTAACCAGTCCTTCATTTCTGTCATCCAGAGTGAAAGCTACTGCTTAGTCATTTTCCCCACGGGGCAAGGTGTCATATATGGCAAATGGCACCTCTGTTGGCGACTGAATCAGAGCTGCTATAGGAAGCACATGCCTCATTGGAACTGTCCATGGGACTGTTGGGAGTGACAAGGGCATACATAGGCTGCACTTGTGTTTGTGCCCTGAAAGCTGAGGCCGTGGACATGGTCCCCAGAAATAAAACAGATACAGTGGAAAAGTAGAGTTGAGATCAGGACTCATACTAGGGTCTCCCATATGAAAGTGCAGCATACTACCAGTTGGCATCACTGGGCCAAGCTACAGAAGAACGTTTAAAATAAGTGTAAATGTGGTGAAATTATCCCAACCCTTTAGCTCTCTTCTGCAACTAAAACATTTAACTGATTTACACACAACCTAGTGTGGCATGATTAATATAAGCAGCACAGAATAACTTACCGGAGCAGCAGTCTCAATGCCATTGGCGACCTCTGTCAGCGCAGCTGCAGCCTGGAGTTTGGCAGGACTGGCGACTGCTATAGGCTGGGGGGAAACGAAAGTACTGGATGGAGCAAGACCTGCAAAGAAAGCGATTCATGTCAGCATGGACATCTTTGGAGCCCAGAAAAGCAACTATCCCTAACTTACACCAGCATCTTGTACAATTTTGGAGCATGACTGTATCAAGCAGATTTTCCTCGAAGCTCGTTTGCTACTTAGCAGCCTTACCGGACTTCTATGGCTGGAATGGCCAGTCACTTCAAGGCCAGCACTCCCAGAGTGCTGTTAATCTGTAAAAGAGCTTACTTCAAGTAACCAATATTAAACATAGTTACATCACTGTCCTCTCTCTTCTCTACCCAGAGCTGCCCATGCGGTGCCACGGCCTGGAAGGATGGGAAGTGGATCCTGAGGATTGCTAGGGCAGCTGAACAGGAGGTACAGCAGGATGTCAATGTCCACCTGGAGTCTGATGACAAGGCTAGGGATGGGGCTGGGATAGTGCACTGGGAGATCAGGGAGCTGGGGAAAAGTCTCAGACAGTGTGCTCAGTGGCTTTCGCGGAGGTGCTGCCTGTCTATGGCAGGAGGAGAAAGAGGCATATCCACACCAGGACCTTCAACTCATAGTTGAGGGAATGCTGCAGTCCTTAGTGGGCAGTTTAGATGTTACATTTGATGAACATTTAAAATAGCTGGGGAGTGGGGGGAGAGTAGTGGTGAAAGATATGAGGCAGTAAGTGGCTCCCACACCACATGCTGAAGTAGAGAGTACCCGAGGGGAGTGAAATCCCCCAGGGTGCAAACTGGAAGCTGAGTGGTAAAAATTAAGGGGGATGGGAATGGAAGCATTAAAAATGGAAGGAGGAGGGAGGGCAAAAAGGAAAGCAAACAGAGTTGTGACAAAACCTGAAAAACCTTGTGTGAGAATACTAGCAGTCTAGGAAATAAGATTCCAGACCTACAGGCCATCATGGCAGAGGCTGAACAGGATATTGCGGCCTTTACAGAGTCAGAGCACTAAAAACCAAGACTGGGACTTGGCCATAACAGACTATACTCTGTTCAAGAAGGACATGGTGGGAAGGAAAGGAAGGGGTGTGGTGCTTTATGTGAGGGAGGGAGGGCATAACATTGATGGAGATGCAGGAAATACAAAGGGGGTTTAGTGTGGGTCACCCTAGAGATGGGGAACGGAGCCTCTATTCATAGTGGTGTGATCTACGAACCTCCTTCCTGCACAGCGGGAGGAGTTACATCGGGTACTGGTGGAAGCCACAGGCAAGATGGCAGAAAAGAAAGAGGCTCTGCTGGTGGGGGACTTCAGTCTGCTGGATGTAGATTAAAGTCTCCCAGCTGCGGCTTCAGTTACAAGCAGGGGCATCCTGGACTCTCTGCAGGGGGCATTCCTCAAGCAACTAGTCAGTGACCCCACGTCTGATGGGGCAACACTGGACCTGATGCTCAGTAACAGGGACAGTGTTGCAGATGTCAAGGTGGGAGACCACCTGGGTACCAGCAATCACAGTACAGTGTGGTTCAATAGAAGGATGGCTGTGGAATTGAACCACACAAGGGCAAGGGTCCTGGACTTAGGAGGGCAGATTTTATAAAGATGGGTGAATGCCTCAGGTGGGGTAGGAACAGTGAGCAAAGCTAGAAAAGACTGTGGTGAAGGCAACAGACCTTTGCGTTAAGCAAGTGAGCCCAAGTAAGAGGAAAAAGACACCACTATGGTTCTTGAAAGAGGTGGCTGAAAAGGTAAAAGCTAAGATGGTAGCATAAAGAAAGTATAAGGAGATGCAGAGTGAGGAGGATAAGGAGCTATATCAGGGGGAAACAGAGGAAGCATAGAGAATAGTAAGAAGCATGAAGGTTCAAACTAAAGAGAGGAATAGCCCAGGTGGTAACACAAGGGGACAGGTCATCTTTTAACTATGTAAGCGAAAAGAGAATACCGGGGTGGGATTGTAAGGTTAAAAAGGGAAGGGGGTGGGGGGAAACAGTGCAGAGGGGGACTAGAAAAAGGCAGACATCCTGAACAAATACTTTTGATCAGTGTTCACAGAAGAAGATGGGAAGGGTGCCACAAAAGAGTAGCAAAAGCACTGGGGGGGATGGAGATGGACACTAGTCCATTTTTGGAGGAAAGAGTACTGAAGGAACTTGCACATCTGAAAGTGGACAAAGCAATGGGGCCAGACAGGCTGCATCCATGGGTATTGAGGCTACTGGCTGCCCCTCCGACAGTCCTATTTAACAGCTCACTGGAAACAGGAGTGGTCCCAGAGGACGGGCAGACATAGTTCTACTTCACAAAAGTGGTAGCAGGAAAAAGGCTGGCAGTTACAGGCCAGTCAGCCTGACTTTGGTGGTTGGAAAGTTAATGGAAGCACTGCTGAAGGACGGGATTGTGGAATAATCTGAATCCAGTGGGTTTAAGAGACCCGAGGCAGCATGGATTCATATTTGGGGGGATTATGTCAAATTAATCTGATAGAGTTCTTTGGGTGGGTGACCAAAGAACTAGATCACAGTGGAGCAGTGGACATAGCCTACCTCGATTTCAGTAAGGCTTTCAACACCGTTCCACATAGGAAACTAATAAGCAAGTTGGGTAGCTTAGGAGTGGGTCCAAAGGTGGTAAATTGGGCAACAAATTGGTAACGGCATAGGTGGCAGAAGGCAGTAATAAACAGAGTTCATCCAGAGTAAGGAAGGGGGGCCAGTGGGGTGCCTCAGGGATCAGTGGTGGGACTAGTCCTCTTTAATGTCTTAATTAGTGACACTACAGCGGAGCTGGAAGGAAAGGTCTGCCTCTTTGCAGATTCACCAATATCTGCAACCAGTGGACACTTGGCGGGGGGGGGGGAGATGGAGGGATGGAAAGGATAAGCAGAGACTTGAGAAGACTTAGCTGCTATCTTGTTTCTGAACTATGTTTAATGCTCTCTGTAATTGTTTTACCCCCAGGTCGACCCTGAAAAAGGGACTGTACTTGTCTTAGTGGACCTACCCTATCACCAAAACTCAAATAAACAAATAAAATAATGCACTGGGGGCACAGAAACCCAAGGCAGAGTACAAAATGGGTGCGGTGGTACTGACGACAACCAAGCAGGAAAGAGAAAGAATAGTTATGCAAGAACTTACCCTAACAGTAGATCTTCGAGGGGATCTTAGTCATCAGGTCACACCGTAGGAACTTCACTGTCAGTGAAGCAGGATACACACACAAGACTTTCAGCAGCACAACTGGGGCTGCCCACACAGATGTCATGTGACAATGTTACCAACTCTATAAAGGCGTGAGTGGCCCCGCTCCCTCTTCAGTTCTTTCCACCTGGAGACAAAGGGAGCATAGCTCTAATCATGGGGGACCAAGGGGGGGGGGGAAGAGAGAGAGAGAGAGAGAGAGAGAGAGAGAGGTGTGCCCAGGCCCATAAGAAAAGCTGTATACACTAGATAGCCAGTTCCAGTAAGAAGTCCCCCAAAAAAAGGGGACAGTGGGAGGAAAGGCAGGCCTGATGACTGAGATCCCCTCAAAGAGCTACAGATATGGTAAGTTCTTACGTAACTGTTCTATCTTCTTTGGGGGTATCTCAGTCATCAGGTCACAACGTAGGAACGAGTCCAAAGCAGTTACAGGTGCAAACAGAGTCTGAGAGGAAGGCCAACCCTAAACTTAAGACAGGAGGCCCTGCAGTACAGCCCTGCCAAATCCTGCATGGGCTCTAAAGGCAATGTCCAGACCGTAGTGCTTGGTAAAAGTATGGACAGCACTCTAGGTGGCAGCCACATAAATGTCAGCGGCTGAGACCCCTCGGAAACGAGCCACAAAGGTAGCCATGCCTCTTGTGGAATAAGCTTGGACAGTGCCAGGAAATTCTTTGCCATACTTATTGTAGCAGAACACTAAGCAATTAGCCAACCATTTAGATAAACACTGCTTAGAAACCAGAATGCCCTCTCTACCTGGGGTGAAAGAAACTGCTTCGACTTTCTACATTCCTTGGTTTGAAGCAGGTAATACTTCAGAGTTCTGTGCAAATCTAACGTATGGAGTGGTGTTTCCCCTGGACTGGCACGCGCTGAAAGATAAACAGGGAGGTGGATAGATTGGTTCAATGTAAACTCTGACACCACCTTAAGGAGAAAACGAAAATTACATACCTACAGTAATTCTTGATCTTCCTGTATATCTTCACCATTCATCACTGGTGGGGTACCAGCCGGAGGCACTAGGATCCCGCGGGGAACTTTTTAGCTAAAGTTTTCCTCTGGAGGAGGGGCTGACGTGAAGCAGGCGCCTGCGATCGAGCCCGGACGACACGTGGCGCCTGCAGGTTGGCCAGTAATGTACGCTCCACCCCACCCCTTAGTCTGTGTCTCGCCAGAGAGGAAATTAGAGACAGAGAAAAAGGTATGGAGGGTGGGGCAAGGGAGCCCAAGGGATAGGAAAAGGATATAAACTTAAGAAGGAATAAGCCGACCAGAGGAAGGGGATAAGCCCTAGGTTCTGTGGGACGGAGAGGCAGGCAAGAAGAGTGGAGAGAATGGGTAGGGAGAGAGGAAGGTAAGAAAGAGAAGAAGAGAGGGGGGAAGACAGAATGAAAGAGATGTTAAGAATGGACCCCGACAGGATGAACCGCCAATGGGAGTTTCTCTGCTGCCTGAGAAGAGAGGAGGAGATCCTTTTTTTAATGGATTTTTTATGTTAAGGGCCCCGGACAGGGTGAGAGGTTTCAGAGCCAGAAGAGGCCACAGAAGAGCAGAGTAGAGACGATCCCTGAAATTACTAAGAAGGCAGAGCTCCCCGTTCACAGATTGAAGAAATCCAACCAATTCCCTCCCCCTCTCCTCCCTGATCCGCTATCTAGGGATGAGGAAACAGAAAGTCCCCTTGGTCACAAGTGGAGGCTATCACCTGGCTTGATGAGCCCCTCATGAGCTCAAGAGGAGGAGGAGGGCTGCCTGTACCTAAGTCCACCACCAGGCAGTAGGGGAATTACCTCTCGAGGAAGTAGGTGATCCAAGGGGACCCTGCCCCATGGGCAACCCAGGCCGGTCGCCCGCAAGAGTTTAAAGGAGCCATGTGTGGCTCCACAGACAGGGGGAGAAGAACAAAAAGAAAAAGAGGAGGTCCTCTGAGCCCCAAACGAGCCAGAGACCTAAGGGACAGCCAACGGGAGGGCCCCAAGATTTAGGGGGGGATCACAAGAAAAAACAGAATTTTCTCTGGCAAGGATGCCACCCTAGGTGTGTCACGGCCAGGCTGTACAGAGCCCCGAGGAATCCCTGGCCAAAGAGGGCAAGAGCCTCTGCTTGCCCCCAAAGAGGTGGGTCCCTGGTGCTTCAAAGAAGCGTTGGTGAACCCAGAGGTGCCAGTAGGATTATACCCACAACTGGCCTCAATTGGGGGGAAAGCAAGCAGGGAGGAGGCAATGTCCAGGAAGCTGAGGCCTAAGAGGGGATGGTGGGCGGGAAGCAGTGATGAATGGTAAAGATATACAGGAAGATCGAGAATTACCGTAGGTACATAATTTTCATATCTTACCTCTATCAATCTTCACCACTCATCACTAGTGGGAGAGTACCAAGCACCACAACTGTGGCGCTGGCACCTCCCTGAGGGCTGACCCTTCCTTCGGCCTCTTGTGTGGGACTCACAAGCAGAGGGGCACATCACGGATCTGGCCAGGCCCACTACTGGTCAAGGTCAGGTCAAGACTCCTGTCATGCAGGAGAAGGAGGGTGCCCCGACAGCTCTTGCCTGGCCCTGTGGGAGAAGAACTGGGTCCCCCAGAAGGGTGAGGCAATCACCCTACGCCAGGCCAAGGGTGACAACCAGGATAAGCACAGCCATGCCGTCCGCGGAACGCAGACTGCTATTCCTACAAGCTTGCAGGCTACTGCGTGTCATAAGGTGCCCTCACTTGGAGTTTCCCCAGTTCCAAGCTGTGGGTAGAAATGGCTATGGCCCGCTTGGTTGCCTTGCCATCAGGAATAGCTGCCAGGATCTGACCCAGCGTAGCTCACAGGCACCTTTCATAGGCTACCTGGTGTGCAGCGAGCGCGCGCAAGAGACATGTTGAAGAGAAAACCCTTCTATCCCAATGGTCGAACTCTTCGGAGTCAGCCTCTGGGGCGATCTCTTAAAGGGCGAAGATGCCCTGAGGGGGTATCCAGTCACTCCAGTCCAGACAAATGATGGGGGATAGCTCCTGGAGACCCAGGGGAGCATAACACCTGTGTGGCAGTCCTGAGGGGCTGGAGAAGAGAAGTGGGAAACTGCCAGAGGCTGTGTGACACCTCCATGAAGGGACAGAGCCATGGAGGGATCACAACGGTTTCCCGACTGTACTCCCTGAGGAAGGCCAGTGTTGCACGCACAGGACTGCAGTCTAGCGATGGTGGAAGATGGAGTTCCTCCAACATCAATGTGAAGAATCGCTGATACTCTGTGAAGTCAGCATCAGAGGAAAGATGGGAGGGACAGTCCTCTTCCTCAGAGGAGGAAGTCGACACTGTGGAAAGACTCTGTACAGGGTACGATGGTGCCAGGGTGGGAGGTGGAAAAAACATCTCGTCTATGGCCCTATAGTAAACAAGTAATGCACTTGCCGGCGCCCTATACTGTTCCCAGATGAGGGGCCCTAGGGGACCAAAGAGTCCTGGGAGAAGGGGCAGCGGAGGCAGAAAGAAAAGAGGCAGGGCAGAATGGTCCTGAGAGACTGAAGCCCCTTTGCCGGGGCTGTGGGAGCAAGCAGAGGACACCTCCCGAGGGAGGGGAATGCGCTGCCCAGCCACCGACTGCTGCTCAACCGTCTCGGAGCCAACAGAGTGCTGCCCTAGGGGGAAGGTCCCTGATGAGGAGACTGGAGCCATACAGGCCCAGAAGGGTGGCTCCTGTCCCCACCCACAGCAGGGTTCCAGCCCCTAGCCAGAGAGGGGGAGCCTGCACCAGTGCTCCAACTCCGCCCCGGGTGCCCAAGGCCACCGGGACAGACTGGGAGGCAAGACAGGGCCCACACCCCCCACAGAGGATCGGAACCTACCTTGAGAGAGAGGTTCTATCTTGGCCACTGCTCTGGGGGTGGGGGGCACCCACGTTGGTTTCCAATTCTCACTTGGACTCTGGATCGATGCCAACAACCAAAGCGACACCGAAGGTAGCACCAACAGAAACGGCACCAGCGGCGGCAAAGTAACATGAAGTGGCCCCAACTGAGGCACCATCAGGTGCACCGACCACAAAAGTGACGCCGACCTCAGAGGTGGCGCCAAGGGCGCCACCAATAGAAGGAGAGGCGTGTCTACGGACAGCGTGGGCCCGAGAAACGGGCAATGGAGAAGACCTTCTGCTGAGTCCGAGAGCATCTGGAGCTACGGAGAACTGGGCTGCCAGTCCAGATCATCCTGGGCATTGGTCATGCGCAGATTCTGAGCAGACCACCATGGAGAGAGCCAACCCTGGACATTCTACCCATCCTGGCACAAGGGACAGTGTAAAGAGGGGACCCAGCGGCAACGCTTCACTTACCGGCACTGCGGTCGGTACCAGGAGTCAAGGCTGTGCTCGCCGAAGCCTCTGAGGGAACTGCTGATGCAGGCCCTGCGTACAGCTGAGACTTCAACACCGGGGTGGTCCGGTTCCCCAAAGCAGAACTAGGCTGCGAGGGGTGTTCAACCGGTTCCCCAGAAGAGCCCGGCTGTCCGCCCGACCCCTCGCTCAGGTGTCTGGTCTTGGGGATACCAGAGATGATGGAGGTCTGTTCTCCCCCAGTGCAAATAGCAGCGAGGGGAGGTCTGGGGGAAGAGCCCAGAGATGTTACCTTAGCGGCCCTCATGCAACGCTGACCACTGAAAGTTGAGGGGTCCTGCCCCAACCGGTTAACCAAGGTGTGAAAATCCATCGAGAAACAGGTGTTGCAACAATCTGTATCATGGTGCGGCCCCAGAGCAGGTGAAACACCGGTCGTATATGGGTCTGTTAGGAAAAAGACTACCACAGGGCACTGGCACCCGGGGTAGTCCCATGCCTAGAATGTTTTGCCCAGACCAGACATGATTGGCGCACAAATAAACAAAAACACAAGAAAAATACTCTACACTGCACTTTTGAATATATAACAAAAAACGGAAAAAAAACAAAAAACAAAACAAAACAATGGAGCCGAAAACAGTGATGGTAACAGCGTCGAGTGACCGATAACAAGCAGAACCGAAGTCTTCAGATGCTTACAGAACTTTCTGTTGGCTGTCCCCGGGGAAAAACAGAACTGAGGTGGCAGAGGGGCCGGTGTCCGTTACTGGCCAACTCGCGAGCACCACATAATACTTCAGCCTCAAGGGAGGAGTCATCCCAGACGTTGCCCTTCCTCCGGAGAGAAAGCTTTAGCTAAAAAGCTTCCCGCAGGATCCTAGCGCCTCCGGCTAGTACCCCGCCAGTGATGAATGGTGAAGACTGATACAGGTAAGATCTTAGGATTCGTGTGCAAGGACACCCTGTCTTCGTGAAAAATCAAGTAAGGGTCCTCGCACCAGAGGGCCTGAAGCTCTGAAATTCTTCGAGCAAAGGTAATAGCAACTAAAAATAATGCTTTCCTGGAAAGCGTAGCTCGCATTTTGCGGCTCACTCAAAAGAAGACAAGGTCGACTTTTCCAGAACAAAATTCAGATCCCAAGCCAGGAAAGGGGAACGTATTGGGGGTTTCAGGTGCAGGATGCCCCTCAGAAAGGTACGGGAAACCTCCAGTCGAGCTATGGTACGGTCATGCTACAGGCTCATGAAAAGCCAAGACAGCCAACAGGTGCACCTTGAGGGAGGAATACCGGAGACGGGAGGGGGATAGAATATATATATATATATATATATATATATATATATATATAAATATATATATATATGTGTGTGTATATATATATATATATATATATATATATATATATATATATATATACACACACACACACACACACACACACACACATATATATATATAAAGATTATATATCAGGCAGTCCAGGATCTGGTTGACCAGACAACTGAAAGGGCCCATATTTTGCTTGGCAGTCCATATGGCAAACCGCTTCCACTTTATGGCATAAGTGGCTTGGGTGGAAGGCTTCCAGGCAGCCACTAAGATGTCTGCCACTCTATCAGAAACCCCAAATCCAGCGATGGCTACGTCCTCAGGAGCCAAGTGTGCAGAAGGAGGGACCTGAGGTTGGGATGGACCAGGGTCCCCTGATCCTGGGTCAGGAGATTCCTGCAAAGGGGGAGAGGAACTGGAGGTTCCTCCGCCAGCTGCTGTAGTACAGGAAACCATATCAGGAGATGCCAGAATGGAGCTACCAGGATCATGCTGGTCCCCTCCATCTACAGCTTGATGAGGAAATGGAGGGAAGGCTTCAAGAAACCTCCCGTTCCAAGAGAGGAACAATGCACTACGCCAGAAAATTCCAGGCCCTGGATTGAGCAGGCAAAAACTGGGCAGTTTTGAACTGCATGGGGATGCAAAAAGGTCCAACTCTGGATGACCCCATCTGTCGAATAGATTTTCTGTGACGGATGACAGAAGCTTCACTCGTGCATGCTGGATTGAGTCTAGCTGAGACTGTCCAGAGTGTTTACCACTCCTGGGATGTGGACCACTGAAAAGGTCAGGCCATGGTCTAGCATCCAATACCACACTCTCATGGCCTCCCTGCATAGGGGGTATGAATGTGTCCCCCCCCCCACGTCCTGTTGATGTAGTACACTACAGACATCTGACTGAACCAACAGCTGACCCAGAAGAAGATGGTTCTGAAAGGCCTGCATGGTATACAGAACTGCCAGCATCTCCAGGACATTGATATACAGGGAAGTTTTGACCTGGGACCAAGAGCCCCAAGTTTGAAAGGGACCCAAATGAGCCCCCTTCCCCCCAGCCCAAACTGGAGGCATCCTTGGTGAGGATCTGCTGTTGGGAGATCTGAAATTGAACTTTTTGCAACAGGTTGGGGGGTATCCACCACTGGAGCACTTTGCAGACTGGGGAAGAGACCAGCACTAACTGATCGAACTCCTCCGTTCGTTGTTCCCACTGTATAGGAGAGTCCACTGGAGGACACACATGTGGAGCCTGGCCAGTGGAACGGTGGGGATGGCAGCTGCCATCAGTCCCAACAGCCTCACGTACACCCTGGCAGGGATAAAAAGGCTCTGGGCCACCTCCTGAGCCTGGGCAACAAGGCATTCCATCCTGTTTTGAGGCAGAAAGGCCTTCTTCTGTGCAGAGTCTAGAACTGTCCCTTATTTACTGCAGCCTTTGGGACGGGACTAGGAATGACTTGGGCAGGATGACGGTAATGTCCAGGGAGAGGAACAACTGAAGAGTTCTCTCTAAAGTCCCCAGGAGGGGGCCTTCAGTAGCCAATCATCCAGAGAATGGAAAATGTACATTCCCCTTCCTTCTGAGGACCGCAGCTACTACTGCTAAGCACCTGGTAAAGACCTGCGGGGCCGAGGACAAGCCAAAGGGCAGCACTTTGAACTGGTACTGCTCACCCTGAAAAATAAACCGGAGGAACCTCCTGTGAGGAGGAAACACTGAAATGTGCAAGTAAGCATCCTGCATGTCCAGAAAGCACAGCCAGTCGCCTTGCTTGATAAAGGGCATCAGAGCTGGCAAAGCTGAGATCCGGAACTTTTTGTACTGGACATACATATTGAGGTCCTTTAGGTCCAAGATGGGCCTCAAATCTCAGGTCTTTCTGGGGATCAGGAAAAACCTGGAATAAAACCATTTGTTTCTCTGGCACCTGGGTACTGGCTCGATGGCCTGTTTGCATAGAAGGGACTGTACCTCCTCCCAGAGAAGAGACAGATGGTTCAGGAAGTAGCTGGAGGGCACAGGAATCGTCTCTGGGGAGGTTGCTCGGTGAGCTCCAGAGTGTGATCCCTTGCTATGATTTGAAGAATCCAGACATCCAATGTTATGGTTCCCCATTGACTGAGACAGAGGAAGAACGGATTTCCAACCACCACCTCTTGGTCGGGGACCGGAAGAGGGGGGTCCGGCAAGGAGTCAAGTAGAGGCAGATTCAACCACTGGGGCTGGTCCATCACCTCTGAGATGCTAGGCCACGGCTCCAGCATGGGAGGGGGCGGGCAAGGCGGTGGAGGATCTGCATCTGCCCTGCGGCTTAGAGGCTGCTCCGGGTCTATTGGATGCCTTGCAAAAGGGAGGGCATGGTCTGCTCTTAGGTTGCGTGTGGTAGAGGGAGTGGACAGATTTAATAACCTTGTCAGATGCCTGCAGGTCATTAATGCTATCCTGGACATCTGGACCAAAAAGCTTAAAACCACTGAAGAGGGGCATTAAGCACCTTCTGCTGAACATCAGCAACAAAACTGGAGATCCTCAGCCAGGAGTGCCTATGGAGGCAAATGCTGATGGCAACAGCCCTAGTAATAGTGTCCGATATGTCAGAGGCCACACAGGAGGTGCTTGCTAACATCTTCGGCCGTCTGCAAGTACTTGAGAATCTCCTGCTTCTACACACCTTCTGGGAGGGCCTGGGCAACGGCCTTGCCTTTCTTCCAGCTAGTACTCTGGTACTTTACCATATGGGACAGGTAACTGTCAATCCTCAGTCCGAGGGTGGAGGAGGCATAAACCCTCTTGCCCCAAAGATCAATTCTCCGTGACTCTGTTTGGGGGGGGGGGAGAGCTACAGTGCTTTGGCACCTTAGACCTGTCATGAGCTGCCTTTATGACCACTGAATTGGTTTCAGGCTGGCCAGCATAATATGGGAACCCCCTGGGGGCATGGTAAAGTTTATCTGCCCAGCGGGGGCATAGCTGGCACCATGTCAGGCCAGTGCCTGGCTGCAGTAGTAGCATTCCGCAAAGCAGGCAAAATCAGAGGAATTATCTTGGGAGGAGACTCTGGGATCTCCAGGAAATCCACCAAATCCTTTCTGGTTACCTCCTCCTTTTCCTCAGTATGAAACACCGTGGTGGAGGATAACTGCTTCATAATATTGAAAAAGGTAGGGTCCTCTGCAGGAGACCTAGGAGTATGTTTGACACAATCCTTGCTAACTGAGGAAGCAGTGGATCGATCTGAGGTGGAGTTCTTTCTCCTCTTCACATGAGGAAGAATAAGGTCAGGGTGGTACTCCTCCTCGATGTTGACCTCTTCCAGATCCAGGTCTGACGTGTGAGCACAAATGATGGTCCGTGGTGAGCAGCCTGCGGCCGTCAAACAGTGGTCGACTACGCTGCTGTCGACAGTGCAGGTAATCTGGGCCTGTATATGCCAAGCTGGTGAACAATCACCGAAATGAATTTAGTGAGAATCTCATTGAGGTTGACAACCGTCGAGGACTTTGTTGACGGCACAGGAAGCTGCAACCCATTCAATGTGTCCAGAGAACCCTACGAGCCTGTGGCCGAAGCGCCTGGAGTAGGATCATGTCTCGATGGGAGGGCAGTCGACAATGGAGGGGGTGATGACCCAGTGACGACGATCAGCCACCCTGTATATTGGACAGAAGCGCTGCTGGTATGGGTCTGGTAGGCACAGAGACCTGGACAGCAGACATATGTAGTCACAGCCGACAATGAACCCCCAGATGAGAAAGGAGAGGCCGTCGGGGAGTGGGACTGCCGCGGGGGGTCAGTCTTTCTTGCGACTCCCTTCCCCCGGACTTGTCTTGCGCCTTAACGACCTGGGAGCTCAAAGACCCTACAGGTAACTTAGAAGCAGGAGCCCTGGAGGATCCCTGCCTGGAAATGGCTACCTGTTCCATGAGGAAATTTATAGGAGCTGTCTTGTGTTACCTAAACTTAGTTTGATTAAACTTCTGGCAGAGATCACAGTGAGACTTCATAATATCAGGCCCAAGAAAGCAAACACAAGAGTGTGTGTTCGTCTGGGGAGGAAATCTTCTTTCCGCAGCGGCAATGACGGCACAGAGAATTGGAAAGATTAATTCTCAACATATAAATAAAATAAATAAATACAAAATAATAGGAATCTCTTTTAGAAAAAAGATTCTAAAGTATTAGGCTGAAAAAGTCATAGGCGAAAGAAGACGCAAAACTGAGCCAGAGCTTCCACGAAGACCCATTCGAACAAGTCAACAGCGAGAAAGAACTGAGGAGGGAGTGGGGCCTCCCACGCCTTTATAGAGTTGGTGACGTCATCACATGATGTCGGCGTGGGTGGCAGCAGTTGTATTGCTGAAAATCTTCCTTGTGGATCCTGCTTCACCAACAGTTAAGTTCCTACAGTGTGACCTAATGACTGAGATACCCCCAAAGAAGATCTAGGGGTAATTATATCAGATGACGTAAAGGTGGCCAGGCAGTACAACACGGCTGTTGGAAGGGCTAGCAGGATGCTGGGGTGCACAGGGATGGGTAGCACTAGCAGAAAGAGGGAGGTGGTGTTGCCTCTGTATAGATCTCTGGCAAGAGCACAAGCAGAGTACTGTGTCCAGTTCTGGAAACCACATCTCCGAAATGATAGAGTGGAGGTGATCCAGAGGAGGACAACTAAAATGGTGCAGGGCCTGAATCAGAAGCCCTATGAGGAGAGACTAAAGAACCTAAATATGTACACCCTAGAGAAAAGTAGGGCGAGGGAGGATATATAACAAGGGTAAATAAGGTACTGGAGGGAAGTATTTTTTGGAAAAAAGGTGCTCAAGAAGCAGGGGTTATACTATGAAGATGGAGGGGGTAGAGTCAGTCTTTACAGAAAGCATGTGGATTCCTGGAACAGCCTTCCAACAGAGGTGGGGGGGGTGCAAAAACAGTGGTGGGGTTCAAGTGCATGGGATCTGCATAAGGAAATCATAGAGGAAAGGAAGGAGGTGGGGGTGGTCAGCAGATCAAGTGGGATCTGCAGTGATGCTGTAGGTATGGAGCAATGGGCATACTAGGTGGGCCAAGCGGTCCTTTTCTGCTGGCAAATTTTATGCCTCTATCCCTCAAACTGTTACAGAGCATGCTTACTCAGATATCTCAGGAACATTTATTTATTTTTGTTGATCAGTAAAGGAGGTAGGTGGTTTTAGTGAACTGAGGAAATCTGGCCAGGAGAGCAGGGATATTTCCTTACTTTTTTCAAGCAGTTGTATGGTTACGTTATCAGGAGTGTTTAACCTTTTCTAACTGTGCTCTTTGGCAGGTAGAAGTAGCTCTTCAGGAATGTATGAATAATAGAAATCCTCTGAAGGTCAGAAATGTAACTTGGTTGAGCCTGTATAGGTGCTTACACGTGAAAGTGTCTAAAAGATTGGTACTCTACATGGGCCTCTTGTAAGATGCAGAATTAAACCATGAACATTTGTTTGTGGACTGCCCCTTTGCTTGTATTTTATGGAATCTGGTTTCAAAGGTCTTGAGGAAGCCACAGCTTAGAATTTTTTCAGATGAGAGTACTGGATTGTCTGTGGGCTATTTTCAGAGTTTGAGCTTTGTGAATTTTGACAAGATCACATTGCAAGTTAGATTTTCACTTTTGGCACGACAAGCTCGTATCCAACAACTCCCCAAGCTTATAGAAACCCGACATAATGGTACAGGTATGGGGTCTTTAAGATACACAGATGCATAGAATTTGTTGGCAGATAAGGACCGTCAGGCCCATCTAGTCTGCCCGTATTTCCTACCATTTATGCTGCAGACGGTAGATGATCTGCAGCTTCCCCCCCTCATCTCAGTCCCAGCTGCTCCCTTGTGTCCGTCCCATGCCCTTTTGAACTTTACCGCTGTTGCCCCACTTACCCCAGGGAGCCATTCCAAGCATTCACCACCCTTTCTGTAAAGAATTACTTCCTCACGTTGCCCCGGAGTCTACCTCCCTTCAACTTCATACCATGTCCCCTAGTTTTTGTCCATCCTCTTTACTGAAAGATGCTACTCCCTTGTACCTTATTTATCCCTTTAAGGTTTTTGAAGTCTCAATCATGTCCCCCCCTCTCCCTATTCATCTCCTGATATGGTTTCCAGTGTAGTCCCTGTACCATCTCTGTAGCCCTTCTTTGGACCGCCTCTACCTTATCTATATCCTTTGAGATGTGACCTCTAAAACTGAACATGGTACTCCAGATGAGACCTCACCAATGACCTGTACAGTGGAATCATCACCTCCCTTTTTCTGCTGGTGATGCCTCTCCCTATGCACCCCCAACATCTTACTGCCCATTCTTCCCACTTTTTCACACTGACTGGCCACTTATAGGTCCTCAGAAATTATTACCCTAGATCCCTCTCCTGCTTGGTGACTGCCAGTATCTCCCCAAAAGAGTACTCCTCTCTTGGGTTCCTGTGTCCAAAATCCATCATTTTGCACTTTTTTGCGTTGAATTTCAGCTGCCACACACTGGACTATTCCTCCAGCTTACCCAGGTCCCTTCTCATTCTTTCCACCCGGTGTGTCAACCCTATTGCAGATCTTTGCATCATCTGCAAAGACGCACACCTTCCATTCCAGCCTCTCTGCAATGTCGCTCATGAAGACACTGAAGAGGACTGGGCCCAGTACAGAACATTGAGGCACCCCGCTGATCACCTCCCTCTCAATGGACTGACCTCCGTTCACTACCATCCTTTGTGTTCTGCCACTCGGCCAATTTCTAACCCAGTTTACCACCCTGTGTGCAACCCCCAGTCCGCTCAACTTGTTTGTCAGCCCTTTATGTATCGAAGGCCTTGCTAAAGCCCAGGTAGACCATGTCCACGGCCCCTCTCTGATTTATCTCTTTTGTCACCCAGCTGAAGAAGTCAGTCAGGGTTGTTTGGCAAGACCTGCCTGCCATGAACCCATGTTGTCTTGGATCCTGCCATCCGTTGGATTCAAAGTATGTCTAAATCCTTTCCTTGAGTAATGATTCCATCACTTTCCTTACCACTGAGGTTAGGCTGACTGGTCTATAGTTGCTAGCTTCCTCCCCACTCCCACTCATATGGAGAGCGACAACATTTGCCCTCTTCCAATCTGCAGGAACTACTCCAGATTCTAATGACTCGTTAAATAAGGTAGCCAGTGGAGCTGCTAGTTCTTTCCCAAGTTCCTTTAGGATTCTGTGATGCATTCCGTCTGGCCACACCGCCTTATATATTTTCAGTTTTTCTAGTTCTTTCAGGACCTGTTCTACTGTAAACGGACTAGTTCAGGCCCCACCCCCCTTTCTTGGCACTCCTGTCTCCTATCTGAGGTCCCTCTCCTTCCCCATCTACCATAAAAACAGAAAAATATTTGTTCCAAGATTTCAGCCTTCTCTTGACCTTCTGCCACCCGCCTTTCACTTTTAAGCCTCACAATCTCCCCCCAGGCTGTTTTCCTCTGATGCATCTGTAAAATGTCTTGTCCCCTTTCTTAAATTCCTAGCTATTCTTTCCTCTGTCTGTGCTGTGGCTTTTCTAATTGCTATCCCAGCCTCCTTTAGTTTTTCCCCAGACAATTTGTCTGTTTTCCTCCCTCTGCATTTTTTGTATTTTCTGAATGCTAACCTTTTCTTCTTCACCCCCTCTGCCACCTCGCTTGGGAACCAGAATGTTTTTTTTTCCCCTCTTTGTTTTGCTTGTCTGTCTGACGCAAAGGCTCATGGCTTCCATTATGGCTTCCGAAGGGTAAACCCATTACTCCTCTACATCCCCCCTTCTCCAAATCTTCCCCTTAAGGCTTTCTTCAGACATGCCTCTAGTTTTACAAAATTTACCCTTCTGAAATCCGGAACCCTAACCCTTGTGTTCATCAGTATATAGATAGATCAGTATATAAAACAGAAAAGAAAATAAGCAGTCAAGTCCCAAAAGTTATGGAGGAATGTGTGAACACTCCCTGCACAGCAGATTCAAAATATGTAGTAGCTTTACTATTTCATCATGGTGGGTGACAGATGAGTAGGGCTTTCTGTATAGGTAATGTGATTATTTTGTTACTGTATTCTGATGTTGCTGAAAAGTGTTGGTTAATTTTAAAGGGGAATAGTCAGCACTAAGAGCCTCACACTCAAGTCAGGAGTGGGGGCAGTCCGTACTCTATGTGCAAATACTTTTTTTTTTATATTAACTTTTACTGCAGCATAGTAAATTGTATCAGACTGATTTTGTTGACTTTCAAGTTAACAATTGCCATAACCAGATTCAATCAATCAAGTCTTTATTTATCCAAGCGAAATGTCATTGAGGAGAACTCATTTACAAGATGGACAGAAATCCCAGAATCTCCTACAGCTGACGGCAGAGGAGAGCTGCAGTAGTGGGAGATTCAATAACCTGCAGTGCATGTTGGAGCTTTTATAAGCTCTGAACTTTTGTTTGCTGGTCCCACTGTCCTCTGGGGCTAAGTACAGTCACAGAGGACTGCAGTTAACCCTGAGAAAACAGCGAACCAGCAAATATTTGATCTGAGCTTATAAAAGCTCTAACATGCACTGCAAGCCCTCCTCTGATGTCAGCTGCATAGGATTCTGGGATTTCTGTTTACAGCAAATGACAGCTTGGAAGTCAACAAATGAGCCGGCACATCTACTATATTGTAGTAGACAGCAAGTAAAACAAATGTTACTGCACACACAGTGCAAATTACAACCCACTCCACTGACTGTTCCCCTTTAAATTAATGTATTTATATTCTTTTTAAGAAGAGACATGGGCTCTTTAATGACCACCATACCAACCAGCAGAAGAAGCAAACAGGATCTCAGTTTGAAGTCTCATCTGAAAGGCAGCACCTCAATACAGCAAGATGCTCCCTAACCACATAGTGGGGCATCAGTATGGTTACTTATAACCAAGGGGAGGGTGCCCATGCAGAGCTATCAACACCAGTTCCTACAGCACCTGGTGCCTGTTAAAGGTTTACCATCTGACTACAGACAAGGCCCAACCCTGCTTAGCTTCTGAGAGGTGACAGATCAGGCTCCTTGGTATTAAGACTACAGGCAATTTTAACTTTTTGGTACACTTCCCTCTGGACTGGTATCTTCCTGTGCTAGCATCAGTGCCACAGACTGAGGGAGAGGATTTGTAGGCACTCAAACACGGTCTCAGCGAGGTCAAGGTGCTTCAAACCCCTCCCACCATGAATGCAACAATGGGAAGGAGGTGTCACGGACAGGAAGTGAGAGCTTGCACAAGATAACCAAGAGCCAACACAAGAAGAATGATAGCAAGAATATCAGTGAATGTGCTTGAGGCCACTGCTGGTCAACATTTTCATCAACCATGTGAAAGCTGGGGTCTCCAGCAGGCTGCTTCAGCTCGCAAATGGCACTAAGCTGGCAAGGGCAGTGGTCTCCCCTGGAGATGGGGGCAAACTTTAGGGGGTTCTGAAGAGGCTGGCTGACTAGCTGGGATCCTGACGCAACCACATGCAAGGTCCTACTCTGATTGGGGATGGAAAACAAAACAACAAAAAAACAGAGGCAGGACCTACGCACTATGTAGATTCCCCTTATTGCAGTGGAGGCGGAAAAGGATTTGGGTTGCCTAACTGACAAAAGGCTGAAACATAACAAACAGTACGTGGCCACTGTCAAGAAGGCAAGCAGAATGTTGGGGTGCATTAAAAGATGGTGACCACGGACAAGGTAAGCATTCCTACCAGTTTACAAGGTCCTTGTCAGACCACAGCAGGAGCACTCTGCAGTTATGGGCTCAATACAGAAAGGTCACTGAAGCAGTCACGACAGTACAATGTAAAGCTGCTGAAACTACCAGGGGTTTAGGGGACGACAGGTAAGAAAAGATCCTGGTTGCCCTTAACATGTTTACCTTGAAGCAAACGAGGCCGAGAGGGGACAATCTCAGTCTCCAAAATATTCAAGGGTAACAAAAAGACTGGACACAAATGCCTGGTCCGGTGTCTTCCAGAAGCACACTGAGACTCAAAAATTCAAGGGAAACATTAGGTTATGGGCATTTCTTCCAGAGGGCTGTGAACCTACAGAACAAGGTGGTCAAGAAACTCCAAAAAGGCTGAAATCCCACTCAGATGAAGCAAGAGAAGCTGTACCGTTAGAATGTTGCAGGCGGTTTTATTTGAAGTCAGAGATTCATCTCAGTCTCCCTCATATAGCCACTTAAATCCGAAAAGAGTCAGATATTTAAACAAACTGTAGACTACCAGTCACTAACAGGAAGGCCAATGCCCCAGTGCTTTGCTTGGTAAAGAGCTTCCTCAGGGTTCAGAGAAACAGGAGACAAGATGCACTTTCATAGTCTCATACTGGTGACATCACAAGACTGACCTTTCCTAGAGGACCACCTTAGTGAAAGTAAATATTTAAAATACAATATAAAAATCAGAACTAAGAAAATGGTCCGACACTACAAAGTAATGCACATCTTCCATCCTCTGCTATTCAGCAGCACAATCTGTGGTAAATGATTTTTAAATGGAATGTTTCAACTTTTGAATATTTAACTTACCATATAGCGCTATTACAGATGTACATTGCTTTATAGTGGGAGACTATTTCCTAGTCTGAATTTCTATATTACATTTTATTATTTGCTTTCACTAGAGTGGTTTTCTAGGAAATGTCAATCTTGTAATGTCACTAATATGGGACTATAAAAGTGTACCTCGTCTCAGATTTCCCTGCCTCCCTGATGAGGCTCCTTATAGAGCGAAGCACTGGGGCACTGGAAAGTGCAGTTACGCAAGAACTTACCGTAACAGTAGATCTTCGAGAGAGGTTCCTGCAGTAGGTCATCACATATAGGACTACGCCCCCGGCATCAGGACTGGACAGCAAACTTTTCCAGCAATGTCTGGCGGGGGACCGCCCACCCAACGTCACATGACGGATGTCAGCGTGACCCTATATAGTGGGCAGTTCCCATGCCTGCCTTCCAGTTCTCCTGCCGGAGATCCAAGGAGGATGAGACAGGGGAAAGAATGAGAATCCTGGAGCCCAGTTCAGAACAGGCTGAAAGAAATGCAGAAACTGGGGGGAAGGAGGGAGGGACAAGGTGACCTACTGCAGGAGCCTCTCTCGAAGATCTACTGTTACGGTAAGTTCTTACTTAACTGTACTATCTTACTTCGAGAGGGTTCCTGCAGTAGGTAATCACATATAGGACTGAATCCCAAGCAGTCACTCTCAGAGAGACAGAGAGTCTCATGGGAGGAGGAGGAACAGAACCGGCCTAGGACAGTAGGCCCTGCAGAACAGTGAGACCAAACCCGGCCCTATGCCTAGAAGCAATGTCCAGACTGAAATGCTTTGTGAAGGTATGGACCAAACTCCAGGTTGCTGCTGCACAAATCTCTGCTGCAGAAACATTCCTTAGGAACGCTGTAGAGGTAGTCATGCCTCTAGCAGAGTGATCTCTGACCTCCCCCGGAAGAGGTGTGTCATACTTCTGATAACAGAAGCGGATGCAGTTAGCGAACCACTTAAGATAGGCATGGTTTAGATACTGCCAACCCCAAGAATTTGGGGGTGAAAGAGACAAAAAGCTGCTCAGACTTTCTGGATTCTTTGGTTCGGTGGACATAACACCTCAGGATTCTATGCACGTCCGAAGTGTGAAGGACAGCCTCCCCATTTGAGTGAACAGGATAATAAACTGGGAGTTCAACAGATTGGTTTAAGGTGAACTCAGAAACCACCTTGGGAAGAAATTTAGGATTTGTATGCAAGACCGCCCGGTCCTTGTGAATAATCAAATAAGGCTCCTTATGCATCAGGGCCTGAAGCTTGGAAATTCTACAAGCAGAAGTAATGGCAACCAAAAATAGCACCTTCCAGGAAAGGTAGCGCATGTCACAGATCATTGCTGGTTCAAAGGGATGAAGTGTAAACTTCTCTAACATAAAATTCAAATCCCAAGGTGGGGTGGGGTTTCGGATTTGGGAAGGGGGGGTTGAGATGGAGGATCCCTTTCAAAAAGGTTTTAGACACCTCCAATTGTGCCATGGGTTTCCTGCCCACTAGCACATGACAGGCCGATAGCTGACAAGTGGACCTTAAGAGAGGAGTAAGACAGACCAGAGTCTGACAGGTGTAACAGACATTCCATTATCTGTGGAGCTGAGCAAGTAAAGGGATCCCACCCCTTAGAAGTTGCCCAGATGGAAAAACGCTTCCATTTCATCGCATACGTGGACCTGGTGGAAGGTTTCCTAGCTTTCGCCAGGACCTGAGCCACCTTCCGGGAGACCCCGAAGCAAGACTGAATTATGTCTGAAGGAGCTACGCATGAAGATGTAGGGTGCGGAGTCCCGGATGCACTAGCCTGCCTTGATCCTGAGTCAACAGATCGTGTCAGAGAGGGAGGGGAACTGGGGGTTCCGCTTCCAGCTGCTGCATTAGCGGAAACCAAACTTGCTTCGGCCAGAGAGGAGCTATGAGGATCATCCATGTTCCCTCTGCCTGAAGCTTGAGAAGTACTCTCTGCAGAATGGGAAAGGGAGAGAAGGCGTACAAGAACTTCCCTGTCCAACATAGCGAGAATGCATTGTGCCAGAAAGCACCAGGCTCTAGAACAAGCGAGCAAAAACTGGGAAGCTTCATGTTAGATGGGGAGGTGAACAGATCTAGTTCTGGGTGACCCCTTTTCAGAAAGGGAGAATCTGCTACTTCCTGACTTAATTCCCATTTGTGCACAAGACACGACGTCTGACTGAGGCTGTCCGCCATGATGTTATGAACACCTGGAACATGCACGGCTGTTTGACACAGGTCGTGTTGGACTGCTTAATTCCACACCCACATCGAGTCCCTGCACAGGGTGTACGATCGGGTGTCTCCCTGCTTGTTGATGTACCAGACCAGAGACATGCTGTCTGTCTGGATCAGCAGTGTTCCTCTCGATAGGATGGTCTGAAGGGCGAAGAACTGCCCTCATCTCCACAATGTTGATGTGTAAGGACATCTTCAACAGGGACCAAGAACCCCCAGTCCGATGGTTCCCTAGGTGCGCTCCCCAACCCAGACAGGAGGAGTCTGTGGTGAGGGTCGAAAGAGGTGGGGAACTTTGAAAGGAAGTCCCCGGGACAAATTCAGAGGACCTAGCCATCACAGGAGATCCTTCTTGAGCATGCCGACGACCAGAAAAGGATGGTCTAAGTCATCCAAGCGCTGGTCCCATCGGACATGTAACGTCCACCGTGTGATCCGCATATGCAACCTGGCTAAGGGTACCGTGGAGATGGAGGCTGCCATCAGGCCCAAAAGGTGTAGCAACGCCCTGGCCGGAAGAAATCTGGAAGTGACAACGAAATTGACCTGCTCCCGAAGTCTCTGCCTGTCTGAGGGTAGAAAGGCTCTGCACTGTACCATATCTAAGACCGCCCCAATGAACTGGAGGTTCTGGGAGGGGGTCAGGGATGATTTGGGGAGACTGACTGTGATCCTCAGTTGCGAAAAAAGGTCCACAGTGACAGAAAGGGAATCCAGAAGACTGTCCCCGGACAGGGCTGTCAAGAGCCAGTCGTCCAGGTAGAGGAACACTGCTATACCCAGACGGCGTAAGGCATCTGCCACCACCACCACCGCTAGGCACTTGGTGAAGACCCTGGATGCAGAGGAAAGACCAAATGGGAGTGCTGTAAACTGGAAGTGCTCCCCCGGAAGCAAAACCGCAGGAAACGGCGGTGGCGTTTGATGACCAGAATATGCAGGTAGGCATCCTGCATATCCAGTGAACAGAGCCAATGGTCCTTCTGCAGAAGGGGCAGGCGGCCCTGCACAATCAGCATGCGGAACCTTTTGTATTCGACAAAAAGGTTCAGACTTGTGAGGTCCAGGATGGGTTTGAGGTCACCATTCTTTTTCGGGACCAGGAAAATGTGGGAGTAAAACCCCTTTCCTCTCTGGGACAGAGGCACGGTTTCTATGGCTGCCTTCCATCTCAGGGCTCTGATTTCTTCCTTGACCAGATGAGCCTGGTGCGGGGAGTAATGCAAGCGACCCGGTGGAGTGTCTGGAGGAAACTCCAGAAACTCCAAGGTGTGCCCTTTTGATATGAGCTGCAGGACCCATGCGTCTGACGTGATGCCCTTCCACTCCTGCATGTGGAGGCCGAATCTGCCTCCCTCTGGCTCCACATCCAGAGGTAGAGGAGAGGGAGGATAGTGCGAGTCAGGAAGCTGAGGGGCGAGAGGGTACAGACCCTCCCACTGCTCTTTGGGACTTAGCAGCTGGGGAGAGGTAAAGGAGAAACCCGTGGCACGCCTCTTGGTTTGCTTCCTGGAGGGGAGTTGCTTTTCTTGACGCTTACACTGACATCGACAGGGCTGCTTCTTTTGATAACCTCTTCGATGTCGATACATCGATCAAACAGATGCAAGGGCCTGGCCGCTGTCTTGGAGGCCCATGATTATATCTTTAGTGTCCCCCCCCCCCCAAAACAGGACGGATTCCCAGAAGGGGGCATCCTGTATAGCTGCTTGAACATCCACAGAGAGCCCAGAGATCCGCAACCAGGCATGTCTCCTGAGGCATACCACATTGGCAGAGGAGTGGGCCACTATGTCCACCGAGTCGCAGGTGGCCAGCAGTGTGCGCCTGCATGAAATTTTCAACAGGCGAAGTTCTTCTGCGAGCTCATCTTTAAGCTCAGAGTCCTCCATGGCCATGATACCGGCTTCAAGATTGGCCATGGTGGCCTTCTGAAAAGATACCATGTGCGCCACATAGTTTAAGGACTGGAGGGCGCATGTGCGGAGGAGTACATCTTCCCAAATTGGTCCAGTTGCCTGGATTACTTATCCGGGGGGGGGCGGTACTCATGAGTGGCAGCTATTATGATGGAGTCCGCCTTGGGATGGGAATCCAAGAAGGAGACGCCTTCAGGTGAGTGATAAATCTGGTCTGCCTTCTTGGGGACAGCCGGGATACAGTGCGGTAACTGCCAAACAGTGGTAGTTAGATCATGTGGAGCTGTCCAGGGAGGGACCAGGATGGGAGAGACAGCCTCTAAGTCCAGAGGTTCGGCTAGATGCTTTCTCTTTGGATCCTGCTCCTCTGTGTTCCAACCGTTAGTGTGTTGGATTATGCAGAGGAGCTCACTGTCAACCCGCAAAGCAATAGTACAGAAAATTATTCTCCCGCTATTTGACTATGGGGACGTAGTTTATGACACGGCCTCCAAATCCCCCTTGCCAGGCTTGACCCCCCTTTTCCATTCTTTCTGCCGTTTCGCCCTTGACCGCCCGCCCACAACTCACCACTGTGACCTCTATAGATCTCTAGACCTGCTTTCTTTACGTGACTGGAGAACAGCACACTGCAAAAGGTTAATATCTAATTACTGGACCCAGTCCCTCCCCCATTACCTAGCAGCTACTCTAGCTACCCAAACTCTTCCAACTTACTCCCTCCGGCCAACTTACTCCCTCCGGAACACCGATGCCAGGATACTCCAACTCCCTCATATGACTTCTGCCAAAGGTCAGCATGCCTTCAAGTACCGCATGCCTCACATATGGAACTCCCTCCCAGCTGTGCTCAGACACTCTACCTCCTCACAGCAGTTTAACCTTCTTCTCAAGCAGCACTTCGTCTCCGCCTACACGTGCAGCTAGCCCCCTATAGCAGCCATCAGCCTCAAATGTGTATGCTGTCAGTGGGTTTTGCTCTCATAGGTATTCCCCTTACTGCAGAGATGAGTGGCCCTGGTTTTAGCTCCAAAACTGGCGTTCTTGCACTTTTAGCTACTCCATGCCATGTGGCAGGTATATCTTGTTTCTTGTACTCTGTATTATTTTTCATCAATGTAATGTTATATTTCATGTATAGTTCTCTCCATTTTCCCCTCCCCCAGGACGCATCTGCTGTGCTCAGTATGCCTTCCTGGTAAAACTTTTAAATAAATAAATAAAGGAGGGATCCTCTGGAGGAGATTTGGGTGATTCTTTGCCCTTAGGAGAAGACAGTTCACCTGAGGAGGACTCAGACGTGTCATGGTCAGAGTCAGGAGGATCCTCCCTCTCTGGGGTCCCAAAATCTGGCAGGATGACCTCCCAAGGAGTGGCTCCAAAAATGTGCACTGTAGAGCGCTGGGAACTGGCAGGTGATGAGGAACGAGGAAGCATGACCACTAGACTCAGTAGCCTGCGTTCCAAGTCAGAAACCAGTTGAGATCTGGTGTCCTTCCACCAGGACTGTATCAGTGAATGGAAGTCCTGTTGAAGAGGTGGCAGAGGTGGATAAAAATGCATGCCGAAACCAGGATACTGTTGGGGAGGATACCCTTGGTAATAGGAGTAACCTGGATTCTGGTATCCGGAGTAATAAGCCTGGGAGAAGGATCCCGTCGCCAGACCAGACAGTGGAAAAACAGGCACCTGGTGCCTGGAAAGAGAGGGAAACCAGGTATGGGCTCTTGTCCCGGTGGTCTGGAAGGACCGGGAGTGATACCAGACAACAGGACAGATGACATCCGGGGCGGGGGCCAGCGTCACGGGAAGTTAAGTCGGAACACATGACGTCAGGGATCAGGACGTTGGGCCCTGTGTCCGCGGGTTTAAGAGGGTCCGACAGAGAGAGCTGGCGAAAAGTATCTTGGTGCCCTTGTGTCAGGGAGGAGCAGCCAGCGGAGGTGCCATCACGTCTGGGTAAAGGCTGGACCTAAGGCCGGAGACGATAATATAGGGGCCCCTGAAAACAGGGGAACTGGTGCGGGAAGCTTGGAGGGCATCCGGGGTGGGGTGGGGCACCACTGGATTGGCGCGAGGAAATTACTCACTTCAAGGGGTCCCTCTTCCTCCTCTGTCCTAGGTGCAGGATCTGGGGCAGGAGGTTCCACTGGGGGAGGAAGGCTCCCGTCCAGGAGGGTCCTGGATGGAGGGCTGACAAGAGAAGCCAGCATGCTCGACCAGGCGTCGGGAATATTGGCATCAGCCTCAGACGTCTGAGCGGTCGCCCGAAACTCGGACGTCCGACTGATCGGACAAAAGAGGGACCGGGCAGAGGGAGAAGACCCTCGACCAGCTTATCAGTCAAAGTCGGGCAGACTTCTGGATGTTTCAGATGGGAGTCCCGCCTACCGACAACTGGGTGGGCCCCGGAGGAGCCAGGGTCCGACTTACCGGAAAGTACCGTCTGAAAGCGGAAGGAAGATGGCAGAAGCACTGGAGGTCATCCACGAAGCTGCCTGGGTCATCATGAGGGTGGGCGGTGGGGAAGGAACCTTGTTGGTCGAAGGCTTACTAGAAGTGGATCGTTTCCCGGTCCTCTAGGCGCTCCTGTTCCTTGTGCCTCTAGTCTTTCTTCTGCTTTGACTCTGAAGAAGGGGAAGAAGCT
Source organism: Neoceratodus forsteri (assembly GCA_016271365.2). Lineage (NCBI taxonomy): Eukaryota > Metazoa > Chordata > Ceratodontiformes > Ceratodontidae > Neoceratodus > Neoceratodus forsteri. The sequence goes on from CM028138.1 coordinate 424,630,414, forward strand.
GTGTCCCGATGTTTCTGCATCTCCTTCTCAAGGGTAGCTATTATGGTTTTCAGGGGATGGGCCTCCAGAGCCTGCTGTCGTCGTTTGCAAGTGGCCTGGCTGAAGGGCTTGCAGTTGGGACAGGCCACGGTGTTGTGATTCGGGCCCAGGCAGAAGAGGCAGCGACGATGACAGTCTTTGTGGGGAATCTGGGCTCCACACTTGTCACACTTCTTTGCCTTCGGAGTTGTAGGTGGAGAGAACAAACGGGCCGAAAGGAACAGACTAAATTTGAGAAAAGTAAGTAAAAAGATGGCGATTGACTACGCGAAGTTTACCGCAAGGTTCCAGTGTAGGTCGACGATGGGAAAGAACTGGAAGGCAGGAGTGGGGACCGCCCACTATATAGGGTCACCGACGTCCGCATGTGACGCCGGGTGGGTCCCCCACCAGACACTGCTGAAAAAGTTTGCTGTGTGGTCCTGACGCCAGGTGGTGCAGTCCTATATGTGATGACCTACTGCAGGAACCCACTTGAAGTAAGATTTCCTGTTAGTCTGCACAGTTCGGTAAAATCTGACTCCTGGATTTCAGTGGCTGTATGAGAGACTGAGCTGAATATCTGCCTGTAAATAAAACAGGCTGCAGCATTCTAACTGTGCAGCTTGTCTTGATTCCAGTGAGACCAGTGTTAGCCTCGAGTTCAGTGAAGACAGAGGACAAAGACTGTACATGCCTTCTTGGAGGGTTTAAACAGGGAGGTCTCCAGCAAAGAGAAGATGACCTGAATGAGGACGCAGCAGAAAAATACAAAGGTAAGGGGATCGGCGAATGGAAGGGACCCCCCCCGGACTAAAGGAAACAGGCACGGCCATGAGCAAGGAGTGGCCACAGCTAAGAAAGGAGGTACCTCAAGTAAAGTACAGGAGGAGCAGACACAGAAAAGGGGGGATGGTACTGATGTTATAGCAGAGGGGAGGGGCCATGATTGGAAGGCTATGTGCACCAGTGCCCACAGCCTGGGTAACAAAATCCTGGAATTTATGGCATAAAGGGCCTCCAAGGACCCAGATATCATGGTAGTCACAGAGGCATGGTGCAACAGCAACCATGCCTGGGAGCTAGCCATTCCAAGGTACACGCTGCACAGGCAGGACAGGGAAGGCAAGAAGGAGGGACGGGTGGCACTGTACTTCAGGGAAGGGATAAAAGTGACAGTCCCACAAAACAAGGGGGGGGGCAGAGGCGCTGTGGGTAACCCTGGAGGTGGGAAGGGGAAATGAAAATTACGTACCTACCGTAATTCTTGATCTTCTTGTATCTTCACCATTCATTACTGCTTGGTTAAGCGGAGGGCCGCACTTCCCACAGCAAAGTTTTTTTTAAAAGTCGGCTCCAATGGCCGCCCCAGAGGACGCATGCACAAGGCCATACAAGGCGGGGCGGCCAGAAAGCCGCAGACCTCCTATATCTCAGTTCTGGTTCTGGTGGCCGGAGAGGCGAAAATAAAGGGTAAGAAAAAAGAAAGCGCGGCAAGAGAGCCGAGGGATAGAAAAAGGAAAGGAAATAAACTGAAAAAGGAAAAAGCCGATGGAGAGTAGACAGAGAAGAGAGAATTCCTACCCTAAGGGACCGCAGGGCCTCCTTTCCGGGGCGGCTCTAAGGGAAGAACAGAGAGGAGGAAAGGAAGAAGAGGAAGAGAAAGAAAGAAACCAACATGTTGAGAGGGAGGACAGTGCCCATCGAGCATTGGTTGAGAGGCTTAAAGGCTCAAAACTGACCAGGGAGCAAGAATCCCATTTGGCAGGACTGAGGGGAGGTTCAACCGAACCACCTGAACAGATCCGAAGAGGGCAGACTCTCTGAACTCTCAACATGCAAACCCCTTCATCCTAGTTGAGGGCCCTTAGGCTGTCCGGCAGAAACTGTTCCGGTAGAGCGCCCATCCAGGAAGGGACTAAATCCCTAGCACCTTGTTAAGTGCTAACACAGAAGTGTATGGGAAAGACTATGCCTTCTCGAAGGCAGTTTTGTATGAAAAGTAGAGTGGAACTCAATCAGACTTTCCAGGGCAAGGCAGACAGATGCTCAGAGCTGACAAATTCGGTCAGCAGCTAGAAGAACTTGAAATAAGACCTGCCAGGGGGATTCCAGACTTTGTGGAGGCCAAGACAGGGCATGGCCACCTGGGCTGTGAAACTGCATGACCTGAAGAGGGTAAGGAATCGCACCATAGGGCAGTCAGAAAGAGTTCCCTCAGAATTAGAAAAACTTGGAACCATGCTCGTTCCCCTTTACCTTGAGGAAAAAAGGAGATCCATTCACAAGAATGGGGAAAAAGAGCAGAAATTTTTTTTTTTTTTGGCTTAAAGGCCAAGGGGAGTAAGAGGAACGAGACGGGAGGGGAGACGCCACAGAAGGAGACCACTGAGGGAAAGGTGGGTGGGTATCAGTAATGAATGGTGAAGATACAAGAGAAGATCAAGAATTACGGTAGGTACGTAATTTTTATATCTTCCCTTGTCAATCTTCACCATTCATTACTGCTTGGGTGAGTACCAAGCCCCCTCCCCTTAAAAGGGGGAGAACCCTGAGGGAACAAGACCCCCAGCCTCCTGTTGGTGAGAAACAGAAGGAGAAGACCTGGCTAATACAGAGAGAAGCCTAAGTGGGAGAAGAGCTAGAGGTGTCCCGAGGACGGGAGACGGAGGAAGCCCCTGCAGAAGTCTCCCAGCTCTGGAGAAAAGAGACAGGTCCCGGAAAGCGGAGCGAATCACCCCACGCCGGGCCAGGGTGACAACCTTGATAGACGAAGCCATGCCGTCCCGCCTAATGCAGATCGCTGTCCGCAAGAAGCCTGAAGCCACCTCACTGGCGCCATAAGATGCCCTTGCTTGGTGTCTTGCCAGCTCCAGGCCTATAGCAGAGAGGCAATAGCCTGTCTGGTGTGCCTGTATCAGGCATTGATGCTAAGAGCTGGAGAGCATCGACCACAGATGCCGACTGCAGGCAGCGTGGTGAGCCTGATGATGATGCAATGCAAGCCACCGCACGAGAAGAAGAAGAGAACACTCTTCGCCCCCACCGGTCGAATGTAGGGATTCCGAATCCGGTGGACGGTCATGCGCCAGGCGGCGATGTCCGGAAGGAGTCTATAGGTAGACCAAACCCGAGGACGGGTTGGGAAGGGTACCCAGGGATTCCGAGGGGGCACAATACCTTCGACGACAGTCTGCCGGGGCTGGAGAAAGGGCGGCTGGCGACTGCCAGGAATGGATAGACGCCTCCTGGAAGGGGATAGGACAGGAAGGTACCACCAGGTGTTGGGCACTGAATTCTCCAAGGAATTCACGCGTCTCTCGTTCAGTATTGTCTCGCCTAATGTAAGAGATTCGAAGATCCCTCACCATCCTCGAAAGGAATCGCTGATATTCAGTGAAATCAGTGTCGGAAGAAAGGTGAGCAAGGGGTTCCTCTCCCTCAGAGGAGGAAGACAAGGATGATGGAGAGCTCGAATGTCCAGAAGATTCCTGCGGCGATGGGGAGAGTCGAAAGACCCACTCATGCATATGTCTAACGTATGAGGGAAAGGCCGCCGCAGAACCTCTGAACTGCTCCCAGGATAACGGACTGGTAGGACCGACATGGCCTGGAAGAGCGGGGGGTGGAAGCAGAGGTACTGAAGAAGGGCACCTGCAAAGAGGCAACTGACCTCTGCTAGGACTCTGAAATCCAGGGAACGGAGCCCGAGCTGACAGGATCCCGGACAACAAACCAGGCCGCAAGACAAGACCCTGGGGATGCGATGCCTGGAAGAGCCCAGGGGGGATCTTCCCCTGTGACGAACCCGGGACTGCATGGATCCAGAAGGGCAGTCCACAGCAACACCACCGAGGGAACCTCTGGGCCCAAGAGGGAAAGGCGTATCGGGCCACGACTCCTAGCCACCCCACAAGGGGTGGCTGGCGGAGACCGCGACGACCGTCCCCCGCCCCTCGGACTCAGAGAGAGCCCTCCTCCTCGACTCCAGCGTTCCCCCACCCTGAGGGGTGGCAACAGCACCCAGGAGGGTAGCTGTCACAGACCCCCTAGGAGGGGGAGCCCCCCCTCAGTCCCCACCACATCACCCCCCCCGGGACCCAGGGCCACCCTTAGCCCGAGGGCCCTCAGGGGAGGACGGGAGAGGGGACAGCAGGAGGGGCCCGCTGTGGCGCCTAGCACCCCGTGCCACCGGGGACCCCGACCCCGAAGAGTCAGGGAGCCAGGATGGGTCCTCATCCGAATCATCGGCCTCCGAAGAGGACGAGACCACCAGAACCTCGATGCTGGCAACCCTAGGGGTCCCTCGAGGAACGGCGCCGAACGGGCGCTGGTGTGCAGGGGCGGCGTCGACGACCCCAGCCCACTGGGCGACAGCCAGGCCCGGCCCCTGGCTCCCCTGCCGCCAGTTAGGCTCACGGCGCCGCTTCAGCGTCAGAACCACCCCGCGCCGCCGGAGCGCAAAACTGGCCCGCGGCGGCGCCGAAGGCCAGAGCGGGCGCGCCACGGGCGCCGCTGCCACATCACCGCAGCGCCGAGGGTCCACCGTGCCAGGCCCAGCAGGCGGGCCTCGGCATTGGGGAGCCTGTCCTCCGAGGAGGTGACTGCCGGTGGTGTCCCTGCCGCGCCCCGGATGGGACTCACGACGTCCTTCGACACTCACGAGAGAGCTTCCTCTTCAGCAAGAGAAGATGAGGAAGCCTCCTCCGCTGATTGTGTCAGGCCCGGGAGGGACCCGGGGAAGGCCTAGAGATCTTACCTGGGAGTCCCTGTGAGCGACGCCGTCCCCCGAAGGTCGGCGGGGCCTTGCCGAGCTTGAACGCGCGGACTTCGAGGACACGACGGTCCATGGAGAAACAAGCGTCGCACGCATCCATGTTGTGGTTGGGTCCCAGGCAACGGAGACAGACATCATGCCGGTCTGAGACGGAAAAATGCCGGCCACAGGAGCACCGATGCATAGGGGCACGGCCCGCCTTCGACTTACACCTTGCTCCCGAACCGGACATGATGCGAACTAAACAAGCAAAAAAAGCTATAAAGCACTCGGCGCCGTAGATAGAAAACAAAAGGAACGGTCTTACCGGTGTACGGCGTCGAGTGAGTCGTGAAAACCTTCGGAGAAAACGAGGAGTCTTGAAGAAACCGAAAACACTATACGCTACCGCGCAGCAGGTGCAGCCTCGACGGCGGGCGAAACAGAACTGAGATATAGGAGGAGTCTGCGGCACCTAACGGCCGCCTCGCCAGATGACGTGCACGTCGTCCCCGAGGGCGGTGCCTTGAGCCGACTTTAAAAAAACTCCCGCAGCGGGTACGCCGCCCGCTTAACCCAAGCAGTAATGAATGGTGAAGACTGACAAGGGAAGATCAGTACTTAGAACAGGAGCAATATATAGCGCTACCGGCAGGCAGAGGTTGTAGACAGAGAACTGTTGAAGACTAGAGAGAACATGGCAACAAAGGTTAATTGCTGCTGATGGCGCACTTCAACTTGCCGGTGTGGACTGGAGCATCCCGGGCGTCAGCCTCAGCCAGGAGTCAGGGACTCCTGCAAGGGCCGGGTCTCATACAGCTAATGAGGGAGCCTATGAGGGAGAATGCACTTCTGGATCTTGTCCTAAGCAATGGGGACAGGATAAAGGAAGTCACAGTGAGGGAGAATTTAGGAACTAGCGACCATCGAGCTGTGGGGTTCACCATAAGGACATCGCAGGAGGCTAGCCACACAGAGACTAGAATCCTGGATTTCAGGAGGACAGACTTCGGTAAGATGAAGGATGAATTCAGGAAGGCTATGCAGGGATGCGATGACATAAGAGTGGTGGTGGAACAGTGCGATAAGATAAAGGAAGCCCTAGATCTAGTAGCAAACCATTGTGTGAGGCCCTGCAGCAAGAGCAAAAGAAAGAGGAAAACACTGTGGTTCTCAAGGGGAGCAGCAGAGCTAGTAAGAGGAAAAAAGATGGCATTTCAGAGGTACAAGGCAACACAAAGTAAGGAGGACAGACAAGAATACTTGGAAAAACGAAGGGAAGCGAACAAGGCAGAAAGGGCAGCAAAGGCCGAAATTGAGGAAAAGCTACATAAATCAGTGAAGGAAGGAGGGAAGGCATTCTTTAGGTATATTAGTTGGGGGAGAGAGACTGTGAGACTTAGGGAAGAGGGAGGCAGGGTAGTGGAGAAAGACTCTGACAAGGTGACCGTCCTCAAAATATACTTCTGCTCCATATCAGTGGAAGTCGGCAGTGGGGTCAGTCCCCCATTAATGGAGGAGGGGGGGGGGCAACCAAGGAGTAGGGGTGGACATTATACCTTTTTCAGAGGACAGAGTGAAAACAGCACTAGAATGGCTTAGGGTGGATAAAGCTATGGGGCCGGATGGGATACACCCGAGGATCCTAAAGGAGCTCCAGGTAGGAACTGGCTAAACCTCTGGCTAAGCTGGTTCAGTAGATCACTGGAAACAGGCATGGTTCCAGAGGAGTGGAGGAGGGCACAAGTGGTACCCCTGCACAAAAGTGGTAGCAAGGAGGAGGCAGGAAATTCTTGCCCTGTCAGTTTGACCTCGATATTAGGTAAAATGATGGAAACCCTGCTTAAGGAAAGGCTTGTGGACTACCTAGACACAAGGGGGCTGCTGGACCCAAGGCAACATGGATTCAGGGCAGGGAGGTCATGCCAGACCAACTTGACGGACTTCTTCGAGTGGGAGATGAAAGAACTAGACAAGGGCAGAGTGGTAGATGTGGCCTATCTGGACACCGTGGGTGACGAGGGAACTAGACCAGGGCAGAGCAGTAGATGTGGCTTATCTGGACTTCAGGAAAGCCTTCAACACAGTTGACTAATCCACAAGCTGGCAAATCTGGGGACGGGGACAGAGGTAGTCACGTGGGTTAGAAACTGGTTGAGTAACAGAGCACACAGAGTGGTGGTAAATGGGGTTAGCTCTCAGGAGTAATGGGTAACAAGTGGCGTACCCCAGGGATCAGTGCTGGGACCAGTGCTCTTCAATGTTTTAAGTGATATAGCAGAGGGTCTAGAAAGGAGGGTTAGCCTGTTCGCAGATGATACAAAGCTATGTAACAGGGTAGATACACAGGAAGGTACAGAAAAAATGAGGAGAGATTTGAAGAGACTAGAAAATTGGTCCAAGGAATCGCAGTTGGGTTTCAATGCAAAAAAGTGCAGGATTATGCACCTGGGGAGAGGGAAAGCACAGTTATGCAAGAACTCACTGTCACAGTAGATCCTCGAGAAGCGCTCTTGCAGCAGGCTACACAAAAAGGACTGTGCTGCCAGGCACTAGGACCCCATGGAAAACTTCTAACTAGCAATTCACAGCGAGGACCGCCCCAGACGTCAACCAGTGGTATAAAAGGGGAGGTCCCCAGCCCCACCACAGTTCTCCTGTCGGAGACCCGGTTGAGCAAAAAAAGGATTGGGGGAAGGAAGGAGGAAAGGCAATGCCTGCTGCAAGAGCTCTTCTCGAAGATCTACTGTTACGGTAAGTTCTTACGTAACTGTACTATCTTACTTCGAGTTGGAGCTCTTGCAGCAGGCTACACAATAAGGACCGAGTACCAACCAGTATCAGAGAGACCCAGGTTGAAAGTGTGGAAGAGCCAAACCTAATGAGAGGAGTCCCTGAAGGACTGCAAGGCCAAAGCCTGCTCTCTGACGAGAGGCACTATCCAGGCTGTAGTGCTTGATGAAAGTATCCACTGAGCTCCAGGTAGCAGCAGCGCAAATGTCTGCTGCCAAAACATTCCTGAGAGATGCAAACAAAGCGGCAACCCCTCTGGTGGAGTAAACCCTAACCGAGCTCGGTAAGGGTTTGTCATGTTTGTTGTAGTAAAACGTGATGCAATTCACTAGCACTTTGAGAGCATCTGTTTAGCCACTGGTGAGCCTAATGACCTTGGGGCAAAGGAGGTGAACAATTGCTCAAACGTCCTTGTGGATCTAGTACGATCCACATAATAGCGAAGAATCCTATGGACGTTGAGGGTATGCCGGAGGGATCCCCCAATTAGCATACTCCAGATAATACACTGGCTAGTGAATGTCCTGACTGAGGGTGAACTCTGACACCACTTTGGGAAGAAACCTAGGACGGGTTCTCAAGGACACCCTATCCTGGTGAAAAACCAGGTAGGGCTCTTTACGCATAAGAGCCTGCAGCTTGGAAATCCTCCGAGCGAAAGTAACAGCAACTAAAAATAACACTTTCTATGACACAAGGCGAAGCTCGCAGTCCGTGGCTGGTTCAAACAGGGGCAGGGTGAGATTCTCTAACAAAAATAAAAGATCCCATGGGAGGATCCCATGAGAGGTTTTAAATGCAATATGCCATGCAAAAAGGTACAGGGCAGGTCCAGCTGGGCAACGTATTTGCCCTCCACAGATAGGCTAAAATCACTGAAAGGCGCACCTTAATGGAGGAATAACGGAGGCCGGTGTCCGAGAGGGAAAGTAGGTACTCCAGGATAGAAATAACAGGGCAGGAGAATGGGTCCAGATCACGAGCAGAAGCCCATAGGCAAAAACACTTCCATTTCATGGCATAAGCAGCCCTAGTGAGAAGGTTTTCAAGCTGTGACCAAGATTTCCGCAGCCCTTGAGGAGACTCCGAAATGCGTCATAACTACGTCTGTAGGGGCCATGCATGGAGATGTAGGGGATCTGAGATCTAGATGGACCAGAGAACCCCGCTCCTGGGAGAGCAAGTGGGAAGATAGGGGCAGAGGGACTGGAGGTTCCACAGCCAGCTGTTCAGCAACAGGAACCAAATCTGATGTGGCCAGAGTGCAGTAATTAGAATCATGTCCGCACACTCTGCTTGGAGCTTGAGGAGGATCCTTTGAAGAAGAGGGAAGGGAGAAAAGGCATACAGAAATCTACCTATCCAATAAAGGGACAACACGTCTCGCCAAAAAACACCAGGCCCTGGATCTAGCGAGCAGAAATTGGGCAGTTTGGCGTTGTACGGGGACACGAAGAGGTTCAGCTCTGGATGACCCCATTTGTCGAAGAGGTAGTATACCACTCCAATGCCGGCACTGCTTGATCGTCACTGACATCACAAGGTTCTAAGAATGGCTCTAATGTAGTAGTTATTTTGCACAGATTCAGTCATCTATACATCTCTGGACTGCTTCTAAATACAGGTATGGTCAATACCTCAATTAAAAGAACTATTCATGGGCTTTCAAACTATGTCTGCCACTGTCTGTGAATGTGCCCCTTTAAGCATCAGAAAGAGGGATCGGGCAGACTGGATGGGACACAAGGCCCTTATCAGCCAACATCATCTATGCCTTTAAGTTAAGCTTGGACAAATTTCTGCTCACCAAGGAAATCTGAGTGTACCCTGAGGTAGCAGTGTGTGCAGGTAAATTCCTATAAATCAGTACATGTTGGCTTCTGCCTGCCCAAAGGAGCTGACACAAAGCATAGTTATTCATCCTGGTTTGTGAAGTAGGGAAGGTGGACATAACAGACCAAGAGTCACTTCTGCCCTTAAATTACTACGTTACTATGTCAGGGGAAACAGAATAATAAAAGAGAATCTACTATATCTGCTTCACCACAGGGTCACAATCCCAGTCCTCGTTAAGCTGCCCCTCCCTCAACATTACCTGCACAACCTGGTACTTACTTTCTGTAGCTGTGGCGGGCAGCAGCGCTACCGTGCTGGTCACAGCACTGGCCAGTTCATTCAGTCCATTGCTCTCACTGGCTGGATCGTTGAGACTGTCTGCTGGGGCAAGGGCCTCTGTAGGGATGTGGTGGTGGTGGTGCTGCTGCTGGTGGTGGTGGTGATGCTGCTGCTGCTGCTGCTGTTGTTGCTGTTGCTGCTGGACTTCGTGGAGGTGCTGCTGCTGCTGTAGGTGGAGCTGGTGCTGCTGCTGCTGTTGTTGAGCCTCCTGCAGCTGCTGTTGATGCTGCACCAGGGCCGCCAGCTCCTGCTGGGTCAGCACAATGGGAATGGTGGTCTGCTGTCCCTCGGCGGTCAGCTGTCCCAGTTCTGCTTGGTGGGCTAGCTCAGCATGGGCAGCTTCAGAAGAGTCCATTGGCTCACCAGCACCTGTTAGACGCACTGCATTAATCACAAAAATGTTAAACCTTTCTTTTGTCTCAACTTCACAGCTATGTCCTCACCTCAAAAAAGATACTAAAGCTTAACAGGTAGTGTGGTTTGACGGTTAGACCAAAGGCTTGAGACCCAGGTTTAGATCCCACTAGAGCCACTTATTGTGTGGTCTTGAGCAAGTCACTTAACCTCTCAGGGCTTCAGTCCACCAAGCTGTAATAATAAATAAAAGCAGTAACCCACCAAAAACAAGACACTGCATCTAAACTAGGCTATCTTGGATAGATTACAATAAAGCAAAAAATAAAGCATTGTTTTTAACTTCTGTATTTTTAAAATACCCTCCAGAAATGTAGCATGATACCCAAAATCCCCCGCTGGAGCCCACAGGGAGCCAGACGTGTCATGTACGTGAGGAAAATACAGGTTACTCACCTGTAACAGGAGTTCTAGGAATGGCATATGTTGTTCATCCACACTTATTGGCAGGTTCCTTGCCGCTTTAATTGTTGCCGGAAGGTCTTCAAGCTGGCTCCTCCCACCCACCCGGGTGGTAAAACCTCTCGCTCCGCCTATGATGCCAGATCTAGCCTGGCTGAAGCCAGGTTGTGCGTCAAGCTCAAGGGAGGGAATGTGGATGAGCACATATACCATTCCTAGAACTCCTGTTACAGGTGAATAACCTGTATTTCTAGGGACATGGATATGTTGTTCAATCCACACTTATTGGCAGACTCCTAGCAGTTCTTCGGGAGGAGGGAGGCAAGGTACACACCCCCGATACTTACTTGGGAAATAAGGGCCGGAGAACCGAGGCCCCAAAACCAGCATCCCGGCGTGACTCTAGGTAGATGTGGTAGTGGGTAATAAAGGTGTGTGCCGACTTCCAGGTAGCAGCCCTGCAGATATCCTGGATAGGGACGTCCCTGGAAGCAGCTGCCGATGCAGCAGTATGGCGGTAGAATGAGCCTTATCCTCTGGGAGGCTCCATGCCCACCAACCTATAGCAGAGCTCTATGCAGGAGGTGACCCACCTGCTTATCGTCCGCTTGGCTGCAGGTCTGCCAGGTGCGCTTCAGCGAGGGTGACAAACAGCTGGCGTAACCTCTCCCGAACTCAGCCGTCCGCTCCTTATAATAAACGAACGCTCATCTAGGGTCCAAAGTATGGAGCCTATATTCGGTCTCCGAGGTGTGATTGGGGTAGAACACCGGCAGAATCAACACCTGGTTAAAGTGAAACTCCGACACCACCTTCGGAAGGAATTTCGGGTGGGGCGGACAACCTTGTCCCTGTGGAAGACCAGATAAGGAGACTCTATGGAAAGCGCCTGGAGCTCTCCCATCCTTCTGGCTGACGTGATAGCCACCAAGAAGGCGGTCTTCCACGACAGGTGGGAAATATCGCACCTGTGCATGGGTTGAATGGCTTGCCCATGAGCTTGGCCAATACCAGCAGTAGAACCCACGGAGGTGGAGGTTCTCGCACCAGAGGGGAAATGTGGTCAAGGCCTTTGAAAAAGCACCCAACCACCTTCTCCTGTGCCACCGACTGCTTTCCGGCCCGGTAAGCAGAGATGGCTGCCAGGTGCACCTTAAGGGTCGTCGACCGAAGCCCTTGCTGAGAAAGGGACCACAGATAATCCAGAATGCTTGCCAAGGGACAGGTGGAAGGGTCCAAGCCCTTCCCCTGACACCAAATGGAGAATCTCTTCCATTTGAAGGCATAGCATTTCCGGTCGACTTTCATGGGACGCCTCAACGATGTTGAGGACCTCGTCCACAAGACCCAAGGCCTGAACTCTAGCAGCTCAGGAACCAGGCTGTCAGGTGCAGGGATTGAAGGTCGGATGGAATACCTTCCCTGGTTGACTGAGATCAGGTCCGGGCGGGCTGGAAGCCGCCCGGGAACCTGGAGCTGAGGCTGAGGCTGAGGAGATCTGGATACCAGAACTGGCGGGCCAGTCTGGGGCTACCAGAATCACCTGCCTTGTCCCTCCTCGCCTTGAGAAGCACCTTGTGGATCCAAGAGAAATGGGGAAAGGCAGAAGAGCCCGGGTCCACGGCCCGAGAAGACATCCCCTGCAGTGAGCCCTGCTGAGGGCGGGCATGGAACAGACTCAGCCGCATTCTCCCTGGAGGCAAACAGGTCCACCTGAGGCGTGCCCCAGTGGGAGAACAGATCTTGTACTACCTCCGCAGGAGAGACCTCGTGAGAGCGCAGCCCATATCCGGCTTAGGGCATCGGCCAGGATGTTGGAGGCTCCTGCCACGTGAATGGCTAGGAGATCCGCCTCCAGGCTGCGACACGAGGGACCATATCACGGAGAGCTTCCTTGCATAACAGCATGGGCGCGTCCAGCCTGGCAGTTCAGATAGTACATGGTCGTGGTATTGTCCGTCTGGACCTGAACCACTTGACCCCGTAGAAATGGAGCGAAGCCGGTGAGAGCTAGGCGGACCGCCCGGAGCTCCAGCAGGTTGATATGGCATCGGGACTCCCGAGGGGACCAGAGGCTGTGCACTCTGTGCTCCCTCAGATGGGTACCCCAACCCATCAGAGATGCATCGGTCGATAGAGAGACCATCGGCTCGGGGCGCACGAACATGATGTACTCCTGCAGGTGTGCCGGAACAGTCCACCACTGGAGAGCGTTCCGCATCTCCTGGGTCACTGTCACGGGCTGGTCCAACGGATCGCAGCGTTGTGACCACTGGCTGGCCAGTCCCCACTGAAGGGGACGCATGTACCAACGGGCCCAACGGACCACATTGGTGCAGGCCGCCATGAGGCCCAGGAGGCGCAGGAAGTCCCAGGCAGGGTGCGATTGCCCAACCAGAAATGATGGGCAAAGGAGGAAAGAACCTCGGCCCTATCCACCGGGAGCCGAGCTCTGGCTCTAAGAGAGTCGAGCTCTGCCCCGATGAAGAGTATCACCTGCTTCGGCATGAGTTCCGACTTGGCCTCGTTGATAAGGAGGCCAATCTGAAAGCAAACCTGGAGGGCCAGATCTCTGGACCGCTCTGGAGGGGGCTGCAATCAGCCAGTCGTCCAGGTAGGGGTACACCCGGACCCTCTGGCACTGCAGGAGTGCTGTCACCACTGCCATGCATTTGGTGAAGACCCTGGGAGCTAGAGAGAGGCCGAAGGGCATGGCACGGAACTCGTAAAGGGACCCCTCCGCTCTGAAGCGGAGGAATCTCTGATGAGATGGACGGATCGGGACGTGAAAGAACGCGTCCTGGAAGTCCAGGGAACAGAACCACACGCCTCGTTCCAAGGATGGTATTATCTGAGCCAGAGTGACCATCCTGAAGGTCCGAGACCTTAGGAACTTGTTCAGGTCGTGCAGGTCGAGAATGGGGCGCCAGCCCCGTCCGTTTGGGACCAGGAAATACCTGGACACAAACCCCGGGTCTGGAGGAGGATCCGCCACCTTCCTGATCACCTCTTTTTCGAGGAGTAGGGCAATATCGGCTCGGTGGGCCAACAGCGAGGCTGCGGACTTCGTTACCCCCCGAGGAGCGATGGCTCGAAAGGGTGGAGCCTGCTCGAACTCCAGAGGCAGGCCTTTTCCTACCACCTCCAACACCCAGCGGTCTGTGGTGATAGCGGACCAGGTGGAAAGGAAGTGTCGGAGCCGTCCCCCCACGGGGGGAACCCAGAGGGGAGTGACGAGGCTGGGGGCGGCACCCCTCAACACTGGGCAGGCTTGGAGGAGGAACCGGCCGAGGGACCTCCTGGGCCTTTATCTCCTTGCTTCCTGTTGGAGGAAGCCGCCGGCTTGGGTTTGGGAATGCCAAGCGTGAGCGTGCTGGCCCTGTTGCTGGTGCTGTTGGGCTGGTCGAGCTGCAGGGGCCGAAGGACGAAAGGACTTATGCTGTTGCTGACGGTGGCCTTTGTCCCTCTGGGCGGAGGTGACAGAGTCCAGAGTGGCACTGGACTTTTCGATCCGCTGGAGGTGTCCCTCCACTCCAGGGCGGAAGAGGTCAGTCCCCAAGAAGGGGACATCCGCCAACTTGTGCTGGGTATCCGCCGTGAAGGTGGATATCCTCAGCCATGCCCTGCAGCGCATGGCCACTGCGGCTGCTACTGACCTGGCACAGGAATCACCTATATCCAGAGCAGTCTGAAGCTGCTGCTGCACCACCGCCCTACCCTGGTCCCGCACCTGACGGACCGTGGTCTGCAGGTCGGTCGGGAAATGAGGGACAACCTCATCCAGGGAGCCCAAGAGGGCATGGGAGAAGTATGCCATCAGCACGGCCGAGCTGGCCTGATGGAGGCTGAGGGAGGACGCAGCGTACACCTTGCGCCTGGCAAAGTCCAGCTTTTTGGACTCTGTCGGGGGGCTTATCCACGTCCTCGAAGCTTGCGGCAGCCGGAAGATGCTGTCGGTGACTAACCCTCGGCAGAGGGGTGCTCCGAGAAACCGAGCAAAGAGCCGGTAGGGACCGCATACTTCCTGGCCAAGGGCGCAGGACAGGAAGCAGGCCGCTGCCAGAGCTCCAACGTTGGGCCGACAATGGCCTCAGCCACCGGAAAGGCCTCCGTGGGAGAATCCCCTCGGTCCAGAATCTCCGTCAGGGGATACTTGGTCCGTTTTGACACAGGCTCGAGCTGCATCCCGGTGGACTCCGAGATGAGTTGAAGCAGACTCAAGAAGGACGATGGGCTATCGTCCAATGACTGGCCCCCGGAGGACTCCAGGTCGACCTGCCTGGAGAACAGGGAGGAGTCGTCGTCGGATTCTGAAGAGTCTGCGAAGAGCTGCCTCGGCCCTGAGCCACCCTCTATCTGCCGAGGACAGTCGGGAGTGAGGGTGACCGAAAACCTGTGGGGCAGGCCGTGACCCGACCGAGAATCCTTGGTCGGTGCCCCAGACTTCGGTTGTGGAGGCGAAGGTTCCACCAAAATCGGTGGAGCAGCCGGTTTTGGCCGAGCAACCGGCCCTGGAACGAGTGGTTGCTTCGGTCGTTCGGGCGACAAGACACTTGATGGCCGGGGTCTGAACCGGAGTTGGTTTAGACCCAGACAACAGTAACTGCTGCCACATAAGCTCCTCGTAGCACTGATGTAATTTATGCTGAAACCTCCCCTCATCTGAGGAAGAGGACGAGGAGGAACGGTGTCGCCGCTCACTT
Organism: Neoceratodus forsteri; assembly: GCA_016271365.2. Taxonomy (NCBI): domain Eukaryota; kingdom Metazoa; phylum Chordata; order Ceratodontiformes; family Ceratodontidae; genus Neoceratodus; species Neoceratodus forsteri. Next base: position 424,645,675 of record CM028138.1, read on the forward strand.
CGGTACAGAGACCGAGACTGCCGATGTCGGCGGGAACGGCTTGACCGAGAAGAAGTCCGAGACCGAGATCCCCGGGGGGACCGAGGGCGGGTCTGGGAAGGGCCGGGATACACCCGCTCTTCCCTCGGCCTCGAACACTACAACCAGGGACTGCGGCCCAGGCGCAGAGCAGATCCTCGGTCTCCACGGGAACGGTGAAGGTGGGTTAGTCGGCTTCACCAGTCGACAGCCGAATCCGGCGGATCAAGAAAAATCTCGACTGCGTCGGACGGAGTCTCGGCAAGGCTGGCCTGGCCAGGGACACCGTGAAACCAGCTGGCCTGAGCCGCCAACCGACCGAAGTCGACAGTCGGCTGTCTGGGAAGGAGACCTCTCCCCTCCCACGACACGCAGACGGTGGGACTACCCGACTCCTCCTTCTTGGGCGAGAAGAATGTCCTGATGGCCCCTCTCCTTCGTGGAAAGGACTGACAAAGCTCCTTGAATGAAGCCGTGTGCGAGGAACTCAGAGGCGCGGGATAAATGCTGCGACCGAGGAGGAGGAAGATCTGGCCTGAGCCGCCTCCTCCGAGGGGCGATCATCTGCTCGAGCTGCTCAGCCGGGCCAACATGTGGACACCGCCCAGCAGAGCCTCTATTGATTTTGCAAGTGAGCAGCTACTCAAGGTGACCAAGCTGCAATCAGCGCAGCGATCATCCAGGATGTTGGCAGAGAAAGAACGGCACAACTCGCAGGCCTGCGGGTCATGATCTAGGCCTAGGCAGTAGACGCACGTGGAGTGCGGATCCGTCCTGGACATTTTCTGCCCGCAAGGGCACCTCCGAAAGCTGGGAATAGGTTTGTCCATCGCAGTCGCGAGGGAAGATGAAGACCGAATTTTAGAAAACTTCAAAACCAGTTTCGGACGAACCGAAGAGTTAGGATCCAGTCTAAAACGCAGAGCGCTAAGGAGCTGAACCCGAGCTTGCAAGCGGTAAGGAAGATCTGGCGTCATGGGGCGGAGCCGAGAGTTTTACCACCCGGGTGGGTGGGAGGAGCCAGCCTGAAGACCTTCCGGCAACAATTAAAGCGGCAAGGAGCCTGCCAATAAGTGTGGATTGAACAACATATCCATGTCCCTAGAAGTACAGTTACGTAAGAAATTACCGTAACAGTAGATCTTCGAGAGAGGCTCTTGCAGTAGGTAATTACATATAAGACTGAAGCCGGCAGGTGTCAGGACCCCACAGAAAAATTTCTAGCTAGCAGTCTGTGGCGGGGGACTGCCCCCACGTTAGGTGACCAGCGTCAGGTGAAGTCGGCATAAAGGGGCGGTTCCCCCATGCCCGCCTTCCAGTTCTTTCTCACCAAAGGCCAAAATAAGGCAAGACAAGAGAGAAGCGGATATTTCCCTGCCTGGACAAGGAGCTGAAAAAGCTAAGGGGGATGGAGGGTGGGAAGGCATTACCTACTGCAAGAGCCTCTCTCGAAGATCTACTGTTACGGTAAGTTCTTACATAACTGTAATATCTTACTTTGAGAGGGCTCTTGCAGTAGGTAATTACATACAGGACTGAGTCCCAAGCAGTCCGGAACAAGGAGAAGCACTTGGGAAATGTAAAACTACCAACAAATAAACCTCAGGCTGTGAGGGTCTTAAGAAAGAAGACCTTGCAAAACAGCCAACCTGAAGCCTGCTCTATGGCAAGAGGCAATGTCCAAACTGTAGTGTTTCATAAAGGTATGAACTGAAGTCCAAGTTGTGGCTGCGCATTTGTCTGCCGCTGAAACATTCTTGAAACAAGCAGCAGAGGCAGCTACTCCTCTGGTGGAGTGACCTCTAACTTGACCCGGGAGGGTCTTGTGGTACTTGTCATAACAGAAAGTGATAGTGAGCCAACCACTTCGATATGCACTGCCCTCTCTTTTGTGGGCATAAGAGACAAAGAGCTGATCCGACTTCCTGAGATCCTTAATCCTAATGGTATAGTATCTCAGGATCCTGTGAACATCCAGAGTATGCTAGAGGAATTCCCCTTGATTGGAGTGTTGTGTAAAGAAAGTGGGCAGCTCAATGGATTGGTTCAGCGTAGATTCCTCTACCACCTTAGGGAGAAACTTGGGGTTGGTGCGCAGAGCCACACATTCCTTGTGGAAAATCAAATAAGCAATTTTGCACATCAAAGCCTGAAGCTCGGAAATTCATCGAGCTGAAGTAATGGCCACTAGGAAGAGAGTCTTCCAAGAGAGGAACTTCAAGTCTGCTGAAGCCGCTGGTTCAAAGGGAGGCAGAGTAAGCTTCTCTAGGACAAAGTTCAAATCCCAAGGAGGCGCAGGAATATGGATGGGGGGTCTTAAATGAAGAGCCCCTCTGAGGAAGGTCTTGCAGACTTCCAACTGCGCAAAAGTCCTGCCACCAAAAGGGACATGGTGTTGATGTACCAGACCATGCACATGTTGTCCGTCTGGATCGCTAGATGACCGGGAAGAATACAAGAGTAGAGAGCTTGAAGAGCATACAGTATGGCTCTGAGCTCGAGCACACTGATGTGTTGAGTGCGCTCGAGACTGGACCAACAGCCCCGAGTCCTGTGAGATCCCAGGTGGGCTCCCCAGCCATCTCCTGAGGCATCTGTCGTCAACACTTGGGAGGGATGTTCCAGACAGAACAGAACTCCCCGGCAAAGGTTCTCCTGCATCATCCATCAATGCAAGTCCCGGATCATAGGGTCAGAGAACAGAATCTCCTGGTCCAGGGCATCCAAAGTCTGGTCCCATTGAGACTGAAGCGTCCATTGAGAGGTTCTCATATGGAGCAGCGCACGAGAGACTGTTGGGATTGCAGCCGCCATGAGCCTGAGGAGGCGAAGGACTGACCGGGCATCAACCCTTCTGTGGCTGGACAACAGACTTGCTTGTGCCTGAAGGGTGTCCACCCTGTCCAGCAGCAGAAAGGCTTTGCCAATGGCCATGTCCAGGATCGCCCCAATGAACTGAAGTCTTTGACAAAGGACCAGATGGGACCTGGCCTGGTTGATGGTGATACCCAGGCTGGTGAAAACCTGCCGGGTAAAAAAGCGCTGGAGTTCCTTCCTGGACGAGGCCACCAGGACCCAATCGTCTGAGTATGGGAAAACCAGTACCCCCTGGATACACAGGTGGGCTACTACCACTGAAAGGCATTTGGTGAACACTTTGGGGGGGCCCAAGGAAAGACCAAATGGGAGGGCCTTGAATTGGTAGTGGCCCCCCTGAAAAGAAAACCAGAGGAATTTGAGGTGGGAAGGGGCGGATGGGGATGTGCAGGTAGGCATCCTGCATATCCAATGCACACAGCCACAGTCCCGGCCGAAGGCTCTGCAGGGAGAGCATTCTGAAGCACTTGTACTCCACAAACATGTTCAGGGAGCTGAGGTCTAGAATAGGTCTCACGTCTCCCATTTTCTTTGGAACTAGGAAGAAATGAGAACAGTACCTGGTCCCCCAAAGGTGAGTGGGGACCGGTTCTATCGCCGCCTTCAAGAGAAGGGAGGATATTTCTTCCCGAACCAGAGGAAGATGCTCCAGGAAGTAAGACAACTTGGGGGGTGGTCTTCCTGGTGGTTTCTAAAGAAACTCGATTGAGTGTCCTTTTGCTATCCGCTGGAGCACCCAAGCATCTGAAGTAATTCACTCCCAGCCCGGCAGATGGAAGGAGAACCTCCCTCCTACCGGTTCCTCTGGAGTGTCCAGAGGCTGTGGGAGAGGAGAGGAAAGGAGTGAGGAGGTGTGAGGCAGCGTGGTGGCCAAGGTTCCTGTAGCTTTTTTGGGTGGTGGAGTCTTGGCTGCCGTAGGGGCACAACACTTGCTGGCCCGTGGTTTCACTTTTGGTTGAGAACGTCTGTGAAAGAGGCGACGCTGTCCCTGAGGGGGTCTGTACAAAGAGTCAACAGACTTAAGTGCAGTGCCCTTCTCTTGCAGGTCAGTGATGATGTCCTTGACATCTCCACTGAACAGCACCGAACCCCTGAATAGCAGATTGCACTTCAGGGACCAATCCCGACACCCGGAGCCAGGCATGGCAAAGGCCCATGATAGCCGAACTCCTACCAGCAGTGTCCACTGCATCGTACGTGGCACGTAGCATGTGCCTACTGGCCGAACGAGCAGATCGGACTATAGCAGCCACTTCCTGCTTGGTTTGAGATTCAGGAAGGGAATCCAATTTGGATTCCACCTGACTCTGGATAGCCTTCTGGTAATCCCCCATATGAGCGACATAATTCAGGGCCCTGATTCCCAGTGTGGAAGAAGCGTACACCTTCTTCCTGTACTGGTCCAGAAGACGGGATTCCTTGTCTGGTAGAGACAAGCTAAGGTGTTTTGGGTTAGCCGACCGGCCGTGAGTGGTGCTAATCACAACAGAATCAGCTTTCAGGTGTATATACAATGAATCCACACCTTCGGGAGCCTGGAATAGCCTATCCGCTTTCGTCGGAAGGGGGGCTACCATGGACGGTTGTTTCCAAATACTAGAAACAAAGTCTGCGTGAGGCTCGATCCAGGATGGAATCAATGTTGGAGTTGTTTCGGGCAGATCCAAATGGGCAGCAAGTTTCTTCCGCTGTGGATCTGGCTCCAGAGATTGCCACTGGTGGACTTCCTGGATCTTGCTCAGCAGCTCCAGAAAGGAAGGATCTTCCACAGGAGACTTCGGAGGAGTCCTTGGCCTGGGACGGTCTGGAGAGAGCGAGGGTAGTTGTCAGGATCGAAGCACCCCCCGAAATCTGAGTTGGAGGTCTCCGAAGAAGTATGAGAAGACTCCACCCAGTGCGGGGGAGGAACGGACCCCTTGGGGAAGCATGTCCTCCCCGGCCCTGGCACCGTAGGGTTCACCTCTGGTATCGGGGGTCTTTTGTCTCCGGCGAAGGGGATCTGGTACTGGAACTGTCGTCTGTAGACAGCTCTCCACCTCTCTGGTGAGTTGAGCCTTGGCCTCAGTCCACCAGGCAGCCAGAGACTCCTTCAAATCCACCGGCAACGGAGGAGGAGGAGGAGGATGATACTGGAGGTATCCGTAGGGTGAGTATCCGTAGCTCGACAGCGGGAAGCCCAGTGTCAGGTAGTGAGGCGCCGGGTACTGCGGCATCGGATAGGCCGGTATTGGGTACTGCGGCATGGGATACTGCAGTCCCGGGTAGGACAGCGGATAAGACGGTGTCAGATACCCGGGAACCAGGGGCTCTGATGGAGCAGAAGGCCTTGGGAGAGGCCCAGCGAGCGGGCCAGGGACAGTTGGCCCAGCGGGCGTCGGGTCCAGCGTTGGGACGGCGTTCGGTAAAGGGATGTCACCCGTGTCGAGTAGACCAGGCCGGAGCTGACGCTCGAGGGTCCGACATCAGGGATACGCCCAGCGGGAGGGAGACATGGACGGGAGCGTGACTGGCGCCCCTCTGTCACCCGGAGAAGGATGACTCAAAATCTCCGGCGTCTAGAAGGGGAGACGGTGGAGCCTTGGTCATCAGCAGCGAGCGCTGTGGCGAGCCGGGGATGGCGGACTAGTTGAGAGGGTCCGGAGTCTGCTCTAACGCCAAGCGTCCGTTGGAGGAGCCAACGTCTGCCATACTGGCAGGATCTGGGTGGGAGTCAGAGGAGCCGGTGTCCGACCTGTCGAATCCGACACCTGACGAAGGACGTGAGGAAGAAGCAGCTTTGGCAGGCGTCTTTGAGGCTGTGCGCTGCCCCGAAGGGTCAGGCATCTTAGCGGCCTTGTCCAAACGGATGTCGGTGGCACTGGCGTCCTACTTACCAGACCTGCTCGACCTGGAAGGCTGCACAGTGGTGGCCTTCCCGACAGCGGTCACCTCCTTTGTCCCGGAGGCTCCCGATGGGAGGGCTGCCACCTTGGAAACATCCAAGGCAGCCGTCTAGGATCGGTCCCGGGGGGATGCACGTTACCTTTAACACGGTGACTCTGGCCGGAGTCGCAGGGGCCGTGGAAGTGGAGTCCCGGTGCTGCTTCTTCTTGTGGTGTCCCTTGGGGGAAGATGAGGCCTGCGGAAGCTTCTTCAGCTCCTCCTCCATGGAGGACATCTTTTTCTTTAAAATGTGGGCCTCCAAGAACTGCTGCCTCCATTTACCGGTGTGGCGTTAAATTGCTGGCAGTGCTGGCACTTCTCCACGGGGTGTTCTGGGCCTAGACAGAAGAGGCACAGGGAATGACCGTCCTTATGCGGGAGCTGGGCGCTGCAGGAGACTCACTTATTTTTATGCGAATTGGAAGGAATAGGGGACGACAAACACGGCAAATCTAGAGAATTATCGAGGAAAAACAAGAAAAAATTCGGTGACAGACAGACTGGCGAAGCAGTATGAACTTAACCACGAGGCGCTCACACGAGCTAACGGCGGAAAAGAACTGGAAGGCAGGAGTGGGGGACCGCCCCTTTATACCGACCTCACCTGATGTGGGGGCGGTCCCTCTCAGAGACTGCTAGCCAGAAATTTTTCTCGGGGGTCCCTGACACCTGCCGGCTTCAGTCCTATATGTAATTACCTACTGCAAGAGCCCTCGAAGTAAGATATTGACTTCCAGGGCCAAGAGGCATTCCTGCACCCATATGCTGGAAATTTCAGAGTGGCAGTGAAGTCCGCTACTCACTCACCTTTTTGGCCAGAGCAAGGGTGTAGCTATGGAATGCCCAGTACTGGTGTGGGGGAAAACACCACAGTCAAGGAACTCTGGCACTCACCTTATATCTCCCAGAGTTCAATGTGGCTCCCTAGCACTTACAACCAGTCATCTGGTGGCCATGTTCCCACCAGCCTGTCCTGAATCGAATGGCTGTACTACGAAGCAGCTCTGATCACGGCAGGTCCAACATTTTGTTTTAATAAACTCCATTGAAGTTGCAACAGCTTTGTAACACCTTGTATAGACTATTTATTCGCCAGTGGAACTGAACTTATTAAGGATCCGACATTTACACAAGCGCGGGTAAAGAAAAAAAAAATGCTAATTATGTACTTGCCATGATTCTTGATCTTGTAGGAATATCTTCACCACTGATTCACACTAGTGGGTCTGAGCCGGAGACACACAGACTCCACCCCCCAAAAAAAACAGTCGAGAGCATTCCTATCATGGCACAGATATGGAGTCGAGTATGTTTTCCAGATGGTTTCCCCAATGGGAATCATACTGTTTGTGACTATGCAGGCTGCATACCACCTTTCCATACAGAATTCCATAAATACCTTCAGATACGGTCTTATCTCAGGATGAAGGAAGAACACCTGACACACATCGGAAGAAAATGAAAATTACGTACCTACCGTAATTATGATCTTTCTGTGTATCTTCACCATTCATCACAGATGGGTATCTGGCCGGAGGTCAGGACCCCACGGGAGTTTTTTTTTTTTTTTTTTTAAAGGGTAGGCGGAGCCGACACCACCGGCGCTGCCCTCGAGACCGATGCACTGCGTGGCGCTCGCGGGTTGGCCATTAGGCTGTGTCGACTCCGCCTGCCTGCCAGTTCTGAGTCGCCAGAGAGGTAAGAGGAAGGGATGGAGGGTGGGACAAGAGAGACCAAGGGACAGAAAAAGGAAAGGATGTATGAACTAAAAGGAGAAATAATGACAGAGAACAGCAAAGAAAGAGGTTAGAAACTAAAGGGGATTGGGAGGGGCCCCAATCTTTGGAAGCGGAAGAAGGAAGGGGTAGGGTGGGTAAAGAATTTAGGAAAGAGGGGAGAAGGATAAGATATCCCGGACCCTGGTCCGTCTCCAGATTGTATAGGAACTGCAAGGAGTAGCAAAGCTTTCTGCCAGAATTCAAGGCACGGAATAACTGGCAAATACTCCAGAGAGCAGAGTCGGCTATTCTGGAAGAAGGACAGGATACAGGGATTCACTACTCTCTCAAGAAAAGATGTTTGGTGAAAAAAGGGTTTTTTTTTTTTTTAGGAGAAATAGGTTGAATGGAAACAGAGAGGAGGAGGGCAACTACCAACTCCCACCCCACAGGGGTGGAGACAAGGTACTAGAGAAGAAGTGCCACTCGAACTATCCACTCTTCCTGGAAAAATACTCCCTTGTGTGTCCCTATTTTACCCCACTCCTAAGGAGGAGAAGGGGAGTCACAGAGAGGGAGGGGGACCCAGAGACTGAGGCCCCAGAGGGATGGTGGGTGGGGTTGTGATGAATGGTGAAGATATACAGAAAGATCATAATTACGGTAGGTATGTAATTTTCATCTCTTATCTGTGTCAATATTCACCATTCATCACAGATGGGTGAGTACCAAGCCCCCCATGAAGGGGGTTGTTTCTTTACACTCTAAGGGACAAAGTCCCTTAGCCCTCAGTGGGTGACACACTATGGGGAACCTTCAGGGCCTGGAGGGCCAGTGGAGGGAGAGAGAGAGGCGGAGTTTCCCCGGAGAGGAAGTTGCCCCAACAAGCATCTCCTCTGCAGGGAGAAAAGGTAGGTTCCCTGGTGATGAGTCAATCACCCTATGCCGGGCCAAGGTGATGAACCGGGAAAGACGTAGCCATGCCGACCGCCTAGTGCAGATCGCTGTCCCTACGACCCCGGTAGCTACCTCGCTGGCATCGTAAGATGCCCTTGCTTGGTGCCTTGCTAGCTCCAGGCCACGTGCAGAGTGCGCGATGGCTTGTCTAGTTTGCTCCATGTCAGGCAATGAGGCTAGGAGCTGACCTAGCCTGGACCACAAGAACCTGTTGTAGGCTGCGTAGTGGGCCTGATGTGCAGAGATAGAGAGAAGTAACCGTGCTGAGTAGAAAGTCCTCCTACCCCAGAAATCAAAATCCGAGGAGTCGATCTGGGGGCCGGTCACGGTGAAGGGCGCGAAGCCCATCAAGAGTATCCAACTGCGTCAAACCAGACTGTAGATGAGGCATGGAACCGGGAGACTCCGGGGGTGCGTAATACCTCTGGCTGAGATCCCTTGGGGCAGGAACTCCGGAGAAGGGCATCTGCCAGGAATGCAACGACGCCTCCCGAAAGGGAGCCGGCCAGGGTGGCACCACAAGGGTGGCCTCGCCAAAATCACCTAGAAAGGTGTGCGCCGAGTGTTCAGGATTGCTAACAGAGGAAGGAGAAAGGTGCAAATCCTCCAACATCCTCACGAGGAATCGCTGATACTCAGAGATCAGCAGCCGGAGAGATGTGGACAGAGGATTCCTCTCCCCCTGAAGAGGGGGATGAGGAGCTGGAGGTCACCATCTGTTCAGTGGGTGGCTGCACAGGGGGAGGTTGGAAAACCTGGCTGTCCACTGCCCTAACGTAAGCAGGGAACTGGGCAGCCACCGCTCTGAACTGCTCCCAGGTGAGAGGGCCGCTAGGACCCAGGATGCCTGGGAGCGCAGGAGAGTGTGGCAGAGGGATGGGGACAGAGCCGAGAAGAGATGTCGGCTGACCTCCGCCTGGGCTAAGGAGCGGACCGTGGGCACCCGTGGACGAAGGTGCCCCGGAAGACCCCACAGCCGACAACTGAACAACCACATTGGTACTGCCTTGGCTGCGCCCGGAAGAATCCCCCCAGTGAGGCGACCAGGGACGTATAGGTCCAGAAGGACGGTCCCCTGCCTCAAAAGAACGGGACTCTCTCAAAGAGACCGTGGAGGAAGAGCAGAAATCTGCACTATGGCTTCTCCCAGGGCCCGGGTGGACCCCAGAAAAAGGCTGGCGCGTCGACCCCACACCCCTCGGAGTCTGAAAGAGTCCTCCTCCTCGAGAGGGCCAGCCTAGGTAGCTGGCATCTCTGGGAAGCCCCCGAAGGGGATACCCAGGGAGCAGTACCCTCCCCCCTGCAGGTGCTCTGATGGGCCCCAAAGTTGGGCGATCAAGGCACACCACCGGAGGGGGTACCACAACTGAGGGATCGGTGAAACCGCCAAGACCAGGCTGCAGAGCTATGGTGGCGCGCACCACTGCCTGCTGGTCAGCACCACTGACCCTAGTCTCGGTAGCCACCGACCTCACCTCAGAAGGGGGCTGGCTCCAACTGGTCGAAGAGACCACCGTGCTGCCCACGTCACCAGTCAACCCCGAGGGGTGAGACTGCACGTCGGACTCAGAGCCCGACTCAGTCTCCGAGGAGGTAGAGTCCGAGGCCCTGAGCCAAACCGTAGGAGGGCGGGCAGAATCATCCCTACCACCAGGCCCGGAGACCACAGCTGTGCCCGAGTCGGTGCCAGCGCCTCCCGCAACCCCGCAAGCGGGATCCGAGGGAGGCATGACCCCAGCCCGAGCCAGAGATCCAGAGCCAGGACCAGTCGCGGTACCATCTGGTCTCACGGCACCGGGAGTGGCAGCAAGGACAGGGATGGCACCGATGACAGTCCTGGCGGTATCCTCGGCGGTGGCGTTGGCGCCGCCCGGCTCCCCGGCACCAGCTGTGGCGGCACCACCGACGGCCCCAAAGGTGGACACGGTGCCGAGCTCAACCTCGGCACCGAGGCGAGACATGGCAAAGGACGACATCGCAGTGGATCTCACAGGCGCCGCAAACAGTGTCAGCGCCACAGATAGCGTCGACAGCCCGCGGCGCCACCGCCGGCCGTCATAGCCCATGGGCGCCCGAGTTCCAGCCAGGCGCGGCCAGCGTCGACCAGACCTTCGAGCCACAGAAGCGACACTGGGAGCCTTCACCCGAAGGGCAATTGCCATGGCAGTGCCTCCGCCCGCTCCCGGGAAAGAGCGGGATGGGCCTCCCTCGCCCCGCGGAAGATGCCTCGGCTCCCTCCTCCTCGGTCCGTATAGAACCGGGAGGACCCGGAGGAAGGCAGAGAAGGCGTGGCAGCCCGACTAAGTGCTGAGCCAGACTCCCGAAAGTCAGTGAGCTCGCCCACTTCCACCGCGCGTTGTTCGGGGACCCGGCGGTCCATGGAGAAGCAGGCGTCGCCTGCGAGTCCATGTCGTGAGGCGGGCCAAGACACAAGAGACACGATCGTGCTGGTCGGTGACGGAGAATTTTCGGCCGCAAGGGCACCGTCGCATGGGGGGGCTGACCCGTCTTAGAAGATTTCTTGCCCTCCGACCGAGACATGACCTACGGAAAAAAAACACCAAAAACAGACTCGACGTCGCAAAAATATAAGATAAGGAAAGATCTTACCAGGCGACGTCGAGTAGAGGCAAAAAACAGAACCGGCAGGGGTACCAACGGACTTGACTCAAGGATTGATTTTCAAGAGCAGGCCTAAGATTTTCTTCAGAGCTCCCAATGGCGCACCCTCTACGGCGGGAGATGGAAGAACTGGCAGGCAGGCGGAGTCGACACAGCCTAACGGCCAACCCGTGAGCACCACAGAGTGCGTCGGCCTCGAGGGCAGCGTCAGTAGTGGTGTATCGTCCACTTCTCCACCTTAAAAAATAAAAAAAAAAAAAAAAAAAGAGCTCCCACGGAGTCCTGACCTCCGGCCAGATACCCATCTGTGATGAATGGTGAAGACTGACACAGATAAGATCAACCCCAACAGTCCATCTTATCAAAACCTACGTAACAGGGAATATGGAAGCACACCTAATCAGTCTCTCATATAAAGCCCTGTAAAGCAGTTCTAAGATTTCTCCAAGTACCATTTTACTTAGACGAAGTGATGAGTTAAGCACTGCTCATACCATGAAACAGTGGCACAAATATACCCGTCAGCACACAGGATCACGGGTGCCCCCTACTGGAGGGAATACTCATGGAAATGTCACTTACAATACTTTTGGACATCTGAGGTGATCGCAAAATGTGTAGGCCCACAGGCGGACAGCTGCTGGCGAAACTGTGGAACTAGGTGGGCAAACCACACACATATAATGTGGGCATGCCCACTATTCCAACTTTTCTGGCAGTGTGTGATCCAAAAAAATAGAGAACATCTTTGAGCGCTCAGGTAAGACAAACCCTCCTTCATTCTGACAGTCCTCCCCCCTAGGTAAGTCCACACTGAATGTACCCACCTTAAAAATTAATACACCAATATTAGCGGCTAAAGAAGCCATCACCAGATTATGGCGCTTGAAGGAATCCCCTCCTTTAGTATGTGGAGAGATCTCATCATTGAGATATATCGGTTGGAAAGAATATCTGCTAGACTCATGAACTGCATTCCATCATTGAAACTTAAATGAAGGAAATGGGTAATGTATCAACTGGACAAATATGCAGACTTTGTTCCACAGGACCAGTGCTCGCCCCTCTTACCACTCAATTTTTTATTTATTTTTTTTTATTTACTACCAATACCATTTCAAATATAACCCACACCCCACTCCATAACTATTCACTCTATAGAATTTTCCTCTGTCATTTATTCTCTTACATGAAGATGATCTGGTGGAAGATGTACAGCAAAGATGCCAAGTTACCCAACAACATGATAATTGCGTCACCCCTAGTGGTTGCAGATATGGAGAATTTGTCCCCCACCCCCTTTTTTTCTACACACAGGAACTATGCCTTAAGTAAACAGCTTTCACATTACCTTCTCAGGAAATACACTGAAAAGGCAGATTGAAGGCTTTATGTTTAACCTTTCCATCAATGACAATATGCCGACTCAGATATCCTTTTGGAACAATATTTCAAAAGGGAAACAATACTTTCTACTGCATATTTACAATGATTTTAAGAATACATACCATGTATTATGTTGCTGAATTTTACCATGAATACTGGTATAATGTATACTATCATCTGTTCTTGATGAAAACTAATACCGTATTATTATTAAAAAAAGGAAAGAGAGGGATTCCAGAACAGAGATTCTGACCTTCTGGGACCAGAGTCTGTGACAACACCGAAGGTGACATCGAAAGCCTCTGGATCCCTGAAGACCAGAAATCTCACGGTAGGCCTCGCAGAGGACAACCTCAACAGTGCCATTTCTTCCCCTTCCAGCAGTAAGAGGAAGAAGTTGAGGCCAAGCAATGCTAGGACCCCAACCGGGATCAGACCCACTTCTTTTTGTGCTTCTTGGAGAACTGTCCTTCCGAGCACTGGACCACCCATAGTCAGAACCCTTCCTCAACGGCGAAAGTGGACCAGACATGGTCCCACTGCCGGAGTTGCTTGCCTGAGGAGGCTCCCTACTGTTCTCCATGGCCTTCGACCACTGATGCTCTGCAGGACTGAGAGACACTGACAGAACAAATTTTTTTTGTGTGAAAATACACTAAACTGACACAAAATTAAACTTTAAACAGAAGAACTAAATGCTGTTGTATGGAGGTGAAGTTCTGACTCCTGGCAGGCGAGCCACATTAACACTGATGTGCACATGACACAGAGGAAAAAAGGAACTGAGGCAGTCGAGGACCGGTGCCGAGGTAAACCTGTGCCCACGAGCTCAATCTTGTGGAGCCACACATGCACGCAGCTTACCTAGGTGCCAGCTGTACTGAAAAGTTCTGGCTCTGCGGGATCCTAGCACCTCCAACTCAGACTCACTAGTGGGAATCGATGACCGATTCTTAGAAGATCTGAAGTGAATGAGGCCCTCCCATGTTATAAAGGTGGTGCTAATGTGTATGGCATCAAATGCCAGGCTACACCGCAATGAGTGCTGCCCCAGCTATGAAAATTTTCCTGCAGAGTTGTGCTGCAGATAGCTTTCAGTCTAGTGTGGGTGGCTCTATGAAGGTGATATCCTTGAAGAAGATTAATCATTGCTGGTCTGGGGTGTATGTTTTTTTTTCTTTGGGGGGGTCACAAAACAAATTCCCAACCCACGCACTCAGCCATAGGAAGTAGACACAACTAAGGTTTTCAAGAAGCATGACATCCATCACACACACCCTCCTCCAATACAAAGAAACAGGGGTAATATATGCAACCCCCATGAAGGAATTATAGCTTCCAGCCTCACTTCTTGGGACAAAAATTATGGTTCTAGGGACATGGATATGTTGTTCATCCACACTCATTGGCAGTATCCTTGCCGCTTTAAATCTTGCCGGAAGGTCTTCAAGCTTGCTCCTCCACCCACCGGGTGGTATAACTCGGCTCCGCCCATGGCGCCAGATCTTCCTTACAGCTTGGAAGCTCAGGTTCCTCCTTAACGCCTCGTTGTGACTAGTTCCTTTTCTCCGTTTGCGGATTAAAAATAATATTTTGCAAAAGACTTCAGTCTTGATCCCTCAGCGGCTGCGATGGATAAATCGACTCCGGTTTGGAGATGCCCATGCGAAGAAGATGTCTCGGACGGATCCACACTCCTTAGTGTCTACTGCTTAGGCACCCAAACCGACCCGCGAGCTCGACCTGCTCATCTGTCACGCCCTCGTCCTCGAAGACCCATGCTGCCCGATTGCATCTGGGCCGTCCAGCGTTTCCCTCCGGTGAAGTCAAGGAGGCCCGGTTAGCGGTGTCCACGGCGGCGCTCGGCCGGATCAGCTTCGGCCGGATGAGTAAGCCCTCGAAGAGGAGGCGGCGGGCAGTATCTTCCTCGGCGCGGCATTTATCCCGCTCTCTGGGTTCTTCCTACACGGCTCACTGTTTGGACAAACAAACCAAAAAAAAAAAAAAAAACACCATACACAGAAATTATTGCAAAGCAAGTGCAAAGGCATACACTAGACATAATAAGCATGTCACGTCAGGAACGGAACACCTACCCATCACTGCCTGTTGTGCTGCTTGTAACACTGCCTGGATGGCCAATGCCTGAGCCTCTTCAGTGGCAGCTGCCTGAGCTGCTGCTTCTGCCGCTGCAGTGACTGCCAGCTCTTCAGGGGTTAAGCCTGTTACCATGAGGGTACCCTGCTGACCCTCAGCCATCAGTTCTTGGGGCAAGGACAACTGCTCCACCCCAGGCTGAACGATGCCTGCTGCCTCCTGGCTCGCTTCAGCCTCCATGGCTGCTGGGAGGTCTCCAGGAAGCTGCACCGCTTCAGCCTGCTCTCCCACACTCTCCACGAGCTGTTGTGACTGCTGGTGCTGGGTTTCTGCTTCAGCCTGCATCTCCTCAGATGTGTGTAGGACATCAGTAGAGGAGAACGGTGTCTCCGACTGCTCCGAGCTGGACACTGTAGCTGCAGACTCTGCGACATCAGTGGAGGAACCATCAGTTATTGAGGAAATGATCTGAAAATACACACAAACGAAAGGGAAAGCATTAGAGTTTGAGCTTATAGGATGAAATATGATGATGCAATCCTGGTGGAACGAGTGTGTCGGTCAAGAACAAGTGGTCCAGCACAGCAGAATCTCCATGCGATTAGTCTGAAGTGGTACATTTTTAGATGTTAAGGACCCTGGACAGTATTTTCAAATAGATAAAATAGAAACTGTGCATTAATTAGCAATCTTTTTTACTCCCATTGCAACATACTGAAAAAGGAAAGTTACTTACTGTAACTCCAGAACTTCACAATATCTTCTCCGTTGAGCCACACTCTTTGGTCTTAGGAACAGAGGTGCTTTATCTGGGCTGCCGGCAACAGCCTCGACAACTGCATGCATGCATGCATCACAGTGCGAAGGAGCCCATAACCATTCCCAACTACCCTACATCTGTAATCAGAGAGTGGATAAGCACAAGCTAGAATGAGAAGTAAACTGAGATTTTAACGAATGCAGTGGCTCGGGCTGGACACAACCTCCTGAGCTCCGCAGTGCTCCCCCTGTAAACAACTATTAACGCTATCTAAATCGAGTAACGCTTAACAGCCACTTTATTTTATTCATATTAGTTTCAGTGTCCGTTCTCCCCACTAATTGCAGAATTTTCTTTTTAAGTTTACCTGATCTCCCATGGCTCGCGTCACTGTGCTTAGAAACCACAGTTCCCTCAACACATTCACAGCTGTCAGAAGTTTATCAGAAATATGTATTTCAAGGCTTTTAAAGAGGGGAATCAGGAACTACAGTGGAAACCAAGTAGTGTATATATTGATAATTACTTCTGCCTTACACACACACAATACTGGTTGCACACATCTTTGATTGCCTACATAGAACCAACCGGATTACATTTCTTCCAGTAGATGGGGGAGACATTTTTGACAAGTATGGCAGATAAAGAAATGGAATCACAAATGAAGGTCCAGCAATGTCCAGTTGCTAATCTAAATGAACTAAATGGGGAGAAAAACCTCCCCAAAGGGCCCTCCTCGATAAAGGCACTGAAAGTGATTGTACAATTCATAACGGCTCCTCCAAGCCAGCACATCAGCTTCTTCTCTCCCAGTAACCATAGCACATTTTGATATGACGGTAGAGATGTCAACCATAAAAATCCCAGTGTTGGATTTGTTGGAAGTGTTTAAAGAGCTGAAAATTAAAATTATGAAATTACCGTATTTCTCGATCTTCCAGAATACCTTCACCATTCATCACTGGTGAGTCTGAGCCAGAGCTACCAGGACCCCGTGGAAGCATATGCCTTTAAAATCTTTGGAGGAAGGGTGGTGACATCAGAGACGGCGCCGCCCATGAGGTAGACATATGGCCTGGTGCTCATGGACTGGCCAGTAACCAACACAGGCCCCCCCTCCCCCAGATCCATTTGCGTAGGAGAGGAAGAAAGTGCAAGAAAAAGAAGGGTTGGGG
The DNA here is from genome assembly GCA_016271365.2 of Neoceratodus forsteri. NCBI lineage: Eukaryota > Metazoa > Chordata > Ceratodontiformes > Ceratodontidae > Neoceratodus > Neoceratodus forsteri. Next base: position 424,662,207 of record CM028138.1, read on the forward strand.
CAAGGGAGCCGAAGGGACAGAGAAAAGGATATAGGATATAAAAGGAACAAATGAATAAAAACTGACCAGAGAAGCAGAAGAGCCAGCTTGCTCTCAGTCTTAAAGACGTGTCTGATGTCCTCTGAGGCTAAAGACCCCTAAACGGGAAGCATGGTCCATGAAAATGTCAAGGAATAGCTAAAGAGTGGACTGCAAGGAAATGAAGTATTATACCTGTCACCGTAGTTCTAGGAGTGTTATATGGTGTACAACCACACTTCTAAAAATGCTCCCTTCCCTTTAAGAATCTGTCAGGAAGGTCTTCAAGCTAGTTCCTCCCCCCTCCACCCAAGTGGTATCCTCCTTGGCACCGCCCCATCAGATCTTGCATGCAGGAAGCAAGAATGTGTGCCACTTGCCTGGGGAAGTCAGGTGGGTTGTGTGGGTTGTGTGGATGTACACCACATACCGCTCCTAGAAAAGTACAATTACGTAAGACCTTACCGTAACAGCAGATCTTTGAGGAGTGTCTCTTGTAGCAGGTAATACACTTGGGTCGTCCCCAGAGGTCGCTGTGGCGCACGGCAGCTCTTCTAGCAGTCTTTCCAGGGGCCACCCACATATGACATCAGCTACAAGTGTGGGTGGTCCCTGGTATCTTCAGTTTCCTTCGCTGGATTCAGCTCGCTAAGCGAGGACTGAGGGGAAGCCGAGATACCATAGGTATCCCAACCCATAAGTCACTGGACCAGAATTTGTTCTCCTAGAGGAGGAGGAGGGGGACGGAGAGTGGGCTCGTACCTGCTGCAAGAGACACTCAAAGATCTACTGTTACGGTAAGGTCTTACGTAACTACTATCTTCCACGGAGTGGTCTGTTGCAGCAGGTAATATACTTGGGATGAATCCCAAGCAGTAAACCCAAGAAGGCTGGTCATTATGACAGGAGGCCTTGTAGGACAGCTCGGTCTAAGGCCGTCCTACGGCGTTAAGCAATGTCTAAGTTGTAATGCTTCTTGAAAGTATGAATCATGGGATCAGGTAGCTGCGTTGCAGATATCTGTGATAGAGGCCTCTTTAAAGCAGGCGGCAATGGTGGTCATAGCTCTGGTAGAATGGACTTGGACAGGTCCTGGTATTGGCTTGTTGTATTCTGTGTAACAAAATGTTATATAGTGTGCTAGCCAATTGGAGAGGGTCCGTTTAGTGACCAGGAGACCTTTCCTGCTTTAGGCGAAGGTAACAAGAAGTTGAGAAGTCTTCCCAATCGATTTAGTTCGATTAGTATAGTATCGTAATATACGATGGGAGTCTAGAGTATGTAAAAGGTGTTCACCTCGATTGGAGTGTTCAGGATTATATGCTGGTAACTCCAGGGACTGATTTAAGGTGTTTTCTGACACTACCTTAGGTAGGAAGGAAGGACTGGTACGAAGTGCCACTCTGTCTTTGTGGAAAATGAAATAAGGTTCTCTATACATGAGGGCATAGAGCTCAGAAATGCATCAAGCTGAAGTGACAGCCACTAAGAATAGTGTTTTCCAAGAAAGAAAATGGTGGTCACACATGGCCGCCGGTTCAAAGGGCTCAAGAGTTAATTTCTCAAATAGAAAACTGAGATCCCACGGAAAAGTGGGTCTTTTGATAGGTGGCTTAATATGCAACATTCCTCTCAGAAACATTCTGGTTAGATGATGTTGATACAGTAATCTGCCATCCAGAGGTTTGTGGAAGGCCGAAACAGAAGCTAAATGGACTTTGATGGAGGAATAGCTTAACCTTGTCTCGGCAATCGAAGCCAGGTAATCCAAGACTTTCGTCAGTGGACAGGAATAGGGAGTCAATGACTAAGAAGCAGCCCAGATGGAAAAGTGTTTCCATTTGGCATTATATGTTTCCCTGGTCGCTGGTTTACGTAAGGTCACTAATACATTGGCAACAGGGGAAGACACTTGTAAACGTACTAAGAAAGTGGCCTCAGGAGCCAAGTGTGAAGGTGTTGTGTCTTCAGGTTGGGATGTAGAAGGGTCCCTTGATTCTGAGTCAAGAGATCTGGTCTGATTGGCAACTGAACGGGTTCCTCCACTGAAACTGCTGAAGAAGGGGGAAATACAGGTTACTCACCTGTAACAGGAGTTCTAGGAATGGTATATGTTGTTCCTTCACACTGTCTGGCAAGTATCCTTGCCGCTTTAAATCTTGCCGGAAGGTCTTCAAGCTGGCTCCTCCCACCCACCCGGGTGGTAAAACTCTCGGCTCCGCCCCATGACGCCAGATCTGGCCCGCTGGAAGCTCAGGTTGTGCGTCGAAGCCGGGAGGTCAGGTGGGTCGTGTGGATGAACAACATATACCATTCCTAGAACTCCTGTTACAGGTGAGTAACCTGTATTTCTAGGGACATGGATATGTTGTTCATCCACACTGTCGGCAGACTCTAGCAGTTCTCCAGGAGGAGGAGGCAAGGCATCACCCCACTTAGGAATAGAGACTGAGAACCGAGGGCCCAAACCAGCATCCCGGCGTGACTCAAGGTTGATGTGGTAATGGGTGATGAAGGTGTGTGCTGACTTCCAGGTAGCAGCCCTGCAGATTTCCTGGATAGGGCGTCCCTGGAAGCAGCCACCGATGCAGCAGTATGGCGGGTAGAATGAGCTCTTATCCTCTGGGAGGCTCCATGCCCGCCAACTTATAGCAGAGATCTATGCAGGAGGTGACCCACCTGCCTATCGCCTGCTTGGCTGCAGGTCTGCCAGGTGCGGCTTCAGCGTAGGTGACAAATAGCTGGCGAACCTCTCCCTGAATTTCAGCCGTGCGCTCCTTATAGTAAGCGAGCGCCCTTCTAGGGTCCAGAGTATGGAGCCTATATTCGGCCTCCGAGGTGTGACTGGGGTAGAACACCGGCAGAGTCAACACCTGATTAATATGAAACTCCGACACCACCTTCGGAAGGAATTTCGGGTGGGGGCGCAGGACAACTTTGTCCCTGTGGAAGACCTGGTAAGGAGACTCGATGCAGAGCGCCTGGAGCTCTCCCATCCTTCTGGCTGACATGATAGCCACCAAGAAGGCGGTCTTCCACGAAAGGTGAGAGTTCACACCTGTGCATTGGTTCGAATGGCTTGCCCATGAGCTTTGCCAGTACCAGCAGTAGATCCCACGGAGGTGGAGGTTCTCGCACCGGAGGGGAAATGTGATCAAGGCCTTTGAAAAAGCGCCAGACCACCTTCTCCTGTACCACCAACTGCTTCCGCCCGCGCCCGGTAAGCAGAGATGGCTGCCAGGTGCACCTTAAGGGTCGTCGACCTAAGCCCTTGCTGAGAAAGGGACCAAAGGTAGTCCACTATGCTCGCCAAGGAACAGGAGGAAGGGTCCAGGCCCTTGCCCTGACACCAAATGGAAAATCTTTTCCATTTGAAGGCATAGCATTTTCTGGTCGACTCCTTACGGGACGCCTCAACTACGTTGAGGACCTCGTTGGAAAGACCCAAGGCCTGGAACTCTAGCCGCTCAGGAACCAGGCCGTCAGGTGCAGGGATTGAAGGTCCGGATGGAATATCTTCCCCTGACTGACTGAGAGCAGGTCCGGGTGAGCTGAAAGCTGCCTCGGGAGCCCGGAGCTGAGACTGAGGAGATCTGGGTACCAGTACTGGCGGGGCCAGTCTGGGGCTATCAGAATCACCTGCGCCTTGTCCCTCCTTGCTTTGAGAAGCACCTTGTGCATCAAGGGGAAAGGCGTAGGAGAGGCCCGGGTCCACGGCCTCGAGAGGGCATCCCTGCAGCAATCCCTGCTGAGGGGGCGGGCATGGAACAGCCTCAGCTTCGCATTCTCTCGAGGCAAACAGGTCCACCTGAGGCGTGCTCCCAATGGGAGAATAGATCTTGTACTACCCTCCGGCAGGAGAGACCACCTGGGACGAGCCCCATCCGGCTTAGGGCATCGGCCAGGGTGTTGGAGGCCCTGCCACATGAATGGCTAGGAGATCCGCCTCCAGGCTGCGCACGAGTGACCAGATGCGGAGAGATTCCTTGCATAGAAGCATGGAGCGCGTCCCGCCCTGGCGGTTTAGATAGTACATGGTCGTGGTGTTGTCCGTCTGGACCCGGACCACTTGACCCCGAAGAAATGGAGCAAAGGCGGCGAGAGCTAGGCGGACCGCTCGGAGCTCCAGCAGGTTGATGTGGCATCAGGACTCCCTTGGGGACCAGAGGCCATGCGCTCGGTGTTCCCCCAGATGGGCATCCCAACCCATCAGAGAGGCATTGGTCGACAGAGAGACCGCCGGCTCGGGGCGGACAAACAGGATGCACTCCTGCAGATGAACTGGAACGGTCCACCACTGGAGAGCGTTCCACATCCCCTGGGTCACCGTCACTAGCTGGTCCAATGGATCGCAGCATTGGGACCACTGGCTGGCCAGCCCCCATTGAAGGGGGCGCATGTTCCAACGGGCCCAATGGACCACGCTGGTACAGGCCGCCATGAGACCCAGGAGGCGCAGGAAGTCCCGGGCAGGGCGCAATTGCCCAACCAGAAATGATTGGGCAAAGGAGGAAAGAACCTCGACCCTGTCCGCCGGGAGCCATGCCCTGGCTCGAAGAGAGTCGAGCTCTGCCCCGATGAAAAGAATCACCTGCTTCGGCTCGAGTTCCGACTTGGCCTCGTTGATGAGGAGGCCGACTTGAGAGCAAACCTGGAGGGCCAGATCTCTGGACTGCTCCACCTCCTGTCTGGAGGGGGCTGCAATCAGCCAATCGTTCAGGTAAGGGTAAACCCGGAACCCTCAGCGCCGCAGGAATGCTGTCACCACTGCCATGCATTTGGTGAAGACCCTGGGAGCTGGAGATAAGCCGAAGGGCATGGCTTGGAACTCGAAAAGGGATCCCTCCACTTGAAAGCGAAGGAACCTGTGATGGGACGGACGGATAGGGACGTGAAAGAACGCGTCCTGTAGGTCCAGAGAGCAGAACCACATGCCATGTTCCAAGGATGGTATTATCTGAGCCAGAGTGACAATCCTGAAGGTTCGAGATCTTAGGAACTTGTTTAGGTCGTGTAGGTCGAGAATGGGGCACCAGCCCCCCGTCCGTTTCAGAACCAGGAAGTACCTGGACACGAACCCCGGGTTTGAGGGAGGGTCCGCCACCTCTCTTATCACCTCCTTCTCCAGGAGGAGAGCGATGTCGGCTCGGCGAGCTGACAGCGAGGCTTCGGACCCCGAGGCCCCGAGGTGCGATGGCTCTGAAGGGTGGGGCCTGCTCGAACTCCAGAGGCAGGCCCTTTCCGACCACTTCCAACACCCACCGGTCTGTGGTAATAGCAGACCAGGTGGAAAGGAAGAACCGGAGCCGTCCCCCCACAGGGGGAACCTGGGGTGAGGTGACGAGGTTGGGGGCGACACCCCTCAACCTGTCACTGTGCAGGCTTGGAGGAGGGACTGGCTGAGGGACCACCTGGGCCTTTACCTCCCTGCTTCCTGGAGGAGGAAGCCGCAGGCTTGCGTTTGGGACGCCAAGAGCGAGCCTGCTGGCCCTGGTGTTGCTGGGCCGGACGTGCCGGGGGCGCAGACGGACGAAAGGGCTTGGGTTGGGTGGCTCGCGCCCTTGTCCTCTGAGCGGATGAGACAGAGTCCAAGGTGGCATTGGACTTTCGATCCTCTGGAGGTGGCCTTCACTCCAGGGCAGAGGTCGGTCCCCAGGAAGGGACATCCGCCCATTTGTGCTGGGTAGCAGCTGTGAAGGTGGATATCCTCAGCCATGCCCGACGGCGCATAGCCACTGCGGCGGCGACTGACCTGGCGCATGAGTCTCCAATGTCCAGAGCAGTCTGAAGTTGCTGCTTGGCCACTGCCCTGGTCCCACACCTGCCTAACCGTGGTCTGCAGGTCAGCCGGGAGATGAGGGACTACCTCGTCCAGGGAGCCCAACAGGGCATGGGAGAAATGTGCCATAAGCACGGCCAAGCTTGCCTGACGAAGGCCAAGGGAGGACGAGCGGACTTTTCACTCGCATAGTCCAATTTCGGACTCCTTGTCGGAGGTTTGTCCATCGCCCCTAGCGCTTTCGCACGCCGGAAAACGCTGTCGGTAACTAAACCCTCGGCTGAGGGATGTTCCGAGAAACCGGACAGGGAACCGGTAGGGACCGCATACTTCCTGGCCATCCTGGCCGAAGGCGCAGGGCAGGAAGCAGGGCGCTGCCAGAGCTCCAGGGCCGGGCCCACAATGGCCTCAGCCACAGGAAAGACCTCCGTAGGGGAATCCCCTCTCACGAGGGATAGAAGACCGAAGTCTATAAAATTCAGAAAACTGAAGAAATAGGAACCAGTCTTATACGCAGAGCGTTAAGGAGGGAACCTGAGCTTCCAAGCGGTAAGGAAGATCTGGCGTCATGGCGGAGCCGAGAGTTTCACCTCCCGGGTGGGTGGGAGAAGCCAGCTTGAAGACCTTCCGGCAAGATTTAAAGCGGCAAGGATACCTGCCAGACAGTGTGGATGAACAACATATCCATGTCCCTAGAAATGAAAGTTACACATCTACCGTAATTCTTGATCTTCTTGGACAAAGCCTCCACTACTCATTCACACTAGTGGGAACTACGCCGGAGGCACTAGGACCCAGTGGGAGCCAAAAATCTTCAGGCGGGCCAGCTCCTAGGTAGGGCCGCAAGGAAGCGGCCCCACGAGCCTGGTTCGCGCCATACAGGCTACCTCGGCGTCAACCCTCCAATCACCTCAGTACCTTTTTTTACCGAGGAGGTGCAGCATTAACTAACCTAGTGAAACTAACCTATGTCGGACATAAAATAATCTGAATGACCCATATAAGAAGGGTCAATACAATACAGTCTTCACAGCCCAGCCCTCAAGGGAGTGAAGACCAAAAACAGGATAAGTGAGCTCAGGGGATGGAGGATGGGCGTGTGAATGAGTGGTGAAGACTTCATCCAAGAAGATTAAGAATTACAGTAGGTACGTAATTTTCGTATCACAACAGAGTCTTCACAGCCCAGCCCTCGAGGGATTGAAGACCAAAAACAGGATAAGTGAGCTCAGGGGATGGAGGATGGGCGTGTGAATGAGTGGTGGAGACTTCATCCAAGAAGATCAAGAATTATGAAAGGTACGTAATTTTCGTATTTTCCTGGACATAAAGTCTCCACCACTCATTCACACTAATGGGAAGAGTACTGAGCTGAAATAATCCCCTGAGAAGGGCGGCAGGAGGGGGGAGCTCACTTAGGACAGGAGTCCATTAAGGATTGTCCTGCCAAAGGATTTGGATATCCAAAGTGCAGTGCTTCACGAAAGTGTGGACGGAGCTCCAAGCACCTGCATTGCAGATGTCAGCAATGGGCACATTCCGTATTTCTGCCATTGATGCCATGACTGCCCTGGTAGAATGAGCATATACTCTGCCTTCCAGTTTAACCTGTGCCATGGAGTAGCACTGGCAAAGACGTGCCACCAGCCACGCTGAAATACATCTGATTGCAACAGGCTGACTGAGCCGGGACAAGCTGAAAAAGACAAACAGTTGTTTAGATTTGCCGATCTCTTTGGTTGTGTCTAAGTAGAACCACAAAACCCTTTTATTGTCCAGAGAACGCAGGGTATGCACCCCTTCATTCTGGAAGTTTGTGAAGTAGTTCAGAAGAACCAAGGGCTGGTTCAGATGGAATTCTGAGACTACATTAGGGAGAAACTTAGGGTGAGTTTGAAGAGCCACCTTGTCTTTGTGAAATACAGTATACGGGGGAATCCATGACCAAAGCATGTATTTCACAGACTCTGCGAGCGGAGGTGATGGCTACCAGGAAGGTGGTCTTCAGGTCAGGAACTTCAGCTCACAAGTTGCTAGGGGCTTGAAAGGTTTATGGGGGAGCATGTCTAACACAAGGTTAATGTCTTATGCGGCTACCGGTCTTCTGACTGGTGGCCTAGTGTAAAGTATATCTTAAGGAACTTCTTTATCAGAGGTAACTGAGCCTGAGAGATGGAGTGCACAGGCTCGTGGTACGCTGAGATCGCGCAAAGGTGAACCCTCATGGTTGAGTATTGCAGTCCTGTATTAGACAGGACTACAAGATACTCCGGGACTTTGTTAGGTGGGCAAGAGAAGGGGTCCAGGGGAGGACTCTGTACATCAAATGGAGAAGAGTTTCCATTTTGCCGTATAAGTTTTCCTAGTAGCTGGCTTGTGAGTTGCTAGGAAAATGTCAGAGACCCTATGTGAAATGTCAAACCTACCCACTTCTATCTCCTCAGGAGCCAAGCGTGGAGGTGAAGGGATCTCAGGTTGGGATGGACCACTGGGCCCTGGGTCAGCAGGTCAGTCGGAGATGGAAGCGGTCTCGGTGGAGTTTCCAATAATCTGTTGATTAATGGAAACCAAATCTGACGAGGCCAGAATGGGGCGATGAGGATCATTCTGCCCCTTGAGCCTCCAGCTTGAGCAGTACCCTCTGAACTAAGGGAAGAGGAGAAAATGCATACAGAAGGTGTCTTGTCCACCGCAGTCTGAATGCATCCTGACAGAAAGTGCCTGGTTCTGGATTTCTGGAGCAGAAGAGAAGCAGTTTTGCATTGAGTGGGGATGCAAAAAGGTCCAGGTCCAGAGTTCCCCACTCTTCAAAGAGCGACTGCACGACGTTTGTGTTGAAAGACCACTCGTGAGGATTTGTTTCTGTTCTGCCGAGACAATCCGCTAGATCGTTCTGCACTCCTGCAAGGTTAACTGTGGGGATCAAGGCTTTGTGCTCCAGGCACCATTCCCCCACTCTCATCGCCTCCCTGCACCGGGGGTAAGAGTGTGCTCCACCTTGTTTGTTGATGTAGTACATCACTGTTTTGTTGTCCGTTTGAAGGAGAATGATCTTGTGACAGAGAATGTTTTTCAGAGCATGGACTGCGTACAGGACAGCTCTTTTCTAAAATATTTATGTGGAGTTGAGACTTGTCCTGATTCCATCGACCCTGGGTGTGGAGATCTAGAAAGTGAGCTCCCCATCCGAGTAGGGATGTGTCCATGGTGATGGTGATCTGAGATTCCAGTGGGGCAAAGGGGAACACCTTTTGAAGGTTGTCCTCCTGTCCACCAGGTGAGTGACCGTTTTAGAGGTTCCGTCACCTTGATGTGAAAGGACTGGGGATGTGTGGTCAGGCACAGCTCTACCATGCCAGTTCGACATACTTTATGTCGACTAGCACTTCGCCGACAGGAATCATGTCGACCGCAAGTTGCGGCTGACATGATTTCTGTGCGTCTCCTGGTCGTTTTTTTTTTTTTTTTTTATTATTAAATCGGGGGGCTGAGATACTTGTGGTGGTCTGGGTGCATGAGAACATGCTGGCAGGCGTCCTGCATGTCCAGGGAGGCCAGCCAGTCATTCTGATGAATCAGGGGTAACAGAGTGCCGAGCGATGTCATCTTGAATTTTTCCTTGTAAAGGAATTTGTTTAACTTCCTTAGATCGAGAATAGAGCGCATGCTGCCCGTTTTCTTTGGAACTAGAAGTAATGGGAGTAGAAGCCTGTGTTCTGCTGATCCTATGATACTACTTCTACTGCCCTGTTGTTCAGAAGGCCTTGAATCTCGGAAGCAAGAAGGTCTGACAGAGACAGCTTGGGGGGTCGTTTGGGTGGATGATCCGGAGGGGGTTCCAAAAGATTTAGAGAGTAACCCTTACGGATTATCCTGAGCACCCATTTGTCTGAAGTGACTGACTTCCACTGGTTGTAAAACTGAGTCAGATGCCCTCCTACTGCCAAGGAAGAGTCCCTCCCCTCAGACAGCTGAAGTGGGACTAGAGCTGGAATCTCAGAGGGTGGCACTAGGTGCTTTTGGGCCCTGTGCCTTCTGCTGCATTTTCTTTTGTGGCTGAGGGGCTTGATTTTTGTTGAAGCCCTCCCTGCCTCTGCCACGAAAGGACTGATGGTAATGAAACTGCAGCCGGTTCCTGCCCCGTTGAGGGGCAGCAGAGGGTGGTCTGGCCATTTTAATAGTCGTTCTAGTTTTGTGTGGCCTCTAGTGCCTGCTTGACTTGAGGACCAAACAGATATGCTCCATCAAATGGCACTCTCATAACTCTGCTGGGAATCATTTGTGAATCCAGATGTCCGTAACCACGAGTGGGGTCGGGTACATATACCCGCTGCTGCTGCCCTGGAAGCAGTGTAGAAGGCATCCATAGCGGCTTTAAGCAGCTGATTGCTGGATTCAATACCCCTAGTAATGGTCTGGAGAAGCTCTGTGCCAATGTCAGACTCTCGAAGAGTTTCTGCAGAGGCTCTGAGCGAATGCCAAAGGGTATAATCACACTGAGAGAAAACAACCCTGGTAGCTAGCAATGCGCATACCCAGGGTGGAGGCAGCGAAAACTCGCTTCCCCAAGGTGTCAGTCTTACGAGATTCCTTATTCACTAGACGTGCCATAGATTCTTGAGGAAGGACGGCTTTGTAATTCTCTGCCAAGGCAACTATGGCATCAGCAAAGGCTTGTGAAGCCAGAATAGGACAATCCTTGGGAGGGGAGTATTTCCCATCTGTGGATTTGGCCACAGAAGGAATAAGTGCCAGATTATCCCACACCATTTGTAAGACAGTCTCAAAAGAGGGTTGCATGGCAGGAGTCAATTCCACCGGAATATCCGAACATGCAAATACTGCAGACACAGCAATTTTCCAGTATCAATCTCTGAAGTCTGGGGGGAGAGAGAGAGGTATTCATGTTCTTAAGCACAGACTTAAAGGAAAGGTCCTCGAACAGAGGCTCTGTGGGAAGAGAGGGTTTATTTGCCACCCCCAGAGAGGAATCGTTGTCAAAAGTTGTCTCCCAGCTGAAGATCAGGAACAGGCTCAATATCATCTCCTACTAGTCCCAGAAGAAGAGAGTATATAGGAAAGGGAGGAAATGGCGAATCTGAGTCGAAACCCCAGTGCCCTACGAGACCGGCAGCCTCATGCTGGGTACAGAGTGCAGAAAACACTGGCAGCCAGCACAGGATGCGGCACTGGCGCCGCGAGGACCAGAGGCCCCTAACACCCCACTTGGAGAGGAAGATCTGATAAATTCAGCAGGACAGAATGGCACCTGTGCCACAGCCATATGAGGGGGGGAAGCACCAGAGTGAAGCATCAAAGGCACTGTGCGACTAGGAAGTACCAACCGCCCTGTCTGTAGGTCTGAAACCGGTAGGCCTGAAGGCCCCAGCGACTGACTCACCGGGTCAGGCAGGCGGGAAAACCACCGAACCAACTACTCCATAAGAGTGGCCCAATGGTGAAACTGCTCACCAGAGGACCCCCGGGGGGGGGGACTCTGGAGTCAAGGATGCTGGTTACCAGGAACAGAGGCCGTAAGAGACCCCGGAGGAGAGGAGTCTAACCCCTGCCTCTCACCTACGATCAACACGCAGACATATCAGAGGGTGACCTCAAGAAGTACCATTTCTTTTTTGACTGGGAGGTTGAAGAAGAACTCTAGGTCGAGTGGTGCAGAATCCCTGACGATGATCGAGAATGGGACCGCTTTTTTTTTGAGCTTTCAGGAGGACCGCCCTTTCTCCTGAGCACTGGACTGCCTGTAGTCAGACCCCCCCAACCCCCACCACAATTGAGGGCAGCAGACCAGACCCAGCCCTGCTGAAAACGCAGCTTTCGCGAAGTCTCCTCACCGTCACCTGCCCTGTTCGTGGTCGACTGTCTTGACGAAAATTACTTCAGTTTTACCATTTTTATTTTTTTACTGAATTAATAAAATCTAATGAAATACTTAAACGACTATAACTGCTGCCGTACAGATGTGAAGACTAGACTCCCGGCAGGCGAGCGACGTCATCACTGAAGCACACTCAGCAGGAAAAAAGGAACTGAGGTGGCTGGAGGGTCGATGCCGAGGTAGCCTATACACAGGGCCCCGATTTTTCTGCGGCACATCGGAGCAAAGTTCTACGGCAGGGTTCTCATTTGCAGCAGAACTTCAGCGGCAATTCTGCGGCACATTTTTACCCTTAATTTATTTTCCTTTTTTTTTTTTTGCCAAATCTGACACAATGCACGCTCGTAACACAGTCATTTTAAGGGCATTTGTCACCAAATTTCAACATAGCGGTTTAAGACCTCTGCTCATGAACAGTATCACTGTGATTTTATTAATCTGTCTGGAACATTGATTTGCACTTACCGACCGCCATTGTGCACTACAATGGAAACACATTTTGGGTGAATGTGAAAAATGACAGTTGTACTGTTCATAAGGAGGTGTGGTAAAATGGCAGTACTGAAAATCTGGAGTGAAGATATTAAAATGCTTCGAGATTCACAGCGTACATAGGAACTCATAGCGCACTTTCGTAAAACAATCATTTTGGGGAATAATTTCACAAATTTTCAACATAGGGTTTTAGGAGCCTGCCTCATGAACTGTGACACTGTCATTTAGATTAATCATTCGAAAAGGTGGTTCTGCTGGTGACTGGAGACCACCTTTGGAAGTTCGATGTAAATAACAGTGTCTGAGTTCATGAGTGAACTAAAACCCCATGTTGGATGGTGAAATCCAGAAATGGCTGGAATATACTAAAGTTGAAAAAATCCATTTATGCCATTATACAGCTTACCGGCATTTCTTCAGTTCACGTCGGCTTTGAAGAGTGCAGACGGTTCCCGGTCCACAGAAGATCATCGCACTGGGCTCCGGAGGTAAGTATGGGTTGAGGTGGGGGTGTGGGAGGTGGGTACGAGAGGGTGGTGCGGGTGGGGGGAGGGGGCAAAAGAATCACTGATGGAATGTTTTTTTTTTTTCAGGGTGTTGGAAGCCTCACACAAGGAGGGACTTTTGCCACGCTGGGGTGGGCTCCCAGTGTGGCACCAGGCAGCTTTTGGGGGGGTCGATGGAGCCAAGGGATTGGGCACCCCGTTAAAGAAGTTTTGCTACGCTGGGGTGGGCTCAGTGTGGCACAGAAACATTTGGGAGGGCAGTGAAACCAACGGGGACTGGGCACCCCATCGCAATGAAGCATTTGCCACGCTAGTGGGCTCTACGCGGCACCAGGCAGCTTGGGGGGGGGGGGTCGGCGTAGCCGACGGGATTGGGCACCCCTTGGCAAAAGAAGGTTTGCCACCGATGGGTGGGCTCCAGTGCAGCACAGAAACATTGGGGGGCAGTGAAACAGACGGAGTTGGGCACTTCGTCAGCAAATGAAGCATTGCCATGCTGAGGTGGGCTCCCAGCGTGGCAGCCTATATTTCAGAGGAGGCATGTTTGTTCCGGGTGACAAATTCATGGATATTTCAGCGGTTTACGCACCTGCGAATTGCGGAAAACTCCGGGCCATGCCTGCACGGGCGTGAGCCAGGCTCACGGTGCTGCGCTCTCGGCCCTATTTAGGCGCTGGCCCCTCCTGAAAATATTTGGTTCGGGCTGGGTTCTAGTGCCTCCGGCATAGTTCCCATTAGTGTGAATGAGTGGTGGAGACTTTATGTCCAGGAAGATCCACACCTGCAGAGGCCACAAAGGGACTATTTGGACCATGGTGGCAGGTTCACGCTGCAATTTCAGTAGAGTCCGTTGCAGGAGTGGGACAGTGGGGAAGCATAAGAAAAGTCCTGGCCACGCTTGGGACAGGGCATCTATAGACCATCCCTTTTTGCTTAGGATAATGGGAATAGTATCTGGGGAGACAGTGGTGAACTGGGGAGGCAAACGGATCCAGTTGTGGGGTCCCCCACAGTTGAAAGATTTTCTGAAGCACTTCGTAATGAAGTGTCCATTTGTGTGCGGATGACTAGAGACTGAGAAAGTCAGCCAAGAGGTTGTGACGTCCTGGTAGATGGACGGCTGTCAGTACAAGGTGTTGCTGAATGGCCTCTTGCCAGACTGCAAGCGTCTCTTTGCATAGAGTACAGGATTTCGTACCTCCTTGTTTGTTGAGGTAGAACACTACTGCGGTGTTGTCTGACTGAATCAGCAACGTCCTGGAGACAAGTGAGGCTGAAAGGCCTGGAGGGCTAAGCAAACCACCCTCAGGAGATTGATGTGGGGATGAGGGATGGAACTGGTCACTTGCCTTGTGTCCTGTAATGACCTAGGTGTGCACCCCACCCTTCCAGGGATGCATCTGTAGTGAAAGTCTGCGGGGGTGGGGGGTGGTGGGGGAACGGAAAGGACATGCCTTGACATAGGTTGTCGTGAAGAGTCCACCATACTAGGGCGGACCGCAACATAGGATTGACCGATTTTGTCTTTGAAATTTCCTGTTCTTTGAGACCACTGGTTCTAGAGAACCCACTGAACTGGTCTCATGTGCAGACTGGCAAATGCTACCATAGGGATGGTAGTGGCCATGTGTCCTAGGAGGCATAACATGCATTTCGCTGTGACTACTTTATGGGTTTGAATCTGGAAAGCCAGAGACAGAAGCTTGTCTTGTCTGTCTGCTGGGAGATTGGCCCTGGCGGAGACAGTGTCTAGGACCGCTCCTATATACTGGAGCGACTGTGTAGGGGTTGGATTGGACTTCAGCCAATTTATCGTAATCCCTAGAGCTTGAAACAGAGTTAGGGCTGCTTCTAGGGAGAAAAGCAAAGAGGCTTTGGACTCTGCCTAGATGAGCCAGTCGTCCAGATATGGGAAGACACAGTGCCCGTCCCATCATAGGGCTGCTGCTACTTCCGCTAGGCACTTGCTAAACACTCTCTGGGCAGATGAGAGGCCAAACGAAAGTGCTCAAAATTGGTAGTGTTGACTCAACAGGTGAAAACGAAGGAAACTGTGATGGGCAGGATGGCAGTGAAGGATGCCTATGTATGTAGGCATTCTTCATATCCAGGGCACATAGCCAATCCCCTTGTTTCAATATTGGCATGATGGAATTTAGGGTGACCATGTGGAACTTTTGTACTGGATGTATAGGTTCAATTGTCTGAGGTCCAGTATACATCTGAGATCTCCAGTTCGCTTGGGTACCAGGAAGAAGTGGGAGTAAAACCCCTTTTGCTGTTCTGTAGGGGGTACCAGGTAAACTGCCTTCTTGGTTAGAAGAGCCTGCAGTTCTTCCTGGAGAACAGGAATATGGTCAGGTGGGAAATGGACGGGGGGGGGGTGGAGGCTTGGAAAGTAGTTCAGAGTGTGACCCCTCTGAAAATCTGAAGTACCCCTCGCCTGATGTGATACTTTCCAGAACCCAAGTGGAGGGGAAAACTACCGTCCACGGCTTCCGAGGCCTGGTCAAGGAAGCATGGTCAGAGCCCCAGTTGGTCACTGGGAGGTGGGCTGACCAACCCCACCAGGAGGGTGGGAGCAGGGCCCTTGACAGTAGAGGTGTTGGTTCTGGTAGACTGGGAATGACCTTGGAATCCACCTCTATGCAAGCCTCTGTATTTTCCACCTCTTTTTGGAATAAAAAGAGGATTGAGGATGGTATGGTGGCTGGGATGTATGGCACATGCCATGCACCGTGCGTAGAGTTATTCCTGAAGATTGGAGATCATCTATCAGTGTTTGGGTACCTGGACCGAATAGTCTGGGCCCATTAAAAGGGGCACTGACCACTCTATGCTGTACATCAGGTGTAAAACCTGAGACGCGAAGCCAAGCATGGTGACGCAAGGTAATGCTGGCTGCTGACATGTGGGCTAAAGTACTGACTGCATCATATCCCGAACAAAGTAGGTGTCAGGAAATGGAGTTGCCAGTAGATACTGTAGCCAGTAATTGATCCCTTTCCTGTGAAGGAGGGAGTTTACTAATTCAATCGCCGAGGACCAGAGTGTACACTGGTATTTGACCATGTCTCATATAATTTAGGATTCTGAGATTCATGGTACCTGCTTGGAATACCTTTCCCCCCCAGATAGTCTATCCTATGGGAATCTTTATCCGGAGGTAAGCAGCTCATGTGTTTCGGTTGTTCAATACGATCATGAGCGGCAGCAACCACCGCTGAATCTGCTTCAGGAGTGGCAGACAGAAAGGGATGAGCCAGAGAAGCCTGATAGAGGCGATTTGCCTTGTGGGGAATAGCCGGAACATTGGAAGGCTGGTTCCAGGCTGCAAGCATAGCATTTTGGTAGGTTTGAATTACTGGGGGTACCACTATGACTGGATCCTCTGGTAAGTCTAGATAGTCTGCCATATCCTTCCGTTGTTTGTCATGTTCGGTAGTACAGAGTCCAGTGACTTTCTGGATCTGGACCTTCATCTCATGGAAGGATGGGTCATCTAGGGGAGAGGCAGCCACCTGCCTGGATAAATCCTCATTTAGAGAGGAAATCTCTGATAGGGGAGACAGGGGCTGGAAATTCATCCTGGAATTCCTCATACTCCAGATCTCCAGTAAAATCTACCAGAAACTCAGCCTCGTCTGATAGGTAGTCATCCACATACGAGGGAGGTGACCAGGGTGGTGAATGGTCTCTGTCACCCTGGAAACGTTTAGGCGGAGGAGTAGGGGAACAGGATGGGTGGCTCGGCACTCCTGGATCGGAGGGCTGAGCATGCCACATAACATGCAAGATGTGCAGAACTACTGAAATAACATCCAGTTGGGAACTGGGGTGGGGGTGGAGGGTTCTTGGAAATCAGGGGGATTGTGGAGGGGATTGGACGTGTAGCTTGAGCAGGTCTTGCCCCTGGGTGGTAAAGTCCAGGGTCCCAATCCCTGTCCACCTGGACCCTGTGACTGTACACTTGTGAAGGTGGAGAGCCAGTATGCATGGCAAATGCAGTCTGTTTCCCCAGTGGGATGAGACTCCTCATCGATGAAGCTGCCTAGAAATGGTATTAAGTGAAAATGATGTCCCCGTCGACGGAAGAGGAGCCCCCATCGATGGGATGAAGGAACCCACCAGAGGTTCATCATAGACTGCCGTCAACACGCTGGAAAGAGCAGTCGAGAGAGTATAACCTCCCGCTGATGAGGAGGCAGTCTGAAATTGCAGCGTCGATGGTGGGGCACTTGTAACGGTGGCCATCGATGATCGCTTAGGCATGGAGATTGAGAAGGGTTTCTTCTCTTTTTTGTGCTGTTTTTTTGAGAATCAGTGGCGGGGGAGTTCTTGGGACGAGTCCCCTGATTCTCCATGAGAGAATTTCTGCTCCATTAAACGGTTTTCCATTTTCTGCAGCCGTCGACAGGTTGCCTGGTTAAAAACTTGGCAATGTATGCAGGAAGTGGTGTCATGTGGGGGTCCCAAGCACCTTACACAAGTGGTGTGATTGTCAAAGTGGTAGATCTTTCTACCGCAACCGCAGGAAAGTACAGTTACGTAAGAACTTACCGTAACAGTAGATCTTCGAGAACAGCTCTTGTAGCAGGTTACACCATTAGGAATGAAGCCGGCAGGTGCCAGGACCCCACGGAAAAATTCTAGCTAGCAGTATCCAGACGTCGGCCCTTCCCCCAGCATCCCCAGTTCTCCCACCGGAGACTCCCGGCTCAAGTGTGACATCTGAAGGGGAGACAGAGGATCTGCCTCCAAAGGAAGGTTAGAGAAAAGGCGTCAAAAGACGCTGTAGCCTAAAAACTAGGTCAGAAGACAACCTCCAGAGGGGAAGGTGGAAGGGAAACTACCTGCTGCAAGAGCTGTTCTTGAAGATCTACTGTTACGGTAAGTTCTTATGTA
The DNA here is from genome assembly GCA_016271365.2 of Neoceratodus forsteri. NCBI lineage: Eukaryota > Metazoa > Chordata > Ceratodontiformes > Ceratodontidae > Neoceratodus > Neoceratodus forsteri. The sequence continues at coordinate 424,679,806 of CM028138.1, forward strand.
ACTGTACTACCTTACTTCGAGAAACAGCTCTTGGAGCAGGTAACACCATTAGGACTGATTCCCAAGCAGTAACGGAACAATTTGCTACCGGGAGGAGGGTAAGAGAGATGACTCAGACTTCAGGACAAGAGTCCTTGAAGGACCGCCAAGCCGAATCCAGCTCTACGCCTAGAGGCAATGTCCAAACTGTAGTGCCTGATGAAAGTGTGCACAGTGCTCCAAGTCGCTGCTGCACAGATGGCTGAAGTGGAGACATTTTTGAGCGCAGCGAAAAAGGTAGCCACCCCCATCGTAGAATGACCCTTCACCGGTCCCGGTAAGGGTGTATTGCGCTTCTGATAACAGAACATAATGCACTTGACCAACCATCTGGAAAGCGATTGTTTCAAAACAAGAGCACCGAGCATCCGCTGTGCGTAGGAAACAAAGAGCTGGTCCGACTTACGATGGGCTTGGTTTTGGTCAGATAATATAAGACATCTGTGCACATCTAGTGTGTGCAACAGGGCCTCCCCCGTTACCGTAATTCGGGTAATACACCGGCAAGTCTATATCCTGGTTGAGTGTGACTGCCGAGAGCACTTTGGGAAGGAACTTAGGATTTGTTCTTAAGGACACCCGGTCATTGTGAAAAACCAAATAAGGATCCTTGCACATGAGTGCATGAAGCTCAGAAACTCTTCTGGCAGAAGTAACAGCAATTAAAAAGAAGCGTCCTGGCGAGGGCGCCTTCAATAATCGCCAGCTGGTTCAAAAGGAGGTAGAGTAAGTTGCTCTAAAACAAAGGGGAGATCCCAAGGTGGAACCGGGTCTCTGATAGGAGGTCTTAAGTGCAGGATGCCACTCAAAAAAGCGTGTGAAGCCTCTAGTTGAGCTAGAGAGCTATGACCTATCGGTGAATGATACATCGAAATGGCACACAGGTGAACCTTAATGGAAGGGTCGGCAAGGCCTGCCTCGTACAGGGTTAGAAGGTAGTCCAACACTGACCTCTGAACAATCCAATAGGGTCAATGTGCGAGCTTGAGCCCAGATGCAAAATCGGCACCACTTCATGGCATAAGTGGTGTGAGTGGAGGGTTTTCTGGCTGCCGCCAGAACGTCCGCAACTGAACGAGAGACCCTGTATCCCAGGACTATGTCTTTAGGAGCCAGGCATGCAGGTTCAGCGACCGAAGATCCGGATGGACTAAGGAGCCTGCCTCCTGGGACAGAAGTTGAGAGCTGAATGGCAGAGGCACCAGAGGTTCCTGGGTCAGCTGATGTAATAGAGAGAACCAAATTTGCCTGGGCCAAAAAGGCGCTACCAGAATCAGTGACGCCCGCTCTTGGCGGAGCTTCAGTAAAAGCCTCTGGTTCAAAGGGAAGGGCGGGAAAGCGTAGAGGAATCTGCCCATCCAAGAGAGGGACAACGCATCTCGCCAGAAAACACCAGGCCCTGGATCTAGCGAGCAAAAACTGGGCCATTTTGCATTGGATGGGGATGCAAAAAGGTCTAATTCTGGTGTCCCCCATCTGTGAAACAGATACTCTGCGACTTCCTGAAGCAGTTCCCATTCGTGGACTGTGGCCTGTGATCAGCTGAGACTGTCAGAGATTGTGTTGTCCACTCCGGGAATGTGCACTGCAATAATATCTGCGCCGTGCTGCAGTACCCAATTCCAAACCCTTTGGGCCTCCCTGCAAAGTGGGTAGGAACGATTGCCTCGTTTGTTGAGATAGTACATCACCGCAGTATTGTCTGTTTGAATCAGAAGAGTACCCGTTGGAATGTCCGTCAGGAATGCTTGTAGGGCACAGAGGACGGCCCTCATCTCCAGAACATTTATGTGCAGATGGGACTCTAGAGACGACCATGAGCCTTGAGTCCTGACCCAGTTGAGATGCGCTCCCTATTCAGATCCAGAGGCGTCCTTGGAGAGCGTCACTAAAGGAGGTGGTGCCATGAAGGGGACTCCTTTCGAGAGATGGTCCGGGACGAGCCACCATTGCCAGTCTCGGATGATGGCATTCGTGATCTGGACTGGAAGCTGCATATGAACTTGCTTCTGGTCCCATTGAGCCCGCAACATCCACTGGGTAACCCGCATATGGAGTCTGGCTAGGGGAACCGTCGCAATGGCAGCCGCCATATGTCCCAGCAGGCAAAGAACGGTCCTGTCGGGCACCGTTGTCTAAGTCATTGTGCCCGTATGAGGGATCTGATGTGTTCCGCCCTGTCCCAAGGAAGAAATGCTCTCCCTAGAGTGGTGTCCAAAACTGCTCCAATAAATTGCAGAGTCTGAGACGGGACAAGGTGCGACTTCTCCTAGTTGATGATGATGCCCAACGATTGGAAAAGAGAACGGGTATCCTGAATCGCGGACATCAGGGCCTCCCGAGAGGGTGCCATGAGGAGCCAGTCGTCTAGGTACGGAAAAACATAGTGGCCCTGCCTCCTGAGAGTTGCTGCAACGACTGCCATGCATTTCTTAAACACCCGAGGTGCGGAAGACAGTCTGAACGGGAGGGCTCGGAACTGGTAGTGGCATCCCAGGAACTCAAAGAGCAGAAACCTTTGATGCGTTCGAGCGATTAGGAGATGTAGGTAAGCGTCCTGCATGTCCAGCGATGCTAGCCATGCACCTTCTTTGAGCATGGGGATGAGACCCGGTAGGGTCACCATGCGGAAGCGTTTGTATAACACAAACATGTTGAGATCGCTGAGATCTAAGATCGGGCGCAAGTCCCCTGTTTTCTTTGGGACCAGGAAGAAGTGGGAATAATAACCTTTTCCTTTCTGGTCCGGTGGAATGTACTCTATGGTCTCCTTGTCCAGGAGGGCCAAGATCTCCTGCTGGATGAGCAGAGCATGCTGACCCAAGTAACGAGAGAGCAGGGGAGGTCTGGACGGTGTGGGGCCGAGGAACTCTATAGTGTCTCCTCGCTGTACCAACTGTAACACCCACCGGTCGGAGGTGATCCTCTGCCATCCCGGAAGGTAATGAGAGATGCGGCCCCCGAACTTTATCCTTTGATCCAGAGGAGGGGCGAGGGCCGGGAAGGAGTCATGTGGTGGCACTGGGTCCCGTGGTCTGGGCTGCCTTGGGATGCTTTGAGCCCTGGCCCATGGGGAATCTGGCTTGACCTTTGCGACCAAAATTGCCCCGGGGTTGCTGGCCAGAACATGGCTGTTGCCATTGTTGCCTGCCGCGAAAATGATTCTGGTTCCTCCGAAAGGAACCAGATTTGGGCCTGTACAGTCCAAACTGCCTTCCCAGCATCCTGTAGCTTGGTGACAACTTTCCCGGATTCCTCACCGAACAGGACAGCTCTGTTATAAGGGACGTTCAGGATATTCTTCTGAACGTCTGGGGTGAAACCGGAGACTCTCAACCAAGAGTGTCTCCACAGACAAATGCCAGTGGCTGCTCCCCTAGCGTCCGAGTCCGCTGAATCATAAGCGGCTCGGAGAATCTAGGTCCCCATGTCCGACCCAGTATGAAGGAGGTTAAGCAGCTCCTCCTCCTTTTCGCCATCTGGAAAGTCCTTCTAAAGGTCTTGGCCCTGCTTCCAGAGGGTGTTTTGAAATTGCACCATGTATGCGAGGTAATTCAAAGAACTTATCGAGCATGTAGCAGCCACATACATGCGTCTTCCCATAGAATCCAATTGCTTAGAATCTTGGTCCGGAGGCTGGGTACTCAAGCGTTGCGGTCGTTGAGACAGATCATGAGATGCCATAATGACCAGTGAATCTGCCAGGGGTTGCTGCGCCAGATACAGGTCCTCCATAGGAGCTCTGTAGAGGCGGTCAGCCTTCTTAGGAACAGAAAGTGTCGAGTGCGGATGCTTCCAAGCCGCCTTGGTGACGTCTGTGAAGGTGTCCACTAGAGGTAGAACCACCACAGGCTTTGGGTCCTTTTGCCGCGAAGGTAACAGGCAAGGCGTTGTCTCTCGGGGTCCAAGTCTTCAGTCTCCCATCCCATATTCTCCTGGATGTGCCTCATGATTTCAGAGAAAGAGGGATCATCTGGTGGTGACCTTGGCTGGTCTGGTGATTGGGGACTATAGGGGGATGGAGACCTGGAGGTTTCGGACGAATCCGGTCTGGAGTCATCCCCGGTGGGTGTCGTTTATCCCTGGGTAGTTTAGGGCTCGGAGACCCAGAGGGAGACCGCGATGGGTGTCTTTTTCTCTCTCTAGATCTGCCCCTAGGAGGTGGAGTTGGCTCCTTAGGGGTCCGGGGTCTTAAGCCTTCACCATCCCAAGGAGGGGGTGTAGGTGGAAGAGACTACAGGGACCACGTCCTCTCTGTTGGTCTCCCACCAGAAGGTGAACAATTCCTTCACCTCCTGAATGTTCATGCCCGACGACAGGCCTGGCGTCTGTGTGGGTCTGTTGCCGGGGTCAGGTGTCGGGTCCCGGGGAACCACCGGATTAGTCAATGGCTCCCCGATGTCCTCCTTGCCGTCCATCTGGTCGTCCGGCAGCGTAGCAGCCTCCTCTCCTGAGGACCCCTGATGTCCGGTGTCACCCAGCGTCAGTACAACTGCTGTCGGGTCGGGAGTCCATTTTTCGGGCGTCGGGTCAGGTACCTTTTTATTCTGTGACATCCGCTTAAGAGGCGTCAGAACCTTGGTCTTCCTTTCTGGGGTCTTCGGGGGCTGGGAGACTGACCTGAGGTCGATGTCCTGGTGTTGGCCTGATGCCCCGCTAGATTCTGAGGAAGACTTCCTATGTTTTTTCTGAAGAGTCAGGCCTGGAAGAAGAGTTGGGTGCCCGGTGGGTCTTAAGCGGGTGCAAGGAGGCTGAAGAACCCCCTGAAGACCTTACCTTAACTGGGGGAGGTTGGGAGCGTGCCCGGGAAGGAGAACGGTCAGACCACGTAGAGCTGGAGTTGGCCCTGGATCTAGAGGCCCTGCTGGGGATCCCAACCCCACACGCAGTCCCGTGCTTCCTGGGTCTTATGGGAAGAATCCTTTGGAGGAAGGTCTTTTCCATTTCAGAAGTTTCTCTTCAGAAGGAACCCCTGAAGGGCCTTTTGGTGGCGGATCCTGGTCCTGCTATTAAATTGTTGGCAGATGGAGCAGGCCTGGGTGTTGTGTTCCGGGCCCTGGCACCTCACACACGCCGAATGATGGTCGTCGAAGGGGATCTGCTTGCTGCAGGCGCACTTTGAGGAGTGTCAAAGAAGGAGTTGGAGAAGTAGACATGGATTTGTGATTATTTTGTAAAGATTTCGAGCGTCGTATCGTTGATGCAGGCGTCCATGAGGTCGATGCTGGCGAGTCAATGGTGGGAAAAGAACTGGGGATGCTGGGGGACCACCCCCTTTTGTGTGATGCCTGACGGGGAGGGGCCGACGTCAGGGGCGGTCCCACGCTGGATACTGCTAGCTAGAATTTTTCCGTGGGGTCCTGGCATTCCGCTGGCTTCAGTCCCAATGGTGTAACCTGCTGCAAGAGCTGTTTCTCAAGTAAGATCCAGGCTGTCAGGTGCTGGGACTGAAGATCTGGGTGAAGGACCTCCCCGAGATCAAAAGAGCAAGTCCAGATGGAGTGGCAGTTGCGCTACGGTTCCTGAGGCTGAGGATCTGGGTACCAGAACCGGCGCAGACAGTCTGGAGCCACCAGGATCACCTGCGCCAAGTCCCTCGAAACCTTGATCAGAATTCTGTGGATCAGAGGAAAGGTAGGGAAGGGGTACAGGAGGTTCAGAGTCCCAGGGCCTCAAAGGCATCCTCCAACAGTGTCTTGCATGGGGGAGGGGGGAAAGAGACGACCCCCACAAAATATCCTCGGTTTCATGTTCTCTGAGGAGGCAAACTGGTCGACCTGGAGAGTGCCCCACTTGGAGAACAGGCAGCTGACTACCTTTTGGTGAACAGACCACTTGTGAGATGCCTCGTCCACTCGGCTGAGGGTGTCCGCCAGCAGGCTGGACACACTGGCCATATGAATCACCAGAAGGTTGGCGTCCAGACTGCGAATGAGGCTAGAGGTGCGGAGAGCTTCCTGGCACAATGGGAGGGAATGCATCCCATCCTGCTTGTTGAGGTAATTCATGGTTGTTGTGTTGTCTGTCTGGACCTGGATGACCTGACCCCGCGCTACAGGAGCAAAGGCCTTTAGGGCAAGACGCACTGCATGGAGCTCCAACAGGTTGATGTGACACTGGGACTCCTCAGGGGTCCAGAGCTTGTGGGCTCTGTGGTCCCCCAGGTGGGCTCCACATCCAGTCAGGGAGGCATCAGTCGTGAGAGTGATCATTGGCTCCAGGTGGACAAATAGGACTCCTTCCTGCAGTTGTTCTGGGATGAGCCACCACAGGATGGTGTCCCACACCAGCTGTGTCACTGTGACTGGCCGGTCCAGGTGACTGAGGCGCTGAGACCACTGACAGGCCAGCTCCCACTGCAGGGGGCGCATTCGCCAGCGGGCCCACCAGACATTAGTGCAAACCACCATATGTCCCAGCAATACTGTCCAACCTGAAATGAGCAGGCAAAGGAGGAAAGATCCTCTGCCCTGTCTGTCAGGAGATGGGCCTTGGACCAAAGGGAGTCAAGCTCCGCCCTGGCTGTGTTGACCAGGAGGCCTAAGGCCAAGCAGGTCTGAAGGGCCAGACTTCTGGACTGCTCCACCTCCGATCTGGAGGAACCGGTGATCAGCCAATTGTCCAAGTAAGGGCACACTCGAACACCCTGGCACCGCAGGGAAGCTGCCACCACTGCTACGCATTTGGGGAAAACGCTGGGGGTAGAGGAAAGGCCAAATGGCAGGGCCTGGAACTCATACAGGATCCCTTCCAAGCGGAACCTCAGGAACCACCAGTGGGACTGTTGGACCGGGATGTGGAAGAAGGCATCCAGAAAGTCCAGGGAGGAAAAAAAACAAACAAAAAAAAAAAACATGTTCTGCTCCAGGGATGGGATGGGATGATCTGATTCAGAGAGTGACCATCCTGAACTTACACGGCCCCCTGTCCGCTTCGGAACCATATAGTATCTGGAAACTAATCCCGGACATGGACCACAGCTTCCTTCTGGAGAAACTGGTCAATCCATCAGGGAAAGTCCTCATGCTTGAGCCCAGAGGCAAAATCTGCGCCATTTCATGGTGTATGTGGCATGAGTGGCCGGTTTTCTACCAGCCGCTAGAACATCTGCTACCTCTTGTGAGACCCCACACTGCATGATAGCTATGTCTCTAGGAGCCAGGCGTGCAGGTTCAGAGAGCGAAGGTCTGGATGGACCAAAGATCCTGCCTCCTGGGACAAAAAGTGAGAGCTGACTGGCAGAGGCACCGGAGGTTCCCAGGACAGCTGGTGTAGCAAAGGGAACCAAATCTGTCTGGGCCAAAAAGGCTCGATAAATATCAGCATCGCCTGCTCTCTGGAGAAGTTTCAAAAGGACCCTATGGATCAACGGGAAGGGAGGAAATGCGTAGAAGAATCTGCCCGTCCAGCAGAGGGACAACACGTCTCGCCAGTAAACACCAGGCCCTGGATCTAGCGAGCAGAATTTGGGCACTTTTGCGCTGGATGGGGACGCGAAAAGGTCCAACTCTGGTGTGCCCCATCTGTGAAACAGATCCTCTACTATCTCCTGGAGTAGTTCCCACTCGTGGACTCTGGCCTGAGAGTGGCTCAGGCTGTCTGCGATGACGTTGTCCACTCCTCGGACATGAACAGCAATGAGGTTTGCGCTGTGTTGTAGTACCCAATCCCACACCCTCATGGCCTCCCTGCAAAACGGGTAGGAATGGGTGCCTCCTTGTTTGTTGAGGTAGTACATCACCGCAGTATTGCTTGTTTGTAACAGGAGAGCACCCGGTGGGATCACTGACTGGAAGGCCTGCAGGGCATAAAGAACTGCTCATTTCCAAAATATTTATGTGGCGATGAGCTTCCTGGGGTGTCCACGAGCCCTGAGACCTGACCCCGTCGAGGTGTGCTCCCCAACCGAACAGAGGCGTCCATGGAGAGCGTCACAGTTGGAGCCGGAGCAATGAAGGGGACCCCTCTCCGACATGTTCTTTGAATCTAGCCACCATTGCCAATCCCAGATTACGGCATTCGTGATCCAAATTGGAAGCTGCAAATGGTCTTGCTTCTGATCCCATTGAACCCATAACATCCACTGGGTCACCCGCATGTGGAGACGGGCTAGTGGGACTGTTGCAATGGCCGCAGCCATAGTCCGAAAGCAGGCAAAGAACCAGTCTGGCTGGGACTGTCTTCTTTGCCAGGATGTCCCTGATGAGGGATCTGATGTGTTCCGCTTGGTCCTGGGGCAGAAAAGCTCTCCCCTGGACAGTGTCCAGAACTGCGCCTATGAACTGCAGATTCTATGACGGAACCAGGTGCGACTTCTCCTGATTGATAATAATGCCCAACGTCCCGAACAGGGACTGAATACAGTGGATTGCGGACATCAAAGCCTACCGAGAGGGTGCCATGAGGTGCCAATCGTCCAGGTAGGGGAACACGTAGTGGCCTTGTCTCCTTAGAGCAGCCGCTACAACTGCCATGCACTTCGTAAGCACCCGAGGTGCCGATGAACGTCCGAAAGAGGGGGCTCGGAACTGATAATGGCGACCTAGAAGTTCGAAACGCAAGAACTTCCTGTGCGCTCGAGAAATGGGTATGTGCAGGTCAGCATCTTGCATGTCCAAGGACGCTAGGAAGGCGCCCTGCTTGAGCATGGGTATCAAACCGGGAAGGGTCACCATGCAAAAGCGTTTGTAAAGGACTGAAGCACTGAGACTGCTGAAATCCAGTATCGGACGGAGGTCCCCTGTCTTTTTGGGAACCAGAAAAAAGTGGGAATAGTAACCTGCACCTCTCTGGTTCCTCAGTACGTGCTCTATAGCTCCCTTTCCCAGAAGCGCAAGCACCTCCTGCTGTATAAGCAGTGCATGCTGACCCGAATAACGGGAAAGCAGAGGATGTCTTGACGGTGGGTGGTCGAGGAATTCTATAAAGTGACCTCTCTTGACCAGTTGAAGGACCCACCGGTTGACAGTGATCGACTGCCACCCTGAAAAGTGGCGAGAGATGCGACCCCCAACCTTTTCTGCCCATTGATCCAGAAGAGGGCGGGGCCAGGAAGGAGTCATGCTGTGGCGGTTACCCCCCGGCAGGCTGGGCAGTTTGGTATACTGCTGACCTCGGCCTGGGAAGACTTAGGTTGGGCCTTACGGTGGAAGGTGCCCTCTTGCTGCTGGCGAACATGGCTGCTCTCGTCCTGCAAGAAAACGGTTCTGGTTCCCTGACGCTTAAAGGAACCAGATTTGGTCTGTACATGGCCTGTACAGTCCTTACTGCCTTCCCGGCGTCCTGAAGCTTGGTGATGACCTTTTCAGAGGGTTCACCAAAAAGGACCTCTCCGTTATAAGGGACGTCCTGGATACTCTTCTGTATGTCTGGGGTAAATCCGGAGACACGGAGCCAGGAGTGTCTCCGGAGACAGACGCCTGAAGCTGCGCCCCGGCAGATGAGTCCACAGAATCATATGCGGCTCTCAACACTTGGGTCTCCACGTCTGACCCTGTGCGAAGGAGGTTCAAGAGCTCTTCCTTCTGCTCGCCATCTGGTAGTTTGTCAACCAGGTCCTGACTCTGTTCCCACAGGGCATTCTGAAACTGAACCATATGAGTCAGATAGTTCAGTGACCTGATGGAGCATGTAGCAGCCGCATACATGCGCCTCCCCAGGGCATCCAACTGCTTGGATTCCTGGTCCGGTGGCTGTGCACTCAGATATTGTGGTCGTTGAGACGCATCATGGGAGGCCCTAATGACCAGGGAATCAGCCAGGGGTTATTGTGCCAAGTACGGGTCCAAAGTAATGCACCTGGGAAACAAAAACCCAGGAGAAGAGTACACAATAGCAGGGGAGGTACTAACAACAACAAAAATGGAAAGGGACCTGGGAGTAGTCATATCAGATGACCTAAAGGTGGATAAGCAATATGAAAAGTCAGTAAGGAGAGCCAGGGGATACTGGGATGCATAGGAAGAGGCATCACAAGTAGAAAAAGGGAAGTGGTTATCCCTCTATACAGACAGTTGGTGAGACCCCATCTGGAGTACTGTGTGCAGTTTTGGAGACCTCATCTATGCAAGGACATAGACAGGATGGAAGCAGTCAGAGGAGGGCAACAAAATGGTGCAGGGTCTACATCAGAAACCATAAGAAGAGAGACTGAGAGAAGCTTAATATGTATACCCTTGATGAAAGGAGGAAGGGGACATGATAGAAATGTTCAAGTACCTCAGGGAATCAACAAAGTCCAGGAGGGTAGCATCTTTCACGAAAAGAAATGTAAGAACAAGGGCACAGTTTAAAGATAATGGGGACGGCTCAGGGGTAATGTGAGGAAATTATTTTTCACGGAGAGAGTGGTGGATACATGGAACAGCCTTCCTGAGGAGGTCGTTGGGTCTAAAACAGTGGGGGAATTCAAACATGCATGGGACAGACACAAAGCAATTATAGTGGGGGGTTGCAGGAAGCAGGCCGTTGGTTAACTACAATCTGCAGCTTATCCAGTAGGTAGGGAAATGGGCAGACTGGGTGGGCCAAGTGGTCCTTATCTGCCGTCAAAGTCTATGTTTCTCTGCCGGGGCCCTGTACAGGCGGTCAGCTTTCTTCGGCACCGCCAGGGTGGAGTGCAGACGCTTCCACGCAGCCTAGGTGACGTCCGCGAAGGTGTCCACCAATGGTGGCACCACCACAGGCTTAGGGTCCTTCTGCTGAAGCTAATGAGCTAGGCGCTGTCTCTCGGGGTCGAGATTTTCCGAATCTCATCCCATGTTCTCCTGGATGTGCCTCATGATTTCGGAAGAAGAGGGATCATCCGGAGGTGACCTGGGCAGGTCTCGTGGGTCAGGTGATGGGATGCTGATTGGAGAAGGAGACCTAGAGGTAGCTGAGGTGTCAGGTCTAGAATCATCCCCCTGCGGAGTGGACCGTCGACGTCTGGGTCACTTAGGACTGGGAGATCCTGAGGGAGATCTTGAAGGGGGCCTTCTCCGTTCTTTGGATCTTTCCCTAGGAGGTGGAGTAGGTTCCTTGGGGGTCGGTGGTCTTCCTGCTGGCCCCTGTGGTGGAGGAGGGGGAGCAGGAGGTGAAGGAGGAGGAGGAGGAGGATTTACTGGGATCACGTCCTTCTTTATTGTGTCCCACCAAATGGTGAAGAGATCTTTGACTTCCTGAATATTCATACCGGACGACGGACCTGGCGTCGGTGGTCTGTCGCCGGTTACGGGTGTCGGGTCCAAGGGCGTCGCCGGGTTTGGTGAAGGCTCCTGTGGAAGTCCGGCATCCTCGCTGTCGCCTGCCTGGTCATCAGGCAACATCAGGTCTTCCTCTGTAGAGTCCCGGCGACCGGTGAAGGGGAGGCAGTCTTCGGCTCCGGTGAACATCTCACTGACTATGAGTGCTTAGCCGACGTCTGGTCCAACGGGCGTTTAACTGATGAAGGGTCGGTAGCCCGCTTTGGGTCCATCGTCCATTTTAGGGACGTCAGGTCCTCAGTCTTCCTGGGAGGGGGATCCGGACCCCTAGGAGGCTGGGAAGCCGATCTGGCGTCGGAGTCCCGGCGTCTCTCTGAGGAAGCTTGAGGTTTTGAAGAGGACTTGGACCGGTGACAGTCTGAAGACTTTGAGAAGGCCCGAGAGGGTGTTGAGGAAGCCGAAGGCCTGAAAGTCTTGATAGGATGCAGAGAAACCGAACTACTGCCTGGAGACTTAACCTTTACTGGAGGGGGCCGAGAGCAAGCCCTGGAGGGAGAGCGGTCTGAGCACATAGAGCCTGAGCTGGTGCTTCTCCTGATGCTTGTCTTGGTGCTTATGGGACTTAGAGGTAGACTCACCTCTGAAGGCAGGGTCTTTGTCCATGCTTTTCAACTTTTCTTCCAAGAGAAACCCCTGAAGTGCCTTCTGGCGGCGGATCCGGGTGCGACTACTGAACCGCTGGCAAAAGGAGCAGGCCTTGGTGTCGTCTTCTGGACCCAAGCACCACAGACAGGATGAATGTAGATCCTTGAAAGGGATCTGTTTGCCGCAGGCACACTTGGAGGGACGTCCTTCTGAGGAAGGAGTTGGAAATGCTGACATTTAGAGTAAAACTTTGAAAGTTCTAGGCGTTGTTCGCTAGAGTGGGACCGTGAGGCCGATGCTGGCGAGTTGACGGCGGGAAAAGAACTGGGGAATCGCCCCCTTTTATATGCCTGATGTCGGGGGCGGTCCCCGCTGGATACTGCTAGCTAGAAAATTTCCGTGGGGTCCTGGCGCCTGCCGGCTTCAGTCCTAATGGTGTAACCTGCAGCAAGAGCCATTTCTTGAAGTAAGATCAGGAAGTTGTTATCCCCCTGTACAGACAGTTGGTGAGACCCCATCTGGAGTACTGTGTCCAGTTCTGGAGACCCCATATCCGCAAGGACACAGACAGGATGGAGGCAGTTCAGAGGAGGGCAACTAAAATGGTGCAGGGTCTGCAACACAGCCATACAAGGAGAGACTAAAGGAGCTTAATATACAGGTTACTCACCTGTAACAGGAGTTCTAGGAATGGTATATGTTGTTCATCCACACTCATTGGCAGTATCCTTGCCGCTTTAAATCTTGCCGGAAGGTCTTCAAGCTTGCTCCTCCACCACCCAGGTGGTATAACTCTCGCTCCGCCCCATGACGCGCAGATCTGGCCCGCTGGAAGCTCAGGTTGTGTCGCGAGAGGTCGGGTGGTCGTGTGGATGAACAACATATACCATTCCTAGAACTCCTGTTACAGGTGAGTAACCTGTATTTCTAGGGACATGGATATGTTGTTCATCCACACTCATTGGCAGACTCCTAGCAGTTCTCCGGGAGGAGGGAGGCAAGACGCACCCCATATACTTACTTGGGAAAGAGAGACTGGAGAACCGAGGCCCCAAAACCAGCATCCCGGCGTGACTCAAGGTCGATGTGGTAGTGGGTAATGAAGGTGTTTGCTGACTTCCAGGTAGCAGCCCTGCAGATTTCCTGGATAGGGACGTCCCTGGAAGCAGCCACCGTTGCAGCAGTATGGCGGGTAGAATGAGCTCTTATCCCTCTGGGAGGCTCCATGCCCGCCAACTTATAGCAGAGATCTATGCAGGAGGTTACCCACCTGCTTATCGTCCGCTTGGCTGCAGGTCTGCCAGATGCGGCTTCAGCGTGGAGGTGACAAACAGCTGGCGAACCTCTCCCAATTTCAGCCGTAAGCTCCTTATAATAAGCGAGCGCCTTCTGAGGTCCAGAGTATGGAGCCTATATTGACCTCCGAGGTGATTGGGGTAGAACACCGCAGAGTCAACACCTGGTTAAGGTGAACTCCACACCACCTTCGGAAGGAATTTCGGTGGGGACGAGGACAACCTTGTCCCTGTGGAAGACCAGGTAAGGAGACTCTATGGAAAGCGCCTGGAGCTCTCCCATCCTTCTGGCTGACGGATAGCCACCAAGAAGGCGGTCTTCCACGACAGGTGAGAGAGAGCACACCTGTGCATAGGTTGAATGGCTTGCCCATGAGCTTTGCCAGTACCTAGCAGTAGATCCCGGAGGTGGGGGTTCCCACTGGAGGGAAAATGTGATAAGGCCTTTGAAAAAGCGCCAGACCACCTTCTCATGCTGCACATCGACTGCTCCTGCCCGCCCGGTAAGCAGAGATGGCTGCCAGGTGCACCTTAGGGTCAGCCGACCTAAGCCCTTGACTAGAAAGGGACCATAAATAGTCCAAGATGTCTTGCCAAGGAACAGGAGGAAGGGTCCAAGCCCTTGCCTGACACCAAATGGAAAACCTTTTCCATTTGAAGGCATAGCATTTTCTGGTCGACTCTCACGGGACGCCTCAACTACATTGAGGACCCGTCGGAAAGACCCAAGGCCTGGAACTTAGCCGCCAGGAACCAGGCCGTCAGGTGCAGGGATTGAAGGTCGGATGGAACACCTTCCCTGATTGACTGAGAGCAGGTCCGGGCGAGCTGGAAGCTGCCGCGAGTCCTGGAGCTGAGACTGAGGAGATCTGGTACCAGAACTGGCGAGGCCAGTCTGGGGCTATCAGAATCACCTGCACCTTGTCCCTCCTCGCCTTGAGAAGCACCTTGTGGATCAAGGAAATGGGGGAAAGGCGAAAGAGGCCCGGGTCCATTGCCTCGAGAAGGCATCCCTGCAGCGAGCCCTGCTGAGGGGCGGGCATGGAACAGACTCAGCCAGCTCTCCATGGAGGCAAACAGGTCCACCTGAGGTGTGCCCCAAAGGAGAACAGATGCTGTACTACCTCCGCAGGAGAGACCACTCGGGATGCAGCCCCTATCCGCTCAGGGCATCGGCCAGGGTGTTGGAGGCCCTGCCACGTGAATGGCTAGGAGATCCGCCTCCAGGCTGCGCACGAGTGACCAAATGCGGAGAGCTTCCTTGCATAGAAGCATGGAGCGCGTCCCGCCCTGGCGGTTCAGATAGTACATGGTCGTGGTATTGTCCGTCTGGACTCGGACCACTTGACCCCGGAGGAACGGAGCAAAGGCGGTGAGAGCTAGGCGGACCGCTCGGAGCTCCAGCAGGTTGATGTGGCATCGGGACTCCGCTGGGACCAGAGGCCATGAGCCCGTGTTCCCCAGATGGGCACCCAAACCCATCAGAGAGGCATCGGTCGATGAGAGACCGTCGGCTCAGGCGCGGACGAGCAGGGATGCCCTCCTGCAAATGAACTGGAACGGTCCACCACTGAGCGCCCACAACCCCTGTGTCACCGGCTACAAGCTGGTCCAAGGATCGCAGCGCCAGGACCACTGGCTGGCCAGTCCCCACTGAAGGACGCATGTTCCAGCTGGCCCAACGGACCACGCTGGTGCAGGCCATGAGACCCAGGAGGCGAGGAAGTCCCCGGCAGGGCGAATTGCTCAAACCAGAAATGATCGGGCAAAGGAGGAAAGAACCTCGCCCTGTCCGCCGAGCCGCCTGGCTCGAAGAGAGTCGAGCTGCGCCCGATGAATAGAATCACCTGCTTGCTCGAGTCCGACCTTGGCCTCGTTGATAAGGAGGCCCAGTTGAGAGCAGACCTGGAGGGCCAGATCTCTGGACCACTCCGCTCCTCCCTGGAGGGAGCTGCTATCAGCCAGTCGTCCAGGTAAGGGTACACCCGACCGCGCGCGCAGAGGAAATGTCACCACTGCTATGCATTTGGTGAAGACTGGAGCTGGAGACAAGTCAAGGGCATGGCTTGAACTCAAGAGGGATCCCTCTGCTCGGAAGCGAAGGAATCTCTGGTGAGACGGACGATAGGGACGTGAAAAACGCAAGGGTCCTGCAAGTCCAGAGCAGAACCACACGCCGCTCCAAGGATGGTATTATCTGAGCCAGAGTGACCATCCTGAAGGTTCGAGACCTTAGGAACTTGTTTTAGGTCGTGGGACGAGAATGGCGCCCAGCCCCCGTCCGCTTTTGGAACCAGGAAGTACCTGGACACAAACCCTGGGTCTGAAGGAGGTCCACCACCTCTCTTACCACCTCCTTCTGGAGGAGGGAAGCGATGTCGGCTCGACCGAGCCGCCAGTAGAGGCTGGGGATCCCAAAGCCCCCCGAGGGGCGACGGCTCTGAAGGGTGGTGCCTGCTCAATTCCAGAGGCAGGCCTCTTCCCACCACCTCCAAGACCCACCTGTCCGAGGTAACAGCGGACCAGGCGGAACGGAAGTGCCGGAGCCGTCCCCAGGGGACCCAGGAGTAAGGTGACGGGGATGGGGCGACACCCTCAGCCCGTCACTGGGCAGGCTTGAGGAGGGACCGGGCCGAGGGACCTCCTGGCCTTCCTCCCTGCCTCCTGTTAGAGGAACGGCGGCTTGGGTTTGGGATGCCAGGCCGAGCCTGCTGGCCCTGGCGCGCTGGGCAGGGCCGAGGGCACAGAAGGACGAAGGGCTTAGGCTGTGGTTTGCGGCCTTTGTCCTTCTGAGCGGAAGAGACCGAGTCCAAGGTGGCATTGGACTTCTCGATCCTCTGCAGGTGACCTTCCACCCCAGGGTCAGAGGTCAGTCCCAAAAGGAACATCCGCCAACTTGTGCTGGGTATCCGAGTAAAGGTGGATATCCTCAGCCAAGCCATGACGATAACCCACTCTTGACGCCACCGATCTGGCACATGAGTCCCCTATATCAAAGCAGTCTGGAGCTGCTCTTTGGCCCTGCCCTGCCCTGGTCCCGCACCTGCTTAACCGTAGTCTGCAGATCGGTAGGAAGATGAGGATGACCTCATCCAGGAGCCCAACAGGGCATGAGAAAAATGTGCCATGAGGGCGGCGAACTGGCCTGGCGAAGGCAGAGAGGGACGCTAGCGTAGACTTTTCGCCCGACATAGTCAATTTCTTGGACTCCTTGTCAGGAGGTTTGTCCACATCCTGGCGTTGCCGGCCGAAAAGCTGTCGGTAACCAACCCTCAGCAGAGGGTGTTCCAAAAACGGACAAGGAACGGTGGGGACCGCATACTTCCTGGCCATCCTGGCCGGGCGCGAGGGCAGGAAGCAGGCGCTGCCAAAGTTCCAGTGCGGACCCACTGGCCTCGGCCACGGAAAGGCCTCCGTCGGAGATCCCTCGGTCCAGAATCTCCGTGAGGATACCTGGCCCGTTTGGAAGCGGGTTCGAGCTCCATCCGGTAGACTCCGAGATGAGCGAAGCAGTCCTAGGAAGGACGACGGGCTATCGTCCATTGACTGACCTCCTGAAGACTCCAAGTCCAGTCGCTTGGAAGAAGGAGGAATCATCTTCGGACTCGGAAGAGTCCTCGAAAACTGCCTCTGGCCTGAGCCACCCTTCACCTGCCGAGGTCGGTCGGGAGTGAGGTAACTGACAGCCGATGGGGTAAACCCTTAGCCGACCGAGATCATGGTCGGGCCCCAGTGGTGGCTGTGGGCGGAGGTTCCACGGAATCGATTGGAGCAAGCTGGTTTTGGCCGAACAACCGGCCTGGGTATAGGCTCCTCAGGACAAGTGGGGTTGTGCAGTTCGGTGACAGCCATAATGGCGGGGAAGAGGCGGGTGGCTTATTCGACCAGGAGGGCTGTTGCAACATAAGGTCCTCGTACCGTCGGCGTAATTTACATGAAGCACTCCCCTCATCCGAGGAGGAGGGGGCGAGATGACCTGCCGCTTACCGCAGTGCCGAACCGAGACCGCCTATGTGACGGTGGGAGCAGCTGGACCCATGAGGTCAGACAGAGTCCCGGAATTTCCGGGTCGGCTGCGGGAGGTGTCGGCCCGGAACCGCACTCCTTCGGCTCGGAAGGTCCATCCGAGGGCTCGGAACCGGAGGCACAGGCGAGCCACAGGATCCTCAGCCTCTCGGGGGAACCGGAGAGGGAATCTCGGCTGCTAAAGCGACAGCCAGTCCAATGAGTAGAAATATCTCGACTTCATCGGTGAGGTCTCGGTCAACTGACCTGGCGGGGACACCGTGAGGCCAGTGGCGAGCTGGCCAGTCGGCGAGCCGGCGGTCGACGGCCGGGAGAGGGACCTTCCGGCCCAAGAGCGCCGACGAGGGACTTACCCTGTCCCTCTTTTGGACCGAGAATAAGGTCCCGCAGCGCATGAGCCCTTCTCCTTTAGTGGAGAGGGACAGACAAAGCTCCTAAAAAGAAGCCGTGTAGGAAGAACCCAGAAGGCGGGATAAATGCGCGGCCGAGGAAGATCGTGATGCCGCCCTCCTCTTGAGGCGACCATCCGTCGAGCCTGATCCGCTTGAAACCACGCCCGCGGACACCGCCAACAGGGCCTCCTTGGACTTCACCGGAGGGAAACGCTTCTCGGGACGGCCCAGTTGCAATCGGGCAGCACGGTCTTCGAGGACGTAGGCCGAGAAAGATGAGCACAGGTCGCAAGCCTGCGGGTCGTGCTCAAGGCCTAGGCAGTATACACACGTGGAGTGAGGATCCGTCCGAGACATCTTCTGCCGCATGGGCATCTCCAAATCGGAGTCGATTTGTCCGCCGCAGCTGAGGATAGAAGACTGAAGTCTTTTGCAAAATTTTATTTTAAATCCATAACGGAGAAATAGGAACCGATTGCAAATGCAGAGCGTTAAGGAGGAACCTGAGCTTCCAAGCGGTAAGGAAGATCTGGCGTCATGGGGCGGAGCCGAGGTTATACCACGGGTGGGTGGGAGGAGCAAGCTTGAAGACCTTCCGGCAAGATTTAAGCGGCAAGGATACTGCCAATGAGTGTGGATGAACAACATATCCATGTCCCTAGAAATGTATGCCCTTGAGGAAAGGGGGGGGGGGGGAGAACATGATAGAAACGTTTAAGTACCTCAGTGACATCAACAAAGTCCAAGAGGGTAGCATCTTTCAGAAAAAGAGATGTGCAAGAACAAGGGGACACAATCTGAAGATAGACGGGGGATGGCTCAGGGGCAACGTGAGGAAGTTTTTTTTCCATAGAGAGGGTGGTGGACGCATGGAACAGCCTTCCTGAGGAGGTTGTGGGGTCTAAAACTGTGGCAGAATTCAAGAATGCATGGGACAGACATAAGGCAATTTTTGTGGGGTGCAGGAAGAAATAGGCTGTTGGTTAAATAGGAACTGCAGCTTATCCTCTAGGTAGGGAAATGGACAGACTAGGTGGGCTAAGCAGTCCTTATCTGCAGTCAAAGTCTAGGTTTCTATGTTTCTTGGACTCTATCAGGAGGTCGGTCAGTGTCGGCAGAACTGCCAGTACACGCCAGAACACAGAGGCGGTCACCAGGCTCTTGGCCAAAGGGTGCTCTGTTAACCCCACAAGGGACCCCATAGGCACCGCATACTTGGGAGCCATGTGGGCAGATGGAGCGGGACAGGAGGCAGGGCGCTGCCAAAGTTCTAGAGCCGGGCCGACAACAGCTTCAGTCACAGGAAAGGCCTCCGTCCGGGTATCCTCTCCGTTAAACATGTCCGTAAGTGGATACTCCACCTTTTTCTGGATTGGGTCCAGGGACATCCTTGTAGATTCAGAGATGAGGCGTAGAATCCCTTGGAAAGATGAGGGACCTTCGTCCGTCTCTAAGCCAACGGTTGATTCATCATCACCTGGATGAGAATGCAAGCCAGTGACGTCCGAATCAGAAGAATCCGGGTACAACGGCTGACCACCCAGGTCACCTTCGACCCGCCGAGGCCGGTCTGGGGTAACCGTGACCGACAACCGCCGGAAAAGCCCGGTGTCTGGTCTATCTTCCTTGGAAGAGGCCCCTCCCACAGGCTGTTTGGGCGGTGGTTCCACCACAATCGGTGCAGAGACCGTTTTGGGCCGAACTGGTGGTTTTGCCAGCTCCGCGGGCCGAGGAACCCACTCTCCGAAGGAGTCGGCCTCGGCCTAGGAGGCGAAAGCCAGGTAATGGCCGGTGTAGAAGCTGGAGTTGATTTGTGCCCAGTCAAAATTAGCTGTAGCCACATGAGGTCCTCGTAGCGCCACTGGAGTTTCCGCTGGAGTCTCTCCTCATCTGAGGAGGACGAGGACGACTAATGGTACCGCCTCTTTTTAAAGCATTTATGGCTCTTCCTCGGCTTGTTGGTTGAGGGGGTCTGAGACCTCAATTGACATTGGATGGGCCTACTCGGTTGCTCGGGAGACACTGGCAGGACCGGTGATTTCCTGGGATCAGGGACCACTTCTTTGATGGGAGTCCCAGCAGGCTGGGTCTCGTCATCTGAAAAGGACCAGATTAGGGGTTCGATCGAGGGATTCGTCGACCGGAGTCTGCAAAATCGGATTGATCATGATTTCAACATTGTCGATTGATAATTTGGTCGACTGACCAGATGGCAAAGCCGAAAAGCCAGCGTCTGAAGAAACTTGAGATCTCTCCTGTTCCCAAGAACGTCTCCGTCAAGACAAAGATGATCCCGGATCCTTCTCCCGCTTACGGAATCGAGAGGAGTGTGAGCCCGCAGGTGCCTCTCCCTTGGTCGGGAGAGACTGGCACAACCCTCGGAAGGAACCTGAGAAGGTGGAGCCCAGGTTGAGCGGAACGAAGAAGCTCCAAGAAGTCTCTGTAGCACGAGCCGCTTCCTCCTCGAACGCTTGCATGTGTTCCACATGTGGATACCACAGCCGCGGAAACCGCCCACCAAGCCTCCTTGGATTTCACCGGAGGGTTCCTCTTCTCCGGCCTCCCCACTTTCAGGCCTGCATGACGGTCATCGAGGACGCTGGGGTGAAAAGCGAGACACATATCGAATTTCGAGCTGTCAGGGTCGACACTGAGGCAATAGACGCACATGGTGTGGGGATCGGTACGCAACATTTTCTGGCCGCAAGGGCACCGACGAAAATCCGGGGAAGACTTGTCTTCCATAATCGAGGAAGCAAACTTGCAAACTCTAATGTGAACAATGCGAATTTTCGGAATAACTGAAAGTTTGAAAGCCAGGGCCTACAAGATGCGCAAGCATGAGGAAAGCAACCTGAATCTTCCAGTGGAAAGGAAGATCTGACGTCATGGGGTGGAGCTGAGGTATATACCAGCCGGGTGGGTGGGAAGAGCCAGCTTGAAGACTTCCGGTCCATCTTAAAGTGGAAAGGGACATGCCATTGAGTGTGGATGAACAACATATCCACGTTCCTAGAACCTGTGTTTCCTTCTGCCCAATGAACAACTTCTACTGCACTGTTCCTGAGAAGACCCTGTATTTTGGAAGTGAGAAGGTCTGACTGAGCGGCACACAGGCTGTGCTGTCACTTGGGCAGAAGATCCAGGGGGAGTTCTGCAAAACTGAGAGAATAACCCTCCCAAACAATACTGAGGACCCACTTGTCCAAGGTGACAGATTGCCACTGGGTGTAAAACTGAGTCAGAAGACCTCCCACTGCCTCTGAAGCATCCTCCTCGGGCAGTCGAGGGGGGATTGGGGCTGGACTTTCAGAGGGTGGCACAGGGCGCTTTTGGGCCCTCTGCCTTTTGCTGTGTTTTCTTTTGTGGCTAAGGAGTCTGAATTCTGTTAAAGGCTCCTCGGCCACTACCTAGAAAGGACTGCCTGTTGCAAACTGTCAACAGTTCCTGACCCTCTGTGGGGCAGAAGGAGCCGGCCTGGCTGTTTTTATGGCAATCCTGGTTTTCTGGGCGGCATCTAGCGCTTGTTCAACTTGGAGGCCAAATAGATAAGGACCATTAAAGGGGACACTGATGACCTGCTGCTGAGCATCAGGTGATGTTCTAAGACAGGAGTGTCGCCTGATGCAGATTCCAGCGGCAGTCGCCCTGGCTGCAGTGTCGCTGGCGCCCACAGAAGGTTTCAGCTGGTGACTACTGAACTCAATGCCCCTGGTGACACACTGCAGAAGCTCCATGGTCGTGTCAGACTCCGGGAGGTTCTCTACTACAGACTTAAGTGAATTCCACAGAATATATTCATACTGGGAGAAATGCCCCGGATAACTGGCAATACACATGCCCAAGGTTGTGGCAGTGAAAGCCCATTTTCCCCAAGGTGTCAATTTTACGAGACTCCTTATTGGCAGGACATGCTGTAGCTTCCTGAAGGAGAACAGCTTTGTCGTTTTCTGCCAGCACAACCAATACATCAGTGATAGGCTGTGAAGCCAAGAAGGTTCTCTCCGGGGGGGGGGACGCCACACCATAGAACCAGACGCTGCACAGGGGACCCTCCCCCCAAGAGGCCCTGATGAACTGCCAAACCTAGAGAGAGAGGAGGAAGGAGGTACATGTGCCAGCCCCTGCGAGGAAGAAAAATGAGGGAGAGAGAGGCATGTGGAACCAGCATAGGAGGCGCAGTACCAGTGAGGGAAGAATATACATCGCTGACTGCCCTCCCTGTTCAAGACCACAACCACGGTCCAGTGACACCAGGACTCGAAAGCTCCAGAACTGGGTCTGTTGGTAAGGCCACCAGAGACAGAAGCTGTACCTACTGCTCCATAAGAGCAGTGCAGTGGTGAAACTGCCCACTGGAAACCCTGAAAGAGGACAGAGAAGGGCTCTGGTGTCAAGCAGCCCGGCCGCTAAGAGTAAGTAGGACCACCCCCCCAAGGGGTCAGGATGCATCTACCACTCTCTGCTACTGAGGACTCCCTAGCAGACCTACCAGAGGGTGACCTCGAGCGATACTGTCTTCTTCCGATGGGATGGAGAAGAGCTTGAGGTTGAGCAATGCCGGGTCCCTGACAGAGATCAGGCCTGCTTCTTTCTGTGCTTATAGGAGGACTACCTTCTCATCGAGCAACGGACTGTCTGTGGTCTGACCCCAGTCCCACTGCCAGATCAGCTTTCAAGCTAAGTTTCCCTACCATCACGGATACTGTCCATGGTCAACTCAGTCGATGGCACGCTGAGAGAATTTCTTTCTACAAACTTTTTTTTTTTTTTTTTTTTTAAATAGACTATTATTAATTGAATACTGAACGACTATAGCTGCTGTTGTATACACGTGAAGATTGGACTCCCGGCTGGTGAGCACCGTCATCACTGAAGTGCACTCGATGGTGGGGGGGGGGGAGGAACTGAGGCGGCTGGAGGGTTGATGTGGAGATAGCCTATAAAGGCACGAGCCAGTCTCTCAGTGCTGCGCATGCGTGGTCCTATTGGTGCCGGCCCTCCTGAAGATTTTTGGCTCCTGCTGAGTTCTAGCGCCTCTGACGTAGTTTGCAACAGTATGAATGAATGGTGAAGACTAAGTCCAGGAAGATCCAAGGTACCATGCCTGAAAAACAAGTATGCCATCAGAGGACGCCATAAGCACTCTCGTCTTAGTTCAACCAGGCCCCCTAACCAAGTCCTGAAAAGTTTTTAAGCCATCCTGGCAAAAAAAAAAAATATTAAGTTCCATGGCTGGGGCAATGGGAGACCAGTCTTAAATCATGTTGCAGACAAACACAAATAAAAACACCCATGTCCCACCAAGTTACAGTGGTGTGAAAAAGGATTTGCCCCCTTCCTGATTTTCTCTATTATTGCATATTTGTCACACTGGATGTTTTCAGGTCTTTAGACAAAATGTAATATTAGATAAAGGGAACCTGAGTGAACAAATACTGTAACACTTTTTTTTTTTTTTTACTTATTTCATTTATTTATTAAACAGTTAACCAACACCAACTGGCACTGTGTGAAAAGTAATTGCCCCTTACACTTAATAACTGGTTCGCCACCTTTAGCTGCAATGACTGCAACCAAACGCTTCCTATAATTCAATATCAGTCTTTCACATCTGTGGAGGAATTTTAGCCCCTCTTCCTCTGCAGAACTGCTTTAATTCAGTAACATTGGTAGGTTTTCGAGCATGAACTGCTTGTTTCAGGTCCTCCACAGCATCTCTATTGGGTTTAGGTCTGGACTTTGACTAGGCCACTCCAAAACTTTAATTTTACTTCTTTTCAGCCATTCTGATGTGGACTTGCTTTTGTGTTTTGGATCATTGTCTTGCTGCATGACCCAACTACGCTTCAGCTTCACCTGACGGACGGATGACTGGACATTCTTCTTAAGAATTTTCTGGTACAGAGCAGAATTCATAGTTCCTTCAATTATGGCAAGTCGTCCAGGTCCTGAGGCAGCAAAGCATCCCCACACCATCACACTACCACCACCATGTTTGACTGTTGGTATGATGTTCTTACTGTGTTTGCTTTACGCCAGACATAATGGGATCCATGTCGTCCAAAAAGTTCCACTTTGGACTCATCTATCCATAGAACATTTTCCCAAAAGGCTTGTGGATCATCCAGGTGCTTCTTGGCAAATGAGACTAGCATTTATGTTCTTCTTGGTTAGCAGTGGTTTCCCTTTGCTCTCCCATGAAGCCCATTTTGCCCAGTCTCTTTCTGATTGTGAGTCATGAACACTGACCTTAGCTGAGGCAAGAGAAGCCTGCAGTTCTTTGGATGTTGTTTAGGATCCTTTGAGACATCCTGGATGATTTTACGCTGTGCCCTTGGAGTAATTTTGGCAGGCCGCCACTCCTGGGAAGAATCACTACTGTTCCAAGTGTTCTCCATTTGGAGATTATGGCTCTCTCTGTGGTTCGATGGAGTCCCAGAGCCTTAGAAACAGCTCTATAACCCTTTCCAGACTGATGAATAGCAACAACTTTTTTTCTGATCTTTTCAGGAACTTCCTTTGATCGTGGCATAATGTGCTTGTTGAATCTTTGTGCTGGCAACGTGACTCTAATGGTAAGGGTCAAAATAAGTGAGGTTTATATTGAGCAGGGCTGGCTGTAATCAAGCCTGGCTGTGTTCAATCAGCTGACTCTAATTATCCCTTTAATTGGGTTGATTTAACTAGGGGGCAATTACTTTATCACACAGTGCCAGTTGGTGTTGGTTAACTTTTTTCATTAAATAAATGAAGTAAAAAAAAAAAAAACAAGTGTTACAGTATTTGTTCACTCAGGTTCCCTCTATCTAATATTACATTTTGTCTAAAGACCTGAAAACATCCAGTGTGACAAATATGCAATAATAGAGAAAAGCAGGAAGGGGACAAATACTTTTTCACGCCACTGTATTACTCACGGACGCTGGACACAACGTCAGAATCTTCTCCCTTTGCCAGAAACTCTTTCAATCCGGTCCATCATTCTGGCCACCACCCCGGGATCTGCGAATTGATAGGGATTCTTCCCTATGTAATGTGCAGGCTAGCTGGCGTAAGCACTACATGGTGAACTCCCAATTGCCTTAAACTGGCTCGAACTCAGTCCAAACATTTTCGGCACTGTCAGGTAGCATAACTCAAGTTCGGGAAGAGGTGTACTTTGGAGCCTTACCAGTCCAAAGGGCCCCACTTTTTGGCACGAGTTATGACAATATCCCTGTCCAGAGTGGTCCCCATCACTACAAGGAGAGTACGAGCCAGCAGTTGATTAGTTGCTGTGCGGACTCTCCCACCTCGTGGGCTGATTCGGTATGCCTTCAATATTAATAGGTCCTGTATTTGTAGAGAATCCCAAAAGAAGGTGCCTAAAAAGGTCCAAGGATCTTCTCCCTCGAGAACTTCAGGGTGCCCTAGAATTTGGACGCGAGTGGAGCGTGAGGCATTCTCTAGGTTTTTTAGGCGTCGACGAAGCACCAGATTTTCCTTAGTCAGGCTCATCGTCAAAGTCATTGCTGTTTCAACAGTCTTTCAAGTCGCTTTGGTGTTTTCCTTCAACATCTCCACTTTAGTGTTTAACATCTTGAAATGAGATGTGAAATCTTCCACCTTCTGATCTAGCCTCTGGATGGCTTTGAGGAGCGCAGCGTTTGAGGGTTGGGTTAACAAGTCCTCTCCCATCCCTGTACTTGGGTTCTTGCTGGTGCCAGACATCAGGTCATTGGGTCAGGTTCCTTCTCCTCCAGCTCCTGCTCTGTTAATTCTGCCCATAACCTCGGATCCACAAGTGGTTAACGTTCCTAAACCAAGATCACTTACTTTCTTCAAGGTTCTGCTTTCAGTCAAGATAAACTTCAAGTCAAAGTTTTCTTTATAAAATTAATGAAATAAGCTTCTTCCAGTGGAGATCTGCTAAATTGCTGCTACAAGCTCAGCTGCTGGCCAGGCCCTCCTCCAAAAACTAAACTTTCCCAAAAAAGGAGGAGTTGGCTCACCCTGAAGTAAGATATCCCTCAGCCCTCTGTGCGGGGAAGAACCACCCAAGGCCAGCGACTCCTTACAGATCTGGTGGGACCTGAGACTGGCACGGGGCAGATGGAGGCTCCCATGTGCCGGGAGCATGAGGGTGCCCCAAAAACACACGCCTGACCCTGTGGGAAAAGAAATTAGTCCCGTGAAAATCTGAGTTGAGCACCTTACTCCAGGCCAGGGTTGCCAGCCTAGAAAAGTAAAGCCATGATGTCTGCTAAATGCAGACATGACACCCTTGACTGGTGGTGCCATGCCAGCTCCAGGACCTGGGCAGAAAGATGAATGTCTTGCTGAGTTGACCAGTGGTCAGGCATCGAAGCTAGGACTTAACCTAGCTGCGACCACAGGCGCTTGTTGTAAGTTGCCTGATGTGCCTGGTCTGTAGCAATGCACAGGATGGTGCGTGCCACAGTGAAAACCCTTCTCTTCCAGGCATCTATCGCTGTAGAAATCAGCCATGGGAGGGTGGTCACCCTAGAGGTACTGGTAAAGAGCCTAGGGAAAGGCCCAGAGACTGTGCCTTGGCATCGTGGGTGTCACCCCTACCTCCAAAAGTGGGGAGCAAATGACCCCACTTTAACACATGGAATTAGTGGAAACTTTTGTCCATGGAAAAGCAGGCATTGCACTGGTCCATGTCATGGTCAGGGCCAAGACAGGTGTGGCATTTTGGATGCCGGTCCATGCTGCAAGAGGGCCACTACAGGGGCACCAATGTATGAGGGAGCCACAGCTTTCTTTTCCCTTTTGGACTCAGCATCGCAACAGTCAAAATAAGACAAAATGAGAAAAGGACAGAATTTGGTGCTGAACTAGAAAAATGGAACCACGAACAAAAACACAGTGCCGAATAAGGTGCAGAGCACGCTTCTGGAGTCATAAAATATGGTTAGCGGTGGCATACTGAGGAAAAATGTTGCTGATGCAATTTTTACTTTTTTGATTTCAGCTGCTCCAACAGTGCACATTCTACAGCAGGAAAATCAGAAATGAGGAAGAGAGGGGGCCTGCTTCAGTTACTGGTTGCTTCACATGCACAGTGTCAATACATCAGTCTCATGGGCGGCGCCAGCACCATCAGTTACCGCCAGGCTGCAAAAGACTTTGCTCCTGTGGGGTCCTCGCACTTCTGGCTAAGACCCATCAGTGTGCAGTAATTGTGTAGACTGATTCCTGGAAGATCAAAATTAAAATTAAATGTCAAAATTAAAAATTGTCAATTAAAAGGACTAACTGAATAAGCAGCTGCAACTCCTCAAAAAGCAGCCATCATGTCGACTCTCATTCTGGAAACCTGCACTATTTGTGAACATCTCTTTCTTCAGGGTCACACATTCTATCGTTCCTTCCCTTCTATCCAGCCACCCACACCCTGATGCAAACTCAGCCAGAAGCATTCTCTACTAAGCAACTGCCAAATACAGCTCAAACATTGGCCAATTTGTGCGTGTGTGTTGGGGACAGGGGGACTGTAGTGCCACCTTCTAAGATGAGCCTCTCTAGTGACCCGGTTATCCCCAGACCTGGGCCACCACCCACATGAAAGCACTGTATGGCACCAGCTAGGACACAGGGTTGGCGTTTCTTGTGGGGTTTTAGAATTTCCCCAACAGTTTTCGACAATTTGGGGGGGGAGGGGGAGATGGGTGGATACTGTATCACTATCATGCTAACACATGCACACAATCAACACTCGCCACGATTATGCCCAAAGCACAGACTCCCTAATTGTTCACATGCAACCCAAACACAATTGCTCACAACCAAACTAAGTCATTTGTAAGAAATGTGTTCAAAAGCTGGGTTTCTTACTGGAACTGAGGGTCCTGGCACTGGCGTTGACTGCGTCACTGTGGTTACTGCCCTAGTCAAGGCAGGAGATGCTGTCGTCACCATCACACTGCTGCTTCCTGATGTCACAGTTTCATCCTGCACATTCTCAGAATCACCCTGGCCGTCAGCAGGAACTGGTGGTGGCACCTGCTCTGTAGAATAAATAGAGCTCATGTAAAGGTTTGGTTCACACTTACAACCTCCACCCGTGCAAGAGGCACTCACTAAGAGACTGACAATATCCCCACCCATATTGTCAATAGGGCACCGCCAGGGTCCCGAAAATATCCCCACCCCATACTGCAATGTGCACTTGCTCAGGGACCTATACTATCCCCACCCCATTCGGCCAATGAGCACTCACTAAGGAACAGACAATATCCCAGCCCCATACTGTCAATGGGCACTTGCTCAGGTACTGACAATATCCCTACCTCATACCGTCAATGGCCACTCACTATGACAGACAAGATATCCTTACCCCATATCATCCATGTCCACTCACTCAGGGACCAAAAAATATCACCACCCCATATTGTTAAAATTGGTAGTCGCTCAGAGACTGACAACATCCTCAACTAGAAATGTACTAAAAACCACACACCAACCTGATCTGAAGGTGCTACCACACAGGTCAACTCCACTTAGAAAGCACAAAAACAACAAATGGCGAGCACACACGGCAAAAGCTGTGTCGATCAATTTACTGCATGGAGCTTGCACACCACGGCCAAACACCCCTAAGCAGTGCCTTACCCAGAAGACTTTGTCGGGGGAAGTGTTTGGCTACAACCCATTAGTTCAAATACTCCAGTGAATTATATATTCATCACTGTCATTATGTGTTCAGAAAAAGATTACAAAATTCAAGAAATGAATAAAATGCAATATCAAACATGTAATATAAAGTGCTAATAGTACATGTTAGTGAGTAATGCAACATCGCACGAACTTTCTAAAAAAAGTAGCAGGAGCAATTCAATGACTAGTCAAAAGTCCCAAAAGGTGAAGGTGGGTGAAACAGTGGAGAAGCACAGGGGCCTAAATTAAGGAAAAAACACTGCCTCATGTAAGCAGGTCTTACATTTCCACTGAAATTTCGTAATATATTATAGTTAAATAAAGGTCTACTTTACAAAACATTTTTAACTTGTAGTGCAAAATATTCAGTACTGAAATTCATCTTTACATCTTTTGTTCTAGAGAGTGGACAAAAAAAAAAAAAATTCACGAACAGCATTTAATTCCTCTTGAATGAACCATGGTCCAATTTAATAAGTATAGCCCATACTGGACTTGCATGCAAAAAGGCTAACCAGGACCAATGTATACAGCCCATAAGAGAAAGATGCAGCGGGGTAAAGAGAAAAGTTTGGGGGGGGGGGGGTACCCAGCAGATGCAAAGGCACATTATAAAAGCAGACTACGATTCATATACTGTGTTCATATTTTTATAAAGTGGTCTACCAGGACAAATTCCTACAGAAAAGGATTTTTCATACTGAGCAAACAGGGAAGTCTCCAATTTTCAATTTACATGACTTCCTTAAAGGGGACTGGGGGAACCAATTCGTTGGAAACCAACATTTAAAAACCGTGTCAGGCAAGAAACACCATTAGCGAAAAATAATAATTAAAGGCTATCTTATACAATGAATGTTTTGGACAGAATCCACTTCTATAAAAAGGGCTTGTAATCAGCCTCTGTGTTTAGCCATTTACAATGCAAGCTCTTTTAAGATCTAATATCCATCTAGTTTCAAACTGTAAGAGCAGCTTTAAAGAGCCCCTGACACTGTTAAGAAAAACTTGGAAAAAATGTGAGATTTAGACAGTTCAGTTTATATTTTGTGTATTCTCTATAATTATTTACCTTTTTTCTTTATTACCAAGGACAGCTGTATGAAAGAGGCTTACTGTCCTTAGACCTTATCTGCTCTTTCTGCTATCCTACATATGACATCATAATCCGGATTGCAGCTGGAAACGAACGTCTGGTCATGGTGCTTTTCCAGGTTACCAACTTTTTAATAAATAAATAAGTAAAATAAATAATCCCCCATTTATGGCATTGTAATTATTCCCACGGCAACAGACTGTGATGTCATACATAGGCAAGCAGCCAGAACAGATAGGGCAGCGATCCTGTTTACATGACAAATGTCCTTAGTAATAAAGAAGAATGAGAAATACAGAAATATTAAAATATAAGCTCACTTGTGCTAAACATTACATTTTCTTCAAAGTTGAACATATCGGTGTCAGGGCTCAGAGCCCCTGACACAGCTGGTAATAACCTTTGAAAATTCTAAGTTTCAGACATAAATATAGCTTGTATTTCATAGTCTATTCTGTAATTCTCTACCTTATTTCTTATTAAAGTATTTGCATGAATACAGTATCTGCCCTTTTAGCTTTGGCTGCCTGTCTACACCCATCAAAATATGTTGCAGTGGAGATAAGAAAAAATTACTCAATGTAGTAGTCTTGTTTCTTCCAAAGAATTCTTCATTATGATTAACTTTTGCAGGCAGCCTCCTCTGTTGAACTGCCCTGGAGAAATGGAATATATGCAAATGATGGAACATCCATTGGCTTCTGCCATCATTCAAACTGCTGCCCTTATCAACGGCTGCATTCTATAATGCTCAGATTCATGAAAGCCTGCGAGGCAAGACCCTCTAAGCTCTTCTAATGATAAAAAAAATGAAAATTACGTACCTACCATAATTCTTGATTTTCTCTTGTATCTTTACCATTCACTACTGCTGGGTAAGTGCCGTGGCGCACACCCACAAGGGAGTTTTTTTATGGGGAGGAGTTGGCGTCCACGAGGCCAACGGATTGCATGGCACACAAGGGTTGGCAGTTAAGCGCCACAGACTCCTCCTCCACCCCAGTTCTGTTTAGCCAGAGAGAATGACACAGGAGATGGAAAAAAGTAAGGCGAAACTAGAGAGCCAAGGGATAGGAAAAGGAAAGGGTATAAACTGAAAAAGATATAAGCCGACCAGGGGACAGAGGGATCGAGCTTCTTGCCCTAAGTGGCCATAGGGCCTCAATCCTTGGGTGGTCACACAGGAAAGAGAGAGGAAAAGAGAAGAAAAAGGGGTATGCGTAAAGGACAAAGGGGGGGGGGGGAGGGCCCTCCATGTTAATTTGGAAGACCACTGGCTTGCAATAGCTTCAAAAACCCCAAGGCAATGAAGGCAAGAGACTACTGAACCAAGGCCTGGAGGGGAATTTGGCATGGCCTTGGAATGAGCATTGGTGGAGACTGACCTCTCTTCCTATCCTTTCTCCGCATACGTTTTGAAAATCTTGGAGCATGGTTCTCCATAGGCTGTCCCCTGTGTAACGGGAACAGCCCCTAAACAGAAGGGGAGACTGTCCAGATTGACCTTAAAATGGAGGAGAAGGAGGTGGAAAAAAAAAAGTACAGTTATGTAAGAACTTACCATAACAGTAGATCTTCAAGAACAGCTCTTGCAGCAGGTTACACCATAAGGACTGAAGCCAGCAGGTGCCAGGACCCCACGGAAAAATTCTAGCTAGCAACATCCAGCGGAGGACTGCCCCCGACGTCGGCCCGGCCCCCGATGTCCATCATATAAAAGGGGCGGTCCCACAGCATCCCTCAGTTCTCCCACCAGAGACTCCTGGCATACTAAGGAATTCTGAAGGGGAGACAGAGGATCCGCTTCCAAAGGAAGACTCATGAAAAACAATAATCTGATTGCATCTGAGATGCCAAGTCTGAAGACCAAACCTCCTGAGGGGAAGGTGAAAGGGAAACTACCTGCTGCAAGAGCTGTTCTCGAAGATCTACTGTTACGGTAAGTTCTTCAAGAGAAGGATAGGAGGGATCCTAGAATGAACCAAATTTAAGACAATAGTCCTTGTAGGACTGCAAGGCCAAAACCAGCTCTGCGTCTAGAGGCAATGTCCAAACTGCAATGCCTCATGAAGGTATGTACAGTACTCCAAGTAGCGGCCGCACAAATGGCCGATGCAGACACATTCTTGAGCACCGCAAAAGAGGTAGTCACCCCTCTCCTGGAATGTCCCTTCACCGATCCCGGCAAAGGCTTGTTGCGCCTCTGGCAATAGAATGTGATGCATCTGACTAGCCACCTGGAGAGTGTTTGTTTCGATACAGGTGCTCCTTGCATCCTGTTAGCAAATGACAGGAAGAGCTGATTGGACTGGCGATATGGTTTGGTTCTGGTGAGATAATACCCGAGGATCCTATGCAAATCTAATGCGTGCAGGAGAGCTTCCCCTCGATTACAGTGGTTGGGATAATACACCGGAAGGTCAATATCCTGGTGGAGAGTTAAGGCCGAGACCACCTTGGGAAGAAACTTAGGATTTATCCTTAAGGACAGCCTGTCCTTATGAAAAACCAAATAAGGCTCCTTACACGAGTGTGTGAAGCTCTAAAATCCTCCTTGCAGAGGTGACCGCAACTAAAAATAGTGTCTTCCAGGAGAGTAGACGCAACTCACAGTCCATGGCTGGTTCAAAAGGAGGCTGCGTAAGCTGCTCTAGGGCAAAAAGATGATTTCAAGCAGGAATAGAGTCCTTGATAGGAGGTATCAAAAGAAGGATGCCGCGCAGGAAAGCCCAGGAGGCCTCTAGCTGCACTACTGACCGATGAACTACTGGGTAATGGTATGCAGCAATGGCAGAGGTGTACCTTCATGGAGGAATATGCAAGCCCTGAATCATACAAGGATAGGAGGTAGTCCAGCACTGACTTCTCGGGGCAGTCAAGCGAGATTTAAGCTGCAAGCCTGGGCCCAAAGGCAAAACCTTCGCCATTTCATGGAGTAGGTGGCATGAGTGGAGGGTTTTCTTGCCGTCATTAGTATGCCTGCCACCTCCTGTGAAACCCCATGTCTAAGGATCGCTACAGCCTTGGGAGTCAAGAGTGCAGGTTCAATGACCAGAGGTTCAGGTGAACCAGGGAGCCTCTTCCTGGGACAGCAGGTGCGAGCTGATCGGCAATGGAAAGGGAGATTCCTGGGCCAGCTGGGGCAGGAGTGGGAACCAAATTTGTCTGGGCCAAAAGGGCGCCACAAAGATCATTGATGTTCCTCCTCGCGTAGCTTCAGTAGAACACTACAGGATCAAACTGAAGGATTGAGGCATGAAGACTACAACGAAGAGAGGGACAACGCGTCTGCAGAAAACACCAGGCCCTGGATCTAGCGAGCAGAAATTGGGCAGTTTTGCATTGTGTGTCCCCATCTGCAGAACAGGTCTACTACCTCTTGCAGCAGTTCCCATTCGTGAGCCTTGGCCTGTGACCAGGTCAGGCAATCTGCAACAGTGCTGTCCATGCCGGGGACATGCACTGCAGTTATCTCGGTGCTGTGCTGCAATACCCAATCTCACACAGTCTTTGCCTCCCTGCAGAGAGGGTAGGAGTGAGTGTCACCTTGCTTGTTGATGTAGTACATCACCGAGTTGTTGTCTGTTTGCAACAGCAGGAGACTTGGTGTTCTCTCTTGGAGGGCCTGTAAAGCATACAAGACTGCACTCATTTCCAACATGTTGATATGGAGGTGAGATTCCAGGGTCAACCAGGATCCCTGGGTCCTTA
Organism: Neoceratodus forsteri; assembly: GCA_016271365.2. Lineage (NCBI taxonomy): Eukaryota > Metazoa > Chordata > Ceratodontiformes > Ceratodontidae > Neoceratodus > Neoceratodus forsteri. Next base: position 424,712,858 of record CM028138.1, read on the forward strand.
TCCCTCCCAAATGGGCTCACCAGCCGGACCCCGAAGCGTCCATGGTGAGAGTCAGAGTAGGGGCTAAGAAGGGGACTCCTCTGGAAAGGTGCTGCGGGATGAGCCACCATAGCCAGTCCCGGATGACAATTCATGACCCGGACTAGCTGATGCAAGTGATCCTGCCTCTGGTCCCACAGGCCTCTCAGCATCCACTGAGTAATCCTCATATGAAGCAGAGCCAGTGGAACCGTCGCTATGGCTGCCGCCATATGTCCGAGAAAGCAAAGTACAGGCCTGGCTGGGACTAATTTCTTCACCGCGATATCCATTATGAGGGATCGGATGCGTTCCATCCCTGTCCTGGGGAAGGAAAGCCTTCCCTTGGCCGGTGTCGAGAACCACGCGGATAAACTGCAATCTCTGTGAAGGGATGAGGCACGACTTCTCCTGGTTGATGGTGATTCCTAGCGACCCAAAAAGGGAGTGGGTTTCTTGAAGAGTTGACATCAGGGCCTCCCGAGAGGGGGTCATGAGGAGCCAGTCGTCCAGATATGGGAACACATAGTGGCCCTGTCTCCTGAGGCCGCTGCCATGACAGCCAAGCATTTTGTGAATACATGAGGCGCAGAGGACAATCTGAATGGAAATGCTCGGAACTGATAATGGCATTCCAGGAACTTCAGCAGGAATTTCCGGTGTGTTCAAGTAATTGGGGGATGTAGATATGCATCCTGCATGTCAGTGGCCTAGCCATGCCTTGCTTGAGCATGGGGATGAGACCCGGAAGGGTGACCATGTGGAAGCGTTTGTTCAACAAGAAGGTGTTGAAATCGTTGAGGTCCAGGATCAGGCGCAGGTCCCTCATCTTTTTTGGAACCATGAAGAAGTGGGAATAGTACCTTTCCCCTCTCTGGTTCTGTGGAACGGGTTCTATGGCATCCTTGTCCAGGAGTGAAAAGATCTCTTGCTGTATGAACAAGGCGTGCTGACCCAAGTAGTAGGAGAGCAGAGGAGGTCTTGATGGTGGGCTGTCAGGGAACTCGATAAGAGTGTCCTCGACTTACTAGTTGAAGAACTCACCGGTCGAAGATTATCCTCTGCCATATGGACAGCTGGTGAGAGACGCGACCCCCGACCCTTCCTTCCATTGGATCCAGAGGTGGGGCAGGGGCCAGAAAGGAGTCATGCTGTGGTGATATTAGTTCCGGTGGGCTGGGCGGATTTTTGGTTTCTCTGGCCCTGGCCTCCGGAGAATCTGGATTGGCCCTTATGGTGGAAGGTGCCCCTGGGTTGCTGGTCGGAATGTGGCTGCTGTCTCTGTTGCCGGCCACGAAAACGGTTCTGGTTAGTACGAAAGGAACCAGACTTGGGTCTGTACATGGCCTGTACAGTCCTGACTCACTGCCTTCCCGGGGTCCTGTAGCTTGGTGATGACTCACAGTCTTGGCCGAACAGGACCAAGCCATTATAGGGGACATCAAGAATATTTTTCTGAACGTCCGGGGTAAATCCGGAGACCCTTAACCAGGAGTGTCTCTGGAGACAAATGCCTGCTGTTGCACCCCTAGCCGCCGAGTCCGCTGAGTCATAAACAGCTTGAAGGACTTGGGTCCCCACGTCCGACCCACTGCAGAGGATGTTTAGCAACTCCTCCTTCTTCTAACCCCCTGGAAAGTCTTTCAACAGATCTTGGCCCTGTTCCCACAGAGCATTCTGAAACTGCACCATGTGCGTGAGGTGATCGAGAGACTTGATGGAGCATGTAGCGGCCACGTACACATGTCTCCCCAGTGAATCTAGCTGTTTAGATTCCTGGTCTGGTGGCTGGGTGCTCAGGTGCTGAGGTCTTTTTCACTGGTCATGTGAGGCCGTAATGACCAGAGAGTCAGCCAAGGGCTTCTGTGCCAAATAGAGGTTCTCCATGGGTGCCCTAAAGGTGATAGGCCTTCTTGGGTACTGCCTGAGTGAATGAAGATGTTTCCATGCTGCCTTGGTGACGTCCAGGAATGTGACCACCGCAGGCTTCGGATCATTCTGCCTGAGCTTTCTTGCCAGGCGTTGTCTTTCGGGGTCTAAGTCCTCCGTCTCCCATCCCATGTTTTCTTGGATGTGCCTCATTATATCGGAGAAAGAGGGATCATCCGGGGGTGACATGGGCAGGTCTCATGGGTCTGGTGATGGGAGGCTGATTGGAGAGGGCGACCTCGAAGAGTCCGAGGAATCCGGACGTGAGTCATTCCCTAACGGAGTGCGGGATCTCAGTCTAGGACGTTTGGATGGATGGTCACTGGGGGACCTGGAGGGAGTCCTGGACAGGTGTGCTCCCTTTTTTTCTTGTGATCTGCCCCTAGAAAGTGGGGTAGGCTCCTTTGGTTCACGGGGTACTCTGTTGTCAGGTTCCATCGGGGGAACCCCTGGAGGCTTGGTGGGCACCACGTCCTTTTTAATGGTGTCTCACCAGAAGCTGAAGAGGTCCTTCACCTCTTGAAAATTTAGGCCAGACGATTTGGCGTCGATGCCTGCCCATCGATGGGTTCAGGCGTTGGACCTCGGGGCGAAGCTGGGTTGTGCGTCTGTTCCTGGGGCAATCCAATGTCCTCAACGAAGCCCGCCTGGTCATCAGGAAGGAGGGCCCTGACGTCCTCTTCAGAGGACCCTCGACAACTGGTGTTGGCAGGCAGAGGCGGTGGGGGTGGCGTCAGGTCCTTCGCCCGTTTCGCGGGTGTCGGGTTGGATGCCCGCTTGGGCTCTGAGGTCCGCTTAAGGGACGTCAGCTCTGTGGTCTTCCTCAGAGGGGCTCACAGCCCTCTTAGAAGTTGGGAGACCAAATGGTGGTCGGTGTCCTGGCATCAGTCTCACACATCAGCGCCTGCCTTTGGGGCCAATTTGAAATCATGCCGGTCCAAGGCCTCAAGCCTGGCTGCCAAGCTGGACAACTGACCTTCCCTGGATTTGGTCTTAAGAGGCTGAAGGAAGACCGAACTAGAGCCTCCAGAAGGACATACCTTCACCGGAGGGGGCTAACCCGGGAATGGGATCTCTCAGACCTCGAGGAGCTGGAGCTGGAGCTGGCCCTGGAGTCCGAGGCCCAACTTGGGGATCTGTCCCTATCCCTGTCCCGATGCTTTTCGCGGTGTTTCCCTGATTTATGGTGGGAAGATTCTCCCCGGAGGGTCTTTTTCCATGGCTTTAAATTTTTCTTCTTTAAGAAACCCCTGACGTGCTTTCTGGCGGCAGATCCTGCTCCTGCTGTTAAATTGCTGGCAGATGGGGCAGGCCTTGATGTCGTGCTCTGGGCCTAGGCACCACACACGAGCCGTGTGCCTGTCCTTAACTGGGATCTGCTTTCCGCAAGCACACTCTGAGGGGTGTCCGACAGAAGGAGTCTGAGAGGAAGACATGCGGGTGATTTTCTGACCAAAACTGAAGTTCTAACATCGTTCGTCTGCTAGAGGCATCCGTGAGGCCGATGCTGGCAAATCGACGGCGGGAAAATAACTGAGGGATGCTGGGGGACCACCCCTTTCATATGATGATGGATGTCAGGGGCGTTCCCCCACTGGATATTGCTAGATATAATTTTTCCGTGGGGTCCCAGGCGCCTGCCAGCTTCAGTCCCTATGGTGTAACCTGCTGCAAGAAGTACAGTTACGTAAGAATTTACCGTAACAGTAGATCTTCGAGAGGAGCTCTTGCAGCAGGCTATATAACCTTCAGGACAATGCTGCAGGCACTAGGACCATCCGGAAAACTTCTCAGCCAGCAGTATACAGCAGGGACCGCCCCCGACACCAGCCCGGCCCCGACGTCAGCCCTTGTACAAAAGGGGGCGGACCCAGCTCCACCTCGGTTCTTTTCCTGCCGCGTCCCGCACGTGAAGATCTTCAATCAGCTTGCCAGAAAACAGCAAGAATTTCCTTAGTACCCGCCTTTTTACTGTTTTCAACAGTTCCTTTTCTCGTTAACCGACGGCAGATAATTTCCCCAACGGTTGTCTTCCCCGTCGTTGGCCTCGCCGGAACATCACCAAAACAAGTGCGAGTGTGGGAGGCACATCCCGGACAAGGACGGCCATCAACGCTGCGTATTCTGCCTCTGGCCGGACCACAACACCGTGGCCTGCTCCGCCTGCCAGGCTTTTACTAGCTGGACCCGCATCCGTCGTCTCAAGGCCCTGAAGGCTTTCCTTCTGGAGCAGAAGATGGATCTGCACTCCGAGGGGAAACGCAAGGAGAAGAAGCATCACGGTAAAGACCGTAGTCGGTCCCGGTCTCACTCGCAGCCTTCTCCCAAGAAGGCCCGCCCTTCGGGATCAGGAGAGCGACCGAAGTCTTCTCAGGCCAAGGCCAGCCCTTTGGGGGAGAAGCCGGCCAAGCCGAAGGTAACCCCGCTAAGGGTTACCACCAAGCCCTTGGAGGTGAAGGCTGCGATCCCACCTGCTGAAGGCGGGCCTCCGGAGCGCAAGGACTCTCCGGCGCCCCCTGGTAGCACCCCGTCGTCAGTACCACCACTGATGCCTGTTGAAGGGGCAAAGGGTGAGGGATCGTCCGTGGAAGAGCCGATGTCCCCGTCGCCCAAGTCCTCCTCCCCCCTGGGCCTCCAGCCACCCAGAACAGTCTGGGTGGCTGGAGCCTACAGGCCTAAGAAAGCCTTGTAGCACAGCTAGGCCAAAGCTAGCCCTTCTCCAAGAGACCATATCCAGACTGTAGTGTTAGTGAAGGTGTGGACAGTACTCCAGGTGGCAGCTGCACAGATATCTGCAGCAGACACATTTTTAAAACAAGCAACAGAGGTGGCCATGCCTCTTGTGGAATGACCATAAATCCTTACTGTACTTCCTGTAACAAAAAGCACTGCAGTCAGCCAACCACTTGGACAAGCGCCGTTTGGAAACTGGGGCGCCCTCTTCCCAGGGACGAACAAAACAAAAAATTGCGAGGACTTTCTGCAGTCTTTTGTGTGGTGTACACGGTACTTGTGTATTCTATGTACATCTAGATCATGGAGCAATGCTACCCCTGGTTTGGCATTCATAGAAGTAGCTGGCAGATAAGGACCATATGGTCCACCTACTCTGCCCATGGGCAAGCTCAGGATAATAAAGTGGCAGGTGGATGGTTTGATTTTATGTAAATTCAGATACAACCTTTGGTAAAAACTTAGGACTGGTTCACAAAGGCACCTTGTCCTTGTGGAAAATCAAATAAGAAAGCTCACGCGTTAGAGCCTGTAGCTCTGAAATCCTTCAAGCAGAAGTGATTGCAACTAAAAATGACTCTTTCCAAGAAAGTAAGTTCAAGCCACACATCGCGGCAAGCTCAAAAGGAGCCAAAGTGAGCTTTTCCAAAACAAACTTCAGGTCCCAAGCCAGGACTGGATGTCAGATGGAAGACTCCAGATGTAGAGTGCCTTTCAAAAACGTACGGGCCACCTCCAGCTGGGCAACCATACAACCCTCTATAGGCACATGGAAAGCTGATATGGCAGTCAAATGCAACTTGACAGAGGAATACTGCAGGCCTGAATCTGACAAGGACAACCGATCCTCTAGATCTTGACTGAACAGGTGAACAGAGCCAGGTTGTGGGAAGCAGCCCATGAAGCAAACTGCTTCCACTACATAGAATAAGTAGATCTGATGAAAGGTTGTTTTTTTTTTTTTATCTATATTTTATGGGCTTTTGTACCCTTTTCCCCATCCCATCTCAGCTGCACACGCCACGGTTCCGAGGTGCTCTCCCTCTGCTTGCTGCCTGCGCCTGCCCACTTACACTGCACTCGGACCTCCACCCATGGGCAGTGGAACTACAGTGGGCGATAGAGTTCCTCCACGGGAGAGAAGAGTTACCTTCCGGCTGCTCAATCCTGCCTCCCCTTCCCCCGGCTGTCCCGACTCTAGCTTGTTCCTGAACCTGGGTCGCTGGCATGACGCAAGGTAAGGCCTTCAGCGCCACTGGGCTGGTGAAAGGCTTTCTAGCAGCCACTGGAACATCAGCCACTCTTGGGGAAAACCCCAAAATGAGCAATGTCCACGTCTTCAGGAGCCATGCATGCACAAGGAGAGATCTGATGTCCGGATGGACCAGGGTTCCCTGTTCCTGTGACAACAGATGCTTGCAGAAAGGCACTGGGGGTTCCACAGCTAGTCGTTAACAGTAAGGGGAACCAGATCCGTTGAGGCCACAGGGGAGCAATGAGTATCAGTTGCCCCCTCCATTTGTAGCATGAGCAGTACTCCTTGAATTAGAGGGAAGGCATATAGGACCCCACCCTTTCCAAGAGAGGGGCAACACATCTCACCCAAAAACTCCAAGCCCTGGAGTGAGCAAGCAGAAAAGCGGCAGTTTTGCACTGTGTGGGAATGCATAAAGGTCCAACTCTGGATGACCCCATCTGTCGAACAGGTCTTAAACTACTGAGGTCAGCAGTTCCCACTCATCCATCCTGGACTCGGACCTGCTTAGCCTGTCTGCCAAAATGTTTTAGATGCCTGAACATGTACTGCTGACAGTTCTAGTCTGTGTTCCAGAGCCCAATATGAAACCCTCATTGTTTCCATGCACACAGGACAGGAATGAGTGGCCTCTTGCTTGTTGATGTAATGCATCACACAGACACTGTCTGTACCAGAGGGCCTGGGGACAAGTGGTTCTGGAAGACCTGGAATCCACACAGAACAGCTTGCATTTCTACAGCATTTATACGCAAGGTGCTCTCCACTGGGAACCATGTACCCGGTGTCTGATGGGCGCTCAGGTGGGCACCTCAACCCATCCCCGAGGCATCTGTTGCGAGAATCTCGACAGAGGAGGGGGATCAGGAAGGGAACTCCCTTTAATAGGTTGCTTTGTTCAATCCACCACTTGAGCACTTTGCACACGGGGGATGCGACTAAAACCATGTGTTCTAGGTCATCTGTGAGCTGATCCCACTGGACTCTGAAGTTCGACTGTGAATTCACATGTGCAGCCTGGCCAAGGGTACTGTCACTATGGCTACTGCCATGAGACACAGCGGGTGGAGTAATGTCCTGGCTGAGACATACCTGCTGTCACGCACTAACTGTGCTTGGGCAACCAGGCAGTGGGACCTGTCCAGAGACAGGCGAGCCCTAGGCCAAGATCAATACTGCTCCTATATACTGCAGGCGCTGGCAAAGGGTCAACACTGATTTTTGTATCGTCAGGCACTTGATGACAAGTTACAGTTTTTCATTCTACGCACCAGTGCTGCTTGGGCTGCCCTGTTTTCTTTACTTCACTGATTTCTGAATGTTGACAGTCACCCCTGGAGCATTGAACATCTGTCTGGTTTGAGCCAAGGTCTGCAAGAGCTGATCCCTGGAGTGGGCTTTCAATTCACCCAGTTGCCCCGGTAAGGGAAAACATAAAGGCCTTCCCTGCGAAGGGTTAATGCCACTACTACCAAGCATTTGGTAAAGACCTGTGGCACACGTCAAGCCAAAAGGCAACACTCTGAATTGGTAATGTTCCCTCTGAAACAGAACTTCAGGGGCACAGGTTCTATGGCTCTCTTTTGTAGCAAAGTCTGAATCTCCTCCAAAAGCAGGGGTAGGTGTTCTGCAGGATAAGGGGTTATTAATGGGAGATGGTCTGGAGGTTACTACATCTAGAACTTCCAGAGTATAGCCCTGTTCTCACACATCTGTTGTCACCTCTTTCCACTGGTTTCAGCGGAGGGACCCCCTACAACCACCTCTGGGGTAAAGGTGGTGGTGGGGTGTACAAGAAGCAAGATGGAGACGGTTGTGGTGGTTCCGCCTATGCCATCACTTCTAGGGGCTTCTGAGTGGGCACCTGGAGTGGTACTGGGGTGGGCAAGGCTCCAGCTCCCTTGCCTTGCTGCTGGGCGGTCTGACACTAGCTGGATAAAAGGAACCCTACTCCTACCCCTGGGCTGGATATTGTAGAAGAAATGCACAAACTTCAAGGTTCTGCCTGAGGCATGAAGAGTGGATAGGATAGCTTGGACCTCTGCACTAAACAATTTACGTCACTGAAAAAGAGGAATTGAGAATGGATTATTGCACATCAATTGCAAAGCCAGCCACTCTAAGCCAGGAATATCTCCTGAGCCAGATGCTGCAACCCTGGCAGAAGCATTTGAAAAATCATTCACTGGGTGGAGCACATGCTTGCTCACATGAGTCCCAGCAGAGAGGGACTTGAGAAACTTTTGTTTTGGGGTGCCATCAGGCAAGATTTGTGCAGCTGCCTTGACCTTTTTCCAGAGGCTGTTCTGGTACTTCATCACATGGGCCACATAGTTAGCAATCTGAAGACCCAATGATGCTGAGGCAAAGGTCCTTTTGCCCAAAATATCCAACCTCCTGGACTCTTCATCAGGAGGATGGGAACGCATGTGCTTAGGTGCCCTAGTTCTATCACGGGCAGCATTAAGGACCAATTAATTTGCTTTTAGGCTGGGTGGTAAAAAAAAAAAATGGCTTCGGGGGGGCCCTTAACATTTTGTCTGCTTTATTGGGTACAGCTGGTATATTACGGAGTCTATACCAGGCAGCAAAGGTGCCATCCTGTAAAGTAGGGAGGAGGTGACAACTGCATGAGATTCTGGCAACTCCAAGAAATACAGGTTACTCACCTGTAACAAGAGTTCTAAGAGTGGCATTTGTTGTTCATCCACACTTACTGGCAGGTTCCTTGTCGCTTTAAATCTTGCCAGAAGGTCTTCAAGCTGGCTCATCCCACCCACCCAGATGGTAAAACTCTCGGTTCCACCCAATGACGTCAGATCTAGCCCGCTGGAAGCCAGGTTGCAAGTCGAAGCCGGGGAGATCAGGTGGGTTGTATGGATGAACAACATATACCACTCCTAGAAAGTACAGTTACGCAAGAACTTACTGTAACAGTAGATCCTTGAGAGGCTCTTGCAGTAGGTATTACATATAGGACGACTGATGCCAGCAGGCGGCAGGACCACTGGAAAAAATTTCTAGCTAGCAGTCCCTGGCGAGGACGCTCCACGTCAGGTGACGATGTCAGGAAGCGTCGGTATAAAGGGCGGTCTCGGACACCGCCTTCAGTTCTTTCCGCCACAGGCGAAGAGGCGGACGAGAGGCGGATATTTCTCTATATGGAAAAGGAGCTGAAAAAGCCTGGGGGATGTAGGGCGGGGAAGGTGTGCCTACTGCAAGAGCCTCTCTCGAGAGATCTGCTGTTACAGTGGTTCTACGTAACTGTACTATCTTACTTACGAGAGGGCTCTTGCAGCAGATAATACATATAGGACTGAATCCCAAGCAGTGTGGAACAAAGAAAGGCACCAGGAGGAGAAAACTACTCCAAGAAGCAGTTTAACCGTGCAAACTTCAGACAGAGGCCTTGCAAAACAGCTAGCCCGAAGCCTGCTCTACGGCGAGAGGCAATATCCAAACTAGTATTTCGTAAAGGTATGGACGGAAGTCCAGGTGGCGGCAGTGCAGATGTCTGCCGCAGACATTCTTGAAACAAGCCTCAGAGGCAGGCTCTCCTCTTGTGGAGTGGCCTCTGACTTGACCCGGGAGGGTCTTGTGGTATCTGTCGTAACAGAAAGTGATGCAATGAGCCAACCACTTAAGACAGGCATTGCTTGGAAACAGCATTGCCTTGCCTTTTATGAGCAAAAGAGACAAACAACTGATCAGTCTTTCTGAGATCCTTCGTCCTGTTGGTGTAGCATCTCAGAATCCGGCGAACATCCATGGTATGGAGTAAATATTCCCCCTGATTAAAGTACTGCGTAAAAAAAGCAGGTAGCTCTATGGACTGATTTAAGGTAGTCTCTGCTACTACTTTACGTAGAACCTTAGGATTCGTGTGAAGAGCAACTCGTTCCTTGTGAAAAATCAAGTAGGGGATTTTACACATAAGGGCCTGGGGCTCAGAGATTCTTCGAGCCGAAGTAATGGCCACCAAGAAGAGCGTCTTCCACGAAAGAAACTTCAAATCTGCAGAAGCTGCAGGTTCCAAGGAGGAAGGATAAGTTTCTCGAGAACAAAATTCAGGTCCCAAGGGGCAGGAATACGGATGGGGGCCTCAGATGGAGAAATGAAAGTGCATTACCTACCGTAATTCTTGATCTTCTCTTGTATCTTCACCATTCATTACTGCTTGGGTTAATGCGGGCGCACCCTTCTGGGAGTTTTTTGGGAGTCAGCTCAAGCAGGCGCCGCCCTCGGCTGACGTACTGCGTCATGCACAAGGGGCAGCCGTTAGGTGCTGTAGACTCCTCCTCTATCTCAGTTCTGGTAGCCTGAGAGGCGAAAATAAAGGGTAAGAAAAAAGGAAAGCGAGACAGGAGAGCCGAGGGACAGAAAAAGGAAAGGATATAAACTGAAAAAGGAATAAGCCGGTAGAGAATAGACAGAGAAGAAGGATTCCTACCCTAAGGGACCGCAGGGCCTCCTTTCTGGGGCGGCTCTAGGGGAGGAACAGAGAGAAGGAAGAGAAAGTAGAAGAAGAAGAAAAGAGGCATGTTGAGAGAGAGCAGTGCCCATCGAGCATTGGTCGAGAGGCTTATAGGCTCGAAACTAACAAGGAGCAAGAATCCCAGTTGCTAGGACTGAGGGAGGTTCAACCGAACCACTGAACAGATCCGAAAGAGGGCAGACTCTCTGAACTCTCAACATGCCAAGTCCTTCATCCTAGCTGAGGGTTGTGAGACTGCCGGTGAGAACCTGTTCGGGTAGAGCGCCCACCCAGGAAGGGGACTAAGTCCCTTAGTACCTTGTTAAGTGCTAACACAGTACTGTATGGGAAAGACTATGCCTTCTCGAAGGCAGTTTTGTAATAAAGATAGAGTGGAACTCGATCAGACTCCCTAAGGCAAGGCAAGCAGGCGCTCCAGAGCTGACAAGTTTAATCAGCAGCTAGAAGAGCTCAAAATAATACCTGCCAGGAGGATTCTAGACTTCGTTGAGGCCAAGTCAGAGCATGGCCTCTTAAGGCTGTGAAACTGCATAACCTGAAGAAGGTATTTTAGAGTCGCACCCTAAGGGCAGTCAGAAAGAGTTCCCTCAGAATTTAGATAAAAGTACACCAGTGTCAGTTCCTCTTTTACATAAGAAAAAGGGAACCATTCATTAAGAATGGAAAACAAATTTTTTTTTGGCATAAAGGCCAAGGAAGGAAGAGGAGCGAGACAGGAGGAGGCATCACAGAAGGAGGCCACTGAGGGAAGGTGGGTGGGTATCAGTAATGAATGGTGAAGATACAAGAGAAGATCAAGAATTACGGTGATGCGTAATTTTCACTTATCTTCCTTTGTCAATCTTCACCATTCATTACTTGAGTGATACAAGCCCCTTTTAGAAAAAAGGGGGCAGAACCACGAGGAACAAGACCCCAGCCTCCTGCTGGTGAGAAACAGAAGGAAGACCTGGGCTAATCAGAGAGAAGCCTATGGGAGAAGAGCTAGGAGGTGCCCCGAGGGCCAGGAGACAGAGAAGCCCCTGCAGTAATCTCCTAGCTCTGGAGGAAAAGGCAGGTCCCCGGAGGCGGGCCAATCACCCTACGGTCCAGGGTGACAACTTGATAGGCGAAGCCATGTGTCGCCTAATGCAGATCGCTGTCCCACAAGCCTGGAAGCCACCTCACTGGCGTCATAAGATGCCCTTGGTGTCTTGCCAGCTCCAGGCCTATAGCAGAGAGGGCAATAGCCTGTCTGGTTTGCTCCGTATCAGGCTTTGATGCTAAGAGCTGAGAGAGCATCGACCAGATGCCTACTGAGCAGCGTGATCAGCCTGATGTGAGCAATGCAAGCCATACATGCGAGAGAAGAGAACACTCTCCGCCTCACGGTCCAGAACTGTAGGAATCCGAATCGGTGGACAGTCGTGTGCCAGGCGGCACCCGGAGGGAGTCTCCAGGTATACCAAACCCGAGGGCAGGTTGGGGAGAGTACCCAGGGATTCCGAAGGGGCACAATACCTTCGTTGACAGTCTGCCGGGGCTGGAGAAGGGGCGGCTGGCGACTGCCAGGAACGGATAGACGCCGCCTGGAAGGGCATAAGCCAGGAAGGTACCACCAGGTGCTGGGCACTGAATTCTCCAAGGAATTCACGCGTCTCCCATTCAGTATTGTCTCGCCTAACGTGGGAGATTCGAAGATCCCTCACCATCCTCGAAAAGAATCGCTGATATTCAGTGAAATCAGCATTGGAGGAGATATGAGCAGAGGTTCCCTCTCCCTCAGAGGAGGAGGCGAGGACGATGGAGAGCTCAGTGTCCAGAAGATTCTTGCGGCCGGTGGGGATAGGCAAAAGACCGCTCATGCATATACCTGACATATGAGGGAAGGCCCATGAGAACCTCTGAACTGCCCCAGGATAACGGGCCCATAGGACCGACATAGGCCTGGAAGAGCGGGGGTGGCTGCAGAGGCACTGGAGATGGGCACCTCTGAAGAGGCAACTGTCCTCTGCTGGGGCTCTGAAATCCGGGAGCGCAGGCCGAGCTGGTGAGTTCGGACAACACCCAGGTCGCCAAAGCGAACCCTGGGGATCTGAAACCTGGAAGAGCCGTGCAATCTGGGACTGCGTGGATCCAGAAGGGCAGTCGCATGCGCGCCACGGAGGGACCCGGGGTCAAGAGAAGCGGGGCCCAGCGCTCGGCTCCTAGCCACCCCCGATGGGTGGCGGCAGAGGCAGCGACTGCACCCTGCCCTCGACCCCTTGGACTCCGAGCGCCTCCTCGGCCCCAGCATTCTCCACCCGAGTGGCTGCAACAGCACCGGGAGGGTAGCTGTCACGAGCCCCCAGGAGAGAGTGGGACCCGGACCACCTAGCCGAGGCCTCAGGGAGGACAGCAGCGGGGACAGTGGGAGGGGCCCGCTGTGCCGCCTAGCATCACGTGCCACCGGGGACCCCGACTTCGAAGAGTCAGGTTGCCAGGATGGGGCCACGTCTGAGTCATCGACCTCCGAAGAGGAAGAGACCAGCTGAACCACAATGCTAGCAACCCCGGGGGTCCCCAGAGAAACTGCGCCGGTGCCAGGCGGCACCGGACGACCTCGGCCCACCCACCCGCTAGGCCCGGCCCAGCTCCCCTGGCGTCGGCTGGCGGTGCGAGCCAGAAGCGGCGCCGCCTCGATCACCCGGCGCCCGCAAGCGGCGTCGAGGTCCACCGGTGCCGGGCCAGCAGGTGGGCCTCGACACTAGAGTAGCCTGCACACCTCCGGTGACTGCAGCCAGGTGTCCCCCGCGGCCCGGGAGGGAACACGACGTTCCTCCGACACGCGAGAAAGCTTTCTCTTGGCCAAGAAGAGGAGAAGCCTCCTCCTCCACGGACCGTATAGGCCCGAGAGGGGACCCGGAGGAAGGGCCTAGAGACCTTACCTGGGAATCCCTGGAGCAACGCCGTCCCCGGAAGGTCGGCGGGGCCTTGCCAATCTTGAACGCTCGGACTTCGAGGACACGACGGTCCATGGAGAAACAGGCGTCGCATGCGTCCATATTGTGGTTGGGTCCCAGGCAATGGAGACAGACATCATGCTGGTCCGAGACGGAGAAATGCTGGCCACAGGAGCACCGACGCATAGGGGCACGGCCCGCCTTCGATTTACGCTTTGCCCCTGAACCTGACATGATGCGAACTAAACAAGGCAAAAAACAGCAATAAAGCACTCAGCGCCGTCGACAGAAAATAAAGAACGGTCTTACCGGGAGACTGCGTCGAGCGAGTCACTGTAGAAGAAACGAGGAGTCTTGATGTAGAAACCGTTAACTATCGTTAACTACCGCGCAGCAGGTGCAGCCTCGATGGCGGGAGAAACAGAACTGAGATAGAGGAGGCGTCTACGGCACCCAACGGCCGCCCCTACCGCATGACGCAGTACATCGCACTCGAGGGCGGCGCCGTTGGTGCAGACTCCCAAAAATTTTAAAAACTCCCAGAAGGGTGCGGCGCCTCGCACTAACCCAAGCAGTAATGAATGGTGAAGATTGACAAGGAAGATCCCCTGAGAAAGGTCTTGGAGACCTCAGGTTGAGCAAAGGCCTTGTCTGCGAAGGGAACATGATAGGCCAAAATGGCCATATGTACCTTCAAAGAGGAATGGTTGAGACCCAGGTCGAACAGATGACGTAGATACTCCAGCAGAAGTCCCGCTGAACAGGAGAAAGGTTCCACGTTCTTGGAAGTGGCCCAAATAGTGAATCTTTTCCTCTTCATGGCATAAGTGGATCTGGTGGAGGGTTTTCTGGCCTCCACTAAAATCTCCGCCACTTTGGGAGACACTCCAAAACGGGACTGGGCTAGGTCTGCAGGAGCCATGCAGGCAGTTGAAGGGATTTGAGGCCTGGATGGACCAGGGTCCCCTGATCCTGGGTCAACAAACCTCGAGATAGAGGAAGAGGAGGATCCTCTGAATATTGTTGTAGAAGAGAGAACCAGATTTGCCTGGGCCAGAAAGGAGCAATCAGAATCATTCTCGCTCCTTCTGAAGCTAGTTTCTGCAAGACTCGTGGGATAAGAGGAATTGGAGGAAAGGCATAGACGAATCTGTCCTTCCAGTCTAGAGACAGAGCGTCGCTCCAGAAAGCGCCTCGCTCTGGAACGAGCGAGCAGAAGTGGGAAGTTTTGCGTTTAGGGGGGATGCGAACAGGTCGACTTGTAGTGTTCCCCAAAGTTGGAAGATATTGTCCAGTTCCCACTTGTGAGGCAGAGCAGAAGAGCGGCTTAGCTTGTCTGCCAGGGTGTTAACTCCTGGAACGTGAATCGCCGTGAGGTGAAGGTCGTGTTGTGTTGCCCAATCCCAAACCCTCATTGCCTCCCTGCATAGAGGGTAGGACCAAGTCCCTCCCTGCTTGTTGATGCACCACACCACGCACATGTCCGTCTGGACGGCTAGGTGGCCGGGAAGGATGTATTGGTGAAGCGCATGGAGAGCGTACAACACTGCACGGAGCTCGAGCACACTTGATGTGGAGAGCTTGTTCTAGTCAGGACCAGGAGCCCAGAGTCCGATGAGGGCCTAGATGGGCTCCCCAACCTTCGCCTGAGGCGTCTGTGGTTAGAGTCTGGGAGGGGGGAGGATGAAAGAAAGGAACCCCCCGAAACAGGTTCTCTTGGACCATCCACCATTGCAAGTCTCTCATCATCGGCGAGGAGATCAGAACTAAGTGATCTAGGTCGTCCACTTCTGGTCCCACTGAAAGCGTAGAGTCCACTGAGAGATCCTCATGTGAAGTCGAGCGCAAGGGACTGTCGGGATAGCAGTCGCCATGAGCCTAAGAAGGCGAAGGACCAACCTCGCCGAGACCTTCCTGCGGTCGGACAACAGATTTATCTGGGTGTGAAGGGAGGCCGCCTTGTCCGGAGGCAGGAAGGCCTTGCCCATGGTTGTATCGAGAATCGCCCCAATAAACTGTAGCCTCTAGGATGGGTCCAGATGAGACTTGGAATGGTTGATGGTAATACCCAGGCAGGCAAAAACCTGCTGGGTAAGGGAGAGGAATCGCAGGAGTTCCTCCCTGGACGAGGCCGCCAGGAGCCGTCGTCCAGGTAAGGGAAAACCTGTACTCCCAGTGCACGGGTGGAGCACACCACTGCCAGGCATCTGGTAAATACTCGGGGCCGAGGACAGACCAAGCCAGGGAGCTTTGAACTGGTAGTGGTCCTCCTGGGCATAAGCCAAGGTATTTGCGATGAGATGGGCGAATGGGAATGTGCAGATAAGCATCCTGCATATCCAGAGCACAAAGCCATTGACCCGGCCGGAGTAGGGGCAGAAGGCTCTGCAAAGAGAGCATCCTGAATCTTTTGTACTCTACATAAAGATTCAGGGAACTGAGATCTAAAATCAGTCTGAGATCTCCCATCTTCTTTGGGACCAGGAAGAAATGGGAATAGTAACCCATCCCCTGAAGATGAGAGGCGGGCTCTATCGCTTGCTTCAGCAGAAGAGCCGAGATTTCCTCCTGGACCAAAGGAAGATGTTCCCGTGAATACGACTACTTCAGAGGGGGGTGGCGGGGTGGTTTCTGAAGAAACTCTATGGAGTGTCCTTCTGCTATGAGCTGGAGCACCCAAGAATCCATGGTTATCCTCTCCCATCCCGGAAGGTGGAGGGAAAACCTCCCTCCTACCGGTTCCTCTGGGAGTCCGGAGGCAGTGGGAGAGGAAAGGAGTCAGGTGGTGTGGGGCAGGCGCGCAGCTGAAAGAACCTGCTGCTTTTGGGCGGGGGCTTAGCAGCGCAGGGCTGACGTTTGCCCGCCTTCCCTGGGGTTTCGCCTTTGGCTGATTCCGTCTCACGAAAGGCGGTGCTGCTGCTGATGGGGATGGTACATGGAATCAACTGATTTCAGAGCCGTCCCCTTCTCTTGCAAATCGGTAATGATGTCCTTGACATCACCCCAAAACACCGACTCCCAGAAAGGTGCTTCCTGGATAACAGATTGCACCTCCGGGACTACTGGACCTGACACGCAGGCCAAGCACAGCGCCGTGGGCTCTGGAAAGCCGAGCTCCGCCCAGCAGTCATCCACTCGTCGTATGCCTGCGTGGCATGTGGCGACTGGCCGAGCAGAGCAGAGCGGAAGAGATCAGCCAACTCCTGTTTGACTTGGGAGTCAGGCAAGGAGTCTAGCTTGGCTTCCACCTGAGTAAGGATGGCCTTCTGGTAGTCCCCCATGTGGCCGACATAGTTCAGGACCCTAATCCCCAGTGTGGAGGAAGCGTAAATCTTTCTCCCGTACTGGTCCAGAAGGCGAGACTCCTTATCAGGAGGTGACGAGCTAAGATGTTTTGGGTTCGCCAACCGGCCGTGAGCGGCGCTAATCACGACCGAGTCGGCACGAGGGTGAGAATCCAGGAAATCAACACCCTCTGGAGCCTGATATAGCCTGTTCGACTTCCTAGGAAGTGGGGCTAAGGCCGACGGCTGTTTCCATATCGTGGTCACAAGGTCGGTGTGAGGCTCTATCCAGGGTGGCACTAATGTAGGAGCTGTCATGGGCAGTTCCAGATGTTCAGCGAGTTTCAGACGCTGAGCATCTGGTTCCAAAGAGTGCCACTGATGAACCTCCTGGATTTTTCTAAGCAACTCCGTAAAAGAAGGATCCTCCGGAAGAGACTTCGGAGGAGTCCTTGGCCGGGGCTTCGACGGAGAGCGAGGCTCGTCGTCTCTCTTGGAGCAGCCGTCGGAAGAGTCCGAGGAGTGAAGAGGAGGATGAAGAAGAGTAAGACTCCCTTTCCAGACCCGGGGAGGAACGGGTCCCTTGGGGAGTCTCCAGGGACGCGTGTCCTGCCCCTCTCTGGATCCAGACAGAAGAACCCTGGAGTCCGGAGGTGGTGAGGGAGTGTGCCGCCTGGGGCGTATGGGAACCTGGGACGGCACTGTCGCCGGAAGGCGGCTCTCGACCTCTTTGGTGAGCTGAGCCTTGGCCTCAGCCCACCAGGAGGCCAGAGTCTCCTGCAGGTCCACCGGCGGCCGCGAGGGCGGTGGAAGAGGAGGAGGCGGGGATAAGAATATGGGCTATACCCATATGGAGCGTATCCAAAACCCGGCTGCGGGTAACCCGGCGTTTTGTATTGAGGCGTCGAGTACTGCGGCACCGGATACGGCGTTCCCAGGTACACCGGTGTCGAATAAGACGGCGGATATCTAGAAGCCGGGGGGGGGCTGCCTGAGCAGACTGCCCAGCTGGGAACCTCATGGGCGGGTCCGCAGCGGAGAGCCCGGAGGGAGAAGGGCCCGATGGGAGCAGGAAATCTCCCTGGGTCGGTAAGGCCGACGGGCGGAGGCCATGACGCCGGTGCGGACGTCAGGGGCCGCGCGCGGAATCGGTGTCCGGGGAGCCGATGTCAGGTCCATCACCCAGAGGCGAAAGTCCCTGGTTCAGGTTGGGGGCTCTGGCTCCCCAGATGGCAGCGAGGCTGCGGCGAACAGGAATGACTGACGTTGTGGGGTCCGTCGTCTGTTCTCTCGCCGGCCGGACGTCGGATGAGCCGACGTGAGGCATAGGGGCGAGCTCTCAGCGGGCGCCGGAAGAGCCGACGTCCGACTTACAAGAGCCAACTCCGGAGACAGGTCGAGAGGAGGGGTTGGCCTGGTCCGGTGGGGAAGAGGCCTTATGCCGCCTCGAGGGTCGGACTCTACCAGCCCTCTCCGGTGGATCGCCAGAGGAGCTGATGCCCAGCTACCGGGTCGCCCACGAAGGTAGGCCGCAAGCCTGCGGTCGAACCAGAGGCGAGGCCTCCAACTGCCGGGCGCGCGCAAAGGCCCGGCGCTGGCGGGCAAGTAGCGCCGCCTCAGAAACCTCCGAGGCAGCCGTCTAGGAGCGATCCCCCAGAGGGGATGTTACCTGTGTGCCTGCAACTCCCGAAGGAGACGCGGTGGAGGAGCCTTTGTCCCGGTGCCTCTCCTTGTCCTTCTTTCGATGGCCTTCGGGGGAAGTGGACGCCTGCCTCAGCTTTTTAAGCTCCTTCTCCATAGAGCTCATTTCTTTCTTAAGAATATGGGCTTCCAGGGATTGCTGCCGCCTTTTCCGGGTAGCCGCATTAAAGCTAAGGCAATGCTGGCACTTCTCGACCTGATGATCAGGGCCTAGGCAGAACAGGCACAGGAGTGGCCGTGCCATATAGTTACGCCTACAAAAGAATCGACTTGTTCTTGTGTCTAGAGGGTGTAGGCGCATTTACACATACACCAACGTTATTACTGACGTTAGCTCGAAAAATAAAGATTTTTCAAAAAAAACAGAAGGTAGGGCTGACGAAGCACAAACCTTTCCTTGGCGCTACTTGCAGGCTAACGGCGAGGAAAAGAACTGGAAGGCGGGCGTCAGGACCGCCCCTTTATACCGGCGTCTCCCTGACACGGGTCACCTGACGGGGGCGGTCCCTCACCAGGGATTGCTAGCTAGAAATTTTTCCGTGGGGTCCTGCCGCCTCCCGGCATCAGTCCTATATGTAATTACCTACTGCAAGAGCCCTCTCGAAGTAAGATCTCTTGTTCTAGTGAAGCCATAACAACCTGCCCTACATAAGGATATGCATACCTGAACAAAGCACCACCTTTCCCCCATCTTTCAACACTGCCACCACAGACTCGACTATACAATACTCTGTATTTACCATTCACTAAAAAAACTCGTGACTCCTCATACCTTGATTTGCCCCCATGTTTGATACCACTGTTGTAGCTGTCTGAGTTGTACCAGTTTCATGCGTCTCGCACGGTGGGTTGGAACACACTTGCCGTACAGTGCCTTGCAGATTTTCCTTGGCAGCAATATTTCCTGTTGCTGAGGTAGATACATCAGTTGTGCTGGCTTCATGTGTTTCGCATGGTGGGTTAGAAGAAACGTGCTTTACAGTGCCTTGTGCTTGTTCATTCGCACCAGCAGTTTCTGCTGCCGTGCTAGAGGTACTAGTTGTGTTAGTAACGTGAGTCTCGCATGGTGTGTTGGGACACACCTGCTGCTGCACAGCTCCTTCTGCTGCCTGATTTGCTGATCTAATATTGGCTGTTGCTGTGGTAGATGTATTAGTTGTGTTTGTTTTGTGCGTCTCGTATGGTGGGTTGGAATGCACTTGCTGTACAGCATCTTGTGACGGCTCATTTGCACAAACAGTTGCTGCTGTTGGGCTAGATGCACTAGTTGTGGTAACAGTCTCGCATGGAGCACCGGAACATAACTGCTGCACAGAATCTTGTGCTGGCTGATTTGCACGAATATTTGCTGTTGCTGTGGTAGACGTATTAGTTGTGTTAGTTTCGTGTGTCTCGCATGGTGGGTTGGAACATACTTGCTGTACAGGGTTTTGTGCTGGCTGATTTGCACCAATATTTGCTGTTGCTGTGGTAGCTGTATTAGTTGTGTTGGTAACATGCGTCTCACGTGGTGGATTGGAACACACTTGTGGAACAGTATCCTGAGCTGGCTGATTTGCACCAATATTTGCTGCTGCAGTGGTAGCTGTATTAGTTGTGTTGGTAACATGAATCTCGCATGGTGGGTTGGAACATACTTGCTGTACAGTGCCTTGTGCTGGCTGATTTGCACCAATGTTTGCTGTTGCCGTACTAGACGTACTAGTTGTATTGGTGACGTGCGTTTCACATGGTGGGTTGGAACAAACTCGCTGTATAGTACCTTGTGCTGGCTGATTTGCACCAATGTTTGCTGTGGCCGTACTAGACGTGCTAGTTGTATTGGTGACATGCGTTTCACATGGTGGGTTGGAACAAACTCGTTGTACAGTGCTTTGTGCTGGTTGATTTGCACCAATGTTTGCTGTTGCCATACTAGATGTGCTAGTTGTATTGGTGACATGCGTTTCACATGGTGGGTTGGAACAAACTCGCTGTACAGTGCCTTGTGCTGGCTGATTTGTACCAATATTTGCCGTTGCCGTGCTAGATGTACTAGTTGTGTTGGTAACATGAGTCTCACATGGTGGGTTGGAGCAAACTCGCTGTACAGTGCCTTGTGCTGACTGATTTGTACCAATATTTGCTGTTGCCGTGCTAGATGTACTAGTTGTGTTGGTAACATGTGTCTCACATGGAGGATTAGAACACACCTGCTGTATGCTGCTGAGAAGACTTGCAGCAAAACTAGCGGACGCCACTGTTGCAGTGTTCGTTGTGTTGGTTTCATGCACTTCACAAGGCGGGTTGGTGCATATTCTCTGCAAACTCTGCACAGTGCCCATCTGACACGCTGAGTGTTAGAGTTCACTACAGTTGGTGTGTTTGTTGTGCCGGTCTCGTGAGTTTCACATGGAGGGTTTGAACACACCCGAATTACCATGCCATTCTGCTGTCCCATGTTTGCCATGACAGTAGTAGAAGTCTGAGTTGTGCCAGTCTCATGTGTTTCACATGGTGGGTTTGAGCATACAAAAGCGACCGAGGCAGGCTGCTGGTTGGCTCCCAGGCTGGAAACCACATTGGTGGGTGTGTTGGTGGTCCCGGTCTCATGTGTCTCACAAGGTGGGTTAGAGCACACAAGGGTAACAGTGCCAGGCTGTTGCTCTTCTGCCATTGTTACTGTGGCATTTGGCTGCTCACTGGTCGGAGATGCCAAAATCGAAACCGGAAGGTCGTGCACAGGTTGGGCTTCAACGCCACTTGGGGTGGTTATCAGTGTGACCTGTGTAGGTTGTGATACAGGCTAGAGTGTGTAGAGAAAAACAAAAAAACATTTGTTAAGGACCTACATTCCAGTAACAACAATGCAAGACCACTTAATGGCCCTTTCCCACCTTCAGTGGCATCTCTGCATATCCACTGTTATCAGTTTGTCCACAGTGGCTAGGACTGTTCCTAGCTCCCTTAAGGACAACTATATACCCATCCTCCCCAAACACTCAAGGAACAGCTGACATCTTCAGGAGAACTTAAACAAGATACAATATTTAGACAAAGTTCAGCTTACATTTCGCATTAGTCCTGTATTTCTCTTCCCCATTATATATTACTGTAGTCTTATGCACGAAAAAAGTACAGTTACGTAAGAACTTACCGTAACAGTAGATCTTCAAGAACAGCTTTTACAGCAGGTTACACCATTAGGACTGAAGCCGGCAGGCACCAGGACCCCTACGGAAATTTTCTAGCTAGCAGTATTCAGCGGGGACCGCCTCCGACTCCGGTCCCGACCCAGACGTCAGGCATAGTATATAAGGGGGCGGTCCCCCAGAATCCCCAGTTCTTTTCCCGCTGTCCACTTGCCAGCATCGGCCTCTCGGTCTCTACCTAGCGCACGACTACTTAGAACTTCAAGAGTTTCTACATACTAATGTCCTCTCCAACTCCTTCATTTGAGGGACACCTTTCAAAGTGTGCCTCGGAAAACAGATCCTTTCAAGCATCCTCATTCTTCCTGCGTGCGGTGCTTAGGCCCGGACCACGACACCAAGGCCTGCACCTTTTACCAAGGGTTCAACAACCAGGATCTGCCGTCAGAAGGCACTTCAGGCTTACCTGTTAGAGGAAAAACTTAGTAGGATGGACAAAGAACTTTCCTCCAGGGGCGATTCTTCCTCCAAGGCCCACAAACACTGGGAAAAGCACCAGGAGAAAGCAAGGTCCAGATCCCCGAACCAGGCCTTGGATTCACGGAGCTCAGGCTCCACCCGATCGGACCGCTCTCCCTCCAGGGCTAGGTCTCAGGCCCCCTCCGGTTAAAGTACGGGCTTCCAAGGTTCTTCGACTCTTCAGCCCATCAAGACTTCCAGGCTCTCAGCTTCCTCTACTCCCTCTCGGGCCTCTTCTAAGTCCTCCGAACGCCACAAGTCCTCCTTTTCCACCAGACATCGGGATCCCGACTCCAGGTCGGTCTCCCAGCCCCCTAGGGTCCCGGATCCACCACCCAGGAAGACAAAGGACCTGATATCCCTCAAGCGGACAGTGGACCTGACGTTGGCCAAGCACCGGAAGTCGGTCAGGCGTTCGCCGGAGCCGAGGACATTGGCCAAGCACCAGACGTCGGCCAGGCATTCACCGGACCCGATGTCATCGGCCAAGCGACCGTCGCCTTCACCGTAGCTGAAGACCGCCCCCCAGTCACCGGTGGACAACAGTCACAGGGATTCCACGGAGGAGGACACCACTTTGCCTGAAGACCAGGTGGGCGACACAGAGGATGCCGGGTTTCCCAGGAAACCTTCGCCCACCCTGGAGACACCTGAGGACCCGGCGCCAGGCCCGTCAGACCACCGGCGCCAGGCCCGTCGTCGGGCATGAATATACAAGAGGTAAAAGATCTCTCTACTTTCTGGTGGGACACCATCCGTAAAGACATGGTCCCAGTAAAGCCTTCTCCTCCCCTTTCTGCTACTCCTTCACCTCCTACGCCCCCTCCTCCACCACAGGAGCCAGCAGGACGACCACCAGCCTCTGAGGAGCAGACTCCACCTCCCAGGAGTAGATCCCAGGATTGGAGAAGGCCTCCCTCAAGATCTCCATCAGGGTCTCCCAGCCCCAAGCGACCCAGACGTTGTCGGTATACTCCGTCAGGGGAGGACTCCAGATTGGATACCTCGGATTACTCCAGATCTCCTTCTCCACTCAGCATTCCATCACCTGACCCACATGACCTGCCCAGGTCTCCTCTGGATGATCCCTCCTTTTCTAAGATCATGAGGCACAGCCAGGACAATATGGGATGGGATGCTGAAGAACTCGACCCTGAAAGACAGCGCCTTGCCCGTTATCTTCGGCAAAAAGACCCAAAGCCTGTGGTAGTGCCACCCTTGGTGGACACCTTTTCGGATGTCACCAAGGCTGCATGAAGCATCCAGATCACTCCTGGCGGTGTCAAGAAAGCTGACCGCCTGTACAAGGCCCCGAGAGAGGACCAGTACTTGGCTCAGCAACCTCTGGCAGACTCCTGGTCGTTACGGCCTCACATGACCAGTCCCAGAGACCGCAACACATGAGCACACAGCCACCGGACCAGGAATCCAAACAATTGGATGCCCTGGGGAGATGCATGTATGCAGTTGCTACATGCTCCATCAGGTCCCTGAACTACCTAACCCACATGGTAGTTTCAGAACACCCTATGGGAACAGGGCCAGGACCTGGTCGATAAGCTTCCGGATAGCGATCAGAAGGCGGAGCTCCTAAACCTTCTCTGCCCAGGGTCTGACGTGGGTAGCCAAGTGGTACAAGCCGCATACGATTCTGTGGACTCGTCTGCCAGAGCTGCAGCTTCAGGCGTCTGTCTCCGGCGACACTCTTGGCTCCGTGTCTCCAGCTCCCCAACCCGGACGTACAGAAGAACATTCTTGACGTCCTCTACAATGGTGAAGTATTCTTTGGTGAACCCTCGAAGGTTATCACCAAACTCCAGGATGCTGGGAAGGCAGTCAGGTCTGTACAGGCCATGTACAGATCCAGGCCCGGTTCCTTTCATAGGAACCAGAGCCAATTTTGCAGCCGGCAACAAAGGCAGCAGCCACGTTCCAGCCAGCAACAAAGGGGCACCTTTCAGCGGAAAGCCCAGGCTAAGTCGTCCCCAGGCAGAGCCCAACGCTACACTAAACCGGCCCAGCCTGCAGGGACCAGTGCTGCCACAGCGTGACTCCTTCCCGGCCCCCGCCCCTCTTCTGGATCAACGGGCACAAAAGGTCGGTGGTCACGTCACTCACCACTTTTCAGGGTGGCAGTCAATTACCACTGACCAGTGGGTTCTCCAGTTGTCAAGAAAGGTCACTTCATAGAATTTCTCACCACCCACCAGCAAGACCTCCCTGCTTTCCCGTGCTCGCGCTTCCTGGAAAAAAGAAGCAATAGAGCATGTACCACAGAACCAGAGGAGTGCAGGGTATTATTCTCACTTCTTTCTGGTTCCCAAGAAAACAGGGGACCTCCGTCTGATACTGGACCTCAGCGACCTCAACGAGTCGCTCCTGTACAAACACTTCCGCATGGTGACCCTCCCAGGTCTGAGTCCCATGCTCAAGCAGGGCGCCTTTCTAGCGTCCTTGGACATGCAGGACGCTTACCTGCATATTCCCATTGCTCAAGCACACAGGAAGTTTCTGCGCTTTGAGTTCCAGGGCCACCATTATCAGTTCCGAGCCCTCCCCTTCGGACTGTCACCAGCACCTCGGGTATTCACGAAGTGTATGGTGGTCATAGCTGCGACTCTGAGGAGGCAAGGCCACTACGTGTTCCCCTACCTGGATGACTGGCTTCTCATGGTGCCCTCTTGGGAGGCCTTGATGTCCACCATTCATTATACTCAGTCTCTGTTCGAGAAGCTGGTCAATCAAGAGAAGTCACGCCTGGTTCCATCACAGACTCTGCAGTTCATAGTTGCAGTTCTGGACACCATCCAGGAGAAAGCTTTTCTTCCCCAGGACAGAGCGGAACATATCAGATCCCTCATCAGGGACATTTTGGCGAAGACCACTGTTCCTGCCAGATTGGTCCTTTGCCTGCTCGGACACATGACTGTGGCCATTGCAACAGTCTTGCTTGCCCGTCTCCACATGCGGGTCACCCAGTGGATGTTTTAATGGGTCCAATGGGATCAAAAGCAAGACCATCTGCAGCTTCCAATCCGGATCATAAAGACTGTAATCCGGGATTGGCAATGGTGGCTAGATCCGAAGAATCTATCGGCAGGGGTCCCCTTCATTGCGCCGTCCCCAATCGTGACACTCTCCACAGACACCTCAGGGCTCGGATGAGGAGCACACCTCGACGGTGTCCGGTCTCTGGGCCTGTGGACAGCCCAAGAGACTCATCTCCATATAAATATCCTGGAAATGAGAGCAGTTCTTTCGCTCCAGTGGCTTCCAGTTGGAGATTCCACGGTACCATTCTGTTACAAACAGACAATTCTCAGCGGTGATGTGTTACCTCAACAAACAAGGAGGCACCCATTCCTACCCGCTTGGCAGGAAGGCCATGAGGGTGTGGGATTGGGCTTTGCAACACGGTGCAAATCTCATTGCTGTTCATGTCCCAGGAGTGGACAACGTCATTTCAGATGGCCTGAGCGCTCTCAGGCCAGAGTTCATGAGTGGGAACTACTCCAGGAGTAGTAGAGGATCTGTTTCACAGATGGGGTACACCAGAGTTGGACCTTTGCGTCCCCATCCAACACAAAACTGCCCAGTTTTTGCTCGCTAGATCCAGGGCCTGGTGTTTTCTGGCGAGACACGTTGTCCCTCTCCTGGGCGGGTAGATTCCTCTATGCCTTTTCCCCTTTCCATTGATCCAGAGGGTTCTTCCGAAACTTTGCAGAGAAGCAAGCGCTGATGCTCATCGTGCCGTTCTGGCCCAGGCAGATCTGGTTCCCTCTAATACATCAGCTGCCCCGGGAACCTCCGGTGCTTCTGTCAATCAGCTCTCACTTGTTGTCTCAGGAGGAGGAAGGCTCCTTGGTCCATCTGGACCTTCGTTCACTGAGCCTGCATGCTTTGCTCCTAGAGACATAGCCATTTTACGACACTGTCTCGCAAGAGGTAGCTGACGTTCTGGTGGCTGAGAGAAAACCGGCCATTCATGCTACTTACACCATGATATGGCGCCGTTTTGGCCTACAGGCTCAAGCGCAGGGGGTTTTGTCTTCAGACTGTCCAGAAAAATCGGTCTTGGACTACCTCTTGTCTTTTTTTCAGACAGGCTTGGCCTACCCCTTGATCAAAGTACACCTCTGTGCCATATCAGCCTAACATTATCCTATATAGGCCAACACACCATATCTCAGTTGGATATGGCACGAACCTTCCTGAGAGGTATTTTCCACCTTAGTCCTCCGATTAAGGATCCAATTCTGCCATGGGATCTACCCTTTGTCCTGGAGCAGCTTACGCTGCCACCCTTTGAACCAGCCGCGGATTGCGATCTACGTCTTCTCACTTGGAAGACATTGTTTTTAGTTGCCATTACCTCGGCCAGAAGAATTTCTGAACTCCATGCACTCATGTGCAGAGAGCCTTATTTGGTTTTTCACAAAGACAGGGTATCCCCACGGACTAATCCAAAATTTCTGCCTAAGGTGGTCTCAGCTCTCACCCTTAATCAGGACATCGATCTACCAGTGGACTTTTCCAACTATTCGAATCGAGGAGAGGCCCTGTTGCACACCCTAGATGTGCATAGGTGTCTTCAGTACTACCTGGACGAGAACCAAACACCACCGAAAATTGGACCAGCTTTTGTCTCCTTTGCCTACAGGATGATGGGAGCTCCTGTTTCCAAACATCGCTGTCCAGGTGGCTCATTCAGTGTATCACATTCTGTTACCAGAAGCGTAACAAACCCTTACCGGGCGTGGTCAAGGGTCGTTCCATAAGGGGGGGTGGCTATCTCCTTTGCAGCCATTAAGAATTTGTCCACTTCAGCTACCTGTGCTGCAGCTACTTGGAGCTCCGTGCACACTTTCATCAGGCATTATTGCCTGGATATCGCATCGAGGCGAAGAGCAGGTGTTGGTCTAGCGGTCCTTCAAGGACTTCTGTCCTAGGCTTAGGTTTCACTAAGGATTTCTGCCTTCCCTCCTCCCAATGGTGTGGGATTTCCATTATTGCTTGGGAAACGGTCCTAATGGTGTAACCTGCTGCAAGAGCTGCTTCTTGAAGTAAGATAGTACAGTTAGGTAAGAACTTACCGTAACAGTAGATCTTCGAGAACAGCTCTTGTAACAGGTACTTTCCTTCCCACCATCCCCGCTGGAGGTAGATTCTAGTTCCAGTATCCTTCTCCTAGGATCAGGGATTTTCAGCATCACTCTGATTGACATCTGATGGTGGATCCTCAGTCTCCTCTTCTGATGACATCCAGCGGCCGGGAGTCTCCGGCGGGAGAACTGGGGATTCTGGGGGACCGCCCCCATATGTACTATGCCTGACGTCTGAAAATGCCTGAAAATTTCCGTGGGGTCCCAGCACCTGCCGGCTTCAGTCCTAATGGTGTAACCTGCTGCAAGAGCTGTTTCTCGAAGTAAGATCTGGGGATTTTGGGGGACTACCTCCTTATGTACTATGCCTGACGTCGGTGGCAGGACAGACGTCGGAGGCGGTCCCCGCTGAATATTTCTAGCTAGAAAATTTCCGTGGGGTCCTGGCACCTGCTGGCTTCAGTCCTAATGGTGTAACCTGCTGCAAGAGCTGTTTCTCGAAGTAAGATCTGTACTATACTCTGCGAGATCAGCAGCAGGGGAGAAGTGGACGGAGAGCTCCTTTCCTCCAGAAGAGGAGGATGAGGAAGTGAAAGACCTCAAAAATCCAGAGGCTGGCTGATCCGGGGAGGTGGAACACCCGCTCGTCCACAGCCCTGACGTATGTAGGGAAGTGAGCAGCCACACTCCTGAATTGCTGCCAGGAGAGAGGTCCCCTAGGACCAAGAATGCCTGGGACAGCAGAAGGTGGTGACAGAGGAGTGGGGGCTAAGCCAACAACAGAAGGCGACCATCCTCTGTCCGGGCAAGACAGCACACCAGGAGCCCCAAGGGAAGGAGGCGCTCTGGAAAACCCTACAGCCGACAGCTGATCAACCACACTAGAACTGCCTAGGCTGTGCCCTGAAGAATCCCCGTGAGATGACCGGGACCATGGAATTCCAAAAGAATGGTCCCTTCCTCGAAGACCAGGGCCCTCTAAGGAGACAGAGAAGGAAGGGCAGGGGTCTGTGCCACTCTTTCCTGAACCCGGAGGGGTGTTCCGGAAATGGGTCACCACATCGAACCTTGACCCTCTGAATCTGAAAGAGCCCTCCTCCTCGCAAACGCCAGCCTAGGAAGCTGACAACTCTGTTCAGTCCCAGAGGGGTCCACCCAGGGAGTAGCACCCTCCCTTCCTGTGGGTGCTCCAGTCAGCCCTAAAGTTGTTTGATCCAGGCATACCACCTGAGGGGGTAACCCAACTGAAGGGGAAGAAAAGCCTCTGAGCCCAAGCTGCAGGGCAATAGTGGCCTGCACTACCACCTGCTGGTCTGCACCCCTGACTCCAGATTCGGAGGCTACCACCCTCCTCACAGGAGGCTGGCTCCGTCAGCCGAGGAAACTAGTAGGGTGTCCACATGGCCACCAACTCCAAAGAGTCGAACAGCGGTCCAAGCAGACTCTGAATCCATCGCTGAAGAGGTAGAGACTGAAGGCCCGTGCCAGACCCGTGCGTGGATATCCGCCCCTATCCAGACCAAGGGCGCCAGTCTGGGTGTCGCACCAGTGCAGCACGAACTCCCCAACGGCACCACGAACGGTACCCAAAAAAGAGACGGTGCTGAGAGTGGTAGCAGAAGCGGAGTTGACGCCTGCCACGGCACCGCGAGCAGCACCGGAGTCAGGGACGGCACAGACAGCGGCACTGACAACTCCCTCTGCACCACTTGATACCTCCACAGCGCCCTGTCATCGCTCTGTGCTGCAAGTGGCACCAGATCTATACACGGCGCTGTCCCCAGCCTTGGTGCCGCGAACTACACCAAGGCGAAACGTCAAGACAGAACCGTGATCCTCCCACATGGTGCCGCCAGCACCACTGGCGCCACGAACGGCGCCAACAGCATAGATGGCACCAGGCCGCGCTGACCGCGGCACCATCAGGGCCAGCGGCACCGAGGACAGTGCCAGCCCAGGCTTCCAGCCTGTGGAAACTACACCAGGGAGCTTTTGCCCTGAAGGGTGACTGTCAGAGCGGTGCCTCCCGCCCGCCCCACCCCAGGAGGAATGGACTGGGCTTCCTGCACCGCCGAAGGGGCTTCTGCCACGGCGAGGCTACTAGAAGCAGAAGTCCCTCCTCCACGGTCCAGTATAGAACTGGGAGGGACCGGAGGAAACGCCGAGACCCTGGAGCTTGGCCCGATGAGGCGCGCCTCCCCGAAAAGTCAGTGGAGCTCGGCCAAACTTTCCACGCACATTGCTCATGACATGATGGTCCATGGAGAAACAGGCGCCGCATAATCCATGGCGTGAAGTGGTCCAAGATACGCAAGACAACGCATCATGCTGGTCGATAACGGAGTACTTATGTCGATAAGCACCGACGATAGGGGCCATCCAGTTTTCAACGATTTCTTGCCCCCCTACCAAGACATGATAGACGGAAAAACAATCCAAAGACTAGACATTATTGAAAATTTAATTGAACAGTCTTACCACAGCGGCGTTGAGTAGTGGTGAAGACTGAACCGGCAGGACACTATTTGCGGCGTCAAAGACTGAATCAAGACACTAGAAGGCCTGTTGATAGCAGCTCCACACGAGATGCGACCTCTACGGCGGCAGATGAACTGGCGGGAGGGTGGGGTCGACGACACCCAACGGCCAACCAGCAAACGCCATGCAGTGCTCGGCCTCGAGGGCGACGCTGTCAGCGCGTCGACCCCACCCATAAAAAAACAAAACTCCCGCGAGGTCGTGACCTCCAGCCAGAACCCAACTGTGATGAATGGTGAAGACTGACACAGACAGATCATGCATTGCAGCAATAGTGATGCCGTTCTGCAGGACCCAGTTCCAAACTCTCACTGCCTCCTGGCAAAGCTGGTAGGAGTGAGTTCCCCCTTATCTGTTGATGGAGTACACCACTGAGGTGTTGTCCATCCGGACCAGCAAGTGGCCTGGGGGAATTTCTGAATGCAAGGCCTGAAGTATGTACAGGACTGCCCTCATCTCCAGGACACTGATAGGAGATGAGTTTCTAGTGGGGACCATGTGCCTTGTGCCATTTAGGTGGCCCCAAAATGGACCCTGGCCGTCCGTGGTGAGCATTACAGACAGTGCAGGAGTAGAAAAGGGGATCCCCTCTTGCGAGGTGCTCAGGAATGAGCCACCATTATAGGGCTTGAATGATGAAGTCTGGAACCCTGATATGGTGATCGAGATGATCTTGCCGTTGATCCCACTGCGCTCTGAGCGTCCACTGAGTGACCCTCATGTGGAAATGGGAACCGTGGCAATGGCCGCTGCCATATGCCCAAGGAGGCATAGCATGGTCCTTGCAGGGACCCGCTTCCTCGTACTGATGGACCGGATCAGGGCCCGTAGGCGTTCCACTCTGTCCTCTGGCAGAAAAGCTCTGCCCTTCTTCACCTAGCTAACTGCACAGCTAACAGTTCCCTTTACACAACTCAGACAAACACACTAATTTTTTTTTTTTGTTTTGTTTTTACTCTAAATTGAAGGTCCCAGTACTAGAGTTCTAGTTCTTAAATCCCAGTAGAGTAGTAAAGTTCTAATAGCACTTCCTTCTTCTTGCTGTTCTCTGCCAAAATCTATTTAGGGCAGTTTTAAATCCAAACACCTGGCTTCTTGCTGCCAAAGTCACTTCCCCCTAATTCACAGTACCCTTCACACAACTCAGACAGACATACTAACTCTTGGTTTGTGCCTTTCAATGGATGACATCGGGGAAGACGACACACAGAAAAAGAAATAAAGCAAACTTTTCGAATAAAATAAAGTATGATGCTCAAGTGATGGCGTCGTTCGTTAGCTGAAGGTGTCAGTGGAGCCAATGCTTGTGAGTCGACAGCAGGAAAAGAACTGAGGGATGCTGGGGGACTGCCCCTTTTATGATGCAAGGAACATTGGGGGGGCAGGGCCGATGGGGCTAGAATTTTTCTGTGGGTTCCTGCTGCCTGACTGCTTCAGTCCTAATGGTGTAAACTGCAGCAACAGCTGCATCTCAAAGTAAGATCTGTGGCTACAGCTGCCGCCAAGTGCCCCAGCAGACAAAGAAACACTCTGGCTGGTACCAGATGACTGGAAGACATCGACTGCGCCTGTGCTATCAGGTGCTCTGCTTTGTTCCCCGGCAGGAAAGCTTCACCCTGGGACAAGTCAAAAACCGCTCCTATACACTGGAGGCACTGGCATAGAAAAGACTTTGGTAGGCTGATCAGGATCCATACAGGCTAGAAGAGCCAAAAGGTGGTTTCCAGGGTCTGCAGCAATAGATCCCTGTAGGGGGCTATGAGCAGCCAATCGTCCAGGTACGGAAACACATAAAGCTTTCCGTCAGAGCAACAGCTACCACCACCAGGCACTTGGTAAAGACCCAAGGTGTCGAGAAAAGGCCAAAGGGGAGGGTCCAGAACTGAAAGTGGTCCCCCTGGAAGCAGAAGAGGAGGAAGTGACAGTCAACTTGGAAAACCTGAATACGGAGGTAGGTATCTTGCATATCCAAGGAACAGAGCCAGTCCCTCTGGTGATGAAGGAGGGGGCAATAGTCCCTTAAGAGTCGCCATCCTGAAACGCTTGTACTCTATGCAGAGGTAGAGGTTCAGGTGGCTGAGGTCCAGGATTGGTCGTGAGGTCCCCTGTCTTCTTGGGGACGAGGAAAAGTGGAATATAAACCTTTTCTCTGATTCAGGGACAGGCTCTATGGCTTTTGTGCAAGAGAGCCTGAATCTCGCTCTCAGATGAGGCGATGTGGGCCTGAGGATAATGGAAGAGGCGAGGAGGGTTTCTGGAGGGGTTCCAGAAATTCAGGGTGTAATCCCTTTGATAATCTGAAGCACCCATTGGTCTGAGGTTGCTGTGCATCACCAGTCCAGGTATTGGGAAAACTGACCTGATTCCCCCGTGCGGTGTGTGGGTGTGGGAGGGACTGGGCAGGAGTCAGCAGTGGAGTCAGAGGTGGGCAGAGCAGCCCTGGGAGCCCGGGAGTCATAATGGCAGATCCATCAGCTGGTGGGGGTGTGGGCCTTGGCGCTAAAAGGGCCTTTCAACTTCTGACCCTAGGAGAGCTGTCGGGAGGGCCAGCAAAAGGACCGACATTGGGAAAGCCATGGTTGGGACCTGTACATGGAATGTACTGACCGCAGAGCCCTGCCCAATTCCTGAAGGCGGGCGATATCGCGAGCATCTCCCCCAAACAAAATAGAACCCTGAAAGGGGAGATCCATGATCTTGGTCTGAACATCAGGTGAAAACCAGACACCCTGAACCATGAATGGCGGCGTATGCAGACCTCTGCTTCCACCCTGTGCCCAGAAGCATCGACCGTGTCGTATGCGGCCTTCAGCACATGGTTGCTTACATCTGATCCGGATTTTAAGAGCAGGCCCAACCACGTTTTAGTGGCATCTTCAGGGAGGGCTTCAACCAGATCCTCGCCTGGTCTCAAATGGCCTTCTGAGACTGCACCATATGGGACAGGACAGTTCTGGGCCCCGAATGGCTCGAGCTGCAGATGAATACACCTGCTTGCCAATTGGTCCAGCAAGCGAGATTCCTTGTCTGGAGGGTGGTTGCTGAGGTGTTTGGGTTTCTTAGTGCGGTCATGATCTGCATTATTTACCACCGAGTCTGCCACGGGATGTTCGCCAAAGTAGTCTCTGCCCACTGGTGCATGGTAAAGATGATCCGCCTACTTGGCCAAGGCCGGGGTGGTCAAGGGATAATTCCACATCACATTAGTCACACCATCGCATGAATCAACAAGAGGTGGAACCACCAAAGGGAGGGTCTCTTATTCTGGAGGTACATGGCCAGAAGACGGCGCTCCGGGGAGGGGAAGAGGACATGCCAAAGAGTGTGGATAAACAACATATCCACGCTCCTGGAAAGTAGTTACGTAAAAACTTACCATAACAGTAGATCTTCGAGAGAAGCTCTTGCAGCAGGTTTCACATTGACGACTGACGCCACCTGGCAGCGGTTCCGGCAACTTTTTCTCTAGTAGCACCAACGTGGGAACGCTCCCTGCCGATGTCGGCTTCACCCCCGATGTCGCCCTACATAAGGGAGGAGTTCCCCACGTGCTCCAGTTCTTGAACGCCCCTACCCAGTCAGGCAGGAAAACGACAGGTAAAATAGAAACTGATTGTCAACGGACAACCCCTCAAAGATGAAAAAATACCGTCCTGAAAAGGGTCTGATCCCTGGGGGAAGGTGGGTGGGAAATATATCTGCTGCAAGGGCTTCTCTCGAAGATCTACCATTACGGTAAGTTCTTACGTAACTGTACCATCTTACTTCGAGAAGCTCTTGCAGCAGGTTTCACATTG
Source organism: Neoceratodus forsteri (assembly GCA_016271365.2). Classification (NCBI taxonomy): domain Eukaryota; kingdom Metazoa; phylum Chordata; order Ceratodontiformes; family Ceratodontidae; genus Neoceratodus; species Neoceratodus forsteri. The sequence continues at coordinate 424,746,281 of CM028138.1, forward strand.
AGGACTGAGTCCCAAGCAATATAAACTTATAACAACCCCTGGGAGGAGGAGGAAAAACAACAGGAAAAAGACAGAAAGAGAAGGGAAGATCCCTCAGGAAATCAGGCCTTGCAGAGCCACGAGGCCAAACCCTGCTCTGCGTCTGGAAATGATGTCCAGGCTATAGCGCCTGTCGAAGGTATGGACAGAACTCCAGGTAGCGGCAGCACAGATATCTGTCATCGGTACCTCTTCAGCCTGCAAAGGTAGTAGCGATAGCCCTGTAGAGAGAGCTTTAACTGGCCCGATGTTGACCTACTATGCTTCTCATAACAGTAGGAATGCAGTGAACCAACCAGTGCGAAAGCATCTGTTTGGTGACCAGGTGACCCACGGACCACTGGGCAAAGGACAAAGAGCTGATCAGACTTCCTGTCCACCTTGGTTCTAGCTAGATAACATCTGAGAGCCCTATGTACATCCAAGGAATGAAGCAGGGCCTCTCCCTGTTGGAGTGCTGGGTAATAGACCAGGAGCTGAATCAACCGATTCAAAGTGAGCTCCAAAACCACTTTCGGTAAGAATTTCGGATTGGTGCGGAGATCAGCCCTGTCCTTGTGGAAGACAAGGTAGAGTTCTTTACACATGAGTGCTTGAAGTTCTGAAATGCGCCTCGCTGAAGTAATTGCTACCAAAAGCAGAGTTTTCCAGGAAAGGAAACGGAGCTCCGACTTCATAGCCGGCTCGAACGGGGCAAGAGAAAGCTCCTCCAGGACGAACAGGAGATCCCAAGGAGGAACAGGGTCCCTGAAGGGAGGTATGATGTGGAGAATAACGCACAAAAAAGCTTTGGAAACCTCCATCTGAGCCACCGTCTTACCAGACACAGATAAATGGTAAGCCGAGATGGCAGCCAGGTGTACCTTGATGGAGGAATAGCTGAGGCCTTTCTCGTAAAGAAAAAGCAAGTATTCTAGGACGGTATTAACTGGACAGACCAATGGATCCACTCGCTTGGCTGTGGCCCAAATGCAAAAGCGTTTCCACTTCATAGCGCAAGTGGCCCTGGTGGCAGGTTTCCGTGCCTAAACCGACACCTGAGCGACCTGATCGGACACCCTGAAATGGACATTAGCCAAGTCCTGAGGTGCCAGGTGTGCAGGAGAAGAGAACGTAAGTTCAGGTGCAACAGGGACCCCCTGTCATGCGACAGTAGGTGTGAGGAGAGAGGAAGAGCCAGAAACAGATGCTCCAGGGCCCAATCCCAGACCAACATGGCCTCCCTGCAAAGGGGATAGGAATGTGTGCCGCCTTGTTTGTTGATGTAGAACATCACAGTGTTGTCTGTGTCTGCACCAGCGATAGCTAGCCAAGACCGAGGCCAGGGCTTGTAGGGCGGCAAGCACAGCTCTCATTTCCAGGACACTGATGTGCAGGTTCGCTTCCATGGGAGACCAGGAACCCTGGGTACGATGGTTCCCCAAGTGTGCACCCCATCCCTGGGAATGAGACGTCCGTGGTCAGAGACTTGGGACGAGCGTCCCAGATTGGAAGGATGCACCCCAGACAGATTGGATGACATCCACCAGCGAAGCTCTCGGCGGACTGGCTCAGATAACCTGATCAAGGCATCCAGGCTGTCTGAAGTTTGATCCCACTGGACTCTCAGGGACCACTGAATGGTCCTCACGCACAGATGCGCCAGAGGGACTGAGACTATGGCAGCGGCCATGTGGCCCAACAGTCTGAGGAGGAGCCGGCACCTTTGAGGCCGACGAGATCTGGGACGCGATGATCCGAATGCGATCCACTCTGTCGGAGGGAAGAAAAACCTTCCTGAGAGTGGTGTCCAGAAGAGCTCCGATGATCTGGAGAATCTGAGTAGGGGACAGATGAGACTTGTCCCTGTTGATGGTGATTCCAAGACTCTGGACACGTGAGATGGAATCCCTGATACTTTCTGACAGGCGAGACTTGAAGGGGGCCAAAAGGAGCCAGTCATCCAAGTAAGGAAACACAAAATGGCCCCGTCTGCGAAGTGCTGCGGCCACGACCGCCAGGCACTTGAAGACCCTGGGGGCCGAGGAAAGACCGAAGGGGAGGACTCGGAACTGATAGTCCTTGTCTTCGAACATGAACCTTAGACATCTTCGATGGCTTCTGGCAATGGGAATATGCAAGTGAGCGTCTTGCATGTCCAGAGATGCCAGCCAATCTCCTGCCGATATGAGAGGGAGGAGAGTAGGAAGAGAAACCATCCTGATTCTCTTGTAAGAGACCCACCGGTTTAGATTGCTGAGGTCCAGAATGGGTCTGAGATACCCAGACTTCTTCGGAACAAGGGAAAAAGTGGGAAAAGAACCCTTTCCCTGATTCAGCCTATAAAACTGGCTCGATGGCCCTTTTGTCCAGTAGGGAGGAGATCTCCAGCCGGATCAGAGCTCTGTGCTTCCTTGGGTATCGGGATGGGGCAGTGGTCTGTCCGGAGGAATGGATTCGAACTCTATGGAGTGCCCCAACTCCTCGAGCTCCAGTAGCCACTGGTCGGAGGTCATCTGCCCTCACACATCCGCGCAGAGTGAAAAGCGGCCTCTGACCGGCTCCACTGGTTGAGAGACCGGGGTTTGCCTAGATAGTCAGGCATTTGGTGGGGAAGGGAGGCGGCAGCTTTAGGTGGTCTAGGCGGGAAGCCGCATTGCCTCTGGCTCCGCCTCTGACCAAACCCCCTCACTGTCGTGCTGCTGAAAGCGAGATTGCTGTGGCTGATGTCCCCACGGCCACGAACACGAGGCTAGCTCGCCCACAGTACATGGACTGCATGAACTGACGGCCTTTCTGGAGTTCTGCAGCCTGGTGATAATCCACTCCGTGTCCTCACCAAAGAGCGGAGCCTTTAAAGGAGCATCCAGAAGGTTGGTTTGGACGTCTGGATCGAACCCAGAAACCGAAGCCATGCATGGCGTCAGAGGCAAATGCCAGTGGCGGCCGCCCTGGAGGAGGTGTCCGCAGAGTCATAGGCCGCCACCGAGAACGTGGGTACCACGTCTGAGCCGGTCTGCAACAGTTTGGCAAGCTCTGTCCGCTGAGGACAATCAGGCATGCTCTGCACAATGTCCAATCCTTGTTCCCAAAGGGCGTTCTGGAATTGGACCATATGCGTCAGGAAGTTGAGACTCCTGATGCTGCAAGTCACAGCAGAGTACACCTTACAGCCCATGGAATCCAGCTGCTTTGACTCAGTCATGCAGCTGGGTGCTCAGATGTTTGGGCCTCTGCGAACGATCATGAGCTGCCGAAATCACCACAGAGTCCGCAACAGGTGGATCGGCCAGAAAGGGGTGGTCCGCAGGCGCCCGGTAGAGCTGGTGAGCCTTCGTGGGCATGGCAGAGGAGGAATAAGGACGCTTCCAGGTCGCCTGGGTGACATCCTCAAAGGTGTCAGCCATGGGAGGGATGACCACCGGCTTTGGGTCTTTTTGGCAGAGGTATTTAGCCAGCCGCAGTCACTCGGGGTCCAGGGCCTCATTGTCCCAACCCATGTTGGCCTGGATGTGCCTCATCGCCTCCATGAAGCTGGGATCACCTGGAAGGGATTTAGATAGACCCTCTGTGTCCCCTAGGTCTGGCTCCGAGTAGGCATCGGAGGAAAAATAATCCGAGTCTACATAGGAGTCCAGAGAGGAAGAGGGGGAGGGACTACGCCTCTTCCTTTTGCGCCTCTTGTCCGGAGGAGGAGAAGGAGAGGGAGAGCAGGAGGAGCTACTGGACCTATCCCTCCTAGATTTCTTTGTGCATTTCTTAAGAGGTGGCACCTCATCACCCTCCCCATTCCCTGGTTCAAGTGGGTCTGGAACCAGTACCCGAGTGGGTGGAGGCGCACCCGCTGGCAGATCTTTTTTAAATGTATCCCACCAGTGGGTGAAGAGCTCCTTCACCTGAGAGAGATGTAATCTGGGGAATACAGGTGGCAGAGAACCAGAGTCCGCACCGGCGTCGGCCCTGAAATCCGGGGGGGGGGGGGAGACTGGCGTCGGGTCTGTACACTTGCCAACCGGCGTCGGTCTAAGGAGGGACGTCGGGGCGGTGTCAGCACCACCGTCGCCAGGGTCCGGCGTCGGTTGGACCGAAAACCACGGAGAAGGGGTATCTGAGCTGACAGGTGTCGCCGAAAGGACTGGCGCTGGACGGACCACAACCAGCAGCGGAAGAACCGTCGCCGAGGGAGCCACAGGCGGATGAGGGTCCGGCATCCGCTTCTCCGTGTGGGCCGAACGTTCTTCGGTGGCGTGAGCCTTGTGATGAGTCGAGCCTTATGGCTGGCGGACTTCTTGGCTGAGCACCGGTCAGTAGCGGAAGCTGGCGTTAAGTCGGTGTCCCATGATTTGGGAGGCAAGGCGGAAGCCCTGACACGGGCCTTGCTCGACTCTTGGGTGTCAGCCTTGAAGAGGCGCGGGAGGAGATCTTACCTCGCCCTCGATTTCTCGGTGGGCTGAGAAACTTTCAGCGGTTGAAGAGAAGCAGGCCTGAAGACAGCAGAAGGGCTTTAGGGCCATGAGGTGGGAATCATGCCTCGATGACCCGGACTTCGATCCGAAGACCGGTGTTTTGAGAGACCTTCCCTGTCTTACTCCCGATGCTTGTGAGCTGGAGGAGGAGGATCAGATTCTCCCAAGGAGGAGGCCCGTTCCATGGCAGCTAATTTAGTGTCTGCGAGGAAGGCCGCAAGAGAGTTTTGGCGCCTGATTCACGTCTGCGAGTTAAAGGCCTGGCAGTGAGGGCAGGCGTCGGTGTTGTGGTCGGGCCCCAGGCAATAAAGGCATGCCGAGTGACCATCTTTAGAGGGAATTTGTTGCCCGCAAGCGCACTTGTTAAGATGCGATGACACAGAAGCTAAACAGTAATGAAAAAAGACACGAAAATCTGGTGGAGAAAGAGCAACTGGTACTACGCCGAAGCTGAGTGAACTAACCCTGATCATGTGGTGGGAAAGAACTGGAGCATGTGGGGAACTCCTCCCTTATGTAGGGAGACGTCGTGGGTGGAGCCGACGTCGTCGGGGGGGCATTCCCACATCAGTATTACTAGAAGAAAAGTTGCTGGAACCACCACCAGGTGGTGCCAGTCCTCAAAGTGAAACCTGCTGCAAGAGCTTCTCCTCGAAGTAAGATCTGGGCAGTTTTGCACTGTGTGGGGATGCAAAAAGGTCAAACTCTGGCAGACCCCATCTGTCGAACAGATCTTGTACGACCAATTGCTGGAGTTCCCACTCGTGGGTTCTGGATCTTGACCAGCTTAGGACGTCCGCCAATGTGTTTTGCACACCTGGGACTTGAACTGCAGAATTCTCCATCCGGTCAGCTACAGCCCATTCCCAAACTCTCATTGCCTCGCGGCAAAGTGGATATGAGTGTGTTCTCCCTTGTTTGTTGCTATAGAACACCAACATGTTGTCTGTCTGGACTAGGAAGTGTGTCTGTTTGCAATGCCCTCATTTCCAATACTTTAATATGCAGGGATTCCTCGGTCGTGGACCACAATCCCAGAGTGCTGCAATCATGTAGATGTGCTCCCCAACCTGTGCCGGAGGCATCTGTTAATATCTGGGTAGGGTGCATCTTCTGGAAGGGGGTACCCACAGATAGGTGAGACGGCACAAGCCACCAATGGAGGGCTTGTCTTACGGATCCTGGGACTGAGACAAGATGATCGAGGTCATCCCAATATTGATCGCATTGGGCCCTCAAGAGTCCACTGGATCATTCTCGTATGTAGTCTAGCCAATGGTACAGTTGCAATGATTGCTGCCATGTGGCAGACAACTCTGAGCACTGTCCTGTCCGAGGCCTGTCGTACACAGTGAGCCCCGAGGTAGTCTGCTCTGTCCTCTGGGAGGAAGGCCTTCCCTGAGAGGTGTCGAGGAGTGCACCAATGAACTGGAATCTATGAGTTGGCCAGAGTGATGATTTCAGCATGTTTACTGTGATTTCCAGTGCCGCAAAGAGAGAAAAGTGTCTTCTACTGTGTGCTGAAGAGCCTCCCTGGACGAGGCTGTGAGAAGCCAGTCATCCAGGTAAGGGAAGACATAATGGCCTCTCCTCCGTTGGGCTGCTTCCACCACTGATAGGCAGTTGGTGAAAACCCTCAGTGCTGAATGGTAGTGCCCTGAACCTGGTGCTGACCCTGGAACTCGAATCGGAGGAATCTCCTGTGGTGCCTGGCTATCAGGATGTGTAAGTATGCATCCCGCATATCCAAGAATGAGAGCCAATCTCCTTGATGGATCATGGGGAGTAGACCATGAAGGGTGACCATCCAAAAGTGCCTGTACTCCACGTAGTTGTTTGAGGTCTAGGATGGGTCAGAGGTCTCCCTTTTTCTTGGGTACTAGGAAGAAGTGAGAAAAGTGCCCTTGTTCTTTCTGGCTGTTTGGTACAGACTCTGTTGCTCTCTTGTCCAGGAGGGCCTGGATTTCGTCCTGGATGATGGAAGCGTGGGATTGGGAATAATTGGAGAAAGGGGTGGCTGTCTCTGGGTATCTCAGTGAATTCTACTGTGTGCCCCACTGAATCATTTGTAGAACCCATTGATCGGAGGTGACCAACCTCCAACCCTCTAGATGGAGGGAAAGAGGCCTCTAGCCACCTCTCCTGCCAAGTCTGTCTGGAGAGGAGGATTTGGCCAAAGTGAGCGCTTGTGGCCGAGGGCAGAATAGTCTGGGTGGGCTTGGCTGACCGTTGCTTGAGCTTCCGGATCCATGAGAGGGCCCTTGCGGCTGTAACCGCCTCTCTGTTGCTGCTGGTATCAGGATTGTTGAACGGATTTGCCAGGAAAACACTGTTTTCAAAATAGCTTCTGTCTGGGCTTATACACAATCTGGACTGTGTGTACAGCTTTCCCAGAGTCTTGAATTCTGGTGATAATCTTCGGTTTCCTCTCCAAAAGGACTAAGCCCTTAAAGGGGCATCGAGATTCCTGCTTGGACATCTTGGTGAAACCCAAGACCCTAAGCCAAGAGCGTCTCCTGAGACATACCCCCATAGCAGCTGCTCTAGCTGCAGTGTTTGCGGAATCATAGGCAGACCGAAGTATGTGGGTGCCTATGTCTGATCCAGTCTGCATAAGCTTCTCCAACTCAGCTTTTTAGGGCCAATCTGGAAGGTCCCAAACTAAGTCCATTCCTTGTTCCCGCATGGCATTCTGAAACTGTACCATGTGGGCCAGAAAGTTCAGAGATCAGACAGTGCAGGTGGTAGAAGAGTACACCCACCTGCCCATCGAATCCAGCAGCTTGGGACTCTCGGTTCAGTGGCTGAGTGCTTACATGTTTCAGTCTCTGGGACCTATCGTGAGCAGCCGTGATTACTATGGAGTCAGCTAAAGGCTGTTTGTCCAGGAAGGGTTCCTCTTGGGGTGCCCTGTAAAGGTGCTCTGCCTTCTTTGGGACAGCCGAAGACGTGGACGGATGCTCCCATGCCACCTTGGTTACGTCCTGAAAAGTGTCCACCAGGGGTGGAATGACCACCGGTATGGGGTCTTTTTGATGCAGGTGCTTTGCCAGCTGACGTCTTCCGGAGTCAAGGTCCTCAGTGTCCCAGCCCACGTTTGATTGGATACGACGCATAACCTCCATAAAGCAAGGGTCAGGCGGAGACCAAGGTGTGTCCCTTGGGTCCAGAGATGGGAGGTCAGCCTCTGAGGAGGACCTAGAAGAAGAATATGATGAATGGTCCGATGCCTCTGAGGAGAAGGAGGACCTGGAATTCTTATGTCTGAGTTTCGCCTAATGACCCGCTGTGGAGCATGACGAGCTCCTGCTCCTTGTCCTGGAGCGACTCTTGTGGCCCGAGCTACCCCTGCCGATGGGGGGGTGGTGGTGGTGGGGGTTCTCTGGGTAGAGGAGTAGGCTTTTTAGGTGAAGTAGTGAGTTCCCTGGGGTTAGGCTCCTCTACCCCTGTCCGGCTGGCTGGTAGAACATCAGTCTTGATAGTGTCCCACCAAGAAGCAAATAGGTCTTTGACCAGTGACAGGTGGAGTCTTGGCTCCTGATCTGGCGGTCGGTTCGATGGGCCTGGCTTCTGACCCGTCTGGTCTGGTGCCAGGATTGGTGGTGTCTGTATACCTGTCGGTAGCCCTACAGGTGCTGACAGGGCTTTGGGCGGGGGTCCCGCCAGTGGAGTTGAGGGCTTTAGGCGGGGATCCGAGGTTGTCAGCTGGAGTCTGGGAGAGACCGACTTTGGACTACCTGATTCGGATCACTGTGCTCATCGGTCAGTGTTGACAGTGTGGCTGACAATGCTGTTTTGAAGTATGCAGAGCCTCAGGTCGGACGTCTGGCTCCTTCACCTGATGCGAGTGTTGGGTGCTGAGGTTGTCATCTGCTTTTCAGCGTCTGGGCCTGGCAGTGGGTGTGTCATCAGCCGGCAGCCATTTCTCCATCGCCCGGCGTAAGCAATGTTAAGCCCTTAGGGGTTATGAAATGGATCTCTCAGAGGACTGGCCCGAACCCCAGCGTCTGTCCAGGGAGTCAATTCCCGAGGAAGCAGACCTGGGAGTACACTTTCTACGGTCTGTCGCTAGAGGAAGACCTGACTATGTCTGAATGCCAGCTGGAGGAATGGGAGTGTGGCCGGATCATCAGAGGCTGAAGGGTAGAAGACCCTTATGTAGAGCTCCCAGATGCCTTTACCTGGGCAGGTGGTCTCACTACTGTCAACCTGATGGGAGAATGCAATGTCTGGGAGGCAGAGTCCGAACTCCCCCTGGAAGCTGACCGGGAACCAGAAGACCTATATCCCGACGGGGATCTGTCTCTGTCCCCTCTTTATGTTGTTTCCCCGTTCTTTTGTGAGAGGGGCCCTGCTTGGCAAAGGAATCCTTCAGCTAACTCCTACTCCATTAAGTAGGCCTGGAGGGTCTTCTGGCAGTGTGTCCTCATCGTGCTATTGCATTTCTGGCAGTGTGGGCAGGCCTCTGTATCATGGTCTGGGCCTAGACACAGCAAGCAGGCAGAGTGTCCGTCTCACAATGGTATTTGTATGCCGTAGACAGACTTAGACCGGTGCCAGTCCTATGGACGATGACGGGGAAATCAACATGCTGGAAAATAAAAGTAAAGAAAATGCAAACTTATCGTAAATAAAGTGCTGAAAATGCAGATGAAATGGCGGTCGACTGAAGCTGAAGGCGTCCATGGAGGAGATGCGTGCGAGTTGACAGCGGGAAAAGAATTGAGGGACGCTGAGGGACTGCCCCTTTTAAACCACATGGGACGTTGGGGGCGGGCCGATGTCAGGGGTCCCTCGCTGTATACTGCTAGCTAGAAATTTCCATGGGGTCCTGCTGTCTGCAGTCCTACTTGCATTACCTGCTGCAACAGCTTCATTACGGAGTAAGATTTACTGTTAGGGTAAGTTCTTTCATAACTGTACTATCTTACTTCGAGATGGAGCTCTTGCAGCAGGTAACACAAGTAGGACTGAGTTCCAAGCAGTACATAATCCTGCACATGCAGGGTGGAAGAAACAGAGAGATGAAGACTGCGCCCCCCAGGATAGAAGGCCCTGCAGGACCGCAAGGCCGAAGCCGGTAATGCGCCCAGAAGCAATGTCCAGACTGTAATGTTTAATGAATGTGTGGAAAGAACTCCAAGTGGCTGCTGTGCGTATGTCTACTGCAGACATTAGGGAGGCAAAAGAGGCTGCTACTCCTCTGGGGGAGTGGCCCTTTACCGATCCCAGTAAGGGTTTGCTGTACTTTTGGTAAGGAATACAATGCAATTCAGTAACCATTTAGAAAGGGTTTGTTTTGTAACAGGTGCCCCTAACATTCGGGGGCAAAAGAGAAACAGTTGGTCAGGTTGTCTGGATCCCCGGGTTTGGTTTAAATATAGTCGAAGAATCCGGTGAACATCCAGGGTATGTAACAGAGCTTCTCCTCGATTTGAGTGCTCTGGATAATAAAACAGGCAGGTTGATGTCTTGATTAAAAGTAAACTCAGACACCACCTTTGGCAGAAAAGTACAGTTACATAAAAACTTACCGTAACAGTAGATCTTTGAGAGGAGCTCTTGCAGCAGGTAATACCAATAGGACTAAGCCAGGTGTTAGGACCCCACGAAATCATCTAGCTAGCAGTCTATGGCAGGGGACCGACCTTGGACGTCAGCTCTGCCCCAATATCAGCTCTGGTATAAAGGAGGCAGTCCCCGGCACCACCTCAGTTCTTCTGCCAGAGACCTAGCGAGGAGATCAAGATGGAGAACTGAGGAGGATCTCCAACACCAAAGAGAAAGGAAAATCTAATCCCGGGGACATGTGGGTGGGAATGCCACCTGCTGAAGCTCCTCTTGAAGGTCTACTGTTATGGTAAGTACTTATGTAACTGTACTATCTTACTTCAAGGAGGAGCTCTTGCAGCAGGTAATACCAATAGGACGAAGTCCCAAGCAACACCCAAAAGAGAGACCCAGGTTAGAAGGGTGGAGAACTGTCTAAGCAAAAGCCCTAAGCATTTCAGGAGAGAAGACCCTGAAGGACCGCTAGGCTGAATTCTGCTCTCCTTCTGGAAGCAATGTCTAGACTGTAGTGCCTAACAAAGTATGTACTGAACTCCAAGTAGCGGCTGCAAAAGGTCAGTTGACAAGACATTCCTGAGGGATGCAAATGAATGTTTGAACCCTCTGGTGGGGTGACCCTTGACGGTCCGTCAAGGGTCTACTGTACTTCTATTAACAGAACACAATGCAATTTATGAGCTACTTGGTCAGAGTCTTTTGATACTGGTGCCCCTACTGTCCTCTGGGCAAATGAGTCAAACAACTGGTCTGTCTTTCTGGAGGAACTGAGTACGAAACAGGTAAGTGAAGAACTCCATGCACATCGAGTATGAAGTAAAGCCTCCCTCTGTTTGTGTACTCTGGATAATAAACCGGTAGCGGGGTATCTTGGTTCAAAGTGAACTCAGACACTACCTTCAGAAGAAACTTAGGATTTGTGCGCAGGGCTACCCTGTCCCTGTGAAAAACAAGATAAGGCTCTTTACATATCAGAGCCTGCTGCTCGGAAATCCTCCGAGCGGAAGTAATGGCAACTAAAAATAGCGCCTTCCAAGACAGCAGGCATAGCTCACAACTTGCGGCTGGCTCAAAGGGGGTCAAGGTAAGCTTTTCTAAACACGGACAAGAGGTCCCAAGGTGGAAAGTACAGTTGCGTAAGAATTTACAGTAACAGCAGATCTTCGAGAACAGCTCTTGCAGCAGGTTACACCATAAGGACTGAAGCCGGCAGGCAGCAGGACCACACGGAAAACTTCTAGCTAGCTATATCAAGTGGAGGACCACCCCCAACAATGGCCCCGCCCCCGATGTCAGATACATCATAAAAGGGGCAGTCCACCAGCATACCTCAGTTCTCCGGCGGAGACTCCTGGCACAAATATGCGATTCATAAGGTGAGACCAAGATCTACTTCAGAGAAGACTAAATTCTGATGCAGAGGCGCTATGAAATAGAACCAAACCTCCAGAGGGGAAGGTGGGAGGGAAACTACCTGCTGCAAGAGCTGTTCTCAAAGATCTACTGATACAGTAAGTTATTACATAACTGTACTATCTTACTTCGGGATACAGCTCTTGCAGCAGGTTATACCATAAGGACTGATACCCAAGCAGTAAGGGAGTAATGGTAACCCAGTCGCGAGAAGGATAGGAGAGATCGAGGAAAAAATGAACCTCTCAAGACAGAAGTCACTGGAGGACTGCCAGGCCAAAGCCTGCTCTACGCCTGGAGGTGATGTCCAAACTGTAGAGTCTCACGAAAGTGTGCACTGAACTCCAAGTAGCAGCCACACAAATGGCAGATGTCACTACATTTTTCAGGGCAGCGAAGGAGGTAGCCACCCCCCCTTGTAGAGTGGCCCTTTACCAGTCCCAGCAAGGGTTTATTGCATTTCTGGTAACAGAAGACAATGCAGTTAAACCACTTGAAGAGAGTTTGTTTCGATACTGGTGCACCCAACATCCTTCAAGTGAAGGATAAAAACAGTTGGTCAGATTGTCTGTGCGAACGGGGTCTGGCCAAGCAGAACCGCAAAATCCTATGCACATCAAAAGTGTGTAAGAGAGCTTCCCCTCTGTTCATTTAGTTGGGAAAGTATACTGGAAGTTCAATGTCCTGGTTTAAGGTTAAGGCTGAAACCACCTTGGGAAGGAACTTAGGATTGGTCCTTAAGGACACCCTGTCCTTATGGAAAATCAAGTAAGGCTCTTTACACATGAGCACCTGAGGCTCAGAAATCTTCCATGCCAAAGTAATGGCAACTAAAATTAACGCCTTCCAGGAGAGAAAGTGAAGCTCGCAATCCGCAGCTGGTTCAAAGGGAGGCAGCATAAGCTGCTCTAAAACTAAAAGAAGGTCCCAAGGTGGAACTGGATCCTTAATCGGGGGTCTGAGATGCAAGACACCGCATAGAAAAGCATGGGAAGCCTCTAATTGGGCTAACGAGTGCTGACCAACCAGTGTGTGGTATGCTGATATGGCACAAAGGTGTACTTTGAGAAAGGAATATGCCAATCCCAACTGGAAAAGGGATAGAAGGTAGTCTAAAATGGACATCTCAGGGCATTCAAGAGGATCGATACCATGGGCCTGAGCCCATAGACAAAATCACTGCCATTTCAGAGCATACGTGGCATGAGTCGAAGGTTTTCTAGCTGCCACCAGGATATCGGCGATGCCTTGCAAGACCCCGTGTCCAAGAATGGCTACGTCTTTAGGAGCTAGGAGTGCAGGATCTGGGATTTGAGGTTCGAATAGACTAGGGAGCCAGCCTCCTGGGACAGCAAATGAGAGCTTCATCTTCCCATAACTCTGTCACGCAAGAAATTGCTGCGCTTTGACTTTTTGGGACACCATTACCAGTTCCGAGGGTAAGGGAGGCTCCTGAGCCAGCTGGTGAAGCAGCGGAAACCAAATCTGTGAGGGCCAAAAGGGCATTATCAAAATCATTGATGCCCGTTCCGATCGGAGCTTGAGAAGAACCCTCTGGATCAAAGGGAAGGGTGGGAAAGCGTAGGGGAACCTGCCGGTCCAGGAGAGGGACAATGTGTCTCGCCAGAAAACACCAGGGCCTGGATCTAGCGAGCAGAAATTGGGCAGTTTTGCGTTGTATGGGGATGCTAATAAGTAGACGCCTGGTGTCCCCCATCATCAGAACAGGTCCTCGGCGACCTCTTGTATCAGTTCCCATTCGTGAGCCCTGGCCTTCAACCAACTGAAGAGGTCTGTGACAGTGTTGTCCACACCGGGAACGTGCACTGCTGTGAGTGTGGTGTCATGCTGTAGTGCCCATTCCCACACCCGCTTTGCCTCTCTGCAAAGGAGGTAGGAGAGAGTGCCTCCTTGTTTGTTGATGTAATACATCACCGAAGTGTTGTACGTTTGGGTCAATACATGACCCAGTGGAATCTCTGACTGTAAGGTGTAAGGACTGCCCTCATCTCCAGGACACTGAGATGGAGAGCAAGTCTCCAGGGGCAACCAGGTTCCCTTGGTTCTGGTGTGTCTCAGATAAGCTCCACAGTCGGACCCCGAGCATCGGTGGTGAGGGTCAGAGATAGCACTGGAACCATGAAGGACTCCCACGGAAAGATGTTCGGGACCAGCCACCACTGTAAGTCTTGAATGACTGGCCGTGTGAGTCTGATCCGACTGGTCTAAGTGATCCCGCCTCTGGTCCCATTGGGTTCTCACCATCCACTGAGTAACTCATGCGGAGGCTAGCGTGGGGGATCATGGCGATGGTGGCCACCATATGTCCGAGCAGGTAAAGTAAAGTCTGAGCGGAGATCAGATTTTTTGTCGTGATAGTCCTGATCAGTGACATGATGCGTTCCGCTCTGTCCGCTAGCAGGAAGACTCTCCCTTGACGGGTATCCAGAATCGTGCCAATGAATTATAGTCTCTGCGAGGGAGTGAGAGATGACTTATCTTGGTTGATGGTGATCCCTAGAGACTGAAATAGGGAGCAGATGTCGTGAATGGCCTTCTCCAATGCCTCTGGGGAGGAGGCCATCAGGAGCCAGTCATCTAAATAGGGGAAGACATAATGGCCTTGTCTCCTGAGGGCTGCAGCTACGAATGCCATGCACTTGGTAAAGACACGTGGCGCAGAGGACAGGCCGAATGGAAGTGCTCGGAACTGGTAATGGTGTCCCAAAATGTCAAAGTGCAGCAATTTCTTGTGTGACAGAGTTATGGGAAGATGGAGATATGCATCCTGCATGTCCAGAGACACTAGCCATGTGCCTTGCTTGAGCATGGGAATGAGACCCGGTAGGGTAACCATGTGAAAGCGTTTGTACATTACACAGATGTTTAGGTCGCTGAGGTCTAGGATTGGGCGCAAGTGTCCGGTTTTCTTTGGAATTAGGAAGAAGTGGAACAGCACCTTCTTTCTCTCTGGTTCCTCAATACGACCTTGATAGCGTCCTTGGAAAAGAGTGCTGAGATCTCCTGCTGGATGAGCAGGGCATATTGTCCCGAATAACGGGAATGCAGAGGTGCTCTTGATGGTGGGCAGTTGAACTCTATAGAGTGTCCCTGACTGATAAGCTGAAGAACCCACCAGTCGGAGGTGATCCTCTGCCACCCTGAAAGCTGGTGAGCAACTCGACCCCTGACCTCTCTTCCCTTTCATCCGTGGGGGAGGGGTTGGGGCAGGGGCCGGGAAGGAGTCATGCTGTGGTGGTGGTGGCTCCGGCAGGTTGGGTAGATTAGTATTTCTGTGGCCTGACCTCCGGAGAATCTCTGTTGGTTCTTGCGACTCGAAACTGCCCCATGTTGCTGCTGGCCCGACAGAGGTTGTTGTCTGCTCTGTCGGCCCGCAACGGTTCTGTGGTCTGCGAAAGGAACCATGCTTGGATTTATACATGGCCTGAACCATTCTAACCGCCTTCCCGGTGTCCTGAAGTCGAGTGATGACCCTCTCAGAGTCTTCGCCGAACAAGGCGGCTCCATTGTAGGGACGTCCATGACTCCTTTCTGGACGTCTGGAGTAAATCCAGAGACCCTCAACCAGGAGGGTCTCTGGAGGCAAATGCCTGTTGAGGCACCTCTCGCTGCAGAGTCTACCAAGTCGTACGCGACCCGGAGGACATGGGTCCCAACGTCAGAGCCCGTGCAAAGGAGGTTTAGGAGCTCCTCCTTCTCACCCTCTGGGAAGTCCTTCAGTAGGTCCTGACCCTGGTCCCACAGTGCATTTTGAAATTGCACCATGTACGTCAAATAGTTGAGGGACCATGTAACTGAGGCATACATGCGACGACCCAGTGAGTCCAACTGTTTGGATTCCTGGTCCGGGGGCTGTGTACTGAGGTGTTGGGGCCACTGGGAGCAGTCGTCCGAAGCCGTGATGACTAGCAAATCAGCCATGGGGCGCCGAGATAGGTAGGGGGCCTCCCGTGGGGCCCTATAAAGCCTGTTGACCTTCTTGGGGACTGCTGAAATTGAATGAGGACGCTTCCATGCAGCCGTGGTAGCGTCCTGGAAAGTGTCCACCGGGGGTGGAATCACCACAGGCTTGGGGTCTTTTTGCCTCAAATAACGTGCCAGACGTTTGTCATTCTGGGTCTAAATCCTCTGTCTCCCATCCCATGTTCTCCTGAATGTGGCGATTATATCGGAGAATGATGGGTCATCCGAGCTTGAACTGGGATGGTCGTGGGGATCTGGAGAAGGAGGCTCAAAAAGGAAAGAGTGATCGAGGGTGCCTGAAGAATCAGGGTGCGAGTCATCGCCTAACGAAGAGGGGGGATCTTCGTTGGGACCTTTTTCTTTTGTGGTCACTAGGGATTCGAAGGGGTCCTGGAGCGTGGAGGCCTCTTCAGACTCCGAGACCTAGAGTGTCTGGCTTTGGACCTACCCCTAGGCTGTGGAGTAATGTCTTGAGCCTCAGGTGTCTGTGCCCTAGGAGGTGCCACGGGGTTGTGCCTCACCGGGGGGGGGGTTTTGTGGGTACAACATCTATTTTAATGGTGTCCCACCAGAAGCTGAAGAGCTCCTTGACTTCTTGTATGTTCAGACCGAACACGAGCCTGGCGCCAGTGTCTGTCTGGCATTAGGATCAGGCGTCGGAGGCTGAGGGTCGTGGGGTCTGGCATTGGGTCTTTTGATAGGCTGGCATGGGGTAGACCAATGTCTTCGGCATCCCCGACGTTTGGCCGTCGATGCCATGAGTGCAGACGTCCTCTTCTGACATCCCCCTGCGACCGGCGTCGGGTGGTGTCAGGTTTTTGGGTGTTGTGCAGGCGATGACTCTGTCGTCCGCTTCGCCTCCGTCGTCTGCTTTAGCGACGTAAGCTCTGAAGTCTTCCGCTGAGGGATGTCTGAGCCCCTAGGCGGCTGGGAAACTGAGCAATCGGTGTCCTGGCGTCGGTGCTAGACGTGGTCACCGACTTGGAATGAGGCCTGTGGCGGTCGGAAGCCTCCGACCCCAAGGGACGGCTATCCTTGGATTTGGTTTTCAGAAGCTGTAAAGACACTGAACCAAAGCACCCTGAACCCTGACTTTGACCGGGGGTGGGCGGGTGGGGCTGAGACCTGGCCAGAGAGGAGAGCGGTCCGACCGGGCAGAGCTGGAGCTGCCCAGGAGTCTGAGGCTCCATTCGGGGATCGAGTCCTACCCTTGTCCCGGTGCTTGTCCTTGTGTTTCCCCGATTTATGCGAAGGTACCCATCGAGAGGATGGATCTTTCTCCATGGCCTTAAGTTTTTCTTCCAGGAGAAAACTCTGGAGCACTTCCTGGCGGTGGATCCAGGTTCTACTACTGAACTTCTGACAGATGGAGCAGGCCTGGATATCGTGGTCCGGGCCTAGGCACCACACGCAGGCCGAATGCCCATCTTTGAAGGAGATCTGTTGCACTAAGTGCACTTGAGGGGTGTCCTTCTAGAGAAGAAGATGGGGAAGAAGACATGTACTTGTCCAAAAGGAGATAAATTCGAGGAAATTGTCAGATTCTTTCTGTCACCATTCGTCAGCGTGAAGGCGTCCGTGGAGCCGATGCATGTGAGTCGACAGTGGGAAAAGAACTGAGGTATGCTGGGGAAGCGCCCCTTTTATGATGTATCTGAAGTCAGGGGCAGGGTCGACGTCGGGGGCGGTCCCCCGCTTGGTATAGCTAGCTAGAAGTCTTCCGGGGAGTCCTGCTGCCTGCCGGCTTCAGTCCTTATGGTGTAACCTGCTGCAAGAGCTGTATCTCCAAGTAAGATCGGGGTCTCTCCTGGTGGGTTTAATATGCAAGAGTCCTCTTAAAGTCTTGCATAGGTCCAACTGTGCCAGAGTCTTCCCATTCAGAGGTGCATGATGAGTTGAAAATGCACAGAGATGTTCCTTAATGGATGAGTAGCTAAGACTCAAGTCTGAGAGGGAAAGGAGATACTCCAGCACAGATTCCACAGGACAAGTGAGGGGATCCAGAGAACGGAGGGATGCCCAGAAGCAGAAACGCTTCCACTTCATGGCATATGTTGCCCTGGTAGAGGGTTTTCTTGCTGCTACAAGAACCTCTGCCACTCTGAGGCACACTCCGAACCTGTCCCTAGCCAAGTCTGCAGGAGCCATGCATGCAGATGCAGGGGCCAGGGGGCTGGATGAACCAGCGTCCTCTGCTCCTGGGAGACCAAGTGAGTGGACAGGTGTAATGGAACAGGCAGTTCCAACGCCAACTGCTGCTGTTAAGGAGGCAGTACAACACAATGGTTTAAGGCTCTGAGCTGCAAACCTGGAGACCTGGGTTTGAATCCCACAGCCCCCACCTGCATACTGTGTGACCCTGAGCAAGTCACTTAACTTTCTTGTGCTCCCAGGTTGCACCCATAAACAAGCTTTCAGCTTAGTCTCTCTCCTGGTTAAAAAAAAAAAAAAAAAACGTGGGAACCAAATCTGCAGAGGCCAGAAAGGCACGACCAGGATCATTCGGGCTCCTTCTGCCTGCAACTTGAGCAGAATCCTCTATAGAAGAGGGAAGGGAGGGAAGGCATACAGAAACCTCCCTGTCCAAGAGAGAGAGAGAGACAATTCGTCTTGCCAAAATCCACCAGGCCCTGGACCGAGCGAGCAGAAACTGGGCAGTCTGGCATTGTGTGGGGATGCAGAGAGGTACAGTTCTGGCCAACCCCACCTTCCGAAGAGGTCGTCTACGACCTCTTGCAGTAGTTCCCATTCGTGGCTGAGATTGAGTGTGGCTTACGCTGTCAGTGAGGACGTTGTGGATCCCTAGAACATGGACTGCTGTGAGATCCAGGCTATGATCCACTGACCAGATCCATACTCTCATTGCCTCTGCATAGGAAAAAGTGTCCCCTTGCTTGCCGATAAGGAAGACTACTGGGGTATTGTCTGACTGGACCAGAAGGGGCCCAGGTTAGGCAAATAGGATGGCTCATCTCTAGAATGTTTATGTGGAGAGACCATTCCGTGGAATTCCAGGAGCCCCTCGTCTGGTGAGATGCCAGATGTGCTCCCCATCCCAGTCCAGAGGAGTCTATCCTCAAAATTTCTTGGGGACTGGGACGTTGGAAGTGAACCCCTTTGTCTACATGAGCCGGGGTGACCCACCAAACCAGGGACAGACTGACCACACTGGAGACTCTGATCAGCTGATCGAGATCGTCCATGCCTTGGTTCCACTAAACTCTGAAGTTCCACTGCAGGACACTCATGTTCAAGCGAGCGGGGAACTGTGGCCATATAGCCCAGGAGCTGCACCCCCAAAGACCTGGTCGAGGTTCATCACCCTGTGAGCAACCTCCCTTAGCCGGACTGCTTGGTCTTCGGAAGAAAGGCTTCCCTTGGACAGTGTCCAGGACTGCTCTGATGTACTGTAGCCTCTGGGCAGGCCATGGGCATGACTTGGAAAAATTCAGAATGATGCCCAAGGTTTGAAACTGACAAAAGTCTCCTCCAGCATTTGGCCTTAATTGGTCTTCCAGCGAAGCTGTGAGAAACCAATCGTCCAGGTAGGGGTAGACACAATGACCCCCTCTCCCGAGGGCTGCCGCCACTACTGGCAGGCACTGGTAAGACCCTTGGTGCTTATGAAAGGCCAAATGGAAGCACCCTGAACTTGTAGTGCTCTCCTTGAAAGGTGAAGCGAAGGTACTTCCTGTGGGACGGCAGGATCTTTATGTGCATATATGCATCCTGCATGTCCAGAGACGAAGCCAGTGTCCTTGATGGAGCACGGGTAGCAGGCTCAGCAACGTCATCATTCTGAACCTTTTGTATTCGATGAAGCTGTTCCGCTGGCTCAGATACAGAATGGGATGGAAGTCCCTGTCTTCTTCGGGGCTAGGAAGAAGTGAGTAATACTCTGCCATATCCGAGCTCAGGTACCTCCTGAATAGCACTCTTTAAGCAATGCCTGCATCTCTGCACGCAGGAGTCTCACATGGGAAGGAATGGGTAGGCTGTCTGGTGGAATCTGGGTGAACTCCAGAGAGTACCCCCTTTCGACAATCTGGAGGACCCACTGGTCTGTGGTGATGCTGGACCATTCTGATTGGTAAAGGGAGAACCTCCCTCCTACCGCCTCACCTTGCACCTCCGCCAGAGGAGGGGAGGTCTGCAGGGAGTCATGCCTTGGTGGAGGGATGGGCAAAGGGGTCTAGCCATCTTTGCACTTTTGGGGCCCTGGGTACCTGAAGCAAG
Organism: Neoceratodus forsteri; assembly: GCA_016271365.2. Taxonomy (NCBI): domain Eukaryota; kingdom Metazoa; phylum Chordata; order Ceratodontiformes; family Ceratodontidae; genus Neoceratodus; species Neoceratodus forsteri. The sequence goes on from CM028138.1 coordinate 424,765,966, forward strand.
CGGAGGGCCTCTTCTCTTAAATCCTCCTTCTTCGCTGGTTGGCATCTGCCCTGTCATCCTCTATTCTTCACGAAAAGGACAGCGCTGAGTTGCTGGTGGATCTGACCTGTACATTCGATAAGCATCAGACACGCATTGCCTGAATCCCGCGCCCTGTTATGAGCTTTTCTGTGTCTGTGCCAAAGAGAATGGACCCTTGAAAGGGTGCATCAAATATGGCATCCTGCAAGTCTTGGCGGAAACCAGAGACCCTCAACCAGGCATGTCTCCTCATGCACACCCTGGTTGCTGCTGCCGTGCTCTTGGAGTTACAGGAACTTCTCAGTACATGTTTGTCAAAGTCCATGCCCGACTGGATGACAGCCAGGAGCTCTGACTTGCTGTCAGAGTCTGGTTGTGCTTTCACCAAATCCATAGACCAAAGTGATTTTTGGTACGTGACCATGTGTGCTAAGAAATTCAGCGACCTGACCATGCAGGTGGCTGAAGAATACACCTTGCGGCCCATTTTGTCCAACTTCTTTGACTCTGGATCTGGGGGCTGAAAGCTCATGTGCCTTGGCTGCTGCACTCTGTCATGCACTGCCGTAAGCACCATAGAGTCAGCCTTTGACTGTTCACTTAGGTGGGGCTCTCCCATGGGTGTTCTGTAGAGCCGATCTGCTTTTATGGGCACCGCTATAGTAGTAGCTGGGTGCTTCCAGGCCAGCTTTGTAACGTCTTAGAAGGGTTCGAAGACCAGGGGTTTCAGGTAGTTTGCCCAGAGGAATTTAGCCAGGCGACAACGTTCCAGATTACGTTCCTCTGTATCCCACTGATTAATGGCCTCGATATGTCTCATTATGTCCAGGAAGGACGGATCATCTGGGGTGATCGCAGGAAGTCCCTTCTTGGATCCGGAGAGTATAGGGTAAGCTCATCCTCTGAAATATAGTCTGAGGAGGAGTCCCCTGCATCTTCCTCTGAGGAAGAGGGCGGACATCCCATGGAAGGGTTAACAGATGAAGGGTGTCTCTTCTGGTCACTTGGGGTTGGCGACTGTTGGTCGTCGTTATTGGACGGCGGACGATCTGGCATCGGGGGAGGTCGCCTGGGTCTCTGAAGCAATGTCTCCCTGGGTGGCACTCGAATATGGGTTGGTTCTCTGGGCTTTGGCAGCAAGTCCCCCTTGATAGTGTTCCACCACGCATTAAACAGAGCCCCTACTTCCGCCAGCAGGACTGGTGGTGGAGGTGGCAGGGTAGGGACATTCCAGGGGCCTGCCATCTGACCCTGTGGTGCTTTGGGTGCAGACGTCTGGTCCTGAGGTTCCTAGTCTCCAGGTGCATCGGGCATTAGGGCCAATGGGGCCTGATCCAGAAGGGCTGAGCCTCCTTCAGGTCTGGCGTCCAGTTCCTTAGGAGGAGGAGGAGGAGGAGGCTGTTATCCGCAGGCCCGGATGCCTTACCTTTTGGGGCACAGTTTTATCTGACACCCGGTCTTTTGGGGAGGCGGATACTCTTTTGGAGGTGGTGCCTGGTCAGTAGCTCGTCAATCCTCTGAGGCAGTCACCCTGTCTTCGGGTGGAAGAGGCATTTGGTACCAGACGACCTCCTGGCGTCTGGAGGAGGAGGAGTCCGATCCCTTGTGCTTGTCGGACAACCCTGAGAACTTTCAGGCGGCAATAACCGTTTTCTTGCCCAAAAGCAACGCCTGTCCCTCTGGCGCCAACCCATGCGTATACTTGTGGGGCTTATGCACCAAGGGTACTTGGGTGGACAAACGTCCGTGAGAAGAAGACTCCTTACCTTTAGAATGGGAGGAAGCAGTAGTCTTCTTAGAGGAAACCCCAGTAAAGTACAGTTACTGAAGAACTTACCGTAACAGCAGATCTTCAAGAGAGGCTTTTGCAGTAGGTATTCACACACAGAACTAAGCCACCAGGCATCAGGACCCCACGGAAAAATTTCTAGCTAGCAGTCTCTGGCAGGGGACCGCCCCCATGTCAGGTGACCGGCATCATGCAACCGATATAAAGGGGCAGTCCCACGCCCGCCTTCCAGTTCTTTCCCGCCAAAGGCCAAAAGAGGCAAGACGAGAGAGAAGAGGATATTCCCCCCCATGGAAATGGAGCAAAGAAAACCTAGGGGGACGGAGGGCGGGAAGGCAATACCTACTGCAAGAGCCTCTCTCAAAGATCTACTCTTACAGTAAGTTCTTACATAACTGTACTATCTTACTTCGAGAGCGCTCTTGCAGTAGGTATTCACATATAGGAATGAGTCTCAAGCAGTCTGGAACAGGGAAAAGCACTCGGGAGGAGGATTATCTTCCATAGCATAGAACCTCAGGGCTGAACAGGTCTCACAAAAGGAGACCTTGAAGGACAACAAACCCAAAGCCTGCTCTATGGCGAGGCAATGTCCAAACTGTTGTAGCCGAAAGGTATGGACAGAAGTCCAAGTTGCGGCGACAGATGTCTGCCGCTGACACATTCTCAAAACAAGCTGCAGAGGCAGCTACTCCTCTGGTGGAGTGATCTCTGACTTGACCCGGAAGGGTCTTCTTGAACTTGTCGTAACAGAAAGTGATACAATGTGCCAACCATTTGGACAGGCATTGCTTAAAAACAGCATTGCCTTCTCTTTTGTGAGCAAAAGAGACAAAAAGCTGATCATTCCTCATGAGATCCTTAGTTCGATTGGTGTAGTATCTCAGAATTCTGTGAACATCCAAAGTATGCAAGAGGTACTCCCCTTGATTGGAGTGTTGCGTAAAGAAAGCAGGTAGCTCAACAGATTGATTCAGCGTAGATTCAGCCACAACCTTAGGGAGAAACTTAGGGTTGGTGCACAGAGCCACATGTTCCTTGTGAAATGTCAAGTATGGGATTTTACATATTAAGGCCTGCAGCTCAGAAATTCACTGAGCGGAAGTAATGGCCACTAGGAAGAGTGTCTTCCAAGAAAGGAACTTCAAATCAGTTGTAGCTGCTGGCTCGAAGGAAGGTAGAGTAAGCTTCTCCAGGATGACATTCAAGTCCCATGGAGGAGCAAGAATGCAGATGGGGGGTCTCAAATGGAAAACCCCTCTGAGGACAGTCTTAGAGACTTCCAACTGAGCAAAAGTCCCATCTCCAAAGGAAATATGGTAGGCTGAGATAGCTGCCATGTGGACTTTCAACGAGGAATGGCCAGATCGAAGAGGTGATGCATGTAGTCCAGGACTTCATTGACTGGGCACGAGAACAGCTCAAGTCTTTCGAATTTGCCCAAAAGAAAACTGCTTTCCATTTCATGGCATAGGTGGACCCGATGGAAGGCTTTTAGCCGCCACCAAATGTCCGCTATCAGTGCAGAGACTCCAAAGCGGGCTTTAGCTACGTCTGCACGCATGGAGATGAAGGGATTTGAGACCTGGATGAACAAGGGTCCCCTGATCCTGGGTCAACAACTGCTGCGACAGAAGAAGAGGAAGTGGAGGTTCCTCTGAAAACTGTTGCAGAAGAGAGAACCAAACTTGTCTGGGCCAGAAAGGAGTGATGAAAATCATTTGAGCTCCTTCCAATCTGAGTTTGTTCAGGACCCTCGGAATTAAAGGAATGGGAGGGAAGGCATAAACGAACTTGTCCCTCCAGAGAGACAGAGCGTCCCACCAAAAAATGACTCGCCCTGGAGCAAGTGAGCAGAAGGTGGGCAGTTTTGCATTTTGGGGAGAGGGGAAGCGGTCTATCTGAGGTGATCCCCATCGCTGAAAGATGTCGTTTATGAACTGTTGATCTAACTCCCATTCATGGGACCTGGCTGAGGACCGACTGAGTTTGTCTGCCAGTGTGTTTTCCACTCCTGGAACGTGAACCGCGGCCAAGTGAAGGTGATGTTGGGCCACCCAATGCCAGACTCTCATCGCTTCTCAACACAGAAGGTAGGAACGTGTTCCTCCCTGCTTGTTGAGGTACCAGACTACGCACATGTTGTCCGATTGTATGAGGAGATGACCGGGAAGATTGAAGGAGAGTAGAGTCTGAAGGGCATAAAGGACTGCTCTCAGTTCAAGCACATTTATGTGCAGATTCTGTTCAAACTTGACCAGCTGCTCCGAGTCCTGTGAGACCCTAGATGGGCACCCCAGCCTCCCCTGATGCATCTATCGTCAATGTCTGGGAGGACAGATCGATGCAGAAGTGAACTCCCAGGAACAGGTTCTCCTGAACCATCCACCAATTCAAGTCCCTGATCATGGGATCTGATACTAGTACCTCTTGGTCTAGATCATCTCTGGTCTGGTTCCATTGTGACGAAGTGTCCATTGAGAGATCCTCATATGGAGCCGAATGAGCGGGACTGTCGATGGCACCTCCATTAGCTCGGGCGTGAGGACTGACCTGGCTCCGACCCTCCTGCGGCCGGACGGAAGAGGAGCCTGATTCTGAAGGGTGTCTACCCTCTCCAGAGGCAAGAAGGCTTTGTCGGCAGTCATGTCCAGAATCGCCCCTATAAATTGGAGGCGTTGGCATGGGACCAAGTGGGACTTGGCCTGGTTGATGGTGATACACAGGCTGGTAAAACCTGCAAGGTAAGGGAAAGGGAGTGCAGAAGTTCCTCCTTGGATGGGGCCGCCAGGAGCCAATCGTCACAGGCAGGGAATACTTGTACTCCTTTGTGTATGCAGGTGGGCCGCTACCACCGACAGGTATTTGGTAAACACTTTGGGGGGGGGGAGACGAGGAAAGACCAAATGGGAGGGCCTTGAATTGGTAGTGGTCCCCCTGAAAACAAAACTGAAGGAATTTGCAGTGGGATGGGCATATGGGGATATGCAGGTAGGCATTCTGCATGTCCGGAGCGCATAGCCACTGTCCCAGCCGAAGTAGTGATAGCAGGCTCTGCAAAGAGAGCATTCTGAAGCGTTTGTACTCCATGAACATGTTCAGGGAGCTGAGGTCTAGGATGGACCTCGGATCTCCAGTCTTCTTTGGAACTAGGAAGAAATGGAATAGTAACCTGCTCCCCAAAGATGAGTGGAAACTGGCTCTACTGCACGAGACGAGAGAGAGATTATTTCCTGTAGGACAAGAGGAAGATGTTGCCGGAGTAAGACAACTGGGGTGGTGGTCTTCGGACGGTTTCTGCAGAAACTCTATTGAGTGGCCTGCGATATCAACTGAAGCACCTAAGAGTCTGATGTTATCCTCTCCCAACCTGGCAGATGGGAGGAGAATCTCCCCCTACCAGTTGCTCTGGAACCTCCTGAGGCATTGAAAGAGACAGGGAGTCATGGGGCGTGGGGCAGCGCAGCAGCCGAGGCTCCTGCAGCTTTTTTGCTGGGGGGGAGGTCTTGGTTACTGGAGGGGCCCGACGTTTGTTGGCATGTTTGCCCTGTGGCTTTGTCGACGAAAAGGACGCTGCTACCCTTGAGCGGGCCTGTACATAGTCTGGACAGACTTGAATGCAGTACCCTTCTCCTGCAGTTCGGTAATGATGTCCTTGACATCAACCACCAACAGCACCCAACCCCTGAAAGGAGCATCCTGTATAGCAGATTGTACTTCAGGGACCAAACCCGACACGCGGAGCCAGGCATGATGCTGTAGGCCTAAGGCGAAGGCCGAGCTCCTTCCAGCTGTGTCCACCGAATCGTAAGTGGCACATAGAATGTGCAGACAGGCCGATCGAGCGGAACGGACAAGGTCACCCACTTCCTGTTTAGTCTGACTCAGGAAGGGAGTCTAATTTAGATTCCACCTGGCTAAGGATGGTCTTCTGGAAATGCCGCATATATGCAACATAGTTAAGGGCACTGATGCCAAGGGTAGAAGAGGAATAGATGATCTCCTAGTACTGGTCCAGAAGCCAGGATTCCTTATCAGGCGGAGACGAGCTGAGGTGTTTAGGACTGGCGGAGCGGCCGTGAGCGGCGCTGATGACTAAATCTGCCTTGGGGTGAAGGCTATAAAGTCTACACCCTCAGGAGCCTGGTATAGTCTGCCTGCCTTCCTCAGAAGGGGGCTACATGAAGGGTTGTTTCCAAATGGTGGAAACAAGAACTGCATGAGGTGAGGCGGTCTCTGGCAGATCCAGATGGGCAGCGAGGTTTTTACACTGTGGGTCTGGCTCCACTGATTGCCACTGATGAACGTCCTGGATTTTCCTCAACAACTCCAGAAAAGAAGGGTCCTCCAGAGGGGTCTTCGGGGGATCCCTCGGCCTGGAGCATTCTGGAGTATGGGGCTAGTCTTCAGAATCAGAGTGGCTGGACTCAGAGTCAGAAGATAACGAAGAGGAAGAAAACTTCTCCCTAGGAGAGGGAGGGAAGACCCCTCTGGGGAGTTCCCGGGGGCGCGTATCCTCCCTACCTCGAGCACCCAAGTGCTCTCCTCTGGTGTCGGGCAGGGGGGAGGGAGTCTCCCATCTCCGACAGAGGGGATCCAGTATCAGGTCCGGCGTCGGGGGATGACTACCTCCCTGGTGAGCTGAGCCTTGGCCTCAGCCCACCAGGAGGCCATGGTCTCCTTCAGTTCCGCCGGCGGCTGAGGAGTGGGCACCGGAGGAAGTAGGTGATATGGGTACTGAGGGTACCTGTAAAAGGAGTATCCATAACCAGACGTTGGGTAATGAGGCGTTTGGTATTGCGGCGTCGGGTACCAGGGGCTCTGACGGAGCAGAGGGACTTGGCAGAGTCCTTGCTGGCGAGCCAGACGGTGAAAAGTTGGCCCGTGGGTGTCGGGCCCGGCGTGGGTATACTGTCGAGTGGGTCCAATGGACCTGATGGAGAATAGGTCTTCCATCGGGCAAAGGAACGCGCTAGCATCAGGTCGGCGGTGTCGGACCGGCATCTGAGGCGTCGTCAGGGGTCCGGAGGAGGGAGCTCTGACGGCAGCATCTCGATGTCCTCGGTGACAACCGGGAAGGAGGTTAAAATCCCCGGGAGTCAGTCAGGGGGACGCAGGGACCTCACTGGGCAACGTGGTGAGACGGAGAGCCTGGGGCGTTAGACAGGGTCTGGCGCAGGCTTCTTGGTCAGGCAGTCGTCGGTGGAACCCGTGTCCGACTTATCGGCAATGTCCGGGCAGACTTTGGAGGAGTCGGCGTCTGATTTATCTAACTCCCTACCCGAGGAAGGTCGCGCAGGAGAGGCGGCCTTGTCAGAAGGGATTTTGGCTGAGCACTCACCCGAAGAGGTAAGCGGCTTAGCAGGCTTGTCCGGGCATGCGTCGGTGGAACAGACGTCAGACTTACCACACCCGCTCTGACTAGAAGGCCGTGAGGGAGGAGCGGCCTTAATGGGAGTGGAGGCCTCCTTTGCCCCAGAGGCTCCCGAAGGGCCAGAGCCAGAAGGGAGGGGCAACGCCTTCTTGGTAACCACCAAGCGAAGCAATCCCCAGAGGAGATGTTACCTTGAGGGTCAGTAACCCAGCCAAGTCACGGCTGCTGTGGAAGACAATCCCGCTCCCTGTGCTTCTCATCACGCTTCTTTATGATCTTCGGAGAAGTAGACACCTGCCTAAGGTTTTTTAACTCTTTTTCCATGGAGGCCATTTTCTTCTTAAAGATATGGGCTTCCAGGAATTGCTGCCTTTTCTTGCGGGTAGCGGAACTGAACTTTTGGCAGTGCTGGCACTTCTCCACTGGGTGGTCTGGGCCCAGACAGAAGAGGCACAAGGAATGGGCGTCCTTGTGTGGAAGTTGGAACTAAACGAGTCGCATTTGTTCTTATCGATTCGGGAGGCGTCTGGGACGACATACACAGCAATTTTTGAAGAAAAAGTCAAAAAGAGAAAATAGATCGAAAAAGTGAAAACTTGAAGACCGACCGAATGACTGACTAGCACTGTTCTACCACGAGGAACTTTCACAAGCTGATGGCAGGAAAGAACTGGAAGGTGGGCATGGGGACAGCCCTTTATACCGGTCATGCCGATGCCGGTCACCTGGACGTGGTGGACCCCGCCAGAGACTGCTAGCTAGAAATTTTTCCATGGGGGCTTGACACCTGGCAGCTCAGTCCTATATGTGAATACCTACTGCAATAGCCCTCCCTAGGTAAGATCAGCCGTTAAACCTGGGGAATGGATTCCGACCTCCTGCTGGAGGTGGAAGCAACAGAGAGGTCTGTGAGGGGACACAGGGCAGGATTCAGACCTGGCTCTCTCTTTATCCCAGTGGATGTTTCCCACCCGATCTTTTCTCCTTTTTTTGGGGGCCCTAGCTGAGGAGGAAGAACTCTGCCCGAATGGGTCCTCTGCATGGCGGCCACTCGTTGTTCTAACAGATGGAAGCAGTGTCTTGAGGCGGCAAACGGTTCTTGTTATTGAATTTCTGGCAGTGCGGCAGTCGCTTTGGCCGGGTGGTCGGGGCCTAGGCAGATCAGGCAGGGTGGCCACCGCCGGGATCTGCCTGCCGCACACGCACTTCAACTTCCACCACTGAGAAGACACGCATTGGAGATGGAGAAAAACTAAGACAAAAGAGAATAGTAATGCTGCAAGGCGAAAATGGCACTCGACTGGGAAAAGGTGTCCATGGAGCCAATGTTAGTGGGTCAGCGGAGAAAAGAACCAAAGTGGTGCCAGGGGACTGCCCTTTATACCAGAGCTAACGTCGGTGGAGCCTATGTCAGGGGCAGTCCCCTGCCATAGATTGCAAACTAGAAGTTTTCCAGGAGTCTCTAACGCCTGCAGCTTAGTCCTACTGGAATTACCTGCTGCAAAACTTCCTTCAAAGTGAAATCATTGGCTACTCTGACCAAGACCCTGTAGCAGGAAACAGCTAGCTCTATAGAAGCCACATATGCAGCTGTAAGGATCTCAGGTCTGGACGGACTAAAGTCCCGTTGTCCTGAGACCACAAGCATGAGGTCAATGGTAGTGGAAGAGGTGGTTCCCTCGCCAGTTGCTGGTAGTAGCGAGGAACAAAATTCAGTTGAGGCCAGAGGGGCTACCAGAATCATGTCCCCCTTCTGACTGCAATTTGAGAAGAACCCTCTGTATTGGGGAAGGCAGGGAGGGAAGGCGTAGACGAATCTCCCTGTCCAGCAGAGGGACAATGCGTCTCGGCAGTAAACACCAGGCCCTGGATCTAGCGAGCAGAAACTGGGTAGTTTTGTGTTGTGTGGGGATGCAAAAAAGTCCAACTCTAGCAGACCCCACCTGTCGAACAGGTCTTTTACAACTGACTGCTAAAGTTCCCACTCGTGGGTTTTGGATCTTGAGGACATCTGCCAACGTGCTTTGCACACCTGGGACGTGAGCTGCCGATATCTTTATATGGTGAGCTATGGCCCATTCCCAAACTCTCATGGCCTCCCGCCAGAGCTGATACGAATGGGATCCCCGTTTGTTGATAAAGAACATCACCGAAATGTTGTCCGTCTGGATCAGGTGGTGCCCTGGAAGTAGGTCGGTTTGCAATGCTTGCAAAGCATACAAAATGGCCCTCATTTCCAGTGCACTGATATGCAGAGACTCCTCTCGGAGACCATGACCCCAGAGTCCTGCGATCGTGCAGATCTGCTCCCCATCCTGTACCAGAGGCATCTGTTGTCAATATCTGAATAGGCTGTATCCTCTGGAAAGGTACCCACTGATTGTGCGGACTGCACCAGCCACCATTGGAGGCTTGTCTGACAGGCCCTGGGATTGAGACAAGTTGACCAAGATCGTCCCAATGCTGATCCCACTGGACCCGCGGTGTCCACTGGATCGTCCTCATGTGTAGGTGGGCCAATGGTACAGGGCAATGGTTGCCGCCATATGGCCGAAAGTCAGAGTACAGTCCTGCCCGGGAACTGTCGTGAAGACTGAATGTGGTAAGCGAGACCCCTTAGGCAGTCCACTCTGTCCTCAGAGGAATGCCTTCCCCTGTGGGGTTTTGAGAAGTGCTCCGATGAACTGGAGCCTCTGAGTCGGCCACGGTGACGATTTTGGCCTGTTTACTCCGATTCCCAGTGCCGCAAAGACAGAAAAGGTGTCTTCCACTGTGTGCTAAAGGGCCTTCCCGGACGAGGCCGAGAGAAGCAAGTTGTCCAAGTAAGGGTAGACATAATGGCCCCTCCTTCGGAAGGCTGCTGCCACTACTGCCAGGCACTTGGTGAAAACCCTTGGTGCCGAGGACAGGCCGAAGGGCAGCGCCCTGATTTGGTAATGCTGACCCTGCAATTCTAAACTTAGGAACCCTCTTGTGGTAACCATTATCAGGATGTAAATACACATCCTGCATGTCCCAGGATGAGAGGCAATTTTCTTAGGGAATCATGGGCAGTAGGCCCTGTAGGGTAACCATCCAAAAGCACTTGTGTTCCACGTAGTCATTGAGGTTGCTGGAGGTCTAGGATGGGCCTTAGTCTCCTGTTTCTTGGGTACTAGGAAAAGTGAGTATAGTACCCTTGTCCTTTCTTAGCGGCTCGTACAGGCTCTACTGCTCTCTTGTCCAGTAGAGCTTAAATTTCGACCTGGATGACAGCAGCACAGAACTGGGAATAATGGGAAAATACGGATGGTATGTCTGGAGGTAACTCGATTAATTCTATCAGTGACCCCACTGAATCATCTGTAGAACCCACTGGTTGGGACTGACCATCCTCCAACCCTCTAGACAGAGGGAAAGCGGCCTCTGACCGCCTCTCCTGCTAGATTTGTCTGGAGCGGAGGTTTGGCCAAAAGTCAGGCATTAGTGGTGGTGGGCAGAGTGGGCTGGGAGGGTGTGGCTGACCTTTGTCTCGAGCTTCTGAGCCACGGGAGGGCCCTTGCGACTATAGTCTCCTCTCTGCTGCTGTTGATGCTGGTATCTTGGTTTTGGACAGATTTCCCATAAAGCGCTGTTTCTGAAAAAGTTTTGTTTGGGTTTGTGCATCGTCTGGACCGTGCGTACAGCTTTTCCAGAATCCTGTATCCTGGTGATCTTTTTGTATTCCTCTCCAGAAAGGATGGAGCCCTTAAAAGAGGCATCTAAGATGCCTGCTTGGACGTCTTGGGCGAAGCCAGAGACTCTAAGCCAGGAATGTCTTCTGAGCCATAACCACGTAGCGGCTGCCCTTGCTGCAGTGTCTGCCGAATCACAGGCTGACCAGAGAACGTGAGTGCCCATGTTTGAGCCCATCTGCATGAGTGTTCTGACCTTAACTTTCTGTGGACAATCTGGTAGGTCCCAGATTAAATCCATCCCTTGTTCCCACATGGCGTTCTGAAACTGCACCATTTGGGTAAGGAATTTGAGAGATTTGATAGTGCAGGTGGCAGATGAATATACCCCTCCTGCCCATTAAATCCAGCTGTTTGGACTCTTGGTCCGGTGGTTGTGAAATTAGATGTTTTGGTCTCTGTGACCTGTCGTGAGCGGCCGTAACAACAATGGAGTCAGCTATTGGTTGTTCACCTGGAAAGGGCTCCTCTCTGGGTGCCCTGTAGAGGCGATCTGCCTTCTTTGGGATGGCCTAAGTGGATGGATGTTTCCATGCCGCCTTGGTTACATCCTGAAAGGTGTCCACCCACGGGTGATACAACCATTGGTTTGGGGTCTTTCTGGCACAGGTATTTTGCCAGTCGATGCTTTTCGAGGTAGACATCCTCAGTATCCCAAGCCCATGTTTGACTGGATGTGATGCATAACCTCCATAAAGGGGGGGGGTCGTCAGGTGGGGACCTTGGTGCGTCTCTCGGGTCCAGTGATGGAAGGTCTCCCCAAGGATGCCCAGATGAGGAATGATCCAAGTCCACTGAGGAGAAGACTTGGACCTAGTATGTCAGAGCTACGTTTGCATCCTTCTGTGGAGTGTGAAATGCTTCTGCTCCTTGTCCAGGAGCACCTTTTGTATTGACGGCGCCTGCCTTTGGTGGATGGGTAGACTCCTTGGGGAGAATAGGCTCCCTGGGTGGAGAGGTCAGTTCCCTGGGGTTTGCTCCTTTACTATGGTACATCTGGCTGGGAGGCGTCAGCTTTGATGTTGTCCCACAAAGAGGTAAACAGGTCCTTGACCTGCGACAGTTGAGTCTTGGCTCCTGACCCGTCGTTTGGTCTGCAGTTGGAGTTGCCCGGTTTTGGTGTACCCATTCTTAGCCCTGCAGATCAGCGATGGGGCTTTAGGTGGAGGTCCAGGGTCGTTCGCCCTATTGTGGGGTGAAGCTGATGCCGGACTACCTGAAGGAAGATAGCTGCATTTGGCCGGGGTCAGCAGTGTGGCAGACGACGCTGCGGTTGTGGTATCTGGTGCCTTAGGCCAGGCTGGAGGTCTGGCGTCAGGCTCCTTGGCCTGATGGGTGTCGCCTGGCAGCTTACACCAAGCCATCGCCCGTTTGTCGGATGTTGGGGCCTGGCAGAGGGGTGTGGCCGGCCAGTGGCCCTTTCTCCATTGTCCTTTTCTCTGGCATCGGCAAGCGATGTGAGGCCCCTGAGGGTTGAGAAACAGACCTCCGGTGGAGTGGCCTGAACCCCTGTGTCTCTCAGGAGTCGGCTCCTGAGTAGGCAGACTTGGATGATGCATTCGTCGGTCTATTGATGGAGGACGACCTGAACTGTGTCTGAATGGCGGGCACAGGAATGCAAGTATGGCCGGATTTTCAGAGGCTGCAAGGTAGAAGACCCTTGAGTTGAGCCCACTGTTGCCCTTACCTGAGTGGGTGGTCTCACCACCATCAAGTCCAAACTCCCCGAGGGCAGATTGGGAATCAGGCGAGCTACTAGATCTCTATTGGAATCAATCTTTTCCTCTCTCTCCTCCTCATGATGCTTCCTCGATTTTTTATGAGAGGGGTCCCTCCTGGAAGGCAGAATCCTTCAGCATGGCAGCTAATTTCTGCTCGGTTAAGTAGGCCTGGAGGGTCTTCTGGCATGTATCCTCATCCTGCTACTGAATTTCTGGCAGTGTGAGAAGGCCTTGGTATTGTGGTCAGGGCCCAAACACAGCAAGCAGGCAGAGTGTCTGTCTCACAACTGAATCTGCCACAGGCACGCTTGGACTGGTACCGGTCAATGGATGACATCAGGGAAGTCGACATGCAGAAAATAAAATGTAATGAAAAAACAAACTTATCGGTAAATAAAGTGTTGAAAATGTGAGTAAGATAGTGATCAACTGAAGCCGAAAGCATTCATGGAGCCAATACGTGCGAGTAGACGGCGGGAAAATAACTGAGTGACGCTGGGTGGGCTGCCTCCCCTTTATACCATATGGGCCGTTGGGGGGGTGGTCCTCTGCTGTATACTGCTAGCTAGACATTTTCCATGGGGTCCTGCCACCTGCCAGCTTCAGTCCTACTTGTGTTACCTGCTGCAAGAGCTCCATCTCAAAGTAAAATCTACCTTGTTCTTGTGGAAAGCAGGACAGTATGTAGAGGATCTCTAACCGAGGCATGGATTTCAGACACACAACGAGCGTGATGGCCACTAGAATGCTGTTTTCCAAGTTAAAAAAATCAGTACACATGTCTCAAGGGGCTCAAAAGGCTTGTTAATGTTATTTTATATTAGACAACTGATTTTTAGTCTGGCTTTTCTGTCTTGATTTTGAGTCAAGTATTACGATTTTATATGTGCTTATGTGTGATTTTCCTATTTATATTTTTGTACTATGTTTGTATGTTTTTTAATTGTTAGGCGTCCAGAGCCCCGAGAATGGGCGCGTGGAAATAAAATATGTCTTGCAAGTGAGCATATCCACTACAAAGTGGGTATCCCAGACAGACACCAGCTTCCTGGTGGGAGTCCTTGTGTGAAAGATGCCCTTGAACAGTGGCAGCTGCATCAGGCAGAGGGTACCAACAAGCTTATGGTATGCAGATAAAAGCATACAAGAGGATCTTAACTGTGGAATACTGCAGGCTATAGCATCAGAGAGGTCCAGCAAGTACTCCAGAACCTTGCTAGGTGGACACCCAAAATGGTCCATGCGGATTTTGGAACACTAGATGGAAAATCTTTTCCATTTGGCTGTGCAAGCCTTCCAGTGGAAGGTTTACGGGCAGCAAACGTGTGTGTGAGAGACCCTCAGATACCTTGTACTTGTTCACTTCTATCTTTTCAGGGGCCAGGCCAGAAGGAGAAGAGAACACAGGATGGCATGGATCAGGTGACCCCGAGTCAGTAAGTCTGTCTAGAGTGGAAGAACTCAGTTTGCTGACTGACACTCTGTTCAGAGAAAACAGCATCTGTCAAGGCAAGCAAGGGACGATCAGTATCGTCTTGCCTCTGTGTACCTCAGTTTGAGCAATACCCCCTGCACTAGAGGGACTGGTGGAAATGCATACAGAAACAAGATTTTGCCATAGCAGTCTAAATGTGTACTGTCAGAAAACACCATGTCCTGGATTTCAGGAGCAGAATCGAGGCAGTTTGACACTGAGTAGGGATATAAAAAAAAAAAAAGGACCAGATCTGGGGTGCCCCACTCACTGAACAGCAATCTCATGATATCTGCAGCTAGAGACCACTTTTTAGGATTGAGCCTCTGTTCAGATGAGCTCATCTGTCAGAGTGTTCTGGGCTTGGATCCCCTGCTCCAGGGGCCATTTCCACACTTTCATCGCCTCCCTGCAGACAGGGCAAGAGTGTGCTCCTCCTCCTCTGTTGATATGATCCAGAGCCGAAAATGTGGAGCACTCAAGAATCCAACTCAGATATATAATTCAAATCAAAAACTTAAAACAGAAAGAAGCCATTATATACATGCCAAGTGTTTACTAAGCCATGAGACCCCAAGGCTGTAACCCCGGCACTTCGACTCAAATAAGAGTCTTCTTTGGAGGGAGTGTTGTTGATGTAATACATCACAGACTTCTGTCTAAAGCAAGACTGTTTTGGGACTGACAAGATCCACTAGGGCTCGCAGGCCATACAAAACAGTTTGCATCTCCAACACACTGATGTGGAGAGGAGTTTTTGTCGACACTCCACATCCCAACAGGGAAGTATCTGTGGTTTGAGTCACCTGAGGCTCTGGCTGGGAGAAGGGAAAGCCCTGAAGAAGACTGTCCTCCCTGGACCAACATGTGAGTGACCAGACCAGAGGACTGGTCATCTGAATGGAGTAGGTCTGAGGATGGGATTTAATTATAGTTATTCTTTGGTAACCAGGTACGGTCCACTAGGCACAAGTGCCAGTTTTCAGGAGCGACCGGGAGCACTGGGAGGGTAACTTTCTCCTAACATTAGAAATGCCATAAATCATCATGATAATCACTACATTTAACGTCAGTTTTGGTCAGGATGTGAGATCATTTTACCCCTATGATGATACACATTAGCAGAAAACAGAACCCAGATATGTTGACATTGTCTCAAAAGATAAATCAAGTAGCAGTCAATATAACCCTGACAGCAATCATTAAATGGGGAACAGGAATACTGCAACACTCCCAATTCATATTTACTTACCCACCCCAAGCCACCTCTCTTCTTTTCATTGGTCTTTAAAACCAAATCGGCATGCAGCCCCCAACTGCACCATTATCAATTCTCCAATCAGTGACATCACCAGCCACAATCAGCTTACGACTTCTACAACAGCTGCAGCTACATTAATGAAAATGGAACAGCTCTTGCTTGTGACCACTGTGCAACAGTGCCAGAGGCACTGAGAATACTGAGGGGCTACCAGACTTCGCATGTGTTGCGTGGAGTGGCTTACAGTTTTTGCTCCATGATGTAGGATTTGCCAGACTGTCTGCATTCTATTCTCTGATAGAAAGGCTCCCAGAACAGAAGTTGCTGTGAGGACTGGAGCTGAGACTTCTGTAGATTCAGCAGAAGCCCCATGGAAGTGAGGAACAGAGTGGCTGTGACCACTGCCTATTCTGTCTCCTGCCTGGATGGACAGGCTATCAGCCAATCGTTTAAGTGTAGGTAAACCTGGAGTCCCATCTTTCTTAATAGGTAGGTATTGTTAAATCTGGAATCCTATCTTTTCTTAATGTGCTGCATGTACTGTGAGGCACATTGTAAAGACTCAAGATACCAAGGAAAACCCAAAGGGCAGGACTCTGAACCAGTAATCTGCCCCAGTATGAAGAAACAGAGGTATCGGAGGTGGCAAGGGTCTACCAAAATGTGCTGGTACACATCCCACATATCCAGAGAAGCTAATCAATCCTAGTAGAAATAAGTGCAAATTTCTCGATCTAAGAAACTGCTCAGATTTCTGAGCTCGAGGAAGGGGTGCATGCCCTCTGGGAACCAAAAAAAAAAAAATAGTGGGTGGTGGCCACTGAATGTCTTCTGATGCAGATATCTGCAAAGGCCAGCGGAAGCAGAAGTAAAGGCATCCAAGTGGCTTAGAGCTGATGACTGCCAGACTTAACTTCATGTTCAACAGTCAGCAGAATTTTTTTTTTTTTTCTTGTTGCGGTTTTAAGTCCAGGAATCCAGCACAGACTTTGCCAGACACTTAAGCAAACTCCAAAGGGTACAGTCATAGCTAGCAATCCAGGTGCCTAGAGTAGATGTTGTGTAGGCTCATTTTCCCCAGAGTGTCAACATGTGAGACTCCTCATCAGGTGGTGCACAGTGACCTTTTGGGAAGGATGGCCTTGTCATTCTCAAGAAGAATAAACTAGCATCTGCCAAGGTTGAGAAACACAGACTAAGATCTTAAGGGCAATATATATATTTTTTTCAATATAATCTATCTGCTTGCAGACAGAAGGTACTGAAGTAGGCAGGCTTACACCAGACTTCATCAGACAGGGTTTCAAACGCGGGTGAAATAAGAACTAAACTGACCAGCGTGGTACAGAAGTTTAACCACTGCAGAAGGAGAAGTTTAAGTTGATCAATGGCTTTTTGCTCAAAATTATGTGCAGAAAGCATGTCTCTGAGCAAAGCCTTGAAGTAAGAGCCCACTGAAGCACACCAATAGTAGAGTCTGGGTCTGAAGAGTCCAAGCTCAGAAAGTCACAGACACTGCCCTCAGAGAAGATGAGGTCAGGGTCAGACTCGTCCCCCTCAACATCCGCCCAGGAGCATGAAGAGGAGGTGGATCGTAGGCCCTCTAATCCAGAATGTGACCCAAAGGACAAGGAGCCGGAGACATGGATGGCGCTGGAACTGGAACCGAATCTGGAGCTGGGACTGCTGCCAGTTCAGGTCCCAGGTGTCCCAAACCCGGCAACAGATCCAGAACTAACAATATAGTCAATACCAAAGTAACAGGCAATGGTACCTGGACAGTCCCACCAAGTGACAGAAAAGGTCAGGGTGCGACCTGTGGGATGGAAGTTGGTGGCGCAATCACTGGCAAGGGCTCGGGGGCTGCTGCCATAACCAAATGATCTAACCAGCTTGAGGGCCCCACCCACAGCTCCAGTTTCACTGACCACAAAAGAGACAAGGACTGGCTCTGCTGGCAGAGACATACAAGACCGACACTGCTCCCACTGTTCCAAAGAGCTGCCCAACCGGGGTCCCCACTGACAGAGGTGGAATCTGGGCCCTGAGAACTCGACCTCCTAGAATCAGAGGTCCCCAGAGATGCCGACAGTGACGGCCTCTGGCTCTGGGAGACTGAGGGTGTCGTGGCAGACCTCTTGGACGGCAACCTCAGTGGTATCATTTCTTGCCCTTCTGAAGTGAAGAGGAAGAACTTGAGGCCAAGCAGCACTGAGAACCTGACCAAAATCGGGAATGGGCCCGCTCTTTTGTGCTTTTGGTAGGACTGTCCTTCCTAAGTATAGGATCGCTTGTATGGTAAAGTGGACTGAAAATTACCTCGCTGCCAGAGCAGCCTGCCTGAGAAGGCTCCCTACTGTCATCCTCCACGGCTGTTGACCGTGGACTCGGTAGGGATGCGAGTAAACTGCTAGAAATATTTTTGGAAAATCACTAAACTGGCACAAAATCAACAAACACTACATTTAAAACACAAACTGATAAGACCCTCATGCTGCCCACACAAGTTCCGACTCCCAGAGGGTGGGCAGCGTCGCTATCGTACTTGATGGGGGAGGAATGGAGGCGATTGAGGGTTGGTACAGAGGTAAGCTATGCAGCATGAGCCAGTCTCACAGTGACATGAATGCGCACTGCTTACCTCAGCACCAGCGCTCCTGAAACGTTCTGGCACCTGTGGGGTCCTAGCACCTCCAGCTAAGACTGACTACTGTGAATCAATGGTGAAGACTAATTCCTGGAACAACATCTGGGAACCATGTCGATGGAAAGTTGGGTCAACTCTCCAGCTGAACACAACACATGGACAGACATGACGATAGGGACGTGAAATTAACGTATGGGGATCTCTCCATGATCAATGTGCTATCCATGTCCCATACCCACCCCTCAATATTATCTAACTTGACAGTACTGTAACTAGAAATATGGTTCTACAGAAACAAAAGCACAACACTTTCCTGTGATACAACCTGCATGGTGATTGTTGGCGTGGATAAACTGCTGCCTGTTAGGGAGGTCTGCGCTGCAGACATGGTGATGGTCGCTGGACTGATGACTTGACTGGACAGCGTTGCTATGGTACCCAGTGTGGTGATAGGGGTGCCCAGAGTGGCGTTGGCACTAGTGCCACTTGCTCCACCAAGGCTGGTGGTGACTGTGCCTGTCACAGTGCCCAGAGTAGTAACACCTGTGGTTCCCTTCACTAATAAAGAAGAAAAAAAAGACAACCTTTGTGTTAAAATGCTGTTTTTAATTTGCATTATTTACAGAATATTTTAGAAGAAAAGAATGGAGAAATAGATGGCCCATCAGTGCAGCAGTAACAGCTCCTTCTGATGCCTGCCACATGGGTTCAGGAACAGACCTGGGACTATAAGGGCCAGCTGGGCTGAAGCAGATCAAGCATCCCAGATGATGCTCGCCTCCTCGGGGGTGGGTGGGTTGCATGCTCTGCTTCTATACCGCCACATGGGTCAACACAGCTGGTGATGCACTAGGAGCTGCTCGTGGAAGGGGAGATGCCGTTGGGCTTTGGCAGTGCAGACATGCTTTGCACACGTCTTGCAGCCCTTGCCTTTGTCATCCCAAGGCCAGGGCACAAAATAAAAGTGAAAAACTCAAAGGCAGTGGTATGACTGGTGGATTGAGCCCACAACCCCAGGAGGCTCCGCCTCAACCAACAAGTAGCACAGCGCAATGAAGGATGTGATCTGCCAACCAAATGTCTGACTGTCCATCTGCCCAAGGCAACATCAACACGTAGGGAGGAAACAGCATGCAAGTCTCCCCACGAAACCCTGACATACATACACTCAGTAATAAGAGCTGGGCCCTATGGACTCCAAACATGTGGAGCATCCGCTTCACTTATGGGGCATGGGGTTTCAGAAAGAATATAAGCATCATTAGGGCCAAGTTCAGATGGAATTCAGAACCACCTTTAGCAGGAATTTCACATGGGAACATGCAACCACCTAGTCCTTGTGAAAGGAAAAAAAAAAAAACAGAACTGGTGACTCCACAGATAGCACCTGAAGTGCACACACCAGTCTGGTTGAGGTAATGGTGACCAAGTAAGATTCGTTACGCACCTGCAGCTGTTGCTCTAGAAGTGATATACAGTTCACATCCACACTCTGGCAGTTGCACTGTAACAAGCTTTCTGTTGGAAGTCAAAGCTAAGCTCCTCCCATTTCCCAGGAAGTATATGCTCCAAATCTACCCACAACTTCACATCTTTGCATGCTGAAAGCAAGGATCCCTGTGCCACTTTCCAGGGGAGGCCAGGTGGGTTGTGTGGATGTGAACTGTAACTACTCCTATAACAATGGTTACAGCATGAGTAACCTATGTCTCTAGGAACGTGTATATAGTTCGCTACCCACACCCTGGCAGACTCTAATCAGTCCTCCAGGAAGACGGGGCAAGGTGCGCACCCATACTTGGCGAACAGACTGGAGACCAAAGGTCTCAAAAGCAGCAACCCAACAGGACTCTAGGTCGATGCTTTAGTAAAATATGAAGGTGTGTGCTGTTCTCAAAGTAGCAACCCTGCAGATTTCCTGGATGGGAATATCCCTGGAGACAGCCACAAAGGCAGTGGGATGTCTGGTGGAATAAGCCCTACGGGAAGCTCCCTACCAGCTAACTTATAGCAAAGATTGATACAGGATGTTATCCACTTGCTAATCCTCCACTTTGCTGCCTGTCAGGCATGACTTCAGTGTATGCTGCAAACAGCTGACAAGCCTCACCCTGAACTCCAGCAGTGTGCTCCTTGTTGTAAGACAGTGCTCTTCGAAGGACCAAAGTATGAAGCTTACAGTTGGCCTCCTAAGCTGAACTGGTAAAGTATACTGGAAGATTGTTTATCTGGTTAAGGTGAAGATACAATACTACCTTCGGAAGGAACTTCAGATTAGGGCAAAGAACAACCTTGTCCTTGTGGATGACCAGGTATGGAGACTCCACAAAGAGCGCCTGGAACTCCCTAATCCTTCTGGTTGACATGATGACCATAAAGGCCATCTTCCACAATAGGTGTGATATCTCAGGTCTGTACAAAGGCTCAATCAACATGCCCAAAAGCATAGCCAGCACCAGCTGTAGATCCCATGGTGGTGGTACATGCACCAATGGGGACAGGTGGTCAAGGCCCTTAAAAAGCACCACACCACCTTCCCCAAGCCACAGTTGGCTAAAGCCCACACCCAGTAAGCAGAAATGGCTGCCAGCTGCACATTAAGGGTTGGTGCTTCCAGGCCCGACTGGGAAAGGGATCAGAGGTACTCTCTGTAATGCTCGCCACCAGGCAAGCAATGGGATCACGCTCCAAGGCATGGCAAATATGGAGATCCTCTTCCATTTAATTTGCGAGTCAGCTCCTTTCGGGAGGCCTCCACAATGTGGAGCACTTCTTCTGACAGACCAAGCCCTGAAAATGAGGGTTACTCTCCTGTAACTGTAGTTCTAGGAGTGGTATATCGTACACATCCAGACTTCTGGTACTTTTCCTTTCCCTTTAAAATGTGCCAAAATGTCTTCAATCTAGGCTCCTCCCATCAATCCGGGTGGTATCCTCCTCGGCACTGTCCCATGATGTCAGATCCTGCACACCGGAAGCAGGGATCCATGTGGCACTTGCCAGAGCAGGCCGGGTGGGTTGCGTGGATGTGCACCATATACCACTCCTAGAACTATGGTTACAGGTGAGTAACCCTCATTTCTAGGGACATAGATATGGTGTACTAGCCACACTTCTGGCAGACTCCCAGCAGTTCTCCAAGCGGGCCAGGGACATGGCGCACACCCCTACTTGGGGGGGATTAGAGAACTGAGGTCCCAAAAAGTTCAGTTACGCAAGAACTTACCATAAAGTACAGTTACGCAAGAACTTACCACAACAGTCCATCTTCGAGAGAGGTGCCTGCAGTAGGTCATAACATACAGGACTGTGCCTCCTGGCATCAGGACTGCACAGCAAACTTTTGCTAGCAGTGTCTGGCAGGGGACTGTCCACCCAATGTCACATGACATATGTCAGCATGACCCTATATAGTGAGCGGTCCCCACGCCAGCCTTCCAGTTCTCCCATCAGAGATCCCTAGTGGTTTTGACAGGAGGAGTGGATGGCCTTCCTAGAACCCAATCCAGAATGGCCTGCAAGAGCATGCAGATAAACCTGGGGAAGGAGGGAGGGAAAAGGTGACCTACTGCAGGAATCTCTCTCAAATTTACTGTTATGGTAAGTTTTACATAACATGCTATCTCACTCGAGAGGTTCCTGCAGTAGGTCATAACATATAGGACTGAATCCCAAGCAGTCATTCTCTGCTGGATAAACACTGGAGCCCGGGAGGCAAGAAAACTTATAAGAGGTAACCCCGAGCTGACCTAGTCCAGAAAAGGTCCTACAGGACTGCTGGTCAGAACTCACTCCCAGCCAAGATGGCTCAGTCCAGACGGGGACACTTGAGAAAAAGAAAAGGACAAACTCCAATGTGCCATAGCACGAAAAACAGCTGCGGAAAATCTGATTTGAAAGGCCGCGAAAGCGGTCATGACGCCCATAGGAAGCCCTTTTGATGTCCCACGGAACAGGATTGGCACATTACCTAAAGAATAGAATAAAAGTGCAGTCATCTCACCATTTGGACATGCACTGCAGGGAGTGTACCGCCCCATAATCCTTAGGGGCAAATAGAAAATACTAATCATATTTATGGACTTTCCTTTGTCTTGTTAGTGTAAAAGCATTAAAACTAAAAAATAGAAAAATTTATTCAAAATGGCGATCGACTGGAGCTACGTTTACCGCGAGGTCCAACGTGCACAGGTCGACGGAAGGAAAGAACTGGAAGGCGGCCGTGGGGACTGCTCACTACATAGGGTCACGCTGACGTAAGTCACGTGATGTTAGGTAGGCTGTCCCCCGCCAGACACTACTAGCAAAAGTTTGCTGTGTGGTTCTGATGCCAGGGGGCATAGTCCTATGTGTTATGAACTACTGCAGGAATCCTCCTGAAGTAAGATCAGCAGCTCTTCGAGAGGAGCTCTTGCAGCAGGCTACACCATATGGACTATGCTGCCAGGCAGGCACTAGGGCCCCACGAAAAAATTCTAGCTAGCAGTATACAGCGTCGGACGTTGGCCAATGGTATAAAGGGGTGGTCCCAGCCCCACCTCAGTTCTCCCACCGGAGACCTGGCTTTCAGAAAAAACAGAGAACCGAGGAGGTTCGAATGTTCCCAGAGGAAGTAAAAAGACCAGGGGGAAGGAGGGAGGGAAAGCAGCGCTTGCTGCAAGAACTCCTCTCGAAGATCTACTGTTACATAAGTTCTTACGTAAAGTACAGTTACTTAAGAACTTACCGTAACAGTAGATCTTCGAGAGCAGCTCTTGCAGCAGGTAACACCATTAGACTGAAGCCGGCAGGCGCCAGGACCCCACGGAAATCTTCTAGCTAGCAATCTTCAGCAGCACCTGCCTTCGCCGGTCCCGCCCGACGTCAGACGAGTACATAAGAGGCGGTCCCGCCAGATTCTCAGTTCTCCACGGAGACTCCCGGCCGTAGGATGACATCAGAAGGGAGACCGAGGATCGGCCATCAGAAGAACAGCTTAGCTCCTGCCCAGGCCTGGTGGGCCATACCTCCTCCAAGGGGGAATGGTGGGCGGAAGGTACCTGCTGCAGAGCTGTTCTCGAAGATCTACTGTTACGGTAAGTTCTTACATAACTGTACTATCTTACTTGAGGATACAGCTCTTGCAGCAGGTAACACCATTAGGACTGATTCCTGCCAAGCAATGCCTGAAAGCATTAAGGGAGGAGGAAATAGGAGAGACCTTGAACAAGTCCTGACTCTAGGACAGGAGACCCTGTAGAACGGGTTGTCAAACCGGCTCACCGTGATGTAACATCCAGGCTATAATGCCTAATGAATGTGTGCACTGAGCTCCAAGTAGCTGCAGCACAAATGGCCGAGGTGGAGACGTTGCGTAGTGCTGCAAAAGAGGTAGCCACCCCCCTTGTCGAATGGCCCCGGACTGTAACCGGGAGGGGCTTATGTTTATTGTTGTAGCAAAATGAAATACACTGGACAAGCCAGCGAGAAAGGGTCTGCTTTGAGACTGGTTGGCCCAGCATCCTCTCAGCGAAGGAAACGAATAGTTGCTCCGACTTACGAAGCTGTTTAGTTCTGTTCAGGTAGAACCTTAAAGAGCGGTGAACATCCAGGGTGTGAAGCAACGCCTCTCCTCTATTAGAGTACTTGGGGAAATACACAGGCAAATCAATATCCTGGTTGAGAGTGAGGGCAGAGACCACCTTAGGCAGGAATTTAGGATTCGTCCTCAGAGACACACTGTCCTGGTGGAAAATTAAATAAGGCTCCTTGCACATGAGAGCCTGAAGCTCGGAAACTCTCCTTGCTGACGTGACAGCAACTAAAAATAACGTCTTCCACAACAGAAAACGCAGCTCGCAATCCGCGGCAGGTTCAAAGGAAGGAAGCGTGAGTTGTTCCAGGACAAAGAGTAGGTCCCAAGGAGGAATGGAATATTTGATGGGTGGCCTGAGGTGTAACACCCTCTCAGGAAGTCTCGAGAGGCATCAAGCTGTGCCACTGTCGTTGTCCCACAGGGAAGTGGTATGCAGAAATCAGCAGAGGTGCACTTTAATGGAGGAGAAGGCGAGACCCGAATGAAATAGGGAAAGCAGGTACTCTAGCACCACTTTCACCGGGCATTCTAAAGGGGAAAGGCCGCGTGCCTGCGATCATAAGCAAAACCAGTGCCACTTCATGGTGTATGTCGCATGCGTTGCCGGCTTTCTGGACTCGGAAAGGACTTCCGCCACCTCTTGCGAGACCCCGTATCGCATGAGAAAAAATTACTCACCTTAGTAATGTTGTTTTTTCTAATGGAGTCTTGCTATATTATGACATATGCAGTGAGTCCCAACCTTCGAGCTGCTCCGGAGGTGAAAGAGTTAACTTTCCATGCCAGGCATGGGACCTTGAGCAGCTGGTAGCGAGCTCGGTTGAAAACTCTGTCTGTTGTTAATCAAACTCAAACTGTCAGATCTTTACGAGCAAAACTCACTAAGGTTCTGTGTGGAAGCCGTAAACCTACACTAGCCAACTGGCTACTAAATATAAGAACACATTTTTCTTGGTCCCAAAACAAAGACTCAAGTCAGGGGATCCAAAAAATTAAAAACATAACACCCAAACACCCCAAAAAGGAGGGGTGAAAAAATAAGGTGGGCATCTACTAAGTGCCAACACTGCACTGCCCACCCACATCCCAAAAGTAGAGGTTCTGAGAGGGCAGGCGGAGGTCATAATAGCAAGACTCCATTAAAAGAAACAACATTACTAAGGTGAGTAATTTTTCTTCAAACATGAAGTCTTGCTATATTATGACATATGCAGACTACACAGCAGTACCTCCATGGAGGAGGGACAGAACCTACTTCGAAATAGGCTCTGAAGCACAGCTGTGTAAACCGAGCATCACTCCTAGCCTGGATGTCCAGGAGCAATGCTTGGTAAAGTGTGAACTGTTTTCCAGGCAGCTGCTTGACATATCTCTAGGATAGGGATGTCCTGGCAGCAGCCAGAGACGCAGCTGTACCTCTGGTAGAGTGAGCCCTCAGGCCTGAGGGAGGAACCTTACCCAGTTTTTCATAGCAAAATTGGATACAAGAGACAATCCACCTGGCAATGGATCTTTTAGTGGCAGGTTTCCCTTTACCAACCTCACCATAAGTGAGGAACAGTTGGAGGGAGTCAAACCTGTGACCCTTGGTACGTTCTATGTAGTAACTAAGGGCTCTTTTGACATCTAAACTGTGCAGTCTCCTCTCGCCAGAGGAGGAATGGTCAGTGAAGTACACAGGGAGAGACACTGATTAAGGTGGAAGTCTGAAACCACCTTAGGCAAGAACTTTCTGTTAGTCCTGAGGACCACCTTATCTCTATGAAAGGAGATAAAGTCAGGTTCCACTGACAATGTTTGTAATTCACTTATGCACCTGGCAGAAGTGATGGCTACCAAAAACACAGTTTTCCAAGTCAAGTACTTAAGCTCTGCTGAAGACAAGGGCTCAAAAGGGGGTTGCATAAGCTGAGCAATGCAAATATTAAGATCCCCGGCAGGGGCAGGGTCCCTGAATAGAGAGTTGGTGTGAAGCAACCCCTTGAAAAACTTAGAGAATACAGGATGAGCCAAAAGAAAAGAGGGTTTACCTGCTGATAAGAAAGCAGACACAGCTGCCAGGTGCACTTTTAGGGTAGCTGGCCTCAGCCCCAAAGTATTCAAATGCACCATATAATCCAGGACTGTGGGTAAGTCAGCAGATTCTGGGGAAATATGCTTGCCAGAGCACCAAATGGAAAATCTCTTCCATTTGGAATTATAAGTAACTCTGGTGGATGGTTTCCTAGAAGCCTTCAATATATCCAATACACCTTGGGAGAGGTGTAGGTCAGCAAACTCTAACTCTTCAAGAGCCATGCCTTGAGATTGAAAGATTTGAGATTCAGGTACCAAACCTTCCCCTGAGCACAGGTTAACAGGTTGTGATTCCTGGGAAGACACAGGGGAAGGTGGACTGCTAAGGACATAAGGAGTGGTACCAGGCTGCCTGGCCCAATCTGGAGCAATCAGGATCATCTTGCAGGGCTGAGATCTGATTTTGACTAGCACCTTGAACAGAAGAGGAGGAGGGGAAAGCATAAAGAAACTCCCTTCCCAACTGAGAAGGAAGGCATCCAGAGGACTGAGCCCAACACTGGGGCCTGCAGCCAAAAGGGAAGTTGGTGATTGTCTGGGGCTGCAAAAGATCTATCTGCGGGGTGCCCCATCTGGCAAATACTACCTCCAATACTAATGGATCCAGTGACCATTCGTGATGGCCCTGGGAAATCCTGCTGAGCGCATCTGCCAGGACGTTGTCCTTGCCTGGGAGGTGAACTGCCGTAAGGGAGGTGTTCAGGGAGTACGCCAGAGACCACAACTTCATTGCTTCGGTGCACAAGGCCGTAGACCGAGTGCCTCCTTGCTTGTTGATGTACCACATTGTAGTGGTGTTGTCTGTTCTGATCTGTACAACTTTGTTCTGAACAGAGGTGGAAAAAGCTTGAAGTGCTAGAAAAACTGCTCCGAGTTCCAACAGATTGATGTGGAGCAGAGATTCCTGAGGGACCACAATCCCTGGGTAGTGAGATCGCCCATGTGAGCTCCCCACCCCAAGAGGGATGCATCTGTAGTAAGGATTAAGGAATGAGACTGAGGGGTGAAGGGGACCCCCTGTCTCAGATTGCTCTGGTCCTGCCACCACTGAAGGGCTTGGATCAGGGTTCGAGTCACTGGGATCAATTTGGTCAGAGGGTCTCTCCTTTGAGACCAAGAGGCTCTCAAATGGAACTGGATGTCCCTCATCTGAAATCTTGCTCCCTGCACAACTGCTGTAGAAGCAGTCATGTGCCCCAGGAGCTGCAAAAAATGCCTTGCTGGTCAGAGACCTGCAGGGTGAAAGAGGAGGCCAGAGACCAAGGTCCTTGCTCTTTCCAGAGGAAGGAAGGCTCTGGCCTCTTTTGTGTTCAGTTCTGCACCTATGAAGGTGAGAAGCTGGACAGGCTCTAGAACTGACTTTGGAAGATTGAGAAGGAAACCTAGAGATGTGAGCAGTTGCTGAGTTACCTGAAGGTGTAGTTTGACTTGGTCTGGAGACTGGCCTACTATGAGCCAGTCGTCCAGGTAAGGAAAGATGGCAATCTTTTGCCTTCTTAAGTGGGCCACTGCTACTGCCAGGCATTTTGTGAATACCCTCGGGGCAGAGGTGAGGCCGAAGGGCATTGCTCTGAACTGGTAATGGCCTGAGGGCGTTGAATCTGAGTACTTTCGATGGGAGCTTCTGATAAGAACATGGAAGTAGGCATCCTTGAGGTCCAGGGCGCTAGCCAGTCCCTGGCCTTAGAGAGGTAAAATAATTCCCAGAGTCACCATTTTGAATTTTGGTTTTAAAGGTGCTTGTTTAGGTATCTGAGATCCAGGATGGGCGCCATTCTCCTGTCTTTTGGGGTAGGAAGTACCTGGAGTACAACCCTTTGCCCTGGTGAAAGGTGGAACCTTTCCACAGCTCTGAGAGCAGGAGGGTAGAAACTCTGTTTCTAGGGCAAGTGCCTCTGATGGATTTGCAGGTGGAAAGGATCTGGCTCTCATCTTTGGAAATTTTTGAGCGGAGAACCAGTCCCTGGCTTACTACTTCCAGGACCCACTTGTCTGATGTTAAAGACTTCCAGTCCTGGACAAAGTAAGCCAGCCTGCCCCTACAGGTAGTGGAGAATCGGCCCTGGCAACCCCATCAGGGTACCTGCTTGGCAGGGCTTTGGGGCTTGCTTGTCCCCATCTGCCTCTCCTCTAAAGAACCCCTCTGGGCATAAACAGAAGGAGGCCTGGACTTGGTAAAAGGCCTATGAAAAGGCCTGCCCCTGCCCTGGGATGCTGCCTTTGAGGAGTGGCCTGCCTTCCTTGGCCTGTGCACTTCTATAGGTGGTCCTATATTCATTCATTTCTTCATGTAATTCTCTGTCTGCTCCCCAAACAGAGAATTGCCCACAACAGGAAAATCCATGGCCAGACTGGGTATCCTGTGACAGGGTAGTACATCTGAGCCAAGCCATTCTGCAGTGCCACAGATGCAGCCATGACCCTTGATGACACATCATTAGAGTCTACTGCAGCATGAAATTGCACCTTGGATGCCTCAATACCATCCGCAGCCACCTGTTCCAGCTCCCTGGCAAGCTGGTCAAGGACCTGTTTTGCCAGGGCCAGCGAATATCCCATCTGGATTTCTGGTACCTAGTAGCATAAGCCATATCATTTGCCTGTCTGAGTCCCAAAGATGCTGCCATGTACTGTTTCTTTGCCATGGCATCAATCCTCCTGGAGTTCTTTTCAGGGGGGTGCGAAGCTAGAGGAATATTTGCCTTGTCACAGGCTGCAGCCTGCACTACCCCCACATGGCTGCATTGCTGTGTGAGGAACTCCGTATCAGAGCCTGATAATGTATACCTCTTGTCTATCCTTTTATCAACAGGAGGTATAGTGTGAGGAGTTTTAGAATTTTTACTGTCCGTTTCGAAAGAGTTATGCAAAGGAATAGACAGTCTCCTAGACTCTGGAATACCCATCATTTCTACATAATCAGGCTCCTCTTGGTCATCAACAGCTTCCTCAACAGGGAGCTGGAGAGTTTCAGCAACTTTCTTATAGAACATAAAATGAGAAGGGGACTCAGATAGCCTGGGGGAGAAACCCTGACGGTCTTTCTGGAGAGATGTCCGGTTCAATGGGCACATCCAGACCTTCAAAACCACATTCACTCTCCTCATACTCCTCTTCCCCCTCCTCCGGTTCATAAAAATCCTCAAAATCATAATCTTGAACCGGTGGAACCGGCCGAACCGAGCGCTTCCCTGATGGTGTTGGTTCGGTCGGAACCGGTGAAAGTGACTGGACAATTTGAATTGCTTTAGCTATTTCCTCAGCGGTTGGAGAAAGAACTTTTGGCTCCACACTAGCTGACTTTCTGGTCCTTTTAGTTGGAACTGGCTCCTCAGAGCTGGCTCTTCGTTTGCCCGAGGAAGTATCGCCCTGGTCAGAGGTCACTCCCTCCGGCTCGGTTGGAACTGAACCGGGCTGGCCATCCGGGTCAGCGCACTTTTGGCCTCCTTTCCTGAGCCTACCAACTCTCTTTTCTATGGTGGCAGCGGAAAATTCTTACAAATCTGGCAGTCTGCACTGAGGTGGTCAAACCCAGACAATCACACAGGTGGTGTAGTGGGTCAGCCTTAACAGGCTTCCCCACAAACACTACAGTGCTGAAACCCAGTGGGCCCAGTTTTCTTTGGGTTTCTCAGACATAGTGCCAGCCTAACCAAACTTGCCCGCTTATGGCAATCCGCTACAAGACTCTTATCGGTTCCCAACCGTGTCACCGAGTCGTGGAAAACGTAATGAAATCCGTTTTTTTTTTAGAACTGATAAGAACCGGGAACCGCACTCTAAATAAGGACTAGTAAAGTTTGAGAATAACCTGATCGGTTCAAACCGAACCGAAAAGCGTTTACAAGTTCCACACAGAATAAAATAAATGTAAGCCTATCTATTATTTACAATACCACAGACAGAGCTTGAACCGACCAGTTGCGGTTTAATTTCGGTCAAAAACCGATAAAATAATACTTTTTAACCGACAAACGAACCGAGCAGAAGGAGAAATCTCCGGAGCGACTGTTCAGTGAGGCGGAGTAAAGAATCTGACAGTTTGAGTTTGATTAACAAGACAGAGTTTTCAACCGAGCTCGCACTCAAAGTTCCATGCCTGGCATGGAAAGTTAACTCTTTCACCTCCGGAGCAGTTCGAAGGTTGGGACTCACTGCATGTGTCATAATATAGCAAGACTTCATGTTG
The DNA here is from genome assembly GCA_016271365.2 of Neoceratodus forsteri. Lineage (NCBI taxonomy): Eukaryota > Metazoa > Chordata > Ceratodontiformes > Ceratodontidae > Neoceratodus > Neoceratodus forsteri. The sequence continues at coordinate 424,795,806 of CM028138.1, forward strand.
TTTGAATGGCTATGTCTCTAGGAGCCATGCATGCAGGCTCAGTGAGCGTAAGTCCGGGTGGACCAGTGAACCGTCCTCCTGAGACAATAGGTGGGAGCTGAAAGGCAATGGAACTGGCGGTTCCCGGGACAGTTACGTCAACATAGGGAACCAGATCTGTCTAGGCCAGAAAGGCGCTATCAGGATCACTACTGGGTGCTCCCTGCGCAGTTTGAGAAGAACTCTCTGGATCAACGGGAAGGGAGGGAAAGCATAGAGGAATCTGTCCATCCAGGAGAGGGACAACGCGTCTCGCCAGAAAACACCAGGCCTTGGATCTAGCGAGCAAAAATTGGGCAGTTTTGCATTGGATGGGGAAGCGAATAAGTCCAGCTCTGGAGTGCCCCATCGAAGAAACAGATCCTCTGCTACCTCCTGGAGAAGTTCCCACTCGTGGACTCTGGCCTGGGAACGACTCAGGCCGTCTGCGATTGCAGTTCACGTTCCCAGAGTGGACAACACAATCAGGCTCGCGCCGTGTCGGATTACCCAATCCCACACTCTCATAGCTTCCCTGCAAAGGGGGTAGGAGTGTGCGCCTCCTTGTTTGTTGAGGTAATACATCACTGCCGTGTTGTCTATCTGAAGCAGAAGAGTACTCGGCAGGACTTCTGACTGAAAGGCCTGCAGGGCGTAAAGGACCGCCCTCATCTCCAGCACATTGATGTGGAGGTGGGCTTCCTGAGGGGTCCATGTTCCCTGGGACCTCACCCCGTTCAGGTGCGCTCCCCACCCCAGCCCTGAGGCGTCTGTGGAGAGAATTGCCTCCGGGGACGGCGCTGTAAATGGGACACCCGCAGAAAGTGTCCCTGGGTCTAGCCACCATTGTCAGTCTCTAATCACGTCATTCGTGATCCTGACCGGATGCTGCATGTGGTCTTGCCTTTGGTCCCACTGCACCTTGAGCATCCACGAGTTACCCGCATGTGCAGCCTTGCCAAAGGGGCGGTTGGAATGGCGCAGCCATGTGTGTCGAGCAGCGAAGGACCAACCTGGCGGGGCGATGATCTTCGCCCGAGATCCCTGATGAGGATCTGATGTGTTCCGCTCTCGTCAGGAAGAAGGCTTTCCCTTGGACGGTGTCAGAACTGCGCCTATGAACTGCAGCTTCTGCGACGTGCGAGAGAGACTTCCGTAGTTGATAAGAATGCCCAGAGACTGAAACAGATCCTGGGTGCTCTGAATAGCCAGCAACAGTGCCTCTTTGGAGGCGGCTGTGAGAAGCCAGTCGTCCAGGTGCGGGAACACTGTGGCCTGTCTCCTTAGAGACGCTGCCATGACTGCCATACACTTGGTAAAGACCCTGGGGGCCGAAGACAGTCCGAACGGAAGAGCCCAGAACTGAAAATGATGGCCGAGAAACTCTAAGCGCAGGAACCTCCTGTGCGCTTCAGCTACTGGGATGTGCAGATAGGCGTCCTGCATGTCCAGGGACGCTAAGAAGGCGTCCTTTTTCAGCATGAGAATGAGCCCTTGGAGGGTCACCATGTGAAAACGTTTGTAGGCGACCGACATCTTAAGGTCGCTGAGGTCCAGGATTGGACGGAGGTCCCCTGTTTTCTTCGGAACCAGGAAGAAGTGGGAATAGTATCCGGATCCTACCTGGTTCTCTGGGACATACTCCACCGCTCCCTTTTGCAGGAGCGCGAGTACCTCTTGCCTGATGAGATCTGTGCTGACTCGAGTAATGGGAGAGCAGGAGGCTTGTGGGTGGCTTGTCCGCGAGATTCTATAAAGTGGCCTCTTCGACCAGCTGAAGGACCCACCTGTCGGGTGCTTGTGGACGCCACCCTGGCAGGTGGTCCGCCAATGTAGTCCCTCGGCCTTGGTGTCCCGTTGATCCTGAGGGGCAGGGGTCGGGAAGGAGTCATGCTGTGGCAGCTGAGGGTCCAACGAGCTGGACCGACTTGGCTGGTCGTTGGCTTCGGCCCGCGGACAACTTTCCCTGGGCTCTGCAGGAGAAGGAGCCCCTCTGTTGCGGACCGGCGCAGGACTGCTGTTTCTGCGTCCGGCCTTGGAAACGGCTTTGGTTCCTATGAAAGGCACTAAGCTTGGGTCTGTACATGGCCTGGACAGACCGTACCGCCTTCCCGGCCTCTTGAAGTTTGGTGAGGACCTTCTCCGAGGACTCACCAAAAGCTCTCTCCATGAAGCAGGCGTCCAGGATGTTCTTCTGGGCGTCCGCGGTGAATCGAGCTACAGGAGCCATGAGTGTCTCCAGGGCATCGCCTGAGCTGCCGCTCTGGCAGGAGTCCAGCAGAATCATCGTGGCTCGCAGCACCTGGGTTCCCGTCTGAACCCGTGCGAAGGAGCTGTAGCAACTCCTCCTTCTGCTCACCTTCTGGCATCTTTTCCGCCAGATCCAGTCCCTGTTCCCACAAGCCGTTTTGAAACTGTACCATGTGGGTCAAGTAGTTGAGGGATCTGATGGCGCAGGTAGCGGATGCATATGTGCGCCTGCCCATAGCATCCAGCTGCTTGGACTCTGGGTCAGGTGGCAGGATGCTCAAATGTTGCGGCCTCTGGGACCGGTCATGAGAGGCTGTGATGACCAGAGAATCGGCCAGAGGATGTGATGCCAAGTACTGGTCCTCCCTAGGGGCCTTGTACAGGCGGTCAGCTTTCTTCAGCATCGCCGGAGAGAGAGTGTGGGCGTTTCCACGCTGCCTTGGTGGCGTCACGAATGTGTCCACAGGGTGGCACCAACACAGGCTTTGGATCTTTGCGAAGATATCTGGCAGGCGTAATCTCTGGGGTCTAATTCCTCTGCATCCCAGCCCATGTTCTCTTGGATATGCCTCAATCTCTGAGAACGATGGGTCATCCGGAGGAGACCTTGGAAGCTCATGTGGGTCCGGAGAAGGGACGTTGATCGGAGAGGGGGATCTGGATCCATCCGAGAAGTCCGATCCCGTGTACTCCGTCGAAGGCAAATGGCGGCGTCTTCTGGGTCTCTTGAGGCTGGGTGACCCTGAAGAAGATCTGGACGGAGGTCTCCTATTTCGTGATCTACCCCTAGGAGGGTCCGTAGGCTCCTGGGGGAGGGATACTCAGTCCGCATCCCTGGGTGAAGTAGGGGGTGCGGGGGCCGGCGGAGTAGCAGGAGGAGGAGGAGGAGGAGGAGGTGGTGGGGGAACCACATCCCTTTTTATGGTGTCCCACCAGTAAGTAAACAACTCCTTGACCTCGGATATGCTGAGGCCCGCCAATGGCCGGTCGTCTGGTTCCGGCGGCGTCTCCCCGGGGGCCTCAGGTTCCAGCGAGGGTTCCCTGGGGGGTACGACAGGACGGGTTAGCCCGTCTGGTCCTCGGGCTGGGTCAGCTCCTCCTCCGTGATCGCCTCTTGACCGGCGTCGGGGTGGGAGGCGGGGGGTCCTCTTCTCGGTAGGTGCAGACGTCGGTCCCCCGGCCGGCGTCCATGGAGGCGAAGGCCTGACCGGCGACGGGCGTCTGGTGGTCGTCGGTGCTCAGGACCGATGGTGTTTGGCTGACGTCGGATGGGTCGGCGTCGGGTCCGATGATCTCTTAAAGAAGTCAGTTCTTTGGTCTTCCGCTGGGGAGGAGGAGGCAAAGAGACTGACCTGGTGTCGGGTTCCGAATGGCAGGAACCGGACTTGTGATGGTGGTGACGGTCCCCTGACACTCGACAGGGCCTTGGTGGCTGAAGGCGAAGAAGGTCTGGAGGTCTTGGCTTGAGAAAGAGAGGAGGAACCGGGAGGTCTTCACGCTGCGGGGAGGCTGAGAGTGGGCCCGGGAGGGAGAGCGGTCGGACTGGGAGCCGGAGCTACGGGAGTCAGAGGCCCTAGATGGGGACCTGGATCTCACTCTCTCCCTATGCTTCTCGAGGCGTCTCCGGGCCTTGTCGGAAGATTCCTCCTTGGAGGCTGCGTCCATGGCTTTAATCTTCTCCTCGAGTAGGAATGCCTGAAGGGCCTTCTGACGACGGATCCGGGTCCGGCTGTTGAACCCCTGGCAGAAGGAGCAGGCCCGGGTGTCGTGGTCTGGGCCTAGGCACCGGACGCAGGCCGAATGCGGGTCTTTGAACAGGATTTGCTTCCCACAGGCGCACTTCGAAGGATGGCCTTCAACGGAGGTTGGAGAGGACATCGGATAGAAACAGAGCAGAAAAAACAAACTTTTTCCTGAAGGAAGAACTTAACCAGGTGTTGCGCTAGAAAGCAGACAAAGGGTCGAGAGATGCAAGTCGGCAGGAAGAACTAGAGATGGCGGGACACGCCTCCTTATGTACTCGTCTGGCCGTCGAGATGGTCCCAGCTGAAGATTGCTAGCTAGAAGATTTCTGTGGGGTCCTGACGCCTGCCAGCTTCATTCCTAATGGTGTTATCTGCTGCAAGAGCTGTATCTCGAAGTAAGATCTGTACTATCTTACTTCAAGTTGAAGCTTTTGCAGCAGGCTACACCACAAGGACTGAGTACCAAGCAGTAGAGAGTAGACCCAGGTCAGAAGGGAGGTGGAAACTAATATCAGCGAAAGCGTTCATGAGGGGAGTCCCTGAAGGATGGCTAGGCTGAAGCCTGCTCTCCGCTGCGAGGCAATGTCCATGCTGTAGTGCTTTGTGAAGGTATGCACTGGGTTCCTGGTAGTGGCAGCACAAATGTCTGCTGCAGAGACATTCATTAGGGACACGAACAAGCGGAAACCCCTTGGTAGAGTGACCCTTAACAGAGCCAAGTAAGGGTTTGTCATACTTGTAACAACATTGTGATGCAGTTCACTAGCCAGTTAGATAGTGTCTGCTCAGCCACTGGTGCCCCAATGGATTCTGAAGCTAATGGAAATGAACAATTGGTCAGATTTCAGGGCAGATCGGGTGCAATCAACATAATAATGAAGTGTCCTATGGACGTCCAGAGTATGTAGTAGTGCCTCCCAGATTAGAATACTCTGGGTAATACACAGGCAAGTGGATGTCCTGATTTGAGGGTAAACTCAGAGACCACTTTGTGAAGAAACTTAGGATTGGTTCTCAAAGACACCCTGTCCATGTGGAAAACCAAATAAGGCCCTTTACACATCAGAACCTGATGCTCGGAAATCCTCCGGGCAGAAGTAACTGCAACTAAAAATAATGCTTTCCACGACAGAAAGCGAAGCTCGCAGTCCACGGCTGGCTTGAAGGGAGGCAAGGTACGCTTCTCTAACAAAAACAAAAGATCCTATGGGGGAATAGTGTCCCTAATGGGAGGTTTCAGATGCAACATGTCACACAGAAAGGTACAGGGCAGGTCCATTTGTGCAACATACTTGCCTTCCACAGGTGCATGACAGGCTGAAATTGCTGAAAGGTGCACCTTAATAGAGGAATAGCGGAGTGCGGAATCTGAAAGGGAGATAAGGTACTCCAGGACAGAGTTCACCAAGCACGTGAAGTGGGCCAGGCCAAGAGCGGAAGCCCATAAACAGAAATGCTTCCATTTCATGGCATAAGTAGCCCTGGTGGAAGGTTTTCGAGCTGCAACCAGGACCTTGGCAACCCTAAGGGAAACCCTGAAGTGGTCCACGGCTATGTCTGCAGGAGCCAGGCATGCAGGTGTAGAGATCCGGATGGACCAATGTGCCCTGCTCCTGGGATAGAAAGTGCGAGCTCAGGGTAGGGAATCGGAGGGTCCAGTGCCAACTGCTGAAGCAGAGGGAACCAAATCTGACATGGCCAGAGCAGGGGTGATCAGGATCATGTCTGATCCTTCTGCCTGCAGCTGAGCAGGACCCTTTGGAGGAAGGAAAGGGAGGAAAGGCATACAGAAATCACCCTGTCCAGCAGAATGACAACGCGTCTCAACAGAAAACACCAGGCCCTGGATCTAGCGAACAGAAAAAAACATGTTACTCACCTGTAACAGTAGTTCTAGGAGTAGTTTATGTTGTTCATCCACACTTATTGGCATGTCCCCTTTACCTTTAAGGATCGCCGAAAGTCTTCAAGCTGACTCCCCGGGTGGTATAACCCTTGACTCCACCCCATGACGCCAGATCTTAGCCCGCTGGAACCTAGGTTTGTGCGTCTGCAGCTCGGGAGGTCGGGTGGGTCCGTGTGGATGTACAACATATACCACTCCTACAACTACCATTCCAGGCGAGTAACCTGTTTTTTCTAGGATCGTGGATATGTTGTTCATCTACACTTACTGGAAGACCCCTAGCAGTTCTACGGGAGGAAGGAGGCAAGGCGCACACCCCCACAAAATACTAACTTGGGAAATGGAGATTGGAGAACTCAGGCCCCCAAAACCAGCATCTCGGCATGACTCAAGGTCGATGTGGTAATGGGTAATGAAGGTGTTTGCAGACTTCCAGGTAGCAGCCTGAAAGACATCCCGGATAGGGATGTCCCTGGAAGCAACCACGGATGCAGTGGTATGGCAGGTAGAATGAGCTCTTATCCCTCTGGGAGGCTCCGTGCCCGCCAACTCATAGCACAGACTTATGCAAGATGTAATCCACCTTACAATAGTCCGTTTTGCTGCAGGTCTGCCAGAAGTGGCTTCAGCGTAGGTGACAAACAGCTGGCAAACCTCTCCCCAAATTTCTGCCTTCCTCCCCTCATAATAGGAGAGGGCTCGTCTCAGGTCCAAGGTATGGAACCTGTATTAGGCCTCGAGGTGTAATTAAGGTAGTATACTGTCAGGTTAATACTTGGTTAAGTGAAACTCTGATCCCAACCGAAAGGAATTTGGTGGGAGCATAGGACAAACTTGTCCCTGTGGAAAACCAGATAAGGGGAGTCCACCGAAAGTGCCTGAAGCGCCCCTGTCCTTCTGGCAGACATGATAGCCACTAGGAAGGCTGTCTTCCCACAACAAGTGTGACAACTCACACTTGTGCATTGGTTTGAATGGCTTGCCCATGAGCTTTGCCAGTACCAGCAGTAGATCCCACGGAGATGGGGGTTCATGCACCGGAGGAGATATGTGATCCAGAACTTTGAAAAAGCACCCGACCATTGTCTCCTGCGCCAATGTCGGCTGACTAGCCCGCGCCCGGTAAGCAGAGATGGCTGATAGGTGCACCCTAAGGGTCGATGACTTAAGACCCCCCTTTGGACGAAGACCAAAGGTAGTAGAGAATGTTAGCCTCTGGACAAGACAGAGGGTCCAGGCCCTTGCCCCGACACCAAATGGAAAATCTTTTACATTAGAGGGCATAACATTTCCTGGTCGATTCCTTTCTGGATGCCTCCATCACGGTCAGGACATCCTCAGAAAGCACCAAAGCCTGGAACTCTAGCCGCTCAGGAACCAGGCTATGAGGTGCAGGAGATTGAAGGTTTGGATGGTATACCTTCCTCTGATTGAGAGAGATCAGGTCCGGGTGTGCTGCAAGCCGCTCTGGGGGCCTGCAGCTAAGGTGGAGGAGATCTGGATACCAGCGCAGCCAGTCTGGGGCTACCAGAATCACCTTCACCTTGTCCCGCCTCACCTTGAGGAGCACCTTGTAGATCAAGGGAAATGGAGGGAAGGCATGGAAGAGGCCTGGGCTCCACAGCCTCGAGAAGGCATCCCCCTCGGGGGGCAGGCATGAATCAGCCTCAGCTTGGTGATTTCCCTGGAGGCAAACAGGTCCACCATCGGTTTACCCCAGTGGGAGAAAAAACAGGTTACTCACCTGTAACAATAGTTCTAGGAGTGGTATATAGTGTTCATCCACACTCTTTGGCATGTCCCTTTCCCCTTTAAATCTGGCCGGAAGTCTTCAGCTGGCTCCTCCCACCCACCCGGTGGTAATGCCTCGGCTCGCCCATGACGTCAGATCTTAACCTGCTGGAAGCAAGGTGATGCGCCTAAAGCCAGGAGGTCGAGGCGGGTGCGTTGGGATGAACAACATATACCACTCCTAGAACTACTGTTACAGGTGAGTAAAGTACAGTTACGTGAAACTTACCGTAACAGTAGATCTCGAAGGAGCTCTTGCAGCAGGCTATTACAATAAAGGCTACACCGCAGACACTAGGACCCTCCGGTGAAACTTCTGCCAGCAATACACAGCAGGGACCGCCCCCGACATCAGTCAGGGTACAAGAGGGGGAGGACCCAGCTCCACCTCAATTCTCCCGCTAAGACCCAGAAGACGGCCTGACAAGAGGAGACAAGGAAGCCCACTATAAAAGAGAATTGGAGAATAAAATGAAAATGGATCTGCACACCTCGAGGGAGAAGGCGGGTGGGATAGTGCTCTGCGAGAGCTCCTCGAAGATCTACTGTTACGGTAAGTTCTCACGAACTGTACTCATCTTACTTCGAGTGGGAGCTCTTGCAGCAGGCTATTACAATAAGGACAGAGTCCCAAGCAGTCCCACAACAAGGAGGTATACAACCCCAGAAGGTGGAATATGCCGACTCCAGAGGCCTTAGGACAAAAGCCCTTGTAATACAGCTAGGCTGAAGCCAGCTCTGCGTCTGGAGACGATATCCAAGCTGTAATGCTTGAAGAAAGTATGCACCGAGTTCCAGGTTGTGGCCGCACAAATGTCCTTTATGGCAACATTTCGCAGGGCGGCGAAAGAAGCTGACACTCATCTGGTGGAGTGACCCCCTAACCGGGCCCGGTAGGGGTTTATTTAGTTTCTGGTAACAAAATGAGAAGCAACGAACTATCCATTTAGAGACAGTTTGCTTGGACACCGGTCGACCCAAGCAATGTGGTGCAAATGCCACAAAGAGTTGCTCCAATTGACGGTGCTGACCCGTCGTTTTGAGGTAATACCTCAAAGTCCTGTGGACATCCAATGTGTGGAGGAGAGCCTCCCCTCTATTGGAAGGGGAAGGAAAATAAACAGGAAGGTCAACAGACTGGTTGAGGGTCAACTCTGAGACCACTTTCGGAAGAAACTTAGGATTCGTACTGAGGGAAAACCTTTCCCTGTGGAAAACTAAATAGGGCTCTTTACACATCAGAGCCTGAAGCTCAGAAACCCTTCGAGCTGAAGTAACAGCAACCAAAAAACAAACCTTCCAAGAAAGGTAACGCAGCTCACAACCCGCTGCTGGTTCAAAAGGAGGGTGGGTGAGTTTCTCCAACACAAAAAGAAGGTCCCAGGGTGGGATAGGGTCCCGAATGGGAGGTCTCATATGCAGAATTCCCCTAAGAAAGGTGCGGGCAACATCCAATTGCGCCAATGCTCTGTCTCCCACGAGAGCATGATAGGCGGAAATTGCCCACATGTGCACCTTGATAGAGGAGTAACTCAGACCCTTATCATACAAGGAGAGGAGGTACTGTAAAGCTGAGTTCACAGGGCAGGTGACGGGATCTAAACACTGCGGCGATGCCCAAAGACAAAAACGCTTCCACTTCATAGCGTAGGCGGAGCGAGTAGAAGACTTTCTTGCCGACACTAGGACCGCGGCCACTTCCGGGGAAACCCCGTATCTATGTTGAGCTACGTCTGAAGGAGCCAAGCATGTAGGTGTAAGGATCGAAGATCCGGATGGACCAGCGACCCTTGTTCCTGGGACAGCAACCGCGAGCATATGGGCAGCGGAATTGGAGGTTCCGTTGATAACCGCTGCAGTAGTGGGAACCAAATCTGCTGAGGCCATTGGGGGGCCACTAGGATCATTCAGGCCCCTTCTGCCTGTAACTTGAGCAGCACTCGCTGAATGAGAGGGAAAGGCAGAGAGAAACCTTCCTGCCCAGCAAAGGGATAACGCATCTGGCCAGAAATCTCCAGGTGCGTGCTCTCGCGAGCAGAACATTGGTAGTTTGGCGCTGTGTGGTGACGCAAAGAGGTCCAGCTCTGGAAGACCCCACCTGTCGAAGAGCTGGTCTGCTACGGACTGTAGCAGTTCCCACTCGTGCGCTCTGGATCGCGACCTGCTGAGGCTGTCGGCCAGATCGATGAGGGCGCCTGGAACGTGCACTGCGGACAGTAGAATGCCCAGCTCCATCACCCAGTACCAGACTCTCATCGCCTCCTGCAAAGGAGATACTAGTGGTGCCCCTTGCTTGTTGATGTAAAACGACCGCCATGTTGTCTGTCTGAATTAGAAGACAGCCTGGCACCAGGTCCTCCTGAAAAGCCTGTAAGGCGTACAGGACCGCTCGCATTTCCAGCACATTGATGTGAAGGGACTGCTCCTCGGGCAACCAAACCCCTTGCGTTCGATGAGCACCCAGGTGCGCCCCCCCACCCCAAGTCCGAGGCATCTGTTGTCAGAGTTTTACCTGGTGGCTCCAGACGAAAGCTGACCCCTTTCTCCAGATTGCTGGGGTCAATCCACCAAAGCAGAGTTCTCCTGACTGGCTCTGAGATCTTGACCGGGAGTCTAGATCGTCGGCTCTGGTCCCACTGTACCCCGAGCATCCACTCGGGACCTCATATGGAGGCGGGCCAAGGAGTGACAGAATGGCCGACGCCATGTGCCCCAGTAAACTGAGGAAGTTCGAGCTGGAACTCGAGCAGATATGGAGATCCGTTCTGCCATCTCTCACAGGCGAACTCCCTGTCCTGGGAAGGAAGGCCATGCCCTGGACGGAATCCAGGATCACTCCTATAAAGACGAGCTTTTGGTTGGGCTCTGGGGATGATTTTTGTAAGTTCAGGGTGATCCCCAGCTCTCGGAACAGAGTACAAGTGTCTCTGAGGGCTCGTAGAAGGCTTATTCTTGACAGGGCCGTAAGCAGCCAATCGTTGAGGTATGGGAACAGTGAGTGCCCCATGCGCCTTAGAGCCGCAGCCACCACTGCTAGGCACTTGGTGAAGACTCGCGGAGGGGAAGAGAGGCCGAACGGAAGCACTCGAAACTGAAAGTGCTCCCCTTGGAAGTGGAACCTCAGAAACTTTCTGTGGGGAGGACAGACCCCGATATGCATATATGCATCTTGCATGTCGAGAGAGCAGAGCCAGTCCCCCTGGTGCAGCAAGGGAAGGAGTCCTTGAAGAGTCACCATCCTGAACCTTTTGTACTCGAAGAGGTTTAGAGGACTGAGGTCCAGAAATGGGACGAAGGGCCTGAGTCTTTGAGACCAGAAAGAAATGGGTATAGAACCCCTGCCCTTGCTGATGCAAGGGGACCCTGTCTATTGCCCTTTTCTGCAAGAGGGTCTGGATCTCTCCTTCTATGAGTGGGATGTGAGAAGGAGGATAACGGGAGAGCTTTGGTGGAGTGTGCGGTGGAAACTCTGAACTCCAGCGTATGTCCCCTCCTGATGATATCCAAGACCCACTAGTCTGCGGTGACTGACTTCCATCCTTCGAAATGAAGGGAGAAGGCGGAAGGAGTCATTGGGCAGAGCTGGGAGTGGGAGAGAGGCCTGGAGGACTTGGGCCCATGGGCAGGAGGTCCACCAGATTGCTGGTTGCGGATCTCCTCTTGGCCTCCTTCTGCCCCTGTTGGTTGCCACAGGCTTGACCGTGACTGCCTGAGGACTTACGAAAAAGCCGTCTACGGTGTTGTCGTCACTGGTTGCCATGGTACATCTGGCGGACCGACCAGATCGACTTGCCCAACTCCTGGAGGCGGGAGATCAAGGCTTCCGTCTCCTGCCCAAACAGCACGGTACCCTGGAAGGGCAGATCCTTGATACCAGCCTGCAGATCCTGGTGAAAGCCACAGATTCTCAACCAAGCATGGCGCCGGAGGCACACCCCGGAAGCGGCTGCCCTTAGCTGTCGATCTGCAGTGTCATACGAGGCTCCTGGTGACATGGGAGCCACGCCTGAGCCCGACTGGAGGAAGGCCAGGAGCTCTGCCTTCTGGTCAGAGTCTGGCATGGTCTTCATCAGCTCTAGTCCCCTCTCCCAAAGCGCATTCTGGTATTGCACCATATGCGTCAGAAAGTTGAGGGAACGGATGGAACAGGTGGAAGCAGCATATACTTTTTGCCACCTGGTCCAAGTAGCGAGACTCCGGGGCAGGAGGCTGGGAGCTAAGGTGCTTCGGCTGCCTGGACTTGTCATGGGCAGCCGTGGATCACCAAGAATCGGCCTGGAGGGTGTTCCACTAGAAAGGGTTCTGCCCTCGGGGCCTTACACAGCCTGTCCGACTTTTTTGGAACTGCCGGGACTGAGGCCGGATGCATCCAGGTGGTTCTGGTAAGGTCCTGGAATGTATCCATCAAAGGAGGGATAACCAGAGGCTTTGGCTCCTTTTATATCAGGTACTTGGCCAGTCTCCGGCGTTCCAGATCCAGGTCCTCCATGTCCCACTCGTTGGAGGCCTGGGTGTGCCTCATGACATCCATAAAGGTAGGATCATCCGGAGGCGGGCGAGGCTGGTCCTTCTCTCCCGGGGAGCACTTCAAACTGAGAGAGGAAGAGGAGGTAGATGACTGTGAGGAGGATCGACTATCCGACTTGGAATAGTCTGACCCTTCCCTATGACCATGCATTCGCTGTCGTCGATATGGCAGTGGGGGATGAAGGTGTTTGCTGACTTCCAGGTAGCAGCCCTACAGATTTCCTGGATAGGGATGTCCCTGGAAACAGCCACTGATGCAGCAGTGTGGCGGGTAGAATGAGCTGTTATCCCTCTGGGAGGCTCCATGCTCGCCAACTCATGGCATAGACCTATGCATGATGTAATCCATCTTGCTATGGTCCCGTCTGGTTGCAGGTCTGCCAGAAGTGGCTTCAGAGTAGGTGACAAACAGCTGGCGAACCTCTCCGTGAATTTCCGCCGTCCTCTCCTTATAATAAGAGAGAGCATGTCTCGGGTCCAAAGTATGGAGCCTGTACTCTGCCTCCGAGGTGTAATTAAGAGTAGTATACCAGCAGAGTCAACACCTGGTTATGGTGAAACTCTAGACACCACATTCGGAAGGAATTTCGGTTGGGGGCGAAGGACAACTTTGTCCCTGTGAAAGACCAGATAAGGGGAGTCCACCGAAAGCACCTGGAGCTCCCCTGTCCTTCTGCCTGACGTAACAGCCACCAGAAAGGCAGTTTTCCACGACAAGTGTGACTGCTCACACTTGTGCATGGGTTCGAATGGCTTGCACATGAGCTTTGCCAGTACCAGCAGCAGATTCCACGGAGGTGGAGGTTCACACACCGAAGGGGATATGTGATCCAGGCCCTTTGAAAAAACGCCCGACCACTGTCTCCTGCGCCAATGTCGGCTGACCTGCCCACGCACCGTAAGCAGAAATGGTTGCCAGGTACACCCCAAGGGTTGATGACTGTAGACCCCCTTTGGAGAGAGAACAAAGGTAGTCAAGAATGTTAGCCACAGAGCAGGATAAGGGGTCCAGACCCTAATCCTGGCACCAAATGGAAAATCTTTTCCATTTGAAGACATACTTTCTGGTAGATTCCTTTCTAGATGCCTCCACCATAGTGAAGACATCTTCGGAAAGACTCAAAGCCTGGAACTCTAACCGCTCAGGTACCAGGCTGTAAGGTGCAGGGACTGAAGGTCCAGAATGAAGACCTTCCCCTGGTTGAGAGATATCAGGTCTGGGCATGCGCAAAGCCGCTCCGGGGGCTTGCAGCTGAGCCTGAGGAGATCTGGATACCAGAACTGGCACAGCCAGTCTGGAGCTACCAGAATAACCTTTGCCTTGTCCCTCCTCACCTTGGAGTAACACCTGTGGAGCAAGGGAAATGGAGGAAGAAGTGAGAGAGCCTGGGGTCAATGGCCTCGAGAAGGCATCCCCTGCAGTGAGCCCTGCTGAGGAGGGCGGGCATGATATAGCCTCAGCTTGATGTTTTCCCTGGAGGCAAACAGGTCCACCATCAGTTTGCCCCAATGGGAGAACAGGCTGTAAGCTACCTCTGGATGGAGAGACCACTTATGGGATGTCTGGCCTGTGCGGCCGAGATCATCCGCCAGCTGGTTTGAGGCTCCTGCCACATGGATGGCTAGAAGATCCACCTCCAACTGGCTTCGAGGGTCCAGCTGAGGAGCGCTTCCCTGCAAAGTAGATGAGAGTGCATGCTGGCCTGTTTGTTGAGGTAGCTCCCACTGGAGGGAACGCATGTGCCACCGGGCCCAGCGGACCATGGAGGTGCACACCACCATGTAACCCAAAAGGCGCAGAAAGTCCTGGGCAGGTCGCAATTGCCCAACCACAGCACAGCAAACGAGTGTGCGTGCCACCCTGTTTGTTGAGATAGTACATGGTCGTGGTATTGTCCGTCTGGACTTGAACCACTTGACCCCGGAGCAGAGGAGCGAAAGCTGACAGTGCCAGTCTGACTGCTCTGAGCTCCAACAGGTTGAAGTGGCATCGGAACTCCTCGGGGGTCCAGAACCCATGGGCCCAGTTGTCCCCCATGTGGGCTCACCAGCCCATGAGAGAGGCCTCGGTTGCGAGGACAACTGTCGGCTTGGGGCAGACAAACGGGATCCCTTCCTGTAACTGGTCTGGGGCAGTCCACCACTGGAGAGCGTCCCACATCTTCTGAGTTACAGTGATCAGCTGGTCAAAGTGACCATGACGCTGAGTCCACCGGGCAGCCAGCTCCCATTGAAGGGGGCGCATGTGCAACCGGGCCCAACGGACCACTGAGGTGAACGCTGCCAAGTAGCCTAGAAGGCACAGAAAGTCCCAGGCAAGGCACAAGTGCCCAACCAAAAATGATTGGGCAAAGGAGGAGAACACCTCCACCCTGTCTGCCAGGAGCTGAGCTCTGGCTTGACAAGAGTCTAGCTCTGCCCCGATGAAGCCCATCGCCTGGGAAGGCACAAGTTCCAACCTGGCCTCGTTGATCAGGAGGCCGAGCTGGGAGCAGGTCTGGAGGGTCAGATCCTGGACCTCTCCACCTCCTGCTGGGTGTAACCTGCTAGAGCCAATAATCGCGAGGTAGGGGTAGATTCGAGCCCCGACACCAGAGATGGGCGCCACCACTACAATGCATTTGGTGAAGACCCGTGGGCTGAAGACAGGCCGAACGGCATGGCTCGAACTGCATAGAGTCCCTCACCGAAGCAGAGGAACCGCTGATGGGATGGACGGATTGGGACGTGAAAGAACGATCCTGCAGATCCAGAGAACAGAACCACGCTTTGCCCAAGGATGGTATGATATGGGATAGAGGACAATCCGAAGGTGCGAGACCTGAGAAACTGATTCAGGTCGTGGAGATCTAGAATAGCGCTAACTCCCGTCCTGCTTGGGCACCAGGAAGTACCTGGAGACAAAGCCTGGGTCTGCTGGAGGATCCGCCATGGAGCTACCGCCTCCTTGTGGAGGAGCTGAGCTATGTCATCTCGAAGAGCCAGGCTGGGTGCATGCGGAATCCGTTCCTCCCGGTGGCAGGCCTCGGCTGGAGGGTACTGCTTGAATCCCAGCGGCAGTCCCTGACTGACCACTTTCAACAACCCACCTGTCCGGGCGATAGCGGACTGCATGGAAAGAAAGTATGGAGCCAACCCCCATGGGGGGCCTAGAGCTGGCGGATGGAGATAGGGGTGGCAACCCTCATCCTGTCACTGGGCAGGCTAAGAGGAGGAGGAGGCTCCAGGGCCTGTTGGGGTCCAGGCTTGGGCCGAGGGCACCAAGCTTGAGCCTGCTGCTGATGTTGCTCTCTTCATTGACAGAAGGGCTGCCGGACCACAGGGAAGAGTGCGAAAGGTTTCTTCTGCTGGTTCTTGCACAAAGAACCCTTGGCAGAAGTGGCATCCAAGATGGCACTGGACTGCTCTATGTGCTGTAGATGACCAGCCACTCCTGGACTGAACAAGTCGGTCCCCAGGAAAGGTACGTCAGCAAGCTTATGCTGGGTATCCACGGGAAGGAGGAAAGCCTCAGCCAAGCCCTGTGGCAATAGGCCACTGCGGCAGCCATAGAGCGGGCACAAGAATCTCCGATGTCCAGGGCCGTCTGAAGCTGCCGTTTGGTGACAGCACGGCCCTGGTCACGGACCTGTTTGACCGTGGTCTGCATGTCCGCAGGGAGATGAGGGAGGACTTCGTCTAATTACCCGAGAAGGGCATAACAGAAGTGTGCCATGATGACAGCTGAGCTGGCTTGATGAAGGCCCAAGGAGGAAGCCGCGCAGACCTTCCGTGCGGAGTGGTCCATATTTTTGGACTCTTTGTCCAGAGGTCGGTCAGTGTCAGCCAAACTGCCAGTACGCCTGAACACAGAGGTGGTCACCAGGCTCTCGGCGGGTGCTTGTAGACCCCACCACAAGGGACCCCATGGGCACTGCGTGCTGCGGGCCATGCAGGCAGACGTGCTGGCATGGCAAGGCAGGGCGCTGCCAAAGTTTGAGTGCCAGGCCAACGATGGCTTCCGCCACAGGAAAGGCGCCTCCATCGGGTATCCTTCTTTAGGTTATGTGGAGAGGGTGCTCGCTTTTTCTGGATTGGCTCCAGAGGCATTCTGGTGGAGTCGGAAATGAGGCTGAGAATCCCTTGGAAGGAGGAAGAGCCTTCCTCCATCCCTGTGCCAACGGACTCATCATTATCCCCAGGGTGAGAGTGGAGTCCGGTGACATCACAATCCGAGGAGTCTGAGTATAACGGCCTGCCGCCTAAATCACCCTCAATCTGCCGAGGGCGGTCCGGGGTGACTGTAACCGACAGACGTCAGGGAAGTCCAGCGTCCTGTCGGTCCTCTTTCAAGGAATCCCCTCCCACCAGCTGTTTTGGTGTCGGTTCCACCCGAATACGTGGAGAGACCGGAATAGGTCGAACCGGGGGATGGGATGGCCCCACGGATGGAGGAACAGATGTTTTCAATTCTGGAGGAGTCGGCTTCAGCCTGGAAGGCGAGAGTCAAGTAACTGCCGGAGTGGTCAGAAGCAGCTGTTGCCACATAAGGTCCTCATAGCGCCGGAGTTTCCGTCAGAGCCTCTCCTTGTCAGAGGTGGAGGAGGATGAGAACGACCTGTGGCGTCGCCTCTTCTTAGAGCACTTATGGCTCTTCGGTCATTCAGCCGAGGGGGTTCTGGACCTCGACCGGGATCAGGCAGGCCGACTCGGTCAACCGGGAGACACCGGGGTGTAATCGGTGAAACCCGAGGGTCTGAAACGGATCCATAATGGGGATGCCAGCAGGCTGGGTCTCCTCATCAGGAAACACTAGGAAGGAGTCCTTTACTGAGTCGACTCACAGCCGCAACAAGGGTCGATCAGGTGAGAATAATCCTCGACCCCACCGCCACTCCCTCGGTTGTCTGGGCCAGATGGAAAGTCCGAGAAGCCTGTAGCTGAAGATGCGATCTCGACTGAGGTCGAGACCACATGCTCCTGGGGACTGAGACCTCTCTCAGTCTCAAGATCACCTTCGTTGAGACAAAGACGAAGGAGGTTCTTTTTCCCTCTTCAGAGAGCGGGAGAAGGGTGAGCCCGTGGGCACCTCACCATGGGTGGGAAGAGACTGGCACAACTCCTTAAACGAACCTGTAAAGGTGGAGCTTCGATTAGCCAAAGCATGAGCGGCTTCTTCCTCGAATGCCTGCATGCGTTTCAGCTGCTCGGCGGGGCCCGCAGCCGTGGAAACCGCCCACCTAGCCTCCTTGGACTCCACCGGAGGTTCCTTTCTCCGGTCTCCCCAGTTTCAGGCGTGCCATGCGGTCGCCCAGGGACGTTGGGATGGAAAGCCAAGCAGTAACTGCAGGACGAGGTGTAATGGCTGACACCCAGGCAGTAGACGCACATGAGATGGGGATAGGTACGCAACATCTTTTGGCCGCAAGGACACCGGCGAAATCCCGGAGAAGATTTCTCCTCCACGATTGAAGATGCAAATGTGTGATCGCTAACTCGAACGAGTTCTAATTTTGGTAAAACCGAAGATTTGAAAGCCACAGCATACGAAATGCGAGAGCACAAGGGAGGCAACCTGTATCTTTCAGTGGAAAGGAAGATCTGGCGTCATGGGGCGGAGCCAAGGTATATACCACCTGGGTGGGTGGGAGGAGCCAGCTTGAAGACTTCCGGCAGATTTAAAGAGGAACGGGACAATGACAATGAGTGTGGATGAACAACATATCCACGCTCCAAGAAGAACAGTTACGTACTTACTGTAACAGTAGATCTTCGAGAGAATCTCCTCCATTAGTCCACACCCTTGGAACTACAGCCATCAGGCATTAAAACCACACAAACTTTTGATAGCCAGGGGCTGCCCATGATAACGTCATGCGTCAGCATCTATATAAACGTGGGTAGCCCCATCACTCCTCAGTTCCCCGCCAGAGATCAGACTCGGAGGACATCCAACTGTGGGGAACCAGGGGTAAGACCAGCCCAGGCATGCAAGGCGAGGCATAGGGTTGAATATATAATGAATGTATTAGGTTCAGTTGCACAATATCTGATGCAGTCCTCCCTGAAGCAGAAGGGGGACAGAAGGAGAGATAGCATGGACTAATGGAGGAGATTCTCTCTAAGATCTACTGTTAATGTAAGTACATGACCCTTCATTTTCTTAAAGAATATCTCCTCCGTTGGTTCACACCTTTAGAACGATTCCCAAACGATCACAAACCTCAACTGGAAGGTGGTAACAGTGATATGTATTTTCAGGATAGCAGGCATCTCAGTACAGCAAACCCGAAACCAGCACGTCTACAAGAGACTATGTCCAGACTGTAATGTTTAGTGAAAGTGTAGACAGTGCTCCATCTGGCTGCAGAGCAAATGTCAGCCACGGAAACATCTCTCAAACAAGCAACCAAAGTGGCCATTCCCCTGGTGGCGTGACCAAGACCCGCATCAGGAAGTGCCTTATCGTACTTCCTACAACAGAACATAATACAATGTGGCAGATATTTGGACAGGCACGGTTTATACACAATAGCGCCCTCTTCCCAGGGGTAAACGAAACAAAAAGCTAAGACTTTCTGCAGTCCTTGGTGCGATTCACACAGTATCTGAGTATTCTTTGCACATCAAGTGTGGAGCAGTGCCTCACCCAGATTGTCATGCTCATGGTAACAAACAGGAAGGTGTATTGATTGAGTCAGTGTAAATTTAGATACCATGTTTGGTAAAAATATAGGATTTGAATGCAAAGTGAATCTTTGTGGAAAAATCAAATAAGGAGGCTCACACATTAGATCCTGAAGCTCTGAAATCCATTACTTACAATAGCCTTTGTAAGAAGTCCAAAATATTTATTGCTTAACCTGACACAAAAATGACCGCCCAGGAGATAATGAGTTAACACTCGCTATTACAGGAAGTGTAGGCCACAACTCATGGTCGGCTCAAAAGAAGTCCACGTCAGTTTCTCAAAGACATAATTCAAGTCCCAAGTCGGGACTGGATTGTGGATAGGAAGTTTCATATGAAGAATACTTTTCAGAAAAGTACGGAACACCTCTGGGCCACCGTACAACCATCAGTAAGGGCATGGGAAGCTGATATAGTAGCAAAATGCATCTTAATTGAGGAACACTGCAAACCAGATTCTGAGAGTGACAACAAGTATTCCAGGAGAGCATTTGCAGGACATGAAAATGGCTTAATGTTCCTGGAAGCAGCCCACAGAGTGAATCGCTTCCATTTCAAGGAACAGGTATGTCTGGTAGACAGCTTCCCAGCTGCAATCAGCGCATCAGCAACTTTAGGGGATACCCCAGAACGTGCAATGGCTATGCCTTCAGGAACTACGCATGCAGATGCAGAGACTTCAGGTTTGAAAGAAACCAGAGGTCCACTATCCTGTAACAACAGTGTTACGGGAACAAGAAACTCCACTGTTGTGTACTGCCAAGGCTGAAGGCAGATCTGGTGAGGACATAATGGAGCAGTTAGAGGAGTGTGCCACTTTGTGTCCGTAGCCTTAGCAGCACCCTCCATATTAGTGGAAAAGGCAGAATACCCTTTCAGGAATTTCCTTTTTCCAAAAGGGGGACAACTCATGTTGCCAGAAACCTCCAAGCCCTGGAACAAGCAAAGAGAAATGCTGCAGTTCTGCATTGTGTGGGGATGCAAAAAGGTCCAACTCTGAACAACCTGCTTAACTGATCTGCCAAGATGTTCTGGATACCAGTGAGATGCCCGGTTGACAGCTGCAGGCCTCAGGACAGATCCCAGTACCATACTCTCATTGCCCCCTGGACCCTTAGGGTCCACTGCGGCATTCACATATGAAGGCTGGCCAGTGACAGTCACAATGGCAGCAGCCATCAGACTTGGAAGACGCAACATTGTTCCCACAGATGTGCAATGACTCCTGTATACCAACTGTGCTGATGCAATCAGGTTTTCTGCTCTGTCCTGTGGTGAAAAAGTACAACACTTCTCTGTTCACCAGTGCCTTGTCAGACAGAGACAAGGTATGCACAAGAGCATCCCTTGAGCTGGTTTCCAGCAGCTAGTCATCCAGGTAGTGAAGGACATACAGACCTTCCCTGTGAAGGGCTGCTGCCACTACTACCAGGCAGCTGGTAGATCCCTGTGGTGCTGAAGCAAAGCCAAAGGGCAAGACTCTGAACTGGCAGAACTCATCCTCCAGGACACAGAGGCAGTGTTGCCTGTGAGCTTGTCTGATCCGGACATGGAGTATTCCTCCTTCATGTCAGAGAGCAAACCAGTTCCTCATCAGTGCCAGAGGAATGAGAGCTTGCAATGTTGTAATCTCCTTCTTAGTTCAGATGCAGGGATGCAGGCAAAGTCTGCCCCATAACCACTCCTCGATTTAACACTGGGAGTGGGTATATATTTTGCAAATAGTCATGTAGAAACCAATTGTGCCAATGCCACCATACTGACTGCTTTTGTATGGGCGGCTGGGGAAGGGACCAGTAGGGTGCCACCTCCCCCTGCTTTGTTGATGGTAAGCACGACCACCTCTGGCAGCAGGCTGGTGACAGCAGCCCTCCCACAACCCCTGGCTCGAGGGATTCAGGGACATGACAGACCATAGAGCTTCTTCCAGATCATTAACAAATCTGTCCCACAGAAAGCAGCATTTATGGCCCAGTGGTGTGAAGGACTGAGGCGCTAAGCGTCTACCGCCTGCTAAGAAGGTGACCCAGGTTCGGGGAATGGACACGGGTCGGCCAGGGGAGGGAGGATTGAGCATCTGAAGGACGGGTCTCCTCCCCTGGGGGGGCCTCAACCTGCTGCAACACAGCCACATGGAGATGTCCTGGTGGCAGTACTGGTCCGGCGCATCAGGACATGGAGTCATGGTTAGACGTGGGCTCACCCACCACACACTACATAGTCCAGGCCCCAGGGAAACTACAAACCAAGGTGGAAAACCCCTGGCTGCAGGATGAAGTCCGGCCCTCGCAAGCCCTGTACTGGCAACAAGGCACCTCCCACAGTCCAGAAGCTGTCTGCGTGGGTGGTAAGACAAGTCCCAGAAAAGCAGGTGGTGGGGCTAGGGACCAGAGCAGGGAAATGGCAAAGGGCAGCTGGGGGCATAAATGGAATATTACATACATATATATAAAAGCCTTTAAAACTGCTTGTTGCACATCATTTGCAAAACCAGCACCTCTGAGCCAAGATTATCTCCTCATACATATGCCAAAAGCAGGAGCCCTGGCAGAGGCATTAGAGACTTCATAGACTGAGTGGAGCAAATGTCTGTCAACCTCAGCACCAGATACCAGATTTTTTTATTGGTGCAATCAGACACAACCTTTGAACACATGTGGTCGTTTGCAAAGGTTCCATGTCAGTGAGTTAGAGGCATCATCAGCACACTTGGAGCATCGACTAACACTACATGATATAACAAACATTATTAGGTTCAGGTACATACAGGGTTTTCAATAACCCATTCTTGGCAGAGCCCTCAGGTAAAGTGTGGGCTACAACATCTGCAGCTTTCCACAGGCCATTTGATATTTGATCATATGGACCTGGTAGTTTTGCAATTCTAAGGCCTAGTGAGGCAAAGGCATCACGTTTGCTTGCCCATCACATCCAGCCTCCTACATTCTTGTATCAGGAGGCAAAGTACTCATGTGTCCAATGCTTTAGCCCCATCACGAGCAGCCATTATGATTACAGTCAGTTTCTGGCTGGTTAGCATAATAAGGCTTAGCAGATGGAGCTGGATACTGCTCATCAGCCTTTCTGGGTACTGCTGGCGGGTGTTTGGTCTGTATTATGCAGCAAAGGTTGCATTCTGTAATGCAGATATACAGGTGGAATTCTAATAGAGAATGTACAAGGCACCTCTAAAATCCCATTAAATTTCCTTCTGTGGAACCTTCCTCTTCCATAGCAAAGCCCATGAGAGTATGTATTTGCTGCATCATGGCTTGAAAAGTAGAATCCACAGGAGAGCGACCTCAGAGTAGGATTCTGTGATGTGCTGTCAAGCAGGCGTCAAGGTATTTGAAAACTCTAAGGTCCATCGATGGGATAGCTGCTGCTTGCACTGGTAAGCCAGGCAGAATGAATCAGCACAACTTGAGAGTTCACTATACTGCCGGAAGGGGCCGGGACTACTTGTGTCGACAACAGGCCATGGTCTGTTGTCCTACTGTCCATAGTATGTAGTATGGCAGGACTGAAGTCAGACCCGACCTCTGTGTCTCAGGCGGTTGTGAGGAGCTGTAGTCAATGCGCTGGAGCAGCTGATGACTCAGCAGAATTACCCTGTCTCACCGGTGAAGTAGACTTCTCTTTATGCCTATGTTTGTGGCCAAATGATGAAGAGGGCCATAGCATGCAAACCATTCTCTGTCCAGGTCATTTAACTTTGGTGGCACTTTCTTGGCCAGGCGAGGCTGAAAATGAAAATTACGTACCTACTGTAATTCTGATCTTTCTGTGTATCTTCACCATTCATCACAGATGGGTACTGGCGGAGTTCAGGACCCAGGGGAGCTTTTTTTTTTTTTTTAAAAGGGCAGAGGCGGAGCTGGCCTTGATCCAGGAGCTGCCCTCAAGACCCAGCATTACTAAGTGGCGTTCAGGGGTTGGCCGTTAGGCTGCGTCGACTCACCTGCCTACCAGTTCTGAGTCGCCGGAGAGGTAAGAGGAAGGGATGGAGGGTGGGACAAGAGAGTCCAAGGGACAGAAAAGGAAAGGAAAACTGAACTAAAAGGAGAAATAACGACTGAGAGGACAGCAGAGAAGAGATGAGACTAAGGGGATTGGGTAGGGGCCCCAATCTCTGGAAGCGGAGGAAGGGAGGGGAGAAATTTAGGAGAGAGCGAGAGGTAACAAGGTGTCCGACACCCTTGTCCATCACCAGATTTGTATAGGAACTGCAAGGAGTAGCAAAGCTCCCTGCCAGAATTCAAGGCACAGAATAACTGGCAAATACCCCAGAAGCAGAGTCAGCTATTCTGGAAAAGGACAGGGTAGAGGGACTTAATACTCTCTCAGGAAAGATGTTTAAAAAAACAAAAAAAAAAAAAAACTCCTTTTTTTCACCAAACAGTTGGATGGAAACCAGAAGGAGAACAGGAGGAGGGCAACTACCAACTCCCACCCCATCGGGGTGGAGACATGTAGTAGAGAAGGAGTGCCGCTCGAGCTGTACTCCTTAAAGGAGAATACCCCCCTGTGTGTCCCTGCTTTACCCCGCTCCAAAAAGGAGAGGGGGAGTCACAGAGGAAGGGGGACCCAGAGACTGAGGCCCCAGGGCGATGGTGGGGCGGGTTGTGATGAATGGTGAAGATACACAGAAAGATCAGAATTACGGTGAATACGTAATTTTCATATCTTATCTGTGTCAGTCTTCACCATTCATCTGATAAGATGATACCAAGCCCCCAAGGGGTTGATTAATTACACCCTAAGGGACAGAGTCTCTAGCCCTCAGTGGGTGACACGCTGGGGGGAACCTTCCGGGCCTGAGGAGGCCCGAGGTGGGAAGGCGAGATGGGGTCCCCGGAGAAGGAAGCTTCCTGACAATCGCCGCCTAAGCCCTACGGGAGAAGAGGTAGGTTCCTGGTGGGCGGAGCAAATCACCCCTACCCGGCCAAGGGTGACAACCGGGGAAAGACGAAGCCACACCAATCTCCTAGTGCAGATCGCTGTCCCTACGACCCTGGTAGCTACCTCGCTGGAGTCATAAGATGCCCTCGCTTGGTGCCTTGCTAGCTCCAGGCCACGTGCAGAGAGCGCGATGGCTTGTCAGGTTTGCTCAGAGTCAGGCAAAGCAGCTAGGATCTGACCTAGCGCGGACCACAAGAACCTGTTGTAGGCTGCATAGTGGGCCTGGTGAGCTGAAATAGAAAGAAGCAACCGTGCAGAGTAGAAGGTCCTCCTCCCCAAAAATCAAAATCAGGAGTCTTGATCCGGGGCTGGTCACGGTGGAGGCGCGAAGCCCATCAGAAGTGTCAGGTGCGTGAATCCGGACTGCGGATGAGGCATAGAACCTGGAGACTCCGGGGAGCGCAATACCTCTGGCTGAGGTCCCTAGGGGCAGGGACTCCGGAGAAGGGCCTCTGCCAGAAGCATGAGGGCGCCTCCCGAAGGAGCAGGCCAGGTGGCACCACAAGGGTGGCCCTGCCAAAATCGCCTAAAAAGGCGTGTGCCGCATGCACAGGATTGCTAACAGACAGGGGAGAAAGGTGCAGGTCCTCCAGCATCCTCACGAGGAAGCGCTGGTACTCCTCAGCTGATCTCTATCAGCGGCCGGAGAGATATGAACAGAGGGTTCCTCTCCCCCAGAAGAGGGGAATGAGGAGCTGGAGGTCACCATACGTTCCGAGGGTGGCTGCACGGGGGGAGGTTGAAAACCTGGCTGTCCATAGCCCTAACATAGGCAGGGAACCGAGCAGCCACCGCTCTGAACTGCTCCCAGGTGAGAGGGCCACTAGGACCAAGAATGCCTGAGGTGCTGGAGAATGTGGCAGAGGGATGAGGGGCAGAGCCGAGAAAGGAAGTCGGCTGACCTCCGCCAGGGCTAGGGAGCGGACCATGAGCACCAGAGGAGGGTGTCGCGGAAGACTCCACAGCTGACAGCTGTACAACCACATTGGCACTGCCTTGGCTGCGCCAAGAAGAATCCCCCAGTGAGGCAATCGGGGCCGTAAAAGTCCAGAAGGGCCGGTCCCCTGCCTCTAAAGAATGGGACCCCTCAAGGAACTGGAAGGGGGGGGAGGGATGGAAGTCCGCACTTCGGCTTCGCCCAGGTGGACCCCAGAGAAAGGCCACGCATGAGCCCACACCCCTCGACTCCTCAGAGTCCGAGAGAGTCCTCCTCCTCGAGAGGGCCAGCCTAGGTAGCTGACAGCTCTGGGCGGCCCCCAAAGGGGAGACCCAAGGAACAGCACCTTCCCCTCCTGCAGGCGTCTGGATAGGCCCCAAAGTTGGGCGATCAAGACACACTACTGGAGGGGGTACCACCACCAAGGGGTCGGAGAAACCCCAAGGCCAGGTTGCAGAGCAATGGTGGCACGCACCACTGCCTGCTGGTCAGCACCACTGACCCTAACCTCTGGGACTACCTGACGCTCCTCAGTAGGGGACCGACTACAACTCGTCGACGAGACCACTGGGTCGCACTCCTCCGCAGACAACCCCGAAGGGTGTGACTGCCCGTCCTGACTCCGAGCCCGACTCCGACTCTGAAGAAGTAGAGTCCGAGGCTCTGAGCCAAACAGTAGGAGGGTGGGCGAAGATGACTTTGCCAGAGGGCCCGGCAGCCAGAGCAGTGCCCGAGGCGGCACCTGTGCCCTCCGCAACCCCGTGGGCGGGGCTCACAGAAGGCGCCAGGGCAACTCGGGCCGAGGTCAGAGCCAGGGAGCCAGCCATGGGCGCCGTCAAGTCCGCGCTGGCACTGGGGGCGGTACCAGGGACAGAGGCAGCACCGGCGGCAGTCCTAGCAAGAACATGTGCGACAACACCGCCCAGGCCCCTCAGCGCCACGGCGGCACCAAGGACCCGAAGCGGCGGCTGGCGGCCCGAGGCGGACTCGGGCGCTGAGCGTGGCACCAGCTGACCCCTCGGTGCGAGCGGCACCAAAGTACCGGCATAAGGCGGCAGCGACTGCGGTAAAGAAAGCAGAACCACGCAGGCATAGCGCCGTGCTCAACCTCGGCACCCGGAGGGACATGGCAAAAGGCGACGCCCGGTCCTGCCCCACGCGCCGAGACGGAGTCGACAGGGCCTGGCGCCGACAGGGCCCTCGGCGCTGCGAATGGTGCCAAAGGCTCCGATGGCACTGACCGACAGCGTTGAGGACGGCGTCGAGCCGCGGGAGCGACACCGGGGAAGCCTTCACCCCCGAAGGGGTGATTGCCGTGGCGGCGCCTCCCGCCCACTCCCGGGAGGAAGCGGGACAGGCCTCCTGTGCTGCGGGAGGAGCCTCGGCAATGGCCAAGCTACAAGTAGCCGAGGCTCCCTCCTCCTCCTCGGTCCGTGTAGAACTGGGAGGGAACCCGGAGGAAAGGCCGAGAGAGCATGGCTTGGCCCAACGAGTGCGAACCCTACCCCCGAAAGTCGGCGGAGCTCGCCCCACTTTCCACGCTCGCTGTTAGAGGACGCAGCGGTCCATGGAAAAGCAGGCGTCGCACAAATCCATGTCATGAAGCGGGCCAAGACACGCGAGACACCGGTCATGCTGGTCGGTAAATACAGGTTACTCACCTGTAACAGGAGTTCTAGGAATGGTATATGTTGTTCATCCACACTTATTGGCAGGTATCCTTGCCGCTTTAAATCTTGCTGGAAGGTCTTCAAGCTGGCTCCTCCCACCCACCGGGTGGTATAACTCGGCTCCATTCCATGGCGCCAGATCTGGCCGCTGGAAGCTCAGGTTGTGCGTCGGCCGGCCGGGAGGTCCGGTGGATCGTGTGGATGAACAACATATACCATTCCTAGAACTCCTGTTACAGGTGAGTAACCTGTATTTCTAGGACATGGATATGTTGTTCATCCACACTTATTGGCAGACTCCTAGCAGTTCTCTGGGAGGAGGGAGGCAAGACGCACACCCCAATACTTACTTGGGAAAGAGAGACTGGAGAACCGAGGCCCCAAAACCAGCATCCCGGCGTGACTCAAGGTCGATGTAATGGGTAATGAAGGTGTGTGCTGACTTCCAGGTAGCAGCCCTGCAGATTTCCTGGATAGGGCCCCTGGAAGCAGCCACCCTTGCAGCAGTATGGCGGGTAGAATGAGCTCTTATCCCTCTGGGAGGGAGGCTCCATGCCATCAACTTATAGCAGAGATCTATGCAGGAGGTGACCCACCTGCTTGTCTCATCATTGGCTGCAGGTCTGCCAGATCTGGCTTCAGCGTAGGTGACAAACAGCTGGCGAACCTCTCCCGAATTTCAGCCGTGCGCTCCTTATAATAGGCGAGCGCCCTTCTAGGGTCCAGAGTATGGAGCCTATATTCGGCCTCCGAGGTGTGACTGGGGTAGAACACCGGCAGAGTCAACACCTGGTTAAGGTGAAACTCCGACACCACCTTCGGAAGGAATTTCGGGTGGGGGCGCAGGACAACCTTGTCCCTGTGGAAGACCAGGTAAGGAGACTCGATGGAAAGCGCCTGGAGCTCTCCCATCCTTCTGGCTGGCGTATAGCCACCAAGAAGGCGGTCTTCCACGACAGGTGAGAGAGAGCACACCTGTGCATAGGTTCAATAAGCTTGCCCATGAGCTTTGCCAGTACCAGCAGTAGATCCACGGAGGTGGAGGTTCTGCATACGGAGGGAATGTGATCAAGGCCTTTGAAAGCCCTGAACCACCTTCTCCTGCGCCACTGACTGCTTCCGGCCCGCGCCCGGTAAGCAGAGATGGCTGCCAGGTGCACCCTTAGGGTCGTCGACCTAAGCCCTTGATTAGAAAGGGACCATAAATAGTCCAGATGCTTGCCAAGGAACAGGAGGAAGGGTCCAAGCCTTGCCCTGACACCAAATGGAAAACCTTCTCCATTTGAAGGCATAGCATTTTCTGGTGCGACTCATACGGGACGCCTCAACTACATTGAGGACCTCGTCGGAAAGACCCAAGGCCTGGAACTCTAGCCAGCTCAGGAACCAGGCGGGCCGGGTGCAGGGATTGAAGGTCCGGATGGAACGCCTTCCCTGATTGACTGAGGCAGGTCCGGCGAGCTGGAAGCTGCCATGAGTCCTGGAGCTGAGACTGAGGAGATCTGGGTACAGAACTCGTGAGAGCCAGTCTGGGGCTATCAGAATCACCTGCGCCTTTGTCCCTCCTCGCTTGAGAAGCACCTTGTGGATCAAGGGAAATGGGAAAGAAAGGCGTGAAGAGGCCAGGGTCCACTGCCTCGAGAAGGCATCCCCTGCAGCGAGCCCTGCTGAGGCGGGCATGGAACAGCCTCAGCTTCGCGTTCTCCCTGGAGGCAAACCGGTCCACCTGAGGTGTGCCCCAATGGGAGAACAGATGCTGTACTACCTCCAGCAGGAGAGACCACTCGTGGGATGCAGCCCCTATCCGGCTTAGGGCATCGGGCCAGGGTGTTGGAGGCTCCTGCCACATGAATGGCTGGAGATCCGCCTCCAGGCGCATACAGTGACCAAATCTTGAGCTTCCTTGCATAGAAGCATGGGCAGCGTCCCACCCTGGCGGTTTAGATAGTACATGGTCGTGGTGTTTGTCCGTCTGGACTTGGACCACTTGACTCCCGGAGGAGCGGAGCAAAGGCGGTGAGAGCTGGCGGACCACTCAGAGCTCCAGCAGGTTGATGTGGCATCGGGACTCCAGCTGGGACCAGAGGCCGTGAGCCAGTGTTCCCCAGATGGGCACCCCAACCCATCAGAGAGGCATCGGTCGATAGAGAGACCGTCGGCTCGGGGCGGACGAACGGGATGCCCTCCTGCAAATGACCTGGAACGATCCACCACTGGAGAGCGTTCCACATCCCCTGAGTCACCGACACAAGCTGGTCCAAAGGATCACAGCGTTGTGACCACTGACTGGCCAGTCCCCATTGAAGGGGACGCATGTTCCAGCGGGCCCAACGGACCACGCTGGTGCAGGCCACCGTGAGACCCAGGAGGCGCAGGAAGTCCCGGGCAGGGTGCAATTGCCCAACCAGAAATGATTGGGCAAAGGAGGAAAGAACCTCGGCCCTGTCCGCCGGGAGCCGCGCTCTGGCTCGAAGAGAGTCGAGCTGCGCCCCGATGAACAGAATCACCTGCTTCGGCTCGAGTTCCGACTTGGCCTCGTTGATAAGGAGGCCCAGTTGAGAGCAGACCTGGAGGGCCAGATCTCTGGACCACTCCACCTCCTGCCTGGAGGGAGCTGCTATCAGCCAGTCGTCCAGGTAAGGGTACACCCGGACCCCTCGGCGCCGCAGGAATGCTGTCACCACTGCCATGCATTTGGTGAAGACCTGGAGGAGACAAGTCCGAAGGGCATGGCTCGAACTCGGAGAGGGATCCTTCCGCTGGAAGGCGAAGGAATTCTCAGAGACGGATTTGATAGGACGCGGAAAAAACGCGGTCCTGCAAGTCCAGAGAGCAGAACTACACGCTGCTTCCAAGGATGGTATTATCTAGGCTGAGTGACCATCCTGAAGGTTGAGACCTTAGAAACTTGTTTAGGTAGGTGTAGGTGAGAATGGGCGCCAGCCCCGTCCGTTCGGAACCAGGAAGTACCTGGACACAAACCCTGGGTCTGAGGGGGTCCGCTACCACCCTGATCACCTCCTTCGGAGGAGGAGGCGATGTCAGTTCGACAGGCAGACAGTGAACTGAACCCCAAGGCCCCAGTGCGGCGGCTCTGAAGGGTGGGGCCTGCTCGAGGCCAGAGGCAGGCCTTTTCCACCACCTCCAGTACCCACCTGTCCGTGGTAACTGGCGGAGCAGGCGGAAAGGAAGTGTCGGGCCGTCCCCGCAGAGGAACCAAGGGGAGTGGGTGGCGGAGATGGGCGACACCCCTCAGCCCGTCACCTGGGCAGGCTTGGAGGAGGGACGGCCGAGGGACCTCCTGGGCCTTTTCCACCCTGCCTCCTGTTAGAGGAAGCCGGCGGCTTGGGTTTGGGATGCCAAGGCGAACCTGCTGGCCCTGACGATGCTAGGCAGGCGCACGCCGAGGCGCCAGAAGGACCGAAAAGAACTTAAGGCTGTGGTTGCGGCCTTTGTCCTTCTAGCGGAAGAGACCGAGTCAAGGTAGCATTGGACTTCTCGGATCCTCTGCAGGTGACCTTCCACCCCAGGGCGAAGAGGTCAGTCCCAAAAGGGACATCCGCCAACTTGTGCTGGGTATCCGAGTAAAGGTGGATATCCTCAGCCAAACCACGTCGGCAGCATAGCCACTGCGGCACGCCACCGACCTGGCACATGAGTCCCCAATATCTAAAGCAGTCTGGAGCTGCTGTTTGGCCACTGCCCTGGTCCGCACCTGCTTGACCATAGTCTGCAGATCCAGCGGGAAGATGAGATGACCTCATCCAGGGAGCCCAACAGGGCATGAGAAAAATGTGCCATGAGGGCGGCGAACTGGCCTGGCGAAGGCCGAGAGAGCGCCAGCATAGACTTTTCACCCGACATAATCCAATTTCTTGGATTCCTTGTCCGGAGGTTTATCCATCCCTGGCGTTGCCGGCGCATGAGCTGTCGGTAACCAACCCCTCAGCAGAGGGGTGCTCCGAAAAACCGGATAGGGAACCGGTAGGGACCGCATACTTCCTGGCCATCCTGGCCGAAGGCGCAGGACAGGAAGCAGGGCGCTGCCAAAGCTCCAAGGCCGGACCCACTATGGCCTCGGCCACCGGAAAGGCCTCCGTTGGAGAATTCCCCTCAGTCCAGAATCTCCGTGAAGGGATACCTGGCCCGTTTGGAAACGGGTTCGAGCTTCATCCCGGTGGACTCCGAGATGAGCCGAAGCAGTCCTAGGAAAGAACGACGGGCTGATCGTCAGTGACTGTCCTCCTGAGGACTCCAAGTCTAGTCGGCTTGGAGAAAGGAGGATGTCAGTTCGGACTCGGACGAGGTCCTCGAGAGCTGCCTCTGGCCTGAGCCACCCTCTACCTGCCGAGGTCGATTAGGAGTGGGGTAACAGACAGCCTATGGGAGTGACCCATGGCCGACCGAGAATCCCTGGTGAGGCCCCAAATAGTGGCTGTGGGCGGAGGTTCCACTGGAATCGGTGGAGCAGCTGGTTTGGGCAGACAACGGCCTGGGTACAGGCTCCTCGGGTAAGTCGGGGGTTGTCGGCAGCTCGGTGACAGCCATAATGGCCGGGAAAGGCGACTGAAAATATTACTCGGTCAGGAGGAGAGCACCGGTGGGATCACTGACTGGAAGGCCTGCAGGGCATAAAGAACTGCTCATTTCAAAATATTTATGTGGCGATGAGCTTCCTGGGGTGTCCACGAGCCTGAGACCTGACCTCGTCGAGGTGTGCTCCCCAACCGAACAGAGGCGTCCATGGAGAGCGTCACAGTTGGAGCCGGAGCAATGAAGGGGACCCCTCTCCGACATGTTCTTTGAATCTAGCCACCATTGCCAATCCCAGATTACGGCATTCGTGATCCAAATTGGAAGCTGCAAATGGTCTTGCTTCTGATCCCATTGAACCCATAACATCCACTGGGTCACCCGCATGTGGAGACGGGCTAGTGGGACTGTTGCAATGGCCGCAGCCATATGTCCGAGCAGGCAAAGAACCAGTCTGGCTGGGACTGTCTTCTTTGCCAGGATGTCCCTGATGAGGGATCTGATGTGTTCCGCTTGGTCCTGGGGCAGAAAAGCTCTCCCCTGGACAGTGTCCAGAACTGCGCCTATGAACTGCAGATTCTATGACGGAACCAGGTGCGACTTCTCCTGATTGATAATAATGCCCAACGTCCCGAACAGGGACTGAATACAGTGGATTGCGGACATCAAAGCCTACCGAGAGGGTGCCATGAGGTGCCAATCGTCCAGGTAGGGGAACACGTAGTGGCCTTGTCTCCTTAGAGCAGCCGCTACAACTGCCATGCACTTCGTAAGCACCCGAGGTGCCGATGAACGTCCGAAAGAGGGGGCTCGGAACTGATAATGGCGACCTAGAAGTTCGAAACGCAAGAACTTCCTGTGCGCTCGAGAAATGGGTATGTGCAGGTCAGCATCTTGCATGTCCAAGGACGCTAGGAAGGCGCCCTGCTTGAGCATGGGTATCAAACCGGGAAGGGTCACCATGCAAAAGCGTTTGTAAAGGACTGAAGCACTGAGACTGCTGAAATCCAGTATCGGACGGAGGTCCCCTGTCTTTTTGGGAACCAGAAAAAAGTGGGAATAGTAACCTGCACCTCTCTGGTTCCTCAGTACGTGCTCTATAGCTCCCTTTCCCAGAAGCGCAAGCACCTCCTGCTGTATAAGCAGTGCATGCTGACCCGAATAACGGGAAAGCAGAGGATGTCTTGACGGTGGGTGGTCGAGGAATTCTATAAAGTGACCTCTCTTGACCAGTTGAAGGACCCACCGGTTGACAGTGATCGACTGCCACCCTGAAAAGTGGCGAGAGATGCGACCCCCAACCTTTTCTGCCCATTGATCCAGAAGAGGGCCGGGGGCCAGGAAGGAGTCATGCTGTGGCGGCATTACCCCCCGCCCCCGCGCAGGCTGGGCCGGTTTGGTATACTGCTGACC
Organism: Neoceratodus forsteri; assembly: GCA_016271365.2. Lineage (NCBI taxonomy): Eukaryota > Metazoa > Chordata > Ceratodontiformes > Ceratodontidae > Neoceratodus > Neoceratodus forsteri. The sequence continues at coordinate 424,828,227 of CM028138.1, forward strand.
TCGGCCTGGGAAGACTTAGGTTGGGCCTTACGGTGGAAGGTGCCCTCTTGCTGCTGGCGAACATGGCTGCTCTCGTCCTGCAAGAAAACGGTTCTGGTTCCTACGAAAGGAACCAGATTTGGGTCTGTACATGGCCTGTACAGTCCTTACTGCCTTCCCGGCGTCCTGAAGCTTGGTGATGACCTTTTCAGAGGGTTCACCAAAAAGGACCTCTCCGTTATAAGGGACGTCCTGGATACTCTTCTGTATGTCTGGGGTAAATCCGGAGACACGGAGCCAGGAGTGTCTCCGGAGACAGACGCCTGAAGCTGCGCCCCGGCAGATGAGTCCACAGAATCATATGCGGCTCTCAACACTTGGGTCTCCACGTCTGACCCTGTGCGAAGGAGGTTCAAGAGCTCTTCCTTCTGCTCGCCATCTGGTAGTTTGTCAACCAGGTCCTGACTCTGTTCCCACAGGGCATTCTGAAACTGAACCATATGAGTCAGATAGTTCAGTGACCTGATGGAGCATGTAGCAGCCGCATACATGCGCCTCCCCAGGGCATCCAACTGCTTGGATTCCTGGTCCGGTGGCTGTGCACTCAGATATTGTGGTCGTTGAGACGCATCATGGGAGGCCCTAATGACCAGGGAATCAGCCAGGGGTTATTGTGCCAAGTACGGGTCCAAAGTAATGCACCTGGGAAACAAAAACCCAGGAGAAGAGTACACAATAGCAGGGGAGGTACTAACAACAACAAAAATGGAAAGGGACCTGGGAGTAGTCATATCAGATGACCTAAAGGTGGATAAGCAATGTGAAAAGTCAGTAAGGAGAGCCAGGGGGATACTGGGATGCATAGGAAGAGGCATCACAAGTAGAAAAAGGGAAGTGGTTATCCCTCTATACAGACAGTTGGTGAGACCCCATCTGGAGTACTGTGTGCAGTTTTGGAGACCTCATCTATGCAAGGACATAGACAGGATGGAAGCAGTCAGAGGAGGGCAACAAAATGGTGCAGGGTCTACATCAGAAACCATAAGAAGAGAGACTGAGAGAAGCTTAATATGTATACCCTTGATGAAAGGAGGAAGGGGACATGATAGAAATGTTCAAGTACCTCAGGGAATCAACAAAGTCCAGGAGGGTAGCATCTTTCACGAAAAGAAATGTAAGAACAAGGGCACAGTTTAAAGATAATGGGGACGGCTCAGGGGTAATGTGAGGAAATTATTTTTCACGGAGAGAGTGGTGGATACATGGAACAGCCTTCCTGAGGAGGTCGTTGGGTCTAAAACAGTGGGGGAATTCAAACATGCATGGGACAGACACAAAGCAATTATAGTGGGGGGTTGCAGGAAGCAGGCCGTTGGTTAACTACAATCTGCAGCTTATCCAGTAGGTAGGGAAATGGGCAGACTGGGTGGGCCAAGTGGTCCTTATCTGCCGTCAAAGTCTATGTTTCTCTGCCGGGGCCCTGTACAGGCGGTCAGCTTTCTTCGGCACCGCCAGGGTGGAGTGCAGACGCTTCCACGCAGCCTAGGTGACGTCCGCGAAGGTGTCCACCAATGGTGGCACCACCACAGGCTTAGGGTCCTTCTGCTGAAGCTAATGAGCTAGGCGCTGTCTCTCGGGGTCGAGATTTTCCGAATCTCATCCCATGTTCTCCTGGATGTGCCTCATGATTTCGGAAGAAGAGGGATCATCCGGAGGTGACCTGGGCAGGTCTCGTGGGTCAGGTGATGGGATGCTGATTGGAGAAGGAGACCTAGAGGTAGCTGAGGTGTCAGGTCTAGAATCATCCCCCTGCGGAGTGGACCGTCGACGTCTGGGTCACTTAGGACTGGGAGATCCTGAGGGAGATCTTGAAGGGGGCCTTCTCCGTTCTTTGGATCTTTCCCTAGGAGGTGGAGTAGGTTCCTTGGGGGTCGGTGGTCTTCCTGCTGGCCCCTGTGGTGGAGGAGGGGGGGGAGCAGGAGGTGAAGGAGGAGGAGGAGGAGGATTTACTGGGATCACGTCCTTCTTTATTGTGTCCCACCAAATGGTGAAGAGATCTTTGACTTCCTGAATATTCATACCGGACGACGGACCTGGCGTCGGTGGTCTGTCGCCGGTTACGGGTGTCGGGTCCAAGGGCGTCGCCGGGTTTGGTGAAGGCTCCTGTGGAAGTCCGGCATCCTCGCTGTCGCCTGCCTGGTCATCAGGCAACATCAGGTCTTCCTCTGTAGAGTCCCGGCGACCGGTGAAGGGGAGGCAGTCTTCGGCTCCGGTGAACATCTCACTGACTATGAGTGCTTAGCCGACGTCTGGTCCAACGGGCGTTTAACTGATGAAGGGTCGGTAGCCCGCTTTGGGTCCATCGTCCATTTTAGGGACGTCAGGTCCTCAGTCTTCCTGGGAGGGGGATCCGGACCCCTAGGAGGCTGGGAAGCCGATCTGGCGTCGGAGTCCCGGCGTCTCTCTGAGGAAGCTTGAGGTTTTGAAGAGGACTTGGACCGGTGACAGTCTGAAGACTTTGAGAAGGCCCGAGAGGGTGTTGAGGAAGCCGAAGGCCTGAAAGTCTTGATAGGATGCAGAGAAACCGAACTACTGCCTGGAGACTTAACCTTTACTGGAGGGGGCCGAGAGCAAGCCCTGGAGGGAGAGCGGTCTGAGCACATAGAGCCTGAGCTGGTGCTTCTCCTGATGCTTGTCTTGGTGCTTATGGGACTTAGAGGTAGACTCACCTCTGAAGGCAGGGTCTTTGTCCATGCTTTTCAACTTTTCTTCCAAGAGAAACCCCTGAAGTGCCTTCTGGCGGCGGATCCGGGTGCGACTACTGAACCGCTGGCAAAAGGAGCAGGCCTTGGTGTCGTCTTCTGGACCCAAGCACCACAGACAGGATGAATGTAGATCCTTGAAAGGGATCTGTTTGCCGCAGGCACACTTGGAGGGACGTCCTTCTGAGGAAGGAGTTGGAAATGCTGACATTTAGAGTAAAACTTTGAAAGTTCTAGGCGTTGTTCGCTAGAGTGGGACCGTGAGGCCGATGCTGGCGAGTTGACGGCGGGAAAAGAACTGGGGAATCGCCCCCTTTTATATGCCTGATGTCGGGGGCGGTCCCCGCTGGATACTGCTAGCTAGAAAATTTCCGTGGGGTCCTGGCGCCTGCCGGCTTCAGTCCTAATGGTGTAACCTGCAGCAAGAGCCATTTCTTGAAGTAAGATCAGGAAGTTGTTATCCCCCTGTACAGACAGTTGGTGAGACCCCATCTGGAGTACTGTGTCCAGTTCTGGAGACCCCATATCCGCAAGGACACAGACAGGATGGAGGCAGTTCAGAGGAGGGCAACTAAAATGGTGCAGGGTCTGCAACACAGCCATACAAGGAGAGACTAAAGGAGCTTAATATACAGGTTACTCACCTGTAACAGGAGTTCTAGGAATGGTATATGTTGTTCATCCACACTCATTGGCAGTATCCTTGCCGCTTTAAATCTTGCCGGAAGGTCTTCAAGCTTGCTCCTCCAACCCACCCAGGTGGTATAACTCTCGCTCCGCCCCATGACGCGCAGATCTGGCCCGCTGGAAGCTCAGGTTGTGTCGCGAGAGGTCGGGTGGTCGTGTGGATGAACAACATATACCATTCCTAGAACTCCTGTTACAGGTGAGTAACCTGTATTTCTAGGGACATGGATATGTTGTTCATCCACACTCATTGGCAGACTCCTAGCAGTTCTCCGGGAGGAGGGAGGCAAGACGCACCCCATATACTTACTTGGGAAAGAGAGACTGGAGAACCGAGGCCCCAAAACCAGCATCCCGGCGTGACTCAAGGTCGATGTGGTAGTGGGTAATGAAGGTGTTTGCTGACTTCCAGGTAGCAGCCCTGCAGATTTCCTGGATAGGGACGTCCCTGGAAGCAGCCACCGTTGCAGCAGTATGGCGGGTAGAATGAGCTCTTATCCCTCTGGGAGGCTCCATGCCCGCCAACTTATAGCAGAGATCTATGCAGGAGGTTACCCACCTGCTTATCGTCCGCTTGGCTGCAGGTCTGCCAGATGCGGCTTCAGCGTGGAGGTGACAAACAGCTGGCGAACCTCTCCCAATTTCAGCCGTAAGCTCCTTATAATAAGCGAGCGCCTTCTGAGGTCCAGAGTATGGAGCCTATATTGACCTCCGAGGTGATTGGGGTAGAACACCGCAGAGTCAACACCTGGTTAAGGTGAACTCCACACCACCTTCGGAAGGAATTTCGGTGGGGACGAGGACAACCTTGTCCCTGTGGAAGACCAGGTAAGGAGACTCTATGGAAAGCGCCTGGAGCTCTCCCATCCTTCTGGCTGACGGATAGCCACCAAGAAGGCGGTCTTCCACGACAGGTGAGAGAGAGCACACCTGTGCATAGGTTGAATGGCTTGCCCATGAGCTTTGCCAGTACCTAGCAGTAGATCCCGGAGGTGGGGGTTCCCACTGGAGGGAAAATGTGATAAGGCCTTTGAAAAAGCGCCAGACCACCTTCTCATGCTGCACATCGACTGCTCCTGCCCGCCCGGTAAGCAGAGATGGCTGCCAGGTGCACCTTAGGGTCAGCCGACCTAAGCCCTTGACTAGAAAGGGACCATAAATAGTCCAAGATGTCTTGCCAAGGAACAGGAGGAAGGGTCCAAGCCCTTGCCTGACACCAAATGGAAAACCTTTTCCATTTGAAGGCATAGCATTTTCTGGTCGACTCTCACGGGACGCCTCAACTACATTGAGGACCCGTCGGAAAGACCCAAGGCCTGGAACTTAGCCGCCAGGAACCAGGCCGTCAGGTGCAGGGATTGAAGGTCGGATGGAACACCTTCCCTGATTGACTGAGAGCAGGTCCGGGCGAGCTGGAAGCTGCCGCGAGTCCTGGAGCTGAGACTGAGGAGATCTGGTACCAGAACTGGCGAGGCCAGTCTGGGGCTATCAGAATCACCTGCACCTTGTCCCTCCTCGCCTTGAGAAGCACCTTGTGGATCAAGGAAATGGGGGAAAGGCGAAAGAGGCCCGGGTCCATTGCCTCGAGAAGGCATCCCTGCAGCGAGCCCTGCTGAGGGGCGGGCATGGAACAGACTCAGCCAGCTCTCCATGGAGGCAAACAGGTCCACCTGAGGTGTGCCCCAAAGGAGAACAGATGCTGTACTACCTCCGCAGGAGAGACCACTCGGGATGCAGCCCCTATCCGCTCAGGGCATCGGCCAGGGTGTTGGAGGCCCTGCCACGTGAATGGCTAGGAGATCCGCCTCCAGGCTGCGCACGAGTGACCAAATGCGGAGAGCTTCCTTGCATAGAAGCATGGAGCGCGTCCCGCCCTGGCGGTTTAGATAGTACATGGTCGTGGTATTGTCCGTCTGGACTCGGACCACTTGACCCCGGAGGAACGGAGCAAAGGCGGTGAGAGCTAGGCGGACCGCTCGGAGCTCCAGCAGGTTGATGTGGCATCGGGACTCCGCGGGGACCAGAGGCCATGAGCCCGTGTTCCCCAGATGGGCACCCAAACCCATCAGAGAGGCATCGGTCGATGAGAGACCGTCGGCTCAGGCGCGGACGAGCAGGGATGCCCTCCTGCAAATGAACTGGAACGGTCCACCACTGAGCGCCCACAACCCCTGTGTCACCGGCTACAAGCTGGTCCAAGGATCGCAGCGCCAGGACCACTGGCTGGCCAGTCCCCACTGAAGGACGCATGTTCCAGCTGGCCCAACGGACCACGCTGGTGCAGGCCATGAGACCCAGGAGGCGAGGAAGTCCCCGGCAGGGCGAATTGCTCAAACCAGAAATGATCGGGCAAAGGAGGAAAGAACCTCGCCCTGTCCGCCGAGCCGCCTGGCTCGAAGAGAGTCGAGCTGCGCCCGATGAATAGAATCACCTGCTTGCTCGAGTCCGACCTTGGCCTCGTTGATAAGGAGGCCCAGTTGAGAGCAGACCTGGAGGGCCAGATCTCTGGACCACTCCGCTCCTCCCTGGAGGGAGCTGCTATCAGCCAGTCGTCCAGGTAAGGGTACACCCGACCGCGCGCGCAGAGGAAATGTCACCACTGCTATGCATTTGGTGAAGACTGGAGCTGGAGACAAGTCAAGGGCATGGCTTGAACTCAAGAGGGATCCCTCTGCTCGGAAGCGAAGGAATCTCTGGTGAGACGGACGATAGGGACGTGAAAAACGCAAGGGTCCTGCAAGTCCAGAGCAGAACCACACGCCGCTCCAAGGATGGTATTATCTGAGCCAGAGTGACCATCCTGAAGGTTCGAGACCTTAGGAACTTGTTTTAGGTCGTGGGACGAGAATGGCGCCCAGCCCCCGTCCGCTTTTGGAACCAGGAAGTACCTGGACACAAACCCTGGGTCTGAAGGAGGTCCACCACCTCTCTTACCACCTCCTTCTGGAGGAGGGAAGCGATGTCGGCTCGACCGAGCCGCCAGTAGAGGCTGGGGATCCCAAAGCCCCGAGGCGGCGGCTCTGAAGGGTGGTGCCTGCTCAATTCCAGAGGCAGGCCTCTTCCCACACCTCCAAGACCCACCTGTCCGAGGTAACAGCGGACCAGGCGGAACGGAAGTGCGAGCCGTCCCCAGGGGACCCAGGAGTAAGGTGACGGGGATGGGGCGACACCCTCAGCCCGTCACTGGGCAGGCTTGAGGAGGGACCGGGCCGAGGGACCTCCTGGCCTTCCTCCCTGCCTCCTGTTAGAGGAACGGCGGCTTGGGTTTGGGATGCCAGGCCGAGCCTGCTGGCCCTGGCGCGCTGGGCAGGGCCGAGGGCACAGAAGGACGAAGGGCTTAGGCTGTGGTTTGCGGCCTTTGTCCTTCTGAGCGGAAGAGACCGAGTCCAAGGTGGCATTGGACTTCTCGATCCTCTGCAGGTGACCTTCCACCCCAGGGTCAGAGGTCAGTCCCAAAAGGAACATCCGCCAACTTGTGCTGGGTATCCGAGTAAAGGTGGATATCCTCAGCCAAGCCATGACGATAACCCACTCTTGACGCCACCGATCTGGCACATGAGTCCCCTATATCAAAGCAGTCTGGAGCTGCTCTTTGGCCCTGCCCTGCCCTGGTCCCGCACCTGCTTAACCGTAGTCTGCAGATCGGTAGGAAGATGAGGATGACCTCATCCAGGAGCCCAACAGGGCATGAGAAAAATGTGCCATGAGGGCGGCGAACTGGCCTGGCGAAGGCAGAGAGGGACGCTAGCGTAGACTTTTCGCCCGACATAGTCAATTTCTTGGACTCCTTGTCAGGAGGTTTGTCCACATCCTGGCGTTGCCGGCCGAAAAGCTGTCGGTAACCAACCCTCAGCAGAGGGTGTTCCAAAAACGGACAAGGAACGGTGGGGACCGCATACTTCCTGGCCATCCTGGCCGGGCGCGAGGGCAGGAAGCAGGCGCTGCCAAAGTTCCAGTGCGGACCCACTGGCCTCGGCCACGGAAAGGCCTCCGTCGGAGATCCCTCGGTCCAGAATCTCCGTGAGGATACCTGGCCCGTTTGGAAGCGGGTTCGAGCTCCATCCGGTAGACTCCGAGATGAGCGAAGCAGTCCTAGGAAGGACGACGGGCTATCGTCCATTGACTGACCTCCTGAAGACTCCAAGTCCAGTCGCTTGGAAGAAGGAGGAATCATCTTCGGACTCGGAAGAGTCCTCGAAAACTGCCTCTGGCCTGAGCCACCCTTCACCTGCCGAGGTCGGTCGGGAGTGAGGTAACTGACAGCCGATGGGGTAAACCCTTAGCCGACCGAGATCATGGTCGGGCCCCAGTGGTGGCTGTGGGCGGAGGTTCCACGGAATCGATTGGAGCAAGCTGGTTTTGGCCGAACAACCGGCCTGGGTATAGGCTCCTCAGGACAAGTGGGGTTGTGCAGTTCGGTGACAGCCATAATGGCGGGGAAGAGGCGGGTGGCTTATTCGACCAGGAGGGCTGTTGCAACATAAGGTCCTCGTACCGTCGGCGTAATTTACATGAAGCACTCCCCTCATCCGAGGAGGAGGGGGCGAGATGACCTGCCGCTTACCGCAGTGCCGAACCGAGACCGCCTATGTGACGGTGGGAGCAGCTGGACCCATGAGGTCAGACAGAGTCCCGGAATTTCCGGGTCGGCTGCGGGAGGTGTCGGCCCGGAACCGCACTCCTTCGGCTCGGAAGGTCCATCCGAGGGCTCGGAACCGGAGGCACAGGCGAGCCACAGGATCCTCAGCCTCTCGGGGGAACCGGAGAGGGAATCTCGGCTGCTAAAGCGACAGCCAGTCCAATGAGTAGAAATATCTCGACTTCATCGGTGAGGTCTCGGTCAACTGACCTGGCGGGGACACCGTGAGGCCAGTGGCGAGCTGGCCAGTCGGCGAGCCGGCGGTCGACGGCCGGGAGAGGGACCTTCCGGCCCAAGAGCGCCGACGAGGGACTTACCCTGTCCCTCTTTTGGACCGAGAATAAGGTCCCGCAGCGCATGAGCCCTTCTCCTTTAGTGGAGAGGGACAGACAAAGCTCCTAAAAAGAAGCCGTGTAGGAAGAACCCAGAAGGCGGGATAAATGCGCGGCCGAGGAAGATCGTGATGCCGCCCTCCTCTTGAGGCGACCATCCGTCGAGCCTGATCCGCTTGAAACCACGCCCGCGGACACCGCCAACAGGGCCTCCTTGGACTTCACGGAGGGAACGCTCGGGACGCCCAGTTGCAATCGGGCAGCACGGTCTTCGAGGACGTAGGCCGAGAAAGATGAGCACAGGTCGCAAGCCTGCGGGTCGTGCTCAAGGCCTAGGCAGTATACACCGTGGAGTGAGGATCCGTCCGAGACATCTTCTGCCGCATGGGCATCTCCAAATCGGAGTCGATTTGTCCGCCGCAGCTGAGGATAGAAGACTGAAGTCTTTTGCAAAATTTTATTTTAAATCCATAACGGAGAAATAGGAACCGATTGCAAATGCAGAGCGTTAAGGAGGAACCTGAGCTTCCAAGCGGTAAGGAAGATCTGGCGTCATGGGGCGGAGCCGAGGTTATACCACGGGTGGGTGGGAGGAGCAAGCTTGAAGACCTTCCGGCAAGATTTAAAGCGGCAAGGATACTGCCAATGAGTGTGGATGAACAACATATCCATGTCCCTAGAAATGTATGCCCTTGAGGAAAGGGGGGGGGGGGGAGAACATGATAGAAACGTTTAAGTACCTCAGTGACATCAACAAAGTCCAAGAGGGTAGCATCTTTCAGAAAAAGAGATGTGCAAGAACAAGGGGACACAATCTGAAGATAGACGGGGGATGGCTCAGGGGCAACGTGAGGAAGTTTTTTTTCCATAGAGAGGGTGGTGGACGCATGGAACAGCCTTCCTGAGGAGGTTGTGGGGTCTAAAACTGTGGCAGAATTCAAGAATGCATGGGACAGACATAAGGCAATTTTTGTGGGGTGCAGGAAGAAATAGGCTGTTGGTTAAATAGGAACTGCAGCTTATCCTCTAGGTAGGGAAATGGACAGACTAGGTGGGCTAAGCAGTCCTTATCTGCAGTCAAAGTCTAGGTTTCTATGTTTCTTGGACTCTATCAGGAGGTCGGTCAGTGTCGGCAGAACTGCCAGTACACGCCAGAACACAGAGGCGGTCACCAGGCTCTTGGCCAAAGGGTGCTCTGTTAACCCCACAAGGGACCCCATAGGCACCGCATACTTGGGAGCCATGTGGGCAGATGGAGCGGGACAGGAGGCAGGGCGCTGCCAAAGTTCTAGAGCCGGGCCGACAACAGCTTCAGTCACAGGAAAGGCCTCCGTCCGGGTATCCTCTCCGTTAAACATGTCCGTAAGTGGATACTCCACCTTTTTCTGGATTGGGTCCAGGGACATCCTTGTAGATTCAGAGATGAGGCGTAGAATCCCTTGGAAAGATGAGGGACCTTCGTCCGTCTCTAAGCCAACGGTTGATTCATCATCACCTGGATGAGAATGCAAGCCAGTGACGTCCGAATCAGAAGAATCCGGGTACAACGGCTGACCACCCAGGTCACCTTCGACCCGCCGAGGCCGGTCTGGGGTAACCGTGACCGACAACCGCCGGAAAAGCCCGGTGTCTGGTCTATCTTCCTTGGAAGAGGCCCCTCCCACAGGCTGTTTGGGCGGTGGTTCCACCACAATCGGTGCAGAGACCGTTTTGGGCCGAACTGGTGGTTTTGCCAGCTCCGCGGGCCGAGGAACCCACTCTCCGAAGGAGTCGGCCTCGGCCTAGGAGGCGAAAGCCAGGTAATGGCCGGTGTAGAAGCTGGAGTTGATTTGTGCCCAGTCAAAATTAGCTGTAGCCACATGAGGTCCTCGTAGCGCCACTGGAGTTTCCGCTGGAGTCTCTCCTCATCTGAGGAGGACGAGGACGACTAATGGTACCGCCTCTTTTTAAAGCATTTATGGCTCTTCCTCGGCTTGTTGGTTGAGGGGGTCTGAGACCTCAATTGACATTGGATGGGCCTACTCGGTTGCTCGGGAGACACTGGCAGGACCGGTGATTTCCTGGGATCAGGGACCACTTCTTTGATGGGAGTCCCAGCAGGCTGGGTCTCGTCATCTGAAAAGGACCAGATTAGGGGTTCGATCGAGGGATTCGTCGACCGGAGTCTGCAAAATCGGATTGATCATGATTTCAACATTGTCGATTGATAATTTGGTCGACTGACCAGATGGCAAAGCCGAAAAGCCAGCGTCTGAAGAAACTTGAGATCTCTCCTGTTCCCAAGAACGTCTCCGTCAAGACAAAGATGATCCCGGATCCTTCTCCCGCTTACGGAATCGAGAGGAGTGTGAGCCCGCAGGTGCCTCTCCCTTGGTCGGGAGAGACTGGCACAACCCTCGGAAGGAACCTGAGAAGGTGGAGCCCAGGTTGAGCGGAACGAAGAAGCTCCAAGAAGTCTCTGTAGCACGAGCCGCTTCCTCCTCGAACGCTTGCATGTGTTCCACATGTGGATACCACAGCCGCGGAAACCGCCCACCAAGCCTCCTTGGATTTCACCGGAGGGTTCCTCTTCTCCGGCCTCCCCACTTTCAGGCCTGCATGACGGTCATCGAGGACGCTGGGGTGAAAAGCGAGACACATATCGAATTTCGAGCTGTCAGGGTCGACACTGAGGCAATAGACGCACATGGTGTGGGGATCGGTACGCAACATTTTCTGGCCGCAAGGGCACCGACGAAATCCGGGGGAAGACTTGTCTTCCATAATCGAGGAAGCAAACTTGCAAACTCTAATGTGAACAATGCGAATTTTCGGAATAACTGAAAGTTTGAAAGCCAGGGCCTACAAGATGCGCAAGCATGAGGAAAGCAACCTGAATCTTCCAGTGGAAAGGAAGATCTGACGTCATGGGGTGGAGCTGAGGTATATACCAGCCGGGTGGGTGGGAAGAGCCAGCTTGAAGACTTCCGGTCCATCTTAAAGTGGAAAGGGACATGCCATTGAGTGTGGATGAACAACATATCCACGTTCCTAGAACCTGTGTTTCCTTCTGCCCAATGAACAACTTCTACTGCACTGTTCCTGAGAAGACCCTGTATTTTGGAAGTGAGAAGGTCTGACTGAGCGGCACACAGGCTGTGCTGTCACTTGGGCAGAAGATCCAGGGGGAGTTCTGCAAAACTGAGAGAATAACCCTCCCAAACAATACTGAGGACCCACTTGTCCAAGGTGACAGATTGCCACTGGGTGTAAAACTGAGTCAGAAGACCTCCCACTGCCTCTGAAGCATCCTCCTCGGGCAGTCGAGGGGGGATTGGGGCTGGACTTTCAGAGGGTGGCACAGGGCGCTTTTGGGCCCTCTGCCTTTTGCTGTGTTTTCTTTTGTGGCTAAGGAGTCTGAATTCTGTTAAAGGCTCCTCGGCCACTACCTAGAAAGGACTGCCTGTTGCAAACTGTCAACAGTTCCTGACCCTCTGTGGGGCAGAAGGAGCCGGCCTGGCTGTTTTTATGGCAATCCTGGTTTTCTGGGCGGCATCTAGCGCTTGTTCAACTTGGAGGCCAAATAGATAAGGACCATTAAAGGGGACACTGATGACCTGCTGCTGAGCATCAGGTGATGTTCTAAGACAGGAGTGTCGCCTGATGCAGATTCCAGCGGCAGTCGCCCTGGCTGCAGTGTCGCTGGCGCCCACAGAAGGTTTCAGCTGGTGACTACTGAACTCAATGCCCCTGGTGACACACTGCAGAAGCTCCATGGTCGTGTCAGACTCCGGGAGGTTCTCTACTACAGACTTAAGTGAATTCCACAGAATATATTCATACTGGGAGAAATGCCCCGGATAACTGGCAATACACATGCCCAAGGTTGTGGCAGTGAAAGCCCATTTTCCCCAAGGTGTCAATTTTACGAGACTCCTTATTGGCAGGACATGCTGTAGCTTCCTGAAGGAGAACAGCTTTGTCGTTTTCTGCCAGCACAACCAATACATCAGTGATAGGCTGTGAAGCCAAGAAGGTTCTCTCCGGGGGGGGGGACGCCACACCATAGAACCAGACGCTGCACAGGGGACCCTCCCCCCAAGAGGCCCTGATGAACTGCCAAACCTAGAGAGAGAGGAGGAAGGAGGTACATGTGCCAGCCCCTGCGAGGAAGAAAAATGAGGGAGAGAGAGGCATGTGGAACCAGCATAGGAGGCGCCAGTACCAGTGAGGGAAGAATATACATCGCTGACTGCCCTCCCTGTTCCGAAGACCACAACCACGGTCCAGTGACACCAGGACTCGAAAGCTCCAGAACTGGGTCTGTTGGTAAGGCCACCAGAGACAGAAGCTGTACCTACTGCTCCATAAGAGCAGTGCAGTGGTGAAACTGCCCACTGGAAACCCTGAAAGAGGACAGAGAAGGGCTCTGGTGTCAAGCAGCCCGGCCGCTAAGAGTAAGTAGGACCACCCCCCCAAGGGGTCAGGATGCATCTACCACTCTCTGCTACTGAGGACTCCCTAGCAGACCTACCAGAGGGTGACCTCGAGCGATACTGTCTTCTTCCGATGGGATGGAGAAGAGCTTGAGGTTGAGCAATGCCGGGTCCCTGACAGAGATCAGGCCTGCTTCTTTCTGTGCTTATAGGAGGACTACCTTCTCATCGAGCAACGGACTGTCTGTGGTCTGACCCCAGTCCCACTGCCAGATCAGCTTTCAAGCTAAGTTTCCCTACCATCACGGATACTGTCCATGGTCAACTCAGTCGATGGCACGCTGAGAGAATTTCTTTCTACAAACTTTTTTTTTTTTTTTTTAAATAGACTATTATTAATTGAATACTGAACGACTATAGCTGCTGTTGTATACACGTGAAGATTGGACTCCCGGCTGGTGAGCACCGTCATCACTGAAGTGCACTCGATGGTGGGGGAGGAACTGAGGCGGCTGGAGGGTTGATGTGGAGATAGCCTATAAAGGCACGAGCCAGTCTCTCAGTGCTGCGCATGCGTGGTCCTATTGGTGCCGGCCCTCCTGAAGATTTTTGGCTCCTGCTGAGTTCTAGCGCCTCTGACGTAGTTTGCAACAGTATGAATGAATGGTGAAGACTAAGTCCAGGAAGATCCAAGGTACCATGCCTGAAAAACAAGTATGCCATCAGAGGACGCCATAAGCACTCTCGTCTTAGTTCAACCAGGCCCCCTAACCAAGTCCTGAAAAGTTTTTAAGCCATCCTGGCAAAAAAAAAAAATATTAAGTTCCATGGCTGGGGCAATGGGAGACCAGTCTTAAATCATGTTGCAGACAAACACAAATAAAAACACCCATGTCCCACCAAGTTACAGTGGTGTGAAAAAGGATTTGCCCCCTTCCTGATTTTCTCTATTATTGCATATTTGTCACACTGGATGTTTTCAGGTCTTTAGACAAAATGTAATATTAGATAAAGGGAACCTGAGTGAACAAATACTGTAACACTTTTTTTTTTTTTTTACTTATTTCATTTATTTATTAAACAGTTAACCAACACCAACTGGCACTGTGTGAAAAGTAATTGCCCCTTACACTTAATAACTGGTTCGCCACCTTTAGCTGCAATGACTGCAACCAAACGCTTCCTATAATTCAATATCAGTCTTTCACATCTGTGGAGGAATTTTAGCCCCTCTTCCTCTGCAGAACTGCTTTAATTCAGTAACATTGGTAGGTTTTCGAGCATGAACTGCTTGTTTCAGGTCCTGCCACAGCATCTCTATTGGGTTTAGGTCTGGACTTTGACTAGGCCACTCCAAAACTTTAATTTTACTTCTTTTCAGCCATTCTGATGTGGACTTGCTTTTGTGTTTTGGATCATTGTCTTGCTGCATGACCCAACTACGCTTCAGCTTCACCTGACGGACGGATGACTGGACATTCTTCTTAAGAATTTTCTGGTACAGAGCAGAATTCATAGTTCCTTCAATTATGGCAAGTCGTCCAGGTCCTGAGGCAGCAAAGCATCCCCACACCATCACACTACCACCACCATGTTTGACTGTTGGTATGATGTTCTTACTGTGTTTGCTTTACGCCAGACATAATGGGATCCATGTCGTCCAAAAAGTTCCACTTTGGACTCATCTATCCATAGAACATTTTCCCAAAAGGCTTGTGGATCATCCAGGTGCTTCTTGGCAAATGAGACTAGCATTTATGTTCTTCTTGGTTAGCAGTGGTTTCCGCCTTGCTACTCTCCCATGAAGCCCATTTTGCCCAGTCTCTTTCTGATTGTGGAGTCATGAACACTGACCTTAGCTGAGGCAAGAGAAGCCTGCAGTTCTTTGGATGTTGTTTTAGGATCCTTTGAGACATCCTGGATGATTTTACGCTGTGCCCTTGGAGTAATTTTGGCAGGCCGCCCACTCCTGGGAAGAATCACTACTGTTCCAAGTGTTCTCCATTTGGAGATTATGGCTCTCTCTGTGGTTCGATGGAGTCCCAGAGCCTTAGAAACAGCTCTATAACCCTTTCCAGACTGATAGATAGCAACAACTTTTTTTCTGATCTTTTCAGGAACTTCCTTTGATCGTGGCATAATGTGCTTGTTGAATCTTTGTGCTGGCAACGTGACTCTAATGGTAAGGGTCAAAATAAGTGAGGTTTATATTGAGCAGGGCTGGCTGTAATCAAGCCTGGCTGTGTTCAATCAGCTGACTCTAATTATCCCTTTAATGGGTTGATTTAACTAGGGGCAATTACTTTATCACACAGTGCCAGTTGGTGTTGGTTAACTTTTTTCATTAAATAAATGAAGTAAAAAAAAAAAAAACAAGTGTTACAGTATTTGTTCACTCAGGTTCCCTCTATCTAATATTACATTTTGTCTAAAGACCTGAAAACATCCAGTGTGACAAATATGCAATAATAGAGAAAAGCAGGAAGGGGACAAATACTTTTTCACGCCACTGTATTACTCACGGACGCTGGACACAACGTCAGAATCTTCTCCCTTTGCCAGAAACTCTTTCAATCCGGTCCATCATTCTGGCCACCACCCCGGGATCTGCGAATTGATAGGGATTCTTCCCTATGTAATGTGCAGGCTAGCTGGCGTAAGCACTACATGGTGAACTCCCAATTGCCTTAAACTGGCTCGAACTCAGTCCAAACATTTTCGGCACTGTCAGGTAGCATAACTCAAGTTCGGGAAGAGGTGTACTTTGGAGCCTTACCAGTCCAAAGGGCCCCACTTTTTGGCACGAGTTATGACAATATCCCTGTCCAGAGTGGTCCCCATCACTACAAGGAGAGTACGAGCCAGCAGTTGATTAGTTGCTGTGCGGACTCTCCCACCTCGTGGGCTGATTCGGTATGCCTTCAATATTAATAGGTCCTGTATTTGTAGAGAATCCCAAAAGAAGGTGCCTAAAAAGGTCCAAGGATCTTCTCCCTCGAGAACTTCAGGGTGCCCTAGAATTTGGACGCGAGTGGAGCGTGAGGCATTCTCTAGGTTTTTTAGGCGTCGACGAAGCACCAGATTTTCCTTAGTCAGGCTCATCGTCAAAGTCATTGCTGTTTCAACAGTCTTTCAAGTCGCTTTGGTGTTTTCCTTCAACATCTCCACTTTAGTGTTTAACATCTTGAAATGAGATGTGAAATCTTCCACCTTCTGATCTAGCCTCTGGATGGCTTTGAGGAGCGCAGCGTTTGAGGGTTGGGTTAACAAGTCCTCTCCCATCCCTGTACTTGGGTTCTTGCTGGTGCCAGACATCAGGTCATTGGGTCAGGTTCCTTCTCCTCCAGCTCCTGCTCTGTTAATTCTGCCCATAACCTCGGATCCACAAGTGGTTAACGTTCCTAAACCAAGATCACTTACTTTCTTCAAGGTTCTGCTTTCAGTCAAGATAAACTTCAAGTCAAAGTTTTCTTTATAAAATTAATGAAATAAGCTTCTTCCAGTGGAGATCTGCTAAATTGCTGCTACAAGCTCAGCTGCTGGCCAGGCCCTCCTCCAAAAACTAAACTTTCCCAAAAAAGGAGGAGTTGGCTCACCCTGAAGTAAGATATCCCTCAGCCCTCTGTGCGGGGAAGAACCACCCAAGGCCAGCGACTCCTTACAGATCTGGTGGGACCTGAGACTGGCACGGGGCAGATGGAGGCTCCCATGTGCCGGGAGCATGAGGGTGCCCCAAAAACACACGCCTGACCCTGTGGGAAAAGAAATTAGTCCCGTGAAAATCTGAGTTGAGCACCTTACTCCAGGCCAGGGTTGCCAGCCTAGAAAAGTAAAGCCATGATGTCTGCTAAATGCAGACATGACACCCTTGACTGGTGGTGCCATGCCAGCTCCAGGACCTGGGCAGAAAGATGAATGTCTTGCTGAGTTGACCAGTGGTCAGGCATCGAAGCTAGGACTTAACCTAGCTGCGACCACAGGCGCTTGTTGTAAGTTGCCTGATGTGCCTGGTCTGTAGCAATGCACAGGATGGTGCGTGCCACAGTGAAAACCCTTCTCTTCCAGGCATCTATCGCTGTAGAAATCAGCCATGGGAGGGTGGTCACCCTAGAGGTACTGGTAAAGAGCCTAGGGAAAGGCCCAGAGACTGTGCCTTGGCATCGTGGGTGTCACCCCTACCTCCAAAAGTGGGGAGCAAATGACCCCACTTTAACACATGGAATTAGTGGAAACTTTTGTCCATGGAAAAGCAGGCATTGCACTGGTCCATGTCATGGTCAGGGCCAAGACAGGTGTGGCATTTTGGATGCCGGTCCATGCTGCAAGAGGGCCACTACAGGGGCACCAATGTATGAGGGAGCCACAGCTTTCTTTTCCCTTTTGGACTCAGCATCGCAACAGTCAAAATAAGACAAAATGAGAAAAGGACAGAATTTGGTGCTGAACTAGAAAAATGGAACCACGAACAAAAACACAGTGCCGAATAAGGTGCAGAGCACGCTTCTGGAGTCATAAAATATGGTTAGCGGTGGCATACTGAGGAAAAATGTTGCTGATGCAATTTTTACTTTTTTGATTTCAGCTGCTCCAACAGTGCACATTCTACAGCAGGAAAATCAGAAATGAGGAAGAGAGGGGGCCTGCTTCAGTTACTGGTTGCTTCACATGCACAGTGTCAATACATCAGTCTCATGGGCGGCGCCAGCACCATCAGTTACCGCCAGGCTGCAAAAGACTTTGCTCCTGTGGGGTCCTCGCACTTCTGGCTAAGACCCATCAGTGTGCAGTAATTGTGTAGACTGATTCCTGGAAGATCAAAATTAAAATTAAATGTCAAAATTAAAAATTGTCAATTAAAAGGACTAACTGAATAAGCAGCTGCAACTCCTCAAAAAGCAGCCATCATGTCGACTCTCATTCTGGAAACCTGCACTATTTGTGAACATCTCTTTCTTCAGGGTCACACATTCTATCGTTCCTTCCCTTCTATCCAGCCACCCACACCCTGATGCAAACTCAGCCAGAAGCATTCTCTACTAAGCAACTGCCAAATACAGCTCAAACATTGGCCAATTTGTGCGTGTGTGTTGGGGACAGGGGGACTGTAGTGCCACCTTCTAAGATGAGCCTCTCTAGTGACCCGGTTATCCCCAGACCTGGGCCACCACCCACATGAAAGCACTGTATGGCACCAGCTAGGACACAGGGTTGGCGTTTCTTGTGGGGTTTTAATTTCCCCAACAGTTTTCGACAATTTGGGGGGGGAGGGGGAGATGGGTGGATACTGTATCACTATCATGCTAACACATGCACACAATCAACACTCGCCACGATTATGCCCAAAGCACAGACTCCCTAATTGTTCACATGCAACCCAAACACAATTGCTCACAACCAAACTAAGTCATTTGTAAGAAATGTGTTCAAAAGCTGGGTTTCTTACTGGAACTGAGGGTCCTGGCACTGGCGTTGACTGCGTCACTGTGGTTACTGCCCTAGTCAAGGCAGGAGATGCTGTCGTCACCATCACACTGCTGCTTCCTGATGTCACAGTTTCATCCTGCACATTCTCAGAATCACCCTGGCCGTCAGCAGGAACTGGTGGTGGCACCTGCTCTGTAGAATAAATAGAGCTCATGTAAAGGTTTGGTTCACACTTACAACAACCCCACCCGGTACTGCAAAGAGGCACTCACTAAGAGACTGACAATATCCCCACCCATATTGTCAATAGGCACCGCCAGGGTCCCGAAAATATCCCCCCACCCCATACGGCAAATGTGCACTTGCTCAGGGACCTATACTATCCCCACCCCATTCGGCCAATGAGCACTCACTAAGGAACAGACAATATCCCAGCCCCATACTGTCAATGGGCACTTGCTCAGGTACTGACAATATCCCTACCTCATACCGTCAATGGCCACTCACTATGACAGACAAGATATCCTTACCCCATATCATCCATGTCCACTCACTCAGGGACCAAAAAATATCACCACCCCATATTGTTAAAATTGGTAGTCGCTCAGAGACTGACAACATCCTCAACTAGAAATGTACTAAAAACCACACACCAACCTGATCTGAAGGTGCTACCACACAGGTCAACTCCACTTAGAAAGCACAAAAACAACAAATGGCGAGCACACACGGCAAAAGCTGTGTCGATCAATTTACTGCATGGAGCTTGCACACCACGGCCAAACACCCCTAAGCAGTGCCTTACCCAGAAGACTTTGTCGGGGGAAGTGTTTGGCTACAACCCATTAGTTCAAATACTCCAGTGAATTATATATTCATCACTGTCATTATGTGTTCAGAAAAAGATTACAAAATTCAAGAAATGAATAAAATGCAATATCAAACATGTAATATAAAGTGCTAATAGTACATGTTAGTGAGTAATGCAACATCGCACGAACTTTCTAAAAAAAGTAGCAGGAGCAATTCAATGACTAGTCAAAAGTCCCAAAAGGTGAAGGTGGGTGAAACAGTGGAGAAGCACAGGGGCCTAAATTAAGGAAAAAACACTGCCTCATGTAAGCAGGTCTTACATTTCCACTGAAATTTCGTAATATATTATAGTTAAATAAAGGTCTACTTTACAAAACATTTTTAACTTGTAGTGCAAAATATTCAGTACTGAAATTCATCTTTACATCTTTTGTTCTAGAGAGTGGACAAAAAAAAAAAAAATTCACGAACAGCATTTAATTCCTCTTGAATGAACCATGGTCCAATTTAATAAGTATAGCCCATACTGGACTTGCATGCAAAAAGGCTAACCAGGACCAATGTATACAGCCCATAAGAGAAAGATGCAGCGGGGTAAAGAGAAAAGTTTGGGTACCCAGCAGATGCAAAGGCACATTATAAAAGCAGACTACGATTCATATACTGTGTTCATATTTTTATAAAGTGGTCTACCAGGACAAATTCCTACAGAAAAGGATTTTTCATACTGAGCAAACAGGGAAGTCTCCAATTTTCAATTTACATGACTTCCTTAAAGGGGACTGGGGGAACCAATTCGTTGGAAACCAACATTTAAAAACCGTGTCAGGCAAGAAACACCATTAGCGAAAAATAATAATTAAAGGCTATCTTATACAATGAATGTTTTGGACAGAATCCACTTCTATAAAAAGGGCTTGTAATCAGCCTCTGTGTTTAGCCATTTACAATGCAAGCTCTTTTAAGATCTAATATCCATCTAGTTTCAAACTGTAAGAGCAGCTTTAAAGAGCCCCTGACACTGTTAAGAAAAACTTGGAAAAAATGTGAGATTTAGACAGTTCAGTTTATATTTTGTGTATTCTCTATAATTATTTACCTTTTTTCTTTATTACCAAGGACAGCTGTATGAAAGAGGCTTACTGTCCTTAGACCTTATCTGCTCTTTCTGCTATCCTACATATGACATCATAATCCGGATTGCAGCTGGAAACGAACGTCTGGTCATGGTGCTTTTCCAGGTTACCAACTTTTTAATAAATAAATAAGTAAAATAAATAATCCCCCATTTATGGCATTGTAATTATTCCCACGGCAACAGACTGTGATGTCATACATAGGCAAGCAGCCAGAACAGATAGGGCAGCGATCCTGTTTACATGCAAATGTCCTTAGTAATAAAGAAGAATGAGAAATACAGAAATATTAAAATATAAGCTCACTTGTGCTAAACATTACATTTTCTTCAAAGTTGAACATATCGGTGTCAGGGCTCAGAGCCCCTGACACAGCTGGTAATAACCTTTGAAAATTCTAAGTTTCAGACATAAATATAGCTTGTATTTCATAGTCTATTCTGTAATTCTCTACCTTATTTCTTATTAAAGTATTTGCATGAATACAGTATCTGCCCTTTTAGCTTTGGCTGCCTGTCTACACCCATCAAAATATGTTGCAGTGGAGATAAGAAAAAATTACTCAATGTAGTAGTCTTGTTTCTTCCAAAGAATTCTTCATTATGATTAACTTTTGCAGGCAGCCTCCTCTGTTGAACTGCCCTGGAGAAATGGAATATATGCAAATGATGGAACATCCATTGGCTTCTGCCATCATTCAAACTGCTGCCCTTATCAACGGCTGCATTCTATAATGCTCAGATTCATGAAAGCCTGCGAGGCAAGACCCTCTAAGCTCTTCTAATGATAAAAAATGAAAATTACGTACCTACCATAATTCTTGATTTTCTCTTGTATCTTTACCATTCACTACTGCTGGGTAAGTGCCGTGGCGCACACCCACAAGGGAATTTTTTATGGGGAGGTTGGGCGTCCCACGAGGCCAACGGATTGCATGGCACACAAGGTCTGGCAGTTAAGCGCCACAGACTCCTCCTCCACCCCAGTTCTGTTTAGCCAGAGAGAATGACACAGGAGATGGAAAAAAGTAAGGCGAAACTAGAGAGCCAAGGGATAGGAAAAGGAAAGGGTATAAACCGAAAAAGATATAAGCCGACCAGGGGACAGAGGGATCGAGCTTCTTGCCCTAAGTGGCCATAGGGCCTCAATCCTTGGGTGGTCACACAGGAAAGAGAGAGGAAAAGAGAAGAAAAAGGGGTATGCGTAAAGGACAAAGGGGGGGGAGGGCCCTCCATGTTAATTTGGAAGACCACTGGCTTGCAATAGCTTCAAAAACCCCAAGGCAATGAAGGCAAGAGACTACTGAACCAAGGCCTGGAGGGGAATTTGGCATGGCCTTGGAATGAGCATTGGTGGAGACTGACCTCTCTTCCTATCCTTTCTCCGCATACGTTTTGAAAATCTTGGAGCATGGTTCTCCATAGGCTGTCCCCTGTGTAACGGGAACAGCCCCTAAACAGAAGGGGAGACTGTCCAGATTGACCTTAAAATGGAGGAGAAGGAGGTGGAAAAAAAAAAGTACAGTTATGTAAGAACTTACCATAACAGTAGATCTTCAAGAACAGCTCTTGCAGCAGGTTACACCATAAGGACTGAAGCCAGCAGGTGCCAGGACCCCACGGAAAAATTCTAGCTAGCAACATCCAGCGGAGGACTGCCCCCGACGTCGGCCCGGCCCCCGATGTCCATCATATAAAAGGGGCGGTCCCACAGCATCCCTCAGTTCTCCCACCAGAGACTCCTGGCATACTAAGGAATTCTGAAGGGGAGACAGAGGATCCGCTTCCAAAGGAAGACTCATGAAAAACAATAATCTGATTGCATCTGAGATGCCAAGTCTGAAGACCAAACCTCCTGAGGGGAAGGTGAAAGGGAAACTACCTGCTGCAAGAGCTGTTCTCGAAGATCTACTGTTACGGTAAGTTCTTCAAGAGAAGGATAGGAGGGATCCTAGAATGAACCAAATTTAAGACAATAGTCCTTGTAGGACTGCAAGGCCAAAACCAGCTCTGCGTCTAGAGGCAATGTCCAAACTGCAATGCCTCATGAAGGTATGTACAGTACTCCAAGTAGCGGCCGCACAAATGGCCGATGCAGACACATTCTTGAGCACCGCAAAAGAGGTAGTCACCCCTCTCCTGGAATGTCCCTTCACCGATCCCGGCAAAGGCTTGTTGCGCCTCTGGCAATAGAATGTGATGCATCTGACTAGCCACCTGGAGAGTGTTTGTTTCGATACAGGTGCTCCTTGCATCCTGTTAGCAAATGACAGGAAGAGCTGATTGGACTGGCGATATGGTTTGGTTCTGGTGAGATAATACCCGAGGATCCTATGCAAATCTAATGCGTGCAGGAGAGCTTCCCCTCGATTACAGTGGTTGGGATAATACACCGGAAGGTCAATATCCTGGTGGAGAGTTAAGGCCGAGACCACCTTGGGAAGAAACTTAGGATTTATCCTTAAGGACAGCCTGTCCTTATGAAAAACCAAATAAGGCTCCTTACACGAGTGTGTGAAGCTCTAAAATCCTCCTTGCAGAGGTGACCGCAACTAAAAATAGTGTCTTCCAGGAGAGTAGACGCAACTCACAGTCCATGGCTGGTTCAAAAGGAGGCTGCGTAAGCTGCTCTAGGGCAAAAAGATGATTTCAAGCAGGAATAGAGTCCTTGATAGGAGGTATCAAAAGAAGGATGCCGCGCAGGAAAGCCCAGGAGGCCTCTAGCTGCACTACTGACCGATGAACTACTGGGTAATGGTATGCAGCAATGGCAGAGGTGTACCTTCATGGAGGAATATGCAAGCCCTGAATCATACAAGGATAGGAGGTAGTCCAGCACTGACTTCTCGGGGCAGTCAAGCGAGATTTAAGCTGCAAGCCTGGGCCCAAAGGCAAAACCTTCGCCATTTCATGGAGTAGGTGGCATGAGTGGAGGGTTTTCTTGCCGTCATTAGTATGCCTGCCACCTCCTGTGAAACCCCATGTCTAAGGATCGCTACAGCCTTGGGAGTCAAGAGTGCAGGTTCAATGACCAGAGGTTCAGGTGAACCAGGGAGCCTCTTCCTGGGACAGCAGGTGCGAGCTGATCGGCAATGGAAAGGGAGATTCCTGGGCCAGCTGGGGCAGGAGTGGGAACCAAATTTGTCTGGGCCAAAAGGCGCCACAAAGATCATTGATGTTCACTCTCGGCGTAGCTTCAGTAGAACACTACAGGATCAAACTGAAGGATTGAGGCATGAAGACTACAACGAAGAGAGGGACAACGCGTCTGCAGAAAACACCAGGCCCTGGATCTAGCGAGCAGAAA
Source organism: Neoceratodus forsteri (assembly GCA_016271365.2). Taxonomy (NCBI): domain Eukaryota; kingdom Metazoa; phylum Chordata; order Ceratodontiformes; family Ceratodontidae; genus Neoceratodus; species Neoceratodus forsteri. Next base: position 424,851,720 of record CM028138.1, read on the forward strand.
TTGGGCAGTTTTGCATTGTGTGTCCCCCATCTGCAGAACAGGTCTACTACCTCTTGCAGCAGTTCCCATTCGTGAGCCTTGGCCTGTGACCAGGTCAGGCAATCTGCAACAGTGCTGTCCATGCCGGGGACATGCACTGCAGTTATCTCGGTGCTGTGCTGCAATACCCAATCTCACACAGTCTTTGCCTCCCTGCAGAGAGGGTAGGAGTGAGTGTCACCTTGCTTGTTGATGTAGTACATCACCGAGTTGTTGTCTGTTTGCAACAGCAGGAGACTTGGTGTTCTCTCTTGGAGGGCCTGTAAAGCATACAAGACTGCACTCATTTCCAACATGTTGATATGGAGGTGAGATTCCAGGGTCAACCAGGATCCCTGGGTCCTTATCCCTCCCAAATGGGCTCACCAGCCGGACCCCGAAGCGTCCATGGTGAGAGTCAGAGTAGGGGCTAAGAAGGGGACTCCTCTGGAAAGGTGCTGCGGGATGAGCCACCATAGCCAGTCCCGGATGACAATTCATGACCCGGACTAGCTGATGCAAGTGATCCTGCCTCTGGTCCCACAGGCCTCTCAGCATCCACTGAGTAATCCTCATATGAAGCAGAGCCAGTGGAACCGTCGCTATGGCTGCCGCCATATGTCCGAGAAAGCAAAGTACAGGCCTGGCTGGGACTAATTTCTTCACCGCGATATCCATTATGAGGGATCGGATGCGTTCCATCCCTGTCCTGGGGAAGGAAAGCCTTCCCTTGGCCGGTGTCGAGAACCACGCGGATAAACTGCAATCTCTGTGAAGGGATGAGGCACGACTTCTCCTGGTTGATGGTGATTCCTAGCGACCCAAAAAGGGAGTGGGTTTCTTGAAGAGTTGACATCAGGGCCTCCGAGAAGGGGTCATGAGGAGCCAGTCGTCCAGATATGGGAACACATAGTGGCCCTGTCTCCTGAGGGCCGCTGCCATGACAGCCAAGCATTTTGTGAATACATGAGGCGCAGAGGACAATCTGAATGGAAATGCTCGGAACTGATAATGGCATTCCAGGAACTCCAAAAGCAGGAATTTCCGGTGTGTTCAAGTAATTGGGGGATGTAGATATGCATCCTGCATGTCAGTGACGCTAGCCATGCGCCTTGCTTGAGCATGGGGATGAGACCCGGAAGGGTGACCATGTGGAAGCGTTTGTTCAACAAGAAGGTGTTGAAATCGTTGAGGTCCAGGATCAGGCGCAGGTCCCTCATCTTTTTTGGAACCATGAAGAAGTGGGAATAGTACCTTTCCCCTCTCTGGTTCTGTGGAACGGGTTCTATGGCATCCTTGTCCAGGAGTGAAAAGATCTCTTGCTGTATGAACAAGGCGTGCTGACCCAAGTAGTAGGAGAGCAGAGGAGGTCTTGATGGTGGGCTGTCAGGGAACTCGATAAGAGTGTCCTCGACTTACTAGTTGAAGAACTCACCGGTCGAAGATTATCCTCTGCCATATGGACAGCTGGTGAGAGACGCGACCCCCGACCCTTCCTTCCATTGGATCCAGAGGTGGGGCAGGGGCCAGAAAGGAGTCATGCTGTGGTGATATTAGTTCCGGTGGGCTGGGCGGATTTTTGGTTTCTCTGGCCCTGGCCTCCGGAGAATCTGGATTGGCCCTTATGGTGGAAGGTGCCCCTGGGTTGCTGGTCGGAATGTGGCTGCTGTCTCTGTTGCCGGCCACGAAAACGGTTCTGGTTAGTACGAAAGGAACCAGACTTGGGTCTGTACATGGCCTGTACAGTCCTGACTCACTGCCTTCCCGGGGTCCTGTAGCTTGGTGATGACTCACAGTCTTGGCCGAACAGGACCAAGCCATTATAGGGGACATCAAGAATATTTTTCTGAACGTCCGGGGTAAATCCGGAGACCCTTAACCAGGAGTGTCTCTGGAGACAAATGCCTGCTGTTGCACCCCTAGCCGCCGAGTCCGCTGAGTCATAAACAGCTTGAAGGACTTGGGTCCCCACGTCCGACCCACTGCAGAGGATGTTTAGCAACTCCTCCTTCTTCTAACCCCCTGGAAAGTCTTTCAACAGATCTTGGCCCTGTTCCCACAGAGCATTCTGAAACTGCACCATGTGCGTGAGGTGATCGAGAGACTTGATGGAGCATGTAGCGGCCACGTACACATGTCTCCCCAGTGAATCTAGCTGTTTAGATTCCTGGTCTGGTGGCTGGGTGCTCAGGTGCTGAGGTCTTTTTCACTGGTCATGTGAGGCCGTAATGACCAGAGAGTCAGCCAAGGGCTTCTGTGCCAAATAGAGGTTCTCCATGGGTGCCCTAAAGGTGATAGGCCTTCTTGGGTACTGCCTGAGTGAATGAAGATGTTTCCATGCTGCCTTGGTGACGTCCAGGAATGTGACCACCGCAGGCTTCTTCGGATCATTCTGCCTGAGCTTTCTTGCCAGGCGTTGTCTTTCGGGGTCTAAGTCCTCCGTCTCCCATCCCATGTTTTCTTGGATGTGCCTCATTATATCGGAGAAAGAGGGATCATCCGGGGGTGACATGGGCAGGTCTCATGGGTCTGGTGATGGGAGGCTAATTGGAGAGGGCGACCTCGAAGAGTCCGAGGAATCCGGACGTGAGTCATTCCCTAACGGAGTGCGGGATCTCAGTCTAGGACGTTTGGATGGATGGTCACTGGGGGACCTGGAGGGAGTCCTGGACAGGTGTGCTCCCTTTTTTTCTTGTGATCTGCCCCTAGAAAGTGGGGTAGGCTCCTTTGGTTCACGGGGTACTCTGTTGTCAGGTTCCATCGGGGGAACCCCCTGAGGAGGCTTGGTGGGCACCACGTCCTTTTTAATGGTGTCTCACCAGAAGCTGAAGAGGTCCTTCACCTCTTGAAAATTTAGGCCAGACGATTTGGCGTCGATGCCTGCCCATCGATGGGTTCAGGCGTTGGACCCCGGGGCGAAGCTGGGTTGTGCGTCTGTTCCTGGGGCAATCCAATGTCCTCAACGAAGCCCGCCTGGTCATCAGGAAGGAGGGCCCTGACGTCCTCTTCAGAGGACCCTCGACAACTGGTGTTGGCAGGCAGAGGCGGTGGGGGTGGCGTCAGGTCCTTCGCCCGTTTCGCGGGTGTCGGGTTGGATGCCCGCTTGGGCTCTGAGGTCCGCTTAAGGGACGTCAGCTCTGTGGTCTTCCTCAGAGGGGGGCTCACAGCCCTCTTAGAAGTTGGGAGACCAAATGGTGGTCGGTGTCCTGGCATCAGTCTCACACATCAGCGCCTGCCTTTGGGGCCAATTTGAAATCATGCCGGTCCAAGGCCTCAAGCCTGGCTGCCAAGCTGGACAACTGACCTTCCCTGGATTTGGTCTTAAGAGGCTGAAGGAAGACCGAACTAGAGCCTCCAGAAGGACATACCTTCACCGGAGGGGGCTAACCCGGGAATGGGATCTCTCAGACCTCGAGGAGCTGGAGCTGGAGCTGGCCCTGGAGTCCGAGGCCCAACTTGGGGATCTGTCCCTATCCCTGTCCCGATGCTTTTCGCGGTGTTTCCCTGATTTATGGTGGGAAGATTCTCCCCGGAGGGTCTTTTTCCATGGCTTTAAATTTTTCTTCTTTAAGAAACCCCTGACGTGCTTTCTGGCGGCAGATCCTGCTCCTGCTGTTAAATTGCTGGCAGATGGGGCAGGCCTTGATGTCGTGCTCTGGGCCTAGGCACCACACACGAGCCGTGTGCCTGTCCTTAACTGGGATCTGCTTTCCGCAAGCACACTCTGAGGGGTGTCCGACAGAAGGAGTCTGAGAGGAAGACATGCGGGTGATTTTCTGACCAAAACTGAAGTTCTAACATCGTTCGTCTGCTAGAGGCATCCGTGAGGCCGATGCTGGCAAATCGACGGCGGGAAAATAACTGAGGGATGCTGGGGGACCACCCCTTTCATATGATGATGGATGTCAGGGGCGTTCCCCCACTGGATATTGCTAGATATAATTTTTCCGTGGGGTCCTGGCGCCTGCCAGCTTCAGTCCCTATGGTGTAACCTGCTGCAAGAAGTACAGTTACGTAAGAATTTACCGTAACAGTAGATCTTCGAGAGGAGCTCTTGCAGCAGGCTATATAACCTTCAGGACAATGCTGCAGGCACTAGGACCATCCGGAAAACTTCTCAGCCAGCAGTATACAGCAGGGACCGCCCCCGACACCAGCCCGGCCCCGACGTCAGCCCTTGTACAAAAGGGGGCGGACCCAGCTCCACCTCGGTTCTTTTCCTGCCGCGTCCCGCACGTGAAGATCTTCAATCAGCTTGCCAGAAAACAGCAAGAATTTCCTTAGTACCCGCCTTTTTACTGTTTTCAACAGTTCCTTTTCTCGTTAACCGACGGCAGATAATTTCCCCAACGGTTGTCTTCCCCGTCGTTGGCCTCGCCGGAACATCACCAAAACAAGTGCGAGTGTGGGAGGCACATCCCGGACAAGGACGGCCATCAACGCTGCGTATTCTGCCTCTGGCCGGACCACAACACCGTGGCCTGCTCCGCCTGCCAGGCTTTTACTAGCTGGACCCGCATCCGTCGTCTCAAGGCCCTGAAGGCTTTCCTTCTGGAGCAGAAGATGGATCTGCACTCCGAGGGAAGCAGAGGAGAAGAAGCATCACGGTAAAGACCGTGGTCGGTCCGGTCTCACTCGCAGCCTTCTCCCAGAAGGCCCGCCTCGGGATCAGGAGGCGACCGAAGTCTTCTCAGGTCAGGGCCCAGCCCTTTGGGAGAAGCCGGCAAGCCGGGTAACCCCAAGGGTTACCACCAAGCCCTTGGAGGTGAAGGCTGCATCCCACCTGCTGAAGGCGGGCTCCCGAGCGCAAGGGACCTCCGCGCCCCCTGGTAGCACCCCGTCGTCAGTACCACCACTGATGCCTGTTGAAGGGGCAAAGGGTGAGGGATCGTCCGTGGAAGAGCCGATGTCCCCGTCGCCCAAGTCCTCCTCCCCCCTGGGCCTCCAGCCACCCAGAACAGTCTGGGTGGCTGGAGCCTACAGGCCTAAGAAAGCCTTGTAGCACAGCTAGGCCAAAGCTAGCCCTTCTCCAAGAGACCATATCCAGACTGTAGTGTTAGTGAAGGTGTGGACAGTACTCCAGGTGGCAGCTGCACAGATATCTGCAGCAGACACATTTTTAAAACAAGCAACAGAGGTGGCCATGCCTCTTGTGGAATGACCATAAATCCTTACTGTACTTCCTGTAACAAAAAGCACTGCAGTCAGCCAACCACTTGGACAAGCGCCGTTTGGAAACTGGGGCGCCCTCTTCCCAGGGACGAACAAAACAAAAAATTGCGAGGACTTTCTGCAGTCTTTTGTGTGGTGTACACGGTACTTGTGTATTCTATGTACATCTAGATCATGGAGCAATGCTACCCCTGGTTTGGCATTCATAGAAGTAGCTGGCAGATAAGGACCATATGGTCCACCTACTCTGCCCATGGGCAAGCTCAGGATAATAAAGTGGCAGGTGGATGGTTTGATTTTATGTAAATTCAGATACAACCTTTGGTAAAAACTTAGGACTGGTTCACAAAGGCACCTTGTCCTTGTGGAAAATCAAATAAGAAAGCTCACGCGTTAGAGCCTGTAGCTCTGAAATCCTTCAAGCAGAAGTGATTGCAACTAAAAATGACTCTTTCCAAGAAAGTAAGTTCAAGCCACACATCGCGGCAAGCTCAAAAGGAGCCAAAGTGAGCTTTTCCAAAACAAACTTCAGGTCCCAAGCCAGGACTGGATGTCAGATGGAAGACTCCAGATGTAGAGTGCCTTTCAAAAACGTACGGGCCACCTCCAGCTGGGCAACCATACAACCCTCTATAGGCACATGGAAAGCTGATATGGCAGTCAAATGCAACTTGACAGAGGAATACTGCAGGCCTGAATCTGACAAGGACAACCGATCCTCTAGATCTTGACTGAACAGGTGAACAGAGCCAGGTTGTGGGAAGCAGCCCATGAAGCAAACTGCTTCCACTACATAGAATAAGTAGATCTGATGAAAGGTTGTTTTTTTTTTTTTATCTATATTTTATGGGCTTTTGTACCCTTTTCCCCATCCCATCTCAGCTGCACACGCCACGGTTCCGAGGTGCTCTCCCTCTGCTTGCTGCCTGCGCCTGCCCACTTACACTGCACTCGGACCTCCACCCATGGGCAGTGGAACTACAGTGGGCGATAGAGTTCCTCCACGGGAGAGAAGAGTTACCTTCCGGCTGCTCAATCCTGCCTCCCCTTCCCCCGGCTGTCCCGACTCTAGCTTGTTCCTGAACCTGGGTCGCTGGCATGGCGCAGAGTAAGGCCTTCAAGCGCCACTGGGCTGGTGAAAGGCTTTCTAGCAGCCACTGGAACATCAGCCACTCTTGGGGAAAACCCCAAAATGAGCAATGTCCACGTCTTCAGGAGCCATGCATGCACAAGGAGAGATCTGATGTCCGGATGGACCAGGGTTCCCTGTTCCTGTGACAACAGATGCTTGCAGAAAGGCACTGGGGGTTCCACAGCTAGTCGTTAACAGTAAGGGGAACCAGATCCGTTGAGGCCACAGGGGAGCAATGAGTATCAGTTGCCCCCTCCATTTGTAGCATGAGCAGTACTCCTTGAATTAGAGGGAAGGCATATAGGACCCCACCCTTTCCAAGAGAGGGGCAACACATCTCACCCAAAAACTCCAAGCCCTGGAGTGAGCAAGCAGAAAAGCGGCAGTTTTGCACTGTGTGGGAATGCATAAAGGTCCAACTCTGGATGACCCCATCTGTCGAACAGGTCTTAAACTACTGAGGTCAGCAGTTCCCACTCATCCATCCTGGACTCGGACCTGCTTAGCCTGTCTGCCAAAATGTTTTAGATGCCTGAACATGTACTGCTGACAGTTCTAGTCTGTGTTCCAGAGCCCAATATGAAACCCTCATTGTTTCCATGCACACAGGACAGGAATGAGTGGCCTCTTGCTTGTTGATGTAATGCATCACACAGACACTGTCTGTACCAGAGGGCCTGGGGACAAGTGGTTCTGGAAGACCTGGAATCCACACAGAACAGCTTGCATTTCTACAGCATTTATACGCAAGGTGCTCTCCACTGGGAACCATGTACCCGGTGTCTGATGGGCGCTCAGGTGGGCACCTCAACCCATCCCCGAGGCATCTGTTGCGAGAATCTCGACAGAGGAGGGGGATCAGGAAGGGAACTCCCTTTAATAGGTTGCTTTGTTCAATCCACCACTTGAGCACTTTGCACACGGGGGATGCGACTAAAACCATGTGTTCTAGGTCATCTGTGAGCTGATCCCACTGGACTCTGAAGTTCGACTGTGAATTCACATGTGCAGCCTGGCCAAGGGTACTGTCACTATGGCTACTGCCATGAGACACAGCGGGTGGAGTAATGTCCTGGCTGAGACATACCTGCTGTCACGCACTAACTGTGCTTGGGCAACCAGGCAGTGGGACCTGTCCAGAGACAGGCGAGCCCTAGGCCAAGATCAATACTGCTCCTATATACTGCAGGCGCTGGCAAAGGGTCAACACTGATTTTTGTATCGTCAGGCACTTGATGACAAGTTACAGTTTTTCATTCTACGCACCAGTGCTGCTTGGGCTGCCCTGTTTTCTTTACTTCACTGATTTCTGAATGTTGACAGTCACCCCTGGAGCATTGAACATCTGTCTGGTTTGAGCCAAGGTCTGCAAGAGCTGATCCCTGGAGTGGGCTTTCAATTCACCCAGTTGCCCCGGTAAGGGAAAACATAAAGGCCTTCCCTGCGAAGGGTTAATGCCACTACTACCAAGCATTTGGTAAAGACCTGTGGCACACGTCAAGCCAAAAGGCAACACTCTGAATTGGTAATGTTCCCTCTGAAACAGAACTTCAGGGGCACAGGTTCTATGGCTCTCTTTTGTAGCAAAGTCTGAATCTCCTCCAAAAGCAGGGGTAGGTGTTCTGCAGGATAAGGGGTTATTAATGGGAGATGGTCTGGAGGTTACTACATCTAGAACTTCCAGAGTATAGCCCTGTTCTCACACATCTGTTGTCACCTCTTTCCACTGGTTTCAGCGGAGGGACCCCCTACAACCACCTCTGGGGTAAAGGTGGTGGTGGGGTGTACAAGAAGCAAGATGGAGACGGTTGTGGTGGTTCCGCCTATGCCATCACTTCTAGGGGCTTCTGAGTGGGCACCTGGAGTGGTACTGGGGTGGGCAAGGCTCCAGCTCCCTTGCCTTGCTGCTGGGCGGTCTGACACTAGCTGGATAAAAAGGAACCCTACTCCTACCCCTGGGCTGGATATTGTAGAAGAAATGCACAAACTTCAAGGTTCTGCCTGAGGCATGAAGAGTGGATAGGATAGCTTGGACCTCTGCACTAAACAATTTACGTCACTGAAAAAGAGGAATTGAGAATGGATTATTGCACATCAATTGCAAAGCCAGCCACTCTAAGCCAGGAATATCTCCTGAGCCAGATGCTGCAACCCTGGCAGAAGCATTTGAAAAATCATTCACTGGGTGGAGCACATGCTTGCTCACATGAGTCCCAGCAGAGAGGGACTTGAGAAACTTTTGTTTTGGGGTGCCATCAGGCAAGATTTGTGCAGCTGCCTTGACCTTTTTCCAGAGGCTGTTCTGGTACTTCATCACATGGGCCACATAGTTAGCAATCTGAAGACCCAATGATGCTGAGGCAAAGGTCCTTTTGCCCAAAATATCCAACCTCCTGGACTCTTCATCAGGAGGATGGGAACGCATGTGCTTAGGTGCCTAGTTCTATCACGGGCAGCATTAAGGACCAATTAATTTGCTTTTAGGCTGGGTGGTAAAAAAAAAAAATGGCTTCGGGGGGGCCCTTAACATTTTGTCTGCTTTATTGGGTACAGCTGGTATATTACGGAGTCTATACCAGGCAGCAAAGGTGCCATCCTGTAAAGTAGGGAGGAGGTGACAACTGCATGAGATTCTGGCAACTCCAAGAAATACAGGTTACTCACCTGTAACAAGAGTTCTAAGAGTGGCATTTGTTGTTCATCCACACTTACTGGCAGGTTCCTTGTCGCTTTAAATCTTGCCAGAAGGTCTTCAAGCTGGCTCATCCCACCCACCCAGATGGTAAAACTCTCGGTTCCACCCAATGACGTCAGATCTAGCCCGCTGGAAGCCAGGTTGCAAGTCGAAGCCGGGGAGATCAGGTGGGTTGTATGGATGAACAACATATACCACTCCTAGAAAGTACAGTTACGCAAGAACTTACTGTAACAGTAGATCTTCGAGAGAGGCTCTTGCAGTAGGTAATTACATATAGGACTGATGCCAGCAGGCGGCAGGACCCCACGGAAAAATTTCTAGCTAGCAGTCCCTGGCGAGGACGCTCCACGTCAGGTGACGATGTCAGGAAGCGTCGGTATAAAGGGCGGTCTCGGACACCGCCTTCAGTTCTTTCCGCCACAGGCGAAGAGGCGGACGAGAGGCGGATATTTCTCTATATGGAAAAGGAGCTGAAAAAGCCTGGGGGATGTAGGGCGGGGAAGGTGTGCCTACTGCAAGAGCCTCTCTCGAGAGATCTGCTGTTACAGTGGTTCTACGTAACTGTACTATCTTACTTACGAGAGGGCTCTTGCAGCAGATAATACATATAGGACTGAATCCCAAGCAGTGTGGAACAAAGAAAGGCACCAGGAGGAGAAAACTACTCCAAGAAGCAGTTTAACCGTGCAAACTTCAGACAGAGGCCTTGCAAAACAGCTAGCCGAAGCCTACTCTTACGGCGAGGCAATATCCAAACCAGTATTTCAGAAGGTATGGACGAAGTCCAGGTGGCGGCAGCAGATGTCTGCCGCAGACATTCTGAAACAAGCCTCAGAGGCAGGCTCTCCTCTTGTGGAGTGGCCTCTGACTTGACCAGGAGGGTCTTGTGGTATCTGTCGTAACAGAAAGTGATGCAATGAGCCAACCACTTAAGACAGGCATTGCTTGGAAACAGCATTGCCTTGCCTTTTATGAGCAAAAGAGACAAACAACTGATCAGTCTTTCTGAGATCCTTCGTCCTGTTGGTGTAGCATCTCAGAATCCGGCGAACATCCATGGTATGGAGTAAATATCCCCTGATTAAAGTACTGCGTAAAAAAAGCAGGTAGCTCTATGGACTGATTTAAGGTAGTCTCTGCTACTACTTTACGTAGAACCTTAGGATTCGTGCGAAGAGCAACTCGTTCCTTGTGAAAAATCAAGTAGGGGATTTTACACATAAGGGCCTGGGGCTCAGAGATTCTTCGAGCCGAAGTAATGGCCACCAAGAAGAGCGTCTTCCACGAAAGAAACTTCAAATCTGCAGAAGCTGCAGGTTCGAAGGGAGGAAGGGTAAGTTTCTCGAGAACAAAATTCAGGTCCCAAGGGGCAGGAATACGGATGGGGGCCTCAGATGGAGAAATGAAAGTGCATTACCTACCGTAATTCTTGATCTTCTCTTGTATCTTCACCATTCATTACTGCTTGGGTTAATGCGGGCGCACCCTTCTGGGAGTTTTTTGGGAGTCAGCTCAAGCAGGCGCCGCCCTCGGCTCGACGTACTGCGTCATGCACAAGGGGCAGCCGTTAGGTGCTGTAGACTCCTCCTCTATCTCAGTTCTGGTAGCCTGAGAGGCGAAAATAAAGGGTAAGAAAAAAGGAAAGCGAGACAGGAGAGCCGAGGGACAGAAAAAGGAAAGGATATAAACTGAAAAAGGAATAAGCCGGTAGAGAATAGACAGAGAAGAAGGATTCCTACCCTAAGGGACCGCAGGGCCTCCTTTCTGGGGCGGCTCTAGGGGAGGAACAGAGAGAAGGAAGAGAAAGTAGAAGAAGAAGAAAAAGAGGCATGTTGAGAGAGAGAACAGTGCCCATCGAGCATTGGTCGAGAGGCTTATAGGCTCGAAACCAACAAGGAGCAAGAATCCCAGTTGCTAGGACTGAGGGAGGTTCAACGAACCACTGAACAGATCCGAAGAGGGCAGACTCTCTGAACTCTCAACATGCCAAGTCCTTCATCCTAGCTGAGGGTTGTGAGACTGCCGGTGAGAACCTGTTCGGGTAGGCGCCCACCCAGGAAGGGGACTAAGTCCCTTAGTACCTTGTTAAGTGCTAACACAGTACTGTATGGGAAAGACTATGCCTTCTCGAAGGCAGTTTTGTAATAAAGATAGAGTGGAACTCGATCAGACTCCCTAAGGCAAGGCAAGCAGGCGCTCCAGAGCTGACAAGTTTAATCAGCAGCTAGAAGAGCTCAAAATAATACCTGCCAGGAGGATTCTAGACTTCGTTGAGGCCAAGTCAGAGCATGGCCTCTTAAGGCTGTGAAACTGCATAACCTGAAGAAGGTATTTTAGAGTCGCACCCTAAGGGCAGTCAGAAAGAGTTCCCTCAGAATTTAGATAAAAGTACACCAGTGTCAGTTCCTCTTTTACATAAGAAAAAGGGAACCATTCATTAAGAATGGAAAACAAATTTTTTTTTGGCATAAAGGCCAAGGAAGGAAGAGGAGCGAGACAGGAGGAGGCATCACAGAAGGAGGCCACTGAGGGAAGGTGGGTGGGTATCAGTAATGAATGGTGAAGATACAAGAGAAGATCAAGAATTACGGTGATGCGTAATTTTCACTTATCTTCCTTTGTCAATCTTCACCATTCATTACTTGAGTGATACAAGCCCCTTTTAGAAAAAAGGGGGCAGAACCACGAGGAACAAGACCCCAGCCTCCTGCTGGTGAGAAACAGAAGGAAGACCTGGGCTAATCAGAGAGAAGCCTATGGGAGAAGAGCTAGGAGGTGCCCCGAGGGCCAGGAGACAGAGAAGCCCCTGCAGTAATCTCCTAGCTCTGGAGGAAAAGGCAGGTCCCCGGAGGCGGGCCAATCACCCTACGGTCCAGGGTGACAACTTGATAGGCGAAGCCATGTGTCGCCTAATGCAGATCGCTGTCCCACAAGCCTGGAAGCCACCTCACTGGCGTCATAAGATGCCCTTGGTGTCTTGCCAGCTCCAGGCCTATAGCAGAGAGGGCAATAGCCTGTCTGGTTTGCTCCGTATCAGGCTTTGATGCTAAGAGCTGAGAGAGCATCGACCAGATGCCTACTGAGCAGCGTGATCAGCCTGATGTGAGCAATGCAAGCCATACATGCGAGAGAAGAGAACACTCTCCGCCTCACGGTCCAGAACTGTAGGAATCCGAATCGGTGGACAGTGTGTGCAGGCGGCACCGGAGGGAGTCTCCAGGTATACCAAACCCGAGGGCAGGTTGGGGAGAGTACCCAGGGATTCCGAAGGGGCACAATACCTTCGTTGACAGTCTGCCGGGGCTGGAGAAGGGGCGGCTGGCGACTGCCAGGAACGGATAGACGCCGCCTGGAAGGGCATAAGCCAGGAAGGTACCACCAGGTGCTGGGCACTGAATTCTCCAAGGAATTCACGCGTCTCCCATTCAGTATTGTCTCGCCTAACGTGGGAGATTGAAGATCCTCACTGCATCCTCGAAAAGAATCGCTGATATTCAGTGAAATCAGCATTGGAGGAGATATGAGCAGAGGGTTCCCTCTCCCTCAGAGGAGGAGGCGAGGACGATGGAGAGCTCAGTGTCCAGAAGATTCTTGCGGCCGGTGGGGATAGGCAAAAGACCGCTCATGCATATACCTGACATATGAGGGAAGGCCCATGAGAACCTCTGAACTGCCCCAGGATAACGGGCCCATAGGACCGACATAGGCCTGGAAGAGCGGGGGTGGCTGCAGAGGCACTGGAGATGGGCACCTCTGAAGAGGCAACTGTCCTCTGCTGGGGCTCTGAAATCCGGGAGCGCAGGCCGAGCTGGTGAGTTCGGACAACACCCAGGTCGCCAAAGCGAACCCTGGGGATCTGAAACCTGGAAGAGCCGTGCAATCTGGGACTGCGTGGATCCAGAAGGGCAGTCGCATGCGCGCCACGGAGGGACCCGGGGTCAAGAGAAGCGGGGCCCAGCGCTCGGCTCCTAGCCACCCCCGATGGGTGGCGGCAGAGGCAGCGACTGCACCCTGCCCTCGACCCCTTGGACTCCGAGCGCCTCCTCGGCCCCAGCATTCTCCACCCGAGTGGCTGCAACAGCACCGGGAGGGTAGCTGTCACGAGCCCCCAGGAGAGAGTGGGACCCGGACCACCTAGCCGAGGCCTCAGGGAGGACAGCAGCGGGGACAGTGGGAGGCCGCTGTGCCGCCTAGCATCACGTGCCACCGGGGACCCCGACTTCGAAGAGTCAGGTTGCCAGGATGGGGCCACGTCTGAGTCATCGACCTCCGAAGAGGAAGAGACCAGCTGAACCACAATGCTAGCAACCCCGGGGGTCCCCAGAGAAACTGCGCCGGTGCCAGAGGCGGCACCGGACGACCTCGGCCCACCCACCCGCTAGGCCCGGCCCAGCTCCCCTGGCGTCGGCTGGCGGTGCGAGCCAGAAGCGGCGCCGCCTCGATCACCCGGCGCCCGCAAGCGGCGTCGAGGTCCACCGGTGCCGGGCCAGCAGGTGGGCCTCGACACTAGAGTAGCCTGCACACCTCCGGTGACTGCAGCCAGGTGTCCCCCGCGGCCCGGGAGGGAACACGACGTTCCTCCGACACGCGAGAAAGCTTTCTCTTGGCCAAGAAGAGGAGAAGCCTCCTCCTCCACGGACCGTATAGGCCCGAGAGGACCCGGAGGAAGGGCCTAGAGACCTTACCTGGAATCCTGGAGCAGCGCCGTCCCCGAGGTCGGCGGGGCCTTGCCAATCTTGAACGCTCGGACTTCGAGGACACGACGGTCCATGGAGAAACAGGCGTCGCATGCGTCCATATTGTGGTTGGGTCCCAGGCAATGGAGACAGACATCATGCTGGTCCGAGACGGAGAAATGCTGGCCACAGGAGCACCGACGCATAGGGGCACGGCCCGCCTTCGATTTACGCTTTGCCCCTGAACCTGACATGATGCGAACTAAACAAGGCAAAAAACAGCAATAAAGCACTCAGCGCCGTCGACAGAAAATAAAGAACGGTCTTACCGGGAGACTGCGTCGAGCGAGTCACTGTAGAAGAAACGAGGAGTCTTGATGTAGAAACCGTTAACTATCGTTAACTACCGCGCAGCAGGTGCAGCCTCGATGGCGGGAGAAACAGAACTGAGATAGAGGAGGCGTCTACGGCACCCAGCCGCCCTACCGCATGGCGCAGTACATCGCACTCGAGGCGCCGTTGGTGCAGACTCCCAAAAATTTTAAAAACTCCCAGAAGGGTGCGGCGCCTCGCACTAACCCAAGCAGTAATGAATGGTGAAGATTGACAAGGAAGATCCCCTGAGAAAGGTCTTGAGACCTCAGGTTGAGCAAAGGCCTTGTCTGCGAAGGGAACATGATAGGCCAAAATGGCCATATGTACCTTCAAAGAGGAATGGTTGAGACCCAGGTCGAACAGATGACGTAGATACTCCAGCAGAAGTCCCGCTGAACAGGAGAAAGGTTCCACGTTCTTGGAAGTGGCCCAAATAGTGAATCTTTTCCTCTTCATGGCATAAGTGGATCTGGTGGAGGGTTTTCTGGCCTCCACTAAAATCTCCGCCACTTTGGGAGACACTCCAAAACGGGACTGGGCTAGGTCTGCAGGAGCCATGCAGGCAGTTGAAGGGATTTGAGGCCTGGATGGACCAGGGTCCCTGATCCTGGGTCAACAAACCTCGAGATAGAGGAAGAGGAGGATCCTCTGAATATTGTTGTAGAAGAGAGAACCAGATTTGCCTGGGCCAGAAAGGAGCAATCAGAATCATTCTCGCTCCTTCTGAAGCTAGTTTCTGCAAGACTCGTGGGATAAGAGGAATTGGAGGAAAGGCATAGACGAATCTGTCCTTCCAGTCTAGAGACAGAGCGTCGCTCCAGAAAGCGCCTCGCTCTGGAACGAGCGAGCAGAAGTGGGAAGTTTTGCGTTTAGGGGGGATGCGAACAGGTCGACTTGTAGTGTTCCCCAAAGTTGGAAGATATTGTCCAGTTCCCACTTGTGAGGCAGAGCAGAAGAGCGGCTTAGCTTGTCTGCCAGGGTGTTAACTCCTGGAACGTGAATCGCCGTGAGGTGAAGGTCGTGTTGTGTTGCCCAATCCCAAACCCTCATTGCCTCCCTGCATAGAGGGTAGGACCAAGTCCCTCCCTGCTTGTTGATGCACCACACCACGCACATGTCCGTCTGGACGGCTAGGTGGCCGGGAAGGATGTATTGGTGAAGCGCATGGAGAGCGTACAACACTGCACGGAGCTCGAGCACACTTGATGTGGAGAGCTTGTTCTAGTCAGGACCAGGAGCCCAGAGTCCGATGAGGGCCTAGATGGGCTCCCCAACCTTCGCCTGAGGCGTCTGTGGTTAGAGTCTGGGAGGGGGGAGGATGAAAGAAAGGAACCCCCCGAAACAGGTTCTCTTGGACCATCCACCATTGCAAGTCTCTCATCATCGGCGAGGAGATCAGAACTAAGTGATCTAGGTCGTCCACTTCTGGTCCCACTGAAAGCGTAGAGTCCACTGAGAGATCCTCATGTGAAGTCGAGCGCAAGGGACTGTCGGGATAGCAGTCGCCATGAGCCTAAGAAGGCGAAGGACCAACCTCGCCGAGACCTTCCTGCGGTCGGACAACAGATTTATCTGGGTGTGAAGGGAGGCCGCCTTGTCCGGAGGCAGGAAGGCCTTGCCCATGGTTGTATCGAGAATCGCCCCAATAAACTGTAGCCTCTAGGATGGGTCCAGATGAGACTTGGAATGGTTGATGGTAATACCCAGGCAGGCAAAAACCTGCTGGGTAAGGGAGAGGAATCGCAGGAGTTCCTCCCTGGCCGAGGCCGCCAGGAGCCGTCGTCCAGGTAAGGGAAAACCTGTACTCCCAGTGCACGGGTGGAGCACACCACTGCCAGGCATCTGGTAAATACTCGGGGCCGAGGACAGACCAAGCCAGGGAGCTTTGAACTGGTAGTGGTCCTCCTGGGCATAAGCCAAGGTATTTGCGATGAGATGGGCGAATGGGAATGTGCAGATAAGCATCCTGCATATCCAGAGCACAAAGCCATTGACCCGGCCGGAGTAGGGGCAGAAGGCTCTGCAAAGAGAGCATCCTGAATCTTTTGTACTCTACATAAAGATTCAGGGAACTGAGATCTAAAATCAGTCTGAGATCTCCCATCTTCTTTGGGACCAGGAAGAAATGGGAATAGTAACCCATCCCCTGAAGATGAGAGGGGACGGGCTCTATCGCTTGCTTCAGCAGAAGAGCCGAGATTTCCTCCTGGACCAAAGGAAGATGTTCCCGTGAATACGACTACTTCAGAGGGGGGTGGCGGGGTGGTTTCTGAAGAAACTCTATGGAGTGTCCTTCTGCTATGAGCTGGATCACCCAAGAATCCATGGTTATCCTCTCCCATCCCGGAAGGTGGAGGGAAAACCTCCCTCCTACCGGTTCCTCTGGGAGTCCGGAGGCAGTGGGAGAGGAAAGGAGTCAGGTGGTGTGGGGCAGGCGCGCAGCTGAAAGAACCTGCTGCTTTTGGGCGGGGGCTTAGCAGCGCAGGGCTGACGTTTGCCCGCCTTCCCTGGGGTTTCGCCTTTGGCTGATTCCGTCTCACGAAAGGCGGTGCTGCTGCTGATGGGGATGGTACATGGAATCAACTGATTTCAGAGCCGTCCCCTTCTCTTCAAATCGGTAATGATGTCCTTGACATCACCCCAAAACACCGACTCCCAGAAAGGTGCTTCCTGGATAACAGATTGCACCTCCGGGACTACTGGACCTGACACGCAGGCCAAGCACAGCGCCGTGGGCTCTGGAAAGCCGAGCTCCGCCCAGCAGTCATCCACTCGTCGTATGCCTGCGTGGCATGTGGCGACTGGCCGAGCAGAGCAGAGCGGAAGAGATCAGCCAACTCCTGTTTGACTTGGGAGTCAGGCAAGGAGTCCAGCTTGGCTTCCACCTGAGTAAGGATGGCCTTCTGGTAGTCCCCCATGTGGCCGACATAGTTCAGGACCCTAATCCCCAGTGTGGAGGAAGCGTAAATCTTTCTCCCGTACTGGTCCAGAAGGCGAGACTCCTTATCAGGAGGTGACGAGCTAAGATGTTTTGGGTTCGCCAACCGGCCGTGAGCGCGGCGCTAATCACGACCGAGTCGGCACGAGGGTGAGAATCCAGGAAATCAACACCCTCTGGAGCCTGATATAGCCTGTTCGACTTCCTAGGAAGTGGGGCTAAGGCCGACGGCTGTTTCCATATCGTGGTCACAAGGTCGGTGTGAGGCTCTATCCAGGGTGGCACTAATGTAGGAGCTGTCATGGGCAGTTCCAGATGTTCAGCGAGTTTCAGACGCTGAGCATCTGGTTCCAAAGAGTGCCACTGATGAACCTCCTGGATTTTTCTAAGCAACTCCGTAAAAGAAGGATCCTCCGGAAGAGACTTCGGAGGAGTCCTTGGCCGGGGCTTCGACGGAGAGCGAGGCTCGTCGTCTCTCTTGGAGCAGCCGTCGGAAGAGTCCGAGGAGTGAAGAGGAGGATGAAGAAGAGTAAGACTCCCTTTCCAGACCCGGGGAGGAACGGGTCCCTTGGGGAGTCTCCAGGGACGCGTGTCCTGCCCCTCTCTGGATCCAGACAGAAGAACCCTGGAGTCCGGAGGTGGTGAGGGAGTGTGCCGCCTGGGGCGTATGGGAACCTGGGACGGCACTGTCGCCGGAAGGCGGCTCTCGACCTCTTTGGTGAGCTGAGCCTTGGCCTCAGCCCACCAGGAGGCCAGAGTCTCCTGCAGGTCCACCGGCGGCCGCGAGGGCGGTGGAAGAGGAGGAGGCGGGGGATAAGAATATGGGCTATACCCATATGGAGCGTATCCAAAACCCGGCTGCGGGTAACCCGGCGTTTTGTATTGAGGCGTCGAGTACTGCGGCACCGGATACGGCGTTCCCAGGTACACCGGTGTCGAATAAGACGGCGGATATCTAGAAGCCGGGGGGGGGCTGCCTGAGCAGACTGCCCAGCTGGGAACCTCATGGGCGGGTCCGCAGCGGAGAGCCCGGAGGGAGAAGGGCCCGATGGGAGCAGGAAATCTCCCTGGGTCGGTAAGGCCGACGGCGGAGGCCATGACGCCGGGGGTGCCGACGTCAGAGGGGCCGGCGTCGGAATCGGTGTCCGGGGAGCCGATGTCAGGTCCATCACTCCAGAGGCGAAAAGTCCCTGGTTCAGGTTGGGGGCTCTGGCTCCCCAGATGGCAGCGAGGCTGCGGCGAACAGGAATGACTGACGTTGTGGGGTCCGTCGTCTGTTCTCTCGCCGGCCGGACGTCGGATGAGCCGACGTGAGGCATAGGGGCGAGCTCTCAGCGGGCGCCGGAAGAGCCGACGTCCGACTTACAAGAGCCAACTCCGGAGACAGGTCGAGAGGAGGTTGGCCTGGTCCGGTGGGGAAGAGGCCTCATGCCGCCTCGAGGGTCGGACTCTACCAGCCCTCTCCGGTGGATCGCCAGAGGAGCTGATGCCCAGCTACCGGGTCGCCCACGAAGGTAGGCCGCAAGCCTGCGGTCGAACCAGAGGCGAGGCCTCCAACTGCCGGGCGCGCGCAAAGGCCCGGCGCTGGCGGGCAAGTAGCGCCGCCTCAGAAACCTCCGAGGCAGCCGTCTAGGAGCGATCCCCCAGAGGGGATGTTACCTGTGTGCCTGCAACTCCCGAAGGAGACGCGGTGGAGGAGCCTTTGTCCCGGTGCCTCTCCTTGTCCTTCTTTCGATGGCCTTCGGGGGAAGTGGACGCCTGCCTCAGCTTTTTAAGCTCCTTCTCCATAGAGCTCATTTCTTTCTTAAGAATATGGGCTTCCAGGGATTGCTGCCGCCTTTTCCGGGTAGCCGCGTTAAAGCTAAGGCAATGCTGGCACTTCTCGACCTGATGATCAGGGCCTAGGCAGAACAGGCACAGGAGTGGCCGTGCCATATAGTTACGCCTACAAAAGAATCGACTTGTTCTTGTGTCTAGAGGGTGTAGGCGCATTTACACATACACCAACGTTATTACTGACGTTAGCTCGAAAAATAAAGATTTTTCAAAAAAAACAGAAGGTAGGGCTGACGAAGCACAAACCTTTCCTTGGCGCTACTTGCAGGCTAACGGCGAGGAAAAGAACTGGAAGGCGGGCGTCAGGACCGCCCCTTTATACCGGCGTCTCCCTGACACGGGTCACCTGACGGGGGCGGTCCCTCACCAGGGATTGCTAGCTAGAAATTTTTCCGTGGGGTCCTGCCGCCTCCCGGCATCAGTCCTATATGTAATTACCTACTGCAAGAGCCCTCTCGAAGTAAGATCTCTTGTTCTAGTGAAGCCATAACAACCTGCCCTACATAAGGATATGCATACCTGAACAAAGCACCACCTTTCCCCCATCTTTCAACACTGCCACCACAGACTCGACTATACAATACTCTGTATTTACCATTCACTAAAAAAACTCGTGACTCCTCATACCTTGATTTGCCCCCATGTTTGATACCACTGTTGTAGCTGTCTGAGTTGTACCAGTTTCATGCGTCTCGCACGGTGGGTTGGAACACACTTGCCGTACAGTGCCTTGCAGATTTTCCTTGGCAGCAATATTTCCTGTTGCTGAGGTAGATACATCAGTTGTGCTGGCTTCATGTGTTTCGCATGGTGGGTTAGAAGAAACGTGCTTTACAGTGCCTTGTGCTTGTTCATTCGCACCAGCAGTTTCTGCTGCCGTGCTAGAGGTACTAGTTGTGTTAGTAACGTGAGTCTCGCATGGTGTGTTGGGACACACCTGCTGCTGCACAGCTCCTTCTGCTGCCTGATTTGCTGATCTAATATTGGCTGTTGCTGTGGTAGATGTATTAGTTGTGTTTGTTTTGTGCGTCTCGTATGGTGGGTTGGAATGCACTTGCTGTACAGCATCTTGTGACGGCTCATTTGCACAAACAGTTGCTGCTGTTGGGCTAGATGCACTAGTTGTGGTAACAGTCTCGCATGGAGCACCGGAACATAACTGCTGCACAGAATCTTGTGCTGGCTGATTTGCACGAATATTTGCTGTTGCTGTGGTAGACGTATTAGTTGTGTTAGTTTCGTGTGTCTCGCATGGTGGGTTGGAACATACTTGCTGTACAGGGTTTTGTGCTGGCTGATTTGCACCAATATTTGCTGTTGCTGTGGTAGCTGTATTAGTTGTGTTGGTAACATGCGTCTCACGTGGTGGATTGGAACACACTTGTGGAACAGTATCCTGAGCTGGCTGATTTGCACCAATATTTGCTGCTGCAGTGGTAGCTGTATTAGTTGTGTTGGTAACATGAATCTCGCATGGTGGGTTGGAACATACTTGCTGTACAGTGCCTTGTGCTGGCTGATTTGCACCAATGTTTGCTGTTGCCGTACTAGACGTACTAGTTGTATTGGTGACGTGCGTTTCACATGGTGGGTTGGAACAAACTCGCTGTATAGTACCTTGTGCTGGCTGATTTGCACCAATGTTTGCTGTGGCCGTATTAGACGTGCTAGTTGTATTGGTGACATGCGTTTCACATGGTGGGTTGGAACAAACTCGTTGTACAGTGCTTTGTGCTGGTTGATTTGCACCAATGTTTGCTGTTGCCATACTAGATGTGCTAGTTGTATTGGTGACATGCGTTTCACATGGTGGGTTGGAACAAACTCGCTGTACAGTGCCTTGTGCTGGCTGATTTGTACCAATATTTGCCGTTGCCGTGCTAGATGTACTAGTTGTGTTGGTAACATGAGTCTCACATGGTGGGTTGGAGCAAACTCGCTGTACAGTGCCTTGTGCTGACTGATTTGTACCAATATTTGCTGTTGCCGTGCTAGATGTACTAGTTGTGTTGGTAACATGTGTCTCACATGGAGGATTAGAACACACCTGCTGTATGCTGCTGAGAAGACTTGCAGCAAAACTAGCGGACGCCACTGTTGCAGTGTTCGTTGTGTTGGTTTCATGCACTTCACAAGGCGGGTTGGTGCATATTCTCTGCAAACTCTGCACAGTGCCCATCTGACACGTGCGAGTGTTAGAGTTCACTACAGTTGGTGTGTTTGTTGTGCCGGTCTCGTGAGTTTCACATGGAGGGTTTGAACACACCCGAATTACCATGCCATTCTGCTGTCCCATGTTTGCCATGACAGTAGTAGAAGTCTGAGTTGTGCCAGTCTCATGTGTTTCACATGGTGGGTTTGAGCATACAAAAGCGACCGAGGCAGGCTGCTGGTTGGCTCCCAGGCTGGAAACCACATTGGTGGGTGTGTTGGTGGTCCCGGTCTCATGTGTCTCACAAGGTGGGTTAGAGCACACAAGGGTAACAGTGCCAGGCTGTTGCTCTTCTGCCATTGTTACTGTGGCATTTGGCTGCTCACTGGTCGGAGATGCCAAAATCGAAACCGGAAGGTCGTGCACAGGTTGGGCTTCAACGCCACTTGGGGTGGTTATCAGTGTGACCTGTGTAGGTTGTGATACAGGCTAGAGTGTGTAGAGAAAAACAAAAAAACATTTGTTAAGGACCTACATTCCAGTAACAACAATGCAAGACCACTTAATGGCCCTTTCCCACCTTCAGTGGCATCTCTGCATATCCACTGTTATCAGTTTGTCCACAGTGGCTAGGACTGTTCCTAGCTCCCTTAAGGACAACTATATACCCATCCTCCCCAAACACTCAAGGAACAGCTGACATCTTCAGGAGAACTTAAACAAGATACAATATTTAGACAAAGTTCAGCTTACATTTCGCATTAGTCCTGTATTTCTCTTCCCCATTATATATTACTGTAGTCTTATGCACGAAAAAAGTACAGTTACGTAAGAACTTACCGTAACAGTAGATCTTCAAGAACAGCTTTTACAGCAGGTTACACCATTAGGACTGAAGCCGGCAGGCACCAGGACCCCTACGGAAATTTTCTAGCTAGCAGTATTCAGCGGGGACCGCCTCCGACTCCGGTCCCGACCCAGACGTCAGGCATAGTATATAAGGGGGCGGTCCCCCAGAATCCCCAGTTCTTTTCCCGCTGTCCACTTGCCAGCATCGGCCTCTCGGTCTCTACCTAGCGCACGACTACTTAGAACTTCAAGAGTTTCTACATACTAATGTCCTCTCCAACTCCTTCATTTGAGGGACACCTTTCAAAGTGTGCCTCCGGAAAACAGATCCTTTCAAGCATCCTCATTCTTCCTGCGTGCGGTGCTTAGGCCCGGACCACGACACCAAGGCCTGCACCTTTTACCAAGGGTTCAACAACCAGGATCTGCCGTCAGAAGGCACTTCAGGCTTACCTGTTAGAGGAAAAACTTAGTAGGATGGACAAAGAACTTTCCTCCAGGGGCGATTCTTCCTCCAAGGCCCACAAACACTGGGAAAAGCACCAGGAGAAAGCAAGGTCCAGATCCCCGAACCAGGCCTTGGATTCACGGAGCTCAGGCTCCACCCGATCGGACCGCTCTCCCTCCAGGGCTAGGTCTCAGGCCCCCTCCGGTTAAAGTACGGGCTTCCAAGGTTCTTCGACTCTTCAGCCCATCAAGACTTCCAGGCTCTCAGCTTCCTCTACTCCCTCTCGGGCCTCTTCTAAGTCCTCCGAACGCCACAAGTCCTCCTTTTCCACCAGACATCGGGATCCCGACTCCAGGTCGGTCTCCCAGCCCCCTAGGGTCCCGGATCCACCACCCAGGAAGACAAAGGACCTGATATCCCTCAAGCGGACAGTGGACCTGACGTTGGCCAAGCACCGGAAGTCGGTCAGGCGTTCGCCGGAGCCGAGGACATTGGCCAAGCACCAGACGTCGGCCAGGCATTCACCGGACCCGATGTCATCGGCCAAGCGACCGTCGCCTTCACCGTAGCTGAAGACCGCCCCCCAGTCACCGGTGGACAACAGTCACAGGGATTCCACGGAGGAGGACACCACTTTGCCTGAAGACCAGGTGGGCGACACAGAGGATGCCGGGTTTCCCAGGAAACCTTCGCCCACCCTGGAGACACCTGAGGACCCGGCGCCAGGCCCGTCAGACCACCGGCGCCAGGCCCGTCGTCGGGCATGAATATACAAGAGGTAAAAGATCTCTCTACTTTCTGGTGGGACACCATCCGTAAAGACATGGTCCCAGTAAAGCCTTCTCCTCCCCTTTCTGCTACTCCTTCACCTCCTACGCCCCCTCCTCCACCACAGGAGCCAGCAGGACGACCACCAGCCTCTGAGGAGCAGACTCCACCTCCCAGGAGTAGATCCCAGGATTGGAGAAGGCCTCCCTCAAGATCTCCATCAGGGTCTCCCAGCCCCAAGCGACCCAGACGTTGTCGGTATACTCCGTCAGGGGAGGACTCCAGATTGGATACCTCGGATTACTCCAGATCTCCTTCTCCACTCAGCATTCCATCACCTGACCCACATGACCTGCCCAGGTCTCCTCTGGATGATCCCTCCTTTTCTAAGATCATGAGGCACAGCCAGGACAATATGGGATGGGATGCTGAAGAACTCGACCCTGAAAGACAGCGCCTTGCCCGTTATCTTCGGCAAAAAGACCCAAAGCCTGTGGTAGTGCCACCCTTGGTGGACACCTTTTCGGATGTCACCAAGGCTGCATGAAGCATCCAGATCACTCCTGGCGGTGTCAAGAAAGCTGACCGCCTGTAC
The DNA here is from genome assembly GCA_016271365.2 of Neoceratodus forsteri. Classification (NCBI taxonomy): domain Eukaryota; kingdom Metazoa; phylum Chordata; order Ceratodontiformes; family Ceratodontidae; genus Neoceratodus; species Neoceratodus forsteri. Next base: position 424,875,377 of record CM028138.1, read on the forward strand.
AAGGCCCCGAGAGAGGACCAGTACTTGGCTCAGCAACCTCTGGCAGACTCCTGGTCGTTACGGCCTCACATGACCAGTCCCAGAGACCGCAACACATGAGCACACAGCCACCGGACCAGGAATCCAAACAATTGGATGCCCTGGGGAGATGCATGTATGCAGTTGCTACATGCTCCATCAGGTCCCTGAACTACCTAACCCACATGGTAGTTTCAGAACACCCTATGGGAACAGGGCCAGGACCTGGTCGATAAGCTTCCGGATAGCGATCAGAAGGCGGAGCTCCTAAACCTTCTCTGCCCAGGGTCTGACGTGGGTAGCCAAGTGAGTACAGCATACGATTCTGTGGACTCGTCTGCCAGAGCTGCAGCTTCAGGCGTCTGTCTCGGCGACACTCTTGGCTCCGTGTCTCCAGCTCCCCACCGGACGTTAAGAAGAACATTCTTGGCGTCCTCTACAATGGTGAAGTATTCTTTGGTGAACCCTCAGGTTATCACCAAACTCCAGGATGCTGGGAAGGCAGTCAGGTCTGTACAGGCCATGTACAGATCCAGGCCCGTTCCTTTCATAGGAACCAGAGCCAATTTTGCAGCCGGCAACAAAGGCAGCAGCCACGTTCCAGCCAGCAACAAAGGGGCACCTTTCAGCGGAAAGCCCAGGCTAAGTCGTCCCCAGGCAGAGCCCAACGCTACACTAAACCGGCCCAGCCTGCAGGGACCAGTGCTGCCACAGCGTGACTCCTTCCGGGCCCCCGCCCCTCTTCTGGATCAACGGGCACAAAAGGTCGGTGGTCACGTCACTCACCACTTTTCAGGGTGGCAGTCAATTACCACTGACCAGTGGGTTCTCCAGTTGTCAAGAAAGGTCACTTCATAGAATTTCTCGACCACCCACCAGCAAGACCTCCCCTGCTTTCCCGTGCTCGCGCTCCTGGAAAAAGAAGCAATAGAGCATGTACCACAGAACCAGAGGAGTGCAGGGTATTATTCTCACTTCTTTCTGGTTCCCAAGAAAACAGGGGACCTCCGTCTGATACTGGACCTCAGCGACCTCAACGAGTCGCTCCTGTACAAACACTTCCGCATGGTGACCCTCCCAGGTCTGAGTCCCATGCTCAAGCAGGGCGCCTTTCTAGCGTCCTTGGACATGCAGGACGCTTACCTGCATATTCCCATTGCTCAAGCACACAGGAAGTTTCTGCGCTTTGAGTTCCAGGGCCACCATTATCAGTTCGAGCCCTCCCCTTCGGACTGTCACCAGCACCTCGGGTATTCACAGAGTGTATGGTGGTCATAGCTGCGACTCTGAGGAGGCAAGGCCACTCACGTGTTCCCCTACCTGGATGACTGGCTTCTCATGGTGCCTCTTGGGAGGCCTTGATGTCCACCATTCATTATACTCAGTCTCTGTTAGAAGCTGGTCAATCAAGAGAAGTCACGCCTGGTTCCATCACAGACTCTGCAGTTCATAGTTGCAGTTCTGGACACCATCCAGGAGAAAGCTTTTCTTCCCCAGGACAGAGCGGAACATATCAGATCCCTCATCAGGGACATTTTGGCGAAGACCACTGTTCCTGCCAGATTGGTCCTTTGCCTGCTCGGACACATGACTGTGGCCATTGCAACAGTCTTGCTTGCCCGTCTCCACATGCGGGTCACCCAGTGGATGTTTTAATGGGTCCAATGGGATCAAAAGCAAGACCATCTGCAGCTTCCAATCCGGATCATAAAGACTGTAATCCGGGATTGGCAATGGTGGCTAGATCCGAAGAATCTATCGGCAGGGGTCCCCTTCATTGCGCCGTCCCCAATCGTGACACTCTCCACAGACACCTCAGGGCTCGGATGAGGAGCACACCTCGACGGTGTCCGGTCTCTGGGCCTGTGGACAGCCCAAGAGACTCATCTCCATATAAATATCCTGGAAATGAGAGCAGTTCTTTACGCCCTTCGGGCCTTCCAGTTGGAGATTCCACCGGGTACCATTCTGTTACAAACAGACAATTCCGCGGTGATGTGTTACCTCAACAAACAAGGAGGCACCCATTCCTACCCGCTTGGCAGGAAGGCCATGAGGGTGTGGGATTGGGCTTTGCAACACGGTGCAAATCTCATTGCTGTTCATGTCCCAGGAGTGGACAACGTCATTTCAGATGGCCTGAGCCGCTCTCAGGCCAGAGTTCATGAGTGGGAACTACTCCAGGAGTAGTAGAGGATCTGTTTCACAGATGGGGTACACCAGAGTTGGACCTTTTCGCGTCCCCATCCAACACAAAACTGCCCAGTTTTTGCTCGCTAGATCCAGGGCCTGGTGTTTTCTGGCGAGACACGTTGTCCCTCTCCTGGGCGGGTAGATTCCTCTATGCCTTTTCCCCCCTTTCCATTGATCCAGAGGGTTCTTCCGAAACTTTGCAGAGAGCAAGTGACGCTGATGCTCATCGTGCCGTTCTGGCCCAGGCAGATCTGGTTCCCTCTAATACATCAGCTGCCCCGGGAACCTCCGGTGCTTCTGTCAATCAGCTCTCACTTGTTGTCTCAGGAGGAGGAAGGCTCCTTGGTCCATCTGGACCTTCGTTCACTGAGCCTGCATGCTTTGCTCCTAGAGACATAGCCATTTTACGACACTGTCTCGCAAGAGGTAGCTGACGTTCTGGTGGCTGAGAGAAAACCGGCCATTCATGCTACTTACACCATGATATGGCGCCGTTTTGGCCTACAGGCTCAAGCGCAGGGGGTTTTGTCTTCAGACTGTCCAGAAAAATCGGTCTGGACTACCTCTTGTCTTTTTTTTCAGACAGGCTTGGCCTACCCTTGATCAAAGTACACCTCTGTGCCATATCAGCCTAACATTATCCTATATAGGCCAACACACCATATCTCAGTTGGACATGGCACGAACCTTCCTGAGAGGTATTTTCCACCTTAGTCCTCCGATTAAGGATCCAATTCTGCCATGGGATCTACCCTTTGTCCTGGAGCAGCTTACTGCCACCCTTTGAACCAGCCATGGATTGCGATCTCACGTCTTCTCACTGGAAGACATTGTTTTTAGTTGCCATTACCTCGTCCAGAAGAATTTCTGAACTCCATGCACTCATGTGCAGAGAGCCTTATTTGGTTTTTCACAAAGACAGGGTATCCCCACGGACTAATCCAAAATTTCTGCCTAAGGTGGTCTCAGCTCTCACCCTTAATCAGGACATCGATCTACCAGTGGACTTTTCCAACTATTCGAATCGAGGAGAGGCCCTGTTGCACACCCTAGATGTGCATAGGTGTCTTCAGTACTACCTGACGAGAACCAAACACCACCGAAAATTGGACCAGCTTTTTGTCTCCTTTGCCTACAGGATGATGGGAGCTCCTGTTTCCAAACAGTCGCTGTCCAGGTGGCTCATTCAGTGTATCACATTCTGTTACCAGAAGCGTAACAAACCCTTACCGGGCGTGGTCAAGGGTCGTTCCATAAGGGGGGGTGGCTATCTCCTTTGCAGCCATTAAGAATTTGTCCACTTCAGCTACCTGTGCTGCAGCTACTTGGAGCTCCGTGCACACTTTCATCAGGCATTATTGCCTGGATATCGCATCGAGGCGAAGAGCAGGTGTTGGTCTAGCGGTCCTTCAAGGACTTCTGTCCTAGGGCTTAGTTTCACTAAGGATTTCTGCCTTCCTCCTCCCAATGGTGTGGGATTTCCATTATTGCTTGGGAAACGGTCCTAATGGTGTAACCTGCTGCAAGAGCTGCTTCTTGAAGTAAGATAGTACAGTTAGGTAAGAACTTACCGTAACAGTAGATCTTCGAGAACAGCTCTTGTAACAGGTACTTTCCCTCCCACCATCCCCGCTGGAGGTAGATTCTAGTTCCAGTATCCTTCTCCTAGGATCAGGGATTTTCAGCATCACTCTGATTGACATCTGATGGTGGATCCTCAGTCTCCTCTTCTGATGACATCCAGCGGCCGGGAGTCTCCGTCGGGAGAACTGGGGATTCTGGGGGACCGCCCCCATATGTACTATGCCTGACGTCTGAAAATGCCTGAAAATTTCCGTGGGGTCCCAGCACCTGCCGGCTTCAGTCCTAATGGTGTAACCTGCTGCAAGAGCTGTTTCTCGAAGTAAGATCTGGGGATTTTGGGGGACTACCTCCTTATGTACTATGCCTGACGTCGGTGGCAGGACAGACGTCGGAGGCGGTCCCCGCTGAATATTTCTAGCTAGAAAATTTCCGTGGGGTCCTGGCACCTGCTGGCTTCAGTCCTAATGGTGTAACCTGCTGCAAGAGCTGTTTCTCGAAGTAAGATCTGTACTATACTCTGCGAGATCAGCAGCAGGGGAGAAGTGGACGGAGAGCTCCTTTCCTCCAGAAGAGGAGTGAGGAAGTGAAAGACCTCAAAAATCCAGAGGCTGGCTGATCCGGGGAGGTGGAACACCCGCTCTCCACAGCCCTGACGTATGTAGGGAAGTGAGCAGCCACACTCCTGAATTGCTGCCAGGAGAGAGGTCCCTAGGACCAAGAATGCCTGGGACAGCAGAAGGTGGTGACAGAGAGGGGGGCTAAGCCAACAACAGAAGGCGACCATCCTCTGTCCGGGCAAGACAGCACACCAGGAGCCCCAAGGGAAGGAGGCGCTCTGGAAAACCCTACAGCCGACAGCTGATCAACCACACTAGAACTGCCTAGGCTGTGCCCTGAAGAATCCCCGTGAGATGACCGGGACCATGGAATTCCAAAAGGACGGTCCCTTCCCTCGAAAGACCAGGGCCCTCTTAAGGAGACAGAGAAGGAAGGGCAGGGGTCTGTGCTACGACTCTTTCCTGAACCCGGAGGGGTGTTCCCGGAAATGGGTCACCACATCGAACCTTGACCCTCTGAATCTGAAAGAGCCCTCCTCCTCTCAAACGCCAGCCTAGGAAGCTGACAACTCTGTTCAGTCCCAGAGGGGTCCACCCAGGGAGTAGCACCCTCCCTTCCTGTGGGTGCTCCAGTCAGCCCTAAAGTTGTTTGATCCAGGCATACCACCTGAGGGGGTAACCCAACTGAAGGGGAAGAAAAGCCTCTGAGCCCAAGCTGCAGGGCAATAGTGGCCTGCACTACCACCTGCTGGTCTGCACCCCTGACTCCAGATTCGGAGGCTACCACCCGCTCCTCACAGGGAGGCTGGCTCCGGTCAGCCGAGGAAACTAGTAGGGTGTCCACATGGGCCACCAACTCCAAAGAGTCGAACAGCCGGTCCGAAGCAGACTCTGAATCCATCGCTGAAGAGGTAGAGACTGAAGGCCCGTGCCAGACCGTACGTGGATGTCCGCCCCTATCCAGACCAAAGGAGGCGCCAGTCTGGGTGTCCGCACCAGTGCCGGCACCGAACTCCCCAACGGCACCACGAACGGTACCCAAAAAAGAGACGGTGCTGAGAGTGGTAGCAGAAGCGGAGTTGACGCCTGCCACGGCACCGCGAGCAGCACCGGAGTCAGGGACGGCACAGACAGCGGCACTGACAACTCCCTCTGCACCACTTGATACCTCCACAGCGCCCTGTCATCGCTCTGTGCTGCAAGTGGCACCAGATCTATACACGGGCGCTAATCCCCAGCCTTGGTGCCGCTTAACCACACCAAGGCGAAACGTCAAGACAGAACCGTGATCCTCCCACATGGTGCCGCCAGCACCACTGGCGCCACGAACGGCGCCAACAGCATAGATGGCACCAGGCCGCGCTGACCGCGGCACCATCAGGGCCAGCGGCACCGAGGACAGTGCCAGCCCAGGCTTCCAGCCTGTGGAAACTACACCAGGGAGCTTTGCCCTGAAGGGTGACTGTCAGAGCGGTGCCTCCCGCCCGCCCCACCCCAGGAGGAATGGACTGGGCTTCCTGCACCGCAGAAGGGGCTTCTGCCACGGCGAGTACTAGAAGCAGAAGTCCCCTCCTCCACGGTCCGTATAGAACTGGGAGGGGACCCGGAGGAAACGCCGAGACCCTGGAGCTTGGCCCGATGAGTGCGCGCCCCTCCCCCGAAAGTCAGTGGAGCTCGTCAAACTTTCCACGCACATTGCTCGATGACATGATGGTCCATGGAGAAACAGGCGTCGCACGAATCCATGGCGTGAAGTGGTCCAAGATACGCAAGACAACGATCATGCTGGTCGATAACGGAGTACTTGCGGTCGCATGAGCACCGACGCATAGGGGGCCATCCAGTTTTCAACGATTTCTTGCCCCCCTACCAAGACATGATAGACGGAAAAACAATCCAAAGACTAGACATTGTTAAAATTTAATTGAACAGTCTTACCACAGCGGCGTTGAGTAGTGGTGAAGACTGAACCGCAGGACACTATTTCAGGCGTCAAAGACTGAATCAAGACACTAGAAGGCCTGTTGATAGCAGCTCCACACGAATCGACCTCTCTGGCGGCAGATGAACTGGCGGGAGGGTGGGTCGACGACACCAACGGCCAACCAAGCAACGCCATGCAGTGCTGCCTCGGTGGCGACGCTTGTCAGCCGACCCCACCCATAAAAAAACAAACTCCCGCGAGGTCGTGACTCCAGCCAGAACCCAACTGTGATGAATGGTGAAGACTGACACAGACAGATCATGCATTGCAGCAATAGTGATGCCGCTCTGCAGGACCCAGTTCCAAACTCTCACTGCCTCCTGGCAAAGCTGGTAGGAGTGAGTTCCCCTTATCTGTTGATGGAGTACACCACTGAGGTGTTGTCCATCCGGACCAACAAGTGGCCTGGGGAATTTCTGAATGCAAGGCCTGAAGTATGTACAGGACTGCCCTCATCTCAGGACACTGATAGGAGATGAGTTTCTAGTGGGGACCATGTGCCTTTGCCATTTAGGTGGCCCCAAAATGGACCCTGGCCGTCCGTGGTGAGCATTACAGACAGTGCAGGAGTAGAAAAGGATCCCTCTTGCGAGGTGCTCAGGAATGAGCCACCATTATAGGGCTTGAATGATGAAGTCTGGAACCCTGATATGGTGATCGAGATGATCTTGCCGTTGATCCCACTGCGCTCTGAGCGTCACTGAGTGACCCTCATGTGGAAATGGGAACCGTGGCAATGGCGCTGCCATATGCCCAAGGAGGCATAGCATGGTCCTTGCAGGGACCCGCTTCTCGTACTGATGGACCGGATCAGGGCCCGTGGGCGTTCCACTCTGTCCTCTGGCAGAAAAGCTCTGCCCTTCTTCACCTAGCTAACTGCACAGCTAACAGTTCCCTTTACACAACTCAGACAAACACACTAATTTTTTTTTTTTGTTTTGTTTTTACTCTAAATTGAAGGTCCCAGTACTAGAGTTCTAGTTCTTAAATCCCAGTAGAGTAGTAAAGTTCTAATAGCACTTCCTTCTTCTTGCTGTTCTCTGCCAAAATCTATTTAGGGCAGTTTTAAATCCAAACACCTGGCTTCTTGCTGCCAAAGTCACTTCCCCTAATTCACAGTACCCTTCACACAACTCAGACAGACATACTAACTCTTGGTTTGTGCCTTTCAATGGATGACATCGGGGAAGACGACACACAGAAAAAGAAATAAAGCAAACTTTTCGAATAAAATAAAGTATGATGCTCAAGTGATGGCGTCGTTAGATTAGCTGAAGGTGTCAGTGGAGCCAATGCTTGTGAGTCGACAGCAGAAAAGAACTGAGGATGCTGGGGACTGCCCTTTATGATGCAAGGAACATTGGGGGCAGGGCCGATGGGGCTAGAATTTTTCTGTGGGTTCCTGCTGCCTGACTGCTTCAGTCCTAATGGTGTAAACTGCAGCAACAGCTGCATCTCAAAGTAAGATCTGTGGCTACAGCTGCCGCCAAGTGCCCCAGCAGACAAAGAAACACTCTGGCTGGTACCAGATGACTGGAAGACATCGACTGCGCCTGTGCTATCAGGTGCTCTGCTTTGTTCCCCGGCAGGAAAGCTTCACCCTGGGACAAGTCAAAACCGCTCCTATACACTGGAGGCACTGGCATAGAAAAGACTTTGGTAGGCTGATCAGGATCCATACAGGCTAGAAGAGCCAAAAGGTGGTTTCCAGGGTCTGCAGCAATAGATCCCTGTAGGGGGCTATGAGCAGCCAATCGTCCAGGTACGGAAACACATAAAGCTTTCCGTCAGAGCAACAGCTACCACCACCAGGCACTTGGTAAAGACCCAAGGTGTCGAGAAAAGGCCAAAGGGGAGGGTCCAGAACTGAAAGTGGTCCCCCTGGAAGCAGAAGAGGAGGAAGTGACAGTCAACTTGGAAAACCTGAATACGGAGGTAGGTATCTTGCATATCCAAGGAACAGAGCCAGTCCCTCTGGTGATGAAGGAGGGGGCAATAGTCCCTTAAGAGTCGCCATCCTGAAACGCTTGTACTCTATGCAGAGGTAGAGGTTCAGGTGGCTGAGGTCCAGGATTGGTCGTAGGTCCCCTGTCTTCTTGGGGACGAGGAAAAAGTGGGAATATAAACCTTTTCCTCTGATTCAGGGGACAGGCTCTATGGCTTTTTTGTGCAAGAGAGCCTGAATCTCGTCTCAGATGAGGGCGATGTGGGCCTGAGGATAATGGAAGGGCGAGGGAGGGTTTTCTGGAGGGGGTTCCAGAAATTCAGGGGTGTAATCCCTTTTGATAATCTGAAGCACCCATTGGTCTGAGGTTGCTGTGCATCACCAGTCCAGGTATTGGGAAAACTGACCTGATTCCCCCGCCCCTCCCCCCGTGCGGTGTGTGGGTGTGGGGAGGGACTGGGCAAGGAGTCAGGCAGTGGAGTCAGAGGTGGGCAGAGCAGCCCTGGGAGCTCCGGGAGTCATAATGGCAGATCCATCAGCTGGTGGGGGTGTGGGCCTTGCGCTTAAAAGGGCCTTTCAACTTCTGACCCTAGGAGAGCTGTCGGGAGGGCCAGCAAAAGGACCGACATTGGGAAAGCCATGGTTGGGACCTGTACATGGAATGTACTGACCGCAGAGCCCTGCCCAATTCCTGAAGGCGGGCGATATCGCGAGCATCTCCCCCAAACAAAATAGAACCCTGAAAGGGGAGATCCATGATCTTGGTCTGAACATCAGGTGAAAACCAGACACCCTGAACCATGAATGGCGGCGTATGCAGACCTCTGCTTCCACCCTGTGCCCAGAAGCATCGACCTGTCGTGATGCGGCCTTCAGCACATGGTTGCTTACATCTGATCCGGATTTTAAGAGCAGGCCCAACCACGTTTTAGTGGCATCTTCAGGGAGGGCTTCAACCAGATCCTCGCCTGGTCTCAAATGGCCTTCTGAGACTGCACCATATGGGACAGGACAGTTCTGGGCCCCGAATGGCTCGAGCTGCAGATGAATACACCTGCTTGCCCAATTGGTCCAGCAGGCGGGATTCCTTGTCTGGAGGGTGGTTGCTGAGGTGTTTGGGTTTCTTAGTGCGGTCATGATCTGCATTCGTTACCACCGAGTCTGCCACGGGATGTTCGCCAAAGTAGTCTCTGCCCACTGGTGCATGGTAAAGATGATCCGCCTACTTGGCCAAGGCCGGGGTGGTCAAGGGATAATTCCACATCACATTAGTCACACCATCGCATGAATCAACAAGAGGTGGAACCACCAAAGGGAGGGTCTCTTTATTCTGGAGGTACATGGCCAGAAGACGGCGCTCCGGGGAGGGGAAGAGGACATGCCAAAGAGTGTGGATAAACAACATATCCACGCTCCTGGAAAGTAGTTACGTAAAAACTTACCATAACAGTAGATCTTCGAGAGAAGCTCTTGCAGCAGGTTTCACATTGACGACTGACGCCACCTGGCAGCGTTCCGCAACTTTTTCTAGTAGCACCAACGTGGGAACGCCTCCGCCGATGTCGGCTTCAACTCCGATGTCGCCCTACATAAGGGAGGAGTTCCCCACGTGCTCCAGTTCTGAACGCCTTACCCAGTCAGGCAGGAAAACGACAGGTAAAATAGAAACTGATTGTCAACGGACAACCCTCAAAGATGAAAAATACCGTCCTGAAAGGGTCTGATCCCTGGGGAAGGTGGGTGGAAATATATCTGCTGCAGGGCTTCTCGAAGATCTACCATTACGGTAAGTTCTTACGTAACTGTACCATCTACTTCGAGAAGCTCTTGCAGCAGGTTTCACATTGAGGACTGAGTCCCAAGCAATATAAACTATAACAACCCCTGGGAGGAGGAGGAAAAACAACAGGAAAAAGACAGAAAGAGAAGGGAAGATCCCTCAGGAAATCAGGCCTTGCAGAGCCACGAGGCCAAACCCTGCTCTGCGTCTGGAAATGATGTCCAGGCTATAGCGCCTGTCGAAGGTATGGACAGAACTCCAGGTAGCGGCAGCACAGATATCTGTCATCGGTACCCTCTTCAGCGCTGCAAAGGTAGTAGCGATAGCCCTGGTAGAGAGAGCTTTAACTGGCCCCGATGTTGACCTACTATGCTTCTCATAACAGTAGGAAATGCAGTGAACCAACCAGTGCGAAAGCATCTGTTTGGTGACCAGGTGACCTACGGACCACTGGGCAAAGGACACAAAGAGCTGATCAGACTTCCTGTCCACCTTGGTTCTAGCTAGATAACATCTGAGAGCCCTATGTACATCCAAGGAATGAAGCAGGGCCTCTCCCCTGTTGGAGTGCTCTGGGTAATAGACCAGGAGCTGAATCAACCGATTCAAAGTGAGCTCCAAAACCACTTTCGGTAAGAATTTCGGATTGGTGCGGAGATCAGCCCTGTCCTTGTGGAAGACAAGGTAGAGTTCTTTACACATGAGTGCTTGAAGTTCTGAAATGCGCCTCGCTGAAGTAATTGCTACCAAAGCAGAGTTTTCCAGGAAGGAAACGGACTCCGACTTCATAGCCGCTCCGAACGGGCAAGAGAAAGCTCCTCCAGGACGAACAGGAGATCCCAAGGAGGAACAGGGTCCTGAAGGAGGTATGATGTGGAGAATAACGCACAAAAAGCTTTGGAAACCTCCATCTGAGCCACCGCTTACCAGACACAGATAAATGGTAGCCGAGATGGCAGCCAGGTGTACCTTGATGGAGGAATAGCTGAGGCCTTTCGTAAAGAAAAGCAAGTATTCTAGGACGGTATTAACTGGACAGACCAATGGATCCACTCGCTTGGCTGTGGCCCAAATGCAAAAGTGCTTCCACTTCATAGCGCAAGTGGCCCTGGTGGCAGGTTTCCGTGCCTCAAACCGACACCTGAGCGACCTGATCGGACACCCTGAAATGGACATTAGCCAAGTCCTGAGGTGCCAGGTGTGCAGGAGAAGAGAACGTAAGTTCAGGTGCAACAGGGACCCCCTGTCATGCGACAGTAGGTGTGAGGAGAGAGGAAGAGCCAGAAACAGATGCTCCAGGGCCCAATCCCAGACCAACATGGCCTCCCTGCAAAGGGGATAGGAATGTGTGCCGCCTTGTTTGTTGATGTAGAACATCACCGAAGTGTTGTCTGTCTGCACCAAGCGATAGCCAAGCGCCAAGACCGAGGCCAGGGCTTGTAGGGCGTACAGCACAGCTCTCATTTCCAGGACACTGATGTGCAGGTTCGCTTCCATGGGAGACCAGGAACCCTGGGTACGATGGTTCCCCAAGTGTGCACCCCATCCCTGGGACGAGACGTCCGTGGTCAGAGACTTGGACGGCGTCCCAGATTGGAAGGGGATGCACCCCAGCAGATTTTCGGATGACATCCACCAGCGAAGCTCTCGGCGGACTGGCTCAGATAACCTGATCAAGGCATCCAGGCTGTCTGAAGTTTGATCCCACTGGACTCTCAGGGACCACTGAATGGTCCTCACGCACAGATGCGCCAGAGGGACTGAGACTATGGCAGCGGCCATGTGGCCCAACAGTCTGAGGAGGAGCCGGCACCTTTGAGGCCGACGAGATCTGGGACGCGATGATCCGAATGCGATCCACTCTGTCGGAGGGAAGAAAAACCTTCCTGAGAGTGGTGTCCAGAAGAGCTCCGATGATCTGGAGAATCTGAGTAGGGGACAGATGAGACTTGTCCCTGTTGATGGTGATTCCAAGACTCTGGACACGTGAGATGGAATCCTGATACTTTCTGACAAGGCGAGACTTGGAGGGGCCAAAAGAGCCAGTCATCCAAGTAAGGAAACACAAAATGGCCCGTCTTGCATGCGCCACGACCGCCAGGCACTTGAAGACCCTGGGGCCGAGGAAAGACCAAGGGGAGGACTGGAACTGATAGTCCTTGTCTTCAACATGAACCTTAGACATCTTGATGGCTTCTGGCAATGGGAATATGCAATGAGCGTCCTTGCATGTCCAGAGATGCCAGCCAATCTCCTGCCGATATGAGAGGGAGGAGAGTAGGAAGAGAAACCATCCTGATTCTCTTGTAAGAGACCCACGGTTTAGATTGCTGAGGTCCAGAATGGGTCTGAGATACCCAGACTTCTTGGAACAAGGAAAAAGTGGGAAAAGAACCCTTTCCCTGATTCAGCCTATAAAACTGGCTCGATGGCCCTTTTGTCCAGTAGGGAGGAGATCTCCAGCGGATCAGAGCTCTGTGCTTCCTTGGGTATCGGGATGGGGCAGTGGTCTGTCCGGAGGAATGGATTCGAACTCTATGGAGTGCCCCAACTCCTCGAGCTCCAGTAGCCACTGGTCGGAGGTCATCTGCCCTCACACATCCGCGCAGAGTGAAAAGCGGCCTCTGACCGGCTCCACTGGTTGAGAGACCGGGGGTTTGCCTAGATAGTCAGGCATTTGGTGGGGAAGGGAGGCGGCAGCTTTAGGTGGTCTAGAGGCGGAAGCCGCATTGCCTCTGGCTCCGCCTCTACGACCAAAACCCCCTCACTGTGCGTGCTGCTGAAAACGAGATTGCTGTGGCTGATGTCCCCCACGGCCACGAACACGAGGCTTGCGAGCTCGCCCACAGTACATGGGACTGCATGAAACTGACGGCCTTTCTGGAGTTCTGCAGCCTGGTGATAATCCACTCCGTGTCCTCACCAAAGAGCACGGAGCCTTTAAAGGGAGCATCCAGAAGGTTGGTTTGGACGTCTGGATCGAACCCAGAAACCCGAAGCCATGCATGGCGTCAGAGGCAAATGCCAGTGGCGGCCGCCCTGGAGGAGGTGTCCGCAGAGTCATAGGCCGACCGCAGAACGTGGGTACCCACGTCTGAGCCGGTCTGCAACAGTTTGGCAAGCTCTGTCCGCTGAGGACAATCAGGCATGCTCTGCACAATGTCCAATCCTTGTTCCCAAAGGGCGTTCTGGAATTGGACCATATGCGTCAGGAAGTTGAGACTCCTGATGCTGCAAGTCACAGCAGAGTACACCTTACAGCCCATGGAATCCAGCTGCTTTGACTCAGTCATGCAGCTGGGTGCTCAGATGTTTGGGCCTCTGCGACGATCATGAGCTGCCGAAATCACCACAGAGTCCGCAACAGGTGGATCGGCCAGAAAGGGGTGGTCCGCAGGCGCCGGCTAGAGCTGGTGAGCCTCGTGGGCATGGCAGAGGAGGAATAAGGACGCTTCCAGGTCGCCTGGGTGACATCCTCAAAGGTGTCAGCCATGGGAGGGATGACCACCGCTTTGGGTCTTTTGGCAGAGGTATTTAGCCAGCCGCAGTCACTCGGGGTCCAGGGCCTCATTGTCCCAACCCATGTTGGCCTGGATGTGCCTCATCGCCTCCATGAAGCTGGGATCACCTGGAAGGGATTTAGATAGACCCTCTGTGTCCCTAGGTCTGGCTCCAGTAGGCATCGGAGGAAAAATAATCCGAGCTCATAGGGAGTCCAGAGGAAGAGGGGAGGGACCACGCCTCTTCCTTTGCGCCTCTTGTCCGGAGGAGGAGAAGGAGAGGGAGAGCAGGAGGAGCTACTGGACCTATCCCTCCTAGATTTCTTTGTGCATTTCTTAAGAGGTGGCACCTCATCACCCTCCCCATTCCCTGGTTCAAGTGGGTCTGGAACCAGTACCCGAGTGGGTGGAGGCGCACCCGCTGGCAGATCTTTTTTAAATGTATCCCACCAGTGGGTGAAGAGCTCCTTCACCTGAGAGAGATGTAATCTGGGGAATACAGGTGGCAGAGAACCAGAGTCCGCTGCAGCGTCGGCCCTGAAATCCGGGAGACTGGCGTCGGGTCTGTACACTTGCCAACCGCGTCGGTCTAAGGAGGGACGTCGGGCGGTGTCAGCACCACCGTCGGCGCGCGGTTGGACCGAAAACCACGGAGAAGGGGTATCTGAGCTGACAGGTGTCGCCGAAAGGACTGGCGCTGGACGGACCACAACCAGCAGCGGAAGAACCGTCGCCGAGGGAGCCACAGGCGGATGAGGGTCCGGCATCCGCTTCTCCGTGTGGGCCGAACGTTCTTCGGTGGCGTGAGCCTTGTGATGGTCGACCTTATGGCTGGCGGACTTCTTGGCTGAGCACCGGTCAGTAGCCGGAAGCTGGCGTTAAGTCGGTGTCCCATGATTTGGGAGGCAAGGCGGAAGCCCTGACACCGAGGCCTTGCTCGACTCTTGGGTGTCAGCCTTCGAAGAAGAGGCCGAGCGGGAGGAGATCTTACCTGCGCCCTTCGATTTCTCGGTGGGCTGAGAAACTTTCAGCGGTTGAAGAGAAGCAGGCCTGAAGACAGCAGAAGGCGGCTTTAGGGCCATGAGGTGGGAATCATGCCCCGATGACCCGGACTTCGATCCCGAAGACCGGTGTTTTGAGAGAGACCTTCCCCTGTCTTACTCCCGATGCTTGTGAGCTGGAGGAGGAGGATCAGATTCTCCCAAGGAGGAGGCCCGTTCCATGGCAGCTAATTTAGTGTCTGCGAGGAAGGCCGCAAGAGAGTTTTGGCGCCTGATTCACGTCTGCGAGTTAAAGGCCTGGCAGTGAGGGCAGGCGTCGGTGTTGTGGTCGGGCCCCAGGCAATAAAGGCATGCCGAGTGACCATCTTTAGAGGGAATTTGTTGCCCGCAAGCGCACTTGTTAAGATGCGATGACACAGAAGCTAAACAGTAATGAAAAAAGACACGAAAATCTGGTGGAGAAAGAGCAACTGGTACTACGCCGAGAAGCTGAGTAGAACTAACCCTGATCATGTGGTGGGAAGAACTGGAGCATGTGGGGAACTCCTCCCTTATGTAGGGAGGCGTGAGTGGTGGAGCCGACGTCTGAGGGGCATTCACATCAGTATTACTAGAAGAAAAGTTGCTGGAACCACCACCAGGTGGTGCCAGTCCTCAAAGTGAAACCTGCTGCAAGAGCTTCTCCTCGAAGTAAGATCTGAGCAGTTTTGCACTTGTGGGGATGCAAAAGGTCAAACTCTGGCAGACCCCATCTGTCGAACAGATCTTATACGACCAATTGCTGGAGTTCCACTCGTGGGTTCTGGATCTTGACCAGCTTAGGACGATCCGCCAATGTTTTGCACACCTGGGACTTGAACTGCAGAATTCTCCATCCGGTCAGCTACAGCCCATTCCCAAACTCTCATTGCCTCACGGCAAAGTGGATATAGTGTGTTCTCCTTGTTTGTTGCTATAGAACACCAACATGTTGTCTGTCTGGACTAGGAAGTGTGTCTGTTTGCAATGCCCTCATTTCCAATACTTTAATATGCAGGGATTCTCGGTCGTGGACCACAATCCCAGAGTGCTGCAATCATGTAGATGTGCTCCCAACCTGTGCCGGAGGCATCTGTTAATATCTGGGTAGGGTGCATCTTCTGGAAGGGGGTACCCACAGATAGGTGAGACGGCACAAGCCACCAATGGAGGGCTTGTCTTACGGATCCTGGGACTGAGACAAGATGATCGAGGTCATCCCAATATTGATCGCATTGGGCCCTCAAGAGTCCACTGGATCATTCTCGTATGTAGTCTAGCCAATGGTACAGTTGCAATGATTGCTGCCATGTGGCAGACAACTCTGAGCACTGTCCTGTCCGAGGCCTGTCGTACACAGTGAGCCCAGGTAGTCTGCTCTGTCCTCTGGGAGGAAGGCCTTCCCTGAGAGGTGTCGAGTGCACCAATGAACTGGAATCTATGAGTTGGCCAGAGTGATGATTTCAGCATGTTACTGTGATTTCCAGTGCAGCAAAGAGAGAAAAGTGTCTTCTACTGTGTGCTGAAGAGCCTCCCTGGACGAGGCTGTGAGAAGCCAGTCATCCAGGTAAGGGAAGACATAATGGCCTCTCCTCCGTTGGGCTGCTTCCACCACTGATAGGCAGTTGGTGAAAACCCTCAGTGCTGAATGGTAGTGCCCTGAACCTGGTGCTGACCCTGGAACTCGAATCGGAGGAATCTCCTGTGGTGCCTGGCTATCAGGATGTGTAAGTATGCATCCCGCATATCCAAGAATGAGAGCCAATCTCCTTGATGGATCATGGGGAGTAGACCATGAAGGGTGACCATCCAAAAGTGCCTGTACTCCACGTAGTTGTTGAGGTCTAGGATGGGTCAGAGGTCTCCCTTTTTCTTGGGTACGGAAGAAGTGAGAAAAGTGCCCTTGTTCTTTCTGGCTGTTTGGTACAGACTCTGTTGCTCTCTTGTCCAGGAGGGCCTGGATTTCGTCCTGGATGATGGAAGCGTGGGATTGGGAATAATTGGAGAAAGGGGTGGGTCTGTCTCTGGGTATCTCAGTGAATTCTACTGTGTGCCCCCACTGAATCATTTGTAGAACCCATTGATCGGAGGTGACCAACCTCCAACCCTCTAGATGGAGGGAAAAGAGGCCTCTAGCCACCTCTCCTGCCAAGTCTGTCTGGAGAGGAGGATTTGGCCAAAAGTGAAGCGCTTGTGGCCGAGGGCAGAATAGTCTGGGTGGGCTTGGCTGACCGTTGCTTGAGCTTCCGGATCCATGAGAGGGGCCCTTGCGGCTGTAACCGCCTCTCTGTTGCTGCTGGTATCAGGATTGTTGAACGGATTTGCCAGGAAAACACTGTTTTCAAAATGGCTTCTGTCTGGGCTTATACACAATCTGGACTGTGTGTACAGCTTTCCCAGAGTCTTGAATTCTGGTGATAATCTTTCGGTTTCCTCTCCAAAAAGGACTAAGCCCTTAAAAGGGGCATCCACGATTCCTGCTTGGACATCTTCGGCGAAACCCAAGACCCTAAGCCAAGAGCGTCTCCTGAGACATACCCCCATAGCAGCTGCTCTAGCTGCAGTGTTTTCGGAATCATAGGCAGACCGAAGTATGTGGGTGCCTATGTCTGATCCAGTCTGCATAAGCTTCTCCAACTCAGCTTTTTAGGGCCAATCTGGAAGGTCCCAAACTAAGTCCATTCCTTGTTCCCATGGCATTCTGAAACTGTACCATGTGGGCCAGAAAGTTCAGAGATCAGACAGTGCAGGTGGTAGAAGAAAGTACCCACCGCCCGAATCAGCAGCTTGGGACTCTCGGTTCAGTGGCTGAGTGCTTACATGTTTCAGTCTCTGGGACCCATGTCGTGAGCAGCCGTGATTACTATGGAGTCAGCTAAAGGCTGTTTGTCCAGGAAGGGTTCCTCTTGGGGTGCCCTGTAAAGGTGCTCTGCCTTCTTTGGGACAGCGAAAGCGTGGACGGATGCTCCCATGCCATATGGTTACGTCCTGAAAAGTGTCCACCAGGGGTGGAATGACCACCGGTATGGGGTCTTTTTGATGCAGGTGCTTTGCCAGCTGGCGTCTTTCGGAGTCAAGGTCCTCAGTGTCCCAGCCCACGTTTGATTGGATACGACGCATAACCTCCATAAAGCAAGGGTCAGACGGAGACCAAGGTGTGTCCCTTGGGTCCAGAGATGGGAGGTCAGCCTCTGAGGAGGACCTAGAAGAAGAATATGATGAATGGTCCGATGCCTCTGAGGAGAAGGAGGACCTGGAATTCTTATGTCTGAGTTTACGCCTAATGACCCGCTGTGGAGCATGACGAGCTCCTGCTCCTTGTCCTGGAGCGACTCTTGTGGCCCGAGCTACCCCTGCCGATGGGGGGGTGGTGGTGGTGGGGGTTCTCTGGGTAGAGGAGTAGGCTTTTTAGGTGAAGTAGTGAGTTCCTAAGTTAGGCCTCTCTCCCCCTGTCCGCTGGCTGGTAGAACATCAGTCTTGATAGTGTCCCACCAAGAAGCAAATAGGTCTTTGACCAGTGACAGGTGGAGTCTTGGCTCTGATCTGGCCAGTCGGTTCGATGGGCCTGGCTTCTGACCCGTCTGGTCTGGTGCCAGGATTGGTGGTGTCTGTATACCTGTCGGTAGCCCTACAGGTGCTGACAGGGCTTTGGCCGGGGGTCCCGCCAGTGGAGTTGGGGCTTTAGGCGGGGATCCGAGGTTGTCAGCTGGAGTCTGGGGAGAGACCGACTTTGGACTACCTGATTCCGGATCACTGTGCTCATCGGTCAGTGTTGACAGTGTGGCTGACAATGCTGTTTTTGAAGTATGCAGAGCCTCAGGTCGGACGTCTGGCTCCTTCACCTGATGACGAGTGTTGGGTGCTGAGGTTGTCATCTGCTTTTCTGACGTCTGGGCCTGGCAGTGGAGTGTGTCATCAGCCGGCAGCATTTCTCCATCGCCGGCGTAAGCAATGTTAAGCCCTTAGGGGGTTATGAAATGGATCTCTCAGAGGACTGGCCCGAACCCCAGCGTCTGTCCAGGGAGTCAATTCCCGAGGAAGCAGACCTGGGAGTACACTTTCTACGGTCTGTCGCTAGAGGAAGACCTGACTATGTCTGAATGCCAGCTGGAGGAATGGGAGTGTGGCGGATCATCAGAGGCTGAAGGGTAGAAGACCCTTATGTAGAGCTCCCAGATGCCTTTACCTGGGCAGGTGGTCTCACTACTGTCAACCTGATGGGAGAATGCAATGTCTGGGAGGCAGAGTCCGAACTCCCCTGGAAGCTGACCGGGAACCAGAAGACCTATATCCCGAGGGGATCTGTCTCTGTCCCCTCTTTATGTTGTTTCCCGTTCTTTTGTGAGAGGGCCCTGCTTGGCAAAGGAATCCTTCAGCTAACTCCTACTCCATTAAGTAGGCCTGGAGGGTCTTCTGGCAGTGTGTCCTCATCGTGCTATTGCATTTCTGGCAGTGTGGGCAGGCCTCTGTATCATGGTCTGGGCCTAGACACAGCAAGCAGGCAGAGTGTCCGTCTCACAATGGTATTTGTATGCCGTGAACAGACTTAGGCCGGTGCCAGTCCTATGGGCGATGACGGGGAAATCAACATGCTGGAAAATAAAAGTAAAGAAAATGCAAACTTATCGTAAATAAAGTGCTGAAAATGCAGATGAAATGGCGGTCGACTGAAGCTGAAGGCGTCCATGGAGGAGATGCGTGCGAGTTGACAGCGGGAAAAGAATTGAGGGACGCTGAGGGACTGCCCCTTTTAAACCACATGGGACGTTGGGGGCGGGCCGATGTCAGGGGTCCCTCGCTGTATACTGCTAGCTAGAAATTTCCATGGGGTCCTGCTGTCTGCAGTCCTACTTGCATTACCTGCTGCAGACATCTTCATTCACAAGGCAAGATTTACTGTTAGGGTAAGTTCTTTCATAACTGTACTATCTTACTTGAGATGGAGCTCTTGCAGCAGGTAACACAAGTAGGACTGAGTTCCAACAGTACATAATCCTGCACATGCAGGGTGGAAGAAACAGAGATGAAGACTCAGCCCCAGGATAGAAGGCCCTGCAGGACCGACAAGGCCAAGTGCAATGTACCCAGAAGCAATGTCCAGACTGTAATGTTTAATGAATGTGTGGAAAGAACTCCAAGTGGCTGCTGTGCGTATGTCTACTGCAGACATTAGGGAGGCAAAAGAGGCTGCTACTCCTCTGGGGGAGTGGCCCTTTACCGATCCCAGTAAGGGTTTGCTGTACTTTTGGTAACGGAATACAATGCAATTCAGTAACCATTTAGAAAGGGTTTGTTTTGTAACAGGTGCCCCTAACATTCGGGGCCAAAAGAGAAACAGTTGGTCAGGTTGTCTGGATCCCCGGGTTTGGTTTAAATATAGTCGAAGAATCCGGTGAACATCCAGGGTATGTAACAGAGCTTCTCCTCGATTTGAGTGCTCTGGATAATAAAACAGGCAGGTTGATGTCTTGATTAAAAGTAAACTCAGACACCACCTTTGGCAGAAAAGTACAGTTACATAAAAACTTACCGTAACAGTAGATCTTTGAGAGGAGCTCTTGCAGCAGGTAATACCAATAGGACTAAGCCGCCAGGTGTTAGGACCCCACGGAAATCATCTAGCTAGCAGTCTATGGCAGGGGACCGACCTTGACGTCAGCTCTGCCCCAATATCAGCTCTGGTATAAAGGAGGCAGTCCCCCGGCACCACCTCAGTTCTTCTGCCAGAGACCTAGCGGAGATCAAGATGGAGAACTGAGGAGGATCTCCCAACACCCAAAGAGAAAAGGAAAATCTAATCCCCGGGGACATGTGGGTGGGAATGCCACCTGCTGCAAGAGCTCCTCTTGAAGGTCTACTGTTATGGTAAGTACTTATGTAACTGTACTATCTTACTTCAAGGAGGAGCTCTTGCAGCAGGTAATAATACCAATAGGACGAAGTCCCAAGCAACACCCAAAAGAGAGACCCAGGTTAGAAGGGTGGAGAACTGTCTAAGCAAAAGCCCTAAGCATTTCAGGAGAGAAGACCCTGAAGGACCGCTAGGCTGAATTCTGCTCTCCTTCTGGAAGCAATGTCTAGACTGTAGTGCCTAACGAAAGTATGTACTGAACTCCAAGTAGCGGCTGCAAAAAGGTCAGTTGACAAGACATTCCTGAGGGATGCAAATGAATGTTTCGACCCCTCTGGTGGGGTGACCCTTGACCGGTCCCGTCAAGGGTCTACTGTACTTCTATTAACAGAACACAATGCAATTTATGAGCTACTTGGTCAGAGTCTTTTGATACTGGTGCCCCTACTGTCCTCTGGGCAAATGAGTCAAACAACTGGTCTGTCTTTCTGGAGGAACTGGTACGAGCAAGGTAGTAACGAAGAACTCCATGCACATCCCAGAGTATGAAGTAAAGCCTCCCCTCTGTTTGTGTACTCTGGATAATAAACCGGTAGCGGGGTATCTTGGTTCAAAGTGAACTCAGACACTACCTTCAGAAGAAACTTAGGATTTGTGCGCAGGGCTACCCTGTCCCTGTGAAAAACAAGATAAGGCTCTTTACATATCAGAGCCTGCTGCTCGGAAATCCTCCGAGCGGAAGTAATGGCAACTAAAAATAGCGCCTTCAAGACAGCAGGCATAGCTCACAACTTGCGGGCTGGCTCAAAGGGGGTCAAGGTAAGCTTTTCTAAACACGGACAAGAGGTCCCAAGGTGGAAAGTACAGTTGCGTAAGAATTTACAGTAACAGCAGATCTTCGAGAACAGCTCTTGCAGCAGGTTACACCATAAGGACTGAAGCCGGCAGGCAGCAGGACCTCACGGAAAACTTCTAGCTAGCTATATCAAGTGGAGGACCACCCCCAACAATGGCCCCGCCCCCGATGTCAGATACATCATAAAAGGGGCAGTCAACCAGCATACCTCAGTTCTCCGCCGGAGACTCCTGGCACAAATATGCGATTCATAAGGTGAGACCAAGGATCTACTTCCAGAGGAAGACTAAATTCTGATGCAGAGACGCTATGAAATAGAACCAAACCTCCAGAGGGGAAGGTGGGAGGGAAACTACCTGCTGCAAGAGCTGTTCTCAAAGATCTACTGATACAGTAAGTTATTACATAACTGTACTATCTTACTTCGGGATACAGCTCTTGCAGCAGGTTATACCATAAGGACTGATACCCAAGCAGTAAGGGAGTAATGGTAACCCAGTCGCGAGAAGGATAGGAGAGATCGAGGAAAAATGAACCTCTCAAGACAGAAGTCACTGGAGGACTGCCAGGCCAAAGCCTGCTCTACGCCTGGAGGTGATGTCCAAACTGTAGAGTCTCACGAAAGTGTGCACTGAACTCCAAGTAGCAGCCACACAAATGGCAGATGTCACTACATTTTTCAGGGCAGCGAAGGAGGTAGCCACCCCCCCTTGTAGAGTGGCCCTTTACCAGTCCCAGCAAGGGTTTATTGCATTTCTGGTAACAGAAGACAATGCAGTTAAACCACTTGAAGAGAGTTTGTTTCGATACTGGTGCACCCAACATCCTTCAAGTGAAGGATAAAAACAGTTGGTCAGATTGTCTGTGCGAACGGGGTCTGGCCAAGCAGAACCGCAAAATCCTATGCACATCAAAAGTGTGTAAGAGAGCTTCCCCTCTGTTCATTTAGTTGGGAAAGTATACTGGAAGTTCAATGTCCTGGTTTAAGGTTAAGGCTGAAACCACCTTGGGAAGGAACTTAGGATTGGTCCTTAAGGACACCCTGTCCTTATGGAAAATCAAGTAAGGCTCTTTACACATGAGCACCTGAGGCTCAGAAATCTTCCATGCCAAAGTAATGGCAACTAAAAATTAACGCCCTTCCAGGAGAGAAAGTGAAGCTCGCAATCCGCACGCTGGTTCAAAGGGAGGCAGCATAAGCTGCTCTAAAACTAAAAAGAAGGTCCCAAGGTGGAACTGGATCCTTAATCGGGGTCTGAGATGCAAGACACCATGAAAAGCATGGGAAGCCTCTAATTGGGCTAGCAGTGCTGACCAACCAGTGTGTGGTATGCTGATATGGCACAAAGGTGTACTTTGAGAAAGGAATATGCCAATCCCAACTGGAAAAGGGATAGAAGGTAGTCTAAAATGGACATCTCAGGGCATTCAAGAGGATCGATACCATGGGCCTGAGCCCATAGACAAAATCACTGCCATTTCAGAGCATACGTGGCATGAGTCGAAGGTTTTCTAGCTGCCACCAGGATATCGGCGATGCCTTGCAAGACCCCGTGTCCAAGAATGGCTACGTCTTTAGGAGCTAGGAGTGCAGGATCTGGGATTTGAGGTTCGAATAGACTAGGGAGCCAGCCTCCTGGGACAGCAATGAGAGCTTCATCTTCCCATAACTCTGTCACGCAAGAAATTGCTGCGCTTGACTTTTGGGACACCATTACCAGTTCCGAGGGTAAGGGAGGCTCCTGAGCGCTGGTGAAGCAGCGGAAACCAAATCTGTGAGGGCCAAAAGGGCATTATCAAAATCATTGATGCCCGTTCCGATCGGAGCTTGAGAAGAACCCTCTGGATCAAAGGGAAGGGTGGGAAAGCGTAGGGGAACCTGCCGGTCCAGGAGAGGGACAATGTGTCTCGCCAGAAAACACCAGGGCCTGGATCTAGCGAGCAGAAATTGGGCAGTTTTATGCTAGTATGGGGATCTAATATAGGACGCCTGGTGTCCCCCATCATCAGAACAGGTCCTCATGCGACCTCTTGTATCAGTTCCCATTCGTGAGCCCTGGCCTTCAACCAACTGAAGAGGTCTGTGACAGTGTTGTCCACACCGGGAACGTGCACTGCTGTGAGTGTGGTGTCATGCTGTAGTGCCCATTCCCACACCCGCTTTGCCTCTCTGCAAAGGAGGTAGGAGAGAGTGCCTCCTTGTTTGTTGATGTAATACATCACCGAAGTGTTGTACGTTTGGGTCAATACATGACCCAGTGGAATCTCTGACTGTAAGGTGTAAAGGACTGCCCTCATCTCCAGGACACTGAGATGGAGGCAAGTCTCCAGGGGCAACCAGGTTCCCTTGGTTCTGGTGTGTCTCAGATAAGCTCCACAGTCGGACCCCCGAAGCATCGGTGGTGAGGGTCAGAGATGGCACTGGAACCATGAAGGGGACTCCCACGGAAAGATGTTCCGGGACCAGCCACCACTGTAAGTCTTGAATGACTGGCCGTGTGAGTCTGATCCGACTGGTCTAAGTGATCCCGCCTCTGGTCCCATTGGGTTCTCACCATCCACTGAGTAACTCATGCGGAGGCTAGCGTGGGGGATCATGGCGATGGTGGCCACCATATGTCCGAGCAGGTAAAGTAAAGTCTGAGCGGAGATCAGATTTTTTGTCGTGATAGTCCTGATCAGTGACATGATATGCCCGCCTGTCCGCTAGCAGGAAGACTCTCCCTTGACGGGTATCCAGAATCGTGCCAATGAATTATAGTCTCTGCTAGGAGTGAGAGATGACTTATCTTGGTTGATGGTGATCCCTAGAGACTGAAATAGGGAGCAGATGTCGTGAATGGCCTTCTCCAATGCCTCTGGGGAGGAGGCCATCAGGAGCCAGTCATCTAAATAGGGGAAGACATAATGGCCTTGTCTCCTGAGGGCTGCAGCTACGAATGCCATGCACTTGGTAAAGACACGTGGCGCAGAGGACAGGCCGAATGGAAGTGCTCGGAACTGGTAATGGTGTCCCAAAATGTCAAAGTGCAGCAATTTCTTGTGTGACAGAGTTATGGGAAGATGGAGATATGCATCCTGCATGTCCAGAGACACTAGCCATGTGCCTTGCTTGAGCATGGGAATGAGACCCGGTAGGGTAACCATGTGAAAGCGTTTGTACATTACACAGATGTTTAGGTCGCTGAGGTCTAGGATTGGGCGCAAGTGTCCGGTTTTCTTTGGAATTAGGAAGAAGTGGGAACAGCACCTTCTTTCTCTCTGGTTCCTCAGTACGACCTTGATAGCGTCCTTGGAAAAGAGTGCTGAGATCTCCTGCTGGATGAGCAGGGCATATTGTCCCGAATAACGGGAATGCAGAGGTCGTCTTGATGGTGGGCAGTTGAACTCTATAGAGTGTCCCTGACTGATAAGCTGAAGAACCCACCAGTCGGAGGTGATCCTCTGCCACCCTGAAAGCTGGTGAGCAACTCGACCCCTGACCCTCTCTTCCCTTTCATCCGTGGGGGGGAGGGGTTGGGGCAGGGGCCGGGAAGGAGTCATGCTGTGGTGGTGGTGGCTCCGGCAGGTTGGGTAGATTTAGTATTTCTGTGGCCCTGACCTCCGGAGAATCTCTGTTGGTTCTTGCGACCGAAACTGCCCCATGTTGCTGCTGGCCCGACAGAGGTTGTTGTCTGCTCTGTCGGCCCCGAAAACGGTTCTGTGGTCTGCGAAAGGAACCATGCTTGGATTTATACATGGCCTGAACCATTCTAACCGCCTTCCCGGTGTCCTGAAGTCGAGTGATGACCCTCTCAGAGTCTTCGCCGAACAAGGCGGCTCCATTGTAGGGACGTCCATGACTCCTTTCTGGACGTCTGGAGTAAATCCAGAGACCCTCAACCAGGAGGGTCTCTGGAGGCAAATGCCTGTTGAGGCACCTCTCGCTGCAGAGTCTACCAAGTCGTACGCGACCCGGAGGACATGGGTCCCAACGTCAGAGCCCGTGCAAAGGAGGTTTAGGAGCTCCTCCTTCTCACCCTCTGGGAAGTCCTTCAGTAGGTCCTGACCCTGGTCCCACAGTGCATTTTGAAATTGCACCATGTGCGTCAAATAGTTGAGGGACCATGTAACTGAGGCATACATGCGACGACCCAGTGAGTCCAACTGTTTGGATTCCTGGTCCGGGGGCTGTGTACTGAGGTGTTGGGGCCACTGGGAGCAGTCGTCCGAAGCCGTGATGACTAGCAAATCAGCCATGGGGCGCCGAGATATGAGGGGCCTCCCGTGGGGGCCTATAAAGCCTGTTGACCTTCTTGGGGACTGCTGAAATTGAATGAGGACGCTTCCATGCAGCCGTGGTAGCGTCCTGGAAAGTTTCCACCGGGGGTGGAATCACCACAGGCTTGGGGTCTTTTTGCCTCAAATAACGTGCCAGACGTTTGTCATTCTGGGTCTAAATCCTCTGTCTCCCATCCCATGTTCTCCTGAATGTGGCGCATTATATCGGAGAATGATGGGTCATCCGGTAGCGAACTGGGATGGTCGTGGGGATCTGGAGAAGGAGGCTCAAAAGGAAAGAGTGATCGAGGGGTGCCTGAAGAATCAGGGTGCGAGTCATCGCCTAACGAAGAGGGGGGATCTTCGTTGGGACCTTTTTCTTTTGTGGTCACTAGGGAATTTCGAAGGGGTCCTGGAGCGTGGAGGCCTCTTCAGACTCCGAGACCTAGAGTGTCTGGCTTTGGACCTACCCCTAGGCTGTGGAGTAATGTCTTGAGCCTCAGGTGTCTGTGCCCTAGGAGGTGCCACGGGGTTGTGCCTCACCGGGGGGGGGGTTTTGTGGGTACAACATCTATTTTAATGGTGTCCCACCAGAAGCTGAAGAGCTCCTTGACTTCTTGTATGTTCAGACCGAACACGAGCCTGGCGCCAGTGTCTGTCTGGCATTAGGATCAGGCGTCGGAGGCTGAGGGGTCGTAGGGTCTGGCATTGGGTCTTTTGATAGGCTGGCATGGGGTAGACCAATGTCTTCGGCATCCTCGACGTTTGGCCGTCGATGCCATGAGTGCAGGCGTCCTCTACAGCATCCCCTCGGCGATTAGCCGGGTGGTGTCAGGTTTTGGGTGTTATTGCAGGCGATGACTCTGTCGTCCCGCCCGCCTCCGTCGTCTGCTTTAGCGACGTAAGCTCTGAAGTCTTCCGCTGAGGGATGTCTGAGCCCCTAGGCGGCTGGGAAACTGAGCAATCGGGTGTCCTGGCGTCGGTGCCAGACGGGTCACCGACTTGGAATGAGGCCTGTGGCGGTCGGAAGCCTCCAATCCCAAGGGACGGCTATCCTGGATTTGGTTTTCAGAAGCTGTAAAGACACTGAACCAAGCACCCTGAAGCCTGACTTTGACCGGGGGTGGGCGGGTGGGGCTGAGACCTGGCCAGAGAGGAGAGCGGTCCGACCGGGCAGAGCTGGAGCTGCCCAGGAGTCTGAGGCTCCATTCGGGATCGAGTCCTACCCTTGTCCCGTGCTTGTCCTTGTGTTTCCCCGATTTATGCGAAGGTACCCATCGAGAGGATGGATCTTTCTCCATGGCCTTAAGTTTTCTTCAGGAGAAAACTCTGGAGCACTTCCTGGCGGTGGATCCAGGTTCTACTACTGAACTTCTGACAGATGGAGCAGGCCTGGATATCGTGGTCCGGGCCTAGGCACCACACGCAGGCCGAATGCCCATCTTTGAAGGAGATCTGTTTGCCGCAAGTGCACTTCGAGGGGTGTCCTTCTAGAGAAGAAGATGGGGAAGAAGACATGTACTTGTCCAAAAGGAGATAAATTCGAGGAAATTGTCAGATTCTTTCTGTCACCATTCGTCAGCGTGAAGGCGTCCGTGGAGCCGATGCATGTGAGTCGACAGTGGGAAAAGAACTGAGGTATGCTGGGGAAGCGCCCCTTTTATGATGTATCTGAAGTCAGGGGCAGGGTCGACGTCGGGGGCGGTCCCCCGCTTGGTATAGCTAGCTAGAAGTTTTCCGGGGAGTCCTGCTGCCTGCCGGCTTCAGTCCTTATGGTGTAACCTGCTGCAAGAGCTGTATCTCCAAGTAAGATCGGGGTCTCTCCTGGTGGGTTTAATATGCAAGAGTCCTCTTAAAGTCTTGCATAGGTCCAACTGTGCCAGAGTCTTCCCATTCAGAGGTGCATGATGAGTTGAAAATGCACAGAGATGTTCATTAATGGATGAGTAGCTAAGACTCAAGTCTGAGAGGAAAGGAGATACTCAGCACAGATTCCACAGGACAAGTGAGGGGATCCAGAGAGCAGGAGGGATGCCCAGAAGCAAGCAGCTTCCACTTCATGGCATATGTTGCCCTGGTAGAGGGTTTTCTTGCTCACAAGAACCTCTGCCACTCTGAGGCACACTCCGAACCTGTCCCTAGCCAAGTCTGCAGGAGCCATGCATGCAGATGCAGGGGCCAGGGGGCTGGATGAACCAGCGTCCTCTGCTCCTGGGAGACCAAGTGAGTGGACAGGTGTAATGGAACAGGCAGTTCCAACGCCAACTGCTGCTGTTAAGGAGGCAGTACAACACAATGGTTTAAGGCTCTGAGCTGCAAACCTGGAGACCTGGGTTTGAATCCCACAGCCCCCACCTGCATACTGTGTGACCCTGAGCAAGTCACTTAACTTTCTTGTGCTCCCAGGTTGCACTCCATAAACAAGCTTTCAGCTTAGTCTCTCTCCTGGTTAAAAAAAAAAAAAAAAAACGTGGGAACCAAATCTGCAGAGGCCAGAAAGGCACGACCAGGATCATTCGGCTCCTTCTGCCTGCAACCTGAGCAGAATCCTATAGAAGAGGGAAGGAGGAAGGCACAGAAACCTCCCTGTCCAAGAGAGAGAGAGAGACAATTCGTCTTGCCAAAATCCACCAGGCCCTGGACCGGAGCAGAAACTGGGCAGTCTGGCATTGTGTGGGGATGCAGAGAGGTGCCAGTTCTGGCCAACCCCATTCCTCCTAAGAGGTCGCTCACCACCTCTTTGCAGTAGTTCCCATTCGTGGCTGAGATTGGAGTGGCTTACGCTGTCAGTGAGGACGCTGTGGATCCCTAGAACATGGACTGCTGTGAGATCCAGGCTATGATCCACTGACCAGATCCATACTCTCATTGCCTCTGCATAGGAAAAAGTGTCCCCTTGCTTGCCGATAAGGAAGACTACTGGGGTATTGTCTGACTGGACCAGAAGGGGCCCAGGTTAGGCAAATAGGATGGCTCATCTCTAGAATGTTTATGTGGAGAGACCATTCCGTGGAATTCCAGGAGCCCCTCGTCTGGTGAGATGCCAGATGTGCTCCCCATCCCAGTCCAGAGGAGTCTATCCTCAAAATTTCTTGGGGACTGGGACGTTGGAAGTGAACCCCTTTGTCTACATGAGCCGGGGTGACCCACCAAACCAGGGACAGACTGACCACACTGGAGACTCTGATCAGCTGATCGAGATCGTCCATGCCTTGGTTCCACTAAACTCTGAAGTTCCACTGCAGGACACTCATGTTCAAACGAGCGAGGGGAACTGTGGCCATATGGCCCAGGAGCTGCAGCCCCCCCCCCCCCCAAAAGACCTGGTCCGAGTTCATCACCCTGTGAGCAACCTCCCTTAGCCGGACTGCTTGGTCTTCGGGAAGAAAGGCTTTCCCTTGGACAGTGTCCAGGACTGCTCTGATGTACTGTAGCCTCTGGGCAGGCCATGGGCATGACTTGGAAAAATTCAGAATGATGCCCAAGGTTTGAAACTGACAAAGTCTCCTCCAGCATTTGACGCAATTGGTCTTCCGACGAAGCTGTGAGAAACCAATCGTCCAGGTAGGGGTAGACATAATGACCCCCTCTCCCGAGGGCTGCCGCCACTACTGGCAGGCACTTGGTAAAGACCCTTGGTGCTTATGAAAGGCCAAATGGAAGCACCCTGAACTTGTAGTGCTCTCCTTGAAAGGTGAAGCGAAGGTACTTCCTGTGGGACGGCAGGATCTTTATGTGCATATATGCATCCTGCATGTCCAGAGAGCAGAGCCAGTGTCCTTGATGGAGCACGGGTAGCAGGCTCGCCAACGTCATCATTCTGAACCTTTTGTATTCGATGAAGCTGTTCCGCTGGCTCAGATACAGAATGGGATGGAAGTCCCCTGTCTTCTTCGGGGCTAGGAAGAAGTGGGAGTAATACTCTCTGCTTCTTCGAGCTCAGGGTACCTCCTGAATAGCACTCTTTAAGCAATGCCTGCATCTCTGCACGCGCAGGAGTCTCACATGGGAAGGAATGGGTAGGCTGTCTGGTGGAATCTGGGTGAACTCCAGAGAGTACCCCCTTTCGACAATCTGGAGGACCCACTGGTCTGTGGTGATGCTGGACCATTCTGATTGGTAAAGGGAGAACCTCCCTCCTACCGCCTCACCTTGCACCTCCGCCAGAGGAGGGGAGGTCTGCAGGGAGTCATGCCTTGGTGGAGGGATGGGCAAAGGGGTCTAGCCATCTTTGCACTTTTGGGGCCCTGGGTACCTGAAGCAAGCGGAGGGCCTCTTCTCTTAAATCCTCCTTTACGCTGTGGTTGGCATCTGCCCTGTCATCCTCTATTCTTACGAAAAGGACAGCGCTGAGTTGCTGGTGGATCTGACCTGTACATTCGATAAGCATCAGACACCGCATTGCCTGAATCCTGCGGCCCTGTTATGAGCTTTTCTGTGTCTGTGCCAAAGAGAATGGACCCTTGAAAGGGTGCATCAAATATGGCATCCTGCAAGTCTTGGCGGAAACCAGAGACCCTCAACCAGGCATGTCTCCTCATGCACACCCTGGTTGCTGCTGCCGTGTCTGCGGAGTTACAGGAACTTCTCAGTACATGTTTGTCAAAGTCCATGCCCGACTGGATGACAGCCAGGAGCTCTGACTTGCTGTCAGAGTCTGGTTGTGCTTTCACCAAATCCATAGACCAAAGTGATTTTTGGTACGTGACCATGTGTGCTAAGAAATTCAGCGACCTGACCATGCAGGTGGCTGAAGAATACACTGCTGTCCCATTTGTCCAACTTCTTTGACTCTGGATCTGGGGCTGAAAGCTCATGTGCCTTGGCTGCTGCACTCTGTCATGCACTGCCGTAAGCACCATAGAGTCAGCCTTTGACTGTTCACTTAGGTGGGGCTCTCCCATGGGTGTTCTGTAGAGCCGATCTGCTTTTATGGGCACCGCTATAGTAGTAGCTGGGTGCTTCCAGGCCAGCTTTGTAACGTCTTAGAAGGGTTCGAAGACCAGGGGTTTCAGGTAGTTTGCCCAGAGGAATTTAGCCAGGCGACAACGTTCCAGATTACGTTCCTCTGTATCCACTGATTAATGGCCTCGATATGTCTCATTATGTCCAGGAAGGACGGATCATCTGGGGTGATCGCGGAAGTCCCTTCTTGGATCCGGAGGTATAAGGTAAGCTCATCCTCTGAAATATAGTCTGAGGAGAGTCCCGCATCTTCCTCTGAGGAAGAGGCGGACATCCCATGGAAGGGTTAACAGATGAAGGTGTCTCTTCTGGTCACTTGGGGTTGGCGACTGTTGGTAGTGGGTTATTGCGGCAGACGATCTGGCATCGGGGAGGTCGCCTGGGTCTCCTGAAGCAATGTCTCCCTGGGTGGCACTTTCGAATATGGGTTGGTTCTCTGGGCTTTGGCAGCAAGTCCCCTTGATAGTGTTCCACGCATTAAACAGAGCCCTACTTCCGCCAGCAGGACTGGTGGTGGAGGTGGCAGGTAGGGACATTCCAGGGGCCTGCCATCTGACCCTGTGGTGCTTTGGGTGCAGACGTCTGGTCCTGAGGGTTCCTAGTCTCCAGGTGCATCGGGCATTAGGGCCAATGGGGCCTGATCCAGAAGGGCTGAGCCTCCTTCAGGTCTGGCGTCCAGTTCCTTAGGAGGAGGAGGAGGAGGCTGTTATCCATGAGCCGGATGCCTACCTTTTGGGGCACAGTTTTATCTGACACCCGGTCTTTTGGGGAGGCGGATACTCTTTTGGAGGTGGTGCCTGGTCAGTAGCCGTCAATCCTCTGAGGCAGTCACCCTGTCTTGGTGGAAGAGGCATTTGGTACCAGGCGACCTCCTGGCGTCTGGAGGAGGAGAAGTCCGATCCTTGTGCTTGTCGGACAACCTGAGACTTTCAGGCGGCAATAAGCCGTTTTCTTGCCCAACTTAACGCCTGTCCCTCTGGCGCCAAGCCCATGCATGCTTGTGGGCTTATGCACCAAGGGTACTTGGGTGGACAAACGTCCGTGAGAAGAAGACTCCTTACCTTTAGAATGGGAGGAAGCAGTAGTCTTCTTAGAGGAAACCCCAGTAAAGTACAGTTACTGAAGAACTTACCGTAACAGCAGATCTTCAAGAGAGGCTTTTGCAGTAGGTATTCACACACAGAACTAAGCCACCAGGCATCAGGACCCCACGGAAAAATTTCTAGCTAGCAGTCTCTGGCAGGGGACCGCCCCCATGTCAGGTGACCGGCATCATGCAACCGATATAAAGGGGCAGTCCCACGCCCGCCTTCCAGTTCTTTCCCGCCAAAGGCCAAAAGAGGCAAGACGAGAGAGAAGAGGATATTCTCCCATGGAAATGGAGCAAAGAAAACTAGGGGGACGGAGGGCGGAGGCAGGAATACCTACTGCAAGAGCTCTCTCAAAGATCTACTCTACAGTAAGTTCTTACATAACTGTACTATCTTACTTCGAGAGCGCTCTTGCAGTAGGTATTCACATATAGGAATGAGTCTCAAGCAGTCTGGAACAGGGAAAAGCACTCGGGAGGAGGATTATCTTCCATAGCATAGAACCTCAGGGCTGAACAGGTCTCACAAAAGGAGACCTTGAAGGACAGCAAACCCAAAGCCTGCTCTATGGCGAGAGGCAATGTCCAAACTGTTGTGCTTCGTAAAGGTATGGACAGAAGTCCAAGTTGCGGCTGTACAGATGTCTGCCGCTGACACATTCTTAAAACAAGCTGCAGAGGCAGCTACTCCTCTGGTGGAGTGATCTCTGACTTGACCCGGAAGGGTCTTCTTGAACTTGTCGTAACAGAAAGTGATACAATGTGCCAACCATTTGGACAGGCATTGCTTAAAAACAGCATTGCCTTCTCTTTTGTGAGCAAAAGAGACAAAAAGCTGATCATTCCTCATGAGATCCTTAGTTCGATTGGTGTAGTATCTCAGAATTCTGTGAACATCCAAAGTATGCAAGAGGTACTCCCCTTGATTGGAGTGTTGCGTAAAGAAAGCAGGTAGCTCAACAGATTGATTCAGCGTAGATTCAGCCACAACCTTAGGGAGAAACTTAGGGTTGGTGCACAGAGCCACATGTTCCTTGTAGAAATGTCAAGTATGGGATTTTACATATTAAGGCCTGCAGCTCAGAAATTCACTGGCAGTAATAGCCACTAGGAAGAGTGTCTTCCAAGAAAGGAACTTCAAATCAGTTGTAGCTGCTGGCTCGAAGGAAGGTAGAGTAAGCTTCTCCAGGATGACATTCAAGTCCCATGGAGGAGCAAGAATGCAGATGGGGGGTCTCAAATGGAAAACCCCTCTGAGGACAGTCTTAGAGACTTCCAACTGAGCAAAAGTCCCATCTCCAAAGGAAATATGGTAGGCTGAGATAGCTGCCATGTGGACTTTCAACGAGGAATGGCCAGATCGAAGAGGTGATGCATGTAGTCCAGGACTTCATTGACTGGGCACGAGAACAGCTCGAAGTCTTTCGAATTTGCCCAAATAGAAAACCGTTTCCATTTCATGGCATAGGTGGACCTGATGGAAGGCTTTTTAGCCGCCACCAAAATGTCCGCTATCAGTGCAGAGACTCCAAAGCGGGCTTTAGCTACGTCTGCACGCATGGAGATGAAGGGATTTGAGACCTGGATGAACAAGGGTCCCCTGATCCTGGGTCAACAACTGCTGCGACAGAAGAAGAGGAAGTGGAGGTTCCTCTGAAAACTGTTGCAGAAGAGAGAACCAAACTTGTCTGGGCCAGAAAGGAGTGATGAAAATCATTTGAGCTCCTTCCAATCTGAGTTTGTTCAGGACCCTCGAATTAAAGGAATGGGAGGAAGGCATAACAGACTTGTCCCTCCAGAGAGACAGAGCGTCCCACCAAAAATGACTCGCCCTGGAGCAAGTGAGCAGAAGGTGGGCAGTTTTGCATTTTGGGAGAGGAAGCGGTCTATCTGAGGTGATCCCCATCGCTGAAAGATGTCGTTTATGAACTGATGATAACTCCCATTCATGGGACCTGGCTGAGGACCGACTGAGTTTGTCTGCCAGTGTGTTTTCCACTCCTGGACGTGAAACACGCCAAGTGAAGGTGATGTTGGGCCACCCAATGCCAGACTCTCATCGCTTCTCAACACAGAAGGTAGGAACGTGTTCCTCCCTGCTTGTTGAGGTACCAGACTACGCACATGTTGTCCGATTGTATGAGGAGATGACCGGGAAGATTGAAGGAGAGTAGAGTCTGAAGGGCATAAAGGACTGCTCTCAGTTCAAGCACATTTATGTGCAGATTCTGTTCAAACTTGGACCAGCTGCTCCGAGTCCTGTGAGACCCTAGATGGGCACCCCAGCCTCCCCCTGATGCATCTATCGTCAATGTCTGGGAGGACAGATCGATGCAGAAGTGAACTCCCAGGAACAGGTTCTCCTGAACCATCCACCAATTCAAGTCCCTGATCATGGGATCTGATACTAGTACCTCTTGGTCTAGATCATCTCTGGTCTGGTTCCATTGTGACCGAAGTGTCCATTGAGAGATCCTCATATGGAGCCGAATGAACGGGACTGTCGGAATGGCAGCCTCCATTAGCTCGAGGCGGCTGAGGACTGACCTGGCTCCGACCCTCCTGCGGCCGGACGGAAGAGGAGCCTGATTCTGAAGGGTGTCTACCCTCTCCAGAGGCAAGAAGGCTTTGTCGGCAGTCATGTCCAGAATCGCCCCTATAAATTGGAGGCGTTGGCATGGGACCAAGTGGGACTTGGCCTGGTTGATGGTGATACACAGGCTGGTAAAAACCTGCAAGGTAAGGGAAAGGGAGTGCAGAAGTTCCTCCTTGGATGGGGCCGCCAGGAGCCAATCGTCCAGGTACGGGAATACTTGTACTCCTTGTGTATGCAGGTGGGCCGCTACCACCGACAGGTATTTGGTAAACACTTTGGGGGGGGGGAGACGAGGAAAGACCAAATGGGAGGACCTTGAATTGGTAGTGGTCCCCTGAAAACAAAACTGAAGGAATTTGCAGTGGGATGGGCATATGGGGATATGCAGGTAGGCATTCTGCATGTCCGGAGCGCATAGCCACTGTCCCAGCCGAAGTAGTGATAGCAGGCTCTGCAAAGAGAGCATTCTGAAGCGTTTGTACTCCATGAACATGTTCAGGGAGCTGAGGTCTAGGATGGACCTCGGATCTCCAGTCTTCTTTGGAACTAGGAAGAAATGGGAATAGTAACCTGCTCCCCAAAGATGAGTGGAAACTGGCTCTACTGCCGCCGTCGAGAGAAGAGAGATTATTTCCTGTAGGACAAGAGGAAGATGTTGCCGGGAGTAAGACAACTGGGGTGGTGGTCTTCGGGACGGTTTCTGCAGAAACTCTATTGAGTGGCCTGCCGATATCAACTGAAGCACCTAAGAGTCTGATGTTATCCTCTCCCAACCTGGCAGATGGGAGGAGAATCTCCCCCTACCAGTTGCTCTGGAACCTCCTGAGGCATTGAAAGAGACAGGGAGTCATGGGGCGTGGGGCAGCGCAGCAGCCGAGGCTCCTGCAGCTTTTTTGCTGGGGGGGAGGTCTTGGTTACTGGAGGGGCCCGACGTTTGTTGGCATGTTTGCCCTGTGGCTTTGTCGACGAAAAGGACGCTGCTACCCTTGAGCGGGCCTGTACATAGTCTGGACAGACTTGAATGCAGTACCCTTCTCCTGCAGTTCGGTAATGATGTCCTTGACATCAACCACCAACAGCACCCAACCCCTGAAAGGAGCATCCTGTATAGCAGATTGTACTTCAGGGACCAAACCTGACACGCGGAGCCAGGCATGATGCTGTAGGCCTAAGGCGAAGGCCGAGCTCCTTCCAGCTGTGTCCACCGAATCGTAAGTGGCACATAGAATGTGCAGACAGGCCGATCGAGCGGAACGGACAAGGTCACCCACTTCCTGTTTAGTCTGACTCAGGAAGGGAGTCTAATTTAGATTCCACCTGGCTAAGGATGGTCTTCTGGAAATGCCGCATATATGCAACATAGTTAAGGGCACTGATGCCAAGGGTAGAAGAGGAATAGATGATCTCCTAGTACTGGTCCAGAAGCCAGGATTCCTTATCAGGCGGAGACGAGCTGAGGTGTTTAGGACTGGCGGAGCGGCCGTGAGCGGCGCTGATGACTAAATCTGCCTTGGGGTGAAGGCTAATAAAGTCTACACCCTCAGGAGCCTGGTATAGTCTGCCTGCCTTCCTCAGAAGGGGGGCTAACGCAGAGGGTTGTTTCCAAATGGTGGAAACAAGAACTGCATGAGGCGTAGGAGCGGTCTCTGGCAGATCCAGATGGGCAGCGAGGTTTTTACACTGTGGGTCTGGCTCCACTGATTGCCACTGATGAACGTCCTGGATTTTCCTCAACAACTCCAGAAAAGAAGGGTCCTCCAGAGGGGTCTTCGGGGGATCCCTCGGCCTGGAGCATTCTGGAGTATGGGGCTAGTCTTCAGAATCAGAGTGGCTGGACTCAGAGTCAGAAGATAACGAAGAGGAAGAAAACTTCTCCCTAGGAGAGGGAGGAAGACCCTCTGGGGAGTTCCCAGGCGGCGTGATCCTCCTACCTCGAGCACCCAAGTGCTCTCCTCTGGTGTCGGGCAGGGGGAGGGTCTCCCATCTCCGACAGAGGGATCCAGTATCAGGTCCGGCGTCCGGGGATGACTACCTCCCTGGTGAGCTGAGCCTTGGCCTCAGCCCACCAGGAGGCCATAGTCCTTCAGTTCCGCCCGGCGGCTGAGGAGTGGGCACCGGAGGAAGTAGGTGATATGGGTACTGAGGGTACCTGTAAAGGTATCCATAACCAGACGTTGGGTAATGAGGCGTTTGGTATTGCGGCGTCGGGTACCAGGGGCTCTGACGGAGCAGAGGGACTTGGCAGAGTCCTTGCTGGCGAGCCAGACGGTGGAAAAGTTGGCCCCGTGGGTGTCGGGCCCGGCGTGGGTATACTGTCGAGTGGGTCCAATGGACCTGATGGAGGAATAGGTCTTCCATCGGGCAAAGGAACGCCGGCTAGCATCAGGTCGGCCGGTGTCGGGACCGGCATCTGAGGGTCCGTCGTCAGGGGGTCCGGAGGAGGGAGCTCTGACGGCAGCATCTCGATGTCCTCGGTGACAACCGGGGAAGGAGGGTTAAAATCCCCGGGAGTCAGTCAGGGGGACGCAGGGACCTCACTGGGCAACGTGGTGAGACGGAGAGCCTGGGGCGTTAGACAGGGTCTGGCGCAGGCTTCTTGGTCAGGCAGTCGTCGGTGGAACCCGTGTCCGACTTATCGGCAATGTCCGGGCAGACTTTGGAGGAGTGCGATCCTGATTTATCTAACTCCTACCCGAGGAAGGTCGCGAGGAGAGGCGGCCTTGTCAGAAGGATTTTGGCTGAGCACTCACCGAAGAGGTAAGCGGCTTAGCAGGCTTGTCCGGGCATGCGTCGGTGGAACAGACGTCAGACTTACCACACCCGCTCTGACTAGAAGGCCGTGAGGGAGGAGCGGCCTTAATGGGAGTGGAGGCCTCCTTTGCCCCAGAGGCTCCCGAAGGGCCAGAGCCAGAAGGGAGGGGCAACGCCTTCTTGGTAACCACCAAGCGAAGCAATCCCCCAGAGGAGATGTTACCTTGAGGGCCGCAACTCCAGCCGAAGTCACGGCTGCTGTGGAAGACAATTCCCGCTCCCTGTGCTTCTCATCACGCTTCTTTTATGATCTTCGGGGGAAGTAGACACCTGCCTAAGGTTTTTTAACTCTTTTTCCATGGAGGCCATTTTCTTCTTAAAGATATGGGCTTCCAGGAATTGCTGCCTTTTCTTGCGGGTAGCGGAACTGAACTTTTGGCAGTGCTGGCACTTCTCCACTGGGTGGTCTGGGCCCAGACAGAAGAGGCACAAGGAATGGGCGTCCTTGTGTGGAAGTTGGGAACCAAACGAGTCGCATTTGTTCTTATGCGATTCGGAGGGCGTCTGGGACGACATACACAGCAATTTTTGAAGAAAAGTCAAAAAATAGAGAAAATAGATCGAAAAAGTGAAAACTTGAAGACCGACGAATGACTGACTAGCACTGTTCTACCACGAGGAACTTTCACAAGCTGATGGCAGGAAAGAACTGGAAGGTGGGCATGGGGGACAGCCCCTTTATACCGACGTCGCACGATGCCGGTCACCTGACGTGGGGGCGGACCCCGCCAGAGACTGCTAGCTAGAAATTTTTCCATGGGGCCTTGACACCTGGCAGCTCAGTCCTATATGTGAATACCTACTGCAATAGCCCTCCCTAGGTAAGATCAGCCGTTAAACCTGGGGGAATGGATTCCGACCTCCTGCTGGAGGTGGAAGCAGCAGAGGGTCTGTGAGGGACACAGGGCAGGATTCAGACCTGGCTCTCTCTTTATCCCAGTGGTGATGTTTCCCACCGATCTTTTCTCCTTTTTTTGGGGGCCCTAGCTGAGGAGGAAGAACTCTGCCCCGAATGGGTCCTCTGCATGGCGGCCACTCGTTGTTCTAACAGATAGGCTTCGAGTGTCTTGAGGCGGCAAATGCGGTTCTTGTTATTGAATTTCTGGCAGTGCGGGCAGTCGTTTGGCCGGTGGTCGGGGGCCTAGGCAGATCAGGCAGGGTGGCCACCCCTCGCCGGGATCTGCCTGCCGCACACGCACTTCAACTTCCACCACTGAGAAGACACGCATTGGAGATGGAGAAAAAACTAAGACAAAAGAGAACAGTAACTGCGCAAGGCGCAAAATGGCACTCGACTGGGAAAAGGTGTCCATGGAGCCAATGTTAGTGGGTCAACGGCGGGAAAAGAACCAAAGTGGTGCCAGGGGACTGCCCCCTTTATACCAGAGCTAACGTCGGGGCGGAGCCTATGTCAGGGGCAGTCCCCTGCCATAGATTGCAAACTAGAAGTTTTCCGTGGAGTCCTAACGCCTGGCAGCTTAGTCCTACTGGAATTACCTGCTGCAAAAACTTCCCTTCAAAGTGAAATCATTGGCTACTCTGACCAAGACCCTGTAGCAGGAAACAGCTAGCTCTATAGAAGCCACATATGCAGCTGTAAGGATCTCAGGTCTGGACGGACTAAAGTCCCGTTGTCCTGAGACCACAAGCATGAGGTCAATGGTAGTGGAAGAGGTGGTTCCCTCGCCAGTTGCTGGTAGTAGCGAGGAACAAAATCTGTTGAGGCCAGAGGGGCGCTACCAGAATCATGTCCGCCCCTTCTGACTGCAATTTGAGAAGAACCCTCTGTATTGGGGGAAGGCAGGGAGGGAAGGCGTAGACGAATCTCCCTGTCCAGCAGAGGGACAATGCGTCTCGGCAGTAAACACCAGGCCCTGGATCTAGCGAGCAGAAACTGGGTAGTTTTGTGTTGTGTGGGGATGCAAAAAAGTCCAACTCTAGCAGACCCCACCTGTCGAACAGGTCTTTTACAACTGACTGCTAAAGTTCCCACTCGTGGGTTTGGATCTTGAGGACATCTGCCAGCGTGCTTTGCACACCTGGGACGTGAGCTGCCGATATCTTTATATGGTGAGCTATGGCCCATTCCCAAACTCTCATGGCCTCCCGCCAGAGCCCCAATCTGAATGGGATCCCGTTTGTTGATAAAGAACATCACGAAATGTTGTCCGTCTGGATCAGGTGGTGCCCTGGAAGTAGGTCGGTTTGCAATGCTTGCAAAGCATACAAAATGGCCCTCATTTCCAGTGCACTGATATGCAGAGACTCCTCTCGGAGACCATGACCCCAGAGTCCTGCGATCGTGCAGATCTGCTCCCCATCCTGTACCAGAGGCATCTGTTGTCAATATCTGAATAGGCTGTATCCTCTGGAAAGGAGTACCCACTGATTGACGGGACTGCACCAGCCACCATTGGAGGGCTTGTCTGACAGGCCCTGGGATTGAGACAAGTTGACCAAGATCGTCCCAATGCTGATCCCACTGGACCCGCAGTGTCCACTGGATCGTCCTCATGTGTAGGTGGGCCAATGGTACAGGGGCAATGGTTGCCGCCATATGGCCGAGAAGTCAGAGTACAGTCCTGCCCGGGAACTGTCGTGAAGACTGAATGTGGTAAGCGAGACCCCTTAGGCAGTCCACTCTGTCCTCAGAGGAATGCCTTCCTGTGGGGTTTTGAGAAGTGCTCCGATGAACTGGAGCCTCTGAGTCGGCCACGGTGACGATTTTGGCCTGTTTACTCCGATTCCCAGTGCCGCAAAGACAGAAAAGGTGTCTTCCATGTGTGCTAAAGGGCCTTCCCGGACGAGGCCGAGAGAAGCAAGTTGTCCAAGTAAGGGTAGACATAATGGCCCCTCCTTCGGAAGGCTGCTGCCACTACTGCCAGGCACTTGGTGAAAACCCTTGGTGCCGAGGACAGGCCGAAGGGCAGCGCCCTGATTTGGTAATGCTGACCCTGCAATTCTAAACTTAGGAACCTCTTGTGGTGTCTGGCTATCAGGATGTGTAAATACACATCCTGCATGTCCCAGGATGAGAGGCAATTTTCTTAGGGAATCATGGGCAGTAGGCCCTGTAGGGTAACCATCCAAAAGCACTTGTGTTCCACGTAGTCATTGAGGTTGCTGAGGTCTAGGATGGGCCTTAGCTCTCCCGTTTTCTTGGGTACTAGGAAAAAGTGAGTATAGTACCCTTGTCCTTTCTTAGCGGCTCGTACAGGCTCTACTGCTCTCTTGTCCAGTAGAGCTTAAATTTCGACCTGGATGACAGCAGCACAGAACTGGGAATAATGGGAAAATACGGATGGTATGTCTGGAGGTAACTCGATTAATTCTATCGAGTGACCCCACTGAATCATCTGTAGAACCCACTGGTTGGGACTGACCATCCTCCAACCCTCTAGACAGAGGGGAAAAGCGGCCTCTGACCGCCTCTCCTGCTAGATTTGTCTGGAGCGGAGGGTTTGGCCAAAAGTCAGGCATTAGTGGTGGTGGGCAGAGTGGGCTGGGGGAGGGGTGTGGCTGACCTTTGTCTCGAGCTTCCTGAGCCACGGGAGGGGCCCTTGCGACTATAGTCTCCTCTCTGCTGCTGTTGATGCTGGTATCTTGGTTTTTGGACAGATTTCCCATGAAAACGCTGTTTCTGAAAAAGTTTTTGTTTGGGTTTGTGCATCGTCTGGACCGTGCGTACAGCTTTTCCAGAATCCTGTATCCTGGTGATCTTTTTGTATTCCTCTCCAGAAAGGATGGAGCCCTTAAAAGAGGCATCTAAGATGCCTGCTTGGACGTCTTGGGCGAAGCCAGAGACTCTAAGCCAGGAATGTCTTCTGAGCCATAACCACGTAGCGGCTGCCCTTGCTGCAGTGTCTGCCGAATCACAGGCTGACCAGAGAACGTGAGTGCCCATGTTTGAGCCCATCTGCATGAGTGTTCTGACCTTAACTTTCTGTGGACAATCTGGTAGGTCCCAGATTAAATCCATCCCTTGTTCCCACATGGCGTTCTGAAACTGCACCATTTGGGTAAGGAATTTGAGAGATTTGATAGTGCAGGTGGCAGATGAATATACCCCTCCTGCCCATTAAATCCAGCTGTTTGGACTCTTGGTCCGGTGGTTGTGAAATTAGATGTTTTGGTCTCTGTGACCTGTCGTGAGCGGCCGTAACAACAATGGAGTCAGCTATTGGTTGTTCACCTGGAAAGGGCTCCTCTCTGGGTGCCCTGTAGAGGCGATCTGCCTTCTTTGGGATGGCCTAAGTGGATGGATGTTTCCATGCCGCCTTGGTTACATCCTGAAAGGTGTCCACCCACGGGTGATACAACCATTGGTTTGGGGTCTTTCTGGCACAGGTATTTTGCCAGTCGATGCTTTTCGAGGTAGACATCCTCAGTATCCCAAGCCCATGTTTGACTGGATGTGATGCATAACCTCCATAAAGGGGGGGGGTCGTCAGGTGGGGACCTTGGTGCGTCTCTCGGGTCCAGTGATGGAAGGTCTCCCCCCCAAGGATGACCCAGATGAGGAATGATCCAAGTCCACTGAGGAGGAAGACTTGGACCTAGTATGTCAGAGCTTACGTTTGCATCCTTCTGTGGAGTGTGAAATGCTTCTGCTCCTTGTCCAGGAGCACCTTTTGTGGCCCGAGCGACGCCTGCCTTTGGTGGATGGGTAGACTCTTTGGGGGGAGGAATAGGCTCCCTGGGTGGAGAGGTCAGTTCCCTGGGGTTTGCTCCTTTACTATGGTACATCTGGCTGGGAGGACGTCAGCTTTGATGTTGTCCCACAAAGAGGTAAACAGGTCCTTGACCTGCGACAGTTCGGAGTCTTGGCTCCTGACCCGTCGTTTGGTCTGCAGTTGGAGTTGGCGGTTTTGGTGTACCCATTCTTAGCCCTGCAGGCAGCGATGGGGCTTTAGGTGGAGGTCCAGGGTCGTTCGCCCTATTGTGGGGTGAAGCTGATGCCGGACTACCTGAAGGAAGATAGCTGCATTTGGCCGGGGTCAGCAGTGTGGCAGACGACGCTGCGGTTGTGGTATCTGGTGCCTTAGGCCAGGCTGGAGGTCTGCCGTCAGGCTCCTTGGCCTGATGGGTGTCGCCTGGCAACTTACCTGAAGCCATCGCCCGTTTGTCGGATGTTGGGGCCTGGCAGAGGAGTGTGTCGGCCAGTGGCCCTTTCTCCATTGTCCTTTTCTCTGGCATCGGCTTAAGCGATGTGAGGCCCCTACGGGGTTGAGAAACAGACCTCCCGGTGGAGTGGCCTGAACCCCTGTGTCTCTCCAGGGAGTCGGCTCCTGAGTAGGCAGACTTGGATGATGCATTCGTCGGTCGGTCTATTGATGGAGGACGACCTGAACTGTGTCTGAATGGCGGGCACAGGAATGCAAGTATGGCCGGATTTTCAGAGGCTGCAAGGTAGAAGACCCTTGAGTTGAGCCCACTGTTGCCCTTACCTGAGTGGGTGGTCTCACTACCATCAAGTCCAAACTCCCCCGAGGGGCAGATTGGGAATCAGGCGAGCTACTAGATCTCTATTGGAATCAATCTTTTTTCCTCTCTCTCTTCCTCATGATGCTTCCTCGATTTTTTTATGAGAGGGGTCCCTCCTTGGAAGACGAATCCTTCAGCATGGCAGCTAATTTCTGCTCGGTTAAGTAGGCCTGGAGGGTCTTCTGGCATGTATCCTCATCCTGCTACTGAATTTCTGGCAGTGTGAGAAGGCCTTGGTATTGTGGTCAGGGCCCAAACACAGCAAGCAGGCAGAGTGTCTGTCTCTACAACTGAATCTGCCACAGGCACGCTTGGACTGGTACCGGTCAATGGATGACATCAGGGAAGTCGACATGCAGAAAATAAAATGTAATGAAAAACAAACTTATCGGTAAATAAAGTGTTGAAAATGTGAGTAAGATAGTGATCAACTGAAGCGAAAGCATTCATGGAGCCAATACTGCAGTAGTAGACGGGGAAAATAACTGAGTGACGCTGGGTGGGCTGCCTCCCTTTATACCATATGGGCCGTTGGGGTGGTCCTCTGCTGTATACTGCTAGCTAGACATTTTCCATGGGGTCCTGCCACCTGCCAGCTTCAGTCCTACTTGTGTTACCTGCTGCAAGAGCTCCATCTCAAAGTAAAATCTACCTTGTTCTTGTGGAAAGCAGGACAGTATGTAGAGGATCTCTAACCGAGGCATGGATTTCAGACACAACGAGCGTGATGGCCACTAGAATGTTGTTTTCAAGTTAAAAAATCAGTACACATGTCTCAAGGCTCAAAAGGCTTGTTAATGTTATTTTATATTAGACAACTGATTTTTAGTCTGGCTTTTCTGTCTTGATTTTGAGTCAAGTATTACGATTTTATATGTGCTTATGTGTGATTTTCCTATTTATATTTTTGTACTATGTTTGTATGTTTTTAATTGTTAGGCGTCCAGAGCCCCCCCGAGAATGGGCGCCGTGGAAATAAAATATGTCTTGCAAGTGAGCATATCCACTACAAAGTGGGTATCCCAGACAGACACCAGCTTCCTGGTGGGAGTCCTTATGTGAAAGATGCCCTTGAACAGTGGCAGCTGCATCAGGCAGAGGGTACCAACAAGCTTATGGTATGCAGATAAAAGCATACAAGAGGATCTTAACTGTGGAATACTGCAGGCTATAGCATCAGAGAGGTCCAGCAAGTACTCCAGAACCTTGCTAGGTGGACACCCAAAATGGTCCATGCGGATTTTGGAACACTAGATGGAAAATCTTTTCCATTTGGCTGTGCAAGCCTTCCAGTGGAAGGTTTACGGGCAGCAAACGTGTGTGTGAGAGACCCTCAGATACCTTGTACTTGTTCACTTCTATCTTTTCAGGGGCCAGGCCAGAAGGAGAAGAGA
Organism: Neoceratodus forsteri; assembly: GCA_016271365.2. Lineage (NCBI taxonomy): Eukaryota > Metazoa > Chordata > Ceratodontiformes > Ceratodontidae > Neoceratodus > Neoceratodus forsteri. The sequence goes on from CM028138.1 coordinate 424,919,264, forward strand.
ACACAGGATGGCATGGATCAGGTGACCCGAGTCAGTAAGTCTGTCTAGAGTGGAAGAACTCAGTTTGTTGACTGACACTCTGTTCAGAGAAAACAGCATCTGTCAAGGCAAGCAAGGGACCATCAGTGATCGCCTTGCCTCTGTGTACCTCAGTTTGAGCAATACCTGCACTAGAGGGACTGGTGGAAATGCATACAGAAACAAGATTTTGCCATAGCAGTCTAAATGTGTACTGTCAGAAAACACCATGTCCTGGATTTCAGGAGCAGAATCGAGGCAGTTTGACACTGAGTAGGGATATAAAAAAAAAAAAAAGGACCAGATCTGGGGTGCCCCACTCACTGAACAGCAATCTCATGATATCTGCAGCTAGAGACCACTTTTTAGGATTGAGCCTCTGTTCAGATGAGCTCATCTGTCAGAGTGTTCTGGGCTTGGATCCCCTGCTCCAGGGGCCATTTCCACACTTTCATCGCCTCCCTGCAGACAGGGCAAGAGTGTGCTCCTCCTCCTCTGTTGATATGATCCAGAGCCGAAAATGTGGAGCACTCAAGAATCCAACTCAGATATATAATTCAAATCAAAAACTTAAAACAGAAAGAAGCCATTATATACATGCCAAGTGTTTACTAAGCCATGAGACCCCAAGGCTGTAACTCGCACTTGACTCAAATAAGAGTCTTCTTTGAGGGAGGTTGTTGATGTAATACATCACAGACTTCTGTCTAAAGCAAGACTGTTTTGGGACTGACAAGATCCACTAGGGCTCGCAGGCCATACAAAACAGTTTGCATCTCCAACACACTGATGTGGAGAGGAGTTTTTGTCGACACTCCACATCCCAACAGGGAAGTATCTGTGGTTTGAGTCACCTGAGGCTCTGGCTGGGAGAAGGGAAAGCCCTGAAGAAGACTGTCCTCCCTGGACCAACATGTGAGTGACCGAACCAGAGGACTGGTCATCTGAATGGAGTAGGTCTGAGGATGGGATTTAATTATAGTTATTCTTTGGTAACCAGGTACGGTCCACTAGGCACAAGTGCCAGTTTTCAGGAGCGACCCGGGAGCACTGGGGAGGGTAACTTTCTCCTAACATTAGAAATGCCATAAATCATCATGATAATCACTACATTGTAACGTCAGTTTTGGTCAGGATGTGAGATCATTTTACCCCTATGATGATACACATTAGCAGAAAACAGAACCCAGATATGTTGACATTGTCTCAAAAAGATAAATCAAGTAGCAGTCAATATAACCCTGACAGCAATCATTAAATGGGGAACAGGAATACTGCAACACTCCCAATTCATATTTACTTACCCACCCCCAAGCCACCTCTCTTCTTTTTCATTGGTCTTTAAAACCAAATCGGCATGCAGCCCCCCAACTGCACCATTATCAATTCTCCAATCAGTGACATCACCAGCCACAATCAGCTTGCGGCTTCTGACAACAGCTGCAGCTACATTAATGAAAATGGAACAGCTCTTGCTTGTGACCACTGTGCAACAGTGCCAGAGGCACTGAGAATACTGAGGGGGCTACCAGACTTCGCATGTGTTGCGTGGAGTGGGCTTACAGTTTTTTGCTCCATGATGTAGGATTTGCCAGACTGTCTGCATTCTATTCTCTGATAGAAAGGCTCCTACGAACAGAAGTTGCTGTGAGGACTGGAGCTGAGACTTCTGTAGATTCAGCAGAAGCCCCATGGAAGTGAGGAACAGAGTGGCTGTGACCACTGCCTATTCTGTCTCCTGCCTGGATGGACAGGCTATCAGCCAATCGTTTAAGTGTAGGTAAACCTGGAGTCCCATCTTTCTTAATAGGTAGGTATTGTTAAATCTGGAATCCTATCTTTTCTTAATGTGCTGCATGTACTGTGAGGCACATTGTAAAGACTCAAGATACCAAGGAAAACCCAAAGGGCAGGACTCTGAACCAGTAATCTGCCCCAGTATGAAGAAACAGAGGTATCGGAGGTGGCAAGGGTCTACCAAAATGTGCTGGTACACATCCCACATATCCAGAGAAGCTAATCAATCCTAGTAGAAATAAGTGCAAATTTCTCGATCTAAGAAACTGCTCAGATTTCTGAGCTCGAGGAAGGGGTGCATGCCCTCTGGGAACCAAAAAAAAAAAAATAGTGGGTGGTGGCCACTGAATGTCTTCTGATGCAGATATCTGCAAAGGCCAGCGGGAAGCAGAAGTAAAGGCATCCAAGTGGCTTAGAGCTGATGACTGCCAGACTTAACTTCATGTTCAACAGTCAGCAGAATTTTTTTTTTTATTTCTTCTTGTTGCGGTTTTTTAAGTCCAGGAATCCAGCACAGACTTTGCCAGACACTTAAGCAAACTCCAAAGGGTACAGTCATAGCTAGCAATCCAGGTGCCTAGAGTAGATGTTGTGTAGGCTCATTTTCCCCAGAGTGTCAACATGTGAGACTCCTCATCAGGTGGTGCACAGTGACCTTTTGGGAAGGATGGCCTTGTCATTCTCAAGAAGAATAAACTAGCATCTGCCAAGGTTGAGAAACACAGACTAAGATCTTAAGGGCAATATATATATTTTTCAATATAATCTATCTGCTTGCAGACAGAAGGTACTATAGGCAGGCTTACACCAGACTTCATCAGACAGGGTTTCAAACGCTGGTGAAATAAGAACTAACCGACCAGCTGCACAGAAGTTTAACCACTGCAGAAGGAGAAGTTTAAGTTGATCAATGGCTTTTTGCTCAAAATTATGTGCAGAAAGCATGTCTCTGAGCAAAGCCTTGAAGTAAGAGCCCACTGAAGCACACCAATAGTAGAGTCTGGGTCTGAAGAGTCCAAGCTCAGAAAGTCACAGACACTGCCCTCAGAGAAGATGAGGTCAGGGTCAGACTCTGCCCCCTCAACATCCGCCCAGGAGCATGAAGAGGAGGTGGATCGAGGCCCTCTAATCCAGAATGTGACCCAAAGGACAAGGAGCCGGAGACATGGATGGCGCTGGAACTGGAACCGAATCTGAGCTGGGACTGCTGCAGTTCAGGTCCCAGGTGTCCCAAACCCGCAACAGATCCAGAACTAACAATATAGTCAATACCAAAGTAACAGGCAATGGTACCTGGACAGTCCCACCAATGACAGAAAAGGTCAGGGTGCGACCTGTGGATGGAAGTTGGTGGCGCAATCACTGGCAAGGGCTCGGGGCCTGCTGCCATAACCAAATGATCTAACCAGCTTGAGGGCCCACCCACAGCTCCAGTTTCACTGACCACAAAAGAGACAAGGACTGGCTCTGCTGGCAGAGACATACAAGACCGACACTGCTCCCACTGTTCCAAAGAGCTGCCCAACCGGGTCCCCACTGACAGAGGTGGAATCTGGGCCCTGAGAACCTCGACCTCCTAGAATCAGAGGTCCCCAGAGATGCCGACAGTGACGGCCTCTGGCTCTGGGAGACTGAGGGTGTCGTGCAGACCTCTTGGACGGCAACCTCAGTGGTATCATTTCTGCCCTTCTGAAGTGAAGAGGAAGAACTTGAGGCCAAGCAGCACTGAGAACCTGACCAAAATCGGAATGGGCCCGCCTTTTGTGCTTTTGGTAGGACTGTCCTTCCTAAGTATAGGATCGCTTGTATGGTAAAGTGGACTGAAAATTACCTCGCTGCCAGAGCAGCCTGCCTGAGAAGGCTCCCTACTGTCATCCTCCACGGCTGTTGACCGTGGACTCGGTAGGGATGCGAGTAAACTGCTAGAAATATTTTTGGAAAATCACTAAACTGGCACAAAATCAACAAACACTACATTTAAAACACAAACTGATAAGACCTGCATGCTGCTGCCACACAAGTTCCGACTCCCAGAGGGTGGGCAACGTCGCTAATGCGTACTTGATGGGGGAGGAATGGAGGCGATTGAGGGTTGGTACAGAGGTAAGCTATGCAGCATGAGCCAGTCTCACAGTGACATGAATGCGCACTGCTTACCTCAGCACCAGCGCTCCTGAAACGTTCTGGCACCTGTGGGGTCCTAGCACCTCCAGCTAAGACTGACTACTGTGAATCAATGGTGAAGACTAATTCCTGGAACAACATCTGGGAACCATGTCGATGGAAAGTTGGGTCAACTCTCCAGCTGAACACAACACATGGACAGACATGACGATAGGGACGGAAATTAACGTATGGGGATCTCTCCATGATCAATGTGCTATCCATGTCCCATACCCACCCCTCAATATTATCTAACTTGACAGTACTGTAACTGAAATATGGTTCTACAGAAACAAAAGCACAACACTTTCCCAACCTGCATGGTGATTGTTGGGCGTGGATAAACTGCTGCCTGTTAGGGAGGTTCGCGCTGCAGACATGGTGATGGTCGCTGGACTGATGACTTGACTGGACAGCGCTAATGGTACCCAGTGTGGTGATAGGGGTGCCCAGAGTGCGCTGGCACTAGTGCCACTTGCTCCACCAGGCTGGTGGTGACTGTGCCTGTCACAGTGCCCAGAGTAGTAACACCTGCAAATAAAGAAGAAAAAAAGACAACCTTTGTGTTAAAATGCTGTTTTTAATTTGCATTATTTACAGAATATTTTAGAAGAAAAGAATGGAGAAATAGATGGCCCATCAGTGCAGCAGTAACAGCTCCTTCTGATGCCTGCCACATGGGTTCAGGAACAGACCTGGGACTATAAGGGCCAGCTGGGCTGAAGCAGATCAAGCATCCCAGATGATGCTCGCCTCCTCGGGGGTGGGTGGGTTGCATGCTCTGCTTCTATACCGCCACATGGGTCAACACAGCTGGTGATGCACTAGGAGCTGCTCGTGGAAGGGGAGATGCCGTTGGGCTTTGGCAGTGCAGACATGCTTTGCACACGTCTTGCAGCCCTTGCCTTTGTCATCCCAAGGCCAGGGCACAAAATAAAGGTGGAAAAACTCAAAGGCAGTGGTATGACTGGTGGATTGAGCCCACAACCCCAGGAGGCTCCGCCTCAACCAACAAGTAGCACAGCGCAATGAAGGATGTGATCTGCCAACCAAATGTCTGACTGTCCATCTGCCCAAGGCAACATCAGCACGTAGGGAGGAAACAGCATGCAAGTCTCCCCACGAAACCCTGACATACATACACTCAGTAATAAGAGCTGGGCCCTATGGACTCCAAACATGTGGAGCATCCGCTTCACTTATGGGGCATGGGGTTTCAGAAAGAATATAAGCATCATTAGGGCCAAGTTCAGATGGAATTCAGAACCACCTTTAGCAGGAATTTCACATGGGAACATGCAACCACCTAGTCCTTGTGAAAAGAAAAAAACAGAACTGGTGACTCCACAGATAGCACCTGAAGTGCACACACCAGTCTGGTTGAGGTAATGGTGACCAAGTAAGATTCACACGCACCTGCAGCTGTTGCTCTAGAAGTGATATACAGTTCACATCCACACTCTGGCAGTTGCACTGTAACAAGCTTTCTGTTGGAAGTCAAAGCTAAGCTCCTCCCATTTCCCAGGAAGTATATGCTCCAAATCTACCCACAACTTCACATCTTTGCATGCTGAAAGCAAGGATCCCTGTGCCACTTTCCAGGGAGGCCAGGTGGGTTGTGTGGATGTGAACTGCTACTCCTATAACAATGGTTACAGCATGAGTAACCTATGTCTCTAGGAACGTGTATATAGTTCGCTACCCACACCCTGGCAGACTCTAATCAGTCCTCCAGGAAGACGGGGCAAAGGCACCCATACTTGGCTACTGACTGGAGACCAAAGGTCTCAAAAGCAGCAACCCAACAGGACTCTAGGTCGATGCTTTAGTAAATATGAAGGTGTGTGCTGTTCTCAAAGTAGCAACCCTGCAGATTTCCTGGATGGGAATATCCCTGGAGACAGCCACAAAGGCAGTGGGATGTCTGGTGGAATAAGCCCTACGGGAAGCTCCCACCAGCTAACTTATAGCAAAGATTGATACAGGATGTTATCCACTTGCTAATCCTCCACTTTGCTGCCTGTCAGGCATGACTTCAGTGTATGCTGCAACAGCTGACAAGCCTCACCCTGAACTCCAGCAGTGTGCTCTTGTTGTAAGACAGTGCTCTTCAAGGACCAAAGTATGAAGCTTACAGTTGGCCTCCTAAGCTGAACTGGTAAAGTATACTGGAAGATTGTTTATCTGGTTAAGGTGAAGATACAATACTACCTTGGAAGGAACTTCAGATTAGGGCAAGAACAACCTTGTCCTTGTGGATGACCAGGTATGGAGACTCCACAAAGAGGCGCCTGGAACTCCTAATCCTTCTGGTTGACATGATGACCATAAAGGCCATCTTCCACAATAGGTGTGATATCTCAGGTCTGTACAAAGGCTCAATCAACATGCCCAAAAGCATAGCCAGCACCAGCTGTAGATCCCATGGTGGTGGTACATGCACCAATGGGGACAGGTGGTCAAGGCCCTTAAAAAAGCACCTGACCACCTTCTCCCAGGCCACAGTTGGCTTAAAAGCCCACACCCAGTAAGCAGAAATGGCTGCCAGCTGCACATTAAGGGTTGGTGCTTCCAGGCCCGACTGGGAAAGGGATCAGAGGTACTCTCTGTAATGCTCGCCACCAGGCAAGCAATGGGATCACGCTCCAAGGCATGGCAAATATGGAGATCCTCTTCCATTTAATTTGCGAGTCAGCTCCTTCGGAGGCCTCCACAATGTGGAGCACTTCTTCTGACAGACCAAGCCCTGAAAATGAGGGTTACTCCTGTAACTGTAGTTCTAGGAGTGGTATATCGCATACATCCAGACTTCTGGTACTTTTCCTTTCCCTTTAAATGTGCCAAAATGTCTTCAATCTAGGCTCCTCCCATCAACTGGTGGTATCCTCCTCGCACTGTCCCATGATGTCAGATCCTGCACACCGGAAGCAGGGATCCATGTGGCACTTGCCAGAGCAGGCCGGTGGGTTATGTGGATGTGCAACTATATACCACTCCTAGAACTATGGTTACAGTGAGTAACCCTCATTCTAGGGACATAGATATGGTGTACTAGCCACACTTCTGGCAGACTCCCAGCAGTTCTCCAAGCGGGCCAGGGACATGGCGCACACCCCTACTTGGGGGATTAGAGAACTGAGGTCCCAAAAAGTCTAGTTACGCAAGAACTTACCATAAAGTACAGTTACGCAAGAACTTACCACAACAGTCCATCTTCGAGAGAGGTGCCTGTAGGTCATAACATACAGGACTGTGCCTCCTGGCATCAGGACTGCACAGCAAACTTTGCTAGCAGTGTCTGGCAGGGACTGTCCACCCAATGTCACGTGACATATGTCAGCATGACCCTATATAGTGAGCGGTCCCCACGCCAGCCTTCCAGTTCTCCCATCAGAGATCCCTAGTGGTTTTGACAGGAGGAGTGGATGGCCTTCCTAGAACCCAATCCAGAATGGCCTGCAAGAGCATGCAGATAAACCTGGGGGAAGGAGGGAGGGGAAAAAGGTGACCTACTGCAGGAATCTCTCTCAAATTTACTGTTATGGTAAGTTTTACATAACTGTGCTATCTCACTTCGAGAGGGTTCCTGCAGTAGGTCATAACATATAGGACTGAATCCCAAGCAGTCATTCTCTGCTGGATAAACACTGGAGCCCGGGAGGCAAGAAAACTTATAAGAGGTAACCCCGAGCTGACCTAGTCCAGAAAAGGTCCTACAGGACTGCTGGTCAGAACTCACTCCCAGCCAAGATGGCTCAGTCCAGACGGGGACACTTGAGAAAAAGAAAAGGACAAACCCAATGTGCCATAGCACGAAAACAGCTGCGAAAATCTGATTTGAAAGGCCGCAAGCGGTCATGACGCCATAGAAGCCCTTTGATGTCCCACTGGAACAGGATTGGCACATTACCTAAAGAATAGAATAAAAGTGCAGTCATCTCACCATTTGGACATGCACTGCAGGAGGTACTCCCATAATCCTTAGGGGCAAATAGAAAATACTAATCATATTTATGGACTTTCCTTTGTCTTGTTAGTGTAAAAGCATTAAAACTAAAAATAGAAAAATTTATTCAAAATGGATGATCGACTGGAGCCACGCTAATGGCGAGGTCCAACGTAAGTACAGGTCGACGGAAGGAAAGAACTGGAAGGCGGCGGGGACTGCTCACATTACATAGGGTCACGCTGACGTAAGTCACGTGATGTTAGGTAGGCTGTCCCCCGCCAGACACTACTAGCAAAAGTTTGCTGTGTGGTTCTGATGCCAGGGGGCATAGTCCTATGTGTTATGAACTACTGCAGGAATCCTCCTGAAGTAAGATCAGCAGCTCTTCGAGAGGAGCTCTTGCAGCAGGCTACACCATATGGACTATGCTGCCAGGCAGGCACACACTAGAGCCCAAGAAAAAATTCTAGCTAGCAGTATACAGCGCCGGACGCTGGGCTAATGGTATAAAGGGTGGTCCCAGCCACCTCAGTTCTCCCACCGGAGACCTGGCTTCAGAAAACAGAGAACCGAGGAGGTTCGAATGTTCCCAGAGGAAGTAAAAGACCAGGGGAAGGAGGAGGGAAAGCAGCGCTTGCTGCAAGAACTCCTCTCGAAGATCTACTGTTACATAAGTTCTTACGTAAAGTACAGTTACTTAAGAACTTACCGTAACAGTAGATCTTCGAGAGCAGCTCTTGCAGCAGGTAACACCATTAGGACTGAAGCCGGCAGGCGTCAGGACCCCACGGAAATCTTCTAGCTAGCAATCTTCAGCACCGACTGCCTCCGACGTCGGTCCCGCCCCCGACGTCAGACGTAGTACATAAGGAGGCGGTCCCGCCAGATTCTCCAGTTCTCCCACCGGAGACTCCCGGCCGTAGGATGACATCAGAAGGGGAGACCGAGGATCGGCCATCAGAAGAAAACAGCTTAGCTCCTGCCCAGGCCTGGTAGGCCATACCTCCTCCAAGGGGGAATGGTGGGCGGGAAGGTACCTGCTGCAAGAGCTGTTCTCGAAGATCTACTGTTACGGTAAGTTCTTACATAACTGTACTATCTTACTTCGAGATACAGCTCTTGCAGGTAACACCATTAGGACTGATTCCTGCCAATAGCGCCTGAAAGCATTAAGGGAGGAGGAAATTAGGAGAGACCTTGAACAAGTCCTGACTCTAGGACAGGAGACCTGTAGAACGGTTGTCAAACCGCCTCCCGTGATGTAACATCCAGGCTATAATGCCTAATGAATGTGCACTGAGCTCCAAGTAGCTGCAGCACAAATGGCCGAGGGGAGACGCTATGTAGTGCTGCAAAAGAGGTAGCCACCCCCCTTTCGAATGCCCCGGACTGTAACCGGGAGGGCTTATGTTTATTGTTGTAGCAATGAAATACACTGGACAAGCTAGCAGAAAGGGTCTGCTTTGAGACTGGTTGGCCCAGCATCCTCTCAGCTAAGGAAACGAATAGTTGTCCACTTACAAGCTGTTTAGTTCTGTTCAGGTAGAACTTAAAGAGCGTGAACATCCAGGGTGTGAAGCAACGCTCTCCTCTATTAGAGTACTTGGGGAAATACACAGGCAAATCAATATCCTGGTTGAGAGTGAGGGCAGAGACCACCTTAGGCAGGAATTTAGGATCTAGGCCTCAGAGACACACTGTCCTGGTGGAAAATTAAATAAGGCTCCTTGCACATGAGAGCCTGAAGCTCGAAACTCTCCTTGCTGACGTGACAGCAACTAAAAATAACGTCTTCCACAACAGAAAACGCAGCTCGCAATCCGCGGCAGGTTCAAAGGGAGGAAGCGTGAGTTGTTCCAGGACAAAGAGTAGGTCCCAAGGAGGAATGGAATATTTGATGGGTGGCCTTAGGTGTAACACCCCTCTCAGGAAGTCTCGAGAGGCATCAAGCTGTGCCACTGTGCGTTGTCCCACCGGGAAGTGGTATGCAGAAATCGCGCAGAGGTGCACTTTAATGGAGGAGTAGGCGAGACCCGAATGAAATAGGGAAAGCAGGTACTCTAGCACCACTTTCACCGGGCATTCTAAAGGGGAAAGGCCGCGTGCCTGCGACCATAAGCAAAACCAGTGCCACTTCATGGTGTATGTCGATGCGTTGCCGGCTTTCTGGACGCGGAAAGGACTTCCGCCACCTCTCGCGAGACCCCGTATCGCATGAGAAAAAATTACTCACCTTAGTAATGTTGTTTTTTCTAATGGAGTCTTGCTATATTATGACATATGCAGTGAGTCCCAACCTTCGAGCTGCTCCGGAGGTGAAAGAGTTAACTTTCCATGCCAGGCATGGAACGCTGAACGCTGAGCGCGAGCTCGGTTGAAAACTCTGTCTGTTGTTAATCAAACTCAAACTGTCAGATCTTTACGAGCAAAACTCACTAAGGTTCTGTGTGGAAGCCGTAAACCTACACTAGCCAACTGGCTACTAAATATAAGAACACATTTTTCTTGGTCCCGAAACAAAGACTCAAGTCAGGGGATCCAAAAAAAATTAAAAACATAACACCCAAACACCCCAAAAAGGAGGGGTGAAAAAATAAGGTGGGCATCTACTAAGTGCCAACACTGCACTGCCCACCCACATCCCAAAAGTAGAGGTTCTGAGAGGGCAGGCGGGGGTCATAATATAGAAGACTCCATTAAAAGAAACAACATTACTAAGGTGAGTAATTTTTCTTCAAACATGAAGTCTTGCTATATTATGACATATGCAGACTACACAGCAGTACCTCCATGGAGGAGGGACAGAACCTACTTCGAAATAGGCTCTGAAGCACAGCTGTGTTAAACCGAGCATCACTCCTAGCCTGGATGTCCAGGGAGTTGTCAATGTGGTGAACTGTTTTCCAGGCAGCTGCTTGACATATCTCTAGGATAGGGGATGTCCTGGCAGCAGCCAGAGACGCAGCTGTACCTCTGGTAGAGTGAGCCCTCAGGCCTGAGGGAGGAACCTTACCCAGTTTTTCATAGCAAAATTGATACAAGAGACAATCCACCTGGCAATGGATCTTTAGTGGCAGGTTTCCTTTACCAACCTCACCATAAGTGAGGAACAGTTGGAGGGAGTCAAACCTGTGACCCTTGGTACGTCTCTATGTAGTAACTAAGGGCTCTTTTGACATCTAAACTGTGCAGTCTCCTCTCGCCAGAGGAGGAATGGTCAGTGAAGTACACAGGGAGAGACACTGATTAAGGTGGAAGTCTGAAACCACCTTAGGCAAGAACTTTCTGTTAGTCCTGAGGACCACCTTATCTCTATGAAAGGAGATAAAGTCAGGTTCCACTGACAATGTTTGTAATTCACTTATGCACCTGGCAGAAGTGATGGCTACCAAAAACACAGTTTTCCAAGTCAAGTACTTAAGCTCTGCTGAAGACAAGGGCTCAAAAGGGGGTTGCATAAGCTGAGCAATGCAAATATTAAGATCCCCGGCAGGGGCAGGGTCCCTGAATAGAGAGTTGGTGTGAAGCAACCCCTTGAAAAACTTAGAGAATACAGGATGAGCCAAAAGAAAAGAGGGTTTACCTGCTGATAAGAAAGCAGACACAGCTGCCAGGTGCACTTTTAGGGTAGCTGGCCTCAGCCCCAAAGTATTCAAATGCACCATATAATCCAGGACTGTGGGTAAGTCAGCAGATTCTGGGGAAATATGTTGCCAGAGCACCAAATGGAAAATCTCTTCCATTTGGAATTATAAATAACTCTGGTGGATGGTTTCCTAAAGCCTTCAATATATCAATACACCTTGGGAGAGGTGTAGGTCAGCAACTCTAACTCTTCAAGAGCCATGCCTTGAGATTGAAAGATTTGAGATTCAGGTACCAAACCCTCCCCTGAGCACAGGTTAACAGGTTGTGATTCCTGGGAAGACACAGGGAAGGTGGACTGCTAAGGACATAAGGAGTGGGTACCAGGGCTGCCTGGCCCAATCTGGAGCAATCAGGATCATCTTGCAGGGCTGAGATCTGATTTTGACTAGCACCTTGAACAGAAGAGGAAGGGGGGAAAGCATAAAGAAACTTCCTTCCCAACTGAGAAGGAAGGCATCCAGAGGACTGAGCCCAACACTGGGGCCTGCAGCCAAAAGGGAAGTTGGTGATTGTCTGGGGCTGCAAAAGATCTATCTGCGGGTGCCCCATCTGGCAAATACTACCTCCAATACTTAATGGATCCAGTGACCATTCGTGATGGCCCTGGGAATCTTGCTGAGCAAGATCTGCCAGACGCTTGTCCTTGCCTGGGAGGTGAACTGCCGTAAGGGAGGTGTTCAGGAGTACGCCAGAGACCACAACTTCATTGCTTCAGTGCACAAGGTCAGAGACCGAGTGCCTCCTTGCTTGTTGATGTACCACATTGTAGTGGTGTTGTCTGTCTGATCTGTACAACTTTGTTCTGAACAGAGGTGGAAAAAGCTTGAAGTGCTAGAAAACTGCTCCGAGTTCCAACAGATTGATGTGGAGCAGAGATTCCTGAGGGGACCACAATCCCTGGTAGTGAGATCGCCATGTGAGCTCCCCACCCCAAGAGGGATGCATCTGTAGTAAGGATTAAGGAATGAGACTGAGGGTGAAGGGGACCCCTGTCTCAGATTGCTCTGGTCCTGCCACCACTGAAGGGCTTGGATCAGGGTTCGAGTCACTGGGATCAATTTGGTCAGAGGGTCTCCTTTGAGACCAAGAGGCTCTCAAATGGAACTGGATGTCCCTCATCTGAAATCTTGCTCCCTGCACAACTGCTGTAGAAGCAGTCATGTGCCCCAGGAGCTGCAGAAAATGCCTTGCTGGTCGAGACCTGCAGGGTGAAAGAGGAGGCCAGAGAGACCAAGGTCCTTGCTCTTTCCAGAGGAAGAAGGCTCTGCCCTTTTTGTGTTCAGTTCTGCACCTATGAAGGTGAGAAGCTGGACAGGCTCTAGAACTGACTTTGGAAGATTGAGAAGGAAACCTAGAGATGTGAGCAGTTGCTGAGTTACCTGAAGGTGTAGTTTGACTTGGTTCGAGACTGGCCTACTATGAGCCAGTCGTCCAGGTAAGGAAAGATGGCAATCTTTGCCTTCTTATGGGCCACTGCTACTGCCAGGCATTTGTGAATACCTCGGGCAGAGGTGAGGCCAAGGGCATTGCTTTGAACTGGTAATGGCCTGAGGGCAGTTCGAATCTGAGGTACTTTCGATGGGAGCTTCGGAGCACAGGTTAACAGGTTGTGATTCCTGGAAGACACAGGGGAAGGTGGACTGCTAAGGACATAAGGAGGGTACCAGGGCTGCCTGGCCCAATCTGGAGCAATCAGGATCATCTTGCAGGGCTGAGATCTGATTTGACTAGCACCTTGAACAGAAGAGGGAAGGGGGAAAGCATAAAGAAACTTCCCTTCCCAACTGAGAAGGAAGGCATCCAGAGGGACTGAGCCCAACACTGGGGGCCTGCAGCCAAAAAGGGGAAGTTGGTGATTGTCTGGGGCTGCAAAAAGATCTATCTGCGGGGTGCCCCATCTGGCAAATACTACCTCCAATACTAATGGATCCAGTGACCATTCGTGATGGCCCTGGGAAATCCTGCTGAGCGCATCTGCCAGGACGTTGTCCTTGCCTGGGAGGTGAACTGCCGTAAGGGAGGTGTTCAGGGAGTACGCCAGAGACCACAACTTCATTGCTTCGTGCACAAGGCCGTAGGACCAGTGCCTCCTTGCTTGTTGTGTACCACATTGTAGTGGTGTTGTCTGTTCTGATCTGTACAACTTTGTTCTGAACAGAGGTGGAAAAAGCTTGAAGTGCTAGAAAACTGCTCCGGTTCCAACAGATTGATGTGGAGCAGAGATTCCTGAGGGGACCACAATCCCTGGGTAGTGAGATCGCCCATGTGAGCTCCCCACCCCAAGAGGGATGCATCTGTAGTAAGGATTAAGGAATGAGACTGAGGGGTGAAGGGAACCCCCTGTCTCAGATTGCTCTGGTCCTGCCACCACTGAAGGGCTTGGATCAGGGTTCGAGTCACTGGGATCAATTTGGTCAGAGGGTCTCTCCTTTGAGACCAAGAGGCTCTCAAATGGAACTGGATGTCCCTCATCTGAAATCTTGCTCCCTGCACAACTGCTGTAGAAGCAGTCATGTGCCCCAGGAGCTGCAGAAAATGCCTTGCTGGTCGAGAGACCTGCAGGGTGAAAAGAGGAGGCCAGAGAGACCAAGGTCCTTGCTCTTTCCAGAGGAAGGAAGGCTCTGGCCTCTTTTGTGTTCAGTTCTGCACCTATGAAGGTGAGAAGCTGGACAGGCTTAGAACTGACTTTGGAAGATTGAGAAGGAAACCTAGAGATGTGAGCAGTTGCTGAGTTACCTGAAGGTGTGGTTTGACTTGGTCTGGAGACTGGCCTACTATGAGCCAGTCGTCCAGGTAAGGAAAGATGGCAATCTTTGCCTTCTTAAGTGGGCCACTGCTACTGCCAGGCATTTTGTGAATACCCGGTGCAGAGGTGAGGCCAAGGGCATTGCTCTGAACTGGTAATGGCCTGAGGGCAGTTCAATCTGAGGTACTTTCGATGGGAGCTTCTGATAAGAACATGGAAGTAGGCATCCTTGAGGTCCAGGGCGTAGCCAGTCCCTGGCCTTAGAGAGGTAAAATAATTCCAGAGTCACCATTTTGAATTTTGGTTTTAAAAGGTGCTTGTTTAGGTATCTGAGATCCAGGATGGGCCGCCATTCTCCTGTCTTTTTGGGGTAAGGAAGTACCTGGAGTACAACCTTTGCCCTGGTGTAGGTGGAACCCTTCCACAGCTCTGAGAGCCAGGAGGGTAGAAACTTCTGTTTCTAGGGCAAGTGCCTCTGATGGATTTGCAGGTGGAAAGGATCTGGCTCTCATCTTTGGAAATTTTTTGAAGCGGAGAACCAGTCCCTGGCTTACTACTTCCAGGACCCACTTGTCTGATGTTAAAGACTTCCAGTCCTGGACAAAGTAAGCCAGCCTGCCCCCTACAGGTAGTGGAGAATCGGCCCTGGCAACCCCATCAGGGTACCTGCTTGGCAGGGGCTTTGGGCTTGCTTGTACCCCATCTGCCTCTCCCTCTAAAGAACCCCCTCTGGGCATAAACAGAAGAGGAGGCCTGGACTTGGTAAAAAGGCCTATGAAAAGGCCTGCCCCTGCCCCTGGGATGCTGCCTTTGAGGAGTGGCCTGCCTTTCCTTGGCCTGTGCACTTCTATAGGTGGTCCTATATTCATTCATTTTCTTCATGTAATTCTCTGTCTGCTCCCCAAACAGAGAATTGCCCACAACAGGAAAATCCATGGCCTTAGACTGGGTATCCTGTGACAGGGTAGTACATCTGAGCCAAGCCATTCTGCGAAGTGCCACAGATGCAGCCATGACCCTTGATGACACATCATTAGAGTCTACTGCAGCATGAAATTGCACCTTGGATGCCTCAATACCATCCGCAGCCACCTGTTCCAGCTCCCTGGCAAGCTGGTCAAGGACCTGTTTTGCCAGGGCCAGCGCAGTATCCCATCTGGATTTCTGGTACCTAGTAGCATAAGCCATATCATTTGCCTGTCTGAGTCCCAAAGATGCTGCCATGTACTGTTTCTTTGCCATGGCATCAATCCTCCTGGAGTTCTTTTCAGGGGGGTGCGAAGCTAGAGGAATATTTGCCTTGTCACAGGCTGCAGCCTGCACTACCCCACATGGCTGCATTGCTGTGTGAGGAACCCGGATCAGAGCTTGATAATGTATACCTCTTGTCTATCCTTTTTATCAACAGGAGTATAGTGTGAGGAGTTTTTAGATTTTTACTGTCCGCTCGAAAAGAGTTATGCAAAGGAATAGACAGTCTCTAGACTTGGAATACCCATCATTTCTACATAATCAGGCTCCTCTTGGTCATCAACAGCTTCCTCAACAGGGAGCTGGAGAGTTTCAGCAACTTTCTTATAGAACATAAAATGAGAAGGGGACTCAGATAGCCTGGGGGGAGAAACCCCTGACGGTCTTTCTGGAGAGATGTCCGGTTCAATGGGCACATCCAGACCTTCAAAACCACATTCACTCTCCTCATACTCCTCTTCCCCCTCCTCCGGTTCATAAAAATCCTCAAAATCATAATCTTGAACCGGTGGAACCGGCCGAACCGAGCTCTTCCCTGATGGTGTTGGTTCGGTCGGAACCGGGGAAAGTGACTGGACAATTTGAATTGCTTTAGCTATTTCCTCAGCGGTTGGAGAAAGAACTTTGGCTCCACACTAGCTGGACTTTCTGGTCCTTTAGTTGGAACTGGCTCCTCAGAGCTGGCTCTTCGCTTGCCCGAGGAAGTACTCGGTCAGAGGTCACCCTCCGGCTCGGTTGGAACTGAAACCGGCTGGCCATCCGGTCAGCGACTTTTGGCCTCCCTTTCCTGAGCCTACCAACTCTCTTTTCTATGGTGGCAGCCGAAAATTCTTACAAATCTGGCAGTCTGCACTGAGGTGGTCAAACCCCAGACAATACACACAGGTGGTAGGTGGGTCAGCCTTAGCAAAGGCTTCCCCACAAACACTACAGTGCTGAAACCCAGTGGGCCCAGTTTTCTTTGGGTTTCTCAGACATAGTGCCAGCCTAACCAAACTTGCCCGTTTATGGCAATCCGCTAGCAAGACTCTTATCGGTTCCCAACCGTGTCACCGGTCGTGGAAAAACGAATGAAATCCGCTTTTTTTAGAACTGATAAGAACCGGAACCGACTCTAAATAAGGACTAGTAAAGTTTGAGAATAACCTGATCGTTCAAACCGAACCAAAAGCGCTTACAAGTTCCACACAGAATAAAATAAATGTAAGCCTATCTATTATTTACAATACCACAGACAGAGCTTGAACCGACCAGTTGCGGTTTAATTTCGGTCAAAAAACCGATAAAATAATACTTTTTAACCGACAAACGAACCGAGCAGAAGGAGAAATCTCCGGAGCGACTGTTCAGTGAGGCGGAGTAAAGAATCTGACAGTTTGAGTTTGATTAACAAGACAGAGTTTTCAACCGAGCTCAGACTCAAGTTCCATGCCTGGCATGGAAAGTTAACTCTTTCACCTCGGAGCAGTTCGAGGTTGGGACTCACTGCATGTGTCATAATATAGCAAGACTTCATGTTGTTTGAATGGCTATGTCTCTAGGAGCCATGCATGCAGGCTCAGTGAGCTGAAGTCCGGTGGACCAGTGAACCGTCCTCCTGAGACAATAGGTGGGAGCTGAAAGGCAATGGAACTGGCGTTCCCGGACAGTTACGTCAACATAGGGAACCAGATCTGTCTAGGCCAGAAAGGCGCTATCAGGATCACTACTGGGTGCTCTCGCTAGTTTGAGAAGAACTCTCTGGATCAACGGGAAGGGAGGAAAGCATAGAGAATCTGTCCATCCAGGAGAGGGACAACGTCTCGCCAGAAAACACCAGGCCTTGGATCTAGCGAGCAAAAATTGGGCAGTTTTGCATTGGATGGGAAGCGAATAAGTCCAGCTCTGGAGTGCCCCATCGAAGAAACAGATCCTCTGCTACCTCCTGGAGAAGTTCCCACTGTGGACTCTGGCCTGGGAGCGACTCAGGCCGCCTGCGATTGCAGTTCACGTTCCCAGAGTGGACAACACAATCAGGCTCGCGCCGTGTCGGATTACCCAATCCCACACTCTAGACTTCCTGCAAAGGGGTAGGAGTGGCGCCTGTTTGTTGAGGTAATACATCACTGCCGTAGTTGTCTATCTGAAGCAGAAGAGTACTCGCAGGACTTCTGACTGAAAGGCCTGCAGGGCGAAGGACCGCCTCATCTCCAGCACATTGATGTGGAGGTGGGCTTCCTGAGGGGTCCATGTTCCCTGGGACCTCACCCCGCTCAGGTGCGCCTCCACCCCAGCCCTGAGGCCTGTGGAGAGAATTGCCTCGGGACGGCGCTGTAAATGGGACACCCGAGAAAGTGTCCCTGGGTCTAGCCACCATTGTCAGTCTCTAATCACGGCATTCGTGATCCTGACCGGATGCTGCATGTGGTCTTGCCTTTGGTCCCACTGCACCTTGAGCATCCACCGAGTTACCCGCATGTGCAGCCTTGCCAAAGGGACGGTTGGAATGGCCGCAGCCATGTGTCCGGGCAAGCGAAGGACCAACCTGGCGGGGACGATGATCTTCGCCGAGAGATCCCTGATGAGGGATCTGATGTGTTCCGCTCTCTCGTCAGGAAGAAAGGCTTTCCCTTGGACGGTGTCCAGAACTGCGCCTATGAACTGCAGCTTCTTCGACGGTACGAGGAGAGACTTCTCGTAGTTGATAAGAATGCCCAGAGACTGAAACAGATCCTGGGTGCTCTGAATAGCCAGCAACAGTGCCTCTTTGGAGGCGGCTGTGAGAAGCCAGTCGTCCAGGTACGGGAACACGTAGTGGCCCTGTCTCCTTAGAGACGCTGCCATGACTGCCATACACTTGGTAAAGACCCTGGGGTCCGAAGACAGTCCGAACGGAAGAGCCCAGAACTGAAAATGATGGCCGAGAAACTCTAAGCGCAGGAACCTCCTGTGCGCCCAGCTACTGGGATGTGCAGATAGGCGCCCCATGTCCAGGGGACTTAAGAAGGCGCTCCTTTTTCAGCATGAGAATGAGCCCTGGAGGGTCACCATGTGAAAACGTTTGGCATAACCGACATCTTAAGGTCGCTGAGGTCCAGGATTGGACGGAGGTCCCCTGTTTTCTTCGGAACCAGGAAGAAGTGGGAATAGTATCCGGATCCTACCTGGTTCTCTGGGACATACTCCACCGCTCCCTTTTGCAGGAGCGCGAGTACCTCTTGCCTGATGAGAGATCTGTGCTGACTCGAGTAATGGGAGAGCAGAGGAGGCCTTGTGGGTGGCTTGTCCGCGAATTCTATAAAGTGGCCTCTTTCGACCAACTGAAGGACCCACCTGTCGGTGCTTATGGACCGCCACCCTGGCAGGTGGTCCGCAATGTGGTCCTCGGCCTTGGTGTCCCGTTGATCCTGAGGGGCAGGGGTCGGGAAGGAGTCATGCTGTGGCAGCTGAGGGTCCAACGAGCTGGACCGACTTGGCTGGTCGTTGGCTTCGGCCCACGGACAACTTTCCCTGGGCTCTGCAGGAGAAGGAGCCCCTCTGTTGGGATCAGCGCAGGACTGCTGTTTCTGTCCGGCCTTGAAACGGCTTTGGTTCCTATGAAGGCACTAAGCTTGGGTCTGTACATGGCCTGGCAGACCGTGCATCACGTCTCCGGCCTCTGAAGTTTGGTGAGGACCTTCTCCGAGGACTCACCAAAAGAACTTCTCCATGAAGCAGGCGTCCAGGATGTTCTTCTGGGCGTCCGCGGTGAATCGAGCTCGGGAGCCATGAGTGTCTCCAGAGGCATCGCCTGAGCTGCCGCTCTGGCCGAGGAGTCCGCAGAATCATCGTGGCTCGCAGCACCTGGGTTCTACGTCTGAACCCGTCTGGAGGAGCTGTAGCAACCCTCCTTCTGCTCACCTTCTGGCATCTTTCCGCCAGATCCAGTCCCTGTTCCCCAAGGCGCTTTGAAACTGTACCATGTGGGTCAAGTAGTTGAGGGATCTGATGGGCGGTGAGTAGCGGATGCATATGTGCCTGCCCATAGCATCCAGCTGCTTGGACTCTGGGTCAGGTGGCAGGATGCTCAAATGTTGCGCCTCTGGGACCCGGTCATGAGAGGCTGTGATGACCAGAGAATCGGCCAGAGGATGTGATGCAAGTACTGGTCCTCCTAGGGGCCTTGTACAGGCGGTCAGCTTTCTTCAGCATCGCCGGAAGAGAGTGTGGACGTTTCCACGCTGCCTTGGTGACGTCCACGAATGTGTCCACCAAGGGTGGCACCAACACAGGCTTTGGATCTTTGTGCCGAAGATATCTGGCAAGGCGTAATCTCTCGGGGTCTAATTCCTCTGCATCCCAGCCCATGTTCTCTTGGATATGCCTCAATCTCTGAGAACGATGGGTCATCCGGAGGAGACCTTGGAAGCTCATGTGGGTCCGGAGAAGGGACGTTGATCGGAGAGGGGATCTGGATCCATCCAGAAGTCCGATCCGTAGTCTCCTTCGCAGGCAATGGCGGCGTCTTCTGGGTCTCTTGAGGCTGGGTGACCCTGAAGAAGATCTGGACGGAGGTCTCCTATTTCGTGATCTACCCCTAGGAGGGTCCGTAGGCTCCTGGGGAGGATACTCAGTCCGCATCCCTGGGTGAAGTAGGGGGTGCGGGGGCCGGCGGAGTAGCAGGAGGAGGAGGAGGAGGAGGAGGTGGTGTGGGAACCACATCCCTTTTTATGGTGTCCCACCAGTAAGTAAACAACTCCTTGACCTCGGATATGCTGAGGCCCGCCAATGGCGTAGATCTGGTTCGGCGGCGTCCTCCCGGGGCCTCAGGTTCCAGCGAGGGTTCCCTGGGGTATGCGACAGGACGGGTTAGCCCGTCTGGTCCTCGGGCTGGGTCAGCTCCTCCTCCGTGATCGCCTCTTGACCGGCGTCGGTGGAGGCGGGGGTCCTCCTTCGTCAGGTGGTGGCGTCGGTCCCCGGCCGGCGTCCATGGAGGCGAGCGGCTGACCGGCGCAGGCGTCTGGTGGTCGTCGTTGCTCCAGGACCGAGGTGTGTTGGCTGACGCCGGATGGGTCGGCGTCGGGTCCGATGATCTCTTAAAGAAGTCAGTTCTTTGGTCTTCCGCTGGGGAGGAGGAGGCAAAGAGACTGACCTGGTGTCGGGTTCCGAATGGCAGGAACCGGACTTGTGATGGTGGTGACGGTCCCCTGACCTCGACAGGGCCTTGGTGGCTGAAGACGAAGAAGGTCTGGAGGTCTTGGCCTGAGAAAGAGAGGAGGAACCCGAGGAGGTCTTCACCGCTGCAGGGGGAGGCTGAGAGCGGGCCCGGAGGGGAGCGGTCGGACCGAGAGCCGGAGCTACGGGAGTCAGAGGCCCTAGATGGGGACCTGGATCTCACTCTCCCTATGCTTCGAGGCGCTCCGGCCTTGTCGGAAGATTCCTCCTGAGGCTGCGCCCATGGCTTTAATCTTCTCCTCGAGTAGGAATGCCTGAAGGGCCTTCTGACGACGGATCCGGGTCCGGCTGTTGAACCCCTGGCAGAAGGAGCAGGCCCGGGTGTCGTGGTCTGGGCCTAGGCACCGGACGCAGGCCGAATGCGGGTCTTTGAACAGGATTTGCTTCCCACAGGCGCACTTCTAAGGATGGCCTTCAACGGAGGTTGGAGAGGACATCGGATAGAAACAGAGCAGAAAAAACAAACTTTTTTCCTGAAGGAAGAACTTAACCAGGTGTTGCGCTAGAACGCAGACAAAGGGTCGAGAGATGCAAGTCGGCAGGAAGAACTGAGATGGCGGGATACCGCCTCCTTCTGTACTCGTCTGACGTCCGGAGGGGGTCCCGCTGAAGATTGCTAGCTAGAAGATTTCTGTGGGGTCCTGACGCTGCCAGCCTTTATCTTATCGAGGTTATCTGCTGCAAGAGCTGTATTCTCAAGTAAGATCTGTACTATCTTACTTCAAGTTGAAGCTTTTGCAGCAGGCTACACCACAAGGACTGAGTACCAAGCAGTAGAGAGTAGACCCAGGTCAGAAGGGAGGTGGAAACTAATATCAGCGAAAGCGTTCATGAGGGGAGTCCCTGAAGGATGGCTAGGCTGAAGCCTGCTCTCCGCTGCGAGGCAATGTCCATGCTGTAGTGCTTTGTGAAGGTATGCACTGGGTTCCTGGTAGTGGCAGCACAAATGTCTGCTGCAGAGACATTCATTAGGGACACGAACAAAGCGGAAACCCCCTTGGTAGAGTGACCCTTAACAGAGCCAAGTAAGGGTTTGTCATACTTGTAACAACATTGTGATGCAGTTCACTAGCCAGTTAGATAGTGTCTGCTCAGCCACTGGTGCCCCAATGGATTCTGAAGCTAATGGAAATGAACAATTGGTCAGATTTCAGGGCAGATCGGGTGCAATCAACATAATAATGAAGTGTCCTATGGACGTCCAGAGTATGTAGTAGTGCCTCCCAGATTAGAATACTCTGGGTAATACACAGGCAAGTGGATGTCCTGATTTGAGGGTAAACTCAGAGACCACTTTGTGAAGAAACTTAGGATTGGTTCTCAAAGACACCCTGTCCATGTGGAAAACCAAATAAGGCCCTTTACACATCAGAACCTGATGCTCGGAAATCCTCCGGGCAGAAGTAACTGCAACTAAAATAATGCTTTCGACAGAAGCGAAGCTACATGATCCACGGCTGGCAAGAGGAGGCAAGAATGCGCTTCTCTAACAAAACAAAAGATCCTATGGGGGAATAGTGTCCCTAATGGGAGGTTTCAGATGCAACATGTCACACAGAAAGGTACAGGGCAGTCCATTTGTGCAACATACTTGCCTTCCACAGGTGCATGACAGGCTGAAATTGCTGAAGGTGCACCTTAATAGAGGAATAGCGGGAGTGCGGAATCTGAAAGGGAGATAAGGTACAAGGACAGAGTTCACTACACGTGAAGTGGGCCAGGCCAAGAGCGGAAGCCCATAAACAGAAATGCTTCCATTTCATGGCATAAGTAGCCCTGGTGGAAGGTTTTCGAGCTGCAACCAGGACCTTGGCAACCCTAAGGGAAACCCTGAAGTGGTCCACGGCTATGTCTGCAGGAGCCAGGCATGCAGGTGTAGAGATCCGGATGGACCAATGTGCCCTGCTCCTGGGATAGAAAGTGCGAGCTCAGGGGTAGGGGAATCGGAGGGTCCAGTGCCAACTGCTGAAGCAGAGGGAACCAAATCTGACATGGCCAGAACGGGGTGATCAGGATCATGTCTGATCCTTCTGCCTGCAGCTGAGCAGGACCCTTTGGAGGAAGGGAAAGGGAGGAAAGGCATACAGAAATCACCCTGTCCAGCAGAATGACAACGCGTCTCAACAGAAAACACCAGGCCCTGGATCTAGCGAACAGAAAAAAAACATGTTACTCACCTGTAACAGTAGTTCTAGGAGTAGTTTATGTTGTTCATCCACACTTATTGGCATGTCCCCTTTACCTTTAAGGATGCGCGAAAGTCTTCAAGCTGACTCCCCGGGTGGTGAGACAACCTTGACTCCACCCCATGACGCCAGATCTTAGCCCCTGGAACCTAGGTTTGTGCGTCTGCAGCTCGGGAGGTCGGGTGGGTCCGTGTGGATGTACAACATATACCACTCCTACAACTACCATTCCAGGCGAGTAACCTGTTTTTCTAGGATCGTGGATATGTTGTTCATCTACACTTACTGGAAGACCCCTGCAGTTCTACGAGAGGAAGGAGGCAGGCGCACACCCCACAAAATACTAACTTGGGAAATGGAGATTGGAGAACTCAGGCCCCCAAACCAGCATCTCGGCATGACTCAAGGTCGATGTGGTAATGGGTAATGAAGGTGTTTGCAGACTTCAGGTAGCAGCCTGAAAGACATCCCGGATAGGGATGTCCTGGAAGCAACCACGGATGCAGTGGTATGGCAGGTAGAATGAGCTCTTATCCTCTGGGAGGCTCCGTGCCAGCCAACTCATAGCACAGACTTATGCAAGATGTAATCCACCTTACAATAGTCCGTTTTGCTGCAGGTCTGCCAGAAGTGGCTTCAGCGTAGGTGACAAACAGCTGGCAAACCTCTCCCCAAATTTCTGCCTTCCTCCCCTCATAATAGGAGAGGGCTCGTCTCAGGTCCAAGGTATGGAACCTGTATTCGGCCTCCGAGGTGTAATTAAGGTAGTATACTGTCAGAGTTAATACTTGGTTAAAGTGAAACTCTGATACCACCTTCGAAAGGAATTTCGGGTGGGAGCATAGGACAAACTTGTCCCTGTGGAAAACCAGATAAGGGGAGTCCACCGAAAGTGCCTGAAGCGCCCCTGTCCTTCTGGCAGACATGATAGCCACTAGGAAGGCTGTCTTCCACAACAAGTGTGACAACTCACACTTGTGCATTGGTTTGAATGGCTTGCCCATGAGCTTTGCCAGTACCAGCAGTAGATCCCACGGAGATGGGGGTTCATGCACCGGAGGAGATATGTGATCCAGAACTTTGTGCAATTTACTCATTGTCTCCCTGCGCCTAATGTCGGCTGACTAGCCCGCGCCCGGTAAGCAGAGATGGCTGATAGGTGCACCCTAAGGGTCGATGACTTAAGACCCCCCTTTGGACGAAGACCAAAGGTAGTAGAGAATGTTAGCCTCTGGACAAGACAGAGGGTCCAGGCCCTTGCCCCGACACCAAATGGAAAATCTTTTACATTAGAGGGCATAACATTTCCTGGTCGATTCCTTTCTGGATGCCTCCATCACGGTCAGGACATCCTCAGAAAGCACCAAAGCCTGGAACTCTAGCCGCTCAGGAACCAGGCTATGAGGTGCAGGAGATTGAAGGTTTGGATGGTATACCTTCCTCTGATTGAGAGAGATCAGGTCCGGTGTGCTGCAAGCCGCTCTGGGGCCTGCAGCTAAGGTGGAGGAGATCTGGATACCAGCGAGCCAGTCTGGGGCTACCAGAATCACCTTCACCTTGTCCCGCCTCACCTTGAGGAGCACCTTGTAGATCAAGGGAATGGAGGAAGGCATGGAAGAGGCCTGGGCTCCACAGCCTCGAGAAGGCATCCCTCGGGGCAGGCATGAATCAGCCTCAGCTTGGTGATTTCCCTGGAGGCAAACAGGTCCACCATCGGTTTACCCCAGTGGGAGAAAAAACAGGTTACTCACCTGTAACAATAGTTCTAGGAGTGGTATATAGTGTTCATCCACACTCTTTGGCATGTCCCTTTCCCCTTTAAATCTGGCCGGAAGTCTTCAAGCTGGCTCCTCCCACCCACCCGGGTGGTAAATGCCTCGGCTCGGCCCCATGACGTCAGATCTTAACCTGCTGGAAGCAAGGTGATGCGCCTAAAGCCAGGGAGGTCGGGCGGGTGCGTTGGGATGAACAACATATACCACTCCTAGAACTACTGTTACAGGTGAGTAAAGTACAGTTACGTAAGAACTTACCGTAACAGTAGATCTTCGAGAGGAGCTCTTGCAGCAGGCTATTACAATAAAGGCTACACCGCAGACACTAGGACCCTCCGGTGAAACTTCTGCCAGCAATACACAGCAGGGACCGCCCCCGACATCAGTCAGGGTACAAGAGGGGGAGGACCCAGCTCCACCTCAATTCTCCCGCTAAGACCCAGAAGAAGGCCTGACAAGAGGAGACAACGAAGCCCACTATAAAAGAGAATTGGAGAATAAAATGAAAATGGATCTGCACACCTCGAGGGAGAAGGCGGGTGGGAAGCAGTGCCTGCTGCAAGAGCTCCTCTCGAAGATCTACTGTTACGGTAAGTTCTTACGTAACTGTACTATCTTACTTCGAGTGGGAGCTCTTGCAGCAGGCTATTACAATAAGGACAGAGTCCCAAGCAGTCCCACAACAAGGAGGTATACAACCCCAGAAGGTGGAATATGCCGACTCCAGAGGCCTTAGGACAAAAGCCCTTGTAATACAGCTAGGCTGAAGCCAGCTCTGCGTCTGGAGACGATATCCAAGCTGTAATGCTTGAAGAAAGTATGCACCGAGTTCCAGGTTGTGGCCGCATAAATGTCCTTTATGGCAACATTTGCAGGGCGGGCGAAAGAAGCTGACACTCATCTGGTGGAGGACTCCTAACCGGCCCGTAGGGTTTATTTAGTTTCGAATCAAAATGAGAAGCAAACGAACTATCCATTTAGAGACAGTTTGCTTGGACACCGTCCGACCCAAGCAATGTGGGTGCAAATGCCACAAAGAGTTGCTCCAATTGACGGTGCTGGACCTGGCTGCTTTGAGGTAATACCTCAAAGTCCTGTGGACATCCAATGTGTGGAGGAGAGCCTCTCTATTGGAAGGAAGGAAAATAAACAGGAAGGTCAACAGACTGGTTGAGGGTCAACTCTGAGACCACTTTCGGAAGAAACTTAGGATTCGACTGAGGAAAACCTTTCCCTGTGGAAAACTAAATAGGGCTCTTTACACATCAGAGCCTGAAGCTCAGAAACCCTTCGAGCTGAAGTAACAGCAACCAAAAAACAAACCTTCCAAGAAAGGTAACGCAGCTCACAATCCGCTGCTGGTTCAAAGGGAGGGAGGGTGAGTTTCTCAAACACAAAAAGGAGGTCCCAGGGTGGGATAGGGTCCCGAATGGGAGGTCTCATATGCAGAATTCCCCTAAGAAAGGTGCGGGCAACATCCAATTGCGCCAATGCTCTGTCTCCCACGAGAGCATGATAGGCGGAAATTGCCCACATGTGCACCTTGATAGAGGAGTAACTCAGACCCTTATCATACAAGGAGAGGAGGTACTGTAAAGCTGAGTTCACAGGGCAGGTGACGGGATCTAAACACTGCGGCGATGCCCAAAGACAAAAACGCTTCCACTTCATAGCGTAGGCGGAGCGAGTAGAAGACTTTCTTGCCGGACTAGGATCATGCTACTTCCGGGGAAACCCCGTGATCTATGTTGAGCTACGCCTGAAGGAGCCAAGCATGTGTGGTGTATGGATCAAGATCCGGATGGACTGGCCGCCCTTGTTCCTGGGACAGCACCTAGCATATGGGCAGCGGAATTGGAGGTTCGTTGATAACCGCTGCAGTAGTGGGAACCAAATCTGCTGAGGCCATTGGGGGCCACTAGGATCATTCAGGCCCTTCTGCCTGTAACTTGAGCAGCACTCGCTGAATGAGAGGGAAAGGCAGAGAGAAACCTTCCTGCCTAGCAAAGGGATAACGATCTGGCCAGAAATCTCCAGGTGCGGTACCATGAAAGCAGAACATTGGTAGTTTGGCGCTGTGTGGTGACGCAAAGAGGTCCAGCTCTGGAAGACCCCACCTGTCGAAGAGCTGGTCTGCTACGGACTGTAGCAGTTCCCACTCGTGCGCTCTGGATCGCGACCTGCTGAGGCTGTCGGCCAGATCGATGAGGGCGCCTGGAACGTGCACTGCGGACAGTAGAATGCCCCGCTCCATCACCCAGTACCAGACTCTCATCGCCTCCCTGCAAAGGGGATACTAATGAGTGCCCCCTTGCTTGTTGATGTAAAAGACGACCGCCATGTTGTCTGTCTGAATTAGAAGACAGCCTGGCACCAGGTCCTCCTTGAAAAGCCTGTAAGGCGACAGGACCGCCGCATTTCCAGCACATTGATGTGGAAGGACTGCCTCGGGCAACCAAACCCCTTGCGTTCGATGAGCACCCAGGTGCGCCCCCCCACCCCAAGTCCGAGGCATCTGTTGTCAGAGTTTTACCTGGTGGCTCCAGACGAAAGCTGACCCCTTTCTCCAGATTGCTGGGGTCAATCCACCAAAGCAGAGTTCTCCTGACTGGCTCTGAGATCTTGACCGGGGAGTCTAGATCGTCGCGGCTCTGGTCCCACTGTACCCTGAGCATCCACTGCGGGACCCTCATATGGAGGCGGGCCAAGGGAGTGACAGGAATGGCCGACGCCATGTGCCCCAGTAAACTGAGGAAGTTCCGAGCTGGAACTCGAGCAGATATGGAGATCCGTTCTGCCATCTCTCACAGGCGAACTCCCCTGTCCTGGGGAAGGAAGGCCATGCCCTGGACGGAATCCAGGATCACTCCTATAAAGACAGCTTTTGGTTGGGCTCTGGGGATGATTTTTGTAAGTTCAGGGTGATCCCCAGCTCTCGGAACAGAGTACAAGTGTCTCTGAGGGCTCGTAGAAGGCTTATTCTTGACAGGGCCGTAAGCAGCCAATCGTTGAGGTATGGGAACACGTAGTGCCCCATGCGCCTTAGAGCCGCAGCCACCACTGCTAGGCACTTGGTGAAGACTCGCGGAGGGGAAGAGAGGCCGAACGGAAGCACTCGAAACTGAAAGTGCTCCCCTTGGAAGTGGAACCTCAGAAACTTTCTGTGGGGAGGACAGACCCCGATATGCATATATGCATCTTGCATGTCGAGAGAGCAGAGCCAGTCCCCCTGGTGCAGCAAGGGAAGGAGTCCTTGAAGAGTCACCATCCTGAACCTTTTGTACTCGAAGAGGTTTAGAGGACTGAGGTCCAGAATGGGACGAAGGCCCTGAGTCTTTGAGACCAGAAAGAAATGGGTATAGAACCCCTGCCCTTGCTGATGCAAGGGGACCCTGTCTATTGCCCTTTTCTGCAAGAGGGTCTGGATCTCTCCTTCTATGAGTGGGATGTGAGAAGGAGGATAACGGGAGAGCTTTGGTGGAGTGTGCGGTGGAAACTCTGAACTCCAGCGTATGTCCCCTCCTGATGATATCCAAGACCCACTAGTCTGCGGTGACTGACTTCCATCCTTCGAAATGAAGGGAGAAGGCGGAAGGGAGTCATTGGGCAGAGCTGGGAGTGGGGAGAGAGGCCTGGGAGGACTTGGGCCCATGGGCAGGAGGTCCACCAGATTGCTGGTTGCCGGATCTCCTGCGAAAGCCTCCTTTCTGCCCCTGTTGGTTGCCACGGGCTTGACCGTGACTGCCTGAGGACTTACGAAAAAGCCGTCTACGGTGTTGTCGTCACTGGTTGCCATGGTACATCTGGCGGACCGACCAGATCGACTTGCCCAACTCCTGGAGGCGGGAGATCAAGGCTTCCGTCTCCTGCCCAAACAGCACGGTACCCTGGAAGGGCAGATCCTTGATACCAGCCTGCAGATCCTGGTGAAAGCCACAGATTCTCAACCAAGCATGGCGCCGGAGGCACACCCCGGAAGCGGCTGCCCTAGCTGTCGTATCTGCAGTGTCATACGAGGCTCTCAGGACATGGGAGCCTACGTCTGAGCCCGACTGGAGGAAGGCCAGGAGCTCTGCCTTCTGGTCAGAGTCTGGCATGGTCTTCATCAGCTCTAGTCCCCTCTCCCAAAGCGCATTCTGGTATTGCACCATATGCGTCAGAAAGTTGAGGGAACGGATGGAACAGGTGGAAGCAGCATATACTTTTTTCGCCCACCTGGTCCAAGTAGCGAGACTCCGGGGCAGGAGGCTGGGAGCTAAGGTGCTTCGGCTGCCTGGACTTGTCATGGGCAGCCGTGATCACCGAAGAATGGCCTGAGGGTGTTCCACTAGAAAGGGTTCTGCCCTCGGGGCCTTACACAGCCTGTCCGACTTTTTTGGAACTGCCGGGACTGAGGCCGGATGCATCCAGGTGGTTCTGGTAAGGTCCTGGAATGTATCCATCAAAGGAGGGATAACCAGAGGCTTTGGCTCCTTTTATATCAGGTACTTGGCCAGTCTCCGGCGTTCCAGATCCAGGTCCTCCATGTCCCACTCGTTGGAGGCCTGGGTGTGCCTCATGACATCCATAAAGGTAGGATCATCCGGAGGCGAGAGGCTGGTCCTTCTCTCCCGGGAGCACTTCAAACTGAGAGAGGAAGAGAGGTAGATGACTGTGAGGAGGATCGACTATCCGACTTGAATAGTCTGACCCTTCCCTATGACCATGCATTCTGTCGCCGATATGGCAGTGGGGGATGAAGGTGTTTGCTGACTTCCAGGTAGCAGCCCTACAGATTTCCTGGATAGGGATGTCCCTGGAAACAGCCACTGATGCAGCAGTGTGGCGGTAGAATGAGCTGTTATCCTCTGGGAGGCTCATGCTCGCCAACTCATGGCATAGACCTATGCATGATGTAATCCATCTTGCTATGGTCCCGTCTGGTTGCAGGTCTGCCAGAAGTGGCTTCAGAGTAGGTGATAAACAGCTGGCGTAACCTCTCCGTGAATTTCCGCCTGCCTCTCCTTATAATAAGAGAGTATATGTCCGGGTCCAAAGTATGGAGCCTGTACCTGCCTCCGGTGTAATTAAGAGTAGTATACCAGCAGAGTCAACACTGGTTATGGTGAAACTCTAGACACCACATTCGGAAGGAATTTCGGTTGGGGGCGAAGGACAACTTTGTCCCTGTGAAAGACCAGATAAGGGGAGTCCACCGAAAGCACCTGGAGCTCCCCTGTCCTTCTGCCTGACGTAACAGCCACCAGAAAGGCAGTTTTCCACGACAAGTGTGACTGCTCACACTTGTGCATGGGTTCGAATGGCTTGCACATGAGCTTTGCCAGTACCAGCAGCAGATTCCACGGAGGTGGAGGTTCACACACCGAAGGGGATATGTGATCCAGGCCCTTTGAAAAAACGCCCGACCACTGTCTCCTGCGCCAATGTCGGCTGACCTGCCCACGCACCGTAAGCAGAAATGGTTGCCAGGTACACCCCAAGGGTTGATGACTGTAGACCCCCTTTGGAGAGAGAACAAAGGTAGTCAAGAATGTTAGCTACAGAGCAGGATAAGGGTCCAGACCTTAATCTTGGCACCAAATGGAAAATCTTTTCCATTTGAAGACATACTTTCTGGTAGATTCTTTCAGATGCCTCCACCATAGTGAAGACATCTTCGAAAGACTCAAAGCCTGGAACTCTAACCGCCAGGTACCAGGCTGTAAGGTGCAGGGACTGAAGGTCCAGAATGAAGACCTTCCCTGGTTGAGAGATATCAGGTCTGGGCATGCGCAAAGCCGCTCCGGGGGCTTGCAGCTGAGCCTGAGGAGATCTGGATACCAGAACTGGCACAGCCAGTCTGGAGCTACCAGAATAACCTTTGCCTTGTCCCTCCTCACCTTGAGTAACACCTTGTGGAGCAAGGGAAATGGAGGGAAGGCGTAGAGGAGGCCTGGGGTCAATGGCCTCGAGAAGGCATCCCCCCTGCAGTGAGCCCTGCTGAGGAGGGCGGGCATGATATAGCCTCAGCTTGATGTTTTCCCTGGAGGCAAACAGGTCCACCATCAGTTTGCCCCAATGGGAGAACAGGCTGTAAGCTACCTCTGGATGGAGAGACCACTTATGGGATGTCTGGCCTATGCGGCCGAGATCATCCGCCAGCTGGTTTGAGGCTCCTGCCACATGGATGGCTAGAAGATCCACCTCCAACTGGCTTACGAGGGTCCAGCTGAGGAGCGCTTCCCTGCAAAGTAGATGAGAGTGCATGCTGGCCTGTTTGTTGAGGTAGCTCCCACTGGAGGGAACGCATGTGCCACCGGGCCCAGCGGACCATGGAGGTGCACACCACCATGTAACCCAAAAGGCGCAGAAAGTCCTGGGCAGGTCGCAATTGCCCAACCACAGCACAGCAAACGAGTATGCGTGCCACCCTGTTTGTTGAGATAGTACATGGTCGTGGTATTGTCCGTCTGGACTTGAACCACTTGACCCGGAGCAGAGGAGCCGAAGCTGACAGTGCCAGTCTGACTGCTCTGAGCTCCAACAGGTTGAAGTGGCATCGACCTCGGGGTCCAGAACCTATGGGCCCAGTTGTCCCCTCATGTGGGCTCACCAGCCCATGAGAGAGGCCTCAAGTCATGGGACAACTGTCGGCTTGGGGCAGACAAACGGGATCCCTTCCTGTAACTGGTCTGGGGCAGTCCACCACTGGAGAGCGTCCCACATCTTCTGAGTTACAGTGATCAGCTGGTCAAAGTGACCATGACGCTGAGTCCACCGGGCAGCCAGCTCCCATTGAAGGGGGCGAATGTGCAACCGGGCCCAACGGACCACTGAGGTGAACTGCCTGCCAAGTAGCCTAGAAGGCACAGAAAGTCCCAGGCAGGGCACAAGTGCCCAACCAAAAATGATTGGGCAAAGGAGGAGAACACCTCCACCCTGTCTGCCAGGAGCTGAGCTCTGGCTTGACAAGAGTCTAGCTCTGCCCCGATGAAGCCCATCGCCTGGGAAGGCACAAGTTCCAACCTGGCCTCGTTGATCAGGAGGCCGAGCTGGGAGCAGGTCTGGAGGGTCAGATCCCTGGACCTCTCCACCTCCTGCTGGGTGTAACCTGCTAGGAGCCAATCGTCGAGGTAGGGGTAGATTCTGACCCCCCCCCCCCCGACACCAGAGATGGGCCGCCACCACTACAATGCATTTGGTGAAGACCCGTGGGGCTGAAGACAGGCCGAACGGCATGGCTCGAACTGCATAGAGTCCCTCACCGAAGCAGAGGAACCGCCTGATGGGATGGACGGATTGGGACGTGAAAGAGACGATCCTGCAGATCCAGAGAACAGAACCACGTTTCGCTCCAAGGATGGTATGATATGGGATAGAGTGACAATCCGAAAGGTGCGAGACCTGAGAAACTGATTCAGGTCGTGGAGATCTAGAATAGGGCGCCAACTCCCCGTCCGCTTGGGCACCAGGAAGTACCTGGAGACAAAGCCTGGGTCTGCTGGAGGATCCGCCATGGGAGCTACCGCCTCCTTGTGGAGGGAGCTGAGCTATGTCATCTCGAAGAGCCAGGCTGGTGCATGCGGAATCCGTTCCCCCGGGCGGGCTCGGCTGGGAGGGTACTGCTTGAACTCTAGCGGCAGTCCCTGACTGACCACTTCAACAACCCACCTGTCCGGAGTGATAGCGGACCAGGCGGAAAGAAAGTGGCGGAGCCAACCCCCCATGGGGGGCCTAGAGCTGGCGTGATGGAGATAGGGGTGGCAACCCTCATCCTGTCACTGGGCAGGCTAAGAGGAGGAGGAGGCTCCAGGGCCTGTTGGGGTCCAGGCTTGGGCCGAGGGCACCAAGCTTGAGCCTGCTGCTGATGTTGCTCTCTTCATTGACAGAAGGGCTGCCGGACCACAGGGGAAGAGTGCGAAAAGGTTTCTTCTGCTGGTTCTTGCACAAAGAACCCTTGGCAGAAGTGGCATCCAAGATGGCACTGGACTGCTCTATGTGCTGTAGATGACCAGCCACTCCTGGACTGAACAAGTCGGTCCCCAGGAAAGGTACGTCAGCAAGCTTATGCTGGGTATCCACGGAAGGAGGAAAGCCTCAGCCAAGCCCTGTGGCATAGGCCACCGCGGCAGCCATAGAGCGGGCACAAGAATCTTCGGGTCCAGGGCCGCCTGAAGCTGCCGCTTGGTGACAGCACGGGTTTCCGGTCACGGACCTGTTTGACGTGGGTCTGCATGTCCGCAGGGAGATGAGGAGGACTTCGCCTAATTACCCAGAAGGGCATAACAGAAGTGTGCCATGATGACAGCTGAGCTGGCTTGATGAAGGCCCAAGGAGGAAGCCGCAGACCTTCCGCTATGGAGTGGTCCATATTTTGGACTCTTTGTCCA
This sequence comes from Neoceratodus forsteri, assembly GCA_016271365.2. Lineage (NCBI taxonomy): Eukaryota > Metazoa > Chordata > Ceratodontiformes > Ceratodontidae > Neoceratodus > Neoceratodus forsteri. The sequence continues at coordinate 424,952,359 of CM028138.1, forward strand.
GAAGATCGGTCAGTGTCAGCCAAACTGCCAGTGCGCTGAACACAGAGGTGGTCACCAGGCTCTCGGCGGGTGCTCTGTAGACCCCACCACAAGGGACCCCATGGGCACTAGCGTGACGGCGGGCCATGCAGGCAGACGGTGCTGGGCATAAGGCAGGGCGCTGCCAAAGTTTGAGTGCCAGGCCAACGATGGCTTCGGCCACAGGAAAGGCCTCCATCGGGGTATCCCTTCTCTTTAGGTTATGTGAGAGGGTGCTTCGCCTTTTTCTGGATTGGCTCCAGAGGCATTCTGGTGGAGTCGGAAATGAGGCTGAGAATCCCTTGGAAGGAGGAAGAGCCTTCCTCCATCCCTGTGCCAACGGACTCATCATTATCCCCAGGGTGAGAGTGGAGTCCGGTGACATCACAATCCGAGGAGTCTGAGTATAACGGCCTGCCGCCTAAATCACCCTCAATCTGCCGAGGGCGGTCCGGGGTGACTGTAACCGACAGACGCCAGGGAAGTCCAGCCGTCCCGTCGGTCCTTCTTTCAAGGAATCCCTCCCACCAGCTGTTTTGGTGTCGGTTCCACCCGGTCACGTGGAGACCGGAATAGGTCGAACCGGGATGGGATGGCCCCAATGGATGGAGGAACAGATGTTTTCAATTCTGGAGGAGTCGGCTTCAGCCTGGAAGGCGAGAGTCAAGTAACTGCCGGAGTGGTCAGAAGCAGCTGTTGCCACATAAGGTCCCTCGCCGGCGCGGAGTTTCCGTCAGAGCCTCTCCTTGTCAGAGGTGGAGGAGGATGAGAACGACCTGTGAAATGCGCCTCTTCTTAGAGCACTTATGGCTCTTCGGTCATTCAGCCGAGGGGGTTCTGGACCTCGACCGGGATCAGGCAGGCCGACTGGTCAACCGGGAGACACCGGGGTGTAATCGGTGAAACCCGAGGGTCTGAAACCGGATCCTTAATGGGGATGCCAGCAGGCTGGGTCTCCTCATCAGGAAACACTAGGAAGGGAGTCCTTTCTAAGGAGTCGACCACAGCCGGCAACAAAGGGTCGATCAGGTCGAGAATAATCTCGACCTCATCGGCCACTTCCTCGGTTGTCTGGCCAGATGGAAAGTCCGTAAAGCCTGCAGCTGAAGATGCGATCTCGACTGAGGTCGAGACCACATGCTCCTGGGGACTGAGACCTCTCTCAGTCTCAAGATCACCTTCGTTGAGACAAAGACGAAGGAGGTTCTTTTTCCCTCTTCAGAGAGCGGGAGGAGGGTGAGCCCGTGGGCACCTCACCATGGGTGGGAAGAGACTGGCACAACTCCTTAAGCGAACCTGTAAAGGTGGAGCCCGATTAGCCAAAGCATGGGCTTCTTCACCGAATGCCTGCATGCGTTTCAGCTGCTTCGGCGGGCCGCAGCCGTGGAAACCGCCCACCCTAGCCTCCTTGGACTCCACGGAGGTTCCTTTCTCCGGTCTCCCCAGTTTCAGGCGTGCCATGCGGTCGTCCAGGACGTTGGGATGGAAAGCCAAGCAGTAACTGCAGGACGAGGTGTAATGGCTGACACCCAGGCAGTAGACGCACATGAGATGGGGATAGGTACGCAACATCTTTTGGCCGCAAGGACACCGGCGAAATCCCGGAGAAGATTTCTCCTCTCATTGAAGATGCAAATGTGTGATCGCTAACTCGAACGAGTTCTAATTTTGGTAAAACCGAAGATTTGAAAGCCACAGCATACGAAATCCGAGAACACAAGGGAGGCAACCTGTATCTTTCAGTGGAAAGGAAGATCTGGCGTCATGGGGCGGAGCCAAGGTATATACCACCTGGGTGGGTGGGAGGAGCCAGCTTGAAGACTTCGGCAGATTTAAAGAGGAACGGGACAATGACAATGAGTGTGGATGAACAACATATCCACGCTCCAAGAAGAACAGTTACGTACTTACTGTAACAGTAGATCTTCGAGAGAATCTCCTCCATTAGTCCACACCCTTGGAACTACAGCCATCAGGCATTAAAACCACACAAACTTTTGATAGCCAGGGGCTGCCCATGATAACGTCATGCGTCAGCATCTATATAAACGTGGGTAGCCCCATCACTCCTCAGTTCCCCGCCAGAGATCAGACTCGGAGGACATCCAACTGTGGGGAACCAGGGGTAAGACCAGCCCAGGCATGCAAGGCAGGCATAGGGTTGAATATATAATGAATGTATTAGGTTCAGTTGCACAATATCTGATGCAGTCCTCCCTGAAGCAGAAGGGGGACAGAAGGAGAGATAGCATGGACTAATGGAGGAGATTCTCTCTAAGATCTACTGTTAATGTAAGTACATGACCCTTCATTTTCTTAAAGAATATCTCCTCCGTTGGTTCACACCTTTAGAACGATTCCCAAACGATCACAAACCTCAACTGGAAGGTGGTAACAGTGATATGTATTTTCAGGATAGCAGGCATCTCAGTACAGCAAACCCGAAACCAGCACGTCTACAAGAGACTATGTCCAGACTGTAATGTTTAGTGAAAGTGTAGACAGTGCTCCATCTGGCTGCAGAGCAAATGTCAGCCACGGAAACATCTCAAACAAGCAACCAAAGTGGCCATTCCCTGGTTGCGTGACAAGACCACGATCAGGAAGTGCCTTATCGTACTTCCTACAACAGAACATAATACAATGTGGCAGATATTTGGACAGGCATGTTTATACACAATAGCGCCTCTTCCCAGGGTAAAGAAACAAAAAGCTAAGACTTTCTGCAGTCCTTGGTGCGATTCACACAGTATCTGAGTATTCTTTGCACATCAAGTGTGGAGCAGTGCCTCACCCAGATTGTCATGCTCATGGTAACAAACAGGAAGGTGTATTGATTGAGTCAGTGTAAATTTAGATACCATGTTTGGTAAAAATATAGGATTTGAATGCAAAGTGAATCTTTGTGGAAAAATCAAATAAGGAGGCTCACACATTAGATCCTGAAGCTCTGAAATCCATTACTTACAATAGCCTTTGTAAGAAGTCCAAAATATTTATTGCTTAACCTGACACAAAATGACCCTGGAGATAATGAGTTAACACTCGCTATTACAGGAAGTGTAGGCCACAACTCATGGTCGGCTCAAAAGAAGTCCACGTCAGTTTCTCAAAGACATAATTCAAGTCCCAAGTCGGGACTGGATTGTGGATAGGAAGTTTCATATGAAGAATACTTTTCAGAAAAGTACGGAACACCTCTGGGCCACCGTACAACCATCAGTAAGGGCATGGGAAGCTGATATAGTAGCAAAATGCATCTTAATTGAGGAACACTGCAAACCAGATTCTGAGAGTGACAACAAGTATTCCAGGAGAGCATTTGCAGGACATGAAAATGGCTTAATGTTCCTGGAAGCAGCCCACAGAGTGAATCGCTTCCATTTCAAGGAACAGGTATGTCTGGTAGACAGCTTCCCAGCTGCAATCAGCGCATCAGCAACTTTAGGGGATACCCCAGAACGTGCAATGGCTATGCCTTCAGGAACTCACGTATGCAGATGCAGAGACTTCAGGTTTGAAAGAAACCAGAGGTCCACTATCCTGTAACAACAGTGTTACGGGAACAAGAAACTCCACTGTTGTGTACTGCCAAGGCTGAAGGCAGATCTGGTGAGGACATAATGGAGCAGTTAGAGGAGTGTGCCACTTTGTGTCCGTAGCCTGGCAGCACCCTCCATATTAGTGGAAAAGGCAGAATACCCTTTCAGGAATTTCCTTTTTCCAAAAGGGGGACAACTCATGTTGCCAGAAACCTCCAAGCCCTGGAACAAGCAAAGAGAAATGCTGCAGTTCTGCATTGTGTGGGGATGCAAAAAGGTCCAACTCTGAACAACCTGCTTAACTGATCTGCCAAGATGTTCTGGATACCAGTGAGATGCCCGGTTGACAGCTGCAGGCCTCAGGACAGATCCCAGTACCATACTCTCATTGCCCCCTGGACCCTTAGGGTCCACTCTGCAGATTCACATATGAGGCTGGCCAGTGACAGTCACAATGGCAGCAGCCATCAGACTTGGAAGACGTAACATTGTTCCCACAGATGTGCAATGACTCCTGTATACCAACTGTGCTGATGCAATCAGGTTTTCTGCTCTGTCCTGTGGTGAAAAAGTACAACACTTCTCTGTTCACCAGTGCCTTGTCAGACAGAGACAAGGTATGCACAAGAGCATCCCTTGAGCTGGTTTCCAGCAGCTAGTCATCCAGGTAGTGAAGGACATACAGACCTTCCCTGTGAAGGGCTGCTGCCACTACTACCAGGCAGCTGGTAGATCCCTGTGGTGCTGAAGCAAAGCCAAAGGGCAAGACTCTGAACTGGCAGAACTCATCCTCCAGGACACAGAGGCAGTGTTGCCTGTGAGCTTGTCTGATCCGGACATGGAGGTATTCCTCCTTCATGTCCAGAGAGCAAAGCCAGTTCCTCATCAGTGCCAGAGGAATGAGAGCTTGCAATGTTGTAATCTCCTTCTTAGTTCAGATGCAGGGATGCAGGCAAAGTCTGCCCCCCATAACCACTCCTCGATTTAACACTGGGAGTGGGTATATATTTTGCAAATAGTCATGTAGAACCAATTGTGCCAATGCCACCATACTGACTGCTTTTGTATGGGCGGCTGGGGGAAGGGGACCCAGTAGGGTGCCACCTCCCCCTACTTCTGCTTTGTTGATGGTAAGCACGACCACCTCTGGCAGCAGGCTGGTGACAGCAGCCCCTCCCACAACCCCTGGCTCGAGTGGGATTCAGGGACATGACAGACCATAGAGCTTCTTCCAGATCATTAACAAATCTGTCCCACAGAAAGCAGCATTTATGGCCCAGTGGTGTGAAGGACTGAGGCGCTAGCGTCTACCCGCCTGCTAAGAAGGTGACCCAGGTTCGGGAATGGACACGGGTCGGCCAGGGGGAGGGAGGATTGAGCATCTGAAGGACGGGTCTCCTCCCTTGGGGGGCCTCAACCTGCTGCAACACAGCCACATGGAGATGTCCTGGTGGCAGTACTGGTCCGGGCGCATCAGGACATGGAGTCATGGTTAGACGTGGAGCTCACCCACCACACACTACATAGTCCAGGCCCCAGGGGGAAACTACAAACCAAGGTGGAAAACCCCCTTGGCTGCAGGATGAAGTCCGGCCCCTCGCAAGCCCTGTACTGGCAACAAGGCACCTCCCCACAGTCCAGAAGCTGTACGTCGGTGGTAAGACAAGTCCCAGAAAAGCAGGGTGGTGGGGCTAGGGGACCAGACGGCAAGGGGAATGGCAAAGGGCAGCTGGGGGCATAAATGGAATATTACATACATATATATAAAAGCCTTTAAAACTGCTTGTTGCACATCATTTGCAAAACCAGCACCTCTGAGCCAAGATTATCTCCTCATACATATGCCAAAAGCAGGAGCCCTGGCAGAGGCATTAGAGACTTCATAGACTGAGTGGAGCAAATGTCTGTCAACCTCAGCACCAGATACCAGATTTTTTTATTGGTGCAATCAGACACAACCTTTGAACACATGTGGTCGTTTGCAAAGGTTCCATGTCAGTGAGTTAGAGGCATCATCAGCACACTTGGAGCATCGACTAACACTACATGATATAACAAACATTATTAGGTTCAGGTACATACAGGGTTTTCAATAACCCATTCTTGGCAGAGCCCTCAGGTAAAGTGTGGGCTACAACATCTGCAGCTTTCCACAGGCCATTTTGATATTTGATCATATGGACCTGGTAGTTTGCAATTCTAAGGCCTAGTGAGGCAAAGGCATACGTTTGCTTGCCCATCACATCCAGCCTCCTACATTCTTGTATCAGGAGGCAAAGTACTCATGTGTCCAAGTGCTTTAGCCCCATCACGAGCAGCCATTATGATTACAGTCAGTTTCTGGCTGGTTAGCATAATAAGGCTTAGCAGATGGAGCTGGATACTGCTCATCAGCCTTTCTGGGTACTGCTGGCAGGGTGTTTGGTCTGTATTATGCAGCAAAGGTTGCATTCTGTAATGCAGATATACAGGTGGAATTCTAATAGAGAATGTACAAGGCACCTCTAAAAATCCCATTAAATTTCCTTCTGTGGAACCTTCCTCTTCCATAGCAAAGCCCATGAGAGTATGTATTTGCTGCATCATGGCTTGAAAAGTAGAATCCACAGGAGACGACCTCAGAGTAGGATTCTGTGATGTGCTGTCAAGCAGGCGTCGAAGGTATTTGAAAACTCTTAAGGTCCATCGATGGGATAGCTGCTGCTTGCACTGGTAAGCCAGGCAGAATGAATCAGCACAACTTGAGAGTTCACTATGCCCTGGAAAGGGGCCGGGACTACTTGTGTCGACAACAGGCCATGGTCTGTTGTCCTACTGTCCATAGTATGTAGTATGGCAGGACTGAAGTCAGACCCCGACCTCTGTGTCTCAGACGGTTGTGAGGAGCTGTAGTCAATGCCGCTGGAGCAGCTGATGACTCAGCAGAATTACCCTGTCTCACCGGTGAAGTAGACTTCTCTTTATGCCTATGTTTGTGGCCAAATGATGAAGAGGGCCTCAACGCAAACCATTCTCTGTCCAGGTCATTTAACTTTGGTGGCACTTTCTTGGCCAGAGGCGAGGCTGAAAAATGAAAATTACGTACCTACTGTAATTCTGATCTTTCTGTGTATCTTCACCATTCATCACAGATGGGTACTGGCCGGAGTTCAGGACCCGGGGAGCTTTTTTTTTTTTTTTAAAAGGGTAGAGGCGGAGCTGGCGCTCGTCAGGCTGCCCTCAAGGCCAACGCATTACTAGTGGCGTTCGAGGGGTTGGCCGTTAGGCTGCGTCGACTCCACCTGCCTACCAGTTCTGAGTCGCCGGAGAGGTAAGAGGAAGGGATGGAGGGTGGGACAAGAGAGTCCAAGGGACAGAAAAAGGAAAGAAAAACTGAACTAAAAGGAGAAATAACGACTGAGAGGACAGCAAAGAAGAGATGAGACTAAGGGGATTGGGTAGGGGCCCCAATCTCTGGAAGCGGAGGAAGGGAGGGGAGAAATTTAGGAGAGAGCGAGAGGTAACAAGGTGTCGACACCCTTGTCCATCACCAGATTTGTATAGGAACTGCAAGGAGTAGCAAAGCTCCCTGCCAGAATTCAAGGCACAGAATAACTGGCAAATACCCCAGAAGCAGAGTCAGCTATTCTGGAAAAGGACAGGGTAGAGGGACTTAATACTCTCTCAGGAAAGATGTTTAAAAAAAAAAACTCCTTTTTTTCACCAAACAGTTGGATGGAAACCAGAAGGAGAACAGGAGGAGGGCAACTACCAACTCCCACCCCATCGGGGTGGAGACATGTAGTAGAGAAGGAGTGCCGCTCGCGCTGTACTCCTTAAAGGAGAATACCCCCCTGTGTGTCCATGCTTTACCCCGCTCCAAAAAGGAGAGGGGGAGTCACAGAGGGAGGGGGACCCAGAGACTGAGGCCCCAGGGCGATGGTGGGCGGGGTTGTGATGAATGGTGAAGATACACAGAAAGATCAGAATTACGGTAGGTACGTAATTTTCATATCTTATCTGTGTCAGTCTTCACCATTCATCACAGATGGGTGAGTACCAAGCCCCCAAGGGGGTTGATTAATTACACCCTAAGGGACAGAGTCCCTTAGCCCTCAGTGGGTGACACACTAAGGGGGGGAACCTTCCGGGCCTGAGGAGGCCCGAGAGTGGGAAGAGCGAGATGGGGTCCCCGGGAGAAGGAAGCTGCCCGACAATCGCCACCTAGCCCTACGGGAGAAGAGGTAGGTTCCTGGTGGGCGGAGCAACCACCCCACGCCGGGCCAAGGGTGACAACGGGAAAGACGGCCACACCACCCTCCTCTAGTGCAGATCGCTGTCCCTACGTAATTCTGGTAGCTACCACTCGCTGGAGTCATAAGATGCCCTGCGCTGGTGCCTTGCTAGCTCCAGGCCACGTGCAGAGAGCGCTGATGGCTTGTCAGGTTTGCTCAGAGTCAGGCAAAGCAGCTAGGATCTGACCTAGCGCGGACCACAAGAACCTGTTGTAGGCTGCATAGTGGGCCTGGTGAGCTGAAATAGAAAGGAGCAACCGTGCAGAGTAGAAGGTCCTCCTCCCCCAAAAATCAAAATCCAGGAGTCTTGATCCGGGGGCTGGTCACGGTGGAGGGCGCGAAGCCCATCAGGGGTGTCCAGGTGCGTGAATCCGGACTGCGGATGAGGCATAGAACCTGGAGACTCCGGGGGAGCGCAATACCTCTGGCTGAGGTCCCTAGGGGCAGGGACTCCGGAGAAGGGCCTCTGCCAGAAACGCAAGGACGCCTCCCGAAAGGGAGCAGGCCAGGGTGGCACCACAAGGGTGGCCCTGCCAAAATCGCCTAAAAAGGCGTGTGCCGCATGCACAGGATTGCTAACAGACAGGGGAGAAAGGTGCAGGTCCTCCAGCATCCTCACGAGGAAGCGCTGGTACTCCTCAGCTGATCTCTTTCAGCGGCCGGAGAGATATGAACAGAGGGTTCCTCTCCCCCAGAAGAGGGGAATGAGGAGCTGGAGGTCACCATACGCTCCGAGGGTGGCTGCACGGGGGGAGGTTGAAAAACCTGGCTGTCCATAGCCCTAACATAGGCAGGGAACCGAGCAGCCACCGCTCTGAACTGCTCCCAGGTGAGAGGGCCACTAGGACCAAGAATGCCTGAGAGTGCTGGAGAATGTGGCAGAGGGATAGGGGCTGAGCCGAGAAAGGAAGTCGGCTGACCTCCGCCAGGGCTAGGGAGCGGACCATGAGCACCAGAGGAGGGTGTCGCGGAAGACTCCACAGCTGACAGCTGTACAACCACATTGGCACTGCCTTGGCTGCGCCAAGAAGAATCCCCCAGTGAGGCAATCGGGGCCGTAAAAGTCCAGAAGGACGGTCCCCTGCCTCTAAAGAATGGGACCCCTCAAGGAACTGGAAGGGGGAGGAGGAAGTCTCGTGACTGCCCGGCCTCAGGTGGACCCCAGAGAAAGTGGCCGACACGCCGACCCCACACCCCTCGACTCCCTCAGGAGTCCGAGAGAGTCCTCCCGAGAGGGCCAGCCTAGGTAGCTGACAGCTCTTGGCCTCCCCCAAAGGGGAGACCCAAGGAACAGGCACCTCCCTTCCTGCAGGCGCCTGATAGGGCCCCAAAGTTGGGCGATCAAGACACACTACTGGAGGGTACTACCACCAAGTGGGTCGGAGAAACCCTGAAGGCTAGGTTTGCAGAGCAATGGTGGCACGCACCACTGCTTCGCTGGTCAGCACCACTGACCCAACCTCTGGGACTACTCTGACGCCTCAGTAGGGGGACTGACTACAACTCTCGTCGACGACTACTGGGTCGCATTTCCTCCGCAGACACCCTCAAGGGGTGTGATTTCGTCCTGACTCCGAAAGTCCACTCCGACTCTGAAGAAGTAGGAGTCCGCAGGCTCTGAGCCAAACAGCAGGAGGGTGGGCGGAGATGGTTTGCCAGAGGGCCCGGCAGCCAGAGCAGTGCCCGGGAGGCGGCACCTGTGCCTCCGCAACCTCCGTGGTCTGGCTCACAGAAGGCGCCCAGGGCAACCCCGGGTCAAGGTCCAGAGCGAGGGCCAGCCATGGCGCCGCCAAGTCCGCTAGCACTGGGGGCGTACCAGGACAGAGACGGCACCGACGGGCAGTCCTAGCAAGAATTTTGGTGCCGGTAACACGCCAGGCCCTCGGCGCCACGAGCGGCACCAAGGATCCGAAGCGGCTTGACGCCTCGGGAGCGGACTTCCGGGCGCCGAACGTGGACAATTTCAAGGTCTGTTTCTCGAAAGCCGCGAGCGGTACTAAGAGTACTCTACGGTATCAAGAGGTACCACTGCCGAAGCCAGCGTAGAACCACGCAGGCATAGCGCCGTGCTCAACCCTCGCACCGAGGAGGACATGGCAAAAAGGCGACGCCGGTTCTGCCCTCATGGCGCCGCGCGAACGGAGTCGACAGGGCCCACGCGCCGACAGGGCCTCGGCTCTGGCGAATGGTGCCAAAGGCTCCGGTGGCACTGACTCGACAGCGTTGAGGACGGGCGTCGAAAGCGGCTGGGAGCGACACGTGAGTAGCTTCACCGGCGGTGATTGCCGTGGCTGGCGCCCCGCCTACTCCGGAGGAAGCGGGATAGTTCCTTGTAAGCGCGTGAGGAGCCTCGGCAGTGGCTAAGTTAAGGCAGCCGAGAGCTCCTCTCCTCCTCGGTCCGTAGAACTGGGAGGGGACCGGAGGAAAGGCCGAGAGAGCATGGCTTGTGCCCAACGAAAAGTAACCCTCACTCTAGAGGCGGCGGAGTCTCGCCCACTTTCCATGGCCAGCTGTTAGAGGACGAGCGTCCATGGAAAAGCAGGCGCCGCATAAACCATGTCGTGAAGCGGCTAAGACACGCGAGACACCGTCATGTTGGTCGGTAAATACAGGTTACTCACCTGTAACAGGGAGTTCTAGGAATGGTATATGTTGTTCATCCACACTTATTAAGGCAGGGTATCCTTGCCGCTTTAAATTTGCTGGAAGGTCTTCAAGTTGGCTCCCTCCCACCCACCGGTGGTATAACCCTCGCTCCGCCCCATGACGCTAGATCTGGCCTCGTTGGAAGCTCAGGGTTGTGCGTCGAGGCCGGGAGGTCGGTGGAATGTAGGATGAACAACATATACCATTCCTAGAACTCCTGGTTACAGGTGAGTAACCTGTATTTCTAGGACATGGATATGTTGTTCATCCACACTTATTGGCAGACTCCTAGCAGTTCTCTGGAGGAGGGAGGCAAGACGCATACCCCTAATACTTACTTGGGAAGAGAGACTGGAGAACCGAGGCCCCAAAACCAGCATCCCGGGCGTGACTCCAAGGTCGATGTATGGTGATAATGAAGGTGTGTGCTGACTCTCAGGTGGCAGCCCTGCAGATTTCTGGATAGGGACGGCCCTTGAAGCAGCCACTTTTGCAGCAGTATGGCGGGTAGAATGAGCTCTTATCCCTCTGGGAGGCCTCCATGCCCGCTTAAATTTTATAGCAGAGATCTATGCAGAGGTGACCTACCTGCTTATCATTCTGGCTTGGTTGCAGGTCTGCTAGATGCGGCTTCAGCGTGTAGGTGACAAACAGCTGGCTAACCTCTCCTACTCCCCCAGCCTGAGGCGCTTTTGTAATAGGCGAGCGCTTCTAGGGTCCAGAGAGTATGGGAGCCTATATCGCCTCCGAGGTGTGACTGGGGTAGAACACCGGCAGAGTCAACACCTGGTTAAGGTGAAACTCCGACACCACCCTTCTCGAAGGAATTTCTCGGGTGGGGGGCTGAGGGACAAATTCCTTGTCCCTGTGGAAGACCAGGTAAGGAGACTCGATGGAAAAGCGCCTCTGAGCTCTCCCATCCTTCTCTGACGTGATAGCCACCAAGAAGGCGGTCTTCCACGACAGGGTGAGAGAGCACCACTCCTGCATAGGTTCAATGGTTGCCCATGAGCTTTGCCAGTACCAGCAGTAGATCCCACGGAGGTGGAGGTTCTCGCATCGAGGGGAAATGACTATGCCTTTGAAAAGCCGCCAGACCACCTTCTCCTCCTGCCACTGACTGCTTCCCCGCCCGCCTGTAAGCAGAGATGGCTGCCAGGTGCACCCTTAGGGTCGCCGACTCCAAGCCCTTGATTAGAAAGGGACCATAACAGTCCAAGATGCCAAGGAACAGGAGGAAGGTCCAAGCTCTGCTCCTGACACCAAATGAAAAATCCTCCATTTGAAGGCATAGCATTTTCTGGTCGACTCTACGGGACGCCTCAACACATTGAGGGACCTCGTCGGAAAGACCCAAGGCCTGGAACTCTAGCCAGCTCGGAACCAGGCATTGTCATAGGTGCAGGGATTGAAGGGTCCGGATGGAACGCTCCCTGATTGATTGAGAGCAGGTCCGGCGAGCTGGAAGCTGTCACTGAGTCCTGGAGCTGAGACTGAGGAGATCTGGGTACTAGAACTGGCGGGCCAGTCTGGGGTTACCAGATCACCTGCGCCTTGTCCCTCCTCGGCTTGAGAAGCACCTTGTGGATCAGGGAAATGGGGGAAAGGGTCGAGAAGAGGCCCGGGTCCACTGTTTCTAGAAGGCATCCCCTGCAGCGAGCCCTGCTGAGGGGGGCGGGCATGGAATTGCCTCAGTTCCCGCTCTCCCTTGAGGCAAACCGTCCACCTGAGGTGTGCCCCAATGGGAGAACAGATGCTGTACTACCTCCAGCAGGAGAGACCACCTCGTGGGATGCAGCCCCATCCGCTTAGGGGCATCGGGCCAGGGTGTTGGAGGCCCTGCCACATGAATGGCTGAGATCCGCCCAGGCGCATGACGAGTGACTAAATGCGTGGAGCTTCCTTGCCGTAGAAGCATGGAGCGCTGTCCCCACCCTGGCGTGTTTAGATAGTACATGGTCGTGGTGTTGTCCGTCTGGACTTGACCACTTGGATCCTCGGAGGAACGGAGCAAAGGCGGTGAGAGCTGCATGACCACTCAGAGCTCCAGCAGGTTGATGTGGCATCGACTCCCCGCTGGGACCTGAGGCCGTGAGTCTGGTGGTTCCCCAGATGGGTACCCCAACCCATCAGAGAGCATCGGTCGATAGAGAGACTGGCTCGGGCGAAGACGAACGGGATGCCCCTCCTGCAAATGACCTGAACGATCCACCACTGGAGAGCTGCCCACATCCCCTGAGTCACCGACACAAGCTGGTCCAAAGGATCACAGTGCTGTGACCACTGACTGGCCAGTCCCTATTGAAGGGACGATGTTCCAGCGGCCCAACGGACCACGCTGGTGCAGGCCACCGTGATCCCAGGAGGCAGGAAGTCCCGGCAGAGGCAATTGCCCAACCAGAAATGATTGGGCAAAGGAGGAAAGAACCTCGCCCTGTCCGCCGGGAGCCGCCGCGCCTGGCTCAAGAGAGTCGAGCTGCGCCTGGCTGAACAGAATCACTGCTTCGCTCGAGTTCCGACTTGGCCTCGCTGATAAGGAGGCCCAGTTGAGAGGTGACCTGGAGGGCCAGATCTCTGACCACCCACCTCCTGCCTGGAGGGAGCTGCTATCAGCCAGTCGCCCAGGTAAGGGCAGGCAGCCCGACCCTCTCGCCGGCCGAGAGGAATGCTGTCACCACTGCCATGCTGGGAGCTGGAGACAAGTCAAGGGCATGGCTCGAACTCGGTGGGTGGATCCTTCCGCTGGATAGCTTCTTTTCCAGAAGTGCAGCACCTCCTGCTGCATGGAGCAGGGCATGCTGACCCCAATAATGGGAAAGCAGGGGAGGTCTTGTAGGTGGGTTGTCCATGAACTCTATGTAATGGCCTTTTTTGACCAACTGTAGAACCCACCTGTCGGTGGTGATCAATTGCCACCCTGAAAGGTGGCGTGCGATGCAACATCCGACTTTCTTGGCCCGTTGATCCTGAGGAGGGGCCGGGAAGGAATCATGCTGTAGCCGACTGAGTAACGTTGGCCTCTGCCTGGCGATGATTTGGCCAGGAACCTGCATGAAAGTGCCCCTCTGCTGCTGGCCGGAACGTTGTGCTGCCTTTGTAGCCAGCCGCGAAAACAGCTCTGGTTCCTACAAAAGGAACTAGGCCTAGATCTGTACATGGCTTGCACAGATCGGACTGCCTTCCCTGCGTCTTGGAGCTTGGTGATAACCTTCCCGGAGGATTCACCAAACAGCACCTCGCAGTTATATGGGACGTCTAGAATATTTTTCTGTACGTCCAGGGTAAAGCCGGAGACATGGAGCCAGGAACATCTCCGAAGACAGATGCCTGAAGTTGCAGCTCTGGCCGGAGTGTCTGCAGAGTAGTAGGCGGCTCTAAGCACTTGGGTCCCCACATCTGACCCAGTGCGGAGGAGGTTTAGGAGCTCCGCTTTCTGGTCGCCATCGGGAAGCTTTTCAACCAGGTCCTGGCCCTGTTCCCACAGGGCGTTCTAGAACTGAACCGTATGGGTAAGGTAGTTCAGGGACCTGATGGCACAAGTAGCAGCTGCGTACGTGCGCCTCCCCAGGGCATCCAATTGCTTGGATTCCTGGTCCGGTGGCCGAGTGCTCATATGCTGGGGTCTCTGAGACCGGTCATGTGAAGCAGTGATGACCAGAGAATCTGCCAGAGGTTGCTTCACCAAATACTGGTCCTCTCTAGGGGCCTTGTACAGGTGGTCAAGCCTTCTTCGGCACCGCGGGAGTGGAGTGCGGACGTTTCCACGCAGCCTTGGTGACGTCCGCGAAGGTGTCCACCAAGGGTGGCACTACCACAGGCTTAGGGTCTTTTTGCCGAAGGTAGCAGGCAAGGCGTTGTCGTTCAGGGTCAAGGTCCTCAGCATCCCACCCCATGTTGTCCTGGATGTGCCTCATAATCTCGGCCGAAGCGGGATCATCCGGTGGAGACCTGGGGAGGTCGTGTGGCTCAGGAGAAGAGATGCTGAGTGGAGAAGGCGATCTGGAGTACTCCGAAGTATCCGATCTTGAATCCTCCCCCGACGGAGTGTACCGGCGTCATCTGAGTCGTTTGGGGCTGGGTGACCCTGAGGGGGATCTGGAGGGAGGCCTTCCCCTGTCAGCAGATCTGCCCCTAGGAGGTGGAGTTTGCTCCTTGGGGGATGAAGATCGTCCTACTGGCCCCTTAGGTGGAGGAGGCGTAGGCGGTGAGGGGGTAGGAGGAGGAGAAGTAGTAGGAGGAGGACAGGCGGGGACCATATCCTTCTTGATGGTGTCCCACCAAAAGGTAAAGAGCTCCTTTACCTCTGCAATGTTCATACCAGACGACGGGCCTGTCGCCAGGGTCGGGTGTCGGGTCCCCGGGGGTCTCCTGATCCGGGGAGGGTTCCCATGGGAGCCTGGCATGCTTGGTGTCACCCACCTGGTCTTCGGGCTGTGGGGTGTCCTCCTCTGTGGAATCCCTACGACCGGCATCCGCCGGCGACGGGGGTGTGGTCTTCCACTCTGGGGTAGCCGACGTCGGTCCCCTGGCCGATGTCTTCAGACCTGGCAAATGCCTGGCCGTCGACAGGTGTCTAGCTGGTGTCGTTGGCTCCTGTGAGCGCCAAGCCGATTTACAGTGTTTGGCCGACGTCCGTTTGAGGGACGTCAGGTCCTTGGTTTTCCTTGGCGCCGGATCAGGACCTCTGGGTGGTTGGGAGACCGACCTGGAGTCGGTGTCCTGGCGATGGGAGGATGAAGACTTGTGGCGTTCACCCGACTTCGAAGAGGCCTTGGAGGGTGGTGTTGAAGCCGAGGGCCTCGAAGTCTTGAGAGGCTGGAGCGAGGAAGATCTGCTGGAAGACCTGACCTTAACCGGGGGAGGCTGCGACCCAGCCCTGGAGGGAGAGCAGTCCGATCTGGAGCCGGAGCAGTGGGAGTCCGAGGCCCGAGCAGGGGACCTAGACCTCACCTTCTCCTGGTGCTTGTCCCGGTGTTTGTGGGATTTGGATGAAGATTCTCCCCTGGAGGAAGGTTCCTGGTCCATACTTTTAAGCTTTTCTTCAAGAAGAAATGCCTGAAGCGCCTTCTGACGGTGGATCCTGGTGCAGCTATTAAAACCCTGGCAAAAGGTGCAGGCCTTGGTGTCGAGGTCCGGGCCTAGGCAATGCACACAGGACGAATGGGGATCCTTGAAGGGGATCTGTCTGCCGCAGGCACACTTCGAAAGGTGACCCTCAAGAGATGGAGTTGGAGAGGACATCAGTTGTGCAGAGCAAAGTTGTTCGAAAATTATTCGAAATTTCTGTAGTTGGGCGCTAGAAAGATACCGAGAGGCCGATGCTGGCGAGTCAACGGCAGGAAAAGAACTGAGGATTATGGGGGGACCGCCTCCTTATGTACTACGCCCGATGTCAGGGTCGGGACCAACATCGGAGGCAGTCCCCGCTGAATACTGCTAGCTAGAAAAGTTCTGTGGGGTCCTGGCGCCTGCCGGCTTCGGTCCTAATGGTGTAACCTGCTGCAAGAGCTGTTTCTCGAAGCAAGATCAAAACATTAACAGTACTGCCCACTTGCAACCCATGGTTTACACACCCATACCCGGGTTTCCACATTTCATAGATGAATGCTTAATTCTTATCAGCATGCTTCATCAAAGCAACCATCCCATATAAGCGGGAATGCACAGAAAAATAAAAGATTACTAACTGCTAATTCCAAAAGTTATCCAACCGTGCCTTAATCAATACAGAGTTACACAATTCTAGGTTAGCCATTTCATAATAAAATATCCAATATGCTGAAGTATAGAGTCTTTCTTTTTCAACAGGACTGAACTGTCAGGACTTTAGCAGCCCTGCTTACAAAGTAGTCCTGCTAACTGCAGTTTGTACTAAGCGCATGTCAGTTACTCTCAGTCTACGTATAAGAGCAGGTTCTACCATGACGCTTTGACAAAAACAGGTTACTCAACTGTGACAGTAGTTCTAGGAGTGGTATGTGTTGGTCATTCACACTTGTTGGCAGATCGCCTTTCCCTTTAAGGGTCATCGGAACGTCTTCCGCTGGAACGTCTTCAAGCTGGCTCCTCCCACCCACCCGGGTGGTAAAACCCTCGGCTCTGCCCCATGACACCAGATCTAGCCCGCTGGAAGCAGAGGTGTGCGTGGAAGCTGGGGAGGTCGTGTGGATAAACAACATATACCACTCCTAGAACTACTGTTACAGCTGAGTAACCTGTTTTTCTAGGGATGTGGATATGTTGTACTATCCACACTTGTTGGCACACTCCTAGCAGTTCTCCAGGAGGAGGGAGGCAAGGCGCACACCCCCTACTTAGGGAACAGTAACTGGAGAACTGACGCCCCAAAACCAGCATCCCGGCGTGACTCGAGGTCGATGTGGTAATGGGAAATGAAGGTGTGTGCCAACTTCCAGGTAGCAGCCCTGCAGATTTCCTGGATAGGGACGTCCCTAGAAGCAGCCACTGATGCAGCGGTATGGCGGGTGGAATGAGCCCTTAGCCCTACGGGAGGCTACCTACCCACCAACCTGTAACAGAGGTCAATGTAGGAAGTGATCCACCTGCCAATCGTCCACTTGACTGCAGGTCTGCCAGGTGTGGCTTCAGCATAGGTGACAAACATCTGGCGAACCTCTCCCCGAACTTCCACCGTATGCTCTTTGTAGTAGGCAAGTGCTCATCTCGGGTCCAATGTATGGAGCCTGTACTCTGCCTCCGACATGTAACTGGGGTAAAACACCGGCAGAGTCAACACCTGGTTAAGGTGAAACTCCCACACCACTTTTGGAAGGAATTTCGGGTGGGGACGCAGGACAACCTTGTCCCTGTGGAAAACCAAGTAAGGAGACTCCACCGAGAGCGACTGGAGCTTCCCAGTCCTTCTGGCTGACATCATAGCCACCAAGAAGGTGGTCTTCCATGACAAATGTGACATGTCACACTTGTGCATAGGTTCGAATGGCTTGCCCATGAGCTTTGCCAAAACCAGCAGTAAGTTCCGTGGAGGTGGAGGTTCATGCACCAGAGGGGATATCTGATCTAGGCCCTTGAAAAAGCACCAGATCACTTTCTCCTGCACCGACTGCATACTGGCCCATGCCTGGTAAGCAGAGATGGCTGCACCATAAGGGTCGTCAACTGAAGCCCCAGCTGGGAGAGGGACCACAGATAGTCCAAAATGCTAGCAACTGGACATGACGAAGGGTCCACCCCTTTGCCCTGGCACCAAACTGAAAATCTATTCCATTTGAAGGCATAGCATTTTCTGGTCTATTCCTTACAGGATACCTCAACAACCGAGATGATCTCGGAGAGACTCAAAGCCTGGAACTCTAGCCGCTCAGGAACCAGGCTGTCAGGTGCAGGGATTGAAGGTCCAGATGGAGTACCTTCCCCTGATTGATGGAAAGCAGGTCCAGGCATGCTGGAAGACGCCTCGGGGGCCTGGAGCTGGACCTGAGGCTGAGGAGAGCTGGGTACCAGAACTGGCGTGGCCAGTATGGGGCTATCAGGGATCACCTGCGCCTTGTCCCTCCTGGTCTTGATGAGCACTTTGTGCATCAAAGGAAGTGGAGGGAAGGCACAGAACAGGCCTGGAGTCCACAGCCTCGAGAAGGCATCCCCCTGCAGCAAGCCCTGCTGAGTGGGGCAGGCATGAAACAGCTTCAGCTTTGCGTTTTCAGTGGAGGTGAACAGGTCCACCTGAGGGGTGCCCCAGTGGGAGAACAGATCTTGTACTACCTCCTGGTGGAGTGACTACTCGTGAGATGCCTCGCCTATCCGGCTGAGTGCATCAGCCAGCTGATTCGAGGCTCCTGTCACATGAATGGCTAGGAGATCCACCTCCAGGCTAAGCATGAGGGTCCATGTGCAGAGAGCTTCCTTGCACAGAGGCAAGGAGTGCGTCCCACCCAGTTTGTTGAGATAGTACATGGTTGTGGCATTGTCCGTCTGGACCTGGAACACTTGACCCTGAATGAACAGTGCAAAAGCGGTCAGGGCTAGCTGAACAGCATGGAGCTCCAGCAGGTTGATGTGGCATCGGGACTCCTGAAGGGACCAGAGCCCGTGGGCTCTGTGCTCCCCCAGATGGGCATCCCAGCCCATCAGCGAGGCGTCGGTCGTCAGGATGACCATTGGCTTGGGGCGGACAAACGGGATGCCTTTCTGCAAGTGAGCCGGGACCAGCCACCACTGGAGGCCGTCCCACATCCTCTAGGTCACAGTGACCAGCTGGTCAAGGAGACCTGAGCGCAGAGACCACTGGCTGGCCAGTTCCTACTGAAGGGAACGCATATGCCAGCAGGCCCATCAGACCACACTGGTGCAGGCCGCCATGTAGTCCAGAAGGCCCAGAAGTCCCGGGCAGGGTGCGACTGCCCAACCAGAAATAACTGGACAAAGACGAGGGAACCTCCGCCTTGTCTGCTAGGAGCCGAGCTCTGGCTCGGCAAGATTCGGGCCTCTGCCCCATAAGAATCACTCATGACATGAGTTCCGACTTGGCCTCGATCAGGAGACCAAGACTGAAGCAAGTCTGGGGGGCCAGATCCCTGGACCGCTCCACCTCCTGCCTGGAGGGATCTGCTATGAGCCAGTCATCCAGGAAGAGATAGACCCGGACCCCTCCGCGCCTCAGGAAAGCTGCCACCACTGCCATACATTTGGTGAAGACCCTGGAGGCCGATGAAAGGCCGAAGGGCATGGCCTGGAACTCGTAGAGGGGTCCCTTGGCTCGGAAGTGGAGGAACTGTCGGTGGGATGGACGGATCAGGACGTGAAAGTTAGTTGAGTACCTAGAGGAGAGTGGGGCACAGGACCCAAGGCAGCATGGATTCATGATGGGAAGGTCGTGTCAGACGACTCTAATAGATTTCTTTGACTGAGTGACCAAAGTAGTAGATCAGGGAGGGACTGTGGACATGGCCTACCTAGATTTTAGCAAGGCATTTGATACAGTCCCACACAAAAAGTTAATACACAAGTTAGCCAACCTTGGAGTGGGTCCCAAGGTGGTAGCCTGGAGAAAAAACTGGCTAGACAGCAGGACGCAAAGGGTAGTAGTAAACTGAGTCCACAGTGAAGAAAGGAGGGCTACTAGTGGGGTACCGCAGGGTTCAGTACTGGGATCGGTCCTTTTTAAGGTCTTTATAAGTGACATTGCAGAGGAAGTGGAAGGAAAAGTATGTCTCTTTGCAGACGACACAAAGATCTGCAACAGGGTTGATACATAAGATGGAGTGGAAAGGATGAGAAGGGACTTGGCAAGGTTGGAGGAATGGTCAAATGTATGGCAGCTCAGATTCAATGCAAAGAAGTGCAGGTAATGCACCTGGGAAACAAAACCCAGGGAAGAGTACAAATGGGGGTGAGATACTGACAACAGTAAAATGGAAAGGGACCTGGGGTAATTATATCAGATGACCTAAAGGTGGGCAGCAATGTGAGAAGGCAGTAAGGAAGGCTGGGGATACTGGGATGCATAGGAGAGGCATCAATAGTAGAAAACAGGAAGTTGTTATCCTCTGTACAGACAGTTGGTGAGACCCCATCTGGAGTACTCGTGCAGTTCCGAAACCCCATCTCCCAAAGACATAGACAGAGTGGAGGCTGTCCAGAGGAGGGCAACCAAAATGGTGCAGGGTCTGCACCAGAAGACATACGAAGAAAGACTAAAGGAACTTAATATGTATACCCTTGAGGAAAGAAGGGAGAGAGGGGACATGATAGAAACTTTCAAGTACCTCAAGGGAATCAACAAAGTCCAAGAGGGTAGCATCTTTCAGAAAAGATGTGCATGAACAAGGGGGCACAATCTGAAGATAATGGGGGGGGACGGCTCAGAGGTAATAAGGAAGTATTTTTTCACGGAGAGGGTTGTGGATGCATGGAACAGCCTCCCTAAGGAGGTCGTGGAGTCAAGAACAGTGGGGGAATTCAAGAATGCATGGGACAGACATAAGGCAGTCCTAGTGGGGGATAGGAGCAAGTAAGCTGCTGGTTAACTAGGATCTGCAGCTTATCTGTTAGGTAGGAAAATGGGCAGACTAGGTGAGCCAAGCAGTCCTCATCTGCGTCCAAATTCTATGTTTCTATGAAAGAACGTGTCTTGAAGATTCAGGGATGGTATAATCTGAGCCAGAATTACCATACGGAAAGTGCGGGACCTGAGGAACCTGTTCAGGCCATGCAGACCGAGAATAGGGCGCCAGCTCCCCATCTGTTTTGGTACTAAAAAGTACCTGGAAACGAACCCTGTGTCTGAAGGAGGGTTGGCAACCCTGCGCACCACCTTCTTGCGGAGGAGCTGTGCGATGTCTCGCAGAGCCGACTGAGTGACAGCGGACACCAGATCCTCCCGTGGGGCGTGGGCTCGGCTTGGGGGGGGACCCGCTCGAATTCCAAAGGCAGGCCCCGGCTAACCACTTCCAGCACCCAATGGTCTGTGGTGATAACGGATCAGTCGGAAAGGAAGTGGCGGAGCCAGCCCACCATGGAAGGACCCACGGGAGGCGTGACAGGGTTGAGTGTGGCACACCTCAACTCATCACTGGGCAGGCTTAGAGGAGGAGGAGGATCCGGCCAAGAGGCCGCTGGGACTCTTCACTTCAAGCTTTCTGATCGATGAGGCCACTGACTAGGCCCGCGGTCGCCACATTTGCACCTGCTGACCCTGCTGGGCTGGGCTGGTCTGGCCGGAGGAGTAGAAGAGGAGCAAAAGGGCTTGCGCTTCTGGTGCTTGGGGCCCTTGTCCTTCTGGGCAGATGTCACAGAGTACTGGGTGGCACATGACTTCTCAATACATTGGAGGTGGCCCTCCACACCGGGCCCAAACAAGTCGGTGCCCAAAAGGGGAATAACTGCCAACTTGTGTTGAGTGTCAGCTGTGAAGATCAAGATCCTCAATCAAACCCTACGGCGCATGGCTACTGCGCCCGCTATCAAGCGGGCACAAGAGTCACCAATGTCCAGAGCAGTCTGCAGCTGTTGCTTCGCCACTGCCCTTCCCTGGTCCCGGACCTGCTTGACCGTGTTCTGGAGGTCCGCCGGAAGGTGAGGAATAACCTCGTCCTGGCAGCCCAAAAGGGCATGGGAAAAGTGTGCCATCAGCACTGCCGAGTTAGCCTGATGAAGGCTGAGTGAGGAAGCAGCACAGACCTTCTTCGCCGAATGATCCAATTTCTTGGATTCTTTGTTCAGCGGTCTGTCCACGTCGCCTGTATTGTCCGAGCGTTGAAAGACAGCATCAGCCACCAGACCCTCAGCCGAGGGATGCTCCGAAAACTGCAAAAGGGAGCCAGTTGGGACCACATATTTGCGGGCCATCTGGGCAGAGTGCGCAGTGCAAGATGCAGGATGCTGCCACAGATCCAGAGCCGGGCTAACAATGGCCTCGGCCACAGGGAAGGCCTCCGTAGGAGAGACCTCTTTGTCCAGAATCTCTGTAAGGGGATATCTGGCCCATTTCTGGACTGGTTCGAGCTCGATCCCTGTGGACTCAGAAATGAGCTGAACAATACCCATGAATGAGGTGGGTCCCTCGTCCATGGAAAGGCCCCCAGAGGACTGCACGTCGATGAGATGTGACTGCAACGAGGAGTCTTCGGACTCCGAGGAGTCCGCGTAAAGTAGGCGTCCACTTGAGCTGCCCTCGACCCGCCTTGGGCAACCGGGAGTGAGGGTGACAGACAGCCGATGGGGCAACCCTTTTGCCGACCGAGAATCCTTCATTGGTGCGTGATCCAGACTTCGGCTGTTCGGGTGGCGGCTCCACCACAAATCGGCAGAGAAGCCTGCTTCAGCGGGCGCTGGCTGACAGGCACCCCTTGAGGTGACGGTGGCAGGAGCTGATGCGGCCGTACAGGCGACAGTCACTTGATAGCCGGGGTCGAAACCGGGGTCAGAGTTGTACCAATCAAGACTAACTGTTGCCACATCAAATCTTTGTAGCGGTGACAACTTGTGCTGGAGCCTCTCCTCATCCAAGGAGGACGAAGAAGAGTAGTGGCACCGCCGCCTACAGTCATGTCAGGAGCGAGATCTGTCCAACCCGGTAGAGGAGGACCAAGACTTCTACCATCGACAGGGCTGATGGGGGAAGTCGGAAGGAGCCAGGGATCCCCACGGCTTCCCAGGTCAGGTTCCTGAGTGATTGGGTTCAATCCAGCAGGCTGAGCCAACCCATCCGAAGACACCGGAAGCACCAGAGTCCGAAAGAGAGTTGTCTGCCTCATCTGGCAACAACCTGTCGACCGGGTCGAGAAAAATCTCAGTCGCATCGACAGGCGTCTCAGCCAATTGGTCTGACAGGGGCTCCGTGAAACCAGCAGCCTCGGCCAAAGTCAAAACTGGGGTCTCCTGGGAGCAGGACCGCTCCCGATCCCAAGAGTGCTGACGTTGAGTCTTTTCCTTCTTTGACTCCTCCTTGCGACAGCGTGAAACATGCGACCCACAAGGGCCTTCTCCCTTAGTCGAGAGAGATTGACACAGCTCTTTGAAGGAAAACGAATAAGTGGAGCCCAGCTGGAGCGGAATGAAGGCCGAAGCTGAAGAGGAAATAGCTGCGGCCTGGGCAGCCTCCTCCTCCTCGAAGGCCTTGAGTCGTTTAGGCTGCTCAGTGAACCCCGCGGCCACGGAGAGCCACCTACTTGGGCATCCTAGGATTTAACAGGCAGATGGTGGCGCTTTTTCAGTGCCTTCAGCTGGAAGTCGGGCAGCGCGGTCTTCCCAGAACAGACGGGTGAAAGGACTGACAGAGGTCACAAGGCTGCGGATAGTGGTCGTGTCCTAGGCAGTACACGCACATGGCGTGAGGGTTGGTGCGAGACATTTTCTGCCTGCAGGGGCACCGGTGGAACCCGGAATGGTTTTCTCTTCCATTGCAGAAGCGAGAGAAGAAGCAGTAGATGAAACTCGAATGAGTTTTAAGGTACATTTTGGAAGCAAATCCAAAGATTCGAGAGCCAAGGCCTACCACATGCGGGAGTGCTAAGGAGGGAATCTGAACCTTCCAGAGGAAAGGAAGATCTGGCATCATGGGGCGGAGCAGAGGGTTTTACCACCCCGGTAGGTGGGAGGAGCCAGCTTGAAGACATTCCGGCGACTCTTAACTCATTCACACCACAAGAGCTCTTTGAGACTTCCACCACTTGTGCCCTGTATACTCTTAGCACTGCATCCTGGGCCTGTCTGAGCAAAATCAAGCCATAATCAGCATGCGGCAAACAAATGTGAATACCTCTTGAACCTTAAGTACTACACACAAAGTACTAGTGGCAAAGTTGTTCGGCACAAAATTACCTTTCCAATGGTGCTATGCAATCAAGTGTAATCAATTAAGTTTTTATTTTATACAATCTGAAATACCAAACTTTTTTCAGATTTAAGATGCTTAGGTGAGGCTCGAGAAATAAATGTCAGCCATGCACATCATGCCTTAAACAAATGCAAATAACTCCAAAAGTATATATGATACAGACAAAGTAACAGCAGCAAAATTGTTCAGCACGAAACTGCCTTTCTAACGGTGCTAGGCAATCAATTCTAAGCAATTCGGTTTGTTCAATATTTAGATAAAAACTGCTGACTTCCTCAGACGTTTCCTGGCCTGAGTGAAAGTCAGCTGAGTACGTCTACAGTCGTTATTGGCCTCAGTGGCTATGTTTTCAGATGGCACCTACAGGTGTATCTAGGCCTGAATGAGTTGAAGGGAAAGGTGATCTGCCAACAAGTGTGGATAGCACAACATATCCACATCTCTAGAAGAAATTTTTCCAACAGCATTACAACAACGGCACAATGCCAACAGTCAGCATTGTGCCATCAGTGAAACTGGTTTTTTTGCGGGGGCAAATTTATGATCATCAACTCCCAGCTGGAGTTATTTGGGAGGGGCGTACACACGGAGAAAACAGTGTCTGTGTACCGTGGACCATTGCAGCGAACTGCTGATTTTGTCGCTGTAATGGTCTTCACGGTATTACCGTCGCTGTTTCAAAAGTACAAGATAAGTGCATAGTCTAGTTACATTGAGCCTAAGATTACAATTCCATACAATCAAATGTTGGTACACGGAGTCTAAGATTGCAGTTCCATACAACTGTACGTCACATCAGTCACTTCAGACCTCACAGATACAACACAAACATTGGTTGGGAGGTTGTCCCTTTATGTAATTATTTTATACAGTCTGCGACTGGTAGGGTTTATTCAGCATATGTTTATAACTGTTTATTGTGCGTCCTTTCCTGAGCTCGGGGGTCCAAACCTTTCCCACCCACCATTTGGTGGTACTCCTTCCATGGGATTTAAAATATTTTTGGGATGGTGTATCCTCTAATCATCACCTCTGTTTAAGAACAAGACGGCAGATGGGGACCACGTCATCCATCTAATTGGCCCGTTATTTGACCTACTCACCCCCCAAAGTATATTCCCTTATTTCAATATCCTGCTATGTCTGTCCCAAGATATTTTGAACTCCTTAACTGTCTTGGCGACCACGATCTCATGCGGCAGCTTGTTCCATGGCTCCACCATCCTTCTGGTGAAGAAAAACTTCCTAGTATTGCTCCGAAATCTGCCTCCCGTTATACGTCTGTTGTGGCCTCATTTTCTTGGAAGAGGTTCTGATTCTGCACGTAGTTGATATCCTTTAGATATTTTAAAGTTTCTATCATGTCTCCTCTGTTGCAGGCAGTACATGTTTAATTCTTTAAGTCTTGTCTCATAGGCTTTAAGTTGTGATTGTGCATTTCTCTACGGACAAACTCAGGGTTGCCGTTGAGTCCATTATACAGTCTGTATGCTGTGACTGTCCTCATTTTCTTCCACCTGACTTCTCGGGAGACCCAGTCCAATTCTTTGTACATTTGACTGTAATTTGTCTATGAGCACTCCCAGATATTTACATTCACTTACATCTGCCAGAGTCTGGCCAGTCGTCAATATTTTTAAGTTTGAGTCCCTGTTATCCTAGTCTCTTCTTTGCCTGAATAGTGTTACCAGAGTCTTCCTGACAGTAAGCACCATGTCTGACTGTGAGAACGACTCATGGAGCTGGCTGAAGTCGTACTGTAAAATATTTTCTAATTCCTCATGGGATGCCGCTCTCCCTATGAGAACTGTGTCATCGGCATATAGTTTTATTTGTTTTAGTGATGTGCTTTGGTAAGTTGTTTATATATATCAAGAACAGAAGGGGCCCCAGGATGACATGTGACATCATACTGAGAATTTTAACAGTTATTAATACATAAAACTGTTTAACCTCTCCACGTACAAGAGATTTTTTGCAATCATATGCTAATCTTGAATATCTTTAAAATAATAAAAACACATATTTATCACCACCCACTTCTCACCGTGACAAGCTGCTAATGTAATGTATATGCATGCTTTTAACCGACAGAGCCTAACATTACGATAAAGCACAGAAAGTGAGCTTGTCGTGCTGTGTCATTCCTTTGAATGCTTCATTACATTAATAGCACCACAATTTAGCCACCTGCAATGACAGAAGGTCATTCAAAGTATATGATCTGTTATATGATTATGAAAAACTGCACAGTAAAAACGAGTTAATGACCTCTGGAATGTATGAATCACTCACCCTCACAGGAGCTGTGTTCACTTGACAGTGCACAAAGTCAACTGTGCTGACGGCTGCCTCTGTCACTGCTTAAATATCGCCAGTCCTGGGAGCAGAATCAACCTCCCCCAATCACCCCCCCACACATCATTATGAAAATGTAGTGTACGATAATTCAGCACATTGGATCCAGGATTTCCTTATGAAATGGATAACTGAGAATTCTGCAACTCTGTAGTGATTAAGGCATGTTTTGATAACTGGTGGAACCAGCAATTAATCTTATATTTATTTTTTTTTATACATTCCCACCCGTACATGCTGACAGGAATTAGGCATTCTTCTATGAAACGTGGAAACCCGGGTATGGGTGTGTAAACCATGGGGTTGCAAGTGGGCAATACTGTTAATGTTTTGTTACAGTATGGTCACTGGGATTGCCATGATCAGGCAGTAAGACTATGAGCATCAGAAATAGGACAGAAGAGGTTATACTGCCCTTGTACGGGTCACTGTTGAGGCCACATCTAGAGTATGGAGTTCAGTACTGGTGCCCACACCTTAAAAAGGACATTAACCTGCTGGTGAAGGTCCCGTGGAGGGCTACAAAGATGTTTGCGGGTCAGCAGGGTAAAGCATACAAGAAGAGGTTGAGGGCACTGAACATGTACTCCCTGGAGGACAGGAGAGAGAGAGAGAGGACACAGGATTGGGACCTGCAATGAAAGGGATAAATAAGGTGGATAAGAAGAGTCTCTAAGCTGAATGGCAACCATAACACAAGGGGGCGCAGTCAAACTGGAGGGGGCAGTCAGGAGGCACATCTTCTCAGAAAGGGTGGTGGACACTTGGAATGTGCTGCCGGAAGAGGTGGCCTTGTTGAAGACAGTGGGCAGCTTCAAGAGAGGATGGGATAGGTATAGGGGGAAGGTAAGGATCATGGGTAGGGAGGATAGTGGAGGGGAGAGGGACAGGGACAATAGCTCAAGCTGTGGACCCTGCAATACGAGCAGACTAGATAGGCCAAATGGCCTTCCTCTGCTGGCTTCTTTGTATGTTTGTATGATCAATATGAAACAGATTTTATTCATATAAAAAATAGACTGAGCACACAGAATAAATGGAGGATGGCTGACACATAAAGAGGATGAAATACTGCATGGGGATACTACACTAACATTAAACATTGTGCTGATTTTTCTATGTACACATGGATACCCCCATAAAAGGCTGATCAACAAAATGGGTAGTCTGGGCATGGAACACAAGGCGGTAAACTGGGTTAGCAACTGGTTAACGGACAGGAGACAGGGTGGTGGTAAATGAGATCCAATCCGGGAGAGGGGTGACCAGCGGGCTACCTCAGGGATCAGTCCTTGGGTCAGTCCCGTTTAAGGTCTTCATTAGTGACATTGCTGAAGGGCTGGAGGGAAAGGTCAGCCTGTTTGCAGATGACTGCAAGATCTGCAACAGGATGGATACTCCAGACGGGGTGGAGAAAATGAGGAGGGACCTGGGGAAGCTTGAAAAATGGTCCAAGGTGTGGCAACTGAGGTTCAATTCAAAGAAGTGCAAAATAAAGCACCTGGGACAAGGGAACGCTGCAGAGAGCTACAGGAATGGGAGTTGTTGCTGACGATCACCAAGGGATCTGGGGACTATCATTTCAGATGACCTAAAGATATCTCAGCAAAGTACAAAGGTTGCAGGAGGACCAGTGGCATGCTGGGGTGCATAGGCAGTGGTATCACTAGCAGAAGGCAAGAGGTGGTGATGCCACTGTAAAAAAACACAAGTGAGGCTCACCTAGAGTACTGTGAGCAATTCTGGAGGCCTCACCTTCACAAGGACACTGACAGGGTGGAAGCGGTCCAGAGAAGGGCGACAAAGATGGCACAGGGCTTGCACAGGAAAACATATGAGGAGAGTCAGAAGGACCTCAATATGTACTCGCTGGAGGAGAGATGGGATCGGGGTGACATGAAAGAAACATTCAAATACCTTAAGGGCATAAACAAGGTGTGGGGGAGACATCTTCCAATATAGGAGTACAAGAAGAACGAGGGGGCATGACATGAAATTGGAAAGTGGCAGGTTAAGGGGAAATGCGAGGAAGTTTTTCTTCACAGAGAAGGTGGCGGACACATGGAATAGTCTGACACAGGAGGTTGTGGGAGCAACCACAGTGGAGGAATTTAAACATGGCTGGGACAGACGTAAGGGAACCTTAGAGGTGGGAAGGAATGCTGAAAAGCCGTTGACCAGGTAGAGTCAGAGGCTGCAAACAAGTGCAGGGTTTAAGGGTAGACTAGATGGGTCTGGCGGTCCTTATCTGCTGATAATTTTAATTTTTCTGTGTCAAATTTTCCTCTTAAAACTGGTTTACATCTAGATCCTTCCTCCTGAAGAAGCCCACAGAGGGCAAAATGTTGGGCGTGGTCAGCGGGGATAGTGGTGTGTCAAGATTTTGACTAAAGAAATTTGGACTTCTTAATTGGAGCTGGCTTGCTTTTGTTTTGGATTACTCCGCTTTTTTGGCCCCAACCATCTAGTGTTGAATGAACTTTATAGAATGGAACCCAGCTGCAGCTAGCTTTGTATGTGCTGACAGTTTCCTTCATGAGCTGCACAAGAGAAGTTAAAGATTTCAGGCACTGCACCAACTACTCAGGCTGACAAAGGTAACTGCTCTGATCATAAGTGGCTCGGCTCGACCTTGGCTCTCAATTGCTTACAGAGGTCAAGCAAAGCACTAGACTCCAGCCAGGTGCAGATCCAATTGTGCGCCCACCCCACCCCCACCCCTGCTTTTTCATTTTGTGGCCTATATTGTCACGGGATATACCCTGACCAAGCCTGCCTCGCCCCTCCAGTCTCACTGACAGGGTCAGCCCCCCACCCGGGCTTCACCTTCATGGCAGGTGATACAGGGGATCAAGCAGCCACCACAGTGACTGTGACCAGGCGCTTTCAGGAACCAGACCACCCTGAAGATGCATAAGGGAGTTTTCTCCTTCTTTAGTCACTCCCTTCTCCCAAGGCCTATACTGAGCCTGCTAGTGGCCACAGCTGCAGGCAGTACATGTCCTGCAGAGACAGCAAGCTCCCTTAGCCAGCAATCACTGCAGCATCAGTTGTCCAATGCCAACACTGCCTGACTGTAGTTGCTACAGTTTGGCCTGCCCGCTGGGCCACAGAGGTAGCTATTCTGAGATTTTTATTTTTATTTTATTTTTATTTTTTAAAGATCTGGCTACAAGTTTTGTCAATTGGTTAACTGATTCAAGTGGCAATCAGCCAAACCAGAACAAGGTTTTAGACTTCTAGCCTCAATGTTAGTGTGAGTGGGTTTTGGGATGTGAACACCTGTCCATTAGGAACAGGGCTGAGAACAGTACAGTTACGCAAGAACCTACCGTAACAGTAGATCTTCGAGAGGAGCTCTTGCAGTAGGCTATAACAATTAGGACTAACGCCACAGGCATTAGGACCTACCAGAAAACTTCTTAGCCAGCAGTACCCAGAAGGGACAGCCCCCGACGTCAGTTCCACCCCGACGTCAGCCCTGGTACAAAAGGGGCGGACACAGCTCCACCCCAGTTCCCCCGCCGAGACCCTCGAACCGGGCCCTGACAAGAGAAGAGGTGAAGCCTGAAGATGACGATCTGCACACCTTACCCGGGGGATGGAGGGCGGGAAAGCATCGCCTGCTTCAAGAGCTCCTCTCGAAGATCTACTGTTACAGTAAGTTCTTATGTAACTGTACTATCTTACTTCGAGTGGGAGCTCTTGCAGCAGGCTATAACAATTAGGACTGAATCGCAAGCAGTCCCCTGCCAAGAAAGTGCCGAATCCCGGGAGGTGGAAGATAATAAAGCTGGAAACAGCAAGTTAAAACAAGAGTCCCTGAAGGACTGCAAGACCGAAGCCAGCACGGCGTCTGGACGCTATGTCCAAGCTACAGTGCTTCATGAAAGTGTGCACAGAGTTCCAGGTAGCAGCCGCACATATGTCCCTAATGGAGACATTCCGCAGAGTGGCAAAGGAAGCAGACACACCTCTGGTGGAGAGACCCCTAACCGGTCCCGGAAGGGGTTTATTGTGCTTCTCATAGCAAAATACAATGCAGTGGACAAGCCACTTGGAGATAGTCTGCTTGGACACCAGTTTACCCAAGTGTTGTGGCACAAATGCCACAAATAGTTGCTCCGATTTGCGGTGAGTAGCCATGCGCTTAAGGTAATACTTCAGCACCCTGTGGACATCCAGAGTGTGAAGGAGAGCTTCTCCTCTATTAGAGGGAGAAGAGAAATAAACTGGAAGGTCAACCGACTGGTTGACGGTCAACTCAGAGACCACTTTGGGAAGGAAATACAGGTTACTCACCTGTAACAGGAGTTCTAGGAATGGTATATGTTGTTCATCCACACTCATTGGCAGGTATCCTTGCCGCTTTAAATCTTGCCGGAAGGTCTTCAAGCTTGCTCCTCCCACCCACCCGGGTGGTATAACTCTCGGCTCCGCCCCATGACGCCAGATCTGGCCCGCTGGAAGCTCAGGTTGTGCGTCGAAGCCGGGGAGGTCTGGTGGGTAGTGTGGATGAACAACATATACCATTCCTAGAACTCCTGTTACAGGTGAGTAACCTGTATTTCTAGGAACATGGATATGTTGTTCATCCACACTCATTGGCAGACTCCCAGCAGTTCTCCGGGAGGAGGGAGGCAAGACGCACACCCCCAATACTTACTTGGGAAAGAGAGACTGGAGTACCGAGGCCCCAAAACCAGCATCCCGGCGTGACTCAAGGTCGATGTGGTAATGGGTAATGAAGGTGTTTGCTGACTTCCAGGTAGCAGCCTGCAGATTTCCTGGATAGGGACGTCCCTGAAGCAGCCACCGCTGCAGCAGTATGGCGGGTAGAATGAGCTCTTATCCTCTGGGAGGCTCCATGCCCGCCAACTTATAGCAGAGATCTATGCAGGAGGTTACCCACCTGCTTATCGTCCGCTTGGCTGCAGGTCTGCCAGATGCGGCTTCAGCGTAGGTGACAAACAGCTGGCGAACCTCTCCCCGAATTTCAGCCGTGCGCTCCTTATAATAAGCGAGCGCCCTTCTAGGGTCCAGAGTATGGAGCCTATATTCGGTCTCCGAGGTGTGATTGGGGTAGAACACCGGCAGAGTCAACACCTGGTTAAGGTGAAACTCCGACACCACCTTCGGAAGGAATTTCGGGTGGGGGCGCAGGACAACCTTGCCCCTGTGGAAGACCAGGTAAGGAGACTCGATGGAAAGCGCCTGGAGCTCTCCCATCCTTCTGGCTGACGTGATAGCCACCAAGAAGGCGGTCTTCCACGACAGGTGAGAGAGAGCACACCTGTGCATAGGTTCGAATGGCTTGCCCATGAGCTTTGCCAGTACCAGCAGTAGATCCCACGGAGGTGGGGTTCCCGCACTGAGGGAAATGTGATCAAGGCCTTTGAAAGAGCGCAGACCACCTTCTCCTGCGCCACCACTGCTTCCCGCCCGCACCGTAAGCAGAGATGGCTGCCAGGTGCACCCTTAGGGTCGCCGACCTAAGCCCTTGACTAGAAAGGGACCATAAATAGTCCAAGATGCTTGCCAAGGAACAGGAGGAAGGTCCAAGCCCTTGTTTGACACCAAATGGAAAACCTTTCCATTTGAAGGCATAGCATTTTCTGGTCGACTCTTACGGGACGCCTCAACTACATTGAGGACCTCGTCGGAAAGACCCAAGGCCTGGAACTCTAGCCTCAGGAACCAGGCCGTCAGGTGCAGGGATTGAAGGTCCGGATGGAACACCTTCCCTGATTGACTGAGAGCAGGTCCGGGCGAGCTGGAAGCTGCCTGAGTCCTGGAGCTGAGACTGAGGAGATCTGGGTACCAGAACTGGCGAGGCCAGTCTGGGGCTATCAGAATCACCTCGCCTTGTCCCTCCTCGCCTTGAAGCACCTTGTGGATCAAGGGAAATGGGAAAAGGCGTAAAGAGGCCCGGGGTCCACTGCCTCGAGAAGGCATCCTCTGCAGCGAGCCCTGCTGAGGGGGCGGGCATGGAACAGGCTCAGCTGCTTCTCCTGGAGGCAAACAGGTCCACCTGAGGTGTGCCCCAATGGGAGAACAGATGCTGTACTACCTCCGCAGGAGAGACCACTGTGGGATGCAGCCCCTATCCGCCCAGGGCATCGGCCAGGGTGTTGGAGGCTCCTGCCACGTGAATGGCTAGGAGATCCGCCTCCAGGCTGCCGCGCCACCAAATGCGGAGAGCTTCCTTGCATAGAAGCATGGAGCGGCGCCCTCTGGCGGTTTAGATAGTACATGGTCGTGGTGTTGTCCGTCTGGACTCGGACCACTTGACCCCGAGGAACGGAGCAAAGGCGGTGAGAGCTAGCGGACCGCCGGAGCTCCAGCAGGTTGATGTGGCATCGGACTCCGCTGGGACCAGAGGCCATGAGTCCGGTGTTCCCCAGATGGGCACCCCAACCCATCAGAGAGGCATCGGTCGATAGAGACCGTCGGCTCGGGCGGACGAACGGGATGCCCTCCTGCAAATGATCTGGAACGGTCCACCACTGGAGAGCTGCTCCACATCCCCTGTGTCACCGACACAAGCTGGTCCAAAGGATCGCGATGCCAGACCACTGGCTGGCCAGTCCCCACTGAAGGGGACGCATGTTCCAGCGGGCCCAACGGACCACGCTGGTGCAGGCCGCCATGAGACCCAGGAGGCAGGAAGTCCCGGCAGGGCAATTGCCCAACCAGAAATGATCGGGCAAAGGAGGAAAGAACTCGGCCCTGTCCGCCGAGCCGCCTGGCTCGAAGAGAGTCGAGCTGCTCGATGAATAGAATCACCTGCTTCGCCTCGAGTTCTGACTTGGCCTCATTGATAAGGAGGCCCAGTTGAGAGCAGACCTGGAGGCCAGATTTCTGGACCACTCTGCCTCCTTCCTGGAGGGAGCTGCTATCAGCCAGTCGTCCAGGTAAGGTACACCCGACCCTCGGCGCCAGGAATGCTGTCACCACTGCCATGCATTTGGTGAAGACCCTGGGAGCTGGAGACAAGCCGAAGGCATGGCTTGGAACTCGAAGAGGATCCTTCCTTCGGGCTGAAGGAATCTCTGGTGAGACGGACGGATAGGAGGGAAACGGCTGGCCCTGCAAGTCCAGAGAACAGAACTATCACGCCGCTCCAAGGATGGTATTATCTGAGCCAGAGTGACCATCCTGAAGGTTCGAGACCTTAGGAACTTGTTTAGGTCGTGTAGGTCGGAATGGGGCGCCAGCCCCGTCCGCCGGAACCAGGAAGTACCTGGACACAAACCCTGGGTCTGAAGGAGGTCCACCACCTCTCTTATCACCTCCTTCTGGAGGAGGAGAGCGGCGTCGGCTCGACGAGCCGCCAGTGAGGCTGGGGATCCCGAAGCCCCCCGAGGGGCGACGGCTCTGAAGGGTGGTGCCTGCTCGAATTCCAGAGGCAGGCCTCTTCCCACCACCTCCAAGACCCACCTGTCCGTGGAAACAGCGGACCAGGCGGAACGGAAGTGCCGGAGCCGTCCCCCCACGGGGGGACCCAGGGATAAGGTGACGGGAATGGGGGCGACACCCCTCAGCCCGTCACTGGGCAGGCTTGGAGGAGGGACCGGCCGAGGGACCTCCTGGGCCTTTTCCTCCCTGCCTCCTGTTAGAGGAAGCCGGCGCCTTGGGTTTGGGATGCCAAGGCCGAGCCTGCTGGCCCTGACGTTGCTGGGCCGGGCGCGCCGGGGGCACAGAAGGACGAAAGGGCTTAGGCTGTGGTTTGCGGCCTTTGTCCTTCTGAGCGGAAGAGACCGAGTCCAAGGTAGCATTGGACTTCTCGATCCTCTGCAGGTGACCTTCCACCCCAGGGCCGAAGAGGTCAGTCCCCAAAAAGGGAACATCCGCCAACTTGTGCTGGGTATCCGAAGTAAAGGTGGATATCCTCAGCCAAGCCCGCCGACGCATAGCCACTGCGGCCGCCACCGATCTGGCACATGAGTCCCCTATATCCAAAGCAGTCTGGAGCTGCTGTTTGGCCACTGCCCTGCCCTGGTCCCGCACCTGCTTAACCGTAGTCTGCAGATCGGTGGGAAGATGAGGGATGACCTCATCCAGGGAGCCCAACAGGGCATGAGAAAAATGTGCCATGAGGACGGCCGAACTGGCCTGACGAAGGCCGAGAGAGGACGCAGCGTAGACTTTTCGCCCGACATAGTCCAATTTCTTGGACTCCTTGTCAGGAGGTTTGTCCACATCCCTGGCGCTTGCCGGGCGCTACCGAAAACGCTGTCGGTAACCAACCCTCAGCAGAGGGTGTTCCAAAACCGGACAAGGAACCAGTAGGGACCGATACTTCCTGGCCATCCTGGCGGGCGCAGGGCAGGAAGCAGGGCGCTGCCAAAGCTCCAGTGCCGGACCCACTATGGCCTCGGCCACCGGAAAGGCCTGGCCGGAGAATCCTCGTCCAGAATCTCCGTGAGGGGATACCTGGCCCGTTTGAAACGGGTTCGAGCTCCATCCCGTGGACTCGAGATGAGCCGGTAGTCCTAGGAAGGACGACGGGCTATCGTCCATTGACTGACCTCCTGAAGACTCAAGTCCAGTCGCTTGGAGAAAGGAGGAATCATCTCGGACTCGGAAGAGTCCTCGAAGAGCTGCCTCTGGCCTGAGCCACCCTTCACCTGCCGAGGTCGATCGGGAGTGAGAGTAACTGACAGCCGATGGGGTAGACCCTTAGCCGACCGAGAATCCTTGGTCGGAGCCCCAGTTGGTGGCTGTGGAGGCGGAGGTTCCACCGGAATCGGTGGAGCAGCTGGTTTTGGCCGAACAACCGGCCTGGGTATAGGCTCCTCGGATAAGTCGAGGGGTTGTGTCGGCCGCTCCGGTGACAGCCACTTAATGGCCGGGGAAGGCGACGGGGTCGGCTTGTCCCGCCAGGAGGAGCTGTTGCAACATAAGGTCCTCGTACCGTCGACGTAATTTACGCCGAAGCCTCCCCTCATCTGAGGAGGAGGACGAGGACGAGCGGTGACGCCGCTTACCGCGGTGCCGAGACAGAGACCGCCTATGACGGTGGGATCGGCTGGACCGCGAAGAGGTCCGAGACCGAGAGTCTCGGAATTTCCGAGGTCGGTGCGGGGAGGTGTCGGCCGGAACCGGCACTCCCTTTGGCTCGGAAGGTGCATCCGAGGGCTCCGGAACCGGAGGCACAGGCGAGCCCACGGGATCCTCAACTCCTCCCGGGGGAACCGGGGAGAGGGAATCTCGCTGCTAAAGGCGACAGCCGTCTAATGGGTCGAGAAAATCTCGACTTCATCGGTGGGGTCTCGGTCAACTGACCTGACGGGACACCGTGAGGCCAGTGGTCAAGCCGAGCGGTCGACCGCCGACGGTCGACGGCCCGGGAGGGACCTTTCCGCCTCAAGAGCGCCGACGGAGGGACTTACCTTGTCCTCTTTTTGGACCGAGAATAAGGTCCCGCTAACGTAGGGCCCTTCTCCTTTAGTGGAGAGGGACAGACAAAGCTCCTTAAAAGAAGCCGTGTAAGAAGAGCCCAGAGAAGCGGGACAAACATGCTGCGGTCGAGGAAGATAGATGCCCACGGCCGCCTCCTCTTCGAGGGCCACCATCCGCCGAAAGCTGATCCGCCGACCGCCATCTGCGGACACCGCCAACCGGGCCTCCTTGACTTCACCGAGGGAAACGCTCGGAACGCCCAGTTGTAATCGGGCAGCACGGTTTCGAGGACGTGAGGCCGGAAAGATGAGCACAGGTCGCGAAGCCCGCGGGTCGCGGCTCAAGGCCTAAGCAGTAGACACACGTGGAGTGTGGATCCGTCTGAGACATCTTCATTCGCATGGGCATCTCCTCGAATCCGAGTCGATCGGTCCATCGAGCCGCGGAGGGATAGAAGATCAGAAGTCGCTTTGCAAAATTTATTTATTTATTTATTTTTTAAATCCAAACGGAGAAATAGGAACCAGTCTCAAACGCAGACAAGCATGAGGGAACCTGAGCTTCCAAGCGGTAAGGAAGATCTGGCGTCATGGGGCGGAGCCGAGAGTTATACCACCCGGGTGGGTGGGAGGAGCAAGCTTGAAGACCTTCCGGCAAGATTTAAAGCGGCAAGGATACCTGCCAATGAGTGTGGATGAACAACATATCCATGTCCCTAGAACTTAGGATTTATTCTTAGGGAAACCCTTTCCCTAAATTAAATATGGCTCTTTACACATCAGAGCCTGGAGCTCGGAAACTCTTCTAGTTGAAGTCACAGCAACTAAAAGACAAACCTTCCAGGAAAAGTAATGCAGCTCACAGTCCGCTGCGGGTTCAAATGGAGGAAGAGTAGGTTTCTCCAACACAAACAGGAGGTCCCAGGGTGGGATAGGATCCCGAATGTGCAAAATCCCACGTAAAAAGGTGCGGGCCACATCCAATTGGGCTAAGGTTTTGTCTTCCAAAAGGGTATGATAAGCAGAAATGGCCCACATGTGCACCTGTATGGAGGAGTAGCTCAAGCCTTGTTGATATAAGGAGAGGAGATACTGCAATGCTGAGTTCACCGGACAGGTAAGGGGGTCCAGACGGTGAGACGATGCCCATAAGCAGAAACGCTTCCACTTCATAGCATAAGTGCAACGAGTAGAGGGTTTCCTTGCTGAAACGAGTATGTCCGCCACCTCTTGGGATACCCCATACCTGGACTTTGCTATGTTCGAAGGAGCCAAGCATTAAGGTGCAAAGACCTGAGATCAGGATGGACCAGTGAGCCCTGATCCCGGGACAGCAACTGCGAGCATACTGGCAGCGGGACTGCAGGTTCCGTAGACAACCACTGAAGTAGTGGGAACCAAATCTGCCAAGGACACAGAGGGGCGATTAGAATCATCCAAGCTCCTTCGGCCTGTAACTTTAAGACAACTCTCTGGACGAGAGGAAAGGGAGGGAAGGCGTAAAGAAACCTCCCTGCCCAACAAAGGGACAACGCGTCTGGCTAGAAAACACCAGGCGTGGGCTCGCGCGAGCAGAAAACTGGCAGTTTGGTGTTGCGTGGTGACGCAAAGAGGTCCAGCTCGGGACGACCCCATGTGTCGAACAGCTGGTCCGCTACGGACTGCAGTAGCTACCACTCGTGCTCTTGGACCGAGACCTGCTTAGGCTGTCGGCCAAGTCGTTTAGGACGCCTGGAACATGCACTGTGGACAGAGAGATGTGTCGTTCCAGTGCCCAGTACCAGACTCAACGTCTCCCTGCACAGGGGTTAAGAGTGAGCACCCCCTTGCTTGTTGATACAGAAGACGACCGCCACGTTGTCCGTCTGAACAAGAAGAGAACCTGGAACAAGGTCCTCTTAAAGGGCATGAAGCGCATTGAGGACCGCTCACATCTCCAAGACATTGATGTGGAGTCCACGTTCCATGGGGTCCAGGTACCCTGCGTTTGGCGGGCCCCCAGGTGCACCCCCAACCCAAATCAGTGGCATCCCTTGTAAGAGTCTGATTCAGGGGCTCCGGATGGAAAGGGACCCCTTTTTCCAAATTTAGTGGGTCCAGCCACCAAAGAAGCGTCCTCTTTACTGGCTCTGTGACTCTGACCATGTGGTCTAGGTCGTCTGAACACTGATCCCACTGCATCCAAAGCATCCATTGTGGGAATCTCATGTGGCCAGAGGAGTGACTGGAATGGCTGCTGCCATGTGCCCCAGAAGTCTGAGGAAGGTCCTGGCCTGGACCTGCGGAGTTACTAGGACCGATCCGGTGATCGCCCCTCTCTGGGGGTAGAAAAGCCATGCCCTGGACCGAACCCAGGACCGCTCCTATGAAGACGAGTCTTTGGCTGGGCTCTGGGGAAGACTTTGGAAGATTCAGGGTGATCCCCAGATCTTGGAACAGAGTATATGTGTCTCCGAGAGCTTGAAGAAGGCGTGACCTTGACGGGGCCACAAGCAGCCAGTCGTCCAGGTAAGGGAAGACAATGCCCCTGGTGCCTTAGAGCCGCAGCCACTACTGCCAAGCACTTTGTGAAGACTCGTGGAGCGGAGGAGAGGCCAAACGGGAGAACCGGAAACTGATAATGCTCCCTCTGGAAGCGGAACCTCAAGTATTTACGGTGAGGGAGAAAAGACCCCTATGTGCATGTACGCATCGTGCATGTCTAGTGAGCAGAGCCAGTCTCCCTGATGCAGCAGAGGAAGTAGTCCTGGAAGAGTCACCATCCGGAACCTTCTGTACTCTATATAATAGTTTAATGAGCTGAGGTCCAGAATGGGACGAAGGTCTTGGGTCTTTTTTGGAACCAGGAAGAAATGGGAGTAATACCCTTTCCCCCGCTGCTGCAGAGGGACTGGCTCTATTGCCCTTTTCCACAAGAGGGCCTGAATCTCTCCTATGAGCGGAACGTGAGAAGGAGGATATTTTGAGGACCTTGGTGGAGTGTCTGGAGGGATCTCTGTGAACTCCAGCGCATGTCCCCTCCTTATAATATCGAGGACCCACTGGTCCACAGTGATAGAGCTCCAGCCCTTCAGATGAAGGGAGAAGCGACCCCATACCGCCTCCCCTGAAGCCTCCGCCGGAGGAGGAGGAGGGGGTCGGGAGGGAGTCATTGGGGGGAGCCGGAAGTGGGCAGAGAGACCTGGGAGGGCTAGGGGCCACGAGAAGGAGCACCTCCAGACTACTGGCTGCCGGCTCTCCTTCGAAAGTCACCTCTCTGGCCTTGCTGGTTTCCACGGGCTTGGGCACCTGAGGGCATATGAAATGGCAGTTTCTTTGCTCTACTCTGTACATCTGACGGACAGACCAGATGGATTTCCCAGATTCCTGGAAACAAGAGATGAGCGACTCTCTCCTGCCCAAACAAGACAGAACCCTGGAACGGATTCCGGACTGCAGGTCTTGGTGAAAGCCTGAGACCCTCAACCAAGCATGGCGCCGGAGACGGACCCCGACGCTGATGCTCTGGCCGCCATATCTGCAGTGTCGTACGAGGCATATAGAACATAAGTGCCTATGTATGAGCCCCACTTAAGGACATGCAGAATCTCCGTCTTTTGTGCGGAGTCTGGTAAGGCATTCACAAGCTCTTGTCCCCGTTCCCAGAGCGCATTCTGGTACTGCACCATATGCGTCAGGAAATTAAGGGACCTAATGGAGCAGGTGGAGGCAGAATAGACCTTCTTGCCTACCTGGTCCAAACAGCGAGACTCAGGGTCGGAAGGCTGTGAGCTAAGGTGCTTCGGCTGCTTTGACTTGTCGTGGGCAGCTGTAATCACGGAAGAGTCCGCCTGAGGGTGCTCAGCCAGGAAAGGCTCATCCCTCAGGGCCCTGTACAGCCTGACTTTTTAGAAAGTGCCGGGACCGAAGCTGGACGTTTCCAGATAATCCTGGTGAGATCCTGGAAGGTGTCCACTAAAGGGAGGCACCACAAGAGGTTTGGGCTCCTTTTGCCTCAGGTACTTGGCTAGTTGACGGCGTTCCGGATCCAGGTCCTATCATTAGAGGCCTGGATATGCCTCATGACGTCCATAAAGGTTTGATCATCAGGAGGCGAGCGGGGCTGGTCCTATTGTCCTGGGGAACCCCCGATTCCCGAGAGAGAAGAGGAAGAGGGCAACCCGACTACTAGGTAACGAGTAGCCGCACCTGTCCCTATGACTAGCCCCGCTCGAACGTCGGTGACTCAATGATTGACGTCGGTCCGAGGACGGACGTCGGTTCCGAGACCGACGACGGAGCGGTGACCGACGTCGGGAGCAGGCCCACCCATTGGAACGGAAACGGCTCCTGGTATGAGACCTAACCTGACGTCGGCTACCTGACCTCAGTGAGCACCGGTGTCAGTCTACGAACAGAGATCGGGAACGGGCCTTGGAAGATGAGCGAGGCAACGGCCTCTCGGGGGTCTTCTTCAGTGAAGGAAAACCTTACAGCAGGTGTTTACCCAAAGGGTCCGGTACCGGGGGGGGGGGGTCTGCTTTTGGACCTGGCCCCACCAAAAGGAAAAAAGATCTTTGAGCTCCTCCTTGGTAAATACCGAGGCCGCTGTCCCCGGAAAAGGTAACTCTTAAGTGTCCGGCCATGAGGAATAGCCACCTGGAGAGCCCCGAGCGGAGGATGACTTGGGGATAGAAACGCTTGTCCCTTTGGCGGCAGTGTGTCAGGATCCTTCGCCTCTTCTACCAGCGTCGGTTCCAAAAGTGGCGACGGTTTGATGTGAAGGCGCTGGAGTGTCCCAGAATCCAGGGCTTGCCCCTAATCGGTCGAAGCCGGGTCCTTGGCAGGCAGGGCCATGGCCTGTGCCTCCGAGGTCTTGGGGTGAATGAGCGGCATCACCTTCGGCCTAGCAGGCTTCTCCCCAGACATACCTGCTTTGGCCTGTACTTTTTTTTTTTTCTAACATTTATCATTTTTTTCCTCACCTGCAGCCACAGTCCTGCATTACATTCAGCCACCACTCCTCCATTCCACCGCCGACCCCGAAGCTCCACATGCCCAGCTGGCAGACACATCTACACCTGCAAAGGCCCCCCCCCTTTAGCCCCCACGCCTGGCAAGGAACCATTAGTGGCACATGCCTTCCGGGCATAGTCGGCCGGTGAAACTGCGGCCATCAAGCTGCCGCAGATCTGTGCTGCCTTTTCCCCACTTATCTCCCCGATGGAAGGACGGATCGCCAGGGCATTGACGCAGACGCTCTGCCGTGCCCCCCCACTGGCACCCGCACAACTGCAGTACCGCCGGGCGTCCCCAGGGACCAGCACAGCGTGGTGTGCGTCCACCCCTTCTCCCCAGGACTAGGAGAGCGGTCGTCTGACGCTCAATCCTAGTCCTCCCCTGCCGACCCCCTACGACCCAGGCTCGTTCCCGAACCCGGGTCGCCAGTGCAGAGCGAGGTGTGGCGTCCAGTGCCTCAACCTTCAGTGCCACCAGGCTGTGGCCTGTACTTTCTTTGCAGAATCCTTCTTAGAGTGCTCTCCTGAGCCCGGAGAAGAGCGTGCATTCTTAGGGGAGGACCGGTAGCGGGACAGACTACGGTCCTTGTCTCGGGACAGTTTGGATTTCTCCCCAGAGGTGTGCAGGTCCATCTTCTGCTCAAGAAGAAATGCCTTGAGAGCCTTTAAGCGGCAGATCCTGGTCCTGTTTGTGAAGCCCTGGCAGGTGGAACAGGCCACGGTGTCGTGGTTTGGCCCCAGGAAAAAGACACACAATGTGGCCATCCTTAGCTGGAATCTGACGGCCGCAGCTGCACTTGTTGCGATGGGGTCCCGATGAGGAGACCGATGACGGGGACGACATACATCGGTACTGGAAAAACCAAAGAAATAGAGAAAAAAGGCGAAAAACTAAGTTTTTTGCTGGTAGCTGGCAAGCCAAGAACTTTCCAACGTGCGCGGGTCGCGGCAGGAAAACAACTGGGGTGGAGTTGGGTCCACCCCCTTTTGTACCAGGGCTGACATCAGGGACGGTCCCTGCTGGGTACTGCTGGCTGAGAGGTTTTCTGGTGGGTCCTAATGCCTGCGGTGTTGGTCCTAATTGTTACAGCCTACTGCAAGAGCTCCCACTCGAAGTAAGATCTATATAACTCATCCTATCAGACACTGGCTGTAAGCCATCCGGGGGGGGACCTTAGCAGGGTTTATCTGGACTGTAGCTGAACTTAGTAGAACAGAGAGCTTCAGCCGCTTCCCAACCCCCATGATAGAACTACACCTTAATCTGAAAAAGAAACGGCAAGGCAACCCAGAGGCCAGTACCTGAAAGACCAGGTTTTGAGTGGGAAGCCTTGGAATCTCACACTCCAGTTTGCTGGTACCAAGCAGGTTACGGAGGTGAGGTGCTCTGCTTCCGGAGAAAGAGGGTGTGGCCCACCTGGTATTCAAGCACTCCCTGTCAACTGTTTACAAAGCAGCACTGGCATCTGCTATAAAGGCATCCACTCCTGAACAGGAAGAAGTGTATTGCTGTCGGAACCCTGAACATCAGCATAGAAAACGGGGCAATAAGGGTGAAAACACTGATGGGAGAGGTAACTAAATAAAAAGGAAGGATAGGGTATATCCCCCCCCCCAAACCAACAGGTGAAGCAACTTGATGTTTAAATCGACACATCCCCAGAGCACCATAATGTAGTTGTCCTAGTCAACTGGCTTTCCCACAAGGGCCTGAGAAAGGTTCCAGCTGTGAGAAAAGCTTCAGCCACAAACAACATACATCAACACCTCATTTAAAAAGCTCTGAAGCAAAAGAAACAAATGCACTGTACCTGTGGTTCCCTTCACTACCAGGGTGGTGACGGTAGGTTTGACAGAAGACACAGTTACTGGTGTGACAAGGCGCACTCCACCCATCGGAACTGTCCGAAGGATAGTGCCTGGCTGTCCATGAGCCCCCTTCAGCACAACCTGTGAAGAGGAGATTTTTTTTGGTCAACGTTTCTAAGCACACATATTCACTACAGTGGAGAACCTTAAGATATAACCAACTAAGGCAAAAGATAGAGAACCCTGCAAACAAAGATGAATGGTTAATTTCTCTTCCGTTACT
This sequence comes from Neoceratodus forsteri, assembly GCA_016271365.2. Taxonomy (NCBI): domain Eukaryota; kingdom Metazoa; phylum Chordata; order Ceratodontiformes; family Ceratodontidae; genus Neoceratodus; species Neoceratodus forsteri. Next base: position 424,995,008 of record CM028138.1, read on the forward strand.
GCTGCATCTGTTCGCACCGAGTAAATGGCCAATATGCAAAATCAACTCTCAAAACTTATAAAAGTCACAGAATGGATGCATGTCCAGGGTCCCAAATTATACTGGCCGGAGAATAAGCCACAGTAAACAAGCAACTGAAAGAGCAGAAGATGATAGCCCTGTCTGTCTGAAAGCTTCCCAGGTACTACACTGAAAGTCTCTACCAACATCAGGTTACTGGCAAGCAATTTATATTTCTGGAAACAAAAAATAAACAAAAAACAACGTTCAGTAAGATTCAGCAGCAGTGACCAGTAAGGTCTCCCCTAGATGGTATCACTAACTATAGCCACTGTCTGTACAAAGCCCTGAGACTATATGTGCAGCGTACTGCAAGTGTGAGAAATAGCCTACCATCAGATTAGTGCAATGGCGCCTTCAGAAGACCCCAAAAAATATGTCCATGAATCCTTTTGATTTCACAATGTGTACTGCCTGCCATGATAGCATTCTGGCACTGACCTGGGTAAGTCCCTGCTGCCCATTGCCGGCTGTGATCTTCGGTACAGCAGTGATGATCTTAGCTGGAGTTCCAGTGCCAGAGGTCACCATCTTTGTGGTGATGATGGTTATGGGGGATTTCATACCAGGACTGCTTGTTACCCCTTAGAGAACAAAAGAGTTATTAACAATGACTGCCTTGTTTTGAAGAATAAAGCAGCATTACTTGTTAATTAGAAAAGTCATTACACATTTTGCCAGTAATGTTTTTCCTGTCATCTAAGATTCCTCACTAATTTATTTTAATTATTTATGCTTTACAGATCAAGATGCACAGAACATTAGAATGGATCTTCTTGGTTATATCAGGATACATACTCCCCTTATCACTTTAAAGCAGCGGAGGGGAGAGTAAAAATCCAACATGAAAAGTTAACTACTTACTCATAACATAGAAACATAGACTTTGATGGCAGATAAGGACCACTTGGTCCACCTAGTCTGCCCATTTCCCTACCTATTAGATAAGCTGCAGATCCTATTTAACCAACACCCTACTTCCTCCTACCCCCCACTAGAATTGCCTTATGTCTGTCCCATGCATTCTTGAATTCCCCCACTGTCTTTGACCCCACAACCTCCTCAGGAAGGCCGTTCTATGCGTCCACCACCTCTGTGAAAAATACTCCTCACATTGCCCTGAGCCACCCCCCATCTTCAAATTGTGTCCTCTTGTTCTTGTACATCTTTTTCTGAAAGATGCTACCCTCTTGGACTTTGTTGATTCCTTGGGGTACTTAAGTTTCTATCATGTCCCCTCTCCTCCTTTCCTTGAGGGTATAAATATTAAGCTCCTTTAGCCTCTCTTCGTATGGCTTCTGTTGCAGATCCTGCACCATTTTAGTTGCCCTCCTCTGGACTGCCTCCATTCTGTCTATGTCCTTGCAGAGATGGGGTCTCCAGAACTGGACGCAGTACTCCAGATGGGGTCTCACCGTCTGTACAGAGGGATAACTTCCTGTTTTCTACTGGCGATGCCTCTCCCTATATATCCCAGTATCCCCCAGCCATTCCTATTGCCCTCTCACACTGCTTGCTAACCTTTAGGTCATCTCACATGATTACCCCCAGGTCCCTTTCCATTTCTGTTGTTATTACTACAATTCACTTCCAATTGTGTACTTTTCCTGTGTTTCTGTTTCCAGGTGCATTACTTTGCACTTCTTTGCACTGAATCCAAGCTGCCATACTTCTGACCATTCCTCCAACCTTGCCAAGTCCATTCTCATCCTTTCATCCCCCCTCTGTGCATCAACCCTGATGCAGATCTGTGTGTTGTCTTCAAAGAGGAATACATTTCCTTCCAGTCTCTCTGCAATGTCACTTTATAAAGACATTAAAAAGGACCAGACCCAGTACTGAACCCTGCAGTACTCCACTAGTAACCCCCTTTCTTCACTGTGGACTCTGTTTACTATTACTCTCTGCCTCCTGTTTTCCAGCCAATATTTTACCCAGGCTACCACCCAGGGACCCACTCCCAGGCTGGCTAATTTGTTTATTAATCTTTTGTGTGCGACTGTGTCAAATGCCTTGCTAAAGTCTAGGTAGGCCATGTCCACAGCCCCTCCCTGGTCTACTACTTTGTTCACCCAGTCAAAGAAGTCTATTACATTCGTCTGACATGACCTTCCCGCTGTGAATCCATGCTGCCTTGGGTCTTGCTTTGTATTCTGGAGTACTACTAATTAGGATTTGGGTTGGAACTAGGGGATATTTTTGTATACATCGTAAATGCACTTTATGATTGTGTTATGTTAAGTCCTAACGATGTGTAAATCCACAAAATTTCCTGTATAAAAATAAAGATTTTTACTCCTACTTGGGTCCTGTGCCCCACTGGCCTCTAGGTATTCAACAATTCTTTCCTTCAAAAGTGATTCCATCATTTTTCCTACCACTGAGGTCAAACTAACAGGTTTGTAGTTTCCTGCCTCTGTCTTGCTCCCACTTTTGTGAAGGGGAATCACATCCACCCTCCTCAGGTACCACACCATCCTACCATGATTTGATAAAAAAGGTAGTCAGTGGTGTCACTAGTTCTCCCCTTAGTTCTTTTAGAATTCTGGGGTGAATCCCATCATGCCCCACTGCTTTGTCCACCTTCAATTTTAGGAGTTCTTTCAGAACCCTTTCTTCTGTGAAAGGACCGGGATTGACCCTCCTAGTGCTTCTATTGATTGGATTAAGTACCTCCCCTTCCTCTTTTGTGAATACTGAGCAGAAGTATTCGTTCAGCATCCCTGCTTTTTCACTGTCCATCTCTGCCCACCCACCATTCCCTTTATTCAGCCTCACTATCCCTCTCTGTCCTTCTTCACTCCCTAATGCACCTATAAAAGGTTTTATCCCACTTCTTAACCGAGTTGGTTACCTTTTCGAGAGAATCTCCTTCACAGCACCAGGACTATCAGAAAACGTTTGCCTAGCTGAGGCCGAGCACAGCGTCATGTTAGGCGCTGCCTAGAGCACGGATACCCCATACCTCCTCAGTCTTCACACCAATACAAGGTCAGAGTTGTAACATGTAAACAGGAAAGGGGAGACCAGAACTCTGTACAGGCTGAGGAGACACAGAAGTTAAGGAATGAAAATCCTATTGGATGACTGCAAAAAAGTAGAAGACCAAGCCTGCAGTATTGGGCAAGCCTTCCAGAGTAAGCCACCTGAAAATACTGAACGGGGCAGCTGGGATGGTAAGCTGTGGCAATATGAAGGAGGTTATCCAATAAGAAGGAGGTTATCCAAAAGACAGTACAGTTGCATAAGAACTTACCGTAACAGTAGATCTTCGAGAGAATCTCTTGCAGCAGGTCATAACACATGGGATATCTAGCTGCAGGCGTCATTTCCACTGGATGATTTCTCAGCAGTCGACTCTGGGACCTCCCCCTAACATTACCACGTGGTGTCAGTCTAGCATGTATAAAAGAGGGAGGTCCCAGATACTCCTCAGTTCTTTTCCATTTTAGTGACCAAAATGAGAATATGCTCACAGGCCTCCGACGGGAACCAAAGAGAACAAAAAGGCAGCAGCTCGAGATTTCCATTAAAGACTGGAGCAGGTTACCCTTCTGCAGTAGTAAGCAAGGGGGAAGGTGGGAGGGGCAGCATGACCTGCTGCAAGAGAGTCTCTCGAAGATAGTACAGTTTACGTAAGAACTTACCGTAACAGTAGATCTTTGAGAACAGCTCTTGCAACAGGTTATACCATTAAGACTGAAGCCGGCAGGCTGCAGGACCCCACAGAAAATTTCTAGCTAGCTATACCCAGCAGGGGACCTCCCGCTACATTGGCCCCGCTCCAACGTAAGATACTTCATAAAAGGAGCGGTCCCCAGCATCCCTCGGTTCCCGCCGGAGTCTCCCGGCATTGCAATGCAATTCTGATGGGGAGATTGAGGATCCACTTTCCAGAGGAAGACCAATGAAGTTAGCATGAAGAGAAGAAGACGACCTGAGGGGAAGGTGGGAGGGAAACAATCTGCTGCAAGAGCTGTTCTTGAAGATCAACTGTTACGGTAAGTTCTCACTCAACTGTACCACCTCACTTCGAGAAACAGCTCTTGCAGCAGGTTACACCATTAGGAAGGAGTTGCAAGCAGTACTGGTAAAGCCCCTCATCTTGGGAGGGGGATTGCAGAGGGCAAGAGAGAGAGAGAGAGAGAGAGAGACCTCTTTGGAAAGCAGCCCCTGGAGGACTGCAAGTCCAAAGCCCGCCTTGCGCCTGGAAGCAATGTCCAGGCTACAGTGCCTGATGAATGTGTATACTGTGCTCCAGGTAGCTGCCGCACAAATGGCAGAGACTGACACATTCCGTTGAGAAGCAAATAAAGTGGCTACTGCTCTGGTGGAGTGACCCTTTACCTGACCAGGTAAAGGCTTGTTCCCCTTCTGGTAGCAGAAAGTGATAACAGTTTTTCAACCACTTCGCTAGGTCTACTTAAACACTGGTGCCCGATCATTCCGTGGGCAAAGGATACAAACAACTGATCGGATTTGCAGAGAGACTTTGTCCTTGTCAGATAATATCTGAGAATTCTGTGAACGTCTAAGGTGTGGAGGAAAGCTTCCCCTTTCTTGGAGTAAATACACCAGCAAATCTATTTCCTGATTGAGGGTAAGTTCCGACACTACCTTGGGAAGGAACTTGGGATTAGTTCTCAAGGATACCCTGTCCTTGTGAAAAATTAAATCTGCTTTCTTGCACATAAGTGCATGGAGCTCTGAAATCCTTCTTGCTGAGGTGACTGCAACTAAAAATACTGGTTACTGACCTGTAACAGGAGTTCTAGGAATGGCATATGTTGTTCATCCACACTTACTGGCAGGTTCCTTGCCGCTTTAAATCATGCCGGAAGGTCTTCAAGCTGGCTCCTCCCACCCACCCGGGTGGTAAAACTCTCGGCTCTGCCCCATGATGCCAGATCTAGCCCGCTGGAAACCAGCTAGCTGGGCGCTGTCAGAGGTCGGTGGAAGGTAAGCGGATGAACAACATATACCATCCCTACAACTCCTGTTACAGGTGAGTATCCTGTATTACTAGGGACTTGGATATGTTGTTCAATCTACACTTACTGGCAGACTCCTAGCAGTTCTCCGGGAGGAGGGAGGCAAGGCGCGCACCCTCTACTTGGGAAATGAGGACTGCAGAACCGAGGTCCCAAAACCAGCATCCCAGCACGACTCAATGTTGATGTGGTAACAGGTAATGAAGGTGTGTGCTGACTTTCAGGTAGCAGCCCTGCAGATTTCCTGGATAGGGACGTCCCTGGAAGCAGCCACCAAAGCAGTGGTATGGCAGGTAGAATGAGCTCTTATCCCTCTGGGAGGCTCCATGCCCGCCAACCTATAACAGAGATCTATGCAGGAGGTGACCCACCTGCCTAGTGTCTGCTTGGCTGCAGGACTGCCAGGTGCGACTTCAGCGTAGGTGACAAACAGCTGGCGAACCTCTCCCCGAACTTCAGCCGTCCGCTCCTTATAATAAGAGAGCGCTCTTCTAGGGTCCAAAGTATGGAGCCTATATTCGGCCTCTGAGGTGTGACTGGGGTAGAACACCGGCAGAGTCAACACCTGGTTAAAGTGAAACTCCGACACCACCTTTGGAAGGAATTTCGGGTGGGGACGCAGGACAACATTGTCCCTGTGGAAGACCAGATAAGGAGACTTGATGGAAAGTGCCTGGAGCTCTCCCATCCTTCTGGTTGACGTAATAGTCACTGAAAGGTGGTCTTCCATGACAGGTTTGAGATATCGCACCTGTGCATCGGTTCGAATGGCTTGCCCATGAGCTTAGCCAATACCAGCAGCAGATCCCACGGAGGTGGAGGTTCTCGCACCAGAGGGGATATGTGATCAAGGCCTCTGAAAAAGCACCCAATCACCTTTTCCTGTGCCACCGACTGCTTTTCGGCCAGCGCCCGGTAAGCAGAGATGGCTGCCAGGTGCACCTTAAGGGTCGTCGACCGAAGCCCTACCTGAGAAAGGGACCATAGGCAGTCCAGAATGCTGGCCAAGGAACAGGAAGAAGGATCCAACCCCTTATCCTGACACCAAATGGAGAATCTCTTTCATCTCAAGGCATAGCATTTCCTGGTAGACTCCTTACGGGATGCTTCAACAACGTTGAGGATCTCGTCGGAAAGAACCAAGGCCTGGAACTCTAGCTGCTCAGGAACCAGGCAGTCAGGTGCAGGGATTGAAGGTCCAGGTGGAGTACCTTGCACTTGTTGACTGAGATCAGGTCCGGGCGGGCTGGAAGCCGCCTCGGGAGCCTGGAGCTGAGGCTGAGGAGATCTGGATACCAGAACTGGCGGGGCCAGTCTGGGGCTACCAGAATCACCTGTGCCATGTCCCTCCTCGCCTTGAGGAGCGCCTTGTGGATCAAGGGAAATGAGGGAAAGGCATAGAAGAGGCCCGGGGTCCACAGCCTCGAGAAGGCATCCCCCTGCAGCGAGCCCTGCTGAGGGGAGCGGGCATGAAACAGCCTCAGCTTTGCATTCTCCCTGGAGGCAAACAGGTCCACCTGAGGTGTGCCCCAGTGGGAGAACAGATTGTGTACTACCTCCGGCAGGAGAGACCACTAGTGAGATGCAGCACCTATGCGGCTTAGGGCATCGGCCAGAGTGTTGAAGGCTCCCGCCAGATGGATAGCTAGGAGATCCGCTACAGTCTGCTCACGAGACCAAGTGTGGAGAGCTTCCTTGCACAGAGGCAAGGAGCGCGTCCCGCCTGGCGTTTAGGTAGTACATGGTCATGGTGTTGTCCATCTGGACCTGGACCACTTGACCCCGCACAAACAGAGCGAAGGCGGTGAGGGCTAGTTGGACCACTCGAAGCTCCAGCAGGTTGATGTGGCATCGAGACTCCTGAGGGGACCAGAGGCCGTGCGCTCTGAGCTCCCCCAGATGGGCACCCCAACCCATCAGAGGCGTGTCAGTCGTTACAGTGACCGTCAGCTCTGGGCGGACAAACGGGATACCCTCCTGCAGATGAGCCAGAACGATCCACCACTGGAGAGCGTTCCCCATCTCCTGGGTCACTATCACTGGCTGGTCCAGAGGACTGGAGCGCTGTGACCATTGGCAGGCCAGTCCCCACTGCAGGGGATGCATGTGCCAGCGGGCCCAATGGACCATGCTGGTGCAGGCTGCCACGAGGCCCAGGAGGCGCAGGAAGTCCCAGGCAGGGTGCAACTGCCCAACCAGAAATCATTGGGCAAAGGAGCCGTGCTCTGGCTCGAAGAGAGTCGAGCTCTGCCCTGATGAACTGAATCACCTATGTTGGCACGAGTTCCGATTTGGCCTCGTTGATGAGGAGGCCAATCTGAGAGCAGACCTGGAGGGCCAGATCCCTGGACCGCTCCACCTCCGGCTTGGAGGAGGCTGCAATCAGCCAGTCGTCCAGGTAAGGGTACACCTGGACCCTTCAGCGCCACAGGAATGCTGTCACCACTGCCATGCATTTGGTGAAGACCCTGGGAGCTGGAGAGAGGCCGAAGGGCATGGTCCGGAACTCGTAAAGGGATCCCTCCACTCTGAAGCAGAGGAATCGCTGGTGGGACGGACGGATTGGGACGTGAAAGAATACATCCTGAAGGTCCAGAGAACAGAAACACACGCCTGTTTAACCAGGAACAGCAGACTAAGCTGAAAGCTTTTTTACAGGTGCAACCTGGGAGCACAGGGAAGTTAAGTGACTTGCTCAGGATCACAAAGTATGCAAGTGGAAGCTGTGGGATTCAAACCCAGGTCTGGTCTGCTGGACGTCACCAGATTTGCAACTCAGAGCCTTAAACCACTATGCTATACTGCCTCCCCACTGGGTGCAATCAATCTCTCGGGCAAAAAGCCCTGACCACCACAGGGGAACAGCATACAGTAAGTGGAAGATGCTATTCTGCTTATTTAAAGTCATCAAATCCCTCAAACTGGAGTATATTCTTGCATTCTCAAAAAGTGTCTAAGAATAGTATCCACAGAGCAAAAAAAAACTTGGGAGCAGAAATTAGCTGCTAATGCAAGCAGGGACAATACTAAGTGTTTTTATGCATATATCAACTCCTTACAAAAAACCTTAAGTCAAGTGGGTCCACTTATGGACAATGGTACCCTAATATATGACCCTTTAGACATGGCCAACTTATTCAACACAAATTTTTGCAATATTTTTCAAAAGACAGAATATTAGTACTATTAATGTATCTACAGATTGTTTCATTTCAGTTTCAGTCTCTGATATTCACTCTAAATTAATGCTACAAAAAGGTAAAGTTAGTGTTTCACCGGACGATATTCCTGGGCACCATTGTATCTTTTGGCTGACAGCTTGTCATTCACCCTTAAGTTATTATTTGAGTACTGCATTACTCATAATTTTGTCCCTAATAGCTGGAAGACTGCTTACATCATACCCATGCATAAAAAAGGTGCCAGAAATAATTGGGAAAATTATAGGCCTATTAGCCTTACTTCCCCAATGTGCAAAACTTTAGAAAGTCTCATTAAGAACTTAATAATGCCCACCTTGAATGCATCTGACAATGAGCAACATGGTTTTAGAAAAGGTCACAGTTGCCTTACCAATTTGTTATGCTTTTATGAGAAGGTTAGCTTGAATCTTGATAAATTACCATATGATGTTGTTTATATCGACTTTAGCAAGGCTTCTGACTTACTTCCTCACTGGGCATTGTTACATAAACTCTGTTCCTTCAAAAGAAATACTAATATTTTGTGGATAACAAACTGGTTATCACAGAGATCACAGCAAGTCCTGATCAACGGCATACGTTCACAAGTGGGTGATGTAACAAGTGGTGTGCCTCAGGGCCTCCGTTTTGGGTCCTTGTCTTTTTCAGCTATTTGTTGCAGATATAACAAAATTATGTAGATCCAACATGATTAAGTACGCTGATGATATCAAATTTGGTAGTTTATGCATCAATTTAGATCAGATAAAGGCTCTTCAATATAATCTGGACTTAGTGTCATCTTGGATCAATACATGGGGTATGACGGTTAACCATAACAAGTGTAGGGTTATGCATTTTGGCATCGATAACCCTCATCATGTCTACAGATTGGCCAATTCTTTTTTGGACACTACAGATACAAAAAAGGACTTGGGTGTTCTTGTATCCAAGGACTTTCTTCCAGATACCCAGATAAATGAAGTAATCCTTCGGGCAAAGAGAGTCATCTGGTCCATTAGGAGAAATATAAATTCTAGGGACAGAAATGTTCTTATGCCTCTGTATAGGGCCTATGTGTGCCCTCACCTTGATTTCCGCTCTCAGCTTTGGTCTCCGTATAGAAAACAGCATATAATGCTATTGGAATGAGTACAAAGGAGTTATACCAAAATAGTACGTGGGTTATGTAATACATCGTATGAGTCTAGATTATTGTCCTTAAATCTGAATGCCTCTTTCTATAAGACGTCTAAGAGGAGACCTACTTTTATTATATGATATTATGAAAGACCCATATCTAATAACAAATCTTGGGTTTAAGTTTAAGGAAGTTTTTCATGATCTTAGAGGTCATCCATTACAGTTACAAACTAGAAGATTCAACTGTCTACCTAGAAAACACTTCTATACTCTACGAGTTATCAAGCATTGGAATGCACTACCCGTTGATGTAATTATGAGTATATCTAAGGATATGTTTAAATCTCGATTGGATGATAATATATTATCAGATTTTTGCCCTTGTTATCATTAATGATAGGAGTACATATGGGCCTTCGGGCTCTCTAACTCCTTAATGTTCCTAGTATGATTACTAGTATGTTCCAGTTGAGCTCTGCTTGGACAGTTCCAGGTTCCAGCTACTTGAGTCGGGAATGATGCAATGTATAATGTTATGGATGAACAGGGCAACAAGGAAAGGAAAAACTGAGAAAGAGCACATTCACCCCTGTGGACCCGGGCTGCGTAATGATGGCAGACATAGGGATAGTTTTAATGATGGTGGTGGTCCCTGGTTTGTTGGCAGTGGTGGGGGACATACTGCTGATTCCTAGGATGGTGGGTTTGGTGCCAGTGCCCCCGGCTTGCGAGGTGGTGATTATCGTGGTTGGTTTGCCATCAGCCGAAGTCACCAGCTTCAGAATTGTTCCTGCTGGCAGTGGACCTTTTGTCTGAAAGGGGAGACAAATGAGACCAATTAGCGGTGGCTCTAGCTCCATGTAGCCAGCTGCACTGTTCAGAGGTCAAGGCTTAATGTTTTAAAATAAATAAAATCTGAGCTCCTCCTGTGGATCCCTTGCTGTCCTGGGCAATCACTTCACTCAGCTGACAAGGGGCTGCTAGAGATTCCAAGGGTGTGTTTAAAATCTTCTGGGGCCCGGACATTTATGCATGTGGCCCCTACCCTTTGGAATTCTCTACCCCGTCAGTTACGAGAGTGCATGACTGTGGAGGGATTTAAACAGGCTCTTAATACCTATTTGTGAAACCAAGCATATGGTGAATGATTCAAATTTCGTTTCATCTGCATTATCTGCATTTTATACCATTTATGACGTGAATTTATGATCTATTTTATTTCACCAGTTTGTTAGGCACCTTGGTTGTTGAAAGGCGCCATATAAATAAAGCAAGTACAGTTATGAAAGAGCTTACCATAACAGTAGATCTTCGAGAGGAGCTCTTGCAGCAGACTGTAACCATTACGACTAACGTCGCAGGCATTAGGACCCACCAGAAAAATTCTCAGCTAGCAGTACCCAGCAGGGACCACCACCCCCGTCGTCGGCCATGCTATAAAAGGGGGCGCACCCAGCTTCACCCCAACTCCCCGCCAAGACCCGCGAACGGCCCGAGCGAGAGAAAGAAGTGAAGCCTGTAGATGATGTTCTGTACACCTCTTTCGGGGGATGGTGGGCGGGAAAGCATCACCTGCTGCAAGAGCTCCTCTCGAAGATCTACTGTTACGGTAATTTCTTACGTAACTGTACTATCTTACTTCAAGTGGGAGCTCTTGCAGCAGGCTAGAACCATTAGGACTGAATTCCAAGCAGTCCCACACCAAGGAGGTGCCTAACCCCGAGAGGCGGAAAGATGGGATGATTCTGGAAAACAGCAAGTCAAGACAGAAGTCCCTGAAAGACTGCCAGGCCGAAGCCAGCACAGCGTCTGGATGTAATGTCTAGGTTATAGTGCTTCTCAAAAGGGTGCACAGAATTCCAGGTGGCAGCAGCGTATATGTCTTTAATAGAGACATTCTTCAGTGCGGCAAAGGAAGCCAAGACTCCTCTGGTGGAGTGACCCCTAATCGGGCCCGGAAGGGGTTTATTGTGCTTTTCATAGCAAAACACAATGCAGTGGACAAGCCACTTTGAAATAGTCTGCTTAGACACCAGGTTGCCAGAGTGTTGTGGCGTGAAAGCCACAAACAGTTGCTCCGATTTACGGTGTATAGCTATGCGCTTAAGGTAGTACCTCAGCGCCCTGTGAAAGTCCAGAGTGTGAAGAAGAGTTTCTCCCCTACTGGTGTGAGAACAAAAGTAAACTGAAAGGTCAACCGACTGGGTGAGGGTCAATTCTGAGACCACTTTAGGAAGAAACTTAGGATTCATTCAGAGGGAAACCCTTTCCCTACGAAAAATTAAATACGGCTCTTTACACATCAGAGCCTGGAGCTCGGAAACTCTTCGAGCTGAGGTAACAGCAACTAAACAACAAACCTTCCAGGAAAGGTAACGCAGCTCACAGTCAGCCGCTGGTTCAAAGAGGGGGCGGAGAGCAAGCTTCTCCAACACAAACAGGGGGTCCCAGGGTGGGATAGGATCCCTGATGGGAGGTCTCATGTGTAGAATACCTCGTAAAAGGGTGCAGGCCACATCCAGTTGGGCTAAGGTTTTGTCCCCCAGAATGGTGTGACAAGCAGAAGTGGCCCACATGTGCACCTTTATGGAAGAATAGCTCAAGCCTTGTTGATATAAGGAGAGGAGATACTGCAATGCTGAGTTCACCAGACAGGTGAGGGGGTCCAGACGGTGAGACGACACCCATAAGCAGAAGCGTTTCCACTTCATAGCATAAGTGGAGCAAGGAGAGGACTTCCTCGCCAAGACAAGGACGTCTGCCACCTCCTGGGAGACCCCGTACCAGGACTTTGCTACGTCTGCAGGAGCCAAGCATGAAGGTGCAAAGACCTGAGATCGGGATGGACCAGTGAGCCCTCGTCCTGGGACAGCGACTGCGAGCATACTGGCAGCGGAATTGGAGGTTCCGAGGACAAATGTTAAAGTAGTGGGAACCAAATCTGCCAAGGCCACAATGGAGCGATTAGAATCATCAGAGCCCCTTCGGCCTGTATCTTCAATAGAACTCTCTGAATGAGAAGAAAGGGAGGGAAGGCGTAAAGAAACCTCCCTGCCCAACAAAAGGACAACACATCTGGCCAGAAAACACCAGGCACAGGCTCTTGTGAGCAGGAAACTGGCATGTTTGGCATTGCGTGGGGACGCAAAGAGGTCCAGATCTGGTCCGCTACTGACTGCAGTAGCTCCCACTCGTGTGCCTTGGACTGAGACCTGCTTAGGCTGTCTGCCAAGTCGTTTAGGATGCCTGCAAAGGTGCACAACGGACAGAGAGATGCGCCTCTCTAGCGCCCAGTACCAGATTCTCATCGCCTCCCTGCACAGGGGGTAGGAGTGGGTGCCCCCTTGCTTGTTGATGTGGAAGACGACCGCCATGTTGTCCATCTGAACAAGGAGAAAGCCTGGGACAAGGTCCTCTTGAAAAGCATGCAGCGCATTGAGAACTGCTCGCATTTCCAGAACACTGATGTAGAGATCGCACTCAGTAGGGGTCCAGACTCCTTGTGTTTGGCAGGCCCCTAGGTGCACTCCCCAACCCAAATCCAATGCATCAGTTCGTGTCTGATTTGGGGGCTCCTGACAGAAAGGGACCCTCTCTAAATTTATGGGGTCCAGCCACCAAAGTAGTGTCTTCTTGACCGGCTCTGTGAATCTGACCATGTGGTCTAGGTCGTCTCAGCCTTGATCCCACTGCACCATGAGCATCCACTGTGGGATTCTCATGTGGAGGCGAGCCAGAGGAGTGACAGAAATGGCCACCACCATGTGCCCCAGAAGCCTGAGGAAGGTCCTGGCCTGGACCTGAGGGGTTACAAGGACCAATCTGGCAATCTCCTGCAAGCGATCACCCTTCTTTGGGGGTAGAAAAGCCATGCCCTGGACCGAATCCAGGACCGCCCCTATAAAGACGAGTCTTTGGCAGGGCTCTGGGGAAGACTTTGGAAGGTTCAGGGCAATTCCCACCTCTCGGAATAGAGTATAGGTGTCTCAGAGAGCCTGAAGGAGGCGCATCCTTGACGGAGCCGCAAGCAGCCAATCTTCAAGGTAAGGGAAGAGATAATGCCCCTGACGCATTAGAGCCGCAGCCACTACTGCCAAGCATTTGACGAAGACTCGAGGAGCGGAGGAGAGGCCGAACGGGAGAACCCGAAACTGATAATGCGCCCCCTGGAAGTGGAACCTCAGGTACTTGTTGGGAGAGACTCATGTGCATGTACGATCTTGCATGTCTAGGGAGCAGAGCCAGTCTCTCTGATGCAGCAGAGGAACAAGCCCTGAAAGAGTCACCATCCAGAACCTTCGGTATTTGATATAGTTGTTTAGAGAGCTGAGGTCCAGAATGGGACGAAGATCCTTCCTGCATCTTCTTTGGGACAAGGAAGAAATGGGAGTAATATCCCTTTCCCCGCTGCTGCAGAGGGACTGGTTCTATCGTCCTTTTCCACAAGAGGGCCTGAATCTCTCCTATGAGAGGAATCTGAGAAGGAGGATATCTTGAGGACCTTGGTGGAGTATCTGGGGGATCTCTGAACTCCAGTGTATGTCCCCTCCTTATAATATCTAGGACCTACTGGTCCGCAGTTATTGAGCTCCAACCCTTCAGGTGAAGGAAGAAGCAACTCCCCACTGCCTCCCCTGGTACATCCTCGGGGGTCGGGAAGGGAGTCATTAGGCGGAGCCAGGGGTGGGCATAAGTGCTTAGGAGGACTTGGGACCCACAAAGAAGCGCCCAGGTTGCTGGTTGCGACTCTCCTTTAGAAGTCGCCCCTCTGGCCCTATTGGTTGCCATGGGCTTGGGCACCTGAGGGCTTCCGAAATGGTTGCCGTTTTGCTCTCTTCTCGTCCCCTCTGCACATTTGTCGGACAGACCAGACAGATTTCCTGGACTCTTGGAAACGAGAGATAAGTGACTCCGTCTCGTGCCCGAAAAGGACGGAACCCTGGAATGGAAGGTGCCTGATTCCAGACTGCAGATCCTGGTGAAAGCCAGAAACTCTCAACCAGGTGTGGCGCCGGAGGCAGACACCGGACACTGATGCTCTGGCCACCGATTCGCAGGTCGACAGGCACGGAGAACGTGCATGCCTACATCCAAGCCCGACTTTAGTATATCCAGGAGCCCGCTTTATGCGGAGTCTGGCAAGGCAGTAGGTAGCTCCTGCCCTCTCTCCCATAACACATTTTGGTACTGGACCATACGCATGAGGAAGTTGAGGGACCTAAAGGAGCAGGTGGAAGCAGAGCAGACTTTCTTACCCACCTGGTTCAAGTAGCGGGATTCTGGGTCAGGAGGCTGGGAGCTTAGGTGCAAAAGATGGAGATTAGTGCCCAAGAGGTGGATAGGCAGAAAAGGGGCAAAATTCAGCAGAAGGGCAGACAGCAAGGAGAACCAGGGATAAAGGACAACCAAAGAAGGGGCCGGAGTAGAACAGCGAAACAGTCTAGGGAGGTCAAATCATGGAAAGCCATGTGTGCAAATGCCAGGAGCCTTAGCAACAAGATGGAAGATCTGGAGGCTGTCATGGTGCAGTCAGACCTGGACATCGTGGCCATCATTGAAACCTGGTGTAATGATAACCATGACTGGGAGATGGCCATACCTGGCTACAACATATTCAGAAGAGACAGAGCAGGCAGGAAGGGAGGAGGAGGAGTGGCACTGTATGTGAGAAATGACATAAGGGCCACAGAGATCCAAGAGGAACAAAATGGGGGAGATACACTGTGGGTTAAGCTGGAAAGGAAAATGGGGACAGCCATCTGCACAGGTGTGGTCTATAGACCACCAGCCCAGGAGGAAGAAACAGATAGGGAGCTGATGCTAGCCATCCAAAGGATGGCAGACAAGCGTGAGGTAGTACTGGTTGGAGACTTCAATATTCCAGACGTGGACTGGAACATCCCAGCAGCAGCATCAACTAGGAGCAGATTTATTCTGGACTCTCTTCAGGGTGCCTTCCTCAAGCAACTGGTCATGGAACCAACTCGGCAGAAGGCAATACTGGACCTTGTGCTCACAAACAGGGACAGTGTGATGGGGCTAACAGTGGGGGAGTACCTGGGGAACAGTGACCACCAGTCATTGTGGTTTGAAACCACAGAAAGAGCAGAACCAAACCACACAAAAACACGTATCCTGGATTTTAGGGGGGCAGACTTTGGGAAAATGGGGAGATACTTGAAAGAGGCATTAAGGGGAATGGGACATGAATCAGGGGTTGAGGAACAGTGGGCAGTATTTAAAATGGGGATTACAAGAACAACAGAATTATGCATTAAGCAGGTAAGCAAAAGGAAAAGGAAGAGGAGACCATTATGGTTTTCCAAAGAGGTAGCAAAGAAAGTGAAAGCCAAAAGATTGCATTCAGGCAATACAAAAGACACAGGCAGAAGGGATAGGAGAAGTACCAGGAGAAGCAAAGGGAGGCAGGGAGGTCAGTAAGGGAAGCCAAAGCTCAGACAGAACACATTGCAAAATCAGTGGGTAGAGGAGACAAAACCTTTTACAGGTACACAAGTGAAAAAAGAAAGACCAAGGGAGGGACAGTGAGACTGAAGGGGGAGGATGGGAGTCGCGTGGAGGATGACAACAGTAAAGCTGACGTATTGAACAGGTATTTCTGCTCAGTCTTTACTGAGGAAGAGGAGGGTAATGGGTCTGAAGGGAGTACAAGGGGTGAGAATGGTGCAGAAATGGACACATGTCCCTTTACACGAGAAAGGGTCCTGAAGGAACTGGAAGTAAGAAGAGTTGATGAAGCAATGGGGCCAGATGGGGTGCACCCAAGGGTCCTTAAAGAACTAAGAGAGGTGGTGGCTGAACCTCTGGCTATCCTGTTTAGCCGATCACTGGAAACAGGGGAGGTACCCAAAGACTGGAGGACAGCAGATGTAGTCCCCTTATACAAAAAGCGGGAACAAGGAGGAAGCAGGGAACTACAGACCAGTCAGCCTCACCTCGGTAGTGGGAAGATCATGGAAGCACTACTGAAGGAGACTGGTAGAACATCTGGTTGTCAATGGACTACAGGACCCAAGGCAGCATGGTTTCACCAGGGAGGTCATGTCAGACCAACCTCGTTGAATTTTTGACTGGGTGACTAGGAGGTGGATCGGGAGGGCAGTGGACATGGCCTATCTGGACTTCAGCAAGGCCTCTGACACTGTGCCACGAGAAGACTATTACACAAACTGGGGAATATGGGTGTGGGCAGGACAGTAGTGTGGTGGGTAGGTAACTGGCTGGGTGGCAGGACATGAGGGTGGTAGTAAATGGCTGTCACTCCACAGAGGGAAGAGTGACCAGTGGGGTACCACAGGGATCAGTGCTGGGACGGTCCTATTCAACATCTTCATCAGTGACATTGTGCAGGACCTAGAAGGCAGAATTTCACTGTTAGCTGATGACACAAAGCTCTGTAATAGAGTAGACACACCAGAGGGTGTGGACAGAATGAGAAGGGACCCGCAGAAACTTGAAGAATGATCAGGGTTTGGCAGCTGAAATTCAATGCAAGGAAGTGCAAGATAATGCATATGGGGCACAAAACCCTGGCACAATATATCAGTTGGGGGGTGAAGATATAGCATGCACCAAGCAGGAAAGGAATCTTGGGGTTATCATCTCTGATGACCTCAAGGTAGGGAAACAGTGTGACAAGGCAGCAGGTAAAGCAAATAGGATGCTGGGATGTATAGGCAGGGGCATCACCAGCAGGAAAAGGGAGGTCATAATTCTACTATACAAGACACTAGTGAGGCACCACCTGGAGTACAGTGTACAGTTCTGGAGACCATACCTACGTAAGGACATAGACAGGGTAGAGAAGGTTCAGAGGATGCAACAAAGATGGTGCATGGATTGCATCACAAGTCCTATGAAGACAGGTTGAAGGAACTGAACATGTACTCCCTGGAGGAGAGGAGGGAGAGAGGGGATATGATAGAGACATACAAGTATCTTACATGGAGGAACAGGGTGCAGGAATACACTATTTTTTAGTGAAAAAGATATTCCAGGACTAGAGGGCATGGGATGAAGTTGGAGGGAGGACGATTCAGAGGAAACATGAGGAAGAATTTATTCACAGAACGGGTGGTGGACAAGTGGAACACCCTGCCAAAGGAAGTGGTGGGGGCTGAAACAATCACGGGATTTAAGAATGCATGGGATAGACATAAAGGAATTCTGGAGGTCAGGGGTAAGGGGCAACAGACTTCTAGGAAAACATAAACTGAACTTACAAGCTCAAATGGGCAGACTGGGTGGGCCATAGGCCCTTATCTGCCGACACTGTCTATGTATCTATGTATCTATGCTTGGGCTGCTAGGACTTGTTGCAGGCAGCCGTAATCACTGATGAGTCCACCTGAGGGTGTTCTGCCAGCAAAGGTTTAGCCCTTGGAGCGCTATACAGCCTGTCCGACTTCTTCGGAACCGCTGGGTCTGAAGCTGGATGCTTCCAAGTGATCCTGGTAAGATCCTGGAAGGTATCCACTAAAGGAGACACCACGAGAGGCTTGGGCTCCTTCTGCCTCAGGTATTTAGCCAGTCGACGGCATCCCGGATCCAGGTCTTCCATTTCCCACTCGGAAGCCTGGATGTGCCTCATGACGTCCATGAAGGTCGGATCATCCGGAGGCGAGAGGGGTTGGTCCTTCTCTCCCAGGAAGCCCCCTACTCCCGAGAGGGATGAAGAGGTAGACTGAGTAGACGACCTGCTACTGGGCCTTGAGTGGCCCGAGCTGTGTCTTGGACTCCCCCCACTCAAACGTCAGTAACTGCCAGACTGACGTCGGTTATGAGAGCGGACCCGCCTAGAAGAACGGGAACAGCTCCTGGACCAGGGTCGAGAACAGTGACGGCTACCCGATCGCGAGAGGTGCCGACGCCAGTCCTCAGACAGAGACCAGTAACTAACCCAGCAGCCGCCCGGGGGTCTTCCGCAGGGAAGGAGGGGGAGGCCCTCGGGTTTGGCATTGTCCAGCCGGTCAGACTTCAGTGGAGACTGTTCTTTCTTGACTTGACTCCATCAGAAGGTGAACAGTTCCTGCAGCTGGTCTTTGGTGAAGACCAAGGCCGCGGTCCCTGGAAAGGGAGGTGGTGAAGCCAGATCAGGTAGGTCATGGAAGGGAGAACCTCCCTCCAACTCCTGCAACGTCGAAGACTTTGGGGTTCCTGAGGCCGCTCCTGCCGTGGGGTCTTCCACTACCACAACCGCTACCGGTGTCTGTATGGGAACCGATGTCTGTACAACTGGAGTCAGTGCCGTGGCAACTGTCTCACCCAGCGGTTTGCCAGAGTCGGGCGAAGCCGAGACCTTCCTAGGCAGGGCCATAGCTTGTGCCGAGCAGATCTTTGGGGGGGGGGTTAATCCGAAGAGGAGCCACCTTGGGTTTGGGCTTATCCCCCCCCCCCCAACGAGCCTGCCTTGGCTACCGCCGTTTTTTTTTGCAGGAGGGGGTACACCTTAGAGCCTTCTGGATGCTTCCCTGAGCCGAGAAGGGAGAGGCCTTCTTGTGGGGGGAGCAGAACAGAGACCGGGAGCGGTGACGGGACCAGCTACAGTCCTTCCCGCGTGAGTGCTTACCAGACTTGTCCCGGTATTTGCCGCCTTTCCACCCCTCCCGAGGTGTGCAGAACATCCATGTTCTGTTCAAGAAGGTGGGCCTTTAGAGCCTTCAGGCGCCCGATTCTTGTCCTGCTGGTAAACCCCTGGCAGATGGAGCAGGACACGCTAGGAGACCGACGACGGCGACATGCGCCAAACTGGAGATGGAGGTCGAGGGAAAAGTCGTCGAAAAAAACGAAGAAAACAAAGAAATAATCGAAGAAAAGACCCTTCTTGCTGATTTTGCTGGGCTGGATAGCCTGAACTTCCCCAGTGTGAGCAGGTCACGGCGGGAAAAAAACTGGGGTGGAGCTGGGTCCACCCCCTTTTATACCATGGCCGACATCAGGGTGGAGCAGACGTCGGGGGCAGTCCCTGCTGGGTACTGCTAGCTGATAATTTTTCCGGTGGATCCTAATGCCTGCGGCGTTAGTCCTAATGGTTATAGCCCGCTGCAGCTCCCACTCGAAGTAAGATTTATGATGATGATGATGATGATGATTATTACTATTAAGAAGCCAATTCCAACATGAATTTTAAAGTCCATCATTGTGGAATCAACATAAACCAACCTCAGGGCCTTTTCCCGCTGTTTACTGTACAATGCATCATTCAGGCAACTGTTGATAAAGGGTGAACTGGGGTGGGTGGGTATCAAACATTACCATTATGTTAGACAGCGAACCATCCACAAACATACCCACTCAGTACCTCATTTTTGTTTTAAGCATAGTATTTAGTTTTGCTTTGTTCTTTCACCCACCCAATTCTTACACCCCTCACCTGCTTAGATTTCCTGAGGAGGCCAGATCCTGACACAGCCATTACTGTAGCAGTTTGTGTACCACCATTCAGAGGATCAGACCTGGTGTCCAAATCTTCTCACCAAAGTGCTCCCCCGACATCAGCAGGGTAGAGCAAGCAAAATTAAGGGGCGCTTTGTGGAACAGCTCCCTTCCCCTGGATCACAAGGGGACACTCATTCCACAAGGAGAGCAGGAAGCTCTCCCAGTGGAGTAAGCACTCTTTAGAATGCCTCCAACTCCCGCCGCCGCCAGCAGGGATCAGAGCTCCACATATGAACCTACATACCCCAAGCGGAAGGTGAGCACCTTAACCACTAGGTCAATGGAGCAGCCCCTCAGTGTGTCATTTGACTAGCTTGTGCTGTGTTTATAAATCCAGTGTGGTCATTCACCCTGAAGACTTGCCCAATCAGCTCCTTTTCCCAAGTCCCAGTCCCAGTATCCAAACATAACCGAACTGTGGATAGGGGCTCTCCAAGTGCCAGGGAGCCAAACACATAGCCCTAACTGGCTCTCCTGACCAGTCCTAGAAGCCAAACATAAGGCCCCAGTCAATAAACTACAGAGCAGTACTCTCCCAGTTCCAGGATCCAAACAAAGCCCTAACCAATCTCAAGACTCTAGTGAAAAAAAACTAGCTTATTCCTGACAGCATCCTGGAAATTTTTTTTTTTTTGGGGGCACTTCCCATTTTCTAAAATTATATTTAGACCATCCTTTTCTCTACTATGGCCTAAACCAGTAGCCCCACCCCATTTAACAAACTGCTCCTGTTGCTAACCAAGGAAATCTACATTCTCCAGGTGCCTGCTGTTGCTTCACCACTGCTCTCAGCTGGACACCCTACCCAGCCCCCACTGCTCCTGGCAGATGACTACTAACGCTCCTTTCCAGCTATCTGGCA
Organism: Neoceratodus forsteri; assembly: GCA_016271365.2. NCBI lineage: Eukaryota > Metazoa > Chordata > Ceratodontiformes > Ceratodontidae > Neoceratodus > Neoceratodus forsteri. The sequence continues at coordinate 425,015,704 of CM028138.1, forward strand.
TTGAGACACACAGATTTTCTGAGTTCAGGACACTGTGGATTTCTCCCAGTGTGAAGTTAGGTAGGCTTCTCAGAGCTGAGGGTTGGAGCATGAATGCCAATACCCAGGATGCACAGGCAGTATGATCTAGCAGTTAGAGCTGGGTATCTAGGGGATTACAAGTACAAACTCCACTAGAGTCAAATACTCACATGTGTGACCTTGGGCAAGGTCACAACCTCTGTGTTCCAGTCCGCACAGCTGTGGAAAAAGGTTCATACTGTGGTCTTGTAGGAAACTGGAGGCACAGATGCCTACGTTGGTTTCCATCCACTGTCCCTTATCTGTAAATGGCGCTCCTACACAGCAACCACTTATCCAGTTTATTTTTGAAGGTCTGCTTGTTCTTATTGACGACTATATCTATATGTAGGGCATTCCAGACCCCTTTCACTCTTTGCGGAAAAAAAATATTTCCAGTAGTTAGTATTATACTTGAATCTATGCAATTGGAGCGGGTGCCCCCTAGTTTCTATCACATCCTGTTTACAGACGAACCCCATCTCTGTAAACAGATATGAATCATTCATGACATCCCATAAGAACAACAGGTCCCCTCTGTACCGCCTTTCCTCTAGTGACATTAACTTTAATGTCTCAAGGCGAACTTAATATTCTTTGTCTCCAAGTCCTTTTATTTATTTAGTGACCTTTCTCTGAGTTTTTTTTCTATGTTCAGTATGTCTGTTTTTTTTAGGAGGTGTCCAGAATTGGGAACAGTAATCAGTGTGTGGCCTGACATATGAACAGTACAAGAGGAGAAGTACCTTTGCATCCCCAGAGGCAATATTTATTTTTATGTTTCACATGATTCTATTTGCTCTGCCTTTCACCTCGTTAACTTGTTTGGAAAAGCTGTGACCTTCTGTGATTATAACCCCCAGGTCTGTTTCCATTACTGTATTTCTTAGAGGTGTATTTCCTAGAATACACTAATGTTTGGTGTTTTTGGCCCTCGATGCATGACTTTACATTTTTCTATATTAAGCTTCATATCCCAAGTCTGTGTCCAGTTGTTAATTTTCTCCAAATAGTTTTGCAGTCACCCCCTAGTTTAAGGTCATCAGCACATTTTATATTGACGTGGTTATGTTATCTGTTAGGTCCACTATAAAAACCTGGAACATATAGGGCTCCTAACACTGACACACATGAGGGACCCCACTTGTCACCCCAGATGTTTCAGAGTGTTGGCTATTTATGACCACTCAGAGTTCTTCCCTCAAGTCAGTTCTGGATCCAATTTATAGAAGATGGGTTAACTTTCTTTTTTTGTTTTGTTTTACAGTTATGCAGTTGTTGGGCACTTTTTATCAAAAGCTTTGTTAAAGTCTATGAAAATTATGACATATGGTATTTTACTGTCAAGATGTTTACTGGCTTGTTCATAAAAGGAAACAAGGTTGGTCATACATGATCCTTTTTTTTTTTTTTTTTGTACAAAGCCACGCTGGGAGTTGTCAATGATCCCTATCTGTGGGTCAACCCTATCTATTACCCCTCTAGCACCTTTCCAATCAAGGATGTCAGGCCGATGGGCCTATAATTTTCCACTTTGGACTGGTCACCCTTTTGAAGATAGGTATGATGTTTGCCGTTTTCCAATCCCTGGGTACATAACCTGTGTTAAACACTTTGTTCAAATTTTTTTTTTTTTTTTTTTTTTAATGGGTGGAGTATCCTTTCGGACATTATTTTAATCATTTTGTCAGTGATGTTATCAGGGCCTGGTGAACAATCCTCCTTGATTTTTTCACTTATTTCTTCCTCGCTAATTCTGATAAAGTCCCCCCAGGGTCTATTCTGACCAGAGTGATCATTTCGTTTTGTAGTGTACACACTGCAAAAGTAAGTATTTAGAATATCCCCCATATTTTCTGGTTCAAGTACAACTTTATCATCACATTGAAGTGGGCCCACTCTACAGGGTTTAGTTTTTAATGAGTTTATGTATTGATAAAAATCTTTAGTATTATTTTTAGTAGTACTTTTTGCTAGGGTAAAAGCAGGCCCTCATTAGAAAGTAAGATGGTGCATCTCAGCGGAGCTATCCTGGATAATCAAACTGTAAAACACGAAAAAGAAAGTGGGGTGTAGTGCAAATGGTCTACAGGGGTGCTGCATGGAGCTCTGCTGGCCTACAGCATCTCCTAGGCTTAGGTCATCAGCAAGGCAAGGGACACTTCAGCTACTGTCATCGGGCCAGCCAAAGATATAAACATGAAAAGCCAGCCTGGTGACGATGGGCTGAGGCGCTGGACACCACACCTCGCACCACGCCGGCGACCAGAGTTCGGAAGTGAGCTTGGGTTGCCGTGCGTACAGTTGGACAGAGCTGCCGACAGGCAGCTCTCCTCTCCTGGGAAACGATCTGGAGTCTCCCAGGCTCTTGGCTGCCACAGAGTTGGGACTTGGTGCCAGAACCAATGGGAGACTCTGCATTAGGCCAGGCAGGTGGAAGGGGCAGTCAATGGAGCCAGAGTGCATGCTCACCTCCAAAGGTACCTACAACCATATTCTGGGGTCCCAGGAGGGAACAAAAAACAAGGAAATACCTATGTCTCCCCGTTGCAGATGTACTACTGGAGGCAGCAATGGGGAGCAAAAAGCTCGATTTACAAAAAAAGATAAAAACACGAAAAGCTCCAGAAGAATGCAACTGATAGGCAAGCTGGTGTTCTGGTTCCCGACAAGAAAAGCACTGAACTTCAGTGGCAAGGAAAAAGAAACCAAGGCAGCTGGAGCGGACACCACTATATACCCTACAGGCGTGCGGATGATGCCATGCATCAGTGAAACATACCGGCATCACCTCCAGTGTTCAACCCAAACGGAAGGGACTCTGTAGAGAACATTGTGTCTTGGAAGATTTTAAAAATCTCCCTTCGACAGGCTCATTTTTAGGACACCTGCATACAAGACGCTCTTTGCAGAGTAACAGTGTTTCACACAGAGAGTAAAATAGTACTGCGAATGGTCAGAAGCATTTCCTCGCTCTATACTAGTAAAAGCTGTGAATTTCAAAAGCAGTATAGCCATCTAGTGGTGGTTTATGGAACATGGTGCAATTCAAAAGGAACCACAGCATCAGTCACCACTCTGATCACATCTGAAATTAAATGATCATTTTAATATAGAAAGCAATTTGTACAAAGCATGTGCACACATAAAGAGTCCAGCAGTTAAACAGAGAGGCTAACACCACAAAGCACTGACATTTCATTTAGCCTCCGGCCAAGCATCCTCAGCGTGATCTAGTGAACAACAATTAAGTGCATAGATTTTATGAAAGTGTAGGTGCTACCCTCTGGTGAAAGACCAATAAGAACTCACCTCTTACAAATGTCATGTAGTTTAAAAAAGCTAATGTTAAAACCAATCATGGTGAAGCGCCACCTGTCCCGAGTGTCCTCTTGGTAACTGGTAAAGCTTTTTATTTTGTAAATACAGTCAACACTAATTATAGCTGTCACATAATCACACGGTCATAATAATACTTTTAATTTTTTAAGTATGTTACCAAAAAAAAAAAAAAAAAACAGGTTACTCACCTGTAACAATAGTTCTAGGAGTGGTATATGTTCATCCACACTCTTTGGCATATCCCCTTCCATTTTAAATCTTGCTGCAAGTCTTCAAGCTGGCTCCTCCCACCCACCCGGGTGGTATAACCCTCGGCTCCGCCCCATGATGCCATATCTTAGCCCGCTGGAAGCCAGGTGCTGTGCGTCCGCAGCCAGGGATGTCAGGTGGGTCCGTGTGGATGAACAACATATACCACTCCTAGAACTACTGTTACAGGTGAGTAAAGTACAGTTACATAAGAACATACCGTAACAGCAGATCTTCATGCAGCAGGTTACACCATTAGGACTGAAGCCAGCAGGCGCCAGGACCCCATGGAAATTTTCTAGCTAGCAGTATTCAGCGGAGACCGCCTCTGACGTCGGTCCCGCCCCCAACATCAGGCACAGTACATAAGGAGGTGGTCCCCCAGAATCCCCAGTTCTCCCGCCAGAGACTCCCGGCCGCTGGAAGACATCATAAGAGGAGACTGAGGATCTGCCATCAAATGGCAATCAGACAGATGCTGAGAACACCTGATCCTAAGAGAAGGATGTTGGAACTAGAATCTACCTCCAGCGGGGATGGTGGGAAGGAAAGTACCTGCTGCAAGAGCTGTTCTCGAAGATCTACTGTTACGGTAAGTTCTTACGTAACTGTACTATCTTACTTCGAGAAACGGCTCTTGCAGCAGGTTACACCATTAGGACTGATTCCTAAGCAATAATGGAAATCCCACACCATGGGGAGGAGGGAAGGTAGAAATCCTTAATAGGACCTGAACCTAGGACAGAAGTCCTTGAAGAACTGCTAGACCAAAACCTGCTCTTCGCCTCGATGCAATATCCAGGCTATAATGCCTGATGAAAGTGTGCACGGAGCTCCAAGTAGCTGAAGCACAGATGGCCGAGGTGGACACATTCTTTAGGGCCGCAAAGGAGGTAGCCACCCCCCTTGTGGAATGACCCTTGACCGCGCTCAGTAAGGGTTTGTTACGCTTCTGGTAACAGAACGTGATACAGTGAATGAGCCACCTGGACAGCGACTGCTTGGAAACAGGAGCTCCCATCATCCTGTGGGCAAAGGAGACAAAAAGCTGGTCCGATTTTCAGTGGGGTCTGGTTCTGGTCAGGTAGTACCGGAGACACCTATACACATCAAAGGTGTGCAACAGGGCCTCTCCTCAATTAGAATACTTGGGGAAGTACACTGGCAGATCGATGTCCTGATTAAGGGTGAGAGCTGAGACCACCTTAGGCAGAAACTTAGGATTAGTCCGTAGGGATACCCTGTCTTGGTGAAAAACCAAATAAGATTCTTTGCACATGAGTGCATGAAGTTCAGAAATCCTTCTGGCCGAGGTAATGGCCAACTAAAAACAATGTCTTCCAAGTAAGAAGACTTAGCTCACAATCCGCGGCTGGCTCAAAGGGTGGCAGCGTAAGCTGCTCCATGACAAAGGGTAGATCCCATGGCGGAATTGGATCCTTAATTGGAGGTCTAAGGTGTAGAACACCTCTCAGAAAGGCTCATGCCGTGTCCAACTGAGGTATGGTGCGTTGGCCTATAGGAATGTGACAGGTTGAGATAGAACAAAGGTGTACTTTAATTGAGGAATAGGCCAAGCCAGTCTGAAAAAAGGGACAGGCGGTAGTCCAAGACCAATCTTTCTGGACAATCCATAGGCGAAAAACCGCATGCTTGAACCCATATACAAAATCTGCGCCATTTCATGGTGTAAGTAGCATGGGTAGCCGGTTTCCTAGCAGCAGCAAGAACGTCTGCTACCTCTTACGAGACCCCGTTATCGCATCATGGCTATGTCTCTAGGAGCCAAGCGTGCAGGTACAGTGAACGAAGGTCCGGAAGAACCAAGGAATCCGCCTCCTGAGACAGCAAGTGGGAGCTGATTGGCAGAGGCACTGGAGGCTCCCGGGACAGCTGATGTAGTAGAGGAACCAGATCTGCCTGGGCCAAAACGGCGCGACAAGTATCAGCGTCGCTTGCTCTCTGCGAAGTTTCAGAAGGACTCACTGGATCAACGGAAAGGGGAGGGGAGGCATAGAGGAAATCTGCCAGCCCAGGAGAGGGACAACGAATCTTGCCAGAAAACATCAGGCCCTGGATCTAGCAAGCAAGAATTGGGCAGTTTCGCGTCGATGGGGACGCGAAAAGATCTAACTCAGGTGTAGCCCATCTGCGAAACAGATCCTCTACTACCTCCTGGAGTAGTTCCCACTCGTGGACTCTGGTCTGACAGCGGATCATGCCATCTGCGATGACGTTGTCCACTCCTGGGACACGAACAGCAATGAGGTTTGCACCGTGTTGCAAAACCCAATCCCCCACACTCATGGCCTCCCTGCAAAGTGGGTAGGAATGGGTGCCTCCTTGTTTGTTGAGGTAATGCATCACCGCGGAATTGTCTGTTTGTAACAGAAGAGTACCTGGTGAAATCTCCGACTGGAAGGCCTGCAGGGCATAAAGAACCGCTCTCATTTCCAGGATATTTATGTGGAGATGAGTCTCTTGGGCTGTCCACAGGCCCAGAGACCGGACACCATCGAGGTGTGCACCCCATCAGAGCCCTGAGGCGTCTGTGGAGAGTGTCACAATTGAAGATGGCGCAATGAAGGGGACTTCTTCCTGGCAGGAACGGTCTTCGCCAAAATGTCCCTGATGAGGGATCTGATGTGTTCCGCTCTGTCCTTGGGGAGAAAAGCTTTCCCCTGGACAGTGTCCAGAACTGCGTCTATGAACTGCAGAGTCTGTGACAGAACCAGGCGTGACTTCTCTTGATTGATAATGATGCCAAATGTCTCAAACAGAGATGGAGTATAATGAATGGCGGACATCAGGGCTTCCCAAGAGGGCGCCATGAGAAGCCAGTCATCCAGGTAGGGGAACCTGTAGTGGCCTTGTCTCCTCAGAGTCGCCGCTACGACTGCCATGCATTTCATTAATACCGAGGTGCTGATGAGAGTCCAAAGGGGAGGGCTCGGAACTGATAATGGTGACCCTGAAACTCGAAGCGCAGAAACTTCCTGTGTGCTTGAGCAATGTGTATATGCAGGTAAGCATCCTGCATGTCCAAGGACGCTAGAAAGGCACCCTGCTTGAGCATGGTAATCAGACCTGGGAGGGTCACCATGTGGAAGCATTTGTACAGGACCGACTCGTTGAGGTCGCTGAGGTTGCTGAGGTCCAGTATCAGATGGAGGTCCCCTGTTTTCTTGGGAACCAGAAAGAAGTGAGAATAATATCCAGCACCCCTCTGGTTCCATGGTAGGAGCTCTATAGCTTATTTTCCCAGAAGCGCGAGCACCTCCTGCTGTAAGAGCAGGGTATGCTGACCCGAGTAACAGGAAAGCAGGGGAGGTCTTGCCGGTGGGTGGTCGAGAAATTCTATGAAGTGGCCTTTCTTGACCAATTGGAGAACCCACCGGTCGGCGGTGATCGACTGCCACCCTAAAAAGTGGCGAGCGATGAGACCCCCAACCTTTTGTGCCCGTTGATCCAGAGGAGGGGCGGGGGCAGGGAAGAAGTCATGCTGTGGCAGCACTGGTCCCTGCAGGCTGGTCTGGTTTAGTGTAGCGTTGGCCTCTGCCTGGGGACAACTTAGCCTGGGCTTTACGCTGAAAAGTGCCACTTTGTTGCTGGCCGGAACATGGCTGCTGCCGGCTGCGAAAACGGCTCTGGTTCCTACGAACGGAATCAGGCCTGGATCTGTACATGGCCTGTACAGACCTGACTGCCTTCCCAGCGTCCTGCAGTTTGGTGATGACCTTCTCCGAGGGTTCACCAAAAAGTACTTCACCGTTGTAGGGGACGCCAAGAATGTTGTTCCGTACATCCGGGGTGAAGTCAGAGACACGGAGCCAACAGCGTCTCCAGAGACAGATGCCTAAAGCTGCAGCTCTGGTGGACGAGTCCGCAGAATCATATGCGGCTCGTAGTACTTGGGTACCCACATCGGACCCTGTGCGGAGAAGGTTTAGAAGTTCCGCCTTCTGATCACCATCTGGAAGTTTATCGATCAGGACCAGGCCCTGTTACCACAGGGCGTTCTGAAACTGTACCATGTGAGTTAGGCAGTTCAGGGACCTGATGGAGCATGTAGCAGACGCATACATGCTCCTCCCCAGGGCATCCAACTGTTTGGATTCCTGGTCTGGTGGCTGTGTGCTCATGTGCTGCGGTCTTTGGGACCGGTCATGCGAGGCCGTAATGACCAGGGAGTCTGCCAGAGGTTGTTGAGCCAAGTACTGGTCCTCTTTTGGGGCCCTGTACATGCGGTCAGCTTTCTTCGGCACAGCAGGAGTGGAGTGCGGACGCTTCCATGCAGCCTTGGTGACGTCCGCGAAGGTGTCTACCAAGGGTGGCACTACCAAAGGCTTTGGGTCTTTCTGCCGAAGATAACGGGCAAGGTGCTGTCTTTTGGGGTCGAGGTCTTCAGCATCCCACCCGATGTTGTCCTGGATGTGCCTCATGATCTTGGAGAAGGAGGGATCATCCAGAGGAGACCTGGGAAGGTCATGTGGGTCAGGTGATGGAATGCTGAGTGGAGAAGATCATCTGGAATAATCCGAGGTATCTGATCTGGAGTCCTCCCCTGACTGAGTGTATCGACAACATCTGGGTCGCTTGGGGCTGGGGGACCCTGATGGAGATCTTGGGGGAGGCCTTCTCCTGTGCCTGGATCTACCCCTAGGAGGTGGAGTCTGCTCCTTAGGGGTTGGTGGTCGTCCTGCGGCCCCTTGGGTAGAGGAGGGGGCGTAGGAGGAGGAGGAGGTTTTACGGGGACCACATCCTTTCGGATGGTGTCCCACCAGAAAGTAAAGAGATCCTTTACTTCTTGTAGATTCATGCCTGACGACGGGCCTGTCGCCGGTGGTCTGTCGCCAGGGTCGGGCATCGGGTTCGCGGGTGTCTCAGAGGTGGGCGAAGGTTCCCTCGGGAGCCCAGCATCCTCAGTGTCGCCCGCCTGGTCTTCGGGCAGTGTCGTGTCCTCCTCCATGGAATCCCTGTGACTAGTGTCCACCGGTGACTGGGGGGCGGTCTTCGGCTCTGGTGAATGAGAGGCAGGCGTCCAGTCATCTGCCCGATACCTTGCGGGTTAAGCAAACGCATGACGTTTGGTGCCTGGCTGGTGTCCGCGGCTCCGGCAAAAGCCTGGCCGACTTCGTATGCTTTCCAGACGTCAGGTCCGTTGTCCACTTTAGGAACGTCAGGTCTTTGGTCTTCCTGGGGGGTGGATCCAGACCTCTGGGAGGCTGGGAGACTGATCTGGAGTCGGGTTCCCGATGTCGGGTCGATGAGGAAGACTTCTGGGGGACTGCCTCCTTATGTACTGTGCCTGATGTCAGGGGCGGGACCAACGTCAGAGGCGGTCCCTGCTGAATACTGCTAGCTAGAAAATTTTTGTGGGGTCCTGGCGCCTGCCGGCTTCAGTCCTAATGGTGTAACCTGCTGCAAGAGCTGTTTCTCGAAGTAAGATTCTATTTTTCTAGGATTGTGGATATGTCGTTCATCCACACTCTTTGGCAGACTCCTAGCAGTTCTCCAGGAGCAGGGAGGCAAGGCGCATACCCCCTACTTAGGGAACAGAGATTGGAGAACTGAGGCCCCAAAACCAGCATCCCGGTGTGACTCAAGGTCAATGTGGCAATGGGTGATGAAGGTGTTTGCAGACTTCCAGGTAGCAGCCCGGCAGATTTCCTGGATAGGGATATCCTTGGAAGCAGCCACCGATGCAGCGGTATGGCAGGTAGAATGAGCTCTCATCTCTCTGGGAGGCTCCTTGCCCGCCAACTCACAGCACAAACTAATGCATGATGTAATCCATCTTGCAATCGTCTGCTTTACTGCAGGTCTGCCAGAAGTGGCTTCAGCGTAGAAGACAAACAGCTGGCAAACTTCTCCCCGAATTTCTGGCATCCTCTCCTTATAATAGGAGACAGCATGTCTCGGGTCCAAAGTATGGAACCTGTACTCTGCCTCCAAGGTGTAATTGGGGTAGTATACTGGCAAAGTTAACACCTGGTTATGTTGAAACTCTGACACCACCTTCGGAAGGAATTTCAGGTGGGGGCATAAGACAACCTTGCCCTTGTGGAAGACCAGGTAAGGGGAGTCCACATAAAGTGCCTGGCGCTCCCCTGTCCTTCTGGCAGACGTGACAGCCACCAGGAAGGCAGTCTTCCACAAGTGAGATAATGCACACTTGTGCATTGGTTCGAATGGCTTGCCCATGAGCTTTGTCAGTACCAGCAATAGATCCCACTGAGGTGGAGGTTCACGCAACAAAGGGAATATGTGATCCAGGCCTTTGAAAAAGCGCCTGATCACTGTATCCTGTGCCAATGTCGGCTGACCGGCCCATGTCCGGTGAGAAGAGATGGCTGCCAGGTGCACTCCAAAGATCGATGACCGAAGACCTCCTTTGGACAAAGACCAAAAGTAGTCGAGAAACAGGACAAAGGGTCCAGGCCCTTGCCCCGACACCAAATGGAAAACCTTTTCCATTTAAAGGCATAACATTTCCTGGTCGATTCCTTTTTGGATGCCTCCACCACAGTGAGGACATCCTCAGAAACACACAAAGCCTAGAACTCTAGCTGCTCAGGTACCAGGCTGTGAGGTGCCGGGATTTAAGGTCCGGATGAAATACCTTCCCCTGGTTGGTAGAGATTAGGTCCAGGCGTGCTGGAAGCCGCTCCAGGGGCCTGCAGCTGAGGCTGAGGAGATCTGGATACCAGAACTGGCACGGCCAGTCTGGGGCTACCAGAATCACCTTCACCTTGTCCCTCCTCACCTTGAGGAGCACCTTGTGGATCAAGTGAAATGGAGGGAAGGCATAGAAGAGGCCTGGGGTCCATGGCCTCAAGAAGGCATCCTCCTGCAGCGAGCCCTGCTGAGGCCTGGGGTCCATGGCCTCAAGAAGGCATTCCCCTGCAGCGAGCCCTGCTGAGGGGGCCGGGCATGAAACAGATTCAGCTTGGTGTTGTCCCTGGAGGCAAACAGGTCCACCATCAGTTTGCCCCAGTGGGAGAACGGGCTGCAGGCTACCTCTGGATGGAGAGACCACTCGTGGGATGTCTCGCCTAAGCGTCTGAGAGCATCTGCTAGATGGTTTGAGGCTCCTGCCACATGAATGGCTAGATCTGCCTCCAGACAGCTGACAAAGGTCCAGATGCGGAGCACCTCCCTGCACAGCACACGGGAGAGCGTGCTGCCCTGTTTGTTGAGGTAGTATATGGTCATGGTATTGTCCATCTGGACTTGAACCACTTGACCCCGGAGCTGAGGAGCGAAAGCTGACAGTGCCAGTCTGACTGCTCTGAGCTCCAATAGGTTGATGTGGTATCGGGACTCCTCGGGGGTCCAGAGCCCATAGGCCCTTTTGTCCCCCATGTGGGCTCCCCAGCCCATGAGAGAGGCATCGGTTGTGAGAACGGCCGTTGGCTCGGGCAGACAAACTGGATCCCTTCCTGCAACCGATCTACGGTGGTCCACCATTGGATCGCATCCCACATCTTCTTGGTCACCATGATCAGCTGGTCGAAATGACCGTGGTGCTGAGTCCACTGGGCAGCCAGCTCCCACTGAAGGGGGCACATGTGCCACCGGGCCCAACGGACCACGGAGGTGCACGCCGCCATGTAACCCAGAAGGCGCAGAAAGTTCCGGGTAGGGCACAATTACCAAACCAGTAATGACTGGGCAAAGGAGGAGAGAACCTTCGTCCTGTCTGCCGGGAGCCGAGCTCTGGCTTGACGAGAGTTGAGCTCTGCCCCGATGAAGCACATCACCCGGGAAGGCACGAGTTCCGACCTGGCCTTGATCAGGAGGCCAGGTTGTGAGCAGGTCTGGAGGCCAGGTCCCTGGACCTCTCCACCTCCTGTTGGGTGGGACCTGCAAGAGCCAACAGTCAAGGTAAGACAATTCCCCAAGATGGGCTGCCACCACTGCAATGCATTTGGTGAAGTGCTGTGGGGCTGATGACAGGTCGAACAGCATGGCTCGGAACTCGTATAGGGTCCCTTCAGTTCTGAAGCAGAGGAACCACCAGTGAGACGGACAGATAGGGACATGAAAGAACGGGTCCTGCAGATCCAATGAACAGAACCACATGTTTCGCTCCAAGGATGGTATGATCAGGGACAGAGTGACCATCCGAAAGGTGCGTGACCTGAGATACTGATTCACGTCGTGGAGATCTTGAGTGGGGCACCAGCCCACATCCGCTTGGGCACCACGAAGTACCTGGAGACAAAGCCTGGGTCTACTGGAGGATCTGCCACTGGAGTTACTGCCTCCTTGAGGAGGAACTAAGCAATGTCTTCTCAAAGAGCCGATCAAGTCTGGATGAATACTCTTTCCTCCCAAGGGGCTCGGCTTGGAGGGTACTGCTTGAATTCCAGAGGCAGTCCCAGACAGACTACTTCCAGAACCCACCTGTCCGTGGTTATAACGGACCAAGCAGAAAGAAAGTGGCAGTGCCGGCCCCCTATGGGAGGACCCAGAACTGGCATGACAGGAGAGGGGGTGGCTGCCCCCGCCTCGTCACTGAACAGGCTTGGAGGAGGACGATCCAGGACCTCCTTTATGGGCCTGGGAGGGTCCAGGATTGGGCCAGAGGCGCCAAGCTTGAGCCTGCTGCTGCCCCCCCTTGAAAGCAGGGTTGCTGGTCTGCAGGGGAAGAATGCCAAAAATGCTTCTTCTGCTGTTACTTGTTCGAAGGACCTTTAGCAGAAGTAGCGTCCAGGGTGGCGCTGAACTACTCAATGCGCTGAAGGTGACCAGCCACACCTGGGCCGAAAAGGTCAGTACCCAGGAAAGGCACATCAGCTAGTTTGTGCCGAATATCTGCTGGGAAAGAGGAGAGTCTCAGCCAAGCCCTGCAACGAGAAGCAAATGCGGCTGCCATCGAGGGGGCACAAGAATCCCCAATGTCCAGGGCTGTCTGGAGCGGTTAGGCAACAGCCCACCCTGATCTCAGACCTGCTTGACCGTGATCTGCATGTCCGTGGGAGGACTTCATCCAAGGACCCCAAGAGGGCATGGGGGAAGTGTGCCATTATGATGGTCGAACTTGCCTGACGAAGGCCTAAAGACGAGGCCACAGACACCTTTCTGGCTGAATAATCCAAATGTTTGCATTCTTTTTCGGGAGGTTGGTCAGTGTCAGCAGAACTGCCCGTATGCCTGAACACAGAGGCGGTCACCAGGCTCTCAGCCGAAGGGTGCTCTGTGAACCACGCAAGGGACCCCATGGGCACCACATACTTGCGAGCCATGCAGGCAGACAGAGCTGGGCAAGAGGCAGGACACTGCCAGAGTTCTAGAGCCGGGCCAACTATGGACTCTGCCACAGGAAAGGCCTCCATCGGGGTATCCCCTCTCTGGAGAATATCCGTGAGAAGGTACTCCGCTTTTTTCTAGATCGGTTCCAGAGGCATCCCTGAAGACTCAGAGATGAGGCTAAGAATGCCCTGAAAAGACAAAGGACCACCCTCCATCTCTATCCCACCAGCAGATTCGTCATTCCCAGGATGAGAATGTAACCCCATTTGATCTGAATCCGAAGAGTCTGGATACAATGGTTGACAGCTGAGGTCACTGCGACCCGCCGCAGGCGGTCCAGGGTGACACTGACAGAGACAACGAAGAAGCCTGTTGTCAGGTCGATCTCCTGGAAGGAGCCCTCACAGGTTAAGCTTGCGCCAAGTGTTCCACCTGAACAGGTGGAGACCCCGGGTAAAGGCCGAACCGGGGGTTTCGCTGGCTCCTCGGGCGGGGAACCGTTTTAGTCAGTTCTGGAGGAGTCTGCTTCGGCCTAGGAGGCAAAAGCCAGGTAATGGCTGGGGATGGAGCCGGGGTTGGCTTGTTCCCGGTCAGAATTAGCTGTTGCCACATAAGGTGCTCGTAGCGCCGGAGCCTCTCCTCATCCTCTCCCCTCTCTGTTTGCATCCCCTGTCACTTTGAAAGAAGTTCTGGTGAGAGAACTTACTGAAACTGAAACTCAATCCCTTTCTTATTTAGCTTTTGTTGACCGGGTAAATGCACTAGACAAGCAGTATGAAATCGAAGGTTGCATGCATGCCAGGTCAGTAGACTGCACCACTACCAGAGGTCACCCAGGTGGTGGTTTTGCAGCGGAAGCCAACACTTTCCACCCAGAGGAGGAGCCCTTCCTCTGGAAGGATCCATTCTCTTCCCCTTCGACGGATCTCCGATAACCCAGGCTCATTCCCCAACCCGGGTTGCCAGCAGATAGCAGCAGCCCTGCCACTGCGCAAACGTGCTTGGCAAGTAGGATGTTGTTCTGACTCCCTGACCAGGGATACACGTCACAAGGGATGTTTGTACTTGTATTCCTCCTCTGGGACCCTGTCTTTACTACCTGAAGGTCTGATGGGCCATTTCGCTACCGATACAGATTATGCAGGTGCGGACAGGCTGCAATGAATCCGGCATCAATTATCTTTCTGGCTCCCTGCTGCTGTACTGACCCAGCAGGTCCACTTCAATAATCGGCTTGTTTTAATATGCACTGCAAAAAAAGAGGGCTGCTACTCATCTCTGGCCACTAAGGCAACCTCTTTCTCAGGGTATCCTGGGCTGCAAAGTTTGATCCCGTCAGATGACACATTTTTAACATTTCCCCAGGTATGGCAAACAGCTAATTACGTAACTTCTTTTTCAGTGACTGATACAGAGATCGACTGCTTGTCCATCACAGTTTGCGCACGTGGGAGCATGCAATAATGGTTTTTAACTTGTAGCCACATTTAGCCCCTTTAGTGCAGCCCAACTTGGCCCCCACCCGTTGCTTCCCAGTATTTGTCACACAAGACACATCAACACTGGGTCCAGGACGACTGGCAGTGCACCAGCCTCAGCAGAGAAAAGAAAAAAAAAATACTTACCACAGTAATGTTGTTTCTTCTAATGGAGTCTTGCTGTATTCTGACAATATGCAGTTAGACCGACCGGTTCAACTGCCCCGGAGAACCAAGAGTTAAACTCTATGTAAATGCATAGAACGTTGAGTTGAGCTCGAGCTCGGTTTTCAAACCACTGTCCTCGGTAAGTTCTAGTAACTGATCAGATTCTATGATGCGAACTAATTTAATATGTATGTAATGGCCCAAACTAAGCCTAAACAGGACCCCAACAGGGGCAACATCAGGAAACAAAAAACAAATGGCATATAAAAGACTCAAGTCACAGATGCCCAGAGACAACCATTACCACTGATGGTTTCATAAAGTTGCTGCAGAAGAGCCACCCTTCCCCAGGTTCTGAAGGGGAGGTAGGGTGGGAGGTCAGAATACAGCAAGACGCCATTAGAAGAAAATATTATTATGTTAAGCAATTTTTTCTTCAAACAACATGAAGTCTTGCTGTATTCTGACAATATGCAGACTATAAAGCAGTGCCCACAGGAGGTGGGCACAGAACCTATTTGGGGAATAGGCTCTGCAGTACTGCTGTGCCAAACCTGGCATCACTCCTTGCCTGAATATCCAGGCTGTAATGCTTAGTAAATGTATGGACAGACTTTGAGGTGGCAGCCTTACATATCTCAAGCAAGGGGACTTCCCCGGCAGCCGCCAGAGGCTGCAGTGCCTCTGGTAGAGTGGGCCCTAAGACCTGCTGGTGGGTCCTTACCTAGCTTACTGTAGCAGAACTGGATACAGGCCACAATCCATCTGGCTGTAGTCCTTTTAGCAGCTGGCCTGCCTTGGCCAACATCCTCATAAGTAAGAAAAAGCTGGGAAAGTACAGTTACACAAGAACTTATCGTAACAGTAGATCTTCGAGAACAGCTCTTGCAGCAGGTTACACCATTGGGTCTGAAGCCAGCAGGCACCAGGACCCCACGAAAATGTTCTAGCTAGCAGTATCCAGAGGGGACCGCCCCCCGATGTCGGCCCCGCCCCCAACAACAGGCATCATATTAAAGGGGGGCAGTCCCCCAGAATCCCCAGTTCTCCCGCTGGAAACTCCCAGCCACTAGATGACATCAGAAGTGGAGACTGAGGATCCGCCATCAGAAAGTATTCAGAGCGGTGTTAGAAACACCTAATCCTAGAAAAGATATGTCGGAACAAATCTACCTCCAGAGGGGATGGTGGGAGGGAGACTACTTGCTGCAAGAGCTGTTCTCGAAGACCTACTGTTACGGTAAGTTCTTATGGAACTGTACTATTTTACTTCGAGAAACAGCTCTTGCAGCAGGTTACACCATTAGGACGGATTCCAAAGCAATACTGGAAATCCCTCGCAGGTGGGAGGAGGCTAGGTAGAGATCGCAAGTTGGACCGAAGCCTAGGATAGGAGTCCCTGAAGGACTGCTAGATCAAAACCGGCTCTTCGCCGTGATGCAACGTCCAGGCTATAATGCCTGATAAAGGTGCGCACATTGCTCCAAGTAGCTGCTGCACAGATGGCTGAAGTGGCCACGTTCTTCATGGCTGCAAAAGAAGTAGCCACCCCCCCTTGTAGAATAACCCTTAACCGCACCCGGTAAAGGTTTGTTACATTTCTGGTAACAGAACGTGATACAATGGATGAGCCACCTGGACAGCGATTGTTTAGAAACCAGAGCTCCCATCATCCTAAGGGCGAAGGAGACGAAAAGCTGATAAGATTTACAGTGGTGCCTGGTTCTGGTCAGGTAGTATCTTAGACACCTATGCACATCTAGAGTGTGCAACAGGGCCTCTCCTCTATTAGAGTATTTAGGAAAATACACTGGTAAGTTGATGTCCTGACTGAGGGTGAGAGCTGAGACCACCTTAGGTAGAAACTTTGGATTTGTCCTTAGGGACACCCTGTCCTGGTGAAAAACCAAATAAGGTTCTTTGCACATCAGTGCATGAAGTTCAAAAATCCTTCTGGCCAAAGTAACGGCAACTAAAAATAATGTCTTCTATGTTAGGAGAAGTAGCTCGCAATCCATGGCTGGTTCAAAAGGTGGCAGCGTGAGCTGCTCCAGGACAAAGGGTAAATCTCATGGAGGAATAGGATCCTTAATCAGAGGTCTAAGGTGGAGAACACCTCTCAGGAAGGCTCGTGCTGTGTCCAACTGAGTTATGGGACGTCGGCCTATAGGTGCATGATAGGCTGAGATGGCACAAAGGTGTACTATAATAGAGGAGTAGGCCAAGCCTGCCTGGAAGAGAGACAGGAGATAGTCCAGGACTGACCTTTCCGGACAATCCATCAGGGAAAGTCGTCGTGCTTGAGCCCAGAGGCAAAATCTGCACCATTTCATGGCGTATGTGGCATGAGTGGCCGGTTTTCTAGCAACCACTAGAACATCTGCTACCTCTTGCGAGACCCCGTACCACATGATAGCTATCTCTGTAGGAGCCAGGCATGCAGGTTCAGAGAGCGAAGGTCCGGATGGACCAAAGAACCTGCCTCCTGGGACAATAGGCGAGAGCTGATTGGCAGAGGCATTGGAGGTTCCTGGGACAGCTGGTGTAGCAGAGGGAAGAAAAAATTACTCACCTTAGTAATGTTGTTTCTTCTAATGGAGTCTTGCTATATTATGACAGTAGCAGTTTGTCCCACCACTAGAACTGCTCCGGAGGTGAAATGGTTAATACCATTCCAAAATAGAACTTTGAGCACAAGCTCTAAGAAGCAGCTCTATCTGTGTAATTTCAAACCTGAACTGTCAGATCTTTACGAGCAAAAACTCACTAAGGTCTGTGTGGAAGCTGTAACCTACACTAGCCAAATGGCTACCTAAATATTAACAACCATTGCTGGTTCCAACACCTAAGACTCAAGTCAGGGGACCAGAACTACTAACACAATTCTAACAATGTGAGAATAAAACAACAGTATAATAAAACACACACACCCCAAACTCCCAAAAGGGGAGAAACGCTAAAGGGCATAAAATAGTGCCCACACTAAGTTGCCCGCACCCCACCCAAGTAGAAGTTCTAGAGAGGCAGGCTGGGAGGTCATAATATAAGACTCCATTAGAAGAAACAACATTACTAAGGTGAGTAATTTTTTCTTCAAACAACATGAAATCTTGCTATATTATGACAAAGCAGACACACAGCAGTACCTCCATGGAGGAGAGGCAGAACCTACTTAGGAATAGGCTCTGAAGAACAGCTGTGCCAAACCGAGCATCTCTCCTGGCCTGAGATCCAGGGAGTAATGCTTTGGTAAAAGTGTGTACCGTTCCAAGTAGCAGCCTGGCATATCTCTAATATAGGGATGTCTCTGGCAGCAGCCAGAGACGCAGCTATACCCCAGGTAGAATGAGCCCTCAATCCAGAGGGGGGATCTCTGCCCAGTTTCTGATAACAAAATTGGATACAAAAGACAATCCACCTGGCAACTGCTCTCTTAGTGGCAGGTTTGCCTTTCCCAACTTCACCATAGGTAAGGAAAAGTTGGAGGGATTCGAACCTGTGACCTTTGGTACGCTCTATATAGAAACTAAGAGCTCTCTTAACATCCAGGCTGTGCAACCTCCTCTCACCAGAAGAGGAGTGATCAGTGAAAAATACTGGAACGGAGATAGATTGGTTAAGATGGAAATCTGAAACCACCTTAGGTAAAAACTTACTATTAGTCCTAAGGACTACCTTATCCCTGTGGAAAGAAATAAAGTCAGTTTCCACTGACAAGGCTTGCAACTCACTATGCGTCTAGCAGAAGTGATACCCCAGAAAACAGTTTTCCAAGTTAGATACTTAAGCTATGCAGAAAACAGAGGTTCAAAAGGGGGTTGCATTAACTGGGCAATACAAACATTAAGGTCCAGGCAGGGCCGCTCCCCGAAAGGGTGGATTAGTATGGAGTAATCCCTTAAAAACTTGGAAAACACAGGGTGAGTGGAAAGGGGATGACTTTTCTGCTGACACAAAAGCAGATACAGCTGCCAAATGGACTCTCAGGGTAGCTGGTCTGAGACCCAAGGAATTAAGATGGACCATGTAATCTAATACAATGGGCAAATCAGCAGATTCTGGAAATATTTTCCCAGCACACCAAATGGAAAACCTTTTCCATTTAGAACTATAAGTAGCCCTAGTAGAAGGCTTTCTGGAAGCCTTTAGGATTTCAAGAGCACCTTGAGAGAGTGTAAATCAGCAACTCTAACTCCTCAAGAGCCAGGCCTTGAGGTTGAGGGATTTGAGGTCCGGATACCAAACCCTTCCCTGAGCACAAGTTAACAGGTTGTGAATCCTGGGAGGCAAAGGGAAGATGGATTGTCAGTGACAGAAGGAGTGGGTACCAGGGCTGCCTGGCCAAGCCGGGCAATCAGAATCACCCTGCAAGGCTGAGATCTGATTTTGACTAATACTTTGAATAGGAGAGGGAAGGAGGAAAGCATAAAGAAACTTCCCTCCCAATCCAGGAGAAGGGCATCCAGGGGACTGAGCCCAACACTGGAGGCCTGCAACAGAACAGAGGAAGTTTGAGATTGTCTGGGGCTGCAAAAGATCTATCTGAGGGTGCCCCATCTGGCAAAGACTATCCCAGCACTTGAGGATCCAGGGACCATTCGTGATGGCCTGGGAAATCCTGCTGAGAGCATCCGCTAGGACATTGTCCTTCCCTGGAAGATGAACTGCTATGAGGGAAGTGTTCAGGGAATAGCCAGAACCACAACTTCATTGCCTCGGTGCACAAGGCCGAAGACCGAGTGCCCCCTGTTTGTTGATGTACCACATTGTTGTGGTGTTGTCTGTTCTGACTTGTATCACCTTGTTGTGGACAGATGCAGAAAATGCTTGAAGAGCTAAAAAGACAGCTCTGAGTTCCAGCAAATTGATGTGGAGCAGAGATTCCCGGGGTACCACACTCCCTGAGTGGAAAGGTCGCCCATGTGGGCTCCCCAACCCAGAAGGGAAGCATCTGTAGTGAGAGTCAAATTGTGAGCAGGGGGAATGAAGGGAACCCCCAATCTTAAATTGCTCTGATCCTGCCACCACTGGAGGGCCTGGATCAAGGTTCGAGTCACTGGGACCAACTTGGAAAGGGGGTCTCTTCTCTGAGACCAATAGGTTCTCAAGTGAAACTGAATGTCTCTCATCTGAAATCCTGCTCCCTGCACAACAGCTGTGGATGCAGCCATGTGTCCCAGGAGCTGCAGAAAGTGTCTTGCTGGTCGAGACCTGCAGGGTGAAGGAGGAGGCCAGAGTCACTAAATTCGTCACCCTTTCTAAGGGAAGAAAAGCTCTGGCTAGCTTTGTGTCCAACTCTGCCCCTATAAAGGTGAGTACCTGGACTGGTTCCAGAACCGACTTTGTAGATTTAGCAGAAAGCCCAGGAGGTGAGAAGCTGCTGGGTAACTTGCAGGTGAGATTTTACCTGTTCTGGGGACTGGCCTACAATGAGCCAATCGTCTAGATAGGGAAAAACAGCAATCCTTTGCCTCCTTAAGTGAGCCACTGCCACTGCTAGACACTTTGTGAATACCCTTGGGGCAGAGGTAAGGCCGAAGGGCATTGCTCTGAACTGGTAATGACCTGAGGGTAGTTCGAATCTGAGGCACTTTCGATTTGAGCTTCTGATTAGGACATGGAAATAGGCATCCTTGAGGTCCAGGGAGGCTAACCAGTCCCCTGGCCTTAGGGAGGGTAAAATCATTGCCAGAGTTACCATTTTGAACTTTGGTTTCAAAAGATGCTTGTTCAGATATCTGAGGTCTAATATGGGCCGGCATTTTCCTGTCTTTTTTGGGGTAAGGAAGTATCTGGAATACAGACCCCTGCCCTGATGCAGGAGGAACCCTTTCCACTGCTCTGAGAGCCAACAGGGTTGAGACCTCTGCTTCCAGAGCAAGGGTCTCTGAAGCACTTGCAGGTAGAAAAGTCTGGTTCTCAACTTGGGAAACTTTTGAAGCTGAGAACCAGACCCTGGCTTACTACTTCCAGAACCCACTTGTCTGAGGTTAAAGAAGCCCAGTTCTGACTGAAGTAAGCCAGCCTGCCCCTACCAAGGAGGGAATCGGCCCTAGGCACCCCATCAGGGTGCCTGCTTAGCAGGAGCTTTAGGCTGAGGGGTGGGAGCAGGCCTGCACCCCTCGTCTGCCTCTGTCTCTGAAGAAGCCCCTCTGAGTATAGGCAGGAGGCCTGAGTCTGGTAAAAGGCCTGTGAAAGGCCTACCCTACCCTGAGGGTATGCCTCTGAGGAGTGGCTTGTCGCCCTTAGCTTGGGCACTTTTGTAAGTAGTCCTATATTCATCCATCTTTTTCATGTAATTCTCTGTCTGTTCTCCAAACAGAGAATTTCCCACCACAGGAAAATCCATAGCCTTAGTCTGGGTATCCTGTAACAGACTAGTACACCTGAGCCAGGCCAACCTCTGAAAGCTGCAGGCGTGGCCATGACCCTAGAGGAAACATCATTAACATCCACAGCAGCATGAAACTGTACCTTAGAAGCCTCAATGCCATCAGCAGCCAACTGTTCTAGTTAGCTAGCCAGCTGGCCATGGGCCTGCTTGGCTAATTCCATAACAGTATCCCATCTAGATTTCTGATACCTAGCTACATAAGCCATATAATTTGCTTCCTGAGTCCCAGAGAGGCTGCCATATACTGTTTTTACGCCATGGCATCGATCTTCCTGGAATCCTTGTCAGGAGGATGTGAAGCCAGGGGATATTAACTTTATCACAGGCTGCAGCCTGAACTACTAACATGACTGCACTGCTGAAAGGAATTCTGTATCAGGACCTGACAATGTGTACCTTCTGTCCATCTTTTTATCTACAGGAGGCACAGAATTAGGAGCTTTTAAAATTTTTAGTGTTTGCTTCCTAAAGACTTATGCAAAGGAATAGACAATCTCTAGACTCTGGAATATCCATCATTTCTACAAAATCAGGCTCCTCTTGCTCATCCACAGCTTCTTCCAAGGGAAGCTGGAGGGTTTCAGCAGCTCTGTCTGTGGTAATCGTAAGTAAAATAAAGGTTTTGTCTGTGTGGAACTTGTAAGTTTATCGGTGCGGTTCCGGTTCTTATCGTTCTAAAAAAGCTGGATTTTATTACGGTTTTAATACCGTTCATCGGGTATTGGAAAAACCGAATAAAATCCAGCTTTTAGAACCGATAAGAACCGGAACCGTGACTTAAAATGTTAAACTTTAAAGTTAATAAGTTTTAAACTCCAGCTGATCAGTTCAAAACCGAACCGATAAACTTACAAGTTCCACACAGACAAAACCTTTATTTTACTTACGATTACCACAGACAGAGCTTGAACCGAGCGGTTTTGCGGTTAAAATAAAACTATTCTCAGTTGAATCGAACAGAAAACACTGTTTAAACCGAGAAATGAACCGAGCAGTAGGAGAAATCTCCGGAGCGACTGTTCACTGAGGCGAAGTAAAGAATCTGACAGTTCAGGTTTGAAATTACACAGATAGAGCTGCTTCTTAGAGCGCGTGCTCAAAGTTCTATTTTGGAATGGTATTAACCATTTCACCTCCGGAGCAGTTCTAGTGGTGGGACAAACTGCTACTGTCATAATATAGCAAGACTTCATGTTGTTTGAAAGTAGAGTTACGCAAGAACTTACCGTAACAGCAGATCTTCGAGAACAGCTCTTGCAGCAGGTTACACCATTAGGACTGAAGCCGGCAGGCGTCAGGACCTCACGGAAATTTTCTAGCTAGCAGTCTTCAGCGGGGACTGCCTCCGACGTCGGTCCCACCCCTGACGTCAGGCGTAGTACATAAGGAGGCGGTCCCCCCACAATCCTCAGTTCTCCGGCCGGAGACTCCTGGCCGCTGGATGACATCAGAAGAGGAGACCGAGGATCCGCACACCAGATGGCCAAGACTATAGAATAGGAACGTCCCATCCCGTAAGATGGATGATTGACTACGACCTACCTCCACAAGAAGGGGGATGGTGGGCGGGAAGGTACCTGCTGCAAGAGCTGTTCTCAAAGACCTACTGTTATGGTAAGTTCTTACGTAACTGTACTAACTTACTTCGAGATACAGCTCTTGCAGCAGGTTACACCATTAGGACTGATTGCCAAGCAACCGCGGCAATCATGCGCCACTGGGAGGAGGAAAGGCAGAGATCTCGATATTACTCGAGCCTAGGACAGAAGTCCCTGAAGGACGGCTAGACCGAACCCTGCTCTTCGCCTCGATGCAATGTCCAGACTGTAACGCCTGATAAAGGTATGCACAGAGCTCCAAGTAGCTGCAGCACAAATAGCTGAGGTGGAGACATTTTTTAACGCCACAAAAGAAGTAGCCACCCCTCTTGTGGAATGACCCTTGACCACGCCCGGTAAGGGTTTATTGCGCTTGTCATAACAGAAAGTGATGCACTGAATGAGCCACCTCGAAAGTGACTGTTTGGAGACAGGAGCTCCTTTTATCCTGTGAGCAAAGGAGACGAAAAGTTGGTCCGCCTTTCTAAACTGTTTGGTTCTGGTCAGATAGTATCCGAGGCACCGATGCACATCGAAGGTGTGCAGAAGGGCTTCTCCTCGATTAGTGTACCTTGGGAAATACACTGGTAAATCAATATCCTGGTTAAAGGTGAGGGCTGAAACCACCTTAGGCAAAAACTTTGGGTTTGTCCTTAGGGATATCCTGTCCTGATGGAAAACCAAATAAGGCTCTTTGCACATAAGAGCATGCAATTCCGAGATCCTTCTAGCCGAAGTAACAGCAACTAAAAATAATGTTTTCCAAGAGAGAAAACGTAGCTCGCAATCTGCAGCTGGTTCAAAAGGTGACAGTGTAAGCTGCTCCAGGACGAAGCGCAAGTCCCAAGGTGGAACTGGATCCTTGATGGGCGGCCTAAGGTGGAGGACTCCCCTTAAGAAGGCATGAGTAATCTCCAGCTGGGCCACCATCCGATGGCCTACTTGGGCATGGTGAGCAGAAATTGCACAAAGGTGCACCTTAATTGAGGAGTAAGCTAGTCCGGAGTGGAAAAGGGAAAGCAGGTAGTCCAGAACCAGCTTTTTGGGACAGTCTAACGGCGAAAAACCACGCGCTTGAGCCCACAAACAGAATCTACGCCATTTCATGGCATACGTTGCGTGGGTTGACGGTTTTCTGGCGACAGAGAGTACATCTGCCACTTCTTGCAAGACCCCGTATCGCATCATGGCTATGTCTCTAGGAGCCAACCGTGCAGGTTCAATGAGCATAAGTCTGGGTGGACCAATGAACCCGCCTCCTGAGACAATAGATGGGAGCTGATTGGCAAAGGAACTGGAGGTTCCGGGATAGCTGGTGCAGAGAGGGAACCAAATTTGTCTGGGCCAGAAAGGCCACGATCAAAATGGCGTCGCTTGTTCCCTCGCAGTTTTAAAGAACCCTCTGGATCAACGGGAAAGGAGGGAAAGCATAGAGGAATCTGCCCGCCCAGGAGAGGGACAACGCGTCTCGCCAGAAAACACCAGGCCCTGGATCTAGCGAGCAAAAATTGGGCAGTTTTGCGTTGGATGGGGACGCGAAAAGGTCTAATTCTGGAGTGCCCCATCTGTGAAACAGATCTTCTGCCACCTCCTGTAGAAAATTCCCACCCGTGGACTCTGGCCTGAGAGTGGCTCAGACTGTGTGACAGTGTTGTCCACTCCCGGGTCGTGTACTGCAATTAAGTTTGCGCCGTGTTGCAATATCCACTCCCACACTCTCATGGCCTCCCTGCAAAGCGGGTAGGAGTGCCTCCTTGTTTGTTGAGGTAATATATCACCGCAGTATTGTCTGTTTGTAACAGGAGTGTACCCGGTGGAATCTCCGACTGGAAGGCTTGCAGAGCGTAAATGACTGCCCTCATTTCCAAAATGCTGATGTGGAGATGAGACTCCTGGGCTGTCCAAAGGCCCTGAGACCGAACACCGTCCAGGTGTGCTCCCCACCCAAGCCCTGAGGCGTCTGGGGAGAGTGTAACAGTCTGAGACAGCGCTATGAAGGGAACCCCCGCTGAGAAGTTCCCTGGATTTAGCCACCATTGCCAATCCCGAATCACGGCATTCATGATTCGAATTGGCTGCTGCAGATGGTCTTGCCTTTGGTCCCATTGCACCCTTAGCATCCACTGGGTTACCCGCATGTGGAGACGTGCCAGCGGGACTGTTGCAATGGCCGCAGCCATGTGTCCGAGCAGGCGAAGGACTGATCTGGCAGGGACGGTCTTCTTCATCAAGTCCCTGATGAGGGATTTGATGTGTTCCGCTCTGTCCGAGGGAAGAAAGGCTTTCCCTCTGATGGTGTCCAGAACTGCTCCTATAAACTGCAGTTTCTGGGATGGCACCAGGAGTGACTTCTCATAGTTGATGAGAATACCCAGTGATTGAATAAGGGACTGGGTGCAGTGAATGGCCGTCATCAGTGCCTCCCTGGAGGGCGCCATGAGAAGCCAGTCTTCCAGGTATGGGAACACGTAGTGGCCTCATCTCCTTAGAGACGCCGCTACGACCGCCATGCAATTTGTAAATACGCGAGGTGCCGATGACAGCCCGAAGGGAAGAGCTCGGAACTGATAATGGCGGCTCTGAAACTCGAAGCGCAGTAACCTCCAGTGCGCTTGAGCAATCGGAATATGCAGGTAGGCATCCAGCATGTCCAAAGATGCCAGAAAGGCATCTCGCTTCAGCATGGGAATTAGGCCCGGAAGGGTCACCATGCGGAAGCGTTTGTAAACAACTGACAGGTTGAGGTCGCTGAGGTCCAGTATTGGACGGAGGTCCCCTGTTTTCTTTGGAACCAGGAAGAAGTGAGAATAGTACCCTAGTCCTCTCTGGTTCTCTGGAACATGCTCTAAGGCTTCTTTTTCCAAAAGCACGAGCACCTCCTGCTGTATGAGCAGGGCATGCTGACCCGAATATCGGGAAAGCAGGGCAGGTCTTGTGGGTGGACTGCCTACAAATTCTGGCAAGTGGCATGCAATACGACCCCCGACTTTCTTTTCCCATTGATCCTGAGAAGTGGGGGGGGGCCGGGAAGGAGTCATGTTGTGGCAGCATTTGATCCGGCAGGCTGTGCCGACTTTGCAAATCGTTGACCTCTACCTGGCGATGACTTGGCCTGGGCTTTGCGGGTGAAAGTGCCCCTCTGCTGTTGGCCGGAAAGTGGCTGTTGCCTTTGTAGCCGGCCACGGTAGCGGCTCTGGTTCCTATGCAAGGAACTGGGCCGAGACCTGTACATGGCCTGTACAGATCGGACTGCCTTCCCTGCGTCCTGAAGTTTGGTGATTACTCTCTTGGAGGCTTCACCAAATAGGACCTCGCCGTTATAAGAGACGTCTAAGATGTTCTTCTGGACGTCCGGGGTAAAACCGGAGACACGGAGCCAAGAGCGTCTCCGGAGACACACACCTCAGGCTGCAGCTCTGGCTGAAGAGTCCGCAGAATCGTATGTGGTTCTGAGCACCTGGGTCCCCACATCCGAACCTGTGCGGAGGAGGTTCAAGAGCTCCTCCTTTTGGTCGCCATCAGGCATCTTCTCGACCAGGTCCTGTCCTGTTCCCACAGTGCGTTCTAGAATTGAACCATGTGGGTGAGGTAATTCAGTGACCCGATGGCGCAAGTCACAGCCGCGTATGTGCGCCTACCCAGGACATCCAACTGCTTGGATTCCTGGTCCGGTGGCTGTGTGCTCAAATGCTGAGGTCTCCGAGACCGGTCATGCGAGGCAGTGATGACCAGGGAGTCAGCCAGAGGATGGTTTGCCAGATACTGGTCCTCCCTAGGGGCCTTGTATAGGCGGTCAGCCTTCTTCGGCACTGCTGGAGTGGAATGCGGAAGTTTCCAGGTAGCCTTGGTGATGTCCGCAAAGGTATCCACCAAGGGCGGCACTACCACAGGCTTCGGGTCTTTCTGCCGAAGGTAGCAGGAAAGGCGTTGTCTCTCGGGGTCGAGCTCTTCAGCATCCCACCCCATATTCTCCTGGATGTGCCTCATGATCTCCATGAAAGAGGGATCATCCAGAAGAGACCTGGGTAGGTCGTGTGGGTCCGGAGAGGGAATGCTGATGGGAGGAGGAGATCTGGAGCGTCCTGAGGTGTCAGATCTAGAATCCTCCCCAGACGGAGTGTACCGGCGTCGTCTGGGTCTCTTGGGACTGGGTGGACCTGGAGGGAGGTCTTCTCCTATCTGAGGATCTGCCCCGAGGAGGTGGTGTTTGCTCATCGGGGATTGGCGACCGTCCTACGGGCCCCTTGGGTGGAGGAGGGGGCGTAGGTGGTGAAGGAGTAGGAGGAGTCAGAGTAGGAGGAGGACGTGTGGCAACCACATCTTTTCTGATGGTGTCCCACCAGAAGCTAAAGAGCTCCTTTACCTCTGCCAAGTTCATGCCCAGCAGACGGGCCGGTGCGGTGGCCTGTCGCCGGGTCCCAGGTCTCCCACTCGGGAAGGTTCCCATAAGGAGCCAGCGTCTCCAGTGTCGCCTGCCTGGTCCTCTGTCTTGTGGTCATCCTCCAACGAGTCCTTCCAACCGCGTCAGCCGGACGGTGGTGCGGTCCTCTTCTCTGGGGTAGCTAACGTCGGTCCCCTGGCCGACGCCCTCGGAGGCGAATGCCTGGCTGGTGACGGGTGTTTTGGTGTTGCCGGCTCCTGGGAGCGCCGGTGATGCTGGGCCGACGTCGGGTGGGCCGATGTCGGGGCCGACATCCGTTTGAGGGACGTCAGGTCCTCGGTCTTGCAAGGAACCGGATCCGACCCATGCGGAGGCTGGGAAACCGACCTGGCGTTGGAGTCCCGCCAGCGAGAAGATTAATGGCGCTCCCCGGACTTCAATGAGGCCTTAGATGGAGCAGAAGATGCCCATGGCCTGGAAGTCTTCAGAGGCTGCAAAGAGGAGGAACCGCTGGAGGATCTGACCTGAACCGGGGGAGGGTTGAGATTGAGCCCTGGAAGGAGAGTGGTCCAATCGCAAGCCACAGCTTCGGAAAGTCCAAGGCCCTCGCAGGGGACCTGGGCCTTTCCTTTTCCCGGTATTTATCCCGTGCTTGTGGGTTTACCGATGACTCCCCCCCCCGGAGGAAGGTTCTTTGTCCTTGGTTTTCAGTTTCTCCTCTAAGAGAAACGCTTGAAGGGCCTTCTGGCGGCGGATCCTGGTGCGATTGTTGAAGCCCTGGCATTAGAAGCAGGCCTTAGTGTCGTGTTCCGGGCCTAGGCAGCGCATGTGGATCCTTGAAGGGGATCCTGTTTGCCGCAGCCACACTTCGATTGGTGACCCTCCAGAGAAGTAGTTGGAGAGGACATCAGTTGAATCCAAAGTAGTGAAGGAAGACCAAATCGTCGTAGCTCTAAAAGTTGTTGCACGCTAGAAAAAGGACCGAGAGGCCGATACTTGCGATGTCGATGGCGGGAAAAGAACTGAGGATTATGGGGGGACCGCCTCCTTATGTACTACGCCTGACGTCGGGGGCAGGACCGACGTCTGAGGCAGTCCCCACTGAAGACTGCTAGCTAGAAAATTTCCGTGGGGACCCGACGCCTGCCGGCTTCAGTCCTAATAGTGTAACCTGCTGCAAGAGCTGTATCTCGCAGTAAGATCACCTCATCCTAGGAGAAGGATATCTGAACAACAAAATCTACCTCCAGCGGGGATGGTGGGAGGGAAATTACCTGCTGCAAGAGCTGTTCTCAAAGATCTACTGTTATGGTAAGTTCTTACGTAATTGTACTATCTTACTTCGAGAAACAGCTCTTGCAGCAGGTTACACCATTAGGACTGATTCCCAAGCAATAATGGAAATCCCACACCATTGGGAGGAGGGAAGGTAGAAATCCTTAATGGAACCAAAGCCTAGGACAGAAGTCCTTGAAGGACTGCTAGATCAAAACCTGCTCTTAGCCTCGATGCAATATCCAGGCTATAATGCCCGATGAAAGTGTGCACGGAGCTCCAAGTAACCGCAGCACAGATGGCCAAGGTGGACACATTCTTAAGGGCCGCAAAGGAGATAGCCACCCCCCTTGTGGAATGACCCTTAACCGCGCCCAGTAAGGGTTTGTTGCACTTCTGGTAACAGAACGTGATACACTGAATGAGCCACCTGGACAGCGACTGTTTGGAAACAAGGAGCACCCATCATCCTGTGGGCAAAGGAGACAAAAAGCTGGTCCGATTTTCGGTGGCGTTTGGTTCTAGTCAGGTAGTATTGGAGACACCGATGCACATCTAGGGTGTGCAACAGGGCCTCTCCTCGATTTGAATAGTTGGGCAAGTACACTGGTAGATCGATGGCTTGATTAAGAGTGAGAGCTGAGACCACCTTAGGCAGAAATTTGGGTTTAGTCCGTTGGGATACCCTGTCTTGGTGAAAATAAGGCTCTTTGCACATGAGTGCATGGAGTTCAGAAATTCTTCTGGCTGAAGTAACGGCAACTAAAAACAACGTCTTCCAAGTGAGAAGACATAGCTCGCAATCTGCGGCTGGTTCAAAGGGTGGCAGCATGAGTTGCTCCAGGACAAAGGGTAGATCCCATGGCAGAATTGGATCCTTTATCGGAGGTCTAAGGTGGAGAATACCTCTCAGGAAGGCTCGTGTCGTGTCCAACTGAGATATGGTGAGTTGGCCTATAGGACAATGATAGGCTGATATGGCAAAGAGGTGGACTTTGATCGAGGAGTAAGCCAAGCCTGTCTGAAAGAGAGACAGGAGATAGTCCAAGACCGACTTTTCTGGACAGTCTACAGGCAAAACCCCCCGCGCCTGAGCCCATAGGCAAAAATGGCGACATTTCATGGCGCAAGTGGCATGAGTGGCCGGTTTTCTTGCAGCCACAAGGACATCAGCTACCTCTTGCAAGACCCAGTGTCGCAAAATGGCTATGTCTCTAGGAGCCAAGCGTTCAGGCTCAACTAACGAAGGTCCAGATGGACCAAGAAGCCCTCCTCCTGAGACAACAAGTGAGAGCCGACTGGCAGAGGCACCGGAGGTTCCCGGGATAGCTGGTGTAGAAGAGGGAACCAGATCTGCCTGGGCCAGAACAACGCGATGAGTATCAGCGTCGCTGGCTCTCTGCGAAGTTTCAGAAGAACCCTCTGGATCAACGGAAAAGGGGGGGGAGGCATAGAGGAATCTGCCAACCAGGAGAGGGACAACGCATCTCGACAGAAAACACCAGGCCCTGGATCTAGCGAACAAAAATTGGGCAGTTTTGCGTTGGATGGGGACGCGAAAAGGTCTAACTCTGGTGTACCCCATCTGTGAAACAGATCCTCTACTACCTCCTGGAGTAGTTCCCACTCGTGGACTCTGGCCCGAGAGTGGCTCAGGCCGTCTGCGATGACGTTGTCTACTCCAGGGACATTAACAGCAATGAAATTTGCACCATGTTGCAGAACCCAATCCCACACCCTCATGGCCTCCCTGCAAAGCTAGTAGGAATGGGTGCCTCCTTGTTTGTGGAGGTAATACATCACCGCGGAATTGTCTGTAACAGAAGAGTACCCAATGGAATCTCCGTCTGGAAGGCCTGCAGGGCGTAAAGAGCTGCTCTCATTTCCAGGGTATTTATGTGGAGATGAGTCTCTTGGGCTGTCCACAGGCCCTGAGACCGGACACCGTCGAGAAGTGCATCCCATCCGAGCCCTGAGGCGTCTGTGGAGAGTGTCACAATCGGAAACGGCGCAATGAAGCGGACTCCCACCAACAGATTCTTTGGATCTAGCCACCATTGCCAATCCCGGATTACGGCCTTCTTGGTCCAAATTGGGAGCTGCAGATGGTCTTGCTTTTGATCCCACTGGACCCGTAACATCCACTGGGTCAGCCGTATGTGGAGACGGGCTAGCAGGACCGTTGCAATGGCCGCAGCCATGTGTCCGAGCAGGCAAAGGACCAGTCTGGCTGGGACGGTCTTTGCCAAGATGTCCCTGATGAGGGATCTGACGTGTTCCGCTCTGTCCTAGGGAAGAAAGGCTTTCCCCTGGACGGTGTCCAGAACTGCGCCTATGAACTGCAGAGTCTGTGACGGAACCAGGCGTGACTTCTCTTGATTGATCATGATGCCCAACATCTCGAACAGAGATTGAGTACAATGAATGACGGACATCAAGGCCTCCCGAGAGGACGCCATGAGAAGCCAGTCGTCCAGGTAGGGGAACACGTAGTGGCCTTGTCTCCTCACAGTTGCCGCTACAAGCGCCATTCACTTTGTGAATACCCGAGGTGCAGATGACAGTCCGAAGGGAAGGGCTCAGAACTGATAATGGTGGCCCTGAAACTCGAAGCGCAGAAACTTCCTGTGCGCTTGAGCGATGGGTATATGCAGGCAAGTGTCCTGCATGTCCAAGGACGCTAGAAAAGCGCCCTGCTTGAGCATGGGAATCGGACCTGGGAGGGTCACCACGCGGAAGCATTTGTACAGGACCAACTCGTTGAGGTCGCTGAGGTCCACTATCTGACGGAGGTCCCCTGTTTTCTTGGGACCCAAAAAGAAGTGAGAATAATAACCTGCACCTCTCTGGTTCCGTGGTACGTGCTCTATAGCTTCTTTTCCAAGAAGCACGAGCACCTCCTACTGTATGAGCAGGGCTTGCTGACCCAAGTAATGGGAAAGCAGGGGAGGTCTTGCCGGTGTGTGGTTGAGGAATTCTATAAAGTGGCCTTTCTTGACCAATTGGAGAACTCACCAGTCGGCGGTAATCAACTGCCACCCAAAAAATTGGCGAGCGATAAGACCCCCAACCTTCTGTGCCCGTTGATCCAGAGGAGGGGCGGGGGCCAGGAGGAAGTCATGCTGTGGCAGCACTGGTCCCTGCAAGCTGGGCCGGTTTAGCGTAGCGCTGGCCTCTGCCTGGGGACGACTTAGCCTGGGCTTTACGTTGAAAAGTGCCCCTTTGTTGCTGGCCGGAACATGGCTGCTGCCTTTGTTGTCAGCCGGGAAAATGACTCTGGTTCCTACAAAAGGAACCAGGCCTGGATCTGTACATGGCCTGTACAGACCTGACTGCCTTCTCAGCATCCTGGAGTTTGGTGACAACCTTCTCAGAGGGTTCACCAAAAAGTACTTCGCTGTTGTAAGGGACATCAAGAATGTTCTTCTGTACGTCCGGGGTAAAACCGGAGACACTGAGCCAAGAGCGTCTCCAGAGACAGATGCCTGAAGCTGCTGCTCTGGCAGACGAGTCTGCAGAATCGTATGCGGCTCGTAGTACTTGGGTACCCACATCAGACAATGTGCGGAGAAGGTTTAGAAACTCCGCCTTCTGCTCGCCATACGAAAGTTTATCGACCAGGTCCTGGCCCTGTTTCCACAGGGCGTTCTGAAACTGTACCATGTGAGATAGGTAGTTCAGGGACCTGATGGAGCATGTAGCAGCTGCATATATGCACCTCTCCAGGGCATCCAACTGTTTGGATTCCTGGTCCAGTGGCTGTGTGCTCATGTGCTGCGGTCTTTGGGACCGGTCATGCAAGGCCGTAATGACCAGGGAGTCTGCCAGAGGTTGTTGAGCCAAGTACTGGTCCTCTGTCGGGGCCTTGTACAAGCGGTCAGCTTGCTTCGGCACAGCGGGAGTGGAGTGCAGACACTTCCACGCAGCCTTAGTGACGTCCGCGAAGGTGTCCACCAAGGGCGGCACTACCACAGGCTTTGGGTCTTTCTGCCGAAGATAACGGGCAAGGCGCTGTCTTCCGGGGTCAAGGTCTTCAGCATTCCATCCCATGTTGTTCTGGATGTGCCTCATGATCTCAGAAAAAGAAGGTCATCCGGAGGAGACCCAAGTAGGTCATGTGGGTCAGGTGATGGAATGCTGAGTGGAGAAGGAGATCTGGAATATTCCGAGGCATCCGATCTGGAGTCCTCCCCTGACGGAGTGTATCGACGGCGTCTGGGTCGCTTGGGGCTGGGAGACCCTGATGGAGATCTTGAGGGAGGCCTTCTCCGGTCCTTTAATCTACCCCTAGGAGGTGGAGTCTGCTCCTTATGGGTTGGTGGTCATTCTGCTGGCCCCTTTGGTGGAGGAGGGGGCGTAGGAGGTGAAGGAGTAGGAGGAAGAGGAGAAAGAGGAGGTTTCACTGGGACCACGTCTTTGCGGATGGTGTCCCACCAGAAAGTAAAGAGTTCCTTTACTTCTTGAATATTCATGCCCGACGGGCAGGCGGCGGTGGTCTGTCGCTGGGGTCGGGTGTCAGGTCCTCTGGTGTCTCCGGGGTGGGCGAAGGTTCCCTCTGAAGCCCGGCATCCTCTGTGTCGCCCGCCTGGTCTTCGGGCAGTGCGATGTCCTCCTCCGTGGAGTCCCTGTGACCGGTGTCAACCAGTGACTGGGGAGTGGTCTTCGGCTCCGGTGAGGCAGACGCTGGTCGCTGGGCCGACTTCAGGTCCGGTGAATGCCTGGCCGGTGCCTGGTGCTTGGCCGATGTTCTCGGCTCCGGCGAACACCTGGCTGACTTCAGATGCTTGGCTGACGTCGGGTCCGTCGTCCGCCTGAGGGACATCAGGTCCTTCGTCTTCCTGGGTGGGGGAACCGGGCCCCGGGGGGGGGGGGGGAGGAGACCGATCTGGAGTCTGGGTCCAGATGTCGGGTGGAAGAGGAAGACTTGTGGCGTTCAGAGGACTCTGAAGAAGCCGAGAGGTAGTGGAGGAAGCAGAGGGCCTGGAAGTCTTGATGGGCTGAAGAGTCGAAGAGCCGCTGGAAGCCTGGACCTTCACCGGAGGGGGCCGAGACCTAGCCCTGGAGGGAGAGCGGTCCGACTGGGTGGAGCCTGAGCTCCACGAATCTGAGGCCCGGTTCTGGGATCTGGACCTTCCCTTCCCTTCTCCCGGTGCTTGTGGACCTTGGAGGAAGAATCGCCCCTGGAGGAAGGTTCTTTGTCCATCCTACTAAGTTTTTCCCTCTAGCAGGTAAGCCTCAAGTGCCTTCTGATGGCAGATCCTGGTGCGGCTGTTGCACCCTTGGCAAAAGGAGCAGGCCTTGGCATCGCGGTCCGGGCCTAAGCACCGCACACAGGAAGAATGAGGATCCTTGAAAGGGATCTGTTTTCCGCAGGCACACTTTGAAAGGTGACCCTCAAATGAAGGTGTTGGAGAGGACATTAGTTAAGTAGAAACTCTTGGAGAGGACATTAGTTAAGTAGAAACTCTTGAAGTTCTAAGTCGTCGTGCGCTAGGTAGAGACAGAGAGGCCGATGCTGGCGAGTTGTCGGCAGGAAAAGAACTGGGGATTCTGGGGGACCGCCCCCTTACATACTGTGCCTGACGGGAGCGAGGTCGAGGTCGGAGGCGGTCCCCGCTGAATACTGCTAGCTAGAAAATTTCCGTGGGGTCCTGGCGCCTGCCGGCTTCAGTCCTAATGGTGTAACCTGCTGCAAGAGCCGTTTCTCGAAGAAAGATCTGGGATTTAGATGCTTGTACCCCCTTATTGACCAATTCCTGAAGGTCAGCAGAAAATTCAGGTGGGGCCTTTTTAGTTAGTTGTTCGACAGCCTCCCAAAGGGACTTTTGATAGCTGGAGGTATAAGCCATATAGGAGGCTTGTCTGATACCCAAGGAAGATGCCAGGTACCCTTTCTTGGCAAGAGAATCCACCTTCCTGGAATCCTTGTCAAGGGGGGGTGAGAAGCCAGGGGAATGCCAGCCTTCTCGCAGACTGCCTTCTGAACTACCCCTACATGGTTACAATGGCTAGCTAAAGAGTCAGTGCCATTGCCAGCCAGAAGGTACTTCTTGTCCATCTTCTCATCTAAAGGAGAGACAGAACTAGGGGTTTGGAGGATCTTTAAAGTCTGCTTCTTTAGGGACTTGTGAATGGGAGTCGAAAGTCCCGGGGATACAGGAAGATCCATCATCTCCTTGTAATCCTCTTCCTCTCATCCTCCTGCCTGGCCTCTTGTCCAGAGAGCTACAGGGTCTCGGCCACCTGCCTCATAAAAGCAAAATGGGAGGTAGCCTCAGACACAGGCCTAGGAGGGGATTCGTACCGAGGATGGTCAGGGGAGACCTCAGGGTCAATGAGCTCCCCTTCATCCTGTTCCTCATCCTCCTCCTTATATTCAGAAAAGTAATACTCCTCAGGATCAAGGAGTTGAACCGGTGTCTGGAACAGTTGGCTACCCAGACTGTAGCTGCGACGGTTGGCCAAATCCAGATTGCAAAGACTGCACTATTCAAGTGGCCTTTGCAATTTCATCCGCAGTTGGAACCGAGACCGACTGCTTACGCGGTTCCGAACTGCAGCGTTTGGCTTTCTTAGACTGTGCAGGTTCAGAAATTGACTCAGAGTGTCGTTTAGCTGTTGATGGTTCACCTTGGCTTGAAAGGTCGGTTGTCTGATCAGAAGGTTCAGTAGAACCGGAACCGGCCTCAGCAGTCTTGTCCCTTCTTTCCTTCAGTTTACTGAGGGGCCTGTCTGTAAGTGGTCAAAACCCAAACAATACAGGCAAACCAAATGTGGATCAGCTTTTGCAAACTGCTCCCCACATTCAGTACAATGCTGAAACCCAGTGGGATCGTTTTTTCTCTTGGGTTTCTGTGATATAACTCTAAAATTTAGAGCTTAACCCAGTGGCTTACTTAGGCAGGTTAAGCAAGAATCAAATACCTACTTTATCCGTAGTAGCTTAGTTAAGCCAGGATAAAGAAATAGATGAAGAGAAAAATTACTCCGAAGGCTCAGTTAGGCCAGGTAATAGAGAAGACAAAGTCCAAACCGGCCAACGGTTTAGTGCCAGCCAAAAAATGAACCAAGAGCCCCCGGTTCTGGTCAGGACTTTGCACCGGTATCCCAATATAGTGAAAATGTAGATAAACTGAGAAATTTAGAAGTTTGGCCCTCTCACGGTCGCGGAACCAATCGGAAACCGAACACTTACCCAACCTAGAAAACGTGAGCTATACTGAAGACAACGGTTTGAGAATGTTATTGAAATAAAAACAACAAAGCGGTTTTAAATAAACCGTCAAAACTGCGCTAGACGGAAAGCAGCGAGGAGAAATCTCCGAGTCGTCTTCACTGGTGAGCAGAGTAAAGAATCTGATCAGTTACTAGAACGTACCGAGGACAGAGGTTTGAAAACCGAGCTCGAGCTCAACATTCTACGCATTTGCATAGAGTTTAACTCTTGGTTCTCCGGGGCAGTTGAACCCATCGGTCTAACTGCATATTGTCAGAATAAAGCGAGACTTCATGTTGTTTGATTTACCCACAGTCTGCCTTAGCCTGAAGACTAGGATAGCAAGACAAGGAATTCTGCACACTGGAGTGAGCTAGAAGCATGCAAAGGTGTGTTTGCCAGCCAGGACTGAATGTGAGGGAGTGACTGAATTTGTGAGTCTGTAGTCTCAGACTCTGCTGTCTGACTGGGTATTTTCTACACAAATTCATTAGTGGTATTCAAACTGAACTTCTGGGGGCTAGCTTCTTTACAGGGCAGGCCCCAGCCCCATTCTTTTTATTTTCCTGGGCTTGGCACAGTTACCTGTATGATCTGGGTGACTGGTCCAGTGGAGGCCTGGCCGGTGATCGAAGAGGTCTGCATTGGTTTACTCTGGACTACCGAAACCACTTTTCCCAGGTTAGAGATCTGAAAGAAAAAGGAAACATGCCAAGTAAGACCAGGAGGCACCTTGCATATAAAGTCTGTCAGAAAGGCATTGCACATTCCTGTACTTCCGATGCTGACCCCAAACCAGGTGAACCCCTACAATCCTTCCCCTCTCCCTTCGGTGAGACCTTGGGACAGTTTCACTGTGCAGGGAGAGATTTCCCTTTCCTCAGACATCAAAGTCAGGGTTTTACTATAGTGCTGCGACACTGCTCACACCAACATCCACGACAGCGACAGACAATGCCAAGTGTCGGCACTGTACTGTCGGGGATGTCAGTGTGTTTCAATCGGTGGGGGGGCTGTGCCCCCGAACCCCCTACACACCCGGTCTCTAAATATACAACTCCGAATCAGAGCTGGACCAGGGATGGGGCGCAACGCTAAGAGCCGCACCGCTATTGTCTTCATGGACCAGCACAGCAACTCACCGCTTTCAGGCATAATCTGTCGCTGTGCTGGACTTTCTGGTAGTGGTGTCGGCATATGCTCAGTCAGCCCATTGTGAACGTGAAACCCGTCAGCACCACAGCAGAGTCAACTCCTGTAGCACCAACAGCCCAAGTCTGGGAACCTCAGGACACGTGTGGCGGGGAATGGAGCATCTCACAGAACACCTGCCTCCTCAGGGTGGACAGTTAAACATCACCTAGGTATGGCAGCTAGAAGGGAGATGCCTAGGCTTTGCGGTATTCAGCACAAAAACAACCTGTCCTAGCAAGATAAAACGGGCATGCTCAGCCCCATGCCATCTAGCATGAAGTGTTACTGCCACCAATCCCAGAGTTTCTGGAGAGAGGAGTCACGCCAAAAGGACCCAATGCAGTGGAGGGTGTCCCAGAGGGAAGGGGCTCTCAGGGGTCCAAGGCTGCTGACCAGGACAAGCAGGGGCCACTGCAGCTGGGGGTTGTGGCTGTAGTAGTAGTAAGCAACAAATAAAAAAAGGTCACATGTGGGAATGCCACTCACAGCGCTGATTCAGGATCAAAGTCCCCTGTAGCAGTTGAGGTTACGGATCTCTTCCTTAAGATATTGTGAACGGGAGATGGAGACACTCTTGCACAGGGTTGGATAGGGTAAGTTAGGAAGGGCACCTCTGAGATCTAGAGCATCGTCCAGAGCAGACACCCACTGGACTGTCCATGTGGAATCTCAGACTCCACTCCCAAACCCAGGTTTTGGCCTGTTCGGAGAGTACTGCTGCACATCAAACCACCAAACACCTACTCAGTGACAGATGTAAAGGAGAACTGCTCCGAACCTGTTAAGTCTACAGTACGTTTTTTGTAAACAGAGAATACTGGATGGGCAACTATGCAGAACCAGTGTGTTCTGCCACAGAAGGATTCTGATTCCCGCTGACCTCAAGAGCGAAGCTCGAGAGATCCATGGGAATCAGAACCCCGAGGTGGCAAAACACACTGGTTGTGCATAGAGTTGCTCATCCTGTATTTTTTTTTTTTTTTTTTTTTTAAATAGTGTATAGTACTGCGTGGAAAGTATGTTTTGAGAGTTCTTTTACTTTCAAAATGAAACTGACTCATGCAGTCTCTAGAAGTTCTAGAATGCTGTTCTATCACAGTAGGGTAGAACAGCATTCCATGACCTTGGAACTGTGGTAGAACAGCATTTTGAAAGGGATGGAATTCTATACAGACCCCCATTCCACTATACACTGGTTATTCACTTACTGTTTCATCTTTACTGGCCCTTTAGTAAATTCAGTGTGTGTTTCCGATTTACATATTGCTGGTAAATAAGGACAAGTAAACATAATAGGGCTTTTAATAAAACTGTAGAACGCAAAACCAAAAATGCAGCACTGTAGTTTAGAGGCTTACCTACAGAATGATGTGCTCTGTGTGTATTACAAATGCAATTTAATCAATTTTCATCAGCTTTGAAACAATGCCCCAAATGTAAACAAATTCTGACTTTAGTTTCAAATGCTGCGCTCGTAAAGACTTAAAATGGCCGCAATGTCCTTACACAACGTCGTCAATGGAGCAACAGCATTCCAGAGAGCTAATACACTCTGCAGAGGGACTTTATTAACTACAGAATTAACATTAGCGAAGCATTTATCAAAATCCTTTACTGTGCATGTGTGAAAAGGCTGACATGTACAGTAAAGAATTTTGATAAACGCTTTGCTAATGTTCATTATATAGTTTATCAAGTCCCTATACAGAGTGTACTAGCTCTTTGGAGTGCTGTTGCTCAACTGACATTGTGTAAGAACATCGCAGCCAGTTTAAGTCTATTTAGGAGCACGGCGTTTGAAACTAATGTTGGAATTTGTTTACATTTGGGGCACTGTTTTAAAGCTGACGAAAATGGATTAAATCGCGTTTGTAATACTCACAGAGCACATCATTCTGTAGGTAAGCCTCTAACCAACAGTGCTGCCTTTTCGGTTCTGTGCTTTACAATTTTACTGAAAGTCCTGTTTCCTTGTCCTTGAATGTCCCTTCCTAAGCTCTTCCACTGTCACAATGCATCTGTATTCTGCTAGAGAACTCTCTGGTTGAAAGAACAAACATCATACAGTTCTAAAATGGTATCGACCACCAGTTTATAAAACAGTAACATCCACTGAATTTACTGAAAGGCCAGTGAAGATGGAACAACAACAGAATGAAATCCAGTATTTAAAACACTGCTTCTACAGAAATGACGAACTGCAGGTACAGCCCAGTTCTCCTTCAAAAGGGGGGGGGGCCCTTCCGTGTACCATTCATATAGGGATTCATTCTACAACAAGGGCAGTTTATTAGCCTGACCTGTCAGAATCGTGCTCAGAGTTCTGTGCACAAACTGTGACACAGGTAAACCTCCAGAGAACTAACAGAATGCGGCCCATAAACACAAAATGCAAACTATAGTTTCCCACATCGCTTTTTATTCAGGTGCAGTTATATATGGATCATTCAGGGGTACGAATATCATTTCTGAAAACAGGAACATTATAAATGGCTGCCAATCAGAAATAGTTTCCTATCCTCAAGAGATTAGCCATTGGCAAGTCAAGACTGTCCTGAGCAGTGCTGAAAATGTCATGGGTCATAGGCTGCTTTTATCACAAAAGAAATACTACAAATTGCACCCTTTTCTGGAACCTGCTAGTCTCAAGACCCTGGTGAAAGCTTTGGTCTCACCCCTGCCTGGAGTACTGCAATACACTCTAAGGGATTACCCTGTGGCCAGATCCACCAGCTGCAGCTAGTACAAAATACTGCAGCGAGGTTTCTGACATCTGTTGAGAAGTCATACCGAATCTTCCCCAAGCTACTGTTCCTGCACAGGCTCCCTGTCAGGCAGTGATTGATCACAAGTTTATTTTTCTATTAACTACATTTAAAGGTCTAAACTGACTGGGACCTGTCAATTGTGTGCAAATAACCTCCTATGTGCCAGGAAGGATGGCCTGTTCCACAGGCCAAGGGCTTTAATCAGTCGATCTTTTTCCAGGTTAAAATATACTGGCAAAAGGCTTTTTGGTTACATCCAATGGCCTCTGGCACACACTTCATATACAAACGAGAGGATCAGCAAAGGTCTTTTAGCCCTGAAGGTATATAAGGTGCAAGAGCCAGATGGGATACATCGGAGGGTTCTCAGGAACTGCATCACAACTGGCTAAACCCCAGCATGGCTATTCAATTACACAATTCATTCAGGGCTGGTTCTAAAAGACTAGAGCAGTGGACTCATTTCCATTCCATAAGGTTGGGACAAGAAGAAACCAGGAAATTACCGGCCTGTCGGTCTTACCTCTGTTGTGGGTAAATTTATTTCATTTTTGTTGCCTGGGAAAGAAGGACTCGCTAGACAGATGGAAATCACCCGAAACCGAACCGGATTAAGCTGTTGGTACTTTTTGTGAACAGGGAGAAATTTGCCAGGACACAAGGAACAGTCTAATCTTTTCAAGGACTGCCATGGGATCTTTAAAACGTCCACCTGAACAACTGCAGGCAAACCAGACCACGGCTTAAAGTTTCATCCGAAAGACGGCAAATGGAAATTACGTACTTACCGCAATTCTTGATCTTCTTTGACGAAGTCTCCACCACTCAGTAACACTAATGGGACAACGCTGGAGGTACTTGGACCCCTCGGGAGCCAAAACTCTTCAAGAGGGCCGGTGCCAGGATAGGACAGCGCATGCATGGTGCCGCAAGACTAGCTCGTGCTGTATAAGCTATCTCTGTGTCGACCACTCAATCTCCTCAGTACCTTTTCGGCCGAGGAGGTGCAGCGTAAACTAACTAAAGAAAACCTAACTAACTTCCGGGCATGTGAAGGCCCAGATGACCCATGTAAGAAGGGTCAATTTAACAATGTCTTCACAGCCTGAACAACAAGGAAGTGAAGACCAAAACAGAACAAGTGAGCTCTGGGGATGGTGGGTGGGTGTGTGAATGAGTGGTGGAGACTTTGCCCAAGAAGATCAAGAATTATGGTAAGTACATAATTTCCAGACTTACGGTTGAGCTGTCGGCTGGAATGCAGCACTGAAAGATCAAGCTACAGGGACCTGACAAACAAAAACTCCCAGAATCAGTACAAAACAAATCAAAACCAGAAAAACCTTTTCATACAAGAGACTAGAGGAGTTACAGAACTGAATGAGAGTCCGAAAAAAAGAAGAAAAACAACTGATTTAGCTGCACAGCAGACCAGACAAGTGAAAGACTCTCAGACTGGTGATTCCGGCCTACCAGACATGGCGGAGCCCCCCCACTATCTCCTAATGGACAACCCAGCTATGCTGCAATCCTGGCAGAACTCAAAGGATTCAGAGATGAAATTCACTCCTTTCACACTGAACTATCCACAGAACTAGCTAAAATAAATCAGAAGGTATCTGAACTGGAGTCGGCTCACACAGAAATTGATACAAGAATCGATAGCCTGGAGAGAGAGTTGTGGTGCATTTAATAAATGAACAAAAGCTATTAACAGACAAATGTGAAGACCTTGAGAATAGATCAAGGAGAAATAATCTACGCATTCATGGAGTACCAGAGGAGGAAGAAAGACAGGATATGCTTAAATTTGTGGATACTTTATTACGGGAGGTACTACAACTTGATCCAGCCACCAAACTAGACACAGAACGAGCTCACAGAGCCCTCACCCTGAAACCTCAACATACTGATCAGAGGCTGCGCTCCGTAGTGCTCACGCTATTAAACTACGCAGTAAAACAGCAACTGCTGTCAAGAGCATGGCGCATGAGGGACATTCAATACAAGGGCAGATGTCTTTATTTCAGTAATGACTGCTCCTCACAAATAGCAGCAAGGAGAAGGGCCTATGCCCCGATACTTCACACCCTGAAACAGCAGCAGCTGAAGTTCATTACACCATATCCTGCAAAGCTTATAATAATGTTTCCTGAAGGCCCACAAACATTTGAAACTCCAGAGGAAGCCAGCAAAGCTCTCCAGGTCCAGAACATCGTGGTACCCCAGCAGATAACATCGGAAACTCAGGACGTAGAGGCACTCAAGTCAGGAATCGTTTGGGAGAAGGCACAGAAAATGCAAACCAGAAAGAGCCAAGGCTACTCCACATTACAAGATGTTAAAAACCTTTTACTCAAGTTCCAGAGGACTGCCCCGGATTGACTATCTGAGAAAGGGGCTCTGGTAATCTTTCCAGCCAACGACGAGAGTCTGGGCATGCACTTTCTTTTACAGCATCTGTTTAAGCCATCTAAAAAAACAAGCATTTGTCAATGCCGAATGTTTGTTTGCTGGCAGTGGTAGTGTAGAAGTTCCAGAGCTGTGTAATAGTAATGGCAGTGAAGTATTGAACTGAAGCCAACCCCACCACCACCCTGCAAAGAGTGACAGGCATTGGGGTGTGCCTTTTGGTGCCGTCAGGCATAGCGGCCATGCCATTCCGCCACCCACCCTCGGAGTCCTGCGGTGTGCCTTGGGGTCTTTGGCCTTATCGCACCCATTCCATCAGGAAATACGGTGAGATGAGGTGCGGTATAGGAGAATGGGGTGAACTTTGGGGCGAAGAGTCCAAGGCATACCTCGATGCCTCTCACTGGCTGCAGGCGGAATGGTATGAGCATTACAGGCAGAATCCCAAGTCACACCCTCGAGCGCCTGTCATTCTCTACAGGGTTGGGCGTTATGGTTGGAAACCCTAATACCTCGGGCATTCGTTGGTATTTTCACTCCAAAGTTTCAACGTGGTTTTTTTGTGACCCTACCTCATGAACAGTGGCAATATCAGTTTGTTAGCCAAAAGCTGCTTATGCACAGTGACTAAGGCATTTAGCACCACAGGTGCAAAAACATTCCGAACAGGATGTAAAAAATGACAGCTGTACTGTTCATGGGGAGGTGTAAAAATGGCAATGTTGCAAATCTGCACTAAAAATATTCAAAAAAACTGGTGAAGCCACGGGCGTGCATAGAAACTGTGCAACGCACACCCATAATATAATTAGTTTGGGGATTTTTTTACAGCAGATTGTCAACACAGGCATTTTGGGACCTCCTATCATGAACAGTGTCACTGTGATTTTCTTTATCTGTCCCAAACAATGATGTCCCACAGCGACCACGCATCTCTGCGCTGCACGTGTGAAAACACATTTCGGCCATGTTGTGAAAAATGACAGCTGTACTGTTCATAAGAAAGTGTGGAAAAATGCCACTGGTGAAAATCTGGACTGAAAATATTACAAAGCCATGAACTTACGAGGGTGCGTGGAAACTGCGCAATGCTCACTCCTAACAGTCATTTTATGGACTTTTGACACCAAATGTTCAACATAGCCATTCTAAGACCCCTGCTCATGAACAGTGTAACTGTGATTTTCTTAATCTGTCCCAAAGCGTTGCTTTCGCGCACCTGACTGCACCGATGCATACATGTCTGGAAAACATTACAGACGACATGTGAAATAATAGCAGCTACTGCTCATAAGGAAGTGTAATAAAATGGCAATGTTGAAAATCTGGATTGAAAATATTGAAAATTTGCAAACTTACAAGCGTGCGTGAGGAACTGCGAGCACACTCGTGAAACAGTAATTTCTAACGGATTTTTCACCAAATTTTCAACATAGCCATTTTAAGACCTCTGCTCATGAAAAGTGTCACTGTGATTTTCTTAATTTGTCCCGTACATTGATTTTGCACACTGACTGCGCCATTGTGCGCTACATGGTCGAAACACGTTTTGGGTGAGATGTGAAAAATGACAGCTGTACTACTCATTAGAAGGTGTGGTAAAATGGCAATGTTGAAAATCTGGAGTGAAAATATTGAAAATTAGCGAACTTATGAGCGCATGAACTGCACAACGACGCCGAAATAAATATTTTTTTTTTGGAATTTTTCCACCAAATTTTCAAAATAGGCTTCTTGAGAGCTCACCTTATAAACACTGGCAGTGTTTCGTTAATCAGTCCCAAAAGGTGATTTTGCGCAGTGACTGCGAAATCACCCTTCGGGCCCGAATAACGCCATGACAGTGACAGCATTTATGAGAAAGGGTCCTAAAAACCCCATGTAGAAAATTTGGTGCAAAAATTCCAAGAAATGCCTGAGACATCCCATT
Organism: Neoceratodus forsteri; assembly: GCA_016271365.2. Taxonomy (NCBI): domain Eukaryota; kingdom Metazoa; phylum Chordata; order Ceratodontiformes; family Ceratodontidae; genus Neoceratodus; species Neoceratodus forsteri. The sequence goes on from CM028138.1 coordinate 425,059,427, forward strand.
ATACAGCTTACCGGCATTTCCTCAGTTCATGATGACTTTTGAAAGTGCAAGTCGGTCCACGAAAATGTCGTCGGCGCGGTCCGGAGGTAGGAAGTAATGGGGTGTGGGGAGGCAGGGTGCGCAGGGGTGGCTGCGGGTTGTGGTGGGGGCAGGGAGAAGCGCCGAGGGACAGTTTTTATTTGCAGGTTTTTTCCCCCAATGACAACAGGATGTTTACATGCTGGGATGGGCTCCCAGCGTGGCACAAAAGGATGGTTGGGGGCGTGGAGCCGACGGGGGATTAGACTTACAGCCAGCCAAGCATCTGTTGCCATGCTGGGGTGGGCTCCCAGCGTGGCACCCTATACCGGGGGAGAGACAGTGGAGCCGGCCCAGAGTTAAGGCACCTGTCGACTGCTCTGACGAGTTGCCATGCTGGGGTGGGCACCCAGCGTGGCATGTGGAGATTTTCTTTTTGGGGGTGCGCACCACAGCGGCGGGGAATGGGCACCGGCTCATACAGTGTGTGCGTGTGGGGAGGGGCAGCACGCGGTGTGCGTGTGTGTGTGTGTGTGTGTGGGGGGGCGCGCATGAGCAGGCGATATCTTATCGCTGCTCACTGAAGCGTAGCTCCCCCTTTCAACTGTACTCCACTGCATTTTGGAGCTGTCATAGACAGCTCCAGCAGGCATTGGAGAACTGCGGCCGCACCTGCAAACACACCGACTGAACTGGGAGACGGCTGCCACACCTCCGAAAACTCGGATGATGGCATTATGTTTCTTGCACATGCATGCAAGCAAACATAACTAGCCGAAGTGGTGCAATGTTAAAGGGGCTGAATCTTTGTAATTTAGAATGTTAGTCAGAGATATTAATCAAGGGAAATGGGGGCTGAAGTACAGACTCAAGCAATCTATGTACAGTAATCAGATTTCTTTTTATTGTTTAGTGTTAAAAAAAAAAAGTCTGGGACAATTATGGTGAAACAACTGAAAACTATCTTACCTCCTCTCCCCCCCCCCCCCCATTTATATCTACCTCTGTTAATAGCCTCGGCTACCATTCCTCATTTGTTGATGAGCTCCCCTATTAAAACCAAATTTTTAAATAATACTGTTGGGTCCCATGCGGCGAGGTAATGGAGGTGCATTCAGCTAGACGGCAACATGGAAACAGTCACGTGCAGCGGATATTGGGGCAGCATCAATTTATTTGGTGTAGTCCAGAGCTGCGCGTGTTGTTTGCCTGCTCCATGTTACTAATCTTTGTACATGGTGCTGGGGGCCCACGTTGACCTCGTAAGCCTCCCCCACAGGGAAATAACATTCATCCCTGCACAGGAGGGAGTACAGATCCCTCCCTACCTAGGGAGTCATTACAGACTTGTTCTGTAATCCATGTAAATAAGTTAATGTTACACTGTTATGATGAGAAACCTAGGCATGAAAGTTACAAATTCTCCTCAGAAACAATATTCTTTTACTTTTGTTACTCCTGCAGGCTAACACGAATTAAGATGTGTGTTAAACCTAGCAGGAATCAATACATGATTGGGAGTACCACCAAATCACCACTAGAGGGGGATAAATACTGTCATCTATTACCGATCTTTTGTAAGGTATACAAATATGTTTTGTACATTTGTACCCTATCTTATGGGTATATTATTTTGTATATGTTTTTAAAATTAGACAATGAGGACTCGAACATACAAAAAGCTATTTTGGTGAGTTTGCTTTGGACTTAAAACTGCTTACCAGCAATTTGGGCTTAGAATATATGGAGAGGCGATGTTTACTATATTGGGTGACAAGAACAGTAGGAAACTGGGATTATGCAATATAAAATACTTGGTAATGATACAAAATGGGAAAATCATCCCTGAAATTGTCTCTTAATATTAATGGGATCCATAGCCCAGTTAAGAGATCCCGTTTGAAGCAATTTATTATGAGACCATCCTGAAAATACAGGTTACTCACCTGTAACAGGAGTTCTAGGAATGGTATATGTTGTTCATCCACACTGTCTGGCAGGTATCCTTGCCGCTTTAAATCTTGCCGGAAGGTCTTCAAGCTGGCTCCTCCCACCCACCCGGGTGGTAAAACCCTCAGCCCGCCTATGATGCCAGATCTAGCTCGCTGGAAGCCATGCCAGCGCCGGGCCGGGAGGCCGGTGGGTCGGTGGATGAAACAAATACACACCATTCCTAGAACTCCTGTTACAGGTGAGTAACCTGTATTTAGGGACATGGATATGTTGTTCATCCACACTGTCTGGCAGACTCCTAGCAGTTCTCCGGGAGGAGGAGGAGGCAAAGCACACCCCTACTTAGGTAAAAGACTGGAGAACCAAGGCCCGACCAGCACCCAGCGGCCAAGGCCGTGTGGAAGGGAAGAGCCTGCTTCGGGCAGAGCCCTGCGGATATCCTGGACCGGAGAGTCCTGGAAGCAGCCACCGATGCAGCGGAAGGACAGGCAAAAAGCGCTTATCCTCTGGGAGGCTCCATGCCCGCTCCGCCTATAGTGGAGACCTTTACAGGGGTGACCTACCGCTTGTCTTCCACTGGGCTGCAAATCTGCCACAGATGCGGCTCAGCGAAGATGATGAACAGCTGGCTAACCTCTCCGAACTTTAGCATTATGCTCCCAAGAGGTGAGCGCGAACGGTTCACGGAACCTGAATACAGCCTCCGAGGTGTGAATGGGGATAAACCCCGGCAGAGGCAATATCCCCGGAGGGAAGACCAGCCCACCGCCTCCAGAGGGACTCCTGGTGGGCGAGGACAAACCCAGTCCCTGTGGAAGACCGAATAGGGAGGTTAAAGGAGCGCTTGAACTCCCCCTGCCTTCTGGATGGCGGAGTGGCCCCAAGAAGGTGTTCTTCCACAACAGGTGAAACTCCGTGACCTGTGCAAAGGTTCAGATGGCTTGCCCATGAGCCAAGCCCATACCAGCAAGGGATTCCACAGAAATGGGATACTCTCCCCAAAAGGGAGAGGCGTGATCGAGGCCAGAAGTGCCAAACCACTTTCTCCGCGACCACCAGCTGCCTCCCGCCCGCTACCGGAAGACAGGGATGACCCGCAGAAGCACCTAGAGGGTCGTCAGCCGAAGCCCTGGTTTAAGGATGGACCGCAGATGGTCCAGAATGCTCGCCCAGGGACGGGAAGGCACGACCCTATCCCATCATCAAAAGGGAGAACTTCTCCCAGAGGACGAGCATCTTGGCCGACTTCTTAGCTGGACGCCTCGAAGGTCGAGGACCTTGCCGAAAGACCCTAGGCCTGGCCCCTAGCCGCATAGGGGTCGGCCTACAGGTGCAGGGATTGAAGGTCCAGATGGATAACCTTCCCCTGAAAAGGAAAGACAGGACCGGGCGGACTAGAGGCCGCCTCGGGAGCCTGGGGCTGAGACTGAGGAGAGCTGGATACCAGAACTGGCAATCCAGTCTGGGGCTACCAGCATCACCTGCGCCAAGTCCCTCCTCGCCTTGCCCGCAGGTCAAGGGAAATGGGGGAGAGGCACGGAGGGTCCGGGGTCCGTGGCCCCGATGGCATCCCCTGCAGCAGGCCTTGCTGAGGGGGCGGGCAAAAAACAGTCTCGGCCTGGTATTCTCCCCGGAGGGAAGAGGGAGAAGATCCTGTGCTACCTCCGGCAGGGGAGACCACTCATGAGGCGCAGCCTATGCCCGGCTCAGGGCAGCAGCCAGGGAATCGGGCTCCTGCCAACAAATGGCTGGGAACCCTCGACTGCGCAACAACCCAATGCGGAAAACCTCCTTGCACTGAGACAAGGGGATCGACCGAACCTGGCGGAGTAGGTAGCACATGGTCTTGGTATAGTCCTACTTGGACCTGTAGACCCTGTACAAGCGGAGTGAGGGGTGCAGGCTAAGCGGACCCTCTGTCTCCAGCGAGCAGGAAGGACATCGGAACTTGCAAGAGGACCAGAGGCGAAGCACTCTGTATTCCCCAAGATGGGCAACCCACCCATCCGAGAAGCATCGGTCGGAGAAGACCGCCAACTCAGGGCAAACAAGCAGGATGTTCTCCTGCCGAAGTTGGAACAGTCCAAGGGAGCGTTCTCTTTAACTCCTGGGCTGTAAGTGATGAACTGGTCCAAGGAACGCAGCGCTGTGACCTCTGGCTGGCCCCTCCCACTAAGGGAAGGACGCCCTGAGGCCCAGGAGGAGCAGGACGTTATTTCCCGGCCAACCCGACCGGCAAAGGAGGAAGAACCTCAGCCCTGTTGGCCCGGAGCCGAACTCGGACTCAAAAGTCGAGCTTAGTCCCAAAGAAGCTTCACCGCTAAGATACGAGTTCTCACTAGGCTCCCAAAAATGGGAGACCAGTCTGCCTTCCGGGTGGGATGACATCCGGACCCTTCAATGCTGCAGAGACTGCTGAGCAAAGAAGTGCTAGGAACTCGTAAGGAGCTCCCCCGCAAGAAGGGGTGGAGCCTCCCCAGAAACGGATGGAACGAGGGGTAGGTACATCCTGGAGACCAGGAAACAGCTACACTCCACATTCTGAGAATGGGATGTCTGAAGAAGAGAGACCATCCAGGCGTGCGGGAGAATGGGCGCAAGCCCCCGTCCGTATGAGACCAGGAATACCTGGACGCAAACCCAGGGTTGAATGGGGGGGGGAATCCACAGCCTTCCTGATCACCTCTAACTAGAGAGCCAGGCATGTCGGATGACCGACACAGGGGCAGTGAACTCAAGATCCCCATGGGGCAACAGCTCAAAAGGGGAACCGCTCGCAACCTGCGACAGGATCCACCTTAAATACCTCCAGAACGAGGTGCGGAGCCGTCCCCCCATGGGGAAACCCGGGCTGGGACGACGGGGCCCGGGCAATGCCCCTTGGCCCGTCACTGAGCAGGCTTAGAGGGGGAAGGAGCCGAGGAGACCCTCGGTTTCCTGCCTCCCTGCTTCCTTTTGGAGGAAGACGCTGGTCTGGCAACAGGCCGCCCAGCGCATGCCTGCTGGCCCTTATGCTGGGCGGGGGCCCCAGGGCTCAGGGGGCAAAGGGGCTTACGCAAAGGCTGACGGCTGCCCTTGACCCTCCGGGTGAGAGTGACCGAGTCCGGAGTGGCATCGGACTTCTCGGGCCCATGGATGTATCCCTCCACTCCAGGGCTGAAAAGGTCAATCCCCAAGAAGGGGATGTCCGCCAACTTGTGCTGGGTTTCCAAAGAGAAGGAGGATAACCTCAGCCACACCCTGCGGCGCATGGCCACTGCGGCCGCCACTGATCTGGCACAGGAGTCGCCTAGATCCAGAGCTGTCTGGAGCTGCTGCCGCCACCGCCCCTACCTGGTGACTGCCGAACCGTGGTCCACAGGTTACCTGGGAGATGAGGAGAACCTCATCCAGGGAGCCCAAAAGGTGTGGGAGAAATGTGCCATCAATGCAACCGAGCTGGCCTGACGGAGGCCTAGGGAGGACATAGCGTAAACCTTACGCCCGACATAGTCCATCCTTCTGGACTCCTTGTCGGGGGTCTGTCCACATCCCCAGCATTTCCAAGACATTGGAAAACGTCGTCGGTGATTACCCCTTCAGCCGAGGGGTGCTCCGAGAAACCGGGCAGAGAACCGACAGGGATAGGGTACCTCCGAGCCACCCTGGCCGAAGGCGCAGGGCAGGAAGTAGGCCGCCGCCATAGCTCCAAGGCTGGGCCCACGATAGCCTCAGCCACTGGGAAGGCCTCCGAGGAAGAACCCCCTCAATCCAGAATCTCCATAAGGAGGTAAGGTGCCTGATCGGAGACGGGCTCGAGCTGCATTCCAGTAAATTCTGAAATGAGCTGAAGTAGACCCTTCGAAGACGATGGGCTGTCTACTGGATGTTCCTGGGAAGACCCCAGGTCCTCCTTGTTAGGAAACATGGCAGAGCCTGCTTCAGGCTCCGAAGGATCTGCAAAGCTGCAGAGCAGAGCACTCTTCGCCCACGGGGAGGGCAGGAGTGAGGAACCCGGTAGGACCGAAGGACAGGCCATGGCCTGGTTTGAACTTCGCCAAAGGCGGAGGGGCAGCAGGGTCGGACGAGCAACCGGCCCTGGAGAAGGCTCCTCGACCCGATTCGAGAGGGGCTGCCGACCAAGCGCGCTGATTGCTATCCGGAGAATGAATGGGGTCGGTTAAACCCAGACAACAATGCTGTCGCCACATAAGTTCTCGTAACACCGGACGCCAACGGCATCGAAACCACTCCTCATCCGAGGAGGGGACGAGGAAGAAACGCAAGCCACTTAACTCGGTGCCTCGGCAAACGCAGAGAGATCAGCGTGAGCAGCTAGACCGAGAGGTTGACGAGACCCGAGACCCAAATCTCGGGTGGACCGAGGGGGCCTGGGAAGAAGCGGGCGCACCCGCTCCTCCCTCGACTCGGGAAGAAAGGACCGAGGGCTGTACGACCGAGGGAGGACAGAGCCTCAGCTTCATGACGGCAGGAGAGAACACAGCATCAGCAGACCCGAAGAGCGGGTGAGAGACTCGACAACGTCGGCAGGGGCTAACCCGGCTCGACCTGCAGGGGATACCGTGAGGCCAGTGGCGAAGCGAATCCTCGCCAGTGAGGCATCGGCCGCACGAGGGAGGAAGATTCCGCTCCCGACGAAAGGCCCGCCTCGGCCCAGCACAGCCATGGGCGGCGAGCAGGGCTCCAGGTTCCCTCTCCCTTGGAGGAGAATGACGAAAACTCCTGAGCGAGCTGCATGAGGAAGAATCTAAGGAGAGCGGATAAGCTCCGCAACCAGCAGGGGACCGCCCTTCCTGCAGGATCAGACTGTAGAGAAACAGTCGAAAGCGGACACCCGCGGGTCGATGGAATCTCCAGAGTGGAGAAACTACGGATGTCCGAGCCCGAGCAGGCCGCGAGGTCCTCAGAGAGCTGACCGAAGGGCAGAACAAGAGTTGCAAGCCTGAGGATCGTGATCCAAGTCCAGGCAAAAATGCATGTGGTGCGAGTCCCTCCTGGAGGAACTAACGTACGCCTCCGGGCCGGAAAAGCCATCATTGAGCGAAGAAGAAAAGATCGAAGATTCAAAGGACACTTCAATAAATTTGAAGACCGAACTTTTCAGGAACCAGTCGAAGCAGAGCGTTAAGGAGGAACCTGAGCTCCAAGCGATAGGAAGATCTGGCGTCATGGGCGGAGCCGAGGTTTTACCACCGGGTGGGTGGGAGGAGCCAGCTTGAAGACCTTCCGGCAAGATTTAAGCGGCAGGGACCTGCCAATAAGTGTGGATGAACAACATATCCATGTCCTAGAACCTGTATTTCTAGGACATGGATATGTTGATCATCCACACTAATCTGAACTCCTAGCGATTCTCCGGGAGGAGGAGGAAGCAGCACACCCCTACTTAGGGAATAGAGACCGGAGAACCGAGGCCCCAAAACCAGCATCCCGGCGTGACTTAAGGTCGATGTGGTAATGGGTGTTGAAGGTGTGTACTGACTTCCAGGTAGCAGCCCTGCAGATTTCCTGGATAGGGACGTCCCTGGGAGCAGCCACCGATGCAGCAGTATGGCGGGCAGAATGAGCTCTTATCCCTCTGGGAGGCTCCATGCCCGCCAACTTATAGCAGAGATCTATGCAGGAGGTGACCCACCTGCCTATCGTCCGCTTGGCTGCAGGTCTGCCAGGTGCGGCTTCAGCGTAGGTGACAAACAGCTGGCGAACCTCTCCCCGAATTTCAGCCGTGCGCTCCTTATAGTAAGCGAGTGCCATTCTAGGGTCCAGAGTATGGAGCCTATATTCGGCCTCCAAGGTGTGATTGGGGTATAACATCGGCAGAGTCAACACCTGGTTAAGGTGAAACTCCGACACCACCTTCGGAAGGAATTTCGGGTGGGGGCGCAGGACAACCTTGTCCCTGTGGAAGACCAGGTAAGGAGACTCGATGCAGAGCACCTGGAGCTCTCCCATTCTTCTGGCTGACGTGATAGCCACCAAGAAGGCGGGTCTTCCAAGACAGGTGAGAGAGTTCACACCTGTGCATTGGTTCGAATGGCTTGCCCATGAGCTTTGCCAGTACCAGCAGTAGATTCCCACGGAGGAGGTTCTCGCATCGAGAGGAAATGTGATCAAGAGCCTTTGAAGCGCCAGACCACCTTCTCCTGCGCCACTCGACTGCTTCCCGCCCGCGCCTGCAAGCAGAGATGGCTGCCAGGTGCACCTTAAGTGTCGCCGACCTAAGCCCTTGCTGAGAAAGGGACCAAAGGTAGTCTAATATGCTCACCAAGGAACAGGAGGAAGGGTCCAGGCCCTTGCCCTGGCACCAAATGGAAAATCTCTTCCATTTGAAGCGTAGCATTTTCTGGTCGACTCCTTACGGGATGCCTCAACTACGTTGAGGACCTCGTCGGAAAGACCCAAGGCCTGGAACTCTAGCCGCTCAAGAACCAGGCCGTCAGGTGCAGGGATTGAAGGTCTGGATGGAATACCTTCCCCTGATTGACTGAGAGCAGGTCCGGGTGAGCTGGAAGCTGCCTCGGGAGCCTGGAGCTGAGGCTGAGGAGATCTGGGTACCAGTACTGGCGGGGCCAGTCTGGGGCTATCAGAATCACCTGCGCCTTGTCCCTCCTTGCTTTGAGAAGCACCTTGTGCATCAAGGGGAACGGGGGAAAGGCGTAGAAGAGGCCCGGGGTCCCGGCCTTGAGAAGGCATCCCCTGCAGCGAGCCCTGCTGAGGCGGGCGAGGAACAGCCTCAGCCGCATTCTCCCTGGAGGCAAACAGGTCCACCTGAGGTGTGCCCCAATGGGAGAATAGATCTTGTACTACCTCCGGCAGGAGAGACCACTCGTGGGACGCAGCCCCTATCCGGCTTAGGGCATTGGCCAGGGTGTTGGAGGCTCCTACCACATGAATGGCTAGGAGATCCGCCTCCAGGCTGCGCACGAGTGGCCAGATGCGGAGAGCTTCCTTGCATGGAGCGTGTCCCGCCCTGGCGGTTTAGATAGTACATGGTCGTGGTATTGTCCGTCTGGACCCGGACCACTTGACCCCGAAAAAATGGAGCAAAGGCGGTGGGAGCTAGGCGGACCACTCAGAGCTCTAGCAGGTTGATGTGGCATCGCGACTCCCGCGGGGACCAGAGGCCATGCGCTCGGTGTTCCCCCAGATGGGCACCCCAACCCATCAGAGAGGCATCGGTCGACAGAGAGACCGTCGGCTCGGGGCGGACAAACGGGATGCCCTCCTGCAGATGAACTGGAACGGTCCACCACTGGAGAGTGTTCCACATCCCCTGGGTCACAGTCACTAGCTGGTCCAATGGATCGCAGCGTTGGGACCACTGGCTGGCCAGCCCCCACTGAATGGGGCGCATGTTCCAGTGGGCCCAACGGACCACGCTGGTACAGGCCGCCATGAGACCCAGGAGGCGCAGGAAGTCCCGGGCAGGGCGCAGTTGCCCAACCAGAAATGATTGGGCAAAGGAGGAAAGAACCTCGGCCCTGTCCGCCGGGAGCCATGCTCTGGCTCGAAGAGAGTCGAGCTCTGCCCCGATGAAAAGAATCACCTGCTTCGGCTCGAGTTCCGACTTGGCCTCGTTGATGAGGAGGCCGACCTGAGAGCAAACCTGAGGCCAGGTCTCTGGACCGCTCCACCTCCTGTCTGGAGGGGCTGCTATCAGCCAATCGTCCCAGGTAAGGTAAACCTGGACCCCTCGGCGCCAGGAATGCTGTCACCACTGCCATGCATTGGTGAAGACCCTGGGAGCTGGAGATAAGCCGAAGGGCATGGCTTGGAACTCGAAAGGGATCCTCTGCTCGAAGCGAAGGAACCCTTGATAGGACGGATGGATAGGGACATGAAAGAACGCCGGCCCTGTAGGTCCAGAAGCAGAACCACCGCCGTGTTCCAAGGATGGCATTATCTGAGCCAGAGTGACCATCCTGAAGGTTGAGATCTTAGAACTTGTTTAGGTCGTAGGTGGAATGAGGGCGCCAAGCCCCCGTCCGTTCGGAACCAGGAAGTACCTGGACACGAACCCGGGTTTGAGGGAGGGTCCCCCTCTCTTATCACCTCCTTCTCGAGGAGGAGAGCGATGTCGGCTCGGCGAGCTGACAGCGAGCCGGACTGAGGCCCCCAGTGCGCGGCTCTGAAGGGTGGGGCCTGCTCGAACTCCAGAGGCAGGCCCCTTCACCACTTCCAACACCCACCGGTCTGTGGTAATAGCAGACCAGGCGGAAAGGAAGAACCGGAGCCGTCCCCCCACGGGGGGAACCAAGGGGTGAGGTGACGAGGTTGGGGCGACACCCCTCAACCCGTCACTGTGCAGGCTTGGAGGAGGGACCGGCCGAGGGACCACCTGGGTCTTTACCTCCCTGCTTCCTGGAGGAGGAAGCCACGGGCTTGGGTTTGGGACGCCAAGCGCGAGCCTGCTGGCCCTGGTGTTGCTGGGCCGGACGTGCCGGGGGCGCAGACGGACGAAAGGGCTTGGGTTGCAGTCTGCGGCCCTTGTCCCTCTGAGTGGATGAGACCGAGTCCAAGGTGGCATTGGACATTTTGATCCTCTGGAGGTGGCCTTCCACTCCGGGGCCGAAGAGGTCGGTCCCCAGGAAGGGGACATCCGCCAATTTGTGCTGGGTATCCGCTGTGAAGGTGGATATCTTCAGCCATGCCCGACGGCGCATAGCCACTGTGGCCGCGACTGACCTGGCATATGAGTCTCCAATGTCCAGAGCAGTCTGAAGTTGTTGCTTGGCCACTGCCCTGCCCCCGCACCTGCCTAACCGTGGTCTGCAGGTCAGCCGCTAGATGAGGGACTACCTCGTCCAGGGAGCCCAACAGGGCATGGGAGAAATGTGCCATAAGCACGGCCGAGCTTGCCCGACGAAGGCCAAGGGAGGACGCAGCGTAGACTTCGCCCGGCATAGTCCAATTTCTTGGACTCCTTGTCGGGAGGTTTGTCTACGTCCCTAGCGTTTCCGGCACGCCGAAAAACGCTGTTGGTAACTAACCCCTCGGCTGAGGGATGTTCCTAGAAATCTGACAGGGAACCGGTAGGGACCGCATACTTCCTGGCCATCCTGGCCGAAGGCGCAGGGCAGGAAGCAGGGCGCTGCCAGAGCTCCAAGGCCAGGCCCACAATGGCCTCAGCCACAGGAAAGGCCCCCGTAGGGGAATCCCCTCGGTCCAATATCTCCGTGAAGGGATACTTGGCCCGCTTGGATACGGGCTCAAGCTGCATCCCGGTGGACTCCGATATGAGCCTGAGCAAACCCAGGAAGGACGAAGGGCTGTCGTCCAGCGACTGACCTCCCGAGGACTCCAAGTCCACTCGCTTGGAGAAAAGGGAGGAATCGTCGTCAGACTCAGAAGAGTCCGCAAAGAGCTGCCTCGGGCCTAAGCCACCCTCCACCTGCCAAGGGCGATCGGGAGTGAGGGTGACAGACAGCCTATGGGGCAGACCCTGAGCCGACCGAGAGTTCTTGGTTGGAGCCCCAAACAGCGACTGTGGAGGCGGAGTTTCCACCGGAATCGGTGGGGCAGCTGGTTTTGGCCGAACAACCGGCCTGGGAACAGGCTCCTCGGGTAAAACGAGGGGTTGTTTCGGCCGCTCCGGTGACAGCCACTTAATGGCCAGGGAAGGTGACGGCGTCGGCTTGTTCCCGGTCAGAAGGAGCTGTTGCCACATGAGGTCCTCGTATCGTCGACGTAACTTACGTCGAAGCCTCCCCTCATCCGAGGACGAGGACGAGCGGCGGCGCCGCTTGCCACGGTGCCGAGACCGAGACCGCCTATGACGGTGGGATTGGCTGGACCGCGAAGAAGTCCGAGACCAAGACCGAGAACCTCGGCCTTTCCGAGGACGGTGCGGGGAGGGGACGGTGAACCGGCTCCTCCCTCGGCTCGGAGGGTTCACCTGAGGACTCCGGAACCGGAGGCACTGGCAAGCCCGCGGGATCCTCAACTCCCACCGGGGGAACCGGGGAGAGGGTATTTTCGGCTTCGCCGGTCGACAACCCGTCCAACGGGTCGAGAAAGATTTCGACTGCGTCGACGGGAGTCTCAGTCAACTGACCTGACGGGGACACCGTGAGACCAGTGGCCGAAGCCGAACGATCGACCAAAGTCGATGGCTGACAACTCGGGGAGAGGGACCTTCCCCGCTCCCAAGAGCGTCGACGGAGGGACTTACCCTTGTCTTTCTTTTGGACCGAGAAGAAGGTCCAGCAGACGCTGGTCCCTCTCCTCTAGTGGAGAGGGACAGACAAAGCTCCTTAAAGGAAGATGTGTAAGAGGAACCCAGGGAGAGCGAGATAAATGCCGCGGTCAAGGAAGATGCGGCCCGCGCCACCCCCTCTTCGAGGGCGATTATCTGCTCTAGCTGATCCGCCGAGCCAGCCGTCGCGGAAACCGCCGACCGGGCCTCTTTTGACTTTAACGGAGGAAAACTTTTCTCGGGGCGCCCCAGTTGTAAACGGGCAGCACGGTCTTCGAGGACGTAGGCTGAGAAGGAAGAGCACAGGTCGCAAGCCTGCGGGTCATGCTCAAGGCCTAAACAGCAGACACACGTGGAGTGCGGATCCGTCTCGAGACATCTTCTCGCCCGCAAGGCACCAAACTCCGAGTCGATTGTCCATCGCAGCTGGCGAGGGATAGAAGATCCAAGTCTATAATGCAAAACTTTTAATTCGAAACCGAAGAATTAGGAACCAGTCTTATACGCAGATCGTTAAGGAGGGAACCTGAGCTTCCAAGTGGTAAGGAAAATCTGGCATCATGGGGCAGAGCCGAGAGTTTTACCACCCAGGTGGGTGGGAGGAGCCAGCTTGAAGATCTTCCGGCAAGATTTAAAGCGGCAAGGATACCTGCCAGACAGTGTGGATGAACAACATATCCATGTCCCTAGAATCATATTTTTGCTGAAGACTCACCTGTCCTCTCCTGAGCATGAAAAATGCACCAAATGGGTGTTTCCCACGGTGATGGCTTCATCTCACAGCTCAGGTAGGAGACAGGGAGCAGACATCCTGATCAGACATGGGGTGCCATTCAACCTCCATCAGAAGGCAATAGACCCAGAGGGAGGATTCACTATTGCAAAGGGCATGCTTCATGCTAGCCCGGTTACTCTGGCAGCTGTTCATTTTCCCCCAGGGACCTCAAAGAGAGTGGCTCAGACTTTTTGCACAGCTTTGGAGATCCTCCAGGGGCAACTTTTGATTTGTTTGGGGAACCCGACTACTCTGAACCCTGCAAGGGATGTCTCAGTCCATCTTCCTCACAGGGTTAACCCACTTCAGAAGTACTTGCAGGGTACAATTGCTTTTTGGGGCTCATAGACATCTGGCATCACTGTTACCCCACACAGAGAGAATATACCCATATAGCACGGGACCAGGAGTGGCGTCTCGACTAGATTATACTGCTTACCACAGCAGAACATCTTAGAAACATTACATGACGGCATGGGCTTACCCATATTATCAAATCATTCTCAGTATATGCCAAATTTTGATTTGGGCGGGGGACATAAAATTAACTTCTGACGCTTCAACTTTATGCACTTGAGAGCTCCAGAGTTTAATCAAATGATTAAAGACGGGATCCCACAGATCCTGGGGGAAGAATGGTGACCCAGATGTTTCGGCAGCGATTCAGTGGGATACCCTTAAGACAGTGTTGTGTGGGGATGATATTGCTTATTCATCAAGGAAAAATAAAGAGAGAGAGGTGTACAGCTTATTAAGCTCCAGGGGGAGTTGAAAGTACTGCAGTCTTTATATGCCCAGGGGGATGGAACGGTAAAGGTACAACTAACAACAATAAAACAAAAAATTCAAAAATACCTACATCAGAAAGTAGAGCAACAACTCTTATCTCAGACTCGCGGCACATGGGGGGAGGGGGCCCCTAAAGGAGCCAGGAATCTGGCCCATAAGTTTAGAATGCATAAGGCTAGAGCCTGTGTTATGGCCATGCAAGACCCTACTATGGGGAAGCTAGAACATCACCCTAAGATCATTAGACGAGTCATGGCTGAATATTATCGGGATTTACATAGGGCAGAGTCTGAAGATCATAGTCAACAGATAGAGGCATACCTTAACAACTTAAAGCTTCCCAAATTGACTGCCTCCCAGATGACATATTTTGAAAGCCCCTACTCCTTGATTGAGATAGAGGGAGTGTTGCAGAGAGCTAAGACCCAGAGAGCTCCAGGACCAGATGGATATCCGTCGGAGTGCTATAAAACTCAAAGAAGAAATACTACCACCATTACTCCAGGCTATCCATGAGATACAGGCAAGAGAAAACCCTACCCTACCCTCATCATACAGGCCAATTTCAGTGTTAAATTTTGATTACAAAATGTATATGTCTGTGCTAGCACATAGACTTGAAAACATCATGCCTTTGTTGATCAATCATGATCAGGTGGGCTTTATTAAGGGACAGGTTCATGATGCAGTGCGACGAACACATCTACTTGAAGAGTACGCAGCAACATGTTCGATTCCTCTGGCATTCATTGGATTGGACGCCGAAAAAGCAATTGACAGGGTGGCCTGGCCATTTCTGTGGACTACCTTGTCTAGTTTTGGCTTCCTCCTGGAGATCATACAACAGTTGTAAAATATGTGTAAACACCTTCGGGCTTACTTAAAATTAGATGGCTCTATCTCTGACCCTTTTCCTCTACAGAGGGGAACTCGTCAGAGATGCCCCCCTCACACGTTATTTGCTCTGTATCTCGAGTCATTAGCCCAAGCCATTAGAGCTCATCCCAGAGATTGAGGGCATACCTATGGGAGGCACAAACCATAAAATTTCACTATTTGCGGACAACATCCTTCTCACTTTGTCCTCCCTGAATATACATCAATCCCAAGGGCCCGGGAACAACTGGAGATGTACGGTAAAATCTCAGGGTATAAAATGAACCAACAAAAAACAGAGGTACTACTGTGCAACTACATCCCTTCCCCTGCTTTAAAATGTGCATTTCCCCTTAAGTGGTAAAAACAATCGATGCGGTACCGTGGGATTCATCTTACTAAAAATCAGATACATGCAGATATTGCAAATTTTGAACCCCTAACTCAAAACATAACTGAGGACCTCACACGATGGTCACAGATACCTTTGAGTTTCCTAGCTCGAATAGAAACTACTAAAACGTATTTCCTCCAATATTGTTCTATCTGCAGACACTCCCATTATTTCCAACACAGACTTATTTTCAAGCTTGGAATAGGTTGATCTCTTGCTTTATATGGCAGGGGAAACCTCCCAGGATTCGGTACTCTCTATTACAGTTATCAAAAGACAGAGGTGGGTTAAATTTACCGAATCTCCTGAATTATGCCCGAGCTTCTAAATTAAAGATCTTACTCTCCTGGATGAACCCCAATTATGTTATGCCCTGGAAGCAGTTTGAGATGACCTGGAATGGCATAGAAGACCTGACGGACTGTCTCTTTGGACATCCTCCTGGTTGCATACCTCTCTCTAGATTCCCACAGTATACTGCAGAGGTGTTTAAGCAGTGGCTGACTGTACTCAATAAAAGATTATTGCCCATGGAGGCACTTTTTTCTGAGATTCCTTGCAGTGAACAGGGCCTTTCCACTCAATTCTTTGGACAGATCCTTAACCCGCTGGTATAAATATATCATCAAACATTTTTCAATTATTAGGCCCACAGGGCTTTTATTCATTTGTCCAGCTCCGGGCTCAGTATAAAATACCCCAGGGCTTCTTTCATAAGTATTTGCAGCTAAAATCTCATTTGTAGCCAATGGAGGAAGCACTGGCAGCAGTGGCTGAAAACCCCCCACTAATAATAAAATTACTTCGATCACAGAGACAAGGTACCACTCTAGACCACGGTATCAGTCTGGCCTACCTTGCTTTGGGAGAGAAACCAGAAGACTCTTCTGAGTCGATTAGAGCCCGTTGGTCCTTGGGACTGACCTACCGGTTACTAACTGGAAGATGGCCTCCCCACTTATGCTTAAGGCCTCAGGATCCCCATATTGGAAAGAGTTTGCATGGAAATTAAGATATAGATTTTTCCGCACTCCTGCTGTAGTAGCTAGTTTTACAGGCGATCCTGAAGGAAAGTGCTGGAGGGGATGTGGAGCAGTACATGCAGACCAGACTCATTTTAGAATTGCAGCTTGCTGGGTCCTTACTGGGGGGAGGTAGTGCAGGAGCTGGTGGCAATATATGAAAACCCAGGTCTTACCACCTCTGGGTATATACTGACAGCTACTAGCCCATTTGGTCTAAAAGTAGAGAAGAATGTATACCTGCAAACTACATTGCTAATATTGGCAGCAAAAAAGGTAATAACCAGACTATGGGGAACGAATAGACTGCCAACTGAGAGAAAGTGGCTAAACTTGACAAGAGATGTATAGGATGGAGAGGATGGTGGCCAGAGCACAGGATAGAGTGGAGGTATTTGATACAAAATGGAGAAAATGGATTTTGCATCAGTTAAGCACTTATTCAGACTTTGTTCCCTGAAGCTAATCAAATCAATACTGGAGAAATGTTAAAACGAAACTTGTCTAGTTCATGTGATTAATTAGTCCTGATGCTGGGTGAGTTTTTTTTTTTTTTTTAAACTCCAATGTATAATTATATAAACGGAACGAATATATCTATGTAAAATGTCTTGTATAATGAATGTATAAATGTCCTCGTGCCTGATAAAAATTTTATTATAAAAAAGTACATAATTTCCATATCTTCCCGGACTAAAAGTCTCCACCACTCATTCACACTAATGGGAGAGTACAGAGTTAAAATACCCCCCCCAGCAGGGTGGTAGGACACAGAGCTCACTCAGGACAGATGTCCATAAGGACTGTCCTGCCGAACAAAGTTAACTGTCAGGAATGGACATCCAGAACATAGTGCTTTACAAAGGTAGGCAGTGAGCTCCAACTCGCCGCCTTGTAGATGTCTGCAACAGGTACATTACGAATCTCCGCCAGGAAAGCTGCAACCGCTCCAGTAGCGTGGTGAGAACCCAGCCTTCCAACTTGAATTGTGTCATGGATTAGTAGTGTCGAGAACATGCTACTAACCAAGCAGAATTACATCTCATGGCAACAGCCTGACCCAGCCAAGGCATTCAGAAAGATACAATAGTTGCTTGGATGTGTATCTCTTCATTCTGTTGATGTAGAATCACAGAATCCTCAACATTCAGAGATAAAGGGCGCGCTCTCCTTCATTCTGGAGTTAAAGTAAGTATGGAGAAGCAAAACTTGATCAACGGTAACTGAGCCAGTGACATGTCTACTGGTTCAATATAGTCTGATAATGTGGAGAAGTGAACATTCTGTGCCAAGAAATGTAGACCTGCGTTCAACAGGTCCACGAGGCACCCCAAAATTTTACTTGGTGGGCAACCAAAAGGGTCCAGATGGAACTTTGCACACCACATGGTGAAGCAAAACCACTTAGGCGCTAAGTCCTCCTGGTGGATGGTCTAAGCACAGCTAGGAAGATTTCTACAATTGTCTAGAAACCTAAAACTTACCCACTTTCATCTCCTCAGGAGCCCGGCATGGAGATGAAAGGACCGCAGGAAGGATGGACCAAAGTCCCTGTGTCAGGGGGTCCACTCGTAGAGGGAGTCACCTCGGGGGAACTTCTGACTGACTGTTTATCTACACAAATTATATCTGCTGAGGCCAGTCTGGGATAATGAGAATCATCCTGTCCCAGTTTGCCTACAACTTGAGCAGCACCCTCTGAATTAAGGGAAGAGGAGGAAAGCGTACAGGAGCATCTTGTCTACTGCAGTGAATATATCCCGACAGAAAACACCAGGGTCTGGATTTCTGAAGCAGGATAGAGGCAAATTTGCATTGAGAGGGGACGAAGAAAGGACCAGGTCCAGACCGTTCCACTCGTCGAATAGCGACTGCACAATGACTGAATTGACACAAAGTGCTCAAGGCACCACTCTCACCTCCCCATGGCCTTCTTGCACAGAGGGTAGGAGAGTGCTTCACCCTACTTGTTGATGAAAACATCACAATTTTGTCATTCGTCCGAAGTGGGATCACTTCATGGCAGAGGGCCTGCTTCAGGACTTGGAAATTGTACAAGACAGCTCTCATCGCTAAGAAATTTATGAGAAGATGCTTCTCCTCCTCCTGGCTTCACACCTGAAAGTGGAGGTCTTGACAGCGAGCTCCCCAACAGATCAGGGGTGCAACCATGGTGATGGTGATCTGGGATTTAGAAGGTAAGTGTAGACCTAGCAGAAGCTAGGCCAGCTGCGTCTACCATGCAAGTAATTTTGTCCAAGGTTCCGAAATTTATGCAGAGGATTGCGGATGCATGGACGGAGACCACTATTTGTTGCGGACGAAGGCATAAGTCCCAGCATCCATTGCATCGAAAAGGGCCTGGACAGAGTAGCTTTCCGTGAAGTAACGAGACATCTGAAGATGTTGTTTCTTCCGTTCTTCGGAAAGAAGAACCCTCGCCCTGGAGGTATCCAGGAGGGCTCCTATGAACAGGAGCTGCTGGGAAGGTGAATCTGGCACCTTCCCTGAATCAGAAAACCCCTCCTGGAAGAAAGCGACTGAGAAGCTGTGGCAACTGCTTCCTGAGACTCTAGCCCAGACGGGCTAGCTCAGAGTCAAATATCCAGGAAGTGAAGGCTTGAATACCGAGGTTGTAGTGAACTCCTCCCTGAACAGGTTTAACCTTTTAAGGTCAAGAAATGGGAGCATGCCACCTGTTATCTTGGGAACAAGCAAAGGAAGTAGGAACCTGTGTTCCAACTCACCATGGAACAACTTCTACTGCTCTGAGGCCCTGTCTCTCAGAGGAAAGAGGGTCTGACAGAGAAGCAAACAGACTGGGCTGCCACTTGGGTCCAGGAAAAATCTCTGAAATGGGGAGAGTATCCCTCTCAGACAATCCTGATGACCCATATGTCAGCTGGATTGGACTTCCACTAGTTATAAAACCAAACCAGGTGCCTCCCCACTACCGCAGAGGCATCCACCTCAGACAGCTGAGGTGGGACTTGGGCCGGATCCAAGAGGATGGTACCGGGTGCTTTCAGAGCCAGCGCCCTCTGCTGCGATTTTTTTTTTTTCCCCTGCAGTTGAGGAGTTGGTTCCTGACAAAGGCTTCCAGGCCTATACCTTGAAAGGACTGCCTGTTAAAAGAATGACAGTGATGTCCCTCTCAGGGGCAGCAGGAGTCTAAGTGCCCTCCAGAGCTCAATCTGAGGGTTGAGCCATTAATCACTGTCAAGGAGATGTTAATCACCTGCTGCCAATGGTAGCCACCCTAGGGGCAGTGTCATAGGGATCTATAAAAGCTTTTAGTTGATTATTGGGCTATATGCCCCTATCAATGGAGCGGTAGAGTCTGGGAGGCTCTCGACCACTGAATTTAGTGTGTTCCACAGGGTGTACTTATACTGACGACAGAAGGAACTCCAGACGTAGAACTCTGCTTTGGTCCACAGAAGATGTCTGAAATGTTATGGTGGACCCCATATCCCTGAGGAAAAACTGAAAAGAAGATTTTCCATCACAGGCTCTGCTGATACAGAAGGCTTGCATTCCAGCCTCTAAAATGAGTCATCTGCTGCGTCTCCGACAAAGAAGGACAGGGAGAGACTCATCCAGATCCACTTCTACCCCAGAAGAACTTCCAAAAGTCTGGTCCAGGCCAGAATCACAAGAGATGCCACCACTCAGAACGGTGTCAAGGAGTTTGGCATCACCCGCGGCGTCTGCACCACACACTGCGTCAGGCATACTGGCCCTAGAACTGGAAAAAAAAAAGGGGGGGGATGGGGAGAAGGAAAGCGGTACCCATGCCAGCCCCTGCGAGGAAAAGGTAAAGGGGTAGGCACGTGGGGTCAGCATCGATAGCTGGCACCGCAGACATCCTGCTCAGCCTTGTCCCTGCCGGTGGGGCCCAGTGGTTCGAGACCTGAAGGCCCCAGAACTGGTCCACTGGCTAAATCAATTGGGCAGACATCATACCCCCTGCTCTAAAAGAGCGGCCCAAAGGTGAAACTGCTCACCGGAGCCCCATCGAGGACAGAGGCGGGGCCCAGTGTCGAAGATCACGGCCGTTAAGAACGAAGCCGCAGAGGACTCCACCGAAGTCGGGTCAGGCCTACCGCTTGCCACCACCGACGGTCCCCGTGCAGACATACCAGAGGGTGACCTCGAGCAGTACCGCTTCTTCTTCCATGGACAGGAGGAAGAAGAGGTAGAGTGGAGCCACGTCCCCGACAGAGGTCGGGAACGGGCCCGCTGTTTTTGTGCTTCGGGCAGACTGTCCCCCCCCAGCACTGTACTGCCTGTGGTCGGACCCCCCTCCACAAAGGGCAGTGGACCGGACACAGTCCCACTACCAACACAGCTTTCAAACGAAGTCTCCCTACCGTCACCACTACCATCCAAGGTCGACTCCACTGATGGCAAGCTGAGAATTTCTTCATTTTTTTTTTTTTAAATAAGAACACAAAGCAGAAAATTAATTGGATACTGAATGGCTATAGCTGCTATTGTATAGACAAAGACCCGACTCCCAGCAGGCGAGCGACATTATTGAAATGCACTCAATGGCGGGAGAAAAGGAACTGAAGCGGTTGGAGGGTCAACACAGAGATAGCCCATACCGCGCCAGCTAGTCTCGCAGCACCGCACATGCGCGGTTCTATCCCGGCGCCAGCCCTCCTGAAGATTTTTGGCTCCCGTGGGGTCCTAGCGCCTCTGGCGTAGTCCCATTAGTGTGAATGAGTAGTGAAGACTTTAGTCCAGGAAGATCTCAGGAGTGCTGCAGCCCCCTTATGCTGCACAACAGGATCAGTATTGGGATTCTGCCTCAAGTCCCCTGGTGTGGGGCTAGAACCCACAACCTTACAATCTTCCGGCCTCAGAGGCAAATGTGCAACCTGCTGACCCACTGACACTAAATTGATGGAGACACTAGTCAAAAAGGATCTAGTCGACTACCTGGAGAATAATGTGTTCCAGGCTAGTAAACAGCATTGGTTTTTGGTAGGGGCATCTTATCAGACCAATCTCACAGTATTCTCTGACTGGGTGACCACGGCAGTAGATACAGAACAAGCACCAAATTCACTCTGACGCCACACAAAAGGCTGCTGAAGAAGCCAGAGGATCCAGGCATTGCGAAGGACATAATTAGATGGCTGGGTAGTTGGGTTAGAGGAAGACAGCACAGAGTAGGGGTAAATGGAGTCAAATCTGGGGAGGAGAGGGGTCATAAGTGGAGTACCACAGGCTTCAGTCCTGGATCTAGCCCTTTTCAATGTGTTCATCAGTAACATGGGAGAAGGAATCCAGGGCAAGATGCATCTCTCTCCGCACACGACACTAAGCTCTGTGGTAAGCCAGACAGTGAGGAGGAAGTAAGGAACTTACAGAGGGACCTGCTAAGGCTGGAGAGGTAGTCCGAGGTTTAGCATGTGAAATTCAGTGTCAAAAAGTTTAAAGTAACATACACAGTGAACAAAACCTCAGGACAAAGTGTTCGACAGGAGGTTCTAAATTGGTCACTACTACTGAGGAAAGGGACCTGGGAGTCATCATAAGTGACTTCTTTAATTTAGCCAATGTAACAAGACCTACAGTAAGGCAGCTAGGATGTTGGAGTACTGGGATGGGCTCAGATAGCAGAAAAAAGCTATACAACTACCACGCTATGAAATCTATGGTGAGGTCACACCTGGAGTACTGTTACTAGTTCTGGAGTCCTCACTTAAGGAAAGATGGGCAGGCCAATGCAGCGTAGAGTAACCAATTGTTCACGGTCTGCAGGACAGATCCCTACAAGGATCAGCTCAGGACTCTGAACACGTACTAGCCGGAGACCAGAATGGAAATGGGCAATATGATACGAGACCTTCAAGCTCCTGAGAGAAATGAACAAGGTAAACTAGAAGGGACTATTCACCAGGTGTAGTGAATCTACAACAAAGAGACAAGCGTGGAAGCTGACAAGAGGGAGAGTCAGGAGGGATGTCAGGTTTTTTTTTTTTTTTTGTAATATTAGTGAGTAGCTGAGCCATAGAACAGCCTGCCAGCTGAGGTGGTGGACGCCAAGACCATGAATGGCTTCAAGCACAGTAGGGAAAGAGCTAAGAACATGACACTGACCTGGGGGGTGTGGGGTGTGCCAGTAAGGCAGGGGTAAAAAGCGGGGGGGGATGATTGCGTGAGCACAAACGCCACTTAGACAATGGGTTTTGGGGTAGGATGGAGAATTACTGCTGGACTGGAGAGAACAATGGTCTTTTCCGCCAACATTTTTTTGTTTCTACGAAATCTGCCTGATCCAGCCTCCGAATCGTTTGAAGAAGTTAATGTAATTAGGCTTTTACAGGTTAGGCTTGACATTTAACATACTTATTTTTTAGCTATGTATTAGCGTATAGTTGTTCTTTGTAGAAGTGCCCCTTATTTCTTTCCCTTCCCTATCAATAAGACTATATTGGTGCTCTGTATAATACTGTAAATGGTTTCTTCAGACCTCTGCCTGTACTGATGCACCAAACACTATACCGATCTATCGCCTAAAGGTAGTTGGTGTTGGGAGCAACACTAGTCCTCGGTTTAAATCTTAAACTCCTCGATGGTCCCAGAGAGTCTCTACGGCGGACTCCCTACTTCTACTCAATATTGTTAGGGGAGTGCCACAGGGATCAATGTTGGACATGCCCTTTTTTTCCCTTTGCTTTTCATAAATCTCCTTCTCAGGTTGTAAAATATTCCACTACCAGAACATATGCAGATGACACAGTGCTATCATCCAGCACCAATTTTGATACTATGTAGCATAGTTTGAAGCTGGATTTTGAAAATATTCATAATTGGTTTTGGAATCAGACCTAGTGCTTAATGCCAAAAAAACGCAGTGTATCATGTTTTGTAATCACAGTTATAATTTACCAAGAACTGGATCTGGTATCTATTAAAAGTATAACAATTTCTCATGTACATGTATACAAGCAGTTGGGTATCTATACTGATCATGCTCTTCAGTTTCTCTCATTATGAACTCAGTGGCCTCAAACATAAATAGAAAGTTGGCGCAATATAACTCGTGGTCTGCCATCTCCCAAAGAGGGACAAGCTTAATACTGCACAAGTTATGCTTCTCCCTTCTTTGGAATATAGTAGCTAGATTTACAGTTTGGCGGGAGAATATAACAAAGCTGCCAGATCAAGGATTCGATGTAAACCAAAGTTCATCACTGTGTCCTGTACGAAACTTTGGACCAGCAGCCACTGGGCATCAGGTTTGAGAAAAAGTGGTCATTCATGATACAGATATAGATAGATATTACCCCCGGACATCTGTGAAATTCTCATAGTACACAACATTTTTGGCTATCCAACAGCTATCCTATGAGAACAAATCACAAATATCTGCTAGATGTCCCAAAAACGTATGCCATATATGGTCCCAGGACTTTCTTTGCCAGCATAGGGAACTCCTGGAACAAGCTTTCCCAGCTTCTCAAGCATCTGTGTCACTGACTTCATTTAAGAAACAGATCTCTCAGGAAATCTCTCATTTGTCATCGTCTAAAAACTATGCTATTTGTTCAGTGTTGTTCATAATATTGCCCGCAATGTATCAGAGACTTCTGTATTTGTATTTATATAACACAGGCCTTTACTTGTATACTAGAGTATATTGTTCTAATGTAAGGGTTCCTGTATAAAAATAAACTTTTAATCATCAAACTCATGCGTATCCTCACCAGGGCACTTCCTCCAGGGACAGAGATGGGACTCTTAACCAGTGTAATGGTCTTCGTGACCCCTCCCACCATCGTGGTGACCACTTGTGCCTGTTGTGCCACTGTCACAGTCCCAGACTTGTGCACAGTGATGATGGGCCTCGACTGTGCATTCTGACCCACTGCTGTGGAGGTCCCAACTTGTGCGGCTGCTGTCTTCAACATACGTGTTGCTGGGTTGCTGACCTAAAGGTAAGTCAATTTAAAAATATTATTCAAGTAATCCAAGTTGATACATTGCATTTACAAAATCCTCACTCAGCTTTATTCTCATATGTGAAGATGTGAATATATCTGTATCAGGTTTCCAGGCAAATCACTGCTGGAAAAAAAAATCTGCTTCCTAAACTTATGTAATTGTTACCTAGGCCACTATGTGTAATGTAAACTAGTCATAACGGTATCCTACTGTATTTAAATGTGTCACTACGCCACCCCTCCCCGAGATTTCTCCTGGAAACAAGATGACTACTAATCTCAGCAGGCCTTTCCAGGTTAGTAATTTAAATAAAGAAATTCAAGATCCCATTCACCTAGAATTCCCACTAATGAAGGGCCTAGGAGCTGGGCCACATGATGCAAGCTGTGCTACCCTGTGGGAGACCTCGGTTCGAGTGCTCACAAGGACAGAGTCTGGACATCTCATGGAGATAAGCTCATTCTCTGGGGAGGGAGAGCTGCAGCATGCAGCTCTTCTGCACATCACAGTGTGTGTGTGTGTATATATATATATATATATATATATATATATATATATATACACACACACACACACACACACACACACACACACGTGTATGATACATCTAGATTTATAAAATGGCAACAAGAACAAATCTAGAAATGTCATTAGCCAGAGGCAGCCATCTGAGCATGCATTAAACCTCTAAGAATGTACACCTTTATATGGCTTATTACTCACATATATCTGCATCCAACAATCAATCTCTGGATCTATAGCCATATCATATAAATTTATAAATATAAATATAAATATATATATATATATATATATATATACACACACACAAACACACGCATATGTGTGTGTGTGTGTGTGTGTGTGTGTGTGTGTGTGTGTGTGTGTGTGTGTACAGAATAAATGATAGCAAACTGTGTTATACAAGGAAATAATACCACGGAGGGGTCGAACAAGCCATAAAACCACAAGCCCAAAGAGCGAGTGCCGTTTATGGCCGTGGTCAACCCTGAGATTATTTCACATGTATGCTAGACACTGCCATCTTTTATTTTATATAATACATTAGGCTGGACATTTGCTGCTGCACCCTATGTTCACTATAGTGTGTGTGTGGGGGGGGGTGGTGCAGCTGCTGTATGTGTTATTAAGGGGGTTGCTACATATGTTAATGGGGTGAGTTTGCAGTGTGTTGGGTATTAAAGTGTTATTAACATGTTACTAATACAACATTGTGGTAGTATAAATAAGTTTATATATACATACACGAGCACACACACACACACACACACACACACAGTGCTTGTTGGGTATTAATGTTTTATTAAGGTGTGAATACATTAATACAGTATAATTAGCTAACTGGCATAATACGCTACTTGGCTACCATTAAATGGGGAAATGTATGATGGCTTTTTCTATGGTGATGATGGCCCAACCATGCAAAAAGATATATATATACATATACATACATACACATATATACATATACACACACACACACACACACACATCTATAGCTAGCTAGCACGCGCGCGCTCTCTCTCTCTCTATATATATATATATATATATATAAATAAAAGAGACAAAGAACCTCTGTGCATAAACACTGAAGCAAGGGTTACCCCAAAGGGCAGTTGGCTGGGAAACCAAGTTTCAAGAAAATACAAAATCACACATGCCCCCACAATGCAAAACATCATGGGCTGCATATGCAAATCACCACAGAATGTTATGCTGGTCCAACTTTAAGCAGAATTGCATGGTGCCGAAAGGCCTCTCACACAGTTTGTAGACGGTGCTAACAGAAGACACAAACACGTGTTTCGTTCTACTACGACTCATCAGTATGCCTCGTCTGTTTGACACCCCAGTGAAATGGACCAGCTACCCCTAAGGCAGTGTGCCTGGGATATATTGTGGTGAACCCATTAAAATAAAAAACTATTTAAAAGACAAAGAACCTCTGTGCATAAACACTGAGGCAAGGGTTACCCCAAAGGGCATTTGGCTGGGAAGCCAAGTTTCAAGAAAATACAAAATCACACATGCCCCCACAATGCAAAGCATCATGGGCTGCATATGCAAATCACCACAGAATGTTATGCTGGTCCAACTTTAAGCAGAATTGCATGGTGCCGAAAGGCCTCTCACACAGTTTGCAAAGGGTGCTAACAGAAGACATAGACACGTGTTTCGTCCTACCAGGACTCATCAGTATGCCTCATCTGTTTGACACCCCATACATCACACACACACACACTAAAATGCCAGCAGAATAGGCCTAACAGTCTTTAGTGTCTGCTTGTTTGGTCAGCCCCCACCCTGGGAGCTGACCCTGCTGCCCCCCTCACCCTCTCTGGCTTCTCCCTTCCCAGTTCCAGATAGTCTCGCTGCACTGGATTTTGCTTCCAGAACCCTTCCCCCGTACCTGTCCCACCCCCTCTTGTACCCCTCCACCAGCCCCCTGGGCAGCGCATTCCATGGCTCCACCACCCTCTCAGTGAAGTAGAACCTCCTCCTTTCTCCCCTGAATCTCCCCCAACTCCAGCTTCCACCCATGCCCTCTAGTTGCCCCTCCCTCCTTCCTTCAAAGCACCCTGATTGCTCCTCCCCTATTTACCCCCTTCATGTACCCAAAGACCTCTATCATGTCCCCCCGGTCCCTTCTCTCTCCCAATGTGTACACATTTAGCTCTTCAAGCCTCTCCCCATAAGTCCTGTACCCCAACCCCAAATCATTTTGGTTGCCTTCTTCTGGACCCTCTCCAGGAGTTCAATGTCCCTCTTTAAGTGTGGCCTCCAAAACTGCACGCAGTACTCGAGGTGTGGCCTCACCAGGCAGTTATACAGTGGAAGTATCACTTTCCTCCTTCTGGAGGTGATCCCCCTAGCGATGCATCCCAGCATCCTGTTGGCCTTGGCCGCAGCCCTCCTACAAGTCTCCGAGTTGTTCATCCTGACATCCACTACCACCCCCAGGTCCCTCTCAGCCATCGAGACTTGTAGCATCCCCCCCACCCCAGGGTGTACACTTGGCCCGGGTTTCTGGCCCCCAGGTGCAGTACCTTGCATTTCCCTGCATTGAACCTCAGCTTCCACTTTCTAGACCATCTTTCCAGAGCCTCCAGGACCCCCTCTAGGGCCACCCTCCCCTCCTCCCAATCCACCACCACCCCCAGTTTTGAGTCATCCACAAAGAGACTCATCTCACTCCTGATACCTGCCCTTATGTCAGAGACGTAGGCGTTGAACAGGACGGGCACAAGGACTGATCCCTGCGGGACCCCACTAATGACCCTCCTTGGGGATGAGGGTATCCAGCCAACTATGACCCTCTGGGTCCGGTCCTGGAGCCAACTGCCTATCCATCTGATCATCTGGTTCCCCACCCCGATTTCTCCCAGCTTATCCAACAGGCCCACGTGAGGAACAGAGTCAAATGCCTTGCTGAAGTCTAGATAGAGGATGTCCACTGGTCGACCCAGGTCCAAGGCACTTGTCACCCAGTCATAGAACTCCACAAGGTTTGTCTGACACGATTTCCCTGGGACGAATCCATGCTGTCTATCATCCAGGCATTCTGACTTTTCCAGGTCTCCCCCTAGCCTCTCCTTGGCAATGCCCTCCATCACCTTGCCCACCACTGATGTCAGGCTGACGGGCCTGTAGTTCCCTGCCACCTCCCTTGATCCCCCCCTTGTGGATAGGCACGATATGCGCCACCTTCCAGTTCTGGGGCACCCACCCTGTCCTCAGAGAGAAAGTGAAAAGCTCCACCAGGGGTTTCATCAGGACAGCCGCAAGTTCCTTCAGCACCCTGGGATGTAATTTATCCGGCCCCAGTGCTGTCTCCATCTTAAGGGACCGGAGGGCTTCCCTCACACTCTCTGCTGTGATTTCCACCTCTGCTGCCTCGTCCCCGTGCTTAGCCTTCCTCCTTCCTGCCAGTGATGCCTCCCCTCTCCCAGACCTGCCGATCGGTGGGGTCCCTCCCTCCTCAGTATCACTGTCTCCTCCCATGTATGATGCAGCCCCAATTTTCCTTGGTGAAAACTGAAGTGAAGTCTCCTTTAGTACCTCAGCCTGCTCCCCCAGGTCTTGTGCCCATCTCTCCCTATTTTAATCCTGCCAACCTGGCCCTTCACCCTTCGTTTTTCCCCAATGTATCTAAAGAACCCCTTGTTCCCTCTCATAATTTCCCTGGCCAGGTTCTGCTCCTTCCTTGCCTTAGCCGCCCTCACCACCCTAGTGGCCCTTCTAGCCATCAGCTCATACTCCCCTCGATCCCTTTCACTCCTTGAGCACTTGGATTGCCTACAGGCTGCCTTCTTTCCCCTCACCACCTCCTGGAACTCCATGGTCCACCAGCAGGGTTTTTGGGATCTACCGCATTTTCGTCTTACTTTTGCACAGGTGCTGGTAGCATCCTGCACCCACCTCCTGATGATTTCCCACCTACTGTCAGCATCCATGTCTGGCCCAATCACATCCAAATGCTCCTTAAGGATTCTTACTATTTCCTTAACCCCCCCCCCGGAAGTCAGTTACCGCCATCTTTGTGCAGCCTTCTACTCCTCCTAGGTCCAGGCAGAACCAGACCGTGGCATGGACGCTCCCCGACAACGGGTCCCTTACCTCCAGGCACCCAATCTGGTCACTGTCTGCCAGGACCACATTCAGTACCCGCACCTCCCTGGTCGGTTCCCCCACCTGCTGAGTTAAGAATGCGTCCTGAAAGACATCCAACAACCTCTGTTCCCTGGCCACCTAGGATGTCAGTCTCCTAGTCCGTTACTGGCATGTTTAAGTCACCCAACACCACCACCCTTCCCCTGCCCAATCTGCAGTGTCTCCCAACATCTGCCACCAGATTCTCCTCCAGCTCCTCCGCCAGTGCAGGGGGTCTATACACCACTCCTATTTTTACTTTCTTGCCACCCCCTTGTTATCAAGGTGACCCAAATCGCCTCCACGGTTCCCTCACCGCCTCTCTACTCCCCCATGCCAATGCAGTTTTTGACTATCATTGCTACCCTCCTCCCTTCCCTCCCCTGTCCTTCCTGAACATAGTGTAACCTCCAGGTTCAGGTCCCAGTCGTATCCTCCGCGGTGGCCCAGGTCTCAGTGACGCTGCCACATCCACCTCTCCCTCAGTTAGCATCACCTGGAGCTCAGGCATTTTACTGCCCAAGCTCCTGGCATTTAGCAGGACTACCTTCCACCCTTTCCCTATACTTCAATTTCCCCTGCTCGTGTTCCCATGGGGATTCCATCGTCCCTTGGTCTGTACCTTACCAGTCAGCCTTTTCCCGCATTCCTCCAGCTCCTGAGGGGGGGTGGAGACAGAGTCCCCTCCTTTATCGGACCCCCCCATGACAGCCTTTTCTCCCATCAATCCCCCCTTCACAAGTTTAAACCCCACCTTTCACCAATGAACCCCTCTATTTCCAACTTAAGGATTCCCTTCCCCTCCAAATTGAGATGGAGCCCATCTCTAGCATACAGCCCCTTATCCTCCAAGGTCTCCCCCCAATCTCCCATCGACCTAAACCCCCCTGGCCTCACACCACTCCCTGAGCCGCTGGTTTATCTCCCTAATCTTCCTTTTGTGTTTCCCACTAACCCTTGGCACCGGCAGGATTTCCGAGAAGGAAATCGCGCATCCTATGTCATAACAGACCGTGGCAAGCTCCCTGAACCTTGCCTGTATCTCTAGCTCGCTGTTTCCTCAATGTCATTTGTACCCAGGTGGACCAGTATGTCCGGGAACCCCACAATCTTTGCCAGCTAATATACCTCAGCTTGGCCCTGTGCACATTAGTCACGGGAAGCATTTTGTTCTAACTGGCCAGGCTTCCCTCCCTATCCCATTTGATACCCTGATCATAGAATCCTCCAACAGGAGCACTCTGACCGCCCTTTTCCTCCATTTCCCCTTCCATGTCCCTCCACCATGCGGCTCCTTGCTCTCCCCTATCTGGGTGCCACCTGCTCCCTCCTTATTTACCCCGCCATCTCTCCTCCAATCCCATGCCTCCTACTCCTGAGTATCCTTCTGTACCTCGCTCCCCTCCCTCTCACTGCTCGCGACTGGTCCTTCTCCCCATCTGCTAAACTATCCTGGCTCGTCCTCCCTTCCTTCCATTCAGCCTCTCCTTGCTTGTCGTGCTCCCCTGGCCTAAACCCCCAGCTCCCTTTACTGTATCCTCCTTGTACTTCTGGTCCTTCTCCTTGCCCTTTCCTCCCAACTGGTCCTTCTCCTTGCATTTCTTCCATCTTCCCCCTGCTCCTCCTGCTCTGATCCACTGCCCCCCCCATTTTCCCACATTCCAGGTTCCCCCCTGTTCCTCCTGCTATCCGCCCCTGCCTACTGCCCCCCACTCCTTTTCCATCTCTAACCACCCCTGTCATGGCTATATCACCCCCCTCATCCTCAAGCAGAAGAGAACTGAAGTGGTTACTGAGCTTAAGGTCCGATCCACCTCCCCACCTCGCTTCCTTTTGTCCAGCCCCAGCCATCTGCCTACATCCCTGAGAATATTGTCCCTCTAGCCCCCCTCTGTAAGGGTCCCCAGTTACCTTCCTGCTTCCTTGGGAGTGTCCTCCTTTTGGGCCCCCTCTGCCAGGGCCCCTATGTGACCCCAGAGTACTCTCCTGCACTCCTTTCCCTATGCCCAGGCCCCTAGTGCTTGGTGCAACCCCGTGGGAGAGCCCCTGCCCTCTTCCCCAACCATACCTTTCCCCTTCTCCCAGCTGTCTCCTAATCCCCGCAACCTCCTCCCTAAGCTGTGCCAGCTGGTAGCACACTGGGCAACCACCGAACTTCCAAGCCCAGTCCAGTATCATGGCTGCCCCACACCCTGTGCACCCCACCACCCTCCTAAAGATGTCGTCCCTAATGACATGTGGTCCCATCCCCCTCCAGGTAGGTTTCCTTGTGTGAGCTACCAGGTTCCCCACTAGTCCAAGATACACCCCTACCGACTAATCAGGTCACCCACTAATCCTAGATACAGTCTCACAGTAAACCGGTAACCCTGTTACTAGGTGCAGTACAACACAGTAAACTTTATAAGGGAAGTGAACAACTCCCTATGCTCCTCTCTCCCAACCTTTAAATCCAACCCCCAGTGGCTAGAACTACATGAGCTGCACCTGAAGCTTTTCCCTCCAACTGCAGGGCAGGTGTTCCCCTATAAATGAGCAGAGCTCTGGGGAAGGTGGGATTAGGGACTACATCCGACTCGAGAGTGTATCACCCCTGTGTCTGCCCCTCCTGCCCAAACAAATTTAAAAGCACACACACAAAAAAGTCAGTCAAGACAGACCTCAACTACAATGTCCAACACACCGAAATGGAAGCTAAAAAACTACTTTAAATCAACTTACAAACACATTCAGCAGCTACAAGCCCTTTCTCCCACTTCTCTAGCTGTAGACTATATATACATATAGAGAAAGAGTGAAATATATATATATATATATACATAAATGTGTATTTGTTATATGCATCAGATAGAAATAGATACATATATATATATATATATATATATACACATACACACACACATATATATATATATATATATATATATATACATGAAATATATATGCCATACTTGTGAATATATTTCAGGGCAGATATCAGTGATATTTTTGTTTCCTGGGGACCTAGAGGTCCAATATATACGTATAGTAGGTCCTGATTGGCTCATTCAGAATTCATTTGAATGTTCAACGTCAGTAGCAGTACAAACCATATTCAAATGCGAATAACTTTAAAATGAAAAATGATAGCACAAAAATATCTATAAAATGAGTGGTGTTTCATGTATAGCTACCTTTTTTTACAATTAGCAAGAAAAAACAGAAAATGCAATATTTTTCACTTTTTCAACAAATGCGAATATCTTTAAAACAAACAATGACAGCTTATTTATTTTATTTATTTATTTAGACAGCAGTTTGGAAAACCTTTGAGCCATAGGCTCATTTACAAAGGTACCTTGTCACAGTAAGACAAACGAAAATACACAGTATAACACAGTATAACAGTAACTTAAGACATAGATACAAACAAGCTGGTACAGGTAGGATTGATGCAAACAATACCAGAGTTATGTTGTCCTTAGCAGCTTAGTAGGAAGCTTTGTCATTAGTATTAGTCGTGGCTTTTGACTAGTGTGCATTACAGCTTCGGTGTTAACAAGGTGGTTCCGTGAGGACGTTTTGAAGCACGATATAGTTGGAGCTTCGGAGATGGAGGGAGGCAGTGTGTTGAACCAGGAGGGGGCCCTAAAGCTGAAGGCTCTCTGGCCATGAGAGGTCCTAGCTCTAGGGATAACAAGAGAGGTTTTCCCAGAGGTCCGAATATGAACTAGTGGGACAGAGCGGCGGATGGTGGTGGTCAATCCAGACGGGGATAGCCCAAGGAGGGTCTTTTGTAGGGTACAGGTCAGATATTTGGGCTCGTCAGATCAAGTACCAGCGCTTTAGCGTACAGTAGACAAGGTGTGTGTTAGCCTAGGTGCCCCAGTAATTAACCTGCAGGCCTTATTCAGAGTAGTGAGAATTTTATGGAGTGCGGTCGGATCAGCAGCACCATACACCGGCAGTCCATAGTCCACTAGGGACAGGATAGAGGAGGTGACCGCGAGTCGAAGAGCCTCCGGGGGGAAGCAGTGTTTATACCGATGTAAGATGCCCAATCGGATATTAGTGGCAATGGCTAGGGCAGCGATGTGTCCATGGAAGGAGAGGGAGGGGTCAAAATGGATCCCTAGGTATTTATAGGAGCAAACTTGTTCGAGTGGGAAAGAGGACCCAGAGTGAATGAGGAGTTTGAAGTTGCAGGACTTGTTTTGAGGATGAGTGAAGAACATGTTTTTGTTTTTAAGATTTATCACCAATCTATGTTCCTTGAACCAGCCCTCGGCTTCAGCGAAGGACTTCTGCAGCGAGTCCTGGAGGGCAATAGGGTTACGACTTGAAGCAAAGACGACTGCATCATCAGCGTACAATAGAATGTTCCCGAGCAAGAGCATGAAAGGGTGTTAAGGTAAAGAGAGAATAGTAAGGGGCCCAGAATGGAGCCTTGGGGAACCCCAGAAAAGATGGGACAGATGTCTGAGTAGGTCCCATTAATTTTTTACACGCTGTGAGCGGTCAGACAGATAACTGGTGCACCAGGAGAAAGGCCCAGCAGCAAAACCAGAGAGACTATGGGCATCAAGAAGGAGAGGGTGGGAGACAGTGTCGAAAGCTTTAGAGAGGTCAATGAAGACCGCACCAGCCAGAGAACCAGCGTCTAAGGAGGAGTGGAGAAAGTTGGAGAACTCTAGGAGGGCTGTGTTGGTACTGTGGCCCTCTCGGAAGCCATGCTGCTCAGGACATAGGACACTGTAGGTGGAGAGATAGTCAGAGATTTGAGAGGCTACCACTTTTTCCAAGGCCTTGGAGAGAGGAGAGAGAATGGAGATTGGCCGATAGTTTCCAGCCACCGTCCTATCACCACCTTTAAAGATAGGGGTGACAGTGGCGACTTTCCAGGCAGTTGGAACCTTCCCCAGGCAAAGAGAGTGGTTGATGAGGCACGTGATCGGGGTAAGGACTGTGTCTAAGACCAGCCGTGGGATACACAGATCAGGGTGTCACTGCCGATTTATTACTCTTGAGGGCAGTGACAAAGTGCGCCTAAGTTCTTTGGCAGAAACACGGCGGAGGAGAAAATAAGGGCGAGAAAGATTTACAGCAGGCGCTGGGGAGGAGGGTCAAAAAAATTTGTAGGGAGGATAGGGCTAAGGTCAGTGAATGAGGTGTTGAGGTGGTTGGCTATGAGGGCTGGGTCTGACAAGATCACGCCATTAATGTTGATCTGGGTAGACTGACGTCTGTCAGAGGACTGTGGGCACAAAATTTGTTCAGCACAAAAGTATCTACAAAATGACTGGCGTTTCATTTATAGATGCCTTTCAGTTTTTTTATAATTAGCAAGAGAAAGGACAGTTACACAAGAACTTACCGCTTATACAGCCTGTCCGATTTCTTGGGAATAGCCGGGATGGAGGCCGGATGCTTCCAGGTAGTACGGGTCAGGTCCTGGAAAGTATCCACCAAAGGAGGCACCACCAATGGTTTGGGCTCCTTTTGTCTCAGGTATTTGGCCAACCTTCGATATTCTGGATCCAGGTTCTCAGTTTCCCATTCATTGGAGGACTGGATATGCCTCATGACGTCCATAAAGGTCAGATCGTCCGGAGGCGAGCGAGGCTGGTCCTTCTCTCCTGGGGATCCCCCAATCCCAAGAGAGGAAGAGGATGCCGATGAAGAAAAGGAGGACCAACTACTAGGTCTGGAATAGTCTGATCTCTCCTTGTGACCAGTCTCCCTCTGTAGTCGGTAGCTGGGGGACCGACATCGGTCCGAAGACCGGCTCTGGTCCAGAGACTGGCGATGCAGTGTAGACTGACATCTGTCAGAGGACCGACATCGGGAGCGCTCTCGCCCAGAGGAACGAGTAGGGCTGCGAGTGCGAGACCTGGACTGGCGACAGTCTCCAGAGTCCTTGGAGCGTCGGTGGTGGTCTTTGGACTGGGAGCGGGAAGGAGCCCTGGGTGGAGGTGTAGGCGGCCGCTTGGAGGACTTCCTTGGGGAAGGCTCACCTCCAGGCTGTGGTTTGCCCACCGGGTCCGGTACCGGTGACTGGGCCGGCCTCGGGGGGTCTCACTTCTGGACCTGCCCCCACCAAAAGGAGAACAACTCCTGCAGCTCGTCCTTTGTGAAAATTTCGGCTTCTCGGCCCAGAAAGTGAGTATGCGGGATGTCAGTCCGCGAAGAGGAGCCCTCCTGGGAGCCCAGGGGGCGGAGGAGGACTTGGGAAACTGGGACTCCGGCTCTTCCGTGGCCACGCCCGAACCCTTCGCCCCTTCAACTGGCATCAGTGGTGGAACCGACAGTGTGCCGCTGGGAGGTGCCAGAGAGTCCTTCGGCTCCAGAAGCGCGCCTTTAGCAGGCGGCACTGGTGCCTTGGGAGGTGGGGCCAAAGCTTTCACCTCCAGGTTCTGGTGGTGACCCTTAGCGGGGTCACCTTAGGCTTGGCCAGCTTTTCCCCTGATGGGCCGGCCTTGGCCTGAGACGACTTCGGACGCTCACCTGGGCCCGGGGAAACATGGGTCTTTTTGGGAGAGGGCCGCGTGCGAGAACGGGACCAGGACCGGTGTCGGGACCTACTACGGTCTTTCCCGTGGTGCTTGGTCTTCTTGTGCTTCCCCTTCTCCGAAGTGTGCAGATCCATCTTCTTTTCTAACAAGAAAGCCTTCAGAGCCTTGAAACGTCGGATCCGGGTCCGGCTGGTGAACGCCTGGCAGGCTGAGCAGGCCGCAGTATCATGGTCTGGCCTGAGGCAAAAGACAGCGCTTGTGCCCGTCTTTGGAAGGGATCTGCCATCCACAGTCACACTTATTCTGGTGCATCTCCAAAGAGGACGACGGTGATGACATCCGTTCGAGTAATACTGAAAAACAGCCGAAAAATGGCACAAAACGGGGGAAAAAAAAATTACCTTTTTGCTCTTCTTGGCAAGCTGAGTAGCAGGCTTCTTCTCACGTGCACGCGTGCAGAAAAAGAACTGAGGTGGAGCTGGGTCCTCCCCTTTTGTACCAAACCCAGCGTCGGTAGAGGGCCAATGTCGAGGCAGTCCCTGCCAGTACTGCTGGCTGAAGTTTTTCTGGAGGGTCCTAGTGCCTGCGACAGTCCTGACTGTTACAGTTTGCTGCAAGAGCTCCCACCGCGTAACATAAGCAGATCTTCGAGAGGAGCTCTTGCAGCTGGCTATTACCATAAGGACTATGCCGCCAGGCACTAGGACCCCACAGAAGCCTCCTAGCTAGCAGTCTTCAGCTGGACAGCCCCTCCCAACCCCCTGTCAATGGTACATAAGAGGGCGGTCCCCCAGCTCCAGCTCAGTTCACTCGCCGGAGACCTGTTCGTAAGGCCGGCAGGTGGACCGGGTGGAAGTCTGCCGTAAAAAAAAAAAGGTGCAAAGACTCACCAGGGGGAAAGAGGTAGGGAAAGCAGTGCCTGCTGCAAGAGCTCCTCTTGAAGATGTACTCTTACAGTTCTTGCGTAACTGTACTATCTTACTTCAAGTGGGAGCTCTTGCAGCAGGTTATTAACATAAGGACGGAGTCCCAAGCAGTCCCAGAAAAAGGACTGAAACAGATCTGGGAGGAGGCTGGAGTGCAAATGTCAGAAGAAGGCATTAGATTAGGAGGCCTTCAAGGACAGCCAGGCCAAAATCTGCCCTTCTCCTAGAGGCAATGTCCAAGCTACTCTTTTTTTTTGGGGAGACAGCTGACACCAAAGAGGAAAGGGACCTAGGGTTATCATCTCTGATAACCTTAAGGTGTCAAAGCAGTGTACAAAGGTAGCAGGGAGGGCCAGTGGCATGCTGGGGTGCACAGGCGGGGTATCACTAGCAGGAGGCAGGAGGTGGTGATGCCATTGTAAAAAACATTAGTAAGGCCTCACCTGGAGTACTGCGTGCAGTTCTGGAGGCCACACCTGCACAAGGACATAGATAAGATGGAGAGTATCCAGAGCAGGGCAACAAAGATGGTGCAGAATCTGCACCACAAAACATAAGAGGAGAGACTAAAGGACCTCGATATGTACTCACTTGAGAAGGGGAGACAGCGGGGGGTACATGATTGAAACTTTCAAGTACCTCAAGGGCGAAAACAAGGTGCAGGTGGGGGACCGTTTCCAATGTAGAAAAAGTACTAGAACAATGGGGCACAATATGAAATTGGAAGGGGGTAGATTAAGAGGTACTGTGAGGAAGTTTTTCTACACAGAAAGGGTAGTCTATGCTTGGAATAGTCTGCCACAGGAGGTAGTGGGGGAAAGCACAGTGGAGGGTTTAAGCATGCCTGGGACAGGCACAAGGGAAGCCTGAGAGAGAAGGGAGTGATGAAAAGCCATTGATCACATTGGGTCAGTGGCCACATACAATGTACAGGGCCTACGGGCAGACTAGATGGGCCCAGCGGTCCTCATCTATCGACAATTTCTATGTTTCTAAGCTGTAGGGCTTGATAAAGATATGCACTGAGATCCAGGTAGCCACTGAGCAAATGTCTGCTAACAAGACGTTACGCATAGAAGCAAAAGTAGAAGCCACACCCCTGATGGAATGACCCTGTACCAAGCCCGGAAGGGATTAATTATACTTATCATAGCAGAAGACAGTGCAATTCACAAGCCATTTAGATAAGGTCTGTTTAGACACTGGAGCTCCTTGACAATGAGGTGTGAAGGCCACAAACAATTGATTCGTCTTATGGTACGGAGCAGTACGGCTGAGCTAGTACCATAGCTCCCTGTGAAAATCCACAGCATGCAGGATCACTTCCCCTCGGTTCAAGTGGCTGGGATAATACACTGGCAGGTTGATGTCCTGACTGTGAACTCAGACACTACCTTAGGTAAAAACTTAGGGTTAGTACACAAGGACACCCTGTCCTTACGGAACACTGAATAAGGCTCCTTACACATCAGGGCCTGAAACTAGGAAACTCTGAGCAGAATTAACGGCAACTAAAAATAACGCTTTCCAAGAAAGGAAGCGAAGCTCGCAGCCACGGAAGTCTCGAACAGGGCAAGAGTAAGTTTTTCAAGCATAAAGAGGACATCCTAGGGTGGTACGGGATCTTTGATGAGAGACTTAATGTGTAGTATGCCCCACAAAACAATGCAGGACAAGTCCTGCTGGGCAAGGGTCTCCCCCCCAATAGGTGCGTGGTAAGCAGAAATCGCAGAAGGATGTACTTTAATGGAGGAGTAGCTCAAGCCTTGGTTTGATGAGAGGAGATACTCTGACAGTTCACTGGACAGGTAAGCGGGTCCAAGTGACAGGGTGAAGCCCACAGACAAAATCTTTTCCACTTCATGGCGTAAGTGGATCTAGTCGAGGGGTTTCTCGCTGCGACGAGAATGTCCGTCACCTCCTGGGAGACCCCATACCTGGACTTAAAAGTCTGCAGCAGTCACGCATGAAGATGCAGGATTTGAGGTCTGGATGGACCAGGGTGCCCTGATCCTGCAATAACAAGTGTGAGCTCAGTGGCAACTATACTGGAGGATCCATTGCCAGCTGCTGAAATAAATAGTGTGAACCAAATCTGCCGAGGCCAACAGGGAACGAGGAAGATCATCTCTGCTCCCTCAGCCTGCAACTTCAGGAGAACCCTCTGAAGGATGGGAAAGGGAGGGAAGGCGTACAGAAACCTTCCTGTCCAACAGAGGACAAAGTGTCTGGCCAAAAAACACCAGGCCCTGGCTTTAGCGAGCAGATACTAGGCACTCTGGCGTAGAGTGGAGACAAAAAGAGGTCCAACTCTGGACGGCCCAATCTGTCAAATAGCTGGTCTGCTACCGACTGAAGGAGCTCCCACTTGTGAGCCTAGGACAGAGACTAGCATAGGCTGTCGGCCAAGACGTTTTGGATGCCTGGAACATGAACAGCTGTGAGTTCTAAGTGGTGCTCCAGGGCCCAATACCAGACCCTCATCGCCTCCCAGCAAAGGGGGTAAGAACATGTGCTGCCTTGATTGTTAACATAAAACACTACCAAAATGTTGTCAGTTGGGATGAGAAAAAAGCCTGGCGAAAGGTCCAACTGAAACGCCTGCAAAGCGTTCAGGACCGCTCGCATCTCTAGGACACTGATGTGGAGCATCTGCTCATCCGGAGACCAGATCCCCTGGGTTTGTCTGTTCTCCAGGTGAGCACCCCAACCGAGATCGGAAGAGTCTGTAGTCAGAACCAGTCTCCAGGGCACCTGCCGGAAGGGTCTAGCCACCAGGATAGAGTCCTTTGGACTGGGTTGGAGATCTTGACCAGCTGAGCGTCCATTCGGGAACCCTCGTGTGGAGGCGGGCCAAGGGAACTGTGGGAATGGCAGCCACCATGTGCCCCAGAAGTTGAGGAAGGTCCTGGCTGGGACCTAGGGAAACCACAGATACTGCTCAGGCTAAACTCCTCAGGTGATCTCCCCTGTCTTCTGGGAGAAAGGCCATGCCCTGAACCACATCCGGGACCGCTCCGATGAAAAGCAGTCATTGACTGGGCCATGGGGATGACTCTGGAAGGTTCAGGCTTATCCCCAACTCTTGGAAGAGTGTAAAGGTGTCTCAGAGAGTGTGAAGTAGTTGAGCTCTGGAAGGAGCTGCCAAGAGTCAATCGTCTAGGTAAGGGAAGATGTAATGGCCCTGGCGTCATACAGCCATAGCCATCACCGCTAGACACTTGGTGAAGACTCAAGGAGCAGAGGAGAGGCCAAATGGTATGGCTCAGAACTAGTAATGTCTCCCCCGGAAGTGGAACCTCAGAAACTTCCAATGGGGAGGAAAGATCCGTATGTGAAGGTAGGCATCCTGCAAGTCCAGCGTGCAAAGCCAGTCCCATTAGTGGAAGAGGGGAATGAGGCCTGGAAGAGTGACCATTCTGAACCGCGTGCACTCGATAGAGAGGTTTAGAGAGCGGAAGTCCAGAATGGGCGGAAGGTCTCCGGTCTTTTTTGGGACCAGGAAGAAATGAGAGTAATAGCCCTGCCCCTGTTGTTCCGGGGGACTGGCACTACTGCCCTCTTCTGCAGAAGGGCCTGGATCTTTCCTTCCATAAAGGGTATGTGAGAAGGAGGACAATGGGAGGACCCTGGTGGCTTGTCCGGAGGGATCTATAGGAACTCTAGAGTATGTCCTCTCCTGATCAGATACAACACCCAGAGGTCTGTGGTGATGTTGCTCCATCCCTCTACTGCCTCCCCCATGGCCTCCGCCAGAGGAGGGGGTG
Source organism: Neoceratodus forsteri (assembly GCA_016271365.2). NCBI lineage: Eukaryota > Metazoa > Chordata > Ceratodontiformes > Ceratodontidae > Neoceratodus > Neoceratodus forsteri. The sequence continues at coordinate 425,099,266 of CM028138.1, forward strand.
GGCAGGTAGCAAGTTATTGGGCAGATCTGGGAACAGGCAGAGAGGGCTGGGAGGGCTTGGTGCCTCTAGAGGCAGAGCTCCCAGGAGTCTGAGTTGTTGCCTCCTCTCTGCTGGAGCCGGTTGAGGGAATTTTGCTTTGAGGGCTTCCAAAACGGCTTCTGGTCCCCCCTTTTACAATTTATGGATGGACCAGATGGATTTCCCGGACTCCTGGAGACAGATGATCAGTTTCTCAGTCTCTTCCCCAAAAAGTATGGCACCCCGGAAGGGAAGATCCAGGATACCGGACTGCAGATCCTGGGAGAATCCCAAATGCCAGGCATGGCGCCCAAAGTAAAAGCTGGATGCTGCTGCCCTAGAAGCAGTATCTGCAGTATTGTACGAGGCCCTCAGGATGTGAGTGCCTATGGCTAATCCAGACTTGAGGATATCAAGGAGCTTGGTCTTCTGAACAGAGTCTAGCAAAGCCTGAGCAACCTCTAGTCCTTTCTCCAACATTGCATTCTGGTACTGGATCACGTGTGTGAGAGAAAGTTTAAAGATCTGATAGAGCAGGTGGAGGCAGAATAAATTCTCGCCCACCTGGTCTAGAAGTCTGGACTCTGTCAGGATGCTGTGAGCTGAGGTGTTTCAGCTTCTTCGACTTATTGTGAACAGCCATAACAACCATTGAGTCCGCCTGAGGGTGTTCCGCCAGGAAAGGTTCATCCCTCAGCACCCGGTACAGCCTGTTCAACTTCTTAGAGACTGCCAGAGTGGTAGAAGCATACTTCCAGGTAATCCTGGTGAGGTCCTGAAACGTATCCACTAAAGGAGGAACAACCAGGGGCTTTGGCTCCTTCTGCCTCAGGTACTTAGCCAACCTCCAGCGCTCTGGATCTAGATCCTCCATCTCCCATCCATTGGAGGTCTGGATATGCCAGACGTCCATAAAGGTAGGATCATCAGGAGGTGATCTAGGGGTGTCTTCCTCCTCTGGCGAGGCATGTCTATCCCTAGAAGGAGATCGGTCGGAACCCGATGCGTTAAGAGTCCGATATGGGATCTCTAGAAGAGAGGGAAGCAGATCTAGATCTGGAGGAAAACCTGCACCTTTCATCTGAATGCCACCCACTAGAGGACCAGCGACAACTGTGGGACTGTCGGCTGGTGGAGTGCCCGACAGTTATCCTACCGTCGTCGGCTGTCAGACCGCCTATGATTGGAGCGACGTTGGCAAGTACTCGGTGAGTGGAAGCAATGTTGGTGGCGCCATTCCCAGTGCAAAGTCCTGTCACAGGAGTGTGTGTGACTGTGAGAGTGGGACTCCGATTTTGGAGCGCGCAACAGTTTGTCCCCCCCCCCCAAAGTTCTGGTCCTTGTCCGCATCCAGATTCGGGGCGATGTCCAGTTGTGGGGAAGGACATCTCGTTTTACCTGACTCCACCAGAATTGAAAGATCTTGGTCAGTTCTTCCACTGTGCCCGCCGGGGGTTGAGGTGTCTGGTCACCCAGCGTGGGTGGAGTGACAGGAGAAGAAGGGCAATCTGGCTGATCCCTGGGGGAAGGGGTAGACTGGTCCCCTTGGTCGCTGGGTGTAGAGGGACCTTGAACCAGCGAATTAGTGAGGCCCAGAGAGACCCTATCCGATGTATGTCCCTTGGCCTGGACCAGAGACAGTCTGGAGCCGTCTGCTTTGTGGACTGTCGTCTGCTTGGACGTAAGGCGAGAGGCCAAGGTCAGTTTGGAGACAAGACTCCTGACCACAGTGCTCTTTACTCTTACCCAGAGCCCCGGGAGAGACCGACACCGAGAACTTGTGCGATGGGACTGAAGTCCCATTGCTAGCAGAAGAGGAGGTCCCGACCCCTGAGGTGGAGGGTGACCGCATGGGTGTGGCCTTCTCCTGTAGGGTAACCAAGGCCAGGGTAGAGGAGCCAGAGCCTTGCTTTCCACTCCCCGACATCATGTGTTTTGGTGGGAGTGGAGGAGTCCCGCCGCCAGAAGACTGACGCGAGTGGCGGGAGGAGTGATCCGAGCCCCCAGAGTTACAGCCCAAGGTCGTCTTTTTGTGGTGCGGGGACCAGGAGCTCGAATGCCCCTTAGACCTACCCTGGTCCTTCTCACGGGACTTGCACTGGTCCAGATCCTTTTTTTTTTTTCTCTTATGCTTGGAATAATGGGAAGAAGAGGCAGACTTCTCTGCTGGTGAGCTCTGCACGATGGCCAGCTGCTGCTCCAGGACATGCGTCTTCAGTGCCTTAAAGCGGCGGATGCGAGTCCCAGATGGCAAAGCCACTACAGACGGGACAAGCCTTGGTGTCATGGTCAGGCCCCAGGCAGTAGACACAGGCCTCGTGCTTATCCTTGGCCAGGATCAGTGGACCACAGGCACACTTGGTCCTCTTCTTCTCAGTAGAGGAAACCGACAACGGCAAAGTCATGCAGGAAATGCAAGAACCTAACAAAAGCGGACTTTTGAGAAAATAAGAAAATTTACTGAAAACGCTAGTGTAGTTCTAGAAGGCGACAGAAGAGCCTAAGTAGCCGGGTTGACAGCGGGAAAAGAACTGAGGTGGGGCTGGGGACCGCCCCGTTATGTACCACTGGCCAATGTCGGGGTGGAGCCGGCATCAGGAGAGGTCCCAGCTGAAGATTGCTAGCTAGGAGGTTTCCGTGGGGTCCTAGTGCCTGGCGGCATAGTCCTTATGGTAACAGCCTACTGCAAGAGCTCCCTCTCAAAGTAAGGTCAGAAAATTAATTTTATTTTCACTTTTTGCAACAAACTAATATGAATAACTTTAAAACAAAAAATGATAGCATAGTAGTGGGAGCACAAAATTTGTTCAGCACAAAAACATGTATAAAATGAGTGGTGTTTCATTTATACCTTTTAGATTTTTTACAATCAGCAAAAAAATGGGAAGAAATTATTTTTTTTTGGAGGTACAGCATAAATGGAATAAGCAACCTCTCCAACTGGAAATATTGTCAATATTTTTTGTTGTCATGCTGCTTTGGCATGCAACAAAAAACATCAACAGTATTTCAGTAGAGGATGCATCCTAAAACACACATACATACACACATATGTATATATACACATTATATCGTGTGTGTGTGTGTATATATATATATATATATATATATACACATATATATATACACACACACACACACACACACACATATATACACACACACACAGCACACATAATATATACATATACACATATATATACACACACACACATATATATATATATACACACACACACACACACACACACACACACACACACACACACACACACACACACAGGATGTGACACAGCCTGACTGAAGATACTGTATTTATCTTCTTGAGGCTAATGAAATTATATCATCTCATGAGTGGCAAAGCCACGAATGAGATATCATAATATCAGTGGTCTCAAACGACGATAAACTACAGTTACGTAAGAACTTATGTAACAGTAGATCTTCGAGAACAACTCTTGCAGCAGGTTATACCATTAGGACTGAAGCCGGCAGGCACCAGGACCAAATGGAAATTTTCTAGCTAGCAGTATCCAGCGGGGACTGCCCCAGACTTCAGGCATCATACAAAAGGGGGCGGGTCCCCTAGAATCCCCAGTTCTCCCGCCAGAGACTCCCGGCCGCTAGATGACATCAGAAGTGGAGACTGAGGATCCGCCTTCAGGAAGGTATTCGGAGCAGTGTTACAAACACCTAATCCTAGATAGTAAGATAACAGAAAAACTCTACCTCCAGAGGGGATGGTGGGAGGGAAACTACCTGCTGCAAGAGCTGTTCTCGAAGATCTACTGTTACGGTAAGTTCTTACGTAACTGTACTATCTTACTTCGAGAAACAGCTTTTGCAGCAGGTTACACCATTAGGACGGATTCCAAAGCAATACTGGAAATCCCTCGCGGGTGGGAGGAGGCTAGGTAGAGATCGCAAGTTGGACCAAAGCCTAGGATAGAAGTCCTTGAAGGACTGCTAGACCAAAACCAGCTGTTCGCCGTGATGCAACGTCCAGGCTATAATGCCTGATAAAGGTATGTACGGTGCTCCAAGTAGCTGCTGCGCAGATGCTGAAGTGGACACGTTCTTCATAGCCGAAAAGGAGGTAGCCACCCCCCCCCTTGTGGAATGTCCCTTAACTGAGCCCAATATGGGTTTGTTACGTTTCTGGTAACAGAACGTGATACAATGGATGAGCCACCTGGACAGCGATTGTTTATAAACCAGAGCCCCCACAGCATCCTATGGGCGAATGAGATGAAAAGCTGATCAGGTTTCTGGTGGTGCCTGGTTCTGGTCAGGTAGTATCTTAGACACCTATGCACATCTAGAGTGTGCAGTAGGGCCTCTCCTCTATTAAGAGTATTTAGGAAAATACACTGGTAGGTCAATGTCCTGATTGAGGGTGAGGGCTGAGATCACCTTCGGTAGAAACTTTGGGTATGTCCTTAGGGACACCCTGTCCTGGTGAAAAATCAAATAAGATTCTTTGCATGAGTGCGTGAAGCTCAGAAATCCTTCTGGCCAAAGTAACAGCGACTGTTAGGAGACGTAGCCCTCAATCCACGGCTGGTTCAAAAGGTGGCAGCGTAAGCTGCTCCAGGACGAAGGGTAAATCCCATGGAGGAATGGGATCCTTAATCGGAGGCCTAAGGTGTAGGACGCCTCTCAGTAATGCTGGTGCGGTGTCCAACTGAGCTATGGACTGTAGGCCTATAGGAGTATGATAGACAGAGATGGCACAAAGGTGTACTTTAATTGAGGAGTAGGCCAAGCCTGCCTGGAAAAGAGACAGAAAGTAGTCTAGAACAGAACCTTCCAGACAATCCATCGGGGAAAGCCCTCGTGCTTGAGCCCAGAGGCAAAATCTGCGCCATTTCATGGCATATGTGGCATGAGTGGCCGGTTTTCTAGTAGCCGCTAGAACATCTGCTACCCCTTGCGAGACCCCGTAGCGCATGACAGCTATGTCCCTAGGAGCCAGGCGTGCAGGTTCAGAGAGCAAAGGTCCGGATGGACCAAAGATCCTGCCTCCTGGGACAATAAGTGACAGCTGATTGGCAGAGGCATTGGAGGTTCTTGAGAAAGCCAGTGCAGCAGAGGGAACCAAAACTGTCTGGGCCAAAAGGGTGTGATTAGCATCAGTGTCGCCTGCTCTCTGCGGAGTTTCAAAAGAACCCTCTGGATCAACGGGAAGGAAGGAAATGCGTAAAGGAATCTGCCCGTCCAGGAGAGGGACAACGTGTCTCGCCAGAAAACACCAGGCCCTGGATCTAGCGAGCAGAAATTAGGTAGTTTTGCGTTGGATGGGGATGCGAAAAGATCTAACTCTGGTGTGCCCCATCTGTGAAACAGATCCTCTACCACCTCCTGAAGTAGTTCCCATTCGTGGACTCTGGCCTGAGACAGACTCAGACTGTCTGCAATAACGTTGTCCACTCCTGGGACATGTACAGCAATAAGGTTTGCGCTGTGATCTGAATATGCCAGATGTTAACTGGAGTGCAGTTGCAGCTGCCACTTCGAAGAGTGCAGTTATTCTAGATGCCCTACAGGGGGCATGCCTCAGACAACTAGTACTGGAGCCCACTCGAGAGGGAGCAATATTAGACTTGATTCTCTCAAATGGAGATGGAGAGAGGATTACAGATGTAGAAGTGGGTAGCCGTCTGGGAACTAGCGACCATCGAACAGTATGGTTCACAATAAACACAGCAATAGAGTCAAGCCATACAAAGACAAAAGTACTGGACTTTAGGAGGGCTGACTTTGCCAAAATGGGTGAGTGCCTAAGGAATGCACTAGCAAATGGGCAGGAAGGAGGGTGGAAGAACAATGGGAATAATAAAACTGCCATCACAGAGGTAACGTGCCTTTGTGAAGCAAATAAACAAAACAAGACAATGTAAGAAACCACTATGGTTCTCAAAGGAAGTGGGGTGAAGGTTCAAGAGAAAAGAAAGCATTCAGGAAGTACAAGGAATCTGAAGGAGCAGGACACAGAACTGCATCAGTTAAAGCAAAAGGAGGCTGGGAAGGCAGTCAGAACAGCAAAGGCCCAAACCGAGGAAAAGATAGCCAACTCAGTTAAGAAGGGGGATAAAACCTTTTATAGGTACATCAGGGAGCAAAGGAAGACCAAGGTAGGGATAGTGAGGCTTAATAAAGGGGAGGGAGACTGTGAAAAGGCAGAGAAACTAAACAAATATTTTTGCTCAGTATTTACAAAGGAAGAGGGGGAGGTACATAAAACAAACAGTAGTAACACTCTGGATACAGAAGTTGATACCAGCCCATTTACAGAAGAAAGGGTTCTGAAAGAACTCTTAAAACTGAAGGTGGACAAAGCAATGGGGCCTGATGGGATTCATCCCAGAATTCTACAAGAACTAAGGGTAGAACTAGTGACACCACCTACCCTCTTTAACAAATCATGGGAGGATGGGTGGTACCCGAGGACTGGAGGAGGGCAGATGCGATTCCCTTCACAAAAGTGGGAGCAAGGCAGAAGCAGGAAACTACAGACCTGTTAGTTTAACCTCAGTGATAGGGAAAATTATGGAATCACTTCTGAAGGAAAGAACTGTCGAGTATCTAGAGGCCAGAGGGGCACAGGACCCTAGGCAGCATGGATTCACAGCGGGAAGGTCATGCCAGACAAATCTGAGATTTCTTTGACTGGGTGACCAAAGTAGCAGATCAGGGAGGGGCTGTGGACATGGCCTACCTAGACTTTAGCAAGGCATTTGACACAGTCCCACACAAAAGATTAATATACAAGTTAGCCAGCCTGGGAGTGGGTCCCAAGATGATAGCCTGGGTAAAGAATTGGCTGGAGAATAGGACACAGAGGTAACAGTAAATGGAGTCCACTCAGAAGAAAGGAGGGTTACTAGTGGGGTACCGAGGTTCAGTGATAGGACCGGTCCTCTTCAATGTCTTTATAAGCGACATTCGCGGAAGGACTGGAAGGAAAAGTATGTCTCTTTGCAGATGACACTAAGATCTGCAACAGAGTTGATGCACAGGTGGGTGGAAAGGATGAGAAGGGACTTGGCAAGGTTAGAGGAATGGTCAAATGTTGGCAGCTTAGATTCAATGCTAAGAAGTGCAAGGTAATGCACCTGGGAAACAAAACCCAGGGGAAGAGTACACAATGGGGGGTGAGATACTAACAACAACAAAAATGGAAAGGGACCTGGGGGTAGTCATATCAGATGACCTAAAGGTGGCCAAACAATGTGAGAGGGCAGCAAGGAGGGCTGGGGGGTTACTGGGATGCATAGGGAGAGGCATCACCAGTAGAAAATAGGAAGTTATTATCCCTCTGTACAGACAGCTGGTGAGACCCCACCTGGAGTACTGTGTGCAGTTCTGGAGACCCAATCTCCACAAAGACATAGACAGGATGGAAGCTGTCCAGAGGAGGGCAACTAAAATGGTGCAGGGTCTGCACCGGAAGACATATGAAGGGAGACTTAAGGAGCTTAATATGTATAGTCTCCAGGAAAGGAGGGAGAGGGGGGACATGATAGAAACTTTCAAGTACCTCAAGGGAATCAACAAAGTCCAAGAGGGTAGCATCTTTCAAAAAAAGAGGTGTGCAAGAACAAGAGGGCACAATTTGAAGATGGGGGCGGCTCAGAGGTAATTTAAGGAAGTATTTTTTCACAGAGAGGGTTGTGCATGCATGGAACGGCCTTCCGGAGGAGGCTGTGGAGTCAAAATCAGTGGTGGAATTCAAGCATGCATGGGACAGTCATAAGGCAATTCTAGGGTGTGGGGGTAAGAAGAAGTAGGCTGCTGGTTAACTAGGATCTGCAGCTTATCCAGTAGGTAGGGAAATGGGCAGACTGGGTGGGCCAAGCGGTCCTTATCTGCCGTCAAATTCAATGTTTCTATGTGTTGCAGAACCCAATCTCACACCCTCATGGCTTCCCTGCAAAATGGGTAGGAATGGGTACCTCCTTGTTTGTTGAGGTAATACATCACTGCGGTATTGTCGGTTTGCAACAGCAGAGTACCCGGTGTAATCTCCGACTGGAAGACCTGCAAGGCATAAAGGACTGCTCTCATCTCCAAAATATTTATGTGGAGATGAGCTTCCTGGGACGTCCACGAGCCCTGAGACCTGACCCCATCAAGGTGTGCTCCCCAACCGAACCCGGAAGCGTCCATGGAGAGTGTCACAATCGGAGACAGCACGATGAAGGGGACTCCCACCAATAGGTGTTATGGTTCGAGCCACCACTGCCAATCCCGGATGACGGCATTCGTGATTCGAATTGGCAGCTGCAGATGGTCTTGCTTCTGATCCCATTGTACCCGTAACATCCACTGCGTCACCCGCATGTGGAGACAGGCTAAAGGGACTATCGCAATGGCCGCAGCCATACGTCCGAGCAGGCAAAGGATCAGTCTCGCTGGGACAGTCTTCCTTTCTACCATGACCCTTATGAGGGATCTGATGTGTTCCACTCGGTCCTGGGCCAAAAAAAGCTTTCCCCCTGGACAGTGTCCAGGACTGCACCTATGAACTGCAGTCTCTGCGGCGGAACCAGGTGAGACTTCTTGTGATTGATGATGATGCCCAACGACCCAAAAAGGGAACAAGTACAGTGTGTCGTGGACATCAGAGCCTCCCGAGAGGGGGCCACAATGAGCCAGTCGTCCAGGTATGGGAACACGTAGCGGCCTTGCCTTCTCAGTCTCGCCGCTACACCGCCATACACTTCATGAATACCCAAGGTGCCGATGACAGTCTGAAAAGGGGGGCTCGGAACTGATAAATGAGGCCCTGGAACTCGAAGCGCAGAAACTTGCTGTGTGCTCGAGCGATGGATATATGCAGGTAGGCGTCCTGCATGTCCAAAGACGCTAGAAAGGAGCCCTGCTTGAGCATGGGAATCAGACCTGGGAGGGTCACCATGCGGAAGCGTTTGTACAGGACCGACTCATTGAGGTCGCTGAGGTCCATGATCGGACGGAGGTCCCTTATTTTCTTGGGGTCCAGAAAGAAGTGAGAATAATATCCTGCGTCCCTCTGGTTCCGCGGGACGCACTCTATCGCTTCTTTTTCCAGGAGCGCAAGCACCTCCTGCTGTATAAGCAGGGCGTGCAGACCCGAGTAACGGGAAAGCAGGGGAGGTCTTGCCGGTGGGTGGTCGAGAAATTCTATGAAATGGCCCTTCTTGACCAACTGGAGAACCCACCGGTCAGTGGTGATCGACTGCCACCCTGAAAAGTGGTGAACGATGCGACCCCGAAATTTTGCGCCCGTTGATCGGGGTGGGGGTGGGGCCGGAAGGAGTCATGCTGTGGCAGCACTGGTCCCTGCAGGCTGGGCCGGTTTAGTGTACTGTTGGACTCTGCCTGGGGACAACTTAGCCTGGGCTTTTCGCTGAAAGGTGCCCCTTTGTTGCTGGCCGGAACACGGCTGCTGTCTTTGTTGCCGGCTGCGAAAACGGCTCTGGTTCCTACGAAAGAAACCGGGGCCTGGGTCTGTACATGGCCCTACAGATCTGACTGCCTTCCCAGCGTCCTGAAGTTTGGTGATCACCTTCTCCGAGGGTTCACCAAAAAGTACTTTGTCATTATAGGGGATGTCAAGAATGTTCTTCTGTATGTCCGGGGTGAAGCCGGAGACACGGAGCCAAGAGTGTCACCGGAGACAGACACCTGAAGCTGCAGCTCTGGTGGACGAGTCCGCGGAATCATATGCTGCTCGTAGTACTTGGGTCCCCACACCAGACCCTGTGCGGAGAAGGCTTAGGAGCACCACCTTCTGATCGCCATCCGGAAGTTTAATCGACCAGGTCCTGGCCCTGTTCCCACAGGGCGTTCTGAGACTGTACCATGTAGGTTAGGTAGTTCAGGGACTTGATAAGAGCATGTAGCGGCCGCATACAAGCGTCTCCCCAGGGCGTCCAATTGTTTGGATTCCTGGTCCGGTGGCTGTGTGCTCATGTGTTGCGGTCTTTGAGACCAGTCATGTGAGGCCGTAATGACCAGGGAGTCTACCAGAGGTTGTTGAGCCAAGTACTGGTCCTCTCTCAGGGCCTTGTACAGGCGGTCAGCTTTCTTTGGCACCGCAGGAGTGGAGTGTGGACGCTTCCACGCAGCCTTGGTGACGTCCGTGAAGGTGTCCACCAAGGATGGCACTACCACAGGCTTTGGGTCTTTCTGCCAAAGATAACGGGCAAGGCGCGCTCTTTTGGGGTCGAGGTCTTCAGCATCCCACCCCATATTGTCCTGGATGTGCCTCATGATCTCAGAGAAAGAGGGGTCATCCGGAGGAGATCCGGGAAGGTCATGTGGGTCAGGTGATGAAATGCTGAGTGGAGAAGGAGATCTGGAGTAATCCGAGGTATCCGATCTGGAGTCCTGCTCCGACGGAGTATACCGCCAACGTCTGGGTCGCTTGTGGTTGGGAGACCCTGATGGAGATCTTGAGGGAAGCCTCCTCCGATCCTGGGATCCACCCCTAGGAGGTGGAGTCTGCTCCTTGGGGGTTGGTGGTCGTCCTGCTGGCCCCTGTGGTGGAGGAAGGGCACAGGAGGTGAAGGAGTGGGGGGGGGGGAAGAGGAGGTTTCACTGGGACCACGTCTTTGCGGATGGTGTCCCACCAGAAAGTAAAGAGTTCCTTTACTTCTTGAATATTCGTGCTTGGTGCCGGTGGTCTGTCGCCGTGGTCGGGCGTCAGGTCCTCGGGTGTCTCCGGGGTGGGCGAAGGTTCCCTCGGAAGCCTGGCATCCTCTGTGTCGCCCGCCTGGTCTTCCAGCAACACGGTGTCCTCCTCCGTGGAGTCCCTGTGACGGGGGGGGGCGGTCTTCGGCTCCGGTGAGGTAGACGACTTCGGGTCTGATGAACGCCTGTCCGGTGTCTGGTGCTTGGCCGATGTTCTCTGCTCCGGCGAACACCTGGCCGACTTCAGGTGCTTGGCAGACGTCTGGTGCTTGGCCAACGTCTGATCCGTTGTCCACTTGAGGAACGTCAGGTCCTTAGTCTTCCTGGGTGGAGGATCCAGGCCCCTAGTGGGCTGGGAGACCAACCTGGAGTCGGGGTCCCGATGTCAGGTGGAAGAGGAAGACTTGTGGCATTCAGAGGACTTTGAAGAGGCCCGAGAGGGAGTAGAGGAAGCCGAGGGCCTGGAGGTCTTAATGGGCTTAAGAGTCGAAGAACAGCTGGAAGCCCGGACCTTGACCAGAGGGGGCTGAGACCTAGCCCTGGAGGGAGAGCGGTTCGATCGGATGGAGCCTGAGCTCCGTGAATCCGAGGCCCGGTTCGGGGATCTGGACCTTGCCTTCTCCCGGTGTTTATCCCAGTGTTTGTGGACCCTGGAGGAAGAATCGCCCCTGGAGGAAAGGTTCCTTGTCCATCCTACTAAGTTTTTCCTCTAGCAGGTAAGCCTGAAGTGCCTTCTGATGGCGGATCCTGCTGCGGCTGTTGAACCCCTGGCAAAAGGTGCAGGCCTTAGTATTGTGGTCCAGGCTTAAGCAACGCACGCAGGAAGAATGAGGATCCTTGAAAGGGATCCGTTTTCCGCAGGCACACTTTGAAAGGTGACCCTCAAATGAAGGAGCTGGAGAGGACATTAGTCGTGTAGAAACTCCGTAGTTCTAAGTCGCCGTGCGGTAGGTAGAGACCGAGAGGCCGATGCTGGCGAGTCAACGGCGGGAAAAGAACTGGGGATTCTGGGGGACCGCCCCCTTATGCACTGTGCCTGACGGGGCCGGGGCCGACTTCGGGGGCGGTCCCCATTGGATACTGCTAGCTAGAAAATTTCTGTGGGGTCCTGGCGCCTGCCGGCTTCAGTCCTAATGGTGTAACCTGCTGCAAGAGCTGTTTCTCGAAGTAAGATCTATGATATCTTCAGTCAGGCCACACTATGTTCTGTTTATACAGGCATATGTTTTGGGACAAATATGATTGGGAATGTGTAAAAAAAAAGTGCCTGTGACTTTGAAATGTGTGACTTTCAGCTTCTTTTACAGTTACAGTACTTGTGTGGGAGGGGCTTCCAAGACTTACTGCTACTTCTATTTTTTTAACTCACTGAGCTCAGAGCTTTACATTATGGCAAGTACATAATGGAAAAAAGCTTGAGGTACAATTCTTTTGGTTTTTTTGGGGAGGAGGGGCTTTTTTGTCAAAAAAGTGAATACAAATTGAATTTTCTGCCATGTTTTGCTCATTTTAAAAAGTAAAAGGTAGCTATAAATGAAACGCCACTCATTTTATAGATATTTTTGTACTGAACTTTCGCACTCTCAGTATCATGCTATCATTTTTCATTTTAGTTATTCACATTTGTTCATCGGAAGTGCAAAAAAAAACACCCCCTTTGAATTTTCTGTCATTTTTTTGCTGACTATAAAAAATCTAATAGGTATCTATAAATGAAACATCAATAATTTTGTAGGCATTTTTGTGCTTAACAACTTTCATGCCCACAGTACCATGCTTATTTTTCATTTAAAAGTCATTCGCATTTGAATATGGTTAGTACTACTATTGAGGACAAACATTCGAAATCTGTAACGTGGTGGTACAAGGAAAGATATCACAGTGACATAATGCAGCAAGAAACTATATCAATATCTTTTCTTGATACTTTATGTCATAGTAATAACTTTCCATGTTCAGAAAGATATCTTTTTATCTGGCCAACTATATCAAAAACATACAGAAACATAGAAATTGTCATCAGATAAGGACCGCTAGACTCATCTAGTCTGCACCCATAAGCCTATCCCTCGTTGCGGCCTTTGACCCTGCTCGGTCAATGGCTTTCTTCTTTACTTCCCACCCTGAGGGTTCCTTTATGCCTGTCCCATGCATGTTTGAATCCTCTCACTGTGTTTGCTCCCCCCACCTCCTGTGGCAGACTGTCCATGTGTCCACCACCCTTTCTGTGAAGTAAAACTTCCTCACATTCCCCCGTACCCTGCCCCCTTCCAATCTCATATCATGCCCCCTCATTCTTGTACTTCTCCTATACTGAAAGATGTCGCCCCCCCCGCACCTTATTTATAAATATCAGGCCAGGCTGCCCTCAGTGGGTGACAGAAGAATTTACGTAGGGTAAGTTGACATACTGGAAGTTTGATTTTACGGTACACATTACTTTCAACGTCAGCACTGTTGATAGCAAAGCTTTTAGCCTCCCCCTCCCATCTTGAATAGCCTTCTGTTGAACTCTTCTACTTAGCCCACCCTACTCTATTTTAATCTCTTCTCTAAACAATACTTCTTCCCTCTGAATGCTAATCCCCCCCCCACCACCACATATACCCTGGTTATGCTACTGTGAAACACTCTGGGATATTTCTGCCTACAACTTGCTACACAACATCAAATGGTGTTATGTGTCGTACCATGACTGGCGAGGATGCCATCTTGACTGTGTTCGGCAGGCTTGTGGTACCTGAAGGCATTGCAACGGATTTGACGATGGTGGTACCAGCGGGAACGCTCAGCATGGTGGGGGTGGATGATGGTGGGATCTTTTGGGTGGCAGCAGCTGCAGCAGCCAGGGCCGCCATGCCACTCATCTGAGAACTGCTCCCGATGGCCTGGGAAAAGGAGGAGGAAAAGATGGCAAAAATGAACAGGCAGTATTACAGCCCTTGAAGGGATGAAATAAACATTCACAGCTGTGCAAACACATACCACTTTAAGGTCAGTCAGTGTTATCTGCAGATCAATTCATGTTTATAGTAATGCAACTCCTCCAGGTAGGCAATGCAACTGGCTAGTTAAAGCTCATTCTCTCCTTACTAAAAGTCCGCTCGGCTTACTTAGCATATACAAAGACAAACGTTGGACCTCATGAGGAGAATCGTTTCTCAGGTTCCAAACCTGGTTTTATATTTTAACTTATGACTAGCATCAGCTACTGTGACCACATTTCCCAGGCCTTTTACTGGTCCATTAATGGCCAGCTGGATGGAAAGCTGAACCTCGATAACCAACCAGGATCAACTGAGAACACAGGTCATTACTAGTCTGGATGAATACAGCAAGGTGAAGGTTGAGCCAGGGAAGAAAAACTGCTCCTGAGGTTAAAAATATCAAACCTAACAAGCTGAGGCCATTCCACATTAGATCAATACAAGCTTCTCTACATCATACGTCTTTCTCAGTTGTCCCACATTACAAACACCACCCCTCCTTTCAAAACTCAGAACCCACTCTACCCCACATGGAGAGGTGCTGTCCCATGCTGTATTATGGGATTCATACCTCTCAACTGTCCCACATAGGAAGGACGTCCCTCATTTTACCACTCAGAACCTCCTCTGTCCTGCGTGGAGTGAGTTGTGCTGTCCGCATTGTACAGTGCAATTCATAACTCTCAACTGTACCATGGGAGGGCCTTCTCTCATTCTGCAAAATCACAGTGCAAAACAATGTATTAAGGGGCATAATATTACCTGCTCATTACATTTTTATAACTGTCTACTTTTATACCTTTTTGGCTTCAGAATGCCCTATCCTCGGCCTCAGGCCTGGTTTGCTCTCCCCCCCCTCCAATCACTGCTCAATAATTTCTGTGTGGTGTTGGGGGAAGGGGGAAGAGTGCCACTGGCCTTCACTGAGAAGAAGTCAGGTTTTTCTCTAGCCCTCACTTCCTGCACTCACCATCCCCACTGGTACAGCACACAGCCTAGTGGTGGCCTTGTCTGCACACACTAGATTCCCATGTGATGGAGAGAACTCGCCAGCCCACCACAGGGGGTCGCTGTGCACGTAAAATGTAGCACCACCCTCTCTGGGCTGGGATGTGCTACCAGCAATTGTGTTTCCACAGACCTGGCCACTCAGTTGCAAGAGACAACTCCACTCTTGAAAGCACAGCATAATACCATTGGGCCACCGGGTGGTGCAGTGATCAGTGCTCTGGATAATTTTTTTTATTTTCATTTTTATCCTCCTCCGACACCACGACTACACCTTCCCTCAGGGTCCGCAATGCGTCTGCTCAGACTGTGCCAGAGGACAGAGGACATCTACCCCATGCGCCTGTTCCCATAACCCTCAAGCAACCAGCTTATCGCCCCCCCCCCGGGTGGGGTAGAGGGGAGCACTCCCCAATCCCCCCCTTTACCTTGATTGGAGTGGCCGTTCCAGAGCTTCTCCCGTGAATCCCCCAGTTACTCGCGCAGGGGCCCATCTTCAGGCGCAGGGCTTTTTTCATCTTCTTGTCCCATCTCTGCAGACATTAGCACTCTAGGAGGATCAACGAGATAAAGGCATACACAGACGTGCCTTCGCTCCAGGCCCTCGGCCGATATCCGCCCCTCCCTGCGTTATTGCGTCCCCCAACTGCGCCTCCACCCGTGGTTACCCAGGTGGCAGTATAGCAGCAGGGACTATTGTCCTCCCACCCTGGAGGAGAGCAGACCTACGGGCGCTCTATACCCCCAAAAAAAAAACCCGGCCCTCCAGCAACCCAGCCTCGCTACCGAACTCTGGTCATTAGCATCGCAAGCGGTAGCACTACCACTGCGCCGGCAGGCCAGCCCTAGTGCTCCAGATAATTCTGGCAGGCAAGAGTAATTTACTCCCAATTTTTTTAAATTAGGTGAGCAAAATAAGATTTTGGTGTATAAAAGTGCTTCAGATCTAGCAGAAAATGCTCCTTTTGAAGCAATAATAGTGTTATGAGGATCTCATTTGCTGGGTATGAAGCATTTTCAGATGTGGGGATGAATATTCGCACTACTTTAAAATGTTCTGAACAGAGTATTTCCTTACAAAAGGTGAGTAAAGCCAGTCTGCCAGCACAGCGGTAGTGCTATCGCTTGGGAAGCCAATGACCTGGGTTCAGAAATGAGCCTGGAGCATCGGAGGGCCAGACAGGAGAGGAGGGTACAATATCTGGAGGACAGTTCACCTCCTCTGGGAAGGGATGGACATGGGACCCTGTAACAGGGAGACTCCTGGAGGTGGCTGGGAGGCACGAAACCTGGGGAACTGGCTACGCAACGGACCGGTGGGATGTGGCAGTTGAAGGCGTGTAACGAGCGGATAAGTGACACTCAGTAACGCCACTGCATGTCGTTCCCTCTACAGGCAACACAGAAAATGTGCCACCGGCAGGGCAGATGAAGCCCCTTCCTGCCCGCCACATCCAACTCCGAACTTTGCCCACCAGGACCCTGGGGATCCAGGCCTTCACCTCCGCCTGCAGCTTACAGGATTGTACAGGGGAATTACCAGAGAAGAACAGCACCCCACCTCAGGGAGTAAGCAGAGGAGAGGGCCAAGCTTGCAGGTGCGATGCAGGTGGACAGGGGACCAGGATTCCAAAGTTTGGGGGTGGGGTCTCAGAAGGATAAGACAAGTGCGCTAGAGTGAGGTGAAACGAGGTCCTAGCAAGTAGGACCTGGAGGACAAAAAAAAAAAATGTTGAGTAAAATTAGGCTGGTGCTCACCTTATCTGGAGCACTGGTGAAGACAGAACAGTTACGCAAGAACTCACCGAACTGTAGATCTTCAAAGGGACCTCAATCATTAGGTCACACGGTAGGAACTTCATCGGTGAAGCAGGATCAACATGGAAGACTCTTCCAGCAGTACAACTGGGGCAGCCCACGCCGATGTCACCTGCAGACATCATCAACCCTATAAAGGTGTGAGTGGCCCTGCTCCCTCCTCAGTTCTTTCCCCCAAGGACTAAGGGAGAAAACTCTTGCCATGGGGGACTGAGGAGAGAGGTGTTCCCAGGCCTAAATAAAAGGCTGGATACACCATATAGCCAGTCTGAGCAGAGGACCCTAAGAAGGAGGCTGGTGGGAGGGAAGGCAGACCTGATGACTGAGATCCCGTCAAAGATCTACTGTTACAGTAAGTTCTTACATAACTGTTCTATCTTCTTTCCTCAGTCATCAGGTCACATCATAGGAACACGTCTCAAGCAGTTACAGGTACAGTAGGACAGTCTGGGAGGAAAGCGAACAGAGACCTAGGACAAGAAACCCCGCAGAACAGCCTGGCTGAAGGCTGCTCAGGCTCTAGAAGCAATATCCATACTAAAGTACTTGCTGAAAGCATGGACAGTACTCCAGGTGGCAGAATTGCAAATGTCAGCAGCTGAGACCCTCTTGAAACAAGCCACAGATGTAGCCATGACCTTTGTGAAGCAGGTTTTCACCGCCCCTGGCAACTCCTTGTCATGCTTGTTATAGTAGAACAAAATACAACTGGCCAATCATTTGGACAAGCATTGTTTAGAAACCTTTACGCCTTCTCTTCCTTGGGTGAAAGAAACAAAAACCTGTTTTGACGTCCTGTAGTCCTTAGTTCGCAGTGAGTAATATTTTAGAATTCTGCGCACATCTTAAGTATGGAGCAGTGCTTCCCCTGGACTGGCAAGCTCAGAGAAAAACAGGTTGGTGGACAGATTGGTTCAGGGTAAACTCAGATACCACCTTAGGGAGAAACCTAGGATTTGTGCGCAAAGACACCCTGTCTTTGTGAAAAATCAAATAAGGCTCTTCACACACCAGAGTATGAAGCCCTGAAATCGGAGCAGAATTTATAGCAACCAAAAAAGTGCAGTTACGTAAGAACTTACCATGACAGCAGCACTTCGAGAACAGTTCTTGCAGCAGGTTACACCATTAGGACTGAAGCCAGCAGGCAGAAGGACCCCACGGAAAACTTCTAGCTTGCTACATACAGCAGGGGACCGCCCCTGACATCGGCCCCGCCCCCGGTGTCACCTACATCATATAAGGGGCGGTTCCCCAGCATCCCTCAGTTCTCCTGCAGGAGACTGGCATAGCGATGTGATTCTGATGGGGAGACCGAGGATCCACTTCCAGAGGAAGACCAATAGAAATTATTGTTAATATTGCAAAAATAACTGACCTCCTGAGGGGAAGGTGGGTGGGAAAGTACCCGCTGCAAGAGATGTTCTTGAAGATGTACTGTTACAGTAAGCTCTTACATAACTGTACTATCTTACTTCGAGAAACCGCTCTTGCAGCAGGTTACACCAATAGGACTGAGTGGCAAGTAGTGAAAGGTATTACCCCTAAATTTGGGAGGAGGATAGGAGGAGGGTAAAGGGAACCACCTCATGAAATAAGCCCCATGCAGAACTGCAAGGCCAAAGCCCACTCTGCACCTAGAGGCAATGTCCAGACTGTAGTGTCTGATGAATGCGTGCACTGTACTCCAAGCAGCTGCTGCACAAATGGTAGGTGCTGAAACATTTTCCAGGGAAGCGAAAGAGGTTGCTACCCCTCTGGTGGAATGACCCTTCACCGGTCCCGGTAAAGGTTTGTTTAGCTTCTGGTAACAAAAATGATGCAGTTCATAAACCATTTTGAGTGTGTCCGTTTTGACACTGGTGCCCCTAACATCCTGTGGGCAAAGGACAGAAACAACTGGTCAGACTCTCTGTGCGGTCTGGTCTTGGTCAGGTAGAACCTGAGATTCCTGTGTACATCCAGTGTGTGTAGGAGAGCGTCTCCTCCGTTGGTATAACTTAGATAATAGAACTGTAGGTCTGTATCCTGTCCTGGTTAAGGATTAATTCCGACACTACCTTAGGAAGAAACTTAGGATCGATTCTTAAGGACACTCTGTCCTTGTGGAAAATCAAATAAGGCTCTTTGCACGTGAGTGCTTGGAGCTCTGAAATTCTTCTTGCTGAAGTTACTGCAACTAAAAATAACCCCTTCCAAGAGAGAAGGTGTAGCCCGCAATCTGCGGCTGGTTCAAAGGGAGGTAGTGTGAGCTGTTCTAAAACGAAGAGAAGATCCCAAGGCGGGATCAGATCTCTAATGGGCTGCTTCAAGTGGAGGATGCCACGCAAGAAGGTGCGTGACTAATCTAGTTGGGCCAAAGATTTGTCCCCAAATGGTGTATGGTACTCCAATAGGGCACACAGGTGCACCTTTATTGAAGAGTAGCTCAGCCCTGTCTGCGACAAGGAAAGGTGGTACTCCAAAACTGACTTTGGGCAAGATAATGGGTCTAGGTCATGGGTCGATGACCAAAGGCAGAACCAGCGCCATTTCATGGCATATGTGGCATGAGTAGAGAGCTTCCTTGCTGCCACGAGGACGTCTGCCACGCTGTCAGATACTCTGTGGTGAGACATTGCTAGGTCCTTAGGAGCCAGGCATGCAGGTGCAAGGATCTGAGGTTCGGGTGAATCAGAGACCCATTGCCTTGTGACAGCAAGTGTGAGCTGAATGGAAGAAGGAGTGGTGGTTCACTCGCTAACCCTTGCAGAAGAGGGAACCATATCTGTCTGGGCCAATATGGGGCCACCAGAATCAGGACTGCTTCGTCACCCTGCAGTTTTAGTAGGATCCTCTGGATCAAAGGAAATGGAGGGAAGGCACAGAGGAACTTACCTGTCCAGGAGAGGGACAACGTGTCTTGCCAGAAAACACCAGGTCCTGGATCTAGCGAGCAGAAACTGGTCAGTTTTGTGTTGTATAGGGATGCGAACAGATCCAACTCTGCCGTCCCCCATTTTGTGAAGAGCATTTCTGCTACTGGTTGTAGGAGCTCCCATTTGTGCGCACTGGTCGAGATCTGCCATCGTGTTCTGTAATCCGGGAACATACATTGCAGACAGTGCGATATTGTGCTCTACTGCTCAGTACCACACTCACTGCCTCTCAACGGAGCTGGTATGAGTGAGTGCCTCCTTGCTTACTGATGTAGAACACTACTGACATATTGTCTATTTGGATCAGTAGGTGTCCTGGGGTTATGTCTGTTTGCAAGGCCTGAAGGGCTTAAAGAAAGTACAGTTACGCAAGAACTTACCGTAACAGATCTTCGAGAACAGCTCTTGCAGCAGGTTACACCATTAGGACTGAAGCCGGCAGGTGCCAGGACCCCACGGAAAAATTCTAGCTAGCAGTATCCAGCGGGGGACTGCCCCCGACATCAGCCCCTCCCCCGACGTCAGGCATCACATAAAGGGGGCGGTCCCCCAGCATCCCCAGTTCTCCTACCGGAGACTCCTGGCTCAAAGATGACATCTGAAGGGGAGACAGAGGATCCGCTTCCATAACAAGGTTTGTAATAGGATGGCGTCAAAGACGCTGTAGCCTAGAAACTAGTTCAGAAGACTCAACCTCCACAGAGGAAGGTGGGAGGGAAACTACCTGCTGCAAGAGCTGTTCTCGAAGATCTACTGTCACAGTAAGTTCTTACGTAACTGTACTATTTTACTTCGAGAAACCGCTCTTGCAGCAGCTCACACCATTAGGATTGGTTCCCAAGCAGTTTAGGGAACTATTTCCTTATCGGGAAGAGAACAGGAGAGATGTTAAAAACAGATTTCAGGACAAAGGTCCCTGAAGAACCGCCAAGCCGAAACCTGCTCTGCATCTAGAGGCAATATTCAGACTGCAATGCCTGATGAAGGTGTATACAGTGCTCCAAGATGCTGCTGCACAGATGGCTGACACAGAGACGTTCTTGTGCGCCGCGAAGGAGGTAGCCACCCCCCTCATGAAGTGACCTTTGACCGGTCCGGTAAAAATTGTTACGCTTCTGGTAACAGAAAGTACAGTTAGGTAAGAACTTACCGTAACAGTAGATCTTCGAGAACAGCTCTTGCAGCAGGTTACACCATTAGGACCGATTCCAAAGCAATACTGGAAATCCCTCGCAGGTGGGAGGAGGCTAGGTAGAGATCATGAGTTGGACTGAAGCCTAGGATAGGAGTCCCTGAAGGACTACTAAACCAAAAAGTAGAGTTACGTAAGAACTTACCATAACAGTAGATCTTCGAGAACAGCTCTTGCAGCAGGTTACACCATTAGGACTGAAGCCGGCAGGCGCCAGGACCCCACGGAAAATTTCTAGCTAGCAGTATTCAGCGGGGACCCTGCCCCCAATGGCAGGCATAGTACATAAGGGGGCGGTCCCCCAGAATCCCCAGTTTTTTCTCCGCCGTCGACTCGCCAGCATCGGTCTCTATCTAACGCACGGCGACCTAGAACTTAAAAGAGTTTCTCCAAACTGATGTCCTCTCCAACTCCTTCAATCGATGGACACCTTTCCAAGTGTGCCTGCGGAAAACAGATCTCTTTTAAGGATCCTCATTCCTCCTGTGTGCGGTGTTTAGGCCCGGACCACGACACCAAGGCCTGCACTTTCTGCGAAGGGTTCAACAGCCAGACCAGGATCCGCCGTCAGAAGGCACTTCAGGCTTACCTGCTGGAAGAAAGAGTTAATAGGATGGACCAAGAACCTTCCTCCGGGGCCGATTCTTCTTCCAAGGCCCATAAACACCGGGATAAACACTGGGAGAAAGCAAGGTCCAGATCCCCAAACCGGGCCTCGGACTCCCGTAGCTCAGGCTCCACCAGGTCAGACCGCTCTCCCTCCAGGGCTCGTTCTCAGCCCCCTCCGGTCAAAATCTGAGCCTCAGACGGCTCTTTGACTTTCCAGCCCATCAAGACTTCCAAGGCCCTCGGTTTCCTCTACTCCCTTGGGCCTCTTCCAAGTCTTTAGAATGCCACAAGTCTTCCTCATCGACCCAATGTCAGGACCCCAACTCCAGGTCGGTCTCCCAGCCTCCCTGAGGTCCGGATCCACCACCCAGGAAGACCAAGGACCTGACGTCCCTAAAGCAGATGTCTGACCCGAAGTTGGCCAAACATACAAAGCCGGCCAGACGTTCACTGGAGCCGCAGACACCAGCCAGGCACCAGGTGTTCACTGGACCCAAAGAAGTCAGCCAAGCGACCGACGTCAGACTCCCATTCACCGGAGCCGAAGAACGCCTCCCAGTCACCGGTGGACACCGGTCACAGGGACTCAACGGAGGAGGACACGACGCTGCCCGAAGACCAGGCGGGTGACACTGAGGATGCCGGGCTCCCGAGGGAACCTTCGCCCACCATGGAGACACCCGCGGACCCGATGCCCGACCCCGGCGACAGGCCCGTCGTCTGGCATGAACCTGCAAGAAGTAAAGGACCTCTTTACTTTCTGGTGGGACACCATCCGAAAGGATGTGGTCCCCATAAAACCTCCTCCACCTCCTACTCCTTCACCTCCTACACCCCCCTCCTCCACCACAGGGGCCAGCAGGACGACCACCAACTCCTAAGGAGCAGACTCCACCTCCCAGGAGTAGAACCAAGGATCGGAGAAGGCCTCCCTCAAGATCTCCATCAGGGTCTCCCAGCCCCAAGCGACCCAGACGTCGGCGGTATACTCCGTCAGGGGAGGACTCCAGATTGGATACTTCAGAATACTCCAGATCTCCTTCTCCACTCAGCATTCCATCACCTGACCCACATGACCTGCCCAGGTCTCCTCCGGAGGATCTCTCTTTGTCTGAGATCATGAGGCACATCCAGGACAACATGGGATGGGACACTGAAGACTTCAACCCGAAAGACAGCACCTTGTCCGTTATCTTCGGCTGAAAGATCCAAAGCCTGTGGTAGTGCCACCCTTAGTGGACACCTTCGTGGATGTCACCAAGGCTGCGTGGAAGCATCCGAACTCTACTCCTGCGGTGCCGAAGAACGCTAACCGCCTGTACAAGGCCCCAAGAGAGGACCAGTACTTGGCTCAACAACCTCTGGCAGACTCCCTGGTCATTACAGCCTCACATGACCGGTCCCAAAGACCGCAACACATAAGTACACAGCCACTGGACCAGGAATCCAAACAATTGGATGCCTTGGGGAGACGCATGTATGTGGGTGCTACATGCTCCATCAGGTCCCTGAACTACCTAACCCACATGTTACAGTTTCAGAACGCCCGATGGGAACAGGGCCAGAACCTAGTCGATAAGCTTCCGGATGGCAATCAGAAGGTGGAGCTCCTAAACCTTCTCCGCACAGGGTTGGATGTTGGTACCCAAGTACTAAGAGCCGCATACGATTCTGCAGACTCGTCCGCCAGAGCTGCAGCTTCAGGCTTCTGTCTCCGGCTTCACCCCGGACATACAGAAGAACATTCTTGACATCCCCTACGACGACGAAGTACTCTTTGGTGAATCTTCGGAGAAGGTTATCACCAAACTCCAGGACGCTGGGAAGGCAGTCAGATCTGTACAGACCATGTACAGATCCAGGCCCAGTTCCTTTCGTAGGAACCAGAGCAGTTTTCGCAGCCGGCAACAAAGGCAGCAGCCACGTTCCGGCCAGCAACAAAGGGGCTCCTTTCAGCGGAAAGCCCAAGCTAAGTCATCCCCAGGCAGAGCCCAACGCTACACTAAACCGGCCCAGTCTGCAGGGACCAGAGCTGCCACAGCATGACTCCTTCCCAGCCCCCGCCCCTCGTCTGGATCAACGGGCACAAAAGATCGGGGGCCACATCGTTCGCCACTTTTTAGGGTGGCAGTCTATTACCACCGACCGGTGAGTCCTCCAATTGGTCAAGAAAGGTCACTTTATAGAATTTCTCGACCACCCACCTTCAAGACCTCCCCTGCTTTCCTGTTACTCGGGTCAGCACGCCCTCCTCATACATGCTTGAGCATGGGTATCAAACCGGGAAGGGTCACCATGTGGAAGTGTTTGTAAAGAACCGAAGCACTGAGATCGCTGAGATCCAGTGTCAGACGGAGGTCCCCTGTCTTTCTGGGAACCAGAAAGAAGTGGGAATAGTAACCTGCACCTCTCTGGTTCCTCAGTACATGCTCTATAGCTTCCTTTCCCAGAAGCGTGGGTACCTCCTGCTGTATGAGCAGTGTGTGCTGACGCGAATAACGGGAAAGCAGGGGAGGTCTTGACGGTGTGTGGCAGAAGACTTTTATAAAGTGACCTCTCTTGACCAGCTGAAGGACCCACCAGTCAGTGGTAATTGACTACCACCCTGAAAAGTGGCGAGGGATGCTACCCCCGACCTTTTCTGCCCACTGATCCAGAGGAAGGGCAGGGGTTGGGAAGAAGTCATGCTGTGTCGGCATTAACCCCCCACAGACTGGGTCGGTCTGGTATACCGCTGACCTCGGCCTGGGGAAGACTTAGGTTGGGCCTTACGGTGGAAGGTGCCCCTTTGCTGCTGGCTGGAACGTGGCTGCTGTCGTCTGCCGCGAAAATAGTTCTGGTTCCTATGAAAGGAACCAGATCTGGGTCTGTACATGGCCTGTACAGTCCTTACTGCCTTCCGGGCGTCCTGAAGCTTGGTGATGACCTTTTCAGAGGGTTCACCAAACAGGACCTCTCTGTTATAAGGGACGTCCAGGATACTCTTCTGTACGTCCGGGTTCAAAAGCTCTGCCTTCTGCTCGCCATCCGGTAGTTTGTCAACCAGGTCCTGACCCTGTTCCCATAGGGCATTCTGAAACTGAACCATATGAGTCAGATAGTTCAGTGACCTGATGGAACATGTAGCAGGTACATACATACGCCTCCCCAGGGCATCCAACTGCTTGGATTCCTGGTCCGGTGGATGTATACTCAGATGCTGTGGTCATTGAGACCTATCGTGGGAGGCCGTAATGACCAGGGAATCAGCCAGGGGTTGTTGTGCCAAGTACGGGTCCTCTGCAGGGACCCTGTACAGACGGTCAGCTTTCTTTGGCACTGCGGGGGTGGAGTGCGGACGCTTCCACGCAGCCTTGGTGATGTCCGCGAAAGTGTCCACCAAGGGTGGCACCACCATAGGCTTAGGATCCTTCTGCCGAAGGTAACGAGCTAGACCGAATCCCATCCCATGTTCTCCTGGATGTGCCTCATGATTTTGGAAAAAGAGGGATCATCCGGAGGTGACCTGGGCAGGTCTCATGGGTCAAGTGAAGGGATGCCGATTAGAGAAGGAGACCTGGAGGTATCTGAGGTGTCAGGTCTAGAATCATCCCCCTGTGGAGTAGACAGTCGACGTCTGGGTCGCTTAGGACTGGGAAACCCTGAGGAAGATCTTGAAGGGGGCCTTCTCCATTCTTTGGATCTTCCCCTAGGAGGTGGAGTAGGTTCCTTGGGAGTCGGTGGTCTTCCTGCTGGCCCCTGTGGTGGAGGAGGTTTTACTGGGATCATGTCCTTCTTTATTGTGTCCCACCAAAAGGTGAAGAGATCTTTGACCTCCTGAATATTCATACCGGACGATGGACCTGGCGTCGGTGGTCTGTTGCCGGCGTCTGGTCCAAGGGTGTCGCCGGGTTTGGCGAACCATCCTGTGGAAGCCCAGCGCCCTCACTGTCGCCCACCTGGTCATCAGGCAATATAAGGTCCTCCTCTGTAGAATCCCAGCGACCGGTGTCCACCGGTGACAGGGAGGCAGTCTCCGGCTCCGATGAACGTCTCATTGGCAGCAGGTGATTAGCCAGACGTCTGGTCTGACGGGCGTTTAACGATTAAGGGTCGGTAGCCAGCTTCGGGTCCATCGTCCGCTTTAGGTACGTCACGTCCTCAGTCTTCCTGGGAGGGAGATCCGGACCCCTAGGAGGCTGAGAGGCCGATCTGGCGTCGGAGTCCCAGTGTCTCTCTGAGGAAGCTTGAGGTAGTTTTGAAGAGGACTTGAACCGGTGACGGTCTGAAGACTTCGAGGAGGCCCAGGAGGGTGTTCAGGAAGCCAAGGGCCTTGAAGTCTTGATGGGATGCAGAGAAGCTGAAGTGCTGCCTAAAGACTTAACCTTTACTGGAGGGGGCTGAGCGCGAGCCCTGGAGGGAGGGCAAATAGGACAGGCCTGGGCATCATGCTCCGGGCCTAGGCACCTCACACAGGCCGTGTGGTGGTCAGCAAACGGGATCTGCTTGCCACAGGTGCACTTGAAGGGGTGTCCTTCAATAGAAATAGGAGAAGTAGACATGGAGTTTTTGTCGAAAAAGAAAATTTTGTTTGAAGATTTCACGCGTCATTCGTCTGTTCAGGCATCCGTGAGGCTGATGCTGGTGAGTCGACGGCGGAAAAGGAAATGGGGATGCTGGGGACCCCCCCCCCCTTTTATGTGATGCCTGACGGGGGAGGGGCAGACATCGGGGGCAGTCCCCCGCTGGATACTGCTAGCTAGAATTTTTCCGTGGGGTCCTGGCACCTGCTGGCTTCAGTCCTAATGGTGTAACCTGCTGCAAGAGCTGTTTCGCGTAGCAAGATCTGTCCTCATCTCAAGGACATTTATGTGAAGGGCTCCTTCTGTCCCTGACCATAGTCCGGGTCTTTCTGCCATCCAAGTGGGCACCCCAACCTGATCCCGATGCATCTGTGGTCAGGACCAGTGAAGAGGTAGAAGACAAGAAGGAAACTCCTACCGAGAGGTGTTCCAGTATCAACCACTATTGCAAGACTCTGTGAAGAGAGTTTGGGACCGGAACCAGCTGGTCCAAGTCATCCTGGCGTTGGTCCCATTGGACCCCGAGTGTTCACTGAATGGTTCTTATGAATAATCATGATAAGAAAAATGTGGCGATGGCAGCTGCAACATGGTCCTGGCTGGGATCCTTTTTTTTTTGACCCTTGATGTACTGAGTCAGGTTTCGTAGATGTTCTGCCCTGTCTTTTGGTAGAAAGGCCCTTCCCTTTCTGGTGTCCAGTACCGTGCCAATGAACTGCAGTCGTTGGCCGTGGTGTAATGGTAGATTTTGACAGGTTAACGGCGACACCGAGGAGGTCTAATATTATATAAGCGTCTTCTAGAGCATGACTTCACTCTCTCTGGGACGAAGCAGTCAGGAGCCAGTCTAGCAGGTAGGGGGAAGGCATAGTGGCCCTTTCTCCCAAGTGGTGCTGCTACTACTGCCAGGCATTTGGTGAATCCCCTCAGAGATGATGAGAGGCCAAAAGGCAGGGCTTGGAATTGGTAGTGGTGACCCTGGAATTCGAATCGCAGGAAAATCCGGTGAGGTTTTGTGATTGGAATGTGGAGGTAGGCATCTTGCATGTCCAACAATGTGAGCCAAGTATCTGTACGTAGCATCAGGATTAAGCCTGGCAAGGTGACCATCCTGAAGCGGTTGGCTGCCACGAAGGTGTTGAGATCGCCGAGGTCTAGGATGGGGCATAGGTCTTCTGTCTTTTTTGGTACCAGGAAGAAATGGGAATAGTACCCTTTCCCCCTCTCGATCCATGGGACCTTTTCTATGGCCTCCTTCTCGAGAAGGGTACTGATCTCCTCTCGGATCAGTGTGGCATGTTGTCTCGAACACTGCGACCATAGAGGTGGTCTGGATGGCAGTTGCCCTGTGAATTTGATAAGAGTGCCCTCTTTGAATGAGTTAAAGCACCCATTGATCTGAAGTAATTCTGCGCCATCCTGCTGGGTGTTTTGCGAAGCGACCCCCAACTATCTTTTCCCTTTGAACCCGAAGAGGAGGGGGCTGCAATGAGTCAGGCAGTGGAGGGGGAGGGTCGCCTGGGGAGTCTGTGTGTTCGTGGCACCTGGACCTCCTGCAGCTCGAGAAGGGCCTTTGCGATTAAAACCGCCTCTTTGTTGTCCAAATCGGGGCTGTTGACCTTGCCGGGCCTTGTGTCGGTATTGTTGCCTCCGAAATGGCTTCTGCTTGGGTCTGTACATGGTTTGTACAGATCTTACCGCCTTTCCAGCATCTTGCAGTTTCATGATCATCTTTTTGGACTCTTCTCTGAAGAGAACCAAGCCCTTGAAGGGAACATCGAGGATACCCTTCTGGACGTCTGGTGTAAAGCCTGATACCCTCAGCCAGGAGTGGCGTCTAAGGTATCCACCTGATGCTGCACTCCTTGCAGCTGAATCTGCCAAGTCGTATGTTGCTCAGAGTATTTGTGTACCCACGTTAGAGCCCATTTGAAGGAGTTTTGTCAGCTCCTCTTTTTGGTCTCTATCCAGCAGGTTTTTGATCAAGTCTTGACCTTGTTCCCACAGGCATTCTGAAATTGGACAATGTGGGTCAGGAAATTAAGTGGCCGGATGGAACATGTCGCTGATGCATACATTTTCCTCCCTGTGGAGTCGAGTTGTTTTGCTCTCGGTCCGGGGGCTGGGTGTTTAGGTGCTGGGGTCTTTGTGACCTGTCGTGAGTGGCCGTGATGACCATAGACTCTGCCACTGGATGCTCTCCTAGATAAGGATCCTCTAGAGGGGCCCTATACAGGGGGTCCACCTTCTTGGGGACTGCAGATGAAGAAAAGGTGTGCTTACAAGCGGCTTTTGTCACATCGTGGAAGGTGTCCACTAATGTTGGGACCACCACTGGTTTGGTATCCTTTTGTCTTAGATACTTAGCCATGCAACGCCTTTCAGGATCCAAGTCTTCAGTGTCCCCTCAACCCATGTTATCTTGGATATGTTGCACGATATCCATGGGGGGGACCTTGGCAGATTCAGTGGGTCTGGTGAAGGGACACTAAAAGGAGAGCTTGACCTTGATGACTCTGAAGAGGAGGAATGAAACTCGTTTGAGGATGAGAAGTCTGACCTCTTGTGGTGCTTTTTAGGTCCATGCATGCTGGTAGAGCGGGAAGGGGTCTGGGAAGGAGACCTCTGCCACTTCTTTTCTTTATGTGACCCTCTGTCCACAGACCGGCCCCTAGGTTTGGGACTCTCCTCACTAGGGGTGGTCTGTCTAGGCTTTTCGGAGGAGGCAGGTTCTCCACAGGTTGTTTTGTGGGAACTACGTTCTTCCTAATAGTTTCCCACCACAAGGAAAACAATTCCTTCACCTTGGTAATGTTAAGGCCCAACAACTGACCTGGCATCGGTTCCTCACAAGGTGTCGTCTGACTTTTTGTGCCCAGACGCACCCATTGTCTGGCCTTTGAGCAGTGTAGGGTCGCGTTGGATGTTAGTCTCCTCCTTATCACCTGGTCATCACTGAGATGCTCAACCCCAGCGTCGGTACCTTCATCGTCCAAACGTCCGGGTAGGCAGATGTCCAGAACAGACAAAGTGACGTCCTCTTTGTGAGAATGGACCTCAGACAGTCGCTGGTCCTTAGGACGTTTTGCAGGCATCTGCTCAGACGTCCGCTTCGGGTCCGAGGTCCGCTTGAGGGACGTCAGGTCTGAGGTCCGTTTAGCGGATGTCCCAGAGTTTCCCATGGGGGGGTTGGGAGGTCGACCTCAGTGGTCAGTGCCCTGGGCGCTGGTCCAGGGAGTCAGGGCCTAAAGTAGCGGCCGGCTTGAAGTGCATCTTGGTCGGACGATCTGTGGATGCAGATCGACCTGAAGAGCCCGAAGGCCAGCTGTACGATGTTTCTTTCAGCCGGACCTTTAAGGGCTGGAGGCTGGATGCAGCACCTGCACCACTCAACGTCTGGACTTTGGCTGGTGGATGCTGGGTTTTTGTCCAAGACAGATATCTGTTGGAGCAGGCAGAGTCTGAACTCGCCCTGGAGTCTGACATCCACGTGGATGGGGAGCACTCTTCCCTCAGTTTTTCCTTGCATTTCCCCAATCTATGGGACGACTCTTCCCGTGGCTGCTAATCTTTCTTCTAAAAAGGAAAGTCTCCAGAACTTTCTGTCTGTGGATCCTCGAGCATCTGTTAAAGTTTGGCAAATGGAGCAGGCCTTAGTGTCGTGTTTTGGGCCTAGGCACCTGACACAGGCCATGTGTTTAGCCTTATATGGGATGTGTCTGCCACAGGCTCACTCTGAGGAGCACCTTTCGACAGAAGACGTTGGGGAAGATGACATGCGAGAGAAAGAAAGAAATTCCGACTTTGTTGAGAAAATAAAAGTAGAAATACTCAAGTGATGACGTCGTTCGACAGATGAAGGCGTCCGTGGAGCCGATGCTTGCGAGTTGACGGCAGGAAAAGAACTGAAGAATGCTGGGGGTCCGTCCCTTTTATGATGTATGTCACGCCAGGGGTAGTCCCCCACTGTATGTAGCTAGCCAAATGTTTTCTGTGGGGTCCTGCTGCCTGCCGGCTTCAGTCCTAATGGTGTAACCTGCTGCAAGAGCAGTTTCTTGAAGTAAGATCCACATGTTCTGCTTGAGAGATGGTATGATCTGGGACAGAGTTACCATCCTGAAGGTGCGAGACCTGAGAAATTGATTCATGTCGTGCAGATCTAGAATGGGGTGCCAGCTCCTCCTGTCCTTTTCGCGACTAGGACGTACATGGAAATGAACTCTGGGTTGACAGGGGGATCCGCCACTGACCACTACCTCCTTGTGGAGGAGTTGGGCGATGTAGTCTCAGAGAGCCAACTCAGTGTGGGTAGATACCTTCTCCTCCCGTGGGGCACATGCTCGGCTTGGTGGGTACTGCTTGAGTTCCAGAGGCAGTCCCTGGCTGACCACTTCCAAGACCCAACTGGCCGGTGTGACAGCGGACCAGGCAGAAAGGAAGTGGTGGAGCTGGCCCCCCGCAGGATGACCCAGAGTGGTCAACAAGGGCATGGGGTTGGCAACCTCATCCCGTCACCATGCAGGCTTGAAGGAGGAGGATCCAGCAGGGGGACCGCCAGGGCCCTTCCCTCTGGGCTTAGAGGCTGCCGAAGCCAGACTTCGGCAGAGGGTGCTAAGACTGAGCCTGCTGCTGTTGCCCAGATTGGTACTGGAGCTGCTTGGCCGCAGGGGCAGAAGGCTGGAAGGGTTTTCTTTTCTGCTTTTTTGAACCTTGAAGTTCCTTCTGGGCAGAAGTAACACAGTCTAAGGTGGCACTGGTCTTCTCGATACGCTGAAGGTGACAGTCAACTACTGGACCGAACAAATCTGTAAACAGGAAAGGAACATCCACCAGTTTGCGCAGAGTGTCTGCAGTAAAGGTCAAGACTCTCAGCCAAGCCCTATGGCGCATGGCAACTGCGGCCACCACTGAATGGGCACAAAGATCCCCAATATCTGTCTGGAGTTGTTGTTTAGCAACAGCCAGACCCTGAGCCTGGACCTGCTTGACTGTGGTCTGAAGGTCCGCGAGGAGGTGAGGAAGCACCTCATCCAGAGAACCCAAGAAGGTACGGGAGAAGTGTGCCATAATGACAGCCGAACTCGCCTGTCAGAAACCAAGCGAGGAGGCAGCACAGACCTTTCTGGCCGAATTGTCCAACTTCTTGGGACTCTTTGTCCGGAGGTCTATCAGTGTCCCCTGAGTTGACCGAGCCGTAACACAGACTCGGTCACCAACCCCTCAGCTGAGGGGTGCTGTGTGAACCCCGAAGAGGAGCAGATGGGAGACACACATACTTGCGGGCCATCCGGGCTGAAGACGCAAGGCAGGAGGCTGGGTGCTGCCAAAGCACCACGGCCGTGCCAACTATGGCTTCGGCCACTGGGAAGGCTTCAGACGGAGAATCCCCTTTTCTGAGTACATCAGGGGATATTAGGCTTGTAATTCAACAGGCTCCAAGGGAATCCCCATGGATTCGGAGATGAGATGAAGAATGTCCAGGAGGGACGTGGGACCTTCCTCCATTGAGAGACTCAGTGAATCGTCATCGCACAGATGTGAATTCAAGACCAAATCCTCAGACCCCAGAGTCCAGATAGAGTGGCCGACCAGAATCACTTCGACCCGCCGCGGACGGTCGGGAGTGAGGGTGACAGCCTGTGTGGGAGGCCCTGAATGGGCAGAGACTCCTTGGCAGCAGCCCCTGAGGGAGGCTGTTTAGGTGGCGGCTCCATCAGGATTGGTGGAGAGGCTGGCTTCGGCCGAGCCAGGAGGGTCTTTATTGGCTCCACGGGCGGAGGGGTGGTGTCGACCGGCTCAGGAGGAGTCTGCGTCGGCCTAGAGGACAACAGCCATGTAATGACCAGAGTGGAAGCCAGGGTCGACTTCGGACCGGTCAACATTACCTGTTGCCACATAAGGTCCTTGTAGGGTTGATGCAGCTTGAATCGAAGCCTCTTATCAGAGGAGGGGAGGATGAAGACAAATGGCAGCAGTGCCACTTCTTGGGCGTCGCTTGTGAGACTTCCTCGACCTGTCGTTCGGGGGTGTCCAACCTCGACCGTCAGCGGGGGACAGATAAGGGTGCTCTGCAGGGGCCGGGAGAACCATGGCTCTTCCAGGTCAGGGACAGAGCCCACGGATGGAGTCCCAGCGGGCTGGGTCTCCTCCTCCATAGGTCCCAGCAGGATCGCAGTCCTGAACAAAGAATTGTCGGCCTCATCAGTCGACAACTGGCCGACTGGATCAAGTACAATTTCGACCAGGTCATCGTCCCGCATCTTGAGTCAGTTGACCTGATGCGGGTACTGTAAAGCCAGCGTCCGATGTCGCAATTTCGACCGCAGTCAAAACATGAGACTCCTGGGACAGAGATCTCTGTCCCAAGAGCGAAGTCGATGCCATGAATCCTCTCTCGTTCCTTTATCCATTTTACGGGAGCGGGAGGTGTGCGAGCCAGACAGGCCCTCCCCTTTTGTCGGGAGAGACTGGCACATCTCCTTGAAGGAGCCAGAGAAGGAAGAGCCCAGTTTGAGCGGGCCGGAGACTGAAGAGGATTGCTCAGCAGCGCAAGCCACCTCCTCCTCGGAAGCCTTTATCTGCTCCAGTTGGTCGGCAGATCCCGCGGCCGTGGAGACCACGCAACGGGTGTCTTTGGATTTGACTGACAGGTAACATTTTTCCGGTCGCCCAAGCTGCAAACATGCTAGGTGATCGTCCAAGACTGCAGGATGGAATGCGCAACAAAAGTCGCAGGCCTAGGTATCATGAGCATGGCCCAGGATGTAAACGCACGTGGCATGTTAGTCAGTATGGGACATCATCTGTCCGGAGGGACACCGGCGAAACCCAGGCGAGGACTTGTCATCCATCGGGGTTGCTATCGTAAATTTATGCGTAGAAACTCTCAAGTTTAATTTTCGGTAGTTTATCCGAAGGATTAAGTGCCAGGGCCTACTCAACGCGGGAACGGTAAGGAGGGAACCTTAATCTTCCAGCGGAGAGGAAGATCTGGCGTCAAAGGGCTGAGCTGAGGCATATACCACCCGGGTGGGTGGGAGGAGCCAGCTTTTAGACCAACCAGCAAGATTTAAAGGGGAAAGGGACATGCCAGTGTAGACAGAACAACATATCCACAATCCTAGAATTAACACTTTCCAAGAAAGAAAGCTTAGCCCGGAAGTCACGGCTGGCTCAGAAGGAGACAGGGTCAATTTCTCCAAAACAAAGTTTAAATCCCAAGCCAGACAAGGATATGGATTGCAGGTTTCAGGTGCAGGATGCCCCCAGGAAAAGTACAGGACACATCCAACTCAGCTATGGTATGACCGTCCATTGACTCATGAAAGGCAAAGATAGCCGAAAGGTGCACCTTGAGAGAGAAGTACTGGTGGCCTTAGACAGTGATATCAGGAAGTCCTGAATTTGGCTCACCGGACAGGTGAAAGGGTCCAGATGATATCTGGCAGCCCAGATGGCAAACCTCTTCCACTTCACGGCATATGTGGCTCTGGTGGAGGGCTTACGGTCTGCCACAAGGACTCCTACTACCTTCTGAAATACACCAAAGTGGGTAATGGCTATGTCCTCAGGAGCCAGGCAGGCATACATACGAAGGGACTTGAGGTTCGGATGGACCAGGGTCCCCTGAACCTGCGTGAGCAGATCCTTGCAAAGGGGCAGACACTAACTGCTGCAGTAATGGAAACCATATCTGCCGTGGCCAGTAGGGTGTGACCAGGACCATGCTGGACTCCTCCATCTGCAGTTTGATTAGTACCCTCTGAATTAGAGGAAATGGAGCAACGACATAAAGGAACCTCCCACTCCAGGAGAGGGACGTGTCTTGCCAGAAAACTCCAGGCCCTGGATCTAGCGAGTAGAAATTGGGCAGTTTTGTGTTGAGTAGGGGCACAAAAAGGTCCAACTCTGGACAACTCCATCTGTCGAATAGAAGTCTCCGACAGATGAGAAGCTTCCCAGTCATGCACTCTGAGGGCAGCGGAGGCTGTCCGCCAAGGTGTTCAACATGCCTGGGATGTGGACTGCCCAGAGTTCATGGCCATGGTCCAGAGCCTAGTACCAGACTCTCATTGCTTCTCTGAAAAGGGGGTATATGAATGAGTCTCCCCAGTTTGTTGATGTAATAGACCACACTGAGACTGTCTGACTGAGTCAACAACTGACAGGGAGAGGTGTGGGTCTGGAGGGCCTGCAGGGCATACAGAACTGCCCTCATCTCAAGGACATTTATATAGAGGAAGTTTCAAACTGGGACCAAGTACCCTGGGTCTGGAAGGGACTCAGGTGCACCCTTCAACCAAAGCCGGAGGCATCCGTAGTGAGAATCTGCTGGGGGGACATTAGGAAAGGGAACCATCTTAACAGCTTTTGGGGATCTGTCCACCATTGAAGCATCCTGCGGACGGGAGAGGAGACCAGCACAAGCTGATCCAGGTCATTCGTGCACAGGCCTTACTGCACCCGGAGGGTCCACTGGATTACCCACATGTGCAATCTGGACAGGGGGACCATGGAAGTGGCCGCAGATACGAGGCCTAGGAGCCTCAATCAGACCTTCACGGAAACACAATTGCTCTATGCAACCAGCTGAGCCTACGAGATGAGGCACTCCGCTCTGTCTGGAGACAGGAATGCTCTGCCCTGAACAGAGTCCAGAACCGCCCCTATATACTGAAGCCTTCAGGACAGGGTCAAGAGAGACTTGGACAGACTGACAATGATGCTCAGGGAGTGGGACAACTGGAGGGTCCTCCACAAGGTACAGAAAAGCTGATCCCAGGACAGGGATTTGAAAAGCCAGTTGTCCAGATAGGAGAAGATGTACAGGCCCTCTCGACGGAGAGCAGCAGCTATGGCTGCTAAGTATTTTTTACAGAAACTAGCGGCGCAGGGCAAAAGCCAAAGGGCAAGATTCTGAACTCGTAATGTTCACCCTGAAAATGGAACTGGAGAAACCGCCTGTGCAGTGGAGACACAGAAATATGTAGGTAGGCGTCCTGCATGTCGAGGGGCACAGCCATTCGCCCTGTTTGAGCAGGGGCAGCAGCTCTGGGAATGTGACCATGCAAAACTTTTTGTACTGGACGTAGAGACTGAGATCTCCAAGATCCAGAATAGACCTCAGATCTCCGGTTCTTTTGGGGACCAGGAAAAACCTGGAGTAGAACCCTTTGTTCTCCACTAACTGAGATGGAGGGAAAACAGACCTCCAACCACCACCTCTTAGTCGGGGACCGGAAGGGGGGGGGTCTGGCAAGGAGACAGGCAGAAGCGGATCCGGCCGCTGGTGCTAATCAGTCGCCTCTGGGTCACTTCACGGCAGGGCCCAAGGAGGAGGGGGGTAGGCGAGGCAGACCTGGCCTTCTGTTTTCCCTAAAGACAGGAGCCTGCACCAGATGGGTGAGACTCCTTTGCGAAAGGACTGGCGCGATCTGCACCTGGACTGGGAAAGGTAGAGCGAATGGACAAATGTAACAGCCCTACCAGAGGCCTGTAGCTCATTAATGATGTCTTGGACATCAAGCCTGAAGAGCTTTGAGCCATTGAATGGGCCATTAAGCACCTTCTGCTAGACATCAGCCATGAAACCTGATAGCCTGAGCCAGGCATGCCTATGAAGGCAAATGCCTGTTGCAGGAACCTTGGCAACTGTGTCAGACATGTTGTTCAAGGCCCGGAGAAGGTATTTATTACTATGCTTGGCGGCCTGGAGGGACTTAAGGACCTCTTGTTTCTGAGAACATTCTGGACGGGCCTGGGCAGTCACCCTGCCCTTCTTCCATATGGTATACTGGTATTTGAATGTATGAGAGAAGTAATTAGCAATCCAGAGCGGAGGATGCATAGGCCCTCTAATCCCAAATGTCGATCATTCTGGATTCCCTGTCAGGGCGAAGGGAACTAAGGTGTTTGGGCAGCCTGGACTGGTCATGTGCTGCTTTGATGACCACAGAGTTGGTATCACGCTGGGCAGCATAACAGGGCAGTCCCCGAGGGGCATGATAGAGCTCGTCAGCCCTCCA
Organism: Neoceratodus forsteri; assembly: GCA_016271365.2. Lineage (NCBI taxonomy): Eukaryota > Metazoa > Chordata > Ceratodontiformes > Ceratodontidae > Neoceratodus > Neoceratodus forsteri. The sequence continues at coordinate 425,135,080 of CM028138.1, forward strand.
GGGCATGACAGGAACCATATCAGGGTGGAGACATGCTGTAGTGGTGACATTCCTCAAAGCTGTCAGAATGGAAGGAAAGGACTTTATGGAGGGAGCGAGGCCACTCACGCCTTTATAAGGTTGATGAGGTCAGCAGGTGAAATTAGCGCGAGCGGCCACAGTTGTACTGCTGGAAAAGTCTTCCATGTGGATGCTGCTTCACAGAGTGTGAAGTTCCTACGATGTGTCCTGATGACAGATACCCCTGAAGAAGACCACTTGGTGCCACCACCAACCACACGGATCGTCTTGTGCCTCTAGCTACCGCCCCCCCTCAAATATTCCCATCTCCTGTAGGCCCCACCCCCTCAAAAGAAGAAAAAGTGCAGAATTTAGATGTGTGCCAGCTGGGGCCATCTGGGCAGTGTGCTGTGGAGTGTGGCAGTATGAGGCAGTCAGACGTACCTAGCGAGGCCATTTACTACTGTTCTCCCTCAATCACTCCCTCCTTCCACATGACTGAACATATCACAGCAACCAGTGGGGGATGGGGGCCACGACACGCAGCAGCACGTGGCCACCTGCACTGACAAGCATGCATCCATTAGGAGTGCACAGCAGCCAGCCTATTTAGCAGGCACCTCACAGCTTGGCACCAAAGCTATCATTGTGTGTGCGTTTTTTATTTTTAATAATCACAAAACATTAAAACCTGGCTCAGAAAAAAATAAAAGTCTTCAATATGTAATCCTTGCAAGTCTACTCTCCTGAACTAGTACTGCAGGGATGGCATGGGGCTTCATATTCAGAACTGACTTACCGTTCCCTGCTGGCTCTGTGCTGGCACGACCATGCGTACTCCTGCTGGAAGGGCTGTCATGGCAACTGGGGTTTTTCCGGCTTGGGTGGCTGTCCGGACTGTAACTAAGGATGTTCCTGGAGTTGAATGAGGGGCAGAAACCTTCAGAATAGCTGCAGCACCTGTAGTTAAAAAAACAACAAATACAATTACATCAAACAGTATTCTGAGGGATACACAAGACTTGAATGGTGGAATCCCCCCACCCCAGTAACTTGCGGTACCTAACAGTATTCTGTCCGCCTATGGTGAATACTGAAAGTAAAAATGCTAAACATAGTTACTGATTATACCGAGCTGTAAGATGGAAAAAGCCCTTAAGCCCATAATGTTTCATCTCTCATCACTGACGGAGCCAGTTTGCAACAACCCCCATTTTCTAATATGTATTGGTCTAATTTTGCTTTGAAAATGTGGATATTCTCAGCTTGCATAACGTTCCTAGATAATGCATTCTAATTTCTACCTGCTCTTTGAGGAAAGAACCCCTTTCTGTTGTTTTTGATATCATCAAGCCGCATTTATCATGTGATCCATGTGTCATTTATCTTGGATTCTTAAACCAGTCTGTCATTAGAGCATCATCTCCCATAATTCTATTAGCAAGTCACCTCTCATCTCCTCTCTTCTCCTCCAACGTGAACAGGCCTAATTTATTTATTCTGTCTATGCAGGAAAGGCTCTGCATGTTTTTAACATTCTGGTAGCCCTTTGCTGAATTCTTTTCCCACATGTTCAAAGTCCTGTTTGAGACAGGGCACCAAACCTGCGAACAGTAATCCACATGCAGTCATACATACCTCTCATATGCTGGAATAATTCAATGCTCAGATCCACTTGCAGTCAATGTTATTTACTAATGATGTTATTTAGTACTACATCTGCTGGCTGTGTAGCCTTTTTAGTGTTTGTTAAAATTTGAGGTCATTACTATGACCCCAAGGTCTCTTTCAGACTCTACTATTTTAATAGCAACCCTATTTAATGAGTTCTTTCCTGTTCTTCGTGCTCCCTACGTATCGGACATACTGAATGTTTTACTGTCTTCTAGTCATATGAACTGCTTCTGACCCCACTGAATTTGTATTTCCAATCGTCTTTGTAATCTCCTGGGTCTTGCCTGAAAATAGGCATTTTATTTCTAGCGCACCAACCTGGTCAAAAAAACCTAAATAAATATGTGTAGGATTTTCTTTTACGTCAGTATGCCCTAAATGAATGACTGAACATTTTCCGATGTTAATTTAGTAAACTACAGTTAAGTGAAATCCCCCTCAACCCCGCATTCCCAGTCACACAGACGTTAAACTATGCTTGCTCCATCAGTGCAGTCTGGTCCCCCCTCTCTGGAAAGCAACCCTCTGCCAGCCAGTCAACAACAGAGGGTTGTTTTCAAACTCTGGGCCACTGTGACCAGCAATTCATATGAACAAATTTAGGAAATAAGGTAGACCATAAGCCCATCAAGCCCCCCCCCCCCAAACTCAGCAGGAATACCAACCATTTATATTTGTAAATGGAATTTAAACCTGGCCATCCCCCATTTCACTTTGGCTAGAAGTGTGTGCCTATGTGGAGTCTCCCTCATTTCCCCAACTGAACAACAGTTTAGGTTCTCTCCGAACAACTTCCTTACTCCCTCTTGTTACACAGTAACACAGTAATTTAATGTCAGAAGGGACTGTAGGACTAGCTCCATCATGTTGCCCCACTAACCCTACCTACCTACCCAGGGTACCCTGTGGGGTGAATCTTGGTTTAAGCAGAAAACAGTCCAGACTTTGGAAGGTGCTGGTTCTCTCCACAAAATACCATTAATAATTTTTCAGAAGAATGCATGCTATACACTAACAGAATGCTGAGGGTATATCATAGAAACAGAAATATAAAAACATAGACGATGACAGCAGAAGGGGACCTGTGGTCTATCGAGTCTGCCCAAGCGAGGTATCCCGGCACCTACTGTGTTCTGTCATTTTACATTGAAATGTTATATGCTGTGAATGTTGTAATCTTCTCATTTTACTAAACTGCTGTCACTTACATACATTTAGCTCTTGCATTGTGTTAATGCTGGAGTTTACTGCTTATCTGTAAATTTTTTATAACATAAAATTGTTATAAAAAAGGTTTACCTAATCTATAACCCCTGTAATGTTTTTGCTTGCTTTAATATGCAAGTCCTTATTACAGTTACATTTTTTCATTATCTAATTTGCTGCGTTTCCCCCAGTCTGTGTATCATCTCAACACAGACCTGCTGTATCCAGCTGCTCCCCGAGTCCAGTCACCTTACCTCTCTAGGTATTTAGCTCATCTTCTGGTCTTTCACAGCCTGCTTCACCAAACAGGGACTTCAGGGTAGCTCTTATCCTTTCAGAGTCTGAATCCAGTGATGGCGAAGAGTGCCTGGTTGGCAGTGCAGGACATGTGGAGAGCTCTCAATCCTGCACCGGTTGCTGGGTGGGATTCGTTCTCCGCTCTTCTCCCTTCCTCAAACATCGTCAGCAGGGACATCAATGCCTGAATGTACAAGATATGTGCGTTTGCGTGCAGACGTCCAGCAGTGTCCTCCCTCCGTTCTGAGTCACTGCAGCTGTACCAACACCAGAGAACACCCAGGAGGCGGTAGTGGTGCGCAATTCGCCACCCGTCCTCCCCAGCAGAGCAGAGTGTTCTCTGGGATACTAGGTCCTCCTCTCCCTAGCCAGCCCCCAGAGTTACCAAAACAGGGTCGCCAACATCCCAAACGATAATGTTACCACCATGCAGAAACCCTGTTGTGTAATATTAAACTTCTGTGCATTCTGAATCAATGTGCCTGCTGAAACAGATCAAACTGGACCTAATCTGCTCAGCAAGATGGAGACACTGCACCTCATTGAGCTACTCAATTGGAATTTTTTGTTTTTCTTTTTTTCATAAATTAAATATACATTTTGAGGCATGGCTCCTTAGTTTACCTCTCAGAACTACAACAGAGCTGTGTTTCCTCTGCAGACATTACAGTTCCTCACCTGGATTACGAGTGGTAGCTGCTGTGGCCATGATTGGACTTCCAGATACTGCTGGCAATATCTGCACTGTGGATGTGGTTGAAACAGCTGTGGCCGCCTGTGGTACCAAAGTGATTCCAGTCTGCCCCAGTGACTGAATGGTGGGTGCTGCAGCGGCAGGGGCTGGACTCTTTGGCAGGTTGACGGGTAGAGATGGGAGTGGGTTGGCAACAGGCGAGGTAGCGGCAGTGGCTGCAGGGATGTCATACTTTTGGAGCTGCAGCAGGTAGCTATCCGCTGTTGGAACTGCCCCCCAACTGACCTCCAGGGAGTTTGTGTTGGCTCTCACAAGCTGAACCCGAGTCGGACATGGTGGCTTTTCTGTGGAAAGGAAGAAAACCATTTCAAAATCCTCCTCTGTACTGTTCAGCGACTTCAACAAACTGAGCTGCAGTAGTAGTAAATATTTATGCTGCCTATTTTCTGAGCTCAGTGAACAGATACAGTAAGCATAATGTGGACAAGGACAGCAAACTTCAAACACATTAAACAAAAATAGCAGGGGAAGGCAGGTATGCAAGTTCTCTCATATTCTGAAAAGCCCCGATAAGTTCTTTCAAACAAGGAACTGAGCTTACCTGTAGCCCGGTGTCGTCTGCCTGGAAATATTTCTGTCTAAGGTGCCCTATATTAAATCCAGGCACCAGCCAGTTTCATACAGCCTTACAGCAGGAAGTGATGTCATAATTGGGCAAGTTGTGTGTGAAGCACAGCTTTCCAAACAACGACATCACTTTCAGTTTCAAGAATCCATTTAACGACTGCTGCCCTGAAACAATACAAGGCTGACTTTGATGGACCTCCCCAGAATGTGAGCCAATCAGTTGGTACTGCAGACTCAAGTATCAGAAGGCTGTTAGAGGGGAACGCGGGTTTCCAGGATGTTCTCCTTCCCCGTCGCATACAGACCTCACTGATATATCCTCATCTGAATGACCACAGGTGGAGGTGCAGTAGAGTGCCTGCAGTAATGTGAGGTGTCACTTAGCCTGGAGCCCCCCTCCCCCCAAAACCAGCATAAGTGGGGACATAAGCAAGGGAAACTCCACCTGGACACACTGCAGGATGACGGTCCCAGCACTCACTTGTGCCCAGCAACTCCCATGGCCCAAATGGCACTCTGCAAGTTTGGTGGGAATACAGCCTCCCCCTCCACTAGCCCTGCGGGTTGGACCAGGCAGACAGGATTGGCAGGGCTGAACAGGTGTCCACAGTCTAAATGGGACAGAACAGAAAGACAAACAGTGAAATAAACAAAACCAAAAAAGTGCTGCTGAAAAGCAGCGTAAGAGCTGCTACAAAGGGAATCCCAGAAACAGGGAATGTGGTAATTACAGGAGAGAGGATTAGAAAAGGGCTGAAAGCCCTGAAAATAGATAAGGCTCCAGGGCCAGATGGGATGCACCTGAGGGTGATCAGGGAACTGGCATCAGAAATGTCCGAGCCCCCGACAGGCCTATTCAACAGCTCACTACAGTCAGGGATGGTTCAGAACCGGAGGGCAGCAGATGTGGTTCCACCCCATACGCAAGGTGGCAAGGAGTAACCGGCTAACTTTAAGCCACCAGTCATGCTTCAAGAGTGGGCAAACTAATGGAGACACTAGTCAAGACAGGCCTAGTAGACTACCTGGAGAGAAATGGGCTCCAAAACAGTAAGCAGCATGGTTCTGCAGCAGGGCCATCTTGCCAGACCAACCTGACAGTATTCCCCCCCGACTGCGTAACTACAGAAGTGGATATGGAACATACAGTGGATTTAATCTACTTTGACTTCAGCAAGGCATTCAACTCAGTTCCTCAGTGAAGGCTGCTGGAAAAAGTTAGAGGATCTATGTGCAGGAAAGGACCTAGTTAGATGGGTGGGTAGTTGGTTTGGGGGGTAAACAGCAGAGGGTGGTGGTAAATGGGGTCAAATCCAAGGAGAGGGAGGCTATGAGCAGGATGCAGCAAGGGTCAGCCCTGGGACCAGTCCTTTTCAATATGTTAGTCAGCGACACAGGGGAAGAAATACAGGGCAAGATGAGTCTCTTCGCAGATGACACAAAGTTCTGTGGCAGGGTAGACAGCAAGGAGGGGGGTAAGGGAGCTGAAAAGGGACCTGCAAAGCTTAGAGAGGTAGTCCAAGGGTTGGCAGCTGAAATTCAACATCAAAAAAGTGCAAGGTGATGCACAAAGGTAACAAGAGCCCCAAGACAGAATATTGTCTGTGAGGAGTTAAGATGGGCACTACTTCTGAGAAACGGGACCCGAGTGTCATCATAAGCAGCTCTTCCAAACAATCAAGCCAATGCTACAATGTCTACAGCTGAGCAAGGTAACCAGAATGCTGGGGTGCACTGAGAGGGGTTTAGACAGCAGGAGGAAAGAGGTAGCTCTCAACAGATCACTACTGAGGCCCTATATGGAATACTATGCCCAGTTCTACAGTCCCCACTTAAGGAAAGACAAAGACAGGCTGGAGACTGTGCAGCATAGGGTGAACAATATCGTTCAGGGCCAGCAGAGAGATCTTACGAGGAGCGGCATAGATCTCTGAATATGTAGTCCCTGGAGAAAGAGGGGCAATCTGATATAGACCTTCAAGTTCCTGAAATGAATGAACAAGGCAGACCTACAAAGAACTATTTAGCAGGAATAGCAAGTCATATACAGGGGACATGAGTGGAAGCTGACAGAGGGATGAGTTTTATTTTACAGGAAGAGTAGCTGAGCTGTGGAATAGCCCACCAGCAAAGATGATGACTGCAAACACCATCAATGGTTGCTGCACAGCTGGGACAGAGTTAAAGGCTTAACAGTTACTCAGGGGTAGCAGGAAGGCAGGGGGCAAGGGGGAGGCGAGGTCAAAAACTCCATCTAAGCAACAGGTCTCGGGGATGGATAGGTTATAAAAGGGCAGATGTGTACGGACCAATGGTATTTTTCTGCAGACATGGTCTATGATTCTATGATGCAGGGACTTCTGGGCTTTGAAAGATCATGCACACCTATGTCCTCCTTAAAACAAGCTGATATTTTGTTGCACACAACAGCTGCCATTTTAAAGGTTTCCCCACTACAGAATCATTCTCGGGTAATGTGCATACAAGACTAAGAAACACCAACATCATCACCCACCTCTGTGAACTCCAGGGCCACGGCTGCCGTCGAGAGTGCTGAATATTAAATGAGGCAAGCGACATGGCTAGGACATGCAGTCTTACAAGATACTTCTCAGTCCAAATGTTGTATTCCTCCCTCCCTGCGAGACCTTACCTGTCTCCAGGTACCAGAGGTCCTTGCAGCACACCTGGTTGTTCCAAGCTTTCCGGTACCCATCCCTGCCACTCCAAATGTACAACCGAGTGTTGATCGCCACTGCGCAGTGCCCTGCACGGGCCCGGGGAATATTGTCTTCTAAGGTGTCCATAACTATTGGCTCCCACGTCATGGTGTCTAGAGCAGAGAAGAAAACAAAAGTTTAAGGCACAACTGCTTAAAAAGGACCTGTGCTCTGACACTAGAACTCGGCTTGTGCTAATGAACTGAAACACGTCTAGTGACATAAAATACACACAGACGCAGCCTTGCTGGATGCATTCAAAGTAAACAGGAAGGCAAAGTAGGGCTGCTGTTAAAGCATGGTAAGGTGAACTAGGAGATCCTAGGTTCAAATCTCACCACACCTACTGGCTCAATGCAAGTGAGTAAGTTCCTTGACCTTCCTGTTCCTTAGCCTCTTGCAGCATTTAGACTGGGTAGAAGTAGCACCCCCCCCCCAAAAAACAACTGAAAATAAGATGTTGCATCTCAGCTGAGCTACCCTGAGAAAACACGTCCTACCACAAAAGAAAGCTGAAGCGTAAAGCGTGGGTGCAGGAGCCTAAGAGCAGAACTTCAGATCACTCTTGGGGCAGGGGTTAAACATCTGGTAGTGTTACCATTCAGCACCCAGGGAGCTTGGAAGGGATTCAAGGAGCACTTTCACTTATCTGATCTTCCCAAAAAAGCCTACTGTTCCATATGAGCAGCTCATCCCTACAGATCGGCTGCTGAAAGAAACAATCATACTCAGAAAGGTCTTGGGCTCAGCCAACAAACTGGAGACAGGAACAATGTCATATTTTACACCAACAGGATTGGAGAGGAGTGAAAATAAAACGCAAACTTGACAATACCAGAACCACCACCCACATACATACCCAGGTTGAGACATGCCAGCGTATTGGTGCACTTCCATTCTTTCTCATGAGTCGCTACTTTGATGTCATCCATAACCAGGGGCACCCAGCCTCCAAAAACGTACATCCTGAGATAAAAGAAATCACACATGGATGTCAAGACATCCCTGTACAAATAGACATATATATGCGTGTGTGTGTGTGTGTGTGTATATATATATATATATATATATATATATATATATATATAGAGAGAGAGAGAAAGACAGAGAGAAAAATCAGGAACATGACAACTTGCCCCCGACAATACGCTCCCGACTGTACACTCCGGCGACAATACGCTCCTGTGACAATTCGCTCCTTCGCCCGCTTCCATTCTGTAACTGATAGCGGTAGCAACATCAGAAATTCTCAGAGGGATACGGGGAGGGTATTTTTCATTCAGAAGGGGCTGAGTGCTGGCAAAGAACATCGGAGCAGCTTTTATCATTGTGAACTGTGTAGAAGAGTAACACAAGTGGCTGCATTTCCAGATTCTGGACCAAGTTCAAGATTTCAAATGCAACGGGACACTTTTTAGATTAGAAAGTTTGATATTTATCATCGACCTTCCTGTCTTTCGTATGCAGTGTAAGCAAGACTGTACAAAGGTAAACTGAAAGGAACCATTCTTTTATCCAGCAATTAACCCCATCTAAGCAAATAATACTGTGTTGTGCAACTGAGCCATTTATGTTATGCAATGAGTTCTGAATACAAAACTACTTCAAAGCAATGCTCCCGAAATGACAAGATGCTGCAGAAACAGCTTTTCATGAAGACTATAATGCAAGTACTGTATGTCACTGTACAGTATCGAAGAGAATATAGCTGTAATGATATAGACAACGTGTCGGTGAGTACTTACCAGGTGGAAACTAGATCTTATTTTAATTTTGTGCACTGAATGTATTAGCAGAACAGTCAAAACGTCTGAAAATATGAATGTCTAATCCATATGTGCTTGGAGCTTGAAGGGTAAAAGTTAGTTTCAATAACAAAAACACAGTCCCTATTGGTCAGTCTACAGAGCCTGAAATGTGGTGCCCATGTCAACTCTCTCTCTTGCCGCCCATTATCAATCCTGATGTTTTTAAAACAGAGCAGCTTCACTTCGAACAGCCTGGCCAGCGCAACAGAGGAGAGAGACGAGTGAGCACCCCCAGTTCTTAGTCGTCTCTCGCATTACTATTAATCCGGATTCACTGCTGTGCCGGAGAAGTTATTTCTTAAATGCCTGTACTTATTAACCGGGAGCGAACTGACTCAGTAGCAAGTTGTTGCGGGAGCAAGTAGTCGCCGGAGCGTACAGTCAGGAGCGAATTGTCATGTACCCAGAGAAATCTATATGTCTATCTCTCTATCAATTTGTCTCTAGTTAGCTACCAAAACAATGCTAATGCCTCTATTAGGGTTACAGCACTAGAGTAAAAAGCACGGAATTTAAAAATTTGGATGCCAAGTCTCTGGAACCTTAGCAAATCTGTAGTGTGGTGTTCCCTGGGGTCATTCAGCCACAGGTGGCTATTTTGTGTAAGGTTAAGTATAGAACCTTTCGACTCATATTTACGCTATGGGGCTGAAAATCATACATATGTATATATATATGTATGTATATATACACATACACACACACTCCCACAACACAGTCTTGACACACTGCTGTGTCAATATTTTACTTCATCTGGAAACTCAGTGCCCATATTAGGGTAATGCTGACAAAAGTGTTGCACGATTCTTCAAACCCCGAGGAAGACCACGCCACCGACTGTCCAAGGTTCCAGGGACCTGGTACTCTAGTAGGTTCCCTACTTTTTACACTTTGTGCTGTAAGTTTAACAGTGCATTCACATAGCTTTTTTGCAATTTATTTTCTTACTTTTAGAAAGGACGTATAATACCAGACACCTTCAGCTTTCGCCTGCCTCCCACCCAATGAAAAACAGTCCAGTGATGCTCACTGCAGCAGACCTATATCTTACTTTGCAAGGAGCTCTGTGGGTGACTCATGAAGCCACTGCACCAGAACCGCAGTGGACTTAGCGAGTGTCCCAGCAGGCTACTCATAAAGCAGCTACATCATTATATGCATTATTTCAGACTTGAAGCTTGTTTTGCACATCGCCCAGCAATGCAGTCTATTTTTTTCTCATTAGACGACCATGTATCTCATAAAAACAGGATTTTTGAGTCACAATAACAGGCCCTGTACTCGTAACACTGAACAACCCAATTATCAGACTAGTGATAAGGGAAGAACAGCTGAAAAATCTACTTCCAACTCTATCAACCACACAACTTTAGAAGTGCAGCTTTTTTTCTGGTTTCTTGACGTAGTTTTTGCTTCATGGAAATGGAAATGTCATCTCACGAAAATAGATTCCCCTCACAAAAATGGATAATACTGTTATCTCGAAAAAACACCTTGTGAAAAATATAACAAAATGAACTGGGCACGCACACCACCACCACATACTTTAAAAACTACAAAGTTTTCAGTAAGATCACCTACCAAACATCCATCCTTGGCCAAACTAACCAACCTGAAAGTTTCAGGTTTGAACTCACTGCCATTTTTGCGCCATCGATGAGACAAAAAAAAAAAAAAAGGACTTTGGTTCCCTACTACTGGTAATTTCAGTTATGTGTAGGCTCCATCCATGAGTAGGAAGTGGTATGGGATGAGTCCCTCTGAGCAGAGAGGGGGCGAGTCTGTCCAAGGATCTTCATGGGGAACGCTCGTTTTCCATGATCTTCAGTCACCCCACTGGCAAAGATGTGGTACAACTGGATGACAAAACTAGGTGATAAAAGTTGGTATAAATTAAACCTACATCCCCCACACAAACATAAGCCCTTAAACCTTAGAACACAAGAATACGGAGGTAACTATATAGAGTACGGCTGAGCAAGTCCTTTATAAAAAGTGCATTTGAGATGCAGCACTGACCACTTGGGAGGGCCTCCCTGCCCATGCATGGAGCCTACACACAACAGGAATTACGAGTAAGGAAGTAAAATCACCTTTGTGTTTTGGTTCCTATGGGCAGGAAGTGGAATAGGCCCTAATAAGTAGTCAATGCCACAATTACAGGGCTTAGTAACCACATACAAAAAGTAGCACCAGTAAAACTTAAGAAATCCAAATAGAAGTGTTTAGAAAAGGTGTGTGACGAGGACCAAGCAGCTGTTTTTCAAATGTTCTCCCTCCCAAGACACATCAGCCCATGCAATGTGGTCAGTGCCCAGGTTGAGCTGGCCTTGACTACAGCGAGCACTCTAGAAATGCAATGCGTTTTGCTGGTGCTGAACCCTTTTCTCCTGGGCCTAGCAGGATAAAGAGATGGTCTAGGGTACAAGGCTCACATCCTCCCAAGGAAGTAGAGCTGTTTCTCTTTGTCCTTCACTGTGGAAGGACAGAGGGACAGCAGGAGAAGTCTTGCCGCACGTGGAAATCAGAGGACTCTTTGGACAGGCAAGAAAGTACTGCCCTAAGGAACACCTTATCCTTACAGAAAATTAGGTATGGCTCCTGCCAGAACAGTTTATGGAGGTTCCCAACCCTCTGAGCAGATCAAATGGCAACCAAAAACAGCAATTATCAGAGTAAATGCCACAGGGATACTTTGGTTAGAGGCTCCAAAGAAGGGTGCATGAGAGCTTTAAGCACTACAGTAGGGTGCCAAGGAAGAACTACTGAAACCAGTCACAGGTTGATTCCATTACATCCATACAAAAATAAAAATACCTCACTGTTGTCCTATCCAACAGGGTCCCAACCTACCCGCTGCAAAATGCAATATTACCTGAACCCTAAGGAAGCCAACTGAAACTACCCTTGTACTGCTCCCACCGAATAAAGTTTAAGATATCTGAGAGCATGGTGGAGAAGGGCTCAAGTTCCTGTTTACGGTACCACTCTCTGCAGGTATGCCAGATTCTGTGGTACATCATGGTGGTGGAGGGTTTTCTTGTCTGCATGAAAATTTCCACAACCCTGACTGAGTAACCTGCCTTTAAGAATCTGTGTCAGTCAGGAGCCCAGCCACCAACAGTAATCTTCCAAAATCCAGACGCAGAATTGGCCCCTTGGCACAAGATGTCTGGTCTGTCCATGAGCAACACTGGTCCTTCTAGGGAAAGCTTGACTAGCTCAGAGCACCAGGATCAGCGCAGTCACTTTGGAGTGCCACAATCGGGGAGGATAGTTCTCATCGGAGTTTGCAGATCACCTTTTGTATTAACAGCTAAAATGGAAAAACACAGCGCTATGCACCTGGCCTTGGAAAAGAGACAGACGATCCCTAGGAAGTTCATGTTAAGAATTCTGGGCAGTTGTGCATTTGAGCTGGATACCCTCAACATAGAAATGTAGGACTCCCACCTGGCACAGAGGATGTTGAACACCTTCAGGTGAAGTTCCCATTCTATGAGGTGTAGCCGGTGCCTGCTCAGCCAATACATTTGCAGACTGAGCATTCCTGCTAGGTGTTCTGCCCAGGAGAGAACTTTGTAGGCTTCACACAACATAGTGCTGCTTTTTGTGCTGCCTTGTTTTCTAGAATGACAGCAGAACTAGAAACAGTCTTAATCTCCAAAATGTTCATCAGGAGCCTGCATTCTTGCTGGCTCCACCGCCACAGAGCAAAGGCAGTGCCCAGGACTGCTCCCCATCCAGAGATACTAGCATCAGCGGTGACAGTGACGTAATCCATATCTTGCAAGGTTATCCCCTAGCTACAGTTGATGGGACCTGCCTGCCATTTGAGTGAGGCTCTGACATGAAGCGGAGATCTGTGCAACAAAAAATTATATCGGAGATCCCCTTGTTGGATCAGATGGAGCTGCAATGGGATTTGAGACGTGCCCACTGCTCCAGGTTGATGTATGCAGCTATAAAGCCTAGCATGTGTGTCTGTGTCCATGCCATAGTCCCTACACTGTTCAGAGTCTCGTGCATACTGCAGACACCATCCAGCTCTTGCTTGGATTCAGGGCAACTGTTGCACTCGCCGTGCTGAACCTTGTGCCCAACTGCTCAATGATTGGAGCTGGGGAGAGGGCTTCCCCTTTTGCTGCTCACCACCCAACTATGGAATTCCAGAGTGGACATGACCACCTGAACGGCCATCTGTGCTGCTTTCAGAAAGCCTGTTTCAATGAGCCAATCATCTAAGTAAAGGTGCATATAAACCCTTGCATCTGAAAATGTACCACCAGGACTGACTAGATTACACCGGATTAATGCTATTTCTTCCTGAGAGGTCCATCAGTAGTATTCATAAAGTGCAATCATTCGCCAGGAATGAGCAGCCCGAGAGATTGGAACTTTATAGTACTTATGGACCATTAGAATCAAGTTCAAACTCTGCTCTGTGGTCATGCTCCACTTTGCCTACTTACATCAGATTTATTTCTAAAGCTAGGGCAAGCTCTGACCACTAAACCCATTAAATGGCTACAAAAAAATATTTTTTAAATTTTGCAGAAATTTTGAAAATGTTAAAAACCAAGCAGACAAACACAGATATATATATATATATATATATACACACACATACACACACACATACATACATATATTCATAGTATCATAGCATAGTAGAAATCTGCAGAATAGGCTCCATGGTCTATTGTGTCTGCTGGAAAGCTAGACCCCCTACTGGGAGCTCGCTCCTCCACCCCCCCAGCCCCAGAAGTGGCCCTCCCTGGCCTCAGCTTCCCACTGTACCTGTCCCGTCCCTTCCTGAATCCTTCCACTGTGGTCTCTTCCACCAGACTCCTGGGCAGTGCATTCCATGGTTCTACCACCTTCTCTGTGAAGAAGCATCTCCTGCGCTCCCCTTTGTACTTCCCTCCTTCCAGCTTCCACTCGTGCCTCCTGGTAGTTCCCCCCTTCTTAAGCCTGAACACTTCCCTGGCTCTTCCCTTATTTATCCCCTTTACATACTTGAAAAAGTCTCTATCATGTCCCCTCTGTCCCTCCTCTCCTCCAATGCGTACAGATTAAGTTCATCCAGTCTCTCCTCATAGGTCCTAACCCCCATACCCTGAATCATCCTGGTTTCCCTCTCCTGAACCCTCTCCAGCAGCACTATATTCCTCTTAAGATGGGGTCTCCAGAACTGAACACAGTACTCAAAATGCGGCCTAACCAGGGCATTATACAGAGGGAGGATCGCCTCCCTCCTCTTGGAGGTAATCCCCCTGGTTAAGCAGTCCGGTATCCCGTTTGCTTTTGCTGCAACTCTCCGACCTTTTTTCTGTGTTATTCATTTTGCTGTCCACCACTATCCCCAAGTCCCTCTCGCCTGATGTGACTTGCAGTGTGGTCCCCTCCAGGGTTAATGCATGTTCTGGATTTCTGACCCCCAGATGCAGCAACCTACACTTCCTTGCATTGAACTTCAACCCCACTTCCTTCCCCCCGGTATCTAGACCCCCTTGCAGGGTCCTCTCCCTCCTGCCCATCTGCCAGTGCTCCCAGTTTTGAGTCATCCACAAAGAGACAACCTACTCCTAACACCACACCCGATGTCCAAGGAACTGAACAGGAGTAGCCCCAGGACCAAACCCTGGGGACCCCATATGAACTGCCCCCAACCCCATCCCCCAGCTTTGTTAGTAGGCCATTGTGGGGTACCGAATCGAACGTCTTGCTGAAATCCAGATAGAGGACATCCACTGGCCTTTGTTGGTCCAGGGCACCCATCACCCAGTCATAAAACTCCATCAGGTTAGTCTGGCACGACCTCCCGGAACAAAACCATACTGCCTGTCATCCAGGTGCCCAAACTTTTTCAGCTGCCCCCCAGCCTCTCCTTGATAATGCCCTCCATAACACTGCCTACCACAGACGTTAGGCTAACGGGCCTATAATTCCCCATCTCCTCTCTGGAACCCCCTTGTGGATAGGCACCAAATGAGTCACCTTCCAATCTTGAGGCACCCACCCAGTCATCAGGGAGATGTTGAAGAGTGAGGCCAGTGGAGCTGCCAGCACATCCGCCAATTCCTTCAGCACCCTTGGATGCAGCCCATCTGGCCCCAGCGCCTTCTCAGTCTTTAGCGACCGTGGGGCCTCTCTCACCCTATCCGCTGTGATTTCACCCTCCCATCCCCCCTCCTCATGCATCCTCTCCTCCCCTTCTAGATATGACCCATCCCTGCCCAAGTCTCATCCAGTTCTTCAGTCTCCAACTGACTTCCTGGTTCAGTGGGCTCCTCTACCCTCCTATTGGTTTGGAAGTCCCCCCAGTAAAGACAGAGACAAAGTACTCATTTAGCACCTCTGCTTGTTCCACAGATTCCTGTGCCCATCCCTTCCCTGGTGACCCTCTTAGCCAGGAAATCATACTCTCCCCAGCCCCCCTTGAGCGCTTTAAGCTTGCATAGGCAGCCTTTTTCTCCCTCACCGCCTCCTGTACCTCCCGGGTCCACCAACAGAGTTTACTGGCCCTACATTGCTTGAGCCTTACCTTTACACAGGCAATATAGAAGATTTGCAATAAAACCACTCAGCAACAACTGTAAAGGCACTGTAACAAGTAATGCTCAAGCAAACAGAAAAAACTGATGCTGAGTTGAACCTAGTTCCAGGTTCCTGAAGGGGAGGCAGGGTCAATGGACTGTAAATAGTACTAATGGATTCTTTAAGAAGAAACAACATTACTACAGTAACTAGTTTTTTCTTCTAACCCCCAGGAATCCATCAGAGTATTCAAAATGTGTAGACTGCACAGCAGTACCTTGTGAGGCTGGGTCCAGAACCTATTTAGGGAAAAGGTTCTGCAAGACAGCAGTGCCAAATCTGGGATCTCTTCTGGGTTGCATGTCCAGACATTAAAGTTTTGTGAAGGTGTGCACTATTTTCCAGGTAGCTGCTTTGCAGATTTCTTGCAAGGGGATACCTCCTGATGCTGCTACAGAAGCAGAGGTGCCTGCTGTAGAGTGTGCTCTAAGGCCTCGGGGGAGGGAGGCGGCAATTTACTGGCTCTGTCATAGAACTGCATGCAGGAGACTGTCCAGAGAGAGAGAGATATGGTTCTCTGGATGTTGGTTTGCCTTCTCCAACGTCATCACAGGTAACAAAGGCAGAGTGCTAGTGGACTTCACATCTTTGTGTGGACTAGGTAGTAACTCGATGCCCCTTGGATTTTTCAGTAAAGAAAACAGAAAGGGCAACTAACCAATCTTGATTGAATTCAGACACTACTTTGGGGAAGAATTTCCTGCTTATCTTCAGGACTACCTTCTCCCTATGAAAGATTATGTAGTTTGGATCTGTGCAGAGAGCTTGCAGCTCACTTAACCTTCTAGCAGATGTCACTGCCAGTAGAAAAATTGTTTTCCAAGTGACATACTTCAGTGCAGCAGTGACGACAGGCTCAAAAGGAGCCTCCATCAGTTGGGATATACACACATTTAAGTCCCAGGAAGGGACAGGGTCCCTCACAGGAGGATACGGATGATTAAAGCCTTTGAAAAAACTTTTTGAAAATAGGTTTAGAGGCCACTGACATGTCTTAGCCAGCTGATGTGTAAGCTGACACTGCTGCCAAATTGCACCTTCAGGGTTGATGGCCTCGGGCTCAGTGACTGGAGGTGAATCACATAATCGAACTGTAGACAGACCTGTCCGGATGGGGTCAACCAGTCTGGGAGTACACCAAAACAACAAGTTACTCACCTGTAACAGTAGATCTATTAGTGGTATATGTTGTTCATCCACACTTCTTGGCATGTCCCTTTCCCTTTAAATCTTGCCAGAAGTCTTCAAGCTCGCTCCTCCCACCCACCCAGGTGGTATATACCTCGGCTCTGCCCCGTGATGCCAGATCTTAGCCCGCTGGAAGCCAGGTTGTGTGCATCCGCAGCCAGGGAGATCAGGTGGGACTGTGTGGATGATCATCATATACCACTCCCAGAACTACTGTTACACGTGAGTAGCCTGTTCTCCTAGGATCGTGCATATGTTGTTCATCCACACTTCTTGGCAGACTCCTAGCAGTTCTCCAGGAGGAGGGAGGCAAGGTGCATAACCTCCAATTTAGGGAACAGAGACTGGAGAACTGAGGTCCCAAAACCAGCATCCCAGCGTCACTCAATGTCAATGTGGTAGTGGGTAATGAAGGTGTTTGCTGACTTCCAGGTAGCAGCCCGGCAGATTTCCTGGATAGGGATGTTCCTGGAAGCAGCCACCAATGCAGCAGTATGGCAGGTAGAATGAGCTCTTATCCCTCTGGGAGGCTCCTTGCCCACCAACTCATAGCACAGACCTATGCATGAAGTAATCCATTTTGCAATGGTCCGTTTGGCTGCAGGTCTGCCAGAAGCGACTTCAGCGTAGCTGACACACAACTGGCGAACCTCTCCACGAATTTCCACCATCCACTCCTTACAATAGGAGAGAGCAAGTCTCAGGTCCAAAGTATGGAGCCTGTACTCGGTGTCCAAGGTGTAATTGGGGTAGTATAAAGGCAGAGTCAACAGCTGGTTAAGGTGAAACTCTGACACCACCTTCGGAAGGAATTTCCGGTAGGGGCACAGGACAACTTTGTCCCTGAGGAAAACCAGATAAGGGGAGTCCACCGAAAGTGCCTGGAGCTCCCCTGTCCTTCTGGCTGACGTGATAGCCACCAGGAAGGCAGTCTTCCACAACAAGTGTGACAACTCACACTGACTAACATACTAATTGCCAGCAGATTAGGCCTTATGGTCTATCAAGTCTGCTCAAACCTCAGATCCCTAGTTGGGTGCAGAGGCCCCCCCCCTTGTGTTCCAGAAACCCCTATCATCCACCCCCACCACCCTGGGGCAGGCCATCATCTGATACATCCACTTTCTGTGTCTGTCCCACCCTCTCTTGAAGCCCTCCACTGTGGATCTCAGAACCAGCTCGCCAGGCAGTGCATTCCAAGGGTCCACCATCCTCTCAGTGAAAAAATCCTCCCCAACCCTTCCACCTTCCAACTTCAAACCATGCCCTCTGGTGATACCTCCCTGCTTTAGTCTAAAGATCCCCTCCATGTTTACCCTATTTATTCCCTTGAGGTACTTGAAGACCTCAATCATGTTCCCCCTGTCTCTCCTCTCCTCCAATGAAAACAGGCAGAGCTCCTCAAGTCTGTCCTCATATGTCAAATCCCTTAGTCCTCGTATCATCTTAGTTGCCATCCTCTGTACCCTCTCCAGGAGCTGTATGTCTTTCTTCAATGTGGTCTCCAGTACTGTACACAGTACTCAAGGTATGGTCTAACCAGTCCATTGTACAGCGGCAGAATCACTTCCCTGCTCCTAGAGGTGATCCCCCTTACGATGCATCCCAACATCCTGTCTGCCTTGCTAGCCGCTCTCCTGCACTGCTCAGAGTTATTCATACATGCATCCACCACAACCCCTAGGTCTTTTTCCCCTATTGAGGCCTCCAGCGCCTCCCCTCCCAGGGTGTACCTGTGTTTAGGGTTTCCCCGCCCAAGATGTAACACCATGCTCTTGGTGACATTGAAATTTAATTTCCATGTGTGAGTCCAGCTTTCCAGGGTGTCCAGGTCCCCTTGCAGGGCCAACCTCCCCTCTTCCCCCTCAACTACTGCTCCCATCTTGGAGTCATCAGCGAAGAGACTCATTTCACACCCTATACCCTCCCTGAACCACTTGTGTATGGGTTGAATGAAACGCCCGCATGAGCTTTGCCAGTACCAGCGGTAGATTCCCACGGAGGTGGAGGTTCACGCACCGGAGGGGATATGTGATCCAGACCTTTGAAAAAGCGCCCGACCACTGTCAGATGACCGGCCTACGCCCGGTAAGCAGAAATGGCTGCCAGGTGCACCCTGAGGGTCGATGACCACAGACCCCCTTTGGATAGAGACCAAAGGTAGTCGAGAATGTTAGCAACAGAACAGGATAAGAGGTCCAGACCCTTACCCTGACACCAAATGGAAAACCTTTTCCATTTGAAGGCATAACATCTCCTGGTCGATTGCTTTCAGGATGCCTCCACCACAGTGCAGACGTCTTTGGAGAGACCCAAAGCCTGGAACTCTAGCCGCTCAGGTACCAGGCTCTGCGGTGCAGGGATTCAAGGTCCGGATGGAATGTCTTCCCCGATTCAGAGATATCAGGTCCAGGCCTGTACAAAGCCGCTCCGGGGGCCTGCAGCTGAGACTGAGGAGATCTGGATACCAGAACTGGCGCGGCCAGTCTGGAGCTATCAGAATCACCTTCACCTTGTCCCTCCTCACCTTGAGTAACACCTTGTGGATCAGGGGAAATGGAGGTAAGGCACAGAGGAGGCCAGGGGTCCACGGCCTCAAGAAGGCATCCCCCTGTAGCGAGCCCTGCTGAGGGGGCAGGCATGAAACAGCTTCAGCTTGGTGTTTTCCCTGGAGGCAAACAGGTCCACCATCAGTTTGCTCCAACGGGAGAATAGGCTGTGAGCTGCCTCTGGATGGAGAGACCACTTGTGGGATGTCTGGCCAATGCGGCAGAGAGCATCCGCAAGCTGGTTCGAGACTCCTGCCACATGGATGGCTAGGAGAACTGCCTCCAACCAGCTCACGAGGGTCCAGATTCAGAGTGCCTCCTTGCACAGCAGACGGTTGCGCGTGCCGCCACGTTTGCTGAGGTAGTACATGGTCGTGGTACTACCTGACCGACCACTTTCAGAACCCACCTGTCCGTGGTGATAGACCAGACAGAAAGAAAGAAAGAGGCAGGACGCTCCCACAGTTTAAGAGCCAGACCAACAATGGCCTCAACCACAGGAAAGGCCTTCGTCGGGGTATCCCCCCTCTTGAGGATGTCTGTGAGGGGGTACTCTGCCTTCTTTTGGATGGGTTCCAGGGGCATCCCTGTGGAATCAGAGATGAGGTGAAGGATCCCTTGGAAGGAGAAAGGGCCTTCCTCCATCCCTGTGCCAACAGACGAGACATCCCCGAGATGAGAGTGAAGCCCGGTGACAACCAAGTCTGAAGAGTCAGGGTACAGCAGTCTGCTGCCCAAATCACCCTCGACCCGTGGAGGGCGGTTCGGGGTGACCATGACCGACAGACATCGGGGAGTCCAGCATCTGGTAGGTCCTCTTTGGAAGGAGCCCCTCCTACAGGCTGCTTAGGTGGCGGCTCCACCACTAATTGGTGAAGAGACCAGTACAGGCCAAACAGGCAGTCGCGCCAGCCCCGCGGGCGGGGGAACCAAAGGCTTCGTTTCAGAGGGGTTGGCTTCGGCCTAGGAGGCGAAAGCTAAGTAATGGCCGGAGGTAGGAGTCGAAGTCAGCTTGTACCCAGACAATATCAGCTGTTGCCACACGAGGTCCTCATAGCGCCGGAGTTTCCGTCGGAGCCTCTCTTCATCCGAGGAGGATGACGACGACTGGTGGTGTCGCCTCTTTTTGGAGCACTCATGGCTCTTCCTCGGCTGTCTGGACAAGGGGGTTCTAGACCTCGACCATGATCGGGCAGGCCAACTCAGGTGCTCGGGAGACACAGGCGGGACTGGTGAAACCCGTGGGTTCGGAACCAGAACCTCGATGGGGACACCAGTGGTCTGGGTCTCCTCAAAGGGGAACATAAGGACCACGGAACACAAGGACCATCGGTCCTCTCCAAAGAGTCGACCGGGGCCGGCGACATCAGGTTGACTGGAGCAAGAACAGTCTCGACCTCATTGGCCACATCCTCAGTCTGGCCAGATGGAAGATCCATGAAGCCTGTGGCTGAGGAAGCGATCTCGACCGAAGTCGAGACCGTATGCTCCTGGGACGGAGACCCCTCTCAGTCTCAAGAGCACCTTCGCCAAGACGAAGATGTGATCAGTTCCTTATCCCGCTTTCGGGATCAGGAGGAGTGCAAGCTCACGGGAGCCTCTCCCCAGGTGCGGAGAGAATGGCACAACTCCTTGAAGGAGCAGAGAATGTGGAGCCAGGTTGAGTGGAACGAAGAAGCTTCGGGTGTCCAAAGTGCAGGCGGCTTCTTCAAACGCCTTCATGCGTTCCAGCTGTTCAGCGGAACCCACACCTGCGGAAACCGCCCACCTAGCCTCCTTCAACATGACTGGAGGATTCCTTTTCTCCGGTCTCCCCAGTTTGAGACATGCCAGGTGGTCGTCCAGGACGTTGGGATGGAAGGACATACAGAAACTGCAGGACAAGGTGTCATGGCCGACACCGAAGCAGCAGACGCACGTGAGGTGGGGATCGATGCGCGACATTGTTTGGCTGCAAGGACACTGGCGAAATCCAGGGGAAGATTTATCCTCCATGATCGATGATGCGAAGAGACGACTGCTAATTCATAATTTTTAATTTCGGTAAAACCAAAGTTTTGAAAGCCAGGGCCTACAAAATGCATGCGCACGAGGGAGGCAACCTGCGTCTTCCAGCAGAAAGGAAGATCTGGCATCACGGGGTGGGGCCGAGGTATACACCATCCTGGTGAGTGGGAGGAGCCAGCTTGAAGACTTCTGGCAAGATTTAAAGGGGAAAGGGATATGCCAAGAAGTGTGGATGAACAACATATCCACAATCCTAGAAAGAAAAGTTCCTCCATTCTGAAGCATAAGTTTACAGTGTTGCTGGTTTTCTAGAAACCTTCAACACTTTCATCACTTCTGAAAGATTTAGCTCAGAAAAGTAGCTCAATAACCATGCCCTGAGGCACAGAATTCTCAGGTCTGTTATCCTTCCATGAAGCAGTGACAGCAGGCTGTTACCTCAGTGGCAGATTGTTATGAGGTTTGTTGGAGAGGGACTGGGGCATGGAATACCTAACCAGGTCAGCCTGGCCCAATATGATGCTATAAGAATCACTGCTATGGACTCCCTCCTTAGTTTTATAAGCACTCTCAGTGGGAATGTTGGGGGAAGGCAATACTGCTAGTCACTAACTCATCTGCCTGCCTCAATATATTTTGACCTGTTACTGACAACTGTTCATAAGCTGCATAACTTGGGTGGACATAGCTGCAGTAACAAGAGACTTGGGCATCACCACACCATGACTAGGACCCTGCGATCCCTGAATATTAAGTATACAGGAAGGACAGGGTAGTCAGGAAGGGGGAAGGGGTACCAGTTTACATCAGGGAGGGAATAATTTGCACAAGGGAGGAGTCAGCAGAAGGGAAGGTGGAAGCATTATGGGTTCAATTAAGGTCCAACAGAGGGAGAAGGGTGAGGTTGGAAGTGGTTTACAGGCAACCCAATCAGGATGAGGAGATGGACAGGGAACTGAGCTCACAAATACTGGCAGTTGCGGGGAAAGGAGAGGTGGTAATTGTGGGGGACTTCAACCTGCCCAAGGTGGACTGGAGCATACCATCCACAACATGTGCTAAGAGTCAGGTGATCCTGCAAGGACTGCAGGGTGGGTTCCTGACTCAAGAGTGTCACTGAACCAACAAGAGCTGAGGCAATTCTTGATCTGGTACTCACAAATGGGAAACATGTACAGGAAATAATGGTCAGAGAGCCACTGGGTGCAACTGACCATTGCACAGTGTGGTTCCAGTTGGATATGGGCAGGGAAAGCATCCCAACTAAGACCAAATTCTTGGATTTCAGGAGGGCGAACTTCACGAAAGTGGGCGTAAGTGCTAAGGAGCCATCTGGAGGGCATCAGAGCAGATATGGGGGTGGACCAAAGGTGGTCCATCATTAAGGAAGGCAGGAATACTGGTTGCCACAGATGAGTGCGTTAGGCTCAGTGGGAAGAACACAAGGGCCAAGTGCCAAGCTGGTTCTGTTCTGGGGTTGTCCAAGCAGTAAAGGAAAATAGGTTGGCCTACAGAAAATTCTGGAAGACCAGGAGAGAGGTGGATAGGGAAACTTACTTCAGGTTGGCTAGTGAGGCAAGTAAGGAAGGCACAGAAGGAGCTGCAGAAAGCTGAAGGAATTAAGAATGGGGAGAACGCTTTCTTTCATTATACAAGTGAGAAAAGGGACAAGAAGAAAGGGATTGTTAGACTTAAGAAAGAGGTGGAGGATAATGGGGGAAAAGCAGAGATAGTAAATGAGTACTTCTGTTCAGTCTTCACCAGGTAGGACAGACGGACCAGTGCCTTCAGGAGGGAAAACACACACAGATGTAGTGATAGAATAAGGAAGAGCTGCTGGCATTGAAGGTGGACAAATCACCAGGCCAGGGCAGAGTACATCCAAGGGTACCAAAGGAACTGGCTGAGGAGCTTGTAATCATACTCATACAACCTTAGTGTCCCCTAACTCTAATTGCTCTTCTGTCTACTTGTATTTCCTCCTTTCTGTGTGCATCCCCCCCCCAACCCCGACAGGCGCTTCCTGTACTCTTTCCCCCCTTCAGTGGCTCTACTTGCTATCCTCTATTTCTATACCACCGTTAAATACTCCTCCTGAATAAGGGGAGTATGAACTTCTTGTTGTAGGCTGATGTTGAACTACCTAGGGAAGAATAACCAATGCCTCTCAAATTAAATTTCCATGTATGCTTTGGTACCAGTTATGGCCTTATTTTTCACAATATTGTGTAAGAATGACCTTGCAGCTTGATGCACTTAATCTAGTTATATGACTGGGTGTATTACTCCCCTATCTTATGTATTTGTCCTTTCTGTCCAGAACCACTTTGAAAATGTGTTTCCTCAATGGTGTTATGCCTGGTTAAATAAAGTTTTGATTGATTGAGCTGGCAGGGCCACTGGCAGACCTATTTAAGAGTTCACTGGAGTCAGGCGTGGTACCACAGGACTGGAGAACAGCACATGTAGTGCCCCTCCACAAAAGTGGCCCCAAGGATGTCCCAGGGAATTACAGACCAGTCTGACCTCCATTGTGGGCATGCTCATGGAGAGCATACTAAAGGGAAGGTTGGTGGAATATCTAGAGAAGCATGGTCTCCAGGATGCGAGGCAGCATGGGTTTATTTGGGGGGGGGGGTTGTGTCAAGCGAATCTGACTGACTTCTTTGACTGTGTGACTAAGACAGTAGACAGGGGCCAAGCGGTTGACATCCTCAATCTTGGTTTTAGCAAGGCCTGTGACTCTGTGCCCCACAAAAGGTTGATAAGGAAGTTGGTGGATCTTGGGGTTGGGGAAAAGATGGCCAGATGGGTCGAAAACTGGCTGAGGGACAGAACCCAGAGGGTGGTTGTGGAGGTAATTATCTGGCACCAGAGAGGTAACCAGTGGGGTCCCACAGGATTCTGTGCTGGAGCTGGTGTTGTTCAATGTCTTCATCAATGACACTGGGAATGGCAGTAAGGGCAAAATGTGCCTATTCATGGATGACACCAAGCTCTGCGGGAGAGTGGACACAGCTGAAGGGATACAGGACCTATAGGAAGATCTGGAAAAGCTGGGGAGGTGGTCCAGGACCTGGCAGCTTGGCCTCAATGCCAAGAAATGCAAAGTTATGCATATTGGAGTCAAGAATCCCAGGACAGAATACTACCTGGGTGAAGTCGGAGTATCTGCATCAGAGGAGGAGAAGGACCTGGGAGTGATGATCACTAGTGACCTGAAGCACTCAACGCAGTACGAGAAAGCAGCAGCAAAGTCAAACAAGATGCTGGGATGCATATCTAGGGGGATCAGTAGTAGGAGAGAGGAGATTACACTGCCCTTGTACAGGTCACTGGTAAGGCCGCATCTAGAGTATGGAGTTCAGTACTGGTGCCCACACCTCAAAAAGGACATTAACTTGCTGGAGAAGGTCCAGAGGAGGGCTACAAAGATGACAGCGGGTCAGTAAGGTAAGGCATGTGAGGAGAGGTTGAGGGCGCTGAACATGTACTTCCTGGAAGACAGGAGAGAAAGACAGAGAAGACATGACTGAGACCTTTAAGTACTTGAAAGGGATAAATAAGGTTGATAAGGAGAATCTCTTTAAGCTGAGTGGCAACCATAACATGAGGGGGCACAGTCTTAAGCTAGAGAGTGGGAGGTTTAAGAGAGAGGTCAGGAAACACTTCTTCACAGAGAGGGTGGTGGACACTTGGCATGCGCTGCCGGAAGTGGTGATCTCATTGAAGACAGTGGGCAGCTTTAAGAAAGGCTGGGATAGGCACAGGGGGAAGGTAGGGATCATGAGCAGGGAAGATGGAAGGAGTGGGGAGGGAGGGCAGAGACATTAGCTCAAGCTGTGGACCCTGCAATACGTGCAGACTTGATAGACCAAATGGCCTTCTTCTGCTGGCTTTTACGTATGTTCGTATTAACTATTAAGAAGTTTAGGTGCTACCCATCGAATCTTCTGTGGTAAATCACTGGTCTTAGTCCCCTTGCTGATATTTATAGGTTTGCTGGTGTCTTTGCTGTTACAGTCAGCTGCCCCCCGTGCCGACTAGTGCTCCCATGTAGCTGCTGCTTATCCACCTCCGGTCCATTAGCCCTCTGTCACAATGCTGAAATCCTGAATACTCATTGTCCCCTTTGCAGGATTCCTACTCTCCTCCACGGACATAACTGACTCGCTGCCCCGCTCCCATAACCATTGCAGCTAACTGCACACAAAATCCTCTTGAGGATTTTACCATTCCAGCCTAATGATAGTGGTTCAAACATTGCAGTTTTCCTTAGCAGAAATTTAATTTTCAGTATAAAAAAGGTTTCAGAAATGCTGCAATCTTATTGGCTGTTAGGATTCCAACAGCCTTACATTAATCCATGTTATACTGTCATGTACGGCCTGATCACCATGGCACATGGATTCTTCCTGTCAGCATTCCATCCTCTAGCACTACTGAATGACTAGAATGATGCGTTCTGATTCCAAGCCAGCATTCTTAAACTGTTGGTGGAAGAACTATTTTATTAAAAATCTCCCTATAAATGAGGAAAACATTCAAAAAGTATACTTTTAACACTTTCTTCTTGGAATAGTTTTTATAATAGCAATAAGGCACTCCCAGGAGTTAGATTAACAGTCAATCACCCCTAGGGGCAATATGGCAAGTTGGCAAAAGAAGATTTGTTGACCAGGTAACTGCATTAGACAAATCCTACCTATTTTCAGGCACGACCCGGGGGAGGGGGAAACAGATGAATACCAACTGACTTTGAACCAGATTAAGCTGTTGGTGGTATTTTTAGTGAATGAGGGAAATTTGGACGGACACCAGGAAATTCCCTACACTTTTCGATAAAGCGCCATGGGATCTTTAACATCCACCTGAACTACCAAAATTTCCCTCATTCACTAAAAAAAAAAAAAAAAAAAAAAATACCATCAACAGCTTAATCTGGTTCAATGTCAGGAGATTGGCATTACTGTATCCCTGATTAGTGCCTGAAAATAGGCAATATTTGTCTAGTGCACTTGCCCGGTCAACAAAAACTAAATAAATAAAAATAAAATATCAATGGAGCTTGTCCCGCATTCTACAAACTACTACGTCATGAAACGGAACAGCACAGGGACAAAGTTTCTACAGTTCACAATCAGGAAGGGGGATCTCGTGGCTGGCTCCTCTGAGCCATGAATTCCGATAACTTCCCTTTGAAATACAGGCCACAGAAAAATTTGAAATATGAACTACTTAAGTCCAAAACTGGTAAGGTACCAGTGAGAGGCACAGGGATTTTTTTTTTCCTCAAATCGTCACAATTGTTTCTCTTTAAATTATTAACCTGCCCACATTCCAAAGCCTGCTACTTACGCAGTTCAATGATCCATGTAGATGATCATACACCTACCCTAATCTCTCCAAATGTATTGATTTGCAAGGAATACTAGCATCCCTGTCCCTTTCAGTTCTCGGCAGTGCTGGTGTGTACTAAAAGGCAACCCTCAACATCTCTTGTCTTCATCCAGTACCCTCTGTAGGAGCAACTGTTCTCCCCTACTGCCATAACCTTTCTAGTACTGTGAGTAACTTTGAATCATTCTGGCACACATTTTGTACCCTGCTGTACCAAGAGACCCCTATGAAACAAGATAGGAAACGTAAGGACACCCTGCCATCTACCTATCTGATGCAAATTTTAACCCAATTATAATTCCCAGCCAGGGGCACAGTAGTGGTGTTTCCACTCACTGTGTCAACAACCAGAGTTCCAGAATGAACTGGAGTCACTTGGGGACCAGCCAGGGAGGGATGATAGGGCTTCCTGAGGACAGTTCTTTCTCTTGGGAGAGGGGATTCTGTTCCCTGCTTTTCACCTGTCGTCCAGCGAAAACTGGATGGTGGCACAGTATGGCTCTGCATACTCGTGGGAGGGCCTGCCCTTGGTGTTCACATGTATCTGAATGCCACCACATGTTATGTGCACTGCTGCACACCTGGCAACCCCAGAGATGGAATACTATTGTGGAAAACACCACGACCACAGTTGGATAAAGACTTGATCCCACACATGTCCTGCATCACGACTAAGCACTTCGGTGTTTGAACTGAGCTCCAGAAGCGGTGGAGCTAGCCTTCCCTTTCGCCACATGGGGTAATCCTTGGACACCCTGAAGAGAGGCAAGCCCTAGGGATGGTGGGGTGATGGGGCTGCAGGGACATGGGACAGAAAGAGAATAATTGATAAACTCCTACAAAAAGTCCTCAGTCCAGTGCTGACAGGTGAGGCAGTCTGCCTTGGATAACAGCTGCTCAGAGAGGGGAGGCCAGTTCCTTCCCCTGCATGATTTGCCCCGGTGACCCAAGAGGGGTATTGTGTAGGAAGAAACCAGTTATCCCTCCAGAACAGCCATATATTTGCATTGTACTTTTTCTGCAGGCAGACGGAGGAATCCCACATTCAGGAAAGAGCCAACAGGGGAGTCCAGGAAAAAGGTGGCTTAGCTCTCTTCAGTCAGCCCAGATAGCCTGTTAGCTTGGTCAATCCTCGAGAGAAGACCTGGAGGTGGGGGGGATAAGGAGAAGTATTTAAGTAAAAAAAATACCCCAGCAGACTCCGGCAAATAAAGCCGCCCTGCCCGAACACCACAGTACAGCCCTATCAACTCCAACCACTCCGTAGCCTGCTCCTCCGCCGCCAAATAGGTTATGTTCCCTCTGGCTTAGGAGAGCGGGGCAGGGGAACTCATGGGGATAAGTTTAAGGGTACAACCAGATGGTCTAACAGGGGAAATTAAGCAGAAGCTAGCAGTGGACTAGAACTCAAAAGACTCCTATAGTGGGCAAAAGGCTTGGGTATGTGGAAGGACCTAATTAAACAATATTTAGCACCCTTTGCAAACTGTGTGAGAAGCCTTTCGGCACCATGCAATTCTGCTTAAAGTTGAACCAGCATAACATTCTGTGGTGATTTGCATATGCAGCCCATGATGCTTTGCATTGTGTGGGCATGTGTGATTTTGTATTTTTTTTAATAAGACAATGCAGCATTGGTTTTACTGATTTACCACACGCACAGAGGCATAGCAAGGCATGAGGCTGCAGGCCAAGTGTCTTCATACTAACATACTAAAATGCCAGCAGAATAGGCCTAACGGTCTTTCGAGTCTGCTCGATTGGTCAGCCTCTGGGTGTGTGGTAAACCTAGTGCGACCAGCACCCTGGAGTGTCTCACTGCTTATACAAAAAGGGAATTTTCTGAAATAAAAAATGTAAATGAAAAGTTTTATGAAAATATTGTAGAAAAGAGGTATAATAGTTCTTCTGACGGCTGGGTACCACTAGGGGTTTACTATATTTATTTATGAATGTGCACATGCTTTAAATTAGTTTCAAGTAGAGATACCACAATCACAAAAAATCTGTTTACTTATACTGGTAAAGTACAGTTACGTAAGAACTTACCGTAACAGTAGATCTTCGAGAACTGCTCTTGCAGCAGGTTACACCATTAGGACTGAAGCCGGCAGGCGTCAGAACCCCATGGAAAAATTCTAGCTAGTTATCTTCAGCGGAACCGCTTGACTGTGATCCGCCTCCGGCGTCAGGCGTAGTACATAAGGGGGCGGTCCCGCCAGATTCCCCAGTTCTCCGCCCGAGACTTCCGGCCGCAGGCTGACATTGAAATGGGAGACCGAGGATCCACCGTCAGAAGACAAACGGGAAAAAATCCCTGTTAACAAAGGCTTAAGCCATGCCTCTTCCAAGGGGGAAGGTGGGCGGGAAGGTACCTGCTGCAAGAGCTGTTCTCGAAGATCTACTGTTACGGTAAGTTCTTACGTAACTGTACTATCTTACTTCGAGACACAGCTCTTGCAGCAGGTTACACCATTAGGACTGATTCCCAAGCAGTAGCACTTGCAAACACTCTGGGAGGAGGAAATAAGAAAGAACGTTCCAGGTCCTGAATCTAGGACAGGAGACCCTGTAGCACTGCCAGGCCGAAGCCTGCTCCTCGCCATGAAGCGATGTCCAGGCTATAATGCCTGATAAAGGTATGAACAGAGCTCCAAGTGGCTGCAACACAAATGGCAGAGGTGGAGACGCTTTTCTCAAGTGTTGCAGCGAGGGCCACACCCCTAGTGGAATGGCCCCGGACTGCTCCTGGAGGGCTTCATTTGACATCATAACAGTAAGAGATGCACTGGACAAGCCAGCGAGGCGAGGACTGTTTGGATACTGGATTTGGCCCATCATCCTTCCGGTAAGAGCGAAAAGTTGCTCAAGTCTGAAGCTGCTTAGTTCTGCTCAGGTAGTACCTTAAGCTGCGGTGAACATCCAGGGTGTGAAGCAGCGCCTCTCCTCTGTTAGAGTAATTAGGAAGTAGACCGGCAGGTCAATATCCTGATTGAGAGTGAGTGTGGAAAACACCTTAGGCAAGAATTTAGGATTCGTCCTCAGGGATACTCTGTCCGGTGGGAAAATTAAATAAGGCTCTTTGCACATGAGAGCCAGAAGCTCAGAAACTCTTCTCGCTGACGTAACCGCAACCAAAAACAACATTTTCCATGACAGAACGCAGCTCGCAATCCACGGCAGGTTCAAGGGGGCGTGAGTTGCTCCAGGACAAAGAGCAAGTCCCAAGGAGGCACTGGGTCCTTAATGGGCGGCCTAAGGTGCAACACCCCTCTTAAGAATTCTCGACAGGCATCTAATTGTGCCACTGTGCGCTGTCCCACCGAGGTGATAAGCTGAAATGGCACAGAGGTGCACTTTAATAGAGGAGGAGGCGAGACCCGAACGGAAAAGGGAGAGTAGGTACTCTAACACCGCTTTCACGGACAACCTAAAGGGGAAAGGCCGCGTGCTTGTGACCATAGACAAAAACGGCGCCATTTCATGGCGTACGTCGCATGCGTTGCCGGCTTTCTGGCTGCAGAAAGGACTTCCGCAACCTCTTGCGAGACCCCGTGACGCAAGATGGCTATGTCTCTAGGAGCCATGCATGCAGGTTCAGTGAGCGTAAGTCCGGGTGGACCAGTGAACCCTTCTCCTGAGACAAGAGGTGGGAGCTGAATGGCAACGGGAGCGGAGGTTCCCGGGACAGCTGAATTAGCAAAGGGAACCAGATCTGCCTGGGCCAGAAAGGGGCCACCAGGATCATTGTTGCATGCTCCCTGCGTAGTTTGAGAAGAACTCTCTGGATCAACGGGAAGGGAGGGAAAGCGTAGAGGAATCTGTCCGCCCAGGAGAGGGACAACGCGTCTCGCCAGAAAACACCAGGCCCTGGATCTAGCGAGCAAAAATTGGGCAGTTTTGTGTTGGATGGGGAAGCGAACAAGTCCAATTCTGGAGTTCCCCATCGAAGAAACAGATCCTCTGCTACCTCCTGGAGAAGTTCCCACTCATGGACTCTGGCCTCGGAGCGACTCAGGCCGTCTGCAATTGTGTTGTCCACCCCGGGAACATGTACTGTGATCAGGTTCGCGCCGTGTGAGATTACCCAATCCCACACCCTCATGGCCTCCCTGCAAAGGGGTAAGAGTGTGCGCCTCCTTGTTTGTTGAGGTAATACATCACCGCCGTGTTGTCTGTCTGAAGCAGGAGAGTACTCGGCAGGATCTCTGACTGAAAAGCCTGCAGGGCATAAAGGACCGCCCTCATCTCTAGGACATTGATATGGAGGTGGGCCTCCAGAGGGGTCCACGTACCCTGGGACTTCACCCCGTCCAGGTGTGCTCCCCATCCTAGACCTGAGGCATCTGCGGTGAGGATTACCTCCGGGGACGGCGCTATGAACGGGACGCCCATAGAAGTGTCCTGGGTCTAGTCCCACTACCAGTCTCGAATCACGATATCGTGATTCTGACCGGATGCTGCATGTGGTCTTGCCTTTGGTCCCATTGCACCTTGAGCATCCACTGAGTTACCCGCATGTGGAGCCTTGCGAAAGGGACAGTAGGAATGGCTGCAGCCATGTGTCCGAGCAAGTGAAGAACCGACCTGGCTGGGGAAGTCTTGTTCGACGAAAGCTCCCTGATGAGGGATCTGATGCACTCCGCTCTGTCGTCTGGAAGAAATGCTCTTCCCTGAACGGTGTCCAGTACTGCGCCTATGAACTGCAGTTTCTGCAACGGTACCAGGAGGGACTTCTCGTGGTTGATTAGGATACCCAGAGATCGAAACAGGTCCTGGGTGCTCTGGATCGCCAGTAACAATGCCTCTCTGGAGGCTGACCATGAAAGATCGTCCAATGCTGAGGGAACACTAATGGCCCGTCTCCTTAGACGCTGCCAGACTACCATGCATTTGGTAAGACCCTGGGTGCCGATGACAGCCCGAATGGAAGGCTCGAACTGAAGATGATGGTCGAGAAACTCGAAGCGCAGGAACCTCTTGTGCGCTTGAGCTATAGGGATGTGCAGGTAAGCGTCCTGCCTATCTAGAGACGCTAAAAAAGCGTCCTGCTTCAGCATGAGAATAAGACCCGGAAGAGTTACCATGCGGAATCTTTTGTAGGCGACCGACAAATTGAGGTCGCTGAGGTCCAGAAGAAAAAATTACTCACCTTAGTAATGTTGTTTCTTCTAATGGAGTCTTGCTATATTATAGACATTAGCAGTTTGATCCAGCTTAGAACTGCCCCGAGTGAAATGGTTAAACCATTCCAAAATAGAATTTTGGCACGAGAGCAGCTCTATCTGTGTCATTTCAAACTTGAACTGTCAGATCTTTATGAGCCAAACTCACTAAGGTCTGTGTGGAAGCTGTAACCTACACTAGCCAAATGGCTACCTAAATAATAACAACCATTGATGGTCCAACACCCAAGACTCAAGTCAGGGGACCAGAAATACTAACACCATTCTAATAATGAAAATGGAACATAAGTAAAATAAAACACACACGCAGCGTACATACACACCCCCAAAGTCCCAAAGGGACAAAATGCTAAAAGGACATAAGTAGTGCCCACACTAAGTTGCCAGCACCTCCAGTAGAGGTTCTGAGAGGGCAGGTTGGGGAGGTCTATAATATAGCAAGACTCCATTAGAAGAAACAACATTACTAAGGTGAGTAATTTTTTCTTCAAACAACATGAGTCTTGCTATATTATAACATTAGCAGAATACACAGCAGTACCTCCATGGAGGAGGGGCAGAACCTATTAGGAATAGGCTCTGAAAACAGCTGTGTACAAACCGAGCATCTCTCCTGGCCTGGACATCCAGGGAGTAATGCTTGGTAAAAGTGTGTACCGCTTTCCAAGTAGCAGCCTGGCAAATCTCTAATAAAGGGATATCTCTGGCAGTAGCTAGAGATGCAGCTGTACCCCTGGTAGAATGAGCCCTCAAACCAGGGAGGGGCTCTGCCCACTTTCTGATAACAAAATTGGATACAAGAGACAATCCACCTGGCTACTGATCTCTTAGTGGCAGGTCAGCCTTTCCCAACTTCACCATAGGTAAGGAAAAGTTGGAGGGATTCGAACCTGTGACCTTTGGTGCGCTCTATATAATAACTAAGAGCTCTCTTAACATCCAGGCTGTGCAACATCCTCTCACCAGAGGAGGTGATCAGTGAAAAATACTGGAAGGAGATAGATTGATTAAGATGGAAATCTGAAACCACCTGAGGCAAAACTTCCTATTAGTCCTAAGGACTACCTTATCCCTGTGGAAAGAAATAAGAGTCAGTCTCCACTGACAAGGCTTGCAATTCACTTATGCGTCTGGCAGAAGTGATAGCCACTAGAAAGACAGTTTTCAAGTTAGGTACTTAAGCTCTGCAGAAGACAGAGGTTCAAAAGGGGTTGCATTAACTGGGCAATGCAAACATTAAGGTCCCAAGCAGGGGCGGTTCCCGAAGGAGGATTAGTATGGGTAATCCCTTAAAACTTGGAAAACACAGGATGAGAGGAAAAGAGGGGATGACTTTCTGCTGACACAAAGCAGACAGAAGCTGCCAAATGAACTCTCAGGGTAGCTGGTCTGAGACCCAAGGAATTAAGATGTACCATGTAATCTAACAAATGGGCAATTCAGCAGATTCTGAAATATTTTTCCCAGCACACGAATGGAAAACCTTTTCCATTTAGAACTATAAGTAGTCCTAGTGGAAGGCTTTCTGGAAGCCTTTAGGATCTCAAGAACACCCGAGAGAGTGTAAATCAGCAACTCTAACTCCTCAAGAGCCAGGCCTTGGAGGTTGAGGGATTGAGGTCGGATACCAAACCCTTCCCTGGGCACAAGTCAACAGATTGTGATTCCTGGGAGGCACAGGGAAGATGGACTGTCAGAGACAGAAGGAGTGGGTACCAGAGCTGCCTGGCCCAATCCGGGGCAATCAGAATCACCCTGCAAGGCTGAGATCTGATTTTGACTTGTACTTTGAATAGGAGAGGAAAGGGGCGGAAAGCATAGAGGAACTTCCCCTCCCAATCCAGAAGAAGGGCATCCAGGGGAACTGAGCCCAGCACTGGAGGTCTGCAACAGAACAGAGGAAGTCTGTGATTGTCTGGGGCTGCAAAAAGATCTATCTGAGGGATGCCCCACCTGGCAAAAACTATCCCAGCACTTGAGGATCCAGGGACCGATTGTGATGGCCTGGGAAATCCTGCTGAGGGGCATCCGCTAGGACATTGTCCTTCCTGGAAGATGAACTGCTATGAGAAGTGTTCAGGGAATAGGCCAGAGACCACAACTTCATTGCCTCGGTGCACAAGGCCGAAGACAAAGTGCCCCGTTTGTTGATGTACCACATTGTTGTGGTGTTGTCTGTTCTGACTTGTATCACCTTGATGGTGGACAGATGCAGAAAAGCTTGAAGAGCTAAAAAGACAGCTCTGAGTTCCAGCAAATTGATGTGGAGCAGAGATTCCTGGGGGACAAACTCCTAAGTGGAAAAAGTCACCATGTAGGCGCCCCAACAGAAGGAAGCATCTGCAGTGAGAGTCGAAG
The DNA here is from genome assembly GCA_016271365.2 of Neoceratodus forsteri. Taxonomy (NCBI): domain Eukaryota; kingdom Metazoa; phylum Chordata; order Ceratodontiformes; family Ceratodontidae; genus Neoceratodus; species Neoceratodus forsteri. The sequence continues at coordinate 425,169,394 of CM028138.1, forward strand.
TCGTGAGAAGGGAAATGAAGGGGACCCCGCTCTTAAGTGCTCTGATCCTGCCACCACTGGAGAGCTAGGATCAAGGTTCGAGTCACTGGGACCAACTTGAAAGGGGGTCTCTTCTCTGAGACCAAAAGGTTCTCAAGTGAAACTGAATGTCTCTCATCTGAAATCTGGCTCCCTGCACAACAGCTGTGGATGCAGCCATGTGCCCCAGGAGCTACAGAAAGTGTCTTCTGGTCGAGAGACCTGCAGAGTGAAGAAGAGGCCAGAGCCACTAAATTCCTTACCCTTTCTGGGGAAGAAGGCTCTGGCTAGCTTTGTGTCAATTCTGCCCTATAAAGGTGAGTACCTGGACTGGTTCCAGAACCGACTTTAGTAGGTTTAGCAAAAACCCAGGGAGGTGAGAAGCTGCTGGGTGACCTGCAGTGTGAGATTTTACCTGTTCTGGGGACTGGCCTACAATGAGCCAGTCGTCTAGATAGGAAAACAGCAATCCTCTGCCTCCTTAAGTGGGCCACTGCTAGACACTGTGAATACCCTTGGAGCAGAGGTAAGGCCAAGGGCATTGCTCTGAACTGGTAATGACCTGAGGGCAGTCTGAATCTGAGGTACTCGATGGGATCTTCTGATTAGGACAGGGAAATAGGCATCCTTGAGGTCCAGGGAGGCTAGCCAGTCCCCTGGCCTTAGGGAAGGTAATCATTACCAGAGTTACCATTTTGAACTTTGGTTTCAAAAGATGTAGTTCAGATATCTGAGATCTAAAATGGGCATACTCTCCTATCTTTTGGGGTAAGGAAGTATCTGGAATACAGACCCCTGCCCTGATGCAGGAGGAACCTTTCTACTGCTCTGAGAGCTAACAGGGATGAGACCTCTGTTTCCAGAGCGAGGTCTCTGAAGCACTTGCAGGTAGAAAAGTCTGCTTCTCAACTTGGAAACTTTGAAGCCGAGAACCCTGACTACTACTTCCAGAACCCACTTGTCTGAGATTAAAGAAGCCCATTCTGACTGAAGTAAGCGCAGCCTGCCCCCACTGGTACAGGAGAATCGGCCCTGGGCACCCCATCAGGGTGCCTGTTTAAATAGGAGCTTTAGGCTGGGGGTGGGAGCAGGTCTGCACACCTCGCCTGCCCCTGCCTCTGAAGAAGCCCCTCTGAGTATATGAGCAGAGGAGGCCGAGTCTGGTAGAAGGCCTGTGAAAGGCCAACCCCTACCTGAGGGCATGCCTTTGAGGAGTGGCTTGCCGCTCCTTAGCCTGGGCACTCTTGTAAGTAGTCCTATATTCATCCATCTTCTTCATGTAGTTCTCTGTCTCTCTCCAAACAGAGAAATTTCCCACCACAGGAAAATCCATAGCCTTAGTCTGGGTATCCTGTGACAAACTAGCACACCTGAGCCAGGCCAACCTACCAAAAGCTACAGATGTGGCCATGACCCTAGAGGAAACATCATTAACATCCACAGCAGCATGAAACTGAACCTTAGAGGCTTCAATGCCATCAGCAGCCACCTGTTCTAGTTCACTAGCCAGCTGGCCATGGCCCTGCTTGGCCAGTGCATAACAGTATCCCATCTAGATTTCTGATACCTAGCTACATAAGCCATATAATTTGCTTGCCTGAGTCCCAGAGGCTGCCATATACTGTTTTTTGTCATGGCATCAATCTTCCTGGAATCCTTGTCAGGAGGATGTGAAGCCAAGGGAATATTAGCTTTATCACAGGCAGCAGCCTGAACTACCCCAACATGACTGCATTGCTGAGAAGGAATTCTGTATCAGGGCCTGACAATGTATACCTTCCGTCCATCGTTTTATCTACAGGAGACACAGAATTAAGAGCTTTTAAAATTTTAATTGTTTGTTTCCTAAAAGACTTATGTAAAGGAATAGACAATCTCCTAGACTCTGGAATATCCATCATTTCTACAAAATCAGGCTCCTCTTGCTCATCCACAGCCTCTTCTAAAGGAAGCTGGAGAGTTTCAGCAACTTTTTTATACAACATAAAATGAGATGGGGACTCAGACAGCATAGGGGGAGATTCTAAAGGTCTGTCTGGGGAGATGTCCGGTTCAATGGGCACACCCAGACCTTCCCAGCCACATTCATACTGATCATAATCCTCCTCCCCCTCCTCTGGTTCATAAAATTCCTCAATATCATAATCCTGAACCACTGGGACCGGACGAACCGACCTTTTATCAGATAGTGGTGGTTCGGACAGACCCTAGACAGTGACTGGACAATCTGTATGGCTTTTGCTATCTCTGCAGCAGTTGGAAGAATTTTGGACTCCAGACCTGCTGATTTTCTTGTTTTCTTTACTGAATTGGTTCCTCAGAACCAGCTTTTCTTTGCCGAGGAAGTCTGGCCCTGGTCAGAGGGCACTCCCTCTGGTTCGGTTGGCACCGAACGGGCTGGCATCGGGTCAATGGACTTTTAGCCTCTCATTTCCTGAGCCTGCCCAATCTTTTTCCTAGGGTGGCTGGGGAAATTCTTACATACCTGGCAGTCTGACTGGAGGTGGTCAAACCCCAGACAATAGACACATGTGGTGTGTGGGTCAGCCTTGCAGAGACTCACAAACATCACAGTGTTGAAACCCAGTGGGCCGGTTTTTCTTTTGGGTTTCTCAGACATAATGCCAGCCTAACCAAAAACTTGCCCTTTTAACGGCAGTATAGGCGAACACCCTTATCGGTTCCTAACCGTGTCACGAGTATTGGAAAAACACGTAATAAATCTGTTTTTAGAACCGATAAGAACCGGAACCGCACTCTAAAATAGTAACTTTTGTTTTAAATAGTTTTAAACCCACTGATCGGTTCAAACCGAACCGATAACACAAGTTCCACACAGACAAAACCTTCATTTACTTACAGTTTACCACAGATAGAGCTTGAACCGAGCGGTTCTCCGGTGTAAATAAACTATTCTCGGTTAAATCAACCGAGAAAACACTTTAAACGAAATGAACCGACAGAAGGAGAAATCTCCGGGCGACTGTTCAGTGGCGGGTAAAGAATCTGACAGTTCAAGTTTGAAATGACACAGATAGAGCTGCTCTCGTGCCAAAATTCTATTTTGGAATGGTTTTAACCATTTCACTCCGGGGCAGTTCTAGAGCTGGATCAAACTACTAATGTCTATAATATAGCAAGACTTCATGTTGTTTGAATGGGATGGAGGTCCCCTGTCTTCTTTGGAACCAGGAAGAAGTGGGAATAGTATCCATGTCCTCTCTGGTTCTCTGGGGCAGTACTCTCGGCTCCTTTTGTAGGAGCGCGAGTACTTCTTGTCTGATCAATGACTTGTGCTGACCCGGGTACCGGGAGAGCAACGGAGGCCTCGAGGGCGGCTTTTCCACGAATTCTATAAAGTGTCCTCTTCCGACCAACTGTAGAACCCACCTGTCAGTGGTTATAGTCTGCCATCCCGGCAGGAAATTCGCAATTCGACCCCCAACCATGACGTCCTGTTGATCCTGAGGGACGGGGGCCGGGAAGGAGTCAGGCTGTGGCGGCTGAGGGTCCCGCTGGCTGGACTGGCTTAGGAGTGCGTTGGCTTCGACCTGCAGGTTGTTTTCCTGGGCTCTCTGCTTGAGCCCCTCTGTTGTGGAGCAGGCGGGACTGCTGTCTCTGCGTCCGTCCACGAAATCGGCTTTAGTTCCTATGAAAGGAACTAAGCTTGGGTCGGTACATGGCCTGAACCGACCTCACCGCCTTCCCGGCCTCTTGGAGTTTGGTAATTATCTTCTCTGAGGTTTGCAAACAAAACTTCTCCCTCGAATAGGGCGCCCATGATGTTTTTCTGGACGTCCGGGTAAAACTGGAACACGGGCAAAGAGTGCCTCCGGAGGCATCATACAAGCTGCTGCTCGGGCCGGAGGCCGTGGTCGTCTTGCGCGGCTCGTAGCACCTGGGTTCCCACGTCCGAACCACGTGCGGAGGAGCTGCAACATCTCCTCCTTCTGCTCACCTTCCAGCAATTCTCAGCCGCATCCAGACCCAGCTCCCACAGGGCATTTGGAACTGCACCATGTGGGTCAAATAATTCAGGGATCTGATGGCGCAGGTAGCGAAGCATCGTCGCCTACCCATGGAGTCCAGCTGCTTGGACTCTGGGTCCGTGGCAGGGTGCTCAGATGTTGCGGTCTCTGGGACCAGTCATGAGAGGCTGTTTGACCAGAAAGTCGGCCTGAGGATGCTGGGTCAAGTACTGGTCTTCTCTTGGAGCCTTGTACAAGCGGTCAGCTTTCTTGGCATCGCCGGAGGCGAATGTGGGCATCCCGCTGCCTTGGTGGCGTCCACAGTGTCTACCGGTGGCACCACCACAGGCTTGGGGTCCTTCTGCCGAATGCCCATGGCGCCAGCCTTTCGGGGTCTAACTCTGCATCCCAACCCATGTTCTCTTGGATGTGTCTCATGATGTCCGAGAGAAGGTCATCCGGAGGAGACTTTGGCAGCTCACGTGGGTCCAGAGAAGGGATGGAGAGGGAGATGGGGATCTGGATGTTGAAAACTCTGATCCCGTGTCCTCCGTCGGCGAATGGCGGCGTCTTCTGGGTCTCTTGGGACTGGGTGACCTAGAAGAGGATCTGGACGGAGGTCTCCTTTATCTAGTCTCCCTTGGAGGTCCTGGGCTCCCAGGAGGAGGTAACCGCCTGCAGACCCAGACGGAGGCAGGCGCAGGAACGGAGGAGCAACCGGAGTAGGAGGAGGAGGAGGGGGAGGAAGCGGAGGTGGAGTGGGGACCATGTCCTTTTTGATGGTATCCCACCAGTAAGTGAAAAGCTCCTTCATCTCTGAAAAAGAAAGGCCCGACGACGGTCCGGGCGCCGGTGGACGGTCGTCGGGTCCCGGTGTCGGCTCCACAGGGGGCTCTGGTTGTGGCGAGGGTTCCCTGGGAGTTTCAACAGGACAGGGTCGCCCGTCTGGTCCTCGGGCTGAGTTAACTCCTTCTCAGTGATGGTCTCCTGACCGGCGTCGGTCGGGCGTCGGGGTCCTCTTCTCAGTGGAGGCGGGCGCGGTCCCCTACAGCGTCTGGTGATGAAGTTAGCCTGGCCGGCGACGGTCTTCTGACGGACGACGGCTCTGGGGACCTGTGGCGAGAGGCCGACGGATGAACCGGCGTCAGGTCCGGCGGCCTTTTAAGTGAGGTGAGCTCCTTGGTTATCCGGTGAAGAGGAGGAGGCAAGGAAGCAGACCTGACGTCGGGTTCAGAATGGCGGGAACCCGACTTGTGGTGATGGTGGCGATCTCCCGACTTAGCCAGGGCCTTGGAGGACGAGGAAGGCCTGGGGTCTTGGCCTGAAAGAGGATGAAGATTTTCTCACCTCAGCGGGAGGCTGAGAGCTGGCCCGGAAGGAGGCGGTCAGACCTGGAGCCAGAGCTGCAGCAATCAGAGGCCTAGAGCAGGGGACCTGGAAGGGCCTTCTCCTGTGCTTCTCAAGCATGCTTGCAGGCCTTCTGTGAAGAATCCCCCTTGGAAGCCATGGTCTTGAGTTGCTCCTCTAGCAGGAATGCCTGTAGGGCCTTCTGGCGACGGATCCAGGTTCTGCTGTTGAAACCCTGGCAAAAGGAGCAGGACCGGGTGTCGTGGTCTGGGCCTAGGCACCGGACACAGGCCGAGTGCGGATCCATGAATGGGATCTGCTTCCCACAGGCGCACTTCGAGGAGTGACCGGAGGTCGGAGAGGACATCAGAGAAAAATCTGAACTCTGAGAACGAATTTCCCCGTAGGAAAACACTTTACTAACGCGTGGCTAGAAACCGAACCGAAGGGTCGAGACATGCAAGTCGACGGCGGGAAAGAACTGGGGAATCTGGCGGGACCGCCCCCTTATGTACTACGCCTGACGTCAGAGGCGGGACCGACGTCAGGGGCGGTCCCCGCTGAAGATAGCTAGATAGAATTTTTCCTTGGGGTCCTGATGCCTGCCGGCTTCAGTTCTAATGGTGTAACCTGCTGCAAGAGCTGTGTCTGGAAGTAAGATCATCAATTATAAAAACAGTCGATTGTGCATGGCCTTTTTTTTTTTTTTTAAAGAGCTTTTCTATATTTGCACCTCCATTAGCGACTGATGATGGATACAGCAGTTTATGAAGTGATCAAGAGAGTATTCTGCAGCAGGACTGAGGAATTTTGAAATAAATTAAAAAAAAAACTAACAGGTAACTGGTGCTGAAGTTTGATCTGGAGGACAGTGCATACAGCAGCACATCAGGTGAATAGTGGTACTTAGTTGAAAGCCAGTGCCGTAGATGTAAGCATGACAAATGAACTAGTCTAGCACACTAGTAGCTGGCAATGGGGACAGCAAGCGGTAGGGAGACTGAGCGGTACTGTGGACGAGCGACAACACGGGACTACAAGCAAATAGTACACAATTGCAGATATATTTTATAAAATGTATGCTTCACCTTTTTTTTTTTTTTTATTTGTTTACAACCGGCAGGCAGCTGTCAGCATGGCAGGCATGCTTGTGAGCAGTGTGTTGAAGTGTACTTCAGGTTTCAGCCACCAGCAGAGATATATTTTGTAAACAGATACGCTCCCCAATAAACACTCATGGCGTGAGAAAATTATAAAGACAGAAAGCAGGCAACAGAAAGAGCAATGGGGAGGCGTGCAGACGAGTGGGCATGTATGTCAGTATGAATCCAAAATTAAAAAAAAAAAAAAAAAAAAATGGCTGCGCTTTCAAAAATGTAAATCGGTCAGGCTGGTACATGGATTTGGTACATATCCAGATTGGTAGGGATTTGTTTTCGGTCACTGGTGATGCTCTCCTGATGACATTGCTGGAAGCAAGTCGTAGACGATCAGGATGCAGGATTTCCTTACCCATTTTATATGGAGAAAAATAGGCCCCAAAAACAAAAAGATTGTAAAAAAGAGCCCAGAAAGGCATGCAGCGCTTGCATTAGCACTAGTAAAAACATTTGCCAGTCTGACCCTCTTCTTCAAATGTTGCAGGTCATGCCAGAAAATCCCAGTGCCAGACATTTGCTGGAGTCTTTCTACTCCATTACCAGGTGCTTTTTCTGGTAATAGTACAGGCCAAAACTCCCAACCCCCACATAGGTTTTATCCTTCTGGCAGAGGCAGGCTTGGCTCCCTTCAGCTCCATCCCCATCATCTTGTACCATCTGCCATCTCCCTGGCCTTATCTGAAGCCCGACATATCCCTACACATCCCTTCCCCCATGGCGAATTGGGAGAAGGAAGGCCTTCAAACCCCACAGAAAACAGATACAGTAACAGCCACAGGTCCTGGTGATGGAGTAGATGGGGGATGATGCGCGGGGTTTCACTGACGCCCACTTCTCCTGCCATTTTCCACCAGCTTTTCCTACACCCAGCACTTCACACGTGTGTTGCCGAGTCCCACAGCTCCCTCCCTTCTTGCTGCCCCTGTCCCACAATCCCACCAGGCCTCCACCTCGTGGCAGTCATTTGGCAGAGCCAGCAATCCACTCATCCCTGGCAGAGGACAGCCCCCCAAACCAAACTGAAATAGCCTCTGATCCCGCGTCACCAGCGTGGCAGGCGGTAGCGCTACTGCCTTGTCACTGGATCGGCAGGCCAAAACTTTTTAATATAAAGGGTCCGTGCTGTAGCATTGCTCTTCTTTTTGCGCTTCAAAATCCTCAGTCATGAATCCCCATCTGTGGATTTCAGTATGAGGTTAACACAAGTCCTGGGGACATATCCTAAGACTCCTCTCAGACTGTTAATCTGTCCCAGCTAGAAGGAGAGGACAGCCATACCAGCCGATTACCTACTGGAGCCAACACACAAAATTAAAATGAATCCAGCTACACCTAGAAAGCCAGATCTTCACTCAGCCCCAGAACTCACAAATGAGGCGAAACGTTCCATGCTTAACCTTATTCAAACTGGCCACCTGGGGCTGAGTGAGTTTTAAAGAGCAGAGATACTAAAGCAAATTGAATACTGGGCTTAATTCTGAATCACACAGAATGCCAACACCTCTGCCACTTACTTGTTTCCAATGGTTGTTGCAGAATGAAGACTGCGCGGGAGAGGGGCCACGCCACTCAAGTTTGGTTTATTCCAGGTCAGTGTCTCTGTGAAACAATGATAGAAACCTTTCCATTAACTGCGCACTGTGCAAACAATTCCCAATTACTAGCCCAAGATTATTCTAAACCCTATCAAGAGCAATAAACATATCTTGAACTGGCACACCTGCTGTCGTCCTTTAAAAAGGCTGAATAATACTCTCACCAAAGAAGAATTGCCAGCAGCAGTAAAGTTGTGTTATTTGGAACACATATCACACACCTTGCAATGTTAGCACCAATATCTTTTGCTAGGTTTAGTGTGCATTTTCGGATAATACTCTATCAAGGAAAGAGCTCAGCTATGCAGAAGCTTAATCTGTGCCTTGCAGAGCAGAGTCAGAAGCATGCAAGAGAAATCCTGAGCGATCTAGGAATCACTAAACGGTTGTTGCAGTACTCTCTGGTATCCCAGGACGACAAGCAAAGCACATCTCTTGTGCAACTGAGCAGGCCACAAACTGCAGTTTTGTCTTAGTACTGCTTCACAACGGAGAACAAACTGACTCAGAGGTAGAACTTTTATTAGTCTGCCTCTTGCACCATATGTTAAGGGGAAAATGTCCAGTTCTAGCTACCCTTCTCTCCAAGCAATTACTGCATCTTTTTTTTTTACTCCAGCTCCAAGCAACCCTCCCATCATGCCAGCACAACCACCCCCATTACACTGACTTTCCGCGAGGACTTCCCTTTGCACACGTGCAGCATGGATGGGGTTCTCATTGGGTGCAGGGTCTGCATGTGGCTGGAAGTCATCTAACTGCCAGGGCTCCATTTTTCCTTCCCGTGGAGTACACATACAATACTGTCCTAGGCACACTCCGTGCACAAAGCATCAATGACTCCTATTCTTCCCTTCCTCTTGCGTGACGTACCCTGGTTGCTGTGTCCCCAGCCATCAGTTAGGGTGAGGCTTGTACCAGGCGCAGTATTCCCCACCCGGGAGAGGACAGCTGCCCTCCAGACTTTCCAACATCTCCCTGTCTCCCTGTCTGTTCCCAAACCCAGGTTGCCAGCGTGGCGGCAGGTGTGGCGCCCAGCGACTCAACCCTCCGCACCACTGGGATATTAAAATGATGCACATATTGACAGTTGGCATCAGCAAGACTCCGATACTGTAACATTAAAAAAATAATAGTTTTTCTGTACATTCCATTCTTCATTACTAAATACATTTGCATAAAAACAAACTCTTTGCTGGGCATCATCAGTCCCTGCTTTCCCTGCCTCAAGACCCTCTGCTTGTAAAATCATAATACTTTCCAAGGCAACACACTGCGATGTCACAAGCAAAGATTTATGACTTCAGGGCAGGCAACTGCAACTCGAACAAATGAAGCGTATGGGGAAAAAGATCCCATTACAGTGTCTTCAGTAATTTAAAAAAAAAAATTTTTTTAAATAATGGAAGGTCCTGAAATTCAAATAGAAAGAAGAATTTTGCATAACCCAGTTCCGATGAAGCCAGCTGCAAATTTTTAGTTGCAAACTGGAAAATCTCCTTAAAAAGCACAAACTGTGGGAACAGCATTTTGCTATTATAAATAATTAAAATGCTTCAAACAGACTGATTTAATCATCTGACTTTGGTCATAACACTAAAAAAAAACAAAAAAAACCAACCTGCAGGAACATGAAGGGCTAATTAAAACAAATAAACGATGACATCCCTGATCGAGTAGGTGGGATAAAGATGGAGTCCAATTGATAGTGAGCTACACCATGACACAAGATTACATACCGATATCAAGAGTCCAGAGATCGCCAAGCCTGCAGCCACTCATCCCGCCATAAATCACCAGTTTTGACTTTTTCGTGCCTCGCTCCGTGTAGACAACTGCAGTGTGGGATTCCCGTGGTGGAGGGAGGACTCCGTATGTGATGGGGATGTCCCATGCAACCACCCCAGAGCCTGTTCGCAGCTCCAGGATGTACAGATCATTCAGGTACCTGCAACAGAGCCAAACAGACTCGGGAGGTTGTATCCAACAAGGTAAAAGCAAGACTTCAGTAGACCCAGGCTTCAAAGACAAATGGAAACCTTTCCAGAAGCACACAGTTTTCAAAAGTAGTGATACTGTGCTGTGTGCAAAATCAGGATTACGGACAATATAAAGAGCAGCACAGAACGCCATTTACAATATGAACACTGTCTGCTGCTGCACACGAGTGATGTCATCAGACACAGTTCAGAAATCAAAGACTTGAAATGTCACATAGGTAGCCACATTCCAGAGCTTCTGCTAGACTGCTGTTTTGAAGAGTCTGAGACTTCCAGCTTGCACATTTTCAGGAGCCCCATTACAGTTTTAGGGAGTCCTTCTCAAGGAAAATAACTTGTTTGGAAAGCATGCACTGAAAATCTTATTAAGACCTAGGGGAGAATAATGGCATATCTTCAGACTCCTGCTCCATTGATCAGGAGTCCCCAATAAAACCCACGGTACATGGGACCCTTACTATGGGGTTAGCAGAAGCTCGGAGGGGGAGGAATCACTTAACTGTCCCTTTCATCCCCTCCCTTTAGGCTTGCCCCTGCTCTACCATGCCTCTCTCAGGTGATGCAAAAACCTAAAAACAGTGAGCTCTTCATGGTTTTGCCCCTCCTCACGTGGCAGGGCTCACCTAAATTTATGCCAGTTCAGACATGGTATAAAGGATATACAACTCTGGGGCAGTAGAACCCCATTCGGGCTGGGCCTACTAACAGCCTTTTCCCATTTTTGTTTAGTTCTTTTCAGTGTTCCCACTCACGCATAAATGTGCGTGAATCACATAAAAATTAAGACATTCACGCCCATTTATGTGTGAAGGGGGTACACTGCACGACAAGACTGACTAGAGACATGTGCGCTGTTGCAATGTGCACAGTGCCCGTTCAAATTGCAATCGTACACCTTGTTTGTAATTTTTTATTAGTTCCCTCCTTGCTACTTATGTGGCTGGCACCAAATGGTTCACTGAACAATTTCCAACCGCCACCCCTACAGCACCTTGAGCTGGCGGTGTCTGTCTGGAGGCTGGATCAGGGAGCCGCGCGGTCAAAGAGATTCACGTGCTGAGCGGCCTGCTGCAATCCTCAAGTCAGCTCGCAGGACCAGAGCCCTGGCACCAGGCAGAAAAAAAAGGAATAGATTGGAGATCCAGCAGAGACCCACGACCCACCAAAACTAATGCGCAACACCTGTCTAGGGACGACAGACAGGTATGGGACCCTTACTGGTTATGGCACCTGCTGGCCTAGAGTGTGTGTGAGTGTGCCCTGACCCAGAGAGTGTGCCCCGCCTGTACAACCGACCCTGATCGTTAACTCTATCCTCATCTGCTAAGGTAAAAAGGAATGTCTTATGTCCCCAGTTTCCCACCATGACCGAGTTGAACTTGAGTGAACTCATGGCACAAATGGGGAGAGTGGAACAGATTGTGGTTTAGAACTGTGGCACCAAAAAACAGGTTACTCACCTGTAACAGTAGTTCTAGGAGTGGTATGTGTTGTTCATCCATACTGTTTGGCATGTCCTTTCCCTTCAAGAATCTTGACGGAAGGTCTTGAAGCTGGCTCCTCCTACCCACCCGGGTGGTATAACCCTCGGCTCAGCCCCATGATGCTATATCTCAGCCCGCTGGAAGCTCAGGTTGTGCGTCGAAGCCGGGGAGGTCGGGTTGGCTCCTGTGGATGAACAACACATTCTACTCCTAGAACTACTGTTACAGGTGAGTAATCTGTTTTTCTAGGATTGTGGATAAGTTATTCTATCCACACACTGTTTGGCAGACTCCAAGCAGTTCTCCAGCAGGAAGGAGGCAAGGTGCACACCCCCTCTGAAATACTTACTTGGGGAACAGAGACTGGAGAACTGAGGCCCCAAAACCAGCATCCCAGAGTGACTCTAGGTCAATGTAGTACTGGGAAATGAAGGTGTTTTCTGTCTTTCAGGTAGCAGCCCTGCAGATTTCCTGGATAGGGATGTCCCTGGAAGTAGCCACTGATGCAGTGGTATGGCAGATAGAATGAGCTCTCATTCCTCTGGGAGGCTCCTTGCCCGCCAACCTATAGCAGAGATCAATGCAGGATGTAATCCATCTGCCTTCAGTGTAGGTGACAAACAGCTGGCGAACCTCTCCCCGAACTTCTGCCGTCTGCTTCTTATAATAAGAGAGCATCCATCTCAGGTCCAGAGTATGGAGCCTGTACTCAGCCTCCAAGGTGTAGTTCAGGTAGGACACAGGCAGAATCATCGCCTGGTTAAGATGGAACTCAGACACCACCTTCAGAAGGAATTCCGGGTGGGGGAGCAGGACAACCTTGTCCCTGTGGAAGACCAGGTAAGGAGACCGTACAGAAAGCACATGGAGCTCTCCAGTCCTTCTGGCAGACTGAGCCACCAGAAAGGCGGTCTTCCACGACAAATGTGACATCTCACACTTGTTCACTGGTTCAAATGGCTTGCCCATGTGCTTTGCCAGTACCAGCAGTAGATCCCATGGAGGTGGAGGTTCATGCACCGGAGGGGATGTGTGGTCTAGGCCTTTAAAGAAATGACAGACCACCTTCTCCTGTGTCACCGTCTGCGGGCTGGCATGCGCCCGGTTAGCAGAGATGGCTGCCAGGTGCACCTTAAGGGTCGTAGACCGAAGACCCCCTTTGGACAGAGACCAAAGGTAGTCGAGGATGCTAGCCACTGGACAGGACAAAGGGTCCAGGGCCCTTACCCTTAGACCAAATGGAAAACCATTTCCCTTTGAAGGCACAGCACCTCCTAGTCGACTCCTTCCTGGATGCTTCCACTACAGTGAGTACATCCTCCGAGAGACCCAAAGCCTGGAACTCTAGCCAATCGGGAACCAAGCTGTCAGCTACAGGGATTGAAGGTCCGGATGGAATACCTTCCCCTGACTGACAGATAACAGGTCCGGGCGTACTGGAAGACACCTCGGAGGCCTGGACACGAGGCTGAGGAGATTTGGATAACAGAACTGGCACAATCAATCTGGGGCAACCAGATCACCTGTGCCTTGTCCCTCCTGACCTTGAGGATCACCTTGTGATCCGAGGGAAGGCACAGAAGAGACCCAGGGTCCACGGCCTCGAGAAGGCATCCCCATGCAGTGAGCTCTGCTTAGGGGGGCAGACATGAAAACAGCCTCAGCTTGGTGTTCTCCCTGGAGGCGAACAGATACACCTGAGGTTTGCCCCAGTGAGAGAACAGGCTGTGAACTACCTCTGGATGGAGAGACCACTCATGGGACGTCTCGCCCACACGGCTGAGAGCGTCCACCAGTTGATTTGAGGCTCCTACCACATGGATAGCTAGGAGATCCGCCTCCAGTCAGCTCACGAGAGTCCAAATGCTGAGCGCTTCCCTGCACAGCAGCCAGGAGTGTGTGCCGCCCTGTCTGTTGAGGAAGTACATGGTCATGGTATTGTCCATCTGGGCTTGCACCACTTGACCCCGAAGGAGCGGAGTGAATGCTGACAGCGCCAGTCTGACTGCTCGGAGCTGCAGCAGGTTTATATATATCGGGATTCCTTGGGGGTCCAGAACCCACAGTCCACTGGCTGGCCAGCTCCCACTGGAGGAGCGAATATGCCACCGGGCCCATCGGACACGGTGGTGCAGGCCGCCATGTACTCCAGAAGATGCAGAAAGTCCCAAGCAGGGCGCAAGTGCCCAACCAGAAATGACTGGGCCAAGGAGGAGAGAACCTCCGCCCTGTCCATCAGGAGCCGGGCTCTTGCTCGGCAGGAGTCAAGCTCTGCCCCGATGAAACGTATCACCTGAGAAGGTACGAATTTCAGCTTGGCCTCACTGATCATGAGGCCAAGGTCGCTGCAGGTCTGGAGGGCCAGGTCCCTGGACCTCTCCACCTCTTGCTTGGTGGAATCCACCAAGAGCCAGTTGTCGAGATACAGGTAAACTCTGACCCCTCGATGCCGAACATAGGCCACCACCACTGCAATGCATTTGGTGAAGACCCGTGGGGCCAATGACAGGCCAAACGGTATAGCTTGGAACTCGAGAAGGGCTCCTTCTGCTCAGAAGCAAGGGAACCTCTGGTGAGACGGACGGATTGGGACATGAAAGAATGCGTTCTGGAGATCCAGAAAGCAAAACCACATGTTCTGCTCAAGAGATGGTATGATCTGGGACAGAGTTACTATCCTGAAGGTGCGTGACCTGAGGAACTAGTTCAGGTCGTGCAGATCTAGAATGGGGCGCCTGCCCCCCCATCCACTTCAGAACCAGAAGTACCTGGATACAAACCCTGGGTTGATGAGGGGGTCCGTGACTCTGGCCACTACCTCGCTGCGGAGGAGTTGGGCGACGTCATCTCTGAAAGCCGACCGAGTGTGTACAGACACCATTTCCTTCCGTGGGGCGCGGGCTCGGCTTGGAAGGTACTGCTCGAATTCCAGAAGCAGACCCTGGCCAACCACTTCTAGAACCCAACTGTCCATGGTATCAGTGGACCAGGTGGAAAGGAAGGAAGTGGCGGAGCTGACCCCCCACGGGAGGACCCAGAGCTTGCGTGACAGGAATAGGAGTGGCCACCCCTATCCAGTCACTGGGCAGGCTTGGAGGAAGAGGGTCCAGACGGGGACCACTGAGCTCCGTCCTCAGACTTCTGGCCACCGGAGGCCCGGACTTGGGTAGAGGACGCCAAGCCTGTGCCTGCTGTTACTGCCCCGCTTGGAAGGCGGGCTGCTCAGCCGCAGGGGCAGAGTGCCGAAATGGCTTCTTCTGCTTTTTGGAACTCAGATTCCTTTTGTGCTTAAGTTACTGAGTCCAAGGTGGACTGGACCTCTCAATGTATTGGAGGTGACCAGCCACACCTGGGCCGAAGAGATCTGTACCAAGGAAAGGGACATCTGTTAACTTGTGCTGGGTGTCTGCCATGAAGGTGGAGACCCTTAATCAAGCTCTGCGATGCATGGCAACCGCAGCCGCCACTGAATGGGTGCATGAATCCCCAAGGTCCAGGGCTGTCTGAAGTTGCTGCTTCGGAACTGCCCAGACCTGCTTGACCATCGTCTGGAGGTCTGTGGGGAGGTGAGGCAGAACCTCATCAAGGAAGCCCAGAAGGGCGTGAGAGAAATGCGCCATGATGATGGCCGAGCTTGCCTGACAGAGGCCCAGCAAAGAGGTGGCACAGACTTTGTGGGCAGAATGTTCCAGTTTTTTGGACTCCTTATCTAGGGGTCTATCTGTATCTGCCGAACTACCAGAGTGTCTGAGCACAGATTCTGGCACCAAACCCTCTGCAGAGGAGTGCTCTGTGAACCCCAAAATGGACCCAATGGGCACCGTGTATTTGCGGGCCATCCAGGCAGAAGGCACAGGGCAGGAGGCAGGATGCTGGCAAAGCTCCAAAGCTGTACAGACAATGGCCTCAGCCATCGGAAAGGCTTTGTCTGTGAATTCCCCCATTTGAGGATATCCATGAGGGGGTATTCGGCCCATTTTTGAATGGGTTCGAGAGGCACCCCCACGTGGATTCGGAGATCAGACGGAGGATGCCCATAAAGGAAGAGGAACCTTCCTCCGTCGAGAGACTACTGACAGATTCGTCATCCAAAGGACAGGACTGTAGGTCAGAGTCATCAGACTCTGAAGAGTCTGGATAAAATCGGCCTGCCACCTATGCCTCCCTCCACCCGCCTGGGGCAGTCAAGAGTGAGGGTAACAGAGAGCTTATGCAGGAGGCCCAGAAGAGGCAAAGACTCTTTGGCAGGCACCGCCACCAGGGGCTGTTTAGGTGGCAGTTCCACCAAGATCAGTGGATAGGTTGATTTGGGCCAAATAGGAAAGGTTTTTACAGACTCCGTGGGAGGAGGAACGGTGTGGGCCAGCTCCAGAAGAGTCAGCTTCAGTCTGGGAGGCGAAAGCCAAGTAATGGCCAGGGTGGAAGCCGGGATCAGCTTTTGACCGGACAAGATCAGCTGCTGCCACATCGAATCTTCATAGCATCTGAGTTTCCGTCAAAGCCTCTCCTCATCTGAATACGTAGAAGAGTGTCAGCATCGCCTCTTCTTAGAGCACTTCAGCACCTTCTTCGGCCTGTCAGTCAAAGGCATCCGAGACCTCTACATTGATCGTTGGGATGACCGACTGGGTCGATCAGAAGGCACCGGGGAGACCAGTGGTCTTTCTTCGTCCGGGACTGGTTCCTTAATGGGATTCCAAGCAGGCTGGGTCTCCTCATCGGGGAGAGGCAGGACCGGGGTCCTGAATAAGGAGCTGTCAGCCTCGATGAGCGACAATGGTTTGACTGGGTCGAGGATGATCTTGACCGGGTCGTCATCCAAAGTCTGAGCTGGTTGGCCTGACGGTGGGACCGTGAAACCAGAGGCTGAGGCCACAACCTCTACCGAAGTCGAGACAGGTGATTCCTGGGACCGAGATTTCTCACGATCTTAGGAATGTTGTCGGGGAGACGAAGATTCTCTCGGTTCCTTGTCCTTTTTACAGGACTGAGAGACATGCGTGCCCGAAGGCCCCTCGCCCTTGGTGGAAAGGGATTGGTACATCTCCCAAAAGGAACCGGAGAAAGTGGAGCCCAAATTGAGCAGAACAAAAAAGGACATTGAGGACCAATCCGGCCCGAAGCCACCTCTTCCTTTAAAACATTCATTTGTTCGAGCTGCTCGGAGGACCCCGCAGCCGCGGAGACCATCCATTGGGCTTCCTTAGATTTGACGGGCGGGTTCCGTTTTTCCAGTCTGCCCAACTTTAACCGTTCGAGATGATCGTCCAGGACATTTGGATGAAAAGCATGACACATATCGTAGGCCTGGGTGTCGTGCCCAATACCCAAGCAATATATGCACGTGGCATGCGGGTCTGTGCGAGACATCTTTTGCCCACACAGGCAGCGGCGGAAACCAGGAAAAGACTTGCCTTCCATCGCAGTCGAGATCATGAAGGAATTATTATTAACTCTAACGAGTTTAAGTTTAAGCAAATCAGAGGATTTTGAAGCCAGGGCCTACTGAACGCAACAGCGGTAAAAAGGGAACCTGTATCTTCCAATGGAAAGGAAGATCTTGTGTCACGGGGCAGAGCAGAGGGTTATACCACCTGGGTGGGAGGGAGGAACCTGCTTCAAAACCTTCCAGCAAGATTCTTAAAGGGAAAAGATAAGCCAAACAGTGTGGATAAGAATTAGATGCAAACTAAGCAGTTGCTAATGTGTAGTTAGTACAACAGTCTTTTAAGTGTGAATCCTTAAGTACATAATGCAGTAAGGATATAGTCTGGAAACCCCCGCCCCCTCACTCACAGTACCAAAATAGTTCCTTACAGAATGAACTTGTGCCATTATGCCAAGTGCTTCTTCCTAACCACTGGTATTAAAATGGATACTACTGACCAACACCAACCCCCAAACTGTTTTACTGCTGCTTTCACTTATCTAGAGATGTTTGCCTACCTTCAGTACTGATTTACTACAACCAGTGTGCCCGGCATGGATCTCCCTACATTTTCCACTGGTTCAGTTAGAAATATTGTCTTTTTCTCTGCCACTCAATTGTATGACTACCTCAATTTTTTTCAAGTAAATTTCCAACATGTTAAAATTAGCTTATGGGCTTTATAGTCTGTTACACGATGGCTGCGATAGGTTATGCAAAAAAAATGTTATCACTCATTTAAGGAAGGGAAGGGATCATACCTTTTGCCTAACACATGGCCACTCTATTCCCTTCCACTTCCCTGTTCACCGGTCCAACCCCCACGACGTTTTATGCTGTCTGACCAAGGAGAGCGCAGGGACACACCCCATTGTAGTCCATAGTGGGGATTTTTTAGAAATTTATATGTCTAAAGGAAGGTCCTTTTGTAGACAAATTACCCCAATTAGCTTTTTGGCTATAATAAAAATAAACAAACAATGAGCCCATGGAAACCATTATATTTTGAAAAGTCGTGATCTGTAAACATGGCTGACACTGCGCTCCATTTTGCTCTGAAAGTGCAGCACTGCACGCTTGCCTCTATACAAGTGTATGGAGGCGAGCTATCTGATCCGCACTTTCAGAGCACAAATGGAGCCTCAGCCCTCGCCATGTTCGTAGATCACAGACTATTCAAAAATTTTTAAAAGTTTTCACGGGCACATTTTGGGGCGGCAAACCCTTGAGGTGGTGGGAGTTTCTACAAATGAACAGCTTCCTTTAAGCAATCATACATTAATGAAGGCCACTTTTCAACCGACAGGACAGGTGTCCTCACCCTCTTCTTGGCCAGATGTCAAAACTTCGGTGGGGGGGGGGGCGGTGAACAGGGAACTGGAAGGGAACAGAGTCTCTATCTGTTCAGCAAAAGGTACGATCCGATCCCTTCCTTAAATGAGTGATGAAACGCAGAGCTTGCATCAGAAATTCATTAATGGATACACTGCTTTCTTGACTTTTTTCCCCTTAAACCAGTTTTGCTGGACTTTGGTATTAAATTTCCACTGCCTAAAATATTTTAAGCTGCTCTTACTCTAGTCTTATCTGTGTGGACTGTCTGCATTTACTGATTTATAGCAGGTTTACTATGGCATTAAAATATTAATTAAAAAAAGTGTACATCTTATGCTCTTCATCTCTCTAATACTGGAATTCCTCCTGAAATGTTTTTAAAGGGTACGATGTACCCTGAAAACTCATTTTGTACTCCTGAAAATTTTGGATAAGGGTACACTGCACCTCTTTTTTTTTTGATAAACTTTATTATATGTACTTATTCAAGTACAATTAGTCGATGAGCCTTTTTAACCAATAAATACAGACATATACACACACACACACATATATATATATATATATATATATATATATATATATATACACATATACATACACACACACACACCTCACTATAATGTATGGAAAAGGGTGATTAAGGACAGAATTTGATATGAATTCCTATCTTTGTTATGGTATTGTTGTGACAAAGAGCTTGTTATACCATCTTGACTATGTCACGATACTGTAACACTCTTGGCACATTTGCGCATCCTTTGGAGTTTGCGGCTGCTTCAGTTGCTAATGAATGCCGGCATAGAGTGAATAAAGAAAATAAAAAAGTACAGAACTTTACAGGGGGCTCAGGGCACGATCGCAATACTGCTCATAAGGGAGTGGGGCTTGAACATGGTGGGGGGGTTGCTAAAAAAGTCAGTCAGATGCGAGGCAGAGCAGGATAGGAAGGATGGGTAGGACAAACAGTTTTGTTGATGAAATGCTGCCCGTACACTGTAAAGAGTAATGAAAGGGGAACATTTAACAATGCTGTGTTCTCTTCTCGAGGTTGTTAAGCCAACAGTAAACCTCTCAAGCTTCGCTCTCAAGGTTCACAATGTTGGCAGAACCTCTCATAGGGAACACATCGTTGTTAACTGTTCCCCATTCAATATCCTCTACAACCATTTTAAAAAAAAAAAAAAAAAAAAAACAATTATATAATATGCACTTTTGTAATATCAAACACAAAAGACTACATTTCCACCAGGTATATCCCCCCGGGAGATCCCCTAACATGAATTTGAAATGTTTACAGCGGGGCCAGAATATCTTCTATCCCTTTCCAGGTTATTTAATCTTAATCAAAGTCATTAACAACTTCATCCCATAATGTTTCATACAGGATGGCTTCCCTTACCCAGTGCCACCATCTTTCTTTAATGAATTGACCGATCATTAGGGCATTCCATTTTTCAAGATCTTTTAGTACACATGGTTCCCACGCAAAGTATTTTCCTCAGCATGTTATTTAGCACCAGCTGTTCAGTGCTATTCAGTATCATAACTAGGAACATGGATGGGATTTGAGCCCCCTAAACCTTGCTTACAAGGTTACTCTTTTGACTTCACCAGGGTCTGACTTTAGGGCATCCCCTTAGACAAGGACACAGGTTTCACTCCATTGTGTGGCTGCAGTGGGAAAGTACAGATACGCAAGAACTTACCGTAATAGTAGATCTTCGAGAGAGGCTCTTGCAGTAGGTAATTACATATAGGATTGATGCCAGCCAGCATCAGGACCCAATGGAAAAATTTCTAGCTAGCAGTCTCTGACGGGGGACCGCCCCCACGTCAGGTGACCGATGTCATGCGGCGTCAGTAAAGAGGGGTGGTCCCGCACGCCCGCCTTCCAGTTCTTTCCAGCCAAAGGCCAAAACGCAAGACGAGAGAGAAGCGGATATTTCCCCTCCTGGAAAAGGAGCTGAAAAAGCTTAGGTGGATGGAGGGCAGGAAGACATTACCTACTGCAAGAGCCACTCTCGAAGATCTACTGTTACGGTAAGTTCTTACATAACTGTACTATCTTACTTCGAGAGGGCTCTTGCAGTAGGTAATTACACATAGGACCAAGTCCCAAGCAGTCTGGAACAAGGAGAAGCAAATGGGAGGAGGAAAGCTACTCAGAAGTAGACCCTCTGGTCGTGAAGGTCTTAGGAAAGGAGGCCTTGCAAAACAGCTAGCCCGACACCTGTTCTACAGCGAGAGGGAATGTCCAAACTGTAATGTTTCGTCAAGGTATGGCCAGAAGTCCAAATGGCAGCTGCACAAATGTCAGCCGCTGACACATTCTTGAAGCAAGCTGCAGAGGCAGCGACCCCTCTGGTGGAATGGCCTCTAACTGGACCCAGCAGGCTCTTGTTGTACTTGTCATTAACAGAAAGTGATACAATGAGCCAACCATTTCAACAGGCATTGCTTAGAAACAGCATTGCCTTCTCTTTTATGAGCAAAAGAGACGAACAGTTGATCAGTCTTTCTGAGATCCTTCGTCCTGTTGGTGTAGTATCTCAGAATTCGGTGAACATCCAAAGTATGCAGGAGGTACTCGCCATGATTAGAGTGCTGCGTAAAAAAGGCAGACAGCTCTATGGATTGATTCAGTGTCGATTCCGCTACCACCTCAAGGAGAAACTTAGGGTTGATACGCAGAGCCACACGTTCCTTGTGAAAATTCAAATGCGGGATTTTACACATCAGGGCCTGGAGCTCGGAAATTCGTCGAGCAGAAGTAATGGCCACTAGGAAGAAACTCTTCCAAGAAAGGAACTTTAGGTCCGCTGAGACTGCCAGCTCGAAAGAAGGCAGAGTAAGCTTCTTTAAAATGAAATTCAGATCCCAAGGAGGGGCAGGAACCCGTTTAGGGGGTCATAAGTGAAGGACCCCTCTCAAAAAGGTCTTAGAGACCTCCAGCTGAGCAAACGTACTGTCTGCAAAGGGGACATGATAGGCCAAAATGGCTGCCATATGAACCTTTAAGGATGAGTGGCTGAGACCCAGATCGAAGAGGTGTCACAGGTAATCCAGAAGTCTGCCGACAGAGCACAAGAAGGGCTCGACATCACTGGAGGCGGCCCAAATAGAGAACCGCTTCCATTTCATGACATAAGTAGATCTGGTTGAGGGTTTCCTGGCCTCCACCAGAATCTCAGCTACTGGGACCCCAAATCAGGTTTGAGCTACTTCTGTAGGGCCAGTGTGCAACTGAAGGGACTCGAGGCCTGGATGGACCAGGGTCCCCTGATCCTGGGTCAGCAAAAATAGTGACAGAAGAAGAGGAGGTTCCTCTGAATACTGTTGCAGAAGAGAGAACCAGACTTGCCTGAGCCAGAAAGGACTGATCAGAATCATTCGAGCTCCTTCAGAACAGAGTTTCTGCAAAACCCTGGTAATCAGTGGAATCGGGGGGAAGGCATAGACAAATCTGCCCTTCCAGTCTAGAGACAGAGCATGTCTCCAAAAAATGACGCACACTGGAGCGAGCAAGCAGAAGACGGGAAGTTTTGTGTTTGAGGGGATGCAAACAGGTCTACCTATGGAGTCCCCAGCGCAGGAAGATGTTGTCTACGACCCCCTGATCCAGTTCCCATTCGTGAACTACAGCAGATGACCGGCTGAGCCTGTCTGCCAGCATGTTCTCGACCCCCAGGACGTGAGATGCCGTGAGGTGGAGGTTGTGCTGCACTGCCCAACTGCAGACTCGCATCGCCTCTCTGCAAAGGGGGTAGGAACGAGTTCCTCCCCGTTTGTTGATGTACCAGACCACACACATATTGTCCGTCTGTACAGCTAGGTGACTGGGAGACAGATACAGATGCACAGCCTGAAGAGCATACAGTACTTTCCTTAGTTAGAGCACACTGATATGAAGGAACTTCTTGAGCTTGGACCAGGAGCCTGGATCCAGTGAGGACCAAGATGGGCTCCCCAACCTCGCGGGCGCCCGTAGTCAGCGTCGTGGGAGACGATAGGAACTCCCCGGCAGAGGTTCTCCTGAACCATCCACCACTGCAAGTCCCGAGCCATGGGAGTGGAGACGAGGACAAGTTGATCTAGGTCGTCCACTAGCTGATCCCATTGAGACCGAAGTGTCCACTGAGAGATTCTCATGTGGAGCTGAGCGAAAGGGACTGTCTGAATCACTAGCCCAAGGAGGCGAAGGACTGACCTGGCGCTGACCCTCCTATGGCTGGACAACAGGCTGACCTGGGCCTGGAGAATGGCCGCCCAGTCCTGTGGCAGGAAGGCCATGCCAGAGGTAGTGTCCAGGATCGCCCCAATAAACTGGAGCCTCTGGGATGGGATCAGATGGGACTTGGCCTGGTTGATGGTAATACCCAGGTAGGCAAAGACCTGCTAGATAAGGGAAATGAAGCTCAGGAGTTCCTCCCTGGACGGGGCCAGCAGAAGCCAATCGTCCAGGTACGGGAAAACCTGCACCCCCCTGGGTGCTCAGGTAGGCCGCTACCACCGAAAGGCATTTGATGAACACCCAGGGCACAGAGGAAAGACAAAATGAGAGGGCCTTGAACTGGTAGTGATCTCCCTGGAACACAAAACGCAGGTATTTGCGGTGGGAAGTGTGAATAGAGATATGCAGGTAGGCATCCTGCATATCCAAAGCGCACAGCCACAATCCCGGCCAGAGAAGAGGCAGGAGGCTCTGTAGGAGGAGTATCCTGAACCTCTTGTACTCCACAAACAAGTTCAGGAAGTGGAGGTCGAGAATCGACCCCACATTCCCGGTTTTCTTCGGGACCAGGAAGAAATGGTAATAGTACCCCATTCCCTGAAGAGGAATGGGAACAGGTTCCATCACCTCCTTCAAAAGAAGGAAGGAAATTTCTTCCTGGACCAGAAGATGATGCTCCTGCGAGTACGACGATCTTGGGGGAGGGTGTCGGGGGGGCTTCTGAAGAAACTCTATTGCGTGTCCCTCTGCGATGAGTTGGGAGCACCCAGGAATCTGACGTTACCCTCTCCCAACCCGGGAGGTGGAGGGAAATCCTCCCTCCTACCAGTTCCTCTGGAAATGCCGGAGGCTGTGGGAGAGGAAAGGAGTCTGGTGGTGTGGGGCAGTGTCGCGGCTGAAGCTCCCGTTGCCTTTTTGGGCGGTGGGGGCTTGGCAGCCAGAGGGGCCCAATGTTTATTGGCCTGCTTTCCCTGTGGTTTCACCTTTTGCCAATTCCGCCTGTGAAAAGGGACAACGCTACGCTGGAGGGGGATTGTACATGGAATCCACAGACTTCAGTGCAGTCCCCTTCTCCTGCAGATCGGTGATAATGTCCTTGACATCACCACAGAACAGCACCGAACCCCAGAAGGATGCTTCCTAAATAGCGGACTGCACTTCAGGGACCAAACCTGACATACAGAGCCAGGCATGACGCTGTAAGCCTACGGCAAAAGCCGAGCTCCTACCAGTAATGTCCACTGCATCATACATGGCACAAAGCATGTGCCGACTGGCCGAACGAGCAGAACGGAGAAGGTCAGCCACTTCCTGTTTAACCTGAGAGTCAGGAAGGGAGTCTAACTTGGATTCTACCTCACTAAGAATCACCTTCTGGTAATCCCCCATATGACCGACATAGTTCAGGGCCCTAATACCCGGAGTGGAAGAAGAATAGATGATCTTGCCGTACTGGTCCAGAAGACGGGATTCTTTGTCAGGTGGAGACGAGCGTAAATGCTTCGGATTAGCTGACCGGCCGTGAGCGGCGCTAATCACCACCGAGTCAGCTTGAGGGTGAGAATCAAGGAAGTCAACACCCTCGGGAGCTTGGTATAGCCTATTAGACTTCTGAGGAAGAGGGGCTAATGCAGACGGTTGCTTCCAAATGGTGGAAACAAGGTCGGCATGAGGCTCAATCCAGGGTGGCACCAAGGTCGGAGCGGTCTCGGGCAAAGCTAGGTGGTCAGCGAGTTTCTTTCGCTGTGTGTCTGGCTCCAAAAAGCACCACTTATGAACGTCCTGGATTTTGCGCATCAACTCCGAGAAAGAAGGATCCACCGGAGGAGACTTCGGAGGAGTCCTAGGCCTGGGTTTGGTCGGAGAACGTGGCTCGTCATCCAGGTCGGAACAACCGTTGGGAGTCATCTGAGGTGTCCGAGGAGGAAGAGAAAGAAGAAGACTCCCTCTCCTGGCGTGGGGGAGGAACGGACCCCTTAGGGAGCCCTCAGGGAAGCGTGTCCTGCCCCGCCCTGGAACCAGAAGGCTTGCCCCTGGTATCTGGAGGTGGGAGGAGTCTGTCTGGGGCATACGGGAGCCAGAACTGGCACAGTCGCTGGAAGACTATTCTCCACCTCTCTGGTGAGCCGAGCCTTGGCCTCAGCCCACCAGGAGGCCAGAGTCTCCTTCAAGTCCACCGGCGGCTGAGGGGGCGGTGGAGGAGGAGGAGGAGGATATGGATGCTGAGTGTACCCGTAGGGTGCGTATCCGTAACCTGACGGGGTAGCCGGTGTCAGGTAGTGAGGCACTAAAGAACTGCGGCATCGGGTACTGCGAAGCCGGGTATGACGGCGGCAGACAAGACAAAGTCGGATACCCGGGGGCGGGGGTTAGACGGAGCAGACGGCCCGGCATTGGAGCGGCATCTGGGAGGGGATGTCACCCAGCATCGGTATGACCGGCGTCGGAGCCGGCATCCAGGGAACAGACGTCAGGCCATCTGACCCAGCGGGAGGGAGGGAGGCCTGACGGGGGCACAGCAGGAACCTCGGCATCGCCCGGGGATGGTGGGAAAGTCCCGGGGTCAGGCTGAGGAGACCCAGAGTCCCCGGAGAGCAGCGAAGGCAGTGGGGAGCCAGGAACGGCGGACGCAAGAGGGTCAGACGTCGGCTCAGCCGCCGCGCCATCGGGTTGGCCAACGTCCGACTTAGTGGGGACCAGGCGGATGTCTGAGGAGCCGACGTCCGACTTATCGGACCCATCACCAGAGGCAGGTCGCAATGAAGGGGCGGTCTGGTTGGGCAGGATAGTGGCCATGCGCCACCCCTTGAAGGGTCGAGCAACTTACCGTCTACGTGCAGGCGTCAGAGGAGCCGATGTCCAGCTTACCAGAGCCGCTTGAACCAGTAGGCCGCACAGTGGCGGCTTTACCAGGAGCGGAGGCCTCAAACAGCCCAGAGGCGCCCGAAAAGCCTGAGCGCGAGCTTGACGGGCAGGCCGATGCCGCCTTGGAAACTTCCAAGACTGCCATCATGGAGCTGTCCCGGAGGGACGCTACCTGGAGCATGGTGACTCCAGCCGAGTCGTGGTGGGAGAGGAGCCCCTGGCCCGATGCTTCTCCTTGTCCTTTTCCTTACGATGGCCTTCGGGGGAAGTGGATGCCTGCCGGAGCTTTTTCAACTCCTTCTCCATGGAGGACATCTTCTTGAGGATATGGGCCTCCAGGGACTGCTGCCTCCATCTACGGATGGCAGTGTTAAATTTAAGGCAGTGCTGGCAGTTCTCCACTTGATGTTCCGGGCCCAGACAGAAGAGGCACTGGGAATGGCCGTCCTTGTGCAGAGTTGGACGCTGCATGAGTCGCACTTATTTTTGTGCTCAGAGGGTGTACGGGATGACATACACCAACGAAAGCTGACGATTAAGTTGAATAATTCGAAAAAACGACGGTAAATACTACCGACGACAGAGCGGACTAGCGTGAACTTTAGCGCGAGGCACCGACACAAGCCAACGGCAGGAAAGAACTGGAAGGCAGGCGTAGAGGACCACCCCTTTATACTGACGTCAGTCACCCGACGTGGGGGTGGTCCCCGCCAGAGACTGCTAGCTAGAAATTTTTCAGTTGGGTCCTGACGCCAGCTGGCATCAGTCCTATATGTAAATACCTACTGCAAGAGCCCTCTCGAAGTAAGATCACTGGTTCTCCCCTCCTGATGCTGAAGTGTTCAGGCACATGTGTGCATCTCCTCCCAACACACACACACACACACACACACACACACACACACAGCCCCCCCATGTGTGGATCTCACCCCAAAACACAAACATACTCATGGGTGCATCTCCTCCCAAAACAGAAAATTTTGGGGGCTAGTAGCCCAAAGTAGCCAGAGGTACTGACACGCAACATGTCAAGGCACCTTACTGCCAGCAAGACCTCAGGACTCAAGGAATCTTAGGGCCTCCTCAATTCCCCAATTACCATGGGAAGTCTGGCTTTCTCGATCACAGTTCCCTCCCTATGGAACAAGCTCCCACTGCCTGTTCGTTTGTCTGCCATCTATCAAGATTTTAAACATAGCCTGAAAGCCTGGCTCCTTATGGCTGCTGACTGTCATCGCACTGTGCAAAGACGGCAGAACTTTTATATCCTCACGGCTCATCTGTAACTACGCATTTACTTCCTCTCCCTTGTCTGCCCATCCCCCCCTCTTCCTTTGTCTCTACCACACCATGTTTAAGACTATCACAGACCGCATCTCCCTTACCACGCCTCACACTCTATATCTCACTTGCCTTACCTTCTCATACTATAACAGTGTTGTACGTGTGTCTGTCTTACCGCTGGCTTTGTCTTTATACCCCCCAATCATTAACATCCCCTATTCTTATCCCTATCTCCTCCCCCCCCACCGATCTCACCTGCCTGTCCAATTTCTAGTGAAAGTGTTGAACTGTCCTGTAATTTGCTGCCACAATGGCATGGAACTGTGCTGATTCTGAACCACTGTTATTGTATGCTGTTAAATATTGTACCACCATTTTTGTTTTCGCTTTGTCTTTGTTCATTCATTTATTTATTACCCTGTATAACCTGGTTACCAATGTATACTCTCTCCTCGCCACCATAAACTGGGTGTGCACTGTACAATATTATATATATATATATATATATATATATATATATATATATATATATATATACACACATACATACATACATACATACACACACACACACACACACACACACACACACACACACACACATATCTATATCTCTATCTGTGCATGTGTGTGCGCGCATTCACAATTTGTGTATGTGATGTTTCTTTTTGCCACCTTGGGGCCGGGTCGCTTGAAAATGGTCTTCTGGATCAGTGCACCACCCATTTACCAAAGACATAAATAAATAGATACCTCACACATCTGGGGAGGGGGTGGGGAGGTGGGGGCAATATTCTACAGACAGATTTAAAACTGTTTTATTTGCCACTAACAGTACGTCTTTGCGAGACTCTCCTTCACAGAGCCACACCTTTGAAACTGAAAGCTGTCAGTGCAAAGAGCACTCGGAAACTTTTGACTTGCTGTGGTTGCCCATGCTGACATATGTCAGCAGCCCCATACTTCCTCAATTTTCCGCCGGAGACCAGCTGAGAGCTGTGTCATACAGACAGGAACAGGAGACAAGAACCCCAATCAAGCCCACAGGACACAAGATTGTTGCAAAACAAAGCCCATTAAAAAAGGGGACAAAGAGAACCAAGCATAGAAACATGCATAGAAATTGACAGCAGATAAGGACCGCTTGGTCCACCTAGTCTGCCCATTTTCCCTACCTACTGTAACACCGCAGAGCCTAACTGATCTCCAGCTTTACCCTCCCTTTCCTAACCACTAAAGTTCCCTTATGCCTCTCCCATGCATTTCTGAATCACATTACCGTTTTTGCCCCCACCACCTTCTGCTGGGAAGCCGTTTCATGCACCCACCACCCTTTCTGTGAATAAGTACTTTTTTGCATTTCTGCGGAGTCCCCCCCCCCCCGCTTCATAGCATGACCCCTTGTTCTTGAACATAGTCTTTTCTGAAAAATGTTTCCCACTTGTACCTTATTTATACCTGTGAGGTATTTGAAAGTTTATCATATCCCACCTCTCCTCCAGGGTGTACATACAGAGGTCCTTAAGTATCTCCTCATAGGACTTTTGGTGCAGACCCTGCACCATTTTAGTTGCCATCTTCTGACACACAGATGAGGTCTCACCAATGACTTGTACAGCGGCATCACCACCTCCTCCTCCTCCTTTCTGCTGGTGATGCCCCTCCCAATGCACCCCAGCATCCCACCGGCTCTCCCCACTGCCTCATCACACTGCCTGACCACTTTTAGGACATCAGATATGATCACCTCCCCAGGCTCCTTTCCCGTTTGGTGATAATCAGTACCTCTCTCCTCCCATCATGTACTCTGCCCTGGGTCTCTGTGCCCCAAATGCATGATTCTGCACTTTCCACACCGAATCTTAGTTGCCACACTCTTGATCACTCTTTAGGTTTACTTAGATTCCTCCTCATTTTTTCCACCAAGGAGCATCAGCAACCCCTGTTGCAGATCTTTGTATCATCTGCAAAAAGGCATACCTTTCCTTCCAACCCCTCCGCAATGTCATTTACAGACATTAGGACCAGCCGCAGTACTAATCCTTGTGGCACCCTGCTGGTCACCCTCCTCGGAGAGGACCCCATTTACAATCAACATCTGCCACTAATCCCTTAACACCTTTGGACCCACTCCCAGGCTGCCCAGCTTGTTTAAGAGTTTCCTATGTGGAAAGGTGTTGAAGGCCTTACCAAAATTCAAGTATCCAGCGCTCCACCCTGATTTAATTCCCTGGTCACCCAGTCAAAGAAATCTATCAGATTTGTTTGACATGACCTCCCCATTGTGAATCCGTGCTGCCTTGGATCCTGCAAGCCACTGGATTCAAGATATTCCACAATCCTTTCATTCGGTAGTGATTCCACTAACCTCCCCACCATCAAAGTCAGGCTGACTGGCCTGTAGTTACCAGCGTACTCCCACTTTTGTGAACTGGGACTACATCCACCCTCCTCTAGTCCTCCGGAACCACTCCAGTCTCCAGTGAGTGGCTGAACAGGAATGTCAGTGGTGCTATCAACACCTCTCTGAGCTCCTTCAGTATCCTTGGATGTATCCCGCGTAGAGTAACAGATACATCTTGCCAGGATAGGTCATTTGAAATGCCAAGTGTGTAAGCAGGAGGGTGAGCTGTGACTCCATGAAGGAGATTCTCTCAAAGATCTACTGTAACTGGTAAGTAACAAAACTATCTCAGAGGGCCTCTCCCTTCATTGAGCCCCACCTCTGAAACAATACCCAAGCAGCACAAAGGGCAGAGTGGAATGAAGGCCAGAAAACACAGACATACAAGACCCTAAGAGAGCAGGCCTTGAAGCACAGCAAGGAGAAAGCCAGCCCATCTACGGGACACGTGATCCAGACTGTAGTGTTTGCTGAATGTGTGGACAGAACTGCATCTAACGGCAGAATGCTGTCAGCCGCCAATACAGAATGATAAGCTACAAAAGTGGTCACATCACAGGTAGCACTGCCCAGGGACAGGACCAAGTACTGTAACTCTTTACCGTGCTTCGGGTAAAAAAAAATATAGGATTACAGGTTGGGGTACCCAACATCCTGAGGACAAACAAAAAGCTTTAAGGACTTACTACAGTCCTTGTTTCAGTACAAAACAGAAATGTAAAGCTCCACGGGCATCAACAGAAATGCAGAAAATTTCTTCAGCATTTTGGAAGTAAAGGACACCAGAAGGCTGGTAGTCTGGTTTAGGATGAATGCAAAAACCGCCTTAGGAAGGAACTTAGGCTGGGTACATAACCCAGATTCTGGTGAAACACAAGTTACTTGGATCTGCAACCAGATCCTGCAGCTCGGAAACTCTCCCAGCAGAGGCAACAGCCAGAAGAAAGATGGTTTTCCATGAAAGGAAATGTATATATCACAAGTGGCAGCAGGTTTGAATGGAGCTAGCATAAGAGACTTAAGAACCAAATTAAGGCCCCACAGTAGAACTGGCCTATGAACCAGAGGATACAAATGAATGAGCCCTTTAAAAAAACCTGACACACACCTCCAATTAAGCCACACGAGGGCCCGAAGGGCTGGAATACCCAAAAGATGTGCTGTCAAACAGTACTGGAGGCCAGAGTCCAGGAGGTGATACAAGACATGCTGCAGCAGACATGGGAGAGAGATCAGTTAGCAAGAAGCACGCCAAATACAGTACTAAAGTGTTTCCAGTTCAGTGATTAAATGCATCAGGTACCTGTATTATGTTACTGCACTAAGTTCAATATGTCTGTATTAGTATTCCCGGGTCGCCCCTGAAAAAGGGACCTTCGGGGCCCAGCGGGCCTACCCGGTCATCAAAATTCAATAAATAAATAAACAAACAGGTAGACTGCTTGAGAGCCACCTGCAGAACATCCAAAACCACTCAGGAGACCCCAAAGTAGGAGAGTTCTACATCCACACGTGCCAGGCATGAGGCTGCAGGGTCCCTCTGCAGCAGACTGCCCAGGTTCTGCGACAGTAGTTTTGCTCATAAAGGGAGCAGGAAAGGGGGTTCCACTGAAATCTGCCAAAGTAAGTGGAAACATATTTGTCTAGGCCACTGTGGGGTCACTAGTAGCAGTGTCACCCCTTCAGCCCAAAGTTTGACTAATAACCCTGCTGAATTACAGGGACTGAATGAAAGGTGTGCAAAAACCTCCTCTTTATAGGAAGAGGAAAAGTGTTTTAGCCAAAAAAAATTCCAGATTGTGGCACAAGCAAGCAAAAAAAAAAAAAGACTCAGTAGTCCAATTTGGGATGACTTCAAACAGGCAAAGAGGCTGACCATGTCATTCAGGAGCTTCCACTTGAACTGATCTGCTGAGTGTCTGTCACGACGTTCAGAAAGTCTGGCAGGAATGTGGCCACGATTTATTTATACACTGTGTGCTAGGGCCCACTACCACAATCACATGGCTTCTCCGTGGGCGAGGTGAAAGTGGGAACCTCCTTGTCTGATGGGGTACTACATGACACAGGTGCTGTACATACACAGAAGTAGCGGACAACCCTGAAGGCCAAGAAGAACAGCCCTCATCTCCAGAATATTCATGTGGAGGGATTCGCTGGGGACCAGACACCCTGTGTCTTGAGCGCACCCAAATGGGATCCCCAAAACCCATCTCAGAGGCATCCATGGTGAAGACCATTTGAGGGATAAGACAGAGAATTGAGGACCCCTAAGCAGATGGTGGTGGACCTGCCACCAATGGGCTCTCTGTAAGGGATCTATAATCAGAAGAGAGTGGTCCAAGGCTTGAAAAGTCTGGGCCCACGAGCATGAAGCACCCTCTGGGAATATGCATGCGGAAGCAGGCCACAGAGATAGTCACTATGGCAGCCACCATCAGGCTTAGAAACTGTAGCATGCATCTTTTTTTCCTCCCCCCGTTCTTCTTCTTTGGTAACCAAGTAAAGCCCATTAGACACAACTGCCTGTTTTCAGGGGCAACCGGGGAGTACTGGGGAGGTTAACGACTTATTCAGAATCGGATAGTGTGGAAGTGGAGGTTGTGGGAATCAAACCTAGGTCTGTTATGTGTACCAAACTCATTCACAGCTTGCTACTCTAACCTCTAGGCTATAATGCCAGCCTCAAGAAGGGTGGAACCCAGGAGCTGGAAGTGATTAGTGTTGCCTGGGCAATCATAATAGCAAAGGGATCCAGAAGGAATGCACATACATGGATTGCGTCCAAGACTGCGCCACTAAATTGAAGGTGTTAGTTCACGACCGGTTTGGGATCACGGACCAGGATCCACAGAAACAGATTTTGTCTGCAGAAAAGAACCTTTAGGCTCATCCACTCTGCTCTTCATCCCTGCCTATTCCATCACCAGTGACCCTAGCTGGTCATAAGTATCACTCCCTCCCCCTGTTCCTCTATATAATAAGTCCAAGTGTCTATACCAATCATGTGTGAAGCTCCCCACAGTCTCTGCCCCCACTATCTCCTCTGGTAGGCCGTTCCAGACATCCACCACCCTTTCCATGAAGCAGTATTTCCGCATATCTCTCCTAAAAATCCCCCTCTTAGCGTCATTGCATACCACCTTGTTTTAATGGCTTCCTTTCTCTGAGCAGGTTTCAATCTTGTCCCCTCTTGCTCTATTCTCTTCCAGGAAGTGAAAGCTGAGTTCCTGCAGCCTTTCCTCATATGACTTCTCGTGCAACCCCCTTACCATTTTGGCTGCCCTGCTCCATACCACCTCAACCCTTTCAATGTCCTTGTGGAGATGCGGCCTCCAGAACTGGACACAGTACTCCAGGTGGAGCCTCACCAGTGAGTGATACAACGGCAGTACCAACTACCTCCTCTTGCTATAAATTCCTCTCCCAGTGCACCCTGGCATCCTGCTAGCCTCTCACTGCATAATTACCTTGAGGTCATCGGATATGATGACCCCTAGGTCTCTTTCTTGCTTGGTGGCTGTAAGCAAGCTCCACCCCCCCCCCACTCTTACCTTTTACAAAGCCACTGTGTTCCGCAGCCCTAAGTGCATAACCATGTACTCTTTGGCACTGAAACCCAGCTGCCACCCCCTAGACCATTCCTTTAGTTTCCTCGGATCCCTTCATATTCTCTCCACCCCTTCTTGAGCGTCAACCCTATCGCAGACTTTTGTATCTGCATAGACACATATGTTACCCTCATGCTCCTCCACAATGTTGCTTATGAAGACACTGAAGAGGACCGGTCTCAGCACCGAATCCTGTGGCACCCCACTAGTCACTCTCCTACTGCCCTGAGTGGCTACCATCTAACACCACCCTTTGCCTCCTATCCCTTAGCCAGTTTGATATCCAAAGGCCATATGCTGGTCGAACAACTGGCAAACCTGATAGTCTGTAAGGCTGCACACGCCTTGACAGTGCCTTGAGGACCCAATCATCCAGGTACCGAAACACATTTAGGACTTCCTGGAGCAGGCCACCACAGTTAAGCACTTGGTAAAGACCGGATATGCTAAAAGGCAGGACGTGAAATTAGTAGTGCCTGCCCTCCAAGAGAAAGTGCAGGTATGCATCTTGCATGTTCAGAGCACAGACAAATCCCTCTGCACAAGCAAAAGGAAAGACTTAAGGAAAACTATGCAAAATACTTTTTGTACATAATGTATTCATTCAGATCCCTGAGGTCCAAGATAGGACACAGATTACCTGTCCTTTTGGGAACAAAGATGTATCTGGAATAGAAACCTAGTTTCTGTTCAGCTAGGGCTACAGGCTGAATAGGCTGTTCGTCATAAGGGTCGGACTTCAGTTAACTCATTGAGTCCTGGTGGCCATTTTGGGTCAGGTTCTGTAATGGATGGTTCCAACGCCATATGGTGTCTAGTGGACTCAATGAGTTTTAATAAGATCAATAAGTGGTCTGGAAGGGAATAACGGGCTGGAAGGATGCACTGGAGGGTTGGTCAATTTCAGCACATGACTCTCCTGAACAACTTGGAAGACACACCCCGCTGACATGATCTCATTTTGCAGGAACAGGGAAATCCTGCCCTCTACCTGAATCCCTAGGAGTGGAGCGAAGGAAGTCAGAAAATGAAGGGAACAGCAGGAGCACTGCTAGCATGCAGACACTTACAGGCCTTAAAGTAAATGTTGAAGGTTCCCATAGCAAATGGCAGTAGTAATCCGAGGGTGTTGTGAATCAGTCTCCTACCATTCAAACTGCCAAACAGTGCTGTTTTCCATTTTAAAAAATCCTTTTATTTTGGTGCTCTGCTTCATCTGCATAACCTGCCCCTTTTGTTCTCAGTGCTGCGACATCATACCAGGGAAATAGTTACTGTACCCACAATGTTTCACTGTGTAAATTAGTATACAGAGTATTACATTTCTGTGCTCACTGATGAAACAGGAACCAACATCTCTCAATATAGAAGTCTTGTAACTAGGTATGGTACGTACAATGCATTGCTGTGAAAATAGACAAAAGTGTATATTGTTGACACCACCACACAAATATGGGACAGCATCTCAGAGTAAGGAAAGTGTAGAACAGATTCATATTTTACCCACAGTGCCTTGCTACAATTATTTACATATTACTGCTCACCACCAGCAACATAAGGGACTGTACGTCTGAGTAAGGCACATTTAAGGCAACATTAAAAATTACCCAGAATTCCTTGTTGCTGAATGTATAAATTGTTAAACAACTATATATTTTAGATAACCCCCACAATGTTGTGCCAATGGGAGACATGGGGCGTATCCTCTGTAGAAGTCATGTATTGTACATCTTTCTATACCATGTAACCATGTACTGTATATTGAACATGTTTTTGACATATTTAATAAATAAAGTTTAAAAAAAAAAATTCCTTGTTGCTACATGTAAAACAATGACAGCTCCCTGGTATGACAATTTTTTTTTTGGTGGGGGGGGTCCACACACAGGAAACTGGAGGACAAAACCCTGATAAAACATAATATAAAATGACTAGAACAGATATTTTCACAAAACAAACTGTAGCTTCAACATCTGAAGCATGTCTGGCAATGGCATACGATGTGTAAAAGGCATTTGAGGAACCATACACATTTACTTTAAAATGGGTACCTGAGGGTTGAGGCTTATGGGCGGGGCCCCAGCAGCAGACAGATCATGAGTCCGCTTACAGAAGGAGTGGGGGCTCCTACAACAGGAACCCCACCACACACTAATGAGGGTGGTCACTAAGGGACTTTAAGGAGTCATTTTAGAGGACTACAAGTCCTTGAGGGTGAGCTCCACATTGTGGCCAAATGATTTCTGTCCACGAAAAGGTAAGTTAAGAACAGACTGTTGGGACTTCAGTGGCAAAACCAGAACACGCAGCTATGAATATTAGCAATGGCAGATGCCAGAAGCATCAGAGCCATCACTGGCAAAGCACAGTGGGCATACAACCATGGGAAACAATACTGCTGGATCTCATTTTGCACCGCGCCATCAAGCAGTTTGTCAATCACGGAACACAGCATCATACAGGCCTAGTAACTGGCAGCAGTGAGACAGAAGTGTTAAGTCAGTTTGCCTAAAATGGCCGATTCTCTCTCATTTTTGTGTCGGGGGCAAAACGCTCATGTGTCCGGATGACCGGGACGTATTATGTGCAGCCATAATGACCATCAAGTCAGTTTCAGGCTGGGTGGTGTAAAACATAGAAACATAGAAGTTGACAGCAGATAAGGACCGCAAGGCCCATCCAGTCTGCCCATTTCTTTTTCTACCTTATAAATGTGCCATCGGCCTTTGCTCTGTCAGTGACCTATCTATTCATAGTCATTTGTATTGCTCCCTTATGCCTATCCCATGCCTGTTTGAAGCCCTGCACCGTATTCATAGCCACCACTTCTTGTGGTAAGCCATTCATGCATCTACCACCCTTTCTGTGAAAAAGAATTTCTCACATTCCCCTTAATCGGCCTCCTCTAATCTCATGCTGTGTCCTCTTGTCCTGCTATTTTCTTATATTTAAACATGTTAGACTCTTTCACCTTGTTTATGCCCTTAAGGTGTTTAAATGTCTCTATCATATCACCTCTCTCCTCCTTTGCTCAAGGGTATACATATTGAGCTCCGTTAATCTGTCCTCATATGTCTTCAGATGCAGTCCCTGCACCATTTTGGTTGCCCTTCTCTGGACTGCCTCAATTTGCAGATTAATGTCCTTGTGAGGTGTGGCCTCCAATACTGCACGCGGTACTCCGGATGAGGGCCTAACCAGTGTCTTGTACAGAGGATTATTACCTCCCTCTTATGACTTAGATACCCCTACTAATACACCCTAACAACCCCCTAGCCTTACCTACTGCTTTAGAGGTCTGTTTGGATGATTTCAGGTCATCGTGATGATGATGCCCAAGTCTCTTTCTTCCTTTGTGACTGCTAGCAACTCCCCTCCCAGCCTATAAGTGGCTTCAGGGTTTCTCTTCCCTATGTGCATGATTTTGCACTTCTTTGCATTAAATCCCAGTTGCCACTCTTCTGACCATTCTGCTAGTTTATCCAGATCTCTTCTCATTCTGCCCACCCCATCTGGATCATCTACTCTGATCATCTAAAACGTCTTGGTAGAAGGGACAGGATATTATTTACTCACCTTACAAGGGGTCAGTAAAGTGACAGGTCCATGCCAAACAGCCATGGTAGCATTATCCAAAGCAGGGCAAATGGGAGGGACGATGATGGACGGAGAGCTGGAGACCTCCTGGAATTCATAGAGAGTCAGTTTACTGGAGCCCTCTTCCTCGGCAGCAAAACCCAGCTTGTCCAGCATGAGGTTTAGCAAATCTGTAAAACAGGCCTCAGGAGGCCTGGAGTGAGCCCAATAGCTCAGTGGTAGAGAACTATGCTGGTATTCTGGGGGCCTGGGTTCAATTCTCAGTTTAATTTTTATTTTATTTTTTTTTTTTTAAACTGCGCCCAGTTCTGGGGTTCTCACCTCAGGAAAGATGGGGATATCGGCTCAAAATGGTGCAGTGCAGGGTAACAAAAATTATTCAGGGCCAGCGGGGCACATTCTGTGAGAAGCGCTTCAAGGCACCAAACACGTACTCACTGGAGACCAGAATGGAGACGGGAGATATGAGAGAGAGACCTTCAAATCTCTAGAAGGAATTAACAGGGTGAACTGCGGGAAACTATTTACCTTGAATACCAGCTCATGGTTGGAGCCGTGGAATAGGCTGCCAGCCGGGGTGGTGGGTACAAAAACCAAGGGTATAGTGGTTGCTCAGGGCATCTGACTCAGGGTGGAGAATGGAGGAGTGGTGGGGAGGGCTAGGACCCTGGAGGAACAGTAGGCCCCAGGGCTAAATAGGGAACTCTGGCAGATTGGAAGGATCTCTTTTTTCTGACATCACGGTCCATCAGTGGCCTCACTACAGGAGGAGACAGTGGAACTAGAGTCAAAACCCAAAAAAGGCTGCTCACCTTCCTCCACAAAGAGGGTCAGAACTATATTCATCTCCTAATGTTGAATCTCAGGGGGTGGTAGCTAATTTTTGTCAGACAAAGTTTAAAATAAAAAATAATAAAAAAATGCCACTATGCAGAAATACTTTTAACTGTAAACCATTTGCCCAACTCTGCGTTTCTTCAAGGGACTTATAGCTATACATAAAATAATGACATTTATTTTCTAAGAATAAATCAATGATATTGCCCATACAGTACATTCACATGTAGCAGAAACTACTACATGTTAATGTGTTATATGGGTGATGATATTCATTGCCCCTTTTGAAGAAACTGATTATGAATTATTTCATGTACAGTACCGACAGAAGTCTGCTAAGGAAGCCCAAGGATTTACGTGGGGGGGGGGGATGTTGAGGCAAATGGTTTACGATGAAAAGTATATTTCTGAACAGAGGTCATTATCTTCCTTTCATGGAACGTTTTCTGAGAAGTGGTCAGCCAGGGGAATAACAGCGTTAGGGAATGCTATTCAAGAAGTAGAATCTGAATTGCCGTGGTTTGAAGAGTTAACAGAAGGTGAATGGGTTATCGCTAGCAGATCGGGAAGTATGGAAGAGGAGGAAAGGAGGGTAGTGGGTAGGGAGTACTGGACCAGAGACAGGTATCAGATGCAATTACAGGAGTGAGAAATGAAATCACTGAAGAGAGTGAGTGAGCGCTGGGAAGAGGCAGGGCGTATGGTTCGGGGGAGAGAATCCCATAGTCTGGGGATACGGTAAGAGAAACCAGCCTGACCAGCAAAGATTTCCTTGAGGGGAGCGCAAGAGAATGATAGCCAGAGTTGGGAAGGGTGTGGGGGAGTAAGGTGTGGGGGCCTAGCCAGTATTTAGAGATGAAGGAGGCACAATGAACGAGGCGTCTGGCATTGAGGGAGGGGGAGGAGGCAGGAGTACACAGAGCAATAGTGGGTGTGGGACGGACAGTCCAAAGCAAAGCGACAGAAGGAGTGAAACGGGATCCAGTCTGGCTAGAGTGGCCTTGAGGGCAGCACTGTAGAATGTCGCCACAGTCAAAGATGGGGAATATTATTTTCAAGACAATAGCTAGACGGGCAGGAAAAGGAACGCAACTTTCATTCCTCTTGAGCGCACAGAGTTTGTGTTGTAGTTTTTTGTGGATACCATCCACATACACTGAGAAATCAAGGTGCCGGTCGAGCCAGACCCAGAGGTACTTAAAATGAGGAAACCTCTTCAATCTTGGCACCTTCTACGGTGTGGGAGGAGGGGAGGCTGGTTAGCCTAGCAAGCTTCTGCCTAGTGCCAAAGGTCAAGTATGCTGTTTTCTTGGCACTGAGGGACAGCCAATTTCCCTGGAACAATTGCTGAACGTTGCAGAAATCCAGCTGAAGCTTATCCATAAGGTCAGAGGGTGAGGAGCCAGCGGCAAATCATCTGTACATGTGAATGGACGCAGAGGAGCAGGCAGCGGGGAGGTCATTCAGAAGTGGCAAGAAAAGAATTCAGCCATGGACGGACCCCCAGGGGGACACCAGTGCTGATAAGTGGGGGAGATAGGGACTCTCCAATTCAAACAGTTTGAAAACTTCCCTCAAGGTAAGAGTGGAACCAATTAACTGAGGATTTGGAGCGCCTCACAGTCTTGTTAAGCTCGTCTAGGAGAAGGGGGTGGGCAACAGTGTCGAAGGCTATGGCCAAGTCGACAAAAATGGCAGAGGCAATCAGGCCCTGATCCATGCCAGAGAAAATGGAGTCAGTAAGCCAGAGGTGGGAGGAGGAGGTGGAGTGGAATTTCCAGAAGCAGAC
This sequence comes from Neoceratodus forsteri, assembly GCA_016271365.2. Taxonomy (NCBI): domain Eukaryota; kingdom Metazoa; phylum Chordata; order Ceratodontiformes; family Ceratodontidae; genus Neoceratodus; species Neoceratodus forsteri. Next base: position 425,208,350 of record CM028138.1, read on the forward strand.
TGGAAAGGGGTAAAGAAAGAGGATAAATCAAGGGAGGTGGAGAGTGAAGGTAGCACAATGTGTTCCTGGATTTTAGACGAAGTGGCGAGCAGGAGATAGGGTGATCGTTGCTAGGAGAGGAGAAAGTCACCTCCTTTGGGAAGGGGTAGGACACTGACCGGTTTTTAAGTGTCAGGGACAGAGGCAAGGGCAAAAGAGATGCAACAGGCAAAGCAAAGGCAGAGGCAGAGAGATGGATGAGCTTGGGGTCAAGACCATCACAGCTGCTGCCTTCAGAGGTTTAAGAATCAAGAGAGCCTTAAGGGAAGCAGCAAGGGTGATAGGAGAGAAGGAGGAGACAGACAAGAGTGGAAGGAAGGAGGGAGGGGGAAGAGAAGGGAGGAGGAACAGGAGGTGAAGACTGAGTTGAACATTGAGGCAACAGAGAGGGGGTTCAGAAATGGGAGCGTCACCCGCCTTGAGGACAGGGGAGGAGGGCTGGGTTTGGAGGGCATGGATAACCTTCCAGAACTTAAAAGGGGTGATTAAAGTTGTTCTGGAACATGGAAGCAAAGTATTAATACTTGGTGGCTCTGGTACAGACATTGCGAAGGGATCGGTACTTGGTCAGCAGGAGAGCCAGAGGACTTGCGAGTCCTCCAGGCAAGATCACATGCACAGAGTCAGGCCAGCAATTCAGCTGAGATCCATGGAAGGTAAAAACCACGGACCCCCAAGGGGCGCATCCCAAACAGACAGGCATTTGGTGTTAAAATAATGGAGAGCAACATTGCTGTTAATAGCAGAAGAAATGGGAGACCAGTCAGAAGCTACAAGATCAGCATGGAGAGAGGACAGGTCCATCGACCAGAGCTAGAGGAATTTGGGATGATGTAATTATGCACACAACAGACCATATGCAAGGTCACTGAGGGCATCAGGGAGGGTGCCGGCATCTATGACACAGTGGGGGTTAGAGATGAGAACCCAGTCCAGTAAGGAGTGGTTGATAGATATACGATTATGCCGGGCTGGATCAGAGATCAGTTGGGTAAGCTGGAGGGACTTAAGGTGTTGGCATAATTTAGTTAATGAGGAGGAAATCCAGTTAAGATTAAAGTCACCAAGGATGAGTAGTTCATCAGACGAAGCATATGAGAAGATTGTGGTAAGGAGTTCGGTGACTGATGGAGAGGACAGACCAGGGCAGAAACAGACACCAGCCACAAAGACAGGGGCATAGAAAAAGAGAGCGAGTTTGATGAGTAGCTCATAAGCAGAGGGGGAAGGACAGAGAGAACTGGCTCGAACTGGATTTTAGAAGAGCGGTAGGTGGCAACACCACCCCCCCCCTTTACCGTGATCCTGTCGGGCGAGCGTGAACTCAGTGATGGTGAATGCAATATCGGGGATTTTGAGGGATAGCCAGGACTCCGAGATAAACACATCAGGTCTGAGATTAACCATGAGTGGTTGTAGCTGATCAATCTTTGGGAGGAGGCTTCAGATGCTGATATGTGCCACTTAGTCCTTTGGGAGAAGAGAATGCAGGTCCATGACCGGGCTCAATATCACCAGCCACTAAAAGCAGCAGAGGCACAAGCAGCTTGAAGGAGCCTATGAGGCAGGTGTGGGAGAGAGGAGGATGGGGGGGGCAGAGGGGAAGAAGAGATCAGAGGACCTTCAAGATGGAGGCAGGAGGATGGGAGAAGCCGGAGGAATGAGTGGGAGAGAGAGGGAAGGTGGGGGGGGGGCGGTGAAGGCTAGCCAGCTGGAGGGAGGGAAGCTAGGGAAAACAGGAAGGGAAGGAAAGAAAGGATGATAAACATAGTAGGAAGACTATAGGCAGGGATATCAGAACTTATTAGTAAATAGGAAAGAGGGGAGAGTGCTTCTTGCGGAGAGTGAGGGAGCAGGAGTAGAAACACTGCAAGGAGGAGTAGAGATGAAGCTAAGGAGGAGGAATACAGGCTTACCCATAAATGGAGAGGGAATCCAAAGCCAACTACTGGAAGAAGTATGGACTAAACCAGGTAAGGTGGGGGGGGCAGCACACAATGCAACAGCACTTAAAACGATGTTGAAGGTGGTAAGGGGAGAAGGATGAAGAAAACAGAGCAAGGGAGGGACAGGCAGGCAAGAAACTGGGGACGGCACAACGACTACGGGTGCTAGAGAGAGCAGCTCAGTGAGAGAATGACAGGGGGACTCAATATAGGGAGTCAATGCGATTTCCAAGAAATAAGGGGAAAAGGAACAGCAAGAGCAGCACTGAAGTGGAAGAGGGATACGCAAGCAAGGGGTTGGGGTAGGTTCAAGCAGGTAGGGTGATGGGTATGAGCAGCTCTGGAAAAAGTAGGGAACCCAGTACAGGGAGTCTGGCACGACAGGTACACCACTAAGGAGCAACAAAATCACTTTACAGGTGCCACAGAAAAGAGCAATAGAAGTTATGTGCAGTGTGGTACCAAGTGAACAGACTACAGCTGCTACCGACAAGCAGCTACACTAGCAGGGTAAGGCAGCAACAACATACAAAGGTAGCTTTAACTTTGTGTCCTTATACAAACTGTAGTACAACTGGAGTCTGGAGGTGAATGCAGCAGAGTGGCTGGTTGACCAGCTGAATATCGGCAGACTAAAGGTAGACGCTGTCCTTTGCGCAGGTCCTTCGCGCGCACACCACAGCACGGAAGGACCACTTGGGTGCCAGCCAGGAAAACACCAATGCTGCCCTCCAAATGGCTGGAGAGGGGCTGGGGTAGCGACTTTACAAGGCTCCCAATGGAGCAAGTCCAAGGAGGCGGTCATTGTAGGGGAGGGGTGGCCACAGACTGGAGAGCCCCCTCATGACCTCTGCAGCTGATCCTGAAGTCTGACACGTGGCTTACCAACGTGAGTTCTTTCACAGTGCAGCCCAGAAGAAAAAGAGCTCCAAGTGTCCTGCACTTGTTGCCCACTAGCTGGAGGGGGGACTGGAGGAGTGGCATTACAAGGTTCCAAGTCCGAAGAGGCAAATGTTAGGTGGGGAGGGGGTGACCACAGACTGGAGAGCCCCCTCACGACCGCTGCAGCTGATCCTGGCATCTGCTGCATGGCTTAGTGGCACACGTTCTACCACAGTTGCCAAAACCATGGCATTCATGTCAACAGTTTCAGCCAGTGAAGTTGATGACAGAAGCGATAATAGTTCAGTGCCCAATAACAACATGTCAGGAACAGGCTTCACACCGTTGAAAGCAGAAGAACCAGAGCCTGCGCCAGATGTTGGTGTCTGAATGATTGTCGGGCAGTTGACAGAAGCTGATGAAGCTGTCACAGACAACCTCACAGGAATGCAACAGGGATCAGAAGGAAGTCTTAAAACGTTTTTATAGTGACGAGCCATTAAAAGAAGATTTCTTCAGCTTTTCCTACAACGAATGGTGAGTATCCCACAAAGGCGAAAATGTGGTTGCCTATCGAGGATACTTGCAGAGTTCCCCAGGAGAGCAAGACAAAGATACTGGGGTAGATATCGAAGCGGACCACTTGGCATTCTCCGTTTTCTGCAGGAAACTGTCAAGAGCCTTTCAGCAACATTCTCTTGTTGCCTAGTTGAAACTTTAAAACAGTGCAGTTCTAGAAGTCATGCGAGAGGCCCAAGCAGCAGACAAAAAGCACGTGAACATCATCTCCAAATACCTTCATGCTGCACCAACAGAGAGAAAAAGTGGCAGTTTCTTCAGGAGAAGCAATAACAGCAGACAACAACACAGCTAAAGAAAATAAAGAAATGAGAAGCAACATCGACTAAAAATCACCATAGGCATTTTCCTAGATTCAATGAGTGGTTGATGGCAGGTGAAAAATAACTGAGGAGGTATGGGGTCGCCCACATTATATAGGTGGCATCAACTAGGCAAAATGTTTTCAGGTGGCCCCGCTGCCGATGGCTTTCAGGTTCAAAGGTGTGGAAATAAGATGTGGGCCTTAGCCTGTACCACAAACTGACACACGAACATCTGGGTGCTACAGGCACAGTATTTAGACAGGACCAACAAGTTAACTGTATGCATTCAAAAGGCAACCCCTCCTCCAAATAAATCTACTTACCCTGCAGCTCCCCCAAAATAAAATTACTTACCCCCTAACTATGACCCAACAGAACTGTAAACAAAATTACCATTAAAAAAAAAATAAATCCCCTCCTCCCCAAACAAATAAAACTGTTAAACGTTCAATTACCTCGGAATGTTGTTTTTCGGATCCTCGCTGTCATTGGCCAGACCCCCAAACAGATAACACTTGTTGCCAACCAGTGAAAAGCTATGTCCGAGCCGTGGGCATGGGAGAGGTCCATTCTTCGGAGTTTTGGCCTTGAGACGTTTCCATTCCCACCTACTGGCCTAAATATGAAAATAAAAGGCACAGGATAAAAAGTTGGGTTCAAAAACACTGAATACAGAAAACATACTACATAATCAGAAGAGGATTTGAGAGAGGTCTGCCGAAACATTTCTTAAGTACCTGCACATTTTTATAAAATGGATAAACTGCTGTACTTCAATCCATGTTCAAAACGCACAGCTTCTCTACGTACTAGCAGTGGTTCAGAATAGTTGGATTCCTATATAGGACCTGCTTTGAGACACATCAGGGAAATAATGCTCTATCTAGGAAACTTACTAGATACAAGGTTAACAATCAGAAAAGAGACTGAAGACCCATTTACACTGCCACATTTGCACCACTGCACTAGGTGGACGGGCTGCACTGCTCGCTCCAATAGGGGACCAATCCAAGACTGGGCAACTGCCAGCTGGGAGGGGAGAGGTGTACATAGTACAGCACATGCCCCCTTACACAGCCCTTCTCAGCGTGGCTTGCATCGGCACTCAGAAGGACGTCGTCAAATCAGCACGGGGAGTGGGCTGCAGACTGGCGGTGTAAACACGGCTAAACACGGCTAAACAATGGCTAGGGTTGAAAACTTCTAAAAAGGTCAACACCAGAGCAGTAGTTACACTGTATTTCTGAAATAGCAACAGCAGGGTTGCAGTTTATCAAAAATTTTCAAAACGTAAACACCACGTTAGGCACTGAAGTTCACACGTAAGAAAATGGATGTCCTGGACTGACCCCCTTCTTCAATCACATCCCAAAAACTGATGAGCCAGTTCTGTTAACTGTGTAAGCAAAATATTTATTGATTTAATTCTAAGATTTTTCAGTACCCAGCAAAGAATTCAGCTGGCATCAGCGGAACAGTTACATAACTCCCGCCTCCCCCGAGCCCAGTCTGAATTTTAGAACCATTCATTTTTCTTACTCAAAACAGTATCATTCAAAAAGGATCATTTTCTTTGAACCTTCATCTGTTTTTGTGGCTTAGTCCTGCCACGAGGTCTCAACCCTCAGCTTAGGACATGACCTGCTGCTGTGGAAGGCAGTCTGATGTCACAAGCAAACGTTTCAGGACTTCAGCACAGATGTAATAAAGTACAGTTACGCAAGAAGTTACCGTAACAGTAGATTTTCAAGAGAGGTTCCTGCAGTAGGTCATAACATACAGGACTGCACCTTCTGGCGTCAGGACCACACAGCAAACTTTTGCTAGCAATGTCTGGTGGGGGACCGTCCACCTGACTTCACGTGATCGACGTCGTCGAGACCCTATATAGTGGGCGGTCCCCATGACCACCTTCCAGTTCTCCCACCAGAGACCCAAAAAGGATATGACAGGAGAAAGGATGAATATACTGGAGCCCAATCCAGACCAGCTTTTAAGAACATACAGAAAGCTGGGGGGAGGAGGGAGGGAAAGTGCAGGAACTGCAGGAACCTCTAAGATCTGTTGCAGTAAGTTCTTACATAACTGTACTATCTTACTTCGAGAGGGTTCCTGCAGTAAATTGTAACATACAGGACTAAATCCCAAGCAGTCACCCTCAGTGAGACCCACTGAAACAAGGGAGGAGGAAGGCCAGGACACCGACCAGAGCAGGTGTAAGACACCAGACCCTGCAGAACGTCTAGGCCAAATCCGGCCCCACGCCTAGAGGCAATGTCCAAACTGTAATACTTCGTGAAAATGTGGACTGAAGTCCAGGTTGCGGCAGCACAAATCTCAGCTACAGAAACATTTCTGAGGAAGGCTGCAAAGGGGGTACAACCGGGTGCCTACCTGCTTGCTGTTGTACCAGACCACTGACATGTTGTCTGTCTGTATTAGCAGTGTTCCCGCAGACAGGAAGGGCTGAAAGTCCTGAAGGGCGTAAAGAACCACCCTAATCTCCAGGATGTTTCTACAGTATGGAGAGATGCTTCCAGCTGGGACCACGTCCCGTGGGTCTGATGATTCCCCCAGGTGGGCCCCCAACCCAGAACCAAGGCATCTGTGGTGAGGGTCCCGGAGGGTGGGGGTGTTCTAACAGGCAAACTCCCCCAAAGACAGGTTTAGAGGATCCTGCCACCATAAGAGGTCTTTCTTGAGTGCGCTGGGCACCAAGACAGGATAATTTAGATCATCCGAACACTGATCCCATCGGACTCCATGTCCACTGGTCGAACCTCATATGTAACCCGGCCAAGGGGACCGTAGAAATGGTCGCTGCCATCAAGCCAAGAAGGTGTAAGAATGCACTGGCAGGAATATGCCTGGAGGAGACTATCAGTTTGACTTGCTCCAGCAGAGTACCCACTCTGTCCAAGGGCAAGAAGGCCCTGCCCTGGACCATGTCCATTACCACCACAATGAACTGAAGGCGTTGAGAGGGAACCAGGGATGACTTGGGGTAGCTGACAGTAATCTCCAGCTGAGTAAAAAGATCCACGGTGAAAGACAGGGGATTCCTCTAGGCTGCTCCTGGACTGAGATGCCAAGGGCCAATCATCCAAATATGGGAACACTGCAATGCCCTGACAGCGAAGAGCTGCTGCCACCACTGCCAGGCACTTGGTGAAGACCGTGGGTGCCGAGGAAAGACTAAAGGGGAGGGCTTTGAATCAGAAGTGCTCCCCCGGGAAAGGAAACTCAGGAAACAGCGGCGGTCAGGGAACACTGGGATGTGCAGGTAGGCATCCTGCATGTCCAGTGCACAGAGCCAATGGGTTGTCTGTAGCAAGGGCAGAAGACCCTGTACTGTCAGCATGCGGAATCTTTTGTATTCCATGAAAAGGTTCAGTTGGCTGAGGTCCAGGATGGGGCCTGAGGTTGCCAGTCTTTTTGGGGACAAGGAAGAAATGGAAGTAAAACCCTTTCTCCTTCTGTGCCCAAGGGACTGGCTCTATGGTGGACTTTTTTTAGTAGGGCCCGTATCTTTTCCTCAACCAGAGACACCTGGTTCGAGGAATAGCGGGAGTAACCTGGAGGAGAGTCTGAAGGTCTTTCCAGAAACTCAATGGTGTGGCCTCTTGACACTAGTTGCAAAACCCATGAATCTGACATGATGCACTGCCATTCCTCTAGGTGAAGGGCAACCTTTCTTCCCACCTGCTCCATGGTGCTGGGAGGTGGAGGTCTGAACAAGTCAGGAGGCAGAGGGATAGGAGGGCCCCCCCCCCCGTCCTCTGGGTTTTGGAGGCAGGGGGTGAGGTGATGGCTGACCCCGGTGCTCTTCTTTTGTTCCAATGCCTGGAGAAGGGTTGCTTACCTTGCAATTTCTGCTGGCGCCAAAAGGGCTGCTTTGGTTTGAAGCCCGCCTTGTACACGGATTTTACAGATCTTAGGGCTTGTCCACAATCCTGAAGGCCCATAATGATGTCCTCAAGTGTCCCCTCCAAAGAGAATTGATCCTTGAAAAGGGGCATCCTAGATGGCTGCCTAGACGTCTGGGGAAAGCCCGGAGATACGGAGCCAAGCATGACGCCGGAGGCATATGGCTGTGGCGGAGGAACAAGCCACTGAGTCCTAAGTGGCATTAAGCACATACCTGCAAGATAGTTCAGACAAATGCAGGTCCTTAGTAAGTTCCACCTTGAAGTCAGAATCCTCCACAGTCTGAAGACGAGCTTTCAATTTAGCCACGGTGGCCTACTGAAAGGAGACCACGTATGCTATGCAGTTGAGCGAACGAAGAGCACAGGAGGAGGAGGTGTAGAGTTTTCACTCAAACTGGTCCAGCTGCCTAGATTCTTTATTTGGGGCAGGGGTACTCATGTGTTTTGGCTTGACAGTACGGTCGTGAGCTGCAGCTGTTACGATGGAAATCTGCCTTGGGGTGGGAATCTAGAAAGGAAACGCCCTCCAGCGTATGGTAAATCTGGTCTGCATTTTTCGGGATGTCTGGAATAGAATGGGGTAATTGTCAAATGGTGGTAGTGAGATCCTCTTGGGGGGCAGTCCAAGGAGGAATAGGAACTGGAGATACCTCTTCTGCGTCTAGGTGTTCAGCTAGACGCTTATGTTTGGGGTCCTTTTCTTCCGCATTTCGTCCATTGGCCTGCTGGATGATGCGGAGAAGTTTGGTAAAGGAGGGGTCTTCGGGAGGCGATTTTGGCAAATCCTTGCCCTTGGCTCCTATGGTTCTAGACTGCTCTCTGGATGAAGAATCAGAGGAGGAATCCTCTGAGCATGAAGACTCTTCTCTATCAGAGGTCCTAACACCTGGTAAGGTGACCTCCTGAGTGGCACCTCCAGATATGTGCACTGTGGTTGACTAAAAAGAACCCATGCGTGACAAGGAGCAGGGGTAGCCACGGGGGCCGGCATCCTTTTATCCAGGTCGGAAACTAGCAGAGATCTGGTTTCCTGCCACCAGGACTGAATCATAGCCTGAAAGTCCTGTTGTGGTGGAGGAGGAGGCGGCCGATAGTAGTGGGTGCCCATCCCAGGGTACTGAGGGGGTAGGGTATCCGGGTGGCTGCTAAAAAGGTAGAGTATAGCCTGGTGCCTGATAACCAGGCTGATACCCATGGGAGAAAGGGGCCATCGTCGGGCCAGACAGTGGAAAACCAGATGTCTGAAAGCCCGGATAAGGGCAGTAGCCTGACGGATGGCCTTGATCCAAAGGAGGCTTCAAAGGGCCTGGAAGATTATCTGGCGCCTGGAAAACTGACATCCGAAGGTTTGGCGTCTGGTCAGTTGGCATCAGGGGCAGTCGTAAGGGCCCCGACGGTGGGTCCAACAAAGGGTTACGGAAAGGATCCGGCGGCACACCAGGTGTTAGAGATCCCTCCAGGCACCGTGCACCTGACGGCGGAGTTCAAGAAAAGCCCATCAGAAGTGAGAGGTTCAGAACCAGTTCTGACAACAGAGTCCCAGGGACAGCATCAAAGGGAGTGACCGGCGGGGGAGGTATCACCACTGGAGTGGGGAAAGATTGAGCCACATCCAGGGGACCCTCTTCCCTCCACCCCAGTCATAATGTCTGGGGCAGGAGGTTCCACCAGGGAGGGTGGAGGGAGGCTCCTGCCCAGTGGGGGGCCTGGGAGGAGGGCTGGCCAGCAGAAGTCAGCGAGCTCGACCCGAGCGCAGAGTGTGTCGGGTCAGCCCCCAACAGGTTAGCCGATCAGGCAGTCGCAGAGTCCCCGGCGGCCAACTTATCAGTCAAAGGAGGAGCCAGGCAGGCGGGGGGTCCCCGAGCGGCAGGTGGCAGATGTCGTGCAGATTCCCTCTTGGTAGGAATCTGTATAACCGATACGAGCGAGTTCGGTGGAACGAGTCCGACTTACCGGTAATAACCGGGCGCTCGCCGGAGGAGCCAGCAGGTGGCTTATTGGTTGAAGTGCCAGGTTCGGGGCCCGTTTTAATGGGCCTAAAAGTAGTAGAGGTACCTGGAGGACTCTTGGAAGCAGCCTGGACAATCACCAGGGAAGACGGCGGGGAAACTGTCTTGCTCGTCATGAAGGCCGCGATCTTGGGCCCGGCGACGTTACCGGAGGAAACCCACTTCCAGTCTTCCAAACGTTCCCACTCCTGTGCGTCTCTATTTTCTTTTCTTCTTGGCGCCGAAAAGCAGATTCCCTCAACTTTGCTCCCGAGGCAATTCTGGATTTTAGAAGATGGGCTTGCTGCCTGCGTTCGCATGGCCTGGTTGAAGGGCTTGCAATCAGGACAGGCCTCAGTATCGTGACCTGGGCCTATGCAGAAGAGGCAGCGCCGGTGCCCATCCTTGTGAGGGACCTGCGCGCCGCACTTTTTTGCACTTATTGGACTTTGGAGTCAGGGATGAAGAAGACATAAAAGTTAAAAACTGACTTTAAGTTCAAGAAATAAGTAGGAATACTTATACAAAATGGCGATCGACTGGAGCAACATTCACCACTAGGTCCTTGCGCAGGTCGACGGCAGGAAAGAACTGGAAGGTGGGTGTGGGGACTGCCCACTATGCAGGGTCATGATGATATCAGTCAAAGTGACGTCAGGTGGGTGATGCCCCGCCAGACATTGCTAGCAAACGTTTGCCATGTGGTCCTGACGTCAGACAGCACAGTCCTACATGTTATGACCTACTGCAGAAACCCTCTCTAGGTAAGATCTAGTTGTTACAGAAGTCATAGGGAAAAAGATCATGTTTATTCATGAAACTGTCTAGTAATCAGGGCTCAATCCGCCGTCCCAGACAGACTGTTTTTCCTTTGGACAGCCATTCTGCCATTCTCAGCAGTCCCTGGAATAGGCAGCTGCCTGTGTCCTGTAAATGGTTACTAGGGCTCAGTGATAGATTGCTTCAGTCAGCCACCACCTATGATAAAGTTGTGATGGACGCACGGACATTCTGACATCACTTGGTGCGCATCACGTATCCCAATTCTATGTGGGCGCCAATAACCAAAAGAACCGCATTGGTGACTGGCTATGTTCACAACTGCACATGAACAGCTGATTCTCGACTGACTCCATCGTCGAGCGCTAGGATTGTGGAAGGAGGCAATGCAAGCAGAGCTCCTTACTGAGACAAAGTTTTGTTTTCTCTTTGCTGAAAAAGCTCTTCCCAGCAGGATAAGGATCCTGGAAAACTGGCAGCAGTAAAAGCCCTTTTTAGGGCTGACTCGCCTGCACTTAAAAGAAAACTACACCCAAAACCTGAAAAAATATATGTTGTGCGGAGTGTTTTAATTTGTATGTGAAATTCTAGTGTTTCCTTCCCTCTGACTGGTATTAGGAGTTTTTCACAAATTAGCCTGCTAGCTTTATGCTAGTTTTACGACCCCTGGGGTTCTCCATACCTGATAAGCGTAGATTGTATTTCTGGTTCCCACAGTGCATCTTGTCTCACGTGACTGTGATGTAAGAGAGACCCAACATTCAGCACACGCATGCCAAAACAAACTAAATATCTTGGAAGCTTTACAAGCTGCACAAAAATTACCAGCAGCAGAGTTTTTCAGGACAGTAAAACCTTTAGGATGAGGGTGGTCACCAAGCTGAATTCTACAGATTTTAAAATATAGCCATCTCTGTTGTTGTGAACTGATTGTAACGGAATGCTTACTGCTGGATTTATGGGCTCTTCTACATCACCATTACATGAAACAAGGTGCACTGTAGGACAAAGAAGTGCAATAAAACTATTTGATATGGTGACCTACAGGGGTCGTAAAACTACCCTAAAGCTAGCAGGCTAATTTAGGAAAAACCCTAATACCAGTCAGAGGGAAGGAAACACTAGAACTTTTACATACAAATTAAAACACTACACAACATATATTTGTTCAAGTTTTGGGTGTAGTTTTCCTTTAACAAAACAAACCAATTACAAGCCCTGCTGGAGGATAAGAAAGGAGGAGAGGCAGGCCACAGACCTAAAAGAGGGGAAATAAAGAGAGAAAACACTTTATAAAAATTTAAGAAAATAAGAGACTTATCGAAACAGAAAGTCAGGGTAAGTGATTAACACCATTTGTGAGGGCTCTTAGAAAGGAGGAGAGGAAAAAGGGGCAAATAATTAAAGAGACCCTTTCAGAGTTCTGCAGTCCAAAGGGATGTTTTCTTATTTACATAATAAAAAAATATTGAAACAATTAGTTCCTTGCAGCCCAGCCAGAAACAAGGCACACGTACTTAATATACGGACCTATGTTGTAACTGATAGCCTGAGAAGGGGGAAGCAATTAACAGGCCAGTCCAGGTGGTGGTGGTGGTGGTGGTGGTGGTGGGGACAGCTTTGAATCTGAAACAGATATTTAAATGTCTTGCCCCAAAACTAAATGGACAGCTATAAATTCTGTGGGACAGGCAACATTTATATTCCACCTGTCCCTTGGACAGCCATCCCCAAAAAATTATTTCTAGCCCTGCTAGTAATAATGAACTGAACATGTTGAAATTCATGGTTTTCATGAGTGCGTTTTCATTAATAGAACAAGAAATGTCCTGAAATTCCTAATTTTGGCTAATGTTGTCTTTACAGCATTCTGCCAATACCACCTGGGAATCTTTTGCTGGAACCCAGATTACCATAAGTTATATGGCAACAAAAGTCTGTCTGCCTTGCTATACTGTACTGCTTACCTGCAATTCATACAGGTCGTTGCTGTATTTCCCATATTCCACCATTCCGCCAAACACTAGCAGACGAGTCCCATCACAGACGAATCCGTAAGCTGCGCACCCTGGCGGGATGTCTCCTCGCACCGCTGGGATAAACCACTGGTTTGTCGCTGAAACAGATAAATACAACAGGCTAAGTCAGTTCAGCATAGGGCTACCACAACCAATTTTTAGTGGCATGGACTAACAAACTCTTCAAAGTAGCTGAGCTAAAAAGTCTTCACCTTGTGGCTGCAGCCAAGCATCATACTAAATGTTACAAGCACAGCCACAAAACCAACTGCAGGCTCCAGAGAGACAATGAGTAGGTTCCTGCCTCTGCAGCCGCCCCAGCCTGGGTCCTGCCTCAGCAAAATCTTACAGCAGGGGTCAAGTCATGTTATACCACAGCATAGGATGTCACAATACTGATACGGGTGGTAGTTTCTAATACTATGATAAATGTGGTTTTCAGGCCTTTCAACTAATTTTGGGTATGTTTTGTCCTTCTGCACCAACCCTCCCCAACATAGGAGTTTGAGGAGACTTTTTTTGTACCAAGATGACCATTTCCATAACACTAAGGTATTATAATAACTGAGGTATGATATGTGACACTTATCACATGGTCGAAATGTCATACCATGACATCCCTACACACTACCTGCCTGCCCTGCAGGAGTGTCTCCAAAGGATGCTCTACATCCCTCACTGCTGACCTTCGCTTCTGATGCCCCAACAGCAGCAACTTTTAAGAGAGACGGCAACAGAGACGGCAACAGTACCAAAAGAACAGAGTGACTAATTATAGGACACAATAGCAGGAGCAATATATGAAAAAAAAAAAAAAAAGAGATGGAATCAAATCAAGGAGGCAGGGGAGAGTGCAGCAGTCAAAGAAAGTGGTGGGGGAAAAGATGCAACAGACTGTAAAAAGGAAGCAAAATCATTACGGCAAAAAGCAAAGAGGGAGAGGAATTTTGTGGGCTGACAAAGGGTGTCAGTAGGGAAGAGAAATCATGGATTATCATCTAGTTTAGAAATTAGAAAAGTATAAAAAAAAATTATTTTGCAAGATGAAGACAAGCGTGATAAAGATGAAGATAAGTTTTCAATGACAAGGTTACTTCCTGGCCTGGCCACCTACTAAAAAGACAGTCCCGGCCCCCCAGAGTCTATGCATAGCGGTCCCATTATGTTTATGCTGGCTGCGACTATCCTTTTGATGTGCTGCTGCACATAAACCTGCTGCATATTTTAGATGTTTCCCCGAGTCAGGTGTCACCAAAATGCAGAGCCATACTACTGCCTTGTGTCCTCCTGTTACCATTTGTTGCCCCCTCCCAGTCCCAACTATGGAGGGGTTATGGGATAACAGATGGACCAGACACCGAACCTCAGGTTTAACACACAATCTCTGTGTGATATTTGCTCAAACTACAGTAGATAACCTTCAGTAATGGCATATCCCTTCTTCAGTACATCAGTTTGCAGCAACAGACTATGCATGTCCTTCCTCCGCACTTAGCCATCACCTATTGACCCACTGATCTCACTTATCTGTTGAAATTTAGCCTCCCCTATGCGGGCCTTGTTTGCTTGGGTGGTGGGGGTGCAAATAAAAAAAAAAAAAAAACAAACAGCTGAAGACAAAGAATCTCAATGCACAAGCACTGAAACCAGTGCTACCCCAAAGGGTACTGACAATAAGCCAAGTTTCAAAGAAACACAACATATCACATACTTCCACAATGCAAAGCAACATGGGATATATGCAAATCATGACATTTCAGACTTGTTCAGTTTACAGCAATTTACATGCATTTTAAATTGCACAACTAACTTTTTATACTAACATACTAACATACATACTAAAATGCCAGCAGAATAGGCCTAATGGTCTTTCATGTCTGCTCATTTGGTCAGTCCCCAACCTGGGTGCTGACCTTGCTGTCCCCCTCGCCTTCTCTGGCTTCTCCCTTCCCAGTTCTGGATATTCTTGCTGCATTGGATTTTGCTTCCAGAACCCTTCTCCTGTACCTGTCCCAACCCCTCCACTGTCTCTGCCTCCACCAGCCCCCTAGGCAGTGCATTCCATGGCTCCACCACCCTCTCAGTGAAGTAGCACCTCCTCCTTTCTCCCCTGAATCTTCCCCCTTCCAGCTTCTAGCCATGCCCTCTAGTGGCCCCTTCCTCCTTCCTTCCAAGCACCCCGACTGTTCCTCCCCTATTTACCCTCTTCATGTACCTAAAGACCTCTATCATGTCCCCCGGTCCCTTCTCTCTTCCAATGTGTACATATTTAGCTCTTGAGCCTCTCTTCATAGGTCCTGTCCCCAAGCCCCAAATCATTTTGGTTTGCCCTCCTCTGGACCCTCTCCAGGAGGTTAATGTCCCGTCTTTAAGTGTGGCCTCCAAAACTGCACACAGTACTCCAGGTGCAGCCTCACCAAGCAGTTATACAGAGGGAGTATCACTTCCCTCCTTCTGGAGGTGATCCCCCTAGCGATGCATCCCAGCATCCTGTTGGCCTTGGCTGCTGCCCTCCTACAAGTCTCAGAGTTGTTCACCTTGACATCCACCACCACCCCCAGGTCCCCCTCAGCCATCGAGACTTGTAGCATTCCCCAGGGTGTACACTTGACCTGGGTTTCTGGCCCCCAGGTGGAGTACCTTGCATTTCCCTGCATTGAACCTCAGCTTCCACTTTCTAGACCATCTTTCCAGAGCCTCCAGGTCCCCCTGTAGGGCCACCCTCCCCTCCTCCCCATCCACCACCGCCCCAGTTTTGAGTCATCCATGAAGAGACTCATCTCACTCCTGATTCCTGTCCTTATGTCAGATACGTAGGCGTTGAACAGAAGGGGCCCAAGGACTGATCCCTGTGGGACCCCACTAATGACCCTCCTTGGGGATGAGACTATCCCACCAACTACGACCCTCTGGGTCCGGTCCTGGAGCCAATTGCCTATCCATCTGATCATCTGGTTCCCCACCCCCATTTCACCCAGCTTATCCAACAGGCCCACGTGAGGAACAGAGTCAAATGCCTTGCTGAAGTCTAGAAAGAGGACATCCACTGGTCTACCCAGGTCCAAGGCACTTGTCACCCAGTCATAGAACTCCACCAGGTTTGTCTGGCACGATTTCCCTGGGATGAATCCATGCTGTCTATTGTCCAGGCACCCTGACTTATCCAGGTCCCCCCTAGCCTCTCCTTGACAATGCCCTCCATCACCTTGCCCACCACCGAGGTCAGGCTGACAGGCCTGCAGTTCCCTGCCACCTCCTTGATCCCCTTGTGGATGGGCACTATATGTGCCACCTTCAGTCTTGGGGCACCCACCCTGTCCTCAGAGATGGTGAAAAGCTCTGCCAGGGGTTTTGCCAGGACATCTGCAAGTTCCTTCAACACTCTGGGATGTAATTTATCCGGCCCGGTGCTTTCTCCGTCTTAAGGGAGCTGAGGCTTCCCTCGCTCTCTCTGCTGTGATTTCACTTCGGTGCACCCCTTCTCCTGCTTAGCCCTCCCCCACCTGCCAGTGATGCCTCCCCTCTCCCCAGACCTGCCCGACGGTGAGGGTCCCCCTCAGTATCTCTGTCTCCTCCATGTATGATGCAGCACCCCATTTTCCTGGTAAAACTGAGGTGAAGTACTCATTTAGTACCTCAGCCTGCTCCCCGGTCTGTGCCCATCTCTCTCCCTGATTTAATCCTGCTAATCTGCCCCTTCACCTCTGTTTTCCCCAATGTATCTAAAGAACCCTTGTTCCCTCTCCTAATTCCCTGGCCAGGTTCTGCTCCTTCCTTGCCTTAGCCACCCTCACCACTCTAGTGGCCCTTCTAGCCATCAGCTCGTACTCCCGATCCCTTTCACTCCTTGAGCACTTGAATTGCTTATAGGCTGCTTTCTTTCCCGCACCACCTCCTGGACCTCCCTGGTCCACCAACAGGTTTTTGGGCCCTACGCATTTTCATCTTACTCTTGCACAGGTGCTGGTAGCATCCTGCACCTCTCCTGATGATTTCCACCTACTATCAGCGTCCATGTCTGACCCAATCCCATCCAAATGCTCCTTAAGGATCCTTCCCATTTCCTTAAAACGCCCCCTGAAGTCGGTTACTCTGCCTTTGTGCAGCCTTCCACCCCTCCTAGGTCCAGGCAGAACCAGACCGTGGCATGGTCACTCCCGCCAATGGGTCCCTTACCTCCAGGCCCCAATCTGGTCACTGTCTTCCAGGACCTCTCAGTACCCGTGCCTCCCTAGTTGGTTCCCTCACCTGCTGAGTTAAGGCAGCGTCTTGAAAGACATCAACAACCTCTGTTCCCTGGTCACAGAAGATGTCATCCCAGTCTGTTCCTGGCATGTTTAGTCCCCAACACCACCACCGTTCCTCTGCCCAGTCTGCAGTGTCTCCTAACATCTGCCACCAGACTGTCCTCCAGCTCCTCCGCCAGGGCAGGGGTCTACACACTCCTATTTTTACTCTCTTGCCCCCTTGTTATCAAGGTGACCCCAAATTGCCTCCATGGTTCCCTCCACCTCCTCTACTCCCCTATGCCAATGCAGTTTTGACTCATCATTGCTACCCTCCTCCCTTCCCTCTCCCTGTCCTTCCTGAACATAGTGTATCCCTCCAGGTTCAGGTCCCAGTCATGTCTTGCAGTGGCCCAAGTCTCAGTGACGCTGCCACATCCACTGCTCCCTCAGTTAGCATCGCCTGGAGCTCAGGCATTTTATTTCCCAAGCTCCTGGCATTTAGCAGGACTACCTTCCACCCTTTCCTATAGTTCCATTTCCCTGCTCATGTTCCCATGGGGATTTGTTTCCCCTGGTCTGCACTTTGCCAGTTGGCCTTTTCTTGCAATCCTCCTGGTCCCAGGGGTGGAGACAGAGTCCCTCCTTTATCGGCACCCCTTGACCCTTTTCTCCATCACCCCCTTCACAGTTTAAACCCCACTTTCACCAATGAACCCCTCTATTTTCAACTAGGATTCCCCTCCCTCCAAATTGAGATGTAGTCTATCTCTAGCATACAACTCCTTATCCTCCCAGGTCTCCACCCAATCCCCATCAACCCATACCCTCTGGCCTCACACCACCCTGAGCCACTGGTTTATCTCCTAATTTTCCTTTTGTGTTTCCCCACTAGCCCTTGGCACTGGCAGATTTGAGAAGGAAACTGTGCATCCTATGTCATGACAGACCTGGCGCACCCTGAATCTTGCCTGTATCTCTAGCTCGCTATTTCCTCAATGTCATTTGTACCCAGGTGACCAGTATGTCTGGGGAACCCCACAATCCTTTGCCAGCTGATATACCTCGTGCTTGGCCCTGTGCACGTTAGTCCAGGAAGCATCTTGTTCTAACTGGCCAGGCTTCTCCCTCCCTATCCCATTTGATACCCCTGATCATAGAATCCCCAGCAGGAGCACTCTGACCCTCCTTTTCCTCCATTCCCCTTCCATGTCCATCATCCTTTCTGCAGGCCCCTCCACCCAGCTGGCTCCGTGTTCCTCCCCTTTCTGGGTGCCACATCCACCCCTCCTTATTTACCATGGCCACCCTCCCTCCAATCCTATGCCTCTCCTCCTCCTCCTGAGTATCCTTCTGTACCTGCTAATTCCCCTCACTGCTCGGAACTGGTCCTTCTCCCCCATCTGCTAAACTAGCCTGGCTCATCCTCCCTTCCTTCCTGTCTCCATTTAGTTCCTCCTTGGTAGTCGTGCTCCCCTGGCCTAAACCCTCAGCATCCTTTACTGAATCCTCCTTGTACTTCTGGTCCTTCTCCTTTACCTTTCCTCCCAACTGGTCCCTCTCCTTGCGCTTTCGTCCCTCTTCCCCCTGCCCCTCCTGCTCCGATTAACTGCTCCCCCCATTCTCCTGCATTCCAGGTCCCCCCCTGTTCTTCCTGCTATCTGGCCCCTGCCTCCTGCCTCCCACTCCCTTTCCATCTCTAACTACCCTGTCATGGCTACATCACCCCCTCATCCTTGAGCAGAAGAAGAATTGACGGTTACTGAGTGTAAGGTCTGATCCACCTCCCCGCCTTGCTTCCTTCTGTCCAGCCCTGGCCATCTGCCTACTTCCCTGAGAATGTTGTCCCTCCGTCCCCCTTTGTGAGGGCCCCCAGTTTCCTGCCTGCTTCCTTGGTAGTGTCCTTTTGGACCCCCCTGCCAGGTTCCTATGTGACCCCTAGGTATTCTCCTGCACTCCTTTCCTATGCCCCACCCCCAGTGCTTGGTGCAACCCTGTGGGAGATTCCCAGCCCCCTTCCCAACCATACCCCCTTCCCCAGCTTTCTCCTGATCCTGACCTCCTCCCCAAGCTGTGCTAGCTGGTAGCACACTGGGCAACCACCCGAACTTCCAAGCCCAGTCCAGTATCATGGCTGCTCCACACCCTGTGCACCCCACCACCCTCCCAAAGATGCCGGCCCTAATGATGTGTGGTTCCATCCCCCTTCCAAATAGGTTTCCTTGGGTGAGCCACCAGGTTCCCCAGTACAAGATACCCCTACTGCCTCATCAGGTCACCCACTAATCTTACAGACAGTCCCACTGTACACCATTAACCCTGTTACTAGGTGCAGTACAACACATTAAACTTATAAGGGAAATGAACAACTCCCAAAGCTCCTCTCTCCCAGCCTTTAAATCCTACCCCGAGTGGCTAGAACTACATGAGCTGCACCTGCAGCCTTTTCCTCCAATTGCAGGGCAGGTGTTCCCCTATAAATCTGCAGACTTCTGGGGAGGGTGGGTCTTGGGCAGATACCTGACTCGAGAGAGAGTGTATCAGCCCTCTGTCTCCCCTCCAAGCCCAGCAGCCAAAGAACCAGGCCCAAGCAAATCCCACCAAATAGGTTTTAAATCAGAAGAAATAGGCCTCTACCAGCGCAGTCTGTTACACAGTGAAACACCCACAAAATGAGCCCCACTTACAGCCACCAAATCAGTTTACAAACATCCAGCAGCACCAAAAACAATACCCTGCTAGCCCCCTTAGATGTAAGAAAGAAAAGAACTAACCTACCAAGTAAAATCCACAAGAACCCTGTGAAAACAACAGCAGCAGCTACTGTCCTGGAACACAACTGATCCTGTCCCCTTCCAGTTCTTATAATTACAGTCCCCTAGTAATTTTTTTCCTTTATCAAAAACACCTAGTGCCATTGTATTTTCAACATTTACAGGTTTCATACACAGCATGTACATCAATGTATTTTATGACACAGTGCCATTGCATACTAAATCCAATAACGAGGAACACAGCCTGTTGTTTTACATCAGCTTAGAGGTCACCACAATAACCTCCCCTGTACGAGGACCTGAGAGGGAAAAGGAAAATTTAAAGAGGACACTATTGCACAGTCAAGAAAGGAGAGAGGGGCGTGCCCATAGGTGGCCAACCTTATGGCCAAAGATTCTAAAGGATAGATTAAGCTGAAAAATAGAAGAACTGTTGCGAATGATTTAAGAAAAGGTCTGTCCTCAAGAGTGGCAAGAGCTCCCTGTCACATATCCTCAACCTTAAGAGGGAAGCAGTTATTGCAGACTGCTTACCACCTTCCGGTCCAGGAAGGGATGGAGCTTCCACCCATCTTCAGAAGCTCTGTATCAGGGCCCCTATTAACGATCAACATTCTATCACAAACACAGTGGATATCATCATTCTTTACCCTGAGTCCTTAACATATTTCTCAACAGAGAAAAACAGTACCTTCCCATCTCCTTTTAGGGAAAGTCAGTCATATTTCTTAACCAAAAATCTGGATGACTATAAAGTCCAGTACCATAGAAAGACTCTCTGGGGTAATTACCTACTCCAACCCCACTAGACATGTCAGTTTAATTTAGTTTTTGTTGACAGGGTAAGTGTACTAGACAAATTCTGCCTACTTTCGGGCACAACCCAGGGGAGGGATACAGATAAATAGCAACTGACCTTTAACTAGATTAAGCACTAGGACCCTAAGGAGTGAAAGCTTTATGAGACATGCTAAGCTATTGGCATGGTGCCTGCACACCTGCCACGTGGTGCCACATACCAGCAAACAACCACTGCATGCTCCCTCAATAACCTCAGAGTTCTGTTCACCAGGAGAGAAAGAGGGGGAAAATAAGAGAGGACTAAGAATTTACCTAGCCAAAAGAGACAGGGAAAGAACATAGGAAATATAAATCAACAACAAAATAAAACCAAACTACCAACCTTTGATAAAGGAAAAAAGGGCACACTAGGTGGCCTAAAGGTGTAGCGGTATGGAACCAGAGCCTCACACCACTAGCCAGAAATTAGACGGATACTGATCTTAAAAAGCAGCAGCCCTGATGATATGTAGCTCTGGCAGAAATGCAAGAGGGGATTCCCAGAATTGGGACCCTTTGCAAGTGAGATGGAATAATGTACTAGAATAGAAATGCATCACAAAGACTCCTGCAAAAATTATGCTACCTGACAGAGGACTAAACAACTAGACAAAATAGTCCCCCCCCCCAAAAAAAAGAAGGAATCTCAGATGAATGTAGAGCATAGCTGGCTGTTATAGGTCACCATATCTGCCTGATATGCAGAGATGCACATCAGGGTGCGTGCCAAGGACAAGACCTTCCTCCCAAGAGAATTCGTCCTAGTGGAATATGCCTCCAGAGGTCAGTCAGAAAAGCGGCACTATGGCCCCGACAAGGTCTGCAGTACTTCAGGTCCCAAGGAGGGGTGAAGTACCTCACTTGCAGACCCTAAGGGTGTACAATACCACGTGATGAGGTCCCTTGGGATAGTCTGATTGGAGTGGGGATGCCTCCACACTGCCTTAGATGCCTCCTCTCCATGGCCCTAGGCCAGGGAGAACAACTATATCGCCGATGCTGGAATTCCAAGACATCCCAATGGTAGGGCTACCAGATCGCAGCTTGTATAGGCTTTCTGGTCATGCACCTAGATCATCTCCACTAGGAAATAGCTGGTACAAGTCGTACTCAGCAGCAGAAGGGAGGTGGACTGATGATTCGTTGTCCTCAACGGAGGATGTCAATGGAGCCGAGGCGCCACCTCCAGGCAGGGTTGGTACCAGAGAGAAGGGTATGGACTGGGCCCTATCAGACTCACTATACCAATCATCTAGAGCACAGACTCACGCCTGGTGTTATTCCCAAGTTAGAAGCCCCACCAGGCCCATCAATGAGGGCATCATTTCCAGGAATGGATGAGAGCCCCTCTAGAAGGGGTTTAAGACTCCAGGTCTCAGAGGCCTTGTCCTGGGATGTGGAACTGTGTAAGGAGCCCTCACCCAAAGGGTGTCCTTCGACATCCAAAGAGTAACTCCATCTGTACTCATTGGGTTGGAACCCCTATGTGAGGAGGGCACACCCGTACAAGGTCCCACTGCTTGACCCCAGTCCTCACAGGTGGTGGTGACGACATCTAACAGTTCCAGAGAAAATTCCATTTCTGGGTGCCATCAGACCCATCATCAGTGCCACCTCCAGCACTAGGCTCAGGATCAGCAACAACCTTAGAGACGGGGTCATCTCCATCACTATGGCCAGCACCACCCTCAGCACTGTGCTCGGTGCAGACTTCAGCATCATGCCTGGAGCCACCCTCCTCAGTGCCGTGGGCCACACCAGAGTTGGGGACATCTGGGATGGCATCATCATCAGCATTTTGCCCAGAGCCAGACCCAGGACCAGCACTATGGCTACCACTGTCTCAGTGTCTGGAGTCATCATCCTCCTTGGTATCAACTAGTGACGCCATGGACAGTGACAACATCAGAACTGACAACAGTGTGAACAACAGCATTGGTGCTGGTCCCTCACCTGCGGACCAGCATTGTTCATGGTGCCACCCACCTTATCAACTGAAAACAGTATGGACGATGTCAGAGGACACTGAGGTGTCCAGCAGTGT
The DNA here is from genome assembly GCA_016271365.2 of Neoceratodus forsteri. NCBI lineage: Eukaryota > Metazoa > Chordata > Ceratodontiformes > Ceratodontidae > Neoceratodus > Neoceratodus forsteri. Next base: position 425,230,700 of record CM028138.1, read on the forward strand.
AGACAGTCACTATCACTGCAACCTCACCGCTGGGGAGGTCTGCTGCCCAGGGCAGGAAGACTGTGAAGGGCTCACAGTCGACTACCCGGAAGTCAACTGTCCAACAGACACCATCCACTAGAGTCTCTGATGCCTCAGCATGGTGAGGTCAAAAAGAACTCTACTTCCATGGAACCAAAGGTCCCAGAAAAGAGGCTTGGTGAAAAGCCTAATGCCCTGTTGTTGGACGCACATGTGCGAGGACCACCAGAAAAGGTGGAGATCAGACAACCCCACCTCAATGCATGGTTATCGAGGGTACGGTGGTCCATGGAGAAGCAGGCCATAACATTTATTTATGTTGTTCTCTGGTTCAAGACCGGCTGCACCAGTCTGGAACAGCCACTGGTTTTCCACAGGGGCAACAATACATAATAGGTGGCTGTTGAGCTCCCCCCCCCCCTTTTTTTTTTTTTTTTTTGTTTAATCCGACTTCAGCATCGCAGTTAAAATTTAAAAAAAAAAAAGCGCAACATCGCAAATAAAGAAATCACAGTGACGCAAATAGAAAAGTAAGCTGAGGCACTGCGCTCCCATGGTGGGTACTCTATGGCAAGAGGAACAGAACTGAGGTTATTGGGAGAGTTGGCAACAGTTACTGGCTGGCACCTGACACCAAATGGAGGGTGCACAGGCACCATATCCAGTAGCCTACCCACTGACAAAAGCTTTGCTACTGCAGGGTTCTAGAGCCTCTAGCCCAGACCAATAAGTGGAACTCAATGGTGAAGACGCATCAATTAATGATGATTTATTTATAAAAGGCACAATTCACAGGCATATCAAAATGCTTATACATACGAAATAAAAATACAATTAATAGATAAAACAAATACTAAAAATAGCAGGACTTCAGGTTTCAGAAAATGCTATATTAAACAGGTGAGTCTTAAGGGCAGATTTAAAAGCCTCAGTGGTCAGGCACTCTCTAACCCGATGAGGCAGAGAGTTCCACAGGGTTGGGGCCACCAAAGCAAATGATCTGGCTCAAGATGTTTTCAAATTTTCAAGTTTTCAAGATTGATTCTTGGAAGATCTGCCATGTGTATCTTGTGCTACATTAACCAACACTCTTCCTGCTGGCATAATCCATTCAATATACAGGGTCAGTTCTGAAGCAGTGTTTGTATTTTCACTTTTCAGAATGTTTGCAAACCCCACACCTGGACTTTTACAAAGTGGGGTTAATGCAATGGTCGAGCTGTGGGGCCTTGATGAGAGTATCGTCCAAGTAAGGGAAACGTTGTATTCCTCGGTTCCGAAGATGAGCCAAGACCACTACTAGCACCTTGGAGAATGTCCCTGGGGCTGAAGAAAGCCCGTGTTTTGAATTGGAAGTGCTGCTCCCCCACCTTGAATCAGAGATATTGCCTGTGTAGTTCTTGGAAGGGAATATGCAAATCGGCATCTTGCAGATCGACAGATGCCAGAAAATCCCCTTGTTGTAACTCCCTGATGATTAATGACAAGGTTTCTTTGATTGGGTGACCAGGGTAGTGGATTTTTTTTTGGGGGCAGTACATGTGACCTACCTGAACTTAAGCAAGGCCTTTGACTCCGTCCCCCACAGAAGGCCAGTGAACAAACTAAATAGCCTTGGGGTGGGACCAAAGGTAGTTACAAGAGTGAGAAACTGGCTGAAGGTAGAAGTCAGAGGATGGTTGTAAATGGTGTGCACTCAGGGGAAGACAAAGTGGCTAGTGGGGTGCCACAGGGGTCAGTGCTAGGTAGAGTACTCTTCGATATATTTATCAACAATATAGCTGAGGGGTTGGTAAGGAAAGTGTGTCTATTCGCAGATGATGCCAAGGCTTTTTCCAAGTCTCAAGGCCAGACCCAACTGCCAGCCATCTCTCCTTTATGCTGTATCACAAAGCACTACTGGGAGCAACTGCTGGCATTCGGGCCTGGCGGTGAAACTGCTAGTGGTGCGCTGATTCAGGACATTTCTATACTGATACCGGTCACCTTATGGGCGAGTTTTTGACCAAGGGGACATGGGGGGGGAGGGTGGTACAGCAGAGATTGATGGCGAAAGCATTACTGTAGTTTTGTTTGCTGTACTGCAGTTGCATGAGTCAGATGGCGCACGGCTGAGGAGGTGAGCAGAGGGTGTGTACCAGTCACCATCAGGGACCAGGTTCGTGGGGTGGGGGTGCTCTAGTGGGTGGGGGGGTACCACTGGGCACCACAAAGAATGTTTGGGAAGATAGAGAGGGGGTGCCAATAGACGCCAGGGAGAACTTAGGGGATAGGGAAGGGTGTCACTGGACACCAGGTAGGTCTTACAGGGAAGGGGAGAAGGAAGCTTTTGACTCTGTCCCTCACAGAAGGCTAGTGAATAAACTAAATAGCCTTGGAGTGGGACCGAAGGTAGTTACATGAGTGTGAAACTGGCTGGATGGGGGGGGGGGGCAGTACATGTGACCCACCTGAACTTAAGCAAGGCCTTTGACTCGGTCCCCCACAGAAGGCCAGTGAACAAACTAAATAGCCTTGGGGTGGGACCAAAGGTAGTTACAGGAGTGAGAAACTGGCTGAAGGTAGAAGTCAGAGGGTGGTGGTAAATGGTGTGCACTCAGGGGAAGGCAAAGTGGCTAGTGGGGTGCTACAGTGTTCAGTGCTAGGTCCAGTACGCTTCGATATATTTATCAGCAATACAGCGGAGGGATTGGTACAGAAGTTGTGTCTATTTGCAGATGATACCAAAATCTGCAACAGGGTGGAGACATTGGGGGGGGGTACAAATGAGGGAGGACCTTAGCAAACTGGAAGAATGGTCAAGGGTCTGGCAACTGAGCTTTAATATAAAGAAGTGCAAGATCATGCACATGGGGCACAGGAGTCCCACTGCCAAGTACCAGCTGGAAAGGGAAGAACTGACAGAAACAAAACAGAAACGGGACCAGAGGGGAATTATTTCAGATGATGTGAAAGTGGCTAAGCAGCGTGACAAGGGGGTGGGGAGAGCCAGCAGGGTGCTGGGGTGCATAGGAGGGGGAAATCACCAGCAGGAGGAGGGAAGTCATAATACCCCTGTACAGGTCATTGGTGAGACCTCACCTTGAGTACTGTGTACAGTTCTAGAGGCCCTGCCTCCAGAAGGACAGACAGGGTTGAAGGGGTTCAAAGGAGGGCAGCCAAGATGGTGCAGGGCCTACATCTGAAGCCCTATGAAGACAGACTCTGGGAATTAAACATGTACTCTCTGGAAGAGAGGAGGGGAGACATGAAAGGCTTATAAATATCTCACGGGTGTGAACAAGGTATGGGAGAAGAGTATATTTGAGAGAAAGAGTTGCACAAGAACTAGGGGCCATGCAATGAAGCTTTGGGGGGGGGGGGAGAGAGAGACTGAGGGGGAAATGTCAAAGTTTTTCTTTATGGAGAGGGTAGTGGAAGCCTGGAAGAGATTCCCGGCAGAAGTGGTGGAAGCTAACACAATCAGACTTCAAGAATGCGTGGGATAGGTATAGGGGAATCCTACCATTAGGGCTAATGGAAAAAAGTGGAGGACCTATAGGCGGGTTAGGATAGGATTAGCAGGGCGGACTGGGTGGGCCAGTAGGTCCTTATTTGCCAACAACTTCTATGTTTCTATGCTATGACTGCCAAGTACCAGTATGCAGACTTATTGGGGTGTGGGTCATGCTCGATGGCAAGACTTTACAATTTCCTATGTGGAAATGTGGAAGTGCCCTAGGAAATGTGAACTGCCATGGTCACATTTCCGGAGGAAATGTAGCAGCTGCAGGGGTTGATTTTACATTCTCCAGGCACAGTGCAAACTGTCTGGGGCAACTGTGACTCCCCGCCACTTTCCCGTTTGGACAAGTGTAACAAAACACCCATCTCAGGCCCAACAGCCTCACCACCCATGTCCCCTTAGAAAACATAACCTACAACTTGAGTATTAGGAATAAAACAGCACACTGCCAATCCCATCTTAATAGTCCCAAGGCCAGACCCAAATGCCACCCACCTCTCCTTTAAGCTACATCACAAAGCACTACTGGGAGCGACTGCAGGCATTCAGGCCTGGCAGGGAAACTGTTAATGGTGTGCTGCTTCAGGACATTTTTATATTGATACCAGTCACCTTGTAGGTGAGTTTTTTGACCAAGAGGACATGAGTGGGGAGGGTGGTATGGCGGAGACTAGTGGTGTAAGAGTATTAATTACTGTAGTTTCTTTTTTGTTTTTTGCTGTACTGCAGTTGCACGAGTTAGATGGCGCTTGGCTGAGGAGGTGAGCAGAGGGTGTGTGCCAGCCACCATCAGGGACCAGGTTCGTGGGGTGGGGGGTGCTCTAGTGGGTGGGGGGTGCCACTGGGCACCAGAGAATATTTGGGAAGAGAGAGGGGGTGCCACTAGACGCCAGGGAGAACTTAGCAGGCTAGGGAGGGGTGTCACTTGACACCAGGTAGGACTTACAAGGAAGGAGAGAAGGAGGGGTGCCACTAGACAGCAGGGGAAACCAAGAGGATGGGGAAAAAGAGGGCATCACTGGAAATCAGAGAGTAATTGGAAAGGGAGGAGGAAGGACATAGCACTGCTGGAGAGGGTCCAGAGGAGGGTGACCAGGATGATTCAGGGCATGGGGGAGGCCCTATGAGGAGAGACTGGAAAAGCTCGGGCTGTACACACTGGAGGAGAGACAGGGGGAACATGATAGGGGTCTTTAAACACATAAAAGGAATAAATAAGGGTGGAGTCAAGGAGATGTTCATGCTAAAGAAGGGGGGAGAACAACCAGAGGGCACTTATGGGAAGCTGGAGGGGGGAATTACAGGGGGAACGAGAGACACTACTTCACTGAGAGGGTGGTGGAGCCATGGAATCACTGCCCAGAAGTCTGGTGGAAGAGGCACAGTGGAGGGCTTCAAGAAGGAGTTGGACAGGTACAAGGAAAACTGAAGCCGAAGAAGGCCTCTCTGGGGCTGGGGGGTGGGAAAGCGAACACCCATACGTGTCTGGCTACCGAGCAGACCACGACAGACCATGAGAGGCCTATTCTGCTGGCTTTTAGCATGTTAGACGGAGCCCCTCCCCAAAAAAAAAACAACCTCCATTATACCTTGGGACCAGTGTAAATCATTGCCATTTTCCCACCTGGACCAGTGCAAAAATAGTTAAGTGTGACCTCTGAGCTGGACCATTATCTCTAGACCTGAAACTCTGATGCACCATTTTTTCATTTCTATCTTATTAATACCTACAAGGCCCAAAAATCTAAATGCTGCAGTGAGAGCCACAATTTTTATAATGGAAGCCAGGAGACATCACAATTAAAAGACTATAAAAATAATGAATCATCTTTGAATTGTACTTTTGGGCTGGCCAGCTATCGTAGCAGTAGAGTAAGCATTTGCCATCCAGATGATCCAGGTTCACACCCCAAGTTTGGGACATCTGGTACCAAACAGTGAGGAAGAGTTGTAGCATCTGCCTGAGACGCCTTCTGCCTTGGGAACAGAGGGCACCCGCTTCTGCTGCATGACTGCCCCCTAGTAGCCCGGGGAGGGCATATTGTGCAGGAAGAAATAAGTGGTCCCTCTGGAGCGCCTTACGTCAGCACGCACCTGCTGCCTTGGTGGTATGGAGGCAGCACACGCCCACAGTGTGGCTGGTAGGGGGAGTTCCCCCACCCTTCCGATGGTCCCGATAAGGTGTTCTGCTAAGTTGCTCCTCAGGACCACGCCTGGGGAGAGAAAAGGAGGGCTCAGTGGAAAAAAATACCCCAGCAGCCCCAAGCAGATGAAGCCCCCCCCCCCCAATGTCACAGTAAAGCCTCATCACCAACTCCTGCGGCTTGCCAACTCCACCTCCTGGATTTAACCATCAAGTGAAGTACTCTCCCCTTTAACTTGGGGAAACGAGAGTACCACCCGCAGGGAACAAGCTGTGGGTTGTGGTCAGGATTCCGGAAAGGATATCAAGCAGAGGCTGATGTCGTGCTGAACCACTGGAGGACTACACTAAGCAGCAGAGTTTGGGCAGGTGGAAGGAAGACCTGGCGACTATCTAAGAGAAATGGGGGAAGGGGGAGAGAAATAAAAGTAAACAAAAAATAAAAACAAAAAAAAAAAAAACACTTTCAAAGCCAAATTCCCCTAAAGCATTTCGCTTCACCTTCTGCTGCAGAGAGGAGTCGCATGTTTCACTGGAAGTTCAGAATGCAAAACCTATCACGAGTGATAGGAGTCAAGGAAATGAGAATAATCCTTAAGGAGCACTTGGATGAGATTGGGCCAGACATGGATGCTGACAATAGGTGGGAAATCATCAGGACGGGGGTGCAGGATGCTACCAGGACCTGCTCAAGAGCAAGACGAAAATGTGGAAGGGCCCGAAAACCCTGCTGGTGGACCAGGGAGGTGAGGGGAAAGAAGGAATTCTATAGGCAATTCAAATGCTCAAAGAGTGAAAGGGATCGAGGGGAGTATAAGCTGATGGCCAGAAGGGCCATTAGGGTGGTGAGGGCAGCTAAGACAAGGAAGGAGCAGAACCTGGCCAGGAAAATTAGGAAAGGGAACGAGGAGTTCTTTAGATACATTGGGGAAAAACGAAGGGGGAAGGGGCAGATTAGCAGAATTAAAATGGGAGGGATGGGCACAAGACCCGGGGGAGCAGGCTGAGGTACTAAATGAGTACTTCGCCACAGTTTTCACCAAGGAAAGTAGGGGGGCTGCATCATACATGGGAGGAGACAGTGAAACTGGGGGAGGGGACCCTACCAACCGGTGGTCTGGGGAGGGGGGCATCACTGGCAGGTGGGGGGGAGGCTAAGCACGGGATGAGGTAACAGAGGTGGAAATCACGGCACAGAGACTGAGGAAGTCCTCAGGTCCCTTAAGACGGAGAAAGCACCGGGCCAGATAAATTACATCCCAGACTGCTGAAGGAACTGGCGGATGTCCTGGCGAAACCACTGGTGGAGCTCTTCAGCATCTCTCTGAGGACAAAGTGGGCGCCCCCGGACTGGAAGGTGGCGCATACAGTGCCTGTCCACAAGGGGGGGGGAGATCAAGGGAGGTAGCAGGGAACTACAGGCCAGTCAGCCTGACATCAGTGGTGGGCAAGGTGATGGAGGGCATTGTCAAGGAGAGACCGGGGGGGGGACCTGAAAATGTTGGGGTGCCTGGACGATACACAGCATGGATTCGTCCTGGGGAAATCATGTCAGACAAACCTTGTGGAGTTCTATGACTGGGTGACGAGTGCCTTGGACCTGGGTAGACCAGTGGACGTCCTCTTTCTTGACTTCAGCAAGGCATTTGACTCTGTTCCTCATGGGGGCCTGTTGGATAAGCTGGGAGAAATAGGGGTGGGGGATCAGATGGATAGGCAATTGGCTCCAGGACCGGACCCAGAGGGTTGTGGTTGGCGGGATAGTCTCATCTCCAAGGAGGGTCATTAGTGGGGTCCCTCAGGGATCGGTCCTTGGGCCCCTCCTGTTCAACACCTACGTCTCCGACATAAGAAAGGGTACCAGGAGTGAGATGAGTCTCTGTGGAGAACTCAAAACTGGGGGCGGTGGTGGATGGGGAGGAGGGGAGGGTGGCCCTACAGGGGGACCTAGAGGCTCTGGAAAGGTGGTCTAGAAAGTGGAAGCTGAGGTTCAATGCAGGGAAATGTAAGGTTCTGCACCTGGGAGCCAGAAACCCGGGCCAAGTGTACACCCTGGGGGGGGGGATACTACAAGTCTCGATGGCTGAGAGGGACCTGGGGGTGGTGGTGGTGGTGGTGGATGTCAAGATGAACAACTCGGAGACTTGTAGGAGGGCAGCGGCAAAGGCCAACAGGATGCTTGGATGCATCGCTAGAGGAATAACCTCCAGAAGGAGGGAAGTGATACTCCCACTGTATAACTGCTTGGTGAGGCCGCACCTAGAGTACTGCGTGCAGTTTTGGAGAAAACATTTGAACTCCTGGAGAGGGTCCAGAGGAGGGCAACCAAAATTATTTGGGGCTTGGGGAATAGGACCTATGGGGAGAGGCTCGAAGAGCTACATATGTACACACTGGAAGAGAGAAGGGACCGGGGGACATGATAGAGGTCTTCAGATACATGAAGGGGTGAACAGGAGGAGCAGTCAGGGTGTCTGAAGGAAGGAAAAGGGGGACGCAACTAGAGGGCATGGGTGGAAGCTGGAGGGGGGGGAAGATTCAGGGGAGAAAGGAGGAGATGCTACTTCACTGAGAGGGTGGTGGAGCAATGGAATGCGCTGCCCAGGGGGCTGGTGGAGGCAAAGACGGTGGAGGGGTTCAAGAGGGGGTGGGGCAGGTACAGGGGAAGGGTTCTGGAAGCAACATCCAGTGCAGAGAGATTATCCGGGACTGGGAAGGGAGAAACCAGAGAGAGAGAGGGGGCGGCAAGGTCAACTCCCAAGTTGGGGGCTAACCAAACGAGCAGACACGAAAGATCGTTAGGCCTATTCTGCTGGCATTTTAGTATGTTAGTATGAGTAAAGTGAACGCCAAGTTCACAATTACATGACAGTCAGAAATGCTTCAAAGGATACCCATGAAGCATGGGCAACATTATGTTTCTAACACTGAACAGCTTGTTGAACAGGGTTCTTGAGATGAGAAACCTAACCCACGAACAACAGTTGCTCTGCATCGAACAGACTCCCACTCCCTTTAGAGCACGTTAATTACATAGTTACATAAGCAATAAGACGACAGGGTGTGCATGGAACATATTTTACTGCACGGCCAGGGGTGTAATAAGGCACGAGGCCTTGGCAGAGTGCCTTTAGACCCTGGTGTGCGGTAAATACAGGTTACTCACCTGTAACAGGAGTTCTAGGAATGGTATATGTTGTTCATCCACACTCATTGGCAGGTATCCTTGCCGCTTTAAATCTTGCCGGAAGGTCTTCAAGCTTGCTCCTCCCACCCACCCGGGTGGTATAACTCTCGGCTCCGCCCCATGACGCCAGATCTGGCTCCGCTGGAAGCTCAGGTTGTAGGCCGGGAAGCCGGGAGGATTGGATTGTAGGGATGAACAACATATACCATTCCTAGAACTCCTGTTACAGGTGAGCAACCTGTATTTCTAGGGACATGGATATGTTGTTCATCCACACTCATTGGCAGACTCTAGCAGTTCTCCGGGAGGAGGGAGGCAAGACTACACCCACTATCATTACTTGGGAAAGAGAGACTGAGAACCGAGGCCCAAAACCAGCATCCCGAGCGTGACTCAAGGTCGATGTGGTAATGGGTAATGAAGGTGCTTGCTGACTTCCAGGTAGCAGCCCTGCAGATTTCCTGGATAGGGGCGCCCCTGAAGCAGCCACGTTGCAGCAGTATGGCGGGTAGAATGAGCTCTTCATCCCTCTGGGAGGCTCCATGCCCGTAACTTATAGCAGAGATCTATGCAGGAGTGACCCACCTGCTTATACGTCCGCTTGGCTGCAGGTCTGCCAGATCTTGACTTCAGCGTGGGTGACAAACACCATAGCTGAACTCTCCCAATTTCAGCAGATGCGCTCTTTGTAATAAGCGGCCCTCTTCTAGGGTCCAAGTATGGAGCCTATATTCGGCCTCCGGGTGTGATTGGGGTAGAACACCGGCAGAGCCAACACCTGGTTAAGGTGAAACCCGACACCACCTTCTCGAAGGAATTTCGGTGGGGAAGAGACAACCTTGTCCCTGTGGAAGACCAGGTAGGAGACTGGCGATGGCCGCCTGGAGCTCTCCTATATCCTTCTGGCTGGACGGATAGCCACCAAGAAGGCGGTCTTCCACGACAGGTGAGAGAGAGCACACCTGTGCATAGGTTCAATGGCTTGCCCATGAGCTTTGCCAGTACCAGCAGTAGATCCCACGGGTGGGGGTTCCCGCACTGGAGGAAATGTGATCAAGGCCTTTGGCGCCAGACCCACCTTCTCCTGCGCCACCGACTGCTTCCCGGCCAGCGCCCGGTAAGAGAGATGGCTGCCAGGGTGCACCCTTTAGGGTCGTCAACCCAAGCCCTTGATTAGAAAGGACCATAACAGTCCAAGATGCTTGCTAAGGAACAGGAGGAAGGGTCTGCCCTTGTTTCAGACACCAAATGAAAACCTTTTCCATTTGAAGGCATAGCATTTTCTGGTCGACTCTTACGGATGCGCCTAACTACATTGAGGACCTCGTCGGAAAGACATAAGGCCTGGAACTCTAGTCACTGGTGGAACCAGGAATGGGCCAGGTAGGATTGAAGCAACCGGATGGAACACCTTCCCCGATTGACTGAGAGCAGGTCCGGCGAAGCTGAAGCTGCCGAGTCCTGGAGCTGAGACTAAGGAGATCTGGGTACCAGAACTGGTGAGGCCAAATCTGGGGCTACATGACACTCAGCTTTGTCCTCCTCGCTTGAGAAGCACCTTGTGGACTGGGGGAATGGGGAAAGGCGTAAAGAGGCCGGGGTCCACTGCCTCGAGAAGGCATCCCCTTGCAGCGAGCCCTGCTGAGGGGTGGGCATGGAACAGTCTCAGCTTCGCTCTCCTGAGGCTAACAGGTCCACCTGAGGTGTGTCCCCAATGGGAGAACAGATGCTGTACTACCTCCGCAGGAGAGACCACTCGTGGGATGCGGCCCTATCCGCTCAGGGCATCAGCCAGGGTGTTGGAGGCTCCTGCCACATGAATGGCTAGGAGATCCGCCTCCAGGCTGCGCACGACAGTGACCAAATGCGAGAGCTTCCCTTGCATAGAAGCATGGAGCGCCCGCCTCTGGCGGTTTAGATAGAAGATGGTCGTGGTATTGTCCATTCACCCGACCACGGACTCTCGGAGGAACTGAGCAAAGGCGGTGAGAGCTAGCGGACCACTCGAGCTCCAGCAGGTTGATGTGGCATCGACTCCTGTGGGGACCAGAGGCCATGAGCCCGGTGTTCCCCAGATGGGCACCCCAACCCATCAGAGAGGCATCGGTCGATAGAGAGCCGTCGGCTCGGGGCGGACGTAATGGGATGCCCTCCTGCAAAATGACCTGGAACGGTCCACCACTGAGAGCGCTCCACATCCCTGAGTCACCGACACAAGCTGGTCCAAAGGATCGCAGGCAGACTACTGGCTGGCCAGTCCCCATTGAAGGGGATGATGTTCCATGGGCCCAACGACCACGCTGGTGCAGGCCGCCATGAGACCCAGGAGGCGTGAGGGAAGTCCGGCAGGTGCAATTGCCCAACCAGAATGATCAGGCAAAGGAGGAAAGAACCCCGCCCTGTCCGGCCAGGAGCTCGCTTCTGGTCGAGAGAGTCGAGCTGCGCCTGATGAATAGAATCACCTGCTTTGGCTCGAGTTCTGACTTGGCCTCTGATAAGGAGGCCCAGTTGAGAGCGTGACCTGGAGGGCTAGATCTCTGGACCACTCCGCCCTTCCTGGAGGGAGCTGCTATCAGCCAGTCGTCCAGGTAAGGTACACCCGACCCCTCGGCGCCGAGAGGAATGCTGTCACCACTGCCATGCATTTGGTGAAGACCCCTGGAGCTGGAGACAAGCCAAGGGCATGGCTTGAACTCGGAATAGTGATCCTTCCGCTGAAGCGTGCGAATCTCTGGTGAGACGGACGGATAGGGACGGAAAACGCCGCCCTGCAAGTCCAGAGAGCAGAACCTATCACTGCTGCCCAAGGATGGCATTATCTTGTTTTATGCAGTTACCATCCTGAAGGTTCGGTGACCTTAGGAACTTGTTTAGGGTCGGTAGGTCGGAGAATGGGGCGCCAGCCCCCGTCCGGTTCGGAACCAGGAAGTACCTGGACACAAACCCTGGTCTGAAGGAGGGTCCGCCACCTCTCATCACCTCCTTCTGGAGGAGGAGAGCTGCTGCCTGCTCGACCAGCCGCCAGTGAGGCTGGGGACTCCCAAGCTCTCGAGGGGCGCCACGGCTCTGAAGGGTGGTGCCTGCTCAATTCCAGAGGCAGCTCTCTTCCCACCACCTTCCAGACTCCACCTGTCGTGGTAACAGCTGACCAGGCGGAACGGAAGTGGGAACTGCCTCTCCACGGGGACCCAGGGTAAGGTGACGGAATGGGGCTGACACCCTCAGCCCGTCACTGGGCAGGCTTGGAGGAGGGACCGCCGAGGGACCTCCTGGGCCTTTTCCTCCTGCCTCCTGTTAAGAGGAAGCCGGGCGCTTGGGTTTGGGATGCCAAGGTCGGTGCCTCGCTGGCCCTGACGTTGCTGGGCCGGGGTGCTGGGGCACAGAAGGACTAAAAGGGCTTGGGCTGGGTTTCAAGTGCCTTGTCCTTCTGAGCGGAAGAGACCGAGTCCAAGGTAGCATTGACTCCTCGATCCTCTGCAGGTGACCTTCCACCCCAGGGTCAAGAGGTCAGTCCCCAAAAAGGGGAACATCCGCCAACTTGTGCTGGGTATCCAAGTAAAGGTGGATATCCTCAGCCGCCCGCTGCACGAGGCCACTGCGTCCCAATTTTATCTGGCACATGAGTCCCTATATCCAAAGCAGTCTGGAGCTGCTGTTTGCCACTGCCCTGGTCCCGCACCTGCTTAACCGTAGTCTGCAGATCGGCGGAAGATGAGTGGATGACCTCATCCAGGGAGCCCAACAGGGCATGAGAAAATGTGCCATGAGGACGGCCGAACTGGCCTGACGAAGGTCAGAGAGGACGAGCGAGACTTTTCGCCCGACAGTCCATTTTGGACTCTTGTCAGGTTTGTCGCCCACATCCCTGGCGCTTGCCGGGCGCCGAAAACGCTGTCGGTAACCAACCCTCAAGCGAGGAGGTTCCAAAACGGACAAGGAACCGGTAGGGATCGCAGATACTTCTTGGCCATCCTGGCCAAGGCGCAGGGCAGGAAGCAGGGCGCTGCCAAAGCTCCAGTGCCGACCTACTATGGCCTCGCCACCGGAAAGGCCTCCGCCGGAGAATCCCTGGTCCAGAATCTCCGTGAGGGGATACCGGGCCCGTTGGAACGGTTCGAGCCCCATCCCGTGGACTCGAGATGAGCCGGCAGTCCTAAGAAGGACGACGGCTATCGCCCATTGACTGACTCTGAAGACTCCAAGTCCAGTCGCTGAGTAGGAGGAATCATCTTCGACTCGAAGAGTCCTCGAAGAGCTGCCTCTGGCCTGAGCCACCCCTTCACCTGCCGAGGTCGGTCGGGAGTGAGGGTACTGACAGCCGAGTGGGGTATTCCTTAGCCGAGTCGAGAATCCTGGTCGGAGCCCCACTGGTGGCTGTGGAGGCGGAGGTTCCACCGAATCCGTGGAGCAGCTGGTTTTGGCCGAACAACCGCCTGGGTATAGCTCCTCGGATAAGTCGGGGTTGTGTCGGCCGCTCGGTGACAGCCACTAATGGCCGGGAAGGCGGCGTGGGGCTACTCCCGGCCAGGAGAGCTCTTGCAACATAAGGTCCTCGTACGTCCGGACGCATTTACGCCGAAGCCTTCCTCGCCCGAGGAGGAGGAGGACGAGGGACGAGCGGGCGACGCCGCCATCAGCGTGCCGGTGACCGAGACCGCCTGGTGATGGTGGGATCGGCTGGACTGCGAAGAGGTCCGGAGACCGGGACCGAGTCCCGAATTTCCAGGTCGGTGCGGGGAGGTGTCGGCCGAACCGGCACTCCCTTCGGCTGGATGGTCCATCCGAGGGCTCGGAACCGGAGGCACAGGCGAGCCCATCGATCTCAACTCCTCCCGGGGAACCGGGAGAGGGGAAGCTGCTAAAGGCGACAGCCCGCCCAACGGTCGAGAAAATCTCGACTTTGCCGGTGGGAGTCTCGGTCAACTGACCTGACGGGACACCGTGGAGGCCAGTGGCTTAGCCGCCGGTCGACGATCAGAGAGGGACCTTTCCCCGCCTCCCAAGAGCATCGGACGGAGGGACTTACCCCGTCCTCCTTTTGGACCGAGAATAAGGTCCAGCAGACGAGGGCCTTCTCCTTAGTGGAGAGGGACAGACAAAGCTCCTTAAAAGCCGCCGCAGGAAGAACCCAGAGAGAGCGGATAAATGCCGCGGCCGAGGAAGATCACGGCCCGCGCCGCCTCCTCTTCGAGGCGCATCATCCGCCGAGCTGATCCGGCTGAGCCCGGCCACGACACCGCCAACCGGGCCTCCTTGACCCCACCGAGGGAACGCCGGACGGCGCAGTTGCAATCGGGCAGCACGGTCTCCGAGGACGAGGGCCGAGAAAGATGAGTACAGGTCGCAAGCTCGCGGGTCGTGTTCGCTGCCTAAGCAGTAGACACACGTGAGTGTGGATCCGCCTCGAGACATCTTCTGCCCGCATGGGCATCTCCAAACTGGAGTCGATTTGTCCATCGCAGCCGCCGAGGGATCAAGACTGAAGTCTTTTTCGCAAAATTTATTTTTTAAATCCGCAAACGGAGAAATAGGAACTAGCTCTCAAACGGCAGAGCGTTAAGGAGGGAACCTGAGCTTCCAAGCGTAAGGAAGATCTACGTCATGGGGCGGAGCGAGTTATACCACCCGGGTGGGTGGGAGGAGCAAGCTTGAAGACCTTCCGGCAAGATTTAAAGCGGCAAGGATACCTGCCAATGAGTGTGGATGAACAACATATCCATGTCCCTAGAAAATATGTTTCCATGCACACCCTGGAGGGTCTTATTGCGCTTATAAAATGGTCATGCATTTTTTTGGCAAATAAAGCAAGGAAAACGTTAACTGCATAAAAACTTATTTTTGCTGAAAAAATTACTACGCAGCATAAAGTATTTCTGCATTGAATTAATGGTGAAGGGAGGGATAGAACAATAACTGGGAAGTGAAGTGGGTATTTGAAGAAGAAAAATTAATTTTTTAACATTTCTTTTATTGTTTTCTGTTTACTTTAAGGAAAAATCACTTAAGTCTGACTAATGAAATTCACAGGTCCATTGAAAGTCATGGGGCCATTAAAAGTAAATGGACCTTGACTGAAAGATGTCATCACTCCAGCTAGTGGCAGTGTGTTTATTTTGATTTCATTCTCTTTCTTTGTTTCTTGTCTACTTTCTTGTGTGATATCATTCTTTTGCCCCAGTACCGAGCTCCATCTTTTATGATCTTGGCAGGAGGCACTCCAATACAAGCGAAGGCTTGTTTCATAACGGTGTCCCGTTACAGCCATGACTTCTCGGCTTTGGAGCCTGCCTCAGACAGCAAATGAACAGCTGTCAACTTAATCGAGTGGTTTGTGTAAGTTTGACTCAACGATGCCTCTCTGCTTATCGTGGTCATGGGTGTGGACAGTGTGTTTAATCCAAGCGGTTGGGTAGTGTACCAGGTTTCTTAGCAGTCCAAGAAATATTGCGGCAATCTGCGTGGGTTACAATAGAGGGTTGGAGCATCTGACGGCAGTTTGGAAAGATATTTCTTTAAACATTTGACAGGGCATTGTGGTGAGTTTGGTTCAGCATACATGAACCCTCCGTGAGACCGTTTACTGGGCTCATATGGGTCACTGTGATTTTTCGTTGCCTCGTTGAATGAGAGGCTGACATACTCTGTGCTGTTCTCATCCACAAGGAAAATGAAACTGTCAGGTTTCAGGCTTTTGAGGTCCTCCCGCCGGCACCTGGCCATGTACAACTGTATGTCTAGCCAGACTTTTTTTTTTTTTTTTATAGAAGGCCAGGCGCAGTGTCAGGAGATAAAACTGGAAATTTCTTGAGCAATATTAAAATCGGCCTTTGAGATTGGAGGGTAGTGCTTTGAAACATCTTTTTGTGGTCTCCGGTAACGTTTTGTGACAGAGACAAAGGCGTTGTTGCTTGTGTTAAAGTCTCGATTTGTTATGATGTTAATTTGCCTTCCAATCTGCATCGAATTCAAGTGTCTATTCAGGGATGATCGCAAACTGCAATAACTGCTGATTGAATACTCTCTTCCTTCAGTGTTCCTCACTTCGACATAAAAGCGCCAGAAAGCCTCATTGATCTCAGTGGTGATGGTAGTTTTTAAATCGATTCAGTAGTTTTTTGCTGCTTTCCAATCATTGAAAACTTTTATGGCCCAGAATGTGGTCTTTTGTGTGTTGATTTCATTTTTTCCATCCTCTATCATCACATCAACGGCATCACTGCTTAGTGTTAAGTGCCGTGAGGTGCTTGCAATTTTGCTGCCAGTTTCACTGAAATTGACATTTGCCACCGTCTTTGACAGTTTCGAATTCATGCCAGTTACAGCTCCAACTGTCAACTGCCGTGATGAACTGGGCATCGGGTTTGCAGTCTTTGTTAGATTTACTGCCATATTTGCAATCTTTGGCTTAACAACATCTGCTGCCTTAGCAGTCACTGTCATTCGCGGTGGCATCGTGCTGACAGTTTCTGTGCAATTTACAAGACTTACTGTGGGACTTGCCGGCTTTTTCTCTACTATAGTAAAATTGTCCTCTGGCATGCTAAAAATCCTCTCCATCTCCTCATCCGACATGCTGATATTAAAATCTACTTAGTTTGTTGTAAACATCGTTAACTTTTATAAAAGACGGGTAGGCTGAATAATCCAACTATGTTTTCCTCACACTTCTCAAATACAAAGATGGCAGACAGTAAAAATGCTAACGTTCCATGGCTTATAGATCTTGGCCTTTTTACTGCCAGACCCTTTTTTTTACCCATGCATGCAACATATTTCATGCATGGGTAACTAGCCAATCACATTGTTCGATTTAGCCTACCTATTTTATAAATTGTGATTTACAGCAGACAAAGGCCTTAGGACCCACTGAGTCTGCCAGATTCCAAATAATTTGTGAACTGTACTCTACTGGACATTCACACATTTCCCATGTTAACCTATCCCCCATTCATTTTCACAAAATCCATATGTCTATACCATATCCATATGTCTATACCATCCATGCTTAGAGTAATTTACAGTACTAGAACACATTACTTCCTTTGGAAGCCTGTTCCAATTTTCCACCGCACTGTAAGTGAAATACTTCCGGAAATCTTTTCTTTGAACATTCCTCCCACCAACTTCACAGAGTTTCCCCTTGTGCTAGTGTCTGTTTTAATTTTACATAATTCCTTGCATTATACTGTGTTTATTCCATTTAAAAACGTCTTATATTTCTCCATCACGTCACCCCTTTCCCTTCTGCTGCCCAACGTGTACAGATTCAAGTCTAATAATCTTTATGCGTACGACTTGCTTTGTTGCTCTTGTATCATTTTTTGTTCTCCTCTGCACTGCCTCAACCTTATCCCCCACCCCACTGCCTCAACTCTATCTCCATCTCCCCCCCCCAAAGTGTGGATTATAGAATTGCACACAAAACTCAAAGTGTGGCCTCACCCTGGATTTGTATAAGGGCACTATTAACATACTAACATACTAAAAGCCAGCAGAATAGGCCAAATGGTCTATCTTGTCTGCTTGAAAGCCAGCAACCCATTACCTCCTTTCATCTACCGATTCCCCTAGCTATACAACCCAGCATTTTATTGGTCTTATTTTATTTGACTTCTTCCAGTTCCTTATGACACAGTGACAAAATAAGCTCTCATTTATTAAACACTCCCAAGTCTCTTTCCTCATCCGTTTCACCGTGTTATTCCACGGAGAGGGTGGCAGAACCATGGAATGCACTGCCCAAGGGACTGGTGGAAGCACAGACTGTGGAGGGGTTTAAGAGGGACAGGTATGGGGAAGGGTGAAGCTGACGAAGTCCAGTACAAGGGGAACATCTTGGACTGGGGACAGAGAAACTGGGGGAGGGAGGGGACAGCAAAATCGGCACCCAGTCTGGGTGCTGACTATCGAACAGACATGAAAGACCAATAGGCCTCCTCTGCTGGCATTTTAGTATGTTGGTATGTTTTTACACCATCCATCATGTACATTACACTTGAATTGCTATAATAAGCATAACCTTACATTTACTGCATAGAATTTCAGCTGCCAAACCCTAGACCATTTCTAAAGTTTTTCTAGATCCTCCCTAATCTTACAATCCTCAGCATGATCTTTTCTGCCACAGAGCTTGGTACTGTCTGTAAAGAAACTCATCTCAGTTTATGCCCTCTCCTGTATCACATAAAAAAAGAACTGGGCCTAAAACAGATCCCTGGGAATTCCCACCAGAGACATACCTCATGCCGGAGATGTCTGTTATGACTGACCAGAGTCCTTCTGCATAACCAATTTCTAACACACTCCTCCCCATCATTTCTTTGTCTGCTTCATCCTTCCGAGAGGATAGCCTATATACACTACACTCTAATTATTCTTTGTTGCAATTATTTATTTATTCCCATAATACTTCAACTATTGCATTATTTTAGCTGTCAATTTCTGTTGTCTGGGTGTTCTCATTTATGTATAAAGTCACCCCTCCCTCTTTTACATATTTTCTATCTTTTCTGAATAATGAGTATAGTGGGATTGATAACCGCCAATCAGGAAGCAATATGGCACACACCCCCTCCTCCCTCCTTTATTTTAAATGTCATTCAATAAATACATCAGAATGTTTGCCCAATGCACTAGCTGCACCTGGTGATTGATGTAAGGTAAGCCATTCTTTTTGCACAACTGTTGTCATTCCAAAATGTTCCCCAATTTCCCATGCATCTAAAGTCACTTTCTACACACCACTTACTTAGCCAGGTGTTAAAGAAAGAATCCAAGTATTCCCCACTTTCACCCTCGGACCAAACTGGCAGGACCTCGGAAAATGAGAATGATGATACAGAAACATAGACAATGACAGCAGAAAGACACCAAAGGTCCATCCAGTCTGCCAGTTCCCCATTTAGCCCGGAGGCCTACTGTTCCTCCAGGGTCCTAGCCCTCCCCACCACCCCCTCCATTCTCCACCCCGATTCTGACACCCTGAGCACCCAATATACCGTTCCTTCTGTCCCAGCCCTGCTTAAAACCACTAATGGCTTCTGCACCCGCCACCTCGGCTGGCAGCCTGTTCCACGGCTCCACCACCCTTTCTGTAAAACAGTGTTTCGTCAAGTCCCTCCTGAATCTCCCTCCTGCTAGCTTCCACTCATGGCATGACAGCGAGCTAGTATTCAAGTTAAATACTTCCCCACAGTTCACCCAGTTAATTACTTTTAGGAATTTGAAGGTCACCAACACATCTCCTCCCTCTCTTCTGGTCTCCCGCGAGTACCTGTTCAGTGCCTTAAAGGGACATTGTCAACCCCCCTTAGGTCTCAAAGTGTCCCTAGTTTACAAAACACATTTTATGAGTGCCAAAATTCAGTAAAGATTGCTAATGTAGCTGGTAGTTTGATTCTGACTTATTTTCTTTGAAAAAGTGAAATATAGAATGCTCAACATACTGGTGTTACCACACCAAAACAGGTTTGTTTACATTCCTTGATCAACTCCAAATGCATCTTTCCTGGACTTGGGAACACCCCCAACACAGACTATCCCCTCATTATGTAGTGGGAGTTTAGGAGGCTACTGCCTCATGAGTGACTACACTGTTTGGGTGTGTTTCTAATGCTCAGGAAGCATGCAGCAAGAACAGAACCAGGATTGTAAACAAAACAAGGTTGTCTGTAAATATACATTAGCTTAAAGAGGGACACAGCTCTTCTGGAAAGGATCCAGAGGAGGGTGACCAGGATGATACTGAGACTAGGGGAAAGGCCCTATGAGGAGAGACTGGAAGAACTCAACCTGTACTCACTGGAAGAGACACGAAATGGGGGGGATATGATAGAGGTCTTCAAATATCTCAAAAGAATTCCATTAACCTCCTGGAGAGGGTCCAGAGGAGGGCAACCAAAATTATTTGGGGCTTGGGGGACAGGACCTATGAGGAGAGGCTCGAAGAGCTAAATATGTACACTTTGGAAGAGAGAAGGGACCGGGGGGGACATGATAGAGGTCTTCAGGTACATGAAGAGGGTAAATAGGGGAGGAACAGTGAGGTGCTTGAAGGAAGGAGGAGGGGCCACTAGAGGGCATGGGTGGAAGCTGGAGGGGAAGATTCAGGGAGAAAGGAGGAGGTGCTACTTCACTGAGGAGGGTGGTAGAGCCATGGAATGCACTACCTAGAGGGGCTGGTGGAGGCAGAGACAGTGGAGGGGTTCAAGAGGGGGTGGGACAGGTACAGGGGAAGGGTTCAGGAAGCAAAATCCAATGCAGCAAGAATATCCAGAACTGGGAAGGGAGAAGCCAGAGAAGACGAGGGGGACAGCAAGGTCAGCACCCAGGGTGGGGGCTGAACAAACGAGCAGACACGAAAGACCATTAGGCCTATTCTGCTGGCATTTTAGTATGTTAGTATTTTAGTATGAATTAATAGGGTAAGCCTTGAGGGGGTGCTTCAGCTGAGGGAGGTAGGGACACTCAATGAAGCTGGGCAGAGGGAGGAGAGAGAGATTCAGGGAAACAAGGAGACGCTACTTCACTGAGAGGGTGATGGAGCCCTGGAATGCACAGCCAGGGAGTTGGTGGCTGCTACAACAGTGGAGGGGTTCAAGAAAGGCTGGTATAGGGGGACTGTGCATCCCAGAGCCCCGTTTTTTGGGGGGAGTAAGGGACCTTGTAGGGAGGGGAGGGCTACAAACTGTGCCTTGGGAAGGCACTGATCACAGAGCAGACTTGACAGACCATAGGGCCTAATCTGCTGCCTTTTTAGTATGTTAATATTGTAGCATGCATTTCAGTTCTACTAAACAAGAGACAGATAAAACAGACAGCAACATCAATGAAGTTTAGAGACGGTGAGCAATCATAAAATGTGGGGTTTCAAGTAGAAATAATATGATGAAAAACAGGTTGACAGTATCCCTTTAAGTCGCTCCTCATAGGACATGCCCAGCTGGCCCCGAATCCTTTTTTGTTTCCATGCCCCGCATTGTCTCAAGCCTATCCCTATCCTTCCTGAGGTGAGGACTCCAGAACTGGGTACAGTACTCCAGGTGTGGCCTCACTAAGGATCTTCTGCTATCAATACCCCTCTCCTGATACATCTGGGCGTCCTATCAGCCTTGTTGCACTAACTTAATTGCTTCAGAGAGTCAGTGATGTTAACTCCAAGGTGTCGTTATTTAGCCGTGGTACTAAGTCTCACCCCTCACATCCAATATTCCATCCTGGGGTTCTTATTCCCTTTGTGCACCACCTTGCAACTTAGTGATAAAATACATTATTGCCTTTCCCAACTAATTCTAAAAAAATCTTTTTTTAACTTCCCTTATGGGTTTCCCCGCTAAGTCATTTGTCCTTAGATGGATAATGACTTTAGGTTTTACACACACACACACACACACACACACACACACACACACACACTTTTCCTCCATCTGCTCTGTGCTGTATCCTGTTCATCCCCCCCAAACGTTGAACCAGGAACTTGGCAAATAACTATTCTATTTCTCTTATTCCCTGCACTCACATATCTTTCAGTACCCCTTATAACAGTCCCAAATAATTTGTACCTTTTTATTTTTATTTGAATTACTGGAGAGTATTGCTTTACCATAGATTTTAGTGTTTTGTATTCCAAATTTGCCCCAAGTTGTTCACTGGTTTGAATGAGCCAAGTGATGCATAACAATTAAATGTAGTCACATATAAAGTGTTACCTCCCACTCCTCCTAGAATTATTTCCCTTTAGACTACCCTAAACACCCTTTTCAGGCATGCACTGTTCCCCCAAACCCTTCCGTGAAAGCGGGAGCCCACAGAGAGTAGATTTAAATGAAATAAGAAGGTACCTTAAAATCACTGGTTATATATGTTTTTGTCAAGTTTAAAACAATTTCAGCACTAAGGAAATATTTTAAGCTAGCAGCGCTGATCGGACTCTGTGACTGCACTGTACGTACAACGGGATGACATCATTCTAGCGAGTCATGTAATGCATTTTCATGAAACCCTATGGAGTCTATTGTTTACGCTAAATTTGTACATTAAATAGGCTCCATAGGGTTTCATTAAAATGCACTCACTACACGACTCGCCAGAATGACGTCATCCCATTGCACGTACAGTGTGGTAAATGGCTCCAATCAGCGCAGCCCACTTAAAATATTTCCTGACTGCTGAAATTGTTTTAAAAACTTGCCAAAAAACAAATCAATGATTTTAAGGTATTTGCCCATCTCATTTAAAACTACTCCCTGTGGGCTTCACTTTCACAGCAGGGTTTTGGAAATGGTGCACACCTGAAAACGGCTGTTTAGGTGGCCTTTAAAGGGAAGGGCCCCCCCCCCCCAAAAGTCTTTTATTCTGTTTACCTGTGTAGTTTGTAAGTATGAACAGTGAACGCCTCTACTGCACCCTCCTAATGTCATCAAGATTTAAATGTAAATTAAGTTACTTAAGTCTGCTGTGAAAACCTGCTTGACTCAACTGCAAAGGTCATGACCAGACTCCTGTAAGACATCCTGGAATTTAGTGCTGTTGCCATCCTCTGCAGTTCCTATGTCCTCGTCTTATGCTGGTCAGGAAACATTTCGAGGTATAGCAAGCGCCCTACCATTTTCTGTAGTTTAAAGTGTTATCTGGGTTTGAAAAAATGCTTTTTGAGAATACAGGGACTCGATGTAATACAGCAGGTTTTAAATAAAACTGCGAAAACTGATTAGCACAAACTGCTAATCAGTTGTGAATATAGCACTTGCCTCAATTTGATTAACATATTAAAATGCCAGCAGAGTAGGCCTAGCGGTCTTTCATGTCTGCTCGTTTGGTCAGCCTGGGAGCTGCCCTCCTCTGAACCCTTTCCAGGAGTGCAATGTCCCTTTTTAAGTGCAGCCTCCAAAACTGCACACAGTACTCAAGGTGCGGCCTAACCAAGCAGTTATACAGAGGGAGTATCACTTCCCTCCTCCTACAGGTAATCCCCCTAACGATGCATCCCAGCATCCTGTTGGCCTTGGCCACTGCCCTCCTACAAGTCTCAGAGTTGTTAATCTTGACATCCACCACCACCCCCAGATCCCTCTCAGCCATCGAGACTTGTAGCATTCTCCCTTCCCCCCCAGTGTATACATTTGGCCCAGGTTTCTGACGCCCAGGTACAGTACCCTGCATTGAATCTCAGTCCCCACTTCCTTGACCACCTCTCCAGAGTATCTAGGTCCCCCTGTAGGGCCACCCTCCCATCCACCACCTCTCGCAGCTTCGAGTCATCTGCAAACAGACTCATTTCACTCCTGATACCCTTCCTTATGTTAGAGACAGGCACTGAACAGGAGAGGCCCTAGGACTGACCCTCCTTGTCATGCTGTCCATCATCCAAGTACCCAGACTTTTCCAGTACCCCCCCCAGCCCTTCCTTAACAATACCCTCCATCACCTTGCCCACCACCAATGTCAAACTAACGGGCCTGTAGTTCCCTGCCTCCTCTCTTGAGCCTCCCTTGTGGATAGGTACAATATGCGCCACCCTCCAATCCTGTTGAAAAGCTCCACCAGGGGTTCCACGTGGACATCCGCCAGTTCCCTCAGTACCCTGGGATGTAATTCATCCGGCCCTGGTGCTTTCTCCGTCCTAAGGGACCCGAGGGCTTCCCTCACGCTACCGCAATTTCCACCTCCACTTCCTCTGCCCTATGTTTTGCCTTCCCCCCTCCTGCCAGTTATGGCTTCCCCCCTCTTCCCCAGACCTCATCAGTAAAGGTCCCTCCCCCTTCTCAGTTATACTGTCTCCTCCCATGCATGGTGCAACCCCCATTCTCCCAGTAAGACTGAGGCAAAGTATTCATCTAGTACCTCAGCCTGCTCCCCGGGTCTTGCGCCCATCCCTCCCCTGCTCTACTCCTGCTAATTTGCCCTTCACCTCCTCTCTCCCCTCCCCAAACATATCTAAAGACCCTTGTTCCCCCTCCTGATTTCCCTGGCCAGGTTCTGCTCCTTGCTTGCCTTAGCCGACTTCACCACCCTAGGGGCCCTTCTGGCCGTCAGCTCATACTCTCCCTGATCTCTTTCGCTCCTTGAGCGCTTGAAACGCCTACAGGCAGCCTTCTTTTCCCTCACCGCCTCCTGAACCTCCCGGGTCCACCAACAGGGTTTTCGGGCGTTACCACATTTGCACCTCACTCTTGCACAGGTCTTGGTAGCCTCCTGCACCCCCCCCCCGATGACTGCCCACCTACTGTCAGCATCCACGTCCGGCCTTATCCCATGCAAATGCTCTTGAGGATCCTTTCCATCCCTTGAAATCCACCCCCTGAAGTCAGTTACCGCAGTCTTTGTGCGGCCTTCCTCCCCTCCTAGGTCCAGGCAGAACCAGATTGTAGCATGGTCACTCCCTGCCAACGGGTCCCTTACCTCCAGGTCCCCAATCTGGTCACTAGCCGCCAAGACTACGCCCAGTATGCGGGCCTCCCTCGGCTCCCCCACCCGCTGGGTTAGGAACGCGTCCCGGAAGACATCCAGCAACCTCTGCTCCCTGGCCACCGAAGACGTAATTGTGCCCCAGCCTGTCCCTAGCATGTTTAGATCACCCAGTACCACCTCCCTTCCCTTGCCCAATCTACAATATCTCCTAACATCTGCCACCAGACTCTCTCAGTTCCTCCGCCAGCACAGGCGATCTGTAACACCAATCCTATTTTTACTCTCTTGCACCCCTTCATTTTCAGGGTGACTCAAAGTGCCTCCATGTTCCCCTCCACCCCTCTTATACCAATGCTGTTTTTGACGATCAATGCTACCCCCCTCCCATTCCCTCCTCCCTGTCCCTCCTGAACATAGGTAGCCCTCCAAGTTCAGGTCCCAGTTGTGCCCTGGGGTGGCCCAGGTCTCAGTGACAGCTGCCACGCCCACCTCTCCCTCAGCTAGCACCACCTGGAGCTCGGGCATCTTATTTCCCAAGCTCCTGGCATTTAGTAGGACCACCCTCCACCCCTTCCCTGCCCTCCCATTTCCCTTCCATGTGCTCCCGTGTGACCTCATGCTGTCCTCCCCCTGCCTCCTACCTGTTGGCCTTTTTCCATATTCCTCCGGCTCCCTAGGGGGGTGGAGACGGTCCTCTTATCTGACCCCCCAAGACAGCCTCTTCTCCCATCCTCTCTCCTTCACAAGTTTAAACCCCACCTTTCACTGACGAACCCCTCTAGTTCCAGCTTAAAGATTTCCCTCTCTTCCAAATTGAGGCGGAGCCTGTCTCTCCCTACAGACCCTTAATCCTCCCAGGCAGCCCCCCCAGTCCCATCAACCCATGCCCCTTACCTCACACCACTCAGAGCCACTAATTTACCACCCTAATTTTTTGCTTGTTCTCCCCACTAGCCCTTGTTACCAGCAGGATTTTCGAGAAGGTAACAGAGAATCCTATGGAATGGCAAACAGTGGCTAGCTCCCGAAAGCTTGCCTGTATCTCGTAGTTCACTATTCCCCTCTATGTCGTTTGTACCCAGGTTAACCAGCATATCCGGGGTACCTCCACATTCCCATGCCAGTGAGAATACCTCGTGTTTGGCCTTGTGCACCATCAGACCAGGGAAACACCTGGATCTAACTGGACAGGGTTTACCCTCCCTATCCCACCTGATACCCCTGATCATGGAGTCCCCCAACAGGAGCACCTTGCCTCCATTCTCACCCCCCAGGTTTCTTCGTTCTCCATGCCCTTCCTCATCTTTTTTTCCACCTCTTCCCCCCAGTCAGCTCCTCGCTCCTCCCACTATCGGGGTGACATATGCTGCCCTCTCCCTATCGACACCAGCCACCCCCTGTCCTTCGTTCCTGGGCATCCTCCCTTCCAAGTATCCTTTTTTGTGTTGCTAACCCCCATCCCTGCTCATGACTGGTCCTTCCACCCCATCTGTTGGCCTAGCCTGGATCGCACTCCCATCTGTCCTGTCTGCATTTAACACCTCCTTGTCAGCCATGCCCCCCTGGCCCAAACCCTCAGCCCCTTTTATTGCACCCTCCTCCTTGCCCTTCCCCTCAGCCTGCTCTGATCCCCCTGCCACCCGTTTCTCACACTCCTGCCCTCACCCATTTCTTCCATGTTCCAGGCCTGCCTCTGTCCCTCCTCCCTATCTGCCCCATTGTGGCTGCATTCCCTCTCCTCCATGCCCCCCACCCCGTTCTTCCGATTTCGGTCCTTGCCTCTTGTCCCCTCCTCCCCGTCATGGCTGCATCCCCCGTGCTCCCCTCCTCTACTACCAGGCGTAGGGTGTTGAGCAGTTGCTGAGATAATACCAGCCCCCAAGACTCTCCTGCGTCCTACCTCCCTTCCTAGTTTCCCTCTGCTTACAACCCCAGATGCCCGCCTGCTTTTTTGGGAGTTTCCTCCTTTTGGACCCCTCTGTCAGGGTCTTCAATTTGCGCCTGCCCCCCGTACCCTCCATTGCTCCTCTCCCTATGCCAACGTCTTTAGTACTTGGTGCAGCCACACAGGTGACCCCTTGCCAGTTTCCACGCCATATCTTTCCCGCAAATCCCCAAGCTGCCTTCTAATCCCTCAACCTCCTCTCCCCATAGGGCCTGTCCCCCAAGTCCCAAATCATTTTGGTTGCCCTCCTCCGGACCTTCTCCAGGGTTTGACCCCTCTTTAAATCACGGCCTCCAAGGCTGCTTGCACTTGTACTCGAGTGTGTAGCCTGCCAGACAGTTATACAGAGGTATCACTTTCCTCTGGAGGTGATCCCTAGCGATGCATTCAAGCATCCTGTTAGCCTTGCTGCTGCCCTCCTACAAGTCTCCGAGTTGTTCATCTTGACATCCACCACCACCATGAGACCCTCTCAGCCATTGAGACTTGTAGCATTTCCTCCCCAGGGTGTACACTGGCCAGGGTTTCTCGGCCCCAGGTGCAGTACTTGCATTTCCTGCATTGAACCTCAGCTTCCACTTTCTAGACCATCTTTCCAGTGCCTCCAGGTCCCTGCAGGGCCACCCTCCCTCCTCCCCATCCACCACCGCCCCCAGTTTTGAGTCATCCATAAAGAGATTCATCTCACTCCTGATACCTGTCCTTATGTCAGAGGCGTAGGTGTTGAGCCGGAGGGGCCCAGGACTGATCCTGTGGGACCCCACTAATGACCCTCCTTGGGATGAAACTATCCTGCCAACTACGACCCTCTGGGTCTGGTCCTGGAGCCAATTGTCTATCCATCTGATCATCTGGTTCCCCACCCCCATTTTTCCCAGCTTATCCAACAGGCCCTCGTGGGGAACAGAGTCAAATGCCTTGCTGAAGTCTAGAAAGAGGACGTTCACTGGTCTACCCAGGTCCAAGGCACTCGTCACCCAGTCAGAACTCCACAAGGTTTGTCTGAAACAATTTCCCTGGGACGAATCCATGCTGTCTATCGTCCAGGCACCCTGACTTTTCCAGGTCTCCCCTAGCCTCTCTTTGACAATGCCCTCCATTACCTTGCCCACCACCGATGTCAGGCTGACAAGCCTGCAGTTCCCTGCCACCTCCCTTGATCCCCCTTGGTGATAGGCACTTTATGACCACCTTCAGTCCTGGGCACCCACCTGTCCTCAGAGAGATGGTGAAAGCTCCTGGGTTTTAGCCAGGACATCCTAAGTTCCTTCAGCACTCTGGGATGTAATTTATCCGGCCCTGGTGCTTTTCTGTCTTAAGGGACCTGAGGGCTTTCCTCCCTCTCTCTGCCGTGATTTCCACCTCCGCTACCTCTTCTCCCTGCTTAGCCTTCCTCCCGCCTGCCAGTGATGCCCCCTTCCCCAGACCTGCCAATCGGTAAGGTTCCCCCCCGCCTCAGTATCACCGTCTCCTCCCATGTATGATGCAGCACTCCCATTTTTCCTTGGTGAAAACTGAGGTGAAGTACTCATTTAGTATCTCAGCCTGCTCCCCGGTCTTGTGCCCATCTCTCCCCGTTTAATCCTGCTAATCTGACCCTTCCCTCGTGTTTTCCCAGTGCATCTAAGAACCTGGTTCCCTCTCCTAATTCCCTGGCCAGGTTCTGCTTCTTCCTTGCCTTAGCCGCCCTCACCACCCTAGTTGCCCTTCTAGCCATCAGTTCATACTCTCCTCGATCCCTTTCACTCCTTGAGCACTTGAATTGCCTATAGGCTGCCTTCTTTCCCCGCACCACCTCCTAGACCTCCCAGGTCCACCAGCAGGGTTTTCGGGCCCTACCGCATTTTTGTCTTACTCTTGCACAGGTGCTGGTAGCATCCTGCACCCCCTCCTGATTATTTCCCACCTACTGTCAGCGTCCATGTATGACCCAATCACATCCAAATGCTCCTTAAGGATCCTTCCCATTTCCTTAAAATCTGCCCCCCTGAAGTCAGTTACCCCGGTTTTTGTGCAGCCTTCTACCCCTCCTAGATCCAGGCAGAACCAGACCGTGGCATGGTCACCCGCCAATGGGTCCCTTACCTCCAGGCTCCCCAATCTGGTCACTGTCTGCCAGGACCACATCCAGTACCCACGCCTCCTGGTCGGTTCCCCACCTGCTGAGTTAGGGAACGCCTTGAAAGACATCCAACAACCTCTGTTCCTGGCCACCGAGGATGTCAGTCTCCAGTCTGTTCCTGGCATGTTTAAGTCCCCAACACCACCACCCTTCCCCTGCCCAATCTGCAGTGTCTCCCAACATCTGCCACCAGACTCTCCTCCAGCTCCTCCGCTTCAGCACAGGGGGTCTATACCACACCACTCCTATTTTTACCTCTTGCCCCCCTTGTTATCAAGGTGACCCAAATCGCCTCCACGGCCCCTCCACCTCCTACTCCCCTATGCCAATGCAGTTTTTGACTATTATTGCTACCCTCCTCCTCTTCCATCCCCTCTGTCCTTCCTGAACATAGTGTAACCCTCCAGGTTCAGAGTCCCAGTCGGTAATTCGCCCGATTGTACCTCAGTGACCGCCACATCCACTGTTCCTCAGTTAAGGACCGCTTGGCCCACCTAGTCTGTCCCAGTTCTCACCACGGGAAAGCTGCAGATCCTAGTTAACAACAACAGCCTATTTCTTCCTACCCCCCAAGAATTGCCTTATATCTGTCCCATGCATTCTTGAATTCTCCCAGTTTTAGACCCACGACCTTCTCAGGAAGGCTGTCCATGCATTCACCACCTCTCTGTGAAAAAAAATACTTCACATTGCCTCTGTGCTGTCCCCCTCCATCTTCAAATTGTGTCCCCTTGTTCTTGCACATCTCTTTTCTAAAAGTGCTACCCCCTTGGACTTTGTTGATTCCACTGAGATACTTAAAAGTTTCCATCATGTCCCCCCTCTCCCTCCTTTCCTCAAGGGTATACCTATTAAGCTCCTTTTGTCTCTCCTCGTATGGCTTCTCTTGCAGACCCTTCACCATTTTAGTTGCCCTGCTCTGGACTGCCTCCATCCTGTCTATGTCCTTGCGGAGATGGGGTCTCCAGAACTGGACGCAGTACTCCAGATGGGGGTCTCACCAACTGTCTATACAGAGTGATAACTTCCTGTTTTCTACTGGTGATGCCTCTCCCTATACATCCCAGTATCCCCCCAGCCCTCCCTACTGCCTTCTCACATTGCTTGTCAACCTTGAGGTCATCTGATATGATTACCCCCAAGTCCCTTTCCGTTTTTGTTGTCGTTACTACCCCCTCCCCCCCGTGTACTCTTCCCCTGGACTTTTGTTTCCCAGGTGCATTACCTTGCACTTCTTTGCACTGAATCCAAGCTGCCATACTTGACCATTCCTCCAACCTTGCCAAGTCCTCTGTGTATCAACCCTGTTGCAGATCTTTGTCTCATTTGCAAGAGGCATACTTTTCCTTCAGTCCATCTGCAATGTCACTTATAGAGACATTAAAAAGGAATGGACTCCGTGAAGAACTCTGCGGTACCCCACTAGTAACCCCCTTTCTTTAGAGTGGACTCCGTAGACTATGACATTCTGTGTCCTGTTGTCCAGCCAATGTTTTACCCCAGCTACCACCCTGGGATCCACTTCCAGGTAATTTGTTTATTAATCTTTTATGTAGGACTGTGTCAAATGCCTTGCTAAAGTCTAGGTAGGCCATGTCCACAGCCCCTCCTTGGTCTACTACTTTGGTCACCCAGTCAAAGAAATCTATTAGATTCATCTGACATGACCTTCCCGCTGTGAACCCATGCTGCCTTGGGTCCTGCGCTCCACTGGCCTCTAGGTACTCAACTATTCTTTCCTTCAGAAGTGACTCCATCACTTTCCCTACCACAGAGGTCAGACTGACAGGAATGTAGTTTCCTGCCTCTGTCTTGCTCCCACTTTTGTGAAGGGGAATAGCATCTGCCTTCCTCCAGTCCTCAGGTACCACACCATCCTCCCTTGATTTGTTAAAAAGGGTAGTCAGTGGTGTCACTAGTTCTCCCCTTAGTTCTTTTAGACTTCTGGGGTGAAACCAGTCAGGCCACATTGCTTTGTCCACCTTCAGTTTTAGGAGTTCTTTCAGAACCCTTTCTTCTGTGAAAGGACTGGGATCGAACCCCCTATCCAGAGTGCTTGTTAATTGGATTAGGTACCTCCCCCTCCTCCTCTTTTGTGAATACTGAGCAGAAATATTCATTCAGTATACCTACTTTTTCACTGTCCCTCTCTGCTCACCCACCGTCCATTCTATTCAGCCTCACTTCCTTTGTCTTTCTACGCTCCAAAAGTACCTATAAAATGTTTTATCCCCCTTCTTAACCAAACTGGCTCTCTTTTTCTCAGTTTAGGCCTTTGCTATTCTGACTTCCTTTCTTGCTTTCTTCTGCCTTAACTGGTACAGTTCTCTGTTCCGCTCCTTCCGTGTTTCCTTATACTTCCTAAATTCAGTCTTCTTCTCCCCAACTTTCCCCGCCACCTCTTTAGAGAACCAGTGGCTCTTTTTTTTTCTCATTTTGATTTATTTACTTCACACACAGGCTTGTTGCCTCTGTGATGGCAGTTTTGATGTTTCCCCATTGTTGCTCCACCCCTCCTTCTTGCCCGTTTGCTAATGCTTTCCAAGGCACTCTCCCATTTTGCTAAAGTCAGCCCTCCTGAAGTCCAGTACCTTCACTTTTGTAAGACTTAAATCTGCAGCTGAGTTTATCGTGAACCACACTGTTTGGTGGTCACTTGTCCCCAGATGGCTACCCACTTCTAGATCTGAGATCCTCTCACTATCCCCATCTGAGAGTACAAGATCTAAGATTGCTCCCTCCCGAGTGGGTTACAACACTAGCCGTCTGAGGCATGCCTCCTGTAGGGCATCGAGAATGGCCCTGCCTTTTGATGTGGCTGCAGCAAAGGTGCTCCAGTCAACATCTGGCATATTCAGGAGGGATCAGAGCTGCTTCTACCAGGAGGGCTGTGGAGCTACAGTAGCTAAAAATGTTCGCTACCAAGTCAGGCCACTCCCATCCCTTGACTCCTCCCCCACCAGCTATTTAATAGAGGTCAAGGTCAGGGCCAGGGTGGGTGGCGTGGGAAACAATTACAGCTCCTTTCTGGCCAGATTAAGTGAAGGCTGCTGGGCCTGTCCTTTATAGCCCAGCCGCAAGTTCAAACTTGGAGCCCTGTCTGCTGATTGGTCCACAGCCCTGCTGGTAGAAGCAGCTCACTCCCTCCAGCCCTGGCCGCCGCCGACTGCAGTCGCCAGGCAAAGCCTGCTCGGTGCCCATCCTGCCACTAATGCGCTCCAGCTCCTCCGGCACCGGTCAGGCCCTGGTGCACTCTCCGCGCCCAGCGTGGCCAGCAACCACCCTCCTCCTCATGGCGCTTCCGCTGCAGCTCCGGACCCTCCTGAACAATTACAGCTCCTTTCCGTTAACTATGGGAGTGATTGCGGAATTTATTACGCACGTGGTGAAACTCAGGGTGGCATTTCCTTATCACGACTGTCTGTAGGGACATGGATAGAAGAGGGTCACAGAATGCACATCGCAGAGTATTTTCCTGCGATGCAAAATTAGAAATGGATCACCTGAGCAACCGGTTCACACTTCGCAATTCGCGTCTGATACCAACTACTTAACTCCTGCCTCCACAGGAGCTCTCTGAAGTTGCACCACTTGTCTCCTGTATACTGTTAATAGTAAATCCTGGGCCTTTCTAAGCAAAATCAAGCTATAGTCAGCATGCTACAAACAAATTTGAATAGTTCAAGAACCGTAAGTGCTAGATACAAAGTATGAGTGGCAAAGTTATTCAGCACAAAATTACCTTTCCAGTGGCGGTATGCAAAGAATAATATGCAATTTCATATTTTTTCTACGCTAGTTGAAACAGCGAAAAAAAAATATTTTTGTTTTCACTAAGACAAGCAACATAAGCCATACACACCATACCATAAACAAATACGAATAACTCCTAAAGTATACATAATATACAAAGAATATCAGTGGCAAAGTTGTTCAGCACAAAACTACCTTTCCAACAGTACTATGCAGTCAAACATATATTATATTCTGTTACATTACATATTAAAAATTATAAGTGACTTCTCCAGACGTTGCCAGGGCACACAGGAAGTCAGTAGCTGACTTCTGTAGACATCCTTAGGACACACCAGTGTATTTTCCTGACGCCTACAGGCGTCTGCTAGGAGACAATGGGTAAAAACTCTACAATAGGCTATTTAAAACCCTATAATAGAGCTTACTGAGATTGTAACTTCTGCTGGCTTGAGCAAGAATTCAAAAACTCCCATGATATCTTCCATGAGTGGGGTCATGATCTCTGCAATGGAGACAACCAGGTTTTTACATCAGGGCAGAACAGTGAAGCAACCTCATTTATATTTACATTAGGATGAAATTAGGGGGATGCGAGAGAGGGAATCACTGTTCATGCCTACAAACTACACAGGTATACAGAACATAGGAGAAGGGTATTTTCCCTTTAATGCTCCAATTCTGTCGTCATACTGGGCAAGAACGAAGCCCCCAAAATGCCTTCCTTAAAAACTGCTAACCCACAGTTATAATGTTCAATTCGACCCTCATGCACTCAATTTAGTCCTTTCATACTTAGGCTTCATATTATGTATTCGTCCCCATCACTACTCTTTTCATTTAATTTCTTGTTGCACCCCCTTTCTCGTACCACAGCACACTACAATGGCACCATATAATCAGTTACTCCGAATTTTTACTAGTGCCCCGTTAATTACCTTGCTTCATTTAATTTAACCCCAACAATGTGTTATGTTATTTAAAGTAATCCCATACCTATATAGACATCAGCATACAATTCACCCTATGTAGTTAAAAGTCACAGTACCTGCTACTATGCATTTTCTATCACAGCATTTTACAATATCGTAGCAAACAAGCATTGCATCAGTAATGCAGTGTCTCCTGCCAACCGCCTCCCCACAGTGTGATGCCCTTAAACTATGGACCTTCAGCTAAAGGACCGCTAGCATAAAGTACAGAAACAGTGGTAAGACCCCACACATACATACATACATACACACACACACACACACACACAGAAACAGCCTCCCGTGTGGTGGAACTGCGGCAGTGAACGACAACAGCTCCGTTCAAGTCCTGGCAATGGAGCCAGTAGTACAGGACCCCACTATAATTCAGCTCAAGGAGAATGACAGCCCTGTGAGCCCAGTTAGCTCAGCCGCTCCCCTGCCGCTTTCACCTATGATGCACAGCTGATCAGGACACTAAGTTTAATCCTCGAGCTAGCACTGATTCTAAAGGTGCCTGGAACGATCCACAAGCTCCAACCATGCACCTCCCGACTGGAGGAACTAGGGCAGCCAAACAACAGCTCAGTTCAAGTCCCGGCAACGAACTAAGTAGTACAACCTTGCTGTAATTCAGCTCAGTTACAAGTCGCATGCTGTTCCTGTGGATTCATTTCTCTGTATATTCTACACTGTAGGAAAACTACACACAGTACAGCACTAAGTTAACTCACTCTTCTGCTGACAGGACACCGTGTGTCTAGATATTGTCCGTCAGCTGCACCGTGCATGCATATGGAGACAAACATGGCAGATTAACAATGACATACTGTTATTGATGTTGTCATAATTTATTTTAGTTTCTGTTGACCAGGTGAGTGCTCTAGACACGAGTGACTATTTTCAGGCCCAACTCAGGAGGTTACATGGCACAGACAGGAAACAAAATATTAGTGAATAGCAGACAACATACAAGGTTACAGTAGTATCAGCAGGTTAGATAAAATACAACAAGGTTACAGCAATTTCCTCATTTTTTGAAAAAATAGGAACAAAAAAATCCAGTCAGGCTGAAACAAAGAGCAATACATAATTCAAGCCAAGTGCGAAGGCAAACAGTGTCCATCATGGATCACGAACAGAGTGAGCAGCAAAATACAGTGAATGGTATCCAAGCCTAGTGTAAGGCCAGAACCCAGCCACGGACCAGCATGGGAAAGACAGAAAGGCCAGATAAGATGAGGAGTGAGACTTGTAAGGTGAGACTAATGAGATGGGTAGTACAAAGGGTCCACAGTTGTGCAGAGCTACAAGGCGGAAAAGAACTAGGGTCAGGAAGATGAGACTTGTAGAAGTAGGTGGTTTAGGGAGGCTTGAGACGGGCACAGGGGGCACTACTCATTAGGAGGGACCGATGCCGTTTTTTTGAAATATGCATGACTAGGCGCAAGTTGAGCTTTCAGCGGTAGTGCGTTGCAGTACTTTGGAGCCACAATGGAGAAAGTACAAGCACCCTTTGTTGATTTAGCTCGACGCACTTGTAGAAAGGATTTTTCAGTGGATCGCAGGCCGTAGGCAGATGTTTGAGGAAGCAGCATAGAAAATTGATATCTATAAAGTCAGTACCTCACAATGGAATACGAAGTCAGTCAGAGACCAGCTTTCACAATGCTCAGATCATCAAAATAAATAGACCTGTGTAGCAGTGAAGCCAGGAGCTGAAATCAAAAAATATTTTAATCTTCACACAAACAGTAGCAGGGACTTAAATAAGCCAAAAATGATTAGCAAGTGCTAATCAACAGTGAAAATCCATACCACCTGGCACTGACCGATCAGCAAAAGGTTCTTATTCATCTAGTCTCCTGTGCCAAGAACTCCCTCAAAAAACTGGCTAGCAGTCTACTGTTACGCATTTCAGGGTATGGTTAGCATTCCCCACTGTTTTGTGTAGAATTTTGCTATACTTTACAATCTATTCAACACCCTGCAGCAGATTTTAAAGTTACTGATACTCCCTCTGTATAACTGCTTGGTGAGGCCGCACCTCGAGTACTGCGTGTAGTTTGGGAGGCCACACTTACAGAGGGACATTAAACTCCTGGAGAGGGTCCAGAGGAGGGCAACCAAAATTATTTGGGGCTTGGGGGACAGGACCTATAAGGAGAGGCACGAAGAGCTAAATATGTACACATTGGAAGAGAGAAGGAACCGGGGGACATGATAGAGGTCTTCAGGTACATGAAGGGGATAAATAGGGGAGGAACAGTCAGGGTGCTTCGAAGGAAGGAGGAGGGAACCACTAGAGGGCATGGGTGGAAGCTGGAGGGGGAAGATTCAGGGGAGAAAGGAGGTGGTGCTACTTCACTGAGAGGGTGGTGGAGCAATGGAATGCGCTGCCTAGAGGGCTGGTGGAGGGTTCAAGAGGGGGTGGGACAGGTACACGGGAAAGGTTCTGGAAGCAAAATCCAATGCAGCAAGAATATCCGGAACTGGGAAGGGAGAAGCCAGAGAAGGGGAGGGGGGGCAGCAAGGTCAGCTCCCAGAGTGGGGCTGACCAAATGAACAGACGCGAAAGACCGTTAGGCCTATTCTGCTGGCATTTTAGTATGTTAGTACTGTATGACTTGAAAACTGATGCAGTATACTTACCTGGCACACACGATATACAGTCACTAATCTCTTAGAAAATGGGCAAAAAAATTCTTGGGCTCCGATTGGCCAATAGGCCTCCCAAGGTGGTCATGTATCAGACAACACAGCTCAGCTTTTAAAAGTGCCGTTGAAAAAGACCGCATCAACAGTACTGACAGGCACAATACATTTTCTAGTGCCACAGTCGCTATGTTTTTCCTCCGTTAACGAAGACCAACACATTAGGCCGTATTAAAAGTTGCCCCCACCCTTGCGCATACCCCCGACACCCAAAATCATGTGGGCAAAAGAGGCAAGCCATTCCCAAAAACATACACTGGCAGCAGTCCTAGAAACTAGTGTGCCCCCACCCCGTGCATTTCACAGATCATAAAGGCAGCTGCTAAATTATGAACCGCTAGCCCACATTACGCACCCATCAGCTCATCAATGTGCAAGAAAACCAAGTCAGTCCTGTATCTCTCCACACTTCCAACTGTTGCCCCAGACACTACTACACACAGCATCCTACACAAAAAGCCTGCCTCCCAAAAGCTGTCTGCACTGTTCTTGTCCTCTCCAGTACATCTTCTAGCGCTATCTCAGCGCTACCAAAACCCCCCTTCCCCACTCGCCCAGGCTGCAGTCCCACTCCTTTCCCCCAGCTCACCCAGGCTGCAGTCCCACTCAGTTTCTCCCACAGTATGCCACTAAAGTAATTTAAAAAAAAGTTTCATTTGTAAACTGCTAGCACGTCGTGTGCTCAGCGCTATAGACAGCACTTCTAAAAGTCAATGTCTCTCCCCGGCTCCAGTCCAGCTCCTCACAACATTAACAGATCTTTTTTTGTTGTTTTATTATTTCTTTGGCCAAAAATGATGTCCAATTAATTTTACATGTAACAACATTACCTCTTCACACGCATGATCTCCCCTCGATCACCAGATCCCACTGACAGTGTCCCAAACTACAGGTAAGCATGATGAGGGGGTTAAACTGTAGTCACAGAAAGAAAAACAAACCAAAAAATAAAAAATAAAAATAGAACGCAAGTAAACTGGGGGGTAATGGTTCCAATGCCAAGGTGGTACATGCTGTGCACAGCAGTAGGAAAACAGTAAAACAAGAAACTTTTTTTTTTTCCTTTTTTTTTTACTGTTTAGTCCCTCAGCACCTAAGTTAGATCTGGTATCGAGGCCAGAAGGGGCGGTGCTTACCCTAACACAGGGTACCCTTCACTGGTTGTCTATCCACTGTTGATCTGCCACTCAACTGGATTTCCATTTGCACCAATCTTTCTGAGGGGTTGGAGGACACACACTGTCTTGTGACACAAGTGGAAGCCCTGAAACCATCACGTGGTTTACATTATCACGTTGTGCTGGGCTGCCACCTGCATCTACTGGCTTCCCACGTACTCAGTTCCGTCTTCATTGATGCGAACGAGTACATCCAACTAGTCGACACTGAAACAACTATTTGGAAGAGCATCCAAGGGTCGACATTAAGTTTTGCAGCCACTAACCAGCAGGGCTAGTGACTGGGAAAAATCCACTAGCCCCACAGACTTTTCCACTCTCCCAGCTGGTGTACCTATTAAAATGTTATCTTCTCCACTACAAGCCCGCAGGGCTAGCTGAAGGAAAAACGTACTAGCCCAACACGAAATCTGCCAGCATTTGGCTAGTGGGCTTGTGCTAATTTCAACCCCTGGCATCGGTCAGTTCTTAATGGCATAGTACTTTTAAAATGGCAGTGAAGTGCAAAAAGCGGTGCTAGCCAACCAGGCCAGCAGTGTGACTCCAGTGGCCCGAACCTGCTTCTGGTGGCCTCAGGCCACTGCTAAAGTCGATCCATGCAGGCAACAGAATAATAAAGTGCAAGGAGCAGTCACAAACAGCACCTTCTGCACTGGGCATGAGAAAGGGGCCAGAGCTGCCGTCCACCTCAATATAGCAAAACGCTTCCATTTCATGGAATTAGGTGTGCCTGGTGAAACTTTTTTAAGGTAGCAAGCAGGACAGCCAAGATCTCAGCGGAAACACCAAAATGAAAGACCACCAAGTTTTCAGGAGCCGGGCATGAAGCAACAAGGACTGGAGATCCTAATGCAGCAGTGCACCATCGTTCTGGGACAAAAGGCCCTGCTGGAGAGGCAGTGGCCAGGTCACCACTGCCAGCTGCCACTTAAGTGGAAACCAGAGCTGCCTGGACCACCAGGATCATCCAGAAGAAAAAATTACTCACCTTAGTAATTATATTTCTTCTAATGGAGTCTTGCTGTATTCTGACAATCTGCAGTTAGCTCCAGCCTTTGAACTGCCCCAGAGTGTAGAGGGTTAATTTTCTATGCAGTGCATAGAACGCTGAGCTCAAGCTTGGCTGAGGTCTCCATCTGCAGCACTTTGAAACCCAACCACCAGATTCTTACGAGCAACCACTCACCGACTATGTGGAAATTGTAACATTTTTAACTAGCCAAATGGCAACAGAAAGTTTTGGATTCCTAAAAGAAGACTCAAGTCAGGAAACCCAAAACTAAAACCTATCCAAAATAAAAGCTTATAATACAAAGCACCCAGATAAAACTGAGGGAGTGCTTGAAGCACCCCTGGGGTGCAACACTGCGCCTGCCCACCCACTTCCCAAAAACAGGTTCTGAGAGGGGAAGCAGGTAGGGTAGAAACATAGAATTTGACGGCAGATAAGGACCGCTTGGCCCACCCAGTCTGCCCATTTCCCTACCTGATGGATAAGCTGCAGATCCTAGTTAACCAGCAGCCTACTTCTTCCTACCCGCACCCCCTAGAATTGTCTTATGACTGTCCCATGCATGCTTGAATTCCACCACTGTTTTTGACTCCACAACCTCCTCTGGAAGGCTGTTCCATACATCCACAACCCTCTCTGTGAAAAAATACTTCCTTAAATTACCTCTGAGCCACCCCCTTCTATCTTCAATAACATACTTAAGAGACTAAAAGAAAGATTTTGCATGATTTTCAGTACGAAAATATTTTCTGTATGAAATATAAACAGAACACAAAAACAGTTCTAGCGGAGGCGTACTGATTTTAGCTGACCCTGGTGCACAGGCTAAACAAGTACAGGAGAACAAATACGGCCAATTAATTACATTCTTGCACTTAACTTATCCAGTCAGGTGGCTAGAATGTTCTTACCCATGTTATAAAACACAATATTTCACACAGACAATAATTTATCATTAGGGAAAAAAAGAAACACACTAACTTTCTGTTGGCACCCTTTGCAGTCTGTGTGAGAGGCCTTTCAGCACCATGCATTTCTGCTTAAAGTTGAGCCAGCATAATATTCTGTGGTGATTTGCATATACAGCCCATGATGCTTTGCATTATGGGGGTATGTGTAATTTTGTATTTCTTTGAAACTTGGCTTCCCAGCCAGTGCCCTTTGGGGTAACCACTGCCTTAGTGCATGTGTACCGAGGTTCCTTGTTTTTTTTTTTTTTACACTATTATGGTGCCGCATAACTGATATTTTATGATAAACCGCCTTGACTTTCTCCCCTCTACTAGACTGGCATTCTGCAGCAACCAAAGACTCCACAATTCCCCACCCCCCCCAAATCAGATTTTCACTCATCATAAAAATTAGAAATGCCACAAATTACTGTGTTATAATAAATGGGAATTTTTATATGAGCCTAATACTCAACTTGATAATATGACATCCCTAATAAATTATATTATGGCCAATTAATTGGGTTTTAAAATTGTTTTCAGTTAATCTCTGTTTAAAATTCTCACTGAGGCATTTTAAGTCTTCTTGCTGTGGCAGAGGTAGCAGTTGAAGTTTGAAAATGTGGTGAGGTTCTGGAAAGCTAACTTTGTCACAAGTTTCTGTAAGTTGCGTTTTAAAATTGGCCTAACTTCTTAGGAACTTTCTGGAATAGGGGGACAAATATCCTTAAATATTTCTATGCTAGCTTTAAGAGCCACTGGGGGTTGAGCTTAAAGGCTGGGAGGGAGGTGTTTAGGGAGTTGCAAACTTCCCCTGTGAACAAACTCTTAAGGCTAATAGTCAGGTGGGGTAAAGTTCAGCCACTCAAATGTTGCAAGTTTAAAAGTCTTGGACTAGTGGGGAACCTGGTGGCTCACCCAAGGAAACCTACTTGAAGGGGGATGGGACCACATGTCATTAAGGCTGGCATCTTTGGGAGGGTGGTGGGGTGCACAGGGTATGGGGCAGCCATGATACTGGACTGGGCTTGGAAGTCTGGTGGTTGCCCAGTGTGCTACCAGCTGGCACAGCTTAGGGAGGAGGTTGAGGGGGATTAGGAGACAGCTGGGGAAAAAGGGTGAGGTATGGTTGAGAATAGGGCACCAAGCACTAGGGGCAGGGGCATAGGGAAAGGAGTGCAGGAGAGTACTCTGGGGTCGCATAGGAACCCTGGCAGATGGGGCCCAAAAGGAGGATACTATGAAGGAAGCAGGCAGG
Organism: Neoceratodus forsteri; assembly: GCA_016271365.2. Lineage (NCBI taxonomy): Eukaryota > Metazoa > Chordata > Ceratodontiformes > Ceratodontidae > Neoceratodus > Neoceratodus forsteri. The sequence goes on from CM028138.1 coordinate 425,270,868, forward strand.
TAACTGGGGACCCTCACAGATGGGGGCCAAAGGGAGGACATTCTCAGGGAAGTAGGCAGACGGTTGGGGCTGGACAGAAGGAAGCAATGGGGGGAGGTGGATCGGACCACCTTAAACTTAGTAACCGCTTCAATTCTCTTCTGCTTGAGGATGAGGGGGGTGATGTAGCCATGACAGGGGCGGTTAGAGATGGAAAGGGAGTAGGGGCAGGAGGCAGGGGCTGGATAGCAGGAGGAACAGGGGGGAACTTGGAATGCGGGAAAAACGGAGGGAGCAGGGGATCAGAGCAGGAGGATGAGGGAGTAGAGGGAGGAAAGCGCAAGGAAAAGGACCAGTTGGGAGGAAAGGGCAAGGAGAAGGACCAGAAGTACAAGGAGGATACAGTAAGGGAGCTGAGGGTTTAGGCCAGGGAGCACGACAAGCAATGAGGCGGAACAGAGATGGGAAGGAAGGAGGGCGAGCCAGGCTAGTTTAGCAGATGGAGGACCAGTCGTGAGCAATGCTAAGTGGGGGCACAGCGTTCAGGAGGACGAGAGGCATAGGATCGGAAGGGAGGCGTGGCCAGGGTAAATAAGGAGGATGGCAGGTGGCACCCAGATAGGGGAGGAGCAAGGAGCCGGCTGGGGAGGGGCGGTAGAAAGGATAAGGGACATGGAAGGGGAAATGGAGGAAAAGGCAGCCAGAGTGCTCCTGTTGGGTGATTCCATGATCAGGGGGATCAAATGGGATAGGGCGGGAGAAGCCTGCCCGGTTAGAACAAAATGCTTCCCTGGACTAACGGTGCACAGGGCCAAGCATGAGGTATATCAGCTGGCAAAGGATTGTGGAGGTTCCCCCAGACAGACATACTGGTCCACCTGGGTACCAATGACATTGAGGGAAATAGTGAGCTAGAGATACAGGCAAGGTTCAGGGAGCTTGCCATGGTCTGTCATGACAAAGGATGCACAATTTCCTTCTTGGAAATCCTGCTGGTGCCAAGGGCTAGTGGGGAACACAAGAGGAAGATTAGGGTGATAAACCAGTGGCTCAGGGAGTGGTGTGGGGCCAGAGGGTATGGGTTGATGGGGGACACCTGGGAGGATAAGGGGCTGCATGCTAGAGATAGACACCATTTCAATTTGGAGGAGAAGGAAATCCTTAAGTTGAAAATAGAGGGCTTCATTGGTGAAAGGTGGAGTTTAAACTTGTGAAGGGGGGAGGGATGGGAGAAAAGGCTGTCAAGGGGGGTCCGATAAAGGAGGGACTCTGTCTCCACCGGGAGCTGGAGGAATGCAGGAAAAGGCCGACTGGTAAGGTGCGGACCAGGGGAAGACAGAATCCCCACGGGAACACGAGCAGGGGGAAATGGAAGTATAGGGAAAGGGTGGAAGGTAGTCCTGCTAAATGCCAGGAGCTTGGGCAACAAAATGTCTGAGCTCCAAGCAACGCTAACTGAGGGAGAGGTGAATGTGGCAGCGGTCACTGAGACCTGGGCCACCGCAGGACATGACTGGGACCTGAACCTGGAGGGTTACACCATGTTCAGGAAGGACAGGGGGTGGGAAAGGGAGGCGTAGTAGCGATAATAGTCATAAACCACAGTGCCATAGGAGCAGTGGAGTTGGCGGAGGGGACTGTGGAGGCGATTTGGGTCACCTTGATAACCGGGGGGGGGGCCCAAGACAGTAAAAATAGGAGTGGTGTATAGACCCCTGCGCTGGCAGAGGAGCTGGAGGACAGTCTGGTGGTAGATGTTGGGAGACGCTACAGATTGGGAAGGGTGGTGGTGCTGGGGTACTTATACATGCCAGGAACATACTGGGAGACTATGACATCCTCGGTGGCCAGGGAACAGAGGTTGTTGGATGTCTTTCAGGACGCGTTCCTAACTCAGCAGGTGAGGGAACCTAACAGGGAGGAGCGGATACTGGATGTGGTCCTGGCAGACAGTGACCAGATTAGGGGCCTGGAGGTAAGGGACCCACTGGCGGGGAGCGACCATGCCACGGTCTGGTTCTGCCTGAACCTAGGAGGGGTAGAAGGCTGCACAAAGACGGAGGTAACCGACTTCAGGGGGGCAGATTTCAAGGAAATGGGAGGGATCCTTAAGGAGCACTTGGATGGGATTGGGCCAGACATGGACACTGACAGTAGGTGGGAAATCATCAGGAGGGGGGTGCAGGATGCTACTAGCACCTGCGCAAGAATAAGATGAAAATACGGTAGGGCCCCGAAAAGCCTGCTGATGGACCAGGGAGGTTCAGGAGGTAGTGAGGGGAAAGAAGGCTGCCTATAGGCAATTCCAAGTGCTCAAAGGAGTGAAAGGAACCGAGGAGAGTATGAACTGATGGCCAGAAGGGCCACTAGGGTGGCGAGATCAGCTAAGGCAAGGAAGGAGCAGAACCTGGCCAGGGAAATTAGGAAAGGGAACAAGGGGTTCTTTGGATACACTGGGGAAAAATGAAGGGTGAAGGGGCAAATTAGCAGGATTAAAACAGGGGAGGGATGGGCACAAGACCCAGGGGAGCAGGCTGAGCTACTAAACGAGTACTTCGCTTCAGTTTTCACCAAGGAAAATGGGGGGCTGCATCATACACAGGAGACGACAGTGAAACTGAGGGGAGGGGGACCCTTGCCGAACGGCAGGTCTGGGAGGGGGTATCACTGGCAGGTGGGGGAGGCAAAGCAGGGGGACGAGGTAGCGGAGGTGGAAATAACGGCAGAGAGAGTGAGGGAAGCCTTCAGGTCCCTTAAGACGGAGAAAGCACCAGGGCCAGATAAATTACACCCCAGAGTGCTAAAGGAACTGGCAGGTGTCCTGGCGAAACCCCTGGTGGAACTCTTCAGCATCTCTCTGAGGACAGGGTGGGTGCCCCAGGAATGGAAGGTGGCGCGTGTAGTGCCTATCCAAAAGGGGGGTCAAGGGAAGTGGCAGGGAACTACAGGCCCGTCCAGCCCGACATCGGTGGTGGGCAAGGTGATGCAGGGCATTGTCAAGGAGACCGGGGACCTGGAAAAGTTGGGGTGCCTGGACGATAGACAGCATGGATTTGTCTCGGGGAAATCATGTCAGACAAACTTTGTGGAGTTCTATGACTGGGTGACGAGTACCTTGGACCTGGGTAGACCAGTGGACATCCTATTTCTTGACTTCAGCAAGGTATTTGACTCTGTTCCTCACAGGAGCCTGTTGGATAATCAGAGAAATGGGGGTGGAGAATTAGATGGATAGGAAATTGGCTCCAGAACCGGACCCAGAGGGTCGTGGTTGGCGGGATAGTCTCATCCCCAAGGAGGGTCATTAGTGGAGTCCCACAGGGATCAGTCCTTGGGCCCCTCCTGTTCAACGCCTACGTCTCTGACAAAAGGAAGGGCATCAGGAGTGAGATGAATCTCTTTGCGGATGACTCAAAATTGAGGCGGGTGGTGGATGGGGAGGTGGCCCTACAGGGGGACCTGGAGGCTCTGGAAAGGTGGTCTAGAAAACAGAAGACGAGGTTCAATACAGGGAAATGAAAAGGTACTGCACCTGGGAGCCAGAAACCCAGGCCAAGTGTATACCCTGTGGTGGGGGGGGGATGCTACAAGTCTCGATGGCTGAGACGGACCTGGGGGTGGTGGTGAATGTCAAGATGAACAACTCGGGAGACTTGTAGGAGGGCAGCAGCCAAGGCCAACAGGATGCTGGGATGCACTGCTAGGGGGATCACCTCCAGAAGGAGGTAAGTGATGCTCTCACTGTATAACTGCTTGGTGAGGCCACACCTCGAGTACTGCGTGCAGTTTTGGAGGCCACATTTAAACAGGGAAATTGAACTCCTGGAGAGGGTCCAGAGGAAGGCAACCAAAATTATTTGGGGCTTAGGGGATAGGACCTATGGGGAGAGGCTCAAAGAGTTAAATATGTACACATTGGAAGAGAGAAGGGACCAGGGAGACATGACAGAGGTACATGAAGGGGGTAAATAGGGAGGAGCAGTGAGGATGCTCCAAGGGGGGAGAGAAACTATAGGGCATGGGTGGAAGCTGGAGGGGGAGAAAGGAGGAGGTGCTACTTCACTGGAGAGGGTGGTGGAGCTATGGAATGCACTGCCCAGGGGCTGGTGGAGGGTTCGGGGGTGGGGGTGGGACAGGTACAGGGGAAGGGTTCTGGAAGCAAAAACCAGTGCAGCGAGAATATTCGGGACTGGGAAGGGAGAAGCCAGAGAAGAAGAGGTGGGCAGCAAGTTCAGCTCCCAGGGTGGGGGCTGACCAAACGAGCAGACACGAAAGACCATTAGGCCTATTCTGCAGGCATTTTAGTATGTTAGTATGGCACCGTATGTGTACGGAAATCACAGTATGAAATTTTCACAGTATGGTAACAGCCACATCATTATCATAAGGTATATATTGTGAAAGTAACCATTTTTTGTACAAAAAAAGAACTGTTCCATTATCGAGAGTTACCATCGGAAGGGACAGATTAAAAAAAAAAGGCAAAGCAATTGCTTGAAAGGCATGAAAACCACAGTACAACATCATGGTTATCACAGTATCAGAAACTGCTTACTACCATGACTTCTGATACTGCAGTATATTGTGAAACCGTTCTACCATGACAACCCTAATATATGGTCATCTGTACTGCAACCCCTACCCTCGTGCAACATAAAATACCACACCTCAAGAGTCTTTATCCCAATCAGTAAAACCTCAGTGAAACATTTATGACAAACCCCATCATCAAACTTTTCTCCTGCTGAATTTCCTTTCCCATCCCAATGTATCCACTATGTGACAATTCAAGTGACACACACACACACACACACACACACACACACAGTTCTTCACCACAGTGGTTACCAGAGTGTCGTGGGCCAAGGCCATGACAGCATTCTTGCATAAGTTTCAGACACAGCTCTGTCCCAACAAATTCACCCAGAAATAATGGCCACTGCACTAACATACAAACGTACGAATCTGCCAGCAGAAACAGACCACTCGATCTATCTATGTCTGCCCGAGTGTGCAGCTAGTACCCTAGATTGCAGCTGCCCCCACCCCCTCCCCATCTGTTCCTCCTTTGACTGTCACGGCCCCTACCACCCAGACCCTCCTTGCTTTGTCCCACCCGCTTAAAACTTCCCACTGTCTTACATGATACCACCCCCTCCAGTAGAGTATTCCATTTAGACACCACCATCTCCATGAAATAGTGCTCCTTATCTCCCTAAATCCCCCAATCTTAGTCTGTACCCCCATGTCCTACCATTCTTCAGTTTGAACACCCCTTCAGTGCTGGCTTTGTTTATTCCCCTCAAATATTTGAACGTTTCAATCATATCCCCCCAATCACGCCTCTCCTCCAGTGTATACATATTCCACTCCTGCAGCCTGTCTTCATAGGCCTTTCCCTCTATCCCCTGTAACATTCTTATTGCCCTCCTTTGAACCCCCTCCCGTAAATTCATATCCCTCTTTAGATATGGCCGCCAGTACTGCACAAAGTACTCCAAGTGTGGCTTGACCAACAATCTGTAGAGGGGCAGGAGCACTTCCCTATGCCTAGATAAGAAACCCCTTGCGATACAGCCTAGCATCTTAACTTTAGCTGCTGCTCTCCTGCATTGGCCAGAGTTGTTCATGCTCCCTGTTACCAACACCCCTAGGTCCTTTTCTTCCTCAGTGATCCCCAGACTCACCACCCTCCAAACCAGTATTCCCTCCTTGGGTTTTTTTGCCCCGAAGTACATAACCCTGCACTTTTTCACACTGAATCCCAGCTGCCACCTTTCCGCCTATACCTCCAGTTTGGTTAGGTCCCCTTGCAATTATTTCCATCCCTCCTCCTCGTCCACCACCACCACCCCCATTTTGGTGTCGTCTGCAAACAGGCTAACCCTGCTTCCAACTCTGTGTGCAATATCCGAGATAAAGAGCCCAAATATCACTGGGCCCAGAACAGATCCCTGCGGCATGCAGCTTGTCACCATTCTGAGTATTGAGAGCCTCCCCCAAAAAAAAAAAAAAAAACATACCACCCATTGCAGCCTCCCTGTAGCCAGTTCTCTATCCAGTTGGTCGGCTTTTTCCCACCCCCTGCACATCAGTCTCCCCCCAGTCTCCCATGAGTTACGAATCGAAGGCCTTGCTGAAGTCCAAGTATAGGGTTTGTCTGGCAAGACCTCTAAAAGACGAATCCATGCTGCTGCCATCCTGGAGGCCACTTCCCTCGAGGAATGACACCAGCCTCTCGTTCATCATCATCTCCATACGTTTCCCCACTATGGAAGTGATGAGGCTGACAGGCAACTTCCTGGCTCGTCCCTAGGCCTGCTGTTGTGTATGGGCACCACATGGGCCACCCTCCAATCCTGAGGCATACAACCCGTGTCCATGGAGGTGCTGAACAGATCTACCAGCGGTTCGGCCAACACCTCCGCCATCTCCCTCAGAACCCTGGGGTGGATGCCATCAGGACCTGGTGCCTTGTCCACCCTTAATGTGCTCAACTCCTCTAGTATCCCTCTCCTGTGATAATTTGGTCTTCTTCTCTCCCCATCCCCCCAACTCTCCCAGTCCACGGTGGTAGTGGTCCAGTCTTTCTCTTAGTGAAAACAGAGCAGAAGTACTCATTCAGTATTTCTGCTTGTTCCTCACCCTTTATACTCACTATATGGTTCTTGCACTGCCTCTTTTCCCTGACATATCTAAAGAAGTCTTGCTGTGGTTGCAGGATGAGCAGCTCTTTAATTTCCCCCAGTGGTTCTGCAGCGGTGGCAAGACTTAAATCTAGCACTTCGGACCCTGTGCGTGGGTGAACCTCTGCACAGACTTCTGAACACATTGTCTCAACGTTCCAGCTGCCGCATATCTGTAAAGGGGATATTATAACCCTCCAAATAACTATCTTCTAGCCGCTTGCATGGAACTCGCATGTGGGAGACGGGAGGCAAGTGGGCCCAGCGGTATATTCAGTGCGCACTACATTTCGTAAGATAGCGGGGTAGCAGCATCTCGGATCGGGTGCCATATCTCACCTTGCTCATTAAAAACATGGCTTCCCTAATATTAGAAGATGGTACAGTTTTCAAAGGCATCCCTTTCGGAGCCCTCACATCAGTGTCCAGTGAAGTTGTATTCATTGTAGCCTCTACTGCTTCAGGGGCTGTGGTGGGAGTAGAACTTTGTGTCCAATGTTCCTCATTCCTCATCTCGATCCACATTCATTTCTTCAATTTCATGTAGAATTAAATCCAAATCTTTGAAGTGAACAGACTCATTTTCCGTTGTGAAGCCCATATCTTCGTTGCTGAGGAACTGTGTTCCGAGTTCTTGTTCCTTTAAAAAAATAGAACTTCAGATGCAACTTTCTAAAGAATTTACTCATAGCCACAAAAACCTTAAAATATGTTGACTGCTGGTGCCCGAACAAGAGTGTCATGCTTCCTATGCAACACTGTATTTGGAATTCCTTTGCCTACCCGGAGAAAAACAAAATATGGAGCTGTGATTACCTATGCCTTGGGAACAATCACTCCAATTTACTGTGTGGTAAACCAAAATACTAACAATATTAAAAATCTAAAAAAGTAAACTCCGCCCTCTGGCAGAATCAGAAAGATGCCGACCCAGGGATTTGGAGGTGCACAGGAAAGGGAGTGACCACCGCCTGCCCCATTACAGATTGGAGTGTTTTTTCTTTCTTTCTTTCCTGGCCACACGGAGCGGGTCAGGGTGCCGGAGGACAGCGGCAGATCAGGGGAGCCATCCCAGCCACAATGAGCGGGTCAGGGCACCGGAGGACTGCAGCAGACCGGGAGAGCCTTCCCGGTCACAGGGTGCGGACCAGGGTGTAGCCAGAGGACCAGGGGGATTTTGTGGCGGCCAATCCAGCCACAGGTAGCCAGATGCAAGTGCGCCAATCGGGTGCAGAGGAAGGCAGCAAATTGGAAGCTGTGTCACGAAATACATAAGCCTGGGCAGACTTTAAAAAGCTGCTCAGCTTGAATTTCCCATAGGAGCTGTTTTTTTCTTTCTTTCCCAGCTGCACGGAGCGGGTCAGGGCGCCAAAGGACAGCGGCCGATTGGGGAGCCATCCCAGCCACATGGAGTGGGTCAGGGCACCGGAGGACTGCGGCAGACCAGGGAAGCCTTCCCGGTCACAGAGAGTGGACCAGGGTGCAGCCAGAGGACCAGGGGGGTTTTGTCCCACACCACCCTCCCCAGCCCCAATCTCTATTAAATGCTCGGGGAGGATGAAGCAAGGTAGTCAGGAAGGATACCATTGGTGGACAGCAAACAAGCGGGAAGGAGCTGTGCCCTTTACCCAAATAACTGGTCAGAGAAGGATCTGGAGAAGGGGAAAAGAGCCTCTCATGTTAAGCTCATTGCTGGAAAGGGGTGGGGGGCAGTCTTGGCAGCAGCTGGGCACCCTCTCCAGCCTCTGGAGTTTAAACCTAATCTAGGTATTGTAACTGTTTATAGAGTAGTACTGTTTACTGTGAAGTGCTGTACCTAGGAACAGGGGGACCTGTTTATTGTGACACTGTAGCTAAGATTAGGGATTAACCTGTTTATTGTGTAGGTGTGTATCTTGGACCAGTGGGGAACCTGGTGGTTCACCCAGGGAAGCCTACTTGGAGAGAGATGGGACCACATGCCATTAGGGCTGGCATCTTTGGGAGGGTGGTGGGGTGCACGAGGTGTGTGGCAGCTATGATACTGGACTGGGCTTGGAAGTTCAGTGGTTGCCCAGTGTGCTACCAGCTGGCACAGCTCAGGAAGGAGGTTGAGAGGATTAGGTGGCAGCTCTGGGGCAGGGGCTCACCCAGGGTTGCACAATGCACTAGGGGCATGGGCCCAAGGAGGACACTCAAGAAGCAGGCAGGCATCTGGGGATCCCTTACAGGGGGCCCAAGGAGACAACACTGAAGGAAGTAGGCAGGTATCTGGGGACCCCAGAGGGGCCAAAAGGAGGCCACTCCCTAGGAAGCAGGAAGATAGCTGGGGCTGGTCAGAGAAGGAAGCAAGGTGGGGAGGTGGACCCGGGTCTTAAGCTCAGCAACAGCTCAATCTTCTACATTTACTTGAGGAGGAGGGAGTGCTGGGAGGCGTGCAGCATCCTAACAGGGGCGAGTTAGAGAGAGGAGGGAATGGAGGGACAGAAAGCAGGGGCTGGAAAAACAGAAAAAATAGGGGAGGGAACATGGAAGGAGGGAAAATGGGTGAAGTGGCGGATCAGAGCAGGCTGGGGGGGTAAAGGGAGGAAAGTGCAAGGAGAAGGACCAGAAGTACAAGGAGGATGCAGTAAATGGAGCTGAAGGTTTGGGTCAGGAGGACACGACAGGCAAGGAGGGGCTGAACATAGAAGGAATGGAAGGGAGGGCGAGCCAGGCTAGGCTAGCAGATGGAGTGGAAGGACCAGTCGCGAGCAGTGACAGGGGGGTAGTGGTGCACAGAAAGACACTCAGGAGGAGAAGAAGAGGCACAGGATGGGAGGGGGTGACCACGGTAAATAAGGAGAGGGCGGCAGGTGGCGCCCAGATAGGGGAGAAGCAAGAAGTCTGCTAGGGGAGGGCCAGTAGAAAGGATGAGGAGGGACATGGAAGGGGGAACCAGGGAGGAGGGAATGGGCGGTTAGAGTGCTCCTGTTGGGCAATTCCATGATCAGGGGGATCAAATGGGTTAGGGAGGGTGAAGCCTGTCTGGCTAGAACAAAATGCTTCCCTGGACTAACGGTGCATAGGGCCAAGAATGAGGTATATCAACTGGCAAAGGATTGTGGAGGTTCCCCAAACATACTGATCCACTTAGGTATCAAGGACCTTGACTGAACTAGTAAACTGGAGATACAGGCAAGGTTCCGGGAGCTAGCCAGGGTTTGTCATGCCATAGGATGCTCAATTTCCTTTTCGGAAATCCTGCCGGTGCCGAGGCTAGTGGGAAAAACAAGAAGAAGAATAGGGAGGTAAATCAGTGGCTCAGGGAGTGGTGGGTTGATGGGGCATTGGGGAAGACCTGAAAGGATAAGGGGCTGTATGCTGGGGATCGGCTTCATCTTAATTTGGAGGGGAGGGAAATCCTTAAGCTAAAAATAGAGGGGTTTGTCAGTGAAAGGTGGGGTTTAAACTTGTGAAGGGGGAGGAAGGGGAGAAGAGACTGATGAGAGGGGTCCGATAAGAGAGAGATTCTATCTCCACCCCCCTAGGGAGCTGGAGAAATGTGGGAAAAGGCCTACTGGTAGGGTGCAGGCTGGGGGAAGACTGAGGTCCCATGGGAACGCGAGCAGGGGAAATGGGAAGGTAGGGAAGGGAAGGGGTGGAGGATGGTCCTGCTAAATGCCAGAAGCTTGGGTAATAAGATGCCTAAGCTCCAGGTGATGCTAGCTGAGGGAGAGGTGGATGTGGCAGCTGTCACCGAGACCTGGAACACCACAGGGCACGACTGGGACCTGAACCTGGAGGGCTACACTATGTTCAGGAAGGACAGGGGAAGGGAAGGGGGGTTAGCACAGATAGTCAAAAATGGCCTTGGCATAGGAGGGGTGGAGGAGGCGGAGGGGACCGTGGAGCCGATTTGGGACACCTTGATAACGGTGGGGGGCAAGACAGTAAAAATAGGAGTGGTGTACAGACCCCTGCACTGGTGGAGGGAATCGAAGGAGAGCCTGGTGGCAGATGTTAGGAGACGCTGTAGATTGGACGGGGGAAGGATGGTGGGGTTGGGTGACTTAAACATGCCAGGGACAGACTGGGGGACTATGACATCCTCTGTGGTCAGGGAATAGAGGTTACAGAATGTCTTTCAGGACACTTTCTTAACCCAGCAGGTGGGAGAGTAGACTAGGGAGGCGCAGGTACTGGATGTGGTCCTGGCAGACAGTGACCAGACTGGGGGCCTAGAGGTAAGGGACCAGTTGGCAGGGAGTTACCACTGCCATGGTCTGGTTCTGCCTGGACCTAGGAAGGGAGGAAGGCCACACAAAGACGGAGGTAACCGACTTCAGTGGGGCAGATTTCAAGGAAATGGGAAGGATCCTTAAGGAGCATTTGGACGTGATAAGGCCGGGCATGGACACTGACAGTAGGTGGGAAATCATCGGGGGGGGGTGCAGGAGGCTACCAGGACCTGTGCAAGAGTGAGACGCAAACGCGGTAGGGCCAGAAAACCCTGCTGGTGGACCAGGGAGGTTCAGGAGGTTCTGAGGGAAAAGAAGGCTGCCTATAGGCGTTTCAAGTGCTCAAGGAGCGAAAGGGATCGAGGGGAGTATGAGCCGATGGCCAGAAGGGCCACCACGGTGGTGAGGGCGGCTAAGGCAAGGAAAGAGCAGAACCTGGCCAGGGAAATCAGGAGAGGGAATAAGGGGTTCTTTAGATACACTGAGGGGAAAAAAAGAAGGGTGAAGGGGCAGATTAGCAGGATTAGAACAGAGGAGGAATGGGCACAAGATCCGGGGGGGGCCAGCTGAAGTACTAAATGAGTACTTTGCTTCAGTTTTGAGCAAGGAAAATGGGGGATGCTGCATCATGCATGGGAGGGGACGGTGAAACTGAGGAAGGGAGGGACCCTTACCGTTCGGCAGGTCTAGGGAGAGGGGGGGAACCATCACCAACAGGAGTGGGGAAGGCAAAACAGGGGGCTGAGGAAGCATGGTGGAAATCACGGTTGAGAGAGAGGGAAGCCCTCAGGTCCCTTGGGATGGAGAAAGCACCAGGGCCGGATAAAGTACATCTCAGAGTACTGAGGGAACTGGTGGATGTCCTGGCGAAACCCCTTGCAGAGCTTTTTGGCATCTCTCTGAGGATGGGGTGGGTGTCCCAGGACTGGAAGGTGATGCATACTGTGCCGATCCACAAGGGAGGATCAAGAGAGGTGGCACGGAACTACAGGCCCGTCAGCCTGACATCAGTGGTGCGCAACGTGATGGAGGGTATTGTCAAGGAGAGGCTGGGGGGAGGACTGGAAAAGTTGGGGTGCCTGGACGATAAACAGCATGGCTTCGTCCTGGGGAAATCATGTCAGACAAACCTTGTGGAGTTCTATGATTGGGCGACTAGTGCCTTGGACCCGAGTAGGCCAGTGGACGTCCTCTTTTTTGACTTCAGCAAGGAGTTTTGACTCTGTTCCTCACAGGGCCTGCTGGATAAGCTGGGGGAAACGGGGTTGGGCAAACAGATTATCAGATGGATAGAGAACTGGCTCTCAGACCAGACCCAGAAGGTTGTGGTTGGCGGGGGGATCGTCTCATCTCCAAGGAGGGTCATTAGTGGGGTCCTTCAGGGATCGGTCCTTAGGCCCCTCCTGTTCAACGCCTGTGTCTCTGACATAAAGAAGGTCATCAGGAGTGAAATAAGTCTCTTTGCAAATGACTCAATGCTGGGAGCGGTGGTGGATGGGGAGATGGGGAGGGTGGCCCTACAGGGGGACCTGGAGGCTCTGGAAAGGTGGCTGAGGAAGTGGAAAATTACATTCAATGCAGGGTACTGCACCTGGGCATCAGAAACCCGGGGCCAAGTGTACACGCTAGGGGGGAAATGCCACAAGTCTCGATGGCTAAGAGGGACGTGGTGGTGGATGTCAAGATGAACAACTCAGAGACTTGTAGGAGGGCAGCGGCCAAGGCCAACAGAATGCTGGGATGCACCTCTAGAAGGAGGGAAGTGATACTCCCACTGTATAACTGCTTGGTGAGGCCGCACCTCGAGTACTGTGTACAGTTTTGGAGGCCACGCTTAAAAAGGGACACTGAACTCCTGGAAAGGGTCCAGAGGAGGGCACCCAAAATGATCTGGGGCTTGGGGGTAAGGACCTATGGGGAGAGGTTCGAAGAGCTAAATATGTACACATTGGAAGAGAAAAGCAACAGGGGGGACATGATGGAGGTCTTCAAGTACATGAAGGGGGTAAATAGGGGAGGCTCAGTCAGGGTGCTCGGAAGGAAGGGGGGGCAACTGGAGGGCATAGGTGGAAACTGGGGGAGACTCTAGGGAAAAGGAGGAGGTGCTACTTCACTGAGCAGGTGGTAGAATCATGGAATGCACTGCCCGGGAGGCTGGTGGAGGCAGAGACTCATGGGTAGCTATAAAGGTGTGCTCCATGCTCAGAGCACATTTGCTAACACTAGGAGCACCTTTTATAAATCAAAGTTAGTGTTGTCATGCTCCTGCAAAGTACTAGGAGCATAGTCCATGTTGCATTATTATACATGGCTCTGGGACTTGAGTACATGCCCCAGAATGAATTTTACTCATTTTAGTTCTAATAGAGCCATTCAAACCAACTATACCCAATCACCCCATCTTTCTTGTATGTTTTTTCTGATGTGAGCAGTATTAATATGTGCATGTGCAGGGTGGCTAGAGTCATAACATTTTTTCAGTTAAAACTCTTGGAAGAGACAGATTCTGCTGTGATAGTGGATTAAGTTGTGCTGAAAAAGCAGGCTTGCAGAGGCAGGCGTGCACAACTACTGCCAGCATAAATCAAGGTTGTCTGTGGTGGTCAAAACAAGTGGTTGGCTGTGTGGGATGGAATGGGTGGCGAGGGTGCCATCCGGAGGAGCGGCCAAGTGTACCTGTATTTATAACCATTCATTAACGGATTTGAGAGGGGGTCATTCAGTGGAGGCCAAGAGTACCAACCCTGGCATGGGCCTTTTTTTCTTTAGACCTTTGGGACTGTGGTACAGGAGACTAAGACTGTAGATTTAGGGAAGGGGTCACTGCCAAGCACATCGAGAGTTGCACTGGGCTTCAGTACTTGGCCACTCAAAAACTACCACCATGGCAGAACTAGGATGCTCTGACTTGGGACTTTTAGCTTAGAGACCAGTTGTCTCAGATCTCGGTCTGTGTGCTGGTGGCTGCTTAGGTTAGTCAGGAGTGGACATATGGGCAGCAGCAGAGGAAGTTGAGACTGAACTGGATAGTCCAGACTGGGCTATCCACACAGGGTGATCAAAGGTTGGGGGTTGAAATTGGCATTCGCCCTCCATTAGCCACATGCTGGAAGATTTTGAATTAGACCAATAGCTTTTTTTTTTTTTTTTTTAGCTGAGCCTTCTAACTTGTACTGGGAAAAAAAACAAACATTTAAATAAGTGCACCATTTGGGCTTGTGGAAAAGACTGGGACCAGTACTTTCCCAACCACTAGTCTTGCTGCCTAGCAGCTGCAAGACTAAATTTTGACCTCTGAAGGTGCAGAACGGCAGAGAGAATGGTCTGCACTGCCACAGGCACCTGTTTGCTCATACTTTGACAGTGAAAGGCAGTATAGTAAGTCTGGCCAGGTGCAGGTGGTACTGTTATGTATAGTGGCCTCAGAGTAGTTTTACACATTACAAAAGCATAGTGACACAGCAGAGACAAATAAGCAGACATGGTCTCATCTCTCTAGGTTTCTTGAACTTTTCCTCCTCACTCGGGGTGAAAAAAAATCAGCTAAAAAAAAGTAATTCAATATAACCAGCTTTAGAATATACATATGACCATACCAAAATTGCCAAAAGAAAAAGGACGTACGGTCTAGCTAGTCTGAGTTTGCAGACTCCCCCCCCCCCCACTAACTAATGCTGGATCCGCCTCCCCCCCATTAATTTCTTCCTCCACTTCAATGTGCCCCCCCACCACCTTTCCCCATTCCATGTAATTTTGCCCTTTTTAGTCTGTCCCAGCTTCTCCTGAAGGTGTCTAAAGTCTTCAGGAAGACAACTTCCTCTGGCAACTTGTTCCATTTTGCCATTACCTTCTCAGTGAAAAAGTGTCTCCTCATTTCCCTGTTGAAGCATCCCCACACTAGTTTGAGACAGTACCCCTACCAGTCTTGTTCCCACTATGGTTGAATGTACCCTCAGAGTCACTTTGTTGAAACCCTTAAGGTATTTAAAGGTTTCAACCACGCCAAGCTCTATGCTATGTAATGTAATATGGGACTGTAAATTAATAGTAGGTCCCACAGAACCTCCAGTACTATCAAACAACTGATGATTTAATATCAGGAAATTGAGAATAAATATAAAATGTAGGTAGGAGCACAATCATGGTCTGAAGGAGCACATATTTCATGGCACAAGTTCTGTTAAGTGTGCTCCTCTGTTTCGTTGGAGCACGCCATGTTAAATCCTTAACACTACCTCTGCAGAGACTGTGGAGGGGTTCAAGCGGGGTTGGGAAAGGTACAGGGGAAGGGTTGTGGAAGCAAAGTCCAATGCAAGGGGGAATACTCTTGACTGGAAAGGAAGAAGCCCAAGAGGGTGGGGCAGTAAGATCAGCTCCCAGGGTGAGGGCTGACCAAACAAGCAGACACGAAAGGCACAGGGAAATGGTAGATCTTACCAGGCCCAATACAAGTAGAACATCTGGGACTGGGGACACAAAAAAAAAAAAAAATCGGCCCTCAGTGCGGGTGCTGAAAATAGAGCAGACTCGAGAGACTGTTGGGCTATTCTGCTGCCATTTTAGTATGTTAGCAAGTCCTTCTCCCCACCCTTAATACCTGCGCTAACCTTAGTTCTCTGGAGGCCTTGGCTACTCTCACCCACTTGGACCAGTTCCCGTAAGTCTCTCTATCGACTTCCTTCCTCGTTCTCCTGAACTCCAGGTACATAGCCCTCTTCGCCCTCACCTCCTCCAGCACCTAATGTTCAGCTAGCACGGTTTCCTGGCCCTGCCCTTCTTGCTTCTAGTCCTGGTGCAGGCTTCTGTAGCCTCTACTAGCCCAGTTTTAAATAATTTCCCACTTTTGCTGTTTGTCCATCTCTGGCCTAATAGTCAGGAGCCTCCCCTGCAGTAATTCTCTCATCCTCCCGAAGTCCACCCTCACAAAATCCACCACCTTGGTGCCTGTGCCTCCATACTCCCTGCCCAAAATAAGTCTGAACAACACTGTTTGGTGGTCGCTTCCAGCTAGTGGGTCCTCCACCTTTACTTCTCTCACTGCCTCCTCATCTGCCAGCACCAGGTTCAATGTGTTACCTAGTCTTGTAGGCCCACTTACCAGCTGTGCCAGGAGACCATCCTGGATCACATCCAGGAGCGCCTGGCGCTGGAGGTGGCAGGGGTGCTACAATGAACCCCTAGCAGATTGAAATCCCCCACTATCACCACCTTCCCCTTTCTACATACCCTCCTTATTTGTTCCACTATCTCCCTGTCCAGTTCCACGGATTGAGCTGGTGGTCTGCAGGGGTCAAAATTAAGTTTTGCAGCCACTTGCCAGCGGGGATAGTGACTGGGAAAATCCACTGGCACCACAGACATTTCCACTGGCCCAGCTGGTGCATGTGCTGCAGTGTTGCTTTCTCCGGGACAAGCCCGCAGGGCTAGTTAAATGAAAATCTTACTAGCCAGATGAAAAATCTACCAGCATTTGGCTAGTGGGCTGGTGCCAGTTTTGACCCCTGGTCTGTACACCACCCCCAGCCTCAGCCTTCTACCCTTGGAGTCCAGAAACCGCACCCACAGTGCCTTTGTCCCCTTCCTCCCCCTCGTCCCTCATAAATTTGATCCTCTTCTCACAAAGAGTGCCACCGCCTCTCCCAACCCTCCCCATCCTTCCTGTAAACATCACCCGGATTCCCAGATCCCAGTCATGGTACTGAGTGGCCCAAGTCTCAGTCACTGCAGCAATGTCCACATTCCCTCTGTAAAGAGCACCTGGAGTTCTGCAATTTTATTACCCAGGCTTCTCGCGTTTAGGAGACCACGTTCCATCCATACCCTCCGTCCTCTCCCTCCCTCGCTCTCCCTGGTCTGCTCCCTTCCACCCAGTGGCCCCCACTCTGCCCTGTTACTACGGGGAGGGGGGGCACATTTTTCACTCCAACCCGGGGACCCTGTACTCTCCCTCCCTGTGACGCTTCACCTCTGCCTTTACCCATAACTGGGGGGTGAGCTCACTAGCTTCTCCTTTCCGGACCCTTATCCATCACAAGAGAAGCAGATTTTCAAACAGCAGGAACTCACCAAAATAAAATCTTCAGAGCTTCTACGTTTGTGTTATTTCACCCTTCAGTGTTTTCCAAGTTTTTGACCAGTTATTTAAATACCATTCTTTTGTCTATTTCAACAACATGGGACAGTCCACAAAAGACCTCACAACAGCCGTTTGTAACAGTCTGTTGTCATGATCAGCAACATGTCATAACAAGCACACTGCAAGTCATCCACAAGGCACTGGCCTAGTAGTGAGGGTCAATTTGACGCTCTATTCTTAAAGACTGGAGTCAGTCCAGACAATCTGGGTATCTGAAGTCTGCCACGTACGCGACGTACCCGTGAGATCCGCTCATCAGCACATATTGCCAATAATTACACAGGAGCTAACTTTTCAATACACTATTTTTACCCTGTTTAGGTACATCAGTAGAGGGTTAACAAATCAAGTTTTTGTTTTGCTTCACTTCTTTCTCTATTGATTTGAACGTTACATTCTACAAGTAAACTGTAATAATACATTCTCCTCTGCCATTATCACGCCAATGTTTTCTACACAAAAATATGTTACGCCACCTTTGTCTTAATTAACACTTTAGTGTCAATATATCCATTTTCAGCGATGACATTAATGTAAACTGTTAAACATGTACACCCAACTACAGCAAGAGAGGATTCACCAGCTGCCAATTTCCACCCTTTCCCGGCCCCTAGTCTAAACTACAATTAAGCCAGTATGCCAGCCTTTTTTTATTCAATGTTTGTTATAAAATGTTCTATCCCTGCTACGTCTACTGGTTCTACACTGCATCTCCTTGTACACAACATGCAACCCTTGACTATGTCACAATATCCCCAAAAAAGCTCTCTATACAGACTTCATAGATTAGCGGACAAAAATGTACTGCAAACCCTGGGAAACAAGTGACACTTTAAAAAGGTACCACTAATGAAGTGCAATAGCTGGAGTACGATTATGAAGGAAGAGAAAGGGGTCGCCGAGAGACAAAGCTTTGATTTACATGTCTATTATTAGACACATACTAGCACAATACAGAACTTCCGCTCAAGCTGCAGTAATAGTTGTGGTTCATACACAAAATCATTGCCTAGTGTGGTTTCCTCTCCCACCCCCAGACTACAAGAATACTGGACATCTGCAAACCAGCCCCATGTCAGATAACCACCTTGCTGCCAGGAAAGGTACAGCACTACCAGGTGAGTTACAGCTCCTCAGCTGCTGGTCCCAACGAAAGAACTGGAAGGGGACAGGATCAGTTGTGTTCCAGGACAGTAGCTGCTGCTGCTGTTGTTTTCTCAGGGTTCTTGTGGATTTTACTTGGTAGGTTAGTTCTTTTCTTTCTTACTTCTAAGGGGCTAGCAGGGTATTGTTTTGGGGGCTGCTGGATGTTTGTAAACTGATTTGGTGGCTGTAAGTGGGGCTCATTTGTGGATGTTTCACTGTGTAACAGGCTGCGCTGGTAGAGGCCTATTTCTTCTGATTTAAAACCTATTTGGTGGGATTTGCTTGGGCCTGGTTCTTTGGCTGCTGGGCTTGGAGGGGAGACACAGGGCTGATACACTCTCTCGAGTCAGGTGTCTGCCCAGGACCCTCCCTCCCCAGAAGTCTGCGAATTTATAGGGGAACACCTGCCCTGCAATTGGAGGAAAAGGCTGCAGGTGCAGCTCATGTAGTTCTAGCCACTGAGGTTGGATTAAAGGCTGGGAGAGGAGCTTGAGGAGTTGTTCATTTCCCTTATTAGTTTAATGTGTTGTACTGCACCTAGTAACAGGGTTACTGGTGTACAGTGGGACTGTCTCTAAGATTAGTGGGTGACCTGATTAGACAGTAGGAGTATCTTGGACTAGGGGGGAACCTGGTGGCTCACCCAAGGAAACCTATTTGGAAGGGGATGGAACCACACGTCATTAGGGCCGGCATCTTTGGGAGGGTGGTGGGGTGCACAGGATGTGGAGCAGCCATGATACTGGACTGGGCTTGGAAGTTCGGTGGTTGCCCAGTGTGCTACCAGCTAGCACAGCTTAGGGAGGAGGTCATGGGATTAGAGAAAGCTGGGGAGGGGGTGGTATGGTTGGGGAAGGGGCTGGGAATCTCCCACAGGGTTGCACCAAGCACTGGGGTGGGGCATAGGGAAAGGAGTGCAGGAGAATACTCAGGGGTCACATAGGGACCCTGGCAGAGGTGGTCCAAAGGACACCACCAAGGAAGCAGGCAGGTAACTGGGACCCCCATGAAAGGGGGGACGAGGAGGACAACATTCCTCGGGAAGTAGGCAGATGGCCAGGGCTGGACAGAAGGAAGCAAGGCAGGAGGTGGATCAGACCTTACACTCAGTAACCACTTCAATTCTCTTCTTCTACTCAAGGATGAGGGGTGATGTAGCCACGACAGGGGTGGTTAGAGACGGAAAGGGAGTGGGAGGCAGGGGCCAGATAGCAGGAAGAACGGGGGACCTGGAATGCAGGAGAATGGGGGGAGCAGTGAATCAGAGCAGGAGGGGCAGGGGGAAGAGGGAGGAAAGCGCAAGGAGAAGGACCAGTTGGGAGGAAAGGTAAAGGAGAAGGACCAGAAGTACCAGGAGGATTCAGTAAAGGGAGCTGAGGGTTTAGGCCAGGGGGGGCATGACGAGCAAGGAAGAACTAAATGGAGACAGGAAGGAAGGGAGGACAAGCCAGGCTAGTTTAGCAGATGGGGGAGAAGGACCAGTTGCGAGCAGTGAGGGGGGAATTAGCAAGGTACAGAAGGATACCCAGGAGGAGAGGCATAGAATTGGAGGGAGGGGTGGCCATGGTAAATAAGGAGGGGTGGCATGTGGCACCCAGATAGGGGAGGAACAAGGAGCCGGTAGAAAGGATGAGGGACATGGAAGGGGGTGGAGGAAAAGGTGGTCAGAGTGCTCCTGCTGGGGGATTCTATGATCAGGGGTATCAAATGGGATAGGGAGGAGAAGCCTGGCCAGTTAGAACAAGATGCTTCCCTGGACTAACGGTGCACAGGGCTAAGCACGAGGTATATCAGCTGGCAAAGGATTGTGGGGGTTCCCCAGACATACTGGTCCACCTGGTACAAATGACATTGAAAGAAATAGCGAGCTAGAGATACAGGCAAGATTCAGGGAGCTCGCCAGGGTCTGTCATGACATAGGATGCACAGTTTCCTTCTCAGAAATCCTGCCAGTGCCAAGGGCTAGTGGGGAACACAAAAGGAAAATTAGGGAGATAAACCAGTGGCTCAGGGAGTGGTGTGAGGCCAGAGGGTATGGGTTGATGGGGGATTGGGGGGAGACCTGGGAGGATAAGGAGCTGTATGCTAGAGATAGACTACATCTCAATTTGGAGGGGAGGGGAATCCTTAAGTTGAAAATCGAGGGGTTCATTGGTGAAAAGTGGGGTTTAAACTTGTGAAGGGGAATGGGATGGGAGAAAAGGCTGTGAAGGGGGTGCCGATAAAGGAGGGACTCTGTCTCCACCCCCCTGGAGACCAGGAGGATTTCAGGAAAAGGCCAACTGGCAAAGTGCAGACCAGGAGAAAACAGAATCCCCATGGGAACACGAGCAGGGGAAACGGAACTATAGGGAAAGGGTGGAAGGTAGTCCTGCTAAATGCCAGGAGCTTGGGCAATAAAATGCCTGAGCTCCAGGAGATGCTAACTGAGGGAGCAGTGGATGTGGCAGCGGTCACTGAGACTTGGGCCACTGCAAGACATGACTGGGACCTGAACCTGGAGGGTTACACATGTTCAGGAAGGACAGGGGGAGGGAAGGGGAGGAGGGGTAGCAAGGATAGTCAAAAACTGCACTGGCATAGGGGGAGTAGAGGAGGCGGAGGGAACCGTGGAGGCGATTTGGGTCACCTTGATAACAAGGGGGCAAGAGAGTAAAAATAGGAGTGGTGTAGACCCCTGCCCTGGCGGAGGAGCTGGAGGACAGTCTGGTGGCAGATGTTAGGAGACACTGCAGACTGGGCAGAGGAACGGTGGTAGTGTTGGGGGACTTAAAACATGCCAGGAATAGACTGGGAGACTATGACATCCTCTGTGACCAGGGAACAGAGGTTGTTGGATGTCTTTCAAGACGCGTTCCTAACTCAGCAGGTGAGGGAACCGACCAGGGAGGCAGGTACTGGATGTGGTCTGGCAGACAGTGACCAGATTGGGGGCCTGGAGTAAGGGACCCATTGGCGGGAGTGACCATGCCACGGTCTGGTTCTGCCTGGACCTAGGAGGGGTAGAAGGCTGCACAAAGACGGAAGTAACCGACTTCAGGGGGGCGGATTTTAAGGAAATGGGAAGGATCCTTAAGGAGCATGTGGATGGGATTGGGTCAGACATGGACGCTTGATAGTAGGTGGGAAATCATCAGGAGAGGTGCAGGATGCTACCAGCACCTGTGCAAGAGTAAGACAAATGCAGTAGGGCCCAAAACCCTGTTGGTGGACCAGGAGGTGGTTGGGGAAAGAAAGCAGCCTATAAGCAATTCAAGTGCTCAAGGAGTGAAAGGGATCGAGGGGAGTACGAGCTGATGGCTAGAAGGGCCACTAGAGTGGTGAGGGCGGCTAAGGCAAGGAAGGAGCAGAACCTGGCCAGGGAAATGGGAGAGGAACAAGGGGTTCTTTAGATACATTGGAGAAAAACGAAGGGTGAAGGGCAGATTAGCAGGATTAAATCAGGAGAGAGATGGGCACAAGACCCGGGGAGCAGGCTGAGGTACTAAATGAGTACTCACCAGTTTTCACCAGGAGAAATGGAGTTGCTGCATCATACATGGGAGGAGACAGAGATGCTGAGGAGGACCTACCGATCGGCAGGTCTGGGGAGAGGAGGCATCACTGGCAGGTGGGGGAGGGCCAGCAGGAGAGAGGACCGGAAGTGGAAATCACAGCAGAGAGAGTGAGGAAGCCCTCAGCTCCCTTAAGACTAAGAAAGCACCGGGGCCGGATAAATTACATCCCAGAGTGCTGAAGGAACTTGCAGATGTCCTGGCGAAACCCCTGGCAGAGCTTTTCACCATCTCTCTGAGGACAGGGTGGGTGCCTCAAGACTGGAAGGTGGCGCATATAGTGCCTATCCACAAGGGGGGGATCAAGGGAGGTGGCAGGGAACTACAGGCCTGTCAGCCTGACATCGGTGGTGGGCAAGGTGATGGAGGGCATTGTCAAGGAGGCTGGGGGACCTGGATAAGTCAGGGTGCCTGGACAATAGACAGCATGGATTCATCCCGGGAAATCATGTCAGACAAACCTGGTGGAGTTCTATGACTGGATGACAAGTGCCTTGGACCTGGGTAGACCAGTGGATGTCCTCTTTCTAGACTTCAGCAAGGCATTTGACTCTGTTCCTCACGTGGGCCTGTTGGATAAGCTGGGAGAAATGGGGTGGGGGAACCAGATGATCCGATGGAAGGCAATTGGCTCCAGGACCGGACCCAGAGGGTCGAGTTGGTGGATAGTCCTCATCCCCAAGGAGGGCCACAGTGGGGTCCCACAGGATCAGTCCTTGGGCCCTTCTGTTCAACGCCATCTGACTGACATAAGGACAGGAATCAGGAGTGAGAGGAGTCTCTTTGCAGATGATTCAAACTGGGGCGTGGTGGATGGGGAGGGGAGGGTGGCCCTACAGGGGACCTGGAGGCTCTGGAAAGATGGTCTAGAAAGTGGAAGCTGAGGTTCAATGCAGGGAAATGCAAGGTACTCCACCTGGGGCCAGAAACCCAGGCCAAGTGTACACCTTGGGGAAGAGATGCCAAGTCTCGATGGCTGAGGAGGGACCTGGGGTGGTGGTGGATGTCAAGATGAACTCTGAGACTTGTAGGAGAGCAGCCAAGGCCAACAGGATGCTGGGATGCATCGC
Organism: Neoceratodus forsteri; assembly: GCA_016271365.2. Lineage (NCBI taxonomy): Eukaryota > Metazoa > Chordata > Ceratodontiformes > Ceratodontidae > Neoceratodus > Neoceratodus forsteri. The sequence continues at coordinate 425,293,638 of CM028138.1, forward strand.
TAGGATCCTCCAAAGGGAGGGAAGTGATACTCTCTCTTATAACTGCTTGGTGAGGCCGCACTTGAGTACTGTGTGCAGTTTTGGAGGCCACACTTAAAGAGGGACATTAACCTCCTGGAGAGGGTCCAGAGGAGGGCAACCAAAATGATTTGGGGCTTGGGGGACAGGACCTATGAGGAGAGGCTCGAAGAGCTAAATATATACACACTGGAAGAGAGAAGGGACCGGGGGGACATGATAGAAGTCTTCAGGTACATGAAGAGGGTAAATAGGGGAGGAACAGTCAGGGTGCTTCGAAGGAAGAAGGAAGGGTCCACTAGAGGGCATGGGTGGAAGCTGGAGGGGGGAAGATTCAGGGGAGAAAGGAGGTGGTGCTACTTCACTGAGAGGGTGGTGGAGCCATGGAATGCACTGCCTAGGGGGCTGGTGGAGGCAGAGACAGTGGAGGGGTTCAAGAGGGGGTGGGACAGGTACAGGGGAAGGGTTCTGGAAGCAAAATCCAATGCAGCAAGAATATTCGGAACTGGGAAGGGAGAAGCCAGAGAAGGCGAGGGGGACAGCAAGGTCAGCACCCAGGGTGGGGGCTGACCAAACTAGCAGACACAAAAGACCGTTAGGCCTATTCTGCTGGCATTTTAGTATGTTAGTAAAGTTAGTGGTAATCCTTCCTGGGTCACAGAACTTGACTGGCACCAGGCCCAATAGGCTTGTGTTCTTGTGAGCAGAATAAATTTTGATTAAATTGTCAGGGGGCATGCTTAACTTTTTCTGCACTAGTTCAGCTGGAAGTGGTACCAAGCTGCTCTGCCCCCTGCCCCCCCCCACACCCAAAATACACACACACACACACACACGCAGTTTTATACTGGTCCCAAGCTATAACAGAAGCTATTGTTGGGGAAAAGAACTCCCTCTCCTAACCCCTTTCCAATTACTGTCTGGTTTCCAGTGGCAGCCTCTCTCCCCCAATCCTCTTAGTTTCTCCCTGGTGGTAGGAGGTAATATAGCATAGCGGTTAAGGACACTAAGCTGCAAATCTGAAGACCTGGGTTTGAATCCCATCTGCCCCCCACTTGCATACTATGCGACCCCGAGCAAGTCACTAACTTCCTTGTGCTCCCAGGTCGCACCGGGAAACAAGCTCCAGTTTAGTATGCCTTTTCTGGTTAAACAACTTCTCCTTTCCCTGGTGTCCTGTGGCACCCTCTCCCCTTCCCCTCAAGTCCTCCCCGGTGTCCAGTGGCACCCCATCACTCTCCCCTTCCCCTTAAGTTCTCCCTGGTGTCCAGTGGCACCCCCTTCCTCTCCCCCATCTCATTATGTTCTCCCCAGTGTTTAGTGGCACCCCCTACCTCTCCCAGTCCCCAAATATTCTCTGTGGTGTCCAGTGGCACCCCCACCCCCCAGAGCACCCCAAACCCACAAGCTTAGTCCCCCATGGTGACAGGGAAGGAGGCAAGTAGAGGGGTTGTGCCAAACTGCCATATAACTCGAGCAACTGCAATACAGCAAAAAAAAACCTAGTGATTAAAGGAGAACTGTCATCAACAGGATTTCTTAATGTCAAAGCCCATAAAAAGCTAATTTGATTGAGCCATTGTGCTCATCTGTTAAGTCTTTGCAGTCCAGAGTTATGCATATGTAAATCACCCTGTAATCAAGGGCTGGTGGCAGCCATATGTTTTGGGCTCCTGACAGGAAATGATGTCACCGAGGGTCTAGAGGTCTTCTTTTGACTGTATTTAATCCAACAGATTAAACAGAAAATAAACTGTTTTATTAAGTATTTTTTAAGGTGTCATTACAACACTTTCTACATCTATAATAATTGTTTTCTATGTGCTTTGAAACTAGTGAGTTACCACCTTTACGTTTCAAACTGTTAGCAACAATACTCCATCTTCAGGATTGCTTTAAGCTCTAGGATATACAGTACTGCCAGCTGATCATCAAAAACTACACATCTGAAGGCTGGCACTGTGGTGCCAATAGGTATTGGGGCCCCATATCAGGGTTTCTACCATGGCTGTGTTCATGTCAGTACAGATTTCTGGAACTGCCACAGCACCATCTTCAGTCTTTTTCCCGTTCCCTCTCTTGCAGCCTTTTCTCTTACAATGTCAAGTGTAAACTCAGGTCTACAAGATGCAAATGTGGCTACGTACCTACTGGCCTGGCATCATGGGGCCAGCCTTGAAATGTGTAGCTTGCGATTATCAACTGTCAGTGTACAGCTGTGAAAACGCTTAGTTCATCCAGCAATTCGTTGTTTATTAATTGCAAAAACACATAGCTGGACAATAATGTTAAAACATGCATAACCCGAAATGCATTATTAAAATATTAAATTATATGGTTGGGTGTGTGTAACCAGAATTTCTCTCTCTCACACACACACACACACACACACACACACACACACACACACACACACATATTACAGTGGTAATGACATTCTGGAAAGTCGCGGTCTTCAGCATTGCTGCACAGTGTAAGACATGCTCAAAGGGTACGAGTGGCAGATCAACCAGGTTGATTTTTTTTTCATTTTCAAGGCAGTATCAACTAGAGAGATATTTACATACATTTAAAATCTCACTTGTCTTAACAGTGTGTGGCAAAGCTTGAGTGCTCACATCGGTGCTCGGTAATGGAGCCGCCATGTTGAGCAAGATGTTCAGCCCACAGTCAAACTATGTGCCAGTTAGCTTTCTGTGGTGACGCTTGATTGACAGGCGTCGATTACAGCCTCCTGGTTGTAACCACAAATATCAACCGGGAGGTTGTAACTGGAGTTAAAAGGGTCTTTATCTGTATGTAAAAAATTTATCACTATTAATTAAGAAGTATTTTACTTTTTTTGACCAAGTTAGAAGTAGAACAGTTTCTTACTGAAATACTTTGCATGGAATAAGATTTTCTACCGTAACAATGCCAGAATTCTATTGGATTATTAGGAGGGAGTATAGCGCAGTGGTTAAGGGCACTGAGCTACAAACCTGGAGACCTGGGTTTGAATTCCACAGCCCCCACTTGCACACTGTGCGACTCTGAGCAAGTCATTTAACTTCCTTGTGTTCCCAGGTCGCACCTGGGAACAAGCTTCAGCTTCGCGTGCCTTTCCTGGTTAAGCAATTTTCCCTTTCCCTAATTTTTTACTAACAGTTTGAAATGCAACGGTGGTAACTCAATAGTTTCATTGCACATACAAAACATATTACACATTTATAAGTGCAGAAAGTGCTGTAATTACAAAATCCCATTCCATCCAAAGTATTTCAGTAAGAAACTATTTAATTTTAACTTCATTAAAAGAAGTAAAATACTCTTAATAATGCATTTCAGATTATGCATGTTTTAAGAGTGTTGTCCAGCCGTAGTAATTGTGTCCTATCATTTTCTTTTCAAGTCAGATCTGGATAGAAAGAGCATATTTTCAGAATCATGACATGCTCAGATTGTTTTTACTTCTTTGGCCAGGAAAGGCACACAGGGCAACGGCTTGTTCCTGGGTGTGTTGTGGGAGCACAGGGAGGCCACGATGCTACCACGCTGGTACATAGCCACATTTGCATCTTGTAGACCCAAGTTCTCACAAAACTGTAAGAGAGGGAACGGAAAAAGATAATAGGTGGTACTGCAGCAGCCCCAGAAATCTGTACTGGCACATTCAGCTGGCAGTACTGTATATCCTAGAGATTAGAGCAATCCTGAAGATGGATTATTTTTTACTAACAGTATGAAATGTAAAAGGTGACAACTCACTAGTTTCAATACACATGCAAAACAGTTATTACAGATGTAAAAAGTGTTGTAATAACACCTTAAGATACACTTAAAACAGTTGATTTCCTTTTTAACCTGTTGGATTAAATAGTCAAAGGAGGACCTAGACCCTCTGTGACCTCATTTCCTGTCAGGAGCCCAAAACATATGGCTGCCACCAGCCCTTAGTTACAGAGTGATTTACATACGAATAACTCTGGACTGCAAAGACTAACAGATAAGCACAGTGGCTAAATCAAATTAGCTTTTTATGGGCTTTCAGACATTAAGAAATCCTGTTGACGACAGTTCTCCTTTAATATCCTTCCCCCACCAATCTTAGCCCCACCACCATCATTCCCCTACCCATGTCACCTTAATCAAAAACTCAACCACCAGGTAAAAGTATCAGCAGTTTCAAAAAGTCCTGAAGCAGCAAGCCACTGATCCTATCTTCACAGTCTCACTGCTGGACCCGAATGCCAGCAGTCTCTCTCTCTCAGTAATGTTTTGTGATACAGCTTGAGGGAAGACACAGCTGGCATTCAAGCCTGGCAGTGAGACTGTTAAGATGGTACTGTGATGTTCTTTCCTTTCCTCCCCAATACTTGTCAAGTTGCGGTGAGTTTTCTGAGTAGGGGACATGGATGGTGAGCCTGATTGGGGGTACTCTAGCCCCAACGGGAATGTCGGGGAGTCAGACTGGCCTAAACAGTTTGCACTATGCCCAGGACCAGTACATTAATGTTAAGAATCAACCCCTGATTCGGTTTCTTTTATGGGACTTTCCTGCAAATTTTCAAGAAAATATGCACTATGCTGTTGGCTATCTAAAATTCAAGCGAAGAAATTAAAATTAAAACAAAAACAATTATATTTTAACAAAATATAGTTTGACTACTTAGAACTTAATTTTGGTCAGTAATAAATCTGACTGCTGGTCAAAGGGGACTGCCAAGTACTTCCAGATGCCAGTGTTTGAGGACAAGGGAAACCCCAAAGACTAAGTCTGCAGTGCCCAGGATTGGTCACCAATGTGTATATACACCAACTAGCAAGTGTATGCTATGCACGTCTACGTTATCTGCCCAGTGAACACCCAACACAGCCTTAAAAAAAAAATAATAAAAAGGCAATTAACACCATATACTATCTCCCCGGCCTGAAGAGGAAGATGCTACATCACCACCAGCTGATCCATGTGACAACTTCACACATTCAAAAAACATAACTGCTGAAGGACACTCAGTAAAGAAATACAATTCTTCTGCTTAAAAAAAAATAAAATTATTTGGTTGCAAAGGGAATGAACGTGAAGTACTAGAAGTGTAAACTACCCTACCGGGTGTTATAACATGTGAGAGACACAGGTAGGCAGGTGATTAGTTGATCGGTGTCAGGTGACAGTGCATTAAAGCACCCTTATCAGCACAGCTGAAGTGATCCAGTCCCCTGTCTGTAGTATTAATGGGCAACACGGCTCTTTTCTCTTGTACAGCACCAACATGAATGGCAGCCGTTTCTGATCGCCAGCTTAGCGAGTGCTGCGATGTGCACCATGTGCTTTTTGTTTGTATCAGCTTTTGATTAGTTCCGACTTTGCTGCATTCTTAACTGTGTTTATATATTATATCTTATTTATTATTGATGTATGTTTATGTATTTGAGCTTTGGCATTTAAAAAGCACAATATAAATAAATTATGATTTGATGGTATCAAGCAGCACCCTTGAGGAAAGGAGGGAGAGGGGGATGATAGAAACTTAATTACTTCAGTGGCATCAGCAATGTCCAAGAGGGTAGTATCTTTCAGAAAAAGATGTGCAAGAACAAAGGGAGACAATCTGAAGATAGACGGGGGACGGCTCATGGGCAATGTGAGGAAGGATTTTTTCACAGAGAGGGTTGTGGACACATGGAACAGCCTTCCTGAGGAGATTGTGGGGTCTAAAACTGTGGGAGAATTCAAGAACGCATGGGACAGACATAAGGCAATTCTTGTGGGGGGGGTAGGAAGAAATGGGCTGTTGGTTAACTAGAATCTGCAGCTCATCCTGTAGGTATGGAAATGGGCAGACGAGGCAGGCCAAGCGGTTCTTATCTGTCGTCAAAGTCTACATTTCTATGTTTCTGAAATTGTTGCACAGAGTAGTCAGAGTCCTGAGTGCAGCTATCTGTGTGATTAGCTACCCAGTCACCCCCTGTACAGATGTCCAGGCGCCAATCACACAATGCGATCGAGACCAGCAGACTAGACCTGGGTTTGAATCCCACAGCCTCCATCTGCATACTGTGTGACCCTGAGCAAGTCACTTAAATTCCCTGTGCTCCCAGGTCAAACTTTCAGCTTACTGTGCTACTCTTGGTTAAAAACAACTGAACTGAAAACACTGCCGCCCAGTGGCTCTGTATTCATGCAGTGTACAGCAGGGTCAATAGAGCTCAGTTGATCAGTGCTGTGATTAATGTTTTGCTGAGCGAAACCCCACAGCTGTGAGGCTAATTCTGCAACAGTGGGGCAGTCTGTGCACACAACACAGCACAGCAGGTAGTACACAGTGCAGCAGGTGTCCGTATTGTTTGCAGGGATATCTGGAGATCCCATCCACCCTGCTGATCTCCATGCAGCAAGCGCATAGTGCCGTCAACTGGTTGTGCATTCCCAGATAGACCTGCTGTTCTCCAAAATGTTGTGTACCTCAATCCGTCAGCTGTAGAGGTCAATAGCCTGGAGCAACGGTTACTGCCATCTGAGTGGCTGCATTGTGCAAAGCACTTTTTTTGTATCCTTTGTTTTCCGTCACTGCCCCCCCACCAGGACTCACTGGCCGAAAGTGCAGTCCCATAGTCCCCTGCAGGTTGGCGGGGGAACCCTAGGGTAGCACACTTGAAGAAGCTTATCATACTGGTGCCATATTGTAAGGGGGAGCATTTCTCACTCCCCGGTCGCCCAGCATCATGGAAGTGCCCTGCACCAATCACCAGGCGCACCGGGAGTCAAGCACGAGTGTTGTCGGTCCCTGGCCACGGTTTCCCCCACCGGCAGCCAATGTAGCGGCTTACAGAGAGAGAGAGAGAGAGAGAGAGATGTAGATACAGCGATGCTCTCGGTCAGTGATCGGTGCCTGTCCCGAGGGTATGACTCACATCCCTGCCCTGCTGCTCCAAGTCTGTCTCTGTGGCTGAGGGATCGTTCATTTCCCAGCCAAGCAACACCGTAGAAATGCGCTGCATTACTGAGCAGCCATAGCAGGACTGTTGACAGGGACTGGGAGAGAGCGCGCGACTGCTGGTCCCCGGTTCGTGGCCCCTGTTCACCACACCCGATGTAGTGTCACCCAATGCTGGAGAGACAGAGAATGACCGCATCCCCACTCCAGCCGATATAGTGGCACACACTGTCCACGATGCTGCAGAGAGATACCATGGCAGCGATCTTGCAGAGTGAGCGAGTGATGTTACAAACAGACAGCAGCAGGCTGCTTCGGGGGCAGGGGTCGTAAAAGCAGGGGGAACCTCACTGTCTGTCCTCTGTAGAGTTTAGCAAAGAATGACAGACAGAGTCAGCAGATATAAGAGCCATCTTACAGGTCCCTTTCATGTGTTTTGGGGTGCACATTAAACTATCCTAGGCAGGGTATCTGAGCATAATATACACAAACAATGTCACAGATAAGATCTGTGACATTTCTGTGCAACAGGAAGGAACTGTACACATGTACACATTTTCTAAGGGACTGTTTTACAAGGTGGCAGGATACACTGAAATTTAAATACCTGTAAATTTTCTTTCTCAGACGGCTGGTCTCCGGGCTTCCTTACACTTGGGCTGTACCTCCTGATGCTGTGGTAGGCAGGACTAAAGCTCTGCAGCAAGGGGAATAAGAAGCCCTCCATATCCAGTTGTCTCCAATTGTTCTTAACACAGTCCCCCTGAGGCAATACTACGAGAACTTGGAAACAAAACAAAAAAAGTTACAGCATAATTGGCCCTGAGGCCAGCCAACTATATACATTCTGGGAAGGAATCTGGAGACCAGCCGTCGGAGAAAGAAAATGTACAGGTATTTAAATTTTGATTTCTCTCTCCTAAGCTGGTCTCCAGGCTTCCTTATGCCTGGGATATCCAAAAGGAGTGCATTCCTAGATGTCCCGGGTGGGAAGAATGTCAAGTGCTCTTAGGGTTCCACCACCGCCTGAAGCACTCTGCGGCCAAAAGATACTTCCTCCGAGGACATCACATCCACTTTCTAAAATTTTGTAAACGTATGAATGGATGACCAAGTGGCCACTCTGCATAAGTCTGCTAGGGATACTTCTCTGAAGTTCGCCCATGAAGTGGCCATAGCTCTGGTGGAATGGGCTCTCACTGGACCAGGTAGAGCTACTCCCACCTGCCAGTGACACTAGAGTCCAGATTAGTTACATAAAGGACTGGGCCAGCAGCTGAACAGTCGTTTGAAATGGGTTCATGAGCTTTAGTAAGTCCCTGAATTTTGTCGGGGAGAAGACACCTTGTTGGCCTGTGTCCTGCCCCCAGGCAGTTCAGGTTCTGGCTCAGGATTAGGGAACTCTTCTTCTGGTTGATGACAAAACTGTGTGCTGTGAGGCACTGGACTACTTCCGCCACTGCCTGTACCGCTTGGTTGAGCTGTGGGGCTTTGATGAGGATATCGTCCAGGTAAGGGAACAGCTGGATACCTCTGTTTCGAAGGAGCCACCATTGCTACCAGTACCTCCGAGAAGGTTCTTGGGGATGATGAGAGGCCAAAAGAGAGAGTTTTGAATTGGAAATGTTGGTTCCCTTCCTTGAATATGAGATATTGCCTGTGCAGGTTGTGAACAGGAATATGGAGGTAGGCATCTTGCAAGTCGATGGATGCCAAAAAATCTCCCTGCTGCACCTCCTTGATGATCGAGGACAGAGTTTCCATTTTGAATGGTCTGCTGCGTACAAAGCGATTTGGGAATTTGAGCTCTAGGACTGGTCTGTGACCTGCTGTGCGTTTGGGCACAATGAAAAATAGAGAGTAGACCCCCCCCCATTTGACCTCTTTGGATGGGGGGGAGGGGGGGGACCTGTTCCATAGCCCCTGCTTGTAGAAGATCTGATAGCTTGCAATATCGCATGTCTTTTGAACGAGTTGTTAGAGATGGGAGAGAGCACCACATGAGGTAATGGGGGCTTGGACTCTAACTCTATCAGGTAATCCTTGCTGATAATATCTAGAACCCATCTGTCCAACATGGTCTGGGCTCATTCCTCGAGGAATTCTGAAAGTCTGTCCCCGACTCTAGGATGGGCCCGCATGGTCACATTCTGATTTTTTGTTGCTATTTCTGGTGTCTCTGATTCTTCCACCTCCGCCAGAACCACTCCCTCTAAAATTACGCTGGTTTCGGGAGAACCATGTTCTTTCCCCCGAAAAGTTGGGAGTTTTGCCTCTTATTGTAACCTCGGTCACAAAAACTGTGTCTTGATCCCGAAGACCACACTTTGCCCCAGCCCCTGGACTGGAGCATGTGCACCTTAGCCGTTTCGCCGAATTCCTTCACAGTCTCCTTCAGCGCTGATCCGAACAGGAGGTAGCCTTCATAGGGTGCATTCACTAAACGGCTCTTTGAAGATGCATCCGCTTGCCAGGCATGCAGCCATAGGCTGCAGCGAGCCAAGGTTTTGTAGAACATGGTCCATGCGGCACACCTGACCGCCTTCAGACACATCTGCTGCATAGGCCGTGGCCAACCCATTAATTGCAGCTGATGGATAATAATGGGGGAGTTCTTTCAGATCCTCCGCGGATTAAAAAGCTAAATCCGATGCCCAGGATAGGGCAGCTCTGGCGGAGAATAGGTTTGTGGTGACTGCCTTGAGAGAAGTTGCTGAAGCTTAGAAGGGTTTTTTGAGTGAGGAATCCACCTGTCTACTGGGTCCCTTAGATAAGCCCCTCCTTCAGCTAGGATGACCGTTTTCTTGGTTACGTTAGAAATCATGGGGTTGATTCTGGGGCAGTCAAACCACTTCTCGGATGGCTTCTTGTCAAACTTCAGAAGTCTAGAGATACGTCGGGGGACCGGATATGCGTGTTCTGGGCCTTGCCATTCCTCTTTTAGCAGGTCTTCAATGGTGGGAGGTACAGGGAAGGCAGTAGCCAGTTTGGAGGCAGATGCCAAGTGAAAAGTCTGTTTCGGTTGGGAAGTGACAGGTGGAGATGCTCGGGTGTATTTTGGATATGATCTTTTTAATAAAGTCTAGGTCCTCCAGGTCAAACTTTCTGGACGGGGAGTCGCTGGAATGTGATGAGGAGCCTACCCCCAGTGGAAAAACTGGTGATGAGGAGTCCAGAGAAAATCCCATGTGATGTTTGCCCTTGAGCATGCCCCTAGACCCGCTCCGGGAACAAGACCTTTTCTTCCCCTTGTGGCGAGAGGAATGGTGATCATTCTCCTCGGATGATCTACACCGGTCCCTGGATTTCTTCTTTTTCCTCTTGTCAGAGCGAAGAGAGGATAGCCCCCCTCACTGGAAGAGGATGAGGGGGGGCCTTTTCTTTTAGCCTTTTTGTGGGGTCAGCTATCAGGTGACCCCAGAGGCTGCCATTCAAAGCAAGAAGGGTCCATCTCAAAAGCCCTATTTAACCTGTCTAGAAGTTCAGGGTCCAGTCAGGGGGTCGACGGTTGTGTATCCCTGGTCGTTGCTGCTCACTCCGACCTGGAAGTAGCCGGTCATTCAGACCTTTCTTGTATATTTGTCTGTGCAGAGAGAGGTTGCCTCCACTGAGCCCTCCCCATTAGCATCCACTGCCCTTTCCAATGTGAGGCTGAATGAGCCAGCAAAGGTGACCAGGAGTGGGGGTTTGCAGCGTTGACATTTTTTGCACCTGCTAGATTTTTCGGTGGCCATGATTCTGAAAACCAATGTTGGTGCTGTCCCTTTAAGAACTGCTCCTTCACAAAGTACTGAAATCCTGTCCCTTAAGGCACCCTGTTGCTGCTTATTTGCACAAGCACAGAAATACTGTCTTTGTGGTAAAATCCTGGTGTTTGTAAGGCACCTTTACAGAAGCACCGAATTCCTGGTCTGTGTGTGTGGTACCCTGCTGTTTATGGGGGGGGGGGGTTCACAGGCGCTAATCCCCTGGTCCCGATCCTGCTTAGCGCTGCTTGACCCTCCACTCGAGGTCATCTCTCAGCGCTCGTTGACAAGCAGCCTGGTGCGTGGAATGCACTACAGCTGCGAGGCCTCCTCAGTGCTCATCGACGAGAGGTCTGGGCGTCGACAGGCACCTGGTGCTAGAATCGTGCCAACGAGATGTGCCATCGACGAGCGGCTGAAATGTTTCCCAGAGCCGCTCGGCCAGAAAAAAGGCACTGCTAGGCTCAATAAATGCTCAGGTGCCTAGCGGTGCCTTTCCAGGGAATTTCTCTGCTCGCTCCAGTGTTGCTTTCGCTCCCTCTCCTAGCGACCGTTAATCGCCCAAAAATTGCAGGAAGAAGGGGGCTGCTGTGAAGTGGGGCCAGTCTGTGCAGCTTGCAAGGCTGAGCCTGGATCCCACCTTGGGCGATAGTGTCTTTCCAAAAGTACAGAAAATGAAATAGTAGAATCCAACTTACAGTCTCTTCAGCCCTGCCATGTGTGACAGGGCTCTGCTGCAGAGTACCTGCTTCACTGGAGACAGGAAGTAAACTGGAGACAAGCAGATATGGAGAGCTTCTTACCCCCCCTGCTGCAGAGCTTTAGTCCTGCTTACCACAAGCATCAGGAGGAACAGCCCAGGTGTAAGGTAGCCCAGAGACCAGCTTAGGAGAGAGAAAGTACTATTTTTGGCATTTAAACAGGAGGAAAAAAAAACTTCTGTGGGTTTTCTTGGGTCTGTGACATAATTAACCCATGTTATAAGTGCAATAACCCACTCCAGGGTGTGCTGTTATTGGGGATTGACGCACACTCGGCCTGTGGCCTCGTGCCTCTCAACGCACCTGGGCGTGCATTAATCCCCAATAACAGCACACCCTGTTGTGTGGGTTATTGCTTACATATTCAACACCATGGATATATAATAAGTCCTTTAGCCAGTCCACCTTTCAGTGCTTTAAGAACATATAACAAAAACCAAAAAAAAAAAAAAAAATTTGTTGAAATGATTCAGCTGTTTCAGCCTGGTCTGTGGAAAGCACGACATCCTGGTGAGTTTAAAAATGGGAGCCGTGCCAATGTTCTCACAGTCGATTGTGTTTCACTTATTTCACAAATGATTTGCAATTCCTTGCTTATAACCTAACCTAAATGTTTTTACATATCAAAACGTTAATTGTTCATCGCAATGTGCTACATGGTGATATGGTTTTACAGCACTGAACATAACCCCCTTGGAATGTGGTTGGCCAATCAAATCATCTCCTGTCTGACCACTGTCAAGCTGTAAAATCCAAAAACTGTTTGTATTAAATCAGGAAGTCTAGAGTTTGCCCTAGATGTGATCTGCTACAGCAGGAACCAGGCCTACCAGGTCAGCCCAGGTCAAGCAGCAGTCATTCTGGCACACCACCTTTTTTTTTTTTGTATTATTATTTCAAATTTAAGCAATAAGGCACTACGGGACATTTGGTGGTACAAGGTTTACCCTACAGTCAGAGGCATAGTCCAGCACGAGGCGAAGCAGAGTGCTTTCAGCCCCCTAACCGTGGGGAAAACCCAACGTCCCCGGAGTGCCTTATTGCTTATATAAAATGGGCCCATAGGCAATTTTTAAAACACAATGAAATTTTTCAAAGCCACAAAAAAATATAATAAAATGTTGCTAAATAATGTAAAACAGTCCCTCCATAGATGATTTTTCACCTGTCGGTCATCGGACTTTCTTCACATTCAATACACTCCGATTGTTTACCAAGGAATAGAAGAATTCAAAGCTCTGCATTATTCCAGTAGTAGAATGTTCCCCTCCACTCCCCCCCAACCCCACAGAGACGCACGCACGCCTCAAATGCAGCCAGAACCTCAGTTTTATCAGCTGCCAGATAAGGAGCAGGGAGTTCCATGGCAAACTGGGAGGGATAGGAGGGAATTTTTCATGGTCAAAGAAACAGCAATGGAAACTCTGAATAGTACTTGATTTTTTTGAATGTGTGTAGGAAGGGGCGTGAGTGCAAATTTTACTTTAATTTAATGGACTTTTATTTTAAAGGCCTAGCTGAAGTTTTTTTTATATACGAGTTAAGGCTGCAGTCATGTTTGTGACGGAAATTAGGAAGTAAGTGACTAATGAATTCTGTGAGTTGCCTTGGTTGGCAGGGACTTGTTTGGATGTAGCACTTGAAAGCGGGGCCCCTTGTGCAGGAAAAAAGGCTGCGAGATGCTGGGACAAGGTGGGGCCAGTCTGTGCAGCTTGCAAGGCTGAGACTGGATCCCACCACTGAAAAATAATATCGGAACCGAAGTGGAAAGATAATGTCCAAAGGAAAACGTACCTTCTCTTTAGCCCTGCCACGCGTGACAGGGTTCTGCTGCACATTACCTGCTTCAGTGAAGGCAGGAAGTAAACTGGAAACGACCGGATGTGGAGGGCTCCTTATCCCCCTCTGCTGCACAGCGTTAGTCCTGCCTACAGCTGTCATCAGGAGGTGCAGCTCAGGCGTAATGAAGCCCGGAGACCAGCTTAGGAGAGAGAATCTGTGAGTTGCCCTGGTTGGCAGGGACCTGTTTTTAGCCACTGGTGATGCTCTCTTACTGCCATGGCTAACACTGTATAGGGGTATTACATTACAAAAATGTTCACTAAGTGATGACTTCGAAAAAAATGATAATTTTTTCAGACAATATGACAGTATATCTTTAAAAAAAACAAGGGTTATCGCAATGTAGAGAAACAGACAATACCACAATTATCACAAAATATGGTTATTGCAGCATCCCTAGGCGGGGTTGGTAATCAAATAAAAGGCTGCATATATTTGACAAAGTGGGTGGATCGCTTATATCTTGATTTCATCCACTGTCTGGCATACAGTCAGTGGTCTTATACACCGTTAAACATGCAATTGAAAAAAGGCTTTCTCTGTATTCTACTGCATGACCAATTCACCGTTTGATGTTACTGCACTGACGGTATGTCAATGATTGGATCGGACACAAGACAATTTACCACTTGAGAAAGGAAACAGTGAAAAAGGTAAAAAAAAAAAAAAAAAACACACACACACACCATGTGGAAATTCACACTGAAAATGACGATTAAAGCAAAACCCATAAGCCACCTAAAATAACTGCAGTTCAGTCATCAAAATAGTGCACTAGTTGGCTAATAGGCATTACAGTAAGGTGCATTACTTGTGCTCACTGTAGGGATGTCAATACGGATAGTATTTCTCACGGACGATTAGTTTTAAATGTGATAATTGTTGCATATATCTCCCAAGTACAGTTGGAAACCATCTTGGCGGTCTACATCTACTGAGTCGACATTCTGGCAGACACCCCACCCCCAAAAAAATCAGGATTTTTTTTTTCTAATTATTCTTTGGTCTGCATCTGTACTGGACCCCCAACCCTCTTTAGATCACACTTGCTCCACCGTCTCATCTTCACACATGTGTCAAACTACACTGTGGTCAGGGTTTCCACTCAGTAGTTTCTACCAAGCATGTATTCGCACCCAGATCTCTCCTGCACCGCAATCATTACAAGTTCTCTTTCTGACCATGCTTGCAATGTCATGTCTTTTATTTTCTTTCTGAAAATGTATATTTCTCAAAAGTTATGTTCAATGTAATGTATTGTTTACTACGGTTTGCTGCTTGTTCTGCTGTTGTACCATTGTTCTGTAACATCATTGGTCGTGCCTGAAAAACAGGCAGTGTCTTGTCTAGTGCACTTGCTTAGTCGACAAAAACCAAATAAATAAACCAGGTAAGGCCTATTAGGCACAAGTGCCCGTTTTCAGGAGCAACCCAGGAGTACTGGGGAGGTTGACTTTTTCCCCAAAAATAGAAATGCTATAAAATCACTATAATAAAATATATTTTTGTCATTCTCTTGTATGTATATGTATATATATATATATATATATATATATATATATATATATATATATATATATATATATATACATACACATACACACACACATATACACACACACACACACACACCATATATATATATATAAATACATATAATATATATAAAACCTCTGTGCGCAAACATTGAGGCAAGAGTTACCCCAAAGGCATTTGGCTGGGAAGCCAAGTTTCAAGAAGATACAACATCACACATGCCCTCACAATGCAAAGCATCATGGGCTGCATATGCAAACCACCACAGAATGTTATGCTGGTCCAACTTTAAGAAGAATTGCATGGTGCTGAAAGGGCTCTCACACAGTTTGCTATTGCCTCGAAAAGGTAAACCAAATAATCAAGCGTCGGTCCATACATCCCTGACAGCAGAACACTGCAACACTCCCAATTCATATTTACTTAACCGCCCTGTCCATCCACCTTTTTTTTTTCCTTCATTGATCTGTAAAACCAAGGCCCACATTTTCAAAAGAGGTGGGCGGCGCATCTGGAGCAAACGGAGATGAGCTGCCCATCTCAAAAGATGTTCCAAACTCCCATATTCAAAAGAGGGAGATGGGTCACCCCAACTGAGATGGACCACGGCCCAAAGTTAATGTGTACAAGCCCAAGTTGGGAGCATGCCCATGAATATCCACACAGTCGACATTCAAAGAGATGGCCGCCCAAGGTAGGACATGGAGGCGCAGCGACATGGAAAACCATGCCTAACTTCTGGCCACCCACAGGCAGGCTGCAGTAGTGCACACAGGTGCATAGCAACCTGCAGCCCCGGTAGTCCAGTGGTACCCCCCCAACCCATCCCTGAACCCCAATTGCGGGGGTCATAGTTAATGAGAAATCACTCCCAAGTGCCCTACTAGTCTAGTGGAAACCCACTCCCATCCAGCAACCACGATCGCGGTGTTACTATATAAAAATAATACTACCGGAATTGTCCTAGTAGTCCAGTGGAACCCCCCTCCCATCCCCGAACCCAGATCGCAGTGTCCAAAATGTAAAATAATGCCCCAAGTTTCTTGGTAGTCTAGTGGAACCCCTCCCATCCCTGAACTGCAATCGTGGGAAATGCCCCCAAGTGACCCTTTTCCACAGTGTAGTGACCCCCCCGCCCCATCACGGCCAGTCAGCCAGCAAGCAGAGCAGCCTTCCGTATACCTCCACAGCTGCCCAACGACTGAACCGTCAACGCATACAGTATAGACTACACGCCCACTGGCTAAACGTTCAACCAATGGGCGTGTAGGCTGTACTGTATGCGTTCATTGACAGTTCAGTCGGCAGACAGCCATGGAGGCGTGCGGAGGGCTGTGCTGCTCGATGGCTGACATGGCCATGATGGGACGGGCAGGGAGGATGTGGGAGGCAGCCGTGGAGGTGTGCGGAGGGCTGTGCTGCTCGCCGGCTGACTGGTTATAATGGTACGGGGTGAGGGGGGGATGTGGGTGCCTCCACACTATGGAAAAGGGTCACTTGGGGACAGTTACTGCGATCAGTGCAGGGATGAGAAGGGGGTTCCACCAAACTACCAGGGCAATTCAGTAGTAGTAGTTCTATTTATTAACACCACGGTCAGGTTTGCTGGATTTTGCTGGGGAGATCCACTGGACTACCAGGGCATGTGGAAGGGATTTATCATTTACCATGAACCCCAATCGCAGGGTTCAGGTATGAGTGGGGGGCACCACTACACTACCAGGGCAATTTGAGGCGAGTTATCTTTTACATATGAACCCCACAATCGGGGTTCGGAGATGGACTCCATCATGTACAGGGACAGGGCTGGGGCGCCTAGTCCGGCACATCCAGGCATGCAAATAAGCCCATCATAGGCATGCATGAGGGCCGTTTGTTCCATGCATTCCTAATGGGCTCACCTGCACTCCACAGTTGAATATCACCTTTGGGGGCGCAGCGCATCCCCCATTGGCAATATTCAGCCCAGCCCATCCCAGGAACGCGCCAGTGCACGGTCAGCCACCCTGCATTTGCGCCACCGCCAGGTAGCGATATTCAAACAGAATGCTCAATCCTTTGGGATCTATACTTATTTATTGAAACGTTTCACCAGTAAAGGTACACTGAACAAGCTGCTTGTCTCACGATGCGTCCTGGGGGAAAGGGTAGTGGAAATACACACACACATACAACTGCAAACATTACAACAATACTGGCAGCAGTGAATAGCACATAACAGAAAGAACATATTAAGTGCAGCATAAGAGTGCAATTATATACAGAGATCACAATGGACAGGTCAAGTGCATTACATTAGGATAACACCTTAAATTCATGGTGATGGTACCATTTAGCCCGAAAGGAAGGGGTGGATAGGGAGTAACAGCAGAGATGGAAAGGTAGCGAGGCTGGAAGGGGAGCAGATGAATAGGAAACAAGGTTATAGCTATATTGATAGTTGTAGATTGATAGGAATCTAAAGTCATAGTTATATTGGTAGTTATAGAGAACCCAAAGAAATGGCCAGGTAGGGATTTCTGCAGGGAACAAAAGCAGTGGGCTGGAAGGGAGCTGTAATTCAGAATAGTTACTTAATATATTGATAGAGACTGGGGAGCAGGTCAGGACTACCAGGTAGGTTAACTGCAGGTACAATTCACAGAGAGGAAATTATGTAGGGCTGAAGTTATAGAGAAGGGGGAGGAAGAGTGGCAAATCTGGCGAGGAAGCAAATTCCACAGTTTTGGAAAGCGATGCGAGAAAGCAGCCTGGCCTACAGAGGTAGACCAGCGAGGGACAACCAAGGAACGGGAGTCGTAAGATCCAAGTGAGTGGGGGGAGGGAGGGAGGACTGATAGAGCTGAAGTGAGATAGGATGGGAGCGATCCAAACCAGAATTTAGAGACAAATTTAGCACAATGATGGAGTCATCCATTTTCTAGTGAGGGAAGTGCCAGGGAGTGGCAGAGCTGACAGTGGTGGGTGAGAGGAAGAGAGTCCAGAGCAAAGTGACAGAAGGAACTGAAGAGGGTATCCAATCTGGCTAAGGAGGTCTTGGGAGCGGCACCGTAGACTACATCACAGATCGCACATCATCTTTGAATATGCCATTTCCCTGCACCCGCGCAACTTTTGGAGCCACTTTTGAATATCCTGGCCCAAATCTGTATGTAGCACCCAACCCCCAACTGCACTGTTATCAATGCTCCAACCAGTGACATCACTGGTTAGCATCAGTCTGTGGCTTCTGACGACAGCTGCAGCTACATTCATGAAAATGGAGCAACTTCTCCACGTGCTCAGTTTTTATCAAAGTGGCAGTCAATACAAGTAGCAATACCAGCATAGCAGCCACAGACTGCATCTCACTGATGAGGTCACTGGCTGGCACAAGTGTTATAGCGCAACAGGAGGGCTACACAGGGAGCTGGTTTTAAAGACCAGACAGAAAACCAAATCTACTAAAAGAGACTAGACAGCGAGTAAATATTTGGAATGTTGCACGCGTTTTGATTCCCCTTTAAGGACACAACATGAGGGCAAAAACAAAATCAGAGCTGGCGCAGCGGTAGTGCTACCTGCTTGGGACACCAGTGACTCAGGTTTGGAAATGAGCCCGGGGAGCTGGAGGGGGGAGGCCAAGCATCCACAGGACTGCTAGTCTCCCCGGGGGGGGGGGGCCGTGGCTGGACCGACCCCTAATGGGGGCAGGGGTCATGGCAGCTCGGTGCCACAGCAATGCAGAAGGAGCATGGTTGACATTGGCGTACGCGTTGATGTCATGGCACAACCACTTCTCCACAGAAAAAGTGGAAATAGCCCCACGTCTGCTCCAGGAGATGGGCCACAGTGTTACGGCAGGGAGCAGATGGACCGCCCAACAAATTGGATGATGGCTTGAGGGTCGGGGTCCCCTCCTACCTCACCTGTGGGGAGGTTATTTTATCATGACGAGCCCCCTCATACTGCCGAGATCACAACTGGGGACCCTGACGAAAGGAGCAGGCGAAGAGACAAAAGGATGCATAAAATCATAAATAAATAAAAATTCAGAAACCTGGTGAGTGTACCAGATTGTTGCAACCTCTGCTCGGACATAGAAAGGGTTAAGACCTCTTAGCTGTTAAAAGACGTAGCTTGGTATCACGGGACACCCCCTTTTTTTCTAGTGGAGAAGCAGAGTACATCCCTACCTCTTCTCCAAACTACCCTGTGAAGATGCCCATCTGCCCATCGTGGGAGTACAAAAATGAAGCCTCATGTTATTATTTGTCACCTTCAATAAAAACTTGCAACAAATGCAGGTGCAGATAGCATACTATCCCCAAACTGCAGAGCCACTATAATGGGAGTCTAGGACAGTTTCCCACTATCTATAAACGGAAACCAAACTGACTTCCAGATTCCCATATAACCGTGCCAGTTTCTCTATTTCTGCAGACGGAATTTTGCGAGGCACAGAGAAGATGCACTGCAGGACAAGATGACATAAGGTAGTCACTGGGTCCCACCGAAGTCAACTGAATCTAGGGACAATGGGCATGAATCCCTAGAGGACATGCACAAACATAGTGTGTAGAATGCACAGACTAGTAACCCCTTTTCTGCTGGCATGTTTCTATGCTTCTATGCAATATGGCTGCCCATAGCACCACACATCCACCACCCCTTGTAACAACTTACTGTACCATCTCTCAAAATCCAGCAGTGCAATGTGGGGGGTGGGGGAGACACTGTCCGACAAATCAATGTTGTAAACTAAGCTCAAGGTCCCGTGGAATTCTGTGGTTCCACAGCACGCCTCCTAAGTTCTCAAGCAGCAGCTGTTGGACCCCCCAGTGTCCACCAGGGGTCCGTCAAATGCCAGATGCTGCACAGAATATCCCTATATATGCTGTAATCCAGAATTCTTACCGATTTTCATTTTTACATGATATTCTACTTTCCCTCGGTCCACCCGTAAAAACCCCATCCACGGTAACATAAGTAAATCGAGATGTCGCGTCTGACACTCTAGGCCTGACCGCAGAACAAACGTTGCAAATGACCATACGAATAGCTAAATGTTACGGGTCTTTCCAACACTGTACTAGATCTTTTTTTTTATATCATTATTTCCTCAGCTGCAGGGTTGTACCTTTGGTTCCCCCTTCCAACCAGCCTTCCACGACCACTGCCCGGTCACAGCCAGAGCTCACCTCCTCGCTGCAGCCCTTCCCAGGCCGCACCGCAGTGGGTACTACACCCCACCACTGCGGAGACCTGGAAGAGTGGGCCAGGAGGAGCTAACCCCAAGCGGCGTCCGTGCTTGGCAGCCATCACGCTGCGAAGATTGTTTCAATAAGCATAGGTAACCCCCAAGCGCTGCGTGCACGAGTCAATGACGCTGCACTGCACACTTATGTACACTGCCGTCAGATGCCACCAATGCCATCCCATTTGTGTTGCCACCGAGCTGCACAGCCCTGGCCACCACAAGAGCCGGCACTGCCGGCGGTTGTACCCACCACCCACCTCTCCGGAGGAAAGCTGTCCCTGGACGCCATCCTCCTCCTAGCCGACACTGTGATCCGTGCCCGCCCCGAACACGGGTCGCCAGCGCAGCGCGAGGTGTGGCATCCAGCACCACCAGGGCGGCAGGTTACCCCGGGTTTTGTTTGTTTTTAAATTGAAACAGAGGCGTTGGGAAAGTCACAAAATGCTTTTGAAAGCAGATGACAAAAGTGGGACAACGCACAAATCCCGCACATGCTCGAGATTTCAGCGCCTGCTTTCAAAAGCATTTTATGACTTTCTCAGCACTCAGTTTCAATTAAAAAAGAGCAAACCTAGTACAGCGTTCAAAAATACACACTCAACATTTAGCTATTCGGTATGGCCATGTGTAAAGTCGAAGTTTGTGCCAGCACGCAGTGTCAGATGCGCACTCTCTGCTTGCTTATGCTTCCAGTGGACGAGGTATTTACAGGTGGACCGAGGGAAAGTAGACTATCGTGTAAAAACTGCACCATACATGATCAATGTGTGCATAGAGGCACACTGATGTAATCAGGCAATAAAACGTGAAGCAAAGCTGACAGTGCCGCTTTAAGAAGTAGTCAGTTGTTACTCTTTATTTCCAAAAGGTAATTTTATTTTTCCCCTTTGCTTATCAGAAAGTTCACTACAGGACAGTATTATACTAGATGTATGGAATAACACTGTGCCTGGCAGAAGCATATACAATTCTATTCCTCCCACTGTGTCATCAGTGCTATGACCTCATTGACAGTGACATCACAGGTGACTGATCTGGAAACTACTGAGTGGCTCTTCCTGAGCAACTGTGATGTCACAGTCAGTGAGATCACAATGCTGATGTTCTAAAGCAAGGAACAGAGCTAGATAAGTCAGCTCTCTCACATACAAAATGTAAAAAAAACTTCCAGTTAACTAAAGGGAAAAGAAAAAGTGTGTCAGAAATGAAAGGTACTAGCTGACTGCTTTTAAGAACTAGTATTAGTTTAACATACTAAACGCCAGCAGAATAGGCCTAATGGTCTGTCGTGTCTGCTCGGTAGCCAGCCACCTAGTGGCTGCTCGCCTTCCCACCCCCCTTGCCCCCGAGAGGATCTTTGGCTTCAGTTTCCCCTTGTACCTGTCCCACCCCTTCTTGAAGCCCTCCTCCACCAGTCTCCCGGGCAGCACAGTCCATGGCTCCACCACCCTCTCAGTGAAAAAAATTTTCCCTACCCCCCATAATTTCCTCCCTCCAACTTCCACTCATGCACCCTGAGTTGTTCCCCCCTTCTTTAGCCTGAACAGTTCCTTGGTTCGCTCTCAGTAATTCCTTTTACATACTTGAATACCCCTATCATGCCTCCCCTGTCCCTCCTCTCCTCCAGTGTGCACAGCCCAAGTTCTTACAGTCTCTCCTCATAGGGCCTCCCCTCCATGCCCTAATCATCCTGGTCGCTCTCCTCTGGACCCTCTCCAGCAGTGCTTTGTCCTTCTTCAGATGAGGTCTCCAGAACTGTAGACAGTACTCGAGTTACGGCCTGACCAAGGCATTATATAGAGGGAGGATCACCTCCTCCTCCTGGACGTAATTCTCCTGGCTGCGGTTCTTCTACAATTTTCGGAGTTATTCATTTTGACGTCTACCACCACCCCTAGATCCCGCTCACTCAATGTGGCTTGCAGTGTGACACCCCAGTGTATACATGGTCCGGGTTTCTGACCCCCATGGCCGGGTTTCAGGCAGTACGCTAGCTCTGCAATGACAAGTCATTAAAGACCAGCCCCAGTAGCATTTCTTTAAAAAAAAAAAAAAAATCTCTTCCCTCAACATTGAATTCTGACTTTACATACTGGAGTTATACTGTGGGTTTTACCAGGAGGGCGCTAGCACACATTTCTGATAGTGAACAGCACAGTACCGCAAACTTTAATTTATTCATAGGGGGTGTGGCCAGAGAACGGGAACTTTTGAAAATGTCAAAAACCCCATCTTAGCTCAGGAGGGAACTGCAACACAGAAAAATGGACACGTGGACATTTTGCCAGAAATACATAACTTTTTTTTTTTTTTTTTACATATGATTTATGCCAGAAATACATAATTACTAAAAAAGAAACAATATATATGCTGACATTGTTTCCGTTAACGTATACTGCTAAATAGACATATAGAAATATGTACACACAGAGATTATATATATAATTTTTTTGTTTGTTGTTTGTAACTTTCCTTGTTTTGCTGGCCGCTGCCTTTCCTGCTACTCTTTTTACTGCTCCCCTCACTGTTTAAAGTGCCCCAGCACTTGCTTACCCCCTCCCACAAGCATCTTCTCTTTGGTCCCCTTACACCCAGTTCACCCATCCCCCAACTGCAGTCCCCTTGTCACCTGACCATTTGCCTTTGCAGAACATTGTATATTGGGTTCTATGTTACTTGCACTGCTGGCACTTTGGACTAAGACTCTTTCCCTGTATTGTAAGCATTGCAATCTTCTTTTTACAATCACATCTATAATGTTTCGGACTTCTGCACCTTGTCTCCCCTGCAACCCCCCCTCGGGTCACACCTAGAAACAAGCCTCGCCTCAGTGTCCCTTTCCTGGTCACCAAGTTATAAACAAATAAATGGAATAGAAATACAGAAATATATAAAAATACACACTGAATTGTGTCTAAATGTTAGGTTTTTAACGTGACAAACTCATGTTAATTTCTTTAAAAGTTGGTAACCGGGAACAGCACACTGAGCAGAGGCTCGTTTACAGCTGCGACCAGGGGGGAGAAAGGGATTAAAGATACAGAGGGCAGAGAAAGATGTGTTTATTCCAATGTAACCCTCTCCTCAAGAGAAGACTTACCTGAATTGCTGCCGTCACCCACCAGAGGTCACTGGAGTACAGCACCTGCTCGACCGCATGTGCTGTACAAGCACCACGCAGCAAGGATCTCGTCAGTGCCTCCCGTGCCTTCTGATTTCAGCAGATGAGGCTTCGATTCTGCACTCCTGTTCCCCCAAGCCTGGCAGAGGGAACCATAAGCAATCAAGTATGCCACTCCTTTTTCTTCAGTGCCTCCTGCGCACAATAATCCTACATCACCAGGAGAGAGTGCATGTTGCAAAGGGCTCCTCCACAGTGCTACCACTCCAGACTGTGACCCGGACTCACTTCCTACCTGCACTACAGTTGCCATAGACATAGATGGCAGCACTAAGGGGGCTGCAATATACTGGGGAACTTCAACAAGTGAAATAAAAGAACTTTGGAGCACAAGGCTCCTTCAGTACATGGCTGCGGCCATGTTGACAACCCTTGACCCCACTGTGGCCATGTTGGCAACCTTTGATTCAACCAGCCAGCCATCAGAGGACTAGGAAGCCCGAGAGACAGAAGCAGGGGACTGTGGGGAGATGATGCAATCTGATAATCCCACTTGGACTGGCAGGGTATAAGGGCCAATCAGAAGGCAGGACAGGGCAGAAGACTTGAGGGACAGCCGTGCCTGTCCAATGAGACACAGAATGGAGGGAAAGGAAGTTTCTGAGCTCTTAAGGAGCTTGTGATAGTCTGACAAATGGTGAGGTGTTCAGACCTGTTGCTGGCAAGACCAAGCGAGAGGCCTAGTCAGGCCAACCATCCTTTGACCCATCACCAGGGTTCATTCAGTAAACTCAGAAACTGTGTCAGATGAGCACCTGTGAGAAGAAATTGCTGAGAGAGAGAGAGAGCCTGTGGAACACTGCTGCATTCCAAAGCTGCTGAGCTGTACAGAGTAGAGACAGAGACCTGCACGCTACCCAGGTTGCTCCGGAGCAAGGTAAGGGGGCTGCTAGTCCTTATCCAGTGGGTTGGATCAGGCAAAAGGCAGCCATGGGGCACGTGCCCAGAGTACGTGGGTACTCTCACTCCAGTGGAGAGTTGGAGTGTGGGGGTCACTCATGGGGTCTGGGCTCCTTGAAAACCACTGCACAGTGCTTCCCTATCCTGTCAGCTGAGCCAGAAGGGCTGTATCCTGAGAGATGTGAGCCAGTGGGGCTGTGCTGTTGCAGAACATCAGAGACAGTATGAAGTGTTTCATCCCCAGGCCACTGGGGCTTGTTCCCGATTGCTGTCTGACCTGCTGCTGTGTGCTGTTCCCCGCCATGACTAAACTACTGCATGCATGGGTCAAGTGAGTGCTGGCTGGGACTTTTGCACTTTTCCAATTTTGGACTACCATTACTGTATTTAGATTACAGCTCTGTTTCAAGCATTTTCCTGCAGGATTTCAAAATCTCCAAAACTGTGCTACCACACTATTGCCTGTTGAGAGATTACATTGCAAGCTTGCTAACTTTCATCAGATGCACTACTGAAGCAACCTGGGCAACAGCAACATAGCTAATCGTGGGCGACTTCAATCTGGACTGGCTTTCGGACTGCTCTAAAGCTTTAAAAAAAAAAAAAAAAAAAATATCTATGCAACACCTTCAGGGTTGTCCAAATCATCACAGAAGTGACTCATCCAAAAAAAAAACACAACACAACACACCACAACAAAAGTTCCCTGTTAGACATCATAGTAGTAAACAAACCTCACCCATTTTCCCACTCTGTCTTCTTCGCAGACTTCAGTGATCACTGCTCCATCGCTTGTGTAAGGTCAGCACCTAAACCAATCTTTAAATCCAGGTTCGTATTTAAAAGATGTTTACATAGTTTTGATCCTCTAGCCTTCCTCACAGACTTGCAGAACTCACTGTATTGGCAGGACTTCTACCTGGCCAAGACGGTCGAGGCTGCGTATAAGACCTTCCAAAACAATGTCTGCAGGGCATTAGAGAAGCATGCCCCCCTGGTCAAAATCCACACCAAGAAAAAAATATTTGCTTGGTTCACGGCTGAACTGAAGTTCGCTTTGCTCGGCATGGATAAACTCGGGGGAAAAAAGCTTGTAAATCAAAACTTCCTTCTGACTGGACTGCCTTCATGTCAGCCAGGAATCACTGCACACAGCTTAGCAGAACCACAAAGGCCAACTATTACCATACAACGCTGGACGACTCCACCACTGCCCAAGTTCTGGAGAACACAAAGATATTCAAGGCCATGCAACCTCTGGCTCCCTCCCCTCAAATGTTGTATGATGGCTCCTCCATCACCAACAAAGCCAAGATCCTAGATCTCCTGAACAAACACTCTGCCACCACCAAGATGGCCTTCAATTCATCACCGGTCAACAACCCCCAAACTCAGCTTGCAACCCAGGGCAAAACTATCCCTGACCCTAACCACCGTGCCCTAGGTACAGGTTTCTCCTTTCCACCTGTTACTCTCAAAAGAAGTGGATTTCCTGCTTCACCAGTTGGATACCAGAAAAAGCGCAGGAGCGGATCCTATTGGACAGTACTTTTTAAAGCTCAGGTTTAAGTCTTGGCAGCACCAACCGCATACCTCTTCAACTTGTCCCTCAGCATGGGTGAACCCCCGCCAACCTGGAAGACTGCTCACGTCATACCCTTTTTCAAATCTGGAGATCCAAGTGACCTCAACAATTACAGGCCGAACTCCTTACTTCCCATCATCTACAAAGTGCTAGAGAAAACCGTCAATAAGCAACTTAGGAACTATCTTTGATGCTTCCAACCTGCTCAATCCAGTACAAACCAGGCTTTAGGCCCCAACACTGTACAATCTTACCGTACTACGTTCTCGTTGAAACTTATGTAACATTTTGTTGTCTGTTTTGTCAATTGTATCTGTATGGCTTGGAACCTTTGAAAACGGGTCCCTGACTGAAAGGTATTAATCCCAATCTGAAATAAATACATAAATCTCAGCACTTGCTAAAGTAACAAATGACTGGCAGAGAGCCCTTGACTTAAAGAATTACGTATGCACAGTCTTTCTTGATTTAAGTAAAGCATTCAATACTGTGGACCATGACCTGCTGTTGGTTACCCCTCACAATACTGGACTGGACGCACTATACCTAAAATGGTTTTCTAGTTACCTGTCAGAATGTATGCACCAAGTCAAAGCAGTGAGTGATCTTTCTCCGCTGAACCAGATCAGCAGAGGAGTGCCGCAGGACTCTATTTTGGGACCCTTACTTTTTGCACTATACATTAATAATATTGACCATGGAATCGAGTCAGCCAGCGTGCACCTTTTCGCTGATGACACGGTCCTCTACATCACCAGATCTACTCCCGAGAGTGCTTGTACGGACCTGTAATCAGATTCTGATGTACTACAATGCAACCCCCTTAACCAAAAACTACTCCTAAAACGCAAAAAAATAAACACCCCATGCTCCCGTCTCCGCTTGTTACGGCCTTAAATTCCTCAAAATCTGGCCCAGTGCCACCTATCACTACACTGCTTGGTGAATCACTGGATTATGTTGTGAAATTCAAATACCTAGGGGTATGGATTGCCAACAGACTTTGCTTCACTGAGCATGTACAGGAACTCTCAAAAAAAAAAAAAAAAACTGAAGCAAAGGCTTGGGACTATTCTATAGAATTAAACATCTGCTTACCCAAGAGGCTAGGAAGAGACTGGTACAAACTACCTTCCTTGTTCTCTTGGACTATGCTGACTTCCTCTATGGTCAAGTTTCAGGGTCAGCACTAGCAAAGCTCGACATCTTGTACCACAGAGCCCTACGCTTCCTCTCTGGAGCAACTTACACCACGTATCATTGTGTACTTTATTCCCTAGTGGGCTGGACCTCACTTACATTCCGGAGAAAAAAGAATGCTATACTCTGGACCTACAGAGCAATTAAGAAACTCCCCCTCTTCGTATCTGTCTACCCCTTTGCACCTTAGATAATTAAGCCCGAGTCACATCTCACTATATGTACCCAAAGTCAATTCCCATATCTGTAGCACTTTCTTCAGCTACGTGCTGCCCCAGCTATGGAATAAAATCCCCAAAAAAACTTTAAAACTGGTTAACCCAATTAATCTTGTGGAGTTCAAAGCAGCTTGTAACTATTTCAGAATTTTTTTTTTTTTTTTTTTAAACTGTGAGTGCAAACAGTAAACTGTTGAATTTTTTCCCCCTCAAGTTATTTTGGGAGAGTTTATTGGTGCTAAGCGGCAAGGGTGTGGACTGGTACGGAGGCTGGTGGGGATAACGTGTGTTTGCTGGTGTGATTTCCTGATCGCTAAGAAGGAGGGAGGGAGTTTCGGTGTCTTTGCCACTCCTGAGTCGGAGTGATTTCGGGGGAGTTCTTAACGTGGTTCACTGGGAAGCTGGTAGTACCTCTTCCCATTGGTACTGTGGAGGATTTACAATGGGCACGAGGCGCCAGTTGACCAGAGCCTGTCATTTTTTGACCCCATTATATAATTCATCTTTCTGTGCCCTTGATTGGAGGTGCTTTCTCAAACCGCGTGGGATCGGAGAGGGTGGTAGTGACCCACAGTACAGTGGCTCTCAGGGTGCACTGCCAACGTGAATTGCAGCTACTTAACCCCCCCAGCTTGCCAGGGTGTGTTCTTAAATAAACGCATTGTCAATTGGCTGAACGTTATTTCTCTGTGTGTGCCCAAATTGTGTAATATGACTGAAATGTTTATTCATACTGGCAACTACCGCCTTAGTGGTCCCCAGTCCAGTGTAGGGAGGTG
Source organism: Neoceratodus forsteri (assembly GCA_016271365.2). Taxonomy (NCBI): domain Eukaryota; kingdom Metazoa; phylum Chordata; order Ceratodontiformes; family Ceratodontidae; genus Neoceratodus; species Neoceratodus forsteri. The sequence continues at coordinate 425,321,560 of CM028138.1, forward strand.
GAAGGGTACTGCATTCCAAGGAGTGATGCTGCACACAGTACCTAAGCCTACTTATTCTCTCCGGGTGGAGGCACCAGGCTATTTATTATTTTAGTGACACCCCCCAAAACCAAGTAGGTCCTGTACAGACACCAGGCAGGATGAACCCAGATACGGCATCCCGGGAAATCACAACATGATGCTCTGTGCTACTCGGCATTTTTTTTTTTTTTTTTTTTTTAAATGTACGTGTACTTTGCAAGCCCATTAAACCGAATCTCATTTACAAGTGCGACTGGTACAGTGCAAACAAAAAATACTCGTTTCATGAGGAACAATAGTTGTAACAGAAAGAGCCCTATATCACATAAACTGACAATCTGAGTGGACTCCGTGATGCGCCGACACCCACACCCCCTTTACAATTCCAAGATGGCGATGCCCTGTACCTGGAAACCGACAGTATCCATACAGCTGTGCACGCCGCAACTGCAACCCACTCTCGCTTGCTTCAGCGCAGCTCGGATCCCGATACAGGGAATCCGCACAACAATCGCCACCATTAGCGCCCCACCCCCACACAGCAGAGACCTGCCTCCTGGAACCCGCCATTTTTCTTTGTGAATTTCACTCAACAGAAGCGACTGCTGGTTGCTGCGGCAACACCTGAAACCAGACGTGCGACAAGCCTTGAAGACTGGAGATGACAAACGCCCGAGGTTCACTGCCAAGTACTTTCACATAAAAACTGTGGATCTTTTCCACAATTAAGTTTCCCCATGTATCAGGTGCCACTGAAACAAATACCTCAACTTCTGGTCCTGAGCCCGAGCTCTCGTATGCTGTACTAAAGACTCTGTGCACACTGCATTAAGGTCCCCCTTAACAGCTGGCAATGTTTTAATCAACACGAGCACTGCATTCTTGCACCCCTACCCAAAACACCTGCACAGTACTGTGACTGTCACTACAGTAGATTACATATACATACGTACTTTTTAATAACAGTCTGAATCTTACATGTGTTATAGACGTGCAGTTCGTCCACAATACCCTCGTTACCTCCTCCAAACACCACGATCAGCTCCTTGATGGCGACGGCCCGGTGCCCGTGCCGGGGTCGGGGTACCGGGCCAGACCAACCCACTACCCGCTTCCAGCGGGGCTGTAGTGCCACAGAGCCCGGGGCCGAACCGGTACCAATGGGAGAAGAGGCCATACCTCGTTAACGGGGATATCGCACGGCAAACCGCTCCCCAAACCGATAAGTCCGTCCTCCAGTAGAAACACACCAAAGGGGATCAACAACGTGAGATCCGAACACCAGTAGCTTCTCCAGACAACCGGACTATAAATCGGTCAGATGGGGAATCGGACAATTGAATTAGATTACAAAAGGTGGCGATCGGCGGAGGCAAGAGCACAATCCGTTAACTTCTATCTACAGTCCATGGGAGCCGCCATTTTACACCAGCCGCCAGAAACCCAAACCGGTGCCCCGGAGGAGAGCCGACCACCGGTGTACAACACCTCTTTTTGCGATTCTCGACACCCGAAAGTAAGGGAGGGGGAGCCACGATCCTTCAACAACGGACCCCCGTCCACCGGGGCCCTCAGATGCTGCAGGCAGGGAAGAAGAGTGAGGCCATGGGAGCCGCCATCTTGTAGCGACAAAACAATCCAGTGCGCGGGGGGTGGATAGAAAGATGGCGGCGTGAAGTGTCCCACAACAAACAGTTTAGCAGTTCTAGCCAACGCCACTCACACAGTCCCACGGCACTCTGTACTCGGCCGTGCCCGCCTCCTCCGGATTAACCTTTCCAACCGGGTGGTGTACTGTCCGAGGGTCGTGAAATCAGCGAGAACCCCGACTCCTTCACGCCTCCCTGGGAGCCGCCATCTTGTCAAACTCCAGTCCCTAGCCACAAATAACAAATCAGAAATGGCTGCTTGGGAACTGGGACGCGGCTGCAGGCGATTCCCGGGGAAAGGTTCCAGTGGGCACAGTGAGCAGGAGAACCCAGCGCTCTGATCGGGGGCAGAAGAGTGGCCGAAAAGCTGCTATTTGTGCCAGATGTTTAGCCCGAGTTGCGGGTTTTCATGCCTCCCTGGGAGTCGCCATCTTGTCGAGCAGAAACAACAACAATGGCGGATGGGATGCCGGTATGTAGAGGGAGGGACCAGACTTTGAAACGCTAATTCTGTGGTATTCTACTATAGTTGCGGGAATACACTCCGACTACGGAGTGCATCGTATTTAGTTTTTATATGAAGTAAAGAAAAATTACTCGCTAGTTTTTCGTGGTTTTAACTTTTTATTTTTTAAGGCATTTCATGCCTCTCAGGGAGTCGCCATCTTGTAAACCCCTCCTTCAAAAACAGAAACAAGAAACATGGCGGACAAAGTCCCGGATGCGACAGCCGGTTCCCAATTACAGCACACAATTTTTCTTCCTATTAATATATGCTTTTCTTTTTGATATAGTTACACAAGCATACAGTAACTGACTGGAATTTGGGCCCGGCGTCACGAGGCAGGGCTTCGTGCGGTCTATGGGAGCCGCCATCTTGCAAGATAGCCACCTTCATTTCTCTACACTTGGCAGCTGGAATGGCGGATTACGACTCCCTCGATGTTGGATGGGCAAACTTAATAATTAGCTGCGAAGACCACCAGCAGCCAAACCTGTGTGAGAGAAAAACGAGTTCTGTATAGTGACTAAAGGGGTTGTTTACTTTGTCGCTAAAAAACTCGTGCCGCCTTGGAGGTCGCCATCTTGAAAAGCCCATCCTGTTCTTATTAAAAAAAAAAATCTTTAGATAAAGTTAATACTTATAGCGTGGACGGCTTGTTAGTTTTACTGGTATCGACTTTTGTCACACAATCCTGAACATTTTCTACACAACCGAAAAAATGTCGGGCCAAATACCTCAATACAGCAAGGTTATCAAATGTATGGTTACCACCTTTAAGAAGCCCAAAGTGGAACAATTTCTACTGAAATGTGATTTTTTTGCAGGATAATATGCAATCTCGAACAATACAACAGACTATCAGAATTAAGACCAAGTGTTGTTATTTTTTAGTTGTTTCTAGTGTTTATTATTTTAAGGTATTATAGTTTTTTGCAACTTTAAAAAAAAAAAAAATGTTTTTCTATTATGTCAGGACATATAGGCCCAGGCCCATTTATTCAGAAGGGCCTGCGCAACCCACTGATGTGCCCCGGTGCGATATTCAAAAGGGAAAAGTCGCGGCACAAATCCCGATGCGTAGAGCACATCAGTAAGTGCTGCAGAGCACAGGTGTGGGGCGTGCCTATGCGCCCCCTGCACAGCCAGATATTCAGCCCAGGATGTGCAGAGCCATGCATGCGCAACTCCTACCTGCGCCAGCACAAAGTTGATCAAAAAAAAAAAAGGAACAACTGATGGCCACCCACAGGTGAGCTGCCACATTGCAGGGCGCAACATGGCAGCTGCTACCTGTGGGTGGCCACCCGAGTTCTGGCGTGCCCTCTCCCCCAATGTCTGATCACGGGCATTTGTAATTTAAAAAAATGAATTCCAATATCCTGGTGGTCCAGTGGCCGCTATCTGCCCGATCACAGGCATCTGTACAGAGGTCAATATCCCAGGTGGTGGAGTGGTGCCACCAAAGTCCACTAGACGTATGGGTTGCACGCCATTGGCTGCACACTGTGGACCAATGGGCGTGCAGCCTACCAAAGGTGTCAGCGGGGTGCTGCCGCCCACCGCCTGACCGGGGCGGGTGGGCCCAGGGCGGGTGGGGAGGGGGGTACCACTAGACCACTAGGGATATTGGACTTTGTTTTACCAGTGCCCGCGATCGGGCAGATAGCGTCCACTGGACCACCAGGATATTGGGATTATTTATTTTTATACAAATGCCGCAATCAGGCTGTGGAGCACATTGGCGGCTGCAGGCGTCGGTCCCGGCGCGGCGTTGCTGGCAGGCACCAGGCGCAAGTCATCGGGGATCACGCATCTGCATGCAAATGGGTTATAATGACATGCAAATGGCCCACACGCGCCTTGCATACATTATGGCCCCATTTGCATGTCAGCTTTTAATATTGCGGTTGCTGTGCATGGCGCAATGGAACTTGCGCTAGTGCATCCCCATGCTCCACTCTGGCCACTTGCGCTGGGGCAGTGCCACTGCGCCATGCACACTGCGGGTGGCCAGGGTGTGATATCCACGCTGCTGAGCCATGGGCGCGGCTGTTGATATCGCCCAGTCCACACCCTGCGCAGCCAAGTTGAGCTGCGCTCAAGCTTGCGCCACAGCCTGGCGCAGTTTGAATATCTGGGCCCCAGAATATTCAAAGGGATGCACTATGCGCAATCCTGCAATGCGCCCTGGCGTGATATTCAAAAGGGGCATTTGCGCAGCACAAATTCCAGTGTGCCAGGGCACACTGCAATTGTATATGGCACATCTGAAGGGGGAGTGCCCATACATGTGTAGCACATCCCAATATTCAGCCCAGAATGTGCAGTGCATCCGATGGCACAACCCCCAGATGCGCCGCAAACCTGGGCACAAAGTTGTGCCGCGACAACCCAGGAATTGCCAGCCACCCACACGCAGGCTGCTGTATTGCAAGGCGCAACACAGCAGCTGCCAGCGGTGGGTGGCTACCTGCCCGGCAGGGGAAACGGTTCAGAAGCGCCCAGACCCCCCTCTTGTATTCCAGTGTTCCCCGCCTGAGTGCGAGCTGTCAATAAAGTTAACCACCCTGGTGGTCCTCCCTCCTGTATGCCCGATCATGGGTGTTTGCAATTTAACAGCACAACCCGGTGGTCTCTTCCCTCCCACCGTATGCCCTATCACGGGCTTTAGTAGGCAAGAATAGAACTTGGTGGTCTAGTGGTACCTCTCTCCCCACCCACCGTGGACCCCCAGACACCCAGCACCCCCCTCCCCGTCATCGGCAGGCAGCAGCACCCCACCTGCATAACGCCCAGCTGCCCACCAGATGACAGCGTACAGTATGATCTGTGCACCTATCTGTCCATATTTGTGCCTGTGTAGTACAGTATGGTCTGCAAGCCCACTGGTCCACACTGTGGACTGACAGGCATACAGATCATACTGTACACTGTCATCTGGTGGGCAGCCGGGCGGTAGGTAGGCAGGCAGAGTGCTGCTGCCTGCCGATGACCGGGGGGGGGTACTGGGTGGCCGGGAGTCCTCTGCGGGTGGTTGGGGAGTGAGGTACTAGACCACCAGGTTCTATTCATGTCTACTAAAGCTCGGAGCAGGCATACGGTGGGGGGGGGGTGAACCACTAGACCACCAGGATATTGCTTTATATGTCAACAGTCCACCGGGATCCACTAGACTACCAGGTTGTGCTGTTAAATTGCAAACGCCCATGATCGGGCATACAGGAAGGAGGTGGGTACACTAGACTACCAGGGAGAGTATTTAACGATTATTGCCCACCTTCAGGCACACGGGGCGGGTACACTAAACTACCAGGGAGGGATGATTAGCAACTGGTGACCACGACTGGGCATATGGGAGGGGTGGAGTGCGATAAGACTACTTGAGACTCAGCTCCCGATGTCAGTAGCTCAGAGGCGCCAGGCGATTTCGCTGAGACGCCCTGTGCAACACATGCAATTGGAGCCATAATGGCATGCAACTAGCCCCATTTGCATGCCCACTTCTGAATATGGTGGGTGCTGCACCCAGCACAACTACAGTTTTTACTTTGTTAAAGCTACCTAAATTGTGAGTGATTACAGCCCTTCTTTGACTTGGTAACTGCAGCCAGACTCCCAGGCGCCAAGGAAATCGCCCCTTTTCAAGTGCAAATTTTATTCACTGGCTTTTGAGACCCTTTTGTCCTCCTCCAGTACTAATTGGATTCCTCTCTCCTTCCTTCTTCAGCCGAGACCCTCCTAGGGCTCCCAGCTCTTTGCCGTTCGAACCGCGGCCACCGGGCAGTCGGTGCTGCAGAAGCAGATGCCCGAGACCACAGGGCCGGACACAGACCGCTGAGACATACGGGAAAGCCGCAAACTTTACACCCACCACCCCTCCCAGCACATTTCTATATAGGCCATCTAGCTCCGCCCATCACTGCCATTGGTCCCTTACTGTCAGTCCTTCTCCTTTCTTTAACTAACTCTACGGATCTACTCTCTAGTGAGCCCTGCCAAGACGCCAGCTAGTCCCTTAGCTCAGTCATCTATAGCAACCCCAAGGAGTCCTCGTCCTTCCTAAGGATCATTACCTGAATATCTACAATAGCCACCATGGTGCTTTGCCTTCAGTTTTTCAGTATTCTATGTATGTTGCCCATGGTAGGGAACCCCCCTAGACTGGACCTACCTTAGCACTGAAATCCGCCCTGAATCCATTCAATGTGCACATATTAGGTGCATACTTAGATCTTGCACCACTACACCCTCACCAATTTGGGTGGCATATCCAATGTGCTTCAAGCAGTCAAACATTATTCGAAAGGTACCAGCTACTCTCCTACAACAACATCTCACCTTGGTACTTCACGGCAAGTGTCCTAAGCCATCTAATGGTAGGTCGTCATAAGCCTAATAATATACACATTCAAACTTATTTGGATACTACATCTACTAGGAAAAGGTCAAAAGTCCTCAAAACTTCCTGTGTGGCCTTGAAAACAATTCTGCTCTTACTATTACTATGCTCAAGCAACGTCAAGCTCAATCCTGGACCCGTGTTTGACATCACCTCACCATCAGAGCTTCCTAAGATAAAAGGAATTAGCTTCATGCATGTAGCCTTATAAAAAAAAAAAATTCGCCTCCATCCAGGCATGGTTCTCCCATACTGACCCAGACGTGTTTGTTATCACAGAGACCTGGCTACGGCCAGCCACTCTTGATAAAGAAATTGGAATACCCAATTACCTACTATTCAAAGCCGACAGACAAACCGGGGTGGCGGAGTTGACTGGTCCCCTCTCTATATAACCGATGACGTTAAAGCGGCAGGTTACTTTAATGATACCCTAATCTCCCTCCAGAACCTTCATATTCCAGTCACTACTTGCAGGGTACAAGGTAAAGTAACCAAACGACTCAAACGCCCCCTACTTCGGCTGCTGAAACATAGGGATAAACTCTGGTCAGTATGGAAGTCCTCTTCCCGTCAAGCTGACTTCGAGGCCTACAGGTGGTCTTGGAATGCCTGTAAAAGAGAGATTTGTGCAGCCAAGAGTATATACTACCGGAACCTCTTCAGTTCCTCGTACTCTAACCCTAAACGGTACTGGTCACATATTAAGGAAATTCTGGGTAGTAATAAGCCTATGACTCCAAATGAAATGCTGATAAATGATACTCACTGCAATAACCCCCTTACCATTGCTAATGCTTTTAACTCCCTATTTTCCACCCCTCCCCCCAATCTGTCGTCACCTCCCAAGTATCCACACACCCGTCAGCTACTGCTCCCCCGGCCCTTGAACTATCACCGGTCACCTGTCTAGAGGTACTTAAGCTGCTAAGGTCTTTACCAGATGGGGTAGTGCAGGCTCTGATGGCATACAACCTAGGATTTTAAGGCAGTTTGCCTCTAGTCTTGCTGTACCTGTAACCAGACTTTTCAACCTCTCCATTTGCTCTGCCTCCGTACCTTTGGTTTGGAAAGTTGCCAGAACAGTACCAATCTTTAAGATGGAGGATGCCAGATCATGACGAACTACAGGCCTATTTCACTCCTGACCACGCTCAGCAACAGACTGGATGGGCCTTGCGGTCCTCATCTGCTGTCTACTTCTATGTTTCTATATTAAGCTGCTTGAGAGACTTGTTCATCGGCATGTCTCTGCACACCTTTTCAACTTTAACCTACAATCCCCCATTCAACATGGGTTCAGGGCCGAGCACAGCACAACTACAGCTCTTACTCAGTTACCCAATGATGTAAAAAATAATATGGATAAGGGCTTGCTTATTGGGGCAGTTTTCATCGATTTCTCTCAAGCGTTTGACATGGTTCATCACCCACTTCTACTGACCAAGCTGAACTCTCTCGGTGCCTCTGACCCTACCCTTTCCTGGTTGGGCAGCTACCTTGAAAATCGGTCTCAGGCTGTCTCTTTCAGTAAGTCTATCTCCTCCCCTGTCCCCATCACCTGTGGCATTCCTCAGGCTTCAATTCTTGGTTCCCTACTTTTCTCCCTCTTCATTAATGATATCCCTACTCCCTCTTCTCACTGTAACATTATAATGTAAGCGGATGGCCTTGTGCTTTACTCTGCTTCCAAGTCTATTGCTGACATCAATCTTCATCTCTCCTCTGGATTTCAAACCCTTCAATCCTGGTTCTCGTCCAAACTATCAAGTCCTAAACATATCTAAAACCCAAGCCATGCTCTTTGGGTCCTACAGAGAAGGTGCCTTCCGAGTCCCCTAAACTCCTGGTGTGCAGCTGCGATGGGACTGCTGTATCCAACACTTTATCCTTCAAGTATCTAAGGGTTGATGGGGCACTGTTGAGCCCGAGCAAGATGGCTGCTTCTTAACACTGCTCTGTCAACTCACTTGTATTAAACTTCTAAAATCAAGTTATTTGGGTCACAGACGGCAAAATTAGGCAAGATAATTGTGTCGGAAGCTCCCTGCTATAAGATGGGAAATCCTCGGAAGGATCGCAATCACCCAGATGGAATGAAAGGGAAAAATGTTCCGACCACCTCCTCCATGTGGTCTAACTCTACTCCACAGGCCACAGACTTGGAATGTGCAGGTGAAGAAACTCTGCAGTCTCTGGGCCAGAAAATAAATAGTTTAATAGCATCAGTATCGTCCTTTGCAGAGAAAATGGATAGTATAGCTAACCGAGTGACTAATCTAGAGACTTCAATGGAGCTGGTAACCACTGAATCCCTCGAGGCAAAAAAACACTCAGATGCCGCTATGGGGGTCAGCACTACTCTGGTTAAGGAAAACGGCCATCTTCGTATGAGGCTAGAGACTCTGGAGAACCAAGTTAGAGCCTTAAACATTCGGTTCCTGGGTTTTCCGGAGGGATGTGAAGGAGACCACTTGGCAATATTTATACAGGACTGGCTGATACAACAACTCGGGCAAGAAGTGAAACATTAAGCCAGAAGCATCAGAAAAGCCTACCGGATAGCCAGACGAGGCAATGTGGAAAACTCTGAGGCTCCTCGAGCTGTTTTGGCGGTGACAGATGGGGTGGCTTCGAGAGATTACCTCCTAGCCATGGCTAGGCAGCACAAAACGCTGTTGTGCGAGGGGGAGCCAATTAATGTTTTCCCGGACATCAGTTACGCTACGAGACAGAGGCGTAAGTCATTTGATGGTGCCAGGACCCTCTTGAGAGAAGCAGGCATACAGCACAATCTATTATTCCCGGCCCGATTGCGGATTGTTCTTCACGGAAAAATCTTTATCTTTTCGGACCCGAAAGAAGTAGGCCGCTGGATTCAGAAGCAGGTTCCGAGGAGGAGGTGGTTGAGAGATCAGAGCGGAGATTTATCGGAGGAGGATGAGTTGTGAAGGAATGAAGGGGTTCCTGACCAGTCTGCAGAAGAGAAATAGTCAATTTTCTTGGAGATACTGTTTTTCATTACTCTCCGGTATATTACGTGAGTAAACGCACTGGAGGGCGAATGCGACTGCAGAATTGCATATATTTATTTTGAGTTTTGCTCTTATTATTCAAACTCGTTCCCAAAGTTCCAATTAAGGGAGGGAGATCTTTGATTGTTTTTAAAATGGGCATATCTCAGCTTTTGTTATAAAGAAAGTTAAGCCAAATGTGTTAACTAAATTGAAATATTGAACTTTCTAAGAGCAGTGTTAATACTTGGGATTTAGCACCGTAAGTGTGCTTTATTAAAGTTAAAGGCATGGACGTTGTTATCTCCACATACGTGGGAGAAGGACACAGGTTTTACCTTCTTGAACTTTAGTTTGATATTTCCATGCTGCTCATGGGCTCTCTAAAACAGCATAAGATGGAATGTTAGACTTTTCCGAATTTACAGCTCTTCGGTATCCCCCGTAGATGCATCTTATGCAGTAGACAATGTAATGTGCCTTGACATGTGAGGAGTGGCGCCCTCAGTGTGTTTTATACTTAACTTGTGAAATGTCTCTGCTGGAAACTGCAACTTGCTGTTTATGATGAAACAATAAACATAAAGTTTAAAAAAAAAAGTATCTAAGGGTTATGCTGGACCCAGTACTTGACTACTCGGTGCATGTTAGTGAGGTGTGTCAAGCGGTTAATGCCAAAATCAGGGCAGCCTACAAAGTGCATCACTCTCTCACTCCAGCTACCAGGATCTCGGTTGCGAGAGGGGTTTTGCTACCCCAACTGCTTTATGCCCTGCTAGTGCTTTCTAATGCAAACTTGGGTGTTCTTTGCAAATGGGACACATCTTACAACAATATTTGTAGATCTGCCTTATCTGCTCCGCCTAACACATCACCGTCATCTCTATGCTGCATTAAAATGGCTATCTCCTGATGACGTTCGTTCTTACTCCCTAGGATGTTTTTTTGATTCCTTAACCAGAACTCCTTGTCCCACCTCTCTGGGGGACATGTTTACCACGGTCTCTCTCTCTCTCTCTCTCTCTCTCTCGGTCTGTCTCTGTCTCTCTCTCTCTCTCTGGTTCCCTCAGGTCCTCTACCTCCCCATTACTATCTATTCAGGCTTGCTCCATGAAAATGGGAGAGTAAGCCTTCTCCTACTTTGCTCCTAGGTTTTGGAACTCTCTTCCTAGCCATGTCAAGATCTCATCATCTCGCCTAATATTTAAGCATTCCCTATTTTCCCACCTCCTTGCTCTTAGAACCTGTGATTGCACTTAACTTCTGTTTCTGTCTCCCTTCTTATCACTCCTCTCAACGTTGACCATCAATTAGTGACCTGCCCCCCCTTCTGAATTTTGCCTTTTTGTTTTGTGTTGCTATTCTGTCTGCTGCTTCCTTCCCTAGTCCTGATGAACTTGCCTATCCTGTATTTTGTATCTACAGTTAGCTGGGCCTACCTGGCTGTTTGCCCTCAACTAGGCCTTCTCACTTGGTCTATACTGCTTTTTGTATATGGTTTGCTGCAATAACTTCATTACTGTTTTTGCTGTTATCCAGGTGCTGTACTATCTTCTATGGCTGTCCTCTAACAATGTATTTTGTAGATAGTTCCACTGCATTATGCTCCTGATTGTTGTCTCTGCTGTATTGACATATTGTACTCGCCCGAGTCGTGCCTGAAAATAGGCAGGTTATGTTGCCTAGTGCACTTACCCGGTTACCAAAAGCAAATAAAAAAAAAAAAACTCCGTCTGGAGTCGCGGTGGCCGTGGAAGTGGAGTCCTGCTCCTTCTTCTTCTTCTTACGGTGACCCTCAGGGGAAGTTGAGCCTGCCTGAGCTTCTTCAGCTCCTTTTCCAATGAGGACATCTTTTTAAAAATGTGGGCCTCCGGGGACTGCTGCCTCCATTTGCGGGTGGTGGTATTGAATTGTTGGCATTGATGGCACTTCTCCATGGGGTGATCCAGACTTAGACAGAAGAGGCACTGGGAATGACCGTCCTTATGTGGGAGCTGGGTGCCGCACAAGTCGCACTTGTTTTTTTATGTGAATCAGAGGGAGTAGGGGACGACATACACGGCAGTCTGGAAGAAATATAACTAGAGACGTGAAAAATTCGGTAAAAATAACCGACAGACCAACGAAGCAGTAGGAACTTAACCGCAAGGCACTTTCACAAGCGAACGGTGGGAAACAACTGGAAGGCGGGCTGCTAGCTAGACATTTTTTCATGGGGTCCCGTCGCCTGCTGGTTTCAGTCATATATGTAATTACCTACTGCAAGAGCCCTCTCGAAGTAAGATCTTACGTTACCTCCCTCTGAACCAGTTACGTCTTGTGAGCTATGCATTATGTTGTGGAAAGCATAATTTTTAGTTGCTATTACTTCTACACAAAGGATTTCTTTGTCAATCGCCAGGCCCCCTATAGTCTGAACTACCACCCATCCTCCACTGGGTGGCAGCCAAGGGCCGGTGAAACCCCTCATCCCTCCCCAGGAAAGGAGAGCCGCCTCACGGATGCTCGATCCTGCTCGTCACCCTCTCCCCCCCCCCCCCGCCAACCCCCAATAACCCAGGCTCATTCCCGAATCTGGGTTGTTGGCATGACGTGAGGTGTGGCCTCCAGCGCCTCCACCCTCACCACTACCAGGCCGACGGCTCAAAGAATTTCTGAGCTCCAGGCACTTGTTTGAGCAGCCTTATTTGATTTTCTACAGAGACAGGTGTCTCTGCATACCAACCCTAAATTTCTTCCTAAAGTGGTCTCTGAGTTTACCTTAAAGTAATCCATCTACCTGCCTGTTTATTTTTATGAGCATGCCAATCCAGGGGAAGCATCGCTCCATACTTTGGATGTGCACAGAATTTTGAGGTACTATACACACCAGATGAAGGACTGTAGGAAGTCCTCTCAATTGTTTGTTTCCTTCACCCCGGGAAAGAGCATGTTCCTGTCTCTAGACAGTGTTTGTCTAAATGGTTAGCCAGTTGCACTGTGTTCTGTTACAAAAAGTACGGTAAGGAACTTCCTGGGGTGGTTCATGGTCATTCAACCAGATGCATGGCCACTGCTGTTGCATATTTCAGAAACGTGTCAGCTGCAGAGTTTTGTGCCACTGCTACTTGGAGCACTGTCCATACCTTCACCAAGCATTATAGTCTGGACATAGCCTGTAGGCGCAGGGCAAATTTCGGTCTAGCTGTTGAAGGCCTTCTGTCATAGGCCCTTCTTGCCATCCGCCCAGACTGACAGCCAGTTGTTGCCAGGGCTGCCTGGGACACGTTCTTTGAAGTGTGGCCTGCTGCAAGAGATACCCTCGATGAAGATAGTACAGTTATGCAAGAACATACCATAACAGTAGAGCTTCAAGAGGATCTTTTGCAGCAGGCCATGCTGTCCCTCCCTTCCTTCCCCCCCCCTGCATGTCTCTCACTCTCCATAGTGGAGAGCCTTCTGCCTTTTTTTATTTATTTGACAGAGAATCTAGGTCTCTCCTTGGTTCCACTACTCAAACTTTCATGCTTTTGGTCTAAGCCAGAAGAACTGAGGAGGGCGCAGGCACTACCCCCTTACAGAGTTGACCGACGTCAGGGTGGGCAGCCCCCTTAGTAGACTGCTAGTTAGAAAAGTTTATGTGAGGTCCTGGTGCCTAGTGGCTATAGTTCTTCAGGTGTGGCCTGCTGCAAGAGATCCTCTCGAAGATCTACTGTTACGGTAAGTTCTTACGTAACTGTACTATACACACTATCACTGAAGCAGATGTGTTCTTTTCAAGGCTTTGAAATTAATTGAGCTGGCCTACAAATGTTCCAGGGTAGCTGGCAGGAAGAGCAAATTCTCTCCATTAGGATTTGCAGCCCGTCTTGTCCCCTGGACCCTCAAAAGACGTTTGCAGAACTTTGTTTAAGCTGGAAATTATATTTTTTGGTTATGCTACAGAATGCTCTACCGTGCCCTCTTGGGACTGGTTCTTCAGTCTCCAGAATCCAGATGAAAACAAAGGCTGTAGAGACCAAAGCATGGATCACTTGATCCAAATTGGGATGATAGCTCCAGTACCCCCTCGGTGAGGGGGCAGGATCACTACTTGTTTTACTTTGTAGTTCCATGGGGAAAAAAGACGTCTAGGGCATCTCACCCAGTTCTAGAGCTGCAAACTCTGAACAAGTTTGTAAGGCACCCAAGTGCAAGATGTAGTCCACAGGGTTCATTTTAGAAATGTTTGCAACTGGGACAATGTCCCACTGAGGGGAAATAATAGGGGACATGTTGGAAAAACAGTGGGACAAACTGCAACACTAATAAAATCTGAATGGGCCACAACGCAAGGTAGCAGTGGACTGGTACCTAAACCAGATATGTAAGAGTCCTAAAGAGCGAGCTCCTGTGTCTGCAGCACTAGTGAGTCACTCTAGTATATGTTTCTTGCCACTTTGGATTTTAAATGCATCACACAATCAGTTTAGACCATGGGTTACAAGTAGGGTTACCACCTGTCCCGAATTTTGCAGGACAGTCCTGATTTGGGCAGCTGTGTCCTGCAAAAAAACATGAACAATACTACATGTCCTGACTTTATAATAGAAAAAATATTTTCTAACTTTCCTCTAAATGTTGCAGAAAACTAATATACCTTAACTAAAGCACCTTACAATGATAAGAAACAATATAAACAACTAAGAAACTAGAACAGTTAGTCTCAATTCTGATTGTTTAGAGAAACAAGTCTGTTGCATTGGTCAAGGTTACTTCTAGGGACGTGGATATGTTGTTCAATCCACACTTACTAGCAGGTTCCTTGCCACTTTAAATCATGCCGGAAGGTCTTGAAGCTGGCTCCTCCCGCCCACACGGGTGGTAAAACTCTCGGCTCCGCCCCATGATGCCAGATCTTCCTTACGGCTTGGAAGCTCAGGTTCCCTATTTTGCGCTCTGCGTTTTAGGCCTGGATCCAAACTCTTCGGTTAATCTGAAACTTTTTTATTTTAAAATTTACAAGACTTCGGTCTTTATCTTCCCTCGCGGCTGCGATGGACAAATCGACTCCCAGATTTCGTCGGTGCCCCTGTGGGCAGAAGATGTCCTGGATTGATCCGCACGCCACGTGCGTTTATTGCCTTGGACTCTACCATAACTCACAGGCTTGTGAGTTGTGCAAATCCTATCTGACTTCGGTCTTGGAGGACCGCGCTGCCCAGTTACTGTTGGGGCGACCCAGCATTATCCTCGGATAAGTCTAAGGAGGCCGTTGGGCGGTGTCCTTGACTTTCTTGGGCTCGGCAGAACAGCTGGAGCAGATGATCGCCCTCGAGGAGGAGGCGGCCCAGGCAGCATAATCATCATCCTCGGTCGTGGCATTTATCCCGCTCTCCTTGGAATACTCCTACACAGCTTCTTTCGAGGAGCTTTGTCAATCCCTCTCCACCAAGGGAGAAGGCCCTTTGGGACATTCCTCTCGGTCCAAGAAGAAGGACCCCAAAGGTAAGTCCCACCGTCGATGTTCGTGGGAGCGGGAGAGGTCCCCTTCCTGGATAGTGAACGCCTACTTGATTAGAGGTTGCGGCTAAGGCAGCTATTCCA
The DNA here is from genome assembly GCA_016271365.2 of Neoceratodus forsteri. Taxonomy (NCBI): domain Eukaryota; kingdom Metazoa; phylum Chordata; order Ceratodontiformes; family Ceratodontidae; genus Neoceratodus; species Neoceratodus forsteri. Next base: position 425,336,713 of record CM028138.1, read on the forward strand.
CGATGTCCCGTCAGGTCAGCGGCCAAGACACCCGTTAGCGCAGTCAAGATTTTTCTCGACCCGGACGGGCTGTCGACCAGAGAAGCAGACAACCCTTCTTCACCAGTTCCCCCGGTAGAAACCGAGGACTTGCCTGCCTCCTGTGCTGGAGTCCCAAGAAGGTCCCTGAACCGAGGGAGGAGCGAAGCCTCACTCTTCTCAGACCCACCTCGAAACACCAAGGTCATGGTCTCTGTCTCAGACCTCTTCCCGGTCCAGCCGATCCTGGCACCATGGAAAGCGGTGGCGCCACTCATCCTCATTTTCATCTTCGGAGGATAGGCTCTGGCGCAAATTGCATCGGTGCTACGAGGAACTAATGTGGCAGCAGCTCCTTTTGACAGGGAATAAGCAGACTCCGTCGCCTTCCCCGGCCATTAAGCGGCTGTCACGGGAGCGGCCGAAACAACCCCTCGTAGTGGTCGAGGAGCCGAAGCCGGCACCGGTTGTTCGGCCGAAACCGGCTGCACCACCTATTGTGGTGAATCCTCCGCCTCCACAACTGAAGACTGGGGCCCCAACCAAGGATTCTCAGTTGGGTCAGGGTTTGCCTCATAGGCTGTCGGTCACCCTCACTCCCGATCGACCTCGGCAGGTGGAGGGTGGCTCAGGCACTCGGCAGCTGTTCGCAGACTCCTCAGAGTCTGAGGATGACTCCTCCTTGTTCTCCAGGCCGCTTGACTTGGAGTCCACTGGGGGTCAGTCAGTGGAAGAGATCACATCCTCATTTCTGGGAATGCTTCGGCTCATCTCAGAGTCCACTGGGATAAAGCTTGAACCCGTTTCAAAATGGGTCAAGTATCCCCTCACGGAGATACTGGACCGAGGGGATTCCCCCACGGAGGCCTTCCCGGTGGCCGAAGCCATTGTTGGCCCGGCCCTGGAGCTATGGCAGCGGCCAGCTTCTTGTCCAGCACCTTCGGCCAGGATGGCTCGGAAGTATGCTGTTCCCACCAGTTCACTATCCAGTTTCTCGGAGCACCCCTCCGCGGAGGGTCTCGTGACAGATAGCGTTTTCCGGCATTCCGGGAATGCTCGGGACGTGGACAAGCCTCCCGACAAGGAGTCCAAGAAGTTGGACTACTCCAGGCGGAAAGTTTACGCTGCTTCCTCCCTAGGCCTTTGTCAGGCCAGCTCGGCCGTCCTGATGGCGCACTTTTCACACGCCCTTTTGGGCTCCCTGGATGAGGCGATTCCTCATCTCCCGGCTGACCTCCAAACTACAGTCAAGCAGGTGCAAGATCAGGGAAGGACGGTGGCCAAACAGCAGCTCCAGACTTCCCTGGACATCGCTGACTCAAGTGCCCGGTCAGTAGCGGCCGCACTGGCCATGCACCGCAGAGCTTGGCTGCGGATCTCCACTTTCACGGCAGATACCCAGCACAAGCTGGCAAACGTTCCCTTCCTGGGTACTGACTTGTTCGGTCCCGGGGTCGAGGGGCATCTTCAGCGGATCGAGAAGTCCAGTGCCACCTTGGACTCTGTCACGTCTGCCCAGAAGGACAAAGGCCACCAGCAGCAGCATAAGTCCTTTCGTCCTTCAGCCCCTGCGGCATGTCCGGCCCAGCAACACCAGCATCAGGGCCAGCAGGCTCGCACTTGGCACCCCAAAGCCGAGCCTGCTGCTTCCTCCAACAGGAAGCTGGGAGGGAAGGGTCCAGGAGGCTCCACAGCCAGTCCTTCTTCCAAGCCTGCCCAGTGATGGGTTGAGGAGTGTCACCCCCAACCTTGTCACTCCTCCCCGGGTTCCCCGTGGGGGGACGGCTCCGCCACTTCATTTCCACCTGGTCCGATATCACCACGGACCGTTGGGTGCTGGAAGTGGTAGGAAAGGGTCTGCCGCTGGAATTCGAGCAGTCCCCACCCTATCGAGCCGTCGCCCCATGGGGGGGGGCTACAGGGTCCGCAGTCTCTCTGTTGGCCCGTTACTGTTCTGCTCCTCCAGAAGGAGGTGATCAGGGAGGTGGAGGATCCTCCATCAGACCCAGGGTTTGTGTCCAGGTACTTCCTGGTCCCAAAACGGACAGGGGGCTGGCGCCCCATTCTAGATCTACACGACCTGAACAAGTTCCTAAGGTCTTGAACTTTCAGGATGGTCACTCTGGCTCAGATCATCCCATCCTTGGAATGAGGCACGTGGTTCTGTTCTCTGGACCTTCAGGACACATTCTTTCACGTCCCAATCCGTCCGTCCCACCAGCAATTCCTCCACTTCAGAGCGGAGGGATCCCTTTACGAGTTCTGGGCCATGCCCTTCGGCCTCTCTCCAGCTCCCAGGGTCTTCACCAAATGCATGGCAGTGGTGACAGCATTCTTGCGGCGCCAAAGGGTCCAGGTGTACCCTTACCTGGATGACTGGCTCATTGCAGCCTCCTCCAGGTCGGAGGTGGAGCGGTCCAGGGATCTGGCCCGCCAAGTCTGCTCTCAGATTGGCCTCCTCATCAACAAGGCCAAATCGGAACTCGTGTCAACACAAGGCGATTCAGTTCATCGGGGCAGAGCTTGACTCTCTTCGAGCCAGAGCACGGCTCCCAGCAAACAGGGCCGAGGTTCTTTCCTCCTTTGCCCAATCATTTCTGGTTGGGCAGTTGCGCCCTGCCTGGGACTTCCTGTGCCTCATGGGCCTTGTGGCAGCCTGCACCAGCGTGGTCCATTGGGCCCGCTGGCACATGCGTCCCCCGCAGTGGGGACTGGCCCGCCAATGGTCACAGCGCTCCAGTCCTCTAGACCGGCCAGTGATAGTGACCCAGGAGATGGGGAACACTCTCCAGTGGTGAAGCATTCCAGCTCATCTGCAGGAGGGTATCCCGTTTGTCCGCCCAGAGCCGGTCACTCTAACGACCGGCGCCTCTCTGATGGGTTGGGGTGCCCATCTGGGGCAGCTCAGAGTGCATGGCCTCTGGTCCCCTCAGGAGTCTCGATGCCATTTCAACCTGCTGGAACGTCAAGCAGTCTGACTAGCCCTCACCACCTTCGCTCCATTTGTACGGGGTCAAGTGGTCCAGGTCCAGATGGACAACACCACGACCATGTACTACCTAAACTGCCAGGGCGGGACGCGCTTCCTGCCTCTGTGCAAGGAAGCTCTCCGCATTTGGTCTCTCGTGGGCAGACTAGAAGTGTATCTCCTAGCCATTCATGTGGCAGGAGCCTCCAACACTCTGGCCGATGCCCTAAGCCAGATAGGTGCTGCATCTCACGAGTTGTCTCTCCTGACGGAGGTAGTACACGATCTGTTCTCCCACTGGGGCACACCTCAGGTGGACCTGTTTGCCTCCAGGGAAAATGCAAAGCTGAGGCTATTCCATGCCCACCCCCCTCAGCAGGGCTCGCTGCAGGGGGATGCCTTCTCGAGGCCATGGACCCCGGGCCTCTTCTGCGCCTTTCCCCCCATTTCCCTTGAGCCACAAGGTGCTTCTCAAGGCGAGGAGGGACAAGACGCAGGTGATTCTGGTAGCCCCAGACTGGCCCCGTTAGTTCTGATATCCAGATCTCCTCAGCCTCAGCTCCAGGCTCCTGAGATGGCTTCCAGCCCACCAGACCTGATCTCAGTCAACCAGGGGAAGGTATTCCACCTGGACCTTCAATCCCTGCACCCGACGGCCTGGTTCCTGAGCGGCTAGAGTTCCAGGCCTTGGGTCTTTCCGACGAGGTCCTCAGCGTCGTTGAGGCATCTGTAAGGAGTCAACCAGAAAATGCTATGCCTTCAAATGGAAGAGATTCTCCATTTGGTGTCAAGATAAGGGGTTGGACCCTTCCTCCTGTTCCTTGGCCAGCATTCTGGACTACCTATGGCTGGTCTTCCACAGGGACAAGGTTGTCCTGCGCCCCCACCCGAAACTCCTTCTGAAGGTGGTGTCAGAGTTTCACCTTAACCAGGTGTTGACTCTGCCGGTGTTCTACCCCTTCACACCTCGAAGGCCGAATATAGGCTCCATACTTTGAACCCTAGAAGAGCGCTCTCTTATTATAAGGAGCGGACGGCTGAAGTTCGGGGAGAGGTTCACCAGCTGTTTGTCACCTACGCTGAAGCCACACCTGGCAGACCTGCAGCCAAGCGGATGATAGGTCGGGCGGGTCGCCTCCCCAATCTCACAGGTTGGCGGGCATGGAGCCTCCCAGAGGATAAGAGCCATTCTACCCGCCATATCGCTGCTTCGGTGGCTGCTTCCAGGGGCGTCCCTATCCAGGAAATCTGCAGGGTTACTGGAAGTTGGCACACACCTTCATTACCCACTACCACATCGACCTTGAGTCACGCTGGGATGCTGGTTTTCGGACCTCGGTTCTCCAGTCCTTATTTCCAAAGTAGGGGGTGTGCGCGTTGCCTCCCTCCTCCTGGAGAACTGCTAGGAGTCTGCCAGTAAGTGTGGATTGAACAACATACCCACGTCCCTAGAAATACACGTTACTCACCTGTAACAGGAGTTCTAGAAGTGGTATATATTTGCCCTCATCCACACAACCCACCCGACCTCCCAGGCTTCGACGCGCAATCTGACTTCCGGCGGGCTAGATCTGGCGTCATGGGGTGGAGCCGAGAGTTTTACCACCTGGGTGGGTGGGCGGAGCCAGCTTGAAGACCTTTCGGCAAGATTTAAAGCGGCAAGGAACCTGCCAGTAAGTGTGGATGAACAACATATACCACTCCTAGAACTCCTGTTACAGGTGAGTAACCTGTATATACTGCCCTGTGAAAAATCATGTTACAGTAAGAAATGTCCCACTTTGAGCTTCTTAAAAGGTGGTAACCCTAGTTACAAGCAGGCTTCTTTGTTGAAACAAAGCAGTGCCTGAGGCAGCTGAGAGCAACCTTTTTTTTTTCCCTCAATTAAAATAAGTAAAATTGTCCTCAGGTTAAAATTTGACAAAAATATAATGCCTGCTGCCAGCCAACTACAGACATTAATTCACTCAGACTGAGAGGAAAAACTCAGTGCAGTCTTAATTCACACGGACACTGCGGCCACTCTGAATCAAGTCACAAAAGTGAGTCTTAATTCTTACAGACTGTCAACAGTTAACGTTTTCTGCTCTGATCAATGATGATCTGCCTCAGTATTCAGTAGAAATTCCCTGCCTTGGGGGAAGAGGTTGAAAACCCAACCGTAACTTGCAGCTCCTCTGCTCCAAAATAAACCTTAAATTACACAGCCTCTGATGTAAAAGGTTAGGTATTTATTTCCGTATATTTGCAGCCCAAACTAAGCCATCCTGCATAAAGAAAAGTCCCCCCCCCCCAAACTAGGTTAAGCGAGCTAAGAAGAACTCCTCGCCGTCCAACCACTCGAGTCAGTTTGCATGGCTCTCAGTGCTACACGTGTATCAGAAAAAGGGGGGGGATGCTTTGCCTGCCCTGCTCAGCTTACAGGCGCAGCCCCCAGCTGCAACCAAATGAGCACTACTCAGACATGCCCTGTGTCCCATGGTAACTGAAAACAAAGGGACAAATTAACACAGATGTGTGTCAATGGTGCTAATCCACAGCATGACATGAATCCTGAGCCCCTCTGGTCGATTATCAGGGCAGTGCAACCAGAGGACTACCATGCTTCCATCCATTTTCAGTTCCAGGTCTTCCCCTTCGGCTTGACTTCTGCTCCAAGTGTCTTTATGAAGGCTGTAATAATGATTGTTGCCTCCTTTAGATAGGGGGTCTTTTCATTTACCCTTATCTAGCTGATCTCGTGAGCAGATTGAAACGGACAGCAAGGTTCTCTGTAGCCAGGGCATTACTGATCTTGAAGTAACTTAGTTGGACAGTCAACAGAGAGAAGAACTCCTCACTCTGTCTCAGAGTTTGGAAGTCCTGGGAGCCCATTTCTAAATGAATCTACAGGGTTTTTCCTCTTGTCCAGAGTGTAAATTCTGCAGCAAGACATTCAGCATTTAAGGTCTCAGAAAGTGGTTTCAGCTCTCAGTTCCCTTCAAGCCTTAGGCCTAATGGCATAAGAGGAGAACTAAAGACCTCACCATATACATGAATGCTGTACTATGTTATTAGCATACTGCTACACTGACGTGAAGCATCTCCCCCTCTTGACAGTCTGCTGCTCTAGCTACCTCTCCCCAACTCACCCTCTGGCAGCCTCCACTCACTACTGTATCAGGGTGTTTAGGAGGGGGGGGACACAGTTTATATGTTTGGGGGGGGCAAAGCCCCTCATAAGTCATAACAAAAATACTAAATAGTTTGTTTTTGCCAAAAATGGGATCCTGCTCTTTTTCCCTCTAGAGCAAATTCTAACAATGGATGCCAGCCTCCTGGGCTGGGAGCAATGTTTTGGACCAGAACCAGGTCCAGGGTGTTTGGATTCTACAGGAACGAAATTCAGATAAATGTTCTAGAGATAAGGGTGTTGTTATTTTTCTTACCTAGGTGTTGCAGTCATGCACAGTAGCTCTGGTGGCCTTTTTCACTTTGCACTATTTTGTGTATGAAAAATTTCACGACCTGCACATATGCGAGGCACTTTTGTTAATGCCCAACATCTGGCAGTAAACTTGGACTTTGATAATTTGACGACTGGCGTGCTCAGTTTCTGTGTTCTCTGCTTATGCACCTGGTGTTACACGAGTGCCATTGGCTTTGTGCTTTCGTGATGTTTCTCACCCTCATTCAGCTTCAGGAGCAGCCAGGACCAAGCGGTGATGTTTCACTCAGACACCACAGTGACAGTCCCATACGTAAACAGTCTAGGAGGCACAAGTGAAAAAATGCTTCTGGAGTCCCTAAAAGTACCTTCAGGGGCCGAAACAAATATGTAAGTCTCTGTCAACCATTCATCGTACAGGGGTATCTAAATGTTCAGGCGGATTTTTACAGCCACCAGCTAATCCATCTGGGGGCATGGTCTCTACACCCAGAGGTGTTCAGTCATCTTTGCAGTCAGATCAGAATCACTAGGATTGCTCTCTTTGCATCAAGAGGGAATACTCCATTTCCCAGATTATTCCATCTGTTTGATGTCCACTAGCAGGGGCAGTGGCTGCGTTCTCTCCCAGTGATGGGACGCCATAGGGTCTACCCATTTTCCTCCAGTTCCTCTGACTCCCAGGAATTCTTAAAAGCTTTCATCAATCAAGAGGAAGTTTCCTTTTGATAGCTCTAGATTGGCCGTTAAAGCCACAGTTCTCCTATCTAATACATATCGCATTTCAGAAGCCATTTTGGCTCCCTTGCTGCAGGGATCTACTAAGTCAGGGTACAGTCCTTTATCCAAACAGTTCTTTCTGTTACTGGCCTGGCTCCTTAAAGGAGAAAGCTTCTAAGACATAATTTGTTCAGTTAAGGTCATAGACAATCTTATGTTATCTAGAAAGTTTTCTACTTCTTTGTAGGACCTGGAACTCTTGTCTCCTGAGCTACAGAACAGGGACTTAAGTCTGCTAAGGCTATCATCCCACAGATTTTGGATTTTCTGCAATGAGGAGGGAATAAGGGCTTTGCCCTCAACACCATTAAAGGTAATGTCTCGGCTCTGGTGGCAGGACTGGGTAATTTAAAACAGGTTCTCTCTAGATACTCCATCATCCATTTCCTTAGAGCAGTTAGCCATTCTAGACCCTCGTACAGCTGTCCAGTCTCCCCAACCCCCGCCATGGGACCTGAATGTGCCCCTTACAGTCAAGCTATGTTTTGAACCCTAATATCCTCTATTCTTGAGGATATCCTTTACTGCACAGTTTTGTCTCTTGATGGCCATCTCTTCTTTCAGATAAATCGGTGAGCTTCAGGCTCTTTTGCAAGGAGCCATATCTCATTGTGCACAAGGACAAGCTATTGCTATGGACAGTTTCCCTCTTTCAAAAAGTTCCCACTGTCTTTCACAGGAGTGCCTTTCTTCCTTTTCCCCACAGTTGGCCAATTCAAAGGAGTACTTTCATAAGTTTGACCTACACAGAGTGGGAAAAATATTTCTCAAATCTGTGAAATTCTGTCACCCAGACCCACTTTTCTCACTTCTTGGAACTGAAAGAGGGGTCGAAAGCTCCAAAGGCCACCTTGGCAAGGTGGATCAGATCTTGTATAGCTACAGCTTATGTAGCAGCAAAATTTAGGTGGCCAGCATTGCCGGCCCGTCGGCCCTGTGGTTGGATTTCCACTTGCAACGCCGACATCCCAAGTTCGGATGAGAGCATGCGAGGATGGAAGGCCGGCCAGGGGGAGGAGGATAGAGTGTCCGACTGACTGCTCTCCTCCTCTGGGGGCAGGGGGGGAGTGGGAAAGCACTTTCTCTATGAGCAGCCCCTAGTGGAGGCTGGGGACCAGTGCAGGCGAGGCTAGCAGTTCCGGGAGGTGTGCCAGACGTGGGCACGTGTGCCCGCACATCGTTGCATGCCGCACCTCCCACCACAACAGGGAATAAATGGACACTGGAATCCAGTAGCCTAGCCCCACAAAGCACAGCCCGGAGATCCACCACCGCCGAACAAGACATCGTGGCACTGTTCAGAGGGGTACTCAGGGTGGCCCCACCCAGCAGCTCTGCCCCAGGGGGCAATCCGTGGTGAATGCCAGCGGGGGCGACGACTGTCCCAAGGAAAGGGGAGAGGTGATAGGAAGGAAGGAGAGTCCCTCAAAAAAAAAAAAAAAAAAACAGCATTGTTCAGAGCACATTCTGCCAGGGCTATGGCAGCCTCCTGGGCCAAGAGAGCAGAAGCATCTTTGTCAGAACTGTGCAGGGCGAATGTATTGTCCTCCCCCTCCACACCTTTATCAAACTCTGTTGGCTCGATGCATAACATTTAGCCATTGCAGCTTCTGGGCACAAATGGCTGCAGGCAGTTATCAAAGGTAATGGTTATTCTCCACTAATCTTGCAGCATTTGGTGTCCAAATTATTAACATTTCCACCAACTGCATGTATACTATATATTTTATAGATTATCACATTCATTTCTAGGTGTATAAACATATTTTGTAGTTTTAGAAAATTGTGTTGGATTATTTTGCAATTTTTTAATAGTAAATATGGTGTCTTGTGTATGTTAAGTGTGACATTCAGCCACTGACCTCAACTGAAAGTATGCTGCTGGGTCCGGCCCGGTGGCATAGAGGGTTGAGGCGCTGGCGCCTTACCTCAACCCACGCCGGCGACCCGGGTTCGGGAACAGAATCGGGTCGGCAAGGGAAGGAGATGGATCGAGCGTCAGGAGGACTGCTCTCCTCTCCTGGGGTGGGTTAGAGGAGTGCATCGCTCTGCAGTGACCTCCGGTGGAGACCGGGGGCTAACGCAGTAGCACGCAAGGAGGGAACACTACCAGAAAAATGGAAACTGGCTTCACACTCGACCGGATGACAGCCGCCTGGTGGTCCGATGCCATCAATGTCCCGGGAGCCTCCATCCCTCAGCAGTACCCCAGGGCCAAGTAACGCACTTGCCTGCCCCAGAGGAGGGGGGCCCGCCCGGTGAAGGATTACGTCCGAGTTACTCTGGGGATGACTGCATACGTGAGGGATGGGGCACGGGAACAGGACAGATCAGAGGTGCCTTAGCACAGCCTGAAGGAGTGACAGAGAGTGGCAGCATGGAGGGGAAAAAGAAATAACACAAAAAAAGAAAGTATGCTGCTAATCAGTTCCCCCCCCCACTCACAATTCTGAAAAAACACACAAAGGTAAGTGTATGTTAAAACAGTTTAACACCATTAATATATGATCCTGTTTTTGATTTTTAAAAGTAAAAAAGTCTATGTTGAAAGTACAGTGCTTCTCACCTGTGTCACCTTCAGTAACAAGATCAGAAGTGCCCTTTAAAATGCAGACACTGGATCGTGCCATAGTTATATTTAGTTTAATATCCACAGCATAAAATACTGACACAAATATATTTGCTTTAACCTTATCTTCTGAATTCAGTTCCATCTGAAGTGCAACTTCATGTCTATCCAAAAGTACAGTTCATTCAATTTTCTGTTAAAAAAAAAAAATTAGAATGGGGCCAGCCTGGTGGCATGGAGGACTGAGGTGCTGAGCACCTCATCTCCAGCTACGCCAGTGACCAGAGTTCAGAAATGCACACGGGTCACTCAGGCGGGGCTGGGGGTGGATTGCTCAGATGGGGGCAGCCGACAGTCAAAAGCCAGAAGATTGGGGGGCGGAACTGTATACCATTACATCAGCACTGGGGCATTCTAATATACTACAGAGGTAAAACGATGGGAGATACAGAACTTCATTACAGGAAATGGGAGTTTAGAGGGTGAGGGAAGTCAAAAATTAGGTGTGTCCAACCTTGTTAAGAAATGTCACATGCAGTATAAACTGGATATAGCAGAGTATTTCTTCTTGTGAACAGTATTTCCTTCATTTTTAATGAATTTTCTGCAAAATGTAACCTAGTACAACTTTTGTCCAGGTGATATTTTACACCTACAATTTTCAGTGGTTATGATGCTTCAAATGCCACCTTGGCAAGGTGGGTCAGATTTTGTGTAGCTATGGTTTATGTAGCAGCAAAACTGAATCAGCCAGCATTGTTCAGAGCACATTCTACCTTAGACAGCAATAAACATCACAGAAATAAAAGAACTGCAATGCAGTTTTTATGTTTATTTATTAAAATGTAATATAAATACATACAATAAAAAATGTGAACATGTGTGACGGTCACCAACACATGTGACATTTGCACTGTATGAACTCCTATTTTGCATTTTAATAACTTGGATCAGAACTGGAATGCAGTTTATTATTTTTTAATCATGGCGTTTATTAAAATGCACCACAATTAAACAGTCATAATTACAGATGTTGAAAAACTTTACAAGAGATAAATGTATGTTGCATTCTTTTTACGCATGTGACACTGTCCACAGATTGAACTTCCATTCTGCATTTTATTACCCGAGATTGTTCTTAACTGTAATGCAGTTAATTATGTTAAAGGGAACAGAAAATCTGTTCTAACTGGCAGCCATTTATAAAATTCTCATTTACAGAAATGATATATATCTGAATAAAAAGTGATATACAAATTTTGCATTGTTTTGTTTTTAGGGCAGCCTTCTGTTACAGTTCTCTTCATGGAACCAGTAATTTGGAGTTTTATGTCACGGTTTAGTACAGAATGCTAATTATGAGCTGTTGACCTGTCAGAACTATGCTTAGAGTTCTGTGCACAAACCATGACAGAGTTAAAACTCCAAATAACTGGTTGCATGAAGAGATGCTGCCCATAAAAACACAATTCAAAATATTTTTTGGTATCACTGTTTATTCAGGTATAGTTACATAACTTCAGGGAATGCATATCATTTCTGAGAATAAGAACTTTATAAACAGCTGCCAACTGGAGATGATTTCCTGTCCTTTTTAATAAGGTTATGTATTATTATTCAATATAATTAAACCGTCATAATTCCAACCATTACAATCTTTTTAAAAAGATGAACGCAGATGGCAATCATTGACATGTGACAAAGACACTGTCAATTGTACAAACTCCTGTTTTGCATTTTAATTATTAAATTTGATCATTTTAAACCGTAATGCAATTTTATTGGGGGGTGCTTCTGAAGAAAAAATTACTCACCATAGTAATGTTTCTTCTAATGGAGTCTTACTGTATTCTGACTATATGCAGTTAGCCACAGCACTTGAACTGCCCCAGAGAGTAAAGGGTCAACTGTATGCAAAGGCATAGAACGTTGAGCTCGAGCTCGGTTTTCAAACCTCTGTCTATGGTACTCTGAAGTGTAACCGTCAGATTCTTACGAGTACTAGACTACCTCAAAGGAAGAAATTGTTTCCAAAATTTTGTGCCAAATGGCAAAACAAAGCTTTAGGGGCAGAAGACTCGAGTCGAGAACACCCAAAAAGAACACAACACAACAGGTAGTGATTTACCAAAATGCTTAGTAACAAACAGAAACCCCCAATAGATGGGGGCATGACCAGTACACCTCTGGGGTGCAGCACTGTGCCTGCCCCACCACATCCCAAAACTACTAGGTTCCAGGAGGGGAGGCAGGGAGGGAGGTCAGATCACAGCAAGACTCCATTAGAAGAAACAACATTACTATGGTGAGTAATTTTTTCCTCAAACAACATGTAGTCTTGCTGTATTCTGACTATATGCAGACTACCAAGCAGTACCCCCTTGGAGGAGGGAGTTACAGAACCTATTTTGGGAACAAGTTCTGCAGCACAGCTGTACCAAACCTAGCATCACTTCGTGACAGAATGTTCACAGAGTAATGCTTGGTGAAGGTGTGAATAGATTTCCAGGTAGCTGCTTTACATATATCCACTAAAGGTATATCTCTAGCTTCTGCAATCGAAGCAGCTGTACCTCTGGTAGAATGAGCCCTCAGGCCTGAGGGAAGCTCCTTCCCAAGTCTGGAGTAGCAGAATTGAATACAAGAGACAATCCACCTGGCAAAATACCTTTTGGTAGCAGGCTTTCCCTTTCCCACCTCACCATAAGTGAAAAACAATTGAGAACAATCCTTCCTATCTAACTGAGAGCCCTTTTCACATCCAGACTGTGTAACCTCCTCTCTCCAGAGGAAGAATGATCAGTGAAAAAGACAAGCAGACATAGACTGGTTCAGATTAAAGTCTGACATCACCTTGGGAAGGAACTTTCTATTGGTTCGAAGGACCACCGTATCCCTATGACAGGAAATGAAATCAGGTTCCACTGATAAGGCCTGTAGTTCACTGATCCTCCTAGCTGAGGTAATTGCTACCAGAAGTACAGTTTTCCAAGTCAAGTATTTCAGCTCAGCTGAAGATAAAGGTTCAAAAGGGGGCTGCACAAGCTGTGCAATACAGATGTTCAAATCGCAAGAAGGAGTAGGCTACCGAAAGGGAGGCCTGACATGGACCAAGCCTTTGAAGAATTTCTTGAAAACTGGATGAGAAGCTAGAAAAGAAGCCTTACCTGCAGAAAGAAAAGCAGACACAGCTGCCAAGTGTACTTTAAGAGTAGTAGGCGGGAGACCTAAACTGTTAAGATGTACCAAAATGGTCCAAAACAATGGCAATGTCAGGCAGCTCTGTCTTAATATGCCTACTGGAACACCAAAAACCAAACCTTTTTCCATTTGGAGTTGTAAGTCTTCCTAGTGATAGGTTTCCTGCTAACTTAAAATATCCAAGACTGATTGGGACAGCTGCAAACTTGCACATTCTAGCTCTTCAAGAGCCAGGCTTTGAGCCAGAGAGTCTGAAGGTTGGGGTACAGAATCCTCCCCAAGAGGAGGCGAGATTGTACTGCCTGGGAAGACACAAGGGCAGTATTACTGACAGTGACAACAGTAGAGGATACCAGGGCTGCCTGGCCCAATCTGGAGCCACCAGAATTTACCTTGCAAGGCTGGGACCTGATTTTTTATCAGGACCCTGAATATCAGAGGAAAAGGAGGAAATGCATACAGAAACCTGCTTGTGCAATTTAGCAGGAGAGCATCCTGGGGAACAGAACCCAGAAGCAGCAATACAGAGGGAGTCCATTGTCTGGGGCTGCAAAGAGATCTATCTCTGGGGTGCCCTATCTCCTGAAAATTACTTGAAGAATGACAGTGCTCAGGGTCCATTCGTGGTGACCCTGAGAGCATCCACTAGAATGTTGTCCTTCCCTGGGAGATGCACAGCCATCAGGGGAAACCTGAAGGGAATGAGCTAGAGACCAAATTTTCATGGCCTCTGTGTACAAGGCCGAGGACAGAGTGCCTCCTTGTTTGTTGATGTACCACATGGTTGTGGTATTGTCTGTTCTGATCTGCACCACTTTCCCTTGGACAACTGTTGAGAATGTCTGAAGTGCCAGAAAGACAGCTCTTAATTAGAGAAGATTTATGTGCAGCAGGGACTTCTGGTGTGACCAAGTTCCCCCAAGCTGTGAGATGATCTAGGTGGGCCCCCACCCTAGGAGAAAGGCATCTGTGGTGAGAACCACAGAAGGGACCAGACTGATAAAGGGGACCCCTGTCGAAGACTGTCCTCGTCCAACCACCACTGAAGGGCCTGAAAAAAAGGTTTTGGAGACTGGAACCAGTTTGGAGAGATGGTCCTTTTTTCTGAGACCAGAAAGATCTGAGATGAAACTGAATATCTCTCATTTGAAATCTTGCTCCCTGAATAACTGCTGTGGAAGCTGCCATGTGTCCCAACAGCTGTAGAAAGTGTCTGGCTGGACAAGACACCAGAGGATGAAAAGAGGAGGCCAGAGTGACCATAGACTGAACCCTTGAGAGGGGGAGAAATGCTCTTGCTTGAACTGTATCTATTTCCACTCATATGAAGGTGAGAAGCTGGGCTGGCTCTAGAACAGTCTTCTCTAAGTTCAGAATGAAGCCCAAGGATTCTAGAAGTCTTTGAGTGACCTCTAAAGCCGACTAGACTTGGTCTGAGGTTTGGCCCACTAGAAGCCAGTCATCCAGATATGGGAACAGAAGGATGCCCTGCCTCCTGAGGAATACCACCACCACTGCGAGACACTTGGTGAACACCCTTGGAGCAGATGTTAGGCCGAAGGGCATGGCCCTGGATTGGTAATGGCCTAAGGGCAACTCGAACCGGAGGTACATTCTGTGGGATTGTCTGATAGGAATGTGGAAGTAGGCATCTTTGAGATCCAGGGAAGCTAGCCAGTCTCCTGGTCTCAGAGAGGGAAGAATTACTCCCAGAGTCACCATTTTGAACTTTGGTTTTGTCAAATGCTTGTTCCAGTACCTTAAATCCAATATGGGTCGCCACTCCCCTGTCTTTCTGGGGGTAAGGAAGTATCTTGAATACAGTCCTTTTCCCCTTTGACAAAGAGGTACCTTCTCCACTGCTTGCAGAAGAGAGGAGACTTCTGCCTCTAGGGCCTTTGTCTCCAAGGGAGAGGAAGGACTGAAAGACTTTGCTCTCATTTTTGGGAACCTTTTGAAACTGAGAGCAAGTCCCTGGCTCACTACTTCCAGGACCCATTTGTCTGAAGTAATAGACTCCCAAGCCTGGGAGTAGTAAGCGAGCCTGCCCCCTACTGGAATTAGGAGGCAACCCTGACTTACACCTCAGGGTGTCTGCTTGGCAGGGGTCTTGAACTGAGTAGCTGCTGGGGTCCTGGTCACCCAACGTCTACCCCTTCCCCTAAAAAAAACCCTCTGCTGGAAAGAAGAGAAGGAGGACTGAGCTTGGTAAAAAGGCCTGCCCCTGCCCCTAAACTGCTGCCTCTGAGGAGTGGTCTGCTTCTCTTTGGCTGCAGCACTCCTATAGGTGGTCCTGTACACGTCCATTTTCTTCATGTAATTTTCTGTTTGTTCCCCAAACAGAGAATTACCCGTTACAGGAAAGTCCATGGCTTTAGCCTGGGTATCCTGAGAGTGGTTGGTACACCTAAGCCAAGCAACTCTCTTCATGGAGATAGATGTAGCCGTGACCCTGGAATGAACATCACTGGGATCAACAGCAGTGTGGAATTGCACCTTAGATGCCTCTATACCTTTTGCAGCCACCTGCTCCAGCTCCTTGGCCAGTTGGGGAGGGGCATCCTTAGCCAGTTCCAGAACCATATCCACCATAGATTTCTGGTACCTGGCAGTGTATGCCATATAATTAGATTGCCTGAGTCCCAAAGATGATGCCAAGTACTGCTTTTTTGCCATGGCATCAACTTTCCTGGAATCCTTATCTGGGGGGTGAGATGCCAAAGGAATATTAGCCTTGTCACAGGCTGCAGCTTGCACTACCCCAACATGGCTGCTATGAGATGAAAGGAATTCCATCCCAGGACCTGACAGAGCATACCTCCTGCCCATTCTTTTTTCCACAGGAGGACTGGATGTAGGAAATTGTAGAATTTTCTGTGTCTATTTCCCCAAGGATTTGTGTAAAGAGGTAGACACCCTCTTAGACTCTGGGACACCCATCATTTCCAGATAGTCAGGTTCTTCCTGATCCTGTTCAGCCTCTTCCATAGGAAGCTGAAGAGTCTCAGCCACTTTCTTGTAAAACAAGAAATGGGAAGGGGACTCAAAGCCTGGGAGAAGAAGCCTGAGAAGGCCTGTCTGGGGTTATGTCAGGCTCTACTGGCTCATCTAGGCCTTCACATTGTTCCTTTTTGTAATCTTCATCCTCCTACCCAAATCACCCTCATAGTATGCCTCAGGATCCAATTCTGAAGCAAGTACCTCTGACCAAACCAATCGACTCTGAACAGAGACCAGTTCGGTTGGAACCAGGCAAAACGACTGTACAACTGAAATCGCATTCACTATTTCATCAGCGGTCGGACCATGAGAAGCCAAATCCTAACCTGCTGATTTTCTTTTTCTTTCACTCGGAACAGATTCCACAGAATCAGCTCTCCATTTGCCCGAAGAGGTATCGCCCAGGTCAGTGGGCACCTCCTCAGGTTCGGCCGTAACCGAAGCGGGCTGGCCATCCAAGTCAGCGGACTTCTCGGCTTCCCTCTCCCTTAGCCTACTCAAATGTTTTTCCAGAGTGGCTTTGGGAAAGTTCTTACATATTTGGCAGTCTTCCTTGAGGTGGTCAAACCCCAGACAGTACACACATACAAGGTGAGGGTCGGCCTTAGCAAAGGCCTCCTTACACTCGGTACAGTGCTGAAACCCAGTGGGTCCAGTTTTCTTTTTGGGTTTCTCAGACATGCCTTACAAAATAAAGTCACCCAAAAACAGTGGTTAAGCCAGGCGACTGTAACTTATCGGTTCCAATCAAGTCACGGGTCGGTTAAAAAAATCCTAAAAGTCGGATTTTTTTTTTTTTTTTGAATCGAAAAGTACCGGAAAAACCACACAAATACAAAGTATACAGAAATAACAGAACAGGTTTCGGTTCCAAACCGGACCGACTGGCAAAGAACCAAAAAAACAAAAAAAAATTTCTGAAAACTACACTACCTATACTACCACTTACTGGTACCAAGACAGAGGCAAGAATACCGATATTCAACCAAACGGGTTGACAGAACCGACCGATTCGAACCTTTACCGAACCGAAGTGCAGGAGAGATCTCCGGAGCTACTTCACAGTTAGATGGAGAAAGAAATCTGACAGTTACACTTCAGAGTACCACAGACAGAGGTTTGAAAACCGAGCTCGAGCTCAACATTCTATGCTTTTGCACAGAGTTAACCCTTTACTCTCTGGGGCAGTTCAAGTGCTGGGGCTAACTGCATATAGTCAGAATACAGCAAGACTTCATGTTGTTTGAAAGACTTGCTTATTAAGGATCAGTACACTTACAGTATCAATCGCACATATTATAGGTACATACTGGGATTATGGATGTAGGAAGGTGTGCAATATATAACTGGTTACACATCTATTCAAACTTTTTGCCACACGGTGCTATAATTTGTTATGTGAACATTGCTAACAATACCTCAACCTCTCCCCAGGACATCAAGGCAGTCCTTCAGGTTGCAGCACCCAGGGTAGTGCCTGGCTCCCCACTCCCCAATCCAAAATGGCTTGTATCATGGTTCAGCTCAACTTGTTCCTTCGAGATGGCTTGGATAAAGGGAAAGGAAAAAGTCAGGTTTGGGTCAGGTACTGAAGCCGCCCGCCCCCAGCTCACTGCCATTCCTACGCTAGTCAGTCCAGAGGGACAGAGGCTCATTCTAGTGCCATCTCTCATAATCACTCTGGACTCAAAAAAACTGTACTCAGTACGACTCTGTAGCTTGGCTAGTAGTTCAAGCCCATCTTCAAAATGCTGGTATGCACAGGGAGGGGATTCACAAGCAGGAGGAGGGAGATAATCTTGCCACTATACAAAACAATGGTCAGACCATACATGGAATATGGGGGTCCAGCTCTGGAGGCCATACCTGCAGGGAGACAAGGACAGGCTGGAGATGGTCCAGAGAAGAGCAACCAAAATGGCGAGGGGGCTGGATGCAAGTCATATGAGGAGAGGCTAGAAGAGCTGGGCCTGTATATGCTGGAAGAGAGAGGGGAGCTATGGTGGAGACACTCGAGTACTTGAAGGGCATAAACAGGGTGAGGGTCGACAGCATCTTCAGAATGAGCAAGAACAATTCCACTAGAGGGCATACCTACAAACTAGAGGGGGGGAGAGTCAGAGGGGACATCAGGGGGAGGTTCTTTACAGAGAGGGTGGTGCAGCCATGGAACAGACCGCCGGAATGGTTGGTGAGTGTGAATACAATAGATAACTTCAAAAGAACCTGGGATTCGTACATGGGCCTAACTTTCAAGAGGAGGGCTGGGAATGGAGGAAGGGGATCTTCCGGGGGGGGGGGGATTCAGACAGACTGGATGGGCCACGGGGTCCTTTTCTGCAGACAGATTTCTATGATTCTATAATTCCCTCCCTCATCAGATCACCACTGACCCATCCATGGACTTCAGAATTGTTCCAGGTCTGCTCACCCCACCCAGTACGACATGGGTCACAGTTCAGCTTGGACTTGCTCTAACAAATTTTTCTGGGTATGTATGGGGCGGGGGAGGAAGAGTATTTAAAGGGGAACAGAACCAGACTCTAGTGCCTTCTCCAAAGGGGGCCCATATTAATGTTTGCTGCTGCCCCTGAATTATATATTATAACTTTTCTAATCTCATAAATTCAAATAGTTGATTGCACTATTTAAACCACTGGTGGAGGCTTCTCTGCCATCCATTCTTGTGCCAACACCTTCTTAGCAGTTTCCAGGCCCAGGAGCCAGAGTAGGCAGGAGTATTGTGGGTGCGGGCGTCCCCCTGTGGGGGGCAGCCCAGGAGGGTCACCTCTACCAGGGCCTCAAGTGGATGCTCCAGAATGTCCACCATTATTTTTAATCACTCCTTACCAGTAGTACGATACACTGAGACAGGCACATGCCAAGTGGTAAAAAGTACCCCTTTCCACTTGGGGCAGTAGTCAGATTTTGAGGGGTCAATACTATGTGCCGGGGTAGGGGTGAAATATACTCTGTGAAGGTAGTTATATTGTGCCTGCTTCAGGCAGTTACTTTTGGAACAGCTATTCATTGCCTTAATTACTATATTCCAATCAGGTTCTGAGAGAGATCCTAATCCTACGTCCTCCACCCACTGGCCTCTAGTCATGGCTGTCAGGTCCTCACCACTTTTTGCTAGGATCCTAGGACCCTATAAACCGCCGTAGTGGAAGGCTAGGTTTGCTGGCCAAAGCACCTAGCTTCACATGAGCTCTTTCCTTCTAGCTTGCTTGAAAGGACAGAACTAAGAACCTTACCAGAGTAAGGGAAAGGATTAAGACTTTTGGCTAGGCAAATTTACTGTGTGTTGTTTTTATTTTGTACTCACAGGGATTGTTACTGTTTGTTGCTAACACTGTATTGCTTTATTCTTCTCTGATTCACATTGCTGTTGCCGGGTATACCTTCTGCTGCATTATTACAAGGTGTGCCTGCAGGTGTGTGCTAATATATTACTGCTGTAATCTTCTGATTCAAATCGTCTTTTGCAAGGTATATCTTCTGTTACTGCCTGTAACAAAGTGTTTCTTACAGGGTACATCTTCTGTGAAATTATTACAGGTGGTGCTTAAATTTTTGTGACTTTTTATCATTGGGCTAAGCAAAATTACAGTTTGCCCTCATTTTATTTTTTGCTGAAAAGGTTTTTTTGTTGTTTTTTTTTGTCTCAGAGGTGTTGCATTCTCCTTCTCACATTGAAGACCGGAAGAGTGAGAAAGCAGCCACAGCTTCCTTGAATCAAGGAGGTTATTTTCTAGACTACACTGAACTGAAATATTACTTTTTGGACCTGTGTAAGTAACTAGTATTGATTCTGTTTTGGGGGTGGACTTTTCTTAGTTTTAACTTTAATTTGCCTGGAAGGAACTGTAGCTGGGAGATATTTGCAGTCAGTTGTGACTAGACCTGTTACTTAGCCTTTGTGAAATAAGTGTCTGAAGGGAAGGACGGCACTCCCCGGGGTGGAGGGTAAGAGTTGTAGGTGATCGTTTCTGGACAGCATAGGTTTACTCCCACCCACCCTTCCCCTCACCACCACTTCAAGCACATAACTTACTTTATAGCAGGGGCTCCGACATCACTTCCTCAAAACTGCTAAACAACATACACCTGTTCATATCCTTAAAGGCACAGCATGCTGAATAAGGGGTAGAGACACTCACAAGCTTGCACACACTAAAACAAGAACAAAAAAGCATCTGTAACTGGAAGGGACACAGACATGTGGGGAGTGGTGCAATGCACTGGCTGTGGAGCAGCAGTCTTCTGGGAGACATTCTGGAAACTGCATTGCTGCCCTATTTGCAGGCACCTCTCTGGTCTGAGGGAGGAGGTTGTTCGTCTCCATGCTGACCTGGCAAGGATTCAGGAAACCTGCTCTTCCACCCAGGGACCACCCAGGCCACCGCCACTACCTCAGAGGTTGCCAAGAAAGAGGAGTAGTTGGACCACGGTGGGCTCAGGGAGGGTGACGGTGGTGAAACAGAGGCGCATCACTCCAGTTATGCCTCTCCACAATTCATTCACCACTCTGGCAAAGCATGGTTCCTCTGTGCAGGCACCTGCAGTGGAGACCAAGGAGGATGCTAGGAACCTCCACAATGGAGACCCAAAGGAGGGTGGCCCAGGACCCCACATGGGAAGGAAACAACTCCTGGTGGGGGACTCAACTGTTGGGGGAAGAACTGGGAGAGGGAGGGGAAAGGGAGGTAAGGTGCCTGCCCGGCACCAAGGCTTGGAGGGACAGGAAACGAATCCTCAGGATCGTGGCAGCAGCGGCAAGGGGGAGGGAGCTGGATGTCATTATCCACCTAGGGACAAATGACCTGGCTGAGAATGGGATCACAGCAGTGTAACAGGAGTTTGTGGAGTTGGGGAGGGGCCTTAGACAAGTAGCACATACAGTAACTTTCTCGGAAGTGCTACCTGTCTCTGGCATGGATGAGGCTAGGGCACTCCGCACCATGGGATTCAATGACTGTTTGAAAAGCTGGTGCAGAGCTCAGGAATTTGGCTTCATTGGGGACTGGGGCTCCTCCTGGAGGGATGCAGGCCTATACAGGCACGATGGTCTGCATCTATCCTGGAGGGGAACCAGGATCCTAGGTGATAGGTTTAAATGCTTCAGTGGCAAGCATTTAAACTAGCCAAGGGGGGAGGCACTGAAGAGGAGAAGGGAAATCCTAGCCTGCACCCCCCCCAAAAAAATCTGGGTAATTAGTGAGGTAAACACCAAAATAGAGCAGTCGATAGGGAGAAGGGTAGGGGTAAATGGAGAAAAAGACAAAGGCAGTAGGGACAGGGATGGGACAAAAAGAAATAGAGCCATAAAAAAATGGAGGGTAATGAGTACCAATGCCCATAGTCTAGGTAAAAAGCTCCCTGAATTGGTGGTCTTGATGGAAGAGGGATGCCTGGATAGTGTGGCAGTCACAGAAACATGGTACACAGAGAACCATGAGTGGGATAGCAACATACCAGGGTACACAATCTACAGGAGGGACAGGGAGGGAAGAGGAGGAGGAGGAGGAGCTCTCTATGTAAGGGAAGGGATAAAAGCAACAAAACTAAAGGGTAAACAGGGAGGAGAGGAGGCACTGTGGGTCACCCTGGAGACTGGCAATGGCTCCACAATCCACACAGGGGTTGTATACAGACCCCCCCGTCTCGGTGGAGGAAATGGACAAGAAAATGACAGAAGGCATCCTTGGGATGGCAGACAAAGGGAAGATATTGCTAATGGGGGACCTGAATATGCCAGATGTTGACTGGAGCACCTTTGCTGCAGCCACATCCAAGAGCAGGGCCATTCTCGATGCCCTACAGGGGGCATGCCTCAGAAAGCTAGTTTTGGAATCCACTCGGAAGAGAGCAATCTTAGACCTGGTACTCTCAAATGGGGATGGAGAGAGGATCTCTGGTCTTGAAGTGTTTAGCCATCTGGGAACAAGCAACCACCAAACAGTGTGGTTCACGATAAACTTAGCTGTAGAGTCAAGCCACACAAAAGTGAAGGTACTGGACTTCAGGAGGGCTGATTTTGACAAAATGGGAGAATGCCTCAGAAAAGCACTAGCAAACAGGCAAGAAGGTGGGGTGGAGCAATAATGAGGAAACATCAAAACTGCCATCACAGAGGCAACAAGTCTGTGTGAAGCAAATAAACAAATCAAAATGAAAAAACAAAACACTATGGTTCTCAAAAGAAGTGGCAGGGAAGGTAAGGGAAAAAAAGATAGCATTCAGGAAGTATAAGGAAACACAGAAGGAGCAGGACAGAGAACTTTACCAGTTAAAGCAGAAGAAAGCGGGTAAGGCAGTCATAATAGCAAAGGCCCAAACTGAGGAAAAGATCGCCAACTCGGTTAAGAAGGGGGATAAAACCTTTTATAGGTACATTAGGGAGCAAAAAAAGACTAAGGCAGGGATACTGAGGCTGAACAAAGAGGAAGGTTGTTGGGCAGAGAGCGACAGTGAAAAAGCAGGGATACTGAACGAATACTTCTGCTCAGTATTCACAATGGAAAAGTAGGGGGAAAATACCTAATCCAGTCAATAGAAGCACTCTGGATAATGGGGTTTGATATTAGTCCTTTCACAGAAGAAAGGGTTCTGAAAGAACTCTTAAAACCGAAGGTGGATAAAGCAATGGGGCCTGATGGGATTCACCCCAGAATTTTAAAAGAACTAAGGGGAGAACTAGTAACACCACTGACTACCCTTTTTAATAAATCATCGGAGGATGGGGTGGTACCTGAGGACTGGAGGAGGGCGGATGTGATTCCCCTTCACAAAAGTGGGAGCAAGACAGAGGCAGAAAACTACAGACCTGTCAGTTTGACCTCAGTGGTAGGGAAAATGATGGAATCACTTCTGAAGGAAAGAATTGTTGAGTACCTAGAGGCCAGTGGGGCACAGGACCCAAGGCAGCATGGATTCACAGTGGGAAGGTCATGTCAGACAAATCTAATTGATTTCTTTGACTGGGTGACCAAAGCAATAGACCAGGGAGGGGCTGTGGACATGGCCTACCTAGACTTTAGCAAGGCATTTGATACAGTCCCACACAAAAGATTAATAAACAAATTAGCTAGCCTGGGAGTGGGTCCTAGGGTGGTAGCCTGGGTAAAACACTGGTTGGACAACAGGACACAGCGGGTAATAGTAAATGGAGTCCACAGTGAAGAAAGGAGGATTACTAGTGGGGTACCGCAGGGTTCAGTACTGGGGCCGGTCATTTTTAATGTCTTTATAAGTGACATTGCAGAGGGACTGGAAGGGAAAAGTATGTCTCTTTGCAGATGACACAAAGATCTGCAACAGAGTTGATACACAGGGTGGGATGAAAAGGGACTTGGCAAGGTTGGAGGAATGGTCAAATGTATGGCAGCCTAGATTCAGTGCAAAGTAATGCAGCTGGGAAACAAAAATCCAGGGGAAGAGTACACAATGGGGGGTGAGATACTGGCAACAATAAAAATGGAAAGGGACCTGGGGGTAGACATATCAGACGACCTAAAGGTGGGAGAGCAATGTGAGAAGGCAGTAAGGAAGGCTGGGGGGATAGGGAGAAGCATCACCGGTAGAAAACAGGAAGTTGTTGGCTCTGTGTACAGACATTTGGTAAGACCACATCTGGAGTACTGTGTACAGTTCTGGAGACCCCATCTCCGCAAAGACAGACAGGATGGAGGCTGTCTAGAGGAGAGCAACCAAAATGATTCAGGGTCTGCATCAGAAGACATATGAAGAAAGACTAAAGGAACTAAAGCTATGTAGCCTCGAGGAAAGGAGGGAGAAGGGGGACATGACAGAAACTTTCAAATACCTCAAGGGAACCAACAAGGTCCAAGAGGGTAGCATCTTTCAGAAAAAGAGATGTGCTAAACAAGGGGGCACAATTTGAAGATAGAGGGGGGACGGCTCAGAGATAATGTGAGGAAGTATTTCTTCACAGAGAGGGTTGTGGATACATGGAACAGCCTTCCTGAGGAGGTCGTAGAGTCAAAAACAGTGTGGGAATTCAAGAATGCATGGGACAGACATAAGGCAATTCTAGTGGGGGGGTAGGAGGAAGTAGGCTGTTGGTTAACTAGGATCTGCAGCTTATCCGTTAAGTAGGGAAATGGGCAGACTATGTGGGCCAAGTGGTCCTTATCTGCCGTCAAATTCTATGTTTCTATGTAGTGGCCTAGTTTTATCATTTTAATTGCATAAAAATCTCTTCTAAGGGTGAGCTTTTCGGAGGGTGCAGGCAGGAGCCAATCAAGTTACCCACTCTAGTTTGCAACTGTAAATAAGCTCAAAAGTCCCCTTGGGGTGAGACCGAATTCCCTTAACAAATCTTGAAGTGACTTTAGTGTGGCTCCCTCACTGTGAGCAGATCCTTTGCCGCCCATGTAGTCAGTGCCAGGTTTGTTTGCTCCTGCAAGCTTCTTTCCTTCCCCCACAGTGTTGTCTTTATGTCTGCATATGAGGATAGTCGTGTACCGTGGGCAATGACTTTATGGCCTAACTATGGATCTGGTAAAGGGAGTTATGGTCCTTTTGATAATGCCCAATGTCAGTGCTGGTGCCAAGATATGTGGCATTAGTGAATTCTATTCTGTCCCCTATTCCACAGGGACCCAAACTGGTCTACTCTTCCCCCTTTCCTATTATATCCTGGAGAAAGGTCAGCTGGGTAGCCCATGCAGCAATACCCTAAGTTTGGAAGCCCCGCCCCCCCCCGTAGGAGTTTCTGTAAAAAAGCCCATCTTGCTTTTGTCTGTCTCCCCTTCCACAGGAAAGGGATGATGTAACCACTCACCAATGTAATATAACCTTTGTAGGACCCAGCAGGGGAGCACCTGGGAAGAATGCTCATTTGTATGGTGTTTACTCTCCCCACGAGGGTCAGAGGAAGATGTTTAGATCGTTCACAATCCTTTTTGGTGTCTTGCAATAGGGGCCTGCAGTTTAGAGACCAGAGCTGGGACACTGTTTTGGGGACCACCAGGTATTTTACCTGGGAAGCCAACTTGAGCTGGACATCTGCCCCCATCAGTGGTTGTTCTGGGCTGCCTCTCTCAGTGAGAGCCATTGACATTTGGTTCAATTACTTTTGTGGCCAGATATGGACCCATACACTTCAGATAGTTTGCCGAGCTCCTGCAGGGCCTTCTCAGGGTCAGACAGAGTGTGATATCATCCTCAAAGAGTGAAATTACCTGGTGGGTACCCCCTGCCTCAAGCCCCTGTAGAGCTTTGTTAGTGCTGATGACTGCTGCCAAGATTCTATTGCTATGACATGGAGGGAAGATAAGGGTCACCCTTGCCTAGTCCCCCGGGTGAGGGTAAAAGTTTCAGAGAGTCTCCCATTCATCAGGACCTGTGCTTTGGAGGATTTATAGAGCGCCGCGATCCAAGAAATGATGCATGGACACAACCTGAATTTCTGTAGGGTGGCAAACATGAAGGGGACACTTGACCTAGTGAGAGGCCTTTTCTGCATCCAAGACCAGCAGCCCCTCACCTCAACTCATTTTGAGCTTGTTGACACATTAAACAATATAAATTTGACAGCAACATCACAAACTGGATAGCCACATGGCTTAAGAACAGAAAGCAAAGAGTCCTTATTAATGGTGTATTATCTAACTAGGCTCCTGTGACTAGTGGGGTCCCACAGAGATCAGTCTTGGGTCCTTGTTTGTTCAACATTTACATATCATCCTAAAAAAAAACAAACAAAAAAAAAAACAATAATATTTGGCTACTGAAATTTGCTGATTGCCATATAGGCTCAATCATTAAAAATTAGTGTGAAAGTTCAATTTTACAAGGCTTCTTAGACAAAATTACTAGCTGGGCCCATGAGAAAAAATTAAAATTAAACAAAGGCAAATGTAAAGTAAAGTAATGCATCTGGGACAGCAAAATCAATGCTTTCAATATAAGTTAGGGATAGAAAGTTTACAAATAACATCCGAAGAAAATGATTTGGGTGTGCTCATATCACTCGACATAAAATTCAAACTGCACTGTGCTAGACAAGTTAAAAGGGCTAATCAAAACTTAAACTCTATATTTAGACATGTAGCTAGCCGGTCATCTGATGTCTGGTTACCATTGTACACTGCTTTGGTTAGACCCCACCTAGAATACTGTGTGCAAGTATGGTCACCCTACACTAAGGAAGATACACACAGAATAGAAAGAGTCCAGAGAAGATTTACCAGAGGTAGAGAGGGGATGAAAGGTAAATCCTACGAACAAAGGTTAAATGTTGAACCTATATACCTTGAGATATACAAGACAGAAAAAGCATTTGGTTTGTGATAGGCACTCAACAAAACTGTACACAAATGTGTACAGTGAGTATGCCTGCCTACACCCTTGTCAGTAATCATAAACATACTAGGCATCTAGTAACTAGTAAGTGGAATACCCAAAGGAGGAAAAACTGGTTTAATCTAAGAACTGCTCCAATATGGAACAGCCTTTGTGGTACAGAGTTTAAACATGGACTCATTTAAAGCTAATTTGGACTTAGCGATGGCTGACTCAGATACATTCTAATTAAATTGAAATTAGATCTTTTAAAAGGCAAGCATGATGGACTATTTGTCTTTTCCCTTGAAACATCTATGAAATGTCGAGATAACATTAAGGGAAATCATACATTCAGCACATTTAACTAAACTATTTTCTGGGTCAATTCAGAAGACTTGTATTTCCAAATAGAAAAGAACATTTAGCAAAAACTCCAAAAGGACCAACTAGATATAAAACATATTTGGTTTACACTATCCAAATTAGTAAAAATAATTTTGGTATCATTAAAGCTATTAGTGAATGAGTTGCAAAATATCAAAATAAAATGAAATGGTCCACTCTCCACTTAATCCAATTTGGAAAAAAAATTGTCACTATTAATAAAACAAAACAAACAAACTATACAAGAAAACGTGGTTAGAAAAAGGGATTATCTGACAGAAGGACCTGATGAAAGATCAGAAATTTCTGAGTTGGTCAGTGTGTAAAAAAATAATCTGGGGGCTCAGCCATACTTTTCCTTTTGTTGATTAAAAAAAAAAAAAAATTAACTCATGGATATTTTCAAAAATGATTTATAGCGCTGAGAAAGAGCACCTAATAACAGACAACTAGATTTAGAGCGAGACCCATCTTTCCAGTTAATTTAAAAATATTTTTTCTTGGATTAGTAATTTTCATAATTGGCTATAAAAGTATTTTAAAGATACAATTAAGAAGTGGAATTCAGAGCTAAAATCTTGTATTTCTTTTTGGCAATGGCAAAGTACGTAGATCGATCACAAAACATCAAGAGAGAAAGTAGAGTTTAAAATTATTAAATCACTCATATTTTACACAGCGAGGATTGTTCAAAATGAAGAGTAAAATGGATAGTGAATGTTGGCACTGCAAAGAAGTCAACTGACATGCTACATGCATTATGGGATTGCAATCTATGTAAAAACTGGTGGGCAAGGTATTTTGAGATACTAGAAAGAATAGGGGTCGTCAACTGTAATGACGTTAAAAATGCACAGTATTATTTTAGAATAGATGAATAAACAAAAATCTTACGTGAAGGTGAATGGTTAATATATAAAGCAAATAGCATAGCTGTCAAAAGATTAATTTTAAAATACTGGGGACATCCAGATGCAGATTTGCCCTTTCCAGTGAATACCGGAAGATGATTTTCCTAGACTCTTACTACAACAATGTTTTTATTTTTCCATGAACATGATACATTTTGGAACTTGCACAACAAAAAGCCTGAGATTTGGACCAAAGATTTTTTTTTTAAAGGATCTAATATTACACAGAGATATTTATCTGGTCTTTCTATAATATATACTGTTGAAGCATACCAACTATGTACTTTTTAATAATTCTTATGGCATGCATTATATCTATACAGATACGAAATGTAGAACAAAGAATGGATCTTTTCAGGGCAAGTCTTGAATACAAGCCAATATTTTCAATTTGTGCAATTCTTTCTAATTCAAATGTAGCTACTGTTTGCTTTGCACTTTTAACTTTAACTTCATTATGCATAATTTTGTAGGTAACGTATGCTAATGTATTTATTGAAAGTCTTTTCCTCCATGTATCACAATGAAATTCTTTCATCTAACATTTATGACCCAATAAAAATGATCTGAAAAAAGGAAAAAAAAAAACAAAACAATGTATCTGGTTGATCTTGCCATCACTCCCACCAGGCATTTTCTATCAAGCACCTCTAGCAGCAGAACTGAGAAGTTCCTGCAGCTGATGTCAGAACCAGGGAGCAGCTGGGACTGTGTACTGTTAAGTAGTAACAGAAGGAGCTATAAATGGGTCCAGTTTGCTATTTACTGGCCCTGGTCTTATACCAAGACGAAATATACACTGGCAGTCAACTGAATTAAAAATACTGATAAACACAAGAGAAATAAATCACCCCCTGGTGATAAATTTTTTTTTTTTTTCCTTGAAGTCCAAGATTATTGTGGATAATGGCATTTGAAACAATGTGAAGAAGAGAGGAATATGTGAATAAGCATGGTGAGGATGGTTAACCCTCTAGAAGATCCGAGTATGATACATCAACAGGCAACACATCTTTTTCTAGTTAATTAAAATAATTTAAATAATCATCAAATCACTGTGTTTTTTTTTTTATGTAACCTCAAAAAGGAAAAAGTAGCAATATATATATTTATTTTGCATTATTTCTTTACCCCCCGTGCTCCGGGACCCGCCACTCCTTCGGCCACCATGGTCTCCGACAAGCCCTACTACTCCCACAAGCCTCCTTACCTTATATTGTAGTCTTCCCTGGGGTAACCCGGCGTAACCCTTTGTCGGTTGGGTCCCTCTCCTCCGAGGGGGAAGGACCTGGGAGGGGCATCCAGCACACTCTCTATTTGGCCCCAGGGTGCTGCTGAAGCGGACAAGGCTCCATCAGGAGTTTCAGAGGTGTTGGCAGACCAGCAGCCGTCATCCAGCCAATCCTGGAGTGGTTTCCACTTTTTCTGGTGGGCCACTGCAGAGCGATGCGGCCCTGCTACCCACCCCAGGAGAAGAGAGCAGTCCTACAGACACTCAGTCCTCTCCTCCTCCTCTGCCGACCCCCAGCGCCACGAGTCCATTCCCAAACCCAGGTCACTGGCATGGTGCGAGGTAAGGCGCCAGCGCCTCAGCCCTCTGCGCCGCCCCAGGTAGCAATTTTTAATTCAGCTCCAGTCCCTTGAGTCCCAACTACAACAAAAGCAAAGAATCCCGTGTTTTCCATGTAAATATATTACTATCTACAGGATATCCCACCTCCCATGGGTCACGGCAGAGATGCAGGCCTGTCTCCATGCACAAGACCTTGCCTGGCAGACACACAAGTCCTCTGGCTCCCCTGCCAATCTAATCAAGTACCGGACTATTTATAATGCCTGCACCAGAACTACCAAGCTTGCTAAGGTGAAATCTCATATCCACACTGCAGAACAACCTTAATCACCCCTGCAGGTCATTGAAAGTCATCCATGCCCTTTTCTCTCACCCAACCCAGTCTCCTCTCCCCATCCTAAAGATGTGTGACACTCCTATTTCTGACCCCTCTTCTGTCGCCTCAGCATTCAACTCCTCCTTCACCTCTTGTGCCCACTCCCAACCGTTTCTCCCTTCCTCCCACTACACCACCCCTTCTCCTGTTCTACCACTACATCTGCATCCTCTAAGGCCCTCCTGTCTCTAAACCCCCACAAGGGTGTGAGCCCTGATGGTCTAGACCCCAAACTCCTGCACCTCTCCACTCCTGCCATCACATTATCCATTACTTCTTTCTCAGCCTCTCCTTAACCTCTGTCCCCAATTCTTGGAAACAGGCTACAGTTACCCCCATTCCCAAAGGCGGTGATTTCCTCCTTTCCTGGCAACTACTGCTCAAAGTGACACTGCAGAGGAGCTGGAAGGGAAGGTCTGCCCCTTTGCAGAGGACACCAAAATCTGCAATAGGGTGGATACTCCAGAGGTGGTAGAAAGGATGAGCAGAGAACTGAGAAAACTAGAGAAGCGGTCAAGCATATGGCAGATAGGAAAAAAGTACAAAATAATGCACTTGGGGCACACAAGCCTCAGGCAGAGTACAAAATGAGTGGACTGGTACTGACAGCCACCAATCAGGAAACAGAACTGGGATAAATCGTATTAGATGACCTAGAGGTGGCCAGGCAGTACAAGGCAGTCGAGAGGGCTAGTGAGATGCTGGGGTGCACAGGGAGGGGTACTGGCAGCAGGACGAGGGAGGTGGTGTTGTCTCTGTAAAAAGATTGCTAGTAAGACTACACCTAGAGTACTGTGTCCAGTTCTGGAGACCACATCTCAGGAAGGGCATAGATACAGTGGATATGGTCCAGAGGAGGGCAACTAAAAGGAAGCAGGGTATGCATTAGGAGAACTATGAGGAGAGACTAAAGGAGCTCAATATGTACACCCTGGAACAGAAGAGGGAGAGGGGAGATATGATAGAGACCTCTAAATACCTCATGAGGGTAAATAAGGTGCAAGAAAGTACAGTTATGTAGGAACGTACCGTAACAGTAGATCTTTGAGAACAGCTCTTGCAGCAGGTTACACCATTAGGACTGAAGCCGGCAGGCATCAGGACCCCACGGAAATCTTCTATGCTTGGTCTTCAGCGGGGACTGCCACGACGTCGGTCCCGCCCGCCAGGAGTTAGTACTACAAGGAGCGTCCCGCCAGACTTCCTCAGTTCTCCCGCCGGAGACTCCCGGCCGCAGGATGACATCAGAAGGGGAGACAGAGGATCCGCCATCAGAAGAAAAAGGGAAAAGAGCGTTAGCTCCTGCCAAGGCCTGGTAGGCCATACCTCCTCGAAGATCTACTGTTACGGTAAGTTCTTATGTAACTGTACTATCTTACTTCAAGATACAGCTCTTGCAGCAGGTTACACCATTAGGACTGATTCCCAAGCAATAGCGCCTCCAAGCATTTTGGGAGGAGGCAAATAGGAGAGATCTTGAGCAAGTCCTGACTCTAGGATAGGAGACCCTGTAGAACGGCAAGGCCAAAACCGGCTCTCCGCCGTGATGTAATATCCAGGCTATAGTGCCTAATAAATGTGTGCACTGAGCTCCAAGTAGCTGCAGCACAAATGGCCGAGGTGGAGACATTGCGCAGTGCTGCAAAGGAGGTAGCTACCCCCCTTGTCGAGTGGCCCTGGACTGTACCCGGAAGGGGCTTCTGTTTATTGTTGTAACAAAAGGAAATACACTGGACAAGCCAGCGAGAAAGGGTCTGCTTTGAGACTGGTTGGCCCCGCATCCTCTCAGCGAAGGATACAAATAGCTGCTCCGACGTGCGAAGCTGTTTAGTTCTGTTCAGGTACTACCTTAAGGAGCGGTGAACATCCAGGGTGTGAAGCAATGCCTCTCCTCTATTAGAGTACCTGGGAAAATACACAGGCAGATCGATGTCCTGGTTAAGAGTGAGGGCAGAGACCACCTTAGGCAGGAATTTTGGATTAGATCCTCAGACACACTCTGTCCTGGTGGAAAATTAAATAAGGCTCCTTACACATGAGGCATGAAGCTCGGAAATTCTCCTTGCTGCGTGACAGCAACTAAAAATAACGTTTTCCGCGCAAGCGCGGCTCGTAATCTGCGGCAGGTTCAAAGGGGAAGCGTGAGTTGTTCCAGGACTAAGAGTAAGTCCCATGAGGGACGGGATCCTTGATGGGTGGCCTAAGGTGTAACACCCCTCTCAGGAAGTCTCAAGAGGCATCTAGCTGTGCCACTGTGCGTTGACCTACCGGGAAGTGGTAGGCCGAAATCGCGCAGAGGTGAACTTTAATAGAGGAGTAGGCGAGACCCGAGTGGAAGAGGGAAAGCAGGTATTCCAGAACCAATTTCACTGGGCATTCTAAAGGGGAGAGGCCATGTGCCTGTGACCACAAGTAAAATCGGCGCCATTTCATGGCGTACGTCGCATGCGTTGCCAGCTTTCTGGTCGCGGAAAGAACTTCCGCCACCTCTTGCGAGACCCTGTGTCGCAT
The DNA here is from genome assembly GCA_016271365.2 of Neoceratodus forsteri. Taxonomy (NCBI): domain Eukaryota; kingdom Metazoa; phylum Chordata; order Ceratodontiformes; family Ceratodontidae; genus Neoceratodus; species Neoceratodus forsteri. The sequence continues at coordinate 425,368,745 of CM028138.1, forward strand.
AATGGCCATGTCTCGAGGAGCCAGGCATGCAGGTTCAGTGAGCGTAAGTCTGGGTGGACTAGTGAACCCTCCTCTTGAGACAACAGATGGGAGCTGAACAGCAACGGAACTGGAGGTTCCCTGGACAATTGCATCAGCATGGGGAAACCAGATCTGCCTGGGCCAGAAAGGCGCTACCAGGATCATTGCTGCATGCTCCCTGCGCAGTTTGAGAAGGACTCTCTGGATCAATGGGAAGGGAGAGAAAGCGTAGAGGAATCTGTCCGCCCAGGAGAGGGACACGCGTCTCGCCAGAAAACACCAGGCCCTGGATCTAGCAAGCAGAAATTGGGCAGTTTTGCGTTGGATGGGGAAGCGAACAAGTCCAACTCTGGAGTGCCCCATCAAAGAAACAGATCCTCTACTACCTCCTGAAGAAGTTCCCATTCGTGAACTCTGGCCTGGGAATGACTCAGGCCGTCTGCGATTGTGTTGTCCGCTCCGGGAACGTGAACTGCAATCAGGCTCACGCCGTGTTGGATTACCCAATCCCACACTCTCATAGCTTCCCTGCAAAGGGGGTAAGAGTGTGCGCCTCCCTGTTCGTTGAGATAATACATCACCGCCGTATTGTCTGTCTGAAGCAGAAGAGTACTCAACGGGATTTCTGACTGAAAGGCCTGCAGGGCGTAAAGGACCGCCCTCATCTCCAGGACGTTGATGTGGAGGTGGGCTTCCTGAGGGGTCCATGTTCCCTGGGACCTCACCCCGTTCAGGTGCACTCCCCACCCCAGCCGAGGCGTCTGTGGAGAGGATTGCCTTCAGGGACGGTGCTGTAAACAGGACCCCCGCAGAGAGTGTCCCTGGGTCTAGTCACCATTGCCCGTCTCGAATCATGGCGTTCGTGATTCTGACCGGATGTTGCATGTGGTCTTGCCTTTGGTCCCACTGCACCTTGAGCATCCACTGAGTTACCCGCATGTGGAGCCTTGCCAAATGGACGGTTGGAATGGCCGCAGCCATGTGTCCGAGCAAGCGAAGGACCAACCTGGCAGGGACAGTCTTCTTCGCCAAGAGATCCCTGATGAGGGATCTGATGCGTTCCGTTCTTTCGTCGGGGAGAAAGGCTTTCCCTTGGACGGTGTCCAGAACTGCGCCTATGAACTGCAGCTTCTGGGACGGTACAAGGAGAGACTTCTCGTAGTTGATAAGAATGTCCAGAGACTGGAACAGATCCTGGGTGCTCTGAATAGCCAGCAACAGTGCCTCTTTGGAGGCGGCCATGAGAAGCCAATCGTCCAGGTACGGGAACAGGTAGTGGCCCTGTCTTCTTAGAGACGCTGCCACGACTGCCATACACTTAGTAAAGACCCTGGGGGCCGATGACAGTCCGAACGGAAGAGCCCGGAACTGAAAGTGGTGGCCGAGAAACTCGAAGCGCAGGAACCTCCTGTGCGCTTGAGCTACTGGGATGTGCAGGTAGGTGTCCTGCATGTCCAGGGACGCTAAGAAGGCGTCCTTTTTCAGTATGGGAATGAGCCCTTGGAGGGTCACCATGTGAAAACATTTGTAAGCGACCGACATGTTGAGGTCGCTGAGGTCCAGAATTGGACGGAGGTCCCCTGTTTTCTTCGGAACCAGAAAGAAGTGGGAATAGTATCCGGATCCTTTCTGGTGCTCTGGAACGTACTCCACTGCTCCTTTTTGCAGGAGTGCGAGTAGCTCTTGCCTGATGAGTGATCTGTGCTGACCCGAGTAACGGGAGAGCAGAGGAGGCCTTGTGGGTGGCTTGCCCACGAATTCTATAAAGTGGCCTTTTTTGACCAACTGAAGAACCCACCTGTCGGTGGTGATGGACTGCCACCCTGGCAGGTGGTCCGCGATGCGACCACCAACCTTGGTGTCCAGTTGATCCTGAGGGGCGGGGGCCGAGAAGGAGTCATACTGTGGCGAGTGAGGGCCCTGCGGGCTGGACCGACTTTGCAGGGCGTTGACTTGGCCCAGCAGGCGACTTCCCTGGGCTCTGCGGGAGAAAGAGCCCTCTGTTGGGCAGTCGCGGGACTGCTGTCTCTGCATCCGGCCTCGGCGGCTTTGGTTCCCTACGAAAGGAACTAAGCTTGGGTCTGTACATGGCCTGGACAGACCTCACCGCCTCCGGCCTCTTGAAGTTTGGTGAGGACCTTCTCCGAAGACTCACCAAAAAGAACTTCTCCGTGAAACGAGGCGTCCAGGATGTTCTTCTGGACGTCCGGGGTAAATCCGGAGACACGGAGCCAAGAGTGTCTCTGAAGGCATACGCCTGAGGCTGCCGCTCTGGCCGAGGAGTCCGCGGAATCGTACGTGGCTCGCAGCACCTGGGTTCCCACGTCCAAACCCGTGCGAAGGAGTTGTAGCAACTCCTTTTTCTGCTCACCTTCTGGCATCTTCTCCGCCAGATCCAGTCTCTGCTCCCACAAGGCATTCTGAAACTGTACCATGTGGGTTAAGTAGTTGAGGGACCTGATGACGCAGATAGCGAATGCATACGTGCGCCTACCCATAGCGTCCAGCTGCTTGGACTCTGGGTCTGGTGGCAGGGTTCTCAAATGTTGCGGCCTCTGGGACCGGTCATGAGAGGCTGTAATGACCAGAGAATCGGCCAGAGGATGTGATGCCAAGTACTGGTCCTCCCTAGGGGCCTTGTACAGGCGGTCAGCCTTCTTCGGCATCGCCGGGAGCGAGTCTGGACGTTTCCACGCTGCCTTGGTGACATCCATGAAGGTGTCCACCAAAGGTTGCACCACCACAAGCTTTGGATCTTTTGCGAAGATATCTGGCAAGGCGTAGTCTCTCGGGGTCGAGTTCCTCTGCGTCCCAGCCCATGTTCTCCTGGATATGTCAATTAATTTCCGAGAACGATGGGTCATCCGGAGGAGATCTTGGGAGCTCACGTGGGTCCGGAGATGGGACGCTGATTGGAGAGGGGGATCTGGATCCATCCGAGAAGTCCGATCCCGTGTCCTCCGTCGAAGGCGAATGGCGGCGTCTTCTGGGTCTCTTAGGGCTGGGTGACCCTGAAGAGGATCTGGATGGAGGTCTCCTCTTGTCTGGTCTACCCCTAGGAGGCTCTGCAGGCTCCTGGGGGGGAAGCTACTCAGCCTGCAGCCCCGGGTGGAGTAGGGGGCGCAGGGGCCGGTGGAGTCGCAGGTGGAGGAGGAGGAAGAGGAGGAGGTGTGGGAACCACATCCTTTTTTATGGTATCCCACCAGTAGGTGAACAGCTCCTTAACCTCGGAAAAGCTGAGGCCCGACGATGGACCGGGCGCAGATGGTCGGTCGTGTGGTTCCGACGTCGGCTCCCGAGGGGCCTCAGGTTCCGGGGAGGGTTCCCTGGGGGGTGCGACAGGACCGGGTTCGCCCGTCTGGTCCTCGGACTGGGTCAGCTCCTCCTCCGTGAGCGCCTCGTGACCAACGTCGGTGGGAGGTGTAGGGGTTCTCCTCTCTATAGGGGTGGGCATCGGTCCCCCGGCCGGCGTCCGTGGTGGCGAAGGCCTAACCAGCGACGGGCGTCTGGCGGTCGTCGGTTCTCGGGACCGATGGTGCTTGGAGTCGGATCCGACGTCCTCTTGAGTGAAGTCAGCTCTTTGGTCTTCCGCTGGGGAGGAGGAGGCAAGGAGACTGACCAGGCGTCGGGATCCGGATGACAGGAACCGGACTTGTGGTGGTGGTGGCAGTCCCCTGACCTCGGCAGGGCCTTGGAAGCCGAAGAAGAAGAAGAGGGCCTGGAGGTCTTGGCCTGAGGAAGAACCTGAAGGAGTCTTCACCGCTGCAGGGGGAGGCTGAGAGCGAGCCCGGGAAGGGGAGCGGTCGGACCAGGAGCCAGAGCTACGGGAGTCAGAGGCCCTAGAAGGGGACTTTGATCTCACCCTCTCCCTATGCTTCTCAAGTTGTCTCCAGGCTTTTTCAGACAATTCCCCCTTGGAGGCTGAATCCATGGCCTTAACCTTTTCCTCGAGCAGGAATGCCTGCAGGGCCTTCTGGCGACGGATCCGGGTGGGGCTATTAAATCCCTGGCAGAAGGTACAGGCCCAGCTGTCGTGATCTGGGCCTAGGCACCGGACGCAGGCCGAATGCGGGTCTTTAAATGGGATTTGCTTCCCGCAGGTGCACTTCGACGGATGGCCTTCCACAGAGGTTGGAGAGGACATCAGACAGCAACTTTGAAGAGAAAACAAACTTTTTTCCAAATGGAAGAACTTAACCAGGCGTCGCGCACTAGAAACGAACCGAAGGGTCGAGACATGCAAGTCGACGGCGGGAAAGAACTGGGGAATCTGGCAGGACCGCCTCCTTATGTACTACGTCTGGCGTCGGGGCGGGACCGACGTCAGAGGTGGTCCCCGCTGAAGACTGCTAGCTAGAAGATTTCCATGGGGTCCTGACGCCTGCCGGCTTCAGTCCTAATGGTGTAACCTGCTGCAAGAGCTGTATCTCGAAGTAAGATGGAAGTATTTTGCGGAAGAAAATGTACTCAAGAACAAGGGGACATGCTATGAAGCTGGAGTGTGGTAGAGTAAGGAGAGATGTGAGGAAGTTCTTCCCAGAAAGAGTGGTGGAGTCCTGGAACAGCCTTCCAGTGGAGGTGGAAGGGGCAAAAACACTGTTCAAGAACATATGGGACAAGCACAAGGAAATCATAGTGGAAAGGAAGAGGGAAGGGAGAAAGAGCTCTAGATCAGGCACAGTCTGCAGTAGTAGTGTAGGTAGGGAGAAATGTACAGACTGGATGGGCCAGTCAGTCCTTATCTGCTGTCAAATTCCATTTTCCATTTCCCTCCTCAATACCCTGGCCATTTCCAGAAACACCTTTTACTATCACAGCTCTCCCGACTTCTTTGATTCTTCAGCCTTAAATTACTTCCCCACTGCCTGCTCCTCCTCCACATCCATTTATCTCTTTGCCTCAGTCTCCTCTGCCCCTGACCTCACTGTCAGGCTCCAACAGGACATTACTAACACCCAGCACTGGTTCATGGCAAATTAGCTTTCCCTCAATGTCAAGAAAACAGTCTCTGACATTTGGCAGTAAGCAGAGGCTCGCTAGGCTCCCCTTCCCCCCCGACACACGTACCCTTGATGGGGCACTGATTGAGATGTCTCCTCATTTAAGTACCTTGGGGTCTGGCTGGAAAGGTGCCATGATTTCTCTGCACATGTGGATGCCATCCACCAGAAGCTCCCTCCAAACTCGGTATGCTTTATTGGAACCAAGGCTGTATCACACTTCCTGCCCATAAAGACACTGTCTTGATGATACTCCCATCTTTGACTATGGTGACATAGTATACAGTGTTGTGCCCAAATCCACCCTGGTCAAACTGCATCTACTCTTCCACTCCTTTTGCCATTTTGCCTTGGACTGCCCTCCCACACCCACCACTGTTCTCTATACTCCTCCCTTCCCATCCCATCCCGTGTGTCCAGACACCTCACCAACTGTGTTTATTTCTAAATATTGTCTTGGCTCCCTTCCCTCCCCCACCACTTCCTACCCCCTTCACAGCTCTGGTTCTTACGCTTTTGCACTCCCCACAAGGAAATCCACAGTTGTTCAAGCTGCCGTCTGCTTCAGATTCCCCAAACATTGGGGTTCTCTCACCCCTGCCATCCACTCTGCCCCTTTCCACCACTTACTCATCTCTCTCCTCCATGACTTCACTACTCACTCCTGAATTTGCCTCCAATACTGGATCCAGGACTGCTACCCCTGCTCCCACAATCACTCCCCGTCACCCAGCACCTACATTAGTCCACTCTCCCTTTTCCACAACCATTGGCCCCCTCCCTAAACTCAGTATTGCCTTCTGCACTCTGCCAATGTTCTTCTCCAGCACTTTATTGTACTGTAGTGTACATACTTACACAGAATCTGTAATCTTTCACAATTGTAATTTATAATGCTTACTTACCCATTTGTATTAATTGTATTTATTGTTCTGAGTTCCCCCCTCCCCAGGACACATCTGGAATCAAACTGTTACCAGCTCAGTATGTCTTTCCTGGTAAGACTTTTGAAATAAAATCATCTTTTTCAAGGACATCTCCCTCTGCACAGCCATGCCGTTGGCATCAAAGACCACTGGAAAACTTTTGTCATGCTGGGGCTACCCCAATTGCCGTACATCTGTGCACCCTACAAAACTTAGGTAGCCCCAAACCTGCTCAATTTCCACTGGAGACAAGATCAGAGTTGTACCACATTGACAGGAACGGGAGACCAGGACCCCCACAAGAATGACAAACGAGGCGGGGGTTCAAGAAACAAAAGCCCATTGGAAAGGCACACAAAATGAGAAAACCAAGCATGCAGTAACAGGCATGTCTTCCAGAGTAGGCCACCTGAAATCCAGTGGAAGCGTGTCACATTTCCATGTTGGCAACCTGGATTTGGAAGCACACCTGGGGTTACAAGGATCAGGTCAACAGGCTGGGCGAAAGTCCATGTTCCAATGCAGCTGCGGGCCCCCCCCCCCCCACTAAGCCAGGGAGCTTGTTCTTTCATGGCAGGTGGTGTCAGACCAGTGCGTGTGTCCGAGGTTGTCATGACGCTGCACCAGACGTCCGGGGTAGTGGGAGGGAAGAGGGGGAACCGCATACAAATTATGTGCCATGACCATAATGAATGACAGTCCCCTCAGGACTCGCTCTTGTAGATCACTGCTGGCCATGATGGCGGGGGGAGTGGGGATCAGCAGGGACCCAAGACAGGAGTAGGCAGCAGTCGAAGGGCCAAAAATCTATATGAGGAACAAAATAGAAGCAAAAGGCTCTATGGACATCAGAAGAATGGAAGACAGGCCAGCCCATCGGTGCAGTGGTAGCACCAGAGTTTAGAAGCGAGCTTAAGTCATTGGGAGCCAGACACAGAAAGGGGGTATGGAGCATCTGAAGAACGGCTCTCCTCCTTCAGGGGGGATCCCTGCATGATCCACCATTTAACTACCACCTGACAGAAACTGGGTGGTTGAGTGGCTGGGACAGCTGGTGCAGAGAAGGTTGAATGTGGCCAGCACCAGCATAATCTGCACGTGTGTGGCTGCTTGCCTTGGATGTCCTTGCATGGTCGCACTGCAGGGGAGGAAGAAAAGAAAAAAATGCCCACTATCTCCACCATCCAACATCCCTCTCTTGGATACAATCCGTGGGCAGCTGGATAGGGGGTTACAGTCAAATGTTAGGCCCAGCCTTGGAAGGCACAATCTAAGGGGCAACTCAGTGGTGAGTTGCACATGGCCGGAGGAGTCCCCAGGAAACCAGGTAAGTGGGGCCTCGATGGGCGGGAAGAGTCAGTGGCCATGGCAACCAAGCCAGAGAGCCAAGTGGGAAAAAACTGAATTGGTGGAAAAGAGTATTTGACAACTTCTACTGCAGTCTGAGGGGAAGAAAAAAAAAAATACAGAAAGGTGGATAGTCTGGTTTAACGTGAGCTCAGAAACAACCTTAGGAAGGAACAGAGAATGGGTGCACAGCAAAACCTGACCCTGTTGAAAAATAAGGTGCAGGGTGTCACAAACGCACTCCACAGGTCAGGCCCTCTGCTCCCACAGTGCCAACCTCAGAGTGCAATAGTGTGAACAGGTAACAGACAGGGTAACCCTCCTGTCTGCTTTTGGGTCCAAATCACCTTTAGTCTCAAGTTCTGGGAGGATTCAAACTGTGAACCTTATGCTAGCATACCCAATGTACAGGCTCAGATGTGTACCCTCTTCAGGGATTGCGGTACTATCTTTCGCTGGGGCACCCAGCCAGGCTTCCAAAATGAGCCCTTAGGTATATTCTTACCTTTTTACTCAAGCAAAGTAACACCATCAAGCTGCTGAACCTTTTTGTCAGACTTAAACCCTCTATACGTCACATGCAAAAAAGAACTGGCAGACACCCAGGCAGTCTTTTAAATAAAAGTTACTTTACTAAAAGATGATAAAAATATGAAAAAATGTAAACACAGAATATATCAAAGAGCATCACAATCACATAAAAGAAAAACAATGAAAATCACAAAACAAACCCCTACCAAAATACATTTAGGCTTTTTCTATCTAATGTATTACCTCTGGAAGTGTTTAAGTTATATCAGAGAGCTGTGTCTTTCTAGGGTCCCAAGATAGTATCTATCTCAAACAAACACACAAGTATTAGTTTAACTCTGTCTCTCCATGCCCCTTCTGTGAGTCATCTAGCTCCTCCTTTTAGAATATAAAAATATTACAAACATGATGTCCCATCAGGAGGTATATTAAATAAGGTGACATCAGCAAAAATTCATTTCCCAAATTATGAGTCTTTGATCCACCAGTTCCTTCAAGGTTTACAACCCTGCAGTGTCACCTAGGTGTGATAGCCAACGTGAATCAGCTAAATGATGTCCTGTCCTGTAATAAAATGTATATTTCATTTCCCAACTTCAAAAGCATGAGGTCATAAAAAGGCCATAAAATAAAATTTCTCAAGGAAGTTAATTACATTACAGAGATCTTCTGGTCAGTTACATATCCTGTAGCTTCACTGAAACCTTGTTGGGGGGGGCGACACCCATGGAAGCACAGGCTCACATACTATATTTTTATATTACAGATATCATACAACAGTCATAACCAGCTGGCCAAGCGTCACACTGGGATCCACAACCAAAGCTTAGAGCTTGGAAACACAGTGAGATATTAATAGCTACTAGATAAACCATCTTCCAGGAAAGGAAACTTATTTCACAATTGGTGATGGCTTTGAAAGCAGCCTCTAGAACCAAGCTATAGTCCAACACCGGTACTGACCTGTGGACTGGGAGGAGCCGATGTAGAAGTCCTTTAACAAACTGTGGGACACATCCAACTGGGCTACAGTTTTGTCCATTGATGGGACATGAAAGGCAGAAATGGTCGAAAGATGCACCTTCACAGAAGAGTACTGGAGGCCAGGGTCAAGGCCAGGAGGTAGTCATGATGCAATACATAAGACACAAAAATAGTTCAAGGAGTGAGAGATGCAATAAACACTGAAACATCTACATTTCAGGGAAACAGTGTGATGTGTAGAAGGATTATAAGCCACCAACAGAACACTTGACACAACCTGGAAAACCAACAACTGGGACAGTTCTACATCCTCAAGAGCTAGACGTGATGTTGCAGGGATGAAAGGGCCAGGTGCCACAGACTGCTCTGGTCCTGTGAGAGGAGCCCTGTTTGTAGAGGCAGCTAGATATAAGGGTTCCACCAACTGACAGAGCAGAGGGAACCAAATCTGTCTGGACCATAAGGGGGCTATACGTATTATAATGGTCCTGTCTGCCTGAAACTTGACCAAAGCCCACTAAATCAGAGGGACTGAGGGAAAGATGTACAGAAACTTCCCTTTTCGGGAGAGGGCATGACATGTCTCACCAAAAAAAAGGGGCAGTTTTGGGTTGTTTGGGGATGCAAAATTAGCCAATTATGGATGATCCCAGTGGGCACAGGAAGACCAGGGCCTCTGTGAAAGTACCACCACACCCATATGAGGGCTGAGGAGCACAGGACTTCAGGAAATGAAGAGTAATTTTTAAAGACTGTAACTCCTTCAGCGTAAGCTCTAACTTGTGGCATGGGCTGGCAGTATAGCCTAGAGGTTAGAGTAAAGAGTTGTGAATAGCCGGCCCGCCATCGCAACGGTTGGATTTCCATCTGCGACGCCAGTGACCTGGGTTCAGGAGTGAGCCTGGACCACTGGAAGGCTGGCTGGGGAGAAGACTTAAGCATCCCATAACTGCTCGTCCTCTCCGGGGGGACCAAGGTCCGCTGCTTGTCTGACCCCGAGCTGAGGTTTGGGGTACAAGTCCTGCAGTCGCAGGAAGGACAGGTTGAGGCGTGTGGTGGATGTCGTCACGTGGCACCTTGACGTCGGGACACACACCATGCGCAGAGGGAGAAAAATGGCGGAAAGTAGCATCGAAGCACTGGGGGGGGGTGCCAGCACAAACACTGATTGCTCCCACCTACCTGACCACCGACTGGCAGACCCGACAAAACCAAAAGTTCTCAGCGTGCTAGGGCCCCACCCCGTACCCACCTAGAGGGTACATGCGCAGCTCCATGGGGTCCTCCAGTGGAATACAGGTAGATGGAGAAATGGGGGGTGCCTAGGCGTCTCCCGACTGAGCGAAGATGCCGTTGCTGGGAGAGGAGTACAAAGAGAAAGCTAAAAAAAAAATCTGGCAAAACCAACAATACACAGCCATGAATATCTGGAAAGACAGATGCCAGATGCATCTGCACAAGCTCAGGCATCAGAGGTGTCATAAGCAGAATGCAGTAAATGCTCACCAGCCTCCAAACCATGCACAACACACTGCTGAATTTAAATTTTTGTGATGCTGACAGACAATTTATCGGTCAACGCAGATGATGACTTCCACAGACTATTCTGATATATTAGCACATAAAATTAGTAACTGCTAATATGGAGGCCACGTGAGGCAAGTGTGTCTCCATTTACCCACAACATCCAGTTTTCAGGATTCTTTTTCATAAGGCAAAGAGCTTACGTAACGGGGCCCTTAGGCCTGTCAAGAGCAGCTATAGTAACAATGGAGTCGGTTTCAGGCCGGGTGGTATAAGAAGCCTTGGTAGAAGGGGCTGGACATTTTTTATCTGCCTTGGGACGGCTGGTAAGGTACTGGGCCAGTACCAGGCATGCATAGTAGCATTCTCCAAAGCAGTGCAAATGGGAGAAATGATCAGAGAAGGAGATGTGGGGATATCCAGGAGTTCATACAGATTCTGCTTAATGGGGTCCCTCTCCTCCTCCTCAGCAGCAAAGCCTACCTTTTTCTCCATGACGCATAGCTGAGTCTGAAATTAGGCATCAACAGGAGATCTGGGAGCATACATGGTGCCTTCACTACAGGAGGAAAAACAGTGTTACTAAAGGCAAACCCATAAGCAGATTACTCTTCCTCTTCATCACCAACCTCTGCATCCAGGAGGTCTGTATTCTACTCATTCTGCTCAGCCTCATGTTGCTGGGGGTGTGGAGGAACCACAAGGGTCCCAGGCAGCTTAGGCAGTGGTGGAGGCTACACAGTGGCAGGGGCCGTAGTTTCAATCCAGAGGCACCACAGCCAACATGAACTGGAGCAATGATAAAGGCTGGGTTGTCGACAGAGTAATCATTGATGGCTGGGAAGGCAAGAGTCTTTGAGACAGTCAGCACAACAGCACTAGCATCAATGCTGCCAGCCAGTGAAGTCAACACAGAAAAAGATGACGTGACAGTGCCCACTGATGTGCTGCTAAGGGGCTGCATGCCATTAACAGCAACCCTGCCGTAGCCTGCGTCTGACCTTGGTGTTTGAATGACAGTCAAGCCGCCAACAGAGACCGACAGAGCTGTCAGGGACCTTAGCAACACAGAGTTAGCAGCAATGTGGACCAGAAAGGAGACCTGGAATGTCAGCACTGGTGCTCCATCAAAGGTGACTTTTTTCCAGGGGTCGGCCAGGGGGAGAAGGACTAAGTGCCCAACTGCCTGCTCTCCTTCTCCAGGAAGGGGTAGGACCTAACTCCACCACGATACTGCCACCTCCTGGTGACCACTGGTATCTGGCAGTGCAGATGTGGGAAGCAGCTAAGGGAAGGGGGGGATGACGTCAGCTGAAGACCTGAGCGGAGATGCATCTCAGCACGCCTGTCTCATTGGCCCTCCTTGACGCCGCTGTTGGCAGAAGGGGTGGGAGTAAAAAGGAGGAAAACCCCCCATTCAGTCCTAGCGACGAGCCCTCTGTTCCACACATCCACCAGAAACCGAGGGCAGACTCTGCTGTGTGCGCACTCCCCTGAAGCTTGAAGGAAGGTAGGCAGGACACCTTCCTCACCCTGCCCGGGAGTTAACCGGGGGCTCTAGATATATACTGGAGTGGTGTACTCTAGGAGCAGACTCCATGGTGGTTGGGGCTGTGGGGACGACTAAGGTGTCAGAGATAGGACAGAATGAAGCGGTGAGAAGGAGGGATAAACAGAAAAAGTTACCAAAAAAAAAAAGTGACTTTTTTTTGTCTTACTTAGATGAATGGCATCCTTCCCCCATGAACACAACCTGGCCGCACGTCAAAATGAGTGTTGGGGTTCTCAACTGGCAGATAAGGTACAGTGAGACAGGGACACCAGGGTAGATGCCAATGCTTCCCACTTAGTGTTCTCCGTGTAGCCCTCAGTCCTCAGGTTATTCATACTTTGGTGCCATAGAGCCAGGTCTGTGAGTGGTTTAGAAGGCATCCACTGCTGGAGGGACAGTTATTCTCGGACTTAAGTTCACTCGTCTTGCATCCACGGGTCCCCCGGTCCAGAGAGCATTTACTCTTTTCCAGGCCTGTCTCCCCACTGGAGTCAGTAGGTCACCCCATTGACAGGTGCCTAGCTCCACACGTATACTCACTGGGTGGTGTGCTGGGCACATCGTAGCAGCGCGTACACCAGCCAGCCCTCTGGGAGCATCTGGCCATTGGCACAGGCCCTGTGCTAGCAACAGCAGCAGCTCCAATGCACATCTTAGGCTTGTGATCTCCGTAACTGTAACACAGGAATATCTCCTACCTTAGTCAGACGTCTTGTCTGTCTTTCTCAGCAGTGATGCTAGCAGCACGCTCTCATCCTGCACCGCAAGTCTGCCATGGACTAACCTTGAAACTTTCCGATTTTCCTCCTCGCATGGCCTCTCTAAATATAAGCAATCTGTGTTAAATGTACCCCAACATCCCTTCATTTATAATCTGCACTGCTATGGTGCACAAAAACAAACAAAACAAATAACTTAATATTGCATAAGAAGGAGGAGTTCAAGGCTAGGAAGGGGGCCTTAGAGAAAGGGAAGTAAGATGGGGTTGCAGGTGAGCAGGACAGGGAGCGGATCCAGTTCAGGAAAGGTGGAGGACAAGTCTGATTGTTGGAGACTCCATAGTTAGAGGTATTAGTTTGTTGGGGGAATAAGGTCTAGATTAGTTGCTTGCCAGGAATGACAGCTGTGGAGGTGTTCGTCACATCCCCTCGGGGGTGGAGAACGGCAGGATGAGAACCCACCTGGTGTTCCACTTGGGAACAAATGACCTCATGGGCCTGAGTTTGATGGAGGTACAAGCAAGGTTTGGAGCATTAGAAAAGTTCCGCAGCAGCCTGAGATTTAGGAACTGGCAGTACCTTTGAGAATGCCACGGATCAAGAGCTAGCTCAGAGAGGAAGCAGAGGATAGCAGAGTTCAACAGCTGGCTGTCTGGATGGTGTGCTCAGAAGGGCTTTGGGCTGGTGGGGCACTGGGGGACCACATAGCAGGATGAAAGTCTCTTCGCCCCAGACAGGTTGCACTTAAATAAGGAGGGTAAAGATATGCTAAAATGGAAACTAGAGGAGTTCATTAAAACACATTACAATTTAAACTAAGTTTGGGTGGGGTGTTGCAAGCTAAACCAAACAGTACAGCCGACAAGGGGGCACTCAGCCCCCCCCAGATATTAAGGTGCTCAGCTGGGTCTATGAGAGGTAGTATCAGGACTATGAGGAGTATCAAGACAGGAGGGCAGTAGGGAAGGTGGAGTCTGGAAGGCCACGTGCACCAATGCCAGGAGCCTGGGAAACAAAGTCCTGGACCTGGCAGCAGTCATGGCCAAAGCAGAGCAGGATTGGGACATGAGCATACCAGGGTATACACTATTTAGGAGGGACAGGGTCGAAAGGAGATGGGGTAGAGTGGCGCTTTACATGAGGGAGTGGATTAAAGCAACAGAAATACACGGCAGGTGGGGGACACAGAGGCACTATGGGTCTCACCAACCACAGGGAGAGGTGAGGTGGTGCGCACCAGAATGGTATACAGGCCGCCAGGGCAGCAAAAAATGCTGGACAACCAGATGATGGAAGAGATCCTAAGGATGGCAACTAACAGGAAGAAGTGCTGCTGAAGGGGGACCTAAACCTGCCGTATGTGGTGTGGGACACACTGCCACCAGCCTCAACCAGAAGCAGAGCGATTCTAGACTCCCTTCAAATTGCCAAACTCAGGCAGATGGTCAGTGACCCAACTAGGGAAGGGGCGGTGTTAGATTTAGTGCTAACAAATGGTAACAGGGTGGGGGAAGTAACTGTGAGGGACAACCTTGGTACAAGTGACCATGGTACCGTGTGGTTCACAGCACACACGTCAGCCACTATTAACCAGACCAAGGTGAAGGTGCTTGATTTTAGACTAGCAGATTTTGGCAGGATGGGGGAATATGCTCAACAGTCACTAGAAGGGATGGAAAAGCTTGGGGGGGGTGGCAAATATGTGGGCTACAATAAAGGGAGCCATCATGGGGGCCACAGATCTCTGCACGAAGAGGATGAGCAAGAACAGGAGGAAAAGGAAGCCACTGTGGTTCAGTAGGGAAGTGGAGGTCAGCATCAGGGCTAGGAGGAGAGCCTTCAGGAGCTTTAAAATGACGCAGGGAGAAGGATTGGGAGGAGTATCAGGCAAAGCAGAGGGAGACAGGGAGGGTGGTCAGATGAGCAAAGGCAAGGATGGAGAAGAGCACTGCCAAGGCGGTCAAGAAGGGAGACAAGACCTTTTTTTAGGTATATAGACGAGCGGAGGAAAGCGGCAAAAGGGATACCTAGTCTGAAAACCGGGGCAGGATCAAGTGGTGGGTGAAACAGGAGAAGGCTGAAATGCTGACTAGCTATTTCAGCTCTGCATTCACAAAGGAAGAGGAATGGAAGGTGGGGAACTCTAGGCCAGCAAAGGATGTAGGGGAAGGGGTGGATATGAGTCCCTTTCGGGATCAGAAGATCCTGAGGGAGCTTAAGGGCTTGATGGTGGACAAAGCCATGGAGCAAGATGGGGTTCACCCAAGAGTACTGAGGGAGCTGAGGGATGTACTGGCAGCTCCCTTGACAACTCTATTCAACGAGTCCTTAAGATCAGGGATGATACTGAATGATTGGAAACACTCGGACATGGTGCCCCTTCATGGTGGGGGGGCAGGAAGAGGTGAGCACTACAGACTTCTTGGCACAAGCTATTGTCCCTTACCAAACTTATGAAACTACAGGCCAGTGAGCTGGACATCTGTGGTTGGCAAGCTCATGGAAAAACTGCTCAAGAACAGAATCTTCAGCTACCTGGAGGCAAACGGCCTTCGCGACCCAAGGCAGCACAGGTTCACAGAGGGCAGATCCTGTCAAACGAACTTGGTTGAGTTCTTTGACTGGGTCACCAAGGTGGTGGATCGGGGGGTGGGGAGCAGTGGATGTGGCCTACCTTGATTTTAGAAAAATATCTGATTCGGTACCTCACAGGAGGCTACTGCACAAAATGGGTTGCCTGGATTTGGGGGAGGTGGTATTACGGTGGGTGCAGAACTGGTTGGAGGGCAGAACACAGAGGGTACTGGTCAGCGGGGTGCCCTCGGGGGAGACCGTGGTCATCAGCAGAGTTCCTCAAGTGTCGGTATTAGGACCACTGCTGCCTAATATCCTTATAGGAGACATAGCGGAGGGTCTGGAAGGGAGGTTAAGTCTATTTGCAGATGACGCAAAGGTCTGCAATAGAGTGGACACGCAGGAGGGGATTGAGATGATACACAGGGATCTGGGGAAATTGGAGGAGTGGACCAGGGAGTGGCAACTATCGTTCAATATGGCAAAGTGTAGGATCATGCACTTAGGCAGAAAAAAAAACAAGAAAGCGGAGTACAGAATGGGGGGGGGCCCCTGGAGGTAACCGAGGAGGAAAGGGACCTCGGCATCATCATTTCACAGGACCTGAAGGTGGCAAAGCAGTGTGGAAGGACAGTGGCAAGAGCCAGCAGGATGTTGAGTTGCATAGGGAGGGGGATCACCAGCAGGAGGAGGGAGATCATGATTCCCTTGTACACTCAGCTGGTCAGGCCACACCTGGAGAATGGGGTCCAGTTCTGGAGGCCGTACCTAAAGAAGGATGTGAAGCGGGTGGAGTGAGTTCAGAAGAAGGTGACCAAGACGGTGAGGGGGCTCGACCACTTACCATACAAGGCAAGATTGCGGGACCTGAAAATGTACTCACTGGAGCAGAGGAGGGAGAGAGGTGACATGATAGAGACATTTAAATACTTAAAGGGCATCAATAAAGTGTCGGTGGGGATCCTCTTCCAATTCAAGAAGCGACCTAGGAGAACGGGTCATGAATTCCAAATCAAGGGGGAAAGTTCAGGGGAAACATTAAGAAATATTTCTTCACTGAGAGGGTGGTGGACAACTGGAATGGGCTGCTGAGGGAGGTGGTGGGGGAGAAGACGATGGAGGGGTTCAAGAGGGCTTGGGACAAGCACAGAGGGCTGTTGGCAAAGGGGGAGGGATAACAGAACGGGCCTAGTGGATATCTAGGCAGACTAGGTGGGCCTGGCGGTCCTTTTCTGCTGTCACATTCCTATGTTCCTATTTTGGGCCTGTTCCTAGAGGCTTCCAGGTGGCTAGTCATCAAGTTGATCTAGTCTCAGACGTATTGATCCAACAAAAGCTAGCAAGTGCAAAGTTCTTGCCACCTTAGGCAAAAACTCCTCAACAGCACCCTGGCACCCTCTTTTTTTAGTACTAAGCCTCTCCCACTGGGCTATCAAATATCAGTCACTAGAAAGTAGACTCAGGGTCTGGCCATCTGGTAATCAGTCCCCTGCCCTGTGACAAAAGGGGGTTGTTACTTCAGTTCTCTGGAGCAAAGTTTGCAAAGATCTTCCGGCAGCATCTCTCCTCGTGGCCTGGTTAAAACACCTGACAAATGACACACATTTTCACATTATGCGAAAGGCCCAGGCAGCAAACACAAAGAGTGGGAGCGTCATCTCTAAATATCATCACATTGTACCAACAGAAGCAAAAAAGTGGGGGATTCTTTAAAGCAGCAGATAACAGCATGCAGTGACAATATAAAGTAAGTAAGTAAAATAAAAGAAAAAGTTATACTTCAATGATCGAAACAGACAATGGCATTTTCTTCACTGCAGTAAATGGCCGACAGCAGTAGAAAAGACGTAGGAAATATGGAGCCACCCATATTATATAGATGACACCAACATATGTCAATGTGGGTGGGCCCACCTAAACATAGACACATAGAAAAAAAATGGCAGAAAGAGATCAAGGGTCCCTCTAGTCTACCCATGTGTTCCTTGGACCTTCTTGGATCCCAGGACCTAACCCCCCTTCTGCCTAATGCCTCCTACTACTCCTGTTGCTTTTGATCGTGCTTTAGCCTTGTCCCATCCCAGCTTACGAACATACGAAGAAGCCAGCAGAAGGCGGCCTTTTGGTCTCTCAAGTCTGCTCGTATTGCAGGATCCACAGCTTGAGCTACTGTCCCTGCCCCCCCACTCCTCCCTACCCATGATCCTTACCTTCTCCCATGCCTATCCCAGCCTCTCTTGAAGCTGCCCACTACCTTCAACGAGACCACCTCTTCTGAAAGCACATTCCAAGTGTCCACCACCCTCTCTGTGAAGAAGTGCTTCCTGACCTCCCTAACCCCCCCCCAGCTTAAGACTGTGCCCCTTTGTGTTATGGTTGCCACTCAGCTTAAAGAGACTCTCCTTATCCACCTTATTTATCCCTTTCAAATACCTGAAGGTCCCAATCATGTGTTCTCCCTCCTTCTCCCTCTCTCTCCTTTCCTCCAGGGAGTACATGTTCAGTGCCCTCAACCTCTCCTTATATGCCTTACCCTGCTGATCCACTATCATCTTTGTAGCCCTCCTCTGGACCTTCTCCAGCAAGTGAATGTCCTTTTTGAGGTGTGTGCACCAGTACTGAACTCCATACTCTAGATGAGGCCTTACCAGGGACCTGTACAAGGGTAGTATAACCTTTTCTCTTACTACTGGTCCCCTAGCTATGCATCCCAGCATCTGGTTTTAGTCCTTGCTGTTGCTTTCTTGCACTGCGTGGAGTGCTTCAGGTCACTACTGATCATCATGTCCAGGTCCTTCTCCTCCTCTAATGCAGATACATGGACTCCACCCAGGTAGTACTACATCCTGGGATTCTTGGCTCCAATTTGCGTAACTTTGCATTTCTTGGCATTGAAGCCAAACTGCCAGATTCCAGACCACCTACCCAGCTTTTCCAGATCATCCTGTAGGTCCTATATCCCTTCAGCTGTGTCCACTCTCCCACAGAGATTGGAGTCATCTGCGAATAGGCACATTCTGCCCTTAATGCCATCCGGAATGTCACGGATGAAGACAATGAACAACACCGGCCCCAGCACAGAGCCCTGCGGCACCCCACTGGTAACCTCTCTGGTGCCAGATAACTCTCCCCCACAACCACCCTCTGGGTTCTGTCCCTCAGCCAGTTTTCCACCAATCTGGACATCTCATCCCCAGCCCTGAGATCCGGCAACTTCCGGATCAGCCTTTTGTGGGGCACAGTCAAAGGCCTTGCTGAAATCAAGACGTCTACCGCTTGGCCCGTCTACTGTCTTGCTGAGCCAAACCACAAACAGATAGCCACCCCAACGGCTGGATGTGCTGGGATACAACTGAAACTTCCAAAAACACAAAAAATCCCTGCACCATCCACCAACTCAAATAAAGCAAATCAGACACACAGTAGAATTAAAAGTTCTGATTTTTATTCATAAAGAACCACATACATCTCACAAGGATGCCAGCAGGGACACCCGGCACCAAACTTCAACTGGTTTCGCTCAACCCATCATCAGGGAGTGCCCCGGGTGTAAGTGTTCTGCCCAAACGTGTATTAAAATTACTGGAGCTTAATTAACTATAGTTACAAAAAAAATTGCTCAGCAGGGTCACTCAATGGCCCAACAGGGCATCCGTGCTGGCAACCCAGATTTGAGAGCAGAGTTGGAGAGTGTGATCGGGTGGCTGGAGGGCTGGGATGGAACTGCAGCACTCTAAGCAAGGGACAGAAGGCGTTCGGGTTTCAGTGCTGCAACAACCCTTGTGGTGGGCTGAGGGAGCTTATCTCTCCCATGGGGTGTCACTAGGTGCATCTGAAGGGACATATGCATGGTGATGCACAACCTACGCCAGGTGTTGCAGGAAAAGAGGGAGAAAATCATGGAGAAGAACCTATGCCACACACACACACACACCAGCTGATGGTACTCTCGGACCCAATACCGTGTAGATCCCCACCGGCCATGACAGTTGGGGGAGCAATAGATGAGGCTAGGAGGTTGCCAAATCAGAGCCTAACCATAAGGAAAAGGCAGCTGCAGGGAGTAAACAGCACTATGGCAAAAAACAAAATGTGCTGGAGCATCCAAACTGCACATGCAAATGCTTTTAACAGCTACGCCATTTTTTTCCCCAAAAAGCACCTCATCTCCTTCCCCCCAAATGCTATACGTATAACAGCTGTGGGAACCAGCAAGCCAATCATCTTCTAATGGGAATCTTTCAGGGGGTTGTAAAAGCATGAGCTCATCCCCACGCATAAATGCTTGAGGGAGCCTATGTAGAGCATGGCAAATTATATATAAAATTACTTTTAGCCAAGATCTTTTTCAAAATGTAAAAACAAAACACTTTTCTGAGTTCGTATTTTGTGAGGAGGACTCTAGACAGCAGCCTTTTGGCACAAAATGGGTTAAACTGCTATGCTACAATCCACCCACCAAGGCAGCTGATCTTTAGCCATTCCCCAGTTCTGTTACAGTTCCTTCCCCCTCAATGGGAGGATCTTTTCAGCTTCAGGAAAAGACAAAGTACAAGTCAGTGTTCGGAGCACTTTCACCCTCCGGCAGAGAGCATACAAGTGGATCTCTCAGCACTTACATATGCTTTTTTCTCTCTTAACGCTTTACTTTTGCTGCTGCTGTTCTACATCAGCCGTGTACAATGCATTAACTAGAACATCACAACAGATTTGTTTAGCAGCTCAATTCATGTGACTGCTTGTCACCAAGAATGGCAGAGCACATAACACAATCGCTACTGCATGTAGCTATACCATACTGCCTCTGCATCGCAGCAGCTGGATGTGGCCTTTTTGATGGAGTATTCACTGAACTGGGACAAGAACATTATTCCGAAAAGCCAGTGCTCTGGCTCCCATGGTTTCTGTCGATGCCCCTCAATTCTATCATCAACGTAGCCTACATTGTTTTGGGAGTGCACTGGCTTGGCAGAGGAAGCAAGACAGCTGGAAGCAAAGAGAGCCCTGAAGCAGCTTATCTGAGGAATGTCTTTGCATGGATGGCACTTGCTTATGGTCCCGTGCAGTGGGTACGGATTGCAACTCAGACCCACCGATCTGCAGTGCTTGACCAGTGGTTTACTTTACCGATTTTTGCCTGGGTGCCTATATGGTGCCAGTACATCTGCGAGGGGTGGAACCCCCTATACACTGCAAAAGTTGAAGCCATTTCCATTCTCAGTTACTTGCTCGCACTGCTTCACAACCAAGGGTTCGAGCTGGCACTTGGGTGCCATATTCTGTTAGCCATCACCAAAGGCCTACATGTACAGCACAGATATGGAGATGCCATCTCAATGAAATATCTTGCGCAAGCCATTTTATCCTGCGCTGGTTTTGTTGCTCTGAAGCTCCTAGATCACTGGCTGGCACAGTTCACCATTTTTTCAGATATTAACTGGACACTTCTGGTCCAAAGTTTGTGATGTACTGCAATTCCATTACAGTTGTAAGTTTCTAACATATTTAAGTCAACGTAAAGGCCTCATGGAATAAGGTACATGTCTAAAAGCCAAATGGAGTTTTTTTTTGTGTAAATAAATTCCCTAAATCTGTGAGAGTGAACTGAATAAAGAGGGTTTTTCTTTGTGCCTTTTTCCATTATTTTGTCTGCATCCCCAGAGGATAACCCTTGCCCTTCCTTTTAGCGCCACCAGTGTTAGCACTGGGTCAGGCAACCAGCATCAAGAGGGATCCACACAGTGGTAAAATCAGAAATGTTTAGGTGGGAGAACTGTCACATCTGGATTTCTAGGTGGTGGAACTCTCCTACAGTAGTGAATGGAGTAGGATGACAAGAGGTGGGGGAACTGTCATACAATATTTTTTTAAGAGGTGCTGGAAATGACTTTCTGCGGGCCCCTGTTCAATTTAACCCCTGGATCCGAACATCCAATACCAGAACAGATTTAGTGGGTTAACCTGAACACCTACGCTATCCCAACTGAATTCACCTATAGTTCCAAGAAGGGTCCCACTGCCCCACCCCCGCCACGATTCATGTGCTCTTAATGCCATGCTGACAAAACTGCCAAGATTATGGACACTCAAGAGCTAGCAGCAGCAGTCGCTGCACGACTCTAATGGGCTGGGAAGCTGCTGAAGGCCACAGGCTGAGTGTGCCACCTGAACACTGCACCCTAACCAGTACCATACTGAGGAGACAGATTCCTAAATTGGCTTATCTAGGAGCTCCTTACATCTCTTGACCAGACTGACAGAACTTGAGAATTCTGCACTGGATACCACCTACTGTACAGACTTAAAATGGGTTCATTTAGTAAAACAAATGGGACAGAAACAAATTAAATCTGTTCGGTTTAAAACTAACAAAGCCGGTCCAGAGGTAGGGCTACTCTTCGCAAGGCCGGTGACCAGGGTTCAGGAACAAGACTGTGCCGGGGAGGGGTGGCAGCCATGGGAGGAATCAAGCATCCCAGAGGGCAAGCTCCTCCGGAGAGAGGAAGGAAGGAAGGAAGGAAGTCAGCTGGATCAGCTGTGATACTGCCACCAGGGTGAACACAGCTAGCAATTCAGTTGGAACAACTTTGACGTGGGAGTACACCGGCTGGTGCCAAGTTACGTATGCTTGTATGTGCATCCGAGCTGCTAGTGTTCTGAGGGAGCTGGAAAAGGAAAAAGTGGAAACACCCAAGTCAGAAACAGGATGAGTTCCACCCTCCCGCAGACCTCAAACTGGTGACTTGACCCACCTCCAAATCTGGATGCCGTCTGCGGCAGGAGTTGGAAATCCCTGCCTTCCACACCATCGGGGGGGGGGCCAAGGGGGAGCGATTTGAGCAGTGGTAAGCCCAAGCGAAGCTGGGTGACAGAGCAGGGAGGCTGAAATAACAGAGGCATGGCCAGTGACTGGGATATAGAGGGAAGAAAAATATGACATTTTTTTTTTTTTTTTTTTTTTTTTACACACAGAGAATCATGGGTATGTGAAACTGCCTGCGACAGTTCTTAACTGATTGCAACACTAAGGCTATTTTCAAAACAATTTGGAATCACAAATTTTAATTAGGGGACCAAAAGAATAACCACCACTCAGTGGGAACAGGGTCAGTTCAGACATTCCTCTAGGTCTTCTGCTTCATACACCTTAGTAGTACACTTTGTTCCCCACACTGTGGCTGGTTTATCCTCTTCTGAAATTAAGAAAAGTAAGTAATGGCTACATAAATAATCACAACCATTTTTTTTTTTTTTTTTTAAATGCTGTTGTAAGTACTCGCTGTTCAGCAGGACAAATAGGACCTTTTGCCCCTACAGCTGGAATAAAATACAGAATATGTTGTTCATGAATTATAGATACAAGGCCAGGCAGGGACCATTCTTGTTCTGTGTCTGCCCCAAGACTATACAAAATGTAACTATTGTTTGCTTGTTCTTACCTTTGATGTATATGCTTATCTGTTCATTCTGTACCTGTTTATTTGCATCACTTTGCTCACTGCTTGCATTTCACATTATTGATAATTCCCTCGCACTGTTCTGTAAACCATGCTGTTGTAATCTCCAGAGTCGTACCTGAAAATAGGCATTCCTTGTCTAGTGTGCTTACCCGGTAAACAAAAGCAAGCAAATAAATAGGACACTTTGCATGTTGCGATCCCCCTATAGCTTCCTCTCACTGACCATTTGTAAAAGCAAATTGAAAACATGGTTGTTTGGGAAAACTTTCATGGTCTGATTAATTGTTATATAGTTTGAGAGAGGTTTTCTGGACTGTTAAAGCAGCAGTGCAATGAAATCAAGCAAACACCGTGACCCGACCGTTTTTCACTATATAAGATTCCAGGCAACTACCAGTTTTATTTGGTGTTTTTTTATTTATTTTCTTTTTTAAATGTGAGAAAAAAAAGTCAGATTGGCTGCCACATTTGTCTTAGAAGTCATATTGTCGACCTGGCAAGGGCTAGGATTTAAAAAAAACAGTGCACAACATAGAAGGTACCTACAAAAGTAGATGACAGGAATGTTAATTTTATATATATATATATATATATATATATATATATATATATATATATATATATATATATATATTTTTTTTAATTTATTGATTTTAATTAATTGTAACCAAAACTAGCTTTCTGGAAAAAACATTTTTCAATGCACTGCTACTTTAATCATTACTGTATTTGATGTTGTAATGTTTGAATGTATAGCTCCTTGAGCTTCAAGGAAAAGTGTTCTATACATTAAAAATATCTAGCAAAACAATTTAACATACAAGTTTGTATAGATGTTTGTGTTTAAGAGATTTTACAGGTCTGTGCAAATAAAACAGTAGGACTAAAATCTCATTACATTTTCCCCAAAATGTTAATTTCTGGACAGTCCATTCTATATTACTGAAAACAGGCTCTTTGCCGCCTAAACTTTTCTCCACGCTGCTTTTTCCATTTGTTTCTTTCTTTTAGTAGAGCTTTATCTCCTCAGCCATGCTCTTCAGAGATATATCCTGTTCACAGAGATATAGCCTGATCAGTCCTGTTGATCCCTGTCCACCCTGGGTCCTTGTCCACCCCACTGTTCCCTCCCCCTCCCTGGTGGCAGGGGCTCCAGGTGAAGGCCCCCTCTCCAAAATACTTCCCAATGTAGACCAAGAACCAGTGCCACCCCCCTTGCGCGGGTGGCGCCTTCCTCGTAGCCTCGGCTGCATGCAGAGATGTCCTCAGAAGGAAGCAAGCTCCTCTGGCCCACCCATACAGGTCACTGCAGTACCAGAGCCCAAGGCCAACCCTCCCCAACTGGAGCGCACTGCTGAGCAGCAGCTGCTGTGAACTGGCCTGCCTCCAGACGCAGCGTCACATGCTTCAAGTCACCTGCATGGAGGCCTGGTTTTTCCTGTCCTGAAGTCATAATCCACTTCTTGTGACATCAGAATCATGTCCATGGCAGCAGGATGTGATGCCACAAGCAAATGTTTAACTTCAAAGCTAGTATATGCAACGTGAACAGATAAAGCCTCAAGAGAAAAAAAGACAGGACATGTCTTCAGTAATGAGCATGGAAGGTCCGGAAATTCACTTTTTTTTTTTTTTTTTTTTTTAATGAATATCATGAGATTTCAGTCCTGCCAATGAACAGTAATTTTTATTGCAGGAACCTGGAAATAATCACTTTAGTATTTGAGGCATACTTCATAAAATCTGTGAACTGTAATCTGTCAAATTCTGCAAATCTAACTAATTAAAAACATTAACTTGATTCTTGTCAGAGTCCTTCTATATGGCCTAACAGCTGCCCCCCTCAAGATTTTGGATTCAAGAGGCAGAAAAATAGGCCAAGTATGTCGCAGCTATAAGGCATTCCACTCCCACGGGAGAAAGGGTGTTGCCCTGCATTTGCCACCCACTGCTAACTGGGAGGTCAACAGGCATGCTGGGTGGGCCAAGCAGTCCTTATCTGCCATCAAATTCTACGTTTTTTTGTTTCTTGGTTGCTTGCTTACCCTCCAAGTTGTAGAAGAGTGCCGCCACTGCAACCCTAATTGGTGGGGTGGGGACCAGGAAGAAAAGAGGGGAGACAAAAACCTAAAAGACTGTTTGATCCACCAAGTCCCTCCACTGCCACCTTGAACAGATCCATCATTGATGTGTTA
This sequence comes from Neoceratodus forsteri, assembly GCA_016271365.2. Lineage (NCBI taxonomy): Eukaryota > Metazoa > Chordata > Ceratodontiformes > Ceratodontidae > Neoceratodus > Neoceratodus forsteri. The sequence continues at coordinate 425,393,578 of CM028138.1, forward strand.
TACTTGTGTATATACTCAATAATGTTCTAGAGTCATAATGATCCTAGCTCTGCAGGGAGAGAGATAAAAACGACTGATGGCAGAAACCTTTGGAAACCCGAGGCTTACTGGATCAGCCCGCTCATCTCATATATGCTGCATATTTCTTTCAAACCATTATGCTGCAGGATAGCCTTGTTTAGGTGAAATACCAATTTTCTGAGAGTTTCCTGGAGGGACATAGCAGCAGCGGAGAGATTACAGAACGAGGCAACAGTTACAATGGTAATGGCAATAATAATAATACTGTTTATTGTGTTGGTTAAATTAAAAAAAAAACCCACGCTAGTCCGGCCCACTGGTGCCAGTTCAGCATGCTGCACTTCCATTTGAGTGATACAGGTGTACACCATAGACCTCACCCGACTTTCTGGGTCTTAGGCAGCGTTTGTAAACTCTTGGGGGGGGGGGGTAAGGATCATCCATGCAGCACTACCACCTCCTGTGTTTGTTTTGGAGTGGCATGGGATGTCGTTGGTCACCACGCAATGTCCATACCATCCTGGATCAGATGGATACTTGGATACTTACAGCACTGCAGGTGGAGGGTGGGGACATTTGCGAAGGGGGAAAGAAAACATCCCACATGGTGTCCTTGTGCTGGCAGCCAGAGTCTGAGCTTGGTGTGGAATCCTAGGAAGCCAGCAGGCAGGGTCGCCGCAGACTGAAAAAGCTGGGGTTGAAGGTTAGTATGGCTGTTGGTTAACTAGAATCTGCAGCTTATCCAACAGGTAGGGAAATGGGCAGACTGGGTGGGCCAAGTGGTCCTTATCTGCCATCAAAGTCAATGTTTCTATGTGAAGGGGAAAGAAATAATGGTGCCTTCTTTGTTTGCTCAGTTTACAGATTCTGAAGTAAAAGGCTTAACTGACAGAAATTTGGTAGGCGGTGTATGGACAATTACCGGCCTATTTCTGTATTGCCTTTTCCTGCCAAGAGAACAGGAAAAGATTGTGAGCAATTAAAAACACACATTGAGAAATATGGTCTAATTAGTGTAGGTCAGCATGGATTCAGGAGGGGGATCTTGACACCGAGACTGCCCTGGTTGGGTTCACAGACAAGGATTACTGTGTCATGGACAAGTCCTCCACCTGAAAACTTTACAGCAGTTGGGACTATACAGACATTCTTGGACCATTTTTCAAACTACTTACCTGACCATTATCAGACAGTAATCCCGCCAGCAAGGGATTTTTTCTCTATGTTTTTCTGCCAATGGGAAGTCAACGTGCAATAATGCAGAGCATCCATTGGTGTCCCACGCCCTTTTGGGCCTCCCAACTGCCTTGATACCCAGCTTCACTAGGTGACAGGTGAACTGTGGGAGATGTGACCCACCCACCCCTTGAGAGGAGATCAGTCAGCTGGATACTCAATCCTCTCACCCCGGCTGACTCCTGGCAACTTAAGTTTGCTCCCAAACCTGGATCACTTTAACAAAACTAGAAAGTCTGCACTGCTGGAAAGAAAAAAGGACTCATCATTATACTATATTATCTTTATTGAAATGGTTGTCTTTTGACTTCATTCAGCAAGTGTTCTCGTACACTGCACACACATAGGCTCTTTTTGCCAAAGACTCCAGTATGCTTCCTGATGAGTAGCAACTTTATAACATTAGCTACAACTCTAGATCATCTATTAATGATGCATTTATTACAGGTATCACTGACATGCATATGTAATGGTCAGCAATGGTTTGGGTATTGTGCACCTAAAGCAAGGAATTCTATTCCGTACCGCATGACAAAATGTTCTGTTTGGAGTAATCCAATGTGATGGTTTTACATAAATATTTTATACATCTTTAGCGTTTTATTTTAAATATTAAATTTATTTAATCAGGACATAGGCTGGGATGAAACGATCCATTTTCAGCAGTATGGGGGGGGTACAAATATTTTCGAAACAGTACACCATAATTTATGACAATTTAGTAACCCCATAGTTCATGACACGACCAGTACTTAAAAAGTTTGTCTCCTTCTTGTTTTGTATGTTGGTTCATCTGGGTTGCACCTAAATAAAACAAAACAAAACAAAACAAGCATTTGTCAATGCCGAATGTTTGCTTGCTGGCATTAGCAGTGGAAGAGTAGGACTTAGACAGATGCAGTATAGGAATGGCATTGAAGTACTGAACTGATGCCAACTTAAATCTCACCCTGCAGAGATGGACAGGCATTGAGGTGTGCCTTTCTTTCAAATGGTCACATTTCACCTCACCCTACCCTTCAGACACTGCCAAGTGTCGAGGTGTGCCTTGGGGTGTTTGGGTTTTACATTTACCTCATTCCATAAGGAAATACGCTGAAATGGGCGCAGTATAGGAGAATGGGGTGAACTCTGGGGGCAAAGGGTCCAAGGAGTAGATGCTCATCACTGGCTGGAGGGTGGCGGTGGGGGGTGCAATGGCATGAACATTACTGTCGACAATCCCAAGTAACACCCCTGACACTTGTCAGTCCCTACAGGGTAGGGCGTTATGGTAGAAAACCCTAACGCCCTGGGTGTTTCCTAGTATTTCTACTCCAAATTTTCCACATGGGCTTTTTGTGATCCCATGGCATGAACAGTGATACTATCACTTTGTGAGGTGAAAGGTGATTTTGCACAGCGACTGCACCATTTGGTACCACAGGTTCAAAAACACATTTCGAACAGGATGTGAAAAGTGACAGGTGTACTGTTCATGAGGAGGTATAAAAAAAAAAAATGGCATTGTTGAAAATCTGGAGTGAAAATATAAAAAAAAAAACTGGTGAAGTCACGAACGTGTGTAGAAACTGCACAACATACACCTGTAATGAAATTAGTTTGAGGATTTTTTACAGCAGATTTTCAACATAGGCATTTTGGGACCTTTGCTCATGAACAGTGTCACTGTAATTTTCTTAATCTATCCTGAACACCAATTTGCCACAGCGACTGCGCTATTCTGTGCTGGGAGTGCGAAAACACATTTTGGCCAGGGTGTGAAAAATGACAGCTGTACTGTTCATAAGGACTTGTGGAAAAATGTCAATGTTGAAAATCTAGACTGAAAATATTACAAATTCGTGAACTTATGAGGGTATGTGGAAATTGCGCAATGCACGCATGTAACACAGTTATGTTTTTGACTTTTGTCACCAAATTTTCAACATAGCCATTTTTACACCTCTGCTCATGAACAGTGTCACTGTGATTTTCTTTTTTTTTTTTGCATGCTATGTTTATCGCCTTCCCCGTGCCACACTAGCCCCCACTCCTTTGGGCTCCGCAAGCTCCTCGACCCCACTGGCCCTTATCCAGCCCCCCTCAGGTCCTCATATCGCAGCCAATCCCCCCGGGACATCCCGGTGTATCCCTATCACCGGGCGGGTCCCCCTCCTCCGAGGAGGAAGGGCACCGGAGGGGAAGGTCCCCGGCACACACTTATACTAGGGCCCAGGGGATGCCGCTGAGGAGCAGGAGGCCCTGGACAGGCACTGGAGGTACCCGAGAGAGCGGGGAGCCATCATCTAGGCGGCCAGTCAGCAATTTTCCAGTTTTCTGTGGGGAAGCAGCATGGTGTGACAAAGGCGTCACGCCCGGCGTCTGCTCCTCCCAAGTAACTGGGCGTATTTGTCTGCCTGCTCCCAGCCTCCGCTAGGAGCCAGCAAGACACCAAACCTGTCCCCTGCCTTCCCCCCAGAGAAGGAGAGCTGTCGCGGGATGCTCAATCCTTCCCTCCCCGGCCGACCCTCCAGTGATCGGGTCCGTTCCCGAACCTGGGTCGCTGGAGTCGCAAGCGGGAATCCAACCGCTGCGCCGATGGGCCAGCCTCACTGTGATTTTCTTTAATGTGTCCCAAACATTGATTTCGCAAACCAATCATTGCTTATCAGCGCCATATGCCGAAAACATATTTTGAGCGAGATGTGAAAAATGACAGCTGTACTATTCATAAGGAGGTATGGTAAAATGGCAATGTTGAAAATCTGGAGTGAAAATATTACATATTCTCAAAGTTACAAGCGTGTGTAGGAACTGCGCAACTGCACACTCGTAAAACAGTCATTTTGGGGAATTTTTTCACCAGATTTTCAACATAGGGGTTTTGGAGGCCTACCTCATGCACTGTGACACTATTGTTTCGTAAATCGATCCAGAAAGGTGGTTCCGCGCAGTGACTTCGAAATCACCTTTAGGGACCAAATAACAAAATGACAGCGACTGAGTTCAAGAGGTGGGGTCCCAAGAACCCCATGTTGAAAATTTGGTGAAAAAATTCCCCAAACATGCCCCGGACATGTCATAAGTCAAATGAAATGCTTATGAATACAATATACTTATTAAATATATCTCTGTAACATGATTGTTAAGCAATGGAATTTGCCCTATTTGTAGCATACAGTAAACTGGCTTGGAAGTACCTTTAGTTATCTTGCTGCTATCCCTTTGAATATTATATATCAAATGTCTTGGTCATGAAATAAGTTAATTGAATTGCCCATGAAAACATTATATTTGTTAAGGCATTTGTCTGTAACATGTCTGTTCCGTTCTGCTGCACTAAAACTATAAATAAAGTTAAAAAAAAAAAAAGAAAGAAAGAAAAATTCCCCAAAATGCCCAAGATATGCACCAAAGTTAAAAAAAAATAAAAAAATAAAATAAAAAACCTATTTATGCCATTTTTCAGCTTACCAGCATTTCTTTAGTTCACGGTCGGCTTTGAAGAGTGAAGATGTGTTCCCGGTCCACCAAAGATAGTCGCGCCAGCCTCCGGAGGCAAGTATGGCATGTCGCAGGACTTTTGCCACGCTGGGGTGGGCTCCCAGCATGGCAGCTCGAAGGTTGGGGGGGGCAGCGGAGCCAACAGGGATTGGGCACCCCCATCGGCCTTACGGACTGTTGCCACGCTGGGGTGGGTTCTCAGCGTGGCACCTGGAAGTCTTGGGTGGGGCACAGCGGAGCTGACGGAGGACTGGGCACCCCCCGGCGGGCGCATGAGCACGCTGGGGTGTGCTCCCAGCGTGCTACTTGTTACTGGGGGGGATAGAGCTGTCTATGACAGCTGTTCCAGTGCAGTGCCGACTTGTAGACACTTTGCATATTGCCAACAGCAGTATGCAAACTGCCTACGTGTTACCACCACTGATTGCAGCGGTTTTTCGCTTTCAACTGTACACCACTGCATCTGAACGGCTGTCGACGGAGCACAAGCATTCATTGGTGTGGTGCGGCCACACCTGCAAAAAAAGGCAGCAGGGCACTGGAAGTGGGGGAGGCACACCTACGAAAACTCATATGTGGCACTATGTTTCTTGCACATGCATGCAAGCAAACATAAAAAGGAATGAAAGTTCCACTCTGCCTTACCTAGTTATGCAGGACACAGACAAATGTGGAGGTTGCATTTATGGTGCAGGAAGGCTGTGATGATATGGGCACCTATCCCCAAAAATCTTGAAGAAAAACACAAAATAGTGCACTTAAAACCGGGACATCATAATGCCTCCAAAGAACTGCAACTGCACGTTTAAAAGCGAACTAAATCCAAAATGTACAAAAAGATATGTTGTACAGAGTGTTTTGATTTGTAGGTACACTCCTAGTATGGCCTTCCCTTTATTTAGTGAAAGGAGTTTTTTTCTAAATTTGCTTGCTGGTTTTATTGCCCCTAGGGATCTCCAAATTAGCATTTCTAATGGCTCTTCTTGTTCTTACAATGCCTCCTGTCCCATGTGACTGTGATGTGTCTTGGACCAACCATTACTCCAACAAGAGCTGCGTTTCTTCACATTTATAGTAGTACAGCCGTTATGTTAATCAACTCTCATTGTCCAGGAAGTTCTAAATACATGGCAAATGCCGGAGGGATAATTCAGTGGGCTATTCTGTAAGAAAACAGCTAGTCTTCACTAATTGTAAATTCTGTGGCATTTGTGACCTTGTGTGATTTATGTGCATTGCTAATGGTTGTGTATAACTTGATAAAATGGAAGGTTTTAAAAACAAAACATTCAACAATATAAGACATAACAGGACAGTCTTGTAAACTGCACCATCTGACCTAAATTACAGGTTTTCCTGTATAATAATAAAGTTTTTACTACTACATTCACTTCTGCTGACTAGACCTAGACACATAGATAAAAAAACAGAAGTCTGGATTCGATAGTTATTTAGTTGAAGCCAGAATCTCAGACCCATAACAGCAGATGCTGCTGCAGTTATTACTCTCTGAACCAATGGTCCTGGATACATCACAGTCACATGGGACAGGAGGCACTGTAGGAACAAGAAAGGCCATTAGAAATAAAGCTACCAACAGTCCCTATTTTCCCAGGACAGTCCCTATTTTAGACAGCCTGTCCCAGTGTCCCCACAAGTTTTGCAAAATGTCACTTTTGTCCCAGTTTTTGCTTACTTGTTCCAGTTTTGTCTTTTTTTTTTTTTTTGCTGATTGCTATTCTGTGATTGACAGTTATTTCAGCACCACTGTGTGGCTGCTCGGGATGGACAGCAGTTTGCAGCTTCAACCCAAGCCTGTATTGCAATGCAAGCATGTCAGTGGGAGCACAGTAAAGCATGTTCCTTCCTGTTTATTGGTTTATTTAGTTTTTGTTAACCAGGTAAGTGCACTAGCCATAGCAATGACTATTTTCAGGCACGACCTAGGAGGATACAAAACAACATTATAGGGATGACATTCCAAATACAAGTACGACAAGAATCATTACAACAGTTTACAAGCAGGTTGCAATAAATTAGCTAAAAACAAGGAGGTAATGGTAACAGTGTGGGAAAACAGAAAAAGGAAAAACAACATGGAGCTGTACAGTAACTAAAATTCCTCCACAGTTTGCTTTGAGGAAGAAGAAACATGACATAACATTTTCAATATACATAATAACATTTTCAGTACTAATAAGGGATTGAAAAGTTAACTTGGGGAGGGATATTAGTAAATGATAGAAATAAGAGACTCGGAAAAGGGGAGGTAAAGGAGAAGTGCATTCCGTATAGGGGGCAGATAAGAAAGGAGAGGTATGGCTGGGATGTAAAGAGCTAGAGGGTTTGAAACAGGAACATTTGTGGGAAGTTTCAAGGTAAGTACGTAGTCCTTTTTTAAAAGCCGCATGGGATGTTGATTGGCGCAAGGTTAATGGAAGGGAGTTCCAGTATTTGGGGGCATGGCAGGCGAAAGCACTAGCACCTTTGGAGGTGCAGTGTCTGGGGATGAACACAGGGGCCTGCTCAGTGGAACGCAATCCATAGCACGGAGTCAGGTTTTGGAAAAGGCCTGCCAGGCATTCAGGGATTTGTAGACTACCATACTGTCAATGATAGAGCCATAAGCATGTAGCCTTAGTTCAGTGGGAAGAAGCCATCCCAGGTCAGAATAGAGAAGACAGTGGTGTTTCAGCTGATGTGAGGAGGAGGCATAGCGACAGATGTTATATGTAACATCCCATTTCCCAAGGATCGATTTTGCACAAAGAGACATATGTTGCAGCACCGTAGGTAAGTGATGGTAGGAGTATGCCACGGGCAATGGCAAGCCTTGCTGAGGGAGTGAGCATATAGCTGGTTCGGTAGGATATTCCAAGTTTGGTATGTACCAGTTTGCAAGCCAGATTGATGTGCGAGTCGAAATTTAGAGATGGATCAAGGGTGACGCCAAGATATTTAAACGAGGTTACTACCCCAACTACTGAGCCATTTAAGGATGTAACTGAAATTAGGATGGGCATGCTTGAGCTTCGCCATTGATCCAAAGAGCCACTTTTGTATTAGCTGGAAGTCAAGAGAGAGTCGTTTGTTTATGTCATCAATGATTTTAGCTCTAACACTGTTAGGTTAGACTGGGTAGTACTGCAAACAAGCACATGTGGCCGACTACCTGCCAGCAGCTGAGAGGGACTCCAGACAGAGAAGAGACTGGCAGCAGAGAACTAAGCTACCCAAACTTGATCAGTTGTAGGGAAGTGTGTGAAAACAATCTGGTGTGGTGCTGAGAGTCTTTGAAGTTTGCTCAGCAAATGAGGTGAGTGTAAGTGGGTTGGATGGAACTGTCAGGAGGAGCAACACATGCAGCTTGAATGCCTGATCACAGTTTAAACGCAGGTTTGCTTCTATTGAACTTTATGTATATCATGATTTGAAACTTTCTGCAGCCGAATGATGTATTGTTTTAATCTGAATATTTGCTACTGGTGTTACTGTGGGGCAACATGGCCAGAGCAAGCAGCGAAATGTCTGTGCCCGTGGGAGTGACACGGTGGGGAAGGGGTCATGGTCAGGATGGACCGTCCCAGTTTTAAGCCTCGGAAAGTTTGTAATTTTAATTAGAAATGCTAATATGGAGATCCCCAGGGGCCATAAAACCAGCAAGCAAATTTAGAAAAAAAAAAAAAAAAACTAATTTCAGTAAATAAAGGGAAGGCCTTACTAGGAGTACACCTACAAATTAAAAAACTCTGCACAACAAATCTTTTTGTAAATTTTGACTTTAGTTCTCCATAATTAACATAGTGAGGGAGGCAGATCAGTTGCCAATAGGTGTTCCTACTGAAATAAGGGAGGCCTGGATGGTCCCTTCCCAGTGCTAAGCGCTAGCAGATACAGAGAGAACAAAAGGTCACGAAAAGAGTGGAACGAACTAGAAACAGAAAACAATATAAGGAAGGGGATGCAGAGAGTCCTGGAAGTGAGGGTGAGGTGCAGTAGAAGCAGTGATATGGCTGAAGGTAAGAGAAAGATGGGTGTGAACGAGTCACGGGGATGTAGGGCTATGTGCACTAAAAGCCATGAGTCTGGGGAACAAAACCAGTGACCTGTAGGAAGTCGTGGCAAAACCACAGTTGAACCTAGGGGTGATCACAGAGACTTAAGCAACTCAGTATCACAACTGGGATATGACCATTCCAGAGCATGAAATGTTTAGGAGGGACAGGGGTCAAGGAAGGAGGAATGATATGCAGGCTAGGCTGCCTTTTGGTTCCGCTTCCCTAAACTCTGGGTCTCGCTTCCACCTTCCAGTTGGCCTGCTCCTCCCTTATTCTGAAATCTCTCCTCTGCGATTTCTCTATTCACTCCTGCAGCTGCTTCTGATATTGGATTGGACTCCTGACACCTACCTTCCACCATATACTGTCTCCAGCACTGCCCCTCCCCCAGTTCATCAGCTACTACTCCCTGCTCATCATTTTAATTGTCTTTGCCAGTTCCAAAATTTACTGTATGGTACTTTACTGTATGGCAATTTTTTTCTCAAGTGTTCTTGTGTATTTTGCTACACTAATTTCCATAGTGTATCTTTTTTTTTTTATATATATAAACACTGTACTTGAATCTGTACTGGTCTCGTCTCTTCCCCCTCTCCCCAGGACACATCTGGAAATGAGTTGGTACCAGCTCAGTATGCCTTTCCTGGTAAACTTCTGAAATACATACATGCATAAATAAGGGAGAGTACAAAAGCTACAGAGGTCAAGGTTAGTGAGGATGGCAAGGCACAGAGGTGGTGTGGGTACAAACAGTCATGGATGGGGCAAGGAACATTAGGATTAGAGTGATGTATAGACCACCATCTCAGGAGAAGGCAGCTGATAGGGAACTGAAGGATATCAGAAGGGCGGCAGACCAAGGCAAAGTGCAGTTAAGAGCGAGTTCAACCTGCCAAATGCGGACTGGAGAATCCTGGTAGCAGCAGGTGTGAGAAATCAGCAGCCTGTAGAAGTATTCCAGAAGCATTCCTAATACAGAGGGTTGAGGATCCTACCAGGGAGGGAACCATCAAAGACTTATTCCTCAGGAACAAGGACAGTATAGAAGAAAGCACAATGGAGGACATACTAAAACCAACATTATGAACTGGCGATCGTAAATGGAGAAAGCTGATTGGCCGAGAGGTTTCTGAAGCCGTGATGATATCGGGCTACATCATCACGGCTTCAGAAAACCTCCGGCCAGCAGCCTCCTTACGGGCAACAGATCCTCCGACCGCAATGTTCACCTCATCCAGAGGCCTAGAGCAAGTCACTCACCAAGATGACCAGTACAAAAAAAAAAACAAAAAACTAAAAACTATTCCCACTGCTGAAATTAATAAAACTCCCACCAAGTGCGGCATACATAAGTAAAACACCCGCTCCCAACAAAGAAATACCAAGACACCAGCATGCCGCTCAGCAGGCAACAACGGACACTCATGTGAAAACACCCCCAATACCATAACGGACCTTCCCAATCAAACATCTGCCAGCTCGTGGACAAAATGACCTCGCCGTTTTAGCTGTTGCTTTTTTAAAAATTATTTTGCCAATCTCACTTGCTCCCTTCAAAATACAATACAGGCAGTTTACCCCTCTGCTCCATGAAACAACTGCAACACAGCATCTCGGAGGGACAGGTGGTGGTGGCGACGTGTCGAGACCTGAGCACAACTGACACAATAGCAGTCCCGTGTCAGCAGCGCTTTCACGAAAAACTTAATCCACACAGATTTTCACCGTGTCCCAGACCAGACTGGGTCAAATGCAGAGAAATTACAGTTCAGCATTAGTGCTGAGAGAGTGACACTGGGTTCACAGCTGCACTCCTCCATTGAACTCCACTTACAACAGTGCCACCTGCTGCCCATACCCTCCAGGAACTATTTCTTTTAAAGATATTCCTCCATCACTCCAAAAAAGACATTAAAATATTTTAAAAGTGGATTTTTTATTGTTTTCTTTGAGAAAACTATTAAACCAGTTCATAATAGCAATAATGCACTCCAGGGTGTGGTATATCGTGACTTCTCGTGTCGTTGGACACACTCGGCCTGCAGCCTCATGCCCAACCCCCAAGGCGTGACGATATCCCACACCCTGTCGTGCATTATTGCTTAATTATACAATAGGGTCCCAAAATGGGAGGCTCCAATTGGTCAACTGGCACCTCGTGCCCGTTGTAAATCCTCCACAGTACCAATGGGAAGAGGTGCCAGTTCCCCACTAAGCCGCATCAATGACTCCCCGAAATCACTTCGACCTTCACAAAATCAAGAATGGCACAGAGGAACAGACGGCAACAACATCCTAATGATGAGTCCAGCTCCTCCCCCGTAACATAAAGCCCGCCTGATTAAAAAAATAAATAAAAAAGTCCCATCGTGTTCTATACACACTTGTACATCGCTGTATTCATCCTAGGTAAAACCCTGTCATATGTTCACTTTCTCAGTGACTGCCGTTCGCATTTTTGAACCTCCCTGGGCGCCCACATCGCTGCATGCACAAATTGAAACTGCACATGCTCTCGCTTCGGGGACATGAAGACAGTTACTATTTGTTTTCACACGGAGCAATAAAAATAATGTAAATTGTAAAAATAAATATTTTCTTTATTTTTTTTTTCAAACGCAAAATAAAAGGACATTGCATAATAGCAATTTACCACAGCAAGGTGTGGGTCATGCTAGGATTTACAACTGCTGGTGTGTTTTGCTCACTCAGCCTATCGGCCTCGTGACCAAACACACCACCACCCATTGTAAACCATAGCGTAACCCACACCCTTGCCATGGCAAATTGCTTAAAATCACCAGACCATGTGGTTTAACCCTTGGGCTGCCGATAGAATTTAAATGCATTCAGGATATATTATATATCTATATATGTACATAGATTTTATATAAATCAAACCTCTGCCCAGCGTAGTTTAACATCAAATTAAAACCGGAGGAAACAGTCACAGACAAAGGTCCTGGACTTTAGAAGGGTAGATTTTGGCAATATGCAAGAGGTGTTGTGAGAGAAACTGAAAGGGTTGGGGGAAGAAGAAGTGGAAAAAAGTGAGAACTGATTACAAACAGGTTGCTGAAAGCCTTAAATCTGTGTAAGGGTGGTAGGAAAAAAAACAGGAGGAGGAGTGGTTCACAAGAGAGGTAGGAGGAGCACAGCAGGGAGAAAAAGGAGGAGTTATAAAATACAAAACCAGGTAAGTGTTTGTAAACAGAAAAAAGAGGAAGGCCAACACGGCTATAAGGAGGCCAAAGTTTGATACCAAGTTGAGGATAGCTAAGGCAATGAAGATGGGTGACAAAACATTCTTTTGTTACATATGGGAGAAATGCAAAACCAAAGGGGATAATCTACCTAAAGAAGGGGGAGGGCTAGGAGGAGGGAACAGAGGGAAAGCCTACATACAGATCTATTTATTTTGCTTGGTATTCACAGTGGAGGGCGAGGGGCCACTGCCCGACTGTGGCATCAAGATTGGGCGGGGGTATCAATATAACATAGACTATGTGACGAAGAGAAAAAAAAAAAAAAAACAGTAGGCCCATCTAGTCTGCCCCCTTTCCCTGCCTATTCTGACATACCTCCCTCTACCCACCCAATTTGCCTCTGTGCCTATCCCACGCATGCTTGAAGCGCCCCCCAGTCTTTGCCCCTACTACCTCTAGTGGGCTGTTCCAGCTGCACACCACACTTTCCGTGAAGTAGTTCCTCAAATCTCTCCTAACACTTCCCCGCCTTTAGCTTCATTGCATGCCCCCCTATTCTAGTGCCTTCTTTTCTCTGAAATAGACACCCCACCTGCATCTTTTTCACCCCTCTGACGTACAGGTCTCAATCATGTCCTCTCACTCTCCTCTCCTCCAGGGAATATACATAGAGTTCCTGCAGCCTTTCCTTGTATGGCTTTTACTGCAACCCCTGCACCATTTTGGCTGCCCTCCTCTGTACCGCCTCTACCCTGTCAATATCCTTGCTGAGGTGTGGCCTCCAGAACTGACAGTACTCCAGGTGGGGCCTCACTGGTGAGCAATATGACAGCACCTCCTACCACCTACTGCTAAAATTCCCCGTCAGTGCACACCAGCATCCTACTAGCTTTCCCACTGCCTTATCACACTAACCAGCTACTTTGAGATCAGATATCATGATCCCACGGTCTCTTACTTGCTTGGTGACAATAAGCACCTCTCTCCCCATCTGCCACACAGCTCCTGGGTTTCTCTGCCCTTGATGGATAACCATGCACTTTTTGGCACTGAAATCCAGCTGCCAACCCAGACCATTCCTCTAGTTCCCGATATCCATGTGCATTCCTCCCCCCCCCCCGCCCCAGTGTCTACCCCATTGAAGATTTTTGTATCGTGTGCAAAGAGACATTTTTCCCCTCAGGTCCTCAGCAATGCCACTTATGAAGACACACTGAAGAGGACTGGTCCCAGCACTGATCCCTGTGGCACACCGCTAGACAATCTCCGGTCCACTGAGTGCCTGCCATTTATCACCACCTTTGCCTCCTATCCTTCAACCAGTTAAGATACCCAGATTACCAATTTCTCCCCATCCCCAGGCTGCTTAATTTCTTAACTAGCCTCCTGTGTGGCATGGTGTAGTGAGCCTTACTGAAGTCTAGATAGTCCACGTCCACTGCTGTCCCTTGATCCACCTGCCTAGTAACCCAGTCAAAGAAATCCAGAGGATATGTTTGGCATGACCACCCACCTGTGATCCCATGATACCGGTGATCCTGCAGCCCGTTAGTCTTCAGGTACTTCATGAGCCTCTCCTTCAGTACAGTCTCCATTAATTTCCTCACCACTGATACGAGACTGACTGGCCTTTTTTATTTACTGTACTTTTTCCCCCCTTCATGCCAGCCTGCCCCATTAGTCATACCCACACACCCAGGCCCCTCACTCACCTTCCCTGGAACTTACCTGCATCTAATACAGACACCCTGGCTCACCCACAGGGTGGGGCTGCTGGGAGGAGCCCTTAGCCCCTGATGAGAGGCTGGTCAGTGCTCTTCAGAAAGGAGTGCCCTGGTCAGGGGTGGGGGGCCTGCGGTCAGTGGCGGATGTCCTCCTGCAGTGCCTGGCATTAGTTTCAGTTTTCTGGTCTAACCCCTATGTGAGGCTGAGAGAACTCTTAGGCATGCACACACGCACTGCATGACATCGGCATTCATAACTCCACCTGCATTGCCTCCTGTGGTCACCCAGGTGACAGCAGCAGAGCGAAGTAAGTCAACCCTCCCTCCCTGAGGTGGAAAGCATCCTCAGGGATGCCCTGCTGACCTCCAATGCCTCTGGCTCATTGCCGAACCCAGGTCATTGGCGTCATGAGCAATAGTACTACTGCTGTCGACAGGTCAGCTTGACTGGCCTATAGTTGCTAGCCTCCTGCCTGCGGCTACTTTGTTGCAGAGGGCCACATCAGCCCTCCAGTCCTTGGGAACTACCCCAGTATTCAATGAGCTGCTGAGAGGCATTACCAGAGTGGCAGCTAGCACTTTGCTCAGTTCTTGTAGGATCCTTGGGTGCATCCCATCCTGCTCCAACGTCATATTCTCCTTTAGGACTTCCAGTTCCTTCTGGACCTCCTCTACTGGGAGTGGACCACTGGCCACTCCCCCCCTCTCCTGGAGCTTGCTGCATCATGCTGGCCTGCCCCACCCTTGCTGTGACGATCAAGCATAAGTAATCACTTGCAATTTCAGTTTTCTCTTGCTCTTCCTCTGCACAGCCCCCCTCCCCCCCGGAAAGCGGACAAATCAATGGGTCTGGATGGGCTGCATCCCCCTGTGCTTAAAGAAACATAGTATTTGATGGCAGAAAAAGACCCTTCTAGTCTGCCCTACTTCCCTGCTTGTTTTTACACCCTGGACCCTAACGAGTCACAGATGTCTCTTCTCTCCCCTCTACATATTATGCCAATGTGCTACCCACACATGCTTTGAGCTCCCCACTGTCCTCGCCCCCACATCTCTTCTGGTATGCTGTTCCAGGCATACACCACCCTTTCTGTGAAGAAGTATTTTCTCACAGCCCTCAAACTTCACTGCACACCCCCAAGTTCTGGTACTCTTTCTCCACTGAAAGAGAAATCCCTCTTGCACATTGTTCACCCCCGTGAGGTACTTACAAGCCTCAAATCATGACCCCTCTCGCTCTTCTCTCCTCCAGAGAGTACATACCAAACTCCTGCAGCCTCCCCTCGAACAATTTCTTGAGCACCCCCTCACCACTTTGGTAGCTCTCCACCTGATCATCTCCACCCTGTCATTGCCCTTGTGGGGGCGCAACCTCCAAAATTTGACAGTACTCTAGGTGGGGTCTCACTAGCAAACAATATACTACCTTCCTTCTTCAGGTAAGAATCCCACTCCCTATGCAACCCAGCAT
Source organism: Neoceratodus forsteri (assembly GCA_016271365.2). Classification (NCBI taxonomy): domain Eukaryota; kingdom Metazoa; phylum Chordata; order Ceratodontiformes; family Ceratodontidae; genus Neoceratodus; species Neoceratodus forsteri. The sequence continues at coordinate 425,408,780 of CM028138.1, forward strand.
CCAGTTAACTTTGCTTATTGCCCTGCCACCTTGAGATCATGATGATAACCCCCCAAGGTCCCTCTCTTGCTCGGTGACTGTAAGTACCCTCACCCCAATCTTATATACAGCCCCCGGGTTCCCTTCCCCAAGTGCATGACTTTGCACTTTTTTGCGCTGAAACCCAGTTGCCACACCCTAGTCCGCGCCTCCAGTTTCTCCAGATCCCTTTTCATTTTCTCCACTTCTTCCTGGGTCATGAACGGGTCTTAGCTGCACCACTGGCTAAGATCTTCCAACAGCTTCCGGAGATGGGGGCAGTATCTATGGACTGGAAGACAGCAGATAGAAACACAGAAACATAGAAAATGCCAAACAGCAAAAGACAGATGGTCCATCCAGTTTGCCCATAGTTCCTCATCTATCCCTGTGACCAGACTGTCGTCCAGGTTACTAGCCCTCACTATCCTCCCCATAACTCTCCTCACTGCTACTACTGCCCTGAGTAGCCACTATAGCCTTCAGTGTGTCCCAACCATGCTTGAAACCATTTATGGTTTTGACACCTACCACTCTGGCTGGAAAACTGTTTCAAGGTTCCACCACCCTATCCATAAAACAATACTTCCTCATATCCCTCTTAAACCATCCTCCTTTCAGGTTCCACGTGCGCCCCAGTGACCTCAAACTTGTACTTTTGCTAAAGGCCTCTATCATATCATCCATCTCCCACCTGGTCTTCAGTGAGTACATGTCAAGTGCACTGAGCAGATCCTCGTATCCTTGCAAGATCTGCCCCGCTGGCTCTAGATCCTCCTGGTCACTCTTTGTTGCACTGCCTCTAACATGTCCTTATCCGTCCTGAGTTGAGGACTCCAGAACAGGGCTCAGGATCACAGGTGTGGCCTTACCATTGCTCTATAAAGAGGTAATATTATGTCTTTTCTTCTACTGTCAATACCCCTCCCGTTGCATCCTAACATCCCACATGCCTTACTAAAGACCTTATTGCACTGACGATTGTTTGAGGGTGTTGCTGATGATGGCTCCTGGGTCTCTTTCCTCAGTCGTAGTGCTCAACTTAACCCCTCCCATCCCATCCAGTACTCAGTCCTGGGGTTCTTGCTCCCTAGGTGCATCACCTTGCACCGATTAGCATTAAATTTCAACTGTCAGACCTTAGACCACCTCTCTGGTCTATGCAGGTCAGCCTGCATCTCCCCAGTTCCTTCATTGCCATTCATCCTCCCACAGAGCTTACTGCAAAAGGAGATGCAACCTGCCTTGGATTCCTTCTCCAATGTCACTGATGAACATACTGAAGAGGACCTGCCCTAGGACAGATCCCTGTGGCATCCCACTTATGACCTCCTCCTCTTCCGATCTGATCCCATTTACCATGGCCCTCTGCTGCCTCCCCCTAGTCAATTTCCTACCATCTTATTATGTCCCTTGCCCCCCCAGATCCTCCATCTTTTTCAGCAATCGCCTGTGAGGCGCCGAGTCGAAGGCCTTGTTGAAATCGAAAGTAAATCCACGGCGTGGCCCCCATCCAATGTCCTCACCCAAAGAAAGCTATTGGGTAACTCTGACAAGATTCCCTGCCACAAAACCTTGCTGTTTACTATCCTGGAGACTACTGCTCTCCAGGTGGTCCCATAGAACCTCCCTGACTAGTAGTCATGTAATTCCCCTACATAAGAGCAGAAGTAGTGATGAACCAGGGAACTACAGACCTGACAGTCTGGCATCAACAGTGGAGAACTTACAAGAAAATTAATAACATAGAAACATAGACTTCGACGGCAGACAAGGACCGCTTGGCCTATCCAGTCTGCCCATTTCCCTACCCACAGGATAGGCCACAGATCCTAGTTAACCAACAGCCTATTTCTTCCTACCCCCCACAAGAACTGCCTTATGTCTGTCCCATGCATTCTTGAATTCTCCCACAGTTTCAGACCGCACAACCTCCTCAGGAAGGCTGTTCCATGCATCCACTACCCTCTCTGTGAAATAATGCTTCCTCACATTGCCCCTGAACCGCCCTCCTTCCATCTTTAAATTGTGTCCCCTTGTTCTTGCAAGTCTCTCTTTCTGAAAGATGCTACCCTCTTGGACTTTGTTGATTCCACTGAGGTACTTAAAAGTTTCTATCATGCCCCCCTCTCCCTTCTTTCCTCAAGGGTATACATATTAAGCTCCTTTAGTCTCTCCTCATACGGCTTCTCTTGCAGACCCTGCACCATTTTAGTTGCCCTCCTCTGGACTACCTCTATCTCGTCTATGTCCTTGCGGAGATGGGGTCTCCAGAACTGGACACAGTACTCCAGATGGGGTCTCACCAACTGTCTGTACAGAGGGATAACAACTTCCTGTTTTCTGCTGCTGATGCCTCTCCCTATACATCCCAGTATACCCCCAGCCCTCCTTACTGCCTTCTCATTGCTTAACCTTAAGGTCATCTGATATGATTACCCCAGGTCCCTTTCCTTTTTGTTGTTGTTCTACCTCCCACCATTGTGTATTCTTCCCTGGGTTCTTGTTTCCCAGGTGCATTATTTTGCACTTCTTTGCATTGAATCCTAGCTGCCATACTTCTGACCATTCCTCCAACCTTACCAAGTCCCTTTTCATCCTTTCCATGCCTCCTTGTGTATCAACCCTGTTGCAGTCTTTGTGTCATCTGCAAAAAGGTATACTTTTCCTTCCAGTCCCTCTGCAATGTCACTGATGAAGACATTAAAAAGGACTGGACCCAATACTGAACCCTGCGGTACCCCACTAGTAACCCCTCTTTCTTCAGAGTGGACTCCATTTACAATTACCTTCTGTGTCCTGTTGTTCAGTCAATGTTTTTCCCAGGCTACCACCCTGGGACCCACTCCCAGGCTGGTTAATTTGACTATTAATCTTTTGTGTGGGACTGTGTCAAACGCCTTGCTAAGGTCTAGGTAGGCCATGTCCACAGCCCCTCCCTGGTCTACTACTTTGGTCACCCAGTCAAAGAAATCTATTAGATTTGTCTGACATGACCTTCCCGCTGTGAACCCATGCTGCCTTAAGTCCTGTGCTCCACTGGCCTCTAGGTACTCAACTATTCTTTCCTTCAGAAGTGACTCCATCACTTTCACTACCACAGAGGTCAGACTGACAGGTCTGTAGTTTCCTGCCTCTATCTTGGTCCCACTTTTGTGAAGGGGAATCACATCCGCCTTCCTCCAGTCCTCGGGTACCACACCATCCTCCCATGATTTATTAAAACGAGTAGCCAGTGGTTTCACTAGTTCCTCCCTAAATTCTTTTAGAATTCGGGGGTGAATTCCATCAGGACCCATTGCTTTGTCCACCTTCAGTTTTAGGAGTTCTTGCAGAACCCTTTCTTCTGTGAAAGGACTGGGATCAACCCCCCTATCAAGAGGCTAGTGGGTTTCCTGGAGGCAAACAGACTCAAGGGTAACAACCCAATAGCTTTGGGGCCTCTGGTGGGTTCTCCCGAAGACATAACGGGATAAATTGGTGAAAGATGAATTTATAGGGGAGTGATCATGGAGAATAATCTGTGGGGGCCTTCGGAGTGGATAAGTCCCAGGGAAGGTGAATGATGGGGCTGGATTAGCTGAGGGAAACGAAGGTCAGAGGAAGATAAATGGTGGAGGAAAAAAAAGTGATTAAAATTAAAAAAAAAAAATACTTAAATTCTTGAGGTTGACAGTTGTGCGGTTTGACAGAAGACAGTCTTAATGAGCGGTCTGAAAGATTTAAAAAGAATAACACTTAGTATATTAATTAGGAAAAAAAAAATCTGTGATTGTTGAAACCTACTTTAACGAACTTGGCACACGCACAACAGACAGTGCGTAAACATAACTCATGACCATAAAAAAAACAGAGAAAAAAAAAAAAGCGTATTGAGAAAATGGCGAAAAACACTTTCTATTTTTTTTTTTTTTTTTGTTCATAGGTTACTTGTTTAACTGTAAAACCAAAGTCCTACATGAACATTTTTAAGACTGCAAAACACGAAAAAAAATAAAATAAATAAAAGCCTGCATTTTGCACTACAATTAAACTTGTACAAGAACAAAATATTATGAAACTTAGGACTCTTCTCCTGCTTCTCATAGGGCCCTACATAAAGAATGTTATCACTCATCCTATGCTTCGTGCAGGACCCAAAGAAAGTTATGACTAATCCTGTGGGCCCTGTGTGAAGCAGCAAACTTGTGGGGGCACAGATCCAGACCTGTAGCCTGAAGAAGCAAATTGGTAGGGCATGGCCCCCCGACATGCAGCTTGGTGTTGGTATACTTGTTTAAAACATTTAGATGGTCTTGAGTATCTCTGATATTGTAAACATTTAAACGTTTTTTTTTTGTTTGTTTTTTTTACGTTTAACGTGTTATTAGTTAAGAATGTTGTAATATGCCAGCAAGTATTTCTAAATCATCTTAAGGAATGACTGATTGTGAGGATTATTATTATTCTTGTTAAATTCAATAAATGTTTATTGCTAATAATATAGCTTGGTCTTGGGTCACGAACCTAGAGCGTGGGAGATGGGTGGGTATTAGTAGAGCCCCGTGAAATTCTTTTTTATAATTTTTTATGCAATTTCATGTTATTTCTTTTTATTCATTGAAAATTTCCTTTTATTTCTTGTTATCACGTTTACACTAACAAAATACCTCAGTGACCTTATACAAACTAGAAATCACATTCCTAGTATACTGCATCATATTAAGCAACATTATGCAGTGGTCTTGAAAGGTTTTATGAATCAGACAATTCCGCTGCTACTTCCTTACGGACCATCCCTATGCTAACAGTGGAGCCTAAACTGCTGCTGCAAGTATTTAGGTTTTTGGGGAATGCTCCCCCATGTATTTTTTCGTTTCATTTCATTTGATATTTTGATTTTCTTTTATTTCTTATTTAAGAAAAACTTGGTTCTAAGTATTAGGGTTGAAAACCCTAACACCACATTTCCCTTCTTTTGTGACTTTGTAACCCTAACTCATTTATCAACATAGTTTTTTTTTTTTTTTAGACAGAAACAGAAAGACTAGTTAGACAGATACTGTACTTATCTAGGAACAAGAGTGGGTATATTTAAAAATGACAAGATAAAAGTAATATCTTTGCTGATGATAACAGTCACAGCAGGATATCACAAATATGTTATAGTGTATGGTGGAATGGTGCTATGCATGGAATTCCATGCCTGGAATATGCTTGTTCTGCTGCAGTAGTGACGTCACTACTGCAGCAGAACAACTTGGAATGTTGCCACATACTTGATTTCCCCTATCCAATTAAAAGGAAAGTTGTCATAAACCCCATTTTTCTCCCAGCCTCTACTCATCAGCCAACATGTAGTGAGACAGCTGCACTGCTGTCCACGGGCATGTATTTTATGTTGAATTTTTAGATTTTATACTGCGGATTGAGTGGCGCCATTTCAGTGACTGAAGCACCAAGAGCCGCTACTGCTATTCAGATTAGCAAGCATCCTTCCACTGCTGCAGTGCTCGTTCATGACAAGCTGGGCACATTTTTACGAAAAAAAAAAAGAACTGGTGCACCATGTAGTACTCTTTTAGAAGTAAGCCCCGTTGAAAACAGAGCACGTTAAATTGTTTAATTTTTTAACTGAAAGATGAAGTTGTGAGTTGGGGCATGCACATTAGCGCTAGGTGCTAGGACAGAAAAAAAAGAAAAAGACTGGTCCCCCGGAAAGCAGAGGGACTCCTCCCTCAAAAAAAAAAAAAAAAAAAAAAAAAACTCCCATGGCGGGTGCACGCCACCGACTTACACCCAACAGTAATGAATGGTGAAGATCAGTGATATCTTGGCTAGTGACATCAGTGCCAGAAAGACATCAAAAATATACTGCTGTGCTCTACAGTCACAATGGATATCTGAACCAGAGAGCAGATACACAGCCAATAGTGTGTAAGCCTGGTTCAGCCTTGAGAAAGCACATGTGCATGAAACATTGGGTGCTATGGGAGTTTGTGTTGTCGTTTCATCTGATTTTCTAAATAGATTTATTTTACTACTGAACTGCAGTACTCTGGACTTACATGTTACTCAATTCACTGCACCATGCCACAACTCCATCATTTCTGCTTTCCTGTGTGACCTCTCTAGCTGCTGTACAGTTCAGCTTTCACAATGCTGATGAACTCGTAAATACTTAATATAGCACTTTATCTCCATTTACTCCTCCTCTACTGCTCCCTATTAACCTCCTCCTTCCCCCTTTCTATTTTCTATCAACTCCCCCCCCAAGCGCTAAGCCCTTGCTCAATCTAAACTACCATTTCCCCTTCCTTGACCCCTCTCTCTATTTCCCCTCATAGCGCTCCCACTCAACTACCCTACTTTTTTCTACGTGCTGTTTCTCATTTATCTTGTAACTCTAAATTCTAACGAATGCTGGTTGACGCGCCTGGTGCATCTGAGGTTGTTCAGCCTGCTACTGTTATGCCAGTAATCTCCCCTCCGGTTCTCCCTGGACACACAGTGAGTACTTTTGAAACTGATTTCTTGGTCGTGGGGACATTTAGCGCACGTTGTGAATCGAGTGCTTTGCAAGAATCTCTTCGGTGTTCCACGGACAATGATGGCCTATCTTCTCCCCAGCCTTTTGTCTTGGACTCCCACTTGCCTGGAACTGACTCTAAACAGCTCTGTACTATTGTTACTTCTTGTGCTTTGGAAACAAATTTGTCCGCTGTTATTGGGCAGCCTGCTTCTTCGTTGCCAGTACCCGCTTCCAGTGCTCTCCCTTCTGGGGAGGTTGCAGCTCTGGCGGCATGGGTTTCCCAGGCCTTGGAGGCGGCTGGGTGGCTGAAGTCTCCGGATGGGAAGGGGTGGGATGCAAACCTTGTGTTCTTATCTTCTGACCTGTTACTTACAGACTCGGAGCAGGCTTCTCTTCCGAGTGCATCTATCCCTTTGGGACAAGGCTCCCCTGTTGTACGGCCTCAGTCCTCTGCTGCACAGGCTTTGGATACTCTCCTGGAGAATATTAAGTGTTTGAAGGGAGAGGCTTCTTCACCTACCTCCCTCCCTTGTCTATCTCACATCTTGGGGATTCTCAGCATGCTGCACAGCAGTTGTCCCCTAATGGCCCAGCAGGAGTTTCTGTGGAAACTGCACCTGCACCAGCTGTTGCACCTCCTATTTGGCATACAGGTATTAAGGAAAAATTATTCCCTGGCACTTTTGGGCTTTCCTCAGAACCTGCGGCACGGCGTAATGCGGTGCATCTGAAGTTAAGGGGTCCTACGTCAGAGGTCCCTAACAGGCGGTTTGTTGGACAGGAATTGCTGAAAGGTAGTATGAAGTTTTATGCCTATGAAATCTATGCTTTGATCCATATGCCTGGGGATACTGTATTCGACATTAGTTTTAAACATTCTGCTGGTTTAGACAGGTTCTGGAAATAATTTCAGCTTCTCAAGCATACTCCATTATGGAGTCCTTTTATTGCAATTCCCTTGACAAAACCAGTCTCAAAAAAAAAAAAAATTCACAGTTCTGTTCTGTAATGAGGGAATCAATGTGGCAGACATTACCTATTGGTTACAGCAGCATTGTGTGGTTAAGTGACACCCAGAACCTATTCTGGATGAGGAATGTTTATGGACTGGTGGCTGGAGCTTTTTGGTGGATTCTCGGTTGGAAAATGGTTTAACATGGCATTTGCCTAATTGTTTTTTCCTGGGGAGGGATAGGGGGTGATGTTTTACCCTGGCCAACCACGGGCCTGTTATAAGTAAGGAGCTTAGGGCCATCTTAGTAATGTCTGCGACCAGCAAAAGTGTGGCCTATGTGGAGATTTGGGACACGTAGGTGCACATTGTAGGAATTCTCCTAAATGTAACCTATGTGACGAACTTGGCCATACTTTTCGAGCATGTTCCTGGGCTTCCCATAATAACACAGATCGGGCTATTAGAGCAGAGCAAGATGTTTATGTGGCGACAGCCCAGAAGGAAAGTCAGAAGATTCATGACCTGCTTACTCATCCCCAGGCCTCCCCCTTGGTCTCTCCCCCTCGACCTACGGTCACACCAGAGGCCTCTTCAGCCCCCTTGGAGGCCATCTCTTCAGATATACTCCCCGTACCAGAGACGGTGCTAGATCCAGCTCTCTCTGAACCGGATGTTCCTTCAGTACCTGTGGTTTTACCAGTGGAAGATACCACTGTACATGACATGGACTTGGGTTCCCTTGCTGGCCCCTCGATCTCTGCAGACATGTCTAGTATGCCTCCTCCAGATATACAACAAGAGGCATCTTTCCATCGGATAACTTGTTCTAAATCAAGTAAAGCTCAATTGGAAAATCCAAATGATTCAGATCCCCTTCCCTTACAAAACACCTACGCACCGTTACAAGATCAGGAAGAGGATGGTTTGGCTTCAGATATCTCTTCTGTGGCTTCCTCGCATGCAGAGACAGTCCTGGACATAGGTGTTTGTGATAAACCTAAGCATAAGAAAAGAAAGAAAAGGAAGTGTGTTCTTTGTTGCATATTCTGATTCCTTTTTTTCTGTAGTATTTTCCCATCTCTAGTGTGTTACCAATGGATCTGGGTGTTGTCCTGCTCACCATTATGTTAATAGCATTAAATCTTCCCGTAAAAGACTGGTTACTTTTGCTAGTCTAAGGGAATGCCCGGGTAATATAATGCTGCTTCAGGATACTCTGTTGCATTGTTACAATTAAGAGCAGTGAAATGAGACTGGAGATGGGTTATTTCTTTATGGTCTTTGGGGGAGGATGCATGTGATGGGTTGGGCATTTTGTGTGCTGATATAAATGTTAAAATTCTGAAGGTTTTTGATATTCTGCCAGGTAGAGCTCTGTTGGTTGATTCTGTTCATTCTAATTGTGTATATTGCTTACTTAATTTATATGCTCCCCAACAGAAGGCAGATAGGGCAGCTTTATTTAAAAGGATCTCTCCATACCTCCATACTTCTAAACTAGTGTTATGAGGGGTGATTTTAATTGTGGCCTAGGCCCACGGGATTGTGGTAGGAAGACGCAGAAGATTTTTTGTGACACTAATATGCTTCATGAGGTACTTACACACAATAATCTTGCAAACGTTTATGATGTTTTGAATGTTTCTACGCAGCATACTTTCTTTAAAGGGGGTTGTGTCGTCCCGAATACATTTTTGGTTTTTATCTAGGAGAATTACTTGTTCAGAGGTTGCAATCTTGCTTATGGAAACCTTGGATCATATGGTGGTTAAAATCTGGATAGGTCCGTATCAACAACTTCCTATGGGTCGTGCTTTTCGGAAACAAAATGTTGAATTGTTACATGATGCCGTGTCAGCGGACCAGGTGAATGATCCATTTGCTGCTCAGGCTAATCTTTGCTTTTTGTATGATGGCCCCACTGAATGGTGGGAGGATACCAAACTGGACTTGAAATTATTATTTCTCCAAATTTCAAAGTATAAGGCTAGAAGCCATTATTTAGAATATTTGGGATATAGGGCACAGTATATTAAACGCCTGAACCAGGTGTCGGTTTCAGAGGATTCCCCTTTCCCGAAACTTCAAGAAGTTAAAACTTAAAATGTATAAATTTTTTTAAAAAATTAGGGAAGACAAATGTTTTCTTGTTTACTGGTACTAAGTAGCAAGTAAATCCTTATGATCTTTCCTCACGGAGCTCAGAACGGTTTAGTATGACTGCTTTATTAGATAGTGATGGCACATTGGTGCAGGATGTGAGGGGCATTTGTCGGGTTGTCCAAACTTATGTTAAATCTAAATTTCAGGATGTTTCCTCAGCTTTACCTAGCTCCTTTTTTCATGATTTAGTTATTCCTCCTATATTACCTGAAGACCTAGAGGCTTTGGTGACTCCTATTACTGAAGCAGAAATTTTATTGGCTAAACTTGTACTACCCCAGGAATTGATGGTATTCCCAATGAATTTAATAAAACTTTCTCCGATAGTGTACTTCCATGGTTGCGAGTCCTTTTTCAATCCATCTGGTCAGAAGACGAACTCACACCTAGTATGTGTAATGGGATAATGATATTTCATTATAAAAACAAAGGGGATTCCAGACAGCTCACAAACTGGAGACCCACTAGCCTTCTGACTTCAGATTATAAGATTTTGGCCACTATTTTAATGAACAGACTTTCAAGGGTGGCAAGGAGTCTGCTTATTACGACCCAAACGTGTGCAGTTCCTGGTAGAAATATTGTACACAATTTGAATTATTTAAGGGAATTGGTTGAGCAAAGTTTGTCTAATACTCTGTCCGGTTATCTCCTGTCATTGGATCAGGAAACAGCATTTGATGCCATCCGTCATGAACATGTTTGGGCCGTTTTAAAATGTTATGGTATTCCTGAATCCTTCCTTACTTTGTGGGTAACTATGTATTCTGCGGCACTGATTACTCCCTTGGTGAACGGACATTTGGGCATCCCTGTCCATCTAAACACTGGAGTGCAACAGGGGTGTCCTTTAAGTCCTTTGTTGTTTGTCTTTGGTCTTGATCCTATTTTAAGGTAGATAGACGTAGACTCTCAGGTAATGCTTATTACTTCTACAAAGGGTTGTATATTTCGAAAGTTTTAGTGTATGCAGATGATTGCATTTTCACTATGGCAAATTTGGATTCAGGAATGCGAGTTCTTCAAGAGTTACAACCTTATACAGGTATACGGATTAATTTTACAAAGAGTCGGATGTTGGTTTTAGGCTCTGCCTTGGTTCCTGGTTCTTTTGTAATACAGATAGTTATGGATAATGTAAACTTATTGGTATATATTATGGTACTTCTACTGCCTTACAGTGCAATTGGGATATGGTTTTTGATGTAGCTCAACAGAAAGTTGCTAAATGTCAATCTTGGAAAATGTCACGGAAGGAAAAGGTATTTCTTCTTCGGTCGTATACAACCCCGATTTTTCTATATGCATCACGTGTTCCCTCTCCCTTATGGTATGCATGTGAAGATCATGGGCCTTTTTTTTCTCATTTTTATGGGGGAGCAAGCTAAATCCTGTCAAACGGGCATATATATATATATATATATATATATATATACATACACATACACAGAGCTTGGAAGTCAGGAGGTCTTAATATGATCCAGCCTTTAGTGGGGTTTTTTTTTTTGGTAATTTTTTTTTATAGCACTATTCGAACGATGCTATTGGCTACCGAGGATATGGGATCTCTCTGCATGAGTTTATGGGGAACAGAGTTCCTGGTGGCCTGGGGTAGAGGTAAATGGCACCAGTCAGAAAAATTGCTTCCTGATTATGTTAGATTGACTCTTAAATATGTTAGAATGTGGAAGATTGAGCTTCTTTGGTTTATTTCTCATGAAAAAAAATCATTCTATAAATGTGTTGTAGATTCCTGTTATATTGAAGATCCTTTGTTTTTTGGTTCCTGCTACTGTGAAAACTGACTTATTGCTTGCTAGCATGATAGAGCCCAGAATTCCAAAGAAAATGCAAGATATGGTTTGGCTTTGTGGGCATCAGAAGCTTACTGTACGGAATAATCAGAAACATAAACAGTTAGGAGACAGATACTGTTATGAACCTTCTTGTAAGGGGTGTTTGGAAACCATACATCACCTGTATTTTGACTGTGTTCATGTGCATGGATTCTGGTCAACACTGGCTAATTTGTGGGTGAACCAGTGTTTCAATTTATGACATGACATCTTAATTTTGGGACAAATTCCAAAAGAATGGCATAAATGGAATCAGGGTACGGTTTTTGTGGTTCTGGCTTGTATCAAATGGGCTATCTGGCAAGTAAGATGTTTACGCTGTCTTCAGAATAAAACTATTCACTTGCAGGATGTTATTTTTCCACTTCCAGAGTGACCTGGATAAATTATACGAGTATGAGTTTCATACTCTGGGGTCTGAAGTGGGACAACATTTATGGCATAATGTTGGGTGGGTGGGTTAGTCTGCCTATTTTTTGGATGTTATGGTTAGCTGATGGCTGTTAATTTTTCTGTTTTTCCTGTTTTGATTCCCTCACTGTTGTTGCTTTTTCTTAGGTGAATTTATGTTAATTTGTGTATTAGCTGATGAATGTGTCAGGTTTTTGCTCTCCCTACCTTTCTGATTTGTGTTGTGTTCTTTGCTTGTATTTTGTTTTTGATCTCTAATAAACATTTTCCCTATTCTTTTCGATAAGTGCCATGGGATCTTTAACATCCACCTGAACTACCACCAATCCAGGCAGATGGGACCTCGGTTTAATGTCTCATCTGAAAGACGGCACCTCAGAAGTGCAGCACCCCTCATGCTGCACTACAGTGTCAGTAGTGGGATATTAACCCAAGTGCCAGATGTGGGAACTGAACCCACAGCCCTCTGATCTCCCGGCCTCAGAGGCGAGTGTGCTACCTACAGAGCCACTGACACTTCACCATCACACTGAGGGAGCAGGACTTTTCTAACTCACCATGAGTTATGGTCCTGCCTCCTTCCCTCCCCCGAACACTAGAAGATAAATTGTATTTTTTTTCCCCACTTTCTTTCTTTTTATTCCACCTTACTACCCACTTACCCCACTCCTTCAGACTTGATCATTCCCCTGGCGATCCTCCCACTGAGTCTGCACCTAGAGTGTCAGGCATACTCCTGTATCCCCCCCTTACCTTCTGCAGTGCCTGTACATTGGGGTCTGCCCGTGGTAGGTGGTCCAGGAGATTAGGTCAGTCGTCATCTTGGGGTTGAGCAGGGTGTTTTCCGCTTTGCTCCCTCTTAAGTCCCACTACCCCGGAGGACGTTGGCACGTAGAACTGATGACCAGGTAGACGGGCTGACGCACATCATTGTCAAGTGCCCGCAATGTCCTCCCCTCCCTGGTTCCAAAGAACCGCCTGTGCCCCGATCCCCGTGCTTCCACAGGCACAGGTGCATCAGGTACTCAAAGCACCCAAGGAAGCCACCCCTGGAGGAGGAGAGCATCCGTTGGGATACTTGATCCTCCTCCCCCCCCCAGTTGGCCAGAGTCCGTTCCTGAACCTGGCTCACCGGTGAGGTGCAAGGTGTGGCATCCAGCGCCTCAATGCCACCGGGCCGGCTCGATAAATTGTATATTTTAACATAGAAACATAGAAGTTAACAGCAGATAAGGACTGCAAGGCCCATCCAGTCTGCCCATTTCTTTTTCTACCTTATAAAATTTGCCATCGGCCTTTGCTCTGTCAATTACCCATCTATTCATACTCATTTGTGTGCTCCCTTATGCCCATCCCATGCCTGTTTGATGCCCTGCACTGTATTCATATCCACCACTTCCTGAGGTAGCCAATTCCATGCATCCACCACCCTTTCTGTGAAAAATAACTTCCTGACATTACCCCTTAATCGGCCTTTCTCTAATCTCATGCTGTGTCTTCTTGTCCTGCTATTTTTCTTATATTGCAACATGTTAGAATCTTTCACCTTGTTAATGCCCTTAAGGTGTTTGAATGTTTCGATCATATCGCCTCTCTTTCCCCTCCTTTACTCTAGGGTATACATATTGAGCTCCGTTAATCTGTCCTCATGTGTTTTCTGATGCAGTCCCTGCACCTTTTTGGTTGCCCTTCTCTGGACTGCCTCAATTTGGTTAATGTCCTTGTGAAGGTGTGGCCTCCAGTACTGCACGCAGTACCCCAGATGGGGCCTAACCAGTGTCTTGTAAAGAGGGATTATTACCTCCCCTCTTACAACTTGTGCTACCCCTACTAATGCACCCCAACATCCTCCTAGCCTTACCTACTGCTTTAGTGGTCTGCTTGGATGATTTCAGGTCATCTGTAATGATGATGCCTAAGTCTCTTTCTTCCCTTGTGACTGCCAGCAACTCCCCTCCCAGCCTATAGGTGGCTTCAGGGTTTCTCTTCCCTATGTGCATGATCTTGCACTTCTTTGCGTTAAACCCCAGTTGCCACTCTTCCAACCATTTTGCCAGTTTATCCAGATCTCCTCTCATTCTACCCACCCCATCTGGATCATTTACTCTGTTGCAGATCTTGGTGTCATCTGCAAACAGACAAACCTTACCCTCCAGTCCATCTGCAATGTCACTGATGAAGATATTGAAGAGGACTGGCCCCAGAACTGATCCCTGAGGTACCCCACTCGTGACTTGCATCTCTTCTTACTATATACCGTTTACCACCACTCTCTTTTTTTTTTTCTGCCTGTCAACCAGTTTGCCACCCAGTTGACCAACTTCTGAACCACCCAGAGCTTACCCAGCTTATTAATCAATCTTCTGTGTGGAACATAGTATCGAAAATTAGGCGACATCAACTGCTCCTCCTTGGTCCTCCACTCTGGTTACCCACTCAAAGAAATCTATGAGATTAGTTTGACAGGACCTTCCTGTTGTAAACTCATGCTGTCTTTGATCCTGTGCTATGGATTCCAGGTGTTGCACTATCCTTTCCTAAAAGGAGTGCCTCCATAATCTTGCCCACTACTGAGGTGAGACTGATTGGTCTGTAATTCCCTGCCTCCTCCCTGCAACCACTGTTGTGGAGCGGGATTACATGAGCCCTTCTCCAGTCTTCTGGGACCTCTCCTGTGCTCAATGACTCACTAAACAGTTCTGATAATGGCTCTGCTAATTCCACCCTTAGCTCCTTTAGTACCCTGGGATGTATGCCATCAGGTCCCATTGCCTTGTCTACCCTGAGCTTATTAAGCTCTCGTAGGACCCTTTCTTTTGTGAAGGGACTATTGCACACCTCCCTCCCCCCTGTGTCCATGGTGCTAAGCTGTGGGCCCTGCCCTACCTTCTCTTCAGTAAATATTGAGCAGAACTATCTATTTAGGATATATGTTTTTACATGGTCCTCCTCTTCACACACCCCTTATCCCCTCTGATCTCAGCAATACCCCCTCTGGACTTTCTTCTTTCACTAATTTATCTATAGACAGTCTTGTCACCTTCTTTTACTGTTTGTGCTAGTGTTTCCTCGGTTTGGTCCTTTGCTTGCCTCACTACCTTCCCTGCTTCCCTTAGGGTAGTTTGGTATGCCTCTCTATCTTCATCCCGCTGCGTTCCCTTATATTTCCTGAAGGCCAGCCTTTTGGCTCTGACCTTTTCTGCTACTGTTTTTGAGAACCAAAGTAGTTTCCTTCTTCTTTTGCACTTCCTCTTCTCTCCAACACAATGGGATGTTGTTTCAAGTATTGCATCCTTACTGCTTGCCCACTTTGTCTGTACCCCTCATCTGTATTTCTACTTGCCAGGGCTAGCTTAACTTTGTTGGCCATCCTATCAAAGTCAGCTCCTCTGAAGTCCCATATTTCTGCCTTGGAATGGGATGATTTAGTTCTAGTGGCCAAACTGAACCATACCACGTGATGGTCAATGGCCCCCAGGTTACCTTCTACCTGGAGATCTGTGATCCTTTCCCTGTTATACAGTACTAGATCTAGGATAGCCCTATCTCTTGTGGGTTGTTGTACCAGTTGTTTGAGGCCCTCCCCTGCAGGGAATCCATTATGTGGCTAGTTCTGGCAGATGTTCCCGCTGGTATTGACCAATCTGTATCTGGCATGTTGAAGTCTCCCATTATCAGAACCTCCCCTTTAGCTGTCATGTTTTGTATATCTTTTAACAGTAATGTGTCAATGTCCTCCCCCTGGTCTGGAGGCCTGTATACAACCCCAGTTCGTACGGCTGTCCCATTTACTGTTTCCAGGGTGACCACAGTTCTTCTGGCTCCTATGTGTATTATGAATTTCTGTAGCTTTGATATTTTCATTGACATAAGGGCCACTCCACCCCACACACCTTGGTCTCTTCTGAACAGTACATAGCCAAGTACTGAAGTCTCCCAAGTGTGGTTACTGGTAAACCATGCCTCGCTAATGGCTACTATGTCCAGTTTAGCCTCTGTCATTATTACCTGCAGGTCTGGGATCTTGTTTCCCAGACTGCGAGCATTTGTGCACATTATTTTCCACTGGCCAGATTTCGGTGCGTTAGTTGTTGGGTGAGGTCTGGCGTTTCCCCTGTGCATCGTATGGGGAGCCAGACCTTTTTCCTTACCTGGTGATGCAAATGAACTACAAACATGCCGAGCTCCTGTTTGGCCACTAGCTGAGGGGGAAGGGGTGCTCTTCCCATTCGACGTATCGAGTGCTGCACCCCTCTCCCCATTTGCTAGTTTAAATATTCTGCAAAGATGTCAAACTTCTGCCCCAATGCACTGACTCCCTCCTTAGTCAGATGCTGGCCATCAAATTTAAAGAACTTTCGCTCCCAAAACTGTTGCCAGTTCCCTACAAATGTGTGTCCTTTTTCCTGGCACCAGCCCTTGAGCCACATGTTTAGCCCCCCATCTCACCTTCTCTGACCTTCCGTCCATCTGCCCCCCCGCCAGACTGGCAAGATCTCAGAGAAGGAGATGCTGGAGTAAACAGATGATAGTTTGTCACAGGTGTTCCTTGGTCTCCACAACTGACCGGCTGGCGAGATAGTTAGTCCCTATGTGTACCAGGACATCAATGTTTTCTCCTGCTTCCTTTACAGTTTTAGCAATGCGGTCAGTGTCTCTCCATGCTGACATACCTGGGAGACATCTGAACATTACCCCTGGCTGGAGATAGCTATCAGCTCCCCGAATCATGGAGTCTCCTTTGATCAGATGGTTTTGGGATTTCCTTTTTCCTTTTTGTTTCACTTCCTGTTTTGGGTGAGTTTTGTTGCACTAGCTCCTGTGCTACAGTGTCCTGCTCTGCAGTGTCCTCTGCCCCTTTGTTTGATTCCGGAGATAGAAGCAGATACCAGTTTGTAGTTTTTATATAGTTTGCGGAGGTGATACGTTGGAGAGCACCAAGTGATGGGGCACCCGATTTGCCCCTCCTAACCACTTGCCAACCTCCCGGACCAACTACCCTCTGCGATCGAGGTGCTTCTGTTGGATGTTGGGGAAATGCCAGGCGGTTCTTAAAATATAGTTCCTCCTGAATATACAATTTGAGGCATGTAATCTCTGCCCATGCTGCCTGGAGCTGAGCCCTTAGATCTCCAATGGCCCAGCATGTAGGACAGTGTCCTAAATCCTGTAAAACTGCCTTTCTCAAAAGTGTCCCACAGTACCTGCAGTTGTTAATATCCATTCCAGAGAAGTTGCTGGGTTTACAACCTGGTGTTAAGAGTTAGGCAATTGCAAATAATAATAGAATATGATATAACATACAGATAGATAACTAAGTGTCCAGGTGCAAAGTGAAGTATTTCTTTGTATAACAGATGCTACCAGTATAGTGACATATTCAAGCTTATCAGTTGAATGCAACTCCCCCATGCTATGCAATCCCCTAATACCATTTTCCCTTGGTACTTGTCCTGGTTTGAAAGTTGCAACAGTTTAGCATCCACAGCCTCACTGGGTGGGCTTGTCCACATGTTAACCACCCTCCGCAGTAATGATTTATGTTTCTCCTTATTCTGTCACCTCCCCCAGTTTTTATGCATTTCCTGTTGGTACTCATCACCAGGTCATACACCTGTGTATACTCTACCCTATCCATCTCATCAATACTGAAGAAGTATGAAGACACAAAAGAAGGACAAAATAATGACATAAAAATTAGCAGGAGGCTAGTCTGTGGCTGCTAATTCTGAAGAAAATCACTGTATCAAGACCTGCATAATTCTGGAACATCAAGCACTGCCCCCCCACCCCCAGCTCCTGAACAGAGGTTCTTGCCCGACTCAATGACCATCAGTGTTCTGGGGACTCCCACCAGATTTAGTTCTGGCACCCATTAAGCCAGAAAGGCCTCTCTCTGGGGTTAGGCTGGTTTTAGTTTGCCTACGATCATAGTGTTGTTACCCCTTTTCTCCAAATCTAGCTATTAAGCCTTTACAATCTAATCCTAGTAATGCGAACACTGTAAGACCATTATGAGGACACTGTTTAAAAGGTAAACACATTTTCTTTCATTTTGTTACACCCTCCCAAAAGAAGTACGGGGAGGAGTTGGGGCAGACTTCTGGAGGGAGCACATGCGAACACGTGCACGCTCCCCTCTGTCAGCGTCACTGCACACCCCCAGCTCCAGGGAGAACACCAGAGAAGAGGAGTTGCCATGGCACAATGGTGGAGGGTGCCTCGCAGGCTCCGCTCCCGACTAGCCACAGCACTGGCCCACTAGATCCAGACCCTGGTGGGGGTTGGGGAACCCTGCCGACCCCAGGGGGGAAAGCCCTGGGAGTTTGGGTCAGCACCGGCTGGTGGATGTCGGGGGATGGGGCTGGGTGTGCCCTCCGAAGAATAGCTGGCACAGAGCAATAAAAAAAAAAAAAGAAAGAAAGCATTTTGACTGCCATCCCACTGGCGCAGCGGTAGCACTACCACTCATGATGCCGGTGATCCGGGTTCAGTAGCGAGCCCAGGACAGGACCAGCCGGTGGGGGAGAAGGACTGAGCACCTGATAGGCCGCTCCCCTTCTCCAGGAGGGGTGGGCTGCAATCCTAGCTGCTATACCACCATCATCTGGGTGACCACAGGTGGTGCTGGCGCAGCTGAGAAGGCGGACTAGTAGGGAGAGGCAGGCGCTGGCCGAGAACCGGAACAGAGGTGTGTCTCCATGTGCCTCCGTCTCATTGGTCCTCCCCGAGCGCTGATGTTGGCAGAGGCCGGGGGACAGAACAAGGAAAAAGACCCCACACCTGGTCCAGGCGACGGGCTCCTGCACCGAACGTCCACAGAGGAACCGGGGAAGTGGGGGCTCCAGTTGCACACTCCCCTGAAGTTTCAGAGAAGGTAAGGGGGAGCCTCCTCTGCCCCACCTGGGGGGTCATCTGGACCTCTAGAGGTACTGGAGCAGGGCACCATCAGAGCAATCCCCTGGTCCTCTCGGCATAGCCTGCGTGGTGCATTGGGAGCCCTGAGAAAGGAACTGTACGCGGAGACAGAGGGGCAGAAAGAAAGAGGGGAAAAAAAAAAAAAAAGGAAAGCATTTTGATTTATTTGTGTAACCTACAGAGAACCATGAGAATCAACCCCCCCAACATTTTCATTGCGGTTCCAGTGCTCTCCCAGTTTAATTTTACATTTTCCTTGCAACTCAAGAGAAATCTTCCTATGGATTATACTATTTCCTGTGGAAGATGAAGTGCTGTATTTTCCAATTTAGCCAATGCAACTATAGGGAACAGTTTCCCTGTAGATGGCTTCAGATCCCAGTAAAATACAGGAATCCCTGTAAGTCTGCAGTTTCCATCCCAAGCCTGTGTCATCCAGTCATAACTAGCATTTTGAGGGATTGGAGGGTCCACTGATGGCTGCAGCAAAAGGTCAAGTCTCGTCAGATGAGCTACCACTGGAATATTGTGTGCCCCCAAAGTAGGGCTGGACAAAATCAGCAAATTTCAATTTCGCTGAATTTTCATGCAATTCTTTAATTGGTCATAACTTGGTTAGTCATAGCTAGAGATCTGAAATTTGGAATGCATAATGTGTGGAAGGGGCCCTAAAAGAATGCCAAGTGTCATTACACTTAGATGAGGGATGGGGCAATTATAGAGGCGCAAAATCTGGCAATTTATTGTTCATGTGAAAATTTCTGAAAGTATTTCCATTCTTACAACACTGCCACCTTTGGAGCTACATAACTGAACATTTATTATACATACTTTCTTGGAAGAGTCTCAGAAACTGCTAAATAGAGGAGTAGCTGGTTACATAACTTGTAAGTTACAGCAGTTCAAAATGTCACACTTTATATTTAAATTGTGTGAAAATTTCCAAAATATTTGGATGTTTATAGCTGTACTGCTAGTGCAGATATACACTCAAGATCTGGCATGTGTACCAAAGTAAATATGTCCTGGATCTATTAAGGCTGCATAAATGTGGTTCAGTACATTAAAATGTATTGTGGATGGCTGTCCCAGTGGCGCTGAGGGTTGAGACGCTGGACGCCACACCTCGTGCCACACCAGTGACCCGTGTTCAGGAATGGACACAGGCCACTGGGGGTCGGCAGGGGAGAAGGAGGATCGAGCATCCGGAGGACTGCTTTCCTTCTCTGGGGAAGGGCGGGTTTTCCTGGTGCCGGCATCGGTTGCCTCCTGGCAGAGGCTTGGGGGGGGCAGGGCGTTGCGCCGTAACATGGGTTGGAGCTGGGACAGATGCCTTCCCGCCAGCATCATTGCATGTTCTCAGCTCCAGGGGAACAGTACAGAAAAAAAAAATTAAAAATCACCGGCCCCGCATATGAGCCACCTCGGTGCTCGACCCTCCAGCCACCACAGTTCCACTTCGGCAGCCCCACTCGGGGGGGGGGCCTTCCCCAGGTGAGGGTCACCGAGGATAGGTGAGCCCGTTCGAGGGGTAGGGTGCCAGCGGCACAAAGAATGATTAAAAAAAAAAAAAATGTATTGTGGATACTTTAGAAATTACAAGCTGGCAAAATCTGCCCACAAATTGTCGGGCGCATAATAGGTAATGCCAGTAGAGTTCCACTTGTGGAATTTAACTTTCACAAAACACTTATCACCACTGAATTACTTTACCTGTACTAGTATCCCTGCAATGCTCCTCCAACACTCCTGGGACAGTTATGCCTGGCAACATGCTCTGTCATGAATAAAGACATCCGGATACCTCTGTCCCAATGGCCTAAGTCACAACTAGTTGTAAAGGCCTGGCATCACTTGGTGCCACTGTTTTCAAACAGTTAAAATATACACTGTTATGTACATTTACGAACGTACGAAATTGCCAGCAGATACAGGCCATTTGGTCCATCTAGTCTGCTTGAGTGTGCAGCACTTCAATCCATTAGACTGCAGCTACCCCCCAAATGCCCTCATTTGACTTTGACAAAAGTATCACAGCATTCCACAATTTCACAAAAGCTCATCAAATTCAACTTTAATTACTGGGTTATTCTGGAATCTTTGGCTGCTTATAACTTGGTCAGCCTCTCAGCAACAGATTAGAGAGTTGACAGACACACACAGCCTATTTTTTTTTTTTTTTTTCATATTTTTTTCTCCCGGCCAGCAGCTTATCTCTCAGAGATATACCTTGTCCACAGGGACATACCCTGATTAGGCTGAATCCAGCCATCATTCAACTGACTACCAGATTCTTCTCCCACATTTTTTCCCCTCCCACCTCCCCTGGTGGGGGGTAGTGCCCCTGTCAGCCTTGCAAAGCCACCGCTTCCCCTGCGGCAAAAGCAAGCTTCCTTGCCCCACGTGCAGAGATCACTGTGTTGGTGGAACCCACCACCAACCCTCCCCAACCAAGAAGCACTGCTGAGCGGCAGCGGTCTCTGCCACAGCCTGCCTCCTGACTTGACTTTCCGAGCTCGCTTCCCGATCCCCGGTCATCAGCATGGCAGCATGACGCCCTGCTGCTGGGCCATGGGGGGGTGACCTCAAGACTTATATCTAGGGTTAATGAACTTAATGAAACCAGTGCTATTCAATTCTTGAGTTTTAAAGTTATAGGAGCTTAAAATTCTGCAGTTTACATTCTTGTGAAATGAAATTTAAAAAATTTCCGACAGTTTCGAGGCTTATAACTCATTCAACTTTCAAGATAGAAATTTGCAACTTAGTACACTTATGCATGGACCTTGGTAAAGTCACGATATCAAATGTGGTGCAATCTGGACAAATACGGTTAAAATTATACAGAAATAACTGAAATGAGGCTGGATGATCGAAAGGCTGTGGGTTCTAGCCCCACACCAGGCACTTGGGTTAAATCCAGATACTGACACTGTAGTGCATCAAGAGAGGGATGCTGCGCTCCTGATGTGTTTTTAAACAGAGGTCCCATCTGCCTGTTCTGGTGATTATTCAGGTGAACGTTAAAGATCCCATGGCACTTCTCAAAAAGTGTACAGGAATTTCCCTTGTCCTGGCCAAATTTCCCCAATTCACTGAAAATACCACCAACAGCTTCATCTGGTTCAGTTTCATTTGGTTACCATCTGTTGTACGCCCCGAAAAAGGGACTTCTAGTCTCAGTCTGCATACCCAGTCAACAAATGCAATCATAAAATTGTATGTGATATTTCGTGGAAGCAAAATCGGAATTTCGCCAGAATTTTTCTAGTGAAAGATAAATTTCACCCAACCGTACCTCAAACTAAAACAATTTCCAATAGCAGCTCTTTAGCTTTCCATGCGATTCCTCCTTGCCTCCCCCCACCCCGGATCCCGGAATCACTGCGTTCTCAATACCTTCAGATCACACTTCTCATGTACCACGTGTAGCTAAGCGAATCTAGTAATGAAATGCTCCATGGAAAACATGTCAGCCTCTCGCTCCTTGTCTCTTAACACTGATGGTGTTTTAGTTTATTCCCGTCTCTTACCACACCAGCCAACCTATATATACCACATAACGTTGTCTGGTCATCCACCCATTCCCACCACAATGTTCTCTAACTTGCACTGTCAGCAGAAGGCTATGCAACGAATTTTCTGAACACCACCCAAAAAAAAGGAGAGATCGCAGCCACAGACCTCCCTCCGGTCAAACCTGCCACACTTTGCCCCAGGCACTCCTTCCGCATACAGCAGAATACAACGCACCACGCAGTGAAAATCAGATGTTACGCAGCTCCTGTGTCCCGCTACTGAATTCCCGTTTTCCAAACCAATTAATCTAAAGGTCAGGGGCACAGGAAAAATAAACATTCACACCACCCTTGCAAGGGCAATTCCGCAAGTTTTTTTTTTTTTTTTTATGCAATTTATAAAGTAAAACCGAGAGAGAATCACAGAGTTTAGCAGACTGGAAGCGAAAGTCGTCAGAGCACAATCACAGAGCAGCCAGCTTCACGCAGGCCCGTCTAGCACAAAATGTATAATAAATAAATAATGACAGCTGAACAATCCAGATGCAACAGAACGCGCACACGTAACGCACACAGCAATGGATGCAAACGAACCTTTCCTTTTGGTCCAGGTCTACACCAGCCCCAATTTCCCGATGCCGGTTAGTTTCGTGAAATGGACGTAGTTGGTGTCAAGTTTGTGTTGCTGTGATGCAGAGATGGACAAGAACTGAAACCGTGTGTGCCTGCTACCCCAAACTCCATAATCTCGTCTCGTGTGCCCCCAGCGGCGCGACGCCCCATGTCATGCAAAGTGTGTTTATGTTGCAGACACTCTCTCCACGTGTGTCCTTCATCAGCTGAATGAAATGGACAAGGAAGGGGAGGAAACCTCGCGAGACTTGTGCTTCGCCCCTCCTAGACCCCGGCCTCTAGCTAAATCTGCGCCTCGCAGTGTAATCGGGCAGCACTCGAACCCGCCCACCGCGGCGAGACTGAGTCTGGCCCCTCCTAGACCCGCCCACAAGCGCCCTGCGTGGTGCTATCAGTGACAGCCGGAAGGGCGATTGTGTATGATATCTGGCTACCATCACATTCACGGTAATGTTGTAGCGCTCTGGTTACGCTGCTGGCACGCTCCACGGCAGGTTATCCTGTCAGTTATTTTTTTATTAGTTTGAATTCCCACACCCCCCGTGTAAAAAAAAAGGGGCGTGGAGGCAGCGCCCACCCACTCAAATAAACTGACAAAAATTAAATTACCCACAGCAAGCACCCGACGAAAGTAGCCTGCGCATCATGCACCCGATGAAACTATTGTATTCTCTGTAGTTTTACCGTAGGCTAAAAGCGGTGGTCCGATATTTTACACAATCCTCCATTCCGCGATGTTGAAATCCTCCCCGTCCATACCTCTCAACTGTCTCTAATTAGAAGGGATGCCCCTCAGAATTGCTCTGTCCCTTGGGAAAAGGTGCTGTCCACACATAAAATGTGCTGATGCTGAATCAAATATCAACTTTATGCAAGTAAACACGGTGGTTTCCATTGTGTTCTGAGTGTGTATCTCCATGTTTAAAGATGTGTCCCTCAGTGTGAGGGTTAGTCATAAGTGCGGAACAGGGGGCCACTAGGGCCATGGCCCTACCACTTTCATAAGTGGCCCTAGCAGTTTTTGCAATCTTGTTAATGTCTTTAATAGGGGATAATTTACCCCTTAGGTCCTTGGCCCTACCACTTTTCAAACCATTCCAGTGATCAGTGTCCCTCATTGTTCCTCATTTTAGTGCATGTTTCCCTCAGTTCAGTGACAAAAGGTTGAGAGGTATGTCATTGTCTACATTGCTGTTGTACCAGGTCCTCCCTTGTGATGGGGAGGACAGGCATACATCGATCTTTTATTTAAAATGTTGTTTATGCGGAGGGGTAGCACTGGGCCACGTGGCACTTACAGCCTTGACCCGGGTACAGAAATAACAAACTTAAACAGATACCCAACAATATAACTTCATACTTCCATAATTGTGGAAACTACATATGTAACCCCCTTGCAAATGGGGGTTCCTAATTTGCCAGCCTGGCTTAACTTAGCCCTTTTGTTCTGTCCTTCTCCTGCTGTCTCTCAGGCTTCTCCCGACTTGGCCCCTAGTTTTTCTGGCCCCCCCCCCCAGTTCCTGCTTTGCCTTTCTGTGTGCCCCAACCTGCAGCCCAATTGAAATCCAGCCCCTCGGGGCTTAAAACACTGACCGCGATCTCCCACTGCTGAAGTACTGCCTCCAGGGCAGCAGGAATCCCATTGGCGCACAAAGCGCCTTTGATGTGAAGCCGCTTGTTTTGCAGTCACCTCAGGGACTGTGCCGTGGGTCCTGGGATCCCTTCCACCTATTTGGGACCTGGTGACCATGGACAGCCTGCTGGGAGAGCCACTCTGGTGGGAACTGAAAGAATTTGACCGGGGCTCCATTTAAGTATGCCTGAGAAGGGCCCCAGTCATCTGAATAACGCATAACAATGTCTGGCTGCCTCGGGGTAGCTATGTTCGGCTTTTGCCGAAAATAAATGTTTTAAATAATGGAAACTGTTGCTGCATAAGGTGGATTTACGGTACATGTGGGGGAAAGTGTTTAAAGTTAAAATTAGTACTGTTTCCCTGGCAATTCCTGTATTTGGGACTCTTATGTGTCCGCTTGTCAGCTGCTGCTGGGGGAGCTTGCATAAGTGCAGTAGCGACAGGAAAACTAAAGGAGCCACCCCTTTCATCTGTACAGTGACTGCAAGTACAGCCTTTAAGCTACAGAACTGTGGGGCATTTGCAGCAAATAATTATTTCTTTCTGGCTGCACCAGGACATTATTCAGGACTGTATCTAATCTGCTATAAGAGACGGTGGGTTAAGCAGCCATTGCCAGCAGCACAGCCAATTGGAATGTCAGCAATAAAAAGCCAGGACTTGTGGGACATTCACTACACCTCATGGGTAAACACCCAAGTGCTCATGGGGATTTACAGGCACATTATTTTAGGCGCCAAGTCTACAACCCAATTGTGCCTCAAGTGTTCTGATTGACAGGCCCCTCAGCCACTTGGAGACATGTCACCCCATCTCTGCTGCCAATCAGGAGTCAAGCTAGGAGCTCTATAAAGAGAGAGTGTTGCCAGTTTGTCTGGAGATTTTGAGAGAGCAGCCAGAGCAGGCTCCAGCCTGCTGGGAGCCCCCCACAACGGTGGGGCTCAGGCCCCAGCCATGCCACCAGGCCTGGGCCTTTCAATCCAAGCCCTTTCAGCTATTGGGGGCATTTATTATTTTATTAAGTTAAACTTTACCAGTTATAGTAATTGTACTTTCTGCAACAGCTAGTCTGGAGGTTGCCAGTACTGTCCTACAGAAGCTAGCCCTCCCTCCCACGTCGAGGAAAGACGTGGACTGAAGATCAGCTGTCCTGCAGCGGTGAGAGCACTGACTAGACCAGATGACATCATGCAGTGGTAAGAGCGCTGACCGAGTACCTCAGCAGTGAGACAGCTGAAGAAGTCTTCAGGATGCCTTCAATTGCGGAAGAAACCCGTGGAGGACCTGAGTGAGTACCCCTGTAAACCCCCCCCCCCCCCAGTGTGAGGGAGAAGCTGAGCAAGTAATCTTGGGAGCCTCAAGCCACGCTAAGAAATATGTGCTGTTGAGTCTGAAGTATTGAAGTTATCAGTCTGAGCTACTAACTCCATAAGAGATTGCCTAGTTCAAGTAAATGAGTGCATCTTGTCTGTGGCCCAAATGGCTAAGTGGCAGGTGTAGCAAGATGCCTGGCATAGTAAAGCATATAAATGTGTTGCAAGTTGTGTAGCTATGGGTTAGAGTCCTGCCGTCGTGGAGCTGACTGCCAATCCGCATTTGCCACTTCATGAGACAGGAGGCCCTAGAGCATATTATATCTAAGATACCCTGAAGAGAATTGACCTGTGTCTGACCAGAATTTAGTCTGAGAGCGCTTGGGATAAGTGTACAATGTCTAGACGTGCTGGATAAGACTCTGCTTGTGAATAATGTTCTTGGTATATAGAATGTACTGGGTGTGACTGCCTGTAACTAAATTATGGGATGCTTGATGAGAGTGTCACCGTCAGCTTACTCTGATGGTATATAAAGTACTGGATGTGACCGTGTTTAAATTGCATATAGGATGCTTGACAAAAGTATCACTCTCATTGCATTGGATGGGACTTTCAAATATTGTGCTGAATGTTCTGGATGTAACATAGAAACATAGACTTTGATGACAGATAAGGACCACTTGGTCCACCTAGTCTGCCTATTTCCCTACCTACAGGATAAGCTGCAGATCCTAGTTAACCAACAGCCTATTTCTTCCTACCCCCCAGAAGAATTGCCTTATGTTTGTCCCATGCATTCTTGAATTCTCCCACAGTTTTAGACCCCACAACCTTCTCAGGAAGGCTGTTCTATGCATCCACCACCCTCTCTGTGAAAAAATACTTCCTCACATTGCCCCAGAGCCGTCCCCCCTCTATCTTCAAATTGTGTCTCCTTGTTCTTGCACATCTCTTTTTCTGAAAGATGCTACCCTCTTGGACTTGTTGATTCCACATGAGGTACCAAAAGTTTCTATCATGTCCTCCTTCTCCCTCCATTCCTCAAGGGTATACATATTAAGTAAGCATTAATCACACGCCAGATGGGGGCTCTGCCGAGTGGATTAATGCCGGCACAGAGGTTGGTGCCCGAGGGCATAGCGAGGGTCAACCGCCCAGCGAGCGTTAATCCATGGCGAAGCAAAACGAGTGATTAATGCGCTGCTGTATATAAGGCTCGTTGCGGCGGCGGATGAGCCTATGTTACGCGACGTACCCTGGCTGCTGTGCAACTGCAGCAGGCGCAGAGTTCGCGAACAGCCACAGCTGCCTGCAGTGGTCGAGTGGTCATAAGCCACAGGTAATGCCCGCTCGGTCAGTACCAGCTGTGGCCATGGAGGCACCGGGTAGCAGCCGCTCCGTTCCTCACGAGCCCCGCTGTCTGTGCAGTTCCATGGGAAAGGCAGGGAAGACTTGACAGCTGCCTATCTGGAACACAATCTGTTCTGCCACCGTTTGGTTCAAAATGGCCGTCACTTACGACACTGTCTTCTGCACCCTTATCACCTGTTCCCTGCCAGTCCCACGGTACTGCACTCACATAACAGAGGCGGCTCAAAATCACGGAGCGGGCTGCTACCCTCGGGAGCCTCCATGGCCACAGCTGGTACTGACCGAGTGGGCATTATGTCTGGCTTAATACCCGCTCGGTTTCAGTCAGCTGTGGCCATTCGGCCAATCCTCGCGCTCCTTTGCAGCGCCCGACTGAGAGCCATGTTACAAGCTCATTTAGTCTCTCCTGGTATGGCTTCTCTTGCAGACCCTGCACCATTTTAGTTGCCCTCCTCTGGACTGACTCCATCCTGTCTATGTCCTTGCGAAGATGGGGTCTCCAGAACTGGACACAGTACTGCAGATGGGGTCTCACCAACTGTACAGAGGGATAACAACTTCCTGTTTTCTGCTGGTGATGCCTCTCCCTATACATCCCAGTAACCCCCAAGCCCTCTCTACTGCCTTTTTACGTTGCTTGCTAATCTTAAGGTCATCTGATATGATTACCCCCAGGTCCCTTTCCATTTTTGTTGTTGTTACTACCTCCCTCTCCATTGTGTAATCTTCCCCTGGGCTTTTGTTTCCCAGGTGCATTATTTTGCACTTCTTTGCATTGAATCCAAGCTGCCATACTTCTGACCATTCCTCCAACCTTGCCAAGTCCCTTCTCATCCTTTCCATGCCTCCTTGTGTATCAACCCTGTTGCAGGTCTTTGTATCATCTGCAAAGAGGCATACTTTTCCTTCCAGTCCCTCTGCAATGTCGCTTATAAAGACATTAAAAAGGACTGGACCCAGTACTGAACCCGGTGGTACCCCACTAGTAACCCCTCTTTCTTCAGCATGGACCCCATTTACAATTACCTTCTGTGTCCTGTTGTTCAGTCAATGTTGTACCCAGGCTACCACCCTGGGATCCACTCCCAGGCTGGTTAATTTCATTATTAATCTTTTGTGTGGGACTGTGTCAAATGCCTTGCTAAAGTGTAGGTAGGCCTTTTCCACAGTCCCTCCCTGGTCTACTACTTTGGTCACCCAGTCAGAGAAATCAATTAGATTCGTCTGACATGACCTTCCCACTGTGAACCCATGCTGCCTTGGGTCCTGTGCCTCACTGGCCTCTAGGTACTCAACAATTCTTTCCTTCAGAAGTGATTCCATCACTTTCCCTACCACAGAGGTCAAACTGACAGGTCTGTAGTTTCCTGCCTCTGTCTTGTTCCCACTTTTGTGAAGGGGAATCACATCCGCTTTCCTCCAGTTTCAGGTACCACACCATCCTCCCATGATTTGTTAAAATGGGTAGTCAGTGGTGTCACTAGTTCTCCCTTTAATTCTTTTAGAATTCTGGGGTGAATTCAGTCAGGCCCCATTGCTTTGTCCACCTTCAGTTTTAGGAGTTCTTTCAGAACCGTTTCTTCTGTGAAAGGACTGGGATTGCCCCCCCCCCCAATCCAGAGTGCTTCTGTTAATTGGATTAGGCACCTCTCCCTCCTCCTCTTTTGTGAATACTGAGCAGAAGTAGTCGTTCAGTATCCCTGCTTAGAAAATGGGCTTTTTATTTGCTGGGCTCTGATTGGCTGGTACCCCTGCCAGGGGGGTACATTAACTGTCAATAGATGCCCAGCAAATAAAAAGTTCTGGCACAAGTGCCCCTTCACCCATACAAGTATCTTTGTGCCCACCCTGCCTGCTCATTGGCTGAAAACACCCTATTCAATTTGAAAATGCCGCCATCTTGATTCTCTCGCTTAGTTTGAGATACTTTCCCCACACCTTCACTGCCAACTGCCTGATAATACCCCACACTACCACCAACCTATTCTGTGTTCAATTAACACTACATTATTTCTTTGTTTTTTTAGTTTTCACTGGGCACGTTGAAATCCTTGCCATCTTTTTAGGTCACTTAGTGAGTTACGGGAGCCCCTCCCCCTTCTGGAAACAGAAACTTTGCATTTAAAAACAGTGACATTCATTTTGCCCTTATAAAAGAAAATGTTTTTTTACTCTACAAAGTTATAGCAGTAAAAGAAAATAATGAAATCAACGTTGCCAGGTGATCACCGGTGCTGCTTTCAGTGTCCCCCTGGCTCTCAACTTCCACTCACACACAGACCCAAATGCCACTGCCGAACCATGGCACCCCAGCTACCGCACTGCAGTGGACCGCAATTATTGTCCATGGCCAAGCCCCCCTTCCACAGTATTTCTTACTTTTATGTTAAAATTAAGTAAAACATAGCCACATTTTAAGCAAAAATGAAGCCATTAGTGCAGTCAGCTCCATAACAGCGCTGCACTTCGAAACCAAACTCAGCGTTGCTTCAGACATAGTAGCCACTCACATACCCCCGCCCGGCTCCATGACAGTGCTGCACTCGAAACCAAACTCAGCGTTGCTTCAGACATAGTAGCCACTCACGCAACCCCCCGGCTCCATGACAGCGCTGCCCGAAACCAAACTCAGCGTTGCTTCCAGACAGTAGCCAGTAGCCCCCACTCCATGACAGTGCTGCACTTCGAAACCGTGACGGCATTGCTTCACACATAGTAGCCAGTACCCCCCACCTCAACACTCTCAGAACATAACGGACGTTCTTCTTCACACTCCTGGTCCTCACGGAAACCAGCGAGGACTGGGAACTCATTTAACAACAGCAAAAAAAAAAAATGCAGCACTAACTCAGTTGAGCTAGTTACTGGGAGCAGAGCGGCAGCCTGAAAAACTGGTTCCCGACTACTCTCAGGATTTCCAGTACATTCACTGCTGCACAGCATGGTCGCCAGCCTGCCACCTCCATTCCTCTCCCAACTCCCGATACTATCTGCTATAAAACTGCAGCTCTCCCCGGTAACCTAGCTGAAAATGAAAGGCAAACTATTCAAATTTACCTCTCTATACAAGGCTTGTTTCTTTCACTCGCAGCTCGCCCAACCGCTACCACTATTTAAAATCAGTTCCTCTTCAGTAGCTACATACTGTAGCAAACCACTCATCAGCAACTTAAAAAAAAAATAATAAGCTAAGGGAATTGAGAGTGAGGAGAACAAATAATACAGGGGTGGGGATGAGTCGTTGAACCGGAACAACTCTTTTTTTAGTTAAACAACAGAGATAAAAGTCCCCATCTCAAAGTAAGAAAAAAAAAAACACATCATTGTAAAGCAGGCAGATGAACTATTTTATTACAAAACTTATGTTAAACCAAGTTTTTATTAACTTTTTTTTATTGAACTTATTTTAGTTTACAGTGCCCATTTTCTAAGTGCAATAATACCCTCCAGGGTGGGATTTATTGGGAAATACCGGACCTTCCAGGGGCTACAAGGCCCTCCGCCTGTGGCGTCGGGCCTCATTACGCCCCTGGGCAGTCCAGTATTTCCCAATAAAGCCCACCCTGTCGGGTATTATTGCTTACATCTATTAGTTCTGTGGGCAGTTAGTAAATGCATGTGCTATGCTGCTGTGCTAGTAGTAGCAATTGTAGTGGAGAGAACTGACCAACTACCTAGTTAAAAAAAGTTCAAATCAGAAGTGCAGGGGTTGAGAAGCCCTCCCTTTCTAACAAAAACAAGTGGGTGTAAGTAGAGGACTAAGGATCCATTAGTTGATTAGTGTACTGCTACACAACCAATTCTGTAGTACTGATTGAACTAATAGAGTGGTAATGCCCCAAAGTTGGGGCATCCCAGAAATAGATATTAAATACAAAGATTAGGGGTTTACAGGTGCCCAGGGTGCCTGCCATAGGTATAGACTGCAGGGCATAGGTAAAAAGGGGGCCCCCTCAGTAGTTGTTTCCCTTCCCTATACAGTAAAACACTGTAATTAATAAAGAAAGTGCCCTGTCCACTCAAACCTGGTAAAAAAATAGAATTCAGGTAGCTTCAGCAACAATGGCCTGGATGGAATGTCCATGCACAGCATTCCACTCCCAGCCACTCTAGAACCCTGGTGGGTTCAAGTTCAAAAAATATTTGTTCAGTTAGTCAGTTGATCCTGGGCAGTGGTTGAGGAGACAGAACACAGAAGTCAAGAGACAGTTTAGGGCTTACCTTGTGTTGAAGCCATCTCTCTGGGCTTGCTGTGGTCCTGTGCTGCCTCCGCTGCTTGAAGACTCCTCGCTCTGCCTTGTTCTGTGGTCGGTGGTGCCATTGGGGCACCATGAAGAAGTGAATCGGCCATTTAACACAGTTTGGGCTGTGTAGCCCCGTTGGTTTATTGTTTTAACCCTCCTCCTTGTGTTTTTAAAAATTAAATCTGGTCCCCTGTCGGCAGCATAGAAGAGCCGCATCACGACCGTTTTCCTGTCGGCCTTCCGAGGCCCCCAGTCGTCCCCTCACTGCCTGTAGTAGTCCCTTCCACTGCCAGCTCACCTTCAGCCTCCCGTTTGCCTCCCGATCCTCCACACAGCTCGTCAGAGTGGTGAGTCGGCGGCAGCACACGCTACGTGCTGACAGCCTGTGAAGAAAAGTTTTTTTAATTATTTAAAGAAGCGCAGTAAGTGCGAGCAACCGGCCGAGCGCCACAGGGGCATCGGGTTGATAGGACCCTAGATTTTAATATTCAGAAGGGGGTGGGAATAGTGACGCCCATAGGAGGGGCCAGGGAAGCGAGGCCAGTATAGCGGCCTGTTGAATATTAATGAAAGGGGCGGGACTAAGGCGGCGACTCAGGCCTGAGTGGCATTAGGCTCTTTTGAGCCAACAGATTTAAAGGGACCCTGCCACTTCTGGCTAAAATAAAAGTTTAGAGGGCCCCTGCCAGAAGTTAAGTGGGCTCCCTGGCCCAGTGAAGGAAGGGCTATCAAGCCCATGATTTAATAAGGGCTACTAGGCCCAAAATAAAGTAGGGCTATCAGACCCATAGTTAAAAATGGCACAAGGCCCATGATATTGGGAGGGCTACCAGGCCCGAGATTCAAAAGTAGGGCTATCAGGCCCAAGGTAAGGTAGGACTCCCAGGCCCAAGGTAAAGTGGGCACCAGGCCCATTTCGAAGGGCACCAGGCCCATTTTGAAGGGCACCAGGCCCGCTGTATTTAGGGCATCAGGCCCACAGCTAAAAGGCTATTATGCCCACAGCCAAGTGTAGGGCATCAGGCCCAAGGTAAATGTAGGGCATTAGGCCCTAGGTAAAGCAGGGTTCCAGGAAGGGCCCCGGCCTAGGTGAGTAGGGCAAGCCAGCCTAGTGTTAGTGAGGGCAGCTCCGGCCTAGCGGATTAGGGCAAGCCAGCCTAGTGGTAGTGAGGGTGGCCCCGGCCTAGCAGATTAGGGCAAGCCAGCCTAGTGGTACTAAGGGCAGCCTCGGCATAGCGGATTAGGGCAACCCAGCCTAGTGGTACTAAGGGTGGCGAGGGCAGCCCCAGCATAGCGGATTAGGGCAATCCAGCCTAGCGACAGTAAGTGAGGCATATAGGCCCCATGGTAAATAAGGCATTTAGGCCTTTGGTGTTCCTGACACTCAACCTAGGGCAAGTGGTACCCTCAGTATAGGGGTTAGGGCATCCTTAGCAAAACGTTCAGGGGTAACCAGATCCTCTTCAGGAAGACCCTACATTTAGAAAAAAGGGGTCCATCCAAGGGTGCTCAGTTCACAAATACTGTGAAGCTACTGTAACAACTGTACTGTTTATACAACTGTGATTGCTGAAGTACTCAAAAGATTGTGAACTTGCTAAGAAGCACCAAGACTGTACTGTATATGGATTGTGGTTATTTGCCCCTGGGTATCTGAACTATTGCCCCAAGCATCCGAACTATTGCTCTAAGTATCCAAACTATTGCCCCAAGCATCCTAACTATTGCTCTAACTATCTGCACTATTGTTCAAAGCATTTGAACTTTGCTCCAAGCACCTGGACAATTGCTCCACCTGTAACAATTACCCCTAACATTATAATTTGCCTTTCCTCTGCAAATCATTGGATCATTCCGCAGTCCGCTTGGCATTGCAGGAAGGTGCATCTTTCAGCTATATTGTTACTAGTGTATGGGGACAGTCTCAATCTTCTACCACACTGCAGTCCCATAGTGTGTTCTGTAATACTCCATACTGAGAATCGGTCTCTACCCGAAGAGGACATCTTCTCAGCATTCTTCACTCAAGTCAGATTGTCCATCAGCTCATCTCCTCCGACTGTGTTGTCCTCCGAAATTGAGTCTGTCGCCAGTGGTACAAGTCGTACCCGCCGTTTCTTGTTTTCACAGCTCGAAGGTATGTCCGCTGAAGTGCATCACAACAGCCGTGCCAGTGTAGTTTCGTATGGTTCCTGTTCCAGATGTCCCGAAGTTGGTCACCCTCCTCAGAAGAGTGAGCTCATCCTGGAGACCCTGGTCGTTTGCCGAAAGTCGAGTCCGTCGAAGCCCAGTACGGGACGTGTCCACCGTTTCTTTGTTTTTGTTCTAGTTTCTGATGACAAGATTGCAGAATCAACCATCATCTCTACAGATTCTTCTGGTTCCTGGTCCTATCAGAGATCCTTCAGAGTTTAGCTGGCCCTTGGAGTGCTGCAGCATCATTCAGGTCGTGGTAGTCCTCCATTGGATTCATCGCCACGCAAGTCCTGATTTCTCTTCGTCCTTGGCGACCCTGGAAGTGGGTTTTGGCCGAGGAACCCTTTGTTTTCAGTTGAGAATCTGACAGCCCATCAGTGGGTTATATCAGGAACCAGTTGCTCTGGTTCTTTATTCCGGCAGCCTTGGAGAGAGTGGGCTTTTGCCGAAGAAACACATGGTCAGTTTAACAAACCTCTCACCACCCGGTGGCCTTGACAAGGTCCCTGCTGGGAATTGTGTTAGAATCTATTGTTCCATCTCCATTTGCTTCCCCTCCGTAGCTACCATCGCAGACTGACGGTATACACGAAGACACCAGACCTCTGGACTCCTGTAACATCTGAACTTTGGTAGAAGTGTGTAGTTATAGCTAAACCAAATACTGTTATGGGTAGTGTATGTCATCTGATCTTTGCCTAAGCTTATTGATAGGAATAAGAATTGTAGGATAATTATAGAATTAGAGTGGCAGTAGGCCTCGGCATCTATTCTATTCTTGTTGAAATAATTTTAACAGTCATAGATAAAGTGTCTGTCTTATTTACTGCCCTATTGTTGTGGATGGCTTCTCCTCCTCCTCTTGTGACTGTGTCTCCCTACCTACTGGTACAAATAAATGCCCTGTGGGCACTGAATCTCTAGGACGACTTCTGCCTCTCCTTGTCTGGGTAACAGTTATCTTGTCCACAATAATTCGGACCTTGGTGTCTCATTCATCTCTTTCCACCATCTTTAGAGCAGAGTACCACAGCACACCTCTAGACCATCACAAGAGTGTCTGTTAGTTTTGTGGTTGTATCATGGGCAGTTAGTAAATGCTCGTGCCGTGCTACACTACACCTTGCTACTGTGCTAGCAGTAGTGATTATAGCAGAGAGAACTGACCCGCTACCCAAGTAAAAAAGGAGTGCAACAAATTGGGAAGGTGGGGACAGAGCTCTGTATTTCTAACAAGACCAATTCATACAAGTTTACTCATTCAAATACCTAGGGATTCTGCTTGACCCCAATCTCTCCTATACGGCTCACATTGACAGCGTAGCTAAAGCTGCCAGCACATGCCTTGGATTACTCTACAAGCACAGGCAGCATCTCACTCCAGTGGCCCTAAACATTGCTGTACTGAGCTCTGTGGTGTAAATTATTGATTATGGCCTCATTATCTATGGCTCCACCACGACATCTGCCCTCCAACGTATAAGAACTGCAATGAACAAAGCACAACTGGTGCCCGCCGCCTCACCCACACCTGTGCCCTTTATAAACAATCTGGGTGGCTCCAACTCTCCAACCATATAAACTATCTCACATGTGCTATGGCGGGAAAAATCAACCTTGGCCTCACCCCCCTGGTGTTACTGACTTGTTACAGCAAAACACCAACCGACAAAACACCAGGAGCTCGACAACTCAAATTCTACAAGTTCCTCGCTGTCGAACTATGCAGGGCCAATGCTCCTTCGCCTATAGGGCTGCTCTATGGATGAATGGTCTCAGCCACACCATCTCCTCTGCCTCAACACTAGGTCTGTTCAAAACCAGGCTCCGGGCCCATCTCATTGCCTCTAGCTCCTGTGACTGCCTCTCCTAGATGATGACCTACACAGCTTTAATCCTAACTTATATACTGCTTAACCCCAGGCCCCCTGTCCCCTTCCCCCCAGCTCCTGAGGCGCCACTTCAAATCTCAGGTCTTCATACCACCTCTTAGTCTCCTCCTTGCCCCATTATAGCATTATTCCCCAACTTTTTCTCTCCTATCACGCCTTCCAATTTATTTTTTGACAAGTGCCTCTGGCTGCATCTTCATCCTCCCCCTCTCCTCTCATCCCTGTTTCTCTGCCACCCCCAGGTGCCTGACCCTACCCATTCCTTGAGGGCACATGCGTCCTAGCTGTGTTCACCTTTTTACTATAGCTACCTCTGTTAACTACCTACACTTCTCCTCTTCCTCCTCTACACCCTACTCTTCCTATAATTGTCCCCTTTCAATAGCACAGTTGTACATGAATTGTTTACTGTTATTTTACTTTTGCTTCCTTGCTGTTTGTTATTTCTGACATGGAACCTTTGTAAAAGAGCCTTGGCTCAAAGGTACTTGTAATCCTAGAATAAATAAATAAATAAAATAAATATTTAGTTTTTTTATATTGGGGGCACCCCCATAAATGGATAGTCAGAGCCTGGGATGGACTGTGGTATGCTAATACCATAGTGTGGCATCCTCATAATATCTATGGTGGGGTCCTTAGTACTTCATTTACGCCAACAATTGTTATTTAGTTGTTTTTGTTTTGTTGTAGGGGGCTACCCCCACAGCCCCCAGTAAATGGGTAGCCAGAGCCTGGAACAGATTGCGGTATGCTAATACCATAGTCTGGCATTCAGGTAAAGCCTGCAGTGAAAGACTTCTTTCTTTCGAGTTTTGTGTCTACTATGCTCACAGCAGCATGCTTACTAAACATCTCACAAGGCACTGTGGGAATCCTGCCTACTGACATATGTCACCCATAATAGTTTTGCCTTGGTATAATGTTTTTCAGGTAGCTGACATATGTGTTCCCTCCACTTTCACATAGTGGTATATTTCTAACACATAAGCATCATCATATTTCACTATATCCATGTCCCCCAAGTGTAACATTCTATGATTGTGACTTGCTGGCTGTGCAAGACAGCGCTCATGTTTTCTTCTCGTATGCTGGCTGCACACTGACTGTGGTAAGGGTTTCCATAGTGATCAATTCACCATTAGTGACACGAAACTCAAGTCACTGTTGCTACTATGACAATTTTCAGGTGACCACAACCTGCTGTTGGGTTACCAGACGAGACTGAGGAGGCAGGTACAAGCCTGTGGATAGGAGCAAAAAAGCAATTCTTCAACAAACAAGGAATCCTTTGGTCTTCTTGGTACAGGAGTTATGGAAGGAAAGTAGTGTGAAAATGGGGGGAATGAGAAGCAGGCTGACCATGATGTGATCAGCTGTTTGCTGGGCGGCATTATGCAGATCAAAGCAAAGAGCCATCCTGTGATATAGGTGCCACTTTTCTGTGAACTTCGCTTAGCTTCCACCCAGCGAGCCCAAAAGACTGTCATGATCAGCCTGGCTGATGATTGGTCTGACACAGTTGAGTCCATTGCAGATTGTCCTGCACTGGACCAACAGTTACGCACCTCTCAAAACCACTATCATAGCAATATGTTCGCTTTGCACAAGTGCAAGCGCAAACATAAAAAGGGAACACAGAAATATTCACTGAGTTACTTAAGCCATGAATTACAGTAAGGGTATTCCTTTCTGGTAATGTAATAAACAATATTAGTCAATCAGACAAGTTCAGCAACTTATAGTGAATTATGATGTGTTTGTTTAACTGTTTGAATGGCATCAAGTAGAAATAAATGTCTATTATTTATTCATATGGCGAGATCACAGACAAAAAAAAATTGTATTAATTTGCCAAACATGCTGATAATTTGTTGAATGAACATACACACTTCACAACAAAGATTATCAATGCATCTGAATAGGATAGTATCATAGAATTAACAACGCTTTAGTTAGACTTGCATCCATACTGCTTGTGAAACCATATTAATATTTCCTGACTTTGGTCTCACTAAATTTGTTCCATCTTGTTTGGAATGTTTCCAAAGTTGGACTTTTCACCACCTCAACTGGGAGGGAATTCCAATGAGGTACTACTTGCTGGCTAAACCAGTACTTTCTTTTTTGCAAATTCCACTTCTGTTGATATAATTATAAGTTTATGAGTTCTGGTATTGTAACTTTTTTGTTTAAATTCTAATCCCAGATTTAATCTTAGTTTGTTATCCTGGATAGATTTGTATACCAGGATCATGTCACCTCTCCATCTTCTATATGCCAGTGAGAAGAGGTTTAGCTCTTTTAATCAATCCTCGTAAGATCTACCTCTCATCCCTCAAATTGATCTTGTTGCCCTTCTTTGTACCCACTCCAGTATGTCTGTCTCCCCCTTCATGTAAGGGGCCCACACCTGGGAACAGTACTCCTGATGGCTTCTCACCATGGACCCATACAAAGGATCAGAACCTCCCTGTCTCTACTGGAAATATGCCTTAAGATACAATTTAATGCTCTATTTGCTTTTGCTATAGCTTGGTCACACTGTGAACTAAAGGTAAGGTCATTGCTGACAATAATTCCCAAATCTCTTTCTTTCACAGATTGTTTTAGTTGGCTGTTATTAATACTGTAGTTTAATACAAAGTTATTTTGCCCATGTGTAAAACCATGCATTTCTCTTCATTTAACTTCAAATTTATATTTTTTTGTCCATTCCTCCATATAGGCGAGGGTGTCTTGTAGTTTAGTTTGGTCCGCTATTGAATTGACCACTGATCCCACCCTACAGTCATCCACAAGCTGTGTCATCCAAATGTTCTCTAAATTACTTTGCAAAGTGGAAATATATATGTTGAACAGACAGGGTCCCAGCACTGACTCCTGGGGACCCCACTCGTCACTGGAAGCCATTCAGATAGTTCACCATTAACCACGGCCCTCTGCCTTCTCCCCTGTAACCAATCTGCTATCCAGTCAATAATATTTTTGTTAATCCGCAGTTAAAGAAGGGACTCAATAAGCTCTTGATGTGGGAGCTCATCAAATGCTTTAGAGAAATCCAGTTGTACCACGTCCACA
Organism: Neoceratodus forsteri; assembly: GCA_016271365.2. Classification (NCBI taxonomy): domain Eukaryota; kingdom Metazoa; phylum Chordata; order Ceratodontiformes; family Ceratodontidae; genus Neoceratodus; species Neoceratodus forsteri. The sequence goes on from CM028138.1 coordinate 425,447,499, forward strand.
GATTTCCCCAAGTCCAGTTCTTTTTGCTCACCCTCTCATAGAATTGCAAGAGGTTGGTCTGACATGATATTGCCTCTGTGAAACCATGTCGACTAGGATCAGACACTTTATTTTCAGTCATATTTTTTATAATGCCCTCCAAAACTTTACCCACTACTGTTGTTAGACTCACAGGTCTATAGTTCTCAGGGGACTCCTCATTCCCTTTTTTGAAGATTGGCACATGTGCCTCTCTCCATTTTTTAATAACTTCCCCGTATCTAATGATTTTTGAAAGATAAACACTACAGGATGGACTATTTCTGATGCTATTTCTGTGATGAGTCTTGGATGTAAATCATCCGGTCCAGGTGATTTGTTGGTTTTTATCTTTCTGTGTCTGCCAGTACATCCTTAGTATTGATTATGATCTGCTTTTCTTCTGACGTGTCGTGTCTAACAGTAGTGGTTAATTTGTCACTATCATTAAACACAGTACTAAAATATTTATTCTGTATATTAGCCACTTCTGTGTTATTTAATATCTCCCCTTTTGCATCCCTGAAAGGGCCTACAGACTGCTTATTTCCCTTTATATTATTTACGTAAGAATAGAAGTTCTTGTAATTATCTCTGTTCTTTGTAGCCAATTTTTTTCAAAATTTGGTTTAGCAGTTTTAATTAGTTTCTTTACCCGTCTTGTCTGTGCCTTATATTTAGAAAAGTAGTTATTGTCTAGCTTAGATAACCTGTACATTTTGTACTTTATTTTAATTTGTCTTTTAATTTTGTAAGTAAGCCATTTGGGGGGTATGTATTTATTTATTAAATTTTGATTACCAGGTAGGCCCACTGAGCCTCGAAGGTCCGTTTTTCAAGGGTGACCCAGGATACAGTACAGAGACAGATTGTCAGGTACAACTTGTTACAGAGAGAGTACAAATGTTAACCAGGTTACAGTAAAAGCAGTAAAACAATAAAATAGTAAGTCAGTAAGTCAGAAGCATATATGACGTATGAGTAGTGATTGTTTGAGGCAAGGCCAAGTCTTGTAGTCTATTTAGATGACAAAGGGAGAGGGTAGGCATTGTTTGTTGGACTGGGGGAAGGCTACCCTATTCTTTGACAGTGACAAGTGCTAGTCTCAATCATGTGGGCCTTGAGCCTAGTGCAAAAATTTGATAGAGAGGGGGCTTCCTGTACAGAAGGTGGAAGATTATTCCACAGGTAGGGGGCTGTAAAGGAGAAGGACTGCCACCGGCATTTGTCCTGACTCTGGGGGTTTCAAGTAGAGTCCGACCTGAGGTCCCGAGCATCCCAGCATTGTGCTTGAGGGAAATAGTCCCTTTTAGGCTGGGGGGAGCAGCCAGGCTCAGTATTTTGAACACAAGGCAGAGTAGGGGGTACTAAAGTAGAAATGCAAAGGAAGGCCACTGCAGCTGGGCAAGCATATCGCAGGGTAGCTTTTTGGGTGATTCTGGGTAACGAACCACACAACCTTGTTATACAGTACCTGTAGCCAGTTGTGCTGTTGCTTAGGCATACCCTGTAGTACTGGGGCAGCATAAGTAAATGTTGGGAGCAAGACTCTGGAGGCAATTGCCCGCCTTGCCCCTGGCATAAGCTGTTCTTTTAGACGGTACAAGATGCCAAGTTTACAGTGGATAGTCCTGGTTACTTAGTCTATGTGGGACTTGAAGGTGAGACCTTGGTCAGTTTTTAGCCCAAGGTATTGTATGGTGTCTACCACATCTGTACTTTTTCCTGCTAGAGAGTTTCACTGTAGGAATTTGGACCTTTCCTGCCCAAGGGATCTAGGACCAAACAGCAAAGCTTTCAATTTGCCTGCATTGAAGACCATTCTGTTGGATATAAGCCAGGCATCCAGTGTCTTTAGGTCAGCTTGGAGGAGAGGACATACTTCTGGCAGATTTTCCATACAGCAGTAGATTACAGTGTCATATTGAACAACAGAGCTGTCCCCGCAGTGAAGGTTAAGGTCATTTGTAAAGAGAGCGAACAAGAGGGAACCGAGAATTGAGCCCTGAGGTACTTCCTCTTTGATAGGTAGAGGATCCGACAGCTCACCCTTCCAGATAACCGTCTGAGAGCGCTCTGATAGGTAGCTCTTGAACCACCGAATGGCGTGGGGATCAAGACCTGTTTTATCAAGCTTTGTTAGTAGGAGGTTGTGGTTCACAAGGTCGAAAGCCTTAGACAGGTCAATAAAGATTGAGCCTGTCGGCTTACCTGTGTCCATTGCACTGAGTACATCCACTGTTAGATTGGTGAGGGCAGTATCAGTGCCACGGTTTGTCCGGAAACCATGCTGGGAGGAGGCAAGGAGCTGGTGGGACTCCAGGTAGTCCCTCAATTGCCTGTAAACTAGCCTTTCCTGCAATTTTGCAAGAGAGCATAGCAGGGCCTGTAGTTGCTAATAAGTTCCCTCGAGCCACCCTTGTGAATGGGGACCACATTAGCCTGCTTCCACTGGTGAGGAACAGTTCCTTCCCGTAGGGATCTATTGATGAGCCAGGTCAGAGGTCTGGCAAGGGACTGGGCTCCTTCCATTAGTAACCTAGGGCTGATACCATCCCGGGCCTCCTGAGCCTTTGATTTTAAGAGCCTTAAGAAGAGGGAGGACCTCTTTGGCCTTGGCAAGACTCAGGTGAAATTGGGGTCTATTTAGGCCGAAGGGTTCGTCCGTGATCAGAGCTGGTGTGGAAGGAGGTAGTCCAATCTTGTATTCTTTAAGGTTAATAAACCGGCAGTTTATTTCTGAGGCAATTGTCTGACAATCACTCTTAAGCTGTCTGTTTATCTGTATTGGGCCCAGTGCCTCCTTGGAGTTGTCCCTAAGTAGTTCATTGATGTGGGACCAGAAGAGCTTGGGGTCGCCTAGGTTGGTTCGTTGAAGGTGTGTAATGTACTCCTTCTTCACAAGTTTGATGGATCTCTTACACTCATTTCTTAGTAATTTGTAAGTCACCAGGTCTGCCGGGAGAGCAGACAGCCAGAACTTCCTCCAAGCCTTATCCCGGTTATTTATTATGGATTTAACTGAGTGGGAGATCCACCTGTAGCAACTTCCCTCTGCTCTGAGTTTCTTAAAAGGGGCAGTGAGGGAAGCTGCCTTGAGGAGTGAGTCTTGGAAGAATTCCAAGGCCTCTTCAATGGTAGGGAGGAGCCTGACAGGACCCCAGTCCAGGTTACTCAGATAGTCATTAAATTTTGCTGTCATGAAATTTGAGTAGTCATAGATGGTAAGTAACCTAGGTGGAACCTTTGGTGCCCTGTTCTTCCAGATGCAGAATATAGGGGAGTGGTCGCTAAGGGCGTTGTCCATTAACCTGGCTTTCCAGATGTTGAGGAGATTAGATACCAGAGCCCAGTCCAGGATGGTGTGGTTCCCAGTTTTGTGATTAAGCCTGGTTGGTTCTGAGATAACCTGTACCAGGTTTGCCTCATGGGTCGCTGCCGAGAGGACTTTGTTAGGGTCTGAGGCCCACTTAAGGTTGAAATCTCCCAGGGTAAGGAGTTCTGTGGATACTTCTTTGCCTACAGATTTTGTAATACACTGCAAGGCTTGGTGAGCAGTCTGGGGGTTGTAGATGCAGCCAAGGGTGAGGTGCTTAGCGTGACCAAGGGTTAATCGGATGAAAATAGATTTGCCGTCCTGGCCATTTCCAGGGTTCAAGTTTCAGTTGTGACACCATGAGGGTGTCCTTCACATAGATTAGGACCCCACCACCTCTCTTGCTCACCCTATCCTTTCGTAAGGTGTTATAACCTAGGACCATGATCTCATGGTCTAGGATGTGGCCCTTAAGCCAGGTCTCCGAGATAGCAAGGATATCAGGCTTGTATAGGTCAAGCCAGACTTGTACCTCTTGAATCTGTGGCCTGAGGCTATAGACATTCATATGCACAATCCTTAGACCCTTGGAGGATGTCCAATGAGGGTCCTGGGGGGAGGAAACTAAATGATTAGCTGTAGGAGGGCATGGGTTAGGCTGTGTGTCTCCTGCCCGAAGTAGTAGAAGAGCAAGAAGGCATAGTACCGTTGGGCGTACTAGTGGGATAGAAAAGCAGTGGAGTCTCCTGCAAGTAGCATGGAGTATCTTGTAGTATGTGCCCCTTCTTACCAGCTCATAGGCTATCAGAAGGGCATTAGTGCTAGGGGGAAAGGTCCAGTTGTGGTGACTGTTGCGAGAGGGGTCTTTGTGTTGAGGCCTCTTGGGGTCTGAGTATCCTTGTTCTATGCTCCTGTCCACCCAGAGGAGGGACAGTATGTAGAGAATAGCCAGGAGTACATCCCTATTTAGAGAAGAGGCAAGTGGCTTGCTTGTACAGCGAGATTTGTGGTGAAGAATGTCTGGGCCTAGGGAAAAACTCTCTGGGGCCATCTTATGAGAGCAGTAGCTGACAGATTCTGGTTGGGGTTACCTACTGACTGTTTGTCTGTTGGATTTTACTTCACAGCAAAATCCTGCCAGAGAGACAGCTGATATTTAGGTTCCTTTTTTTTTATTCTTAATTGTATAATGTATATGCAAATCTGAAATTGTTCTTATTTTGGCTACAAGCGTGTCCCACATCCCATCTAAAGTTAGTTTAGAAAAGTCTGCCCTCCAATCCCATGTATGTAAAGCTTTTGTTATTTTGTCAAAGTTTGTCTTTCTGAAGTTAGGGATTTTTATTTTACTACCTTGTTGTGTAGGCAGTTCTTTAAGTTTGAAAAAAAAATGGTCTGATCTTCACTGTTAACTATTGAGGGACCCATCTCTGTATCTATTATTTTATCTCCCATGTTTTTTAATATTACATCCAATATACTGTTACCCTTTGTGTTATCTTTTACTGTATGTTCCAGACCTAATTGATTAATTTTTTCAAGGCAGCCTCTTTTGACATTACACATTCTAGTTTGGTCTAGCCAATCGATACCAGGAAGGTTGAAATCTTCTGCTATTATAATGTTTTCTGCTGGGTTTAGTAGATCCAAATACTTTAGTATTTCTTGATCCTTCCCACTAATGATTGAGGGAGGGCGATAGAGTACCCTTAGAATAATTTTGGGAGCATTATAAGGAAAGATCTTTATGGCCAGGTGTTATACATTTAAACTGCCATCATGTATTTCCATGCTTTTGATAGACTCATGGACATAGACTGCCACCCCACTGCCCCGCCTATGTTTCCTTGATTTGTGATAAATAGTATATCCATCTAAGCTTTTTTCCCCATGTGTCCTCCTCTTCCTACCAAGTTTCTGTGAGAATTGTTGTTTTAATGTTATGATCCCTTATCAAGTGGGTAAATTCATCAGTTTTCTTATCGAGACTTCTAACATTAGCTAATGAACAGTTAACTGAATCCATCTGTTTTATTTGTGGTTTTGTACTATATGCATCTGGTTTTATCTGAGTGCTATCCCCCTTGTCTCCCAGTTTAAATGGTTCTCGATTTTGTTAAATGTATTTCCCAGAATTATTTCTCCCATTTTATTTAAATGAAGACCATCTTTTTTATACAGAGTCGTTTCTAAAAATACTGCCTGTTTCTATATATCCTATCCCTTCCTCTGAGCAATATTTCCTCAGTCTGCTGTTAATTGAGGTAATTTCTTAATTTTTGTGTTGAAATCTTCAATACGTTGGAGGATACCAGATATAATAATATCTGATGAATACTTTTGTATATCATGAACCAACTGAATGTAGTTTTCCATAATTATACCCTTTTCATTGGAATTTACATCATTCACATCTATTTGCAGGATCATCAATGTTTTTTTTACTTTACCCATACATCCTCTAAGTATTCTCCTGAGTTTTTGAATTTTTATTCCAGGGAACATACTGACCATGGTATTATTTCTTTCCTTACATAGTATTTTGTCTATTCCCCTTATAGTGGAATCCCCTAATACTATGATTTCTTTTGTTGTGGCGTTTATATGCTCTTTTTCCACTGCTCTCAGCTTTACAACTTCATTTGATGATATTTGTGTCATGTTACCCTTTTCTATTCTATGTTTGATTACATCAGTCATTTTTGTTTTATTTACTATATGATTCCTAGCTGTATCCTGTCCTGCGATTCCAGCTAATTTGTCAATCTGAATTTCAGTGTTATTGACTCCAGCATCTACATCTGTGTCCAAAACCTCAAATGTATTAGCAGTTTCAATGGGGCACTGTTATATAACTGCTTTCCTCTATGTTTCCCTTTACTTTTCCTAACTGTTGCCCAGTCCTCTTCTTTCTTATCTGTTACCCTCAGTTCAGTACCCAAATCGCTGACAACTGAATCTATGAAGTTTTCCAGCGACTCTGTATCATGTTTTGTTTCAATTCTGTTCTTTAACTCTCTAATCTCATGTTCCAGTTCTCTAATAAGTGAACATTTGTTGCAATTATATCCCACTAGTTTTTCTGTGCCCCAGTGGTACATATCGCACAATTCACATTTAATAAATTGTGTCTCCATTGTTAAACAGTAACTGTTTATTTCAGCCTTTACCTTTGTGTACTTCCCAATACTGTGCCCTTTTTCCTTACGTCCGCAGTGGACACAGCAGACACATGCTGAGATGCACGTGCCTCTGTGTGCGTCTCCGCACACGGTGCCTTGCTCTTGCCCCACTCGCTCGGGTGGCTTATTTTGTGCTTAGTGGACCGAAAGTTGCCCCCAACTTTCTTCCAGTACCTTGCTGTGATCCTAATGTGCTGACTTTAAAAAACTAAAAGCCAACAGTAAATTTAAACACCCTATCACAAGTCATCCATGTCATGCAGTGATCTTGACTGCTTGTGGTGTTTTCTGTTGCCAAATAAAAGGAAGCTAGTTTACATATGCCCAGTAATGGAGAGGAGTCACATGTCCTGCAGAAGCCCACAATCCTGTGGGTAGAAACCAGTTACCTTGGTTACCAGGCAGCAACCTGGTCTCCACCTCTCCCCGGAGGAACGCTCAGTAGTTTTCTCTCAAAAACACACTCAGGGGCTTTCTCCTGCCCGTCCAAGTGCACTCACACAGTCTGAATGCCAGAAGTAATGCTCTGCATGCCCCGCCTACTCGGGTGGCTTATTTTGTACTCAATGGACCAGAGGTTGCCCCCAACTTGCTTCCGGTGCCTCGCTGCGATCCTAATGTAGTGACTTTAAAAACTAAAACCCAACAGTAAATTTAAACACCCTATCATGACTCAAGTCAAGCCACGTCATGCAGTGTTCTTGATTGCTTGTGGTATTTTCTGTTGCCAAATAAAAGGAGGCTAGTTTACATCTGCCCAGTAATGGAGAGGAGCCACAAGTCCTCCAGAAGCTCACAATCCTGTGGGTAGAAACCAGTTACCTTGCTTACTAGGCACCAACCTGGTCTCCACCTCTCCCTGGAGGAACGCTCAGTAGTTTTCTCTCAAAAACACACTGGGGCCTTTCTCCTGCCCATCCAAGTGCACTCACACAGTCTGAATGCCAAAAGTAGATTATCTGCTTCTAACTATAAAGGCACTATGTGATTCATGGAATCAATCAGATACTCAATCACAAATTAATTACTGAAAGTGATGTACAATACTTCCCTTTATTCACCCCCATAGAAAAAAAACATGCCAGTAGTCATTAATTTCTCATTTCAGCTCAATATCATAACCTGTCACAACAATGTTGAGAATGTTTGAGTATGACTATGTGCTGACAGTTTATAATTATAATCTCCCTCTCTCCATCTCTCTGTATATGTGTGTGTATATCAATTGTTAGAATGGTGACTGAATTGTGTCATCACAATTGGGGCACTGCAATAAGGACGATGATGACAGGGGCGATCTTGATTTTAGATTGCCCCTCGGTCATGCTGCCCTTTGCACCCACACAATTTCTGCTCCCTCCAGGTGAACCCCCCCCAAACCATGATTATTTCCCAGGATGCCTGGCACAGATATGCTGGGCAGCATGTTGCTTGCGCCCATATTGGTGTCAACAAAATGACTGTCACACCGATATGGGTGAACCGAGACAAACAATCATGGTAGTTCATAACAAAAGACCACGACAGTGTATTAGATGTAGAAATTTAATAATGCCCAATGTGGTTAGTAAATATAGTGTTTACAGGATTTTTTCTGTGTTTATAAATATCTCAAACATACAAAAAACAATTTGAAAAAGTTCAGGATATTGCTCAGACACTGTCTCATATCTCTGTCTAAAATATTGTTGAGCCCAACCAATAAAGATGTTAAAAAAAAATTGTTGTTGAGTGCTGGACTGCGTTGTTATGTGCATCATTCAAAAATGATACTAAATGATGTGTGGGATTATTTGTTGCCATGTCAAGCTGCATATGATTTGCAATTAATTTTTGATACAATTAGTAGGGTTATATGAGGTAATTAATAGTTATACATGTCACAAGCAAATCGTCCATGTTAACCATACTTATCTTATTGATTCATATATATATATACACACATATACATACACACACACACACACATATATATACAGAGAGATGGAGACAGGGAGATTTATAAATTGTCAGCACACAGTCATACTCAAACATTCTCAACATTGTTGTGACAGGTTATGATATTGAGCTGAATGAGAAATTAATGACTATGGGGGTGAATAAAGGGAAGTACCGCACATCACTTTCAGTAATTAATTTGTGATTGAGTATCTGATTGGCTGGCAGTATAGCCTAGAGGTTAGAGTAACGAGCTTGGTACATCCAGCAGATCAGACCTGGGTTTGATTCTCACAATCTCCACTCCCATACTGTGTGACTCTGAGCATGTCACTTAACCACCCAGTGCTCCCAGGTTACCCCTGAAAACAGGCACTTGTGCCTAGTGGGCCTTACCCAGTTATCAAAGGCTAAAAAGGAAAAAAATAACTTTTATATAGCATTGCAAAATATTTCTGAACTGAGAAATTACATTCACTGACAGCACAGTTACAAATGGGGGTGGCAGTCACCATTCTTTATTAGGCATAGACAGTCTTTGACCCTAATTACTTATAGGCATTGCAGCCAGATAATGGCAACTCTTAACTATCCAGTAAGGAATTTCCATTTTATATAATGAAAACAAATTAAAATAACCATGAATCGAAGTTGACAGCAGTGCTGATTGATTACAGTATATGCTGGACTGAGTGTTGTTGTGCGTGGGGGGGGTGGGGGTGGTGAGTGGGGAAGTCTAGCCACAGTTATGGGACAAAGGAAATGTTCCCGACACTCCTGCCTCTAAGGGTGCCACCCAGATTGTGCTATGCCGTATAATGAACTGCACTTGCCAAAATAAGAAAGGAGAAGCAGCAAAGCACTCACCAAAAGTATATATAAAGTGTCATCAGTGATCACATATGTGTAATAATTACATCATTTGTGCAAAACTTGTGAATAAAAGCACTTTTATAAAGAGCACCTTTCATGAGTGTCCAAAAAGTTACAGCTTATATTCTTTAAATGCAGTACTAGACCCGAAAGATGTGTGCATTTGTTATTTTTGGCCAAGGTTTACTCTGCCTTCTGTATTTTGCACTTGTTTTTGAGCCCTGCTTTAGCCCTGCTGCACTTGCCTGTGCTGATCAGCTGCTGGGCTGCTGACTCCCGCTGACATCGCTATATGGCAGAGGAGTGACTCACACTGTGCAGTACAGTGCAGTTGCAGCAGTTTTGCAAGGGAAGACTACCAGCACTAGGTGTACATACTGTGTTCCCCCTTCCCCAAGACACCCAGTTAGCAATGCATTATGTCAAACTCCAAATGCCTTGTCAGTATGTTTTTCTGTAAAACTGACTTACTTTTGCCTCTGTAACAAAGTATGGGGCTTGAGAGAAGATCGGGTTGCTGTCAACACCTTTCCCAGTCCTTTTGACTTTCATGCATCAATTACCCCTTCTTGCATTGATTTCATTACTGTCCTCTGCAGTTAGGTTTTGCATTCTGAGCTGCTAAAAACTGCAGGGTGTGCTAGAGCTTTTGTAGCAAGCCTGGTGTTACTGTGGACCCAGGGCTGTACTGCTGACATCACTATATGGCAGATGAGTGACTCACATTGTAGCACAGTGAAGTTGCAGAAGTTTTACAAGGGAAAACTACATTGCTAGGTGTACATACTGTGGTCCCTCTTCACCAAGACACCCAGTTAGCAATGCATTATGCCAAAATCCAAATGCCTTGTCAGTATGTTTTTTTTTTTTTTGTAAAACTGACTTACTTCTGCCTCTGTAATTAAGCATGGGGAGTGAGAGAAGATCGAGTTGCTGTCAGCTGAGACAGCTAACTGTGAGTTAATACATTGGTGTGATTAGTGTCTATACCTTGATCATTTGAAAGCAGTAATGCCTCCTTATCCATGCCACACTGGTGCCTTCCATGTCTTTCTGTAGTAAAGTGCCTGGCAGTCACTCCAATTGAAAATCCCTTACTGCTTCTCTGTCCCAAGCCTCCTCAACATTAGCATGGCACCATGGAATATTGAAGACTAATTTGAGTACCATATAGTACCACTGGTCTGCTCATGCGCAGAATCACGGTTTCACTTTTCAAACAAGAATTTCTCTGGGAAAGAGCCCTCAGTTTTTAAAACCACCCCTACAGTGCATATAGCATATATAGCACATTGTTTGTATTATATGGTACCAAAATTAGTCTTCAACATTCTGCGGTGCCATGCTGATGTCAGGGAGGCATGGGATGGAGGAGCACTAAGGGATTTTTGATCAGGGTGACTGCCAGGCACTTTACTACAGAAAGACATAGAAGGCACCAGTATGGCATGGATAAGGAAGCATTACTGCTTTCATATGATCAAAGTATAGACACTAATCATACCGATGCAGAAACTGACAGTTAACTGTCTCGGCTGACAGCAACTCGATCTTCTCTCACTCCCCATGCTTTGTTACAGAGGCAGAAGTCAGTTTTACATTAAAAAAAAAACATACCGACAAGGCATCTGGATTTTGGCATAATGTATTGCTAACAGGGTGTCTTGGTGAAGAGGGATCACAGTATATACATCTAGTAATGTACTTTTCAAACACCATGAAGTCTTGCTTATATTAGGACCTTTGCAGTATGCCCCTGGCTTTTGACTGCCCCGGAGATGAAATAGTTAACTCCAGAGAAATCTGGAGTTCCACAGCGCGAGGGCGCTTATTGAAAGCTCTATCTGGGTTGTTTGAACCCAAACTGTCAGATTCTTTACTCCGCTTTCACTGAACAGACGCTCCGGAGACCAGCTCCTTCATTTCGGTTCGTTTTGCGGTTTAAAGTATTTTTATCGGTTCATTTAACCGAGAAAGTGTTTAAAATTACCGCGGTTTTCCGTTTAAAGCTCTATCTGGAACCGTAACAAAATAATTTTAGTCTGTGGAGAACTCATTATCGGTTCGCTCTGAACCGATCAGTTTGCTTTAAAAATTGTTTTCTTTGCATTTAGAGTGAGGTACCCGGTTCTTATCGGTCCTAAAAAAACCTGCAATTAAAAGTGTTTTTTTCAAATACCCGTGACACGGTTAGGGACCGATAAGGGTGTCTTGTCCTGGCAAGGCCTGAAACAAAGGACAAGTTTGGTTAGGCTGGCATTATGTCTGAGAAACCCAAAAAGAAAAACCGGGCCCACTGGGTTTCAACACTGTGATGTCTGTGGGGAAGCCTTTGCCAAGGCTGACCCACACACCACTTGTGTCTATTGTCTGGGGGCTGACCACCTCCTGTCAGACTGCCAGATATGTAAGAATTTCCCTGCAGCCACCCTGGAAAAGAGATTGGGCAGGCTCAGGGAACGAGAGGCCAAAAAGTCCGCTGACCCGGATGGCCAGCCCGGCCCAGCTACGGCTGGACCAGAGGGAGTGCCCTCTGACCAGGGCCATACTTCCTCGGGCAAAAGAAAGGCTGGTCCTGAGGAACCAGTCAAAGCAAAAAGGACAAAGAAATCAGCTAGTGTGGAGTCCAGTTTTGTCTCTCCTTCTGCTGTAGAAATAGCTAAAGCCATACAGATTGTCCAGTCTTTGTCTCAGGGACTTGTTGAACCTCTCTGGTTGGAAAAAAGGGTCTCGTTCAGGTCCAGTGGTTCAGGATTATGATGTTGGGGATTTTTATGAACCACAGGAGGGAGGAAGATTTTGATGATTGTAATTGTGATTGGGAAGGTCTGGAAGTGCCAATAGAACTGGACATTTCTCCAGACAGACCCTTTGAGTCTCCCCTTTATTGTCTGAGTCCCCATCTCATTTCAGATTTTATAAGAAAGTAGCAGAAACTCTCCAGCTCCCTTAGAAGAGGCTGTGGATGAGCAAGAGGAGCCTGACTATGTGGAAATGATGGATATTCCAGAGGCTAGAAGGTTGTCTATTCCTTTACATAAGTCATTTAGGAGACAAACCACTAAGATTTAAAAATCCTTTTTCTGTCCCTCCTGTAGATAAAAATGGACAGAAGGTATCGTTGTCAGGCCCTAATACAGACTTCCTTACTGAACAGTGTAGTCATGTAGGTGTGGTGCAAGCTGCAGCCTGTGACAAGTAATATTCCCTGGCTTCACATCCTCCTGATAAGGATTCCAGGAAGATTGATGCCATGGCTAAAAAACAGTATGTGGCAGCTTCTTTGGGACTCAGACAGGTTAATTATATGGCTTATGTGGCTAGATATCAGAAATCTAGATGGGACACTATATTGCAGTTGGCCAAGCAGGCCCATGGCCAGCTGGCTAGTGAGTTGGAACAGGTGGCTGCTGATGGCATTGAAGCCTCTAAAGTTCAATTTCATGCTGCTGTTGATGTTAATGATGTTTCCTCTAGGGTCATGGCCACTTCTGTAGCTCTCCGTGGGTTGGCATGGCTCAGATGCACTAATCTGTCCCAAGATACCCAGTCAAAGGCTATAGATTTTCCTGTTATAGGAAATTCTCTGTTTGGAGAACAAACAGAAAATTACATGAAAAGATGGATGAATACAGAACTTACAAAAGTGCCCAAGCTAAGGAAAGGCATGCCACTCAACATAGGCATGCCCCCAGGGGTAGGGGCAGGCCTTACAATAGGCCTTTTACCAATTCCAGGCTTCTTCTGCTTTTGCACAGAGAGATTTTTCAGAGGCAGAGGCAGACGGGCACAGGCAGGCCCTCTCCCAACCTAAAGCTGCTCCTGCCAAGCAGGCACCCTGACAGGGTGTCTGGGGCCGACTCTCCTGTACCGGTGGGGGCAGACTGGCTTATTTCTGCCAGAACTGGTTGTCCCTAACCTCGGACAAATGGGTTCTGAGGTGGTAAGCCAAGGCTTGGTTCTCAGTTTCAAACAGTTTCCCAAGATGAGAGCCAGGCACTTTCCCCCTAAGTCTTTTAGAAACCCCTCACTAGAAGCGGAGGTTTCCTCTTTGGACTGCAAAGCAGTGGAAAGGGTCCCCCTTGCCACCAGAGCAAGGGTCTTTACTCAAGGTACTTCCTGACCCCAAAAAGACAGGAGACTGGCGGCCCATCTTGGATTTAAGATTTCTGAACAAGCATCTTGTAAAACCAAAGTTCAAAATGCTGACTTTAGCAATGATTTTGCCATCCTTGAGGCCAGGGACTGGCTAGCTTCCCTGGACCTCAAGGCGCCTACTTCATATTCTAATCAGGGCCTCTCACGAAAGTACCTCAGGTTGAACTGCCCTCGGGCCACTGCCAGTTCAGGGCAATGTCCTTCGGACTCACTTCTGCTCAAGAGTTTTCACAAAATGTCTAGCTGTAGTAGTGGCCCACTTAAGAAGACAAGGGATAGCTGTGTTTCCCTACTTGGACGACTGGCTTATTGTGGGTCAGTCATCAGAGCAGGTAAAATCCCACTTGCAAATCACCCAGGAACTCCTCACCTTTCTGGGGTTCCTGCTGAATGTTCAGTCAGTTCTTGAACCAGTTCAGGTACTAACTTTTATAGGTGCAGAGCTGAACACAAAGTTAGCCAGGGCATTCCTCCTCCAAAAGAGTGGACAGACTCATTGCCCTGGCATCTTCTTTCTCCATGCAGGTCTCTCGACCAGCAAGGCACTTTCTGCAACTCCTGGGGCACATGGCTGCCTCTACAGCTGTTGTGCCAGGGCAAGATTTCAGATGAGGGACATTCAGTTCCACTTGAGGTCCTATTGGTCTCAAAGGAGGGACCCCTTACCAAATTGGTCCCAGTGACCAAGACTCTGATCCTAGCTCTCCAGTGGTGGCTGGATCGGAGCAACCTGTCCTCAGGGGTCCCATTCCTTCCTGTCCTCACTCCCTCATCCTCACCACGGATGCGTCCTCTGTTGGGTTGGGGCCTCACCTGGGCGACTTTCAACTCAGGGAGTTTGGTCCCCTCAGGAATCTCTGCTTCACATCAATCTGCTGGAGCTCAGAGCTGTCTTCCTAGCTCTCCAGGTTTTTTCAGAAACTGTCCAGAACAAAGTTGTTCAAGTCAGGATAGACAATACCACAACAATGTGGTACATCAACAAGCAAGGGGCACTCGCTCTTCAGCCCTATGCACGAAGCAATGAAGTTGTGGTCTCTGGCCTATTCCCTGAACACCTCTCTGATAGCGGTTCACCTCCAGGGAAGGACAATGTCTAGCGGACGCCCTCAGCAAGTTTCTCAGGGCCATCCTGAATGGGCTCTGAACCCTCAAGTGCTGGGGTCAATCTTTGCCAGCTGGGCACTCCTCAGATAGATCTTTTGCAGCCCCAGACAACCACAAACTTCCCTGTTTTGCTGCAGGCCCCAGTTCTGGGGTCAGTCCCCTGGATGCCTTTCAGCTGGATTGGGAGGGAAAGTTCTCTATGCTTTCCTCCGTTCCTCTACTCTTCAGGGTTTTAGTAAAAATCAGAACTCAGCCTTGCAGGGTGATTCTGATTGCTCCAGACTGGGCCAGGCAGCCTTGGTACCCTCTTCTTCTGTCCCTATCATTCCACCTCCTGACCTTGCCCAGGGCTCACGACCTGCTGACCTGTGCACAGGGAGAGTGTGGTATCCGGATCTCAACTCCCTCCACCTCAAGGCTTGGTTCTTGAGGAGTTAGAGTTTGCTCATTTACACCTTTCTCAAGGTGTCTTGGATATTTTGAAGGCCTCCAGAAAGCCTTCCACTAGAGCCACTTATAATTCTAAATGGAAGAGATTCTCATTTTGTGTTCTGAGAGGCAAATCACCCCAGAATCAGCTGACCTGCCTATTTTGTTGGACTACCTGGTCCACTTAAATTCCTTAGGCCTCAAACCAGCTACCTTAAAGGTTCATTTGGCAGCTGTTTCAGTTTTTATTTCTGCAGGAAAACCAGTTTCTCTTTCTTCTCACCCTGTGTTTGCCAAATTTTTCAAAGGGTTACATAATACTAATCCTCCCTTTCGGGAACCAACCCCTGCATGGGACTTGAATATTTGCATTGCCCAGCTAATGCAACCTCCCTTTGAACCTCTGGATTTGGCAGATCTCAAGTTCTTAACTTGGAAAACTGTTTTTCTAGTGGCTATCACTTCTGCTAGGTGTATAAGTGAATTGCAAGCCTTGTCAGTGGAAGAGGATTTCATTTCTTTCCACAGAGATAAAGTGATCCTCAGGACTAACAGAAAGTTTTTACCTAAGGTGGTTTCAGATTTTCATCTTAACCAATCCATCTCTCTTCAGTATTTTTACTGAGCACTCCTCTTCTGGTGAGAGAAGCTTGCACAGTTTGGACAGTAAAAGAGCCCTTAGCTATTATTTGGATCGTACCAAGGGTCACAGGTTCGAATCCCTCCAGCTCTTCCTTACCTATGGAGATGTGGGTAAGGGGAGGCCTGCTACTAGGAGGTAGATTGCTGGGTGGATTGTCTCTTGTATCCAGTTCTGTTATCAAAAACTGGGCAGGCCGCCCTCAGGTCTGAGGCTCATTCCACCAGGGGTACAGCTGCATCTCTAGCGGCTGCTAGAGATATTCCCATTTGGAAATCTGTCAAGCTGCTACCTGGAAGACAGTCCACACTTTCACTAAGCATTATTCCCTGGACGTCCAGTCCAGGAGAGATGCTCGCTTGGCACAGCTGTCCTGCAGAGCCTATTTCCTAAGTAGGTTCTGACCTCCTCCATGGGGTACTGCTGTGTACTCTGCAAGGTCTAATATAGCAAGACTTCATGGTGTTTGAAGAAAAATTACTCACCTTAGTAATTGCTTTTCTTCTCATGGAGTCTTGCTTATATTAGAACAACCCTCCCTCTACCCCTCTCAGAATCCCTACTTGGGTATGGGGTTGGCAAATTGGTGCAATCACTGTGTCATGCCTGTTTAGCTTCTAGTCCCCCCTTCTTTTCTTTCTTGGGTTAGGAACTAGATAGTTTCTGTTTTTTGTTAATTGGTAGCTGGGCCCCTCTCTGGACTTGAGTCTTTGGGCAGAGGGGGCCTTAGTAGTGATTGTCAAGGGTTATCCTAACAATAATACGTGATACTGTTTTTCTTTATTGGTGTTGTGTTTTTGTGGTTCTACTGTTAGTAGGTAGCCAATGGCTAGTGTGAGCTTTTCCACACAGACTTGCTATGTTAGTTTAGCCTCGTAAAGAACCTGACAGTTTGGGTTCAAACAACCCAGATAGAGCTTTCAATAAGCTCACTGCTGTGGAACTCAGATTTCTCTGGAGTTAACTATTTCATCTCCGGGGCAGTCAAAAGCCAGGGGCATACTGCAAAGGTCCTAATATAGCAAGACTCCATGAGAAGAAAAGCAATTACTAAGGTGAGTAATTTTTTCTTCTCTTGCAAAACTGCTGCAGTTTCACTGTACTGCAGTGCGAGTCACTCCTCTGCCATATAGTGATGTCAGCAGTACAGCCCTGGGTCCACAGCAGCACCAATCTTGCTATAGAAGCTCTGGTACACCCTGCAGTTTTTAGCAGCTCAGAATGCAAAAACTAACTGCAGAGGACAGTAATGAAATACAAGTCCAGAATCAATGCAAAAAGGGATAATTTATGCATGAAAGTCAAAAGGACTGGGAAAGGTGCTTTTTAAAACATTTTATTCAAATTGTATATATTCCAATTTGTGCCTTAATTCCTAATGATCTGGCTCCTCTACAAAATGCATATTAGTACAAATAATTGTATAGTTAAAGTAAATGTGTGATGTGTATGTTAGGAACTTTCATGCTGCTGACTTGGTGGCACAAGAGTTCCGATTTCCAACAAAGAAAAAAACACATAAATCGGACCTCGCATTGGTGAGTTATGCAGTATTTTGTGCAAGCTCCGTTTTACTCTGTTTCACAATGTTTACAATGCTGGGCCATATCCCACAATGCACCGTGGCTCACCTCGCACATGTCACACCAGGGACACGCTTCATCCATGGGAAAATCATAGTATGTGGCTGGTTCACTCGAAGTGTGCAGCACTGGTGAATAATTGTGTTTTCATTCCCTTGAAGCAATGCAAAATCCTATCCCTACTGCAATAATAGTGAAAGCGCCATAACGTTTTTGTCCTTTTGCTGATTTGCCTCCCGATGTGTTAGTCCAACTGATGTGAGTGTGTGTGTGTGTGCACACGCGAGTCTAGCTGTCAGGGATTGTCAGGCTGTCCTGCTATTTTTTCCTGTCCTCTTTGTATTAATACTGTCAGAAATCATTGCAAGTTCAATGACCGTAGGATCGGCCCCCGCTCCATTTCTGCCATTTTTTTCTGCCTGATGTGATGCTTCCTTGAACTGCTGCAAGAAATCATTGTTGTTTGGCTAATGTCCTTGGCTCTTAGCATTTTTCTGAGCAGTGTATATCAGAAAGCTTTCAGTGTGGTTCTAATGTGCTTAGCATACTACATATAAACGTGCTTTCAGATTTTATTATTGGGTTTATCTTCTGTGGCTGAAAGACAGGGTGTGAAGGTACTTACTGCTATTATTCAGTACTGTAGAATTATATTTATCTCACCGAAAGCATGTCCTTTGCATTTAGCATTGCTTTCTGAGGAAGTCTTCATAGCCCCCACAATATATGTTGATGGTGTATTACTGAGCATTACAATTCTACTGTGGATCATTGAGTGACACTTATTAGATACTGAGCATAATTCCTGTGTAGGTTAGGTTTCCAGATTGTCATTTATCCCCCCCACCCAAACTAGGAAAGAAAATGGTCAACTACTGTGCTGTTGCAGGATGCAATAAATACACCTTCTGATAAGATGTCTGTCTTTGAATTCCTGAAGAGAGATAAATCACCCACACGGTTTAAAAAATGGGTAAATTTTATTCAACTTGATAGGGAGTGGTACTGGCACAATGCTTTGTGCCCCACTATATGCTCTGCTCACTTTGCTACTGATACTTTCAGCAACTATATGCAGGTTCAGATGGGATCTGCTAGCAGACTGAAGCTTCTAAAGGATGCATTCCCCAGTATTCATCCAGTGATACATAAAATTGCTATTCTGCCAACTAATATTTGTGAGCGATCATGTGATGGCCCACAGATATCAGAATCAGCCCCCAAAAGAAGACATCGTGCTGCTGCCAAGCTGATGGTTAATAATAATAATAATAATAATAAAACTTTATTTATATCGCGCCTTTCTAAAATCAAGGTGCGTTACAATATCTAGCAACATAATAAATAAAAACCAATACATAATGATCTGAGCTCCTAAAATCACAATATTAATTAAAATAAATCTTTGACCATAAATAGGTCTTCAGGGCCTTTTTAAATTCCTCCACAGACACACATTGACAAAGCGGACGGGGTAGAGAATTCCAGAGGGTCGGAGCAGCACACATAAAGGCTCAAGCACCCGATGATTTCAAAGAAACCCTTGGAATCTGTAGCAACCCCTCGTCCGCTGAGCAGAGAGATCACTTAGGCAGTAGGGAACTAAAAGCTCTTTCAAGTAATCTGGACCCTGTCCATGTAGGGCTTTATAGGTCAAAAGATCTACTTTAAAGGTGATCCGCCACTGAATTGGCAGCCAGTGCAGCTCACGCAGCACTGGCGAAATATGACAGGTGCAAGACGTACCTGTCAATAACCAGGCCGCAGCGTTCTGCACCAGCTGCAAGTGGCGGATATCAACCCCAGGAAACCCTAGATACAGGGAGCTGCAATAATCAAGGCATGAGGACACAAAGGCGTGGACCAACGTTTGCAAATCCGTGGGTGGAACAAGGTGCTTAATCCTGTCGATGTTCCTAAGATGGTTAAAGGAAAGTTTGACAACTGCTGACACTTGTGAACGAAGTGTCAGCTCATTGTCAAAAATCACCCCCAGGTTCTGCACCCGTTCAGAGGAGGGAAGCTGGACACCTCCCAGAAATAAACCTGAGGGAAGACCAACTCCCACCCCCCTCTACCCTGCGACCCAGGTCCACCACCATTACCTCCGTCTCTTCCGAGTTCAACTTCAACCAGCTTGAATTCATCCAGCACTGGATTTCAGTGAGGCAGCTATTAAAGATCGAGAGAGCTCAGTCCTGGTCGGGTGCAAAAGATAGGTAGAGCTGGGTATCATCTGCATAGCAGTGAAACCTCAGCCCATACCTTCTTACAATGTCTCCGAGGGGCAGCATATGTACTGTGAACAACATGGGTGACAACACCGAGCCCTGGGGAACCTCACATGACAGAGAGACTGGGCGGGAAGAATTTATCCCCGACACCAGTCTCTGAGTTCTGTCAGTGAGGAAAGATCTAAACCCTCTGAGGACTGTACCCGACAGGCCACAGATGAACTCAAGGTGCCCGAGAAGTACCCCATGGTCCACAGTGTCAAAGGCTGATGAGAGATCAAGAAGAATGAGAATGGAATGATTCTTCTGATCTCTAGCCATCAGGAGCTCACTGAGCACCCGAACCAGCACTGTGTCAGTACTGTGCCTCTTACGAAAACCAGACTGGAGCGGTTCGTAGATTTCATGGATGGTTAAATGGTTTTCCAGTTGTGCAGCCACTACTTTCTCAATAATCTTCCCAGCAAAGGGAAGATTAGAGATCGGCCTGTAGTTAGCAAAGCAGCCTGGGTCCAAGGAAGCTTCCTTCAGGAGGGGTGTCACCACCGCCATCTTCAGGGAGCTAGGAAACTCACCCATATCCAAGGAGAACCAGACTATCTGTGCTAGGACAGGGCCAATGATATCAAGACAACCCATTGTCAGGGACGTTAGGCCAGGATCCAAACTACAGCAAGTAGGGCGCATACTATGGACAATCCTCATGCCATCAATGAACTCAGGCTGGTCAAAGGGACTCCAGGAACGACCAGAGGATGTGACCAAATGTCGATCAATAGCTTCTCCCATAGAGGAAGCCAGCTGGAGCTCTGCCCTGATGTCAGCCACCTTATCTGCAAAGAAGCAAGCAAGCTCATCACACTCTATTTGTGAAAAAGCTTTCCAAACCTGAAGACAGGCTGGGTTGCACAGTCTGTCCACAGTTAGAAAAAGCTGAGCTGGTCGGTTCTGAGCAGCCTCAATCTCCCCAGACAGGAACTCTGCCTTTTCATGAGAGATTGCAGAATGATAGAATTGATAATGTTCCATCAGTCTAAGATGGTCGGCATCAAGGGCAGTTCTCTGCCAATGATGCTCTAACCTTCGTCCTTGTCACCGCATCTCCCTCAAAGTTCCATCAAACCACGGAGACCGAGGTCGAAGGGGGAGAGGACGAACACGGACAGGAGCAATTTGATCAAGAGCCGAGGAGTTGGCCCTGTTATAAGCCACCACCAAGGCATCAGGATCATCGCTCACTCCAGAAAATGCTGATAGGTTAGCTGGGTAAGTCTAGTTCTGTTTGTAGTTCTGTCTCTACTAATGTATTGCTGTAGTTATGTACATCACAGTACGGGCATGTACCTTATGTCACTGTGGACCATGTAGCTTACTTTGTCATGGTGTCTGTACTTAATCACTGTCTACCCCTGAATGCTATTCCGTAACCTGAAAGTTTGTAGCGTTGTGGTACTGTACCATGAACAGCCATTATTACTACCCCATAGTCATATAAAGTAGTGTAACACATTGATGAAATGCGACATGTATGCTGTCGCTGTTTCAACAAGTAGTGTACACATTACATAGTTGTCATCAGCACCACCTTCTGCTGCGTCCCCGTGCATGTAGCTCACCATGTGACAGACATTCTGACAAGTATCCAATGCACCGTGTCCCTTTCTGCCTGTATCTATCCATTTAGCAGTAATCTGATCCTATCATTTTTGCCTGCACTGTTCTTCACTCATTTCTCGGTTTGCATACTTCTCTGTAATGGGGATGTATTACATTATCACCATGTTATTTGTCCTATATTTACACAGTCACACAAGCAACAGCAGTTGTCGAGCTATGTAGATAACGGATCGATAACCTGTTGAGGAATGTACATGTATCCGCATTACCAAGCCACAGTACTGAATGCAGCACCACAGTTCCTGACAATATCATCTGATGCCATCACTGAGACATGGATACATCCAGGCAGCATGGTAGGAACTTCACTGGATATTATTAGGACCGGTGCCACATGATGAGCTATATGCATGTGGATGCAGCATAAGTTCGTGCTG
Organism: Neoceratodus forsteri; assembly: GCA_016271365.2. Taxonomy (NCBI): domain Eukaryota; kingdom Metazoa; phylum Chordata; order Ceratodontiformes; family Ceratodontidae; genus Neoceratodus; species Neoceratodus forsteri. The sequence continues at coordinate 425,469,031 of CM028138.1, forward strand.
GTGTGGGTGGGGTTGTGTTTAAATGTTTCTCAAACTGGTGTAACGAACATTTAATGGCAGGGGAAAGACAGTTTTGTCATTAGCAGTTCTCTGTGACACTATGACAACATTACGTATCTGCATTGACTGACATAACACCTTTTATTTTCTTAAAATGTCTGTTGACAAACTGTTTTTCACCCAGCAGATATTGTCTGAAATCAGTCAGTCTCAGAGATGTACCACTAATCGAACTGACAATGGAGAAGAAGACTGCCAAGATTCACAGAGGGGATGTTACGAGGTATTCATGTATTGTCATGAAGTCTGCTTACATCATTAATTCATCCAGCACTGTCTGCAGACCCTCCCCTGTGCTCCTGCACACCACTGACTGTTGCTCCCTACCACAGGTGTCCAACACCCTGTCATTGAATAAGTAGTTTATCATACATCCCCTCTGCATTTCACATTATTATTTTATGTCATGGCCTGTTATTCTCCTACATGTGTCCTGATCCCCTCTCCTGTGTTCCTGCACACCACTGACTTTTGCTGCCTACTACAGGAGTCCAACACCCTGTCATTGAAGAAGTACTTTTTCATATATCCCCTCTGTATTTCACATTATTATTTCATGTCATGGCCTATTATTGTCATGCACATGTCACACTTCAAGACGTAAGTTTTGCAACAGTAATGTTTCTCACATGTCCCCATCATCGGTCATCTACATCACCGCCTCCATATTATGGTGTTTTTTGGTTTCCTGTTATGTTTCTCAAGCAGTGCGCCATGTTACCCTCCCTTGTCTGTACAGCACAATGCTTTACAGCCAGCACTTAATGGTCCTCTATCCTGAGCAGTTTATGGTACTGTACTTCAGCAGTGATACTGTCTATCATGCATGCCATAATTGAATCAGACCAATGTGCAGCCTTATTCTGCAACAACACCCATAGGCCATCATATGTGATAACCCTGATTTGCAAGTGTTTCTTGTTATTTGTAAGCTCAGTACCCGAGCTGTATACATCCACATTGCTTACTGTTGCACTGTGTATAACTTTGCATTCTAAGGAATGCAACCTTGCCTGCCACAACTTTGTCCATTTTTGACAGCCTTACCACATCCCTACACATAACCTCCAACTTTGTCTTGTACAGTAAACACAAAATGTAACATGTAATTGTTATGCAATTTGATTTCCACAACCATGGAGTGATGCAATCAGATAACCACACGTTAGGTCTGGAACAGTTTCAAGTTACTGTGCTGAATAACTTGTTCCTACCACTGAAGCACACTGTCACTTGATTTCGATGACGATAATTCACTGCTGGCTGTGGTGAATCTTGACATACATGCACTTTAGAGAAGGGACCTGGCTGAGAGGTCGTCCACCTCAACGTTGGTAGCTAGGTGACTTCACAGTGGGGCCCTGACATGAATAGCAATTCAACACATTTTCTTTTTTTAAACCATTTTTCAGTACTAATTTGCCAATGTATGGTGAAAATTTTTTTTTTTTTTTTTACATTATCACGTGTGTTTCTGGTGGGCAGGGTGCTCTCTCTCTTGTTGTTTTTCTTCATGTATGCTATATGAAGTAGCACCCATTCACATCAGGGCCCTGAGGTGAATACCAAGAGACCCCCACTACGTTTCAGATCTAACTACTACATTGCAAATAAAATCCAGCTCATCGACACAGGTGTTGGATTCCTGCATGCGATGCTGGTGACCCTGTTTCTGGAATGGACAAGGGGCACCACGGTGCAGGCCGGTGGAGAAGGTCTGAGCATCTGATGACTGCTCGCTGTCTCATGAGGTGAGTGTGGGGATGTCACATGCTGTTTGCTCACTCCAAATACATGATGGTGGTAGTACTAGTTGCCTGTTCCCATTGGCTATACATGGTGCTCACCATCAGCACACACCTTGCAGTTCGTGCAATGCCATGCCCCTGGCAAGCTTATGGAGACCTTGTGTCTTCACTTCCCCATGACTGTAGCCATCCTCTGCTGCCACATGTGGTGTGTTCAGCCAAAGACGACATCTGCATCATGCATTCCAAGAAACCACGTGTTTTGTCTCCAGCAACCGCGCCTCATCACTGTGAGGATGTAGAAACACCTGGCAAGGGGTGTGTCCATGTTACTCGTGATGACTCGATGTGGTGTGGTGTTGCTTGATGTCTGTGCATGGTTGCAATCATGGTCCCTAGGCCACAAGAATGATTTGTGAGCCAGTGTGGCATGTATTAACAGCCCCCCTACAGAAAATTGAAATATGTGCTGATTTAATCTTTATCATTACATTCTCCCCTTGGTGTGGTGATGTAGCAGTGTGTGCTTTTACTGCATGTGTTTTAATAATGTGTTGAGTACTGAAACACCATTTATACAATGAAGTGTGCTCCCACTGGCTCAGTTTGTGTCCTCCCAACCCACCACAAACACATGGTGTTGTAAGATTTTGATCTTTTAGTTTTTTTTGATTCTTCCATGCTTCTAGCCTGCCTCTCCTTCTGGTCAGCCATGGGCCCCACCGACACCCTTGCCCCAACATCTTCTACCTACATCACATTGCGGCCATCCAAGGGGTGGCCCAGTGTATCTCTTCACTGGATAGGTGCCTCTTCTCTGAGGGTCAAGACGCCAGCGAGGGCAACTAGTGCACTCTTCATTCAGTCCCCGGGAGGTGGTTTCTGGGGCGTCAGTGCACTCGTGGTGGCAGGAGCTGGCAGCCATCATATGGCAGACCATGGTGCAGAGTTTTCAATTTACTCCCTGGGGGCATGGTGTGCCACAGACGTCAGGGCACTGCCAACGTCCACCATGCCCCTGTGTGCAGTGGGTCTTGCAGAGTCATCGCTCTCACGGCCTCCACCAGGAGATGACCCACAGCAAGCCGCACCCCCCCGCCCAAGAAGGTTGGCAGTCATTGGATGCTCAAGCCTTCTCCTCCTGGCTGTCCTTGCAGTGATCCGAGTCTATTCCAAAACCCGGGTAGCCTGCGTTGCAAGCAGAAATCAAACCACTGCACTGACGGTCAGGTGTACATATTTATCATTTTGTAACGTTCCACACAAACCAAATGCCATGCAGCAGTATCAAAATAAGTTTAATTTGCAAACAGTGGTCCTCATGTCCAAGAAATGTAGCAATTACATATTTTGTACGTGGTAACTGATTTTGCATACAGTTAATATACTATGAGTGTGTGTGTGTGTGTGTGTGTGTGTGTGTGTGTGTGTGTGTGTGCGTGTCACGACCTGTTTGTGACATGGACAGTAACATAACTTTTCTCTGTCAATAGATGTTACCCAGGACAGTATCCCATCAACTTCAGACAATGTCTGATTGTCAGTGGATATGTCAGAGTTCACAGAAGTAGAATACGCAATGTATCAGGTAGTAATTACTTCTTGTAACACGGCATTAATAGTGTACCTGTGATGGCGCGACCCGATAGGTGTAGGACGGTCACGAGACGGCATCCGAAGCGGGTATTAACCCAGGGTATATGCCGTGCTCACTTCGGCACTACCGCTGTCAGCCAGACCCCCTGCCTAGCAGCACTGGGCGCGATGTGCAAGGGAGCGAAAAAGGCGACGGCGGCTCTGTGACGCTCCACTCCCGCAGGGACATTCGTAGGGATATCCGGGAAGCATCCAGCGCACAACTGTTCAGAGCAGCAAAGTGGAGACCACAGCGGCAGCATAGCACAGACAGCAGGTGGAACACAACGCGCGGACAGCAATCAAGCCGGACCGAGTAGGGTGCGCCCAAAGATCCCCGCCGCGGCGGCCGCTGCACTCAGAGCCGGTGAAATGCACAATGCAGACCTCCCAGCACGAATTACACTGGAATACCCACACGGAAGTCCGCAGGACATCACAGAACTGTTATGTGTTCCTTTCAGCGGCAGTACACGAGCAACCTCAGTTGACCACATCACTATGTATGTAAGCTCTGGTGCACGTCTTTCTCATACTGTAATAAAACATGTTAAATTTGCACGCCTCCACCTCGTCCTATCTGCTCTCACGGTGCACCCTCAACATCCCTCCAGGGCCGTCCGCGTGTTACAAGCACATTAAGCTTCACTCCGTCGGTGTGCTCTAATGCGATTGATGCGGGGCGGAGTGGTAGCCCTCGGCCCTGGGCCTCGGGCACCCACCACCCCCCCCATGCATCAATCCAGCATTAGAGCACACCTCCGTCATGGCTTAATGCTTACATGTTCCTCTTTTTTTTTTAAAGGTAACATTGTTCATGATTGTCTGATACCACACCATGTCCATTGCTAGCCTTGATGCTTTTCATAGTAACATAGTAAGAATCCAGCAGATTATGCCCTATGGTCTATCAAGTATGCTCGATGCTGTGTGCCTTCACATGGCACCGTTACGTCAACATCCACCTCCTTCCTTACCATGACCAGCAACCCACAGCGTGGCTCTGTGATGCACCCTCCCCCTATCTGTATTCCAGCTTTTGTTAAATCCCTACATGGTAGCATCTGCTACCAACCCTCCATGCAACTCATTCCAGTGCTACACTGCCCTCTCAGTGAAGCATCATCTCGTACTTCACACCCTCAGCCTCCACCCTTCTATCTTCATTGAGGGACCCTTGGTGGCCAACACCTCCCTGAGCTAAAGCACTCACTGCAGGCTCACCAAGTTTATTCCTGTCACATATTTGAAGACCTCTATCATATACCCCCTGTTTCTTCTCTACTCCACTGAGTAAAGGTTTAGTTCCACCAGACTATCCTCAAATTGCCTTTGCTATATTACCCTTATCATCCTGCTTGCACTCCCATGTACCCTCTACAGAATGGGATGCAGAAACCGCATGCAATATTGAACATGTCTAATCAGGCAATTGTACATGTCAAGGAGCACTTCTGTACTCCTTGAGGTAATCACCATGGATATGTACACCATAATTTTATTGTGTTTTGATGCAGACCTTCTACACAGTAATGTTAGTCATTCATTTAGTCATCCACCACCATCCCGTTCTCCTTCTACACCCTAGTAACCTGATAGATCCCCCCCCCGGGTGTATTCATGACATGGGTTGTTTGCACCCAGGCATATAACCCTTATTTTTCAAGCATTGAACTATAGCTTCCATGCTGCTGACCACCTCCTTATTGCCTCTATGTCCTCCTGGGGAACCATCTTCCACTCCTCCTCCTCCCATTCCACTACCGCGCAGAGATTCAAGTCATCGGACCATCACATTTTGCCCACTACCGTCGTACTACTAACCAGCCAATACTTGCTGGTTTCCTCTGGCGAGCTGTCCTTCTGTATGGGCATAATATGTATTCCATCCTCCTGTCATGAGGTACCCACCCCGACAGCAGGGACCAGTTAACTATGTCCACCAGGGGTTACATCCATGGTATTGCCCATGTCCTTTAACCACCCTGTGATGTATCCCATCTGGAGCCATTGCTTTATTTCACGTTATGGCCTCGACATCTTCTGTCACCCTCCCGCTGGGGATCTAAGCATCCATTTCCCCCTCTTCCTCTGCTGTTCTCCCCTCACTCTCCCCTTGCAGTGCTCCCCCGTCCTCCTTGGTGACTGCAGAGATAAAAAAAGAATGTAGTACATCTGCTTTCCCCCTCCCATATTCCCACACACTCCATATCCTCAACATACTAATCTGCACCTTCCCATTTTCCAGAACTACCTGAATACCCTTTTTTTCTCCACCTATCAATGTGACGCTTGTACAGCTGGTTCTGATCACTGTATCATTTTTTGTAAAATAAAAATGGGTTATGGACTGTCTATCATGAGAGATGCTGAGAAATCTGGTGCTCTTGGAGTGACATCACCCCCCCCCCCAGGTTTCAGCCGAAAGATAAAAGCCATGAGAAAATGCTGAAACAGCATGTGAGATCATACACACACACAGGTTTTAGATACAAGATGTTACATGGCAGGCCAGAAGCTAATTACAGACTATTCTAAGTTGAAAATTATAGCTTTAGCTGCTAAAAGGGAAATCAGCATCCCTTTTATGACGTCTCAAGAGGAGGAAACCAGGTTTAGTAAACTGGTGTGAAATCATAAATGCTGATGTCTGTGTGAGAGCCGGGGGGAAACTGATCAAGAAATCAAAGAAATGTCATTTGAAGGACATGAGTCATGCTGAGGATTGCAGAATTTAATACTTGAAAAAGACATCCTGTTTTTATATAGATATATTTTTTTATATATTCTGACAGGGAAGAGCTAGGTGACCTCATGCAAATAGGTGGGGAAAACCAGCTTTTTAAAGATTATTCTGTTTTCCTTCAGAGACACTTTTATCTAGACTCTGACAAAGAAACATCTGTAAGCACTTTTAAGCAGGTATTTAGAGACTAACTACTGTAGTAAGAATTGCACTGTTTAAAACCTTGTTCTTTTACTAGATTTGTATGTCTTGTGATATAATAGTTCTGTATTGTATGTTTTACATATTATCCATTTTAGTAAAAAACTCTTTTTAGAGCTTACTTGATCTGCCTTTGATTTTTGTTCGTTTGCAAGAAAAGTATATATGGTTATAGCAGACACTAGGCATAAGCTTGAATGGTAATACCAAACTGGAAAGAGAAGCGTTTTAAATCAGAGGTCTTTATTAAAGTTTTTAAGGGTTCATTTCTGTACACCTGGTTGGGTGCCCATAGGCAAAGATATCTGGTCCTCCGAAGACTGAAATATCTGAGCCTGTGTATTGGGTACCCTAGCAAGAGGTTCATAATTTGAATCCCTCCAAGACTGGAGACCAAAGGTTGATCCAAACTCACAAAGCAGACAAGAGGGTTACCTTGTTCTGTTAAACTGTTCACAAGACTGCGCTCAGAGGTTGGCACTTTGGGAGTAGAGGGCTGACCTGCTGAGTGGGTTTGTGACAGATTGGTTGGCAGCAGTGGGATAATTTTGGTATAACAAGCTTTTATTGTTCTGTGTCAGCTTGAGACCGTAAGCTCTCTTGCAAAGAAAGAAAAAGGCAGAGTTTTATTTTAAAAGGAAACAGGACTATATCACTTGGCGTACAGTCCAGTTCCTACCCATTTTATTTTTTTTCCCCAAAGTGCAAGTCAGAGTAGCCATAGTCAGGGAAGAAGATGGCTTTCCGACTACAGCAGGCACAGTGTATATTACTTGAAGCAGTTGTCCGGGGACAGAGGTGTCCCGTTTGAGGTGACAGTCAAAAAGCAGAACCTCATAGACGCCCTGACGGTAGCAGATACCCACAGCAGCGAGTCGTGGACCGTGACTGGAAAGGACCAAACCTCGAGTGTGGCAGGGCTAGCTGCCAGTGCAGTGTCCAGATCCGATGAGGAGGGCAACAGGGCCACTGTCAGTGAAGGGCCACAGCAGCAGGGAAAGGTCACCAGTATCCTGAATCCAGAGGTACTCAGGCTGCAAATTGAGTTGTGCAGGATGGAGCTGGAGTTCCAGGAGAAGAGAGAGCGGGAACAACAAGAGGCGGAGTGAGAATGCCGAGAGGCAGAGTGAGAACAGAGAGACACAGACCATGAGGACCGTGAGTGCCAGCGAGCTGCAGAGGAGAAGAGGGAGCAAGAACGCCGAGACGCAGACCATGAGGAGCAGGAGTGCCAGAGGCAACAAGAACTGGAGAAGATACGACTCCGACCAGCGGCACCAGAGCAGATAAGTGGCTTGGGTTTAACTGGGACTGCAGGACTGGGTTACAAATTGAACTCCAAATTAATAGCCGAATTTAAAGAGGGGGAGGACATGGATGCCTTTTTAAAGTATTTTAAAAAAGTTAGTATTCAGGCTAAAATTCCTAGAGAGTCCTGGAGCTTCCAGCTATCCCTGCTACTTACCGGGAAAGCTCAGGATGCATTGGGTCAAATGGACAATGAGGACAGTAATAATTACAGCAAACTAAAAGCTGCACTGTTAAAAAAGTTTGACTTGACTGCTGAATTATACAGAGCTAAATTCCATAAGCTCAGGAGAAGCCCTGATATGAGCTATGAGGAGCTAGCCACGAAACAATGTCAGTTTTTAAAACGTTGGTGGGAAGGAATTGAGGCAAACTCTATTGATAAAATTGATAATGTGATTTTATTAGAACAGTTTTATTGGGCATGCCCAACAGAGCTAAAAACCTGCCTAGAGGACCGAGATCCCAAAAAAGTGCAAGAGGCTGCAGAACTCTCAGACTGCTATGCCAAAAGCAGACCTGCACTGAGAGCGAATGGGGCGGGCGTGGCAGCACAGAAAGGGAAAAGTGCACCTTCAGGGCAGCTAAAACCCTCATTGCCTCCACCAAAACCAGTTAGCCCCAGGTTTCAGGGAAAAGATTTCTCTGAGAGAAGAAATGAATGTTGGTTTTATAAAGAAACTGGGCATATTGCCAGACAGTGCCCCAAAAAGGCAAGCAATAATACACAACTGGGTGCTAGAAAAGAAGTGGGTTGTTTGTGTGTCCCTGGAAGCATGCCAGTGAACATGAGGGAACACATGCACCCAGTCATGGTGAATGGTGTACAGATGCAAGGGTTAAGGGACACAGGGGCATCTCTGACATTGGTAAAAGGGGATCTGGTACAGCCTGGTCAGCTTATACCCCAAAAATACGTCACTGTCCAAGGGTTCACTGGTGAAGAAAAAACATTACCCCTCGCTAGTGTTCTCTTAGACTGGGGTGAAACAGGGGGAACTGTGCAACAGGTGGCTGTAGCCAAAACATTAGCAGTGGATGTGATCCTGGGCAACAATCTAAAACAGGGGATGGTATGTTCAGTTACCCATAGCCAAGCGGCAAGGGAAAACTGTAGTTCCCTGAACCCCACAGAAGCCATTGTGGAAACCACTGAGAGGCTGGTTCCCCAGCTTGTGTCTCCTGATATGGAGATTAATGAAGAGGGGGTAGAAATTTCCTCAGTAGCAAGTAACCACACAGCTACAGAGGGTTAGTCCGAAGAGGAAGGGGTGACCCATTGTCAGAGGGTTGGGATTGACAGTGATCCTGAGTGCCCTGACGCTAGTGCTAGGGACCCTAGTTTAGCGACTGAAGGGTACCTGTCCCATGCCTTGGGAATGTGTGAGGGGTTTGCAGCTTCTCAGAGAAGTGACCCTAGTTTAGAGAAGCTGAGGGCTTGGGCAGACTCAGATGGCACACAGGGAGGTGACGGCAGACATAAGGTGTATTGGGAAAATGGACTTATGTATATTCAGGCAGTACAGACAGAGGGAGGGATGCTAGGCAGGCAGCTTGTCGTTCCCCAGGGGTATCGTGAGCAGTTGCTCAAAATTGCCCATGATATTCCCTTATCTGGTCATCTGGGAATCATGCACACTATGCAGTGGTTAGCCCAGAATTTCTACTGGCCTAACTTCATCCAGCAGGTGAAGGAGTATTGCAGGTCTTGTCACTGGTGCCAAGAAATAGGGAAGGCAGGCAAAAAAAACCAAGCCACCCTGATTCGATTGCCCATAGTGAAGGAGCCATTCCAGAGGGTGGGAATGGATATTGTGGGACCTTTAAATATCCCCAGCTCCTCAGGGAAGAGATTCATCCTGACTATGGTGGATTATGCCACCCGGTACCCAGAGGCAGTCACCCTATCCTCACTGAGGACAGACAAAGTGGCAGATACCTTACTTGGGATTTTCTCCCATGTTGGGTTTCCGCAGGAGGTAATCACCAATCAAGGGGGTTCCTTCATGTTAGACCTGATGAAATGTTTATAGGAGAAGTGTGGGGTGGTGCAGAGATGCACGACCCCGTATCACCCACAAGCCAATGAGCTTGTGGAAAGATTCAGTGGTACCCTAAAGTCAATGCTCTGGGCATGGACTGGGAGAAATACCTTCCCCACCTGTTGTTTGCATACAGGGAGGTGCCCCAAGAGTCAACAGGATTTTCCCCCTGAACTCTTATATGGACGCCGGGTACATGGGCCCCTAGACTTGATCCGGGAAGACTGGGAAGGCAAGCACGCCACCCAGGGAACTCCCATTGTGGATTATGTCCTTAGGTTTAGGGAAAGGCTGAAGGAGCTTATGGGGACAGCCCAGAGCAACCTGGCAGCTGCCCAACAGAAACAAAAAGTGTGGTACGACCACAGAGCCAGAGCTCGCTCGTACATGTTGGGTTAGGATGTCATGGTCCTTATTCCGGTCCGGAAAGACAAGCTGCAAGCTGAGTGGGCAGGACCATACAAAGTGGTTAGGAAAGTAAATGACATGAACTACATTGTGAAGTTACCTGACAGAAGACAGACAGAAAGGATGTACCATGTCAAGATGATGAAGCCATATGCAAATAGAGCTGACATGGTGTTTGCAATGTGTAGTCATGGGGAGAGGACGGACGAAGGAAACCCCCCTTCTGGATTTGCTGGAAGAAAGTAAGCGGGAGTCCTCTGTGGAGGCAGTAAAATTGTCTCCCCAGCTGACCCTGGGCCAGATCCAGAAAGTAAGGGAGGTTTTAGCAGACTCAGCCCTCTTGTTTAGCGCCAAGCCTGGACTAACCCCCTTAGCGTCACACGATGTGGAGACAGGGACACAGACACCCATATGGCGGACAGCATATCGGGTGTCAGAGGCTGTCCAAAAGGACATTAGGAGAGAAGTGGAGGAGATGCTGGATTTAGGGGTAATTCAGAGATCCCACAGCCTCTGGGCCTCACCCGTAGTCCTTGTGCCTAAGCCAGATGGCTCTACTCATTTCTGTGTGGACTGTCATGGACTGAATGCAGTCTCAAAGTCAGATGCCCACCCAATGCCCTGGATGGAAGAACTCCTGGACAAGTTGGGGCGCGACCTACCTTATGACCATTGACCTGACAAAGGGGTATTGGCAGGAAGAATTGGCAGACAGAGCTTAGGAGAGGTTGGCCTTCATCACTCTGATAGGCTTATTTGAGTTTAAAGTAATGCCTTTCAGAATGAAGAACGCCCCAGACACTTTCCAAAGGTTGGTGAACCAGGTGTTAAATTGTGCTGAGGAGTACGCCATGGCGTACCTGGATGACATTGCCATCTTTAGTACCAGCTGGGAGGAACACCTATCCCACCTTAGGGAAGTACTAGACAGGTTATAGAGGGCCGGGCTCACTGTCAAAGCTGAGAAGTGCCAGGTGGCCATGGGAGAAGTGGCATACCTCGGGCATGTGGTAAGCCAGGGACAGCTCCATCCTAACCAAATAAAGATAGAGGTGATCCAGGCGTGGCCCAGACCAGAAACCCAGAAGCTGGTCAGGAGTTTTCTAGGGACAGCAGGGTACTACAGGAAATTTGTACCCAATTACAGTGCCCTGGCTGCTCCCCATCTGACCTGACAAAGAAAAGGATGCCAAAGAAAATTACCTGGGGCCCAGCCTGTGATGAAACCTTTACCAGACTAAAGGAGGCACTGTGCAGTGCTCCTGTTTTGACAATTGCTGACTATAGCAAAACCTTTATAGTTCAGACTGATGCCTCAGACGTGGGTATTGGGGCAGTACTGAGTCAGACGTCCAGCCAAGGGACATATCACCCAGTAGGGTACCTGAGTAGGAAGTTACTTCACAGGTAGCAAGCATACTCCACGGTGGAAAAGGAGTGTCTTGCCAAAGTGTGGGCCCTAAAGAAGCTAGAGCCATACTTGTATGGTCAGCATTTTGTGGTGCAGACTGACCACAACCCCCTGGTTTGGCTGACGCAGATGGGGAAAAACAATGGTAGATTGCTAAGATGGAGTCTTGCTTTACAATGGTATGATCTAAAAATCGTACATAGGGCTGGAAAACAAAATCAGAACTCAGATGATCTGTCTAGGGTCTATGAGGAATGAACTGATCCCATGCAGGGGGTAGAGCCCTCAAATTCAGTCTAGGTGGGGAGGAATGTGACTCTTGGACAGCTGGTTCTGATCACTGTATCATTTTTTGTAAAATAAAAATGGGTTATGGACTGTCTGTCATGAGAGATGCTGAGAAATCTGGTGCTCTTGGAGTGACCCCCGGTTTCAGCTGAAAGATGAAAGCCACGAGAAAATGCTGAAACAGCATGTGAGATCATACACACACAGGTTTTAGATACAAGATACTACATGGCAGGCCAGAAGCTAATTACAGACTTTTCTAAGTTAATTATAGCTTTAGCTGCTAAAAGGGAAATCAGCATCCCCTTTGTAACGTTTCAAGAGAAGGAAACCCGGTTTAGTAAACTGGTGCGAAATCATAAATGCTGATGTTTGTGTGAGAGGGGAAACTGATCAAGACATCAAAGAAATGTCATTTGAAGGACATGAGTCATGCTGAGGATTGCAGAATTTAATACTTGAAAAAGACATCCTGTTTTTATATAGATATATTTTTTATATATTCTGACAGGGAGGAGCTAGGTGACCTCATGCAAATAGGTGGGGGAAAACCAGCTTTTTAAAGATTATTCTGTTTTCTTTCAGAGACACTTTTATCTAGACTCTGACAAAGAAACATCTGTGAGCACTTTTAAGCAGGTATTTAGAGACAAACTACTGTAGTAAGAATTGTACTGTTTAAAACATTGTTCTTTTAATAGAGTTGTATGTCTTGTGATATAATAGTTCTGTATTGTATATTTTACATATTATTATCCATTTTAGTAAAAAAAACTCTTTTTAGAACTTACTTGGTCTGTTTCTGATTTTCGTTCGTTTGCAAGAAAAGTATATATGGTTATAGCAGACACTAGGCATAAGCTTGAATGGTGATGCCAAACTGGAAAGAGAAGCGTTTTAAATCTGAGGTCTTTATTAAAGTTTTTAAGGGTTCATTTCTGTACACCTGGTTAGGTGCCTGTAGGCAAAGATATCTGGCCCCCCCCGAAGACAGAAGTATCTGAGCCTGTGTATTAGGTACACTAGCAAGAGGTTCAAAGTTTGAATCCCTCCAAGACTGGAGACCAAAGGTTGATCCAAACTCACAAAACAGACAAGAGGGTTATCTTGTTCTGTTAAACTGTTCACAAGACCACACTCGGAGGTTGGCACTTTGAGAGTAGAGGGCTGGCCTATTGAGTGGGTTTGTGACAGTTGTCACCTGTGCAAACCTGGTAACCATCCCTGGTAATTTTTCATAGTTCCCCTATGATATCAGCCTCCTGAGAACATTAGTATCAGCTATAAGCAGCATTTTGTTCCCCTCACTGCATCCTGTCCCTCCCTTGTACACTGGCTTGTCCTCTTTGTTTTTAACCATTTGTGTCTCTCCCCTGTGCCTGCCTTAGCAGCCTCAAGAAGCTACTTTTTAATAACTGAACACCGTGCCTACTTGCCCATGCTTGGCCTTATCTCATCTAGTTATCCCCTAAGCATACTCTCCATCCCTCTGAACTCCGCACCTCTGCAAGTAATCACTGTTGTGTGAGTATGTTATACTCTGCCTCCTAGGTCAATATCGAACCACACAGTGGCATGTTCACTTTCCGCCACTTGGTACACAAGTAGGTCCCTGGTGATCACACTGTATGTCAGTACCAGATCCAGGATGTGCCCTTCCATTGTTAGATCAGTGACCATCTGTACAAGGAACGAAGCATGCAAGATATCTATCATGCACTGCTGTGTGCCCAATGCGCAGGGCTCGAAATAACTGGCTGTCCACCCGTCTCGGACAGCTGTTTTTTAAATGGGACAGCCGTTTCTGTTTTTGTTCCTGTCCATGGGACAGGCAGATATAGTGAGCCAGCATACAAACTTTGTTGGGCACTAGGACCCAGGAGGCAGGCAGGCATTCAGTCAGGTCGGGTAGAAGCGGATGTCACACGCGTCATAACATCATGTGGTCAGTGAAGTCTGTCTCTTGCCTGATCCCATGATGTGCTAATTGGTGAGTTAAGCAGTCTTCCCTGCCGCCAAGGTAGGCAAAATTCAAACAGAGGGGGCTGGCAGTAATAACTGCGGATGCTTAAAGCATTGCTGCATGTGTAGTTGATGGTTACTGCTTGTCCGCTCTGCTGCATTCCTCATTGTATGTTGAGCAGTCTGAGGAGTAGCAGCATGTAGCGAGCATTGGCAGCAGTTCTTTGATTTGCTTGCTCATCTATCAGTGTGAAAGTTAAATAGAAACTTAATCAACAGCCCTTTTCAGGGCTCTGGTGTGTCAATTTCCATCTAAAGCAAGTACCACTGTCACTCACTTAATACTCAGTTGAAATTCTCGGCTTTTACACCATATCTTTTGCTGGGTTCTTGTTTAAATAGCTGGAAATCTGTGTGGTACAGTGAGACTTGCAATAAGGGCAGACGGGCACAGTGAAAAGTATTTTTCCGTGATTGCTCTGTAAACTGAGCATCAGTTTAAGGGCAGGGCATTGAGTGAAAAAAGCCCTTTTCAAGGCTGGGGGGGGCAAGCTAAAAGGAAAAACACAGGTAGAGCTGCAGTGATCCAACAAAGGGGGATCTGGAGGCAGCCTGTGCTAGGTAATACAAGGAGGGCAAGGAGATGCAGGAACCAATTTATTTAATAATTGCCGCTGAAAACAGCCCTTTCCATGGCTGTTAGAGGATAAAAAAAAAAAAACAATAAATTAAGAAAAGGAAGACAAAGGCAGGCAGGGCTGCAGAGTCCCAGCAAGAGAGGGGTGTGGCGAGACTTCAGCCAGAGTGCTGCTAAAAACAGCCCTTTTCAGGACTCTTGGGGCTCAAAAAAAGAATACGAAAAGACAATTGCAGCAAAGGCAAGGCTTCTGTGGAAATTTCTTTATTTAGTTTTTGTTGACCAGGAAAGGAGGACTAGACAATTCTGCCTATTTTCTGCCTCGTTCCGGGGGGAGGGGGATACAGACGGATGCCAACTGACATTGAACCAGATAAAGCTGTTGGTGGTATTTTTAATGAAATAAAAGGGGGAATCTAGAAATATTCCTGACTTCTGGAGGGGCTAAGAAAGAACTATACTCTGGCCCACCACCCTGTTGTACACTTCTACTTGTCTCCAAGATACTGTCTGTAAGTTACTTCATAATTCATAAATAAATAACAGGCTAGGCATCTAAAATATTACAGTTATACAAAATCATGCAAAAGTCAAACCACGAGATCAAGTGCAGAAAGGTGCAGAAAGTTTAGTCAGGGTGGAAAGCAGGGAGTGAAGCATTGGTAGGAAGTCAGATAGGAAGAGATGGAGGGAAAACAGCAGGGCAGGAGTATGTTAGGCATCATCTGAAGCAGGAGCACATAGCAGCAACAGAGAGAGAGGCAACCAAATTGGATTGGAACGTGGGAAGTGTGAGGCAAGATAGGATGGAAGGAAGAAGGGAGTTCCAATCCGACACTGCTGCAGAAGCGAAGGACCTACGGGTAGTAGCTAGTCGCAGATTAGATTGTATGAGAAGGGGGAGGGAGGCAGATCTAATGGCTCGAGGGGCTCGTCTATGGCAGACAATCTCACTGAGGCAGGGATGGGTACATTTATGGACCAACTTATGCATGAGACTCACGGTGGTATACTTCTGTTTAGACTCATATGGTAGCCAGCCTAAAACAGACAGGATGTCACAGTGATGGTGACGGGCATTGACCCCAAGTGCGACCCTACCTACTCTATGATATGCCTGAGCCAGGAGAGATAGTAGATAATAGGAGGGTAGTGACATTGGTAGACAGTAATAGAGGAGCACCATAGGTTAGGAGAGGGAGAAGGGAAGAGGAAGCAATTTTAAAGCAGGAGTTAGAGGTGAGGAAGGGTCAATACGATAGAGGAAACCTAACTTTTGGTTGAGGGAGTTAACTATAGTGGAGGCATGGATATTAAAGTAGAGTGAGGAATCGAGGGTGATGCCCAGGTATTTAAAGGTGTGGACAGATTCAAGGGCATCCCCATTCAGAGATGTAATTACTAAGAAGGGGGAGGGTAATAAGAGAGGAGGATGGGTGTGAGAATAACATACTTTTAGTTTTTTTTGTGTTAAGAACGAGATGACTGTGCATGAACCAGCCTTCAAGGGCTTGCCGCAGGCACACTTTGTAGGCCAGTTGGAAGACAAAGCTGGAGAAGAAGACATAAACCAAAATAAAGTAACACAGAAAAAAACAATGTTTTTATCGAAAGAAAAAGAAAATTGCGGGTTTGAAGCATGAGAAAAATGGCGTCCGTGAAGGTCCGAAATGCACGTCGACAGCCGGAAAAAAAAACTGATGTACGTCTGGGGGACTGCCTCTTTTATAACATAGGATGGACGTTGACGTGCCAATGTTGGGGGCGATTCCCTGCTGTATACTGCTAGCTAGAAGTTTTCCATGTAGTCCTACTGGTGTTGCCTGCTGCAAGAGCTCCCTTGAAGTGAGATCTAGATTTCCAGTGAGCTGACTCACTGACTCGTATATCAATAATTAAAATAAATAAACCTTCGCATAATCAGTGGTCTGATTAAATTTTGCAGTGTGCCCATCTCCGCTGAGGTGTGCCAACATACATTTGGAGGACCGTGCGTATGTAGGACATATCTCCACCTTCTTTCCCTATCCATCTCTGCTGTTGTCCAAACATCGAGTCCCCTGAGCCACCAGTTGACAGATGTGTCAGGATGAGGACCCCTAACCCCAGAGGACAGCACCAGGTGATGGATGTTTTTCAGAATGAAGACCCCCCCCCGCCTTGGAGTAGGACAGCACCTACTGGGATGTTCTGACCACTTGCAGCTCATCATAGCTGTGACCTGAGCTCAGGGCACAAACCCAGGCAAATCAGCATCACAAGCAGCTCCCCAGCTCCAGGTGGAAACACCATGGCAGTGTCACTGTTTTATGAAACAAGAAACCCTGACATCCAAAGGCCTCAGAGACCCAACATTTTCGTTTAAAATCACAAAATGGGGGGGGAGGGTGGCCTGCAGAGTACCAAGTATGGCGTACGGCCTTTGTTGGAGCGCCACTCACCGTTTGATCATTTCACAAACTTAACTGATTTAAACTACTAGAATTCGGATTGCTTTTGCATTGCTGGATGCAGTTTGTAGCAGCGCATGACCATGGGGCCAAAAAAAAGGTACAATGCAGTCAAAGCAGGGACTAGAAGCTTATCTTTCAGCAATAGCCAGGTTGAAAGGTCTGGGGCCTGCTCAGCCTGGTGGTGTGAGTATCGCCGGCCTCCGAGATATGCAGATTATGGTGATGCTTACCAAGCTGCAGGTGAAAGGGGACAAGAGTGATAAGAGGCTTGCCAGCATGGAAGCGAAGTTAGCCAACTTTGAGACATGGATCATGGAGAACTCAACGACAATTAAGGAGATATCCCATGAATATGAATGGCAGAGGAAATTCAATGCCACCAAGGTGAAATACCTGCAATACCTGAAGTCAGAAGAAGAGACTCTTGAAAATGAACGACAAACAAATATGTGCATTGCTAGATTCCCCCCAGATTAGCCAGTAAGACATACTTGGTGCTGCTGAAAGACGCATATTTGAGGGCCTATGCCTTTCACCACCAGACTTAAAATCCTTAGGGCTTTTACAATCCCGATGTGCCAGAGACTGCATGGTGGGGACATGCCAAGACTGCTAATTGCCATCGTTACCCTCTACAGCCAGGAAGCATGGATCCCTTGTTACAGGCAGCACAGTCCCAGGGTAATATTGTATGGGAGGGCAGCAGAATTACTTTTCCCCCCCTGACATTTCACACCAAAGCCAGGTATAGACGAACAATCTGCAGCGAGTCAAGAAAATGCTCTTGGAGCACGGGATTGGGGCCTAAATGCTGTTTCCGGTCAGGCTGCCAGTCCACCGCCAAAACAAGACCCGTATCTTCACGGACCCTATCTCAGTGGTGGCCTTTGCATAGAAACTAAGAACTTTGCTATAGACCCGAACACTGATGATACGTGAAACTTGAGCCATGAAGGTATCGTATGGACTGTGCTGCCTCTTTCATCAAGTGAAACTGCACCCATTTCAGACTGTAGAACAATGTCTGCCGAACTGAAGCGCAGATGATGAGTAACTGTTCGTTATCACTGGTAAAGCTGAATGTACAGTATTCTTGTTACACCTGCTATGTTTTGCTAGCTTGTTCAAATGTTATATTTTTCATTTCTGCGATGGTTTCAGGGAGTGGGGCAGGTAATGGGTGCATAAAATGGCATTACTCAGTTTGTGAACTTTTAAACCGACCTATCTGTTACTGTTTTGTCTCCCCATCTGGCAGTTATGCAGGGTATGGTGGGGTGCTATGCAATGTAATTGAGCCCAGGACTTCTTTCACAGGTTAGGCCTGCTCCCTGAACTTCTCAGCCCTCCAGCTGGACCTTTCTCTCCTTCGGGGGGAGTAGAAGCATGGCAATTTCATTTTATTATAGTTTTGTTTGAATTCAGTTTTAATATAGGGCTGTGTATGGGTGTGTATATCGGGCTTGTATATTGTAAGGGCCGTGTGCATGGTGAGTGAATCTTATTTTGGGTCTAATTTTCAAAGGGGTGATTAGGGATTTTGTTGTATTGTAGTTTTATATTATTTTGTTTGTTTCTGCTCAAGTTAGAGTTGTGGGTATGCCGAACTGTTTTTACTTTTTGGATTTTGTTTTGTGCATATTTTTGTCAGGGTTTTTCTCTGTACTAGCAATGTGTTGTTTGTTTGAGACAGTATTAGGTTTTGGAGGCTTACCCCAACCCCCGGTCGTGCGCTATTTGTCCTCTACCCTCTGCCCTTCCCTTAAAGTTTTTTACTTATCAGCTGTAGAGTGCTGGGCATTGCCCATGGGGGCATCAGGGCGGGGGTGTGAACAGCGAAGGATGAATGAGCAGGGCTCTCGCATCAGGACTGTTAGGTCCAGAAGACGCCCTGGGGCTAAATGGATTCTGGAATGTGGTCCACCATGCCTGGTCTCCATATCCAAGGGCACCACCACTATTCGTGGGCAGGTAGCTCGGGCAGCCCTGGAGACCCGTCCAACTTGAGCGGTGTTATGCAACACCGGATCCATCAAGCACAAGACCGCAATTATTGCAGATCTTGTTGATTCAGCTCATCTGGCTTGCATCACTGAGACCTGGCTGAATGAAAATGCTGGCCCCATATTGGAGGCTGCAATTCCAGTTGGGTACTCAGTGATACAGTGCTAGAGACTGGGCCATGGGGGGTTGCAGTCTGTTTCAAGACCGAATTGGGTCTCACGAGTGTACCAGTTGAGGAAGCTGGGTCATTCAAGTGTACTGTAGTAGCAGGTGTAGGTTGTAGGATAGCTCTTATCTACTGTCTATCCGGGGATGGGAAGTGATTCCTACAGGAAGTAGCGGACTTCGTCATTGACATGGCGTTTGAGTTGCCCAGGCTGATGGTCCTGGGTGACTTCAACGCCTGGGTCGATGATGAACTCTCACAGTTTGGTCAACACTTCCTCCAGTTGATGACATCTCTGGGCCTTACACAGGTTGTTACCTCTGCTACTCAAAAACACGGTCACTCTCTTGACCTGGTTTTCCTCCTGGGGATCGAAGCCTCTGATTTGGGGGTGTAACCTGTCAGATGGTCCAATCATTACACTGTGGGATTCAATTTTTGCACCCCACTTCGTAGGCCTGCCCCTGTGGAGATGGTCAGATACCGTCCTTTATGGGATGTGAATCCTGAAGGTCTAGCAGTAGTACTTGACCTTTCGGAGTTTTCTGTGGGAAGCGGAAGTCCAGAGGCCTTGGTTCTGGGCATATAATGAGGCCATTACTACAGCCCTGGACTCTATTGCTCCTGTCCGTGTTCATCCTCTCTCCCTTCGCCCTCAATCCCCTTGGTTTGATGGGACCCTGAGGGAGATGCGGTGCCTAGGACAAAGGTTAGAGCGTTGCTGGTGGAACTCCACCCTGGAGGCTGACCATCTTAGATTGCTAGAACATTAACAAGTCTATCAATCAACAATCTCCCATAAGAAGGCAGAGTTCCTGTCTGGAGAGATTGCTGCTGCTCAGAATCGACCTGCTCAGCTCTTTCGAACTGTGGACAGGCTGTGCAACCGGGTCTGTCTGCAGCCTCAAAGAGCTTTTTCACATTTGGAGTGTGATGAGTTTGCTTGGCTCTTTGTGGATAAGGTGGCTGACATCAGGGCAGAGATCCAACCAGCACATTCTATGAGGGTTGCTATTGATCGCTGCTCGGTCACTCCCCCCTTTTTTCCTGGAGTACCTTTGACCAGCTGGAGCTCACAGATGTTATGTGGATTGTCCACAGTATGCACACTATGTGCTATAGTTTGGATTCAGGCCCAACTTCCCTGGTTATGGGTTGTTGCGACACCATTGGCACGGATAGTCTGGTGCTCCCTTGAGTCAGGTGAGTTTCCTAGCTCCCTGAAGAAGGCAGTGGTAACACCCCTCCTGAAGAAAGCTTCTCTGTACCCAGACTGCCTTGCCAACCACAGACCTATCTCTAACCTCCCCTTTGTGGGGAAGGTGATTGAGAAGGTCGTGGATGTATAGTCAGAGAACCATGTGATCATCCATAAAGGAAAATTACGTACCTACCTTAATTCTTGATCTTCTTGGACGAGTCTCCACCACTCATTCACACTAGTGGGATTAGGGCCGGAGGCACTAGGACCCATCGGGAGCAAACTTTTTTGCTGGAGGGTCGGCGCGAGAGATGGCGCCGCGAGACACGGCGCCGCGAGCTGCGGCTCGAGCGGTAACGACCTTCTCGGCGCCGACCCTCCAACCGCCTCAGTACCTTTTACCAAGGAGGTGCAGCGCAACTAACGTAAAGTAACTGTAACATTAAAACACGGACAT
The DNA here is from genome assembly GCA_016271365.2 of Neoceratodus forsteri. Classification (NCBI taxonomy): domain Eukaryota; kingdom Metazoa; phylum Chordata; order Ceratodontiformes; family Ceratodontidae; genus Neoceratodus; species Neoceratodus forsteri. The sequence goes on from CM028138.1 coordinate 425,489,758, forward strand.
AAGATAGTCCGTCGACCCGTGTAAGAAGGGTCAGTAAAGAATCCTCACAGCCTAAAGATTTGAGGAGTGAAGACCAACACAGCGGTGAGCTCGGGGATGGAGGGTGGGCGTGTGAATGAGTGGTGGAGACTCGTCCAAGAAGATCAAGAATTACGGTGAGTGCGTAATTTTCCTATCTTCCTGGACCTAAGTCTCCACCACTCGTTCACACTAGTGAAGAGTACCAAGCTGATAATCCCCAAAGAGGCGGCAGGAGAGCCAGAGCTCACATGTCTAGGTAGAAGCCCATTAAGGATGCTTCTGCGTCTACGGAATGTCGCCTGGCATGAACATCCAGTGCATGTGTATGAAGGTATGCACTGAGCTCCAGGTACGGCGTTGCAGATATCTACAATTGGAACATTAATTTCCGCCAGGATACCGCGACCGCCCTAGTAGGTGCGTACCTCTACCTTCTAATTTAACCTGAGCCATGGAGTAGCAATGTGAAGGCATGCCACTAACCATGAGGAGATGCATCTGATAGCGACAGGTTGACCCAGCGGGTGTCGCTGAAAGAAACAAAGAGTTGTTGAGTCTTGCGAACATCCTTGGTTCTGTCCAAATAGAACATAAGGCTCTCTAACATCCAAGGAATGAAGAGCTCGTTCCCTTCATTTGGAAATTAGCGAAGTAGCAGGGAAGTACCAGAGGTTGGTTTAGATGGAATTCTGACACAACCTTGGAAGAATTTTGGATAGTCACGGAGAACTACTTTGTCTTTATGGAAGACAGTATCTGGAGGGCTGTAACCAGGGCATGTATCTCAGAGACTCTGCGGGCTGAGGTATGGCCCCAGGAAGGCAGTCTTCCAGGTAGAAATTTTAGCTCACAGGTAGCTAGGGGTTGAAAGGCTTCCAGTGAGCATGTCAGCACTGGGTTAATGTCCCAGGCTGCAACTGGACGCTTAACAGGGGTCTGGTATGAAGAATCCCTTAAGAAATCTCTTCACCATAGGTAACTGAGCCAGAGTCAGGGATGAAACCAGCTCATGGAGCTGAGATGGCACTAAAGTGAACTTTCAACTGTGGGTACTGAAGACCTGAGTTAGATGGGTCCAAAGATACTCCAGAACCTTGTCAGGAGGACAGGAAAAGGGGTTCCAAGAGGACTTTGCACACCAGAGAGAAAAAGCTTCCATTTGGATTCGTATGTTTTCCGTGTGGCTGGCTCGAGCAGCCAGAAGGATGCTCGAGACTCTCGGAGGCGTTGAACCGATTCACTTCTATCTCTTCAGGAGCCAAGCATGAAGGTGAAGTGATTTCAGGTTAGGATGGACCAACGAACCGTGGGTCAAAGAGATTGACTTACAAGGGAAGTGGACTTGTGCTCCAAGCACCACTCCCATACCCTCATTGCTTCCTACAAAGGGATAAGAGTGAACACCGCCTTGCTTTGATGTAATACATCACAGCTTTGCTGTCCGTTTGAAGGAGAATGTTCTTGTGACAAAGGACATCCTTCAGAGCTTGGATCGCATAGAGGACGCTCTCACCTCAAGACATTTATGTGGAGATGAGATTGAGCGAGTCCATACACCTTGAGTGTGGAGGAGAGACAGTGAGCTCCCCATCCCATTAGCGATCGTCTGTGGTGATGGAGATCTGATGGTCGGAAGAGCAAGGGAACCCTTTGAGAGATTGCTCTCTTGAGACCACCAGGTGAGAGACCTTGAAAGGGGTTGCGTCACCTTGATGGGATAAGACTGGGGTGAGAGGTGGAGACCACTGGGTGGAAACATCCATTGGGTGGTTCTCATGTGCAAGCCGGGCCAGGGTCACAGTGAACACCGAGGGCCATGAGACCCAACATGTGTTGCATCGAGAGAGCTGTAACGATTGGTTCTCCCGATGTAACGGGCCATCCGAAGGATGTCGAGTCTTCTGTCCTCTGGAAGGAAGCCTTGCGGAAGAGGTGACTAGAAGCGTCCCTAAGAAAGGAGCCTCTGGGAGGGCTGCAGTTGGGATTTTTCAGATTCAGCAGAGCTCCCATGGGCGTGAGAGGCGAGATCGTTTGCACGGCTTCAAAGTCCCTGGCTGGACGGGCTTGCTAGAAGCCAATCGTCCAGGTGAGGGAAAGACTGAGTCCGCCTTTCCTGAGATGCGCGAGAACTGCACAACACTTTGTAAAACTTCGGCACGAGGATAGCCAAAGGCAGGACTCTGAACTGATAATGCTGACCAAGCTACAAACCTGAGGAACTTGCGGTGGGTCGGGTGGGCGAGGATATGCTGGTGCATCCTGCATATCCAGAGAGGCAGCCAGTCGTCCTGATGCAGCAAGGGTAACAGAAGTGCGTAGGAAATCATTTGAATTTCTCCCTGGGGAGGAATTTGTTCAGCTTTCTGAGGTCTAGAATAGGCGCATCCCCAGTTTTCTTTGGAACCAGAAAGAAATGGGAGTAGAACCCTGTGTTCCACAAATCAGAGGCACCAGTTCTATTGCCCTGTTGTTCAGAAGGCCCTCGATCTCGTGGTGAGAGGTCTGACTGAGAAGCCGACAACCTGGGTTGTGTCTGGGAGGAACAATTTGGGGAAAGTGAGAGTAACCCTCACGAATTATCGAAGGACCCATTGTCTGAAGTTATGGACTTCCACTCATTGTGAAGTACATCAGGCGACCTCCACGGAGGAGAAGTTCCATCTCGGGCAGTGTGGATGGAACTTGGGCCAACAACTCATAAGGTGGCGCTGGGGCTTTAGGCCCTGCGCTCTGCTCGTCTTCTTCTGAGGTTGGGCAGGTTGGCTTTTATGGAAGCTTCCCTGCTTCTGCCTCGAAAAGGACTGACGACTAAGAAACTGGCGTCTGTTCGCATGCCAGAGAGGGGCAGGCGGAGGTTCTGAGCCAATTTAATGGCCGATCTAGTCTTTTGGGAGGCTTCTACCTGAGGCCGAAAAGATAGGTGCCATCAAAAGGCAGCGCCATTACCTGCTGCTGAGCATCCTTCGTGAAGCCGAAGAGCGCCAGCCAGGAATGGCGTCAGTACAAATCCTGCAGCAGCTGAGCGAGAAGCAGTGTCGAAGCGTCCATGGCGGCTTTGACTTGTTGGTTATTGGATTCAATACCTCTAGTAGCGGTCAATAGAAGCTCTGACTTGGAGTCCAATCTGGAAAGCTTCAACCATTCTTTCATAGAGTGCCACAGGATATACTCATACTGAGAAAAATAGCCTTGATAACTGGTCACGCATACTTAGAGTGGAGCAGCAAAGACTCTCTTACCTAATGTATCAATCTTCTGAGACTCTTTGTTAATAGGTCGAGCTGAAGTAGTTGAGGAAGAGCGACCTTGTCATTCTCTGCCAGGACTACAATAGGATCCATAAATGCTTGGGATGCCAAAATAGGGACGATCCTTGGGAGCTGAATACTTCTTATCAATGGATTTAGCCACTGAAGGATTAAGAGCAGGATTATTCCATACCATTTGAGACAGCGTCTCGAAGGAAGGCTGGATCGGAGGAGTCAAATCCGTAGGGATCTCCGAAGCATGAGGTACTGAGTCTTAATATCTTCCAGGATGATGTCTGTAGTCTGGAGAGAAGAGTGGATCTCAGGTTCTTCAACAGAGACTTAAAGGACAGGTCCTCGACCACAGGCTCTGTAGCAAAGAAAGATCCTGTTTCCTCCACTTCATCCACCCACCGAAGGTCTGGGTCAGGCTCAACATCATCTCCTGATGGTCCAGAAAGGACTGTTTGGACAGGAAAGGAATGAAAATTAGGAAGGAGGAAATATCAGAAAAACAAGGAGAGTCCCGAGGACCCCGGCACCGAGGCAGCCAGCGGGCCGACGCGCACAAGGAGGCTACAGGCACCAAGAGGCAGCGGCACCGCAAAACCCCAGGCGGCGCATAGCAGCGCCCGCTTGAGCTAACAGCGCCACACATGTAAGCGACGCCGTGGCGTCACTTCAGCGCCGCCAAGCCGCCAGCGCCCTCACAGTGCCGCCAACCGACAGCGCCGCTAACCCGGCAGGCGCCGCACATAAGCGCCCGACGGCACGCCCGACCAGCGGCACCGCCAGATCAATAGCGCCGCGGACAGCTCCATAAGACCCACCAGCACCAAAAGAGGCGCCGACAAGCCAACAGACCCGCGAAGCGCCGGAAAAGCCCAGGAACCTGGAAAGCAAGAGGAGGAAACAAAACCGGAGATAAGGGCATCGGTGTGGCCCCTTGCGCCGCAGCCATGTGAGGGGGGGAAACACCTAAGCACGGAGTCGCAGGCACCGAAGAAGGCGCCGCGCGACTAGGAAGGTCCAACCGCCCTACCTGATCGCCGGAGGGGCCCGAGGGCTCCGAGGCAACCGAGCCAGGCAGAAGAACCAACCTCCGAGCCCATCGCTCCATAAGAGCGGCCCACTGATGAAACTGCTCATCTGGAGCCCTACCTATAGGCGGGGAGGGGCTCCGATGTCGAGGACGACGATTACCAGAAGTTGGCGACTCCGAAGAAGGAGACCGGCAACTAGCAATGATAACCGACCGTCGACGCGCAGACATACCAGAGGGCGACCTCGAGAGATGCCTTCTCTTTTTTGACCTGTGGGCCGAAGAAGAGCTCGAGGCGAGCGGTGCCGAAGCGACCGTTTATTTTATGCCTGGCGGGGACCGCCCATCCCGGCATCGGACTGACCGTTAGCCGGAACCCGCTGAGTTTCTTGAGAAGGAGGTTGACGGACCCAGCCGGCTGACTGAACAGCTTTCATACGAAGTCTCCCTACCGTCACCTGACCTGCTCATGGTTGACTCCGTCCAGTAGGCGAGACTTCTTCAAGTAAGTTAAATTTAAGATATTAGAAAAAATTTTGAAATAGAATAAAATTAAGCGATACTACTATGTGATAATGTTACAAAAACAAACTGAAAACTAAGCGCTAGTTTGAAGTTTGACTCCGACAAACGGACGTTGTATACTGAGCGCACTTCGACGGCGGGAAAAAAGGAACTGAGGCGGTTGGAGGGTGGCGCGAGAGGTGGGTGCACTGGAGCCGCAGCTGGCGCGCGTGTCCTCATGGCGCCATCTCTCGCGCCGACCCTCCAGCAAAAAGTTTGCTCCCGATGGGTCCTAGTGCCTCCGGCCCTAATCCCACTAGTGTGAATGAGTGGTGGAGACTTAGGTCCAGGAAGATCATCTATGAACCTCTCCAATCCGGTTTTCGTAAGAGGCACAGCACCGAGACTGCGCTGGTTTGGGTGCTCAATGATCTCCTGATGGTGAGAGAGTGGAAAAGCCGCTCCATCTTGGTACTTCTGGATCTCTCTTCAGCATTTGACACTGTGGACCATGGGGTGCTGCTTGAGTGCCTGAGGTTCATCTGTGGCCTGTCTGGTACAGTCCTCGGGTGGTTTAAGTCCTTCCTCACTGGCAGAACTCAGAGGGTGGTGTCGGATTTTTTCCTCCAACCCTCTTCCTGTGTCATGTGGGGTCCCTCAGGGCTCGGTGCTGTCCCCCATGTTGTTCACGGTGTACATGCTGTCCCTCGGAGACACTGTAAGACTGCATGGGCTGAGGTTTCACTGCTATGTTGATGGTACTCAGCTCTACCTGTCTTTTGCACCCGACTAGGATAGTGCACTCACGCTATTTAATAACTGCCTCCGAGAAATCCAGGACTGGATGAATTCCAGCTGGCTGAAGTTGAACTCGGGTAAGACAGAGGTGATGGTTGTGGATCCTGGTCGTCGGAAGGGGGGTTGGGGGCTGGTCAGCCTACGGGGCTTTTCTTGGGGACTCCCAGCTTCTTGCCTCTGAATGGGTGTGGGACGTGGGGGTGGTGCTTGATGATGGTCTGACACTGTGATCTCAGGTGTCGGCAGTTGTCAAGTCATTCTTTTATCATCTGAGGAACATCGCTGGGGTTAAGCACCTTGTTCCGTCCGGTGATCTACCTACACTGGTCCACGCCTTTGTGACCGCATGCCTTGATTATTACAACTCCCTCTACCTAGGGCTACCAGGGGTTGATATCTGCCACCTACAGCTGGTGCAGAACGCAGCAGCCTGGTTGTTGACGGCGACTCCACAGCCGTGTCATATTAACCAGTGCTGCGCGAACTGCACTTGCTGCCAATTCGGTAGCTGATCCCCTTCAAAGTCGGACTTCTGACTTTTAAAGGCCTACACGGACTTGGCCCAGACTACCTGAAAGAGCTTCTGTCCCCCTACCGGCCTGAGCGATTGCTCTGCTCAGCTGACAAGGGGTTGCTAGAGATTCAAAGGGTGTCCTTAAAATCTTCAGAGGCCCATGCATTTATGTATGTTTGCGACCCCAGCCCTTTTGAATTCTCTACCCCATCAGCTACGGGAGTATGCGACCGTGGGGGACTTTAAGCAAGCATTAAAACATTTTTGTGGTGCCAAGCATATGCTGCCTAATTATATTGAATTTTATCGCTTATCTGTTTTATATTGTGTGTGATATTTTATCTTATTCTATTTATTTTTATGTAAAATGCCTTGATGCTCCTGAAAGGCGCTCAACAAACAAAGTTTATTATTAATTTTGAATAGTATTTAATGCCTGTGAGAGCGTAATAGAGCTACGTGCTTACTATTCTGGATTTTACTCTGGTATTGTTAATTGTAGCACCTTGTACCTGGAGGAGGATATGTATTGACCGCTATGTCTCAGTTTATGTTAGAATTTGTTCTGAACCTTCAGGGCGAGGGGTTATGCTCATTCTGTTTTCTAGTGTATGATATATACTTTATAACATATATTCTATAAATGAATTTTACCAAACCAAAAAAATTAAAGCAGCACAAGGATTGTGGAGCTGGTTCCTTTCATGATACTCCTGGATCTTTTACTCACTGGATCAGGTGCCCTGGAGAAGGCATAACTAATCTCAGATACATACGGGTGTCTGTTCTGACAGTCCAGGCTCACTCCCTCTTGTTTGTAATATGACATTTTTGTGTATGCGAAATAGCCCCTTTATTTTGGACTGCTTTTGATGGCTTATATACATTTTTATCAAGTCTTGTTTTCCTCATTGGTCCAAAACCAGTCCCGATTTGTACTGCAGAGGGGGATAGTCCATGACTATGATAGAGTCTTTCCTGCAATAAACTTGAAAACTTGAACTTGATATGGTTCAGTAAACATGATCTGCCTATCCAAAGAGTGTAGGGAAAAAAAAAAGCTGTCTGTATCATGTAGTCATGGATTACCCTGAAAAACTACAGTCATTAAGCTAGAGGTATACATAGATGAATTACATAGATGTTATAATTATTATAATATCTTGTGTACTATAACATCTACAGCATGTTGGTCCAATAAAAGGTATCCCCCTAGCCTAATGACTAGTTTTTCGGGAACAAAAAAAAACTACACACTGTCCTTTCTTTCTTGCTTTTTTTATCTGGGGGGCTATCATCCAAGTCTGTTTCCTGCTCCACCACTGCCAACTTAGTCTATTTTGTTTTTCTCTTTTAGGCTACCACACCCATTCATCCCTGCAGCTCCCCCTCCCCGCACCTACCCCGGGATACAATGCAGGCAGCCACACCACCCTGGATCCTGACCTCATCAAATCACAGAAGCTAAACAGCTGGGCGTGGTCTATAACTGCATGGAAGCCCTCCAATGAACACCAGGTTCTGCAGGAAGTGGTGGTGTTAGCTCTGCAGGGGGCAATCTCTACTTGTTTATATGCAACCATATTGATGCCCATGCACGGTGTCAGGGTGACACTGTGCTGCTGTGGGTGCCATCTTCTGGATGAGGCATTGCACCAAGTTCCTGCCTGCTGCAGTGGTTAAAGTGGATGTTCAAGATTCCATGAAGTAGAGGCTCTGGGAATTACAGATGAGCGGGGCACAGGCAGAGCACAGACAACTTGTGTCTGGACATGCAGGGCAGTTTAAATCCAGACTATGTTACCAGCTATGTATCATTATTGCTGGGACACTGCTTAGGCACAACAGATTTTTACCAAGGCATGTCATGTGCCCCGGCTGGCTATGTTCTGAAGCCGCCCATATTTTTCACATCACTTCTCAAAAAGAGTAGAGGAATTTCCCCCAGTGTCCAGGCCAGATTTTCCCCATTCACTAACCCACCAACAGATTACTGGTTTATTGCCAATCAGTTTGCATCTGGGCATGGAGAACAGAGAAGGCATTATGCACTGTGCTGGCACAGCACAGCTACTACATTCCACTCCATCCCAGTGTTGGCTGCCCTTCAGTGATAGTTTGGCTTGGAGTGAGTGTTGACTGCAAAGTGCTTTGAGATGCCCAAATAAAAGGTGCTATAAACATGCAAATGATATCACTTCTAGCGGGCCACAAGGGCGTAGGTGGCTATGCCAGACCCTAGGGGTTGGGGGTAGGGGGAAAGACCGACATTGTGTGGAAACCCATGCTATTAATGCTGCTTCGATTCACCACTAGAGGAGGTGCTCAAGGAGTGGAAGCAGCAGTGACCCCCCCCCCTGGAGATAGAGACCGCTGCCTCCACAGTACATTCTAGACTTCACAGGATTGGTATAGGAGTCAGGCATGGGATGCGAAACAGGTTCACCTGCATGGTGGTACAAGATACTCCTGCACCACCTGGCCCTTTACGGAAAGAAAACAGGACTCAACAACCCATTGGCTGCTGACAAAAGAGACAGGTTTAATGTTATATAAACAAATTTATTTTTCCAAGTAAAACCTTTGTTTAAAAACTCAGATGTAGTGAATACATAAAATTACAGACAACTTAAAACATTTCCTTGTACAGAATCAATAATTAGACATTTATGATTACAAAGAATTAATTCACGCACTGTTGTATAAAATTATATATATTTTTTATGTATATATACACCTATTTTTCTTCCAAAATTTTGGATTATATTTCTGTACCTTATGCACCTTGCCAGAGAGTGGCCCCTGCTTTCAACAGGTGCTGATAAAATAGAATGTCCTAAGCTACATAAATACCCTGACCCACCTCTCACATCTTTCTTCATATGAAATGTGTGGCGGGGCTCTTAAATGGGAGACACCACCAAACCACAGAAACAAACAAACAAACAAAAAACATTTTGAGAACGTTGAAATACAGTGCTTTGATGCAAGGCGACTAGAGGGGGTTATGTAATGTTCATTTCCACTTTAAACTGGAGGCGTTTGATCTTGTAGATCACCCTCTTCTGCTTGACTGCCTTAGCTTCACTGGTTTCTCGGAGCAAGCCACAAACTGGTTCCAGAGCTACTTAAGCAATAGAAGACAACAGGTAAAATTTAACTCTGCGGTGTCAGACTCTGCGCCTATCAATGTTGGTGTTCCTCAAGACTCCATCTTGGGGCCTCTTCTCTTCTCCATTTTTATAAATGACATATCTTCTAACACCCCTTGGTGCTCAACAATTTTGTATGCAGATGATCTGGTGCTCTACACCTCCTCTGCAAACATAGAAGAAATAAATAGTCGACTAACGTCTGCATTTCTCATAATGCCAAGAATGGATCCACAACAAAAGGCTCGTCCTAAACATAAGTAAAACTCAGGACATGCTCTTCGGATCTGCAACCAAACTTAGAACAAACTGCAACCTTTTCAACGTCTCCTGTGCAAATGGCCCCCCTTACGAAAAGTAACCTCATTCAAGTATTTTAGGTGCCCTGCTTGATGAAACTCTCAACTTTGAGCAACACATCATTGACACCTGCAAGTCAGTAAACTCCAAACTAGGAATAGCTTACAGGACTAGTCGGATGCTTACCCCCTCAGCTAGACTGGCTATTTCTAGTGGTATCCTACTTCCATCCCTTGCGTATGGTACTGTCACCTACATAAATGCTTTGAAAACCACCCTAAGTAAGTGGGATACAACGTATAATAGTATCTGTCATTATGCCTCGGCTTCCCCACATTTGAAGCACCACTGCTTGTTACATGCAGAACTTAGATGGCCTTCTCCATCTGCCAATCGACTCCTTGCCCTTGGTACTCTACTGGACAACATCATTAGAACTAATCTACCTACCTCTCTTGCAGGCATGCTGGTGCCTCTGTCCCCCACCTATGGCCTCTGCTCTACTGGACTCTCTCTACTATACACCCTTGGGTGCAGAACCCTAAAAGGAACCTCAGCTTTTTCCTGCCTGGCCCAAAAATATTGGAATTCCCTACCTCTTGATGTTCTCTTTGCACCTAGTCATATTGTTTTTAAAAAGATGCATCACACTCTCCTCATCAAACATGCCCTATGTTCCGGTTTTAAACCCCCATAGGGTGCTTGACATCCCTTTCCTCAGCTCTCAAAATGTTTCAATTTTGCTCTGGCCCTGGTTACTGTTATGTGTAGCACTTACCATGGATTATGTGTTAAAACTCTACTGCACTATGACTGTATGCTTATTATGTTTTGTATTATTGTGTATTTTTCTGTCATATTAGCAATACTGTTTACGTCACAGAACATCGTGTAGATTTTTCCTTGTACAGTTGATTACCTCTGAACTATACCTGTTATTTGTTTTGTCTGCCAATTTTGTATTGTAACCTCCTGGGTCGTGTCTGAAAATAGTCATATTTTGTGGCTACAACACCTTACCTGGTAAACAAAAACGAAATAAATAAACATCTGAGTATGTAGTTGCCTGCCCCCATGGATAAAGCACTGGTGCATGGGAATGCTACACAGGTGAGCTGTGCTCGTGAGGGACCCTGGGTTCCTTGCTCACAGGGTCAACAGAGGACTGGCTTATTAAGGCAACATACTCACTCTAAAGTAAGGGTAGGTTACTTTACACACACACCCATAAGGACTTGGTGGGGTCTTGGAAGGAGGCTGATGGAAGGACAAAAGAGTCCCTAATGACTCTGGGGAACTGCCAAGCCCTTCCTCCTGCAGGGACTCTCCACTACTGCTTTCAAAACATGGGAGCCCTATTTCAGGTCAAATATCTCTCCAATGACTGGAAAATTTGTCCTGATATCTCTGTCAGTAGGCAGAAAGGTGTGCCCATGATATTGTAGTCAAGCTCTTCCTCTTGCTTCAGGGGGGACAATTGCTCCAACATTAAATTTGTCAATGAGGACAGAACAAAAGAACAGTAATGGACTCCACACTTAAAATAAATAAATAAATAAATAAAAAGATATTAACTGGTGCCGAATGGTGAGGCAGGATCTTGACGTCTACCTTAGATACCTCCTGCCTTGGGGAGGAAGGCACCACCTTCTGTTGCACAGCTGCCCCTTGGTGGTCCAGGGGGAGAAGGTGTCATGCAGGAAGGAATGGTGCTCCCTTGTTGAGCTGCTTTACAATGGCACACACCTGCTCTCTTGACATGTGATGTGGAGGCATCACATGCCCACAGCAGAACCGAAAGGGGAGTTCTGGAGAAGAGGTGGAGCTCACCCATCCCTTGAATGGTCCAGATGGGCGCAAGGCTGGGTGGTGCCAACAGAGCATGCCCAGTGGGTGGGATAAGAAACTAGATGGGTTCATTAGTCCCTGATAACTCTTCAGGTCAAGCTGGTAGGAGTGTTTTAATCATGCCTTCTTGGAAGGTGCTGGAACCACTGACCCAGTTTCAAAAGTGTTGCACTGTTTAGCCGTTTTTAATGTTTAGAAACAGTCTTTGTGATTATTTTTATTATAATATTATTATAATTAGGGGTGGAATTAAGACATATGAAGTCCCCTTGTTCCTCCACACCCAGTTGAACTGCCTGGCCCACTATATCTGTGCCCATTCTCCCTCTGGCATCCCTTAGATGAGTGAAGTATCTCCTCGGAGGCCTTAGCCCCCTCCGATGTCCCACCTGCAGGGACAAATCATAGGTCACCGACCTGGGGGGACAGATTTAGGTATATGGCAAAGCAGGAATCAAGTGCTGGACCTTAGGGATTCCACAGGTGGAAAAAAGAACACTGAGAGTGAAGTAAGGAGGTTTCCAGGTCAGGGCCCAGGAGTGCTAAAGAAACAGAAAGTGAAAAAATTAAATAAAAATATATATAAATATATATGTGTGTGTGTGTGTATATCTATAAACTAGCCTGACTCAAAATATGCAATTTTTATCTTGAAGTGTGAGAGGGCAGGACCATAACTCCCAAGTGGCAAAGCCACGAATGAGTTCATTTATTTGTTTTTGTAACCAGGCAAACAGATGCCTTTATTCAGACATGACCTGGAAGAGCTGCAGAGTAAATCAACAATACAAGTACAATGTGAGAAAAACAACAGCACAAAACAGACTGACCAAAATATATGCTATAGGCAAAATGGAAAAAAGGCCATGACCAAACAGATGCTATGGATAACTAGGTAGGGCATATTATATTAGCTGGAAAAACTTGGCATTGCAGAATGATGGTGAAGCAAGACGATGCAGATGAGAAAGAATGGGTAAACATGAGATGCAAAAACATGACGCAACAAAGGAAACAGAACAACAGTCAAGCAATCAACAATGATATGTGTAATATCTCGACAAGGCCCCCTGGTTGCACTGTTTCCCGCCCTCGCCCCCCCCATATCTCCACTCCTGCCCCTGCCCCCAACCATACTCCCTTACCCCCTACCTCCAACCCCCTGATCTCCTACCCTCACCCCCTTCCCTTGTCTTGCTCATAGCTCATGTCTTTGTACTGGTTATTACATGTCTGTAAGTCAATGACTATATGTTTATAACTAAAAATGATGACTGTTGCACATGCTAACGTGGAACCTTTGTAAAAGAGCCTCGGCTCAAAGGTATTGTAATCCTAGATGAAATAAATAAATAAATAAAAAATAAATAATATGCATTGATATGTAACAATGCATCAGAATGACCATTAGGGGCACCAAGGAAGTGCAGGAGCCCAACAGAGTAAGGATGCTTTTCTGTTATTTACGAAAATGTGCATCATTGGGAGCATTCCGCACAGATGGGGTGGTGAGTATTGGCATTTTTTTTTCATTTGTATTTTCTCCACCTCAACTGCAGATCGGCCCCCATCTGGATCGGATTCCCCGGCACCATCCCCCAGGTTCCCTGGGACTTAACATTTTCCTTGGGTGGTTCTCTGCCACAGGACCTCGGAGATGCCCGGTCAGCAGTGTGGAGTCTGTGGGGGACCAGGCTGTCATCCGGCCATGGTTGGGGTTTTTCCCCTACTTTTGTCCCTGTGCTCACGAAGCATGCAATGACATGGTGCAAGCTCTGCCACCACAGACATGCCTCTTGGCATCAAGCGGGTGGGGACCCTTCACTGACATCCCACTGTGATGTCACCCAGATCTTCCAGGTGGCAGCCATCCAGTGGGACGCAGTTAACCCCCAACCCCCGAGGGAGGAGCGCTGTCCCTGGACACTCAATCCTCTCTCTCCCAGCCAGCTTCTAAGTGACCTGCATCTGTTTCTGAAGCTGGGTCACTGGTGCAATGGAAGGTGAGGCACCACGTGTCTCAGCCCTCTACAACACTGGGCCAGCGCAGGCTAGCAGAACTGTGACAAAGTTTCAGTTTGGAAATTAAGAGCAAGGCCTTACTTTTGTGCAGTTAACTCTGTTGCTGAGTAGTTAGGAGTGAATGACGGAGAATAGAATGCTTTTTTTGAGATGACAGCGAGTCACTGAGATGTCAGTTGCAATGTGACATAAAAACAGGTCAAGGAGTGGGCCTAATATGGACCATTGTGGGACCTCTACTGTTACATTAGCTAAAGCTGACACAGAAGAAAGTAACTTGACTTGCTTCCTTCCAAGCAGGTAGTTGGCAAATTATTTCTTTGCAGCAGTGGAGTCACCAAGGGCAGAAAGCTTACAGCACAGGAGAAAAACAGTCAACCTGGTCAAACGCCTTGGTGAGATAGCTGAAAACCACATAAGTTAGAAGGCCTAAATCCATGGCTTGACTGATGTAATTAGTGAGTATGGTAAGTGCAGCAGAGGTGCTATGCCCCCTTTCTGAAACCATCCTGAGCAGGGGATAGGATGCTGTACTTGATTAAAGTACTCAGTGAATTGCACAACCATTACATTCTCAAGCAGTTTGGCTAGAACAGAGAGAATGGCTACTGGACAACAGTTATCCAAGCACCTAGTATCACAAGTCTTTAGCACAGGGACAGGGACAGTCCTGACAATTCTCCATATATCTGGAACCTCCCCTGACATGGGAGAGGTTAAAGATACGAGCTACTGCAGCAGATATAACTGGCAGCACCTGAGATGTTATTAAGGATAATGCGGACTAGAAGCTTCTGAACCTCAGACACTTTCACTATCCCGAGACAGAAAGGAGGGCAGGGCAGGGCAGGGCAGGCAGCCAGCCTGCAACATGATAGTAGGTGCACAGAGGGAACCATTTCGACCACAGGCAAGAAAAGTCAGAACATTTTACATTAAAAGCTTTTGCAATAGTTTCAGGGTTATTACAATTTACCCCATCCAGGTTCACAAATGAAATGGGAGTGGGATTTCTTCATACCCATATGACCCTAAATGTTGTCCAAGAATCTGTAAGGATCCCCAATCAAAAAAGCAAATTGCTCTTTACAGAAAAAGCTCTTAAGAAACCTGATAACAGCTAGCTTTGCAAATATTTCACCACATCCTATAGTCAGCCTTGTCAGACCACATCTTAGAGCATTTGAAGCATTTCCAGCACTTATCTCTGGTCCTCTTCAGGGTGAACAAGTCACTTGTTAGCCACTTGCTAGATAAGCTGCAAAGCCTTTGCTTGGTTACAGAAGAATGCCTGTTTTGTATGTCAATGAAAACCTCAAAGAAGGAAGCAAGCACCACTTTAGCAGAAGACTGGAGAACAGGTGGGACCAATCAGCATCAACAATATTTAATAAATCCCTAAAGCAAATCACTTGGGGTGGCACATGCATTTCAAACTACAAAACCAGGGCAGTGGCCTGCCCGGTGGTGTGGAGGGTTGAGGTGCTGGATGCCACACCTTGCACCACGCTGGCGACCCGAGTTCAAGAGCGAGCTCGGGCGCTGGGGGTCGGCAGGGGAGGGTTAAGGAGATAATGCCCTGGTGGTGCTCTCCTCCCCGGGAGGGAAGGGGACGGCCCGGCATGCCAGTGGCCCCCGGTGGAGACCGGGGAGCACTGCAGCATGCCAGGCAGCACAAGTTCAGTGTGGCCAACGCTGGCAGGGTTGCTGTGCGCCAGAGTGTTGGGCATGCACCACGCGGGGGGGGGGTCACGGAACAAGGAAAAATCCGGACCTTGGGGTAGGCAACAGCACAAGCCCCCAAACCCAGCACTGGGTTCGTCCTGGATGGCATTTCAGTTCCTCTGCCCAGGCCCTCACCAAGCAGATGGGAACAACATATGCAAGTGCGCTCAAAGAGGAGGGGCGGCCCCACTCCAGAGGGGTCAAGCTGGGGGGACCAGATGCAAGGTGGGGGGGGGAGAGAGGAGGCTTAGACAGGCGGACTTACGGCCAGGCAGGACCCAGTTGGATGCCTGAGAGAGGCTCCTTGGTCCGTGAATCGGAGTGAAAAAAAAGAGTTACACACACACAAAAAAAAAAAAAACAGGACAGCGATGACTTATGGAGTCAGGTAAGGCACTGGTCATAGTGACATGGTCTGGCATATTTGTGAGGATCTGATCAAATAGGGAGTGCTTAGAGCCCTTAGAGGAGATAAGCATGGGTTTCGAAATAAGCTAAGAGAGGATGATTTTTTTAAATGAGAGACTCAAACGATTTCTCTACACAATATAAGTTCATGGGAATTGGAGAGTGCGAAAAAGTCCTTGACCAATGTAGGGAGGCAAGCAGTATTATTTCAAGGAGGGCTGTAAACACATACCAGGTGCAAGTGTTTGCACTGCCCAGTAGGAACACAGTCAACTAACTCACACTAAGGAGGGTTAGTTTGTTGATAAGGATGGCTGGATAGGGTTGGGTGGGTTTTGAAATATGTTAGAACTCCCTCACCCCTCTTAGCAGAAGCTCTGGCTTTTCAGATAAATTCAGAGTCTGAGATGGAGCAACCTGGGTCAAGGATTGATGTCTTTGGCTAGGTTTCAGGGAGACATCTAGATTTTAAACACTGCAGCAGGCTTCTAACTCCATTTTATTTGCCCGGAGACTGTGTACATTCATATGGGCAATTCTGAGTCCATGAAGCGAGGACCCACAGGGAGTGTTGGTAGGTGGTGAGGTGAATGGAGTAGGCCCAGTGTTTGGTTCTCTGTCACCTGATGTCAGAACGGGGACTAGCCAATGCAGGGCCCAGTATGGTATTCGGGATGGGAGAGGACAAGATGGAGTGCAGCAGTGTTGGTGAGATACTAGACACAGAAACAATCAGTAAAAAGACTTGTGACATCTGGTACTGAGATGGTCGTTAGCAAAATATTGCTAGCAGAGTAGTCCAGGAGCATGTTAGCATGCGAACAGTTTGCTGGGACGGGGCATCAAGACAAATGGTAGATCAAATGGCCAGGGTCACACTGAGGCAGAAATTAGGAGGATTACAGTGAGGATGGAGGGAGGACACGGCAGAGTGAGTGGCTTTGGAGGGCATGTCAGTAGGAAAACTGGAGAAAGAGAACCTTCACCTGGACAAGCAGTACAGAGTGCAAGTGGAAAAAATTATTCTGCAACAGTGATCTGTACAACAGAAGGACTGAAACAACATAGGTGAGGACAGTCTCTACCATGATTATAACAGGCAGTAGTATAGGGCTACATCCAGAAAGCCTCGGAGGTCAGGCAAGCAGTTAAGCAAGGAGCCTAGAGATAGTTAACTTTCACCTGGTCACACAGTAAACAGAGCACGTTCAGTGTCATAAAGCAGTTCAACAGTACTGTTGTGAACCAGAAATAGCACAAGAGACAACAGTACTTACTTGACTTGTGTGAACAGACTGTTTCAAACAGCAGTAAAAGGCACCATAAAAACTTGTGTGAAACCCTCAGAGACCAGGCAATTTGGTAGACTGGATGGCAGGGGACACTAGGGGCTAGAGATGTGGCAAGGTTTTTAATTTGCCGGTGAAGTTTCCACGAAGTGGCAAAAATTCACATTTGTGGAGCTTCGCAAAGTTTTCCCAGACCTCAGCAACTTCAACTTTGCCTGAATCGTGAAGTTTTGCCTTCAAAATTCCACATTTGCCGGTGAAATTCCACACTTCACAGCAATACTTCATAGATAGATCCGCCCTCTGTAAATTGTGCAAAATTTGCAGAATAATTTGAGGAGTGAATTTTGATGACTTCTCCCATGTCTAGCAGGGGCTCAGTTTTGGGGAACAGCATAGCTGGCAGATGGCTGACTCCTCAGCTGATGTCCCCAGCATGGCACCCTTAACTCTTACCCTTTATGCCGGTCGGCAGCACAGAGAACCACTAGGGGAAGGGGTGAATTAAATGGAAAGTGTCCCGCCGCCAGCTTCAGCTGCACAGCCAAACTGACTGGCGGCACACAATGGGCCCAATGCTGACCTCCTGATCCTATTCTCGCTTGGAAGTCTGGATATAAAAGTCCTGCCTCCTCACAAGTGATGAAATACCTCATATTTAAGTCAGATTGTTGCATATTCTGTTTACACAATGTCAGTTTACTAGTTTAACTTTGTACATCTTTAGTTTGTTTGAAAATGTAACTGTTTCTCTTTGATTTCAAATCCTGGCTTCAGTGCTTCACTTGGAAACTGTGATGTCATTAGCACTCTGACAGCTGCTCTTTGGTTCAAGACTTCCACTGGGAGGATAGCAAATTTAACAGAAACATATTTTTGATATCTTACTGCTGCAATCAGCCAAGATCACTTTTATCTGGCCATTTTACCCACTCTCCTGTTGTATGTATATTATATCCAGCTATTCATCTGTCTATCCATCCATGCACCACAGTGTGTGTGTATGTTATCCCAGTTTCCATAACTTGTGCACATCTCTGACTGCTCAACTCTAATCTCACTTACTAACCGACATACTGCGCCCCTCACTGGAAATTATAAAGCACTTAACTCCATGCACTTTCCTCTGTTTCTTCTGTTTTTCAAAGATAGTTGTTCTGTTCTATATGTGTAGCAAATTTCTAGCCATACTGCTTCTCCCCTATAGTTAGTGGTCTCCTATGTATTAGCTAGTGCCTTCCTATGTATTAGTCAGTGTAATTGTTTTGTACCCTTACTACCTGTACCCCAGTCCCATTTTTTTTTATTTTATTTAGCTAGTGTACTAGTTCTAATTAATCTTTCATGTATATATTTGTTGCTGTCAATGTAGCCAGGACCTCCTTGTGAATGAGCCTGCTCAAAGGAGTAATTTCCTGCACTAAGCTTGAATTACATTGAATTTAATGTATGCTTTGTCTGAAGTGCCATGAACACCTGACAGCTACACCTTATTTGTTTTGCTGCACACTGTGATTCAGGGCACAGCAGCTGGAGGAGTCTGGTGAGGAGTTCGGCCCTGCACTTTACGGCAAAGCACAGAGTGAACTTCAGTAATTCTCACTGTGTCATGGTGTTCATAGTTTAAAAAGGAACTCCAGCAACCAGCAAAAAAAAAAAAAAAAATAAACAAAAAAAATAAAAATTGCGCTGCCATACACGCAGGGATTTTGACCTCAGTTGGAGAACAAGTAGCAGGAGTCAATGAGCTTTGAAGGACAAGGATCCTGCTTTCACACACGTCCTTAGAGATAAAGAATGCAATGACTTGGATTCAACATTTTCCTGGGACTGCACCTGGGTATTTTGTTTAGATGGAGGCTGTGGCCCCTCTTTAAGAGGGAGATCTAAGTAGCTCTCTGATAATTCATCCAGCCGAGCTGATAGGAGTGTTTTAATCTGCCTTCTCAGAAGGTGCTGGAACCACAGATCTAGGTTCAAAACCGTCACAATGTTTAGCCATTTTTAATGTTCAAAAACAGTCTTTTGGTTTCTGGAGAGGACAGTAGCTGTGTGCAGCATGAGAACATTTCCGGTTAAAAAGTTAGCGACATGAAGGCTGGACTCCTAGTTGTCAAACTCATCACTTTCCTGTGGGCCTCTGAAATCCCCAGAAGATGAGACAATACCTGTAGAGGTGAGCAGACACAGAAATACATTTTTTTAAAGTTAAACTTTTTATGTAATTTTTTCCAGGTTCTCTCCTGTCCCACACCAACAATATTTGGGGTCCCATGGCTGTTCACCCTTCCTCTGCCTGGGAGGGAAGATGACCAGCTATTTTGAAAGCCAATGCAAGTTCCGCTCCAGACTCATAATTCATTTATTGAGAATTCAGAATTACAACTTTTTGAGTCAGACTCTTTTACAAAGGCTCCTTGTCAGTTAACAAGATATACAAGGTAAATTAAAAAAAGGTGCATCATAAACAGACAATATGCAGCATCAAAGGTGGTGGAGGAAAATAACATAATAGAGGTTCAAAAAAACAGGTTGTTCACCTGTAACAGTAGTTCTAGGAGTGGTATATGTTGTTCATCCACACTCTTTGGCATGTCCCCTTCCACTTTAAATCTTGCTGGAAGTCTTCAAGCTGGCTCTTCCCACCCACCCAGGCGGTATCAACCTCGGCTCCGCCCCATGATGCCAGATCTTAGCCCGCTGGAAGCCAGGTGTTATGCGTCCGCAGCCGGGGAGGTCGGGTGGGTCCATGCAGATTAACAATATGTACCACTCCTAGAACTACTGTTACAGGTGAGTAACTTGTTTTTTCTAGGATCGTGGATATGTTGTTCATCCACACTCTTTGGCAGACTCCTAGCAGTTCTCCGGGAGGAGGAAGGCAAGGTGCACACCCCCTACTTAGGAAAGAGAGATTGGAGAACTGAGGCCCCAAAATCAGCATCTCGGCGTGATTCAAGGTTGATGTGGTAGTGGGTGATGAAGGTGTTTGCTGACTTCCAGGTAGCAGCCCGGCAGATTTCCTGGATAGGGATGTCCCTGGAAGCAGCCACCAATGCAGAGGTATGGCGGGTAGAATTAGCTCTCATCCCTCTGGGAGGCTCTTTGCCAGCCAACTCAAAACACAGACCTATGCATGATGTAATCCATCTTGCAACAGTCCGCTTTGCTGCAGGTCTGCCAGAAGCGGCTTCAGTGTAGGTGACAAGCAGCTGGCAAACCTCTCCCCGAATTTCCACTGTTCTCTCCTTGTAATAGGAGAAAGCATGTCTCAGGTCCAAAGTATGGAGCCTGTACTCGGCCTCCAAGGTGTAGCTGGGGTAGTAAACCGGCAGAGTTAACACCTGGTTAAGGTGACACTCTGACACCACCTTTGGAAGGAATTTTGGGTGGGGGCATAGGACAACCTTGTCCCTGTGGAAGACCAGATAAGGGGAGTCCACTAAAAGCACCTGGGGCTCCCCTGTCCTTCTGGCAGACGTGACAGCCACCAGGAAGGCCATCTTCCATGACAAGTGTGACAAGGCACACTTGTGCATTGGATCGAATGGCTTGCCCATGAGCTTTGCCAGTACCAGCAGAAGATCCCATGGAGGTGGAGGTTCACAATCAAGGGGATATGTGATTCCAGGCATTTGAAAAGCCGCCAACCACTGTCTCCAGCACGCCGCTGACTGGGCTTCCACGCCTGGTAAGCAGAGATGGCTGCCAGGTGCAACCTAAGGGTCGATGACCATAGACCCCCTTTGAAGAGAGACCAAAGGTAGTCAAGAATGTCAGCCACCGGACAGGACAAAGGGTCCAAACCCTTGCACTGACACCAAATTGAAACCTTTTACATTTAAAGGCGTAACATTTCCTGGTCGATTCCTTTCTGGATGCCTCCACCACGGAGTAGACATCCTCCCAAAGCCTGGAACTCTAGCTGCTCAGGTACCAGGCTGTGAGAATGTAATACCTTCCCCTGATTGAGAGATATCAGGTCTGGGCGTGCTGGAAGCCACTCCGGGGGCCTGCAGCTGTGGCTGAGGATATCTAGATACCAAAACTGGCGCGGCCAGTCTGGGGCTACCAGGATCACCTTTGTCTTGTCCCTCCTCACCTTGAGGAGCACCTTGTGGATCAAGGGAAATGGAGGGAAGGTGTAGAGGAGGTCTGGGGCCCACAGCCTCAAGAAGGCATCCCCCGGCAGCAAGCACTGCTTGGGGGGGGGGCAGGCATGGAACAGCCTCAGCTTGGTGTTGTCTCTGGAGGCAAACAGGTCCACCATCGGTTTGCCCCAGTGGGAGAACAGGCTGTAAGCTACCTCTGGATGGAGAGACTACTCGTGGGATGTCTTGCTTAAGTGGCTGAGAGCATCCGCCAGATGGTTTGAGGCTCCTGCCACATGGATGGCTAGAAGATCTGCCTGCAAACGGCTCACGATGGTGCAGATGCAGAGCGCCTCCCTGCACAGCAGATGGGCATGCATGCCACCCTGTTTGTTGAGGTAGTACATGGTTGTGGTACTGTCCATCTGGACTTGAACCACTTGACCCCAGAGCTGAGGAGTGAAAGCTGACAGTGCCAGTCTGACTGCTCTGAGCTCCAACACGTTGATGTGGCATCGGAACTCCTCGGGGGTCCAGAATCTGTGGGCCCTTTTGTCCCCCATGTGGGCTCCCCAGCCCATGAGAGAGGCATCAGTCGTAAGGACAACCGTCGGCTCAGGGTGGACAAATGGGATCCCTTCCTGCAACCGGTCTGGTGCAGTCTGGATTACAGTGATCAGCTCATCGAAATGGCCATGGCCCTGAGTCTACTGGGTGGCCAGCTCCCACTGGAGGGGGCGCAGGTGCAACTGGGCCCAACGGACCACTGAGGTGCATGCTGCCATGTAACCCAGAAGACACAGAAAGTCCTGGGCAGGGTGCAATTGCCCAACTAGAAATGATTGGGCAAAGGAGGAGAGAACCTCCACCCTGACCGTCGGGAGCTGAGCTCTGGCTTGACAAGAGTCAAGCTCTGCCCCGATGAGTCCCATCACCTGAGAGGGATGAGTTCTGACTTGGCCTCGTTGATCAAGAGGCCGAGTTGGGAGCAGGTCTTGAGGGCCAGATCCCTGGACCTCTCCACCTCCTGTTTGGTGGAACCTGCTAGGAGTCAATCGTCGAGGTAAGGATAAATCTTGACACCCCCCGATACCTAAGATGGGCCGCCACCACTGCAATGCATTTGGTGAAGACCCAAGGGGCCAATGACAGGCCAAATGGCATGGCTCAGAACTCATAAAGGGCTCCTTTGACCCTGAAGTGGAGGAACTGCTGATGGGACGGACGGATTGGGACATGAAAGAATGTGTCCTGCAGATCCAGTGAACAGAAGCACATGTTTCACTCCAAGGATGGTATGATCTGGGATAGAGTGACCATCTGAAAGGTGCATGACCTGAGATTTTGATTCAGGTCATGCAGATCTAGAATGGGGCGCCAGCCCCCTGTCCGCTTGGTGACCAGGAAGTACCTAGAGACAAAGCCTGGGTCTGCTGGAGGATCCGCCACTGGAGCTACAGCCTCCTTGAGGAGGAATTGAGCGATGTCGTGTCGGAGAACCGACTGAGCCTGAGCGGATACTCTTTCCTCTCGAGGGGCGTGGGCTCGGCTTGGAGGGTACTGCTCGAATTCCAGAGGCAGTCCCTGACCGACCACTTCGAGAACCCACCTGTACGAAGTGACAGCAGACCAGGCAGAAAGGAAATGGCAGAGCTGGCCCCCCATGGGAGGACCCAGAGCTGGCATGATGGGAGAGGGGTTGGCAGCCCCTGCCCTGTCACTGAGCAGGCTTCGAGGAGGACGATCTAGGACCAGAACCTCAGCCTCCTTTACAGGCTTGGGCTGAGGGTGCCAAGCTTGAGCCTGCTGCTGTTGTTGCTGATGCTGCAGTCCTCCTTGAAAGGAGGACTGCTGAGCCGCAGGGGAAGAATGCTGAAAAGGCTTCTTCTTTTTCTTCTGCTGGTTCTTGCCCAAAGAACCCTTGGCAGAAGTAGCATCCAAGGTGACACTGGACTGTTCAGTGCGCTGAAGATGACCAACCACTCCTGGGCTGAACAGGTCGGTCCCTAGGAAAGGCACATCAGCTAGTTTGTGCTGAGTATCCGCCAGGAAGGAGAGGAGCCTCAGCCAAGCCCTGCAATGAGAAGCAACTGCGGCTACCATGGAATGGGCACAAGAATCCCCAATGTCCAGATCTGTCTGAAGCTGCTGTTTTGCAACAGCTCAGCCCTGATCCCGGACCTGCTTGACCGTGGCCTACATGTCTGTGGGGAGATGTAGGAGGACTTCATCCAAAGATCCTAGGAGGGCGTGGGAGAAGTGTGCCATGATGACGGCTGAACTTGTCTGACAAAGGCCCAAGGAAGAAGCTGCATAGACCTTGGACTCTTTTTCAGGAGGTCGGTCAGTATCAGCAGAACTGTCAGTATGCCTGAACACAGAGGCAGTCACCAAGCTCTCAGCTGAAGGGTGCTCTGTGAACCCCATAAGGGACCCCATGGGCACCGCATACTTGCAGGGCATGCGGGCAGATGGTGCTGGACAAGAGGCAGGGTGCTGCCAGAGTTCTAAGGCCAGGCCAACTATGGCCTTGTCCACAGGAAAGGCCTCCATTGGGGTATCCCCTCTTTTGAGGATGTCCGTGAGAGGGTACCCCGCCTTCTTCTGGACTGGCTCCAGGAGCATCCCTGTGGACTCAGAGATGAGGCGAAGAATGCCCTGAAAAGACGAAGGACCTTCCTTCGTCTCTAATCCACCAGCCGATTCGTCATCCCCAGAATGAGAATGCAGGCCGGTCACATCCGAATCCGAGGAATCCGGATACAACAGTCGACTGCTCAGGTCACCCTCAACCCGCCGAGGGTGGTCCGGGGTGACAGTGACCGAAAGACACTGGGGAAGCTGAGTGTCCGTTCTGTCTTCCTTGAAAGGAGCCCCTCTCACAGGCTGCGTAGGCGGTGGTCCACCATAATCGGTGGAGAGACCGGTTTAGGCCGAACTGGAGGTTTCTCTGCCTCCGTGGGCAGGGGAACTGACTTGATCGGCTCCGAAGGAGTTGGCTTCGGCCTAGGAGGTGAAAGCCAAGTAATGACCAAGGTAGAAGCCGGGGTCGGCTTGTGCCCGGTCAAAATCAGCTGTTGCCACGAGGTCCTCGTAGCGCTGACAGAGTTTCTGCCGGAGCTTCTCCTCATCCGAGGAGGACGAGGATGACCAATGGCATCTCCTCTTTTTAGATCATTTATGGCTCTTCCTCGGCCTTTCGGTCGAGGGGGTCCAAGACCTCAATTGAGATCGGACAGGCCGACTTGGTCACTTGGGAGACACCGGCAGAACTGGTGATTTCCCCAGGTCGGGGACCACTTCCTCGATGGGAGTTCCAGCAGGCTGGGTCTCCTCGTTGGGGAAAGTCAGAATGGAGTTCGACCGAGGGAATCGTCGACCAGAGTCGGCGATAAAGGATTGATCGGATCGATGACGATTTCTACGTCATTGATCGACTGTTCGGTTGACTGACCAGATGGCAAAGCCAAGAAGCCAGTGGCTGAGGAAGCAATCTCGACCGAAGTCAAGACCGCATGTTCCTGGGACCGAGATCTCTCCCACTCCAAAGAGCATCTCTGTTGGGATGAAGACAATCCTGGATCCTTCTCCCGCTTACAGGATCGAGAGGAGTGCGTGCCCGCAGGACCCTCTCCCTTGGTTGGGAGAGACTGGCACAACTCTCGGAAGGAACCTGAGAAGGTGGAGCCCAGGTTGAGCATAACAAAGAAGCTCCGAGTAGTTTCTGCAGCCCGCGTTGCTTCCTCTTAGAGTGCTTGCATGTGTTCCAATTGCTCAGCGGATCCCGCAGCCGTGGAAACCACCCAGCGAGCCTCCTTAGATTTCACCGGAGGGTTCCGTTTCTCCGGCCTCCCCAACTTCAGGCATGCAAGATGGTCGTTGAGGATGTTAGGATGGAAAGTGAGACACAAATCGCATTCCGAGGTGTCATGGTCGACACCGGGACATGCTTCTACGGTGTGGGGATTAGTCTTGGGACATCTTCTGGCTGCAAGGGCACCGACGAAATCTGGGGGAAGACTTGTCTTCCATAATTGAAGGTATAGACTCATGATCGCTAATGCGAACTAGATGGATTTTCGGAATAACCGAAGGTTTTTGAGCCAGGGCCTACAAAATGCATGAGCATGAGGGAGGCACCTGAATCCTCCAGCGGAAAGGAAGATCTGGTGTCATGGGGCAGAGCCGAGGTTTATACCACCTGGGTGGGTGGGAGGAGCCAGCTTGAAGACTTCCGGCAAGATTTAAAGTTGTATACGAGCTGCAGCGACTCCCGCATGGCGAAGACCACCACAGCGACAGGAATCAGCCAAAATCCACCTGTCACTGTGATTGGTCTCCACACAGCCAGGGGAATGCCTCACAGGGTGTCCCCCCCCCCCAATCCAACTCATACTTGGAGTTGGAATCCTAGAGACCGGGGTGTGTGGAGGGTGGAGCCCCCCACATGGGGGGTTCGGGTGGCGCAGCCCCCCAATGAAAACAGGAGGCATCCCTGACACTGCATTGCTGACAGTTGGCAAGGCGGCTGTCGCTGTCGGGGATGTCTCCAGAGCCGCTGTCGCTGCGGCATGGTACAACCACTTAAAGTGGAAGGAGACATGCCAAAGAGTGTGGATGAACAACATATCCACGATCCTAGAACAGAAAATACAGAAGGCAGGTGTTCAACCATAAATATTATTACAATGCAGAGTATAGTACCCTTGGTATGTTAATCATAGAACAGCTAATACAACATACTAAGAGTTGGATGGTGAGGGAAGGGTGATGGTAGGGGTGATATGGTGAAGTATACTAGGGGCAGTCACAATTGTAATTGTAGTGGCATTGGCAGGGAAATACAGGCCAACTCACACTTTCCCACGCAGGTCTTGTGTCTGAACCTACCTGAATCTGTATTTATTGATCATTTATTTCTTTAGAATTTTTGGCCAGGAAAGACACACTAAGTTGAGGCTTGTTTCTAGGTGCATCCTGGGAGCACAGGGAAGTTAAGTGACTTGCTCATGGTCACACAATATGCATGTGGTGGCTGTGAGATTCAAACCCAGTTCTCCATTTTTGTAGCTCAGTGCTCTTAACCACTACCCTATACTGCCTCTATTTTAGGGATCCCATGTGAATTCTGGTCTCCCAGGATGGCAGTGCAATCGATTACTCAGTCAAAATGTTTATTTGATCAGCGATAGGGAAAACAGACAATCACGCAGAGACTCATTTTTTTTTTTTAACAGTTTTTTACCTCCTTGCAGCCACAGTCCCTGCTTCCAATCCAGCCACCGCTTCACTCCGCCCGCCGACCCCAGCTCGCATACCCAGCTGTAGATGCAGCTACAACCTCTGAAAAGGAGGTGCCCCCATGCCCCCTAGCCTGGCGAGGAAACCAGTACGGCACATGCCTCCAGGCATCGTTGGCCGCGAGCTTGCAGCCATCAAGCTGCGGCGGAACCATGTTGCCATATTTTTCCTGTTCTTTCTCCTGTAGGGAACCTGGACATGCTATGATGTCCTTTATACATGCAGGCGTCTGCACTTGGTCCCAGATTACACCGTTGCTTGGTACCTCCCGGCGTCCCCAGGGTCGCGCAGCATGTAAAGTCCCCAGCCCACCCCAGAACTGAGAGAGCTGTCTCCCAACGCTCAATCTCAGTTGTCCCCTGCTGACCCCCGATGAACTGAGCTTGTTCCCGAACCCAGGTCGCTGGCGCATCGCGAGGTGTGGCATCCAGCGCCTCAACCCTCAGCGCCACCGGGCCGGCTCGACACTCATTTAAAATGACGGTCCAACTGCTACCCCCACTCTGATGGGCCAGGTAAGATATTCATTTTGAAACACATAATGCACTGAAACCTTTCAAAGGCAAATGCATTCAGCATGGGAGAACTACTTACTGGGTAGTGGGGAATCACTAAAGTTGAAAAGGAAGTCCTAGAAGGTGGGCCCAACTGCAGCCAGTTGCTTTCTGTCTTTTAACAGAAGAGACAGACAAACGTTTGGTGTGAGGGGAAGAAGTGCCCCCCCCCCCCAAATACAAATGTCAGCATTTTTCACCTACATTATGTTTAGCAAGTCTGTAGACAGGCCCTGTCAATACAGCTGTGTGGGAGATCTGGGTTTGAGACACTTTCCAGACTCCTACTCCACATGCACAGAATTGATCACACTTCCGCACTACCAAATGGCCCGGAAACATATTTACTGCTTCTTGCCCCCTCGCTGCATGGAGGAAGGGTGCAGCTTGTGTGACCTTGATCGCTGGGACTAAGGAAACACAGGACATGTATATCTGTACTAATGGCTGAGGAGTCAAAGATGTGCTCCCTCCCAGGAAATAAGGTTTGTAGGGCCCATGATTTCTGGGGGAAAATGCAACTGGCTATTTTTCAACTTTTGTACAAAATTTAGTATTTTTCCTTCTTTTGTGCCACACAACATACATTTTTTACACCACCTTTTAGAGCAAAGCTCTGCCTTTATCACCAGAGTTTTATGAAAAAAAAAATTGTACTAAACTATTGTGCAAAAGAACCACTTGATTCCATTTTTTTGTGCTCCCCAAAAACCTATTGTGCCAAATATTTGTGTTGATTTGCACTCAGTTTGTGGGAAGAGAATGAGAACAAAATCCATGGCCCTAGATTTGGAATCAGCGACTCCGTACTGTGTATGTGGGTACAGCTGGCACTACCTGGGTTAGATGAAGATGACAGAAGTTGCAAGCTGGTTATCATCCCCTCTTCATACAGTGCCAGCTGCTCGAAGATCTTCTGCTTTGCAGGATTGATGATGATCTGGTGACGTGGCAGTGATTCATCTGCAGGTAAGGGGGACACAAAAATCAGAAGAGTCATTCTTCACACCTCTGGATATCCAATCACTGCCTGCAAAGCCCAAAGTCCTGCCATAAACAGGATACCTTGAGAGGCTGCTCAGAGTAGCACTACGCTCACCACACTCGCGGTGTTTGTAGAAGAAGAACACTGTTAATAAGCCAAGACTAGTGGTAAAAGTTATATCAAGAATGCATGGGACAGACATAAGGCAATTCTATTGGGGAGTAGGAGGAAGTAGGCTGTTGGTTAACTAGGATCTGCAGCTTATCCGTTAGGTAGGGAAATGGGCAGACTAGGTGGGCGAAGCGGTCCTTATCTGCCATCAAATTCTATGTTTCTATGTTTATAGGGTTTTTCCTCTGAACCCTCGGGTTGCTCATTCCTTCAGTCACTCCAATACCTGCTGTCTGTCAGACTTACTTCAATGTTCTCAGGAGTCCCTCGACAAGCATCCCAGGTCTTGCACTGACTGTGGTCCGAGTTCCATTACATGGGGAGTGAGGGGGGGGCTCCCATCCTGCCACTAGGGAAGGAGGTGTCTAGCATTAGAGGGTTACGGGGCATGGTGGTCATCATTCAGTGTATCAAGCCGGGTGATTTCATTTTAAAAACGTTACTAGGAAAGACCTACTGAGCAGAGAATATGTTGTTTCCACAGGTGTCCAAATAAACTACAAATTGTAGGTAAAACAGAACAGCATCGATCAGGGCAGGTGTACAAGTTAAGGACAGAGCCAATCGCCACACAGATAAAGTTATGCAGCAGGTACAGGCGTGCTTAGACTGAATCAACAAAAAAAAGCACATGCATGTTGGAGGCCAGGCAGCTCATGGTTTGGTGTTTTTGTAAGTAAGTTTTTTGTAAAGATTATTGTGGTCCAGACTGGTTCTTGTCTTCAAATCCTTGCTTGAGGTATGGGTCGCCAAGCTTCTATTGCGAAAAACAATCAAGTACAATTTATAGAGCAAGAGGGTAGCCAGAGCTGAAAAAAATAAAAAACTGGGAGAATATGGGCAGAGAAGAAGCACATGAATGGGGAAGGAATGGAAGGATGGAGAAGAGCGATAAAAGTAGAAGGGGAAGTGGGGTAAGGGGTTGGTGCAGGAGCAGGCGTGAAAGGCATAGTCATGGAGTAGGGCTTTTTAGGGCAGACCGGGATGAAGAAGCGTGGATAGAGAGGGAAGGCTAGGCCAAAGGCCAGGGAGCCAGTAGGAGAAGGCAGACATCCCTGCCATGGACTCAGCACGGGGTAAAGTGAAAGAGAAGGGTGTCAATGGAGTGAAGGGAGGAGGCCAAAGTAGTGGAGATAGCTGAGGGACCACACTGGAAGGAGACACTGGGTAACAGTTGCTGGCTAGAGAGAAAGAGAAAGAGAAGAGAGAGAGGGATTAGAGGGAACAGTGATGGGTACAGGGAGGGCAGTCAAGAGGAAAATGACAGAATAAGTGTAAGCGGGGATCAACCTGGTAAAAATTGAATTTGGCAGCAGTGCTTTATACCATATGACTATGGTTAAAGTCAGGGAAGATCATTTTAACAATACTCTCCCATGAGGTAGGGAGGGGCATACAGGCTTTGTTTCCATACAGCAGGTCAAGCTCAGGAAGGAGTTTTTGTGGATGGTGTCAATACAACAGAAGCTGAGATGAGATGACTGTTCAGCCAGTTATTTAAAGAAAGAAACTTCCAAAGCTGGTAGCAGGGTTGCTGCTTGTGAAGTCAGCACTCCAAGATCGGTGATCAGTGCACCTGGGTTGCCCCATGCAACTAGAGAGGGAGGATGTCCGTGGACTCCTGCACAGTGGTATGCAGCTACATACATGGACACACACTGGAGTTCTAGATGTGGACATCCCAGAGAACAGAAAAAAAAACAAGTGGAAACACTGCCAGATGGTAGGATGAAGCCTGGTACACTTGGGCACTGTGCAGCCTTCTGCATCCTTTAAACCTGCCTCAGCTCTAGACGGGGGCCTGCCCCCTCGAGCCCCATCATGGGGGGAGGGGGATCCATGGAGCTGGAACAAAGACTGCAGGTGGGAATGATGGGCTGGGTGGTTACCTGGTGTAGATGGGGCCGAAATGAGGGCCAAGTCAGTGTGAAGGGAGGGAAAAGAAGGTGACTTCCTCCAACTGGGAGCAATCTAGGGTCATCATGGAGCATTGGGATTCTAGCTAGACACTGTCACAGGTCATGAAGACTGTGTGTGTGTGTGTGTGTGTGTGCGCGCGCACCTTCAGGGCATGCTGGTTGTCTCAGAACCAATGCTAGACACTTGTAAAGCCAGCTGGAGTTGCACAGCCATCTCAGAGGCAGAGGGGTCACAGGCAAAGTGCACAGAGTTATCCCCTTATATGTAAATGCACGATGAGCAAGAGGTCTTTTAAGGTGGTTCAGGAAAATAAAGAACAAGATAGGGCCAAGGGCGGTGCCTTGAGGAACACCTGATCCAGTGGGGGGGTGGGGAGTTGCCTAGAAGGGCGGCCTGGGACATGTCCACCAGGTAGGAGCTGAACCATGTGACTGTGAGGTCAGGGAATCCAGTACCCATCTGTTTGTCCTGTGAGGGTGGGGAAGGGGACAGTGTTAAAGGCCTTAGCCAGGTTGACAAATATAGTGGAAGTGATGTGTCCCTGATCCGTTCCTGTCAGTGTGAAATTAGTGAGTCTCAGCAAGGAAGTAATAGTGGGAGGGATTTCCTAGAACCAGAGTAGTAAGGCTAAGAAAGGCTGAGGAGCCAAGGAAAAGGAAGAGTTCTGAGAGAAGCTATGTTTTGGAGTTCAGTCAAAGTAGGGAGAAGGGAGAGTGGGAAATAGTTACCTAGGACAGAGAGGCCACTGCCTTTGTGAAGGGGGGATAACCATGGCATCCTTCCAGCATCAGGGACTATGCTCATGAGGAATGAGAAGCTAAGGAGATCACAGAAAAGGAAAGTCATAGCAGGGGCAGAGAGATAAAGGAGTTAGGGCTGTGGCCTTTGGGGAGGTTGTGGGATAGCAGAGCAGAGATAATATCAGAAGGAGTGAAGGACAGGGAACAGAAGGGGAGGGAGCACTGAGAGGGCATACAGCGAGAAACTGTGATGAAAAGGAGGCAGCAAGCTCCCTCAGGACTGGATACGATGCCACTCCGAACTTAAGTACAAGGATGGGTGATCAGACAGAGACGAGCATCACCTTCCAGAATTCAGAGGGGCAATTAATGTTATTCTGCAGGTTGCAAAGAAAGTATTCCAAACTAGCCAGCTTGGTAGCCTTAGTGCAGGCACTGCAGAGCTTTTTGTATCGTTAAATTCACAGGGGAACCAGTGGCCTTATACATTTATTGATTTGTTGAAAGGGTTTTATCTGGAAAGGCCTGCTGATCTGAAAACAGCTAATTTCCAGAAGAGTTCAGGGGAAGGATATAAAGGGAAACATACAGCAGTTTACCAGCAGACAAAAATTCACATGCGGGTAGCTGCAGTTCATAGTACAGGCTGTAGGACAGGTGCAACAGTTAAAAAGTAATACTGCAAGGTAAACTGACAACAAACTGAATAAATAATATGCAGTGAGTAGTAGCAGTTCATCATACAGGCAGTAAAGGCAGCAAGAGGTAGGTCAGATCTACAAATTTTTCAAGAGGTGCTGAGTTTTTTCAAGGAGGTGGGAATTTCCATATAAAATGTAAAATGTTCCCATTTAAAGCTTAGATTAATCTAAAAAGCTAGGCCTGGATATTCAAAAGGGTTGCGCATGGTGCAACAGGGATGCACCATGTGCAACCCACCAATGAGCCCTGGTGCGATATTCAAAGGGACAAGTTGTGATGCGCAACTTCCAATGCGCTGGGGCGCACCCATGCGTATCGACACATCAGATATTCAGCCCAGGATGTCGTGCGCATATCCTGGCACAACTCTGCCTTAGCACCTCGGGGAGTGCAAGATGTGCCTGGGAAAGCCAGAAACAAGTCCTGGCCACCCACAGATGAGTTGCTGCATTGCAGGGCGCAACACAGCAGCCGCCAGCCATGGGTGGCCACCCGCCCACCCAGAACACTGTCCACAAGCCCCCTGCCCTGGGAGCGTTGTGCCCCCCTGCCCCATCACAGGCATAGGTAAAAGTAAAGTCCCTGGTGGTCCAGTGGAATCCCCAACACCCGATTGCGGGCATAAGTAAATTTAAAGTCCCTGGTGGTCCAGTGGAAAAAAAAACCATCGCCCGATCGTGGGCATAAGTAAATTTAAAGTTCCTGGTGGTACAGTGGAACCCCCCCCATCGCTTGATTGTGGGTGGAATTAGCACTAGATACCCTGGTGGTCCAGTAGTACCCCCGAGGTCCCCGCCACCCAGCACCCCCTTGTCATCGGCAGGCAGCAGCACCCCGCCCGCATGCTGCCCAGCTGCCCGCCAAATAACAGCATACAGCACAATCTGTATGTCTATTGGTCTACTGCGTGGACATGCAGACCATACTGTACAACACAGGCCTCATATGTGCACGAACACATGATCGGGCGATGGGGGACTTTCCACTGGACCACCATGGTATTTATAATTACTTATGCCCCGTGATCGGGCGTACACGAGTGGGGACCACCATGGGACTGCAGGGCATCAGCCCCCGGCAGCTGCGGCCTGGCAGGGTGCCACGTGCAAGTCACCAGGGATCGGTGCACCGCATGCAAATAGAGCCATAATGACATGCACATGGCCCCATTTGCACCTTGCATGCATAATGGCCCTTATTAGTCATCCAGTGCCCTCGTTTCACCACCACATAATAATTATTATATACAAAACTGCTCGTAAAGTTACCCCCATACTGTATCATGTAGCGCATCCCCACGCTCTCCCTGGCATCACGTCATCAAGATGCCAGAGCACGGGGCGGCGCAGGGGCAGATCTAAATACCGGAAGTACAGGAGCCCCTGTAAATATGAATTTGCAAGCGTTTTTTGTCTAAAATGACTGAAAATCTTTTGGGCAACTACACACAGGCAGCTTTTCCCCTCTGGTAAGGCACCGAAAGATGTGGTGCACATTTATTTAGAGACAGCTTGGTGAATCTCTTTAAAGTCTGAAAGGGCACTGTCCACATTGGTGGATGCAGGTGTGAAAGACATGCTGGTGGCATGGACAACAGACAGGAAGACAGGCAGGTCAAGTGACTTGTAGGACTCACATTGAGGGACCTAAAGGGGAATTTTGGAACAGAGAACTATACAGACTCAGTAGACCGTTTTTCTTGTGTTCTACAGTCTTGCCTGTCTCTCTGTGTCAACTGATATCTCCTAGTGCTATGTCCTTTGGGTGAAACCTGGCTGGCGATGGGTGGTCACCCACTCTGTCAGTACCAACCTCTGCACTGAAGAGGGCACTGTTGCAGTGGAAACAAAGGCTCCTTCTCCTGGAGTCTGAGTGGTACCCTGGTCTTATGTATAGCAGAACAGTATGCTACCACCAGGCAGAGCAAAAAATAATCTGAAATCCCTTAAAACACTCCCTAGGCTCTTCCTTTTTAATGGCGTTACTCATCACTTTGTAGTCCTCCTCATGGTGAAGCCCGGTCCACAAGCCCCCCACCAATATAAAGTAACTCAACTGGACATCTCTGGTCCAGGTAAACTCACCTTACCTTCTATGCACAACTCTCAACTAGTCAGCATTAAGCTTTGCAGCACAGGTCTTTAAAATGGCACATTTTGTAATTTAAATAATCATAAGAATAAAAATACCACATTTTTAGAGTTAAAGACTGTGTCTAATAAGGCAAACATTTTAACAGCTGTGTGTTTAGGAACAGCCCCATGTGGAACATCAGTATACCTTCATAAAGTAAAGGCAAATTCAGGCGTTTAATATGTAGTACTATGGGTCATGCGTAGCACTTGAGAGGGATGCCATACTGTTCCAGATGTTCTCATCCAGACAGGGCCAACCAACCAACCAGGGAGGCAGAGCTGGCTGCATTCTTTAAATAGTGGGATATGGTAATGATGGTGCCTATTCACCAGTACACCTTGGGTGAGTGGGTTCCATCATTACCATAGCCCTCTATCTAGTATTAGCCTCAATTTGGTAAGGAGCTACTCCCTGATTATCACTTTTTCTGTTTTTACTGAGGTTGGCTGGTCTGGAACCCTTTCTTTTGTGCATCCTTTAAATCCCAGAAGGAGCGGGGGCGGGGGTACAGAGTTGTCTGGGAGTTGCAGCTGGATGGGAGAGCACAGTGCGCCACCTGTTTCACTCTTTTATAAGGTCCTTCCTACCACAATCACTGAGGTACAGTCTGGAGTACACTGCCACCTGCTCGCACTCTGACCTACCCAAGGTCGACATGAGGCTAGACATCTGGATGCCTACACATCAGATGTGATGTGTGCCCCCCCAACCCCCTTTGTGCTGTCAGTGGCAGTCGAGGCTCCTGCAATGAGCAAAATTCCTGCTTACAAACTCACCTGCCTGGTGACAGTCATGTACCAGCATAAGCTTCCAAGCCTCGGAGACATGGAGTATCCCAATAGACCTTTGTCAAAAATGGACTGAAAATGAGGTTAAAACACAAGCAAGATAAATGCTAGGGCAGCCTTCCGTACTTCTTGCTTTGGATGCCAATCACTGCTTTTGTTTGTGTTTCATGATTTGTTTTTAAGCCACTGGCAACTAAAACCTTTTAGCACTTATCCTGGCCTCTGTCACCTGATATCTGGCATCCCAGGATTGGGGCCTAAATCTGGGGTTACAGGTGTGGTCACAGGCAAGTACGCTTACAACTGGCCATCAGACAGGCAGCCCCTGGGAGCAACTTCTCTACCATGTTTCAGCTGCTTTGTTTTGTGTTAAATGTTTTCTTTATTCCATTTTTAAAATGGCAGAGTCTAGTCTGTATTCTCCTTCCTGCCTGCTATCAATTTCTGTTTCCCTGATATTTGTGGTATTATTTCTACTACTCAGTGCTCTTCTGCAAGCAGTGAGAAATGGTGAAAATCATGTCAACAAATGCCCAGAAAACCAACAACAATAAACGGTCATGAAAGACTCAAGGCAGACTAAGTAGTAGGAAAGGAAGTGGAACTGGATTCTTGGATACATGCAGATTGGTTCCTACCTGTACTACTTTGTTGATGTGAAAAGGGAGCAACTCCACGGGCACTCCCAGGGTTACTCTCCATCACATATGGAGACCCAGGCCTTCCTCTCTGCCCACCAGGAACCAGACACATTTGAGCTGAAGCACTGAGAACAGAGGGATCTCTCTGGAAAGCAGCACGGACGGCAGAGTTGGTTGGCGATATGCTTTTCCCTTGTTCCTTGCCGGATGCTGAAAGTGTAGCAGGCCGGAGCCTTGGACATTCATTCAGAAGTTGAGAGCTGATGGATGAGTGTCCATTCAGGCTCTCATCACTCTCCACGGGCTGCCAGTAGTTGGAGGTCCCCATCTCCTTCCAGCTTGGCCTGCACTTCACCATGCTGCAGTGTTTCTGGGGGTATGAGGTAGAGGTATACAAAGGGTTCTGGCTTTGGTCAGATGTTGGCCGCACAGCTGGAGAACAGTTCTGTGTTGACCTTGCTAAACTGTTCTGTGAAAAGCCATCAGACTCATCTGTTTCACATGGTATCGGGGATGATGACTTAGACGAGCAACTCCGTGAAATCTGTGTCTCACAAGGGTTTCTTGGGGGGAACAATCGAAGGGGTACCCTGCAGTCTGTCCCACAAGGGCCAAACTTGTATGTGTTTTCCTCAGGGGTCAGCAGCAAGCCTTGCAAGCGTTCCGGCAGCATGTCACTCAATGGCTCCACACTGTTGTCCATCTCTGGGAGAGAGGATTCTTTCTCAGGAGGTGCACTGATTAACCTTCTTTGTAACTCTTCCAGCTTCTGATAAACCTAGAGAGAGAGAGACAGAGAGATGGATAGAGAGCAACATATATTGTATTAAATGCCTAGAGGGATTTTGCCCAGGTACAACAGTTAAGATAGACTGACGGTATGAACATATTTTGTAGAGCAGTTTAATGGCTGAGATGTAACTGTATGATTGCTGCTGCTACTTCTGGGACCCACCTGAAAATAAAACATTTTTTCCACTTCATCGTGGTTTAGCCCAGTGTGAAAATTTTTAAATAAAAAATGTGAGAGAAGTAGAATTTTCAACTGATGGAAGGAGTCGAAGAGAGAGAGAGAGAAAGAAAGCGAATGTGTGTGCTTGTGTCTCTTTGGTTCAGTGGTTAGAACACAAAACTGTAACCCAGAACATCCCATGTCTGGATGCCACTGACTCACAATGTGGCCTCGCACCTTGACATGACCCCCTCCGCCACTGTAAATGAGATACCCAGTGCAAGACATGATGTGCTGCCACCGGGGCATTAGAACTGTATGATTTTATACTGAATTTGGTTCTAACTGCAAACCGAGCTGGGTCACATCAGTCAATCATGATGCAGAGTCTCGGGGCTACTGCAGGACATCTATGGAAAGATAGTCCTGTGGTCACAAAAAAAAAATTACCTTTTGTAAATTTAGTCACCAACAATTACACTGTCACCTGCCACCACCAGGTGAGGGCACTGCCCCAAGGAGATTGAAAGGGTCACTGTCTGCCCTTTACTTACTGTCTTTGCCGGTATTCATAAACGTGCCTTTACTGCTTGCAGCGGTCCGCCTTGTGCTGCAACGGACACAGCAGCAATGTATTCCCCATAAAATATTGACTTTTGTGAATTTTAATGAAAAGCGAACCCCTATCAGTCTGCTCCTATTCTCCGCGCCTGATGTCAAAGCGCAGCCACATTTGCAAATGGCGCTATAGCAACCGAAGGCTCGTTCATGGACTATTCTACTCAGTTTCTGCAAAATATAGTTTCTAATAGTAGTTAAACCCAGGAAAGTTTTTTTTTTTTTTAAATTGAGTGCTTAAACTCGGGTAAATCACAGTCTGAAAGTCGAACCGTGATATTGGGTATGCATGTATGAATATGTATGAGTGTAACATTTATGTGCATGCTCAGTATCACGTGTTTTAGCGCAAGTGGAGCCACTGCAAGGGATGGTGGGCAGCTTGTAACCGAGATAAACACACTTGCATGCGTCCTCCTCTTCAGTCCTCGTCTGCCGGGCACCTGAGGGGAGGGCAAAACAGCTGAAGCTGTGTGGGATGATATTGCAATCCCTCACAGACCCTACACCATCTATTGGGCTGCCTGCTCCTACATCCCTTACCTAGCCTCCTCCCTGGAGTGGGGTCCCCAGGAGGCCCCACCATGGGGTGAAATCTATGGGGCACTGTATGGCAGATGGGGGCTGGCTGAGGAGAAGGGGAAAAAAGACTGAAGCAGTCACAGTTAGGACCCCAGGGAAAGCATTCAAATTATGAAGCAGCCCATGTCATAAGTATGGTGGATAGTGACGCCATATACAAAGGCACTGCCTATATGATGTAGGTGTGCCCCTCCACCTCAGCTCTAGCTGGAGAGAAATGGAGAAAATCTAGCCATGGCAAAAAATAAACAAAAAAAAACCAAAAACGTCTGGCAATCACTAAATAAGCTGCTTGTAGCAAAGAGGTAACACTCAGGAAGGCTGGCCAAGTAGCAACCTGGAAGAGACCAACTGCAGGTCCGCAACATTCCTTCTTTGCGGGGAAATGGAGGGCTTTGAGAATGTGACTCTATATAGGACTTAAGTCTAGTAAGTAACTTACCTATCCTATTCTAGGGTATCCTTCCATGGAACAATGTGAGGGTGTTGATCCCTGGATGCCCTGTCCTATAACTCAGGAAGTCCAACACCAGTCAACACGAATCAAGAACTGGCGAAAAAAAAGAGCTCGACTCCTTGATAAAATGTAAACAATTTTTTGACTAAGGTCACCACAATTACTGAATTCCCCTTAACTTTTCTCAGTTAGCACCACTTTAATAAGGTACAATGGTCATCACACATCTTTGTTAGAATAAATAAACTCAATGGTGAGGTTATCAGATTTTAGACTGCTTTAACTATTATGGATGGGGGTCATAATCAGCGACTCCCTCAAGCAAATGCGTCACTACAGCAAAGCATATAGCAGGGCATCAAGGATGCTGGAGTGTATAGGGCGGCATTCTGATAGTAGAAGAAATGGAGTAATTCTGCCCTTGTACAGATCCCTGTGAGACCTCACCTCGAGTACTGTGCCCAGTCTTGGAGTTCTCACCTGACAAAGGACATAGGAAGAGTAGAGTTTGTGCAGAGAAAGGTCACCAAGATGAGCAAGGGCCAGCAAGGCAGCTCTCATGAAGATCAGTTGGTGATCTTAAATATGTATTCGCTGGAGGCCATTGGCCAGAGGGGGGGGGACATGACAAACATATCCATTTCTCATGAGTATAAACAGGGTGAATAGGGAGGACCTGTTTGTAAGAAATGGAGATGCAGTCACTAGGGGGCACAATGGGAGATTGGTGGGGGCAAGTTCAAGAGAGACATGAAGTTTTACTTCATGGAAAGGGTGGTGGACCAGACTGCTGGCAGAAGTGGTGGGGACAGCAACCCTAAACAAGTATAAACAGGGCTGGGACCGGGCAAGGAGGCTCATAATCTTGAGGGGGGGGGGGGATGGATTGAGAGGTTAGGGATCGGAGGAAGAGCGAGGCAATCTATCCATACAGGACATCTGTAACGCATTGTACTTTGGAACCTTATTTTGTCTGCAGTGTGTTACTTGGCACAGAAGAGTACTGCGGCACAACTCCTACTGTGGTTTTACTCTTGCACCATATTGTATTGTCTCCCCTTCCCCCCACCAGAATACATCTGGAAATGAGCTGTTACCAGCTCTGTGTGTCTTTCTCGATAAAACTTTTGAAATAAATAAATTTGGTGGCATGAGGTAGGGTAAAAAAGGCAGACTTAATAGACCTTTAGTCTCCTTCTGCCATCAAATACTATGTTTCTATATTTAGCCTACAGAGTCCTGTACCTAGTCCCTGTATTTTGGCATCCTGGTCTATGACCATTTCTTAGTATAATTTGCTCCAGAGGCAGGATCGGCTATTGTGCTTTTCTGAGAAGCATGACAGCTGGTCCTGCTTCCCAGGGTAAATTATACTAAGAAAGGATGATATACCAGGATGCCAAAACATAGGGACTAGGAACAGGACTCTACAAGGTAGAGCAACCAGGCTAAAACCTGATGCATCACTTTGGAGTTATGCACTGAAACAAAAATGTTTGATGACTACCATACCTTGATAAAGTGGTTCTAACCATGAAACATCAGGAAATTAAGGAACTGTGGTGGGTTTGTCAGAAAATAAAAACTGATTACTTTTTACCATTATCAGGGAGTCAATCTCGTATCTTTCCATGAGCCACACACACTGGATAAGCACAATGCAGTACCCCCAGCGAGGCTGGCCTATTGGTGCAGTGGCAGATGGGTGAATGTCCGATCATGCTGCACAAGATCCTCCAGGTGGTGCCTTGAAGGTGCAAGCCAGTTAGGGATGGCAGAGAGAAGGGAGATGTACTGGTTTCATTGTGTGTGCATGCCTGTTGAAAAGCATGCACCGCATGTTCACTGCCAAGTGTCTTGGCATGGGAGAACAGGGTTTACAAAAAAAATTAAATATGAGGAAACTTCCCTACCCCCAAGCACAGTGAAGTTCTGAGGGTAGACAGCCCCCAGGAAGGCCCTGCTGTGGGAGGGTTCCCCAAAGATCAGGCTTCTTGGGGTCTGAATCAGATCAGAGTGAGTGCCAAGCAGCTAAGAACCCAGGCAAATCAATTTGGAGAGTACTGATTATTAAAAAGAAAAGCGGCAGCCCTAGTAGACCATGAGGACTGTCTCTCCTAAAAAAGCAAAACCTGTAGCACAGCCAGGCCAAATCCAGACTTCTTACAAGAACAATTCCAGATTGTAATGCTTTGTGAAGATAGGAATTCTACTCCAGTTTGCAGCATTACTAATCTCCGTTGCTGAGACTGAACTGACACAAGCTACAGGGGCTGCCCAATCACCATGTCAGGCTGTTCTTGTCAGACTTCTGATAGCAGAGACAGATATACAAGAAAATACAGAGAGTGGTAGACAAACACATGGTTATGAAACAGGCTTTCCTAGAGTCTGTTGGACAAGAAAACAAACAGCTGGCTTGAATGTCTGATGGCCTTGTTTTATCTAAGCGGAAACTAAGAGTCCACCACACATCTCAGAAATGCAAAAGCACTTCCCCTGGATTCTATGGATTCTGGGAAAAACACTGGCAGACTGATGGATTGATTTAAACTCAGACACCACTTTAGGGAGGAATTTATACTTTATCCTAAGCACAAACCCATTCCCTGTGCTAGCACTCACTATGAAAAATGTTACTCATGCTAGTCTGCACTTTTTAGAAATGTCTGCTTTCCTTGTTCTTGCCAAAAAATTCACTCCTCTTAAATTCAAAAACAAACAGTAACTTGTAACTTATGTTACACTCCCTTCCCCCACTTGGATCTGCTGGTGGTGAGAAGTCATCATCTTTAAGGTCCCGTTCAGCCTGGTCTTGAGATGGAGATACCAGTGATGTGAATGTTGGTGTCCTCAACTGGACCACCATTCATACTTGCATCTATGACTCCGATGCGTATGCTTCTTCTGCTTAGGTTTCTTTAGTCACTTACAGTAGGGAAAAGTGCAAGAAAGTACTCAGAGTGACTCCCAGAGGGAGATCCTATCAAGTCAAAAAGGAAGTGGTTTCCATTGAAAAAAAATTCCCCCCGTTTGTATTTTCCCTGAGCCTAACGTCTCTTTGAAGAGAACAAGGAGGTAGCTGGACGATTGCCTGAAGAGATGAGAAAAGGCCTCAGAATCATCACCAGTACCAATGTCATTCACCCTATCCTCACTGGAAGATTATTTGCTGTTAGGCTGAGATGAACTATTGCCCCCTCCATCCTCTCCATTCCGCCAATGAGGGACTGCTAAAGATTCCCAGGGTTCGAATGAAGACATCAGGTTCACGTGCTTTTGCTTTTTCAGCACCAACCCTGTGGAATTCTCTACCTCGTTGGTTGAGAGAACGCCCAACTGTCGATAATTTTAAAATTGGTTTAAAAACATATTTATTTAGTCTAGCTTTTATTTAACTATGGTTGACATATTTTAATGTTGTTTTAATCTATATTATGTATATGTTTTTATGTACAGCGCCTTGGTACTGAAAGGCGCTATATAAATAAAGTTGATTTGATTTGATTAGAACTCTTACTACAGCAGAAGATTGGTTATCAGGTCAAGACTAACCCACTGGCAGAGGCCAGGGGACTAATGAGTTGTAGGCTTGCTCAACATATTGGGCCAAGAACCACCCGTCGACAATACTAGATACATCAACTTGCCTTAGGCCCTGAAGAAATGAGAGTGGTCAGAGGGATGGATGGCAGCACGGTACTGAACTGATTGCACCAGTGGTGGGGAAATCACCAGGGTTGAGGGCAATGTGAAAAAGGGAGGACAGTGCTTCCAGAAACTTCTTAGGCTGACAAAGTTTGGAATGCAGCTTTTTTCAAGACCTGCTGGAGCAGAGAAGTCATCATCTTCAGAGTCTTTCTCTGCAGGTCTTGAGATGGAGATACCGGTGATATGAACACTGGTCTCCTGAACAGGACCATCATTCATGCTTGCTTTTACGGCCTCAATGCTTATGCTTTTTATCCTTAGGTTTCCTCGGCCACATACAGTAGGGAAAGTACAAGCAAGTGCTCAAAGAGCAACTCCCAGAGGGATAACCTATCAATGAACTCAAAGACCAGTGGGGTGACAGGAGGAGTTTCTCGCCTTTAGGATGTAGCAACTGTCTACTATAAGCAAGTACAGCTTAGTGGTTAAGGGCACTGTGCTGCAAACCTGGAGACCTGGGTCTGAATCCCAACAGCCCCTATTTGTATACTGTGTGACCCTGAGCAAGTCACTTAACTTCCTTGTGCTTCCAGGTCACACCTGGAAACAAGCTCTGGCTTAGTGTGCCTTTTCTGGTTAAACAATTTCCTCTTTCCCTTTAACAGGTGTCTTCTGAACGTTCAGACTATGTGAAATTGAGTGTCTGCCTGAGCCATGGTCTTGGTTTGAAAACTCTCCTTACAGAGTCATTTCCTGAATCATCCTGGCAGTGTGTACCCGATTTGGACCCATGCGAATGGTGTCCTAAGGAAATTGCCCAGGGGATATTCTTCATGTAAAGACTCATGGCCTTAATTGATGGGACCTTATACAAGACTACTGACTGGTCGAGTCTCAAGAGCCAGAACCCTGAAGACTGACTGGCTTCTCAAGTGGAAAAGTTGAAGTGTTGACTGAATTTGGGGGATGCCTGCCCTCAGACCTGATCACAAGATTTTGAGGGTGTGTCTCCTCCAGGAAGCCTGCATTGGAGTGAGGCTACAGTTCAGTTCCAGCCTCTTGGCTGGGAGCTGGGTGTTGGGACCAGTGAGCACTATGGAGCTACTGACGCTGATGCTGAAGGCAAACTCCATGCATCTTACTCTTGTCTTTGCCCGACTTACCTCGCTTGCTCAAGAACTCCAAGAGCTTGTGCTCAGGATGCATAACTGACTGGGGCAGCATAGCCTCACAACAACAGGGAAGTCTTGGAATCATGGTGCTGGCCAAGGCAAGTTAAGCAGATGCTATGGGGGACTGTGCTCAACATCTTCCCGTTGCAGCAGTTACACCACTTGAATGGGCTTTTTGATGACTTTGGGCATACTCAAACGTCTGTGTATGTGTGACAAAGTAGAAGGAGTCCAGGCAGTTGTAAAAAATTATTTTAGTTTCAAAAACATACTCTTCCTAACTGTTGTGTTGAGGGAAACTGGCACAGAGGCGACGGGCAAGGGCATGGTAATTTTATTTTCATGATGCCCATTCCCAGGGGCTCTGGGCACCTTACAAACCTATAACAGAAAAAATAAATATCAACATAAATCAATAAAATTGTAAAATTCAGCCACCAGACCCATAAAAACTCTGCTGGATAAGAAGCACTCATAAACAGATGGGTTTTGAGTTTTTGTTTAAAAGTGTCCACTTCTGTAACTGGGGAAAGTGTGTTCCACAAAAGCAGAGCTGCGATCCCAAATGCTGATCCCCTGAAGATTTCAACCAAGACCTACGAGTACAGAGGAGACCTGCCTCTGTGGACCAGAGAGCCTGGTTATGAGCATATGAGATCAGATGATCTTTCGGGTAACCCAGGCCCAGACCATGCAGGGCCTTGTAGGTTAGCAAACACACCTTGTAACTAATGCACCACCAAACTGGCAGCCAATGCAGTTCACAGAGCACTGGTGTGATATGTGCAGACTGAGAAGTCCCAGCAACCAGTCAGGCTGTCATGTTCTGCACCAGCTGTAAGCAACACACCAGCCTCACGGAATGCTCCACATAAACGGTGTTACAGTAGTCCAGCCTAGCAGGGTCACCAGATCAGTTTGGCACAAGAAAGGATTTAACCTGGGTGATGTTTTGAAGGTGGAAGAAGCCACTGCAGACAACTGCGGACACCTGCTGTTCTAGTGTCAGCTTGGGATCCATAATGACCCCCAGATTTCTCACCCTAGTCACACCTCCATCACTGCAGAATTCAGACAAAACCAGCTGGTGGCCAGCCAGTCTTGAATTTCCTTAAAGCAGTTGCTCAGCCCTGTGACCGCATTACCCCATCCGGGGCACAGGACAGGTACAACTGGGTATCATCAAGACAACTGTGAAAACTCAACCCATACCATTGAATAATCTCCCCAGTGGCATCATATACACAGCAAACAACATGAGAGCCAGGACTGAACCCTAAGGCACTCTACAACAGAAAGTGCTATCTGAAATGTAAGACCCCAAGACCACCTGCTGCTCTCTGCTGGCTAAGTAGGATTCAAACCACTGCAACACAAGGTGATGGGGCAGTACAGGATCCACCCAAGGGTTCGGGAATGGACTCGGGTCGTCGGAGGGCCGGCCGGGGAGGAGTAGGATCGAGCGTCCGCAGACAGCTCTCCTTCTCCGGGGGGAGGGTACGGGCAGCGTGCGGTGCATGGGAACCCTGGTGGAGACCCGTTCGCTACGCAGACCGCGCTTTAGAAGCCATCGGAGGCGGGTGGATGGTGACATCATGGCACAACCCCGCCTCCCGGCGCGAAAAGAAGGAGCCTGCCTGCGCCCGAGGTGAAGCCCGCCGCCAGGCCTCGATGTGTTCCCCAGGCCGGGCCCCCCGACCTAATCCCAGTGCCTGCAGTGCATAAGGGGGGTGCGCCGCAGGCCCCACCGTGGGGGGAAAGCCACGGGGTATCGGGGGACAGCGGCCGATCTGGGGGACAGAGGCAGGCGGCCTGTGACCGGGCTGAGGTATATGGCGGCTGGCAGGCTCGGGGAGTAAATAAAAAAAAAAAAAAAAAGGATCCACCCAAGGGTACTCAAGGAACTGAGCACGGTGTTGGCTGCCCCTCTGGCAACACTATTTAGCACCTCACTTGAGATGGGGGTGCTGCCAGAGGACTGAGGAAGGGCC
The DNA here is from genome assembly GCA_016271365.2 of Neoceratodus forsteri. Classification (NCBI taxonomy): domain Eukaryota; kingdom Metazoa; phylum Chordata; order Ceratodontiformes; family Ceratodontidae; genus Neoceratodus; species Neoceratodus forsteri. The sequence continues at coordinate 425,534,081 of CM028138.1, forward strand.
AATGTGGTCCCTCTGCACAAAAGCAGCAACAGGGAGGAGACCAGCAATTACAGACCAGTCAGTCTCACATCTGTGGTGGGAAAAATAATGGAGTCCCTGCTGAAGGAGAGACTGATGGACTACCTTGAGATACATGGGCAGCAGGACCACCCACAGTATGGCTTCACTGGGGGGAAGGTCATGTCAAACGAATGTCATAGATTTCTTTGATTGGGGGGAAGAGAGGGACAGCTGCAGTATAAGGGCTGCTAGCCACACAATTGAGCAGACTTGATAGACCATAAGGCCTTTATCTGCTGGCAATTTTGTATGTTCATATGACTGGGTAACCAGGGAGATGGACCGGGGAGGGCAGTGCATGTGGCCTATCTGGACTTCAGTGAAGCCTCTGACACCGTACCACACAGGAAGCTTTTAAAGAAACTTAGCATCCCAGGGATGGGGAAGAAGGTCATGAGATGGGTAGCCAACTGGTTGAATGACAGGATACAGAGGGTGGTGGCCAATGGGAGTCACTTGGAGTATGGGAGAGTGACCAATGGAGCATCACAGGGATCAGTTTTGGGCCCTGTCCTCTTCAGTGTCTTCATAAGTGACACCGTTGAGGAATTGAAGGAGAAGGTGCATCTTTTTTGCAGGTGACACAAAAACGTGTAACACGGTAGACACCCAGGAAGGGGTGGAGATGATGGAAAGGGATCTGGGGAAACTAGAGAAATGGTCTAGGGAGGTGCAGCTGGGTTTCGGTGCCAAAAAGTACTAAGTCATGCACCTAAGAAGGAGAAACTCGAGGGCTGAATATAAGATAGGGAGGGGTAAAGAAAGGGTGAAGGATGCCTGGAACAGCCTCCCAGAAGAGGTGGTAGGACTGAACACAGTGAGCATCTTCAAACATGCATGGGATAGGCACATGGGTATAATAAACAGTTGTAAGGGAGGAGGGAAGGACACCTGTGATCAAAGAAAGTCCAGGGTGTAGTGTTAGGCAGACAAATAGGGCCAACTAAATGGGTCCTTTTTTGTTGACACCTTCTATGCTGTCCCAGACAGTCCTACAATGTGCCTCAGCTGAACCAACACCACCAGTTGGTCCACAGTGTCAAATGTTAAGGAAAGGTCAAGTAGGACCAAAATGGAACACTAACCCCTATCTCATGCCAGTAGGAGTTCATGGTGCACCCTGACAAGCACAGTCGCAATACTGTAATGAAGCGTGAAACCAGACTGGAGTGACACAGATATACTATTCCAGATGGCACTCCAAAGGAGCCACCACCTGTTTTTCGACAACCTCCCCCCCCAAAAGGGAAGGTTTGAAACAGGCCTGTAGTTCACAAGAACAGCAGGGTCCAAAGCTGGTTTCTTCAGGAGACAACCTCACCACTAAACTGAAAAACACCCAAACAGACTGAAAACTGTGGCATACTGTGAATTGTGGTTATTGTGGTATGAAAAACAGCTCAAGGTAAGGCTGCCCAGATGTGCCAGCATGCTATTGTGTCTGCTAGTCGGGTTAGGAAGCAAGTCTGGGAGCCAGCAGTGTGAAAGCAGCCAGGTCACATAATGCTGCCAGTGCCAGTGCTTCCAGGGAGGGTTGATGCTGCTTCTGCTGCATCAGTGGCCACTTTTCTGGGTCATAGAGGTTTGCCTCTGACCACAGGGAATGCTGGTTGGGCTGTGGCTGAACTGGCTGAATTAAAGCGGTATGGGGAAGTCACAGGGAGAAAGTGTGGGGGGAAAATACCATAAGAGCTAGCATGTGACCCCCCCCCTGCAGAGCCTGCTGCGGTCTGTGACATATGGCTAGACATATGTGGTACAGTAGCCTTGGCATGGGAATACCCAATCCGACTCTGTGCCAAGTCAGAAACCGGCTCCAGGGGTGGGGTAAAAAGCTAAATAGCAAGCAAGAAATTGTCTGGTGTCAATCTAGTGACCTAGTATGCCATGATACAGTACCAGTATACCACAACATCTCTAGTGAGCAACGAAGTATAAACAAAAAGAGGATTTATGTATCAAGATATCCCCCAACAGTAAGAAGCCCCAAACCTTGATCGGGTTCTTAAAGTAGAGAGAGACCCCCAATAGCTGGAAGCCCCAGACATCTGTCTTGATCCAGTTCTAAAATTAGAGAGGGAGGCCCCCCTCCAATAGTTGGGAGCTCCAGACATCTGCCTTGGTCTAGTTCTAAAAAGTAGCGAGGGAGGCCCCTTCCCAACAGTTGACACCCCAGACATCTGCCTTGATCTAGTTCTAAAAATGGAGAGAGAGGCCACAACAATTGGAAGTCCCAGATATATATTTGTGTTGATCTGCTTCTAAACATAGTGAGGGAGCCCCCCCCACCCCCAAAACAACAGGCAGAAGCCCCAGACATCCGCCTTGTTCTGGTTCTAAGTAATAGGGGGACAGACAGGGCTAAAATAGAAACAGAAATCCTCACAGTGGTTTATGTTGCACATGATGAGTGATGCGGCACTGCTTAAAATAGGGAGAGAAACACAAATATCATTCCCCCATCCCCACCCTGCAGACCAGCAAGAGTTTTATATGAAAGTCAAAAGTCTTTTTGTTTGACATGGCTTTAACTACTTTTTCTCATACTCGTGAACAAGCCCTTTAAAAAAATTAGGGACTGTCCTGCAGTAAAACAAAATAAATACACAAATACCAACCTTACCATTTTTATTGCACGATAGAGGGTGCAGAGGTGGGGAATATGAGTAGAAGTGGAAGAGACAGAAAGACAGAGAGAGGGCAGCAAGGGAAAAGGAGGTGCATGCAGAGGGTGTGACAGAGGGACAGAGACTGGAGTGATAGAAAGAGGAGGAGACAGGAGTAGGGTGATACAGAGGGAGAGAAGAGCGAGAAAGAGAAGAGGCAGTGACAGAGGGAGAGACAGAAAAGGGCATGACAGAAAGAGAGAGACAGGAGTGGGGTGAAAGGAGAGGCAGAATGAAAGAAAAGAAGAGGGTGATAGGGGTAATGACAGATGGAGATAAAAAGGAGGTGATTCGAAGAACAGGAAAGAGACTGGTTAAGCAGTACTAGCACTTCTTGCTGGCAAATGAGAGATCATCAGCCAAACAGCTGTAAAATTACAAACGGAACTGAAAGCAGGAGAGAGAGAGAGAAACCGAGTAAGCATCTGACATGGCGTGGGGAAGTACTTGCAAATTCAGCTGCGTTAACTGTGAACGGCATCTAGAAAAAAAAACACTAGCTAACTCTCCACGTCAACATTTGAAGATGTAAGAAACATTGGCAACACTGATGAAAAGCAATTACTGTCTTGTTTTAGGAGCAAAAAGAAAAGAACAGCAGGCCTGCCTCCAAGTCTGGTGTGCCCCAGCCCCTTGTGGGTTGATGTTGCATGATTCCACATGGTCTCTGCATGCGTGTGTCCATGTCAGTGCATGTCTGTGTGTGTATCTGTAGTTATATAATTTCTGAGTGTGTGCAACTGTGGGCAGCTGTGTGTGTGTGTTTGTGTATGCATCACTTGACTCCTCCCAAAATTGGAGGAAAAAATAATTACCACATCCCAACCTTGCTGACACTAGAGGACTGCCACAGGCCTAGGGTTACCACCTTTTAAGAAGCACAAAGTGGGACATTTCTCCCTGAAACTGGATTTTTCGCAGGACAATATGTCATCTTGACCAATACAGTAGACATGTTTTCTCTAAATAATCAGAATTAGGACTAAGTATTGTAGTTTGTTACTTGTTTCTTGTGTTTTCTATTGTTTTAAGGTATTTTAGTTAAGGTATTATATTTTTTTGCAACATTTAGAGGAAAATCAGAAAATATTTTTTCTACTATAATGTCAGGACATTCAGTATTTTTCATGTTTTTCTGCAGGACACAGCTGCCCAAATCAGGACTGTCCTGTGAAAATAGGGACATGTGGTAACCCTACACAGGCCCTGCTAATGTAGTTTTCAATTTTGTGGTCTTTTTTATTTAATATATTTTCAATGTTTGTGTATTGTCACAATAAGGCACTCTGTGTGATATGTATCTCACTAGAAAAGTGTCACAAAATTCAAAATATCGTCATCATACACACCAAAGTCCCAGCATTGCACCTCCATTACCAAGTGTTGCTGGAACGCACAGAGGCCACACTTCTCCCTGAGGCCCAAGTGCATCCAGTCTGAGACAATACTACTGAGCCTCCACCAGCCCCCCGGGGTGAAATCCCAGCAACTCCTGTATGTTAACATAAAGATCTCTCTTCCGTTACTATTAAAGCATATACATGAAAGACTGGCTACATGGTGCCAAGCAGTGGGTCATCCGCCTGGCACGCTCATGATCTCGCCCTGCTTGATGTGCTTGACTCCTTCAGATACCTTGGAACCATTCTGCTCTTCCTCTTTGGAGTTTTCCTTCTGTATCTCTTCTATAAGGCAGTAAACTGTAATCTTGCCCTGGCCTTTAAACATATAGTCACACAAAAGCTTGCGCTACCATTGCTTAAGGGGTTCTCCTCCTCCTCAGCGTCAGTTATCTAGAGTATGGAGATAAGTACTGCTGCCCACACCTCAAAAAGGATATTAAAGGAGAGCTACTGGCAAGAGGGCTCAAGCCACTGGTGCATAAATTGTGGCTCGAGCCCCCGATCCCCACTGGAGTCCCAGAATATATTTATTAATTAACTTACTTCATCGCTTGCTGGCTAAGAAGGAAGATAACAGAAAGTAAAAAAATCCTGGGTTCATTCCTTGAGCCCAGGAAGACACAACCGGAGGCCGACAAGGAGAGTGAAATAGCACCTACGAGACTGCTCCCCTCCCAGGAGAGGGTAGAGGTGTACACTGGTCAGTGAGTGACTCCTAGTGGCAGCACAGGGTCACTGCCCCTTTGGTGGAGGCTTTTAAAAGAGGTCTGAAGATACATTTTTTTAATAGTGCATTTTTTAATTAGTCATTATATTGATTATTTATTATTGATTGTAAATTGTTGATTATTACTGACCCTGTTCATTTTATTGTAATATGTATTGTCATTTTATGTCTTTTTTTTACCTTGTAAGGCGCCCAGAGTCTCAGGGATTGGGCACATTATAAATAAATGCTTACTTACTGCTGGATGTGGATGACAATGTGCTGGAGGGCCATCCCCCAAGACAATGATGTGCACATGCTCCTGTGTGGGGAGGACTGGAGGGAAGGCAGAAAAGGGAATATCATACCATCTCACTTTGCTGGGTGATGGATGCCATGCTCTCCATGCCTACTGATCCTCTGGAGCACAGACTTTCTCTCCCCACAGCCAGGGTCTCCAGCTGCACCAAGGTTCTTCCTCCCCTCCCTTGGAACAGTCCAAAACAGGGGTGGGGTGCACCCCAGCAAGGATTAGCAGGACCATCTGGAGTATGACAGAGGACCTGGAAGAGTCTGGAGGCAAGTTTTGGTGGTGATGGGGAGTCTGGTGGAGAGCAAGGGGCAGTTGTGCAGTGCACAAAGGAATGGGGTGTGAGCGGTGCACAAGAAGGAGCACAAAAAATACACAAAATAAACCAAATAGTGACTGCACATTACAGAATGCTTCCGGTAGCTTATGGGAGGGAGGCTGGGAGTTACAGCAAGAGAAATAATAAATGTGCTAACTGTGCAGTTTTTGCCTATAGGATGGTGTGAGCATCTTCCCACTCTCACCAGCTTTAAGCTAACCCAGAACTGGGGAGCAGTTCATCTGAACCAAACCACAGATCTTTTCCTTAGGTATTCCAAACAACATCCAAGTATCACTTCCTAGTTTTGATGCATGGGAGTGGTGCTCAGGTCCATTAACTCTCAAGAATGTTTGAATACCTGATTAACTTCCCATGCTACACTTCAGTGGCTCCAACAGTCTTTCACTGTGAACTTGGTTGGGGGGGGGGGTATGAAAGGGTGAGCGAATGCCAATGCTGCCACCCTAGAATGCAATGAAACTATGAAGAATGAGCTCAGGAATTACACTGGGTGTAGCTATGACTAGTAGCCAAGGCTCAGCATTCACTAAAAATTACATAAGGACACGGGCTGGGCCATCGGCTCAGTGGCAGAGTTACCACTCACAATGCCAGTGACCAGGGTTTGGGAATTAGCACAGAATGTCAATGGTCAGCTGAGGAGAATGAAGCATTCCCAAGGATACCCTCCTCCTCCTCCTCCAGGGATGGAGGCAGGGCAGCTTGTTCTGCTGCAATACTGCCACTTGGGTGATCACATGTTGCAAAGTAGTCAGAGCAGTCTGGATGTTGGAGGATGCTGACTGGTATGGTGTACAACTACACAAGGTGTGCACATCTTTGCCTCCATCATCCTGAGGGTAGGGAGAAACAAGCTTAAAAAAAAAAAAAAAAAAAAACAGATGCAAGTAGGATGATACCTAGCACTTTTAGGCCCCAAATGGACACTCACCTCTGTGCACTTGAGGGCAAAGGGTGGAAGCTGAGTGGAGCCCTCCCCCCAAGGAACCAACAAAGGCAGAAGTTATCCCTGTTGTAACGTGGAGGCAAAGTAAGTGCCAGAGATGGGACGGGGCTGGAAACCTGGGCTGAAAGGGACAGCACCACTGAATGAAGAAAAACAAAGGAAAAAGGCAGTACACTCAAGGGCCAATTAACTGGCTTGTACCAACATACAGTATTTTTAGCAAGCAAATCAGTATTACAGAATGGAGCACACAGAAAACTAGCTCTCGGTGAGTGAAGAACCAGGGTTGTTGAAGGTGCCATGAGGGAGCAAGGAAGTTGGCGGGAAGCAAAGGAAGATAGTGAAGCGGAAGCTAGGGGCATGGACACTAAACAAGGGCATGGGCAGCTGAGTGGGATAGGCAGAGAGCAGGATGGCTGGAACTGTGATCTCCAATTGGAGAGATGGGGGATAGATCTGAGAGGAGAAGGTGGCAAAAGACATGTTCATAAGGGTGCACTATCACCAGTGGACACCAGCAACATGCATCAGCACCTGGCTGGCCAGGTTGCGGGGGAGGTCAACATGTGACTGGAGCTGGTGAAGACAGTTCAAGCAGCAGGACACCCAACCTGCTGAGATAAGGCTGGATAGTAAGTAGGTATCAGTTATTGGTGACCCCACAGTTAGCATAGTGGGTGAGGAGGAAGGGGCATTGCTAGACCAGGATGGTATTTCAAGAGGGGTGGTTTGCCTGTATCGAGCACAGGTCAAATGAATGCTATCCAGGACCAAGCATGGTGGCTGGGGGAGGAGCAGACCGTCTTCATCCATGCTGGCATGAATGACATAGGATGAACAAGTCCCAAGGACATGAGGAGGTTATTTAACAGAATTAGGGATGTTCCTAAAGAGAACTGTATCCAGGGTGATCTATTCTGAGATCCCCCCAGTCCTGGGGGCTAGTGAGGAGAGACAGCAGACCATTAAGAAGGCAAATACTAGGCTAAGGGTCTGGTGCAAAGAGGTTTTTTTTTTCTGGCTAACTTGGGGAAGGGGGGCCTTCCGTGGAAAGAGATGCCTATATGTCCATGATGGGCTGAACTTGCACCAGGAGGGTGTGGGGATACTAATCAAGAGAATGGATAGGGCAGTTAGGGGAACTTAAATTAGAGGATAGGAGAGGAAGGTGTGGTGCAAGGGTTCTGCAAGGGCAGGAGGCAGACACAGAATCACAGCAGGAAGGACAACTAAGCAGGGCAGCAACAGGACAAGAGACCCACAAAAGGAGTGATGAAATATAGGCAAATATTCTCACTTACGTGCAGACCAATATGAGGAGCACATGGGTGAGCATGAGGGTCTGATGCATTTTGAAAACCAGGACTAAGTGGCACTCACAGAGACCTAGTGGGGGAAGAAAATGACTTGAAACACCAGGATCGAGGGCCACAGGCTATTCATTCCAATGGGATAGGCCTCACAGAAAAGAGGGTTGGTGGGTAGCTCTCTTTATAAGGGATGGGTGGCTGTCTTTATAAGGGATAGAGTCACTCTGGAGGACAATGAGGTATACCGTTAAGGTGGCGCAGGAACACGGGTGCAATAACAAGGGCACTGTAATGTGGGCACACCTCAAGTGGGCGAAAGAGACTTGTGGGCATTATGTGCTGAGGGTGCCTCTCTGAGGCCTGTTCCCCGATGTGCCCCGCCATGGAGTTTGTTTTAATAACTCTGGGTGGTTGCAACATTACGGTACCATCATGTGTGCGGTGCCGTACTTTACAGGGTCGGCTTTCTGGCAACATTTGCTCACATCGCCCCTTTGGCCACTTGCCTTCTTGATGGGAGCTTTTGTTCCTGAGTCCCTTTTACCTGCACCTTCTTAATTTTCTCCCACTTTATATAGAACTGACAATGAGGCCATCAAAGGGGAAAACAGTGCCACAGAGTCCATCTGGCTCAAGTTAGGGGAAAGGGGAGTTAGTCACCATGGATGGATGTATGTTATAGTCCCTGAAACAGTTCAGCACAGTATGCTGCCCAGCTGATTGGGGAAATGACAACAGCAGCCAAATCAGATGCAGTGGTGATTCTGAGGGACTTCGATCTCCTGGGCACAGACTGGCATCTTGAGAAGGCACACCACTGTAACAGGACTGCACAAGAAACAGATGCTCAACAGTAAAATTACTGCACACTGGAGAATAGACCACTCTTCTGATGCACTGGCCAAGTCACAATGAATTGGGTGGATCTAATGGCAACTATTTAATCATTTACATAACTAACAGACATTTGTATATAATTCTGGGCATAGTGGGTGTGTGTTACTGTTTTCTGCTGCATTGTTTCCATTGTGAAAATCAAGGAACCAGTGGGAGATAATGATCACAACCAAGTAACCTTCTTCCTGGTGACAGGGAAGACTAATCAGGCCTCAGCAACCAGGACTCAGAACTTTAGAAAGCCAGATTTTGCTAAGATGAGGGATCTTGTGGCCAAGGGTCTGAAGAAACTACTGTGACATAGTCTGTGGTGCTGCCCCAAGTCCTCCCTGGCCAGACTGGTCACCCTCTTCAATTCCTTCTGCTGCTTTGCCCTGGATGCCCCCCCTCGCACTCCTACTGCAATCTTTATCGTGTCCTATCCTTTCTCTCTCTTATAAATAGGCGACTCTTCCACTGTGCTAAATTCACCTCCAAGCACTGGTTGGGTGCACTCCCTTCCTACCTCACCTCCTTTATAACAACCCTCCCCATCCTCCCAGTCCCTTAGATCAATCGACTCCCACACCTGGTAGTCCCCCGCAGATCCACCCTAATTGGTCAATCCGTTTACTCTCACGGCCTCCAAAAAATGTGGAATTCGCTTCCCTGTCAAATCTGGTACTCATCCTCTGCCTTCTCCATCAGCTCTACCCTCAATAATTACCTTGCTCCTAGCTGCTCCTGCTGTGTCCTTCCCTAATTCCCTTCTCTAAGCCCTGTATAAACCCTACCCCTCTACTGCCACCTTCACTTTACCCTCTGCACCCCCTTCCCCCCAAAATTCTAGCTCTCCTCCCTTTCCCCTCAAATTGCTCCCCTTACTGGCTTCCCTTGATCTCTCACAGAATGTAAGGGACTCCAAATGCTCTCCATGGGTCCCTCTCCTACCTTCCCAGGGGCATGTGTCCCTCATCTACTCCCTTTCCCCTACCATTGCTCCACCTCACCCCTCCCTCCCTTTCCCCCATTTTCTTTCATGTAAGCACTTGTTTACTTATTAACCTGGCACTTATTATTGTCCACTCTTTTTACATGTTATGCGCACCACTGTTTTAATACTGTTTGTAACACCTGCCTTACAATTGTATGTTAATGTTGATCTTGCAACTTGAATGTAACTTGAACAAGACTCTTCCCCCTTCCCCTCTCCTTTCTCCCTTTTCTTTCAGGTAAGCACTTGTTTACTTATTAACCTGGCACTTATTATTGTCCACTCTTTCTACCGATTATGTGCAACACTGTTGTTTAACACCTGCCTTACAACTGTATGTTAATGTTGATCTTGTAACTTGAATGTTTAATGTTTCACACCTCTTGTACCCCTTCCCCCCAGGTCACACCGGGAGATGAGCGACTTGTCACTCAGTGTGCCTTCCTGGTGAAACATTTCAATAAATATTTAAATAAATAAGAAGCTGCAGAAGTTGGTAATACAGAGCACATGTATTGTTGGCTGAAGAAAGTTCTTGTGGCAGCTGCAGAGGTCTACATCCATGTAAGTCCAGAAAACCAGTATGGCTGCAGAGAACACCAAAGCCTTCTTCCAGGACATAAATGAAAGCAGTAAGGCGAACAAGGGGTTTGGGCCTCTGAAAATGGGGGGACAACCTATGTGTGAGCCAGGGGTGATGGCTTAGATGTTGAATGAATACTTTTCTTGGGTGTTCACCAAAGTACCCTATGGTGGTGGTGGTGGGGGCCTTACAGGGAGGGCCAATGCCACAGAGTAACCCATGCTACAACCCACATACATCACGCCCACCAGGACAGCAGGCTATCTGGCAAAGCTCAAGCCAGATAAATCCCCAGGGGAAGATTGGATGCATGTTAGGGTCATAGGGAGCTAAAGAAACAACTAGAGGGGCCTCCTGTGATAATCTTTGACGAGTCTCTGTCCAGGTGTGATACCAGAGGATTGGAATGTGGCCACCGCGGTCCCCATCTTTAAGAAGGGGACACTGTCAGACCTGGACAACTACATGCCATTTATTCTGACAACAGTGCTGGGCAAGGTCCTGGAATCTATCACTAAGGACAGAATAATGGAGCACTTAAAGAGCCCCTGACACCAATGGTAGAACACTGGAACTATATAAGATTTAGACACAGTACAGTTTATAGTTCATATGTTTTACGTAATTTGTTCCTCCTTTTTTGTTTATTATGAGGACAGGCGCATGAACAAGGCAACTGTCCGCTAGACCTTATCTGCTGTGGCTGCCTGTCTACACCCGACATCACACTCAGCATCCTAATTATCGCCATATAAACAGATTGTGATGTCAGGAACAGAACTGTGATGTCAGGTGTGAAAAGCAGCTAGAGCAGACGGGGTGGCTATCCTGTGTTTTGCAAACATCCTCAGTAAAAGACATAAACGTGATAACTGCAGAAAAAAAATATGAAATATAAACTGAATTTTGTCTATTACATTTTTGCAAAGCTGTCCAAATGGTATCAGGGGCTTAAGGCCTAATTTCTCACCTTCTCCCAGCATGGCTTTATGAGGGGCAGATCATGCCAAACCAACCTGATCACCTTCTTTGAAGGGGGGGATCAAGGAGGTGGGCGGGCAGGGCCACGGACCTACAGTACTCTATTTAGACTAACAGGAAGGCCTTTTGAGACTGTGATAAGCTTTTGTTCAAAGTATACCAGTGTGCTATCCATGAAGGTAAACAAGGTGGATTACAAACTGACTCGGAGGCAGGAAGCAGACTTTTGTGGTTGGCGGGCACTACTCTGAGTAGGGGGTACTCAGCAGCATCCATTAGTGATCGGTGCTGAGGTCACTGTTATTCAATATTTGTGTCAATGATCTGGAAGCTGAGGTCTCCAGCAGGCTCCTTAATTTTGCTGATGATGCCATGCTGGCCAGGGTGGTGGACTCCTTTGATGGGGAAAAACTTCAGGAGGACCTAAGCAATGGGCAATTGGTCTGGCCCTCAGAGTCTTAGATTCAATGTACCCAAATGTAAGGCGCTACACTTAGATTCAATGTAACCAAATGTAAGACACTACACTTAGATTCAGCGTACCCAAATGTAAGGTGCTACACTTAGATTCAATGTAACGAAATGTAAGGTGCTACACTTAGATTCAGCGTAACCAAATGTAAGGCGCTACACTTAGATTCAATGTAACCAAATGTAAGGCGCTACACTTAGATTCAGCGTACCCAAATGTAAGGTGCTACACTTAGATTCAATGTAAAGAAATGTAAGGTGCTACACTTAGATTCAGCGTAACCAAATGTAAAGCGCTACACTTAGATTCAATGTAACCAAATGTAAGGTGCTACACTAAGATTCAATGTAACGAATTGTAAGGCACTACACTTAGATTCAATGTAACCAAATGTAAGGCGCTACACTTAGATTCAATGTAACCAAATGTAAGGCGCTACACTTAGATTCAATGTAAAGAAATGTAAGGTGCTACACTTAGATTCAATGTAACCAAATGTAAGGCGCTACACTTAGATTCAGCGTAACCAAATGTAAGGCGTACACTTAGATTCAATGTACCCAAATGTAAGGCGCTACACTTAGATTCAATGTACCCAAATGTAAGGCGCTACACTTAGATTCAATGTAACCAAATGTAAGGCGCTATACTTAGATTCAGCGTACCCAAACGTAAGGTGCTACACTTAGATTCAATGTAACGAAATGTAAGGTGCTACACTTAGATTCAATGTAACAAAACGTAAGGTGCTACACTTAGATTCAATGTAACCAAATGTAAGGCGTTACATTTAGATTCAATGTACCCAAACGTAAGGCGCTACACTTAGATTCAATGTGATGAAATGTAAGGTGCTACAACTTAGAGTCACAGTGCTCCCATACTGTTTTGGCATTTTCCCTGTAACTCCAGGGTGATATTCCTGTGTTTTCCTAGATTACATTATTTCCTATGGAAGCTGAATTGCCCTGTTTTCCTGTACAGTATAACCAATGCAAGTCTATGGGAAGAGTTTTCCTGTAGATGCCTCCAAATCCCTGTAAAATACAGGAATCCCTGTAGATATGGGAGCCCTGGAGTCAATGTAACCAAATGTAAGGTGCTACACTTAGATTTAATGTAACCAAATGTAAGGCGCTACACTTAGATTCAATGTACCCAAATGTAAGGCGCTACACTTAGATTCAATGTACCCAAATGTAAGGCGCTACACTTAGATTCAATGTACCCAAATGTAAGGCGCTACACTTAGATTCAATGTAACCAAATGTAAGGCGCTATACTTAGATTCAGCGTACCCAAACGTAAGGCGCTACACTTAGATTCAATGTAACGAAATGTAAGGTGCTACACTTAGATTCAATGTAACAAAACGTAAGGTGCTACACTTAGATTCAATGTAACCAAATGTAAGGCGTTACATTTAGATTCAATGTACCCAAACGTAAGGCGCTACACTTAGATTCAATGTGATGAAATGTAAGGTGCTACAACTTAGAGTCACAGTGCTCCCATACTGTTTTGGCATTTTCCCTGTAACTCCAGGGTGATATTCCTGTGTTTTCCTGTAGATTACATTATTTCCTATGGAAGCTGAATTGCCCTGTTTTCCTGTACAGTATAACCAATGCAAGTCTATGGGAAGAGTTTTCCTGTAGATGCCTCCAAATCCCTGTAAAATACAGGAATCCCTGTAGATATGGGAGCCCTGGAGTCAATGTAACCAAATGTAAGGTGCTACACTTAGATTTAATGTAACCAAATGTAAGGCGCTGCACTTAGATTCAATGTAACCAAATGTAAGGCGCTGCACTTAGATTCAATGTAACCAAATGTAAGGCGCTACACTTAGATTCAATGTAACCAAATGTAAGGTGCTACACTTAGATTCAATGTAACAAAATGTAAGGTGCTACACTTAGATTCAATGGAACCAAATGTGACATTACTTAGATTCAATGTAGAGAAATGTAAGGTGCTACAACTCAGAGTCAATGTAACCAAATGTAAGGCGCTACACTTAGATTCAATGTAACCAAATGTAAGGTGCTACACTTAGATTCAATGTAACAAAATGTAAGGTGCTACACTTAGATTCAATGGAACCAAATGTAAGGCGCTACACTTAGATTCAATGTAACGAAATGTAAGGTGCTACAACTCAGAGTCAATGTAACCAAATGTAAGGTGCTACACTTAGATTTAATGTAACCAAATGTAAGGCGCTGCACTTAGATTCAATGTAACCAAATGTAAAGCGCTACACTTAGATTCAATGTAACCAATTGTAAGGCGCTACACTTAGATTCAATGTAACAAAATGTAAGGTGCTACACTTAGATTCAATGTAACCAAATGTAAGGCACTACACTTAGATTCAATGTAACCAAATGTAAGGTGCTACAACTTAGATTCAATGTAACCAAATGTAAGGTGCTACACTTAGATTTAATGTAACCAAATGTAAGGCGCTGCACTTAGATTCAATGTAACGAAATGTAAGGCGCTACACTTAAGATTCAATGTAACCAATTGTAAGGCGCTACACTTAGAGTCAATGTAACCAAATGTAAGGTGCTACACTAAGATTCAATGTAACGAATTGTAAGGCACTACACTTAGATTCAATGTAACCAAATGTAAGGCGCTACACTTAGATTCAATGTAACCAAATGTAAGGCGCTACACTTAGATTCAGTGTAACCGAATGTAAGGCGCTACACTTAGATTCAATGTAATCAAATGCAAGGTGCTACACTTAGGGAGGAGAAACATAAGTAAGACCTACACAGTGTGGGGCTCTTCTTGCTGCAGGAGAGGAGGGAGAGAACCGGGGGGGGGGTCATAACCGACAGAGCTAAAGCATGACAGGCAATGCACAGTTGCTGTCAAGAAGGTTGGAAGAATTATGGGTGTGTCAAGGGGGGTGAGGGGTAACCTGCCGAGCAGGGGAAGTAATCCTACCACTTTAGAAAACCCTAGTCTGGCCCCATCCAGAGTACTGTGTGCAGATCTGGGCTCCACAATACAAACAGGACATTGAAGAAACAGATAGGGGGTAATACAGGGCCAACAAAATGATTAGGGGTATGGAGGATAAAAACAATGAGAAGAGACTGGAAACACTTAAGTTCACCCTGCAGAAAAGGAGGCTGGGTAGGAAGGGGGCATAATCTCAGTCTTCCACATACTGAAATATCGACATGGCTGAAGAGGTGGAAATGTTTGATTTGGCATGTTCCACTAGGACAAGAGGACAGCCCATGCAGCTCCAATGTGCTAAATTCAGGAGCAATATTAGGAAACACTTCTTCTAGAGGAGGTTGAGTCTATAAAAGCCTGTCAGTGAAGACTGTGGCCAGGAAGACAATACATGCCTTCAAGGTAAGCCTGGACAAATTTCTGTGCACCAATAAGTGGCTGTGATGGGATTCAAACCTGGGTCTCCAGACCTCACTCTAATCACTAGGCTACAATGCCCTAATTAAATGCTGGTTGTATACTTATCACTCATTTGCACTTCAAACACTCAAATGTTTTTTTTTCATTCATAGTCTAGTCCCTTCCCTGCTGCCTCCTTAATCCAGTTGCTTACAAAATTCTGTGGCACTGGAAAAAGTAAATATATATTTCAGCACATCTCACCTTTTTTCACTTCCATATCTTGTTTCTTTCTCACTTATTGCACACCCCCCCCACACTTTTTTCACCTTGATTCTTCGCCTCATAGTATTAGCTCTAAACTAGTTCTGACTTGTTTTCCACCATTATATTTTTTCACTATTACTACACATTTATCACAGCTATCAAGAGTAACCATAGAGCACCTTGTATGCATATCCCCCTGGTCCACCACAGTCAATCCCGCTCCTTTACCAGCATTTTATTTTGAATTAATATCAGTGTTAATCATTTATAAAAGAACTATCCCGTTATGAATTCTACAGTTGCACTCCCTTTCAGAGAGCACTGTGATGTCTTTTTACACATAGGGGTCATGACTATTTTTTCTATATACATTTTATCTCCTATATCTTCCTGGCAGCCCCTATAATCAACCCCCAGCCCCATCACCCAGCTCCCCCACGACTTACCTACACATTTGTCCTCTGCCACCAGACTCATGGTTGTGCCTGGCCACCGGTGTGCAGCCTGCGGGGGGGGGGGGGTGCAGTCATCATCATCCTGCTGCCTTAGGGTTTTTTTTCCTCCTGTTTTCTCCCTGGGCCCATGGATGTGCAATGGATGCAATGTCCAAGCTCTGCCTCTGTGGAGATGGCCCCAGCGTCCTGAACTTGGGGTCCCTTCCCTTACATGGTGGCGTGCATGTAATGACACCCAGCCACTGCTGAGTGTCAGGCAAGCAGCGCAGCGCACCAACCCTCCTCCCCGAGGAAGGAGAGCTGTCTAGGGATGCTCGATCCTTCTCCACCCTGCCGGCCCCCAAGCGATCCAAGTCCATTCCCGACCTTGGGTCGCTGGTGTGGCAGGAGGCAAGGGGCCCAGTGCCTCAGCTCTCTACCCCACTGGACTGGCTGGGCCATGACTATTTGTGACAGCAGTAGTTCACAGATCATTCAGATAGTCCCACTTTGCTGTGCTATTTCATTTCTCAGTTTATTATAATTAAGTCAGCTTCAATGTCTCCACTTGCAATGGTCCATTTACCTTTACCCTACTTTGGGGGTTTATTGATTTTTTTGCTGCTTTTGGACTTTTTGGTACTATAACCAATTAGACTGACTACATTAATTCATTTATTGGCCTACTTTTCTTAGCTTTTGCTATTTTAACTTTCAGTCTTTTCTTCTGATCAAATTGGTGCAGCCCACTACCATTTTACATTTACTGGAGTTTCAGTCTTTTAAACAAATACTATTGTTCTCATTTACTTTTTCGAGTACCTCTCACCATAGACCTTTAAAAGAAATAACGGACCGTAACGACATGGTCACACCCTCTGATGGAGAGGCGTTTAGGCCTCAAAGTGCTAGAAAAGGGGCTGCTTGTTTTTCCCCCACCACAGAATTTTGCATGCAACTTTGCTTGATTAGCTGTGCATTTTGATTAAACGAGCACCTCTTGGCTGCAGTAACCAGTCTGGTGCCTTTTGTGGAGCACTCTCCTTCCTTTTGTTTTTAACTGTTGGAACAGAGGCAGCACCCAGAGTTTTCGGTGAAACACATGGCATTTATTTTCTCCTCTTTAATCTTCCTGCTCTTCTCAGGTCCTCCTTGACCGCTGCCTGTCCAGGTCAACTAGGCTGTAGCAAGCCCTAGGAAGAGCTCAAAGAGTGGGACTGGGGAATTCACTCCTTCTGGAGCTTGAACACATTATCTCTGCAAGCGCCCTCGGTTCCATTGGCTCAGGCGAGAGGGGTGGGGCTCACAACACAAACCCAGGTCTCCTGTTTGGGAGCACAATGTGCTCCACTGCCACCACCATGCCAGACCTCAAATGGTTATTTATTGGGAGTTTTTTCACCCTAAATTTTAGATCTGGTTAGGTCGGGGGGAGGGCTCTGCTTTTTTGGGGGGAGGGGGAAGCAGCTCTGTCCTCTGTCTCGTTCCTACTCTAAATGCATGGATATGAATGCAAAGTTGAGCAGCCTGTGATGGGGTAACACATTTGTCTAGGGGGAGAATATGAAGATATTAGACTCATCAGAACATAGTTGGGCTCGGCACTACATACACACCCTGAAGAATGCATGGAGATGCATGGCTATTGCCTGACTTGATCAGACCTAGGTTTCAGATTGAGCAGCTGACTACTCATTGCATCCTGAAATGAGGATCTGCTCTGCAAGAAATGATCTCCCATCCACAAATGAAGAGGGCTACACCAGTTCTACTGGCAACTCGAGTTTAGAGCTGCGGTGCTGGCCACAAGCATCTGTTACCTCTGTCATTTTCGGCCTCTTCTTCCTGTTCGCCAGACAGTGGCATGCCAGAGTGCAGAGTTCCAAGTGCACACTCTCTGGGCACCACTCTGCCCTCTTGTCCAAATACTTCCAGCAGATTCCAGCAGCAATCCGAGATTCTTTGGTACCATGAAGTTTACTAGACTGCTGATTGCTTTCAAATTCTTCCTCATCCACTTCTTTAATTATATCTTTCTGTAAAACCAGAATGAGCAGTGAGAACTGTGCAACAGAGTAGGATGGTTAAAGACACATTATGACAATTGTTCAGCAGCAGAGGAGCAACATCTAGAGTTCTGACGCTTATATACTGGCCACTTGATAAGTGCATTCATCCAGTTATAAATATCAGAGCATGACTACTTTGTATAGTGATGTAGTCTCAGATTCTCCAACGGTGGCAATAGCTGTCCGTCCTCAAATGAAGGTTGTATACTTCTTGTATATGAGAATATAGAGAATACTGGATAGGCAACTATGCACAACCAGTGTTCTGCCACACAGGGGCTCCGATTCCCTCTGACCTCGAGAACAGAGCTTGAGAGTTCCATGGAAATCACAACCCCAAGGTGGCAGAACACATTGGTTGTGCATAAAGTTGCTCATCCTGTATTTTTTATAGTATTATATGAAGTGCACATGCGGCAGCAGTTCTTTTGCTTTCAGAACTAAACTGACTTGTGTAGTCTCTAGAGGTTTCAGAATGCTGTTGTATCACAGAAGGATACAGTCACATTCCATGACCTTTGAACTGAGGTAAAACTGCATTTTGAGACAGCTGGAATTTTATACAGAACAGTGCTCTACTATACACTATGGCCGAGCTATTCAAAGGGGTTGCGCCTGGCGCAACGAGTTAATGTGCACCAACCCAAGTAATGCGCCCCAGGGCAATATTCAAAAGGGGGACTTGCGCAGAACAAGTCCCGATGTGCTGGGGCGCAATGGTAATGTATGTGGCGCATCTGAAGGGGTGTGCCCATGCATATGCTACACATCCCGATATTCAGCCTGGAATGTGCGGCGCATATGCTGGCACAACCCTCAGATGCACCGCATACTGGGGCACACAGCTGAGCCCGAAAAAAATGGCTCAAATGCTGGCCACCCATAGGTGGGCTATTGTACTGCACGACACAGCAACTGCCAGCTGTGGGTGGCCACCCGCCCGCCCAGCACACCGTCCACAAGCACCCATACGTACCATGGTGGTCTAGTGGTACCCCTTCCCTGCCCATAACCCTGAACACCGTAAAAATGTATAATTCCATTCCCTGGTGGCCCAGTGATACCCCCTCCTGCCTGTAGCTGCACTGCCTGTACAATAAAATGTACCAATCCATAGGTGCTGGAACCGGGGGGGAAGGGGCGGTAGCCACGCCAACTTTTATTTCTGTATGGCAAAAACTAGTATAGAAAAAGTGCCCTTTGTTCCCTCATAAGTGCCCTTCTGATTGTCAGCCTCCTCAGCTTTTACAATCTTCTGGCACCCTTGTACCAATCCCTGGTAATCTAGTGGTACCCCCCACCCTCCCCATAGTCCGATCGCCTAGGCTATAATAATACATGAACCCTGGTAGTCCACTGGGACCCACCTCCCCCCCGATGAGGTGATCTCCATAAATGTACAAGTCTGTACAGCCCTGGTAGTCTAGTGGTCCCCCTACCCAAACCGTATCCCTGAGCACCGATCATTCACATGTTTGTGAGTGACATGTACAGTATGCACTGCACGCCCATCCAATGGGCTTACAGCTCATACTGTACGATGTAATTCAGTGCGCGGCTGGGCAGTATGCGGGTGGAGGTGCTGGATGGGCAGGGGCCTGTGAGGAGTGGGGGGTGCCACTGGACCACCAGGTAGGGGACCTATACTGGACGATCGACGCCGGATACGGTTAAAGTGGGGACCACTAGACTACCAGGGCTGTACAAACTTGTACAACTTACAGGGACCACTGCATCGGGGGAGGTGGGTCTCAATGGACTACTAGGGTTCATGTATTATTATAGCATAGGCGATCGGGCTACAGGCTGAGTGGGGGGGGTACCGCTAGACTACCAGGGATTGGTACATTTGATTGTACGGGCGGCATGGCTGCGGGTGGGAAGGGGGTGCCACTAGACTACCAGGGTGGCTGTACCTGTTCGTTGTACTGCGTTCAGGGCTACGGGAGGGAGGGGAGTGCCAACAGACTACCAGGGATGTTTGGGATGCGTGTTATGCGGCAATTGCCACTACAGGGTGGGGGGGTGCCCCAGGACCCCCTCTGTCTGCACCACATGCTGTGCAGGGCGCCAGGCGCATTTTGCCAGCTGCCCTGTGCAACATATGCAAATGGGGCCATAATGACATGCAAATGGCCCCATTTGCGCCTTGCATACATTAAGGCCCCACTTGCATGTCCAGGTCTGAATATCCAGGACTTGCGCCCAACGCAGCTACAGTTGTGCTGGAGCATTCCCAGTCCTAGCTGTCTGGGGGATGCACCGGTGCACTGATGCACCATGGCACATCTCCTTTGAATATCTCCCTTACTTGCTGTGGTGCACCTCGGTTGTGCTGCACCACCACTTGTGCCATTGCCGGGCACATTCTGAATATTGGGCCCCATATACACATAATAACAGATACATATAACATACTTATAGAACCTCATTACTCCATTTTGAAGGAAAAAACAGAAACACAATGTTATTATCTCTCCAAGGTGTGCACAACTGAGGGGGGACTACAGCACTTCTCAAGTGGCTAAGGCACTCCATTTTGCCCAGTGTCTCACTTCCCATGGTGTGGCATTATCCAGCAATAACACACAACTACTGAAGGCAAGTGTTTCTGATACCGTAAGGAAGCAACAGGGGACACTCTTAATTTGTGCATTCTGTAGATACCTGAGCATCCACAGATGCTAATATTTTAGAAATCAACATAAAATATTAAAACATGTACATGCAAAAAGAGACATTCTGAGTGAAAAAAGGCTCCTTTTTGCCAAAGTGGAATAATGCATGTTTAAAAAAAAAAAAAAAAAAAAAATTTTTACAATCTGCTGTTTTCCCTCCTCCCTGACATCTTATCAGGTATACACCCCCCTAATCAGAAATATACTGTTCAGGCTATGAGCGGTCATAGAGATGGCAGAGAGTTTTGTCACCCAAATTTTTTCTTCAGATTCCTCCCTCCACCTCTGTGATATGAGCGGTGCCTCTACTGGCCTCAACATGACAAGTTCCCTGGCCCAACTTTAGGGGTCACCATGGCACCAGAAAATACAGTTATGTAAAAACTCACCGTAACAGAAGATCTTTGGGGAGTGTCTCTTGCAGTAGGTAATACTTTTGGGTATCCAGCAGAGGTTGCTGTGGTGTTCGTCAGCTCTTCTAGCAGTTTTTCACCAGGGACCACCCACACATCAGCTTCCTGTTTCCTATATAAGTGTGGGTGGTCCCTGGTATCCTCAGTCCCCCCGATTCAGCTCGCAAAGCAAGGACCGAGGGGAAGCCGAGGTACTAAAGGAGTCGCAAACCCTAGTCACTGGACCAGAACCTGCCTCTCTCAGAGGAGGGGGGTGGAGGGCGGGAACAAACCTACTGCAAGAGACATTCCTCACAGATCTACTGTTACAGTATGTTTTTACGCAACTATACTGTCTGCCATGAAGTGGTCTCCTGCATTAGGTAATACTTTTGGGATGAATCCCAAGCAGTAATGCCCATGTGGGAGGACAGTTTTGATAGGAGACCTTGTAGGACTGCACGGCCAAAGGCCGTCCTACGTCATGAGGCAATATCCAGATTGTAGTGCCTTGTGAATATATGAATCGTGGACCAGGTAGCTGCATTACAGATACTGTATCTGAAATGGAGGCTCCTTTAAAGCAAGCCGCAGTGGTGGCCATAGCTCTAGTGGAGTGGGCTTGGACAGGTCCAGGTAAAGGTTTGTTGTATTTTTTTGTAACAAAATTAAATACACTGTGCCAACCTGGATGAAAGAGTATGTTTAGCAACTGGGAGGCCATTGCGACCTGGGGCAAAGGAGATGAACAGTTGAGATGTCTTTCTAATGGATTTTGTCCAATTAGTATAATAGCATAATATACGATGGACATCTGAAGTATGTAGTAGATGTTCACCCTGATTGGAGTAGTCAGGATAGCAGACCGGAAGCTCCAAGGACTGATTTAAAGTATGTTTGGTGACTACCTTAGGAAGGAAGGAAGGCTTGGTATGAAGTACCACCCGGTCTTCATGAAAAATCAAGTAAAGTTCCTTACACATGAGGGCATGAAGCTCGGAAATACGTCAAGCTGAAATGACAGTCACCAGAAATAGAGTTTTTCATGAAAGAAAACGGAGTTCACAAGTGGCAGCTGTCTCAAAAAGCTCAAGGGTCAAGTTTTCTATCATAAAATTGAGATCCCACGGAGGAGTGGGTCTTCTAATAGGAGGTTTAATATGTAACATTCCTTTCAAAAACATGTTAGCAAGATGATGTTGGTACAGTAATCTGCCATCCAGAGGTTCATGGAAGGCCGAGATGGCAGCCAAGTGGACTTTGATGGAAGAATAACTTAAACTGGACTCCGATAGTGAGGCCTGGTAGTCCAGAACCTTCATCAGTGGACAAGAGTAAGGGTCCAAAGATCGAGAGGCTGACCATATGGAAAAGCGTTTCCATTTGGAATTGTATGTTGCTCATTTTGCTGGCTTACGGGAGGCCAAGAGAATACTGGCAACAAGAGAGGACACTTGTAAGCAAGTTATGAAAGCGTCCTCAGGAGCCAAGCATGAAAGTGTAGAGCCTTCAGGTTGGGGTGTAGGAGAGACCTGTGACACTGAGTCAAGAGGTCTGGTCTGAAAGGCAATGGGACGGGGTCCATACTGACAGTTGTAGGAGTAGGGGAAACCACATCTGGAGAGGCCACACTGGGGCTATGAGAATCATTGTGACCAGTTCTAACTGCAGTTTCAGTAGAGTCCATTGCAGGAGAGGGATGTGGGGGGGGGGTAGCATATAAGAAGAGACCTGTCCACAGTTGGGACACGGCATCTACAGATCGTCCCTTTCTGTTCAGGATAATGGAAAAACACCTGGGAAGACGGTAATTCTCTTGGGAGGCAAACAGATCCATCTGTGGAGTGCCCCATAAGTTGAAGATTTCTTGGAGCAATTGCTCGTGAAGTGTCCATTCGTGAGTTGTGGACTGGTGACTCAGCCAGTCGGCTAACTGATTGCAGTGTCCCAGCAGGTGGACAGCTGCTATCGTCAATTGTTGCCATATGGCTTCTTGTCAAACTGCAAGGGTTTCTCTGCATAGGGCACGAGACTTTGTACCCCCTTGCTGGTTGAGGTAGAACACTACTTCAGTGTTGTCTGATTGGATCAGTAACGACCCTGGCTCAAGGTAGGGTCAGAATGCCTGAAGGGCTAGACGGACCGCTTTAATCTCTGAGAGACTAATATGAGACAGATGGGGAGAAGTGGGCCATTGGCCTTGGGTCTGATAAGGACAAAAGTGCACTCCCCAGCCCTGTAGGGAAGCATCCATGGTCAACATCTGCATGGGGGGTGGGGGAGACTGGAAAGGCATTCCTTGATTCTGATTGTCCACCATGTCAGGGTAGACTTCAGAGAGGGAGTGACCCTGATTTTGTCTTTGAACTGTCCTGTTTTTTGCGACCATTGATTCTGGAGGGTTCATTGGACAGGTCTCATGTGGAGACGTGCAAATGCCACCTTAGGGATGGCAGCAGACATGTGGCCCAGAAGGCGCAGCATTTGTCTGGCTGTGACTATTTTCTGAGTCTGTATATCTAATGCCAGAGCTATAAGCATGTCCTGCTGGGCAGGAGGGAGGTAAGCCCTGGCTGTAACTGTATCTAGAACAGCTCCAATGTATTGGAGAGACTGTGTTGGATTTGGACTGGACTTTGGCCAACTGACAGTGATTCCCAGATCTGCGGACAGTTTCAAGGTAGCATCTAGAGAGGCAAGCAGAGCTAATTTGGAGTCTACTTTTATTGGCCAATCGTCTAGATATGGAAAGATGACGCGCCCTTCTCTTCATAAGGCTGCTGCTACCACCGCTAGGCACTTGGTGAATACTCTGGGGGCTGAGCAGAGTCCAAAAGAGAGTGTTCGAAACCGGTAATTTTGACCCAGTAGGTGGAAGCGCAAATATTTGTGATGGGCAGGGCGGATGGGAATATGAAGGTAGGTATCCTTCATGTCTGGGGTGCAAAGCCAATTGCCCTGTTTTGGGATCGGCATGACGGCAAGTAGGGTGATCATGCGGAAACATTTGTACTGAATGTAAATATTCAGTTGTCTGAGATCCAGTACTGGAATGAGGTCTCCCATTCATTTGGCACCAGAAAGAAGTGGGAGTAAAATCCTGTTTGATGTTCCAGAAGGGGCACTGGTACAACGGCTTGTTTGGTCAAAAGGGCTGTCAATTCCTCCTGTAAGATGGGTATATGATCTGGAGGATAATGAATCTTCTGTGGAGGGCAAGGGCGTGGGATGGAGAGAAATTCCAGAGTATGACCCTTCTGTATAATCTGAAGTACCCAATTGTTAGAAGTGATAGTTTGCCAGGCCTCCAGATGGAGGCCAAAATGACCCCCCACAGCCTAAGTCCTGGTCGAGGAGGCGGGGTGAAAGCCCTAGTGGGTCACTGGGAGGCGAGCTGTACAGCTCCACCTGAAGGGCAGAAGCGGGCACCCCGGGCGGTAGAGGTGTTGCCTCTGGTGAACTGAGCACAACCTCTGAAGTTGCTTTATTATTACCTCTGTATCTTCCACCTCTTTTGGAATAAGAGGAGTGTTGAGTATGGTAGGTTGTAGCTGGAGTATGATACATGCCATGTACGGTACGGAGGGTTCTGCTTGATGCCTGTAAGTCATCCAGTAAAGTTTGAGTACCTGGCCCGAACATCTTGGACCCGTTAAAGGGGGCATTAGTTACTTTATGTTGTATATCAGGTGCAAAGCCTGAAACGCGAAGCCAGGCATGGCGACGCAGAGTGATACCAGTGGCTGATAGTCGGGCTGAGGTATCTACGGCATCATATCCCAACCTGAGAAGGTAACGGGAGATAGAATTACTAGTTGTCATTATAGCCAATAATTTATTCCTGTCTTGTGAGGGAGGGAGTTTGTTGATAAGCTCAATGGCAGAGGACCCAAGGGTACACTGATATTTAATCATATGACCCATATAGTTCAGGATCTTGATATTCATAGCACCTGAGGTAAAAAATGTTTTCCCCAGACAGTCAATTCTTTGTGATTCCTTATCAGGGTAAGGAGGTCATTTGCTTGGGTTTTTTGGAACGGTCATGAGCGGCAGTAATGACCACAGAATCTGCCTCTGGAATACTAGACAGAAAGGGGTGGTCCAGAGGAGCCTGATAAAGATAATTCACTTTGCAGGGAACAGCTGTATTAGCTGAAGGCTGATGCCAAGCAGCCAGCATGGCATTCTGGGAGGTTGGTATTAGTGGGTGAACCATTAAGACAGCCTCCTCAGGTAATTCAAGATATTCTGCCATATCCTTACGTTGTTTGTCATGTTCAGTAGTAGAGAATCCCAGGACCTTTTCGATTTGAGCCATCATTTCACTAAAGATCGGGTCATCTTGGGGAGAGGTTGCCGCGGGTAGAGGCAGATCCTTATCCAGGGAAGAGATTTCATAATAGGGGGATTCAGGATTAGGAAAATCCAAATTTTGAAACTTTTCATCCTCAAGACCACCGACGAAATCAGGCGGCAAATCTTGGTCATCTGACAAATAGTCCTCTATGAATGGAGGAGGAGACCAGGGTGGCATGGTATCCTTGTCACTATGAAATCTTTTAGGTGGAGGAGGGGGAGGAATCGGGTAGGATCACCCAGTTCTTCAGAGGGCTGAGAATGCCATATGGCATGCAAGACCTGTTGGACTAAGTTGGTGAGGTCCCTTTCCTGGGAAGGAGGTGGGGTGAGAAGGGAGGCATGTTGGGAAACAAGGGGGGTGACAGAGGGAATGGGATGTGTGGTATGAGCAGGTCTCACCCCTGGGTGGTAAAGACCAGGGTCCCGATCTCTGTCCGTTTGACCCCTATAAGAAGCCACCTGTGTAGGAGATGGGCAGTCAATAAGGCATAAGCCACAGGTTTCCCTTAAGGAATGCGGGGTCTCGTTGACGGGCCCACAGGGGAAAATTAGTTATTTTCACTTAAATTGTCAGATGCCGTTGATGGGAGAGAGCCCCTGTCGACAGAGCAGCAGTATATTTAACTGCTTGTAAAGTGCTGGAAAGCATCATCAATGAGAGGGTATAAGTCTCCGTCAATGGAGCAGTTACTATTTGAACTACATTTAAAGCACTGGAAAGTGCCGTCGATGAGAGGGTATGAGCCCCCGTCGACGAAGAAGTGTTTTAAGGATGCCTCGTAGATGGAAGGATACCAGAAATGGTGGCCGTCGATGGGTGATGAGGCAGGGAGTATGAGGAGGGTTTCTCCTTCTCCCTTTTCTGCCTGGAACGAGAACCAGTAGAGGGGGAGCCCTTGGTACAAGCCTCCTGGTTCTCCAAGAGAGACATTTTCTGCTCCATCAATAAGTGTTGAATTTCAAGCAACTGTTGGTGACAAGTTGTCCGATTAAATGCCTGACGTAAACTACAGGAATTGGTGTTGTGTGTGGGTCCCAGACACCTTACACAAAGTGTGTAGAAACATAGAATTTGACGGCAGATAAGGAACGCTCGGCCCACCTAGTCTGCCCATTTCCCTACCTATCGGATAAGCTACAGATCCTAGTTAACCAACAGCCTACTTCCTCCTCCCCCCACTAGAACTGCCTTATGTCTGTCCCATGCATTCTTGAATTCCCCCACTGTTTTTGACTCTACGACCTCCTCAGGAAGGCCGTTCCACGCATCTACAACCTTCTCTGTGAAGAAATACTTCCTCACATTACCTCTGAGCCGTCCCCACTCTATCTTCAAATTGTGCACCCTTGTTCTTGCACGTCTCTTTTTCTGAAAGATGCTACCCTCTTGGACTTTGCTGATTCCTTTGAGGTGTTTGAACATTTCTATCATGTCCCCCCCTCTCCATCCTTTCCTCAAGGCTATACATCTTAAGCTCCTTTAGTCTTTCTTCATATGTCTTCTGGTGCAGACCCTGCACCATTTTGGTTGCCATCCTCTGAACAGCCTCCACCCTGTCTATGTCTTTGCGGAGATGGGGTCTCCAGAACTGTACACAGTACTCCAGATGTGGTCTTACCAACTGTCTGTACAGAGGGCCAACAACTTCCTGTTTTCTACTGGTGATGCCTCTCCCTATGCATCCCAGTATCCCCCCAGCCCACCTTACTGCCTTCTCACATTGCTGGCTCACCTTTAGGTCATCTGATATGACTATCCCCAGGTCCTTTTCCATTTTTGTTGTTGTCAGTATCTCACCCTCCACTGTGTACTCTTCCCCTGGGTTTTTGTTTCCCAGCTGCATTACTTTGCTCTTCTTTGTGTTGACTCTAAGCTGCCACACATTTGACCATTCCTCCAATCTTGCCAAGTCCCTTTTCATCCTTTCCACCCCACCTTGCATATCAACCCTGTTGCAGATCTTTGTGTCATCTGCAAAGAGACATACTTTCCCTTCCAGTCCATCTGCAATGTCACTTATAAAGACATTAAAAAGTCTAGGTAGGCCATGTCTACAGCCCCTCCCTGGTCTACTACTTTGGTCACCCGGTCAAAGAAATCAATTAAATTTGTCTGACATGACCTTCCTGCTGTGAATCCATGCTGCCTTGGGTCCTGTGCCCCACTGGACTATAGGTACTCAACAGTTCTTTCCTTCAGAAGTGATTCCATCATTTTCCCTACCACTGAGGTCAAACTGACAAGTCTGTAGTTTCCTGCCTCTGTCTTGTTCCCACTTTTGTGAAGGGGAATCACATCTGCCCTCCTCCAGTCCTCAGGTACCACACCATCCTCCCATGATTTATTAAAAAGGGTAGTCAGTGGTGTTACTAGTTCTTCCATTAGTTCTTTCAGAATTCCGGGGTGAATACCATCAGGCCCCATTACTTTATCCACCTTCAGTTTTAACCCCACATCCAGAGTGCTTCTATTGACTGGATTAGGTATCTCCCCCTGCTTTTCCATTGTGAATACTGAGCAGATATATTCGTTCAGTATCCCTGCTTTTTCACTGTTGCTCTCTGCCCAACCACCTTCCTCTTTATTCAGCCTCAGTATCCCTGCCTTAGTCTTTCTTTGCTCCCTAATGTACCTATAAAAGGTTTTATCCCCCTTCTTAACCAAGTTGGCTATCTTTTTCTCGGTTTGGGCCTTTGCTATTCTGACTGCCTTCCCTGCTTCTTTCTGCTTTAACTGATGCAGTTCCTGTCCTGCTCCTTCTGTGTTTCCTTATACTTCCTGAATGCTATATTTTTCTCCCTTACCTCTCCTGCCACTTCTTTGGAGAACCATAGTGTTTTTTTCTTTTGTTTTGACTTGTTTATTTGCTTCACACAAAGGCTTGTTTCCTCTGCGATGGTGGTTTTGATGTTTCCCCATTGTTGCTCCACCCCACCTTCTTGCCTGTTTGCTAGTGCTTTTCTGAGGCACTCTCCCATTTTGACAAAAATGAGTACTCCTGAAGTCCAGTACCTTCACTTTTGTGTGGATTGACTCAACAGCTAAGTTTATCATGAACCACACTGTTTGGTGGTCTCTTGTTCCCAGATGGCTACCCACTTCAAGATCAGAGATCCTCTCTCCATCCCCATTTGAGAGTACCAGGTCCAAGATTGCTCTCTCCTGAGTGGGTTCCAAAACTAGCTGTCTGAGGCATGTTCTCTGTAGGGCATCAAGAACATCCCTTCTCTTGGATGTGGCTGCAGCAAAGGTGCTCCAGTTAACATCTGGCATATTCAGGTGCCCCATCAGCAATATCTCCCCTTTCTCTGCCATCCCAAGGATGCCTTCTGTGATTTCCTCCCCCTGAGATGGGGGTCTGTATACAACCCCTGTGCGGACTGTGGAGCTATTTCCAGTCTCCAGGGTGATCCACAGTGCCTCCTCTCCTCCCTGTTTACCCTTTAGTTCTGTTGCTTTGATCCCTTCCCTTACATAGAGAACTCCTCCTCCTCCTCTTCTTCCCTCCCTGTCCCTCCTGTAGATTGTGTACCCTGGTATGACAACATCCCAGTTATGGTTCTCTGTGTACCATGTTTCTGTGACTGCCACGATATCCAGGCATCCCTCTTCCATCAAGGCCACCATTTCAGGGAGCTTTTTACCTAGACCACGGGCATTGGTACTCATTACCCTCCATTTGTTTATGGCTTTATTTCTTTTTGCCCCATCCCTGTCCTTACTGCCTTTGTCTTTTTCTCCATTTACCCATGCCCTTCTCCCTATCGACTGCTCTATCTTGGTGTTTACCTCACTAACTACCCTGATTTTTTGGGGGGCTAGGATTTCCCTTCTCCTTTTCAGAGCCTCCCCCCTCTTGGCTAGTTTAAATGCTTGCCAATGAAGCATTTAAACTTATCACCTAGGATCCTGGTTCCCCTCCTGGTTAGATGCAGACCATCGCACCTGTATAGGACTGCATCCCTCCAGGTGGAGCCCCAGTCCTAATGAAGCCAAATCCCTGAGCTCTGCACCAGTTTTTCAACCAGTCATTGAATCCCATGGTGCGGAGTACCCTAGCCCCATCCATGCCATAGACAGGTAGCACTTCCGAGAAAGTTACTGTGTGTGCTTCTTGTCTAAGGCCCCTCCTCAACTCCAGAAACTCCTGTTGCACTACTCTGATCCCATTCTCAGCCAGGTCATTCATTCCTAGGTGGATAATGACATCCAGCTAACTCCCCTTGCAGCTGCTCCCATGATCCTGAGGATTTGTTTCCTGTCCCACCAAGCCATGACGCTGCGCAGGCACCTTACCTCCCTTTCCCTTCTCTCCCCCAATTCTACCCTGCTAACAACTGAGTCCCCCATCAGGAGTTGTTTCCTTCCCCTGTGGGGTCCTGTGCCACCCTCCTGTGGGTCTCCATTGTGGAGGTTCCCAGCATCCTCCTTGGTCTCCATTGCGGGTGCCTCCATAGAGGAACCATGCTCCACCAGAGTGGTGAATGAATTGCGGAGAGGCACAACTGAAAGGATGCACCTCTGTTCCACCACTCTCACCCTCCCTGATCCCACCGTGATCCAACCACTCCTCTTTCTTGGCAACCTCTGAGGTAGTGGCAGTGGTCTGGGTGGTCCCTGAGTAGGGGAGCAGGTTTCCCGAATCCTTGCCAGGTCAGCATGGAGACAAACAACCTTCTCCCTTAGACCAGAGAGGTGCCTGCAAATAGGGCAGCACCGCAGTCTCCAGAATGTCTCCCGGAAGACTGCTGCTCCACAGCCAGTGCATTGCACCACTCCCCACATGTCTGTGTCCCTTCCTGTTACAGATGCTTTTCTTTTCTCCTGTTTTAGTGTGTGCAAGCTTGTGAGTGTCTCTACCCCCTATTCAATGTGCTGTGCCTTTAAGGATATGAAAAGGTGTATGTTGTTAGCAGTTTTGGGCAAGTGATGTCAGAACCCTTGCTATAAAGGAAGTTATGCACTTGGGGTGGCTGGGATGAGGGGAAGGGTGGGAGGGAGTAAACCTTGCGGTCCAGAAACAATCAACTAGAACTCTGACCCTCCACCACGCGGAGTGCCTTCCTTCCTTTCGGACACCTATTTCACAGCGGTTAAGTAACAGGTCTAGTCAAAAATGACTGCAAATATCTCCCAGCTACGGTTCCTCCCTGGCAAATTAAAGTTAAAACTAAGAAATGTAAAATCCCCAAAAACAGAATCAATACTAGTTACTTACACAGGTCAAAAAAGTAATAATTCAATTCAGTGTAGTCTAGAAAATAATCTCATTGATTCAAGGAAGCTGTGGCTGCTTTCTCTCTCTCGCTCTCTCCGTCTCAGCAGATCATCAAAGCAGTATATCTTCCAACCACAACGACAGGAACGAAATAAAGCTCGTTTTTTTGAAGAATGTATAGACATTAGTCTTAGTTCCACATTTCTCATTGATGACTGGTACACAGAAATTGCACTAGCTGCTGCGCAAGTTGAAGACGGTGGGAAAATGAACTGAGGATACCAGGGACTGCCCACACTTATATAGGAAACAGGAAGCTGATGTTATGTGTGGACAGTCCCTGGTGAAAAACTACTAGAAGAGCTGCCGTGCACCACAGCGACCTCTGCTGGATACCCAAAAGTATTGCCTACTGCATGAGACCACTCCGTGGAAGATCTCACTGTTACCCCTTCTGAACTGAAGGACACTGCTGTGTAGCAGCTACCTCAGCCAAGCTGTCCTCCAAGGTGGTGACCCAACTCGGCTCCTGAACCTGGGGCACCCATGCAGCAGTGCTGGGCCTTTGGGGGTGGCCATTATGTTTTCATAACTTGTCTGTGAAGACTTCTTGTGGTTTTATGAAGGTTCTCATGTGCAAGTAATTCTTGGTGCTGATTTGCTGAAATCAGCACCATGGATTTTTAGCTCGCCATCAGGAAAATGCTGGAATTTGCAGTGTTCTAGTGCACACACATCTGACTGGAATTTTAACATTTTCTTATAATCTGACTGGACACTAATAGTTCACTTCCCACCTGTCTCACCTACTAAATAACAGACATGGATGTGCATCACATGCTATGCACGTTCAAGTTACTAAATATCCATACAGCTTGCCACAGTGGGAGCTGCTGCATAATCTGATGTGCACAAGCACACACTTACACAGGCAAGCCTTACTGGGATTCAGCATACTGCTGATCTAGCATGGAGACTCTGGTACTTTCAGAGTTACTATTTCCAATCCCAACACCACTGGTAATGGGCACCGCTTCCAATCCCAGCACAAGAGGTAATGGGCACCGCTTCCAATCCCAGCACAAGAGGTAATGGGCATCGCTTCCAATCCCAACACCACTGGTAATGGCCACCACTTCCAATCCCAACACCACTGGTAATGGGCACCGCTTCCAATCCCAGCACAAGAGGTAATGGGCACCGCTTCCAATCCCAGCACAAGAGGTAATGGGCATCGCTTCCAATCCCAACACCACTGGTAATGGCCACCACTTCCAATCCCAACACCACTGGTAATGGCCACTGCTTCCAATCCCAACACCACTGGTAATGGTCACCACTTCCAATCCCAACACCACTGGTAATGGTCACCACTTCCAATCCCAACACCACTGGTAATGGCCACCATTTATAATCCCAGCACCACTGGTAATGGCCACCATGTACAATCCCAACACCAGTGGTAATGGCTACCACCTCCAATCTCAACACCACTGGTAATGACCATTTCCAATCCCAACACCACTGGTAATGGCTACCACTTCCAATCCCAGCACCACTGGTAATGGTCACCACTTCCAATCCCAGCACAAGAGGTAATGGGCACTGCCTCCAATACCAACACCAGTGGCAATGGCCACCACTTCCAATCCCATGACCACTGGTAATGGCCACCACTTCCAATCCCAGCACCAGTGGTAAGGGGCACCACTTCCAATCCCAACACCACTGGTAATGGCCACCACTTCCAATCCCAACACCACTGGTAATGGCCACCACTTCCAATCCCAGCACCACTGGTAATGACCACCATTTACAATCCCAACACCACTGATAATGGCCACCACTTCCAATCCCAACACCACTGGTAATGGCCAGCACTAATGGTCACCACTTCCAATCCCAGCACCACTGGCAACATGGGTACACAAACCCACAAAGTCACAGTATTTATAAGAGCTAAGTGCACTATATCATGAGCAGTGACACTACTCATTATCTTTCCATTTTAATCTCCACTAGTGTTATAAAATAAGGGATATGCCATGGTCCTAATAAAATTTGCCTGATATTTTATGAGTGATCTGTGACTCCATGACATCACAAGTGGTGAAGCCGTGACTGATGTCACAGGGTCCAGGGTCACAAGTAAAATAGCAGGCATATATTTATTAAGCAAAACTAAAACAAGGAAGTGGGGAGTCGCTTGCTGTTAGCCTGTGGTGCACCTGCACAGAGCAGCCAACTCCCAACACAAAGCAATAGTTTACAAGCAGGAAATACAACTGGAAATAACCACTTGATCAAAAAAAGTTCAAAGCTTTGGAACTTACTGTAATTAAATCGCACAATGTGCTGCACTAGTAAAATAAATCAGACTGGAGAGAGTTCCCCAAATGCTCCCACACTTCACGTAATAGCTATTGATCAGAGCTAGAGTTTGGAATATAGTGAGTTGCTTCTAGAGCTCAAATAATTAAAGGGGGCATGCACTTAGGTATGAAACTGGAGTTTTTTCCCCAGATTCAGTTCAGTTTTATTCAGAATAAAAACTACTGAGCAGAACTCATTTATACTGATGTCATGTTGAGGCAAAACTGAATTGTTTGGTCAGACTTCCCCAACCCCTCCTATCTTTTCCAACCTCCACCCCAACCCCATCCTCTTTCTTTCCCTCCTTCCCCATTTCCCCAAACCCCCACTCCCCTTTTAAAAGGGCCATTCAAACTTTAGAGGTTATATCTTTCTCTTTGTGTGGTTCAAATGGTTTGCCATATAACTTAGATATTGAAGACTTTGGATTCATGTGCCTGTATTAGGTAAGCAATAAGCTACAACAAGATGTGGACTATAGTATTCTAATGCCCGCGCTGGGGGTGTAGTAAGGCATGAGGCTGAAGGCCAAGTGTCTTTATGCCCTTGAGAACTGCATTAAAATCCTAACAGGGACACCCTGGAGGGCCTTTTTACACTTATAATTGACTGAGTTGTTGGCCTGGTAGTGTGGAGGGCTGAGCCACCAAGCCTCACCTACCATCACGCCGGCAACCTGGGGTCAGGAACGACCTCGGGGCATTGGGGGTTGGCTGGGAAGAGGAGGAGGATTAAGCATCTAGTGGACTGCTCTCCTCTTCTGGGGGGGAGTTGGGTAGAGCCCCCTGCTTTCCTGTCTGCTGGTGGAAGCTAGGGGAAGGCAGCTCGGGCTAGCAGATCGGGAGATAGGGAAGACATCAGTGCATGTCACACAGAAGCGCATGGTGTGTGCTCGGACGTCATTGCATGCCACATCTTCAGGGGACCAGAACACTGGAAAATGCTGGTGGCTGGATTACGGCAGGCACCCGCAATTCCTGCTCCCTGACCTGCTGGGCTCGTCAGCCGAACTGGATCCAGTCTTCAGTGGGGGCCTGGGGAACAGCCCTGAGAGAAGATGGCTGGTGGTAAGTCCAAGTGGACATGGGGGGTAGTACTGGGGTGCTCTCCTGAACAAGGGCAGACCGGGGTGAAGAAAATAAATAAATGGCTCCAAGTAGGTTTTCTGGGGAGGAAAAGTGAGATTTGACACCTGACCTGTGCATTTATAAAAATGTAATGTACAGTCAGGTGACATCTCTTGGCCAATTAAATTACTGGACTTTTTTCTTGCCATTTTATAACAGAAAATAAAAATTCCCCGCGCCTACTTCCCATGCAGGCAACAGACTCAAAAAACTAACTTTTTTTGTAGTCTAAAAGTATTACAGCTGAGCACAGGTACCAAACCCCCAACAAGCGGCCACCAATGCCTCCTGACACTGTTTTGCACCCCTGCAGGTACTATTTAAACCCTTTGACCTTTGAAATGCACCAGCAAGTGTGTGAAATAGCATTGGTAGGAATTGGTGGCTGCTTGCTAGGGGTTTGGTATCTGTGTCCAGCTGTACTGCACTCAACTGATATGCACTTTACTGATGTAAGTGATGAATAAACAATACTTTTAGACTACAAAAAAGGTAGCTTTGTGAGTCACTGTAGCCTGCATGGGATTTAGGTGTGGAGTATTTTTGTTTGCCACTGATAATTGATCCCTTTATCCTTAACACACTGCATTTACTTGGGCAGTACTTTTTTTGATATTTGGATAATTTTATAATAGGAATTTTGGAACTGTTAAATCTCCTTACCTAGTCTGGTGTTATCTAATAGGATTATACTATTTTTGTAACAAATTACTTTGCTGCTGTTTTAATAATTTTGGCTATGGGTCATCACAGTTTACTTACATTTTAAGCACAGTAGGCATGCTTTGTTAAGCTCTGTATGGATTTTTTCGAGGTAGTCATATTGCTTTTGCCACTAACAACACTCCATATGTTTTGTCCCAACTGGCATTTATTTTTCCTTTGCTACCCAAAACTAAATAAATACATACATAAATAAAATAAATAAAGTTTCATATCTAAGTGCATGGGCCCTTTCAATATTTCAGCTTTAAAGGCAGCTCACTGTACTCCCAAACCTCGCCTCCTCAGAGGGAGCTTGTGTGTGCTTGAAGTGCCTGGGCATTCGGTGATTGTCTCCCGTTCGCTTTGTTTCACTAGTGCAGCACACAGTACAGTTTAATTAAAGCTATTTTCAAAGTTTTAAACCATTTTTTTTTTGCCAACTAGTTATTTTCTTTTTTTAATACTTTTTTTTCCCCGTGTGTGAATTTAGTGCTTGTGAAAGGTGCTGGATCAACAGCACTCAAACCTGAAGTCCTCTGCCTATCTATGTGATAGTTACAGCACAGGCAACCACAGTGCAGCCATCCCCTGCAGTGCCTCACCAATGTGCCCCGAGCCTGTCATGGGGGAACCATCATTTAGGTGACAGGATACTTCAGACTCCATGCCCATTCAAACCTTGGCCTCTCATGTGAGACTGCCAACAAGGGTGCCAATTAGTGGTAACTGTGTTGGTGGTTTTATGATGTGGACATCTGCCCAATGGGGGTATCCGGTCAAAACCCCAACCACACATATGTGCGGTCAAAACATGTGTAGGCATAAACGTGTGCATGGTCTTGGAGTTTATATAATCTAGCATGGTTTTGGAATGCGCTAGATTACATAACTACCGGGTCATAAAGTCGTACACTGAATAGCATATGACATTAGCGCTAACCCGAAATAGCGCTGTACGAGAGAACTGAGTGGTGCAATACCGCGAATACTGCTGTATACGGTATTGCACCCTCGCACTATCCCAGGCAGAGGATAAGACCTCTGCTGGGGCAGGGTTCTGCTGAGCAGCTGCCATGGCTCAATGGACTGAGCCACTGCAGCAAGGAACCCAGGCACTGTGTCTGGGACCAGGTTTGATTCCCGGTTCCAGAACATTTTATTTATTTTCCGACTTTGTGCAATTTCAGGATTAACCCTCCCAGAGTTGAGAATCATTATTGGGGGGGCACAGCCCCCCGCAAAATAAGAAGTTATGCTGCATGCAAAAATCAAGCTGGATTGGCAGCACGATTTTTGCATGCGGCATAATGTCTTGCAACATTATGACCCCGTGCTGATTACATGGACCACGCTGTTTTCACCTGTGCCATTTTTTCATTGTGGGTTTTGACATGGTGCCCCACTGGGAACTGGAGTGAGACCACAACAACTCAATTCACACAGGCCACTAAGTAGCCTTGGGTGATAATGGCTTCTGGCCTCTACTCGACTGGCCTGTGCTGGAGCTGAACCAGTGACCTAGAGGTAAAAGGCTCCTTAACCCACCACCAATACACCTATCCATCCAGTTCCCCCAAGAGGTTATTTTCAGTTGTGTGCTCGGCTTCTGAACTATTGCTGAATGTTTAGTAGGCCTCTGCCACATCTGATTTCTGCAATGGCATAGGTTGTGAGGTAAAAAGGTTCGGATGACCCCCTGTGTCCAAGAAGTTACCATTCTATAAACAGAACTTTCTGAGCACAGTCAAGTCCAGGAATGAAATCACAGGCTTCTATACATATCCCAAATTTCTCCACTAAACTTTGCCCCCTGTCGAAGCTCAGAAGTGCCTGGGTAAGCAGGGCATAAGGACAACATGATAGGTAACTAGGTATCCCATTAAAACAGCAAGGCACAAACGGTGAAGACAATTTCAGTTCAGTAATATGAGTGCCGGGGAAGATAGTGACAGGAAACTTCACCACGGCATCAGACAGTGAAACCTTCCTGTGGTGTATAGTGTGTCTTCAAGTATGTATATTTAAGTAAGGGGTATGTGGAGAGCGATGCTTCCCATGTGTGGAGGGTGCAGGGGGGTTTGCCCCTTGCTTCTAAACTTTTGTGAGGTGTTAGTTTGATTTTCACTGTTCTGATCCCTTGGTGAAGTTTCCACTCGCTGTCTTTCCTGGTGCTCATATTGCTGGGCTGAAACTGTCATCACTGTTTATGTCACATTTATCACATGGAACCAGTTACCAGCACTCTGTCACAACTCTGCAATACTTGCACTATTTTCTATAGTTTATTGTGGAAGCAATGGTTCTGTCAATGCGCGATACGATTTGAGACGACGGTAGAACCGTGGATTGTTTACTATATAGCTGCTAAATATGGGAAATGGTTTCTTTTGCATATGCTATGTAATGAACAAATCTTTTTGCACTGTAAATTAAATCAGCAAAGCAAAAGCAATATTTATTGTGGCTCCGACCATATTTGTCTACTGGTGTAATTGTGCCATTTACTCAGCTGACTTAGGCAGCTACCTCTGCTATAAAAATATTTCTGAGTTCATGGAAAAAACATTTTTTCTGGAGATTCTATACTGAGGATCCTACTGTAAGACTATGGGCGGGTCATGTGCCTTCCACTTTGTAGTAAAGTAATAAAATCATTATATTCTTACTGTAGGCCACAAGGCAAGAAAACCATGCGATGACTATTTTGATCATGATATACCCACAGCAATTACCTTAGTTTGATGCTTCCATGCTGCGCAGGACTGGCACGCAAACAAACAAGATGGAAACAGTGACTCTACAGGAATACAGTCTACTAGTGGTGTCATTAACTGTGACGGTTAGATGCCTGAATGGCATTAGAAGACACTTCCCTGTTTCCCTATCTAGAGCATGCCAGCTGTAGATAGTGAAATGAGAAAGGGACTTCAAATCCAGCATGGGCAAGTATCAGTTACATTTACTGACTGCATCCGTGCATTGTAGCAAATCAGTTTGTCTACACTGCAGATAGATTTTTGGTTTTTTTATTTTGTATCCATCTTTGTTGTTGGGAGTTTTTAATTGGAGAAAGCAGTCTGGCTGTATGTCTATG
Source organism: Neoceratodus forsteri (assembly GCA_016271365.2). Lineage (NCBI taxonomy): Eukaryota > Metazoa > Chordata > Ceratodontiformes > Ceratodontidae > Neoceratodus > Neoceratodus forsteri. The sequence goes on from CM028138.1 coordinate 425,571,832, forward strand.
GTGTCACTGTGCCCATTTTGTTTGTTAGTGTGCCAAACCAATCTTTGTGAAACAAGATGGCAGTGTGTCTTAGGTCTCTTGCAGAAATCTGCATAATGATATGGTGTTTGCATGTATATTACTCATTTGCATTTCGAGCCTCATTTGTTAAGGGGGCTCTGCTGAAATGAAATTTGAAGAGCACTTCTGCACTGTAGCATGTGCTTTCATAAACATGTTTCAGCTACTATAATGTATTAAGCAATACGTGGGGTTTATTTGTTTTTTTTTAGTTTTCCTAGCAGTGTTTATAACACATCTTGGTAGCCTATCCATGAGGTTTGTATTAGAAGCATCTGATTGTCCCCAAATGACCTCATTTTGGCTTTGTTCATAACATTGTAGTGTTTAGCAGTGCTGTGCGAGCCCCCCGAAGTTCAACTGATCAAACTTTGACTTTCGAACGGTGTAAAGTTCCCTTAACGGCAGACTAGCTTGTGCTGGTTCGACCATGATAAAGCATTAGGAAATGGAATAAAATAAAATGAAATAACATAATGCACTGGGCAGGTGAAGCACCCAAAACAGAAAGATGATGTGGTGGGCTACACTGAGAGGTACTGGCTCCAAACATTATGTCTGTTCAGTCAGTGCCAAGCATGGGCAAAGTTAGTAATAGTAAACAAAGAGTATGTGGCTAAGTAACAATACTCAAATAAAAAGTAAAATGGTTGTAACTGTAAGGCCTATGTATGCCCACAAAATATCAGTAAATAATCCCACAACGTAGGCTACTGGTTACAAAAATTGTGTGCCACAGGGACAGTGCCAAACATTAATCTAAAGAAGACTGAGTGAGCACAACAGTACAGCATCCCATAGTGTGGGCTACTGGTTCCAAAAATTGTGTGCCCATTGGGACAGTGCCACACATGGACAAGGCTTCCAGTTCTGCCATGGATATGTGTTGTAAACACTGGTTTCATGGGTAACATTGCCCCCAAAATTATTTATTCAGTTTGTTAGATCTAGCAAAAATTCACCAAGCGTTAATCTAAAGAAGACTTGAGTGAAGACAACAGTGCAGCACCCCACAGTGTGGACTGCCGGTTCCAAAACTTGTGTGCTTCCTGTGATAGTGCCGCAGATGGACAAGGCTTCCCGTTATGCCAAGAATCAGTGTCGTACACACTGGTTTCACGGGCAACACTGCCCCCAAAAATTACTAATTCGGCCCGTGCAGGCCTGCCAAAAATTCACCAAACATTAATCTGAAGAAGACTGAGTTATGACAACAGTACAGCATTCCACAGTGTGTGCATGTAGGCAACTGGTTATAAAAAAAAAACCACTAATGGGCACAGAAGCCCTCCTCATACACTTCATCCTCATCCTCTGTCTTTAGCCCAGCTGGAGGTGTAGCAGATTCATCATCCATAAACCATGGCACTAAGGGCTTTAGGAAAAGGGGAAGGTTATTTATTTATTTTTTTTAAAGAAAGCACCTCTATTTTTTGGGTCAAAAGGCATGTTATCTTGTTGGTGGCAATATTGCCTGCAGCACTGACAATCCTCTCTGAGAATGTATGTACTTGCAGGTGGGCAGCTGAGGTGTTCAACAGCTATTTGTGTCCAAGAGCAAATGATCTGTTTTTCGGTACCAGTACAATAAAGGCTTATCTTGCTCTGCTAGTAGCACAGTCTCATCCAGATAATCCTGTACCATTTTGTGTCATCTCAGGCATCACCGTGTCTGGAAGGGTCTCGCTGTGCTTTTTCATCAAGCTATAGTCAGACAGTTTTTCCCACAGTGGTTTGCCATCAATGGCTGTCTTTCTGGGAGGTGCAGTAGCAGTAGGGAAGAGGTGAAGCAGTTGTAGCAGGTTGTCTTGGAGACAAAAATGAGTGACTCCTGTGACTTTCAGTAGTAGCAATGGGAATACATTAGGATCCTCCTTCTTCCCTCTTCTCCTCTAGGCCTCTCAGTGCGAATGCAACAACGACTGGTGGGCCAGATATTCCCCCACCCTCCCAAACGTAGGGTGGCTATACTGCAGCCACCTGCCCCCAATTCCCAGTTCTATTGTAACGTATCTATCCCTGGTGTCTAGTGACATCCCCTCCCCAATACCCGTTTTGTATTTGTAATAGTTATCCCTGGTGTTCAGTGGCACCGCCAACTCCCATTTTCCATCTGGAATAGTTATCCTTGGTGTCTAGTGACACCCCACCCCCCAAACCCCATTTGGTATTTTGAAGAGTTATTCCTGGGGCCCGATTCCAGGATGAATTATGCATGGCGCAAGGCGATTCACACCAAACTCCATGGCGTAAATCGCAACTTGTGCCATGTGATACACAGGTTGTGATCCCAAGTCATGACCTGCACCATGTCACATGCGGGTTGTGTCACAGGTGGGTTATGCCATCCACTATGCTCGCAACCCACAACAACATGGTGCAAGGGTGGGTTACAACAGCAACTATGCCCTATTCCAACAGGGTGGCTGCCATAACCCACAAACGCCATTACAGAAACCACACTGGCGCAGCAGAGATAGACCACCTGGGAGATGGTAAGGGGCATCCATGCATGCCAATCAACGGATGCCCACTCCACTGTGCCGTGGCAATGATATAGCCATGCTCTCCGTGCCCCCCATGTCGAGGACCCCGGGGTCCATTTTATGAAATCCCCGAAAGACAGTGCCACCTGTCCAGCCCTCCCCATGCCCCCTGTTGCCTGCAGTGGTGTTCCGGGGAGGGGCGCTCTGGGAGGGGCAGTTGTCAGCGGGCTGTGACTTGCGGCATGCAGGGACCTTGTGCCATGCCCGTGGCACTAGCCTGCATCTGCTGCAAGTCACAGGACATCAATGCTGGGGACCCTGTCTGTCTCAGAATACGGCGCAGGGTCCCCAGCATAGCGCCGCATGGCACAACTCACATATGACCATGAGTTGCGCCATGTATCTCAGAATTGGGCCCCTGGTGTCCAGTGGCATCCCTAAGCCCCCAGGCACCCTCTTACAACAATTATGTATGTCCTGGTGCCCAGTGGTTCCCCTCCCTCAATCACCCACTGACAATAGTAAAACTAATCATTGGTGGTGCACTGTCAACCTAACCGCTGACACACCATCACCGTCGTCCTGAGATGTCCATCGAAGCCCAATACAGCAACCAGTACAGCCTTCCTCTTAACCTCTTCAGTTGCCACCCATGCACTGACAGCTCATATGGTGGCTGGCCAAGGAGGTGAGAGGAGGGCTGTGCCAGTCATGGTATTGGGCTCCGCTGGATGTCAGTGGACACCTTGGTAAGGTGGGGGTGTGATGGGTGGTGGTATATGAGCAGTTGGGGCGGGTGGAGGGGGCACTAGATCACCCATGATTACATTTATTATTGTCAATGGGTGACTGGGGGGGCCACTTGACACCAGGGTGTACATAATCATTGTAAACGGATGACAGGGTGATGGGGGGGTGCCAGTGGACACCAGGAATAACTCTTCAAAATATGAAACAGGTGTTTGGGAGGTGGGAGTGTCACTAGGTACAAAGGATAACTATTCCACATGCAAAATGGGTGTCGGAGGAGTGCTACTGGATACCAGGGATAACTATCCCAAATACAAAAGCAGGTGGAAGTGCGATGCTACTAGAGATCAAGGAATTCATAAGATACACTGCAAGATGGCGCTAATGAGCTGCTGTGCACATACAAATCAGCCCATAATGGGCATGGAAATGGCCCCTTAATGCCGTCCATGCCCAATGACCTCGCTTGCATGTTGTGGCTGAATACAGACCACAGGGATATTAGCGCTATCCATTTTGGGCAGCGGTATTCCCTGTGGTCTATATACAGACCAAGTCCATGTCAGGACAGTGCAGATTCACTTAGTGATGCACTGAAATGGTCCGATATTCAGTCAGATAGCGCCGGCCTGTTATCTATCTGAATATAGCAGGCGTCGGGTCGGGTGCTAGTGCAGGCGCAGCACAAATATTTGCACTGCGCTTGCACTCCTCTTTGAATATCAGGGCACATGAGTGTTGTTGTGCTGCTCTATTTGTGTTTCTGTTCCTGTTTTGTGCCATACATGCAGAGACCAGACAGATAAGCCAGGTTTTATAGTACGGTGATCCTCACTGCATTCTTGTGCATCAAAGAATGTCTGAAATATGTCTTTGAACCAAGGGTCCAAGAGAGTGGCCAGGATGTAGTGGTCATCTGCATGCATTTTTGAAATGTGTGTGTGTGTGTGTGATTCCAGAAATGTGATCGTATCCTTTCTTGTGGATGGAGAGCAGTGATATCCTCCTTTTCCTCATATTGCGTTTTCGTACGAAGAAGCTGCAGGTTAAGGAGGGCAATGGGAGAGTACCTGGCTTAGACCAGCTGCATCAGCACTTATCACCCTTGTGACCTCCTCAAAGGGCTTCATCACAGTGCAGAGGGTCTCCAGCAGGCCTGACTGATCTGGGTTGATGTTTACATCTCCCTTGCCATTACCATACTCAACAGCATACTGGTAGATAGCCTTCTGTTGTTCTAGCACCCTTTCCATCATGTAACAAATGGAATTCCAACCTGTTGCCACGTACTGTACTGTTTCAGGTGGTGGAGAGGAAGGTGGTTCCACGGCTGAATGTTTTGTAACAGCTTCTGTGCCTCTACAGAGTGGCTAAAAAACCACAACTGTTTTTGGCCAGACTTACACGTCTACGGTGCCTCCCTCATCTAAGAATCCCTGAACTAGCAGATTTACGCATTGAGTAAAACATGGAATGTGCATAATTACCATGGTCAACTGCCTTTACAATGTTCTTTGCATTATCTGATACTATAAAACCTGGTGTTAATGAGTGTGGTGTCAGCCACTCATCAAACTTCTGTTGAAGGAAGTGTAACATGTTCCCTGCATGACAGTCATTGTCAAAGCCAGTAATATACTGAATAAAGCTGCCTCTTTTGGAGGTTGGGGGCTCCAGTGACTTGCTGCTGCTGACACTTAACCCATCGGATGAGGAGGAAGAAGAGGAGAGGAATGACTAGGAGGAAGAAGAGGAGAGGAATGACTAGGAAGAGGAGCTGACATTGATAAGATTGCCAACAGAGTTAAGCTAGCCTTGGCAAAAAGAAACACAGGTGAAGGGGTACAGGCAAAGTGCGCAAGCATTAAAGATGCAATACTTGAAGCAACATCCCATCGTGTTAGACAGAAAAGGAAGTGCAAAAGAAGAAGAAGAAAACCACTTTGGTTCTCAAATACAGTAGCAGAAAAGGTCAGAGCCAAAAGACTGGCCTTAAGAAAATATAAGGGAACATAGCGGGATGAAGATAGGGAGGCATACCAAACTTCCCCAAGGGAAGCAGGGAAGGCAGTAAGGCAGGCAAAGTCCCAAACTGAGGAAACACTAATATGAACAGTAAAAGAAGGTGGCAAGACTTTCTATAGATACATTAGTGAAAGGAGAAAGTCCAGAGGGGTATTGCTAAGCTCAAAGGAGAAAAGGGGGCATGTGAGGAGGAGGACCCTGTAAAAGCATCTATCCTAAATAGATATTTTTGCTCAGTATTTACTGAAGAGAAGGTAGGGCAGGGCCCACAGCTCAGCACCATGGACACGGGGGAAGGGAGGTGAGCACTACTCCCTTCACAAAAGAAAGGGTCCTACAATAGCTCGCTATGCTCAGGGTGGACAAGGCAATGGGGCCGGATGGCACACATCCCAGGGTACTTAAGAAGCTAAGGGTGGAACTAGCAGAGCCATCAGCAGAACTGTTTAGTGAGTCTCTGAGCACAGGAGAGGTCCCAGAAGACTGGAGAAGGGCTCATGTGATCCCGCTCCACAAGAGTGGTAACAGGGAAGAGGCAGGGAACTACAGACCAGTCAGTCTTACCTCAGTAGTGGGCAAGATTATGGAGGCACTCCTTAAGGAAAGGATAGTGCAACACCTGGAATCCACAGGGGCACAGGATCCAAGACACCATGGGTTTACAAAAGGAAGGTCCTGTCAAACTAATCTCATAAATTTCTTTGACTGGGTAACCAGAGTGGTGGACCAAGGGGGAGCAGTTGATGTCACCTACCTTGACTTCAGCAAAGCTTTCGACACTGTTCCACATAGAAGATTGATAAATAAGCTGGGTAGGCTCACGGTGGGTCAGAAGTTGGTCAACTGGGTGGCAAACTGGTTGACGGGCAGAAAACAGAGAGTGGTGGTAAATGGTATACAGTCAGAAGAGATGCAAGTCACAAGTGGGATACCTCAGGGATGAGTCCTGGGGCCAGTCCTCTTCAATATCTTCATTAGTGACATTGCAGATGGACTAGAGGGTAAGGCTTGTCCGTTTGCAGATGACACCAAGATCTGCAACAGAGTAGATGATCCAGATGGGGTGGGCAGAATGAGAAGAGAGCTGGATAAACTAGCAAAATGGTCAGAAGAGTGGCAACTGGGATTTAATGCAAAGAAGTGCAAGAATCATGCACATAGGGAAGAGAAACCCTGAAGCCACCTATAGGCTGGGAGGGGAGTTGCTGGCAGTCACAAAGGAAGAAAGAGACTTGGGCATCATCATCACCTATGACCTGAAATCATCCAAGCAGACCTCTAAACCAGTAGGTAAGGTTAGGGGGATGTTAGGGTGTTAGTAGGGGTATCACAAGTCGGAAGAGGGAGGTAATAATCCCTCTTTACAAGACACTGGTTAGGCCCCATCTGGAGTACTGCGTGCAGCACTGGAGGCCACACCTTCACAAGGACATTAACCAAATTGAGGCAGTCCAGAGAAGGGCAACCAAAAGGTGCAGGGACTGCATCAGAAGACATATGAGGACAGATTAACAGAGCTCAATATGTATGCCCTTGAGCAAAGGAGGAGAGGCATTTTGATGGAAACATTCAAACACCTTAAGGGCATTAACAAGGTGAAAGAGTCTAACATGTTTAAATATAAGAAAATAGCAGGACAAGAGGACACAGCATGAGATTAGAGGGAGGCCAATTAAGGGGGAATGTGAGGAAATTCTTTTTCACAGAAAGAGTGGTGGATGCATGGAGTGGCCTACCTCAGGAAGTGGTAGCTATGAATACAGTGCAGGGCTTCAAACAGGCATGGGATAGGCATAAGGGAGCAATACAGATGAGTATGAATAGATAGGCTACTGACAGAGCAAAGGCCGATGGCACATTTATAAGGTAGAAAAAGAAATGGGCAGACTGGGTGGGCCTTTTGGTCCTTATCTGCCGTCAACCTTTATGTTTCTATGTTTCTAAACTGACCCAATGGGCAGTCACTGCCATGTATTCAGCTGTCTGACCACTCGTCCACACATATCAGTAAGGATGCGAATGGCTGGAACACATGATGTTTTCAGGGCATGTGACACAGTCTTGTAGACACTCTGATATTAATCAGGAAAAGCCACTGTGGAAAAGTAGGTAACACTGGGCACTCGATACCTTTGCAATGCGATCTGCATTAGCGACAGAAAACCAGTGTTGCTCACAAAGGAGAATGGCAGTAAGTTTGTGGCTAGCATTTCGACAATTGGTCTTGTTAACCTTTTTTGCCTCTGGTCAGTTGACTTTATATTTCTGACCCATTTCCAGGGACTGGACCAATGAGAGTTGAGCACTTTTTTCCCTCCCTGAACACGACCGTTGGCTACTACTTTTGCCTCCCCTTGGGGTGAAAGTGGCTGGGGATCTGTGGCCCTCTGCAAGTGTGGGACTCAATGGGCTGAAGAATTGATGAATGGAAGATGTTGTAGTTGTACATCGGCTACCACTTGGAAGACTTTCCCTCTCCACCTGGTCTCCTAATCTTCTATCCCTGGCCATCATCATTATCACTATCAACTTCATTGGCTGGTAGTGGTGTTGCTGACGCTGTGTGTTGGCATGACTTCTCATACAGAGATCTATGGGACTTCAGCAAATGCCTTTTCATGGTAGATGTTCCCAGGCTTGTTCCCTCCTTACCCTGACTCAGCCTTTCTTTACATAGAGACACACTACATGTGTCCATGATTCTTCATCCACTCTAAAGAAATCCCACACCACCGTCACCAGTTTGGTCCTTTCTCCTGGCACTCTCAGCTGTTGCCTAATGGATGGGCTACCGTGGGCTGCTTCCACAAGGCATAAATTAGTGTTGTAGAGTTGATTAGCGGCCTTTGCTAATCAAAATGAAAAATGATTAGCAATCAGCCGATTCTGATTAGCAGTTTTCTTTACTTTAAACCATATAATTATTACTTATTATTGTATATATTGACAAAACAGACATTGTATACATAGTTCTGAGACTGAATTTGCTACATTTTGACTAAATGTCTGCATAGCCTTTCTTATTACCCCCACCTCATGTACCTGGTGCAGAAAGTTTTCCAATCCCTGCCAAAGCTTAATTCTGTGCAACTGCAACACCATTCCGCGCCGCAGGTGCGAAACTCATTTTGGGCAGGATTTGAAAAATGACAGCTATGACATTCATGAGGTGGTGTAATAAGAAGGCTATGTTGAAAATATGGGATCAAAATATTTAAAAATTCCAAAGTTATTAGGGTGTGTAGGAAATTGCAATGAATGGTCATAACTTTGCCATTTTTTTATTTTGACTTACTTCAACATAGTTTTCAATGACCCCACCTCATGAACAGTATGACTGTCATTACACAAATCCTGCCTGAAAGGTGAATTCACCAAGCAACTGCGAAATCACCTTTGGGCAGGAGTTGTGTAGTGACAATTGCTCACAAGATGGGGTCCCTAAAAGGCTATGTTGAAAATTTGGGGTCAATATTTCAAAAAATTATCGAGTTATTCACCAAAGTTGAAACTTCCATTGAAATTATTGAACTGCATTTACCTTAGATCTCATACTGCCATCGCCGGTTCCAGCAGCAAGATGCGTCTTCGATCAGGAGAGTGGATCTTGAACCTGGGACCTGTTCAGAGCATGATGGCGTGGAGGGCATCAAAAGTGTGAGGGGTGGGTGTACAGTGGGTGGTCGAGTAAGGGGTGCAGAAGTGATCGGCGATGGACCGTCTTTTTTCCAGGTTTTAAAAATGTATATTTTACACACAAAATGGGGACAGCGATCTGATGGTGGGGGGATGCCACTAGACACCAGGGAATGAACACAGGGACAGGATTAAAGGGTGGGGCACCACTAGACCCCCAGGGAATGAACAGGGACAGTGATCAGAGGGTGGGGGGCACCACTTGACAGCAGGGGATGAACGGGACCGCGATCGAAGGGTGGGGGGCACCACTAGACATCAGGGAATGAACGAGACAATGATCAGAGGGTGGGGGATGCCACTAGACACCAGGGAAAATGTAAAAAAATACGGAGAACAGCCAGCTTACAGTATATGATTAGCAATCACTGCTAATGAAGCTGGCAACTGACTCGCATTTCCAGATTCTTGGGTCGCAAATTGCGATGCGAACCTACTTATTTTATGCCTTGCTTCCACATCACCACCCTCCTCCTCCTCCTCTTCCTCCACCAGTTCTCCAGGGTCAGGGAATGATTCTCCTTCCCCTATCATGTGTCCTGGGTCATCTATTTTGCCTGTGTCTTCTTTATCTGCTGTCATTTCACAAGCTTATTGTTGTGTTTCCCCTTGTTGTTTTGTGGCCTTTCTTTTTTTGGTTTTAGCACCACTTTTGGTCTGTTTTGATCTCTTACATGTACTTGCTTCAAGTTGAACTTCTACCTGTTCCACCTCCCCCTCCCCAGAACTGCCACTACTGGTATCACTTTTATTGGGCATATTTAGCTTCTGAAGAAGGACTGGTTGGTCCGAAAGCTAGAGCACTTTGTTCTCGTTGTTACATCTATGTTGGTCCATTAAAAAGTATCAAATCATTTGCTTCTGGATCTATTCCTGCCTTTAAAGTAACCTCTCATCAGAGTAACCATAAGGCATGGGAAAGAAAACACAGGGGTAATGACCCCTGCCCCATTCCACCTCCCCTTCCATGAGGTCTGTGGGACGGAGAGACCTTTTCCTTCTGAGAATTGCTTTTGTAGGTAGTTTTATACTCTTCCACCTTTTTCATGTATGCCCCTGGCTTGTCACCAAATAGGGAATTGTTCTCATGCGGAAAATCCATGGATTTTGAATTGTTCTCATGTGGAAAATCCATGGATTTTGCCTGGTGTCCTTGGACAAATTAGTAGTCCTTAGCCAGGCAGATCTTTTTGGGGAGATAGCATGGGCCACCGCCCTACAGGCAGTGCCACTGGCATCCACTGCCATATGGAACTGGTATTTGGTAGAATCAAGGGCAGTCTTAGTCGTGTCTGCGAAATCTTGTGACAGGTCCCAATGGGCCTTGTCGCTTATGGCCAGCGTCGAGTTCCAGAGGGCTTTCTGGTACTGTCGAGTGTGACCACTATACACAGTCTGCCTCATCAGTAAGGAAGCAGAGGTGTACACCTTCTTCCCCATACTGTCCAGTTTCCTGGAATCTTTATCTGGGGGCTGGGTGGAGAGGGGAACCTTAGCCTTGTCACAGGCAGCTGCCTGGACCACACTTTCATGATCTGGATGTGAGTAAAGGTACTCAGCATCACATTTGTCCAGATGGTACTTCTCAATTTTCTTGTCAGTCCCCAGGGTAGAAGTAAGGGTCTGAAGTAGCTTACAGGTTGCTTTCTTAAGGGACTTGTGTACAGGTGAAAGCCACCTTTTAGTTGGGATTAACCCCATCATGTCCAAAAATTCAGCCTCCTCCTCACTCTATGCAGATTTATGGGTGGAGAGGTCAAGGGTATTTACCATTTGCCTCACAAAGGCATAGTGGGAGGAGAAATCCTCTGGACCCCAGGAAGGGAAACCAAATTCCTGGTCAGGGGAACCATCAGGTTCAGTCCGTTTCCCTTCCTCCTTCTCTTCCTTGTAATAAAACTCAGCCCCCTGTTCCCCTGGAACCAGGAGGAGGGCATAAACTTGAGGAAGAACCGGCATACCCATTAGGATACCCATAGCTTGAAAAGCCTGAAAAAACTGCCAAACCTTATTCATGTCCTCCATGGAGGGCATCTTTGATTTGTCCACTGACGGGTCCTTTGCTTCTTCAGCAGGAGGGGCAGTGACATGTTTTCCTTTTTGTTTCTTTTTAGCAGGAATTGGTTCCGGAACCTGCTCTGATGACCTTTTGTGCTTGGCATGATCACAATTCCCCTTTCTGGGAATCCTGGAGTCAGAGGAGTCTTTAGAGGGTCTTTCACTTGACTTATTATGGGAGGAAGGGCCCTCTTCCAAGTGCTTTGGTGACATAGAGGCAGACTGAGAAGCCATAATATACTGCAGTTTTTTTGGCCCTCTTTTAAAGTGTTTTGGGGCAAAACTTGCTGCAGAGTTCACAGTCTGATAAAATATGGCTAGGACCTATGCACCTTAGACACAGCTCATGACCATCCACACAAGCCAAGAGATTAAAACACTTTAAACAATTTTTAAAACCCTTAGGTCCTGTTCTCTTTTGGGTCTGACATGCCAACGTGTCAGGAATGACCAGAAAAAATGGTTCCAAAATGGGAAAGTAAAATATGCGGTCTGGTTCCAAAATAAATGGACCACTAATGAAAACATCTTTTTTTTTTTTTAAAGATTCCCCTCCAAATACAGAAAAATGTGTCGGTTCTATTTACCAGTGGAACCGAAGAGATAACTGTTGAAAAGCAGTAAAAGTACAACGTAAAATATAAAAGGGGAAAAAATATGATAGAAAAAGTGTAGTTTGACAAAAAAAGCCAAAACATAACGAGGAGTTTCTCTGGTTCCCGGGAACCACTGAGGTACTGGAGAAACTCGTAAAAATTAAAAATAACTCCCAAAACTGAAATAACTAAGCGGTAAGGAAAAGAAATGGAAAGCAAAAATAAAACAATTGCTTGTTTTTATCAAAAATAAAGATGTTTCAAGCAAAGTTGCTGAAGAGAGTTCTTCACAGCAACTTGTTAGTTCAGGTGGAGAAATGAATATATTAGGTTGTGAAACACAGTGCCATCTTGAGGCAGAGATTTGAACTCACGTTCTGAGTTCAGTAATTTACATACATTCCACTCCCTGGGGTAGTTCAACCCGTCAGGCTAACTGTATTAGTTAAGCATAGTGAGGGATTCCTGGGGTTTGAATCACAGTCTGTATCTCTGTCCCCAAGCTTGCCAAATCTTTCTGCTCCTCCTCCTCTGCTTGTGTCACTACTTGATGCACTCCCTTCTTTTTCCTTTTTCTTCAATGACTGCTCATATTGCAATCCTTGCAGAGCCACTGTGAGCAGTTCCTACAATGTGTGAAAGTTTATGGACTGTTCAGCCACTGTTGTGATCTTCCACTACACTGGCAATTCCCACTGAGTCAGACAGTCTATGACCAAGCCCACTCTGCTTCGTTTTTTCTTTGATGTAACTGGACGATCCCATGCCATCTCCTTGGCTTCTCTGTTGCTCCATTTCTTAATGCTTGCTACAGGACTCAGCCAGATGGGTGATGAATGATTCATCAGTGGGATGCCACCCAGGATTACCAACAGCCAGGCACCAACTTGCTACCAGCTGACACACACGTGCTGCCCACTGCCCGGATCACACTGCTACAGCACAGCTCAGGATCACATACACACACTGCTCTGGAGGAAGGAAAGTACAGTTACATAAAAACTTACCATAACAGTAGATCTTCTAGAGAATCTCTTGCATCAGGTTACACCTATGGAATTATAGCCACCAGGTATTAGGACCACACAGAAACTTTTTAGCTAGCAGTCTACTAGGGGCTGCCCAGGATGACATCCTATCCTTATAAGCATGGGTGTCCCCGCACCCTCCTCAGCTCTCCTGCTGGAGGCCATATACAGAGGATCTCCTGCTGGGGAACCAAGGGATAGCCACAAGTTCCTGCCATGAAGTGAAGGTGAAACAGAAGGTAGATCATCCCGGAAAGAGAGACAGACAGAGAAGCCCTAAGGCCAAGGGGAATGGTGGGTGGGAATGGCATGGCCTGATGCATGAGATTCTCTCGAAGATCTACTGTTATGGCAAGTTCAACTATACTATCTTTTTTGAGGATATCTCTTGTATCAGGCCACACCTATGGAACGAGTCCCAAGCAGTACTGACAGACAGTTTGAGTGGCTGGAGGCTACAGACCTAAGACAGGAGGCCTTGAAGTACAGCCAGGCCGAAGCCGGCGCTTCTCCTAGAGGCAATGTCCAGACTGTAGTGTTTACTGAAAGTGTGGACAGTACTCCAAGTGGCAGTGGCACAGATTTCACTGGCTAACACACTCCTGAAACAGACAACAGAAGTGACCATGCCTCTGGTGAGAGTGGCCATGCACTACCCCGGGAAGTTGCTTACTGTACTTCCTATAGCAGAAAATAATACAGCCAACCATTTGGACAGGTGCTGTTTAGAAAATGGAATGCCCTCTTTCCAGAGGTGAAAGAAACAAAACAGCTGCAAGGATTTTCTGCAGTCCCTTGTGCGATGAACATACTATCCAAGTATTCTATGTATATCTGAAATATGGAGCAATGCTTCCCCTGGATTGGCATGCTCTGGGAAATAAACAGGCAGGTGAATGGTTTGATTCAGGGTAAACTCTACCTTTGGCAAAAACATAGGGTTGGTATACAAAGACACCCTGTCTTTGTGGAAAACCAATTAAGGAGACTCACACATCAGAGCCTGAAGCTCAGAAATCCTCTGAGTGGAAGTAATGGCAACTAGAAATTTTTTTGTTTTACTTTCTATTTATGCTCCCCCTGTGCTCCTCTACATCGGGAGTTGCCAAGGCATCTGTCCCCCTCTTACCTGGGCCCATGGTGCTCCCCCATGTAGCCTTGGCTGTTCCCCCAGATGGGGATAAGATGGGGCCTGTACACCCCAAACATTCTTGTTTCATTGGGACATTGGGGCTGATAGAGGACTGGGATTTGTGTCGGGCACTCCATCTTCCCAGTGCACAGGGAGCTGATTTTCCCATGTTCTATGGGTGTGACACGCGCCATGACATCAAGGTGAAGTCGCTGACATCTGTCATGCCCTTCCCCTTTAACTGACTTGGTGCTTGTGGTACCTCCGGCCTCTGCCAGAGGTGAGTCAAGCACTGAGCCTCATCCCCCCCTCCTCCCCAGAGAAGGCGAGGAGTCCATGGATGCTCAAGCACCCTCCCCTGGATGGCCTTCCGATTCCCCAGGCATGATCCTGAACCCGGGTCATGGACATCACGAGTGGTAGTGCTACCACTGTGCCGGCAGACTGGCCTTGGCAACTAGAAATTACGCTTTCCATTACAGACAGCGTAGCTTGCATGTTGCAGCCGGCTCAAAAGCAACCAAAGTAAGTTTCTTTAATACAAAGCTTAAATCCCAAGGCAGGACTGGACTGCAGATGGGAGGCTTCAGATGAAGAACACCTCTCAAAAATGTATAGGTCACCTCCAGTTGTGCCATCATACAGCCATCAATGAGCATGTGAAAGGCTGAAATGGGAGCTAGGTGCACCTTAATGGAGGAGTACTGCAAGCCAGAATCTGAGAGGGACAGCAGGTACTCCAGAATCTGATATACTGCAGAAGTGAAAGGACCCAAAAGATGGGAAGATGACCACTGTGTAAAGCTCTTCCACTTCATGGAATAAGTGTCCCTGGTGGAAGGTTTCCTAGCAGCCACCAGGACATATGCCACCTTGCGGGACACCCCAGATCTCACCATGGCTGTGTCTTCAGGAGCCATACATGAAAGTGTAGTGACTAAAGGTCTGGATGGATCAGGGTGCCCTGCTCCTGTGACCACAAACCTTTGCAAAGGGGCAGACATACTGGAGGTTCCACTGCCAACTGCTGCAGCAAGGGAAACCAGATCTGATGAGGCCAGAAGGCAGCAATGAGCATCACAGTCACTCCTTACATATGAAGGGTGATCAGCACCCTCTGAATCAACGGGAAGGCAGAAAAGGCAAAGAGAATCTCCCTTTCCAAGAGAGGGACAACAAATCTCACCAGGAAACTCCAGACCCTAGAGTGAGTGAACAAAAAAGCAGCAGTTTTGCATTGAGTGGGGATGCAAAACATGTCAAACAGGTCTTCTACGACTGAAGTCAGCATCTCCCATGCGTGCATCCTGGACTGCAACCTGCTTAGTCTGTTTGCCAAGATATTTTGGGCACTGGGAACATGGGCTGCCGACAGTTCTAGACCATGCTCCAGAACCCAGTACCAAGCCTTCATCATGTCTCTGCACAGGGGGTATGAATGGGTCCCCCCCTTGCTTGTTGATGTAGTGCACTCTGCACTGATGTTGCCAGCTTGCACTAGCAGAGGTCCTGAGGACAGGAGAGTCTGGAAGGCTTGCAGGCCATAAAGAATGGTCCTCATCTTTAGGACATTTATGTGGAGGGAACTCTCCACTGTGGTCCAAATACCCTGCATCTGGTGAGGGCCCAGGTGTGCCCCCCTAGCTCATCCCCAAAGTGTCTGTGGTGAGGATCTGATGAGGGGAAGTGATCAGGAAGGGAACCACTTTGAGTAAATTGCTGGGTTCCATCCACCACTGAAGCACTTTCTTTACTGGTGAAGTTACTAGAACCTTCTATTCTAGATCATTGGTGCATTGATCCCATTGGACTACTGAAGTCCATAGGGGGATACGCATGTGCAGCCTCGCCAGGGGAACTGTGACAATAACTGTAGCCATCAAGCCCAGCAGCCCCAGGAATGTCCTGGCTTTGACATACTGGGTGCTGTAAAGCAGCTGAGCTTGTGCTGTCCGGCGTTCCACCCTGACTTCGGGCAGGAAGGCCACACCCTGGGCTGTGTCTAGTATGGCCTCTATGTACTGAAGACACTGACAGGGGGGTCAAGACCAATTTGAGCAGGTTGGTCGTGACCTCTAATGAGTGGAACAGCTATCTGATACTTGCTAGGGTGTGGAGAAGTTGCTCCTCGGACTGAGCTTTGAGCAACCAGTCATCCAGGTAAAGTAAGACGTACAGTCCCTCCCTCCTGAGGGCTGCTGCCACCACCGCCAAGCATTTGGTAAAGACCCATGGTGCAAAAGATAAGCCATAGGGAAAAGCCCTGAACTGATAGTGCTCTCTCTGGAACAGGAACCTGAAGTACTACCTGTGGGGGGCATAAATCTTTATGTGCAGGTATGCATCCTGCATATCTAGGGAGCATATCCAGTCTCTTTTTTGCAGTAGAGGCAGCAGACCTTGTAGGGTTACCATCCTGAACTTCTTGTACTAGATGCAGAAGTTCAGGTTTCTCAGGTCCAGGATAGGCTGCAAATCCCCTGTGGATTTGGGAACTAGAAGGAAGTGGGAAAAGAACTCTCTGTTTCTCTGATCCTTATAACCTTGCTCTATGGCCCTTTTCTGCAGCAGTGTGCAAATTTCCTCCAGCAGCACTGAAATATGGTCTGGAGGGTAGCTTGATGGAACCAGAGGTAGCTCTGAAGACCACTCCAGAAGTTCTAAAGTGTGACCTTGCTCTATGAGCCACAGGACACAAGCATCTGCTGTGACCTCCCCCCCCCACCTGACCAGGTGGAGGGAGAAGCGACCCCTTACCACTACCTCCTGTAGTACTGGAGAGTAGGGGTTTATTAAGGAGTCATGCTGAGGTAGAACCAGTGGCCAGGGCCACACCTCTACCTCTAGGGGTCTTCCTGGTGATGGAGGTATGGGCAGGCAGGGTTGATCCTGCTCCTCGCTTGCCTGGCTGTTGGGTACTCGACTTGGGTCTGGGGGGAGGCCCAATGAAAAGGCACCTTCTGCCCACTTCTTGGCTGGGTATGGTAAAGCATGTGGACCAACCATATGGTCCTCCTGATGCCTGTATTTCAGAAAGGATGTGCTGCACATCCGCCCCAAAGAGCTTGTAGCCTCTGAGGGGGCATTCACAATGGACTGTTGTACATCACTAGCAAAATATGGAAACCCTGAGCCAAGAATGCTTTCTTAGGCAGATGTAAACTGCAGCTGCTCTAGTGGAGGCATCAGAGACATCACAGGCATACCCTTAAAAGGTGCTTACCCCATTTGCTCCAGACTGAAGGGTTTTAAGCAGCTCCTGCTTCTGGGTAACTTCTGGAAGGCGTGAACTGCAGTTTTTGCCTTTTTCCAGAGAGTGGTCTGGAATGTGACCATATAGGCAATGTAACTGACAATTCTGAGGGCTAGTGTGGCAGAGGCATAGGCAATTTTGCCCATAAGATACAGCTTTCTGGACTCCTTATCTGAGGGAAGACAGTGGAGGTGCTGAGGTCTCTTGGACCAATCATGGGCAGCATTTATCATCACTGAATCTGCCTGTGGTTGCTCTGTGAAGAAAAGTCTTCTGTGAGGGAGTCTGGTACAATTTCTCTGCCTTTCTGGGCATAGCAGGGATCATATTTGGCATGTGAACTCAGACACCACCTTAGGAAGAAGCTTAGTATTCATACGTGAAGACACCCTGTCTTTGTGGAAAAGGACATACAGCTGCTCACACACGAGAGCCTGTAGTTCCAAAAATCTTTTGGGCAGAAGTAACAGCAACTAAAAATAACACTTTCCACAACACAAAGCATAGCTTGTCAGTCACGGCTAGCTCAAAAGGAGCCAAAGTAAGTTTTTTCTAACACAAAATTCAGGTTCCAAGGAAGGACAGGATTGCGAATTGGGGTTGTGGGGGGGGGATTCAGATGAAGAATGCTCCTCAGGAAGGTACAGGACACCTGTAGTTGTGCCACTGTATGGTCATCAACAGGCACACAGAAAACTGAAATAGCACAGAAGTGCACCTTAATGGAGGAGTACTTCAGACCTCCAGACAGGCGCAGCAAGTACTCCAGAATCTGATTCACAGGACAAGTGAAAGGATCCAGCTGCACAGAGCAAAGTGCTTCCACTTCAGGGATACCCTGAATCAAGTCATGGCTATGTCTTTGGGAGCCAAGCATGAAGATGCAGAGACTTGCAGTCCGGATGGACAAGGGTGCCCTGTTCCTGGGACAGCAAGCCTTTGCACAGGGTTAGAGGCACTGGAGCTTTCACTGCCAACTGCTGCAGTAGGGGAAAACAGATCTGGTGAGCCCAGAAGGGGGCAATAAGAATCACAGTGGCCTCTTCCATCTGAAGTTTGATCAACACCCTCTGAAATAGTGGGAAGGGAGGGAAGGCATAGAGGAACCTCCTCTTCCAAGAGAGGAACAACGTATCTTGCCAGAAAACTCCAGGCCCTGGAGTGAGCAAGCAGAAACACGGCAATTTTGAGTTGAGTAGGGACGCAAAAAGGTCCAACGCTGGAAGATCCCACCTGTTGAATAGGTTTTCTAAGACCGAGAGCAGCAGCTCCCACTTGTGTACCCTGGACTATGACTGGCTTAGTCTCTCTGCCAGAATGTTTTGATCACCTGGCACATGGATGGCCGAGAGTTCTAGACCATGTTCTAGAGCCCAGCACCAGACCCTCATGGCTTCCTCACAGTGAGGGTCCGAGTGGGTATCCCCTTGCTTGCTGATGTAATGGACTACATTGATGTTGTCCATCTGTACCAACAGATGGCCCTGGGACAGCTGAATCTGGAAGGCTTGCAAGGCATACATAACGGCTCTCATTTCCAGGATGCTGATGTGAAGGGCGGTCTCCATTTTGGACTATGTCCCTTGAGTCTGATGAGGACCCAAAGGAGCCTCCCAGCCCAACCCTGAAGCATCAGTGGTTAGAATTTGCTGAGGGGAGGAAATGAGGAAAGGCACCCCTTTCAACAGGTTGCTGGGTTCCATCCACCAAAGTAGCACCTTTCTGACCGGTGAAGAGACCAGGACTGGTTGTTCTAGGTCGTCGGTGCACTGATCCCACTGGACCCTCAGTGTCCACTTGAGAATCCTGATGTGCAGCCTGGCCAGAGGAACCACAGCAATGGCAGCAGCTATCAGGCCCAAGACCCTGAGGAAGGATCTGGCTGAAACATATCTGCTGTTGTAAAGCAGGTAGGCTTGATCCATGAGGCAGTCTGCCCTGTCCTGAGGTAGGAAAGTCATACCTTGAGATGTATCCGGTACTGCTCCTATGTACTGTAGGTGCTGACATGGGGGCAAGACTGATTTGAGCAGATTTACAGTGATCACCAGGTTGCTGAACAGTTGCATTGTATGCTCCAGGGTCTGGAGCAGGTGCTCCCTGGACTGCACTTTGAGAAGCCAGTCTATTAGGTAGGGAAAGACATACAGTCCCTCCCTCCTGAGAGCTGCTGCCACTATAGCCAAGCACTGGTAAAAACCTGAGGGGCCAAGGACAAGCCAAATGGCAAGACATGGAACTGGAAGTGCGCTCCCAGGAACTGAAAGTGCAGTTATGTGTAACCCCCCTACAAATGGGGGTTCCCAAAAAGCAAAAAGTCTTCCTTGAGCTTGCCTAAATGCTCACTGCTAAGCTGGTGTCCTGCATTTTAGCAGTTTAAATGTGATTACCAGAGCCTGTATAGCCTCTGTGTACTGTCTCTTTAAGAGCTGCCTGATTTCAGCATAAGTAATCTGAGAGGGAGCTCTGTTGAAAGATGTAACTATTTGCTGAAAATCATTTAGAGTGATAATGATAATGTAGTTTGTCTAACCTGCCTTCTTTGTAGCAAGGACTGTTTTGTTTGTCTCCACTATCTTGGTCCTGGACTGCAAATTGGACCAATCAGTTCTGGTGGGAGTGGGACCTAAAATGTAGCAGGACTACAGGAGCTGTCTGGAGTCAAAATCTGTAGGAACTGTAGTTTGGGGCTTTTGGCACCTTTTTTTGCAACTGAAGGGGGAGCTCTTGCTTTGACTGACAGCCAAATCAGCCAACCAAACCTTACGGATCTTGGGGAAATCCCAGACTGCTTGCAGTTTTCAGTTAGTTCTGAGCTGGGAAGTGAAATGAGAAGAGCTCAAGTGTTTTTTGAGCAGCAATCCTGAGTGGAGTCTCATGGGAGAACTGTGAAAGGGCTAGGTTTTGGCCTGCATGTCTGCCTGCTGCCCTGAGAGGAGAAAGAGAACTATTTTCAGACTGAATCTGAGTTGTGAGACCAAAGTAAGCTACTGAAGGGGGCCAGGCTCAACCTGAAGAAGACTGAAAATTTTGCTGAATGTGATCGGCCTGTCAGGAGTGCCAGCTACCCCTAAGCTCCCAGTGCATGCAGAGACTTTGCGATTGTGACCGGGGAGTGCTTTGCCTGGTACAGTAGAATTCCCTTATATGTAAATGTGCTGTTGAGCTGCTAGTGGGTTGTGAGTTAGTTCCCCACGTGTGAACTGTGTTCTGCTTGCTGGAAAGCTGTATGCAGCCCAAAACGGACTGCATCCAAATTTGTCTCCATGCGGTCTGGGCCTTGCCAGACTGGCCCAGCCAGACTACCCACTGCATAGAGAAGCCATTGACGAGAGACCTGCCTGGGGATCAGTCTCCTGCTCCATGCTTGAATAGGAACGACGCCTCTGCGACTCGTGTGGGCCCCGCTTCTCCTGGCATTCCAGATCAACCACCTGCAGTCTCAATTTTCGTCCAGCCTGTGTCCAGTCTTGGGTATCGTGAGTAAATACCAGGGTAGCTCCCTGCAACAACAGCTTAATCTGAGTGTGTCATCTGATTGTCTTGTTGTTTCGTTTCCTTTACAAACTGAGCCCTCTGGCTCCGGATTAAAAATATTGTGTTCAAGTTCAAGTTTATTGCGGGAAAACTCCATTGAGCAAGCTCATTCACAAGGAGGTCCTGTGACATAAACACTTAAAGTACAAACATAGATAGGTAATAACAGTATATACATGAAATGCATGTTACATGATACAGGCTGGATATACATACAAGGGTACCACATAGGGTGACCGAAGGTGGTAAACATTAATATTACACAGGGAAGCGACTTACAGGTTGCATACTGATAAATGAAACATGATGACTGGTGTGTGCAATACATATATTTTGGCAGCTAGAACAAACAACAGACTACAACTGATATGGGGGGGAGGAGTGATTTGATAGAGTAGCAGTGGAGCGTAAGCATAGATAAAGCCAGGAGTAGAAGGGGAAGGGAAAGCAGTTAATATGACAAAGCAATTATACCTTACCAGTGGATAAATATGGCCCACATGGGGAAGGAAGAGACTTAATGACAGTTACAGGTGTCTTTTATTTTGGCTGAACTTAGCGATTTGTAAAGTTTATTGAAACTGTGCTAGTTAGTTTCAGTACAGTTTGTAATTGGTTCCAAATGGAGGAAGGGCATATGCAATAACGTTTACCAAAGGAGGTCCAGCGTCCTTGGTATGTCAAGCATAATAAAGTCAGATTTTCTTAGTAGTATGCACTATGTGAGATACTAATAAGGGAAGAGAGATAGCTGGCAATTTCTGCAGGAGCAGTTTAAGAGTCCATAGCCCAGCATGGAGCAGGCATCTAGTAGTAAGGGATGTCCAACCAACAGCTGCATATAAGTCACAGTGAGGAACAGTAAGGAGTTGTAATGAACCGTAATGCACGGTGATAAAGGATGTCCAGTTTACTTAGATTTGCAAGAGTGGTGAGGAATAGATATACATCGCCATAGTCGAGTAGGGGGAGAAAAGTGGCCTGTACAAGCTTGTTTCGAGTTTCAAGGGGGAAAAGGGACCTATTTCTGTAGAAGAAACCTAACCTTGCTTTTAACCTTCTAGAGACATCTTCGACGTGGTCATTGAAAGATAATTTATTGTCGATCCAGATACCCAGATATTTAAATTTGGTTACAACTTCCAGAGGCTCGTTTAGCGTGGCGACAATGAAGTCTTGGGCAAGGGTATTGGGGGGGCCTGTGACAGCACTGCGGGAGAATATCATCGCTTTAGTCTTCTTAGCATTGAGCAGAAGCTTTGCCTTTATTAGATTATGCTCAAGTTGTGCGAAGTCCGCTTGAAGCACTCCCTTGACTTCAGATAACGATGAGCCAGAAGTATACAACACAGTATCATCCGCAAAAAAGTGCAGATTGGACGTAGATATGTTAGCATCTAAGTCATTAATGTACAAAGAAAACAAGATAGGGCCTAAGATGGATCCTTGGGGGACTCCTCTTGCAACTGGCAAGGCGGCAGAAAAAAAGCCTTCCGCCTTTACTTTTTGGGATCTTCCAGTTAGGTAGCTAGAGAATCACTGGGTGGTATGGTATGTGGCACCCAACTTTGCAAGGCAATTGACTAATAGTTTGTGATCAACAGTATCAAAAGCTTTGCTGAGGTCCAAAATGACTGCGCCAGTTACCTTCCTCGCATCTATAGCAGAGATCCAATCATTGGTTACTTTTGCTAGTGCAGTGATTGTGCTATGATTAGCCCGGAAGCCAGATTGAGCTGGGTTAATGAGAGAGAAGGTTTCAAGTGAGATTTTAACTGAATATGGATCAGTTTTTGAGAACTTTAGAAAGGATAGGCAATATGGAATAGGCCTATAGTTGTTTACATCGTATGGATCACCAGATTTAAATAGAGGGAGGATATGTGCTGATTTCCAGCAGGACGGCACAGTAGCAGATGTAATGGAAATATTGAAGATGTGGAGAATTGGGGCAGTGAGATGGGCGTAGCCTGACCTTAGGAAAAAGGGTTCCAAGCCATCGTCCCCTGCCCTTTTTTTGGTGTCTAAGTTAAGAAGAGAATCTTCTACTTCTTTATAAGTTATCTCGCGCAATTGGAAGGGGCTGGGTGCAGGACTAGATGTAGGGGGAGGGGTATGCTGGCTCACTGCAGCACCAGCATAAGGTGACGAGTCAAAAGCTAATCCAGCTGTGGCAAAGTGGGAGTTAAGTTCCTCCAGGATTAGGGACTTGTTTTCCACAATCTTGCCACTTGCAACTGTCTTTGTTGGGACAGAGGGGGCCATGGGCTGTCCTTCTATAGCTTTGATAGTCTTCCATATTTTATGAGGGTTACCTTTAGCTTGTTCGAGAGTAGAAATATAATAGTTAGCTTTAGCAGAGCAAAGTTTTTTCACACAGTTATTCCTGGCTGTCCTAAAGGCCTGCCAATCCGAAGATTCTTTGGAATGTCTAGCTTTAGCCCAGAGCTTATCTCAAGCTATAAGGGCTGCCTTGAGATCCGAGGTGAACCAGGGGTTGGAATTGTTCCATACCCTTACTTTGATGAAAGGGGCATGCTTATTTATTATTGTAGTGAGTTTGTCATTAAGGATGTAAGCTGCCTTGTATATTGTGTACTGTGCATGTTGTGTTTTCCATCACAGGGCCCCAACCAGCTGTGACTCCGGCCAACCCTGGGCAACAGTCCTGGCTAGCCCATCTCTTCTCCACCTGGTTACCCAGAGGTGTGACTGTGTGGGGGACTCAAAGCGCATGCATAACTGCTTGACTGATATAACCTTTAAGCTAATTAACCTGATTTTGCCCCTCCCTTGTTCAAGTCCCCTGAATAAATCAGATCTAACTTTTTCTGCATGTAATCTGACTGTGGTTCCAGTTAGTGCTTAAAGTACTGTACTGTTGCTATTTGCTGTGCGTAACCTTGTTTTACAGGGGGTCCTCGGGGTCAAGCCAGAGGAACCAGCCCTGGTGGTAAGTGCAAACAGTGTGGGTACTTGTGTGGTGTACCAGGGGTATTGTGAAAGTGATTATTGTATAGTGTTCAGGCCACTAGAGGGGAAAGAAGGGAGTTACAGTGTCCCGGAGGGCTGTGCCCAGGTTAGCTTGACCACTACCAACCCTGACCTCTGGGTGGAGGCACCCATTTCAGAACTCAGGCCTCTTAACCTGCTACTAACCAAGCAGGCAGGGGTAGTAGCCCCTAGGGGTTACATATGTAAGAACTTACCGCAACAGTAGATCTTTGAGAGAAGCTCTTGTAGCAGGCCACATCAGTAGGACTAAGCCATCAGGTGCCAGGACCACTGGAAAACTTGTAGCTAGCAGTCCACTGCAGGGGACTGCCTCCTGCTAATATCAATCAGCTGACGTCAGCCTAGCATATAAAGGAGGGCGGTACTCCACATCTACCTCAGTTCTCCTGCTGGAGACCCAGAAAGGGCAGTGAATGGAGAACAGAGGAGGTTCCTGAGAGCCAAAAGAAAGACAGAAGTAGTGCAAGGATGATAAAGAGCAGCAGGGGAAAGGAGGGAGAGAAAGCAGGGCTTGCTGCAAGAGCTTCTCTCAGAGATCTACTGTTAGGGTATGTTCTTATGTAACTGTACTATCTTACTTCAAGGAAGGCTCTTGCAGTAGGCTACACCGGTAGGACTGAATCCCAAGCAGTACTAGGTATCACCAGGAGAATAAGACTGGGAGGAGGGCAGATCAGCAGCCAAGAGCTCAGGAGTGAAGGCCATGAAGTACTGCCAGCCAAAACTGGCCCTGTGCTGTGAGACAATGTCTAGACTACAATGCTTGGTAAATATGTGGACAGAGCTCCAGGTGGCAGCTGCACAGATGTCTGCAGCAGACACATTTCTGAAATAGGCCACTAAGGCAGCCATACCCCTGGTAGAATGGCCCCTGACCACACCTGGAAGGGTTTCATCGTACTTGTGGTAGCAGTAGACAATTGCAATTCACTAACCACTTAGACGAACACTGTTTGGAAACAGGTGCACCCTCCCTCTTGGGGGCAAACAAAACAAACAACTGGTCAGATTTTCTGAAAGGTTTGGTGCGGGTTGTGTAGTACCACAAAATCCTGTGTACATCCAAAGTATGGAGCAAAGCTCCCCCTGATTAGAATACTCAGGAAAATAAACTAGAAGGTGGATAGCTTGATTTAAAGTAAACTCCACACCAGCTTGGGTAAAAACTTAGGATTAGTACCCAAAGACATCCTGACTTTGTGGAAAAACCAAATAAGGATCGTTACACATCAGAGCCCGAAGCTCAGAAATCCTTCATGCAGATGCAATAGCAACTAAAAAGAGCACTTTCCACAACAGAAAGCACAGCTTGTAACTTGCAGACGGTTCAAAGTGAGGTAAAGTGAGGTTTCTCCAACATAAAGTTGAGGTCTCATGGAGAGACTGGGTCCTGAATGGGAGGTTTCAAATGCAAAATGCCCCCAAAAGGTGCGGGATACTTCAAGCTGGGCAACAGCTTTGCCCTCGACAGGTGCATGGTACACAGAGATGGCAAAAAGATGCACCCTGAGGGAGGAGAACCCCAGAGCTGAGTCCAAAAGGGAAAAGAGGCGTATCGGGTCATAATGTCGCACGCTTAACAGTGTATAGTATTATGGCGAACCCGGACTTGTTGTGCGCTCCCCAAGTTGGACTCCCCCAGAGTTGAGAATCTTTAGTGGGGGGGCCCAGGGGGTGTGGGGGCAGAGCCCCCCCACAGAACAAAGACATATGCCTCATGGCATAAATCACGCAGCGCGATTGTGCCATGCAGCATTATGTCTTGCGACATAATGACCCTGTGCCAAAAACAGGTACTCCCAACACCTTATTCACCAGGCAGGTGAAAGGATCCAAATGGCAAGCAGCAGCCCAAAGGGTGAAACACTTCTATTTCATAGTGCAAGTGGCCCTGGTGGAGGGTTTCCTAGGAGCCACCAGTACATCTACAACTCTGGGAGGAGACACCAAAGCGGGCAATAGCTAGGTCTGCAGGAACCTCGCATGGAGATGCAGGGATTTGAGGTCCAGATGGACTACAGTGCTCTGTTCCTGGGAAAGCAAGCCAGTGCACAGGGACAGAGGCACTGGAGGTACCATCTGCAATTGCTGTAGCAAGGGGAACCAAATCTGACAAGGCTGGAAGGAGGCTATGAGAATCATCTCCACCCCCTCCAACTGGAGCTAGAGTAGAACCCTCTGCAGAAGTGGGAAGGGAGGAAAGGCGAAGAGAAACCTCTCCATCCGAGAGAGAGAGAGAGAGACAATGTGTCTCATTAAAAAAACTCCAGGCCTGGGATCACGCGAGCAGAAAAGTGGCAATTTTGCATTGAGTGGGGAAGCAAAAAGGTCCAACTCTGGATGACCCCACCTGTCGAAGAGGTTGTCAACCACTAAGGTTAGAAGTTCCTACTTGTGAGCCCGTGACCTGGGGTGGCTGAGACTGTCGGCCAAGACGTTTTGAACATCTGGAGCATGTACAGCTGAGAGCTCCAGACTGTGCATGATGGCCCAATACTAGATTCTCATCACCTCCCAACACAGGGGGTAAGAATGCCCCTCCCCCACTTCTTGATGTAGTAAACCACACACATGTTGTCTGTCTGCAGCACCAGTGGACCAGGAAGGAAATTGGTCTGGAAGGCCTGCAGAGTATAAAAGACCGCTCGCATCTCCAGGATGTTGATATGGCGGACCCTGTTCCATGTTCATCCAGGTACCTTGGGTTTGGTGATTGGCCAGATGAGCACTCCAGCCCAGGCTGGATGCATCTGTCATGAGAATCTGGTGGGAGGTTGAGAACTGAAAGGAGACTCCCAGAAGTAGGTTGGCTGGATCTCACCACCACAACAGAAATCTCCGGACTGGGTCAGAGACCAGGACCAACCGGTCCAGTCTGTCCATGCATTGGTCCCACTGGACCTTCAAAGTCCACTGAGGCAACCCCATATGCAAGCGGGCCAGTGGGACCGTGGCAATGGATGCCGCCATATGGCCCAGAAAGCGCAGGAAAACCTTGGCGGGGACCTGCTGACTGGAAGAAACTAGATGGGCTGGCTCCACCAGTCGTTTTATCCTGTCTTTGTGTAAAAAAGACCTTACCCTGGCTGGTGTCCAGGACCACCCCTATGTACTGAAGGTGCTAGCAAGGACAGAGCCAGGACTTCGACAAATTGGGCGTGACTCCTAAAGTCTGAAAAAGCCTGAACATGTATTCCAGAGTCTGGACCAGATGGTCCCTGGAAGGGGCTGCTAGAAGCCCATTGTCTAGGCAGGGGAAAACGTGGAAGCATTGCCTCCTTACAGCAGCTGCCACCACTGCCAGGCACTTGGTAAATAACTGGGGGGCTGAAGAAAGGCCAAAAGGGAGGGCCTGAAAGTGGAAGCGGAGGAAGCGATGATGGGCAAGAAAGATCTGGATGTGAAGGTAGGCATCCCACATGTCAAGACAGCAGAGCCAATCTCCCAGCACCTGGAGAGTAACCATCAGGAAGTGCTTGTACTCGATGTACAGTTTCAGGTGGCTCGGGTCAAGGATGGGCCGAAGATCCCCGGTCTCTGGGGACAAGGAAGAAGTGGGAGTAAAACCTTGTTCTGCTCTGAGCTGGAGGGTTGGGCTCTAAGGCTCTTTTTTGGAGGAGAGCTTGAATTTCCTCCCAAACGAAGGACAGGTGTGTGGGAGGGTAGGTGGCATGTACTTGGGGATTCTCTGAAGGCCACTCTAGAAACATCAGTGTGTGACCATGCTTTATGATCTGAAGCACCCAGTTGTCTGTAGTCACCTCCCACCACCTGTTGAGATGAGGGAGAACTGAGCCTGACCGCCTCCTTCTGATCCTTGGCTGGAGAGAGAAGTCTCTAGTGGCTGCAGGACTACTGTGTCCTGACACTTGTGCTGGCCTTTGGCAGACTGGTTACAAGACTGACTGCAGGAGGACCTACAAAAGGGATGATATTGGCTCACTCTAGGTTGAGTGTGATAGAGTGAATGGACCAACTGAAGGGCTTACCCCGACTTCTGCAGGGTGGAAATGATGTCCTGGACATTCCCCCCAAAAAGGAACAAACCCTGTAAGGGAACATCCAAAATGCTGGACTGCATGTCTGAGGTGAAGCTGGACACCTGGAGTCAAGAATGGCACTGGAGACAGACCCCAGCAGCTGGCCCTTGCCCAGAGATGTCCACAGCACCATGAGCAGCCCAGAGGATGTGACTGCCAATGTCTGAGCCAAATTTTAGGAGCTGGACAAGCTGCGTCTTGGTGGGGTCCTCTGGCAAGGCCTGCACCAGGTCCCTGGCTTGGTTCCAAAGCACATGTTGATACTGGACCACGTGGGGCAGACAATTCAGGGCTTGGATAGTCAGGGTAGTAGAAGCAAACATGCATTTGCCCAAGTGGTCCCGTCGCCTGGATTCCCAATCCGGGGGGAGGGCATGAAGGTGCTTTGGCTTTTTTGTACAGTCATGCGCCGCACTGAAAACTACAGAATCTGCCCTGGTGTGGCCCCCTAAACTGGGGTTGCCAGCTGGAGTGTGATACAGATGGTCTGCCTTCTTAGGCAAAGGAGAGGTGGTAGATGGGTTATTCCTTGTTGCTCTTGTGACGTCCTCATAGGAGTCAATCAAAGGGGGCACCATTACTGAAAAGGGCATCCCGCTGCTGGAGATAAATGGTCAGGCGGCGCTTATCCGGGTCCTGCTCCTCTGTCTCCAAGCCCATAATGGACTGAATGTGGCGTATGACATCAATAAAGGTTGGATCATCAGGGGGGACTTTGTAACCTCCTTATGGGGGCCATCCACATCTGAGGACTCCCCCAGTGAAGAGCAAGACTCCAAGGAATCCAAGTCATCATCAGCAGTTTCACTATCTGGGCTGATGCTGGTGGCTGATGTCTCAGCAAGAACCTAAGCAGACATCGGGGTGAGCCCCAAAAAACCCCGACGTGCATGGATCCGTTGGTCCAGCCCGACCCATATCCTGGGGCAGTGGGTCTTGGGGAGGAGGTAAGGGAGATGCCAGAGGCAACCCTTAGGGGCTGGGGTCTGCCCCTGGACAAAGAACCACCACACCGGAAAAAGGGTGTTATAATCCACCGGAGGTGGGAGATTATACACCGATGGATGAGAGTAGGAGGGTACTGGGTAAGGATACAGTGGGTACCCTGATGCAGGACCACCCAGCATCGGGGGAGAATCCAGCATTGGGCCAGCTGGCGTCAACTGTGACATAGGCTATGGCAAGCACTACGACAGAGCTGGGCCCATAGGTTGGGGCTACAACAACACTGCTGGCAGCCAGAAGGCGTTGGCCTGGAGTGTCCAGAGAAAGGATCTCCTGGCGCCGTCATAGACAGAGAAGCAGGCAACTGAGGGGAAGACAAAGGCAGGGCGATACCGGAATGGAAGAAGTGGTGGTCGGCTGCTGCAGGTGTTGCAGAGAAGGACTGACGTCGGTCCCTGTATCAGGAACTGATGAAAGCAGTGCCGTGGCCAGGAAGGGGACTGATGGTGGAAGAACCGACGCCCATGGAACGAACACCAGCTGAGCCACCTGATCGACAGCCCATCGAGGATAAGGGCCTGAGTGTCAGGGGCCGGGTAGCACAAGATAAAGTCCCCTGCCCTGAAGAGCTGCCACATACAATGGCTATGAGGGCGGTTGGTGGAGCCACCGAGGGCCCGGAAGAAGGGAGAACTGGCAGGGCTGACCTCACACTGGAGGACGACCCCATCATGGTTGACAGTTTGTGGGGCGAAGGTGAAGCTGACTGGTCCTGGTGTTTTTCCCAGTGCTTATGCTTCCCAGATTTCTCCTTGTTAGAAGTAGAGGCCCCACAGGACTGTGCCGGGGAGGCCGAAGAGATCCTGACCTGCAGCTCCTTCTCCATCATGACCAACTTCTGTGTCAAGAAGTGGCTCTCCAGAGTTTTTAGATGATGTCTCCGAGTGGCCTGGCTGAATTTTTGGCAAAACTGGCAGGCTTCAGTGTGCATGGCTGTGGCCTAGGCAGATGAGACATGCAGAGTGGCCATCCTTTTCAAGGATCTGTTTGCTACAGGCACACTTTGAGGAATGTTAGGAAGACCAGGCTGGTGGAGAAGACAAACTCGTTGAAGAAAACACTGAAAAAAATGTATGTTTACCACTAAAAGAAATGAAAAATAAAAAAGAGCTGCTAGAGTGGGTAATGGCGGTTGACTGTAGCTCCGGTGTCTGCTAAGGTTTGATGTGTGCAGGCTGGCGTTGGGAAAAGAACTGAGGTAGGTGGGGGACTGCCGTCTTTTATAGGCTAGGCTGACATCAGCCGATGATGGCGGGGGAGAATCCCCATGGAAGACTGCCTGATGGCTTAGTCCTACCAGTGTGGCCTGCTGCAAGACCTTCCTCAAAGTAAGATCCTGAGGCACTGCTGGCGGGAGCACACAACTTGATATGCAGGTATGTAACCTGCATGTAGAGGGAGCATATCAAGTCTCCCTGATGCAGCAGAGGCAGCAGCACTTGGAAGGACACCATCCAGAACTGCCTGTACTGGATGCAGAAATTTAGATTGTGGAGGTCCCAGACGTGCCGGAGATCCCCTGTGCATTTGGGAACCAGAAAGAAATGAAAGTAGAACCCCCTGTCTCTCTGATCTCCGGGGATGGGTTTTATGTCTCTCTCTCTCTCAGTAATTTGTGAATATCCTCCCAGAGCACCGTGACGTGGTCAGGTACTAACTAGACTGAACTGGAAGCTGTTCCAGAGGCCACTCCAGGAGTTCCAGAGTGTGGCTGTGCTCTTTCAGTTTTGTGTGTCAAAACTGGACATAGAGTTTTTGTGCAAGAGAAGTATCGCTGGGAGTGCCCCAGGGATCAATCCTTGGGCCCCTACTCTTCAGTATCTTCTTAAATGACCTCCCAACTGCCTGCAAAACCAAACTGATACTCTACGCTGATGATGCGGTGCTCCTGGGAAGCAGCACGTCCCTTGCTAATCTGCAAATTGAGCTTCAGGCATCCTTCTCCTCATCAGAGACCTGGTTCTGCAGACATAAGCAGCTACTGAATTATAAAAAGACCAAGGCCATGCTCATTACCAGTACACACAAAAAAATCAAACTAAATCCCCTCAACGTTTCAAACTCCTGCAGTGAGCCTCTGGAACAAGTCTGCATGTTCAAGAATCTGGGGATCACACTGGATGAAACCCTTACATTTGCTCAACATATTGACTCCCTGGTCAAGACAGTCAACATTAAGATTGGTGTCCTTTACAGGCATAGGAAATACCTATCTCCCGAGGCCCTCCGCCTTGCAGTACACAGCTCCATATTATCACATATCGACTATGGGATAATGATATATGGGGTTGCAACGGATACTGCATTGAAACGGGTACCGGTGGCTCTAAACAAGACCTGTAGGCTAGCCCTAGATTTACAGCATGATATGCACACTTGTACACTGTATTAGCTTTAAATTGGCTATCCCTAAAAAACAGGGTCATTTATCAGACGTACACCCTAGGGAAGAAGGCGTTTATGGGGAAAACACCACCATGCATTGGCAATCTGTTAGTGGCTGCAAACACACCACAGGCCACTAGGAGGAGGACAAGAGGGCTCCGTCCATCCCCTTCCACTGTACCTCGCTTGGGCAATGGGCATTTGCCTACCATGCCCCCTTGTGGCTGAATGAATTACCCGAGCACCTCCTTGCCACCACCTGTCTAGCCAAATTCAAAACTAACCTCAAACAACATCTAAGTACAATCTTTACATGTTCCTGCAACTATTATTGGGTGTCTCAATCGTCTTCCAATTTATGACTGACGCAGCATTTGTCTCGCCTCATCTCACGCCCTCCTGGCTGCACTTTGTCAAGACAAGGCCCCACAGCCTACCCTTAACACCCACCTATTGCTTTACAACTTCCCCTGACCATTCCCCCTCTCCCCTACCTGATGACAAGGCTCCTAGGGGCTGCACTATTCTCTGCCTTTATAACTGTGCACATGTAACTCAATGCTCTAACCTGTAATCCACAATGTTTTTGTGTATATGTTTAAACAGAGTGTTGTCTTTATATGTTTTTCTTGATTTCTACTTTGTACCTTGTCTAGTCACGGACATGGAACCTTTGTAAAAGAGTGTGGGCTGAAAGGTATCTTCCAAATCAATAAACTTGAAATTGAAATTGGGCTCCCAGCACCTGTCGAGGTGTAGGCAGAAACGGACTACTACCACTGCCTCCTGCAGTACTGGAGCGGGGGGCAGAGTAAGGAGTCAGGCTGAAGTGGCCCCTTCGGCCAGAGCTGCTCTTCCTCCTCTGGGGGCCTTCCTAGAGATAGAGGAAGGGGTGGGCAGGGTGGAGGCTGCTCTGCATTTGCTCGGAGGCTTAGGGCCAAGCTTTGGCCTGTGGGTGGCATGGAGAAAAGGCACTCTCTGCCTACTTTTAGGTTGGGTGCGATACAAAGAGTATACCGCCTGCAGAGTCTGGACAGATGCTTGCAGGTCTGCCTGCACATCTGCCCCAAAGAGTCTGTAACCTCTAAATGGGGCATTAAGGATGGGCTGTTGCATGTCCTGGGAAAAGTCTGACACTCTGAACCAAGAATATCTCCTGAGGCAAATGCCAGCTGCAGTAGCCCGAGCCGAGGCATCTGCGGCATCGTAACCTGATCTCAACAGGTGCTTACCAATGTCGGTCCTGGACTGAAGGACCTGAAGCAACTCCCGCATCTAAGGGTCCTTTGGAAGAGCTTTGGCCACCTCTTTGGCCTGTCCCCAGAGCTGGTTTTGAAACCTGACCATGTGGGCGATGTAGTTTAAGACCCTAATGGTCAGGGTAGCAGAGGCAAAGGTCCTGTTGCCAATCAGTTCCAGCTTTCTGGACTCCTTGTCTAGAAGGATACAGCTCAGATGCTTAGGCTTCCTATGCCTGGGGTTGCTCAGCAAAAAATGGTCTCTCTGCAGGGGACTGGTACAACATGTCCACCTTTCTAGGCATGGTGGGGACAAGGTTAGGTCTATTCCAGGCAGCCATGGTAGCATCCTTGAAAGACTCCATCAGAGGGGGTATCATGAGAGAAGGAGAGTCTAGCAACTCCAGAGAGTGGGACAAATGGCATCGGCCAGGGTCCAGATCCTCTGCCTTGAAGCCCACAGCAGCCTGCAACTACCCCATGATTGAGACAAAAAAAGGGTCATCCAGGGGAGACGGAGGGATACACTTTGGGGTCTCTTCCCCCCCTGGAAGACACTGCAGAAGTAGAATGTGAGGGGCTAACACCCCCATCATCCCTCTCGATGCCTTCCTCATCATCGTCAGACGGAAGGTCAGCGTGATACTCGTCATCATCCCCCTGCCAGGATGAGGTAGACTAGGTGTCGTGATATGAGGGCCAGGGTGCTGCCGAGGGGCAAGGACATGCGGGGGCTGGCACAGAAGATCTCTGTGGTGCCAGCCCTTGTGGAGGGGCAAGATGAGCTTGCATAAAGTCCCACATAGAATAGAGCATGGATTGAAGTCCACCGAAATCAGTGTTGGGACACTGAATAGTGCTGGCTGCGGAGGCAGAGGGGGCCAACATTGGCGGTGGGGCAGGAAAGGGCAACGGAGCAGGTTGAGGCACTGATGTCGGCCCTATGGCCTGTGTCATCAATGGGATCTGTGAAAGAGAGAACAAGGGAGAGATGGCCTGGGGTGACACCGGCGGCCACTTGGACCCCAAGGCTGAAACCTTGGCTGCCAAAACAGCTGTCAACGGCTTTGGTGGAGTAGGCTGAACCCTCAAAAGTGTTGCACTGGTGCTGGCCAAGGCAGAACTGGCAGGGCTATCTGACTGTTGGCCCACGGAGAATAAGGGCCTCAACGGCAGGGGCTGAAAGGTCAGTGGTGCTGAGGAAGCACTAGACTCTGGCAAACCCACACTCAAACTAGTGGGGGCTGCCGCAGTGAGCCCTGTAGAGGAGATGGCATTGGTGGCTGGGGGACTACTTCTGAAGTGGAAGACGGCCCCTGCTGCAGTTGACACTTGATATCGTGACTGGGAGCGATCCATGGAAGGCCTCTCCTTAGCCCGGTCCTTATCGCAGTGCTTATGCTTCCCAGCTGACTTGTCTTAGGCCTTGGATGACTAAGAAGCCGAGAACAAGGCCAGCAAAGCAGAGGAACTCCTGGCTTGAAGCTCCTTCTCCATGCAGGCAACCTTCCATAGGAGCAGGTCTCTAGGGTCTTCTGGAGGTGGCTCCTAGTAGCCTAGTTGAAGCAACAAGAGAGATTGCAGGCCTGCACATCGTGGTCCAGGCCGAGCCAGTGGACGCAGGCATCGAAGATGTCCTTCTTGAGGATCTTCTCCCCACAGAAACAGATGTGAAATAGCTTTTCAGAGGCAGAGTTTGGCATACAAAGGAAGAAAAATCACTTTGGGAACACAGTGATTTCAGAAACTAGGGAGAGAAAAACAAAAATAAGAAAACTACAAAAAAGGCGGTTGACTGAAGCTGGCATCTTCTGTGAAGTCCAACATGTGATGGTCAATGGTGGGAAAACAACTTGGGAGGGTACAGAGCCACCCACGTTTACATGGTAATGACATCGTCAGCATGTGACGTCGATGTCACTTAAACCGTGACAAGCTGTGGACAAAAGCTAGACGTACCAAGTGCCCGGCAGATTGGCAGGCATTTAGAGCAGCTAGGAATGCCTGTGTCAAATGCACTCGCTCAGCTAAAGCAAACTATTATGTTTCCACCCTCGAACTGGCAAAAAGGAATTCCCATAATTGGAGGACACTTAAGTCTATCGAAGGTCGGCCTGCTGCCCCCTCTATTCCATCTAAGATCCTCAGCAGTGGTAGGATTGTGGCGAGTAACTGCCAAATCCTTGAAGAAATTAACTCCCATTTTGTTACAGCTGGCCTAGCCTTCGACTCCTCACCATGTGCAGGCTGTGCTAATAACTAAGACAGCAGTGACATCGCTCCCCAAACCTCAACTTGCCCCTTCCAGCTGCTCCCTCTCAACTTTAAAGATGTTGAAAATTTGCTCCTTAAATCAGATACAAAGAAAAGCACGGGAGATGATGGATTAGAACCATTCTTCCTACAACTAGGCTACCTCCATCTCACTGCCCCTATTCTTCACATAGTCAATCTTTCTATCTCCACTGCCACAGTTCCCTCTTGTTGGAAATCAGCCCACATCCTTCCCTTATTTAAATCAGGGGCCATGCAACCTAAATAATTACAGGCCCATCTCAATCTTGCCTGTCCTCTCTAAAGTCTTCGAAAAATTGATCTATACTCAGTTAAAGCACCATATTGAAACTTTCTCACTCCTCAACCCAGCTCAATCCGGCTTTCGGCCCAATCATAGCACAGTCACTGCTTTGGCTAAAGTCACCAACGACTGGGTCTCTGCTGTGGATACTAAGAAAATCACTGGTGCAGTATTCTTAGATCTTAGCAAAGCATTTGACACCGTCGACCACAACCTACTAGTCAGTAGCCTTACCAAAATAGGTGCTACCCCACTTATCGCCCAGTGGTTTACCAGCTACCTAACCGGTGTCAGTGTGGCTCAGTTGGTAGCACATCCACCTCTGGACCAGAAGGTCGTGGGTTCTTGTCCCACACCGGGATTGGACTTGCACCTAAAAATTGCTGGCATCCGAGTGCAGTATTGGGGGGTGCTGTACTGCTGGGGTGTGCCATCCTTCAGATGAGACGTTAAATCGAGGTCCCTTCTGCCTATCCTGGTGTTGTCCTGGTGGGTGTCCAGGTGGAAGTAAAAGAACCCAGGGCACTCTTCGCAAAGAGTAGGGAACATTCCCAGTGTCCTGGCCAACATTCCCCTTCCCATAAACCGGTTCATGCAATTACCCAGGCTGTGTGTGGGTGATGATGTGCGATATGGCCGCCACCACACATTCAGTCACTTCACTACCAGTCTAGCATTGCTTGTAAAGTGCTTTGGATGTATGAAAAGCGCTATATAAATGCTGATGATTCTTCTTCTTCTTCTAACTGGAAGGACCCAGAAAGTCAAAGCTGATGGCTTTTTTTCAACCTCCCTGCACATTGCCAGGGGAGTTCCACAAGGCTCCTCTCTTCCCTATACATCAATGATCTAGACACATACATAACTAGCTCCACTCTGCATTTCTTGCAGATGATACAGTACTGTATACATCGGGCTCAACACTTTCCGAAGGGAGGGACGTATTACAAGCTGATTTTGTCAAGATAGAAATTAATCTGATTAATGCTAAACTCCTCCTCAATGCCAAGAAAACCATGGCCATGATCCTCACTCTTAATTCCTCTTCCACCTCTTCCGCTGAACTCCCCCCAAAGACTTTGTTGTCACCTACTTAGGAGAACCCTTGGAAGTCGTCTCCAAATTCAAATATTTTGGTATTTGGTTAGATAACAAGCTCTCCTTCAATGACCATCTTGAGGACCTGTCAAGGAGGCTAAAAGCTAGGCTTGGTTTCTTCTTCCGTAACAGGTCTCTCTTTCCATTAGATACTAGAATCAGGCTTGTTCAGACCACATTCCTCCCTCTACTCAACTACGGAGATTTAATCTATACTTCCTCAGCTGTTACAAGCCTAAGAAAATTAGACATCATCTATCATCGTGCTCTATGGTTCATTACAAACTTACCCTACCAAAAGCAGGCCCGGTGGCATGGAGGGTTGAGGCACTGGACGCTACACCTCGTGCTACACCGGCGACTCGGGAACAAGCCTGGTCCGCTGGGGGTCAGCAGGGGAGAGAGAGGATCGAGCATCTGCAGGACTGCTCTACTCTCTCGGGGAGGGATCCAGAGGTAGCCCGCTGCGGCAGCGGCCCCCAGTGGAGACCGGCGGCATTGCTATGCACATGGGGCTTAGCAAAGGAGTAGATGTCGGGCGGCTGTCCTCCAGACATGGTTGGGAGCACCCACGTCTCGGGCTGGGACGGCACTGCACGTCCCGCGTCGGGGAGGCGTAAAAGCACCACAGGGGAAAACCCCTCTGGGCCGGATAGGTGACAGCCCGCCCGAGCCACG
Source organism: Neoceratodus forsteri (assembly GCA_016271365.2). Classification (NCBI taxonomy): domain Eukaryota; kingdom Metazoa; phylum Chordata; order Ceratodontiformes; family Ceratodontidae; genus Neoceratodus; species Neoceratodus forsteri. The sequence continues at coordinate 425,608,490 of CM028138.1, forward strand.
CTGCCACACGTCCAATACTGAAGTCCCTCCACTGCCCCTTCTATCTTCTCGAGCCCTATGTCCTCCTGGGGGGGGGGGGCCTCAGGTGGGAACAGTAACACCCTTGAGGATGGCAGAGCTCACAGTGGGTGGTAGAGCAGTATCAGCCAGAGGTGAGGTCCGAGAGTGTTCCGGCTCCAGAGGCGAGAAAAAGAGTTAAAAAAAAAAAAAAAAAAACAGCCTACCAAACCCACCACAGTGATCTGTATACAGCTGTTGGTTGGACGTCACTTTCGATTAGACGTACGCTTCATATGGGTATCTGGACTCTCAAGTTAATAAGCTCCCAAGCTATCTAACATCCCTCATCTGTATTTCAAACAGTGGCTACTCTCTTAGGAAAACTGACTTCATCCTCCTTGATGTACCAAGTACTCACACTTCCTTTGGCAAACGCACCATATCAAGTACCCTTCCAACCCTCTGGAACCAGCTCCAATCGGATAAGGTACGATCTCTCGACTGTTGCTTTCCCGACTCCAGATGTCCTGTCCCTGATCTCCTGTTAAGTGATCTCCCGACTACTATTTAATCCAGAATCTAGTGTTCCTGTCATGTTTATCTTTGCTGATTAACTGCTTCAAGACTGCATGAAATAAACGGTTTTAAGCTTACCTTCAGTTTTCATTGTTTCGTTCCTATGATCTGTAGACAGAATCTGTGTGGTGCACAGCAAACACGTCGCAGAGCTCGGTTCAATTCAGTTTCAGTGTAGGGAAAACACAGCGTAGTTGTCAGCTTAGTTTTCAGTGCAAGTCACTTGCTGATTACCGTTAAAATCAAACTTTATTTACATTTTTAAAATACAATTCCTGTACAGTACTTGGTTGCTGGATTCCGGAGTGCAGAGGGGAGGTAATGAGGTAATGATTTCTGTTATATATGCAGGTTGTGTGCAATTCCTCTTAAGTACTCGGTCACAGATCTTGCATGTCTGTCTTTTACAATGGTATCGATTTTTGTTTCTCTGACAATATGTCTTTTCTTTTGAGGAGATTTGGGGAGCCCTCGGTTGATTTTTCTATCGTGCTGATTGTGACAAGCTGTTCCTTTTGGAGCTCCGTTACAAATCTGTGTATGCCAACATGCGGAGCTCCAATTAATGCTGCTAGACGTCGATGCCAAGCCTCAACATTATTTTGAGTCCTCGGATAACCCTGTAACATTTGGTGGTGAGTGGACCAAAACGAAGGGCGAAATAGACGGGGGGGGGGGGGAGTGTACAGTAGTATTGTTTCTCATCCTCCTTCGAACCCTTCCGAGAACATAATTGTCCTCAAACCACTCCATAACTCTGCACTTATTCAATTATTAGTAGCTGTAAGCAGAAAGATAGGTGGCGCTGTGGCATAAATCTGTACTTGTTTTAAAATGCATACACTCACTAAAGAGTAAACAGTAACAGTAAAACTAATTTCAGGAGACTGTTAGTCGGGAACTTGTTAAGATGGGTGAGTAAAGATTCGGGATTTCTTATTGCGGGAAAGTAACGCAGTGGGGAAATCGGAGTCGGGAATTTAAATGACGGGAGTTTGACAGTTGGGAAATAGTACGGATCCCCTCCAATCCACATTGAAACTATCCAGCATCGTCTCTGTCAATTTCTTCAAAAGGCTGGCTGCATCCAAAATAAAAGACAATTGTAGCCGTTTCTAAACCTTATCACCGCTATTACTCCTCTCCACGACTCGCAACTATCTGGAAATAGTTCCCGCCAGAAGTATTCTTCTAGCACTTGCCCTGACCACTAGTCCAAAATGTCCTCCATGGGTATACTAAAAGGTCTATAGCCTCCTCCTACTGTCCTTTGCCCTTTAGTCTTCCATTTCCTAGTCTCTTACTCCCAACTACCCCCCTCCTGCTACCCCCACCCTAACTTTATCCTGTTACTCTATACCCCAACTCCATTTCTACTTTTCCTTCCCTTCCTCAATTGCACCCAATTCCCCCTACACCCTCTAGCTCCCTCCTGCTCCTCCATACTTTCATTTTCCTACTTTATGGCTGTTAACTCCTCATACACATTCCACTCTTCATTCTCATTCCTTTTTTTCTCACTCTAGGTTTATTACCTATCGGGTTATTTCCTAATTAAGCATTATGTACCACATTTCCGAAACTGTACTTAATTACCGTGATATTGTTATTTGAAGTTATTATGCAATGTGTACTTGTCTGCTTATATGTCTCAGGACCTCCTTGTGAATGAGCTTGCTCAACGGAGTTATTTCATGCAATAAACTTGAACTTGATGTGGGCAGTCCCCCAGTAGACTGCTAGCTGGAAAAGTTTCCATGTGGTCCTAGTCCCTGGCGGCTGTAGTTCTTCTTTTTCATATGTAATTTCTGTTTTTTTAATGGGGTTTCTCCCGATACCTAGACCCACACGTCCCTGATGTAGCGCGTGCGTGTGAAAGCATGCACAGCGTTCGGGATGCCCCTCCCTTCCAGTCGCACCGTTAACTGCCCTGCGCCAGCAGAGAACCTCCATTTGGTGATGGTAGAACTACGGGCAGGTGACCACACCCCTTACCTGGGAGAGGAGAGCCAATGCTCGATCCTGCTCCCCCCTCCCCCCCATGCTGGCATCCTGGCAACCCAAGGTTGTTCCCGAACCTTGGTCGCCAGCGTAGTGCGAGGTGTGGCATCCAGGACCTCAACCCTCAGTGCCACCAGGCCAGCTTGGCGGCTGTAGTTCTATAGGTGTGGCCTGCTGCAAGAGATAGCCTCAATGAAGATCATATTTGGCCTGTACCAGGTAGCCATGGTGGCATTCTCTAATGCAGCCACCAGAGGAGGAATAATCAGAGGGAGCGAATTTGGAAACTCCAAATATTTGGCCAGATTTCTCCATGTAATATCCTGCTCCTCAGCATCAAACCCCATGGCTGTTTGCAGCTGCTTCATCACTAAGATGAAGGAGGGGTCATCGGGAGGGGACCTTGGGGTATATTTGGTGGAGTCCTCATCCCCTGAGGAAATAGTAGCGGTAGCCCTGGAGGGGCTCCTAGCCCCCTCTTCCTCATGTGGGAGGAGCTCAGGATGGTGCTCATCCTCATCAGCTGGCTCTGAACAGGGCACAGAAGTAGACTGACAGCAAGCAGGGTACGCTGACGTGGAAGGGGTCAGCGTGGGAGCCAGCCTTGAGTATCATGTAATGTGGGCGAAACAATAAGGGCAAGAGCAATAAGGGTGAAGGCATTATGGTGAATGACAAAACGGCAACCGTACATATGGGCAATCACCAAAAATGGCAACAAATGTTTTCTCCCTTCTCCAAGGTGCTACGACCTCGGAGTTGGTAAAATTAGTACAGGGGTGTGAGGGGCTGTTGCCATTTTTGGCGATTGCCAATATGTACGGTCACCGTTTTTTCATTTGCCAAACTGCTGTCACCCTTATTGTGTCACCGATTCTGTTTCCACCGACATCACATGGAACCCCAGCCTTGTAGGCCCTGGCATCGTCGGGCCAAGAGGAGGAGCAAGGCGGTGCATGAACTTCCAAAAAGAGGAGAGCTTAGCCTGGACATTGATGGTGACTGGCATCACCAGAAGGCCTTGCTGTACCGATGGTGGGGGGGGGGTGGCTGTATACTCGGTGACTGTGGTATGATCTGAAGCATCAACGAGAAGGGTTGAGGCTCCGGAGTTGACATGATGGCTTGAAGCATCGATGGGGGAGACTGAATCCTCAGCGACAATGAAATGGCCAATGGCACTGACAGGGGAGGCAAAAACCCCATCGACAGGCCAGCACCAGCTGAAGCAGGTCCAGCAGAACTCCTTGTCTGTTGCCCCTGAGCAAGAAGGGGTCTGAACAGCAAGGGTTGTAATGATGGCAGGGGTGACAGGAGGCCCAACGTTGATGAGCCATCATTAGCCAAAGAAGGACTGGCAGGAAGCACTGCCAGGGCCGACCCTGTGGAACAGAGGGTGTGGGCAGTGGGGGGGGTCGCTGCAGAGGCCGCCACTGACCCAGCAGTGGCCGGTATTAGAAATGGCGACCAAGTGCATGCTGGGGAGGAATTCTCCTTACTCCTGTCCCTCTCCCACTGCTAATGTTTACCAGCCTATTTGTCCTGGGCCTTGGAGGAGTGGGAGCCTGTGGATGGAGCTGGTGACACAGAGGAGCTTCTTGCCTGGAGCTCCTTCTCCATTCTGGTGACCTTCTGTTCCAGGAAGAAAGACTCCAGTGCCTTCTAATGGTGCCACTGGGTAGCCTGGTCGAATTCGTGGCAGACCTTGCAGGCCTTAACATTGTCGTCCGCGCTGAGACAGCGGAAGCAGGTGTCATGTTTGTCTTTATCTTAAATCTTCTTATCGCACCCAAGAGTTTCTCAGGGTTGGCAGGCATAAACGAAGGTGAAAATCACTTTAAAAAGTAATGTGATTAACAAACTAGGGTGTGAAAAGAAAATAAAGGAAGAAATCAGAGATTTGGTGGTCGACTGAAGCAGCGGTGTCTCCATGGAGTTTGATGTGCAATGGTTGATGGCGGGAAAAAGAACTGAGGAGGGCACGGGTCGCCCACACTTATATGGGAGGGACGTCATCATGAGTAGCCCATAGTAGACTGCTAGCAAAAAAGGTTCCATGCAGTTGTAGTGCCTGGCGGCTATAGTTCCATAGGTGTGGCTTGATGCTACAGGTATCCTTGAAGAAGCTCGACAGCAGCTTGGGGGAACATAAAGTCTAAGAGTTTCAATTTAAAAACTGCCACAAAAATATATATATATTTTTTTCACACCTACCAGGGGCCACGCACTGGCATGCTGCCAGCTGGCACACATAGCCCAGATGACACTGCAACAACACAGCTCAGGAACACACACACATATGGGCTGCTTCAGGCCTCAGGAGGAGAAGTAAGGAACTTCAGTAACTTGAGGGAATGTGGAAAACTTTTTTTTGTTTACCTTTTTATGGGATGCCACCAAGGGGCCAGTTACCAGAAGCTGGGCATCAGCACACTGTCAGCTGCCACACACTTGCTGCCCACTGCTCAGATCATACTGCAACAGCACAGCTTAGGAGACAGACAGACATACAGAAACACACACACACACGCCAAGGTGCCAGCTACCAGCAGCTGGGCACCAGCATGCTGCCAGTTGGCACACACTTGCTGCCCTGCCCACTGTCCAGATCACACTGCAACAGCACAATTCAGGATGAGACACACTCACAGACTGCTTCAGGACTTGGGAAGAAGGAACTGCAGCAACTTGGGGGAACACAAAGACTAAAAAGTTTAAATTTGAAAACTGCCACAGAAAGAAAAAACATTTAAAAAAAAATGTTTTATAGGATGCCACTACGGTGCCAACTACCAGGGTCCAGACACTGGCACACTGCCGGCTGGCACACACTTGCTGCCCTGCCCACTGCCCAGATCACACTGCAAAAGGCTGCTTCAGGAATCAGGAGAAGGAGGAGGAAGTAACTACTGCAAGCAAGTCTGCAACTTGTGCAGATGTACTGCAAAGAGTTGGAAACTGGCACAAAAAGAAACTGAATGAAGAATGTTTCTTTTTAGTGGGATGCCACCCAGATGCGAACTACCAGTGGACAGGCACAGTCTGCTGCCAGCTAGCTCGTACTTACTGCCTAGTAAAATTATTAAATGAGAGTAACTCCCCAAATAAATAACATCAGCCTTCTGTCAGGGCCTTCAGTCAAAATCTGTTACTAATGTCCTGCTAAAAAGCTAGTTCTGCAAAACGTGCGCTGCTGAGATTAAATTTATAAATACGCTGCAATGGGCACTGGCAGACTGCCACCTCATGCACCATCTGGCCACTGTCCAGCCCAAAGCACATTCCTCCTCCTCCTGTCCATGGTACAATCTCTTTCTCCCCTTCCCCTCTCAGGCAAGACCCTGGTCCCAGAGGCCTGCTGTAAGCCTGCAACATTGTTGCTGTTCAGCCTCCCTTCTCTCCCCTCTTTCTTTTCCTCCTAAATAGTTGGTCAGACTTTTAAAATATTTCAGTTTGTTTTGAAGAATTTCCTCGCTAATCTAACTAGAAATGAATCACAGCCCTGCCCGAGCTAACTAACAGCCCCACAAGTGTGTGAGTGAGCTTTCCCACTGGCTCATGCGACTGAGCCAAGCCTGGCTCTAAAACAAAGCCAGAGCTTGTGACTTACACTGTGCCCTAGTTAACTCTTTCAGGTGTGAACTGCGGTTCGTGGTTCAACTGGTCCGCACCATTGGTGAAGAGGGGATGTAGCACAGAGGTAGATTGCATGCTTTGCATGTATGAGGCCTCGGGTTCAATACCTGGCATCTACACATTTACTCGGGCAGACTGGATGGATCTTTGGTCTTTTTCTGCAGTCACTTTCTATGTTTCTAACCTACTGAACGAGAAGTCCACCTATTACCCTAAACATTTGCCATCGTCCAAAAGACTCAAACAAGTGAAATTGGAGATATTCAATTCTTTGGCAGAACTGAACTTGCAGCCCTAATGTTTAGCAAGATAACAGACTGATGTCACAGATACGCAGTTTGAAGGTCAGTTTGTGAAAGTCAGGTGCTTCTTAAGTGAGATAATAAAAAAAACAAATTATCTGTAATGTTTAGTAGACCAATAACTGCAGCAAATAGAAAAATAGAAAAACAGCAACGATGAACATAATTTTTGCAATTATAAGACAAAGCCAGGTTCTGCGAGACGCTTTTTTTTGCTGTTAGTACGGTATTTTACGCTTCAGCTAGCTGCCCCCTTTTGAGTTTGGCTCCCTCTCAGCCCCAGCATGTCACTTACTATCACCCAGTGCAATGGGAGTGGAATTTGAGAGTGCCAGCCCTGTCACCCTGCCATTTGTATTCTGCAGCTTATTCCCCCCTTGCCCAGCCATCCCTCCACCATGATGGTAGCATGCCATGTCGCGACTGCCTCATGCATGCACAGCATATCTCTGCGACGCGGACGGTGGAATGTGGTGCCACTCTCCCCAAGCTGGAATGCGCAGCCTCATGGCAGTGTCTCCCAACACAGTCCATCTAATGCAATGGTGGGCAGCCTGCAGCCCGAGGGCTGCATGTGGCCCCCCCCATCCATCCAAAAATACACCATTAGGCTCTCTGTGGAAAGCTAGACAAGGGAGATAAGCTGAAGGCTGTGATGGACATTATACATAGCTTGTTTTTAATTCAAACGTATCAATTTGACTTGTCATTGGGGTCTTGCAGCCCTTGGGGGTGTTTGAGGGCTGCACCTGTGACCCTCTGATTATCTTAACCCTGATCTAATCCCTACGACCCGTCCTCTCCCAAACCTGGGTTTCTGGCATGGTAGCCAAACACACTACTGCTGGGTCACTGTTGGGTGGCATCAGTCTTGGGGGTGTTTTTTAATTCTTCACTCATCCATAGTGTCTGGTCTAAAAATCTTGGCATACATCTGAAATTCAGCACACTGTGACAGACTGCATTTACAATGAAGCTCAACTCCTAGGCTAGCCAATGCTCTCTGGGATAAAGTAGAAGGGGAGAAGGCAGAAGATGGCTATGCCACTGAAGCGCATTTATCACCAGCTAGTCCTCGCAGTGAGTAGAGCAGAAAGAGGGAAGGTAAAACTAAACTTGGCAGGTTTGACAGTGTTGTTGTTCTGCAATACAAGTTCACACCAGGCCCCATGGTCTGCTGTTCGTGTCCCAGTGCTATATTCTGTTTTACTTACCAAGTACTTGGTTTTAGATGCACCGTGGACCTCCATGGCCTTGCGTCCAGTAACATTCTCCAACAGCACCTAATCAAAACAAGAAGGGGAGAAATAACACAATATTCCTTCTACACCCTAGCTTTGTGATTCTCTTTTCTCTCTCTCTCTCTCTCTGCCTCCATGCAGGGAGACTGCTGTTTACAGCACCAAAATATGTGATGACCATGGGGGAGGGCCTAATCTGGACTACAGTAAATGGAGGTGTTGAGCCCCATTGAGCCTGTGTAGGAGATGGGAATAAATGAATTCAAATGATGGAAATTGAAACCTCTTGCACTTGGGTAGAATATAATTTATTTCACAGTAATATACTAGCATAAGGATGTAAGATACTAGCTTAAGGATGTGAGAGACTACATGTTATCTGTAAAGCATATTTCACCAAATGTGTACCTCAGAGGACTTCGCAGTCAGAGTAACATTTCAAAACAGGAACTGCAACATACAAAAATAGAACAAGTTTCAATATATAAAGCAGAGGGGCCTGTTAAGGTACAGTATTGAGCACTTGGTAGGCCAAGGTAGCAGTAAGTGCAGACAGTGACGGGTGGACACAGGCAGCCAAAATAAGCAAAACGGGGAAAAAAAGATGGAGAAAACTGACGTATGGGTACAGTAGAAAAGATAGGGTTTTAGGTGAGACTTGAAGAGAGAGGGAGAGGTGGTTAGACAAGAGAGGTGTGCCCCATTTACACTCACCTTTTCTGAATCAGTTTTATTTATTTATTTCATTTTTTATTTTGTTTTTATTTACCAGGTGAGTGCACTAGACAGTAACAATTGCCCGTTTTCAGGCATGACTTGGGAGAATACAACAGAGGAAAAGTAAAACAATAGAAATGACAATTGCTTCGCTAAGAATACAAAGTGCAGTACAGTACTGAAAAGAAAAAATACTAGCGGCAGGTTGGATTACAGGAACAGATAAACATTCAATGGGCAAACTATGGGCCATATAACACATAAGGCAGAATGTACAGCCAACTAAATTGTATGGCAGAATTTACTTGGTTTGGAGATCAAAACTGTATCACATATATTAATGTAAACTGCTCAGGCAGCAAATCACTTTGGCTCTTCTGCTTCTCCCTCTACCCCAGGAGCTGAAATGTTTCATGGGTTCTAAGTGGCGGTGTATACACAGCCATTTCACACAACATTTCCTCTGGCAGCCTGGGGGGTGGGTGAGCCCTACAGTGCACTAAGGTGTTCTTTTCAGGAGCATCCCAGAATGTACCTGGCAGGAAGCTGTAAAATCAGGGTTGCCATGATGCCTAAAACTGTTTTCAAATGTCTGGACCAGTTTGGGTATGTAAACGAACAAGTGCAGTGAGTGTAAATGGGCTATTGATAAGTTGTTCCAGATTAAAGAGGTGGAGAAGAGAAGACTACCACCAACAGTGGACAGGTTGGGAGAGGGGGACAGAGAGGAGCTGAGTATTAGAGGAGCAATGTGAGCAAAACAGGTGCATGGAGAGACCATTATCAGTGAGGTAGGTGTAGCCTTCAGAAAACAGTCTTTGTCTCCTTCCCACAGCAGCAGCTGTACTCACCACCCCAAAGCTGTAAATATCCAACTCTACTGTGAGGGTCCCAGACTTCACATACTCATCCGGAAGGTATGCCAGAGTCCCTCGAATAGTCTGTGTGCGAATCACGGTGCTGCTCCGGCCAGAGATGTTGGATAATCGGCTGAAACGGGCCAGGCCAAAATCACCCAGCTTTGGAGTCAGAGTCTCATCCAGGAGAATGTTGGAGCTGGAAAAAGCAGGAAATAAGTAATGGGAATTTGTCCCCTCCACAAGACACAAGAAGGACAAGGCAAGGGGGGAAGCTCTAGAGCAATGCTTTTTAAGCAGTGAAGCCAGCCTCAATGGGAAACCCTAAACTGGGGGGGGGGGGCACTCAAGCAGGTCTGACAATGTACTTCTTGACATTTTGACTGGTTTACTTTTTGTGAGACATGATGGGACAGGACAAATGGCATGTACAGTAAATAATGCCAGGTGACTAAAGTGAGCCATTTATTCAAAGGACTTTCTCTTTATTCTTAGTGTGTACTGTGCAATGCTTTACATGATATTGTTTCTGCTGGGAGGCCCAAGATTTTTTCCCATGTGCTGCAGGAGGTTTGAGACTTTAGGGGAGACTCGTGCTGACAAAGTTTGAGAACTAATGACCCGTCTCACTGTGGCACAAATAGCGAACCGTGAGGCCAGTTGTGAATCTCCACCACTTTGTGTGGCACCATGCCTCTCATATAAACCATCACAAAACATTCCAAATCTTGCATCCAGAGCAGGAATCCAGGGAAAGAAACCTGACATGAACTGCAGGTGAAGAAGGAAAGGTAAGTCTCAAGGGGAAAATTGTGTTTTTTTGGGGGGGGGGGGGAGATGTTTTCTTACACATGTTCTCAGCAATTACAAACAAGGGGACATAAATACAGAAAATTCATTGGCAGGTTTAGTCTCTAAATATTAAGACTTCCTGGATACTGGAAAAATTTTAAACACTTGTCCTCATGTGAAAAGTTCACTCCATTGACAAGTCTAAGTTCTGCCGACAGTTCTAACCTCTTTACATCTCTGTGTACTGTATGAGGGACAACCCCCTCAGTTCTAAGATCTGTGGATTACAGTTACTTCTTCACATCCCCTTGTAGAAGGTCCCCCTTCCACCAATTATGAGCTCTAGGGACAGTACATACTTCATCACACCCCAAGTATGGTGGCCATGCCCCCCAATTCTGAGTTCTGTAGATAGTACTTACTAACATTCCCTTGTAGCAGCCCCCCCCCATTATGAGATATATGGATAGTACTTACCTCTTCACATCCCCGTGAGCAGGGTCACCCCTCCCTGGCCCCATTCTGAGATCTTTGGAAAGTACATACCTTTTCACATCCCCATGTATGAGACTTGGGTTGCTGCTGTGTAGAAAATGTATGCCGCGGGCTGTTCCCATCAGAATGTCTATGCGCTGTCGCCAGGAGAGGGAAGGCAAATGAACCTATGTGATGAGAGAGAGAGAGAGAGAAAGAGCCGATGTCAATCCACAAGCACCAAGCTTTACTTGTCAAAGAAAAGTGATATTAAAACCCACTTGGGATGAACCATCTTGTTATTCAGCAAGGACTTGGTACAGAATTGGCTACAAGTAGGAAGCTGCCACTGAGCGGGTAACAGAACCAGACAATATGAGGGGAAGTGTTCATTTTCAATTGATTTTTTACTGTGTTGTGTGGGGGAGAAATGTATTTTTTTTTAAAATGTACTGAGGGATTGGGAGGAAGGAGGACACAAATAGAGGGAAGGTGAGTAGGGGAGGGACTGCAAACTAGACAGATGCCAGAGACTACGTGACTCTGCCCAGCCAATAGGACAGCTGCATTCCATATAAATTACCCTGGGGACAAGCAACCCTGAAGCATGAGTGCCACGAAGCAAGAGTGTGGTGTCTGTGACTAAGTGGTGTCTGTGGGGTGTTGGCAGGATGTCTGCATCCATGCTGATCAGGGGACACAAGGTAGGTACACTACAAGAGAAGGGAAGCAGATTTTGTTAATACAGAGTTGGTGACTACATACGTTAGTACTATCAAAGCGAGGGAACAAATATAGGTGTGAGTAAGACAAAAGAAAAAAGTATATAAATAAAACAAAGTTTATAAAGCAATAGGAAAGGAACAAAACCTTAAGGTAAAAACTAACTTTTCACTAACCAGCAGGACAAGGGGAGTGCAGCAAAACAATGTCTAGGGTCAATGCATTTGTGATATATGAACCGGGAATACCAGAGAAGCATAGCCTGACTGGTAAAAGCTATCTGGGGAGGGTGTGGGAGCCTAGGAGCTGGTACAGACAGCAGGAGAGCTGGAAGGGGGTGGAGCAGGAGGGAAGCGGGAAGATACAGTGGACAGGATGGGGAAGGGAGGGTGGTCAGCTGCAATAGATGTGGGGCCGCAGTCTTTCTAGGAACAATGCTCTTGTACTGCTTATTGTTGATTTCTCTTGGTAACAGGTTGATTTTTTGACTTCTTATAAGGGGCTAACAGGGCATTGTTTTGGAGCTGCTGACAATTTGAAACATATTTTGGTGTGATTTAAGTGAGGCTGTTATTTCCTAGAATTAGAAACATTTCTTCTAATTTAAAATCTATTTTGATGTGATTTAAGAGGGGCTGTTATTTCCTTGCTGTTGAAAATGTGAAACCTGTTTTGATGTGATTTAAGTGGGGCTGTTATTTCCTTACTGTTTTTACTTGCTGCAGAAAATTTGAAATCTATTTTGGTGTGATTTAAGTGGGGCTGTTATTTCCTTGCTGTTTTTACTTGCTGTTGAAAATCTGAAACCTATTTTGATGTGATTTAAGTGGGGCTGTTATTTTCTTGCTGATTTTACTCGCTGCAAATTTTTGCCCAGCCTCCCACCCCCATCCCACTGTTAACTAAATGCCCTGTTAAATCTGATTGATAGGAGTCAAGCACAGGGACTAGCAGGGACTGTGGAGTGGGAGGGACATAAGGGGGAGTAAGCCTGCCCTTGGCACAACAAGCTGAAGTAACACAGAAGTACAATAGACTTGGGGGCTACCATAGCGTAAATTACGAAAAAAAAAAAAAACTGACATCAAGTAAAAATACTTCCAAAAAACCAAACACAGGGATCTAATAGGAGAGCTATACATCTAGTGGCAACTAGAAGGAGGGCTTCAGAAACAGATACCTTGTCTAATAGCTAATAGATGAATAGTGTATTAGTGTAATTACACAAATAGTGTAATAGCTGTATAAGTGCAGAATAATATGGGGAGTGGTGCAATGCAGTGGATGCGGGGCAGCCATATTCAGGCAGACCTTCTGGATGCTGAAGTGCTGCCCTATCTGCAAGCATCTCTCTGGACTGTGGGACGAGGTAGACAGACTCAGAGTGGAGGTAAACTGGGTCAGGAGTACCTTTACTCCAATCCAGAGACCACCCAGTCAAACACCGCTGCCTCAAAGGATACCAAGGATGATGAGCACTTGTACAACGTTGGGCTCAGGGAGGGTTAGGACGGTCAGGCACAGGCATAACCCAAAATCCTATTCCACTACAGAACTCATATGCACACTGGCAAATGGGGACAACCAGACAGAGGCACCCAGAGAAGTAGAAGGGAAGGATGCGGAGCTCAACCAAGGAGGTGACCTCAGTGGGAGGAGCAATGGACCCCAGAGGAGGAGGAGGAAGCAAATCCTGGTGGGGGACTCTATCATACGGGGGATTGAGCTAGGAACATGTGAGGGGGAGGACAGGGAGGTGAGATGAGGTGCCTTCCAGGTGCCACAGTGTGGAGGGATGGGAGGAAGATCCTGGGGATCGCCAGGAAGGCACGATGGAAGGGAGAGCTAGATGGCATTATCCACCTAGGAACTAATGACCTGGCAAACAGGGAGCCAAAGAAAGTTTAGGAAGAGTTTAGAAAATTGGGGAGGGATCTCAAGCAAGTAGCTATATCCGTCACCTTCTTAGAAGTACTACCTGTGAGAGGAATGGGACAGCGTAGGGGCGCATGCACCAGAAATATTAACACATGGTTGAAGAACTGGTGCTGTGAGAAAGGGTTCAGATTCACTGGTGATTGGGGACCTGCCTAGAGGGATGGGTCTTGTTCAAGCCTGACGGCCTGCATTCACCCTGGAGGGGAATCCAAGCACTCAATGAAAAGTTTAAATGCTACATGGACAAGGATTTAAACTAGCCGGGGGGGGGCAGGTCAGCAAGGAGAGTACCTAACTGCCCACCCCCCATAGCTAGTAGTGGAACCAGAGAACAGGAGGAGGAGGAGATATCACTACAAAGCAGTGTACAAAAGATGCAGATAAGCATCAAAGGGGTAGATAGGCAGAAAAAGGACAAAATACAACAGAAGGACATCGGCAAGGAGAACCAGGGATAAAGGACAGCCAAGGAGGGGACCGGTGTAGAACAGCAAAACAGACCAGGGAGGTCACATCAGGGAAAGCCATGAGTAGCAATGCCAGGAGCCTTAGCAACAAGATGGAGGATCTGAAGGCTGCCATGGTGCAGTTGGACCTGGACATTGTGGCCATCACAGAGACCTGGTGTAATGCTAACCATGACTGTGTTAGGCTTGGTCCTTGCACCCATATTGGTAACTCATTGTGCACCACTGACAATATCTGTTATAATATATATTATGCTCTGCATAATCAGCACTAACATTTAGGGCACTGGTACTTGCTGTACACGTGTAAGTCACCAGGGACATAATTATGATTATTGCCAATATTATGCTTATTGCTGGTAATGTATAAGCACTGTGCCAAGAATACAATTCTGTGTTCTTTGCATATTCTTCTGAGAAGTCTTTGTATGCTACACTGCCATCATGCAGATTTGTGTAACACTGCACTTATATCATGTATTTTGTATACGTTCCTTGTTCTCATTTTAGCTGATTTTACACTTTTTGCATATCTCTAGATACACTGTGGAGCCACCTAACTTTTGGCTAATAGAGCTTGTTTCATGTATCTAACTCCATACGAAAGTAACAGTTACTGTGGTGATTATCACCGTCAATAGCTGATTTACCATGGCGCCAATGGCACTGTGGCACCAGGCCACACACTGGCAGCCACTGGCAGGGAGCCACTGCTGGATCGATAGATTACCCCTAGCCAGTTACAGAAGATGGCATGCAGTGCTCAGCAGAGGCCTCTCAGTGCACAGCGGAGGCTTCCCCATTCTCCCCACCTCCCCTTCCTTCCAACAACAGAAATGGAGCAGACGGAGCGGGTGGGAATATGTAGATATCAGCCCACCCCCTGCCAAACAGCAAGGTCATGTGGTGAAGGAGCACGCTGCGCAGAGGAGTGTGGCACTATTTGTGTTGCTTGCTGTAACTGAAGGAGTCTTTCGTTCCTACGGCTTTTGTTTTAAATTTTGTTACTGTCTCTCACTCTCGGAAGGGACTCAGACATCGGACACTGTGGACACGGGTGGAGTCAGACCACACGGTTACTGCACAGTACAGTATTCTCCACCGGCGGGCCCTGGTGGCAACCAAAAAGTAAACACAGGGTCAGTCTAGGATGATGGACCAGACCTGGTCTCCAGTCCCTGACTCCTCCATCCTTGTCGTGCAGTGGTGCTTCTTGCATTCTCTGCTGGTCTGACTCTGTGGCAATCCAATCCAATTCTGGATTTCAATTCAGGCTCTCCGGTGTCAGGCGGTTTGGACCAAGGTGCAGCTGCTGCCTGGACTTGTGGTATTAGGAGGTGAGTGTGAATTATTTCTAGGGAGTCGGACAGACAGAGAGGCATAAAGTTTTGTACCCTAAAAGTAATGCACCCTACTACCCCATGATCTGGAGTCTGGACGTGGTAAAATAAAACTGGTAGTCACCCCTTTACCCTTGCCTGCCTCTCTTTATAGTTAGGTACTTAGTACTGTATACCCCAGATTTTTTTTTTATAACTCTGCAAAAGAGAGCCTAGAACTGCTTGGATTTGTTAGTTCATATAGAGAAGCTGGTGCCATTATTTAAATAATGGCAGCACAACAGGACTGGATATCCAGAGGAGATTTGTATTTGTTGGGAAAAACCTGCTTGGATGAGTTCCATATATGATAGGTACCTGATACAGCCACTGAGTCATGTGACCACTATGATGACATATTTTAGCCTAATATAAGCTTGATAAGGGAACAAAAGGCTGCGATGGACATGGTATACCTAATATCTAGTGTACATCAGTTACCTGATACTGGAAAATATTTTGCATATGCCATCTGTTAATACCTATTTTTCCCTAAAGGTATTAGACTGTACTTTGTGCAGATGGCCAAATCATCTTACCCAAAATGAATGTAGATAATATATTTGTTACTAAATTGAACTTGGCTACCGAATGTGAAATATGTGTTATATATAGTGGGTTCTACAGTACCTGCTGCTTTTTGTGCAAGGTTGTTACAAGCATTGGATAAGAACATTCAGGGATAGTAAAAACAATTTTTTTAGCCTTTTTTGAAGTGGCCCAACATTAACTCAGACATAAAGAACTGGATCATTTCATACAAAGCAGTGCACCTGCAAAGCTATCACTTTGTGAGCAAGGCGAGGACAAACTCCTAGAAAAAAAAAACCAGACTACTAAGGTTGGGCAGTGGACCAGATACAGAACAGTTGTATTCTGAGTTATTTCGTACCAGTTGCTTCATCAGATAAGTAACCGACTGTAATGTAAATCTTGGAGACTTGACACTGGAATGCAGTAATGAACTCTCAGTGTATGTTTGTGCAATGGCATCAAAGCAACTGGGATTTGGGCTCACTCACTTCAGTAATGTGTAACCTTTCACTATGTATTTTTTTATTATTTATTTATTTATTTATTTCTAGGAAGTACCTTTGAGCCAAAGGCTCTTTCACAGAGGTTCCACGTCGTAGTAATACATGGACATAACATCATTTACAATGGTTACAAGTACATAAGCAGATACAAAGAGGTTCCATACCTAGAAAGACACGAGTACATCAGGTTACAGAGGTTACATAATTACAATAACAGGGATTACATAAGTAAAAATATACAGACATATAATTTACAGCAGGCTAGGTTGACAGATTGTTAAGTGAACAACTTGAGAATCTACAGGATATAGAGTGAATCAGGTAGGGAGCAGAGGATGATATAGTCTGTAAAATAATTAACTAATACTAAATGCAAGGAGGCGAGAACTTGATGGGCAGCAGTTCTTTTGCCTTAAGTGCTAAAGAGTGTAGTCATAAAGGAGGGCTAGACTTACTGGGGGGGGCGGGGAGTGCTGAGGCTGGAACCTGGAGCCTACTAGGGGAGTGTTAGCAAGAAGAGAGGAGAAGGCAAGGGTGCAGGTTAGAATGAGGGTAGCAGGAAAGAGGAGGGGAGAGTGTGGGGGAGTTCAGGTCTCACAGTCACAGTTCCTGTTTGTGGCGAGTGCCACTCGGAGTTTATCTTTAAAGGGGCCTATTTTGTCCTCTTTTGTGATGCCTAGGACAAGCGAATCAAGCCAACGTGTACTTGGTATTCGTAGGACCGTTGGCCTTGTGTGGTTCTACGGAAAGGGATGCAGAGGGCTGAGTTGTTTGTACTCCTAGTGCATCTGATGGAATTAGGTCGGCCACGGAGGCTTTGCAGGCCTGGGGTGGTAAGTCCTAGCATAGAATTCTTGTCAAGCATGTATACTTGATACTGGAAGCAACTGTCAAGGTTGAGCCATTTTGTCTGAGTTTACAACTTGCAGGTGTGAGTGAGATGGGGTACACCTAGAACTAAATGACTCGCTTTGTTTAATGTTGTTTTGATACGTTTCAAAGCAGTTTGGGAGGCAGCCCCATATACTGCTAGACCATAGTCTATCACTGAGAGGACTGAGCTTAAAGTTCCCCCTACTCGGACCCTTATGGGGGATCATGACTTTGCCGCTTTTGTGCCTAGGCTCTGGAACTCCATTCCGGACTCTGTTCGCTCTGCCCCTTCCCATGGGACCTTTCGCTCCTCCCTGTGGTCCCACCTAAAACAAACGACAAGATGTGACTGCTCCTAGTCTCTGTAATGTAATATTCTGCAGTCCACTATTGTCCACTCTGAGTCCATGATGGTCTATGAAATATGTATTCAGTGATTCTAATGTCTATCTATGTCCTGTAACAATTTGTACTATGTGTGGCAGTATCTCTACCCTTATACAAGCATTGTTATAGCTGTTTTTTACTGTATCATGCTGTTTCTCCAATGTTGCCATGTATGTATACTGCATGTTTTGTGCTCTCCCGGGTCGTTCCTGAAAATAGGCATACTACTTGTCTAGTGTACTTACCCGGTAAACAAAAGCTAAATAAATAAATAAATAAATATTTACAGCAGTTCTGAGTACTTCAGAAGTCAGGTCTTTTCAGTGTCTGTACAGTAATCCTAGTTTTGCATTTGACGACTTTGCGACTGTGTCTATGTATTGGTTAAATGAGAGGATGCAGTCCGGTGTCAGTCCTAGGTATTTTAAATGTTTGAACCATCTCCAGGGAAGTGTTCTTTTTTTATACTATATATTTATTATATTTTCATTTGCAAAATCATAGGACAGTTTTTACAGTGTATAAGTTAAGACAGTACATAATTACATCAGTCAGATATGTAGCAATACATTAGTCAAAGGTCTCAGGACAACTTACATATTTTACAAAGCAATTCATATAATGAGTACTAAGACATTTACGTAAACCATCGTCACAGTCGATATGTTTCTAAGGTACAAAAGCAGGGTCTAAAGATGAAATATATAGAATCCATTCCCTCCATTTAAGCTCAAATGTAGACCATTTATCTGTGCTTTTAGCTATTAATCTCTCTAATACATAAATTTCTCCCATTATTCCCCGCCAGTTCTGTATGTTTGGAGACATCTTCTTCCCCAGTTTCTAGTAATTGCTTTTTAGCTGCCAGCATACAAGTGATTAACAGTGATCCTCTGGGTATTGGGAGACCATGGAATTGAGAGTAATACTAGCTCAGGGTCAATACAGCTTCCGTATCTACCAATTCTTTTAATGCCTCTAAAATATCTCTCCAGTAACCTGCTAACTGCGGGCAGGCCCAAAAAACATGGAACTGATCCGCAGATATTTCTCCACAATCTCTCCAGCAATTACTTAGTGTCCCTGATGAAAACCTGGCCAGTCTTCCCAGAGTACAGAAAAATCTATTTCTAACTTTCCAGGCAAATTCTCATCAGTAAAGGGCTCCCAAAAGTCCCATTGAGAATTTAGTATACTTTTCCCAATCTTCCTTTGATACCTGGAGTAGAAGCTCTTTATTCCAGGCATTTAGAATTCTCTGAGTTGAATTTTTTGATAATTCCCTCAAACCCCTATATATTTGTCCCACAAAGTGGGGCCACAACTGTCCTCTCCCTGTGGTCATGGCTAAAGTAAGCAATAAAGGGGGATCTGGGAGTCTACTAAAGGCTGGTCCTTACGTTCAATGCCCTCTCTTAAGCTTGTATAAATTGGAAAGTCTTGTTGTGGAAGATTGTATGTTCCTTGAAGTTTAGTAAATGAGAGGACCCCCCTGGCATCCACCAAGTGGAACATAAATTTAAAACCTTTTTCCAGGGAAGTGTTCCGATTGTTGTGAATGCAAAGTTGGTGAGTACGGTGTTTGTTATGTGATGATGCGAATAACATAGTCTTAGTTTTTTATAATTATTAATTATAATGTATTACTTGCTCTTGTTATGTTCTTGTTATTCTGATGTTTCTACTCTGTGCCGCCTTATGTGGCCCGGGTCGTGCCTCAAAATGGTCCCTGGGATCAGTGCACCTACCCGGTTAACAAAGTCATAAATAAATTAAAAGGTATCAAATCATCTTTTTTTTTTCTAGATCTTCTCTCCACATATAAATTTAGTTTCATCTTTTATATTTTAGAGTAAGACTTGATTTTTTTTTTTTTAACAAGTGCCTGTTTTCAGGAGTCAGCTGGGAGCACTGGGCCGGTTAAGTGACTTGCTCAGTCACACAGTGTGCAAGTGGAAGTTGTAGGAATCAAACTTAGGTCTGCAAGATGTACCAAGCTCATTCACAGCTCATTACTCTAACCACCGGGCTATACTGTCAGCCATATATGTTGTCACATTATCATATTTGTTTAAAATATTACATTGTTACACATTTTGCTGACCAACAATGGTTAAATGGGCTATTTCCATCTTATCAGATTTTGAGTAAAGGGGAATTTGGGGAAAATAAAATGAAGTGCTTTACGTGCTACAGTGATTCCAGAAAAAAAACGTTCTTACTCTGTTATGCATTGAATCCGAGAAGTTACACTCCTTAGAGTGAACAAATTTAATAAAAACTTTTGGCAGCGGCAAAGCCATGCTGAAAATGTAGGCCTCTGTAATCGACATTTGATTGTATTTATTGGTAACCAGGTAAGGCCCACTAGGCACAAGTGCCTACTTTCAGAAGCAGACTGGGAGCACTGGGGTGGTTAAGTGACTTGCTGCAAGTCACACAGTATGCAAGTAGAGGTTGTAGGACTCAAACCCAGGTCTATCAGATGTACCAAGCTCAATACCCTAACCTCTAAGCTACACTGCCAGTCAGTTATGTTGTCATATCATTATATTGTTAAATATGGCTTATTCCCATCTTATCTGAATAAAAGGTAACTTGGGAAAAATTAAATAAAACACATGAAAATGGGGGCGGAAGTGTGTGTGTGTGTGGGGTTGGGGTTGGGGGTCCAGAACACTTTTTGGAGCCAGGGCCCACAAAAGGTAAATCTGGCTCTGATCACCATATATATACTACTGTATTACATTTTCCCACCGAGACCATCTTTATACCCTGAGGTATTGGGAAACTCTGGCTCCCAGTGTCTATTTTGGTAAGACTCTGATTAGGGCACGTGTCCGATTCTGTGTAATAAACAAGTTTATTACCACATATGCCGCTTGTCTGTTTTTTTCTGCTGGTTTATTACCACCAAGAAACTGAGAAGTGTGGCAACATTACTGGCCACCTCACAACTGGGAGATGGCCATACCTGGCCACAACATATTCAGAAAAGACAGGGCAGAGAGGAGGAGTGGCACTTTATGTGAAAGATGGCATAAGGGCCACAGAGATCCAGGAGGAACAAAACAGGGCGGGGGTTACTGTGGGTTAAGCTGGAAAGGAAACTGGGGTCAGCCATCCGCACAGGGGTGGTCTACAGACCACCAGCCCAGGAGGAAGAGACAGATAGGGAGTAAATGCTAGCCATCCAAAGGATGGTGGACAAGGGGGAGGTGGTGCTGGTTGGAGACTAATATTCCAGATGTGGACTGGAGCCTCCCAGCAGTAGCATTATCTAGGAGCAGATTTATCCTGGACTCCCTTCAGTGTGCCTTCCTTAAGTAACTGGTCATGGAACCAACTCGGCAGAAGGCAATACTGGACCTCATGCCTACAAACAGGGACAGTGTGATAGGGGTAACAGTGGGGGAGCACCTAGGGAACAGTGACCACCGGTCACTGTGGTTTGAAATCACAGAAGGTACAGAACCAAACTGCACAGAAAGACACATCCTGGATTTTAGGAGGGCAGATTTGGGGAAAATGGGGACATGCTTGAAAGAGGCACTAATAGGATGTGTAGGGAGTCGAGTGGAGGAACAGTGGGCAATATTTAAAACAGGGATTACAAGAGCAACACAATTATGCGTTAATCAGGTTACCAAGGGAAAAAGGAAGAGGAGGCCATTATGATTTTCCAAGGAGGTAGCGGAGAAAGTGAAAGCCAAAAAGATCGTATTCAGGCAATACAAAAAGACACAGGCAGAAAGGGATAGGAAGAAGTACCAGGAGAAACAAAGGGAGGCAGGGAGATCAGTAAAGAAAGCCAAAGCTCAGACAGATAAACGCATACGTAAAATCAATTGTTAGAGGACAAAACCTTTTACAGCTACATAAATGAAAAAAGAAGGGCAAAGGAAGGGGTAGTGAGACTGAAGTGGGAGGATGGGGGCAGCATGGAAGATGACAACAGTAAAGCTGACATACTGAACAGATATTTCTGCTCAGTCTTTACTGAGGAAGGGGAGGGTGATGAGCCTGAAGGGAGTACAAGGAGTGGGAAGGGCATGGAAATGGACAAGTCCCTTTACACAGGCAAGGGTCCTAAAGGAACTGGAAGAAATAAGAGACAATAAAGCAATGGAGCCGGATGTGGTGTACCTCAGGGTCCTAAAGGAACTAAGAGAGGTGGTGGTTGAACCTCTGGCAATCCTGTTTAGCCAATCACTGGAAACAGGGGAGGTACCCGAAGACTGGAGGACAGCAGATGTAGTCCCCTCATACAAAAGTGGGAACAAAGAGGAAGCAGGGAACTACAGACCAATCAGCCTTACCTTGGTAGTGGGGAAGATCATGGAAGCACTACTGAAGGAGAGATTAGCGGAACATCTGGTTGCCAATGGACTACAGGATCCAAGGTAGCATGATTTCACCAGGGAAAGGTCATGCCAGACTAACCTCATTGAATTTTTCAACTGGATGATAAGGGAGATGGATCAGGGAAGGGCAGTGGACGTGGCCTATGTAGACTTCAGCAAGGCCTTTGACACTGTGATGCATAGAAGGCTGTTAAACAACCTGGGGAATATGGGAGTGGGCAGGACAGCAGTGCTGTGGGTGGGTCATTGGCTGGGTGGCAGGACACAGGGGATGGTGGTAAATGGCTGTCACTCCACAGAAGGAAGTGTGACCAGTGGGGTGCCACAGGGATCAGTGCTGGGACTGGTCCTATTCAACATCTTCATCAGTGACATTGTGCAGGACCTAGAAGGCAGAATTTCCCTGTTCGCTGACAATACGAAGTTCTGTAACAGAGTGGTCAGGCAAGAGGGTGTAGGGAAGGGAATTTTTTTTTTTTTGCTCCTTCCCATGCCCACTAGGCCCACCACTCCTTAGAGCCGCTCAGCATTGGCAACCCTGCACTAGCTGTCTCCCATTACCATCTGTTCATCCTCTAAAACGCCCCACATCCCACTAGACCTAGGGTAACCCTTCCATGGGGGCCCCCTTCCCTTGGGCACAAGAGGAGGGGAGATTATTCTGCTATCTTGACCGGACGTGAGAGCCAGGAGGATTGAAGACCATGGCTGAGCGAGGCTACATGGTGCAAGGGAACAAGGCGGCCATCATCCGTTGGCCAGGTGGGTACGTTTCCTCTTTTCTGGGCACCTCCCACATTGTGTGGCTGCAATGGCATCCTAGGGGTGGGCATGTTGCCTAGATCACCTCTACTAGCCACCACAAGGAGCCGCCAGTTAAGAGGACCAACACAGCCCATCCCCGGGAGGGAAGCATCCAAAGGACAGTCTAACTCCCTCCCTGTAGGCTTTCGCTCCTGACAACTGGGCTTGGGGCACAAACCTGGGTTGCCAGCATGCCAGAGTGATGCTCCATTGCTCAATGCCACGGAGCCGGCCAGGGAAATGGTTTAAATAGGAAAGGCACACTGAGCCAGGGCTTGTTTCCAAATGCGACCTGGGAGCACGAGGAAGTTTTGTGACTTGCTCAGGGTCACACAGTATGCAAGTGGGGGCAGATGGGATTCAAACCCAGGTCTTCAGGAGTGCAGATCAGTGCTCTTATCCACTATGCTGTATTACCTCCCTGAAGTCACGTGGGAGAGTATCTACACTTTTGGTCTGAGTACTAACAGTTTTTAATTTTTACTTTTAACCACTGATTAACTGAAAAAAAAAAGGTCAAAAACCAGTGGCGCTGAGAGGATGGCTGCAGAACAGTGTTGTGAAATACCTGATTATGGAGTCTGTCCTCAAGGGAGCCTCCTGGCATGTACACGTAGACCAGGCAGTAAAAGCCATTCTCTGCACAGTACCCAGCACAATCAATAATGTTCGGGTGACGGTACCTAAACACAAAACAAAACACTCCCATTATCAGACAGTTACAAACAAAAGTTTACTACCAGTAAATATAGGTTACTCACCTGTAACCATAGTTCTGTTAGTGGTATTCAGCTCACATCTGGACTCTGGCAGTTTTTTTTTTTTTTATTTATTATTTTTTGTGCTGCTGTGCCGCCGTTCCTTCTGCCTTGGTCACGGCCCCCTCCACTCCCACTCTAACCTTGACTCCCTGATACCCCCGCCTTACCCCCCAGTGTGGGGTTGCGGCACCAGCCCTAAGTGCCGCAAGTGATGGGACAGGTCAGGGAGCCGGCCTGGGAGCTCATCAGAGTAGAGGGGCAGGCAGCTGGCTTTTTATCTCCCTATAATCGGGGGCAGGGATGTGCACTGATGACCAGCGTCCACCTGCCCCTCGTATTATATTATGGTGCTGGTTGCTGTAGTACCTCTGGCCTCCGCCATGTGTCTATCAAGCACCGGACTCACTCCCTGCCCTCCCCCCAAAGGAGAGCAGTCCCTGGGATGCTCAATCCTTCTCCCCCGGCTGGCCCTCCAACAACTTGGGTCCGTTCCCGAACCCAGGTCACCAGTGTCGCAAGCAGAAATCCAACCACTGCCCCAACAGAACTCTGGCAGTTCTGCAAGAAACAGCTGAGTCATATGGAAGTCTTCAAGCTAAGTTCCTTCCACCACCTGGGTGGTATATCCTCCAGCTCCACCCTGTGACATCAAATCTTTGGCACACTGAATGAAGGGATCCAGGTGTCACTCGCCAAGGGAGGTCTGGTAGGTTGTGTGGATGTGAACTGAACTGCACTAATAGAAAGTACAGTTATGTGAGAACTTACCATAACAATAGATCTTCACGAGGAGCTCTTGCAGCAGGTTACACTGTTAGGACTGAAGCCGGCAGGTGCTAGTACCCCACAGAACTTCTAGCTAGCAGTCTATAGCGGGGGACCACCCCCTGATGTTGGCCCACCCCTGACGTCCACCTATGGTATAAAAGGGGCGGTCCCCCAGCACCACCTCAGTTCTCCTGCCGGAGACCCCGGCAAGCACAATGAATGAAGAACCAAGGTGTTCCTCTGAAACTGAGGAAAATGAAGAGTGATGGAAAAGCAGTCCACAGGGGGATGGAGGGAGGGAAAGCGGCACCTGCTGCAAGAGCTCTTCTTGAAGATCTACTGTTGTGGCAAGTTCTTTTTTTTTTTTTCCAATTCTGTATTTTTGGCCCCTGCTTCCAATTACCGCCAAGACCATCTGAGTTATGGTAAGTTGTTACGTAACTGTACTATCTCACTTTGAGGGGGCTCTTGCAGCAGGTTACACCATTAGGACTGAGTCCCAAACAGTGAAAGGACTGACCCCGGTCAGCTAGGAGGAGGCAGAGGTCAGTGAGGTTCTCAAGAGAGCAGGCCCTGTAGGACAGCCAATATAAAACCTGCCCTGTGCCTAGATGCAATGTCCAGACTGTAATGCCGGATGAAGGTGTGGACAGAACTCGAAATGGCCGCTGCACAGATATCGGCAATGGACACATTTCTGAAGGATGCAAATGAAGCAGCTACACCCCTGGCAGAATGGCCTTTAACCGGGCCTGGTCATATTTATGGTAGCAATAAACAATGCAATTAACTAACCATTTGGATAAACATTATTTAGAAACTGAAGCCCCTTCTATTCTTGGGTTGAAAGAAACAAACAGCTGATCAGTTTTTCTGATGACTTGGGTGTGATTCAAATTTATTTATTTACTTATTGAAATGTTTCACCAAGAAAACACACTGAACAACAAGTTGCTCGTTTCCCGGTGCGACCTGGGGGGAAGGGGTACAACTGGAATGAGACATTATACATTCAAGTTACAAGATCAACATTAACAAACAGTTGTAAAGCAGGTGTTACAGTGTTACAACAGTGTTGTGCACAACATGCAGAAAGAGTGGACAATAATAAGTGGCGGGTTAATAAGTAAACAAGTGCTTACATGAAAGAAAAGAGGGAAGGGGGAAGGGGTGATGAGGGGGAAGAGTCGTGCCCCTGGAGACGCCTTCAGGATGCGAGGAAACCTACAAGGGGACTGGGGGACCAGAGAGAAGGGGATAAGGCAGTGTCCCAGAGAGACCCCCTTTAGGATGGTGGGGAAAGGGAGTAGATAAGAGATACAAGCCCCTTGGGGGGCAGTAGAGGGACCCATGGAGAGCATTCAGGGTCCTTTACATTTTGTGAGAGATCAAGGGAGGCCAGTAAGGGGGAGCAATTAGGGGAGGAGAGAAGGGCTAGAGGGGGTGGGTGTACTCTGGGTAACATGAAGGTGAGGGTAGGATGGTAGGGTTTGTCTAGGGCTTAGAGGAGAGAATTAGGGAGGGACATGGCAGGAGCAGCTAGGTGCAAGGTAATTATTGAGGGCAGAGTTGATGGGAGTAGGCGGAGGATGAGTGCCGGATTTGGGGGGCAGGGAATTCCACATTTTTGGGAAGTGGTGAGAGTAACTGGATTGGCCAATTTGGGTGGATCTGCGGGGGACAACCAGGGTACGGTAGTTGGTTGATCTAAGGGAATGGGAGGGTCAGGGGTGTTATAAAGGAGGAGGTGAGGGAAGCGTCAGCCCACCCAACCAGTGCTCGGAGGTGAATTTAACACAGTGGGAGAGTCACCTATTTGTAAGTAAGGGGAAGGACAGGGAACGATAAAGATCGCAGTGATGGGTGTCGGGGGGGGGGTCATCCAGGGCAAAGCAGCAGTAGGAATTGAAGAGGGTGTCCAGTCTGGCCAGGGAGGACTTAGTGGTAGCACCATAGACTACATCACAGTAGTTGAAAATAGGCAGTATCATCTTCTGAACAAGTTCATGCCTAGTTGTAGGAGGGATGCAACTACGGTTCCTTAACAGGGCACCAAGCTTGGGGCACAGTTTTTTCTGGATGGTGTCAATATGTCCAGAGAAGTTCAGGTGTTGGTCCAACCAAAAACCTAAGTCCCTGAAGGAGGATGTGTCCTCAAGTAAAGTCCCCTCAAGGGTGTGAAAAGTAGGGAGGGAAGCCTAGAGAGTCTCTGCCTTGTGCCAAAGGTCATGGAGACAGTCTTTTTGGCATTGAGGGAAAGTTTATGGTTAACAAACCAGAGCTGAACCTTGTCAAAGTCTTGCTGTAAGCTGGTTGTAACCTCAACAGGACAGGAGCCAGATGCATACAGGACTGTATCATCTGCTATACATATGTATAGCAGAGGATGGGGAGCAAACAGAGGGAAGGTCGTTTAAGAAGATGGAGAACAGGAAGGGCCCTAATACTGAGCCCTGGGGGACTCCAGTGCTAATCGGTTGGGGTGGGGAAGTGGCGTCCAAGATCTTAACTGATTGGGTTCTACAAATAAGGTAAGCCTTGAACCAGTTTGAGGTGAGGGAGATAGGCCAGCTGTTGGGAGTGAGTTGAGGAGAAGGGAGTGAAAGACGGTGTCAAAGGCCTTGGCCAGGTCGACAAAAATGGCAGAGGTTATTTGCCCATTGTCCATCCCAGTTAGGATGGAGTCTGTGAGCCGAAGGAGAGAGGTGGTGGTTGAGTGTTTTTTTCTGAAACCAGACTGGAAAGTGGTGAAAAAGGAGGTGTCAGATAAGAGGTGAGTTGGGAGAGGACAATATGTTCTTGAAACTTGGCAAGGGTAGAGAGGAGAGAAATGGGGCAATAGTTGCCAGGGGATGAGGGGTCACCCCCTTTGGGTAGAGGGAGGACCTCAGCATGTTTCCAGAGGAGGGGACAGAAGCAGTAGAGAATGAGAGATTTAGGATTATTGAGAGGGGGTAGGCAATGGCCGTAGCGGAGAGGGAGAGGAGTTTTGTGTCAAGGCCATCAGGGGAGGCACCTTTAGAGGGGTTGATGGTGAGGAGGGGACTTAGGGCATTGTTTCGGGTTACAGTAGTGAAATAGAAGGGAAGGGAAGGTTGGAGGGTGGTGGAGGGGGCACATGGGTAGAGGGTGGGAAGGGGGATGGGTAGGAGGGAAGGGATTTCAGTAGCTCAGTGGTGCAGGAGGTATAGTAGGAGTTAAATTCTGCAGCTACAGCTAGTGGGTTGGACACTAGTGAGCTATTTACTTTAAGTACCGGGGGCAGTAGGCGACATGAGGGGGTAAAATAGGATGTACACCACCTTCCAGAACTTTGAAGGGAAACTGATGTTGGTGATGAAGGCAGATTTGAAATATTCATACTTGGCTAACCTTGTAGCCCTGGTGCAAGTGTTTCTGAGCATGCGGAAGTTTGCAAGGTCAGTAGGATGCTGGGTAGCTTTATGATGCTTCCAGGCTCAATTTCTAGCCCTGAGACAGGCCAGACGTTCAGGGGTAATCCAAGGTAAGTGGTTACCTCTGACATTGGTTTGTTTGAGTCGGGCAAAGGCTTTCCAGTTTACAAGAAAGATTTCTTTGAAGTAGGCAAGGGCCTTATCAACTGAGGGGAATGAGGTTGGGGGGGGACCAGTCAGAAGTGGCAAAGCTACTCAAGACTGGTTCAAGGTCAAGAGACTTGAAAGAGTGCAGTTGTATGGTTTTGTGTGGCGATTTAGTTCTGTGGACTTTCCCAACTACGAATACTGGGTTATGGTCACTGAGAGCCTTGGGGAGGATGCCAGAGGTGATGACACAGTAATCATAAATAATGAATAAACTTAGAATTGGTTCTCAAGGAGACCATGTCCTTGTGAAAAACTAAGTAAGGCTCTTTACTCATCAGAGCCTGTAGCTCAGAAACCCTTCGAGCACAAGTAACAGCAACTAAAAATAATGCTTTCCATGACAGAAAGCGCAGCTCGCAGCTTGCAGAAGGCTCAAAGGGAGGCAACGTAAGCTTCTCTAAAATGAACAACAGATCCTAAGGGTGCACAGGGTCCCTTATGGGAGGTTTGATACGCAGAATACCCCCACAAGAAGGTGCAGGATAGATTAAGTTAGGCAAGGGTCTTGCCTTCGATAGGTGCATGGTACACAGAGATAGCTGAATGGTGCAACTTAATTGATGATTAACTCAGGCCTGAGTCTGATAAGGAGAGGAGAGGAGATACTCTAGAATGAGATTCTCCAGCCAAGTAAAGGGATCCAGTTGATGAGTGGTTGCCCATATGCAGAACTGCTTCCACTTCACAGCATAAGTAGATCTAGTAGAGGGTTTTCTGGCTGCCACTAGGACATCTGCCATCCAGGGGGACCACTGCTAAGTCTGCAGGAGCCATGCATGAAGGTGCAATGACTTTAGGTCTGGATGGACCACAGTGCCCTGCTCCTGTGAGAGCAGGTCAGAGCACAGAGGCAAGGAAATTGGGGTTCCACTGCAAGCTGCTGGAGAAGTGGAAACCAAATCTGCCATGGCCAGTATGGGGCTATCAGAATCATCTTTGCCCCTTCAGACTGCAACTTGAGCAGAACTCTCTGCAGCAATGGAAGGGGAGGGAAAGCATACAGAAACCTCCTTATCCAAGACAGAGACCACGCTTCTCACCAGAAAACACCAGGCCCTGGATCTAGTGAGCAGAAACTGGGCAGTTTTGCATTGGATGGGGACGCAAATAGGTCCCATTCCGGGTGGCCACACCTGTCGAAGAAATCTTTGACCACTGCAGGAAGAAGTTCCTATTCATGAACCTTGGACTGGGAATGGTTTAGACTGTCAGCCAAGGTGTTCTGAATGCCTGGAACATGCACAGCAGTCAGGCTCAGGTGATGCTCTAAGGCCCAAGACCACACTCTCATGGCCTCTCTAAAGAGGGGGTAAGAATGCATTCTCCCTTGCTTGTTTATATAAAAGACCACAGACATATTGTTCATCTGGATCAAGAGAGGACCAGGGAGTAGGTTCATCTGAAAGGCTTGTAGAGCATACAGGCTTGCTTGCATTTCCAAAACACTGATGTGGAGATGTTGCTCGAATGGGCACCAAGTCCCCCGAGTCTGATGGTCTGCCAGATGGGTGCCCCAGCCTTGGCCCAACGCGTTTGTTGTCAGAATCTGCCGAGGTGATTCCGACCAGAAGTGAACCCCTTTTGAGAGGTCGAGGGGTCCAGCGACCACATCATAGCCTGTCGCACTGAGTTGGATATTAACACTGGAAAGTCCAAGTCATCTGAACGCTGATCTCACTGGACCCGAAGGTTCCATTGGGCCATCCTCATGTGCAGGCGAGCCAGAAGTACTGTTGCAATGACTGCTGTCATATGTCCCAGCAGCCTTAGAACTGTTCTGGCTGGGACCTGTCGAGATGATGAGATGAGCTGAGCCCAAGTCTAAAGGCATTCTGACCCTCCCTGGAGGAAGAAAGGCTTTGCCTTGCTTGATGTCCAAATTCACCCCTCTGTATTGGAGTCTTTGACTTGGCCAAGGGGAGGATTTGGGGAGGCTGAGGGACATCCCCAGGTCCTGAAACAGAAAGTAGCCTCCATGGTGCTGAGCAATTGCTCCTTGGTAGGGGCTGTCAGAAACCAGTCGCCTAGATAAGGGAAGACATAATGACCTTCCCTCCTCAAGGCTGCTGCCACTACTGTGAGGCACTTTGTAAAGACTCGTGGGGCCGAGGACAGGCCGAATGGTAGGGCCCGAAACTGGTAGTGGTTTCCTTGGAAGCAGAAGCAAAGGAACCTTCTGTGGGGTGGAAACACCAAGATCTGAAGATAAGGGTTCTGAATGTCCAGGGAGCAAAGCCAATCCCCCTGATGAAGTAAGGGGAGAAGGCCATGAAGAGTGACCATCCTGAACCTTTTGTACTCCATAAACTTGTTCAGGCAGCTGAGGTCAAGAATGGGATGTGAATATCTTACTTTCTTTGGAACCAGGAAGAAATTTGAGTAGAAACTTCCCTCACTGTGCTGGTGGGATGAGTTTGATGTCATGTTTTTGCAGGTGCACTTGGATCTCTTCTTGAATCAAGGTGAGATGGGCCTGAGGGTAATGGGAAGGAACTGTAGGATTGCCCGGGGGAATCTCCAACAATTCTAGGGTGTGCTCCTGTTCCACTAACTGTAGAACCCACTGATCTGATGTTATTCTGCCCCAACCCTCCTCGTAGAGAGAGAACCTACCCCAACTGCCTCTCCCAGGGATTCTGCTGGAGGAGGGGGGACGGGTAAGGGGTCAAGCAGAGGAGTGGGGACAAGCAATGCGGCCTGTCAGGTTCTGGGAGCTCTGGGCACCAAACCTCCTGTGGCTTTGGAAATAGCCTTTCTCTTAAAGGTACCCCTGTGCTGCTGACTTCTAGGTTGCTGCTTGGAGTTGTGACAAAAAGGCTGTCGCTGGGACGACTTAGGTTGAGACCGGTACAGAGTATTAACTGAACGGATAGCCTTACCCAACTCTTGGAAGCAAGTGATTATATTTTGAGAATCCTTGCCAAACAAGATGGGGCCTCTATAGGGGGCGTCTAAAATCTAAGATTGGACATCTGCAGCAAACCCAGAAACCTGAAGCCAGGAGTAGTGGTGTAGGCAAATTCCCATAGCCACGGCACTACCTGTGGAGTCCGCAGAATCATAAGAGGCTCGGAGGACGTCGGTCCACACATCTGAGCCCGACTTGAGAAGGTGCAATAGTTCAGCCTTCCAAGGGAGATCCAGCTGAGCTTGTGCCACCTCAAAAGCCTTCTCCCACAGGGCATTCTGATATTGAACTATGTGGGCAAGGAAGTTTAGGGAACGGATAGCACATGTGGCTGAAGAATAGACCTTTTTGCCAAAACAGTATCTGCCCAGAGTCCTTATCAGGAGGCTGGGGTAATTTTGAATGGTCATGGGCTGCATTAATATATAATATTCACTACAAATACCACCAACAGCTTAATCTGGTTCAAGGTCAGTTGGCATTCATCTGTATCCCCCTCCCCGGGATGTGCCTGAAAATAGGCAGAATTAGTCTAGTGCACTTACCCGGTGACCAAAAACTAAATAAACAATGACTGACTCAGCCTCTGGATGTTACCCATAACAGGGTTCATCCCTTGGGGCATTATACAGATGATCCACCTTTTTGGATGTCACTGGTGTTGTGGACGGACGCTTCCAAGCAGCCCTATTGACATCCTTGAAGAAGTCGATTAAAGGGGGAACTACCAGAGGCAAGGACTCCTTCTTGTGGAGGAAAGTGGCTAGCCAACATTGCTCAGGTTCCACTTCCTCAGTATCCCAGCCTATGAGGACCTGGATGTGTCTCATCACATCCATTAAAGTTGGGTCATCTGGAGGAGACCACGGGATATCGTTGGGCTCCTTCGGCTCTGACAGGAGAGCCAAATCTTCAGATTCATAGTAAGAGGAGGAAGAGGAACTCAAACCATGTTCTTCAGCTGCACAGCCAAATTAAAAGTGGTCCCTTCCCCTCTAAGGATCTCATTTGCCGATGGATCCTTCCTACAAGATGCTGAATCTGTCAAGTACCTGGGGGTGACACTTGATCCACAACTGGACTGCACTCTGCACATTCGCAATGCCTGCAAGGCCTCAAACAGTAAGTTGAGCCTTGCGTACAGAGCAAAAAGTTGCCTCACCCTGGCGGCACGTCTCGCCCTAGCCAGAGGGGTCCTCCTACCCACGCTCTGCTATGGACTTGCCTCCTTTGCCCTCTCAACAAAAAACAATCTCTCCAAATGGGATACGGCATACAATAATGTATGTCGCTTTGCACTCTCAGCTCCCTGCCTCACCCACTGCTGCCAGCTCTGTTCCCAGCTGGAGTGGATTCCACTGGAAAAGCACCATACCTTCGTCCTAGGCAACTTCATCGACAATGTTATCAGAACGGCCACCCCTTCCACGCTTGCCGCAACCCTCAAACCCGCTACTTCCCCCTACCACGTAAGGTCCAGCAACTCCCATGTCCTCCTGGTTCATAAAACACACACCCAAATGGGTGACCGGGCCTTCACTACTCTTGCTCCTAGATTATGGAACTCCCTTCCAGCGAGCACTCGCTCCTCCACCTCCCATTCCTGCTTTAAAGCTTCCCTCTGGGGCTTCCTTAAATCTGCCTCTACCTGCCTCTGCACTTAATGTACCCCTGCCGCATGCCACTCTGTTTTCTGACTGCTTCAGGGTGTTGGGTCTCCTCACCTTCCCTACCAGTGAAACATACTGTGATCTAAGAACAGATTGTGATGGGTCCTCCCTGGCTCTACTGTCTCAAATTGTGCATATGCCATTGTTCTATTCCTCTGGGTTATTCACTGGCCTCTCCTATCCCCCTTTGTAAACTGCTTGACGTACTCTACAACCCCTATCCCACAAAGCCTTGTTGCCTGTTAAACTCTGCTTACTGCCTGCCTCCTTTGTACTGTGTTCTATCTTCCTTCCACTGGCTAGGTAAATGTCCCCTGATGTTGCTGCAGTGACCATGTTTATGACTGTTGCATTTACTTATACCTGCTCTTATTGTTTGCCTGTTGTATCTGAATGTATCTTTGTAATCTTGAATGTATCTTTGTAATCTCCCAGGTCGCACCTGAAAATAGGCACTTGGTTGTCTTACCTGGTAAACAAAAGCAAATAAATAAATAAATAAATCCCCCTGACTCACCTGAATCCGGAGAGGAGGAGGGCCAAGGCTTATGCCTATGGGTCTTAGAATGACTGGTGTCAGGCCCTGCTGGTTGTGGTGTAGGTTCCCTAGGAGCTGGCGTCGGAGGCTTCCTAGGAGGAGCCTGGTCCTTAGAAGGATTGGGGAAAAGGTCCCTCAGAGTTGGAGCTAGGGGCTCTTTTGGGAATTCCTTGTCCTTGAAGTATGCCCACCAAGCCACAAATATGGTGTTAAGATCTGTGGGTGGGTTCTGAGGCAAGGCCGGGGGAACCGGTGTCTGTGGGGTAAGGTTTGGAAGGACAAGGCATTGGTTTGTCATGTTGCGGTAACCCCGGCATCAGATTAACTGGTGTTGGATTCTGAGGAAAGGAACTGTCTGGCATTGATCTGCCTAGGGTTGAAATACTGGGCACTGGTCCCCCTGGCATTGGCCATGTGATGACAGGTTCAGCCGGCGACTGTGGAGGATTTAGAAATGATAGTTGAGGCCTCGTCGGGGGGGTTGGAGTCGACAAGGACAGGTGCAGGCTGACAAGGGTCTAATGAAGCAGCCAGCACTGGCCTGGAGAGAGAAGTCTATATAGAGGAGCTGACTCCCGAGCTGGCCAAAGGTGTCACACTCATGGGGGAAGAGGCCACGCCCCTGGCATCGTGAGATGGTGTAGGTCCCCGACTTCGGAACCAACTTCACATATGCCATGACTGGGAGGGTGATGGGCAAAGATGCGCTGCCCGAGGAGGACCCGGTTGAACCACCTTCCCGAGGATTGTCTGTTGAATGGGCCTGAGCTTCAGAGGCTGAGAGGCTATGGACAAAGTCCTGAGCCCCAAGGAACCACCACCTGATACAAACAGGAGAGTGGGTGGTCTGGCCACTGCTGGCCCAGAGGGAAAGAGGGCTGACACAGTGGAAGGGGCTGACCTCCCCAGGAGGAAGACCTATGATTGGTGCTCGACTTGCGTGGGGACCTGGAGCGGGAAGCTGACTGGGGTTTCTCCCTGTGCTTCTCCCGTGTTTATGTTTTCCCGAAGGCTTCTTCTTGCCCAAAGAAGAAGTGGAGGCCCCGGAGGCCGGGGAAGAGGAGGTACTCTGGTGAAGCTCCTTCTCCATCTCGGAGGGTTTTTGCTGCAGCAAGAAGGCTTCCAGGGTCTTCTGGCAGTAAAGTTGGGTGTGCTGGTTAAAATCCTGACAGTGCTGGCAGGCCTCAATGTCGTGATCCAGGCCTAGGCAAAGCAGGCATGCTGAATGGCTGTCCTTGTGGGGGAAGCTGCTTGCCACAAGCGCATTTCATTTGCCACTGCACAACAGACAAGGAAGGAAAAGAAGACATGCACAGATTACTGTTACATTAAAGAAAAATAAGAAAAATAATAAAGCACGGGTAATGTGGAGAAAATGGTGGTCGACTAAAGCAGAAGGCATCCGTGAAGGTCTGACTTGCACAGGTCGACAGCAGGAAAAGAACTGAGGTGGTGCTGGGGGACCACACCTTTTATACCATAGGTGTACGTCAGGGGCGGGCCGACATCAGGGGCAGTCCCTCGCTATAGACTGCTAGCTAGAAGTTTTCTGTGGGGTCCTGGCGCCTGCCGGCTTCAGTCCTAACGGTGCAACCTACTGCAAGAGCCCTTTCAAAGTGAGATCTATGGTTACAAGTGAGTATCCTACAGTATGATTTGTATGACTGTCCAGGTGTGAAGAGTCTTCTGAAACAGTGGAAGAGTGTGTGTCCTGCCCTACCTGTTCAGGTAGAACACTGTGGTAAAGTTGTCTGTCTGGACCTGAACTATCTGACCCCTTGATCAATGCAGCAAATTCCATCAGAGCCTAATGCACTGCACAAAGCTCCAGTGGGCTGATGTGGTGATGGGACTCCTGGAGTGTCCAGAACCCTTGGGCTCTGTGGTCTACCAGGTGTGCTCTCCACCCTATCACAGACACATCTGTTATGAGCATGATGGATGGTTCTGGGCCGATATATGGATTCCCTCCTCCAGATGTTGTGGGTCCAGCCATCACTGGACAGCATCCCACATTGGCTCAGTCACCATGACCGGTTTGTGCAGGCAACCTAGATGTGGGGACCACTGCTGGCCAATCCCATTGCAGGTGACACATCGGCCAGTGAGCCCAATGGATTACCCTGATAGAGGATGCCATGTACCCCAGCAGCCGCAGTAGACCCCAGATAGGGCATAAGCCCCCAACCAGAAATAATTGGGCAAAGGAGTTAAGACCCAATACTCAGTGCGCAACGAGTCTAGTTCTGTCCCGATTAACTTTTGATCACCTATGAGGGGACAAGCTCTGAGTTGGCCAGGTTGACCAGAAAGCCCAAGTGATGATAATTCTGGAGGGCCAGGTCCCTGGGATCTCTCCATAGCCTATTTGAACTGACTAGCTATCAGCCAGTTGTCCAGGCAGTGATATAACCTGATGCACCTGCACCCCAGGAGGGACATCACCACTGCCATACACTTGGTGAGGATCCCGTGCACGGACAACAGTCTGAAAGGCATAACCTGGAACAGGTACAGGATCCCCTCTGCATGGAACCAAAAATACCAGCAATGGGAAGGACTAGGCTGTGGAAGAGGTCCAGGGAGCAGCCTACATGCCCTGCTCTAGAGATGGAATGATCTGATTCAGAGAGACCATCCAGAACTTGTGCTTCTGCATGAACTGGTTCAGATCATGCAGATCCAGTATAAGAGTCCAGCACCCCCACCCCATCCTTTCAGAACTGGGAAGTACCTGGACACACATCCCTGAGTGGCCAGGATGTCTGGAACACAGGCTATTGCCCTGCATTCTAAGGGGAGAGCAATGTCAAATCAGACTGCAGACAATGTGTCATGTAACACCCTGAACTCCCGAGGACCTTGGAGTCAGTACAGCAGAAGAACCTTGAAATCCAGAGACAATCACCTGCACATCACTTCTAGAACCTACCTGTCTGAGGTAATGGTGGACCACTCTGGCAAGAAGTTGCACAACCGACCTCCGAATGAGAACTGGGATAGGGATGGATGGGAGGGGGGATGACACCCTACAACCTGTCACTGAGCAGCCTTGGAGTGCTCCAACTGCAGGGGCTGTGGAAGCACCACCACCTCTGCTATCCCTGCTCTTTTCTGCCCCTGGCCACCAAACTTGGGTTTCAGAAGCCAGCGTTGGAATGACTCCTGCTGGGGTTGCTGCTGTGGTTGTGGCTGAAAGGACCAAAGCTAAAAGGCCTTATTTTTAGGCTTTTGGGCCTTTTTGTCCTATTGGGACAAGCCACAGAATGTAGAGTGGTACTGGACTCCTCGATCCATGTAAGATGTCCTTCTATGCCAGGACCACAGAGGTCGGTGGCCAAGAAGAAGACACTAGCCAGCTTGTGCTGAATGTTCATTGTGAAGATGGAAAGCCTCAGCCAGGCCCTACAACGCATGGTGAGAGTGGTTCCCATGGCACAGGCACAGAAGTCACACATGCCCAAAGCCATCTGAAGCTAGTATTTAGGCAGGGACTCACCCTGGTCTTTGATTATCTTAACTGGAAGATGTTTGTCAGTTGTAAGATGGGGAGGAATTCTGTAACACACCTAACAGGCTTGTCCATGTCCTCCTGCCCCCCACCACCACCAATATACAGAAGGCAGAATCCAAAACCAACCCCTCTAGAGAGGGCTGCTCAGAAAACTCTAAAAGGGAGCCCATTGAGACTGCATACTTGTGGACCACATGAGTGGAGGGTGCTGCCAAAGCTCCAAGGTCCATCCCAAGATGGGCTCAGCCAAAGGAAAGGCAACCTCCGGGGACTAGTTCCTGTCCAGTATGTCAGTAAATGGGTACCTAACCCATTTCTGGATAAGCTCTAAAGGAGCCTTCATAGATTTCAACACAAGATGGATCAGCGCTCCAAAGGCCCCTAGCCCATGGTTGGTGGTCAGCTCTTTGATTCCAGGTCGAAGGCTTCAGTCCTGGTTGAGGTAATCGATGACTCGCCTTCAGAGTCAGAGATTCCTTGAAGATAACCCTCGACCATTTGCCATCACAGACCACCCTGCTATCGTCATCCTGGGTGATCTTCAACGAAAGCCAGCCTGGCAAGCCAGCAGCAAATTGAGACTCATTGGTCAGGGTCCCAAACTTGGGCTGTGGCGCAAGTGACTCCACTTAAAGTGTAGGAGAGGCAGATACTGGGGACTGCTGAGCAGGATGGACGGATGTGGGAACTACCCCCTGACAGACAAGGGACCGAAAGTCTTGGAGTACAGCCCTACCTTTCCTAGCCATGGTCTAATGTTGGCAGAGGAGTTCCTCATAGTGATGATGAATCTTTTATTGCTGCCGCTCCTTGCCTGAGGATGAGGAGGACAAGGAGGATCGAAGGCAACGACTCTCAGATGGGCAGATTGAAAACTGACCCAGCATCTCAACCTCGACCTGAGTGTTAACATCATTGGGCATCCTCTGGTGGGTTAGTGTAAACCACCTGCATTGCAGGTATGCAAAAGAAGATTTGGAGGCATGACCACTGATGCAGGAACGAGAGCACGGGGGGTCTGGGAGATAGACTTCTCACTGATCTTCTCCAACAGTTGGTCGACAGGCTCAAGAAAAATCTTGACCACCTGATCAACCAGAGTTGAGGCCCACAAACCCAACATGGTTACTGTGGAGCCCTCATCCATCCTTTCGACTATAGGGAGCTCGACCGAGGCTGACCAGTTAGAGGACTGCTGCTTTTACCTGTGGTGAGAAGGGCTCTCTCTGAAGGTCTGGAAGGCCATGCACATTTTTCTGAACATGTCAGAAAATGACCCTCTGATGCTGGCCCCAGCCAGGAACAGCGCCCAGACTGAAAAGGAACTCACCCCAGTCACCACCACCTCTTCTTCCATGACCATAAGCTGGGCACCTGGCCCAGCCACCACCAAAGCATTTTTGCAGTGAATTGGCTGATCAAGGGCCAGTCAAGCCATCTGGGTTTTTGATGGACACTGGCAGCATGGTCCGGCACAAACTGTATCCCTTGACATTGTGTTGATTGCTCAGGCAATATAAGCATGTGCTGTGTGGCTCTATAAGCATGTGCTGTGCGGCTCTGCCACTAACATCTTCTGCCTCCACTGAGTGCAGAATTAAAACTCAGTTTCTGTCTCTCCATCGTCAGTCATGAAGCAGAACCAGAACACCTAGGAGCAACTTTAATGTTCAAAGAGGACTGAAACAGTCGAATATTCACCAAAAAAAGCACTCAAAATTCAAATTCCTTCAATGCTTAGGAGCTGTGAAGGAGAAGACATGTCCCTTCTAGCAAAAAGAATGATATGATGTCATGGTGGGGGGAGGGGTGGATCTGAAGGATATACCACCTGGGTGGTGGGAAGAGCTTAGCTTGAAGACTTCCGATAACTCAGCTGTCTCCAGAAGAATTGCAACAGCATGGATAGTGAACTGAATCCACAGTATTAGTACAATAAATCTTTAAGAGACTGTCCTCCACAGAGCCACACCTTTGGGATGGTCAGCCACTGGTGTCAAGACCACTCAGAAACTTCTGCCTAGTTGGGGCCTCCCACAGTGACATATGTCAGTGCTGCCTATAATAACATGGGCAGCCCCATACCTCTTCAGTTTAAAAAAATCTTGGAGTTGTACCACACTAACAGGAGACCAAAACACCCACCAGGCCAATAGCAAAAGTGATGGTTCCAGGAAAAAAAGCCCATTTGAAAGGGCTTAGAAAAGGAGACGACTGAGCGTGTAGTGACGGGTTAGCACACCACTGGAAATACTGAAAAGGGCAGGTGGGAGGGTGAGTTATGACTCTATGGAGGAGATTCTCTTAAATATCTACTGTTATACCTTTGAAATGACTCCCAGGCAGTACAAAACAACAAAGCGGGAAGAAGGCTTGACAGCAGGGATGTAGACGACCCTCAAGACAACAAGTCTTGAAGGATGTCAAGGCCAAAGCCAGCCAGTCTACAGGACACCATGTCAAGACTATGAACATTTAATTCTACAGCAGAAGAGGGCAATCTCAATCATATACCAGATTATGGCACAGGATACAGGGCAGGTAGCTACATTTCATACAGATATTTGGCAGCAGGCACAATTTGAACTTATTCAAAAAAAAGTGGGGGCAGATCTGGAAAGGTACATTTCATACATCCTCTTCCCCGAAATGGCACAAATACACCTGGAAGGTAAAACCAAAATACTTCATTACCCCAGTGATCAATGCAAACTGGGACTTGACCTCTACGGCCACTTGTTAGAGAAACTGTGGAGAACCCCTAGGGACACACCCACATATTTTGTTCCTGTGAGCACCTTAAGTCATACTGGGAAGGGGTAGCAAGGACGCTACAGGATATTTTTAGTTTGAGAGAATTTCCAGATTGTTCCAAACTGGTCTTCAGACTTAAACCATTCACCATGAAGGGGAAAGGAAGCTATATACATTACCGCTGGCACCTAAGTATTGCAGCTGCAACAAAGACCATAACACGGAAGTGGCTGCAAAGAGAACCACCCACAATACAGGATTGGAGAACAGTTATGAGAGTAACAGCTAAAATGGAAAGGCTGATGTTTAAGGTACAAGATAGAGAGGAAGTATACATTAATAGGTGGACCAGATGAGAATCAGCAGGGGAAGACGGAAATGATGAGGACATATTCAAGACACTATCAGAGAGTGCTATGCAACACCAGATGGTACAGAGACTACAGGGGACACTGTTTAAGAGAAACCACAAACTAGAGACGTGGCTGCTCTCTATCGAAAGGGGTAAGGGGGGGTGCAGGCAGCAAGTAGTAAACCCGTCCTACAGTGGACAGGAAACAACAGCTGAACCACACTTGTATTGTCTCTCGATGACTAGAGACTATCTGTCATCAAAGATATACACCAGACATGTATAAGGCTACTACTGTATACCTCCATAATCGTTTGTTTGCTATGTCTATGTAGTTTGATATGGTGTGTCTATTTAAAAGCAAAAGACAAAAAAAATGGAATACTCTGTAAAGCTGGATGCAGACTGTAAAGTGTTATGAAAATGCAGTGTACTGAAAATGGCTGATACAATCTTGAGTCTAACTCTTTTGATAACATTTTCAGTAACGTATTATAAAAAAGACTAACATTTAGTGCAAGTATGGACTGTACTGCATGTGGCTGCAGAGCATATGTCAGCTGCCATCTGCAAAGGTACTGATTCGAGAAAAGGGTGTGCACCATCCTGGAGGAAAGGAAACAAAAAGTTGGGAGGACATTCTGTAGTCATTCATGTGGTCCAAGCAGAAGCCTGAAGCCTGTTGGATATCGGGAGAATTCAGGATAACTTGCTTCACCTGCATTCTGAGGGGAAGAAAAAACACACTGATGTGGATAGTTTGGTTTAATGTGAACTCAGAAATGACCTTAGGAAGGAATCTAGGATAGGAACACAATAAATTCCGACCTGGGTGAAAAAACAAGGTACAGGGGATGAGCAACTAAAACCTGCAACTCAGAAACCCTCAGAGCAGAGGTAATTGACACCAGAAAGAAAGAAAAAAATTACTCACCATAGTAATCTTGTTTCTTCAAAGGGATCACTCATTATGATTAAACTTAATGGAGTCAGCCTCCTGTGTTGAACTGCCCGGAGAAATGGAATTGTATGCAAATTATGTAATTCTCAAGTGGCTCATGCCACTTTCAAACTGCTGCCCTAGCAACTGCTGCACTCTGAGTGCTTCAGATTCTTATGTAGCCTAACTGGGTAAAAGACCCACTAGCTAAAAATTAACAACATTAAAATAAAATTTTTGCCATTTCAGGTCAAAACATCATTAACCAACAAACCTAAGAAACTTTAAGACCACTTGGACACCAACTGGTTAAACAAAGTAAGTCTCTACCTTAACCAGTATATGAGAAAAGAAGATACCCCAATGCAGGGATGCAGAGTGACTTCTATAGGTTCTAGTAGGGGAGGTAGGGAGGGTCTTTAATCATAATGAGTGATCCCTTTGAAGAAACAAGATTACTAGGTGAGTATTTTTTTCTTCTAACCCCAGGAATCACTCATTATGATTACACTTAATGCAGACTACCAAGCAGTACCTTTGGAGGTTGGGCAGAGAACCTATTTTGGAAACAGGCTCTGCAGTACTGCTGTACCAAACCTAGCATCACCTCTGGATTCCAAGTCCAGGCTATAATGCTTTGTGAAGGTGTGTACTGTTTTCCATGTAGCTGCTTGACAGATTTCCAGTAGTGGAATTTCTCTTGAAGCTGCCACTGAAGCAGCTGTGCCCCTGATGGAGTGTGCTCTCAGGCCCAGAGGTACCTGTTTACCCACCTTATTATAACAAAACTGTATACATGCCACTATCCAGTGAGCAGTTGTATGTTTTGTTGCAGCTCTGCCCTTACCAACTTCACTATATGTGAGAAAGAGCTGTGATTGACTTGTCCTGTAGGACTTGGTTCTGTCAATGTAGTGGCTAAGTGCCCTTTTGACATCAAGAGAATGGAGTCTGCTTTCTGGAGAACTGCAGTTGTCTGTAAAGAAGACAGGTAGAGTGGATAGACTGATTCAAGTGAAAATCAGATACCACCTTGGGAAGGAATTTTCTATTAGTCCGAAGGACCACCTTGTCCCTGTGGAATGAGATGTAGTCCACATCTGTGCACAGGGCTTGTAATTTACTGATCCTTCTGGCTAAAGTAATGGCAACCAGGAAAACAGTTTTCCAAGTGACATACTTCAAATCTGCAGTTGCCATGGGTTTGAATGGTGCGTCCATGAGTTTAGCAATGCAAACATTTAGATTCCAGGCCGGAACCGGTTTCCTTACGGGAGGGTGTAGATGATCAAGACCTTTAAAATATTTTCTAAATACTGGATGAGAGGCCACAGACCTCTCCTTACCAACTGACAGGTAAGCAGAGACTGAAGCTAAGTGGACCTTGAGGGTGGAAGGCTTCACAGATACATAGATACATAGACAGTGTCGGCAGATAAGGGCCTATGGCCCACCCAGTCTGCCCATTTGAGCTTGTAAGTTCAGTTTGTTTTCCTAGAAGTCTGTTGCACCTTACCCCTGACCTCCAGAATTCCTTTATGTCTATCCCATGCATTCTTAAATCCCGTGATTGTTTCAGCCCCCACCACTTCCTCTGGCAGGGTGTTCCACTTGTCCACCACCCGTTCTGTGAAGAAATTCTTTCTCATGTTTCCTCTGAATCGCCCTCCCTCCAACTTCATTCCATGCCCTCTAGTCCTGGAACATCTTTTTCGCTCTAAAATAGTGTTTTCCCTGCACCCTGTTCCTCCCTGTAAGATACTTGTATGTCTCTATCATATCCCTCTCCTCCTCTCCTCCAGGGAGTACATGTTCAGTTCCTTCAACCTGTCTTCATAGGACTTGTGATGCAATCCATGCACCATCTTTGTTGCCCTCCTCTGAACCTTCTCTACCCTGTCTATGTCCTTACGTAGGTATGGTCTCCAGAACTGTACACTGTACTCCAGGTGGGGCCTCACTAGTGTCTTGTATAGCGGAATTATGACCTCCCTTTTCCTGCTGGTAATGCCCCTGCCTATACATCCCAGCATCCTATTTGCTTTACCTGCTGCCTTGTCACACTGTTTCCCTACCTTGAGGTCATCAGAGATGATAACCCCAAGATCCCTTTCCTGCTTAGTGCATGCTATATCCTCACCCCCAACTGATATATTGTGCCAGGGTTTTGTGCCCCATATGCATTATCTTGCACTTCTTTGCATTGAATTTCAACTGCCAAACCCCTGACCATTCTTCAAGTTTCTGTAGGTCGCTCTCATTCTGTCTACACCTCTGGTGTGTCTACTCTGTTACAGAGCTTTGTGTCATCAGCTAACAGTGAAATTCTGCCTTCTAGGTCCTGCGCCATGTCACTGATGAAGATGTTGAATAGGACCGGTCCCAGCACTGATCCCTGTGGTACCCCACTGGTCACTCTTCCCTCTGTGGAGTGACAGCCATTTACCACCAACCTCTGTGTCCTGCCACCCAGCCAGTTACCTACCCACCACACTACTGTCCTGCCCACACCCATAAGGAATGTAAATGTGTAAGGTAATCTAGAAGAATAGCCAAATCAACCCTGAAAAGGCTCACACCCTTACCTGTACACCATATAGTAAATCTCTTCCACTTAGAAGAATGTTTTCTTAGTAGAAGGCTTCCTGGAACCCCTAAACACTGTCAGCACCTGCTCTGATAGGTTTAGGTTAGCAAATTCTAAGTCCTCAAGAGCCACGCCTTGAGCCTCGGTGATTTGAGATTGGGGTACAGGATCCTGCCCTGAGAGGAGGTTAACAGGTTGTGTCTCCTGGGCAGGTGGATTGGGGAAACCACTGACAGAGACAGTAGGAGAGAGTAGCAGTGCTGTCTTGCCCAATCCGGGCCACCAGTATCATTTTGTTGGTTGGGACATCAATTTGGTAGAGTCCTGAAGATCAAAGGAAAGGGAGGAATGGCATAGGAACTTCCCTGTCCAATCCAGGACATGGTGTCCAGGGAATTGTGTCCTTAGGAGGAGGCCTGCAACAGTACACATTGAAGTTGGTGGTTTTCTGCGGAGGCAAAGAGATCCACCTCTGGAATGCCCCATTTCCTGAAAATTGTACTGAGTACCTGGGTATTCAGGCAGCACTCGTGGTGGTCTATACTTATCCTGCTTAGAGAGTCTGCCAGCACATTGTCTTTTCCTGGAAGGTATATGGCTGACAGGGATACTCCCACAGAATATACCAGGGACCGCAGTCTCATTGCTTCTGTGCACAGCAGATCTGACCTGGTACCTCCTTGCTTGTTGATGTAATACATGGTTGTGGTGTTGTCTGTTCTGACTTGCACCACCTTGTTTTGTAGGTGAGGAGCAAATGTTTTTAGAGCCAGGTAAACAGCCCTGAGCGCCAAGAGATTTATGTGCAACAGAGACTCTTAGGGGAACCATGTGCCA
Organism: Neoceratodus forsteri; assembly: GCA_016271365.2. Lineage (NCBI taxonomy): Eukaryota > Metazoa > Chordata > Ceratodontiformes > Ceratodontidae > Neoceratodus > Neoceratodus forsteri. The sequence goes on from CM028138.1 coordinate 425,652,292, forward strand.
CTTGCTGTGTGTTCTAACATGTGTGCCCCCCAACCTAGCAGAGAGTCATCTGTTGTGAGGATTACTGAAGGTTGTTCCCATATAAAAGGTACACCCACCCTAAGGTTGTGTTCATCCAGCCACCACTGTAAAGCCTGGACTAAGCTTTTTGTGACTGGAACCAGTTTGGACATAGGATCCGTCCTTTGAGATCAATACTGTCTGAGATGGAACTGAATATCTCTCATTTGAAACCTGGAGCCCATTACCACTGCAGTGGCAGATGTCATATGGCCCAGTAGCCTGAGAAATTCTCTGGCTGATTTGGGTCTCCTGGACACAAAGGATTTTGTAATCTGCAGAATGCTTGCCACCCTGTCTTGTGGCAGGAGGGCTTTGCCCGTCTGGTGTTTAGTTCTGCTCCAATAAACTCCAGCACCTGAACTGGTACCTGCTGAGATTTCTCTTCATTTATCAGAAACCTCAGGGACTCCAGAGTAGATTTTGCTAGTGCCAGTGACTGCACTGCATGCTGCATAGACTGTCCTACTATTAACTAGTCGTCCACGCAGGGAAAGACTGTTACACCTTGATTTCTCAGGAACTCTACCACCACTGATAGGCACTTTGTAAAAACCCTTGGTGCCGAAGTTAGTCCAAAAGGAAGAGCTGCAAACTGGTAGTGGCCTGAAGCCAGTCTGAATCTCAAGAATTTTCTGTGAGATGGTCTGATGGGAATGTGAAAATAAGCATCCCTTAGATCTAGGGAGGCTAGCCAGTCTCCCTTTTGCAATGAGGGAATGACTATTGCAAGAGTGACCATTTTGAACCTTGGTTTCAAGATGTCCTTGTTGAGAAGTCTTAGATCCAAAATAGGTCGCCAATCCCTGTTTTTCTTCCTTATGAGGAAGTGCCTGGAATAAAAACCTTTGCCCCTGCTTGTTAGAGGCACTACCTCTACTGCTTTGATTGCTAGCAGATGCTTTACCTCTGTTTGCAGCAGAATTCTGTCTGCAGCTGTTGTTGGTGCAAAGGTTCTTGTTCTCAGCTTTGGAAATTATTTGAAACCAAGTGCCAGGCCCTGGCTCACTACCTCCAACACCCACTTGTCTGTGGTGATGGAATGCCAAGCGTGAAGGTAATGAGCCAGTCTGCCACCTACTGGTGGTCCTGCAATAGGGGATGCGACCTGCACTAGCCCATCAGGGGTTCTGTGCGGGCTGTGCCTGAACCTGTGGTGCAGGAGCCACTCTTCTCATGGCTCTCCTGCCCCTTCCTCTAAAATAACCTCTGGCCTGCTGCTGAGGCTGAGGCTGAGAGGCCTGAGCCTGAAAGAAGGGTTTGGGGTAAAAACCCCTACCTCTACCTCCCCTACTCTGGGGTCTATAAGAGGTGGAGGGCCTATCCTTGGAATTTCTCCGATAGGTGGATTTATATTCCTCCACCTTCTTCATGTATGCCTCTGTTTTATCCCCAAACAATGAATTGTTCTCCGGGGGAAATCCATTGCTTTGGCCTGGCTGTCTAAAGTCAGGTTGGTGGCTCAAAACCACACAAACGTCCTGAGTGAAACAGACAAAGCCATTAACCTGGATGCAGTACCATTGGCATCCACTGCCATATGAAATTGGTACTTGGTAGCATCAAGTGCAGCCCTTGCAGTATCCTGTAAGTCTACAGCCACTTTACACGGGACCTTATCAGCCAAAGCTAGAACAGTGTTCCATAGAGCTTTTTGGTACTGCACTGAATATGCCATGTAATTGGCTTGCCTAACTAATAAAGAGGCAGCCATGTACCCTTTCTTTCCCATAGCATCCATTTTTCTTGAATCTTTGTCTGGTGGATAGGTAGCCAAGGGGATCCTGGCCTTGTCATAGGCAGCAGCTTGTACTACTCCCTCAGGATCAGGATGAGTAAACAGAAAATCAGTTGTAGTTCTGTCCAGCTGATATTTCTTGCCAACTTTCTTGTCTACACCAGGGATAGAGGTTGGATTTTTAAAAATCTGCACTGCAGCCTTTTTTAAAGATTTATGCAGAAGCAGATGTTTTGTTGGGGTTAACCCCACCATTTCCAGAAAATCTCTCTCCTCCATATCCTCTTCTGTTTCCTGAAGAGGAAGGTTCAGGGTTTCCACTATGCTCTTAACAAAAGCATAGTGGGAGGAGTATTCCTCAGGACCCCTAGGAGGGGACCCAAATTCTTGCTCAGGGGAGACCTCTGGATCTATAGGTTCCCCTTGCAAGTCATCCTCCTCCTCCTCCCCAAACACTTGCAGCACTTCTTGCCGTGCTGGGACTATAGGTGGAACCGGTGCAGTCGGTGTAGGAACCGGGATTGCCTCCTGTAGAGCTTGTAGCACTTGAAGTGCCTTAGCAATGTCCTCAGCCGAGGGCATAATATGCTTTTCTGCTGGGAGCTCCTTAGCCTTCTCGGCTGGAGGCGCAGTGACATGTTTTTCTTTTCACTTTTTCTTTAATGGAACAGGTTCAGAGCCGGTTTCCAAAGCCCTTTTTGTTTTACCTTGTTCAGATTTATCTGAATACTTGTCAGGATCCTTGACTTTACCTCCATCCTTTTAAGGGAAGAAGAAGAAGCAGAATTATCCATACCAGCAGCAGAAGCAGAAGCCACATCTTCTAAAATGTTTGACCTTTTCTTTAATGTCTTAGGGCAAAAGGTCTTACAAATATCACAATTGGCAAATACATGACTTGTACCCAAACAAGAAATACACAGAGTGTGTCTATCTGCTTTTGCTATAAGATGCCCACAAGACTCACAACTTTTAAAACCCGTGGGTCCTGTACGTTTTTTAAGTTTATCTAAATGGAACATTGACAGACAAAAATATTTCTTACAATAAACCGTTATTTAAAGCACCTCGGAACCGGAGGACCTTTAAAATAACAACAGATAGCGGTTCCTGGAACTGATCGCTATTCGGTTCCTAAATGAAAAGGGAACCGATACATACAGTAATTTAACAAAAAATAAAGCGGTTCAAGGAACTGATCACTAAATATATGAAATAAAGAAAACTGAGGTAAAAACCTCCCAAACAGACACAGAACCCTCGGTTCCAAGGAACCGTGAGGGAACCGCGAATAGAGTCAAAAAACTACTATAATAATACTAAACTACACTAAACAATGTTTCTAAGGCAGCAATTTTAAATTTAAACTAAAATGAGTATTTATCCACAGATAAACTTTATTCTGAAGACAGTTCAAGGAGAGCTCTCTGGGACGTTCTTACTAGGCAGGCGGAGTAAAGAATCTGAAGCACTCAGAGTGCAGCAGTTGCTAGGGCAGCAGTTTGAAAGTGGCATGAGTCACTTGAGAATTCCATAATTTGCATAAAATTCCATTTCTCTGGGCAGTTCAACACAGGAGCCTGACTGCATTAAGTTTAATCATAATGAGTGTTTCCTGGGGTTAGAAAAACAAGTTACTCACCCGTAGTTCTAGAAGTGGTATATGGTGTATTATACAATGGGCACAATAGCAGACTTCAAATTCTCCATCTCGATTGGCTGACTGGCACCCCTCTCCCATTGTAAAACCTACAATCACCCCACGGGAAGAGGTGCCAGCCACCGTTCAGCCACATCAGTGACTTATTTCAAGATGAATCTGAGCATCGCCAGCCCGAAAGTCGCAAACACAGCAATACCCGCTGAACAGCCGTCCCCAACTCCAGTGCGTCAACTCTCATTTCAACCGGCAAACAGCTTCAAATTCATTACCTCCCCAAAACTCACCTACGGAGAAAAAAAAAAGTAACTTGCTCCCCTCCATCCTCGTTCCTCCTCTTACCTCATTCCCTGCATCTCCATCCCGTTTCTTCTCATTGAGACCTGCCTGCTATCAAATTTGAGACACATCGATGGCTCATCACAGATCTCCCCTGCGCTGCTTTCTGTCACAGAGCCACGCACACAGCACTCAGACCTTCACTGGAATAGGGTCGCGCGACCACATGCCGACTCCATATTATGAGGAACTGTCCCTATCCTATTCCATACTGAATCGGGTACGGGTATCGGTCCGAAAAGAAGAAATGAAAACATTAGTTGTGATTGCCACTAAACTCACATCTCTTTCATATTTTTCTTCCAATTCCACTCTGGTTTTCCAATATACAAAATTACACTGTTAAATAGCTAAGACCTACTCAGGAATGAATGTATAGTATACACTGATCTGATCTAAAAAAAATAAATAAAAATAAATCTAACTCTTGTCATGCTGCCCCATGAGAACAGATACCAAGCAACCACTTGAGCTATCACACACAAAAATCACTTCGACTCCATCTCCGCTCCACCCACCACCACATTCACCGCTAGCTAACAAACGTGCCTCGGAACACAAAAACACCACTACTAGAACAAAAAAAAAAAAGATAATGAAATACAAGTGGATACTACATTCGCCTTAACAGATGAAACGGAGCTAGAAGAAATGCTCACCATCTTAGAAAAACAAACTCCCGAATCTCCACCAAATGGACTATTTTATCTGGCGTAGTAACACTTTCACTATTTCTCCTATTTAAAATAAAAAAAAAATTACTAAAAATAAAAAAAAACTACTAAACACAAAATATTAACATTGTGCACTGAAGTCCATCTTCTTCCAGGCTGTGTACAGGAGTGCTGGGAACAACTGAGAAGCTGCGTGGAATATACTATTTTGGACGAATTATCTGTAACTAAACTCTCTCTCTCTTGCTTACATCTGAGAGAAGTTTTCCTCAATTTTAAAGTGGCAGAGCTTGGTATTTGTTTTAGTTTTTAATTCAGAAAGGGAGTTTTTAAAACTGCTTATCTTCTGCATATTTGATTTTCCTTGTGGCTAACTGGACTGATTACTTGAATTCTGTGTGAATCTGCATCAATATATTTTGCAACTTTTGGTGGGTGGGGCTCTGTGATTCAAAATAGCAAAAGCTGCAGGTTGAAACTGGATGCCAAACATAGCCTGAGGTGGGGGTAATTGTCTTCACAAGTCAGAGCTCAGCATCATAGCCATTTGTCTAGCTAGACCATTTGTCAGCATTATTCAATTACTATAAACTAGTGGTGTGCTCCTGTATGAGCCAGACGTCAATCTTCTTCCAGGTTGTGTACAGGAGTGCTGGGAACAACTGAGAAGCTGCGTGGAATATACTATTTTGGACGAATTATCTGTAACTAAACTCTCTCTCTCTCTTGCTTACATCTGAGAGAAGTTTTCCTCAATTTTGAAGTGGCAGAGCTTGGTATTTGTTTTAGTTTTTAATTCAGAAAGGGTTTTTTTAAAACTGCTTATCTTCTGCATATTTGATTTTCCTTGTGGCTAACTGGACTGATTACTTGAATTCTGTGTGAATCTGCATCAATATATTTTGCAACTTTTGGTGGGGCTCTGTGATTCAAAATAGCAAAAGCTGCAAGTTGAAACTGGGTGCCAAACATAGCCTGAGGTGGGGGTAATTGTCTTCACAAGTCAGAGCTCAGCATCATAGCCATTTGTCTAGCTAGACCATTTGTCAGCATTATTCAATTACTATAAACTAGTGGTGTGCTCCTGTATGAGCCAGACGTCAATCTTCTTCCAGGTTGTATACAGGAGTGCTGGGAACAACTGAGAAGCTGCGTGGAATATACTATTTTGGACGAATTATCTGTAACTAAACTCTCTCTCTTGGATGTCTGGATTTTCTCTGTTTGATTAGCAGGGTACTTTCTCTGTCAAATTGTTGTGTAGGGTATCTTGCTGACAGGAAGGCACTCATCATGCGGTGGGTGAGAGCTTTTAGTCGATTGTTTCGTGAGGACACAGTTTAGGCCAACCCTTCCCACCCCTCACCCCACCCATCCCTGGAAATAGTTCCTTTATACCTGAGGTTCTGACATCATTTCTCGAGTGCAAGGTGCATTTCACTGTCATATCCTCTCTAGCACACTGCACTGATAATATAAGCATACACGTTGTATATATATATATATATATATTTCTATATAATCAAATCACACTTGGCACACATACAAATACAATAAAAAAACTAGATAAACATGTGGGGAATAGTGCAATGTAATGGCTGTGGCAGCAGTCTTCGGGAGTCTTTCTGGAGGCTGAGATGCTGCCCTATTTGCAGACAACTACCTGCCCTGAGGGAGGAAGTTGCCCATCTTCAGGCCACACTGGACAGTAGTAAGGAAACCTTCCCCCAGACCACACTGGACAGTAGAAAGGGAACCTCCCCCATCCAGGGAGCACTAGCGCCACCACCACTACCTCAGAGGTTGCGAAGAAAGCACAGCAGTTGGACCACAGTGGGCTCAGGAGGGTGAGGAGGGTGGAACAGAGGCACACCCAGTCAATTGTTCCACTCCACAATCCATACACCATTCTGGGGGAGCATAGCTCCCCTATGGGTGTACCACAGAGAAGACTGATGATAACTGTCACAAGGAGGCCCACAGAAAGGAGGCAGAGGACACCAAAGGAAAGGAAGCAGCTCCTGGTGGGGACTCCAATTATTAAGGGGTATAGAACTGGGGGAGATGAGAAAATGAAGTAAGGTGCCTGCCTAGTGCCATGGCTTGGAGGGACAGGAGCGCATCCTCAGGATCACGAGAACAGCTGCAAGGGATTCCAGCTGGACGTAATTGTCCACCTAGGGACAAATGACTTGGCTCATCATGAGATTAGAGCAGTGCAGGAGGACATTGCAGAGTTGGGAGGGACCTAAGACGAGTAGCACACACAGTTTCCTTCTCAGAGGTGCTGCCTGTCAAAAGCATGGGGAGGCGAAGGTAATTGGCACCATGCAGTTTAATGAATGGTTGAAAAAATGGTGCGGAGCACAGATTTGGTTTCATTAGACTGGGGTTCCACCTGAGGACACCAGCCTACTGGCAGGATGGTCTGCATCTGTCCAGGAAGGAACAAGTCTTTTGAGCAATCGGTTTAAATGCTTCATTGACAAGCTTTTAAACTAGTCAAAGGGGAGGCACGGACAAGCAGCAGGAAAATCCCAGCCTCTCCCTACAAAACAGGGTACTAAATGAGAAAAAGACAGAGGTAGAACGGTCAGTGGGGGATGCTGCACTGGAAGGTAAAGCCATCAAAAAATGGAGAGCAATGAGTACTAATGCCCGTAGTCTGGGTAACAAGTCCTGAATTAGTGGCCTTGATGGAGGAAGAACATCTGGATATCGTGGCAGTCACAGAAACATGGTACACACAAAACCATTTTAAACTAGTCAAAGGGGGAGGCACTGACAAGCAGCAGGAAAATCCCAGCCTCTCCCTACAAAACAGGGTACTAAATGAGAAAAAGACAGAGGTAGAACGGTCAGTGGGGGATGCTGCACTGGAAGGTAAAGCCATCAAAAAATGGAGAGCAATGAGTACTAATGCCCGTAGTCTGGGTAACAAGCTTCCTGAATTAGTGGCCTTGATGGAGGAAGAACATCTGGATATCGTGGCAGTCACAGAAACATGGTACACACAAAACCATGACTGGGACATAAACATACCAGGATACACTGTACAGGAGGGACAGGGAGGGTAAAAGAGGAGGAGGAGTAGTTCTTACATAAGGGAAGGAATAAAGCAACAGAACAAAAAGGTAAACAGGGAGGAGAAGAAGCACTGTGGGTAAATTTGGAGACAGGCAATGGCACCACAATCTGCACAGGGGTTAGACAGACCTCTCTCAGGGGAGGAAATGGACAGGAAATGATAGAAAGTATACTTAGAATGGCAGAAAAGGGGAGATATTGCTGATGGGTGATCTGAATATGCCAGATGTTAACTGGAGTGCAGTTGCAGCTGCCACTTCAAGAGTGGAGTTATTCTAGATGCCCACAGGGGCATGCCTTAGACAACTAGTACTGGAGCCCACTCGAGAGGGAGCAATATTAGACTTGATTCTCTCAAATGGAGATGGAGAGGATTACAGATGGAAGTGGGTAGCCATCTGGGAACTAGTGACCATCGAACAGTATGGTTCACAATAAACACAGCAATAGAGTCAAGCCATACAAAGGCAAAAGTACTGGACTTAGGAGGGCTGACTTTGCCAAAATGGTGAGTGCTTAAGGAATGCACTAGCAAATGGGAGAGGAAGTGCAGTGAAGGTTCAAGAGAAAAAGAAAGCATTCAGGAAGTACAAGGAATCGCAGAAGGAGCAGGACAGAGAACTGTATCAGTTAAAGCAAAGGAGGCTGGGAAGGCAGTCAGAACAGCAAAGGCCCAAACCGAGGAAAAGATAGCCAACTCAGTTAAGAAGGGGATAAAACCTTTATAGGCACATCAGGGAGCGAAGGAAGACCAAGGGAGGGATAGTGAGGCTTAATAAAGGGAGGGAGGGTGGGCAGAGGAGACTGTGAAAGCAGAGATACTAAACAAATATTTTTGCTCAGTATTTACAAAGGAAGAGGGGAGGTACATAAACAAACAGTAGTAACACTCTGGATACAGAAGTTGATACCGCCCATTTACAGAAGAAAGGGTTCTGAAAGAACTCTTAAAACTGAAGGTGGACAAAGCAATGGGCCTGATGGGATCTCATCCCAGAATTTAAAAGAACTAAGGTAGAACTAGTGACACCACTGACTACCCTTTTAACAAATCATGGAGGATGGGGTGGTACCCAGGACTGGAGGAGGGCAGATGTGATTCCCTTCACAAAAGTGGGAGCAAGGCAGAAGCAGGAAACTATAGACCTGTTAGTTTAACCTCAGTGATAGGAAAATGATGGAATCACTTAAAGGAAAGAATTGTCGAGTATCTAGAGGCCAGAGGGCAGGACCCTAGGCAGCATGGATTCACAGGGGAAGGTCATGCCAGACAATCTGATAGATTTCTTTGACTGGGTGACCAAAGTAGTAGATCAGGGAGGGGCTGTGGACATGGCCTACCTAGACTTTAGCAAGGCATTTGACACAGTCCCACACAAAAGATTAATATGCAAGTTAGCCAGCCTGGGAGTGGGTCCCAAGATGACAGCCTGGGTAAAATTGGCTGGAGAATAGGACACAGAGAGTAATAGTAAATGGAGTCCACTCAGAATAAAGGAGGGTTACTAGTGGGAACTGCAGGGTTCGAAGTAGACCTGGTCCTCTTCAATGTCTTTATAGGTACATTGCAGAGGGACTGGAAGGAAAAGTATGTCTCTTTGCAGATGACACTAAGATCTGCAACAGAGTTGATGCACAGGGTGGGGTGGAAAGGATGAGAAGGGACTTGGCAAGGTTAGAGGAATGGTCAAATGTATGGCAGCTTAGATTCAATGCTAAGAAGTGCAAGGTAATGCACCTGGGAAACAAAAACCCAGGGGAAGAGTACACAATGGGGGGTGAGATACTTACAACAACAAAAATGGAAAGGGACCTGGGGGTAGTCATATCAGATGACCTAAAGACGGGCAAGCAATGTGAGAGGGCAGCAAGGAGGGTTGGGGGGATACTGGGATGCATAGGGAGAGGCATCACCAGTAGAAAACAGGAAGTTATTATCCCTCTGTACAGACAGCTGGTGAGACCCCATCTGGAGTACTGTGTGCAGTTCTGGAGACCCAATCTCCGCAAAGACATAGACAGGATGGAAGCTGTCCAGAGGAGGGCAACTAAAATGGTGCAGGGTCTGCACCGGAAGATATAAGAAGAGAGACTTAAGGAGCTTAATATGTATAGCCTTGAGGAAAGGAGGGAGAGGGGGACATGATAGAAACTTTCAAGTACCTCAAGGGAATCAACAAAGTCCAAGAGGGTAGCATCTTTCAAAAAAGAGGTGTGCAACAACAAGAGGCACAATTTGAAAATAGAGGGGGCTGCCCAGAGGTAATTTAAGAAGTATTTTTTACAGAGAGGGTTGTGGATGTATGGAACGGCCTTCCAAGGAGGCTGTGGAGTCAAAATCAGTGGTGGAATTCAAGCATGCATGGGATAGTCATAAGGCAGTTCTGGGGGTGGGGGTAGGAAGAAGTAGGCTGCTGGTTAACTAGGATCTGCAGCTTATCCAGTAGGTAGGGAAATGGGCAGACTGGGTGGGCCAAGCGGTCCTTATCTGCCGTCAAATTCTATGTTTCTATGTTTCTATGTGTAATAGCAATATCCCACTCGATGGTGTTGGTGATGGCAGGATTTACCCACCCCTGGGGTGTTGTTGGTCACCCGGAACACCCCAGGGCATGGTTAAATCCTGGCATCACCAACACCCTCTCATGGTATATTGCTTAACTATCCACACTTCAGGCAGTATCTTTTCCCTTTAAATATCTTGCTGGAAGATCTTCAAGCAGGCTCCTCCCACACACCCAGGTGGTAACTCCCTTGGCACCCACCTGTGACATCAGATTTGACCCCCTGGAAGCAAAATTTAGTGTGCCACTTGCCAGGGGAGGTTGGGTCGGTTGTGTGGATGTACATCATACACCTCTCCTAGAACTATTGCTACAGGTGAGTAACCTGTTTTCCTAGGGACGTGGATATGGTGTACTATCCACACTTTTGGCAGACTCCTAGCAGTTTTCCAGGGAGGTGGGACAAGGTGCACGTCCCCTACTTAAGGAACAGAGACTGGAGCACCGAGGCCCGAAAACCAGCATCCCGGTGTGACTCAAGGTCAATGTGGTAGTGGGAAATGAAAGTGTGTGCTGACTTCTAGGTAGCAGCCCAGCAGAGTTCCTGGATAAGGATATCCCTGGAAGCAGCCACCGAAGCAGCAGTGTGTCTGGTGGAATGAGCCCTTAGCCCTATGGAAGGCTCCCTACCCGCCATCCAATAACAGAGGTCAATGCAGGAAACAATCCACCTGCAAATCGTCCACTTTGCTGTTGGTCTGCCAGATGCAGCTTCAGTATAGGTGACAAACAGCTGGCAAACCTCTCCCCGAACTCCAGTCGTGTGCTCCTTACAGTAGGCAAGCTCTCACCTCAGGTCCAAAGTATGAAGCCTGTAAGTGGTCTCCGAGATGAGGTTGGTGAAGAACACCGGGAGATTCATCACCTGGTTATGGTGAAACTCAGACAACCTTTGGGAGAAACTTCAGGTTGGGGTGAAGGACAACCTCGTCCCTATGGAAGACCATGTAAGGAGACTCCACTGAGACCACCTGGAGCTCAGTGATCCTTCTGGCAGAGGTGAGGCCTTTAAAAAAGTGCCAGATCACCTTCTCCTGCTCTACCAACAGCATACCAGCCTGCGCCCCGTATGCAGAGATGGCTGCCAGGTGCACTTTAAGGGCTGTCGACCGAAGGACCGACTAGGAGAGAGACCAATGGTAATAGAGAATGTTAGTCACCGGGTAAGACAAAGGGTCAAGCCCTTGCCCTGGCACCAAATGGAGAACCTCTTCCATTTGAAGCCATAGCATTTTTGGGTCGACTCCTTCCAAGAAGCCTCGACCATGGTGAGGATATCATCTGAAAGACCCAAAGCCTGGAACTCTAGCTGCTCAGGAACCAGGCTGTCAAGTGCAGGGATCGGAATACTTTCCCCTGATTGCATGAGAGCAGGTCCAGGCATAGAGGAAGATGCCACAGGAGCCTGCAGCTGAGGCTAGGAAATCGGGGTACCAGAACTCTCGGGGCCAGTCTGGAGTCACCAAGATCATCCAAGCCTTGTCCCTCCTGGCTTTGAGCAGCACTTTGTGGATCAACAGAAAGGAAGGGAAGGCATACAGGAGGCCCGGGGTCCAGGGCCTCGGAAAAGGCATCGCCCTGCAGCATTCCCTGCTGAGGGGGGTGGGCACAATACAGCCTCAGCTTTGCATTCTCCCTGGAGGCAAACAGATCCACCAGAGGGGTGCCCCACCAGAAGAACAGACTGTGCACTAGCTTCTGATGGAGAGATCACTTGTGAGATGCCTCACCCACCCGGATGAGGGCGTCTGACAGCTGATTGGACACGCCAGCCACATGGATGGCAAGGAGATCAGCGTTCAGGCTGAGCATGGGGGTCTAGATGCAGAGAGCCTCCCTGCACACAGAAAGGGAATGTGTCCTGCCCCGTTTGATGAGGTAGTACATGGTTGTGGTGTTGCTGTCTGGACCCGAGTGATCAGACCTCGAAAGTGTTGAGCAAAGGCTGTCAGCACCATCTGAACTGCCTGAAGCTCCAGCAGGTTGATATGACATTGTGACTCCTCAGGGGTCCAGAGCCCATGGACTCTGTGTTCCCCCAGGTGGGCACCTCAGCCCATCAATGAGGCATCGGTCATGATGGTGACTGTTGGCTCCGTGCGGACAAAGGGGATTCCTTCCTGCAGATGTTCCAGGACTGACCACCACTGGAGGGTATCCCACATCAGCTGGGTCACAGTGACCAGCTGGTAGAAGTGACCCTTGTGCTGAGACCACTGACAGGCCAGCTCCCACGGCAGACAGCACATTCTCCACCAGGCCCAATAGACCATGCTGGTGCTGGCTGCCATGAATCCCAGGAGGCACAGGAAATCCCAAGCAGGGTGTAACTGCCAAACTGAAATGATCAGGCAAAGTCCGCCAGGAGTCGAGCTGTGGCTCTGTAAGAGTCAAGCTCTGCCCCAATGAAGTGCATCACCTGCGAAGGTACGCACTCCAACTTGGCCTCATTCACCAGAAGGCCGAGGGTCAAGCAAGTCTGGAAGGCCAGGTCCCTGGACTGCTCCACCTCCTCTCTGCTGGAGGGACCCGCTTATCAGCCAGTCCAGGTAGGGATACACTCAGACCCCTCGACATCTAAGGTAGGGTGCCACCACTGTAATGCACTTGGTGCAAACCCTGGGAGCAGAGAAGAGGACAGGCTGAAGGGCAAGGCCTGGAACTTATAGAGATTCCCTTCCACGTGGAACCGAAGGAACCAGTGGTGGGATAGATGGATGGGAACATAGAAGAAGGCATCCTGAAGATCTAGTGAGCAGAACCACCTATTCTGCTCCAAGGATGGAACTATCTGAAACAGACTGACCATCCTGAAGGTGTGTGACTGAAGGAACTTGTTCACGTCGTGCAAATCTAAGATGAGGCACCAGCCCCCCCCAATCTGTTTCGGAACCAGAAAGTATCTGGAAACAAACTCTGGGCTTACTGGAGGGTCTGGGACTTAAGCCACTATCTCCTTCTTGAGGAGTTTGGCAATGTCTTCCCGAAGGGCTGACAGCATGTCAGCAGACACCATGTCCTCCCATGGAGCGTGGACTTGGCATGGAGGGTAAGCTTTGAACTCTAGAGGCAGACCTTGATGAACCTCTTTGAGGACCCACCTGTCTGTGGTGACAGTGGACCAGGTGGAAAGGAGGTGGTGGAACCGGCCCCCTACAGGAGGACCCAGGGGAGACAGGACAGGCATAAGGGAGGCACCCCCCCAGCCCATCACTATGCAGGCTTGGAGGTGGGGAAGGGACTGGCAGAGGATGCAGCAGGATCTTGACCACCTGATTTGTGGATGACCGAAGCAACTGAACTTCAGTCGAGGGCACCAAGCCTGGGCCTGCTGCCCAGCTGGGAGCCGAGATGGTCACAGGGCTAGAAAGGGGCCAAAAGGGCTTCTTTCTCTGAAGCCTCAGGATCCCTCTGGGCAGAGGTAAAAGAGTCCAGGGTGGCACTGAACTTCTTGATCATAGTGAGGTTCCCTTCTACCCCTGGCCTGAACAAGCTGGCAGCCAAGTCCTGCAGCACATGGTCACCATGGCAGCCACAGACCGGGCGAAGGAATCGCCGATCTTCATGGCCATCTTGAGCTGATGTTTGGCCACTGCATGTCCCTGGTCCCGGACTTGCTTGACTGTGGTCTGTAAGTCAGCCAGGAGCCGGGGAAGCACCTCATTCTGAGTGTCCAGTAAGGCATGAGCAAAATGGGCCATTAAAAGGGCCAAACGCGCCTGCTGAAGGCTGAGAGAAGAGGCCACATAGGCCTTTTGGGCCATTTTTGGCCATGTGATCCAATTTCTTGGATTCTTTGTCAGAGGGTTTATCCACATCCTCGATATTGCCAGAATGCAGAAAGACTGAGTCGGCAACCAAGTCCTCAGCCGAGGAATGTTCGGTGAAACCTCACAGGGAACCCATACGGCCCATATACTTTTGGGCCATACAAGCCAATGGTGCAGGGCAGAAGGCTGGGTGCTGCCAAAGCTCCAGAGCAGGGCCAAGAATGGCCTCAGCGACCGGGAAAGCAACCCTCAGGGAGTCACCTCGGTCGAGAATTTTGGTCAAGGGATACTTGACCCGTTTGTCGACAGGCTCCATCTGAATCCTGGTAGATTCCACAACTAAATGGAGCAAGCCCCCAAAATAAGTGGTTCTGTGCTCTGTAGACAGATCCTCCCCTGATTCAATGCCTAATGGATGAGAATGGATGGAGGAGTCCTCAGACTCTGAGGATTCGCTGAAAAGCAGTCGACCTGCCAAATCCCCACTGACTAAGCAGGGTCTGTCAGGAGTAACACTGACCAACAGCCAACAAGGAAGCCTGGGAGCGGTATGGGTGTCCTTAGGAGGGGGACCCCCCTTTGACTGCACAGGAGGTGAATCCACCCGGATGGGTGGGGAGGCCGGAACAGGCCAAGCCGGAGCAGGCTGGGGCCTTAGTGGCAGCACCCACTGAAGAGACTGGGTGGGGGCTGGAATCTTCTTAACCCTAGAAAGCATGAACTGCTACCACATTAGCTCTTCATAGCACCAGCATATCTTGCGCCGTAGCCTCTCCTCACCCGAGGAGGAAGAAGAGGAACAGTAGCAGCGACGCCACTTGCCCAAGTGCGAGAGTGCCTATGCCGGTGAGGGCAGCTTGACTCCAGGCTACGGGATCTCGACCTCAACCGCTGGGGAACCTGACATCGAGAAAGAGAGGGAGCTGGAGAATGCTGCGATTTCTTCAAGGGAAAGGGATTCCAGTGGTTAGGGACTGGATCAGGAAGCTGGTCAGCCCCTCGGTGGGAGGTGATAGGTAGAACCAGAGTCCTAGAGAGGGAAGTATCCCCCTCATCTGAGGACAACGCATCGACCAGCTCAAGAAAAATATCAACTGGTTGGTCGACGCGCGTCTTGGCCGATGGGCCCAATGGGGAGACCATGGAGCCAGCTGCCTGGATTGTAGGCTCAACTGAAGTTGAAACATCCAAGGAAGTGCTGGAACCTGAGGCTCAGAAGCCCTTGCGATCCCACAATCTTCAATGAGACCATTTTTTAGGGTCTTTTTTTTTTTTTTTAGAAGATTTAGAGGATTCTGTACCCTTAGAAGGATCATGCCCAAGGGTAGGAAGAGATCGACACAAATCCCAGAATGCCCCCATAAAGGTGGCACCAAAAGAAAGTGGCCCAAAAGCCGAAGCAGAAGAGGCATGCTCGACAGCCTTAGCCATCGCCTTCTTGAAGATCACTAGCTGCTCAGCAGACCCTGCAGCCGTGGAGACCATCCGGTGGGTGTCTTTCGAGCGAACCAGAGGGTCCCGTTCATCTGGGCGCCCGAGAAGAAGTTGAGCATGTCGCTCCTGCAAGGTGTTGGGATTCAGGGTGCAACACAGGCCCAGGCAGTAAATGCACGAGGTGTACGGGTCCATCCGGGACATCTTCTGCCCACAGTTGCACTTTTTAAAACTTAGCGCCGACTTCGAGTCATCCATGCTGAAGAGAACGATATTCAAAACTGAATTAGAAAACGAACTTGAAGACGCTGTAGAAAGTTTGCAAAGGGCCTACTCAAATAAAGAACACAAAGGAGGGACTCTTCTTCCTCCAGCAGGAAGGAAAATCTGACGTCACAGGGCGGTGCCAAAAGAGTTACCACACGGGTAGGTGGGAGAAGTCAGCTTGAAGACCTTACAGCAAGATATTTAAAGGGAAAAGATACTGCCAGAAGTGTGGACAGTACACCATATCCATGTCTCTAGAAAAAATGTTTTCCATTTAAGGAAATGCTTGTCACAAGTGGCAGCAAGTTAGAAAGGAGCCTGTATAAGAGATTCTAGAACCAAATTAAGGTCCTACACCAGAACCAATCTATGCATAGGGGGACACAGATGCAGGAGTCCTTTGAGAGACTGTCAGGAGAACTCCAACTGGGTCACAGTCATGCACCCCAAGCGGGCATAAAAGACTGAAATGCCCGAAAAGTGTACCTTCATAGAACAGTACCACAGGCCCAAGTCCTATAGTGACAGAAAGTAGTCAAAGATGATACTGAACACAGAGAAGGATTAAGGAAGTGAGAAGCACACCAAATACTGAAATGTTTCCATTTCAGGGAGTAAGTGTGCTAGGTACAGTCCAACCTCAATTATCCGGACCTCTCAAGGACATTGGAATTGTCCAGATAATCGGACATCTGGATAATCGGAAATTAGGGGAAAAAAACAAACTGGTCCAGCATTACATAAAGCAACTCTTTATTTCACACAAAAAAGGTTAAAATTAAAATGTAGTTTTAAGTTTATATGTACTGTACCACAGTTCACCCGTGTCAGTCTAGTCCAGTACAGTATTAGGTACAGTATTAATCAGTGGATTCAGTTTTGAAAAATGCATTGATTTTCTTCTGCTTTGCACCACTGTATTTCTTTATGGACGCCAGTGCAAGCAGGCGGTTAAGGGTGATCAAATGAATGGGGTCAGCATCGGGCTGGCGTGGCTTTTTCGAGTTCTTCATCTGCCGCAGGTGTTTTTTTTACACTTTAACTCCGGTTCATCCTCAACATTAGTGGCATGGGATTGCAACTGTTCCCTTTGTTTCTTTATGTTGGAAACTTGCTGTTTGCATATGCCACTGCAATGTTGATCGCTTTCTCTCCCTTGCCCAGTTGGTCAACTATGGTAATCTTGTCAGTTATGGACAGGATTTTGCACTTTCTCTTTATTATGGCACCTTGGGCTTCCATCGCGATACACAGCAGACAGAGAATGGGAGAAGTGAACGAGGACACATGGATGCAAGAGAGAACACAGCTCAGGCTACAAGGAAGGTTGAAATCAGGTACTGTAACGAAGACACTGTAGCAGAAGCAAATAAAACAATCTATGAAGGTAGATTAGTGACTCAGACCAGAAGTGTTTAACAGCGGTTAACACCTGTTCAACTAACACCTTGTTAGGTGAGTGTGACATTGCTGTACTACCAGCCTGAGCATCTCTGCTAATCCTGCATTAAAAACCACTTAAGCGCTAAGCGTTTGTAGCTAAACCTATGATTATGTCGGGACCGTGACGGAGGTCCGCTCAAGCAGACAGTCTAGATAATCGAGGTCAGGATAATCAAGGTTGGATGGTAGAAGGTTTACAAGCTGCCAGCAGAAAATCTGAAACCACCTGGAAGAAAGATAGTTCTATGTCCTCAGGAGCCAGATGGGAAGTTGCAGAGACTTAAGATCCTAGGGCAACAAATTGCCTTTGTCATGTGAAAGCAGCCCTGCATTCTGCCAGAGCAGCTCCTAGTATCACCATAGCCCTGTCCTTCTGAATTATGACCAATACCCACTAAATCAGGGGGATTGGAGGAAAGAGGTACATACTGTAAATCTCCTTCCAGGAGAGGAACAACGCATCTGGCCAAAAAACTCCTGGCTCTGGAGCAAGGGAGTAGAAACGCAGCAGTGCTGCATTGTGTACAGTTACTTAAAGGTCATATTCTGGATAACCCCAACAGGAGAAGAGGTCTGGGACCACATCATCCAGGAGTTCTTACTCATGGGACTGAGCAACTGACCTGCTGTCTCCTAGGATGTTCAGAGTGCCAGGCAGAAACATGGCAATGATAAACACATTGTGTGCCAGGGCCCACTCCCACACTGTTATGGCTTCTCTGTAGAAGGGGTAGGAGTGGGCACAACCTTGTTGTTGAGGTACTGCATGACACAAAGGTCATCAGAGAATGGTCCCGAATGTGAAGAGAGAGGGTTTGCAGGCTAAGAGCTATCCTACTCTCCAGAATGCTGAAATGGAGACAGTGGTCCAAAGAGGACCGTACGCCCTGGATCTTTCTTGAGTACATCAGGCAGACCCCCCCCCCCCAACACATCCTGAAGGAATCCTTGATGAGGACCTCCCAGGGGGGTCAAGCAGAAATATGGGGCCTCTGAAGTAGAGGGGGGTGGTCTTGCCACAGCAAACAATCAATCAATCAAATCTTTATTTATTCAGGCGATCATCATTGAGCAAGGCTCATTTACAAGATGGACCTGATAAGGTCAAGGTTCGAGTTGGTACACAGCAATTACATCACATACTTATGAGACAGTTATACATACAGAAAAAAGAAAATGTTATTTATAACACAATAATATACAGAGAACTCACACGTTAAAGCTTGGCAAGAGAAAGTTAAACTAACATCTACAATATGTACAGTACATATATATCACAATGAGGGCCATGACAGTCACTCACATAATGAGTACAAGGATGGTGAAGGGAATATTGGGTGCCATATACTGGCGGTGTCTGGCTGGAAGGAATATACCATATGTGATTGGAATATGGTTTTGTGGGATGACTATTCTATCTCTAGCGGTAGCAACTGCATTTCTCTGTGAAGAAGGCTGTACAGTGCTGCCTGAAGGATGTAAATGGAATGATAATGGACAGTTTTAGGGATTTTGTAGGGTGTTCCATGCTATGGCTAGAGAATAGCTGATTGCTGCCCTCCCTATTTTGGTGTTGACTTTGGGCAATTTGAGCAGGATGATATTGTTGCTTCTTAGGGCATAGGAGCTGGGAGTGGTCAGGTTGAAGCAGTCCAGGATATATCTTGGGAGTTTTTTTGATAAAGCTCTGTAGATCCATAGAGCTACATTTCTGCTCCTCCTGACATGAAGGGAAACCCATCCAACTGCATCATAGAGAGAACAATGGTATTATATGGCAGGTCTGTAATGAACCTTATTGCTCTATGGTATAAGGTATCCAACTTTTGAAGGTAGGGAGGGGCAGGACTATAGAGGAAGTCTGCGAGTCAATGACTGATAGAAAGATGGCCTAGACTAATCTCATCTTTGAATCTCTATTAAGGAAGGGTTTAATCTGTAGAGGAGGCCAGGCCTTAGGCGGCTTTTTCAGCAGTTGTTCTAGATGCTGAGTAAAGTCAAGTCTGTTGTCAATCCACACACCTAGGTATTTGAAATTTTCAACATACTCCAGATTTTCCAAGTATAGTGCATATCTGGGGGAGACTGATTGAAGAGGATGTGTTGGTGGAGTTTTAGGTTGTGAACATCATTGCTTTGGTTTCTTTGCATTTAGAAGTGCTTTTTCTCAGAAGCTGATGTTGTAACAGGGAGAATTCTGCTTGTAGGATTTCATGAGCAACTTTAGATGAAGGGTTGCTGACATACAGTACAGTGTCAACAGCAAAGAGATGTACTGAGGACTTGGTAAGGGTTGAATCAATTTTATTTATATAAATGGCAAAAAGGATAGGACCCAGAATAGAGCCTTGGGGGACTCCTCTTGACAGTGGTCTTAATGGGGAGAGGTCACCTTCAGCTTTTACCTGCTGTGATCTACCGGAGAGGTAGCATCTGAACCACTTAAGGGAGGATGGATCTAGGCCAATGGAGTGTAGGGATGAGAGCAGCAGTTCATGGTCCACAGTGTCGAATGCTTTGCTCAGGTCCAGGAATACTGCACAGACATTGTTCTTTTTATCCAGTTCGGTTTGTCAATCATTGGTGACCTTGGCTAATGCAGTGATAGTGCTATGTTTGGCCCTGAATCCAGATTGAGCTGGATTTAATAGACTAGCATTGTCCAGATATTCCCTTAACTGAATACTCACTAATTTCTCCAGCATCTTGGATAACACAGGTAGGATGGAAATGGGCCTGTAGTTAAGATCCATAGGGTTCCCTGATTTTAGAAGGGGGACCACTTGGGCTGTCTTCCACAGCGTGAATAGAGCCAGAGTTTAGGAAAGGTTAAAGAGGTGAGTTAGGGGACTGCAAGCACATGACACGCAATCTTTAGAAAGAATGGGTCCAGAAGATCTGCTCCTGCACTTTTTGGTATCTAGATGCCATAATAGATCCTCAACTTGTTTCAACAGTATAGGTTTGAAGCTAAAGGAGGAGTCAACTCTTTGTTCACCAGTATAGTGGGAGCTTAAATGATCCCTTAATAGGTTAGCTAGGGAGGAGTCAAAGGCAAGGCCAGCTGTTGTGAAGTGGTTGTTGAATGCATCCAGGATTTCCAATGTGCCAGTAATGGGGCCATAGTTACTATGTAAATGGATTGGAAGGGGGTTGTTAACATCCTGGCCCATCATACCCTTGATGGTGCCCCAAAATCTAGCAGTATAAGGGGCCCATGACCAGAACAGAGTGATCCACAGACTGGGAACCTTGGCCCACTATGCATGAAGCTTCCACTGAGGGAGTACAGTCACAGTGGCAGCCACCATGAGGCCCAGGAGCAAAAGCATTGATCCTGCAGGGATCCTAGTGCTGGAGACAATCTGCGTCACCTGGGTTATCAGAGTGTCTGCAAATTAATCTGGGAGAAATGCCTACACCATGTCCAAGACAGTGCTGATAAACTTAAAGCACTAGCTAGGGGTTCGAACTTGTCTGGGTTTATCAATCAGGACATCCAGTTGGTCCATTAAGGGCGGGTCTAGTACAGATTCTGTATAGCTGCTTCCCTGGAAGGCAGGGTACCTTGAGTAGCCAGTCATCAAGGTAAGGGAATACCTACTGGGGATCCCAACAAAACGCCACAGCCACCACAACAAAGTACTTGTTGAAGACCCGACAGAATTAACAAAAGAGCAAGACATAAAATTGACAGTGCCGACCGTGCAAAAAGAAGTGCAGGTACTGTCAATGACTGCACTAAATCTTGAATTGCAGATCTGCATCCTGAATCTCCAAAGTGCTAAGTCAATCCCCCTTATAGCAGCAGAGGAAGAAGGGACTAAAGACAGACCACGCAAAACACTGTGTACGCATTTATTCTTTTGGGTCTCTGAGGTCCAAGATGGTAGATTGCCCATTTTCTTCTGGACCAGGAAATATCTTGACTAGAAATCCGAGTTGAGTTCAGCCAGGGGTACAATCTGAATTGCCTTCTGGTCCAAGAGAGTATGGACTTAGGTCAAAGGTAATGTAAGTGTCCTGGAGGGCAGTTAAAAGGACTAGAAGGATGCACAGGACGAGGTGCTCATAATTCCAATGTGGGACCTTTCTGAATAATACCAAGAACCCACCCACCTAACATGATCTGCAATGTTATCAGAAACAGTGAAATCCTGCCCTCTACCTGAATCCTCGGGGTGGGGGTGGGGGGAGATGGGGAGGCAGCAGAGGCAACGACCAGTACCCAATTTCAATTTTTGTTGTGGGATAAAATCATTGAGCACAACTCATTTGCAATGACGGCCCAGCACTCACACATTGGTTACAGAAGTAAATCACATCAATAACAAAAATAAATATCATCATTTATTTGTTTATTTCATTGTTCGGAAAAAAAACTTTGAGTGAAAGCTTTTGCAAAGGTTCCACGTCAAGTACATGGCATATACAGTACAACAGAAGGGGAATTGCCCCCTCTGCAGTTCACACTTCATGGGAATCATATAACACATAGTAACAACACTACATATACTGTATTAAGCACAATACACATAATACAATTATTGCACATCAGTACTCTACACCATTAAATTTCCACGAACCCTGGACAGCATTTAACTCTGGAATTGACTTAAAAAACAACTTCACCTCATTTAAGTGGGGCATTTTACTTAAGATGACCCTTAACCCTGGTGGTAGTGGATTCCAAAGTTGTGGGATCATGTGATTATAAAAATACATTCATCTTAGTTGTTTAGATTTGGTAACCGGGTAAGCCCACTAAGACCAGAGGTCCCTTTTTCAGTTGTTCTGCTCCTGGGTACAAGTAGTTCCAAGGATGCAGCATTCTGAAGATTTCAGGGTACATTTAGCAAAGTGACACACCAAGTACTCTGGCACCAAGCCATATACATGTTTTACAGCTCTAGTTTTCTTTGGTTGGAAAGTGAGATCCCCCCCCAATCTCTTATGAAGTTCACAGTGATATATACTTTTGGCATCAATAGTAGAAAACAGGAAGTTGTTATCCCTCTGTACAGACAGTTGGTGAGACCCCATCTGGAGTACTGTGTGCAGTTCTGGAGACCCCATCTCTGCAAAGACGTAGACAGATTAGAGGCTGTTCAGAGGAGGGCAACCAAAATGGTGCAGTGTCTGCACCAGAAGACATACGAAGAAAGACTAAAGGAGCTTAATATGTATACCCTTAAGGAAAGGAGGGAGAGAGGAGACATGATAGAAACTTTCAAGTACCTCAAGGGAATCAACAAAGTCCAAGAGGGTGGCATCTTTCAGAAAAAGAGATGTGCAAGAACAAGGGGGCACAATTTGAAGATAGAGGGGGACGGCTTAGAGGTAATGTGAGGAAGTATTTTTTCACAGAGAGGGTTGTGGATGCATGGAACAGCCCCCTGAGGAGGTCGTGGAGTCAAGAACAGTGGGGGAATTCAAGAATGCATGGGACAGACATAAGGCAGTCCTAGTGGGGGGTAGGAGGAAGTAAGCTGTTGGTTAATTAGGATCTGCAGCTTATCTGTTAGATAGGAAAATGGGCAGACTAGGTGGGCCAAGCGGTCCTTATCTGCCGTCAAATTCTATGTTTCTATGTTTGGAACATTCTAATACTAACTGGGCTAAGTGACTGCAAAGAATGTTCAGATGATGTAACCTGCCTTTAAAAAGTGATTTATAGCATATCCCCATAATCAAATAATGGGAAAATTTGTGACACAATGATCTTTATACAAAGTTCAGGATCGAGAAAGTTTTGATATTTGTACAGTAATCCTATATGAATTCCAATTTTCTTTGTCAATTAATTGACATGAACATCACCAGATCTGCAAGGCTCTAACCTAAAATACAGATATTTATAGGTGTCAACCTGCTCCAGGAAGGTTCCATCATCTGCAATAATCTTTAATACTGGAATCAGGGAAATATCAACTTGAAGGAAAACCCAGAGGTCATAAGTTTGGTTTTCCCCACATTTAACTTTGATTGGAAGCATACTGCAGCTTCTCCTGTACCATCATGAGGGATGCATAGGAAGCACAGATCACTATCATCTGTGTATAAATGGTATTCCAGGTCTTCGATGCAACCCCCAATCCCCAAAGATAAACTGTAAACAATAGGGGTCTAAGAACCAAACCTCTTGAAAGTGCTAACTCTTGAGATGTTCTCCCATTTACCACAGTACACTGTTTGCAGTTCTCAAAATAAGACATAAACCACATAAATGCTTTAGCTCCTAGCCACATTCTCTCTATTTACTCAACAGGACTACATGGTCCACAGTGTCAAACACCTTGGAGAGGTCAACAAAGATTGCCCCGGTATACTTCCCACAGTCCATAGCTTTGTTAAAGTCATCCAAGACCTTCAACATGGAGGAGACTGTACTGTACTCATTTCTGAACCCAGAGTGAAGGGTATCATAATGCCTACCCTTCTCAAGAGAATCCCACAATTGTCTAGCAACTAACCAGTCAATAATTTTGGATATAACTGGGAGGAGGAAATAGGGTGAAAGGTCAGTCATCTGAGTAGAGCTGCCCTCTTTAAAACTGGGGACAACCATGGCCAACTTCCAACCCTAAGGGAAAACTCCAGACACCAATGACCAGGTTAAACAGATAGAGTAAAGGTTCTGCTATCTGAAAAGTAGACTACTTTAGTAGACGTGGGAACAACTCATCAGGTTCATTACTCTTGTTAACCTTCAGCTCAAGCAGTGCTTCAAGAACCTCAAGTTTTTGAATATCATCAAATATAAAAGGCTTATTAATATTTGGGCTGTTCCCACCAACTAAAAATTGAGCTGCATTACCCTGCTCGGGAAAGAAATGTCCTGAGTTGACAAAGAAAGAATTAAGTTCATCTGCCAAGATATCTTTTTGGATTTCCTGTTCCTTATCTTTCACAATTTTTGTGTTTACGTTACTAGTACAGTTCCCATTTAGTTTTTTTTTTTTTTTATAGTTGCCCAGACCTTTTCTGGATCAACTGCCTCCTCTGCTCTATTTTTCCTAAAAATGAATTTTTAGTATTTCTCACGTCTACTGCATATTTATTCCTTAACTTCCTGTATAGTTCCCAATCTCTGAAATGTCTTAATTCTTTATGTTCTGCGCCTTTCTTCACATATTGTTTTCTATAATTCTGTTTATCTCATGGTCTCCCTGGTTGCTGACCCCCACAGCCCCGTTACCTGGCTTCTCCGGGGCTTACCTTACACTGTCATCCTCTGCCACAGGACTGTGGTGGTGCCTGGTCACCAGTGCAGGGCCTGCAGAGGGTCAGGATTCATCCTGCCACCTGGGGTGTTTTTCCCCCTGGGGCCCACGGATGTGCAATGGGCATGACATGTGAGCTCTGCTTCCACAGAAATGCCCACAGCCTCCTGAATACAAGTTCCCCTTTCCCCTTCCCTATGTGGTGGCATCGCATGCGCTGCCACCAGCCACCACTGGGTGGCAGTAAAGCAGCGTGCCACAATAACCTCCCCTCCCTGAAGAAGGAGAGCTGTCCTAGGCACACTCAATCTTTCCCCTCCCTGCCAGCCAACGAGCAACCAGCGTCCATTCCTGACCCTGGGTCGCTGGTATGGCAGGAGGTAAGGCACCCAGCACCTCAGCTCTCCATACCACTGAGCCAGCTCTTTCTCCACATCTTATCCTTTTCCTGCCTTAACCTTTGTTGTGCCACAGACTGATATCAGTCCAGAATTCCTAAATGTTCTAATTCTGTTGGCAGCCTAAAGGCCAATTTCAGTAGAAGATGAGAATACCAAACGGCTGAATTATTTTTCAATTTCCTCTGTTTATTGGCATGTGTCTATCATAGCCATGTTTCAATTCAGAGACAAAATAACCCCAGCTAAATCCAGCTCTGGAATCAGTCTGAGTCTGCCCCAGTCAATTCCCTCCAAATCAGCTGCAAAAGACAAAAAATAACCCTTTAAAAAGATCTAAAGTGGACCAGTTTTGGACTGCCATGAATTCTAGCTCTACCTCTGACACAATAAACAGTGTTGTGGTCACTAAATAAGTCTACCATAACACCCACCTCCCTAAAGTTTGGAGGGCAAGCTGTAAAAATCAGGTCATACCCTGACCTTTAGGGATCTTAAAATGAGTACCTGAAGACCGAGGCCTGGGGGCAAAGGCCCCAGTGTTAGACTGACCAGGGCCCTGTACATGGGAGGAGTGGGAGTCTTGTGAAAAAAGTACCACCACCACCACACCCATGTGAGGGCTCAGTATCAGAGGACTTCAAGAAGCAATGATCCATTTTTGAAGATTATAACTCTTTCCATGTAAGCTCCACATTGTGGCCACATAATTTCTGCCCATGAAAAAGGTGAGTTTAGGACAGATTGTATTAGTTTTAAAACCAGCCAAATGCAGCCATGAATACTGACAAAGGCACATGCCAGATGTAGCAGTACAAGTAGAAGCATCAGAGATGTCATATGTGGAATGAAGTAAATGCTTACTGTTCTCAAATTCACACGCAACACACTGCTGCACTTCAGTCTTCGCAGTGCCTTTGGGGTGACTGGCCAATTTAGCCACTATAGTAGATAAAAGGCTTCCACAGGCTATTCTGATATTAAATCATATAAGCCTGGTAACAAGCAATACAGAAGCCCAGTGAGGTGGAGGCATTAATTTGTTTGCCCAATAATGTCCAGTTTTCTGGCTTTGTTGGGAGCAAAGAGCTCATGTGACAGGGAATGCTGATGGAAGCAACAGGAATGGCTGAGCCGATGACAGAGTAATTGTCAATGGCAGAGACTGCAAAAGTCACTGAAATAACAATGGCAGTAGCCAAATCAACAGCACTTGCCTTGGTGGCATCAGCTGGTGGACTCAGAGAAAGTGATGACGGGGCAGTGCCTGTTGGCAATGTGCTAGGAACGGGCAGTATGCTACTGACAGCAGAAGAGTTGGAGCCTGGGGCAGATGTTGGTGTCTGTTAATGAAGCAGCCCAAGACTTACTCTTATGGGGATTCAGGGATAATTTTGGTTTGGGAATGTGGCTTTGAATATTCACAATAGTACTCCAAACAGCACCTTTTGGACTTGTCCTTCAATGAATGGCATTTTTCCCATGAAGGCAAAAGTATGGCTGTCCAATGTGGAGACATGTGAGGTTCCCTTATGGCAGATCTGGCAGAGTGAGCAGGAGACCCCAGGTAGATGCTGATGCTGGCTGGCGTGGCATCCTCTGTGTTCTGCAGGAAATTTTCTACAGCCTTCTGGCGGTGTCTCCTCATCACCTGGTTGAAGCCCTGCCAAAAGGACCAGTTTTCCTATCATGCCAATGGCCCAAGCAGCAAATAAAGTGTGTGAACGTAGTCCAAGGTAGCTGCACTATGGCACAGTACTTCTCAATCAACTATGACAGGCAGTCCACAATCTTATGCCCCCTTTACCTTTTCTGAAATTACCTTTAAGCAGGTTGAAGAGCAACTGCTTAGGTTTGATACTAAAAAGAGCACTGAAGTGGATGATATAGATCCCTTCTTTTTAAAACTGGGCTATCACTACCTCACAGCTCCAATTACTCACTTATTTAATCTATCATTAACTGAGGGCAATGTACCTCAGGTCTGGAAGGTAGCTCATCTACTACTTTTCTTTAAGTCAGGGGATCCTAGTGATCTAAATAATTACAGGCCTATCGCAATTCTACCAGTCCTCTCAAAACTGCTGGAAAAGCTGGTCAGTACTCAACTAAGAGCCTTCCTGGAGAAACATCAGTTAATAAACCCCTTGCAGTCTGGATTCAGACCATCTTATAGCACAACTTCTGTACTGTCCAAAGTAACAAATAACTAGCTAGCGGCTAATGACACAAAAACTAGTTACGGTTGCTGTTTTTCTGGACTTCAGCAAGGCTTTCGATACTGTGGACCATCTACTACTTCTCAACAGCCTTAAACAGCTAGGTTTCAGTATTAATGTGACAGACTGGATCGCCAGTTATCTGGAGGATAGACAACAGCAAATAAAAATAAATGGCACCCTCTTGCTTCTATTCCCACTTCAAAGGGGGTGGGGGGGTCCCCCAGGCCTCCATTTTAAGTCCACCGCTGTTTCTGATATATGTTAATAATTTAACGAAGAACATCTCTGACTGTAAGATTCACTTATTTGCTGACGATACGGTACTGTATACCTCTAAATCCTCATTCATTCAAGCCAGTTTAATACTTCAATCCGATTTTAATCAGCTCCAGCATAATCTAATCTCAGCAAAATTAACATTAAATACTAAAAAAACATGGTAATGTTTTTCCATCTGCCAAAGTCAGCTGCAGCAAGCCTTGACTACAGTAACGCTACCCCCTATTATCACTCTTTTAGGAGATAAGCTTGAGGTTGTGAATAACTTCAAATACTTAGGTTTTTTACTGGACTCCCACTTGTCATTTGCCCCCCCCACACTGAATCACTGTCCAAAAAACTGAAGCAGAGATTGGGGTTCTTTTTTAGGAACAAATCCCTTTTCTCAGGATTCAAGAACCAGACTGGTACAGGCCACCTTTTGCCACTACTAGACTTTGCAGATATAATATACAATAACTGTACAATTGCCAGCCTTTGTAATCTGGACGCTCCTTATCACCAGGCTATACACTTTATTACCAATGCCCCGGCTGGAACACACCATTGTACAGGAGATGAATTGGACCTCACTATCAACCAGGATACTTTTCCATATATATACAACTGGGTATATAAAGCACTCCTAAATAAGTGCCCCCCGTATATATCTACTACCCTGCATCGTTCTCGAAGCTCCTCTGCGTTAAGGAAATGCGTATATAGTTCATTGGACATACCCAAAACCCATACCCAAGCCAGCAAGTTAGCCATGAGTTACGTCCTCCCTACAGCCTGGAACAAACTCCAAAGTACACTTAAATTAAAAAACCTAATACCCTTAAACGCGTTCAAATCTCTCATGGAAAAAAACTACCCCAGAAATCTGTCAGTGCTACTAATTACTAAATTACTGTCCTAGCTAGCTCTTGTCTTACCCTTCTAAAAAACATCTGATAAAAGCTGTATTATGCACTTGTTTTTGTCTGTATGTGTGCTCGATGCTTCCGGCTGTTACTGGTATTATCTTTTGCTACTATAACTGAATGTTTCTCATTCCTTTATTTTATCTATTATATGTATTATAATGCTTATTACGTTACTTTATTTTTTTTTTTTTTGATCTTTATCCCACCTAACCTAGCTGCCAGCCGCCCGGTACTTTCGGCTCGGTCACGGGCCAATGGCTTCCACCCCCCAAATCGGCCTCGGGCCCTCCGGTACCCCGTGGCTTACCCCCCACACACGGCGGGGCTGCGGGATGCGGAGGGGAGACACCACCGCAGACACCGGGATAGGGCGGAGGGCTGGCCTGGGGGGCTAATTGAAGCTGGCAGGCTTCATTGAGGCGGCTGGCAGGCGTCCATTTCCGTTTTCGAGGAGGTGAGGGTCGTGCAATGGCGTCAGGCGTCCGCCCAGCCTCGACCCTCTCCCTTGCGTCAGCTGCCTGGAACTCCGGCCTCCGCCAGGGGTCCCAGCGCCGAGAATGCTTGCCCACCCTCCCGGAGAAGGAGAGCTGTCCATCGGACTCGATCCCTACTCTCCGGCGACTCTCTGACGACCCGTCCGTTCGAACCCGGTCGCCGTGTCGCAAGCGAAATCCAACCGCTGCGCTGGCAGGCCGGCTACGTTACTTTATTTTTGTCAACCTGCCACATACCGTATCGTATTGTTACTGATGTTTACTGTATAAGGGATCGCCTTGTGAATGAGCCTGCTCAATGGTTGTTATCCCTTCAAAATAAACTGAACTGAAGTCTCTAAATATCTACAGGCTACACCGCCAAAAGCAAAACAAAAAGTGGAAACTTCTTCAAAGGAACAGATGATGACTGCTATAACAAAAAAATAAGTAAAAAAAAAAACAAACAAAAAAAACTGAACTTCAATTGACCAAAATCAATGAAGACGTTTTCCACAGTTCGATAAGTGTTAGAACAGTGAGTGGGAGGAAAAACTTAGGAGGTATGGGATCGCCAATGTTATATAGGTGGTTCTGTCATACATGAGTCGCCCCAGCTAGGCAAATGTTTCCAAGTGATCCTGATGCCGATGGCTTACAGTTCCAAATGTGTGGCTCCACAGAGGGAGATCTCCTTTAAGAAGACCCTGCTCTTCAGGACACTATTCAGTCATTCGCACTTGAAGTCTGACAGCTCATGGTGGCCTGACAGAGTAGACATAGGTTTTCAACTAGCATATCACATACTTGCTGATATTGAGAAACTTACTAACAGTGAGAAAGGAAGGGGCAGACAGTGTCTACCTCAGTCCCAGCAGCACTAAGTATTTCCTTGAATAATGTATTTTATTCTGATCCCCAGCATGTGTGGGGTAAGCTTCCCCCATGCTGTCAGTGTCACTAACTCCCCTCATACAAACAACCATGCTGGGGACAGTAGGTGTGGGGTGAGATTTTCTCAAACAGCCAATGTCACTAACTCCCCAGTTCTACCGGCCATGCTAGAAACAGCAGGTATGGGGTGAGCTTCCTCCACACTGTCAGTGTCACAAACTCCTATCACACATCTCACCATCCTGGGGGAACAACATGTGTGGGTGGGCTTCCCCTGTACTGTCAGTGTCACCAACTCCTCCTTTACACCTGACCATGGACGGAAGACATTATGCATGGGTTGGGCTTCCCTTGGGCTGTCTGTGTTACTATTTCCCCTCACACACTCGACTATGCCAGGGAATGCAGTTGTGGGATGGGCCTTCCCCACACAGTCAGTGTCACAAACTCTCCTCACACACTGATCATGCCAGGGAACAACAGGTTTTGGATGGGCGTCCCCCATGCTGTCAGTGTCAGTTATTCCAGTCTCACACCTGGAACTGCTGAGGGATGGCAGATGTGGGGTGGGCTTCTCTCACACTGTCAGTGCCACTAACTCCCTTCACTCACCCAAACATGCCAGGGTACAGCAGGTGGGGAGTGGACTACACACTGTCAGTGCCACTAATTCCCCTCACATGCTCAACTGTGCTAGGCGGTAGCAGTGGACAGCACTATTACCTTCTGCATCCAGCTGTGACACAGCTAGCAGAAACATTGGAGATCATTTCCACAAATCTTCTGAGGTGTGTGTGTGTGGTTGGGGGATTTTATTTTTTTATTTTATTTAGTTTTTGTTGACTGGGTAAGTGCACTAGACAAATCCTGCCTATTTTCAGGCACGACCCGGGGGAGGGGGATACAGATGAATGGCAACTGACCTTGAACCAGATTAAGCTGTTGGTGGTATTTTGAGTGAATGAGGGAAATTTAGCCAGGACACCGGGAAATTCCCCTACTCTTTTCGATAAGTGCCATGGGATCTTTAACATCCACCTGAACTACCACCAATCCAGGCAGATGGGACCTCGGTTTAACGTCTCATCCGAAAGACGGCACCTCAGAAGTGCAGCACCCCCCTCATGATGCACTACAGTGTCAGTACTGGGATATTAACCCAAGTGCCAGATGTGGGAACTGAACCCACAGCCCTCTGATCTCCCGGCGTCAGAGGCGAGTGTGCTACCTACTGAGCCACTGACACTGCTATGGAACAAGATGGAGGTTAACAGTACGACTTACCGAAATAGCTTGTCCACCTCAGTGTGAAAGCTCTGCTTCACAATGTTCCACTCCAGCTCTGAATCCTGTCAGAGAAAGGGAAGAAAAAAATTGGTATAAGAAGTTACATACTCGTAACTGTAGTTATGCTATTAATATTCAGTTCTTCACATCCACACTTAAGCAGTCTTCCACTGAGCATGTTTAGCCACTGGAACAGTCTTCAAGCTTGACTCCTACTATACTTGGTTCTATACTTGGAGATAAGTCAGAAAAAGACTAATGCTAATCTGGCCTGTCTCCTGCCTCAGTGGGACCATTTTATATATATGCTGTTTAGCAAATAGTCATCCAGTTTCTTCTTAAAAATTCCAAAGGAGTCTGCTGCCACTACCTCATTATGCAAGATGTTCCACATTTTAACCACTCTTTGAGTAAATAAGCTTATCTTGGTGTTTTTCTTGGAGAGCTGTACCTTGATTTGTTTACTATGACTCCTAAGGTATACATCTCTCACATTAAATTCTAGCTCCAGATTATTTATCAGCTCTTTATCCCCTAAGATTTTAAACATCTGAAGCAGATCTCTCCTAAACCTCGTTTCTAGAGTATATATATAGCTCTAATTCCTTTAATCTAGTATCATAGAGCTTGTCCTTTAGTCCTGAGGTCATTTTGAGGGCACTATGCTGAACCCTCTCAAGATTCTGGATATCCCTCCTTAGAGAGGGGCTCCATAGTGGGGTACAGTAGTCAAGGTGGGGTCTGATAAGTTTTACACAGTGGTACCACACAACCGCCACTTCTGCACAGGAAAGCCCTACGGATGCAGCCCAAAATCCTGTTTGTTTTTTTTTAACTATGTCAGTGCATTCTTACTAAACTAAAGGCCATTGTTTATTAAAATTCTCAGGTCAGACGGTTCTGTGGCGCTGGGTGACAGGGGATCACCTGGCATGCTGGCAACCGGGGGTTCATGACCGAGCTTGGGACGACAGGAGTAGAGGCCGGCAGGGAGGGTTCAGAGCATCCAGTGTATACTCTCCTCCCCAAGGGTGGGGGTGGGTGGGCACAAGCTGGAATCGCTCTTGAGTGGTTCCTGGTGGCCTGCTGGGGCAGCGTATGTTGCGGCATGGGTGATCACGCACCACTGTGCATCCAGCTAGGATGCCACCTGCATGCCGCTGCATTGTGGGCGGAGGGTGGGCCGGATGGGAGAAAAGGGAAAAATGCCCCTCAGTCGACCAGATGATGGCTGTCAGTCCCCCCCCCCCCATGTGCCACGACAGCCCAAACAGTGTCTGTGACAACTTCTGCCATGCCCAGGATATGTGAAAGCCCTTCGGGGTGAATCTTCTCCCCTGGCTGCCAAGGAAGGGTTACGTCTGGTTACTTGGGGACATGGTGTTAGTAAGGAGCGGTGGATGGTGTACAGGGGTCTGTGGTGATGGTGGAGAGCCTTGGTGGCCCGAAGGAGTGGCTGGCCGAGGGGGTCGGAGGAGGAGCATAAAAAAAATGTTCTCAGGTCTCTTGTCCTATTATGGGTGAAGTGGCAGGAGCTCACATGGGCCAACCACCTTCTCAGCTCCTCACACCTTAGTATGAACCTTAGTATCTACTGCCTTAATATGCTGCTGTTTAACCTGTATTTGATGTTTTTATTTTTTATGCCTAAGTCCGTCACAACACACGTTTTTGTACTAATGGTCATTTCATTTTTGTGTTGTGACCATGATTCCATTATTTGCAGGTCCCTTACTAGTTGGTCAATTTGCATGCTTGTGTTTACTACTGCTCCTATTTTGGTATCATCTGTAAACTTTACAACCCAGCTTTTGGTCCGTTTATTTAAGTCTGCTATAAAAAAAAAGTAAATAGGACTGGCCCCAGCACCAGTCCCTGCGGGATTCTGCTCAACACCCCTCCAGAGTTTGATAGGGCACCTCTTACCTGAACCCTCTATGTTTTCCCACTCAAGCAATTTGATATCCATGTCATTAGTTTGTTGTCAATTTCTGAATCACAGAGTTTTTTTTATAAGTATATTGTGAGGTACCTTGCCAAATGCCTTCTGGAAGTTGAGGTAGAGTACTGTATGTCCACCATGCAGTTTTGTTCTAGAGTACGGCTCACCTTTTCATAGACAGCTAGTGTATTTGTTAGGCATGATTTGTTCTTACGAAATCCATGCTGGGTTACACCTATGATGTTTTATTTTCATGTCGTCCTCAAATTTCGTCTTTATAATGGTCTCCATCGTTCTGCCCTAAATCAATGTTAGGCTTATTGGCCTGTAATTTGATGCCACAGATTTATTTCCTTTCTTAAAAACAGGGACCACTATCGCCCTCCTCCAGGTGTCGGACACCTCATCAGTTTCAACGTCCATCTGGATCCGATGATTTATTTCTGTTTATTTTGTTTGTTTGGTCCATAACCTCAGTTTTAGTTATACTTTGAGCTATTTCACTATTCCCATTACCCAATCTATTCTCAGCTTAAGTATTTGTACCTGCCATTTTATCACCAGGTTTGTTGTAAATGGAGCACAAATAGTCACAAAATTCAGCCATACTACCTTATCATGTCCTCCAGCTCAGTCTTCACTGCTCTCAGATCTGCATGTTGGAAACAGAAACCAAAAGCAAGTCCTATCACGGTAAGCTGAGTGGGGCACATGGATGAGAACGGAATACTAGTAATAAAGTTATCTTCTAACTGTCTAGATTCAGTTCATTATCCACATTTAGGCAGACTTCAAAAAGCCCTCCAGGAGAAGGAGGAGGAGGTGGAGGAGGCTAGGCATACATCCTCGGGTTTTTTTCTCCACCCAACTGGCCTGATTCAGGCTGCAGTCAATGCAGCAATGTCATCCTGCCATCCCCAGGATTTACCTCTCCTCCAGGGGTCCCCACAAGTTACCCCTTGTAGCAGGGCCAGGGAGGATGGCTTCCCCCTCCCCCCACCCAGCACAATCTAGAGTGTGGAAGAGATGCCTGGCTAGCAAGTGCAGGGCCTATGGTGGATTGAGCCACCATGCTGCTTGGTTGGCTTTTTTCTCCTTTTCGGCTTGCTCACCTCCCTGACGCACAGCCCTGTAAGACCATGTCACACATGGTTGCCTTGTGACGGATAGCTCCCCAGCCCAATGCCAGGCGTCGCTCATATAGCAAACACTGCACTATCCCACCCCTAGCTAGCAGTGCTGCTGAGCAGCAGTGCCATCCCCCACACCTGGGCTATCCAGCCTGCACCCTGAGCTCATTCTCTATCTTTGGTCACCGACATGAGAGCACAGCATGCTACCCATTGCACTAAAAGGTGGCACTGCCTGAAGATTTTTAGGTAAATAGAGACTGGAGGACTCAGGACCCAAAAGCAGCATCCCACCTACTGTGTAGGTCAATGGCATAATCAGATATGAACATAATATATATTAGACCTGGAAGCAGCCCTACATATCTCAGCAATGGGGAGGAACCTGGCAAAAGCAACAGAGGCAGCAGTACATCTGTTGCAGAGAGAATGCAGATCATCAGGAAGCTACTCCCCACCCAACTAATAACAGAGAACAATGCAGGATGTGACATACCTGCAAATGGTCTATTAGCTGCAAGTCTGCATTGGGCCGCTTCAGCATATGTGACAAACAGCTGGCGAACCTCACTCTGCTCTTGGTAAACAGCAGAGCCTTGTGGACATCAAATGTGTGGAGTATGAGCTTGACATCTCAAGCATAAAGCTTCTGAAAATACAGGACAGCATCAAGGCCTGGTTCTTGAATTCATTAATCACCTTGGGCAGGAATTTCATATGGGGGAGCAGGACAACCTTGTCAATGTGGAAACTCAGATATGGTGGCTCTGCAAATAGCACCTGGAGTTTACTTGCCAGTTTGGCTGAGGTAATGGTGACCAATTACGTGGTCTTTCATGACAACCATGACAGATAACACTTGCTCATAGGTTCAAACAGCTTGCCCATTAGCCAGCGGTAAGTCCCACAGTGGAGGTGCGGCATGCACTGGAGAGGACATGTGTTCTAAGCCCTTTAAGAAATGAGAAACTAGTTTCTCCTTGTCCATAGTCTGTAAACTGGCTTTGGCACGATGAACTGAGTGGCCACCAAGTGCACCTTAAGGGACGTGGTTCACAACTCTGACTTTTGACAGGGACAAGAGGTAGACAAGAATGTGCTTTACTGAGCAGGAAAAGGGTGACAGCTGATGCTCTTTTCACTAGCAACAGAACCTACCTCTTCCATTTAAACCAGTAGGTTTTATCAGTTGACTCCTTCAGAAACATCTCCAGCATTCTGTGAACATCCTTGAAAAACCCAACCCTGAAACTCTAGCCACTCAGAAACAAGCCAATCAGGTGCAGGGACTGGAGGTCTTGGTAACTAACCATCCCCTAGACCTCATCAGAAGATATGGCCAAACTGGAAGCAGTTAAGAGGCCTGCTGCTGTTTTGTTTGTTTGTTTGTTTTTTATCAATTCTTCTTCCCTCCTGGTCACGGTCCTAGGGGCCTCTCTTGGGCATCCAACCGTACCCTGCCATGCCTGAAGTCCCCCTGACTGAACCTTCCTCTCTTCTTCTCCACCCCACCTCACCGCTGGCACCTCCGACTTGACTCCTCTGGGATGATGCTGCCCTTCCTATGTTGGGTGCACTTACACACACAGACTCCAGCTGTGGGTGTGGGCCCTTGGAGGAGGAACCCTGAAGGTCGGCCAGGATGGATCCTGCAATGGGCATGGGGGTTGGTGCCGTCGCCTACCCCCAGGGCCGGGTTTTTCCATGTTCTGCGGTCCCCCCCTCCATGCGTGGGCATGCCCTGACGCTCTTGGCACACGGCAACCCTGCCAGCATCGGCCACGCTGATACATGCTTGCCTGGTTTGCTGCAGTGCCCCCCCCCGGTCTCCACTGGGGGTCCCTGGCTCGCTGGGCCAACCCATCCCCTTAGTCCAGGGAGGAGAGCACCACATGGGTGCTCAGTCCTCAACCCTACCCTGCCGACCCCTGGCGCCTGAGTCCGTTCCCGAACCCCGGTCGCAAGCGCAGTGCGAGGTGTGGCATCCAGGTACTCAACCCTCAGCGCCACCAGGCCAGCTCTGCTGCTGAGGTTGAGGAGTGGACACTACCAGCTGACACCTGGTGAGCATCCTGGGAGTGATGACAGGTTAAACAGCTTAGTTTAAAACTTGATACAGGGATCTGTCCTCTCAAAATTTGAGTAATCACCTCTAAGCAGGATGGATGGGGATGTGGAAGTATGCGTCTCAGAGGTCTAGGAAACAGAACCATGGCCTATAGTCCAGTGATGGAATGATCTGATTTAGCGTGACCTTATGAAACTTCCTTCTGCAGGTGAACCAGTTCAAGACCCACAGACCCAGGATAGGGCCCCATCTCCCCATCCCCTTGAGTACCTAAAAGGACTGCAACATGAATCCCTGCTGAGCATGACTTTCTGGGACAGGCTCTATCATGTCATCCTAGGAGTTTCTGAAATTTGTTCCATAGCACAGATAAAGATTCCAGCAAGAGCAAATCCTGCAGAGGTGCACAGGGCCAACATGGGGCTGAGTCTCAAATTCCAGAGACAGGACTTCTGGTGACGTCAGCAGCCTGAATGGCAGCTTAATCTAGCGAGTCTTCCAGCCCAGGATAAAATCGACTGGCATCTACAACGATTAAAAATGCAGTCCCCAGCAAAAACGACTAGATCGAAAGTGGGAGTGTCCAGGAATGCTCAGACCCCGGTGCAAAAGTTACAGCTTCTGCTGCAGGGAGAAAAAATGTCGAAAACTTCGGGGCCTCTTGGGGACGAGGATAATATGGTAATGGAGACAGGCACAGACGAGGAGTTTCCACAACTGGTAGCTTCAATAATACAGACTGCTAAAACTGTACAAAAGATAGATGTTTCACTAACCGAACTCCGAGCAGATATTGGTAAAATAGAACATAGAACGGATAAATTGCAACTGGGGCTCACTTCAGTTGTAGAGCAGACAGACTGCCACGATTGTCTTCTGCTGTTCCTGATGGCGAGAGAGCGGGAACTAAGGGCCAAGCTGGATGACATAGAGGGTAGAACTAGAAGACAAAACCTCAGAATCTATGGTATTCCTGAGGGAGCTGAGGATGGGGCCACAGATGCTATCGCTTTCATACAAAAAACACTAAGGGACTTGTTAAAGCTACCTGCAGAATTTGACGTGTCAATGGGTAGGGCTCATCGTTCCCTCACTCAGCGCCCCACGAGTCCTGGCTCCCGTCCAAGGTCCTTCATGGTTTGGATGGCTAATTACACCTCAAAAGAAGAGATACTCAGGAGAGCATGGAGGTTAAAAAAAATTATGCTTGGTACACACCGAATAACAATTGATAATGACTACACGGCTGGAGTTCAAGAAGTGCGATGCACCATGTGGCCAATTCTTAAGCAGCTTAGAGCCAGAAATTTAAAGGCACAGATGTTGTTCCCAGCGCGCCTAAGGGTAGAAACTAATCAGGGCCATAGAGTTTATGAGGATCTCCTGGCTGCCAAAAGATTCTTAGAGGATTCCGGAATTTCAGTCCCTGGATTGGAAAAGGAGAGAATAGAGAAGGAGCTCCGGCGGTCGGCCTGGACAGTGGCACGCAAGGGCTTGACACGTTCTCACCAACCGCAGGCAACCAACCTACGAGCGGACATCACTGAACTACTGAAGCCCTATGTTCCTGCAGTGCACCTCGCGGATCTGAATCCACAGGAGGCCTCTGCCACAGAGGTACAGGGGCAGGCGGTGGCTTCTCAAATGGAAAGAGCCTTTGTAGACTGAAATGGAAAATAAGTGTGCAGGTGATGGAAATGGTATAATATGGATACCGGACTGGTCCGAGTGATAGAAAGAAACACAACGGAGGAAATGAGCATTAATGGGCATAAAAGTATTTTGGGGGATCTAAAGTATGGGGGGGGAATGGGGAATACTGGTTGGGGGAAGGAGATGGGGGGACGCTGGGGGGGAAGGAAGCTCTTTTGACATCTCGTGTTTGCTTGGAGTGCACCACTGACAAAGAGATGGGAAAGACGTGGGTACTCTATAAACATTAATAGCACGACGTGCAGCTTAGATGTCATTTACAAACATAGAGTAAGAGTTCTCAAAGGGGGGGGGTTTGGAAGAGAAACACCAGACGCTTATCCCCAAGATGTATTTAACCAGGTAGATAAGTAGCTGGCAGACCATAACTATTAGGGGTTTCCCACCGCGCTCCCCCATACTTTTTCGGTGGGGGGGGGAGGGAGACTATAAAGAAAAATGCCGCACAGATGTATAATTGGAGAAGAAGTGAAAATCTCTGAATTATATCTAAGATGGAGCTGGGGGGAGAGGAGAGGAATTGGAAAGTTGGAGTTTGAGAAGGTTTTTTTCTGCCTTTTGGCTTTGCTGACGTCAGTAATACCTTTGAGCACAGGGCACACACCCAGAAATGATGCTCCGAGAAGGTACAGCCCACAACAACATAAAGGGCAATGTGTCCCAAATGAGACACAAACCAGTCTGCTTAATGTAAGTTGGACTGACCTAGGAAGTTACGATTTTCTAGAAATATATACTCTATCCCCCCTGCAACAACTAAAGTATAAAGGAGGAAAACACGTTGGAAGATGGGTGGTAGGGGGAAGGTTCCACAATTTCACAGAAATTTCCATGTACAAACTGTTGAAAGTTATACTGTGTTTGTTCACAGAGCTATGGAAGTGTTTTGTTACAGGATTGGTTTCCCCACTAGGGGGAAAACACAATAATATGTGTAATTACATACGTTAAGGCTGGTCAGTTGCTGAGAACCAGCAGGTTATTGCTTTTTATTAGACACTTTCTACGGCACAGAGAAAAGTATAATCAGGTGCATACATACATTAGGGATAACAAAAAAAGACAGAAAGTAATCTTAAAGCAGAGAAAAAGAACAGAGGCTGGAAAAATGAAAACTAAATCCACTAAAACTAAGACAGGGTATAAGACACTGAAAAAGGCTCAAAATCCAAACTATGGCTAAGATAAAATCCAAAATAATTTCCTATATTGTTAATGGTATAAACCACCCTATTAAAAGAAAACAACTCCAGAAATTCCTTAAAAAACAGAACTGCGAGATACAGTTCTTGCAGGAGACACACCTGTCCCCCAGAGAAGTTATGAAGCTGAGAACTCGGGAATTCCCGACTATCTATCATGCATACCTCGAGAATGGAAGAAAGAGAGGTGTTGCGATCGTGCTGTCGGCTTCTCTTCCATTCGAGGAGGAGGAGGTAATAGCTGACGAAGGGGCCTGATATGTGATGGTTGTGGGGTGGGTCCAGGACCTACAGATAACCTTAGTAAATGTCTACACCCCCCGCCCCCCGGGATCACCCATAGCCATTTTTGCAGATTTATTTAAGCTAATGGCGGATAAGGCAAGGGGAGTAGTGATTGCGGGGGGTGACTGGAATGTGGTCATGGACAGGTCCCTGGACACCACCTCGCATATCCCAGCATCTAGCGGGAGGATCTCCAAACCCTTGAGAAGGCTCATGAGAGACACAGGATTACTGGATGATTGGAGCGAAAAATACCCACTAGCTCGAGATTATACATACTACTCCCCCAGATACAATATTTTCTTGAGACTCGATATGATCTTCACATATGGAAGAAATATACCAATGTTTGAGTCTATATGGGTAGGTACGGAGAGTATATCGGATCACAAGCCCATTTATGTGGAGATTGACCTCCAGCTCCCCAAAACGCCAACACAATGGAGGCTGAATATCAGCCTACTTAGGGATGAAAAGGTGAAAGAGGAGATTAGAGAGGCAATAAACTAGGCCACCCTATGGAATGAGGATCCTGCCACCACGCCCCAAATCCTGTGGGATACGGTTAAAACAATGCTTAGAGGGAGGCTGATTTCGATAGCTGTATATAAAAAGAGGGAAAGAGTTCAACAGAAGGAGCAGTTAAACCAGGAACTTAAAACCCTGGAAGACCAACAGAAGCTAAAATTCTCTAGAGAAAGGGAAAACCAAATAAGGGAACTCAAAAAACGGCTTCAAAGGCTACTACAACTAGAGACGGAGAAGGCTCTGTTATATACAAAGCAGGCTTACTACGAGGGAGGCCCACGGGACACTCGCTTCTTAGCATACTGGTTGAAGCAACAATCAGCTCGGGTGCATGTCACAGGTCTTAGACATCCCATCACAGGGCAGCTCTCAAGCAAATGGGAGCAAATAGCAGATGCATTAGTCACATATTATAAACAATTATATAGCCCTCAGCCGGAAACATGCACAGAAGCAGCCTGGGAATTCTTAGAAGCCCTGCAACTACCCAGACTCACAGAAACACAAAGACAAAGACTGGAAGGTCCAATCATACATCAGGAGATAGCAAATACTATTAGGGACCTCAAGGTTAGGAAACGCCCGGGCCCAGATGGGTTTGGGGCAGAACTATACAAAACATTTTGGGGGAAATTGCTCCCATATTGCAAACTGTCTATAATCAGGTTTGGCTGGGGTGGGGGGTGGGGGAGGCAGTACTCCATCATGGAACTACATCACCATAACCGTGATTCCAAAGAAGGTAAGGACTTGAAGGACTGTGGCTCATATAGGCCAATTTCACTACTTAATGTAGATTATAAAATTTTCACAGCTATTGTAGCCAAGAGACTACAGTCCTTCCTGGCAACCATAATTCACCCAGATCAGACGGGCTTTATAGAGGGTAGGCAAGCCCCCGAAGGTGTTAGAAGGACCATAAATATAATTGACATTGTCAATAAACAACATATCCCTGCCTGTCTAATGAGCCTAGATGCAGAAAAAGCATTTGACAAAGTAAACTGGAACTTTCTGTTCCTGGTATTAAAAAGAATGGGCTTTCCACCATCATTTTTGGAGGCGATTAAGGCTCTATATGCTTCTCCACAGGCATTCATCAGGGTTAATGGAGGCATCTCAGGGAGGTTTGATCTGGGGAGAGGTACCAGACAGGGGTGTCCATTGTCACCGCTTCTTTTTGATATATACATAGAGCCCCTGGCCCAAGCAATAAGGGAAGCAAAGGAGGTTGCGGGAGTGGGGGTGGGTGAGGAAGACTGTGATAGGGTCATTACCCGAAGTAAATTTTTTTTTTCTTTGATGTTGTGTTTCCCTGTGTTTTGAATGAGCAGTCTATGTCCACGTTTGTATCCTTGCTGTACACAGAAAATAGCCTAGTGTAGCCTGGCCAACTATGCTAAGCTATTACCCCCCCCTTCCCGTTTTTTTTTTGTGTGTCCAAGAATCCTGGAGTATCATTTTCTTTTAAAGGTATTAGTTTCGGAGTGTACGAGATTCAAAGCGCTCCGAAAAGTTGTTTTTTTTCTTTTTTTGCATTGCGGCTTCCTTTTCATCGCGAACCCCCGCCTCCTGCCGAATCCCCGTAGAGCTCGGTCCTGAAATATTTCAGGATTTCCCAATGGATCCTTGAATCCAATTCTTTTGTACCTCTTCCTCCTTAAAATATTTTTCAATGATTTGAGGAGTTGGAATTGAAGCTTCCGCTCTTATGGTTCAAAAGTCCCTCGCGCCCGGGTGGCTAGGAGGGTTGAGGCGTTGAATGCCACACCGCCTCCACGCCGGCGACCCGGTTCGGGAGCGGACTTGGGTAGCCGGGTGGGGTCGGCCGGGGAGCCAGGCTGAGTGTCCCACGACAGCTCGCCACCCGGTGGATCGGCCGCATTCCGCATTTCAGCGACTCCAGCGGAGGCTCGAGGAAGTGCAAGTCCTTGCAGGGATTGGCCGGGCGGCCGCGAGCAGAGTGGACATCGACGTATCGCCATGACCGCCAGGGGGGATCGCAGTCTGCTCGGGAGGAGAAAACGGAAAAGAGCCTGCCTCGTCCGGGAGGGAAGTTAGGACCCGGACGTGGCTCGCGATGTAGCCCGCTCACCGACAGTCCACGGGCCAACGAAACACTACTGTTACGGGGTTGTCCCCTACTCCTCGCCTCACTGGGGTAAGCCGGCCCATGGGGCCTGTGGACCCGTGTAGGGTTGCGGTAGTGG
This sequence comes from Neoceratodus forsteri, assembly GCA_016271365.2. Lineage (NCBI taxonomy): Eukaryota > Metazoa > Chordata > Ceratodontiformes > Ceratodontidae > Neoceratodus > Neoceratodus forsteri. Next base: position 425,694,090 of record CM028138.1, read on the forward strand.
GATGTTCATGGGTCATCGCCAAGTGTCAGGAGGAGGCAGGCTGAGGGAGGTGGATAAATTACGATTTCAAAAAGTCCCCCGCGATCAGCGTTCGCGACAGCAGCCGCTCGCTGCTCTATTTCGGGTAGATACGAAGGACGCGTAAGCAATGGACTTACCTTTCTTTATTTTTAATTTCGGGCTCTTTTTATCAAGTAGAAAGCTGTACTCGTCAAAATCTAGTTTCGTTATGGCTCGCCCCGGACTCCTCCTCAGGCTGTTACTTAGGAGCCGGGCGGCCACTTCCCATTCCTTTATGCCTGTCTTTGGGGAGGTTTTCAGATCTTAGAAAATTGTAATAAAGCTTCCAAACTCTTGGCCGCAAGGGTAGGAAAGTCGAATCAAAAGGGATGAAAAACACCAATGCTTTTTCTAAGTTATTTTCTTTTCTAAGAAAGTGTGTTATTTTATTTTAGGTTTGGGAATGCTTGATTGACAGTAAAGTAAACCAATAGGAATGCTATGGGGTCTTTAAAAGTGAGGTAATTACTGAAGCAAGGCAGATTGTTCCTGGGTGTTGTGCCTATAACACCTACCTGGGCAGCTGAGCTTCTCCTGCTAGTTGAACATGGGAATCTGAGAAGGAAGACTGATGTGCCTTGTTCAATATTTTTATTTTTATTTATTTTAAAGAAAGAAAGTTTTTTTTTTTTTTGTTATCTATATTTTTGGAGTTTGTCTGGAATAATTCCTCGTTCCTGAATCTTTCTGGAATTTTGAAAAATAAAATCTATGGAACCTTATCAGAAGTATGGACTCCTGGTGAAATCTCTTGTTCAGCCTCTCACAAAGACCATAAAATTTCTTTATATGCAGATGACGTTCTTTTATCTATAACTAACCCGAACACGTCCATTCCTGCAATCTGGTCCATAATTGATAAGTTCAGCCAATTCTCAGGATATACTCTAAACAAAAATAAAACTGAAGTCTTGAAATTTCGCTATCACCCCCCCACTCAACATTAGTCAGCTTCTAAACACGAACTGGAATAGGGGGAAAATAAAATACCTTGGCACTCAAATCCCCAAAAAATTGACAATGCTATATTCGCATAATTTCGAATCAATGGTAGCACAGATTAGGCAAGATATAAAAAGATGGGAGGCCCTAAATCTACCCCTATATTCAAGGATACAAACAGTGTCGATGAATATTCTCCCTAGATATCTATATCTATTCCAATGTCTCTCAATAAAAATACATAAAAATCAATTCCAAATCTGGCAGAAGATGCTCTCAAAGTTTATTTGGAATAATAGGAGACCTAGAATCAAAAATACAATACTACAGACAAATAAAATATATGGTGGCAGGAATCTTCCTAATCTGGATGACTACTTCTTGGCCACTCAGCTGAGATGGGCTCTCCTTTGGTCAGCTAGATCGTATACAGCCCGGTGGAAAATGATAGAGGAGGTCCAGACAGATGGGACACCCCTAGGGGCGCGAGCCCTGACGCCTGGATCCCGGACAGTTGAGGGGGAGGTCTGGCCGCTGAGGTGGTTCGCATGGGATCAGCAGTTTTACCCATCCAGGCAGGATCTTACCTTTAAAAGATGGGGGAGACTGGGACTGTACTCCCTAGATCAGTTCATGGAGGGATCAGTTGTGTTGGAATTCAACCAGATCAAGGAGAGGTTCTCTTTAAGGTGGGAAGACTATTTTAGGTATTTACAGATAAGAGCCCATATACATAAATTGCAAACCATTCACAAACAATCTAAATCTTTGGTAGAGATACTGAACATGATGACCGAAAAAATGAACTTAACAAAAGTTAAAGGGCAGGTGTTGGCTATCTACAGAGCTCTGAGGGACAGGAGAGGAAATAAGGTCTCTCAAATCAAAAGCAGGTGGGAGCTAGAATTAGGAGAGAATCTGGGGGAGGAGGAATGGATTGCCGCTCTCGCACAGACCTCAAAGACCACATCTTCACCAATGTGGAAGGAGTTCGAATGGAAAATAAGAATAAGATTTTTTGTCTCACCAGCTGTTCAATGTAAATGGGACAAGAACTGTATGGGGAGATGTTGAAGGGAATGCGGAGCTGCTAAGGCAGACTATCTCCATGTCTTTTGGTCATGTCCGATCCTCACAAACTACTGGGAGGAAATTAAACAGAGAATAAAACAGATTATCTCTATAGAAACCACTCTGGGCCCTGAGAATCTGGTTCTGGGAATAAAACCAAAAGAACTTAGAGGGGCTGATAAGAACTATATGTGGAATGTCCTGCTCACTGCGGCCCATAAGGCTTTAACTAGAAGGTGGCTCTCTCAACATCCACCTGTCTACCTAGATTGGGTGTCCACCATAGATGAGACAAGAGATATGGAGGAGATCACCTACAGAATAAATTTGAGGACACAGAGTTTTGTGAGATGATGGACTCCATGCCTCTTATCACTGGGAGACGGGACGGGGGAGGAGAGGTTGAAGGAGGGATATGGAGATACGAAAACCTTATTAAGGAATACTTGATTGGTATAATCTAAATAGCCATGTATAATAGAATAAAATGAGACTCCTAATGTGAAAGAAATCCAGCTGATGAAATTTTACTATGTGTAAGGGTATCAATGATGTTAACTGTATGCACCTTTTAAAGCTGAAAGAGATGGTAATGACTTTATAATATTCTATGAACGTGCTGAAATATGTAATAAACATGAATTTAAAAAAACAATTCCACTGACAGGCTTGGACCTACTACTTCCAGGGTTCACCTGTCTGAAGTGATAGTGGACCACTGAGGAAGGAAGTTGGAGAGCTGACCCCCAACTGGGAGCTGCAGTAGGAGGCAGTATAGCGCAGTGGTTTAAGGCTCTGAGCTGCAAACCTGGATGCCTGGGTTTGAATCCCACAGTCCCCACTTGCATACTGTGTGACCCTGAGCAAGTCACTTAGCTTCCTTGTGTCCCCAGGTCACACCTGCAAACAAGCTTTCAGCTTAGTGCGTCTCTCCTGGTAAAAAATCAAAAACCAAAAAAACAACAAAAACTGGGAGCTGCAGTACGGATTGTGGTGGGGAGGGAAAGTGATCCCTCATCCCTTGCTTTTGGAGGTGGATCCAGATGCCAGAACACTGGAGTTGAAGCTCCTACTGCCTTTACATTGGCCTTGCACAGAGTTATTAGTGTTTAGGACTTGGCCGGACAGTACAGCCAATACTACCACCTCCATTGCTGCTGTGGCAGGTGCTGGCTCTAGGAGCCACAAAAAGCACCATAAAAGATATCTTTCTCCTGTAGGTGCTGCTATGCAGTCTGGCTGGTAACCAAAGTGGCCAAGTCCAAGGTGACACTGGACTCCTCAGTCCAGTTCAGCTAACCCTTGGCCTCGGGGCTAAACAGTTCCTCGTTAGTAAAAGGAAGATCTACCATCCTTTGCTGAATCTTTTTTTTTTTTTTTTATTTTAAATGGTATCGGAATTGCAACCCTTTGAGTCGGGGACTCATTTACAAAGGCTCCACATCAAGATACAACATATATCAAAGAACACAGTAACAAACATACAATCATGATGGTAAAGTTACAGAGTGCAGTAAGTATAAGTCCTATACAGGGAGGTAGTTAAGCAGTAATAACAGGTGTCATAAAAGATCAGACAAAGTAGTTTCTAACACAATGTAGCTAAGACCATGTGGGCTCATGAGCAGTGGGGTAGATGACCATGGTGGACGAGTAGTGAGGTTGGGGGCCCAGCTAGGTGCAGTTACAGTGGCGGGAGGCAAGGAGGAGGCCCCAGATTGTATTTTTGAAGGGTCCAATTCTATGTTCTGACACAGTGTCAGAGGGAAGGGAGTTTATCCAGGATGGGGCTCTATAGGAGAAGGATCTCTGGGACAGAGAGGTCCTGACCCTGGGCAGCTGTAGATTCAATTTGGAGGAGCTATGTGTGCACAAGAGGGAGGGATGGTTTGACATCGCCATTACTCCGGGGTTAGCCAGACACTATTTTTTTTTTTTTTGTAAGGAGACAGGTTTGGAGCAGAGGTCATCAAACCTGAGGATGTTAGCCATGAAGTACAGTGTACAGGTGTGGGTAAGCCTGTTAGCTCCAGTAAGTAGCCTACAAGCCTTGTTGATGGATATTTTGAGGTTTTTGAGAGCAGTGCAGTCTGCTGCCCCATAGACCAGAATTCCATAGTCCACAAGGGATAGCACTGAGGAGGTTATAGCCAGTCTCATGGCTTCAGGTGGAAGGCAGTTACTGTGTTGACAAAGCAAGCCAAGATGGGGATTGACGGCCGAGCAGAAGGTGCGGATGTGTTCATGAAAGGTGAGAGCTGTGTCAAAAAGCAAGCCAAGGTATTTATAGGAGTAAACCTGCCCAAGGGGGAGGGAGGATACAGGCAGAATAGTAAGGGGGCATCTTTAAACTTGTTTTGATGATGTGCAAAGAGCATGGCCTTAGACTTTTTAAGGTTAAGAACAAGCCTGTGTTCCAGGAACCAGCATTCAGCTTCACTGAAGGACTTTTGGAGAGTATTTTGGAGGCGAGTAGGGTCTTTGTGCGATGCAAAGAGCACTGCGTCATCTGCATAAAGAAGCATTTTACCCACGCATGTGTTGGGAAGTGAATTTAGGAAAAGGCTGAAGAGCAAAGGCCCCAGGATGGATCCCTGGGGAACACCAGAGAGGACCTGCTTGTTGCTAGACAGAGTACTATTAATTTTTACGCACTGCGATCTGTCGGTGAGGTAGCTGGTGAATCAGGTAAGGGGACCCTCTGAGAGGCCAAGCTAGGAGAGGGTAGAGACGAGAAGGGAATGGTTGATGGTATCAAAGGCTTTTGATTGGTCAAGGTAAACTGCACCAGCGAGGTGCCCTTTGTCTACAGCGGCATGAATGAAGTTTAAGAATTCCAGAAGGGAGGTGGTGGTGCTATGCCCTTGTCTAAACCCATGCCGTTCAGTGCAGAGTAGGTTACAGGTGTTGAGGTACTCCGTGAGTTGGACCGCAACTATTTTTTCTAGCGCTTTTGATGGGGGTGGGGAAGGATTCATATGGGTCTGTAGTTCCCAGGGGTGGTACAGTCACCACTTTCATGTATGGGAGTGACAAGTGCAGTCTTCCAGGTGTAGGGGAAATGGCTGAGGCAGAGGAAGCAATTGAGAAGACTGGTCAGAGGGGTGAGTACCTCATCAAGAGCTAGGTGGAGGATTTTGATGTCCAGCAAATCATTACTGTGGCTTGCCCCCGTAAGGGCTTTGAGTAGGTAGGGCTTGGCCTCACTCGGGAAGAGTACATGGAAATAGAAAGGGGGATGGGGTTGGGTGGGTGATCAGGGACGGGTTGAAGAAATCAGAGGGGAGCACTGAGCTGAGGTCTGAGAAAACTGTGTTAAGGGTGTTGGCAATGCTTAGGGGTTCCGAGATAATGGTGCCATTATGGTCAAGTTGGGATGGGGGGATGGATTTCCCATTGGACTCTTTTATGTTGTTCCAGAACTTATGGGCAGAGCCCCAGGATGGTGTAAAGGTGGACCTGTAATAGTCCACTTTAGCTTTGCGGATGGTACAAGTACATTTGTTGCGGGCAGCACAATATGCTTGTTTGTCAGCAGGTTTTCCACAGGCAACAGCCCTATGCCAGAGGTTGTCCCTATGTGTGAATGGTGACATGTACAGCCATGCCCAGCGCCAAATAGTTAATTCACACAGCTACAACCCTGGCTGAGTCTTCAGCCGTGTCAAGGGCAACCTGCAGCTGGTGCTTGACAACAGAACACCCCAGGTCCCAGATGTCAACAATGTCCTGTTGGTTATCCTCTGGCAGGACAGGCCACAAGTATATGAGTAATTTGAATAGTTCATGGCTGTACTTAGCCCCCAGGCTCGATAACTGGCCTGTCAGATGCCCAGGGATGCCTCCACATATACTTTGTGGCCAACATGGTCCTGCTTTTTGGATTCTTTGTCCTGGGCCTTGTCAGACCTTCCCTGCATTTTGGCCTTGTACAAACCCATATCTGCTCCCAGATCTCTCAAGGATGAATGCTCCAGAAACTGCTGTGGCCTCCCAAGGAAACCACATTCTTGGGGTCCAGCCTCTGAGTGAGGGTTAGGAAAGAAGGTGGGTACCCCTAGATATGATGGGTAGGACCCATTACTGCCAGCATGATGGGTAAGGCCACCTGTGAGGAATAATCCTTCTTGAGCATGTCCATCAATGGATGGGTTTCATGCTTTCGGACCTGTATACAGAATACTTGGGCAGACTTGGTAGGCCTGGAGGGCCTTATCTGCTGATAATTTCTATGTTTCCTCCAATGGAGTGTCTAGGGTCAAAGGCATCTTGTCCAAGAGCAGGTGAAAGAGGAATAAACTCCTGTTGAGCCAGCTTGATCTGATGCCAGGTTATCATACTGCCAGACACAGAAGTCCAATAAGATTATGACTCATCAGAATCCAGATACTGAGTGGCCAGACATAACGAGGTGAGTGGATCACCCGTTTGGTCGAGATGAACACTGACATGACATGCAACAGCCCTGTTGCCTTCCTAGAATCACTAATCAGTGCATTCACCCTTGATTGAGGGATGAACCTGAAGGGGTCACTGTAAAGTTGCAGGCAGTGCCAGTAGCAGAGCCCATGGAGGCATGGGAAGGGGCAGTGAAGGGGGGGGCTGTCCACTTCCAAACTGGAGTTGGAATGACTAACAGTGGTCGACTCTGCCTCCTGAAATACATGACCAGGGTCAACGACTGCTACACTGTGTCTTCAAACTGATAATAGGCTCAAGATCAGTGATGGGAGCATAATGATGATGTACACAAGAATGACAATGACCAGCTCAGTTGATGGTGTGGACAATAGTGTTGGGAGCAGGAATTATATCTTGAATGATACTGACCACACAGTTGACGGGGTTTGGGTGCTGCATAAATTAGCTGTCCCACTGGTGGACTTACTGACATCATTGGGACTGGTGGACCTACTGGAGTTGAAATGATAATGGCTATGTTAGAGGTGGACCAGTTGGCAGAGCCTGAACAGAACACTGTTCCCCTTGCTTCAGCTGTGGAATCAGTAAGGTAGAGCGAAGAGCCACCGTCCTCTTTGAGGAAGTCAACATCAACCAGTCCAGATGGCTCAGTTGAAGACTCAACTGTCACTGAACTGTTCAACTGCCTAGGCAGACTTTCTACAAGCAGACCGATGGACTCCATGGGTGATATGACCTCCATTGAGGAGGTGAGTTCATGAGGTCCCTCCTGTCAAGGAGAGTACAGACACAGATAAACTTGCAAAGCACATGTTGTTTAAATCCTGGCTTCTTCATCTGATCCTCAGCATTCAACAGAGCAGTGACCAGAGTACCAGTGCACATGATGAGCAGACAGGAAAACTGAAGTAATTCCAAAATAATTTTAAAAGTCCAAAATAAGAGCTCCAGTGCACATGAGTGGACAGAATAACTGAAGTAACTCCAAAATAATTGAAAAAGTCCAAAATCTTTGCAGAAACCAAATACATAAGCAGGAACTCTGAAGGGGGAGACCTGTTCTTTCCAGTGGAAGAAAAATCTGTAAACAGGGGCAGAGCCAGAGGGCCACATGGTTGAGCAGTAGGAAGAGTCAAGCCTGAAGACTTCTGGTGACTGAGCATGCTCAGTAGAAAACTACCTAAGTGTGGATGCAAACACAATCTAGGTAGGTAGTTAAAAGTAACTGTGAACACTGACTTGGTGAAACCCTCTCTCTGGGAGTCAAGTGCTTCACCTCCACAACACACTCAACCTGCTGCTATTTATCAGCCTGAAGTTTCTCAATCTGTTGGGAGAGGAGGGGTTGCAGCTTACAGATGTTCACAGTCCCACCACCACCACTGCTACAGCCTGCACAAACTGCTATGTGCTGACAAGAGAGAGAGTCACATCAGGACAGCATGGTAGCAGGACAGCAAAGGAAGTCAATAAACACCCAGAGAACTGCTCTGGGGTTGCAATGACTGTGCTGAGAGACCCAAAATAGAGCTCAGATTCAAATGTCCCACCCTGGAACAGACAGGAGGCCAGATAAGACTCGGAGGTGAGGCACTCAGCTCCTGGGGAGGAAGGGAGGACATGGCATACAAAACATTTGTGTGCTTTCTGCTGACCAGATGACCATAGTACAGTACAGGCATTGGCTGCAAAGACAAATGCTTACCCACCCTCTTGAACAGTGGATATGGTGAATGATCAAGGTGGGGTTGGGGGAAATAGGGAAAGGACATTTAGCTGACAAAAACAGGGTTACTCAGAGTTATAGGAGTCCATGCTTCTTTTCCTGAGTTACAGTTATGAAGTGCACTGCTCCCTCCCTCCCTCCCACTACACGAGCTTGTCTTATCGCCTTGTTCCTTTCTTGAAAATCAGACAGGGGTTCTGGAGTGGGTCCTCCCCAATTATAAATGTGGTTATGGTAGATGTCACAGACTAGGAGTGGAGCCCAGAGGAGAATCTGTCCCTGAACAGGTGAGGGTGCAACCCAGGTTTGCTAAGGGAGCAAGGGAAGAAGTGGGGAAAAGAACTTGGCACCCACAAGTATATATTTTTGTTGAATGACAGCAGCAGAAATGTGCATCAGTCTCTCACCTCTTTCAGTTTTTTGACTGCATATTTCGTGTGCCTCATGGTAGCCTGATAGACACAACCAAAGCCTCCTTCTCCAATCTTCAGCTTCTCAGAAAAGTTCTGGGTCCCCTGGAGGAGCTCCTGCAGTGACCACTTTAATGGACTTACATCCTGCAGCATGCTGACATCAGGGTACGTGCTCCCTTCAACCTGAGAAATGGAACAAATCCATATGTTTTCATTTATTTATTTTATACTGGTAAGTATGTGAGCAATAATGCCATTTTCACAAGCGACCAGTTTTACTACATATTACTACATATTACAAGAGACAATAAACATATAAACTAACACATTAATGGAAGAATACAGAACAATCAAATATCAATGGTAAGTGTGGCCTCCCAGGTGTTCTAGCACCACTTTTGTAGTCCTCAGTAGAATGCAATACTCAGTATAATGCAATAGCTGCAATAGCTGCTCACCCACTCCATAACAAATACAAAAAAGAGGGAGAAACCTGTTCAAAACTCACCCACCCCAAGGAAAGTCATGTCAACAGCAGTCGCAATACGGTCCTAATCCTGAAGGGTCCTCAGGAATGTAATTACTTTTACAATTACTTTTTAATTTATAGCTGGTTCCACCAGTTATTATTGAAGTCGGGGAGTGTAAGATAATTGCCATTGCTCCCCAAATGAAGCAAGGGAGTTGCTCAAGGGGGTGTGCCATAGGAACCCCTTCACCTATGGAGTTTCCTGTTCCCGAAATGTGACTATATTATATGACGCAGCTTATGTCTCGAGTAAAGTGCTATTCCCAGTGACATTGCAAAAGTGTCCCTTACAAAGGAAAGGTCTCATACCTTTGTAATCAATGTCACTGCTTCAGCCCCCTCTGATTTAGACTTCCAGTGAGTTTCAGAATGTTCTGCTGCCTACAGCTGTTTACAATTAATAACATAAATAAAATAAAAGTGCTCCATTTGTCCCTCAGTCATGCCATGCTGTCCAACAGTTCCTCACTTTACCCACAGATTCTGTTGGCCACTTCTCTCCCAGTGACAAAAAGGAAAAGCCTTGTGAGACAGGAATTGAACTGGCTTATCATCAGCAGGCAAGAATCTGGAGGCAGACAGAGCTGAAGAGGAAGAGGAGGAGAAGAGCTGGCTGCAGATGCAGTCCTCAGACAAGCATGTGCATTGGAGACATAGACTAACACAGTGCTGCTACTTGCCGACGTTCTCTGAGACAGTAATGGAAGTTGTCTAATCACTCTCACTACTGTCTCCTTTCATTTTATTAGAGGCCACTGTAGTTTTGAAGAAGGAAAGAAAAATGATTTTTTTGCTACGGTCAAAATTAAACAAGTAACAGGATGGATAGAAAAAAGAAACTGTTGATGGTGGAGTGGACTCATTGGGTACCACTCTGATCAGGTAAGAGGGTGCCAATCAGACCTTATTATATTTGCAGGGGTCCACAGGAGAGAAAAAAACAAACAACAAAACTAAGTCTTAAACGTATGACTGCAGTGCTCAAATAAGGAATATAAATGTAATAGACAGTGATGACTCTGGAGTTAAGCTATTAAATAAGCTGATGCGATGGGAATAAAAAAGGCAAAATGGTAATGACACTACTCAGTGCATAGGCTGAAAAAAAAAAAAATCAGGCAATTGACTACTGTATTACTAAACAACTGCATCTAGCGGAAGGATAAACAAGGACTAACAGCCAAAATAAATTGTGCTGGGGCTTTATTAAAAAAATGAGTTGATGGGTTGGGCCATTGCTGCAGTGGTAGCATCACCACTTACGATGCGACTCAGGTTTGGAAGCTAGGGTGGTCAAGGGCAGGCCAGAAGGAGGAATACTGAGCATCCCAGAGGATGGTCTCCTCCTCTGGGAAAAGAGGAAAGCAAGTTCTAGTACTCCACTGCCACCTGGGTGATCACAAAAGGACAAAAGGAGGTACATCTGCTGCAGCTCAAGGAAGGAAGGATGCTAATGGCAGCATGCTCAGCACACTTGATGTGCATGAACTTGCATGTGCCCTCACAATGGCATCCAGGAGAAAAAAAGAAAGGAAAATTCTGGGAGGCAGAATGAAGGTCCGACCCGTCATGGGCCCTGCACCAGCGATGTGACCTGCCACCTGAGAAACAAACCCTGTGAACAGTAGGTGAGAGGGGGACTCACCAACTCTGTCACGGGGGGTTAGCCATGTGTTAGAATAGGGTGTAATGGGAAGCCTGTGAGAAGCCGAGTGACAGGGCTTGGGGTGGGGGAGAGAGGATTTGGTCCAGAGGTAGAGCCTCACCAGAGAAGGAATTGGAAAAACAAACAAGTATTTGATAGCTGGCATGTTTTCACTGCCAAGCAGCTTTACAGGCTGTAACAAAAAAATAATCTAAAATAGTAGTGTGCCTCACTGGAAAAAAACAAACAAGAAAACAATTTATTTAAACGGAGTAATTGGAACAGGCTCACAGAGGTGAGGCAAGACCTGGAGGGGGTACAATAAGAAAATACAACACCAAAATAATGTACAGTGGTTAGATAATACAGTACAGAGGACCACAATATCAAGCTGTGCGAATGATATAATATAAGGTGGTGAGAACTAACAGAAACTCATCAACTTTGAGCTGCAGTGTGAGAGCTGTATTTAAAAAAAACAACAAAAAACAAAAAAACGAGGATAAGCAGGATGCACAACGAGGGCATCAATGTTTAAGATGGAGTCAAACCTTGCAGTGTTTTGGCCATGTAGCCACCTGATCTAAGCTGGGAGACAAAACTCTTTGGCAAACCTAACAAAAAGAACAGTTACATAAGAACTTGCCGCAACAGTAGATCTTCGAGGGGATCTCAGTCATCAGGTCACACCGTAGAACTTCACAGTCGGTGAAGCAAGATCCACATGGAAGATTTTCAGCAGTATCACTGGGGCCGCCCATGCCGATGCTCAACCACATAAAGGCTTAAGCAGCCCGCCCTCCTCAGTTCTATCCCCCCACCCGGAGACTAAGGGAGCAAACCCGTGCCACGGGGAACCGAGGAAAGAGAGAGGTACCCAGGCCAAAATAAAAGGCTGGAAGCACCAGTTAGCCACTTCCAAGAAGAGAGTCCCATAAAAGGGATATGGTGGTTGGAAAGGCAGAACTGATGACTGAGATCCCTTTGAAGATCTACTGTTATGGTAAGTTCTTACATAACTGTTCTATTTTCTTCGGGGGTAGCTCAGTCATCAGGCCACACTGTAGAATGAGTCCCAAGCAGTTACAAGTGCAGTAGGACAGTCCGGGAGGAAGGCCAAATAAAGTCTAGGAAAGGAAGCCCTGCAGGACAGCCCAGCCAAAGTCTGCTCAGACTCTAGAGGCAATGTCCAGAATGTGGTGCTTGGTGAAGTGTGGATGGTGCTCCAGGAGCCAGCAGCACAAATGTCAGTGGCTGAGACCCCCTTGAAACATGGAGGTAGCCATGCCCATTGTGGAGCGGGTTTTCACTGCCCCTGGCAACTCTACCATGCTTGTAGCAGAACACAATACAATAGACCAATCATGTAGACAAACATTGTTTGGAAACCTTAGTGCCCTCTCTTCCTGGGGGTGGGGAAGAAACAAAAAAGTTGCTTTATTTTTCTGCAATCCTTAGTTTGGAGCAGATAATGCTTTGGAATTCTGAGCACATCTAAAGTACGGAGCAGTGCTTCCCCTGGAATGGTATTCTTCGAAAAATAAACTGGAAGGTGGCTAGATTAGTTCTGGGTAAACTCAGATGGTTTTATCATGCCGCAGCGACATCCCATACGGAGACATCCCCGACAGCGACAGCCACAGTGCTGAGTGTTGGCAATGCGGTATCAGGGATGCCTCTGTGTTTCTATCGGGGGACTGCGCCCCTTAGCCCCCCATGTGGGGGCTCTGCCCCCCCCACACACACCCCAGTCTCTAGGATTTCAACTCTGAGTCAGAGTTGGACCGGGGGATGGGGGACACCCCGTGAGGCAGCCTCCTGGACTTGCAGTGACCATCACAACGACATGCGGATTTTGCCTAAATCCTGTCACTGTGATGGTCTTCGCAGTAGGGGACTCACTGCAGCATGGGTATATCAACTCTGACACCACCTTAGGGAGAAACTTAGGATTCATGCGCAAAGACACCCTGTATTTGGCAAAAATCAAATAAGACTCTTTACACCAGAGAGCCTGAAGCTTGAAAATCCTTCAAGCAGAAGTAATAGCAACTAAAAGTAATGCCTTCCAGGAAAGAAAGTGCAGTTCGCGAGTCATGGCTGGCTCAAATGGAGACAGGGTCAGTTTCTCCAAAACAAAATTAAAATCCCAAGCCGGGACAGGGGAACAGAATGGAGGTTTCAGATGCACAAACCCCCTGAGAAAAGTACAAGATATCTCTAACTGATCCATGGTATGGCCATCAATGGGCTTGTGGAAGGCAGAAATAGCCAAAAGGTGTACCTTAAGGAAGGAGTACTGGAGGCCTGAGTATGACAAGGAGACCAGGTAGTCCAAAATCTGGCTCACCAGAAAAGTGAAAGGGCCCAGATGAAGTCTGGTGGCCCAGATGGCAAACCTCTTCCACTTCATGGAATATGCAGCTCTAGCATGCGGTTCAACGCCTAAGTCTCTAACATAAGGATGGGTATCAGGAGTGAGATGAGTCTCTCTGCGGATGACTCAAGACTGGGGGCAGTGGTGGAAGAGGAGGAGGGGAGGGTGGCCCTACAGGGGGACATGGAAGCTCTGGAAATGTTGTCTAGAAAGTGGAAGCTGAGGTTCAATGCAGGGAAATGCAAGGTACTGCACCTGGGAGGCAGAAACCGGGTAAAGTGTACACCTGGGGATGCTACAAGTCTCAATGGCTGAGAGGGACCTGGGGGTGGTGGTGGATGTCAAGATGAACAACTCGGAGACTTGTAGGAGGAAATGGCCAAGACCAACAGGATGCTGGGATGCATCGCTAGGGGGATCACCTCCAGAAGGAGGTAAGTGATACTCCCTCTGTATAACTGCTTGGTGAGGCTGCACCTCGAGTACTACATGCAGTTTTAGAGGCCACACTTAAAGAGGGACATTGAACTCCTGGAGAGAATCCAGAGGAGGGCAACCAAAATTATTTGGGGCTTGGGGGACAGGACCTATGGGGAGAAGCTCGAAGAGCTAAATATGTACACATTGGAAAAGAGAAGGGACCAGGGGGACATGATAGAGGTCTTTAGGTACATGAAGGGGTAAATAGGGGAGGAGGGTCAGGGTGCTTCAAGGAAGGAGTGGGGGGAAACAAGGGGGCATGGGTGGAAACTGGAGGGGGGGAGAATCAGGGGAGAAAGGAGGAGGTGCTACTTCACTGAGGGTAGTGGATCCATGGAATGCGCTGCCCAGGGAGCTGGTGGAGGCAGAGACGGTGAAGGGGTTCAAGAGGGGGTGGGACAGGTACAGGGGAAGCGTTCTGGAAGCAAAATCCAGTGCAGCGAGAATATCCAGGACTGGGAAGGGAGAAGCCAGAGAGGGTGAGGGGGGCAGCAAGGTCAGCTCCCAGGGTGGATGCTGACCAAACGAGAAGACACGAAAGACCGTTAGGCCTATTCTGCTGGCAATTTAGTATGTTGGTATGTTAGTGGAGGGCTTTTGAGCTGCTATGAGAACACATGCTACCCACTGGGATACTCCGAACCTGGCGATGGCCATGTCCTTTATGAGCCAAGCATGCTAAGGGACTTGAGATGTGGATGGACCAGGGTCCCCTGAGCCTGTGTCAGCAGATCCCCGTAGAGGGGCAGAGGCACCGCCGGTCCCTCTACTAACTGTTGCAGTAATGAAAACCATATCTGCCATGGCCAGAATGGTGTGACCAGGATCATGCTGGCCTCTTCATCTGTAGCTTGATTAGCACCCTCTGAATTAGAAGAAATGGAGGGAAGGCATAAAGGAACTTCCCACTCCAGGAGTGGGACAATGCGTCTCACCAGAAAACTTCAGGTTCTGGATCTAGTGAGCAGAAACCCAGCAGTTTTACGCTGAGTGGCTATGTAAAAAGGTCTAACCCTGGACAACCCCATCTGGTGAACAGATCTTCTGCGACGGATGAGAGAAGCTCCCATTCATGCATGCTGGACTGAGTCTGGCTGAGGCTGTCCACCAGGGTGTTTTGCACGCCTAGGAAATGGATGGCTGAGAGAACCAGACTGTGGTCCAGTGCCTAGTACCAAACTCTCACTGTCTCCCTGCACAGGGGGCATGAATGCATTACCCCTTGCTTGTTGATGTGGTAGACAACACTGAGATTGTCTGACTGGATCAACAGGTGGCTTGTAAGGAAATGGTTCTGAAAGGCCTGCATGGCAAACAGGACCACCCACATCTCCAGGATGTTGATATGTAGAGCCACCTTGCTCTGACACTATGTCCCTTGAGTCTGAAAGGGACCCAAGTGTGCATCCCAGCCCAAACTGGAAGCATCCATGGTGAGGATCTGCTGGGGAGAAGAGATCTAAAAAGGAACCCTTTGTAACACGTTCTTTACGTCCATCCACCACTGGGGCACCTTGTGGACTGGGGAGGAGACCAGCACTAGTTGTTCTAAGTCCGTGCATTGGTCTCATTGCACCCTGAGTGTCCACTGGAGCACCCGCATATGCAGTCTGGCCAAGGGGACCACGGTAATGGGTGTGACCATAAGATCCAATACCCTCATGTACACCCTTCCCAGGAACATGACAGTTCTGGGTGACCTCCTGAGCCTGGGCAATGAGACACTCTGTGCTGCTGAGAGGCAGAGAGGCTTTGCCCTGCACCATGTCCAAGACAGCCCCTATATACTGCAGCCTCTGGGACAGGATCAAGATGGACTTGGGCAGATTGACTGTGATGCCTAGGGAGAAGAACAGTTGGAGAGTCCTCTACAGTGTCTGAAGGAGCTGATCTCTGAATGGGGCCTTGAGGAGCCAGTCGTCCAAGTAGGGGAAAATGTACAGTCCTTCTCTATGGAGGGCCATGGCTACTGCTGCTAAGCATGCTGTAAAGACCTGTGGCACAGAGGATAAGCCAAAGGGCAATACCCTGAATTGGCAATGTTCGCCCTGAAAAAGGAACTGGAGAAACCTCGTGTGGGGGCCACATTGAGATATGCAGGAAAGCATCATTCACATCCAGGGAGCACAGACAGTCGCCCTGCTTGACAAGGGGCAGCGGACCTGGCAGAGTGGCCATGTGGAATTTTTTGTACTGGACATAAGGATTGAGGTCCTTGAGATCTAAAAAATTGTCCTCAGATTGCCAGTTCTTTTGGGGACCAGGAAGAACCTGGAATAGAAACACCTGTTTTTTTGATGGCCAGGGACTGGCACTATGGCCTTTTTCCATAGATGAGACTGTACCTCCCTCCTGGAGAACCATTAGATGGGCTGGGGGTTAGGTGAAGGGTACTGGAGGTATCTCTACAAGTTCCAGAGTGAGACCCCTCTTTATAATTTGAAGAATTCTGGCATCTGAAGTGATGGTTCTCCACTGACTGAGATGGAGGGAGAACCGACCTCCGACCACCACCTCCTCTTGGTGGGGGACCGGAAGAGAGAAGTCTGGCAAGGAGTTAAGCAGAGGCGGATCCGGCTGCCAGGGCTGATCAGTTGCCTGTGGGTTGCTTTGTGGCAGTGCCAGAGGAGGAGGGGATGGGCAGGGCAGAGGAGACCTTTCTCTTGCCCTGGGGGTGGAAGCCTGCTCCAGACTTGTGGGATACCTTTACGAAAGGGTGGGCACTGTCTGCTCCTAGGCTGCATATGGTAAAGCAAATGGACAGACTTGATAGCCCGAAAAGATGCCTACAAGTCATTGATGTCCTGGATATCTGACCCAAATAACTTGGGAGTCACTGAAGGGGGCATCCAGCACTTTCTGCTGGACATCTGCTGCAAACCCTGAGATTCTCAGCCAGGAGTGCCTATGAAGTCATATGCCTGCGGCAACAGCCCTGACCCCAGTGTTGGAAATGTTGTATAAAGCCCTAAGGAGATGCTTACTGATGTCCTCAGCAGTTTGTAAGCATTTGAGAACCTCCTGTTTCTAGGAGCAGTCTTGGGGGGCTTGGGCTGCCATCTTGCCCTTCTTTCAGATGATATTCAGGTACTTCACCATATGTGAAAGACAGTTAGCAATCTGAAGCCCCAGAGTGGGGGAGGCATAGACCCTCTTGCCCCACAGGTCAATCTGCCTAGATTCCCTGTCAGGGGGAGGGAACGAAGGTGCTGCTTGGGCACCTTGGACCTGTCATGTGCTGCTTTAATGACCATAGAATTGGTTTCTGGCTGGGCAGCTAGTAAGGAAGGCCCTGGGGGGGGGCATTATAAAGCTTATCCACCCATTGGGGCATGGCAGGTACCATGTCTGGCCTATGCCATGCCACAGCAGTGGCATTCTTTAAGGCAGGAAGGATGGGAGGAATTACCTTAGGGGGAGAAGTCCACCGGGTGCCATATGGTGGCATCTTCCTCCTCTGCATGAAAGCCTACGGCTGAGAACAGCTGTTTCATCACATTAAAGAAGATAGGACCTTCAGGAGGAGATTTAGGAGCATGTTTGACAGAGTCCTCGCTAACTGAAGATGTAGTGGACCTGTCTAAGGAAAGAAGCTCCTCATCTTCCTCTTCCTCAGGTAGAATCAGGTCTGTGTGGTATTCCACCTTGACATCAAACTCCTCCAACTTGAGGTCTGACAAACGAGGTACCAATGGCGCCCTAACAGGCGCAGAGTGAGGAGGCCCAAGAGGCGTCAACGAGAACGGGGCAGTCCATGGTGCCAGGGGCCCAAGTCTGTATGAGCCCAACTGGAGCACTAGGGCTGTAGTGATCTGGGTCAGTATCAAATCACGGTCAACAGCAAGAAAAGGCTGCACTGAAGGTGGAGGGGTCATCAGCACAGGGTGCAATGAACCACCTGTCGGGGCTTAAGAGCCAGAGGAGCCCGACAGCCATGTGCCTGGGGAGGCATCAGGCCTTGACAGAAGAGCTGACGTCGATAACCCGAGGGTCAATGGCTGGACTCCCAGGACAGTGTGAGGTGGCACTACCATTAGGGGACTGATGGGAGCAGAGGCCTGGGCAGCAGAGGATATCCGTGCAGCTGCAATTGATGGAGTACCCCCAGAGGATGAAGAAGAAGCCACTGGGGAGTGGGAGTGCCGCCGGGGGAAGCGGTCCCATTCATGGTCCTCTTTATGACTTTTGCCACAGGACTTGTCTTGGGCCTCAGAAGCCTGGGAGCTCAACGAACCCACCAGTGACTGGGAAGGAGGGAGCCCAGAGGACTCCTGCCCAAAACTGGCTACCTGTTGCTCCATGAGGAATTTCTTCAAAGCCTTTTTGTGTTGCCTAAGGGTTGTTTGGTTGAATTTCTGGCAGAGCTCACAGTCAGAGGCATTGTGGTTAGACCTAAGACAGCAGTCACAGAGGTTATGGTTGTCTGAAGAGGCAATCTTCTTTCTGCTGCGGCAGCAATGGAATAGAGAAGTGGAGGGAGTAACTCGACATAAACAAGGTAAAGGAATATCTTATTTAAAAGAAATTCAAAAGTCTAAAGTAAAAAATAATTGTAGGCAAAATGGTACGAAACTGTGTTAAAGCTTTCACTGAGACCCATGCAAACAGAGTCGATGGCGGAAAAGAACTGAGGAGGGAGCAGGGCTGCTCATGCCTTTATAGGGTTGGTGACATCGGCTAGTGACGTCGGCGTGGATTGCTGAAAATCTTGTGTGTGAATCCTGCTTCACCGATGGTGAAGTTCCTAAGGTGTGACCTGATGACTGAGATACCCCTGAAAAAGATCTGAATTTATTCACTGAATTTTTAACGTGCGGAGCAGAAGTTTTAGCAAGTTGTCTGTCACATCCTGGTATTCAGGCTACCCACTTCTGCTCCCTGGCTCAAACCAATTACTCCCTTGGGTATTATGTACTCCACTCCTGCATCCCGGCCACAACCGATCACTCCCTTGAGTCAAGCAGTACCCCTTCCCTCTTTCAGCTCCCAAACAATCACTTCCTGGCATCCCAGGTCTTCCACTTCTTCTCCCTAGCCACCCCTAATCACTCCAGGGTGTCACACAGTACACCCCTCCCTTATCCTGGTCCCAACTGATTGCTCCCTGGAGCCCAGTTGTACTCCCATGCTCTCCTTGGCCACTACTGATCACTCCTGGTGTACAGCAGCACACACCTCCGTCTCCACATACCCAACCAATCATTCCCTTATGTTCAGCAATGCTGCCCTCCCCAGTGCCCAACCAACAGATCACTGCTACCCCAATCGATCCTGTTGATCCCACCCAATAGCTCTGTGGTGTCCTGTGATAACCCCTCCCTCTGCTCGTTCCCAATCAATCGTTCCCTGGTGTCCAAGCAATCAACACTGGACCAGCTGCTGTTGGCACCAGCCAACTCTTGTTTTGGTAATTATGACACTAGTTGGTGCCATGTACATCTACAGGTTACTCTGAAGCTCTTATCTAACCAAAACAGGTCCCAAAGAAGATATTTTATCAGACTTAGTGTAATTTCTTTTTTCTGTTAGATCCAAGGTTGTCACAGGAAATTCATAGCAAATGAGTAAAATACACCCCTGCTTGGGACACTGGCAGAGCTCAAAACTGTGACATCAGCATGAAATGTTGGCTGCATAAGGACTCCACAGGTTCTAAGTGATCAGTCCACACTTCTTAAAATTGTGACATCAGCAAAGAATATTGGTTGCATAAGGATTCTACGACCTCTAACTGATCAGTCCACACTTCTTACCATACACTATAACTGCAATAATAAATGATAACCGCACTAGTGCCATATAGAGCAGTTACATACCAGTAACAGTAGATCTTTGAGAGAAGAATCTCCTCCATTGGGCCACATATTTGGAACCTGTACATCACTGCAGTCAGTACCTTCCAGAAATGTTTGTCTAGCTGGGGCCATCCATGATGATATACAACGTCAGCATCTATAAAACGTAAACAGCCCTCTCACTTCTCAGTTCCCCTCCAGAGATAAGCTCGGAGGTCCACTTTACTGAGAGGAACCAGTAGACCACACTTGATCCAGGCACACAAGGGAAGGCTGGGACTGGTCACAAGAAACATACAAAGCACCAATAACCATACCTTCCATAAAAGGCAATGGGAAAGCCAGCCAGCTGGTACCTGACAAAGAAAGGAGGAGGGTGGATGCACTGTGGCCCAATAGAGGAGATTCTCTTGAAGAGTTACTGGTAAGTAACTGCTCTGTCTTCATCTACGATATTTCCTCCATGTTGCTAGGCACTTGGAATGATTTCCAAGCAGTACAAAGTCTCCAGGGAGGCTGGCAAAATCCGATATGTAATCAGGACAGAAGGCCTTGCAGGACAGCAAGACCATAACCAGTATGTCTGTGGGTGGTAATGCCCAGACTGTAACGTTTAGTAAAAGTGTGGACAGTGCTCCATGTGGTGGCAGCACAAATGTCAGCAGCAGATGTACCTGGGAACAGGCAATAGAGGTGGCCATACCATGAGTAGAGAGGCCACGCACAGCCCCAGGAAGTTCCTTACTGTACTTCCTACAACATAACATAATAAAGTTAGCCAGCTATTTGGACAGACACTGCTTAAGTCACTGAAATGCCCTCTCTCTCTCTCCGGGGTTAATAAGACAAACAGCTAAGAGGACTTGTATTCTTTTGTGCACTCCAGACAGAAATGTAATGTTCTATGTATATCAAAGGTATGGAGCAACTCCTTATTCTTGTCAGTACACTCAGGATAATATACTGGTAGGTTAATGGTCTAATTAAAAGTTTAAGTCAGAAACCACCTTAGGTTAAAAAAAGTGAGAAATGCAACCCTATCCTTGTGGAAAATCAGGTAGGGGTAGACACTCCATTGGAGCTTGAAGCTCAGAAATCCTTCAGCCTAAAGTAATAGCAAACAGAAAATAGCTCCTTCCAAGGAAGGAAGGAAGCATAGTTCTCAAGTTGCAGTGGGCTCACAAGGAGCCAGAGTTGATTTTTCAAGTACAAAAGTATGGACTCATGATGGAGCCAGTTTACGAATCGGGGATGAATGTGCAGAATGCCCTTCAAGAAGGTATGGGACACTTCCACTTGTGCCACAGTGCATCCATCAATAAAGGCATGAAAAGCTGATAAGGCAGTCAAATGCACCTTAATAGAAGAATACTGCAGACCAGAGTCTGATAGAGACAGGAGGTAGGCAAGTAGTAGAGACAGCTAGTGTGCCTGTTAGTCTGTACGTGGTCTTGGTATTTCATGGACACTGACAGACTCCAAACCGGAGCTATTTGAAGTACTGCAATACACAATCTGTATTGCGGCAGCTTCAAATAGCTCTGCTTTGGAGTCTACTGGTGTCCTTGCAATACCGAGACCAGGTACAGACTAACAGGCACACCAGCTGTCTGCACCTGGTCTCTGTAAGTCTCAGCAGTACACGGGCTCCAAACTGGAGCTGTTTAAAAATCCTGGAGTATGACAAGTCTATGGAGAAACCCCGGCTGCTCCCTGCCTGCCACATCATCACAGGGACAGCCGCGGGTGCTTGTGGGCGTGACGGGGAAGGTGCTAGAACATAAAATGCCGGCGGTGAGGGCTCAAGATTAGCCAGATATGAATCTAAATAAAATTATAAACAGTAAGTGGCACATTTAATACCTTTTTTAAATTTGCTAATCGGGTCCCGCTTTACACGGAGGTGGGGTTCTATGGGACATGGACGGTTCCCTTTAAGCGTTGTGTGGGGACACAAACAGGTCCAACTCTGGATAATCCCATCTTATGAACAGGTCATTTACCATGGAGGTCAGCAGTTCCTACTCATGTACCTGAGACTGGGACCAACTTAGCCTGTCTGCTAAGACATTTTGAACTCTAAGGAGGAAAACTGCTTCAATTGCAGGCTGTAAGAGAGTACCTACTGCCATACTCTCATCGCTTCCCTGCACAGAGGGTACGAATGAGTGCCCCCTTGCTTGTTGATATAGTGCATCACACTGATATTGTCTGTTCATATCAACAAGGGATCTGGAGGGTGATGCACTTCACAGGCATGGAGCCCAAGAAGAACAGCCCTCATCTCTGGTACACTGATGTGGAGATCCGAATCTCAGTCTGTCCACTGCCCCTGGGTTTGGTACAGGTCCAAGTGGACACCCCATCCCTTCCCAGAGTTATCCGTTGTGAGGATGTGCTCCAGAGCAGATTCACCCTTATGGTAAAAGTTCTACTGTTAATGTCTAATACCTTATGTGGGATATTGTTAGGCATTTAAGCTGTTTTGATAAAAGGGAATTCACTTTGTTCTTTACGTTGCAAATAATCCCTATAGAGCTCTGTGCTGTATTAAGCAGTTGTAGTTCATGATGGTTTGTACTGTATTTTTGGTACTTCTCCCATGTTGCATCGAAAGGGAGGGTGTCTGCAATGCCTTTGTAAGAGAACTGTGATGTTATTCACTTTCTGTATCCCTGTGTGTATTCTTGTTTGTAAGTTTTGTACTTTAAAACTCATAAATAAAAAGTAACAAAAAAAAGGGGAGGATGATATAAAACATAAACAATATTAAAAAGGGGAGAGACACCCTCCGGTAAGTTCGGGGGTTCCATCCACCACAGAAGAGACTTACTGAGAGGGGCTGTGATGAGGACCATATATCCCAAGTAATCCATCAGCTGGTCCCATTGCACCCAGCAAGTCCGCTGCAGGATGCTCACATATGAAGGCATGTTAAAATAGCAGCTGCCATAAGGCCCAGGAGGTGGAGTACAGTCCTAGTGGACATAACTCCTGTGTACAAGACAGGCCTCTGTTCTGGGGCAGAAATGCACTTCCCACTGCAGTGTTCAGTACTGCTCCAATATACTGATAGTGTTGGCATGGAGTGAGGACTGATTTCAGTACACTGACCAGGATACTCAGGTCCTCGAACAAGTGCTGTGTTCAAGACACTGAGCACCTGACCATTCCTGTATAGGCCCTGCAGTACCTACTGGTCCAAACAAGGGAAGTCACTATTAGTTTAACTGTTATAAATGTATGTATGTAGTTGTACTCCTCTTCCCCAACCCCCTAGGATGCATCTGGAAATGAGCAATCCTGCTCAGTATACCTTCCTGGTGAAACATTTAAATAAATAAAGCCCATCCCTCCAAAGCTCCTTGCCACAACAGCAAAGCATTTGGTAAATACCTGCAGTGCTGTGGATAAGCCAAAGGATAAGACCTAGAATTGAAAACAGTAGTCCTACAGGGTGGATCTGCTGTACTGCCTCTAGCATGCTCTGATTCTGACATGAAGGTAAGCATCCTTGAAGTCCAGAGCACAAAGCCAGTCTCCTTTCTGCAGAAGGGGAATGAGAGCCTAAAGAGACACTATTAGAAACTTTTTGTATTCAGTGAATTTGTTCAGGGCTCTGAGGTCCAACATGGAACACAAGTCTCATGTGGCTTTTGGGACCAGAAAGTACTTTGGGGGGAAACACTTGTTCCTTTATTTGGGAGGAATAAGTTCTCATGCCTTTTTCAAAAGCAGGGACTGAATTTCTTCCCTCAATAGGGGCAGATGACCTGAGGGTTATGAGAATGGGGGAAAGGTGCAATGGAGGTTTTGAGAGTAGTTTCAGTGCATGCCCCATTTCCAGGACCCGAAGGGAGATCCTTCCCCCCAACTTGTACCCTGACGGCATTCGTGGAGGGGGTAGGACCACACCTCTCAACATCCGGACTCTGAAATGAGGGACACCAACCCTTGAAATGAGGGATACCACACACTGAAATGAGAGACACCATGAGGGACTTCAGAATTTCAACATTTTAATGGTTTAACACACTGTTTAGGAGCATAACAGAGACTGAAACTCAATGCAAATTGCAATAGGACTACAGAACCAGCTTTCTACTCTCAGCCAGCCTGCTGCCTCCCCATTACACAGTCAGCCAGAGTTCCACTTCCAATCCCAGCCTAAACTGGGCTCTCTGCAATAGAAAGCATCAGCATAGCAATCCCTCCTAGGCTAGAGGAGGTTACTGTAGTGTGTACCATTTTGCCAAAATACCAATCCCTCTTTACATAAGGGGCAGCACTGCAGCTGGGCTCAGAGTCACACTCACTTGTCTGAGACTCCCACCTGCCACCACGGTCCCACTCCACCCACCCTCAATCCGGCAGTCTGGCTTAACAGACCGTGCAGAGACAGAGTGCAGACACTTGAAGCAGCAGAGTCTCCCCACCAACCGGCAAAGGTTAAGTAAAGACTAGTACAAAAGTACATGATTACAACCACCAGAGTCCTCCTGATGTCTGACCTACCTCAGTGACTAAGATGGATAGTAGTGGCACTCCTCCTCGAGGCTTGATGAGTCAATCCAAGCAGCAGGGCCAGGGCCCAGGCAAGCAAAAGTGGCTCAAGTAACTTCCCATCGTCTGCTACTGTTAGTTCCATTTCGGCGACTGACAGCAGCTGCTACTAGCTCTCTCCCTACCTCCACCATGTGCTTACAGTCAGGCCAGCTAGGCCAGGGCCTGGGGTCACACACACAGATAGAAAGAACTCCTCCGCTTGTCTCCCCTCTGGCTCGACTCCTCCCGACCGGCTCTCAGGACCGACACCACCACAAGTCCCTGTCTGCAGTGCTGTCTCCTCCAGGCTCTAAATAAAATCCAAGTTCCTCCTTGCTCTGGCCGGCAGCTCAAATTATTGCACTTTGTGCTCAGAGTAGACCCACCATGCCATGCATGACTGACCACCCTCTCAGCCCTCTCCTCATCTCCTGTGTCATCCAACGGGCAGTGCGTGCGGGTGCGCTTCAAAGTACCAAGCCACCAAATTCAAGCCACATGCCCAGGATGCCCTTTCCATTGGCTGTGAGTCAGAGTGGAGGAGGAGTGGCTGCAAAGGACCATCCCTTTATCTGCTAATTTGTCAATCTGTTGTGCCGCAGCCAGCCTCCTTCCTGATCATCGTGCCACCGGTGGCGTGCACTGCTCTGCTTGCTCCCAGTCATAAATTCATCACCCAGTCAGGCAGGACATTTAAATTAAAGGGGTGCTGACAGCCCTGTCTGTCAAAAAGTGCCACTAAAAATCCGGGACAATGACGGGTGCTGGAAGGACAGCAGGACAAGTTTCAAAAATGTGGCCAAATTTGGGATGTCCCACACAATGTGGGACACTTGAGAGGTATGAGTAGGACTGGGGAGTTAGAAGGTACCAGGGGTGGAAAGGTTGCTGAATTGGAACCTTTGGGTGCCTTGGAGGGGCCACCCTGGGCAGCAGATCCAGGTAGTGGACTCCCACTTCTGCCACAGTAGGGCTGATGGTAGACACGGTCTCCTCAGCCGGCAAGCTTCCAAAAAAACACCCATACCACGACCCTTGTATATATTCTGGGGGGATCAGGGACTTTCAGACCTCAGAGTAATTTTTTTATTATTATTTTTGTTCGGTTTTGGTGACCGGGTAAACCCATTGAGACCATGACAGTCCCTTTTTCAGGGGTGACCCAGGGTTAATTACAGGCAAATAACCATTAAAATTAAACAGCAGGTATAGGATGACAAAATCATAGCTGAACACAGTTTACAGCATATAGTTATGCAGAGACAATAAAAAGGTATACAACAGAAACAGTGGCAGAGTATTATAAGACAAGCATAGTTTACAGTTAGACAATTATTGACACTCAGTACATGTTAACAAATTAGGATACCATTATGATTACTGACAATACATAGCAGTAGGGGAGTATGGGGAGGGGATAGTATTCAACGGTAGCAAGTGCACTAGTTAAGCTGTACTAGGTGCACCTTGAGTCCTTTTTTGAACCCTCCGAGGGAATTACAGGACTGAACACTTGCTGGCAGTGCATTCCAGAGGTATGGGATGCTGGCAGAGAAAGATCTCTGTCCCATGATTGACTCGACTCTGGGCTCAGTGAGGAGTGGCCGGCTTGAAGATCTAAGGAACCTTCTATTTCATTTGACAGATAGAGTAGTAGCTAGGCTTGAAGGTGCAGAGTCTGACATAAGCTTGTAGGTATAGGGACGGGTAGACAATGCGTTCTTTCAGTGGAGTCCAAGACAGGGTTTGGAGCACCTGGCAGTGGTACACCCTAGGGGGAGCCCCCAAGGCAAATCAGCTCACCCTGTGGTTAAGGTGCTAAGTTTTTGGAATTCCCCACCTTTAACTGTGTGTAGTACCGGTGATCCGTACAGCAGGGTGGGTAGCAGGGTACCAGTTGCAGTCTTTAGCTTTGCTTCCTGAGTGAGGAAGTGGCTGAGGTGATACAAGAGCCCTAACTTCTGATTTAGTGCCTCAGTCAGTAGTTCAATGTGAGCCTTGAAAGTGCAATTTTGGTCTAGTGTAATGCCTAGGTATTTTATATTGTTAACTACCTCAATCGTTGTGCCACACGAGAGGCTAGGGGTTAGAAGGGAGGCTCTATCTATACCTAAGCTAGCAGGGCCAAACAGGATAGCCTTAGTCTTTTTACTGTTAAGCACTAGTCTTGTCTGGTCACTTGTTAGATAAGTATTAAGGGAGCGACGGTCATTGGAGGACCTGCACAGCACTGCATCGTCAGCATATCTTCTTGAAGTTGTGTTAACAGGGAGTGCTTTGAAACAACTGAGAGCTGCATGGGAGATATTATATTGGACTATAAATCTGAAACAAATCTCAATCTTGCTTACATCTGAGGGAGGTTTTCCTTACTTTACAGTATTACATTGGTATTGCTTTGTGTTTAATTATTTTAGGTTTTAAATCAGGAAGGGGTTTTTCAAAACTGCTTATCTTGTGAGTAACTTCAGAAGGGTTGAAATAACTGCATATTTGACTTTCCTTTGTGGGAAACTTAACTGGACTGTCTACTAGTATTCTGTGACAGTTTGCATCAAAATATTTTGAAATAATTTACTGGTGGTGATTGTTTACATCTAATAGCAAAGGCTACAGTTT
Source organism: Neoceratodus forsteri (assembly GCA_016271365.2). Lineage (NCBI taxonomy): Eukaryota > Metazoa > Chordata > Ceratodontiformes > Ceratodontidae > Neoceratodus > Neoceratodus forsteri. Next base: position 425,720,714 of record CM028138.1, read on the forward strand.
GTAATTTGAAACCAGATAGAGCCTCGAGTGGGGAAGTTGTCTTCACTAGCCAGAGAGGCCTGCATCATAGCCAGTTGTTCTGGGTGGAACATTCCAGCATTGATCAATTACTATAAACTACTGGTGTGATCCAGTTTCAGATCCAGGTGTTGGTTGAATTACTGTAAAGAAGGGTAGTATGCACCAGGGTGGTGAAGCAGTGGTGTGTTTGATTGTTTCTAACAGTCACTGGTGGTTGTGGACTACCCACCATCCTTCCTTCACCCCACCCGCCCCAGGCATGGCATTTCCTTTATAGCCAAAGTTCTGACATTACTTCCTCAACAGGTCTTGGGACAGAACTGTCATATTCTTAATAACTCAGCAAGTGCATAAAGGGTAAGTACACATGAAAAATATTAAATATATATATATTATATATTGTAAGAGAGAGAGAGACATGTGGGGAGTGGTGCAATGCACTGACTGTGGGGCAGCAGTTTTCCGGGAAACATTCTGGAAACTGTGTTGCTGCCCTATTTGCAGGCAACTGTCAGCTCTGAGGGAGGCGGTTGCCCATCTCCAGGCTCAACTCACAAGGACTATGGAGGTCTCCCCCACCCAAAGGGCACTAGTGCCACAACCACTGCCACAGAGGTTGCCAAGTATGAGGAGCAGTGGGACCACCGTGGGTTCTGGGAGGGTGAGGGTGGTGGAACAGAGGCAAATCCCTCTAGTTGTACCTCTTCACAAATCATATGCCAGTAAGGCAGAGCAAGGTTCCTCTATGATGACACCCTCAGTGGAGACCAAGAAGAATGCTGGGGACGTCCACAAGGGAGATACACAAAAGGGTGGCAAGGGACACCACAGGGGAAGGAAACAGCTTCTGGTAGATGACTCAGTTGTTAAGGGGGTAGAACTGGAAAAGGGAGGGGAAAGGGAAGTAAGGTGCCTGCCTGGTGCTATGGCTTGGAGGGACAGGAAGCGAATCCTCAGGATTGCAGAAGCAGCATCACAAGAGAGGGAACTAGATATCATTGTCCATCTTGGGAAAAATGATCTAGCTAGGCATGAGATCAGGGCAGTGCAGGATGAATTTGTGGAGCTAGGGAGTGGCCTCAGACAGGTAGCAAGCACGGTAACCTTCTCAGAGGTGCTACCAGTCTATGGCAGGGGTGATGATAGGGTACTGTACACCACGCAGTTTAATGACTGGTTGCAAAACTGGTGCAGAGCATAGGACTTTGGCTTCACTGAAGACTGAGAGTCCACCTGGAGAGATGAAGGTCTGTACTGGCATGATGGTCTGCATCTGTCCAGGAAGGGAACCAAGCTCCTAGGTGATAGGTTTAAATGCTTCCTTGGCAAGCTTTTAAACTAGCCAAGGGGGGAGATGCTGATAGGAAGCAGGAAATGTCAAGTCTCCTCCACAAAACATGGCAGGTAGTAAGGTAAACACTGCAGTACAGAGGTTGACAGAGGGCTAGACAGGGGTAAATGGAGAAATAGACAAAGGATGTAAGAGCAGTGATGGAGGAAAAAAGGATAAAGCCAACATTATAAGGAGGGCAATGAGTACTGATGCCCGAAGTCTGGGAAACAAGCTTCCTGAGCTAGTAGCCCTGATGGAAGAGGAACACTTGGATACTGTGGCAGTCACGGAAAAATGGTACACAGAGAACCATGACTAGGATGCCAACATACCAGGGTACACAATCTACAGAAGGGATAGGGAGGGTAAAAGAGGAGGTGGAGTAGCTCTCTACATAAGGGAAGGGATCAAAGCTACAGAACTAAACAGTAAAGGGGGAGGACAAGAGGCACTCTGGGTTACCTTGGAGACAGGAAATGGCATCACAATCTGCACAGGGGTTGTATACAGACCCCATCTCAAGGAGGAAATGGACAAGAAAATGATAGGACATTCTCAAAATGGCTGAAAAGGAGCTACTGTTGATGGGGATCTGAATATGCCAGATGTTAACTGGACAACATGTACTGCAGCCACATCCAAGAGCAGGGTCATTCTCAATGCCCTACAGGGGGCATGCTTTAGACAGCTAGTGTTGGAATCCACTCGGGAGGGAGCAATATTAGACCTGGTACTCTCAAATGGAGAGAGGATCACAGATTTAGAAGTCAGTAGCCATCTGGGAACAAGTGACCACCACACAGTGTGGTTCACAATAAGCACAACCATGGAGACAAGCCATACAAAAACAAGGATATTGGACTTTAGAAGGGCCGACTTTGGCAAAATGGGTGAGTGCCTAAGGAATGCATTAACAAATGGGCAGGAAGGAGGGGTGGCAGAACAATGGAGAAAAATCTAAACTGCCATCATGGAGGCAACAAGCCTTTGTGTGAAACAAATAAAGAACACAAAACGGAGTAAAAAACCACTATGGTTCTCAAAAAAGGTGGATGGGAAGGTTAAGGAGAAAAAGGCTGCATTCAAAAAGTATAAGGAATCACAGAAGGAGCACGATAGGGAACTGTATCAATTAAAGCAGAAAGAAGTGGCGAAGGCAGTCAGAATAGCAAAGGCCCAAACCAAGGAAAAGACAGTCAACTCAGTTAAGAATGGGATAAAACCTTTTATAGGTACATTAGGGAGCATAGAAAGGTTAAGGGAGGGATAGTAAAGATTAATAAAGTAGAGGGGAGGTGGGCAGAGGGAGACAGTGAAAGGCAGAGATACTGAATGAATACTTTGCTCAGTATTCACAAAAGAAGAAGAGGAGAGTTACCTAAAACAAACAATAGAAGCACTCTGGGTAGGAGGTTGACACCAGTCCATTTACAGAAGAAAGAGTCCTGAAAGAGCTCCTAAAACTCAAGGTGGACAAAGCAATGGGGCCTGACGGGATTCATCCCAGAATCCTAAAAGAACTAAGGGGGGACCTAGTGACACCACTGACCACACTTTTTAACAAATCATGGGAGGATGGGGTGGTACCTGAGGATTGGAGGAGGGCAGATGTGATCCCCCTTCACAAAACTTGGAGCAAGGCAGAAGCAGGAAACTATAGAATTGTTAGTTTGACCTCAGTGGTAGGGAAAATGATGGAATCACTTCTGAAAGAAAGAACTGTTGAGTACCTAGAGGTCAGCGGAGCACAGGACCCAAAGCAGCATGGATTCACAGCAGGAAGGTCATGTCAGACAAATCTAATTGATTTCTTTGACTGGGTGACCAATGTAATAGACCAGGGAGGGGCTGTGGATATGGCCTGCCTAGACTTTAGCAAGGCATTTGACACAGTACCGCACAAAAAATTATCAATCAAGTTAGCCAGCCTGGGAGTGGCTTCACAACAGGACACAGACGGTAATAGTGAATGGAACTCATTTCGAAGAAAGGGGAGTTACTAGTGGAGTACCTCAGGGCTCAGTACTGGGTCCAGTCCTCTTTAACGTCTTTATAGGTGACATTGCAGAGGGTCTGGAAGGAAAGGTATGCCTCTTTGCAGATGACACAAAGATCTGCAACTGAGCTGATACACAAGGGGGGTAGGTAGAAGGATGAGAAGGGACTTGGCAAAGTTGGAGGAATGGTCAGATGTATGGCAACTTAGATTCAGTGCAAAGTAATGCACCTGGGAAACAAAAACAAAGTAGAAGAGTACACAATGGCAGGAGAGGTACTAACAACAACAATAATGGAAAGGGACCGGGGGGTAATCATATCAGATGACCTAAATTTGGGTAAGCAATGTGAAAAGTCAGTAAGGAGAGCTGGGGGAATACTGGGATGCATAGGGAGGGGCATCACAAGTAGAAAAAGGGAAGTGGTTCCCTCTGCACAGACAGTTGGTGAGACCCCATCTGGAGTACTGCGGGCAGTTTTGGAGACCCCATCTACGCAAGGACATAGACAGGATGGAAGCAGTCCAGAGGAGGGCAACAAAAATGGTGCAGGGTCTGCATCAGAAACCATATGAAGAGAGACTGAGAGAGCTTAATATGTATACCCTTGATGAAAGGAGGGACAGAGGGACATGATAGAAACTTTCAAGTACCTCAAGGGAATCAACAAAGTCCAGGAGGGTAGCATCTTTCAGAAAAAGAGATGTGCAAGAACAAGGGGGCACAATTTAAAGATAGAGGGGGGACGACTCAGGGGTAATGTGAGGAAATTATTTTTCACGGAGAGAGTGGTGGATGCATGGAACTGCCTTCCTCGGGAGGTTGTGGGGTCTAAAACAGTGGGGGAATTCAAACATGCATGGGACAGACATAAGGCAATTATAGTGGGGGGTTGCAGGAAGTAGGTTGTTGGTTAACTAGAACCTGCAGCTTATCCAATAGGTAGGGAAATGGGCAGACTGGGTGGGCCAAGTGGTCCTTATCTGCTATCAAAGTCTATGTTTCTAGGTTTCTCTATAAGAGAATGTTCACCTCTCCACAGTGATTTGGCATGTCGTTTATGAAAACAGAGATCAGCAGAGGCCCAAAAATGGATCCCTGGGGAACCCTGTCAAGGGTTTGGCCTATTTCAGATTCCTTACCTAGCCATCTGACAAATTGGGACCTCCCCTGGAGGTAGTCGGTGAATCACTGGACTGTCAGACAGTCAAGGCCTATGTGTTTGAACTTGGTTAGGAGTAGCTGATGGTCCACCAAGTTGAAACCCATGGTGAGGTCAATGAAGACAGATCCAGTGGACTGGCCTTTGTCGAGCGCTGTAAAGAGGTGATCAGTGAGGCAGACAAGTGCGGAATCCATGCCATGTTTTTTTCTAAAACCATGTTGTAAAGGCGTAAATATACAGTCCCTCTCAATATACTCAGTTTAGTTGGCTGTAGACAGCCTTTTCCAGCACTTGCTGAGGATGGAGAGGATCGATATGGGGTGGTAGTTTTCCACGTGTTCCTGTGCTCCCCCTTTATGGATGGGCATGACCAGGGCTGCTTTCCAGAGTGTTGGAACTTTCTCTTCGATATGTTGAGCAGCCATGAGACAGGGGTGGCAATGGCAGGGGCCGCAATCTTGAGCAGTCTTGGTTCTAGCTTGTCACGCCCAGTGGAGCCATGAGGCTTTATTTTCATGGGAAGTTTTAGGACCTCTTTTCTAGACAATAACTTGAAGTGGAAATTAGGATAGGGGGAGTGTGACTAGAACCTGGTTGGGAGGGCTCTTATGGGGGAGTCTTAAATTTATTTAGGTCAGTGAAGAAGGAACTGAATGCATTGGCAGCGTCAATAGGGTTCTTTAGGCAAGTACCATTAGCTACTATGGTACGGTCCCCCTGGGCAGTGCTACCCTTAATGAGGGTGTTGATCTGTGACCAGAATTTTCTAGGGTTAGAGAGATTTATTTTTTTTTTTTTTAAATCTCTGATTTATCTCTTTTTTGCAGATGTTAGCTCTCCTTTGCATTTATTTCATAATTCCCTGTAGTCCTGCCAGGTGTTGGGTTCGGGGTTGGTTTTGTACTTCCCCCATACCCTGTCTCTCTCCTTCATGACTTTTTTTAGATCCCTGGACAGCCACCTGGCATCCTGACCTTTAACTCTGATCAGTTTCAGAGGCGCATACTTATTGGTTGCAGATAGGAAGCTATTTATGAAGAATTCGAGGGCGGCATCTAGGTTAGGGGGCTTTCTTGATGTAGGTCCAATCTATCTCAGATAATGTGTCCAGGAAGAATCCTGTGACAAAGTTAGAGAAATTTCAGACCCAGAGTATTCTGGGTGGCGGGGGCTGAAAATTATTCCTCCATATTGTGAGCACTGGTGAGTGGTCGCTTAAGGCGTTGGCAAAAGTAATTTTGGATGACTGTATGCCCTTTAATGCATTATCCACATTTTGACCAAACAGCTTGGAGCCTCTAAAGAAGAAGAAATTAAGCATGACCTGCTGAATATCTGAAGCAAATCATGCCACCCTGACCCAGGAGTACCTCCTGAGGCAGATACCAGAGACAGCCGATCTTGCAGCATTATCTAAGGCATTATATGCTGACCTTAATAAATATTTACCAGTATCCAGGCCAGCAGAGTCACCTTTCAATAACTGTCTTAGCAGGTCTATCAGGCAGTACCTGTGCCATAGTTATCGTTGACTGCCAGAGGCTATTCTGATACTTGATCACATAAGCTTGGAAGTTTGCAATACGAAGGTCCAAAGTGGAAGATGCTTAAATACTCTTACCCATCACATTCAGTTTTCTGGATTTATTGTCAGTATTCAGCACGCTCATTGCTGTATGGGCCCTACAGCGATCATGGATGGCCATGTTAACCACAGAGTCAGTTTCAGGCTGAGAAGCATAACAGGACTTGACAGACAAACATGATACTGTTTGTCAGCCTTTTCTAAGACTGCTGGCCAAGTGCCAGGTCTGTGCCGGGCAGCAAATGTAACATCTTCCAATGTAGGGTCAGCAGAGGGCACCACTAAAGTGGCAGCAGCTGATACCTCTAAGAACTCAGTTACATTTCTTTTACTGGAGTCCTCTTCTTCACCTTCAAATCACATCACAAGCTGTATTTACTTAAACAAAGCCTGAAAGGAAGGTTCGCCTGGAGAAAACTTGGGGTTTTATAACCCCCCCCCCCAAGTCCTCCTTGAATGATGACAAGGTTGAGCTGAAAGGGAAACCTCCATCACAGAGTTCCTCATCCCAACCATCATCTTTTAAATCCTCCCCCATTTATAGGAGGTCAGGACTGTTTTCCACCTAATCATCGTCTCTTATGATGACACGGGCAATCAGTGGAGCCGATAATGGAGGTGGCAGCTGTACCGTTGGTACAACAAGTATGCTTTTTAGTTTCATCGACAACAGCTGTGCCAATGAGGGAGGCCCTGTCGATGGAACCGACACCGCTTCTTGCAGCAACAGAAAAAGGCATGTTAACAATTCTGAAAATGATGCCAGCATACGCTGCGAGTCAACAATGCCCAGTTGGACTTCCGGTGACGTCATAGCAGAGATGGCAGCCTAGACGAGGTACTCCCCCGATCGATCCCACAATATTCCTCCAAACCCATTCAATCCAGCAACATCTCGATATCTCTACAAAAGGAGGATAACCTACAATGCCAAAGAAGAAAGGGGACAACAAGTTTGCAATCCTGGCACATCTAAATGAAGAGAAATCCCAGGATGAAGGCTCGGGAGAGCGGGGACTGGGCCTCTTCCTCCTCGCTCGTGGCGGCAGCGCAGTCGGATCTTCCCACATCATACTACAAAATCAATGGCACAGATGCTGGCAGAATTAAGAGATTTTCGCCGCAAAATGAAATCCATGGCAACAGCTCTCCGCACCGATATTGGGAAGCTAGAGCAGAGGCAAGAAAGCAGTGAGGCCCGCATAGTCGGGACGGAGGGAAGGCTCGATGATGCGGATCAAGTTATCTCCCAACTACAAGAGGAGGTTAAGGCCTTAAAGGCTCGAGCCGAGGATGCAGAAAGCCGCAGCAGACAAAGTAATATCCGGATATCGGGCTCCCTCAAGGCTCGGAGGGTCCAGACATGATAGGCTATATATAGAAGCTCCTCAAAGATCTGCTCCCATACCGATGGTATCTACGTTGGAAATGAAACGTGCCATCGCCATGCGTTGGTCCAAGACCCCGCCAGGGGTGTGACGCGTGCCGTCCTTGTTAAATTCTTGAGATTCCAAGATAAAGAAGCAGTACTGAAGGCAGCGTGAGAAAGGGGAACGTGCTTCTGGGCCTGCAGCGCCTTTACTTTGACAACGACTATGCTCCAGAAATTATGGCGCAAAGGCGTGCCTATTCCGGGATAATGAGAGCACTGAAGAAAGCTGGAATTAAATTTCGCACCCCATACCCTGCTAGGATGGTTATCCTTTTCCCTGAAGGATCCAGAACAGTGGAGACGGTGGAGGAAGCTGCTACTGAGCTCAACAAGAGGCACATCGATATTCCCCAGGCCAGGCCCCTTCAAAAAGAACCCTCAGTTGCAACAGAACTCGCCCAGAAGCTGTGGAGTGCGGAGCAGAGGGACGTGAGGCGCAGACAAGGAGCTGAGGCCATAAGGAGAATTGTTGGGACTCTGCAAGAAAAACAGACTTCTCCAGATCGCTTGCAGACACTGGAAACTGCCGCAAAGACATGAAGATAGCAAGTAACTGTTAATTCCATTCTAGGTGCAAGTTTAGGAGGGCCCGGGGAGACAGTAGGAGAGGCACACTATGAATAGCCGCCGGCCGGGGGGAAGATTTCTGTATAAGAAAGGGCGGCTTGGTTGCATAGGGTCACCAATTGTAATAAGAAGGGGTGGAGGGTTAGGGAGAAACCCGACTGAAGAGCTGTAGACACTGGGAGCTAAAGGGCTAGACGGGATGAAATAGCTTAGTCTCAGTAGGCCGAATATGCCTGGGTAAAGATTGGCTATGAGTAAGGGAGCGCAGGGAACATCAGGAGAGTGCCGGTAACTTGGTACTGAAGCCACAAAAGTGGTAGGTAACCGGGCCTCCCAGTGTCACAAATATGCCACAGAATGGGGGTTGGGAGTTAGGGGAGGAATCGTGGGAATGTCTAGGGAAGAAGATAATCGAGGGAATGGGCACCTAGATATCAGCTGAGTCCTATAGTTAGGTCACTTTAACTGAATTGGCTGCTGTAATTCCCGAACAAATTAAATCCCATCGACTATGAAGGAAGAGATAAGGGATTAGAATAGAATGGGGAGGGAAGGGGATAGGCAGCTAAGGCCGATACAGAAATGGAACTTTGAGTAGGCCCAAAATAATACACAAAAAGACTTCCACGATGACAGTGTGAACCGAGTTCGGTCAATCTACTGTAATGCAATAGAATTGTCAAACTAAATTAGGCCCGGTATGAGGAACATAATAACAGAACCAGAAGGGAAGCATGAGATAAGGAGGGGTCTTGGGTGCCACCGAAGGAAGGGTCCAGGGCGGCTGCCCTTTTGGGGGGGGGGTCTATCCCTGGTGGCGATCAAGAGGGTCCTCACCCTACTCCTGAGGCCGCGATGACGGGGTTCCGGATGGGCCGGCTGGAGGGAGAGGACCTGTGCGAGGACGCAACAGGTGGAGGTCATCGGGTAGTCGTTCCTATCGCTCTGGCACCTCCGCAGATGGTATAGGTACTGACCCTGAGACGTATGGTTTGGGTCCGGAGGGAGGAGAGGGGGGAGGTTTAACCCCCTGAAGTTGGGGAGGCGGCTTGACAGAACAATTTACACCGACTCTCCATGGAGACCACTGGATGGTGTGGGGCCTCGCCTTGCTGGATCGGATCACTCCATCCCTTCGAGTGCTGAGGAAATGAGTGAGGTTGACTGGGAGGTTAATAATCCCAGTTTATACCTCAGAACTGCCGAAGAGTGATGGGGCTGGTTCTGGGGGTGGTGGCAGATGTCCCTCGCAGTCCGAGGTGCCGAGTGGTGTTCGGCTCATGGGGGTGGCCTATTCTGCCCGCCCCCCTCCCCCAGAGTTCTGGGTAATGTACATTGGATCAGACCAAATGCAGCCTAAACAAAGCCTGGATCATGGGAGGCGGGTGATGAAAGTGGGCCGCTTGCCAGTCATCCCCCCACGCTGTGCCTGGCAGTGTTGTCACACTGAGGCCTGGTGGGTACTCCAACATGCAGAGTTCTCTCTAACCCAGTACATTCCCCTGTAAAACATTCCAGGGATCGAAGGGGGACAAGTGGCTGCATATAATTGTCACCCAAACCACTCTCCTAGTCCCCAATAGCACGGTGTGCTAAAGCTCAGTGTTCTGGGCTCACGGCAAGGTTTCCTTGCCATAGGGTCAGGTTTCCTGATTCGTGGAAGCACCAGTTTCTTAATGTTTAGTGTTAAAGTGCATAAATGTTATGTAATGTTGGTTATTATTAGACTAGTTTGTTGTTGTACTGTTATCTGTCTTATGTCAGTCGCCAGCCACAGTCAATTTAGCTCGGTGGGGGTGCCCCCTGTGGAGGGCGGACCTAGGGCCCCGTTGATGCTGCAGGGACGTAAATCCAAATGTAGTTATTAAACACAAATGGATACTGCTAAGGTAAAATTACTTTCCCTAAATATAAATGGCCTTGCTTCTCCCATCAAAAGATCAAAGACCCTGGCCTTTATCAGACGCTCAAAAGTGGACTTAACATTCTTGCAGGAAACCCACATGAACACCGTGGAACACACAAAATTAGCCAAACTCACCAGGGGGCAGGTATTTCATTCTTCGGCCAGGTCCGGCAGACGCAGGGGAGTGGCTACTATCATCTCTCCAGGCACTCCCTTTGTGGTCAATGATACATGGGCTGACCCGGAAGGGGGCATGGTTTTGGTGCAGGGTGTCATGCACGATAAGCAGGTGACACTGGTGAATCTATATTTCCCCCCGGGAATGCTGGTGACGCAACTTAGACCACTATTGGATAAAATTATACAAAAAATGGAGGGAGTGCTCATGATGGCGGGTGACCTTAACTTTGTTATGGACCCCAATCTAGACTCCACTAGTACGAAACCTCCCAGGTTGTCAGCTACCCAAAGGCTCTTTAAAAGATTTGCGACTGAGGCAGGGTGGGTCGATGCCTGGAGAAAGCTCCATCCCCACTCGAGGAATTATACTTTTTATTCTGCTGTTCATCATACGTACACCCGCATTGACCAGGTGTACACACATGTGGAGAATCTGGGGATGCTGAATGAAGTACAAATCGGAGACACTGCTGTCTCGGATCACGCACCTCAGATCTCCATATGGGACTTCGACCTCCAACCTAAACGGACGGCTTGGAGGCTGAATCCATTTCATTTGCGCTCTAAAAAGTTCTGTGATTTTCTCGAAGAGAAGATTCAGGAGATTAAGAAAGATAACCCGATTTCAGATTCTACCCCTGCCATCTACTGGGACACGATCAAAACAGTACTTAGGGGGCACTTAATAAAATTCACAGCAGAACAAGAAAAACAGGGAGGCACGGAGACGGAGTTGGAGGACTCCTCCACTTTTACAAATGGCACACAAACAAGGGGACACAACAGTGCTCCCTCAGCTACAGCAAACCAAGTTTGAACTAGACCGGCTGGTGCAGCAGCAGACTGAGATGGCCCTCACTTTCTTACGTCAGAAATTCTACGAGGTTGGGCCGAGGGCTACTCGGATGCTGGCGTACCAAGTCCGAAAACAAAAAAAGATGGCTATGGTCGCCTCAATCCTTCATCCCTCGGGGGGACCGCAGTTAACCAAGTCTCAGGCTATTGCAGAAGCCTTCACTGCATATTATCAGTCCTTGTATACTCCAGAAAAGCAGGTTCCTACACACCATGTGGTGGAGTTCCTATGGACGGTCACTCTTCCACGACTCACAGAAGCCCAAAGCCAGGCCTTGGTTGCACCGATCTCAGATGCGGAACTGTTGACTGTCATAAAGAATGCCAAATCTCAGAAGTCTCCTGGTCCAGATGGATACGGTGCGGAATTTTACAAGGTAACTAAGACCCAAATCCTTTCAAACCTTCGCAATGTCTTTAATTGGGTCATGGGCGGGGGAGCCACCTCCCCCGTCCTGGGCCTACGCCACGATATCGGTCATTCCCAAGCCACATAAGAACCCACAGCTGTGCGCCTCATACAGGCCAATATCAGTACTTAACCAGGACTATAAATTCTTTATGGCAATGTTAACTCATAGAGTGGATCGGATCCTCCCCTTACTGATTCACAAGGATCAGACCGGGTTTGTCCGAATGCATACAACCACAGATAACATAAGGCGAACCCTACACGTGATGCACCATATGCACTCTGAGAAAATCCCGTCCTTGCTGGTCAGCCTGGATGCCGAAAAGGCATTTGACAGAGTGTCATGGCAGTTTCTTTATGAAACACTACATAAATTAGGCTTTCCCTCCGCTCTTATAAAGGTCCTGCAAAACATATACTCCGCCCCACAGGCCTGCGTAAAGGTTAACGGTCACCATTCCAGATATTTCCCACTATATAGGGGAACAAGGCAGGGCTGCCCCTTTTCGCCCCTTTTGTTTGCGGCCTTCATAGAACCCCTGGCCCAGAGGATCAGGGAGGCGCAGGATATCACGGGGGTGGAATTGGGTGGAGTGAAGCACCCTATAGCCCTCTACGCTGATGATATACTGCTGTACCTGCATAATCCAGAACAATCTCTCCCTGCAGTCAAATCGATACTAGAGGACTTTGGTGCAGTATCAGGGTACAAATTAAACCTCAATAAAACTGAGATGCTCCCTTTTTACTATTCTCCCACACAGAAGGCAAAAACCACTGTCCCCGGGAAGTGGGATTTAAGAAAACTTAAATACCTCGGTGTACACATACCGAAATCCCCCCGGGAATTCTATAAGTACAACTATGTCCCATTGGTGATGCAACTCAAAACAGACCTAGCTGCGTGGGCTGCCCTCCCCTTTGGGCTGGCACGCAGGATTGACCTAATTAAAATGATTTCCCTTCCTAGAGCATTCTATCTGTTCCAGAATATTCCGATCCAGATTCCTTTGCAAACCTTTAAGGAAATAAACAGACACATCACCAAATTTATATGGTCCAATAAAAGACCTAGGGTATGACTCAAAACTCTTACCCTTCCTAGAGACGAAGGAGGCTTGGGTCTCCCAGATTTCAGGCTATATTACCAGGCAGTAAATATAACGTATATGATGTCCAGACAAACCAGAACAAACAGTCCACACTGGCTAGATATAGAACAGGTGCTGATGGACGATTATAAGTTTCATGGCATCCTGTACAAACCCAGGGACAATGGGAAGAAATTCCCACAAGGGAACCCTTGGCTTGAAGCTTCAGTTAGGGGCTGGCATAGCATTCAAAACAGCCATCAACTATCCACATTTCTGCCACTCTTATGCCCAATCCCCAGTCTGAGTGACTTCCCCCCAGGAACCTTAATGGTGGTTTCCGGCAGTGGGAGAGTAGGGGCCTGAAATACTTACGTCAAATAGTCAGACAAGGTATAATGTGGGCTTTCAATGAGGTTCAAAAGGAATTTGGTATTCCAAAGGAAGACTTCTTCCGTTATCTACAGCTCAGGCACTACATGCAGTGTCTTCCCCGGGAAATCTGGGACCAGGAGCGGATCCCATCACTAATACAAACCCTAACAATACACATTAGGACTCACAGGCAAAACAACCTGATATCAATATATTATCGGTCCTTGAGGACCCAGAGTTCCACCTGCACAGATAGCATTCGAAACTGCTGGAGCCAAGAAGCGGGCTACCTGATAGCCCCAGAGGATTGGCAAAGAGCATGGAAATATTCAGCTAAGGTGTCCAGCTCGATATCTGGAGGAGTTTTTCTTGAAATGCTTAATCCATTATTTTAGAACCCCTGCAATCACGGGTCACTTGTGCCGGGTCGGGACGGGAATGTGCTGCCTTTGTGGTGCTACAAGGGCTGATCACACCTATGTGATGTGGAGCTGTCCCTCCCTGAAACCTTTTTTGCCTGCCTGCAACATCATTTTCAGCAGATATTTGACCCCCAGTTTCAGCTGACAATGGAGGTGGTACTGTTTCTGGTTCTTCCCCGTGACATGTGTGGCCCAACAACTAGACATCTCCTACTTATACTCCTCACAGCAGTCAAAAAGGCCATCACAAAACATTGGCTGACGCCTAAAGTGCCCACCATACAAGATTGGTGGACTATTACTAAACAAATCTATGTCATGGAAAAAATAACACATAGCCTAAATAACCAAGAAGGAAATTGCGACTAAGTGGGCCGATGGCAGATGTATTATCTGTTAAAGGACCCAACCTTTATTCCATGAGGGTGGGGGATGGTCGTAGGCCTCCTGGGCTCCCCTTCTAGCCTCTCCTGTTGGTTCCCGGGTGTCCTGGTTGTGAGGGGTGGGGGGATGGACCCATTACTGGGGGGTGTGTGGTCCGCCTCTAGGGGGGCACCCTCATCGAGCCCCCTGCTGGGGGATGTATGGACATTAATGCCCGAGACCTGTACTACAGCTACACTGTGTTTTTGTGACCTTATAAGTAGTAGATTATGGGTTACCCTGCATAGACTAAGATAGGTTGATACTTCAGACTGAAGGGCCTGGGCACTAACAGGCCGAATGTGGAGCCAAAGTGACTAAAAGTAAGAACTACTCTATTTGGGATCTGGAATGTATTATTATGTTATGGGCACTATATACTCGCTGAGTCTGACTCTGAAATTTATGTATTTTTTAACTATGGTTGATGGTCTGGCTGACGTATGTGTAAATAAGTTAAAATACTAATAAAAATGATATTTATAAAAAAAAAAAAAAAAAAAAAAAAAAACAATGCCCAGTTGAGGGGTCAGGACTACTGATGTCAGCTGCTGCATACTGTCCGTAATAGTTATGGCAGTACCAGAACCAGGTCCCAACTGTGGGTGTCTCAACAACAGTCTGGGGGGCTGTAGTCAATGCCGCTGGAGTAAACATTGACAAAGACTTACCCCTCCTTCAAGGGAGACCTCTACCTTATCGGTGAAGCACGTTTCTCCTTACGCCGATAGTGACTGGAAGAGGAGGGGTTCAAAGATGATTTATCCTTCTCTTTGGATTTCTCAGTTGTTCTTGTTGATCCAGGCAATGATGCAGTCAATGATCAATGGGGTGCCTCCTTACCTGGAGTGGATGGTGAAGAATGAGAAGTCAACATGAATCCTGCGGCCTTAGCCTGAGCTTCCATTGCTTTGAGGGCAAAGAAAGTCTCCAAGACCTTCTTTCAGTGTCTGCTTGTGGCCAGGTTAAATCCTTGGCAGATCTTGCAGGCCTTCATTTCATCAGACAGGCCTGAGCAACAAGCACACACAGTGTGAGCATCATCCTTGTAGATCTTGCAACTGCAGGTACAAAATCTAAACAAAGGTTCTTTTGACAGCAGCATGGGAATAACATCAAGAGAAATTAAACACAAGTTAGAAAACAAACCAAACAATGCTGTAACAAAATGATGCTGTTTCTCTGCAGGTCTGACCAGCATGTCAACAGTGAAAGAAAGAACTAAGGGGTGTGGAGGCTGCCTGTGTTTTATAGGGGCTGACATTATAGGTCATTGCGGCTGGCCCCCACTAGGCAAAGGTTTCCTGAAGGTCCTGATGCTGAAGGCTTACAGGTACCAAAGTTGTGGCCCAAAGAGTGGATATCCTCAATGAAGATCTGTAATATTCAAAAACATATCGTGTGACACAACAAATAAATGCACCGTCTGTACCTTTGTACAGGTTGCCTGGTTTTTATCTCTGGAAATACCATGATATTTTTCATAAGAGTCATGGAAAACTAGAGCAGCCAACTCAGGATGAACACGATGTGATTAAACTTAACTAATTAAATAGTAACTCTCCAGACTTGAAATATTGAATTGCTCAGTTCTATAAGGCGCTGGAAAATTTGTTATGTGTCTGACTAAACTATTTTATCTACAAGTTACATTTCTAAAAATGTGACACATAATACCAATCTTTTAAATCATACACTATTCTCCATGAGAGTTAAAAAAAAAACACAAAAAAACTGTCAGTTGCAGCCCCAACATTGGAGCTTACAGGAAAAAAAAAAATCACGTCAAGTCTGATAGAATTTCTTCTTTCTGTAGTACTCTACTTCATCACTGAGAATTCATAGCCAATGGGTCCTAATAAGCAGCAACTGTCTATTTAGAGAGGGGGAGAATATTGCCTGTATCCTCCAGTATGAATTCTATTTTCTAATCACTGCTTGCAGGACACTGTACCCAAAATGTGCATCTGCTGAGCTTTGGGTATCAAGCCCTTAATGTCTGGTGAAGGTGTGTGGGGATGATCTCATGGCTGTCCTGCAAAGTTCTGAGACAGAGGCCTCTGCTCTCTCAGCCCAGGATACTGCCATGGCCCTGGTTGAATGCACCCTCATCAAAGCTGCTGGTTTCAGTTTCAATACTTTTCTTGTACAAGCTCCATCCCACCTAGCCAAAGTGGCCTTGGATGTCTTTTGCCCTTTCTTTGCAGCACCATAAAGGACAAAGAAACTGTAAGACAGTCAAAGAATTTCTGTCCTTATCAGGTACGTTTTTCACCATTCTGCACATATCAAGCTTGTGCAGATGTCTTTTCATGGAAAAGCCTTGGAAAGCAGACAAGTCCCTAGGTCCGGATGGCATTCATCCTAGGGTACTGAAGGAGCTAGCTGAGGAGCTTGCGGGGCCACTGACAGACCTCTTCAACTGATCCCTAGGGTTGGAAGTGGTGCCGCAGGACTGCAGAATGGTGCATGTGGTGCCTCTCCACAAGAGCAGACCTGGGACGATCCGGGGAACTATAGGCCGGTCAGTCTGACATCAATTGTGGGCAAACTCCTAGAAACCATACTCAAGGAGAGATTGGTAGGGTACACAGAGGAGAATGGTCTCCAGGACAAGAGGCAGCATAGGTTTGTTTGGGGAAGGCATTAAGGGCAAGATGTGCCTGTTTGTGGATGACACCAAACTCTGTGGAAGGGTGGGCACAATTGAACGGATACAGGACCTACAGGAATACCTCAGGAAACTTGAGAGATGGTCAGGGATCTGGCAACTTAGCTTCAATACCAAGAAATACAAAGTGATGCACGCTGGGGCCAGAAATCCTAGGACCGGGTACTGCCTCGGGGGGTCCGTTTGGCAGCAACGGAGGAAGAAAAGGATCTGGGGTGGTGATTACTAGTGAACTGAAAGTACACTCCATGTAATGCAGAAAAGCTGCAGCAAAAGCAAACAAGATGCTGTGGTGTATAGCCAGGGGTTTCTGCAGTAGGCGGAGTGAGGTCATACTGCCCTTGTACAGGTCACTGGTGAGACCACAGTTAGAATATGATATAAGGTTCTGGAGCCCAAATCTTAAGAGGACATCAGTTTTTTGCAGAGGGTACAAAGGAGAGCAACCAAGATGATCAGGTGGCAGCAGGGAAACTCTTGCGAAGAAAGTCTGGGTGCCCAGGGAATGTACCCCCTGGGAGAGGAGAGGAGAGGAGAGAAGGTGGGGGGGTGACAGAGACCCTGAAATACCTGAAGAGAACAGAGTGGATACGAAAGGTCTCTTCAAGCTAAGTGACAAAAAAACCATGAAGGGGTGCAGTCTAAAATTAGTGGGGGGGGGGTTAGGAGGGATGTTAGGAAACATTTTTCATGGAGAGGGTGATGGATATATGGAATGCACTGACAGAGGAAGTGGTCTCACAGAAGATGGTGGGTGGCTTTATGAGGGCCTGGGATAGGCATACAGGAAAACCAGGGGACCATGGGGGGGGTGTTATGGAGGCGAGATGGACATGGGAGGGGGAGTAGCGTCAATGGTATAAGCCAGTAAGATTGCATTACTAACAAGCAGATTCGATAGACCAATTTGACCTTCTTCTGCTGGCTCCTTCGTACATTCATATAGAATTCGCTGGCTCTTGCAAAAGGATGGAAGGCATACCTCTTAGATCTCCTGAAAGGCAGTGGACACTTTTGGGAGAAAGGAGGGCGTGGACCTAAGGATGACATTGCCCTCATGAAAAATGAGATCAGACTCCTTGCAGCAGAGAGTCTGAAACTCAATAATCCATCAGGCTGAACAGAGAACTACCGGAAAGCACACCTTGATGGAGAGCATATCTTCGGAAACAGTGGCCAAAGGCAGGAAAGGCACTTCACATACAGCTGCGAGAATCAAATTGGAGATCCCAAAGAGGCACAGTTGACTGGTAGGAAGGTCCATTCCTAGTGACTGTGTAAACCCATGAACATTTCACATAAGTCTATGCCTAAAAAGTTTGGTAAGCATAAAGCTAAATATTTGGGTAATACTGGCCAGGTTCACCCCTCTCCCCTCCTTCCTTACCCTTGAGGGCACTGTGACTGAGGAATCTCCTCCTTTATGCACACTGGGGTCTTGACTGGATGACCACTTTCGATTTCTTGGTGCATATGGATGTCATCCGCCATAAGCTCTACCCCAAACCTGGTGCACACTACAGGAATACAGTGAATATCCTGCTTCCTGCCCAGAATGAGATCCATTCAGAGATGACCCTCCCCATCTTTGACTATGGCAACAGCATTTACAGTGACGCTCCCTAGTCCACATCTCTCACACTGGACCTCCTCTTTCACTCCATCTGCTGCTTTGCCCTCAATCAATCAGTCTTTATTTGATACAGTGCACTTTTTCATTGTAATTCAAGGTACTTTTACAAGTAAAAACAGAACATATTAAAATTAGAAGATATGCAGCGAAGAAACAGTCGATTAATAGTGTGTCGGCTCACTCTAATCAAGCTCAAAACCTAACTGTAAAAACCACAAAAGGCAGCACACACACACACACACACACACACACACACACACACACACACACACACACACACACCAGGCTTATCGCTATATATGTTTACTTGTATGCACTATCCCATTCCCTCTACCCCCAGGACGCATCTGTAATCGAGCAGTAGTCTGCTCAGTATGTCTTCCTGGTAAAACTTTTAAATAAATAAATATAAATATCCTGTATTGCCACATCTCAAAAGGAATGACTGGATGGCAACTTCTACGTACTGCCTCTTGTGGAGGCTTCATCAGGTGGTTGTTTTGCCCTGGACTGTCCCCTCAGCACCCACCAATGCACCTTATACTCCTTCCTCTCCCTCCCCTCCCTTTGCACACTGCATCCACAGGTGCACTGATCCTCCTCATGTGCCAGCATCCTCCTAAGGGACAGGGACCAAAGAACATGGAAAAGACTCCAGAGATGAAGGGGCGCAATCAGGCCCTTGCCCAGCCAACCAGTTAACCTCTCCCTATCCTGGACGTCATCAACAGAGGACCAACACCTTTCTTGGAGAACTTCCCTTGTCCAGGTGAGCCCCACTTGGGGATTAAGCAGGGGGTTGAAAAGAGAGATACTATAAGTGTTGGAGACGGCTGGGTACGGGGCTGGATGGCAGTCACCTGACAGGGGAGTTCCGGAGATAGAAGCATAAAATATAAACTGGAAAAAAAAAAAAAAAGAGGTTCATGCTAATCTGGTAACAGGAAGTAAATAATCCACATGCAGACCTTGCGACAGCACATTTATCCAGTCTCAGAGGGCTTGTGCCCCCAGAGTGAAGGCTGAAATTACCCTATCACTAACCATGCAGTGGAGTAAGCTCAATGACAGGCAGTCTATTCTCTTGCCATTCCCATCTGAGAGTGCGGCAGCTTCCTTAATTAGGATAGTTGTGCATTTTCTGTTTTGTAGTTTAATGCTAGTAAGTTTCACAATAACATACAGCCATGAGAAAGCAAATTCAACTGCAAAATATACAATATCCATGGGATAGTTATGTATTTATATTGGGTATCACCAAACCACTGACTGGTTATGTCTCCCTTGTTTTTTTTTTTGTTAAGCAATGTTTTAGCTTATTTCTTTAAGAACTGTTTATTTTTGTCAGGGTGTACCCACCATTGGTTGACCTCCTGTTCAAAATGTAGAGAACCTGTAATTATATAATCAACACTTGGTAGCTTTTCTGGAGTTCAATGAAATGTGATTGATGGACACGGGCGAGTCAGACTGAACTGCCACCATCTGCAGAGTTCTACATCTCTCTTCAATCAGGAATGAAATAAACAGAGTATCAAATCAAAATGATATAGAGGAGGCAGTGCCATCTGACAAGTTCCCTTTTTCTACTACAAACATTTTATCACCTTCCTCTTATGGAAGTCTTGGAGTCAGGCAGTGCTATTAACAAGAGAACTGTCATGGTTTCAGGCCCTGTGAGAGGAATTATGGGCCCCGGGAGAGGGTCAGACTCTGGGACCCCTATGCAGCTGCATACAATAGCATGCCAGGTAGCCTGGGTCCATCCTTGGTGATGGGCCCCGGGAATTATCCCCGACTCCCCCACCCTCTCAAGGGCCCTACATGGTTTTCTGACTGTGGGACAGAACCGAGCCTTGAAAAATTTAGAGAAGCATCCTTGTTATGCTCTGCTACATCCACACGTGCCTGCTGCAAACTCCCTTTGCCAGAGGGGCTCGTCTGAGATTCAGGTGTCTTTGCAGCTGAGCCCTGCAGTTCTTTGGTGTAAAATAGCTCAGTCAGAAAAAGAAAGAGGGATTTTGTGTAAGTTAAGTGAAAAGCCAGATGTACCTTCCCCTACAGCACCAATGGACTGGGTGTTAGGGGCTGAAGACTCAGCGTTTGCTTTACTAGTGCATAATGGGCAGAACGTACCATTAGGAAACTCACACCCATTAGATATACTTAGCACTTTCTGAAAGAAAAGGGTCTGCAAAAAGCCATGGTGTCAACCAAAACAGATCCATTTTTGCTAATAAAAAGTTCCCCTAGCAGGCCTAGTGGTGCTGAGGGTTGAGGCGCTGGACGCCACATCTTGAACCACACCGGCAACCTGGGTTTGGGAAGGAGGATTGAGCGTCCCAATGGATCGCTCCTCCTTGAGTGAATCCAGGGCGCTGAGGACTGCGTCCATGAGGGTTGGTGGGGGCACCGACTTTCGGGGCTTTGGCAACTCCCATGGGGATGGAGTCAAGGAGGGGAGGACGCTGTTAGGCTCTTGGTAACGACATGTGTCAGCACGTTGCCTACCCAAACCGGTGTCCTCAGGGGCAGAAGGGAATCACAGAAAAGCGGGTTGGTCCTCGATGATGACCGATCCATGCCTCCCAGCCACTAACCCACGGGCAGACCCCATTTTGCAGGCTCTCCTCTAAAGGTTGACGAAGAGGGGCCTTCCTCGCCCCACCGGGGGGGGGGGTTATCCGGGCATCAATGAAGTAACTAGAGAACCCTGGCACTCTAAGGGCAGACTCCATGATGGTGGTCTGGGAGGTTGACTGGTCTGAAGGAGTGGAAGGTCAAGGGTAGGCTAAGCGGATAAACAGTAAGTTAAAAAAAAAAAGTTCCCCTAAAGGAATGAGCCTATTAATCTTAAAGTGTAAGTAACTCCTGAAAGAGTGTGCAGAAGTGCCAAAAAGTGATGTAGAATTCTTAGTTTGTGTTTTCAAACCACAGCACATGCATAGCTTCTGGTACATAATGCAGATAGTGCCAGAAAGAATGAAAATTACGTACTTACCATAATAGTTGATATTCCAGAATATCTGGAAGCCCTCCCCTCAATTGAGGTCCACTTGTACAAATCCTTAGATCTGTCTCCTGCATTATATGACTTGTCAATCATTGATGAGTCCCCCATCCCCCTTGCTTCCTCGATTGACTCCACACTGGAATACTTCAACTCCAATCTTCTAGCTATCTGGGATTGTAATGGGTGAGGGAAGCCAGTGATGCCAACCGCTCTCAAAATGGCCTGGTCGGGTCAGAGCACAGGTCCACGCCGGCTACAACTTGGAAAGAAACACATGTAATCCGACTACGCCAGCCACCCGGAGGTAGATTTCTGTGTGATGCCTGGCTAGTGGATGTCGGGGGAAATTTTGGCAAAGGGGGCCCAAGTTCAATTGCTACTAACTGGGAACACAAAGAGAGGCGTGAAGCTGACTTGAATGCAAAAACAAGGTAAACGTTTATTAAACATACTAATTATATTATAGTGTATGATGGAATGTTGTTAGCGATAAAAATCGGTACCTTTCAAAACATTGTTATGCTGTAGTAGCTACGTCATCGCAGCTGTTATGCTGCACTAGCTACGTAGTCACTACAGCATAACAATATGGAATGCGCTAGCGCATGCGCCTTACACTTCCAGGCTGTGGCAAAAAGGCGGTCGAAGGAAAGTGGCACTGAGATAAAAAAAAAAAAAAGTAAGACCAATTACGTTTACTGCTTGTGGGGGCATCCTACACTATAAAAAATAATGGATAGTTACCTTTCAGTAACAATCCATGTTAGTTTGTCTCGAGGTTACCGATGGCGACCTAACCTCCCAAGCTGCGCTCGAGGTTAATGCGGTCACCATGGTAACCTCTCAATGAGCTAACCAGCTTGTTACGGATAGGCAACTATCCATTATTCTCTATATTACAAGAAATGTCTAAATTCTGAAACTGTAAACTCTAAGAGGTAAAAATATCTACACATTACTAAATACTTATGACGTACCCTACTGCAAATCAACTGTGAACACTCTCAGCCAGCCACCCTTGCATATCTAAAAGGGGAAGGGAAGAAAACAAGACAGGGAACCAGCTGTCTGGGGCAGGGAGAAAACACAGAACAGGACGCAGGCCAACACAGAAACATAGAATTTGACGGCAGATAAGGACCGCTTGGCCCATCTAGTCTGCCCGTTTTCCTACCTAACAGATAAGCTGCAGATCCTAGTTAACCAAAATTTTACTTCCTCCTACCCTCCCATTAGATTTTTATATATTTTTTTTAGTTGTTTAACCAGGAGTAGCACACTAAGCTGAAAACTTTTTTACAGGAGCGACCTGGGAACACAGGGAAGTTAAGTGACTTGCTCAGGGTCACACAGTACGCAAGTGGAAACTGTGGGATTCAAACCCAGGTCTGGTCTGCTGAATGTCACCAGATTTGCAGCTCAGAGCCTTAAACCACCATGCTATACTGCCTCCTAGGACTGCCTTATGTCTGTCCCATGCATTCTTGAATGCCCCCACTGTTCTTGACTCCACGACCTCCTCAGGGAGGCTGTTCCATGCAGCCTCAACCCTCTCCATGAAAAAATACTTCTTCACATTACCTCTGAGCTGTCCCCCCCTCTATTTTCAAATTGTGCCTCCTTGTTCTTGCACATCTCTTTTCTGAAAGATGCTACCCTCTTGGACTTTGTTGATTCCCTTGAGGTACCTGAAAGTTTCTATCATGTCCCCTCTCTCCCTTCTTTCCTCAAGGGTATACATATTAAGCTCCTTTAATCTTTCTTCGTATGTCTTTTGGCGCAGATCCTGCACCATTTTGGTTGCCCTCCTCTGGACAGCCTCCACTCTGCCTATGTCTTTGCAGAGATGGGGTCTCCAGAGCTGCTCACAGTACTCCAGATGGAGTCTCATCAACTGTCTGTACAAAGGGATAACAACTTCCTGTTTTCTACTATTGATGACTCTCCCTATGCATGCCGGTATCCTTCCAACCTTCCTTATTGCCTTCTCACATTGCTTGCTCACCTTTAGGTCATCTGATGTAATTACCCCCAGGTCCCTTTCCATTTTTACTGTAGTCAGTATCTCACCCCACATTGCGTACTCTTCCCCTGGGTTTTGTTTCCCAGGTGCATTACCTTGCACTTCTTTGCTTTGAATCTGAGCTGCCATACATTTGACCATTCCTCCAACTTTGCCAAGTCCCTTCTCATCCTTTCCACTCCATCTTATGCATCAACCCTGTTGCAGATCTTTGTGTTGTTTGCAAAGAGACATACTTTTCCTTCCAGTTCCTCTGCAATGTCACTTATAAAGACATTAAAAAGGACCGGTCCCAGTACTGAACCCTGTGGTACCCCGCTAGTAACCCTCCTTTCTTCACTGTGGACTCTGTTTACTACTACCGTTTGTGTCCTGTTGTCTAACCAATTTTTTATCCAGGCTACCACCTTGGGACCCACTCCAAGGCTGACAAACTTTTGTATTAATCTTTTGTGTGGGACTGCATCAAATGCCTTGCTAAAATCTAGGTAGGCCATGTCCACAGCCCCTCCTTCGTCTACTACTTTGGTCACCCAGTCAAAGAAATCTATTAGATTCGTCTGACATGACCTTCCCAACATGAATCCATGCTGCCTTGGGTCCTGTGCCCCACTGACCTCTTGGTACTCAACAATTCTTTCCTTCAGAAGTGATTCCATAATTTTCCCTACCACTGAGGTCAAACTAACTGGTCTGTAGTTTCCTGCCTCTGTCCTGCTCCCACTTTTGTGAAGAGGAATCACATCCGCCCTCCTCCAGTCCTCAGGTACCATCCCATCCTCCCAAGATTTCTTAAAGAGTAGTCAGCGGTGTCACTAGTTCTACCCTTAGTTCTTTTAGAATGCTTGGGTGAATCCCATCAGGCTCCATTGCTTTGTCCACCTTCAATTTTGTTAGTTCTTTCAGAACCCTCTCCTCTGTAAATGGACTGGTATCGAACCCATCTTCAGAGCGTTTTTCTTGTTTGGTTTAGATACCTCTTCCTTTGTGAATACTGAGCAGAAATATTCGTTCAGTATCCCTGCTTTTTCACTGTCACCCTCTGCCCACATTCCCTCCCCTTTATTAAGCATCAGTATCCCTCCTTTGGTCTTTCTTCAATCCCTAATGAACCTATAAAAGGTCTTATCTCCCTTCTTAACAGAGCTGGCTATCCTTTCCTCAGTTTGGGCCTTTGCTATTCTGAATGCCATCCCCATCTCTCTCTGCTTTAACTGATAAAGTTCTCTGTCCTGCTCCTTCTGTGTTTCCTTATATTTCCTGAATGCTATCCTTTTCTTCTTAACCTTTCCTGCCACCTCTTTTGAGAACCACAGCAGTTTTTTTCTTTGTTTGTTTTGTTGATTTACTTTACACAATGGCCTGTTGCCTCTGTGATGGCTGTTTTGATTACTCCCCATCGTTCCTCCACCCCTCCTTCTTGCCTGTTTGCTAGTACTTTTCTGAGGCACTCTTCTCATTTTTCCAAAGTCAGCCCTCCTAAAGTCCAATACTCTAGCTTTTGTATGGCTTGATTTGTGTTTATTGTGAACCACACTGTTTGGTGGTCGCTTGTTCCCAGATTGCTACCCACTTCTAAATCTAAGATTCTTTCTCCATCCCCATTTGAGAGTACCAGGTCTAAGATTGCTCTCTCCCAAGTGGGTTCCAATACTAGCTGTCTGAGGCATGCCCCTTGTAGGGCATCAAGAATGACACTGCTCTTGGATGTACCTGCAGCAAAGGTGCTCCAGTTAACATCTGGCATATTCAGGTCCCCCAACAACAATATCTCCCCTTTTTCTGCCATTCTAAGGATGTAGTCTATCATTTCCTTGTACATTCCCTCCCCCTGAGATGGGGGTCTGTATACAAGCCCCATGTGGATTGTGGTGTCATTTCCTGTCTCCAGGGTGACCCAGAGTGCCTCATCTGCTCCCTGTTTACTCTTTAGTTCTGTTGCTTTGATCTCTTCCTTTACATAGAGAGCTCCTCCTCCTCCTCTTTTACCCTCCCTGTCCCTCCTGTAGATTGTGTATCCCAGTATGTTGACATCCCAGTCATGGTTCTCTGTGTACCATGTTTCTGTGACTGCCACAATATCCAGGCAACCTTCTTCCATCAAGGCCACTAGTTCAGGGAGCTTGTTACACAGCCTACGGGCATTGGTACTCATCACCCTCCACTTTTTGATGGCCTTACCCCTTTTAGCCCCATCCCTTTCCTTACTGCCTTTGCCTTTCTTCACATTTACCTCTGTCCTGCTCCCTAATGACTTCTCTACCTTGGTGTTTACCTCACTAATTATTTTGTTTTGTGGGGGAAGGCTGCCAATGAAGCATTTAAACCTCTCACCTAGGATCCTGGCTCCCCCCAAGACAGATGCAGACCATCGCACCAGTATAGGTCTGCATCCCTCCAGGTAGCTCTCCAGTCCTCAATGAAGCCAAAACACTGAGATCCACACCAGTTTTTCAACCATTCATTGAATTCCCTGGTGAGGAGTACCCTAGCATCACCCTTGCCATGGACAGGCAAAGGACTATTCCAAGGCTTTGCGTGTCACTGGCACACAGGTCTCCACAGACCACTGGAAAATAACACCCTTCTAGGAACTAGTCTCCCAATATCACCCAACCACAGCCACTACATGGACTGCTGGGACATGAGATCAGACAAGGACATGGGAAACAAGGAGGCAACAGATGGGGACAAGACAGCTGGTTGTGCAGACAGGGTCGGGGCTCCTGGGACAACATGCAAGCAGAAAGGTGGCGGTACAATAAACATTTATTAAACACTGTATTCATTTTTAGCAAAAACAGTTTAGGAAATACAGTTGAATGCAAATCACAGTGGCACTGTCTCTTGGTGACCATCTTTGGCTGGCAGGCATTAATCCACATTCATTTTTGCAAGCAGTTATTTATTTATAATTCCATGGCTCAACGGAGCCTTGCACTTGCCCCTGCCCCTTTAAATCCAGCACATACCACTTTACATTTCATCTGAAGTCATTTATTAATATTGCCATTCATTTGTACAGTTGCTGCCCCCTTTTAGACTTGAGGGGCCTGTCACTGCCCCTTAAACTCATGGTCCTGGAAATGCCCCTTTAAGCCACTTTTGCCAGGCAGTCAATAACATTTACTCAATCCCAGCCTCTTCTCTTACTGTCAATTGGGCTCTCACTTGTAGAGGCGCCCTGTGGGAAGTCTTTCACTGGGGCTTGTCTGCCCCTACAGTTATTTGGCTCAAAGGAGCCTTCTTTTACTCTGCCCAGGGGACGGTTTTTGCTGGGACCCTGCCTGCCCCAACATTTCCCTGGCTCTACGGAGCCTCCTTAGTCCCTACCCCATTGGCGGTCCATTTACTGAGGCCTTGCATGGCTCAACAGCTGCTGCCGGCATCTGGAGTGCCCAGTTATTCATTTTATTTATTTATTTTTGGTTATTACTTTTCCTTCTTGGGTGGCTATCCTCCAGAGGCACCCCTAACCCGTCCCCCACCATCTACCATCGTTGCCACCTGAACTCCCAGGCACCCCCCTTCGCAGGGCCAGCAGGGTTCCCAACCCCAGAGACTGGATTCAGTGGGCCAGTGCTGTGGCTGGCTGGCAGCACCCTCCGCCATTGTACCATGGCTTCTCTTTTTTCCTGTTCTCCCAGGAGCTGGGGCGTGCAATGACGGCAGCGGAGAGGAGCGCGCATGCATCCGCACACATGCTCCCTCCAAGCGTCTGCCCCAACTCCTCCCCACACTGCAGTGCAGTGCCCTGTCCCCCAGCCTCCACTAGGGGGCAGGCGAGCGCCAACCACTGAGGACCCCTTCCCCAGGGAAGAAGAGCAGTCCATCGGACGCTCAATCCTTCTCCTCCCCTGCCGACCCCCAGCAGCCCGTGCTCATTCCTGAACATGGGTTGGCAGTGTAAGGCAAGGTAAGGCATCCAGCGCCTCAGCCCTCAGTGCCACCAGGCTGGCTGTTCATTTTATTCAAAAAAAGAAATCAATTTGTCCTTTTCCCAGCTGCCAGCACCCAACTGCGGTGCTGCAGCCACTCACCCTGCCACCCTCAAAGAGCTAAGGGACGGGACTGCTGCCACTGGTGGGGAGGCCTGGATCCGCCTCCTCCCACCAACCTTCTCCATTATCCTGACTGTTGGCATACTGGTGGAGGGGACAGCCTAATGCTGCTGCTGCCACCCCTCACAAAGGACCTCCTGTTGCTAGACTGCTGATGGAGGCGATGGCTGGACCTGCTGCCCCTCCTGACAAACATCTGCTGCTGGGCTTGGAGTGCTGGAGGGGCCAGCTTGGATCCCCCCCCACGGGACTTTTCACCGCCGCAGCACTGGGAATTCGACCGACTGCTGCCGCCATACTGGAGAGGGAGCCATGAACTGGAGGACAGACCAGTACATCAGGAGGGACGTATCACCACCGGTAAGTCCCTTTCTATTAGCACTGCCCCAGCCAGCCTACACTCCCCTCCGACTCTTGCTGCTGCTTCCTGCTCTGCACCAAATGGAATGAATGGCTCTTGATGTTCAAACGGGCCGAGCCCAATCCTGTCTGTTAACCCTCGGGACCGGACCGGTGCCCGGCATGAGGTAACTGAGGGGGCAGGGTTCTGGTGAGCAGCAGGCAGGAGAAACAAAGCAAATTATTATATATTTTTTTTAAATATAAGCCCAGCTAGGGCTTGCATTTGATATGGGGGATACCTATTTAAACCCAGGACACCTATGCTGGGACATGCAAATGGGGCACTCCGAGAAGACTGGGGACTATGGGAAACTGCTGGGGAACCCCAACTCTGGGGTATTACAGGACCCCTAAGCCCCCCCTAAGACACATCCAGGTGTGCAGCTCCCACCTCCCTTGGGTCACTGCTGAACTGATGGCATGCCTACATGCCAGAGATCATGTGTGGAAGTTGTACAAACCCATTGGCTCCAAAATTGCCTTCCAGAAGTACCACCCTCTTAGAAATGCTTGCGTCAGGGCAATTAGACTGGCCAAAGCTGAATATTTCACAGCCACATTTAATTTAAATATTAACCACCCATACACATTCTGGAAGGTGGTTCAATCAGTGTTCTCCCCTCCATCCTAGCCCCTGTCACCAGTTCTCAAAGTGGGCAATGTCTCCTTATCTGATCCCCTCACTGCTGCCACAGAATTTAACACATATTTCACCTCCTGTGCCTCCTCCCTTTTCTCTACCCTCCCTTCTTCCTCATCGCCTCCCCTCACCAAGCCCTCCATTCAGCATGCCCCTCATCCCCCTCTTTCTCCTTCTGCCCTACATCTGCAGCGGATGCCCTCAAAGCTCTTCTTGCCCTTAACCTTTCTAAGGGTAAGTGCCCCTCTAGTCTTGACTCCAAAATTCTATACCTCTCTGCTCCTGCTATTGCCACCCCCCCTTGCTTGTCTACTAAGAAAAAATTACTCACCTTAGTAATGTTGTTTCTTCTAATGGAGTCTTGCTATATTCTGACATATGCAGTGAGTCCCAACCTTCGAACTGCCCCGGAGATGAAAGAGTTAATTTTCCATGCCAGGCATGGAACGCTGAGCTCGAGCTCGGTTGAGACTCTGTCTGTTGTTCTTCAAACTCAAACCGTCAGCTCTTTACGAGCTAAACTCACAAAGGTCGTGTGTGGAAGCTGTAAACCTACACTAGCCAACTGGCTACTAAACATAAAAAAACATTTTTTGGTCCCAACACAAAGACTCAAGTCAGGAGACCCAAAAATGAAAACACAACACCCACTCACCCCAAAAAAGAAGGGGTGAACAATAAGGGTGGGCACCTACTATGTGCCAACACTGCACCGCCCAACCACATCCCAAAAACAGAGGTTCTGAGAGGGGCAGGCGGGGGGGGGGAGGTCAGAATATAGCAAGACTACATTAGAAGAAACATTACTAAGGTGAGTAATTTTTTCTTCAAACAATATGAAGTCTTGCTATATTCTGACATATGCAGACTACCAAGCAGTACCTCCATGGAGGGGGGACAGAACCTACTTAGGAAATAGGCTCTGAAGCACAGCTGTGCCAAACCGAGCATCACTCCTAGCCTGGATGTCCAGGGAGTAATGCTTGGTAAAAGTGTGAACTGTTTTCCAGGTAGCTGCTTGACATATCTCTAGAATAGGGATGTCCCTGGCAGCCGTCAGGGATGCAGCTGTACCTCTGGTAGAGTGAGCCCTCAGGCCTGAGGGAGGAACCTTACCCAGTTTTTCATAGCAAAATTGGATACAGGAGACATCTACTTGGCAATGGATCTTTTAGTGGCAGGTTTCCCTTTACCAACCTCACCATAAGTGAGGAACAGTTAGAGGGAGTCACACCTGTGACCCTTGGTATGCTCTATGTAGTAACTAAGGGCTCTTTTGACATCTAAACTGTGCAATCTCCTCTCTCCAGAGGAGGAATGGTCCAGTGAAGTACACAGGAAGAGACGTAGATTGATTAAGGTGGAAATCTGAAACCACCTTAGGCAAGAACTTCCTGTTAGTCCTGAGGACCACCTTATCTGTATGAAAGGAGATAAAATCAGGCTCCACTGACAAAGCTTGTAATTCACTTATGCATCTGGCAGAAGTGATGGCTACCAGAAACACAGTTTTCCAAGTCAAGTACTTAAGCTCTGCTGAAGAGAAAGGCTCAAAAGGGGGTTGCATAAGCTGAGCAATGCAAACATTGAGGTCCCAGGCAGGGACAGGGTCCCTGAATGGAGGGTTGGTGTGAAGCAATCCCTTGAAAAACTTGGAAAAAACAGGGTGAGCTGAGAGAGAACAGGGCTTACCTGCTGAAATAAAAGCAGACACAGTTGCCAGATGCACTTTCAGTGTAGCTGGTCTCAGCCCCAAGCTATTTAAGTGGACCATATAATCAAGGACTGTGGGCAGATCAGCAGATTCTGGGGAAATATGCTTCCCAGAGCACCATATGGAAAATCTTTTCCTTTTAGAATTATAAGTAGCCCTGGTGGAAGGTTTTCTAGAAGCCTTCAGGATATCCATTACACCCTGGGCCTTGAGATTGAGAGATTTGAGGTTTGGGTACCAAACCCTCCCCTGAGCACAGGTTAACAGGTTGTAATTCCTGGGAAGACACAGGGGAAGATGGACTGCTAAGGACAGTAGGAGTGGATACCAGGGCTGTCTGGCCCGGTCTAGAGCAATCAGGATCATCTTGCAGGGTTGAGATCTGATTTTGACTAGTACTTTGAACAGGAGAGGGAAGGAGGGAAAAGCAGAGAGAAACTTCCCTTCCCAATTGAGAACTAAGGCATCCAGGGGGACTGAGCCCAACACTGGGGGTCTGCAGAAAAAAAGGGGAAGTTGGTGATTGTCTGGGGCTGCAAAAAGATCTATCTGCAGGGTGCCCCATCTGGAAAACATCAATTGCAAGACCAGGGGATCCAGTGACAATTCGTGATGGCCCTGGGAAATCCTGCTGAGAGCATCTGCCAGGACATTGTCCTTTCCTGGTAGGTGAATTGCCGTGAGGGAGGTGTTCAGGGAGTAAGCCAGAGACCACAACTTCATTGCTTGATTGCACAAGGCCGTGACCGAGTGCCTCCTTGCTTGTTGATGTACCACATTGTGGTGGTGTTGTCTGTTCTGACCTGTACAACTTTGTTCTGAACAGATTTGGAAAAAAGCTTGAAGTGCTAGAAATACTGTTATGAGTTCCAACAGGTTGATATGGAGCAGAGATTCCTGAGCGGACCACAACCCCTGGGTGGTGAGGTCGCCCATGTGAGCCCCCCACCCCAAGAGGGAGGCATCTGTATAAGGATTAAAGAGTGAGACTGGGTGGCAAAGGGAACCCCTTGTCTCAAATTGTTCTGATCCTGCCACCACTGTAGGGCCTGGATCAGGGTTCAAGTTACTGGGATCAGTTTGGTCAGAGGGTCCTTCCTTTGAGACCAAAAGGCTCTCAAATGGAACTGAATGTCCCTCATCTGAAATTTTGCTCCCTGCACTACTGATGTAGAAGCAGCCATGTGCCCCAGAAGCTGTAGAAAATGCCTTGCTGGTCGAGACACCTGCAGGGTGAATGAGGAGGCCAGAGAGACCAGGGTCCTTGCCCTGTCCAGGGGGAAGGAAGGCTCTGGCCTTCTCTGTGTCTAGCTCTGCGCCTATGCAGGTGAGGAGCTGGACAGGCTCTAGAACTGACTTTGAAAGATTTGGAGGAAACCCAAAGAAGTGAGCAGTTGCTGAGTTATCTGTAAGTGTAACTTGACTTGGTCTGGGGACTGGCCTACTATGAGCCAGTCGTCCAGGTAAGGGAAAATGGCAATTTTCTGCCTTCTTAGAGAAGCAACTACTACTGCCAGGCATTTTGTGAATACCCTTAGAGCAGAGGTGAGGCCAAAGGACATTGCTCTGAACTGGTAATGGCCTAAGGACAGCTCGAACCTGAGGTACTTTCGATGGGAGCTTCTGATGAGAATATGGAAGTAGGCATCCTTGAGGTCCAGGGACACTAGCCAGTCCTCTGGCCTTAGAGAGGGGAGAATAATTCCCAGAGTCACCATTTTGAATTTTGGTTTTAAAAGGTGCTTGTTTAAGTATCTGAGATCCAGGATGGGCCGCCATTTTCCTGTCTTTTTGGGGTAAAGTACCTGGAATACAATCCTTTGCCCTGGTGTAGGGTGGAACCCTTTCACAGCTCTGACAGCCAGGAGGAAGAGACCTCTGCCTCTAGGGCAAGTGCCTCTGAAGGATTTGCAGGTGGAAAGGATCTGGTTCTCAGCTTTGGAAATTTTTGAAGCTGAGAACCAGTCCTGGGTTACTACTTCCAGGACCCACTTGTCTGATGTTAGAGACTCCCAGTCCTTGACAAAGTAAGCCAGCCTGCCCCCTACAGGTAGCTGAGAATCGGCCCTGGCAACCCCATCAGGGTGCCTGCTTGGCAGGGGGCTTTGGGCTGAGGGGTGGAAGCAGGCCTGCTTGTACCCCGTCTGCCTCTCCCTCTAAAGAACCCCCTCTGGGCATAAGCAGAAGAGGAGGCCTGGGCTTGGTAAAAAGGCCTATGAAAAGGCCTGCCCCTGCCCCTGCCCCTGCTCCTGGGAAGCTGCCTTTGAGGAGTGGCCTGCTTTTCCTTAGCCTGTGCACTCCTATAGGTGGTCCTATACTCATCCATTTTCTTCATGTAATTCTCTGTCTGCTCCCCAAACAGGGAATTACCCACAACAGGAAAATCCATGGCCTTAGTCTGGGTATCCTGTGACAGGCTAGTACATCTGAGCCAAGCCATTCTTCGAAGTGCCACAGATGTAGCCATGACTCTTGATGACACATCATTTGAGTCCACTGCAGCATGGAATTGCACCTTGGATGCTTCAATACCATCAGCAGCCACCTGCTCCAGCTCCTTGGCAAGCTGGCCAGGGACCTGTTTTGCTAGAGCCATGACAGTGTCCCATCTGGATTTCTGATATCTAGCAACATAAGCCATATAATTTGCCTGTCTGAGTCCCAAGGATGCTGCCATGTACTGTTTCTTTGCCATGGCATCAATCCTCCTGGAGTCCTTGTCTGGGGGTGTGAAGCCAAGGGAATATTTGCCTTGTCACAGGCTGCAGCCTGCACTACCCCAACATGGCTGCATTGTTGTGTAAGGAACTCCATATCAGAGCTTGACAATGTGTACCTCTTGTCCATTCTCTTATCCACAGGAGGTATAGTGTGAGGAGTTTTTAGAATTTTAAATGTCTGTTTCCCAAAAGATTTATGCAAGGGAATAGACAGTCTCCTAGACTCTGGGATATCCATCATTTCCACATAGTCAGGCTCCTCTTGATCATCCACAGCTTCCTCCATAGGGAGCTGGAGGGTTTCAGCCACTTTTTTATAAAACAAAAAATGAGAATGGACTCAGAAAGCCTAGGAGGAGACACTCCTGAAGGTCTGTCTGGGGAGATGTCCGGGTCAATGGGCACATCCAGACTTTCAAATCCACATTCACTCTCCTCATACTCCTCTTTCCCCTCCTCCGGTTCATAATATTCCTCTAAATCATACTCTTGAACTGGTGGAACCAGCCGAACCGAGCACCTACCAGACGGTGCCGGTTCGGTCGGAACCGGGGAAAGCGACTGGACAATTTTGATCGCTTTGGCTATTTCTTCAGCGGTTGGAGAGGAAAGTTTTGGCTCCACACCAGCTGATTTTCTAGTCCTTTTTGCTGGAACTGACTCCTCAGAGTCGGATCTCCTTTTGCCCGAAGTCTCACCCTGGTCAGAGGGCACTCCTTCTGGTTCAGTTGGAACCGAACCGGGCTGGCCATCCAGTTCAGCTTTTGGCCTCCCTTTCCCTGAGCCTACCAACTCTCTTCTCCAGGGTAGCTGCAGGAAAATTTTTACAAATCTGGCAGTCTGCATTGAGGTGGTCAAACCCCAGACAGTAAACACAGGTGGTGTAGGGATCAGCCTTGGCAAAGACTTCCCCACACACACTACAGTGTTGAAACCCAGTGGGCCCGGTTTTTCTTTTGGGTTTCTCAGACATAGTGCCAGTCCTATCCAAACTTACCCGTTTATGGCAATCCGCCAAGTAAGACCCTCTTATCAGTTCCCAACCATGTCACGGGTCATGGAAAAAAACATAATAAAATCCGTTTTTTTTAGAACCGATAAGAACCAGTAACCACACTCTAAATCACAGATTAAGATTTTTTAAAACAACTTGATCGGTTCAAACCAACTGATAAACCATTTACAAGTTCCATACAGAATAGAATTAATGTAAAACCTACCTAGTACTCACAAATACCACAGACAGAGACTGAACCGAAAGGTTGCAGTTTAAATTCGGTCGAAAACCGAGAAAAGCGGTACTTTAGCCGACAAAATGAACCGAGCAGAAGGAGAAATCTCCTGAGCGACTGTTCAGTGAGGCGGAGTAAAGAATCTGACGGTTTGAGTTTGAAGAACAACAGAGTCTCAACAGAGCACGAGCTCAGCGTTCCATGCCTGGCATGGAAAGTTAACCCTTTCATCTCCAGGGCAGTTCGAAGGTTGGGACTCACTGCATATGTCAGAATATAGCAAGACTTCATGTTGTTTGAAATCTCTGTTTCTCTCTTGCATCTGTCCCATCTGTCTGGAAACATGCCACTGTTATCCCTCTCACAAAAGGTGGGGACCCCTCCTCCCCTGGAAACTACAGGCCTATCTCTTTGCTCTCTATTCTTGCCAAGCTTCAGGAGCACTTGGTGCAATCTCAACTCTCCTCCTACCGTGACTCTTCCTCACTCTTCACCCCTTACCAGTCTGGCTTCCGGAAATGCCACTCCACAACCTCCTCCCTCCTTAGGCTACTGACTCCATACTTACTGGTATGGACCAGGGTATCATAACCTCTGTGATCTTAGTCGACCTTGTCAAGGCTTTTGTCATGGTCTCCCACCCCCTCCTGCTTGCCAGACTCTCAGCTGCAGGGCTCTCAATTGCAGCTACCAGCTGGTTCCACTTGGGAAGAACACAATCCATTCGGATTAGTGATACAATATCCCCCACATCAATACTAGGGTTCCATGTTGGGTCCACCACTCTTCTCCATCTTACTAAATGACCTTCCCACTGCCTATCCTCTCACATTCATCCACATGTATGCAGACAATACTGTCCTATATACATCTGGCCCCTCTCCCATCAACACAACATCGAGACTTCAGCACGTCTTTGATAAGGTTCAGCTCTGGTTTCGCTCAAATCAGTTATTTTTGAATGCCAAGAAGACAGTCTCCATGACCTTCGGCACAAGGCAGAGACTGTCTTGGCTCCAGTCCCCCTTTTTTCCACACCCAAGGTGGGACTTCACTTGAGGACAATTCCTCCTTTAGGTATCTTGGGGTCTGGCTTGACCGGAACCTCACCTTTTCTGGACACATAGATGTCATCCACAAAAAACTGCGCCTCAAACCAGGTCCCCTATACAGAAATTGTGGATTTATTCCACTGCTGGCCAGCCGCGCTCTTGTCCAGAAGATGATCTTACTTATTTTTGACTACAGGGATGTAGCCTACAGTGCTGCTCCCAAATCTTCCCTAACCAGGCTGGACTCTCTTTTTGCACTCCTTCTACTATTTCTTTCTTGACTGCCCTCTGCGTACCCATCACTGCACACTATACCAGTCTCTCTCCCTTCCCTCCTTAGCGGACAGACACCATATCCACTGTGCAAACTTTCTAGCTAAATTCTGGTTTCACTCTCTCCCCTCCTTACCTCTCCTCTTCTATTTCTCTCAAGCCTCCCCTCCTCTCACTCTCTTAGAAACCTTGACCACCGTACCTTAACCATCCCACTCAGGTCCACTTCCGAAGGCCAGGCAGCATTCTCCCACCACCTCCCAAAAATATGGAACTCCATCCCCCCGCCCATCCATCACACTGCTTCCCCTCAGGTACTCACCTCCCTCCTAAAGGACCATTTCTCCCATTCCTGCAGATGTGCCTAATTTCCACCCTGTCCATGCCTCTCTGTTCGTTATGCAGGTTAGCATGTCTCTATATTACTCTGACAGATTGTTCAATACAGTTCTGCACTTTTGCCGTTTTGTAGTAATGACTATTATTCAGTGTTGTCATCCTGATGCTGATTTATCTCTTATTCACTTACTATTCTGCATTTGTCTTTTGCTGCTTGTATTTACTGTTTATCCTCATCCCCTCTCCTCTCCTCCAGGACGTAACCGGAAATGAGCATTCACTGCTCAGTATGCCTTTCCTGCTGAAACTTTTAAATAAACACATAAATAAATATACCCTCATGCACATACCTAGAAGTACTGTATGTCTGTCAGTGTACTGCATGGATTTGAATAGCCAGTTCAACTTTTGCAGCATCTCTCCACATTAGGAACAGTGCCCCAGAACTTAGAATTTTTTTTAAGATGCTGTCGCTCACTGTGTTGGTCTATAGTCTTCCATCATTTTAACACCACATCTTTAGTTTCCACTGAAGACAGCGGTCCCCCCAACCCCACCCCAAATGCTCCCAGCTAATTAGATCCAGAAGCAAATGATCTGATACTTTTTAATGGACCAACATAGATGTGACAACAAGAACAAAGTGCTCTAGCTTTCAGACCAACCAATCTTTCGTCAGAAGCCTGATGGCAGTTGTTTAGAAAAAACAATACTTTTAACAGCTAGAACATGCAGGAAAAAAAAAACAGAAAAAAATCGCCATTGGCTTAAAATACTAATTTGAAACATACAGAAAATGATGTCAAAGAAGTTTAACAGCACCATAATACCTTCAGCCAGGACTGTTCCAGGGTCAAAGGTGCTTGTCGGAACACACATACAAAGACTCCTACTGCATATAAATTTAATTGACATAAATCACTGCTGGAGCAGATGACTCCTAAATCAAGCTGTGGGTGTCACAGTGTATATAAAAATGTGATTATTGAAAATCAGCCTCCTCACAGATTAAAGACAAACTAAGATTGTCTTAGGACTCCCAAGATGTTTCATGCATGCATTACAGACAAGAAATTACCAGTAAAGTTTTCTTAAAAACATCAGTACACACTCTATGATGTGTAAAACTTAACTGGACCTGTCATCCTGCTGTACTCTCCAGCTAGATATCATGCCCCATAAATTTCAAAAAACCTCTAGTGTAGTGACATGACTTTATAAATGATAATTTAAATATAAATTGGCAGTATTCATGTCAAACAAATAACCCTAGTCGTGTACCCCCAAGGAATTAAGTCCATGTAGCCGGATATGTACTGATGTCAATATACGCTGAGCATGCAACAACTTGATGTACCTGAAGTGTCTAAGGAATCTGAAAAAGAGATACAAATGTAATTTCTCTTACTCCTCTTCACACAAACAATAAACCCTACACCCCCACCATAATGTGTGTGGGGGAGGGGGGGATAACTAGCTTTAAGGAGATGCTCACACACACACACAGTTCCATGGATTCTGGATGCAACTACAATTAAATAAACCTGCCACTCTCCCCAGGATAAGGTAACTAGAAGTAAATATAAAGTATGTGAGTAAGACCAGAGGTCTAACATACCTACAGTCAGGGCCCCTGGTGTTCTGCAGCAGAATTTTCTGATTTCTGCGGCAGGGCTCCTTGACTTCTCTGGCAGCATTTTCTGATTTCTGCGGCATGATTTATTCACTCCTCTAGCAGAATGCAGTCCTGTCATTGGCTAAATATGATGTGATGTCATCGATGACATCATATGCTGAGCATAGAGGAGGGGCTTCAGGATAAACGAGATGGGAAAGAAAGCCTGACACTATGGAAAAACTGTATATTTATATGAAAATTCACCAAAAACAATGAATTCTGCGGCACTATATATATTCTGCGGTATGACGCAAATTCTGCGGCAAATTCTGCAACCACAGAATTCCAGGGGCCTTGCCTACAGTACGTTTCCACAAATCACTACAACATTAGCCTAATGTACAGATCTGTACAGGACCCCCATGCAAATGAGATCTTGCACCCCAATATGTACAGAGTCAAAAAACATGTCACAGTCTATGATAACACTCCTGTTTATACAGTAACAGGCTAGGTAATCTGAATATGGTGTATCGAAATCCACCTCACTCCCAGGCAGAGATAAAAAGTAAGGAGGAATTAATATTCATTATGTGTGTGAAGTAAGAGTAGTAACACACTGTAACTCCATGTATCTAAATAGAGGCCTACCTCAATGTGACAGCAAGCCCCACACTTGTTATATCACATACCTCACAACACATACCCACACACATACATACACACATGTACCCACATCCCACACAAGCTGAAGTCATATAATATTCCAGTCTGAAGAAGAAAAGGTCTGTGGATATCAGTTTCTGTAATGTCCCATGAAACCCAGATCAAGATTTATCCCATCTGCTACCACATTGAGATGTAAATAAGTTTAATCTCAAAAGCTCATCTCTGTTGTGTGTTTTTGAGATTTCCTTTTAAGACCATTACTGACATATCTGAAATTGAGTGGTCAGGCTGGGAGAAGTGGTGCCCCACTGGTTTTCAGTCATCTTTCCTCTAATAGTATGTCTGTGCGAGTTCATCCTAGTGTGGAGCTGTTGGCTTGTCTCTCCAACATAACCTGTTTGTGGACATCTCTTGCACTGAATGAAATAAACAACATGTCGTGATGTGCATGTATAACTCCCATGCACCTTGAATTGTCCGTTTTGTGATGTAACCACATAGTCCGAGGTGGAAATGAGCTCACAAGACTCACAGGTGCGTTGATTGCAGGGTCGTGTGCCATTGTGTGACATGGCATTCTGTTCTGGTGAAAGTTTGCTCCTAATCATTAGGCCGGCTAAATTTGGTGGTTGTTTAAAAGATAGTATTGGAAGTTCCTTAAAAGTACAATGAAGGGTTTCATCCTCACTAAATATTGGGTGGAGATCTTTAATAATCTTACGCATAAGTTCAAGGTCTGGATGATATGTGACTACTAAGGGTATTCTGTCTGTAGCTGTCTTTTCTTTATATTGAAGTAGTTGTTGTCTTGGTACTTGCGTTGCACGTTCTGTTATCCTGTCAATTTCTCTGGAAGAGTGTCCCTGCTCAATAAAGGTGTTTTTCAACATAGCCAAATGTGTATCTCCATCATCCTCATTTGAACAAATACGGTGACACTGAAGTGCTTGACTGTACAAGACAGATTTTGTTGTATGGTTTGGGTGATTACTTTTCTTGTGCAGGTATCTGTCTGTCGGCTTCCTGTACAGTAAATACATGTATGTAAGCTTCCATCCTTAATGGTGACTGTGGTGTCCAGAAAATTAACATCGGTGGTAGAATACTCCAGGGTAAGCTTTATGGTAGTGTGGAGATTATTAAGTTCATGATGAAAATCTTTAAGTGTATCTGTGCCATCCGTCCAGATGATAAACAAATCATCAATGTAACAGAAATAAGCTAGTGGTTTATGAGGACACTGCCTTAAAAAATCCTCCTCCAAGTCTGCCATAAAGAGGTTAACATACTGTGGAGCCATTTTGGTGCCATTGCTGTTCCCATAGTTTGAACATAATGTTTACCACTGAAGCTGAAGTTGTTATGTGTCAAAATGAATTCCATAAGTTTCCCCACCACTTCAGGGTTGATGATTTGTTCTGGTCCTTTCTCCTGTATGTATTTAAGGCATTTAAGGAATTCATTTTGACACATAACAACTTCAGCTTCAATGGTAAACATTATGTTCAAACTGTGGGAACAGCAATGAGCACCAAAATGGCTCCACAGTATGCTAACCTCTTTATGGCTGACTTGGGAGGATTTTTTAAGGCACTGTCCCAATAAACCACTAGCTTATTTCCGTTACATTGATAATTTGTTTATCATCTGGACAGAGGACACAGATGCACTTAAAGATTTTCATCATGAACTTAATCTCCACCCTACCATAAAGCTTACCCTGGAGTATTCTACCACCAATGTTAAGTTTCTGGACACCACAGTCACCCTTAAGGATGGAAGCTTATATACATGTATTTACAGGAAGCCGACAGACAGAGATACCTGCACAAGAAAAGTAAACACCCAAACCATACAACAAAATCTGTCTTGTACAGTCAAGCACTTCGACGTCACTGTATTTGTTCAAATGAAGATGACAGAGATACACATTTGGCTATGTTGAAAAACACCTTTATTGAGCAGGGACACTCTTCCAGAGAAATTGACAGGATAACAGAACGTGCAATGCAAGTACCAAGACAACAACTACTTCAATATAAAGAAAAGACAGCTACAGACACAATACCCTTAGTAGTCACATATCATCCAGACCTTGAATGTCTGCGTAAGATTATTAAAGCTCTCCACCCAATATTTAGTGAGGATGAAACCCTTCATTGTATTTTTAAGGAACTCCCACTACTATCTTTTAAACAACCACCAAATTTAGCCAGCCTAATTATTAGGAGCAAACTTTCACCAGAACAGAATACCATGTCACACAATGGCACACAACCCTGCAATCAACGCACCTGTTAGACTTGTGAGCTCATTTCCACCTCGGACTATGTGGTTACATCACAAAACAGACAATTCAAAGTGCATAGGAGTTATACATGCACATCACGACATGTTGTTTATTTCATTCAGTGCAAGAGATGTCCACAAACAGGTTATGTTGGAGAGACAAGCCAACAGCTCCACACTAGGATGAACTCACACAAACATACCATTAGAGGAAAGATGACTGAAATAACAGTGGAGCACCACTTCTCCCAGCCTGACCACTCAATTTCAGATATGTCAGTAATAGTCTTAAAAGGAAATCTCAAAAACACACAACAGAGACGAGCTTTTGAGATTAAACTTATTTTACATCTCAATATGGTAGCAGATGGGATGAATCTTGATCTGGGTTTCATGGGACATTACAGAAACTGACATACACAGACCTCTTCTTCTTCAGACTGGCATATTATATGACTTCAGCTTGTGTGGGATGTGGGTGCGTGTGTGTATGTGTTGTGAGGTACGTGATATAACAGTTGTGGGGCTTGCTGTCACATTGAGGTAGGCCTCTATTAAGATACATGGAGTTACAGTGTGTTACTACTCTTACTTCACACGCATAATGAATATTAATTCCTCCTTGCTTTTTATCTCTGCCTGGAAGTGAGGTGGATTCTATTACACCATATTCAGATTACCTAGCCTGTTACTGTATAAACAGGAGTGTTATCATAGACTGTGACATGTTTTTTGACTCTGTACATATTGGGGTGCGAGATCTCATTTACATGGGGGTCCTGGACAGATCTTTGTACATTAGGCTAATGTTATGATTTGTGGAAATGTAGGTATGTTAGACCTCTGGTCTTACTTGCATACTTTATATTTACTTCTAGTTACCTTATCCTGGGGAGAGTGGCAGGTTTATTTAATTGTAGTTGCATCCAGAATCCTTGGAAATGTGTGTGTGTGAGCATCTCCCTAAAGCTAGTTATCCCCCTTCCCCCCACACACATTATGGGGATGGGGGGTGGGGTAGGGTTTATTGTTTGTGTGAAGAGGAGTAAGAGAAATTACATTTGTATCTCTTTTCAGATTCCTTAGACACTTTTGTACATCAAGTTGTTGCATGCTCAGCGATATTGACATCAGTAATATCCGCTACATGGACTTAATTTTTTGGGGGTACACGACTAGAGTTTTTTGTTTGACACGAATACTGCCAATTTATATTTAAATTATCATTTATAAAGTCCTGTCACTACACTAGAGGTTTTTTTAAATTTATGGGTCATGATATCTAGCTGGAGAGTCCAGCAGGATGACGGGTCCAACTAAGTTTTACACATCACAGAGTGTGCACTGATGTTTTTAAGAAAACTTTACTGGTAATTTCTTGTCTATAATGCATGCATTGAAACATCTTGGGAGTCCTAAGACAATCTTAGTATGTCTTTAACCTGTGTGCAGGCTGCTTTTCAGTAATCACATCCTTATACACACTGTGACACCCATAGCTTGATTTAGGAGTCATCTGCTCCAGCAGTGTTATTTTATGTCAATTAAATTCATATGCAGTAGGATTCTTTGTATATGTGTTCCACCAAGCACATTTGACCCTGGGACACTCCTGGCTGAAGGTATTACGGTGCTGTTAAACTTCTCTGACATCAATTTCTGTATTTTTCAAATGAGTATTTTAAGCCAGTGGGAATTTTTTCTGGGGTTTTTTTTCTGCATGTTCTAGCTGTTAAAAGTATTGTTTTTTCTAGACAACTGCCACTAGGCTTCTGACGAAGGACTGGTTGGTCCGAATGCTAGAGCACTTTGTTCTTGTTGTTACATCTACGTTGGTCCATTAAAAGGTATCAAATCATTTGCTTCTGGATCTGTTTTTGCAAGAACCAATACGGCAACTACTAAACCCAGCTAATTAGTTATTTCATTCTAAATATTTGTTTTATAAAATTTTTGATTAGTAAATGTTTGCTTTCTCTCCAATTTACGTTTTAGCTCAATTTTTTTTTTCTGATTTTACATGGTTTCCATTAGTTCAACAGCGGCCTATGCAGCACTAACCCTACTCTCACAATGACTGTGGTAGAGTTTGTGGTTTAGTTTTAGATAAAAAAAAACGAACAATAAATATGTTGCAAGTGATACCTTTTATGTTTAGTTCAATGTAAAACTAAACTTTCTGGTTTAGTTTTACAGTCACTGTTCTGATTAAATGGTTCCCAGTTATAGAAAAAGTTTTTATATCAGTGCTTTTCTTTCTTTTTTCAAGCACTTGAATCTGTTTTATTCCTCACAATGACTGCGGCTGAATTTTATTGAACTGTTTGTCAGCTCACAATGACTGTGGTTGAATGTCATAATACCAGTCAGCTCACAATGACTGTGGTCAGCATGTGCTAATGGCTCTCAATGACCGAGGTCAGAGATTCACTGTGGTGCCTTCTTATCTGGTCTGAGTCAAATAAAAACAAATGTTCTAGCCCACAGGTTTTAAATGTTAACTTTTGGCCACTGTTTGCCTAAGGAAGTTAGGCACAGCACTACGGGTATTACAATGTGATCTGTGTAACATTGCTTTGTCCTGTGACACAGGAAAACAGACAGACTAAAAGACAATCACTATCAGCTCTACCCTTGCTACCAAAATCCAAAGACTGTTCCCTAAAAAAATTGTGAGAACATCTTTTCTTTAGAAAAGTATTCTGACACAGCTCCCCCTATAGAGCA
Source organism: Neoceratodus forsteri (assembly GCA_016271365.2). Lineage (NCBI taxonomy): Eukaryota > Metazoa > Chordata > Ceratodontiformes > Ceratodontidae > Neoceratodus > Neoceratodus forsteri. Next base: position 425,763,554 of record CM028138.1, read on the forward strand.
GTCTAATAAAGCAGAGTCTGCAAGGAAGTCCGCGAAAAACAGCTTACACCATGAACCGAGGGATGCTTGTAAAGGCAGGCAGAGGAGTTTTCCTCTCACACTAGCCTTAAAGAGTCCCTGATACCATTAGAAAAACTTGAAAAAAAAATGTGAGACTTGACACGATTTATATTTTATATATTTTCTACAATTCTTTATCTTTATTTCTTTATTATCGAGGACAGTTGTATAAAAGAGACTTACTGTCCTTTAGACTTCATCTACTCTTTCTGCTTGCCTACACCTCACATCATAATCCCATTTACTGCATCATAATTACCACCACAGCAACAGATTGTGATGTCATAAACAAAACTGTGATGTCAGGTGTAAGCAAGCAGCCAGAACAGGTAGGGCAGAAATCCTGTTTCCATGCAAATGCCTTTAATAATCAAGAATTAAAGGTGAGAATTAGAGGAAAAAACATTAAATATAAGATGAACTGTGTCTAAATATGATTTTTTTCCCCCCAAATCTGTCACAACGGAGGCAGGGTCTTTTTAAAAGACAGCTGCTGGAGCCTGAGAAAGAAAAAAGCAAAAGGCTGCTGGCGATGCCCATCTGTCCTTGATGGAGGGATCCTCAATTCTTCCAGACCATAAATAAGGTTTCTAAAGTCCCTCCCTCAGTGCCACTTAGTGTCGGAGAAAGAATTCTGCATGGAGGACAAGGAGGAACCTGTCAGAGATGGGTACACACACACACGCACAAACACATTCACTCCAGAACAGCTGTGGAATTGCTCTCATCTTTATTTGTGTGGTTTGACTGTCTGGCGGAAATCACTGACATCCCTGTGGTATAAACTGATGAATCATTTTTTCTTAAAAATGCTTTGACTCACTTCTGCAAAAGTGTCAGCATCCCCATAAAAATAAGATGAGTAAAAACAAAATTGCTTGCAACACAGCAACTGATGCAGAAAGGAGAAAAAGGGCACACAGTATCCAGGACAGGTCATAATTTATTTATTTAGTTTTTGTTGGCAAGCTAAGTGCACTAAACAACAACAACATTGTATATTTTCAGGCACGACCCGGGGGAGGTACAGACAAAACCAGCATATTATACCAGGGGAGTTCCAGACAGCATACAGCACAGAAAACAGTGGGGTACACAACAAACAAATAGTATACAATGAATATACACAGGGGGTGGGCTATTCAAAGCAGTTGTGCAGTGCACAACTCGGTTGCACCTACGCAACTGCGAATATGCACCAGAGAGCGATATTCAGCAGCAACTTTGCAGCGCAAGTGGCAGTGTGCCAATGCGCAATAAGAATGTATGCATGCTCAAGTACAGGGGGAGTAGCCATGAATATGCGGCACAGTGCAATATTCAACACTGGACAAACGGCGCAAGCAAGGAGCAATTGGCAGTTGCGAGAAGCACACTTGAGCCTATAAACACAGGGAGCAAGAAGGAGAAGGGCACTTGCGCCAGAGGGAGCAGGAGAGAGGGAGACAGTCAGGCCAGCAAACAACAGACTAGGAGACAAGGAAAGGGACACAGACAGAGACAGTGAGGGAGTGACTGCATGTGAGAGAGTGAGTTTGTGAGTGTAACAGGCAGGGAGGCAACGGTGTGTGTGTGTGTGTTCCTGTGGCATCAGGCCCGAGACGAGCAACACAGGAACCCACAGGGGTTGGAGTCAGATGCCACAGGCAACAGGCAGCCAGCTGGGGACAGGGCACACAGGTGTGGGCCCTGCTGAGCAGTCCGCACAGCTGCACACAGCCGGGATGGCCAGTGGAGTCAGACGCCCAGGGGGCACAGGTTAACAGGGGCCATGGCCAATGCCACATTCCAGATCGAGGCTGTAATGGGGGTGTGGGGAGGCAGGGCGGCGTGGCCCTGGAAGGGCCCGTCGGCGGTACGCCCGGAACAGGTGGTACCGTGCCCGCACCACTTTTGAGAACTATTCCGATATGGAGATCGTGGGCCGATATCGCCTGTACTGGGCAATGCTGAGGCAGCTTTGTGAGCTGTGCAGTGAGGAGATGCAGGCACCCACTAGACAGAGCCATGCCCTGACGGTGGAGACGAAGGTCACAGCTGTCATGTGCCTGCTCGCCATGGGCATCTTCCAGAGACCAACAGGGAACACTACAAGCATAACCCAGTCAGCTGCGTTATGGCTCCTCACACAGTTCCTCAATGCCCTGCTGCCACACGCTGCAGAATACATCCACTTCCCTAGCACACAGGCAGAGCATACAGCAAACATGCAGGAGTTCCACAGGGTAGCATGTATGCCTGGCATGCTAGGGGCCATCGACTGCACCCATGTTGGCATCCACATGCCACCTGGCCTGCAGGGGGTAGCCTACATCAATAGAAAGAGCTACCCCAGTGTCAACTGCCACGTGGTGTGCGATGCCAGGGGGCACATAATCAATGTCTGTGCCACACACCCTGGGGAGAGCACATGATACCTTCATCTGGCACAGCTTGGCACTGTGCCACAGGTTTGAGAGTAGAGACATCCCCACTGGCCACCTAGTGGGTGAGTATGCTGGGACCATGGGCAGCTGGGTACAACAGGGCATGGGGGGGCCGCCAGGGTAGGGGTGCCACCAGGTGCGGCTGGGAAGGATGAGGGGTGCAGCAACATAGGACACCAGGTTAACTATATCTCTATCCACACAGGTGACAGTGGCTATCCACTCCAGCCCTTGCTGCTCACCCCCTACCAGTGCCCGTCGTTCCCTGCGGAGGAGCGGTACAATGAGGCATACGCCAGTATGCAGAACATCATTAAGCATGTCTTTGGGCTGCTGACGGCACGATTCAGTTGCCTGGACAGGTCTGGCGGTGCCCTACAGTACAGCTCCTCGAAGGCCTGCGGCCTATTCCTGGCCTGCTGTTTTCTGCACAACATGGCCACTGACTGTGGGATAGCTGTCGAGGTAGAAGAGGGGAACAGCAGTGGGGCCGATGGGCCATGTGGCGGTGGGCAGCCCCCCCTGGGCAGAGGGATCCCAGGACCAGGATGGCACACCAGCAGAGGGACACAATAGTGGAGGAGCACTATGGCGCATGCAGGTACGTGGACAAACACCCATGTACGGGACAGCCACAGTGGCATGGCACACAGGCATGTGTGGACACGCCCTGTGGCCTGAACAGCTGGGCGGAGGCATGGGTGGGCATGGGGCCAGACCCCACGGCCACACACAGCAACACGCAGCACAGCACACACCCCCACCCCCCCACACACACAGGCGCCCACAGGCACGCGCCCGGGCACTAGCACCAGGCGTGGATCAGACGCAGAGCATCGGTGCACAGGAGTATCCAGTGCTGTGTTGACATCATCATGCACATGCCACAGAGGCCTGCTGACGAGCAGGTGTGCACACAGCCAGTATGTGGCACAGTCCATGGATGCCATGTCCATGGCATGCACACATACATGCAATATCCATGTGCACACAGGGCGGCGGGCACATGAAGTCTGCAGTGCGAACACATGGATGGCCCCGCCAAGGCCGCCCAGCAGACTCCGGCTGTGCGACGGCCACAGGGGGTGTCTACGACAGTCCCCCAGGGGTGTTACTGTGGGAACACGACTATGTCCTCACAGGGGTCTGCAGGCTGCCAAACAGGCCCACACCTGGCGTGCCTGGAATGCCAACAGTGGATCCCGACATCGACACTGAGGGGGTTGCACGATGCCATGACTGTGGGGTGGACAATGCACTCCGCGGGGTCTGCGGCAGCCTGCCATGCCCCATGGCGGTCAGTGGGGCTAGGCCAACAGTGACTGCAGTAGTAAGGCGATCCAGGGCCACGGTCGTGTCCTCCTGCAGTAGAGTGATGGCATCCTGGACCTGCGCGAAGCCCCTGTTGCACTGCTCTGCTGCCTGGCGCACCACAGCATGGAGTGCACACATCCCAGCCATGAGCAGCATCTGTTGCTCCACAGAGGCCTGCAGCAATCGGGCATGCTCAGGCAAGGGGTTGGTGCCTGGGGGCGCTTGGGTGATGCGCTGACCCACAGGTGGCATGCGACTGCACTGCCCAGTCCCCCGTTCATGTGGGTGCTGCACAGCGAGGTCCCCTTGGGGCTGCTCACTGACCGGAGCACTGGTGGAAGATGCTGCAGCCGGCTCCCTAATGTCCCCAGCTGTCTGCCACAGCCACCCTTCCAGCCGCTGTGCACTGGGCAGTGCCTGTGTGCCTGTACCCCCACCACCGTCCGCCGGTGTCACACTGCTGTCGCTCACAGCAGCATCAAGGGCAGCGGTGGGCGGCCAACCCACCGCCAACAGGGCACTGATGGCGCTGCCAGGGATGGTGTATGGTATGGGTGCCTCCCCCTCGACAACACCCCCGCTGTCCAGGACAATGGTCGCATCGTCATCAGTGTCGGACCCTGCCCCGATCTGTGTCTCCGCACACTGCACACCATGGCTGGCATCCCACTGGAACACAGCCAGGGCCTCGTTCGCCACCATGCCCAGGACATCCAGCCAGACAGCGGTGGTGTGCTGCAGCCGATCGGGCCTCCTGGATGCAAGTGGAGACACCACTGCCTCTGCCACTGCATGCTGGCGTTCTGGTGCTGAAAGGGAAAACAGTTGCATTAGTGCCGCTGATGCACAGACCACCCTCCCAGCCACCACCCCCCGCCCCTGACTCTGCTGTACCTACCATGCAGTGATGGGCTCCCACCGGTCTGGAGGCCTGGCACCTCCTCGACAGCGCTGCATGGTGGCTGCCACCAGCTCCTCCTTCGGCATCAGCTGTGGCACATCGGCCTGACGCCCACCTGTGGTCGCCCTTGCTACCTCTCCTTGATCCTGCGCCTGTCAGTGCCGACCTTCTTTTTGCACTCCTGCGCTGACCGCTGGTGGCTGCCCTGCTGGTTCACGGCCTCCGCCACCTCCTCCCAGGCCACGGACCTGGCCTGGGGTGCACCTGTCACGCCACTCAGCAGAGGCTTTCTGTTGAGGTGCGCCTTGGACAGGGCATCTGCCTCAGCCTTCATAAAGTTGGGCCTGTGCTTGTATGCAGGCCCACGCTCATCGCCTTCCTCTCGTTCGGAAAGGCTGCTACTGGTGGGCAATGACATGTGGTTAGTGGCTGCAGCAGCCCACACCAGCCACCCATCCCAGTGTGCTGTCTGTCCCCTCAGCGGGTGCAACTTACCTCGGATGGTTGCAATACCGGTCCATGTCATGTGCAGTGCCGGAGCGCCTTACTAGCTCATTGCATGCAAATGAGCACATGGCAACTATAATGAGATGCTAATCCCCCCCAGTGCACCACGGATAGGCTGATGAGCTAATCTGCATATGCTGGCTGAATATCACGATGTTGTGCCTTGCACAATGGACTTGCGCTGGCACAAGTCATGGCGCAATGCTGTGATGTGCGTAGTGCAGCCATAAGTATGCATGCATCACGGCATGTGCCTACGCCACATGCACAGCATATGCTAGGTGTGCCATAGGTGATGTGGCACTCGGCCACCATAGGGCCTATGGTGCTTGGGCGCTGTAGGGCCTATGGTGCTTGGGCGCTATGGGGCCTATGGCACTCAGGGGCCATTGTCCCCATGGTGCTCGGGCACCATTAGCCCCATAGCGCCCGGGTGACATAGGCCCAATGGCGGCTTGGGTGCCATAAGCCTGTAGGCTGTGGCACCCTCAGGCCCCTGTTGCGCACCATGCATTGTGGTCCCAATAGCACACTCTCGCACAGTGCGTGTGCTGACCCCTGCCCCCTGCCCTATGCCCCCAGGGACCTCTGCACCATGTGCCAGTACGTCCACGCCCATACTGCTCATCCCCGGGGATGCGTGATTGATGGGGGCAGCGCATTTCCGAGTGAGGCGCGCTTCCCGAGCACGTCGAGCTCGTGCGCTACAAGGTGCCATTTTGGTTTGCTACATGGCAGAGTTGCAATGCTGCGCAGAACCACGGTCTCCTAACTGGAGCCAGGTAGAACTAGTTAACCAGGCAGAGCCCCATGCAGGCTGCCTGTTTGGGCAGCAGCCCCTTGCCAGGCCTAGGATGGAGGTCTGGCAGCAGGTGGCAGACAGACTGGAGCAGGCCACAGGTGTGCGGTGCAGTGGGGAACAGTGTCACCACTGGTATGGTGACATGCAGAGGTGGGACCTGGAGCGGCTCAGGGCGCTGCAGGCGCGCATCTGGAGTGGGGCCGTGCCACAGCCAGGTAAGTGTGCTCCACCTGTGTCTGTGCACGTCCCATGTTCCATGGGGCTGCCAGGGCTGCATGCCATGCCAGGGGGGGCACTGCGTGCCCTGTGGCAGCACACCCTAGGTGTGCTGCGACACCGCACTGCAGCCGTGCTGGGCAGGGGTGCACTCTGTGCAGTGGGGGGTGAGGGTGGTGGGCACAAGGTGTTGCTGTGTACTGATGTATAAATGTTTATGTTTCCGTCCTAGGCCCTGAGGACAGGAGGAGAGCCAGGGCAGCAGGCACACCTGGCAGGCCACAGCAGGCTACTGTTGGACCCACGGCTTGGGATGCAGGTCAGAGGGTGGAGCCTCTGGACCAGTGCGAGCGGTGCAACAGTGTGCAGGTAGGCACAGTGCATTACTACACTGTTGTGCAGGGTGGGCAGTGGGGTTGGGGGTGAAGCCACGGCCCCTGTGCTCTGAGCCGTGGCAGCTGTGGTCTGCCCACAGTGTGCATGGCGATGTGTTATGGCCATTGCGTATGTGTGTGGCTGCTGCTGGTGGGCTGTGGGTGCGTCCAGCTGCCACCTGTGCCACTGTGGTCCTACTGCTGTACCATGCCACCTGCCTGCCACACTGCTGGAGGTTGGCCCATGGGTGGCGGTGTCCAGCGCTTTGCATAGCTGTGGCATGCCGGGTCGGCGGCAGGTGTGGGCCCACTCACTGTGGGTGGCCAGGGTGCCACCCCAGGGCTGCGTGTCACCACTGTCCGCTGTGCATGGTAAGTGGGCTGGGGTGTCCTGGATATGCACTGACCACGTGTTCCCTCCTTTGCAATAGTGGTCTGATGGGTCCATGGCAGGCTAATTACAGTCGCCTCCTGAGGAGGCTCATCTCCATCACCAACGCCACACTGCAGGTTGCATGAGTGACATGACGGCTCCTGCAGCGGGGACAGCGCCAGGCAGCAGCGGGACATGGCCGCCTGTAAGGCCTGTCGGGCCTGCACCAGTTGTACCTTCTCCTGTCCACCCTTCCCATGCCCTCCCCTGTCCCTTTGTATAGTCCAGTCCCCTGTCCCCATACCTCTCTTCCCTGCCTACATCCTACTCTGTAAATAGCTTCCCCTACCTTATTCCCTCTTGCATTGTTATAATTGTTGATTGTTATTTGTTTGTTACTGGTTGATTGCTATTTAATACAGATTTGTTATGGTTACCCATCTGTGTCCGGGTCTGCTTTGCGGCTGGCGAGTGGAGCCACGCTGCAGTGGTGTGCTGGGTGGCTGTGTGGTGCGTCTGTGTTGTTCTGAGGGCTGTGCATGGTGGTGTTCGCCCATCGGTCAGTGGCTGTGCCCTGGGGTGGCCATGGGCTGGCTGTTCGGGTTGTGTGGCATATGTGTTGGATGCCGTTTGTGGTCAGGGTGGCATGGTGTGTGTCATCCAGCAGGGGATGGCCGGTGGCAGTCCACCCATGGCTGTTGGTGCTGCCCTATTTATGTCCACTGCTGTGGTGCACGTGGGCAGGGGCCAGCTACATGCCCGTTCTCCTTGGGTGGTGTTCCATCGTGGGCCGGCTCTGCCTCATGCCTAGCTCCACCATCTCCCCGGTGGCCACACACCCCCCCATGCCTTGCTCCTTGCTGTGCCTGTGGCTGGTCCATATGTGTCCTGGCGCATCTTCCTCTGCCCCTTGCGCATCCATGGTTGCGCTATTGTGCATGTTGGGTTGCTCCCTGGTGCACCCCTGACTGCACTCTGGCACATCCATGTGATATTCAGCCATGTTGTGCTGGCACATGTCACCTTGCGCAACCTTTGAATAGCATGCTCATTGCGCCATGGCGCATTGGACTAGCGCTGTGCCGGTGTCTGGCGCATTTTTGAATATCCCACCCAGAAAGTACAAGGAATTCAACAGGCAATCATCGCTATAAGAGAAAAAAAATAACACATGTAAGTACAGAAGGCACCATGAAACAGAGGTCGGGAAGAATTACCCACAGGACTGATAGGGGAGTCAAGGGTAAGTGGCCAGCAGCGTGGTTCTAAGAGCAGTGAACTGGGGTAGGGGAGTCCCAGAAGTGCTAGTGGGACCTTTTGGAGAGACAAGAACCAGGTCAGTACTCCATATAGTTCTGGGGCAAGAGCATTTTTCCTTGATTTGTAGGTGACTTTTGAGGTCATTTTTAAAGATATAGTAAGAATGTACGTGCTTTATTTCCTTAGGGAGAGAGTTCCAGAGTTTTGTCTTTTGAGCAACAGCCTGATCCTGAGGGTCTGACACAGGTTACTGCATGTGAAAAGCCAAATTCAACCTTTTCCAGAGCACCCACTGATAAGGAGCCCAGAAACTTCGTAAAGCTGTGTTCCCTCTTTTAATGACTTCTCTGATGGCAGGTCTCAGCTGCTGTAGCTTGTGATTATAGCTTTGAACATTTATTATTTATTTATTTTATTCTTTATGTAAATGGGTAAGGCCCGCTAGGCACAAGTACCTGTTATCAGGGGCAACCTGGGAGCATTGGGGTGGTTAAGTGCCTTGTTCAGAGTCTCAGAGTAGGCAAGTGTAGGTTGTGGGGATCAAGTCAGCTCTGCTGGATGTACCAAACTCATTCACAGCTCATTACTCTAACTTCTAGGCTATACTGCCAGCCAAATATAGCCAAAATCAGCTGCTATGGCTATCACAACAACCAGGGCACTAACAAACAGCACTCACTAGTAGGTATGTACGTCCAAGGACCGCAGTTTACCTGGGGACCTACAGAATGTTGGGTTCCCATTTGAAAGTGCGTCTCTTTGGCTACCACATAGAGGCACCTGAATAAGGCAGATAAAACTAAAATTCGAACATCATCTGGCTCTGGCAGCTTGACTTCAATGCAAAAAGATGCAGTCCAGTATCTGGCAGCATGGCTTCAATGCCAAGAAATGCAAAGTTATCCATACTGGAGCCAAGAATCCTAGGACAGAGTACTTCCTGCGTGGAGTCCGGGTATCTGCATCAGAGGAGGAGAAGAAGGACCTGGGAGTGATGATCACTAGTGACCTGAAGCATTCCACGTGGTGCGAGAAAGCAGCAGCAAGGGCAAACAAGATGCTGGGATGTATAGCTAGGGGGATCAGTAGTAGGAGAGAGGAGGTTATACTGCTCTTGTACAGATCACTGCTAAGGCCGCATCTAGAGTATGGATTTCACTCCTGGTGCCCACACCTCAAACAGGACATTAACCTGCTGGAGAAGGTCCAGAGGAGGGCTACAAAGCTGATAGCTGGCCAGCAGGGTAAGGAATATGAGGAGAGGTTGAGGGCACTGAACATGTACTCCCTGGAAGACGAGAGAGAGAGAGAGGGGACATGACTGGGACCTTCAAGTACTTGAAAGGGATAAATAAGGGTGATAAGGAGAGTCTCTTTAAGCTGAGTAGCAACCATAACACGAAGGAGCACAGTCTTAAGCTGGAGGGTGGGAGGTTTAGGAGGGAGGTCAGAAAGCACTTCTTCACAGAGAGGGTGGTGGACACTTGGAATGCGCTGCCAGAAGAGGTAATCTTGTTTAAGACAGTGGGCAGCTTTAAGAGAGGCTGGGACAGGGAGTCATGGGTAGGGAGGATGGGAGGAGTGAGGAGAGGGGGGCAGGGGCAGGGACAGTAGCTCAAGCTGTGGACCCTGCAACACGAGCAGACTTCATAGACTAAATGGCCTTCTTCTGCTATCTTCTTCATATGTTCATATCAGGATGGTATTCCAGACTGTATAGAAGGGGGTATTGCAAAAGAAAGTACAGTACCACCATTGAACAGGTGGTGTACCCAGGCTCAAACAGAGAAGTGGAAGGTGAAAGAAAGAGGCAACAGCCCCAGCCACAACAAACTAAAACTAGTCTCTAATAAGACACATGTTCCCATCACAGCATTGGGGGGGGGGCTCACACTCCAGTTCCAGCAGGTAGTCTGTCATAGCAATCAGACAGGTGCAGGAGACAGTGAGACAAGGCCTCAGCTAAGCTTTTGCAACCAAGGGAGGGAGGGAGGTCATTTATTTATTTATTTATTTAAGAGATTTACCAGGAAGGCATACTGAGTGGAGTACCACTCAATTCCAGATGCGCCCTGGGGGTAGGGGGTTACATGGGTGAGGTAGTATGACAAGAACAGTTCATTACATATGCAACAAGATTTTGACAGACAGTGGTACAGTAGTACATAGAATACAACAATATAATGAGACAGATTGTATATACAAAATGGGTACAGCGTATGTACAGCTTACAGCAGTAAATAGGTTCAGTAATATGCAATTAATAGCACTATGAGACAGATATTGAAAGAAAAATGGGCTCAGACTGGAGCATAAGTAGGTTGAAAGGGTAGGAGTTGTGCAGGTACCTGAGTAGGTTGACTAGGCATTGTCCAAGGAGATTCAGAGAAGGGGAAAGCAAGAGCATAAGGTCGCGAAATGTGATTTGAGAAGGGCATTTCGTTGGGGAGTGCTGGTAGAATGTCTAATGTCTGCTGCCAGTGAGTTCCATATCTTGGGCAGCCTGAAACTGAAAGCTCCCTGACCTGATCGGGTGAATCTATGTGAACATGCAGGAGCCTGGAGTCGATGTTCCTGAGGTCGTATGTAGGTGGAGAGGAAGGGATGGGAAACAGATAGGTAGGAAGGGAGCGTGTCGACCAGAATTTGCAGCGATTCTAGCCCCATGCAGCAGTCGCGGTTTTGGAGTGATGGAGGCCGAGGACTGGTATAGTACACAGTGGTGGGTATTGGGAAGAAGGTCCAAGGCAAACCGCAGAAGGAGTTGTATAGGAGGTCGAGCCTGACTAATGATGTGAGGGGGGCGGCGCCGTAGACAGCACATCCGTAGTCAATAATTGGGAGGATCATTTTTTGGACTATTGCTAGTCTGGTTGGTAACGGGATGCAGTACTTGTTACGATAGAGAGCGCCAATCCTGGGATGCAGTTTTTTATGAAGAGCGTCTATGTGCACTGAAAAATCAAGGTGCTGGTCTAGCCAGATGCCAAGATAGCGATAAGAGGTGCAGGTCGTAAGAGGTGTTCTGTCCAGGGTATAGAATGTAAGTGGTTCAGTAAGCCGGGTTAGTTTGGCCCGGGAGCCGAAGATGAGGGAGACCGTTTTTTTGAGTTTAAGAATAGTTGGTTCCCGAGGAACCAGCGTTGGATGGAGTCGAAATCCTTTTGTAGAACGGCTGTCACGGCGGTCACAGTTGGGCCAGAGGTGAATAGTACCGTATCATCTGCATACATATGAATGGCAGTTTGTGTACAGACAGAGGGCAGATCGTTGAGGAATACTGTGAATAGCAGCGGGCGAGCACAGACCCTTGGGGTACACCACTGGTGACAGGAGAGGGGAGGATTGCGCCCGTTGTGCGTACAGCTTGTGTCCTCCTGAAAGGTATGAGTGGAACCAGTTTTTTGCTGCATTAGACAGTCCGGATTGGGCAAGTTTAGATAGCAAGAGAGGATGCGAGACCGTGTCGAATGCTTTTGCCAGATCTATAAAAATGGCTGCTGTTATTTCCCCTTTGTCCATGCCTGTAAGGATGAAGTTAGTGAGGCGAAGGAGGGAGGTGATGGTGGAGTGATTTTTTCTGAACCCAGTCTGGTAGGGGGTGAAAAAGGAGATGGAATCCAGATAGTGGTGTAGTTGGGATAGTACAAGGCGCTCTTGGATTTTGGCTAGGATGGGGACGGTCACCTTGCAAACAGAAATTTCACCCTTATAACAAGGAGATTGGCTTTGCTCACTGCAAATAAAAGGTGGTTATTTTGATATTCCAGGAAGAGCAAACCACAGGAAATACCTATAGTTTAGGTATGGATCAGTAATAGTTCCTTTTTCAGTAAGCCATGCACAGTACAATTCTGACCACATATGCCCCCCCCCATGGGGATTTTCCATCCAATATTAAAGTGCCTTTTTATAGCACTGGTCAGGGACCAAGTCCTCCAGATAAGGACAGGTTACACCACAACAATGTGTTACATTAACAAGCAAGGTGGTGTAAGTTCCACAAAGCTGTTCAAGGTAGCACTAAGGGTTTGTGGCTTCTACTCTGAGTATGTCTCTCTACAGTTCATGTAGCAGGAAAGGAAAATGTCCTAGCAGACTTACTAAACAGGATGGGTAATTTCACCCATGTGTAGTCCCTGAAACAAACAAAATGAAGGCAGTCGTACGCGCTTGCTTGCATAGTAAAACCAGCTGATCACATGATCAGCTGGTTTTACTATGCGAGTAAGTGCAAGTCCCTTCATTCAGAGGAAGGCAGCTGGCCATGGAGGAGGGTGGGCTGTGTCAGTTGCCTCCTCTTTTGATTTACATTCAGGTGCGGGGGGGGGGCTGCTGCTAGCAACCAGGGATAGGGGCACGACAAAAGTCATGAACCTCAGTGGTCGGCCATGGAGACAGGTGAGTTCTGCTGGTCACCCATCCTTGTAGTTTTTTTATTATTCTGGCATGTCAAAATGTGGTGCTGGGGGAGGAGGGGCGGATGTGGGTAGGGGGAGGAGGGCTTCTGTATCTGACTGGATCTGGGCTAGGAAGGAGGATGGGGTACAGTTGGCTTTTTTTTAATTTTTATTTTAGAACATGAATACCGAATATTTTGGCTGAATACCAGGGCACCGAATACTGAATATTCAACCAAATATTCAGTAAAAGGTATTAGCACAGCCCTAAAGCTGACAAGCTACATTTTTTCTTTGCTGTTTCCCTGAACACTGCTTCTTTACCTTACTGGCTGTTTACTGTGAGACAGAGACAGACAGACAGACATGCTGGCAGAAAAAAAATAAAGAACCTTGTACCCACACCAGCATTTGTTTTTCCAGTTGCCCACTATCACCCGAATGTCATAGTGAGTCAGGGCAGTAAGCCAATCAATTAGGAGAGACATGCTGGCAGAAAAGAAATACAAAACCCAATTTCCCAAAGTCGTTTTTTCCAGTACCTACTAAGCTGGACTTACAAACTCCTTTTAAGTCCATCCTCCTGCAGGGTTAATTGGGCTACTTGCCTCAAAGCGGACCAGCAGACCACTCCGCACCTTGGGCAAAAAACTCCTGGAACTCCCCAGGGCCAGTTCCGCAGCTGGCTGTAAATCCTTTGCCCATACAGCACCTACACTATGGAATAAACTCCCTGGCCACCTTCAGGAAGTCCCCTCCCTAGCTGCATTTCAGAAGGGACTGTGTGCTCACATCCTAAACCTTAGTCCCTGCTCCTGCTCCGATGGCTAATCTCGCCCATTGCTGCTTAGCTTCAAAAAGTCTATTGCCCTAAGTCTGTCAGCTGCCACTGTTGAAGTGCGTAAATGTGTTGTACATAACTGCTCCCCTCTCTGAAAATTGTATACTGTCCTTGTAATCCTGTACTCTGTCCTACACTGTATTACTTGTATGTATTCAAGCGTCTAGTGCCCTAAGTCTATCAGCTGCCACTGTTGAATTCTGTAAATGTGCTGTTTATAACCACCCCCTTCCTTGAAAACTGTATACTGTCATTGTAATCCTGTATGCTATGTCCTACACTGTATTACCTGCTTGTATTTGCAAACTCTACTTAACTAACTCTGGGTCGCCCCTGGAAAAAGGGACCTTCGGGGCCCAGTGGGCTTACCCAGTTAACAAAATTTAATAAATAAAAATATATTTTCAGTTGCCCGCTACCACCCGAACACCACTGTGAGTCCTTGCCATGAACGGATTACTAGAAAGGGACATCACGGAAAAAAGAAAGGAAGAAGAAAAGAAATGAGGAAGGGAGGGAAGGAAGAGACGGCCAGAGCAGTGGTTGGATTTCTGCCTTTGACGCCGATGACCCGGGTTTTGGAACAGACCTGGGTGTTGGAGGGCCAGCCGGGGAATGGCTTCAGTATCCCACAACTGCTCGCCTTCTCCTGTGAGGCAGGGGGAAAGAGGTCCTGTGTTTGCTGACCCCTGGTGGAGGCCAGGGGCACAGCAGCATGTCAGGCATTACTGCGGGAGGAAGCGTGCTGGATGTTGGCTTATGCCTTGACATCATGTAGCATGTCATGCTCATAAAGAAAAACAGGGAAAATGCCTCCTGATTGACCAGATGATGTTCACTGCTCCCCCGCTGAAATGAAGCCCTGGATAACCCAGTCTGACCCAGCTGCACCTGGGTCAATTGGATGCACTGACTGGCGCTTTCTCCACGAAAGGGGGGACCTGTCTGACAAAGAGATACATTGGGTTCCCTGGTAGGGGGGGCTGCAGTACGGGGGTGGTGACTGGTGGGGAGGGAGATGGCGGGGCAATGGCTGGCAGGAGAGGGAGATGGTGGGGTGCACCTAGGTGACCCGAATGAGAAGCTGGTCTGGGGTGCAAGGGGAAGAAAAAAAAAAAAAAAGGGAAGGAAAGAATCGCCACTGTTTTTACATGTGCAGTACCGTATTGTACTTTACATACTATAGTTACTGGTGATGCTACTAATGGGGACAAACAGGGGTCCGTCATCACTTGCAGACTGACAGCAATATTAAAAATAGGTACTTCTGTTAATTGGGATGGTCGCTTAATCGGGACGAAATACTCGCCTTCAGGGCATCATAATTAAGCAGCTTCTACTGCATTAGAAATTTTAGCCAGAACCTCTGTAAAATATATTGCTTGGAAAGTATTATTTGTGGTAACTTTTATATTATCAAAAGGAAGGGAACAGAGTTTCTTGCACCTTGCACTGATCCCTCATACGTATTTCTCTTCAGAGGAAAGGTGGTGCTAAGAGAAGTGCATAATTCCCCCCAGAGTGGCTTCAAAACTCCACTTGAGTCAGACCATTACAAGGGGGGTGCTAGACAGCCATCTTCTGGGCTGGATGAACTTGTGTGCTCTTCACCTCATGGTGCTAATTATCGAATCAAACTTGCATTAACTGCTAGAAAAGCATCAAATAAGTATCAGAACTGTATACAGCTATCCAAGAGGAGTCCATTGATATAATTTTTGTGAGATGGGAAGGCAGAAAATGCAGCCCTCGGGCCAGGCAAAAGAACAACATGCAACTCCGAATAAGGCCTCTGGACCAACAACTAGCAGTAATAACAGAGTCCAAGGAACCTCAGAGCTGCCATGGGCTGCAATGTTGAAGTCCATGCGGGCGATGGATGCCAAAATAGAGAAGACACTACAAAAACTTGAGATTCGTGATCAACCTATACAGAAACTTTCTGGGACAGTGGCTGAAACGGAGAAACGGTCTCTCTCTCTACTCTGACAACCGTAGCTACGCTAACTAAAGAAAATGGGCAACTCCACGGCTGCCTGGAACTCACTGAAAATGAGATCCGAGCAAGAAATATAAGAATTATTGGTCTGCCTGAAGGTGCAGAAGGTGCAGCCCTTCTACAAAATTTAAAGAACTGGCTCCGTGAAACTCTGACACTACCAGAAAGTTTTAAGTGGGACTCACTGTTAAAAGCCTACCTGTGAATCCAAGGGTCCATTCTTCTATCCCCAATCAATTGCACACGGTGCTGCTCAGGTCTTCGGGCTCAGACAGCAGGGATATGGTTACCCAGGCGGCATGTGCTGCATACCCATTGTTGGTGAATGGAGAAGATGTGAAGTTATATCCTGATCTTTCCTTTCAGACATGAGCAGGAAGGAAGGCGTCTGATGAAGTGTGGCAAAGACTGAGAGCCCTAGGTATCATCCATTCATTTCTGCTACCCGCATGTTTGAGGGTGGTATACAGGGGTAATAGCCCCCAAGATGTAGGTAGATGGGTAGAGAAGATTGAGGAGGAATTTTAAGCTTGCAGAGATATACAGGAACCCGAATGTTCTACGTCTGAATCAGAGGATTGCGCAGTGAGTTTAACTAACCAGCAAACAGGCTGTTAAAATGGATAGCTGGTTGGAATTAATATTGTTCCACATAGGGACAGCTTAACATATTTTATGTAAAAATTAATCTTTGGGTATTGGAAGGGCTAATGGGAGCTATTTTTGCCTATAGCTAAAGAAAAGACAATTCAGGTACTCGCTCGTTCAAGTGGGTGCGGGAAAATTGCCCTTTTGACTAGCAATAGCTCCTATAATTGTACCTCTAGTTTAAAATAAGGCTGCCTTCAGTTTAAATGTATTTTAATATGCCAAATAGGCAAAAGTGTTTTTGCAAAATTATCTAACTTACTGAAGTTTAGTTAATAAAGGAATTCTGTTTTAGAGAGAACACTTGGGGTGTTTGAGCAATACAGAAGTTCAATGTTTACTGTAGTTGTTCTCCCTAATTATGACCAGGTTAAATAGCAATCCTATGATTGTGTCTCACTTGTTCTAAGTTCTACCTAAAGGAAAAACCTTTTGGCCTTGGAGAGGTTAGACTTTTCTAAAGAATACTGGACTTGGGGTATTACAAACCCTGATGATATGGACTTTACCCCACTTCCTAATGCAAGAGATTACATAGATAAATCAAATTGTTTTCTATATACTTACCTGTAGGCCGTTTGTCCAACTTACCATTGCTATATCCTGTATGAGCACTGTATTTACACTCTGTATGATTATACAGAAAATAATAAATACAAAGTTTAAAAAAGAATCAGACCATTACATTGTAAGCATATTTTCCAAAGGTTACACACCAACATAGGGAGAAGAAATAGCATACACTAGATGTCAGGAGGGTCCTCAGCTTCTACAAGTCTACAGTAGACAGCATCAGAAGTGGGAAAGGACAATTACGTACATACCATAACAGTAGATCTTTGAGAGAATCTCTTCCATTAGACCACACCTTTGGAACTATACCCGTGTCAGCACTAGGACCATATGGAAACTTCTGCTAGCCCAGGACTGCCCACTACGATGTCATGCACTAGCGTCCATATATCGTGGGTGCCACCATCTCTTCTCAGTTTCCCGGTGAAGACTAGACTCGGAGGGCCTCCATTTCTGTGGAACCAGGAGACTAAATCAGCACCAGGCATATCAGGCAATAAATGGTGCTGGACAAAACAGCCATGGATTAGGAAAAGGCAGAAATATGTGGTGCCACCCTTACTGGATAACATAAGGCAGCTGGAGGGAGGGACGGCATGGCCTAATGAAAGAGATTCTCTCAAAGAGCTACTATTATGGCAAGTATGTAACGGTTTTATCTTCAAGGATATCTCTTTCAGTAAGCCAAACCTGAGGAAAAAGTCCCATGCAGTCCCAGAAGCCACTGAGAGGCTGGTACAGTCTGATTCAAGACAGCAGGCCTTGTAGAACAATAAGTCCAAAACCTGCACATCTATGACAGACTTTGTGAACAGTGCTCCACGTGGCTGCAGCACAAATGTCAGCCACAGAAACATTTCTGAAACAAGCAACGGAAGTGGTCATACCCCTTGTGGAGTGACCACGAACAGCACCAGGAAGTTCCTTACCGTACTTACTGTAACAGAACATAATATAATGTGCCAACTATTTGGACAGGCACTGTTTAGACACAGAGGCACCATCTTTCCCAGGGGCAAATGAAACAAAAACCTGAGAGAACTTTCTGCAGTTTGGGGCGCAATTGACATAGTACCTTAGTGTCCTGTGAATATCCAAGTATGGAGCAATGCCTCATCCTGACTAGCATGCGCAGGCTAGTAAACAGGAAGGTGTATCGTTTGATTCAACATTAAACTCTGATACCACCTTCAGTAAAAACTTACGGATTGTGTGTAAAGAAACTTTGTCTTTGTGAAAAACCAAATATGAAAGCTCACATGAGAGGCTGCAGCTCTGAAATCCTTCAAGCAAAACTGATTTCAACTAAAAATAATGTTTTCCCGGCCCGACGGCACAGTGGCTAGATTTCTGCTTGCGACGCCGGCGACCCAGGTTTGGGATCAGACTCAGGTCGCTGGAGGGCCGGCCTAGGGAGAAGGCTTGAGTGTCCCATGACTGCTCACTTTCTCCGGGGGGAGGGAGGAGGGGACCAAGGTCCGCAGTTTGCCTGACCCCAAGTGGAAGCTCGGGGTACAAGTCCTGCAGCTGCACGAGGGACTGGACGCAATGTGTGGTGGACGCTGGCATGTAGCACCATGACGTCAGGGCTCACACCACATGTAAGGGAGGAGTAAAAAAGCCTTCCATCTCCAGAAAGATGGAGCATCAGGAGTGTGCCCTCGATGTGCCACCACCCGCTGGACTGCCTTGACTGACTAAACCAGAAGTGTCAGGGTGCTCGGGCTCCACCTCATCCCCTCACGGTGGGCAAACCGCAGCTCCATGGGGCTCAAGATCAGATCCAGGTAGGGTGGTTGGCAGAGGGATGACTCCTATGTGTTCGTGAGCAGTTGGAGATGGTGGGCTGCAGGAGGAGATAAACAGAAAGTTCAAAAAATAAAAATAATGCATTCCATGACAGCAAACACAAGCCACAACTCGTGGCTGTCTCAAAAGGAGTCAATGTCAGTTTCTCTAGCACATATTTCAGGTCCCAAGTGGGGACCAAATTACAGACAGAAGGTTTTATATGGAAAATAACTCGCAGAGAACTTGGGGAGACTTCCAACTGGGCAATCATACACCCATCAGTAGGGGCATGAAAAGCTGATATAGCAGCCAAATGCACTTTTAGTGAGGACTACTGTAGACCAGAGTCTGACAGTGACAGCAAGTATCCCAACACTGCATTTACAGGCCAAGTGAAGGGGTCAAATGCCTAGAAGCAGCCCACAAAGTGAATTGCTTTCATTTTAGTGAATATGTATGTCTGGTGGAAGGTTTTCTGGCCGCAACCAGCACATCAGCAACCTTAGGTGATACACCAAAACATACCATGGCTATGTCTTCAGGAGCCATGCATACAGATGCAGGAACTTCAGGTCTGGATGGACCAGAGATAATTTGTCCTGTGACAAGAGACCTCTGTACAAAGGTAGGGCAATTTGGGGTTCCACTGCCAGCTGCTGCGTATGTGGGAACCATATCTGACGAGGCCAAAGGGAAGCAATGGAGATAAGGGTGGCACTCTCCATCTGCACTTGGAGCAATACCCTCTGTAGTAGTGGAACTGGAGGAAATACATACAGGAATTTCCCTTTCGAAGACAGGGACAACATGACTCACCAAAAAACTCCAGGCCCTGCAACTAGCAGGCAAAAATGTGGCAGTTTTGCATTATGTGGGGAAGCAAAAAGGTCCAACTCTGGATGACCCTATCTTGTGAACAGAAACTCTACCACTGAGGTTAGCAGTTCCCATTTGTGTATCTTGGACCTGCTCAGCTTGTCTGCCAAGATGTTTTGGACACTTAGACATTTATTTATACATTTTATTTTCAGCTGCAGCCTTGGAGCTCAGAGTTCGTTTACGAAGGTTCCACGTCAAGGAGAACAATACAGTGGCAGACAAGCATATTGGGTATACAGCAGCAAGTATGAATTTACAGAGCACATAACATCAGTAGTCAAACCAAGTACAAGTAGCTAGCTGGCTAGCTACTGGCAGTGACAGGCTCACACACACTTGCAAACTCTACCAACTATCTTCCTGGCTCAACTTTCAGGGGGGCTATTTTACCAGATCTGCCTACTGGCCAAAAAAATCCAACTGGGGCTATCACCCCCAACCCCCAGGCTGTCTCTTGCTTCTCCAACCCAGTCTACCCAAATGATCCACCAAACTCTGACACTACTGCCTTTTACATCCCCTTTGCTAAAACCAACGCTGGTCAAAGGTCCTTCCGTTATAGGGCTCCACTCTGGATGAACCAAATCCCTGGTCCTACCCTATCAACACCAAGGCTGGGACCTTTTAAAACTGACTTACGAGACCATGACATGTCCAGCTCCAAATGTGACTGCTGAAAACCCCTATGATGTTGTTCTAAGTGTATGCTCCAAGTGTTTGTTATGAAAAATGCTTCTGTATTTTTCCTTTCTGTATCTGTTCCCATTATCTCCTGTATTTGAGTTTTGCTTTCCTTGTATGACGTGGAGCCTTTGTAAATGAGTCCCTGACTCAAAGAGTTGTAATTCCTAGACTTTAATAAATAAAATAAACAAAAAAAAAATGAAGTAACGCTATATAATAAGATAAAAATATGACACATAGACGAACTATAAAAAATAAGGAAGGGTATGGAGATCCATAGGCCATCACACAGAGATGTGGGATTGTCACAATTGTACCTGTATAGTGAGGATGGGAGGCCAGAAAGTGAGCGATAGGTTCAGGTTTTTAGGGCAGGAAGTGGGGATGAGGTTCCATGGGGAGGGTACAGGGTTAAAGGTGTGCAGTTGAGGTTGGGAAGGCAGTGGGGAAGAGGAAGTAGAAAGAGGAGGCTGGTGGCAGGGAGATGAGAGGGAGTAAAAGGGTCAATTAGAGGTCCCTGGGATAAGGACGGGGCGAGGTCAGCTTCGCTAAACCAGAGGGGGAAAAGCAATCTTAAGGGTGAAGAGTTTGAGGTCATTTAGCAGTCACAGCTGCTGGAGGTAGCTAAGTAGTGCTTCAATTCTTTTTTAAAAGCGCTAATGTTGTTGGAGTTGGCTAGTTTGGCAGGGAGTTTGTTAATCCAATGTGGGACTCCATAAGCAAGAGAGCACTGAGTGAGAGAGATTCTCTTGAATGATGCAGACAGTGAGCATCGTGCAGCGCCCCTGGTGCAGTGCTGGGTTTGCGAGAATTGCAGTAGGTTGTGGATAGCAGGCAGGGGCAAGACCAAGAAGCACTTTCTTTCCCATGAAGCATACTTGGTACTTTACCTGCCTTGGTAGTTTTAGCCATTGTGTTTTGGCATAGAGCCTGCATGTGTGGGTGAGCCTGTCGGCACCCAGGACGAGTTAGCAGGCTTTGTTGAGTGCTGTTTTGACATGCTTTAGGTACGTGGCTGACAGATCTAGGCCATGTGACAATGCCCAGTATTATACTCATCAGTTCCTTGAATGGGATAGGAATGAGTGCCTCATTGTTTGTTGATATGCAGATCTAGGCCATGTGACAGCACCCAGTACCATGCTGTCATCGCTTCCCTGCATGAAGGCTAGGAATGAGTGTCTCCTTGTTTGTTGATATAATGCATCACACTGATATTTTTCATCTGTATCAACAGGGGACCTGGTGTCTGATACTCCTGAAATGCCTGGTGGCTGTACAAGACAGCCCTCATCTCCAGGATATTGATATGTAACTTGGCCTTCACCTGGTCCCAGAAACCTTGTGTTTGATAGGGCCCCACATGCACACCCCACCTGAAGCTGGAGGCATCCATGATGAGGATCTGCTTTGGAGTTCGAATAAGGAATTGAACACCCTTTCATAGATTGTCATAGTTCATTCACCATGTCAGTGCTCTGCGCAATGGAATTGTGATAAGTACAATTTGGTCCAACTCATCTGTCAGCTGATCCCATTAAACCCTAGATGTCCACTGAGGGATCCTCATGTATAAGCGGGCCAGTGGCACAGTGACAATGGCTGCTGTCATGAGCCCCAGAAGATGTAATAGTAGTTCTTGCTGGGATGTGATGACTGTTGTATACCAAACTTGCTTCATCAATCAGGTTTTCCACCCTGTCCAGTGGTAGGAAGGCACAGCCCTTTCATGTGAGTAAGACTGCTCCTACATATTGCTGTCTCTAGCAAAGGGTAAAAACAGACTTTGGCACATTCACTGTGATTCCTAAGTCGAACAACTGCTGTGTCCCTGACACGGTATGTAGCAGATGTGTTCTGGAGCTGACTTTAAACAGCAAGTCATCCAGATACAGGAGTACATACAGACCTTGCCTGTGAAGGGCTGCCGCCACAACTGCCAAACATTTGGTAAAGACCCATAGCACAGAAAAGAAGCCAAAGGGCAATACTCTGAACTGGTAATACTATGCTTTAAGTATAAAGTGAAGATACTGTCTGTGAGCTTTTCTGATCTTGATATGAAGGTATGCATCCTTCATATCCATATGTAAAGCCAGTCTCATTTGTAACAAGTGAATCAGAGCTTGCAGGAAGACTATGCAAAACGACTTTTACTCTGTGTAGAAGTTAAGACTTCTCACATCCACAAAAGGCTGCAGATCTCTTGTCCATTTGGGAAGCAGGAGGTATCTGGAACAGAACCCTTTGTTTCTCTGACACCAGAGAAACTGGTTCGGTAGTGCTTTTGTATTAAAGTTTGTACTACTTTCAGAAGAGACAAATGTCCAAGAGGATAACTGGAAGGAGGTAGAGGATGCTCTGGAGGGGTCTCAAAAACTCCAGAACATGCCCCTTGCAATCATCTCCATGACCCAGTCATCTGTTGTGACCTCCCTCCATTGTTTGATATGTAGGGAGAGTTGGTCCCATATAACCACCCTTGCAGGCAACAGTGGTGTGGGGGGCAATCTGAATTGAATCAGCCTGAACCAGTGTCAGTTGATCCATCAGCTCCAATGGCCTTGGGTGCTTTTGAATGGGCATCTGGGGGGAGGGAGCCCAGCAAGGGCCCACTACCCTTACCTCAGCATTGCTGAAAGTAGGTCTGATGACCACCTCTGGCAGCAGACTGACAAAAGGATCCCCTTCCATGACCCCTAGTAGGCATGAGATACAGGCATTTGACAGATCTTGGTGTCATTTTAGATGACTGAAAGCCTCTAAGTGCGTCTTAAATATCAGAGCCAAGCAGTCTGCTCCCTCTGAAGGGGCATTTAAAACTGCTTGTTGTACATGAATTGCAAATCCAGCAACCCTTAGCCAAGCAAATGCCAGATGCACCCCTTGCAGAAGCATCAGACACATCATATGCTGAGCTGAACAAGTGTTTGCCAAGCTCAGCACCAGAAGTCAGGGTTTTAGTTAATTCATTCTTGGCAGAACCATCTGGCAGAGCCTGAGCTGCAGCTTTAGCAGCCTTCCAGAGGCTAATCTGGTATTACATCGTATTGGCCTGGTAATTTGCAATTCTAAGCCTAGTGAGGCAGAGGCATATGAGCATATGCCATCACATCCAGCCTCCTGGATTCTTTGTCAAGATGCAGAGTACTCATGTGTTTAGGCACCCTGGATCTATTATGGGCAGCCATATTAACCACTGAGGCTGTCTCTGGCTGATTTATGTAATAAAGCTTAGCAGAAGGAGCAGGGTACTGCTTGTCAGCCTTTCTTGGTATAATCTCCCAATGCAGGATAAATGGGAGGAATAACAATGGATGGAGCACAAGGTACTGCCAAAAAGTTCAGATTTGTCTTGGTGGAGTATTCCTCCACCACAGAAAAGCCAAAGGCAGTTTGCATCTGCTGCATCATATACTGAAATGTAGAGTCCTCTGGAGGAGATCTGGGAGTGTATACCACAGAATCCTCACTTCCCGGAAGACAGGGTAGAACTTCAATGAGGTACATACTGTTCTCCCTCATAACCTTCTTCTTCCTCATAATCTTCCTCCATAATGAGGTCAGGATTATATTCTACCTCACTGTCTACCTCCCTCGATGACAGGAAGAGAGGACTGTGCTAGCAACACTGGTGGTAGCTGAGGAGGAGGAATTTGTGGTGTACTGGAAAATGGCATCAACGGAGGTGAAAGCCAGTAACATCCATCAATGACAAGACAGGCTGCACAGATAAGCCTGATAAAATATGTTGTATTTTCTCTGAGAATGATGCCAGTACTGCTCAAGTGTCGACAATGCCCTCGCCAGGAGATGTGATCACTGAAGTCAACGACAGGCCAAGACGTGATGACGATGGTGACATATTATCTGTAGTAGGTACAGCAGTTCCTGAGCCAACCCCAAGCTTGATGTCTCATCAGTGTTTAGTGGTGAGCTGTTGTCATCGCCCCCACAGTGGTCGATGATGAAGTATTATTACCTGTAGGTCTCAGCAGTGACCTAGATCTCACCAGTGAAGAGGATTTCTCTTTATCTCTGTGCTTGTATTTATGGCCTAATGACGAAGGGGGGCTGGGATGATGACCAATCCTTTGATTTCGATGACCATGATTCAGCCAACAGGGCAGGTGACACAAATTTCTGGCTTTGCACCTTCTCAATGGCTACTAAAGTTTTCTTGACGAGAAATTTTTCCAGCATTTTCCTGTGGCATCGCAAAGTAGCTTGGCTGAAACTCTGGCTGATCTCACAAGTTCTAACATTGTGAAAGAGGCCTAGGCAGCAGACACACACACCTCATGTGTGTCGTCTTTAAAGATTTTCTCTCTGTACTCAGAGTACCAAAATAAGGTGGATTTTGGAGGCAAGCAGAAACAACAGTGTAACAGTGTTAAAGGAAGATAAAGAAAAACAAAGAAAACTGCAACAGCCAATTGGCTATTTCCAGCAGCAGGTCCAACAAAGATGATCGACAGGAAAAGCATTGTGAAAAAATGTTTTTGGGATAGTGATTCCCTTTTAAGTGGCCACAGTGCTCAAACCCCACCAACTGGTGGTAAAAAGTGTGTATTCTAAAGAAAGAGACCTGTTAAGTCATCACACAAGAAGTAGGGAGTCAAGGCACTTCCTGTGTAGCATTATAAAAGCTCTGCCTCTAGCGAGGGCATTTGTTGATAGGGGACTGTCTGGAGCACAGTCCTGGGCCCTTTTAGTCCTTTTTATTTTGTGTGTGTGTAATTTTAAAGCTTTTAAAACCTGTTTTTAACTCAACAAGTTAGCCTGCTTGGCTGAGTGCACTAGCTGCCCTGTAAACAAGAGCGTTCTGGGACAGTGAAGGGAAGCCCAGTTCTTGGCTGTCATCCAGTAACACCTTGCAGCCTTAAGGTATTGTGGGATAGTAGCGGTCCACCCAGAGCCTCCACAGCAAAAACAAACTCACAAGCATTATGGAAAAGTGTTTTTGGGACAGCATTTCACTTTTAAGTGGCCACAGCACTCAAACCCCACCAATTGGTGGTAAAAAGTGTATATCCTAAAGAGAGGGACCTGGTAAATTGCCATGCAGGAAGTAGGAAGTCAGGGCACATAGAAACATAGAATTTGACGGCAGATAAGGACCACTTGGCACACCCAGTCTGCCCAGTTTCCTACTTAACAGATAAGCTGCAGATCCTAATTAACCAACAGCTTACTTCCTCCTACCTCCACTAGGACTGCCTTATGTCTGTCCCATGCATTCTTGAATTCCCCCACTGTTCTTGACTCCACAACCTCCTCAGGGAGGCTGTTCCATGCATCCACAACCCTCTCTGTGAAAAAATACTTCCTCACATTACCTCTGAGCCGTCCCTCCTCTATCTTCAAATTGTGCCCCCTTGTTCTTGCATATCTCTTTTTCTGAAAGATGCCACCCTCTTGGACTTTATTGATTCCCTTGAGGTACTTGAAAGTTTCTATTATGTCCCCTCTCTCCCTTCTTTCCTCAAGGGTATACATATTAAGCTCCTTTAGTCTTTCTTCATATGTCTTCTGGTGCAGACCCTGCACCATTTTGGTTGCCCTCCTCTGGACAGCCTCCACTCTGTCTATGTCTTTATGGAGATGGGGTCTCCAGAACTGCACACAGTATTCCAGATGAGATCTCACCAACTGTCTGTACAGAGGGATAACAACTTCTTGTTTTCTACTATTGATGCCTCTCCCTATGCATCCCAGTATTCCCCCAGCCTTCCTTACTGCCTTCTCACATTGCTTGTCCACCTTTAGGTCATCTGATATAATTACCCCCAGGTCCCTTTCCATTTTTACTGTTGTCAGTATCTCACCCCACACTGTGTACTCTTGCCCTGGGTTTTTGTTTCCCAGGTGCATTACCTTGCACTTCTTTGCACTGAATCTAAGCTGCCATACATTTGACCATTCCTCCAACCTTGCCAAGCCCCTTCTCATCCTTTCCACTCCATCTGGTGTATCAACCCTGTTACAGATCTTTGTGTTATCTGCAAAGAGACATACTTTTCCTTCTAGTTCCTCTGCAATGTCACTTGTAAAGACATTAAAAAGGACCGGTCCCAGTACTGAACCCTGCGGTACCCCACTAGTAACTCTCCTTTCTTCACTGTGCACTCCATTTACTACTACCCTTTGCGTCCTGTAGTCTAGCCATTTTTTTATCCAGGCTACCACCTTGGGACCCACTTTAAGGCTGGCTAACTTTTGTATTAATCTTTTGTGTGGGATTGTATTAAATGCCTTGCTAAAATCTAGGTAAGCCATGTCCACAGCCCCTCCCTGGTCTACTACTTCTTTGGTCACCCAATCAGAGAAATCTATTAGATTCGTCTGACATGACCTTCCCATTGTGAATCCATGCTGCCTTGGGTCCTGTGCCCCACTGGCCTCTAGGTACTCAACAATTCTTTCTTTCAGAAGTGATTCCATCATTTTCCCTACCACTGAGGTCAAACTAACTGGTCTGTAGCTTCCTGCCTCTGTCCTGCTCCCACTTTTGTGAAGAGGAATCACATCCGCCCTTCTCCAGTCCTCAAGAAATTTTTCCAGCATTTTCCTGTGGCATCGCAAAAGTAGCTTGGTTGAAACTCTGGCTGATCTCACAAGTTCTAACATTGTGAAAGAGGCCTAGGCACTTCCCGTGTAGTGCTATAAAAGCTCTTCCTCTAGCGAGCAGAAGCAATCGTGTCTGTCACTGTCAGGCAGATGCAACCAGGTTGCCAGGAAACTCTGATAGACAATTGCTGAGTGAGTAACAGAATCTATACATTTATTTAACTGCTTACTCTAAAGAACTGTCATCATGGATATGAGTATAGTAACTCTAACAAATGGGGATAAAATGAGCCCTTTGCAACAAATTCAGCGCTGAACCAAACACACACTTATTTTTTATTTTTATTTATTAGTTTTTGGATACACCTTTGGACCAGAGGCTCATTTACAGAGGTTCCAAATCATGACAAATTAAAGGGAAATGTCCATGTGCCAGATTATATGTATTGCGGTAGCTTCAGATCGCTCCCAGTTTTGAGTCTATTGGTATTCTTGCAATACTGAGACCAGGTACAGACTAACAGGCACACTAGCTGTCTGTACCTGTTCTCCTTATGTCACGGAGGTACACAAGCTCCAAACCAGAGCTGTTCAGCAATCTTAGGCTATGACCAGCCTATGGAGACACCCTGGCTGCTCCCCACCTGGCACATCATTAGGGGACAGCCGTGGGTGCTTGTGGGCGCGACAAGGAGGGTGTTCAGACTTAAAATGCCATTGGGAAGGGCGCAGGATCAACCAGATATAAATTAAGATAAAATAGTAACCTGTAAGTGCCATAAGTACTTCTCTTTTTACATTTGCTAATCGGGCCCCGCTTCTGACGCAGGTGGGGCCCAACAGCATGTGAACGTTTCCCTTTAAAGAGGAGTGTAGGATACAGAGCATATAGCACAGAGTACAATGAAAAACAATAAACAATGAAGTCAATACAAACTGAATAACATAAAAGAGAGATAAGAAATATATACAGTGATCAATATATTCAGTGAAGAACACACTTGGGTTAACATTGTTCAAGTGAATTATAGCCAGAACTTGTTATAAAAAAAACAGTACATTTGTCTAAGTGCAAGGCAATAAGGCAACAGACGGTCCGCCTCTGCATATACTTGCAATCAATGCAATGAATTGGGTGAATTAAAAAACTAAGGTAATTGTGATTGAATTGGAAATAACTCTCAGAAAACAGGCAGAAACAAATAATGTAGGTACAAGTGACTTGGTAAATGGAGAAATAAGAAACATTGAGAACCCAAATGAGGGGAACAGCAAAAAAAAAAAAAGTAAAAGGATTCAGATAGTGAGGAGGTTGAAGACTGGACCATGGCGGTAAAAAAAAAAAAAAAAAAAAAAGCAGAAAAGGTAGGAGGGCCATGAACTTTCAGATAGAAACTGAAAATCAGTTCACCCCTCTAATTGATCTGATCGAACAAATACAAGACCAGTCCCAAGGACTGCTAGATTTAGTGAGCAACAACAAGATAGCCTCAGTAGATCAACATGAAAATAGTGCCCTAGTTATGGACACTATAAATAAACGCAAGAAGGACCTTCCCCAAAACAAATTTTCATATTAGTGGATTCTGTGATTAAATACACTGACAGATATTCAACGGGGGGGGGGAATCATAAGCAGTTTTAAGGTCTTAAACAAATTAATAGGAGATAGGAACTGTGAGGCAATCTTCTCAGAAATACTACCTGTACCCAGAGCTAGTGTGGGAAGAAATAAAAAGACAAGACTGAAAACTGGCTCAGAAAGTGGTGTTCAGAAAAGGATATAAAATGCATTAAAACATGGGAAACTTTTTATGGAAAAAGTAAAATGTTCTGTCAGGAAGGCCTGCATTTAAGCAGAAAGGGTAGCAAAACTCTGGGCAATATCTTTTTTGAAAATATAAACACCACACCTTTAAACTAAAGAAAGAGAGGAGAAGGGTGAGAAATACTGGCACAGCAGGAAAAAGCACCACACTTATTACACACACAAAAAAAACAAACATGGTTTAAACATTTTAATAACCAGTGCAAGAAGTCTTAGCATTACTAAAAAAAGGAACTAGTGTCACTTCTGGAGGATAAGAATATAGATTTAGCAGCAATCACGGAAATTTGGTGAACCAAAACAACATCCTCAACGTTCTCAACCTCAAAAAAAAAAAAACAGGCCATGCTCTTTGGATCCCTGGCAAAAACAAAAGCTTCCCCTGCTCCCCTAAGCATTAACGGAACTGATGGATCCTTTGTGAAGGTTGTGGACTCTATCAAGTACTGGGGGGGGTACCCTTGAACCCCAGCTTGACCTTGCCCAGCATATCCAAAAGGTATGTAGGGCAGTAAATAGCAAGTTCGGCCTGGCTTACAGAGCAAATAACAACCTCACATCCGCTGCTCATCTTGTCCTGGCTAGAGGTGTGTTCCTCCCCACTCTGTTTTGGGTTCATCACATTTGCTCAAACCACTAAGTCACACCTCTCAAAATGGGATGTAGCCTATAACAACATTTGTCGCTTCGCACGTGCTGCTCTTCATCTCACCCACTATCGTGACCTGTACACCAAACTTACCTGGCTCTCCCCAAGCAGCCATTGGCGCTTTATCCTGGGATGTTTCATGGACAATGTCATTAGAACCGCCACCCCTCCGGAACTGGTGGAGCTCCTCAAACCTGCTTCTTCCTCATATTCCCTTAGGTCTCATGGCTCGGCAGTTCTTATGGTTCCTGCTACCCGTACGCAAATGGACAACAGGGCATTTGCAGTATGTGCATCCAGAATATGGAACTCCCTTCCTATCTAGGTCCACTCTACCCCCTCCATACCTGCTTCCGAAACTCCCTCTGGGATTATTTACAGCTCTCCTCGGTATGCAACTGCTCTTAATTGCACTGAAGACCTCTCCTGCTAGCAGGACACTTGTCTCTGGCCATCTCCATTTGGTACTTTCCAGAGTTCTTGCGCTAGTTCCTCCGGCCAGCCATACTTGGTCATATTTCTGTTTGCCTGTACATTTTGTACTTTATGTATTTTATATCGTACGCCCTGTCAAAATTCTTGAAATGTCTGTATATCATCTCCTGAACTTATGTACAATCCTTACTACCTCGAAATGTATGCTTCGTTTACCTGATGCTATGTGTTACTCTGTTTAAATACGTCTTATATTTCCTTGTAACCTCCTGGGTTGCACCTGAAAATAGGCATCTGTTTTGTCTAGTGTGCTTACCTGGTTAATAAAAACTAAATAAATAAATAGGAGCATCAAGGGATACAAACTCTTTTACAAAGGTAGAACTGACAGAAGGGGAGGAGGAGTGGCACTTTATGTAAGAGAACACTGCATGCAATAACTTCATGAACTACACACTTAGTGAGATAAATCATGAAATGCTGTGGACTGAGATCAGAAAAGAGAGCAAGAAACTAATGACAGGAGTTTGCTATCAACCCCGATATGAATAGACAGGAAAACTTAAGACCTGTTGCACAATATTTCTAATATTGTCAAATGAAGGGAAATACTACTGTTAGGAGATTTGGACCTCTCGGATATTAATTGGGACAAGCTGACAGTATCCAGTTCAAACAAACAGTTGTTCATAAACATGATGATTAAATGTGACTGATATCAGATGGTTGACAAACCCACCAGAATGAATAATACAATGGACTTAGTTACTGCAAACAAGATGGACGGTGTGCACAATGTTCACATTTTAGAACCCCCCCCAGGTAATAGTGACCATAACAAGGTACTATTCAACCTTGCATTACAAACTAAAAGAGTGAAGGGTAACACAGTTACCAAAAATGATCACAGTGCAGATTCCAAAGCCATTTCAAGGGCACTAAAAGAATGGGACTGGAAGCAAATCAGTAATACCCGAAGTGTAGAACACTTCTGGACAGGAATTAAGAACAAAATACTGGAACTGGAAAAACAACACATACTAGATACACCTACGTATAACAGAAGGGGGGAAAAGTACCACAGTGGTTTATACACAAGATTAAGAAACAATGGAACAAAAAAAGAGATGCTTATAAAGCTACGAACCTGGAAAATAGCAGTTACAACAGGGAGAACTGCAAGAAAGAACTAAAAATCTGTAAAAAGAAAAAAACAAACAAACAAAAAAAATATGATCAGAAGAGAAAGAAAAACACCGGAATTCAAAATAGCTCACAGTAAAGAGAACGGAAAGTCTTTTTTGCGTATGTTAATTATAAATCAACTGACACACAGATACACAGAAATATGAGGGCAGAGAAAGGCACCATGGCCTATCTAGTCTGCCCAACACCCTACCTCCACCTAGAATGCTGGGATGCATAGGCAGGGCATCACCAGCAGGAAAAGGGAGGTCATAATTCCACTATACAAGACACTAGTTAGGCCCCACCTGGAGTACAGTGTACAGTTCTGGAGACCTTACCTACGTAAGGACATAGACAGGGTAGAGAAGGTTCAGAGGAGGGCAACAAAGATGGAGCATGGATTGCATCACAAGTCCTATGAATACAGGTTGAAGGAAATGAACATGCACTCCCTGGAGGAGAGGAGGGAGAGAGGGGATATGATAGAGACATATAAGTATCTTACAGGGAGGAACAGGGTGCAGGAATACACTATTTTTAAGCGAAAAAGATGTTCCATGACTAGAGGGCATGGGATGAAGTTGGAGGGAGGATGATTCAGAGGAAATGTGAGGAAGAATTTCTTCACAGAACGGGTGGTGGACAAGTGGGACACCCTGCCAGAGGAAGTGGTGGGGGCTGAAACAATCACAGGATTTAAGAATGCATGGATAGACATAAAGGAATTCTGGAGGTAAGGGGTAAGGGGCAACAGAGTTCCAGGAAAACATAAACTGAACTTACAAGCTCAAATGGGCAGACTGGGTGGGCCATAGGCCCTTATCTGCTGACACTGTCTATGCATCTATGTATCTATGTATCCCCCCTTCTGTTATGCTTCCACCCTCTTTTCCCAACCCCTTAAATCTATCCCAAACCCTCTTGAACCCCTCCAGCGCTTCAGCTGCCACTACCTCCTCCAGCAGCTTGTTCCAGGCCTCCACCACCCTCTCCATGAAAACTGCCCCCTCTGTATTGCCCACCTTCCAGTTTGAGGCTATGTCCCCTTGTGTTCACTCCCTTCATCAATCTGAACAAGCTGTTACCCTCTACCTTATTTATTCCCTTCAGATACTTGAAGGTCTCAATCATGTCCCCCCTCTCCCGCCTAGTCTCCAGAGGGTACAAATTCAGCCCTCTCAATCTTTTCTCATAGGGTACATCCTGCATCCCTCGTACCATTTTGGTTGCCCTTCTCTGCACCCTCTCCATCAGCTCACAATCCATAATCTCTTTGTAGGTGAGGCCTCCAGAACTGCACTCCATACTCCAGATGTGGCCTAACCATGGTTCTGTATAATGTCATTAGCACCTCCCTCTTCCTGCTATTAAAACCCCTTGCAATGCAGGCCAACATTCCATTTGCCTTTCCCACCTGCCTTGCTACACTGGCTGCCCACCCTGAGGTCACGCGATACCATAATCCAGATCTGCTGGATCACTAAATGAGGGCCAGAAGGAAGTTACTGAACTAAAATGAGTGATTGAGGTTTTCAGCAAGTACTTCTGTTCAGTTTACACTAAATCTAGTGACACACAAGCAGGAAATACCAACATAGTGGAAGATACACTGGAGACCGCACCCAGCAATGTAGACTATGTTATTACTGAAACAGACAAAGAAACACCTAAACAAAATCAGCATTACCAAGTCATCAGGCCCTGACAAGCTCAATCACAGGTTACTTAAGGAAATTGGGGAACGGATAGTAGAACCATTGACAGTCTTGTTCAACAGGTCTCTGGAGACAGGCGAGGTTCCAGAACATTGGAAAAAGGCAACAGCTGTGCCAATTTTTAAAAAGGGAGGTAGGGCAATTACCTCAAATGATAGGCTTATAAGCCTAACATTTTATTTTGGGCAAGATAATGGAAACTGTAATTAAAAACTAATTTGTTCCCATAGACGCCATATGGTGTCAGAACCATTCATTGTTAGAACTGACCCAAAATGGCCACTGAGAGCAAATGAAGCACATATCATCTCTAAAAACTTAATAGACAACAGCCAACATGGTTTCAGGAAAAATGGATCTTGCACAACCAACACATTACCATTTTATGAAAAAGTAAGTCAAGCATTAAATAAACATTCCCCTGTGGATATACTACACCTAGACTTCCAAAAGGCATTTGATAAAGTGCCGGACAATATGCTTATTAGGAAGCTACATAAGATGGGACTAGATAATAAACTATTAGCATGATTTTCAAGCTGGCTGGTTAATAGGACCCAAAGGGTACCAGTAAGAGGTACCTTATCAGAACCTGGAAAGGTGTCAAGTGGTGTTCCCCAGGGGTCAGTATTGGGTCCATCTTTATTCACTCTTTTCGTAACAAATACGAACAATCAGGTTGACAACTGGATAAGAACAACCAGGTTGACAACTGGCTAGTGAAGTCTGCAGACATTACAAAGTTAGGGGTCACAGGGAATACCAATGAACAAATAAGTAAACTAATGAAGGATCTGGAAACTACTGAAATATGGGCACAAACTAATGGTTTGATCTTCAATGCAGAAAAATGTGTTGTTATGCATCTAGGACCAAATAAAAATAATAAATACGAATTCACTGGCAACATATTAAGGGAAGCTGGCAGTGAAAGATCTTGGAATAATAATAGCAACCTCAATTTCAGCAGATATTGTAGCAGGGTCATAAAGACAACAAAGAGAAAATCTTGGTTGTATCAAAAGAGCATTTGTTTCCAGAAATGAAAACTGTATACTCCCACTGCACAAAATGTATATCAGACCACATACAGACTATTGTACCCTGCTGTGGAGCTCATACCTGGGGAGGAATACTAACAACATAGAGAAGGTGCAACACAGGGCTACTAAAATGATTACAAGACTTAGAGAAAAGCCATATGAACAGAGACTGCGGGAACTAAGGCTGTACACCCTGGAGACAAAGAGAGAAAGGGGTGATATGTTGCAAATCTGTACAATTATCAGTGACAAGGAGCTAATGAATAGCTTAGTATTGCAGTACAATACAAAGGGTATAAATCTAAGATGCCATAATAAGCAGATTAAAATAGAACTTTTAAAGAGAAACAATAAGAGGTGTTATTTTACACGAAGAGTGGTCAAATTTTGGAATGCACTGCCTAAAGAAGTAGTGTCTGCCAATTCCACAGACGCATTTAAAATTAGAGAAATTATCTCTTACATAAAGACTCTACAATGTGTCCCCGCTGAGGCAGGAGACAGACTCGATGGGCTACTGCCTTCTTCTGTCTACCTACCAAGTACAGTACCAAGTATAAAAGAACTGAGGAGTGATGGGGGCTGCCCACATTTATATAGACACTAATGCGTGACATCATCGTGAATGGCCCCCAGCTAGCAAAAATTTTCATATAGTCCTAGCGCTGATGTGAGTAGAGTTCCAAATTCATGGCCTAATGCAAGAGATATCCTCGAAGAAGCTCAAGCATTATTTAGTCACATAAGGTGAGGTGTCACAAGAACACCTAGCCTTGCAACAACCTATAATGATGTAGATAATATCCCCAATGTATTTTCTGTTGTATTAACAGATACAGAAACAAATGGTTTGATACCTTTTATTGGCCCAACATAGGTGTAACAAAAGAAAAGAGTGCTGAAGCTTTCGGACCAACCAAGTCCTTCCTCAGAAGCTTATGACAGTTGCTTGCGAAAACACATTCTAGTAATACCCAGATCAGAGCAGTAGAACATGCAACATAGGTACCAAGGGAACAACTACTTCAGTATAAAGAAAGGACCACTACCAACAGAATATCTTTAGCAGTCACATATTATCCTGACCTTGAACTTCTACATAAGATTATTAAGGACCCCCATCCGACATTAAGTGAGGATGAAACCCTAAATTGTATTTTTCAAGAACTACCACTACTATCATTTAAACAACCACCTAATTTAGACAAACTGATTGTTAGGAGTGAACTTAGACCAGAACAGTATACCATAACACTAAATGGTACACAGCCCTGCAATCACCACAGATGTAGGACTTGTAAGCACATTTCCACTTTGGATTATGTAGTTACTTCACAAAACAGATGATTCAGGATACAGGGGAATTATACATGTGCATCACGGAATGTTGTTCATTTCATTCAATGCAAGAGATGTCCACAAACAGGGTATGTGAGAGAGACAGGGCAACCTCTCCACACTAGAATGAACTTGCACAGACATACTATTCATATGAAGATGACTGAATAGCCAGTGGGCGGTATTTCTCTCAGACTGATCACTATCTCAGATATGTTGGTAATGGTCTTAAAAGGACATTTCAAAAATATACAACAGAGACGGGCTTTTGCGGTCAGGCTTATTTTACTTCTCAATATGGTAGAAGATGGCATGAGCATCGATTTGGGTTTCATGACACACTACACTACTTGAACTAACACAGACCTCAAGTACAAAGGATGGACATATAATGAGACTTCAGTGTTTTTTTGTTTTGCTATTGTATGGTCATAGGGTCCCTTTTAACTGGTTATCAATATGTTGGTTTCTCTCCATTAACTTTTTGTGGGGGGGATAGTGTGTTAGTTTTGGGGGCGTTGGGGTTGTGGTTTTATGAGGCAAGGCTTATATTCAGGTACAGTACATGAAATGATTGATGTTACGGTGTGTTAGGACTCTTGCTTCATATACATAGTGAATTTATACTTCCTTCCAACTAGTTATCGATATTATGATATTACCTTGGGGGGTAATTCTTTTAGTTTTTGATTCAGATTCCTAAAACTGTTACTGTACATATAATAGACTGATTATTTACAGACATTATTTAACACTTAACATATCAGGATGCATGATCTCATTTTCAAGGGGGGCCTTGGTAGGTTTGTTTTTTATTGGGCTCTAATTCTGTCAACTGATATTTCTTGTAAAAAAAAATCTTGTGACAGCACTGAATTTTTTTTTGTTTACATAATTTATTATCTGGTAGAGTTTATAGTTGATAAATTGTCTCCAGATAGGTTTAATACTATATGAATGTGTGAAACAGTTTATTCTTTCTAGGGAAACTTTCCTATTCACCTTCCTATTGCCATAGATAGAACATTTCTATGTTACAGTTTTTTGACTTGGAATACTATCACAGTTGTAATATGTAATTAAGTGGATTTTAAATCTAAAGGTCTTGTGTTTAATTAACAGTGCATTCTCATAACGTTATCTCTCTTTCATAATGTAAGTTACTGTGACTGCCTGACCTCTCGAAGGATTACCCTCATTAGCCTCTGTTGACATTTGAACTTTGGAGTGCTTCACAGCAGCCAGCTGAGTTACACTGATTTCTTGCATTTAAACCTCAGTTATTTTTAAAAAAAGGTATTTTAAACCAATGCGAATTCTTTCTGTTTTTCCTTTTTATGTATGATCTGGGTGTTAATAGAATGTGTTTTTACAAACAACTGTCATAAGCTTCCGAGGAAGGATTTGGTTGGTCCAAAAGCTTAAGCACTGTTTTCTTTTGTTACATCTATGTTGGTCCCAAAAAAAGGCATCAATCCATTTGTTTCTGGATCTGTTCATACAAGGACCAACACAGCAACTAACTAATTCTGTCTGTTATACTAAGGCAGAGAAAACATCCCCAGACAACACTGAAACACTCCACTAGTAGTACAGAAGGATCACTTGCTGACAGAAGGAATATGCCACTGACAGAACTTGGTAAAGTTTTCCCAAGGTCCACAATACACATATTCACTCTCATTATTGCCTGGAAACATAGGCGCAAGATAGGATTCCAGGTCTGGGGTTTCTGTACTTCAGAACCTATTCCCCGAGTAATCATAAAACCCTCCAACCCAGGGTACTGCTTGGAATATGCAAATGTTGGACTGGCTGTTCTAATCCATGTAGTCTGAAGGAAAAATTACTCACTACAGCAACAGCATCCTTCTAATGGTATTAGAACAGCAAGTCCAAACTCCCTTCCTTGCCTCCCCTTTTTAGGATAGGTGGTTAGGTTCTTAAGAATCATTTACTGTGTTTGATGGCTTAAGCCTTTTATATTGCTGTAGCTTGTTTCTTTTCTGTTAACTTTTTTTGTTAATTTGTACTTTTTATTTACTATAATTAGAGTATTTTTCAAATTAGGTCTAGAGACTCCTGGCCTCTTCAGCTCAAAGTTCTGTTGTTAGAATGATGGAAGGCTCTGGATCAGCACAGTGTGAGCCCCTTTTGAAAAACAAATGTTAAAACTTCCAGGGCACCATTCCTCATGAGGGAAGATGCAAAAACTGTACTGGCTGTTCTATTGCCATTGGAAGGGAACTGTTACAGTACTGTGGTGAGAAACATTTTCTTATGTGTTCATATGTGTGCATGCATTAGCATGTGTAAGATAGTGTACGCATGTGTGTAACCGCAAGAAGTGCTGCTCAGAGGGCCTAGGGGTGCTAACTGCAACAATACAGTCTACAGAACAAACAAGTACAGCACTCATGCGTGCACAAAGGAAAGCGGTCCTCTACAGTGGAACGGAGGTACAAAGCCTGCTTTTATTCCACTAGAATGTGTACAGTGCTCTTCAATGTGAGCATTGTGCATTCTTAAATATATTTTATAGGAGCCTTTTTCCATGAAAATGGACAAACTGGGATTAAAATGAAATCTGGCATTTTTTAACAATCTTTTAGAGTTAATGTTCATAAAAAACACATTCACAACCATGCTCGGTGGTAATTCTGTGTAACCCCCTGATTTTGCACCACAATTTGAGTGCGTAACATGCTTATTTGTACTCAATTGTTAGGGAAAAAACAGTTAAGATTTTGTAAGATGAAATTACCCATTTCTGAAAATGAAAATCAGTGTCCCTATATATTTTATTCTCTTGAGCCCATCCATACAGAACCTCCTTTCACCACTGTCATATACCATATTCATGAACAAAGACTTCCATCTCCGGTGTGAACCCCCTACCAGGGCCACTTACCCAGCAACCTGGGAACCTCTTCAGGCCAGAGGTTGGGTCCCCAGAATTTCAGCTGCTGCAACGAGCACCGAGTCCCTTGCCCAGCTAGTGATGAAGGGTGAGTCCTGGTAGCAAAGCTGGGCATCAGGGGACTGGAATCTGCAGTAGCCATGGTAGGCGGGCAGGATTTTATCTGCCTGTGATATAGCATACATTTTTCCATGTTCTCCATTATGAGCATTCACATTCACAATGACCATGAGATGATGCCCCAAGAGTAGCACCGACGTCCACGCAAGGGATCCATCCTTGTGTGCCTGGTCTCCTAGCTGGTTCAACACCTGTGGTCACTCAAGTGGTGGTATTGCAGTGGAAAGCTTATCCTGTCCTCTCTTGAGGAGCACAGTACCCAGTGAGATGTCCTCCTGTCCTCCCTTGAGGAGCAGAGTACCCAGTGAGATGTCCTCTTGTCCTCCCTTGAGGGGCAGAGTACCCAGTGAGAGCTTGATCCTCCTCTCTCGTTGGCCCTCCAACCTCTTGGGCTTGTTACTAGACCCAGGCTGTCAGTGTCACAACCTGCAACACTGCCACTATGCCATCTGCCCAGCTGACTGTGCACTTTCTAATACAATACTGCTGTCAAAAGAATGAAAACGGGCTATGCACCTGAATTCCAATCTGGAAGATATCTTTCCTTTCTGCAAGCAGAAGTTCTATACCTGTTTGTTCTGCAGTGTGTATATATTTTTTTATTAGTATAGTTACCAATTCTGTCCCTATTACATCCCCTTGCCGCCCCACACCGACATCAGGGCTGCCACGGTAGTACCCTTCCTCAGGCTAGCAGTATGAATGGGAGGCTCCCTTCACAGTTGATATCAATGCCTCTCTGAGGTTGGCCAGTAGGGGGTGACCGAATGCCATGCAGCCCACCTCCTCCATTCTTGGGAGCCAAGTGCCTCACCTCTGTGATGCCCCTTGTCCCCTGCCAGCTCTTGTGTGGTATTCTGAGGATCGCACATGAACCGTGGAGTCCCACATTACAAAGCACTCCTACCATGTCACTGGACCACCTTCAGTGTGTATGTACGTGAATATGAGTGTGTACATGTTTAGATCTGTGCTGCCCCTATCTCTTGGGGATATTCTGTGTGCTAGCTGAGCTCCTACCCACTTCTTCCTCAAAGCTCAGTCTGTTAACTCCTCCAACCCGAAGTCAGCTTCATGGCGCAGAATGTATCACTCTGCTGCGCTGGCGACCCAGGTTTATGTAAAGAGCCCAAGGACATCAGGAGAGGAGGCTGGTAGGTAGGATTCAGAGTTTCCATCTCGGATGCTCTCCTCCCTGGGTGGGCAGATGTGCTGCACTGCACAAGGAGCAACACCTGGGGAAGGAGTGCAACAATGCTCTTGGCAATGTGGGTGACCAGACATTGCTGGGCACCCCCTGGTTCATTTTATACATGTGCACACAGTTGAGGGTGGCAGGCTGGACCATCAAAAGAGGGAGAAAACTCTCCCTGGAGGGTAGTAGCATTTAGGGGTTCATTAGACCACTGCCAATGCCCCAAGGGTATGTTAAGAATGGCTGTCCTTATTCCCACTGTTGACAGTCAAAACCAAGGTGATCCTGAGTCATATCCCAGCTCTTTGTGGTTTGGCTGGTGCAGAGGGAACCCTGCTTCAGGGGGTAAGCCAAGGACTGTGTGGACTGATGAAAGCACTGGTGTCTGCATCAGATGAAGCTCCAGCTCAGTCTTGGAGGCCCTTACAGGAGACAGTGGAGAGACCACTAGCACCAGAGAAGAGGACAACTGGGAGAATACTAGATATATAGTGGCAGCAAAAGACCCGGGTCCATCTGAAGCAGTCCCACTGTTTCTCAACAGTAATAATCACTGTAAGGTCACCACCTATTTGGATATCAAGTTTAGTTTTACAGATGTGAATAGTGTGACTATGCCCTGTCCACTGCAGTAGGGAGTTCCACAACCCCAATATACATTTCATGAAGAGTATTTTCTTTGTGGCTGTTCTGAATTGTTTTGTCAGTACTTGTCTGATGTGACCGCTAACCACAAATTTGTTAGGAAATAAGAATTACAGTTAGAATAAAGATAAAAAAAGTCCCACTCAGAATAAATGTACAAGCCACCATCTACAGAGAAAAGGAAGCCAGCACCCACTTACAGGAAACTGCTGCCACACTGACTGCACTTCTAACTAATGTAGTGAAAAATAAAGAAAAAGTTATCCACAAAGTTTTCTGTGACAGGACTATTGCAGGCGGTTACAGACCATGTTACAAACATCAGCCAGGCCGACTGAAATGTTTAACAATGAGGAAACCCTTCACTGCGCTGATCTGACAGAATGGCAACATGGCCTGGTAAGAAGCAATAAATTGACTGTGTTTTTCTTTGTAAATTTTCAATGAATATGTTTTCCCCCTGATTAAGCTAAAAGCCAACAAAAGTGTGTGTGCAGTGTGTGTGTGTATGTGTGTATGCGTGCATGTGATGTTGTATGAGTGTATGAAACGTATGCTCAGTGTTTCATGACATCACAGCTCCGCTGAAATACAGCAGGATGATTAGAAAACAGTAAACACTGACATTTTGTTTTTTCTCTTGTTAATACTGCCTTTCATTTAAGCATATATATGTTTAAGAGGCTTTTTTTTCTTATCCTATCCAAACAGGGAACCTCCCACTTGCACCTCCCTGTCTACCAACGTCTACTATGATCTGTTTCTACCCCCGAAGCAAAGCCTTGACTGGGTAGCACAGCTGTGGAAACCAGAATCCAGAGCTGGGACAGGAGACTGGGGATTTGACTACACTGGGTGTGACATCATAAAAAAAAAAAAAGATCGAACAGTTTTCTCCTGTTCAGTGGCTATTCAGGTAGTTCAGGTTCAGGAGTGAGCTTGGATCTCTGCTTGTCAAATAGCAAGGGTAGGGAGGTAGTCTGCTCCCACAGCAATGCCCATGATAAGCCAAGGAGGACTCGTGCATGCCTGTCTTTACTGGGTTGCTACAGAGCATAGGTATGTTGCAGGGGTATCGAGAGGGTGAAGGAAAACTGAGCAGGAAATCCTGTTGGCTCCATGCAGGACACCTACTTCCCCAGTATGTTTGGGCTCCACAATATCTGACCATGCTGGGTGTGGCCAGTGTAGAGGCTAAAGGTTGCCTGGGGGGGGGGGTCTGAATGGTGGTAGCCACCAGAGAGGATAAATAACCATATTAAAATAAAAATAAAAAAAACAGCAGCGAGACTTCCATGCACTTAACATTAGGGTACAGTACCTTTAGCGGAGCTTTGGTTTTACTAACACTTGAAGAGCTCGGAGCAACCCGATCTGCAGACGAGATCAAGAGGCTAGGAGAGAAGGAGCAGGTGGTCTTGGAAGTGGGTGCTTCAAGTGATCTGGAAAACATATACAAGAGTATAAATGATTAAACATTCATTCAAACATACATTCTACATTCATAACACTGAAATGCTGGCCTGGCCACCCAGAGTGCAACAATATCAGGGATTTTCACAGCGTCTGTTTCACGTGAACCATGTCACAAGGCACAGTAGAACAGGTTTTACATAGAATCTATGAAATCCCATTTTTCTTTGTTCTGTTAATCCTTTTTCCACCATGGTGCTAGCTTAACCCTCCACCAACCCCCCCCCTCCAGCCCAGTCAACTGGCATCCTAGGGACTTATGTCTTCCTAGTGCTTTCCCCACAGCTTACCTCCCATGGCAGGGGTCAACGGTAGGCACCTTACCGCAGATGGAATGGACGTGGTTCTGGGAGAGAGTCCTACAGCTGGTGCGGAGCCTGCAAGGGGTTGGTATTATCCATGCTGCACACGGCCATTTTTCCCCTCTGTGTTCAGAGGGACAGACATGCAGTGATATACAGATGTGCCATGCTTGCTACCATGCATAGGATAATGATAGCCGCCACCCCTCCAAGCCCCAATGTACTGCCACTGGCTGCCAGTCCTCCAGCCTCCGCTAGGGGCCAGATAAGTGCTGGGACCTGCAACTCTCCCTCTCCAGAGGAAGAGAGTCATCCTCCAGATGCCCAATCCTCCTCTTCCCTGCCAGCCCCCAGTGAATCGAGTCTGTCACTGAACCTGGGTCACCAGCGTGGCAGCAGGTGAGGCATAGGTGCCTTTGCCCTTTGCACCACCAGGCCG
This sequence comes from Neoceratodus forsteri, assembly GCA_016271365.2. Taxonomy (NCBI): domain Eukaryota; kingdom Metazoa; phylum Chordata; order Ceratodontiformes; family Ceratodontidae; genus Neoceratodus; species Neoceratodus forsteri. The sequence goes on from CM028138.1 coordinate 425,805,462, forward strand.
GCACGTGTTCCTGTCTTAAACCCCACTGCCATACCTGTGGCCAATGGAGTAGGGCTGGCACTGTACACCACCAATCCCTTTGAGCCCCTCAGCTGCAACAGAAGGATGACTAAGAATTGCCTGGTGGCATCAGTGTGGGAGTTGAAAAGGAGCAGAGGTAAGCATGGGTTGGACCTGGGAGGGGGGGATGGGGTGGGGAGGATTGAATTTATGGCAAGATTTGGAGCTGCCAGCATGACAGCATAGTGCTTGGTGCGTCAACGATGAGGGTTCACATTCTGAGCCCAGGGTACAGACATGGGTCACCAGAAAGAGCATTTAGCACCCCTGAACTCTTTCCCCCTCAGGAGAGGGTTGGTGCTTGAGACATACAGAAGAGTCACATTCCCCAAAGGTAAGGAGCCAAAACTGGACTCTCATATTTAAAGTAATAGGTCATGAGTTATACTACAGTAATACGACCTCCTTGGCATCTCTTCATTTGACAAGAGTAGAGCCTCCTTAGGGCACCAGAAGTGCTCCAATTCATTGTACTCTCACTGTAGGGATACCCAAGAAGACAACATTCTAGAGATGCTGCAGCGATTATCAATAGCACTAACACTGAAATATTTACTAACTTGTATGGAACACTAAGCCAGCCTGGTGGCACAGAGGTCTGAGGCGCTGGTCGCCTACACCTCGCATCACGCTGGTGACCGGTGTTTGGGAATGAGCAGGGGTTGGTAGAGGAGGAGAGGGACTGAGTATCCGATGGACTGCTCTCCCTCTTCGGGGTGGGGGGTCCACAACAGCCACTACATGATTGCCCCCTGGCGGAGGCTGAGGGACAGGATGCTGCACATTGAGGGTGGAGCTGGGGGCAGACGTCTGGATTGGGCACGTGTGGACATGTGTGCACTCCCTTCTGTCGACGTCATTGCATGTCCACAGTTAAGGGGTCCTAATTCACAAATAAGTGATGGCATCTGTGTCGAAAGGCTTGATGGCCGTTCTGCGAGTTTTGCCGCCTAGGTGGCGCTCCCGTCTGATCCATGTTCCATGGAGGAGTTGGGGGATCCCTGTGGCCCCACTGCGGTGGGGGAAGCTGCAGAAGTTGAGGACCAGGCTAGGCAGTTGAGGCGGACGGTGGCTGGAGTCTCCAGGGTGCAGGGTGCGACAACATGGGAGAGCAGACCAGGTGGCCTAGGAGGTAATAAAAAGAAGTAGAAAAAAAAAAAAAAAACTTGTATGGGATACTAAGCATCCATTTTTTTTCAACTCTCTGGCACATCTGTTATTTGCCAGAAATGAGCCACTGGGCTTTAATGATATGAGACGCAGTTCATTCAGATCCAAGCCCCAAGTTCACAGCAGTGCTGAGGCTCCTTCTCCAGGAGTAGTAAAGAATGGCTAGGGCATCATTGCCACATATACCTGTAACCACAAGGGTATGCAGCCAATGCAAGGACAATGTTTTAATCTTCTCCAACTATTCTGATTGGTGGTCCACTGGCACAGCAACAGCACACTGCACTATCATCTGAAAGAACAGGATTTGTGCCAGATTCCTGAAATTGCATGCTGGAGTTGTCAGGGGACTGGAAGCACTGTAGAGGTGAAACACTTGGCTCCCAAGGAGGATGGGAGCATGTAATTAGGCATTTGTGCACCCTTGCTGTCTGACCTTAGAGTGGCACTGGCGCAGACTGTGAAGGCAGCCACTCACCCACCCTCCTGATCCAAAGACGGGTGCAACTGAGCAACCACATTAGGGTGGAGGATTGGATGGGAAGGGGGAACCAAAATGAGAAAAAAATAAGCAAGAGTTGGCTACAGCCAATGAGTTTGCTTTGTCAATGGCAATACAAATAAACTACCAGCAATAAAAAAAGCAATAATTGTAGGGACAAGAGGAGATAAAGATGATGTTTCACTGACTGGAACAGGTCATGGATTTGTTTCATGGTGCTTTATTCATGTTGCAAGTGACAGCAGTGGGATGAAAACCTCGACCACGCTAACCCTCTATTAAAGGGGAAAAGTCAACACTAAAGATCCCACACCCAAGAGAGGGGCTGGTCCCAATTTGTTTACTGCAGTATAGTAGGTTGTATCAGACTGATTCTGCTGACTTCCAGGTTGACGTTCACTGTAACCAGAAATACCAGAATCCCCTACAGATTTTGTCAGAGCTGGACCGCAGTACTGGGAGATTCCCCCCACTTTATGTATGTCACCTGGTCACCCCAGGCCCATCACACAGCTTCCCTATAACTTGACATTTTCCGCTGGTGTCCTGCCTCAGGACCTGGCTAGAGATGCCCAGTCAGTGCGGGGCCTGCGAGGGACTGGGCCATCATCACTCTGCGGTCTGAGTTTGTTTCCTCCATTTTCTCCCTTGGGGCTCACGCATGTGCATGCTCTGCCTTCGCAGCGATGCCTCCGATATCCTGACATGGGTTCCCCCTCCTTGCTGTTCCATGGCACTGCTACCAAGACTCCCCTAGCTGGCAGTCAAGCAATGGGAAAGACATTCCCCTCTCTCCGAGGGAGAAGAGCTGTCCTATGGAAGCTCAGTCCTCCCTCCTCCATCCAGCCTCTGAGTGACCCAGCTCCCTTACTGTAACTGGTTGCTGGTGCAGCAGGCAGTGAGGCAGTCAATGCCTCAACCCACCACTCCCCTGGGCCGACTCAGCAGTGGGAGATTCAACAGCTGATAGTGCATGTTAGAGTTGTTATAAGCTCTGATCGCTTGCTTGCTGGACCTGCTGTCCTCTCTCTGTGCTAATACTGTATTTATTTATTAATTTATTTTGAAAGTTTCACCAGGAAAGACATACTGAGCTGAACAGCATCTCCTTTCCAGATGCATCCTAGGAGGAAGGGTAACTGGGAAAAGAGAACAATCAAGGCAAATAACAATGACATAAAATTACATGTCAGGAAGAAGACCAAGTAACAAATACTAAGTTACAATTAAATAAGCAAATTAAACAAATGATACCATATTTGTGTAGTACAACCAGGAATGTGGAGATGATTGCAACCCAGAGGGTATCAAGGTGGAGCAAATAAAGTGCAAAGTGCGATAAGAGGGAGAGGAAGAGGAAGGGACAGCTATCATTAGGAATTGAGAGGGACTGAATCCAGGTGGAGGAATAGCCCATGAAAAGCAGAAGAGGTGGAATAAGATAAGAACAGGAGGAGGGGTAGCGGGTAGAGAAAAGCGGGAATGTGGACAACTATCAGGAGCAATTGCAGAGGTGGGTGGAGAAGTAATGAAGTAGAGAGGACAACGAGTGCAGAGAAGGGTCAGAGTGGATGTTTAGGGGGAGAGAGTTTCATAGTTTGGAGAAATGGTAAGAAAAAGCAGCCTGGCCAGCTGAAGATTTTCTGGGAGGGAGAGCAAGGGAGCAACAGCCAGAGTTACGGAGAAGGTGAGAAGAGAGTGGGGGGGTGGGGTGCAGAGGAGACAGGTGAGTTAGAAGGGGAGGGAACCAATCCAGAATTTAAAGATGAATGAGGTGCAGTGAGCGAAGCACCTGGCTTCAAGGGAGGGAAGGGCAAGTGAGGAATAAAGGGAGCAATGGTGGGTGAGGGGCAGACAAAGTAAAGTGGAAGAAGGAGGGAAACCGGTGGGTCCAGTCTGGCTAGGGTGGTCTTAGGAGCAGCACTGTAGATGATGTCACCATAATTGAAGATAGGGAGAATCATTTTCTGGACAATAGCCTGGCGAGCAGGAAGAGGGATGCAACCGCTATTCCTGTATAATGCACCGAGTTTAGGGTGAAGTTTTTGTGGAGTCAAGGTGATAGTCGAGCAAAACTCCTAAGTAATTAAAAAGGAGAAATCATTGACTGCAGTTCCATATAGGATGTGGAAAGAGGGAAGGGCAATAAGCTTTAAGAACTGATGTCTGGTGCCAAAGGTAATGGAGACCATTTTCTGGGCACTGAGTGACAACTGGTTAGACCGGAACCACTGCTGGACATTGCTGAAGTCCAGCTGGAGTCTGGCCATTAGATCAGGGGGCGGAGGGGGATCCAGAGGTAAATATTACTGTATCATATGCATTCACGTGGATAGATACAGAGAAGCAGGCAGCAGGTAGGCCATTGAGAAAGGCCAAGAAGAGTATCGGTCCAAGGACGGACCCTTGAGGGACACCAGTTTGGATAGGGAGTTGGGGGGGGATAGTGAATCACCAATTCTAACTGACTGAGTCCTACCTTCAAGATAGGAGTGGAATCAATTAGTTGAGGAGCCAAAGAGCCCTGCTGCTTTAAGCTTGTCAAGGAGGAGGGGGTGGGCTATGGTGTTGAAGGCTTTGGCCAAGTCAACAAAAATAACTGAGGTGAGAAGGCCCTGACCCATTCCAGACAGAATGGAACCAGTGAGTCAAGAGAGGGGAGGAGCTAGTGGAGTAGAATTTATGGAAACCAGACTGGAAGGGAGTGAAGAAAGGTGAAATCAAGGAAGGAGGAGAGATGAGCCAACACAAGGTGTTCTTGTAGTTTAGCTAAGGCGGGGAGCAAGGAGATGGGGTGGTAGCTGCCAGGAAGGGTAGGGTCACCTCCTCTGGGGAGGGGTATAATAGTGGCCTGTTTCCAGGCATTGGGGACAGAGGCAAGGGAGAGAGAGAGGTTAGGAAGGGAAGAGATAGGCAGGGCAATGGCAGAGGCAGAGAGGAGGAGGAGTTTAGGGTCAAGTCCATCAGGGTTCTTGCTCTTGAGAGGATTTAGAGCCAGGATAGCATTGAGGGTGTCAGTAGTGAAAACAGGAGAGAAGGAGGGAGACTGGGTGGTAGGCTGGGGGGAGGGGAGGGAGAAGAGAAGGGAAGAGGCACAAGAGATGAAGAAAGTTGAACTCAGAAGCAACAGAGAGGGGGGCAGAAATTGGGGTGTTACCCACTTTGAGGACCAGGGCGGAGGACGGGCTTGGAGACGAGAGTGTGGATGACCTTCCAGAACTTGGAGGGGTGGTTAAGGATGTTCTGGAAAGTGGAGGTGAAGTACTCAGCCTTGGCAAGCCTAGAGGCTCTGGTACAGGCATTGCGAAAGGCATGGTACTTCAGTAAGTCAGCAGGGGAGCCTGAGGACTTATGAACCTTCCAGGGGAGATCATGTGCACGTAGGCAGGCCAGTAGCTCTGCAGAAATCCAAGGGAGGTGGGAACCTCGGACCGTGATTTTCCTTGGGGGGGGCATGCCGATAGTAAACTGCAAGGAAATTAGTATTAAAGAAGGTAAGGGCAGAGTTAATGGAGCTGGCAGATGAGATAGGTGACCAGCCAGTATCGCATGATAGGTCTAGATCCATTTATGTGGGTTCATATTGTATATGCTGTAATGCACTTCAGAATTAAGACACTGTCCCTTTAACAGGTAAATACAAAATAACTGTTATTTCTATAAAGGCTAGTGTGGACTGCTTATGTCTCAAGGGGACCAGGGGTCAAGCCAAATGCATGGACCAGATGTGACTGGGGTTGACATGAAACCTGACATGAAACCACAGTGACACCAGAAGGAAAATGCAAATAGTTGCACCCTATTATCTGTATTGTCCTGGAACCATTAACCCCACCCTAGAGGAAAAAAAGGTGGGTGTGTCCTAGAAATGACCATCAGGTATATTATAAGACACACATTTTGAATGCAGAGCAGTTGACTAGTGTTTAAGTTGGAAGGCAGACAGTCTGTCCAGCTGGCAGATACGTGTAGACCGGAAGTATATGTGTCGGCCTGGGAAAATCTCTAAAACCAGACCTGAATTTGTGTGGGAGTTTGACTCCTCACATACTGAACAGAAAATTCTGATATTTAAGTCAGAATTTTGGAAAACAAGACTTTTCACCAAGGAGCGCCTGAAGCCTTTTAAAAGGACATCCAGAGACTTGGATCAAGGACTTGCTAAAAACTCCACTGCCTAATGAACTGTTATCTCCACAAGAACATTTAAAATCCTGTCTGAACTCTAACATCAAAGCAAGGTATAGTTTAGAGTACATTATCTAGTGTTTTCTGTAAACCATCCAGTTTTACTTTTATTGTCTGCATTTCAAAGTTCTTCCAAACTGTAGACTTTTTTGTATCACTTTTATTTTAAGTAAACGTTTATGATTTTTCTTATCAACTCTGCCTGGGGGTCTGGTTGTGTGATCTAACATTTTAACAGATGGGTTTTGAAAAGACTGTGGGCCTTGAAAGACAGAACCACTCAGCTATCATATAAAAATGACTTAGGCAAGACGTAGCCATTGGCCATGGTGGGATTCAAATACCGAAAGTAGTGCAGAGTCCACGGAACTTGAAACTACAGATTCCACCCTCCCACTGGGAAAAGGAAGGTTGGGAAGTCTTCCTGAACCCTTACTCCTGCTCACGAGTTCCTGAATAGGGGAATCTTCTCTGCAAACAGGAGGTCCTACTGGGCTGTCTTGGGTTCGGGGGCCAGGGGCTCGTGACAGTCAGTATCTACTAAGTCTGCATGAAGGGAGAACAGGTCCAGCAATGGGAAGGACTGGATCTGGAGGAGTTTGGGAGGGGCTTTGGGATAGTATATTTTACGCACACTGTAGACCATGTGATGGTCACTAATGGTGTCAGGGAGGATGCCAGCATCAAAGATGCAGTGGGAGTGAGAGGCAAGAGCTCAGCCCAGCAATGAGTGGTTGACAGATTTAGGATTGTGATGGGTTGGGTTGGAGATCAACTGGGTGAGAGTAAGGGAATTAATATTATGTAGACTTTAGATTGTGAGAGGCAGAATAAGTGGATATTAAAGTCCCCAAGAATGAACAGTTGCCCAGATGAGGCATGAGTGGAGATATGGGACAGGAGATCTGTGACAGATGAGGTAGGCAAGCCGAGCAGCAACAGATGCCAGCTACAAAGACAGGGACAGAGAAAGGTAAAGAGACTTTAAGAAGTAGTAGTTCATATGCTGAGGAGTAGGTAATAAAAAGTATAGTGACAAACTGGATGTTAGCGGAGAGGTAGACGGCGACACCACCTCCCCTCGATGTGCTACCCTTCCAGGTGAGAGTGTACCCAGGGATGGCAACTGCAGAATCAGGAATCTTGGGAGATAACCAGGACTCTGAGATTATTAATACATCTGCTTGAAGATTAACCCTGAGTGGCTGAAGCAGGTCAATCTTGGGGAGGAGGCTTTGGACACTGAAGTGTTTCATTCTCAACCCACTGGGAAGACCAGTAGGGGGAGGGTGTACAGGGCTGGGATTGGGCTCCACATCACCTGCCACTATGACCAGCAGCAAGATGAGGAGCTTGGTGGAGGCAGAGATATGTTTGCATGGCAGGAGAGAGGGGGGTCGGGGGAAAAGAGATTTGTGTGTTTCAAGGTGGAGTCAGGAGGTGGGGAGGAGGAAGGAGCCAGGGAAGTGTGAGACAGAAGGGAGGCAGGAGGAGGGGAGAAGGAGGAGAAGGGGAGTGGGGGAGGGAGAGAGAGAGGGGGATGGGAAGAAGGGGAAGAAAAGTCATTGGGAGGGACGGAAGCTAGAGAAAACTGGAGCCAGAGGAGAGCGAGAGAGAGAAAGAGCGAGAGAGAGATAGAGAGCGAGAGAATGAGAGAGAGAGAGAGAGATAAGCAACACAACGGAAGCTTGGAAGAGAGTGGAAAAGAATTTGATAAAAGAGGGGTGAGGGGGGAAGCTGAAAAGAAAACTAAGAGTGTCAGGAAGGAAGGTGGAGGATAGCTTGATAAAGCAGGTGAAACACAGGTTGAGGAGGCAGGGGGAGAAGAGGAGAGATTGAGAAGGCAGAAGAAAACAGAGGGGGCAGGTGAGCAGCACAAATCTGTAAAAAAAGGGGGAGGGCCCTAGATAGGGAGTTCATGTTACTGGTGGAAAAAAGAACAGAGAGGTTTGGTGAGCAGCGCTGTGATACAAAGAAAGGGGGACCCTACATAGGGAGTTTGTGCAAAGCTGGAAAAGTTAAGGAAGTTGTCAAGAAACAGGAATGAAGGAGAAAGAATGCAACAAGGGAGGGGAAGAGGAGGGACTGCTGGCCAGGGAAACTGGAGCAGTACAGTGGGAGAAGGTAAGGGGACCCAGAAAGGAGTTTGAGCAAGGGCCAATTAGCGGGGAGGAAGGGAGAGTGAGCGGACCATGAGGGGAGCAGCATGTGGGAAGGGGGGACAGGGGTGGGGGAAAAGAGCAGGCAAGGTTGCAGAAAAACATTTGTGTGGGGCAATAGGAAGTAATTTCAGAATATTACAATTCAGTAGGCAGTAATGATATAAATCAGAATATACCCAACAATAAAAATCAGTAGGAATATGTAACACGTCTAATAGCAAAGCACACAAAAAAGAGGCCCCAGGAGAACAGCAGGAATAGGCAAACATCTGATCTGAGCTTATAAAAGCTCAAGTATGCACTGAAGGCTACTGAACCTCCCAAAATTGCATGGGATTCTGGACTTTCTGGTTACAGCAAATATTAACATGGGAGTCAGCAAAATCAGTCTGATACAATGTATCATACTGCAGTAGACAGTAAGTAAACAATGATTGTTTTGTGCAAATTGGGACATTTGAATGTGGGGCTCTTAGTCTTGACTGCTCACCTTTAATGTCAAGTGTAAGAAGATAAGTGTATGCATTCTCTGAAAAGTGTTTGCAATACATATTGGAAATGAAATAAATTAAAAGTTAAAAAAAAGAAGATAGCTGATTTCTCATCACAAAAGTATTTTAGAGGTAGCATGGGGCAACCCAGCAATTTTAAATTATATAAAAGCTTAATCACCCATGTTGAGTGCTGAAACAAAACTATTAAGATGCCACTCAGTGGACCCTAAACCACCTCAGCACTGCATAAAACAAATGCTGAAACTGCTGCTCTCCTTGCACTAACTAGAGTGAAATGGCAGACCTCCCCTTCAGTGACGAAATGAGGAAGAAGCACAAGCATATCAATGGACACATCAGAGCGACATCATCTTCATAGCTTTAAATAAGCTATGAGAGAGCAACGACAGAGGAAACTACCTATGTCGGTCCTTGTTTTCCCACTTTAAAAGATAAGAATTTGCCTGAATAGCTGAAATGACACATCTCAGTTTTGAGAGAACATCACAGAGAGACTCCGAGACGTGGCTTTGCTAAACCCAAGTCCCTTAAAAAAACACAACTATTCTTATCAGTCTTTTGAAGGTCACAGTGCTATATTCGGGGGAAACCACAGTCACCCTAAAGCAATGCTGAATCATTGGTTCTGCAGTCAGGTTGAACTCTTCTGATTACTTGACAAAAAAAAAGGCAAAGACACCCATGGGTAGTTTCTGAATTTGGTTTGCTGATAAGTATGTGGGCATGGTGGGGGGGGTTGCTAATCACCACTCCTTTAAAAGGCAGACTGTGAAGTGTTGACAGATGCAAAAAGGACTAAACTAGATCAATTAGAAAAGGAAATTCTTGGATATCATCATCATCATCAATGGTAGTGTCCTAAACAGCATGCAAATCACTGGGATTAAAGAGCAGCTGACACCTTAAGCAAAACTTTAACAAAACATAATATTGGGACACAGTGCATCTTGTATTTCATATTAGTTCAGTACTCTTCCTCTCTATTATTTATTACTGGTGTAATTTGCATGAAAACAGGATAGTTGCTTCTGAAGAATTCATCTATTCCTGTTGCTTTCTCCCTACCTGAGGTTATAGTGCACTCCTTGTGACATCACATTTACTCCCATGGCATATGACTTGAACTAGGGAGAAAACTATAGAGGCAGATAAACTCTAAAGAACGCTGAGGGATAACTATCATATATTCACACAAATTTATTCAGTAATAAATAACGGGGAGGATAAAACTATTGAATATATATGGAATGCAAGCTGAACTGTACCTAAATATCATGTTTTTCAAAGTTTTCTTTGCAGCGTCAGCAGTCCTTCAAGGCCAGCAACATTTATCAAACTGTTACTGAACTCAAAACACAGTCGAAAAAGCATGTGCCTCAAGGGGTTTCATGGTGATTAGATTCATCAGTGCTCTTCTGGGGTGCCCTACAAGGATGTTTAAGCAACAATCCATGACACAGTGCGGGCTGTTGTGGGATTTACCCATGCCTGGGGGGGTGTGTCACCAGGCTGCAGGCCAAGTGATGAAAACCACACCAGAAGTGGATAAATTCCACAACTCACATCCTGGAGTGGATTACTGTGATTATGCGATCGTACGTAAAAAAAAAAAAATAGCATTTTAAAAATAAAATTGCTGAAAGATTAAATTTATATATTTTTTTTTAAATGTTTTGTAAGGATTTTCTGCAAATATTCTTCCTCCCTAGGTGAAACAACCCCCCCCCCCAAGTTGCTGAAGAGGAGATGGATGTTTCATTCTGTTGTTGCAGTAGTTCTCTGACTACCTATATGGCAGAAAACAACTAACTAAATTCAATAAAGTCCTCTGCCCCGGCCTGTCACCTCTGGTGTCCCTCAGGGCTCCATGCTGGGTCCCCTGCTCTTTTCCCTGTTCATCAACAATCTCCTGATGTGGTCTCCAGCTGCCGTGGTCATCATGTATGCGGATGACCTGGTTCTCCTGGCCCACTTCTGTGATACAGCCACACTAAACCGTCACTTATCTGAAGACCTCTGAACATCCAGGCATGGCTCTCCAACCATAAATTGGTCCTAAATCAAAAACAAAACCCAGGCTATGCTCTTGGTTCCTCTGCCAAAATCAGAGCCTCTTCAACTCCCCTACATATCAACTACGAAGATGGCTCCCCTCTCCTACGTGACCTCCCTCAAATATCTTGGGTGATGCCTGATCCCCAATTGGACCTTGGTAGTCATATCCATAATGCCTGCAGTGGGGTAAACTGCAACTGGGGATGGCTACAGGGCTCGTGCAACCTCCTCCAGCGGCTCGCTTAGCTCTTGCCAGGGAGTACTACTTCCTCCCTCAGCTATGGCTCCCTCATATTTGCTCATACTTCTAAGACCCTCCTAAGCAAGTGGAGCACAGCGTTACAACAACATCTGTCGTTTGCCCTGGCAGCCCCCGCCTCACCATCACTCCGACTCTATGAGAAGCTTGGCTGGCTATCCCCGCCAATCACCTTAACTTTAGCACTGCGTGCCTCGTGGAGTAAAGTACTTAGCTCCGCACCCTCCGGAACTGGCCCGGTTTCTTGCTCCTGCTGACCTCCCCTACCTGTTAGATCCCAAGGCCCCGCCTACTAAGTGTACCTACTTCCGACCAACATGGGGACCGGAGTTTTGCTGTCCATGGCCCCAGGCTCTGGAACTCCTTTCCTGAAAGAGTCCAGTACTGCCTCTTCTCACAAGAGTTCCGGACCTCCTGTGGGATCATCTTAAGGTGGCTTCTCGCTGTGAATGTCCTAAGCCTCCTTAGCCTCCGGTGTCCACTGGTGCGGCTTCTTCTCTCCTGCTCTGAGTCACCACTCTTGCGCTATGTCCTCGTCCAAATCCCCTCCCTTGCTTGACTGAGCTATGATGTTACTATGCTCATAATCCTCACCAGCCCTGTTGGTCATTGAATTTATCTCTAATTTATACCTTGCCCCAGCACTGTATCTGGGTGTACCTTCCATGTAAATGTAAAAACTGTAAAAATTGTCTTTTCTCCTGTTTTTGTACCTGAATGTATTCGTCTGAACCAATTACTGTATCAATGTACCTGTTGTACCCTTTTGTACTCTCCCGGGTCGTTCCTGAAAATAGGCATAAAACTTGTCTAGTGTACTTACCCGGTAAACAAATACTAAATAAATAAATAAATAGTTTTACTTCTGTCATTATAGAAATGGTATGCAAAGGACTGGGCAGGAAGACGACAAAGCACTTTTGGGAGTGAGTGACAAGTGAGTGGGTGGAGAAAATGAGAGTGCCTGAAGCAAGACAGAGAGTTCTTTTTTTTTTCTTGTTTTGTTAAGTATCAGGAAAGAGTATTTTTTTTTTTATTGTGGTGCTTCAGTAGTTTGTTGGGTAGGAAGCTCTTAAGAGCAGCAAGGATCGTGTGTGGAACTAGCAGTGGCAGCAGCGCAAACACAGGACTGGCAACTGTAGCAGTTTCCTTGGAGCAGTTTTATGTTACTAGGTTTCATTTTTTTATGGGGGAGTGTTATAATTTTCTGTATTTTGTGTTGGAAGTGGAGTTAGAATTGGTTTAAAAGTTTATCATGTTGCAGTAAAATTTTTGAGTTTAGCGGTGGGAAAAAATGGCGGCTGCAATGTTTTGAAAAAGTGGGGACTGTGCAGTGATTTGAGCCATTTTCTGTGAAGGGGTCAGCTGGGACTTTACATGTGGGTTGTGGGGAGATTCAGTCATGGCCACACAGGTGTTTCGGTCAATCAGATTTCAGGATTTGCAATGCCCATTGTATAGCAATGCGTAACAGGCCATCTAACAAGCTCACTTAGTGTGCAGTTGTGCACAAAGTATGCACTGTACATATGCTACTTGTTTCTGAATATGTGAGCTGTCCATCTGTTACTGATAGCCTGTGTATCATTGTGTGTATCAAACTATTCATCTGTGTTGCTTGCGTAAAAAATGTTGTCTAAAAGGCCGCCCTGATGGCCCAGCTGCAGCACTTCATGCTGCCGTGCAGGCGACATGAGTTTAGGATCCAGCTCAGGTTGCCATACCAGGAGGCAGGCCAGGCTGAAGTAGATCCCGCGTACCACAGTCTGAGAGGGAGATGGGTTCCGCCATCACGGCGACTGGTACAACTGGGCCAGGGAGCATGCTGTTGTCGCAGAAGTGCTGTGTGCATCAGGCTGAAGCTATGTTCATGCCATGGGGAGGACAGAAAAGACCAAGGAAGTAATCCCCCACCCCCAACATCAGAATGAAGCCCAAAATGCCTGATTAGGGTATATCTCTGGGCAGACAGGGTGGGGGGAGCGGGCAGGAAAAGGAATATAAAAAATTAAGAAATGTGTCTAAACGGCATGTTTTTCAAAATTGTTCTGAAAAGGAAATTGTTATTGTGGATTCAATCAATTGGTGCTGAAGAGTCCCTTACATGGGAGGATCGACTCTATCCATGAGAGATCTTCACAGGAAAAATCTGAAAGGAAGATAATCCATTTTGAGGGGGGTCATTTTAAATATAAATTTCTTTTTTTTTTTATTATCCTGTTTTTTTCAAGTCCACTTAACCCCCCACCCCAAAGATCAGGGCTGCCATGGCTGTACCCTTCCTCTGGCTGGAAGGGTGAGCGAGTGTCTGCCTAAACAGCCAATGTCAATGTCGCACCAAGCTCAACCAGCAAAAGTGTGTGTGTGTGTGTGTGTGTGTGTGTGTGTGGAGGGTTGTGAATGCTGGAAGGCCGGCATCCTCCTCCCTGGCAGCAGATGACCTCAACTCCATGAAGTGCTGGCTCCTTCTGGCCTCAGTGTGTGATTTCTAGGGCCTGAATGCAGCAAACCCGGTCCCAGTGACAGTGCAAATGTTCTACTGCTGCACCATTGGGCAGAGCCTGGATGAAACACAGACACTACTGGTAGAAAGCGACCATCTGTTTTTATGTTTGCTTGCACGCATGTGCAAGAAACATAGTGTCACCATACAAGTTTTCGTAGGTGTGCCTCCCCCATGATTTTATTACTGTTTTAATGTTTGTTATTTTAAATGTTGTCTGTGCACAGCGCTTTGGTTTTTGGAAAAGCACTTGAAAATAAATTTTACTTACTTACATACTTCCAATGCCCTGCTCCCTTTTGCAGGCACAGCTGCACCACACCAATGAATGTCCGAGCTGTCCATGACAGCCGTTCAGATGCAGTAGCGCACAGTTGTGAGGAAAACACCGCCACAGGCAATCTGCATACTGCTGTTGGCAGTATGCAAACTGCCTACGTTGGCACTGCATCTGAAGTGTAAGACAGTTCTTTCCCTCCTTGAACACATACGTGCACGCTGGGAGCCCACACCAGTGTGCTCATGCGCTCCTCCCCCTACACTATATGGCTGATGGGGTGCCCAATCCCCCATCGGCTCCACTGCCCCCCAAAAGACACTTACAGGTGCCATGCTGGGAGCCCACCCCAGTGTGGCAAACGTCCATCTGCTGCCCCCCCAAATACACTTCCAGGTGCCACGCTAGGAGCTCACCCCAGCGTGGCAAATGTCCATCTGCTACCCCTGAAAGACACTTACAGCTGCCATGCTGGGAGCCCACCCCAGCATGGCAAAGTCCCATCATCTTGTTAAAAAACACAACCATAAACAAAAATGGTCCCTTGTTGACTAGCTTGCCCCTCGCACCCACCTCCCACACCCCCACCTCACCCCATACTTACCTCCAGAGCCCAGCGTGATGATTTTCAGTGGACCGTGAACATGTCTGCACTCTTCAAAGCCGTCCGCTAACTTAAGAAATGCCGGTAAGCTGTATAATGGCATAAATGTTTTTTTTTCAACTTTGTTGCATATCTCGGCCATTTTTGGGGATTTTTTTCACCAAATTTTCAACATGGGGTTTTTGGGGCCCAACTCATGAACCAAGTCACTGTCATTTTGTTATTCGGTCCCGAAAGGTGATTTCGCGATCACTGTGCAGAACCACCTTTCGGGACTGAGTAATGAAACGACAGTGTCACAGTTCATGAGGTAGGCCCCCAAAACCCTATGTTGAAAATTTGGTGAAAAAATTCTCATAAATTACTGTTTTATGAGCGAGCGTTGCGCAGTTCCTACGCACACTTGAAACCTCCCGTATTTTTACTGTTTTCACTCCAGATTTTCAACATTGCCATTTTACCACACCTCCTTATGAGCAGTACAGCTGTCATTTTTCACCTCTCTCCCAAAATGTGTTTTCGTGCATGTAGCACACAATGGCACAGTCGGTGTGCAAAATCAATGTCCGGGACAGATTAAGAAAATCACCATGACACTGTTCATAAGCAGAGGTCTTAAAATGGCTATGTTGAAAATTTAGTGGCAGAAGTCCATAAAATGACTGCGTTACGAGCGTGCATTGCACAGTTTCCATGCACCCTCATAAGTTCACAAATTTGTATTATTTTCATTTCAGATTTTCAACACTGCCATTTTTCCACACCTCCTTATGAATAGTATAGCTGTCATTTTTCACATCCTGTCCGAAATGTGTTTTTGCACTTTCGGCACAGAAATGCATGGTCGCTGTGGGAAATCAGTGTTCAAGACAGATTAAGAAAATTACAGTGACACTGTACACGAGTGGAGGTCCCAAAATGTCTGTGTTGACAAGCTGCTGTAAAAAATCCTCAAACTAATTACATTACAGGTGTGCACTGCGCAGTTTCTTCGCACGCTCGTGACTTTTTTTTTATATTTTCACTCCAGATTTTCAACATTGACATTTTTTTACACCTCCCCATGAACAGTACAGCTGCCATTTTTCACATCCTGTTTGAAATGTGTTTTCGCACCAGTGGTGCCAAATGGCGTAGTCGCTGTGCAAAATCAGCTTTCTGCTAATGAACTGATATTGTCACTGTCCATGAAGTGGGGGTCACAAAAAACCCATGTTTAAAATTTGGATTGAAAATACCGACGAATGCCTGTAATGTTAGGGTTTCCGACCATAATGCCCCACCCTGTGGAGACTGACAGGCATCAGGGGTGCGACTTGGGATTGTTGCCTGTAATACTCCTGCCATTCCACCCTCCACCCACACCCTGCAGCCAGTGACAGACATCGAGGTGTGCCTTGGACTCTTTGGCCCCAAAGTTCACCCCATTCTCCTATACCGCACCCATCTCACCTTATTTCTTATGGAATGGACTAAGCATAAGGCCCAAAGACTCCAAGGCACACTGTGACACTTGTCGGTGTCTGCAGGGTAGGGTGTGGTGAAATGGCATGGCCGTTATGCCTGATGACCCAAAGACACACCCCAAAATGCCTGTCAGTCTCTGCAGGGTGGTGGTGGGGTTGGCTTCAGTTCAATACTTCACTGCCATTCCTATTATGCATCTAACTCCTACACTACCAATGCCAGCAAGGAAACATTTGGCATTGACAAATGCTTGTTTATATTATATTATATTATAATCATACTATATCATATTATATTACGATTTATATCATTATATCGAGGTACATCCCCGAACCAGTCAGATTGCTTATTTACAGGGCATTGTGTGGTGATAATATCCTGTAAATAAGCTTGAGAAACAGCATTTAGAACATGAAAATTAGGCAATAAATGCTTTTGGAATATGTAAATAGGACAGTAAGGCATTTAGAACATGTAAATGAGCTGTGCGGTATTCCACACATTTAAACCAGTTTCTGAACGAACGTTCACCTTGTGAACATGCGGTCAGAAACCCTGCTTTAAAACAGAAATAGCTTCATCTTTTGGTTAGCACAGCTGTCAAAAACTGACCTTTTTTTTATATTTAGAATTTTTATTGATTGAGTCATAAACATATACAGCAGATCATTACCGTGTCAAAGCATGACATATACAATACCTGGTCACACATTCATTTTTACCTGTGCCTAAGTTACATCCAGTAAAAATGGATGAACTTTGTTGACTTGGATATAAAAGTGATAATTGTAAGCATTGGTGGGTCAGTCCTCAGGTATAAAAGCACTAGGCATTGTAGATCGTGACCTTGGCCTTTGGCCTCGGTCTACAGTGCCCAGTGCCATTATTCCATCGTACACTCGCCAATGCTTTCTATTAAAGCTATATTAACAGGAATGTGGCAGTATCTTTAGGTACATGTACAGAGAAGGGTTGACCCTGGCCCTTCCCCCACATGCAGCATCTGTTGTTCAGTGCACCACATTCAATGTAATGGTGTGGCGTGCCACCACTCTCTATGCAGTGTCACTAACTGCAGTTAGACGCTGACTGAGCAGTTCCCTATGGGAGTAAAATCAGCACTGTGCCTGCACTGCATTCTGGGATTGTTTGTAGCCTTAATGTGATAGCAACCATATGATCTGTGTCACACAGTAAATATCAGTGCCAGATTTGCACATGATCACATTCACATGAGCAGACCAGACTGGAATCTGAACGACAGTGGTGCAAATGCAGAGCCAATCCATATCGTATTTCTGAAGGGCAGCATCATCGCCCAGCAGTCAGTGCTTCTTTTAGTAGCACTTGGAAAGTTGCAGAGGATAGTTTCCTAGCAGTGTTAAAGTGACAGAGCAGACTGACACTATTGTTCTGTGTGGTCATATCCTTTGCTGTGAGCAGAACAAATGGTTTATATTTAAAAAAGAAGCTGAAAATGCAGAACTGCAGACTGCAGAAACAGTTGGGGTCTGGCTGAGGCTGTGTGAACCTGCTTTTGCTGAGCAGATGGAGAAAGGATTTTAGTTGCTGGATAAGCTTTAAATTCTTATCAGTCTATGGACTTTTGGGCAGAAGTGCTGACTTGTTTAATACAGTGTTTGTGTGAGACCTTCCTCCGGAGGAGGTTGCAGTGTTTGGAGGTGCAGTGAGGGGCAGACACAGGGCTGATACACTCTCATGAGAATCGGGTGTGGGCCCTACTCCCACCTTCCCCAACCCCTCCCTCCCCAGATCTGAGCTCATTTATAGGGGAACACTTGCCCTGCAACTGGAGGAAGAGATTTCAGGTGCAGTTCATGTAGTTCTATCCAATAATGCAGCCACGGGGCAGAGAAAAAGCATAGGTAGGTCTCAAATAGGAGTGCAACATCCACAATGAATTGTTGAGTAGTGTGATAGTTGGAGATTGTGGAGGGCCTTCAACTGGAATATATCAGGTACACTTTATGTTAGAGGCTGGGCTAGGATTAGTTGGTTATTTGGCCTAGAAAAGACTGCTGTGATGATGGGGAAGGGATCACATATCACTAGAGCAGGTATCTTTGGGAGGGTGGTTGGGTGCACAGGGTGTGATGCAGCCATGATACTGGACTGGGCTTAGAAGTTTGGGGGTGCCCAGTGTGCTACCAGCTGGCACAGCTTAAGGAGGAGGTAGAGGGGATCCGAAGGCAGCTGGGGGTGCTGGGGGGGGAGGATGAAGTAGGGAGGCAAGCAGTCACCTACATGGAAGCACTAGGTGCTGGGGCCTCCCACGCTGGGGAGGTGAAGAGAGGTGCTCACACTAGGAGAAGGAGGGAAGGGGTTACACAGGGGGCTCTAGGGGACCCTGGCAGGTGGGAGCCCAAGGTGTGAAATTTCCACAGCAGTATACAGACTGTGCCACCCCTTATTCCCCATAATAATTTTACAAGTATCCCTGACCTTCCAGCAAGTCCCTTGCTAACTTTCCTGCAGCTCTGTGCTGCTATGTTTAAATGTTCCTGCTTGTTTGTGTTATAATTTCCAATTCCTACCCCCTTCCCCACACAGGAGGTAGTGTCAATGGAAATAACCTGATTTAATCTGTGACTAGAATGTAATCCTACCTGTGGCTGTGCCTTGACTGTCCACTGTTATGTATAAGTATTATATGAATGTCTATTGTACTGTTTCACATGTGATGTGTGATTTCCTCCTGCATCCCTGTAAAAACTTGGAACATTTCAATAACCTTCAAGTTTTAGAAAAACAAATGCACCATTCACCATGCTTTTCTTTTGCCACCTCATTTGCCCATCAGCACCCTGCTCTTTTGAGTCCCACAGCTGGCCCTCCAACCCCACCATGCCCCTCCCTGATGTCGCTGGGCACCAACCTAACCTCCAGTGACTCCAGCATCCAGGGGGTTGGCTTCTCCATGCCAGAGGCCTCCTTTGGCCTAGTGAAGGTGGGTCTCTATACTCCTGACGTCTTCCTTTGCTGGCCTGTCTCTGAGAGGGGGTCCTCCCTATCCTAGAGGAGGGAGTGCCTACGGAGATCTGGGTGCTGGCTGGAGAGTTCCCAATGGTGTATTGGAGTGCTGCTGGCAAAGGGGGCAAAGATAGCTGGCATCCAGCACACTGGTGCAGCATTAATGAGCTTCCTCTATCGCCCCTCCCTCACAACCACACATGGGGGGGGGGATGCTAGGTAACATGTGGTCACCAACATTCTCAATGGCACCTCCACCACAAGGACACACTGTAAAAGTGGTGCAATGAGACCCCCCCCCCATTAGAGTGTCCATCAGATGCTCTTAAAGACGTTCCCAAGTGTTTAAAATTTCCATTATTCTGATGCACCAGAAATAGGTTTTAAGCCTGCTCAATGGCACAAGTACATTCTTAAATATATGGAAGGATTGCTAGAATAAAGATTTATCCTATTATGTCATGTCTAGCCAAGAATATATACAGGATGGCAGCAAGGCAATTAGCTCCCACCATTTCAGCTGTTGGCATCATTCATGGTGCTTAATGTACACATCTGTCTTTGGTTGCTCTGCTTCTTTTATATTCAAGTCCTTATCATTCTGCATGTACTTTTGAATTCTTTAAATAACTTTCTGGCAAATTGCATGTTTTGGGGTGGTTTTTAGTAACTTTTGCCTGAACCAACCAGTTCAGAAACTGCAACTCAGAATGCAGATATAACAAAAAGCAGCAGGACAACCCCAATATTTCTTTCTTTCACTATATTCATAACCCAAATTCAAGCATATGCTACATCAAAAACGTTTTTATAAAAATGACGTGGAATTTAAATGGTTTTATTCATAGGTTGTGTGCATATAAACACACAAATATTTTCTACATTTTTGGGAATGTTAGTTCAAGAGGTTGTCATGGTATTGGCAATTTACTCTTAATTTTTCGATTTGTGTAAAAAAATGAAGCAAACACCATGACAAATGGTGTGTCATTGTTTCCCTTTTTCTTTCACACGTTAACACTTAAAACAATCTTGTTATAAATTTGACCCCTTATAAATTTATTCCATTATGAGGCACAAAAACTCACCATGTAAGTTAAAACAAGCACAGTAGCTCATGTTTGTACCATGGATTTTTTTTTATGGCTCCTACCAGGCCCCTGCATCCCCACCCTTTGGGCTCCCCATGCTGGTGCATACTCTGGATTTTAAATGTTTAGATGATCATCATGTGCTGGGCAAAAAACAACTCTGATATGTAGTTGGTAAAACACCAGGGAACGTCCTTAAGCCCTCCCCCTACTGACCTTCGCTCCTGACATTCCAGGCTCAGAGCACAAACCCAGGTTGCCCAGGTGATGCTGCATCGCTTGACGTTATGAAGCTAGTTACAATGCTTTTTCTTAAATAGATTAAAGATGTGCACACCCTCTACCAGGCAGTGTTCTCGCTATGATGTGAATTCAATGGGGGGTAGTTCAAACTGAGCTTATGAACTCAGAAGGCCACTTTCAATTTTTGGAGGAGGTGCTGTGTCTAATCTACCACCCCAAAATATACAAGACTGCCTTTTAAGTGAAACTGAATTACTATGGACTGCCCTCAGTCTGCCATACTCTTCACAAAGAATGCTGCTGCCCATTCCCCATTACAACGCGAGACTCAGTAGCCAAGTAGGGCTTTGGGATTATGAGAAGCCCATAAAAAGGGTGACTAAGTAAAAAATCAGTGGCAGAATGCTATTTTTTTTATTTTGTTTTGTTTTTATTGGTTTAGTCAGTCAAGTCAGATAGTGGGGTAGGCAGCACATCTGTATGACTTTCCTGCCTCAAACCTGTTTGCTGTTTTTTTTCAGCAAGCACTGTAGTTGCATGTGCCCATGTTTACCAAATTCAAATAGGTCTTTCTAGTTTAGCACTCCTTCCGTACTTGTAGACTTACATCAGACAGAACCTACTGAGGTGTAAACATTTTTCTGTTCTCCTTCCCCTCCTTTCCATATAGCTTTTCCTTCTTCTCATACCTGTCAGCCTGGTCCTCAGGCTGTGTGTGTGTGGGTGGGGGGAGGTCTGGCGACCTGTCAGCCATGACCACTACTACGCTAGTAGGATCAAGTCTACCAGGGTCCATGCAGCTCGGGGCCCAAGTATGCCACTAGTTGCCATCTAGACAATTGGGAAGTTTTTGTTCCCCTCTGCCCTGCCCTTCACCCCACAGCAACACTGTGGTCCATCTGGATGGCTCGTGCACATGCAGCGTCCCCTCCCCCCCCCGATGATTGACTTCATGGTGGGAGGGGGGAGGCTATATGTGTCTGTTGTCAATCCTCGATAGCACATCCCAGCCTGGTTGTCCATGTGCCAGCCTCCTGGTCTGATCCTGAACTCAGGTCATTGGCAGGGCAATGCAATGCACTACTGCTGGGCCATCAGGCGTCTCCAGTGTAAACAGTTTAAATAAAGAAAATTCTCACCACTATTCACACTTTTAGAATTCCAAGCTTATGGTAAGGCTTAGCAGGAATTGAGGGATGGGGTAGCCTTGAGGATGAAACTCAAAGGACACTGGAGAGTGTTTTCATCCTGGTGTACAAGTACAAAATGGTTTCTCACGGGATTGCTCTCCTACCTTGAAAGTCAACGGCGACAGTTTGGGCTTCACTTTCTTTTACTTTTTAACTTTCGCCAGAGTCTGGAGAGGAAAACTGCGTGCTTGAGACAGGCCTTGAATACGGAGGAGGAGGAGGGTTTGGATATGGTCTGTTAGGTGGTTGATTCACAATGACTGGCTGCTTGGGGGGTGGAGGTCGCCCTGAAAGAAAAAGACAAAAAAAAAAAAAAAAAAATTAAAAGACAAGAAGGAGGCAGCTCTAAGTTGTTAACCCTGCCAACTCTCAACACAGAGGCAAACAGAAACCGGCGCTGAGCAATAGGTTCTGAACTTCCCACATTTGCTCCAGATTACGACATTCCAAAATCAGAGCTGCAACTGAAACTAGCATGGACCCACTGGCCAAATTTTAGAAAATTCCATATTGGACTAGTAATGTTTTCTTTTAACTAGCCTTACTGGCTTGTACTGGGGTGAAGACATTTCAATAACTACACCAGCTGTGCTAGTGGTTTGTGGGACTGGTGGATTTACTTCCTAATCACTAGCCCTGCTGGCTAGTGACTACAAAACTCATTGTTGACTGCCTGTAAAGTTACAGCGGGAAAGGATATCCTGAGTGCTGGCTGTACATGCTTAGAGGGAAGCAACTGATGCAGGTCTACAACATTCCCTTTGCCTAGGCTCTGCCTCCTGTACTCTAATTATGTAGGAAGAAGAAGCCAAGAGGACCTCTGTTCATGTAGTTTGCGCCCCCACTGTTTGTGTTGCTGCTCAGTAATTGTACATTGTTCAGCTGTCCTACCCATAGTTCTTTCATCACTGGGCTGCAGCAACCAGACAAAAGGGGGAGGGACAGGGTAATCAGACTATAGTTCAGGAAACCACAGTTTGTTTTTCAAATTAACCATTCCAATTTCAGAGTCATTAAAGTTTTTACTGCCAAATTATCGTGTGCATCTCTGAGTGAATGGTTGAGTAACACATTATGTAACACTAGTTGTCCACAATCTTACCCTAACTGGTGCACTAAAGTTTTTTTTACAAAGAATTTCCTTTCTTTTTGAGACAGTTGAAATCGTATCCTCATTCATGCAGGTCCCTTCAGGACCCACGTGAAGAGGTGCAGATGTGCAGGGACTCTTTTGTCCCTGCACCATGGGAAGATTATGTCTACCTACAGAAGTGCAGGGCCTGGCACATACATGGTACACATTTCTTTTTTCTTTTTTTTTTTTAGCTTTATTTCTACTCCGTCTTGTGGGGAACTCTCTCCAGCAGCCACTTACCCAGAGTTCTACCTCCTACCTGAAGCACTCTACTCCTCACCCCTGTACCGAACTGGCAGATACCCCGGCTCTGCACCCTCCAAGTTAGGGCTGTCCTATCTTCCCAGGGCGCTCTATCTAGAATCCAATGTACCAGTCGGACAGAGGTCTTCCAGAGAGGAGAGGAGAGGTGACTGGCCTTGGAGTGTGGCTCAGAGGTTCGTGGTGCCATCGCCTATCCCCACAGGTGGGGATTTTCTTTGTTACCTCCCCTGGAGCACAGATGTGCAATGGCACCTGTGCACGCTGTGTGCTGATGCCTGCCACTGTTCCACCCCTCTACTGGTACCGCTGACTACAGTGCCCCTGATCTCCATTGGGAGCCGCTGGCAAATGGTGCAAACCGCTACCCTCCCCAGGAGAGGAGAGCAGTCCTTGACACTCAATCCTTCCTCCTTAAAGAACCCCGGTGACCCGAGTCCATTCCCGAACCCGGGTCACCGGCGTGGTGCGTGGTGTGGCGTCCAGCGCCTCAGCCCTCGGCACCACTGGGCCAGCTACACATTTACTTTTAATAATACAATCACTCTTCACATATTCACTTTTTTAAATTTTGACCCCAAATGTTCAAGATAGTCATTTTATGACTGCCTTTATAAACATGACATGTAGCATTTATAGTATATTGGCCAAAATGTAATTTCGCACAAGAAGTGCGGAAAGACATCTCATACAGGATTTAAAAAATAAAACTGGTCACGTTTATGAGGTGGTGTGAAAAGATGGCTATGTTGAAATTTTGGAGTCAAAATATTAAAAACTAGAAAAGTTATGAGTGAACATTGAAATACTGCAATGTTCAGTCATAACCTAGGCATTTTACCATATTTGTACACCAAAATTTCAGCATAGCCTTTGTTACCACCACCATGAACCTCATATGAAAGTTTTCAAATCCCTGCAAAATATGATTCTCGCACCACCAATGTCATTGCACGCCACGCGTATGAAAACACATTTTGGCCAGGGTTTGAAATATGACAGCATTCACATTAATGAGGTCGTGTGAAAAAATGGCTATGTTGAAAATCTGGGATCAAAATATTGAAAATTTCTGAAGTTATGAGGGAGCGTAGACAAATTTTAATGTATGCTCATAACCTCGTCATTTTACAAATATTTAACACACATTTTCAACATAGCCTTCTTGTGTCTCCACCTCGTGAACAATGGCAGTGAAATTTTTTCAAATCCTGCCCAGAAGGTGCGTTCGCCAAATGACCGCAGAATTGCCTTTTGGGCCTGACTGGAAGAATTCCACTGCCATTTGTCATGAGGTGGGCTCCCAAAAAAAAGCCATATTGACAATTTAGGGTGAAAATATGCAAAAATGACAATCATATACATCAAAGTTCAAACCCCCACTGAAATACATTGAACCACACTTACCTTAGTTTCTCATATTGCAGTCATCGGTTCCTGTAGCAAGATACGTCTTGGATCGAAGAGTGGATCTGTGCTGTGGGGCATGTTCAGTGAGTGAGGGTGTGTGGAGGGTGTAGTGGGGGTGTCGAGTGGTAAGTGCTGAGTGGGAGGTCGGGATGGTGGGGCCAGATCGGCGAGGAACTGTTTTCTTTTTTACAGGTTTAAAACAAACATCGAGGGACAGTTTCCTTTATTACAGCTTTGCACTATTAATGCACGGACAGCAATCGGAGGGTGCTGGGGCACCACCAGGAAAAGATAAAAGGCATAAGGGGGCAGCAATCAGAGGGTGAGGGGTGCCACTAGACACCAGGTAAAGATAAAAGGGGCCAGGGATTGGAGGGTGGGCGACCCCACTAGACATCAGAGAAAAAGGCATAAGGGGACAGCAATTGAGGGTGGCAGTGCCACTAGACACCGAGGAAAGATAAAACAGAAGCGGATGGTGATCGGTGGGTGGGGGGGGCACCACTAGACACCAGGGAAAGATAAAATGCAGAAGGGGATGGCAATTGGAGGGTGGGGGGGTGCTACTACACACCAGGGAAAGATAAAACGCAGAAGGGGACGGTGCTCAGGGGGGGGGGACACCACTAGACACCAGGGAAAGATAAAACACAGTAGGGGGATAGCACTCGGAGGGTACGGGGCACCACTAGACACCAGGGAAAGATAAAACACATAAGGGGACAGTGATTGGCGGGTACGGGGCACCACTAGACACCAGGGAAAGATGAAACGCAGAAGAGGATGGCAATGGGAGGTTGGGGGCACCACTAGACACCAGGGAAAGATAAAATGTATAAGGGGACAGCGATGGGAGGATGGGGGCGCCACTAGACACCAGGAAAATGGCCACTCACTGCTCTCACTGCAGCCCACAGCACAAGCTCCATCTGCAGTTGTAACGCTCAAGAAAGTCTCACTATTCTCATATAGAGAATGTGGGTCAATGGCTCCTCTTGCTAAGCTGGGCACCCAGGATTCTGGGGTGACCAGAAAAGGTATTTTCAGGCCATTAACTGAATGAACAAACATCAGAATCTAGTGAAACGGGTCCTGTTTAGCTAGATTCTGGTGTTTGTCTTTTTTCAAGGACAGCCATTTTATGTAATTTCTGTGCTTATTAGTTCGAAGAGAAAAAAAGAAGATGGTAGGTCTCACGGCACAAAACAATGCTTCATGCCGTAAGAAGCAAATGGAGAGAAACCAAAAACAGCCCTGGGGACACAGAAATGTTGGTGTCATATCAGAACATTATCTCAAGAATCCTACTGAGCATACTCAGAACAGAAAAACACAAAACTTTAAAGCCTCGTAACTCTGGAACCATTTTATATTTTTTCTCGAAACCTTTCAAATGTGCTACCTTATCACATCACACCTGTACCCTGAAAGTTTGTGGAAAAAATTCCATTCCATGTAGGCTATAGGTGAGAGCAAAAAATCCAGTGTTGGGTATAGGAAACAAATTAGTCATCTACAGAAAAATTACATATGCGGATCTCAGAAACCGCACAAGCTGCCATCACAAAACATTCCACAAATTTACAATTTGCCTCCTAAACAACACATGCAAAATTTCAGCTGATTTCTACAAATGCTACCAAAGCTATTAAGGTGTAAAGTTAGGAGTTTAACATTGAATACCCTACTCAACCCTAACTATAGGGGCACTACAATGGCCCTATAATATAACAGATAATACACTACAGGACGTGCAGTCATGCTCTGATATACGTATGCCTTAGCTACATTGTCAGGCATGAGGCTGCAGGCCGAGTGTGTTCAACCACCAAGGGCATGCATATTTCAGAGCATGACCACACACCCTGCAGTGGATTATCTGTCTTATAAAATGTTCAGAAGGTTCTGACAGATGAAAAGAAGGGCAGGCATGTGATCATTGTGGAATAATGCATTATCTTGTGGTTTGTTTCATCCAATCAGGACACTGGATTTTCACAGGTTTTTTCCTACCCATTTTATAAATGTATGTAATACATGGATGGGAACATTCCCTATAGAAAAGGCCATCATTTATTTCCTTGTATACCTGTGACTAATCTATCAATTAAAAGTATATGCCTGCATTAATTAGGCAAAGAACAGTTACGTACTTACCGTAACAGTAGATCTTTGAGAGAATCTCTTTCATCAAGCCACGCTTATGGAATTTATAGCCACCAGGCTCTTGGACCACACAGAACCTTTCGCAAGCAGTCCACTAGGGGCTGCCCATGGCAATGTCCTACATCGCCTCTCCCTATATAAACGCAGGCAACACCTTCCCTCCTCAGTTC
Organism: Neoceratodus forsteri; assembly: GCA_016271365.2. NCBI lineage: Eukaryota > Metazoa > Chordata > Ceratodontiformes > Ceratodontidae > Neoceratodus > Neoceratodus forsteri. Next base: position 425,831,881 of record CM028138.1, read on the forward strand.
CCTGCTGGATATCATGCTCAGAGGATCTCCCCCCTCAGGGAACCAGCAGAGAATGCATGGCTCTGCCAAACAAGTGAGGCAGAAATCTCAGCATGAAGATATTGAATAAACCTTCATAGAGAAGGAGACAGCATTTACAATGCTGTAGATCCCTAATACCTCTCTTCAGGGGAACCAGACCTAGGGGGATGGAGGGTGGGTCAGCATGGTCTGATGAAAGAGATTCTCTTGAAGATTTACTGTTACGGTAAGTACATAACTGCTTTATCTTCTTTGAGGATATCTCTTTCATCAGGCCACATCTATGGAATGAGTACCAGGAAGTACTGATAATTAACAGTCTGGGTGGCTTGAGGCTACAGGTCTATGAAAAAAGGCCTTGAAGAACTGCCAGGCCAAAGCCATCCCTTTTTTGGATGGAACATCCTGACTGTAGTGTTTAGTGAAAGTATGGACAGTACTTCAGTGGGTATTTGTGAATATCCCTGCAGCAGACAGATGTTGAAGACATGCAGCAGAGCTGGCCGTGCCTCTAGGGGAATGACTCTGAACAACAACAGGAAGTTGTTTACTGTACCACTTGTAACCGAAAATAATACAGATGACCAGCCATCTAGAAGTACCCTGTTTCCCAAGGGTGGCTGAAACAAAAAACTGCAAGCACTCTCTGGAGTCAGTCAGATGGTGTATAGAATACCCTTAGTAAAAACTCAGGGTTATTAAGCAAAGACACCCAGTCTTTGTGCAAAATGCGAATAAGGAGGCCCGTATGTGAGCCTGAAGCTGTGACATTCTTCAAGTAGAAGAAATGGCAATAAAGGAATTCTCTTCAAGGAAGGAGGCAGAAACCTCTAGTCATAGCTGGTTCAAAGGGAGTCAAAGCAAATTTCTCCAGTTTAGTCCCCAAGCTAGGACTGGGTTACTAATAGGAGGCTTTTAATATAAAAGGCCTCTCCAAAATGTACGCGCCCCTATCAGCCGGGCAACCGTATGACTCTCAATAGGCACATGGAAAGTTGGAACAGCAGCCAACTGCACTTCAGAAAGTGTATACTGTAGGCCTACCTCTGACAAGGGTAGCAGATACTGCAGACTTTGGTTTACTGTACGAGTAAACTAATCTACATGGTGAGAAGCAGTCCACAAGGAAAATCGTTTCAATGTTATAGAAAATGTGGTTCTGGTGGGAGGCTTTCTGGTTGCCTCCCCGACATCAACCACCTGTTAGAAAACTCCAAGTCTATCCATGGCTATGTTTTTAAGAGCCATACAGGACTGTGACCCAACTTGGGGTCCTGATGGACCACAACATGTTACTCTTGTTATAGCAGGCCCGATCACAAGGGCAGAAGAGGAATAGTTCCACAGCTAGTTTCTGCAGTATGTGGAACTGAATGTGTGTGGATTGATGGGGAGCAATGACTATGAAACCAGTCAATGGGTAGTAGCACTCAAACAAAACGAGAAGCGCTGTTGCATTTCAAGCAAAAAACAAATGTATTTACTACATGCAGAACATAGATGCTATCGTTTGTTTACCAGCATAAACTTTCTGCTATCGTTTGTTTACCAGCATAAACCTGCTGCTCCAGCTCAGACCCCAGCACTTTGACTCTCGCGAATCTTCATTAGGGGGTGGAAGCAATGAATACCAGAGCAGCCCCTCCACTGGGAACATAAGTAGTACTTTCCACTTCAAAGGAAGAAAAAAATTACTTACCACAGTAATCTTGTTTCTTCCAAAGGAATCTTACTGTATTCCGACATGTGCAGTATGGTCTCACCATAGGACTGCCCCGGAGCTGAAATGGTTAATAGAACGTATGCAAATGCTAGGCTCAAGCTTGTTTTCAAACCACTGTCTCTGGTAAACATCCTGCAACTATCAGATTCTTACAAAGCAAGCGTGCATAAGAGGAGGCTATCTAAACTATCTAACTAACGACCTATAAGCATAAACTCATCCCCCATAAACTATCTTCTACATTACGACAAAGAAAACAGACATCACCAAGACTCATGTCACAAATTTCCCAGAGAAAAACTCAGACGTTTCTAATAGCAATCACAGCTTCAGTGCAGTGCCCCTACATTCTAATTGGGGAAGTAGGGTGGGAGCTAAGAATACAGTAAGATTCCCTTGGAAGAAACAAGATTACTATGGTAACTAATTTTTTCTTCTAACCCCAGGAAATCTTACTGTATTCTGACATGTGCAGACTACCCAAGCAGTACCTTTGGAGGTGGGCACAGAACCTATTTAGGAAACAAGCTCTGCAGTACTGCTGTGCCAAATCCGGCATCACTCCTGGCGTGGGTATCCAGTCTGTAGTGCTTGGTAAATGTGTGAACAGTTTTCCAGATAGCTGCTTTACAAATTTTCAACAAAGGGATATCCCTTGCAGCTGCTATGGCAGCAGCTGTGCCCCTTGTAGAGTGGGCCTTGAGGCCAACAGGGGGTTCTTTGTCTGCTTTACTATAACAGAACTGGATTCGGGAAACAATCCAGCGTGCGATAGTTCTCTTTGAGGCAGGCTTTCCTTTCCCCACCTCACCATATGTTAGGAAAAGCTAAGTCCTATCCTGTCTGTGATTTAGATAATAGTCAATAGCCCTCTTGACATCCAAGCTACGCAGCTTACGTTCTCCTGAACTGGAATGATCAGTGAAAAAGACTGGCAAAGTGATAGACTGATTTAAGTGGAAATCAGACACCACTTTGGGGAGAAACTTCCTATTAGTCCTGAGGACTACCTTGTCCCTATGGAATGAGATGTTTGGTTCTGTGGACAAGGCCTGAAGCTCACTAATCCTCCTGGCTGAAGTGATAGCTACTAGGAACACTGTTTTCCATGTCACATACTTGAGCTCTGACGAAGACATGGGCTCAAAGGGTGGCTGCATCAGCTGACCAATACAAATGCTGAGGTCTCACGCAGCAGTGGGCTCCCTGTGTGAGGGATGCAAATGTATCAGGCCCTTGAAGAATTTTCTGAACACCTGGTTCAATGCCAGGGATGAGCCCTTACCCGCTGAGAGGTAAGAGGAAACAGCTGCCAGATTCACCTTAAGGACAGATGGCTTAAGGCCAAGGGAATGAAGGTGCACTAGGTAATTCCGAATAACTGACAGACTAGCCAGGTCATGACCTATACCCTGCTGTTGGCACCAGATTGAAAACCTCTTCCACTTAGAGGTGTAAGTCTTCCAGTAGATGGCTTCCTGGAGACCCTGAGTACCTGTAGTACTCTTTCAGAAAGACTCAGGCTGGCATACTCTATGTCCTCAACAGCCAGTCCTCAAGCCTGAGTGACTAGAACCTGGAGTAAAGAATTCTGCCCTGTGAGGGCATCAACAGATTGTGCCTTCTGGGAAGGGAGATTGGTCTGCTCACAGACAGGGTCAGAAGCAATGAGTACCAGGGCTGCCTGGCCTAATCTGGAGCAATGAGGATCATGGTTGCTGGTTGTACTCTGAGCTTGTTCAGCACACTGAATAATAAGGAAAATGGAGGGAAGGCATACAGGAACTTCCCTGTCCAGTCCAGCAGCAGTGCGTCCATTGGCACTGCACCTACTACAGGAGGCCTGCAACAGAACTGTGGCAGCTGATGATTGTCTGTGGCTACAAAGAGGTCCACTTCTGGGGTGCCCCACCTCCTGAACACTGCCTGAAGGATGTGCCTGTTCAATACCCCTTCATGGTGATTCTGATTGATCCTGCTTAGGGCATTGTCTTTCCCTGGGAGATAGACAGCTGAGAGAGAGATGCACAGGGAATATGCCAGCCTCCATATCCTCATGACCTCTGTGCACAGAGGGGATGACCTTGTACCCCCTTGCTTGTTTATGTAGTACATTGCGGTTGTGTTGTCTGTTCTGATTTGAACTACCTTGCCCTGCAGCACTGGAGTAAAGGACTGAAATGCCCAGATGGACTGCCCTGAGCTCCAACAGATTTATGTGGAGCAGACATTCCTGTGGAAGCCAGGTCCCATGCGCAGTCTGCTCTCCCAGGTGTGCACCCCAACCCCAAGAGAGAAGCATCTGTTAGCACCACTGAAGGTGACTGTTGCAGGAAGGGCACTACCTCTCTTGGGTTTTCCCTTTCCTGTCACCACTGAAGTGCTTGGAGCAGAGTTCTCGTGACTGACACCATTTTGGACAGAGGGTCCCTTTTCTGTGACCAGTAACATCCGAGATGAAATTGAATGTCCCTCATTTGGAACCTGGAGCCTGGCACTGTTGCTGTTGCAGCAGCCTTCTGTCCTAGCAGCTGGAGGAAGTGCCCTTCTGGTCTGGGGGTATATGGCTGAAAAGAGCTGGCCAGCTGCACCAATGATTCTACCCTCCCCGAGGGAGGAATGCCTTTCCTCTTACAGTGTCCGGCTGTGCCTCTATGAATTCCAACAGCTTAACAGGAGTCAGCACTGACTTGTTGTGGTTTACCAAGAAGCCCAGGAACTGCAGGGTAGCCTGAGCAGTGGTTAAGGCCTCTAACTTGCTGAGGGGACTGACCTACCACTAGCCAGTCATCCAAGTATGGAAAGACTATGACCCCCTGCCTCCTTAAGTGAGCTACCACCACCGCTAGGCATTTTGTAAACACCCTTGGTGCCGATGTAAGGCCGAAAGGCATGGCTCTGAACTGATAATGGCCTGATGGCAACCTGAACCTGAGATACTTTCTGTGGGACTGCCTGATGGAGATGTGAAAATAGGCGTCCTTCAGGTCTATTGATGCCAGCCAAAAGTCTCATTGTCTGATAGTAGGTAGGATGGTGGACAGAGTGACCATATTGAATTTTGGCTGTCAAATGCTTGTTTAAATGTCCAAGATCCAAGATGGGTCGCCTCTCCCCAGTTTTCTTTACTGTGAGGAAGTATCTTGAGTGGAGTCCCTTCCCCCTTTGAGCCAAGGGGACAGACTCTAATGCCGTGTCCTGTAACAGTTTTTCTACCTTGCCCTCCAGCAGCTGAACTTCTGATGGAGTGGCATGTCTGAAGACTCTTGCCCTCAGCCTGGGCAGAACCTTGAAGCTGAGGGCCAGACCCTGGCCCACCACCTCCAGGACCCAACTGTCTCTGGTAATGGACTTCCAGGCCTGGAGTTGGCGGGCTAACCTGCCCGCTACTGGAAGAGGGGAGGCAACCCTAGCAGACCCCTCAGGGAGTCTGTTTCACCTGTGTGGTTGGCTGGGGGCTGGGGTCAGCCCTACCGCTGCCCCTGCCTCTGAAATAACCTCTCTGTGGCTAGTAAGCTGGGAGGGCCTGGGTTTGGAAGAAGGGCCTGTAGTGGGCTTGACCTCTACAACCTCTGTTTTGCTGCTTCTGGGGAGTAGCTGCCGTCTCTTTAGCGGCAGCACTCTTAGAGGCTACTTTATATTCATCCATTTTTTTCATATAGGCTTCAGTCTGTTGCCCAAAGAGGGATGTGGGCTCACAGGGGAAACCCAGAGACTTTGTCTGGGTGTCCTGGGAAAGGTTAACAGTCCTGAACCAGGCAAACTTTCATAGGGACACTGAGGTAACCATAAATCTAGCAGTAGTGTCATTGGCATCCACTGCCATCCTGAACTGGAACTTAGAGGCTTCTTTACGCCTCTTGGCAGCATTTGCCAGATCAAGTGCCATGGGGGCAGGGCAAGCTTTGGAAATCTCCATAACTGTGCTCCAAAGACTCTTCTGAAACCTGGCCACATAATACATGTAGGTAGCCTGCCTGGTAGCCAATGAGGAGCCTAACTAGGACTTCTTAGCCACAGAGTCCATCTTTCTGGAGTTCCTGTCCAGCAGATGGGATGTCAGGGGGATGCTAGCGTTGTCACAGACAGCGGCCTGAACCACCCCCCTCGTGGCTGGGGCACCCAGAAAAGAATTCAGCCCCCGACTTGGCCACCCAATACTTTCTGTCCAGCTTCTTATCTACTGGGGGGATAAATATAGGGGTCTGCAAAATCCTAGAAGCATGCCTCTTTAGGGATTTATGGATGGGGAACAACAGCTTCTTAGCTGGTGGCACATCCATCATTTCTACATAGTCTGGTTTCTCCTCCTCCTCCGCAGTCTCTTGAGTGGGGAGGTCCAGAGCCTGTGCCAACTGTTGGATGAATGAAAAATATGTGGTGAAATCTTCTGATCCCTTGTCAGGGTAATCAGGATGTTGAGAATCGGGGAAACATCAGATTCCAGGGGTTAACCTAAATCTTCATCGACATCCTCATCATAGTAATCCTCATCCTCACCATAACCCTTGGTATAAGGCTCAAAAGAGCTGGGAACCGAGGAAGAACCTGGGATCTGAACCAAGGAAACCTGAGGACCTGACCGCAGAACCGAAACAGCAGCAGTCTGAAGAGACTGGATTATTCTTATAGCATTGGCAATTTCCTCTGCAGTCAGAAACCATCGGGTTTGTTGGTTGCGGTTCCTTCCCCAGATGCTTCTCCTTCTTTGACGCAGCTGCCGGTTGAGCGGCAGTTTCTGCGGTTTGCTTTTTACTGTGTGAACCATCACCCCTGTCAGAGGGTGATTCTACCGGTTCCTTCGAGATTTTTTTGGTATGAGAAGAAGGTTTGTCCGTAACTGGCTCAGCGGCCTTCTTGGACATCCTTTCATTCAGCCGACTAATTCGCCTATCCGGCATCGACTGTGGAAAGTTTTTACAAATTTCACAGTCTGCCTTCAGATGGTCAAACCCTAGGCAGAATACGCAAATCAAATGTGAATCAACTTTTGCAAACAGTTCACCGCACTCAGTGCAATGCTAAAACCCTGTAGGGTGGTTCTCTTTTTGGGAGTCAGACATAATGAAAATACCAGACTTCCCTGGTACTTTGCCTTTTTTTTTTTTTTAGTCGGTTCATCACCCGAAGGAAAAACCGAGTGCCAGCCAGGTTAAAAGTCCCAACAAACAAATCGATCAGTGGGTACCAGAGAAGAAGGTAAATAAAAGGAAGTTTTACCTCAAAACAAGGTGAAAGGCTCAGTTTCCACCCGGTTGTGGGATCTAGACAAGAACTGAGAAACTTACCTAGATAGTGATAAATCTAGACTAATCTACCCAAACACCAGAGACAGTGATTCAAAATTCGCAGAAAAATAATGGAACTGTATAAAACCAAGAGAAAAATAAAATCTTCAGGAAAGATAAAGGAGAGTTCTCCAAGGCGTCTGACTTAGGCAAGCGGAGTAAAGAATCTGATGGTTCAGGATGCTTACCAGAGACAGCGGTTTGAAAAACGAGCTTGAGCCTAGCATGTTATGATTTGCATAGGTTCTATTAACTGTTTCAGCTCCGGGGCAGTCCTATGGTGAGACCATACTGCACATGTCAGACTACAATAAGATTTCCTGGGGTTAGAAAGGAAGGAAAGGTATATAATGACTTCCCTTACCAATAAATGGATAATGTGCCTCGCCAAGAACTCCAGGTCCTGGAGTAAGTGAATAAAACCCCAGTAGTTTTCGCACTGTGTGGGGATGCCAAAAATTGGGTTGATCCTGTATGGCTCCATCTGCCGCACAGGTCTTCGGTCTTCACCATGAGTGTCAGCAGGGTCCAGCCATGCATACAGGACTGCGACCTGCTGAGCTTGTCTGGTGAGATATGTTCGGTCTTTTGGAATGTGGATTGCATATAGTTGTAAATCATGATCCAGAACCCAACTCCAGAATCTCACTGATTCTCCTCATAGGGGAAGAGGAATTGTCCCCTTACTTCTTGATATTGCCTCTCTGTATTCACAGAGGGCCTGATGACATTTGTAGTTAAGAATCTGGACAGGAAAGGGGACTGAAAAGGACACCCCCATTTACCAAATTGTTAGTCTCTCTGCCACTGGACCACCTTGCAGGCGGAAAAGAATGTGAGAATGCTCTGTTCTACAACATTGCTATGTTAAGTTCCCTAGGTTCTTAAGGGTCACTAAAGAATCCCTATATAGATAGCCTGGCCCCGGGTATCTGGACAGTGGTCACTATTATAAGACCTAAAGACCTTAGGAATATTCTAGCTATGACATAACGGTTGGTATGGGCCATCTAGGCTGTGATATCAGACGGTCAGCCCCCTCCAGGTATAGGAAGGCTGGGTCTTGGGTAATGTCCCAAACTGCCACTACATACCACAGATGCTGGAAGGGGTCAACCAGACCTGGGGCATATTGACTGTAAGCCCTAGAAAATGGTACACATATATGGTCCATGCTAGAATACGTAAAAGCAGCACACCTTGGAGTGAGCGTGTAGGAACAGTCATCCAGGTAAGGAAAGACTTAAAAGTTGTCCCTGCGGAGGACTGTTACCAGCACTGATAAGTATTTAGTGAAAACCCATGGTGGAAATAATAAGCCATTGGGAATACCCTGGACTGACAGTGTTCTCACTGAGAACAAGAAGAATTCTGATATGAAGGCATACCTCCTACATATCCAGGGAAGTGAGCCAATCCCCTACCTGCATCTGTGGGAGCAGGGTGCACAGGGGAACTATTTTGGACTTTCTTTGCTTGATAAGAAAGGTCAGTGCTCTGGGATCTGGAATAGGCTTCAGATCTCTTGCCCATTTTAGGACTAGGAGGTGCCACAGAACAGAACCCTATGTGCCTTTATTCCTAGGGAACAGAGTCTATAAACCATAGACTTTGACAGCAGATAAAGACCGCTTGACCCACCCAGTCTGCCCATTTGCAACAAGGTGTGAAATTTCTCCCTGAAACATTGTGAGATGCTCTGGAAGGTACTAAAAAAAACTTGGTGGACGGTCTGGAGACAGTTCAAAAATATCAAGAGCACGTCCCTGTGCTGTTATTGCTAAGGCCCAGGCATCTAGTGTCACTACCTTCTCCAGGATCGGGGGAAGTGACCTCAGACAATCACACTCGCAAACAATAGTGCTGGAGTCAGCAACAGTGAGCCAAGAAGAACTACTTACTGCTGCTGTTGTTCCCCCCCCCCTTCCATGCTAATGGGCTTATGGGGCGGACAACTGAATGGTTCATGAGGTAGGCAGGTCTCCTGCTGCTCTACCAAAAGGATGTCATCTAGCAGTGGAACAATAGTGATCACTGGCTGGACAGACACCACCTGTCTACTCCTCAACTGGGTATTAATAGAGAGAAGAAGAGATTTCCATGATCCGCCCGAGGTCTGCAGTCTAAAAGGATGTCCTTTAACTTCAGCCCTTCCTACGTTATACCCTGTTTAAGAGGGGGGCATTGAGCATGGACTTTCACATATCATTAGCAAAGTCAGCCACCCTGAGCCAGGCATGTCTCCAGAGATAAGAGCCAGAGGCAGCTACCCTGGCAGCATCTGAGGTGTCACAGACCCTACGTAGAAGTGCTTGCTTTGCTGCTGGAGGCAGTATAGTGTAGTGGTTAAGGGCACTGAGCTGCAAACCTGAAGACCTGGGTTTGAATCCCATTAGCCCCCACCTGCATACTGTGTGACCCTGAGCAGGTAACTTAACTTCCTTTTGCTCCCAGGTCACACCTGGAAACAAGCTCCGGCTTAGTGCGTCTTCCCTGGTTAAACAACTTCCCTTCCCTACGTCATGTGCAGTTGTGGGATCCTTAGGTAGCTCCTGCTTAGGCACAGCTGCTAGGGGAGCTTAATCAACTTCATCTGCTGTCCAGAGGTCATGTTGGTCTGTAGTTTGCAATCCCCAGGCCTAGATATGTCTGAGGCAAATGTTTTTTTGCCCTGTAAATTTATTTATTTAAACGTTTGATAACCTGGAAAGGCACACCGTGTCAGGGCTCGTTTTCAGGTGTGACAACACAGGGAACAATATACAAAAAGAAAGTAACACAATAAATGAACACATGAAATACAGCCAGATACATATGCAAAAGTGCAATTTACAAATACATTTGTGCAATTACAACTGCTATAAGCATAAGAAGAGAAGAGAAGAGAGTCAGAGCACAGAGTAGCCAGAGCTAGGATGGAGAGGTTAGGGGCAGAAGCAAGGTGCAGCTGGAGCACGACAGAGCAGGCACTTGAATGCTGGGAGCAAGGTGGCTAGCTGGAAAGTAGATTAAAGCTGGTTCCAGAGAGAGAGGGTAGATGGAAGGAGAAAGCTTGACTGACCTGCCATGGAGTGAGGGCGGGAAAGGGTAAAAGATCGGTATGCCCTGGAGCAGAGTGGGTAGGGGGAGGGACTGGCTGGAGATAGGAGTGAGGAAAGACAGGAGGGTAGAAGTCCAAACCAGTATTTGGCAATAAAAGCTAAGGAGTGCATCCAGTGACGGTGGGAGAAGGAGGGATAGAAAGTGACAAGTAGAGGGACCAGTGGTGCGTTCGGAATGGGGAGATTGTGACAAAGCAGCAAAAGGAATTTAGGAGGGTGTCAAGTCTGGTGAGGGAAGAGGTAGGTGTGGTGCCATAAATTATGTCTGCATAATCAAGCACTGGAAGGAAGGTTTTAGTGACCAGTTCACGACACATAGAAAGGGAAAGGCAATCCTTATTGTGGACATTACACCTACTTTTGGGTGAAGCTTGGCGTGCAAGGTGTCAATATGGACTGAGTAATCTAGCTTAATATGGACTGAGTAATCTAGCTTATTGTCCAGCCATACCCAAAGGTATTTCTATGCAGTTACAGTTTCGAGGGGGGAACCATCAGGGGTGGAAAAGACAGACGGGGACAAGAGAGTCAAGAGTTTCTGTCATAACCCAAAGGTCATGGAAACTGTTTCTTCATATTTAACCTCAAGTTGTTAGCCTGGAACCAGTTTAGCATGTTGTTGAAATCACTTTGGGGGGGTCTCTACATCAAGGGTTGAGGGCAGGGCCCCGTGTTTTCTGCGATTCTGTGTTTGCAGCAGTGGCTGCAGAAATCAGGGCTGACCGCAGAAATCAGGAAAACCAGCCACACAGCCACAGAAATGCTAGCTGTGCTATGCAATCACACAAGACAAGGGCATAGCTACTGATATGTTAAGTATGCCATGACATACATGCTTTTTAGAAGAGGCAACAAATTGATGCCATCTGCTACAAAGCCGAAAAGCTAGTGGCTGCATGGTATCCTGACTCATGCTGGCTCTTGTTACATAACTCTGTCCAACCAGTATTGGGGGGGGGGGGAACTGACGCAAGAGTAGCAGAACTTGATTAGGTCCATGGCCGTTATGATTTGCTACTGTGTAGGTGTGGGTAGCTCAGTCATGTTAATTTTTCAGTGTGAGGCTGCTCATGGTGCATGCTGAATCCTTGGAAGATGAATTTGGAAGGAAGAACCAGAAGGTGAGCTGTAGTCAAGAAAGTGAGAAGATTCAGTGGTGCCTGTGGAGGTGGACTCCATCTCAGTGTGGTGACAGGTATCGGAGAATGAGCTGATAGCAGAAACAGAGGGCTGGCAGTAGACTGAGCAGAGGACTCAGTCCCCACTGGTGGACATCGATCACAGTTTTGATTTGTGGGTCCCAGTTCTGTACCTGCAAGTGGACCAGTAATTTCTTGGCCAATTTGAACCTGCAGCCTAAGTGGTGGCATCAAGCTCAATTCTTAAGGAGGGTCAAGTTGCCCAGCTGCAGCAAGTATGGAAAAAATCGGAATGGAGAGTTTGATTGCTGTTATACATAAATGAAATGAGGGTCACTGACTGAAGAATACCACAGTCCCCTGAGTTGCAAGCAGCAGAGAACATGCTAACCAAGATTGCTCCAGCTTCATAAGAATGACTTGCTTGCATTTTTTAGTGTGTCCCCCAAAAGAAAAATCAGGAGTCAACAAATCCTACAGACACTGCAAGGTACACCCTCCTTCACTGTTAGAGGAAGACACCCAAATCACACCCCCCCCCCCAAAAAAAAACACACAGATTTGCACACTGCACTCAACATGTTTGTTGCAAGGCAGCTGGGGTATTCTAGTTTAAAAAATTATCTAAAAGGACGTTGATCAAAATCAGAAAAAAAATGCTTTCAAGTTGGTGTCTCTTTTTATATCTGCTAACTGTAAATATAAACCAGAAAAAAATCCAAGCTGGTTTTGCCTTCTGTGTAGTTTTAGCTATGTGTGTATGTCCTCCTCTGATTATAACCTAGGAGAACAGCAAAGGCCACCAATTTCCAGAAGAACAAATGAGCCTTCAAATTCGGGGTGAGAGGGAAAATTCACTAAAAGAGAACACTGATGCCCATGGCTGTCCCAGGTTTGGGCTACTGCAGTTTAATATTTGTGACAAGAAGACTACATACTGTTAAATGGCCTGCTGTTCCACTTTCAGTGTAGCAGAGTGGTTGCACGAAGGCAGTCAAAGGGTTAACAAAGACTTAATCCCTTTGAAGGTATGCTGTTTAGCCACAATTTATCTGCCACAGAATCAGCAGTTGTTCTGCCGCAGAAAATATGAGGTCCTGCCGCAGAATGTAGGTCCGCTTTGCTGCAGTAAACATGGGGCCCTGGTTGAGGGTCCTGTAGTATAGATGATCATGTCATCCGTGTACATGTGGATTTGTGCGTGTGAACAAGCTGAGGTGAGGTCATTTATGAAGAGGGAAAACAAGACGGAGCCTTGGGGACCCCAGCAAGAGTTGGGAAGGGAGAAGACTGGGTGGAGTCCACCTGAAGTGACTCCCGACACCTGTTCATAAGGTAGGAACTGAACCAGTTCACTAATGCAGGGTTTTAAATAACTGATTGGCAGTTTTTTTTCTTGGGACAATACTAACTGTTCAGAAAGCATTCATACAGGTTTTCTAGAAGTGTTATGTTTGTTAAACACAGTGAGGCAAGTGCTATGCATTTTCACAATGTTTTAGAACTTTTATGAACAAACGCTAACCAATTTTTAGAGTTAAATAAAACCCTGTAATGGTATAGCTAAGCCAACTGTGTGGAGCTTATGGAGCAGGACTTGGTGGGACACCGAATCAAATGCTTTTGCAAGTTCGATGAAGATGATGGCAGTGATGTGACCCGGATCCATTCCAGAGAGAATGGCATCTGCAGCATGCAGTAAGGAGGACATGGTAGAGTGATTCCTCCTAAAATCAGCTTGGAGAGGGGAGAGGGTGTTGGTGGTGGTGAGGAATTCAGAGACCCTAGAATAGACTAGGGATTCTTGGAGCTTTGCAAGGGAGGGGAGGAGGGAGATGGGGCAACAGTTTCCAGGGCAGGAAAGGTTACCACCTTTGTGGAGGGGAATGACCTTTGTCATTTTCTATGTCAGGGGGACTTCACCTGGGGGGAGGGGAGAGAGAGAGATAGATTTAACAGGTGTGTGAGGGAGAGGGCAATGGCGGGGGTAGAGACACGAAGGATCTTGAGGTCAATGCCATCAGGGCTACTTTTGGCTGGGTTTAGTGACAATAAAACACTATATAGTTCCTGCTAAGATAAGGCGGGAATGGAAACCACTAGGAGAAAGCAAAGCGAAGGATCAGGGTGGGCCATAGTGGGGGGGGGGATCAGGGATTGCGCATGAGATAAAGTACTTATTTGGGGCATCTGACACAGAAGCAGGGTCTGAGACAATGAAGCCATCTAACGAAAGCAGTGGGGTGGTTAACTGGACAGGGGGATCAATGAGAGGGTGGACAGACTTCCAGAAGTTATGGGGAGAACCTTGGGTAGAGTGGAGGAGTTCCTTGAAATAATTTGCTTTGGCTGTACAGGTTGCCTTTGTGCACTTATTTCTTAATGACCTATGTGCCTGGAGGTCGGCCTGAGTCAGACTGGATTTGTAGGTAACCCAGGCACGATCACGCAGTTTGCACTGGGTATTTAGGGTGGCATTGATCCAGGGGTGGTGGATGCATTTTACATGTGCTTCCCTCAGGGGAGCATGAGTATTCCAGACTCCGAGGATGCTGATGAATGAACTGAGGGTTGTGTCATCGCTGGTGGCTGAAAACACGCGAGACCAGTTGGCACTGAACAGGTCTAGTAGAAGGGCATTTGTGTCAAGTGCCCTGAGGAAGCGATGCCATATGTATTTTGGGACTGAGTAGGAGAGGCACACCTTCAGAGTGAATCTGTAGGTAGCCCATGCATGATCATGCAGTTTGCACTGCGCAGTTAGGGTGGCATTGATCCAGGGGTGGTGGATGCATTTTACACGTGCTTCTTTCAGGAGATCATGAGAGTTCCAGACTCTGAGGATGCTGATGAATGAGCTGAGGGCCGTGTCAATGCTGGTGGATGAGAACACGTGAGACCAGTTGGCACTGAACAGGTCTAGTAGAAGGGCGTTTGCGTCAAGTGCCCTGAGGGAGTGATGCCATATGTATTTTGGGACTGAATGGGACAGACGCACCTTCCTGACATAATGGGTCAGGCAGGTGCTGGCCCGGTGGAGCTGACGGTTGAGGAGCTGGACGCCACACCTCGTGCCACACTGGCAACCTGGATTCAGTGATGGACTCAGGAAGGGGGGTCAGCAAGGAAGGGAGAGGATGGAGTGTCCGGAAGACAGCTCTTCTCTCCCTGGGGTGGGATCCAGGGATGCCCAGTGTTCTGGTGGCCCCTGATAGAGAGATCGGGGGCACGCTGGTGCACTGGCCAGCATAAGGGGTGGAGTGCAGCAGACACCAACAGGGCAGCCATGTGCAGGTGTCACTGCATGCTGCACTCCTAGGAGGAAACAAGGAGGAAAACCCCTGCCAGCCAGGTGAGGTGACGCCGGGTCTCCCGAGGTGGAACCCACAAGTTCAATGCCAGCCACGAACCCAACCTTATCCCTGGGGATGCTCGGCCTCCTCCTGTATGGGCCTGGCAGGAGAGGAGGGGAGGGGATCCTGATACTGAAGCTTCAGTTGGGGGAGTGGTTCAGACGAGCGGTTAAGAGATGATGCCGAGCGAGTCCACCTGAGAGATGCCCCGGTTTGTCAGGCGTAGAAACAGAATGTAAAAAAAAAATAAAAAATTGGTCAGGCAACTATTGTTAAAAACATTTGGGAGGATGCCTGAAGCAAAAATATGGTGGGGGAGAGAAGAGAGTACCCAGTCAAGTAGAGAGTGGTTTGGTGAGCAAGGGTTCAGCTGCATTGATTCCTTTATGAGCTGGGTAAGATTCAGTAGTTCAGTGTTGTGCATTGTGGGCTTGGAGGCCAGGAAGAGGCAGTTTAAACTGAAGTCCCCAGTGGGATCCGCTTCCCAGAGGATGTGTGTGTTGTGATGGAGGAGATGCATGTAACCAGAGAGGCTAGTGAGTCTCTAAGTGAAGCATATAAAGCCTCAATGTATAAGGGTAGAGTGCCTGAGATAACAAGCTTGGCTACAATTAGCTCATGGGAGGAGGGGAGGGACTCATGCAGGAAGATGGATCAAGAGAGGGACTGGTGAATATATAGGGCTACCCCGCCTTCCTGTTTGCCCATCCAGGTGGAAAAGCTTGTAATCCGGAAGTGTGAGGTGGGAATTCAGTACCCTCGAGGACAACTAAGTTTCAGAGACACAAAGTATGTCGGTGGAGTGCTGGGTAATCCAGACTTTCAGGTCATCCAGTTTGGGGGAGAAGGCTCCTGGCACTGAAGTGAAAAACTTTTAAGCCTTTCAATAGGTCTGATGGGGAGGATGGGGAAGATGGGCCTGGGTTGGTTTCTATATCACCTGCGAGGAGCAATAGGAACACAAGTAGAGGGAGAAGGGAGTTTTTTTTCCCGTCCTTTGTGTTGTCGGGAGAGTGAGGGGTGCCGAGAGGGAAAGGAAGGGCAGCAGATGCAAATGAAAGCTTCTAGGCTGAACAAAGGGGTTTGCAGCTCAGTGGTAGAGTGCATACATTCCATGTACGAGTCCCTGGGTTCAATCCCCGGCATCTCCATTTCTGTTTTAGGTGGCAGTATAGCGCAGTGGGTTAAGGCTCTGAGCAGCAGATCTGGAGATCTGGGTTTGAATCCCACAGCCACCTAGGTGTATACTGTGTGATCCTGAGCAAGTCACTTAACTTCTTTGTGCTCCCAGGTCACATCTGGAAACAAGCTCCGGCTTAGTCTGATTATTTCAACTCCACATTCCTGACTAACACTAACTCTCCATCTAAATTCTGGAGGGTAGTTCATACCCTGTTCTCTCCCCACCCTCCCCTCCCTCCAGTTCTCAAAATAAATAACTCCCTAGTTTCTGACCCTGGCTCTGTGGCCAATTAATTTAATGTCTACTATACCTCGTTCGCCATGTCTCTTCTAAATTCCCTCTCCCCATTGCCACCTACTAACTTCAGCCCTTTGCCTCAGCCAGTGCCTACCCTTCCCCCATTTTCCTTTTCTACTATCTCCCCTGACTAAGCTTTTAATGTTCTCCTATCCCTCAACCCCTCTAAAGGCTCCTCACCAGATGAGCTCGATCCTAAACTTCTCTACCTTTCTGCTCCTGCAACTGCTTATCCCATCTCCTTAATCCTTAACCTGTTCTTTATTTCTGCCCAAGTACCCTCATCCTTGAAACATGCTGTAGTCCTTCCTCTCCCCAAAGGTGGTGACACATCCGCTCCTGGCAACTACTGCCCCATTTCCCTCCTTCCTACCCTTGTCAAACTTCAAGAACATTTAGTTCTCTTTCAACTGTCATCCTTCCTTTCTGATTCCTCCTTCTTCACCCCTTTCCAATCTGGTTTTTGGAAGAGCCACTCAACAACCACCTCCCTCCTCAGGTTTACTGACTCCATCCTTTCAGGGATGGATGACAGCCTGATTACCGTGGCCATCTTTGTCGACCTAGCCAAAGCTTTCAACACTTTCCCACCCCCTGCTTCCTGATTCACTCTTCTCAGCTGGCATTGCCAGTCAGCCACCAACTGGTTTAAATCTTACCTCATTGGCAGGACCCAGTCAGTGAGAATCCTTGATTCCATCTCCCCTCCACCCCCCCATCAACACTGATGTCCCTTGGGGCTCAGTGCTTGGTCCCCTACTCTTCTCCATTTTCCTTAAGGATCTTCCCACAGCCTGCTCATCCTCTTCTATCCACATGTACGCTGGCAATACTGTTTTGTACAGTTCTGGCAAAAACCCTGCTGCTGCGCAAACCAGCTTACAGCATGACTTCAACTAAGTTCAGCTCTGGTTTGCTTCTCACCAGCTTTTTCTAAATGTCAAGAAGACAGTCTCAATGACCTTTGGCACCAGGCAGAGACTCTCTAGGCTCCCGGCCCTACCCACCTTCCACACCGTTGATGGGACCATCTTGGAGGATACCTCCTCATTTCGATATCTGGGAGTTTGGCTGGACCAGCACCTCAACTTCTCTGTGCATATCGATGCTATCTTGAAGAAACTGTGCCCCAAGCTTGGTGCTCTGTACAGGAATCATAGTTGCATCCCACTGACTGCGAGGCATGAAACTGTCCAGAAGATGATACCCCCCATCTTTGACTACTGTGACATAGTCTATGGTGCTGCTCCCAAACGTTCCCTGACCAAGTTAGATACTCTTTAACTCCTTCTGCCGCTTTGCTATTGGCTCCTCTTCCCGCTCCCACCACTGTGAACTCTATCGCTCTCTAACCTTCCTTCCACTATCTCACAGATGCATCTCTCACTGTGCCAAACTAACCTCCAAATTCTGGTTCGGGGGGCTCCCCTCCTATCTCTCATCCTCTCTCTCCACTCCACCTCCCCACCCACTCTCTCAGATCAAATGACACCCGCACCTCGACGGTCCCTCGTCACTCCACCCTCATCGGTCAGACTGGTTTCACCCATCGTTTCCCTAAAACCTGGAATTCCCTCCCCCCTGAAATATGACACTCCTCCTCCAACTACTCCATTACCTCTGTCCTACACAATTACCTTTCCCTCAGTTGTTCCTGCTTTAACCCACCTTAATACCTATCCCCAGTTTCTGCTTTCCTACCATGACCCACTCCAGCAGTGTTCTCAACATCCTGAAGGGGGGGGGGATCAGGAAATGACTACCCCTTCTCCTCATATTCAGTTCTTGCCTCCCTCCCTTTCTTCACCTGCCCTTCTGGGACACCAGTGTGCACAACCTAACCCCATCCTTGTTACTCCTACAGCACTTACGTACTACCTTGAGCCTGTTCCTGGTACACTCATGCACTATAAATGGTTCTATCGCATTATTACTGTTTTGTATGTTCATATGTTCTTCTGTAGGATTTTGGACATGTGTTGTAATTTACCCGATGTTGCACTACTGTTTATTGTACAATACCTTGTGTTCCAACTGTTGTACAATCTTACAATGTTGTATTGTTTGTATTACCCACGTACTATTGTAACTGATCATCCTTCACAACCCTATGTAACCCTTCCCCCAGGTCACACTGAGAGATGAGCAACTTGTTGTTCTGTGTGCCCTCCTGGTGAAACATTTCAATAAATAAATAAATAGTGTGCTACTCCCGGTTAAACAATGTTCCCTTTCCCCTTCCCTTCCCTTTCCTTTCCCAAAGGGGAGCACAAAACTCCCAGGTGTATAAGGGGTACGATAGAGGATGGCATGGGGAGGGGAGAGAAAGAGAACTGGAGAAGAGAGTACAGGAGGACAATGGGTGGGGGAGAGGGAGGGGTGCTAGAACAGGTAAGAAAGCCAAAGCAGAGAGGGACTAGGGGTGACATAATAAAATGGGGAAGATGGAGGGGCTAAAAGAAACTGCAGTGAAAGCTGTAATAAATCCATCTCCCTAGTTTCAATATCGGACTTCATCATGACCACAAGAAGGGCTGCTCAAGACCTTTAACCTGTCCTAAGTGTGACAGGAATCCTGGCCTGTGGCAAACAGTAAAGGTAGCATCCTCCCACGTAGACAGGCTGGGAGGGATAATAATGGAAGGGAGACCAGGCACCTTGGTAATGGTCTGTCCCCATAAAGCAAGCCCCCTAGCAGCCTGTCAATTGCCGCATTATGAATATCAAAGATAGGACCTCAGGGGGGACCTGGGTGTAGCACACTGGATCCTCTCTCCCTGTGGGTACAGTCATCCAGAGGGGCTTCACCACAGTCTTCCTCCATTCTTCATCCTGTATGGTAGAGACAGAATGGTACTCCTGCATGTCGTCGATGTGGTCGACTGCAAGGAGTGAGCCTTCAAGTCTGTCGACACTCGGGAAAAGAGCTGGTGCAATGGCCTGAGAGGCATGGCCATGAGGTTTTGGTTTAGATGCCTCGTAGACGGGATCCTTGTTACAGGAAGAGGAGGTAAGAGGCATCTTAACATATCTGTACCAGACTAGAGTACCGTCTGGGCATCAGAGCGCATGTAATCACTGGGAATGCCGGTGTATGTCGATGGGGGAGGCAGATGGGGGTTACTACATGTAACTTTATCCCATAAACCACTGTTATATTGTGTTCTTTTTGTTATCTGTATTGCACCTGTATGTTACCACTGTTGTATCTCACACTGTAACCATGTCTACCCTCCCTGCGACGAGGTGTCTTTGTAAATGAGTCCCTGACTCAAAGGTTGTAAATCCAACTTTCAGAATAAATAAAATAAATAGAGGCCCCACTGGTGATATTTAATACCTATGTATGTCAACAGTAGAGGCAGAGGCATCACCAATGTTGGATATCTGTATATGTCAATGGGGGAAGCAAGGACACCACCATCGATGTTAAAGAGCTGGTATGAAACCATGTCAATGGGGATGCAGAAGCGCCACTGTTAGTGTTGAGGAACCAGCATGAAGATAGGTTGACAGGGGTGGCAGAGGCACCACTGTAAATGAGGCGATGTTACTGGCCAGAGCAAAAAAGTCGATGGTGGAGGGAAAGGCGCCACTGCCTACATCATTGTAGAGGTTGAGTACCTGGTACAGGATGCCCCTGGACCCCAACCTTGGTGTCCTGCTGTATAAATATATATACCATGGGAGTACAAACACATTTGGAAGCTAAAAGCTATTATTTTCACAGAAGACGTAGCTATTGTGCAAACAAAAGTTAAAACCGTGTTATTTGCACAGTAGACATACTCCTTGCTTTTGACATGAACTGGCACCCTGCAAGCAGCATATCAAACAGTGGCGCTGTCACTTTAACCATAAAAGCAAAAGGTTTGGCTTAACATCACTAATAATTGGGGCTGGCAGTATAGCCCAGAGGTTAGAGTAATGAGCTGTGAATGAGCTTGGTACATCCAGTAGACCAGACCTGGGTTTGATTCTCACATCCTCCACTTGCACACTGTGGGACTCTGAGCAAGTCACTTACCTGCCCAGTGCTCCAAGGTCACCCCCTGAAAACAGGCACTTGTGCCTAGTGGGCCTTACCTGGTTACCAAAGACTAAAAAAAAAAAATTTATGAACAGAAAGGAAAACTGTAAAAAGATAATCCATTTACATAACACAGCACATTTTTTACCTGCAATAGACATGATAATCTGTTCACATAACATAGCACGTTTTTTACCTGCAACAGACAAAAAAGTGGAAACTCCCATGATATACATTAGATATCCCATGAGGTAGTCAAAACATGCATGCTATTTGGTTTGAAATGGTGGTGTTATTGCCACTGTGCACTCGTGCAAGCGTGCAGTAACACCAACATTCCAAACCAAATAAAATCCATATCTGAAGTTACCTCATGGGCATGCATCAATTACAACTTTGTACAGCAGGAATATATGCATTACGTTAGCAACTGTAAAACTGGGGCTATCATATTCTCGGACCACGCTCATGTGCTTTTTCCCCCTAGATCAGGAGTCCCCCTAAGACTCAGTGAAGACTTAATGCTTTTCACCTAATTGGTGGAATTTAGGAGTTTTCTTCGTGAAAAGATCTTGGTGATTCTGGAGTTCAATGAAGGTGGGGAGCACATGGAGGTGGTCATGTGGGATACACTGAAAGCAGTCCTTAGAGACCATATCACAGAATACAATGCCGGGAAATGGAAGGAATGCTCCCAGAGAATGGCTGCCCTATATGATAGTCAGTTTCCTGCAAGAGACATACAAGCAGGAGGGGGGGGGGACTGGTCAGCAGTGGACCACATAGCTAAAAAAGAAACCAGACTTGGGGATGCGTTTCTTTATTTACAGGTAAAAAAAATAATAATTTTGGGCACACTGGAGTGGGCTCCCAGTGTGCCATGTGTTTGGGGGGGTACATGATGCTGACAGGGATTGGGCACCCCGTTGACAAAGAAAGTGTGTGTGCGTGGGGGGGGGAATAGGATGCCGATGGGAACTGGGCACCCCTGTTGGCAAACAAACTGAACTGGGGTGGGACATGACGACGCAGGGATTGGGCACCCCTGATGTCAGCTTGTGGGGATTGTGTGGCGGGTGGCAGGAGCTGCTATATTTACTGGAATGTTTCACCAAGAAAGTCGCATAATGGAGCCTTGTCATCTGACGCCCCAATGAGGAAATTGCACCTCATTGGAGCGGCAGGTTTCTTTCAACTTCGTGGCTCTCTTTGAAACTGATGTCATCACTAGCATGCTCTCCAATTGGTGGATGAGGGACGCACCCACTAAAGCATTCCCTGCATTTGCCAACACTGACACACCTCTGAATGTTTTTTTTTGTTGTGGTTTGTTTTGTTTAACCAGGAGTAGCACACGAAGCTGAAAGCTTTTTTACAGGTGTGACCTGGGAGCACAGGGAAGTTAAGTGACTTGCTCAGGCTCACACAGTATGCAAGTGGAAGCTGTGGGATTGAAACCCAGGTCTGGTCTGCTGGATGTCACCAGATTTGCAGCTCAGAGCCTTAAACCACTATTACCATGTGCTACTACCTCAAGATGTTGCTTGTGCACGTGCAAGACAACATTATGAGTAGGTGCCAACTGCAGTGTGACAACCTCCTGACATGTCTCAGACACGCACGCACACACACACACACACACACAAAACCAGTCACTTCCTGAGCCTCTGCCTTCTCACCTCCCCACCCACTTCACACGTGCCTCACTCCCTGCCAGTGTGATCTGTCTCCTGAGACCACAGTAATTCTGTGTTCTGTCTCACCCACAGTTGTTTCATCCATGCTCAGCTCAGTGACCTTACACAGTATAAGAGTAGGTACTGTGCACTACTGCTTATAGAGCTTAGAAACTGAAACTGATGGCAATAGTATACGTTTCATGCTATACTGGCAGAACTGCTCTTCTCGTAATAGGGACAGCCACTGAATCAGGACGAAAGGCCAGCCACCTGGGCATTCCAATTACGCGGCTTCTACTACTTTTGTTCTGAGGGGGTAGCGTGCCACTTTTGTTCTGAGGGGGTAGTGCACTAATTTCATGACTTACAGAACAATATGGCCTGGATCCCTCTGTACAGACAGTTGGTGAGACCCTATCTGGAGTACTATGTGCAGTTCTAAAGACCCCATCTCCACAAAGACATAGACAGAGTGGAGGCTGTCCAGAGGAGGGCAACCAAAATGGTGCAGGGTCTGCACCAGAAGACATACGAAGAGAGACTAAAGGATCTTTTTTTTTTTTAATTCAGCTTTATTGGCATTATTCAGGTACATCATTTTAATACATTAGATTTGTATCCATACATGTCTCTTACAAAAACTAGAAATTTCATTCATTGTTTTATGTATTCTGTCTCTGCTACAGTACAATATTTAATATTAAGGCAATTTTGCCCTGTACAATCAAAACTTCTTTGTCTCTTAAGTCTCCAATTATTTGGTCACTTACTCCTTTATATATATGTCGGACCACAGCCCATCTACAAGAACTCAGCCACAATCTGTCAGCCTCCCTAGTGAAACCTCCCTTAGAAATGGTACTGTTCTTTTCTGCTCTTTAAATGAGGAATTGTTATTCTATGTTTATCTCTCTAGAGGATCGCCAGATTTCCCATCTGGTCCACCTTCTTAGATAAGTGGGGGTTCTGTTGTTGATTTTGTAAGTTAGCTCTTCAAGCTCCGCAATGGAAATTATTATTTTTATCCAATCGGAAATAGTGGGGGGATTAGGGTGAAGCCATCTCTTCGTAATGGCTTTATGTGCTGCTGTTACCAGTATGGTCAAAGGTATATTGAGTCGCGGATCCTTTATGTCCTCCAGTGAGGAGCCCAGGATCATTCGGGCCAGTCCAGTGGACTCAGCACTAGAAAAATCTCCCTAATTGCCTTGATGACGTCATTCCAAAACGCCCGGAAGTCACCACAGGACCAGAAGATATGAAGTTGGTCAGCATCCACTGAGCCACATTCCCTCCAGCAATGAGCTGAAGACTCTGGGTTTCTTTTGTTGATTACATGTGGGGTTAAAAAGTATCGGACCTTAATTCGCCAGGAAAATTCCTGCCAATATGGTGATTGTGTCGTTTTTTGGTGAGGGAAAATATTCGGTCCCAATTAAGTCCCTTAGTTCCCAGGGAGTCCCCTCGGACTGTTTTTTTTTTTTATATTAGTCAGCGAATCCTCTGTCAATGATATTAAATCTTTGTAAAAGAAGGAGATCATCCCTTTTTGGGTGTCAGCACCCTTACCCTGCTGAAAGGCTCCTAGGAACTGTTGGGCTCTAGTTGCCTCTATGTCCATCTTTTTTAACTTACATATATAATTCCTGGCCTGCAAATATCTGAAGTGATCTGTATTTTGCAAGTCGTAGGTATTTTTAAGAGATTCGAAATCTAGGAGGTCTCTCCCTACAAACTTAGAGATATCTCAAGCCTTCCCTCCCATATGTGAAATCTGTTATCCAGACGTTCTGGATGGAAGTCTGAGTCCCACGCTAGTCTCCTTAGTGGCCAAATGGAGTTCCTAATTTTATATTTCTGCCATATTCTATGGATGGATCTGGTTGTATCCCTGATTGAGGATAATTTCGGGTAAGGCTGTCTATTAACATTGGGCACTAGAAGTTTAACTTCTAAGGGATAAGACCCCAACTCCTTCTCATCCTCTCTCTCAATGATTTGCCAACCAGTGGGGGTGCAAGGGTTGGACCACCTCAAGGCCGTCTTTAATTGGGTCACCAAGAAGTAATCCTCTAAGTCTGGGAGAGACTGACCTCCTTTCTCCCTCTTCGTTTGAAGAATTTTTAAGTTGATTCTAGGTTTCTTGGAGCCCCAGATGAACTTGGTTAACATTTTGTTCCAAGTTTGAAACGTCTGTTTGTGTATATGGAGTGGGATACATTGGAACAAATATAAGAATCTAGGTAGTGCGTTCATTCTCGGGGTATGTATTTTAGTGTACATTAGGAAATTCAGCAGGGACCACCGTTGGAGGTCTTTTTGTAAACTCGTTATTAAGGGAAGATAGTTTGTCGGGAATAACTGGGAATATTGTTTTGTAATATATACCCCCAAATATTTCATTTTGGATGCCTTCCAGTTTAATGGGAGGAGGTTACCTATCTCTGCACTAGGTTTATAAAAGAAAGTAAGCACCTCTGTCTTATTTTTGTTAAGGCAGTACCCCGCATGCCTACCAAATTCAGTCAGAATTGTCCATACTTCTTGTATGGATTGTTGAGGGTGTGTAAGGGTCAGGAGAACATTGTCTGCATAAAGCGAGATTTTCTTTTGGAGGTCGCCCATTACCACTCCTCTTACTTCCTCTGCTTCCCTCACTACTTCTGCTAACGGCTCGATGTATAATGCGAATAGTAGCGGAGACAAGGGACAACCTTGACGTGTGCCTCTGCTCAAGTTAAACCTCTCTGAGATACCTCCGTTTACTCAAACGTAGGCCTGTGGGTTTAGTATATCGCCCGAATAACATTTATGAATGCAAGGGGAAAGCCCCTATGTTCTAATACGGCAAATAAGAAGCTCCAGGACACTTTGTCGAAGGCTTTTTCAGCGTCTAAGCTCAATAAACAAGCGGGTACCTTTGTTCTTTGGATGGTGTCTATTATATTTATCGCAGATCTGACACTATCTGGAACCTGACGTCCGGAGATAAAGCCCATTTGGTCTATATGTATACGGTTAGGTAGTATGAGGTTCAATCTAGAGACTATTATCGCCGTGAAAATCTTATAGTCCGTGTTGAGCAAAGATATAGGGCGGTAAGATTCACATCGAGTTGGGTCTTTCCCTTCCTTAGGAATAACTGAAATTGTGGCATATTGCCAGGACGGGGGGACACACTCTGTTCCTGTCCATACCGCAGCGATCATATCCATAAGGACCGGGGAAACCTCTACTTCGAAAGCCTTATAAAATTCTGCACTCAGCCCATCGGGGCCTGGGCATTTGGCCATTTTTAAACTTTTTATTGTGTGTTTAAGTTCTAGCAGAGTAATGGGTCTTGTTAGGGTTTGTGCTGCTGCTGGGGAAGGGGGAAATGGAATTCAAATATGTCTTTTTCTGTTGTGGAAGTTATTTCTTAGGGAGGAATACAGTTTCGTGTAGTAATCCACAACTTTAAGCTATTGTGAAACATGTACAAACTTACGCTTATTATCAGAGAGTAATTGTCAGATAGTCGCCCTAGCATGTTTTGTCTGAGCCTATAAGCTAGTATTTTGATTCCCTTGGCCCACCTTCATAATATTTTGCTTTAAATAAAATAAAGCTTATCTCTCATTTTCTGTATTTTTGTAGTTGTTGTCTGCTTTCATTTAGTTTCCTTTCTCTCCGCGTCCCACTTAGCTTTCTGTTCCATTTCCCATTCTTTAATTTGAAGAATCAGCTCCTGTTGTTTCTGGGCTGTCTGCTTCTTCTTTTGGGTGGCTAACTGAATAAGTTTGCCCCTAACCATCGCTTTAAGGGAGTCCCATATTATTTGGGGAGAAATTCCCGGTGTGACGTTCTCTTCTAAGGATCTTTTAATAATAAGTTCCTTGACTATATCTTTGTCCTGGAGAAGAGAGATATTCAACCTCCAGAGAGTTTTTTTTCTTTGTTAGGCCTAGATTTAACTCTGGGTAGAGTGGGCTGTGATCCGACAAAACTGTAGTTCCCACCCACATTGATGAGAAGGTGGGAAGGTCCCTTGTAAAAGTAAAAAACATATCTAACCTCGAGTAAATAGCAAACCTTGGGTAAAGCATGTGTACTCTTTGTTATTGGGATATTTTTCCCTATTATGTCTACCATACCAGTTGTTGGGCTAATAGCTTAAATGCTTTAGCTCTATGGCCAGTCAGTTCAGGTAATCGGACGTTGTATCCATTTCTCTATTGAAATTATGTTCCAGTCCCACCCATAACCAAGGTACCACTTGCTTTTCTGCCACTAATTGTAGTACATCCCGATAGAAGGAGACCGGAGACCCCGGGGGGACGTATACATTAACAAAAGTGACCAAGTGGTCCTGTATTGCACCTATTACTATAATGTATCTTGCCCCAGGGTCCTCAATCACCTCCCGCATCTGGAAAGGCAATGTGGGTGAGAATAGAATGGCCACCCCCTCTTCCTGCCTCCCGTGAGAGAGGAATGGTACAAGTTGGGTAACGCCTTGCATTTCAATTTCTGGGCTTCTGTGGGGGTGAGATGCATTTCTTGTAGGAACGCTACTTCACATTTTTGCTCAGATAAATATCTTTGCAATCTTTTCCTCTTAATGAGGCTCGTACATCCGTTTATATTAAAGAAGACTACCTTTGATAGTTGATTAATCATTTATATATACCCTTGTCTTAACTATTAATCTCAGAGACTCTGCATATATGTATGGACATTTTTAAACAGTATAGGTACCTTGCCCCAGTTTAAGCCAACAAACATCAATACTTAACAATTTTACTATTAACATTAACAAAACTGGCATTAAACAGTTAAACTTTGGCTTAGACCTCATACAAAATCGAGCCTTAAGCTGTAGCAGTGAATTAATGCCTCTGGTCTCCAGATCACGGGACCATGAGACTTTATTCCTTTCAGTCGTACTTCCTAGGTGAAACTGAGTGGTGTATCTCATTATAGGAGGAATTGTCCAAATTGTACTTTTAAGGGAGCTCGAGAGTGCAATGAGATCTCCCCTTGGCCCTGTCAGAGAGTCCCTGGTTTGGCCATCCTCCTGCTCGTCATTGCTCCGACATAGCACCATGCAGGCAGTATTCCCCCACACTCTTCCCCACCCCCCACTCCCGCTCCCGATCCAGTGGGGCCAGGGAAGGGAGTAGGGAGCGAGAATAATATGATTCGCTCTCTGGCTGGATATTATTCTGTTTAACCTGATGCAGCACCTCTCATGTTCTCTAAGAGCCATCAACTTCATCCCCCAAGTCCCGATTTCAGGTTGGCCCACCCCATTTCCTGAGCCTCCCTGCTTTAGGTTAGACTCTTCAATTCCTACTTGTAGGAAGAACCTCAGTTTCACGTCGAGATCACCCTGCGCCCCCCGCCCACAAGTTGCCTGTTTGGGTCCAGTGCGGCTCCCGCTCCTCACCTTTTTTTCTCTAATTTAGGAGTCACCCTCGGGTCCTGCTTTTTCAACATAGAGCATTTCTAGACCAATCTTCCCCCCTCAACTTCTGGCTGTTGTCTACCCTCTAATCAGGAATCACTTTATAGCACGTTTGAATTCCTTTGCAAATACGTTAACTGTTGCCTAGTACATCAGCTGGGGATTATTCCCTTCTGACCTCTCTCTTTCTTTTTCTTTCACGGGGAGGACATTATCGCCATCCATTACCCATGAAAAAAGAAAAAAAAAAAACCCCATTTACCCCAGAATGTGGGCCGGTGTTCGAGGCTCCTCTGCAACATGGTGTCGCCCCTTACTGGGAGATAGCATTCCCCCAAACCCAGCCGTCAGCTGTCTTCTGCGATCTGGGGGGGCAGCCTTCCTGTTACAGTGAGCCAACGGGACCACATCCGAGAGGCGATAAATTCATTTGACTAGCTTCTCTAACGCACTTCCCCTAATCCACCACGTCAGCGAGGGATTGCAGGCATTTCAAAGACTCAGGGGTATGCCAGATCCGGTGTTGATTCCAACCCCATAACCGGTCATGATCTGCAGCCCCTTTCACTACTCACAGCTGTATTAACTTGTTTTTTTTTTTGTTCTGTTTAGTACCTCTGTTTGTTCTTCTGAGAAAGCCCTGGCGACCCCAACGCCACATGATTCCATTGGCTCGCTCGCGCCACCCACAGCCCCTATGCGACTATTAATTTGCATAATATATTAGGGTCTTTGCAACTGCCTAATTCCCCATCCCCGGAACAGCCAAGGTTACCAGCAGTTGCAAAAGTGAACCAAGCCTTTGTATGCGGTAATGAAAGTTCTAAAAGTCCGTGGAGCTCTCCTGCAGTTTCAACTTGCTTTAGGATGGGAGTTCTTAGGGCAAGAGGCTCCGAGAGCTCTCCCAGAGCGGCCAGGGTAATCCGGCTCGCTTTTGGTTCGGATCCCCCCCTCCTCTCCACCTCCCCTCCCACCCTCCGCCCCCTTGGGGCTTTACAATTTGCTGTAATAACCCCTATTTTCCAACTAGTTTTAAATAAGCCATTTTTCAGGTGGCTAGAGTCCTTGATTGTGACAAGTTTGAGTCCCGTTGAGCTATATTCACTGCGCAGATGAGCTCCGATACCTTCACCTTATGGGGAAGCAGGGTGTCGTCATCGGGAAGGGTTCTAGTGGAGATGCGTGTATCAGGGGGTTCAGCTAGGTTTAAGACCATCTTTGAATCATTTGGGGCTCCTCTGTTGCTCCGTCTGAAGCTCCTCAGCATCAGACACCTCTTCCCCCTCCTCCTCCGTTCGGTCAGTGTGGTGAAGGTGTCCGGCAGCTTTGTTCACGGTTGCAACATCTGCGTATCTTTTGATCATCATTGCAATGTCTGTACGAAGATTTGTTTGTGGGTTTCGCAATGTGGATCCTTTTCTTGCCATACCCTTCTGTGCTACTGTCCAAGCTGATGTGAGGAGGTCTTTCTCCAACTTTTCTTTCAGCAGTGGAGGTGTGGAGATACTGAGCCCCTCCAGGTAGGGTGTCGCTGTAAGCAGATCCTTGAAGACTTTATTTCCTTGTTGGGTGCTTATTTTAAGTTTGGCAGGATAAAAGATTTGTGCTTTATGGCCCTTAGCTCTCAGTTGTTTAATTATGGGCCAGAGGGTCTTCCGCGCCTCCTGCACCTCCGCGGTGTGATCATTATCAAGCGAAATTCTGTGACCCTTGAAAAGGAGGTTATTTTGCATCCAGGCCCGTCTGAGGATATCTTCTTTCCTTCTGTATGACGAGAGCCTCACTACAAATGACTGGGGCCTCACTTCTGGGTTCCCTGGGTGTGGGACAAGGGATCGGTGGGCTCGATCTATTTCGAGGTCCAGTTCCTCCGGGAGTTTAAGCGTCTCCCATAGTAGCGACTGGATGAAGGTGATAGTGTCTGGTTCTTTCTCTTCTAAGCCCTCTGGAATCCCATAGATGCGAATATTTTGTCATCTTGATCTCCCCTCCAGGTCATCTATTCGACGGTTGAGCTCTCGGCCTCTAGCTAAGAGGTAAAGCACGAGACGATCCTGTCTATCCGACTGTTCTATTGCTTGTGTGAATCCCAACTCTAGTTGTTCTGTTTTATGATCTATTCGATTTATATCCGCTCTGAGATCCGTGAGTGTGTGGTCGATTTTTGCAAACGTCTTCGCTGTTTGTTTGATCGTTGTTATTATATCTTCTTGTGACAGCTCACGTTGTGGAGAGGCCTGCAGCATGTCTGACCGTGCTCCGCTAGTCTCTGGCATCGCCTCTATATCAGCTTGTATCATCTCTTTCAATTTTTGCATAGGAGTACTTAGAGGCTTTCCTGGTCTGTTTCTCTTCTGTTTTGCTGGAGATGCCATTGTTAGAGATGCGATTACACTAGATTATATTTAGTGGGGTTGAGGAGCTCCTCACTTAAGGCGCCATGCCAGTCAGTGACGTCATCAGAAGTCAAGACTAAAGGATCTTAATATGCATACCCTTGAGGAAAGAAGGGAGAGGGGGGATATGATAGAAACTTTCAAGTACCTCAAGGGAATCAACAATGTCCAAGAGGGTAGTACCTTTCAGAAAAAGAGATGTGCAAGAACAAGGGGGCACAATTTGAAGTTAGAGGGGGAATGGCTCAGAGGTTATGCGAGGAAGTATTTTTTCACAGAGAGGGTTGTGGATGCCTAGAATAGCCTTCCTAAGGAGGTCATGGAGTCAAGAACAGTGGGGGAATTCAAGAATGCATGGGACAGACATAAGGCAATTCTAGTGGGGGGTAGGAGGAAATAGGCTGTTGGTTAACTAGTATCTGCAACTTATCCATCAGGTAGGAAAATGGGCAGACTAGGTGGGCCAAGCGGTCCTTATCTGCTGTTAAATTCTATGTTTCTATGGATAGGTGAGAATCTTTTTTAGGTGCCACCAGGTTCGCTACCTTAAGCCCCTCCCCTCGAGGAGAGGGACTGAGCTCAGGCCCCCACTTTGGTTCTTGCTTTGATAACACACATTATAACTCAGATTTCTGCACATTTAATCACTATCTTTCACCAGGCACTAAAAGTCACTTACCTCTACAATACCTTATTTGCTGCAGCAAATTGGGGTGAAGAACTATGGCAAGCTGTAGACCAAATCAGATGGAAGGGGGGATGTTTAGAGGCAAGCAGAATCAACTCATTTCACATCTGGCAGGAATATGCCTGGAAGCATCTTTCTACTAATTTAAAAAGTACAGTAAGAACTTACCATAACAGTAGATCTTCAAGAGAAGCTCTTTAGCAGGTCTCACCAGTAGGACTAAGCCGCCAGATGCTAGGACCACATGGAAAACTTCTAGCCAGCAGTCTACCATGGGGGACGGCCGACATCAGCTGCTGATGTCAGCCTAT
The DNA here is from genome assembly GCA_016271365.2 of Neoceratodus forsteri. Taxonomy (NCBI): domain Eukaryota; kingdom Metazoa; phylum Chordata; order Ceratodontiformes; family Ceratodontidae; genus Neoceratodus; species Neoceratodus forsteri. The sequence continues at coordinate 425,862,536 of CM028138.1, forward strand.
CCTATAAAGATGGGTGGTCCCCCACACCTACCTCAGTTGTCCCACTGGAGACCCAAACAGGCAGCGTATGGAGAACCAAGGAGGTACCCGAGAGCCAAAAGAAAGCCAGATGTAGTGCGAGAGAAACAAACAGTAGCAGGGGGAAGGAAGGAGGGAAAACAGGGTCTGCTGCAAGAGCTTTTCTCGAAGATCTACTGTTACGTTAATTCTTAGGTAACTACTATCTTACTTCGAGGAATGCTCTTGCAGCAGGCCACATCAGTAGGACTGAGTCCCAAGCAGTACCAGATATCACCAGGAAAATAACCCTGGGAGGAGAACAGAAGAGCAGCTAAGAGCTCAGGAGATAAGGCCCTGAAGTACAACTAGACTGAAACTGGCCTTGCGCCTAGAGGTTATGTCCAGCCTGTAATGCCTGGTTAAGGTGTGGACAGAACTCCAGGTGGCAGCTGCACAGATGTCCGCAGCAGAAATATTTCTAAAAGAAGCCACTGATGTGGCCATACTCCTGATGGAATGGCCTTTGACTACTCCCGGAAGGGTCTTGCTGTACTTGCAGTAGCAATAAATAATGCAATTGGCCAACCACTTAGACAAACATTGCTGAGGGTGAAACAAACAACAGGTCAGATTTCCTTGAAGGCTTGGTGCGGATTGTATGGTAACACATAATCTTATGTACGTCCAAAGTATGGACCAAGGCCTCCCCCTGATTGGAATACTCAGGAAAATAAACTGGAAGGTAGATGAATTCATTCCAAGTAAACTGCAACACCACCTTAGGCAAAAACCTAGGATTAGTAGACAAAGACACCCTGTCTTTGTGAAAAAACAAATAAGGTTCCTTACACATAATCCTTTGAGAAGGAGTAACAGCAAGACCCCTAGTTCTAGTGCTCATCCTTTTCTGCAGAAAACTGCTCTCCCCTTCCTTATTTATCCCTCTGATATATTTTAATGTTTCTATCATGTCCCCTCTCCCTTCTTACCTCCAGCAAGTACATATTTAGCTCCCAGAGCCATTCCTCATAGTTTTTTTGATGCATGCCCTGGACCATTTTGGTAGCCCTTCTCTGCACTGTCTCCACCTGGTTGATGTCCTTTCTGAGATGGGGCCTCCAGAACTGGACACAGTACTCAAGGTGGGGCCTCAAGTGGCCCACAGAGGGGCAATATTACCTCCCTCTTTTTACTTGTTATTCCTCTCCCAATTCATCCCAGCATCATGCTTGCCTTACCCACCGCTTTACCACACTGACTTGTCACTTTGAGGTCATCTGTTATGATGACTGCTAGGTTCGTTTCCTGGTTAGCTGTTGCCACTACCTCCCCTCCTTGTTGGTATATTGCCCTTGGGTTCTTCCATCCCATGTGCATGACCTTACACTTTTTGTCATTGAACCCTAGCTGTCATACTTTTGACCATTCCTCCAATTGTTTAAGTCCCTTCTCATCCTATCCGCTCCCTCTTGTGTGTCAGCCTTGCTGCAGATCTTTGAATCATCTGCAAACAGGCATACTTTCCCTTCTAGTTCATTTGTAATGTCTCCAATGAAAACACTGAACAGTAAAGGTCCCAGGACTGACAACTGCGGTACCCCACTTGTCACCACCCTCTCTTCTGATCTCCCCCCTCATTCACTACTACCTGCTGACTCCTGTTGCTTAGACAGCTCTGCACCCACTTTGCCACTTCCACCCCCACCCCAGACTGTTCGACTTGTTAACTAATCTCCTGTGTGGGACCATATCAAAGACCTTCCTGAAATCCAAGTAGGCCACATTCACTGCTCCCCCCGTCCATGGCTCTTATCAATCAGTTGAAGAACTTGGTTAGGTTAGTTTGGCATGATCCCCCCACCCCCACGCAAAACCATGCTGCCTTGGATCCTGCAATTTATTACTGGTCAGGTACTCCACCATCCTCTCTTTATTAATGTCTCCATTACCTTCCCCACCGCTGATTTCAGGCTTACTGGCCTATAGTTCCCTGCCTCCTCCCTGCTCCCACTCTTGTGGATCAGTACCACATCTGCCCTTCTCCAGTCCCCTACTACTATCCCTGTATCCAAGGATAGATTGAACAGGGCTGCCAGGGGAGCAGCCAGGTCTTTCCTCAGTTCTTTTAGTATCCTTGGGCGCACCCTGTTGGTTCCCATAGCTTTGTCCACTCTTAATTTTTCCAGATGCAAAATTCCAAGCAGGAAGGTGCAGGACAGTTCGAGCTGGGCAACAGCTTTGCTTTCAATAGATGCCTGGTATGCAGAGATGGTGGAAAGGTGCACCTTGAGGGAGGAGTACCCCAAGCTGGAATCCGAAAAGGGAAAGAAGGTACTCCTAACACTTGATTCACCAGGCAGGTGAAAGGGTCCAAATGGCAAGCAGCAGCCCAAAGGGTGAAAAGCTTCCATTTCATAGCATACGCGGCTCTGGTGGAGGGTCTTCTAGCTGCCACCATGACATCTGCAACCCTAGGGGACACCCCAATTCGGGCAATAGCTAAGTTCGCAGGAGCCATGCATGGAGATGCAGGACTTGAGGTCCAGATGGACCAGGGTGCCCTGGTCCTGGGAGAGCAAGCCAGTGCACAGGGGCAGAGGCTGCAGAGGCTCCACCACCAGCTGTTGCAGTAAGGGAAACCAAATCTGACACAGCCAGAAGGGACCTATGAGAATCATTTCCACCCCTTCCAACTGGAACTTGAGCAGAACCCTCTGCAGGAACAGGAAGGAAGCAAAGGCATATAGAAACCTCCCCTTCCAGGAGAGAGAGAGAGAGACAATACATCTCACCAGAAAACTCCAGGCCCGGGACTGAGCGAACAGAAAAGCGGCAGTTTTGTGTTGAGTGGGGACGCAAGCAGGTCCAGCTCTAGGTGACCCAACCGGTCAAAGAGATCTTCAACCACCAAGGTTAGCAGCTCCCACTCATGAGCCCGTGACCTAGATCGGCTAAGATTGTTGGCCAAGATATTTTGGGTGCCTGGAACATGAATAGCTGGAGAACTTCAGACTGTGCTCGATGGCCCTATACCTAACTCTCATCGCCTCCCAACAAAGGGGGTAAGAATGGGTCCCTGCCTGCCTGCTTGTTTATGTAATACACCACACACATGTTGTCCGTCTGCACCAGCATCGGACCAGGAAGGAGATGAGTCTGAAAGGCCTGCACAGCGTAAAAATCACTTGCATCTCCAGGATGTTGATATGGAGACCCTTTTCCAATTCCATCCAGGTACCCTGGGTCTGGGGATTGGCCAGATGAGTACCCCGACCCAGACCGGATGAGTCTGTCATAAGAATCTGGCTGGGGGTCGGAAGCTGAAAGGAGACCTCCGGAGGTTGGCTGGCTCCATCCACCATGACAGAACTCTCTGGACCAGGTCAGAGACCAGGATCAACTGGTCCAGGTCATCTGTGCATTGGTCCCACTGGACCCTCAAAGTCCACTGTGGAGCCTATATATGTAAGAGGACCAGGGGGACCATGGCAATGGCTGCCACCATATGGCCTAGGATGTGCAGGAAAACCCTGGTGGGGACCTGATGACTGGAGGAAACCAGATGGGCCTGCTCCATCCATTGCTCTGCTCTGTCCTTGGGCAAAAAGGCCTTGCCCTGGCTGGTATCCAGGATCACCCCTATGTATTGAAGATGTTGGCAAGGGAAGAGGCAGGACTTCCACAGACTGACAGTGATCCCTAAGGCCTGATAAACATGGAGCATGCATTCTAGAGTTTGAAACCTGTAGTCCCTGGAGGGGGCTGCTATCAGCCAATTGTCCAGGTATGGGAACACGTAGAAGCCCTGCCATCTCAGAGCAGCCGTTACTACTGCCAGGTACTTGGTAAAAACCTGGGGGGCTGAAGAAAGGTGAAAAGGAAGGGCCTAGAACTGAAAGTGGGCTCCCTGAAAGTGGGAGTGGAGGAAGCGAAGATGGGCAGGAAAGACCTGGATGTGTAGATAAGCATCCTGCATGTCCAGAGAGCACAGTCAATCCCCCAGTGCAAAAGGGGTAACAGTCCCTGGAGAGTGACCATCCAGAAGCACTTGTACTCTATGTACAGATTCAGATGGCTCCACTCTAGTATGGGCCACAGATCCCCAGTATTTTTGGTGATGAGGAAGAAGTGGCAATAAACCCCCCTTCCCCAGTAAGATGGAGGGACAGGTTCTATGGCTCTGTTTTGGAGGAGAACCCAGATTTCCTCCCAGACAAGGGACAGGTGGGCGGGGGGTAGCAGGAGTTTACTGGGGGATTTTCTGGAGGCCACTCTAGAAACTCCAGCATATGACTGTGCTCTGTGACCTGAAGCATCCAGGTGTCTGTGGTCACTCCCCACCACCCACCCATCCAGATGTAGGGAAAAGTGACCCCCTACTGCCTCCCCCAGATCCTTGGCTGAGGTCTGGTAAGGAGTCAGTAGTAGGGTGGCTGCAGGTGCCTGGGGTGCTCTGGAGGCAGCAGCTGTGGGGACTGCCATGGCTTTTCATTTGTGCTGGCCTTTGGCAAACTGGTTTTGGGCCTGCTTGCGAGAAGACCAACGAAAGGACTGACATTGGCCCACTCTAGGCTGGGTGTGATAGAGTGAATGAACCGACTTAAGGGCTGCCCCAACTCCTGCATAGTGGAGATGATGTCCCGGACATTTCCCCCAAAGAGGTCGAGACCCCGGAAGGGGGCATCCAATATGCTGGATTCTATATCCGAGGCAAATCTGGATACCCAAAGCCAAAAGTGGCATTGTAGGCAGATCCCCGCATCCATGGCATCATAAGCAGCCCTACAAACATGGTTGCCAATGTCCGAGCGCGACTTCAAGAGTTGGGTGAGCTGCATCTTGGTGGGATCCTCAGGCAACGTCTGTACCAGGTCCCTGGCTTGGTCCTAGAGGACATTCTGGTACTGGACCATATGGGCCAGGTAATTAAGGGCCCGGATAGCCAAGGTGGTCGATATGAACAGGTGCTTACCTAGTTAGTCCAATTGCCTAGACTCCCTGTCCAGAGGAAGGGCACTAAGGTGCTTGGGCTTCTTAGTGCAGCCATGTGCTGCATTTATGACCACTGAATTGGCCTTGGGGTGACCCCTTAAGAAGGGTTTATCAGCAGGGGCATGGTAAAGACAGTCCGCTTTCTTGGGCAGTGAAAGGGAAGTGGAAAGGTGATTCCACGCCACCCTTTTGACATCCTCATAGAAATCTATCATGGGTGGCACTACCATGAGAAGGGCATCCTGCTGCCTTAGGTACACTGGCAGGCGGTGCCCCTCTGGTTCTTGCTCCTCCATTTCCCGGATCATGATGGACTGGATGTGGTGTATGACTTCCATGAACATTGGGTCGTCAGGTTGGGGGACTTAGGAACCGCCATGGGAGGGTCCTCCCCCTTGGAAGACTCCCCTGGCGAGGAGGAGGAGGAGGAAGACCCAGAGAAATCTGAATCATCCTCAGTCTTGCTGTCCAGATTCAACACCGATGATGGACGATCATCCCAGTGAGTGCCAGAACCGACGTCGGGTCGAGACCCAGAAGACCCCAATGTCTGAGGTTCACTAGGTCCAGCCTGTCCCAGATCCTCAGGCAGCAAGTCACGGGGTGGACACTGGTGGAAAGCTGGAGGTGGCCCTTGAGGAGTGGCATCTGCTTCTGGACAAAGGACCACCATGCTGAGAACAGGGCATTATAATCCACTGGGGATAGGCGGTTATACACCGTTGGATAAGGATAAGAGTTTGCCGGGTAAGGGTATGATGGTGGGGCTGGCGGTGGGTACCCAGGCACAGGACCGCCCGGCACTGGCTGAGGATCCACCATCGGCCCAACAGGCATCAGTAGGTTGCAACAAGGGGATGATGGCATTGGGCCCACAGGCTGGGGCAGCATCAGTACTGATGGCAGCCCAGCTGGCGATGGCCTGGAGCACCCGGGGGAAGGATCCGCCAGCACAGGCCTAGCCAGAGAAGCAGGCGCCTGGGTGTAAGGAGACCCCTGAGGCAAGGGCAGAGGCCGATGCAGGGGAAGAAGTGGTGGTAGCCTGCAGTGAGCATCGCCTGGAAGGTCTGACATCTCCCAGCAGTTGGAACCAACAAAGGCAGTGCTGTGGCAGAGGGGGCAACAGTTAAGGAACCGACGCCCAAGGAACCAACAGCAATGGAGTCACCTTGCCGAGAGCCCATTAGAAAAAACCCTGATGGTCAGCGGCTGGAGAGCAGGAAAGAAAGTTCCCCACCCCAAAGAGCTGCCACCTGAAATAGCACTGAGGGTGGATGGCAGAGCCATGGGGAGCCTGGAGGAAGAAAAGGCTGGCAGGGTTGAAAAGGCCAACCCCTCATGGGAGGATGACCCTGCTGTGGGTGGCAGTTTGTAGGGCAACTGTGAATGGGAAACTGGCTGGTCCTGGTCCCAATTTTTGTCCTGGTGCTTATGCTTCCCACCGGATTTCTCCTTTTGAGAAGAAGAGGAGGCCCTGAAAGACTGCCCCGGTGAGGCTGAAGTGCTCCTAGCCTGCAGGTCCTTTTCCATAGTGACCAACTTCTACTTCAAAAGATGGCGCTCCAGAGTTTTAAGACGACATCTCCAAGTGGCTTGGTTGAATTTTTGGCAAACTGGCAGGCTCCCATGTCATGGCTGGGGCCTAGGCAGATGAGATATGCAGAGTGGCAATCATTTTCAGGGATCTGTTTGCAGCAGGCACACTACAAGGAGCGGTCAGAAGATGAGGCTGGTGGTGAAGACAAACTCGTCGACGAAAACACCAAAAATTCGGTGTTAAACACTAAAGAAGGAAAATAAAAAAGTGCAGCAAGCGCGGGAAACGGCGGTCGACTGTAGCTGCAGCATCTGCTAAGGTCCAATGTGCATGGGTTGATGGTGGAAAAAGAACTGAGGTAGGTGTGGGAGACCACCTGCCTTTATAGGATAAGCTAACGTTGGCAGTGGCGGTCCCCCATGGTAGACTGCTAGCTAGAAGTTTTCCATGTGGTCCTGGCACCTGGTGGCTTAGTCCTACCAGTGTGGCCTGCTGCAAGAGCCTTCCTCAAAGTAAGATCCCTGGTTATTATAGCTAAATATGGTGAACTCCATAGTGCAGCCTGCTAGAAGCACTGTTGTGAGCAGCGGGGAACCCACACTTACATTATGTGGGACTGCCTGGTACTGAGACTCTTCATGGGGGGGGACTAGAAACCACAATAGAGTTGGTTTTGCATGCCGGGATAACACTCACCCTGGAGGTATCCCTCCTACATCACTATCCTAGGGCCCTGAAAGATGGCTAGAGAAACACCTTCTTGGTATCTGTGACAGGGTAGAATAGGACCCTGCCCCAGTTGTTATGGAGAAAGTGTTTAAATGCAAGGATCTGTTCTCTCCATTCCTATTTCTGGTTGCACAATCAAATTTTCCTGTGAGACCTAGGATTTGATCACCCTGACAGCCCTGCTATTATCTGCCTCTCGCTATCGCTCAGTCTTCACTTGCTGTTTTTGTCTTTTCCTCCCTTATATGCCTGCTGATATAAAAATACATGCAAATCATTATGTGGAAATGTAACTGATATTGGGATCCCTTTGGTTAGAAATTATATAGAGTTACTTTTTGAAATGTATATAATTATAGTTCGAGATGACTGCAAAAAGCTATTGGAAACTCGAGAGGTTACCGGAGTACAATTTTTAAGCCTTTTGCGGAAGAGCTGTGGAAAAGGGGCCTCAGCTCAGGCACACTGTGTTCCTCCCAGCACCTGCCTGAAACGTACAAGAACACTTTGGTAGATGCTTGTTAAGAATGGGGGGTTGGAAGGACTTATAAGACAGGGCTGCAACTGCTTGCAAACCGGATACAGAGACTGAATGAAAACTCTGATGATCTCCTCTATTTTATTTCGCCTTTATAAACAGTTATACTGAACAATTTTATTTTTTAGGCTACTGCTAGTACAAATAAATATTTTTGGTGAATTCTACAACTGCTCCTGGTTTTCCTATGCTTCCTGACCTGTGCCCCAATGACAAATGGTGCCAGCCTAAGTGGGATTTACGCATTGCATACTCTAAGCCAGAAGTTTTGTGCGTGGGTACTGGACCTAGTACCAGGGAAGCATAGAGAAAGGTATTGATTCTGCAGCAGCAAGTCCAGGAGTGGTTACCAGGAAAATGGCAGCCAAACTAGCAGAGACAGAAGGCCAAGCTGAGATTGCACAGCCAGCACAAGTTACAGAAAAAGAACAGGCAGTGACAGAACCTGAAAGCCTGATAGACTTTTTCAAATGGTGGGCTATACAACAAAAAGAGATGGAGAAACAGAGGAGAGAAGAGAAGAGAAGCAGCAGATGAGAGAAGAGATGCAGTGACAGAAGCAGCGATGGCTGGATACCTTGCAAGCTATCAAAGGCAGAGGATCTGGCACAGATACAGATGAGCAACAAAACACAAGCAACTTAAAAGCCATTAAACTTACGAAGTTGTGTCCCTCGGATTTTATCGAGGCATACCTAACAAATTTTGAAAGAGTTGCCACAGCCTGCCAATGGCCATGCAGCAATGGATGATCAGACTGGTACCCTACCCGAGAGGGAAAGCCCAACTTGCCTACAGTAATATGGACACTGCACAGTCAGAAAACTATGACCTGGTGAAAAGCAAAATCCTGAAAAGGTAGGACATCTCGGGAGAGACCTACAGGCAGAGATTTCGATCTCTGAAGTACAACTCAGTCGACAATCCTCGAGAAGCTGTCACTCGACTCAGAGAACTCCTGATAATATGGCTCCAACCAGAGGGTGAAACAGTCCCACAGATCAGACACATTTACAATGGAGCAATTCATCAACATCCTGCCTACATATGTGCAACTTTCAGTAAAGGAACGTCGACCAGAAAGTGGGGAAAAGGCTGTTTCTTTGGCCAAGGACTACCAAATGGACAGACAGATGCCACAGCAGTGAGGTAACAGCCAAGCACCGGTAAGACACTCTTTTTCCCATTTAAACTCTAAGCCTGATAAGAACTCTGGTGGGGGTAACAAATATGTGCCCAAAGACGTTATTTGCTATAACTATAATAAGCCAGGCCATATCGCAAGAAACTGCCATAGTAAAGAGAGTGGCACTGGAGCAGATTTGTCCTTGGCAAATTGGGGCAAGTACATAACAGATGTGAAGGTGGGGGATAAGACTGTAAAGGGACTCACTGATTCAGGAAGCAGACAGACCGTAGTGCATGCTGAAGTGCTGGGAAAACACTGTGCAAAGCGATCAGGTACTGGTGTCATCTGCATCCATGGGGACACTCTATACTATCCCACCACCTAAGTGACTATGACCATTAAGGGTGTGTCGCATCAAATGAAAGTGGGGAAGTACCCAAGTTACCTATATCTGCGATTATTGGAAATGACTTTCCAGGATTTACTGAGTTAATCAAAGAGGGAGTAAATCCTGATTTCAGCAGCTGTGGTGGCAAGAGCTCAGGCAAAGAAAATTTCAGATGGTGGGGATACTTTTCCTTTCAATGATTTTGATTCAGAGTTGTTTGAGCACAGCTCCAAGATCCAGAAATCCAGGAAAGAAAGATGATGCCTGAAGAAACTGTGGCAACGAATGACTGATGGACATAAAGAGTTAAAATATGAAAATATTGAAACTAAGCTGTTAATGGATTGTGATTTTCTTTCCGAGCAAGCTAATGATGTTTCTCTCCAGGGTTATTTTAAGAAGCTGGGGTGAAACCAAAGCAGGGTGGGCCAATGTTTAAAAAATGTAATGGGTTACTGTAAAGAGTTCGGGTTAAACCTCAGACACAGGAACAGACAGAACAATTGGTTATACCACAGAAGTATAGAACAGAGTTGTGCAGATAGCACATGATAGTCCTATGGCTGGTCACTCAGGGAGGGATCGCTCCCTTCCCAGAATGCTGTGTAGATTTTACTGGCCTGGAATTCATGAAGATGTTGCTACTTATTGTAATTCCTGTGCTGAGTGTCAGAAAGTAGCCCCAGTCATTAGAAAAGACAAGGTGCCCCTGGTACCCCTAGCCTTAATAGATGTGCATTTTGAAAGAATTGCAATGGATGTGGTTAGTCCTTTAAACAAAAGTAAAAAGGGTAATAAATTTATCCTGGTAGTATGTGACTATGCTACTCAATACCCAGAAGCAGTTACAATGCGTACTGTCACAGCTTCAAAAGTGGCAGCAGAGCTAGCAAACATTTTCAGTAGGATGGGCATAGATAAAGAAATGATCACTGATCAGGATAGTAATTTTGGTGCTGCATTACTTAATGAGCTTTGTAACACGGCACCGCAGAGACCAGGAAAAGCGAGGAACAGCACTGGCAGAAATGACCCAGGTGACACCAACTGAGCGGTGATTAACCCACAGGTAACGCCCGCTCGGTTACTACCACCTGTGGCCACAGCAGCAGTAGAGGGGACCTGCCCGCTCCATCACCACCCCCTCACACCACCTGCGAGCCGCAGCCTGGTAGGGCATGCCTGGCAGGAAGCGGGCTGTCAGAGCTTCTACATCCACAACATGATGCTGCACGGGCTGGTAACGTTCTCCTGCCTCCCGCAGGACACCCGGCCTCTGTGAGGAACTGTAAATGATGTCGTCATCACCAGAGCGACGCACGGCCCTGGGCCCTGGACCCCGGCCACCACAAACAAATCTGCATGGCATGCACCCGACAGCTGGAAGCGCTGCAAATCTTTCTGCTACACAGCCGTCCGGCGCCATGCACCTTTGTGATCGCCCCAGTTTCCCCGGCCCCCCCCCCGCACTGCGATCGTCGACGGATGCTGGACTGAGCCCTGTGACCGATTGTGGTAACTGCTGTCCCTGTACATTACTAAACCATTACCGTTCAGCAAACTGTCTCTGTCTCTGTGCCTGTGGGGCCGCCGGCAGCAAGATGCACACCTGGTAACACGGAAGCGTCGCGCCGCCAGCGAGCCTGTATTATAAGCGCATTAATCACCTCCAGCGTCGGGGTCTGCCGGTGATTAATGCCCGCGGGTGGTTGGACCCCTGGGCTTCGCCTCGGGCACCAACCCCCCCCAAGCGGGCATTAATCCACCGGCAGAGCCCTCCTCTGTCAGTGATTAATGCTTACGTACAGACTGCTAGGTATCACTGCCATAAGAACCTCCCCCTATCACCCTCAGACAGATGGTCTTGCTTGAGCATTTTAACCAAACCCTAAAACACATGTTAAAAAGGTTTGTAAAAGAGGAAGGGAAAGACTGGGACCACTATTTGCCTTACCTGCTTTTTGCTTACAGAGAAGTGACACAGGCATCAACAGGGCTTTCACCATCTGAAATGCTGTATGGTAGGCTGCCAACGGGGCCACTGGATGTGATAAAAGAAATGTGGGAAGATAATACCACTCAGAAACAATCTATAATGCCTTATATGTGTGCCCTAAGAAGGAAGCTGGCAAAATACGTTGAAGTTGCCCTTAATAATCAGGAAGAGGCCCAAAACCAGCAGAAGATATATTATGACCATGGGGTAAAAGAAAAAGTTTTCGAGCCAGGTGAAAAGGTTTTGCTACTGTTACCCACAACAGAAAATAAGCTGTTAATGAAGTGGCAAGGGCCTTATAAGGTTCTTAGATGTACTGGCACCATTAACTATGAGACTGAGATGCCCGACAGGAAAAATCCTACTAAGATATACCATGCTAACCGCCTCAAGAAATGGGTTGAAAAAATGCCAAAAGCTACTTTGCTAGTTTTACCAGAAACTGATAAGGAAGATACTGATGTAGCTTATGATAGACCAGAACAAGCTGTAACTGCTGATACTGTAAAGGTGAATGTTTCCTTAACCTCAGAACAAACTGCAGACATTCGTAATGTGCTAAAGACATTTAACAGTAATTTTACCACAGTACCAGACCGAGTAAAAGGGGTTGAACACGTAATAGTGCCAAGGACAGCTTGTCCAATTAGGCAGAAGACTTACAGGTTACCAGAGCGGTTAAGAGCTGTCGTGGTTCAAGAAATACAAAAAAATGAAAGAATCGGGCATCATAGAGGAGTTGAGGAGTGCCTGGTCATCTCCAATGGTAATTGTAAACAAAAGAGAAAGAGGTGTTAGAATCTGTTTTGATATAATTTGACAGTTATCCTATGCCTAGAATAGATGATTTGGTGGACAGACTGAGGAGTGCAAAGTGTATAAGTACCCTCAATCTCACCAAGGGTTACTGGCAAATACCCATAGCTAACGAATCCAGAGACAAAACTGCATTTGCCACTCCTGTTGGATTCTATCAGTTCACCACCATGCCGTTTGGTTTACATGATGCGCCAGCTACACTCCAGCGGTACATGGATGTAATTTTATCACCTCACATTGGTTATTGTGCTGCATACCTGGAAGATGTTGTGGTATACAGTCCAGACTGGAAATGCCACCAGGAACACCTACGAGCAGTTGTCCAAGCCATCAAAAATGCAGTTCTGACTATTAATCCTACCAAATGTGTACTGGGTATGCAGGAAACCAGATATCTGGGCTAAGTGTTGGAAAATGGAGAAGTTAAGCCAGAGGTTTTCTAAAACAGAAGCTATAGAAACATAGACTTTGATGGCAGTTAAGGACCACTTGGCCCTCCTGGTCTGCCCATTTCCCTGCCTAGAGGATAAGCTGCAGATCCTATTTAACCAACAGCCTATTTCTTCCTACCCACCACAAAAATTGCCTTATAGATACATAGATACATAGACAGTGTCGGCAGATAAGGGCCTATGGCCCACCCAGTCTGCCCATTTGAGCTTGTAAGTTCAGTTTGTTTTCCTAGAAGTCTGTTTCCCCTTACCCCTGACCTCTAGAATTCCTTTATGTCTATCCCATGTATTCTTAAATCCCGTGATTGTTTCAGCCCCCACCACTTCCTCTGGCAGGGTGTTCCACTTGTCCACCACCCATTCTGTGAAGAAATTCTTTCTCATGTTCCTCTGAATCGTCCTCCTCCAACTTCATCCCATGCCCTCTAGTCCTGGAACATCTTTTTCGCTCAAAAATAGTGTTTTCCTGCACCATGTTTCTCCTGTAAGATACTTGTGTGTCTCTATCATATCCCTCTCCCTCCTCTCCTCCAGGAGTACATGTTCAGTTCCTTCAACCTGTCTTCATAGGACTTGTGATGCAATCCATGCACCATCTTTGTTGCCCTCCTCTGAACCTTCTCTACCCTGTCTATGTCCTACGTAGGTATGGTCTCCAGAACTGTACACTGTACTCCAGGTGGGGCCTCACTAGTGTCTTGTATAGCGGAATTATGACCCCCCTTTTCCTGCTGGTGATGCCCCTGCCTATACATCCCAGCAGCCTATTTGCTTTACCTGATGCCTTGTCACACTGTTTCCCTACCTTGAGGTCATCAGAGATGTCTGTCCCATGCATTCTTGAATTCTCCCACAGTTTTAGACCCCACAACCTCCTCAGGAAGGCTGTTCCATGTGTCCACCACCCTATGTGAAAAAATACTTCCTCACATTGCCCCTGAGCCATCCCCCCTCTATCTTCAAATTGTGTCTTCTTGTTCTTGCACATCTCTTTTTCTGAAAGATGCTACCCTCTTGGACTTTGTTGATTCCACTGAGGTACTTAAATGTTTCTATCATGTCCCCCCTCTCCCTCCTTTCCTCAAGGGTATACATATTCAGCTCCTTTAGCCTCTCCTCATATGGCTTCTCTTGCAGACCCTGCACCATTTTAGTTACCCTCCTCTGGACTGCCTCTATCCTGTCTATGTCCTTGCGGAGATGGGGTCTCCAGAACTGGACGAGTACTACAGATGGGGTCTCACCAACTGTCTGTACAGGGGATAACAACTTCCTGTTTTCTGCTGGTGATGCCTCTCCCTATACATCCCAGTATCCCCCCAGCCCTCCCTACTGCCTTCTCACATTGCTTGCCAACCTTAAGGTCATCTGCTATGATTACCCCCAGGTCCCTTTCCATTTTTGTTGTTGTTACTACCTCCCCTATTGTGTAATCTTCCCCTGGGTTTTTGTTTCCCAGGTGCATTACTTTGCACTTCTTTGCATTGAATCCAAGCTGCCGTACTTCTGACCATTCCTCCAACCTTGCCAAGTCCCTTCTCATCCTTTCCATGCCTCCTTGTGTATCAACCCTGTTGCAGATCTTTGTGTCATCTGCAAAGAGGCATACTTTTCCTTCCAGTCCCTCTGCAATGTCACTTATTAAGACATTAAAAAGGACTGGACCCAGTACTGAACCCTGTGGTACCCCACAAGTAACCCCTCTTTCTTTAGAGTGGACTCCATTTACAATTACCTTATGTGTCCTGTTGTTCACCAATGTTTTACCCAGGCTACCACCCTGGGATCCACTCCAAGGCTGGTTAATTTGACTACTAATCTTTTGTGTGGGACTGTGTCAAATGCCTTGCTAAAGTCTAGGTAGGCCATGTCCACAGCCCCTCCCTGGTCTACTACTTTGGTCACCCAGTCAAAGAAATCAATTAGATTCATCTGACATGACCTCCCGCTGTGAGCCCATACTATCTTGGGTCCTGTGCCCCACTGGCCTCTAGGTACTCAACAATTCTTTCCTTCAGAAGTGATTCCATCACTTTCCCTACCACTGAGGTCAAACTGACAGGTCTGTAGTTTCCTGCCTCTGTTTTACTCCCACTTTTGTGAAGGGGAATCACATCAGCCTTCTTCCAGTCCTCAGGTACCATACCACCCTCCCATGATTTGTTATAAAGGGTAGTCAGTGGTGTCACTAGTTCTCTGCTTAATTCTTTTTTAGAATTCTGGGGTGAATTCCATCTGGCCCCATTGTTTGTCCGCCTTCAGTTTTAGGAGTTCTTTCAGAACCCTTTCTTCTGTGAAAGGACTGGGATCGACCCCCCTATCCAGACTGCTTCTGTTAAATGGATTAGGCACCTCCCCCATTTCCTCTTTTGTGAATACTGAACAGAAGTATTCATTCAGTATCCCTGCTTTTTCACTGTCACTCTCTGCCCACCCACCATCCATTCTACTCAGCCACACTATCCCCCCCCTTTGTCTTTCTACGCTCCCTGATATACCTATAAAAGGTTTTATCCCCCTTCTTAACCGAGTTGGCTATCTTTTCCTCAGTTTGTGCCTTTGCTATTCTGACTACCTTCCCTGCCTCCTTCTGCCTTAACTGATATAGTTCTCTGTCCTGCTCCTTCTGTGTTTCCTTATACTTCCTAAATGCTATCTTTTTCTCCCTAACCTTTACCGCCACTTCGTTTGAGAACCATAGTGGCTTTTTTCTTTCATTTTGATTTGTTTATTTGCTTTACACAAAGGCTTGTTGCCTCTGATGGCAGTTTTGATATTTCCCCATTTTTGCTCCACCCCTCCTTCTAGCCTGTTTGCTAGAGCTTTTCTAAGACACTCTCCCATCTTGCCAAAGTCAGCCCTCCTGAAGTCCAGAACCCTCACTTTTGTATAGCTTGACTCTGTAGCTGAGTTTACTGTGAACCACACTGTTTGATGGTCACTTGTTCCCAAATGGCTACCCACTTCTAGATCTGAGATCTTCTCACTGTCCACATTTGAGAGTACGAGGTCTAAGATTGCTCCTTCACTAGTAGGTTCCAAAACTAGCTGTCTGAGGCATGCCACCTGAAGGGTATCAAGAATGGCCATGCTTTTGGATGTGGCTGCAGCAAAGGTGCTCCAGTTAACATGTGGCATATTAAGGTCCCCCATCAACAGTATCTCTCTCCCCTTCCTCTGCCATCCTAAGTATGCCTTCTATCACATCCTTGTCCATTCTTTCCCCCTGACATGGGGGTCTGTATACAACCCCAGTGCGGATTGTGGTGCCATTTCCAGTCTCTAAGGTGACCCACACTGCCTCCTCTCCTCCCTGTTTACTCTTTTGTTCAGTTGATTTTATCCCTTCCCTTACATAGAGAGCTACTCCCCTTCCTCTTCTGCCCTCCCTGTCTCTCCTGTAGGTTGTATACCCTGGTATGTTGACATCCCAGTCATGGTTCTCTGTGTACCATGTTTCTGCGACTGCTACGATATCCAGGCATCCCTCTTCCATCAAGGCCACCAGTTCAGGGAGTTTGTTGGCCAGACTATGGGCGTTGGTACTCATTACCCTCCATTTCTTGATGGCCTTACCCCTTTTTGCCTCATCTCTGTCCTTATTGCATTTGTCACTTTCTCCATTTATCCCAGCGCCTCTCCCTTTTAACATCTCTATGTTGGTGTCTACCTCACTTAGTACCCTGATTTTTTTTGGGGGGGGGCTAGGATTTCCCTGCTCCTTTCCAGTGCCTCCCCCCTTGGCTAGTTTAAATGCTTGCCAATGAAGTATTTAAACCTATCACATAGGATCCTGGTCCCCCTCCTGGACAGATACAGATCATCACGCCAGTATAGGCCTGCATCTGTCCAGGTGGACCGCCAGTCCCCAATGAAGCCAAATCCCTGAGCTCTTCACCAGTTTTCAACCACTGATTGAATACCATGGTGTGGAGCACCCTAGCCTCATCCATGCTATAGACAGGCAGCACCTCCGAGAAGGTTACCATGTGTGCTATTTGTCTAAGGCCCCTCCCCATCTCCACAAATGCTTCATACACTGCTCTGATCCCTTTCTTAGCCAGGTCATTTGTCCCTAGGTGGACAATGACATCCAGCTCCCTCCCCTGTGCAGCTGCTCCTGTGATCCTGAGGATTCGCTCCCTGTCCCTCCAAGCCATGGTGCCAGGCAGGCACTATCTCCTCCCTCCCCCAGTTCTATCTTCCTAACAATGGAGTCCCCCACCAGGAGTTGTTTCCTTCCCCTGTGGGGTCCCATGCCACCCTCCTGTGGGTCTCCTTTGTGGAGGTTCCCAGCATCTTCCTTGGTCTACACTGTGTGTGCTTCCACAGAGGAACCACACTTTTCCAGAATGGCATAGAAATTGTGGAGAGGTACAACTGGAAGGATGCGCCTCTGTTCCACCACCCTCACCCTCCCTGAGCCCACTGTGGTCCAACCGCTCCTCTTTCTTGGTAACCTCTGAGGCAACGGCAGTGACCCTGGTGGTCCCTGGGTAGGAGAGGAGGTCCCACAAATCCTGGCCAACTCAGTCTGGAGATGAGCAACCTCCTCCCTCAGCCCAGAGAGGTGCCTGCAGATGGGACAACACTGCATCCTCCAGAAGAGCTCTGTCCCTAAAACAAAAAAACATGTCAGGGCACGTTTAGGGCTGGCTGGTTATTATCAGAGATTTATCCCAACTTTGTTGAGTTAGCTACTCCCCTCACTGAACTCACGACAAAACAGTACCCACATAATGTGAAATGGACCCCACAGTGTAATGAAGCTTTTCAAGCCATTAAGGCTGCATTATGTTCAGCCCGTTTTGAGAAGCCCAGACTTTGAGAAACCAATTTTGTTACAAACAGATGCATCAGAAATAGGTCTAGGTGACTATCGGACCATCATCCACTGATTGTCTCTTTGGATTTAGGGCGAGAGGGAAAGAGATCGCTCTGGAGACTTAACCCGGCAATTTCATCGGATCAAGAATTTGTCCAAAGTCTTTCCGCCAAGATTTCCCGATTTTTTGCTGAAAATTCTGACCCATCTATATCCCAAGCAATACAATGGGATGCAATGAAAGCCACTATCCGAGGCAAATTGATAGTGTACTCTTCCAGGAAAAACAAGGAAAGGGACCTAGAATACCACAGATTGTCTAACCAGTTAAAAAACTACCAGATGCTTTACAGGGAAGGGGACGCAGAAATGCAACTTCTGATCAGAAACACGAAAGCAGATCTATAGAAGATACTAGATAGTAAGTTCAGCAATCTCTGTACTACCTGCGTCAGACGATCCACAATGGTGGGCCCAGGGGCATTAAATAGCTGACACGTAGACTAAGGAATAGCAAGGCAGCAGCCACAATCCTCCGGCTTAAAAATCCCTTCTCAGGGCAGACAAATCATACTGTGGCACACATCCAAAAAGCCTTTACGGACTACTTTTCTAAACTGTACTCCCCCCCCCAATACAGCAAACAAGCGGAATTGGTACAATTTCTGAAACAGGCAAATTTACCAACCCTCTCCTCTCTCCAAATCAATTCTCTAAAAGCTCCAATCTCTCTACTGGAAATAGAAGAGGCAATAAAAATTATTAAAACAGGAAAATGTCCAGGCCTGGACGGATACACACCGGAGTGGTATAAAAAATTCAAAAAAATTTAACCCCAAAACTTTTTGCTCTTTTCAATGAGATTTCCCGGGGCAGCTAACCCCCTCCCTCATGGGAATACGCAACTATAACACCGACAATAAAACCTAACAAAGACCCAGCAGACCCCAGATCCTACAGGCCTATCTCAATTTTAAATGATGATAACAAAATATACCTGGCCATTCTTTCAGCAAGACTCGAACACATAATTCCGAGTATCATACACGCTGACCAATCTGGATTTATTAAAAATTGGAACACTTCCGATAACATCCGTAGGGTACTGCTATTGCAGGAATTTGTTCGAACTAGGCAAATCCCAGTGTTTTTTATTAGTCCAGACGCGGAAAAGGCGTTTGATTGCGTCTCATGACCTTTTCTATGGGAAACCCTTAAGACGTTTAAGTTCCCCCCACAATTTATTACTTGCTTAAAGACAATATACAGCACTCCTAAAGCATATGTTAAGGTTAATGGCTCCCTGTCACAGCCCTTTCCGCTGGGTAGAGGGACAAGGCAAGGCTGTCCTTTGTCTCCCTATCTTTTGGCCCGATTTACAGAGCTACTGGCAGCACTCCTTCGAATCTCTCCTATAGTACAGGGAATCCCGATTGGCCAAAGAGAATATAAAATAGGACTGTTTGTGGATGACATAATGCTGATCCTGTTGTCCCTTCCACAATCAATCCCGTCTACTTGGAACATTTTATCTCAGTTCGAAAAAGTGGCGGATTTCAAACTAAACATAAGTAAAACGGAAATTCTATCCTTCAATTATCTCTCCTCTCCCCAGATAAAAAAGACCTTCCCATTTAAATGGCGATCAACTAAAATAAAGTACTTAGGCATCCACCTTCCTTCTGATCCCGGGGTCTTGGAACTCACTAATTACAAACCATTAACCCTCCAGATACAGGCTGATCTAAACAGATGGTCTCCAATGTGTGTCTCCCTGCACCAGAAAATATCAGTAATCTGTACCAATGTCCTCCCCAGGCTTCTCTATCTGTTTCAGACCATCCCTTGCTTCCCCTCTAAGTTCTACTTTTACCTCTTGGAATAAAATCGTTCAAAACTTTATATGTGGGAAAAATCATCCCAGAGTCAGACTACCCATTCTAAAACTATCACTAGCGCAAGGTGGTTTGAACCTCCCAGACTTCTACTTATACGCTCAAGCAGCATTCCTAAGAACTTTAGTACTATGGCTCACTGATTCCTATATTTCCCCTTGGAAATCTATAGAATTTCATATCAATGACTTACACGATATAAAAAAGATTCTGTTTTCTTCTGACAATAGATCCCTTAACCCATCAGCGTTAACAGAAATAACAGCTCAAACATACAAGCTATGGAAACAGACAAGAAAAGCAGGACCTGCCAAAAAATATATGAATACTGTAAGCTAATATCGCAAGATGATATATTTACCCCAAACTACATGGCCCAAACCTTTACACGTTGGCAGGATATAGGTCTATCACATATATACCAGTTCTTGTCTACGGAGGGAATTATCCCTTTTGACAGACTGCGAATTTCATTTCCCCTTAAGAACTCCGATCGTTTTGGATATTTTCAGATTCGTAACCATGTCCTCCGTAATAATATAATACCCCCCAGATTACCTACCCCCACTCCTGAACTTCTCAAGTTGTTTACTGAAGCAAACAAGGGAAATTTGGGCACCCACTTAATAGGCCTTATTCACAGAGAACTTCGGAACGGCTGCCTTATATCTACAACGCCCATATTAGCCTCCTGGAATAAAGACTTGCAAACATGCATCTCCCCTGAACTATGGTCAAGGTCGCCCTAATTGAGATAAAATCTACTTCATCCCCTTACTGGAGAGAGTTTTCTTGGAAATGTCGATCTAGATACTTCAGAGCTCCATCGATACTAATGAAATATTTCCCAGAGGAATATGGGAAATGTTGGAGGAGGTGTGGATGCAATCGAGCCATGCTAGGACATGTTTTTTGGTCCTGCCCACTTCTCATGCCCTTTTGGCTACCCTTTCAGAATGAGTTAACTATAATTTTCTCTGAATCAGTGGAACTTACTGTAGAACAGTTCCTTATGGGAGTTTTTCCAGACCATGCCCCCCCCCAGGAGAAAATCCTACTCCCGATTTGTTTCATAGCAGCCAGGAAGGTAATTACTATATGCTGGATGAGAACCCAGATCCCAACTGTCCAGGATTGGAGGCAAATAATGTCTGAAATGTATACAACCGAGACCTTCAATGTTGAACATCGAGGGGATCCACCTCAAATGCTGAAATGGGAGAGGTGGACCCAATATGTATCCTCACAACACCTTGATCTAAGTATATAAATCATAAACTAAATACAGGGAGGGGGAGGGGGGAAGGGGGGAGGAAATAATAATAAGATTACAATGTCGTACTATCCCCGAATAGTAATTAACCTGAGGCTTCATCTGTAAGTGAATCTACTTCCCTCTCTATATAACAATAATCTGAAAATGCACTTTATAAATGTAAAAAACTGTACTTTATTCAGATCGTTTGTTACAGATCACTCGAATTGTCCATTGTGTATTTATGTGGAAGAAACAATTTAATAAAAATAAATAAAAAAAAAAAAAAAGAAAATAGGTCTAGGTGCAGTCCTGAGTCAAAATATAGATGGGAAAGAACATCCTATTCTGTACATAAGTAGGAAGTTGCATGACAGAGAGAAAAGGTACTCCACTATTGAAAAGGAATGTTTAGCAGCAAAGTGGGCCATGGAGGCCCTTAAGTTTTATTTACTAGGAACTGGCTTTGTACTTATAATAGATCACAATCCTCTCTGTTGGCTTAACCAAATGAAAGAAAAAAATTCCAGAATCACAAAGTGGCACCTGGCACTACAGCCATTTAGTTCAAGTTCAAGTTTATTGGCAGAAAAAAACCTCATTTACAAGGAGGTCCTGATTAACAACAAGGACATTACACAAGCATATACAAAGTAATATGCATTAAACACATGAATAATCCATGAGAAGAAAATAGGACAATAATATCTACATCATATATACATAGGCTCACTAAAGTGAGGAGTTAAATAAATGGTTAGCTTTGGGTAACAAGACAGTACCTCGTGAGGGAAGTAGAAACTACAAGGCCAGCAAGGAAAGTAAAGATAGTGGCACAGGCAGGGTGGGATAAGGTCAGAGGGAAGGGGCACAGAGGATGGTAGGACAGAGGTACGAGGTGGCAGACAACATGGTGGAGGGGGGTGAAAAATGAATATAATAAGGTGGTTATGTTGGCTGGGGCAAGTGCACTGTGGAGGTGGTGGTAGGAGGAGGTAGAGACAGGAGGTAAAGAAAGGATAGCTATAGATAAGGGCAGGGACTGTTGAGTGACAATAGTGTGGGATACAGACTGGGGTAGATTGTGTGGTGATGGTGGAGTAACATGGAGAGAGGAAGGGGAGACGGTGAAGGGGGAATGGGAGTATAATGGAAAGTCACTTAGGGGTGAGGGAGGGGGGGTGGACAAGAGGATAGAGCAGTCACTGCAATAGACCAGGCAGGGAGAAGGCGCTTTATCAACTGTAGTCACTGAAGTTCCGTAGGTTGTCATAAACAAGTCTTCTGAAGCTATTCAGAGGATCAGGCTTTGCAGTTTGAGCCTGGATTGGGCTTTATTCTAGGCAGCCAGGAGGGCATGGCTTATAGCCATGTTTCCAAACCAGGAACGGGAGGTTGGAACGTCTAGCATAATGAAGGAGTTACTGTGTAGGGGGTAGGGGCAGGTAATTTGTTGAAAGAGGTGGGAAATATAGGGGGGCAGTTTTGCCAGCAGGGCTTTGTAGAGCCAGGTGACAGAGTGGAAGAGATGCCTGGTTGCTAAGGAGGTTTACCCAAGGGAAGCATACAGGTTACAACGATGAGCGTTGGAAATTAAACATATCGCTCTGTGATAGAGAGTGTCCAGTTGATGTAGCAGGGCATCAGAGCATCTGCCATATAGAATATCGACATAGTCGATAAGTGGTATAAAGGTTGTTTGGACCAGGTGCAGTCTGGAGTCAGAATCGAACAGAGATTTATTCCTATAAAAGAAGCCAATTCTTTGATGTAAATTTCTTTGCAAGGGAGTTGATGTGAGCAGAAAAAGTTAGGTGTTGATCTAGTTCACAGCCTAGGTTTTTAAAATTGTGGACTAACTAGAGATCATCACCATGGAGAGTCTTTATGGGGGGCAAGGAAGCAAGCAAGATAGGGATGGACGGCAAGTGGTTGGAACAGAAGAACATCACTTTTGTCTTTTTAGCGTTTAACAGCAGTTTGGAATGTTTGAAATTGTGTTAGAGGAGATCGAATTCTGCCTGTAATTCTGTGCAGGCTTCATCTACTGAGGGACTGGATATCTATATCACTGTATCGTCTGCAAAAAGGTGTAGTTTTGCTTTGCTGATGCCATTTCCAATGAAGTTGATGTATATCATAAATAGAAGTGGTCCATGGATCGAACCTTGGGGTACTCCTCTCCTGAGTGGAAGAAGCGGGGATAGGGAGCCATCAGCCTTTACCTGTTGAGATCTAGCTGACAAGTAACTGTTGAACCATGACGATGCAGTGCAGGAGATTCCATGCCAGTTCAATGAATCGAGGAGTAGAGCATGATCGACTGTGTCAAATGCTTTGCTGAGATCCGGGAAGACTGCCCCAGCGACTTGTTTCCTGTCCATTGCAAGGAGCCAGTCATTTGTAACTGAGGCTAGAGCTGAAGTGGGGCTATGGGAAAGAAGAAATCCTGACTGGGCTGGGTCTATAAGGTTTGGTTTCTCAAGGTAGTTTCTAATTTGTGCATTTACCAACTTCTCAAGGAGCTTAGAGAGCAGAGGCAGAATGGAAATAGGTTGGTAGCTATTTAGGTCAGTAGGGTCACCTGACTTTAATAGTGGAAGTACCTAAGCTATTTTCCAAGCCCCAGGGACAGTGCTGGAGATAATGGAGAGGTTAAATAAGTGTAAGAAGGGCCATGAGGTACTGGAACCAAGTTTGAGGAAGTATGGTTCTAAACCATCAGAACCTGCTCCTCTGTTAACCTTTAGGTGGAGAAGAAGGTCTTCCACCTCTTTGTACTGGAATGGGGAGAAGGAGAAGACTGAGCTGAGAAGCGCTGGGGAATATGTGGGAGCACTGGGGACAAGGGAGGCAGCTTTGGAGGAGTCGAACGTGAGACTCGCAGTAGAGAAGTGCTTATTAAAGCAGAGTAGAATATCGGATTTATCAGAGCGAGTACTGTCCTTGTAGGAGATCATCCAGGGTAATGAGGATGACTGTTTATTGCCTTCAAAAGACTTAATGATATGCCAGAACATACTGAAGTTACCCTTAGCAGTACCAAAGGCTGACAGGTAAAAAATTGCCTTTGTGTCCCTTATTCTTTTGGTGCAATTGTAACGACAGGCTCTAAAAGCTGCCCAGTCAGCTTCCTGACCTGTGCCTCAATGACAGCATCATGCTTCTAGCCACCAAAATTCAAGGTGATACACAAATCTGGTAAAGAGAACAGCAATCCTTATTTTCTGTGAAGATATGGATCAAGAACGGAGGGTTCTGAAGGTTGAAAAACAAATGTACGAATTTAAATGTTACTAGTTGCTGTACTGTTACAGAAAAAGGGATACTGCTCATGTGCTTAATTTCTGAAAGTTAGCAGCAAATGTTAGTAGAGAATTGATAGAAAGTTTTGGAAACCTGTTTTATAAAACAGGTTCCCTCTTAAGGAGGGGGGTGTATGTGACAGGGTAGACTAGGACTCTGTCCCAGTTGTTATGGAGAAAGTGTTTAAATGCAAGGATCTGTTCTCTCCTTTCCTGTCTATTTATCTGTCTGGTTGCACAACCAAATTTTCCTGTGAGACCTAGGATTTGATCACCCCAACAGTCCCGCTATTATCTGCCTCCTGCTGTCTCTCAGTCTTCACTTGCTGTTTTTGTCTTTTCCTACCTTACATGTGTGCTGATATAAAAATATATGCAAATCATTATGTGGAAATGTAACTGATACTGGGGTCCCTTTGTTTAGAAATTATATAGTGTTAATTTTTGAAATTATATAATTATAGTTTGAGATGACTGCAAACAGCTATTGAAACGCAAGAGTTTACCAGAGTGCAAGTGTTGAGCCTTTTGCAGAATAGCTGTGAAAAGGGCCTCAGCTCAGGCACACTGTGTTTCTGCCAGCACCTGCCTGAAACATACGAGAACACTTTGGAAGATGCTTGTTAAGAATGGGGGGTTGGAAGGACTTATAAGACAGAGCTGCAACTGCTTGCAAGTTGGACACAGAAACTGAAGGAAAACTCTGACGGATCTCCTCTATTTTATTTTGCCTTTGCAAATAGTTATACTGAACAAATTTATTTTTTTTGTTACTGCTAGTACAAATAAATATTTTTGGTGAATTTTACAACTGCTCCTGGTTTTCCTATACTTTCTGACCTGTGCCTCAATGACAGTATCATGCTTCTTGCCACCAAAATATGCTTCACTCATAAGTGGTTTATGAATCGAGGCTGGATCTGGGTCATTGGAGAGATATGGTAAACTACATGGAAGGGATCACACTGAGCCATCAATCAAACTTTATTTAACAGGCTTTACACCTTTGAGCGAGCTCATTTGCAAGATGGTCCTGGACAACACAAATACAGTTGACAGAATACATAGCAAGGGTATACAGATAAACAACAAATACATATAGTAATTTACAGTTATTGATACATCTTAAGCATGTTTCAGGAGTTACAAGCTACAGACACAAGGACTAACATAATAATACAACAAAATCTGCTAGCAGGTATAGGCTAAGTGAAGGGGGTGGGGTGATGGTAAAGGGGAGGAACAAGAAGTTTCAGGAGAAAAGGGTAGAGGTAAAGGGAGGAAGGAGCAGAAAGTGCTATGTTGTTGTGACAAGTCAAGTGCGGTAGTGGGTCAGCAGCAGTCTTGAGCAATTATCTGAGACAAGAGCAAGTTTCTTTCAGGACAGGTGTGGGAAGGGACTTAAAGATGGATATCCCCAGTACCGTAATAATCTTAAGGGCCTTCTACAGGGAGTTCCATAGGGAAGGAAGAGCAAAGATAATAGCTGCAGCCTTAATGAGCGTTCTGACATTTTTGAATCTCTTTGGAACTCCTGAGTAATCTATGTTAAGCAACACAATCCGACTTTTGTTCCGTGACTGCATGGGTTACCAGCTGAGAAGAGGTAGCAGAGGGCAGGAGACAGTGGGGTTAGGTAGAAGGACAGGCTGGGTGCAGGAAGTGGGGACAGAGCGTGGGTGAACAGAAGGCCCCCCCTACACCCCCACCTTGTTGTCTGTATGATGTCACTGGCACCCGCAGATGGCTATAGCAGTTCAGTTGGGTTCCCTGCCCTCAAAGCTGGGTCAGGGGATAAGAGGAACTCCAGATAAATTTCATACTAAGGACTGGGTGCTATACTTACTCTGTACCACACCTTGCTGTTTGTATATGTATTTGGAGCTGTGGATGTACAAGTTGTTCGTCTTAATAAAAATATATTTGCAAAAAAAAAAAGAAGCCATCTCATGGGATACTGCATGTATTTTCATTGCAAAAAACTGTGTTAATACACCAGTTAGGGTTAAGCTTGATGCCACAAAAGTAGCCACAGCCATCAGCAAGTGTGACATACAATTCATGTAATTTGGGTATTGTGGACTTGTACCTGTGGCTGCAGGGTCCAGCGCTTCTGCACACAGAAGTAATGTTGTTGTGATTTGAGTATTGTGGATTTCTTTCTGCAGCCAGAAGTGAGTATGTCTTGCGGTATACGTACCACAGATACAAATCCATAAAGTTAGCACATCAGTACTACTGCATTTATGTCATTTGGAACAGGAGTATGTTTTTCTTACCTGATAATGATTGTTTGCGGTTGCTTGTGTAGTCTTGTCCTTTTGCTGTTTTGGGGGGGGGGGACGCTAATGTCACGTTTCCCTAATTTTGTGGTGGTAGGTTGAACCCTAATTGGTGCATTAATGTCCTTTTTTGCAATGAATTTCCTTTCTTCTTGACACACAGTGGAATTGTATCCTCATTCATGCAGGTCCTAAAGAGATTTGTGTGAACAGATACAGACAGGCAGGGCCTTCTGGGCCATGCGCCAAGGGAAGAGTCTGTCTATCACTGGGCCCTGCACTTCCATGCGACAACAGATGTCAGGAATTCGTGGGGCTGTCTGACACGGCCCTCTGGGAGCTGCACTTCCATGTGACTACAGATACACATGTACAGTGCAAACAATATATCTGTCAGCCAAACTGCAGGGCCCTCTGGTAGCCATGGGTGCAGAGGTGCAGGTCCCTATCCCAAGAGAAGAGTTCT
Organism: Neoceratodus forsteri; assembly: GCA_016271365.2. Classification (NCBI taxonomy): domain Eukaryota; kingdom Metazoa; phylum Chordata; order Ceratodontiformes; family Ceratodontidae; genus Neoceratodus; species Neoceratodus forsteri. The sequence goes on from CM028138.1 coordinate 425,889,144, forward strand.
ATTCATTACATGGTACTTGGGCCAGTGCAGTCAACCCTGCACCATCCCTTCTCAGACTGGGAGGAGTTGCCACATGGCAGTGCCATCCCCTAGCCTTGGCTCATTCAGCTGGCTCACTAGTCTCACCCTCTAACTCAGCTCACCGGCAGGGGATCACAAAGTATTACCTGCTGGGCCAAAGGCTGGCACAGTACATAACATTTCTTAGTTGTTTTAAAATTTTGACCCCAAGTTTTCCATATGGTCATTTTATATCTCCCCCACATAAACATGACATGTGGCATTTACAGAATAGTGGCCGAAACATCATTTTATACCACCAGTGTGAAAACACATTTCAGCCAGGATTTAAAAAAAAACATCTGTCGAGTTCATAAGGTGGTGTGAAAAAATGGCTATGTTGAAAGTTTGGAGTCAAAATACTGAAAATTACCAAAGTTATTACTGCGCATGGTAAAATTTCAAGGTACATACATAACTTTTATATATACTGTATATATACTGTATATATATATATATATATATATATTTTTTTTATATATTTTTGACCCTTAATTTTTCACATAGTATTCATATGATCCTGTCTCACGATCCTGGAAGGTGAAAATTCTCAAATCCTGCCCAAAAGGTGATTTCACGGATCGACTGCGAAATCATCTTTTGGCTCAGATTTTAAAAATTTCACCTGCCTTGTTCGTAAGGCTGGGGTCCCAAAAAGGCCAGGCTGAAAATTTGGTGGGCAAATATTGAAAAACAGCAAAGTTATGAGCCATTGTTGAAATATTTAAACGTTCAAGCATAATTAACTTGGTCATTTTATCATATCATTCCACCAAATTTTCAACAGTATTCTTATGACACCACCTCATGAACCCAGTAGGTGAACATTTTCAACTCCTGCCCAAAAGACGATTTTGCAGAACAACTGTGAAATCACCTTTTGCACCAGATTTGAAAAATATTACCTACCTTGTTCATGATGCGGGATCGCAAAAAGGATGTGTTGAAAATATGATGACAAAGTTATGAGTAAAATTTCAAAATGCACTGACATACATTACCAAGACTTATTTCTTCATATCGCAGTCATGGTTCCCAGAGAAAGACATCTTTCAGATTAGAGAGTGGATCTATGACGTGGAACCCTTTTTAGGCGATTGAGGGTGTGTGTTTATATACTGTTCAGCACCCCCCCCAACACACACACATACAGTTCCGTAAAAACTTACTGTTACAGATCAGCAGATCTTCGACAGAAGTCCTTGCAGTATGCTACACTGTTAGGTTTAAGGTACCAGGACCACACAGAAAATTTCTAGCTAGCAGTCTACGATGGGGTGGGGGAAGGGCCACCCCTGACACTGGCATGTTGATGTCTATTCTGGCATAAAAAGGGCAGTCCCCCACACCCACCTCTGTTTCCCCCGTTGGAGACCCATAATCAAGGTTCGACAAGATGAATAAGGAGAACTCCTGAGGCCTAGAAAGACCGAGATGGAATGAGAGCAGGGAGGGGAAACAAGTGCCTACTGCAAGAGCTCCTCTCGAAGATCTACTCATATGTTAAGTTTTTACGTAACTGTACCATCTTACTTCAAGGAGGCTCTTGCAGTAGGCAACACTGTTAGGACAGAGTCCAAAGCAGTACTTGAAGGAAACATATCCGGGAGGAGGAAAGGAGACTGAACATCCTCAGCCTGAAGGCTGACCACCAGAAGAAGGCTGGTGTCAGGGAAAGGACACTCTGGCAGATACTAATAGTGACCGTCCAATGAAGGCCATAAAGGGCTCAAACCCAATGGAGAAGAGGGGAGGAAATGTCTGAAAAAATGAGAATGCTCCTCTACCAAAAGAATGCATGCTCTCTGCCTCCAAAAGAAAACAGGACCAGCAACCGACTGGACCTGGGTCAGATAAGACAGTCCATTAGACCTTAGCCAGGACTGCAAGGGAGGACTAAATGAACAAGAGTCCTACTCTGCCCCCTGTGTAGAGAAAGAGGGAGACAACCCCCTGAAATAGGGGAGCCCATAATGGAACCCCCATCAAGGAAATGAAATAGAAACTTTCTAAGAGAAGATAAGCTAGGGGTGACCAAAAGGACACCCCTTATCAGCTCATGCCCCATCATAAGAACTAACCAATGAGCAGAGAGAGTCGATGAGGCAACAGTCCCTTGCCCTCCCTTGGGGTGGAAATGGGAGACTACGTAAAACTCGGTACCTGGTGCCCTAGACAGAAATGACACCAGAGCGGTCTAAGGAAACTTCCCGAGACCCTGGCAAGAAAAGGGGGATGGGTGAGAAGGCGACCACCCCTGTATAGGGGAGTACTTCCCTAAAAAGGATGTCAAGGACTGTCCCTGCCATTCCCAGGAAAAGAAAGGGGAAAAAGTGGGGGGACACCTGGCAACCAGGGCCACTAAGCCCATTCCTCTCCAGAAAGGGAGGGAAGAGAAGGGAAAAGGAGGCACAGGGAACAGTAGGAACCAAAAAGTGTGCAACCATAACCTCCTCAGAACAAAAAGGGGGGACCCATGCACGAATGATGATGTCCAACCATCGACTGGGGGGGGAACCCCATAGTCACCCAAAAAAGCCAGAGTGAATGGAAAACACCCTGTAGTAGGGGGGCTATACCCCCACTATGAATCACTCCTCCCCCCTTCACACCTGGTGAAGGGCCATCACAAACAGTGGAACAGAAAGCCATATCGCTGCTCTGAAAGAGGCCCATGGGAGAGGAAGGCCTGGCTGCCTGCCAGGGGAAAAAGGTGCATCAAGCTGGTAAGGAATACAGGAGTAAACTGCATAAACTATCTAATCACCTAGCGACCAACCTACTCCCGATAAGCCATCCTTGTAAGATCTCCAAAGCCCACAGACACCAAGAGGTGGACTGGGGTGCCCCCAGAAAAGTGGGGGGAGTAATCCCTATGGCCCCTACGAAAAAAAACCTGGGAAGAAGAATCCAGGGATAACACATAAACACAGAAACAGAGGAGGAGGGAAATTATCCCAACCCCTAAATGGAAAAGGTAGTGGGCCCAGAGTCAGGGGGCACAGAGAGGGGGGCCTACTGGAGGGATAGTGGTGACAACCACTACTGGGGTCCTGGGCCAAGTCGAGGTTGTCCCTAACATCTGACATCAGGAAACAAGTGATGTGTCATCCGAGGTGCTTGACGACAGGGAAGGCCCTTCAGTCAAAAACGTGATGAAGGGCTGGGGGCCTCAAAGATGGCCCCAGGATCAGGGCGACCTCCAAGGTCATCAAACATGATTAGGCCAACAACAGTACTATTGGGGAGGCCCACACAGGGGAAAAACTGCTCCAGCAGAGGTAGGGAATCAGTCCATCAAAAGATCCGAGGGACCTAGGGAGACCCTGGCCCTGGCAGGCGAAGGAAAATCGACCCAGGTTCTGGCTGGAGGCTGGTTGTGCCTTGAATATAAAGAGGCCCTGGAGAGGGTCCAGCAACAGCTCCAATTTTTTCTTTTGAGGGACTCAGGATCAGTAACTTGGAAAGGACTCCTGTGATCCAAACCATCTAATGCTGAGAATCTACACCAGCTCCTAGGATGGGGCCCCGTCAATGGAGATAATGATCCAGCATTAGAACCTAACTCGCTATCCGAGGGGTAACACCACCCACAATTTGCCAGGGAGGAACTGAGGACACCACCCCACAAAATACCGAATCAGTCTCTGCAACAGAGAGCAGGATGCATAGAATAGCTGCACACTGCCGGTAGGTGAACGGCCCATCCAGTGTGAGTGGCCCTCCGAGACAGGGTGGGGCCCCCGGAAGCCAGAGAATAAGTCTTAGTTCTCCACCAAAAAGGGAGATCAGGAGGGGCTGAGCCTGCCATTAGGCCAAATCTGGGATGTACCATGTGGAAAGAAAGCCCTGGGAAAAGAAAGAAAAACTGCAAGAAGACAAATGGGAGGGAAAAAACCTTCCCTATAAATGGGTATCCCCCTCTCCTGGAAGGAAAAATTACTCACCTTAGTAATTATGTTTCTTCTAATGGAGTCTTGCTGTATTCTGACTATTGCAGTTAGCTCCAGCCTTTAAACTGCCCCGGAGAACAAAGGGTTAACTTTCTATGCAGTGCATAGAATGATGAGCTCAAGCTCGATTGAGGTCTCTGTCTGCATCCCTTTGAAACTCAACCATCAGATTCTTACGAGCAAAAACTCAGTAACTATCCTATGTGGAAACTGTAAAATTTTTTACTAGCCAACTGGCAACAAGGAGTTTTGAATTCCCAAAAAAAGACTCAAGTCAGGAAACCCAAAACCAAAAACCCATCCAAATAAAGGATAACAATAACAACAAAAACACCTAAACAAAACGGGGAGAGTGTGTAAGAGGCACCTCTGCGGTGCAACACTGCACCTGCCCACCCACTTCCCAAAAACAGGTTCTAAGAGGGGAGGCAGGGAAAGAGGTCAGAATACAGCAAGACTCCATTAGAAGAAACATAATTACTAAGGTGAGTAATTTCTTCTTCAAACAACATGAAGTCTTGCTATATTCTGACTATTACAGACTATCAAGCAATACTTCCATGGAGGAGGGACAGAACCTACTTTGGGAATAGGCTCTGAAGTACTGCTGTGCCAAACTGAGCATCACTCCTAACCTGGATATCCAGAGAGTAATGCTTGGTAAAGGTATGGATTGTTTTTCAGGTGGCTGCTTGACAAATTTCTGAGAGAGGGATATCCCTGGCAGCAGCCAGGGAAGCAGCTGTGCCTCTTGCAGAGTGAGCCCTCAGGCCTGAGGGTGGAATCTTTCCTAGTTTCTCATAGCAGAATTGTATACAAGACACAATCCACCTGGTAATAGTTCTTAGTGTCAGGTTTGCCCTTTCTCACTTCCCCATAAGTGAGGAATAACTGGAGGGAATCAAACCTGTGACCCTTGGTATGCTCTATGTAGTAGCTAAGGGCTCTTTTAACATCCAGACTGTGTAGCCGCCTCTCTCCTGAGGAAGAATGATCGGTGAAGAAGACAGGAAGAGACATGGACTGATTCAAGTGGAAGTCTGAAACCACTTTGGGCAAGAACCTTCTATTGGTTCTAAGGACCACTTTTTCTCTATGAAAAGAGGTAAAATCAGGTTCCACTAACAGGGCTTGCAGTTCACTGATACATCTGGCAGAGGTAATGGCTACCAAAAACACAGTTTTCTAAGTCAAGTACTTAAGCTCTGCCGAGGACATAGGCTCAAAAGGAGGTTGCATAAGTTGAGCAATGCAAACATTTAAGTCCCAAGCAGGGGCAGGATCCCTACAGGGAGGATTGGTATGAAGCAATCCCTTGAAAAATTTACAGAACACAGGATGAGATGATAGTGAGGAAGACTTTACCACTGACGAAAAAGCAGGCACAGCTGACAAGTGTACCTTGAGAGTAGTTGGTCTGAGGCCTAGGCCATTAAGATGGACCATATAATCCAGAACTGTAGACAATTCAGCAGTGTCTGGAGGAATATGCTTTTTGAAACACCAAATGCTGAATCTTTTCCATTTGGAGTTATAAGTCTTTCTGGTGAAAGGCTTTCGAGAAGCTTTGAGAATATCCAGAACCCCCTGACACAGATACAAATCTGCATACTCTAACTCTTCAAGAGCCATGCCTTGAGATTGAGAGACTGAAGATTGGGGTACCACATCCTCCCCTGAGAGGAGGTTAACAGGTTGTAATTCCTGGGAAGAGACAGGGGAAGATGGACTATTAGAGACAGCAACAGGGAGTACCAAGGCTGTCTGGCCCAGCCTGGAACAATCAGAATCACTTTGCAAAGTTGTGACCTTATCCTGACTAGGACTTTGAACAGTAGAGGAAAGGGAGGGAAGGCATACAGAAATTTCCCTTCCCAGCTCAAAATCAGAGCATCCAGAGGGACTGAACCCAAGACTGGGGGTCTGCAACAAAACAGAGGAAGTTGGTGATTGTCTGGGGCTGCAAAGAGATCCATCTCTGGAGTGCCCCACCTTGAAAAAAACACTTTCAAAACCAGAGGGTCCAGGGACCATTCGTGACGGCCCTGGGAGATCCTGCTCAGTGCATCTGCCAGCACATTGTCCTTTCCTGGAAGGTGGACTGCTATCAGAGAGGTCTGCAGGGAATAAGCCAGGGACCACAATTTCATGGCTTCCGTGCACAAGGCCGAGTGCCTCCCTGCTTGTTGATGTACCACATGGTGGTGGTGGTGGTGGTGTCTGTTCTGACCTGAACCACCTTGTTCTGCACCAACTGAGAGAAGGCTTGCAGGGCCAGAAAAACTGCCCAGAGTTCCAGGAGATTGATATGAAGAAGGGACTCCTTAGGGGACCACAGTCCTTGGGCTGTGAGATCCCCCAGATGAGCTCCCCACCCCAAAAGAGAAATATCCGTGGTAAGGACCACCGAATGAGACTGAGTGACAAAAGGGACCCCTTGCCTTAAATTGTCCTGATCCTGCCACCATTTAAGAGCTTGGATCAGTGTCTGAGTCACTGGAATCAGTTTGGTAAGAGGGTCCTTCCTTTGGGACCAAAAAGGCCCTCAGATGGAACTGAATGTCCCTCATCTGAAATCTTGCCCCTTGGACCACTGCTGTAGAAGATGCCATGTGGCCCAAGAGCTGAAGGAAGTGTCTTGCTGGTCGGGACACCCGAAGGCTGAAGGACGAAGCCAGTTCTATAAGAACTCTTGCCCTTTCCAGGGGAAGAAAGGCTCTTGCTTCGACAGTATCTAGCTCTGCCCCAATAAAGGTAAGGAGCTGAACTAGTTCGAGAACTGATTTGGGGAGGTTGAGAAGAAAACCCAGAGAAGTGAGCACTTGCTGAGTCACTTGCAGGTCCGACTTGACTTGGTCTGGAGACTGACCCACTATAAGCCAATCATCCAGGTATGGAAAAATGGAAATCTTCTGCCTTCTTAGAAAGGCAACTACTACTGCCAGGTACTTTGTGAAGACCCTTGGAGCTGATGTTAGGCCAAAGGGCATTGCTTTGAACTGATAATGGCCTGAGGGCAACTTGAACCTGAGGTACATTCTGTGGGAGCACCTGATGGGAATATGAAAGTAGGCATCTTTGAGGTCCAGGGAGACTAGCCAGTCCCCTGGCCTTAGAGAGGGAGGAATTATTCCCAGAGTCACTATCTTGAACTTTGGTTTTCAAAGATGTTTGTTCAGGTATCTTAGAGCTAGGATAGGTCGCCACTCCCCTGTCTTTTTTGGGGTAAGAAAGTATATGGAGTACAGACCTTTGCCCCTGTGTAGAGTAGGAACTCTCTATATGGCTCTTACAGCCAGAAGAGATGAAACCTCTGCCTCCAGGGCAAGGGTCTCAGACAGACCTGCAGGTGGAAAAGATCTGGTTCTCATCTTTGGAAATTTTTTGAAGCTGAGAACCAGTCCCTGGCTTACTACTTCTAGGACCCACTTGTCTGATGTAATAGACATCCAGTCCTGGACACAGTAAGTCAGCCTGCCCCTACAGGAAAAGAAGAGTCGACCCGGGCAGACTTATCAGGGTGTCTGCTTGGCAGGGGCCTTAGGCTGAGGAGTGGATGCAGCCCTGCTCACCCCCTTCTGCCTCTCCCTCTAAAGAACCCCCTCTGTGAAAAGGGAGAAGAGGCCCGTGCTTGGTAAAAAGGCCTATGAAAAGGCCTGCCCCTGCCCCTAGATTGCTGCCTTTGAGGAGTTGCTTGCCTCTCCTTGGCCTGAGCACTCTAAGTGGTCCTGTACTCATCCATTTTCTTAATGTGATTCTTTGTCTGCTCCCCAAACAGAGGGTTACCCACCACAGGAAAATCCATGGCCTTAGCCTGGGTGTCCTCTAAGAGGCTAGTACATCTGAGCCAAGCCATCCTCCGAAGAGCCACAGATATAGCCATGACTCTTGATGACACATCATTGGAGTCCACAACAGCATGAAATTGTACCTTCGATGCCTCAATCCCATCAGCAGCCAGCTCCTCCAGCTCCTTGGCCAGCTGGGGGGAGGCCTGTTTAGCCAGTGCCGGTACAGTGTCCCACCTGGACTTCTGGTACCTGACTGTATAGGCCATATAGTTCGCCTGCCTGAGTCCCAAGGAAGATGCCATGTACTGCTTATTTGCCATAGCATCCATCTTCCTGGAGTCTTTGTCTGGGGGGTGTGAAGCCAAGGGAATATTTGCCTCGTCACAGGCAGCAGCCTGCGCTATCCCAACATGGCTGCATTGTTGGTATAAAAACTCTGTATCTGAGCCTGATAGTGTATACCTCTTGTCCATCCTTCTGTCAACAGGAGGTACAGAATTGGGAGACTTTAGGATTTTTTGTGTCTGCTTCCCAAAGGATTTGTGAAGGGGAATAGACAGTCTCCTGGACTCTGTGATATCCATAATTTCCACATAATCAGGCTCCTCTTGATCCTACGTTGCCTCTTCCATAGGAAGATGGAGGGTTTAAGCCACTTTTCTGTAAAACAGATAGTGGGAAGGGGACTCAGAAAGCCTAGGAGGAGAAACACCAGAAGGTCTGTCTGGGGAGATGTTCCACAGGCACATCCAGACTTTCGCCATTATTATCATCATCTTCAAACTCCGGTTCATAAAAGTCTTCAGGGGTATAATCTTTTTTTTTTTATTTTTCTATTTTTGACTCCCTACAGCCCTCGTCGACCATCCGCTCTGGTCACGGACCCCTGGAGCCCCAACCTCCAGACATTGCCGCCTCCACCGGTCATCCCTGGCTTGCCCCCCCAGAGACTGGGGCCGCGGCTCCGACCCCGGATATTGGGCACGGAACTGTGACTGGTTGAGGCAGCTCCAGGATTGTCAGGGCTCCCAGAGCGGAGGATTTTTATCCCCTTAAGCAGGATGGGGCACTGAATGACAGCCAGTGTCCGCCCCATCCTGCAACGTTACTGTTATGCACCGACATGGGCGTACACCTAGCCTCCACTGGGTGCTGCACAAACGCCGGCTGCTGCACCTGCCCTCCCCCCAGGGAAGGAGAGCCGTCCATGGGACGCTCAATCTTTCCCAACCCGGCCGGTCCTCCGACGACCCAGGTCCGTTCCCAAACCCGGGTCGCCGGCACCGCAAGCGGAAATCCACCCGCTGCGCCGACGGACCGGCTTCAGGGGTATAATCTTGAACCGGGGGAACCGACCGAACCGAACCCCTGCCAAAAGGTGCCGGATCGGACGGAACCGAGCAAAGCGATTCCACAATCCGAATCGCTCTGGCTATCTTCTCGGCGATCGGAACATTAACTTCTGGATCCGAACTGGTCAATTTTTCTTTGCGTTTCCTTTTTGTGGGAACTGACCCCTCAGGATCGGATCTCCTCTTGCCCAAAGAAGTATCGCCCTGCTCGGAGGGCACTCCTTCTGGTTCGGTCAGAGCCGAACCGGGCTGGCCATCTGGGTCAGCGGACTTCTCGGGCTCCTTTTTCCTAAGTCTACCTAATCTCTTCTCAAGGGTAGATTTAGGAATTTTCTTTTTTTACAAATTTGCCAGTCTGTATCGAGGTGTTCAAACCCCAGACAATAAACACAGGTGGTGTGGGGATCGGCCTTAGCAAAGACCTCCCCACATTCACTGCAGTGTTGAAACCCAGTGGGACGGTTTTTTTCTTGTGTTTCTCAGACATGACCAACCTAACCAAACTTACCCTTTTTATGGCAACTGCCAGGCAAGACTCCCTTATCGGTTCCTAACCATGTCATGGGTATTGTAAAAAAACGTTCAAAACATGTTTTTTTTTTTAGAACTGATAAGGACCAGTAACCACACTCTAAAGTAAAACACAAGAATTCACTACAAGTGATCTGTTCAGCTGAACCAATCTAACACTTTACAATTCCTACACAGAAAATCAGACAAAACTTATCTAGTACTCACAGTACCGCAGACAGAGACTGAACCAACTGTGCAGAATAATTTCGGTTCAAAACAGACAACTTAAGCAACTTTCGAACTGAGCTGAAGGAGAAATCTCCAGAGCAACTGTTCAGTGAGGCAGAGTAAAGAATCTGACGGTTGAGTTTCAAAGGGATGCAGACAGAGACCTCAACTGAGCTCGAGCTCAACATTCTATGCACTGCATAGAAAGTTAATCCTTTGTTCTCTGGGGCAGTTTAAAGGCTGGAGCTAACTGCAATAGTCAGAATACAGCAAGACTTCATGTTGTGTGAATCTCTGAGTCTTCCAAAGAAAAAGAGGAGGAAGGGGGTAACTTCTGAGTTTGGGAAGATGAGGCCGGTGCCAACAATGCGGCGCCCTCCGCCCTACTAGCTTTAACAGATGAAGTAGCAGTAGTCGAACAGGCCTTGCACTTGCATCTCATGCTTGAACGTTGGTGATGATGCTCCTGAAGATTGGCATGTTGTGTCAGCGAACTGCTCTGGTGCCTCTGAGGATCGGACTGAAGGGAATCTCCTGAATCTTGAAGGGAGGACAATAGGGTGTGAACCTCCTCCCTGAACAATGCAGAGCCTCAAAATGGCACATCCAGAATGGAGGCCTGGACCGCCGAGGTGAAGTCCGTCAGACGAAGCCAAGCATGACGTCTGAGGCAGACAGCAGAGGCCGCACTATGGGAGGTCACATCCACCATATCATAGGAGGCCTGTAGAATGTAGAAACCGACACTGGAGGCTGAGGCAAGAAAGTGTTCTAGCTGAGACTGGGTAGGGGAATATGAAGTAGAACAGAGCAAATCCCCAATCTGTCCAAAAAGGGATTGTTGATGCATAAGCATGTGGGCTAAGTAGTTTTGAGCCCACCAAACTAAAGTTGAGGAGGCATAGGCATTGCATCCCATAGAGTCCAAAAACTTGAATTTCCAGTCCAGAGGACAGCCCCGAATGCCAGGGTCTTTACCAGCCTCCAGTGAACCCAGGAGCACAGAGGGGTCAACCTCAGGATGTGAAGCAAAGTGAACTTTGCTATCTGGGGCTTGGTACAGATGGTCTGCCTTCCTTGGAGTGGCAGGAACAGATGCTGGCTGCTGCCAAACTGTGGAGGAGATGTCATCGTGTGGAACAACCAATAGAGTGATCATGACTGAGTCCACCTCAGGAAGGTGCATATGTTGTGCTAGGTGTTGTCTTTGAGGGTCTAGGTCCTCAGTACACCACCCCTGGGATGCCTGGATGATCTTCATCATTTTCTGGAATGATGGGTCCTCTGGGGGGGACTTGGGTGTATCCCTAACCCATATGCCCGGGAGGTGAAAGTGGAGGAGAGGTAGGAGATTCAAAGTAATCCGAGGCAACAAGGAGGGACCTTTCTGAGCCGGAGACTGATCAAAGCAGAGGAGACATACCGGTGGTTGTGACCACGCCTGCCTCTGAGCAAAAGCCCCTGCTAAGAGGGGAGGCCTCTGTGTCCAAAGACTGAGCAACCCCTCTTGGGGGAGAAGCTGGTGTCAGCGACTGAGGAGTCATATTGGACTTAGGAGTAGATGCCCCAGGCATTCAAAAGGGCTCTTTAGTCTACCAACATCTGGCAAAGGAGCATCAGCTGAAAAGCACAGCCTATCACCGGGTAGTGCACCAGGATACTGCAAACCAGGCCAGTCATCACACTGGACGAACCCATCGCACACATGACAGGAACAGATTGGAGGGTTGAGCCAGTGATCGTGTCTGAAGTGGGACCAGGGGACAGCACTAGACAGCACTGGTTGCTCTGAGTCAGGAAGCATTCCCGATGGTTCTGACCCAGAGGTTGGTTCCTGGTGATCCGTAGAAGGTTCCAGAGAGGCTGGAGCTGAGTACCTCCCACTTGGAGATGGAGGACATTCTATGCCCGGCTAAGAACCACCGAGTGTCAGATCTATGGCAGGAAGCTTGGAAAAGGAAGGCCCTGCCAGAGTCTGGAGGGGAGAAGCCTGGGAGGCAACCCCCAGTGGAGGCTGAGGAACCTGGAATCCCAAGGGTGGTGGCTCTGCAGAGGCAGGCTATGGCTTAGAGGGCGACAGTGGGCATTGGTCTGAAAGACCATTGTCAGACCCCAGAACTGGATACAGCGAAGATGCCAAGGCCGGGATGGTGGAAACAGCCATAGCCTCATCCAAAGAACTGGCCTGGTCACCTGTACCAGGACCTTTCTGGAGGACTGGCCAGAGCAACAGAAGTGTGGGGGTCAAGGAAGAATCCTCCAAGCCCACGTCAGCACTACCCGCCACAGCGATAACGGCGGGAGGCTGGTCCACTGGCAGCTCCGAAAGGAGGAGAGCTGCAGTGGAAGAGGAGACTGACCTCCCATGGGAGGAAGACTCTGGTTCTGTTGCAGTCCCAGGAGGCGACCATAACTCCGATGTGGACTGATCCTGGTCCCGATGCTTTTTGTGTTTTTTCTTTGGAGACAAAGGATCCCCAGAAGTCCTGGCTGTGGCCCGGGACTGCAGCTCTCTTTCCAGAGTGGCCAGCTTTTGCTGCAGGAGCGGTATCCAGAATTTTCTGCTGTCTTTTCTGCGTGACTTGGGTTAAATTTTTGGCAGGCCTGGCAGGCATCCGTGTTGTGGTCTGGACCTAGGCAAATGACGCATGCAGAGTGGCCATCCTTTTTGAGGAACTGCTTCCCGCAGGCACACTTGGCCTTCTGGGAGTCCACCTAAGAATTTGCCAATGACATCAGGTCAAAAATAAACAAAAACTGTAAAAAGAATGAAGTTAAAGATAAATGGCGGTTGACTGTAGCAACATTGTTCTGTGAAGTCTGATAAGCGCAGGTCAAAGGCAGGAAAAGAACTGAGGTGGGTGTGGGGGACTGCCCCTTTTATGCCAGAACAGACGTCGATGTGCCAATGTCAGGGAGTGGTTCCCCGTCATATATTGCTAGCTAGAAATTTTCCATGTGGTCCTGGTGTCTGGTGGCTTAGCCCTAATGGTGTTGCCTACTGCAAGAGCCCTCTCAAAGTAAGATGGTGGGGGTCAAGGTAGGGTGAATGGGGGTCAGATCGAGGGACAATTTTGTTTTCTACAGGTTTAACAAAAAAAAGATCAACAAAGCCGGCCCCTATGGCGCAGGGGGCTGAGGCACTGGATGCCTAAATCACACCACATCGGCGACATGTGTTCGGGAATGAGCATGGGCTACCAGGGGTTGGCTGGGGAAGGGCTGGGAGTGGATTGAGTGGCCACCAGGCAGCTCTCCTCTCCTGGGGGGGGGACTGGCGCTAGGCTGGGTGGGTGAAGCGGGGCTGTTGTCGGTACCAGTGCACATGAGTGCCTCCATGTGCACATGCACAACCGTGAATGGCTGAGGCTCCGGGGATAGTAATGGGAGAAAACTGGTGCCCCCCCCGGAGGCAAGATGAAGATCGACCCCTTGCAAACTCCACAGCAGTGGCTGGGTACACGCCATAAGTCCTGTGGCAGAGGACGACAGTGTAAGGTAAGTCCCAGGGGAGCCGGATCATGGGGCTGGGTGGGGTGGTTGGAAGGGGGCAGCCGGGGGAAGAAGGAGAACAAAGCATAAAAAATAAAAAAGAGAGAGATAAACAAGGGACAGCTTTCTTAATTAGCTGACACTGGGAATGGGTACCCCAGTGTTGGGATACTGTTTGGCAGCACCTATATAGCAGAGGCAACCTGAAGAGGAGGGGGTCATCAACACAAAGCGGTACCTGGTGAGGGCACCCAGGTCCACTTAATATACAGTACTGTATGAAATATTACAAATCTTGGGAAGGGGAAGCAAGAGACCTGGGGGGGTAGGAAAGCAGTGCGGAAGGTGGGCACCCCAGTCTTTTATTTAAGGCAAGGGATCAGGGAAGAACAAGGGAGGGGTGGTTAAGCTGAGAGGGGGACAGAATAATATTATTAAAAATAATTAAGATACATAGATAGAGACAGACAGACAGAGACACGAGAGACACAGAGAGAGAAAAAAAGATCTTGAAATCGTCAGCTCACTGGGCGGCACATCTCCATCTGTGCTTGCAGATGTCAAAAGTTCCACTGTTTTCATATAGAGAACATGGGTGAATGGCTCCTCTTACTAAGCTGAACACCCTGGATTTTGGGGTTCCCAGAAAATATATTGCTGCCTCTTGTTTTGTAAAACAAACACCTGAATGTAGCTAAACAGGTCATGTTTACCCAGGTTCAGGTGTTTGTTTTTAAAAAATGCATAGTTTTTATGCATTTTCAATGTTCCTTACTAAATTAAAAACACAAAACAAGATAGTGGGTGGCTGTCATGATCAATATTTTTTTCTGACAAAAATAAATCATGATTTTTTTATTATTCAAATCAGTGTTAACTCAAAACCCTACTGAGCATGCTCAGGAAAAAAAATATTAAATCTTTGTTACTCTAGAACTGTTTAATATATTTTCACCAAAACTTCAAAAGGCACTACATTGGCACAGGTCACTTCTACACTGGAAGTTTTGTGAAAAAATTCTGCACTGTTTTGGCTGTGTGTGAGAGAATAAAAAAGCGTCTTAAGTATAGGACAAAAAATCTTCACTTTTCCAAAAATCTGTGTTCCAGATCTTGGAAATTGCACAAGATGCCAACATGAAACTTTTCATGTCTTGAGACTCTGCCAGCCAGATCATGCATGCAAAAGTTTGGGCTGTTCCGTCAAACATTGCCAAAGTTATTAAGGTGCAAAAATTTGGTTTAACACTGAGCACACCACTCAACCCTAACTACACTAGCACTACCGCACCAGTATGTATATAAATATATATCTGCATATACGTATGTGTATATATATCTGCAAAATATTTCACTAGGAAAGACAACATGAGCTGTGAAACAGCTCGTTTCCAGAAGCATCCGGGAGAGGGGTTACAAGAGTTGGGAAAGCAAAAAAAATAATACAAAAATAGTACTGTAGTGGAACAAAATAATAACAGTGTAGTAGACGTACATAAACAGTATGACACAAACCTTCGGCTGAGGTAAACAAGGCTATAAGCGAATAAACTAACATGGTAACACCCAAGAGCCGTAGATGTATGGGCCAGTGGATGGATAACACATTTGACGTGCTAAAGTAGTAGGCTGAGCACAGGTTTAGTAAGTGTTAGTGTAAATCCAAAGGAAGGCAGTCATAAGAGAAGTGAGGAGGTAGGGGACGAGATAGGGAGAGGTAGGGGGTGACATAGGGAGAGGGAAGCTGGGAGACAGCCAAGACCACTACCCCTTCAGGATGCCGAGAACCCTGCAAGGGGGACAGGACCAGGCAGATAAGAAGAAGAGAGGAGGAGGATTTGAGGGGGACAGGTGCCAGTGGGGGAGGACAGGTATGATTTGGGGCACTGGGAGGATTACAGGGAAGGGGATGGGTGATGGGGGGAAGATAGGTTCGATTGGAGGGAATGGGAGGTAAGACAGGGACATAATGGAAGAGGGCAGAGCGCAAGGGTGGGAGGGTTGACGGGGGGCTGAAAGTCAAGTACTGTTAGGGTAAATATAGAAGTAGAAGTTTGAAGTTATGTAGGGATTAGCGGGTAATGCACAATAGTGGGGAGGGTTAAGGAGGGAGACTAAACAAAGTTCAGTAGGGGTATAGAAGATTGCATAGGGCTATGGAGAGAGAAGATAGGGTCGAGAGAGGGAGAATAGAGAGTGGGGGGAAGAAAGAGGGGAGGGAGAAGAGTGACAGAGGATATCTATACCCCTTCAGGATGCTGAGAACCCTGCAAGGGGCACCAGGCCAGGCAGATAGAGCAGAGTGAGAAGGATGCATGGGGAGGAACATTGGGGGGGCAGGTGACAAGATGGGGGAATAGGTTTGATTTGGGGGACTAGGAGGTGGGTCAGGGATAGTGGATGGAGAGCAGAGCGCAAGGGTAAGGAGGGTTGAAGGGGACTGAAACATGTACAGTTTGGGGATATAGAAGTTAAGTGGGGTTAGAGGGTAATGCACAAGAGTGGGGACAGTTGAGGAGGAGGAGGGCTAGAAGCAAGTGCAGTTGGGGAACAGAAGTTGTGTAGGGCTAAAGAGAGGGAAGAAGGGGTCAAGAAGAGTATGACTGGCCGGGCCAGTGGCGCTGAGGTTTGAGGCGCTGGACGCCACACCTCGCACCATGCCGGCGACCCGGGTTCAGAAGCGTACTCAGGTCACCAGGGAAGGGCTGAGGATGAGTGTCCATGTGGTGCTCTCCTCCCCGGGTAGCATGGGAGGGTTGTCCCGGTGTGCTGGCGACCCCCGGTGGAGACCGGAGGCACTACAGCAACCAGACATGCACGTAGTCAGTGTGGTTGATGCTGGCAGGGTTGCCGTGTGCCAGGGCGTCAATGTGCACCACGCACGGAGGGAGTGGGTGGGCTCGCAAGAACACAGGAAAACAATGGCGCTCTGGGCAGGCAATGGCACCTGTCCATCATGCCCTCTGCCGGGCCTACCCCGACTGACCTTCCAGGTCCTCCATTCCCCAGCCCTACTTGAGCCAGAGTCTGACTTGTAAGTGCTCCCAAAGAGGAGGGGCGACCCACCCCGGGCGGGTTAAACCAGGGATACTGGCCTCGGGGAGGGGGAGGAGAGAGGAAGTGCGGATTGGGGAGGCTTCAGGCTGGGCAGGAATGGACAGGCTGCCTGAGAGAGGATCCAGGGTGCCGCAACCGGAGGGAAAAAGAATGTGAAAAAAAAAAAAAGAAGAAGAGTATGATTGGAGGAGGAAGCAAGTTCCAGAGCTTTGGGAAGCAACAGGTGAAGGCTTCCTGACCTATGGAGGTGTAGAGATGAGGAACAGCAAGTGTGTGAGCATCAGTGGATCTGAGGGGGTGAGAAGAGGGAGATGGAGCAGTAAGTGAGGAGGAGAGGTAAGAGGGGAAGAGTCCCAAACCAGAATTTAGAAGTGAACTTAGCACCGTGAGAGAGGCACCTGCATTCCAGGGAAGGGAGAGCTAGTAAGTGGTACAAGGTGCAGTGAAGTGTGCAGGAGGAGGAGTAGTCAAGAGCAAAGTGACAGAAAGCACTGAAAAGAGTATCCAACCTAGTAAGGGAAGACCTGGGAGCAGTACTGTAGACAATGTCGCAATAATCAAAAATAGGGTGTATCATTTTCTGAACAAGATCATACCTAATCGGTAGTAGTAATGAACTATGGTTCCTGTAGAGGGCGCCGAGCTTGGGGCACAGTTTTTCAG
The DNA here is from genome assembly GCA_016271365.2 of Neoceratodus forsteri. Classification (NCBI taxonomy): domain Eukaryota; kingdom Metazoa; phylum Chordata; order Ceratodontiformes; family Ceratodontidae; genus Neoceratodus; species Neoceratodus forsteri. The sequence continues at coordinate 425,906,253 of CM028138.1, forward strand.
GATGGTATCAATATGTTCAGAAAATTTAAGGCGTTGGTCAAGCCAGACACCCAGGTATCTAAAAGAGGTGGTGTCCTCTAGTGTTGTCCCATCAAAGGTGTGGAAAGAGGGAAGGGAGGGCATTGAGGAAGAGTTGATGTGAACTTAGCCAGCGTTGAACATTACTGAAATCAAGCTGAAGTCTGGTAATCACATCAGAGGGAGAGTGACCGAAGGTGAACAAGACCGTGTCATCAGCATACATGTGGGTAGAGGACGAGGAGCAAACTGATAGTAGGTCATTTAGGAAAATTGAGAATAAAAGTGGGCCAAGTATGAAGCCTTGAGGCACACCAGTAGAGACTGGTAAAGGAGGAGATGTAGAGTCAGCTGTTTTAACAGACTGAGTTCTACCTACCAGGTAGGCTCTGAACCAGTTAAAGGCAGGCAGAGACAGGCCAGCTGATGAGAGGGTTTCAAGGAGGAGGGAGTGGAAGACAGCATCGAAAGCCTCTGCGAGGTTGACACAGATGGCAGAAGTAATGTGACCTTTATCCATGGCAGAATGGATAGAGTCAGTGAGTCCGAGTAGGGAGGTGGTTGTGGAGTGATTTTTCCAGAAACCAGATTGGAAGAGAGTGAAGAAAGGAGGAGAGTTGAGAGAGAACAAGGTGTTCCTGGAGTTTAGCCAGAGTGGGTACAATATATGTACAATATATATATATATATATACACACACACACACACACACACTATACACACACACATATATATATATATATATATACATATATATATGTGTGTGTGTGTTTCTACCCCGGTCAAAGGTGGCATCTTGCAACCAGGACCCCCTACTTATTACACAGACAAAACAAACCACAAGTTGGCAGAAAATAAGTATCACCCCTGGCATTAGGGTAAATACTTGGCTCGGGCACCTAAGAGGTCCGGGGGGGGGGGTTACAGCACAAAATAACATTTATATTTACTTAGAGCCTAGAAGAGGTGTGCCAGGGCTATACTGTGTCTCCTATCTGAGAGGGCCCCACAACATTTCACTCATACCCACAGATGGATTGTCCATGACCATGAGATTGGGATTGTATTATATGGCTTTATTTCTGACAAGATGTTAAAGCAGAATTAGGATGGTCCCCCAAGGATGAAAACAGTTCAAACAGATGGCACACCTTTTGCAGTTAGAAGAAAATAATTTTCACATACACGGACAGTATCAACATTACACCATGAACCTTTTCTAAAACTCAAACTATCCACTCTTTGCTTAGGGATCTCTGAATTTCTGACAAGTATTAATTAGTTGGAATTACCGCACAAACTGGGACCCTTACGAGATGGACCACTGTTAACATCTTCAGGCAACTGTGCCTATCTGGTAATCAGTTAGATCTTCACTTTGACCATGAGTGAGATTCTGCCCACCTTGGCCCAAGTCAGACTCTGACATTACTTTAAGACACAAAAACTGGATTCTTCAAACCTACTGGACTGCTAAAGACATCCTTTCCTTCAGTACATTACAGCAGCACTTACTTGCAGTGAACAGGGTCCCGGGTGAATGTAATCTAGCCAGCGCAGGGCACATACATCACCAGACATCCAAAAAAATCTTTGTCCAAATGACCATTGTACTCACAGTTTGGTATTCCCTTGTTACAGGCATTTGACAACACACTTGAGGAAACATTCCTTTCTCAAAGACCATAACTTTAACAGAAACTCTCTCAGTCTCTCTTCTCCGGGCAGCTGTGACAATCCTTCAGTCCATCAGGTGGTTGCCCCTTAGAACCACTGACTTCTCAGTCCTTTTACACTTTTGAAAGAACTTGAACTCACTGGGGCTCCACTGATACAGGTCTCCACCACTTCTTAGACAACACTTGTTCCTCTCCAGGCTTTCTAGTCCAGAATGGGCACCCGGCTCCTAGCGCGGCTTCCTTCTACAACTGCTGCTGCCCGCCTTCCCACGGAACAGGTACGAGTGCTGTTCAGTGAAGCCCTGTTTCTTTTTTGAAATTTCTTCACCAGACTCCATTGGCTCCCTGCCTTTCTTGTACTGAATTTATAAAACGCTGCATTAATTGTAGGCTACTCCTGGTTAAGAATGACAGCCACAACACAGGTTTAAGTTCATCTGAATTATAGACAGATTAAATTTATTTGAATTGTAAAAAGCTGCATTAATTCAAGCTGTTAAACCTATTTCTCTGAATTTAAACTTTCTGTTAAACCTGTTTCTCTGAATTTAAACTTCTTTTCTTGAGCAACTCTTCTTCTCTGCTCTGAACTACCTTTTTTGTCTATTTTAGTCCTTGAGGCTGTATGCTTCCCCCCTCTTCTACTTCAATCTTGCTTTCACCTCTGAATTGGGCTTTGCTAAGCCCCTGGAGACCCCCTTCTAAGCGCCTGCTCCTCTGCTCCTCTCCTGTCTGCACTCCTCCCTCTCTACACACCCCGACTTTAATAGTGTATAAATACTCTCCCTTGCCATCTCCCGTCTAGGCTTTCCACCCAGAACGGGCACCCAGTCCTAGCGTGGCTTCTTTATACAGCCCCTGTTGCTCACCCTCCCATGGAATAGGTACGAGTGCTGCTCAGTGAAGCCCCGCTTCTTTTTTTAATCTGAATGACAGTCACAAAGCAGGTTAAGTTTATCTGAATTGTAGACAGATTATGTTTATTTGAATTGTAAAAGGCTGCATTAATTCAAGCTGTTAAAACCTGTTTCTCTGAATTCAAACTTTCTGTGAAACCTGTTTCTCTGAATTTAAACTTTTGTTTTTATTTATTTTCCCATTTGCTTGTTATAGCACTGGGCCACTAGGGGCAACATATGCCTCACTGTCCCATTGTAGTCTGACTACTTGGTGCAGATTACATATCTATCCTTTCACTCTTTTAACCCCTTTCTTGGTTTTTACCACAGAATCATCTCTCTGTCCTAAGCTAATACCCCTGACCCTCTTCGCTACAGGCTGCAACCCCAGCAACTACACCTCTGCATCAGCCACAACTCACTAAGCTGTTTACCTTAACTTCCTAGTTTCAACTTTTGTTGTCCCCTCTCTGATCTCCCTGCCATCCCACACCTAGTACCCACGCCACCAACCTCACTTATACACTAACTTTATTACTCTTCGAGAAATGTACTCTTCCAGTAGGTCTAACCTACTAAACCTATACCACTATATCCTGCTTAACATATCTGCTACCCCATGGGATCCTCCTGCTCTCTTTGCTAACAGTGTCCAACATAGTCAGTGAGAGATTACTCCCACCTAACCCCTACCCAAATGACAGGAGTGTGCTATGTGTCCATTGCACCAATATCTCAGCTATTAGCTGGTGCTCTATAGCTCCACAGTCCATGGGGTATTTGCCAACATCTATATAGTGGCAGTCTCCTCAAGGACACATCTCTTGTCAACTCCTCCTGGCACTCCTTCCTTGTACTACCATCCTGCATGGGTCACGTAAATGGAGTCCCACCGTGAATAGGAAATGTCAAATCGGCAAAAAGCAAATAAAAGAATATCTTAGAAGGCTTATTCTGTTACTACTGCTACACTTTGGCAATATACATCCAAACTCTGGACCACCACAAAATAAGCAAACCGCAGTGAAGAATACGGGTGACTGCGCTCGTGCCCATTAACATCTGCAGCCTTCTCTCCAAACTGGACAAGATGCAAGCCTGTGTTATGCAGCATAACCCAGACATACTCTCTATAGTCGAAACCTGATTCTTGCCCAAGATTCCAGATGCCGCTATCTCATTACCTGGATACACTATTTTCATACAGGATAGGCTTACCAAAAGAGGTGGTGGATGTGCAATCTATCTAAGAGACACGTCCTGCCCCTGCCTAATACCGAGCAAAATATACAGGTGCTGGCAATCAAAGTACTGCTTGGGGCATACAACAGAGCCCTTACTGTGATATCAGCCGATATTCTGCCCAAGCAGAGTATTACTGGTCTAAGCTCAATCATGGATTGCATAAGTAGCCTACATCAAAACTCTGAAATTGTAATGATGGGGGATTTTAATACCAACTGGCTCTCCCCAATGCAAGCACCTACAAGGACACTATCTCTACAGTCCATTTCACCCAGCTGGTTGAGTCCCCAACTAGCATAAATTACAGGACAGGTACTAGTACCTTAATAGACTGGGTGCTCTCGAACCACTCAGAACACATCTCTGATACCACTGTGCTCCTGGATGCTGTCAGTGACCATTCTCCTATTCTGTGCAAATGGTCAAATAAATTCATCAAGCTCCCTGCCAGAACCATTACTAGTAGAGTCCTAAAGCGTGGCCACCTTGAACAACTCAAATCTGATCTTTGCATGCAAGACAGGTCAATAGTTACAGGGGTCAAAATTAAGTTTTTCAGCTACTAGCCAGCAGGACTAGTGACTGGGAAAATCCATTGGCCTGTCGCCCCAGACATTTCCACTGGCCCAGTTGGTGTATATACTGAAGTGCTGCCTTCTCCAGTACAAGGCCACAGGGCTAGTTAAATGAAAATCTTACTATTCCGATACAAAATCTACCAGCACTTGGCTAGCGGGCAGGTGCTAATTTCAACCCCTGTAGTTAACTGTGCTGGTGATGTTGATACTGCGCCTAATTGCTTCATCAATCAGTTCAATGCAGTTTGCAACATCTGTGCCCCGATTAAAAAAGCAGAAAGTCAAGGGCACTTGCAATGCCTGGATAACGCCAGATCTCATAAACCTCACGAAAACCAGGGAAAATCTTTGGCATAGGGCTCAGGCCACAGGTAAACAAGTTGATATCCAGGGCTACAAAAAAGTGAAAAATGATTGTACTAGAGCCATCCAGTCCAAAAAAAACAATAAATTGCTTTTACAAGGATGCCCACTCCAACTTATGGTCAGATGGCAGGAAGTTCTGAAGCAACATATAGGATGTTACTGGGAAGGAACTCAAAATGGCTCCTTCAATGCTCCATATCAATGATGCCCCTATACTAGACCCACAAACCATTACAAACACATGTAATAATGCATTTACGGATCTTAGTAGTGTCCTCCCCTCTGACTTTTTTTGTTAACCTTGTATTTATGTGCCCTACTGCCTCCTCTCTCCACTCTCTCAGACAGCCTCTTCCGCATGATCCCCTCTCATTGTGGTCTGCCCTTAGAGTACATGATTCCACTAATCTAGGTGCCCAGATAACCCCCCCCCGGGTAGGGTGAGGAGGAACCCCCCCATTCTTACTTCCCCAGAGCCATGCATACTGTGACATGGAGCCAGTACAGCAGAGTCTTCCCCGATGAGCTGAAGATGTGCATTGAGGTGTCACTGCCTAGGAGAGACTGAGGTGATTTTCCCTTGTTCACCCCCAGACATCGGCGTACAATGAGGGCCAATGAGCAAGGAGGCATGCTGAGACGTGTCTCCTGCTCCACCCCTCTGCCAACATCTGCCCAATGCACATACTGCTTCCCCCAACTACCACACCTTCCACCCGGGCTCCCCAGATGACGATATTGTGGCGGGATCGTGCAGGTGACCCCCTCAGAGAAGGAGAGCAGCCGTTGTGCGCTCCATCCTTCTCCTCCCCGGCTGGCCCCCGGCAGCCCATGCTCATTCCTGAACACGGGTCACCGGCATGGTACAAGGTAAGACATCCAACACCTAAGCCCTCAGCGCCACCGGGCCGACTTCCCCCTGACTTCTTTGACACCACCACCACAAACAATGACCACAATGGGAAACTGGACCAGCCATGTGCCCATCCGCACTTTTACTTCAAAATCGTCATGGAATATGAAGCTAGAAAGTACTTCTGTAAGGTACTAGGGAAATCAAGATTTAGTGGGGACTCACTCAATCTCAAACTCTTCTCCCTCACCTTGGATGAAATCCTGTCACCCCTCACCAGGGTAATTAACCTATCTCTCAAGTTATCACAATTCCCTCCTAAGTGGAAATCTGCTTTGGTTACCCCTGTCCATAAAAGTGGTGACAGGGCTCAACATGGGATTTACAGACCAATTTCCATTCTCCCTCCCCCTCTCTAAAGCCCTAGTGTGCATAGCGGCAGATCAACTGGTTGAAAACATGGAAAAATACCAGATGTAATGCCCACAACAACATGGGTTCAGGAAAGGGCATAGCACCACCACAGCTCTACTGGAATTCACCGGCTTTATTAATAACTCACTCGATCAAGGGCGTCTGGTTGGAGTGACGTTCATAGAGCTGACAAAAACCTTTGACACTGTTAACTGTGCCTTATTGATTGATCAGCTATCTGGCAGAGGACTATCCAAGAACACCACAGACTGGTTTAAAAGCTACCTGTCAAACTAGTCCCAATAAGTCAAGATCGGTGATGTTCTCTCTGATAGAAGAAATGTTTGATCGGGTGTTCCACAAGAGTCCATTTTGGGCCCTCTCCTGTTTAGCATCTTCCTAAACAAACTACCAATCTCATGCCAAAAACATACCCTACTTTACGCGGACGATGCGGTTATCTACTCAAGCAGTCCTGACCCCAAACCTCTAGAGGACCAATTGCAGTATAGCTTTGCTAGTGCAGAAAAATGGTTCAGTGAACATACGCTCGTCCTCAACTATAAAAAGACAAAAATTATGCTCTTCAATAGTACCTACCCATTAACAGGACGGGCTCACTCTTAGAGCTAATACAGCACTTCAGATACTTGGGTGTTAACATTGACAGCAATCTGTCATATGCTCGCCACACAGAAAGTACTTCCAAAGTAGTCAACACTCACATTGGGCTCCTCTATAGGCACAGACAAAACCTGACCTCTGAAGCCCTAAACTGGGCTATCCACAACTCGTGTCATTTCCCTGGTAGATTATGGGCTGGTTGTCTATGGTTTGACCACCGACACGTCCCTCCGATGCATCACAATGGCACTTAAAGCCAGCAGACTACTCACTGGATCCACGCGCCTTACGCATACCTGTGATCTCTATGCTCAGGCCATCTGGCTCCAATTAAAAGGTAGAATCACCTACCACATTCGCATGCTTGCAAATAAGGTTAGCCTAGGTCTCATGCCCGTGGGGGTTCAGAAGCCCCTAGCTCTTGCCGCAATCCTCGTCAAACCAGAGGCTCAGACAACCAGATCTTTCTGATCCCCACTGCTGCACTTCCTTAGGACAAAGATCATTTGCCTATCAAGACCCTTTCTGGTTTAACTCTTTATATTATGAAGTCCCCACTCAAACCACACTGGGCTCATTCAAATTAAAGCTCCATCGGCACCTAGTAGCTAATGCCTGCTGTGACTGCTTCCATTAAAACTTACTTACCCCTTCTCGTAGGCCCCAACTGGCACTTAGTACCTGCTTTCTGAGCTTGCACTTACTGCCACTGTCCTGTATACTTCCTCTCTCAAACTCTACTCTCCACCCCCAGCTCTACACCTTGCCCCTATCCCCACCCCCACATTTCCCCTTACGTCCTCACCTCCTACCCTTACTTTCACTCCCTCCTCCCACCTGAATCCTTCTTGGACAATGCCTCATGGGCTGATCTTACGGTTATTGTTTTGTGTCCCAACAGTCTGCAGTTCTTGTATTAACCAAAATTTCTGGCATACATTGTACAATGCCACCTTATGTTGTTTCTCTTGTGATATTGTAATCTGTTCTTCACTGTAACTTGTCTGTCATACTGACGTGGAACCTATGTAAAAGAACTGATAGCTCAAAGGTGTTTAATCCGAGATCTAAATAAACACTAGGGTGAGAAAAAATGATGAACAGAGGTCCTTACCCAGCCAAGGGAGGCTGGCAGGCACCTCTAGCCCTCTGCAGTACAGACAGCCCCTTCTCCTCCACTCTGCAAACTGGAACTCACCAAGACTCTAAACGGATTCCCTACAGCTGAGCCAAAAGGGCTTATGCTGCAGCAATAGTTCTAAATTACATCATTTCATTCTCTGCCCAGCCTAACCAGGTAAACAATGAGATAATGTGGTAGAGAGTTTCTACAAACCTTCTACTGCTGTCCAGAGACCTACCTGGTCTAATACTGATGGGATTCTAGTAACACCAGGGGACTGAGTGGTTTTATACACACACACACACACACACACACACACACACACACACTATATATAGATATATATATATATTTTTTCTGTATCAACTGGGTAAGGCCCACTAGACACAAGTGCCTGTTATCTTATTCTTATTTACATTTTATGTCGTTTTTTTTTGCCTCGGTTTCCCCCTTCCCAGTGTCTTGGCCGCGCGTGTGCATGTGGAGGCATGCACATGGCGCGGTTCCAAGGTGACCTCCCTCTGCTTGCCACCCGCCCACCTGCACTGCCCATGGACCTCCACCCGGGGGTGGTGGAACTAAGGTGGGTGACAGGGTTCCTCCTTGGGAAGGAGAGATGCCTTTCAGCTGCTCGATCCTGCTCTCTCCACCCCCCGCCAGCTCCAGACGACCCTGGCTCATTCCTGAATCCATGTCACTGGCGTGATGTGAGATAAGGTGTCCAGCACCTAGACCCTCAGCACCACCAGGCTAGAAACAAGTGCCTGTTTTCAAGGGTGATCCAAGAGCACTAGGGAGGTTAAGTGACTTGCTCAGAGTCACATAATATGCAAGTAGAGGTTGTGAGAATCAAACCCAGGTCTGTTGATTGTAACAAGCTCATTCACAGTACGTCACTCTAACATCTAGGCTATACTGCCAGCCCTATATATACAGTATATATAAAATACATGATGGGCAGGAGTGTGATATGGAAAATATTTTCACTCCTGCAGAGTGACTTCTGGATACTCATGAGTGGCAAAGCCATGAATGAGAGTATCTAGAGGGCACTCTGCAGGAGTGAAAATAATTTTAATAGCGCACGATTTCACATCATGTGTCTGATTTATACAATAAGGCCCTTGTGTTTGCTGTGTTTTTTTCTGCTACGTTTGTTACTGAATATTTGTTTCTTTGCTTTTTTTTTCTGGGTGCTTTTTGTTAGGGTGGTTGTTTTCCACATGTGTGATTTGTCTGGATGAATGAACTGGCTGTAGTGGTTTCTGAATGGTTTATTGGCGGGGGGGGGGGCGGCTGACTGTCAAAGAGGAAAGGGACCTAGGGGTTATCATCTCTGATGACCTTATGGTATCAAAGCAGTGTACAATGGCAGTAGGGAGGGCCAGTGGCATGCTGAGGTGCATAAGCAGGAGTATCACTAGCAGGAAGCGGGAGGTGGTGATGCCATTGTATAACACATTGGTAAGGCCTCACTTGGAGTACTGCATGCAGTTCTGGAGGCCACATCTGCACAAGGACATAGATAAGGTGGAGACTATCCAGAGAAGGGCAACAAAGATGGTGCAAGGCTTGCACCACAAAACATAAGAGGAGAGACTAAGGGACCTCAATATGTACTCACTGGAGGACAGGAGACAGCAGGGGAACATGACTGAAACTTTCAAGTACCTCAAGGGCGTAAACAAGGTGGAGGTGGGAAACCTTTTCCAATGTAGAAAAAGTACCAGAACAAGGGGGCACTGTCACAGGCTGTGGGAAATAATGAACCAGGAGGCAGCTTGAAGGAGTCCATTCAACGTAAATTATTTATTTAAACAAGAGCGAACTGAACACGGAAACAAAAATAAGTATAAGATGCAGCATATCAATAACAAAATATGTACTAGCAAGCACTAGTACCTCAGGAGGCTTAGTACAGACTTCCAGGTCCGACTCCTTTGAGTCAACTGAACTCCTTTACACTGACTCTTAGCATTTTTATACTATTCAGACATCATGTGACTAACCAGCTCCTCCCTAAAGTCATTTCTGAAACATAAATTCTTTAATTATAATGCAAAAAAATCATCTTTAACAACCTAGTATTTTATTTTAACATAGTAGTGTATTTTAAGGACAACAGTCGATGAATAGCCTTGTTTTTAGAGAATTTAAAAATAAATTACTGAAGCAAGCACCGCCCCCTGAAGCTAGGGCATAAAAACGGCTGTCCAAGGGCATAATGCAGGCAGATAAGCAAGCAGTGCTTCAGAGGGGAACCACCCAGATCCTCGTTTCTCACACAGCCTAAAAACACTATGCAGACTTCCAATTCCCCTTCCTACAGGTACGAGGAACTAGTTTTAATTTATTTCCAAGCAGTACTGTTCATTTTTAAACCACTAGCGAATAAAATGCCTCCACGAACGTACGCACGATCAAAATTACCAGCGATTGTAAATGCCGAGAAGGTTTTACACAGCGTAACCTAACAAAGAAGCTTCGCATTACAAAATGCTTCATATAAGGGGGATAAAGAAGAAGGAGGCTTAAAGGAACTAAACGTTTAATTCATTCATTTTTTTAACAGAAAACGGCATAGCCTGGTACACGGGGCTCTTAAAGAGACAGTAATCTGAAATTAAGCAACAGGTTTTACTTTGGCATTACACAGGGTGTCCTATTAACATTAGCCCTTTACAACTCATAGTTCTTAGGAAGCCCAGGCTATGTACCAACACCAAAGTATTTTATAACTTTTAATTCCTGACGTCAGTAACTACTTTTAGAAAAGTAATTTTTATTTCTTTGGTACTCTTATACTTCTTACCATGGGAATTAAATGCACTGGGAAGACACATATAAAGACACCTAGAGGACAGCCATACAGAGAAACAGATATTACAAAGTGGGTGGCCAGCCCAACATACAAACATACAGACAAAGACAAGCGTTCGAAGTGCATTCCAGTCCCTTCTTTTAAAAAAAAAATGTCCTCTTTCACACGACAATATGACATTGGAAGGGAGTAGATTAAGAGGTAATGTGAAGACGTTTTTCTACACAGAAAGGGTAGTCAACGCTTGGAATAGTCTGCCACAGGAGGTAGTGGAGGCAAGCACAGTGGAGAGGTTTAAGCATGCCTGGGACAGCACAAGGGAAGCTTGAGAGGGGGAGGGAGTGATGAAAAGCCATTGATCACAAGGGTCAGTGGCCACATGCAATGTATAGGGCCTACAGGCAAACTGGATGGGCCTAGCAGTCTTTATCTGCTGACGATTTCTGTGTTTTGACTGGTTGGTGTTTCTGTTACATTATTGGGTGTTTGCTGCATGTCTCCTGATTGGGTGGTTTCTGTTTGTGGGCAGGACTGTTTTGCCGTTTAATTTGGCGTGCTATGCCGTGCGTAAGATTTCTTTTTCATTTATATTCATGTGGGTGTACTGTGGTGATTTTATTTTATTGTTTTTAGGGGTTGTGTACTGGTCAATACAGTGTTTTTATTTTATTTTTACACTGTGTTCTGGTTACGTTCATCAGGAGATGTTTTCGGTTTCCTGTCACCGCCAGTGCAGTTCATTGGAACTCTGAGGTATATTTTTTTTACTTCTGTTTCATTTTGTGGGGCTACTTCACTTTTTTGGTGGTTCAGTTCCTTGTTGTTGGACTGTCTGGTTGTATCAGTTTCTTTTACTTATCAGAGTAGTTGTCAGTTTGGATAATGCAGATTCTTTTGCTCAGTTGGTTAGACTGACGGGCCCATGAACAGAAACAGAATTAATATTGCTTTTGTCAGTACGAGAGGTTCGTGCATAATATGCTGAGATGTGCTAGTGTTACAGTTGTTTTTCTTTTAAATTCAGACAGCGTTGCAAGTAGTTCAGTCAGGCAGGTGAATTGTAATGTGGATTCCTTGATCTAGGCACTGTGATAATATCACCTGGTGACGTATGGACTGTGTTTATAAATGTCAGATATTATCACAGTGCCCATGTCAGCAGGATTTATCTCACCTGGAGTGAAAATAATATGTTTTATCATGCTGGTATACCTCTCACCCCATTATATAAATATCTATATCTGCATTTATATTCCCTGCCTAGAGTGTCACTGCAGACCCTACTTGATTTGTGGCTCTACCCCATTTTGCTTTCCATTAAGCTTCCCTTACGCTTATCCAATGCAGTCTGGACTCCACCCACTATTTTGGCCCTCACCACCTCCACTGGAAGACTGTTCCAGGCATGTACCACTTTTTCTGTGAAGAAGAACTTCCTCTCATCTCCCTTGAATTTGCCCCCTTCCAGCTTCATTGCATGTCCCCTTGTTCTTGTGCATCTTTTTCTCTGAAAAATACTCCCCTCCTCTACCTTATTTACCCCCTTAAGGTATTCATATGTCTCTATCATATTCTCCCTCTCCCTCCTTGCTTCCAGGTTGTACACATTGTGGACCTTTAGTCTCTCCTCATAGGGCTTCTCTTGATGCGGACCCTGCGTCGGTCTGTATCATTTTAATTGCTCTCCTCTGGACAGTCTCCAGTCTGTCAATGTCCTTCCTGAGAAGCTGTGTCCAAAACTGGACAGAGTACTCGGGGGGGGGGTCTCACCAGCAGTCTGTACAGGGTAACATTACCTCTCTCTTTCTGCTGGTGATACTCCTCCTGGACTGTGTAATGCAGTGCGGGCTGCCGCCCGTAGCTCACGCTGTGGACCAATGGGCGGACAGCCCTACCGTCTGATCTCGATTGGGCGGCAGCGGCAGGGGGGAAGCTGCCGCCCTGCCGCTGACTGGGGAGCAGGGCGGTGGGGCCCAGTGGGCGGGTGGGGGGGGTACCGCTTTGACCACCAGGGTTGGATTGCGTGGCATTATTTTACTGACGCCCGGATCGGGCTGCGAGCGTCCACTGGACCACCAGGGATATAGGACTGTTCTTTAATACAAATGCTTGCGATCGGTCCACTGGACCACCAGGGATAGTGTTAACAGTTTTAAACAGACTTATGCCCGCGATCGGGCTGCGAGCGGTCCACTGGACCACCAGGGATGTAGGACGATTATAATATTCTATATATGCCTGCGATCGGGCTGCGAGCGGTCCACTGGACCACCAGGGATATAGGACAATTATAATATTCTACATATGCCTGCAATCAGGCTGCAAGCAGTCCACTGGACCACCAGGGATATGGGACGTTTATAATATTCTACATATGCCCGCGATCGGGCAGTGGGACACTTTGCCGCGATGTGCTGGGGGCGTCGATCCTAGACGGCTGCAGCCTGGCAGGGAGCCAGGTGCAAGTCGCTGGGGATCGGCGCACCTGCATGCAAATGGGGCCATAATGACATGCAAATGGCCCCATTTGCGCCTTGCATACATTATGGCCCCATTTGCATGTGCAGTTTTGAATGTCGCTGTTTGCTGCACCTAGCGCAACAGAACTCCGCGCTAGCGATTCCCTGCTCCACTCTGGCCACTTGCACTGGTGTAGTGCCACTGCGCCATGCGCACTGTGGGTGGCCAGGGTGCAATATTCAACGATGCTGTGCCATGGCACAGCTCCGCTGAATATCACCCTGTCAACGCCCCTGCGCAGCCAAGTTGCGCTGCGCCCAGGCTTGCGCCACAGCCTGGCACAGTCTGAATATCCCGCCCATAGAGTTTTTTTCTTTGCAAAAAAACTGTATTGATGCATCAGTTAGGTTTCAGATTAAACTAGATAAAAGTAGGGAAATGTGGTGTTACGGTTTCCAACCCCAACTCCTAACTCCCCATGCAGGAAAAGGGAAAAAAACCAAAACACTACAAATTTTTGCTTCCCTAACTCTTGGCAAATCAGGTGCGGGGTTTTCCTTGGGATTCTCAACCCTAACGCTTACCTCATTGTGATATAGCCTTCAAACATACACGTCTGTGTCTCCCCACATGTTGCAAAGAACTTGTAGGCCCTGCCTGAGGAAAACATATCACATGTCACCTTATTTGATCATGGAATGGGATAAGTGTTAGGGCTGAGAACCCCAACAAAGACCCCATCCCTGATTCGCCAAGAGTCAGGATGGCGAAAACCATATTGTTTCTTCCTTTTCCTGCTTGGGGTGGGGGTTAGGTTGGAAACTCTAATGCCACATTTCCCTACTTTTGTCAGTTGAATATGAACCCTAACATGCATTAACAGTTTTTTGCAAAGAATTTTCTTACTTTTTGAGATAGTAGAATCATATCCTTGGGACCATCGTGAACACAACTGTCAGGCTAGGGAAGTGCAGGGTCCTCTCAGCTCTGTGCCTCCATCCCTCCACATACGTCTGGCTATGGAAGCACAGGTCGCAGAGGGCCCTGTACCTCTGATTCCAGAAAAGCAATGTACGTGCTTGGTTGTAATTGTTTTTGTGGGGCTCACTTAAAAGGAAAAATACATTAAGTGTCCTTTCTTACCTGCCAGCAGTTCATTGTATAGGGGGCAAAATGTGGTTTTCGCTTTGTTACCCACAAGTTAGTAAATTTTTTGTCAGTGTGTTCTGAAATTTGCTATGCCTGTAGTGGAAAACAAGATACACCATTGGTGCATTTTTCATGACAAATTGCACTTTCATTGTGGATTTGGCACCATGGTGAAAACAAGAGGTAATTTTGGTGTGCAGTGCATACACCATTAATGTTTAGTTGGGGATTATGTGTTAGTGTCATACATAAGGAATAAGACAAGACAAGGTGTGTTTTATGGCCTGATAAGAGCACATCCCAGGTGCGTATTGAAGCATGAGGCACTTGTGCTGAGTGCCTTTGGCACCCGGAAAGTGCTCTTATCAGGCCATAAACCACACCTCACAGTCTCTTATTCCACTTATAAAATGGGTCCCCCCAATAAAGAAGTTAAATAAGAAACTGTACATAAAAATATACAAAGAGTAAAAAGCTGATATCCGTAGGAAAAAAAATAAAAAGTTGCCCTTGTCATTGTCTTGGAATGGAGATGTCATTAGTGGGTCTTGGTGTCTGTCCGTCTCTCCAACCTTCCACCTCTCCCCCTCCCCCACACGCGCACACATACACACGGACTCAAAACACACACCTCCACAATATGCTTTTTTTAAATTAAATTTTTATTTCTTTTTAATATTTCTTAGTTTGCCTTTGTTTGGTGCTCTCGTTTTGTCATGCTCCATTTCAGTTTCACTGAAATTTCAAATGAACAAGCATGTCTGCTGTCCCCGGCACAGCCATAAAAATCCTCTACCAAATGATTGATTTACTGTTTTCAACATATTTCTTATTTTGCAATAGAATAAAGTGTGGCTTCACTTTGGAACGCTCGTGCCTGGGTAAATCAACAGTCCTCACAAACAACAAACCAGCACAAAGCAATGGGCAGTTCAGTGCAAAAAAACAAACTCTTGATCACACTTACAGGTAAAATCTTCTTTCAGGCAGTGCACATGCAGAATATTAGTGTGCTAGTGAAAAATGCCGGTAACCCAGTTTCAGCTAGAGGGAGGGGGAGCGAGCATGTCCCATATCGGCTGCCATACTTAGCGGTTTACCTACTAGCGGTTTCCCGAACTCTGCTGTGGTGATTGCTCACCTTTTAACAAACATACATGGCACTCTGTGAAAGTTTTGTTGGCGGACAATATCGGAGCTCTAGGAAGCAGCCAGGATTGCAGCATATGTTCGTGTGGGTGGGTGGTCGGGCGGGGTGGGCCACCACGTTACCGGCATTAACAGCTGGAGAGTCTATACTTCAGCCAGAATGGAAAAGACTTTGTGGCAAGCATGGATCTTTGCCTGTGCTGCATCCTGATTGGTTGCAAGAACAGCAGTTGGCAAAATATGCCCTGATAAGGACATGGCCAAAGGTACCTCTTAGCCAATCAGGATGCAGAAAACTCCCATCCCATTTTATAATACTAATTGACACCTTTTTTATGAGATATACATTGTCCCTTAACTCCAATTATTGACAGACTTATGGCTTGTTAAAGTTGCAATGTCTGCGGCCCGGTGGTGCAGAGGGTTGAGCGCTGGACACCACACCTCGAACCATGCCAGCAACCCGGGTTCGGGAACGGACTCTGGCGCCAGGGGAAGGGGTAGGATTGAGCATCCATAGGACTGCTCTCCTTCCCTGGGGTAGGTTGGGGACGCATGGTCGCTCTGCAGCAGCCCACCGGTGGAGACCGGGAGTACAGCAGAGGGAATCGCCTTAAGGGCAACACCACAGAAAAATGGAAATACCGCTCTGGGGACTGGCCGGATGACGGCTGCTGGCCCCAGACACCTCTGAAGACTCCCAGGAAGCCACAGAAAGCCTCAGCAGTGCCCGGGACCGAGGAAAAATAGTGTGCCAGTCTTCTCCCCGCCGGTGCCTTCCCCCTCGGAAGAGAGGGACCCACTTGGTATAGGGTTATGCCGGGCTATCCCGAGGATGGCTGCAGATCTGAGGTAAGGTGGCTTGGGGGAGATAGTAGGAGGATGTCTGAGGGTCATGGCAGCCCGAAGGGGAGGCAGCACCAGAGCACGACGGGGGTATAAACAGAATATACAAAAAAAAAAAAGTTACAATGTTATCCTATGGGAATTTTCATGTTTTAATTCTTGTGTTTTTTTTTTTTAAATGACTCCTACATTTTTTTTGTTTTAGTACTCATTATGACCTTTTTTGATACACAGATTCTCTGTTAACCTCACAGAGTGATGGAGTTATGGCTTATTAAAGTTGCAATGTTATCCTATGGGAATTTTCATTTTTTAATCTTTATATTTTCTTTTTGGTTTTTTTTTATATGGACCCTAAATTTTTTTTGGGGGGGTATTGTCTTTTACCGTTGTAGTACTCATTGATACCTTTTTTAATACATAGATTCTCCTTTAAATCCACAGAATGACAGAGTTATGGCTTATTAAATTTGGAATGTTATCCTATGGAATTTTAATTTTTTAATTTTTATGATTTTTCATATGGCTCCTACATTTTTTTTGGAGGGGGGCATTATGTGTTACTGTTGTAGTACTCACTGAGACCCTTTTTCTCTATATATAGATTGTCCTGTAACTCCAAATACTGGCAGACTTACAGCTTGTTAAAGTTGCAATATTATCCCATGGGAATCGTACATTTTTATGTTTTTTATACGGCCACTGAATTATTTTGGAGGACGTTATGTGTTAGTCTTGTAGTACTCATTAAGACTTTTCTTTTGTTATGTAGATTGTCCCTTAACTGAAAATATTGATGGCATTATGGGTTATTAAAATTGAAATGTGGGAAAAAAAACTAAGCCCAAATTCTTTTTTTGTATGAAGGAATCCTTTTTTGTGAGACTGTCATTCTCATGAAAAAGGATTCCTTCGTACAATAAAAAAAAGAATGTGAAAAAAAAAAGAAGTTTTTTTTCATGTGAAGGAATCTTTTTTTCATGAGATTGTGATGTTCTCATGAAAAAAGATTTCATACGAAAAAAGAATGTGAAATAAAACTAAGTCCAAGTTCTTTTTTTTATGAAGGAATCCTTTTTTGTGAGATGATGTCGTTCTCACAAATAAAGATTCCTTCACACAAAAAAATGTGAAAAGCTAAGTCCAAATTCTTTTTTTGTATGAAGGTAATCTTTTTTCATATTGCCCTCTTCCTGTTTTGTATGGCCATACGAAAAAAGAAAATTGTCTCACAAAAACAGATTTTTAAAATGTGTTAAAAAAACTCTTTCTGGGGTCATTTTTCCAAAAATTAACTGCAGAATCCAGCCAATGGGGTCTTGATTAATGAGGTACATGTGCTGATGTCTTTCCATAATATGACTGTAGAGTTTTCAAAAAAAAATTTTTTTCTAAAAATGGAAACAAGATGGTGTCCATATGAAAAAAATATTTTTTGTCTCAAAACAGGCTTACTCTCCCCCCCCCCCATATGAAACAGAATCCTTTTTCATATGGCCAAATTCTTTTTTTGTATGAAACAGCTGTCCAAAAGAGTGTAATGAGCATGCTTGGAACCAAAAATGTAAATCCTTATAACTCTAGAACGGATTAATATTTTATCACCAAACCAATGAAAGGCAAACACTTTTTTTTTGGGGGGGGGTATTATGTGTTACTGTTGTAGTACTCATTGATACCTTTTTTATACATAGATTCTCCTTTAAACCCACAGTATGACAGAGTTATGGCTTATTAAATTTGGAATGTTATCCTATGGGAATTTTCATTTTTTAATTTTTATGATTTTTTTATATGGCCCCTACATTTTTTTTTTAACAAGTTCCATCCTGTGCATCTCTCTGGTATTAACAAAGATGAACACAGAAAATGCTAGGGGTCCATCTTGTTCACCACTTGCCATCTAGGCAGCTGCAACTTGTAATATTTTTTTTAAATGGGAAACCTGTGGAAAGTCTCCCTTCCAGTCATGCAGACCACACAATGGTCGGTGGAGTGGATCCATAGTGTGTATAGAGCTTGCAGTCGAGGCCTCTGCTAGAAACTCTCCCTTCCCCAGATGATCTAAATGTTGTTCGCAGAAATGT
Source organism: Neoceratodus forsteri (assembly GCA_016271365.2). NCBI lineage: Eukaryota > Metazoa > Chordata > Ceratodontiformes > Ceratodontidae > Neoceratodus > Neoceratodus forsteri. The sequence continues at coordinate 425,924,564 of CM028138.1, forward strand.
AATTTTCCATGAGGCACTGATCCAACTGGAGTTTAAAAAAGTCAACACTTCCCACTTGTGCCACTTTCTTTGGGAGCTTGTTCCATAGGAATACTACTCTCTGCAAGAAAAAATGCCACCACTCATTAGCTCTTACTCTGTCCCCCTTAAGTGTAGGGTATGCCCTCTAGTTACACTGCCCTGAACAAGTTGCCCTTTGGCCACCCTATCAAATCCCTTTAAAACTTATTTTTTTACTTTCTATTTTTTGCCCCCATTTCTCCTTGCCAGCTGCCAGGTCCCCCTTCCACCTGCCCAAGCCCTTTAGTCCACTGTAGAAGTCCTCCAATGTTCCAACCCACCACCAGCCTCTGATCAACATCCCCTCTTGATATCCTGACCGTAACACACAGCTTGTCCCATGCAGGCCCCCCCCCCCGATTCCCCAAGTCAGGAAGAGGATATATCACTTGATGGTTGACACCTAAGAGGAGCAGACAGTGAGGCACAGGAGGAGTTGGAAGAACCGTACTGTAGTGCTGGTGGGGCACTTCCCTCCAAGCCCTCCCTCATCCCTCCCCAGGGCATGGTCCTGCAAAGTGACCCAAGAGAGAGTGCCTATCAGGGCTGTTGGAAAGGCAGATAAGCCCCCTACCTCTGATACTCTCCTGCCAGCCCTACTCTGGGTGGGTGATACCTCCATGTCAAACGTCAGGTGAGCAGGTACATGCTGACATAAGGTGACTCTAGTAGAACCACTTGTTCCTCCCCGTATGACATGTCCTCCCCTGGGCCACCAGGAAGAAGTCATGCAAGGGATGGAGGTGCCCTCCTCGAGGCAGAAGGTGTCCAGATAGACACCAGAACCACACCCCACCGGTCTGCACCAAACCTCCTGGACTCAGGGCACAAACCTGGGTCATCTGGAATGCATGCAGCAGTTCCACTAGCCAACTAGTAAACACCTTTAAACTTCTGCCAGTCAAAATCATACTTCTTCCCACTCTCAGCCTTTTTTCTTCTTTTTGGATCTGGAACCAATGTAACATATGGGATGCAGTATTTTCGTAGCCCCATTTTATAATTATTTTATTGTTCTATCTGTAATTCACAAAGGCCCAACTATAATTCCATGCATTTTGTTCCCATCCACTTTGGATACTGACACTAGCTAATTGCACAGTCTGACATCTTAATTATTCTGTTATTAAATTTCCAGGTACAGTCTGGGCATGATGTGTTCTACAGATAATGGAGTACAAAATATGAAACGCAAGAGACAGCGGGGGATGGGAGAGGGAGAACAGAATATTCATTCTGGCATATTGGCTTGCTCTTCTGCTTTTTAATCTGACAGCAAAGTACAGGATGAGTCAGAACCTGAGATGCTGCTGATGCAGACTACTAGACAAAAGGCTAAATGGATTTCACATGCACACTGAGGTTGCTTCAGCAAGCACTCAACCGTGCAGTGGCACAGCACAATTACTTAGTGTGTTTTTAAAGGGGGAGTAATGGCTAAACTTAGGAAGGCTGTGTGGTCTAGTGGTTAAAGCACAGGCTGGAAACCAGGAGACCCGAGTTCAAATAACACCACAGCCACATACTCATAGGAGACACCTTGAGCAAGTCACTTGCCTTCACCTGTGGATCAGCCTCCTCCTTGCTGAAAACACTGGGCTGAAACAGACCCTCCCCCCTCCACACACACACTGAATTTGGGATGTTGCAGCTCAAGTGGGCTATCCTAGTGAAATAAATTCTACACTCAAAAACCCTGGGGCAGCCTAGCGCTGCTACCTGTGAGACTGGATTTTGCATTTGAGCCAGGAAAGTCACACTGGGACCATCTGGGGGTCGGGCACTTCATGAAGGTGAGGAACTCTGCTCAAATGGGAGAAGGATGTAGGCTGATCAGCATCAATGCACCACATGCTGGCTGATCACAGATAATGAGATGAGCAGTGGTGTCAGCGGTGAAGGCAGTGTCATCCCCGTCAAGCCAAAGGAGGAAAACAGCAGTGGTGTCTCTGAACAGCAAGATGGGGAGGGGACAGAGCAACCTGGAAAAATTGAGAATTTTACTAGAAAGCCCAGTGACTTCAGGTATAAAAGAGTTGGCACTGCTACTAATGTGCAGTTCTCGACAGGTACACCACCCAGCATATTGAAAAGAAAAATAAAACAGGACATAAAAACACCACACAGCAGGGCAGAAGTAAATAACAGCTTATACAAAACCATTATGCTAGCAAAAGTTTTAATTAAATAAGGATTAAATATGCAAAGAAAAGCCAGTGAGACCACCACAAAAAAAAAAGCTACTTGTGGGCAGTGATTTAGAGCCCTCCTTCCAGACACTCAACATGGATCAGCTGCTGTTTCTGTATGGACACACAGGAGGACAGTGGAGGAGGAGGAGGAGGAGAGGTTTGTCACCGTTCAGTAGCAGGCAAATGGGGAAACTCATGTACTTGGTAGGGTTTGGGACTCAACCACCCCCAAAAAAAAAAAGAAAATGTGTTTCATGATCACTATAACTCGACTGCACAACATTCCAAAATGTGAGTTATTTTGTATGTGTCAGTTCTTTCGAAAGCAGCAGATCATGACATGACACAAGCTGGGGATTATGCTGACCATCCTCAGCTAGAAACTAGTCCTCTGGAGAACATCATCTCAAGAGTTCAAAGATCCAAATTTCATGCAAATGCATTTGGTAAGGAAGACCTGAAAAGCCTGAGTTTTGCTGATGCTAGCTGTAAATTCATAGCTGGTGACTGCAGTCTCGTACTAAAAATAAAAAGTGTCTGCACATGTCAAACAGCAGCATGGAGAATCACAAGTCACAAAAGGTGAGGTGAACAGGGACACATGCTCATGGAGTACTTAGGGAGTAGCGACACGAGCTGGGGTGGTGGTGTTACATTTACTGGGAACCAAAATTTTTAGTCATGGATGACAGAAGGTCATAAGTTGCATACAGAGGGAAGGGGGTGTCAAAATGTACTCCAGGGGGAGGTCAATCTAATCACAGATGGGGATCATAATTTACTCACGGAGGGAAAGTGTCACAATTCATTCACAGGAGTATAATTTTCCCACTGAGGGAGACTTGTCACAATTTACTAAGGGAAGGGTTCACTTTAATCACAGATGGGAGTCCCAGTTCACTCATGGACTGGGGACTCAATTTACTCACAGAGGGAGAGGTGGAACATTTAGTAACTGAGAGAGAGTGGGTCACAGTTCACTCAGACTGGGAGATGGAAACGGGACTTGCAATTTACTCACCGAGAGAGTGTAGTTCTCACAGTTCACTCACAGAAGGAGAAGGAGATGAAGATGAAGAGAGGGCTCAGGAGGCTCACGATTTGTTCGGGGGGGGGCACAATTTTATTTAGTTTTTGTTGACCAGGTTGGCACACTAGACAGAGAAATACTTATTTTCAGACACGGCACTGGAGGTTTACATAGATTACACAGAAGTGTGATGGCAGAAAAAGGCCACACGGCCCATCTAGTCTGCCCAATACCCTATCCTCCATACAAAAAATGTATTCATGGTTTGAGATTTATTTATTTATTAGCTTTTGGTAATCAGGTAAGCATACTACACAAAAACTGCCAATTTTCAGACGTCCCGGGAGAGTACGAGTCAACCAATACATTGCAGTACATACAGAGATAGCAGCTTTACAGATGGACAAGTACATACAGAGATAACAGCAGCTTTACAGAGGAACAAGTACATACAGAGATAACAACAGCTTTACAGAGGAACTAGTATATACAGAGATAACAACAGCTTTACATAGGTACAAAGTTACATAGCATATAAGTGGCAGGTGTAAAGAATAGATTGCAGTGCATAAGCAATACCACAGCAATACAGGGGTACAAAGTAAGTTAGCACCTAACTGGCAGTAGTACAACATACTATATTTGAGATGGCAGTAGTACAACATACTATATTCGAGATGGCAGTAGTACAATATGCTATATTTGAGATGGCAGTAGTACAACATGCTATATTTGAGATGGCAGTAGTACAACATGCTATATTTGAGATGGCAGTAGTACAATATGCTATATTCGCGATAACAGTAGTACAACACACTGTATTCTAGATGGGGTAACAGTTTACTTAGAGGGAATGGGGTCCCAATTGATCTGCAGAGGAAGAGGGGGTACAGTTAACTCACAGAGGGAATGGGGTCCAATTTAGGTGCAGTGGGAGCACAACTAACTCAGAGGGAGTGGGGTCACAATTTTCATGGAGGAGTTTGGCACAGTTTTTTTTCCCTAAAGGAAGTAGGGTCACAATTTATATATGGAGGGAGAGGAGGGCACACTTTACTCACAGAAGGAGAGGGTTATACTTTACTCACAGAGGTTGACTGGGGGAGGGCAGTTTACTCACACAGGGTGAGGGAAGGTCACAACTTACACACAGAGGGCTACTGGGTCACAACTTATTAACAGAGTAAGGGAGGTCACAATTTATTCTGGGGTCATAATAGTGCCCCCCCATATCCCCCACTACTCACATTCAAGGATCATGTCCTGGGCTCACAGTAGCACTACCCTATCCACCCCACCACAGCCACCAAACCTGCAACCAAGGATTATGTCCCGAGCTCACAGTAGTGCCCTTCCCTTATCCACCATATACACTCAACTCACAATCATGGATTATGTCTTGGTCTCTCAGTTTAAACACCCCCCTTCCCCCGGTATATCCCTACTTACAATCAAGGATTATGTCTCGAGCTCGCAGTAGTTTCAGGTCATTCAGAACCTGCAACAGATCCCCAGCAGTGGCATTCCGGTTGCTCCAGAACCACATCAATTTCATGATGCGCTGCTCCTCCCGTTCCAAGTTTAGTAGCATTGTCTGGTCATGTATAATCGAGGAGGCTGTAGTGGGAGAAGGAAGAACACAGTAACAGTAATTTAAGGTCCGAAGGACACTAGGTCTATCATGTTTATCTTCATTTAGTAAGCAGGGATGAGAAAACTATGGAAAAATGTATGGACAATCATACACAACAATGCTGTATTTCCAAGGGGTGAAATGAAAGAATATGGACCTCAAGAGGTCCATGCTATCATTGCAACCCCGAGATGGAAGCAAGCCAAGCTGTGTGTGGTTACTCATACTTTATTTTATGTAGTGTATGTTTGTTTTGTTTACATAAGAGTTTTAGAAAAAATGATCCCCCAAGTAAAAAATAACATCCCTTAAGTTAAAAAAAAGAAGTTACCGTAACAGTAGATCTTCAAGAAATTCTCCTCACTGGCCAAACCTTTGCACCTGTATGCCATCAGCATCAGGACCACTAGGAAACATTTGCTAGCTGGGGGCCACGCATGATGACATGCAATGTCTGCACCTCTAATTGTGGGTGGCCCTCTGGCTCCTCAGTTCCCTGCCGGAGGTAAACTCAGAGGACCTTTTACTGTGAGGAACCAGGACACACCAAACCAGTACCAGGCAGGAGGAGAGGCATGGGACTAGAAATATAGGATACATAAGGCACTTATGGACATCTCCAAACAAGGCAGTGGACAAATCTGCCAGCTTATACCTCAGAAAGGGGGAAGGAGGATGGGTGCACCATGGCCCAGTGGAGGAGATTTTCTTGAAGGTCTACTGCTACAGTGAGTAACTGTTCTATCTTTATGGAGGATATCTCCTCCACTGGGTCTCACCTTTGGAATGATGCCCAGCAGTATACCAGGTACCCAAGGAGGATGGCAAAATCTGATATGCAATTGAGGAGCACTAATAGGGGGGAATATAAGGGCAGACTAGGTGGGCCAAGTAGTCCTCATCTGCCAACAGCATCTATGAGTCAGGACAGAAGGAGAGAATCGGCACCACACTCAGCTGAACAAGTACAAAAAGCTTTATTTAATAAATAACATAGCTTAACATATCACCAGGCAGTAAACGGTTCAGAGGAAACTCCGACTGGATCTGCAGTTACAGTGACAGCCCCCTGTTGATTACGTAACTGCAAAATCAGTTGGGGCTTTCTCTAAATCCATTACTGCCTGGTGGTGTGTTTTATTTATTTATTTTTATACTGGAAGACGAGAGCAATACTGCCCATTTTCACAAGCGTCCAGGGTAACAAATCAAAAACAGCAATTTTTACAGCAATTAAGAGGGCAAGGCAAGGACAGTACAAATATGAGTATGAGGACAGACATTTTCCAATAAACAATAGGAATAAATAAGCATATATAGTTTGAATTTTATTCAAAACAGAAATGATCCACAAATCAACTGGAGTAAATAGGCTGATAGGTGTTAAGCTGTGTTATTTATTAAATAAAAGCTTTTTGTACTTTTCAGCTGAGTGTGGAGCAGACTGTTTTACTGTACGTCTTATTTATTTTGTATCTGGCACACGCGTTTCGGTGCAGCAAGGTTTGGTGTTACAGTGACCAGGAAAGAAGGCCTTACAACACAGCCAGCACATCTACAAGAGATGGTGTTTAGATTGTGGTGCTTAGTGAAAGTACGCACAGTGCTCCATGTAGCAACATATATGTCAGCTACAGAAATATTCTGAAAGCAAGCAACAGCAGTAGCCATAACACGTGTAGAGTGGCCACACACAGCATCAGGAAGCTCCTTATCGTACTTCCTATACCCACACACAACACACTTAGCCACCCACGTGGACAGGCACTGTTTAGACACAGGGGAATCCTGTTTCCCAGAGGTAAACAAAAGACACAGCTGAGAGGACTTCCTGCTGTTTACATTAAGTGCATAGAGCAGTGCCTCACCTTTGTTAGCATGCTATGGATAATACACAGGAAGATGAATGGTCTGATTCAGTGTATAAATCAGACACCACCTTTGGAAGAAAATGAGGACTGGTCCTCAAAGACACCATGTCCTTGTGGAAAATCAAATAAAGAGGCTCATACATCAAAGCCTGAAGCTTGGAAATCCTATGCGCAGAAATCATGGCAACCAAAAACAGCATTTCCATGAAAGGAAACATCTTACAGATTGCAGCAGGCTCAAACGGAGTCAAGGTAAATTTTTCAAAAATGAAATTAAGGTCTCAAGGCAGAACCGGTTTGTGAATTGGGAGATGCATGTGCAGAACACCCTTCAAAATGTCAGAGACACCTCTGATTGTGCCACTGTGCACCCATCAATGTGGACATGGAAGGTCGAAATGGCTGCCAAGTGCACCGTAATATATGTTGACTGGAGTCAGATAGGGACAGAAGTTAGTACAGCACACTATTCACAGGACAAGTAAATGGGTCCACTGAGCAGGAAGCGCGCCACATGGAAAAGTGCTTCCAGTTCAAAGAATAGGTACATCTTGTAAGAAGGTTTTCTAGCCACAAGCAAGACATCAGCCACCTGGGGGAAACCCAAAATGAGCAATGGCTACATCTTCAGAAGCCATGCATACAGATGCATGGACCACACATCTGGATGGACCAGGGACCCCTGACCTGTGACAGCAGACCTAGACAAAGGGGGAGATAAACAGGAGGCTCCAGTGCCAGATGCTGCAGAAGTAGAAACAAAATCTGGTGAAGCCAGAAGGGAGCCACTAGTATAAAGGTGGCATGCTCCACCCGCAGCTTTGGTAGAACCTTCTATATGAAAGGGATATGAGGAAAAGCATAAAGGAATGTCCCTTTCCAGGAGAGGGACAATGTGTCTCAACGAAAAACTCTATGCCCTGGAGCAAGTGAGCAGAAACGCAACAGTTTTGCATTGTCTGGGGAAGCAAAAAGGTCCAATTCTGGATGACCCTACCTTACAAAGAGGTAATTTACCATGGAGGTCAGGAGTTCCCATTTATGTATTAGTAACAGAGACCTGCTAAGCCTGTCTGCCAAGATGTTTTGGACACCTGGGAGAAACATGGCTAATTACTAAAGACCGTGAAACATAGCCCAGTACCATACTCTCGTTGCTTCACTGCACAGGGGATAAGAGTGGATGTCCCCCTTGCTTGTCTATGTAGTGCAATGATGCTGACACTGTCTGCCCAAATCAGCAAGGGACCATGGCTAAGGTGCTCCTGGAATGCCTGCAAACGAAGCAGAACAGCCTGTATCCATTGTGAGGATCTGCAAGGGAGCTGGAAAAAAGAATGGACTGCCCTGTAACAGGTTCTTGTGGTCTATCCAGCATACCAGAGCACGGCAGACAGGGGATGTGACCATTTACTCCAGCTTGTCCATCAGCTGATCTCATTGTACCCTAAGAATCCAATGTGGTGTGCACATATGGAGACGGGGAAAGGGAACTGTACTGATTTTTTTTTAAAAATTTTTATTTATGATTTGCTAACCTGGTAACTCCGAGGACACTTTATACCCATTTTCATGGAGGACCCGGACATCTACCAAAATTTACAAACAATAAAAAAATACAATAAATATACAAGAGAAAAACATCATATAGCAAAAACTCATGTACCACAATCTAACCCAGCACATTGACATTTAGTATTATAAGTACAAAACTGTTTCCGATTCAGTTTGACAAATGGATAAGAAGACCTAGACTGATGTAATGGGAAATGAGTTCCAATCTTTAAGAACCATGTACACAAAAGAACGTTGTGCCAGGGAAGGTTTATAAAATGGTAATTTTAAATGATATGTGGTGACAGAATGTGTTGCATATCTAGAGCTGCCCAAATGAATTAGGTCCTTGAAAATAAAATACTACATAATGCCAAAATCTCCAAAAAGAAATAAATCTAAAATAAAAATGATACTCAAAAGAATACAAATTTAATGAGGAATACAATATGCAATGATGAGTTAACCTAGAATGAGACAAAACAACATGTTACAGGCAATTCTGACTATTTAGAGAAAGCTCCACAGCAGCTGAGTATATAGGGAGTCCATAATCGATCACAGATCAAATGAATGACTGTACCAGCACCCCTTTTTTGAGTTATAAGAAAGACAGTTCCCAATTCTATAATGTAAACGCAACTGAATATTAATAATTTTAACTAAAAAATCAATATAATTAATTAAAAGGCAAACTATTCAAATAAAAACCCAAACACTTAAAACAATCAACCCTCTCAATTTCAGAATTATGTTCGTCATTAATTACAAGATGATTAGGTATAGCAGATGACCAATTTCTATTTCCAAAGTAAACAAATTTTGCTTCGATCACATTCAACAATAATCCATTATTATTCAGCCACCTATTGATCAGCTGAAACTCATTTGTATATCAAAAATCAAACATCTACAATTTAACCCACTATTATACAAAACAATGTCATCTGCATAAAGTAAGACTGTTGAAGCAGATGTGACCGAGGGCAAATCAGTAACAGAAATACTAAATAAAAGGGGACCCAAAACTGGTAGCTATGGAACTCCTGTATCAATCCCAACCAGAGGAGATAATATGCCATCTAATAAACCTCTTTGTTTTCTACAACTCAAACAACTATTAAACCATGAAATAACTCAATCAGTGAACCCTATGTCCGAGTTTGGAGAGCAGGCGACCATGGTGAACAAGATCAAAAGTCTTCGATAAACCCAAAAAGCCAGTGGCAGCTGCCTCACCCTTGTCCAAGCCTCATGGAGGAAAGTAGTAAATTCCATCAATGTTGTTGGAGTGCTGTGCTCTTTATTAAATCCATGTTGAAAATGATGATAAAATACTATGCTGATGTAGATAACCCATAACGTGATCAAAGACAACCTATTTCAAGACTTTGGACAAGGGGGGCATCAACGAGACAGGTCTATAATTTTTAACCTAAGACCTGTCACCACCGTTATAGATTGGCACCACAGACGTCTGCCTCCAAAGCTCAGGGACCACCCCAAACTGCAGTGAAAAATGTAACAAAAATATCTTAACATTAGATCACTTACACAAGCAAATAATTTTAACTCAATCCCATCTTCACCATTTTTGGTCCCAACTATTCATCTGTTGTAGGTACCCACACAATTCATTAACAGTCATCTTTAAAATAGAAACATCTAATCCCGTCCATTTCTACAGAATTAACATCATTTCCAATATAAACTTGAGGGGCACAATTAGTTACACTGCAAAAAGCAGTGTTTAGTTCAGTGGCAGTTTCTAGTAGCATATATGTCTCACCATTCATAGCGGATAAAAATTCAGTCTTAGTTGTTCTTACTTTCCCCATCATCAACTCATCAAGTACTATATTTTCTACTTCCATTGCCACCTTCAAATTGTTTATTTAAGGCAGAAGTGCAATGAAATGTAGTTTTCTAAAAAGCTATTTTCAGCTACAAGAAATAAAAATATTAGCATACCTGCCAAATCTACTTGTCTAGGTACAGGGATCCACAACTGGTTGTTGACAGATTTTTTTTTCGAATGACCAGACAGTGAAACTGGCAGGCCGACCACATTTTGCAGTTGGCTGCTGGTTTCGTAGAAAAACAAGTGTTTTCTTCGGAGGATTCGAACCCCGCACATCCCCACTTAAGATTCTCAACTCCGAGTCGGAACTGATTCGGGGGGGGGGGGTGCAGGACCCCCGACAGACAGTGCCAAGTTCCAGCAGGTTCCCTACTGCGACGTAGCACTATTGTCGCTGTAGGGGATCGCGCTGTTGAAATGACGCTGACGGTGTGGCATACCTAGGTACAGTACCTCCTATTCTGTGCACTATGAGTTTTTTTTAATTTTCCCAATCCTATCTCATATCAGGTCTACAAGAGTATTTTCTAAAAAGGGGCACTCAGCACAGCCTGTTGTACATCAATAACAAACCCAGCTACTCGAAGCCAGGAATATCTTAAAAGGGATATGCCGTAGGCAGTAGCCCAGGCAGAAGCATCATATATGCAAAGCATAACAGAAGCCTTCTAGTAGCCACACCGGCTGAGGCTGCTTTAAGCAAGTTAGTTCTGGCAGGACCACCAGGCAAGCCTGAATAGTAGAAACAACAGATTTCCACAGGCTATACTGATATTTAATCATGTATGCCTGGTAGTTTGCATTTCTTAGGCCAAGGATGCAGAGGCATAAGTTATTTTGCCCATAACTTTCAGTTTTCTGGATTCTTTGTCAGCAGGCAAAGTACTCATGTGTCTAGGTGCTCTAGAGCAGGCATGAGCAGCCATTAAAATCTGTGGAAGCATAATAAGGCTTAGCAGATGGAGCAGAATACTGTTTATCAGCCTTTCTAGGTACTGCTGGCAATGTATTAGGCCAATGCCAAGCAGCAAAGGTTGCATCCTCTAAGGCAGGATATACAGGAGGAACCACAGTGGAGGGCACAGTGGGCACCTCCAAAAACTCTTAAATTTTTCTTACTGGAGTCCTCCTCAGCTTCAAATCCCATGACATATTGGATTTGTCTCAGTAAAACCTGGAAAGAGGGATCCTCAGAAGGAGACCTGGGTACACACCACAGAGTTCTTCACTGCAGGAAGAGAGAGTAGAGCTGGAAGGCAAACCCCCCTCATTGGGATCACTGTCCCTTTCATCATCATCCAAATCCTCCTCCATAATAAGGAGATAAGAATGTATCCTACCTTGTCATCTGGAATAATGACAGGAGCAATCCATGGAGCTGGTAACTGCGACTGAGGAATGAAAGATGTGCTTGTGGATCCTGCTCATGATCACATTGCTAATAGGGGAGGCCCAGTCGGCAGGATAGCCATTAGTGTCAACGAAAGCAACAGTAACAGGCATCAAAATAATTCAGAGAGTGATGCCAGCACAACCTGGGAACTGAGGCTAACTTGTAAAGGCTGGAACAACCAACATTGAAAGGGTAGAACTCAACAATGGGGGCTGCATACTGTTGATAGCAAGTACAGAGCTGGCCCAGTGGCATGGAGGGCTGAGACATTATGACGTACCTCTTGCAACACCGGTGACCTGTGCTCACAGTGCAAGTAGGTTGCCAGGGATCAGCTGGGAGGGATAGCATCGAGCATCTGGAGGACAGCTCTCCTCTTCCGGGGGAGGGAAGAAAACAGAGACTGGCGTCTGCCTGACCTAGAGGTGGTTGAGTGTTGGCAGAGGTGGAGCAGAAGACCAGCGTGCTGCATGTGGAAGCGCGTGCAGCTTGGGCACTGTTTGCATTGCACACTCCACCTCTGCACTTGGGGGGCTAAACCAAGGAAAAGCGGAAACACTTCCTGGGTGTGTCAAATGACTGCCAGCCTCTGCAGGCTCCACTGCCGACCATCAGGTACCTACAGGAAGCTTAATCCGATCCTGATGGGTTGAGGGACTCCCTGCTGTCCTGCCATGGAGGGAAAGCCATGGGGGAAGAAGGGAGAAGGTAAGTCTTGAGGGGTTGGGAGACAGGACTGGGAGAATTGGCACAAACGTGGGCTGACTGGGACTGGGGGCAGGGAGGGAGAGTACACAAACAAAAAATATAGTAAGTGTTTCAGTGCCACAGCCAGACCCAAACCTTGGTGTCTCACTGACAGTTGGGGGAGGGGGGGCTGTAGTCAACGCCACTGGAGCAAGTGACGAGGACTTACCCTCCTTCAATGGACACCTCGACTTCACCAGTGAAGCAGGAACTTTATCCTTGTGCTTATGGCGATAGCTAGAAAAGGAGGACTTTGATGATAACCTATCCCTGTCACTGTCTTTAGTCCTAAAGAACTGGAGCAGAAGCAACATCATCATCATATGCCAGGAAGTTCCCAGAGGTGGTCAAGTGAGAGGAAGAAGCCAGCTTGGAGCCCGCAGCCTTGGCTTGAGCTTCCATGGCCTTAATGGTGATGAAGGTTTCTAGAGCCTTCTTCTGGCATCTCGTTGTGGCCTGGTTGAATCCCTGGCAGAGCCTGGATGTGTGGACCTGATGTTGTGGGACAGGCCCAAATAGCAAACACAAACCATGTGAGCATCATCCAGGTAGATCCTGTAACTGCAGGTACAAAACCTAAATAAAGGTTCTTTCGATGGCGGCATAAAAGGACAACATTGATAAGGTAATATTTAGAAAATAATAAAGTCAAAGAAATGACAGCATTGTTTCTCTGCAGGGTCAATGAGCGGTTGATGGCAGGAGAAAGAACTGAGGAGCAATTGGATTACCTACAATTATATAGGCACTAACACTGCATGTCATTGTGGGCAGCCCCTGGCTAGCAAAAGTTTCCGAGTGGTCCTGATGCTGATGGCTTACAGTTCCAAAAATGTGACCCAATGGAGGAGATATTCTTGATGAAGATCTTGCCATTTCTTCATTTATGGAAAAAAAAAAAATTACCCCAAACCCAGCTATATACTACTCACCCTGTGACCAGAGTTGTGGCTTTTAACTTGCAGCAGTTTGTAAACTGAATTTCTACTACAGAAAACGTCAGTAGCGGGCAACAGTCCTGAGATATAACGTACTTTCGTACAGTGTGTGGCATTTCAATAATGCTGACTGAAAGAAAGCACATGATATGTCAGGATCATCCCCAAGTGCTAACTGTTATATGATCAAAATTTAAATGTACAGACTTGCACAAGTTAAAAAGGCACAACTTTGGGCACTGCGTTGTTAGTATGCAGCTGGGTGTGGGGTGAACAAGGAATGCACCATTTATTACTGGTGAACTGTGCAGAACAACTGTTTGGAATGCACACAAGGATTTTGAGCAGGATGATTTTTAAACAGAACAATGGCTAACCATGTACTATAAAAGGATTATTTGCAAACATATACTAATTCAAAGGTATTCCCTACCCACTTTACTATTCTGGGTACCAGCTCATTCCTTTGGTAAGCAGAAATGTGTCTAGGCTTACCCTAAAGGCCTATATTGTCTTCACACCCACTGTCTCAGCTGGCTGACTGTTCCATAGGTTCACCACCCTCTGGGAGAAAAAGTGCCTTCTAATGTTATCCCTGAATTTACCACAGCTGAGCTTCAGGTCCTGCTGGAGAAAACCAGATCAAACATCTCTGAATACTGTGTGCAGTTTTGGCAACCGCACGTGAAAAAGGACACTGCACTCCTTGAAAGGGTCCAGAGGAGGGCAACCAGGATAATACAGAAGCTGGGGGAAAAGTCCTATGAGAAGAGACTTGGGGAGCTCAATTTGTACTCCTTGGAGAAGAGGAGGGACAGAGCGGATATGACTGAGGTTGTTAAATATCTGAAGGGGTATATAGGGCAAGCCCCGATAGGATTTTCCAGCTGTGGGAGGCAGGTGTCACCAGGGGGCATCCCATGAGGCTGATAGGTGGGAGACTCAGGGTGAAGACTAGGAGATGCTACTTCACAGAGAGGGTGGTGGAGCCTTGGAATGCGCTGCCTGTGGAAATGGTGAAAGTGAATACTGTGGAGGGCTTCAAGAGGGGCTGGGGCAGGTATAGGGGGAAGGTTAAACTGAGTAATGTCAGACCTGGAGATGCACCCCTGATGGGGGTGAGGTTGTGGGGATCCATGGAGAGGAGGGGAGGGCAGTAACGATGCACCTACTGGGTGCCGATTCTCGAGTAGACTCAACAGACCTTTGGGCCTACTCTGCTGGCATTTTCGTATGTTAGAATGTTAGTATCTCTATCTGTTCAAACTTGTCGATAGCCTTCAGTATGCATAAAACTGAGATCATGTCCCCTCTCATCCTCCTTTAGTATGTAGAAGCCTGAGACCATGTCCCTGTAAGCCTCCTTAAGTATGCAGAAGACAGAGATCATGTTCCTTCTCAGCCTCCTTGAATATGCAGAAGACTGAGATCACGTCCCCTCTCAGCCTCCTTGAGTATGCAGAAGACTGAGATCATGTCCCCCCTCAGCCTCCTTGAGTACACAGAAGACTAAGATCATGTCCCCTCTCAGCCTCCTTGAGTATGCAGTAGACTGAGATCATGTCCCCTCTCAGCCTCCTTGAGTATGCAGAAGACTAAGATCATGCCCCCTCTCAGTCTCCTTGAGTATGCAGAAGACTGAGATCACGTCCCCTCTCAGCCTCCTTGAGTATGCAGGAGACTGAGATCATGTCCCCTCAGCCTCCTTGAGTACACAGAAGACTGAGATCATGTCCCCTCTCAGCCTCCTTGAGTATGCAGAAGACTGAGATCATGTCCCCTCAGCCTCCTTGAGTATGCAGAAGACTGAAATCATGTTCCCCCTCAGCCTCCCTGAGTACAAAGACTGAGATCATGTCCCCTCAGCCTCCTTGAGTATGCAGAAGACTGAGATCATGTCCCTTCTCAGCCTCCTTGAGTATGCAGAAGACTGAGATCATGTCCCCTCTCAGCCTCCTTGAGTATGCAGAAGACTGAAATCATGTTCCCCCTCAGCCTCCTTGAGTACACAGAAGACTGAGATCATGTCCCCTCAGCCTCCTTGAGTATGCAGAAGACTGAGATCACGTCCCCTCTCAGCCTCCTTGAGTATGCAGAAGACTGAGATCATGTCCCCTCAGCCTCCTTGAGTATGCAGAAGACTGAGATCATGTCCCCTCAGCCTCCTTGAGTATGCAGAAGACTGAAATCATGTTCCCCCTCAGCCTACTTTTTCCCCAGCGTGCACACCTTAAGGCTACATGAGAATTCATTCAGATCATTTTGCTTTGCAACAACTCGCCCTGGACTGTGAGCTCTGATGTCAATCGGCTCCCACGTCAATTTGTCCCTGGTTAATTCCACCCCTAGCGTAAATATTATAAAATTAATGCCAGTTGGGCGCAATTAGCCCACCAGATGGGGCGATGTGCTCAAGAGCTGTAGAAATGGAAGTCATACTATAATTGCTATTGGAGTACAGTATGATATGTAGTGGAAGCAAATTGTCCAGGGACATACTGACACAGGAGCTAACAGACGCCAGAGTTTATAGTCCAGGGTGAGTTGTCATTGAGCAAAATGAATAGGATGGATTGACGTGTCCCTACATTTTAAGGGCCTCCGCCCTTGCCTATAGCTTGTCACCATCCCCTTGGTGGTCTTGCATTACACCCTCTCAACTACCTTAAAGAGGCTATGCGTTATCTGTAAAGCCCCCTAAAGCTTTACCCCGATTAGGCTTTTAGATGAAAAAACATTTTTGCCCATTGCAACTTACTTTATTTCACTTTTGTAAAGGTCCAGATTCCCAAACATGGCAGATGCTGTGCAATACCATTTCCTCTGAAACTGCACCGCTGCACCACTTGCCTCAACACATTTGTATTGTGGGGAGCGGTGCAACGCTGCACTTTCAGAGGAAATGGAAGCACGCAGCGTCTGCCATATTTGGGAATCCAGACTTTGCAAAAGTGAAATAAAAGTAAGTTACAATGGGCAAAAAAAAAAATTCTATCCTCGAAGCCTAATCGGGGGCAAGTTTTGAGGTGGGGTGTTACAGATAACGACAGCTTTCCTTTAATGTCTTTTTTTGTGTTGAAGAGCCCAGAACAGCATGCAATACTCTAGGCGGGGTCTGACCAGGGCCTTGTAAAGTGACAGGATTACTTTCCCTGTCCTACTGGTCACCACTCTTTTGAAGCACCACAGCACACTGTTTTGCATTCTTCTGCTCCTGGTCTGTTATGATCACCAGGTCCTTTTCCTCCTCCACTGCAGCAAGAGGAGCCCCTCAGGTGTGTAGGTCCTGCCTCCAATTTTCTTTTCCAAGTATAGCACCCAGAATTTGGCTACAAACGAGGGATAAGTAGCAGAGATTGTGGTGTTGCTGTATGGACATAGCCTACTACAGGCAGGAGGGGTCGGCTGCGCCGGTGGCAGAGACTGAGGAGGCTCCTTGGGAATGGAGCCAATCGGCACCAGGGGCACGTAATTTGAACTCGGTGGCTGGGCTTAAAAGAAGAGACCAGCTGCGCACACAGACTAGAGGAGCTGTGTTGCTTTGGGCACAGACTTGGGAGCAGCGCTTTTGGTCTCATCGGTGGCAGGGAAGGAGGTGCTTTTTTTCTTGGAGCCAGTCGGGCATGAGGGGTTGGCTGCGCTGGCGGCAAAGACTGAGTAGGGTCCCTGGGAACAGAGCCAATCGGCGTCAGGGGCATGTAATTTGAACTCGGTGGCTGGGCTTAAAAGAAGGGCCCAGCCATGCACATGGACTAGAGTTTTTCTCCCGCACCACATCCATATTAAATGACTAGCAAGGGGAGGGGCTACCTTGGCGTGGGAGTCTGCAGGGGAGTGGTTGTTGGTCAAAGATTCTAAGGACTGGCATGGAGGGAAGGGACATTGGCTGCTGTTGACAGGACACTTGGGCATTGAACTACCAAGGGGGAGGGCTGGTTGAAGATTCTAAGGACTGGCATGGAGGGAAGGGACAGTGGCTACTGTTGACAGCACACATGGGCATAGAACTACCAAGGGGGAGGGTTCCAAGGGGGGTGTATTATACTACTACTTTAGTGGTAGCCTTGTTATAAGTGTTGTTGTGTGCAGAGTTCCTACAGTCCTACCTAAGTAGTAGCTTTGTATATGTTTGCTGCCCTGATTACTGGGTGGAAGCTGAGTCTGATCAACAGGATGTGCAGACTACTGCTGGGGGAGGGAGGCATTTGGGGTACTGATTGTCTTGACTGCTTGGGTAGTGCTGGCTATCGCAATATTGGGTCCTGTCTGTCTTGATTGCTTGGGTAGTGCTGGCTGCTGCCGGGGGAGGGGTAAAATTGATTGATTGTATACTGAGTGGTGGGTACTTATATTGCCAGTGGGGGCCCATATTGCTCATACTTAAAATGAGGAAGGGATCAAAGGACACAAGAGCAGGCATCTTCGGTAGGATGATTGGGTGCACAGGCTGTGGGGTGGCCATAATAATAAATTGGGCATGGAGGTTTGGAGGCTGCCTGGTGTGTTATGAATTGGCAGGTCTCAGACAAGAGGTCGAGTGGATAAGGAGGCAACTGGAGGGCAGGAGGGGGGAGGATTGGAGAGTGAAGGGGAGACAGGACCCATATGGTGCTAGACAAGGACAAAAGGGCATACCCCAGGGGATAGGAGCAGGAGGGAGAGGACTAGGACCACATGGTTGCTCCAGGGGGATGGACCATGAAAATAGCAAAGCAAGGAATTCACTCCAAAGGGAGGGGGTTGTCCAGAGAAAGCCAAGCTGGGGGAGGGAGACAGGTAAGTGCAAACTTGGGACAAGCATCACATTTACAAATCGCTTTGGCCTGCTGTATCCAGATGATGAGGTGAAGGAGGCTGGCAGGTGGGAGGAGCAGGCAGACGGGGAGAGATTGGTCAGAAATCAGAGAGGGGGCAGGGGACAGGAGAAGGGGCCAGATCCAAAGAAGGGAAGGGCATGGAGAAAGTGAGACCAGGGCGCCAGATGGATGCGGAGGGGCCCATAAGCCTGGGTTTGAGGAAGGTAAGGCAGAGGGGGCCGCACAGAGCAGCCTCAAGGTGGACAAGGGTAGGACCCATGATAGGAGAGGGTCGAGGAGGGGAAAAATCAGCCGGGGGGTGGCAGGGAGCACTCTGGATAGGCCAGCTCCAAGCCTGGAAAAATCAGAAGGGGGTAGGGAGGTGGATGAGGGGGGTGCAGGGAGCACCCTGGCACAAGGGCTTATTAGTGCAGAGTCTGAGGGGGGGAAGGGAGGTGAGAAGGGAAGCAGTAAAAGGAGGCATGGGCAGAGGGGCTGAACACAGCATTTCAACCGGGGAAGAGTTAAGGGGGGCGACTGGTGATACACAGGCTGAGAGGGGTGCAAGAAGCAAGCTGGGGGAGGTATACAGAAGAGGGAGCCTGGAAGAGCACACACAAACTAGTGACGCCCAGGCTGAGGGGGTGAGAGGAGAAAGCAGGAGAATATTGAAAGAAGGAGGAATCTGGAAGGGCGCACACAGATTAGTGAGGCTCAGGCTATGGGGGTGCGAGGAGCAAGCTGGGGGTTGTAGATAGGAGCAGCCTGGATGAGCACAAATGGGCTAGTAACTTGGGGGAGAGGTGAAGGTGCTCCTGCTGGGTGACTCAATGATTAGGGGTATTCAGTGGGAGAGGGTTGGGGAGGGAAAATACAGCCCAGCCAAGGCTAAATGTATCCCAGGCCTATCCGTACACAAGGCAAAATTCCAGCTATACTCAATGGCAAGGGAGTGCAGGGGATCCCCAGACATTCTGGTTCACCTGGGAACAAATGATTTAGAAGGGAACAGTGAACTAGAGAAAGAGACAAGATTCAGGGAATTGGCCAGGGTTTGCCACTCTATAGAATGCTCTATCTCCTTCTCTGAGATACTGCCAGTACCAAGGGCGATTGGGGAGAATAAGCAGAAACTTAAGAGGGATGAACCAGTGGCTCAGGGTGTGGTGCAAGTTAGAGGGGTATGGGTTAATGGGGGACTAGGGTGATACATGGGAGGATAAGGGGCTATATGCCAGGGATAGGCTACACCTCAACCTGAAGGGGAGGGAGATCCTTAAACTGAAATGTTCTGGATTCATAGGTGACAGGTGGGGTTTAAACTTGTAAAGGGGGGAGGGATAAACACAGACTGACAGCCCCAGGGGGGCAGCTCGGGGGGGGGGTTCAGGACTGGGACATACAAAGGGAGCTGTGGGCAGCATTGAAAAATTGGGGGAAGCTGTGTAGGGAAGTGAGACAGGGGTCTGCGCTGGGCAAAGAAGAAGGCTGGGGAGTGGTGAGGGGTTGGGGTGGAGAACGGTCCTGATCAATGCCAGGAGCATGGGCAATAAAATGCCAGAACTTCAGGCAATGTTAATTGAGGGGCAGCAGACGTGGCAGCAATTACCGAGACATGGGCCACCCAGAGGCATGATTGGGACCTAAACTTAAAGGACTACACAATGTTTAGGAAGGATAGGGGAGTGGGAAGGGGGTGGGGTGGCGCTGATGGTCAAAAAAGACGTAGTAGTTTGTGGAGTTGAGGAGGCTGGGGGACGTGGAGGTGATTTGGGTAACCCTGCAGATTGGGGGGGGTAAGAGATTAAAAATAGGGGTAGTGTACAGACCCCTGCAATAGAGGCAGACTTGGAGGATGACCTGGCTAAAAACATCAGGGGTCAATGTGGCCTTGGAAAAGGCAGGGTGGTGGTCATGGGTGACCTGAACATGCTAGGGGCAGACTGGGGCACCATGACATCCTCTGTGGCCAGCAGCAGCGGTTGATGGATGTCTTCCAGGATGCCTTCCTAGTCCAGCATGTGGGGGAGCCTACTAGGGAGGACCAGATACTGGATGTTGTCCTAGCAGACAATGACCAGATAAGGAGCCTGGAGGTGAACAGCCCATTGGCAGACAGTGACCACGCCACAGTCTGGTTTCTTCTGTACCTAGCGGGAGAGGAAAACTGCACTAACACAGCAGAAATAGATTTCAGGGGTGTGGACTCTGTGGGCATGGGAAGGATTTTTAGCAGGTGCTTGGATGAGATAAGGCCAGACATGGATCCTGGTATCTTGTGGGAGACCATTAAAAAGGGAGTGCAGAAGACACTAGGTCCTGAGCAAAGGTAATGCACAAGAAATGTAGGGCAAGAAAGCCATGTTGGTGGACCCGGGAGGTGCAGAAGGCGGTGAGGGATAAAAAGGCTGCCTATGTGCTTAAAGCGCTCAAGGGGGTGGTAAGGGAGATGGGAGAGTATGAGTTACTGGCTAGGAGGGTCACCAAGGTGGTGAGAGGCCAAGGCGAGAAAGGAGCAAAACCTGGCCAGGGATATCTGGGGGTTCTATAGATACATAGGAGAGAAAAGAAAAACGAAGGCATAGATTAGCAGGATTAGGACTGGGGAGGAGGGCGCAGAAAGCAGGGGAACAAGCAGAGGTACTAAATGAGTACTTTGCCTCTGTCTTTACTGGGGAAGGGGGCGGGGATCCTTCCATCTCGTCGGGAGGGAAGGGGAGCCCAAAAAATCAGAAGGTCAGCTACAGTCGGAAGGACTGGAAGAGGCCAGGGCAGGAGATGGGCCGAATCAAGAGAGGGATGGGTGGTTGTATGAGGAGGTGGGTTGGGAGGCCAAACTCACAGTGGATAAGGTGAGAGAAGCCCTCCAGTTGCTAAAGACTGAGAAGGTGTCGGCGCCAGATGGGCTGCATCCGAGGGTACTGAAGGAATTGGTGGATGTGCTGGCAGCTCCATTGGCTGCACTCTTCAACATCTCACTTAAGACAGAGTGGATGCCTCAGGATTGGAGGGTGGCTCATGTGGTGCCTATCCACGAAGGGGGGTTCAGAGAAGAGATGGGGAATTACAGGCAAGTTAGCCTAACATCTGTGGTAGGCAAGGTTATGGAGGGCATTATCAAGGAGACGCTTGGGGGGCAGCTGGAAAGGTTGGGGCACCTGGATGATAGGTAGTATGGTTTTGTTTCAGGGAGGTCATGCCAGACCAACCTGGTGGAGTTTTATGACTGGGTGATGGGTGCTCCGGACCGACATAGGCCGGTGGACGTCCTCTATTTGGATTTCAGTAAGGCATTCGATTCGGTACCCCACAATGGCCTGCTAACAAAACTGGGGGGATGGGGTGGGGGCAGTTGCTCAGATGGGTGGAAAATTGGTTTACAGGGCAATTACAAAGCGCGGTGGTTGGAGGGATAATCTCCTCCCCCAGAAGGGTCATCAGTGGGGTCCCCCAAGCTTTGGTCCAGGGGCCACTCCTGTTCAATGCCTATGTCTTGGACATAGGGAGGGGTATTAGCAGTAGGCTGAGTCTCTTTGTGGACAACTCAAAACTGGGAGCACTAGCGGATGGGGAGGAGGGGTGAGAGGCCCTCCAGGGAGATCTGGATACCCTGGGGCAGTGGTCAAGTAAGTGGGGACTGAAGTTCAACACAGGGAAATGTTAGGTGCTGCAGCTGAGGGTCAGAAACCTGGGCCATGCATACACCCTGGGGGAGGGGTCACATGGCAAGCCACATCAGGCGAGAGGGACTTGGGGGTAGTGGTGGACATCAAAATGAATAACACTGAGAATTGTCGAAGAGCCACAGCAAAAGCAAACAGGATGCTCGGCTGTATATCCAGGGTGATCCTCCCTCTGTATAATGCCCTGGTCAGGCCGCATCTTGAGTACTGTGTGCAGTTCTGGAGACCACAACTTAAGAAAGACATAGCACTGCTGGAGAGGGTCCAGAGGAGGGTGACAAGGATGATTCAGGGCATGTAGGGTAGGCCCTATGTGGAGAGACTGCAAGAACTCCAGCTGTATGCATTGGAGGAAAGGAGAGACGGGGGGACATGATAGAGGTCTTCAAGTATGTAAAAGGGATAAATAAGGCCGGAGTCAAAGAAGTCTTCAGGTTTAAGAAGGGGGGGAACTACCAGGGGCCACGAGTGGAAGCTGAAGGGGAGTATAGGGGAGAGTGCAGGAGACACTAATTCACTGAGAGGGTGGTGGAACCATGGAATGCACTGCCCAGGAGTCTGGTGGAAGAGAGCACAGTGGAGGGATTCAAGAGGAGTTGGGATAGGCACAGGGGGATACTGAAGCCCTCTGGGTTTTGTTGGGGGGGGGGGGTGGAGGAGCAAGTTCCCAGTAGGGAGCTGGCTAACAAGCAGACGCAGTAGACCATGAGGCCTATTCTGCTGGCTTTTACTATGATACTATGATATTTGAAGGAAGGTGGTAGCATGAGAATAAAAAGGAACAGATACAAAAAAAAAAAAGTCTTTTTAGCTGCTGTTTTCCATGTTTTCAGTATTTAAATTATTACTGGACTTCCCCAGTTGCTACTGCAAGGCTACAGCTCGCCCACTGTCATGCCATGTGAGAGCTGGTCATGTGACCTCCACTTCTGGACAGCACTTCAGACCTGAAAGAGGCAGTGTGATCCAGTGGTTGGAAAGGAAGCCTGTGAGCTGGAGAAGGACTGTTTTGCTGACAGCCCTGTGCACACAGAGCATACCTTTGAACTGTCCCTGATTTTCAGGAAAGTCCCCGATTTTAACTCAAAACTCTACCAAGTCCCTCCTAAATTTGTCAATTCTGACGCTGAAAAGTAGGGCTATGAAACAGACAATGCTACAGTGCAGTTCTTCAGAAAATGCTACTTACACTAAGCCCCACAATATAACAGGCTTCTTCAGCAGATATTTCCTTTTTGTAAAGATGTGTCCGATTTTAATAAAGTCACTTGTCCCCTATTTGCAAGAAAGGAGGTTGAGAGGTATGCAACAGAGCCTGTTAATCCTACTTCCCAAGGCATGTGATCTGCATGGATACTGTCACTGTTTAGCCACATGAACCTGTTTGTCATGGGAACTATCAAGTTCATTTGGTATGCATGCTAATTATCTAACTGAATGCTTCCTACGTCTGACGCCATAACTGGAAATCCCCTGGAAGAAAAATGACTTTGCCCAATGGAATTCATGCCTCTGCAATTGCATATTGCTTGTCCATTGCCATTTAACAATCTGAATCAGTCCCAGCACATAGCAATGCAATTTACAGGTCTGCAGCGTTCTGCCCTGCTAGTCTCGGACTCGCTGCAGTGTCTCTAAGCTAGGGCTCTGCAATTTGTTTCCTTTTGCAGAAATGGGAGGAATTTAAAATTATGCAAACCTGACATCCTGCAGAAGTTATGTTAATTTTACCTACTATAATTTGCACTGATTCTGTTCTGCCAAATTTTGTTTTTGATTGTGGTATGTCAATTTTTGATGTTTCTGCATAATAATGCTGTACAAGTGTGCAGAATTTTAAAACAAAATTCTCTCAAAAAAATTTATTGGAACGCTGTGATAACTGACAATTCACTGTGGAAAATCACAGAAATTAAATCTAGGGATTCTTGCCACCCCTTCTCAAAGCACTTTACTGAGATACTAGTAGTGCACAGACTGTGTGCAGGCAAACACAGACATCATTATGTGCTCTGCAACATCCTACACAGAGTGGCAGGAAAACACATTTAGATTTATGCTCCTACTCCCATCTGGCCCTTGGACCCACCTTCCGGTCTCTCAATCCACACCTCAGCTCCATCATCCTGCCACCTCCCAGGGTCTACCTACTCCTGTAATATCCTCCATGGCTTCCCACCAGGGCAGGACCTATGCAGCTGGCCCACTCCCCTCCTGACACTCTCAGCCAGATGTTAGGGAGGCTGCTTGAATTGGCAGGTGTGGAGCCTGTGGACTGGCTGGGTTCCATCATACTCTTTAGAGTGTTTTTTTTTTTTTTTTCTTAGCTGTTTCTCCCAGCCAGTACAGAAAACAAAGCCAGCTCAGAGTTGCTGGTGCATTATTTTTGCAAGACGGTATTGGCAGAAAACAAAAACAACACATGCAATGCCAAAACATTATGCTATACAGCCACTTTTACTTTTTGTATGCAGGACAATGCAGGTAGCAAACAGCTGATCCATGAAAGTGAATGCAGAGCATCATCATTTGGCGTGGAGTACTTTTTGTTGTTGTTGTTGTTCCTCCCAGCTCTTGATGATGCCACTGCTCTGGAATGTCATGACACACGTGTGCAGTTAGTCTACTACATGTGTCATTGCCAGTGGTGACCTCCCCTTCCATCTCGAGATTCTGACTGCACCTTCCCCTGTGGTCACCCAAGGGACGGTATCACAGTGGGACTACTCACCTTCCTTCACCCGAAGAAGGGAGCATCCTCTGGGGTACTCAACCTTTCCTTCCTTTCCAGACCCTCAATTCCTCCCAAACTTGTTCCCGAACTTGGGACACCAGCGTTGCAAGTAGTAGGGCTATAGCTGCACCATTGGGCTGTCCAGAACCATTTTTTTTTTAAATAATATAACAATACAAAAACATAGAAACATAGAAGAAGTCTGTGATATAGCAAGAGACACGAAAGGCACGTACTGCTAACCTCAAAAAAAGAAAGATAACAAAAATTACGCAGTTGTCACATTTGGCACCCCCTTTAATTATCTAGCTGGCAGAATGGGGAATGCTGTTAAACACTTCCCAGCTGCCCTGCCAGTGCAGAGGTGGAGTTACGACTTGCCATCCAGATGGCCCAGGTTCATGCCCCGAGTTCGGGATGTGTGGTGCTGACCGGTAAGATGGGGTCAGGCCTCCCTTGGATGTCTCCTGCCTCAGGAAGGGTACCTCCATCCATGGCACGACTGCCCCTTGGTGACCCAGGGGGAGAGGGATGTCGTGTGGCAAGGAATAAATGGTCCCTCTGGGGTGCCCCAACATCAGCCTGCACCCACTCACCTGGCAAGTGATGCAGAGGCGTCACCTGCCTAGAGTGGAACTGGCAGGGGAGCACCGAAGGTAGGGTGGAGCTTACCCACTCTTCCGATGGCCCTGATAGGCAAACCGTTGGTTCACCTATCAGGACCACCTCATGGGTGGGGATGGGGGGCGAGTAGGGGATAAAATACTCCCAGCAGTGCCAGGCAGATGAAACCACCCTGCCCCCACCCAAACGCCACAGCAGTCACCTCGACTCCTCCTACACCTCACCTGTTCCTCCTCACGGGCCCTGACCATCAAATAAAGTTCATCCTCCTGGCTTTGGGAACCGGGGATCTTGCCCGCAGGAGACAAGCCATGGGTTATGGTCGAGGTATCCTGGAAGGCTGTCAAGCAAAGGCTGGTGGTGGGCTGGACCACCGAGGGGCTCCTACGGCAGGTATAAGGCCTTGGGTAGGTGGAAGGAGGGCCCGGTAGCTGGCAGAAAAATTGGGGGACAAAACATACTAACATACAAAAAGCCAGCAGAATTGGCTTGACGGTCTTTCATGTCTGCTCGGTAGCCAGACCCTATTGGGCGCTCGCCTCCCACCCCCCCAGCCCCAGAGAGGGTCATCTTCGGCTTCAGTTAACCATGCACCTGTCCCACCCCCTCTTGAAGCCTTCCACTGTGCCCTCTTCCACCAGACTCCCGGGCAGTGCATTCCATGGCCCCACCACCCTCTCAGTGAAGTAATGTCTTCTACCTTCTCCCCTGTAATTTCCCCCCTCCAGCTTCCACTCATGCCCCCTGTTTGTACCCCCTTTCTTTAGTCTGAACATTTCATTGGCTCTGCCCCTGTTTATCCCTTTCACATATCTGAAGACCCCTATCATGCCTTCCCCCCGTCTCTCCTCTCCTCTCCTCCAATGAGTACAGCCCAAGTTCTTCCAGCCTTTCCTCATATGTTCTTTCTCTCATGCCCTGAATCATCCTGGTTGCCCTCCTCTGGACCCTCTCCAGCAGAGCTATGTCCCTCTTGAGGTGAGGTCTCCAGAACTGCACGCAGTACTCGAGATGCGGTCTGACCAAGGCATTATATTATATAAATATATATATACACACACACACACGCACACACACATATACATACATACACACACATATATATATATATAAAAATATATACACACACACACACACACACACACACATATATACACACATACTGTATATACAAAAATAGAAATAAAAAATAAATAAAAACACTTCGCAATTCTGTTAAGTGACCCTGGAGAGTACAAGGAGTTTGGACTAGCACTGTGAATGACATTCAGAAAAAGAAAAGAGCATAAAGGGCCTACTGGTTTCAAGTCATTTCCTACAACAGCACACAAAGCACTTACATTGGTGTCCCCCGAAACCCAAGGGCTTTTCTTCATTGTGGACAGTGTAGTGTGTGCAAATATGAACAGACCAAGGTATTTGAACATCCCATGACATCTTTCAAATTAGGCATCAGACAGTTTGTGCAAAGTACAAGTTTTGCAGTTTATCATCTGCCCTGTAACATGCTCTCTGTGGGTAGGACTATAAGGCATGTGAACATTCAAAGTCAGAAGCACCTGAGGGATATCAGGAATGCTGAACTTGACTCCCTGTTGGGACTACATTACAAATAATGCCATAACTGTAAGGCAAAAGGCATGTAATTTGCAGGAATTGAGTGGATACCACCATTCAGACATGGTGGAGATAGGGTCAACAAACTGCTAAGAAAGGAAAGCCAATGGCTTTTCATGTTAAAAACTTTGAAGCCTGTAGGCTTGAATGATGAACGGGATCTTTAAAATCATTCTTAGTAAAGTAGAACCAAATGGATGGTCATGACTGAATCCACATATTACTGTATGTTATAAAATGGGTAGGGAGAATCCTGCATCCTGACTGGCTAGGATGAGTACATTATGAGAGTATAATGCACTATAAAAAAAACAAGCCCGGCCAACCATAATGCAGAACATCTTGAAATCCATGTGCCATAGTACAGAATTTTAATTTTAACAAACGGCAGCAATTTTTTTCATTCAGGTAGCCAGTAGCGACATCACCAATAAAATGACCAAATCCCAACATTATCAAATTTCCGTTGCTACACACAAGTAGGAAAAACTAGCATAACAGTACGTTGTTTTCATTTTTTTACAACAGTGTGGCCTGCTACTGAAATGCTGACTGCTTCTCCTGCCTGCCACTCCCGCCCACACGATCACATAATGTCAAAAAGAATATCAAAGATTAAGTGTTATAACATTTCAAATTATCTTAAACATGGACGTCACTAATTTCTCTGTTTTAAACTACTATCCCCCAACTTCAACACCGTGATCTGCTTGCTCATCTCCATGTCAGCTAACTCCTGAGTACACACACAGCATCGATACTTTCTTGAATATTGCTACCACTGATTTATTTAAATTTTATTTATTTAAGTCTTTGTTTACTGAGTAAGTGCACTGATCCAAGAACCATTTTCAGGCATGACCCAGGCCACAAACAATGGCACAGAACAAACGATTTGAGATATTATAGGTTCACAGGATTATATGAGTTCAAAGGTAGAAACCCATTAATGAACTCGCTGCCATTAACCCAACAGCAGAACTTGAAATTTTCTATGTCCCATGTACTGGTTTAATTTATACTTAAACTGGTCTATATCTAAACTGGTAACAACAACTACAGGCAAAGTGTTTCTAATTTGAGGAATTCTCTGGGCTATGAAGTTATTCCTTTTAGTTGTTCTATTGATGTTAGTTAACAGTTTTAGATTATGTGATCTTTGTGTTCTTACCATTATTTGTATATTGCAGACATAAAGTTTCAAGTAAGGAAGGGTCCCTAGTAGCCTTATAAATTAAGCAAAGATCGCCTCCCAAGGCCCTATACTCAAGGGAATAAAGCCCCAGTGACATAAGTATTTCCTCGTATGTATGGTTATGCAAATTATTATTTTTTTTTTTACTGTTATTATTTTCTCTCCTTCACTTGCCGGCTTGTCCTCAAAAGGGTGCCTCCACCCCATCCCCAGCGTCTACCAGCTGATGCTGACCTGATCCCCAGGGCATGCACCCCGGTGGGGTCGGCGGGGGTTGCCAACCCCCCACCAAAGTCCGGATTTAGTGGGCCAGC
Organism: Neoceratodus forsteri; assembly: GCA_016271365.2. Lineage (NCBI taxonomy): Eukaryota > Metazoa > Chordata > Ceratodontiformes > Ceratodontidae > Neoceratodus > Neoceratodus forsteri. The sequence goes on from CM028138.1 coordinate 425,952,806, forward strand.
GCCATGGCTAGCCAGGAGCGAAGCCTGCAAGGTGCCCTCCGCCAATGTGCATGGCAGTGCTTTTATCCTTCTGTTCTCCCCAGGAGTCGGGACCGTGCAGTGATGCCGGCGGAGGGGAGCATGCACACATCCGCACGCGCTCCCTCCAGGCGTCTGACCCGATTCCTCCCCAGCTTGGTCCCTCAATCCACTGGACGCTCAATCCTTCTCCTCCCCTGCTGACCCCTGGTGGCCCATGCTCTTTCCCGAACACGGGTCGCCAGCGTAGCGCGAGGTAAGGCACAGCGCCACCGGGCCGGCGCCAGGTTATGCAAACTATGAATATTTTTAGGCCGTCTTCTTTGCACTTGTTCCATTGCAGTTTTGGTACCTACAGTTCTTGGGCCATAAAAGGCCAAACAATAGTCAATCTGTGATTGTACCAGGCTGGTATATTTATTTATTTTATTTATTATTTAGCTTTTGTTGACCGGGTAAGTGCACTAGACAAATCCTGCCTATTTTCAGGCACGACCCGGGGGAGGGGGATACAGATGAATGCCAACTGACCTTGAACCAGATTAAGCTGTTGGTGGTATTTTTAGTGAATGAGGGAAATTTGGCCAGGACACCGGCATGGGATCTTTAACATCCACCTGAACTACCACCAATCCAGGCAGATGGGACCTCGGTTTAACGTCTCATCCGAAAGACGGCACCTCAGAAGTGCAGCACTCCTCTCATGCTGCACTACAGTGTCAGTACTGGGATATTAACCCAAGTGCCAGATGTGGGAACTGAAACCACAGACCTCTGATCTCTCGGCCTCAGAGGCAAGTGTGCTATCTACTGAGCTACTGACACTGCTATACAATATATATATATATATAATTACTTCAGCATTGTGACTTTTAATGAATTTATAGATACAAGCTGTAATTCCAGCACACTTTTTAATTTTTATTTATACGAGTATTGAATTTCATATCATTTGTAATAGTAATACCCAAGTCAATTTCTGTATCCACTGTTTGCAGCAAAGTATTATTTAAAGTATATTGAGCAAGTTCATTATTTATACCAAAGTGTATGACCTTATATTTACTGATGTTAAATGTCATTCTAAGCTAGTTGGTCTATAAAGCTAGGCGATCTAGATTATTATGAAGATCTTTTATTGACTGTAAATCATTAGTAATATAGCCGATCTTACTATCGTCTGCATACTTGTTTATCCAGACCCCGTTAAAGGTTTGCATGGTTGCTATAATAATGTTAAACAACACAGGCCCCAGAACCAATCCCTGTGGCACCCCACTTGTAACCTCTGTGAACTCAGAAAAGGAATCCTTTATTGATACACGCTGAATCCTGTCTTTCAGCCATGAATCTACCCATTTGATGATATATGGGTCCAGGTTGATATGTATACGTTTTTGTAACAATATTGCATGTGACACAGTGTAAAAAGACTTTTTCATAATCAAGATACATCACATCCACGGGTAGGCCATTGTCCACAGCGTAACTTACAGGTTCAAAAAAGTTTATTAAATTATTCTGGCAAGACCTGCCGTTTGTAAAACCATATTGGGCTATATCAATATGATCAGTTTCCAAACGATGAGGCAATTTTTTGTAACAGTAACCTTTTCAGTAATTTTCCTACACAGGAGGTGAGACTGATAGATCTATAATTACCAGGACTTTGTTTATTTCCCTTTTTATGAATAGGGATCACAGTTGCAGACTTGCAGTCCTTTGGAACTGTGCCTTCTCTTACAGAGGTATTAAACAGCCCAGCTAAAATTCCAGGCAGTTCAATGGACAATATTTTTTTTAGACAGTTAGTGGGTATGTTATCTGGTCCAGCAGAGGAATTATTCTTTATAGATTTTGTTGTAGTAATGATATCTAAAGATGTAAAAGGAGCTGTTTCATTGGTAGTGTCAAGATTATCCAAATTTAGATCCTCTTTATTTTTATAAACACGACTAAAATAAGTGTTTAGTGCTTCGGCTATTTGGCGTTCATCAGTAATAATTTCCTGATCAATTAAGAGAGGGCACACTTTGGGTGAATATCCTTTAATAGATCCAATGTAGCTGTAAAAACATTTTTTATTATCCTTAGTTGTTATAGCTACATTTTGTTCTAATTCCTTTTTTGCATCTTTTATGGTGGATTTAGTTTTAAATTTAAGCCATTTGTCAGATGTCAGATGTTTTTTGTATCTCTTATATGCCCTTTTCTTAGATTTTATCAGCCTTTTAATTTTAGTGATTAATCATAATGGAGCTCTTGTCTGACTGTGATTATATTTTTTTATAATCCGGAACCCAATGATGGATACAAAACTTAAGTTTATTTCTAATTAGTTCCCACATATGTTCAGTATCAAGATCAGTAAGGTCAGCTTCCCAGCCCCATGAGTCTAAATATTTCTCAATTTGTTCAAAATTAGCCTTATTAAAATCATTTTTTTTAACTGTAAACCCTTTTGCTGTATTAAAATAACATTTCAGTGTCCAGATAATCATATTATGGCCACTGTCCCCTAGTGGCATCAATACTCTAGGTGGGTCACAAACATCCTTGATGCTAGTGAATATAAGATCCAAGACTGCCACAGCTCTCGTGGGCTCCATAACTAACTGTTCCAGATTCAACAGTAGAGTGGCATTTATAAATCTATTATCCAGGGCACCTTTCCCTGCAGAGAATTCCAAGAGATGTTAGGTAGGTTAAAATCACCTATTATAATTAGATCATCATTGTTCCTAAAATTTTCAAGAGTATTCATAAATACATCATTAGCTAGATTGTCCAGATTTCGGGGACGGTAGCATAAACTTATGGTTAGCCAGTCATCTGATGTATTTATTTGTGCCAATATCATCTCTGTATCAATGCCTGGTTCTATTATATTATTTATTTCATGACATCTGTAGTTATGTTTAATGTACAAGGCAATACCGCATCCCTCACCATGTCAACGGTTTTTGCGAAATGATGTATAACCCTGGATATCCTGACCCGTGTCAGAATCCTGGAACCATGTCTCAGGTCACTCCACAGACATCAATGTGTTCTTCAATTAACAGACTCTAAACCTCCACTTAGTGGGTCAAAATGGTTAAAGAGCCCAATGTCAAATTTAGTAGCCTTTCTGCACTTTTTGACATATTTATTACTTTGGACTTGATACCAATTTTTGTCATCACTATGCTGGTTATCCTCTATCCCTTGATCGTTTTTTGTGATGTAGGCTAGATGTTTCTGGGGTTTCTACCAATATATCCTTGTTATTAAAAGAGCTAGTCTTCCTTTGTGCTACAGGGCAAGGGTTCAGAGTTCCAGCTATCAAGAGCCATTTTGATGTTTCCTGTTGGCTTAATTCTAGTGCACATAATCTAGAACTAAACAGTGCAATTTCCTGGGATAGTTCATCATTTTGTTTGCATTTCAAACATTGGAAAGCCATATTAAGCTGGCCCAGTGGCACCAAGGGTTGAGGCGCTGGACCCCACACTTCGTACCACACCGGCGACCTGGGTTCGGGAACGAGCCCAGGCCGTCGGGGGTCAGAAGGGGAGGGAAAGGATTGAGCATCCAAAAGGACAGCTTTCCTTTCCCGGGAGGGAGGGGGCACATGCTCGGCACCTGACTGACCTCTGGTGGAAGCCGAAGGCATTGCAAGCACATGAGCATAAAGAGAGGGTTGGGAGTGGATGACGTCAGCGGAGACATCTTGACGTTGGGGCATGTGTCACTCCCATAGAAAATGGGAGAAACACCCTGCAGCATTTCCGGTAGATGGAGCACCAGGTTCCAATCCCCAGTACCCATGCCTGACCCAGTACCAGCATCTGACAAGAAGGACTTCGGGGGTGCCCCAACCCTGTGCCCACCTGGGGGACACAGCCATGGCTACATGGGGGATGGACTGCACTGGGCTCCAGGTAAGAAGACGGGGACTAGAAGGCCATAGGTATCTCCCAAAGACTGGAAGAATAAGTAAAAAAAAAAAAAAAAGCCATATTAGGAGTTGCCAGGGAATTGAAACAGTACATTAAGCATGTTTGACATTTAAGGCCTACCCTGCCTTCATGTACAATGCTATTATTGATATTATACAAGCCACATGGGGAGGCAGTATAGCGCAGTGGTTTAAGGCTCTGAGCTGCAAACCTGGAGACCTGGGTTTGAATCCCACAGCCTCCACTTGCATACTGTGTGACCCTGAGCAAGTCACTTACTGTAACTTCCCTGTGCTCCCAGGTCGCACTTGTAAACAAGCTTTCAGCTTAGTGTGCCACTCCTGGTTAAACAATTGGGGAAAAAAAATAGTAGTAGCAGGTTACAGGCAATACAGATTAAATCACAAGGAAACAGTAAATGACAGAGTAAGCAATGGTACAGAGAAATAATACATGATGTACAGTATGGTTACAAGTTTCAAAACAGAGTAGGCAAAACATTTGGTACCAGCAGCAAATACTAACTTGAGATGGCAGATGGTAGCATGCTGGCAGCAAGGCCACTAGAACTTCTCAGTCTACTGCTTCTACAAATCTCCTGCCCTCACTATGCACACTCTAAGCTGTCAGTTCCATCGTCTCTAGCAACTTGCACAGACCAGCGGTACTTTATTGCATCTCACTACTGCAGATGGCAGCATGCTGCCAGGTAGATCACCATGCCACTGCAGTCTTGACGCTCAGGTTGGAAGCACTGTCAGTAGTGATTCCTTCCAGGCATCACATTAAGTGTAAGTGGAAATTTAACTGCGGGGTCTGGGAGTGAGCAGGGGGGATGGCGAATGGGCACACAATCAGTGTCAATGGCAACAGTCCGCAGCACTACTGGGCTACTTCTATCTTGCCCCAGCTAAGCTTCAAAATGTTAATGAGTATGAATATCGCCATGTGGGATGTTAACGGCAGTGTGGGATGGAGGAGAGCATATGAAACAGCCTTCTGAAAGAGAATGAGCTAGTAAAAAATAAAGAAAGGCTATTGAAATTAAAAAAAAAATACCAGGCAGTGCCCTCTATTGGCAACCTTTGGCAGAGGAACTATTTTCTTTTTGTCTCAACAAATTTTCATTAAATGTCTTATATTTCTTTTAAGTTTTAGTAACGTTTATAAAATGTGCCAGGTACCCAATTCTACAGGTGCAATAGAACACCCTAGGGATGTGCATTACACTGTGGTAACCATACTCCCAGGGGAAGCCAGCACACAGCCTGTGGCCTTGTGCCTAACTACGCCCCTGGGAGTGCAGTTATCACAGTGTGATGCACACCCCGTCGTGTCTTAGGTGTTTGTGTATTGCAGTGGACAGAATGTACAGTGTGTTGTTTACTGTTCTTTTTACCGTTAGCAATGATTAAAGAAATCTATGTATTTTTCTCCTAGGAAACAACCTATCATATTTCTTTCATCTGGAAGGGGGCCCTACTTAGCAGATCCCACTAAATTCCCCAGCAGCACTGAGTAATGAGAGTGATCGCTTGTGACTCACAATAAATGAAACAATTTCTTCTAACTTTTCTGATGTAAAAGTGTTTAAAAATGGTAGTCTTGACAATATGAGAGCAACAGTTTATCTTTTAAAATGGTGAAGGTTTTCATGTTTAGTTGTCATATCTATTTAATCTGCAATACACCTTTGAGCTCAAGAGCTCAAAGTTTCCTTGTTATACACTGAATTGGCAGAACAAAAGAACAGTACAATTTGAACATATTATGGAGTCTAGTGTACATAGAGTAGCACCATCAGAGCCTTGTCACCTAGGGTTACAAGGGAAGACTTCAGCATACAAATCCAGTGGGCTGGCAGTATAGCCTAGAGGTTAGAGTAACGAGCTGTGAATTAGCTTGGTAGATCCAGCAGACCAGACCTTGGTATGATTCTCACAACCTCCGCTTGCATACTGTGTGACTCTGAGCAAATCACTTAACCACCCAGTGCTCCCAGGTTGCCCTTGAAAACAGGCACTTGTGCCTAGTGGGCCTTACCCAGTTACCAAAGACTAAAAAAAAAAAAAAAAAAAATCTTTGAACAGATTCTAGAAACATAGTGCAGCACCAACAGAGCCTTGTCACTTAGGGTTACAGGGAGGTCCACAGCATTAAAATGCAACAGGGGGTAGTGTAACGCATACAGTATATACATAGAGCCCCCCCCCCCAACTCAAAGAAACAAATAAAAAGGTACAGCTTACAGTTCTGGCTTACTTATCACACTATCGTACTTTATTATACAATTACGAGAGGCACAGTACTCTACAGTCCATACCAAAAGCCAGCATGAGAATAAGTAAAAAGCTAAAATAACATGGGGTAAATTAATTTACATGGTTAAATATGTATACCTTGCAGGGGTTAAACTGCACTGAGAGAAAGTGGTATTTCTAACATTGGTTCCTAGTTGCATAATTGCGCAACACTAGAGAAAGGAATGTGTGTGTGGTTGTAAGGAAATTCCTCAGACGCTTTGACTAGTGAGCCTGTAGCTTAACGGTTAGAGCGCTGGAACGGCATACCAGAGATCTGAGGTTCAAATCCCAGTAGGCCACACTTTTCCTTTCTCATTTCCATCCTTGATTTAAAAAAATTTACATGGTTAATGAATTATGCATAACCTTGCCTTTAAAGACCTGCCGTCACCTGTGGCGGAACGTTTGAAATCATGATGCTTAGAGACAATTAAAGGGGCACGGTCAGTGTTTCCCCTAGTTTTTCTATCAGAGTTTATCAGTGCACCTCTGTGCACCTGTCTATCAAATATGCCCCACATAATGTCCCTAAATGTGCCACAGGTGAAAATGCTTACCATTTTCCTTCGTTTAGTTAATATTTTACTTTCCAGCGTCCCGTCCAAAAATACCCAGTTACCCGGAAGCAGAGGAATGCCGAGAGCGTGCATCTGACATGAAGCGCCGGCACGTACTTCAGTTTTTTACATGCCCACCCTGAAAAGCTAATTGTGGCATGCATTTTACAATTCTGGACTAGATTTGCCATTTTTTTCTACAAAACCGAACGCTGGAAGTGCCAGGAAATACATTTAAAACACAGGCACTGAAATCCCCTGCATGCGCAAAAGCAGGCTGCTCCTGCGCATTCCTGGGATGTGTTTCTTGCTGCTTTTGAGCATGCACAGGATTTCAGTGCCTGTGTTTAAATGTATTTCCTGGCATACACATATATATACACACACACACACATACATACATACACACATTTTATGCTCCCCTTGGAGTTGGCAGGCAGCTCCAGCCCCTCCCTTGGAGGGGCTCACTCTCCGGTCCCCAACTCTCCCATGCCTGACCCTCCTGGCAATCCCCCCTCCCATGATGACAGGGCTGAGGATGAAGGGTGTTGACTTCCCCCCTCCTTCAAAGACAAACATCTAGACTCTGGGAGGCCAGCGCAGGCACTGCAGGGCCATCATGGAGCCTGCCAGCTCCATTTTCCACTTATCTGCCCCTTCCCCTTGCCACAGCTGCTCATGTGCATGTGGAGACACACACATGCAGTGATCTGTGGCACCCTCCCTATGCTAGCCGCTCCCGTTTGCACTACCCTGGGGCCTCCACCCGGGGGCATCCTTGCAGCGGGCACAACTGGGTCCCTACCCGGGTGAGGAGAGAAGCCTATGGGTGCCCAATCCATCTCCCCGGCCTCCCCCCCTGCTGACCTCTGATGTCCCAGGCTTGTTCCAGAACCCAGGTCACCAGCTTGGCACAAGGTGTAGCGTCCAGCGCCTCAGCACCACCAGGCCGGGCTATGCTATCCCTGTCTTTAAGTACCAGATACAGCACTGCCCCATCCATAAAAGGATCTGCAACCAGCTGCCTGAGAAATGCCCCTTGCAGGGTGGTTCAGGATGACCCTGCTCCTAGTTGTAGCAGTGGCATGGATGTTCCAGTCCACAGCTAGTAGATTAAAGTCAACTATAATTATGACATCCCCTTTGTTAGTCATTCTGCCTATGGCCTCCCCTAAAACCCTGTCCATAGCCTCTCCCTGTGCTGGTGGTCTGTACACCACCCCTACACATGTAAAGGCCCCTGACCCTATCTCCAAGCCAACCCAAAGCACCTTCAACCCCTACTTCTCCACGCTGTGACCTTGTATTTCCATGGCCTTAATACCTTTCCTTACATATAACCCACCCCCTTTTCTCCCTGCCCTATCCTTTTCTAAACATATCGTACCCCAATATGGCCACTTCCCAGCTATGGTTGTCAGTGCACTACGACTCTGTCAGGGTCACCAGATCTAGGTCTGTCTCCTCAATGGTAGCCTGAAGGTGAGAAATTTTGTTTCTGCCCCTGCTTTGCCTTCCCGTCCCAAGTCCATCCTTTACCCTTCTTTTCTCACTGATACTGTCCTTCCCCTTTTTATCCTTCCTCTGCCCACCCTCCCTAGTAGTTTCCTCCACCCTAGTTCCACCTCTCAACTCTCCCGTCCCTTCTTGCCCCTACTCTCCACTATCCCTAGGGGAATTAATTTCACCTGGGCTATCCATCACTGTTGCTCTGTTATCTGAGGAGGGAACTCACTGCCTCCCCACATGTCTTCTGCCACCCCCCCGGGCTAGTATAAATGCCCACTGAAGTAGCATTTAAACCCTCTCACCCAGGACTGGCATTCCTCTCCTGGATGGATGGAGGCCATTCCATTTGTACAAGCCTTCATTCCTCCAGGTGGGACCCCAGTCCCCAATGTGGCCAAACCCCTCCTCCCTGCACCGTGCCTTCAACCAGTTACTGAAGGACTTCAACCAGTTATTGAAGCATGCAGTGTAGTATGCCCTCTCCTCCCCACAGCGTTTCACAGGCAGCACATCAGTGAAGGCCACCATGTATGTTACCTGCTTCAGGCCCCTCCCCAGTTCCCTAAACCTGTCTTGCACCACCCTGGCTGCCTCTTCTGCCAGGTCATTTGTCCCCCAGATGGACAATGACATCCTGTTCCCCCTCCTGCCCCACCACCCTGGCAATCCTATAGATCTGCTCCCCATCCCTCTGCGCTGAGGTGCCAGGTAGGCACCTCACCTCCCTCCCTCCATCCCTCCCATTGTGTTCCCAGAAGTATCCTCCAGATAACTGAGCCCCCCAACAAAAGTTGTTTTCTCTTCTGCTGAGGTCCTCTTTCTCCGGTCTGAAGAATCCCCACATCCTTCCTTGCCACTACCATGAGTGCCTCATCTTGGCAGTCCCATCCTGCCAGAGTGGTGAAAAAAAATTATTTAACGGCACACGCTAAGGAATGTGTTTCATTATCCCCATCCTCACCCTCCCAGAGTCCACCACAGTCCAGCCCTCACTCCTTCCAGACACACTTTGAGGCAATGGCAGAGGAGTTGGTGGCCCCTGCATGGGGGAAGAGGCCTCCCAAATCCGTCATCTTGACTCGCAGTCTAGAGACCTCCCTCCTCAGCCCAGAGAAGTGCACGCAAATGAGGCAGCACCTGAGTCTCCCGAAGGTCTTCCTGAAGACTGCCGCTCTTCAGACACTGCACTGCACCACTCCCATCATTTCTAAATCTACTTCCCTTTTAACCTTAAAAATAATTTATACCCTTGCCCTAGATAGGGTTTTTTTTTTTCTTGAGTTCCCTTTTTTGTTCTGATTACCCCTGCTGCTGTACCTTAGACACAGTAGGCACCAGTCTGCTTCCTTAAGCTTTTAAGTGGACTTCTGCTTGCTTACTCACTTTGTACCCTGACCCTAGATAGGGAGTTACTTGATTTCCTCCATTCCCATTAATCCCTTTGATTACTACCATAGTTAGGGTGTTGTGACAAGTCCCACTTTTGACCTAGCTTGATCCTTTGCCCATCCCAGCAATGAATGTCAAGACAACAGTAAACCAGTACCTTATCTAAGTCGACTGTCAGAGTCCCCCGCTTCCCTGCTTCCTTCTGTTGATGCCTGCTGATGCTTAAGACATAAGTCTTACCCATGTTCCTGTGCTGTTCCACTCCTGTGATGGGATGTAAACATGTGGGAAGAGGGAGGGATCGAGCATCCGAGGGACTGCTCTCCCTCTCTGGGGAGGGGAGGACTCAGTGGTCAGCGTGCTTCTGGCCCTAGTGAAGGCTGGGGGCAGTGCGGCTGATACTGTGCACAAAGGGGCTGAGATGGGAGCCAGGTGGGAGGAGGGCGATGTGCGCTCCTTCCACTGGAATCATTGCACGCCCCACTAATGTAAGGGGAGTACAAAGGAAAAGGCGTCCTAGGTCGCGGCGGCTTGATAGCTGTCCAACAGGTGCCCCAGCTTCAGGGGCATAGCCAAACTAGATCTGGACCCAGTAGGAGAGTTAGGAGCTCCCCACCACCCCACCGTGGGGGGCAAGCTGTGAAGGAACAAGGTGAGGGCCCTAACAGGAGCTGAGGGCAGACCAGACAGTGGCCAGAAACAAGGAAGTGCAGACAGAATAGCCGACCAAGACCCAGGGGAGAAAAAGAGTAAGCAAAAAAAAAAAAATTTTTTCAATAAATAAAATGCATTTTATTTTACATATTTTGTTAAGCTACATCCAGCCAGGCTTTTGTGCTGGGATAACAGTCCAGCTGTAAGTACCTTTTGGCCAATCAGGAGCCAGTATCCTTTCAACCCATTTTATAATTAGTGACAGCCTCAAAACCTCTTCCCAATGTAACAAGGCATATGGCAGCCCTAGCAAGTTGCTAGGATGCATTGGCAGAGCCTTCTCAAACAAGCAAAATAAAATTATCCTACCCCTGTACAGGTCCTTGGTCAGGCTGCACATGGAGTACTGTGTGCAGTTTTGGAACCATCACCCTAAAAAAGGACAAGGACTGTCTAGAGTTGGACCAAACGTGGGTGACAAAAATGATTCATGGCCAGTAGGGGAGGGCTTATGAAGAAACACTGGCTGACTTCAATATCTCATTAGAGGCCAAGAGAGACAGGAGACATGACTGAACCCTTCAAGTACCTGTAAACAGGGTGCACACCAGCAACTGTTTAAGCTTAGTGAGGGGTCCATCATAGGGGATCCCAGCAATAAGCTAGCAAGGAGGAATTTACAAGGGCCACGAGGAAATACTTCTTCAAGGAGAGGGTGGTGCAACAGTAGAACCGTCTACCTGAGGAGCTGATCAATGCTAAGAAAGTTGCAAGTTTCAAGAGATGGTGGCATAGATACATGGGACTGGTGAAGATCATGGGGGTGGGGTTAGTTCATGTGGAACTCAAGCATGACTAATCCCGCTGAGGATGGGCCAGTGCTAAATTGGCAAGGACCTAGGTAGGAACCGGGCAGACTAGAAGTAGCACAAGTCTTTTTCTGTCTCAAAACATCCACGTTTCAGCCTCCTGCTTTTTCCCTCTGCTAAAGTCAGAATTCTGTTTGTGATATCCTAATTGGTTAGTGTGGAAATTACTTCTTTTCATTTTCTATTTATGTCCCCTCTACTCGGCTGCCCAAACTCCCTCTGGAATCCTCAAGGAGCCTTGGCTCCACTGGCCCTGCCCACATCAGCCACCTACCTCCATGCTGCCTTGGTTGTGCCCTCCCACCCCCGGGGGGGCGGTGGAGGAGAAGCACCCCCTGACTGCTTTGTCTACATCTGGGGATCAGCTGTGCATACCAGGACCAGTCATCATTTGGTCCACCAGGATCCATGATCCTTCGTGCAGTAGGCCATCTTTTTCCTCCATTAATCCCCATTCCCTCAGATGTAGGCACGCTACAGAGATCATATGCGTGTACGTATGCATGCAATGCATGCTGCTGCACCAATACCCAGCCTGTGTCTTGTCCCTCCCACTGCGGCCTCGACTGCACTACCACCTATTATCACCCAGGTGTCAGTGGTGCAGCGAGGGCGGCAACCCACCCACCCACCCACTCTGGAGGGACAGAGCGCTCTACGGACATCCAATCCTCCTCCCAACATGAAAATGATTTTGATCTCACAAACAAAGGATTACAACTTTGGGGGTTGGAGGCAGCAGAATGAGATTAAGTTCACAAATACCCTGTTTTCATGCAGATGTCCTTAGTACTAAAGCATGAAGGGAGATAAATACAGATCTTCATGAAATATGACCAGAGTTGTGTCTGAATATTATATGGGGGTACGGCTGCTGGCTGACTAACATGGATAAAATTGTGGAAATCTGGCACTTTTATATTTTCACATTCTGTTAGGTCTAGGTAATACTACCGTGTACCATCAAAGATGTGAACCACAACAAAAAATGGCACAAACACCACAAGTAAATCACAATGGTAGAATAATTTAATGGATCAGTGTGCAAAATCGTGCCAGCACTTCAGCGTGCACAATCCCCTTCCTCAGGGGACCAATCAAAAGTGCTTATGTGTATAGGTGCACTAAATACCCCCAAATTGGTCACATGTACTCCGCTCTGATCCCGCTTCCCCCTGTGAATGGCTCCTTATTGAAATAACACTAGGTTCCAATAAAAAGATCTACGTGGGATGTGGTTTCAACCCCCCTAAAGGGGACATCCCTGGGTTAACGAACCTACTAACAGGACTGGGACAACTCTCTCCCCCAAGGGAAATGATCTTACTTGGGGACCTCAACCTAAACTGGTTGAGCCCCAAGGAACCAGATTACAGTAACCTGCTCAAACAGCACAACCTCTCCCAGTCCATCACCCTTCTCACCAGAACTAATCCCTACACGGAATCACTCCCTACTGGACTGGGTTGTAACAAACAGGGAGAACAAGGTACTCCAAGCCGAAATCTTATCGGACTCAATAAGTGACCACTCCCCCACCAATATAATTTGGCCTACTAAAACAACCCCCCCCCCCCACACCAAAATACCTCACTTTCAGGAAATTGACCTGCCATGACATAACCAGCCTATTTTCAGAGATCAGAGCAATCAATTGGTAGGCCCTTCACTCTCTCATAGACATCGACTCTGCAGTGGTTTTTCTCATGGATACCCTCCTTCACATTCAGGAGATGCACTTCCCCCAAACCACCCGCCGAGTGAGAGGCAGGAACACCCAATGGCTCACAAAAGAGCTACTCTCCTTAATAAATGAGAAGGACAAAAAATGGGCCGCTTTCAAAATCTCCCCATCCCCTGCCCTCTGGGATGACTACAGAAAACTGCACAATAAATGCAAACAAAGGACCAAATCCCTGAAAACAAGTTACCTTCACACTCTACAGAGAGAAAATCCGAGAAACCCTCACTGTTTCTGGGCCACCATTGGCTCTATGATAAATCCCCAGGCCCAAGACCCCGTAATACACCTCAGCTCCTCCACGGGCCTTATCATGGACCCCACTAAAGTAGCCCATGCCCTCAACACTAAATTCATGGATCTCTCAGCTCATCTAAGCAAGCTGCAAGCCTCCAACCTGCCATGCCCTGGCAACCAGACCAACCAATATCCCCTGGAGGGCACTTCCAACCCTCCTTTCTTCTTCAGAACTATCTCCCTGAATGAAACCTTCAAACTCCTAATGAGCCTCCCCAACAGGGGCAGTCCAGGTAGTGTTGGACTCCATCCCACCTTTCTCAAACTTATTGCCCCCTGCATTGCTAAACCCCTGACCACCATATTTAACCTTGCCCTAGTCTCATCCACCATACCCGCCATTTGGACAATCGCAAAAGTCGTATCCATCTTTAAGTCAGGAGACCCCCCTGTCCTCTGATAACTATAGGCCCATCTCAATACTACCTCACTTAGGCAAACTCCTCCAGAAGGTCATACACCACCAACTTTGACCACGTAAGCAAATTCGACCCACTCTGCCCACAGCAACACGGATTCAGGAAGTATCATAGCACTGTATCTGCCATGGCTATCTTCACTAACCATGTCTATAGAAATATGGATATAGGCAACGTTACCAGTGCCGTATTCACAGACCTTACCAAGGCCTTCGATTTGGTCAACCACAGTTTACTCCACACCAAACTGTTGGACCTCGGCTGCTCAGTAGGTACATCAACATGGTTCCACAGTTACTTTACAGGGCACTCCCAAAGAGTCAGTATTGGGTCTGCCAGCTCTGCGGCCATGGAAGTGTACACAGGGGATACCCAAGGCTCCATACTGGGTCCCTTGTTATTTTCACTCTTCATTAACTCCCTTCCTAAGGACCGCCTCTCCCGTGAGGCCTTACTATATGCTGACAATTTAGTTCTATTTCACAGTGGCAAAACCTTGACTGAATTTTCCACTATCCTCACCCAGAACTGCGAGGCTGCACATAATCAGTTCCTACCCAATAGGCTCCTAGTAAACACGAGCAAAACCAAATCCATGCTCCTAGGATCCAAACCCAACCTATTAAAACTATCCAGAGCAAACACTACCCTAACTGTCCTCTCACCTGATGGCCCCCCCTTTGCAGAATGTACCATATTTGAAATACCTGGGTGTCACTCTTGACCCCTCCCTTACTTTCGACACACACATTAACTTAATTGTACGGTGCATTACCCAGAAACTGGGGGCTGGTTTCCATTTTAAACACTGCCTGAACCCGAAGGCACGACTCACCATTGCTCAAGGCAGCCTGCTCCCTCTACTTGACTACTGTGCTCCCATATACTCCCATACCTCCTCACTCCTGCTCACTAGGCTCAACACTGCCTATAACAACATTTGTAGGTTTGCACTAATGGCACCCTACTCCACGCACCATTGCACCTTGGGCCAGTCCCTAGGCTGGCTCCCCTTACAAGCCACATATAGCTATGCCCTCGGATGCATCACTGACAGCGCCCTCAGAAGCAGCAACCGATCCCCCCACTCCTCCCTGATCAAACTTAAGACCCCTTCCCGCTGCCTCCAGCAATCCACGGTACTACCACTGGAAGTCCCTCGGACCTCCACTTACCTGGGTAGGAATGCCTTGTCCACCACTGCTCCCAAGCTGTGAAAAAAACTGCCAGCCTCCCTCCACTCCCTTGACTCTCACTCCTCCTTTAAGACTCATCTCAAAGCCTGGTTTCTGGAAGAGGCCAAATGCAACTGTGCAGTGGGGTGACCTCTTGGGTGATCGTCCTTCCCCACACACTCAATGTCAATATCTGCCCTTCTGCTCCATGCTGAGCTTCTTAAATGGCCTGCCTGTACCCCTACTTTATTGCACTTACACTTCTGTATCAATTGACTCTATTGTAACCACTGTAACCAGTGTATTCCTGTATCTATTGCGCCCTGTCTGAGACCAATTGTACTTCTTACATGTGCTAGTATAAACTATACTCAATGTATTCCATGTATCTACTTCCTTTTCTCCAACCTGTATTTTACACTGTATGTATCACTTGCTGTGCCATCTTTATGGCCCGGGTCATGCCTGAAAACGGTCCCTGGGATCCGCGCACTTACCACTTTAAGGCTATATACCAATTGATAAATTTTAATAATCTAAAACTAGAACTTGCATACTGTGACATGTCACTCGTTATATAAATTCATCATGAAATTTGGTAACTAACCATTGAGATCTGCAAAAATAGCGATCTAGCAACACTAAAGGCATGTTAAAGGAAGACAGTAACCACAAAAGGAAGACAAAATAATAGTCAAAATACCGAGTGCAAAGTATTACAATATAAAAATCACCACAACCAATCAAAAGCACATTCAAAAAATGTAGGCAGTTATGAGCAACAATTCCCACAAACCATTGTTAGTGCCTAATTAGCAAGATATAAAAGTCAGTGGCACATCAGTCTATAAGGAGGAAAATAATCATTCATATTCAACACTTTATAATAAATGACAGAGCAATCAGAGGAGTCCTGTTTTTATCCATTTTATTTTTATTTTACAATTTATTTATCCAGGATATTCCACCTAATATGCAACATCTCATTTTCATAAGGGTCCTGTTTTTACCCATTTTTACTGCTGGGCGAACTGAAGCACTGGGAGGTTAAATGACTTGCCCAAGGTCACATTCAGGTTTTTTCGGGGTTGGGGGGCTGCAGTGGAACTGGAATCTGCGATCTCCTGGTTCCCAAACTGGTACTCTAACCAGGGGTACATGCATGGCATCTGGTGGCAATCCCACCCCCATTGATGAATGTTTGCTGTGCTACCACCTTGTCATCAACAGGTGGCAGTCTAGAGAAAGGACGCAGAGTTTGTCTCCCCCCCCCCCAACCTTCCCAATAAAAAAAAAAAGAGTTCTCCCTGGAATGCTCAATCCTCCCTCCTCAGCCTGTCCTCACACAACCCAAATTTGTCCCCCAAGCCGGATCACCAGAGAATCAAGCAGTAGCACTGACTATCGCTATGCTACCTGACCATCTCATAACCAAATGTTTTTGAATAGCTGTGCCACTTTTACACAGCAAGTGCATCAGTGTCCCTTCTATTGTTGGACAATGTGTCTACCTGGCTGATCTCCAGCCCCCTCCCCCACCACCACCACCATCACCACCAGCTACTGGTCGTATGATGATCCTTGCATTCCTCAGAGCAGTGACTACTGGTTCTTCTGCACTAGACTAAAATCAGTATGAGCTACTGCCTAGCCATATCTGTGCAGACACTATCAATAGTTGGGACTAGCCTTGCTGGTGGCAGTTTTGAATAGTGAGCTATAAAGTTGGTGTGGTAAGGTATTTTTATTTGTAAAAATATGCCCTTCTGAGGCTTATAGAGCCTTAACAATACAAATAATCAAAACAGCCACAACACAAAGTAAAAAGAATAAGACATAATCATAAAAAGCAATACTAAGCTCAGTATCAATAATTTAAAAAAGTAATAATAGAGCCCACCAAAAGGCTAAGGGATTGAGGTTTCTTTTTGTTTGTTTTCTGAAGGCTGGAAAAGTTCTGTCAACACGGATCTCCTCCAGAAGCAAGTTCCATATGTAACCACCCCTTACCCTTCTGTCTACACAACCACTCACAAGCGGTGCTGCCTAGGGGATATAGGTTGGTGCCTGGGTTCATGGTTATAATTGGCTTGTCAAATGGCACGGTTCCTCCACCTATGGGGATCCTAATAGCAGTGTACTGCCAGAGTGCTTCCCCATAGTAAATGAAATACAGCCCCTTCCCTTGGTGAGAGGTAGAACAGTACACAATCCCTTCCCAACTTATGACTCTAAGCATGCAAATATTACACTACACAATAATGCAAATAATTCAGCAATTGCAGGAAAATAAACAAGGGGGCTTATTTTGGGTCTGGATAATGAGTTGAGGAACAAGGAGAGCAAAGGGCAGTAAAACAGTCAACAGCAAGCTTGTAATAAATACTGTAATCAGGCAAAATAATCAGATACCACAGTACATTATAATCCAGTATTTCCTGTTCCAGTCCCCCGCCCCCAACCAATGGTGAACCAGTTAACCCCACAATCCTTATGGGAGGTCCCAAATACCTTGTGCGCACACACTGAGGAGTTGCAGGCCTGTGACGAGTAGACACTGGGTGCAGCACTGTTGCAATGGCTGGATGCTGCAGTTGCAAGTTACAAACTATACCAGTGGATGTAGCTATACAGTTTATCCTGGCTGTAACTGTTGCCATGGGCTTAGCTAAGGTTGTGCAGAAAGACCAGATGGTAAGTTAACTAGTTAGCTAGCTGAACAGTTAGAGAAGAATTGGTTCGGGTAAAACACAGTACTCACAACCTTTTGATGAACAGATGATGCAGGAGTTTGGGGGTTGGGGAGAACAGGTTGAATGGCGTGGTTGCAGATGATGATCCTCTTCACACCACAGAGGGACTTGCCTTCACCCACCTCGACAGGTATGCAGTCAGTTGTCTTCACCCACCTTGACAGGTAGGCAGGCAGTTGTCTTCACCCCACAGAGGGACTTGTCTTCACCCACCTTGCAGGTATGCCAGCAGTTAGGCAGGCAGGCAGGACCTCAGAGCTCAGGTCCCCCTGGCAGAAACCACAGTCTCTTGTAACAGGACAGTGAGGAAGTGACTTTGTCACCTCACACAAGCACAAAGAAATACTTCTTTCAGCAGTCTCCGCAATCTTGGTTGCTAAAACACAGCAGTTCAGTCAAGATGAGGTAAATCCCCCTTGTCTGGGATTTGCCAGGCAGTTGGCAGAAGGTTTTTAAAGTTCTTAGTTCATTTTGGCACAAACTAAATTATTTTAGGCTGTGACAGCAGCAGGAGCTGTTAAAAATCAGTTGTTGGCCCGGTGGCGCTGAGAGTTGAGGCGCTGGACGCCACACCTCATGCTATGCCGGCGACCCGGGTTTGGGAACGGACTCGGGTGGCTGGAGGTCAGCAGGGGGAGGGAGGATTGAGCGTCCCAACGGATGCTCTCCTCCCTCAGGGGTGGGAACCAAGAGCGTGTTCCGCGTTCTGCATCACCCTCGCAGCCGGTGGAAGCACCCGACAATGAGGATGGAGGCGGCTCCGATCGCCAGAGTCGAAGCGGGGACACGGGCGGCGCATGAGGGCTTGGCTGCAGGCCAGCACGCCACACTCGGGACGCATCGCCCAGCTGACGCCTCAGAGGGCAGGAAAATCAGGGAGAAATGGAAAAACCTTCTCGGCAGCCCTAGATGATGGCCTCTCGGTACCATCCGGACCACCAAAAAGAGGGACAGACCCCACTGTGCAGGAAAGGAGAAAGGAGGCACTCTAGGGGCAGATCCCACTGGAGGTGGAATACAGGGTTGAGAGGAAGGAAGGAGTGGGCTCCGAGAGTAGAGAAGGAGGCAGAAAGAGATAAAGTAAAAAAAAAAAAAATCAGTTTTCTCTTCAAAACTCACACAGAAAAGACACAGGGTCAAACTGTCAAGCCTAGAATGTTAGTTTGAATCACGACACCTCATTGGTCCACAGGAATCTTGAGCTCCATGCCCTGACTGGCTGTACTGCAACTACCAATCGGGTTCCTCGCTGTCTTCAGGCAGACCATGTCCAATATGGCCACACCCATAAAGTACTGCTCATCTAAGTCCATTATAAATTGAAGTAAAACATGTTAGCAGCATCTGGCTGCATGGGAAGGACCTTCCTGGTCCCATTTGGTGACTGCTAGGGCCAGGGGGCACTTTGGGGGACAGGAGCTCTGTCGAGAGCTCCGTTTGTGAGCTCCCCAGCAGGAGCTAACTGACCGCTAGGAATCATGGGACTTGTAGTCCCAGTGGCCATTTCATCCCTAGTACTCCCTGACCCACTGGAGACTTGGATCGGGTTGGAGAGCCTTTTTGTTTGTTTATTTGGTTCCCCCTCAGTCCCCTTTTCTGTCCGATGGGGCTGGGGAGAGAAATTGTAAGCAGTGCTTCTGCCATGGCTTTGGGGTGTCAGGAGGCTCCAGAAACAAACTGTGGCCTGTCCCTGTGCTCCCCACCCCACTGTGTAGCAGTTTGTGTGTGTACAAGTGACAGCAGGGCGTGGCTCACTGGCCACATCTCTCTTAGGGTGCACGGAGGTGCCCCAACTGTCTGGAGCAATCACCAGCCCTGGCAGCAGTCCAGGAATGGGCCGGGGGAGCGAGAAGGCAAGTGGCTCACCTGCCACATAGAATAGGTGCATGGAGGTGCTGCAGCAAAGTTAATCTGCTCCCCAGCCCTGTGGCAGTCCAGGAGTGGGCCCAAGGAGCGAAGTACAAGTGGCGGCCCCAAGGTAGGCTCCCGACTTGGGGGGGGGGGTTACACATAGGACAGGGGCAGCCACCGTAAACACTCAATCCCATGCCAACTTTAACCTTGCTGTGGCACCTGAGGAAAACCCATCCCCGGGATCTCAGGTTCTGAAAAAACAAGTAGAGAGTCAGAGCTAACGGAGGTACTGTTTTTTTTAAACACAGTTTTGACATCATGTGGACAACCCTGCTATGAAGTTTCCAATCTGAGCAGTTGTTCCCAGAGCTAAACGGGAATAATGTGGTGAAGTTATGTGTATCATTTTTACAGGCTTAGTTGTGGGTATTTTTTTTGGGGGGGGTGCAGTTTATTCATTTTGACCCCTGGTCATGCTGTACAGCTAACTCCTTTCCCACAATTTATCCCATCCTGGATTGTCTCCTGTCACAAAGAGTGTACACTTCCCTCACTCTCTGTCTAGGCCACCACTGCATTCTCTCACACCCAGGGAACCCTTCTTGTGTAGGTTCTGAGGCAGACAGAGCACTGCTATGCCTACTGTAGTTTATAGAGAGGGGGTGAGGGGTGCAAAGAAGATGTACCAGACCCTGCTGATAGGGATGCCATTGTTAACATCAGGAGCAACAGCCAGCAATTATTAGGTGGCAAGCAAAGCTTGCAGCTCCTCAGTCATGTGTACTCTTTTGTGCTGATTTTAAAGATTATGGTTACATCTCATGTGCGTGAGTTGACTGTGATGAGGTCTGAGTAGTGATATGGCCTACAGAATGTAATACCCATTGAGATCTCATATACAGGTTACCCCCACACTCAGAATAATTTGCATACCCAAGATATTTTGCATAATGTTTTATACTTTAAAATGTATGCATATGCCTTGGAGATATTTGCAGATTGCAAACAAAGAGCCGGCCCGTCGGCGCAGCGGTTGGATTTCCACTTGCGACGCCGGCGACCCGGGTTCGGGAACGGACTCAGGTGCGTGGGAGGGCCGGCGGGTGGAGTAGGATCGGCGTCCGTGGGCAGCTCTCCTTCTCCGGGAGGAGAGGGTAGCGTGGCGGTGTATGGGGACCCCTGGTGGAGACCAGGGTTCCCTACGCAGACCGCGCTTGACAAGCTCACCGGAGGTGGGGCGGATGGCGTCATCATTGCACGACCGCCTCCCAGGAAACGGAAAAGGATGAGCCTGCCTGCCACCAGAATGAAGCCGCTGCCAAGGCCTCGATGTGTTCCCCAGGCGGGCCCCTGACCTAATCCCAGTGCCTGCGGTGCATAAGAGGGAGTCACGCCGCAGGCCCCACCATGGGGGGAAGCCACGGGGTATCGGGGGACAGCGGCCGATCTGGGGAACAGAGGCTGGCAGCCCGTGACCGGGCTGAGGATACGGTGGCAGGAGGGCTCGGGAGGTAAAAAGCATAAATAAAAAAAAAAAAGATTGCAAACAAACTGGAAATTATCTGTCTTCTTTCACTGTTCATAAATTTCACATACTAATCTTCTCTCAAAACTGCCTTAGTATCATGCTGCTTCTGGGATACATTACTTCAGAGTATAATGAGTGTCTCATCCATTGGTCTGTAGTGGACGAAGGACTATCCTACTAAAGGAGTAAGTTTATTTTGTGCATCACCGCCTTGGTCCTCGGGCTGGCAGTGATCAAACACGCTTGTTGCTCTACACCATGTGTCACTTTGCTTGGCTTTTGCTGAGAAAACAAGCTGATAACTCCCTTTGGCCCTCCAGTTCAGTAGATATAGTAAAGAAGAAGAGGCAAGGTCATTGAGGAAAACAGGAAGACAAAGTGAAAAATATCTATTTGTAACCTCTCAATACTGATGATACAGTAGACTCCTGTTTATCTGAACCACCTAGGGGACATTAAAAATGTTTGGATAATCGTGAGTCCCCCTTGAAATAAACAGGCAGCACTGTAGCAAGCAAACGTATTTTATTTTGATTATTTAAAACCATGTAAGTATACTACAGATACTGTAGTGTAACTTTAAACTTTAATAAATACTGCAAATACAAGTTAAGAACACTGCTATCTTTTTGCCAAAAAAAAGTCAGTAACCAACTTTTGTTTCATGCCCGCAAACTACTGCCTACTGACGTGGCTTTGCAGGTTTCTCAGCAGCATCAGCTCTACAGGGTCACAGTCTGACTGAGACTCCATGTAATAGAGGCATTTCTCAAAATAAAGTATCGCCTCTGAGTGGGTTGGTATTCGTGGCATTGGGGGTTCATCTTCTTCCTCTTCATCAGACTCTATTTCTGTGGCTTTGATGTCACACTAGCTCCTCACCATTTCAACAACTGAGTCCTCTGTGAAGTGTTCGTGACCCTGGACGCTGCTGTCACAAGACATGTAAGCCTCTACATCGCCAAGGCTGAGTATCTCACCAGGCAGGGCTGCAGCAAAGACTTGTAGCTCAGAATCACTGACACTGACTGAACTGTCATTAGAAATGTCAGTTACATCGCTGTCAATGCTTTCTGTGTCAGTTGGTAACAGGATTCTGGACTTTACCCAAGCTTTCTAGATCACCTCCCTCCTGACATCCCTCCAGGCATCAGCTGTCATGTAAATCACATCCTTGTGATTTTTTTTATGATATTGATTAGTGGCACCTGCTCATTTTCATCTGCCAGAACTTTATGTAGGAGCTTCTTAAAATAGTTCCTCTTAAAGATCCCCAATATACCTTGATCCAAGGGCTGGAGTTTGGAAGTAATGTTGGACAGCAGGAAAAAAAAAATACTATGTGACCATTTTAGGTTTTAATGGAAGGGATTTCAGGGTGAAGGAGAGAGCTGTCAAGGAGCAGTAAAAAAAAAAAAAAAAAAAAAAAAAAAAAAATGGGCAGACTGGATGGGCCTTGCGGTCCTTATCTGCCGTCAACTTCTATGTTTCTATGTTTCAGTACATAATGAACTGGTAGTCCTGGTGCACGCAAGTGTGGTTTAACTTGAGGGACAAACTCTCCCCAAAACATTTTTTTAAACCAATAGGAATCCATTCAAGCACTGTTCTGTGCGCTGTACTGAACTGGGAAGCTAGCCATATTAGCGTGCTTGAAACATCAGGGTTCTTTAGACTTCCCAATCACAAGTGGGGCAGCTTCTATAGTTATCCATGGCATTTGTGCACCCTAGGATAGTCACTCGCTTTTTTTACTTTTTAATCCCTGGCACATGTTTTTCAACACCAAGCACCAGTTTTTTTTTTTTCCTGCAGACACTGTCAATACACACCTGTTTCATCTGTACTGTACTGTACGCTTGCTGAGCAGTAAGATAATCTGTCCGAGTGAGAACCCTGAGTTTTTCTATGAATGGTACGACCCCTGGTCCACAGCACTCAGTCTCTCTCCACACAATCTGGGCTGCTGGGGGCTGTGTAATTTTTTTTTTTTACCAGTCTAGCCAGCTGTCATTGGCTGCAAAAAAAAAAAAACCCTCACCGCCCTGCTTAGCATGGAACTGAAGGGCTTTTTCCTTTCACAGTGGACCAGAGATGGGTGCCCCCTTCTCCTTTTCCTTCTCCTGCCTGAACCAGATGTAAACAGTGGAGTCCCCCTTCTTATCTGTGCAGACTTTCATGTTCTTTCTTTACTCACCACCAGCAGTTGTTTCCACAGTGAAGGTGAAATTAGGCAGCTTATTTCTTGCATATCGAACATGGTGGATTTTCCCACACTATACTTGGCGCAAGAACAACAGCCTTTTTGCCATTTTATTTATTTAGCTATTTAAAAGCTAATAGCCGGGAAAGGCACACTGAGCCAAGACTCATTTCCAGGTGCGACCCGGCAGACAGACAAATACAGGGGTGAGAAACACAAATGGAAAATTACAGATAAACAGTTGATAATATGAATACAGAAGGCAACATGGTTATACAAGAATACGACATTATTTATATGACAGAGGCACGACTTATACAGAATTATGTGCACAGCAAGGTGGGAAGAGAGGATTAGCTCGAACGGCGGCAAAGTGAGGGATAGATTTGTCAGTGGAAGCAGGACACGAGGAAGATGTCAAGGTGTTCTCAAGGTGAATCACAATACGAAGCTTCTGTGTGAGTGTCAGCATAGTACACTTTCTCTTATCCAGGCTTGGGGGACAGTGAAGATAGAACCAACATCTCAAAAGTCTGATTTTCAGAGCTTAATCCAATGATAAACAGTAGCACTCAGCACTCAGCTCCCTACTTGTATGATGAATGCTACTGTAATTCGCCAGCCACTGCAATTAACACCTTGTCCAATTAGTTGGATCAGAGGCTGCAAAATGTAGAGTTTTAACTTTTGTAGTGCTTTTCATATAGTGTATCCCAAAGTGCTTTACATGCAGTCTATATACACATGTGATGCCAAGGGTTCATACTAAGGATCTTGTAGAAGCAAGAAGGCAGTAGCCCATTATGCTTCCATTATAAAAAATATCTTCGAGTAGCACCTGAAAGAATGTATTTATCTAATCTACGCTTGAAGGAGTGTTTACTGTTAGCAGTTATCACCTCAAGGGGTAGATCATTCCATAGCTTAATTACTCTATTTGTATAAAAATACTTTCTCATATCGAGTCTATAACACTTCCTTTTTATTTGAAGTGGATGCCCTCTGGTTTCAGTCTTAAGATCCTTAAATTCCATACCCAAGTCACACATCAAAACAGGGTCCTGCAAATTGACGTACATCAACAACAAATCTCCACGTGCGCGACGTCTCTCCAAGGACATGAGGCCTAACTGCTTTAATCTGTTAGGATACTCTAGTTCATGTAGTCCGGCCACCATTTTTTTATATCAACACTGTATTTGTTCTAGCCTTAGCCTCTCATGTTTTTTATATGGGAACCAAACCTGGGACAAACACTCCAGATGTGGTCAAATGTAAGACCTATACAAGGGTATCAACACAGTACTAGATCTAGAGGCTACATTTATTTTAATAGAGTAAACTACTTTATTTGCCTTGTTGAGTACGGCTGTAACCTGCTTTCCATTAGTCAAATCATCAGCTATTAGTATGCCCAAATCTTTTTCACATTTAGTTTTTAATAACTGATGTCCTCCAATTTTATAGTTATAATGTAAATGTTGTCTTCCTAAATGCAATACCTTACATTTATTTAAGTTAAGAGACATGTCCCACTTCCTGGTCCAGGTAGCAATGTTATCCACATCTTTTTGTAAATTTAGACAATCAGTTAAATTCGCACAAGCCGCACCTATCTTAGTATCGTCTGCATATTTAATGTTCCATGACGAGTTATTGGACTTCAGATCTGAAATGAAAATATGGAACAGGACAGGTCCAAGAGCTAAGCCCTGGGGAACCCCACTCGGAACACTACCAACAGATGAATAACAATTATTAACAACCACACATTATTTTCTATCACAAAACCAGCTTGCTATCCAGTTTATCAGTGAACCATCAATATTGTGAGATTTTAATTTTTTGCACAATAGCCCAGTGAGGTGTTAAAACGAAAGCTTTAGCAAAATCTAAATATGACAAATGATATCATAAGATATACCCATGTCAAGTTGTTCACTAACTTTTTCGTAAAATGTTAGCAAATTAGTGGTGCGGCCTTTAGAGAACCCATGCTGTAAGGGGTCAATATTATTTAAATAGGAAAGCATCCTATCCTTAATGATGCCCACCAAAATCTTACCTATGACACATGTTAAACTTTTAGGGTGATAGTTACACACATCATCCCTTTGACCTCCTTTAAAAATGGGACGACAAGGACGGTCTTCCACTCTATGGAGATGGAAGCAGTATTTAAGGAGGATTCAAACAGAGGTTTTAGTGGTACCAGTAAGTATGTGCACATGATTTGGGGGAGATATTA
This sequence comes from Neoceratodus forsteri, assembly GCA_016271365.2. Lineage (NCBI taxonomy): Eukaryota > Metazoa > Chordata > Ceratodontiformes > Ceratodontidae > Neoceratodus > Neoceratodus forsteri. Next base: position 425,978,264 of record CM028138.1, read on the forward strand.
TCTGGACCCGGGGAGGAACGGACTTTTAATTTATCAATTCTATCTTTAATTTCTGATGAGAAATGTTGTAAAATATATCAGTAGCAAAACTTTCGATTACTACATGATGCTTGCCCTTTTTGTAAACACTGCAGAAATAGTTGTTAAAGATGTCAGCCATTGAATTCTTATCTGTGAACACTGAGGTATTACACTTAATAGGGCCAAACTCATTTCTAGATTTTTTTGAGGGGAGTTAATATATGCATAAAACTGTTTGGGATTATGTTTGGTGGCATTTTGAGTTAATTTTATCTAAGCGGGTCTCTTAGTCTGCCTTCTTTTATTTTCACACTTCTTTTGTGCCTGTATATAGGCTACATAAGTAGAATCATTATCATTAGTCAAGTATTTTTTATATTATCTGCATTTTTTTTATTAATTATTTTAATCCTAGGATTCATCCAGTATGGATTGTTATGACCATTTGCTTTTTCGCTTATTGAAATATTATCCTTGGCAACAGTAAGTATAATTTCTTTAACAGTCTTCCACATCTCTTCAGTGTTTTTCCCTGTAAAATGTTTTCCCATTGGATTTTGCTCATTGTATTATGAATTCCATCTAAATTGGATCTGTTATACTGAAAAATACTAGTTCGGCTGGTTCTAGAGAAAAAAAGGGTAATTAACATAAAAATTGATAGTCTTATGATCATGATTACTGAGAGGGGGACCAATAGAGCAGTCAGTAATTGACAAGGAAGCAGAAGTCATAACAAGATCTAAAATTTGGTTATCTCTAGTAGGAACAGTGATCCATTGCTTTAAATCAGCCTCCTGATATGTCTGGAGTAACATTTTACCACAACCAGATTTTGCAGTGCAGTTATGCCAGTTAATTTCAGGGATGTTAAAATCACTGGTAAGCACAATATCCCCAATTTCACTAGCTTTATGAATTTCCTCCATCAGAAGTTTTGATGTTCTAATGACACTATCGGTGGGTCTATATATACATTCTACTATAAAGGCATTATCCATAGCACCTGATATTTTTATCCACACTGATTCAGTTCCATGGTTGTTCTTTAGCTTGTTAGTAATGTTACGTGAAGGAAGTCAGCTTTGACATAAACAGCCACTCCTCCACCAGTTCTATTAGGCTTAATTTCCTCATATAAGTTGTATCCATCCATATGTGTACCCCATATCCCCATGTCATTATTTCTCCAAGTTTCTGTAACTGCTATAATGTCAGCGGGGTCAATGGACAGCCAGGCTTTTCGCTCTGCCATTTTATTGTTCAGGCTTCGAGCATTAAATGTTAACACCTTGAGTTTATCCTTGTTTGAGGTACTTGCTATACTCCTGTTATATTTAATTATATGAGGAGGAGGAACAAGAACCCCCTCCCCCCAACTAGTTTAAACTGTACCTATCAAATCCGTGTCTAATATTTGAAGCCAAAGGCTTAACGCTAGTTTTGTTATGATGTAGGCCGTCTTTCCAAACAAAAAGATGATTTTTATTCCAAAAAAGGGGCCAATTATCTACCAGTCCAAAACCATGTCTAGTACATGAGTTCGCCAACCTGATGTTCACCCTCTGAATGGTTAAAATATTTTCAAAGTGGGCTCTAGGGACAGGCAGAATATTTGAAATTATAACTTTATGTCCCTTATTTTTCAGATCTAGGCCTAGATTTATCAATTCACAACAAACGTCCTTCTCATGGGATCTGCCAATGTCAGTGGTACCAACATGTAATGCTATGACTGAGTTGGGAGGCAGGGAGATTTTATTAAGGTTATCCCCAATGTCAGCAACTTTTGCCCCAGGGTAACAGAGTACTGTATTTTTCATTTTGTCCCTACCGCAGATCTATGACTCAGTAAATCTCAACATGGAATCACCCAGTACAAAGTTATAAGTGTCTTGATTTACAGCTACCTGTGTATAATCTGCGATGTTAGATTGATTATCAGATCTATCTGAAACATTTTTTAAAGTTTGCTCAGTGTGGGTAACCTCAGGAGTTCTTTCAATATTTGTAGCATAACCACCCTGGGGAAGAGCGGACAATGAGGTACTACTTTCATTGGGTACTTCAGCAAGAACAGCATATCTATTATTAAGTGGAGGCATTTGTTTTTTCCTCATAACAGTTACCATAGACCTGTTAGACACCACAAGTTTAGGGTGTTCAGAACAAATGTTTTGTTTCCTAGCATGATGCATCTGAAATGACAATCCCTCTCTGGGCTTGTTAAAACGTCTGGACCTTACATAGAAACATTTCTATTTTGAAGTTCCTCTTTTAATGTAATGTTTTCCACCTGGTACTGACCCAGGAGCTTGTATTTAGGGCATATATAATCAGAGGAGCTTCCAGTGCCATAATTGTTCATGGAAAACATGTCACATAAGGTGCAGCATAATATAAAGTTGGATTCAAGTAATGCACTAAGAGAACGAACCACCTCATCGTCTGCCATTGCGTACCTAAAGTAGAAAACAATGCTGATTATAGGGGCATTGTACCAAACAACAGCCCAATGTAGGAAGAAAATATATCAAAATTAATTATATTTCTATGTGTAGGAATACCAGTCAGGCTAACTCTTCACTCCCACCACAGCACTACTTGCACTACTTGTACAAGAGAGTAAAGAAGGTCCCTAGGTCAGCTGAGTGAGCGATTGGGAGAGAGATAGGAAAATCTTCATATTTATATGTTTAGTCGACCATATACACAGCTAAACAACATCTAAAAATAATCTGCAGTGGTTAGTTAGACTGTGTATGGTGTCTTACCATTAATCGGGGGTTGTTACAATTAATGGCGGCTCCTCCTCCCCTTGAACCACAGCAGAAACACCACAGCATACTGCGTGCATCTCCACATGTGTGGTGCCCGCACGCACCACTCGAACATGCACTGCTCGCTGAGCTCTCCGGTAAAATAGTGTACCATGACCTGGAAGTACACAGAAGGTCGCGGCAACACTGTACTTCCGAGGTCTGACCGGCATTAAAAATAATAAATTATAGTCAATACTACCACTGAACAGTTTTAAAAACAGTAGCCCCTGCAAACTATAGCAAGAACTAGGAGCCCTCACACACACACATTGTGTCCCTATAGATAGTAGGGGAACACACCTCCCAGAAACCGTTCCTGGAGTTCTGCCCGATACCTCCCCAACCCCCAAGGTCAAAACTTACTCCAGAAAGAACACACAGAGGACCCAATGAGCCACTAACTGTGCTCCAGCCTCCTGTCACACCGCTTTTGGCAATCACACAGGATGGACAGGTGCAGTAAGTCAGCCGCTCGCTAAGCCCTCCAGTAAAATAGTGTACTGTGACCTGGAAGTACACAGAGGGTAACGACAACACTGTACTTCTGAGGTCTGACTGGCATTAAAAATAATAAATTATAGGCAATACTGCCACTGAACAGTTTTAAAACAGTAGCCCTGCGAACTATAGCAAGAACCAGGAGCCCTCACACACTCTGTTCCCTATAGATGGTAGGGCAACACTCCTCCCAGAAACCATTCCCGGAGCTCTGCTCCAATACCTCCTCCGCCCCCGAGGTAAAAATTTACTATGGGGAACACACAGAGAACCCGATGAGCCACTAAAACTATGCTCCAGCCTCCTGTCACACCGCTTCTGGCAGTCACACAGGACGGACAGGTGCAGTAAGTCCAACAGATAAACATTCACCAGAATCATCATCATCATATGAGATAAGAGAAGGCCTCCTGAATAGTTTACTGCAAAGGAAGAAGAGTTGCCCAGGACTAGGAGTCTCCTAATATCAACATTTTCAAAACATAAAATATGTAACTTTGAAAGGCTGGCCCATTAGAGCTGTGGTACTGCTTATGACACAGGTGATCTGAGTTCTGGTGCTGAGGTGCTGGAAGGATGACAGGGGAGAAGGATCAAGCATCCCAGAGGACACTTGCTTCTAGGGTGGACCATGTCCTGCTGGAGAAACAACACCTAGGATGCCCCACCCCCAGGTATTGCAGGAAGTTTGCAGATGGCAGTAGGAGGGACTGGATGGCTGGCTGAAGTGATGCACATACCTACTGCATGTGTAAGTCACACATTAATGCCGAAGTCCAAGGAGTGGAGAAGAATGTCATATAACATGGCCCATGACAGGATGACACTGAATTGTCACAGGCTCACATCACAGATCTTTCTCTCTTTCCACTATGCACTGGATGTTGGTCTCAAAAGAAAGGTTTGTCCCTCCCCAGACACACCTGCCATGGGGGCAGTGGAGACTGAGGTAGGTCTGGGAGACAGGAGATTACAGGGCTGGGAGAGAGAGCAGCTGATAAGGGTCAGGGACTGAGGGAGTAATATAAAGAGTAGATATTAAAACAAAAGATATGACCTTGAACAAGTATCACAGTTATCCTGATGTATCTATCTAATTGCAGCTGCTTTTAGATAGGGTTTTGTCAGAAGGACCTTAAGCCCCCAAAATTTGGTAGGGAAAGACAGGGCAACTGACTTAAAAAATAACTCCCCCCAATTTATTGGACTGTAGTACAGAAAAACAGTTGTTGCAGTTTCTGAAAAGATGTGACACAAATATGGTTATCACTTTGTCCCTCCACCCTTATGGCCAGAAGAACTGGCAATGGCAAAGCATTTCCAAGTACATTGGTGGGGAAGGCAACAGGGGGGAAAAAGTGTGCCTGAACCAGCCCAAAAATATTCCCAAGGGAGCATGTGGACCAGACCCACATCTCAAATGCCTTGTGCTGACATTTCTGCTGCTTCAGAAGAGCCTTTCAGTGCCTTTGCTCATAAGGATGACTAATTGCCTTGAGTGGCTAACCAAAAGGGAAATACATAAATAATGTCTTGTGACTTGACTGGGGGGGTGCAATATTGTGACAGAAATACTGCCTTAGTTATTTCTTCTCCCTGCCAAGCCTTGATTCGTTTTCTTTTCCATTAGGTGTTAGCTTGATCATACACTGACCCTCACAGAGAGTGATGTCAGTTCCTGGAAACCCAGATTAAATAAAAAAAAAAAAAAAAAGTGCAGAGTGTGTGTGTGTGTGTGTGTGTGGGCATGCGAGAGGGGGTTTTTCCCTTTTTTCACTCACATTGTGCCACCAAGTCACCAAAGTATCCCAGTGAAACACAAACACTCTGCAGCTGAAGACTTTTCTCTCCCACACATGCCGAGCAGGAAGGAGAGACTGGACTAAAAATATCCCCGAGTTTCATCATACCACTTCCAGGAGAAAGGAGAGCTGTTCTCGTACGTGTCTCAAAAAAAAAAAACAAAAAAAAAAACACACACACAAAATAAATAACTTAATCTAAAGATAACTCGAAAAAAAAACAGATCTAGAGAGAAAGCATGTGATCAGACAAGTGGTGAAGCTGTAGTTATAAAACTTTCACCAGTTCTGTTTAAAGGAAAATTGTGCAGAACAGTGCTGGCAATTGCCAGGGCTGCAAACACGCCTGATTAAAATAACCTATATAGTTTACAATGACTGCAGCTAACCTTTGACAAGTTAGTTCTTGTTTTAGTGTTGGTCCTGGATGCGACATTTCGAAAGTGCCACCGCACTGGAAGACAGAGTGTGACCCTGGTACCTCTCGGATCATCCTGTCCTGTGCTGGAATGCTCGTACATGATGAGCGAGGCACATTTTCACGGAATAAAAATAAGTGTCCCATGTAGAGGTCTGTTAATTGTACTTCTAGAAGCAATTCCCAGTGAAAATGGAGGAGTATAAGGAACTTAAATTTGTTACTAAAATTCCAGCCTCCGAGTTCGGGCATGTGCAGTAGCACCTAGCGCTACTACGCATGCCTGAACTCGGAGCGCTAGGCGCTACTGCGCATGACCAAACTCGGATATGGAACTTTAATAACGAATTTAAGTACCTTACACTGCTCTGTTTTCACTGAGAATTGCTTCTAGATGTACAGTTAACAGACCTCTACATGGGACACTGTTTATTTTTATTCTGTGTAAATGTGCTTTGCTTGTCATGAGAGAGCATTCTGTCACAGGACAGGATGATTCGGGAGGTACCAGGGTTACACTCTGTCTTCCGGTGCAGCAGCACTTTTGAAATGGCACATTTAGGACCAAAATAAAAACAAGAACTAACTCATCAAAGGTTACCTGCAGTTACTGTAAAATTGGGCATTTTTGCAGCCCTGGTAATTGCCAGCACTGTTTTGCACAGTTTTCCTTTAAAGATGTTATGATTTCAGGCTAAAAACTCACAGCTGGCATCAGCAAAACACATTCACACATCTTTCCCAAAAATTAACACTTCAAGACATCCGGATTTGTTGGTCTGTCACTGGAGGCTTTTTTTTTTGTGTGTTTATTTTCCTACATGCTGGCCTGCCTCCATCAGCCAGTCCCCCCAGCCCAATCACCTGCCTTCTATGAGGCTCTACAGGTGAAACACCTCGACCAAGAAATGTGGTCAATGTTGGGACTATCTCGGCGTTCAAAACTCAAATGGGACATTTCCTTTTTTCTTTTTTTTTTGCACTATTTGTTTATCCCCTCTATGCTCCTGGTGATCCTCACTCCTTCAGGCCCCATTTCCAAGTCCTCATCAAGCCCCCTGCCGGTCTTAGCCAAGCTCCCTCATCTCACAACGCAGTCAGTCCCTGGGATATCTCAGACGTAACCCTTCGCTGGGTGGTCCCCCTCTCCTGAGGGGGAAGGCACCGGGGGGAGTCCAGCACACTCTTCTACAGTAGGGCCCAGGGATGCTGCTGAGAGAGGGAAGCCCATTGAAGGCACCAGAGGAATCAGGGGACGGACAGCAATCATCCAGCAGCCACCAGTGAGCAGTATTTCTGGTTTCTAGGTTCCCTCATCGCGCCACGCTGCAGTGCCCTCAGTCTCCACTGGGGCCGCTGCATGAGCAAGGCAGTCGCCAATCCCACCCCAGGATAGGAGAGCAGTCCTTCGGATGCTCAATCCTATCCTTCCCCTGCCGACCCCCAGTGTCCCAAGTCCGCTCCCGAACCTGGGTTGCTGGCATGGTACGAGGTAAGGCGCCAGCACCTCAGCCTTCTGTGCCACTGGGCCGGCATGGGATATTTTCAAAGGATTAATTCAGAACCACAGGAAGGCAGGGGTCGTAGGCGCTCTGAAAGAGCAAAGTAAAATAAAGTTGGAACATCACGGTGGACTTGATGGTCTCATAAGTCTTTTTTTGTCTTTAAATCACCTTTCTGAAATGGCCTACGGACCTCATCCTCCTATAATACAACAAATAAAGTCCCAGCTTATCCAGTCTGTCCTCATATCCTGCATCCCCACAATTCTCTTGGTCGCACTCCTTTGCACCCCCTCCAGACATTTTATCCCCTCCTTTGTATACGGTACTCATAACTGACTGCAATACTCTAAGCGGGGCCTCACCAAGGATGTATTCAGCGGCAACAGGACCTTCCTGTCCCTGCTCTGCAAACATCACCTAATGCATCCCAAAATGTTATAACATTTTTTTTCACGTATCACTCCAATGTCTTTTAAAGGAGAACAGCCAATCAACTCCTCAGTGCAGTTTTAAAGAGGCCAGTGATAGGCAAATTTAAATTAAAGAAGTCATCTGTAATAATAATTCCCAGGTCCCTTTCCTCCTGCATTACAGCTAACTTTTTCCCTTTTAATATATATTTCGCTTTCTTATTTGATCTCCCCAAGTGCATTACCTTGCACTTTTCCACACTGCATTCTAATCTATTTTGCTCAGCCCATTCTTCCAATCTTTGTAATTCTCTCCTTAAGTTTTCTATTTCTTCTCCATTCCTGGCCATTGATCCTAATTTAGAATTATCAGCGAATTTAGCTAGCCATACTGTGTCCTCACACATCGATGATGCATACATCTTGAAGAGACACGGTCCCAGCGCCAATTCCTGCAGCACTCCACCCGTCACCTCTATCCAGTCCAATAGCTCTCCCCCTCAAAGAGGCCCTCAGTACTCTTTCTGTCAACCATGACTCGATCCATTTAACCAGCCTCCCATCCACGCCCATACTTTCCAGCTTAGTTATCAATTCTGAGTGTTTGGCAATATCACAGGCTTTTCTATATCCAAGAAATTCACATCTACCGGTACCCCTCCATCTAGTGCCCTATTGACCCTGTCATAAAAACTCAACAGATTTGTCAAACATTACCCAACCTTAGTGAACCCATGCTGTGTTCTGTCCTGGAACATTTTTGACTTTATATATTTTTCCAGTTCTTCTTTTACTAACTTTTCCAACTCCTTACATAGGACAGAGGTCAAATGTACTGGTCTATAATTACTACACTGTCCCTTGGCCCTTTTTTTTTTTATAAATTGAAATGACTATTGCCCTTCGCCAGCTTCATACAACCCCCCCACCCAAAAACTCCTTACACAGGACAGAGGTTAAGCTTACTGGTCTATAGTTACTACACTGTCCCTTGGCCCCTTTTTATAAACTGGAATGACTGTTGCCCTTCTACAACTTGATACTACCCCCCCAAGTCTAAATAGGCATGAAATATTGTGGCTACTGGTGCTGCCAATTCATCCGCCATTTTCCTAAGCACAAGTGGATGAAGGTCTTGGTGCTTTATTTGGTTTAATACATCTTAACCTTTCCCTAATGTTACCTTCAGCAATCAGTATTCTCATGTATTTACTACTACCAGCCCTCTGGCTTGTTTTATCATCCTTCAGTCTATATACTGTGCTAAAATAATTATTGAAAAACCTGTGCCATTTGTTTGTCCTCTGTCACCATACTACCGTTCTAATCCACTAATGGGCCATGGCTGATTCTGAACCCTCCACAGTTACAGGTGGGGGTGAAAAGTACACCCAGGGTACTGTGCATACCGAGCATTAAGACAGGCCTGAACTGTACAATAAGGATCTTGGAAAAAGAAAAAGATCCAGAATAACCAGTGAACTCAACTACATATAACTGTGCACTAAAATAATACAAAGAGCAGCAAACCTGCAGTGCCCTGCTTTCTTTTATTCCGACGCTGAGAATAATAGATTTCAGGATCCAGACACCCTGACATCCCACCACATCCCACTTCCCCCATCTCCCACCCGTCAAATCTTGAAACGCGCTGGCTAAAACTGCTGGGCACCCACCCCAGCTTTAAACTTCCAAGGCTAAAGCTGTCTACTGTGCTTCGATGAGCAATGAAACTACTCAGCCTTCATCTTCCAGAATTACACACTTCCTTTTGCTCTGAAGAAACTTTCCATCACACTGAAATTGCCAGAACCGCACAGTGATGTCATGGCATCTTCTCTCTCTTTCCTCCAAGGGAAAACTTTCCTGCGTGGTTAAGTACGCAGGCGCGCCCACACACACACACACACACACACACACACACACACACACAGACATACACAGCCCAGAACATAAAAGTAGGTCAAAGGGGCCGAACGCTGAGTCACAGTCTGAACTCTGACTCAGCAGCATTAACAAAGCTCCAGTCAGCTGTAGGGAGAGGAGCTGGAGAGACAGCTTCCTGCACAATACTCTCAGACCTCATTTTCAAAGTCCCAGAGAAATAGTTAATATGTATACCCTCACATGCAAGTCAGATCTGCATATAATGAGGGAAGAGGGAAGGAATGGAAAGGCAGGAGGGAAAGTAGTAGTTATATACAGTGTCAACCTCGCATATAGCTGGGGTTGAGGAAGGAAAGAGGAGAAAGGAGAGAGAAAGAGGGAAGGGAGCCAGGGAACTTTGTACTTAACTGGGGGAAGGGGGAGTTGAAGAGAGAAGAGTGAGAAAGCTTGAAGGACCAACATAGGCACATAATAACAGCTGATAAAAAGATCAATCGCATGTTCTGTTTAAATGTATTTATTTTCTTGTCCTTTTTCAAATGTAGCAGCCATGGACATGGCAAAAACCCTAGTGCTTCAGACCGAAGTGGTTCTTTGTCAGGGGAAGTCAACCCTACATTTAATGAGGAGAGGGAAGGAAGGAGGGAGAAAATAAAATCTGCATAAAACTGGAGGGGGACAAAGAGAGAAGGCGCGCGAGAGAGAGAGATAGTTTAACCAAGAATCTGCAAACTAAGGGTCCTAGGACCCCGACTATGAGCTTCCCAGAGACTCTGTTCCCTCACATACCGGTATGCTGACTTCTTGCTCTGGGGCAGTAAGATTCCAGACCCAGAGTTTGGCGTGCACGCACTCCAACTGCTGCCCCCACTGCCACGCTCATATTATGTATAGTCATGTATCATTGTATACAGATCACAGTGTTGCCAAAATACGTCTCCTTTAATTCTTTTAACCTCCTCAATGCTCCCAGGTTGCCCTTAAAAATAGGCATTGTGACTGGTGGGCCTTAAAGAACAGCTGACACCTGTAGGAAAATTTCAAACAACATAATGTTCAGACACAGTTCAGCTGTTATTTCATATATTTTCCATATATTTCTCTTCTTCGTAATTAGTGAATAAATTACCACAAAAACAAGATCTGTATCTCTTAGAGTTCATCTGCCTCTATAACTTATTCCCTACTTGAAATCATAATGCTCTGTTGTGACATCACAGTCTGTTGCCATGAAAACAACTGTGATGTCACAAGCACTGGATTATTACATCATGTTGGGAAGAAGCAATGGGAGCCGATGAACCCTCAAGGAACAACAATCCTGCTTTTATTTATTTATTTGTATTTTGGATGACACCTTTGAGCCGAGGGCTCTTTTACAAAGGTTCCACGTCAAGGCAATAAGGACAATAAGGTACAAAACATAACATGATCATTACAATAGAACTTACAAAAAAAAAAAAAAAAAGACAAATAAGGTTACAATAATAGCAGCCAAAGGCATCATCAAGGAATTGTGTTGTGAGTTAATTATACAGTACAAATCATAGGCGGTTCAGTGAAGCTTTGTTAGGAGTGGGTTAGTGGGAAAAGAGACAGAAGAGTGGTGGTGAGGGGGGTGGTATGGGAGACAGAAAGAGGGAGGACGGGAGAAATGGGGAGGGCATTGTATTGGGTATGTGGTAGATAAAAAACAGCAAGGAAGGAGGAAAGGGGGATGAAAAAGAAAAGGAGACAGATTCATTCTATACCCAGTAATGGGGGGTAGAGAGGAGGAAGAGCTGAGGCAGTGAGGAGGGATGCTTGTGGGTAGCATGCCTGGAGGGGATTATAAGAAGCAATCACAGAAGGCACTAGCCATGAGGTGCTGATGCAGGTTACACTTAAAAGTACCAATCGTGGCAATGTTGGAGATTTCTGTAGGTAGCAAGTTGAACCAGGTGGAGGCTCTGACAAGGTAAGAATGCTGAGCTTGAGAGGTCAGACAGCGAGGTATTGTTGTAAAGGTTAGACTGTCCGATCTTCTAGTTAGGCGGCGGACACGCTGTGGGGTCAATATTGATTGGACTCCAGGGGGCATAAGACCCAGTGATGTCTTCTTAGCTAGGATGCAGCCTGGTACTTTAGCCTGCCGGATAGCTGGAGCCAGTTAGCCTGCTTGTAAATGTCACATGTGTGAGAAAGGCGGGCAGCTGAAATAAGGTGTCTACATGCCTTATTAAGGGCTACAGCTATGCGCCAGAGTGCAGTATCAGTAGCGGATCCATAAATAACGAGACCGTAGTCAATAGTTGAGATAACAGAGCTCTGGATAGCGAGGTTCAAGGCTTCAGCCATTAGGCAATGTTTATGCTTGTATAGTAGCCCTATACGGGAGTTCACAGTTTTAGCGATATTGTCAATGTGTTTGGTATACGAGAGGGAGCAGTCAAGGGTCAGGCCCAGATATTTAAACATATCCACCTGCTCAAGAGTTGATGCCTTCGTGGTTGTTAATTATGAGCTCATGGACCTTGTACTTGTTGTGGTTTTTTTTTAGTTTTTTTGTGGTTAAGGATGAGTTTATGTGAGCAAAACCAGTCTTACACTTCTGTGAAACTTTTCTGTAGTTGAGACTGAAGAGAGGTGGGGTCAGTGTGGTAAGTGAAGATTACGGCATCATCTGTATACAGTAACATTCTGTCATGGCAGGAGGCAGGGAGATTGTTCAGGAATATGCTGAATAACAAGGGACCCAGGATAGAACCCTGGGGTACTCCAGAGTGGATTGGTAGGGATGACAAGAGGAATTCACCAATCCTGACCTGTTGGGTCCGGTTACTGAGGTAGCTTTGAAACCAGAGGGTAGTTTCACTTGAAAGACCAAGGAGGGATAATTGTTTGAGGAGAATGGAGTGATTGACAGTGTCAAATGCCTTAGTCGGGTCAATAAAAGAGGTGCCGACCAACTGGCCCTGATCAAGTGCATGATGGATATGTGTGGTGAATTCGAGGAGTGCCGTGGTAGTGCTGTGCCCTTTGTGGAAGACACGCTGCTGGGAACACTGCAGGCTGTATTTTACAAGGTCTCCGTGAACTGATCAGCCACTATCCATTCCAAGGCTTTGGATAGAGGAGGGAGGATGGATATAGGCCTGTAGTAGTTCGTGAGAGTCTTGTGACCACTTTTATGGACTGGAGTCACCACTGCCAGTTTCCACTTTTGGGGGAACTGGGAGAGCATGAGGGAACGGTTGAGGATTTTGGTTAGTGGGAGCAGGACTTCTTCAATGGTGAGGGCGAGAAGTTCCATATCCAGTGAATCACCACTGACCCTAGACTTTCCAAGCACTTCAAGAATGTGTGTTTTAGCTAGGCTTTCCGGGATTGCTTTGAAATGGAAAGGAGGGTGCCCTGGTGGCAAACCTGAACTAACAGGAGCTGGGTTGACTGTGGTGGGTTCAAAAAAGTTAGGGGGTAGCACATGACTAAGGTTAGCAAAAGTGGTGTTAAATGCATTGGCAATGATTACATGGTCAAGAGTGATAGTACCATCTATGTTCAACATTGTGGGTGTTGTTTTGGGATCCTTTCCAGTCACTTCGGCAAGGTTACTCCAGAATTTACTCCAGTCATTCCAGGTGCTGGCTAAGGCGATTTCTTGCATATGAACTCAATAATAAATAATGGGGATAAGAAATACAGAGCTAATGAGAAATTTAAAGCTGCTTTGTGTCCAGATATTATGTTTTGCAAAGTTCTTCTTGAGGCGTTAACGGCTCTTTAAGTGGGTACCAAAAAAAAAAAAGACCCATGTCTTACACAACAGAACTTTAAACATACCCAGATACTACTCAGTGGGCAAAATCAAACACAGCAGTGGTATCCTCCATTCCAGGTTAGAATCATTATGGTTAGAAAAGGGCACAAGGTTTGGGGCAGGTACTGTGCTTTTCTTACCCAATTGCGTACAGTAAGTTTACCTGCCTACACCCTTGTTCCACTGGTAAGTGATTAAATCACAAGCAGAGACAACTGAATGACTGATTGGAACAATGCTCCTCATGTTGGAATGCACAGCTCCTTCACGCCATAAGCAAAAACCCTACCCTGGTCCCTTAGTCAGATTGTGACCCGCTTTTAAAACCATTATTAAAATTAGACAACTAAAAGCAGCATTTTACTAAATCGAGGAACCCATATGGTATAGAAGAGGAGACCCCTGGATGGGTACCCAGGTGGCTCTGCTCCCCTTTCTCCCCCACTCCCAGTATGCATCTCTGTCCCATCACAGCTGCACCTCAAGGCAGCCAGATTTGTAACTCAGACTATTTACACAGTTTGTATATTCTCACTAATGACCATCATCATGGAGTGTTACACCTCCCCCTTCCCCCGAGCTGTCCCTAAAGAGAGGAGAAAGGTCATTTTCTGACTGTAGACTGTGTTAGCAGATTACCTTGCAAAAGAAGTCCATTGCTATGCCCATTGTAGAAGAACCGAATATCTGTTGTATGTAATCATACCATAATAACTGGCTCTCATTTTTTCCCTAAGGGAAACCCGTGGCATAATTTGCTGTTATAAAGGAATGTTTATAACAGCAAACACATGCCGGGTTTCCCCTACTCTGTGCATGCGCCAGACACCGCTGTTCCCCTTCTTCTTGCCGATGCCACAGCTTACCATCAGATGCTTCACCACCACTCTAAGTCACTTTAAAACAACTGAATCACCTGCCTAAAAACGCCTGCGACCTCAAAACTCACTATACCCCCCGAGTTGTGCAACAGAACTGTCTAACACACACCCTGGAGTAGCTTATTGTGCTTATGAAATGTCCATCTAAATTTTACTACAAAAGAACCCCAGAGCTGTATTTTGTTGCGTCTTATTGCTTACACAATATATGAGTGATCTCCCCCCAATAGGGAGTCTGTAACATCAAAAATGCATTCCATTAAGGGATTCTGGTGACATAATAAACCATGAGAGCAAGAGAGGTGTATGACATCATCGGAATCCCGAGACGGGATGACAAACCTATTAAAATGACAGTTTCCTATCTGTAACTGTAACAACTTGTTTGACAGCAACTGATTTTAGGTTGATATTAACCATAACCAGTAATTACAACCTTGTTACTGACGGTTTCTTATTTATTGTTCTATTTGTAACAGAAATATTAAAGTAGATAAAATTATATCAGATGCACTTTAAGTTATGTACTAGACCAATACTGACCCTGTTTAATGAGTTTTGTTGTTTGTTTCGAAAATAGTTTTCCAGGTAAGCAAGCAAGGTCCTATCAGGCTCATTTCCAGCTGTGACCTGGGGGAGAGGGAACAGGGATCTTACAGGGAATACCCAATATGCAGGATAGGCAACCGGAATGCACAACAAAATACAGAGTTAGAGAATTATACATAGTCACAGTGTATAGTGGGTGAAACAATAATTGCCATGTACACACTGTGTCTTCCTACAGGCCCTGAATAGGACCAAGCATGCTGCACAGTATTCATCAAAAAAACATAAATACTGGGGCATAATTACATAGAGAAATGCAATTTACAGTAGAATGGGGGTGGTCTATTAACAAAGCCCTGAACAGGCAAACATGGCAGCCACACTACAACACAAAGCCCAAACAGGACTAATCAGAGCATATTATTATAATGTAAATGTAAGTGCTAGAATACCTGGGTAAATCCCATCTCTGACAGCAAAGTCAGATTTGGAATTAAACCCAAGACCAGGCAAGCACACTAGAAGACCTCTGAATAGGGATTATGTGTCACCACAAGGGCAGTTTGGACATAACAGAGGGTCTGGGCCATAAAGTACTCCTTGAGGAAGGCCTTTACAGAAGACTGGAAGTTGGGGGGCTATTCTTGCAGAAGCAAGTCTCTACCCAGTAGAAGCTGACCCACTTTTGTGTCTACACCCAGCGATTGAATTTAATTAAATATACATGTACTAGCTGTTGGGTGTTAAACTCTAGTATAAAGAGGAGTGTTCTCAGCATTCTTCTGAAAGCTGCTAAAGATGAGACTTAACGAACAGGTAGCAGTAATACAGAATTCCAGTAGCCTGAACCAGATAGCAGAAATATTCCATTACCCACAGTTTTAACCCGGATATAAAGATGGGGAGCAGTGCCGGCTCTGCAAGACCAAAGATGCATGTAGGATTGTACTGAACTAAAACACTGCACAGATATGTTGAGCCAGAACAATTTCAAACACGCTTACAAATCTAACGAGGAAAGCTGAACTCAGTTTGACTCTTCACCTGTAGACAGTTTCACCTAGTAAAAAGGTTTATCTGAAGAAAACAAATACAAACAATATATAGGTTTATACAACATATGTTTTGGGATATCACTAGAGATAAAAAGTACTGTCTGAGGCAGACAGTGGCGATAGTACAGATATCTCCATGTTCCTATACATCGTACTGATATCTCCACATTACTATACGTCATACTGGAACAAGTGAAAGTATTTCAGTTTGAGTCCCGTGGCTCTGTAAAAGGCAAGCTGCTGTGTGGCTTTCACTGTACAAACTGCAGTCCCCCGCACCTCTGACATCTGGTTGATCCTGTCATAAATTTTAAATGAATAGTTATTTTAAAAACGTATCTGGTTGATCCTGCCATTTTCAGACCACCTTCCTGTACAAGGACTTTCACTTTTGCTCCTCTAATATAGCATGACTGAGTGGTGTCAACTGCGGTAAATTACATGCTGGCAGATACTTAAAATAAGGCACTTCTGTTCAAATAGTAACACAAATGTGTTTTTATCTTAACTCCACTTAGCTTAGTTTAAAAGAAGCTGTGTACTGTAGACAGAAGAGAGCGAGAGCAGAGCGACCGATTCAGCAGCTTCACAAAAACAGATGCAAGCCCGTCTATTTTTCTAACGGGGCTTTTCTTATAGGGCTATATCAATCTCTAGTGAGGCCCCACCTAGGGTACTGTTGTCCATTTCTGGAGTCCTCATCTTAAAAAGGACATAGACAGAGTTAAGGCAGTCCAGAGAAGGGCAACTAAAATGGTGCAGGATCTGCATCAAATGCCCTATGAGGAGAGACTGAAGGATCTCAATATGTACAGACTGGAGGAAAGGAGGGAGGGGGATATGATAGAGACTTTCAAATACCTCAAGGGTATAAATGAGGTTCATGAGGGAAGCCTTTTTCAGCGAAAAGGATGCACAAGAAGAAGAGGTCATGTGATGAAGCTGGGGGGCAGAATCAGGGGAAATGTAATAAACACTTCTTCACAGAAAGGGTGGTGGATGCCTGGAACAGCCTCCCTGAGGAGGTGGTGGGAGCAAAACATGTAATGGGATTTAAGAAGGCATAGGATAGGAATGAGACCTGTGATGTTGGGGCCTCATTACGCCCCTGGGTGGTATGGTATAGCCCAATACCACCCACCCTGTCAGGTATTACTGCTTACATACCACTTAGGCAGACTCCTAGCAGTCCTCGGGAGGAAGGGGCAAGGTGTGCACCCCAATTTCAGTGAACAGAGACTAGAAAACTGAGGATCCAAAAGTAGCATCATGCTGACTTAACAAACTGATGATGTAATGGGATATGAATGTGTGCACATTCAATCAGGTAGCAGCTCTTCGTATTGCAGAAATGGGATGTACGTGGCACCAGCAACAGAGGCAGTATGCCTGGAGTGAGCCTTCAACCCCAGGGGTAGCTCCTCCCCAACCAGCCTGTAGCACAGAGCGATGCAGGAGATGATCCATCAGCCAGTTGTCTGACTGATTGCCAGTTTACCTCGGGTAGCATCAGCATAAGTTAGGAACAGCTAGCGAGCTCTGCCACCAAATTCCACCATATGCTCCCAAGCAGGGCCCTGCCAGCATTGAACATGTGTATCATTCACTCGGTCTTCTAAGTGTGAGGCTTTGGGAAGAAGGTCCGTAGGATGAGCGCCTGATTAAGATGAAACTCAAACCATCTTTGGCAGGAATTTCACATGGTGGCAAAGGACTACCTTGTTCTTGTGGAAATCCAGATAAGGTGACCCACTGGAGTTCATTTACTTAACTTGCTAAGGCAACAGTGGCCACAAATACGGTTTTCCGAGACAAGTGTGAGAGAACACACATGTCCATAGACTCAAATAGTTTACTCATTAGTCATGACAGCACCAGCAGTAGGTCCCACAATGGGGTGTTTCATACACAGGAGGAAAGAGGTAGTCCAGCGTTTTAAAGAAACAGGTGCCCATTTTGTTCTGAGCCACCTTCAGCATACGTGTCTTGATGCAGTACACCAAAATGGCGAACAGGTACACTTTAAGGGACATGGCATGGAACACTGCAAGACACCAACACCACAGGTAGTCAAGAATGTGCGACAAGGAGCAGGAAAGAGAGGCAGAAATCCATGCTCCTCGTGGCAGCATGAAAATCTATTCCACTTGCAAGTGTACGTCTTGTGAGCCGGCTCTTGGAAGCCTCCAGGACCCGTAAAACATATCTAGAAAGACACAGAGCTTGAAACTCTAGCTGCTTTGAAACAGGCTGTCAAGTACAGGGACTGCAGGTTGGATGCCTGATTGCCCTTTGGACCAAGTCAGCAGGTTCGGAAAGAGCAGTAGCGGCCACAATGGTCTGCTGCTGAGACTGAAGAGATTGTGACATTAGAACTGATGCAGCCAGTCCAGCACAATCCGAACCAGGGACAACATGTCACTCTACATCATGGAGGACCAACTTGTGAACCACAGGAAATGGAAGAAAGACATACAGAAAGTCTTGAGTCCAGGACGAAGAGAAGGCAACTGCTGGCAGAGTGCCCTGCTACGTGGGATGAGCAATGATCCCACAATTTCCAAGATCCACTTGACCAAAATAATAGTGGACCACTGTGGTAGGAAGCTGGCCCATGACCGGGACCTGTCTGCAGCAGGGGTCAGGATGAAGAAGGGATGGGACCCCCTTACTCCACCAGTTTTTGGCCCTGGAGGACTCCCTCCTTGTGCTGGCCTTGACCTCTTTGATATCTTGAAGGGCTTGGCAGACCAGTGCTGTGGGAACTGCTGCCTCTCTTGCTCCTGGATCTGCTGCTGTTCACCTTGCGAACCTGAAGTTGGGTAAGGAAAGGAAAAAGAGGGCTTAGGCTGTGCTTAAGATTGGTGACCAGCGTCACAGAATCCAGGGTCACACTGGACTCCTCGATAAGCATGAGATGGTCCTCAACCTCTAACCCAAAGAGATTCATCCCTGATTGTTAGAATTCCTGCATGACAAGTGAAATCCGCAACCAGGCATAGCAGCCTATGGACACCACTGTGGCTACTGCTTGGTCAGACATGTCAGCAAAGTCTAGGGTAATGTGCAACTGGTGACTGATCACCACTAGCCTAAGATCACAGATCTCATGTAGATCTTGTCAACTCTCTTCAAACAGCAGGTCGGTAAAGTCAAAGAGTCTCTTAAAGAGCTCACAGCTATACTGAGCAGTCAAAGCAACATAGCTAGTCTGCTGGAGACCTAGGGACACAGCTGTATAGACCTTCCAGCCACGGTGATCCTGCTTTTTGGACTCTTTTTCCAATGGCTTGTTTGACTCATCCTGCTCCAACACCACATCTGCCATTAATCTGGGCCCAGAATGGCAAGACTACCCCCCCCCCCGTGAAGAGGCTTAAATCAAGAGTGTCCAACAGTGGGTAGGTCTCCTCCTCCTTCTACTGGACCTCCTCCAATGGAGTGCCCATAGCCACAGATACATTTTTACTGACACAAGGTGTACACAATCCTCCTTGGAGTGCACAGTCTGGGCTACTATCTCTGCTGAAGCGACTTCTCTCCTTGATCGCTCTGCTCAGACCCAGCCAGCGGCTGCTCTCTCTGCATAAGGAGCAGTTGGAACACTTACCCAGAATTCCTGGCTGCTGTATGTAAACACCTGATAGGCGGTAGTAAGGTTAAAAAAGCCTTCACCGTTCTGTTTTCTTTTTTCATCGACACTTCCTGCAAAGAAACAGGACTTAGCACTGCCTACTATACAATAGGAGCTACAAACGGTAACCAGGACCCTGCCATGCGTACTATGCCATAGCAGATTTTTCCACCCAATTACAGGATGTTTGGACTACAATATATGGCCTCTAATACAAGGAACTCTATAGTACACCTCCTCAACCCCCCACCACCACCACCAACATACCTCTCAAGTGTCCCTGATTTTCAGGGATGTCCCTGATTTTGCCTCAAAATTTTACTCTGTCCCTCCTAAAATTTGTGTTTTTGTGGCTAAACAGTGGGGACTGTAAGCACAAAACAATGTCAAGCATTAAAGTTACAGACTTGTTCTTCTTTAGAAAATGCATTTTGCACTAAGCCCCATATTCTACCAGCTTTCTGGGTGGATAGCTCTAATTTTGAAGATGTGTCCCTGATTTTTGTCCTTTGTCCCTGATTTTTTTAAGCCTTGTCCCTGATTTACGAGGCAGGAGGTTGAGAGGTATGACCACCAATACCAGCTTGTCAGCCAAGAGCCAGAACTTGAGGCAGGGCCTGGAGACTGACAGGTGGAAAGAAAAAAACAGCAACATAGGAGGCCCAAAAAGGAAGCCACAAACCAGGAGCATTTCCCAGCCATCCAAACTGAAAACAGGTTCGCACCATTGCTGCCAACCACAGACAAAGTAATACATGGTAAAGAAATCAAAACTCCAAAAAAGGCTAACACACTAATTAAAACCTATACAAAGTACGATGAAAACAAAAATACTAATGCTCAAAATAAAACCAACAACAATACCAAAACTAGATGCAATAACAACAAAAATACTAAAACTCAAAATAAAAACGACAAATATAAACAAAAGCAAAATTCTCATAATCAGGGATTCCATGATCAGAGAAGTGGAACACCACCTAACACAAAATGTTAAAAGCGACATTGTAGTAAAGTGTCTACAGGAGCCTCTGCAAGTAGGGACACTAACTGCACAAAGACAATTGTACAGGCATCAGGGGATCTTACACATACAACAATACACCTTGGTACCACTGACTTGGCAAATCACACAGTTCAGGAGGCCAAGAAACACTTTTGAGGACCTGGCCAACAAGCTTTCTTCTCTTCCATCCAAATTAGCCTTCTCAGAAGTACTGCCAGTGTGGAATAAAGAAAAAAAGGCACTAAGCGAGTCAGAGAGATTGAAGTGGGTGAGTTCAACTCATGTCTGAGTGATCTGTACCAAGACAAGGGATACCACTACATAAGGAACTGGCACAACCTTTGGGAAAGAGCTTTTTTTTGGCTGTGTCTTCTCCCGGCTCTGGTCGGCCCTCATCTGGCTGCCGACCCTTGCCTCCCGCTCCTTCAGGCCCTCACCCTTGTAACTCCCACGGCTTACCCCCCATGGTGGGGCAGCAGGCAGCCCCTACTCACCCGCCGATCCAGGATCCCGTTCAGGGTGTTACCCAGAGAAGGAGCACAGGGGACAGCCATCAAGCTGCAATAACCAGCCGCCAGGATCTTTTTCTGTTTTCTCCCCTTACAGGGCTCGGCGTGCAATGATGTCCAGTGGCAGCCTTTGTCGGTAACCCGTCGACCCCAGCGTTTGCGCATGCTCCCACCCCAACTTTGTGGCAGCATACTGCTGAGCCCCAGCCTCCAGCAGGGGTCAGACGTGGCGCCGACCCCAGGTCTCCCCCACCGGAGATGGAGAGCAGTCCATCGGATGCTTGATTCATCTCTCCCCACCGATCCCTCGTGGCCCACGCCATTCCTGAATATGGTTGCCGGAGTGGTGTGAGGTGTGGCGTCCAATGCCTCAACCCTCAGTGCCACTGGGCCGGCCAGAAAGAAAGCTTTTTTTTTTTTCTTTTTTTTTTTTAAACATGATGGACTGCACCTAAACAGAGAAGGTATGCGAGCACTCGGTCAAAAATTTGATGTCTATACAGGTAGTTTAAACTAAATAAAAGGGAATATGACACAGCTCACACCCCTGCCATTGGTGGGCTGTCTATCACTCCCCAAAAATGTAGAATGTATGCATACATCCCCAGAAAACAAATCAGAGCCAACATCCACCCAAACCAGCAACCTCCATTATCTCTCGGCCAGAAAGAACACACTGGAGCAGCCCAAGAAGAGGGTACAACCTCGTGCCAAAGAGGTTGTACATTCCTGGAAGGCAATGCTTGAAAATACTAGGATCCTAACCAATAAACTTCCCAAATTCACAGCCATCCTGGAAACAGAAAGGCTGGACTAGGTGGCTGTAACAGAAACATGGTTTGGGAAAACCACAGATGGGATACGGCCATTCCCAGTTACAATCTGTTCAGAAAAGATAGGCAGGGCAAAAAAAAGAGGGGGGGGGGAATGGCCATTTACATTCAGGAGGGGAATAAAAGCCACAGAAGTAAAAGGGCAACCTGGGGTCATCAAGTTACTGTGGCTAACAGTAGACACGGGCAAAGGAAAACCCTTCAGAACTAGCATCATGTACAGACCCCCAGATCAAGGAGATAAAGGTGACAAAGACCTTATGGAGAACATCCACAAAATGTCTGACAAAGGTGAAGTAATACTGGCGGGGGACTTCGACCTACCAGATATTAACTGGAGCACACTAACAGCAGCAACAACAACAAGAAGTAGGGACTTCTTATTGTCACTACAAGGCGCAGAACTGAGCCAACTTGTTAAAATCCCAACAAGGGGAGATGCCATTCTCAATCTAGTCCTCACAAACTTGGAATGGATCAAGAACATCGAAGTGGGACGCCATATGGGCAACAGTGAACATCGCATGGCAAGCTTTAAGGTAAACATAACACAGAACACCAGCCACTCAAAGATAAAGGTGCTAGATTTCAGAAAGGCTGACTTGCAAACAATGAGGAACATCATAAGTAGTCAGTTAATGGAAATAGAGGTTGAGGAGGTGTAGGTCATGTGGGGGAGACTCAAGAAAGCAATAAAGATGCCACAGATCAAAGTGCCAGATGGGTCAGCAAAGCAAAAGGAAAAAGAAATCCTCTATGGTTTTCCAAGGAAGTGGCTTCCACACTCAAAGAAAAAAGAAGGCGTACAGCATACACCAGGAAACCAAAACTGAGAAAGATTGGGAGTCGTACAAGGAAAAAATGAGAGAGTCTAACACACAAATTACAAGGGCAAAAGCACAGACAGAGGAAAAGATAGATGGGGCAAAGAAAGGAGACAAATACATTTTTAGATACATTAGGGAACACAGTAAAGCAAAAGGGGGATAGTAAAGATTGCTACTGAAGAAGGGAAATGCACCAAACATGACCCACAGAAAGCCAAAATCCTCAACAAATACTTCTGCTCAGTGTTTACCAAAGAGGACCCAGGGGATGGCCCAGCCCTGAAAAAACACAACACCCCAGGACCAGTGGTAGACACCAGTCCCTTTACAGAAGCCAAGGTATTGGAGGTGCTAAATAAACTAAAAGCAGACAAAGCCATGGGACCAGATGGGTATTCCATGAGGTCGGCACATGGGGAAGGGCACCGTATGTAATGGCGACTCCTTCCCGGCACAATCTCTCACAGTGATGGGAGGGTAGGGCGATCGGATGAGTGGCGGGCGAACTGGGCGACAGGATGTCGCTATGTATACGCGCATGGGGGGAGCGAGCACGGCGAGCGTGGTCTAAGAGGAGGTGGAGGAGCTGTAGGGGTGGTGCTGTGGTGGATCGCCGAGCTGCGTCGTGGCGTCAGGGGTTGGCTAGTGGTTGGGGTGGGTAAGGTACCGGGTTTGGGTCCGGGCCCGGGCACTGATGCGATTTTATTGCACCTGGCCCAAACCTTTATTTTTTACTGCTTTCACACACACCCCCGGAGTTGAGAATCCTCTAGTATGGGGGTGCGGGCACAGCCCCCTACAGAAAGCAGTAAAATGTATGTCCTGGCATAGTTGTCCTGTGCGCTGGGGTTGTCAGAGTGCCGAAAATGTTTTCGGCACTCTGACTGTGTGATAACAGTGATCACCTTTAGGCGTTCGCCATTTTCACATAAAACCAACCAGATGAGATGTACCCCAGAATCCTTAAGGAACTGGGGGCAGAATTAGCAGCCCCTCTGGCATGTCTATTCACGAAATCCTTGAAGAGTGGAGTGGTACCCGAAGACTGGAAAAAAGCAATAGTAGTTCCATTTCACAAATCAGGCAGTTGTGAAGAGGCTATCAATTACAGACCGGCGAGCCTCACATCTATAGTAGGGAAACTAATGGAGACACTACTCAAACAAAGAATCATAGCATACCTCGAAACTAGTGGCCAACAAGACCCTAAACAGCATGGTTTCACAGCCAAATCTGCACAAGTTCGTTGATTACGCTACAAAAATAGTGGATGATGGTTGGGCAGTAGATGTGGTCTACCTAGACTTCAGTATGGCCTTCGACTTGGTTCCACACAGAAGGCTGGTAAAGAAGCGTGACCACACAGGGGTTGGTCCAGAAGTAGTTAGATGGGTTCAAAACTGGTTACAAGACAGAATCCAGAGGGTACAGGTAAATGGAACACAATCAATGGAAGGCGGGGTGCCCCAGGGTTCAGTGCTGGGCCCTCTGCTCTTCAACATTTTTATAGCAGACATCGCCGACGGACTGGAAGGGAATGTGTGTCTATCCACAGATGACACCAAGATATGTAACAGTGTGGACATCTCAGACAGAGTGAGCAAGATGGGAGCCGACCTCAAGAAATTAGAAGAATGGTCTGGAGTGTGGCAGCTGAGATTTAACACCAAAAAAGTGCAAGGTCATGCACATAGGAAAGAAAAATCCAAGAAAGGAGTATTACCTAGGAGACGAAAGACTGGCGGCCTCAAACCAGGAAAGAGATCTGAGAATCATAATCGCAGACGACTTAATGGTTAGTAAGCAATGTGAGAAGGCAACATTAAAAGCCAACAGAATGCTGGGCTGCATTGGGAGGGGAATCATGAGCAGGAGGAGGGAGGTGGTACTACCACTATATAATATATATCATTGGTCAGGCCTCAACTGGAATACAGAGTCCAGTTCTGGAGGCCTCACCTCAGGAAGGACATTGACCAGGTGGAAACAGTACAGAGAAAGGTAACAAAAATGAAATCAGAGTCTACAGCACATGTCCTATGAGGAAAGACTTAGGGAACTGAATATGTATTCCCTGGAGTGGAGAAGAGAGACAGGGGACATGATTGAAACATTCAAGTAATAAAAGGCATTAATAAGGTACAGGCACAGGAACTTTTTTTACTTCAAGAAGGGCTCCAGGACCAGGAGACATGACCTCAGGCTACATGGAGGATGGTTCTCTAACACCACCAGAAGTTTTTCTTTACAGTCCAGAAGAACTGCGGTGGGTGCATGCACAGTGCGAGGAAAACTGTGCACATGTTTGCCGTAATAAACACTCCTTTATTACAGCAAATAACTCCGCAGTTTTTCTTCAGCAAAAAGGAACACCCAGTTATTATATATGCATAGGAACTCTTATCACACCCGAAGCCATGATCACTGTTGTCAACAGTTCTATCCTCTCAGTCATCGACTATGGGATAACTGTCTACAGCGCCGCCTCCAACACCTCTCTGAAAAAAAATTAAGATGATCATAAATAAAGCCCACAGACTGGTCCTCAGCATTTACAAGCTCACCCACACCTGCAAACTTATACACCCAAACTGGCTGTCACCCTCTTAAAGAAAGAATAATGTACCAAGTCTGCCTCCTGGGTAAAAAGGCACTTCTTTAACCAAGCCCCTCTGGGGCTCCAGACACTATTTCAACCTGTGCTCACCCCATCACCACACCAGAAGCATTATCAACAATGCCCTCTGTGTACCATTTAGAAGGACAAACCTTGCACAGTGGTCTTTCATCTATAGGGTCCCAAAATGGCTCAATAGCCTCCCCACCGTATTACTGAATGCGACAAAGATTGGACATTTCAAAACTGAACTCAGAAACTACCTCTCACAACTGTTTTGCCTAGCCCACTCAACAGAAACCTATGTTGCCTTTTCTCCACCCATGTTCCACTCCTCTAGCTACCCTCCCACCCCAAACTGCACCCCCACCTATCTCCGACCTAACCTTTTGCCCAGTGCACCCCTACCACTATAGACTTGCTGTTGCGATAGCTGTTTTTTCTTGAAAAGACTGTGAGTTGTTACTTATAAAGCTTTAACTATTAACTCTTCTGTATTTGAAATCCCTGTCTCTGTATGTTCCTGTGTAAGTACCTTGTGTATGTATATCTTGTTACCTGACGTGGAACATTTGTAAAAGAGCTAATAGCTCAAAGGTGTTCAATCCGAAGTCTTAAATAAATAAGTGAGTAAAGACTGAGCAGTTTACAAGGCCAGCATATAGAGTGTGTAAACAAAACACTGCCTTCCCATTTTATTTTAAAAATAACTTATTTTTTCGTTCTTTAAAGGTACATTGTCAACCCCCTTAGGCCTCAGAATATCTTTACTTTAAAAAACAAATGATTGGTCTCATTCTACAGAAATTGCTGATGTAGCTGGTAGTTTGATTCCGATTTGTTTTTCTTTTTAAAAAGGAAAAACACAGACTGCCCACCATACTGGAGTTAAAGGAAAGCAGTCCTTATCACCAAACCCCACCCCAAAACTACCCCGAGTTAGCTTTTGGCCTCATACATATTTATTTTTTTTATTTTTATGTTCAAACTTACTTTATTAGGTTTTTTGAAAAGTTCAGATCTCCTATCATGGTGGATGCTGTGCAGGTCCATTTCCAATTTGTACTGAGGCAAGCGAGACGTCGTAGTTTCTAGGAAATGGACCAGCGCAGTGTCCGCCATGACAGGAGATAGCAGACTTTTCTAAATAAATAAAGTAAGTTTGGGCTGTAAAAAATATGTATGATGGCCGAAAAGCCTAATGGGGGATAGTTTTAGGGTGGAGGTTTGGTGTTAAAGGACAGCTTTCCTTTAAAAACACAAAACATGTTTGTTTACATTGTACCTTGCTACATTATTTTGTTTAATACCCACTGCATCTTTCCTGGACTTGGGAACACCCCCAAGACCATCTAGCCTCTCATGATGCATTGGGAGGAAAACAGACTAATGCATCAGAAGAGGCTGCACTGCTTGGGGTGTTCCTAATGTTTAGGAAGTAGGTGAGAACAGTAGATAAAGGATGTGAAATAAAACATGTCTGGGAATAATTATACCGTTATCGTGCATTTCAGTTCTACTTAGTAAAGAAGCAGGTAGATCAACTAGTAACATCAATGAATTTTAGAGAAGGTAAACAATCATAAAATGTGGATTTTAAACTAGAATATAATGCAAATAGGGCTGACAGTGTCCCTTTAAAAAAAAGAGTCAAAATAAAATGTATACATCACAGCTGGTCAGTGTATGGGGGGAGGGGGAGAACATAACACCATACACTTTTTTTTTTTTTTAACATTACAGGAATCTTATTATACAATACAGTAAATGGGTAGAACATCACAGCCGTGTATGATGGGATTTGTGATGTCATACCTGTGTATAATGTCAACTCGCAGACTCTGAAAACTGGTTAGAATCATCTATCAGTTATTTATTTACAACTTTTGACCAGGAAAGATTCAGCTGTGAAGAACTTGTCACCAGGTGTGTCCTGCGGGAAGAGGGTACAGGAAAATACGTAAAAGAATACAGATGCGGATAAAATAAAATGGTAGAACTATACAATAAAAAAATGACATCAATTTACAGTTTAAGACAAGTTATATACTACAGCAATACTGCAGTTCTGTAAAAGACAGATGAAATGAACAGGTTCAGAAATGAAGATATAATACATGGTATCCTCATTTTGACAGTAGTTATAAAAACTCATTCCTCACACTGTGAAGTAAGAGATTTTTCAAAACAAACCTATCAATCAACGCAGTAATTATAGCATGAGCACATAGCTGCGAGATGAAAACCATAATCTATTTTGCTTACAGCATCTGCTTATTTTTTTTTTTGCTCACAACAGTAACAATAGTTACAATAGCTGCTCACAACAATAGCAATAGTGTTCGTCCCCTCTCTCCATTTTTCCAACTCGTTCACATAAAAAAAATAACTGGATTTTGTTAGGTTTTGTTCACAAAACAAGGTGGCCATAGTACCACATAAAAAACAAAACAAAAAAAAACACAGTATTAAGAACACGCTTCCTCTTAACACCTTGTGGGTTCTGTGACAGAGTTTGGCTCTCAAGTTCACGGTTTTTTTTTTTTTTTGTAGACTTTCTTTACTCTGGTCGCCAGCCACTGGGGCCCCACTCAGGTGAGACCCACCCGAGTGGCTCCATCGTCCTGCCTGAACCCTCCGGTGAGGAATCAGGGACAGAGTCCTCTCCAACCAACCTCCAAAGCGGTGAGGACCAGGAAGAGTCAACTGGAAGGGCCAGCAGTGGACGTGTCAGCCACCCCCCTGGGTCCGCCATTATCCTCCCAGCGGCTGGGGTGTTTCCTCCTTACTTGGTTACGTTGCCCCCAAGGCACGGACGTGCAATAATGTCACCGCGCAGAGGGCACGTACCCGTCCCCACTCGCAGACGTCCACCACGCACCTCTCCCAATGCAAGTCCCCGCCTCCACTTGTAGTGCCTCCCCAGTCTCCACCGGCAGCTGTTATAGGGCGGGGTATGCCCTGGAACCCACCCCAGGAGAGAAGAGCAGTCATCCGGAAGCTTGATCCTCTCCTCCCCCCGTGCCAGAGTCCACTCCCGAACCCGGGTCACCAGCATGGCACAAGGTGTGGCATCCAGCTCCTCAACTCTCAGTGCCACCGGGCTGGCCTTGAGTTTGCATGTTGTCACTGGAACTACTCAGTGTTAATCAGCCTGTAATAACACATCACTGAACTCATCTAGTCGGGAGATATGAGTGAATGTGCTAATAAGGTCTGGTTTGGTGAGGAAGGATTCTCAGTATCCCCCATACATTATTCATTGTAAATCGTATCCTTTACAGCACACCAAATTATTTTAGATTAAGGATGAGGCTGGGGAAGCCATGTGCTGAGGCTGTACATCTTTCGTGAGTTCACTAACAGAGGAAGGTAAAAGTACTACAACTTACACGGTGGTGTCATACTAATCAAATATGAAACCACTTTACAGAGCACCAATATAGACATGTGTAGTACACAGACTGCAAGTAGCCAGCATCCTATACACAGCCATGGACAACAGTGTTAGAATTTGTTTTCATGAACTCAGAGGGAATATTAGCCCAGTCACTCCCACCTACTCATTTTGATTAGGGGTCTGATCTTCAACTTTCACCTAGGCAGCCACCACAGATGGGCAGAAGGGGGCCTTGATTTAAATATCCCATATTAAGGATATCCCCTCTGCCAGTGCAGTCTCTTCCCTGCCTCGGACCTCTTGGATCTACAGATAACTGTCTGAAACCACGTTAAGACTGAGCGACAGGGCACTAGAGAGCACACCTACGAAGTGGTAGCATTTTTCACAGCTCTCCACAACAGAGACATTTAAAACGATAAAAATATAACTTTAAAGAAAAAATTTCAAGTAAACATCAACATTGTTCGATAGAGTACTACCTCAGGATTCCACTGCTGCAATTTTCAAGGATGGGTCATACTAACAAAGGTGGACCAGATGGATCCAAACCTCCATCATCAACAGAGCAACAGGCCTTATCAACATCAACCTCGAGTACAACAATGGACCCCCCTTGGAAAGCTCTACAATTGTCGACGCAGGCCATCGGCTCAAAAGTCGGAGCTATATTGCAGCGTATAGGTGAACAAGACATCAAAATAGAGGTAGCGACGAAAATAGCTAATACTGCGGAGTCCCAAGCAACTAAGGCTCTTTCTGCTACTGCTAAACTAACCCAGGAGAACTCTCAACTTTGATATTGATTGGAGGCACTACAAAATGCTCAGCGTGCCTCCAATCTTCACACTGCTGGACTGCCGGAAAGTAAGGACAACACAGATCCCCTAATTTTCTTAAAAGCCTGGCTGCCAGGAGCTCTACATCTTGATTCTGAATGGTCTCTGCATTTCCTTCGGGTATACAGGATCTCACCACAATCGGCGGCTGCACAACAGGACTTACCCCCACCATCCTCCTCCTGATAACAGACGGGGTGGCAGCTCAGGACTGTTTGCTCCAGGCTGCTCGTACAGCAGAGAGGTTGAACTGTGATGGGCAAACCATACATATCTTCCCGGACGTATACTATGCCATGAGGGCTCGGTGCAAACAATTTGAAGGGGTTCGGGCACAAGTGAGAAGGCTCGGAGTGGTGCACTCATTGTTAATCCCAGCGCGGTTGAGAGTTTTTTATGGGGCCGCACGTTTCAGTTTACAGACCCAGTGGAGGCTGGGAAAAGGGCTGAATTAATAAGAAGAGAGTTCGAAGCTGCACATGGGTCCAGGATGGAGGATCACAGCTCGGACGAGTCAGAGGAAGCAACCTGAGAGAAGCTGGAAGGGCTATGGTCTGTTTAG
Organism: Neoceratodus forsteri; assembly: GCA_016271365.2. Taxonomy (NCBI): domain Eukaryota; kingdom Metazoa; phylum Chordata; order Ceratodontiformes; family Ceratodontidae; genus Neoceratodus; species Neoceratodus forsteri. The sequence continues at coordinate 426,008,138 of CM028138.1, forward strand.
AGATGCTATTGAGGATTTGGGGATACGATATTCATTGTATTGCTATAACAATTAATCAGAAATATAGGATTGGTATATATAGTTGTTTCCCTCTCTGTTTCTTGTGGGAAAATGTTAAATAATCTTGAATTTAATTACGTTAGGGAAGCGGTCATATCAACATCTGTGTTGAGGAAAGATCATGCTTGGACTATCTTTTTCTACTTGGACTGGCCACCTATGTTCTGTAGGGTGCAGCCATCCGTTTTGTATAGGACGTTAAATATATTCATGGACTTCCCCCTCATCCTTAACTGTATAATGTCTAGATTCCTTATCCATTGGATGGTTCCTATACAATGTATTGATCTCTGACATTTGGATATAACTCCATATTGTATTTTTTAAATTCTATACAAACAAAGTTCTAAAAAAAAAAAAAAAAAAAGACTGAGCGACAGTGGCTGAGGCTGATCTTGGCACTACGTTTTTACCAGAGGTGCATCCCCTGCTACAGTTCACAGCTCAGTGAGGGGTCAGTGCCTCCCACACCACATCTCTCTTTTGCAAACCTTATCTGCATACTAATTTCTTTCTCACAAAGGAACTGAAATCTCCCTTCCCTTACCAAGTACTAAGATAGCCCTACGAAACGAAAGGCTGGGGTCAGGCTGACATTTATGTTTGTTTTGTCACTTCTCCCACATTACTTAAAAGAGCTATGCAGCAGACTTCAAAATGGTCCCACGAAACCTCTGCCACATACCCAAGTGTTCCCTGCTTCCGTAACAGCAAAGGCAACTTGGATTCATTTTGAAGCACTGCTTGATTGGCAGTGAAAAGCAAACATCTATTAATAATTTCTCCCCTCCCTATTCAAGAGCCTTCATTATCACTGGTAAAGGGAGTGTCTGTGAGAGCCTCTGTTTTTAAGTCTCAAGGTCAGTCCAGAAACTTTGGGAGATGAAAAAACAGACGTTAGAAAAGAAAGACAGAGCAGAAACTGGCCTGTCAGCTCAGCAGTTGGGCTACTGCTCGTAATGCCGGTAACCTGGGTTTGGAAGCGAGTCTTGGGTCATTTGGGGGCTGGCAGGGAGGAGAAGGAGAAGATGAGGACTGAGCATTCCAGTGGATGCTCTCCTCCTCTGGGAAGGCTAACAGCTCTGCTGTGTGACTGCCTGGGTGACCAAGAATGGCAGTGCAGGCAGAGTTATGTGCGGAGGGATGGATGCTGACTGAATGCTGCTCAGCATGTTGTGCTCATGCTTGCACACCAGTGTCCAATGGGTGGGGACCAAGAAAAATCAGAAACACCCTGGACTGTGCCGGTTGAGTCAGATCTCCAACAGACCCCACATTGGCAACTTGGCCCCAGGGGTCTCCTTGCGATTCTCAGGAAGAGGCTAAAAACGGCCGGTGACAGAGCCTTTAGTGTCATCTGCCCCATCCTGTGGAATTCGCTTCCACCATTTGTAAGGGAGGCCCCTTCAGTGAAGGTATTTAAGGCCAGCCTCAAGGCCTTCCTGTTTACTCAGGTGTTCCCTGATTTTGCTGTACGACATCTTTTGCCTGACTGCCATGATATTTTGCACCTGACTTTTTGTTTTAAGTTAGTTATATTTCTAATTTATTATTTTTGATATTTATTAATTATTGCTGATGCTATGGTCTTTGTACGGTGCCCAGAGACTCTGGGAGTGTGCGTCTTTTGAACAAAATTTGCGTTGCCTTGCCTCCTCCAACTAGATCCGACTGTGGTCAGAGTTCAGGAGCTTCACTGCACCTGACATGGCAGGTAAGCCGTGGGAGAATTTCTGGTTCATAGAAACAGAATTTGATGGCAGATAAGGACCGCTTGGCCCACCTAGTCTGCCCATTTCCCTACCTAACAGATAAGCTGTAGATCCTTGTTAACCAACAGCCTACTTCCTCCTACCCCCCCCCACTAGAATGGCCTTACGTCTGTCCCATGCATTCTTGAATTCCCCCAGTGTTTTTGACTCTATGACCTCCTCAAGAAGGCTGTTCCATGCATCTACAACCCTCTCTGTGAAGAAATACTTCTTCACATTACCTCTGAGCCATCCCCCCTCTGTCTTCAAATTGTGTCCCCTTGTTCTTGTACATCTCTTTTTTTCAAAGATGCTGCCCTTTTGGACTTTGTTGATTCCCTTGAGGTATTTGAAAGTTTCTATCATGTCCCCCCTCTCCCTTCTTTCCTCAAGGCTATACATCTTAAGCTCCTTTAGTCTTTCTTCATATGTCTTCTGGTGCAGACACTGCATCATTTTGGTTGCCCTCCTCTGGACAGCCTCCACCCTGTCTATGCCTTTGTGGAAATGGGGTCTCCAGAGCTGTACATGAGTACTCCAGGTGTGATCTTATCAACTGTCTTTACAGAGGGCCAACAACTTCCTGTTTTCTGCTAGTGATGCCTCTCCCTATGCATCCCAGTATCCCCCCAGCACTCCTTACTGCCTTCTCACACTGCTGGCCCACCTTTAGGTCGTCTGATACGAATACCCCAGGTCCCTTTCCATTTTTGCTGTTGTCAGTATCTCACCCCCCCCCCACTGTGTACTCTTGTCCTGGGTTTTTGTTTCCCCAGGTGCATTACTTTGCACTTCTTTGCGTTGAATCTAAGCTGCCATACATTTGACCATTCCTCCAACCTTGCCAAGTCCCTTTTCATCCTTTCCACCCCTCCTTGCGCATCAACCCTGTTGCAGATCTTTGTGTCATCTACAAAGAGACATACCTTCCTCTCCAGTCCCTCAGGAATGTCACTTATAAAGATATTAAAAAGGACTGGCCCCAGTACTAGACCCTGCGGTACCCCACTAGTAATCCTAATTTCTTCACATCGGACTCCATTTACTATTACACGCTGTGTCCTGTTGTCCAGCCAGTGTTTTGCCCAGGCTACCACCCTGGGACCCACTCCCAGGCTGCTTAATTTGTTTATTAATCTTTTGTGCGGGACTGTGTCAAATGCCTTGCTAAAGTCTAGGTAGGCCATGTCCACAGCCCTTCCCTAGTCTACTACTTTGGTCACCCAGTCAAAGAAATCAATTAGATTTGTTTGGCATGACCTTCCTGCTGTGAATCCATGCTGCCTTGGGTCCTGTGCCCCACTGGCCTCTTGGTACTCAACAATTCTTTCCTTCAGAAGTGATTCCATCATTTTCCCCGCCACTGAGGTCAAACTGACAGGTTTGTAGTTTCCTGCCTCTGTCTTGCTCCCACTTTTGTGAAGGGGAATCACATCCGCCCTTCTCCAGTCCTCAGATACCACACCATCCTCCCATGATTTATTAAAAAGGGTAGTCCATGGTGTTACTAGTTCTTCCCTTAGTTCTTTTAGAATTCTGGGGTTCGTCCCATCAGGCCCCACTGCTTTATCCACCTTCAGTTTTAGAGTTCTTTCAGAAACCTTTCTTCTGTGAAAGGACTAATATCAACCCCCCTATCCACCTATCCAGAGTGCTTCTATTGACTGGATTAGGTCTCTCCCCCTGCTTTTCCATTGTGAATACTGAGCAGAAATATTCATTCAGTATCCCTGCTTTTTCACTGTCACTTTCTGCCCAACCACCTTCCTCTTTATTCAGCCTCAGTATCCCTGCCTTCGTCTTTCTTTGCTCCCTAATGTTCCTATAAAAGGTTTTATCCCCCTTCTTAACCGAGTTGGCTATCTTTTCCTCAGTTTGGGCCTTTGCTATTCTGACTACCTTGCCCGCTTCCTTCTGCTTTAACTGGTACAGTTCTCTGTCCTGCTCCTTCTGTGTTTCCTTATACTTCCTGAATGCTACCTTTTTCTCCCTTACCTTCCCCGCCACTTCTTTTGAGAACCATAGTGTTTTTTTCTTTCGTTTTGATTTGTTTATTTGCTTCACACAAAGGCTTGTTGCCTCTGTGATGGCAGTTTTGATGTTTCCCCATTGTTGCTCCACCCCACCTTCTTGCCTGTTTGCTAGTGCTTTGAGGGAAGTCCAAGAGAAGCTGGGTGATGGAGCCGAGGAGGTTCGCACAAAGGTAGCTAACCAGGGAGATAAGCTTTCTTTTTGATGTTCTACCACTCATTTTTTAAAGACATTAGAAAGTGGATCAATAATAGTCAAGATAGTCTGTGGTACATTATTAAATATTTTCAGAAAGAAAGTAATGTGACTTGTAATACAGGTTTTGTAGTATCCTGGAGCCAGCTAAATATTTAATTTCTTAGTTTAGCCACCCACCCATAAAAAGAAGAAAAAGAACCAATATCCATTTAGAGTGTTTTCTTGTTTGTTTTTTTTTGGCCCATCCCCCGATCCTGCTTGAAGCTCAGCCCAGCCCATACCCCGCCAACCATCCCCACCATGTCCAGGCTTACCCCTTGGCAGGTGCCCCTCCCATTTGACACAATTTGGTAAGCCCCAGCTTACCCCCCGATTGGGACCACAGGTGGGCCTTTGATAGCACTATTTGGCAATGGAGATGGTGGCAGAGCGGGCCATACGGTGACCGCTTTTTCTTGATGCTGCGTTACTTCCCCTTTGAGGCAGGATGTGCAATGACATCAACAGAACTAACCCGATGTCTGTCCTGCCTCCAACACATCTTGAGTGCCGATTGCAGTGGATCCCCTGGCCTCCGCCAGGAGTCTCTAATGTGTCGGACACTTGCCCATCCCGGAGAAGGAGAACCATCCTCTGGATGCTCAATCCTTCTTCACCCGGATGGCCCTTTGACTCCTGGGTCTGTTCCCGAACCTGGGATGTCGGCGTTGCAAGCAGACGCCTTGCCACTGTGCCAGCGGGCCGGCATTAGACTATTCTCTTGAGCAACTGTTTTTCTCTTAAACTTTTTCTCAGTGTTTTGTAAGGAATATTGTTACTGCTACTTATAACTCTTGGGGTTATAATGTCTCCACACATACACGCTGGCTCTCAAAGACACTAACATTTGTATGTTTGAGGATCACATAGGCCAATGTAGGCCTAACAAATTTCTGTGGTAATTAAGCTAGAGCACCTTTAAATGGAAATTGGAGTTTCCTTTTTTTTTTTTTTAAAGAGACCTAGCATAAAAGGAGTGAAAACACAGAAACATACATAAACATGCCTCTGGAGAGCGATCGTTAGTCCATCCAGTCAGCCCAGTTTAACCCTATCCTACCCTGAGAATTAATGCCTAACTGGAGTTATTGCCCTCACCTACACCCTTGCCTCCTGCCTCACTGCTTTCCCCATGTAACTATTAAGCCTTTTACGCTTTCCCAGCCGTGTCTGAACCCATTAATGGTTTTTGCACCCACCACCTCTGCTGGTAGGTTATTCCATGGCTCAACCACTCTCTCTGTAAAATAAAAACTTTCTCACATGCCTCCTGAATCTCACGCCCCCCCCCGCCAGCTTCCTCTCGTGCCCCCACGTTCTTGAGTTGCCAGTTCTGCTGAATATATCCCCACAATCTACCTTGTTCATTCTTTTTAGGAACTTGAAGGTCTCTATCATATCTCCCCTCTCCCTTCACTGGTACCAGTGAGTACATGTTTAGTGCCCTACACCAGTCCTCATAGGATCTGCCCTCCTGGCCCTGAACCATTCTGGTTACTCTACACTGTACCATTTCTAGCCTGGCTTTGTCTTTTCTTAGGTGGGGACTCCAAAACTGGGCACGGTATTCCAGATATGACCTCACCAGTGACATACAGAGAGGCAGTATCACCTCCTTCCCCCTGCCGTCAACCCCCCCCCCCATACACTCCAACATCCTGGCTGCCTTGCTGTAGGCCTAGTTGCATTGGCTACATTGTTTTAGGGAGTCACTAATGATGACTCCCATGTCCCTTTTCTCATTGGTGGTGTCCAACTTAACCCTTCCCATCCAGTATTACTTCCTGAGGTGTTTGTTCCCTATGATGTACATCACCTTGCACCTTTTGGCACTGAATTTCAACTGTCAACCTGTGCCCCACTTCTCCAAACTCTGCACGTCACACTGCAGCTCCCAAACCCCTTCCTCGCTGTCTACCCTGCCACAGAGCTTAGCGTTATCTGCAAAAAGACACATCTTGCCTTGTTTTCCTTCTATTAGGTCACCGATGAGCATACTGAAAAGGACCAGCCCAAGAAATGAACCCTGTAGCACCTCACGTTACCTCTGTCTCCCCTGATTTGACCCTGTTTTCCACCACCCTCTGTTGTCTCCCCCACAGCCAGCTTCTCATCCATCTAACTAGATTTGTCACTATTTCCAGATCCGTTAACTTCTTCAGTAACCTTCTGTGTGGCACAAAAGTCAGATGCCTTTATGAAGTCAAACTACAGCAAATGCACTGCTTGTCCCTTGTCCACTGCCCTAGTTACCCAGACAAACAATACTACTAGGTTGGTTTGACAAGACCTCCTTGCCACGAAGCCATGCTGCTTGCTATCCTGGAGCTCACTTCTCTCCAGGTACTCCACTAGGTCCTCTTTCACTAGTGTCTCCAGTAGTTTACCTGCTCTGGAGGTAAGATTAATGGGTCTGTGGTCTCCTGGTTGCTCTTTTGTCTCCTCCCTTGTGGAATGGGACCATGTCCATTACCCTCCAATCTTTCTGAACCACCTCTGACTGTAGGGTGCTACTGAATAACCTTGCCAGAGGTTCAGCCTGTTCCAATGTCAGTGCCATAAGCACCCTTGGGTGCATCACATCTGGCCCTGGATCCGTGTCTATTTTCAGAATTCCTAGTCCTTTTCTGACCATTTCTCCTACAAACACCACCTGCCTTATTTCTGGGATCCCTCTTGCAGCGGCTTTTATGTGGATTCCAGACAAGGGGCCCGCTATCATCTACTGTGAAAACACAGCAAAATTAGTAATTTAAAAAGGCTGCCTTCTGCTCATCCTCCTCCAATCACCTTGTCCCCCTCTGTCAGCCTAATAATTACTCCTCCTGTCTTTCTTTTTCCCTAACATATCTAAAAAAATGTTCATCTCCCTTGACTCCTCCACAATATGCAATTCTGTGTCTGCTTTTGCATCCCTGAACACCTTCCTGGACTGTCTCATCCATAACTGATATTCACCACATTCCATGTATCTTTGTATCAAATGAAAGCCCTTTTGTTAGCCCTCACTTCCTCCCAGACCTTCTTCAAAAACCAGATTGTTCTCTTGTGCAGTTACTCTTGGTAATCGTTCTTAGGCATGACTTACTTACCTCTAGCATGGCATCTTTAATTACTCCACACCTCTCCTCAACCCCCTGATTTCATCCACTCCCCTCAGCTTACTCTTGACTAGTTCCCTCGGCTGGTTTAAGTCTGACCTTCTGAAATCCAGAATCACAGCGTTTTACAAGGGTATAATGGTACCCAGGGCCACTTAGAACCATATGGTGTTATAGTCACTGGACCCCAGAGGCTCCCCAACCCTCACCCCACCTACCATTTCTAGGTTGGTGAGCACCCCATCGAGAATGGCGGTTTGCCTTAAGGGTTTTCTGATCAGTTGCACCAGCAGGCAGTCCTGCAATATACCTGCCAGGACCAGACTCCTGGCACTCTTAGCTGCTGGAATGTCCCAATCTATGCCTGGTAGATTGAGATCCTGCACCCCTCCTACCTCCTCCATCGCTGCCACTTCTGAATCTCTGCCCCTTGTTCTGCAGCTCCCTCATACCTGTCCAGGCAGTCTGTAGACCGCCCCCATGTACAGCTTCCTACTCGCTGTGGTAGGGAACTGCATCCACAGCGGTTCTGTATCCCACTTCCCTTCCTTAATCAAAATAACAGCGGATGTCAATACAGTAGTAAACTCATGGTTTATTAGAAAATCACTTCAAGCTCCAGTATCATACAGCTCTGGTGCATTGGGTCTTCAGCTTGACGAAAGGACACACTAAAGACCTGAATCGCCGGGGCTGTTCAGTGCTTCAGCTTAAGGTGATTTTCCAATAAACTGTGAGTTTACATATTCTGTTGGCATCAGCAGTTATTTTCATTTTTCTTGACTGAGTGTGGTCACTTCTGCGCTTGATGTGATTAGTTTTTTAGTCCGCACCGACTGCTGTGGCTAAGAGTACATGACACGATGAGTTCTTGCTCCTCGCTTGCCTCTATGTCTTTCTTGACGTAAAGGGTTTTCTTCCCCTTTCTCGTACCACATCTCATCTACACATGATGTATCCTGGTATTGCTGTTACAGTCGTTACTACTAGAGGTCCATATTTCTGTGATGAGCTGCAACTAAGTTATTTCCCCTGCGGGTAGTCCTCCTTGTGAGTTTGTAATACTGTTTTATGTTAAATTTTGTTATTTTGCTGCAATAAATGCATGGGTGATACACCCAGGTATGGCTCTTTAAAGTCCATCTGTTTGCCTTATTCTAAAGTGCCCTCAATCTCCTGTGAACTGTAAGTCTTAAGACGACCTATGGTCAAAACAGGGATTCTAATTTTATTTTCAGCGTACGTTTTTTACCTTTTTGCTTTCAACCCACACATGCATACTCCATTAATAGGAAGTCACAACGATAAAAGTTAGGAAATGCCTTAACACAGGGAATCAGAAGGTGCAAACTTAAGCTGCCCCTCTTGACTTCAAGGGAAAATCCCCTCAGCATATTTTCTGTATACCAGTATAGACATGAACAATGATTCCCTTTCTTGCATCCCCCAATGTCATCCTAATTTACATATAAATCAGGTTGCTTCACTCGGTTTTGCTCTGGTGTTTAAAACCTGTTTGTCTCCATTCCAAAGGTCATGACCCCACTCATGCAAGGCATCATGGGAGCTGATAATGCATACATGCACAAACCAGTAGACGCTGTACTCGCTTTCAGTTCTGTTACATATCTTGTGCAGTCCCTGTATTCTCTCAAAGTATTTTTTTTGTTTAATTCAGATACACTTTAAACTACAGAAAACAGCAGGGCACTTATGTCTTGAAAAGTTTCTTGACCAGCATAAGACAAGAACACAGGGACTGCAGAGGACAGCAATAGCATGGACTAATGCAGTTTATAACATGGGCTACTAAAATGTAGTCAACTCATTGGTGGAACAGCATCAGGGGACTGTTGATTAATCCCTGATATACATACAGCTGTTAAGCGCCCCCAAAAGAAAAACCTTGGGCAGGATGGCATTCATTGCTTTGGGGAAAACTTAAATCAGAATGGCAGCCATTGGAGCAGTCCCCCCGTGAGTCAAACCGGATGCTGTTCTAGCAATGAGGTGACTCAGTTTTACTTGTTCTGTGGTGGTTTCCAGTGTATACCCAGTCTATCATCCCCTGGACCCCCCCACCCAAAACAGTGCCACACAGTCACAGTGATCGGTGGAACAGAGCACTGCATGTCAACGTATGCCATGGAGTGGTGTGTGCTCCAAGAGCACCACCTCTAAACAATGTTGGCTCTGCCTGCTGTCATACCAGCTTGTGCTCCCTTACAGTGACAGTAGAGCAGGAGCAGTTCAGGGAGTGCCCCCCCATGGTGTTCCCTCCCCGATGTTTCCAGTAGTGGGGAGAAGGCAGTGACAGCAGGGTGCGATACGCAGGCGTGCAGCAGAGCTGTGAGCCGCTGTTGTTGATAGACACCGTGACAGGTTCTCCACTGTTCGCCCTCCCTGACAGAGAGTAAGACAGAGGGAACAGTGTAGGTGCAGGAGACAGGTTGCACAACAGTGACAGACAAAGAGTACGCGCCTGTCCCCAAGGTCCTTAGGTTGGCTATCAGGGATGTAAAGAGAAGCTGTGCACTGTTCCCCCTGCATGCGTGAGAGACAGAGAACAGCATGAGTGCTTTTGTGTGTGATGTCTAAGCCATGTGTGATATCGGAGCAAGAGCACCAGGACATCTCTCTCTCTCTCCCCCCCTCCACATTTCGTGCAGTACTTCTGGAGCATAGGGAGCACAATGACTGACATCTCTCCCCCCCCTGCACATTTCGTGCAGCAGATCTGCAGTGTAGCGAGCGGAAGTACTGACATGTTCCCGCTCCTCAGCAGACAGTGAGTGACACACACAGTTACAGCAAGACAAATGACACAGCTCAGTTTACAGCCATTTACACTGCCCATCTGTGCAGTGCTCTGTACATGGTTAAGGCAGGTCCACAATGGAACTACTTTGTGTCATGGAAGGACACATAGTAAATCTTATGTATTTCATGGGGGAAAAAAAGATTTGTTTATTTGATCATAACCATGCTTAGACCATGTTATAAGCACAATAACTCACTCCAGGGTATGGGGTTATTGGGGATTAATCAACACCCCGGGTGGTGTGAGGGCACTTGGTCCATGGCCCAGGGTGTTGATTAATCCCCAATAACCTCATACCCTGTCGCTAGTTATTTATTATGTAACTACTGTAGGCTTTAGCACCAAAACATCAAAAAAATTCCTGGATGCCTTACATGAGTCAGGCCATGACCTCTGCAATGGAGACAAGCAGCTTTTCACACTAGAGTTAAGTATCTTCATTTACATTTAAATCCTGATGAAATTAGGAAGGTGCAATAGAGGCAATCATTGTGCATGCCTACAAGCTACGCCTGGAAACAGAATAAAAGGCTGAGGGGACTTTCCCTTTCAGGTCAGCTGGGACACATGTGCCTATCCAACATCTGTCTCGATTGATGTTTCTGTGGCCAGCTATCCAGATTTGAGAACTCCACTGTCATGTGTCTCCCTTTCTCTTTGTCTTTCACTTTGTAATCACACTGCTTTCTAAGTGCCAGGGCTTTCTGTTCTGCTCAGTGGCAGATCCAGGTGGGGCAGTGGGTGCGCCACACCCCCTATTCTTTCCCAGCTCACTGACTCCCTGGCCCTGCAGACCTATTGCAATAGCCACAGCAGGCTGGTGAAAACACAAACATTACTTTTTGTAAAATGATTTTGTGGCTCAGGAACGCAGTTGTGCACCTCCCCGCCCCAAAGCGCCTCACCTCACAGCTAGACGGTTTGCATTCACTGTTACATCTGCTATCCAATCAGAGTGCACACCGTGTAAGACCAGACAGTTATTCATTGGCATTTCTGGCGGTAGCGATGAGAGGAAAAAAGGAGAACAAGAAACTTAATTTAGTGGGCGAAAGGAAGTTCGAGGATGGCTGGTGGCAGTGGCACATGGGCATACTAGAGACTGCATTGTGGGATGGCTCTGGGACTGGAGGGAGGACACTGACATCATCACATCAGTGAACCAGTAGTCGATCAGTCCTAGTCCTACCAGAGGTCACACACAAACTGGTTGTTGTTGCAAAGAAAGCAAGCCTGATAAGCAGTGCCAGTAAGGTGAGTGAACTAGGGGTGCAGACCGTGCAGTCAGAGTGGAGAGGGGATGTTTCCATGCAAGTGCAACACCACTAGCAGCGCTTTGTTTCACCTCAAATCCAGCAGGTAGTAGTGCATTACAAAATACACACCTGCCATGTCATTTCTTATTTCAGTGTGTCAGCTTCTTCAGTTGATGAATGCCAGCCCCACAGACTCCACCAGTAATGCAATCTCATAGCCTCCACAACTGTTGCATGTTTCCGGACCATTTTCTACCAGTTATCTTGAAGCTACTATCCCATTTATTCTTAAACACCTTGGTGTTAATGCAATTAGAACTGCAGCATGAGTACAGAACAGAAATGACATGCTTTCCTGAAACACTATTGTGCACACATGTAGTTGGAAAGAGGTTGTGTTTGTTTTTTTTTGTTTTAGGTTCAGCAACAGTGCAGTGAGTAAGTCTGTATTACTGGATCACAATTCTCATCTTTTGGAGATCTCATGTTTTTGAGAGCAGTCTTCTAATTGCACAGGTTTTTTTTTTTTCCTTACATATTTTATGCCCCTTTTTTTTCCCTCCGTTTTTCACCCGTCCCCATTTGTGGCCTCATGAGCATGTGGAGGTTTGCGCACGCCATGGCTTGAGACACCATCCCGCAACTTGCCACTTCCTCTCACCTACACTAGCCACCAGACCTCTACCCGGTGGTAGTGGAACTACGGGGAAGCAATGACCACCCCGAGAGATGACAGCTGCCCCATGGCTGCTCAATCCTGCTCTCAGCCTCCCATCCTAGCCGGCTCCCCGATGACCAGAGTCCGTATCCAAACCTTGGTCACTGGTGTAACGAGAGGAAAGGCATTCAGCACCTCAGCCCTCTGTGCCACAGGCTGGCTCTAATTGCACATGGTTGAAAGGGCAAGATTATAGTATTATAAGAAAGTGCAATAGTAAGTGATATGCGAAATAGAGTCTATATTTTACCTACACTTTTTTGCAAGAGATGTCACAAAAGTGTGAAGACAAAAAGAACCCCAGAGCTATATTTCAACTTGTAATAATAAAGTTATGGCATATTTTTGCAGACCTTATGATTTGAGGCAGACTGTATTGCTGATAAGCATAATATATGTAATCTGCCATTTAAAAATTAGAACTAAGAACATTTCCCTGTCAATATTAACTTCATTTGAGACCCACCTGAATCTAATATGCCGAGGGAAATGGTTGTGGTTAGTTGATTAATACGCCCCTGGCCCTAAACGAGAGTAATTCTTCCAGACTGCCAAAAAGACCCAGCGGGTGTTTGCAAACTGCTGGATCAACTGATTCCTGCAGGATGTTGGGGAGCCACAGACAGCGATTTCAGATTCCCTGATCAGCTGATCCCTAGTCCTTTCTGTGTCTGTAAAAGACCAGGGCTTGCCATGGCCAGTGGGGGGGGGGGGTCAAGACTCCCAGAGGAGGACGGTCTTCTCGGGGAAATGTGGGATTGGTTGTTTCTTCTGCCACTGTACTACCACCTGGGTGACAATAGGTGGCAGTGCGGTGGAGGAACTCTCAAGGGAAAGATCGGCTATGGCTGTCGAGGTGAGGCACAGTACTTCTCCTATTAGCTCTGCTTCCTCCCCTGCACCCTCAAATCTTTCCACCATGACCTCTCTGCTCACTCCTGTAATTAACTGCCTTGACTGCACTGTGACTTGGCATCCTCACCATCTTCAGTGTCCATTCTAGGTAACATCTTGTTACAGGGTGCTCCCTGTGATGAGTACAGGCCCTAATATTCTTCCAAGTACCCCCCAAAGAAAGAACGTGCTTAGGTATAAAGTACCAGATGCTGAATAGTGAAGGCATTTATGTGAAATGTAGAAACATATAATATATACACATGGATATATTAAAAGGGGTATTGCTTCCATAAAAGTGGAAGTACCTTATCTGCCTAGTGGGGCAGACACATATGTTAAGAGTTGTCAGTTTCACAGCTTTGCAGGACCCTTTTAAAATAGCCTGTTAGGTTGTTAGTTTTTCTAGCATTATCTGTTAGATTTAGTTGAGCAGATAGCCTGTTATACAGAAATATAATGAACAAGCAAAATTATTAGCGTTCCCTTCCCCTTTCGTTACCTTATGCTGCATTTTTGGGAGCATTGGTTTAGTTAATAGAAGAAGGAATTACCAATCTGCTCTACTTTATTTTAGTAGAAGGGGAAACTATTGTTTGGTTCAGGCAGGAGTTCTACAGTTTTTGAAATCTTCCAGGACATAGAAAACCTTAAGAAAATATTTTCATTTGCAGCTCGGTTCATGCCTCTAATGAGCCGAAAGAAAAGAGTTTTACTTTTCAAATTAATAGTTGCAGAGAAGGGAGAGAACCTGAATAAAATAAAAACTAAGATAACCTTTGTTAGCAACCCCTCTGAAACAGAGCTCTCTGTATTGAGCGTTTCAATAAACTAAAACTCAGTATTTTATTTAAAGTGTGGAAGTATGCTAGCTTCTAAATGAATATAAGAAGTTGCACTAACAAAACCCATGTAGGAAATGAGACCGGGGGTCCCTAAATATTGCATGGTGTGCCCTTTGGCAAAGAAGTAAATTTAAAGTGAACAATATATTCTTGTTTGTTTTACCTGTTGGGCTGCATGGGTGTTCTATAGGGCTGGCAGCTCACAGTCTGTCTGCTTTTATAGAAGTTGTAATGAGTGATGTCACTATCAAGGGAGGGGCTTAGTCTTATTGAGCCTAATTAACTCTATGAACATTGTTTTAGGACAAAGTAAGGTTATGGGATTATGTAGTACAAATACTGTTATACACTTATATACCTGATGTTTAGGAACGAAAATGTAAAGTAAAAAAAAAGGAACCTGTAGTATGTTATTTTGATTTTTCAAAAATGGGGAGGATCATCTGATTATGATGTCACTCCCCAGAAATATATAAAAGATTACCACTAGGGAGTTAAGATAGAGGATGTCAGTTGGAGCTGACTGCCGGAGGTGGGGGACCTCTGAAGTATACACGTTTGCAAGGAGATAGCCTGGTGGCACTGCTGGGCAGAGCAGTGGCTCATCCTGAGTGAAGCTCATCTGTTCATTATTTTGTTGAGACTTTGAAAATGACTGAACTAACTATTTTCCTGATTTCAGTGAATCCTGAAGTCAACGTTTCCTGACAAAAATAAAATGATAAGTGCCTTTCCAGCACTTTTTATGCACTGTTTGTGGGTCTGCTTGATTTGTTAACCTGACTATCCCAACCCCGCTACACATCTCAGCTCGGGTTTTGCATGTATTAGCAGTGTAATAAAAAAAAATAAAAGATGCCAGACAATTATACAAAGCATTTCAAAACATTTGCATACCAAACCCCCCCCCCCCACACTGCATCCCCCATTCCAAACTCTGAGATCCGCTACTGGTTCGGTTTCTTTTGTTTTTCTGAATTCTTTGGAAGTGTCAGAAGTACAGCCTGTTTTTGCAGTTCCATGCTGGTTTCACAATGAAACTTAGCTTGCCTACACCATGCTGAGGGCCACTTTCATGCCATGGGCTTTGTTCACCATGGTGGGGGGGGGGGGACTAAATGAAGTCTGCACACAGGAACAAGTTGTGGTTGTATTATGTAACATCTCTGTCATTTCCAGGAGGCACAGAAACAAAAAGCCCACTATAGCTACTTGAGCAGTACAAAAAGTACACAAGATGTTGCTAGTAGGAAAAAAACAACACAAAACAGATATGCGGTACACAAAGCGCTGGATATGATCCTAGTAGGAACTTTAGGGTTACAAATGACTGTAGCAGCTTCCACTCTGATCTACTTAGCCAACTGCAGAGCTGGAAAGTGCAAAGTGAAAAGCAAGGAGTAGGCAGAGTGGGCAGTATTGCAGAGGAGTCTGCTGTGGCTGAGCATGTGACCAAGCCCAAAAAGCCATCTCTCAGAAGGATAGCAATATGTTTGCTTACACCATTGGCAAGCAAATATAAAAACCATTTGAGACCCTTTTTTTTTTTTTTTTTTTTTACTTTCTTTCTTTATCTCCTCCTTACTACCCCCGGAGCCCCCTCCTTCCGTCCGCTCATGTCTTCCCCATCCTACCTTGGGGATCTGCCCCTAGAGTGCCCATCCTCCTCCTCCTCCTCTTGCACATTGGGGTCTGTCCTGCAGGTGATCCGGGGACTTAGGGCGGCCTCATCCAGGGCTGCCGGAGGGATTTTCCGCTTTCTCCTTACGCCCCACCCCTAGGACGCCGGGTCGCTGGGACGTGTGTCTGAGAGATGACGCAGCACCCACGCCAGCGCCCCCGCGCGCCAGCGGCGTCTCCCTCCCCGACTGCTAGATTGAGCCGCCTATCCTCAATTGTCGGTGCCCACCGGCTGCGAGGGTGATGCAGGCCGGAAGCACTCATGGTTCCCACCCCTGAGGGAGGAGAGCATCCGCTGGGACGCCGATCCTCCCTCTCCTGCCAACCCCGCAACCCGAGTCCGCTCCTCAACCCGGTCGCCGGCGTAGCGCGAGGTGTGGCTTCCAGCACTCAGCCCTCAGCGCCACCGGGCCGGCTGAGACCCCTTTTTTTTTTATTCATTTATGAGGCAGCACAGGGCAACCAAGCTGATTACTGAATGTAACCCCTAGATGGCGCTATCCCAGGGGCTACTACCCCTGCCTGATTTGCCACTAACAGGTTGAGGGGCCTGGATCCAATGGCGGGTGCCTCCACCCAGAGGTCAGGGTTTGCAATAGTTAAACTAACTTGGTCACAGCCCTCTGGGACACTGCAACCCCTCTTTCCCACTAGTGGCCCACACAATATATCAGAATTACCTTCACAGTATACACTTACCCCCAGGTCTGGTTCCGCACTGGGACCTCCTTAGAAATGAGATACGTGCAACAATCACAGTACAGTACTTTAACAGACAAATACTCAGGCAGTATAACTTTGCTGAAACAAGCAGCTCTGATTTATTTAGGGGATATAACAAGGACAGGGGAAATCAGGTTAATTAGCTTATCACTCTAATAATCTCATTTATGGCTCTGTGCACAGGCCTATCCCTATCAGTTACTGTCCCTGGGTACCCAAGCCCTAGTGGCTAGTCCAAACCGTGGCAGCTGGTAGGGGCCCTTTCACACAGAGAAAAGGAGAATTAAACAGTCAGCAGTACAGTAATTCCATTTGGATTTAATGTGGCAATTCAACAGGAGCGACCCTGAATTAGTACTCACGACCTCCAAATAAGATAGGGTCCTTCAATGTCAGCAGGGCTCACTTGAGGTACACAAACCTCTTCACACATCCATATAAAAGAAGCACTATACCAGGCAGGCTGCATCTGTATCCCGATTGCAATTACTGCACAATACCCGGAGAACACACAGCAGATTCAGTTCCTGACAGACCGAGTGCAATTTTCAGCAATTCCTCCAGTCTTCTACAGGGTGAGCCTGGTTTCTACTCTTCAGAGATCCTTTGATTCTTTTCACAGGGCAGTTCAGTCCTAACAAGCTGTTACACAAGCTGCAGACCGGAACTCTGGGCCTTACACACGTTTTTGACTAAAACTGCACACTGAAAAAGCACAGGGCTCCTTCCTTCTTCACTGCCAAAGCTCAACTGAAACTCCAACCGACAAAACTGGCACTTCCTTTGAGTTCCTCCCAGTTCTTGACTGGATTGGCTGTCACTCACAATAGACTGCTGCTGTTGGTCCAAAAAAGGCACTGAAGTCTAAACTACATCTCCCAGAGTCACTGCCCATACAATCCTCTTGTGGCTGGCTCAGATTATGAGTCCAAGTTCTGATTAAGTCAAGGCATTTTAGAGCTAGCTTACCCCACACTGATTGGTCCAGTTCAGCAGTTCAAAACTAGAATGGGGAACTAGCAGACACAGTTCTGACTGCAAAGAAAGCAGGTTAGACAAACTGTAATTTCATTATTACTCTAAATAATTTCTGGCAAACAGTTACATCTTTCAGATAGGTTCCCTTTGCACTCCTAGTGACTGCAAAAATGAAGTGAATTGGCAGCAGCTCGAGTGGTACTCAGAGAAGCACACAGTCCCCCCATACAAACTAATTATGTCTGCAAGCAGACAGCTCTTAAAGAGACAGTACCAGAGGTTCTAAAAACACTCACTGATAAATGGCTTAAACGCCAAACACCATTCAGGCTTGGAGCATTCAAGCAAGCTCCTGGAAGTCTTTTGGGAACCCCCATTTGCAGGGGGGTTACATGAATATGGGGGGCAGGGGCAAGAGGCAAAGGAGAGATTGCACATACTCAAATTATTCAGTCTAGTAAAAGAGAAGATGGGGGTGTGATTTGAATACAGTGTTTCAAATACTGAAAGGGACTGACAGAATGGAGCAGAAACAGCTGTTTGATTTGGGTAGTGCACGTAGCAGAGGATATACACTCACAGTGAGGAGGAGCAGAAAAAGAGGAAACATTAGAAAGTATTACTTCACATGAAGGGTGGGTAAGAACATATGGAATGGTCTACTCAAAGCACAGGCGGTGGAGCCGAGAGGTCAGGAGGGTGAGCAGACCCCTCATTTTTCAAGCCAAAGGGACAGATAATTAATTTTCACACACACACACACACATACACACACACACACACTTACACTTCAGTCAGTGGAGCTGCATCAAAATGAGACTGGTGTGATTTCCCCCAAGGACAGCAGGGAGGCTGCTTTTAAACCTTCTGGTACTCAACATACATTAAAAATCCCGACAACCAAAATGATACTTTTTGGAAAATCTCTATGTAATATTCTCTTTTACTGTTGCACAAGTTGCACAGCAACTGTGTATAGTTTAATTTTGGCTTTTTCCCTCTCAAACCTCTCCAAAAGCTCCTCCTCTCAAACCTCTCCAAAGCTACAATTCCATACCCTGTTCTGTTGTGATTATCATGAATAACCCATGCATTTCTGTTAAAGGAAAACTGTCATTACGTTAACGGTCCAACCCCTGAAAACTTTAGCTACCAGTTAAGCTTTTGGCACATTAAATACATTTTTTTTTAGCTCGTCTACTTACTGAATTTTGGTTCTTAAAAGTCCACGCTTCCCATGCATGGCGGACGGTGCGTGGCTCCATTTCAGCTGAAGTTGCAGCACCACACCACTAGCCCCGCTAACAGTGCTAATAAAATTAATTTAATGTGCCAAAAGCTTAATCGGGGGGGGGGGGCTAATGTTTTCGGGGGTGGGACTGTTAACATAATGACAGTTTACCTTTAATAAATCATGGACTATTCATCAAAATGTATGGATTATTAAGGATTATAAAAAACTAGGTCAGTTGATTAAAGTATATTTAAAAAGGCAGTTTTCCCATTATCCTGGGTTAAGGTGTTGTATGCAATTCTGACCCCCCCCCACTTTTCTGGTACACTCCTCCGCCACTGACCCAAAGAGATGGTTGAAGTCAATAATGTTCAGATAAGGCCGACCCAGTGGCGCTAAGGGTTGAGGCGCTGGATGCCACACCTAATGTTGCGCCAGCAACCTGTGTTCGGGAACGAGCATGGGTTGGCAGGGATGGAGATGGATCAAGCATCCGATGGACTGCTCACCATCTCCAGGGATGGGGGAGATCAGCGGCTTGTGCATGTCTCACCCCTAGCGGAGACTGGGGCTTGGCAACACGGAGCTGCTATAGCGTAGGTGCGGACTGCAGCAGATGCTTGACGTAAGCGTGTACAACCCCATAGCAAGTATCACTGAATGCCACGCAACCACAAGTGGGCACAAGTAAAAATGGAAAAGGCTCACAGCGGATGACGGGGGAGCTCACAGGCCCCGCACCCAGCCAGCCACAGTGCAACACTGGATCCCGTCTCAGTAGGGGAGGGCCCCCTCCGCCGACCCCACTGGGGGGGGTAAGCCCTGAGAGTACTATGTCCAGATGGTGGGCACCGGGGTGACGGGGCTGGGGCTCCCCCAGAATGAGAGGGCCGTTGGAGCAGGAGGAGTATAAACAATAACAAAAACAAACAAACAAAAACAATGTTCAGATAATCAGAACAGGAAAGATAATCAAAGTGGGACAAGACAGATTCCTGATGGAGAATAACATTTTGAACTACACAGCATGAGCGGGTCAACACACCTAAGGTAAGGACAAGAGTCCCAAGCAAACTTGGAATTATGTCAGCATCATATAAAACAAAAACTGGCAACATTGTTGGGTACAGTCACTGTCGTGCCGCTGGAGGGGCAAACAAGATAGACCCCAGTACCCTTTTGTATCTAACATAGTACGTTATTAAGTTAGGTTTACTGTTATCAATACGTGGAATCCAACACACAACAAATTTCAGCAAAATGCAGATACAGAAGTGGCAACTGCCTCAGGAAATGCAGACTGAGTGAGAGAGAGACAGAGCGAGTGAGAGAGCGAGTTTGGTGTGTGTGTGTGTGTGTGTGTGTGTGTGTGTTTGTTGAGGGAAGGTACATAGATAAAAGAAAAATCACTTGTCAGGAACCCTTACCGTATCATGGTGTCAGTCAACCATTTCTCACTTTCTGCTCTTTAGACGAGCCCACAACAACACCTAATGGTCCTGTGCTTATCTACCCCCCCATCCTCACCCTTCTGTTCCACTTTAGTTTATAGTGAGGGATTCTTGATTCCCCTTCCCATGGTAAGGTCAAAGGGACCCTGGCTATCCAAGCCTGTTGTTTCTAGGTGCTAACCTCCATGAAAGCTGTGTATAGCCAGTTCATTCACCACCTTTTGTGCAGGTTCAAGTGCATCAAAGAATGGGTGGAACATGAGCATCCTTTACAGAAAGCAATAGTCATCTGTGAAACAAACTTAACCCCGTGCACACAGCAGCATAGGGTAATGTTACGTTTTGTCCATTCCGACAGACCACTGAGCCAGGAGTCTGCTGTTCCAGCAATCAACAGACCAGAGTTCAAAGAACAGCATTTGAACTTAATCTCTCACCCATTGGGGCAGTGGTGTTTGATCTGCATCATGGAGCACATCTGTGCCTGTGTAGCTCCAGGGTGTGCATTTGAGAAAATGTTAAGTGACCTTGGGGATCCTCAGGTTCCAGCTGTCCTGGCAGCACAGCTGATTAGTGCACCGGAATGGTATTCCGATCAGGTTTGGGTTCAAATCCTAGCTGGGGCACTTATTTCTTTCTCGCTTCTAAAATTGTGTTTCAAACATATATGCAAATCACACTTCTTGATAATTAAGCATATTTCTGCAGAATTGGGGAAGGGGATGACCCCTTGGCACAAGAAAGCCACCCCCCCAAATTAACCTACTTGGAGGAGGAACCAATATTGACTTCAGAAGATGATATTTGTCAGCCTGCCTGGAAAGAAGGTGCCATCTTCGCATGACCACTGCGGGGGGGGGGGGACTACACGGCAGCCCCTTTGCTGGGAGTCAACTGATAGAGTATGGTTGTCTGCAATCCCACCAAGTCCAGTTTAGGGCTGAGTACATCATGGAGGGACAGGATTCCGAGGGAGGGAGGGAAGGTGCAAGCTGCCTGGTATTCAAGCACCCCAACAGTCAATCAAGTAGTAGCATTTGCACTGGCTGTCAAGCCAGATACTTGCTTGCTTTCCTGGCTGGCGAAAGTGTGCTGCCATGATGACCCCAATCATAAGGGTAGAGGACAGGGGTAGCCAGGCCGTCGGCACAGCAGTAGGGCTCCTGCTCACGATGCCAGCAACCTGGGCTCAGGAATGAGTTAAGCGTCACTGGAAGCCAGCTAGGGAAATAGATATTTGGGTACCTGTAAATTTTCTTTTTCTGACTGCTGGTCACATGGCTCTAGGACCACTGAGGTCTCCTTCCTAGGCTGAACAATAGGCAGGAAACTGAAACTGCAGAAGTGGGACATCAGCTACTCCCACTGAGGATTGAGCCAGTCGGTTCCAAAGTAAATATAGAAGTCAGATGACCAAACCAGACTATCCCCCCCCCCCCAAATCAAATTACTTTAAATCTGCTTTCAACAATAACTTCGCTCACCCTTCTCAATTTTGGAAGTCTATAAAATCCCTCCTTTCCCCACCAACCCAACCTCCCACTCCCACCCTTAAGCTGGAAGGAAAAATCATCATGGATCCCAGTCTGGTCGCCACTGAGTTTAACTCACATTTTTCCACCACTATTTCTTACCTCCTCCTCCCATCCCCATTCCCTGCCCACTACACCCTATAGTACCTTGCCCGTCCCCCTTCTCGCTCTGCCCAGTCTCCCCTGACCAGGTGCTAAAATTACTGCAGTCACTTAACCCAGCCAAAGGTAAATGTCCATCGGGCCTTGATTCCAAAATGCTCCTACTCTCAGCACCAGCCATAGCCCACCCTCTAACCATGCTCTATAACCTATCTTTTAAACTCGGGGCAGTCCCCACAACATGGAAACAAGCCACAGTCATTCCCCTACCCAAAGGAGGTGACCCCTCCTCCCCATCCAACTACCGTCCCATATCTCTGCTTCCCAACCTAGCCAAAATTCAAGAGCGCCTTGTGCTATCTCAGCTCCACCACTATCTAGATACCATATCTTTTTGTCACCCCCTACCAGGCCGGCTTCAGAAAAAATCACTCCACCACCACCTCCCTCCTCCGCCTCACAAACTCCATCCTTACGGGCATCGACAAAGGGGATATTACGGCAGCTATATTCATAGACCTAGCGAAAGCATTCGACACGTTCTCTCATCCCCTGTTGCTGGCAAAACTTGCCCAAGCGGGTCTGTCGGTGAACACAAATAGCTGGTCATACCTGTCAGGTAGGTCTCAATCAGTCCGCATAGGCTCGGCTAGATCCACCTCACTTCCTGTCACCTGCGGTGTCCCCCAAGGGTCTGTATTCGGCCCACTGCTGTTCTCTATTTTTCTAAATGACCTGCCCGATGCTTGCTCTCAATCAGCCATCCATATGTATGCAGACGATAAGGTGCTGTTTGCCTCTGGCCCATCCGAAACCGCCGTGACAGCCTGTCTACAGAAGGACTTCAACTCCATCCAACGTTGGTTCCTCTCAAACCAACTATTCTTGAACTCTAAAAAAACTGTCTCCCTCACTTTCGGATCTTGGCCCAAGCTAACCCGGCTTACTGAACCACCCACTTTCTACACTCTGGACAGATCTCCACTAGAAACCTGCACGTCATATCGCTATCTCGGTGTCTGGTTAGATCAATACCTTGACTTCTTGGCGCATATAGATGGTCTACACAAAAAATTGCACCCCATGCTGGGAGCCCTCTACCGGAACAAGAATTGCATTCCTCTACCAATGAGGCAAGCAATAGTTCAAAAAATGATCCTCCCGATTATGGATTATGGTGATGATGTCTACTGTGCGGCCCCCCAAACCTTCTTAGTGAGGCTTGATCCCCTTTACAACTCCTTCTGCCGCTTCGCTCTGGACCAGCCTCCAAATACTCATCACTGTGACCTCTACCAGTCCTTGGGACTCTCCTCGCTACATAACCGACGACTGCTTCACTGTGCTAGAATCTCTGCCAAGTTCTGGACACAGACACTCCCATCCTACCTGTCGTCCTCCCTAACCGCCCTCTCTCCACTGGCCTACGCTCTCAGAACCATAGACTCTAGGCTCCTGAACATTCCATACAGATCTACCCAGTCTGGCCAGGCTGCTTTCAGCTACAGACTGCCCAAATTATGGAACTCCCTGGCACCAGTTATTAGACACTCCACAAGCACTCCACAACAAAATTCCCTCCTTAGAACGCACTTCTCCTCCATCTGCTCCTGTTTCCCTCACCGCTGACCCCCATCACTTTTTTTCCTACCCCCATCTATGTCACCAGCCTGGTTTCCTGTTTTCAGTCTGCTTTCGGTCTGCACCTTATATTGCTAAATACTAAGAATATGCACTTCTCTATCAATATTATGACTACCTCATCCATTGTTGCACCAATTGCAAAATGTAATACTTGCTGATGTTGTTGTATTGTTGTTATGGGCTTGTTCAGTTTTCTACTGTACCAGTGTAAATCTCCCTACCCCAGGGCGCACCTGGAATCGAGCGGTACTCTGCTCAGCATGCTTTCCTGGTAAATTTCTTAAATAAATAAATAATAATAAATAAATGAAAGACTTGAAACAAACATTAAATAACAGTTCAGAACTCAGCAGAGGCAAAAAGCCAGCTTTGTTCATTTGTGGGAGGGAATCAGCCCTGCAACCAGCAGTCAGAGAAAGAAAATTTATAGCTACCCAAACTTCAATTTCTCCCTCCTTGTGCTGGTCGCAGGGCTCTAGGACCACTGGGATATTCAACAGCAGTAAGACAAATGAACCCCAGGGTGGGAAGAACATAGAAAGTACTTGACGTGTTCACTACTGCCTGTAGAACCCTATGGCAATAAGAAGCATCTGCTGAAGCTGTAACATTGACCTTGTAGAATTCTGAAAATGTGTGCAGAGAGGACCAGGTAGCAGCCCTGCAATTGTTGGCTGGAAAAGGATTTCAGAATTTCATCTGGGAAATCGGCCATGGCCCAGGTGGAGTGGGCTTTCCCCAGACCCAGGAGGGGAACCCCAACTTGTCTGTAGGATAGGATGATGTTTGAGTGGATCCATCTGGTGATACAGTCATTAGAAACATTTATACCCAGAGCTGGTCCTGCCATGAGGACCAACAAGCTTGAAGTCTTGTGCAGCGGTGCAGTGTATTTAAGGTACATTGTCAGGACCCATGTAGGATCCACAGTATGCCACTCTCTTTCCTTGTCACTCCTTGGGTTAGGACAGAAAGATGGCTGGATCAGTTCCTGAATACAGTGGAAGGCAGACGTGACCTTCAGTAAGAAGCCTGGGTCCAGCTGGAGTACTCCTGAATCTTGGGAGAGAAACTATATAAGGCTCTTTAGGAGAAAGCATTCCCAGCCATGCCAACTGGTCTGGCACAGGTGATAGCAATGAGGAAGACGACCTTCACTGGGAGATAGAGAAGGGACACCTCTCCCAGTGGTTCGAAAGGTGTCCTGGTAAGGGCCTTAAGAATGAGACTGAGGCACCATGGAGGTACAACAGACTTCACTGGCAGACAGTTCAGGGTGGCTGCTCGAAAGAATTGTTTGACATAAGGAAGGGACCCCAGGGACTCCATGTTTCTTCCTGAAGCAGTGCCCCAGTGTGGAGACGTGGACCCTTAAAGTCACTGGTAGTAGTAGCAGCCGCATATCAAACCTTCCTTGAGAAATTGAAGGAGGAGTGGCAGTGAAACTGGACGATCATCCCATCTGTTTGGATCAAGCCAGTATTAAAAACTTATGCTAAATTCTGTAGTACACCTTAGAGAAAGACTAGTGCCTAGAATGCATCATCATTTCAATCACTTCTGTTGAATACCCTAGGTCCTTGAGAGTTTCCCATGCAATCATCAAGCCAAGAGGGACAAACAGTGGAGATTTGGATGCACTATGGGACCTTGGTGAAGAAGAGCTGAAATGTGAGTGGTGGATCTCGTGCCATATAGACTAGACGGGATAACCATGGTCGACGGGACCAGTGTGGGCATACTGAGATCAGTTTGGACTGGTCTTGTGCTACTTTGTACAGTACTCTGGGTAGGATGGAAATGAGAGAGAAGGCATACAGAAGACTGTATTATCCCGTGTGGGAAGAAGGCGTCTTGGGCCACTGCTTGTTTGTCCCTTGCACAGGAGCAGAGTTGCACTTTAGCATTTCTTCTTGAGGCAAAAAGATCCACCTGAGGGGATCCCCATCAAAGAGCAAGTAGACAAACAGCACTGTCCTTGAGTTCCAATTCCCCCAGCAGAATGATCTTGCGGCTGAGTCAGTCCACTATTATGTGTTCCTGTCTGGGGACGTAAGCAGTGGCCAGGCTGGAAAGATGAAGGTTGGCTCAGTGTAGTAAAAGTAGAGTTTCTGTCAGCATGCAGGTGCTTCTTGTGTCCTCTAGGTGACTGATGTACACCATCGTGGTCCTGTTGTCTACAAAGATCAGGACGTGCTATGTTTGCATGGTGCTTTTGAATCTTAGTAGCGCCAGGCCTACTGCTGGCATTTGTAGCACACTGATACTGAGGCAGGACTCCAACAATGTTCACTTACCATGAAAAGAGAGATGGTTCGGATGGGAACCCCATCCTCTGAGTATAGCATCGGTGGCTGTTTGTACCTGATGTGGACAGCTCAGCTTGCCACCCCACCCCAAGTTCAGCCTCACTGTCCACCAAAGTAGACTGACCTTCATCTGAGGTAACAGTGTGACTGTGTGATGCCCGTTGTCTCCTTGAGGTGATCACTGTTTGAGGAGGGTTGCGTGAGCTGGTCGCATGTGAATCAGGGCCCATGGAACTGTGTTCTCCAGAGACACCATTGTCCCTATGAACTGCATGAACACCAGGGCTGGAAGCTGAGTGGCATGCTGGAACTTCTGAAGAAAGGGCTGGAAGTCCCAGAATTTTTCAGAAAATGGAAAAAAAAATGTTCCCTGGCAAGTTCTGAAGTCTGCCCCCAGATGATTCAGAGTTGGTGCTGGAAACAGGGAACCCTTTTGCCTGCAGACAACCAAACTGGGTGTGGAAAGGCAGCAGATAATGGCTGCCACCACTTGCAATGCCAACTTATACTGAAGAGCTCAGATCCAGATGTCGCCCAACTACAAAAGAGATGGATCCCCTGGCTGTGGAGGTGTGCAGTGACTGTCACTAGGATCTTGGAGAAGATTCTTGGGGCAGAGAAGCCTGAATGGATGGTTACTGAAATGTAAGTGGCTGTCCTGGACCTTAAACCTGAGATATTGCCTATGAGAGAGTCTTGGATGGAAATGAGTAAGTAAGCATCCTGCAAGCCAGTGGAGGCAAGGAAGCCTCACAGTTGGGCCTCCCTGATGATAAACGGCAGTGCTTCCATCTTGAAGGATCTGTTGTGGACAAAGCGATTCAGGAATTTGAGGCCTAATGCTGGCCACCCCCCCCCCGATGCATTTCGGGATAATAAAGAAGAGGGCGTAAACACCCCTGTTGATCTCTGGATGGGGTACATGTTCTATGGCCTCTTTCTGAAGTACTGTAAGTCTGTTATCACTTGGAATATTGCCAGTCTGATTGTGGGGTTGGTCAATAGAGGAGAGGGAATGACAGGAGGAAGTGGAGGCTTTGAGTCAAATTCGAGTTGGTACCCCTTGTTGAAGATGTCCAAGAACCATCTGTCTGTTGTTGTATGGACACACACCCCTAAGAAACTGGAAAGTCTGCCTCCTACATGGGGATGGGCCCAGACTGTCTCACTGGAGAAACTTTTTTGCAGAAGTCCTGGAAAAATAGTTCCCGCTTCCTCTGCCTCTGTTGTGGTGCTGGGTAGGAGAGGTAAACCAGGGTCGTTTGCTAGGGAAGCCCCTAGTCTGGTTTCCGTTGTAGGATTGGCCACGAAAAGGCTGCCAGGATCTGTCAAACCAAGATTTGTCCCCAGAGTTTGATTGTGGCCTTCAGACCTACGTGATTTCTCCAGATTCCTTGACTGACTATGAGTGGAAGCCGTATGGGGTATTGTTAAGATGGACTATGGAGGAAGCATCTGCCTGCCACGCCCACAACCAGAGGTTTCTTCTTGCAGATGTGGTAGAGTATCATTTGTGCAGCACAATGGAGCTCATCCTCCGAAATATCTGCTGAGTAAGTGGAGGGGAGGGTGACGAACTGCAGCTGCTGGATCATAGTCTTGTCCTTCTTAAAGTCCTCCACCTGCTGGAAGGCCAGTTCCATGGCCCAGGAAACAGCAGCCCTGACCAAGCACAGATTAGCTGCTGCCAGCATTAAGGAGGCCACTGAAGTCTGGAAGGCCTTCTTTAAGGAAGAATCCACCTTGCAGTTGACCGTGTCCTGGAGAGTGGTCCCACTGTCTGCCGGAATTATTGTCTTCTTTGTTAGGGATGAAATCAAGGGGTTGCTCCTGGGCAGATTCAGCCATGTTTCCAATTGTTTCTTAGTGGATGCTGCAGCCTGAAGGTCTGTTTTTTCCTGTTTTCAAAGTGGCAGGTGTGTTTCCTAGGGCTACGTTTGTCATGACATTATTAATGAAAAAGTTCAGGTCCTCTAGATCAGAGTGTGTTGTACACTTCAACGCTGATTCTGAGGAGCTGCTATGAATCTCTGCCTCCTCAAGAGAAGAAGAAGAACTAGAGAGCCTGACAAAGAAGGTGACCTGACAATACATTTCCTTCATTTGTGGTGACTGGAGCTGTCAATTGCCATGTCCTGGGAGCGAGAAGGGCTGGCATGCTTCCTTTTCATGTTATGGTGGTGTACATGGTGTTCTTCCTCATCCAATGAGGGTGACACAGTTAATTTTTGAGTGGCTTTCATGCTCAAATGGGTCTAAGGGGATGCAGGAGGCTGCAAGTCAAAGCAGGCTAGGTCCAAAGCAAAGTCCCTGTTTAATTTTTTTAATCAAGTCTAGGGCCAGCTGCAGGGTGGCCTACTGTTGGACCTCCTGGATACGCGATGAGGAGCTGGAATTTTCTTCCATGGCAGCAGAGTCTACACTGACTGAGGCCTCACATTTTAAGCACAGGGACCCAGCAAAAGTGGCTAATACGGTGACCTTGCATTTTGGCACATTTTCTGCCCCAGGCAAATTTGTCTAATGACCTGAAGTCTTGTCTGAGGATACTGTAAGTAGAAGAGTGGCAGAGAGCTCCACAGTATAAAAGAAAATACTGGGGTCCTGACTAAATGCTGTACTCTCAGAAACTCAGGCTGATGAGGAAGGGCCCCTGTACAAGAAACAGGGCACCTTGCAAGGCCAAAGCAGATGAAACTGTCATGATTTAGTCCCTCAGCCTCTAAGTACCTGTGTAAGGGATGCCTTAGTAGTTGCAACTGCAATGTCTGATGTGAGCCTGGTTAGGAAATCCGAGGGGACCCATATTTAGTAAAACACCCAGGACTGTAATGCCTGACACCAGCCTTTTCTAAGAAATGCGAGGGGCTCCTGGCATGTCACCCCATCTGGGAGATCCGAAGCTGCAACACCCACCCCAACTGGAGACCAAGCTAGACTAATCCTCTGAAGGTCCACCGGTAAGCTGGGTAAAGTGCCCCTTGAGGACCATTAGTGGTGCAAATGCCCCCAATGTGTTTGGCTATGCAGCGAAGAAAGTGCGGCAAGAGCTAGCCGTAGCACTGCTCAAAATGGCCACCGGTGGGATTGTCCCATGCTCTGCCAGCCCCAATCTTGAATTAAATGTCATAATGTTGCCCATCCCCCACCAATGTCGGCCACGAGGCCGGTACCTGCTGTGCTCCTCCCATTCAGTCAGTAGCCAACCAGGCAGGGGAGATGAATTCCGAGAGCCCACTGGTGCAGGAAGGATGTGGCATTGATCGCTGACTCTAGCTAGCTCATTGAATTAGTCAGGGGAGTCGAAGGCGGTACTGCAGGAAGAGGAACTCCGAATTCGGATCGCGGTTCTTACTCTTGGCTGCCCAGTCCTTCATTTTCTTGACTCCCAGATCCTTGTATGTGAAGTCTTGCCTGGGTGGAGGACAGACTGTGTAGCATGTAAAGCTGAGTCTTGAAGGCCCCAGCTGGAGAGAATCCTACTAAAAATGGCATCAAAGCCAATCAAGGCTAATCTTCCCTAGCACCAACAGGCCAACAAAACCCTGGCAGAAAGTCCAGAAGATGCCCCCCCAAAAAAAATAATAACAAAAAGCTACTTGCTACTTTGGTAAGGAAAACATCAGCGGTGTCCCCCAAGACAGAGCACTGCTGCAAGTGCCTGCTTGTATGGAGGCAGGAAGTAGTCTGGCTTAATCCTGGGTGTCAGAAGCTGATGTCCCACTGCTGCAGATTTTAGTTTCCTGCCTATTGTTCAGCACAGGAAGGAGATCCCAGTGGACCAAGAGCACTGCGACCAACAGAAGGAGGGAAAAAGAAGCATTAAGCATCCCAAAGGACAATTTCCTTCTCCAAGGACAGAGAGTGCAATGTCACCACAGCACTGCCTCTGGGGTAACCACAGGTGGTGCTGTGGCTAGCTGCACCTAAGAAAAGGGGAGATGCTGGCTGATGCCACACGATGGCACACTTGTGCATTCATGTCCACATAAGGCGTTGTGGAGCTGGCGTTTGGTGAGAAGGAAGGAAATAGTGGGAAATGGCCTCAGCAGCTGTCAATGATGGGCTCCAGTACATCTGGACCCCTGCCCTGCTGCCATCAGCCACCTGATGAGCAACCCCTGTTGGGGTACATTCCTCAACCGAACCCCACCTAAAGGGGCAACTAAGGCTTCATGGAGGTCCGGCAGCATTGGCTGGCAGAGGCATAGGGTCCTGGGGGTACATTTGGACTCCTTAAGGGTTTGGCTGCTGGGGATGGGAAGGGGGGGACAAATAAAATGCAGACTAAAACAAAAAAGTAGGAGACAGATGGAACCAGAGGGAAAAACAGAACTGATAAAAAAAAAAAAGAAAAAAAAAGATAACCATGATGGGGTGGGGGTTGGGGCTTAAAGCAAAAAATGGTTCAAGAGATTTTGGAGGGCTAACAATACCCCCACCCTGATTTCTGATTCATTGCCATATGTAGCCTCTTCGATGTCACCCCAAAGAGCTGCAGTGGTAGGAACCAGAAGAGAGTGCCATGCTAGAAACAGATACTAAACAAAACAGAAGAAAAAAGAAAAGCCACTTCACACTGCATGACTTTGTGAAAGGCTGCTGTCATTGATGTCCGCCACATACCACTGGCTGTCCGGGACCTGTCACAGCTTGATAATCTTCATGGTCTCTAAAACAATGTGCACAGTCAGTAAAAGAGAAAGGACCAAGCAAAGAAATAAACCTGCAGATCCAAGAGTCCATTTCAGGCAGGGCCTGGGGCCGCTCTCTAGTTCTCTTTCATCAGTTGGTTGACAGAGTAATGAAGAGTCAAAGTTCACCACTTTGCACTCCAAATGCAGAATTACAGTTCAAGGTTCAAAACTGCCACTAGACAAATGCTGGTAGAATCTGCAATGGCCAGGAACATCTTTCTGCAACTAACCCAGTTGTCTTTTACTGAGGAGATAACTTTTGCAGTTACTAAAACAGTTAGGCTAGTGGAATGGCTGTGAGACCAGTGGCCGTTCCCCAGTTACTCGCCCTGTTGACTAGTAGTTACAAACCATAATTACATACAGATGGGCAAGCACTGATTTTCTGAGGAAGAGCTGAGCCAGAGCTGAGCCAAGGGCCTGGCTTGACTCTTAGAGCCAAGTCACGAGCTGAGCCAATGGGTATGGCGGTCCAGCGGTAGGACTGTGCTCCCCTTCACCCTGTTGCAGTCTTCACACAATGAACCACTCTTACCCTCACACATGAGAATACTGGTTTCCCACATTTTCTTACACATATTGTATGTAAGCAGCAGCAGCTACAGCTTAGGCAAAGCAGAGCCTGCAGACTGCAAGTGAGGTCACCTCAGCCCATTTTCCAGCCTCTGGGATGACATAGGCACTACATTTATTTTAGGGACTGCCCTGGAGATGTATTTCCTTACCATCATTATATTTCTTTAAATGGTGGTGGTGGGTGGGGGTGGAGAGAGAATATATACTCAGTAGAGACTGTTTAGTACAGTAGAAGTCACTTAATTGGGACACTACAGCCTTTTGTCCCAAGTAAATGGCTGTCCCACTTAACAGAAGTCTATTTAAAAGACTTATTCTCTCAGCACTCTGCTATACTTAACTTTCACTCAGGCATACATTTCTCACGCTGAATACAGCACTTTGTTTTAGTTACCTCCCACTGACTCAGTCAATACATTGATGGCGGTAAACATTAAAAACTGCACAGTAGGGGGGGCGCTGTTGAGCAGCCTTCTGGCAAGACGTGCCTGAGAGGAGCTCCTTACTTCAACTATAACAAAGCTTTAATAACCACTTAACAAGTTGAAAGAGGCAAACTTTAAATACAGTTCTGTACAGATAAAATTCCCAGGACTTTAATGGTACTAAACTTGAAATATGGGGAGGACGCAAAAGACGACCAGCAGCGGATCAAAGATTCAACCTACGGCACCAGACCAGGCCGCAACCACATCGACCTCAGGTGGGACAGAACCTCCATGGAAAGCATTGCAATCAGCTATACAAGCCATCGACACTAAAAGTTGAATCAATACTTCAGAGATTCGTAGAGCAAGAAGCTAAAATCGAAACGGCAAATAACACTGCTACATCGGGTGGAGAAGGTGGCTACCAAGCGCTGGCAACTACCTCTAAATTGGTTCAGGAAAATGCCCAGTTACGCTACAGGCTTGAGGCATTGGAGAATTCTAAACTGTGCCTCCCATATTCAGATTGTGGCCTACCGAGGGTGCCGAGGAGCAGAGCTTATTAACTTTTGAAAGTCTGGCTTCCTGAGGTATTGTCTCTTCACCAGAATTATTAGTGACAACCCATGGAAAGCTTTCAGAATAACACCGGCAGCGAACACGCTGAGACTTACCAAGGGGTGGTCCCTTGGTTACTGCCAGCTCTACAGTATGCAGACATGATGTTACAAGTCGCAAGATCCGCAGAGGGACTGTCTTCGAGGGGAATGTGGTGCATCTGTTCCCCGGACCTCTCGCTTGCTACGAGGGCGAGACGGAAGAAATTTGATTCAGTCCGGCTAGGACTTAGAGCCTTGGTGATTTCCACACCACTGTTGATGCCGCCAGACTTAGAATCCATTACGGGTCGCCTGTATCAGTTCAATGATCCGATGGAAGCGGGGAAAAAAGTCGAGGCCATTAGTAGGGAGTTTCAGGCCTCGGAGGCCCATCGACCTGAGGACTCGGATGATGAAGACACTTGATAACATTTTGAACTCGACCATGCCTGAACTTAAACACTATGTTTAATCTGCTATGTTTTCCTCCCACAGTTAACCTGATGGATACCGTTAACAGGATTTTTATTACAAACTGGAAACTTCTCTTTCTTTGGGATAGTCAGGTTTTGAAATTTTGTTAAGGGGTTCCTCAATCAATGACTTGTTGATATAGATTTAATGAAGAGGGAGCTGCTTATAAGGGCACTTAACATGTTAAGGTTTCATATTATAGAGTTAGGACATATCAACACTGGATGTTGAAGTTAAAATCATTTTAAAAGGACATATTTTGGTTTTGTACCCCAAAAGCCTTAGATGGCTGTAGCCTTTCTTAGGTATATCACGGTATAATAAAGTAATCTGGATTTTCCCCCCATCTCCTAGACAACTCTGCATAGGTTTCTATTTAGACCTGAAGTACATTGGATGTATCTGTGCAACATGTGATGCCTTACAGATGGATGTAAATTAAGCTTGTTGTTTAATTAAAACAATAAACATAAAGTTTGAATAAAAAAAAAAAACTGCACAGTAATATAAAAAAATTCTAAATAATAAATTAGAGTAATTGCTCTGGAGTTGGCATGACATGGGAAGTCCAAAACAACTGATTTCCTCTTGACTTTTGACCTCCTCCTGCCAGATGCAGTAGAGAACAGATGTGGCAGGATCAGGATGGAGTGCCAGGGGATTGAGATGCTTGTTAACTATACATTTTATTTGAACTAAAAATTTAATAAATCTGGTTTTTGAACACCGCATATACATTAAGCCACTTAGGCTGTCATCATAAAGAAATAAACTACCCATATCAGTTTATGGGACACTCCAGTTAAGGTTTATAAATTCAACATTAAAATATATGTACTGTAGTACAATATTTTCTAAATATATAATAAAGGGGCTAATATTTGTATATTTAAAATGCATATTTGGCCATATATGAAAAATATATATTTTTTCCATATGGGTCGGCCCTGTGTTTTGCATCTTATTGCATTTCCCAGCTTGACATCTCCTGCCTAATCTTAAGCACCTCTAATATTGTCCCATAGATCTAAAGTTTGTAAAGGACAAGTGGTTATTTGCTTTGTCCATGAGCTTTGAAGATGCAAAGTTAATCAATACTGAATTTATATTTCAAAAATGCAACAGTGCTTTGCAACCCCTCCCTCCATACATACAACACTGCTGTTTTGGAATTCAGACAGTTCAGGGCCCTGGGGGAATTTGAATGTGAGGCTGTAGTATTGTAGACTTGTAAAATTATTATGTGAGAACTTAGCAGCAGCTCTTTCTTTTTTCATCCATTTTACCCCAAAAAGATTAGGAGGAAAAAGTGGTATGGTAACATAACAGACACTCACCCTCACCAGTCATACACCCTGCCCTGACCTTTCTGCTGCTCCCCCTGCAAGTCTGCTGCTGCTAATCAGTCAGTGTCTTTAAGATCGCCGGATGATAGGGGGCTTCCGTCTCCTGTTTTCTGCTGCTTGTAGCTGCTGCAACTAGCATAGAGCAATAAAGAGCACCGCACACTATAAATGCCGGCTGCCCATGACTGTTATGGTCCAACGGACCAGTGGAGTCCCAGTCTACTCTAGGGCAGGGCAGGCTTCTCCCGCTTAGATCATTAGATGTGACGTCAGATTCATGTCATCCTGTCCCTAAACCCCTGGCCGTTTAACCCTGCAGCCTGTGAAACCAGGTACTGTACTTGGCAACAGTATTACTGACTGCTTTGGTCCTTGCTAAATAGCCCAATTTTTATTGAAAATTAGAACATGGGACACAGTTATAGCTAAACTATAGGACACAGGATTAATGCACTTTTACATAGAAACATAGAAACATAGAAGTTGACGGCAGATAAGGACCGCAAGGCCCATCCAGTCTGCCCATTTCTTTTTCTACCTTATAAATGTGCCATCGGCCTTTGCTCTGTCAGTGACCTATCTATTCATAGTCATTTGTATTGCTCCCTTATGCCTATCCCATGCCTGTTTGAAGCCCTGCACTGTATTCATAGCCACCACTTCTTGTGGTAAGCCATTCCATGCATCTACCACCCTTTCTGTGAAAAAGAATTTCCTCACATTCCCCTTAATCGGCCTCCTCTAATCTCATGCTGTGTCCTCTTGTCCTGCTATTTTCTTATATTTAAACATGTTAGACTCTTTCACCTTGTTTATGCCCTTAAGGTGTTTAAATGTCTCGATCATATCACCTCTCTCCCTCCTTTGCTCAAGGGTATACATATTGAGCTCCGTTAATCTGTCTTCATATGTCTTCTGATGCAGTCCCTGCACCATTTTGGTTGCCCTTCTCTGGACTGCCTCAATTTGGTTAATGTCCTTGTGAAGGTGTGGCCTCCAATACTGCACGCAGTACTCCAGATGAGGCCTAACCAATGTCTTGTACAGAGGGATTATTACCTCCCTCTTACGACTTGTGATACCCCTACTAATACACCTAACACCCCCTAGCCTTACCTACTGCTTTAGAGGTCTGCTTGGATGATTTTAGGTCATCAGTGATGATGATGCCCAAGTCTCTTTCTTCCTTTGTGACTGCTAGCAACTCCCTCCCAGCCTATAAGTGGCTTCAGGGTTTCTCTTCCCTATGTGCATGATTTTGCACTTCTTTGCATTAAATCCCAGTTGCCACTCTTCTGACCATTCTGCTAGTTTATCCAGATCTCTTCTCATTCTGCCCACCCCATCTGGATCATCTACTCTGTTGCAGATCTTGGTGTCATCTGCAAACAGACAAGCCTTACCCTCTAGTCCATCTCGAGGTCACTAATGAAGATGTTGAATAGGACTGGCCCCAGGACTGATCCCTGAGGTACCCCACTTGTGACTTGCATCTCTTCTGACTGTATACCATTTACCACCACTCTGTTTCTGCCAGTCAACCAGTTTGCCACCCAGTTGACCAACTTCTGACCCACCCCGAGCCTACCTAGCTTATTTATCAATCTTCTATGTGGAACAGTGTCAAAAGCTTTGCTGAAGTCAAGGTAGGCGACATCAACTGCTCCCCTTGGTCCCACCACTCTGGTTACCCAGTCAAAGAAATCTATGAGATTAGTTTGACAGGACCTTCCTTTTGTAAACCCATGCTGTCTTGGATCCTGTGCCCTATAGATTCCAGGTGTTGCACTATCCTTTCCTTAAGGAGTGCCTCCATAATCTTGCCCACTACTGAGGTAAGACTGACCGGTCTGTAGTTCCCGCCTCCTCCCTGCTACCACTCTTGTGGGTGGGATCACATGAACCCTTCTCCAGTCTTCTGGGACCTCTCCTGTGCTCAGAGACTCACTAAACAATTCTGCTAACGGCTCTGCTAGTTCCTCCTTTAGCTCCTTAAGTACCCTGGGATGTATGCCATCAGGTCCCATTGCCTTATCCACCCTGAGCTTAGCAAGCTCTTGTAGGACCCTTTCTTTTGTGAAGGGAGTAGTGCTCACCTCCCTCCCCCCTGTGTCCATGATGCTGAGCTGTGGGCCCTGCCCTACCTTCTCTTCAGTAAATACTGAGCAAAAGTATCTATTTAGGATAGATGCCTTTCTCTTTTCAGAAATTAAAATGATAGTCAAATTGCTAAATGCAATGCAAACAGTCTGACAATGGGAAATTGCTCTTCACATTGTAATGAGAATGCTTCAAGCATATGTTTGTATTCTAAGTGCCCTACAATGAGCATAATTTGGGATAACGGAAAAGACAATGACTTCAAAGTTTGGAAGAGGGTAGTTCTTATTTATTTATTAATTTATTGAATTTTGATGACCGGGTAGGCCCACTGGGCCCCAGAGGTCCCTTTTTCAGGGGCGACCCGGGAGTTACAGGACAAGTAGGATATATAAATAGTACAGATGTAGGTTATAACGGAAACATATACAGGTGACTTACAGCAATGACATGTTACATAACAGGTTACAGTGATTAGCAAAAGCGAACAATGGAGGAGAGCCAGAGTAACACCTGGGTTGCAATTGCCCGAGTAGAGTATGTTAGGAGGAGAGTCAGTAGAGACGGATTAGGGCTTTCAGCTTTAGGAGGTTGAGGGTAGGTGTTTGGGTAGGAAGGTAGAGTGTAAGTGTCAGGTAACATAGCATTGGCATTGACTCGTGGCGAGCATGTGTGCCTCGAGTCTTGATCGGAAGCTCGCAGGTGCTGAAGCTTCCTTTACCTCAGGAGGAAGGTTGTTCCATAAGGAAGGGACAGTGTGAGAAAAGGACATGCCCCTGCCTTGGTCTTTACTCTAGGGACTTCGAGAAGAGTTTGGCCAGAGGTCAAGTTGTGAGGATTGCGCTTGGCAGTTATGAGCCCAGGGAGGCTTGGAGGAGGTTCTGAGCTAAATTAGCTTATGAGCTAGGCAGAGCACTGGGTACATGAGACTGGCTTCGAACAAAGGCTAGTTGATAAGAGCTAGAGCATCACAGTGGTGGCTCCTAGAGTGGGACTGAGTGGTGAAGCAGACCACCTTGTTGTACAAGACCTGTAACTTACTGAACTCAAGTTTAGCCATGCCCTGAAGTATCAGGGCAGCATAGGCGAGTGTTGGGAGGAGGACACATGAGGCAATGGCAGTCCTAGCCTCTGGGATTAGCTGATCCTTGAGGCAATACAGGGTACCAAGTTTGCCATGAATTACTTTGGTGACTTGGTCAAAATGTTTTAGAGTGAATCCTTGGTCCAAAGTAAGGCCAAGGTATTTTGTGGAGGCAACCACTTCTTGTTTGTTACTCACTCTGGAAGTGAGTTGCAGGTGTTGTGTTCTGTTTAGACCAAGGGATCTAGGTCCGAACAACATGGCCTTGGTTTTAGTGGTATTAAGGACCATTTTATTATTAATAAGCCAGTCCTCCATAGTGAGTAGGTCCTTTTGTAGGGATGGACCTAGGTCCCCCAGGTTGTCAGAGGATCTGTATATCACAGCATCATCAGCGTACTGAATGACAGCACTGCTCCCGCAGTGGTTGTGCAGATTGTTTATAAACAGGTAGAACAGAAGGGGACTAAGTATGGACCCTTGTGGTACCCCCTCCTTCAGTGGCAGTGGCTCAGAGATCTTATCCTTCCACTTGACCCTCTGAGAATGATCAATCAGCAAGGTAGCTTTCAAACCACCTGAGGGCATGAGTGTCCAGGCCTAAGTTACACGACTTGTGAAGTAGGAGTCGGTGGTCGACCAAGTCGAAGGCCTTGGAGAGGTCGATGAAAACCGCTCCTGTGTTGGACCCTAAGTCCAGTTCCCTAAACACATCAGCAGAGAACTTAGTTAGAGTGGTGTCCGTCCCATGTTTAGCTCTGAACCCATGCTGGGCTGGGGAAAGGAGCCGGTGTGCTTCTAGGTATTCATGGAGTTGAATGTACACCAGTTTTTCCTGGATTTTTGCTAGGGTGTAGAGCAGCGAGATGGGCCTGTAGTTGCCAATGGGTTCCGTTGGCCCACCCTTGTGAATGGGAACCACGTGAGCGTGTTTCCACAGCTCTGGGACAGTCCCTTCTAGAAGGGACCGGTTTATGAGCCAGGTGAGAGGCCTTGCGAGTGCTGGAGCACTGTCCTTAAGTAGTCTGGCTTGGATTCCGTCAGGCCCTCCTGATCCTCTGATTTTCAGGTACTTTAGGAGAGTGAGGACTTCTTTAACCTTAACTAACCTCAGATGAAAGGATGGGTGGTCAAGGTTAGGAGGTTCCAGTGTGTGGGACTTGTTGTTAGTCATTGGGAGCTCAGCCTTGTAATCAACGAGATTCATGAAGTGGCGATTGAGGGCCTCAGCAATGAGGGTCCCATCATTCAGTGACTGCCCATTGGCCATGACAGTGCCTGGGGCGGCCTTGCTTTTTCCTTTTGTCAGCTCATTGATATGGGACCAGAATAACCTCGGGTTGCCTAAGTTGGTTTTCTGGAGGTGATTGACGTATGCTATTTTTGCCATTTTGACTGCATGCTTACTTTGGTTTCGAACAGCTTTGTAGGTCACAAGGTCAGCTAGGAGTGCGGACCACTTTACCTTTTTCCAGGCTTTGTCGCAGCAGGGCCTTTGGGGGGGAGTGATCCACTTACAGCAACTGCCTTTAACTCGATGGGTCTTCAACGGAGAAAAGAGGTCAGCGGCCCTCATGAGAGATTTCTGGAAGAAGGCGACTGCCCCGTCCAGGGTAGGGAGGCGTCGTAGCAGGCTCCAGTCAGTGTTACTGAGAAAGGTATTATATTGCTTGGGTGAAAATCTAGAGTAGTCCCGCGTTGTGAGGATTCTAGGTTGAATTCTGTCTGCCTGGATCTTCCAGACAGTTAAATTATTTTTTTACATGAGATAAAATATCACAAGATATGGTGATCACTGCATGCACTGACAGCTTCCAGTAGTGGGTCTCAATGTTTAAATCTTTGCAGAATGCACTGTCTGTCTCCTTTGATTCTTTATACATTATTTGTCACGTATCAAAAAATGTTAATAACTTAACTACAGAGACCATATGTTGGGGTACTAAAACAAAAGCAGCAAAGGCAGCTAGTCATCTGTAGAGTCAGGCGCCGCTACAGTCAGAAGGAATGAATGCCCCGACCAAAAAAGAAAGTGATTTTTGTGAAGTTAGGGCCTTAAGTTCAGCTGTAATTATACTCAGCCCTTCATAGTACTGCACATGTTTCCCCGCACTGTGCTGCATGCATTGGTGCAACTAGTGTAGTAACGCTATTGACACTGGGACTTTGAGTTTAGCGGACTCAGGAGGAGTCAGAGAATGGACGGTCCACACTGCGCTCGCTGCTATGGTATGTATGGTTGCCGGGGGTGCAGCGGTGAGCAGGTGCTGACAAGCTTTGAGAGGGACTCCTGGCTGCAGTGGTAAGTGAGCAGGTGCTGATGAGTGCATTTTCTACTTCCAATAGGCGCCCCTCGCTCAGCTCGTGGTCGGCTCGAGATTTTGCACTGCTGCCAAGTCGAGCTGAGCCACTTCTTTGGGCTCGAGCCCACACCGGCTCGCCCAGCTATATAATTACAGCCCCTGCTGCTGCACTGTTGGGTTTTGTTCTGCTTCTCCTCACCTATCATCCCTCTAGCACCTCCCACTTAGGGCACAAACAGTACCTCAAGCTAACCTCCTCTGTGGATCTCAAAGAGTTCTACACCATCCTGGTCTTCATTTTTTTTTTTTTTTATTTAAAATTTTTATTGAAGCAAATTGAGACAGACATCACTATACTTATTCAGGTAGTTTCATACAAAATGTCTGCAAGACAGTGGAGCATAAAAATAATACATTTAGCATGTTTACCATGACAGTATAAGACCACGCAGGTAATTTTACACTCTGCAGATTAACATCCCCCCCACCACGGTCCGCAGCCACTAAGTGCACTCTAGTGCAATGTTTGCAAGACAGCGGAGCATAAAAAAATAATACATTTAGCATGTTTACCGTGACAGTATAAGACCATGCTGGTAATTTGACACTCTGCAGACAAACATTCCCCGGTCTGCAGCCACCCTGACCATAAGTGCACCCTAGGGCAGGACCCGAGGTCTATAGGTACTTGTAGCTCTGTCCACATTAAGACTGTAGTTGTGTCTGCAATCCAAGAAACCCAGCTAAGGGACAAAGTCTAAGTCTATATGTGAGATACACAACACCCAGCACTGCCACTTGGAAATAAAATTGGTCAGACCCATCATGAAGTCATTCTCTCCATGGTGTAAATTTCCCCAACTAGCTTATGCCACATTTGTACTGTTAGGACAGAGGATGTCATCCAAAGGAATGCGATAGCCTTCTACAAGGATATAAATATGTATCAGCAATCGGGTTGGGGGCAAACATCTGAAGGAGGGATAGATAACAGAACCAGTGCTGGAGAAAGCAGGCTTCAACAGCCTGACAATGCCTCCAACTTGAGCTGCTATGCCCTCCCACGAGGGTGCAAGAATCGAACAAGATCAAAAGCTATGAGAGTGGTCAGCCTGACAGTTATCACACCGACAGCATATAGTTTGCGAGCACTGCTGAGGTATAAAATATCTATACCTACACTTCCAAGCACATTTCTTCCAGAAAGTGACATCTTCAGTGTTGGCAATACATACTTAAGCCAAGTGGTTAAGTTACTCAAGGCATTTACATTTTTGTTTCTACTATCCAGATTCGACTGGGTCAAATCACCTAAGATGTCCTGCAGTCTGTGGCATAAACTGCCAATCATGTGGCCCCAAGAAGTGTCCTGTGGTGCATTTAAAATCATTAGCAGTAGCAGGACTGGTTCAGGCAAGTGAATACAGTCTGCTAGTTTGTGTAGGAGATAGGTACATACTTGAAGATATCGATCCTGCTCACAGCCCATACGGCCATATGTTTGCTGAAGGGCCTAATAGGGGAGAACACCCCGACAATTTAAAAAAACCTTGCCACTTCTTTGATTATTGAACTTTCACAGTGGGGGCAGCAGAGAGAGAGAGAGACAGGAGGGGATGTAGGTGCCGGACATCTGTGCTGGGGGCAGGGCGCTGCAAGAAAGTGCTCCTTGCACAACATTCTGGGCTGAATGCCTAGCTTTGTTTGCTAACAGGCACAGTCCAGACAGTTGGGGTGGGGGGTGGGGGGTCCTTACGGACAGAGCGCAGAGTGACTGCCATGTAACACTAAAGTGTCATTCTGGTGCTGAGCTCAGGCTTCCTCTCAACTCACCCTGCAAAGCACAATCTAACGTAGTTATTCAGCGTGAATGAGTCGGGGAGGAGTTCTGCCCGGCAGTGCACTTTAACAGGGCAACATTTGGCATTGCAGTTCAACTTGTGTACTGCATAGCAGTGTATTTTAAAAGAACAGCACTGTAACTGTTGTTTTGTTGCTTATTTTGTGGATGGGGGAAATGGAAATTTAATAAAAAAAACTACAACTGCTACCGCAAAGAACCAGAAGTGCTGCAGGCCTACAGCAAAGTCAATCTCTGCTTGCTTAATCAGGCTTCCAAAGAAATCTGTGGAGTCGGGGGAAGGGGACGAGCAGACAGGGAGTTGCGAGACATACTGTGAATACACAGATAGGGCAACAAATCTGTGACTGTGTAAAAATAGTCATATCAGTGCCTGCTTGCTCAGTCAAGCTGAAGTAAAGAGCTCATTGTCTGACAAACCACTGTGACTGTTAGAGGGAGGGAAGAAAAAGGAAAAAAAAAAACAGTTACAGCTTGCTATGCAGTGATCACTAATTTAGGGCAAAAATGAGCAGCAGCCAATGATTTTATTTTGTGTGGCAGAAATGTAACATTTGTCCCAGAAATGTATGCTGCACCACCTACATTTCCGGATGGAATGTACCTTCAGGACCATTATTTCTAGCCGTGGGGGTAATACCTGGAGTAGGACCCAGGTTACTACTGTTTGCGTATGAAAACCCCTAGCATAATTTATGAGACTGGGAAGAGTGACCCTTCCTTTGGACAGTGGTAGTGGAGAATAATGAATAGCAGAGAAGGGCTTCTGTCACACAGATTTAGCTGGAATCCGGCTATCCAGCCCAAATCCTGCAAAACAGACCATGCTGCTGGGATGGAACTACATGGGTTAAATAGTGTGAGGAGGACATTGTCTGTATAAAAAGTGACCTTGTATTCCATACCACCAAGTGGGATACCTTCTACCTTTTGGTCTGCCCATAAGGTTATGGCTACGGATTCTATGTAGAGAGTGAAAAGAAGTGGTGAGAGGGTAAAACCTTGATGGATCCCTTTCTGTACTGAAAGTAGAGAAGAGAGCAAACCAATAACTGGATGTCTGGTCTCCATTTCTATCCATAAAGGGGAGGCCCAGGGGGGGAGGGGGCATGCCAGAAGAACCCTCCTTATGCATCCCTTTGATGCACAGAAAAACAAACAGTGCACATGGCTGCCACGTGCATTCCAAAGCAGGTTATCTGTACAACTGCCCAAGGAGACGTCCCCTCCATGAGCCCACCGACATTTCAGCAATTCTCTCTAGAATAAACTTCACCACTTTTAAAAGGAGCAAGCTGCAGAGGGGTAATCTATGGGGTAGCACTGGGGAACGCCCCTTCCAATCCCCCCCCATGGTTTCTGTGGTTCTCACTGGGATCAATGCCATTAAAACTTCATTTAGTCTTATAACAGTACATACACAGTCACTATATATATCAATGTTACATTTTGTATAAAATACACACATCAAAGATAGCACAAAACCACTGCGGGAAGGGTGGGGTGAGGGTAACCACAGTCCTGTCTTTACTGCAGGCAGCAAAGTTATTCACGGTTCTTTTATAAACAGCCTTGGGGTCTTCAGCATTCACCTCCACAACCCTGGAAAGCAGAGCCCTTGATGCTGCTGTCTCACTCAAATGTTAGCACCTCTGACAGAGCAGCAGATCACCCCAGTACGACACTGCAGGGTCAGTGCTGGGCATGAACTGAAGCCTCTCCCGTAGGCAAAACTTCAAACCATAGGCTTCGGGCCCTCGAGGCAAGAGTATTACCAATTGAGTCACAATCACACTAACACTTATATTCTGCCACACAACTTGCCTCATTACCAGCTCTGGAATTACAATGAATGGGTTCTAAGCTCTCACTGGGGTCCTGTCGGTATAAACAGAGGCCCCCTGTAAGTATACTGCAGTGGTATATGCACAGTGGGGCTCATTTCAGAGCTGTCGGGTCCAGTCTATCAAAAAAGCACCCCCCCCCCCACTGTATGTACATTTCAATGTTGTAGGAGTTACAGGGGCCTACTTCAGAGCTACAGTGACCTGCCTCTACACTTAGCCCCCCATCCCACCCGTTATAAGTGAATTTCAGCATTTATGAGTTACTAGGGCTCACTTCAGAGCTATGGGGCTCCGTCTATACACTGAGCCCCCCCTCCCCCCAGATTAGAAGTTAACAGAAGTGTTGTATGAATTTCTGGGGCTCACTTCACGATTATAGGGACCCAGCCTATACATTGTGCCATTTCCCATTATAAGTAAAGTCAGTGCTGTATGAGTTACTGGGGCTTACTTCAGAGTTATTTAGACTCATTCTATACACTGCCCCCGCCTCACCATTATAAGTACACTTCAGTGTTATTTGAGTTATTGGGGCTCACTTTAGAGCTATGGGGGCACAGTCTATGAAATGGTTTATCACTTCCTCCCATTACTGTGTAAGTAAATGTCAGTGTTGTATGACTTGCTGGTGCTCACTTTAAAGTTGTGAGGACTGACCCCTTCCCCCATTATAAGCACATTTCAATGCTGTATAAATCACGGGGTCTCACTTCAGAGCAGTGGAGGCCCTGTATATGCATTGACCCACCCAACCCATCATAAGCAGGGACAGCACTGCATTAAATACCATTTCAGCTGGCCCAGTGGCATAGAGGGTTGAGGCGCTGGTGCCTTACCTTGACCCACACCGGTGACCCGGGTTTGGGAACGGACCCAGGTCGCTGGGGATCGGCAGGGGAAGGACAGAACTGAGCATCTGAAGGACTGTTCTCCTATCCTGGGGTGGAATTGGGGATGGCCTCACTCGGTAGCGGCCCCTGGTGGAGACTGGAGACACTACATGAGTGGATAGGGAAACTAGAAAACTGGAAACCGCTCCGAAGACTAGCTGGATGATGGCTGCTGGCCCCGGGCACCTCCAAAGACTCCCCGGAAGCCACGAAATGCCTCAGCAGCAGCACCCGGCACCGAAAAATGAATAGTGTGCTGGTCTTCTCCCGCTGGGGCCTTCTCCCTCAGAGGAGGGGGACCCACCCGGTGAAGGGTTATACCGGGCTACCCCGTGGAAGGCTGCAGATCTGAGATAGGAGGCCAAGGGGGAGATAGTAGGGGGAATGTCTGTGGGTCATGGCGGCCCGAAGGAGAGGTAGCTCCGGAGCACGTAGGGGAGCATAAATAGATAATTAAAAAAAAAATTCCATTTCACAACAAGGGGGCCGAGCCCACGTGCAACTTACACAACCCATCCCGAAAATTACAATATGCCAGTGTCTACCACATGTTTCTGGGCACAGTGTAATTCTGGCATTGATCAGAAAAGTTGCCATCCAGTTTACAAATCTCAATAGAGCCATACAAAACAAAAAAAGAAAGGTGTTCACCACCTGTGCCAATCCAATTTTTTTCCCTTCACCCACAGCTTTATGGTGCTGTCACTTGGTTGTAGGGCATGGTGTGGCCAACCCTATAAATCCAAACTAACCAATGGTACTTAGACCTGAACTCTGTTGTTACAATAATACAGTTTCTGTTTCAGACTTCCA
This sequence comes from Neoceratodus forsteri, assembly GCA_016271365.2. Lineage (NCBI taxonomy): Eukaryota > Metazoa > Chordata > Ceratodontiformes > Ceratodontidae > Neoceratodus > Neoceratodus forsteri. The sequence continues at coordinate 426,052,523 of CM028138.1, forward strand.
GTTTGGATGCCAGGCTATAAGACATAGGGTTGATCAGTTCCTGCCGATCCCCTCAATCTAACAGCATTAAATTTCACCCCACCGGGCTAAAAGTATAATTTTGTGTTCGGTGATGCATTGTCTCTATGGCATCCTGCTTCAGGAATCGAGCGACACAGGGGACCACCCTAAAACAGCAAAAATTAGTCTTGGCACCCCCACCCGCCATGAAAGGAGATGCATCAACTAGTCCTCCAGAGAACCAGGAGCCCCAGCTCTCAAATGAGTCCGAGGAGGAAGGCAAGGACTTCACAATTACTTCCCATCAGTTATGCCGGGAATTATGCTGTCTGACTAAAACCTTAGACACCATTAACTCGGAGGTTAGAGAAAATAAGCAAAAACTACAACAACATGATCCAGGAGATGGAGGATCAAGTTACTGAGCAGTCAGAGACAATGGATCTGCATAACAGGGTTCTGTTACAGCTACATGATCGCTCCCAGCTGCTGCTTGAGAAAATGAAAGATTTAGAAAACCAGTCTCGGTGGATCAATTTGCATTTGCATGATTTGCCAGAACATACTGAAACAGGTAATATGCCCGAGTATATAGAAGGCCTGCTCAAGGAGTTACTCGACCTGGATAAAATTACCCCCTTAAAGCCGGCCCAGTGGCGCTGAGGGTTGAGGCGCTGGACGCCACACCTCGCACTGTGCTGGCGACCTGGGTTCGGGAATGGACTCGGGGTTGCTGGGGGCCGGCAAGGCGAAGGAGGATTGAGCGTCCCAACGGATACTCTCCTCCTTCAGGGGTGGGATACTGGGGGTGCTGCATGCACCAGACACTCCTGAAGCCAGTGGAAGCACAGGCTTTTGGGACACTGGTGGCTCTGTTTCACGTAGTTGGGGAGGCTGTTAGGTGCTTGACTGATGGTGTGCGTTAGCGTCGCGAGTCTGGACGTATATCCTTTGTGTCAGCATCCTAGGGGTTGGGAAGAAAAATGGGAAAAATACATAATACCCGGCCTATAGTGCGATGAAACGAGAGGGGATATAGGTATGCCTTGAGGGATTGCCCTGGTGGACGGAGTAGGAGGCACGAGGCCTCCTCTGAAAGCCGTAGGAACTGGGCAAGTTAAAAAAAATAAAAAATAAAAAAAAATACCCCTTAAACATAATTAGAGCACATCAGGCCCTTGCCGCTCCACCAAAAAATCCAAAAGCGAGGCCATGTTCCGTAGTCATGGCCTTCCTTGACTACAGAATAAAAGAAATGGTGCTCCACAAGGCATGGGCTCGCAGGGAGATCGTCTTTGGGGGCACAAAATTACAAGCCAAATTATGCACCCATCACCACGGCCAAAAGAAAGTTATGGTTTCCTGCGGTTAAGAAGCTCCGCAGCAAACGTTTTAAAGCCAGAGTTGATTTTCCAGCAAAACTCCGAGTCACCTCCGATAAAGGTTCCAAAACCTCTGAGTCCCCTCAAGATGCTAAAAAATACCTCGCCTCGTTGAAAATCCAGATAGATGACCTTATCGATCCAGGGTCATTCAAGGGCCTTCAGAAATGTCAGTGGCAAATGGTAGGAGGACCAGGCCCGCAGCCACAAGGGAGTAAACAACTTGAAGATGGAATGGCTGATACCTGGACCAAGATTCGATCTTCTTGGGGATTGCCCTGTAAGAAAAGGAGGGAGGCCTCGAGGTTGGATGAACGGCACGGAGATGAAGAGGGAGACTGAGAAACTAGATGAAAAAGTTTTTCCATGTACCTGGGGGACCCTGATGTCTCCCTGAGCATTGCTGCGGGACTGTCTTTTACTTAAATCCCCGGTCTATCAATCTGCTGGAAAGAGCATTCTGAGAGAAGGGGTAGACGCTGTTTAACTGAAGTGGGAGAAGGGAATATTTTATAGATTTATAAGGGAGATAATACATCTGGGGACAGTTTCAATGCTATGACGCAGTTTACTGTTCACAATTGGGGGACAATGTTTATATTTCTGGTGGGGCAGAGGTTCAACTAAAGGATGGAGGGGGGAAATACTGAGCCCCTCCGCATAGATAATGAGGGGCAAAAAGAGGGAGCAGGTAGGGCTCACTGTTTAGTCCTGGCGAGTTCACTCCAGTTGCTCTATGGCGGTGTGTCCTGGAAGGGGCAGCGAGATGCAGAGCATGCTCTAGCACTACCCGCCATCATGCAAAACCTCATGAATGATAGGCTAAGAGTGAGACCTTGGAAATTAACAGGAATTGTTCAGCATTGTTACTTATCTTGTGAGAAAAGTGTCAGTGGCTCAGTAGGTAGCACACTCGCCTCTGAGGCCGGGAGATCAGAGGGCTGTGGGTTCAGTTCCCACATCTGGCACTTGGGTTAATATCCCAGTACTGACACTGTAATGCAGCATGAGAGGGGTGCTGCATTTCTGAGGTACCGTCTTTCGGATGAGACGTTAAACCGAGGTCCCATCTGCCTGGATTGGTGGTAGTTCAGGTGGATGTTAAAGATCCCATGGCACTTCTCGAAAAGAGTACGGGAATTTCCCCGGTGTCCTGGCCAAATTTCCCTCATTCACTAAAAAAATACCACCAACAGCTTAATCTGGTTCAAGGTCAGTTGGCATTCATCTGTATCCCCTTCCCCCGGGTCATGCCTGAAAATAGGCAGGATTTGTCTAGTGCACTTACCCGGTCAACAAAAGCTAAATAAAATAAAAAATAAAAGGGAAATGTTTAATGGAAATGTTTGTTACTACTGTTTATAAAGTTTGTTCATTTGTTTGTTACATAGAAACATAGAATTTGACGGCAGATAAGGACCGCTTGGCCAACCCAGTCTGCCCATTTCCCTACCTACTGGATAAGCTGCAGATCCTAGTTAAACAGCAGCCTACTTCTTCCTACCCCCACCCCCTAGAATTGCCTTATGATTGTCCCATGCATGCTTGAATTCCACCACTGTTTTTGACTCCACAACCTCCTCCGGAAGGCCGTTCCATGCATCCACAACCCTCTCTGTGAAAAAATACTTCCTTAAATTACCTCTGAGCCGCCCCCCACTCTGTTGGAACCATTTTATTCATGAATGGCCAAGGGTGCTTCCCCCTCACACCAGGTATACCCGAGATGTGGTGGGTGGTATCATGCCTCAACAGGAACAGCTCTTGGGATGCAGAGTCTAGTAGAATCCCCCATGGACAGATAACCTATGAGTAGCAACATATAACATCCGGGGCATTAATAGCCCTATTAAACGTACCTGGATGTTAAGAGAGCTAAAAAAAGCGAACATCCAAATAGCTGTAATACAGGAAACCCACCTCACAGCCTCTGAACATACGAAGCTGCGCAGGGGCTGGGTGGGTTCTGTGTATGCCTCTACCTATATTACGCACCTTCACAGAAGAGGTACAGCTATACTCATCCACAAAGATTGCCCGCTGGAGATTGAGAAAGTATAAAGTGACTCAGGTCAGTTTGTCAAATTATGGGTGATATATAGAGAGATGTCTCCTGAATTATTCTAAATGTATATGCCCCAAATGAAGATAAAGAAGCCGCCCATTTTTTTTAGGACAATTCTAGGGGGCTGATCGACCTGGGGGATAGACTCTGCATCCCTGGAGGGGATTTCAACACCACCCTCTCAACTACACTTGATAGGAAAGGGGGGCAGGAGGGGCTAGACGAAGCACAGCCAGCTCCATGCTTTCCAGACTCACCCATCTTATGGGCCTACAGGACGTCTGGCAGGGCTTACATGGGCAGGCGACTGACTATACCCACTACTCTGACAGACATAATTGTTACACTAGAATTGATATGTTGTTGACCTGTCTCACAGGAATGGGTACATTATATACAGTCCTGTGAAATCCTGGCTCGCTCCCTTTCAGATCATGCCCCAGTGACCTCAGAGTTGGCCTTAGCTCAGACAATTCACATTGGAGGCTGAATGTGGGTTTGTTCAAAGCACTGTGGGGGATACCTCCCACACAGTAAGGTAGGATGCCCTCAAGGCGGTCCTCAGGGGGATAATAGTAAAGTATGCTTCTGAACAAAAGAGGAGATGGGAGAGTAAGATTAGAACCCTGGAGGAGGAAGTGAGAGATCTGGAGTTCCAACATAAAATAACTTTAAACACGGATACAAAGAAACATTTGGAGGAGAAGCGGTCGGCTCTAGAAGCTGACCTTCAAGCCCAGCTAGCGGGGAAGTACAGAAGAATATGCAAGGGGTATCATAAGGGAGGAGACAGAGCAGGGAAATTACTGGCGGCAAGGCTGAGGGAGGAACAGTTGAGCTGGCTCATAATAAAACTAAAAGACTCTAATAAGGGAGGCACCCTAACTAGTAAACCAGAAGAGATCACACAAATATTTGCAAAATAATATAAAACATTATACTCCCAGGAAGATATTCCCAACTTTGAAGAACTAACAGGGACCTTTTCCCAGGACATACAAATCAGGACCCTTACCCAGATAGCTAGGGACTCCCTAGAGGTGGGTATAACTGTGGCAGACTTACAAACACAAATTAAAAAGCTAAGAAATGGAAAGTCTCCAGGATTAGAAGACTTCCCAACCGAATTTTTTTAAAACATTCGAAGCCCAGTTGATACCCTTCTTGTTGCCAGTTTGTCAGGAAATTTTGGAAGGGGGAGTAATCCCGGAGTCATGGAGAGAAGCCCAAATCTCAGCGTTGCTTAAGGAAAGGAAGGACCCCATGGAATGTAGGTCGTACAGACCCATATCCCTCCTTAATGTAGACTTAAAAGTGCTTGCAGGCCTACTGGCTGGAAGACTGCAGGCGGTGATCCCCACGCTTGTGCATGAAGATCAGACCGGCTTCATTACAGGCAGATACATTTCCGATAATATACGGAGGCTTCTGAACATCATAACCTCACAGAAGTCACAGCCAGACTTTCAGATTGCCGTTTCCATGGATGCAGAAAAGGCACTGGATTTCTAAAAAAAAAAAAAACATGGATTATATGAAATTCGGCCCCAAATTTTTTGCAGTGATATCCAAATTGTATTTAGAACCTATGGCACTAGCGAAAGCAAATGCTATTAATTTGAGCCCTTTCCCCCTGGTGCGGGGAACCTGCCAGGGATGCCTGTTGTCTCCCTTACTGTTTGCCATCAGTCTGGAGCCTCTGGCAACAAGAGTGAGAGAGGAAGAGGGGATCCGAGTAGTAGAGTCCAGTGGACTCAAGCAGAAGATTTCGCTGTATGCAGATGACTCCTTGTTTTTTCTATCCTCCCCAGAGAGGACCCTGTCCCCTCAGTCAAACTTCTGGCCAGTTATGGGAAGATTTCGGGCTATAAAGCTAATTTTCAGAAGTCCGAAACTCTGATATTAAGTGGTACTTGCCCAGATAACTTTAAGAAGGACTTTCAGTTTAAATGGGCCCCTAAGAATCAAATTCGTTTTCTGGGGATTCAAATAGTAGTAGACTTAACCAAATTATTCACAGTGAACTCTGAGCCGCTCTGGACTGCCATCAAGAGAGACTTGTCGAGATGGAGGTTATTGCCCCTGAACTTAGTGGGTAGAGTAGCTACCATTCAAATGAATATACTGCCTCATTTCCTGTTCTTATTTTCGTCCCTCCTGGTCAAAATTCCAACCATGTACTGGAATAGGATCATTAAATAGATCACCAAATTCATTTCGAACGGAAAAAGACCCAGGATTGCCAGGACAACTTTACAACTCCCCAGAGAATTAGGTGGGTTATCGCTACCTGATCTTCCTACGTACTATTTGGCTGCTCGGGACTGTCAGTGACATGGGCAAAACAATGCACCTCGTCTCTCTGGTATTCAATAGAAGATGCGAGTGTAGGCCTGAGGCCTGTGTACACCCTGGCGTTGATATACACCCTTGTGGAGTTGGTTGGGAAAATAAGGAACAGATGGGTCAGACACAGCCTGCAGGTCCAGCTCTGCAAGATTAGAAGACTTACGCATACACCCGAGGGGCTTGGCCCTCTTTCCCTTATCAGGTATGAGGTAGGGTTCTTTCCCCCCAACACTTGATTCAGGATATGTAGGCTGGAGAAGATGCAGCCCACATCGATTTACGTAGTTTATTGAGTGACAGAGGTGTATCTCCTTTCAACAAGCCAAAGAGAAGTTCGGCTGGTCTGACTCAGAGTTCCTTCGATACATGCAAGTCAGGCATTTCATTAATTCAGACAACAACATGAGCTGCCTGACTAGACCATATACAGGATGGGAGGATTTCCTCTATGATAAGGTAACCATTAAAGGCCCCCAGAGGTATATCTCCAGCACATATAAACTCCTGAGGACTCGGATGGAGACGCCACTTGACTCCTTAAGGAGCACCGGGGAACAAGATGCAGGGATTCAGATAGAAGATCCAGTTTGGAACCGCAGGCTAAAATTAGGAGGAAAGTTGCATTAGCTCCAGTATGGCTTGAATTTTTTGGGAAGATCTCGATAAGATTCTTTCACACCCCAACAATCGCATGTCACTACAGTGGCTCGTGTTCAACCAGCTACTGGGGGAACTGTGGCCACACTGGTAGCCATTGGCACATCTTCTAGGGATGTCCCATTCTCGTCCTCTTCTGGCAGTCGGTCCTACAGGCAGTACATGATATTACAGGGGTCCTTCTCCCCTAGCAGTTTGAGGAATGGGTGTTGGGATTCCCAGATGCAATTGGTCACAAAGGAGATACTAGGAAAGTGCTGCTATTATTTATAGTTGTGGACCTCAAATGCATCACGGCCAGCTGGCTGAAGCAGGACCCCCCTACACTGAAGGAATGGATAAGGAGGATGAAGGGGTTCTATCAATGGAGGCCCTGATAGCAAAGCTACATCTCTGATATGAACAGCACGAGCTGAGATGGAGACCATGGGAGACCTGGCTCCAGACCAAAGATGTGCAGGATCATCAGGTAATAAGGCCATAGTTATTGAGACTGAGGGGGCATGGGTAAAAGTGTCGTGTTTTTTTTTTTTTTGTGAAAGTTGACCTATGGGCTATATTTTTGACTCATAACTAATACATGAACTGTTTAAGATCTGAGGTTAGGGGATTGGGGGGTGCACATCTTGGCCAAGTTTTAGAAAAACTATTTCCGTTTTTTTTTTTTTCTTGTTCCTTTTTACACCCGGGAAGTTTCAATGCCTAGACAACACAAGTCTTTCTTGAGGAGACCTTGAGAAAGAGATGTTTATCTTACAGCTATTTGTGCACCAAAGACTTCCTCACCTTTGCACCACAACAGAGATTTTTAAGACACCCGAGTTAAAGAAGTCTTATTTATAAGGATTCTTCTTTTCTAACAATGATTGTTCTAACAAGATACTGGAACTACTATACTTGATGACTCTAAAACTGATTTGCTGTACGATGCTTTTTCTTGAAATAAAGTTGAGTTAAAAAAAAAAAAAGTCTGTTTCACTGGGGTTTTCCGAACTTTGTAATCAATGGTGTGGAAAGTTCACAGAAACAATTTACATTTTAAAATGTAAATAATTTATTTTCTCAGCTGCCAAAATTACCATTGTGCTCCAACCAGCTGCACTACATTCCAGCAGTTTCAAAACGGCACCTCACAACTAAGCTCCCAAGGGAGGGTGCACATCCCTTCCCGCTTAGCACCGCTCTCATTATTGGCCTTTTCACTGCCTTATGCCTCTCTGTTGTGTTTGCTGGCCACTCTCCTTACTCAGGGGGACGTTGGGATACTTTTGTCCAGCAAGAGGTGTTTGACTTTACCTTCTTCAATCTATTAGCCCATGGCAGACAGCCTCTTTGGCCTATCTGCTGCCATGACCTTGGGTACCTTCTGTATCCGGCCATAGTGGTCAGGCGTCCTGCTCGCAGGCCTTCGGCAGGTGGTTCCCCCCCCCCCCCCCATAAGGCATCTCCTCTGGCTCTTTATGGTGATCCTAGTCCTGGCTGGGGACACTGAACGAAACCCTGGTCCTGCCTATCAGGCCCCTGCACTTCCTGTGGGCTGGCTGTCAGGCAAGGGGTTTGAAAATAGCTCACCTCAACATCCGTAGCCTCTTGCACAATCAGGATGAACTCTCTGCCTGGGCTACACACTACAAGCCTGATATCCTGGGTATCACTGAGACTTGGCTGAAACCTTCCACCCCTGACTCGGCCTGTGTGCTCCCTGGCTTTGATCTCATCAGAGGGAATTGGCTGGGGAAAAAGCGAGGGGGTGGTATCTTGATTTACTACAAGAGTCACCTTAATTTGTCTGTAGTATCTCAGCAGTCCTCTCTGTCTTCGTATGAGCTGCTTCACTCTGTCCTATTACTTGGGAATACCAAGAAGTCGCACATCATCTGTGCATACAATCCCCCCAACAGATGCCTGCCTGGGTTATCCTATCTCCTTGATACTGTTGGTGCCAAGACTGGGGATAATGAGCTAATGATCTTGGAAGATCTTAGTTTAAACTGGCGATGAGGAAATTCTAAGCTGTTTGAACCTCTGCTTGCTGGCCTCTTCTTGTCTCAACTTAGGTATCGCCTTAAGTAGATGGTCTACCAATGGTGGTACTAGCTCCCTCCTTGACTGGGTCCTGTCCGATCAGCCAGAGAGTATCAGTTCCACTGGTACCCTTCCTGACTCTATCTCCGACCATACCCCTATGTACTGTGTGTGGAAAATCTCCTCCAAGAAAATCCCCCACAAAATCAATCAAGTAAGGGATTTTTCCAGATTTGACCTGGAGTCATTTCACATGGATCCAAGGCTCACTGACTGGTCTGCAGTACTTAATGCTCAGGACCCTTCCACTGTTGTTTGTCAGTTTCTTAGCACCTTTGGCGCTCTGCAAGACAAGCATGCCCCCCTTATTAGGCAGAGAGTAAGGGGATCTGTCACAAAATGGCTGCATGGGGGTCTCTTATCCCTCATGAAGTCTAGAGACAAGTGTTGGGCCAACTTCAAGGCCACAATGGACCAGGCCATATGTCAGCAATACAGGTGGCTCAGATATGAATGCAAAAAAATAATCAGGACAGCCAAATGTGAATACTGTAAAACTGCCTTACTCAACTCAGCTAAGGACCCTAGAAATTTCTGGAGGAACACTAAAAATATAATTAGTGGTTCCTCCAACTGCGGGGTCTCTGACCTGCTTATGGGTGGGTCTAATTGTAACAATCCACTAACTATGGCCAATGCATTCAACTCCCACTTCTCAGACCTGTCAGCCTTCACCTCCCTATTCTCTGCAGATGGAAGTGATAGCTGTCTCCTGGCCTCCACCCCACAGGTGGCCCTCACCTCCTGTTCGTTATTTTACTTTAAGGCTGTGATGGCACTGGAGATGCAGAGACTTCTCCCTGGTCTCTCCCCACATTCTGGTGCTGGCCACGATGACATGGAACCTAAGCTCCTCCATCTTGGTGCCCCTTTTATAGCCTTCCCTGTGGCCCATATCTTCCACCTGTACCTTGCCTCTGGTGTCATCCCCAACATCTGGAAGGTGGCGAGGATTGTCCCAGTTCTCAAACTGGGCAACCCTAAGATCCTTGACAATTACCGATCAATAGCCATCTTATCGGCTATCAGTAAACTCCTAGAGAAAGTTGTGGCTGGGCAACTCACAGATTATATCCAGGCCCATGAGCTACTGTCCTCTGCGCATCACGACTTTTGAAAATGGCACAGTATGTCTTCGGCCCTTGACACTGTCTCCTCTGGAATCCGGGCTGCCATTGACCAGGGCAAACTCACAGGTGCCATATTAATTGACCTATCCAAGGCCTTTGACCTAGTTGACCATGTCTTACTTTACTGTCAAATTCAGTTCCTTGGTCCGTCCCCACCTGTCCTGAGTTGGTTCAGTAATTACCTCCAGGGCAGGCAGCAACTTGCCAAATTCAGCAAGGTCCTCTCGGGCACCACTCCTGTGACCTCCAGTGTCCTCCACAGGGATCAGTCCTGGGGCCCCTTCTCTTCTCTATATTTGTCAACAACCTCCCAGCTACTGCTACCAACTGTACTACTATCCTACACATGGATGACCTGGTCATCCTCACACATTTCCGGGACATTGGGGTCAACAACTAGCAACTGAGTGTGGATTTCAGGAATATCCAGTCCTGGGTAATGACTCACAAGTTGGTCCTCAACCTAAAAAAACTCAGGCCATGCTTTTTGGATCCCTGGCCAAGATTAAGGCCTCCCCTGTCCCTCTGTGCATTACTGGTATCAGTGGTACTCCTCTTCTAACCACTGACTCCATCAAATACCTTGGAGTGACACTGGACCCCCAACCTGACCTTGGGTGCCATATCCAAAAAATGTATGCAGATCTGTCAACGGCAAACTGGGTCTGGCCTACAGAGCAAAGAAAAATCTTACGTCTGCTGCTCACCTTGCATTGGCCAGAGGAGTGTTGCTTCCCTCTCTTTGCTATGGACTTCTCCTGTTTGCACGCACCTCCAAAGTTCACCTCACTAGATGGAACACAACCTACAATAACATTTGCCACTTTGCACTTGCTGCCCCTCACCCACCACTGTGATCTATATGACAAACCCAGGTGGCTCTTCCCACCCAACCACATGAATTTTGTCCTGGGCTGCTTCATGGGCAAGGTGCTCAGTACTAGCACTCCCTCAGAGCTGGCTGAACTTCTCAAACCGGCTGGTCTCTTCTACCTACTCCCTCAGGTCTCTGGGCCCTGGCGTTCTTAAAGTTCCTATCATCCGCACACAAATGGGGGACAGGGAATTTGCTTCATGTGCCCCTAGGCTATGGAACTTCTTTCCTGCTCAAGTCCGCTCCTCCCCCGCCTCCTCCCACTCGTGCCTCCGGAGCTCCCTGTGGTATCATTTGAAGCTCTCCTCTGCATGTGGGTGTCCTAGACCTCCATAGGTAGTTTCAGTCCCCTGCACTGGACTCACATGTCCTTCCTGCCACCCCTCTTGCAGCTCCTGCTGACACAGCCTGTCTAACTGGACTCTGAGGTACATATAATGTATTTTTTCTGTTTCAGGCGATAGACTGCAGCTCCATTTGTGGCTCGGAGCCGTGTATACCTTGTAAAATTGTACTGTTCTTAGCCTTGGTGTCGCTATGAAAATATATATATTCCTGTACATATCTTAACTGTGCTTTCTGTCTACTGGTTATGTTCACATGGTTCTATTTTGACTCCATATACTGCTTAACTTGTGTCATGTTGTGCTCTGTATTAACATATATCTCACTGTATCTGTATCTCACTGTACTCTCCCAGGTTGTACCTGAAAATAGGCATATAACTTGTCTAGTGTACTTACCTGGTCAAAAAAAGCTAAATAAATAAAACGGAGAAATAAAAAACACCACACAAACACTCAGGTTTACCTACTCAAATTAATTTCACGTTTAGACAGCATACATGTTTAATTTCACATTGGTAAAACATGCTAATTTTTGTATTCTATTTCTATATGATAAGAAAAAGCCTCACTGTGAAGAACTCACTGGTAATGCCATACCTCGTTAGCGTGGTGACATCATTAGGGCACTCGTGTTTCGCTCCATGGTGTCACCACATTAACAAGGTGTGGAGTTACCAGCTGTTCTTCACAGTGAGGAGCTAGTTATTCTCCAGGGCATGCATTACAGCCATTTCCACTCCTCACCCACCGTACCCACAGATGAAATGCACATTCACAGAGGCTACCATTATTCATGCCCCCAAAAAAAAAAAAAACTACAGTTCTATTTTCCAGTCCAAGACAGTATGGGATAAGATAAAGACACAACCAATGGGCCCACTCATTTTAAAAGTCACAGAGTTAATATACATCTCAACAAAAAAACATTTCAGTGTGTGAAAACAGTCATGTTAGAAAACAGGTAGTTGTACAAACATGTGATACCCCAAAAAAGAGGAAAAGAGCCAGGTTAGTACATTCATGTATACGTGTGCTGTCCTTATAGAAACATACCATTTGGAAGCGAGGGCATTCCACAAAGGCATACACCGTCTGCTAATCCAAACCCAGCACCCAGATTCTTTGCACGGGTAAGAGAAATTATGGACAGTTCCCTCTAGTTCTACAAAATATAACTAGTCATGTCAGGCGTGGCACTATTGATGATAACTTGGTCTCCCAAAGTGCAGGTTTAAAAATGGATAGCGAAGCAAGTAATCACCAGCTTTTTTTACATTTATTTATTATTTCTAGGAAGTACCTTTGAGCCAAAGGCTCTTTTACAGAGGTGCCACGCCGTAGTAATACATGGGCATTACATCATTTACAATGGTTACAAGTACATAAGCAGATACAAGGTGGTTCTATGCCTAGAAAGACATGAGTACATCAGGTTACAGAGGTTACATAATTACAACAACAGGGAGTACATAAGTAAAAATATACAGACACATAATTTAAAGTAGGCTAGGCTGACAGGTTGTTAAGTGAACGACTTGAGATTCTGCAGGATATAGAGTGAATCAGGTAGGGAGCAGAGGATGATATAGTCTGTAAAATAATTAACTAATACTATACGCAAGGAGGCGAGAACTTGATGGGCAGCAGTTCTTTTGTTATAAGTGCTAAAGAGTGTCATAAAGGAGGGCTCGACTCACTGGGGCAGAAGTGCTGAGGCGGGGACCTGGAGCCAACTAGGGGAGTGTTAGTTAGCAAGAAGAGAGGAGAGGCAAGAGTGCAGGTTAGAATGAGGGTAGCAGGTAAGAGGAGGGGAGAGTGTGGGAGAATTCAGGTCTCACAGTCACAGTTCCTGTTTGTGGCAAGGGCCACTCAGAGTTTATCTTTAAAGGGGCCTATTTTGTCTTCTTTTGTGATGCCTAGGTCAAGTGCATTAAGCCAAAGTGGTGCCTGGTATTCGTAGGACCGTTGGCCTTGTGTGGTTCTACAGAAAGGGATGCAGAGAGACAAGTTGTTTGTACCTTAGTGCGTCTGATGGAATTAGGTCGGCTAAGGAGGCTTTGCAAGCCTGGGGTGGTAAGTTCTAACACAGACTTCTTAGCGAGCATACATACTTGATACTGGAGGCGACTGTCATGGCTGAGCCATTTTGTTTGAGTGTACAACTGGCAGGTGTGAGTGAGATGGGGTACACCTAGGACTAAACAACACGCTTTATGTAGTGTTTTGATACGTTTCAAAGCAGTTTGGGAGGTAGCCCCATATACTGCTAGACCATAGTCTATCACTGAGAGGACTGAGCTATTTACAGCAGTTTTGAGTGCCTCAGAAGTCAGGCCTTTTTGGTGTCTGTACAGAAATCCTAGTTTTGCATTTGATGACTTTGCGACTTCGTTTACGTGTTGGTTAAACAAGAGGGTGCAGTCCAGTGTCAATCCTAGGTATTTAAATGTTTGAACCACCTTCAGGGAAGTATTCTGATTGTTATAAATGCAAAGTTGGTGAGTGCGGTGTTTGTTATGTGATGATGCGAATAACATAGTCTTATTTTTTTTATAATTGAGAGGCAGCTTTGATTGAAGGAACCAGTGCCCAGCCGTGGTAAAATTAGCCTGCATTTGCTTTTCCAGTTTGTAAGGGTCAGAATTACATGGATACAGAACCGCATTGTCTACATACAGTAGTAGCTGGTCATTTACCGAATGAGGGAGGTTGTTTAAGAACAGGCTAAACAGTAGAGGGCCAAGGATAGAGCCTTGAGGAATGCCTGTGTTAACACTAAGGATGTCGGAGTAGGTGTCCAGTATTTTCACTTTTTGGACCCTCCTAGAGGGGTAGCTTCTGAACCATGCTACTGTTGCAGGGGAGAGGCCGGTATTGGAGAGCTGATCCAGGAGCAGATGGTGATTGATGGTGTTGAAGGATTTAGTGTGATCAATATATGTTGCCCCGACCAAGAGCCCTCTGTCTAGAGCATTATGGATAAAGCTGGTAAACTCCACTAGAGCGGTTGTGGTACTGTGTTGTTTTTGAAATCCATGTTGTTGTTGACATTGTAAATGATACTTGTCTAGATATTCCGTCAGTTTGTCACTCATGACTTGCTCCGGGGCCTTGGAGAGTGGAGGAAGGATAGATATTGGGTGGTAATTTGTAGAGTTGGCCCTGTTACCACTTTTGTAAACAGGGGTAACCACTGCCACCTTCCAGATCTGTGGGAATTTGCCTGATATCAAGGAGAGATTTAAGATTTTGGTGAGGGCTTTGAGAGTTATGTCCAGGGTGAGCCTAACTAGTTTTAGGTCCAGTTGATCAGAGCTAGTTCTGGAATTACCTAGTGCTTTTAGGATGTACTTTTTTGCTTCCATAAAGGTGATAGCTCTGAAGTAGAAAGGTAGATGAGAGTTTTGATGATTGGGACCCCAGGTTTCGTTTGGTGCAAGTATCTGATTGGTGCTGAAGGAAGCTAGGGGGCAACACTCCACTGAGGTCAGTAAAAGCTTTGTTGAAGACATTTGCTATGTGACTGTGATCCTGCATAGGTTGGCCCTCAATGTTCAGAAAGGTGGGCGGAGTTTTATTAGGTTTACCGGTTAGGGACCTGATATTCTTCCAGAACAGTCTACTGTCACCCCATGAGTTTATCAGCTTAGTTTTAAAGTGAGTGTTTTTGGCCTTGCGAATAGCCTAGGTGCATTTATTCCGTGCAGCTCTATAGTTCTGGTAGTCTGTCTGGGTACCAGAGTTTCTTACTTTGTACCACAAGTCGTCTCAATTTTTCATGAGAGCTAGTAGCTGTGTTGTGATCCAGGGGCCGTCATAGTCACGGATCTTTTTTTCAGTGTAGGGGGCGTAGACACTGCACACTTCATTGAATCTGCTTATAATGCATTGTAGGACAGTGTTGACATCTGTTTTGTGGTCAACAGAACTCCAATCTTGGAGGCTGAGGTGTGCTCTTAGAGCTCCCAACATGCTTTTCTTCAGAAGTCTAGTAGTAATAGTCCTGGATGGTGCCTTTGGGGCATTATTTGACCATTTACAGATTACCGGGAAGTGATCACTGAGGGAGTCGGGGAGAACTGTGATGGAGGATATTCTTTTTGGATGATTTGTGACCAACCAGTCAATTACTGACCCCGTGCCCGTTCTGCTTTTATACCGAGTGGGGGAGCCTACCAATTGCACAAGGTTAAGAGTGGCTAATGAGTCTTTGTAGTGCACAGCTTCAGCAGAGGTCCAGTTGATATTAAAGTCTCCAGCCATTATCAGCTCTGTGTTTGGTCCCCCTTCAGAGACGTAGTTGGTGACAGAATTGAAACCATGCGCTTGTTCCTTTGGAGGGATATAGGCCGAGACTATTGTTAGGGTTTTCCCGTTCTTGCCAAGTATTACTTTTATGGCCATCAGTTGAGCCTCACATTTGGTGTCACATGGGTTAAGCATTTGGCCCTGAATGTGGTCTTTAACATATATAAAACAACCACCTCCTCTTTTACCGAGTCTGTCTAGTCTGGATGCAGCATACCCAGTGAGTTGTATAGCAGAGTCTGGCACCCTGGGTGATAGCCAGGTCTCTACTATCGCAAGAATGTCGGGCTGGTGCTGCTGGACGCCAGACTTGGAGAGTGTCCATTTTTGCTAGCAGGCTGCAGATATTTATTAATGCTATTGTTAGTCCATTCTGTTTCTTATGACCTGTTGCAGTGTATGTCATCAGGCCTGGGTTGGGATGGATATTACCTGAAATTAGTAGGAGCAGCCATGAGATCCTTATAGCTTGCCATTTTAGATATGTTAGTGCTTGCGATTGTGTAATGCGACGTGATTTTTTTGGCATGGTACATAGATAGGTTAGGGGTACATCACTACCAGGTGAAGGTAGGGGATTGCCAGCCTGTCCACTGCTCATATAGACCCATGTAGTAGGGGATATGATGTGCCGTGTTACTGTCAGCTGCGCATTTGTGGTTTTTGTGTTATCCAGGTGGTGATATTGTGGCACTACAGTCTGGAGGTGGAGAATTAATGTCCTCCTCATATTCTGCAATGCGTCCTTCATGGAGTCATATTCGTATATTGGCAAGCACTTTGTGTGGTCCTGTCCTGTACAGGTGGCCAGTATCAGAACTGATAGAAATAGAAAGAGGGTTCTAAGGAGGAACATATTATGGGCTACAGCAGGGAAAGAATTCCCTACGTGTGTTTACAGATGGTGATAGAGCATCTGCGTTTAGCCCCTGTAGGTTTTGTCATGTTTAACATGGACAACGAATATTTTGTTTGCAACCTGAATATTTCTAGTACTGGCAGAAACTTTTTGGCCCGTTCGCTTAGTCATGCACAGAAAATGGACACTGGCTTTTATTAGAAGAAGGGGCAGGCCTTGGTGGGCTGTCAAGGCTTCTCCTATTGCAAAGGATTTCCATGATCCTAGTTACATTATCACATACAGTGCTCAAGATAAGGCAAGTAAATGCTTATTTTACCTCGTCCTCCATTTTAAGAAATATTCCTCAGAACATTTTTAAACGAGTATAGTTACTCATCACAACACTTGGAAATGCTCCACACCTATGAAGTAGTGCTTTATAACCCAGCTGGTGATTTAAAAAGGAGCGGTCTATTCCAGATTTCAAGCCCTTACAGTGTACACATCCACATTTTGTTTTAGTCATCTTGTTTCAAAACTGCTGAGTACATTACTCTTCACCTGCCAAAATTATATGAAGCAATGATCACAAAGAAACAGACTCTGTCGGCAGACAGGGGCCCATTGTCCCATCACGTCTGCCCAGTCATGATGCCCCTCTATCCATTTTTAAACCTGCACGGGGTGGGGGTATGAACATACATGTAATCTAACAGAACTCTTGTACTCTGTTAGAGACTATGTCTTTATATAATGACCCTTTTTCTAACTTGGTTGTGTTGGCACTTTGTAAACTGTGTATAACATCACTGACAGATGTTCTACTGTATCTGTTAGAATAATTTAAAAATGCTCGACAGAATTCTTACAAAGAAAAAAAAGTATTTTTTTTTTAAATCAGAAAGCCTTTTGATTTACTTCTTGTTTATCACTTTTTTTGAAAATACATCAATGTTTTTCCAAGAAAGGTATATGCATACTATAATAGCGCAATAATTAGGATTTGCAAGTCACAGTTCTTCAGTTCCCTCGCTGAGGGGTGAAAACCATAACACACACCAGTACTAAAATGAAACAGAGCTGTGTAATGCAGCCAATGCACTTTGTTATCGAACTAAAATCATCACACTACCAACACAGAAACCAGTCCGCTTGGTTCAGTTGAATCAGTCAGCTGCCCACATTGTCAGTCCTCCTCAGAGCCCTGCAGGGTTTCCGAGTCAGCTTTTAGCACAATGTTAAAACAAAAAAGTAAGATATCAGATGCTGTCATCTAAGGACACTTACCAGAGAGTTGAGCTGGCAGTAGTGTGTGTGTGTTTGTGTGTGTGTGTGGGGGGCTCAGTAATGTATCGGGCAGTTACTTTAAAAGATGCTGCACAGGGTTCTATCAAAACGTACCCTCCCAGCTGCCCATGCTCCCACCCCAGCCCCAAGAGAAAGGGCCATCTGCGACACCCAAGCCTACATACATTAAACTTCTATGGGCTAAAGGAAGACCTTTTGCAAGAAACACCATTTTCTAACTGTTGAACACAAACAGATCAAGGGGTATAAAAGACTTAAAGGGTTATATCATGGATGATGGCACCTAGAACAGCTACCTCCTTAATATAATTGGGAGGGCTTAAAACATTTATATGCAGATAAGACTGTTAAACAGTACTCCTCGGTTAAAGTGTATACTTCACATCCCCCAAGTACACAAAAGTAAAAAAAAAATCCATAAATTAAAGTCCAGGACAACAAAATTAAGGATATTTACAAGATTACCCTCAGTTACACCATCTGAGGCCTGGTTCGTATTCATGCTCCCATCAAGGAAAACAAAACTCACAGTCCCCTCTCAGTCCGCCTCACCCTGTGACAACCGATCCACTTTCTCCACCAGCTGCCGCATCTGCTCCATCTTGGCAAAATACAGTAGCTTCCTGCAGCCTTTAGATACCTATACCAATACATTGTATGTTTCATGTAAATTGTAACCACACAGGAAATCCCAAACAAAAAGGAATCCCTACCTCTTTCAGTTTTGCAGTCCCTCTCTCAAAGGTCTTAAACTTCATCCTAGTGATGTAGTAATAACCCAGCAAAATAAAATTATGTTCTTATTGATGGAGACTGCCCTTGGTCTCTGGCTGCCCTCAGCATTTTATCCCTTGCTCTGGTTGAAGCTGTCACCATCAGCAGAATGGGGGGGGGGCCCTGACTCAAGCCCGCCGATGGTTGATCAGGATTACGTTAACTCGCTGGCCGCAAGGAATCTGTCAAGAAGTCTGTCCCCTGACATCCATTTCTACACAAAGCAGACAGCATGGTCACCAGAACTTTATTTAGTTTTTGTTAAATACTTTGTTAAAAACTTAATACCTCAGATAACAAATGTGAGCAGAACTGGTTCGCAACAAACTATGGCCTCTAAATTCAGAGCTGGCTGTGTGCACCGCGCTGACAAGGGCACTGCATGGTTATTAGCACACGGCTGGTTCGGGGCAATATTCAGACAGTGTTGTATGCTCCAACTAGAGTGCACTGTCTGAACATGGGGCCATGCCGGCACAGTACATAGTGACTATATATTACATTGACAGAGCCCACAGCTGAACATGGCCCATCTGAGCCCAGTGGAGATAGTAAATCCCACGCGGGATAGTGCCTAGGCTGCTGTGGGCCGTACTCAGCTCTATCATTAAGTCCACTGGGCATGCAAGGTGCTAAGGGTCCATTAGCACGCCCATCGTAGGCTCATCAGCATGCCTATGTGGCCCCTGAGCACCCACTCCTCCATGGTTAATCTACATCTCTCACACTCTTGGTGGTCTAGTGGTCCCTCACCCCCTGATCTCCGGACTATCAGCATTATAAGTACATCTCCTTATCCTGCTAATCTAGTGAGTCTGCTTCCCCCTAAAGAGCCACAGTCCCCACCCCCTAACTCCCTGCTCAGGACCCACCTCCCCGCACCAAGCCGCCCAAAATACCAATGCTATTCAGAAACTTCTTGACAAAGCACATGTACGTGAAGCATTAAGCATCATTGCACCCTATTTCTATGCTTGGTGGCCGGTTGTGGTGTTACCCACAAAACTAAAGTTGATGCACTAGGAGCTCTTGGTGTTGCATCTTCCGTCTGCATCTGGTGAGCAGCGCCGGCTTACTTTTCCTCAAACTTTAATGTTAACTGGCTCTCTCCTGCTCTTAAATCTATTACTCAGAAAGTTGAGTCTCTGGATCTTGTTCAACTTATTTCTGATCCCACTTGGCATAACCCCCACTTTACAAATCCCTTACTCCTGGATGCTAGCATCCCACCTGCACAGACTCCGTGCTGCTGGTGGCATTCTGGACTCCCTCAGTGACCAATGCATGGTATACAGTGTCAGGAAAATTAACTGCCTTAAGTGCATCTGGACCCAATCGTTCAACTCACAGAAACTGGACAACCAGCTAAGTGCCTTGGGATCTGCCAGCTGGACTCCTCTTGTCTACTGTGTGGACATTAGTACTACACTCTCCCACATTGCTTCCAAGTTTATATCTCCCTGTAATAAGCACCGTACCCCCACGAGGTCTCGTGTACGTGGGTCTCATGTACATGGTGTCCACCTGACATGGGTCTCCGCAGCACTCATCTCCTTTTTCAGGGCCAGTGACTCAGCCTGGCCCCACCACAAGTCTTCTGAATGCCACAAGGACTGGTTGCGGTATCTTCAATTATGGAATGCTAGCACCAAGTCTCTTAGACAAAAGTCAATTACTTTGCCTTGTACTTTCAGAGCAAACCAAATTCTCCAAGTAAGTTTTGGAGGATTATCCACTCCATTTTTACCACCCCTCGGCCCCTTCTCATGTATCCCATTCCCACCCTCAGGCTCAGCAACCTCCCAGTGGTCGTTTCCAAGCCTGCCAAGGTGGCTGCTGCTTTCACCATGTACTTCACTACCTCTGTCATCACTGATCCTCCTGCTTCCCCCTCCTCTTTCACCTGTGCTCCTACATCATTTTCTATATATGTTTTCACTCCAGTCACTTTTTCAGATGCCCTATCTGCTCTCCTTTCTCTAAAACCCTCTAAGGGTCATAGTCATGATGGTCTTGACCCCAAACTCTTATACCTCTCTGCTCCTGGCACTGCAGCTCCGCTCTTCCCACTTCTGATCCTCTTGTTTTGGCTCTCTTCAGTTTTTTGCATGATATAAACTTGCCAAAAGACCTCCCCCTACACAAAGGGGGTGACTCTTGCACCCCTAGAAACTATCAACCCCTATTTCCTTCCTTCCCACTCTGGTTAAAATGCAGAAAAAGCAGGTTTTCACACAGCTCTCCAATTTCCTTGACCCAACCTTCTTTTTCTCCTCCTTCCAGTCTGGCTTCCATAAAGCCCACACCACAGCTTCTTCCCTGCTACTTGTCACTAACTCCATCCTGAAAGGGATGGATCAGAGTCACATATCGGCTTTGATAAAGCCAATTCTGGTGAAATGCCATGCACGTTTCAGCTGCCCCCATAGTGGATATATGCAGATTTTGCACTTGTACTATGCACTTTCAATAAATGTTAAATGAAATTCTGAAGTAACAACCTGTGACTCCAGGTCTGTTCGTTTCATCACTGGAACTGAGGGTGAGTGCCGTGACTGCTTGCAATTGTCACATATCTGCTGCAGTCTTCATCAATCTGGCTAAGGCTTTTGACTCTTTTGTTTTTTTTATACTTAGTTTATTAAACACATTAAACTGGTTACATACACTTCACTAACCAAATATTATACAAATGAACACTTACATACAATAATAATGAGTTATATTTTAGCTTATTATCCATTTTTCACGTACTTTTTTTTTTTTTACAATCCTCATAACAGAAAGAAAAAGAAGAGAAAACATTTTTTTAACTTGAACTTTGGGATGTGTTCATCAAAAGCATTAAATAATCTAGTATTCCTGGTTCCAGCTAATCTATAATCAGAAAATCAGAAAACAGAGAAGAGAGTCTCTAACCGGGGAGGTGTATTCCATAACCTCTACTGCTAGAGCCCAGGAGCTACTCTGATCTGCAAGTGGGCATGGATGCAGGCCAGCTGACCTGCAGTCATGGTCCCACGATTCCCTGTAAAAAGATTATAGACTGGGTCCCTAGAAAATCCTTCGTAGAGTAACCATCGAGTCCATCTTTGTTGATACAATTGCATTTTTTGATTAAGGTTAATTGTTAACTTTTCCATCCTATGTATGGATTCAATCACCTCCCTCCATTCTTTTACCCTCGAGGGTTGTGGCCGAAGCCAATTCCTAGCAATAGTTTTTAATGTTGCTGCTCTTAAAATTACCCACAAATATCTTGTATCCTTATCCCTCAGTTCCCCAGGAATAAGGCCTAGTACAAGATGTTCTGGGCCTAGCTGAATCTGTATCATGAATATCTGTTTCAGATGGCAAGTCATCTCCCTCCAAAATGGGGCGACGACAGGGCAGGACCAAAAAACGTGGATCTGCGTGGCATAGTCATCTCCACAGGATCTCCAACACTTAGCTGTGGCTCCCGCTGTAAAATGGGCTGCTTGGACCAGTACCAAAAAAATACCAGGACCTCAGTTTCCAACAGAAGTTCCTCCATGTCAGTGATCCTGTTGTGGACCATGTGCTTCTCCACACCAAGGACCACTGCTTGTCCATAATGGGGATTGTCAAGTCTTGTTCCCATTTGTTTTTCAGGTATTGGGATGAATTTTCCATGTCAGCTATATATCTAGCAAATAACAATGAGATGGCATGATCTGCACCTTAATGACTCCAAATCTTTGGGAACAAAGCATCTCCCACCTGATCAGGATCCTCCAGCATGGATTCATTTATCCTTATATTTAAGTAATCTCTCAACTGATAATATCTGATTCTGTCCATCTGGTATAAACCATATTTCTCCTGCATGGCTTCAAAGGGGAGCACTGTGTTACCTACCATCATTTAATAGGGTGGCTGGCACAAAGTATGGGTCATAAGCTCACCATCTATATCTCCAGAGCTGCCTCCGGGTAGTATCCCAACATGTATATCTCTTCCAACCCTCTATGATGATTTTAGTACCAGAAAAACTCTTCATTCCATCAGGCCCCTAAGGCTTTTGACTCTGATGCTAAACCCTAACTTGACAAGTTAAAAGACTGGGGGGGCTCTATCTGTGCTCTTCAGTGGTTCCATCTACCTTTCTCCTGGAGCTGTCAGTCCCAGGTGGGGACTCCTTCTAGTCTCCTTTCTCTGCCACCTCCAGTATGCCACCGGGTTCTATTCTGGACCAGATCCTCTTCTCAGTTTTCTTAAACTACTTCCCTCAGCCTGTGTCTCAGCTGACATTCATATGAACGCTGATGACACTGTCCTTTTTGCCATAAGAACCTCCATCCCTCTGGAACAGTCCCTACAGCATGACTTTGACAATGTTCAGTGCTGGTTCTGTGCCAACCAACTCTCCCTTAATGCCAAACAGTCTCCATGCTATTCAGAACCCACAAACAGATTAGTAGGCTTAACAGATTCCCAGTATTTAAAACCATCAATGCCTTCCCCCCCCCAAGACAGTCCCGTTTCCAATACTTTGATGTGTGGCTAGACAGTTATCTTAACTTCTCAGTCCACATCGATGACATAAAAAAAAAAAAAAATTACACCCCAAACTTGGTATCCTTCACAGGAATAAATTCTGTCTACCTCCTCAGGTCTGGCGTAAGATAATTCTCAAAACGATCCTCCCACTGTTTGACTATGCACACATGATGTACGGGAGAAGCTTCCAAATCCATGTTAGTCAGAGTGGATCCTATCTTATCTTCCAGTTTGCTAAAGAGTCCCCCCCTTCCCCCTTTACTCATCATTGTTCCCTGCACCAGCTCCCCTCTCTTCCCTCCTTATCTTCACAATGATTATTCCACTGCACTTTCTTCTCTCCAAATTCTGGTTTTTATCCTTACCCTCTTACCTCTCTGACTCAATTTTACTGCTGCCCCTCTTGCTCTACCTATTATCTTCACCCGTCCTCCCCTCATTCTTTCATTATTCCCTGCTGCTCCACATCCTCTGGACTGGCCTCTATTTCTGCTTGTCTGCCCTCTACTTGGAACTCTCTCCCCTCAGACTTGTCTCCTCCTATCTCTCCTGTGTGACCACTTCTCTCCTGTTTGTAACTGTCCTCACTTAGCCAGTACTCAGCTCTATCCTGTGCTCCTCCAACCATGATCACCTGTATTGAAAGTGTTTGATATTGCTGATACTGCGGGTTTGGCTGTGTTAGTGCCCCACACTGTTGTCATTAGCAGCTCTCTGTTTAGGTACCATCATTTGACTGTACACACACACACACACACACACACACACACACACACACACACAGGGGTCAAAATTAAGTTTTGCAGCCACTAACCAGCAGGGCTAGTGACTGGGAAAATCCACTGGCCCCATAGACATTTCCACTGGCCCAGTTGGTGTACATACTGAAGTGTTGCCTTCTCCAGTACAAGCCCACAGGGCTAGTTAAATTAAAATTTTACTAGCCTGATACAAAATCTACCAGCATTTGGCTAGTGGGCCGGTGCCAATTTTGACCCCTGATTCCACTTACTGATTTGTTATCTCTACTGCCAGTAACATGTATTTCTTCTGTTTCCCTCCTCTGGGCTGCACCTGGAAATGAGCTTCAGCCAGCCCACCAGTGCAGCAGTAGTGCTACCGCTTGTGACACTGACAACCCGGGTTCAGAAGCGAGCCTGGGCATCGGACGGCTGGCCGGGGGAGGGAGTGATTGAGCATCCAATGGCCTGCTCTCATCCTATGGGGGGGGAAGCTCCCAGTGTTAGCCTGACCCCTAATGGAAGTCAGGGGTTCCGACAGCTGGCACTAGCCATTACTGGAGACAGGAGCAGATATCTGCATGCACACACCCACTGATGTCATCACACGCCCCAGCTCCCAGACCAGAAAATGGGAAAACCCTCCACCATGTAGGATGCCATCTGCCGCTCATCACAGGCTCTACACCGCCAACTGGGATCTCTGCCTTACCGACCGACTACCCGTACCCTGCCAGGGGTTGCGAGGGGAGGTACCCGGTATCCCTTCCCAAGAGGGGGCATCCGTGGGGGTGCATGGGGCACATCTTAAGTCCCAGTGATGGTGGATGTTGGGGCTGGGTGGGTGGGAGGACCGATGAGGACCAGTTGAGTGGGGGTGCAAATTAATAAAAAAAAAAAAAAAAAAGTTTCTGTGTGCCTTTCCCAGTTATCAATGTTTGAATGACTAAATAAATAAACAACAACAAGAAGTGGTAATTCTGATTTGTACTTTGCAACCCTCACAAATCTGGATTGGGAGCATACAATAATCCAGATTGGGAGCATGCAATAAATTTGGGAGGCAAGAATGTGTACTGCCACTGTTCTTGTGCATTCATTCATGCCCAGTTTTTTTTTTTTTTTTGGATTAACCACTCCTTATAATCTGGAAACAGAGCAACCAGACCTCAGAATTCAGAAACTGCCAGGGACATTTCTTCTGTTTACATAACCTCTCTTTTCATGCCTGGCACTTTTACCCTAGCAATGACACTTCCCAGTAATTTACAAATAATGGATGCAGTGGACACAGTTGAATGGTGCCACACATAATTCTGACATTTCCTGTATCTACCTTCCCTTTATTTTTATTGAAGATTGTATTAGGGTATAACATAATTAAATCTACCAACAAGCATAGCTGATTTAAAGTTAAGTATGACTCGTAATTTATGCTTCATTTACTTACTACAGCTACGCCTCTTGTTTCATGAGATCTGATGGTTTAGACTTAAGCCGCAGTGCACGTTACACAAATATTCTGAACCTATACCCTTCTATTCCATTTCAGATCACCCTTTTCTCCTGGCTTGTAAGGTACCTTTCTTCCCCTAGTTTCAAGTCTACTTAAGACAATTTTGGGGGGGGGGGCTGAAATTATTAAAAGGACCACTTCTTTAAATCTGGCTATCACCATGTTTCTATCAATATTCTCAGGGTTTGTTTTATTTATTTATTTATTTATTTTTTAAACACTTGTTATGCACCATCACTTTTCTTTCTTGTGCCTAAGGTGAACTAGCATGCAACAGACACTGCTCCCTTACTTAACAGGACAACAGGTGTTCCAAAACATCTGCAAATACTGATGAAAACCTGATGATAGACAGATTAAAAAGGAACTTTCCTTTGAAATATTTCAAATCTTAATTAAAAAAAAAAACGCACTAAAGCAAATTCAAAATAGGTAACGTAGGGCACCTTACAACACAGGAAAAGAAAACCCATCTAAAAACAGAATAATACTGTATAGGTCACATTTTCCGGCGTAACATACACTGCTGCTTTAATCAATACTAATCCGTGCCTGAATGCTTGATTAAGGACATTTGCATGAAAACAAGATTCTGTGTTTATTGGACTTCGTCTGCTCTGGCTACATGTCTACAAGTGACATCTTAACCTATATGTGCCATTATCATAATCATTTCTAAACAGTGACGCTAGTGACCCAAATTCAGGAACAAGCTCCAGTCACTGGGGGACGGTCGGGGGGGGTCAAGCATCCCAGAGAACACTCCTCCTTTTGGATGAGAGAGTTCTGTTCTCAGCCATAATACTGCCACCTAGACAGGTGGCAGTGTGGTCAGATGGCCAGGTGAGGGAAGTGACGCTGCAGTTGTCGGTGCATAGCATATTTTGCAATGTGTGTGCCCCTGACGACATGGCATGCAACATGTCAGGGGAAAACAGAGAACACACGAAAATGTCCCCAGCAGCCAAGACAATGGACCCTAGTATATCTGGACCATGCACCCCCTACCACTGCATCTCCTGATGAAACACTGAAGCCTGGGGGTAAATCTCCTTACGCCGTCTTCACCTGTGAGGAATCCAAAGCTGCAGAGTAAAAAGGTAGCCGCAGGTAAGGGGGTGTAACGTACCGTGTACCATAGGTGCTCCAGAAGGAGACAGGAGCTGGTCACAGGAAGGGAGCATAAACAGAAAATATAAAATGACACAAATATAATTTCTAAGGCAACCAGTTGTGATGTCCCAAGTAGAGACTTATGATGTCACGCTGCAAAGACCGATAGAGACTAAAGACAGAGATTCTGTTTTCATGAAGAAGTTGTAAGTAATAAAGTATAAGAATTAGGGACTATATGAAATATTGCCTAGGTTGTGACTGCTTATTATATTTTTTTCAAAACTGTCCTTGTTGTGCCGAGACTCCTTAATTGGCAGCAAAAAGATGAAATCTTAATCATGGAAGGAATCTGAGATGGGCTACCAACACTGAGTCAGGCACAGTTCACTAGCCACCATGGTACACAATTATAGGCTGTTCAGAAGTTGTTTCAATCTCTGCTGTCCAGAGGGGAACAATTCAAGACATTTTTCAGTTTTCCAGCGAAAAAAATTCACTGCAGAGATCAGAAGAACTCAGTTTATTCAAAACTGCCCACAAATATGAATAGCAGGACCTTCCATTTTTATTACAAAAGACATAAGGGATATGCAATGGAAGCAAGTGTAATAAATGATTTATCTGCAGAACAGCAGTTTGACCTCAAGTAACCTCACGAGTGGCGTAAGCCACGAGTGTGGTGTCCGAGGTCAAACTGCTCGAGTGCAGATAAATCATTTATTACACAAGTTTTCCACTGCATATTCCATTTATATAATTCTTTTGTTTTTGCTTTTGTAGGGGGCATTTGTTAGTCAAAAAAGTGAATAAAAATAGAATTTTCTGCCATTTTTTTTGCCGATTATAGAAAATCTAAAAGTAATCTAGAAACAAAACACATCTCATTTTGTAGATATTTTTATGCTGAACAACCTTTGTGCTCAAAGTACCATACTGTCTTTTTGGTTTTTATGTTATTTGCATTTGTTTGACGAAACAGTGCACAAAAATTGAATCTTTTGCTGTTTTTCGCTAATTCTGAAAAAACTAAAAAGTATCTATAAATGAAACACCACTGATTTTGTAGATATTTCTGTGCTGAATAAACTCTGTGCTCACAGTACCGTGCTATCATTTTTCATTTTAAAGTTATTTACATTTGTTTGTGGATAAAATGAAAAAAATATGAATTTTCTGCTGTGTTTTTGCTAATTATCAAAACATTTATAAGGTATCTATGAATGAAATACCACTCATTTTGTAGATAATTTTGTGCTGCACAACTTTCGTGCTCATAGCACTATGCTATCTTTTATCGTTTTAAAGTTATTTGAATATAGTTAGTACTGGTACTGAGGCTGAACATTCTAAATGAGTTCTGGAGTGATTGTGACATATCTACTATGTGAATAAATCTGTGATGATGTGTCTACTATGTGGATAAATGTAAAATTTTGAATTTATCCCATAGTAGCTCAGATTTATCTCATAGGATTTATGTCCATGCCTACTGCATACATTTTCATGAAAACAGGATGACGTCACCGTTTTGTTATTTCATAAATGTTTTATTTTTTTTTTTTTTAACTTTCTTTATTTTTAAATTTCCTTATTTATACAGGACAAACATACAACATACATTCCTTTCAATGAACAGAATTGAACTACTTCCCTCTTCTTTTGTAATTTCACAGAGAATTCATCAAACATATTACAAGAGTGTGGCTACTAGCCACAAATTTATACAAATAAGAATTTAAACAAAAGGTAGCCTAAAACATTCTTCTAGCTTACTGGATAATATTAACTGATTCATCTGAATCGGCTTTTAGGGAGTGCCTTTACAAGGAAAGAACTTTGATTGTAATGACCTTTAAATGTAATGAAGAGGGGGAAAAGTAGGAGCTGCCAAATCACCCTGCCCTTCCTTAGTCACCACTGAAATACAGAAACCTCCATTCATGGGGTACAGGACTATGTGTTACAAAGTGCGTCCTGCCCATTAAGCCCTTTCATAGCAGATCCAGCAAAGCCTTATCAGGGCAGGAAATCAGGTCTCACCCCTGCCATATACTGTATATAACCCATCTCCTCCATAGAATCTCAAAACTGGGAACCCTTTTATTAATAGTGGCAGTTAGAGCCTCCATTCTATACAGGTCTATCATGCAGTCTTGCCACATATTCAGGGTGATGACTTTGGAAGAGTGCAAGTTACATGTAATTGTTTTTTGAGCAGCTAAAAATTAGATTTTCAGGAACCTGATTGTTAGGGAATCCCAAAATTCCTTGGGCAGATCCAAAAAGAAGTAACAGAGGGAGGAGATTTCCAAATTAGGCACCAATATTATCTGTAAGGCCTGTTGAAGATCTTGCATGAAGGGAGTTAGAATAGGACAATCCCACATTATATGGACTAATGATGTGGGGGAATGTCCACAGTTTCTCCAACAGTACGGAGATAGAGAGTCTCTGTATTTCATTTGGCTCGCAGGGGTTCGAAAATATTGAATAAAAATCTTCCATGAGAACTCCTGCCAACTAACTGCCGCTATACCCCAATGGATTCTCGTTTGTGTCCACGCCCATAGTTCCTTAGGGATCTGGGTTAACAGGTCCCGCTCCCAGGCTATCTTAATATAAGAGGAGGAATCCCCTTTCCAGGATAGGAGTAGCTGATATAGTTTAGAAATAATATGGGTTCTGATCGGGTCCCCCTCTACCGCTTTCCTGAGCGTGTAAGCGATCTGTGGAGGCGATGAACCCACAATCTTGCCCTGCATCACTAAGTTAGAAATATAATTTCTAATTTGGAAGTATTTAAATCTATCTTTCCATGAAATTCCATACCTGTGGACCAATGATTCAAACGGCTGAATCTCCCCATCCTTTAGGAAATGCCAAATCAGGTGTAGGCCCCTCTCTTCCCATCTCCTAAATCCTGCATCCCACTTATTGGGGGTAAATAATTCTAGATGAGGAACGGAAGTCTGCAAATTCCTCCAGCTCTTAGCACTTTTGTCTCCTAAAATTCCATACCATACCATCAAAGCGGAGGCTGTGTAGGGATTATCTCCCTGCCCTGTGTTTAACCTACCTCTTTGTCCAAGGAGCATAGCATTCAAGTTTTTCTGTGATTTAGTTTCCCCTAACTGTAAAGATTTCCATTTGGCCAAATATGTCTGATCCAGCCAATAGAAGGCTGTTCGTAACTGGGCTGCATAATGATATAATTTAAAGTTTGTCAATGCCAAGCCCCCTTCTGCCTTTGGGATCTGGAGGGCCAAAAGGCAGATTCTAGGTTTTTGTGAAC
Source organism: Neoceratodus forsteri (assembly GCA_016271365.2). Lineage (NCBI taxonomy): Eukaryota > Metazoa > Chordata > Ceratodontiformes > Ceratodontidae > Neoceratodus > Neoceratodus forsteri. Next base: position 426,081,828 of record CM028138.1, read on the forward strand.
CCCAGATAAAATGAGAGATTGTCCTATTCAATGTTTGAAAGTATGTGTCTGGGATCTGAATAGGAATTGTCTGTACCAAATATAAGAACGTAGGGAGCATTACCATTTTTATCGCTTCCACTCTTTGAATCAATGGTATAGGAAAAGGGGCCCATTGATCTAATTCCGCCCTAATTCTCTCCAACACTGGGATAAAATTAATGGAAAACATCAGATCCAGTTGCAAGCTCAGATGTACCCCAAGATATTTAATTTGGGATGCATTTCATTTAAAAAGGAATTTCTTTCGAATTTGTTCTGATGGATCATAACATGTTCTTAAGATTTCCATCTTGTTCATGTTTATTTGTACCCCGCCACGAGGCTAAATTCCGACAGCCGAGCCCACAAGGGTTCCAATGATTGCTCTGGGTTTCTGAGGTAGGTTAATAAGTCATCTGAATAAAGCGCCAGTTTATGTGTTTCCCCACCCATATCCCAACCCTGTACTAACTCATCCTGTCTTAATGCTTGGGCCAGAGGCTCCAAATATAAAGCAAAGAGGAGGGGGGAAGGGGGCACCCCTGCCTGGTGCCCCGATAGAGAGCAATTGGGGGGGCGGACTCTATCATTAATCTTTATATATGCCTTGGGGCTAGTGTAAATGTTTATAATTTTAACGAAGGTTTCGGAAAATCCGAATGCCCCCATAGTTACATTCAGGAAGCACCAGGCCACCCGGTCAAAGGCCTTCTCCGCATCCAAGCTTAACAGCATGCAAGGGGCCCCTGACTGGGCCGCCTGGTGCAGGACCTGCAGGGATCTTTTGATATTATCCTGGGTCTGTCTACCAAGCATAAAGCCCGCCTGGTCATAATTGACCAGATCAGGCAGTATCACTTCCAGACGTCTCGCCAAGATAGACGCATATAACTTATAATCAATACTTAAAACAGATATCGGGCGAAAAGCATTACACTGCGTGATATCTTTACCTGGCTTAGGGACGCTTGATATAACTGCATAATTCCAGGAGTCAGGGAGCACCTCCCCTGCTTGTGCTTCCTTGCAAGCCTCCAATAGGGGGCTTTTAATCTCCTTTATGAAGAACTTAAAGAACTCGGGGGTGTATCCATCAGGACCCGGGGATTTTTTTGATTTCAGTCTTTTAATCGCTGAAGCCAATTCTGTTGAGGAGATGGGGAAGTCAAGAGAATTTTTAATCTCTTCCGTCAGCCTTGGTAATTTTAAATTTGCCAAGTATGACTTGATTTGCTCTCTATCCGGTATCTGTTCCATAGTGTATAAACTTGAATAGAAGTCTCGGAAACTATTCAAGATTTTCTCTGGGGAACTTAATATCTGACCTGTCTTGGGGTCTCTGATCCGAGCAATCGTATTCCTGGCAGTATGTTGTCTCAGCCGGTGGGCTAGAAGGCGGGAGGCTCTAGGGCCATTTTCATGGTATCTTTGCCTCAACCACTGCAGTGCTTGCTCTGTTTTTATATCAATTAGTTTTTGAATCTGCTGTTTAATGGTTTGTATGTCTGCTACTACTGTTTTGTCCCCCCCTGCCTGGCGTCCCTGTAGAACCAATAACTGATTTGGAAGCTCCTCCATCCGTCGACTTTGCTGTTTTCTAAAGTGGGCTGCAAACTTGATACAGTCACCTCTGAAAACTGCTTTCATCGTATCCCAAAGTACTGTGCCCAGCACCCTGGGGTACTTGTTATCTTGTTGTATTTGTGATAGCCTCATAGTGGCCATGTCTGTAAACTCTTTTACATTAAGAAAATAATTGTTAAACTTCCAGAGGGACTGACCCCTTTGGACTTTCCAATTCAAACGCAGCAACAGCTGGGAATGATCAGAGAGAACCGATGGGATGTGTTTACAATCCACAACTTGGTCTTGGTGTTCTCCAGACATCAACATATAGTCAATTCTGGCAAAGGAGGCATGGGGAAATGAGTAGTGTGTATACTCGCGCTTATTTTTGTTATGCCTTCTCCAGGCATCAACCCAGAAGGCTCCCTTTAGATGTTTCTTAATGAATTTACTAGCTGGATTTTGTCGGAATGCCTTAGTTTTGGACGTGTCGATTTGCTCCTACACCTGGTTTAGGTCTCCCCCTACTATTAGTAATCCCCTCTGCTGCTCCATTATTTTGTGAAGTAAGGACCGGAAAACGTCCGCAGTAGAGCCGGGGGCATACAGGAAGACCAGAGTAATGGGGTGCCCTCAAGGTTCCCTGATACAATGACCAAACGGCCCTCAGGGTTCCCTGATACAATGACCAAACGGCCCTCAGGGTCTGCATAACTGGTCAGCCTCTGGAATTGTGTTCCTTTGGAGATCAGAATTGCAGAGCCTCCTTTTCCCCTTCCCATATGAGGCAACGATGACTTGGTCATACCCAAACTTCCCCAATTTCTGATGTTTACTTTTATTTAAATGGGTTTCTTGCAGTAAGACAAACGTGGGCTTCTGTCTTTTTACAGCTGACATGACTTTATGCCTTTTCACCGGGTTATTTAGCCCATTAACATTGTGAGAGACAATTCTTATGCTGGTATTATCCTCCATTTACCGGCCGAAACCATAATCCCATCTGTATAGGGGTCCCCCCCTCCCCTCCACAAAGTATGTCGGCGCTCCCCTCTCCCCTCTATCTCCAATTCTTCCCCAGAAAAGTAGCACTCTTTGTGTTTTTATATATTGAACTGATTTAACAGAACAATGAAGGTCTATTTGTGATTCTCAGCATCATATAAACACAGACATAACAATAAATTTCAAACCTCCTGTGGGGGTGGCACTAACAGATCGAGCCCTCCCTATGTGGAAAAACTATTTACAAGGTAACTCCCAAGGTAGAAGAACAGTAAATACCGTTCTCTAATCATTCGAGCTTGTAGGACTCGAATAGGAGGAAAGGGAGCCAATAAAATGACTCGCTCCTCCTGGACCTTAACCTTATCAGGTCCTTGCCAGATGTCTTGGCATAACATCCCCAACACTGTACCCATAAGAAACATATGGTATACTGGCAGTAGACCTTCCAGTATAATCAATCTGGGTATTCAGGTCTCTTCCCCCCTTACCCTCCTCCTATGTCGAGGCTGTAAAAAAGCGATCCTGTGTTTCCTCTGTCTTTAATTTTACCCCCCTGCTCCCCTCACCCTCTGTGGAAATAAAAAAGAAAATTATAGGAGTTGCCTGATTTCACATTAATGTAACGTTACAGACAATATTAGATGTTTCATTAGCACATACTAGAAACAGAACCGGGAGCTTCTTTCAAACGTTCTGCTTTTAACTTCCTGGGCTGAGGCAGTCTGCCGCCAGAGAGGTGTCTAAAACATGCGAACCTCCTCATCTTTACAAAATGGGCGCGTTTACCCAGTCCAGATCCACGGGATGTCCCCGGTATCCTACTTCATAGGACACCAAGGTCCCCACATGTTTGCATCCCCCCACTCAGTTTCCCTTAAATTTAGCGACCTACGGCCGCTCGAGGTATGCCCTAACGAGATGTACGCCAGTATTTTGCTAGGCTGGCCCAGACCTTCCTAATGCTTATATTCACTTCAGCCGAGATTCTGCCGAGGGCAGAAACCTAATAATGATGATGTCATAACTTCTACAGCCTCCCTCTCAAGCAGAGCCACCCAGCCGAGACTCTACATTTAACAATCCTGTCTCTCCAAGGTAAAAAACTTAACAGCTACAGGATCTGCCAGCGAGACTCAATAAAGCCAGTCTGCTCGTGAAGAAGCCCCCTCTAAATAATCTCCCTAAGCTTCTCAGAGCCACATATGGATTAACAGCATTCCTAGGCTTCTGCTTTTCACCCTCCAATTTCCCCTCTCCCAGTGAGTAAACACTTTAATATCTGTGGGGTCATTAACGTAGTGTTCTACTGAGGTGATCTCGCCGCCCATCATATACCATGTCCATTGTTCCGTGTTCTCCTTCACAAAATAAAGTTTACAGGCTACTCAATCCCTTCGTATCCCCCCCCCCACCTTCCCCTCAAGGCCCACAACAATTACCAACTAGGCCTCGTACGTAGGCCTCGAAGTAAATTTCTACAGGTCCTTCTTGTGTAGACTGCGAGGTCTACTTCAATTATATATGGTTAGACACTGGGACAAGGCTTCTCCCAAACCCAGGTACCAGCTTATTTCAGAAGGATCAAACTTCAAGTGTCTTCCGTCCTTTCGGTTAATGTCTCCTCGGGGGCCTGAGGATGTGTGAGTTTCTGCAGCATCTTTTTGATGTGTTGAAGTGAGTTAACCACCGCTTTCCTTCCTGATTGAGAGGGGTGACAAAGTCCAGCCTGACACCATGGATTCTGCAAGAAGGCCGGAGGCTCCTTATGAGTGGGGGCCTCTGATATTTCATGCCCTTTGTCCCTCAATGCTCGAAGTGCTTCTTCACATGAACGGTATAGTTCTGTACCAGCCTCCCAGAACATCCGCAGGCGAGATGGATAAGGGGTTTGGAATCTAATATTTAGCGCTTTCAATTTCCGGAGTATCGGGGTGTATGCCATCCATTGTTGTTGGATTACAGGGGGTAATCTTGGTCAAACGACAGGCGGGCCCCGTTGTATTCAACACACCCTTGTTTCCAGGCAGCCCGTAGGATTCGCTCTTTCTCCGGGAAGCTTGAGAATTTCGCAATGATTGATTGCGGCCTGGCAGATGCTGCAGTCGGTTTAGGCACCAATGCTCTGTGTGCTCTTTCAATCCTGAATTGGAATGCTGGGGGTAAGTCCAAAACATGCTTTAACAGGTCCTCCAGAAAATCCGTCATCTCCCCAACCTCCGTGGCTTCGGGTAAACCTTATATTCTTAGATTGTCTCTACGAGAGCGAGCCTCTAGGTCTATGCATTTGGCAGTGGTGAGTTCTTGTTGGTGTACTATAACTTCCATTGCGCATGAAATTTGGATTAAATCGTCTTCAGCAGTCGAAATGCGTTCCTCCGCGGAGGTCATTCTGGTTTCCAAACCCTTTAAATCAGAATACAGCTTGTTGAATTCTTGCTTTGTTTCCGACCTGAACTGCTTGATTTCGGAAAGAAGGGTTTCAAATCTAGATTGGGACAGAGTTTCCAGTTCTGTTTCCGTGTCCCCACCCGCCATACTCAATGGAGACTCTCTCCCGCTATTCACTGAACTTGCTGAGCTCAATCCTCCTTGATCCGCCTTCGCTTTCCGGTTTTTTGAACGGATCTTTTCCCAGCTGAGTTTCCACTATGTAGGCTTTGCATTTTTACCCCAAGTTGTTTACTCTGAACTATGTGGAAACGTTTTTATTGTTGATGCGGGGGGGGGGGAGTTGTTCTTCTAAGCTGCCATGATGTCACCAGAAGTCCCATAAATGTTTTATTAGTTTCATCTAGAAAGTACATACATAAGACGGATCGTAGCTCAGGATGAGAAAAACATTTTTTTTTTTTTTAAACATATTTTATTAATTTTGTAATGAAATGTAAAGTATACGTGTTGAAGGAATATCATACAATTACACAATATAAAGGTTGCAGCAAAGAACAAGTATCCATTGATTCAATCCCAGATGGAAAGGCAACTACCATTTAAAATACAAGAAATACTAATGTCCTAAAAGGAGTACTACACCCTCATACCTTGTCAATGTTATTTGTTTCCTTGACAACACATAACTCTTCGTGTGCAGCTGTTGGGGATACATGTGTTTGCTTTTGTTTGTTTTCACTGTTCTTAAAATGCCCTGAAACTAGCGAGGGGTGGGGTGGGGTGGGGGCTCCATTTTCCAACTGTTGAAATCTCATTGTCCTTGAGAGCTGCATTAGCGTATGAGAACATGATGTCACAGTCAGTGCTGGGTAAGTTACTTTTTCTGTTACTTTCTGTTACTTTTGGAAACTTGTTCCAAAAAGCTCTGTATAGTCACTAGCAAGGATGGAGAAGTACTGGAAAAAGTAATACGCCTTACAGTTACAATTACTAGGGATGTAAGTTTGTCATGGCAGTCATACACGTCATTGATTCCATGACGTTTGATCTTTATTCAGGACTTCCATGACTTTCTCTAGTGTCATCAGAATGTAGCAATGATGACAGTGCCATAACATTTGCTACTGTTTACTAATGATTTCATGAACAATGAGTCATTAAAACCTCATCCATGACAAACTTACATCCCTAACAATTACTTATGTCTTTTTATACAAAAGTAATATGCAACTCTGATTACTTTTATTTGAAAGTAACTAGTAACTAACCTATTACTTCCAAATAAGTGTCATCTATTATAATTATTTATTATTTTGTATTGTTTTTGTATAAAAAGAAAAAAATAACTGTAACTGTAAGGTGTAGTACTTTTTCTAGTACTTCTCTGTCCTTTCTAGTGACTGCACAGAGCTTCCTGGATCAGGTTTCCAAAAGAAATAGAAAGTAATAGAAAAAGTAACTTACTCAACACTGGTCACAGCACCCATTTACACCATGTCTCTCCATGCTGAAAGCACATATAATCTGAAAAAAAAAAAAAAAAACTCTCTAGCAACAGACAATGTAAATTAAAGGGGGGCATGCATTACATCTAAGACAGTTTGCAAAGCTAACTGAAGGTAAATGTGGTATTTCACACCTTGCTGCAACTTGTTTTGTTGAATTTTAAGTAAGCAGACAGGCATACTGTGAAGTCTGATCCAAAACATAACAGCACTCTTACCAGGAAGACATTCGAAAGCAAAGGTTTGCTGATTTTCAAAAAGTTTTAATGTTTTTGGTCCAAGAGTGTCCATACAATAATATCCCACACAAAACAACAGCTAGACACCTCAGCACTTTGCCTCACCGGGCTTCATCTGGAGGTGGAGACCGATTACCACATACCAAGCTTATCAAGTGAATTAGTGCATCACATGACATAAAATCACACCAGTAGGATCATTTAAAAAAAAAATGCAGATTTTTGGGTAGTGAATTTACAAAAAGAATTTTCAATAGCAAGACACCATTAATAATGCTTTTTACATTTAATTTCATCACCTCTATCTTACTATAAAACAAAGTACCAGAAATGTTTCAATTCATTCTGTGATCACCACTGTGTAGACATCGGGATCTACATGAATATAATGTTAACCATTTGATACTGTTTGCTGAAGCAGGAAGGCACTGCATCACCACCAAACAGGATTTGAAAACAAGTAAACATAATTACATATCAGAAATTTTATCTCAACGTGATAATTAAAAAAAACAACTTCTCTTATAATGTTAATACATTCCACAAAAATGTTTCGCAGTAAGTACTTATTTATACATGGGCGGGGGGAGGAGTGGATCTTACAAGATATAAAGAGAAACGTTTTTTTCTGTCAGTTTGAGATAAAATCTCCAATATGTAATCTATTATGTTTTCTTGTTTTCAGATCATGTTTGGTGGTGATGCAATGCCTTCCTGCTTCAGCAAACAGTATCAAATGGTTAACATTATATTCATGTAGATCCCAATGTCTACACAGTGGTGATCACAGAATAAATTGAAACATTTCTGGTACTTTGTTTTATAGCAAGATAGGGGTGATGAAATGTAAAAAGTATTATTAATGGTGTATTGCTATTGTAAATTCTTTTTGTAAATTCACTACCAAAAAACATCCACATTTAATTTTTTTTTTTTTAATTACCCTATTGGTGTGATTTTATGTCATGTGATGCACTAATTCACTTGATAAGCTTGGTATGTGGGTTTCGGTCCCCACTTCCAGATGAAGTCAAAGTGCTGGGGTATGCAGCTATTCTTTTGTGTAGCATATTATTGTATGGACACTCTTGGACTGAAAACTTTAAAGCTTTTTGAAAATCAGCAAACCTTTGCTTATGAGTGTCTTCCTGGTAATGAGTGCTGCTACGTTTTGTATCAGACTGCAATTTTGGGGTAGCCAGCCTCTGCAGTAGCACCCTCTGCATGCACCACAGTGCAGCTGATTCTTGGATCAGTTCATACCAAGGAGTCTAAAGGGTGCTGACACATCATGTTCGCATATGCTAATGAAGCTTTCTGGCACAAGGACATTTCAACAACCAGAAAATGGAGACCCCCAGAATGGTTACAGGGACTAGTATGAACACTGAAAACAGGCCCTGTGAGAGGAATTCTAGGCCCCAGGAAAAGTTCAGATTCTGGGGCTCCTATGCAGCTGCATACAGTAGCATGGAGGCCGGCCCGGGCCCCTCTTTACTGCCCGGCCCTGGGAATTATCCTCAGCTCCCCAATTCTCTTGGGCCCGCCTCGAGTGAAAATAAACTAAGGCAAATGCATATCTCCAACAGCTACATGAAAAGAGTTGTCTGTTGACAAGGAAACAAATAACATGTACAAGATATCAGGGTGTGTTTAGGCTGCAGAACTGCAGCTCAAGAGCTAAGACAATAACCAACATAATTTCAGTTCAAACAAATGTTCTTTTGAGATCTCCTTTGCCCCCAAATGCAATAGGTACCATGAACGAGAAGCATGTAGACAGAACATTTTTATCACCTCTTTAGCAGACTACCCCATCCCCTTCCCGATAAAAGAATAAACAAGAACCATGCAAATAAGGCACAATTACACCCCCCATTAAAAAGAGTTAATTCATCATTGATATGAAATGAGTTTGGGTTAACTTACTGCCTTGTAACTTTAGAGTGCAGTACCAAAACTATCTAAATGGTTACTATGTAAATAAGCAACTGCTTTAAAAATTGGTTTACAGGTTATAGGGCAATGAGCGTTCAAGTCCTCTCCACCCCAACACTGGTCAAACGTTCAATAGTGAACTAAAAAAAGCATACTCACCACTCTAAGGCATCCATACAATTAAATACCCACCCCAGCCCCCAGACAGCAGTAAACAAAATAAACAACAACATTATTCAGCAGGTTCAATCGCAGGAATAAATCTCTACTGAGGAGAGACTTGGGTACAAGGAAGCCTGAAAGTTTATCAAGTCTCGGTGTCCTCTTCGATCTCCGTTACAGACTTTGTGCGTTTCACGGCAACTGCCATCTTACATGCCCATTTCTCTTCATCTCATGCATCTGTAAAAATACATATTTTGCTAGCGTGCAAAATTCACAGTTATGCAGGAAACTGCACTGAATGGGAAATGTTCAGGTCTTTCATAATACCATGGAATCCATCAAATCTTTTTTCATTGTTGTGTCGCATAGCAGACATCTGGTAACCTATGAACCAAAGGTCACTCTACACTGAGCAGTCCATACTTTTTGGCCAAATTTAGCAGTTTGTCCCTGGTCCCCATGCTGTGCAGTAAGTACTGAAACCATCACATGGAATAACTCAACAGGTTGCTTGCCTCTAAAGCAGATTTGAAAATTACCACTTGGAAATCTGTGCTCGGTGCCGGGGATTTAACTGCTCCCTAAACCAGTCTCTATGAAACTGCATGGCATGATCACCTTCAGAGCCCTCTGGTAAGTCCAGCAGTCAAATAATGGTGTGATGGATCTCCAATCTGTTATTTGTGTGCTGGGACTCCTTTGCTCTCTGTACCATTGCACTTCTGCAGGCGTCTGAATGGTATTCAATGTCCTCATGTCATCCTACAGAGCAGCAACCAATATCTCCACTGTAGCTATATGACCAGCTAAAAATTTCTAGTCTGCCATTCATAGCTGCAGATAAGGCCAATAATTCACCTGATGAGAGAGGGGGGCCTGCGTGCTGGGGTAGAAGTTTGATGTCTATACTGGCCATTTAAACTGACTGCGGGGGAGACTGGGTCTAGGGAAAACTCAAAGGCAAGGGAGAGGAACCTAGCTAGTACTCCCTCATATCTGGGGGGTTTGGAGTAGCGTAGCAAGTACAAAGAAAACTGTGGCCCATACTGGACTAAGAGAAGGGAAGGGACTCTGCAGCAGGGGAATGCACAAGGTGCAAGCACCAAGAAAAACAAGCAGATAAGAGGACATGCAAAGTGCAAGGGTAGTAGCAAAGCAGGATCAGGGGTCAAATGGAAGTGGGTATGCCTTAATGCCAGAAGCCTAGGTAATACAATTAGTGAGCTCCAGGCTCTGATGGCAGACACTAAGTTGGACATTCTGGCCATAACAGAAATATAAGCTTTGGAAAACAATGACTGGGAACTGACAGCCCCTGGATACTTGATGTTCAGGAAGGATAGAGGAATGCATAGAGGGGAAGTAGTAGCCCTTTAATTTAAGGAGGGCACAGAGGTAACAGAAGATGGGTGCATCTGACTTAAACATTTTCTGGATTCTGGATATAAGGTAGGAAATGATATTTTAAACACTCATCTTAGTACACACGGAAGATGAGTAGACTAAACAGAACTGCAAAATACTTTATAACAATTAAAAAGAAAAGGAAGCTAATGGCAACACAGCTAAGTGTTTAATGTATGGCTAAGGTACAGTAATTCTGAGCAAGTATGAAACAGTTAGGAAGAGACCTGTCGCGCATCGCACTTTAGTATTTTAATGCTATGCACACATACCAGGTGGAATATAAACACTCTTTTTTATCTATTCTGTTCGTCTAATATAATCAATTTTATTGTGCATAAGCGCCAAGATTTGAGTTTGCTGTAATGTTTTTTAAGTTTGTATATGTGTGAAAATTTGTACATAGCTTTTTAGCTTAGCAAATACATTTTTAACAAATAAATTTGAATTGAATTGAACAGATGGGTGCATCAGGGTTAGTAATGGAGTGACTGAGTTTCTGTGGGTGCAACTCATGGCAGCATCAGGTAAGAGACTGTGCTTTGGGGTGATCTATAGACCATCGGGGCAAGGAGAGGAGCGGGACAGAGAGTTCAGGGAGGAACTGGAAAGAGGGACTGCTAAGGGGGACGTAGTGGTGATGGGTGATCTGGACCTGTCGTACATCGACTGGGATGTTAGTGGCCAAGAGCACTAGAAGCCAGGTCCTGGTGGATACATTAGAGGATGGTCTGTTGGGACTGTTAGTTAAGGAGCCCACCAGGCAGACTGCAATTCTCAATGTGGTGCTCACCAGCTCTGTGGTGGTAGGAGCTGTGGGAGTAGTGGTGATGGGTGATCTGAACCTGCCGTACATCGACTGGGAGGATAGTGGCCAGCAGCACTAGAAGCCAGGTCCTGGTGGATACATTCCAGGATGGTCTGTTGGGACTGTTAGTTAAGAAGCCCACCAGGCAGACTGCAATTCTCGATGTGGTGCTCACCAGCTCTGTGGTGGTAGGAGCTGTGGGAGTAGTGGAGCCATTAGGGAACAGAGACCGTAACTCCATTTGGTTCGAATTGGCCCTTGGGTCTGGTAACCCATAACTGAGCTCTGATGTCCTTGATTTTAGAAGGGCAGACTTCAATAGGCTGAAGGAGCTAGTCTGGCTACATAAGTAGGGGTGGACAACAAAAAAGATGGGCTGGAAGAGAGATATGGGGGCAATTAAGGGGGCCATTCTCAGGGCATCTAAGGTATACATGAGAATGGTAATCAAAAAGAACAGGTTCAAGAGACCACTATGGTCCTCGACAAGGGTCATGGGGGGGGCGAGGGCCAAGAAAACAGCCTTCTATAAATTTTAAAAAAAGCAGGGGAGAATATTTGTGAAAAAAAAATAGGGAGGCAAAAGCAGACACAGAATTGTGTACTGCAGAAGGGGTTAAGAGTGCAGAAAAACAGTTACTTAGGTACATTAGTGAAAAAAGAAGGGAGGATTGTGAGGCTAACAGTGGGGGGATAGGGTGACTAAGGTGGATGGGCAAAAGGCTGCTGTCCTTAACTATTACTTTTGACCAGTTTTCACTAGGGAGGATAGTGGGCCTTTGCCAGAGAGTGGAGCATCAAAGCAGCCATTAAAGGGGTCCCAGAGATGAAACAGCTAACATTTACTAGTGAAAGCATCCTGAAAGGGCTGACAGCCCTAAAGGCTAATAAGGCCCCAGGACCAGACGGGTTGCATCTGAGGATACTCAGAGAATTGGCAGCAGAACTGGCTGATCCCTTGGTAGGCCTATTTAACAGTTCTCTAAGGACAGGAGTGCTTCTGAAGGACTGGAGGATGGCAAATGTAGTTCTACTACATGGGGGGGGGGCAAGGAACAGAGCTGTCAGTCTGAACTCTGCTGTAGGAAAAACTGAGTGTCACTGGTCAAAGAGGATTTTGTGGACTACTTGGAGAACAACGGAGGGAGGTTTAGGAGGGATGTGAGGAAATACTATTTTACAGAAAGGGTGGTGGAGCCATGGAACAGGCTGCCAGTCGAGGCGGTGGATGCGAAAACCATTAGTGGTTTTAAGCATGGCTGGGACAGAAGAAAGGGTATAGTGGTTGCTTGGGGCATCAAAATTGGAGAGGAAAGTGGAGGGTTAGGGGGGAGGGCTAGGACCCTGGTCCCAAGGATAAATAGGGAACTCTAGCAGACTGGATGGACCTTTAGTCTTTTTCTGCCATTACTGTCTATGTATCTATAATTGCATCATCTTGCGGACCACAGATTGAAGGGCTTCGTTGTGGTCATCTCCCTCTGCTGCGGCTTGCTGATTAGATCTGGTGTTGGACCCTGCTGCCATGTCTTCACCACCTCCTTTTCAAGATTCAGTTTGTTGCTGGTTCTAATCGGCTTCATCATCATGTCTACTCGGTCTCTCTCTCTCAGAATTTCGAAAGTTAGAAAATCGTGACCATTAAAAATGTTGTTTTATTAAGTTTTAACTGTAGTACCTGAGGAGCTGGTGTGCAAAGTGACTGCACTGCACCCCCCCCCCACTCACAGATAATGATATCTTCTAAAATTGCACAAAACATTACGTATTAGACAGTGATACAACTACATACAACAAAAACAATAAGGAAATTAATTCTTTCAGATTCATTATGTAAGTAAACAACTCTCATCTTATTTCTTATTCCTGTCATATAGCAATAGATGGTTTCACTCTAGGCTTCATGTTTTTGTGTCGCTTCAGCCTGCCTTGAAGTCATAATCAGCTGTTTATGATTATGACATCACATGCTGTTGCCACAGAAATTATGCTGTCACAGGATGGAAATTATAACTTCAGGGCTGGAAAAGCAGCAGAACAGATGAAGTCTAAAGAGCAAAGAACCTGTTTTCCTGCAAATGTCTTTACTAATACATAACATTTTGTTTTTTGGACGATTATCAGACTTCAGCCCTGCCTATGCTGGCTGTATTTTTTGAGCAAGAAACAGAAAAATCACCATGAAGAAAAGCTTCACTGAGCTTTTTCATGCATAAGCAGTTTCTGTCATTCTTTAATCTTTACTGGCATTTTACAAAACTAACTGGGTGTTTCTGAGTTACAAACTGATTAAGTGCATTTTAGAACTTAAATATGTCATGGGTAGCATAATGAAAAGGTTTGCAAGGCACATAGTCCAGTTTGCAAGGTGTAAACGTGTCTGCTACGGCTGTGAGATAAAGGCTATACTGGAAGTCTGTCGTTTGCAAGTAAAATGTTAGCTGCACCTACTCAAAGTTAGGGCCGAAGCAGATGCAAATGAGAAGCAAGGTCATGTTTACAAGAACAGAGCATTACTGGAAGCGCCCATGTGTACTTGCAAAACACCCATTTGCTCACATTTATGTAGGAAGTGCTAAAAGCAAGGCTTACTCACTCACAAATGACTGCAGGGTCCTTGAAAGCACAATCTGCCCTTTAAAAGCCCTGTATAAGTGCAGCCTGCACACACCATTGCCTACTACTGCACTCTCCACAGTTGTTGTAGACCACTGTAGCAGACACACAGATCATAGAAGCAATCCCTACTCTAGCCAGTGGCTCACCAAGTGGCACTGAGCAGGTCATGTAGCCTTTCAAGGCACCATTCTGGCACTGTGGCTTCTTGCACATATTTATCGGTAGCCACACAGATACATGCTTATCAGTTACTTGGCTAATGGTGACCTAAACACTGCCAGGCAACAATTTCCCACATACCTGCACTAGTACTACTTCACACCTTGTATTGTTTGGTCTGTGTCCTTGTGGGGACAGAGCCCCCCGTCCCCCTTAATCAGATAAAACAGGAAAACAAAAACCAGTGCGCTACCAAAACCAGCATAATTGAATGCTGAAGTGTAACAGGCAAAGCAGACCAGGAAAAAAAAAAAAAACAATAACACTGCACAAAGGGAATAAAGAGCAAAACTGTTTTTATTAACTTACTTTTTATAAAAAACAAACATCCCGGAGCATATCAAGCAGTTAGCCTCAGTGCTTCAGGGCATTCTGCCCCGTGGCAGGGTCCACCCTCCAACTGTACTTTTTTGCAGGTACAGTACTGCATTTTAAACACTGGTACTGGTTTCTGTCAACTTTGTACTGTACCGTCCGGCTTAAATATAATTTCCCCCCGCACTGAATAAATCTGTTTGCTCAGAGTCAGTTGGTTGCCATGAGTGCCGGCACACTTAGGGGAGTGTCCGTGGTCCCCATGGTAACCATTGACACTTAAGGTGGCTGCACTGCTGTGGTGCCGCCAGCAGAGGGGCAGAGTTCGGTGCTGAGAACACTTGAACCCGGAAGCAGCTAAGAGTGCAACTAGCGGGAGTATCTGACAGCAATCTAGAGTGTCCGGTCATGGGATCATGCCAGATCTGTGAGTAGACTTGACTGTGGCACAGTCTTGCTCATCTCCAGCCATCCCCGAACCGCGAGCACAACTGAACTGTGCTGTGGCACTATATATTTCAGCATACAAGTTGGGTCTGGAGACATAGTGCACTGCTTTGTTGTATGCCTCCGATGGGACCGCCAATCTCCCCTTCTGTCATGCTCCAGTCTGTCTGCAGTGGTCCGCGCAGCAGATTCGTGGTGCCAACTCTGACTTGCGGGAGTGTGTGATTGCCGGTGCCAGCCAGATTCATGGGACAGTGACGTCTGTGACCAGGTCAGTTGGGACACAAAGAGTGAGCTCAAGCTCAGGTCAATAAGGAATGCAAATCAAATGCAAGTGACAGGTTTGGCTAGCTGTGCCTGCCAGCTATGACAGGAGTGGTGTCTTTTACAAGGGCTCGGATATGTTATCATTTTAGTTAACACTGTACCTGCAGTGGGGCATTAGGGTACTAAAGCCCCAGTCTATGTCGTGGTGGCTGCTCTGCTTATACCAGTACTGTAGTTCCCCTTTAAACAAAAAAAAGAGACGGATACCTAATTACCCCTTCTCTCCATTAACCAAGTTTCCAGTTTTTCAGCTGGTATGCCAGAGAGGAAAACAACTGCACTCTGTTCAGAACACATCTGCAGTTTAATAAAGATGCAGAAACAGGTGGTGACTGTTACTGATCCCTGTTACTGGTTGCTCAGCTGCCAAAAAGACCTACTCCTCCATGTACTCCAGGGTGAATATCTTAATCCTACCATACCTGTCAGCATTGACATGCATAGCGCACACCTTCTAAATTCAGAGCAAATGGCCAGAATGTTATGTGTAGCACTTTCTTATTTTAAAGAATAATGTATCTAACAGTGGGCCTCTTGTGCTTAATGAAATGCCTCATTATTCTTCAAGTTCTTGAATGGCAGTGCTGTATTCAGTGGTTCAGCTTGACACACATTTTTTTGCAGCTTGAAGAGCAGCTAGATCCAACCACCTAAACTTACAGAGCAGTGTGTGTGCAAGTCTGTGTATGACTTTTTTTCAAGACACTATGGCTGCTGGGTGCCCCTATGTACAATGGCTTTGTCATTGTGCACAGTGACTCTCATATTTTTTGTTTGGTTTTCATCTATAATGTGAGCTCAGAGCCATGTGCAGTTGCGAAGGGCAGTTCTTTGGCAAGCTTCCCACCACCATCAGTATTCAGTTCTTTAGTCCCCCTTCCCCCTGACTGCAGCACAGAAGTGTACCTATTTTGATCTGTCAAATGTTGGAGGGTCTGCTGAGTGCCCCAAAGCAATGAGGCGGACTGCTTAATAGGCCATGGAATGTTTGTCTTGTAAGTTATTAAAAACAGTTTTGAACTTTACTCCCTTTGTGCAGTGTTACTGTTTTTTCCTCCCCTTAATCAGATATTAAATGCACATAAATTGCAATGAGATGCTGAAATACAGAATAATGCATGGGGTTATACATGTCATGAGAGATTTACAGACACCAGAGTTTTGAGATGCTTCCTGAACCTCAAAGAGGGAAGCGCAAGGGATTTACAAAGGCATCACACACTGAGGAGGAGTATAACATTTGAGTTAAACATATCACCCCATATTTTATATCATTACTGGCACCGAGATCACATCACTCTTTGATGCCGACTCCCTGCTGTCATGGTCAGGCTAGCCCTAAGATCATTTTTGGTTATTTAATCAATCACTTGAAGACAATGGAGACAATCTAGGCAAGATTAAATCAGGGACTTTATTTGTTTGTCTGGTTACAACGGAAAATCAGACATGAGATTTTAGTACTGAAAAAGTTAATGGGATATATATATATATATATGTATATAGTGGGCGGATACCAATTTTGAGCCATATTTCGGATCCGGATTTTATGTAAGTGATATCCGATCGGATTCGGATTTTATCGGTTCAGATTGTTAATGAACTACAACTAGGGGATCTGCAGTTTATCCATTAGGTAGGGAAATGGGCAGACTGGGTGGGCCAAGCGGTCCTTATCTGCCGTCAAATTCTATGTTTCTACACATGATTGTAATGTCTGCTTTTTATTTTCGGTAGAAAAATGTATTTTTAAAATCAAAGTGAGTTCATCAAAAATTGTCCAGGTTTTCCTTAATGAACAGAAGCGTGTTAGTAGTGTCTGGTGACAGACAGGACCTATGGTCCGTTATAATATCTCCTGCCACACTGAATATCCTTTCACTTGGAACACTGGTTGGGGGTGGTCCCAAATAGCGTTTTGAGATCCTAGCCAGAGTCGGGAAACGGCAAGAATTCGATCTCCAAAACTGCAATGCATCAGGTGTGCTTTTTTTTGGGCATAACGTTCTCTAACAGATATGCATCCAGCTCCATGTTGTGCTGCGGTATCCCATCAATTGTAGAAGCTGAAAAGAAAAACAATTATATTCATTAGGCAAATTGTGAACTTTAGTAATCCCAAAATGAGTGTGCTAACTTACAGTCTTCAAGTAGAGCTTTATTTTGTGAGTACACCTCCCACGGATCATCTGCCTCTACCTCAGGGTCAATTATGGGGGCAGTTGTGCTTTTGGTGGTTGCAGCTGATCATTTGTGAGTTCATCCACAAGTTGTATAAGAACTGCCTTTGCAAAACTTCTGCCACATTCGGTACGAAAAGAAATTAATTTTATATCGAGCATCCAGCACTGTAGCTACAACTTCTTTTGCTGACTCGTAGTGCATCGGTCATTTTTCCATAGACGCTAGTAAGGAATTTTTCATTGATAGTAGCCCAGGGACCTTAATACCTTCAATACTGTGATATAGGACGGTAGCGGTGGGGATCACATCAGAAATGCTGGCACTATCAGAGCTCAGTCTGCGTGTTTCGTTTTCAAATGGTCCCAGAAGTGTACAAACATTTTCAGCCAATGACCACTGAGAACAGTTGAAGGTTCTGGTCTCGTACTCAGCAGCACAGTCAGTACTCTACGTTGTTCGAGTAGCCTCTCTAGCATGTAAAAAGTACTGTTCCACCTTGTTGGAATGTCCTGTATTAAACGATGTTGTGGCACCTGTAGTGTTTTTTGTAGGTCAGTCATCTTAGCCGTGGCAGATGCAGAATGCTTAAAATGTGATACCATCGCCCGCCCTGTTGCTAGTAATTCTTCAATTGAACGCTGCTTTAATATGGAATCACGCACGATTAACTGCAGGGTGTGAGCAACACAACCAGCACTCGCCACAGCACTGAGTTTCATTGTCTTAGCAATGTTGGGGCCATTATCTCTAATGATAAGGTGCATTTTCGTGGACGTTATTCCCCAGGTGTCAAGAACTTGCAGAAACTCTTTAGAGAGATTTTCCCGTGTGCTTATCTGAGAGGTGATTAAGATGAAGCAAGGCTGAATGCCTTTTAAAGATGTCATCTATCCAATGGGCTGTGATAGGGAGCTAGGATATAATAGAACACTCTGCTGTCCACGTGTCAGTAGTAAAGCCAAATGAGGTGGTAACATTAGCTAATTCAATCTGCATCTGACATCTCAGTTTATTGTACATTTCAGGGATTTTAATTTTGGAGAAATGACTGCGCGAGGGTAAGCCATATCTCTGCTCAAGCACTGCAAGCAATCTTTTGAAACCAGCATTTTCAACAATTGTAAACGGCTGCTCATCTAAGGCAATCATCTCAGCAACAGCACAGGTAATTTCAACTGCCCTCGGGTGTTAGCTGGGGTATGGTTTTGAACGTGCAATGCAGTTTTAGATTGTTTCACACTTCCTCTTTATTTTCTTGGCTGGCGGCTCACATAAGGACTCAGCCTGTTGCTCCAATTCCACTTTAGCTTTTTCAGTTTGCAATATTCTTTTCGATGTTTGTTTCGTAAATGATTGAGCAATCCAGAAGTGCCAAAACTTTTTACAAACGAGTCTCGACTTATATACGTAGGAGTGATACAGAGACAACACTTAGCTTTAGCCTCAGACTCATTGTCGACTACAAAAAATTCCATACTAGACTTTTGTTTGCCATTCTAGATGAAAGTTCCCGCTCACCTCTGCATTGCGCCGAACGCTTTGATCTGTTGGCCTCTCATCCCACCCCCAGCACAATTGTCTTCACAGTAAAGCACCACTTAT
Organism: Neoceratodus forsteri; assembly: GCA_016271365.2. Lineage (NCBI taxonomy): Eukaryota > Metazoa > Chordata > Ceratodontiformes > Ceratodontidae > Neoceratodus > Neoceratodus forsteri. The sequence continues at coordinate 426,100,586 of CM028138.1, forward strand.
AAGATAATTTAAAAGTGCTCAGGTGCATAATTAACAAGTGCTCATGTAATTCAATTAAATAAAGGGATCTGACCTCTTAAAGGGCTACTATCCGCCCGGATTGGAACTTCCAAAAATCATGGATATCCGACCGGATTGTTTTATCGGGTCGGATATCCGCCCATCCCTAATATTTATATATACACACACACACACACACACACACACACACACACACACACACACACAATGGGGGTTCGACATATTCCAGTGAGATAAAACAAGTTATTTTCACTGCAGTGAAATAAATCCTGATGACATCAGCAGAGTTAAAATAAATGCCATTTATTACACCCCCGAAACCCGCGCTAAACCCACACAAAGTCACGCAATCACACAAAGCCGCGCAAATTGTACATTTTGCAACAATGAGGCCCCCATTGCATAAATAGGATACATGATGTGCACTCGTGTGATATGGGAAATATATTCAGTCCTGTACAGTGACCTATGAAGCCTCACTCGTGGCTTCGCCACTCATGAGCATTCGGAGATCACTCTAGAGGAGTGAAAATATTTTCCATATCACACTCATGCTCCTAATATATCCCCTATATATAGAGAGAGAAAGAATAATACATGGGAGTAGTGTGTAATGATTTTGTTTTTCCGCACATGCCAAGGGTGTGTGTGTAAAAAAAAAAAAAAAAAAAGTTACCATACTCCATAAGTTTTCATTTGTTTGTTTACATTTACTGGTATAAACAGTGGTGGTTTTCTCTGTTTTGAGGAGACCACAAAAATAATTGTTTCTCAGTTGATGGGGGTGCAGCTGTTTACTGCTCAGTTATACATGAGTGTGAAGTCACACAAAGAATTACACAGCATCTCCGTGCATAACCAAGTCTAATAAGTTCACACCAGCCTGTTGGTTCAGTGGTAGTGCCACTACTCCTGATGCCAGAGACCTGGGTTCAGATGTGTGCCAGGGTTATCAAGGGCTGGTTTGGGGGATAGGGACTGAGCATTCATGAGGACAATCTCCCTCACTGGGGAGGGAGGTCTCTAGGTCCTGCGATCACAATGCCACCTACAGTGGATGACCACAAATGGTAGTGCAGCACTAGTCTCCCGTGGGGAGTGGTGGACGTCTGTCAAGCTCTACAGAAACATGCTTCTATGTGAGCACATACATGGACACCTGCAGGGTTGATGACATCCTTGGAAGGCAATGCCCCAGCACCAACAGAATGATGTGCACATTCAGGCCCTGGCCTGGATGACTGGCCACCCTTCCATCACCTTAGAGGTCCTTACAACAACTCACAAGCCAGTTGCCAGGCCTGGTGAGCCCGCCTCAGGGAGTAAGCCAAGGCATTAACGAGACACTGCCAACACTCTTTGCATCATATTACTTCTGGCTGAAAACCTACATTTTACGATTGCTAACCTTCTCTAAAATTCATTGAGGTTGCTGGTTGTTTTGACTGCCTCCTTTCTTTGTAGGATGCAATGTATGTTAATGGCTTGTTTGGTTCAAATCCTTGATCTACCTAGGGGTCATGGTGGATGCATGTGTGAATAACTCTGAGCAGTGCAGGAGAGCAACTAGCAAGGCAAACAGGATGTTGGGATGCATCGTAAGGGGGGATCACCTCTAGGAGCAGGGAAGTGATTCTGCTGCTGTACAATGGACTGGTTAGACCACACTTGAGTACTGTGTACAGTACTGGAGACCACACCTGAAGAGGGACATACAGCTCCTGGAGAGGGTACAGAGGAGGGCAACTAAGATAATACGAGGACTAGGGGATTTGACATATGAGGACAGACTTGAGGAGCTCTGCCTGTTTTCATTGGAGGAGAGGAGAGACAGGGGAGACATGATTGAGGTCTTCAAGTACCTCAAGGGAATAAATAGGGTAAACAAGGAGGGGATCTTTAGACTAAAGCAGGGAGGTATCACCAGAGGGCATAGTTGGAAGTTGGAAGGTGGAAGGGTGAGGGGGGGGAAAAGAGGAGGAGGTCTTTCACTGAGAGGGTGGTGGACCCTTGGAATGCACTGCCTGGTGAGCTGGTTCAGAGATTCACAGTGGAGGGCTTCAAGAGAGGGTGGGACAGACAAAGAAAGTGGATGTATCAGATGATAGCCTGGCCCAGGGGGGTGGGGATGGATGATAGGGGTTTCTGGAACACAAGGGGTGGAGGGCCTCGGCACCCAACTAAGGATCTGAGGTTCGAGCAGACTCGATAGACCTTAAGGCCTAATCTGCTGGCAATTAGTATGTTAGTACTCTTATAGCATACTTCCTGAACATTATGAACACCAATGACTCCCACACAGTGCAGCCATTCATGACACAATAGTCTACTCTCCTCCCACTGCATCATAAGGCGCTAAATTGTGTTGGGGGTGTTCTCAGGTCCAGGAGGGTTGCAGTGGGAGTTGATCAAGGACTGTAAACAGACAGGTGTCTGTGTGGTAGCACCAGTATGGAGGACAGTCCTTTTTTCACTTTTGAAAAGGAATCAGGATCAAACTACTAGCTATATCAGCAATCTCTGCAGAATGTGACCAATCAGAACATGTTTTTTTTTAACTAGAGACAGCATGGAGCATAAGGAGACTGACAGTGTCCTTTTAAGAGCTACGGGGATCAGTCCTAGGCCCAGTCCTATTTAATGTCTTCGTAGATGACATTGCGGAAAGGCTGGAGGGGAAGGTGTGCCTCTCTGCAGATAACACTAAGATCTGCAACAGGGTGGACACTCCTGGAGGGATGGAAGAAATGAGGAGGGACCTAGGTAAACTGGAGGAATGGTCCAGTGTGTGGTAGCTGAGATTTTATGCAAAAAAGTGAAAATGTATGCATTTGGGGTGCAAGAATCCAGGGGAGGATTACATGATGGAGGGGGAGAAACTGATGGTCACCAAACAGGAAAGGGATTTGGAGGTAATCACAGCAGATGACCTAAAGGTGACCAAACAATGTGCCAAGGCTGTGGGGAGAGCCAGTGGGATGCTGGGGTGCATAGGGAGAGGTATCACCAGCAGAAGGAAGGAGGTGGTGATGCCACTTTACAGATCATTAATGAGGCCTCATTTGGAATACGGTGTCCAGTTCTGGAGGCTGCATCTCTGTAAGGACATAGACAGGGTGGAGGCAGTTTGAAGAAGAGCAACAAAGATGGTGTGGGGCCTGCACCTAAAGTCATATGAGGAGAGACTGGGAGACCTCAATATGTATACACTGGAGGAGAGAAGCAACAGAAGAGATATGACAGAAACCTTCAAATGTCTAAAAGGCATAAATAGGGTACCTGAGGGTAGCATCTTTCAGAAAAGCAGATGTCCAGGAAGAAGGGAGCATGACATGAGGTTGGAAGGGGGTAGACTAAGGGGTAGTGTGAGGAAGTATTTCTTCACAGAAAGTGTGGTGGATGGATGGATGGAATAGACTCCTAGCAGAGGTTGCGGGTTCAAACATAGTGAGGGATTCAAGAATGCATGGGACAGGCATGGGGAACCATAGCAATATGAACAAGGAGGTAAAGCTGGAGATCAAGTAGGGGTTGAGGCTTTTACAGTAGGCAGGGAAAATGGGCAGACTAGACGGGCCTAACGGTCCTTATCTGCCATCAATTTCTATGGATTACAGTAAGCACCAGAGAAGTAGTGGGTACAGGGCTTGGTGGATGCTACTGGAAGGGAGCCATGCTACAGAAGAAAAATAAACAAACAATAAATAATAAAAAAAGTCTAACCAGCTATTATACCCTGCTTGTGCCTTGCAAGATAGACAGACAGATAGAGACAGATAAAATCTTTATTTTTATACAAGAATAAACATGGTGTTAGGGGAAAAAAAATCCCTGTTTACAAGACAGTCCTGTGTATGTTATAGATCAGTTACGATAAAAATATAAAATGCATTGCAAAATACTACATAATTCACATCACCTCTTGTTACAACACGTCTCATTTAACTGTATACTAGCATACAAACATTGGAAAACACAGAAGGCTGAGAAACACTTAACAATTTCAAAACAGAAAGAAAACAGTTTACAATGCAGTGACAAAAGCATTGTGAGATGAAATGGTACGTACTTAAAAAGGCCAGTTGTTCCAGGGTAGCGCAGCCTGGAACTGCAAGGTTTTGTTACCAAACTTTGTTTTGCTTATGGCAAGGCTAACTTATTTATGTGCACTGATCTTAATTCATGGGATGAGGGCCTATCCTTACTAAATGCTACACGCGTGATAGAGTGTTTGGGATTATATGCTAAGAACTTCTGTAGGCGTTCCAGCCAGGATTTCGTGTTTCGCATAGCTAATGTTTACCATTTTAGCCTAGATAGTAACTCGCAATGGTGGATACCGAAATTACAACACAATATGAACCTGGCCATTTAAAAAATAGCTTATCCAGTTTGTCCAACATTTTCTTGTTTGCAGTTCTATATATTAAAGTTACTGTATTCTAGGGAAGGTAGAATCAATTGTTCAGATATTGTTTTTCTAGCAGACTTGTTCAGGTGCTTAGATGAGCAGTTCATTTGCATTTTGTGCTCCAACATGTGAAATACCATGCTCCTTCAGTGTCAGTGGGTGTTTGCTGCTGGGTGATTTTGCTTTTAAGCTCATTCTTGCATCCCTTCAATCAATCACTTTTGTTAGCAGGCAGTTTATCTTTGCAGCCATATTTGCAACTGGGTGCAGGAGGCTGCTTGGCATACCTCTCAGATGCCCCCGGTTTTCAAAGATGTCCCTGATTTTACCTAAGAATTTCCCTCTGTCGCTCCTAAAATGTGTATTTCCGTGACTGAGCAGTGGGGATTGTAAGCACAAAATGTCAAAGATTTAAAGTTACAGACTTCTTCAGAAAATGCACTGCGCATAAGCCCCTTATTCTTCCAGCTTCCTGAGTGGATATCACCAATTTTAAGATGCATCCTGATTTTTGTCTGTTGTTCCCAATTTTTCAGACAGAGGGTTGAGAGGTATGGAACAAGAGATTATGTCCTCTATCTGCTGGGGGGGGGGGGGTTGCTGCTGCCAGGTCATTGGTGTGTGTTGTCACATGGTTCCTTCGTAAGCAAGCCTGCTCTGTGCTTTCTCCTCTTGTGCTAGGGGTGTACATTCAAACTTATGTTGTGCTTGCAAGTATATCTTTCTGGCTGTTTGAATTTACCTCCTCTGTCACTCATTGTTTAACAAGCACTATCTCCAGTTTCAGCAAGCCGTTGCACGTGGTCAAGTGGCAGCAGGGCTGGGTAGCTTTGTCTGTATGTAAAATTAGTAACTGATAGCTCAGGGACATCATAAAACCAAAGGTCCATCGGGCCTGTTCCTCTGCAACATAATAACATAGCAGTAATGGGACACAACAAGGCTAATGTTCCATTAAGTCTGTGACAGTAATACAGGACACAATAAGACACATTCTCCATCAGGTATGTCTCTTGTAACATTGTAATAATGGTACAGAATAAAGCCAATGGTCCATCAGTTATGTCTCCTGTAACATAATAATGGGACAGAATAAGACAGGTGGTTCATCAGGTATGTTTCCTGTAACACAGCAGTACTGGGACAGAATAAGACTGATGGCCCATCAGGTCTCGTCTGTCCTACTGTAGCACAGTAACATAGCGGTACTGAGACAGGATAGTACCGATGGTCTATCAGGTCTGTCCTGTTGCTGCACAGTAGCATTGGGGCAGAATAAGACCAATGGTCCATCAGATCTGTCCCCGCATAACATAGCAGTATTGGGTCAGAATAAGGCAGCTAGTCAATCAGGTCTGACCCCTGTAGCATAGCAGTACTGTATCAGAATAATTTTGATGGTTCATTAGGTCTGACTCCTGTAACATAGCTGTACTGGGGCAAAATAAGACTGATGGCCACCAGGTCTGTCCCCCAGTAACATAGTAGAATTGGGACAGAATAATACAGTAACTGAGCAGTACTGGGGTGGAATAAGGTACATCAGGACTGTCCATGTCCATTGTAACACAGCAGAACTACAGCAGAATAACACCAATGGTCCATCAGGTCTGCCCCCTGTAACACACAATAAGACCAACAGTGCACCAGTTTTTTTTTTTCCTGTGGAGGAAGTGGTCCTTGCAGTGCAAATGTCTGTTCCATGCTCCAATGTGTTCATAGTGCAGGGTCTCAGGCAGGGATGAATCAGGGCAGTAAAACACCCCAGCTCAGCAGGATAACACCAGCACACTCAGAATTCGTGGACACCAGTTCTTGGGGGGTGGCCATACCGAGTTGGGGGAGGAGTCACCCCCACTGGGCAGGTAAATGGAGCTGTCTAGGGAAGGTGGCGGGGCTAGGTGGTGGCTAGGCTGTGGGGAAGCCGGCTAAGGGGAAAAAATACTAATTAAAAAAATGTAAATAATAAGATTTATGTTCCCTTTAACAGTCCATGAATCATTTAATTACATTATATATTTTATTCTTTAAGGTATCAAAACAGTATAGCAAAAGAAACTAAATATAATAAAAAAACTGTGCAGTACCTTGCTCTGTAATGCCGCTCTTCTTCATGTATAGCTCATACTTGCAGAAGAGTTGCTTTTTTTTTCAGCTCGCAGCATTGTGTTATATATATTTTCTTTATCCGCACTTGTTTCAATATCTTAAAAAAAAAAAAATCTACCATACAAGTTATGCAGTAGGTAACAGTGTGTCTATCTGGATCCTATTTGGATCCAGTAGGCGATAGTGTCTATGTGGTTGGAAAACAGGCACACACACAAAACGGACACTAACTTTTTGATTTCATGAGTGAACTTTAGAAAATGAAGGAGTCAGCCAAACCTCATCTGAATTACATTGTTAATGTTTTATTTTAACAGTCAGGCTGCGTTCTAAAACAGAGTGTAGCTCCCAAAGGGACCACTTACAGCAGAATGCTATAAGCTTAGCTCATCTTCCCAAAGACGATTGTTTCAAAACTGACCCCAGCTCCGATTTAGCTGACTAAAGTCGACAAAATACAAAACTAAAATGATATTATGACACGGAGTTTGGGTCATTCTTCTCCCCCGGAAATACAAATCTACAATGAAAATACTTTAGACAGGGTACAATATGTACTGGTGATATGGTCCAAGAATACAACAACAAGTTTTTAGGAAACTTAAAAAGCCGAAACTTACCGAACTTCCACCAATCAGTATCATTCAGGGAGTCCATGACCTCATGAAACCTGAACATGATGTTCGCAGGAATATTGTACAGGAACTCTCTTTCTAAACCCCAATCAGACATCTTCAATACCGCTGGCACACCCGTACCTATTGCTTAATCCACGCGTTATCACCCAGAGCAGACATGTATTAGACACTTCACCATGGATAGGGCTTCCAGTATGTTACTCTGTAGTGTCTCAAGTAGAACTGACTGACTTCCCCTTTAAGAGTACTTAACAGAACGCCCACTTGTGAGGGAAGCGAGAATCAGAGCAACGCATGCGCAGAACTGAGAAATCCACCTTCCTCGAAGAGTAGTGCAACCGCCATGTTGAATGTGGTGTGCAGTGAAAGCTCAGTTCGCGGCGGGGGAGGAGTTTGTGACGTTGCAAGGAAGACACCATATTGAGGATGATCCGGAAAGTGAAATTTATTATTGCGCAGTGAAATTTTTTTTGTCAGTGCTCCAACCTATATATTGATATTACAGAAGTCTTTCTTCAAAACCTGTTAACACCGCAAATCATACCCGCCCTCAACGGTCCCTCATTGTGAGGACTCTGCTCATTTTACTTACAAATGTCAGAATCGGTCTGGACAGAAGCGTAGTCAGGAATTTCGGTTCCGAACGCACTTAATCCAGCCGTTCCCTACTGCGTAACAAACTGTACACACTTTCCAGCTGCTGTCACCAGTACAAAACACATCAGATTGTTGTCGTATGTCTGATCTAATCTCTTAACAGACTGCAGACATAAACCCTAAACAATAGTAGTTTGAGCACATACAGAAAATGCCAAGTGGCATGCGCCAAGTCTAATACCCCAGGCGAGAATGATAGTAACAAAAAGCCATATAGCTTGGGACAGGTACACGAATGTGTACAGTGAGTATGTTTGCATACATACATGCTTTCAGCTGTCCCAGATTATGAGTGACATCCTTTATTTTACCCCTCAAAATAGCTATGCCTCCTATGAAAAAGATTTCATAGGTTTGTACGAGTCATGAAGCTTCCGCCATGAAGATTCGCCGATATTTATTGACTATATCGATGTTCTAAATATTTATCTAATTTTGCCATGAATGTTTCATTGTAGCCTGTTCCACAAGCTGACCACACGTTGATTAAACCAATTTCTTCTTTTGGTACTGTTGTAATTTACCCCCAGGAGTTTCATGTTATGGCCTCTCAATTTATTTATGTATTTAAAAGTTTTGTCAGGAAAGCATACTGAGCAGACAACTGCTCGTTTCCAGATGTGTCCTGGGGGCAAGGGAACGTTGGGAAGTAAGATTTACAAAAATCGTGCAAGTAAAACATGAGCAGCAAGTACTACAGAAATGTGTTACCCATACAAACAATACAGTACAATTCAATATAATACAATTCAATTAGAGGTGAATTACAGCAACTAAATAGTGCAGCAGGACTTAACATTAAGCTGCCGAGGTGACACAGTGTCTGGTAACCCAGGTTAAACAGGTATGTGAGTGCTGGAACATGGTTCAGTAGTGAGAAGGTTAGGAGCAGGAACAGGAGGTGCGGAAGTGGTCTTTGAGGAGAGTGTTGAGATCATGGGAAAGGAACATAGTGAATGGCAGAGGGGAGAGAATTCCACAATTTAGGCAACCGATAGGAGAAGGCAGCCTGGCCTGCATAGGTGGACATGCGAGGGATCGACAAGTACCGGGAGCTGAAGTGTCTGAGGGAGTGGGAAGGAGAGAGCAGAAGAGAGATTAGAGGACAGGGACTGTGACAAGTATTTAGCCATGAGACTAGCACAATGTGCCTGCCTCCTGTCCTGTAGGGCTGGGAGGGACAGGGACTGTTAGAGGAGGCAATGGTGGGTATGGGGTGGACAAACTAGGGCAAAATGGCAGAAAGAGTGGTAGAAGGTGTCCAGTCTGGTTAGGGAGGATTTGGGAGCAGCAGTCTAGACTACATTCCTGTAGTCGAAAATAGGGAGAATCATTTTCTGTATTATTGCAAGTCGGGCTGGTAGCTTGCTGTACCCACAGTTGCGATACAGGGTGCCCAGTTTGGGGCACAGTTTCCTGTGGCTGGCATCAATATGTACAGAAAAGTTGAGGTGCTGGTCGAACCAGACCCGAGAGATCTAAAGGAGGTGCATCCCTCCAGCTTTGTCCCATCCAGGGTGTGGAAAGTGGGGAGGGAAGGGAGCCAAGAGAGTCTCTGCCTTGTGCCAAAGGTCATGGAGACTGTTTTCTTCACATTCAGGAAGAACTGATTTGCACAAAAACCAGTGCTGGACTTCCTCAAAGTCGCACTGTAGTCTGGTTGCCACATCAGAAGTTGAGGGACCAGTTGTATACAGGACAGTATCGTCCGCATACATGTGGATGGATGGATGTGGGCAGGCAGAGAGTAAGATGGAGAACAGCAGGGGGCCAAAAACTGAGCCTTGAGGAACACCAGTGGTGATGGAGACAGAGGAGGTGATGGAGTTTCCAGTTCTGACAGATTGAGTCCTACCCACAAGATAGGAGTGGAACCAGCCAGTAGCCTCACTTGAGAGCCCTGCTAATGATAGCTTGGATAAGAGGAGAGGGTGTGAGACAGTGTAGGAAGCCTTAGCAAGGTCGACAAATATGGCAGAGGTGATGAGGCCCTGGTCCATGCTGGTAAGGATGGATTCAGTGAGTCTTAGTAAGGAGGTAGTGGTGGAGTGGGACTTCCTGAACCCAGACTGGTGAGTGTGAAGAAGGAGGTGGAGTCAAGGAAGGAGGAAAGCTGGGAGAGGATGAGACGCTCCTGTAATTTTGCCAGAATGGGGAGGAGGGAGATAGGGCGATAATTCCCAGGGGAGGAGGGGTCGCCATCTTTCATAAGGGGGATGACAGTGGTGTGTTTCCATGCCTATGGGATAGAAGAGAGAGAGAGAGAGAAAGAGAGGTTGAAGAGAGAGGCGAGGGAGGAGTGATGGTGGGGGCAGCCAGGAAAAGCATTTTGGAGTCCAGCCCGGAGGGACATTTACCCTTTGAGGGGTTTAACGCAAGAAGGGCCTTATATATTTCAGCCAGGGTAATGTGGCAGAAGGAGAAAGAGGGCAGCAGGGCTTGGGTAGGTAGAGGTGGGGTTGATGAGTCATGGCCGTGGGAGGCTGGGGGGGGAAGGACAGGAGTGAGGCAGTACAAGAAGTAAAGAAGGAATTAAATTTGATTGCCACTGCAAGTGTGTCAGTTAAAGTGATACTGCCAGCTTTAATGGTGGGGGTATGGGGCTGGGATGGGGAGTGGAAGAGGGATTGTACCACCTTCCAGAATTTGGAGGAGTGATTTAAGTTAGTAAGGAAGGTGGATTTAAAGTAGTTCGCCTCGGCCAGATGAATTGCTCTTGTACAGGCGTTTTGAAGAGTGCGGTGATACTGGTAATCCAGATCAGAGCCGGTGGCTTTGAGAGTCTTCCATGCCTGATCCCTAGCCCAAAGGCAGGCCATGAGGTCAGCAGTGATCCAAAGCAGGTGGGAGTGCTGCACATGGATCCATCTAAGTGGGACATAGGAATCCCAAACTGAGAGGAACTTGGACTTGAAAAAGGTCTAGTGCAGTGACTATAGAGGTGGTGTGTGGGATGAACGACCAGTCAATGGAGGCCAAGTCATTTAGGAGGGGAGCAAGATCCAGATTATTGTAGGACTGAGCCAACAGAGTTTTAGGGAGAGGGGCTTTGGGCCTATGGATTTTCTGGACTACGTAAATTAGACGATGATCACTTATGGCATCAGGAAGAAAACCTGCAGCAATCATCCTATATGGGTACGAGGTGAGTGCCCAATCTATTAGAGTGATTTAGAGTTTTGGTGTTTAGATGGGAGGGTTCACTTATCAGCTGAGACAGGTTGAGAGCGACTGTATCATTTCAAATTTTTGAGTGGAAGTAGGTGAGCCAGTTCACGTTGAAGTCACCTAGGACATGGAGCTCACCACAAAGAGCTGCCTTTAGGAAATACAAGAAAACAGGGAGGGGGGAGGACAGAGAGGAGTACTTGACAGAATCGAAGGAGGTGACAAGGGCAGTAAGGGGAGCCAAAGCATCTATGGAACTCAGGCTGGCACAAGGCATTAAGAAGGGGGAGAAGGATTTCTTTAAGTACATCAGGGAGAAAAGGAGCTGTAAGGACCACATAGTAAGGATTAGGAAGGAGGGTTGGGTGGAAGCAGGGGTACGATAAGGAGGAAGCACTAAATGAGTACTTCTGCTCAGTATTTACTAAAGAGAAGGGGGTGACACCCAAGATGGGTGAAAATAGCAGGCACGGGGAAGTGGTGACAGATGGGAAATCATGGAGGCAGAGTTCGAGAGGGTTTGAAGGTACTGAGGGTGGACAAGGCACCAGGCCCAGATGGCATCCACCCAGGGTACTGAAGAAGAGCTGGCAGAGGTCCTTGCAGGACCTTTGGCAGAACCTATTTAATGCCTCACTACATTAGGGGTGTGTACCTCAGGACTGGAGGATGGCTCATGTGGTGCCCCTCCACAAGAGTGGCCCCAGGATGAACGGAAACTACAGACCAGTGAGCCTCACATCCATCGTGGGTAAGCTAATGGAGACTATCCTGAAGGAGAGGCTGGTGGCCCTCTTAGAGGCCAAAGGACTACAGGACAGCAGACAGCATGGCTTCATATGTGGCCGATCCTGCCAAACCAACCTGGTCGGGTTCTATGACTGGGTAACTAGGCAACTGGACAGGGGACATGCAGTGGATGTCCTGTATCTGGACTTCAGTAAGGCATTCGACTCAGTGCCACATGGAAGGCTGGGAAGGAAGTTAGTAGGCACAGGGGCAGGTGCAATGCTGGTGAGATGGGTAGGAAACTGGCTGCAGGGAAGGCAACAGAGGGTGGTGGTGGGTGGGAACTCTCACACCCAAGGACAGTGATGAGCGGTGTCCCACAGGGCTCGGTGTTGGGACCAGTGTTGTTTGGGATATTCATTGCAGACATATCATGGGACATCAAGAGCAAGATCAGTCTGTTTGCTGATGATACCAAGGTTGGCGCGGTGGTGGATGACCTAGGGGGATGGCAGGGGTTGCAGGATGATCTGGCAAAGCTTGAAACCTGGTCAGACACCAGGCACTGGGCTTTAATGCCAAAAGTGCAAGGTGATGCATTTTGGGATGAAGAACCCAAGGAGGACTTACCAGCTAGGGGAGTGCAGCTAGCCCAGACAGAGGAGGAGAAGGATCTGGGTGTGCTCATCACAGGGTCAATGAACAACTCGGCACAGTGTAGGAGAGGCAGCTGCAAAGGCCAACAAAATGCTGGGTTGTATTGCAAGGGTATATCCTCAAGGAGGGAGGAGGTGATTCTGCCACTGTATGGGTCATTAGTTAGACCACACCTGGAGTACTGCGTGCAGTTCTGGCGTCCGTATCTGAAGAGGACATTAAGTTACTGGAGGAGTGCAGGCGGGCGACAAAGATGATCAAGGGTCTGGGGACTTATCATATGAGAGGAGGTTGAAGGAGTTGAACATGTACTCACTGGAGGAGGAGGAGGCGGGGACATGATTGAAACCTTTAAATACATGAAAGAATAAACAAGACAGGTACAGAGGGGCTGTTCAAAGTAAGGGAGGGCCACCAGGGGCCATGATATGAGACTGGAGCGAGGAAGGTTCAGGAGGAGATGAGACACTTTTTACAGAGGGGTGGTGGCTGGGTGGAATGCGTTACCTGCAGAAGTGGTATGCAGTAGAACAGTGGACTGCTTCAAACGAGGATGGGACAGGACAAGGGGAAGGGTTAATGAAGGGGAAGGGTGGAAGGGAGGGGCAGCTGCAGAATAAGGGGTGCTAGCTGCACATTCGAGCAGACTTGATAGACCTCTAGGCCTTTATCTGCTGGCAAATTTCGTATGTTCGTATGTTCGTAGATGCGTGTGATTGTAGAGTGCTAGGAGGTCAGTGGTAGTGGACATGGGGGAGCTAGGGCAACAATATGAGCCAGCAATCAAAATGGGAATGGAGTGGGGGAGGGAGATTTGTACCATCAGTGATTCAATAGACTGCTGGAGAGGTAATATAAGTACAGGGGAGAATTGGAGGGAGGAAGAGATGTACAGTACATGGCAATATCTCCACCTTTTTTCTTTCCAGGACGGTCATTGCGGATGACTGAGTAGCCTGGGATGGAGATACAGGCATCATGGATGTCTGGCTTTAACCAAGTCTCGGTTATGATCAGGATGTCAGGATTGAGGGATATAGTAATTAGTTGAAGCAATGAGATTTTGGGGAGAAGGCTCCTGATGTTTAAGTGAGCCAACTTTAGGCCCCGAGGGAGTTGAAGGGGAGGGGAAGGGGTAGGACCAGGCTTGGCCTCAATGTCCCCTGCCATCAGCAGCAGGAGCATTACCAAGGGTCTCAACAAGGCCACCAAGACTTTACGGTGGGAGGAAGGAGGTGGGTGGGAAAGATTAGGAGACGACCTAGTGGGAAACTTGAGGGCAATCAAACCAGCATGGAAACTGTGGGGAAGTATGGAAGGTCCAGGATGCCAGGTGTTTAGGGGCAAATGGGTGATCGGTGGGGGGAGGGAGGTAGCGAAGGGGGTGGCGAGAGGTAGGGAAGGGTGATGGGAAGGACTGAACAGCTGCCCTGGGTAAGAAGAGGGCGAAAGGGACACCAAGGGTGCAAGAAGGGCGAGGAGCGACATACTGACTAGGAGTAAGGTGGAAACTTAGAGGGAGAGAGGGATCCACCAGTGAGCTAAAGAGTTTAGCAGTTGCTAGGATGGGGCTGTGAGCTGTCAGAGAGTAGCAACCCAGAGGATGCACCACAAAGGAAGTGAGGTAAGCAAGTGACAGTCGTGGGCTTAGAGACAGTGGTTGCAGGGCTTATGGCAAGGGGAGTAAGTTTATAGTAGTTAGAGGTGCAGGCACAGAATGTGAACACCACTGCTGAAGTTGCAAAAGCCACAGGGCTTAGGGCAGGGCACATCTAGGTGAGGACCACTGCTGAGATTGTAAACTGCAGAAATAGTGAAGGCTACAGGGATTAGGGCAAGGGGGCGAGTTTAAGCAGTTGGTGGTAAGTGCAGGTACAGCTAGGCGAGAAACACCGCTGAAGTTGGAACTATGAGGAGAGCGCAGCATCTAGCGGCAAGCAGTGATAAACTGCAGAGGGAAAAGTAAACTGTTAGATAAAAACAGGGAAAATGGGCAGGTGTGAGGTGGGATGGGGTGGAGCCACAGCACTGTAAAAGAGCAAGACTACCAAGGGTGGTTGTGGGAGCGCTGGGGTTAAATGAGAGAGACGCCATGGAATTGCTGTCATAGCTGAAAGTGACGGGGGATCAATGACTCAGTAAGGGCAGGATCCTCAGAGGCAGGTGCCATCGTGACCCTCTCGAAGCAGGGAGCTGTGGAGAGAAGGGAACAGGGTCAGTAACGCAGTAGTAGATAAACAGGGTAAGGAGGGCGGGGGGACATTCGTGGACAAGAGAAGAGGAGAAGGGGAGGAGGAGGGACAGGCGGGGGAAGGGAGAGTTTAGCAGAGGTAAAAAAACAAATTTAGGCTCTCATTTACATGAGGTACAGCAGTGGAGCAAATTCAACAAACTAAATTAAATCAGACCCATGCACCGCATACTTAAGCTGAAATTCTTTAACATTTACGTGAGGTACAGCAGTGGAGCAAATTAAAGGGACACTGTCAACCCCCTTAGGCCTCAAAGTGTCCCTAATTTAAAAAACACATTTTATGATTGTTCACATTCTATAGAGATTGTTGATGCAGCTAGTAGTTTGATTCTGATTCTTTTCTTTTTTAAAAAAAGTGAAAAACAGACTGCTCACCATGCAGGTGTTACCACACAAGAATAGGTTTGTTTACATTCCTTTATCAGCTCCAACTGCATTTTTCCTGGACTTGGGGAAAATCACCATCGTAGTCTAGCCACTCATGATGCAGTGGGAGTTTAGGAAGTTATTGCACCATGAGTGATTGCACCGTTTAGAGGTGTTACTAATGTTCAGGAAGTATTCAATAAGAATAGTTACAGGATTTGAAGCAAATCAAAGTTGTTTATAAATGCATATTAGCATGTATTTCAGGTCTACTAAACAACGAGACAGACAAAACAAACAGCAACATCGATGCATTTTGGAGAAGGTAAGCACTCATAAAATGTGGGATTTTAACTAAAAATATTATGATGCAAAACAGGTTAACAGTGTCCCAATTCAACAAACCGAATCAAAGCAGACACATGTACCTCATACTTAAGCTGAATTTAGGCACAGCAGTGGAGCAAATTAAACAAACCAAATTAAAGCAGACACATGTATCTCTCACTTAAGCTGAATTAGCAGGCCTCATAGGTAACACTGAACTGCAGCCCCAAGGTTTAGCTAAGATTAGCAGCCCACAGTCAAATTAGTTTAGTGGGTCTAAGGAACAGTGCGAAAAAACAGAAATAACAGAAAAAGCTACGTGCACTTCAGAAACTGCACTATCTTCACTTCTCTGCCGATGGAAAAGCAGACAGAGGATTTCTTAAAGCTAAGTCCAATTGAAATTTTTAAATTGAGTCCGGTCCTAGTTTTGGCGCCAAAATCAAATTCAAATGGCTCCTTTGTTCAAATGAGAGAGATTCCATGTAATGGCCGTTGTACCTGAAAGCAGCGGGGGATCAAAGGTTAGGGAAGGGGAGGCTCCTCAGAGGCAGGTGCTTTCACGACTCTCTTGCAGCAAGAAGCTGATAACGGCAGGGGATCAACGGCTTGGGGAGGGCAGGATCCTCAGAGGCAGGTGCCCTAAAGACCCCCTTGCACAGGGAGCTGAAAGCAGTGGGGGATCAATGGCTTGGGGAGGGCAGGATCCTCAGAGGCAGGTACCCTCACGACCCTCTTGCAGCAGGGAACTGAAAGCGGTGAGGGATCAATGGCTCAGGGAGGGCAGGATCCTCAGAGGCAGGTGCCCTCACAACCCTCTTTCAGCAGGGAGCTGAACATTGACGGGGGATCAATGGCTTGGGGAGGACAGGATCCTCAGAGGCAGGTACCCTCACGACCCTCTTGCAGCAGGGAACTGAAAGTGGCAGGGGATCAACAGCTTGGGATGGGCAGGATCCTCAGAGGCAGGTGACCTCACAACCCTCTAGCAGCAGGGAGCTGAACATTGATGGGGGATCAACAGCTGGGGGAGGACAGGATCCTCAGAGGCAGGTGCCCTCATGACCCTCTTGATGCAGGGAGCTGAAAGCGGGTGGGGATCAATGGCTCGGGGAGGGCAGGATCCTCAGAGGCAGGTGCCATCACAACCCTCATGCAGCAGGGAGCTGAAAGCAGTAGGGGATCAATGGCTTGGGAAGGGCAGGATCCTCAGTGGCAGGTGCCATCATGATCCTCTTGCAGCAGGGAGCTGAAAGTGGCGGGGGATCAACAGCTCAGGGAGGGCAGGGTCCTCAGAAGTAGGTGCCCTCACGACCCTCTTGCAGCAGGGCGCTGAAAGCAGTATGGAATGAACAGCTTACCCACACAGAGAATGTGCTGAAAATTCAGACTTTAGAGCAGAAATTCAAAATGTTCTAAGGTGCAGAATTAAAAATAAACTTTGTACCAGTAAGGTTTTTTTCTACAGTATTTTGAACTTCTCCATGTTTCAGGATGTGTCCCTCCTTACGAGTGCCACTTTTCCTCATTTTGAATGTCTAGGCCATGTCCCTCTCTTCAGTGATAAAAGGTTGAGAGGTGTTATCCCACACTGGAAAGGTGTTGCCCTCATTGAGGAAAGGTGCTGTAAAGCAGAAATTCATAATAGTCGGTGACAACATTGCACAAATAAAGGCACCATTCCCACACTATTTTGAGCTTTAATCTCCAGGTCTGATGATGTGTCCCACATTATGAGGGTCAGTGTCCCACAATGTTCCACATTTGGAGTTTTTGTGTTCCATGTTTCAGTGGCAAAATGTTGCGAGGTATGCCACAAATTAAAGTTTCTTTGGTGATCTAACAGGTCTTGTGTTATATGTTCAGACGAAAAAAGATCCTTCAGTTGTGCAGCTACAACTGAAAGAATGACACGCCATCAGAGATCAACACAGCTACTATCTGGGTGGTAAACAATACTAAAGATTCAGCATGGCCACTAAAAATATTTGTTGTAGCCGCCAAAGACTGAAAAGATTTATTTAAAGTATTTTTACACTGATTTCACACCCTAAGAAAACAATAAGACTAAATCCAGCACCATAATGCAACAACTGCACAGCTCAGCTGACCTTTCGGTGCAGTGATAGCGCTATCACTCCTAACATCAGTGACCCAAGTTCGAGGGTGAGTGCTGGGTCATCAGAGGCTGGGGAAGGGGGAGGATTGAGCATCCCACAGGATGCTCTCCTTCTCCGGGGAGAGAGGGTTGTCATCCCCGCTGTGATACTGCCACCTGGGTCAGTCAGGGAAGCCAGAGAAAGGGGCGGACATCATTCAGGTTCTGGGAGCAGTGTGCATGCACATGCTCCCTTGAGTTCCGCTCTGTGAGCTGATGTCCTCAGGGAGAAACTGAGGGAAAAATGGCCCTTGTGCTCACGGATGACAGAGTGCCCGGCACTGCCCCAGATCTGTCCTGCCTGTCCCACTACTCAGGCAGCCTGACACGTACAAGACTTCGGGGGTCTTCCCCCCCACCCCATCCCCACCTGGGGGGGAAAAAGCCACGGCTCAATGGGGGTTGGGTCTGAGCACCAGTGTGCAAGGTAAGGAGGGACAACAGCTGCTTGGGTGCCTTGGCATCTCCTGAAGGAGAGTGAGCGCAGGAGACTGGAAGGGGCATGAATAGAAGTATAAAGAAAAAAACAAAAAAATGCACCGCTACCTGCCATGCTGGTGAGCTGGTGATCCAAGCACAAGGTGACAGGCACCAACATGGTAGGGCATCCACAGTCTATCATGGATGCCTTCTGTCGATGGGAGGGAGAGAGCCTTTTTTGAACCTTTTTCCAATGTACATAGAAACACAGAATTTGACTGCAAAAACGAGCCCAAAGGTCCTTCCATTCTGCATTACACAGTTGTTGCACTGGCTCATGCTCATGCAGCTGATGTGTGACATGGAGAGAGATGTCGTGTCCCAGCACACGGCCGGCTGAGGAATTCTGAAGTAGGACCTTTTTGCCATGTCATCTAAAATCCCCAAACAGCAGTGTGGACAGCAGCACTCTCTGGTCAGGCACCACATCATGTGGGAGGGTTATAGGAGGGGCTTAGAGAAGAACCTACAGGAGGTCTGGACAGATGAAATCTCCCCAGCCACCACACGCAATAAGGACTTCTCAGCCTCTGCTTTACTGCCTCCACACTCCCAGGTGGGAGGTTGGGATTAGCTCTTCCATGTGCCTCCTACCTGTGAAGAAATAAGTCATAAGTTATGGCAGCAGCTGGTATAGTGCTGTACAGCAAATGCTGGATTTTGTGTGTGGGGGGTTGGGGTTGGGAACTTTTTGAGTGGGATGAGGGCTTGCTGTGATGGAAGAGACTTCGGTGCCAGCCTGGGGGAGCAGGGCACAGAAACAGAAAAGATAAAAATGGTAGACTCAGCAGGAGGAGGGCAGGTGGTCCAGTTCTTAATGGCAGGGCAGCCGTAGTGGACATCAAAGGAAAGGAGCTGTCCTGTTGCTGATGCTCACTACTGCTGCACTGTCAATTCAGTACAGGAATGCCCTGCCCCCAAGACCTCACCAGATCCTTTTCCTGGTTGGTTCTACCCTCAGACTGACTGGGCCCCACCAAGTACATCAGGATAATGCTTGGGGTGCTCTCTAGCCCTGCCTCATTGACTACTCACTCTACTGAGAATCAACTAGAGGGTGATGATGACCAAAGGGCCCCACTGCAGGGGCATGCCATGTGTACCTCTGGTATCCTTGGTATTCTGAAATATCTAGGTACAATATATATTACAGTAACAGACAAAGGTTTATGTATTTCAATTTTGTTAAACAGGTTGTAAACCACTCTGCCTGTCACATTAGCAGCTTTAGCATGATCAGGCTAGACAGATATGGCCCCAAACAAGGAGGTGCCATCCTGATATAAGTCAGGGAAATGGGATACACTAAATGCTTCCTTTATTTATAGCCATGCCACTGAAAACACAGTCTGTGAATGTCTCATAACCTAACTCTTACTTGGATCTGCCCAAAAATTTATATTGGCTGCTCTGCTCCTGCAGTGCTCTAAAGGTGATTTGCCTGGACTCACCAAAATGCTTCAAGGCATCGGTCACTGCTCCCCCTCAGGGAATATCATAATGCTAGGTGACTTCAGCTTAAACTGGTTGCATGGCACCCAACTCATGTGTAATGAACTGCTGAGCCGACTCATCATCTCCCAACTTATGACCACCCTTACCTGCTGAAACCATAAGTGCTTGAATCACTTACTTTTAGATCAGAGCCATAATAATCATAAGGACAGGCATCCTATCTGACTCCATCAGTGATCACTCCCCAACATTTTGCAATTTGTCTTGCAAGTGCCTCCCCTCCCTCAAGATTGTGTCCTTTAGAGAGTTCTCTAAGTGTGACACATCTCACTTGGTCTTGGATCGTAGTACTGTTGACTGGTCAGTCCTTCACACTTTATTCAATGTAAACGCTGCCCTGGGCTTCTTCACTGCTGCCCTATTCTCCATCCAGGACAAACACTTCCCATTAACCAACCAAAGAGTGCATCGCAGGAACACTAGGTTGCTCTCTAAAGAGCTTCTCAGGAAAATGAAACTGAGAAAGGCCATGCAGATGACTTATAAATCCAGTCCCTTACCCTCTTCTGTAATGAATATCGGTGGTTATGTGGCCTTTGCAAGTAAGAGGTAAAAACCCCAAAGCAAACTGTCTTAAAGACCAACAGTTCCAGAACTTAGACAATCCCAAGAATTTCCAGACTGCAGTTAACTTCCTCATCAAGCCTTGGAACAGGAAAAAATTCCATTAAGCTGATAACAGAGGCAAGGAACTGAAGTGACCCCCTCCAAATAGCTGAGGCCCTTAACACTAAATTTACCAAATTGTCTAACTTTCTGAGCAAACATTACCCATGGATCCTAATCATATCCACCACAGACAGATCACTGAAGGCTCCAGCATCCCCCTGACCACTTCAAGGCCACCTCCTCCATGAGAGCTGTAATCTTCTCAAGTCCCTCCCCAGTCATGGCAGTGCCAGCAACAATGGCCTATGCTAGATGTTTCTTAAGCTTACAACCAATATAACAGCAAAACCTCTCACTACCATCCTCAACCTATCCCTGACCTCCTCGTGTATCCCTACAATCTGGAAACAGACCAGGGTGGTCCCTATATTTGAATTTGATGACCCTTTCAAACTCAATAACTACTGACCCATCTTCATCCTTTCCCACCTGAGCAAGATCCTTGAAAAAATTGTCTTCCATGAAATCTCTGACCACACATTCAAGTATAAATTCCTCTCTCCCCCTCCAACATGGTTTTAGGAAAGGACACAGCACCACTATCACCATGGCCTGCTTTACTTACCCTGTCATCAAGTGCACAGATGAGGGTAAATTAAATGATGCTGTGTTTGTGGATTTGACAAAGGCCTTTGATCAAGTGAACCCCAACATCCTGTTAGACAAATTAAATCTTCTAGGGTTGTCCTTTGCGCCATATCCTGGTTTCACAGTTACCTCTCAGAGAGAGCCCAAGTGGTCTGCACTGGGAGGGGGCTTCCAAATCACTGAGCATCTTAAGTGGGGGGTCCCTCAAAGATTCATCCTTAGCCTCATTTTGTTCTCTATATTTATATATTCTCTCCCAGGGAGTGTAAGCAATGCCACACACTTCTTTATGCCGAAGATCTTATTCTTTTCCTGAGTGCCAGGACCCTGGCTGAAATCTCCTGTATCCTCATGCAGGAAATCAGTGTTGTCCAGAAGCAGTTCCTAGCCAACAGGCTCCTAGTAAATGCCAAAAAGACTAAGACAATGCTGTTTATTTGTTAAATGGGCAGTGGTCACTAACCTCCTGAACATCCTGTCCCCTTGATAGGACCCCCACTTTGAACAAGGTACAGCCCTCAAACACTTGGAGGTCACACTTAACCCCTCCCTGACCTTTTTGGACCACATCAGGCTCAGGTTTAGACATGTTAATCAGAAACTGGGTATGGATGTCCAACTAAAGGACCTTATGACAGTGGAAGTGAGGTTGGCCATTGCTCAGAGTACATTACTCCCCCCTACTAGACTGCTGCTCCTCATGCAAGCCTCTTCCTCCAACCTGTCCAGACTAAACACAGTTTATAACAACATCTGTGGGTGTGCTTTAATTGCCCCTTATGCTACTCACCACTGCTCCCTGTACTAGTCCCTTGGCTGGTTCTCCTTGCAAGCTCATTGTGAATACCTGCTAGGTTGCCTCATCAACAGATCCCTTCAGGATCCCCATGCCACTGCAGCTTCAGGTCCTCCTCACAGCTACTCCTGGAGAATTTGCTGGCTGCTACCTGCATGGGACAAAACACCTTCTTGTCTTGCTGCGCCTAGTCTTTGGAACAGTCTGACGGTCTCCCTCCACTCTCTAGGTACAAATTTCCTATTCATATCTGACTACAGGGCTGCCCTCATGGTTACCTCTGCCTACAAATCCCACCCACCCCACCCGCTATTGAGCTCTGGTTCATGTGATTTGATTTAACCATTTATGATGGATTTTCATTTTTATGGCATTGCCTTGTCATGCATTTTGTATATTTTGTTAATTATATATACATTGTCTGTATTTATGAATACATCAGTTGCATCTTGTCCTGTAACTTTTGTAACTTTTGTATTGACTGTATTATCTAATGGCCTCTTGTCCTGTATGTGTTACTAGCATTGCCAGTATGTGCTTTCACCTTTACCTGTCATATGCCACCATGACATCATGATGACATCATCAATGTCAGTGGCTCAGCAGGTAGCACGCTCGCCTCTGAGGTCGGAAGATCAGAAGGCTGCGGGTTCTATCCCCACACTGGGCACTTTGGTTGAACCCCAATACTGACACTGTAGTGCAGCATGAGGGGGTTGCTGCACTCCTGTTGTGCCATCTTTCAGATGAGACGTTAAACTGAGGTCCCATCTGCCTGTTCAGGTGGATGTTAAAGATCCCATGGCACTTCTCGAAAAGAGCAGGGGAATTTCCCTGGTGCCTCTGCCAATTTTCCACCGTTCACTAAAAATACCACCGACAGCTTAATCTGGTTCAAAGTCAGTTGGCATTCCCCTGGATTCTGAAGATTGGAGGTCAGTCCAAGTTTTATATGGCTAATTTTGGCTTAGTGAACCACTGATTTACAGTTGTTATGGAAAGCTTTGTATTCCTGCAAGTGGGCTGGCTCTGTTAATTTTTTTTTATATTGGGCCCATATTTTGTCCCTAGTTTCAAAGAGCCCTAGGAGATCCCCACAGACCCACTCCTGCTTGTTGTCTTGCATTCTGGTCACTTCATAGGACAGAGGCTATCACAAATCCTAGTGATGATCTTTCAGAAACCATTGTAGGCCAAATCAATGTCCTGTATATCGTTTATGAAAGATCAGTCATTGGAGGACACAGCAGAGGTGAAGGCTTCCAGGTTTAAATCCTTGAGTTATCTTGAATTTATGTAAATGGGGGCACAAGGGAACCTGGTGGGCCAGTCACAGAAGACCAGACTGTGGTCACTTATCAAGTCTGGGAGTACCTCAGGGGCCTGGAGCTGCAAACGTTGGAGGGGTTAGAAACTGTGATCTGGTCTGTAGTAGATTCTTACCCAGACTTGTAGCTTACCCTGGTGGGGTCAGTGATAATCTGACTCAGACCAAGGTTCACAAATAGATCTCTAGCTTTGTTAGCTTGGCTCTTGGGCCAGTTCATATTAAAGTCACTGAAAAGTAACCATTCCCTGCTTTTGGACAGAGAATGACCAAAGTCAGAGATGGGCAGTCAGGCCCTTATCTGCATTCCTTGGATGGAATGTATATGGTGGTAACTGTGAGGGTCTTGTCCTGACCAAACTGGGTGTGGCAGCAAGGGGGGGGGAAGGGGATTGCAGGTGTAGAGGGTCAGGAGGGTGTGCAAGAGGGACAGGAAGGAAAGGAGGCATGCGGGAAT
This sequence comes from Neoceratodus forsteri, assembly GCA_016271365.2. Lineage (NCBI taxonomy): Eukaryota > Metazoa > Chordata > Ceratodontiformes > Ceratodontidae > Neoceratodus > Neoceratodus forsteri. The sequence continues at coordinate 426,123,913 of CM028138.1, forward strand.
GGCTAGTGGTATGGATGGAAGGGAGGGCCCAGGAAAAGGGTGGTAGGATGGTGATCTTGGGGCATTCATTTTTAAAGGGGGTGAGATGGGGGAAAGGGCCAAACCATAAGAGGGTAGAATGCATGTCAGGGATGATGGCAGGGAGGGTGGGACCTCTAGTAGCACAGTGTGTGTGACTGGAAGCAGGGAACCCTGATATCATAGTGCACCTGGTTATAAATTACAGGATGTGAGGTGGGTGTAGTGCAAGAGGGGTTCAAGAAGGTGAGGAGAATCTGCAAGGTGGAAAGGAAGTTGGTAGCCTTCACAGAAGTGCTTCCTGTCCCAAGGTCTGGTACAACAAGGAATGTAAGGATTGCCATATTTGATGAATGGCTTAGAAGGTGATGTGGGGCAGAAGGGTATGGGTGCACTGGTGGTTGGGAGCGGACATGAGATGAAAAGGACCTACATGCACCAAACAGATTACATCAAAGCAAAAAAGACACAAGGGTCCTGAAGGGAAAACTGGAGGGCTTCATGATTAAAAATCTACATTTAAATTGATGGGGCAGGTCCGCAGGGTTCACAGTAAACTTAGTCACCTGGTGGAGGAGGCCGATAGACCTCCCCCTCAAGCAGGGCAGTAGGAGGAGGGGAGAGATGGGAGGGTGGGGAAGAAGGAGGAGGGACCAAGGGAAGAGGCGGTGGAAGGGGGCAGGTCAGGAGTAAGGGGGGTCCTCAGTCATGGTGGAGGGTTGTGTCTCTAAATGCCAGACATCTGGTGAACAAAATGACAGAGTTGCAGTTATTGTTGGCTGAGGGAAAGGTGGACATACAGGCCATCACAGAGGCTTGGGCTACACAAAACTACGACTAGGACCTAGCAGTTTCTGGGTATAAAATGTACAGAAAGGATAGGAGGATGGGAAACGGGGGGGGGGGGATGGCACTGTACATGAAGGAGGGAATAATTTGCACCAGAGAGTAAGATGTGGAGGCCTGAAGCTTTGTGGGTGCAGATCCAATCCATTAAAGGGAGGAAACTATGGATGGGGTGGTCTACAGACCACCTTCCCAGGATGAGGAACTGGATAGGGTATTGGGGTCCCAGACTGTAGATATGTCTAGCAGGGAGAAAGTAATAATAATGGGGGATTTCAATCTACCTGGGGTGGACTGGAAAATTCCTGCTACATTCTGCACTAGGGAACAAGTACTGCTGGATGCTTTCCACAGTGCTTTCTTCACTCACAGGGTCATGGAGTCCACTAGGGAGAAAGCTGTCCTGGATCTGGTTTTGTCTAGCTGTGCACATGTTCAGGAAATGAAGGTGGATATGTCACTTGCAGGAAGTGACCCCCACATGGTGTGGCTTCACCTGGGCATGGGCAGAGTGATGGCCAGGACCAAGACAAGGGTCTTGGACTTTAAGAGGGGTGACTTTGGTAGGATGGCAGAAGTTCTGAAAGGACACCTTGCTGGGATCAGAGTTGAGATGGATGTGGAACAGAAATGGGCCACAATAAAGAAGGGATTGATGGAGGCCACTAGTAAGTGTGCCAGAATCAAAGTAAGAAAGCTAAGGCCAAAAAGGGTGGTGGATGCATGAAACGGCCTACCTCAGGAAGTGGTGGATAGGAATACAGTGCAGGGCTTCAAACAGTCATGGGACAGGCATAAGGGAGCAATACAGATGAGTATGAATAGATAGGCCATTGCCATTGACAGAATAAAGGCCTATGGCACATTCATAAGGTAGAAAAAATGGGCAGACTGGATGGGTCTTGCAGTCCTTATCTGCCGTCAACTTCTATGTTTCTATGTAAAAAACCCAACTGGTTTAGCAAAGAGGTGGCAAAAGTGGTTGGGCACAGGAGGGCAGTCTTTAGAAAGTACAAGTGTACTCAAAAGGAGGATAGGGTGGACTGTGCCACTGAGTCAAGAGAGGCAAGCAGGATGGTAGGATGGTAAGAGAGGCAAAGTCCATGAAAGTGGTATAGCTAGCCCAGGGGGTAAAAGCAAGTGAGAATGCCTGTTTTAGGTATATAAGGGAGAAAAGTAACATAAAGGATGAGACTGTTAGGCTAAAAAAGGAGGGGGTTTGGCAGAGTGTAGTGAAGGAAAGGCGGAGGTGCTTAATGGGTACTTTTGTTTAGTCTTCACTTGGAAGAAGGATAGACCAGTACCACAAGGGAGCAGGGGTGGGGATGGGGGAGTCACAGATAGCACAATTCAAGCCAACAGGGTACTTAAGGGCCTAAGGGTCCTAGACGTGGACAAATCACAAGGGCCAGATGGCATGACCTGATGGTCCTTAGAGAACTGGTGGAGGTTCTAGCAGGTCCTCTGGCAGACATGTTTAACACCTCTCTGGAGTCTGGAATTGTACCCTAAGACTAGAACATGGCACATGTGGTGCATCTCCGCAGAAGTGAGCCAAGGGACAAACTAGGGAACTACAGACCAGTCAGCCTGACCACAGTAGTTGGTAAGCTGATGGAGACCATCCTGAAAGAGAGACATGAGCTTTCTGGAGGAAAATGGACTCCATGACAACTGGCAGCATGGATTTATGTGGGGAAGTCCTGCCGAACTAACCTAATTTGACTTGTTTGCCTGGGTCACCAGGTCAGTGGACAAGGGTCAGATGGTTGATGTTCTGTATCTATCTGGACTTCAACAAAGCCTTCGACTCAGTGCCTCATAGGAGACTGGTCAGGAAGCTGAAGGACCTGGGGGTAGAGGCTAAGCTCATGGGATGGGTCTGAAGCTTGTTTGCAGGACAGAAGCCAAAAGGTGGTAGTTGGAGGAGAATTCTTAGAAGAGAGACCTATAACCAGTGGGATCTCACAGGGTGCAGTGCTCAGTCCAGTGTGTTTAACATTTGAAGTGTCAGTGGCTCAGTAGGTAGCACACTCACCTCTGAGGCCAGGAGATCAGAGGGCTGTGGGTTCAGTTCCCACATCTGGCACTTGGGTTAATATCCCAGTACTGACACTGTAGTGCAGCATGAGAGGGGTGCTGCACTTCTGAGGTGCCGTCTTTCGGATGAGATGTTAAACCGAGGTCCCATCTGCCTGGATTGGTGGTAGTTCAGGTGAATGTTAAAGATCCCATGGCACTTATCGAAAAGAGTAGGGGAATTTCCCCGGTGTCCTGGCCAAATTTCCCTCATTCACTAAAAATACCACCAACAGCTTAATCTGGTTCAAGATCAGCTGGCATTCATCTGTATTCCCCCTCCCCCGGGTCGTGCCTGAAAATAGGCAGGATTTGTCTAGTGCGCTTACCCGGTCAACAAAAACTAACTAAATAAATAAATAAATCTTCATAACTGACATCATTGATAGGATCAAGGGTAAAATCTGCCTGTTCGGAGACGACATAAGCTCTTTGGGAGGGTGGAAATGGAGGGAAGACAAGAACTCAGGGAGGAGCTGGCTAGGCTAGAAAACTGGTCTGGCATTTAGCAGCTTGGGTTCAATGCTCAAAAGTGCAAAATTATGCACTTGGGGCAAATAATTCTGGGACCAAACATTGGTTGGGCAGAGGGCAGGTAATCAAGTTAGAGGAAGAAAAGGACCTGGGAGTAATAATCACAAGTGACCTGAAACACTCTGTACACTGTAAGAGAACAACCAAAACAAATTGGATGCTGGCCCACTTAACCATGGGAATTATCAACAGGAAGTTGGAGGTCATTTTGCCACTATGCAAGTCACTGGTAAGACCACACCTGGAGTACAGTGTGCAGTCTTGGTGCCCATATCTTAAGCAGGATATCAACTTACCAGAGATGGTCTAGGGAACAGCAGCCAAGATGATCAAGGGCCAGCAAGGACAAGCCTATGATGAGAGGCTCAGGGAGCTCAACATGTACTCTCTTGAGGAAAGATGGGGAGAGAGAAGACATGACTGAGACCTTCAGTTACCTTAAGGGTATTCAGAGGGTGAGCACTGAGGGCCTCTTCAGTCTCAGTGGGAACAATACCACTGTGGGACACAGCCTAAAACTGGTGGGGGGAGGATCAGGAGGGAGATGAGGAGGCACACATTTTCACTGAGAAGGTGGTGGCTGAATGGAATGAGCTGCCAGAGGAGGAGGTGGTATCCCTAAAATGGCAGATAGCTACGGGGGGGGTTGGGACAGGGTGAGGGGAAAAGTTGCAGGTAGAAGGGGGGTGAGTGGCAAGAGAGCGGGGTAAGTTGAGGAAAGTCAAAAAGGAAACGGGAAGGGGTAATTCCCTTTGTAAATACATAGCTGCACAATCAACTTATTTACCATCCTACTTGTCTTAACCTCAATGTCAGGCTTGCTACTTTTCACTGATTTCTGCACCTATACCCTGGCAGCTGATCACTTGACAGTGTCAGTGGCTCAGTAGGTAGCACACTCGCCTCTGAGGCTGGGAGATCAGAGGGCTGTGGGTTCAGTTCCCACATCTGGCACTTGGGTTAATATCCCAGTACTGACACTGTAGTGCAGCATGAGAGGGGGTGCTGCACTTCTGAGGTGCCGTCTTTTGGATGAGATGTTAAACCGAGGTCCCATCTGCCTGGATTGGTGGTAGTTCAGGTGGATGTTAAAGATCCCATGGCACTTATCGAAAAGAGTAGGGGAAATTTTTATTGAGAAAACAAAAACAAATACAACAACATAAAATGAACAAAAGAACCAACTGAACATAATACAGGAGGAAGAAAAACAAGGAAAATTAAGTACAAACAATATATAGAAACAAATAATCAGAAAATGAAAGAGCGGGAAGTTTAACCTACCTAGTCCACATTTCTCCAAAGAAAAGTACCTACAGCTTCCCCCATGGTGCGGAATTCATAGGCATAGAGTGCATCCAATTCTTCCTGTACATGAAAAAAAACCTCCTGCAACTGTAAAGGTTTATTTTGTAGCACTCTCAAGCACCGAGCCTGCCAAATATGCCATTTAAGACAGGCTAAAAAAAAAATCACTGTACTTTTGTGCCATTTGTTCCATTCTGCTGGAATCTGTCCTAACACCAAGATATCATAGGTAATGAGACCAAAAAGTGGTTCTCCCCGCCAATGTGCCAGAGCATACCAAAAGGATTTAGTAAGAGAACATTCAAAAAATAAATGCTGCATCGTTTCAAACTGCCCCTGACAAGAGGGCTCCTGACAAACTCTATCACATAACTGTTTATGTTTATGATTAGCCCTCACATTAAGCTTTTGATGTGCACACAGCCAGACTACATCCCACATCTTTTGCAGAATTCTGGGTTCTATCACACTTGCTAATAAAGAAACCGTATTCACACAAGTGGGGACAGAAAAAAGGGTGTCCTCAAAATAACAAGTAGAAACAACATTAGTATAAAAAGACTTCCGCTCATGCAAAACAAACCAACTAAGCTCTACTTTCCACAATCTAATGTATTTCAACGTTTGCTGAACATATAAGGGTAATTGTTTGTCCACAGGATGCCACTTTCCCCGTCCCCAGGCTGTTAAAAAAGGCCGTCCCCACAGGGACATACATATGCGACCCATAACATTTTGTTCCAACAACAGAGGCCTAATTGAACTATAAAAAAAAATTACCAAAAAATTGAACAATGGGATGTATCATACCCAGTCCACCTTCTTTCCAGGGTCTGTAGGTGTGTGCCCTCTTCACTGGGTTCAAACAGCTACCCCACAGCAGCTGAAAAAAAGACTCAAAATTTTGGAATGCATATCAAATGGTAACAGAAAAATACGAGAAATAAAAAAAGAGGAGCAATATAGGATTTTAACAAAAACACACGTTTTTTCCATGTCATTTTCCAAGATTGCCATTTCTTAACCTTATGAAGTGCTTTATCATAAATCATATCCCAATTACACTGTACTGATTCTGGTGAACCAAAATATATACCAAGGAGCTTCAATTGTTTAACAATGACCGGAATATCAAAAATATGAATACTAGTGGCCGTACCTAAAGGCAGTAATGAACACTTAAAGGTATTAATTTTAATTCCAGTGCTAAGTTGCACGAAATGTAAAAATCCAAGGACACATCTCCCAGATTCAATATCAGCAATAGAGCAAATACAGTCGTCCGCATAAGCCAAATCTTTAGAAAAATGATAGCCTTCTGAAGAAACAATAGCAAAAATATCTTTATCCAGCTCAATAAACTGCAGCAAACCAAAAACAAACAACAGCGGACTCAGCGGACAGCCCTGCCGTACTCCAACCTGGTAAGGAACTGAGACACCCAAATGACCATTAACCATAGGTGTTACTCTGGCTGAACTATAAAGGGTTTGGACTAAATCTAAAAAATGAATAGGGATAAAATAATATACTAGAATAGCCCAAAGATAATCATGGTGTATAGCGTCAAAAGCTTTTTTCTGATCTAAAGCTAACAAATAACCAGATAGTTTATTCTGAAGACCTTGGTCTATCAATTCCCTGACATAAATTAAATTCTGGGAAATGTTTCTGCCAGGAACAGCGCAAGATTATGTAGAAATTAACAACTTATTGGCAATCTTTGAGAGACGGTGATTTAGAATATTAGCTAAAATTTTGTAGTCTGAGGTTAACAAACTCAATGGTCTCCAGTTTTGCAAGAGAGCAGGATTTCCTTTTTTATATATAAAAATCATTACCCCAGTTGTCATGCTAGAAGTTAATCTTTTTTCTGCCCAAACAGCTTGAAAAACAACAAGCAGCCAAGGTGCAAGAACATCCGCATACATGTTATAAAATTCATTTGGTAGGCCATCTATCCCTGGTTTAGTATGTGTAGACAAATGACCTATAGCCTGATTAATTTCATCTATAGAAATAGGGGATTCTAGTACTTCAATTTCAAGAGCTGAAAGTGACGGGATTTCAATATGGTGATAAAAGGGAGAAAAGGAATCAGAATCAGGCTTTTTAAAAGTCTGAGTAACATAAGATTGAACTATAGTCCGTATACCCCTAGTATCATAAACTAATAATCCATCTGAAGACTGTAAAGCTGACATATACAACTTTGGCAATTCCTGATCAGAAAGATCAAAAGGGTTCACCTGCTCACGGGTACCAATAACAACATATTTTTGTTGATGTCTATATCTTCGTTCTCATGTTTGAAGAAAAACAAGCATTATTGCCTTAATATCTAAAAACTGTTGGCGTTTTGTACCCTGTGAAGAACACGCCTGTGACAACAAAGTCAAATACTGAGCTCTATAACCCAGATAGGTAAGATAAGAATTCCGGGCTTTAGTCCGAGACACCTGAAGAAAAAGAAACTTAAGATCCTGTTTTGTGTCTTCCCACCAATCCAGGGGACTATCATACAAAAAGCTATATCCGACCTAAGTGAAAAAAAAGGAATGTATCTGCGAGGAAAGATCCTCATCTTGTAATAAGGACGTATTTAATTTCCAATAGGCATGTCCTATCAAAGGTTTTTGATAAAAACCAATAGCTAGTTTTAGAATTAAATGGTCAGAATTCTCTAATGGTGAGGTAGAAATAGTAAAACAGGAAAGTCTCCTGGACAAAACCCAGAAATCTATCCTAGAAGAGATAGTCCCTTTATATAAGGTATGCTCTGGTTGCTGTTGCAATAAATCATAAGCATCCATCAAATTATTAGTTTGTAAGACTTGCAATAAGGCATTGGTGTCACAAAACATCTTTTGAGTCTTACGTCCCCAATCTCGAGCAGCTAATCCACAATTAAAATTAGAACCCAATAAAACTAACTTTGAAGTATGTAAATATGGAGAAATACGATGAAACAAAGCTGATCTATCGGCCTTAGACTGAGGAGCATAGATATTTATAAGACGATATGTACAATGACAAACAACAATGTCCATGAGCATAGCCCTACCAGGTAGAATATCTAAGACTTGGAAAAGCTGAATAGCAATGCTAGAAAAAAAACAAAACACCCAAGCCATCACACACATCCTCTCCTGGTGACCAAAAAGAAGCACCCCATCGTCAATCCTTTCCTGCTTCTTTTATACTTTCCAGGGAGCCCAGTCTTGTATCTTGTAAAAGAATAATAGAACCAGAATGTTCACTAAGACTGGCAAAAGTAAGATGCCGTCTAGATTGGGATTGAATACTGTTTACATTAACAGTAATAAAGGAAATGACTTTTGCCAGAGAAAAAGGAGGAAAAACCAAGAGCTAGAAACATGTCATTTCCTTTTTTTCCTTTTTTTCGGTTTAGGCTTTTCTTTAACCTCTGCATCTAGGGCATGATCTGGAAGAGAAGAGGCAACTGAGGAGAAATCAGCTTACACCCCATCATCATCTCCCTCATGTTCCAATAAAGGGGCAAAAGGATTAGCAGCTAAAGCTAAATCAGGCTCAGGACAAGTGAAAGGGGCCACAGAACCAGTTTTGGTTGACCTAGATCGGGTAACTCTTTGGAAGGGAATATCAGTCTGCACTCCTGGCAGGGGCATACAAGGAGCCTCCTGATTACCTATAGGCACACCAGCCCAGGGAATAGCAGTATCAACCAAGGGAGGAGCTCCTTGCGCAGCGGACATAGAGGAACGGGGAACAAAATCAGGGGCTGCACTCACACCAGTAGTGGAAGGGGAAAGTGGAACCGTTGCATTAGTATCCATATTATCTAAGTCTGAGACCTGAATCATCTCTTCCTCAGCAAGAACAGAAGAAGGAGTAGAAGACAGGTGAGAAACAGGAGCAGGTACATCAGGACGCAGGAGTAAATCCTGCATCTTTTGACGCTCTTTCTGTGCATTTGCAACATAGATGTCTTGTTCAGCCCAAAGAGCAGGATCAGCCTGATTATGAGAAGCCCAAGAGCAAGAGCGGAAAGTGTCCCTGCTCATCACATAAATTAAACCTCATTGGACGTCTACAATGAGCCCCTATGTGACCTAAAACCCCACAAAGCCCACATTTCTGCTGATCACATACATTGCTTAAGTGTCCCAAAGCTCCATACTTATAACAAGCCCTTGGCTGTCCCGGATAAAAGAGAACACCCCTATCCCATCCCAGAAAAAAACAATTAGGCAAATGTTTAGTTAACCCATTCTCTAAATGTAAATCAATTAAAAAACGCCAACCCCCTGTCCAGAGATGTTCATCATCAAGAATGGGCTCAGGGGGACCTTTTACAGTACAGTGCTGCTGCAACCAGTAGGTTATATCGGCAATATTAACCCCTTCATTCTGAAACAGTGTCATAATTTTCTTAGAAACTGGTTTTGTCAAAGAAATAGCCAGAAAAGGTTTCCACAGAGGTGCGTTTTTCAAAGCCTGGTATTGTTTCCAAAATCTGTCCAATCCTGCTGGATGCTTAAAACTAATGTAAAAAATGGTATCCCCAGGCATATGAATCAATGCATATATTTCATATGCATAAAATCTCATACTTTTTTCAATAATTCTCGACCAATGAAAAGTCTATTGGGAACATCATCCAGTGACCCTCGAAATTTCAAACGCACTGCGTTACGTCTAGCAGCAGGCTCATTCAATAAACCAAAAGTAGCAGGAAACAGTTTCTCATTTACCTTATCATGCCACACAGATGAGGTATTTTCTTTTTCAGGCTCAGACAAAAAAGGAGTCACAGAAGTAGACAGCTGAGATGCAAGACCTTCAGATAAGGCCTCAGAATGGGGAGGGTCAGAGGGAAGTAACAGACCACCATCTTCTAATTGACTGATGTTCTCCATTAGGTCTGGACTGGGAATAAGGGAGACAGGGGCAGATATGTTGTTAGTTAACTGTCCTGGAGGAAGTCCTGAGTCTGCAGCTGAAGAGGAAAGCACAATACCCTCTCCAGACGCCACATTCACATCCCAGGACTTCCCATCTGGAGATTTAACCCACCCCGCAGCTTCCAGGGCTGCAGCTACCCAAGTAGCAGGGGTTTCTAGGTCCCCAGTCGGCAAAGACCTAGACGGGGAAAAGGCAGTTGCAGTCGACTGGATGAGGGGAGACATGCTTCCATGAGGAACCGCTTTTGTGATCCCCTCCCGAATGGCTGTTCTTTGGGGAAAGGCCTATAGTAAAATTTTCCACATTTGAGCCTGAAGAAGTCGAGCTACTTGTAGTAGCAATCTGCTCAGAATTTGCAGGAGGTAGCTGTGGGACAGCAGCAAAAGAAAGTTCAGACTCACCCTGTTCCACGACAGTGGTGCACGAAGGAGTTTCAGGCAACTGCCCCATGAAATCTGTGACTGGCGTATCCATAGACAATACCGGTGCAACAGGGGGACACGACCCTTCCTGTCCTGGTACGCTGGTCTCTTCTGCTCGAGCTTGCTGCAGCTCCATGAGCAAGAGGTTCCACTGTCATTCTAGCTCCATGAGCTTTGAACGAATACTGGCCACAAAAACAACCGACGAGGTCTCACCCTCTTCCGGGCGTACCCCTCCAAAATCAACAGCAACAGGTAACTGCATTTCATCCTCAATTGTATCAGATTCCATATCGACTTCCAGGACCGTCCCGATCACAGCAGCCATCGGGGGCTGAGGAGGTGATCAGCTCCTCAGCCTCCCACACGTCTGGCTTGTTCCAAAGCCTCCCACACACTGAGGAGTATCACGATAGCACGGCGCCCTCTGTCAAACAGAGTAGGGGAATTTCCCCAGTGCCTTGGCCAAATTTCCCTCGTGCACTAAAAATACCACCAACAGCTTAACCTGGTTCAAGGTTTGTTGCATTCATCTGAATCCCCCTCCCCCGGGTTGTGCCTGAAAATAGGCAGAATTTGTCTAGTACACTTACCCAGTCAACAAAAACTAAATAAAATAAATAAAAAACAAGACCTCCTTTCATTTAATGAAACTCTCTCACCCACTGAACTGGCAGCTATAGTGCTCAGGCATGTGCCCACACCTATGGGTATTGACCTGCTAGTGCTGTTATCTAATTATGAGTGATGCCTACTTGGGCTGTTTGTCCACTCTCTTCACATCCAGTCCCCACTGGATCTACCTCTGGCTGGGCCTTTGCTTTCCTTCCTGCTACTTGCTTGCTGGCGATGTAGAAAGGAACCCAGGCCCCCCAAATGTGCAAATTGACCATTCAAATGTCACCTGGGCAAGTCAATTGCACCTAAAAGTTGCCCACATGAATGTTCGAAGCCTCTCAGCTAATTTCCTGAGCTTGAGAGCTGGGTATCCCTGTACAAACCACATGTACTAGGAGTCTCTGAGACCTGGCTCAAGAACCATCATGACGATGCTTCATACTTACTCCCAGATTACTCCCTTTTTCGGCAGGACAGAGCAGGTAGAAAATTTATTTATTTACTTAGTTTTTGTTGACCAGGTAAGTGCACTAGACAAATCCTGCCTATTTTCAGGCATGACCCGGGGGAGGGGGATACAGATGAGTGCCAACTGACGTTGAACCAGATTAAGCTGTTAGTGGTATTTTTTATTTTTAGTGAATGAGGGAAATTTGGCCAGGACACCAGGGAAACTCCCCTGCTCTGCCTGCAGGGGTGCTGTCACTTCCTGTAGGTGGGATAGAGGGACTCATTTCGGAGTCGGACATAGGAAAAGGAGGAAGTGCTGATGTGGCAGGGGAGATGGCCTCCTCTTCTGTCTCTCTCTTCCTATAGAGGCTGAAAAAGACAGAAACTCTGCAGAAACAGTTATGGATTTGAAAGACCTGACTATAGAATTCAGCGAGGAGGATGGTGCACCAGATCCTACCTATGTGGGGGAAATATTGGAGAAAAGCAACAGAGAGCTGATGCAAAATAAAGATGGTCAAACAGAGAATGTGCAGGTACTGGATACTGAAGTGAAAGAAAAAGTTAAAATGCTTCAGTTAGAAAAAGAAAAGATCATGCAGAGAGCTGCAAAGCAAGAGAAAGAGCTTGAAACTCTGGCACAAGTACCTGATAAATCCTCTGTAGTGAATAACACAGAGATGAGTCATCCAGCTTCTGACTCACATTCAGGCCAAAAAGACAGGGCCGCTGCTTCTGTTAAAAACAAGGCAGTTCAAAGCAATGCTAAACAAATGGCTGGCCGTTTAAATGGCGTAGAACCCGTGTGCTGAGAGCCGAAGGAAAAGGAAACAGAAAGTGTCTCACTAAAAACATCAAAATGAGACTTGGAGTTGAGAAACAGTTGCGTTTACAGGACTCACTACAAACTGAAACAACGGAGAAAACCTACTCCTTCAGGGACAGGCAGAAGGAGAGCGAGAGAGAGACTGGGGCTCCAGAGCTCCGAACTTTTGCGATGAAGGTTCAGTACAGCATTCAGTTGCACAAGTATTGGAGAATTTTTAAGACAAAAACCACAAGTCTGCACCTGGGAACCGTGCTCAGGCTGAACAAATAAAAGTATGCACAGAATCAAAAAGCCGGCACCGGTAAATACAGACCGCTCCAGATGAGGTTCGAATCAGACACAGGGAAGCTCAAACTCTGGGTGCTAAAAGTGCTTCATTTTATTCAAAAAACACCCTGCTTCCACATCCAGCTAAGACCACCATCTTCCCAACGCGCTCACCCTGGCGCTTAATCATGAGAATACCATCACCATACAATACTGTGCTTATATTCAACCATCTTAAAGTGACAATAACCAAATAAATAGATAAATTCTAAATTATACAGATGAATTACCATAAAAACATGATCTACACACTTAAAAAATGTGCTTTACAACAGCAAATGTCACACATTACATTTTGCCACTATGTTTTAAAGTCCATCTTAGTTTCTCAGGGATCCATTTTTCATGCAAGTGGCAACCATAAATCTACACACTTAAAAAATTTGCTTTACTATTGAATTCTGCCACTATATTTATGTGCCTTACAACAACAAATGTCACACATTGCATTTTGACACTATAATTTAAAGTCCATCTTGACTTCTCAGGGATCCATTTTTCATGCAAGTGGCAACCATAAATCTACACACTTAAAAATGTTTTTGCTTTACAACAACAAGTATTTCTTATTGAATTCTGCCACTATATTTTAATGTCACCTCAATTTCTCAAGGATCCATTTTCCATGCAAGTGGCAAAGTTGAAATCTAAAAGATAAATTGAACGGATGCAAATTACTTATTAACAGAGGAACTTTTGTATAACTAATACAATATCATACTACTTTTTAAGAAAGGGTTTTATATCAATTCTTTCGTTCAGTCCTGGCATTTCTGACCCCCTCCCATGGCAAAAATCCAATACTGTTCTCTTTTTAACAAAATATCATTATAATCTCCGCCTCTAGGGCTTCTCAAGGGTTTTTCAACCCCAACAAATGACCATATGTGTTCACTGACATTATCAACTTTACCCATATGAATTGCTAATGCATTTTACTGTCACCATTCTTGATAGCATAAATACTCACCTACCCTCTCCTTGAACTTTCTCTTAGTTTACCAACATAAAAACAACCACAAGTGCAAGAGGCCAAATAAATGACCCCCTCTGTTGCACAGGTAATAAAACCTCTAACCTTGAATGATCTTTTAGTCTTAGGGTTAATGACAGATTTGGTTTGTACAATAAGATCATTCATTTCTTGTTTTTTTCAATATAAACACAGTAAGAGGTTAATATTTATTTCTTCTGTATTGTATTAAACCCCTCTAACCTTGAAATGATCTTTTTAGTCTTAGGGTTAATGACAGATTTGGTTTGTACAATAAGATCATTCAAGGTTAGAGGTTTTATTACCTGTGCAACAGAGGGGGTCATTTATTTGGCCTCTTGCACTTGTGGTTGTTTTTATGTTGGTAAAACTAAGAGAAAGTTCAAGGAGAGGGTAGGTGAGCATTTAAGGGCGATCAAGAATGGTGACAGTAAAAATGCATTAGCAATTCATATGGGTAAAGTTGATAATGTCAGTGAACACATATGGTCATTTGTTGGGGTTGAAAAACCCTTGAGAAGCCCTAGAGGCGGAGATTATAATGATATTTTGTTAAAAAGAGAACAGTATTGGATTTTCAAGTGGGGGGGGTCAGAAATGCCAGACTGAATCGAAAGAATTGATATAAAACCTTCTTAAAAGTAGTATGATATTGTATTAGTTATACAAAAGTTCCTCTGTTAATAAGTAATTTGATCCGCTCAATTTATCTTTTAGATTTCAACTTTGCCAATTGCATGGAAAATGGATCCTTGAGAAATTGAGGTGGACATTAAAATATAGTGGCAGAATTCAATAAGAAATACTTGTTGTTGTAAAGCAAAAAATTTTTAAGTGTGTAGATTTATGGTTGCCACTTGCATGAAAAATGGATCCCTGAGAAGTCAAGATGGACTTTAAAATATAGTGTCAAAATGCAATGTGTGACATTTGTTGTTGTAAGCACATAATATAGTGGCAGAATTCAATAGTAAAGCAAATTTTTAAGTGTGTAGATTTATGGTTGCCACTTGCATGAAAAATGGATCCCTGAGAAACTAAGATGGACTTTAAAACATAGTGGCAAAATGTAATATGTGACATTTGCTGTTGTAAAGCACATTTTTAAGTGTGTAGATCATGTTTTTATGGTAATTCATCTGTATAATTTAGAATTTATTTATTTGGTCATTGTCACTTTAAGATGGTTAAATATAAGCACAGTATTGTATGGTGATGGTATTCTCATGATTAAGCGCCAGGGGGCGTGAAACGCGTTGGGAAGATGGTGGTCTTTTAGCTGGATGTGGAAGCAGGGTGTTTTTTTGAATAAAATGAAGCACTTTTAGCACCCAGAGTTTGAGCTTCCCTGTGTCTGATTCGAACCTCATCTGGAGCGGTCTGTATTTACCGGTGCCGGCTTTTTGATTCTGTGCATACAAGTATTGGAGAATGCTGGTTGGAAACAGGGACAGCAGGGAGCCTGGGTTCCTGATTCTGAGGACCCTTCCTATCAGGAGATGATAGAGCGTATACCCACAAAAGTGGCCACCATCGATGAACAAGGCATGAGCTCCAACAAACCCCGTGGTAACACTTTTTTTGTTGTATCTGGTACCAGTAATATTGGTGCATGTGTTGGGGGAACTATAAATGAAGGGGAATCTATGGCAAACAGAGATATTTCTGAAGGTGTGAGTGTGAATGGGGCAGATATTCCATTACAGATGGGCCCCAGTGAGGAGGTCATACATGGGTCTGAAGATAGGCCAACATTGGAGCCTATATTTAAATTATCTGATTTGTTTTTAAACAGAGGGGAGCCTGCTCCCAGATGGAATGCTGTTAGGTTAGTGTACAAGGGAGGCTTAGAGAACCCCCTGATAGGGTACATATAGCAAAGCAACTTTTAAAGAATTCCATGAAATTTTTTTCATCAGAGATTTTCGCCCTAATAGGGTTGGGAAACCGGAACTATGACAGCTTTAAAAATGTGTCAAGTCTAGACCGCTTCTGGGCCCAGTACCAGGTGTTAACAAATACTCCTTTATGGATTCCTGTTTTGGTGGTCCCTTTAACGAAACCCCTAGTCAAATTAATTATAGTTTTTTTTAGGAATGAAGGGGTAAACACTGTGGCTGAAACAAAGGTGTGAAATCTTAAATAAACCTACCCCAAATTTGGACAGTGAGCAAATATGGGACGGGAGTTGGAAGGTGAGAGTTAAGCTGATTTCCACAAATACAGGCCCTGCTCTTCTCCCAGTTGCCCTGCTCATCTCCCAGTTCCTTTTTTTTAAGGAAAGGCGGGAGATCAATATTCTATAGCGACCAACCCAGGTCATGTTTCAAGTGTGGGTCAAGGGCCCATTTAAGTTCTGCCTGCGACTCCACGAGATGTAACCACTGTCTAGAGTTTGGACACAGTTCTGTTAATTGCCTAAACTTGTTTCTGCTGGTAACCTTTGGTAGAGGACAGGTCATGCATATGGTAGGTGTCCCTGGGCATCCCATAATAGGGAGGATTGTCCTTCACATGAGGGGCTAATCAACATGGCCCAGCAACAATATGCAAAAAAGGCAGCCTCTGCAAGCATTGTAGTGGCTACATCACCAGGGCATTCAAGCTCCCTAGAATAGAATGTTCCTACAGACCCTCATGCACCAAAGGGACCCTCCAGGGCAGGATTTGGAGGGAATACAGGCCACAGAGGAAGTAATGGGAATGGAAACAGGTGAAGAAGCCCAGGGTATGAATGGGGAGACAGGTGAAACAGAGCCGGACATGCCCTCACCCCCACCCCCAGAAGAGAAGGATCCACCTTTTAGAATGGTATCTCATAAAAAAAGAAATAGACAAGGGAAAGTTGTATCACAGGGGAACAGGAAAGTTAATATGACGGAAACTGCCTCAGTACAGACTGCAAACAAATATGCTTTATTAAATTCAGAGGGAACCGATGGTGACTCTGAAGGGGAAGGGACAGACGGTTCTTCAGTAACATCCATTACAAATTCTGAAGGAGGAGGTGGAGATTCAATAGCAAAATGAACAAAACTGCGAAGGTCATCCAAAACGCCATGAAGCAAGTATACTGACATTTTGCCTTTTTTTATATTATGGGGTCATTAAAAATCATTACTCTAAACATCAATAGTATTAAAAATGATAGAGGACTGAGGCCCTGCTTACTCTGGACAATTTACACAGTGACATCATTTGTATTCAGGACACTCATCTTAAAACCCATGCTGAATTACAATCTGCATCCAGAGCCTGGTTGGCAGGGGCCTCCTTTTGGTCCTCAGGGACCGAACCCTGTGATGGGGTAGGCATTTTACTAGCTAATCCCCTCCTAAAAGTATCCAGATTAGTTGACATACATCCAGGAAGGGCTTTGATGTTAGATATCTCCTACATTTCAGAAAGGTTTCATATAATAACAGTGTACGCTCCCCAAACTAAAGCACAGAGAGTATCCTTGTTTAAAGAGATTCAGCCTTATCTACATACATCCAGACTTGTAATCTGGTCAGGAGATTTTAACTGTGGACTCTTTACAACTGATAGAGGCCTTCGAACCTCAAAGTTGTTTTGTGACACTACAGCATTACTACAGATAGTTAGAACAGCTGGTTTGGTGGATACCTATAGAAGGAAACATCTAAATGGAGGTTTGCATATTTTAGGGGTACCTTAAGGACTCGGATAGATTTTATCTTTGCATCTCAAGTGTTAAACATTCTTTCTGCTTCCACAATCCCTAATGAATTTTCAGACCATGTGGCAGTTCAGATTCAGGTATCATGGGAGGGAACCCCACGATGTAAGAAAAATAAATGGCATTTAAATGAAACACTCTTAGAGGATCCAAAAATGAAAAGGATGTGGAATTAGGGACTGGATAGCCAGGTCTCAGTAGCAGAAATGTATGAGAACATTACAGAATGGTGGGAGGACTCTAAAAAGAACTGGCAGAAACTTTTTCAAAATAGAGCTACGTATATAGCCAATAAGGAATATATGCAATACCTGCAATTAAGACAATATTTACAGCATCTTATTTCCCAGGCTGAATTGTCTAAACAGGATTATAGTGCAATCATTAAAAACACTAAGGGAAAAATGTCTGACATTGAATGTAATAGGGCCAAGTCCCTAAACCAGGAATTGAGATTTGGGACTCAGGTAAGGCAAAAATCATTAAACCATTTCAAAGAGTGTAATAAGAGGGCTGAAAACAGATTTATTGCAGAACTAAGCACACCAACAGGACAGTTAGTAAATTCTCCACAGGAGATTTTGAATGTGGTAGAAGAATATGTAGCAGGTCTATTTGGTACCACCACTCTGGATCATGATCCTCTAATTTATTAAAATCATTGGGAAGTAATACAGATGTCTGAAATAGAGGTCCAAGATTTGATTAAAGATGTATCTGTAAAGGAAGTGACAGCAGCTATTTCCACAGCTAGCTCCACACTCTGCTCCAGGTATGGATGGATTAGGTCAGGATTTTATAAAACCTTTTAGTATAGAATTAGCCCCTGCTTTGGTGATTCTGTTTAATTATGTTTTAACATCATCAAATTACGCCCCTTCTATGCAGGAAGCAGCTCTTGTACTGCTCCACAAGAAAGGTCCAAGACAGATAATAGGTAACTGGTGTCCATTAAGTCTGTTAAATACAGATTTGAAAATCTGAAGTAAAATCCTGCAGACCAGATTATTGAAAGTAGCTCCAAAACTAATCTGTCCTTTTCAATCTTGTTCAATACCAGGCAGGAAACAACAGGACAATCTTATGGTTCTGAGGGAATTGCTCTTTAGAGGGCATGCAGGGCAAGCATTAGGGCTTCATCTTAAGTATTGACCAAGAGAAAGCTTTTGACAGGGTTTCCCACAAGTTCTTGTTTAAAACTCTCAGGGCATTTGGGATTCAGGAGGTTTTGTAAACTGGATAAAACAAATGTATAAAGGGGCAGCATCATTCCTTAGTATAAATGGTTGGAGGGGAAGAGGATAAAGGTTGAGCGAGGCATTAGACAGGGTTTGCCCTTTGGGCCCCTACTTTACACCTTTATCATAGATATTTTTGTTGAATGTTATTAAAAGAACAAAGGATCCTGCAGGAGTAGTAACTAGCACCTAGATTGTTCCCTGTCAAGTGTGCTAGTATCACGTAGATGATTTAGTTATAGCAATATCTTCTTAGTTCTGCAGAGGCTCTATAATATATTTCAGCAGTATTCCAAATTTTCAGGTTCTAAAATTAATGTAGGAAAGAGCAAAGGGGTTACAATAGGTGATACTTAGGAATTTTAGTTAGGGCATATAGGTGGTATTCAAGTGACTGATCAGCCCCATCTCTCTATTAAGTATAGAGTTTGGTCCAGGGGTCATGGCTATGTTAAACTGGAAGGGAAAGTGGAGAAGGCAAAATAGATTAATAGTTGGAAGGGACAACAACTGTCAAAGGAAAAAAAAGAGTGGCTTTAATTAAAACACTACTGGTCCCCATATTTCTCTACTTAAGTTATATATACACCCTCCTCCAATAAGTATGTTTACAGTCATTTACAGCATATTTTTTCAGGCATTCTGGGGCTCTAGATTCAATCCTGTTAAGAGGGAATATACATATCGTCCTGTTTGCGAAGGTGTGGTGGCAATGATCAACCCGATCGTGATTCTTTTTAGTACTTTTCTATCTGTGGTAATGGCCAGCCATGAGACCTGGGGATCCACCATGGAAGCTAATGTTAAATGCATGGCTAGAGCCATGCAAAAGGGTATGGGAGAATAAGAACCCCAGAGGGTTGAACAGATTGGCATACACTCCTCAATATGGAGTGGAATGTATAAAAATGCTGGTGAAATGGAACATTAGTATAGAACAGATAGTAATATTAGATAAGAAAAAAAAATATGGTTTGATTATAGATGCAGAATGTAGGACTGAAATAGTGTTCCCAGAGTGCCCTGACACACAGAAAAAAACAGTACTCCAACAGTTGGTGAACCCTAGACTTCCCCATTTTGTGTGGGATTGTGTTTGGTTGGTCAATTTTGGGAGATTAGGAGTAAGGGGTAATAACAAGCATAAACATCTTGAAGAGAGATATTGCCCCAGAGTGGCATGTGGGCAAATTGTGGAAACCCAACAACACTTATTTTTAGAATGTTCATATATGAAACCATTTTGGACATATTTGGCTAGAACATGGAAGGAGCCTTTGTTCGGAAATTTGAATTATACGACTGTATACTTAGTCTACCTAGACTTTAGTGAGGCATTTGACACAGTCCCACACAAAAGATTAGTAGTCAAATTAACCAGCCTGGGAGTGGGTCCCAGGGTGGTAGCCTGGGTAAAACATTGGCTGAACAACAGGACACAGAAGGTAATTGTAAATAGACTCCACTCTGAAGAAAGATGGGTTACTAGTGGGGTACCGCAAGGTTCAGCACTGGGTCCAGTCCTTTTTAATGTCTTTATAAGTGTCATTGCAGAGGGACTGGAAGGAAAAGTATGCCTCTTTGCAGATGACACAAAGATCTGCAACAGGGTTGATACATAAGGACGCGTGGAAA
Organism: Neoceratodus forsteri; assembly: GCA_016271365.2. NCBI lineage: Eukaryota > Metazoa > Chordata > Ceratodontiformes > Ceratodontidae > Neoceratodus > Neoceratodus forsteri. The sequence continues at coordinate 426,143,858 of CM028138.1, forward strand.
GGATGAGAAGGGACTTGGCAAGGTTGGAGGAATGGTCAGAAGTATGGCAGCTTGGATTCAATGCAAAGAAGTGCAAAGTAATGCACCTGGGAAACAAAAACCCAGGGGAAGATTACACAATGGGGGGAGAGGTAGTAACAAAAACCAAAATGGAAAGGGACCTGGGGGTAATCATATCATATGGCCTTAAGGTTGGCAAGCAATGTGAGAAGGCGGTAGGGAGGGCTGGGGGGATACTGGGATGTATAGGGAGAGGTATCATTAGCAGAAAACAGGAAGTTGTTATCCCTCTGTACAGACAGTTGGTGAGACCACATCTGGAGTACTGCGTCCAGTTCTGGAGACCCCATCTCCGCAAGGACATAGACAGGATGGAGGCAGTTCAGAAGAGGGCAACTAAAATGGTGCAGGGTCTGCAAGAGAAGCCAAACGAGGAGAGACTAAAGGAGCTGAATATGTATACCCTTGAGGAAAGGAGGGAGAGGGGGGCATGATAGAAACATTAGGTACCTCAGTGGAATTAACAAAGTCCAAGAGGGTAGCATCTTTCAGAAAAGAGATGTGCAAGAACAAGGGGACCATTCAAGATAGAGGGGGAAGGTCAGGGCATGAGAAAGTATTTTTTCACAGAGAGGGTGGTGGACGATGGAACAGCCTTCCTGAGGAGGTTGTGGGGTCTACAACTGTGGGAGAATTCAAGAATGTATGGGACAGACATAAGGCAATTTTTGTGGGGGGTAGGAAGAAATAGGCTGTTGGTTAAATAGGATCTGCAGCTTATCCTCTAGGTAGGGAAATGGGCAGACTAGGTGGGCCAAGCGGTTCTTATCTGCTGTCAAAGTCTATGTTTCTATGTATGTTTCTATGTAATGTATGGTCCTGTAGGAGGGCTATTTGGGAAATACCACAAAGACACTAAGTACATAGTATTTGCAACAATAAAATATTTTATTTGGCAGGCTAGGTGCATGTGGGTTCTGCAACAGAGAGAAGTATCTCATCTGGAACTTTTTCAGAATATTGGGATATCATTGACTAAAACCATGAAATTCGATATGATGAGATATACCCCTGAACCAGCTAGGCTTTTTTGGGTGAATTGCAGTGAATGGGGAATCAGTGATTAGGATATTATTTTGTAGAATATTGGTAGATTATAGTATACAGGACATTGACAAATGCAGAGCAATATGTATAATGTTTTCTTTTCTACTGAATCTTTCTTTTTTCTGTTTGTTACAATTGGTTAATAATTTTGTTTAGAATGTATATATAATGTATTTGTATTGTAATGAAATCCAATTTTCAATAAAATTCCCCTACTTTTTTCGATAAGTGCCATGGGATCTTTAACATCCACCTGAACTACCACCAATCCAGGCAGATGGGACCTTGGTTTAGCATCTCATCCGAAAGATGGCACCTCACAAGTGCAGCACCCCTCTCATGCTGCACTATAGTGTCAATATTGGGATATTCACCCAAGTGCCAGATGTGGGAACTGAACCCACAGCCCTCTGATCTCCTGGCCTCAGAGGCGAGTGTGCTACCTACTGAGCCACTGACACTGGCAAAATGAGGTGGAGGTGTTGCCCTGTACCTCCAGGACCACATCACTACCACCTCGATAAGCTGCTCAGCCTCTACCTCCCTGATTGAGTGGATACTCATGGAGTTATCCCTGGGGACAGCAAAAAAACTTTGCCTGGGCTGCTGCTACAACCCCCCCCATGGGGAATCTTCAGGGCCTAGAGAATTTCCTGGGTGGGCTAGCGCATGCTACCCCACCAGAGAGACGCCATGTTACTCAGAGACCTTAACATTAATTAGGTAACTTCTCCTGCCTCTATCCAAGCAACGCTTGTAAAGTTGCACAACCTGGAGCAAATCATCTCCTTTCCCACCAGACACAATCCCCACTCGCAAAACCATTCTGTTCTGGACGGGATTGTCACAAATCGAGCCGACAAAGTCCTCTAGGTTGGCACCATGGCTGACTCAATAAGTGACCATTCCCCCACTTATATCATACTGACCACCAAAACCAAGCAATCCCCCCAACTTCTGTCCTTCAGGAGGTTCAATTGCCATGACCCGGACTCGGTCCTTAGGGAAGTGGGGGTCCATAAATTGGACTACCTTATACCAGCAGAGCAATGTCTCTTCTGCTGTCTCTTATCTAATGGACACCTTTCATGCATTACAGGATTAACTGTTCCCCATCACCACCAGAAGAGTCAGGGGTGGATGTACTCGCTGGCTGTCCAAAGAATTACTCGCAAAAGTGAAAGAAAGGGACAATACATGGAAGCTCCATAAGGAGACTCCCTTCCCTCAATTATGGAATGCCTACTGGCAGCTGTGAAGCTATTGCAAGAAGACTGCCAGATCACTAAAAAGTAAGTACTACATCAACCAGCAAAAAAATGCCCTCGGCAACCCCCGTGACTTCTGGGCCATCACTGGGTCCCTCCTAAATCCCAAATCCAACAAGTAAATTACGCAGCTTACATCAGCCTCAGGTCCCATTTCTGATCCTGTAAAAATTGTAGATCTTTCCAATATTATGTTCACTGACCTTACTCCACACCTAAGTAAGCTGCCCCTCCAGCCTCCCACTAATCATGTCAACCTCCCCTGCAACCTCTAGGCATCGGTGGATGTTAACACTCCTCCTTGTTCTATTTTAGGGCCATCAGCTGCAGCATAACCATCAAACTACTGAAGAGTCTCCCAGCCCAAGGAAGCCTTGGGAGTGATGGGCTATACCCAACATTTCTGAAACTCATCTCTCCAGCCATCATCAAACCCCTGACCTTTATATTCAACCTTGCTCTCTCAATGTCCACAGTGCCTAACACATGGAAACATGCACATGTGGTACCCATCTACAAAGCTGGTGACCCCCTTGCCCCGGAAAACTATAGAGCCATCTTCCTTCTCCCTCACCTCAGCAAATTACTGGAAAAAATTATCCACTATCAACTGTCCGAGCATCTGGAAAAATATAACTTTCTGTGTCCACTCCAGCAAGTTTCTGCAAACATCATAGCGCCTCCTCTGCCCTTACCCTTTTCTCCAACCATGTCCTGAGAAACATGGACATAGGCAAGGCCACAGGTGCAGTATTTGTAGATCTATCAAAGGCCTCTGACCTAGTGGACCATCACCTTCTTCACTCCACCTTGCGCCACTTCGGTTGCTCACCAGACACTGCTACATGGTTCCACAGCTACCTGTCCAGTATGTCCCAATCTGTTCTGATCAGAAAGGTGCCCTCTGCATCACTACCCACATGCACTGGAGTACCACAGGGCTCCATACTTGGCCCACTGTTCTTCTCAATGTTCATTAATGCTCTCCCCTTCGAAAGCCTAAACTGCAGTGCACTCCTCTATGCTGATGATTTGGTACTGTACCACAGTGACATATCCCTGGAGAAAATCTCATCCACCCTATCAACTATGGTGCTGCTCATGGCTGGTTCCTCTCCAGGAAACTGCTTGTGAATGAAAAAAGAAAACCAGAGCCATGCTGTTTGGCTCAAAGCCTTTTCTTGTCAAGGTCGCCAAGTCAAACCCATCCCTACTCATACACTCCCCAGCTGGTCCACCGCTTGACACAGTCTCCTCCTTCAAATACCTAGGGGTGACACTAGATCCCTCCCTAACATTCAATGGACACATAACAAACATCATAAGCAAAACACACCAAAAACTTGGGGCAGCCTACAGAACCAGACTGTTTCTGTCTCCGGATGCCCCCTGACCATAGCGCAAGGTAACCTCCTCCCTCTGCTTGACTACTGCTCCCCTGTCTACTCCTTCTCCGCTGCCTTCTTGCCTCGCTCTCACCTCATTACTACGTACAACTCCATCTGCCGCTTTGTTCTCCAAGCACCCTACTCTACACCACTGCACACTCTACAAATCCCTAGGGTGGCCCAATCTCCAGGGACATTTCATCTATGCCATGGGCTGCCCAATTGATAACTCTCTTAGGAATCACCACCTGTCCCCTTTCGCCTCTCTGCTCGTAGACAAGGTTGCACTTTGAACCCTCAGGTCTTTCTTCACTCTTTCTCTGGAAGTTCCACGCACCCATTCTGCCATGGGCAGTAAAGCCTTCTCTGTGTCAGCCTCCTCCCCCTGGAACAGGCTCTCACTAACAATCCGCTCCTCCCCCTCACACATGTTACGCAAAAACAACCTACGAGCCTGGCTCCTGACTGAATCCTCCTGCAACTGTTCCCGAGGCCATGTCTCAGCTCAAGATCCACCCTAGCCCCCACACTGCACCGCTTTTCTGCACTGCCTCTACCTCAAACATTTACTTGTCAGCCACCATCCCTGCCCTCTAGTCCTGATTGCACTTATGTATTTTTGTTTGTTGTCCTTGCTAACTTATTTCCTCAGGGTTAATCAGGGTTAATCAGGGCTGTCTCTGACAAGATAAACTGCTGTATTATAGTTTCATGTTTTTTAACACCTCTGTTTAAATGAATTACAACTCAACTACTGTAAATAAGCCTTTTTCTGTGTATTTGTACATACATCTTTGCTCTGTAGACCAAGACCTACATATTGTTACTCAGTATCTACTTCTCTGAATCCATATTGTTTCACAGTCCTTACATGTACTTGTGCTACTGCTCATATATGCACTTTTTGTACAATTTCTAATGTCCAACTTGCTGCCTCATTGTTGGGGCCTGGGTTGTGGCTGAAATCATTCCTTGTGGATCAGTCCACTTACCCAGTTATCAAAGACATAAATAAATAAATAAGTAAATAAATTAGACTAGCTAGACTGTAAGGCCTTTATCTGCTGGTATGTTTGTGTCAAGAGAGAGGGGCTTCCACGGGCCTGGGGAAAGTTGGGTAGTAGACTCAGTAGCCCAGAGGTGTTTGGAGACAGTCACGTCCCCTTTTATTTATCCTATCTCTTCTAAAGCTAGAGTATTCATTTAATTTTATTTTATCATCAGAGATTTAGTTGGTTAGCCAAATCTTGGAAAGGGTGATGATATCAAACTTAGAAGCCAAGATTCATGCTTCCAGTTGATCAGTTTTGGCTGGAAATCTCTGAATGTTCAGGTGCACTAAACTCAGGGCAAATTTTAGAGGCTGGTTGCTGGAAGGGTGCAAGGGTCCTGGGTGGGGGTGGACAGAGACAGACATTAGAAGCAAAGAAGTACTAAATGCATGTGTCTGGGAAGGTACCAGAGCCTCTTGCTGTAGTGCTTTGGGGTGGGGCAGTAGTCCTGACAAATGTAGCATTAATCAGGTTAAAGCAGACCTCCCAGGACACCAAAAACTTATAGAATTGTGCCAGGTGATGGGACTCAGGCGAGAGAGATGGGAAGTCTGTTCTCCCCAAAGGCTGGAGATAGGGGGAATATAATCAGTTCCCCTACCTCGGGAGGTGCAAGTTGGAGAAGGACTGACACTGCATGAAGCCACCTATGGTGAGGTGTAGGGGTGGGTATTGGAACATGGGGAAAAGTGGGGGTGCTGAAGTTCAAAAGGGCACAGGTAAAAAGTTTTTTTTTTGCATGAAAAGTAGCATTTTGAATGCTCATGGGCAAACATTGGGGGGCTGCATCACCTCTGCCCCTATAGGTTCTGGCACCTACAGCAGGAATTATGCAGTCTGGTTAGGCTCCAAAAAGCCCTAATACCTCTGGTATAAATATATATATGCACACTGCTTGACTGTATGTGCTAATATATACTGTACAGTAGCTTATATTCGCGCCCTCTTTATTTAGCGCAGAGCAGGGTGCAGTGCTATTTAGCGCCCTGTTAAATTAGTGCATCAGCTTCATGTCCAATTATAGCACTATGCTCCTTGTCATATTAGCGATCAGCTTATTTTAGCACTTTTGTCAGTTAAGCTAATATAGTGAAAATAAACTGAAAGCTAATATTTCCTGCTGTACAGTAATATATTCTTTGCAAAAAACTGTGTTAATGCACCAGTTAGAGTTCAGATTAAAGTGACAAAAGTAGGGAAATGCAGTGTAGGATTTACAACCCTAACGCCCCACCCTCACCCTCCAAGCATAAAAGAAAAAAACATTATAGTTTTATCTGCCTTGAGTCTTGGCAAATCAGGGCTGGGGTCTTCCTTGGGGTTATCAACCCTAACGCTCCACCCCATTCTATCAGCAAATGAGATCAGATGTGCAGACTATATGAAACGGGGTGAGGCCAGGGTTAGGGTTGATAACCCCAAGGAAGACCCAGTCCTGATTTGCCAAGACTCAGGACAGCCAAAACCATAATGTTCTTTTATGGGAGTGGGGTGTTAGGGTTAGAAACCCTAACACCACATTTCTCTGTGTTTGTCACTTTAATCTAAACCCTAACTGGTACAGTAACACAGTTTTCTGCAAAGAATCTCCTTACTATTTGAGATGGTGTAATTGTATCCTTATTCATGCAGGTCCCCACGTGAACACATCCATCTGCCTAGGGTCAAGTCAAGTTTATTGATCATCTAAAACATCATAATATTGTACATTAAAAATATTTTTAAAAAATGAGGCCGTGTAAAAATGTACATAAAATTATAATAATAAGTACAAATCCGGCCCGGTGGTGCAGAGGGCTGAGGTGCTGGATGTCTCTCCTCGTGGCAACCTGACGACCCAGGTTCGGGAGCAAGCCTAGTCATCAGAGGTTGGCATTTGGGGTTGGCAAAGCAGGATGGAGTAGCTGGAGCTTGTAAGTCTGCCTTCTGGGAGGTGTGCAGTACGCATCCTTCGGCCTCGGCATTGCCGGTGGAGACGGTCTGGGCGTGCAAGGAAGGGGCTGGCGAGGCCACGGGGCGGTACACATTGCTGTAAGGCACATCCATGCTCCACATGCATGCGTCCTTCTCCTAGGGTCCTTGGGAAAAAGGGAGAAAATCGGAAAAAGCAGCCAGCGGCAGGATGGCGACCGACTCTCCGCAGGCACTACTCCTGGACCGGGTGTAAGGTAAGCCCCGGTAATTCTGGGGGACGGAGCTGGGGGAGTTAGTCAGATGGGGGTCGCATGATGCGAGGAGAAACAGAGTGGAGATAAAAAATAATAAGTACAAATCATATTCAATTCCAGCTATATATCACAATGTAAACATAAATATCACAATCAGGTCTATATATGTACAAAATTGGTTTTAAAAGGTTTCTAATTATTATTACTACCTATGAATAGTTTCTTTTGAGTAAAAACACATTTTCTTTTGTGGCTAATCAAGGAGGAAAGGAATTTGGATATCATTTCTGCATCTTCTTTTACCTTGGGATGTAGCAAGATGAATATTGGGTCATAATCAAAGTTTGCATATTTAATCAAAAAATCCTTTAGGATTTTTTCTCGTTGAAGATTATAAAGAGGACACTGAGTTAAAATATGAAAAAAAGTCTCCTGGAAACCTCTGTTACAGTTACAGGTGATTTCTTGGTTATACCTGTCAGGGTGATATTTATTAAAATAAGTTTATTTAGAAGATAGTATACCAGATCTGGCCCAAGTAATTGATTTCCTTGAATTTGGGGCTAGAGGCAAAATGAGTAAATTTTATTGGATGCTAAACCATGGAGCTTAAACATAGAAACATAGACTTTGATGGCAGATAAGGACCACTTGGCCCACCCAGTCTGCCCATTTCCCTACCTGCTGAATAAGCTGCAGATTCTAGTTAACCAACAGCCTACTTCCTGCCACTCCCCACTACAATTGCCTTATGTCTGTCCCATGCATGTTTGAATTCCCCCACTGTTTTAGACCCAACAACCTCCCCAGGAAGGTGGTTCCATGCATCCACCACTCTCTCCTGAAAAACATTTTCCTCACATTACCCCTGAGCCGTCCCCCCATCTTTAAATTGTGCCCCCTTGTTCTTACACATCTCTTTTTCTGAAAGATACTACCCTCCTGGACTTTGTTGATTCCCTTCAGGTACTTGAACGTTTCTATCATGTCCCCCCGTCCCTCCTTTCGTCAAGGGTATACATATTAAGCTCTTTCAGTCTCTCTTCATATGGTTTCTGATGCAGACCCTGCACCATTTTAGTTGCCCTCCTCTGGACTGCTTCCATCCTGTCTATGTCCTTGTGTAGATGAGGTCTCCAAAACTGCACACAGTACTCCAGATGGGGTCTCACCAACTGTCTGTACAGAGGGATAACCACTTCCCTTTTTCTACTTGTGATGCCCCTTCCTGTGCATCCCAGTATCCCCCTGGCTCTCCTTACTGACTTCTCACATTGTTTACCCACCTTTAGATCATCTGATATGACTACCCCCAGGTCCCTTTCCATTTTTGTTGTTGTTAGTACCTCCCCTGCTGTTGTGTACTCTTCTCCTGGGTTTTTGTTTCCCAGGTGCATTACTTTGCACTTCTTTGCATTGAATCTAAGTTGCCATATGTCTGACCATTCCTCCAACCTGCCAAGTCCCTTCTCATCCTTTCTACCCCCCCTTGTGTATCAACTCTGTTACAGATCTTTGTGTCACCTGCAAAGAGGCATACCTTTCCCTCCAGACCCTCTGCAATGTCACTTATAAAGATGTTAAAGAGGACTGGACCCAGTACTGAGCCCTGAGGTACTCCACTAGTGACTCCCCTTTCTTCGGAATGTGTTCCATTCACTATTACCTTCTGTGTCCTGTTTTGCAGCCAGTTTGCTACCCAGGCTACCACCCTGGGACCCACTCCCAGGCTGGCTAACTTGATTATTAATCTTTTGTGCGGACTGTGTCAGATGCCTTGCTTAAAGTCTAGGTAGGCCATATCCACAGCCCCTCCCTGGTCTATTACTTTGGTCACCCAGTCAAAGAAATCTATTAGATTCATCTGACATGACCTTCCTGCTGTAAATCCATGCTGCTTTGGATCCTGTGCCCCGCTGGCCTCTAGGTACTCAACAATTCTTTCTTTCAGAAGTGATTCTATCATTTTCCCTACCACTGAGGTCAAACTTACAGGTCTGTAGTTTCCTGCTTCTGCCTTGCTCCCACTTTTGTGAAGGGAATCACATCTGCCCTCCTCCAGTCCTCAGGTACCACCCCATCCTCCCATGATTTGTTAAAAGTGTGGTCAGTGGTGTCACTAGGTCCTCCCTTAGTTCTTTTTAGGATTCTGGGTGAATCCCATCAGGCCCCATTGCTTTGTCCACCTGAGTTTTAGGAGTTCTTCAGGACTCTTTCTCTGTAAATGGACTTGTGTCACCCCACCTACCCAGAGTGCTTCTATTGTCTGGTTTAGGTAACTCCTCCTCATCTTCTTTTGTGAATACTGAGCAAAAGTATTCATTCAGTATCTCTGCCTTTTCACTGTCTCCCTCTGCCCACCTCCCCTCTCCCTTATTAATCTTCACTATTCCTCCCTTAACCTTTCTATGCTCCCTAATGTACCTATAAAATGTTTTATTCCCCTTCTTAACTGAATTGACTATTTTTTCCTCGGTTTGGGCTTTTGCTATTCTGACTGCCTTCCCACTTCTTTCTGCTTTAATTGATACAGTTCCCTGTCGTGTTCCTTCTGTGATTCCTTATACTTTTTGAATGTAGCCTTTTTCTCCTTAACCTTCCGTGCCACCTCTTTTGAGAACCATAGTGGTTTTTTACTCTGCTTTGTTTTCTTTATCTGTTTCACACAAAGGGTTGTTGCCTCTATTATGGCACTTTTGATTTATCTCCATTGTTCTTCCACCCCTCCTTTTTGGCCATTTGCTAGTGTATTCCTCAGGTATTCACCCATTTTGCCAAAGTCAGCTCTTCTAAAGTCCAGTATGCTTGTTTTTGTATGGCTAGTCTCCATGGTTGTGCTTATTGTGAAGCACACTGTGCAGTGGTCGTTTGTTCCAGATAACATTCTGTGGTGATTTGCATATGCAGCCCATGATGCTTTGCATTGTGGGGGCATGTGTGATGTTGTATTTTCTTGAAACTTGGCTTCCCAGCCAAATGCCCCTTGGGGTAACCCTTGCCTCAGTGTTTGCGCACAGAGGTTCTTTGTCTTTTAAATGTTTTTTTATTTTAATGGGTTCACCACAATATATCCAAGGCACACTGCCTATAGGGTAGCTGGTCCACCCCACTGGGGTGTCAAACAGACAAGGCATACTGATGAGTCCTGGTAGGACAAAACACGTGTCTATGTCTTCTGTTAGCATCCTTTGCAAACTGTATGAGAGGCCTTTTGGCACTATGCAATTCTGCTTAAAGTTGGACCAGCATAACATTCTGTGGTGATTTGCATATGCAGCCCATGATGCTTTGCATTGTGGGGGCATGTGTGATGTTGTATTTTCTTGAAACTTGGCTTCCCAGCCAAATGCCCCTTGGGGTAACCCTTGCCTCAGTGTTTGCGCACAGAGGTTCTTTGTCTTTTAAATGTTTTTTTATTTTAATGGGTTCACCACAATATCCAAGGCACACTGCCTATAGGGTAGCTGGTCCATTCCACTGGGGTGTCAAACAGGCGAGGCATATTGATGAGTCCTGGTAGGACTAAACACGTGTCTATGTCTTCTGTTAGCACCCTTTGCAAACTGTGTGAGAGGCCTTTGGCACCATGCAATTCTGCTTAAAGTTGGACCAGCATAACATTCTGTGGTGATTTGCATATGCAGCCCATGATGCTTTGCATTGTGGGGGCATGTGTGATGTTGTATTTTCTTGAAACTTGGCTTCCCAGCCAAATGCCCTTTGGGGTAACCCTTGCCTCAGTGTTTGAGCACAGAGGTTCTTTGTCTTTTAAATGTTTTTTTATTTTAATGGGTTCACCACAATATATCCAAGGCACACTGCCTATAGGGTAGCTGGTCTATCCCACTGGGGTGTCAAACAGACGAGGCATACTGATGAGTCCTGGTAGGACAAAACACGTGTCTATGTCTTCTGTTAGCACCCTTTGCAAACTGTGTGAGAGGCCTTTTGGCACCATGCAATTCTGCTTAAAGTTGGACCAGCATAACATTCTGTGGTGATTTGCATATGCAGCCCATGATGCTTTGCATTGTGGGGGCATGTGTGATGTTGTATTTTCTTGAAACTTGGCTTCCCAGCCAAATGCCCTTTGGGTAACCCTTGCCTCAGTGTTTGCGCACAGAGGTTCTTTGTCTTTTAAATGTTTTTTTATTTTAATGGGTTCACCACAATATATCCAAGGCACACTGCCTATAGGGTAGCTGGTCCATTCCACTGGGGTGTCAAACAGACGAGGCATACTAATGAGTCCTGGTAGGACAAAACACGTGTCTATGTCTTCTGTTAGCACCCTTTGCAAACTGTGTGAGAGGCCTTTTGGCACCATGCAATTCTGCTTAAAGTTGGACCAGCATAACATTCTGTGGTGATTTGCATATGCAGCCCATGATGCTTTGCATTGTGGGGGCATGTGTGATGTTGTATTTGTTTGTTCCCAGATGTCTACTGACTTCTAAATTTGTGATCCTCTCTCCATTTGAGAGTACCAGGTCTAGTATTGCTCCCTCCCGAGTGGGTTCCAACACTAGCTGTCTAAGGCCTGCCCCCTGCAGAGCATCGAGAATGACCCTGCTCTTGGATGTGACTGCAGTACTTGTCATCCAGTTAACATCTGGCATATTCAGGTCCCCCATCAACAGTATCTCCCCTTTTTTAGCCATTTTGAGAATGTCCTCTATCATTTTCTTGTCCATTTCCTCCCCCTTGAGATGGGGGTCTGTATACAACCCCTGTGTGGATTGTGATGCTGTTCCCTGTCTCCAATATGACCCAGAGTGCCTCTTGTTCTCCCTCTTTACTTTTTAGTCCTGTAGCTTTGATCCCTTCCCTTATGTATAGAGCTACTCCACCTCCTCTTTTTCCCCTCCCTGTCCCTTCTGTAGACTGTGTACCCCGGTATGTTGACATCCCAGTTATGGTTCTCTGTGTACCATGTTTCCGTGACTGCCACAATATCCAATTGTTCATCTTCCGTCAAGGCTACTGGCTCAGGAAGCTTGTCTCCCAGACTACGGGCATTGGTACTCATTGCCCTCCATGTAATGTTGGCTTTATCCTTTTTTCCCCCATGCTTGCTCTTTTGCCCTTGTCTATTTTTCCATTTACCCCTATCCTGCCCTCTGTTGAGCACTGTACCTCAGTGTTTACCTTACTACCTGGCATGTTTTGTGGGGGGAGGCTTGACATTTCCTGCCTCTTATTAGCACCTCCCCATGGCTAGTTTAAAAGCTTGCCAAGGAAGCATTTAAACCTGTCACTTAGGATCTTGGTTCCCTTCATGGACAGATGCAGACCATCATGACAGTATAGACCTTCATCTCTCCAGGTGTACCCCCAGTCCCCAATAAAGCCAAAGCCCTGTGCTCTGCACCAGTTTTGCAACCATTCATTAAACTGCATGGTGTGTAGTACCCTAGCCTCACCCCTGCCATGGACTGGCAGCACCTCTGAGAAGGTAACCGTGCTTGCTACCTGTCTGAGGCCCCTCCCCAACTCCACAATTTCATCCTGCACTGCACTGATCCCATGCCTAGCTAGGTCATTTGTCCCAAGGTGGACAATGATATCTAGTTCCCTCTCCTGTGATGCTTGTTTTTGAGATCTTACTTGCTCCATTTGTTCTATTTGGGCTACAGAAAATAATGTATGTTTAATTAAATTTTTATATGATGGGGAAATTGCAGTACCCAGCTGGTAATCTTTCCAGAGATGCAATACATTGTCTTTAGTAAGAACAGAAGTTAGAGCTTTTAACCAAGGAGAAGATAATCCATTCTTCAGCCATAGGGTTTTTTCAGTGAAACAATCTATAGGAATAAAGATAAGTGGGTTATTTAAGCAATAATGCCCGACAGGGTATGTGTTGTGCTGGGATAACGTCACGCCTCAGGTGGTTGGGGCCGAGTGCGTCCAACAACTGAGGCGTGATGTTATCCCAAACGACACACACCCTGGAGGGCATTATTGCTATTATACAATGGCTCGTTGTTATATATAAAATAAAAATAAATATTTTAAAGAATGTTTTTTAGTGTGGAAAAATATTTTTGTTTCTTAAGAGGAGATGCAAAAAACGAGGTCATCTAGCTCATCATATAGCTCATCTACAGGTTCACAGTGAGGCTGAGACTAGACCTGTGATGTTGTACTGGGATAACATCATGGGTCTAGCCCAAGATTGACCAATCAGAGACCAGGAAATTTTCTTGCCATTGTATAATAATGATTTTAAGCCAATCGGCAACTAGACGGAGGTCGATTAGAGAGGCTATAGGGATTCTACCAAGTTCAGATCTAACTGTTGAATTGGATGTAGATAGGGGGATCTGCAATAAGGACTTGGAGTAAAAAGACAGAGGTAATTCTAAATTGGGATTATGTTTCATTCCCAACACTTCCACTCCATATAAAAGAAGAGGATTGATTATGGCCTCCCCTGCCGTAAGTGTAGGGCCTACAGCGTGACCACCATATTTATAATTAAAGTGTTGTAATGCATTAGCCATACACCTTGCCTTCATTATTTGTTCTTTAAAATGAGAGGTCCAGTGGCCATTAGATGTAAATTGTATACCAAGGTAAGTATATGAAGACACAACTTCAATAGGGTCCTTATCCAGGTATAGCTTCAGTGGTGATACTTTTGCCCCGAAAATCACAACTTTGGTTTTCTTAAGATTGATTTTAAGTTCTAAACAATTGCATTTAATCTTTAGTAGGTCAATTTTGTGTTGTAAACCTGCAGGGGAAAGGGAAAAGAGGACCAAGTCATCCACATAGGCAAGTATATAAATATCAGTATTATTAATTTTAGGAGAGTCCAATGGTAGAAGAGTGTTAAACTGCAGTAGTGAGTCAGTATACTGCAGATACTGAAAAGTAATGGAGCTGATAACCATCCCTGTTTTACTCCCTTAGTTGTTTTGAAGTATTCAGAAAGATTTCCATAGTTATCATATCTAACGGCCGTGGAGGTATTAAAATGGAGAAGGAAAATTGGAATTAATAAAGTCAAGGGAAGACCTTTTGTGTGTAATATGTCCCATAATTTTTCTCTAACCACTGAGTCAAACACAGTGGCAAAGTCTGCAAAAAAGGCATAAAGCTGCATTTTCCTAAGGAATCTATATTTTTCCAAAAGATGGGCAACTATAAAAATATTATCAGTAGCTGAGAAGCCATGATGGAATCCTGCATGAAATTTTGACAAGGGAGAAATGGATTCAACCCAATTTTGAAGTTTTTCCAGTAAGATCCTAGTGAATATTTTATAACAGATGTTTATTAAACTAATTGGGTGATAGTTAGCTGGTATTTGATACGAGTCTTTTTTTGTGAATAGGTACAATTATATTTTTAGTCCATGATGGGGGAATAAATCTTTCTTTAAGACAGGCATTGAAGAAATTAGTTAAGAAAGGGACCCAATAGTTCTTGTGTTCTTTATATAGTTCCCCAGGGATAGTATCCAGGCCAGGGGCCTTGTTATTAGCTAGTTGGGAAATTGCCTGTTGCACTTCACCTAGTGTAATAGTTAATGGTTGAAAACTTTCAGATGAAAACCAAACAGGGAGTTTAGTATGATTAGTTATCAAGGTTTCTCTATTAAATACATTTTTGAAGTGTGTTACCTTTCTTAGGGATTCTATTCTTTCAGAATCTATATCAGTAGGGAAGGCTGATGTAGCTTTACCCCTTTTGCTACAATTGTCTCAAATAACTTTGTGTCTTTAGCCTTAATTACTTGGTGCATGAGGTCCCATTGTTTATGGGTAAATTCTGATTTCTTTAAAGCAATACATTTTTTGTAACTTTTCCTTTATTTAAGTGAACAAATTTATCTTTGGATGGATTCCTTTTAATGTTTCTGATTAACTTCCCAAGGTTATGTTTTTCTTTTATGCATTACACATCAAACCAGGTATTAGGTTTTGAGTTATTATTGCCAGTAGAATATATTGTTGCCTTAATTAACTGGTAACATGACTCGAGCTGATTTAATATATGGTGAGCCTTAGCTGTACCTTGAGATTAAGAGAATAAAGAAGAAAAGGTTTGAGAGTAGATTGCCTCTGCAAACTTCTCCCTTGCTTTGCTATTAAAACTAATTTAGAATTGCCACTTAAAGCCAGAGATGCTAGAGTCTTACTAGAATTATTGTGGTCCAGGTAATTTACAGATAAGTCTACTGAAAGCAATAAGGCTGCATGGTCACTTTCAGGCCTCATCTGTACAATATGTTTTTTGAATTGTTCCTAGCTCTCCAGGAAATAACAAATAACACTTTGACCATTAGCAGAAAAGAAGGTGCACGGACCCTCTTGATCACCTTCCACTCTGCCATTAAGTATTAATAAGTTATTATTTTTGATAAAATCTTGAAGACTCTTGTCAGCATCATTCTGAATATTATCAGTTGAATTCCTCAAACATAAATTTTCCAAATACATTTGTACCTGAAGCGTAGGTAAATTATCAAACTCTGCAATTCTTGAGTTAAAATCCCCTGCCAATAATACAATATTAACTTAGAATTTAAGAATCATTGTATCAATTTCCTGTGCCAGTATAGTCCAAAGATCATACTGCAAGTTTGTCTGATATTTTGGGGGAATATATGCATTGACAATTAGGTACAATAAATTATCCCACTTAGAAACAGTTACAAATTCTTGGGTTGGCGCAAGGTGATCAAGAATCTTCATTCCTTTCCTTATTTTAAAAAAGGTAACCAACTCTCCCACCTTAGGTTTGCCATAGAGATTATGTTTGATAGCAGGTATGTAATAAGATTCATAACCATTGATAAGTGGCTGCTCTATATCCCAAGTTTCCTGGAACACAAAGACATCATAGTTCTGTATGAACTTGAGTCAATGATGGTCTACTAATTTATTCCCTGTGCCAGCAATATTCCAGATGAGTATGTTGGCATCCTCTGTCTGGGGAGATTGGTCAGAAACTAAACTAACAGAAGGATTATTCAATCGTGATAGTCACATAGATTCTTCAGTTTCCACCACATGTGTATTTAAGTGTTCCAGTTCTGTGAATGCTACCAGGTGGATACGGGCACTATCAAGTTTATGCATGTTCTGAAGTAAACAAAATAAATCTAATGACTTAATGTAACAGTCTATCTGAGCCCCATTAATCCCTGTATAAATCCTTTCAACAGTTTCTGAATCAGAAGGGGAAATTTTTATATTGAGGGAAGTGGCCAATAAAGCCCAAACAAAAGATGTCAACATCCTACCATTGCCACCCCCCAAATATTCTATTCCAAAGATGGACAATATCCAGGCCTTTTCCTGACTTTCAAAGTTCCAGTTTAAGAGAGAGAAAGCTGAGCAAAAGGTTTCAAAGGAGAGTAAATGACATGCTTTGTCAATCCTGTAAGTATGTTTCCAAATTGTGGGCCATGCAACAGGTGAAGAGATGTTAAGCCCTGAGCAGTTGAGTTTTTGTTGTTTAGCCCGAATATTTTTAGTAGTATCCATATTGGGAATTAACACATATACTGCGTGTGATGTGTTTGTCCTATCTCTGTGAACAAATATAATGGAATTAGCTGCCAAGGGTAATTCCAGTTCAGCTCTGAACAGGTAGGTTATTAGATCCAAGATCTAGATTAGATCTTGTGTTTCATATGGTTTAGTGTATATGCTCTCTAATTTGAATATGTCCTCCTTTCCTGTAGTTATGATTTGGTTTGGGGAATGAAGTGGTGCTTTTTCCTGTGGCACTATTGGTGCCTGTGCCTCCTTTGAGCTGATGATATCAGTTTTACCTACTGTAAATAAGGGGAAATAGTATTCTTGTTGGCACTTTCTGTCTCTATAATGATGCTTCTCTCTATAGTTGCAGGGGCACTGGAGGTCATTTCAGCTTTACTTTCTAGAGTATACTTTTTGTTTTCTTTCTCAGAGCCAGATCTGTTCTGGGTGACATTTAAAAGATCCTTGACTGAATACTTCAAGAGAATAGGATTGAGAGTCTCAACTTCTTTTTTTGCTTCTAACAGTGGAGGATAATTATTAATTTTGCCCTTACACTTTTTACTTTTTTTATTTTGTACCTTTTTCGCCTTTTTATGTGATATTATTTTCATTTTCCCTTTAGGTTTAGGGGCATGTGGGATATTAATTGTAGAGAATGAAAGAGTTCCAGATTTTTTCTTTGGGAGATCTTTTTCAAGGGCTTCTATTTTCAAAGACAGCTCATTGGACTTCTCCAAGAATAGAGAAGCTAATCCTTCTACGTGGTGTTTAAGGTTATTATAAGCTTCTAGTAATACTATGTTCACCATAATATGATGTGCAATGGCTTTAACAGTATACTTAGACATAGTATCAGGGCACTGAGCTAGAAATTCTGGTTCAAGTTTAATCTTTTCCACTTCTCTGTCAAACCTTTCAAAGACTTTGTTAGGTGACCCAGCCAATACTGAAAAATCTTCTATCTGAGAAAGTGGGGTATTAGAGGCTTCAGTGAGCTCCAGGGGGCTAAACAAATCCAATCTTGTTGGATAGAATGAAATTTCAATGCCCTGATCTTGAGACCTTAGATTATCTCTGCCAGAGAAGTTCGAAGCTCCATCCAGCGTATCTAGTACTTCAGTACCAAGATCTTCATTTCCCACCTTGGGGTTAGAATATGTCTGGTTTTTGAGAGAGATAATATAATTTGTGATTTTACCTTGCTTATCCTATTCTATTTTGACTGGTAATGCCGATTTACATATTTTTGGCTCCTAGAGTAGAACGGAGGTAGGGAGAATATCTTAGGTGTTAGGATTCCCTACTTCCATTTCCACCAGTTGGAGATCTTTATATAATCTAGCTTTCAAACAACATGAAGTCTTGCTATATTATGACATATGCAGTATAACCCCAGGTTAGAACTACTCCGGAGGTGAAAGAGTTAACTTTCCATGCCAGGCATGAAACCTTGAGCGCGAGCTCGGTTGAAAACTCTGTCTGTTGTTGATCAAACTTAAACTGTCAGATTCTTTACTCCGCCTCACTGAACAGTCGCTCCGGAGATTTCTCCTGCTGCTCGGTTCGTTTGTCAGTTAAAAAGTTATAATTTTCGGTTTATTGACCGAAATTAAACTGCAATCGGTCGGTTCAAGCTCTGTCTGTGGTATTGTAAGTAATAGATAGGCTTACATTTATTTTCTTCTGTGTGGAACTTGTAAACATCTTTTTCCGTTCGGTTTGAACTGATCAGATTGGTTTAAAATAACTTTCTAGTCCTTTAGAGTGCGGTTCCCGGTTCTTATCCGTTCTAAAAAAAACGGATTTCATTATGGTTTTTTCCACAGCCCGTGACACAGTTGGGAACCGATAAGAGAGTCTTGCTTGGCGGATTGCCACTAATGGGCAAGTTTTGGTTAGGCTGGCACTATGTCTGAGAAACCCAAAAGAAAAACTGGACCCACTGGGTTTCAGCACTGTGGCCTCTGGGGGAAGCTTTGTTAAGGCTGACCCACACACCACCTGTGTATATTGTCTGGGGTTTGACCACCTCAATGCAGACTGCCAGATTTGTAAGAATTTTCCTGCTGCCACCGTGGAAAGAGAGTTGGTAGGCTCAGGAAAGGGAGGCCAAAAGTCCGCTGACCCAGATGGCCAGCCGGTTCGGTTCTAACTGAACCTGAGGAGTGCCCTCTGACCAGGCCTTCCTCGGGCAAATGAAGAGCCAGCTCTGAGGGCGGTTCCAAACTAAAGGGGCTAGAAAGTCAGCTAGTGTGGAGCCAAAAGTTCTTTCTCCAACCGCTGAGGAATAGCGAAGTTATTCAAATTGTCTCTTTCTCTCTGTTCCGTTCAACCGACGCCACAAGGAAGCGCTCAGTTCGACGGTTCCAATCGTTCAAGATTATGATTTTGAGGATTTTTATGAACCGGAGGAAGGGAGGGGTATGAGGAGAGGAATGTGATTTTGAAGGTCTGAGTGCCCATTGAACCGGACATCTCTCCAGACAGACCATCAGGGTTCCCCAGGCTTTCTGAGTCCCTTCTCATTTTATGTTCTATAAGAAAGTTGTTGAAACTCTCCAACTCCCTGTTGAGGAAGCTGTTGATGACCAAGAAGAGCCTGATTATGTAGAAATGATGGATATTCCAGAGTCTAGGAGGCTGTCTATTCCCTTGCACAAATCCTTTAGGAAACAGACAGTAAAAATTCTAAAAACTCCTCACTCTATCCTTCCTGTTGAGAAAAGGATGGACAAGAGGTATACATTATCAGGTTCTGATACGGAGTTCCTCTCTCAGCAATGCAGCCATGTGGGGGTAGTGCAGGCTGCAGCCTGTGACAAGGCTAATATTCCTCTAGCCTCTCACCCTCCTGAAAAGGATTCCAGGAGGATGGATGCCATGGCAAAGAAACAGTACATGGCAGCATCTTTAGGACTCAGACAGGCAAATTATATGGCTTATGCTGCTAGGTACCAGAAATCCAGATGGGATACTGTGCTGGCCCTAGCAAAAACAGGCCCCTGACCAGTTTGCTAGGGAGCTGGAGCAGGTGGCTGCAGATGGTATTGAGGCATCCAAGGTGCAATTTCATGCTGCAGTAGACTCTAATGATGTTTCATCAAGAGTCATGGCTACATCTGTGTCTCTTGCAGAATGGCCTGGCTCAGATGTACTGCCCTGTCACAGGATACTCAGTCTAAGGCTATGGATTTTCCTGTTAGGGCAATTCTCTGTTTGGGGAGCAGACAGAGAATTATATGAAGAAATGGATGAGTATAGGACCACCTAAAGGAGTGCACAGGCCAAAGAAAGGCAGGCCACTCCTCAAAGGCAGCATGTCAGGGGCAGGGGGAGGCCTTTTCATAGGCCTTTTTAGCAAGCCCAGGCCTCCTCTTCTGCTTATGCCCAGAGGGGTTCTTTAGAGGAAGAGGCAGAAGGGGTTCAAAGCCTGCTTCTACCTCTCGACCCAAAACCCCTGCAAAACAGGCTCCTGGATGGGGTGGCCAGGGCCGATTCTCCACTACCGGGGCAGGCTGGCTTACTTTGTCCAGGACTGGAAGTCTTTAACATCAGACAAGTGGGTCCTGAAGTAGTAAGCCAGGACTGGTTCTCAGCTTCAAAAATTTCTGAAGATGAGAGCCAGGTCCTTTCCACCTGCAAATCCATCAGAGGCACTTGCCCTAGAAACAGAAGTTTCTGCCCTCCTGGCTCTCAGAGCTGTGGAAAGGGTTCCACCTACACCAGGGCAAAGGGTTGTACTCCAGGTACTTTCTTACCCCAAAAAGACAGGAGAATGGGCCCATCCTGGATCTCAGGTATCTAAACAAGCACCTTTTAAAACCAAAGTTCAAATGGTGACTCGGGAATTATTTTACCCTCTCTAAGGCCAGGGGACTGGCTAGCCTCCCTGGACCTCAAGGATGCCTACTTCCATGTTCTTATCAGAAGCTCCCATCGAAAGTACCTCAGATTCAAACTTCCCTCAGGCCTTTACCAGTTCAGAGCAATGCCCTTTGGCCTCACCTTGGCCCCGAGGGTATTCACAAAATGCATGGCAGTAGCAGTTGCCCACTTAAGAAGGCAAAAGATTGCCATCTTTCCTTATCTGGATGACTGGCTCATAGTAGGCCAGTCCCCAGACCAGGTCAAATTACACCTTCAGGTAACTCAGCAACTGCTCACATCTCTAGGTTTCCTTCTCAATCTTCCAAAGTCTGTTCTAGAGCCTGTCCAGCTTCTCACCTTCATAGGCGAAGAACTGAACACAAAAGAGGCCAGAGCCTTCCTCCCTCTGGAAAGAGCAAGGACCTTGGTCTCTCTGGCCTCCTCTTTCACCCTGCAGGTCTCTCGTCTGGCAAGGCATTTTCTACAGCTCCTGGGGCACATGGCTGCTTCTACAGCAGTAGTGCAGGGAGCAAGATTTCAGATGAGGGACGTCCAGTTCCATTTGAGAGCCTTTTGGTCTCAGAGGACAGACCCTCTAACCAAATTGATCCCAGTGACTCGAACCCTGATCCAGGCCCTTCAGTGGTGGCAGGACCAGAGCAATCTGAGACGGGTTCCTTCAACCCCAGTCTCACTCCTGACCTTACTACAGATGCATCCTCTTGGGGTGGGAGCTCACATGGGTGACCTCACTACCCAAGGGTTGTGTTCCCCACAGGAATCTCTGCTCCACATCAATTTGTTGGAACTCAGAGCAGTTTTTCTAGCACTCCAGGTTTTTTCCACATCTGTTCAGAACAAGGTTGTACAGGTCAGAACAGACAATACTACTACAGTGTGGTACATCAACAAGCAAGGAGGCACTCGGTCTACGGCCTTGTGCACCGAAGCAATGAAGTTGTGGTCTCTGGCTTATTCCCTGAACACCTTCTGTATGGCAGTTCACCTTCCAGGCAAGGACAATGTCCTAGCGGATGCTCTCAGCAGGATTTCCCAGGGCCATCACGAATGGGCACTGGATCCCCTAGTACTGGAGGTAGTATTTGCCAGATGGGGCACCCCGCAGATAGATCTTTTTGCAGCCCCAGACAATCACCAACTTCCCCTTTTTTGTTGCAGGGCCCCAGTGTTGGGCTCAGTCCCTCTGGATGCCTTCCTTCTCAGTTGGGAAGTGAAGTTTCTATGCCTTCCCCTTCCTTCTGTTCAGGTGCTAGTCAAAATCAGATCTCAACCCTGCAAGATGATTCTGATTGCTCCAGATTGGGCCAGACAGCCCTGGTATCCACTCCTCATGTCCTTAGCAGTCCACCCTCCCTGCACCTCCCCAGGAATCACAATCTGTTAACCTGTGCCCAGGGAGGGTCTGTATCCAACCTCAAATCTCTCAATCTCAAGGCATGGCTCTTGAAGAGTTAGAGTTGCTGACCTACCTCTCCCAAGGTGTATTGGATATCTTGAAGGCCTCTAGGAAGCCTTCCACCAGGGCTACTATAATTCCAAATGGAAGAGATTTTTCCATATGGTGCTCTGGCAAGCATATTCCACCAGAATCTGCTGACTTGCCCACAATCCTGGATTATTTGGTGCATTTGAATTCTTTGGGGCTGAGACCAGCTCCTAAAGTGCACCTGGCAGCCGTGTTCGCTTTCTTATCAGCAGGTAAACCTTCTTCTTTTTCAGCTCACCCTGTATTCTCCCATGTTTTCAAGGGGTTGCCTCACACCAACCTCCATTCAGGGACCCTGCCCCTGCTTGGGATCTTAATATTTGCATTGCCCAGCTTATGCAACCCCCTCTTGAGCCATTGTCTTCAGCAGAGCTCAAGTACTTGACTTGGAAAACTGTGTTTTTGATAGCCATCACTTCTGCCAGGCGCATAAGTGAGTTGCAAGCATTGTCAGTGGAACCTGACTTTATCTCCTTTCACAGGGATAAGGTGGTCCTCAGGACTAACAGAAAGTTTTTGCCTAAGGTGGTTTCGGACTTCCACCTTAATCAATCCATGTCCCTTCCTGTGTATTTCACTGACCATTCCACCTCTGGCGAGAGGAGATTGCACAGTTTAGATGTCAAAAGAGCCCTAGTTACTACATAGAACGTACCTAAGGGTCACAGGTTTGACTCCTCCAATTGTTCCTCACTTATGGTGAGGTTGGAAAAGGAAAACCTGCCACTAAAAGATCCATTGCCAGGTGGATTGTCTCTTGTATCCAATTTTGCTATGAAAACTGGGTAGGTTCCTCCCTCAGGCCTGAGGGCTCACTCTACCAGGGGTGCAGCTGCATCTCTGGCTGCTGCCAGGGACATCCCTATCCTAGAGATATGTCAAGCAGCTACCCAGAAAACAGTTCACACTTTCACTAAGCATTACTCCTGGACATCCAGGCTAGGGTGATGCTCGATTTACAGCCTGTATTAGCAGAGCCTATTTCTAAGTAGGTTCTGTCCTCCTCCATGGAGGTACTGCTGTGTAGTCTGATATGTCATAATATATAGCAAGACTTATGTTGCTTGAAGAAAAAATTACTCACCTTAGTAATGTTGTTTCTTCTAATGGAGTCTTACATATTATGACCTCCCCCAGCCTGCCCCTCTCAGAACCTCTATTTTTGGATGTGGGTGGGCAGCTAATGTTGGCACTTCATAGATGCCCACTTTGTTTCACCCCTTTCTTTAGGGTGCCTGGGTGTTATGTTTTAATTTTCTTTCTTGATTCCCCTGACTTGAGTCTTTGTTTTGGGATCAAGAACACAAATGTGTTTTTGTAGTTAGTAGCCAATGGGCTAGTGTGGGTTTATGGCTTCCACACAGAACCTTAGTGAGTTCTGCTCGTAAAGATCTGACAGTTTAAGTTTGAGCAACAACAGACAGAGTTTTCAACCGAGCTCGTGCTCAAGGTTCCATGCCTGGCATGGAAAGTTAACTCTTTCACCTCCGGAGCAGTTCTAACCTGGGGTTATACTGCATATGTCATAATATAGCAAGACTCCATTAGAAGAAACAACATTACTAAGGTGAGTAATTTTTTCTTCTCTCCCTTATCAGGAAAGCATTGTAAGGCAGGTGGGTGTATAGGGGCAGTCATAACGTCAGGTGAACGAATCTCCTCCCTGAAATCTATGGAAACTTCCTCTTTTATATATTGTGGTAACTTAAATGATTTGTCCAGGTCATTAGGTGTAGAAGATGTTAATATTAACTCCTGAGAAAACAGACACCCATTATTTTTTTTTTCTTAGTGACATTCTTAACCAGGTCTTTATCAGTTTCTTTACCAAGCTCTTTACTGCTTTTGGTATACATAACAGACAATATGCAAATTGCAATATGCAAGTTAAATGCTAATTAGATTAATCAGGGTAATTAAGTTTACTCAGAGTAAAAGTAGCTGGGTCAATTAAATGATCCAGCATCCATTGAAATAATGATACAGTTACCCTCTTTAAGTAGATACCCAAAACAGCAACATCTGAGGGTTATACAAAACTGAAAGCTAAAATTATGTCTAAAAAGTGATCGAAGTTACTAAACCCACTGATTATTCAAACCAGTAGTTCATTGTAAGAATCGAACATCTCAGTCCCAGATCTTGTCTTTCATAAATATTTGTAACACAATTTATTTATTTAAAAGTTTAACCAGAAAGGCACACTGAGCAGAGTACTGCTCAATTCCAGGGACATAAGGAGACAGAAACGTACAAGCAAATACAGTAACAGTTCAGATACATTGCTAGGTTGACAACAATAGTTTGGAAAATTTAAACATACATACATATTTATATTTGGGCATTTTCAATGTGGCTTGCAGCTACCGACGATCATCATTTCATCAAGAAGGAGCAAGCCTGCAATTAGAACTCAGATGACTAATCAGTATGGTGGTGGCAGGCTTGGGCAGAGTACTGAACCAGGCACCATTATGAGCATGTGCAGGGTGAGTTGCAATACTCATTTATGAGGTGTCTGAGGTGAGTGAGTGAGGGCATTAGTTGAGTGCTTGCAGGGAGGGAGTGCCATAACTTAGGCATATGGTGTCTGAAGGCTGCTTGGCCAGCCGATGAGGTCATGCATGGTACTGACAGGAGAAGGATGTTTGCTTTCCTCAGGGAATTAGTGGTGGTGGGAAGTGGAGTTAGCACTGCATTGAGGTATTGGGGATGGGACTGAGACCAATACTTTGCTATGAGTATTGTACAGTGTGCCTGCCACCAGTCATGGAGTGAGGGCAGCTTTAGAGCCCGATATAGATCGCAGTGGTGAGTAGAGGGCAGGCTATCAAGGGCGAATCTACAGAAAGAGTGGGTCTAGTCTGGATAGGGTGGATTTGGGAGCTGCATTATAGACTACATTGCCATAGTCGAAGATGGGGAGAATAATTTTCTGTACTAGTGCCCTGCAGGCTCTCAGGGGAATGCTACCATGATTGCGGTAGAGTGCTCCAAATTTAGGATGTAGTTTTTTGTGGATGGCTTCAATGTGTACAGAAAAGTTGAGATGCTGGTCTAGCCAGATTCCGCGATATCTAAAGGAAGTGCAAGCTTCAGCGATGAGTCCCCATCCAGGTGTGAGATAAGGGAGGGTTTGAGCCAAGAAAGCCTCTGCCCTCATGCCAAAGGTCATGGTGACAGTTTTCTTGCCATTTAGGAATAGCTGGTTTGTACGAAACCAGAGCTGGACTTGATTGACATCCTGCTGCAACGTGATTTCAGCTTCAGCGGTTGTGGGGCCAGAAGCATACAAGACCGTGTCATCTGCATACATGTGTATGGAGGTGTGTGGACAGGTCATTTAGAAAGATGGAGAATAGGAATGGACTGAGGATGGATCCTTGGGGGACACCGGTGATAACTGGGAGGGGAGGTGGATCCACTAAATTTTAACAGACTGGGACTGGCTTCCCGAGTAGGAGTGGAGCCAACTGGTGGCCTTAGCAGATAGCCCAGTAGTGGAGAGCTTATCTAATAAGACAGGATGGGAGACCATGTTGAAGGTCTTTGCTAGATAGACAAAAATTGCATGTCCCTTGTCTGTGCTATCAAGGATAGCATCGGTGAACCGTAGGAGGGAAGTGGCTATGGAGTGGGACTTTCTGAACCCAGACTGGTAGGGTGAGAAAAAGGAGGAAGAGTTGAGGAAAGTGAAGAGTTGGGAGAGGACTAGTTTCTGTTGGATCTTCACCAGGATGAGGAGGAGGGAGATAGGTCAGTAGTTACCAGGTTCAGAGGTGTCGCCACCATTAGGAAGCAGGATGACAGTAGCATGTTTCCATTCTGAGGGAACGGAGGCTAAGGAAAATGAGAGGTTATAGAGATCAGCCAGGGGGCAGCTATGGCAGGAACGGCTAGGTGGAGCATCTTGGCATCCAGCCCTGTAGGGCCTTTGCCTTTGTTAGTATTTAAGGAGATCAAGACTTCAAAGACTTCAGAGGGTGTTGTTTGACAGAAGGAGAAAGTAGGGGGAGGAGAGGAATGAGCTTGTGCGGTGGCAGCTGCAGCTTTAGGTTTTGGCTGTAAAGGGGGAGGGCGGACAGCAGTACTGAGGTGCAGCTTGTGAAGTAGGAATTAAAAGCAGTTGCAACAGCTAATGGGTCAGTTGTAGTGGTTCCATCCACTTTTAGCCTAGGAATGGGAGGCTGAGAGGGTGGAGAGAAGAGTGATTTGATCGCTTTCCAGAAATTAGTTGGTTTGCTTATGTTAGCCTGGAAGGAAGCTTGGAAGTAACTCGTCTTTGCCTGTTTGATTTTCCTAGTGCAGGTGTTGCACAGGGAACAGTGATTTGCCTGGTCAGCAGGGGAACTGGAGACCTTAACTGATTTCCAAGCCTAGTCTCTTTCTCTGATGAGGGCCGTGATGTGGACAGTGATCTGGGACAAGTGAGCACCCCTCACCTTTTGAGTGGTGCATGTGTATCCCAAGCTGCTAGGAACTTGAGTTTGAAATAGCTCCATGCTTCATCAATAGATGAGGCATTATGGAAGCGGGACCAATCAGTGTCTGACAAATCATTTAATAGCAAGGGAAGGTCCAGGGATTTAAAAAACGTAGAGAGAATGATCCTGGGAGAGGATGATTTGGTTCTGAATATTTTATGGATAATGAAAACCATATGGTGATCACTTAGGGAATCCGGTAGGGTGCCACAGGCAATTAATCAATGCTGGTGGGAGGTAAGAGCCCAATCCAGAAGGGAGTGATTAGATGATTTTTTATTTCAATGAGTGGATTTGGTGATCAGGTGTGAAAGGTTAAGTCCAGCAACTTGGTTGTGGAACTTGGAGGTGCTGCTGGATAGACAATTTTTTAAATTGAAATCCCCCAGGATATGGCGCTTGCCACACTTAGCAAGGGATTTCAAGGTGACAAGGAGTTCCAAGATTTCTGAAGCTGAAGAAAAGGGGGGACAGTAAGACCCTGCTATAAATATTGGGTTTGTATGGGGTAGGGAGAGTTTGATTAGTGCTGCATCTATCAGGTGTGGGAGACTTGGTAGCGTGATTTGGGTGAACTGCACAGAGGAAGAGATGTAGATAGCTAAGCCACCTCCCCTCTTGTTGCCCAGTCAGTCATGCCTGATAATGGAGTAGCCTGGGATAGCGATTTTGCAGTCTTTGTACTGAGGCTTGAGTTAGGTTTCGGAGATGACTAGGACATCAGGGTTCAGGGATAGGATGGTAGGGGGCAGCAAGGTTATTTTGTTTAGCAGGTTGCAGACATTCAGATGCATCAACTTTAGGCCACAAGGTAGGCTAAGGGGAGTGGTAGAGGGTCCATGCAAATAAGGAGTGGGTAAGCTGGGATTTGTCTCAATGTCTCTAGCAAGTAGCAGCAGGAGGGTCACTAGTAGAGTGTCACAAGGCATTAAGATTTGCATTTTACGGGTAGTGCCCCGTGGAGGGGGGACAGTTGTGGAGTGGTTTGGAGTGGTATACTTTAGGGATATGAGGCCAGCTTGAAAGGAGGGAGGCAGTATAGAGGGGCTGACCTGCCATAGCAGTAGCGTGGGAGTTGGGTACAGCCAGATATAGAGGATTCTACTAGGAGAGTGCCAAGCAGGCAGGGTATAAGTTGGAATTATTTGTGTCAGCTCCTTGGGGAAGTTTGAGGGTGGGATAGACAACAGTGGGAACAGCAGGGTAAGAAGAATGAGGTAGAGATAATACATGGCATTTGAAATATATAGGGGGAAACTGAAGAGGCCTCTAGTGGTGTGAGAATATAGGCTGCAGATGGGAAAGTTGACTGACTGGCTCATGCCGAACCTGTGACCCTTGCTATATAGTGGCAAGTCGACCAAGGGTGGTGGTGGGGGTGGTGGGGTAGCCAGTGTAAAGCACCGGCGGGGCCAGCAGCAGATTCCTTCCCCATGTCTGTTTCTGGACGTGTGGTCTCCGGACCTGATGTAGGTGCGATTTGGGGGTGGGGGAGGGCTGCAACGGCAGTGCCCTCTCAACCTCAGGGGCTCCCAGCTGTGGAGAGACAAGAAAAAAGGCAAAGGTGAGCTAAATAAGTACTTTGGAAAGTGAGGGAGGAGCACAGCTTCTTTGTTTGAATTTGGCAGTTTTGGTGGGCTGGAAGGTTCTGGACTACTCCACAGCAACACAATTCGAATTTCAGGAAGTGGGACTTTTGTGCCTTACATATTACAGCAAGTAAAAAAAACAACCCAGCTAATTTGAATTTCAGCAAGCAGTACTTTTGTGCCTTACATATTACAGCAAGTAATAAACTCAACCTAGTTAAGTCGAATTACAGCAAGGGGGGACTTTTGTGCCTTAATTATTACAGCATTTACTAATAATAGCAACCTAGCTACAGCGCGATTGCCCAGAGAAAACCTTAGTCAATAAATGTACTGTTCTTTTAACCTGATTAGTACTAAAGATATCCATAGTTAAATAGGCAAACCCTTTGCTATGTAGGTGCTGCAGTTTAAGCAATTTAAAGTACCCTGATTATTGTAATGTAGCCACTTTGCAAGGGAGGATCTTCAAGATTGAAACAAATAGATTACATTTGCTGGGATTAAGATTTGATTCAGTCCTTGTAAGCACTATCCCTGAGTCCAGTAATAAAAATAAAATTAGCAACAGATTCCTTCCTCATGTCTGTTTCTGCACATGCGCTCTGTACCTGATGTAGGCACCCGAGGTTGGGGGAGGACTTACTGGCAGTGTGCCTCTCAACCTCAGGGCTCCCAGCTGATGTAGGTGTGATTCGAGGTGGGGAGGGCTGCAATGGCAGTGCCCTCTTGACCTAAAGGGCCTGCCAGCTGATGTAGGTGTGATTGGGGGTGGGAGGGCTGCAATGGCAGTGCCCTCTGTCCTCAGGGGCTCCCAGCTGATGTAGGTACAATTGGGAAAGCGGAGGGCTCCAAAGGCAGTGCCCTCTTGACCTCAGGGGCTCCCAGCTAAGCAGGGAGTGTAAAATCTTAGTTCCCTGTAGAAGAGCATTAAAATCCCACAAATATCCGGATCTTCAATACTTCCTGGTGTCCACTGTGTAGTGTAAAAAAGAGAAAAAGTTAGCCAAGAACAGAAATGTCCCACCAGAAGCCTTCCCCTTGTGTGGCCAAATAATTACAAATAGCAAACACTTCCACAGAACAATGGAGCCATGCTCCACTCTAAGTCTGTATAATCCAAGCAATTTTATGGTAGCAGCCCAGGTTGTAAACGTCCCGATGTATAAAGATATGGAATCTTCAAACTATTATGGTTCATTTCAGTTCAATTCTGTTCTTTTTTTGATTTTCTTTCCCTTGGCTTCCAAGCTAAAAAAATGCTTTTTTTAGTAATCAGAAGGTAAAGATAAAGGGAAAGGATAGAAATAGCACCAGAGGGAGAAGAGGAAACTTAAATGTAAAGCAGATTTGGGAAATGCAACTCATAGCAGGCACGAGGGAGGAGAGCTCTAGGGGAGAGAAACTGGTAGATAAGGAGAAAAGGGAGGGGCCCCCCAGCAAGATGGGAGAGAAAGAGGGGCAGTTGGGGGAACTCAGTTAACTTGATGAAGAGGAGGGTGACAAGGGGATCTTTCATAATAAGGCAGGAAGACTCCCATGAAATAGGGATCATGGATGGGGGGAAGGGGGTTGAGAGTGCATGGTGGAAGTAACCATAGGGATGATAGCAGTGTTAAGGTTCTGTTATTGGGTGACTCAATGATAAATTGTATCCACTGGGAGGGATGGGGGTGGGATGCCAAAGCCAGGTGAAGGTAGTGAGTATTTCTGGGCTGACGGTACACAGAGCAAAGTTTATGGTATACGAACTGGTAAGGGATTTAGAGGGACACAGTGTTATGGAAATCCAAACAAGGTTCTGAGAACTTGCTAGAGTCTGTCGGGATAATGGAAGCAACATTTCCTTTTTGGAAATTTTGCCAGTACCTAGGGCATCAGTGGAGAACAAAAGGAAGATATCTCAGATGTAAATGTCTGGCTCAGAAAGTGGGGGAAGAAAGTGGGTTGGGGTGTTAGGGAACTGGGAGGGAGTTTGGGAGGATAAGGGACTGTATGCCAAGGACAGGTTTCATCTTCCCCCATTAGGGAAGGAAATCCTTAAACAGGGGGTGGTGGACTACATACAAGAAAGGT
Organism: Neoceratodus forsteri; assembly: GCA_016271365.2. Taxonomy (NCBI): domain Eukaryota; kingdom Metazoa; phylum Chordata; order Ceratodontiformes; family Ceratodontidae; genus Neoceratodus; species Neoceratodus forsteri. The sequence goes on from CM028138.1 coordinate 426,173,864, forward strand.
GGGGTTTAAACTTGTGAGGGGGAGGGGCAAGGGAGGGGCTGACCTGAAGCCCTCTTCTCCAGATGAGAGGAGTAGCCTTCAAACCCAAGTTGAAGAGGGGGGGAACAGACTGGGGGAGAGGAGGTTCCAGAAGTAGCAGAAAGGAGCTGGAGGCACAAGGAACCCAGGTGGGTTTCAACAAAGGGGATCAGGGATAAGGGGTGGGGGATGGTGTTAGTAAATGCCAGGAGCTTGAGAAACAAGTTATCAGAGTTACATGCCTTGCTATTCGAGAGAGGGGTGGGTGTGGCAGCAGTCACAGAAACATGAGCCAATACAAAACATGACTGGGACCTAAACGTAAGGGGGTACATTATGTTTAGGAAGGATAGAAAGGAGGGCAGAGGGGGAGGAGTAGCTATGTACAACAGAGGGGGCATAGAAATTGCTAGGGTAGAAGAGGCAGAGGGAAACGTGGAGGCCTTATGGGTCACCTTATGAACCCCACCAGGAGGAAAGTTCAAGCTCGGTGTAGCATATAGGCCCCCCGGGATGGGTGATGTCCTGGAGGATGGTTTGCTGGACAACATTATTGCCCAGTGTGGCCCAAAAGGGGAGAGAGTGGTGTTGATGGGGGACCAAACATGCCAGGTACAAAGTGGGGAACCATGTCCTCTAAGGTGGCCAAGGAGCAGAGGCTGCTGGACGGCTTCCAGGAGGTGTTCTTAACACAGCATGTGATGGAGCCCATGAGGGAGGTACATGTCCTGGATGTGGTTCTGGCGGATGGAGATCTGGTAACAGACCTGGTTGTAGAGGATCCCCTGACTGGGAGCAACCAGGATACTATCTGGTTTCAAATTGGGGGGGGAGAGATCTAGGACACTGGCTGTGGTTTTCAGGGGAGCAGACTTTATGGGCATGGGAAATATTCTCAAGGATCACTTGAAGGGGATTGCAACAATGACAGATGTGGAAAAGAGTTGAGAGGTCATAAAATGGGGACTTCATGAGGCAGTCAGGACCTGTGTTAAGGTGACGTGTAAGGGAGCAAGGTCACATAAACCGTGCTGGTGGACCTGTGAAGTTCAGGTAGTGGTCAGGGAGAAGAAGGCCACTTACGAAGAATACAAAACATTGAGAGGGGAAAGGGAAACAGAAATGTACCATCTTGCATCTAGCAAAGTCACCCGGATGGTGCAGGGGGCAAAGTCCAGTAAAGATCAACGGCTGGCACAGGGGATACAGGCAGGGGAAAAGGGTTTTTTCCAGTACATCGGGGAGCAGTGAAAAACTAATGGCCATCTTGGCAGACTGAGATCAGATGGAGGGTGGGTGGGAGAGGCTAGGGAGCAGGCGGAGGTATTAAACGAGTACATTGCCTCTGTGTTCACTAGGGAGGGGGGATGAGATATTTACAAAGCAAGGCATGAGAGGGATAGAAGTGGTAGTGTGTGGGATTGGGGGAGCAACAGATATGGTTCATGAGGGAGAGAGAGGCATCCCTCAGGTTTCACATCAGGACAAGGATAGAAAGGCCACCAAGGTGGGGGGGACGGATGATGCTATCTCCACCAAACGGGTATGGCAAGCCCTTAAGGCACTGAAGAAAGATAAATCTCCTGGGCCAGATGGCATTCATCCGAGAGTACTATGGGAGTTGTTGGACATACTGGCCGCACCACTGGCGGAGCTGTTCAGCAGGTCGCTTGAGACAGGGAGGGTTCCTAGGGATTGGCGTGAGGTGTATGTGGTGCCAATCCATAAAGGGGGGGGGGTCGAGGGAAGTACCAGGTAACTATAGGCCCATCAGTTTGACCTCAGTGATGGGAAAATTAATGGAGAGTATAATGAAGGAACGATTGGGGGTGTTCTTGGAGGAGGAGGGAGGGCTGGATAGCTGACAACATGGGTTTGCACCAGGTAGATCATGTCAAACAAACCTTGTTGAGTTCTACAAATGGGTAACATCAGAACTGGACAAGGGAAAGCCTGTGGATGTACTGTTCTTGGACTTCAGCAAGGCGTTTGACTTGGTCCCCCACAATGGACTGGTGGAAAAATTGATGGGATTGGGAGTGGGCCCCTTGATGGTCAGAAGGATAGGAAACTGGCTAGCTGGACATATGCAGAAAGTAGTGGTCGGTGGGGAGCTCTCAAACCCTAGAGAGGTCAGTGGTGGGGTACTGCAGGGCTTGGTCCTGGGTCTGATCCTGTTAAATGCATACATATCTGACATCAGGGTGGGTATAGGGTGTGAGATGAGCCTCTTTGTTGATGACTCCAAGACTAGAGCAGTAGTTGAGGGGGAAGAGGGGAGGTTGACCCTGCAAGAGGACTCAGACACCCTGGAAAGGTGGGCTTGCACATGGAAATAAAATTTCAATACCACCAAGTACAAGGTGTTACATCTTGGGAGAGGAAACCCTAAACATAGGTACACCCTGGGAGAGGAGGCGCTGGAGGCCTCAACAGGGGAAAAAGACCTAGGGGTCATGGTGGATGCATGTATGAATAACTCCAAGCAGTGTAGAAGAGTGGCTAGCAAAGCAACCAGGATGTTGGGATGCATTGTAAGGGGGATCACCTCTAGAAGCAGGGAAGTGATTCTGCCACTGTACAATGGACTGGTTAGACCACACCTTGAGTATTGTGTACAGTACTGGAGAGCACACCTGAAGAGGGACATACAGCTCCTGGAGAGGGTACAGAGGAGGGCTACCAGGATGATTCGAGGACTGGGGGAGTTGACTTATGAGGACAGACTTGAGCTCAGCCTGTTCTCATTGGAGGAGAGGAGAGACGGGGGGTCATGATCGAGATCTTCAAGCACCTCAAAGGAATAAATAGGGTAAACATGAAGGGGATCTTTAGACTAAAGGAGGGAAGTATCACCAGAGAGCATGGTTTGAATTTGGAAGGTGGAAGGGTGAGGGGGGGAAGAGGAGGAGGTTTGTCACTGAGAGGGTGGTGGAACCTTGGAACACGCTGCCTGGTGAGCTGGTCCAGATTTTCATGGTGGAGGGCTTCAGGAGAGGATGGGACAGATACAGAAAGGGGAAGTATCAGAACACAAGCGGGGGCCTTGGTTCCCAACAAGGGACCTGAGGTTCGAGCAGACTCGATGGACCATAAGGCCTAATCTGCTGGCAATTAATATGTTAGTATGTTAAAATGTATGAAAATGTATGGAAGCTCAGGCTGACCCGATTGACCTCATTGCCTGTTGACCACTGCTCAGGATAAGGGTGTATATCAAATAGGGTTGCCAATAGCAGTAGCTGTTGTGAGGATGGGTCTCCCACTAAAAAGAAGGAAGGAAGAGCTCAGTGTCATATTGAAATAAAAAGAGAAACAAGGTACATGCTGACTTCACTATTACAAGTAGTTAGAAACTGTCTTTTAAACCCAATGACTGGAAAGTTTCTAGGTTTGTAGGTAGAGAAATAAGGCTGTATCTGATTCTAAAAAAGCTGTGTTTACTTTTAGGTAAAAAAGTAAAAAGGATTAGATAAACTTAGTTGTGTTCACTGAAGGTTCACTCTAGGCCAAAAATCAAGTGAAACAAGGCAGGTTACCTCACTACTTTTCAGCGCCAGCCATTATCCTGAGGTCCTGAGGGTAGAGAGCTAAATGGATTGTGGAAGCAATCCTACCTCTATAACAACCAGCCAGCATGAGGAGAGATAAATCAGGAATCTGGTAGTTCTATTAATACAGCCTTTCCTGCAAACTGGAGAAAACTCATCTGTGGCATTTGTGGCAAACACGTGAAGCTGGCTGTTGAACTTGTGAACACCACACCTGCGCAATATAACGCCACTGATCTCTGGACGTAACATACCTTGGCATGCCCTGTCATAATTAAGTGCACTAGTGCAAGGGAAGGTACTTTAAAAACTATAAAAAAATAGGTGCATTTAAATTCAAAGTACAAAAATGCTTAAAGCACTAAAATACTAAAACAATAAATAAAATAAAATAAGAACAAACACCCCTGTTATTCAAACTATGCATTTTTAGAAGATAAGTCAGGAGCGAGGTGCAAAAGCTGGACAGTCCAATCCTGCACCGAGGAAAGGATAGCCAACTCTGTTAAGAAGGGGGATAAGACCTTTTATAAGTACATTAGGGAGCGAAGAAAGACCAAAGGAGGGATACTGAGGCTTAATAAAGGGGAGGGAATGTGGATAGAGGGTGACAGTGAAAAAGCAGGGATACTGAACGAAAATTTCTGCTCAGTATTCACAAAGGAAGAGGAGGGGGAGGTACGTAAACCAAATAAGAGAAACACTGTGAAGACAGGGGTTGATACCAGTCCATTTACAGAAGAAAGGGTTCTAAAAGAACTAATAAAATTGAAGGTGGACAAAGCAGTGGGGCCTGATGGGGTTCACCCAAGAATTCTAAAAGAACTAAGGGTAGAACTAGTGACACCGCTGACTACTCTCTTTAACAAATCATGGGAGGATGGGGTGGTACCTGAGGACTGGAGGAGGGTGGATGTGATTCCTCTTCACAAAAGTGGGAGCAGGACAGAGGCAGGATACTACAGACCAGTTAGTTTGACCTCAGTGGTAGGGAAAGTAATGGAATCACTTCTGAAAGAAAGAATTGTTGAGTGCCTAGAGGCCAGTGGGGCACAGGACCCAAGGCAGCATTGATTCACGATGGGAAGGTCGTCTCAGATGAATCTGATAGATTTCTTTGACTGGGTGACCAAAGTAGTAGACCAGGGAGGGGCTGTGGACATGGCCTACCTAGATTTTAGGAAGGCATTTGATACAGTCCCACACAAAAGATTAATACACAAGTTAGCCAGCTTTGGAGTGGGTCCCAATGTGGTAGCCTGGATAAAAAATTGGCTAGACAACAGGACGCAAAGGGTAGTAGTAAATGGAGTCCACAGTGAAGAAAGGAGGGTTACTAGTGGGGTATCACAGGGTTCAGTACTGGGACTGGTCCTTTTTAATGTCTTTATAAGTGACATTGCAGAGGAACTGGAAGGAAAAGTATGTCACAAAGATCTGCAACAGGGTTGATACACAAGATGGAGTGGAAAGGATGAGAAAGGACTTGGAAAGGTTGGAGGAATGGTCAAATGTATGGCAGCTCAGATTCAATGCAAAGAAGTACAAGGTAATGCACCTGGGAAACAAAAACCCAGGGGAAGAGTACACAATAGCGGGTGAGATACTGACAACAGTAAAAATGGAAAGGGACCTGGGGGTAATTATATCAGATGACCTTAAGGTGGGCAAGCAATGTGAGAAGGCTGTAAGGAAGGCTGGGGGAATATTGGGATGCATAGGGAGAGGCATCAGTAGTAGAAAACAGGAAGTTGTTATCCCTCTGTACAGACAGTTGGTGAGATCCCATCTGGATTACTGTGTGCAGTTCTGGAGACCCCATCTCTGCAAAGACAAAGACAGAGTGGAGGCTGTCCAGAGGAGGGCAACCAAAATGGTGCAAGGTCTGCACCAGAAGACATACGAAGAAAGACTAAAGGAGCTTAATATGTATACCCTTGAGGAAAGGAGGAAGAGAGGGGACATGATAGAAACTTTTAGTACCTCAAGGGAATCAACGAAGTCCAAGAGGGTGGCATCATTCAGAAAAAGAGATGTGCAAGAACAAGGGGGCACAATTTAAAGATAGAGGGGGGATGGCTCAGAGGTAATGTGAGGAAATATTTTTTCACAGAGAGGGTTGTGGATGCATGGAACAGCCTCCCTGAGGAGGTCATGGAGTCAAGAACAGTGGGGGAATTCAAAAATGGTGGGGGAATTCAAAAATGCATGGAACAGACATAAGGCAGTCCTAGTGGGGGGGTAGGAGGAAGTAAGCTGTTGGTTAACTAGGATCTGCAGCTTATCTGTCAGGTAGGAAAATGGGCAGACTAGGTGGGCCAAACGGTCCTTAGCTGCCATCAAATTCTACGTTTCTATGTTTCTATGCACCACCTCAGGACATGTCCTGGATCCCATCAAGTGTGGGTCTTTCTCCTGGAGGTAAAATAAGAACACCGCTTGGAGCAAGGCTGACTGGGAGACACAGTAAGATAGTCTGGATAAGGAGACAAACATTTAAGGCACTGGTGGCATACCTTTTTTTTCATCTTGACTCTAGCAAAGTCTCCCTGCTTCTCTACTCTCCTCATCAAGATAGAAAGCGCATTGTGAAACATCCCGTCTCAATCACGACCAGCATGCATCACCAGACTGTCCTGCAAAATCAGGTCCCTGTGCCTAGGGAAGTGCAGGGCCCTTCGGATCCTGCACTTCCATCCCTCCATATATGCACAGCACCATCTGGCTGTGGAAGTGCAGGGCCCTCCATGCCTCCAGAAAAGCAATTTGTGTGCTTGGTTGTAACAGTTTTTCATGGGGCTCACTTCACAGGGAAAAATATGTTAAGTGTCCCTCTTAACTGGCAGTGCTTGATTATATATGGGCACAAATGTGTTTTTTAGTTTTTTTATCCATAAGTCAGGAAATGTCAGTTTACTCTGAAATTTTCTATGGGTGTACTGAACACTAGACATTTTTGATGCCGTTTGATGATGATCAGACATCCATTGTGGATTTGGTATCACAGTGATGATTGGAGGTCATTTTGGGCAGCAGTACCTACCCCATGAATGCTTTTTTGATGGGGATTATGTGTTACTATTGTGCTGCACATTGACATCTTTTTTTTGGATATATACATTGTCCCTTAACTCCAGTTATTGGTGGACTTATGACTTGTTAAAGTTGCAACATGAGTCTATAGGAATTTTATTTTTGTTTTATTTTTAATGTTTTTTTATATGGCCCTTAACTATTTTTTTTGGGGGGGGGTGTTATGTGTTAGTGTTGTAGTACTCAGTAAGTAATTTCTTTTGATATATAGATTGTCCTATAGCGGCAAATATTTACAGAGGTATGGCTTATTAAAGATGAAATGTTAAAAAAAAAAACTAAGTCCATGTTCTTTTCTCATATGAAGGAATAATTTTTCATGAGAACGACACACTCTCATGAAAAAAGATTCCTTCATATGAGAAAAGAATGTGAAAACAAATCTAAGTCCAAATTCTCTTTTCGTATAAAGGAATATTTTTTGTGAGAACAACACAATCTCATGAAAAAAGATTCCTTCATATGAAAAAGAATGTGAACAAAAAAAAAACTAAGCCCAAATTCTTTTTTGTATGAAGGAATCTTTTTTCATCAGATTGTATCATTCTCATGAGAAAAGATTCCTTAAAATGAAAAAAGAATGTGAAAAAAACTAAGTCCAAATACTTTTTTTATATAAAGGCAAACTTGTTTTGTATGGCCATACAAAAAAAGAAAATTTTCTCACGAAAAAAAGAGTTTCAGATGTGTTAAAAATATATTTTTGAATCATTTCTTCCAAAAAGTAACTGCAGAATCCACCTAATGAGGTTCAGATTAGCAAAATACATGTGATGGTGTGTTTCCATTATACGATTTTTATGGATTTTCAAAAATAAAAAAAAAGGAAGCAAGATGTGGCCATACAAAAAATAATTTTCTCCCACAAAACAAGATTATCCCCCATATGAAACAGAATCCTTTGTTCTATGGTCCAAGTTCTTTTTTCGTATGAAACAGCTATCCAAAAGAGCATACTGAGCATGCTCAGAACCAAAACTTCAAATCCTTATAACTCTGGAGCAAAGTAATATTTTTTTCACCAAACCAATGGAAGGCACCACTCTGGGCAACACACTTTCTACTCTGAAAATGTTAGACCAAAATTATAAACCTTCTGAGTGCTAGGTGATGACAAATAAACAGCAAGAAACCCAGATTTTTTCACATTTTGTTTGCTGTTCAGATCTCAGAATCTGCACATCTAACTGGAACCAAACTTGACACATAAAGAGACCTTGCCACTGAGACTGCACATGCAAAATTTCATGCAAATCTGTGGAACAGTGGCAAAGCTATTAAAGTGCAAAGTTAGGGGTTTAACATTAAAACAGCCTACTCAGCCCTAACTATAGGGTGGCTACCGTACCACTATAATACCGCTTGACTGTATGTATTAAATTGACATTCAAATTATTAGGACTCAGACTGTTGTGTTACAGGTGCTACACAGGTCCCCAGCTGTGGTCCCACACCACAAACTGTTGCTTAAAACCTTAGTAGCCCCTTCCCCAAGGCGGAGGTCTTCCTAGTGCCCAACCACCAGGGGCATGGTTACATAATTTTCTGATAACTGATTTAAACCTTATATTTGGCTTTGCTGAACCCTACAGAGTTGAGTGATGGGCCAGCTGAAGGGATCTTTCATGGGGGTTGGGATGGGCCAGACAGAAAGAGACAACAGCAAAAAAAGGCTTTCAACCCACAAGCATGGAAGCGGGCACAGCCGGATCTGTAGTACCAAGTTTGCCAAACCAAAGCCTAAAAATGGAACAGCTCTGCAAAGCAGCTGCTTCAGTTGATAAAAACATGTGATTCTTTTACAGATAGACTGGTTGTGGTGGAACAGAAAGTGTAATCTGTACATACCATATTTAATTATCCCAATGTAGCAATAAGCCAGGTAGATAAACATTGGTGTATTTAGTAAAGGAGAACCCCCTACTTTGGGGTCACTTGGAATTTTTTAGAAAATACAGCCTGTGCAGCCAATGTGACAGTAATTTTGCTTCCAGAGGGAGTTGAGGTTGACTCACTGTACCTCTTCTAGACAGATTGGTTAATGGAGGCTCTTGGTGCAGATTTGGAGAGAAACCCTGTCATAGTGGATAAGGCGTATTGAGACATGCCTCAGAGGAATGCTGCTGAAGTGACTGGGTCATTGATGGCACTGGAGGTCCTACGTGAAGGAACAGGTCCTACAGTTTGCCCAGCTGAAAAAAAAGCACATTTTCATGGAAAGAGTCAGGGTTCACCTTCACACAGCTATACAACCCTTCAAAGGTGCAAACAGTTTGATAGGGTGAGGGCGCAGCTATGGAAGTTTGCTATCACCATTCGTTTGAAGCCACCATGCCTCCATTTTGATTACTAGGACAAACTCTATTTTTTTAAGGACCAGAAGGTTGCTGGATGAAGCTGTTAGAAGATGACAGCAAGCATCAACTGGAGAAGTTGTCATCAACAGATGAGAATCAGGATTAGGGAACAACTAGGTAAGCTTTAAAAGAAATGACAGGTGGTGTTGTTTTACATTTCTGGATTGGGGGTTGCCTTGAGCCCTGTAAGAGGGGTGACACTTTACTTTGTTACTATCTGCAAGATGTAAATGTTTTTGGATTAAAATGGCATCTCTTTCTTCTCCCTGGGTCTCTCCAACTAAACATTTTCCCCATCATTGGTTGTTGTGAGAACTAGACAAATAAGGCATCGCTGTGAAATTTATTTATTATTTAGTTTTTGTTTACCAGGTAAGTGCACTAGACAAACCATATTGCCTATTTTCAGGCACAATCTGGGAGGGTTACAACACAAGAGTGAACAGCAATAACATTTGAGTACAGCGAGTAACACATCAACATGACGTGCAAAATACAGTAGTGACAAGTAACAATGCAGAGCACAAAGAGATAACAGAGCAAAACCATTTAAAGTGTCAGAGCAAAAAACATTTAAGTGCAAAGAGGACTAGAGATACAGAAGATAAAGCCACTTAAGTTAGAATCCAATGGATCAATTACATGAGCACATTAATAAATGAATCATGCCAGAACTTTAATAATAATACTGCTGCCTCTGCTGTCTTGCTTTGCTTTTAGGAATATTCACAATGGTTATTTATTTTCTTTTATCACTGATTTGTTTATCCTCCTGTGCAGCATGACCTGCTACTATCCAACCACCACCTTCCAACGCCCTGGGCAGCCCACAGGCTCACTCACATATCGGACTGGTGCTATCACTGTACCCCTTGAGGGTATCCCCCCCATACTCCCACACCGAGCCAGGACAAAACCCGCAGTGCGATTCCATGACAGGCCCCTCAAGGCGGAGTTAAGTGTGGCTATCAAGCTGCTCGGTTGCCCACTCCATTTTTTCCTCCTATTTTGTGCCCCCCAAAGTGCAGACGTGCAATGATGTCTGCCGCACTCCGGCCCCAAGTACACCACTCCTTGCAGTGCCCCCAATCTCCATTGGGGGCCGCTACAGAGCAATGGAAGCCCCAATCCCTCCCCAGGGATAGGAGAGCAGTCCTCCGGATGCTCAGTCCTATCCCTCCCCTGCCGACCCCAGATGACACGGATGCGTTCCCGAACCTAGGTTGCCGGCATAGCACGAGGTGTAGCTTTCAGTGCCTGAACCCTTAGTGCCACCAGGCCGGCCATATTCACAATAGTTATGATCAACTTCTCAAAGGTTTATGATATTTTGGAACAGAAAAATGATCAAATAATTAGAGAAAGTAGTTTCAGTAATATTTTGCTTCAGATGTAGTAATACTTACGTAACAACCCGTCCTATCAGTAGGAGGCAGGGGAGGAGGTTGCATACTTGACTGCCAGACCTAGAGCCTACCTTCTGGTATAACTCTGACCTTAGATAGCATAGTGGGAAGGGGTTAGTTAGTACAAGTAAAAGATGGTGCCCTTGAGGAGAATTTCCTTGAGGAGGTCAGGACCTTGCACCTTCCAGCTGTCTTTGATCCAGATAACTGAAACTAGACCTCCTTGATGCCTGGCAGTCTGGATGTCTCCAGGAACAGGTCCAAGACAGCAGTGCAGTCTCTGGGGTAAGGGATCTAGGGGAAATTTATGGTAGATCACCCACCTAGAGGGGCCATGTAAGGGGAATAAACTGGGAGGGGATCATGAATGACTTCCCCTCAAAGGAATTTCCTTGCAGCCTTGTGGGGTAGGAATGATCCCCCAGAAGAAAGGGTGTTCCTTCGTGGACATTTGTGGGCCAGTGTTCTGAGAGTTATGCTACCAGAGAAGTTGCTAAGGAAGAAAGACCTGGTGAGAGATGAGACTGCTGAGCAAATTAGGAGATGTATTCTGAGAGATCCCAAGCGTGGAATGTATTGAAATTGCTGCTGCTGACTGGCTGGAGTGTAGAGTGATGGCTGGCTGCTGCCAGTGGGCAGGCTGGAGCATGTGCTGATAATGCAGTGTCCAGCTACACCATCTGGTGAGTAAAACTCTACAGAGAGGTATCCATCAGAGTGGTGAGACATGCCTTTCACAGAGCAAGTATGTCTTCAGAGTCAGGGGACCCATGGACCCTGCAGCAGTGAACCCATTCTGTCCTGGCTTAAAGAGCTAGCATACTGCTGAAAACTAATATTAGACTGTTAAAACAGCCAGCCATTACCTTTTATATCTGAGGCACTTTTTCTTTTCCCATTAGAAGATTGTTTACTTGAAGTTAGTAGGTGTGATGTGTGGAACAGCACTCTGCCAGACAGCTGACATATCTAGCCTGCTGCCCCCCACTACATCACCAGCATTGAGACCTCACTGATTGTGCCATCACTGCTGCTTAGGAACAGTAATTCAGTGACTGCCAGGTCATTCACCTGTGATGTCACTGTCAGTGAGATCACAATGCTGATGATGTAGTGGGGGGCAGTACAGCTAGATATGTCAACTGCCAGGCTAAGAGCTGTCCCACACATCCATCACAACATTATCACATAGAAGACTCTGATGAGCAAAAGGAAAAAGAAAAATATTTCAGAAATAAAAAGTTACAACTAACTACTTCTTAAAATTTGTATTATTTTCATGTCTGCCTGTTTTGATTCCACTAGCTCTTTAAGAAGCCATATAAAGTATGTTAACAAAAAAAAAAAAAGAAAATCCAGCATGAGGAAAAGCAGCCTTGCTGTAGAACTGACAGCAAGGAGTCCAAGAATCATAAATAGTTCAATTTGCTAGTATTACATATATGAATTAATTATCGCTCCAGCAGTGAGCGCCTTCTGCACCACTCACTGACTAGACATACAGTGCCACTTTACAGATAACTACAGAAGACTGAAACCTTAGCACAGTTTGAGCTCTATTGAATTTGCAGAATAGATTAAGCTTTGACCCAAGATACTGCCTCACTCACGGATGCTTGGATCTGAAATGAAAACGGGAACAGGGGGTTCTGTGGGCTTCCAGAAGTGGTATGCGGGACTCAGCCTTTTAAATAAGGGGATCAATGGTTCCTGACTTGTATTCAGGGTCAGGATCGTGCCTGCCAATACAGTGCCAACAAGAAAAATAACTGGAAAACACTGTTCCAGGCTGCAGTTGCTGATAATTCAATAAAAGCATGACCACTGCTTAATTCGGTGTCCAGGCGCTTCTTTACCGGCAGACTAGAGGTCTGAGCTGTGCCCGCCATACAGCTGAAGACCTGAGATGTGTAGTGACTGGGAATTGTTGTAGGGGGACCCTTTGGCTACATACCACTGTTACTCATAGACATGGAGGGTTTCCCCAGCCATGCTTACCCTAGCTAATGCTCGGTGTAGAATGTATGCAGAGGAACTGTATTGCAGGTTACTCTTACAATGACCTTTTCAGTTTCAGTAGACCACACTTGCTATATAAGTTAGTTAAAAATATTTAGTTTGCGAATTTAAGGTGTTCAGTCCCAGCTATTATACGTGTTATGCCACAACTGCATAGGCATATAAAGCTAAATTACTATCTTTTTAGAACATTCCTGGATCCCCTCATTAGGTGTTGCATATGTAAAGTGAGGACTGTACCCTAGTTTAATTATCCTGTTGTAATATTGGGTATTTGGCATGCCATTTCTTTACATGGAGAATGTACAATGCATGTAACCATCATATGTTTGGTAGTTGATCAAAAGCAATAAATAAAATATTTTACTAGATGACATCAAGTACAGCACACAAATGAGAAGCACAAATTATAGACTAAAGACAGTTACAAATATTGGCACCAGTGCCTTGTGACTTGGGTATGAGAGTCAGGGGGTGGAGCTACAGTAAGCTGCTAGGCACAGGAGTGTTCCAATTACTTTCTGACAGTTCCACGGTGGGAGAGCACTGACGTCAAGCTTACCTTCAGGTAGTTCTGTGACAGTTTCTCCAGAGAGAGGGAAGACATAAAAGAAGCTACATTTTCTTCTTAATCTAAAACTTATATCTCAGTAAGAGTCAGTGTCAGTTAAGATTAAGTAGACAGATAACTTTATTAGAAGTAGAAGGGGTCTTATTTAAGGTTAAAAAAAAGAAAGAAAAAGAAAGAAAGGCAGTGGGTGTTCTGTGCAGGGAAAGGTACTGTATCAGGTGACTTTGCTAAACCAGTAGGAGGAAAGAGAGCTTACCTGGGGTGTGGTTTAGACACTAGAAAAGCAGGTGAGTCAAATTACAACTTCCTGTTGCTAGCCTAGCTTGTAGAGCAGAAAGCAGCTAACTAAAAGAAGCTACATTTTCTTCTTAATCTAAAACTTATATCTCAGTAGGAGTCAGTGTTAGTTAAGATTAAGTAGACAGATAACTTTATTAGAAGTAGAAGGGGTCTTATTTAAGGTTAAAAAAAAGAAAGAAAAAGAAAAGAAAGAAAGAAAGGCAGTGTGTGTTCTGTGCAGGGAAAGGTACTGTATCAGGTGACTTTGCTAAACCAGTAGGAGGAAAGAGACCTTACCTGGGGGTGTGGTTTAGACACTAGAAAAACAGGTGAGTCAAATTACAACTTCCTGTTGCTAGCCTTGCTTGTAGAGCAGAAAGCAGCTAACTAAAAGAAGCTACATTTTCTTCTTAATCTAAAACTTACATCTCAGTAGGAGTCAGTGTCAGTTAAGATTAAGTAGACAGATAACTTTATTAGAAGTAGAAGGGGTCTTATTTAAGGTTAAAAAAAGAAAGAAAAGAAAAGAAAGAAAGGCAGTGTGTGTTCTGTGCAGGGAAAGGTACTGTATCAGGTGACTTTGCTAAACCAGTAGGAGGAAAGAGAGCTTACCTGGGGTGTGGTTTAGACACTAGAAAAGCAGGTGAGTCAAATTACAACTTCCTGTTGCTAGCCTTTTTCTTACCAATTTCCTCCATCCCACCCCCCAAAGCCAGTTCTACTTTTATAGCCACTGGATTTAACTGTCAACAGGAACTTCCTGTTTGGCAGTAGGAAGAAAAGGATCATAGAGAAACATTGGTTTTGTCAACCCTGAAGTAGAAAAGTAGCTCACTCTCCCCTAGCTGCTGGTAGTTTGATATTGAGCAAGGAAGAAGGAGACTACTGAAGAAGATAGGAAGTTGCTGTCCCAGAACAAGACGGTGAGAGTTGTAAGGAGAGGAGAGAGTAAGCATCCAGAGAAACAGTAGAGGGACACAAAATAAGACATGATAGGAGTGGTGCAGTGCAATGGCTGTGGGGCGCAGTGTTCCGGGGAGACATTCTGGAGGCTGCGATGCTGCCCTATTTGCAGGCACCTCTCTGGTCTGAGAGGAGGTTTCCGCCTCCAGGCTGACCTGGCTAGATTCAGAACCTCCTCCCCACTCCAGGGACCACTCAGGGCCAGTGCCACTACCTCAGAGGTTGCCAAGAAAGAGGAGTGGCTGGACCAGGGTGGGCTCAAGGAGGGAGAGGGTGGGAACAGAGTTGCATCCTCCAGCTGTACCTCTTCACAATTCATTCACTTTCTGGTGGATAGTGGTTCCTCTATGGAGGCACCTGCAGTGGAGACCAAGGAGGATGCTGGGAACCTTCACAAAGGAGACCCAAAGGAGGGTGGCATGGGACCCCACAGGGGAAGGAAACAACTCCTGGTGGGGGACTCAATCATTAGGGGGTAGAAATGGGGGAGGATGGGGAGAGGGAGGTAAGGTGCCTTCCTGGTGCCATGGCTTGGAGGGACAGGAAGCGAATCCTCAGGATCGTGGGAGGAGCTGCACGAGGGAGGGAGCTGGATGTCATTGTCCACCTAGGGACAAATGACCTGGCTAGGAATGGATCAGAGCAGTGCAAGAGGAGTTTGTAGAGTTGAGAAGGGCCTTAGACAAGTAGCGTACACGGTAACCTTCTCGAGGTGCTGCCTGTCTATGGCAAGGGAGATGCTAGGCACTTCTCACCAGGGAATTCAATGAGTGGTTGAAAACTGGTGGAGCTCAGGGTTTTGGCTTCATTGGGATTGGGGAGCCACCTGGAGGAATGCAGACCTATACTGGTGCGATGGTCTGCATCTGTCCAGGCGGGGGGACCAGGATCCTAGGTGAGAGGTTTAAATGCTTCATTGGCAAGCATTTAAACCAGCTAAGGGGAGGCACTGAAAAGGAGCTGGGAATCGAGCTCCCACAAAACATGGTGATTAGTGAGGTAAACACCAAGGTACGAAGTTATTAGGAGCAGAACAGATTTAAATGTAAAAAAGGCAAAGGCAGTAAGGACAGAAATGGGTCTAAAAGGGTAAGGATATCAAAAGTGGAGGGTGATGATTACCAATGTCCGTAGTCTGTGTAACAAGCTCCTGAACTAGTGGCCTTGATGGAAGAGGGTTGCCTGATATTGTGGCAGTCACAGAAACATGGTACACAGAGAACCATGACTGGGATGTCAACATACCAGGATACAATTCACAGGAGGGATAGGGAGGGTAAAGAGGAGGAGGAGTAGCTCTCATGTAAAGGAAGGGATCAAAGCAACAGAACTAAAGAGTAAACAGGGAGCAGATGAGGCACTTTGGGTCACCCTGGAGACAGGAAATGGCACTAATCCGCATGGGGGTGTATACAGACCCCATCTCAGGGGGAAGGAATGGACAAGGAAATGATAGAAGGCTTTCTTAGAATGGCAGAAAAAGGGGAGATATTGTTGATGGGGGACCTGAATATGCCAGATGTTAACTGGAGCACCTTTGCTGCAGGCACATCCAAGAGCAGGGTCATTCTTGATGCCCTACGGGGGCATGTCTCAGACAGCTAGTATTGGAACCGACTCGGGAGGGAGCAATCTTAGACCTGGTACTTTCAAATGGGGATGGAGAAAGAATCTCAGATTTAGAAGTGGTGCTATCTGGGAACAAGTGACCACCAAACAGTGTGGTTCACGATAAACACAGCTGCATAATCAAGCCATACAAAAGCAAGAGTACTAGACTTTAGGAGGGCTGACTTTGGGAAAATGAGAGAGTGCCTCAGAAAACACTAGCAAACAGGCAAGAAGGAGGGGTGGAGGAACAATGGGGAGTGATCAAATAGCATCACAGAGGCAACAAGCCTCTGCGAAAAAAATCAATAAAACACAATGAAGGAAAAAACCGCTATGGTTCACAAAAGAGGTGGCAGGGAAGGTTAAAGAGAAAAGGGCAGCATTCAGGAAATATAAGGAAACACAGAAGGAGCAGGACAGAGACCTTTATCAATTAAAGCAGAAAGAGGCTGGGAAGGTAGTCAGAATAGCAAAGGCCCAAACCGAAGAAAGGATAGCCAATTCTGTTAAGAAAGGGGATAAGACCTTTTATAGGTACATTAGGGAGCGAAGAAAGACCAAAGGAGGGATACTGAAGCTTAATAAAAGGGAGGGAATCTGGGTAGAGGGTGACAGTGAAAAAGCAGGGTTACTGAACGAATATTTCTGCTCAGTATTCACAAAGGAAGAGGAGGGAGAGTTACCTAAACCAAACAAGAGAAATACTCTGAAGACGGGGGTCAATACCAGTCCATTTACAGAAGAAAGGGTTCTGAAAGAACTAATAAAATTGAAGGTGGACAAAGCAATGGGGCCTGATGGGATTTACCCAAGAATTCTAAAAGAACTAAGGGTAGAACTAGTGACATCGCTGACTACTCTCTTTAACAAATCATGGAGGATGGGGTGGTACCCAAGGACTGGAGGAGGGCAGATGTAATTCCTCTTCACAAAAGTGGGAGCAGGACAGAGGCAGGAAACTACAGACCAGTTAGTTTGACCTCAGTGGTGGGGAAAATGATGGAATCACTTCTGAAGCAAAGAATTGTTGAGTACCTAGAGGCCATTGGGGCACAGGACCCGAGGCAACATGGATTCACGATGGGAAGGTCATGTCAGACGAATCTAATAGATTTCTTTGACTGGGTGACCAAAGTAGTAGATCAGGAGGGGCTGTGGACATGGCTTACCTAGATTTTTAGCAAGGCATTTGATACAGTCCCCACAAAAGATTAATACACAAGATAGCCAGCCTTGAATGGGTCCCAAGGTGGTAGCCTGAATAAAAATTGGCTAGACAACAGGACACAAAGGTAGTAGTAAATGGAGTACACAGTGAAGAAAGGAGGGTTACTAGTGGGTACCGTGAGGGTTCAGTACTGGGACCGGTCCTTTTAATGTCTTTATAAGTGACATTGCAGAGGAACTGAAGGAAAAGTATGTCTCTTTGCAGATGACACAAAGATCTGCAACAGGGTTGATACACAGGATAGAGTGGAAAGGATGAGAAGGGACTTGGCAAGGTTGGAGGAATGGTCAAATGTATGGCAGCTCAGATTTAATGCAAAGAAGTGCAAGATAATGCACATGGGAAACAAAACGAGGGAAGCATACACAATGGGGGTGAGATACTGACAACAGTAAAATAGAAAGGGACCTGGGGGTACTATATGATGACCTAAAGGTGGGCAAGCAATGTGAGAAGGCAGTAAGGAAGGCTGAGGGATACTGGGATGCATAGGAAGAGGCATCAATAGTAGAAAACAGGAAGTTGTTATCCCTCTGTACAGACAGTTGGTGAGACCCTATCTGGAGTACTGTGTGCAGTTCTGAGACCCCATCTCCGAAAGACATAGACAGAGTGGAGGCTGTCCAGAGGAGGGCAACCAAAATGGTGCAGGGTCTGCACCAGAAGACATAATGAAGAAAGACTAAAGGAGCTTAATATGTATACTCTTGAGGAAAGAAGGAGAGAGGGACATGATAGAAACTTCCTAAGTACCTCAAGGAATTAACAAAGTCCAAGAGGGTAGCATCTTCCAGAAAAGAGATGTGCAAGAACAAGGCACAATTTGAAGATAGAGGGGGACGGCTCAGGGTAATGTGAGGAAGTATTTTTCACTGAGAGGGTTGTGGATGCATGGAACAGCCTCCCTGAGGAGGTCATGGAGTCAAGAACAGTGGGGGACTTCAAGAATGCATGGGACAGGCATAAGGCAGTCCTAGGCGTGGGTTAGAGGAAGTTAGCTGTTGATTAACTAGGATCTGCAGCTTATCTGTTAGGTAGGAAAATGGGCAGACTAGGTGGGCCAAGCACTCCTTATCTGCCGTCAAATTCTATGTTTTTATGACATACTAACACACTAATTGCTAGCAGATTAGGCCTTATGGTCTATCGAGTCTGCTCGAACCTCAGATCCCTAGTTGGGTACCGAGGCCCCCCCTTGTTTTCCAGAAACCCCTATCATCCATCCCCACCTCCCTGGGCCAGGCGATCATCTGATACATCTGCTTTGTCTGTCCCACCCTTTCTTGAAGCCCTCCACTGTGGATCTCTGAACCAGCTCACCAGGTAGCACGTTCCAGGGATCCACCACCCTCTCAATGAAAAACCTCCTCCTCTTCCCCCCCTCACCTTTCCACCTTCCAACTTCAAACCATGCCCTCTCGTGATACCTCCCTGCTTTACTCTAAAGATCTCCTCTGTGTTTAGCCTATTTATGCCGCTGAGGTACTTGAAGACCTCAATCATGTCCCCCCATATCTCCTCTCCTCCAATGAAAACAGGCAGAGCTCCTCAAGTCTGTCCTCGTACGTCAAATCCCCTAGTCCTCGTATCATCTTAGTTGCCGTCCTCTGTACCCTCTCCAGGAGCTGTATGTCCCTCTTCAAGTGTGGTCTCCAGTACTGTACACAGTACTCAAGGTGTGGTCTAACCAATCCATTGTACAGCGGCAGAATCACTTCCCTGCTCCTAGAGGTGATCCCCTACGATGCATCCCAACATCCTGTTTGCTTTGCTAGCCACTCTCCTGCACTGCTCAGAGTTATTCATACATGCATCCACCATGACCCCTAGGTCTTTTTCCCTGTTGAGGCCTCCAGCGCCCCTCCCAGGGTGTACCTGTTTAGGGTTTCCCCGTCCAAGATGTAACACCTTGCACCTAGTGATATTGAAATTTAATTTCCATATGTGAGCCCACCTTTCCATGGTGTCCAGGTCCCATTGCAGGGCCAACCTCCCCTCTTCCCCCTCAACTACTGCTCCCATCTTGGAGTCGTCAGCAAAGAGACTAATTTCACACCCTCCCCTTCCCTCCCTGATGTCCAAAATGTATGCATTAAACAGATTGGACCAAGGACCAAGCCCTGTGGTACCCCACTACCGATCTCTCTAGGGTTCGAGAGCTCCCCACTGACCACTACTCTCTGAGTGTGTCCAGCTAGCCAGTTTTCAATCCATCTGACCATCAAAGGGCCTACTCCCAACCCCGTCAGTTTCTCCACCAGACCATTGTGGGGGACAGAGTCGAACGCCTTGCTGAAGTCCAAGAATAATACATCCACTGGCTTTCCCTTGTCCAGTTCTGATGTTACCCATTTGTAGAACTCCACAAGATTGGTTTGACATGATCTACCTGGCACAAACCCATGTTGCTGACTATCCATACCTCCCACCTCCTCCAAGTACACCCCCAATCGTTCCTTTAGTATACTCTCCATTAATTTTTCCACCACCGAGGTCAAACTGATACGTCTATAGTTACCTGGTACTTCCCTCGACCCCTCCCCTTATGAATTGGCACCACATGTGCCTCTCGCACCTCCTGAACCAGGTGCTGCCTGTTTTATGAAGTTGCCAGCTATTCTTAGAGTCATTTGGGAGTTTTCCTGTCAGAACATCAGCACTAAAGGTACTGTTTTCCCTGAGCCACTGTGTCAGTGAACTATGAGGGGTGGGATGAATCTGAGACAAGCATAGAGAAGAAATTGTTGAGAACCCGCTAAGGGAGTCACCTCAGCTAAGAGAAGAAACGTGCACTGAGGTGGGAGTTTAAGCTCTACTGGTCCTTGGAGAGTTGGGGATGCGTGGAATTACCTTCCTGAGGAGTTCGTGCAGTCAAAAACTGGGGCAATTCAAGAATGCATGGGACAAACATAAGGCAATTCTAGTAGGGGGTAGGAGGAAGTAGGCTGTTGGTTAACTAGGATCTGCAGCTTATGCAATAGGTAGGGAAATGGGCAGACTAGGTGGGCCAAGTGGTCCTTATCTGCCATCAAAGTCTATGTTTCTATGGAGGAAGGAGGTGTGCCTATGGGATGGACTGATCAAACAAAGGGAGAGTCAAGGTGAAATCCTCCAGTTTCTTGGTGTCCCACTATGCCTGCGGGAGTGGGGGGTCTCACATGGGTACCGAGCTCCACCAACAGACACGATTCTTATTGCCCAGGGATTTCCCACAAGCTCATCTATCTGGGGAGTTGGTGAATGACAGCAGGGTACAGAAAAGGCTCAAGTAAGGTATATAATCTGCCATCTGTCTCTGGTATGAGGAAATGGGGGCAGGGGGATGTAATCTGAAACCACTGAGTATCAACTGCAGCCTTCCTGCAGGAGCCACCTGCAACTGAAGAAAGAAAGCTGCACTGTGAGAAGATAATGAGCCCCTACTGTTTACTTGGAACTTGTGTGTGTCGACATTAATGTCTTTGCATTTATTTATTTATTTGTTTGTTTTTGATAACCGGGTAGGTGCACTAGATATAAAATGCCTATTTTCAGAGATGATCTGGGAGGGTACAACTTAAAATCAAACTCAATAGCAGTGGTTACAAATACAAGGTGATATATGTACAGGTCAAGAACAGGAGTTAAACATTTAAGATTACAACAGGTCTACACATAATCACGGAAAGCAACAGAGACAATAAAAACAGCACAATGAGCACTTAAAAAATGGGGGGTACAATCAATTACAGGTAGGAATGTACAGTTAACATGTTAATGCATATGAGTGAATAAAAACAAACATTTGTCAATGCCGAATGTTGATTGAGTTGGTCTGTTGAGCTCGCTCAGTGGCCCTGTGTCACTCATTCGGTCTGTTTGTCCTGGTGCTGCAGGCTGTACATTTCTACTGGACTCCTGGCTGCACTGGCAGTTTTTTTCTGCCCACAAAGAAATCTGCAGCTGTTCTGACAGAGCTGTGTTGAGGTGGGTCACTCGCCCTCTGTCAGTTGCTCATTCTGTTTCTGCTGGCACTGTAGGCTGCCCTTTTGCACTGGGCTCTCACCTCTGTTGGCGGCTTTTTCTGCCCACAAAGAAATGTGCAGCAGTCCTGACACAGGTCCATTGAGCTACCTCACTCTCCCTCTCTCACTCGTTCCGTTTCTGCCAGCGCTGTAGGCTGGCCTTTTGTACAGGGCTCCTGCCTGCGTTGCCAATTTTTTCTGCTCACAAAGCAATACGCAGCAGTCACAATAGAGGTCTGTTGAGCTTGCTCACTCCCCCTCTCTCACTCGCTCATTGTGTTTGTCCTGGCGCTGCTGGCTGCCCTTTTGTACTGGACTTCTGCTTGCGTTGGCACCTTTTTCTGGCCACAAAGAAATCTGCAGCTGTCCCGACACAGCTCCGTTGAGGTCAGTCTCTCTGCCTGTCTCACTCTCTCATTCTGTTTCTCCTGGTGTTGCAGGCTGCTGTTTTGTACTGGGCTTCTGCCTGCATTGTTAGGTTTTGCTGCCCACAAAGAAATCTGCAGCTGTCCCGACACAGCTCTGTTAAGGTGGGTCACTCCCCCTCTGTCACTCTCTCATTCTGTTTCTGCTGGTGCTGCAGGCTGCCCTTTTGTACTTAGCTCCTGCCTCTGTTGGCGGCTTTTTCTGTCCACAAAGAAATCTGCAGCAGTCCTGACACAGGTCCGTTGAGGTAGCTCACGCCCCCTCTCTCACTTGCTTGTTCTGTTTCTGGTGGCGCTGCAGGCTGGCCTTTTGTACTGGGCTCCTGCCTGCACTGCCGCCTTTTACTGCCCACAAAGAAATCCACAGCAGTCACGAAAGAGCTTCGTTCAGCTTGCTCACTGCCCCTCTCATTTGCTCATTGTGTTTCTCCTGGCACTACAGGCTGCCCTTTTGTACTGGGCTTCTGCCTGTGTTGGCACCTTTTTCTGCCCACAAATAAATCCACAGCTGTCCCGACAGAACTCTGTTGAGGTTGCTCACTCTGCCTGTCTCACTCACTCATTCTTTTTCTCCTGGTGCTGCAGGCTGCCATAGTGTAGTGGTCTCCTGCCTCTATTGGTGCCTTTTTCTGCCCACAAACAAATCTGCGGCAGTCCCGACAGAGCTCCGTTGAGCTCGCTCAGTCCCTCTCTCTCACTTGCTTGTGCCATTTCTGTCGGTGCTGCAGGCTGCCCTTTTCTACTGGGCTCCTGCCTGCATTGCCACCTTCTTCTGGGCACAAAGAAATCTGCAGCAGTCATGATAGAGCTCCATTGAGCTTGCTCACTCACTCCCCTTCTCTCACTTGTTTGTTCTATTTCTCCCGCTGCCGCAGGCTGTTGGTTTGTACTGGGCCCCTGCGTGCATTGCTGCTTTTTTCTGCCCACAAAGAAATCCGCAGCAGTCCCAACAGAGCTCCATTGAGCTCACTCACTCCCCCTCCCTCACTCGCTCATTCTGTGTCTCCAGCTGCTGCAGGCTGCCCTTTTGTACTGGATTCCTGCCTGCGTTGTAGACTTTGTCTGCCCACAAAGAGATGTGCAGCAGTCCCAACACAGCTCCGTTGAGGTCGCTCACTCACCCTCTGTCACTTACTCATTCTGTTTCTGTGGGGGCTGCAGGCTGGCCTTTTGTACTCAGCTCCTGCCTGCATTGCTGCCTTTTCCTGCCCACAAAGAAATCTGCAGCAGTGATGATAGACCTCCGTTGAGCTTGCTCACTCCCCTTCTGTCACTCGCTCATTCTGTTTCTGCCGGTGCTGCAGGCTGCCCTTTTGTACTGGCCTCCTGGCTGCATTGGCACCTTTTCCAGCCCACAAAGAAATCCACAGCTGCCCCAACAGAGCTCCTTTGAGGTCACTCACTCTCCCTGTCTCACTCGCTCATTCTGTTTCTCATGGCTGCAGGCTGGCCTTTTGTACTGGGCTTCTGCCTCCGTTGGCATTTTGTTCTGCCCACAAAGAAATCTGCAGCAGTTTCGACAGAGCTCCATTGGCCTTACTCACTCCCCCTGTCTCACTTGCTTGTTCCATTTCTGCCCGCGCGTTGCAAGCTGCTCTTTGGTACTGGGCTCCTGACTGCATTGCTGCCCTTTTCTGCCTACAAAGAAATCTGCAGCAGTCATGATAGAGCTCTGTTGAGCTCGCTCACTCGATCCCCCTCTCTCACTTGTTCATTCTGTTTCTCCTGCCACTGCAGGTTGCCCTTTTGTACTGGCCCCTGCGTGCACTGCTGCCTTTTTCTGCCCACAAAGAAATCCGCAGCAGTCCCAACTGAGCTCCGTTGAACTCACTCACTCCCCCTCCCTCACTCGCTCATTCTGTGTCTCCCACTGCAGCAGGCTGCCCTTTTGTACTGGGTTCCTGCCTGTGTTGATGGCTTTTTCTGCCCACAAACACATCTGCAGCAGTCCCGAGAGAACTCTGTTGAGCTCGCTCACTCCCCCTCTTTCAGTCACTTGTTCTGTTTCTGCTGGTGCTGCAGGATGGCCTTTTGTACTTGGCTCCTGCCTACATTGCCACCTTTTTCCTGGCCATAAAGAAATCCACAGCAGTCATGATACACCTCCATTGAGCTCGCTCACTCCCCCTCTCTCAGTTGCTCGTTATTCTTGTCCCAGTGTTGCAGGCTGCTCTTTTGTACTGGGCTCCTGCCTGCGTTGCCACCTTTTCCTGCCCACAAAGAAATCCGCAACTGTCCCGACAGAGCTCTGTTGAGGTCATTTGCTCACTCCCCCTGTCTCACTCACTCATTCTGTTTCTTCTAGTGCTGCAGGCTGCCCTTTTGTACTGGGCTTCTGCCTCTGTCAGCATTTTTGTCTTCCCACAAAGAAGTCTGCAGCAGTCCCGACACAGCTCCATTGGCCTCACTCACTCCCCATCTCACTTGCTCATTCCATTTCTGCCGGTGCTGCAGGCTGCCCTTCCGTACTGGGCTTCTGCCAGGGTAGCCACCCTTATCTGCCACAAAGAAATCTGTAGCAGTAACGATAGAGCTCTGTTGAGCTTGCTCAGTCCCCCTCTCTTGCTTGCTTGTTCTGTTTGTCCCACCGCTGCAGGCTGCCCTTTCATACTTAGGCCCTGCATGCATTGCTGCCATTTTCTGCCCACAAAGAAATCCGCACCAGTTCCAACAGAGTTCAGTTGAGCTCACTCACTCCCCCTCCCTCACTTGCTCATTCTGTGTCTCCTGGCGCTGCAGGCTGCCCTTTTGTACTGGGCTCCTGCCTGCGTTATTGCCTTTTCCTGCCCACAAAGACATCTGCAGCATTCCTGACAGAGCTCAGTTGAGCTCGGTCACTCCCCCCCCCAGTCGCTCTATCCTAATCTGTCCCAAACACTGATTTCCGACAGTGACTGTGGTATTCTACACCGGAAGCACGGAAACACATTTTGGCCGGGATGTGAAAAATGACAGCTGTACTGTTCATAGGGAGGTGTGAACAAATGCCAGTGTTGAAAATCTGATGGGAAAATATTACTAATTTGCAAACTTACAGGGATGCGTGGCACCTGCACAACACACGCTTGTAACACACTCATTTTATGGAGTTTCATCACACAATTTTTAACATAGGCATTTTAGGACCTCTGCTCATGAACAGTGTCAGTGTGATTTTCTTAATATGTCCTGAACATCGATTTCCCACAGCAAATGCACTGTTGTGCATCAGAAGAGTGAAAACACATTTTGGCCAGTATGTCAAAAATGACAGCTGCACTGCTCATAAGGAGGTGTGGCAAAATGGCAATGCTGAAAATTTGGAGTGAAAATATTGCAAAGTTGTGAAGGTACGAGCGTGCGTGGAAACTGCGCAATGCACATTCGTAACACACTCATTTTATGGACTTTCATCACCAAATTTTCAACATAGGCATTTTAGGACCTCTGCTAATGAACAGTGTCACTGTCATTTTCATAATGTGTCCCGAACATGGATTTCCCACAGCGACCGCACTATTCTGCGCCGAAACTGCGAAAACACATTTCGTCCAGAATGTGAAAAATGACAGCTGTACTGTTCATAAGGAGGTGCAGAAGAATGGCAATGTTGAAAATCTGGTGTGAAAATATAAATTGCGTGCACACTCCGCAACGCACGCTTTTAACACAGTCATTTTATGGAATATCGTCACCAGATTTTCAACATAGGTATTTTAGGACCTCTGCTCATGAACAGTGCCACTGACAGTTTCTTAATCTGTGCGGAACACTGATTTCCCACACCGACTGTGCTATTCTGCACTGGAAGTGCGAAAACACATTTCGGCCAGGGTGTGAAAAATGACAGCTATACTGTTCACAAGAAGGTCTGGAAAAATGCCAATGTTGAAAATCTGGGGTGAAAATATTGCAAATTCGCAAAGTTATGAGCATGTGTAGCAACTGCGCAACGCACGCTCATAAAACAGTCATTTTTTGTTTTTTTCCCATTAAATTTGCAACATAGGCGTTTTGAGAGCCCACCTCATGAACACTTTCACTATTGTTTCGTTAATCAGTCCCAAAAGGTGATTCCACGCAGTATCCGCAAAATCACTTATTGTGGCGATTAACGCCATGACAGTGATAGCATACATGAGGAGGGGTCCCAAAAACCCCATGTTGAAAATATGGTGCCAAAATTCCAAAAAATGCCTGAGATATGCATCAAAGTTGAAAAAACCCTATTTATTCCATTATACAGCTTACCGGCATTTCCTCAGTTCACGATCAGCTTTGAAGCGTGCAGACGTGTTCCTGGTCCACCGAAGATCGTTGCACTGGACTCCGGAGGTAACTATGGGGTGAGGGGGGGGTGTGTGGGGAGGCAGGGTGCGCAGTGGGTGGGTGTGGGTTGCGGAGGGGGGCAGGGAGACCGCCATGGGACCGTATCCTGTTTTACAAGTTGCAAAAAAAAAAAAAAGACATCGCAAAACCGTTTTTTTATTTTGCAGGGGCATGTGACATGCTGGGGTGGGCTCCCAGCATGCCAATGGAGTCTTCCTTTTTGGGGGGGCAGCTGTAGCCATCGGGGGATTGGGCATCCCCATCAGCACACAACAAATGCGAGGGGCATAATGCCAACGGGGAGTGGCGTGGCTGAGAGGGACCTGGGGGTGGTGGTGGATGTCAAAATGAACAACTCGGAGACTTGTAGGAGGGCAGCAGCCAAGGCCAACAGGATGCTGGGATGCATCACTAGGGGGATCACCTCCAGAAGGAGGGAAGTGATGCTCCCTCTGTATAACTGCTTGGTGAGGCCACACCTTGAGTACTGTGTGCAGTTTTGGAGGCCACACTTAAAGAGGGACATTAAACTCCTGGAGAGGGTCCAGAGGAGGGCAACCAAAATGATTTGGGGCTTGGGGGACAGGACCTATGAGAAGAGGCTCGAAGAGCTAAATATGTACACATTGGAAGAGAGAAGGGACTGGGGGACATGATAGAGGTCTTCAAGTACATGAAGAGGGTAAATAGGGGAGGAACAGTCAGGGTGCTTTGAAGGAAGGAGGAGGGGCCACTAGAGGCATGGGTGGAAGCTGAGGGGAAGATTCAGGGAGAAAGGAGGAGGTGCTACTTCACTGAGGAGGGTGGTGGAGCCATGGAATGCACTGCCTAGGGGGCTGGTGGAGGCAGAGATGGTGGAGGGGTTCAAGAGGGGCTGGGACAGGTACAGGGGAAGGGTTCTGGAAGCAAAATCCAATGCAGCAAGAATATCCGGAACTGGGAAGGGAGAAGCCAGAGAAGGCGAGGGGGCAGTAAGGTCAGCTCCCAGGGTGGGGGCTGACCAATCGAGCAGACTCGGAAGACCATTAGGCCTATTCTACTGGCATTTTAGTATGTTAGTATTGTTCACTTGGCGTAAAATATATAGCCCTATGGCTAATATGGACCTGATCTTTCAAGGCCATAGTTTGAAAGCATCTGATAAAGACAGCTTCTTCTCTTCCAGCCAGACAGCTCTATGCAGATTTATGAACGGATTCAAGATATTGCAGGTATCTCCAATCCCTAAAACACTCCATTTTTGTTAACAGTGCAGTCTGTTGTGGTATTTTCAGATGTCTTTTACCTTTCAGGGTGAATATAAATTATGAAATGCCCCTCCCCCCAGTTTTACTTTCGCTCTATTGTTCTTGCTGGCTATGTTTTGGTTGGCGGCAGCTTTGGATGTTAACTGAACAAACTCTGATGAGGTATCTGATTCAGATAACTCAGTTCTTTCAACTAATGAGGGTTCTTCTTTTGGGACTGTGCATGCAGTTACTAAACCAGTGTTTTTGTTTTTTTTCTAGTTCTAATACTCTACTAGTCCAGTGTCGACCCACCCGCAGTCATTGCCATCCAGTGGAAGTCCTCTCCCTAGTTCCGATCCCACAGAATCACAGACCATCCCATAACCTGTCTCCATGTAATACATTAGGGTACTGTTGTAGCACTGTCAACCCCCTTCCCACATCACCTACATGTACAAGAGCTGGGGTTGCAAAAGGCTGCAATACAGTTAGCAAGGACCACCAGCATTTGTGAATAATCCTGTGGAACATTTGTATGACTGCTTCCTCCCTCCCTCCCTTCCATGCATGGTCACCATGTGCTTGGCAGTCATGTAGGGAAGGGCAGCAACCTCTGTTGTACAGCACTTTGCACAAACACTTTTAACCAAGAAAAGTGCCCCAAGGGTCCCTTGTATTCTTCTTCTGCCATCCAGGCAGCAGCAATGCTCAATATTATGAGAAATAACCATGGCCATTGTTTACTGGGAAGATCTACCAGTAATGCTGGAGGCACTGTGGCTTAGTGGTTGAGCGCAGAGGTATTAGCCTGGAGATCTAAGTTTGAATTCCACAACTGCCACTTAACTCACTGTGTGACCCCGAGCATGTCACTTAATCTCCTTGTGCTTAACCTCTTGGTAACCTACGTAAATCTGTCTCTGTGCCCTTTCAGTCTCAAAATTCTCTCTTTTCTTCTCCTGGGTTGTAAAGTTCATTAGGATAGTTTATATAAAAAGTGCTATATAAAACCATTTTCTTTTCCTTCCAAGGATTTATGGAATTTTGCACTATGAAAACTACCAGTGGTGGAAAACTCTTGAGGACCTGAGGCAAGTGATACAATAGGACTTCTTTTAAATTTGCAACGTTTATTAGAAACTTTCAGGTTACACCAATATGGCCACAGTCAATACATATTTGTAACAGTAATGTGGTCATGATATAGTAAACGCTACATTTCACAAAAGTACCTGATCTGTGTTACTTTTTTATTGCAGGGTATAATCCAACCTGCCAATGCTCTACTGAAGATATATTCATCATTAACATTACCCTTGGCACCTGTTGTATCGATGTTACCATGCATGGTACAAGAAGAAGAAATGCAAACAAACTCTGTGTTGATCCAACTTTAGAAAAATAAAACAACAGTATTTTACCAGCCCACAACAAGAGGCTATATTGTCATGGTATGGTCTGTTGTTTCCCCTTTTTCCCCCTCTTCCCCCCACGTTATAGTTCATTTCTCCTTTAATGGGACTTCTGCACTAGAAAAACCAGCAAAGGCAGAAAACACTGTGAACCCAAGGCCAAGTGATACACCTTTTTCTCCCAGGCATGATACTGCTGCTCCCATCCCAGCTTTAAGGCCTCCCATTGGAACTTTCTAAAATCTTCTTCAGCATGTCCCTGCACCACATAGCCAACTAACGTAGCCCCACTTCTCCCCTCCAGGCTAGTAGGGTGGGGGCCTCAGCGCTAATTGCACTATCCTCATGTACTCCGTTGAGTAACCTTACTTGACTACCCTCCCTTGTGCACTCTCCTCCTGCAGGCACTTATTCTTAATCCTTTTTACTCTGATCGAACCTGCTATGCATACTCAAACCCACCCTGTATGTACCTTTACTGTATTGATCATGTCCCATATAGTTCTTAAATGCTGTTAGCTACCTAATGTAATCCCTATGATACCTGTTATTCTCTGTATGCTTTCCTCAAATTCTTTACTGTTCAAATCCTCCCTGTTTGTACCATTACTGTATTGTTCTTGTGCCATATAGGTCTCAATTACTGTTAACAACCTAATGTAATCCCTGCGATGCCTGTTATTCTCTGTATGCTACTTTGACTTCCTTACTGTACTTGTACTCACTTGCCCTGTAACCCTCCCGGGTCACACCTGAAAAATAGGCACTTGGCTGTCTAGTGTGCTTACCCGGTTAACAAAAGCAAATAAATAAATAAATATGATGTGCACCATGTGACACTCCCTTCCTCAGTGAATTAAATGCTGTACCTGGTAATGATATTCCTCTTGAAGAGTAGCACCAATGTGAGTATAAAAATGTCAACACTTCCTACTTTTATCACTTATTTTGGGAGCTTCTTCCATATGTCTACCACTCTCTGGGTGAACAGATACTTCTGAACGGTGCCCCTTATTCTATCCCCCCTCAATTCAATTTTAATTAGGAGAACCATATACCAGAGATTCTTTATAAAGGTGTCTAAGGCAAATGTCTGATGACAAGGTACAGTATGTTACACAAATAAATAGTGCTAGATACAGTGGGTACTGCCAATGCCAGCACCGATTGTTCCTCTGTGGCTGTGTACCTCTGTGTGTCATTGCATGGTAACATCCTGGAGAAGGGAGAAAAATGGCTGCTGGCCAGGAAGATGACTCCCTGCCCATCTCCTCCCATGTCCCTGTATGCAAGGAAAAATGGGCAGACTAGGTGGCAGAAGGAGAGAGGCCATACTGCCGCTGTATAGATTGATGGTAGAGCTGCACCTGGAGTACTGTGTGCAGTACCAGATCCTCTCCCACAAAAAGGACATCAGCCTCCTGAAGGTGGTACAGAGAAGGGCCACAAAATGATTCAGAACCAGCAGGAGCTCTTGTATGAGCAGAGTGCTTGAGGAAAGAAGGGAGCATAGGGACATGATAGAGACCTCCAAGCACCTCAGAGGTATAAATAATATTGAATTTTTTAGGATCAGCAAGAACAACAATTTGAGGGGACATAGCTACAGACTTGCAGGAGGAAGGTTCCAGAAGGAGACCATGAGGCACTTCTTCAGAGAGAGAGAGAGAGTGATGGCAGGGTAGAATGGGCTATTGGAGGATGTAGTGAAACAGAAAATAGCTGGGAAATGTAAGGAGGGGTTGGGATAAAATCAAGGGGAGGGTATTAATGTCAGAGGAGGGACCCGAGCACCACCTACTGAAAAGTACTTGAGCTTTTCATTGGGCAGACGTGATGGACTGTAAGGCCTTCCTCTGCTGACATATGGACCTTGACCTGTGTGTTGTACCCAAACTACAGACTAATCTTTGTGCAGCTGCTTTTCAGAACTTTGCCCCAGGACCTGGAACCTCATTCCTCCTGAGATCTGAAGATATGAAACCACTCTGTGCTTTCATAATGCACTTCGCAAACATCTCCGGGGTACTTCCAAGTGCAGATGCCGCTTCTAGACTTAGCAAACACTATGGACTTTTCCTGTTCATCTGTTGTGTTTCTCATATCATGTGAATTCTCCCTCATTCTGTAATTTCTTGTTTGATATTATGTTGTATTTTAGCAATGCACTCATATGTAATTGTGACCTGTGTACTTCTCCTAATCCTTTGTAATCTCCTGGGTCGTGTCTGAAAAAAAGACAGCTCTTGTCTAATGCATGTGCCTGGTTAACAAACACTAACTACATAAATAATTAAATACATATGTGTATATATATATATATATATATATATATATATATATACACACACACACACACATACAGTATATTTGCACTGTATGTTTGTTTGTAAACTGGGCTTCTTTCCATGCTGGACCTTAAAAATCTGTGGCTGCCACATGTAACCCCTGCTAAGGGCACTTACTCCATCCACTACCCCTTTGCACCTACCACCCCCTGCTGCCCTGGTCTTCCTCCTCCCCTTCCCCCAACAAATCCTCCAACCCCCTAAACACCCGCTGGCACAGATTTCACTCCCCTCCCTAGCCCCACAATACACTGGTCTCTTCCCTCCTCCCTTCCCCTCTTCCACCCCATCTACTTCAATTGCAAACACTCAACAGTGCCTACCAATGGCTGCACCCCCCCCAAGTGCACAATTGACAATGTTTGCCTTTGGCCACCCCCCCATCCTCTCAGCTCGATTGCCCCATGGATACTGTCCCTAACCTTTTCCTTTGCACTTATTAGTAGCTCTTTACTGTTCGCAGTATGTGATGAGAGTTGATATGCTAGACTCCTCTGTATTAGTGAGTATTAAGGTAAAGTGAAACCTTTACGTAGCCTTCAGGTACCCTAGACAATGTGCAATGATGTACGTTAGTTGTTGTGCAATGATGTATGTATGTATGTATGTATTCTGTATGTAATTTTGTCTGTTTGTTGTCTGACTTGAAACCTTTGAAAATGAGTCCTGGACTGAAAGGTATTAATCCAAAAACTAAACAAATAAATAAAATTCTGTTAAATCATTCACTATTTTGGCTGTATTTCCAGGTTAAAAACACGTTCTGATGTAATACAGACCATTGCTTGTAAAACCAATCAATCTAGGAGGTGTAAAGTATGGCTATTAATAATCTTAGCAGTGAATTAACCTAATTTTTTTCACTCTGCATTTTTTTAATCTACTGATTTTTTTCAGAACATAAACATACACATATAAAACTATGTCCATACATATGCTTTAACCTGAATGAAAACTAGCAGTCAGTAAGACATAATAATTCATATATTAAATTCAGTGCTTTATCTTAAAATGTACATGGCATATTGTGACTTTTCTCATACCTTAAGTGCAACTTGTTAAATGTATTCAATTCCTCTAATGTTTCATTCATTACTGTGAGACAGTGTTATGTAGGAGATGGGTCAGTAAAATGCTTGTGATCACCAGATGATCTTCCTTTAGCTGATTTCTAAGCATTACTTTGTTCTCCACCCTCTTTCTGAATGGTCACTGGCTCTGTAGCTTCCCTTTGGTCTATTTGTAAGAGGGTTTGGAGTTTTTTCCCACTTATTTATTTGTCTGCTTTTTGTTAACCAGTAAGTACACTGGACATGATATATGCCAATTTTCAGGAACGATCTGGGAGAGTACAAAACAAAAAGAAAACGTACGTAAACATACAATGAGATCAGTAATAGACAAGTAGTAAAAAATCAAATATTCTGTACAAGGTGCTGTGTACATAGCAGTTGAAGCTGCATAGGTATACAGTCACTGGGAGGAATGAAATCCCAGACATATTAAAAAGCAGAAAAAAAATGAACAAGGGTACTAAGCACAATATTTGGTGTAACCAGTAGGCAAGTTTCAAACATTATAACACAAGTTAGCACAAAGAAAAGGCAATGCTACATTGTACATCTACTAGAGGAGGAAAATTCATGTACAGTACATAGTAAAGATATGAGAAGGTAGATGTAAAGAGTGGACAGCAGTAAGGGTTAAGGCATTTGTATAGAGGGTGGAGACATATAAATGTGTGCAAAACCTTTTTTTATAACAGCTTTACTGAGTCAGTGTAGCTATATATTCAATGGATGTGTTCAGTTCTGTGAACTTATCATTACTCACTTTTGACCTGAAAAAGGCAGTATAGAGTAGTGGTTTAAGGCTCCGAGCTGCAAGCCTGGGGACCTGGGTTTGTATCCCACAGCCTCCACTTGCATACTGTGTGACCCTGAGCAAGTCACTTAACTGCCTTGTGCTCCCAGGTCACTCCTGTAAACAAACTGCAGCTTAATGTGTCTCTCCTGGTTTAAAAACAAACAAACAAAAAAAACATAGGCCAAAATGGCCCAATAAAACTGTAAACATAACAATATAGCAGTTCCTGCTACTTGGTGAGTTAAAAATAAAATATTTAGTACAGTAGTTCATATTTTCAGGCTACGGCTTTATGTAACTCATGAAATATCTCTGTCCAACCTACTACTGAAAAAGGAGAGAGATCAATATACAGTAAGTCACCGAGAGCTGCAGATCTTCTAGTTATATGGGCACTTTACACAGGAGTAGATACTCCACTGTGTGTGGCATGACTGACATACATAGCCTCTTTGATATATAGCCAAATTATATCATCACTGATGGTGATAATTAAAAGTCCTTGATGGTGTCCTTGGGGAGCCTTAAGGCACTTTTACACACGCACTACTGTACTGAAACCAGCGTTACTTGTCCAGTGCCGATACGGCCTGTTGCACTTCACATCCTGATTAGACGAGCTCCTGTTTCGCCACAACATCGCCCAGCCCTCCATATCAGTGCAGTACTCCTTGCCGCGTAGAACAGTAGCCGTGACACGATAACTGAAGAGCTGGCATTCTTGAGCCGGAATGGGCGCTTTACACTGCGCGTTGCAACGGCACGCTTGGGGACAAACCACCCATGCCAGGGAATGCGGTTCAGGCAAACGTTCGTTTTACAATGGAACAAAAAGCATTTAGACAGCATGGGATGGACCGGTACGGTCCTTCCATAACGCTTATTCTGTTGTAAGACTTCGTGTGTAAAAGCACCTTTAGAGAGGTACTATGGAGCTTCCCCTACAGCATTGCAGGTACCAAGGGTGCCAGAAGGTAATGAATGACTGCCTTTGGATGTATAAGTTCGATGTTACCTTTCCATGTTCTGAAGCTCCTCAGCTTTCTTAATCCAGGAAGATACCTATGGAGTAACATTCAACAACCACAACAAAACAATACATTATAGTGCAACTGTCAACATTATGCAAAATGGCCCTGTAAGCTGTTTATTTCTGATTGATGTGGGTAGTAGCCCAAAGATTAAACCAGGGAAACCAAACAGAACTGTTTTGCCAATAATCAATTATATAGACCCATGGACTTCAGTCCACATTTTTTGTATTTTGGGACACACACTCCCAAAATGTAAGAAAATGAAAGCCTCTGTTCCTACAGAGCCTCCAGCAGAGATCAGTGTTTGTAGTATTGAAATGCTTAGTAGTTGTTGGGGTGTAAAAATGACTGTGTAACACTTTTCAGTGTTTTTTTCTGTATTAGCTAAGGATTTTTCTATTCAGGGTGCTATGAACATTACATTGTGCCATTCCCTATAGATGGATATAAATTCTAATATTGACAGTGCTATAATATTATTAATTTAGTTACCTCAGTGATTAGGGCCGTATGATTTTTTTTTGGTTGTCAGTGGGATTTTCTAGGCCCCAACCTATAAGGCATAATTCTGGTGTAAAAGCTTAGTCCAGACCCAATAGTGAATCTAATCTGTTTTAAATTGTCTGCCATAAAGGCTACACTTTTTTCACAGTCCCGTAGAATATGTTGTAGTGTTCTCTGTTTCCGCTCTGCATTATAAAGCAACAGTATTTGTTATTCTGCAAACATTTCTTCTTTTTTTTAATTTTTTTTAGCAATAATGTATTTCTGACATCCTTAGATTCATCCTTGGTCTATTTTTTGTTTTCTCAGATATTTTTAAAATAACCTTTTTAGCTTATTTTGTAGTTAATGATTCACATCATTAAAGACCGCTGGCATGCTTTAATTTTTAGAAATCTCTCTTGCTGAGGCTATCTGTTGAATGTATATACTAGATTCTTACTGTAGCTGTATTAGAGTGGTGCTAGCATGTGTTTCTGATGGTAAACCATACAACACTGTACCAATATATAACATTTTTACATGGCAAGCATGGAATGAGACTAGGAATTTGTAAAAAAAATTAAAATCCCATATTTTAGTTCAAGAATGAAGGAAAACAAAAAGAAAATGGACACATTGATATTTTTACCAGAAAAACATTAATGTTGGAAAAAAAAAGAAAAACTATTATATAACTAACAAATACTGCTCCTTTAAGTATGGTCTTTAACTGCTTCCTTAAAGTCTTCTCTGATGTCAGAAATGGTTTTGGAGGAGGAGAAATGGTGCACTCATCAGCTGTAAAAGTGGTAGCACTGGGGCAGAGTTTGGAGTTTATTTTATTATTATCATCTGTTTTTTACCTCATCCAAATGTGGCAATCCTGCAGCAAACTGACCTGCAGTACTGGGGATTTGAACCCAGGACACCTGGATGAATCCTTGATGGGTCTACCCTACTAGCTCGAGCCAGCATGCAAATAGTCTGTGACAAAAATGGACTGCAGCCCTCGAGGAGACATCCTCTCAAAATATGCAGCAGCATTTTGTTTTTACAGTTACAGTTGTGTCATGTGACTCTCCTCAGTGTGGCGTGAGACATGTCACCTCTTCCTGTTTCCACCTAAGAAAAGAATAAAACCACTACAGTACTCAAAAGTTAGGAACACATCAAGGGTCCTCAAAACCACAGACTTCACACAGTATGAAAATATATATTTAAGCTGGTTAACCACTGTGCATGTACAGTGGAATCAGCCCCAGCCAGAGTGCAACACTCTTAGCACAGTTTCTGACAGTGATATTCTGCAGAATACCACGGGAACACAATGTAACCCAATTGCAAGTACTCCATTTTGTCATGCAGGAAAGTGTGACACAATCAACACTGAGCACTGCATCCCAGCTGACTCCACTGTAAAATGTGGAGAGTACCAGGTGTCAGCCACTGAGTCTCTAGTAAGTTGCGGAGACAAACAAGAGTTTGTGTAAGTGAATGGTATGTGATTTGAGATGGGTGAGTGAGTGAGTAGGATAATATACTTTAGGGCCAAGATAAATAGTTAAGCTTATAGACAGAAAAAGGGCAGATTTTATTTAAGAGACCAGAAGATTCATTTGAACTTAAGGGTTCAAGAATTGAATTCACTCTAGAGGTAAAGGGAGAAGGGTCTGTAAAGTAGTGTGGGATTAAACAGGTCAATGATACTCACCCCCCAGGATGCACATGAAAACAAGCTGCCACAGTTTAGTGTGACTTTCCTGGTCAAGCATTACAAATAAATAAATACGTAAATAAGCACACTGATGAAACTGGTTGCTTAAATTACAGAACAGAGGTGCACACTACTATATCAACCAAACCCTGACTGAGCCAGCGGCAACCATCACAAGGAAAAAGTAGTTAACTGAGTGGGAGGTGGACCAAGTTGAACTGTGCCAGGAAGCTAACAACTTGTTCTTTATAAGAAAGGTAGAGCGGAGACATAGCAGTACATCTGATGCCTTGCAGGGGTTGCAGAATGTATGCTTTCAAGGTTATGGCTATAGATGTTTCTATTTGTGACTGCTGTGAGCTGGTTGCAACACTCAAGGCCAGAGCTGGCATGCTTGAGGAACAACTAGCAGCACTGCAGAATGCAGGGGTAGAAAACCCATGGTCTGGGACACAAGTGAGTGGGACAAACAGGGCAAGGAAGATAGGCACAGATGTGTGAGACATGGGCTGGGTTAAGGTAGTTGGGTTAGGGGGACAGGGAAGGGATTGAGGTGAGGCAGTAGCTACCACTGGTAGCCATTAAAAACCAGTACCAGCCACTAGTTGTGAAGGTAGAGATCACAAGGTGGTATGGCTACTGACTGGGATGCAATCACTGGGACTCACACTATACAGGAGAGGCTGAGGAAGACAGCAAGGTAGCAGGAAGGTAGTATTTTTTCCATAATGCTTTGTTCTGGTGGGATCAGGTAGGCCGGCTTTCAGCCCCATCCCCACTCCACTTGGCCATCACGCACCTCCTCTGATCCATAGACTTAAGTCCCTCATGGATTTCCCCTGTGGCAGGGCCAGAGGGGGAAGGACATCCCCCACACAGTATATAATCCAGAAGTGCCAGGGACCGGCTGGTAGCAAGGACTGAGAGGGAAGGAGTGGGGCTTCACGAGACCCACCTGACTTCAGTTTTCTGCTTTTCTCCTGCAGCTGACACTGGATGTATGTGTGTGTGTGTGTGTGCGGGCAGATGAGAAGCACATCATGAAGCCCCCTTTCATCATGCTGCTCACAGCTGCTCTGCCACCAGACCTACAGCTGGCTGCAGACTAAGGTGGAGCTGACCTGCCACCCTGCCCAGTGGGAGGGGAGATTTGGTACCACTGGTTATATTTGGAGATTTGGTACAGTGCTGTATGGTTTACCATCAGAAATGCATGCTAGCACCATCCTAATGCATCTATAGTGAGAATCTAGTATATACATTCAACAGGTGAGATTTTAAAAAATTGTGAATGTCAGCTGTCTTTAATGACGTGAGTCACTGGATGCTTGATCCTCTACCACCCAAGCTGACCCCTGGCAACCTGAGCTCATTCCTGATCTCAGGTTGCAAGCGTGGCAGGAGGTAAGGTGCACAGTGCCTTGGCCCTGCATGTCACTGGGCCAGCTAGCAGAAGGTAATATTGATAGGTGGTACTATAGGGAAGTATGTTATCAAGGTGGCTGGGCTGCTAGGATCCAACCAACTGCTACATGGAATGATGACCCACTCACCTGAAATAAAGGTAAGAATGTTATTTTTGTCACCTCAGTATATTCAGATAAACTAGCTAGACTAGAGAGAACTAGAGTTCCACAAAACAAGCCCCTCTGTGTACTCCCCAGTGTGCCAGCATTTTATGGTGGTACATGAAATGAGTGAAAAAAAAAACAGCTAGACCAAAGTCAGCAAGGTAATTAGGGCAGAACTGAAATGGTGACAAATGTTTTCCCATCCTGAGGTGTCACAACCCCGGGTTTTTTATCTAAGTAAGGGGGGGATGAAGCTCCCCAGAAAAAAAAGGTCTCCGTTCGTGTCCTCACTGTAATTCATTCAGGATTCTGGGCTTGCTGTTTTAGGTTCACCCTTTTCACATGGAACCACATTTTATGACTCAGCTAGTCACTTCTACACCGGTGACCTGGGTTCGGGAACTACCTTGGGTCATTGGGGTGCCGGCATGGGTGGGAGGGCGGAGCAGCATTGGGCATGCTGATGGACAACTCTCCTCTCCTGAGGGTGGTGAGGGTGGTTTGTGCCCCTCCCCGTAGTTGGTGGGTAGTGTAGGTGGAGAGGGGGTGGCACAAACAGTTACGGGAGGTGGCAGGGGCTGAACTGGTGCCACAGAGTGTGTAGCGTGCCTCCACATGCTCACATGGCTGTGTGCCAGGGGATCAGGGGAGAAAACCAGTAAATACCTATGTGTCCCCATCACCAGTTGGCAGGAAGAAGCAATGGGGACCAAAGAACTATATAAAAAAAAGAGAGATTTTCTTCAAACCTATTTATTTACCTAGGACAAACAAAATGCAGGCTATTGACATATAATGATTAAAGAGACTTACCAACCTCAGCCTTTGTACCTGCTGGATCATGCCTTACCTCTTCCAGATGATACTGATGCAGAGATTATGAAAAACAATCCAAAAGGTAAAAAATAGTAGCTGTCATAAAATTAGCTCCATCAGGTCACTAGGACTTCCCAGTTTCTGGAGCCGCCCATGCTCTGCCCCCATGCTCAGCAAAGTCATGACATGATCCTAGGGAGAGCACGGGGACGCACTCCTTTATAGTCTATGGGGGGTAGCTTTTAAATTGTTTTTACATATTGTACTGGTCATTTGGTGATGAATTAGGGGCACTGGTCGACTAATAAAGCCCTTGTTAGTCCACCGGTGCCCCTGATTCATCACCAAATGACCAGAATAATATATAAAGAAGATTTAAAAGCTACCTGTGATTCTTGGCCAGCTGGTCATGATTACTGTATGATATCTGTAACATAAACATATAGTATGCGATTGTCTCACGTAAGACAGCCTGGGCCAGGTTTCAGTGAAGCTACAGGATAGGTAAACTGACCAGGAGATCTCTCTAATGTAATTAACTTCCTTGAGAAATTGCATTTTATGGCCATTTTATGACCTCATGCCTTTGAAGTTGGGAAACTAAAATATCCATTTTGTTATAGAACAGTACATCATTAAGCTGATTCCTGTTGGCAGTATCGCACCTAGGTGACGGACTCCAGGGTTGTAAACCTCAAAGGAACTGGTTGATCAAAGACTCATAATTTGGGAAATTATTTTATTTATTTTATTTAGCTTTTGTTTACCAGGTAAGTACACTAGACAAGTATTATGCCTATTTTCAGGAACAAACCGGGAGAATACAACATGAGGAACAACAGTCAAGGAGACATGGCAAAGAGAGTACATTTTTTTGTCACAGTAAACAAACATGTGGGAAATACATCATTTGACGCTAGGGGAAACATATAGTAGTAAGCACATTTCAGATTATACACTCTAGCTAGTTCAACTGACAGATATATACAGGTCATCATACATAGGAGTGGAGCATAACTCAAGGACTGGATAGATCATAATATAACTTATAACATTGTTGTATACACCCCCTAGGCTAGCTGGATTGCGGACAGGTACATACAGCTCATCACATTTTTCTAAATATGCACATGTTAGACAGAAACAGAAACACTTGGTAGTACAAATTTCTACCAAGTGACCAAGGTGCAATATGTCATGGTTAGCCTATGACCATGGAGTAATATTGGTAAATGCCAAGGCATTTTAGGCAGGAGTAGCCGAAGTTATTGATACAGTGGGGAAAATATCTCCAGGAATTCAATGGAGACACTGGGGAGGTACAGACAAAACAATTTGACACTTTACTCTAGGGAGGTTTGGGGCAGTCACACTCTGATGCTAGTTTTAGGAAACCCACAGGAATTTCTAAAACTCAGATAGGAGGGGCAGCTCTGATATCCACAGGCAGCGAATTCCAGAGTCTCAAGACACTTATGGCAAAGTCCCGATCCCCATGAGGGTCTGGGTAGGAGGGACTTTGAGCATCCCTGATGTGAGAGACCTGTTGGTAGGGAGTGGATTCAGTTTAGCAGAAGCCAGGCCAGACCCTGGGTCGTGGCTAGTTCGATCACTTTCCAGAGAGGCATCCCAAACCAAAATCAAGGTATCTAGCTGGTGAGAGCCAGCAGAGTTTCTCATATAGCTCACAACGGTGGGTGAGTCGGGGGGCAGCCAAGGCAAAATGACAAATGTATTTGTAAGCAGTGTACCACCGGGTGAGATGTGTCTTTGGAGAGCGAGCAAATAGGTGCAGCCCATAGCTGAGGGAGGGAAGGAGCACACCCTTTGCTAGGGCAAGCCTGGCTGCCAGTGTAAGGTTATACTTGGCCCTATAGGCCAGACCCAGTTTGCTGTTTGCCACCCTGCAGATGTTAAGGATATGATTACCCTTGTCAAGTTGGGGGTCAAGTGTTACCCCCAGATATTTGATGGAGCTCACTATGGGTAGTGAGGATCCATCTGCGCTGGTGACATGTAAGCAGGCTGATGAGGCTTTGATTTTAGCCATTGAGCCAAAGAGCATAGTCTGTGTCTTTTTCAGGTTCAGAACCAGCTTGTGACTAGTAACCCATGACAATACCCTGTTAAAGTTATCGGTCAGGTTCTGGTTTAGGGTAGTGGCATTCTGGGAGTGAGCCAGGATTACCAGATCATCTGCATACGTGATGGCGCTACAGCTGGTAGTAACCTGGGTAGTTGATTAATGAAGAGGGAGAAGAGGAGGGGACCCAGTACCAAGCCTTGAGGCACTCCAGCGGTCATTGGTAGGGGCTCAGAGAGGACTTTATTGAAGCAGGTACACTGCTTTCTGCCATGTAGATAACCCATTAGCCATTTCATGGCATGGGGGAGAGGCCAAGTAACCACAGCTGTGCACCAAGCAGTTTGTGGTCAACGAGGTCAAAGGCTTTGGACAGGTCAATAAATATTGCACCAGAGAGTTTGCCCTGATCCATGGCTGTCCGGATACTTGATGTAACCGAGATTTAGGCTGTGATGGTGCTGTGTCCCTTATGAAAGCCGTGCTGGGCTGGGGACAGAAGTTCATGAGAGTGGATATATTCTGAAAGCTGCTCAGCCACTACCTTTTCAAGGAGCTTGCTAAGGGTTGGGAGAATGGCAATCGGTCGATAATTGTCA
Organism: Neoceratodus forsteri; assembly: GCA_016271365.2. Taxonomy (NCBI): domain Eukaryota; kingdom Metazoa; phylum Chordata; order Ceratodontiformes; family Ceratodontidae; genus Neoceratodus; species Neoceratodus forsteri. The sequence continues at coordinate 426,214,855 of CM028138.1, forward strand.
GGCAGTTTGGGATTTCTTTGCATCAGTACAGGGACAATCCTCGCCTCTTTCCAGATGTCTGGGATGGTCCCCAGACCAAGGGATAAGTTGACGATAAAGGTTACTGGTGAGGCAATATGTGCAGCACCAAGCTTAAGGAGTTTAGGCTCCAGGTTGTCTAGGTCAGGACTGGAGTACTGGGAGAGGCCAACTAGGCATTTCTGCAAGTCCTGAACTGATACAGCCCTGAGGTGGAACATTTGATGAGGAGGGTGACCCGACAGCAGAGTGGAGGAAAGGGGTGGGACAGAGCCTCATCAGGTGAGAAGAGGGTTATGAAGGCAGAGAGGTCAGAGAAGTGATTATTTAGGAATTGGCAATAGTATGGGGATTATTGCAGGAGACTCCATTTATGATCATGTCCGTAACCCCCGGATGGGAGGATCCGCTGACAAGGGATTTAATATCTCCAGAACCTCCTGGGATTACTGGCAGAGCTTAGTAGGGCAGACTTCAAAAGTCACTCTTTGCTGCCCTGATGGCCTTTTTGCACTTGTTCCTGAGGTGTCTGTACCTTTGAATAATCATGGGATCACTGGTACTTTTGGAATGAGCCCAACACTTATCTCTCTCCCGCATCTGGGCTAGGAGATTCCCATTTAACCAGAGGGTAGCAGACCCCCTCACCCTATGGGTGACCTTGGGAGCGTGCTTGTCTTGCAAGGCCCCAAAGGTGGAGAGGAAGTAAGAGGTTGCTGCTGAGGGGTCAGTGGCACCATACACCCCAGACCAGTCAGTAACTCTTAGGTCCTCCAGGAACTCCTCAGTATCGAATCTAGAGTAGTTTCTGACATGCATAATTTTGTGTGGAATTTTGGGGGTGGGAATCTTCCATACACAGAAAACTGGTCAGTGGTCAGAGTTGGAGTCAGATAACATACCCGCGGATGAGATCCAGTCAGGATGGTTAGACATGATTCAGTCCAGTAAGGTGCTGGAGGATCCATCTGCTGTCCGCCTAGCTGGTTCCTGGATGAGCTGGGTCAGGGCAAGGTTAGCAAGCAGAGGCTCAAACTGCTTAACATTACCACTATCCCAGTTAAGGTTTACATCCCCCAGGATTATGAGTTCGTTATCCCCGACTCTGGGACCAATTTTGTCCATGAGGTGAGTTAATCCAGGTAGCCCAGTTAATTCAGGTACCTCTTGAAGGATTATAGGTGCACACCAGGTGCAGTTTCTTTACGTCCCCAAGTAGCAGTAGCACATGTAGCAACTCACAGGGGGACACGTTTGAATCCTAGTGAGCAATTTGGGAGATTTTTAAGTGACTCTTATAGTAGATTAGTATGCCAACCCGCTTGCCCCCAGCTCTGTCCAATCGGGTGAATTCATACCCAGTGAGTTCACAGGCAGAGTCAGGGACAGAGGGTTCCAGCCAGGTCTCCGTCACTCCTAGGATGTCAGGTTTGTAGAGTGCAACCCATGCTAATAGCTCATCACGATTAGGTAGCAGGCTCCTAATGTTAAGATGAGCTATTTTTAGCCCCTTACCCATGCGCTATACGGGAGGGATTTTGTTGGTCAGATTTAATGGGCCAGGGTTGGTTTCAATATCACTGGCCAGTAGTAGTGCAAGTAGGAGGAGCCAGGGGAGATACCACCTCCTATGCACTTGACAACCTGGGAGTTTTTTAGCATGGGTACACTTTACCCTGCTTGTATACATAAGGCACTGAAGATCTAGACAGCAAGTAACACTGCAGTGGGCTTCAGAGATCACAAGGATATTGGAGAAGGTGTAGTCAGGGACCTCATAGGTGGACGACCATCCCCAGTTGTCACCCAGTGTTATTGGGGGGGAGGTGACCATATGCAACAAGGAGAGTCCCACTATAAGAGCTACAAGGCCTATATCCCTGCAGATGACAGCCAGCACCCTCTCTACCTTTAATATTTGAGTATCCCTATCCTCACTAGATGGATGGGAGGGAACCATGTCCACATCTTGGCTGGAGGCATAGCACTAGCCTGTGAGATAATTATCAGTCAGCTAACAAGAACTGCTGTGAAGGAAGGAGAGATGGATGTACTAAGGCTGGAAGAAAGTTAGTGAGATTTGTTATTGGTATGTGCCAAGTAAATAAAATAAGGCCTGCACAGTGCAATTCAAGTCTACTAGCTATGGATGCAAGGGCTGAGGTTTATTTCTGGGAAGGAGTTTCTGCCTCACCCTTTGTATGCACACTTACAACCTGTCGATAGTTATATGAGGACAGAGTTTAGACAGCCAACAACCAAGCAGTGCAAGTGGGGTTAGGATTGGTATAATAGTAAATACTAGCAAGGTTGTTTTGAGCAGACAGTGTAGCAGGACTGGGATAGTTAGGCCCTACACCTTTTGTCGGGAGTCTGGTATAGTGAGGCCCTACTCCTTTTGTTAAGGTCTCTATTAGCAGGGGCTGAGACAGGAGAGCCAGCAGGATGAGCAACACCTGTACAAGACTTAGGTTCTGACACAAGACAGAGTAGGGCAGTTTAGCAGACAGTGGTCGCAGAGAAGTAGGCCATCAGGATAATATTGACAGGCAGTAACATAGAAACATAGACTTTGATGGCAGAGAAGGACCACTTGGCCCACCCAGTCTGCTCATTTCCCTACCTACTGGATAAGCTGCAGATTCCAGTTAACCAACAGCCTACTTCCTGACACCCCCCACTACAATTGCCTTGTGTCTGTCCCATGCATGTTTGAATTCCCCCACTGTTTTAGCCACAACAACCTCCCCAGGAAGGCAGTTCCATGCATCCACCACTCTCTCCATGAAAAAATATTTCCTCACATTACCCCTGCGCTGTCCCCCCTCTATCTTTAAATTGTGTCCCCTTGTTCTTACACATATCTTTTTTTGAAGATGCTACCCTCCTGGACTTTGTTGATTCCCTTGAGGTACTTGAACGTGTCTATCATGTCCCCCCGTCCCTCCTTTCATCAAGGGTATACATATTAAGCTCTCTCAGTCTCTCTTCATATGATTTCTGATGCAGACCCTGCACCATTTTAGTTGTCCTCCTCTGGACTGCTTCCATCCTGTCTGTGTTCTTCTAGATGAAGTCTCCAAACTGCACACAGTACTCCAGCTGGGGTCTCACCAACTGTCTGTACAGAGGATAACCACTTTCCTTTTTCTACTTGTGATGCCCCTTCCTATGCATCCCAGTATCCCCTGGCTCTCCTCACTGACTTCTCACATTGCTTACCCACCTTGGATCATCCGATATGACTACCCCAAGTCCCGTTCCATTTTTATTGTTAGTACCTCCCCTGCTATTATGTACTCTTCTCCTGGGTTTTTGTTTCCCAGGTGCATTACTTTGCACTTCTTTGCATTGAATCTAAGTTGCCATATGTCTGACCATTCCTCCAACCTTGCCAAGTCCCTTCTCATCCTTTCTACCCCTCTTGTGTATCAACTTGTTACAGATCTTTGCATCATCTGCAAAGAGGCATACCTTCCTCCAGACCCTCTGCAATGTCACCTATAAAGATGTTAGAGAGGACTGGACCCTGTACTGAGCCCTGAGGTACTCCACTAGTGACCCCCCTTTCTTCGGAATGTGTGCCACTCACTATTACCTTCTGTGTCCTGTTGTGCAGTCAGTTTGCAACCCAGGCTACCACCCTGGGACCCACTCCCAAGCTGGCTAACTTGATTATTAAACTTTTGTGTGGGACTGTGTCAAATGCCTTGCTGAAGTCTAGGTAGGCCATATCCACAGCCCCTTCCTGGTCTATTACTTTGGTCACCCAGTCAAAGAAATCTATTAGATTCATCTGACATGATCTTCCTGCTGTAAATCCATGCTGCTTTGGGTCCTGAGCCCGCTGGCCTCTAGGTACTCAACAATTCTTTCTTTCAGAAGTGATTCCATCATTTTCCTACCACTGAGGTCAAACTTACAGGTCTGTAGTTTCCTGCTTCTGCCTTGCTCCCACTTTTGTGGAGGGGAATCACATCTGCCCTCCTCCAGTCCTCAGGTACCATCCCATCCTCCCATGATTTGTTAAAAAGTGTGGTCAGTGGTGTCACTAGGTACTCCCTTAGTTTTTTTAGGATTCTGGGGTGAATTCCATCAGGCCCCATTGCTTTGTCCACCTTAGACAGTAGTGCGGTCAGTAGGCACATACCAGCAAACAAAATGTATTTGACTCTATTTAGCATATACCAACATGTAAAAAAAAAATTTCATTGACTCTATTTAGTATCAGAGAGTAGGAAGGGCAATTAACCAGGTAGGAGAAATGAACTAATTACCACTGATAATTAAGCAGATACTTCCCCTGTTGGCCGTTTGGGTGACACTGGCTTCCACAAAATAGAAATCAAGCTAGTTACCACTAACAATGAAACAGATACCTCCCCATTAGCCAATTGGGTGAGACAGTACATTAGGGCTGGAGCCAGTGAGCATTTAATGGGAGGAGGGAATGCGGTGGGTGGGTGGGCTGAGAAACCTGTTCAGCTTTCTCCTGCACTGGGGCAGGGGCCGGGAGCTTATGCAATGCAAAGTTGTCAGCCGAGGAGGCCTGCCGGAGCAGCAGTAGCCCATGGCACCTCCACTTGGCAATTCTGTGGTCCTCTGGGTGGCGCAAGGGGGGTACCTTTTGGAGCAGGTCAGCCCTCGCCTCCCTTCCGAGCGGCGTCAGCTGTGTTGCTGGTTGGTGGGACAGTTCTCCTTTTCAGGAGCAAAGTGAGAGTGTCACAGTCGACCAGTAGCCAATGGGGGATTGCGCATAGCGTAGGTAAGAATAGGGTGCTCAGAGTCTATCTGATTAGAGTCTGAAGGGTGGATGGCAGACACTGAGGGCTTCCTGTTTTCAGCTGCAGAGCTGTCGCACAGGCAGTTTTAAGGAAGTTGTCAGCCTGTTCAGTGAAGCTTAGGGGAACCTTTAACTACAACCTCCCCTTGTAGCAGCACCGGGAAAGAAGTAGAATGATAATGCAGGCCATATTGCCTGCAATTGAGTACAGTGATTTGTGTAGAAAGACCAAGAATCCCTCTAGTGGCAGGTCTGTATAACCTGCTAATGGAAACCTAGCCACTTAAAAAAAAAAAACGTTGTTTTTTGCTGATGTCACATTATTTAATATACCTCCTGATATGACATCATATTTTTATTTTTTTTAATCATGACCCTATTTTTCCCTCCTCCGGTCAGCCGGCCCATTCTGACTGACCCCCCTAGCCCTGTCTCCCAAAATAGCCAGTGCTTACCTTGTACCCAGCCTGGGCGTGGAGCCTGTGGAGAGTCAGACATCATCCTTCTGCCACCAGCATTTTCTGCCTCCGGTTATCTCCCAGGAGCCCCAGGAGTAGGAGTGCATGAACATGGAGGTGTGCATATGCCCTACGGCCCCCCGGTGATGGCTTCTTTCCCCCACCCCATGGCCTAATGCCTGGTCCCCTCTAAGCCTGTTCCATTCCTAGCCTGCACTAGGGGTCACAATTGGCCGAGGGGTGCCGCATCCCCTCCCCAGAGAGGAGAGCCTGCCTGTCGGCAGCTCACTCCAGCTCCACCCTCACTCCCTGCTGCTGACCTCTGACGACCCGAGCTTATTCTCAAACCTGGGTCACTAGCATTCTGCGAGGTAAGGCATCCAGCGTCTCAGCCCTCAGTGCCACTGGGCTGGCATGTTTGTATTTTTTTTTATTCTAAAAAGGAAGAACTAGATGACTCGTCAAGGGGCTGGGGAGATGGGGTTGAAATGTATCCCTGTAACTGGGGAATGTGTCACATTATATTGGGACTCGGAGTTTCTCTGATCTAACTTAAGCACTTCTAGAGGTAATACCTCAGACAGCAAAGGTCTAAATGTATTGTGGTAGGAGTTTTTGTTTTGTACTTTTCCCTTGTTCTTTTATGTGATTGTTAGCTCTTTGATATATTGTTCTGTGTTTACAATTTTCATATTTGCATCATCTTTTAGTAAAGTACCTTTTCTTGGAAAGACTGCCTGGGTGTCTGCCACTTCTTCTTTGCATATGACATATACATGATTAAGTCTGACAATTGCTCAACAGCTTGATGGTGTTACTGAGCTTGAGTAAAAAGGTAAGAATATACCTAAGGGCTCTTATAGAGTTAAAAGGGTTCATTTTGGATACCTGGTTAGGTGCTCTTAGGTGAAAGATATACTGCATCTCTCAAAGAGAATATTATCTGAGCCTGTACATTTGGGTACACTAGCATAAGGTTCACAGTTTGAACCCCCCAGAACTTGAGACTAAAGGTGATTCAGACCCAAAAGCAGACAGGAGGGTTACCCTGTCTGTTACCTGTTCACTGTATTGCGCTCTGAGGTTGGCACTGTGGGAGCAGAGGGCCTGACCTGCAGAGTGCGTTTGTAACACTACCCCCCATAGATTATACTGGAGTGTATCCCCGCACATTCCCTAGGATTGTGTCATAACTTTGTGGAGCGTGGGTGGCTCCAGAAACTGGGAAGTCCTAGTAACCCAGTGGAGCTAATTTTACATGGGTTATTTTTTACCTTTTGGATTATTTTTCATAATCTCTGCATCAGTTTCTTCTGGAAGAGATAAGGCACCAATCGCGCAGGTGCAAATTCCATGTTATTTAACTTGGTCAATCTCTTTAATGTTATTTATTTATTTATCTATTGGATTTTGCTGACCCAGAAGGCCCACTGAGACTAGAAGTCCCTTTTTCAAGGGCGACCGGGGGGAGAGGGGATACAGATGGTAACCAACTGAAATTGAACCAGATTAAGCTTTAGGTGATATTTTTAGTGAATGGGGAAATTTGGCTAGGACACTAGGGAAATTCCCCTACTAACCTCTAGGGGAACCTTTAACATCCTGGTCTTTGGCCAAGATGGCTGCCCCTGTGGATCCAGGAAGAGGAGGACTGCTAACAGAGGAGACAGAGATGAAGGAATCTCTTTCTGTTCCTGTTGCTGATGATGACCTGAACTTGGAAGAATAATATGATGTGCCTATATGTTTCTTGGAATCTGATATGGGCTGGTCACAAATCGTAGAGAATGCCACAAACGAAGTTGAGGTACTGTCTTCTTTAAATAATGATAATGATACAGCCACAGAAAAAGAGAAACTGGTGCAGAATTTACTGAAGGCAAAAGAATGTTGTAACTTAAAGAGAGAGGCTTTAATGGCTGAACTATCAAAGCAGCAAGACAGCAATGAGGTATTATTTGTTGAAAACATTGTTGTTGCTTTAAATCTGCCTGGGTCAGCTTCATGTCAGGCTGAAACTGTCTCTAAAATTCAGTGTTTGCAAGAGAAACAGGCACAATACTTATTGAAAGTAAAGGACTTGGAAATAGTACTTGCATCTCTAGAAGAACAGGCTTCTGACAGCACCACAGTTCAAAGTGACAGCAAACGGATGAGTCAACAACCTGGAATTATCTCCACATATCAAACTGCAGACAAACCAAAAGGAGATTCAATTAAATCAGCGGAAAAAACAACAGAAGCGGCTGGCAGTGAAATTGACGTTTCTGATGAGTGCCCAAAGCCGTGACTTTCTGCTTTGACATTAGAAGGGAAGGGGCACAAGAGTGAGATTAGGCCCCAGTAAAGTGACCTGCAACATAGAGGCTGCTCCTGCTGTTGCGATCTCAAGGAAGGGCCTGATGGCTCCTCAGGAAGAAACATACACATTTGCTCCAGACCAGTTGCAGCATGGCTGGAACGCTCAAGGCATGGCAGCTGTCCATAAGGTGCAACAACAACTTTCATCATACTCTATAGTGTCTAATGATATGAACTGGTCTCCAGTGCATACTTTAGATGGGGCAGGTTGGACCCATGACTCTCCTGGACACTGGAAGCTGGCTCCAAATGACCCATCCTATAAAAAATGACTGATTTTGCTTTACTTCTGTGGCCACCATCGAGGGATGAGGAAAGAGCTCCACCATACCCTGGGGTAATAACCCTAACTCTAATGACTTTATGGAGGAAAACAGTGAAATTATTAATGAAACTGTTGTACCTTTTTCTGATAGTGATGTTACTGATTCTGTTTCACAGGTTTCACAACCCCCTCCATTAGGCCAAAGTAATACACCCCAAAATAAGGAGGTAAGGGGATCCTCAATGGCTGGGCTTCCAGCAGATCTACAGCAGGGTGAACAAAGAGAATCTTTTAGGGCTGGGCCTCCAGCTGATATACAACAAGATGAACAGGGCAGAACTAGGTTAGATCCTATGTTCAAGTTATCTGATCTGTTCTGTAATAAAGATGAACCTGTACCTAGGCATAATGCTATCAGATTGCTTTATAAAGGTGGTATAGACCCCCAGATAGACTACACATTGCTAGAGTTTTGTTGAAACAATCTATGAAATTCTTTTCCTCAGAGGTATTCGCTCTTATCAGTCTGGGTAACTTTAATTTTGATGTGAGTTTCAAAAAATATTTCTAGTTTAGATAGTTTTTGGGCTCAGTATCAGGCATTAAAAAACACTCCTGTGTGGACCCTGTTCCACGTCATACCCCTAACAAAACCCTTGGTTAAGAACATTACGATTATGTCTAAAAATGAAGGGATTAACGTGGAAGACATTTTGTTTTGGTTACACCAAAGGTGTGAGGTTTTGGGTAAGCCTACCCCAACATTAGACAGTGAGCAGATCTGGGATGGGGGTTGGAGAGTTAGGATAAAACTGTACTCCCTAAACTCAGGCCCAGTATATTTGCCTAGCTCCTTTTTTCTGGGGAAAGATCAGGGTTCTATTTTCTATATTGGTCAACCTTGTTCCTGTTTTAAATGCAGCTCTCAGGCCCCTTTCAGTTCAGCATTCGATACCTCACATTGTAATCATTGTTTAGAATTTGGGCATGTTGCATCAGCATGCCTAAATTTGTTTGAATGTAATCTGTGTGAACGTACAGGTCACGCATATGGGAGATGTCCTTGGGCCTTTCATAATTGAGAGGATTGCCCTTCCCATGAGGGTCTTATTAATTTGGCACAACAGCAACAGGCTAGGAGGGTTGCAGAACAGAGTTTGAGGGCTGCACAGGAAACCATGAGAACACAAGATAATACAGCGCCACTCCTTCAAGCACAACCTTTAAGTGCACCAGTAAATTCTGATATCCAGACAGAAACAGTCACCCTTGGGGAATGCAGGGATCCTGATGTAGACATAAGTGAAGGTACTGTCCCAGCTCCTCCCCCCCACTCTCAAACTGAGGATGGAAATACTGATACTTTGGTTATGCCCCACTCCCTCTCCAAAGGAATCTGAAAGACCTTTTAAATTGGTAACCAAAAAAAAAAGAAACCGTCTAGGTAGAACAGTTAAGAAAAGTATTGAGAAAGGGGGATCTTTACAGAGTTCAGGGTCACACTCATGGAAAGGAGGCAATAAATATGCTGCCCTCCATATTGATAGAACAGTGAAAGATTCTGAGGATGAAGGTACTCATACCTCATCTATCACCTCCAACATGGATACAGAGGAAGTTGGGAGGGGGGGAGGACTCCATAGCAAAAATGACTAGGCAAAGGCAATCCTCTAAGCTCCCTTAAGTACAGAGACTATAATGAGTAATGATGTACTTCCCTTTACTATTCATGCATTTTCTAACCATCTCAACTCTGAATGTGAAGAGCATTAAAAGTGAACGCAAAAGAAAGGGAGTTATGTTTGCTTTACAGCAGGAGTATAATGATATAATCTGCATACAGGATACTCGGCTTAAATCTCAATATGAACTTCAACAAGCATCCAAAAATTGGCATTTAGGCGTTTTGGTCAATTAGATCTGATACTTGGGATAGCATAGGCGTATTATTTAGAACCCTAATCTAAGGGTATCTAAATTAATAGACATACACCCTGATAAGGACTTGCTCCTGGACATTACCTTTCATACAGAAAGATTCCAAGAAATAGCCACCTATGCCCAGTAAACTAAGGCACAATGAATTTCCTTATTTAAGGAAATACAGCCTTTCCTTCATACTTCTCGATTAATAGTATGGGGTGGTGATTTTAATTGTTGCCTCAAACAATTGGACTGGAGTTTGAGGATAGACAAATTATTTTGTGATTCTGTGGCACTACAGCAGATCATCAACACAGGTGGGTTGAAGAATGCCTACTGAGAATGTCATCCTTAGAATAGGTTTTATGTTTATTTCTGCAGTTTTAAATATTGTAGATGTTCAAACTAGGCCCTTTGAATTGTCGGACCACATGGCCATAAAACTTAGAATATCTTGGGAACTAACACCACGTTGCACAAAAACAAAATGGAGACTAAATGAATCAATCCTATCTGACCAGAAACTTCAGAATTCATGGAGAAGAGAATGGAAAGCAAGACTTTCTGTGATAGAATGTTATGATAACATATCATAATGGTGGGAGGACAGTAAAAGTTCCTGGTGGATTTTCTTTCAGAATAAAGCTAATTCTAAAGCGAATAAAGAATATATTCAGTATCTAGAGCTGAGGCACCAGCTACAGAAATTAATTTCACAAACAGAAGTTTCAAATTTTGATCTTAGTTCCCAAATTTGAACATTAAAACTCATTACCTCCAATAGCTCCATATGTCCGAACTGTTCATTGTTTCCCTGACACAACGTGGCTGCCCAGGAGGTTATGAGTTAAGGCCTAAATGGTTGCCTTACAATATGACCAGGCCAAATCTCTAAAGCAAGAATTGTACCTTGGTACACAAGTTCAGAAAGGCTCCTTGGACCTGTACAAGAAATGTAAGTTCAGAACTGATAACAGAGACATGTCAGAATTACAGACACCTAGAGGTTAGAAGGCAAGTTCACCTCCACAACTGTAGAGGGTGGTGGAAAACCATGTGGAGAATCTCTTCCAAGAGAAGTCACAGGTGTCAGATGTTAACAGAAATCTTTCAGTCTCTTGGTCTTCCCTAGGTCTCTGAAGAAGATTCTGAACAACTAATTAGGGAAATCTCTGTTGATGAGGTTAGTAAGGCAATTACCCAGTTATCTTCTGGAACTGCACCAGGGTCGGATGGCCTTGGATCATGTTTTTACAGCGTATTCAACTTAGAAATAGTCCCTATCCTAACAATTCTTTTTAATTACATTTATTTATTTATTGAATTTTGTTGACCCGGTAAGCCCACTGGGCCTAGAAGTCCCTTTTTCAGGGGTGACTGGGGGGAGGGGGAATACAGATGGTAAGCAACTGAAATTGAACCAGATTAAGTTGTTGTTGGTATTTGTAGTGAATGAGAGAAATTTGGTCTGGACACCGGGGAAATTCCCCTACTCTTCAGAGGGGGAACCTCTGTCCAAGATGGCGGACGCACCCTTGCCTTCTGAGGAGGGAGCTATGGAGGTGGGAGATTTGGTCTCTGCTCCTACCTCTGAACAAATGGAGACCACGATGCTAACAACTGATGTTTTGCCTGTTGCTGTTCCTACTTCATCTTTAAGTTCTGCTGCTCATACTAAGGCTGCCATACCTAGCCCTCTGCTTACTTCTTATGGAACTGACTTGCTGACCTGCGTGCCTACTGTCGACTTACTGGAGGATTTTATTTCATCTGATTCTGAAAACCACTGTGTGACAGCACAAGAGATCCAGGAGCGTTTTGCAATGGCAGAGCGCCATTTTGCTAGTGCAAAACTGAAAATGCGCAGAGATATGGAATGCCTGAGAGCCGACAGAACAGATGCATCTTCCACTCAGGTGGAAGTTCTTGAAGATTCTCCTGACTTGTCTCCTTTACTGCCTGTTGCTGTGACAGGCTCTGACCCGACTAGTGCGTTGGGAGCTGAAGCCCTACTGCCTGCTCCCCTGCCGCCTGCAGTACAAACGGATTTGGTTTCCTTTTCACAACCTGCTTCCATTACATCACAGAGTTCCTCACATGTACAAGACTTATCTACAGTAAATGCTCCCCTGCCACCTGCAGTACAAATGGATTCATTTTCCTTTTCACTACCTGCTTCTATTTCATCACAGAGCTTCCTACATGTACAAGAATCATCTACAGTAAATATTAATAAAGAACCTACCTGGACTGTTGAATCGGCGCTGAGAGGTGCTGGCTAGGTCCAGGGTACTGTCCCAGGAAGTTGGAAATCTGGTCCGTCTCCAATTCAGTCCCCCCGCCCTGAAGATTTTCCAGAGCTACAGAGCAAGATAGGTGCTTCAAAAGTCACTATTGACCCCTTGTGTCTCCCTCATGAACTGGAGCTTACACAGAACCCTGTGTTGGATTATTTGAAGGGTTCTCCACCTCAGATTCCTCTTTCTACTACTTCTATAGAGGCTCTGGCTCCCCCACCACCACAGCCCCCCCCCCCAAATTTTGGGACCGAGCCGCTCATATTCTTCTTTCTTTAAATTTCCAATCCAGGCTGCTAAGAGACACAACGCTGTTCGCTTGGCATATCGGGGTGGGGGGGGGTTACCTGAGCCACCTGATCGGGTCTATGTGGCACGTACGCTGCTAAAGGATTCTTTGCAAATTTTTTCCCATGAAATATATGCGTTAATTCATATCTCTGGTGAAACCACGTTTGACATTAGTTTCCAAACATCTAGGGGACTGGAGCGTTTTTGGTCAAAGTATAATTCTCTGCAGACTACTGCATTATGGACCCCATTTCAGGCTATTCCTCTTTCTAAACCCACTTTTAAGGTGATCACTATTCTGTTTTGTAATGAGGGAGTTGAGGTGGAGGATGTTGTGTATTGGCTGAAACAGCGTTATGATGTCCAGGGACAGCCTGCAGCCATTTTGGATACCGAGAACATTTGGACTGGGGGCTGGAAGTTTAAAGTCTTGTTACGATCTAATGATTCTGGGGTTGTACATCTGCCTAACTCTTTTTTCATAGGCTGAGATAGGGGGGTCTTGTTCTACCTGGGTCAGCCGAAGGCTTGCTATCGTTGTGGTGACCCTGCACATCTTAGTAATGTATGTGATAAAATGAAATGCAATGTCTGTGGGGAACTGGGCCACATAGGGGCACACTGTTTGAATGAATGTAGATGTAACCTATGTGACAAACAGGGGCACACTTTTCAGAATTGTAAATGGGCTGCACATAACCAGGAATTTCATGATGGTGGAGTGGACCAGCGCTTTATTATTACACAGGTGCAGAAGGCCCATCTCCGGACCACCTTGGCTGTACCTCCCCCTAGGGCAGCCCAGCCCTTACTGCAGGCTTCAGTGCCTGTTGTATCCTCTGAGGTCGTATCTCAGATGGTTTCCTTCACAGATGACCCCTTGCCTGAGATTTCTCCTGTCCCTGATCCTGCCCAGTCTAATTTTCCTGTTCTGGACCTGGTCCCAGGTCCAAGTACTATGCCCCCGAGTGCTTACAAATGTTATACGAGAAGGTCACAGAGAAATAACCCTCGGGTTGCACCATCTCCTGTGAGTGGTCCGGAACCTCCCCCAGTGCCCTTATCTAATTCTTTTGAACTTCTCCAACCCCTTTCTGATGACGCTGGAGGTGAGTCAGACTCTTCCTCCATAGCTTCTTCTCTCCCTGATGGTACCACTGACCCTGAGTTGCACTAGGCACTGGCCTTCTCAGAAGCAAAAGGCCAGAGTAAAACTTAAAGGAAGAAGGTGGTTGGGAAAAGGAAATTGTAAATGTATTTTGTCTGTTTTCCTTTTTTTTGTTGCTATGTTTCACTTTGTTTGCCATACTATTAATGTAAATAGTATGAAGCGTATGGCTAAAAGGAGATTGATTTTTTCCTTTCTACGGCTTTTGCCTTTGGGTTTAATTTTATTACAGGATACAAGACTTCATACTACACATGCGATCCGACAAGCACAACAGGACTGGTTACTGGGTCCTTCTTTTTGGTCGATTGGTCAGGATTCTTGTTCGGGACTGGGAATAGTAATTAATATCCCAGACTTCTGTTTACTAAAATTGTTTGATGTAGCTCCTGGTAGGGCGCTTATTATAGATTTTGTTATTGGGTCCTGTCTTTACCGGGTGATAAACATTTATGCCCCTCAAATCAAAACTTAATGCATAGCTTTATTTGCTTTGCTTCGTCCTTATTTGCATACTTCCTTTCAGGTATTGTTTGCTGGTGACTTTAATTGTGGCCTGAGTCTTCAGGATAAGAGCTCCTTTGCTGCTACAAAGAAACTGTTTTGTGATTCCCACGAATTGGGTAAATTGGTTTGAGTCACCCACTTAACGGACTCTTATCTCTCCTTTACTACACAACACACCCCTACCTTCCAAAACGGTAAACTAGCCACACGTATTGATTATGTGTTTTCCTCTCTCCTACAGCACCAATTATTTCTGCCAAAGTTCAAGCGGTTGAGTTTTCTGATCATAAGCTGCTTTCTGTTGGTTTTGGTTCTGTTGTCTCTTCCCGTAAAGGTCCAGGTATTTGGAAATTCAACACATCTTTGTTGCAGATTCCGATGTTTATGCAGTCCCTCCTGTCCTTCATACAAGCCCATAAATCTGTTTTTATTTGTTATGAAGATCCTGTTCAGTGGTGGTTAGACACAAAACATGATCTGGTCACTTTTTTATAAAAACTTACAGTCGTTTAAAATGTAAGAGGGAATACCTAGACTATTTGCAGCAGAGGGTGCATTTTCAGTCATTATTAACCATAGCATACACGACAGGGCAAGACCTTACTCAACAAATAAAAGTCCTACAGAATGATATGTTGGCTTTCCAATTACGGCAATCACAACAACTTTATAACCAACATAAATTCTGTACAGTTGGAACACGTGATGTTATTTGTCCTTTTGAATATAATTCCCGTCAGTCCGCCCAAAAAAATGTGACGTGTCTTTTAAATTCAGAAGGGACCTTATGTTCCTCACAAACTGAGATTTGTCATATTGTAGCAAAGTATACTACAGCCCTTTTTTCTCCCCTCCCTACTGTGGCTGGTAACAGTGCGACTTTGTATAGTGGCCTTGATATCCCAGCTCCCTCACAGCTATGTCAGGACCAGGCTTGTTCTCCTATCACAGAGCAGGATTTGACATTGGCTATTTCTTCATTACCTGTACAGAGAACTCCTGGTCCAGATGGTCTCCCTGCTGGCTTATATAAGGTGCTGGGTGACCATTTAGCCTCAGAACTTACATCTGTGTTTAATTCTCTGTTAACATGTGAATCTCTCCCTTTGGAATTTACTAAGGGTACTTTGATTTACATTTATAAACAGAAAGGTGATATCCATTCTCTAGAGAATTGGCGAACTTTATGTATGTGGAACACCGACTTTAAGCTCTTAACAAAAATTATTGTGAAGCGTTTGGTGAGGATAGCGGAGGTGGTTTTGCATCCCGCCCAATCCTGTTCTGTGCCTCAAAGGAGAATTTCTGATCATTTGATCCTCTTACGAGAATTATTTTCTCATGGCTATGCTGGTCTGGCTTTGGGACTTGTTGTTTCCGTAGATCAGAAGGCTGCTTTTGATTCGGTTAGGCATGATTTTTTATGGGAAGCACTTCGTTTTCTGCATGTACCTGATGTTAAGATATGCTGGATTCCTGCTTTCTATAGAACGGCGACTGTTGTGCCTGTAGTGAATGGTTGAATAGGACCCATGATCCCCATAAAATTGGGGGTTCGTCAGGGCTGTCCTTTAAGCCCGTTGTTATATGTATTTTTTCTTGATGTTTTGCTCTGTCGGCTGAATACTAATTCTCAGATTCAGTCTATTTCTAGTTGTGCCTTATGCTTGCCTTATAAGGCGATCGCATATGCAGATGATGTTTGTTTTCTTGTAGCTGATGCAGCCTCAGTGGTTCATTCTCTCCACAAGAGCTCTATTTTTGGAAACTTCTCTGGTGCTGTTTTAAATTACACTAAAAGTTTGGTTATTCAGGTCGGTTCAGCAACCTCCCCCTCGGACCGTATTGGCCCGTTACGTTTAGTTGAGGGCCCTATTCGCATTTTGGGAATTTTTTTGGGGACACAGGACTCAGATTTGTTTAACTGGAATGTTAAACTGCAACAAGGTAAACTTCAGGTGGCCTCCTGGAACTGGGGGCAGATAGGAAAAAAAAATGTGTTTTCTTAATTAAAAACTATTTGATCTCTACTTTCCTTTTTCTGAGTTATGTATTCCCTATTCCACGACAGCTAGAAACTGCTGTCTTTAGCCTGTTTTTTCAGGCTCTTTGGGGTAGTAGGTTAAACCTGATAAAGCGGAATATCACTTATTTACCTATCCCTGAGGGTGGCGTTTGTATGGTTAACCCTTTGTTAATTTTTTCTTGTATTTTTTTCACTGCAAACCTTAGGCCTTTATTGATTCATGCCCAAAGAGGGTGGGAACCGTGGCTTTATGACTCTTGCAAGACTTGGTTTCATCAATGGGAAACTAATTCCTTAACTGTGTTAAGACAAACTGTTGGTATACCAACTTATGTAAAACATATGTTTTTACGTCTCAGACAATGGAAGGTGTCTGTTCAGATGTTATTAAATCATTCACATAAAGTTTTATATAAGAAATTACTCCTGATGGTTTGTGCTGTAGTAGTACCCTTCGATAAGTGTCCTGGTCAACACCTCCCTTCCCTTTTGTTATTGTGGAAATGTAAGAGGGTTCCAGCCAAAATGTGGGATTTTCATTGGCTTTCATGCCATGAAAAGATTAATGTAAAATCAAATCATAAACATAAGCAGTCCCAAGATAGAATGTGTTCTCGCTTATTATGTATTACAGAACTTGAAACTATCCCTCATTTATTTTTTGACTGTTCCTTTATCAAAAATTGGTGGTCCTTTGTGGCACAGGCATGGGATACCCCCTTGCTTCAGTCGGTTACTTATTTGAATCTTGTATACAGGGTTTTTTCTCCCCAGTGGTCAAAATGGCACCAGGACACTTTAAACCTTGTTTTTGTCTGCATTAAATGGAATATTTGGATGGTGCGTTGCATGTTTTCTTTACAGCAAAAGGACTGCTCCTATTTGGAGCTTGAAAAAAAGATTGTACAAGATTTAAAAGAAATTTATGAGCATGAATGTACTCTATACTCAGATACAACACTTTTGGAACTTTGGAAAGCTCTTCCTTGGATCACTGAC
Source organism: Neoceratodus forsteri (assembly GCA_016271365.2). Lineage (NCBI taxonomy): Eukaryota > Metazoa > Chordata > Ceratodontiformes > Ceratodontidae > Neoceratodus > Neoceratodus forsteri. The sequence continues at coordinate 426,231,951 of CM028138.1, forward strand.
TCTGATTTTGCAGTTACCTGAATGATTGTATAATACTTATCCTGTGTTTCCTTTGTTTTGTATTATGCTTTGTGTACTATTGTACAATTTTTGTCTCAATAAAACTTTCCCCTACTCTTGTCAGTAAGGGGACCCTTTGTTGGCAATTTGCCAAGATGGCTGACATGAAGTGTGGAGGTGTAGACTGTCCTGGAGCTGAGGGAGCCACTGGGCCCACTCCAGGCTCTTCCCTGCCTAGTTCCTCTGTTTTGACTACTGACCCTGATCCTACTCGAACTGTGATGGAAGATATTGTGAACTTTCTCTTAGATGCTGATAAGGAGGATGGCTCTGTCACTGCTGACTAGACCTTGGATAGTGCCTTGCCTGCGACTGATGTGCCAGCTATCAGGTTGGAGAACCCTACTGTCTCTGGAATAAACCTGCTGACACCTGCACAAGAAGAACAATTGTTACAGTCTGCTATTTTGCATAATAAAGCTTTTCTCTTACACCTTCTGGTGAAAACAGCTGAACAGTCTCATCGGGCTACTCCCAGAGTTGACCCTGAGGTTACCATGGACTCTGCTGTGCTTCCTAACAAGCCTGACACTTGCTTGTCTTTCTCTACTTCTCAGGACAATCCCTCTCCGCTCACTCCACCTTCTGCTGTTCAAGGCCCTCAGGCCTCAAACGCTCCAGTTTCTATTTTGCCTACTATTCCGCCTAACTTTAGTTCTGTAACTGCACTTACATCTCAGGTTTGGGATCTGACTTCAGCTTTACAGGCTGCTGCTTCCATCTACTGGCAGTGAAGGTTGGACTTCGCCATGGCCTGTCATGGCCACAGAGATTGCACAGCTTTCCCTGACAACTTCTTCCTCTGCACATACTGCTGCTGTCTCTCTCGCGACTCCCCTACAATACACTGCTGTGCCTCCCAATGTGACAGCTCAGATCCCAACATTACCAGAGACTTCCTTGCTGACTACCCAACATGACACAGGCTTTGACTTGCCAGTTGTCTCGAACTGTGGTGCGGCTTCCACGGTTACTATGGATCAGGCACCTGTCGGTGACTTGCCTCATTCTGAACCACCGGCTTCCTCTGGGCTGCATGCTACACCTTTAGACTCTAACAATACAACTTCTCCCTTGGATATGGTCAGTACTGATTCTTCTACTTTACCCCCTGCTACCTCTTTTTGTATGGCAGATTTGTTTAAGCAAATTGGAGAACCTGCTAAAAGACATAATGCTGTACGCCTAAAGTACACAGGCTCACAGGAGACTTTTCCTGATAGGAAATTTGTATTGCGCCAGTTACTTAGACAGTCTATGGGGATACCAGCCCAGGATTTGTTTGCATTTATCCATATTAAAGGGGAGAATTTATATGACACTAGTTTTCGAATTGCTAATACTCTAGAACGGTTTTGGCAAAGTTGGAACTGGTCAAGCATCAGCCTATTTGGCAGGATTTTTTTCCCATTCCATTGACTAAACCCTCTGTCAAGACTATTACCTTATTGTTTCAAAATGAAGGCATTAATATTGAGGATGTGCAATACTGGCTTCGACAGAGATGTGAGATTATGCAGAACCCAGTCCCTATCCTGGATGATGATTTTGTATGGAAAGGGGTTTGGAAAATTAAGGTTAGGCTTTTTCACACTGATTTGGGGGTGCAACATCTTCCTAGTAGCTTTCATATAGGCCATGACCATGGTATTTGTTTTTATCCTGGTCAACCAAAAACCTGCCACAAATGTGGTGCCCGAACTCATCTTAATTCTTCCTGTTCACTCCCCAGGTGCAATCTGTGTTTGGAGTATGGACATATTAGTTTGGGGTGTCGAAATCCACTCAGATGTAACCTGTGTGAAGACTCTGGACATACTTATTTTAAATGTCCATGGGCTGCACAGAATAGGCTGGATAAGGTTTTACAGGACCTTGAGCCCCTTATAACAGCCCATTAAACTAAGCTGTCACAGGCCAGGGACCAGTCCCTTTCGGTTCCCTTGGTGGGCCCCCCCCTTAGTGGAGTTATCGGCAGGGATCCTTCTCCCGACTGGTCCCTCTTCACCTGCTCCTGTATTGGACCCCCTTGCTCGAACTGCTCCCCTCCTTACCTGTCCCTAGTGAAGTACTTGTACTTCCCTCTACTGCTGGGGTTTTCTCTAGTTCCCCAGTTTCAGAAGTGATTCCCCCACTGTCTGAGACCCTGATGGAGGTGGCACAGTCCTCTAAGTCAAAAAAAATCCAGAAAGAAACTTGGCACACAAGCTCCTAGCTCCCCTGTAGTGACCAGAAACAGGTTCACTTTATTGTATAAGAGGAAACAATGGAGAGATTGTAGGAAAGAAGACGAGGACTCTGATGCTTCTTCTGTTACTTCTGGGATACAGGATATTGTTTCCGAGCTGTCTATGGAGTTGTCTTCTGTTAAGAAAGTCAGAGGAAAGGGGAAACTTAAACAGAAACCTAATGGCTGATCTGGGTTTTTTTCTTCTCCCCTTTTCTCTTGCTTACATGGAACAGTTTCTAAGTCCTCTGACTTTAAATGTTAGCAGTTTTAAATCCTTTAAGAAAAGAAGTACTACATTTCATATCTTATGTAGTCTGGAGAATAATAATTTTTTCCTTGCAGGATACTCATATTAAGACTGCATATGAGCTTTCCCAGGCTCAACAATTTTGGTCAGCGGGCTTATCTTTTTGGTCCCAGGGGCCTGACCTCTGTGACGGTGTCGCTATTTTACTTAAAAGCCCAGATTTCCATGTTCACAAACTTATGGACATTGAACCAGGCTGGGCCCTTTTAGTGGATGTTTCTTTTCATAGCCTGGCTCTCCAGTTGATATGTGTGTATGCTCCACAGTGTATTGTGGCTAGAGTGGCATTGTTTACTTTGATATGCTCTTATTTACATACTCACAAAACTGTAATTCTTGGGGGTGATTTTAATTGTGGTCTCTCTCCAGCTGATAGAGGCTGTAACACCCAAAAACTGTTTAGTGACATGACTTGCTTACAAGATATGATTTCTACTGCTGATTTGCAAGAGTTTTTTTCTGTGACCAATACAAGAGGGCAGAAAACTTTCCTTAAAGGATGCTTAATGACTAGGATTGACTACATCTTTACCTCTATGTCTTTGCGAATCCTTAGTGCATCTACTATACCTATCGAAACTTCAGATCATTTGGCTGTACTATGTCTCAGTAACATTGGTGGCTCTTTTGCTACCTGACAACTGCCTAGATGGTGACTAAATAGTACTTTACTGACGGATAAGGACTTGGTTGCCCTATGGGAGGAGTTATTACGGGCTCAGGTGTCTCTTCTTGAGGCATACGAAACTCCTCTTGACTGGTGGTTGGCTTCAAAATCTGATTTTAGGTCTTTATTTATCACTCATGCTTCTGGAAAAAGCCATCAGCTTTATACCAAATATTTGACATTGCGTCATCAACTGCAGGATCTCTTCTCTATGGCCTTTACTTATAATCTTGATTTATCGGCACAGATAGCGCAAACTAAATCTGATATGGTTAAATTTCAGTATAACAGATTCCTTAGTTTGAAAATGGAAGCACAGTTTGGCACTCAAGGGCGTCAGTCCACTTTAGATACCTTTCACAGTTGTGCAGATCCTGTCAAACATACTATTATAGATTCTTTACAGAGGGAAATGGACCCTGCTATTACTACCAACCTGGACACCATACAGTCTGAAGTGCAAAACTATTTATTTGCTCAATTTGGAATTCCTGTAGATACTCCTGATCCTGTAGTTTTCTTACAGGACCTACAGATCCCCATGCTTTCTACTGACCTACATTCTTCTGTCATTCAGGACATAACTTTGGCTGAAGTACAGCAGGCTATTTCTAAACTTAGGACTAATGCTTCCCCAGGAATTGATGGTCTTACGGCTGAATTTTATAAAACTTTTTCAGGTCTCTTGAGCCCTATTTTACTTATGGTTTTTAACACTTTGTTGCATATGTCTTCCCTCCCAGTGGACTTTTCTTGAGCGTTAGTTATACTGTTGTATAAATCAGGTGATAAAATTAACCTTCGAAATTGGAGACCTATTAGTCTTTTGAACGTTGATTATAAAATATTTGCTATAATATTGACTAAACACCTAAGTGCCATTGCTCAGGTTGTTATCACTAAGGTTCAGACCTGCGGGATCCCTGACTGATCTATATTCCATAATCTGCAGTTTTTACGGGATATAACGGATTTGGGTTCTAAAGGTAAATGCTCTGGATGGCTTTATCTTTGGACCAGCAGAAAGCTTTTGATAGGGTTAGCCACAATTATTTTTTTAAAGCCTTGCATCATTATGGAGTTCCTGTTGAATTTACCCACTGGCTTCATCTACTTTATGCCTCAGCTACTGTTTAACCCTTTGTAAATAAACGTTTTGGCACCTCCTTTTCTATTCATGGGGTGTCCGACAAGGTTGTCCTCTAAGCCCTGTTCTTTTTTTGTTTTGTATTGACACCCTTATTAGGACTGTTTAGCGCCACCCTAATATTCCCAGTATTCAGGTGCCAACTTATAGGGATATTCCTAACATCAGTGCGTATGCTGATGACTTATGTCTCACTGTGCACTCTCTTACTGCTTTCCTGGTCATTGCGCATACTCTTTCTGCTTATGAAATTGTTTCTGGTGCCAAACTGAATTATGATAAGAATGTTTGTTTTTCCATTAATCCAGAATTTCGGCTTACTCACTCCGTGGCATGTTGTGATATACCTATGACATCCTCACCTGTTCTTATTTTAGGTATAACTTTTGGTACAGAGGATGATGCTAGTTATAACTGGAAACTGGCAATAGCTAGGGGTTACCAGATTGTACAAGGATGGAAGTTTAAAACAAATTCCAAGAAGAAAAGGGTTTATTTGCTCAAACCTCTTGTTACTCTGCATTTCTTATATTTGGCTAATATCTTTCCGATTCCCTTCTCCCTAGAGCCTCAGCTGTTAAACGTCTATTTTCAAGGCCTCTGTGGTAGTAGATTAAACCCTATTAGACATATTTTTACATATTATGATTATGAACAAGGTGGGATATGAATGTTGTATCCCATTGTTTTTTTCATAGTATTTTTTTGTATAGGAATTTTTTGGGGCTTTTTACTACTAGATCGTTGTCCTGGTTTAATATCTTTCTTGACTGTTTTTTTACCCTTCAGTACAAATGGAATTCTGGTCTACTTACCGTTTCTATGATAAATACCACAAGGACTATCCCCGTCTCTATGAAACCTACTTTGACTAAATTGCATCAATGGAGCATTATGCAATCTTTTATTATTTCACATAGTAGGAAGGTGCTTTATAATATTATTTTATGAGATGTATTGTATGTCCCGTTGACACTTCCTGTCTGTCCTACAGATAAGGTCCTGGAAGCCTGTCTCCAATTCATTGATAAACGACTTCCGAAACAAATGAGGGATGTGGTTTGGCTAACTTGCCATGGCTGACTTGGAGTCAGAGGAACACTTAAACATAAAGCAGTAATGGATAGAATGTGTCCAAGACTGACTTGTACAGACACTCTGGAAACCCTAGAACATTTCTTTATTTCCTGTCCCTTTGCACTTGCCTTTGGCAAGCTTTGCTAGTGATTTAGAAAGAGCCACATCTGCTCCTCATGCCTTATGAGGTGGCAATTCTGGGTTTGTATCCTCGGTGCTTTCATCCTTATAACTCTAGTACTTTGAGGGTTATTTTTGTGGCTTGTAAGTACTATATGTGGCAAGCAAGATGTGTTTTATTACTTCAGCAAAAGGAAATCACAACTGCGGGGTAGTTCAACAAGTTCTTTTTTTGCGATCATTATATAACAATAAGAAATGATTCTTAACCTTTAGAAAATTTTCTTTCTATTGGACTTCCTGTGATGACTGCGTGGTTCACTCTTCCTGATTCCATGATTATTAGCCTACCTTTTTCTCCCTCTACTTGCCTTTCTCCTTTTAGGAGGGAGGTAGCCGTTTTTTAATAATGAAATATTACTTACCTTTATACTGCTTTCTGCACATTTTGTTTTGCTTTTCTCCTGATCTCAAATAAGTATCCCACTATTCTTTTGGTGAGGAGGGAGGTTGGTAGTGGTTTAGGTTACTGTGTGATGACATACTTGTTTTAATGCTCTTTTGATTTTATTTTTATAAGTTTGTATGTTGTACAATTGTTCTGGTTTTCATTGTTTTTCCACTAATATTCCCCTACTCTTAGCATGGAGAAGGGGGAAGGGTTTGTTTTGCAACATTTTTCTTCTGTTTGGAATTGTATGACTCAATACTTATTTCTGTTTTGTATTTTTCTTTCTTATGTTTTTGTGTACTGTATTTACTGATCTGTATAAATTGTCATGAATGTTTTTGTTTGTTTGCATACAAATTTTCATGCTCTTTCAGTGTGGTGGTGGGGGGTTGTTTCAAATGTTTTCCTTAGTTTTGAGGTTACTATATGAAATATTTATGTTCTTGTTTTCCCTTTTTTTACAAATTTGTCTGATGTAATACTGACTTGTATATGATTTGTTTTTGATTGATTATGATTTTAATACAAATTCCCCTACCCTTAGAGTGGGGAGAGGGGAAGGGTTAGTTAGGAGTTTCTTCTTATGTTGAGATTATGGTATGCATTAATACTTCTTTCTGGGTTGCATTTTTTTTTTATAGATATTATGATTCTGCTTTGATTTAATACAAATTCTCCTACTCTTCGAGTGGGGGTGGGTTAATAGAAATTTCTCTTTATGTTTGGGATTATTGTATGAATTGGTACTTATTTATGTTTCACATTTTCCCTTTTATGGTTTTGTGCAACGTACTGCTGATTTGTAAACATTTGCTATGATTTTGTTTTGATTTCAATAAAAATTCCCCTACTCTTTTTCGATAAGTGCCATGAGATCTTTAGCATCCACCTGAACTACCAACAATCCAGGTAGATGGGACCTCAGTTTAACGTCTCCTCTGAAAGATGGCATGTCAGAAGTGCAGTAACCCCCTCATGCTGCACTACAGTGTCAGTTTTGGGATATTAACCCAAAGTGCCAGATGTGGGAACTGAACCTACAGCCCTCTGATCTTCCAGCCTCAGAGGTGAGTGTGTTACCTACTGAGCCACTGACACTACATATTGCAGTCTGGCACCTATGCTGACTCCATGAAAGAGGCAGTTTTGGTTCTTTTGCACAAAAAGGGACCAAAATGTGATATAGGCAATTGGAGACCCTTGAGTCTACTTAATACAGATCTTAAGATTTTGAACAAGATTTTATTAATAAGGCTTTTAGTTATTTTAGATTCCCTGATTAGTTCTCCTCATACAAGTGCCATTCCAGGTAGGAAACAACAAGACAACTTACTAGTATTAAGAGAACTATTCTTCCAAACTGCACAAGGCAGCATACAAGGTTATGTGCTCAGCTTAGACCAGGAAAGGGCATTCAACAGGCTAGCCCATAAATTCCTATTTTTCCACACTACCAGCCTTTGGGATTCCCTCAAAGTTTGTGTCTTGGCTACAGTGTATGTATGTACGATAATGCTCTTATCATCCTGAATGTTAATGGCTGGTAAGGTAAGAAACTTAAAATGAGTAGGGGAGTAAGACAAGGATGCCCCTTAGTCCTTTATTGTACATTTTTGGTGTGGACATCCTAATATGACTTCTCAGCTCTGACAATAGGATAAGATGGATTTGAGTCTCAACAAATGTGCCTATAATTAAAACACTAGCTTATGCAGGTGACCTAGTTCTAACTCTTGATCAATCCTCCTCAGAAACAGCACTAGTAGACACCTTACAATTATATTCTACAGTTTCAGGGTCAAAGGTCAATTTGGGTAAAAGTAAAGGAGTCACTTTAGGCTTAACTCCTGTGCCCGCATCTGGGCAGATGGCAGGAATGTTGGTTTCTCGAGTCCCAATTACCATTTTGGGCCTAGATTTTGGACCTGATAATTTAGCTTCCCTAAATTGGAAGAAGAAGATGATTAGGGCCACTTGCCTGGTAAATGGATGGAAATGCCAGCAACTGTCCAAAAGGGGTAGGGTGGTACTTATTAAATCCTTATTGGTCCCAGCCTTGTTGTACCTGTGTTATGTTTTCCCTCCCCACCAAAGCATATTAACTAGGCTATACAGTATATTTTTCCAGGCCTTTTGGGGCTCCAGATTAAACCCTAGTAACAGAGAATACACATATCGGCCTATTGCAGAAGAGGGATGGAGTATGATACACCCAGTTGCTTGTTATTTCAGTATCTTTTTATCTTATAACATTGGCAATGCACTAAAACCAGGGGACACGCTATGGAACCCTTAGTTAACCATTGGGTGCAACCTAACTTAACATATTGGGCAGTAGGAAACTCTTGTGCAGTCGGTAAACATGGCAGGTTACCTGATTATGGGTTAGATAGTTTAAAATGGCCAATAAAATGGGGTCTTTCATCTACTTGCTCCAGATTAAAGATAGAAAATCTATCTATAACATGAGTTTACAAAATGAATGTCAGACCCTGGTAGAATTCCCACAGTGTTCCATCGTTCAAACTAAAAAAAGTCCTGCATTAATTAAGTAACCCCAGAATCCTTCCCTTCATGTGGGATGTCATCTGGCTTGGAAACTTTGGGAGGCTTAGTCTTAAGGGAAATAAGAAGCACAAGCAGATGTCAGAAAGGTATTGTCCCAGGGACTCCTGTATCCAGATACTGGAAACACAACTGCATCTCTTTTTAGACTGCCCTTGTTCAAAAGAGCTTTGGTTTTACGTTGCTGAAGAATGGCAGGAACCTTGTTTTGTTTCCCTAACTTACCCTGAATTACTATATGGACCATCAAATGGGGCCTGGGTTAGATATCACCAGGATACTTTATATATAATTTTTGCTCCTTTACGGTACTATGTTTGGCAAGCCTGCTGTATGTTGGTTCTACAGTAAAAGGTAGTGTCATACTTAAAACTATTCTCCAGTGTTAAAAAAATCAGTTCAGAGAATGTATCAATTGGATGAAGAGTGTTTTTCTTTACAAAAAGTTAAACATTTATGGATACAATGTGAAAAATGATTACACTGATTGTTTGGAAAGGGAAAAAAGGGGAGGGGGTAATCTAATGATAGAATTTCTCTGTTTTCTGAATGTTGTATATTGTCATTGATGGTTTATGGATGTATGCTTTTTTTTGTAATGAAGTCCACTTTACAATAAAAAATTCCCCCACTCTTTTCGTGAAGTGCCATGGGATCTTTAACATCCTCTTGAACAACAACTAGAACAGGCAGACAGGACCTCAGTTTAATGTCTCATCTGAAAGACGGAACCTCAGGAGTGCTGCATCCCCCTCATGCTGCAGTGTCAGTATTGGGATATTAACCTAAGTGCCTGGTGTGGGGATAGAACCCACAGCCATCTGATCTCCCGTCCTCAGAGGCAAGTGTGCAACCTGCTGAGCCACTGACAACAAAAAATCACAATGTCACTAAAATAATATTATTTCTCCAAATATAAATAGACTACTTTGCTCCTTTTAACCAATCAATAATCTGTAACTAGGACTCAGGGGTTCGATTTTCAGCTCGTCCTGGGACTAAGTCCCACTCTGCAACAGTCACTGCGGACCAAAATCTCCACACCAGCGGAGTTCCATATTTTCAGCTGGTGCAGCTGTGGGGGATTTTATGCCAGGTCCCACCAGGTGCACAGTTTGCATGCAGCTGTGCTAAAAAATCAGCTGCAAGCTGCTGTAAATGGGGGGGCAGTAGTTAACCAGCCCCCCTTTGAAAATACCGTGGCTGAGGGAAAAACGGTGGCTCCGCAAGTGGCAACCCACTTGTGTCATTTTTTTTCCCCACAGCTGCGGGAAATTCATGGGCTCTGAAAATCAAGTCCCATGTCTTTGTTTGTTATGGTTAACCAGGTAAATCCACGGAGTACAAGTACCCATTTTAAGGGACGACCCAGGTGCAAAGCACAATACATATATGAGCATAGTTTACATACCAATAAGTATTATAAATAGTATATTGTCAAGTTAAAACACTAAGCATCAATCATTCTTCAAAATGGGTGAATTTACAAGCAAGGAAACAGAAAGGGGAAGCTGTTTCACCAGAAAAGGAACAGTAAGACAGAGCTTCGTTCCAGGTGCGACCTGAGAACACAAGGAAGTTAAGTGACTTGCTCAGGGTCACAGAGTAAGGAAGTGAGGGCTGTGAGATTCAAATCCAGGTCTCCAGGTTTGCAGCTCAGTGTCCTAAACCATAGCATTATATTGCCTTCTAAGTATCCAGCAAATACATTTTCTTAGCATTTTTAAAACAAGTTATTGTCTTGGCTGTTCTTCAGATTGGCAGAAGTAAGGCATTCCATACTTTAACAGCAGTGTAAGAAATTGAATTCTGTCCCAGGTTGGTGTTGTGCCTAGGTGCTGCAAGGTTTGATTAGTGTTGGCTCTGATGATACTATGTTCTGTTTGAATCTGAACTAATAATGTAACACTTTTTGGGACAGTACATTTCATAACTTTCCAAAGTAGCGCTGTCTGAGAATATTAAACTCTTTCATCAAAGGGAAGACACTGAAGCCGATTATATAAAATACATTAATGTGCATTTCTATCAGTTTTTAAGCAAAGTCAGCAGATATGATTCATGAGTTTAAGTACTCTAAACAATGTAGAGGAATTAGCTGCTGGTAAATTATTAAGCCATAGTCAACAACTGACACCAGGTAGGCTTTGGCTAAGGGCAACAGTAAGGACTCAAAGATGTTATCTCTGCAGCAATACAACAAACCAAGTCTCATTATCTGTCTTAAAGGGACACTGTCAACCCCCATTATGTTTAATTTTTTACATGCTTTTTTTAAAGTGTGCTTTATTGAATTTTTGTAACACATGTAAACATAACAAAACCTACACAAATGGTACACAACACAATGCTTTTTGTATGGATTTGTTTTGCCCATTACATTGCTAAAACCTGTATGCATGTATGGGTTTAATTTTCTAAAACAAAGCTCTGATTTGCTTTTTTTTAAATAAATCTCATGCCATGCCATAGTGGTGTTACCACATCAGCCTCGGTCATTTGTTTACATTTTGGCTGCTGCATGTTCTGTCTCTCATGAAAACTAGGGATCAATGTTGGGAAAAGTTTATGGCCACTAGTGACATATCTGTCTATTGTGATTAGCGGCATCTCCGTAATGTCTGTAAAAAAAAGAGCCATTCGAGCAGCAAAGAGTGAATACTGCACAGCTGCCCTGGTGTCCACTGGCAGGGATCCGTGACATTTTTGACGTACAATTAAAAATGTAATTGGCGGTTACAGCTGGAGTGAAGCAGTTAATATACTTATTGGAGGCATGAATTGCAATAATGCAGTAACCATTGCAAATGCCTTTAATGCCCAGTTTTTGGATCTGTCAGCTTACACCTCTCTGTTCACCCATGCAGATACCCTGTCCTCTTCCGACACTGACACCCCTTTTTGCCAAAGTCTGTGTCCTATCCCCCCTTTTATCTCAGAGCTGTCTCGGCAAGGGAGACTCATGAGCTACTAGCTGGCCTTTCTCCTTTCACTAGTGCCGGACATGACAATTTGGAACCCATGCTCCTAGAGCTGGGAGCCCCCTTCCTTGCTCTACCAGTCTCCCATATTCTCAATCTATCCCTCACCACTGGACTGGTCCCCTTGATATGGAAAATAGCCAGGGTAGTACCTGTTTTCAAACAAGGGGACTGAAACTGTACTGAAAACTATCGGCCTATAGTTTTCCTGCCAGCTGTTAGCAAGCTATTGGAGAAGGTTGTAGAGGTACAGCTGTCAGAGTATGTGCAAAAACATGGTTTACTGTCCCCAGAGCAGCATGGTTTTCATAAGGGCCACAGCATTGCTACAGCTCTTGCTGAGGTTATGTCTGAGGTTAGGACAGCGACAGATCATGGCAAGTTGTCTGGAGCGATCTCTGTAGACCTCTCCAAGGGTTTCAGTTTACTGGACCATACCCTTCTGTGTGACAGACTTCACACTCTTGGTCTGTCCCATCCGGCCTTAGCATGGTTCGCCAACTAACTTGATGGTAGGCAACAGCTTTTTAAATACATAGAATTTTTTTGAAACCTACTCCTGTTAATATAGGGGTTCCTCAGGGGCCTATCTTGGATCCCATCTTATTCTCCTTATTTGTCAATGACTTCCCACTGCTGCCCACCCATAGCAGTACCACCTTATATGCTGATGACCCCTGGTTCTCCTGTCCAGCTCACATAATATCAATGCCATAAATCTCCACTTACAAGCTAACTTCCATAAGCTACAAACCTGGCTCCTGACAAATAAGCTTGTTCTAAATCTAAAGAAAATGCAGACTATGCCCTTTGGCTCTCTGGCCAAGGTTAAGCTGTGCCCTGCTCCCCTGAGGGTTATGAGTGCAGATGGGTCCCTGATGGGCACAACATGGCCCTTCAAATACCTGGGAGTCGCTCTTGACCCCCAATTAGACCTCTCCCTGCACATTCAAAATGTGTGTAAAGCAACAAATAGCGAACTGGGCCTAGCCTATAGGGCTATTCCATGTCAAACCTCCTTTAGTCTGCCCAACCCACATACCAATTTAGGTCTACTGATTCGTAATCCTTTCTTGTCCCTAAATCATGCTGTTTGGCTGGTGACTGGGCCTTTGCTGTCTGCTCCCCAGATTCTGGAACTCCCTCCCTGTTCCTACTCAGTATGCTACCACCCACTACAGTTTTAAGGGATCCCTATGGGAACATCTGAACTCTGCCTCAGCCTGCAGCTGTCCCTAAAAATCAGAGAGCTTGGTGAACTATATCTTGTATTTATCCCTGGCCTCTGCCTATGTCTAAGAGTGGTGTCCTACAAATTTGGCAACTTACTGATACTTAAGCATTTATTGTCTACTTAAGGTCTTCTATTTGCTGTATCTCTGTTTTTTGCTTTACCTAATGTATATTTCACATATTGCCAAAGACAGCCTCAACCTTATGTTCCTGCCTTGCAAATATTGCCTGTATATCTATTCTTTGTTACATTGTTTGCATATGTTATATCTATTCTTTGTGATATTGTTTGCATATGTTATATCTATTCTTTGTTATATTGTTTGCATATGTTATATATTTTCTTTGTTATATTGTTTACATATGTTATATCTATTCTTTGTTATATTGTTTGCATATGTTATATCTATTCTTTGTTATATTGTTTGCATATGTTATATCTTTTCTTTGTTATATTGTTTGCACATTTTTTCCTTTGTAACCTCCCAGGTCATACCTGAAAATAGACATTTTTTGTCTAGTGTGCTCACCTGGCCAACAAAAGCTAAATAAATAAGTGTTCACATAATGCCAGCTTGTTGGTATGAGTGTGCTCACTTTCAAAAGTTTGAATGCGCTGCTCTGTTCTGTACTGTTCAAAACTAAGAACAGTCTGTCTCTTACCCTTATAATGAATACTGACACTGTGGTAAACATAAGTATTTACCCAGAAAAGATAAAGCAATTGTAGTGTCACAAAACTCAGTTGTTTCTGATTTTATACCAGTCATTACAGTGGGCAGCATGACAATGGAATCAGTAACAACTATACTAAAACCAAAAAAACTGGCCTGGAAAAAATTAGTCGTCTTGATTCCTGGATCACAAATTTTTGGGGGGCAGAATGGGGTAATCTATCCTGTAAGTGTCCTATAAAATCAGGTCAATGTATGCAGGATACATCCCCCCCCCCAATAAAAAAGTGTACTGTAACTTTACTGCTGGGATCAGATTCAGACTTATTATGTCCCCCTCTCATGCTCTCAGACATCACCACATACAGAAAGTCCTCCTGTAAATAAACTGTCAAAAAGTGACTATATTGAAGAGATTGTCTCCCACTTTACAAAGCTCCTTATACATTTTCAGTACTCTCACCAGGGATCAAGACAACCAATTTTTTCCAGCAGCAATATTTTGACATTCTACACAGTGTTCCATTTTCTTTCATTATATTGCAATGAAATAAAATATTTGATACAATAATAGCTGGTGGAATTATGGCAGGCTTTGTGTACTCAGACACGAATTTACCATCAATGGTTCTGGCACAATTGTTACTGATTCCGGTATCCTATGGTCCACTATAGTGATGAGTTTCAAATCAGAAACAGATGCAATACACATACCTGGTTTTGTGACACAATCTTTTTTTAATCTTTTACAGGTACATGCTTTTTTTTTACCTCAGTGTCAGTGTTTATTATAAGGGTAGCATAGGTGCTGGAACTAGGGGTTCTGAGTGTGCGGCAGCACCCCCTTGCTTGAAGTACAATTCCCTATGGCTTCCTACACAGTTTTGTTCAATGACTATCAGCACCCCCACTATAAAAATTGTTCCAGTGCCTCATAAGAGACCGACCATTCTTAGTTTTGAACAGTATAGAGCAGTGTGTATGGGAAGCCATTCAATTCAAAATTACAGTTTTCAGAATATAATTAACAGTGAAATGTCTATGACTAACAACAAAATGTTTACAGCATAATATTATGGGAATGACAAACATGAAAATGAGTACATCACACACCAAAATGCTTATGAGACCTTCTGAAATGGTTATGACCTATACCAAAATGTATATGACACATACCAAACTGGATGTGACATACACCAAGATGGATATGACATACACCAAGATAGAAATAACACTTACTAAAATAAGTATGCATATACCAAAATGGCTAGGACACATACTGAAACAAGCAATATGCATATCAAAATAGATGTGACACATACCGAAATGGGTATGACACACACTAAAATGGGTATGATACAAACCAAAATGGATATGTTATACCAGAATTGGTATGATGCATAAAGAAATAATTATGACACATATTGAAATGGATATGGCCCATACTGAAATGATTGTGACACATAGTAAAATGGGTATGGTATACCAAAATGGGTATGGCATAACAAAATGGGTATGTCACACACCAAAATAGGTTTAGCACTAATTGAAATGGATATAACACACACAGAAAATGGTATGACACATGCTGAAATAATTGTGGCACATACCTAAATGGATATGACCTATGCTGAAATGGCTATAGCACATAGCAAAATGGGAGTAACATACCGAAATGGGTATGACACAAACTGAACTGGATATGGCACACACTGAAAGTGGTATGACACATACTGAAATAATTATGACACATATCGAAATGGATATGACCAATACTGAAATGGATATGACACATAGCAAAATGGGTATAACATACCAAAATGGGTATGACAGACACCAAAATGAGACTGACACTGACTGAAATTGTCATGATACACACTAAAAATGGAATGACACATGCTGAAATAATAATGACACATATTGAAATGGATATCACCCATACTGAAATGGATATGACACATGCTGAAATAATAATGACACATATCGAAAAGGATATGACCCATACTAAAATGGATGTGAGATAAACTGAAATGGCTAGGACACATAACAAAATGGGTATTATATACCAAAATGGGTATGAGACAAATTAGACTGGATATGGCACACTTTGAAATTGGTGTGACACACACTGAAATAGCTCTGACACACAGCTAAATGGATATGACCCATTCTGAAATGGATATGACACATAGTAAAATGAGTATGACATACCGAAATGGTTATAACAGACACCAATATGGTTATAGCACAAACTGACATGGATATGACACACACCGACATGGGTATGTCAAATACTGAAATAATTATGACAAATACCAAAATGGATATGTCACATGTTGAAATGAGTATGACACATACCAGAATGGGTAAGACACACACCAAAATGGGTATGACAAAAAGCAAAATGTGTGTGACATGCACCAATATAGATATGACATATACTGAAATAATTATGACACATGCTGAAATGGATATGACCTATACTGAAATGGTTATGACACATTCTGAAATAATTATGACACATGCTGAAATGGATATGACCTATACTGAAATAGATAAAAAGATAAATATATATATATATATATATATATATATATATATATATATATATAACACATACTGAAATAATTATGACACATGCCAAAATATATATGACCTATACTAAAATGGATACAATACATAATAAATAGGGTATAATGTATACCAGAATGAATATGACACATACTAAATTGTAGATTATATTTATTTAATATATTGATACTCTTGATAAATGTGTACTGTAGTAAATAAAATGGTTATGAAGTACTGAAAACAAAATCATATATTAAAATGTGTATGTTGCATACTGAAATGAGCATATAGCAAACTGAATTGTTGCCAAACTAGCAAGGCATAGACTGAATAGAGTGTAACATGTGCCAAGGTGTGAATACAGCAAACTGAAATGAGTATAACACATACTGAACTGAATATAACACAGTGAAAAGCACATGACGTGTGTAACCAATCAGGGTGCAGCATCACCCCCTGAGATTTTGTAGGACTCCACCAGTTCTTGTTCAGCTCCACTGCAGGTAAGAGCTCCTTACATTCTGTTAATCAGGAATATGCACAATGTATATTATTACATTGTTATTTTGCTACTGTACCAGTTTTATTTTTATTTTTTTAGTTTCTGTTAAGATGACCTTTGTTTTCAAAAGTTTTATCTGATTTTTATTAAAAAATTACTGTTACATGTGTTCTTTGTGTAAGGTTATATTTAATACCAGATAAATCCATCCTGCACTTGTCTTCTTCCAATGTTTTGCAAAGTTGTACAGTATGTTGCGTTGTATAGTATTTTTGTTTGCCCTGTAAAAGAGGGGGCATTACCAAAAGATCTGTAGCTCCAGGATTTCCCATTCCTGTGTGTTTTAACTGAATTTTACCAACTTACTAAAGGTTAGAGTTTTTCTTTGCTGCATTCTGAAAACTAATGTCAGTATTTTACCACTTTTATGAACAGTAAATTAAATACATTAGTCATTTGTTACTTTGCAAGAGTAAGTGCTAGGAATACATATTTTACGCTACTGGAAAGCTGAGAATCTCTAATACTATAACCCAGTTGTTTGTAGCTTATGACATTATGGAGCATACAACTCCATTATTAATGTCCTATTTTCTTCTAATAAAATGGCAGTTTGTGAATCTAGTTATTCATCAAATTATTCACTTCACTGCCCTTTCTCCCAGATTTCCTGACTTTTTATAAAAGGAGTGTTACATTTTTACAGGCTTCAGTACATGTGCTGAACTACTGAATCATTAAAGGCAGCATCAACACCCAGTTTTTTTTTTTTTATTATTTAGTTGTTTAACCAGGAGTAGCACAGTAAGCTGAAAGCTTTTTTATAAGAGCGACCTGGGAGCACAGGGAAGTTAAGTGACTTGGTCAGGGTCACACAGTAGCAAGTGAAAGCTGTGGGCTTCAAACCCAGGACTGGTCTGCTGGATGTCACCAAATTTTCAGCGCAGAGCCTTAAACCACTGCACTATACTGCCTCCAGGTTAATGAGCTACTGTTTTTTTTCTTCAGACTGTATTTGTGAGGATAAGTATTTATAATGCTGGCACAGCATATTTAGTAGGTTATTCATTTGCTTACATTGCCGGGTTTATTGCCACTATTATCTTCATTGCATTGTGAACAGCATTATGGGGCCGGAGTCAGGTAACTGTATAGTAAATCTGTGAGCTGGTAGTTGGCGAAAGAGTCTTTATCTTTGTATTCAATCTCTTTTTAGAACTCTTTATTTTAAATTGGGTGTGTTTTAGTTGCCCTTAAATTTGTATACTGAAGATTAAATCTTTTGCTGATGTTTTAAAACTAATTTCAGCATTTTGCCACTTTTAATGTAAACATTAAAGTCAATTATTTTGCCATTTACTCTGTAACCATAAGATGCATTTCTAGTTTATACCACTGTGGAGCAAACAGCCTGCTATCACTGTTCTGTTTTTTTGCTAAAAACAGCAATTAGTGAAGCCAGCTATCCAGCAGTTATCAATTTCCTGCCCTCCCCCCAGATACTGCTTTTTTGTATTAAAAGTCTTGCATGTTTTCACATTGCACTGCATGTGTTGAAGTAATGAACTGTTGAGCAGCAGGTTAGGAACATACGAAAATTGCCAGCAGAAAAAGGCCATCATGGTCTATTAAGTCTGCTCGAGTTTGCAGCTAGTTCCCCTATTTAGCAGCTGCCTCTTCCCCCCTCTCTCTCTTTACCTTCCCCTTTTCCCTATCTCATCCCATCTTGAAGACTTCCACTGTGTTACATGCCACCACCTCTGCTGGTAGTGCATTCCAATTTGCCACCACCCTCTCCGTAAAGATATTCCTCTTCACCTCAATCCAGAATCTACCTCTCCCCAATCTCATACTGTCCTTCCCGACCCTCCTCCAAAATAAACCCCCTGTGTCCATCTTGATTATACCCTTTATGTTTTTGAAGGTCTTGATCATGTCCCCTCATCCCTCCTCTCCTTCAGCGAGTACATTTTCAACTCCCCCAGCCTGACCTCCTAGACCCTGGGTGATTTTTGTCAGGTTGGCAGTTTTGTGTTCCCCTATAGACCGTATTGTTAGGGATAGCTATTTTTTTCTAATTGAATATACTGTACTGAAAATTTTTCTGTACAGTCAACAGCAACAAAAAAAAAGAATCATGATAACAAACAAGAGAAAAAGCTTAACAAAGATACAGCCGAGGAACAACACCCACCCCCACATGGCCTGTACCCACACATTACATAGCAAAATTAAACCAGTTTCTGTTGGAGTCAACAATATTGAGTCAAATTAAAGAAATCTTAAGGATACAGTAAGAGCAAACTAATGAAACTACAGTGTACTAAATAGTAAACACAATACATTAAAGCATCCAAATATATGTAAACATGGGGGGTCCACAAAAAAGGGGGGTTAGCATAATAGAGCACAATTAAAGAGAAAGCTCACAAGAATAAGATAAACTTAGATGGATATTAAGGTCAGCATTGCTTTTTATATTGCTGGGACAATATGTTTATTTGGGCCTTTTAACCTTTGCTTGGAGACCTGGTACAGTAACTTGGGAAAGGGGAAATTGTTTAACCAGGAGAGGCACACTAAACTGAAGCTTGTTTCCAGGTGCAGCCTGGGAGCACATAGAAATTAAGTGACTTGCTCAGGGTCCCACAGTGTGCAAGTGAGGGGGGCTGTGGGATTCAAACCCAGGTCTCCAGGTTTGCAGCTCAGAGATTTGGGATTTGGCTGCCAGACATGTCACTTGCTGTTTGAGTATTTGTCTTGCAGATCAAACAGGCTAAGGAAGTCTTTCTGACAGGGGTGTTTATAATTTACTTGAGATGCATTTTTTTTTCAGCAGTTGGAGGAGCCCACGAGTAGCAGCAGCCCCTTCCCATTGGGGGAAGGGGAGGAGTTGTAGAATGGAGCACATGTGTGCATGGAGTGTGCTAATTATTGGGGTTAGACATTCTTTTGCCTTTATTTTAAATATCCCTTTCGCACCTTTTGCCTGTGGAGTTAATAAATGGACAGTATTTCAGGACTTCCATGGTTGGTTCCATCCTGTAGTTGAGGTGTTTGAGGATATACCCCTTGGTTTCTCCTTGTCCCTTCCCCTGTGATGGTGCCTGCTAAAGGACATCTGTCCAGGCTATGTGTGTGCTCATGCATGACTCAGCCAAGCGTGTAACGGTATCCTTCCCCTCCCTGCACCACTAATCCTGCACTACCAACCATGCATCCACAGGTGGCAGTGTCAGAGTGGTGTGATGGCCCTTCCTCACCATAGTAGGGGAACATCCCATTTCCCAGCATCATAAGCAATAGCGCTACTGTTGTGCCAACAGGCCGGCTGACATTCTTCTCTCTTATGGAGGTTCCTTGAGATAAGTTATTGCCCAGGTCTGTCCTGTTTTGTCCTTATCTAATTGTCATTTTAAGTGACATAAATTTTGTGCACATTATTTACTTAAAGTGATTTATGGAGCTTAAGGGATAAACACACTTAAAATGTTGGCCATGCTGGCGATAGCCCCCTTCTATAATTTGTTATTATTTCTGTGCTGTGATAATTTAATGGGGAGAGATTGAGAGATTGTAATTTGGTCTTGACAAGGTAGCTAGTTGGTCCCTTCCACTTCTATATTCATTTCCACACTCCCACGCTCAGGCAAGCTATGAGGTGCAGCAAGGGGGAGCATGGGAGCACACCCCCATCTAAATGAAGTGGAATATATTTTCATTATTATTTTATGCCTTATGATGCTGAGTTGGAGTTTAATGGAGGCCACCACCTGAACAACAAGGCCTTAGTAAGGAAATTATATCCCAATTCTTTTCAATGGGGAACACTCCGATGCTTTCCCTTGCTGCATGTCATAGCATGGGGATGTGGAAATTAATAAGCAAGTGGAAGGGATCGGCTAGCCACCTTGTCAGGTCCACATTAAGATTCCTTCCTGTGAAATTACAGCTGCAAAAACATAATCAAAAGTGATACAAGGAAACTATCACCAACATGACCTATCATTTTCAGTAAACAGTCCATTTACTTTTCAGACTGTACAAACACTTTAATGGTGTATATACTATTATTATTATTGAATTTCATTGACTGGGTAGGCCACTGAGATTAGAAGTCCCTTTTTCAGGAGCGACCCATGGGGAAGGGATACAGATGGTAACCAATTGAAATTCAACCAGACTAAAGCAGCAGTGCAAAGGAAAAAGAAATCTGCTCTTTTTCAATAGTTTATTCCCTGTGCTCTGCTGAGCATTTCCCTGGTAATCTTTCCATCTAGCATTGTACTATCACCCTGTAATGTGCTCAGTTTTCCTTTGTTTTTGTTTATATTTTTGCCACCCACCACGTTAAAAGCAGCAGTAAAGATAGCAGCCACTATATTTACTGTAGAGCTACAAAATTGGAAACTGATCACTTCCTGATTAGATAGTACTGGTGCTTTAAGCTGTTGGTGGCATTTTTAGTGAATGTGGGAAATTTAACCAGGACACTGGGGAAAATCACCCTACTCTTTGGGTGGGGGTACTGCTTCACTTGATCCCCATCAGATGCATCACTGATGGAGCTGGAGATGGAGGTAGGGACGGAGGCTCTGTCCCCACTTTGAGTTATGTATGGAGCTGATCCAGTTCAATGGTGTTCGGTTGGAGAAGAGTGTGCTTCCTACGACTCCCTCACCGGAGGACCTGGATTTGTACAGACAACACAGCCAGCCTCCACTTACCAGGAGGCAGGCAATAGGCTACAGGATGCTATGAAAGAGAAATGGGACTTTCTCCTGTCACTGCTGGTGGAAGAGGAGCGGCTCTTTTGCCGAGAAGTGGGCAAGTTGCAACTGGATCATGGTTCAGGATTTGAAAGATCCAGCTGGGAGGACATTGTATTATAGTCAGGTGAGGGGGTGGGTACACTACCAAAGCAGGCAGCTGCTTCACCTGCATTGCAGCCACTGCAGGGGTCAATGCAGCAGGACCTTGTTTCTGGGGAGATGGGGGAGTTCCAGGGTAGCCAGGCTGATGCTAGACTGGTTCTCCTGCTTTCAAAGTTTTTTCTTGCTAAACCGCTGCTTGTACTGTGACCACTGATCACTAATCCTATGCCCTCTTTTGTACCTGATTGCTCAGTACCCCTGGTTCCAGGGTTGAGCAGAGAATGAGATACTTGACAGGCCACAGGTCCACAGCTGCAATGGGTGACCCCTTCTAACAGGAAGGGAGGTCACACTTCAGATAATCTTTCTTATCCACTGGCAGCATGGTTGCTGGTGCAAGCTCTATCCTGTTGATAGCGTTTTGGACGTGAGACAGGGTGGGGCAATGGCACTCACCCCCCCAAATCATTATTGCTCCTATTTTTCTTGCAGACAACTTACCTGGGGAACTGCCACCCCCCCCTTTGTAAGCTGCTTCACACCAGGTGTTGCTACCTTCTTTACCTCCACTGATGACTCAACTCTTTGGAGCATGTCAGCTGATTTGCAGAGTGCCCCCCTAGTATACTATGGCAAGTTCTGAGTGGGCTGGGTATAAATTCAGTTCAGCCAGAGCTTGTTTCCTTGCCAGCTGAGCTTATGTGTGTCTCCTCTGTACAAGGTTTGATCCCCCCCATATACCCTTAGTGCTCGAGTTGCCCTTCCCCTTGGTACAGACCTGTGTCCCTGCTCTGCCGGCTCCCTCATCCTGAATGGACAGAGTGGAACTCACAGAGATGACTCCAGTCACATGGGGTAAGATTACACCATCAGTTTCCCCTCCCTCTTCGGTGCAACAGTGGGCACAGTTCCAGAAAGCGGATGTTTTTTCATCTACCCCCACTGCACAATGCCGAAATGCAGTCTGCCTCTTATACAAGGGGGGCTTGGATGACCCTCTGGACCAATCTTATGTGGGTCCGGTCTTACTGAAGGACTCATTACATGTTACCTTTAACAAACTGTATGCCTTGCTCCACGCTTCTACGGATGGCTATTTTGATTTTAGTTTTCATACTTCAGTCTTTTTTGACTGCTTCAGATGGTAATATGACCTCATAAAAGATACACCACTCTGGCTTCCCTTCCAGGCTCTCCCCCTTGTGAAGCCTGTGTTGCACTCCTAGACTGTGCTTTTGAAGAATGAAGAGGTGCAGGTGTAGGGCATGGGCTACTGGCTGTCTCAACACTGTGACGTCTTGTGGGATCAGGACCCTATCTTGGACCCTGATGAATTTTGGACTGGTCATTGGAAGTTCCACATTAAGCTCTGGCATTTATTCTCTGGCTTCCTGCATGTCCCCAGTGTTTTCTACATTGACCCGGACCTTGCCCAGTGCTTTTACCCAGGATAACCGAAGACCTGCTTCTGACATGGTTCTTTTTTTTTTTTTACCTTTTGTTTTACCACAAGGAAGTTAAGTGACTTGCTCAGGGTCACACAGTAAGCAAGTGGGGGCTGTGGGATTCAAACCCAGGTCTCCAGGTATGCAGCTCGGAGCCTTAAACCACTGCACTATACTACCTCCTTCCTGTTCGGTTCTGTTTCCCATCTGGTAAGTGCTTGTGATACACTCCGATGTAACCTTTGTCTGTCATTGGGTCACTCCAGTTCACACAATTGGGATTCTTGTACATTTTTATACTGACTACTTTCTTCAGTAAATGATGCATATCTGTACAGTACTTTTTGCTACTGGTTGTTTAATTATTTCTCCCTGGTTTGACAAATCCAGAGTTACACTATTTATTGATTAATTGATATATTGGATTTGTGCTATGCTTCCTTGAGCTTGTCTGGCTCTGAGTGATACTCAGACAGATAGCTCTCCCCAATGGAGGGTGCTGACTGAATATCACCCCATGTCAGTGCAGTGCTAACTGGATCTGCACTGTGCCCACACAGACGAGGGCTGCATATGACCCACGGTAATGGTGATGCCCAAAACGAGGTAGTGCCATGTCCCATGAGTGTCATATTTAGCCTGAACATGCAAAAGAGGTCATTGGGCATACAAGGTACTAAATGCCAACTGCATGCATGTTATGTGCTCATTTCCATGGGGTGTCATGGCCCCTTGTCACCCCTCTCAATATTAAAATAACTTCTTGGTGGGCCAGTGCCCCCCAACCTCCTGATTGCCCAGTTGTATTACAAGTAATTTACCCTGAGAGTCAAGTAATTCCACAACCCATCACTATAAATTTTAAAAGTCCCTAGTGGTCAAGTGGTACCCACCCTGACTGCCTGAGAGATATGCATTTCAATAATCCCTGGTGGTCCAGTGGTTTCCCCACCCTGTGATCACCCAGTTGTATTACATGGAATTTGTCCTGGTGGTTTAATGGTACCATCCTTCCCCCGGTAGATATGTAATTTTTTTCTGGCAATAGAAATTTAAACAGTAAATGAACAGTGAGCAAGTCACCAGGATCCAACCGGGGGAGGAGGACTCCCTAATATTGTCCTTCTCTGGGCGTGTTACAGTTCAATGCTGAAAGCTTGGGCACTCTATGTGGCTGTTCAGATGCCACAAAATAAGCAGGGATGGCAGTGGTGGGGAGAGGCAGAGGTGGGTATGCCAGGGATGGCAGTGGTGGGGTGAGGCAGAGGTGGGTATGCCAGGGATGGCAATGGTGGGGCGAGGCAGAGGTGGGTATGCCAGGGATGGCAGTGGTGGGGAGAGGGAGAGGCAGAGGTGGGTATGCCACTGCATGCCTAGCCATGTGCTCAGGACCCAGTGGCTCAGAGACTATGATTGCCCATGGAAATCAGGGACACCACAGAAATTAGGGGATCCTCAAGAATATGAAAGGTCAGGCAGCTATGGGGACCCTGGCAGCTTTGTGAGAGGCTAGCTCATGATTGTGAGATGGCAGGCCCCCCCCACAACTGTGTAGACAGGATTGGTGGGCGCAGCATGGAGGCACCGGCATTATGGGTGCTCTGTGGGAGGAGGCTAGTTAGACTGGTGGTGTCACTTGGGAAATGGGCTTCCCGGGGCAGGTGTGGAGAAAGTGCCTTGTAGGAGGAAGTGGTAGAGCCATAGGGTAGTTCCCAGTCCCATTTGGTGGGAGTTTCCTGAGTTGTCAGGACTGTGGGAATTGTGGCAAGGTTCCCACAGGGGAGGGAGCAGTGGCCCCTCCTGTATCTGGCATTTCAGGGTGGCCCAGGCTGTTGAGGGGAGCACAATAGTGCTTCCACCTGGTATGGGCCCTGCTTTGAGGGGCAGGTCCTGGGGCACCATTCATGCACTGTTCAGGCAGGCCGTAGGTCTCAAATGGACAGGCCCTGGAAGGCTTCTCCTGGCCTGATACTTAAATCAAGTTCTGGAGTAATGTAAAAGGGAGACACAAGTGAGGCTGGGTTGCCATGCTCTCTTCCCAAAATGTAATCAGAGGGGTAGCCAGAAAGAGCGGCCTGTAAGTGTGGGGAGGCTGGATTATCAGGATAGCAAGCCAGAGAAAGAAGTTAGGAGGCTGCACGTGTGAGAGGAGAGTCTGGAGAGAGGCAAGGCTCTGTAATTTAAATAAGAGTCTGGTCATGGTCAGGGGAGAAAACAATTCTCGATTCCCCCATGTATGTGTTGTCCAGGAGCCAGGTTAGGAGATACTGCTTGCTTCTTCGCAAGGAAAGTGGCTGACCAAGGGAAAGGAGGAAGAGGAAGGGAAGGTAATGGTGAGTAGGGATTAGGGAGCACTGTGCTTCTGATGAAACTTAAATCCAGTCTGAAAATCGAGGCCAAGATGTTGCAAATCATCTTTTGAACATGTTAAACATGGAAGGAAAATTTTCAAATATAAAGTATGGTGGATCAACTTGCGTAAATAGATTCAGTTACCACACCACAAAATGATTTGAGCAACAGCCTGCCTTTTTCTAACAAAAATGTACTGTTCCTACTGTGTACCCCCTTCACTCTCCCTGCAGCTCCCTTCCTCACTTAAACGAACACTGCTGAGACGTTTAGAAACGACAAAGTCATATTGGACTGCTCACTTGTACATTTTCACTGTATGTTTATGTACCCTTTGTAACGTTTCTGAATTACTCACTGCAGTAATTTCACTGTATTACCCTTTTGTTGTTATTTGACTCACTTGTGTAACCTGTCTCTTGACTTGGAACCTTTGTAAAACACCCCCTGGTTCAAAGGTATATGTAATCCAAGATATCAATTAATCAATAAATAGTGTAACTCTGGATTTGCCAAACCAGGGAGAAATGATTAAACAACCGGTAGCAAAAAATACTGTACAGATATGCATCATTTACTGAAAAAAGTAGTCAGTTTAAAAATTTACGAGAATCCCACCACATAAACTGAGCACAAGATGATGCAAAGCTTCCATTAAAAAATTTAAAATCAGGATTTAATGAAGGAATAATAAGAAAAAAAATTCAATACAAACTGCACAAGGATAATTTAACTAGCCGAAACATTTATTCCACATCTTATTTCCAAAATGAATTTAATACCCCACTTTTGCAAATAATAATAGAAAACACACTTACAGAATTTGATTTGTCAACCCTGCATGAACAGATTCAGCAAACCAGCAAAGAAAACTCAATTGCAGATGGCTCCTAGATGTCTACTCTCCAACTGCCTGGGCCCCTGGCTTCCTGTTACTAAAGAACAAGCTGTTCTGGGGAGGGGTGGATTTGGTATTACCTGTCATTGTGTGGAAGCCAAGGTTGGCAAAATTCTTTTCAGGTGCATGTTATATTTTTATGGCACTCTTGTATGAAAATAGAAGGGATCATAATTTGGGCCAAGAAAGGTAACCAGCCCATCCCTTCACTTTCTGGTTGCTGAGCTCCACTCCTGCACTTAGGCACGTAATGATGTGTGACTAGGGAGAGCATGAGGGTGCACCCCATTAAAGTCAGGGGGAGTCACTTTTACATCCATTGTTTTCACATACAAATGGCCAATCTTAGATTAATGAAGGCACCGCTTGAATAAGGCAACCTTTCTTAGCTGAGCCTGATCCAACAACTTGTCCTGGATAAAATCCTCCTGCTGGTTATGGGACACCCCACCAGCACTGGCGGTAAGTGTGACCAGTAACTCCGCACAAGTAACACTGCAGGTCATTCAGGCATTGTGAAGTGGAGTGACCCAATGACAGACAAAGGTTACATCGGAGTGTATCACAAACACTTGCCAGATGGGAAACAGAACCTAACAGAAAGGAGGCAGTATAGTGCAGTGGTTTAAGGCTCCGAGCTGCATACTTGGAGACATAGGTTTGAATCCCACAGCCCCCACTTGCTTACTGTGTGACCCTGAGTTAGTCACTTTAATGTCCTTGTGCTCCTAGGCTGCACCTGTAAACAAGCTTTCAGCTTAGTGTCTCTCCTGGTAAAACAAAAGGTAAAAAAAAAGACCCGTATCAGAAGTAGGTCTTCGGTTTTCCTGGGTAAAAGCACTGGGCAAGGTCTGGGTCAATGTAGAAAAAAATAGGGACATGCAGGAAGCCAGAGACTAAATGCTAGAGCTTAATGCAGAACTTCCAATGACCAGTCCAAAATTCATCAGGGTCCAAGATGGGGTCCTGATCCCCCAAGAAGTTAAAGTGTTGAGACAGCCAGTAGCCTATGCCCTACACCTGCACCCCTTTGTTTTTCAAAAGCACAGTCTAGGAGTGCAACACAGGTTCACAAGGGGGAGAGCCTGGAAGGGAAGCCAGAGTGGTGTATCTTTTAAGAGGTCATATTACCATCTGAAGCAGTCAAAAAAGACTGGAGTATGAAAACTAAAATCAAAATAGCCAACAGCAGGAGCGTGGAGCAAGGCATACAGTTTGTTAAAGGTAACATGTAATGAGTCCTTCAGTAACACCTGACCCACATAAGACTGGTCCAAAGGGTCATCCAAGCCTCCCTTGTATAAGAGGCAGACTGCATTTCAGCATTGTGCAGTGGGGGCAGCTGAAAAAATATCCGCTTTCCGAAACTGTGCCCGCTGTTGCACCGAAGAGGGAGAGGGAACTGATGCCGTAATCTTATCCCATGTGGCTGGAATCATCTCTGCGAGTTCCACTCTGTCCATTCAGGATAAGGGAGCTGGCAGAGCAGGGACACAGGTCTGTACTGAGGGGAAGGGCAACTCGGGCACTAAGGGTATATATGGGGGGGATCAGACCTTGTACAGAGGAGACACACGTAAGCTCAACTGGCAAGGAAACAAGCTCCAGCCAAACTGAATTTATACCCAGCCCACTCAGAACTTGCTGTAGTATACTGGGGGCACTCTCCAAATCAGTGCTGACATGCTCCAAAGTGTTGAGTCATCAGTGGAGGTAAAGAAGGTAGCAACACCTAGTGTAAAGCAGCTTACAAAGGGGGGTGGCATTTCCTCAGGTAAGTCGTCTGCAAGAAAAATTGGAGAAATAATGATTGGGGGGGTGAGTGCCATTGCCCCACCCTGTCTCACGTCCAACACACCATCAACAGAACAGGGCTTGCACCAGCAACCATGCTGCCAGTGGATAAGAAACATTATCTGAAGTGTGACCTCCCTTCCTGGTAGAAGGGGTCGCCCGTTGCAGCTGTGGACCTGTCGCCTGTCAAGTATCTCATTCTCTGCCCAACCCTGGAACCAGGGGCACTGAGCAATCAGGTACAAAAGAGGACACAGGATTAGTGATCAGTGGTCACAGTACAAGCAGCGGTATAGCAAGAAAAAACTTTGAAAGCAGGAGAACCAGTATAGTGTCAGCCTGGCCACCCTGGGACTCCCCCATCCCCCCAGAAACAAGGTCCTGCTGCATTGACCCCTACAGTGGCTGAAATGCAGGTGAAGCAGCTGCCTGCTTTGGTAGTGTACCCACCCCCTCACCTGACTATAATACAATGTCCTCCCAGCTGGGTCTTTCAAATCCTGAGCAATGCTCCACTTGCAACTTGCCCACTTCTCGGCAAAAGAGCCGCGCCTCTTCCACCAGCAGTGGCAGGAGAAAGCCCCATTTCTCTTTCATAGCATCCTGTAGCCTATTGCCTGCCTTCTGGTAAGTGGAGGCTGGCTGTGTTGTCTGTACAAATCCAGGTCCTCCAGTGAGGGAGTCGTGGGAAGCACACTCTTCTCCAACCGAACACCACTGAACTGGATCAGCTCCATACATAACTCAAAGTGGGGACAGAGCCTCCATCCCCACCTCCATCTCCAGCTCCAGCATTGATGCATCTGATGGGGATCAAGTGAAGCAGTACCCCCACCCAAAGAGTAGGGTGATTTTCCCCAGTGTCCTGGTTAAATTTCCCACATTCACTAAAAATGCCACCAACAGCTTAAAGCACCAGTACTATCTAATCAGGAAGTGATCAGTTTCCAGTTTTGTAGCGCTACAGTAAATATAGTGGCTGCTATCTTTACTGCTGCTTTTAACATGGTGGGTGGCAAAATGTAAACAAAACTAAAGGAAAACTGAGCACATTACAGGGTGAATAAATGCTAGATGGAAAGATTACCAGGAAATGCTCAGCAGAGCACAGGGAATAAACTATTGAAAAAGTGCAGATTTTTTTTTCCTTTGCACTGCTGCTTTAGTCTGGTTGAATTTCAATTGGTTACCCTCTGTATCCCCTTCCCACGGGTTGCTCCTAAAAAAGGGACTTCTAATCTCAGTGGCCTACCAAGTCAACGCAATTCAATAATAATAATAGTATATACACCATTAAAGTGTTTGTACAGTCTGAAAAGTAAATGGACTGTTTACTGAAAATGATAGGTCACGTTGGTGATAGTTTCCTTGTATCACTTTTGATTATGTTTTTGCAGCTGTAATTTTACAGGAAGGAATCATAATGTGGTCCTGACAAGGTGGCTAGCCGATCCCTTCCACTTACTTATTAATTTCCACATCCCCACGCTATGACATGCAGCAAGGGAAAGCATCGGAGTGTTCCCCATTGAAAAGAATTGGGATATAATTTCCTTACTAGGGCCTTGTTGTTCAGGTGGTGGCCTCCATTAAACTCCAACTCAGCATCATAAGGCATAAAATAATAATGAAAATATATTCCACTTCATTTAGATGGGGGTGTGCTCCCATGCTCTCCCTTGCTGCACCTCATAGCTTGCCTGAGCGTGGGAGTGTGGAAATGAATATAGAAGTGGAAGTGACCAACTGGCTATCTTGTCAAGACCAAATTACAATCTCGCCCCATTAAATTATCACAGCACAGAAATAATAACAAATTATAGAAGGGGGCTATTGCCAGCATGGCCAACATTTTTAGTGTGTTTACCCCCTTATGCTCCATATATCACTTTAAGTAAGTATTGTGCACAAAGTTTATGCCACTTAAAGTGACCGTTACATAAGGACAAAACAGGACAGACCTGGACAATAGCTTATCTCAAGGAGCCTCCATAAGAGAGAAGAATGCCGGCTGGCCTGTTGGCACAGCAGTAGCACTATTGCTTATGATGCTGGAAAATGGAATGTTCCCCCCTATGGTGAGGGAGGGCCATCACACCACTCTGACACTGCCACCTGTGGATGCATGGGTGGTAGTGCAGGATTAGTGGTGCAGGGAGGGGAAGGATACTGTTACATGCTTGGCGGAGTCGTGCATGAGCACACATATAGCCTGAATATATGTCCTTGAGCAGGCGCCATTACGGGAAAAGGGCAAGGAGAAACCAAGGGGTATATCCTCAAACACCCCAACTACAGGATGGAACCAACCATCGGAGTCCTGAACTACTGTCCATTTATTAACTCCACAGGTGAAGGGTGCAAAAAGAATATTTAAAAGAAAGGCAAAAGAATGTTTAACCCCAATCATTAGCACGCTCCATGCATACATGTGCCCCATTCTACAACTCCTCCCCATACCCCAATGGGAAGGGGCTGCTGCTACTCATGGGCTCCTCCAACTGCTGAAAAAAAATGCATCTCAAGTAAATTATAAACACCCCTGTCAGAAAGACTTTCTTAGCCTGTTTGATCTGCAAGACAAATACTCAAACAGCAAGTGACATGTCTGGCAGCCAAATCCCAAATCTCTGAGCTGCAAACCTGGAGACCTGGGTTTGACTCCCATACCCCCCCCCACTTGCACACACTTGCACACTGTGGGACCCTGAGCAAGTCACTTAATTTCTATGTGCTCTCAGGTTGCACCTAGAAACAAACTTCGACTTAGTGTGCCTCTCCTGGTTAAACAATTTCCCCTTTGCCTTTCCCAAGCTACTGTATGAGGCCTCCAAGCAAAGGGTAAAAGACCCAAATATATATATTGTCCCAGTAGTATAAAAAGCAATGCTGACCTTAATATCCATCTAAATTTATCTTATTCTTGTGAGCTTTCTCTTTAATTGTGCTCTATTATGCTAACCCCCCTTTCTTTGTAGACCCCCATATTTACATATATGTGGATGCTTTAATGTATTGTGTTTGCTGTTTAGTACACTGTAGTTTGATTAGTTTGCTCTTACTGTATCCTTAAAATTTCTTTAATTTGACTCAATATTGTTGACTCCAACAGAAGCTGGTTAATTTTTGCTATGTAATGTGTGGATACAGGCCCTGTGGGGTGGGTGTTGTTCCTCGACTCTATCTTTGTTAATCTTTTCTCTTGTTTGTTATCGTGATTCTTCTTTTTTTTTTTTGTTATTGACTGTACAGAAAAATCTTCAGTACAGTATATTCAATTAAAAAAAATAGCTATCCCTAACAATACGGTCTATAGGGGAACACAAAGGAGCCAACCTGACAAAAATCATCCAGAGTGTGGTGGAATTGCCATAGGATGTCAGGCTGGGGGAGTTGAACATGTACTCACTGGAGGAAAGGAGGGATGGGGGGACATGATTGAGACCGTCAAAAACTTAAAGGATATAATCAAGATGGACACAGGGGGTTTATTTTGGAGGAGGGTTGGGAAGGACACTATGAGATTGGGGAGAGGTAGATTCAGGACGGAGGTGAGGAGGAATATCTTTACGGAGAGGGTGGTGGCAAATTGGAATGCACTACCAGCAGAGGTGGTGCCATGTAACACAGTGGAAGGCTTCAAGAAGGGGTGAGACAGGGAAAAGGGGAGGGTAAAGAGAGAGAGAGAGAGAGAGGGGGAGGGGGAGGGGGAAGGGGCAGCTGCTAAATAGGGGAACTAGCTGCAAACTCAAGCAGACTCAATAGACCATGATGGCCTTTTTCTGCTGGCAATTTTTGTATGTTCCTAACCTGACTGTGTCTGCTGCTCAACAGTTCATTACTTCAACACATGCAGTGCAATGTGAAAACATGCAAGACTTTTCTTACAAAAGGCAGAATCTGGGGGGGTGCAGGTCATTGATAACTGCTGGATAGCTGGCTTCACTAATTGCTGTTTTTAGCAAAAAACAGAACACTGATAGAAGGCTGTTTGCTCCACAGTGGCATAAACTAGAAACGCATCTTATGGTTACAGAGTAAATGGCAAGATAATTTACTTTAAAGTTTACATTAAAGGTGGCAAAATGCTGAAAATACTTTTAAAACATTAGCAAAAGATCTAACCTTCAGCAAATAATTTAAGGTCACCTAAAACACACCTAATTTAAAACAGAGTTCTAAAAAGAGATTGAATACAAAGATAAAGACTCTTTCACCAACTACCAGCTCACAGATTTACTATACAGTTACCTGACTACCGCCCCATAACGCTGCTCACAATGAAATGAAGATAATAGTGGCAATAAACCCGGCAATGTAAGCAAATGAATAACCCACTAAATATGCTGTGCCAGCATTATAAAT
Source organism: Neoceratodus forsteri (assembly GCA_016271365.2). NCBI lineage: Eukaryota > Metazoa > Chordata > Ceratodontiformes > Ceratodontidae > Neoceratodus > Neoceratodus forsteri. The sequence continues at coordinate 426,264,264 of CM028138.1, forward strand.
ACTTATCCTCACCAATACAGTCTGAAGAAAAAAAACAGCAGCTCACTGACCTGGGTGTTGATGCTGCCTTTAATGATTCAGTAGTTCAGCACATGTACTGAAGCCTGTAAAAATGTAACACTCCTCTTATAAAAAGTCAGGAAATCTGGGGAGAAAGGGCAGTGAAATGAATAATTTGATGAATAACTAGATTCACAAACTGCCATTTTTTTTAGAAGAAAAAAAGACATTAATAATAGGACTGTATGCTCCATAATGTCATAAGCTACAAACAACTGGGTGTCAGTGGCTCAACAAGTGTCAGTAGCTCAGTAGGTAGCACACTCATGTCTGAGGCTGGGAGATCAGAGGGCTGTGGGTTCAGTTCCCACATCTGGCACTTGGGTTAATATCCCAGTACTGACACTGTAGTACAGCATGAAAGTGGTGCTGCACTTCTGAGGTGCCTCCTTTCGGATAAGATGTTAAACCAAGGTCCCATCTGCCTGGACTGGTGGTAGTTCAGGTGGATGTTAAAGATCCCATGGCATTTATCGAAAAGAGTAGGGGAATTTCCCTGTGGCAAAATTTCCCTCATTCACTACAAATACCACCAACAGCTTAATCTGGTTCAAGGTCAGTTGGCATTCATCTGTATCCCCATCTCCCTGGGTCATGCCTGAAAATAGGCAGGATTGGTCTAGTGCACTTAGCCGGTCAACAAAAACTAAATAAATAATAGTATTAGAAATTCTCAGCATTCCAGCAGTGTAAAATATGTATTCCTGGCACTTATTTTTGCAAACTAAAAAATGGCTAATTAATTTAATTTACTGTTCATACAAGTGATGAAATACTGACATTAGTTTTCAGAATGCAGCAAAGAAAACCTTCAGTAAGTTGGTAAAATTCAGTTAAAACACACAGGAAAGAGATAATCCTGTAGCTACAGATCTTTTGGTAATGCCCCCTCTTTTAAAGGGCAAACAAAAATAGTATACAACACAACATACTGTATAACTTTGCAAAACATTGGAAGAAGACAAGTGCAGGATGGATTTCTCTGATATTAAATATAAGCTTACACAAAGAACGCATATAACAGTAATTTTTTTAATGAAAATCAGACAAAACTTTTGAAAACAAAGGTCATCTTAACAGAAACTAAAAAAATAAAAATAAAACTGGTACAGCAGCAAAATAACAATGGAATAATACACATTGTGCATATTCCTGATTAACAGAATGTAAGGAGCTCTTAGCTGCAGTGGAGCTGATCAAGAACTGGTGGAGTCCTACAACATCTCAGGGAGTGATGCTGCACTCTGATTGGTTACACACGTCACGTGCTTTTCACTGGGTTATATTCATTTCAGTATGTGTTATACTCATTTCAGTTTGCTGTATTCACACCTTGGCACGTTACACTCTATTCAGTGTATGCCTTGCAAGTTTGGCAACAATTCAGTTTGCTATATGCTCATTTCAGTATGCAACATACACATTTTAATATATGATTTTGTTTTCAGTACTTCATAACCATTTTATTTACTACAGTACACATTTATCAAGAGTATCAATATATTAAATAAATATAATCTACAATTCAGTATGTGTCATATTCATTTTGGTATACATTATACCCTATTTATTATGTATTATATCCATTTTAATATAGGTGATATATATTTTGGCATGTGTAATAATTATTTCAATATGTGTTTTATATATATATATATATATATATATATTTTTTTTTTATCTGTCATATCCATTTCAATAGAGGTCATATCCATTTCAGCATGTGTCATAATCATTTCAGAATGTGTCATAACCATTTCAGTTTGTGTTATATCCATTTTGGTGTCTGTCATAATTATTTCAGTATGTGTCATACCTATATTGGTGCATGTCACATACATTTTGTTTTTTGTCATACCTATTTTGGTATGTGTCTTACCCATTCTGGTATGTGTCATACTCATTTCAACATGTGACATATTCATTTTGGTATTTGTCGTAATTATTTCAGTATTTGACATACCCATGTCGGTATGTGTCATATCCATGTCAGTTTGTGCTATAACCATATTGGTGTATGTTATAACCATTTTGGTATGTCATACCCATTTTACTATGTGTCATATCCATTTCAGTATGGGTCATATCCATTTAGCTGTGTATCAGAGCTATTTCAGTGTGTGTCACACCAATTTCAAAGTGTGCCATATCCAGTTCAGTTTGTCTCGTACCCATTTTGGTATATAATACACATTTTGTTATGTGTCCTAGCCATTTCAGTATGGGTCATATCCATTTCACTATGTGTCATTATTTCAGCGTGTGTCATTCCATTTTCAGTGTGTATCATGCCAATTTCAGGTAGTATCAATCCCATTTTGGCGTCTGTCATACCCATTTTGGTATGTCGTACCCATTTTGCTATGTGTCATATCCATTTCAGTATCGGGTATATCCATTTGGGTATGTGTCATAATTATTTCAGTGTGTGTCATACCAGTTTCAGTGTGTGCCATATCCAGTTCAGTTTGTGTCATACCCATTTCGGTATGTGACTCCCATTTTGCTATGTGCTATAGCCATTTCAGTATCGGTCATATCCATTTAGGTATGTGCCACAATTATTTCAGTATGTGTCATTATTTTCCGTGTGTGTAATATCCATTTCAATTAGTGCTAAACCCATTTTGGTGTGTGTCATACCCATTTCGGAATGCCATACCCATTTTGCTATGTGTCATAATCATTTCAGTATGGGCCATATCCATTTCAATATGTGGCATAATTATTTCTTTATGCATCATACCAATTCTGGTATAACATATCCATTTTGGTTTATATCATATCCATTTTAGTGTGTGTCATACCCATTTTGATATGTATCATATCTATTTTGATATGCATATTACCTGTTTCAGTATATGTCCTAGCCATTTTGGTATATGTCATACTTATTTTAATAAGTGTTATTTCTATCTTGGTGTATGTCATATCCATCTTGGTGTATGTCATATCCAGTTTGGTATGTGTCATACACATTTTGGTATAGGTCATAACCATTTCAGAAGCTCTCATAACCATTTTGGTGTGTGATATACTAATTTTCATTTTTGTCTTTCTCATAATATTATGCCGTAAACATTTTGTTGTTAGTCATAGACATTTCACTGTTAATTATATTCTGAAAACTGTAATTTTGAATTGAACGGCTTCCCATACAGTTTGTCCAAACTCGGAAATGAACATGCTCATACCAACAAGATGGCATTATGTGAACATGCAGCAGCCAAAATGTAAACAAATCACTGGAGCCCATGTGGTAACACTAGTATGGCATAGCATGAGATTTATAAAAAGAAAAAAACAACAAATCAGAACTTTGTTTTATAAAATTAAGCACATACAGGTTTTAGTAATGTAGTAGGCAAAATAAATCCACATCAAAAAGTGAAAAATTAAGCATAATGGGGTTGACAGTGTCCCTTTAATTAACCATTCAATATGTAGTGCATAAGAAAGTGTGCCATCTGATGTCAACTCCAAGCATTTAAACAAATTAACATTTACAAGACAGGTATGTTCCAGAGTATAAACTGCCATCTGTGAGACTCTTTGATTACATGTGTGAGAGCTTGCTGCAAGGATACCTAAACAACATTTTGACAACAAACTATTCAAAAATCTGACTCAGTAGGTGACTAAAGGAAAGGCTTCCGTATTCATTAATGCTAAAATTACATTTATATAATGTACCTAAATGTCATTCCAGAACATTTGAAAATTGTAAAATCAGCCTTCCAATTGTAAAAAAAACTGTCTTACCTGCTTCCTAAAATGGCCGCCAAATGTGTTCTGTGATGACATCATTGGAGTCAGAACAAAGTCAGATAGATATATGGCTCTACATAGTGCTAACTAGTTCTTTTTTCCCTTTGTATAGAATTGTTTCACCCAAATGGTCAAAATCATATGCATTATTTCGCATAATGCACGTGTTAGGCTATGGTACTGTTCATTTTGTTTATGTTAACATGCTGAAAATGTGGTTTAATCCAACCGACTTTCTCTGTGACAAACCACAGTGCAGTACAAATCTTGAATAACCTGGTGGCCTAGTGGTTATGGTGGATCCAGGATGCTACAATGGGGGTACTGGGGTGGTGTGCATGCTTAATATGCACTTTTTAACATTTTTATTAAGCCTTTATATTTTCTGCTATTTTTCCTTTCTAGTACATTTTTGACAGAACCTACAAATGTAATCCATAGTTTGAATGTAAACATTTGTACAATCAATGAATCAGACTTCTTCAACAAAGTAAAATGCAGCAGCAGCAAGCAAGTACATTACTATGTGTGTGTGGGGGGAAGGGGGTTGCAGCCACACCCTTCACCACCCCCTAGACCCACCACTTTTTTGTAGCAAAGATCTTGTGCAGTCCCATGTTAGAGTCCTTACTTTCTCGAAAATCAAATGTATGCTTGTCTTGTCTTCTTATTCCATGGGAAATAATAATAATATGAGGAAGAATCAGCATTCATATAGTGGTTTTCATACACATTGTATCCCAAACTGCTTTACAAGCAATACTAGACTGGTAGTGAAGTGACTGAATGTGTAGTGGCAGCCATTTCATACATTAATATCTACACACAGCCTTGGACAATTGCATGAACTGGTTTTATGGGAAGGGGAATGTTGGCCAGGACAACGGGGTCAGGTAGTGATCATGGTGCTGGCATCCCCACAGCTTATTTCTCACAGTAATCTGTTCATATTTCTCTCCTTCTGTCTTCCCACTTCCCTGAATATAGCTGTACCTTGCAAGAGTGGCCTTCTTAGTCCCCCTCTGGTATTCATTCTTCACTACTCCTCCTCACACCGAAAACAGGTGAGCTCATCACCCTTCTGCATTATGAATGCAAGAAGTACAGTCCCCACTTTTTTTGACATATCAGATATAAACATATCATTCCAGTAAGTCAGGATGATAGCTGCAGGGAACAAGGGGAATGATGGACTTTCCTATCTTTAAAAGATCTAGGCCACCTTTGATTAGGCACTATTAAATGATAGGTGTGCATATCATTATGCATGCCATTTAATAGTGCCTAATCATAGGTGGCTTAGATCTTATATGGGTAGGAAAGCCTATTTTTCCACTTTTGCCATGCTGCTATCAGCCTGGCTTACCAGTAAATCATGTTTATTATTAATATGTAAAAATAACATGGGAGACTGTACTAACCACATTCATGATGTGGGAGGGTAGTGAACTCACCAGTTTTCGGTGTGGGGAGCAGGTGAGAAGAATGAATGCCAGAGAGGGACTGAAGAGGCAATTCCAGCAGGGTACAGCTATATTCAGGTTAGTTGAAGACAGGAAGGAGGACTTTGAACAGATCACTGTGAGATCTGAAATGTAGGGCTGCCAGCATCGTGATCACTACCTGAGGATGAAAGTAACCAGGAATGACAAATACTCAGAGTGGCAGGGCTGCACCTAAACTGTTACTTGAATTCAGTGCAGGGAGATTACCTTCAGGTGGGGAGGGGGGATGTTGACATTTGTTAGGACAGTATTGAGAGAGCTGTGTATAGGTCATTCAAGATTTGGAAGGGTGGTAGCCAGCCAACTCGCATTGTGGAGACGAGCACAGAAAAGTACTGGAAAAGAATCATTGGGAACTGTCCTACGGGGTTCTGTAGATCACAGGTAAAGGAGTAGGCTGACACTGGAAGTGGGGTGGATTCGCTGAAAGTATTAATATGCCTCTCCTGCTAATACTGTTGTTATCCATTGTAAGTGCAGCCCTTATGAGGGCATGAACAGCAGTTTTTCTGGTGGGTCATGCTGCTTATTGCTTGGCTGTCCAGGAAGACCTGGTTGTTGGTTAATGACGCGGGAAAAAAACACAACAGGGGAACTGTACATACTACCTTCACTGTGCAGAAGGTTGGTGATCCACTCAATGTCTACTGCGGGAGCAGAAGTCAAACACTGAGAAACTGGACTGAAGAGTGATTTGGGAGTAATGTTTTAACAGTGCCAGCTGATGATGCATATCGGTATAGGTGTGCACATCTCTCTGAGGTACAAAGTTACATTCTGAGGTGTGATAATTCTCTTCATGAGACTGTACGCACATATGCGGCCCCAGGCAGTACTAAGGACAGGGTATGGTTGGTGGGGCATTCAACAGAAGGCAGGCTAGATACAGAAGGTTCACATGGAAAAAAAAAAAAAGCCTTATTTGTGTATTAACAAGGGAGCATGAGCTTTGGAATTGAACCAGACCGGTACTTTGCTGTGTGACACTGAGCAAGTCACTAAACTTCCTTGTGCTCCCAGGCCACACCTGTAAACAAGCTTTCATCTTAGTGTGTCTCTCCTGGTTAACAAAAAAACTAAATTCAGGGCATCACATAAACACTAGATCATCAGGTATTTGAAGTGTTGTAATGTACTGCAGTTTGCCAAAGAGAAAGTCAGCTGGATTGCAAAACATTTTCAGCAAGTTAAAGTAAACAAAATGAACAAAATCATAGCCTAACATGTGTACTGATCAAAATAATCCATGAGTTAACACATGGTGTTGATCATTCTGGTGCAACAATTCTAAACAAAGAGGGAAAGCAGAACTAGTTATCACTATACGAATATATGTGGGTCTCTGGCTCTGGCTCCATTGATGTCATCATGACTCATCACTTAACACACTTGGCAGACATCTTAGGGAGAAGCCAAGGCTGTTTTTTGAAAGTAAAAGGCTGATGTTTACATTTTTCAAAAGCTATGAAACTGCATTTATGTTATTTACATAAATGCAGTTTTAGCATAAATGTAAACAGCAGCCTTTAATTTACCTCACTATGAAGCCAGATTTTGGAGTTTGGAGTTTTAAAAAACTACTTGTTTATGTACTCTTTAAAGCATTATCTTTTATTTTTAGTGTTCATGAGATGATGATCTTTAATCCCAGTTTGGAAAGATGTAAAATATTTGCGTAAATGTTTTACCACATTAGCAACATCTTTAGCTGCAGTTTGCTGTCCTGAATCCCAAGTAATTAAAACGCTGACCTTAGTTTATTCCAATTAGTGAGTGCTGACAATAGATGAATACATCTCAGACTCTGTCTAGACAGATTTACAAGTCAAATAATAAAAGCATAATAAACTGCACGTTCCATGTTCATAGCTAACCTCCTGTCATTAAAATGTTAATAGTATTCAAAGAGAATTTTACCTAGAATGATTGATGTGCTCAAATCTCCTTATGTTCTTTAATGTCTCCTTTAAAGAACATAGTTACATTCTTTCATAATCTCTTAGCTCCCTACACAAAAAGAAGGAGTTTAGGCACCTGTCAATGAAAATAAAAATGTTACAGTATCTGGACTAGCATGATAGCTGTTAACAGAAGAGGGAATCATTTAAAAAGGACTGTGAAAGACTCACTAAATTACTTTTATTCCCAAGGAAATTACATAACGTAGTAAGAAACATAAATATGTATGAATTTCTTATGGTTTCACAGTACTGAATGTGTCATGTTTGTCTCATTTTATAATGCCAATAAGAAATAATAAAAAAAAACAGGAGAAAACACAAGCAAACTGTCTTATTGCCAGCACATGTAGTCCAATAAGACTGGGATTATAAATGCAACATATGTATGTATATATATATATATATATATATACAGTATATAATATATATACAGTATGTATGTATATATATATATATATATATATATATATATATATATATATATATACTGTATATTAGAGACAAAAAAACTCCATTTAATGCATCAGTTAGGATTATTCCACAGCGACAAAAGTAAGGAACTTCAGTGTTAGGGTTGAAACCCTTCCTGGACACTTCCAGCCCACCCCCCAACCAGCATCGGGGTGCATGTTGGGGTCGTCGGCCCAAACTCTCACCCCATCACATGTGTAAAGAAGCAGAGGTATAGGAGAATGGGTTGAGAGTTAGGACCGACGACCCCAACGTACACCCCAATGCCAGTTGGGGGCCGGCTGGAGGTGTCCGGGGGGGGTTCAACCCTAACACTGAATTTACTTACTTTTGTCGCTGTGGAACAATCCTAACTGATGCATTAAATGGATTTTTTGCCTCTTATTTCCCTTCTTCTTGAGAATGATGACGATAAATACTGAATGTAATGCGGCAGTGGGAAGGGCCCTGTGCCCCCCGCCACATGATGTCTTGTGACATAGTAACAGGGACAGCAACGCAAACACAAGGTGGAAATGCAAATGGTAACAATAACGAAAACTCAAGGGCAAATGACAATGCAAAGGGTAACACACACGGTGGAGCACACGGGAATGGTAACACTAACAGGTACATAAACACAAGGCGAAACAGTAACTGTAACAGTAACAGAAGTGCATACCCTATTTATGCTGGAGAACTGCATAGAGAAACACAGGGGCCCAGATATTCAAAAGGGTTGCGCAACCCACTGATGCGCCCTGGCGTGATATTCAAACGGGAATTCCACCTGGCACAAATCCCGATGGGCCGGAGCGCATCAATAATGTATGCAGGCGCAGGTTGGGGGGGGTGTGCCCATGCATACTCTGCACATCCCGATATTCAGCCTGGGATGTGCTGAGCCATGTATGTGCAACCCCTACTTGTGCCGCACAAAGTTGATCCCAAAAAAAAAAGGAGCAACGGCCGGCCACCCACAGGTGAGCTGCCGTATTGCAGGGCACAACACAGCAGCTGCCACCTTTGGGTGGCCACCCAAGCTCTGGATGCACCTCTGTGGTGGCACCCCCCATGCGCGATCACGGTCATCAGTTAAAATGAATAAGGTCTAATATCCGTGGTGGTCCAGTGGACCGCTGTCTGCCCAATCACGGGCTTAAGTAAAACAAACTAAGACTCCTATATCCCTGGTGTTCCAGTGGACTGCTTCAGCCTGATCGTGGGCATTAGTGAAATAAAAAGGAGTCCAATATCCCTGGTGGTCCAGTGGACCACTGTCTGCCCGATCGTGGGATTATGTAAAGAAATAAAAGACTCCTATGTCCCTGGTGGTCCAGTGGCCCCTCTCCCCACCCGCCCACTGATCCCCACTGCCCCGCTCCACACTGGGTGACAGCACCCCACCGCCCGCCGCCCACCAGCTGACACCGTCGTGGGCTGTACACCCGATGGTCCCATGGCGTGAGCCAATGGGCGTGTAGCGTGCCGTCCTACACATTCCAGATATGTGAATGGATCCATTCACATATCTGAATGTAGTACAGTATCGGGCTGCACGCCCATTGGCTCACGCCAGGACCAGGCGTGACAGCCCTACTGATGGTGTCAGTCAGCAAGTGGCAGGGGATGGGCTGCTGCCGCCTCCACTGACTGGGGGGGAGTGGGGCAGTGGGGATCAGTAGGCAGGTGGGGAGGGGGTCCACTGAACCACCAGGGATATAGGAGTCTTTTATTTCTTTATTTAAGCCCATGATAGGGCAGACAGCAGTCCACTGGACCACCAGGGATATTGGACTCTTTTTTATTTTACTAATGTCCGCAATTGGGCTGACAGTGATCCACTTGACCACCAGGGATATAGGATTCTTATTTTATTTTACCAATGCCTATGATCGGGCTGACAGCGGTCCACTGGACCACCAGGGATATTGGAATATTTTATATTTAACTAATGCCCATGATCGGGCTGTGGGGCACATTGCCGCATGGCAGGGGGCATCAGTCCCTGACAGCTGCTGCCTGGCACAAGTTTTCAGGGATTGGTGCACCTGCATGCAAATGGGGCCATAATGACATGCAAATGGCCCCATGTGTGCCCTGCATACATTATGGCCGGATTTGCATGTCAGCTTTTGAATATCGTAGTTGCTGCGCCTTGCACAATGGAACTTGCGCTAGCGCATCCCCCTGCTCCACTCTGGCCACTTGCGCTGGTGCAGTGCCACTGCGCCATGTGCACTGTGGGTGGCCAGCGTGTGATATTCAACTATGCTGTGCCAAGGCGCAGCTCCGTTGAATATCACCCAGTCAACGCCTCTGCGCAGCCATGTTGCGCTGTGCCCAGGCTTGCACCACAGCCTGGTGCAGTTTGAATATCTGGGCCAGGGTGTACAAAGAATGTATGCATTGTAATGGCAATGGAAGCTTAAAAACGAGCATTGGAAGTACTTCATTGCAAATATCTCAGCAACCGTACAACGTAGAAAAAAAATTAAATTAAATTTCACAGAAATCATTGTTTTCCTGTCTACTGTTTTTGCATTACATAGCCCAAAGGGCTATGGAACTCATGACAAAAAATCTGTATCTTGCACTGTTTTCGAGATACGAGCCCCGAAAGGTGCGGCGTACGCCACCATGTTAGTCTATGGGAAAAAGCATCAACTTTGGAGTAACATAACTTTATAGCCGTACAATATTTTTTTACCAAACCACCAAAAGGCACATCTGTGACATGTTGGCTGAATTCCCTTCAAGTTTCAGGACAAAAAACCTAACTGTTCTTTTGCAGCAAGGTGGCAAAGAACTCCTGTCATTTTGGCCATAGTATTGCAAAGCACTTTTGTGATTTGCGAAAGCTTTCACACAGATTTGCGAAACTGTTGTGAGCACTAAAGTACTTTGCAAAAGTACTTTTTCCAGAACTTTGAAAAACATATTTCTGTGGTGTTTAACCCCAAAATAAAGACATGGCTAGCATCCTCAGGCTCCTGCTAGGTGAACATAAAAATAATTGTGTCCCTAGATGGTCCCAAATTTAAATGCCAAGCATTTTTCTGATCACCAACTGAAAACAAAATGGTGGATTTGCAAAAGTACTAGGGCCATTTGCGAAAGTAAAAAGTGCATTTGCGAAAGTGTTGAACTTTTTGTTAACTTTTCCCATTGACTTATAATGGGAACTTGTTTTTTGAATAACTTTTGAGCCATTTAATATTTTTTCACAAAGTCTTCAAAAGGCACATCGGGCACACTGGCCACATGTTCTCTGAAGTGTTTGGACCGGTCACGCAAACTGTGCGACCTGTAGGCGAGAGCAAAGAAATTGCAAAAAAGCAAAATTGCTCAATTCGTTGTCGCTTAATAACTCCATAGCCGTATATCCGACCAGTACGAATCTTGGCAGATCCCAAGATCTACCATGCCCAATTTTCCATACCAAATTTCAGGCAAATCTGTTAAACAGTGGCAAAGTTATTAAGGTGCAAAATTTGACCCTTTAACCTTAAAAGTGCTACTCAACCCTAACTATGGTAGCACTACCGTGCAACCGTAATATACATATATATACTGTATATATATATATATATATATATATATATATATATATATATATATAGTGGAATGGACCCCTCACCCACCAGAAAACCTCACTAACACCAGCCATAGCTAGTATTACCTAAACAGAGGTATAAACAATAGCATAAGATGACACCTTTTTAATTAATATCACAAGATCAAGGCACATTAATACTTGTGCAGAGAGTAAAGAAAGACTCTGAACCATAAAGGGAAAACATATAAAGTCCCAGCCACACAGTCCAACTTTCCCTTTGAAACTGCAGCACTAGAAAGGGTGGGGGAGTCACCCGAGTGCTGCCATGTGGCTGGTGCCAGTTTAGAGAAGAGAACACCCTCTTCAAAATTATAAACATAAAATGTTGTCTAAAAATGAACTAAATAGAGATTTATTCTACTAGGGCATAAAGCCACCACTGAACCTCTCTTCACATTCTTGCCCTATCAAAACCCCTACTCACAGCTTTAGAAAAGCATTGCGTCAGTCTGAGTCTGACACATCAGACTTGCTTTATGCTTTGAAATCCAGCTTACTGTTTATTGTTTTTTGTTGACCGAGTTCCCTGCATCATAGGGGTTAATGAACAAATACAGTTTTCAGCAGCAGATAACCTTAAGCTTGGCTGAGTACTGTAAAGCATGCAAGACTCCAAGTGATCTGAGGTTTGCCCTAAGTGAGTCAAAAGCCTTCCAACGATCTGGAGTGGCAAAGCTAAGGTTGGGGTAGAAATGCTTTACTTTCTGATCCAATGCCAAAATGTTCTTATCAAGTTCTTTCAGTGCCTGTGAAATGTCATGCAGAGTAGATTGTTCATCTGTATCATCTACCTGTATTACCTATAGTCTCCACCTTCAGCCTGCTGCTTGCCCAGCTGCCTGTTGCCCTTGTCTCCCATCACCATCCACCACATTTTTCACATTAATGTTTCAAATCAGTCTCTGAAGCACATATGTTTGGCTGAAACAACCTATACATCGATTTTGAAGAAATTTAAACTGAGAAAAGACTTTTCAAATATATTAAAAGTGAGATCTCTGAGGGAGAACTGAAGCCGAATGCATCCATTCTTGATGGCTGTAGGCTCCGCCTCATGGAAGGCAGACCTGATGGACCTAGTGTACTATCCGATCCTCAATTAGCATGTTACTACATTACTTCACTTTTCTGCCATTTAGTGCTCTACCCCCACTTACTGGAACTCACTTTCTATAGAATTACAAAATGTTCTCTACTATTTGTTCTTTAAGAATACAGTTATCTAAAAAACTATTTGCTTACATTATATACTTGTGTATGGACACAGCAATGCTATTCTGGTTTACGTAATCCTATATTTATTGTCTGGTGACTGGCTGCTGCCACACTGGGTTTTTGTGAATCTCTCATTGAATTGTTATACTGTACAATCTGGCCCCTGATGTATAGTTTGTTAGGGCTAATTTGTCTGTAGTTGTAAATGCTTATACTGTTATCATTTGAGTGACATATTTATCATTCCTTGTTACTCTTTTGATTGCTGTTGCATCAAAGACACTGCTTCCTTCTATTTCTTACCTATACCCTTATACCTTGCCCTTTATTGCTATATAGTTCTAATTCCTGTTTTCATTGTACTTTTTCTGCTTTGTGCTTGATGCACATGGTAAATGCTGCTTTGGTCACTGCAGTTCAGCATGCCAAAGCACTAAATTATAGAAGTCTAAGGCATCTGAGTGCACATAGAGTGGACTTGGTTAGAAGTCCTGTGGGACAGAGCACACTTAACAAGGAGACCAACACACACTGGTTCTCATATGGGCTTTTATTTATAAAAGGACTTCTGAAACCATTACACCTGCAGGATGCAGTACATCTTTGGGATACATAGATATATAGAAACATAGAAGTTGATGACAGGACCGCAAGGCTCATCCAGTCTGCCCACTTTTTTTACCTTATGAATGTGCCAAAGGCCTGTACTCTATCAATGGCCTATCTATTCATACTCATCTTTATTGCTCCCTTATGCCTGTCCCATGCCTGTTTGAAGCCATGCACTGTATTCATATCCACCACTAGGCCGTTCCATGCATCCACCACCCTTTATGTGAAAAAGAACTTCCTCGCATTCCCCCTTAATCTGCCTCCCTCTAATCTCATGCTGTGTCCTCTTGTCCTACTATTTTTCTTATATTGAAACATGTTAGACTCTTTCACCTTGTTAATGCCCTTAAGATGTTCGAATGTTTCGATCATACCACCTCTCTCTCCCTCCTTTGCTCTAGGGTATACATATTGAGCTCCTTTAATCTGTTCTCATATGTTTTCTGATGCAGTCCTTGCATCATTTCGGTTGCCCTCATCTGGACTGCCTCCATTTTGTTAATATCCTTGTGCAGGTGCAGCCTCCAGTACTGCATGCAATACTCCAGATGGGGCCCTAACCAGTGTCTTGTAAAGAGGGATTATTACCTCCCTCTTACGACTTGTGATACCCCTACAAATACACCCCAACATTCCTCTAGCCTTACCTACTGCTTTAGTGGTCAGCTTGGATGATTTCAGGTTATCTGTGATGAGGATGTCTAAGTCTCTTTCTTCCTTTGTGATTGCCAGCAACTCCCCTCCCAACCTATAGGTGGCTACAGGATTTCTCTTCCTTATGTGCATGATCTTGCACTTCTTTGCATTAAACCCCAGTTGCCCCTCTTCCGACCATTTTGACAATTTATCCAGATCTCTTCTCATTCTGCCCACCCCATCTGGATCATCTACTCTGTTGCAGATCTTGCTGTCATCTGCAAACAGACAAACCTTACCCTCCAGTCCATCTGCAATGTCACTGATGAAGATATTGAAGAGGACTGGCCCCGGGACTGATCCCTGAGGTACCCCACTTGTGACTTGCATCTCTTCTGACTGTATACCATTTACCACCACTCTCTGTTTTCTGCCCGTCAACCAGTTTGCCACCCAGTTGACCAACTTCTGACCCAGCCCAAGCCTACCCAGCTTTTTTAATCAATCTTCTATGTGGAACAGTATCAGAAGCTTTACTGAAGTCAAGGTAGGTGACATCAACTGCTCCCCCTTGGTCCACCACTCTGGTTACCCAGTCAAAGAAATCTATGAGATTAGTTTGGCAGGACCTTCTTGTTGTAAACCCATGCTGTCTTGGATCCTGTGCTCCTATGGATTCCAGGTGTTGCACTATTCTTTCCTTAAGGAGTGCCTCCATAATCTTGCCCATTACTGAGGTAAGACTGACTGGTCTGTAGTTCCCTGCCTCCTCCCTGCTACCACTCTTGTGGAGTGGGATCACATGAGCCCTTCTCCAGTCTTCTGGGACCTCTCCTGTGCTCAGAGACTCACTAAACAGTTCTGATAATGGCTCTGCTAGTTCTACCATTAGCTCCTTAAGTACCCTGGGATGTATGCCATCAGGTCCCATTGCCTTATCCACCCTGAGCTTAGTGAGCTCTTGTAGGACCCTTTCTTTTGTGAAGGGACTTGTGCACACCTCCCTCCCCCCCCTGTGTCCATGGTGCTGAGCTGTGGGCCCTGCCTACCTTTTTCTCAGTAAATACTGAGCAGAAGTATCTATTTAGGATAGATGCTTTTCCTTGGTCCTCTTCCTCACACTCCCTCTTATCCCCTTTGATCTTAGCAGTACCCCCCTGGACTTTCTCCTTTCACTAATGTATCTGTAAAAAAGTCTTGCCACAGTCTTTGACTGTTCGTGCTAGTGTTTTCTCAGTTTGGGCCTTTGCCTGCCTTACTGCCTTCCCTGCTTCCCTTAGGGAAGTTTGATATGCCTCCCTATCTTTGTCCCACTGCATGTCCTTATATTTCTTGAAGACCAGCCTATTGGCTGTGACCTTTTCTACTACTTTTCTTGAGATCCAAAGTAGTTTCCTTCTTTTGCTCTTACTTTTCTCTCTAACACAATGGGATGTTGCTTCAAGTATTGCATCCTTAATGCTTGCCCACTTTGTCTGTACCTCCTCACCTGTATTTCTTCTTGCCAGGGCTAGCTTAACTCTGTTGGCCATCTTATCAAAGTCTGCTCCTCTGAAGTCTCATATCTTTGCCTTGGAATGGGATGATTTAGTTCTAGTGGCCAAACTGAACCATACCATGTGATGGTCACTGGCCCCCAGATGACCTTCTACCTGGAGATCTGTGATCCTTTCCCTGTTAGTCAGTACTAGATCTAGGATAGCCCTGACTCTTGTGAGTTGTTCTACCAGTTGTTTGACACCCTTCCCCTGCAGGGAATCCACTATGTGTCTAGTTCTGGCAGATGTTCCTGCTAGTATTAACCAATCTGTATCTTGCATGTTGAAGTCTCTCATTGCCAGAACCTCCCCTTTAGCAGTCATGTTTTGTATATCTTCTAACAGTAATGTATCTATGTCCTCCCCCTGGTCTGGAGACCTGTAGACAACCCCAGTTCATATGGCAGTCCCATTTCCTGTTTCCAGGGTGACCCACAGTTCTTCTGGCTCCTTATGTGTATTCTGAATTTCTGTAGCTTTGATATTTTCATTGACATAAAGTTCCACTCCACCCCCCCTTTTCAAACCTCGGTCTCTTCTGAACAGTACATTGCCAGGTACTGAAGTCTTCCAAGTGTGGTTACTTGTGAACCAAGTCTTGTTAATGGCTACTATGTCAAGTTTAGCCTCTATCGTTGTTGCCTGAAGGTCTGGGATCTTGTTCCCAGACTGTGAGCATTTGTGTACATGATTTTCCATTGGCCAGATTTCAGTGTGTTAGTTGTTGGGCTAAGTCTGGCATTTCTCCTGTGCATCATATGGGGAGCTGGACCTTTTTCCTTACCTGGTGATGCAAATGAACTACAAACATGATGAACTCCTGTCTGATTACTAACTGAGGGGGGAAGGGTGTTCTTCCCATCTGATGTAGTGAGTGCTACACCCCTCCGATTTACAACGGGAATAGTTGTGTAATACCATCAGATGGCTCATAGATAGAACTTTGGACTCTTTCAACATATTTACCAATGCTGCTATATGACTGCATTTGTAACACAATGCACCTTTTATCTACTTTAGTGTAATTAATGAATTACATCTGTCTGGAACTTTCTAATAAAGAAAAAACTAGGCACTGTATGTCCTGGCCAACACCCCCTTCCCATAAAACCAGTTCATGCAATTGTCCAAGGCTGTGTGTCAGTGATGATGTTTGAAATGGCTGCCACTACACATTTAGTCACTTCACTACCGGTGTACCATTGCTTGTAATGTGCTTTGGGATACAATGTGTTTGAAAAGCACTATGATCATGATCATTTTCTTCTTTGTCTTCTTCTTCTGCTACCAGATAAATGAAAGTTAAATATATGAGGGCTACACAATGAGCTGACTCAAAATATGTAGTTTATTTATTTATGTTTTTTTAACTTTATGTTTATTAATTTTCTGTTTTAGCAGACAATCAATCTACATTTTCTCATACAAGGTGTCGGTACAGGGTAACATCACATATTTGAAAATTGCATGAAAAAAATCTTGTAGTCTAGTACAAGGGGGGGGGGGGGTAAGTTCCGGACAAAAGTCCCTGTATTAGATCCATGAGTGTATCAAAACTTGTCAGCCTCTTCAATAGTGAAGGTGTATCCTCTAGGTAGAATCAAAAAGGGAGAACTGAACACAATTTAAAAGATTGCTATTTCAATCTGGTCATAGTTAGGTAGAACTTATGTAGTAATAACTCGATTCCCCTCAGATCCCTCCACCCCTGCAAAAACATCAATATACCCCAGCATTCAGTTTAGCTACATTTAAAATTATTTACCTATTTTAAATAGTAAGGCAGTAACAATTTTAATAGCACACAACCATAACATTTTATAACTTTAGTATTTTTAAAGTCTGATGGTATACATTTGGGGTACAACCCTTTCTGCATCCCAACTGGTGGAGAAAACTTCTAGGGAGCATAGAAATGGTGGGTAATCCCACATGCATCGAATAGTTAACAAAACAAACCAGAAAGGCCCCTCTGTAATCTCCTTATTTAAACAAACCCCCATAAATGACCCACTGAAGTCCATAGTTCCCTATAGAGTCCAATGGTACTCAAAAGTTCCCAGCATGAGAAATACAATTAAGGAAGGTCCTGACCTACTGCAAATATAAGCCCCAAGATTTCCCTTCAATCATCCTCTGCTTCAGAGCTCTGAGATTCGGTGGGTTTCTTCCCCACTGCAAATTCAGTTTCCACCTTCTCTGTCCATCTGCCGGCATCCTGGGGGTGGTAAAGTGCCACGTCTTCCCTCTGTAGCTCACCCGCAATTGTGCTGGTAGTAAAAATGAATGAATAATGCTAAGGACATGCAACTTATGCCTCACAGCATTGAAGGCCTTCCTCTCAGCATGGGTCTGGAAGGAGAGGTCGGAATACAATTTAACATCCATACTACCGACCTCCAGGGGATACACTGCTCTCGCTGCTTGCAGGACCTGATCCCGGATCTCTGAGCCTGTAGACTTCAGCAGAATAGAGTGTGGTTGACTGGGGGGTGAAGGACGAACCCTCAGGTTCACTCTATATGCATTGGTAAGTGCTGCCCAAGAAAATTCCTCTGGTAAATTGAGATTTCTCTTCAGCCAGTTCAGTAAGTATGATAACAGTTTCAGCCCCTCCATACCTTTGGGAAGCCTGACAATATGAATATTGCCAGCTCTGATTTTATTTTCCAGTGACTCAAGGTGGCCCCGGAGCTGTTCATTTTCCTTTGTAATGGTAGCCACTGTAGCAAAGGTTGATACCACCCTCTTACCGGTTTCTGCTAAGGAGTCTGTAAAATTTTGTTAGTGTTTTTTCGATTTTAGAGTTCATGGCCCACATGGACTCTAGTAAAGTGTGCCATGGAGGATCCAATGTACGATCCTCTTTGCCAGCAGTACTTCCACCTGAGGCTTCTCCGGCCTTGCTGTTGGTCAGTGGAGGATCTTTAAGTTGTCCCTACTGCTGCGTTTAGTTCTGCCCATCTAAAGTGAGGTATCGTTAATTTCGGGATAGTTTGCTGAATAAGGGTAAGCTGCTGGATTTTTGAAAAGCTAACTTAAAATCACAGTTTTGAGCTGTTTTTCTGCCATGTGGAGGAGAGAGTGAAGAGAATGCTTCCAACCTGGAAGATGGCTCTCTGGCGCCCCCCAGTTTATTTATTTATTGAATTTTGTTGCCCTGGTGGTCTCACTAAGATGAAAAGACTATTTTGTAGGGGTGACCCAAAGTTAATTACATGGATGGATACCTAACAAAGATAAAAGCTAAAATAACAATAGGCCCTATGCATGACTGGGTAGGAATTACATGCCCAGAAGCACGTATCCCACCCACATTGCTCCGCACCTGTGGACAGGTGCATGCTGCTGGTATTCACCAATGGACACCACCTGTCCACTGCACTGTGCCCCCGGCATGCAGTACTCTGCAGGGTGACCGGAGATGGAGCCGTGGATCCAGTCGGACATCCAAAGGGGTGTCCAGCATGGGTCCAGGAGTAGATCCCTGGTGCAGTGATGCATGGGCCTGGGTGTGGGAATAGTGAATGCAGACACCCAGACCCATGTGGCTGCATTGGCCACAGCCCCGCTGGACCGCTGCCACCTGACACACTGCATCCCCACCCCAGATGTCAGGGGGCAACCTCCACCCCAACACAGTGTTGCACCATCCCAGACCCTGTCTGTGACCCTCCAACACACTGCAGCACCAGCCCCAGAGCAGTACAGGACCCTCCCAACCATCATGTCCCTGTCCCCGACTGTGGTGTGAACCCTCGCAAACCACAGCAGGGTGGCCATGCCTGGCACTGCCCTGTACAGCAGACTCTGTCTACCCACTCCCCGGCCCCAAATCAGAATGCCCCACCCCTGCAGTGGTGGTCAGAGGAGCTCACACTCCAAGGCACTGATACTACTGTCCCCAATCCCCTGTACTATCCTGTCAGTGCTGTGACTAGGAACAGCCAGTGGCACAGCCCTCCACACACCTTCTTGGCCACCAGCCATCCAAATGATGCTGGGAGTGTGCCCCTATAAATAGGCAGCATGCTCCCAGCATCAGTCAGATGGCCAGCAGCCGAGGAGGTGGGTGGAGGGCTGTGCCACTGGCTGTTCCTAGCTGCAGCACTGACAGTGATAGTAGGAGGGTTGCAGGCAGTTTTGTCAGTGCCATGGGGGACACTACTGGGGGGGGACCACCACTGGACACTAATGGGGTGCCACTGGACACCAATGGGGGTGGAGGTTCCGGGGTCAGGATCACACTGACCGGGATACCTGTGTGTGTGCATGGGGAGCAACCAACATGGGTCCTGGGATCCTGTGGTGGGGGGGGGTGGTATGCTGCAGCCACTGGAGATTGGGGAGCACAAGTGTTGGGAGCTGGGGGTGCTACTGTCCTGCGGCAATTGGGGCTGCCATGTTGGGGGGTATGCTGCTGCCCAATGGGGATGGGGCACACCTGTGGTGGTGTGTGGGGGGGTGGCCACTGCACACAGAGGGGGATAGGGCATCTGTGTGTGTGGTGGGAGGGCTGCACTTCTGTTCTGGACCAGTGATCCAGTCCTCTGGGGGTCAACCTGTTTTGCTGGGACTGGGGCGGGGGTGTGTGTGTGGAGGGGGTCACTACAGCTGCAGGGGCCCTTCAGTAGCTGGTGTGTGCAGTGAAGGGCACATAAGACATTTACGGCAGGGTTCCCCCTGGCGTAACCTGCTCCCTTCTCCGCACATCTGCAGACAGCACTATGTGTCGTGCATGGCGAGTAATACTGCCACACCCTCCCACCCACCCTGGCGCATTGCTGTCCACACAGCCAGGGGATCGGGTATGTTGGGGCTGCATGCCCCAGGTTGTGCATCCCGTGTGGGGGCACCATGGGTGCGTAGTGGCTATGCACCATGCATCCGCAGTAGGTAGCCACTCCACCCATTCATGCATAGGGACCATTATCAATAAAATTACAGGGCTAAGTGGTTATCAAACATTGGATCATTACAACACAGAGGTAAAGTACATACAGATCTTAGGTTATTGTATAGCAAGTACATATAGAGCAGCAAGTACATGTCAGTTGAAGAAAAAATACAAACCAAGTAGGAACATGTTAATGATTGCAAGCACGTATATTGTTTTCAAGGAGAAGTGTCATGAGCCCTTTTTTGAAGTCACCAAAGGAGGAGCAGTCTTGGAGAATTTATCTGCAAGTGTGAGGGGGCAAGACCATAAGTTACAAGTAGTGAAACCACAATCGAGTTATAAAAGTCCTGTCCCCTCACAAGTGGAGATAAGTTGTGCATTTTTAGTCAGGCCATTGTGTATTTGACTTATGCAATATCAATTTAACACTTTTAACTTTTTTAAATCAGCTCTTTTGTGTGTGAAGATTTTACTGGTTTTCTCTTATTTGAACTGTTGGCTTCAGTGCTGCACAGGGCCTTTTGTGATGTTAACAGTTAGCTGCTCTCCAATTGGTTCTGTTCTGTGCAACGGTTAAGGAAAGTGACTATAACATATCTAACCTCAAGTTAAATGTTTATCTGAAGGAAAGACAGCATGATATATACCACACCAGTAGAGAATAAATTGGGTAAATAAATCATGTTATTTTTAAATATATATCTTCACTTCGAACACAATTTATTTCACTTAGAACTCAATTTATTTAACTGGGAATGTGTTATTTCCACTTAGAGTCTGGAACTAGAACACAAACAACAATGGGTTAGATAGAGAGTTTAGAATGAAAAGAAAGGCAAAAACAAGATAAAATAGTAAAATCATTACAAATGGTGTGTTATGTATCAAATACATAATGGGTTACAGAAGAATAACGTATTTTTCTCCACATGAGTGGTAAGACCTTTATAACTATCTCGTGGCTTTGCCACTACTGAGCTATGGGTGTTACCAGTGGAGAATTGTGTTGAAATTACACACTCTTTTGCTACTGTATAGCTTACATTCATCTTTATATCCAACATCTGTTGCATTTGTCTTGACTATATTCCACTAGAATTGATGCAAATACCATTTTTGTATGTAACAGCATTTGATGTGGAACCTTTGTAAATGAGCATCTGTGCTCAAAGGTACTCTCTGAATAAAAATCAATTGATTGGTCAATCACTGAATCAATCAATAAATGTATTATTCTACTGCAACCCATTATCAGTTCATCAGGGAACATTAATCACCACTGGAGTTGTGTATGCATAAGGAATAACACCCAGTAAAGTGTCTGGTTGTGCTCTGATATATGGACACCTTGGGTATGTTGTGAGGCATGAGGCATATGCCGAGGGCCTTCAACCTCCTGAGAAGTCCATATATCAGCATGCCTGGACACCACAAAGGCTGTTCTTCCTCTTACAAAATAGGCCCTGAATTGATTTTTGAAGTGTAAACAGTAATTGATCACTGGACAGTCAGGTGACACTCTCAGCCAATCAGATCATCAGGATAAACAAATTGAGCAACCTGGGAGTCAGATCCAGGGTTGTTAACTGGGATGGAAATGGGCTGAGTGGTAGGACACAGAGGGTGGTAGTGAACGGAATTCAGTCTGTAGAAAGGGAGGTGACCAGTGGGGTGCCTCAAGGATCGGTGCTAGGCCCAGCCTTCTTTAATGCCTTCATAAGCGATATTGCAGAGAGGCTGGAGGGGAAGGTGTGCCTCTTTGCAGACAACAGAAAGATCTGCAATAGGGTAGGCACACCAGGGTGTGTGGAAAGAATGAGAAGGGACCTGGACAAGCTGGAGGATTGGTCAAATGTATGGCAATTAAGATTCAATGCAAAGAAGTGGAAAATTATGCACTTATTTATTTATTGATAGCTAGGATTACAAATACCTTTGAACCAGAGTTTCTTTTACAAAGGTTCCATGTTTGTCAGACAAAGATATAACAAATAATACAGGTGGTTACAGGTGTAGTAAAATAGATTAAGTAAAGTACAGTTGTTACAACACGAGCAAGCATACTTGAAATACAAAGAGGCAAAGATCGCAGCCAAAGGATTGACTTTGTCAAATAAGAGCTAATTGAAGAATAATTGGGCCTGGATTTCCCAGAATGGGAGGGATGGGGGACTAGGGATAGAGGGTGGGAGATTGAGAGTGCGGAGCACCATTACTGTAGAAGGGAGATGGGGCAGGGGAAGAGGGGGTGAGGGAGCTAAAGGTGGGGGAGGGTGAAAGAGGTGGGAAGAAGGGGGCTTTGGAGAAACAGGTAGTAATTTGACAATTGGGGGTAGGACTGTATGATCTATATAAGGACCGTAGAGTGGAGTGCCTGTTCAGAAATCGCAATCACTACTAAGAACAGTAAGGTAATGGCGCAGTTTGGATTTAAAGGGGCCTAACTTTGGCTCATTGGATATGTTAGGTGGGAGGCCATTTAGCCATGTTGGGTCCTGATAGCTGAAAGTGAACTAGGCCTGAGAGGTACAACAGAAATGGATGATGTAAGTGTTTTTAGATGCACTACATGTACACCAGGAGTTTTGCGCAGGTGTAGGTAGCTGCAGGGTGGCAGGAGGGGTTAGGTGTAGGTCAATTTTTTTCGCAAGCAGACAGGTTTGGTAGGTGATCCTACCCTTTAGGTGTAGCCAGTTTGTCTGCTTGTAAAGTTCACATGTATGGGTATGTTTGTCAGCCACAGATACAAGCCTGCAGGACTTGTCTAGTGCAACTGCGATTCTTTTTAGGGTGGTTTCGGCAGCAGCTGCATAAATCACTAATCCATAGTCGATTATGGATATAATATAACTGGTAACAGCTAATTGTAGAGCTTCAGGGGTCAGGAAATGACAGTGATGATAGAGGACTCCAATCCTGTTGTTTACTGCACTGGAAATTTGGTTAACATGAATGGTGTAAGAAAGGGGACAGTCTAGTGTTACACCAAGGTATTTGAATTCCTGGACTTGTTCAAGAGGGAGGTTTTGATTGCTATGTCATGGGAACTCAAGAAAGGAGTACTCAGTGGGGGGGGGAGGTACTGTCGGCCACCAAACAAGAGAGGGATCTAGAAATAATATCTGAGGACCTAAAGGTGGCTGGACAGTGTGAGAAGGTGGTTAGAAGGGCCAGCAGGATGTTGGGGTGCATAGGGAGAGGCATCACAAGCAGAAAAGAGGAGGTGGTGATGCCACTATACAGATCATTAGTTAGACCTCATCTGGAATACAGTGTCCAGTTTTGGAGGCTGCATCTCAGGAAGAACATAGACAGAGTGGAGGCAGTCCAAAGAAGGGCCACAAAAATGGTACAGGGTTGCACCAGAAGTCATATGAGGAGAGGCTGAAAGACCTCAATATGTATTCTTTAGAAATGCAATGAGAAAGGGGGACATGATAGAGACATATAAATACCTTAAAGGGATAAATAAGGTACAGGAGGGTAGCATCTTTCAGAAAAGATGGACAAGAACTAGGGGCATGAGATGAAGTTGGAGGGTGGAAGAATCAGGGGTAATGTGAGGAAGTATTTCTTTACAGAGAGGGTGGTGGATGCTTGGAACAACCTTCCCACAGGGGTGGTAGGGGCACAAACTACAGAAGAATTCAAAAATACATGGGACACACACAAGGGAACCCTAGAAAAAGGGATGAGTAGGAAAGCCACAAATCAACTACAGCCTGCAGCATAAGGTAAAGTAGAAAAATTGGGCAGACGAGATGGGCCAGGTGGTCCTTATCTGCCACCAAATTCTATGTATTTATGTATGTATGTATGTACGTATCTCATCACCTATTTTATAAATATAGTACCTGCATATTAGGGTGAGTAAGTACCTTTATGTTAAACCCCGGTTTTTGCACCTTAATAACTCAGTCCCTGTTCTATTGCTTTGCCTAACATTTGGTAAGTGCAGAGTCTGGGTGGGGGTCACTAGATCCTGGAAATTTTGTGACAATCATTTTTTTTGGGGGTTGGAAGTTACAGAGGTACAAAAATGCTATGATTTACAGTTTTTAAGACTTTTTATTACCTAACCTGTAACTCAGTTTTTAGTTTAAACCTGATACGTACATGTTTGGTAGAGTCTGGCCCAAGGTACACACTTTAACAAGTTTGACATTTTTAACTTATATAGTTTTTTAAAATATAAGTTAAAAACAGTGTCGTTTTCTGAGCATGTTAAGTTCACAAAATTAACATTCTAAGGATTTTTTTGTTTGTTTGCATTAGCAGGTTGACTGAAAGTGATTTCCTTCAATTGCTTTTGTCAGCTGGTTGACGCCTTTCTCCATCCAAATGTTTAATTTTACTCGATGGCAGGTACCAAATCCTGCTGCCACTGCCCCCCTCCCGACCCACATTTTCATATTATTTTTCTGGGTGGTGGGTGCCCAACTCCACTTCCTATATCTCTCTCTTTTCTGGCCCATGTTTAAATTAACAAAAAGTGGCTAGCGGGTGCCCAATTCCACCAGCCATTTGGCCTGCATCCCCCCCAATAGATGGTAACACCAGGGTGTCCACCCTGCTGCTGCTGAACAGTCAACTGACACTTGGGTGCCCAATCCCTAGTGTCGGTCCCCCTTAAAAAAAACAAAAAACGGTCCCTTGAATTTTTTTTGTTTTATTTTTTCATTTTTGCACCTGAAGAGAAGATAATAGTCCCTCATCAGTCTCTGAGCCCTTGATCCACCCCACCCCATGCAACCCCCCAACTCAGCACCCACCACTGCACACCGCCCTTCACACACTCACTCACTCACTCACCTATAGAAGGTCCCTCAGTATAGATCCACTTTCAGTGAAAAAGATGCCCTCCTCCTTCAAGCGCGATCATGAACTGAGGAAAGAAGGTAAGTGCCATCAATGTATTTTCAATGCGTTTTTTTATTCATAACTTTGTTATGTTTAAATATTTTTGCACCAGATTTTCAACATAGCTTTTTTTGGGACACACTCTTATGAAAAGGGTAGGTGAAAATGTTCAAATCTGGCCCGACAGGTGATTTTGCAGATGCTCCTGGAAATAATTTTTTGGGCATGATTTGAAAAATTTCAACTACCAGATTCCTGAGGTGGAGTCATAGAAAGACTATGTTGAAAATTTGGTGAAAAAAATGCATTAAAATGATAAAGTTATGAGTGAACATTGACATTTTCAATGTTCACTCATAACTTTGGTCATTTTTAATATGCTGACCCCAAATTTTCAACATAGCTATTTTTGGCAACACCTCATGAATGTGACAGGTGTCGTTTTTCAAATCCTGCACAACATGTGTTTTTGCACTTGGGGAACAAAATGACATTTCAGCCAGTATTTTATAAATAATACCTGTCATGTTCAGGGAAGGGGTGTGGAGGTCATAAGATTAATATGTTGAAAATTTGGAGTAAAAATGTAAAAAAAAGTTATGAGGAAATGTTATGTGTAGGACTGTCCAGTGGCCCATCAGATAGTGCACTGCAATCCTATGCCAGTGAGCTGAGTTCAGAGGTGAGCTCAGTGAGCCAGCTTGATACACTGAGGCTGGTGGGGGGAGATGGCACTGCCATGTGGCACCACTCCCAGCCTGGGGAGAGAAGGTGCAGTGTTGGCTGCACAAGTAACAAATAACCATATAATGAATAGAACTCTTCTCAGCCTACTGCCCAGAAGGCCCTGTGCCTCAATATCTGTAGTGGCACAGCACCATGGATTCTTTGCGTCCACAGTTGCATAGAGGGCCCTGCACTTTCACAGGCAAATGGACTTTTCCTTTGATGTAGGGTCTGGATGGCCTTACACATCTGCATCTATTCACATAGGTCCCAAAGGGAACTACATGAATGAAGATATGATTCCGCTATCACAAAAAGAAAGGAAATTAATTGCAAAAAACTATGGTAATGCACACATTATAGTTGAAGAATGCAAAGCGTACAAAGTAAGGAAATGAAAACCATTAGGGTTTGGAATCTTGGGAGTCTTGGGGAATCAGTGGTGTGCTGTTTCTTGGGGTTGTCAGCCTTAATACCCACTTCTCCCCCAAGCCTGTAGCCTCCTATCTAAAGCACGAAGTACAGTTCCAAGCCAATGCTTCATACTGTACTCTTTGGAAGTAGAGAAGTATGTCTCACCACATATAAGCAATAATCAGTTGTAACATTCTTCACCTAGGAGATCAAGTTTGTTTGGTCGGGGAGGGGGTGGGCATTTGGGGTGACAATCCCAAGGAAAACCACATCACTGATTCATCAAGACTCCCTAATGGTTTTCATTTCCTTACTTTGACCATTTGCATTCTTCAACCCTAATATGTGCACTAAGTAAGCTTTTTTTTGCAATGAATATACTGTATACATCCTATAGGATACACAATGACCTGAATACACCACTTATCTTCATGAGTTGGGGGATAGGATAATAACTCATGAGTGCTAAAGCCACGAGTGAGGTATGTAAGTCCTGCCCCCTAATCTGTGATAATAAGTTCTGTAGTCTGAGCCAGGCCATCAATTTCTGCAATACATTTTAAATTTTAAAGCTTTTAAATTAAGTAGTTTTAGAAGATTTAACAGTTTCTGTGAATTAGTCCTATACATTTACGCATGCCTGCAAAGATAATCTCAGTAAATTTAGGCAGCCCCCTTCCCCGATTCCATTACTATAGACTACCAGCAGACCCATTCTCTACCTCACATCATCATTTGGCTATTTTTAGGGGTGGGACTGCAGTGCTTGGAGTCACTCAGCTCATATCAGGAAGTTACAACCTGGGCTTTATGAGCTAAATTACTTTTTATCCTGTGCAAAAAAAAAATTCTGTTTATGGCTAAATAAGCTCCTAGGGCAGGCAACTATGTGGTGTGAGTTGCCTGCCTGTAGCATAAAAACATGTCAGCTGCTCTTTAAAAAAAGTCTGTAGAATGTGACTAATTAATTATGGTGGCTCTGGTTCTGTTTGCTTTATTCTATTTGTCACTGATTATATGTCTCAATAAAGAATTAAAGTAGAAAAAAAGTCTGTAGAAACCATGGCTGCCATGTGGTTTGGTAGCATGTGAGGCACAATGCTCAGTGCAGGTACAGAGTAAGTGACTTAACCCACTAGCAAGATAAATGAGGTGACATTCCCTACTAGCAAGATAAAAAATGTATCTAGCTAGCTAGGGGTCTGTGCCTTTGATAACATTTTTAACTTAATGAAAAAAGGCCAATGTATACTGTATAAATATATTATAGGGGCACGGGTGTGTCCCTATAGTTAGGGTTGAGTAGCATGCATAATGTTAAACCTCAAATTTTGCACTTTAATAACTTTACAACCAATCAATGGATTTGCACACAATTTGGCATGTGCTGTCCCATGGGGTAGATCTCTTGATGTGGCAAGTTTTGTTCTGGTTGGACATGCAGATTCTGAGATCCGGATAGTGCAAAAACCTGAAAAGTCACTGTCATGAACCCACTCCTGGGGGTCAGGCCCATTGAGCTCACAGTGCCCACCCTTAAGTGCAGTCCATGATGGGGGGGAACAGGGATACCCTCCTTGTCCTTTAGAATGCTCGCTGAGGTCACATCTGCACCTCTGCCATGAGGATCCAGGGCATCCCTCTAGCCCTAGATAATGGCACAATACCAGTCTTGAGTCCTGTGGCCAAATATGAACCCTTCCCTGACTATTACACACAGGAGGAAGACCCAGGTATCACACTCTCTTCGGGGTAGCAGCGTAAAAACCTGATTTGGCCTTCTCCCGACAGGATATGCAACAGCCTGGTTCAAAAGCTTTGTAGACTCTGGTATTCTCCCTATCCTTCCAGATGTCCCTTGCAGAATCTTTTTCAATTTGGTTGCTTATGATGTGACCCCATTGGCAATAACAGTTTTCACAGTTTATTAATACTGTTTTCACAGTTCACACACAAATACATATATAAACTTCATGCAGGCAGAGTTTTTACTAAAATACTCAAATAAATACAATTATAGATAAAAGAGAATACTAATTTGGGCTACAGTATGCAGAAACCAATGGGAAAAATATATACAGGGAAACAAAACACACTAAAACTTGTTAGCTAAGTCTCTACCTTAGGTGGGAAGATTTCAAAGCCCAGAGAATCACTGGTTTGCAAAAATACTTCAGTCTTTCTGTAGCAGCCTTGTGGTCAGGAGAAAGACTCCAAACAAAATGGCTTCTGTGTGTCAGGTGGAGTCCAAATGAAAAACTGTGTTCAAAATGCCTTGAGCTGGGCTATTTGTACCCGTTTGAATTAGCAGTGTCATCACTGTCCAGTTCAGAGTGACTACTCCATTTGACAAGGAGATGTCTCTTTTAGGCCAGAAGATGACAGTGTTGTGCTGCTTCCAAAAGTTTCAAGCATATTAAGAATCAGATTCTTTTTTTTTAACTCTATTTTTGCCACCCAGCTTGTGGAACTCTTTCAGGCATCCTGCAGTGCCCCCGACCTCTGTGCCTGAGAGGCCTCTTGAATTCTGGCACCAGCCCGGCTATCCCCCCAGCTCTGAGCCCTCCAAGGTAGGGCTGCCCTGTCCACCCAGGGCACTCTATCTGTAAATTAGGGCCAGGCTGGGCTCGTCTCAGGTAAGCAGTGCAACTGGCGTTGGAGTGTGGTCAGGTGGATGAAGGTGCCATCGCCTATCCACAAGCTGGGGGTATTTTTGTTTTCCCTGTACTTCCTTCCCCCCTTCCCCCCAGAGTTCGGTCATGAAATGACGTCACAACATCTGCCACAACTCCGCTCCCTCAACTCAATGCCATACGTGTGCACATCCATCAGTCTCCACCGGGTGATGCTGTTGCACTGGGCATTCCCATGATCCCTCCCCAGAGAGAGGAGAGCTGTCCACAGACACTCAATCCTCTCTCTCCCCTGCCGACCCCCGATGCCCTGGGCTCGTTCCCGAACCCAGGTCGTTGGCATAGATGGATGTGGGTGGCATCCAGCACCTCAACCCTCAGCGCCACTGGGCCGGCTCTAAGAATCAGATTCTGAGACCTATAATTAGCATGGATATGAAATTTCAGAGTTAAGCCCTTTGAAGTCCCCTGTAGGCCATTGGCAACCATAAGATAAAATTCATGCAGGTTCTCTAGGAAGCCTATTCCTACATGTTACCTCATAAAATGTAACATATTATAACAGCTTCCTTAGATCTAAGCATTCCACTCTTGAATGCATGGTTTTATGACATACAAGTGGATTTTGGCATATATCTGTAAAAAAAAAACTGGGAATGCAATTTCAGTTCCTGGCAAACAGCTGCCTTCAGGTCAAAAGAAGGTCAAGCCTTTTTTTTTTAAATGTACTCATTTCCCTATGTGCCTTTGTGCTGACACTGGAATGTACATATAATTACATAAAAAACATATATACAACAGAATATTATCTACAAATACGGACTATCAGTGGGGTAATTCACCACACCCCTTCCTTCAAGACTGAATTTGTGGGAATCCATCCCTAGGCACGGTATGATTTTCACAAATTCTGTTCACTGCTCTAACTGGTGAGATAGCCCATCTGTGTTGGCACTGGCCGATCTGGCCCTGTGGATAATGGTCATATCGTAGCCCTGTAAGGCAATACTCCACCTTAAGAGATGACCATTCACTTTCTCCATCTGTGTTAGCCACACCAGGGGGTTATGATCAGTCTGTACCTCAAAGCGCCTCCTGCAGAGGTATGGCTCTAATTTCTTCAGGGCCCATACCAATGCAAGGCATTCCTTTTCAACTGTGGAATAGGCCTGCTCCCGGGGAAACAACATTTTGTTAAGGTACACTATTGGGTGATATTTGCCTTGGTTAGAGGGCTGGCAGTATAGCCTAGAGGTTAGAGGAATGAGGTGTGAATGAGCTTGGTACATCCAGCAAACCAGACCTGACTTTGATTCTCACAACCTCCACTTGCATACTGTGTGACTCTGAACACACTAAAACAAGAACAGAAAAGCAAAAAAGAAAAGCATCTGTAACAAGAAGGGACACAGACATGTGGGGAGTGGTGCAATGTACTGGTTGTGGAGCAGCAGTCTTCTGGGAGACATTCTGGAAACTACATTGCTTCCCTATTTGCAGGTACTGCTCTGGTCTGAGGGAGGAGGTTGCTCATCTCCATGCTGACCTGGCAATGATTCAGAAAACCTGCTCCCCCACCCAGGGACCACCCAGGCCACCACCACTACCTCAGAGGTTGCCAAGAAAGAGGAGTGGTTGGACCATGGTGGGCTCAGGGAGGGTGAGGGTGGTGGAACAGAGGCACATACCTCCAGTTGTGCCTCTCCACAATTCATTCACCACTCTGGCGGAGCATGGCTCATCTATGGAGGCATCTGCAGTGGAGACCAAGGAGGATGCTGGGAACCTCTACAATGGAGACCCACAGGAGGGTGGCACAGGACCCCACAGGGGAAGGAAACAACTCCCGGTGGGGGTCTCAATTGTTAGGGGGTAGAACTGGGGGAGGGAAGGGAAAGGGAGGTAAGGTGCCTGCCTGACGCCATGGCTTGGAAGGACAGGAAATTAATACTCAGGATCGTGGGTACAAATGCAAGGGGAGTGAGCTGGATGTCATTATCCACCTAGGGATGAATGACCTGGCTGAGAATTGGATCAGAGCAGTGCAACAGGAGTTTGTGGAGTTGGGGAGGAGCCTTAGACAAGTA
The DNA here is from genome assembly GCA_016271365.2 of Neoceratodus forsteri. Taxonomy (NCBI): domain Eukaryota; kingdom Metazoa; phylum Chordata; order Ceratodontiformes; family Ceratodontidae; genus Neoceratodus; species Neoceratodus forsteri. The sequence continues at coordinate 426,295,248 of CM028138.1, forward strand.
GCACATACGGTAACTTTCTCGGAAGTGCTACCTGTCTATGGCATGGATGAGGCTAGGGTACACTACACCATGGAATTCAATGACTGGTTTAAAAACCTGGTGCAGAGCTTAGGGATTTGGCTTCATTGGGGACTGGGGCTCCACCTGGAGGGATGCAGGCCTATACAAGCGTGATGGTCTGCATCTATCCTGGAGGGGAACAAGGATCCTAGGTGCTAGGTTTAAATGCTTCATTGGCAAGCATTTAAACTAGCCAAGGGAGGATGTACTGAAAAGGAGAAGGGAAATCCTAGTCCCCCCCAAAAGTCAGGGTAGTTAGTGAGGGAAACACCAAGATAGAGCAGTTGATAGGGATAAGAGCAGGGGTAAATGGAGAAAAAGACAAAGGCAGTAAGGACAGGGATGGGGCAAAAAGAAATAAAGCCAGAAATAAATGGAAGGTAATGAGTACCAATGCCTATAGTCTAGGTATAAAGCTCCCCGAAATGGTGGCCTTGATGGAAGAGGGATGCCTGGATATCATGGCAGTCACAGAAACATGGTACACAGAGGACCATGACTGGGATGTCAACATACCAGGGTACACAATCTACAGGAGGGACAGGAAGGGAAGAAGAGGAGGAGGAGGAGGAGGAGCTCTCTATGTAAGGGAAAAGATAAAAGCAACAGAACTAAAGGGTAAACAGGGAAGAGAGGAGGCACTGTAGGTCACCCTGGAGACTGGAAATGGCTCCACAATCCACACAGGGGTTGTATACAGACCCCCATCTCAGGGGGAGGAAATGGACAAGGAAATAATAGAAGGCATCCTTGAGATGGCAGAGAAAGGTGAGATATTGCTGATGGGGGACCTGAATATGCCAGATGTTAACTGGAGTACCTTTGCTGCAGCCACATCCAAGAGCAGGGCCATTCTCGATGCCCTACGGGGCCATGCCTAAGACAGCTAGTTTTGGAATCCACTCAGGAGGGAGCAATCTTAGACCTGGTACTCTCAAATGTGAAAGGAGAGGATCTCTGATCTTGAAGTGGGTAGCCATCTGGGAACAAGCACCACCAAACAGTGTGTGGTTTACTGATAACTTAGCTGTAGAGTCAAGCCACAAAAGTGAAGGCACTGGACTTCAGGAGGGCTGATTTTGTCAATGGGAGAGTGCCTCAGAAAGGCACTAGCAAACAGGCAAGAAGGTGGGTGGAGCAACAATGGGAAACATCAAACTGCCATCACAGAGGCAACAAGCTTTTGTGTGAAGCAAATAAACAAATCAAAACGAAAGAAAAAAACACTATGGTTCTCAAAAGAAGTGGCAGGAAAGGTAAGGGAGAAAAAGATAGCATTCAGGAAGTATAAGGAAACACAGAAGGAGCAGGACAAAGAACTATACCAGTTAAAGCAGAAGGAAGTGGGTAAGGCAGTCAGAATAGCAAAGGCCCAAACTGAGGAAAAGATAGCCAACTCTGTTAAGAAGGGGGATAAAACCTTTTATAGGTACATTAGGGAGCAAAGAAAGATGAAGGCAGGGATACTGAGACTGAATAAAGAGGAAGGTGGTTGGGCAGAGTGACAGTGAAAAAATAGGGATACTGAACAAATATTTCTGCTCAGTATTCACAATGGAAAAGCAGGGGGAGAGACCTAATCCAGTCAATATAAGCACTCTGGATAGGGGGGTTGATATTAGTCCTTTCTCAGAAGAAAGGGTTCTAAAAGAACTCTTAAAACTGAAGGTGGATAAAGCAATGGGGCCTGATGGGATTCACCCCAGAATTCTAAAAGAACTAAGGGAAGAACTAGTAACACCACTGACTACCCTTTTTAATAAATCATGAGAGGATGGTGTGGCACCTGAGGACTGGAGAAGGGCGGATGTGATTCCCCTTCACAAAAGTGGGAGCAAGGCAGAGGCAGGAAACTACAGACCTGTTAGTTTAACCTCAGTGGTAGGGAAAATGATGGAATCACTTCTGAAGGAAATAATTGTTAAATATCTAGAGGCCAGAGGGGCAGAGGACCCAAGGCAGCATAGATTCACAGCAGGAACATCATGTCAGACAAATCTAATTGATTTCTTTGACTGGGTGACCAAAGTAGTAGACCAGGGAGGGGCTGTAGACATGGCCTACCTAGATTTTAGCAAGACATTTGACACAGTCCCGCACAAAAGATTAATAAACAAATTAGCCAGCCTGGGAATGGGTCCCAGGGTGGTAGCCTGGGTAAAACACTGGCTGGACAACATGACACAGCGGGTAATAGTAAATAGAGTCTACAGTGAAGAAAGGAGGGTTACTAGTGGGGTATGGCAGGGTTCAGTACTGGGGCCGGTCCTTTTTAATGTCTTTATAAGTGACATTGTGGAGGGACTGGAGGGGAAGGTATGTCTCTGCAGATGACACAAAGATCTGCGACAGGGTTGATACGCAAGGTGGGGTCAAAAGGATGAAAAGGGACTTGGCAAGGTTGGAGGAATGGTCAAATGTATGGCAGCTTAAATTCAATGCAAATAAGTGCTAAGTAATGCACCTGGGAAGCAAAAACCCAGGGCAAGAGTACACAATGGGGGGTGAGATTCTGACAACAACAAAAATGGAAAGGGACCTGGGGGTAGTCATATCGGATGACCTAAAGGTGGGCCAGCAATGTGAGAAGGCAGTAAGGAGGTCTGGGGGATATTGGGATGCATAGGGAGAGTCATCACCAGTAGAAAACAGGAAGTTGTTGGCCCTCTATGCAGACAGTTGGTAAGACCACATCTGGAGTACTGTGTACAGTTCTGGAGACCCCATCTCTGCAAAGACATAGACAGGGTGGAGGCTGTCCAGAGGAGGGCAACCAAAATGGTGCAGGGTCTGCACCAGAAGACATATGAAGAAAGACTAAAGGAGCTTAAGATGTATAGCCTCAAGGAAAGGAGGGAGAGGAGGGACATGATAGAAACTTTCAAATACCTCAAGAGAATCAACAAAGTCCAAGAGGGTAGAATCTTTCAAAAAGAGATGCAAGAACAAGGGGCATAATTTGAAGATAGAGGGGGATGGCTCAGAGGTAATGTGAGAGAAGTATTTTTCTCAGAGAGGGTTGTAGATGCATGGAACAGCCTTCCTGAGGAGGTCGAGAGTCAAAAAACAGTGGGGAATTCAAGAATGCATGGGACAGACATAAGGCAATTCTAGTGGGGGGTAGGAGGAAGTAGGCTGTTGGTTAACTAGGATCTGCAGCTTATCCATTAGGTAGGGAAATGGGCAGATTAGGTGGGCCAAGCAGTCCTTATCTGCTGTCAAATTCTATGTTTCTATGTTTCTATGAGCAAGTCACTTAACCGCCCAGTGTTCCCAGGTCGCACCTGAAAACAGGCGTGTGTGCCTAGTGGGCCTTACCCGGTTACCAAAGACTAAAATAAATAAAAATAAAATAATAAAAAAAATAATAATAGAGGTCTGACTGAAGACTGCTCCAATCCCCACATCTGAGGCATCTGTCTGGACTACAAATGTCTTACTGTAATGTGGACTGGCCAACACAGAGGCACTGCACAGTGCCTCCTTTAGCTGTGTGAAGGCTCGTTCAGAGGCTGGCTCCCATTTTACCTTTTTGGGCATTCTTTTCTTTCGCAGGCCAGACAGGGGGCTGCCAGGGTACTGTAATTTGGTACAACCTTTCGATAGTACCCGGCAGTCCCTAGGAAACTCCGAACCTGCTTCTGGGTTTCAGGCCTGGGCCATGCCTCTATCACCTCAATCTTGGCTTGATTGGGATGGAGCCGCCCCAGTCCTACTACATGACTTAGGTGTACCACCTCCACCATGGGCACCTGGCACTTTTCATCCTTGACAGTGAGCCCAGCCCTCTGTATCCTGCCCAACCCTTCCTTCAGGTGGGATAGGTGTTCCTTCTAACTGGTACTGAAGATGGCAGTATCATCCAGATGCACCACTGCGTACTCTTCAGTACCACGTAAAACCTGGTTGGCCAATCTTTGGAAGGTGGCAGGGGTGTTCTCCATTCCAAAAGGCATTACCTTGAATTCAAAAAATCCTACTGGAGTGATGAAGGCTGATCTCTCCCTAGCTCTGGCAGTTAACTCCACCTGTCAATACCCTTTTGTCAAGTCAATTGTGGTAAAGTATGTTGCCCCTCCCAGCTTGTCTAGTAGTTTGTCCATCTGTGGCATTGGGTGGGCATCAGACTTCGAGGCTGCATTGAGTCCATGATAGTCCACACAAAAGCAAGCAGAGCCATCTGGCTTGGGAACAAGAACTCCGAATGAGGCCCAGGGGCTGTGGGATTTCTGGATTACCTCTAAATCCAGCATTTCCTCCACCTCCCTCCCAATGGCCTTTAGGATGGCCTCAGACACCCGGTAGGCTGTCCGCCGTATGGGTGCTTATGTCTCCGTGTCTACATTATGTGTCATTAAGGGGGTTAGTCCAGGTTTGGCTGTAAACAAAGGGGCAAAGTCTGCTAAAACCTCCCTCACTTCTTGGGTCTGTTCCGGGGGCAGCTGGGGGTGACAGTTTGATTTCCTCCATAGAGGACTCCCACTTGCTTTCCTCCAGCAAGTCCAGTAGGGGGTCTTCTTCGTCAGTCCCCTCCCCAGGACTACACACTGCAAATACCATGTCTGCCCTATTTGCATATGGCTTCATCATGTTGACATGGTACATTCTATGGGTATGTTTCCTGTCAGGCAGTTCCACAATATAATTTATGTCATTTACCTGTCGGACTACTTTGTGTGGTCCTGCACACTTGGCGTGCAGCTTATCCTTCCAGATCAGAATTAGGACCATGACTTCCTGACCTACACTATATGAGCGAGCTCTGGTTCTGCGGTTGTACCAGACCTTTTGCTTCTGTTGGGCAGCTGACAGGTTGCTCTGGGCTGCTCCCATAAGCTCCTTCAGTTTTTCCCTAAACATTAGGACATACTCCACTATGGGAGTTCTCTGGGTGGCGTGCTTGCCTTCCCAGTCTTCCTGGATCAAGTCTAGGAGCCCAAGCACCCTGTGTCCCTGTAAGAGTTCAGAGTGGGAAAACCCTGTCAACTCTTGGGGCACCTCCCTGTATGTGAACAACAGGTGGGGAAGGTATTTCACCCAGTCCCTCCCATGTTTCTCCCAGTCCCTCCCATGCTGTTCCACAAAAGCTTAGAGCACTGATTTTAGGGTACCATTAAACCTTTCCACAAGCCCATTGGCTTGCTGGTGATAAGGTGTCGTATGTCTCTGCACCACCCCACACTTCTCCCACAAACAGTTCATCAGGTCCGATGTGAAGATACCCCCTCAAGTAGTGATAACCTTCTGCAGAAACCCAACATGGGAGAAAATCCCTAGCAAGGCATCTGCCACTTTGTCTGTCCTAAGTGAGGATAGGGCAACTGCCTCTGAGTATTGGGTGGTGTAATCTACCACCATCATCATGGTAAACCTCTTTCCAGAGGAGCTTGGTGTACTGAAAGGTCCCAGAATATCCATTCCTGCTCTCTGGAATGGCTCCTCCACAATGGGCAAGGGAATCAGGGTGATTTTGGTTTTACTACCTGCCTTCCCTATTTGTTGGCACCAGTGACAAGATCTGCAATATTCCTTCACCTGCTGGGTGAAGTGGGGCCAACAGAAATTCTGGGTCAATCGCTGCATGGTGTGCATGATCCCCAGATGTCTGGACATGGGGATATCATGAGCGATCTTGAGCAACCGCTCACGGTACCCCTGAGGAACAAGAAGCTGCCAGCCCATCACCCCCTCCTCTGTCCTTACACCCTGCATATACAACAGTCCATTGTCCCAATACACCCTATGTCTCATGTCACCTCCCTGTGTCCCATGAGATTCTGCACAAGCCCTCAACCTCTGCAAACTAGGATCAGTCCTCTGAGCAGCTGAAAATTCTTCACATGTTCCCAAGGCATGGGACATGTCCCCTTCAGTTCCTAAACTGGGGTCCATAACTCTAGTATCAGGGCATCCAGGGTCACTGCCATCCCTAACCGTCTGACCATTGGTTACCCCTCCCTCCTCAGAGTAACCTTCTGTAGCTGTTTTGTGAACTGCTACTTGGGGAAATCCTACCTCCCTTTCACTACTCTTCATTTCAGGAGACACAGGCTAGGGAACCAACCTCCCATTATTTTCCACAGGGGCTTCTATAGGGTCCAGGGAACTGCAATTGGCCTTTGCTGTCTGACTGCGGGTAACCACAACACACCACCCACTTCTGTAGATTATTCTCTAGAATCACATCCAGGGTGAGGTTGTTTGCCACTGCCACTTTTTGCACCTTCTCTTCAGTCTCACCCCATTCCAGGAGAACACTAGCTAGTGGCAGAGTTTTTTCCTCCTCAGTGAATCCCCTCACTGTTGCAAACTGATTAGGTATAAGCTGTTCAGGCTCAACCAAATCCCCCTTTACTAAGGTAAGAGATGCCCCCATGTCCCTTAACCCATGGATGGCACCCCATTTACAGTAATCAGGTGTATGTGTTCCCTCATGTTTATAGGCATGCTTTTAGGGCTATACAGTACACTCAACTCTGTTTGAGCCCCACTTTGTCCACTCTGTATGTTTTTAGAACACTGTCTAGCAAGATGCCCTAGCTGTTTGCAAAACCAACAATCATCATTTCTTTTATCTGCTAAATCCTAGTTTTGTAACCTGGGGCTTCCCCCTTTCTGTGGCAGTGGTGAGGGTTTTAGCTGCCCTGGAGGCACACTTTTCCCCTTCTGAGCTGCCACGCCCATCCCACTCCCTTTCAGAGTAGGCCTGTTCCTGGCATAACGGTCCAAGAGCTCTGTAGCCTGCTGCGCTGTTTTGGGGTGTTGGTCCTCTAACCAGGTTTTTAGTTATGCTGGGCAAGCCCAAAAGAATTGCTCCAGAAGTACAACCTCCTCAATTTTCTCTACAGAGTTTGCTTCCACTCCCTCCCACCAATGTTTCATAAACTGACATTGCTTTGTGGCGAGTTCCTTATAGCTCATGTCAGGACTTCTCTAGAGCTTATGGAACTTAACCCTGTATGCTTCAGGCATTAATTCATACTTTTTAAACAATGCAGCTTTAAGTTTCTCATAATTACTACTGTCCTGATTGTCCATTTGGCCTAGTGCCTCACACCCTTTCCCAGTAAGTAGCGAGGACAGCTGAAAGTTCCAGGACTCCCTGGGTATTTTAGCCTGGATACAGACCTTTTCAAATGAATTTAAAAATGCATCCATATCCTCCCCCTCTTTAAATTCAGCTATTAATTTGGAATTTAATTTATACCCCAGTCCTGGAGTTCCAGGTTCACCCCTGCCACTTACTTCCTCTGACACTGGTCATTGGAGTCTTAGCTTTGCCAGTTCAAATTCCCTATGGTGCTCTTTTTCCTCTCTCTCTGCCTCTTTTTGAAGCTGCCTTTCTTTTTCCTTGGCCTCTCTCTGATGCTGGTTTTCTATTTCCTGCATCTCCAGCTCCATCTGGAACTTCCTGTGTTCGAATTCCAGCTCCAGTCTCCTCAACGCTAGCTGCAGCCTGATCCCTTCCAGTTCCAGCATTGTGGTGACCTTCTTCTGATGCTGTGGCTCCAGGTTCCTTCTGGTTTCACTGTCCTCCTCCCTGGGACTGGACTCTGCAATGTTCTTTGGCACCCCTACACCCAAGGTCTGTTCTCTTTCAGTCACCGGCAGTGACTCAAGGCCCTGGGCAGTCACTTGCTCATTGGCTACTACAAGAGCCTCCATGAGGTGCTTTTTGGTTCACCACACACACTGGACTCCTCTTTCCTGACACAACTGCTTCAGGTAGTCTGCAGTGTATTCACTTTAGACAGACACCATCTTCTTCCCTAACTACTGCTACACTAGCTTACACCCGAGAAAAAAACCAAAACAAGAAGGGAACTTTATACTGTAACCAAATTATAGATATATTTTTTTAAATCTCTGCCTTGAATGTGTGTGGACTGTTTACAGTTTATCAGTCTGATACACTGGGCTTGAATGCACTGTTATGCCTGTGCCACCAATATCCTGAATCGCAACAGTATGCAACCAAATCTCTGGGATCCCACTGCTGCACACTAGACCTGTCATTACCCCATTCCTGGGGGTCAGGCCCACTGAGCTCACAGTGCCCACCCTTAAGTGCAATCCATGATGGAGAGACAGGGATGCCCTCCTCATCCTTTAGAATGCTCGCCGAGGTCATGACTGCACCTCTGCCATGAGGATCCAGGGCATCCCTCTAGCTCTGGATAAGGGCACAATACTAGTCTAGAGTGTTGTAGCCAAATATGAACCCTTCCTTGGCTATTACACACAGGAGGAAGACCCAGGTATCACACTCTCTTTGGGGTAGCAGCGTATAAACCTGATTTGGTCTTCTCCCTACAGGACATGCAACAGCCTGGTTCAAAATCTTTGTAGACTCTGGTAGTCTCCCTATCCTTCCAGATGTCTCTTACAGACTCTTTTTCAATTTGGTTGCTTATTATGTGACCCTGTTGGCAATCACCGTTTTCACAGATTATAAATATTGTTTTCTCAATTCACACACAAATACATATATAAACTTCACACAGGCAGAATTTCTTTAGGAAAACAAAAGTTTTTACTAAAATAATTACATAAATACAGTTACAGCTAAAAGAGAATACTAATTTTGGTTACAGTATGCAGAAATAAATAGGAAAAATACAGTGCTTGCTACAGATAAGTTGTTCAGTACTGCGGTATACCACCTGGTGTATAACTGTACCACTTGGTATTCTGCTCAGAGTGGCATGTATTGTAAGTCTGTGGTGCAGTATAGCTAGCCTTGTAGTGCATTTTATCTTTAATACACAAGGTGGTGACAGCAACTCATCTGGAGCCCTACAGTGTCAGAATCTTTTTCTTCACTGTTTCTGCACGTGCACCAGTAGGTGGCATTGTAGTAAAAAACAACAACACTTTTACTTTTTGTTAAGCCTGATCCCCGAAGCCAATCAATATTAAAAATACTTTTCCCAGTTCACAGCCGATCCTGATGCTGCCTCAACTATTTGATTATTAATTTCACTTTTTTATTTATTTGTGCTTGTTTTCTTGTTTCAACAGCAGCATACTATATTATGAATAAATATTACTGCAGAAACATTCAAACTGATGCCTGAATTCCACCTACCACTACTCTCCTATGCACAGCTGATCCTCAGCTATGTCACAGTTCTGAGAACCTAAGTAAATGGTGTGAACAATCCCCTTTAAGACATTTTGTTCTTGGGTGTAGAAGCTGCATTGTATGGTGGTACTGGTATGAGTTGCACTTATTCAGAGAATCTCATTTTACATATATAGATGGAGATATTCTGTTGTACCAAGCACTTTTATATGATAATGAATTGTGAAATTTAATGTGCTGTGCAACTGGCTGCTTGCTTGTGAATATGGCCTGTATTTTTGATCTCCGACCACAAAAACACAGCACTTTTCAATGTCTTCTACTGTATACCTCTAAAGAGAAATGAAATATTGAGTGCTGTGTTTTTGTAATCAGATATAAAAAAATATGGGCTATATAAATAAGCAAGCAGCCAGCTGTACATTCATAAATTGAATGGTGTATTTTTTCATTTGTGTCCATCCATCTGTAGTCTCCCCTTATCTACATGGGAAGTGCTGCTTCAGAACCTTACTCTAGTTTTCTGTGTTAAATGTCATGACAGGTAATTTTTTATTTATTGTACTTCGGTTCAACCAAAAAGAAAAAAAATCTTGCTCTATTTTCATCCTGTCCTTTTACTCATAGCCCTCAAGTTTCCTCTGCATCAACAGTGGCTTGCACTTTGTCATCGAGAATCCTTTTAAAGTTCATAGCCATATCAGCATTAATGTGATTGAATGGACTTATCTGTAGAGTAATATACAAAATCTCTTGTTTTGGTTCATCCCAGGTATTGCCCATATTTATTGCTGCCTTGATATGGATAAACTGATTGTCCTTAGCTTGAATGTACTGCAAGTCCTTTTTCTCTCCTTAGTCACCGGATCTTGATTACATGGGTGTCACAATGAACATGTTTGTAGTAGATTTTCTTGGATAAACAATGTTCATGGAAAGCCTTTTTTATATTACATATTCATTGTTACCTAGGCAATAGAATTTAACTGGTTTATTGCTCTGCCACTATTTCAGATTACAATGCAGCACCTTACGTGTGTACTTAGATATTGCTTATGCACTGTGTCACCTGTAGAATGCGCATGCTCTGAACTTTACTGTCTTTGTATTTTATGCATGTGCATGCTCGTTATCTACTCTCTTCCACTAGTCTCGATCACCATTCTCCATCCTCCTTCTACTTTCTTCTCTCCCCACTTACTTGACACCTTTCATTTATTTTCCTTTACCTTCAGTTTTCACCCTTCATTTGTTACCCAACATGTAAGCAATAAGACACGATGGGGTGTGCATTAGACAGTTCTAATGCACGGCTAGGGGAATGTAGTGAGGCATGAAGCCACAGGCTGAGTGCGTCCTGTCACCTAACCGTGCATTAGAACTGTCTAATGCACATCCCCAGAGTGGCTTATTGCGCTTATAAAATGGGCCTGTGTATTCTAAATGGGTGTTCTAGTTTTAGCTGTGCATTAGACACATCTAATGCATGGCTAACAACTAATCAGATTGCTTGAAATCCTTTCCCCATTTTATAACTCCACCTTTTTCCCTGTTCATACGATTTGTCTCCTCTACTTGTCCCCCCCATTTTTTCCTCCCCAAGTCTTCCCATCTCTCTCTGTCTAACCTTTTTTTTCTTACTATGCTAGTGGATGTATGATACTGTTCTGGCACATGTCACATAGCATGGCCACTTTGTGATAACAACTTTCAGATGATAAGTGAGTATGCCACTAGAGTTAGGAGCTACTGTAACACTGCTGGTTTTCCAAATGGTGACTTCTGTGAAATAGCCTCTAACTGTGCTTTAGGCTAAAAAGATACTGTGACAAACACTGGAAAAATAGGCATTTGGGTACTTGTAAGAACAGACTGGCAAAAATTAGGACTCACTCACCAAAAGTAAAATTTCTATTTTTCTTTTTATATATCAGCAGTGTTTTATAATCAATGCAGTGTTTAAACAAATGTTCAGAATATATCCTTCATCAGTGTGAACACCATAGCTAAAGAAATAAATTTATCATACACTCTTCTTTCTTATATTGTTACATTTTCAATATTTCTAACAGTTAATATTAAAAGAAACTGTTCTCATCAAAACATAAATGCAAACTACTGATAAATTCCACTTTATCTCTATTGTAAAGAAAATGATTATTTTATATATTTTTTCAATATAAATAAAATAATAGTATTTTCTATTTTAAAACCAGGGTTTTAAATAATTGATTAGCAGTTTTTTTTTCTTGGGACAATACTAACTGTGCAGAAAGCATTTATATAGGTTTTCTAGAAGTGTTATGTTTGTTAAACACAGTGAGGCAAGTGCTATGACCTTTCACAATGTTTTATAACTTTTTTGAGCAAAACGCTAATCAATTTTTAGAGTTAAATAAAACCCTGAAAACACTGGAAAAGCATTACTTTTTTTATAAATCAAATGCTTACGTTATGGCCCGGATATTCAAAAGGGATGCGCCATGCGCAACAGAGATGTGCCAGCGCAAGTATGGAAATGCACCATTGTGTGATATTCAGCAGGAGGCAGCTGCGCTGTGCAAGTTGCAATGCGCAAGAGTGCAATAGTAATGAATGCATGCGCAACCATAAGGGGAGGAACCATGAATAACATGCGCAGTGCGATGTTCAACAGCATGCGCCATGCGCAATAGGGGAGCTAGTGGAAGTTGTGTGACAGCGGAAATTATCCAAAATAAAAAGGAACAAGAGAGAGGTGCAAGAACACTACAGGGAAGCCACAGGTGGGAGCGAGGTGACAGGAACAAGGCAGAGGGTAGCAGTGAGCAGAACTGAGCAGGAGCAGGACAGGGCACACCTGGAGTTAACCAGGAACAGGAAAGGAGTGGGGAGCCTGTGCCACTGTGCAGGAGTGCTAGGGAAGTGCCACAGTGGACTGAGGGCAGTGACAATAGGCAGAACAGCCACAGCTAAAGGCCAGAGGTATACCGGGTGCAGGGGTAGCATCATAAATGGACAGCAGGGGGAACGGGATAACAGCTGCAGAGGGGGATCACCAGCCAGGGACATGGCCAGTACCACCTTTCAGATGGAGGCGGTAATGAGGGGTGTGAGAAAGCAGGCAGCGGGGGGGGGCGCTGCTGTGGAAGAGACTGTTGGCAGTATGCCCAGAACATGCAGTACCGAGCCCACACCACCTTCGAACACTGCTCTGACACAAAGATTGTGGGCTGGTACCGCCTGAACCGGGTGATCCTGAGGTGGTTCTGTGAGCTGTGCAGTGATGAGATGCAGGAACCCACACAATGGAGCCATGCTCTGTCAGTGGAGACAAAGGTGACAGCTGTTATGTGTCTGCTCACCACGGGCACCTTCCAGAGACCAACAGGGGACACAACAGGCATAACCCAGTCGGCCGCATCATGCCTACTCATACAATTCCTCAGCGCACTGCTGCCACATGCTGCGGAGTACATCCATTTCCCCAGCACACAGGTGGAATGCACAGCACACATACAAGAGTTCCACAGGGTAGCACAGATGTCTGGCATGCTTGGGGCCATTGACTGCACCCATGTGGCCATCCGCATGCCACTTGGCCCAGATGGTGTGAGCTACATAAACCAGAAGGGGTATGCCAGCATCAACTGCCAGGTGGTGTGCGATGCCAGGGGGTGCATAACCAATGTCTGTGCCATGCACCCTGGGGGAGCACACGATGTCTTCATCTGGCACCAGTCCGCACTGTGCCACAGGTTTGAGAGTGGGGACATCCCCACTGGCCACCTAGTGGGTGAGTATGCACATCACGCAGGACGACATGAGCAGACGGGGGGGGGTGCATAGTCAGAGGTGCCATGGGTACCAGCCTTGACGGCCCATGGCAAAGCAATGCAGACCACCATACTAATGTCCACCCTCTACACACAGGTGACAGTGGCTACCCACTCTGTCCCTGGCTGCTCACACCATACCAGCACCCTGCAACCTCATCGCAGCTATGGTACAATGAGGCACATGCCACAACATGGAATGTCATTGTGCGGGTGTTCAGGATGCTGAAGGCACATTTTCAGTGCTTGGACATGTCTGGCGGTGCCCTACAGTACAGCTCCTCGAAGGCCTTCGGGCTATTCCTGGCTTGCTGCATCCTGCACAACATGGCCAATGACTGTGGAATAGCCATAGAGGTTGAAGAGGGAGACAGCAGTGGGAACAGTGAGGACATCAGTCCAGATGGTGATGGGCAGCCACCCCCTGGGCAAAGGGACCCCCGCCTGATCTGGATGTCACAGCTGCACCGGGACACCATCTCAGAAGAGCACTTTGGCCAACACAGGTAGGACATGGGGCCATGTGCAACCACCAATGGCAAGGGCACAGCCCACAGACAGGCATGGACGAAACCCAGGGGCAGATGGTGGCAAGGGAATGGGTCTGAGCATGGAACTGCACACGCCATCAGGGATGGGCAGGGCCAAACACAACACGTGCTCACACACACACACACACACACACACACACACACACACACACACACCACAAGACATGCGCAAGGGGTAGATGGCATGCCAACCCCAAATGCAACCCCCCCCCACACAGGTCCACACACGACCACGTCCAGTGGCTGTCACTGTGCGTGCCTCAGACACTGGGCACCATTGCACACTGGTGGACAGCACAATGCAGGCATCATCATGCACATGCCACAGTGGCCAGCAGCCAGGAGGGTGCACACAGGGACTGTGTGTGCAGGCCTGGGTACCCCACCCATTCATCGCACAATGCACACCACACTGCACACAGGGCAACGGCAGACAGTGGCCATGGTGGGAGACAGGTCAGTCATGCGGCACAGTGCCACGGCCACCAAGGATGCGGGGGTGGCCCCACCGAGACCTGCCAGCCATACCAGGCTGACCATTGGTCTCATGGGGTGGCACCGATGGTCCCCCAGTGGTGATGCTGTGGGAACATGACCATATTCGTACATGGGTCTGCAGCTTACTGAACATGCCCACACCAGGCATGCTCGGTATGCCAACAGCCAAACCTGGTGTCGACATGGAAGGTGTAGCATGGCACTGGGAATGGGGGTGGACATGACACTGCACAGTGTCTGCAGTGCATGGGCACCGAACTGGGTGCCCAGTGTGGCCATGACAGCTGTGAATGCATGTTTCTGCCTGTCAATGGCAGCGGTCACATCCTCCATCCATTAATTTGAGACACCTCTCCAGAAGTTTACCAGCAAGTGAAAATGGAAAATAGCTGAATATTTACCGGTTATAAAGGTGGGGTTAGACCTTTTGCCTTGCTTTGCTGCAGTGCTGCTGTAAAATGGTGAGTGGAAAAGATTAGGATAAGTAGCTGCTAATAGTCTTAATGACCAAACTGTACACCTCTCAGGTTGGCTATGTTTTTACAAAGAAAGGGCAAAACTACTTGAAGTTCCTACAACAACCCCCTCTCCCATACTCTGTTCAAAATAGCACTCGTGGAATCCAAGTTAAGTGGAAAGTGTCAAAAGTTTTATTGTGACTGTCTCCCCAACAGCAACCGTCTTCCTAGCACTTTGACCCTAACAGGGTCTTCTTCAGGGGTGGGTCTGAGAGCCCTGCCCTTGAGAGAAGACCCTGTGTTGAATGCTGAAAGGTTGCTAATCCAGGCTGAAACAACCAGAATAAAACTTTTGAAACTTTCACTTAACTTGGTTTTCACAAGTGCTGTTTTGAACAGCTTTTTTATTTGTTATGTAGGCTGGTGGGGTGATGGTCTTAGCCCATTTATAATAACTGTTGCAGGTAAAACCCCTTCCTTTTCTTTTCATAATCTCGTCAGTGATTTTTGGGAGGATAGAAGGCATGAAAGACAAAATTAATAAGGACTATGGATGTGTGTGTGTTTCCTGGTTTGGGGGAAGGGAGGTTATAACTGATAACCGTGTTTCACACTGAACTTCCCAGTTCTTTTTTATTGAGTCAGGCTTATTTATTATAGTGCTACAATCTAAAGGTTAGACAAAGAATGGCTGCTGAGATAGAGGTTGAGCATTGCATTACTCTGCCATGTTAGCTGCAATTCATGTTTGCGACTATCTTCATGCGTATACAAAATCTCTGAGCTAACTTTGCATATCTGTTATGTATGAATGAAAAGATATCCTCCTATGGTAGTAACACATGACTGTCCAACAATCAGCCAGTCAGGTGTTACTACTATAGGAGGACGTGATTTCATTCATTCTGACCAGAATGAAGAAGAGTGCAGTCTGCTCAGTGTCACTGATTTTATACAGCATTTTTCTGCTGTTGAATAATGTCAAAGAGCATATCTATGGGTCAGGCAGGTGAAAGCACTAACTGGGTGCAAGGACAGTCAATGACTTTTCATCCTCAAAAAACAAAGTCCTTGTTGGTCTGGGTTTTTTTTCCCCATTTTTTTGTTTGTTTGTTTTTGGGGTTTTTTGCAACACAGGTCTGGGTCAGCTGTTAATATACTGATTGACAGTCTGTTTCTTTTTCTGTTTTGTTTGCCACACAAGTCTGGGTTAGCTGCTATTAATATTCTCATCCTCCGATCTACTAAGATTAGTGGAATGGAGTAGATAACGAGCATGCACATGCATAAAATACAAAGACAGTAAAGTTCAGAGAATGAGCAGTCTACAGGTGACAGTGCATAAGCAATATCTGAGTACACACGTAAGGTGCTGCATTTTAATCTGAAATAGTGGCAGAGCGATAATCTAGTTAAACTCTATTGCCTAGATGACAATTAATATGTAATGGTGCATGGAATGGCCTTCCAGAGGAGGTTGTGGAGTCAAAATCAGTGGTGGAATTCAAGCATGCATGGGATAGTCATAAGGCAGTTCTGGGGGGGTGGGGGTAGGAAGAAGTAGGCTGCTGGTTAACTAGGATCTGCAGCTTATCCAGTAGGTAGGGAAATGGGCAGACTGGGTGGGCCAAGCGGTCCTTATCTGCCGTCAAATTCTATGTTTCTATGTAATGTAAAAAAGGCTTTCCATTCACATGTTTTTTTTTTGTTTGTTTGTTTGCAACACACCCGTCTGGATCAGCTGTTAGTATCCTCATTGACAGCCTTTTTTGTATTTGCCACACAAGTCTGGGTCAGCTGTTATTAATATTCTCATCCACCAATTCCCAAGATGTAAACAATAACATAGGTTCAAAACTGGCAGAACAAGTAGTTTACAAAAAACCCATAACAGTGAAAAGGCAGAGCTGCAAAATGTTAACACTGTTTTGATGAATAAATCAGACACAGAAACAATGCATACCTTCTGATCTTTATTATGAAGACGATACAGTTTAATCATTTCGTTATGGTTGTGTACTTTGTAATGATTTCAGTACAAAATTAACTACAGGGAAAACATGCTGCCATGCATGGTAGCATAAGACTACCCAGCAAAATTCTGTACTTGTAGCTCATTCTTGACTATAAATCCTACAATTTGCAGAGTCTGTTACAGTATGCTTGCTGTGCATTTGCGGTTGTTAGAGTCTGATAACTGTTATAATGAACAAAGAGTTAAACAATGTCATAAGAAGATGCATCAACATGCTTCAGTGGAAAGGCAAACACTGTTATGTGTAATAACTGCATTTATGCTATGCCTCAGCTTCTGAAACCATTATGCATTGTTGTGTCAGTATTCTATGTTTCAAAGTAAAGACACATACCTGTCCAAGCTGGGCTAATTAAATTTGAAACAGTTCTTCTTTCAACATTTAAAAGTAATATAAAAGAAACATAGCATTAACTACTCAGTGCTACTGTACGTAACTAAAATGACTAGAATGGATGCATCTGAGAGAGCATAATCTTCATGTGACCACTGAGCTTGGGTCACAGTATTTTTTTTAACTAGGCAGCTGTAATGTCTGTTGACAGCTGATATAGTAAACACAGTCTGTTGCCAGTGTTCTGACATGTTTTTATTAAAAAAAAAAATGTTTTATGCATGACTACCCTTGTTTAACACAACAACAGGAAGGATACTGTGAAGGCTGAGTTATGAAGAAAGATACATGCTTTTAGTTAAAGGGAATTGTACATCTGCCTGTGCTGTCCGTGGATGATTTACTGGGTTCTGAAATTAAGAATTACATCCTCTGTGCAAGGTTTCCACTTGTCAGTTTTAAAATGAACTCTGAATGATACATATCAATACATCAGATCTGTATGATCACGTCTTAGGCATTCCACACTGATTCTTAGCTTCCACTATCTTGTTAAGAAAAACTAAAGCAATAAGTAAAACAAATGACGTTCCTAGATGTTCATAGCCCTAATGGATGAAAGAAATAACCATTTGGGCTAGGATTTATCCAGTGGTTTACACATTTTGAAATCACTTCATGGATGGAAACAATATTCGCTACTGCACCGGAAGAGTGGTATTCCATCAAGAATGACCTCTGCCTTTTTCTGCTTTTAATAAATCTTGTCTAAAAGCAAATCAAATTGAACTGAATTAAGTGGACGGCTCAGTGGATTGACAATTTGTTCAATGAGTTATGGGGCGATTTGGATACGAGGATGTACAGTATAATGAAGCACAACTGCATAATCTGTTTACGGTTAATGTAAACATAGCTCGGACATTCTGCATGTTTTTTATAACTGCAGTTTTATAATGTCTTTCTTCAAGTTTGGTTGATTTGTTGTATAAAAATGTATTTTTTGTGATGTAATTTATGCGTATGTCCTGATTAATATTACAGTCATCTGCATCATGACATTCCTTATGTTATTTATGTAAGTGAGTGCCCCTTCTTTTTTAAACAAACAAAAAAACAGAAACAAAGGAACAAGTTTTAAGTTAAGGATGGAGCAACGAATCATGTTTGGAAAACATGTTTTTTTTTTCCTTTTCCACAGGTATTTGCTACTGCAGAGCAATAAAAGTAATTATTTGACAAGAATCAGTAAGATGTTAAACCAAGGTCCCATCTGCCTTTTCTGGTAGTTGTTCAGTGGACATTAAAAGATTCCGTGACACTTCTCAAAATGTTTTTCACCTACTTAATGTGGCTGTTTGCACTTACTGTTAATGGGACCATACTGAATTTCTTAAATACAGTATCTCAGATGGGGGAAGGGACCCAACCAGAGGCATCAAGAGATTCCATCATGGGAGCCTATTGTTGTTACTGCTCCTTTGATCCTGCCTTGTCTAAATTGGTCCAGGAAGCAAGTAGGGAGGTGTGAGAGAGGCAGGCAGTGCTTTGCAGACCAAATGGAAAAAGGGAACCTACAGCTAATTAAGGACATGTAAATTAAAGTAATGGTAGCTTAATCCATTGTGTTGCTGACCCAGGGCTGGTGTGCTTCAGCGGTGGCTCCAAATCTGCATGGTACATGAATTAATGTTGGTCCAAATATATCAAGTGAATCTACTCAGCAGACTGCTGCAGAAGCTTAGAGTGTAGTTCAGAATGGAAAAATTATTGGTGTTAGATACACAACATATTATTCAGAGACTAAAGGGAGGCGGGGTTTGAATTACTTTATTTTTTAATCCAACACAATCAGTATCTATTTATTGCCATTCTAGTGTTAGGTTTTACAGGGAGTTAGAGGAGTTACTTATGCATTGATGCATTTTATCCTATGTTGAAATGTTGCACTTGCCATTAAATTGCATTAAGCAGTACATATGTGTATGTCACTAAGTTGCAAATATTACAGCAGCAGTATGATCAGCTGTGATGCAAATAAAACATCCACATACCCATTTTCTCGTGATAGTATTTAATTTCTCAAGGTAATCACTGAATGAAAACTTGAATGAACACTTGATTCCTTTTGTGCTTCTGCACTTGCACATTTGTCTAATTGGGTAGACACAGGCCCTTGATTGGTTATAGCCTGCAGAATGTTCCTTTTCTGCTGTATCTCTTACGATGTCCTAGAGTTCCAACTTTTTCTGGTGCAAACATTCAAAAAAGAGCATAAAAAGTCTATTCATGTACATGCACAATTTGATCCAGAAAGAGAGGAAGCTCTGTATGTCATCTCTTTTATCCTTTCTTTCTGCACAATCAAGTCCTGTAAATTTAAGACCTGCTGGATATGCCTGCTAAAATATCACATTAGAGAATGCATTGCATGCAGTGCAACATACAGTACTGTATGTTGTGTATTGCCTAGTGTGTTGTGACATGCTTTATGTGGCATGACAAAACTTCCAATTAAAAAACAAATTCAAGAGCATGTCAGGAACATTGTCAGTGTAAACTTGCATAACTTTGTGGTGGTGCATTTTAGGAATGCACCTAATACAAATACAGCAGGTCTTAAATTTACAGGACTTGAGTGTGCAAAAAGAAAGATTAAAACAGATGGCATACAGTACCTTTCAATATTAGGTTGTCACAACTGGAGAGTGTGTCAATTTGGAGGCTAGGGGCCTAAAACCTTATTTATTTATTGATTGAAAATGTTTCACCAGGAAAGGTACACTGAGCAAAAAGATGCTCGTCTCACGGTGCAACCTGGGGGAGGGGTTACAGAGGAGGCAGGTATACATACAATAGTTGAATTTAGCAGTAGAGCAGTACATTTGAACTTGATTCATAAGGAGAGTAGTACAGAACATGTTCATCAAGGACAGGGTATACATATCATGGGTACACATTGAGGCAAGAACAGTACAGAACATGTTCATCAAGGACAGGGTATACATATCATGGGTACACATTGAGGCAAGAACAGTACAGAACATGTTCATCAAGGACAGGGTATACATATCATGGGTACATATTGAGGCAAGAACAGTACAGAACATGTTCATCAAGGACAGGGTATACATATCATGGGTACATATTGAGGCAAGAACAGTACAGAACATGTTCATCAAGGACAGGGTATACATATCATGGGTACATATTGAGGCAAGAACAGTACAGAACATGATCATTAAGGACAGGGTATACATATCATGGGTACATATTGAGGCAAGAACAGTACAGAACATGATCATCAAGGACAGGGTATACATATCATGGGTACACATTGAGGCAAGAACAGTACAGAACATGTTCATCAAGGACAGGGTATACATATCGAGGGTACACATCGAGGCAAGAACAGTACAGAACATGTTCATCAAGGACAGGGTATGCATATCATGGGTACACATCGAGGCAATACATGAATTACATAAGTGCCAGTAACCGAACTAGAGTGCCAGTAACAGAACTTGAGTGCCGGTAGCAGAGCATGAGCTGCAGCGAGATGCACCAAGTTGACAGTTGGAGTTGGAGAGCAAAGATAGGGGGTAGAAAAGGAGTGGAGTAGTAACATTAGGTGTGGGGGGAGGTTTAGGTGAGGTGGGGGAAGGAGAGTGGAGTTAGTGGCTGTGTGTAAGGTTGAAGAGCGTAGGTTAGTTAGGAAGGAGGGAGAGAAGGGAGATATTGGAGGAGAAGAGTGAAAAAGTGAGAGTGTAAGTGCGTAGGGCAGCATATAAGCCAGACAATTAGGCATTAACCTAATGGACTAAACAATATGTTACACCTCAAACCATATTTGTAATTTTACAGCAAATAAAGAGAAGAAGAGATACAGGCATATAGAATGAATACTGGATTTTGCAGTATCGGCATTCCTTTAAAAATGGCTAAGGGCTTGAAATATGATTTGTACTTTGCTTGATGTGATTTCTGTACATGTTTTAAACATTTGCCTCTCTTTTCTCCATAGATATTTTGGTTGTAGGGAGCTTCCTCTCTTTCTGGATCTAATTGTCACAGTCTTGGGTTCTTATTTGTTGGTTTTGAGTAATTACATAATTCTCATGATGAAAATGAAAAAGAAAAATGAATGTTACAGCCCGTGAACAAGAACATATTGTGTGTGTACATGCATAGACTTTTTTAGTCTCTTTTTGGACTGTTTGCACAGGAAAAAAGTTGGAACTCTCGTACATCATAGCAAATAAGATGCCTTTTTCTTTGGGACTTGTGCCTCATCAGTTTCAAAGCCCGAGAGTTCTAAGATCATCCGGTTCTGTTGGAGTGGTCAGGAAATGAAACAGAGTTCAGAGTCCCATATTAGTAGTAAGTTTAGTATGTAATGTACTGTGCTGTATATCATCAGAGATCCCAAATACTGTACTGCCAGACCACATTAATTGCCAGTCCTTGAGTTGTACACATGACACAAGTCATGGCTTAAAAGGACCACGGTATTTCTCATATGCATTTCCATAATTGGCTGCATAGTCAGTGGATGGCGAGAGGATGGGAAATGAGGGGAACAACACCATTTTTTCCCCAACTTGTGATCGTGGATCAATTAGCAATGGGACACAAGAGCCTCCACAGCTAACAGATGTCTGAGGGCATGCAGATCCCAAATTAATTTTTTAGGAGGTTATTGGTCATGATCACACTCACTGCTATAACTTTAGAGAAATTAACATTAAAGTCTTTTAGTTTTTTCCTTTTCTCAACAAAAATGAATGAAAAAATACAATGGGGCACTTCTGAATTGAATTTATAGTTATAAATAAGTGGTGGATACATACAGTATACAGTATCAGTTAATAGTGCAATGCTTATTAGTCTCCATAAAAATTTATAGTGCCAAAACGGGAAGCAGGTTAGGGAGGTGGGACTGTTAGACTATCAGTGATTTTTTTTCACATTACAATGGGGTATTAGCAGTCCACAGTAACTTGGATGTATAACTGCCGCAAAGAGGACACATTGATGAAATAAATAATCTCCCAGCCACACAGTCATGAATTTTGTGAAAAAGACTTGTGCCCCATAACAGTACTGCAACACAGGAAAAAAAGGTTGTACTGGGAATAAGAGATATGCCATGCAACCACTTTCCAGGCCTGTGTCTATCATTCTGAGTGGTGTGGTTAAAGGTATGGGGAAACTTATCCTCGGATGACAGTTTAGCTACTCAGATAGTACCAGATGTCAGGGGAAATGCAGAAGTGTGCCAGCCACATGCAAGAGTGGATAAAAGGGGCATGGAAGTATACAGTATGCTTACCACCCCCTGGCCAATTAATAGGATGCAACTACTGTATGTGTGAAAAAGCACCACCTGGCACATTTTCCATGCTAGTACTTAACTGACTTTTAATTAATTAAGCTCAAGATAGGCATACCACTGGACAAAGCTTGCCACACACTGCACCGCATAATGCACCACTGATGCTACCGTCAGTACCACTTAATGCTGGGGTACCGGACAACTTAACTGTAGCAAGCACTGTATATACAGGGAAAAAATGCACTAAAACAGATTATTAATACTGTTTTCACAATTCACACACAAATACATATATAAACTTCATGCAGGCAGAGTTTTTACTAAAATACTTAAATAAATAAAGTTATAGCTAAAAGATAAGTGTCAGTGGCTCAGTAGGTAGCACACTCGCCTCTGAGGCCGGGAGATCAGAGGGCTGTGGGTTCAGTTCCCACATCTGGCACTTTGGTTAATATCCCAGTACTGACACTGTAGTGCACCATGAGAGGGGTGCTACACTTCTGAGGTGCTGTCTTTCAGATGAGACGTTAAATCGAGGTCCCATCTGCCTGGATTGGTGGTAGTTCAGGTGGATGATAAAGATCCCATGGCACTTATCGAAAAGAGTAGAGAATTTCCCGGTGTCCTGGCCAAATTTCCCTCATTCACTAAAAATACTACCAACAGCTTAATCTGGTTCAAGGTCAGTTGGCATTCATCTGTATCCCCTCCCCCAGGTCATGCCTGAAAATAGGCAGGATTTGTCTAGTGCACTTACCCAGTCAACAAAAACTAAATAAAAATAAATAAATAAAGAATACTAATTTGGGTTACAGTATGCAGAAACCAATGGGAAAAATATATACAGGAAAAAAACACACTAAA
Source organism: Neoceratodus forsteri (assembly GCA_016271365.2). Taxonomy (NCBI): domain Eukaryota; kingdom Metazoa; phylum Chordata; order Ceratodontiformes; family Ceratodontidae; genus Neoceratodus; species Neoceratodus forsteri. Next base: position 426,318,283 of record CM028138.1, read on the forward strand.
ACTTGTTAGCTACCTTAAGTATGAAGATTTCAAAGTCCAGGGAATCACTGGTTTGCAAAAAATATTTCAGTCTTTCTGTAGCAACCTTGTGATCAGGAGAAAGACTCCAAATAGAATAGCTTCTGTATGTTAGGTGGAGTCCAGATGAGGAAGTGTGTTTAAAATGCCTTGAGCTGGGCTATTTATACCTGTCTGAATTAGCAGTGTCATCACTGTCCAGCTCAGAGCAACTACTCCGTTTTGCCAGGAGATATCTCTTTTAGGCCAGAAGACGGCACTGTTGCACTGTTTCCAAAATTTCCAAACATATTAAGAATTAGATTCTGAGACCTATAATTAGCATGGATATGATGTTTCAGAGTTAAGCCCTTAGAAGTCCCCTGTAGATCATTGGCACCCGTAAGAAAAAATTCACACATGTTCTCTAGAAAGCCTGTTCCTCTCCCATTACCTCATACAATGTAGCATATTATAACAGCTTCCTTAGATCAAAGCATTCTGCTCCTGAGTACATGGTCTTATCACATACGATTGGATTTTGGCATATCTCTGTAAAAAAAACTAGGATTGCAATTTCAGTTCCTGGCAAACAGCTGCCTTCACGTCAAAAGAAGGTGAAGCCTTTTTTTTCATCTAGTCTTTTCCTTATGTGCCTTTGTGCTGACACTGGCATGTACAGTACATATAATTACATAAAAAAATATATATACAACAGAATAATATCTACAAATAAGGGCTAGCAGTGGGGTAGCTCACTACAGTCACCATTTTTTGCAGTTTTTTACTCATCACCTTGTGCCCACTAGGAGTGGAATTTTTTTGTGAATTTGTTATTGTAGAAACAGCTTGGGTAACAGAACTGCCATGCATTTAGTGAAAAAATATTACTCTGTTGCAAAGTTATTCAGTTTTAAGTTCCCATTATTTTTAATGGGAAGATCACTCTCCAGGATAGAGGGTTTTTTTGAAAAAGGATTTTGGCCTCATGAAAAAGGATTCTTTTTTTTGTGGGGGGTCCAATCCTTTTTTGCCAGAAAAAAATCCTTTTTCATGAGCCACCATCTTGTTTTCTTTTTTTCACACAACAAATTGTCATAACACTGTCCAGGATGTCTTTTACATACATCCAAACATGTATGTTGCTCATCAGGAGCTGATGAGCTTCACTTAATATTTTTTTATAGCTCTCATGGCCTCTGAACTTTTTTTTTTAATATTTAAATCCTTTTTGGTCACTCACTAAGATCCTTTTTTGTGAATCATTTTTCGTTCAAATGAAAAAGGATTATGAGTGATGAAAAAGGATTTGGGACACACAGAAAAAAGCCTTTTCCCAACCTTTCCCAGTAATTTTCTGTTTACGTGTGTAATGGTCCTCCCCCCTTGGTTAGTTTTCCATAGTGTAGTGGTCCCTCTCCCCAGTCACCGATCCCATATGAATATTAGTTTTTCATAGCATAGTGGTTCCTCCCCCTCTCCCAGTAACTGATCCCATATTAAACAATAGTTTTCCATAGTGTAGTGATCCCTCCCCCCTTCCCGGTCACTGATCCCATATGAATATTAGTTTTCCATACTGTAGTAGTCCCTCCACCCTCCCTGGGCACCAATCCCATATTAAATAGTTTTCCATATTGTAGTGGTCCCTCCCCACACCCACCAATTGCCATTCCTCATTTCCTTGGTGTCTAGTGGCATCCCCTACCCATCAGTCACTTGCCCATTTCTCTGGTATTTAATGGCACCCTCTACCTGCAGATCACCATTCCCCTTCCCATTTTTATATTCCCTGGTGTCTAGTAGCACCACTCACCCTCCCAATGTGGCCAAAACCTGAAATAAAGAAAACGGTGCTTCAAAGTTTTTTTTTAACCTTTAAAAAAAGCTCCCTTACTGATCACCCCCCACCTCCCACTCAGCACCCACTACCTCACACCCCCCCACCTGAACAGGTCCAAGGTTCAAGACACACCCTCCGATCAAAGACACGTCTTGCTGCTGGAACCGGCAACTGCAATATGATAAACTAAGGTAAATGCAGTTCAATGTATTTCAATGGAAATTTCAAATTGTATGCATAACTTAGCCATTTTTTGAGATTTTGACCCCAAATTTTCCATTTTATTTTGGGGACCCCACCCCATGAACAATAGGACTGTCATTATGCAACCTCCACTGAAAGGTGATTTTGCAGTCACTTGGTGAATTCACCTTTCAGGTGGGATTTGGAAGTTCTTTCTGCCCTTGTTCATGAGGTGGAATCATAAGAAGGTCATGTTGAAAATTTGGGGTCAACCTATGACAAAATGCTAAAGTTATGACCATTTGTTGCAATTTCACTGTGCACACTTGTACCTTTCAAAATTTTTAATATTTTGACCCCAGATTTCCAACATAGCCTTCTTATTACCCCACTTCATGAATGTCACAGCTGTCATTTTTCAAATCCTGGCCAAAATGTATTTTCGCACTTGTGGTGCGGAATGGCATTGCAGTTGTGCAGAATTATGTTTTGGAGGGGATTAAAAAATTTCTGAACTGGGTACATGAGGTGGGGTAATAAGATGGCTATACTGACAATTTGGTCACTGTTGTCCTATAAATGGAAGCACAGGGCCCTCCTCTATGGAAGGATGGGAGCACAGGATCTGAAGGACCCTGCTCTCCCACGGTAAAATAAGGATACTATTATATTATCTCAAAAAGTAAGGAAATAAGTTGCAAAAAACTTTAATGCTTCAGTTAGGGTCAAAGCGAGGAAAGGTGGGAAATGAGGCATTAGGGTTTCCAACCCTAACACCTCACCCCCCAAAGCAGACAGAAGAACAGATGTGGAGTGTGCCTTGAGCTTCTCAGGCCGAACGCTCACCCCCATTCTCATAAAGTCTACACATCTGACCTTATTTACAGATGGAATGGGGTGAATAAAAGGCTTGAGAAGCCCAAGGTATACCCCACACCTGCTCTCCTGCCTGGTTTGGGAGGGTGTAATGTTAGGGTTGGACACCCTAATGTCTCATTTCCAACTTTTGTCACTTTGACCCTAACTGAGCATTAACAAAGTTTTTTTCAACATATATATATATATATATATATATATATATATATATATATATATATATATATGTGTATATATTGCAAACAACTATATTAATGCATTTATTAGGCTTAAATCACAAAACATACAAAGTTGGGAAATAGAAAAATATGGTAAAAAGTCCTTGGAACCTTGGTAAATCAGTGGTGTGGTGTTCTTCTGGGTTTCACAATCATGGAATGTAATATTCATACTACCTTAATCTTGACACTGTCTTGGCAGACAAAGTAAATGAAACAGCAATATTTGGATACAGAATGCTAATATTAGGGTAATGTCAGCTCTGCATTGCATGATCATTCAAAGCCTGTGGAACCATTGGGGCACTAATGAGGTAATGACGAGTAGCATTATGATTTCAGCCCTCCAAGATGGAATTATATCATGAGTACACAGTACCTTCCTAGTAATTGTTTTATATAATGCATAAAGATAGTCAAGATTGTTTGTAGTTCAGAAATATCTTCATTTCATGTATCATTTAATATGTTTATTGAATAGTACATTTGTTTTAATTGATTGTTAATTAGGTACTAATTGAGTAAGCAATAAGACATGATGGGGTGTGCGTTACACAGTTCTAACACATGGCTGAAGGTGTAGTGAGGCACAAAACTGCAGGCCGAGTGCGTTCAGTCCCCTAGCCATGTGTTAGAACTGTCTAACGCACATCCCTGGCATGGCTTATTGCACTTATAAAATGGATCTGTGTATTCAACATGGGATTTCTAATTTTAGCTGTGCATTAGACACTTCTAATGCATGGCTAACAACCAAATGAGATTGCTTGAATGCTCATTTTATAATTTAATTTAAAGAGCTGCTGATGCCTTAAAAACTTTGAAAAACATAATAATTAGGTACAATTCAGTTTTCATTCCATATATATTCCAAAGATTCCTCCTCCCCAGTATTTATTGCTAAGGACATTTGCATGAATGCATGATCTTTATCCTTCAGGGTTTATCTACTTCTATAGCTAACTCCCTCCTTCAAGTCATAATCCTCTGTTGTGACATCACAGTCTCTTGCCATGGGAGTAACCATGATGTCACAAGCAGTGCATTATGACCTCATGTAGGGAGACAGCAACAGGAACTGATGAACTCTTCAGGAGAAAAGATCTTGTTTTCATGCAAATGACCTCAGTAATAAATAATGGGGAGGAGGGATACAGAACTAATGTGAAATACAAGCTGGACTGCATCTAAATATTATGTTTTGGTACAGCTCTCCTGAAGGCACCAACTGCTCTTTAAATATGTCATTGTTTTTATTGCTATGGTGTATAGAATTGAATGCTGTGCTAAATAGATTTAATTGTCGAGTATATTGATTTAATTGATGGGTAGATGGTGTAATAACTTGATATAGCACACAGTAGGGTGAGAGTTCACTGGATGACATAGGCACTTACATAGTGTATGCTGAGCCAAGAGGCGACAGGCTACGCGTTTCTGAACACACACACACTGGAGGAGTGATTATACCTACTAATGAACACAACATGCTGGAGCGTGTTCTCGCATGCATCAAATGGTCAGGTATTAACAATATTTTCTTATAAATGCATCACCATGTGTTCAATTGAATATAGGCAAATTAGGTGACCTGGTTCATCCAATCAGTTGCAGGGTCAAGGTCCTGTTTGTGTACTCACTGTCTCAACCAAGAGATGCAGGCCTCACAGGATGAAGCAGGTGTCCACTCCAGGCTCTGGTTCTCAGCTCTCATAATACACGTAGCACTGAAGTCATGGTACACCTGTCTCATCGCCTTCTCTAGCACATCATGCAGGTCAGCTCAGTTGTGGCTCTCTTCACTGGTGCCTATCTCAGACTGCCTGGTATGAACCTGTACTAAAGGGCTTCCACCTTCTAGACCAGCAAACTCCAAGACAAGCCTACAGAACTGTAGGTCAGTCACCTGGTGGCTAGTGGCAATGGCTCCCTAGCCCTTTAGGCTGTGTTACAGTTGCAGACCCTCAGGCATGGGTACTCTCAAGGCATGCTGAACAGCTCAACAGCAGAGTGGCTTACCTGTGCAGAATGACTCCCTCCAATTGCTGCAGTTGGTCTTATGCTGCACATAGCAGTCTCCTGCTTCTCTGATATTGAAGAACACTTCACCATCCAACAATTGGTGCTGTGTTCAATTCTCACTTCACTCTGACAATTGCTGGCTCTCTTCAGACTGCTTTTCACAACCTCTGCCCAAACTACCCACTGACAGCACATGGTCACAGTCTGACACACGCTGGGCAGAACTTGTGGGTTTCATTAGAGTTTACAGCTTACTGGTTGATCGGTCTTTCTGTCTGTCACAGAAGAATACTCCTTCTACAGTCATTTGATGTCTGTGTCACACATGGGTGAAATAATGAAGTCCTTCAGTGTCCCATGAGCCCTTCTGGCCCAGTTGCAGTTTCTTAGGACATGACTGGCTGGAGAAGCTGCGCTCTGGCCCACTGCCATGCCACAGAGACAACGATGAAGAAAAATGGTTGTTTCCATAATCCACAGGGGCACTGGCTCCACAAAGTCCTTTATTTCAAAAGGGCTACTGCCCTGAACATATTTATATACCCAGTTTGTGTGCGGGGGTCTGCAGTACAGTAGGGTTGTGATTGGGGCTGTTTGATGTAGTTGTTGGGGAAATCCCCACTCTCTAGCACACTGCACTTCTTGGCAGCAGCAGTGAACCTTTTTTCCTAAATGGCACTGAATGCACTGAAGGACTGAATTGTCCTCTTCACTCCCATGCCAGACCCTTTACCAGTCCAAGTCTCATGGGGGATCCAGTGGGAAGCACAGCAGTGGCAGCAAGGTGAAAGTTTAGGCTTCAGAGAATCAAAGTTAAGACCCATCAATGGGCAGGGATTTCAGTTTGATCAGAGAACACCACAAATATCTGAGCACCAATATCATATTTTCAGTGGGGTCCAGCTTTTACCCCTTTTCACAGCAGGGTGAACTGAAGCACTGAGAGTTTAAGTGACTTGCATAGAGCCATGCAGCAGTTAAATGACTCTGGCGGATTTGAACCTGAGTCTCCTGGTACCCAAGGCTATGCTCTAACCACCACTTGTGGCAATGGGTCCTGATCTACACTGAATAAATAAACTGCATGATGCAAGTGGTGAACTATCCCCTAGTTACCTTACATGTGCAACTCACAAAATTGAATAAGCAGCTGTTAAAAGGAGTAAAATAAACTGTTGCAATTAGGATAATTAATAGGCTTTAAGTGTTAAAAACAGTGTGTTCTCTTGGCAAATAAAGTGTGTAGTTAATAGGTTGTATGTGTGCCTCCATGCTGTACGTATCTGAGTATATACATTTATATTCCAGTGCAGCGTCTGAATCAGCATAGTACAGCTTACATTAAAAAGACAGTTGGCTCCACAGAGGTGGGACACTACCTGGGAGGGAGACCATGGACTGCCTGGCATTCGATCAATTATCGAGGGGCATTGGTATCAGCAGTGAAGGTTGCTGCTAATATGCACTCCCAGCCACATTCACATGGTCAGTACATAACACACACTTACATGATCTATACACAACACACTTACCTGATCTATACACAACACACTCACATGGCCTGTACACAACATACACTCAAATGGTCTCTGCACAACACACAGTTGCATTGTCTGCACTCAATGCATACTCACATGAGCCCCTATGCACCAAGGGGCATTGTGCCTACACACCATGGATCCATGGTGCATAGGCAAGCCTAAGTTAGAATGCTATGCATCTGGGGTCCCATGGACCCCTGGTGGCATACACTGAAAGGATAAGCAATGCTCATGCACTTGATCCCCTGGTAGCTCATGTAGCTATGACAGTCTGGGGGCAAATCTAAGGGCGTGCCCACACTCTGTGCCATTGATGAAGACATGGAGTGCTGGACAAGTGGGGGTGCAGGACACAGCAGCAGGGATCCTGCTGTATCCTCTTCATGTCCCCCATAGAACACACCCTCTGGCCACGGTAGGATGTAAACTAGTTATGCCATGATGCCCCGCCCTCAGGTGAAGAAGGGAGGGCTGGGGAGGTAGCAATTTGGGCACTTGCCCGTTGCTTTCACTGATATGGGACTTGTGCTGTCCCACAATTCTCTGCTTCATGTGGAGCAGGGGATCCATGTTTGAACTGGGTAGGGCATCTGAATGGATGCTCTCCTGTGTCCTCCGATCGACTTCTCATGCACCAGTGCACCAGAAGGGGTGGGCCATGGACAGGCACCCTGTGGAGGCATGTGTTTGTGCATGCTGAGCCCTGTCCACCTTTCTGCGAGTGCAGAGCTGCACGGCCCAGGTATGCGTACCTGGTACAGCATAGCACATAATCCCCATCGTCTGTACAAAACACATGTGCATAACCTGTACACAATGCACACTTACATGGTCTGTGCACAACACAAACTTGCATGACCTGTACAAAAACATGCACTTACAAGGCCTGTGCACAACACGCATTCACACTGCCTGCGCACAACACACTTGCATGGTGTCTGCACAACACACACTCTCATATTATCTGTGCACATCACACACACTCATATTGTCTGTACACAACCAGTACTCGCATGGTCTTGCACAACATGCACTCACACGGGCTCTGTACAACACACACTCACAGGGTCTCTGCACTCTGCAGAAACACACTCATGTGGTCCTGAACAACACGCATCATATGACCCGTGCACAACATACAGTCACATGGGCTCTGCACAACACACACTCAAATGATCTGTGCACAACATGCACTCATATGGTCTCTGCGCAGCACACACTCACATGGTCTGTGCTCAGCACACACGCAAATAGTCTGTACACAACAAACACATAGTTTCTGCACAGCACACGCTTGCATGGTCTGTACACAGTACACATTCACATGACCTGCTTCTACACAACACACATGTACTTGGTCTCTGCACAACATACACTCACATAGTTTATTTATTTATTTAGATTTTGTTGACTGGGAAAGGAGGACTAGGCAATTCTGCCTATTTTCAGCTTTGTTCGGGTGGGGGTACAGATGGTGACCAGCTTAAATTGAACCAGATTAAGCTGTTTGTGGTATTTTTAGTGAATGGGGTAAATTTGGCCAGGATCCCGGGGAAATTCCCCTTTTTCTTGGTGAAGGATAAATGCTCAGGGGGTATATATTATGTTTTCTTGCTATACAGGCCAGGTTCGCAAACTAACAGATCTGATTCTAGGTGGAGTACTGATATTGGATGTTTTGTATAAATGGTTTGGAGCTGCACCTTATTAATGAGTATTGCCCAAAACCTAAGACATCTAGGCTTGATGTATTTAAAGAAATAAGACCATTGTTATATGCCACTAAAGGTGTTATTCTGTGGCAGATCTGAATTGTGGTTATTATGCTGATGGGATGAGAGGTGGTGATAAAAAAATGTATTGTGATTCTCATTTTTTAACAACAGCAATTTCTTCTGCACTCCTCATAGATGCTGCTGGTGCATCTGTCTCCCTTAGAGACAATACTTAAGGCACATGACTGCAAGGATAGATTTTTTTTTTGTTCTTGTTTCCGTGGTTGTCTGTCCAGAAAATGTCTACAATGCCTATAGAAACCTCTGCCCATAAGGCAGTACTGATTGCAGTTGGCTCAGAATCAGTTCCACAGTCAAGGCCTTCTATGTGTAGACCAAATTACTTCATGTTCGAGGATAAAACAGTTAAAGAGAGCATGTGGGATTTTTTTCAGGCCCAAATTATGGTAACTAACATGTCTGATGATATAATGGAATGGTGGAGCTCTGTAAAGAGGGATCTGAAGGAGCTGTGTGTCTCTCTTGCAAGAAATAAAAATAGGGGAGAATATTTGAGATATTTGCAATTAAGGCGCCAGCTGCAAACACTGTTTACTTTGGCAGTAGAAACATAACAAAACTATACAGAGCAAATTGTACAAAAGAAATGAGTACTAAGCAAGCAATAACACACGACGAGGTGTGGGTTACGTGCTGATAAGGGCACACCCAGGGATGTACTAAGGCATGAGACACTTGCGCCGAGTGCCTTATGCCCCTGGGCGTGCTCTTATCAGTATGTAACCCACACCTCAGAGTATGTTATTGCGATTATAAAATGGGTATAAATAATAAATGAATAGAGACAAAGTTTTTTTTTATTGAAGAAATTTATTAAAGTAATTTTTTTGGTTTTTTGGTATGTGGGACATAAAATAGTCCCTCACAGCTGTAACAGTAACATTTAAACTGTAATAAATTAACTTTTGGCTTAGGTTAGTACATTTGTAAACTGCAGTAAATAAATAAATGTTGGTTTAGGTTAGTACATTCAGTAAATTGGTTTTAAAATGTTCATTTGTTAAACAAAGTTTGTTTTATATTGTATTTTTTTCTTTATGTTTAGTTTAGGATGGTGTTACTTTGAAAAGTTAATGACTTCTACGTGATGCATCACGCAGTTTTGAATGAGAAATAGAGTATCCATGGTGGTGTCTTTAAATTGTTGTATGACTGTTGTTGTCAAGGGGATGCTGTCTTCTGATTGGTTTCTGTTGTCGGATGTTACATGTGTTTCTGTTTGGGGTGGTTGACCCAGATTGCTGCAGCATGGCTGATTGGGGATAACATTTGCAGAGGTGAATATTTTGGTTATTTCTGACTGTTTGGTGCAAGTCAACTGATCGAGATTAAGGTTTGTAAATCTGGTTAGGTCTAGTGTCTTGTCTGTTGATTTGTTGGAGGATATATACGTGCAGGACGGATGATCAGGAGGCAGCATTTTGGATGTTGTAGGGGAAGTGGTGCAAGATGGCCACTTGTGGAGAACCACTGTAGAGTTTGGGAAGTTTTTTGGTATGTCTTTACTTTTGTGGGATAAGATGTTGCTCCATTTTCTTCTGTCTTCTGGCTCAGCTGCCCAGTAAGATCGGAGACTAGATTCAGCCTTATGGCCTGTGACAGCCATGATTTCTCGAGAGTCTAGGCCAGCTTGGGATAGGAGCTGGACTACAGTTGCACGAACTGAGTGGTTCGTGTACCTTCTGGTCAAGTTAGCTTCTTCACTAATTTTGGGCATCATATTGGCTAAGTAGTTAATGCCTAATGGCTCTCTTGTGTACCAGGTTTCTGCAGTGTTTAATACAGAGTCTGGTATTCGTCTTGGGTGAAGGTAGAAAGCAGGAGGATCGGGGGGGCAGCATTTTTATATATTTTTTGAAAGACGCTATGGGGCACAGTGTATTTTGTGGAAGTTGGTAGATGTAGCCATGGTGTTGTTGTTTTGTACAGTCATTTTATTTATGATTTTTTATACTCGTTAAAAGTGAGTGTCACGAACTCTAGGCCATCCTCATTGGTTTGGATTTCAAAATGTTCCGGTTTAAGTTGTCGTAGTCCCTCTCTGCCTCTATGTGCAATGCATAGTTGAATATCAAGCCAGACCTTAAAAAGTAAGCCTCGGAGTGTGTTTGGAAATAGAGCTGCAGAGGTTCTAACCTTGGTGAGGTCTTGTTTGTTGATTGCTGCATGATGCTCAACTCGATCTTTGCCTTCCCTTCTGTATTTCTTTAAAATTGCTGCAAATATATTGTTGGCAGGGTTCAGGTCTGAGTGGCTGTATAGATTGATATTTCTACTTAGAGGTGGTGCATTTATATGACAATTTAGTCCTGCTCGTAGTGATATTAAACTAGCTACATTATATTGTGTGCCATCTGCTTGACAAACTTCTTCATAGTATTTTCATAGTAGTGAACACAGCTCCGTCATTGCAATACTTTTTAGGTCAACTTGTATTCCTTTTGCTGTGCACCAGCTTTCAAATACTGACACTGCCCAAATAGTGGTTTTCAGTGTATTTACTTCATCTTTCTGTTTCTCTAGTTCTTGCAGTTCTTTGTTTGACAGTTCCATGTATGTATCGAGATGTTTCATTTTTCTTTTCTTTTTTCTAGGTTCCAGTGCTGAAGCAGAGGTTCCTGGCAATTCAGTGTTTGAGGAGATGGTGTCCGTTTCTACAGAAGGAGAGGTTGGCTGTGGTGACAGATGTGATGGGCCCATTGAACTTGTCGTGGCTGCCAGAAGAGGCTGTTCATGAGAGAAATTGGCAAGGTGGGTGTCAGCAGTGTTTGGGATGTCTATTGGGAGGTTGTTGGATGTTGTATTTATGCTCCTACTTTCATTTGTGGAGTATAGGGCAGTGTCAGTTATGCCCATCTGTGTTGCTGTTCTTACAGTCTGCGTGATGGTATGAGTCAGGTGCACAGTGCTGCTACTGGCCGTGGTTTTGGCCCTGTTGTCAGAGGATTTCACAGATGTACTGACGGGATCATTATTAAACAGAATGGCAAGATTTGTTAGCGTTTTGGTAAAGTCTAATTTGAAGTTCACTTCTGACATGTTTAGTGTGCTTTTCAGTTACCTTTTCTGTCAAACCTTTTGAGGTGCAGTTCCGTGTCGGCACTGAATGGCTGGATCCCCATAAATTAAGCTGTCATAGATGGTTTTGTTGAAGGGGTCACTCGGTAAAGATTTCACCATGGAAATTACAGCTTTTCTTTCGTTTTCAGGTCGTACCATGCTGATCTGACAGGTATGAAGTTTTGTATGAGTGTCTCTTTCCTGCTACTGATCGCTCAGCTATGATAGCTTTTGTTTTGCTTTGATAGTGCTCACTGATTTGCTGGTGCTATGTGGTCACTGGGCAGATGTTAGTGCCGCTTGGCTACAATACTTGCCGATAAGGACATGGTCAACAAGGTGCTGCAGCCAATCAGATCTTTCATTTTTTTCTACCCATTTTGTAACTGCCAATATAATACATTGTCTTGTTTGTTACAAGAACAAAAAATTTGGGACACAAGGTAGGAGAGCACAGACCAATCCTTTTGAAGACTGTGCAGGCAGAACAGCAAAACAAAGTACCTTAAAATTAAAGGATGGCTCGGGTACTATTAAATCAAAGCAAGAAGACATTGCGGAAATGGTAAATGCATTTGTCAGTTGCACCATTGGGGCAAGGTCGGTCGAAGTGTCAGAGGGGGACATTTTATTTGGACACTTACACATACCAGAGTTACCAGAGGAAGCTGTGGATAAGATGTGGGCAGATATACAGAAGCAAAAACTTTTAGATGCTATAAAATCATGGGCCTGGATATTCAGAAGGGTTGCTCATGGCGCAACACTGTTGCACCATGTGCAACCCACTGATGTGCCCCAGCGTGATATTCAAACGGGGATTGTGCCTGGCACAAATCCCGATGCACCGGAGTGCATCAGTAATGTATGGGGCGCAGGTAGGGGGGGCGTGCCCATGCATACTCTGCACATCCCGATATTCAGCCTGGGATGTGCTGAGCCCATGCATGCACAACCCCTATTTGCGCTGCACACAGGTGAGCCCCAAAAGAACAGCTGGCCACCCCTGGGTGAGCTGCTGTATTACTGAAGGCTGGCAACGGCAGCTGCCACTGTGGGTGGCCACCCGATGCTCTGGTTGCATCTTCGTGGCGGCGCCCCCCCATGCCCGATCACGGGCATACATAGAAGTATATAAACGTTCCATACCCCTGGTGGTCCAGTGGACCGCTTGCAGCCCGATCATGGGCTTAAGTATCAACTCAATCGTCCCATATCTGTGGTGGTCCAGTGGACCACTTGCAGCCCAATCACGGGCCTAAGTTATAATGTAAATGTTCAATATCCCTGGTGGTCCAGTGGACTGCTCGCAGCCCGATCACGGGCGTCAGTAACACATTAATGCCACAGCAACCGAACCCTGGTGGTCTGCGGTACCCCCTCCCACCGCCCACTGAGCCTACCAGCCCTCCCCAGTCAGCGGCAGGCAGCAGCTCCCCACCCACTTGCTGCCCCACCACCCACCGACTGACACCGTCCGGTGGGCTGTCGCCCATTGGTCCACAGCATGAGCCAATGGGTATGCAGCCCCGTACCGTACTACACAGTCAGATATGTGAATGGATCATTCACATATCTGGATTGTGTAGTACAGTATGGGCTGCACGTCCATTGGCTCACGCTGTGGACCAATGGACGTACAGCCCTACCATACGGTGTCAGTCGGCAGGCGGCGGGGCGGCAAGTGGTTGGGGAGCTGCCACCCATCACTGACCGGGGGGGGAGTGGGGCAGTGGGGCTCAGTGGGCGGATGGGGAGAGGGGTACTGCTAAACCACCAGGGTTCAGTTGTTGTGGCATTAAAGTTTTACTGATGCCCGCGCTTGGGCTGCGAGTGGTCCACTGGACCACCAGGGATATTGGACGTTTTTATTTTAACATATGCCCGCAATTGGGCTGCAAGAGGTCCACTGGACCACCAGGGATATTGGACAAATTCTTTTCATACTGAAGCCCATGATCGTGCTGTGAGTGGTCCACTAGATCACCAGGGATATTGGACAATTTATTGTCATACTAACGCCCGTGACCGGGCTGCAAGTGGTCCACTGGACCACCAGGGATATTGGACGATAATTTAAATCTACATATGCCTGCGATTGGGCTGCAAGCGGTCCACTGGACCACCAGGGATATTGGACGATAATTTAAATCTACATATGTCCACGATCGGGCAGTGGGGCACATTGCCGCGCTGTGCAGGGGGTGTCGGTCCCCGACGGCTGCAGCCTGGCAGGGCGCCAGGCGCAAGTTGCCGGGGATTGGCGCACCTGCATGCAAATGGGGCCATAATGACATGCAAATGGCCCCATTTGCACCTTGCATGCATTATGGCTCCATTTACATGTGTACTTTTGAATATCGCGGTTGTCGCACCTAGCACAATGGAACTTGCACTGGCGCATCCCCTGCTCCACTCTGGCCCGCCAGGCTGGTGCGGTGCCACTGTCTGTCACGCCTCATTGGCCAGAGTGTGATATTCAACGATGCTGTGCCATGGTGCACCTCCATTGAATATCACCCTGTCAACACCCCTGCGCAGCCCATTTGTGCTGTGCCCAGGCTTGCGCCACAGCCTGGTGCAGTCTGAATGTCTGGGCCTCTGAATACAGCACTGCCATGGTAGTGATGGCATTCCTGGGGAGGTGTACAAACTGTTTCAAGAGGTTTTGACAAATAGTTTGGTACATTTGTATGATAACAATGCTGTCCAAGAAATTGTTGGAACAGACAATGCTCAGTGAATCTTGACATAATTACAAAAATAAGGGGAAAAAGAGGATATTAATAACTGGAGACTATTAAGTTTGCTTACTGTGGACCTTAAAATCCTGCTAAAAATCTTGAGAATTGGCTGGCAACCGCAGCATCTCACCTAATTTTAACTACACAAACATATGCAATAGCTGACATAAAGATACAAGATTTCTTTCTTTCTTTATTTAAAAGCTTCACCAGGAAAGCACACTGAGCAGCATTGCATGTTTCCAGGTGCATCCTGGGAGAGTGGGGAAGGGAAGTAACAAGCAGAGCAATTGCAGTCAAAACAACAAGTCAGCAAAACATATATAGAGAGAGTATTTCACAATTGCTCAACATTTCAGTTACAATATTACACGTTAGTAAATGCAGTCTGTTGGAGTGATGACAAATACTGAGGAATGGACTAGAATAGGTGCAAGATAACCTGGTGCTATTGTGTCAGTTGGTGGAACAAGGAAAACTGGGTAAAATGGAAGGCTTTCTCCAGACCTTGGATCAGAAGGAGGCCTCTGATAGGGTGAACCATAAGTTTTTATGGAATATCTTGGTACAGTATGAGATCATGGTTTTGTTCATAGACTAGATTAGGTTCTATATTAATCAGGAACCGTGTTCCCTGTACTTACTGGGGTTCAAGGGAAAGAAACTGACATATGCTCAGGGGTCAGGCAAGGGTGCCCCATGAGCCTGGTCCTTTACCTATTTGTTTTAGATCCTATATTGCAAACCATTAAACAAGACCATCTCATTAAAAGAATAAACACAGCATATGGGGTGTTGTAGCATAAATGTGTTGCTTATGTAGATGATGTTTACTCATTGGTGGGTGATACACAATGAGGTATTAGGGCTTGAAGCCATTTTATTTATTTTGTAATTGTCAATTTATACTCCCATTTTGGTCATTTTGGCAGATACATGGGATGTGCCTAATTTTAAGAGACTTCCTTATAGAAGCCTTGTACGTGAAAGTTGATTGTACGTGGTCAGGGTGGCCACAAAGTACTGTATTACATATCGTTGCAGGCCTAACATGGTGCATATGGTAGGCAAGATGCCAATATGTATTAAAAAAAAACAAGGAAACATTGGTTTAGGGATTGTTAAATATGGTTGGGTTAGAATTATGTACTCAATGGGTGGGATATTCAAAGGGGTTGCGCATGGCGCAACAGTGGTCCACCATGCGCAACCCACTGATGCACACTGGTGCGATATTCAAAAGGGGATGTTGTGCCGGGCAGATCCTGATGTGCCAGGGTGCACCAGTAATGTATGTAGCGCAAGTGCAGGGGGCGTGTCCATGTATATTCTGCACATCTCGATATTTAGCCTGGGATGTGCGGCGCATATGCTAGTGCAACCCCTACTTGTGCCGCACACTGGTGCTCAAAGTTGAGCCCAAAGGAAATAGGAGCAGGGGCTGGCCATCCACAGGTGAGCTGCCGTATTGCAGGGTGTAACACGGCAGCTGCCAGGGAATGTGTTAGGTGATTTAAAATATACTTATGCCTGCGATCAGGCATTGGGACACATTGCCACGATGTGCAGGGGGCATCGGTCCCCGACGGCTGCAGCCTGGCAGGGCGCCAGGCGCAAGTCGCGGGGGATTGGCGCACCTGCATGTAAATGGGCCCATAATGACATGCTAATGGCCCCAGTTGTGTCTTGCATGCATTATGACACCATTTGCATATCCACCACTGAATTTCACCGCACCTGCGCCTAGCGCAACCATACGTGCTCTGGCACATCCCCCTGCTCCACTCTTTCCACTTGCGCTGGTGCAGTGCCACTGCACCTTGCGCAATGCAGGAGGCCAGGTCGCAATATTCAGTGGTGCTAAGCCATGGTGCAGCTCCCTTGAATATCACCCAGTCCATGCCTTGGTGCATCCCAGTTGCACTGCGCCCTGTTTGCGCCCCTGCCAGGTGCATTTCTGAATATCCCACCCAATATGTATGAAAAAAAGGAAACATCAGTTTAGGGATTGTTAAATATGGCTGGGTTGGAATTATGTACTCAATATGTATTAAAACAAGCATTTGTCAATGCCGAATGTTGCTTGCTTGTATGTGCTGTTTAGGTATTTGGAAGTGAGCGTTCCATGCCTTCCTCCCAAGTCATCCACTGTGTCTTTCCGCTCAGTATTCACAGAAGAATGGGAGGGGCAAGGGCCACAGCAGTACAGCAGTTGCCAAGGGGGTGAAGAGGTGGACAATAGTCCATTCAAAGGCAAAAGAGTCCTGCAGGAGCTCACTAAATTGAAGGTGGACAAAGCGATGGAACCAGATGGCATACGCCCAAGGATATTAAGAGAACTGTGAAGGGAGATAGCAGTATCTCTGGCAGCCATGTTCACTGAGTCATTCAACATGAGTGAATTGGAGGAGGGCACATGTGGTCCCTCTATACAAATGCAGCAGCAGGGGAAGAGGCAGGAAACAATAGGCTGTTCAGCCTCACCTCAGTAGTGAGGAAGATCATGGAGGCATTGCTTAAAGAAAGGACAATGGGGCATCTAGAAGCCATTAGAGCCCAGGACCATAGACAACATGGATTCACAGTGGGAACATCGTGTCAGACAAATCTGGTTGATTTCTTTGACTGGGTGACAAAGGAAGTGAATCAGGGTGGGGCAGTGGACAATGCTTACCTTGATTTCAGCAAAGCCTTTGACACCATCCCACATAGGAGGCTGATAAACTAGCTGGGTAGGCTGGGCATGGGGGAAAGGGTGGTAAACTGGGTTAGAAACTGGCTAACAGACAGGATGCAGAGAGTGGTGGTAAATGGGGTGCAATCTAGGGAGAGGGGGTGACCAGTGGGGTGCTGCAGGGTCTTCATTAGCAACATTGCAGAACGGCTGAAGGGAATTTTTTCACCAAATTTTCAACATAGCCATTTTAAGACCCCTGCTCATGAACAGCGTCACTGTGATTTTCTTAATCTGTCCCAAACATTGATTGCGCACACTGACTGCGCCATTGTGCGCTACATGCACAGAAACACATTTTGGGCAACATGTGAAAAATGACAGCTGTACTGCTCATAAGGAGGCATGGTAAAATGGCAATGTTGAAAATCTGGAGTGCAAATATTAAAAATTTGCGAACTTCACAGTGGTGGGAACTCATAGCATGCAGCTAGTTAAACAGTCATTTTAGGAATTTTTCCACCAAATTTTCAACATAGCCATTTTAAGACCACTGCTCATGAACAGTGTCACTGTGATTTCTTAATGTGTCCCACACATTGATTTCGCACACCGACGGCGCCATTGTGCGCTACGTGGGCGGAAACATGTTTTGGGTGAGATGTAAAAAATGACAGCTGTATCACTCATAAGGAGGTGTGGTAAAATGGCAATGTTGAAAATCTGGAGTGAAAATATTGAAAATTTTGAACTTATGAGCGTATGTAGGAACTGCGCAATGCACGCTCGTAAAACAGTCATTTTTAGGAATTTTTCCACCAAATTTTCAACATAGCCATTTTAAGACCTCTGCTCATGAACAGTGTCACTATGATTTTCTTAATGTGTCCCATACATTGATTTCGCACACCAACTGTGCCATTGTGCGCTACATGGGCGGAAACACGATTTTGGGTGAGATGTGAAAAATGACAGCTGTACTGCTCAAAAGGAGGTGTGGTAAAATGGCAATGTTGAAAATCTGGAGTGAAAATATTGAAAATTCGCGAACTTATGAGCATGCGTAGGAACTGCGCAACGCACGCTTGTAAAACAGTCATTTTTAGGAATTTTTTCACCAAATTTTCAACATAGACTTTTTGAGAGCCCACCTTATGAACACTGGCAGTGTTGTTTTGTTAATTGGTTCCAAAAGGTGATTTCATGCAGTGACCATGAAATCACCCTTCGGACCTGATTAACACCATGACAGTGCAAGAATTCATGAGGAGGGGTCCTAAAAAAACCCATGTTGAAAATTTGGGCCCAAAATTCCCAAAAATGCCTGAGATATGCAACAAAGTTGAAAAAACCCTATTTATTCCATTATACAGCTTACCAGCATTTCCTTAGTTCGCAGTCGGCTTTGAAGAGTGCAGATGTGTTCCTGGTCCACCGAAGATCGTCGCGCCGCACTCCGCAAGGCAGTATGGGGTGGGGGAGGCGGGAGGCAGGGTGTGCAGTGGGTGGGTGCGGGTTGTGGGGGCAGGGAGACTACAAGGGACCTTTTTTTGTTTACAGGTTTTTTTTTTTTATTAAGATGACGTGGGAAGTTTGCCACGCTGGAGTGGGCTCACAGCGTGGCAGCTGGAAAGGCTGTTTGGGGGGACTGGAGCTGACAGGGGATTGGGCACCCCCATTGGCTATAACAAGCTTTACCATGCTGGGCTGAGCTTCCAGCATGGCACCTGGAAAGCTTTGGGGGGGGCGTGGAGCCGGTGGGGGATTGGGCACCCCCGTTGGCTATAACACTTTTTGCCATGCTGGGTTAGGCTCCCAGCTTGGCACCTGGACAGTTTTTGTGGAGGGGACATGGAGCCGACGGGGGATTGGGCACCCCCGTCGGTCATACAGCGTGTGCGTGGGGGGGGGGAGTGAGTGCATCAGCATGCAGTATGCGTGCCTGTGTGTGTGTGTGTGTGTGTGTGTGTGGGGAGCGCTCTATTCACTGAAGCGGAGTTCTCTCTTTCAACTGTTCGACCACTGCATTTTCAACTGCTGTCATAGACAGCTGCAGCAGTGATTGTGGAACTGGGGCCACGCCTGCAAACACACTGACTGAATTGGAAGACGGGTGCCACACCTCCGAAAACCCGGATGATGGCACTACGTTTCTTGCACATGCATGCTAGCAACATAAAAAAGGAAACATTGGTTTAGGGATTGTTAAATATGCTTGGACTGGAATTATGTACTCAATATGTATTATAAAAAAGGAAACATTGGTTTAGGGATTGTTAAATATGCTTGGGTAGGAATTATGTACTCCATGGGCCGGATATTCAAAAGGGTTGCGCCATGCACAATAGGGTTGCGCCTGCGCAAGTCCGAACTTGCTCCATTCTGTGATATTCAGCAGGAGGCAGTTGTGCCACTGAAAACAGGCTGAGCAACAGTGCAATGCAAATGAATGCATGCTGAACTGGTGGGGAGGTACTATGCATAAACTGCACAGCCCGATATTCAGCGGGCTGTGCAGAGTTGTCTAGCGCAACCCCAACCTGCGCCTGCACAACTTTGAGCCAAAAAAGGCTTAAGTCGAGGGCCACCCACAGGTGAGCTGCTGCATTGCAGGCGCAACACAGCTGCCACCTGGGCTGGCCCCAACTCCCTCCTGCCCCCGCAGCCCGATCGCGGGCAGCTGACTGTAAATCCCACCACCACCCCCGTGGCCCGATCGCGGGCATAGTGTCTCCCCACCAGCCGATCACGGGCAGCAATGTAGCCCCGAGCGTATCCTGATGGTCCAGTGGACGAAATGCCCGATTGTGGGCAGTGTATAATAAACACCCCTCCTCCTGCAGTCATCCCTGGTGGTCCAGTGGACTGAAATGCCTGATCGTGGGCAGTAAGTTTAAAACCCCTCCTCGAACATAGCCCTGGTGGTTAGCGTTCCCCCCCCCACCCACTGAAGCCCCACCACCCGCTCCCCGGCGGCGGCGGGTGGCAGCATCCCACCTGCCTGCCCCGCCCGCCACCGACTGACTGCCTGGTAGGGCTGCCGCCCATTGGTGCAGAGCAAGAGCCAATGGGCGTGCAGCCATACCGTCATGACAGTCCAGATTTGAGAATCACAAATCTGGACTGTCATGTCTGACCATAAACTCATGCCCATTGGCTCTTGCTCTGCACCAATGGGCGTGCAGCCCCTACCGGGCAGTCAGTCGGCGGGCAGCGGGCGGCAGGTGGGTGGGATGCTGCCGCCCGCCAGCTGCTGGGGGAGTGGGGTGGTGGGGCTTCGTGGTGGGTGGGGTGGGGGCGTAGCCACCAGGGCTATGTTGGAGAGGGTTTATTAAACTTACTGCCAGTCGGGCATTTCAGTCCACTGAACCCTAGAATGACTGCGGAGGAGGGGGTTTATTATACACTGCCTGTGATCGGGCCACTGGGGGGTGGTGGGGGGATTCTACACTGTTTTGCCCGCGATCGGGCTGCAGGGGGCATCGGTCCCTGACGGCTGCTGTCTGGCAGGGCGCCAGGCGCAAGTCCTCAGGGATTGGCGCACCTACATGCTAATGGCATGCAAATGGGGCCATAATCAGATGCAAATGGCCCCCCCTGTGCCTTGCATGAATTATGGCCCATTTGCATGTCATCCTTTGAATATGAGGATTTTGCGCATGGCGCAATGGTACTTGCACCACCGCAAGTTGAATGCTCCACTCTGACAACTTGCGGTGGCGCAAGTTCCACTGCACCATGCACAGTGGCTGTGGCCCGGGGGTGATATTCAAAGGGTTGCTCAATAGCGCACTCCTTTGAATAACTGACTCCCTCTAACTATTTGCGCAGTGCAAGGGCTTGCGCCTAAGAATAGCGCAGTTTGAATATCCAGCCCCATATGTATTAAAAAAAATGAAACATCAGTTTAGAGATTGTTAAATATGGTTGGGTTGGAATTTTGTACTATCAGAAAAAGAGAATATGCTGTGTTACCAACAGAAATGTTTACAATGTACTGGAAAAGGGTTATATTAGGTGCTAAAAGCCAGAGGTTTAACAATTTTCTACTGGTGAAGGGCCGTTATTCTGTATTCATTTATTTTATTTAATGTAATTACAGTTTGAAATTCTGTGAATGTATTTGTTTTGTAAATTGTACTGTATTCTGTTGTTTCTTTATTAAAAAAAATGCCCCTACTCTATTTGAAGAAGTGCCATGGGATATTTAATATTCACCTAAACTACCACCAGAACAGGCAGACAGGATCTTGATTTAAAGTTTCATCGAAAGATGGCACCTCAGGAGTGCAGCACCCCCCTCATGCTGCACTATAGTATCTGATTTTTTACTGAGTGACTATATCTTTGTATTTTGTAATTTATAAAAAAGTGTCTGTCTTCTGGAATATACACTTGTGTTTAATAAAAATTTACTTACTTACTTTACTTACTTACTGCACTATAGTGTCAGTACTGGGATTTTACCCCAAGTGCCAGGTGTGGGGCTAGAACCTACAACCTTTTGATCTTCCGGCCTCTGAGGTGAGTGTGCCACCTGCTGAGCCCCTGACACTGTCACTGTTTCTGCACAATATGCACTCACATGGTCTCTGCACAACACACACACTTACATTGTCTCTGCACAACACACACTTTCATGGTCTGTACACAACACATGTGTAATTGGTCTTTGCACAACATACACTCACATGATCTCTGCAAAATACTTGCATAGTCTGTGCACAACATAAGCACAAGATCTGCGCATAACATACACATACATTGTCTCTGCACAACACACTCACAAGATCTGTGCATAATAGGGGTAATCAGAATCACTGAAAACTGATTCAACAATGAATTTTGGAATAATCTGCTTCCGATTCCAAGTTGGAATCAGTATTGGAATCTGAAGTCTGATGGGTTCTGGTTCCTAGTATGGTCCCACCAGAGTACATGAAGGGTGTTACCAGTGCTAATCCTCAGTGGCCATCAGCATCTGCGAAGGGAGAATGGGCAATGGATTGGAAGTGCTTCAGGCTTCCACTTCATGCCTGCAGAATGAAAATGAGAATCAGAATGGGATTGTGATCTTGAGTCAGAGTCAGATTCTGATTCCGAAAACACTAATTTTGGAACCAGGATTTTTAAACTTAGAAAATCCTGAATTCAAAATTTAAACTGGAATCCAATTAAATATGATTCTGGATTCTGGATTCTGATCATCCAGTATGGCCTATACACAACGTACACTCACATAGCCTGTGAACAACACCTTCGCATGGCCTGTGCACAAGACACACTCACATGGTCTCTGCACAACACACTCTCACACAGTCTCTGCATAACACACACTTACATCGCCTGTACACAACACACACTCACATGGTCTCTGCACAACACACTCTCACACAGTCTCTGCATAACACACACTTACATCGCCTGTACACAACACACACTCACATGGTCTCTGCAAAACCCACACTCAGATTGGACTTTATGAACTAAGCCTATGTGCTGTGAGTAAGCAGCATGTAGGCATAGCTATGTGCAAAAGCCATGCTGCAGGTGTCCATTCATCCCTCTGAGGCAAGCACTAAAGGGATGCGCACCCCTTCCACACCTGATGCTATGTCTGTCTGCAGATCTGCATGCCCAGACAGACCAGAGGAGTGGCCATGGGGTGGTTCTACACACTGTAGCATTCACCAATGAGCAAAGTGCTTCGAGACAGGGTGCAACCTACACAGGTAGGGACCCTGCTGTGGCTGCTGTGTGCCCCTACCATTCTGAACTTGCTGGCCAAAGCACGGCAAATGACTTTCCTGTCATGCTGCACCAACCATCTAGACATGAAGAGAGGGCTGGGGCAGCTAATGGTTCTCTCACCCCATATTGCCGAGTTACCAGGACCCATGTCCCACAATCCCCAACTCTGTGCAGAGCAGGGGATCCACTCTGCCTCCAGGGCTGGGATCCAATTGGATGTCCACCTGTGTCCACCGGTAAACCCCCCCATGCATCAATGCGCCAGCGGGCCAGGGCCACAGACAGGCAGTGAGTGGTCATTAATGGCATACGCTGTGCAGCTGTCTGCAGATGCAGATGAGTGTGCACCCGGCCTGCATTAGTGCACAGAGCCAATAGTCTCTGCACAACACACACTCATATTGTCTGTACACAGCACACACTCACATAGTCTGTACACAACCCACACTCATGTGATCTCAGTATAACACACTCACGTAGTCTGTAGATAATACACATTCACATGGTGTGTTATGTGTACACAACACACACTCACATGATCTCTGCAAAACACACTTATGTGGTCTGCACACAACATACACTCACATGATCTGTACACAACACACACTCACATGGTCTCTTTACTGTACACTTGCCTGGTCTGTACACAGCACACTCACATAGTCTTTGTACAACACACTTGCCTGTTCTGTACACAGCACACACTCACGTGGTCTCTGTACAACACACTCACCTGGTCTGTACACAGTACTCACTCACATGATTTCTGCACAGCATAAACTTGCATAGTTTGTGCACAACACACACTCATGTGGTCTCTGTACACAGTCAAACAGGCTACTTACAAGCACACACATACAGTAAGTCAAGCACAGCAGACACTCAGGACTAGATTAATGACTTTATCTTTACTACTGTAGCCTGCCACCTCTAGGTTTTCATTTGTTTTCTCTTGGTCTCCCAGCCCGTTGCCCTACCTCATTTATTATGAATGTGCTTCAGCACTGGACCTCTGCTACTAGTGTTAGTCTTCACTGAGGACCTGCCAAGTCATGCTTCATGACTTTGCTCACTCCCTCATATCCTCACAGTCTCAAAATGCCCTGCACTTGTCAGTGAGCTCAGAGACAACATTGATCATTTTCACAGCTGCATAGCGAGAGCTATACAATGTTTTGCTAGCAAGAGGAGAGGGAGAATGGCAGAGGAAGTATGCTACAGGAACTAACGTGTATTACTTTCTGCTTCCACCGTAGAATTTCCTTACTTCATTGGTATGCTCAAGACCCTTGCTCTTCTGTGTTTGTCTATGCCCCCCATCCACCTCCCCTTCCTCCTATCAGATCTACTGTATTCATTAATCAAAGGTAGTGGCACTTTTTTTCTGTTTTCTATGCCACCTATGCAGCTAGAAGAATGCTGCTGGCTACACAAAATACTTAACATAGCAGAGGCAAGTGTCAGTGACTGAAGAACATTTCCATCATCAAGTAATGTAGAACTGACATAGGACACATTGTTTTACCTCCAGAGTATGCACAAAGAGAACAGGCAAATAATGGAGGTGATGGGACAGGCACAGGCAGTCAACGTGCTGGTAATGACTCCAATTTACATAGGTATGCAGAGAGTGGCAATGTAAACTGAAATCTGAGCCTAGTTTGGACTAGCCAGCAGCATCTCAATCATAAAGGGACTGTGTCACTTTGTGACTTATCTCAGTCAGTTGTAGATGTATATGCAGCATAAGTCAGGTTCCTAAACTCACCACCTACTTGATTATGATGAAGGCGTCAGTTGTGACATTGAAACATTAGGGCATGGCTTCATCAGCTGGAAGTTGTGCAGGCAGCTCAGAGAGAGCTTTATTGGAGCTTGCTCAAGCCATCTAGGTAGCTTTCTTTTATACCTCAAAATCAATGTGCCGCTTAGCTAATGGTTGTCTTTACCTGACTGAAGTTTTGGACTGATGGCTGCTATGTGGGAATTTTGTGGGCTGTGCTGGCTTATTCAAGTGTTACTTTTGTTGCTGTGCAAATAATGGTGGTATGTCCACTATAAGTATTTTTTAAAAGTAATATAAAACCATAAAAGAAACATGTGTCTGCAACTCAATTTATTTTAAATGCTGAGTGACTGAAACAGTGCTGACCTACAGTACCTGAAGTGCATACGTATTTCACAGTGTTTGACTTTGTAATAGCCCTGGGTATGTACACTTTCTAAAGTATGAGCAGCTGCTAACTTTTGTGTATTTGATAACTCATTCACTGCCTAGTTCAGCTGGTTGCAGCTGTTGATGTAGCATGGATTAGGCCCAGTCACCAAGGAACTGTATCACTTTGCAAGGTACAGCAGCGGGTGGGTCGGAAGCAGTAATCCAGCACAAGGGCTTACGGGCAGACTAGATGGGCCAGGTGGTCCTTATCTGCCGACTATTTCTATGTTTCTATGTTTCTACAATTAAGGTTGATCATCGTACCAATTTGACTGCAGCACTCATTGTAGTTTGTTTTCTCATCTTTTTGTTTATTAGAATTCAGATTTACACCTTTGAGCCAGAGGCTCTTTTTCAAAGGTTACACATCAGATTACATAGACAGGTAGGACAAACTTGGTAAAAATTAGCAAAGTAAATAGTTCAGGGATCTATTCTAAGTAAAGGGTAATGTACTCAAATTGGGTAGTTCCAGATAATGTAGTTTCCAGATAAAATGGCAAAAGATAGAGTACATGTACAGTTCATGGATCACACAGACATAATTTATACAGAGTTATAATGCAGCCAGTACAGCATTGTAGCTGACTCACTGTATAGAAACTTCCTATACACCCCACCATTGCTCTATATCTTATATCATACTAGCAGGACCATTTCTGGTTGTATTGTGTATTACTATTGCTCGCTATATCATTGTATGTACTGAAATGTTTTCTGTGAGTGTCCACCCAGGACCACCTTGAAAATGAGCACGCTTAATGGTGCTATTCCTGGTAAAATAAAAATTATTGATTGATCAGTTAGAACTGTAATTGCAGCATGTCAGATCCCTATCATCAATGAACTGTACCACTTCAAGACCATAATACAAATAATTACACTACTTTGCATCAGCATAGATGAAAAAGAAAACACATGTATTGCAGGTGATTCCTTTCATTGGAGTAAGAAGACTGTTTTTGAGACTAGTTTTCAAGAATTAAACTCCCTTCAGCACATCAGTGGCCACTGAACAGATGAAGGGAGTTCAACTCTTGAAAGCTAGTCTCAAAAACAAAATTTTGCTGGTCCAATAAAAGGTATCACATGCAACACATATATGTTTTTTTCTTCTACATCATAGGCTGGACTACCACGGCTGATCTATTTCTCTGTCAGAATAGACCAAACAGTTTTATTCTGCTCCCACTAAGATACTAATACAGTCAGTACAATATGCACTTGTCTCCGGTTAACTATGCCCTCTTCCTTCCCCCAGTATTTGTTTGATTATCAAAATGTATAGCCGTAGTTTGTATTGCTCACCTAATACAAATGTGTGACTGCTTCCTCAAAATCACTTGTATTGTATGCCTCTGTTTTATTGTCCCTGTATGTATCCATATTGTATACCAATTATTGTATCTGTTATGTATGTCAATACTGTGTATTGTACACTGTTGTATAATGTTGTCCTTACAGGACCTCCTTGTAAATGAGCATGCTCAATGGAGTTTTCCTGCCAATAAACTTGAACTTGAACTAATGTTGAAGTTACGCCTTCGCTTGGATCCACATTGCTATGTACAATGTTTTCTGCAGAAACCAATGGTGGTGGTGGTGGGGGGAGGGGCGAAGAAAGGTTAAAATGTGAGTGCAATAGATTTGTTATGAAAGTGCATTTCAGCACCTGCTTCTTAAAAGAAGCAGAACGACCCCCACTTTAAGCTGTTGCAAAGCACCATATTTCATAGAATCATAGAAACTTAGACTTTGACGGCAGAGAAGGACCGCTTGGCCCACCTAGTCTGCCCATTTCCCTACCTATTGGATAAGCTGTAGATTCTAGTTAACCAACAGCCTACTTCTTCCTATCCCCCCACCAGAACTGCCTTATGTCTGTCCCGTGCATTCTTGAATTCCTCCACTGTTTTTGACCCCACAACCTCCTCAGGAAGGCTGTTCTATGTGTCCACCACCCTCTCTGTGAACAAATTCCTGATATCATTGTAGCTTGCTCAGGGTAACAGAGAGTAAGTGGACCTGGTGAGATTTGAACCTTAACTTGCTGGTTCACAAGCCTATGATCTTACCACTAAACCCCAATACCATCCCTCTGTCACATTCTCAAGGCTACTAAGTGAAGCTTAAAGCAGAGAGTAGTGGAACTGGGAGAGAACTTTGGAGAACTCTGTTCTGAAAGTGAAATTACAAGTCTGACTCAGTTGCAGAAGTAAAATGAGGAAGGTCTGCTTCTGTGTAGAATGTACACCCCATCAGTCCTTTAATCCCCAAGCAGGTGCACCAACTTAAATCCCTTCAAAGGCCATGGGCTAGAGCTCTCTATTTAGTTGCAGTGGGTACTTCACTGGGGATGCAATTGCTGCTAGCAGGGTAGGAACTTGGTGGTGAGCCTTAACTGTTGCAGGCAAAACACAATTCAAAACACAAACTGTGGCTGAATAATGAAACTGTAAAGTGTAGAAAAGGGGCCTCTATTTGTAATCCATGCACAAATGAGTGGCCAAAACCTGATGGTTACTCATGCTTTTTAAGCTTCACAGATACCTCTGGTGTCTGATGATGGAACAGGCAAGATAGCTGGACGTGCTTCCAGCTGGAGAGCAGGCTTCCCCGGGGTCATCTGTTGTTCAGTCACCCGTCTCAGTTCTCTTGTGGTCGGTCTAGTGCTGGAGGTGCATGGAGTCCAGGGACCCTGAATCAGGCAATGGCCTTTATCAATCTGAAGTCTGATCTTTGAAGGAGTTCGTTCCCCAGAGGGAATGTCATTGGTGGTCGGGTTGACAAAAACCCCAGCTTCAGTCCTCACTTTCAAACAGCTAGTTTTGATCAAAACTGTTGTTTCCTTCACAAAAGAGCCAGTTGCTGGGATTCCAGACTTCTTTAGTCTGCCAGGCCTGCAGTGCCAGGCAGACAGCAACTCACAGCTCCTATCCCTCTGTCACACTGGCAGAAAACTGGCCCAGATCCCTGGAAGCAGCACTTTTTTAGGGAATGGAACTAGGCACCCTATTGGTCAGTCTTGTTTCTGGGCAAGCAGTCTTTAGAATGGTGACCCAGCCATGCTCGGTTTGCATGCAGTCTGAGAAGCAATGCAGGCTCCTGATTAGCAAAAATTCATGGGTAAATCTTGTGCCAACCTCTAACCCCTTCCCAGCAGTTTTTACAGAGCTAGTGGTCTTCTCAGTCTCATGGGGACCGCCATCTTTGTTAACATTTAGGGGTGTGTGATTAGCAGCCTTCCACAATGTCCTGCTGCTGTCAGTGTAACCCATGGGGCTGCTTTTAGGTTGCTCTGGCCCTACTGCCTGTCCTGGGGCCAGGGAGACTTATTACTTAGTCCACTAAGCCCATTTTACGGTTGGGTGTTCTGATGCAGGAGGCAGCTTTCAAGCCACTCTCCTGATGCTATGTGTGCATGCATGTTTCCTGTTACTGTCTCCCAGCACAACTGCCTCTCCTGGGGCTGGGAGACATGTTTCCATGCACCTGCTGGCCCTGCTTTACTTTGGTCCTGGCTCCGCTGCCTTCCTGGAGGTGGGACCTTCTGATGTGATAGGCGCATGGCCCAGCTATTGACTCTGAGCTCTGGCTTTGTTCTTGTGCTACCATACATGTGTAGCAGTACTTGTAGTGGTTGCCATGGCTGTTTCTGTTCCCCAACTCACTTTCTTCCTGGGGCTAGGGAATCATTGAATGGGTGCCCTATGGCACTGCCTCACCTGGTCTCAGCTCCACAAAGCAGTCCGGGGGCTGAGGTCATGTGACTGCTATGTGGTTCTGGCCATGAAGATTTGGAGTGAAGCCCTGGCTCAGCTCCCACCAGGGCTCCTGAATGCTGGCGTTGCTGCCCTACTGGTCCCCACCTTGGACTCCTGGGGGACCACAGGGTGAAGAAATGTGGAGAGACATGGGGGAGAGAGGAGACAGTCAGGTAAGCCCCCAGAAATGTGGGGGCTTACACCTAAAATAAAACACATAAATTATATCGGGCAGTAAAAACAGATAAGAACTCAGCTGGGATGGAGACTAATGGAGACAGTATATCAATCCTTAAAAGCTTGGTTAATAAGATACATTTTCAAACCCCATGCCTCTCTGACAGCTCTTGAGAGAGCATTGCAATATACTGGGCCAATTCCGCTTGTAAGTCTCTCAGGGTTCCTTTTTGTTTTAAAGAAAAATTAGGGAGTAAGACCTGACGGATAATTGTAACTGTTCAAAAAATAAGTCTCACTCTACCCAAACAACCAGAAGAAATAATAGATTCTGGAAAAAACACATTTTATTTATATCTTAATGTCTTTTATTTTAGTTTCCAAGTTCCACATAATCCTGTGTTTTCTTTTATAAATCCAGGTTTCAAGTTCACATGCTCCTGATATTGCTTCTTTTAAGTAACCTTTCAGAACTTTAATTTGTTCCTTCATCAGACTTGGAGCTTTGATTAATAATGTTCTAAATAAAAAACAAATGAAATTATAAATGCTGTTGTTATAACTTATATTATATATGAATTGTTTGTATGTATGTATGTATAATCAACTCAATATCAGGTGGAACAAACCACCCTGATAGTGAGTTGATTATACATACATACAAACAATTCATATATAATATAAGTTATGACAACAGCATTTATAATTTCATTTGTTTTTTATTTAGAACATTATTAAGGGGGGGGCGCTAATGAGCAGCTAACGAGACAGACGTGCCATAACACCGCTCCGCGCTATTAGCCGATCAAAATCAAAATTAGAGAAGAAAAAAGCTGGCTTTGCAATTTTGTGGTGACACGAACTTGCCTAGGAAAGTGTTATGGAGGAATATCTGGTGTCTAATGCTGGAAAGAGTCAGCGCATCGCTGGAAAAACGAGGAAGAAAGTAGCTGTCCCTATGGATTCCACGTCGGGTGAAAGCGTGGATAAAATCTCCCTGTCAGCAGCTGAAATAGGGGCACTAGGCCGAGAAGTTACAGGCCAGGTGATTGCTGCACTAGAGCCCAGGTTGCTGAAACTGGAGGAAAAGATCAATTTAAAACTCCAGGAAGTGCTTGAACAACAGGCTGCGCATTCAAGTAGACTAGAGGAGGCTGAGGAAAGGATTTCACGGCTGGAAGACGAAAACGTTGAGACGCCAAGGCAGATTGTGCAACTACAGAAGGAACTGCAAACAGCAAAGGCCCGAACCGAGGAAAAGATAGCCAACTCAGTTAAGAAGGGGGATAAAACCTTTTTTAGGTACATCAGGGAGCGAAGGAAGACTAAGAGAGGGATAGTGAGGCTTAATAAAGGGGAAGGAAGTGGGCAGAGGGTGACTGTGAAAAGGCAGAGATACTAAACAAATATTTTGCTCAGAATTTACAAATGAAGAGGAGGTACCTAAAACAAACAACAGAAACACTCTGGATACAGAAGTTGATACCAGCCATTTACAGAAGAAAGGGTTCTGGAAGAACTCTTAAAACTGAAGGTGGACTAAGCAATGGGGCCTGATGGGATTCATCCCAGAATTCTAAAAGAACTAAGGGTAGAACTAGTGACACCACTGACTACCCTCGTTAACAAATCATGGGAGGATGGGGTGGTACCTGAGGACTGGAGGAGGACAGATGTGATTCCTCTTCACAAAAGTGGGAGCAGGGCAGAAGCAGGAAACTACAGACCTGTTAGTTTAACCTCAGTGATAGGAAAATGATGGAATCACTTCTGAAGGAAAGAATTGTCGAGTACCTAGACAGCAGAGGGGCACAGGACCCAAGGCAGCATGGATTCATAGCAGGAAGGTCATGCCAGATGAATCTAATAGATTTATTTGACTGGGTGACCAAGTAGTAGATCAGGGGAGGGGCTGTGGACATGGCCTACCTAGACTTTAACAAGGCATTTGACTCAGTCCCACACAAAAGATTAATATACAAGTTAGTCAGCCTGGGAGTGGGTCCCAAGATGATAGCCTGGGTAAAGAATTGGCTGGAGAATAGGACACAGAGGGTAATAGTAAATGGAGTCCTCTCTGAAGAAAGAGGGGTTACGTGTGGGGTACTGCAGGGTTCAGTATTAGGACCGATCCTCTTCAATGTCTTTATAAGCGACATAGTAGAGGGACTGGAAGGAAAAGTATGTCTCTTTGCGGATGACACGAAGATCTGCAACAGAGTTGATGCACAAGGTGGGGTGGAAAGGATGAGAAGGGACTTGGCAAGGTTAGAGAATGGTCAAATGTATGGCAGCTAGATTCAATGCTAAAGTGCAAGGTAATGCACCTGGGAAACAAAACCCAGGGGAAGAGTACACAATGGGGGTGAGATACTAACAACAAAATGGAAAGGACCTGGGGTAGTCATATCAGATGACTTAAAGGTGGGCAAGCAATGTGAGAGGGCAGTAAGGAGGCTGAGGGGATACTGGGATGCATAGGGAGGCATCACCAGTAGAAAACAGGAAGTTGTTATCCCTCTGTACAGACAGCTGGTGAGACCCCATCTGGAGTACTGTGTGCAGTTCTGGAGACCCAGTCTCTGCAAGGACATAGACAAGATGGAAACTGTCCAGAGGAGGGCAACTAAAATGGTGCAGGGTCTGCACCAGAAGACATATGAAGAGAGACTAAAGGAGCTTAATATGTATAGCCTCGAGGAAAGGAGGGAGAGGGGGGACATGATAGAAACTTTCAAGTACCTCAAGGGAATCAACAAAGTCCAAGAGGGTAGCATCTTTCAAAAAAAGAGGTGTGCAAGAACAAGGGGGCACAATTTGAAGATGGGGAGGTGGCTCAGAGGTAATGTAAGGAAGTATTTTTCACAGAGGGTTGTGGATGCATGGAACGGCCTTCCGGAGGAGGTTGTGGAGTCAAAAACAGTGGTTGAATTCAAGCATGCATGGGACAGTCATAAGGCAATTCTAGGGGGTGGGGGTAGAAAGAAGTAGGCTGTTGGTTAACTAGGATCTGCAGCTTATCCATTAGGTAGGGAAATGGGCAGACTGGGTGGGCCAAGCGGTCCTTATCTGCCGTCAAATTCTATGTTTCTATGTTTCTGTGTAACTGGAGGAGTTAAAGGAAGCAATGGACTATCAGGAAAATTATTATAGATGACTTAATCTTAGGCTGAGAGGCTTACCAGAAGGTTCGGAGAAAGGCGATGTGATGAACTTCTGTGCCAGAACACTCCTGGAGCTGTTGGGGTTTCAGCCTAAACGTGGTACCATCAAGCTGGAATGGGCTCACCGAGCTGTAAGGCTACGACCCTTGGGGGACCAACCCCCTCGACAGATAATCATCCGTTTTCATGCCTTTCAGGATAGAGAGGTGATTTTGAGAGCCTACAGAGAGAAGGGCAAGCTGGAATATGAAGGGGCACATCTATTCATATCTCAAGATTATTCCTTGTGATGTCTTCAAAAACCAAAGGTGTTTAACCCCCTAATGGCTCAATTAAGAAATATCAGGGTTGAAAATTTTATGGTCTACCCTGCTGTGTTGAAAATAAAATATGAGGGTGTGACATACTTCTTCTGGGAGCTCAACAAGGCAGAAGTATTCGTGTCAGATCTGCAAAAGAAACTGGGTAATGATCTGGAAAAGGCCTGTTAGAAGTCGCACACTGAGTTCGTTGCTGTTGCAACACCTGAGTTGGAAATGTTCTTCTTTCTGATTATGTAACTGGAACAGCTGAGATGGGAATATGGGGACAGCCTGTCACTCACCCGGAATCTGGATGACTTGCCCGGAGGCCTCTATGGTGAGAGACTGGGGCAGGGTGTTGGCCTGAAATG
Organism: Neoceratodus forsteri; assembly: GCA_016271365.2. NCBI lineage: Eukaryota > Metazoa > Chordata > Ceratodontiformes > Ceratodontidae > Neoceratodus > Neoceratodus forsteri. The sequence continues at coordinate 426,350,984 of CM028138.1, forward strand.
GAAAAGATCGGCTGCCATGATTGTTTTCCTCGTTCGGACATCCTGATAGGCAGATGGTGGATCATTGGAATAGCCCTCAGTGTCAGTGAAAGGAATGCTCCTGGAAGTACAAGATGATCGGAGGGTCGCAGAGAAGAACTGGAGGGCTTGCTTGTGGGTTCAGGGGAGAAGGGGCCTGGCGTGTATGCTTGGTGGCTTACCCCTGTTTCCTCGCGACACTAGGCTTGCCTGAATGAGATGCCATCGGGGGGGGGGGAGAGGAGAAATACCACCAGGGAATGGGGAGAGGAAGGGCCTACTGGGATGGGAAGATGGGATTGTAATGGAGAAACTAGTTAGGGGATACCCTGACATGCCTTCCTAAGGGGCCTGGGCTGACGTAAAAACCTGACAGGGCTGGGTACAATGGAGCGTAGTCAGGGGACGAATGAAGGGCAGGGCTGCACAGGGAAATATGGTAACAGGTGGAGGGGGGCTGAACTCTTTCCTGCTTAAATTATATAATAAATGCCAATGTGTTCTTTCTCTATTATATTGTTTAGTATAGAGTGTAGGCTATGGCAGGAGTGGCGGGGCACTGACGTCACTGGACGGGGTTTATAGGCAATTATGCAGGAAATGCATTTGGTGTCATCTGGGGGTGGGGGGCAAGGTTGGAGAAAAGGCAAGGTCGTATAAGGCAATATAGGGGGCTATTCCAAGGGGGTGATCAATCAGAGAAGGGAAGTGGAAGGAAACTAGGGAGAAATTGCCATATTCGATTCATGGGTGGGGGTTCAATGTTGTTGTTACTTCGTTATCTTGTTGTTATTTCAAATGTTTTTTGTTATATGCATCTCATGCTGAATATGAAGGACAGTACTGGGACGGGGTGTTGGGGGTTATGGGGGGCCACTTGGTAGGCTTCTGTGCAGAGAAAGACCAGAGAAAAGAATATGGGTAGTAAACATGACTTAACAGTGGTCTCCTGGAATGTGCGCGGGATCACAAATCCGATCAAACGTACAATGCTTTTAACAGCGCTTAGAAAAAGGGGTATGCAAGTAGCAGTACTACGGGAGACCCACCTATCAGATGTTGAGCATGCAAAATTGGCTAGGGGATGGGTAGGGAAATACTTTGCAGCTTCCTACTCCTCACGGAAATGAGGGGTGGCTGTTCTACTGCACAGGAGCCTGCCATTTGAAGTCCAGAGAGTGGTGAAAGACCATAAAGAAGGCAGATATGTATTTGTGGTGGGGCAACTGTATGGGGAACAAATCACATTTGGCAATGTGTATGCACCTGCTGCGTATGACCCGAGATTTTTTCCTGAGCTGTTAGATCTTCTAGTTAAGGAGCAGTTCCCTGGCCTGATATTAGGGGGAGACTTCAATGGTGTGTCAGACCCAATTACGGATCACTCGGGAGGGAAAGGGAGAAGACCAGAGACACTAAACCAGTGGTGGCTAGGTATATTAGACCTTGAATTAGTAGATAGTTGGAGAGCAGTAAATTCAGGGGCCAGAGAATATACATTTTTTTCGAACCCGCATGGGACCTGGACAAGGATTGACTTTATTCTGGTCCCTCGGGAATGGAATGATAGATTAATTGATGTCTCGCATAGCCCGATTCACATCTCGGACCACGCGATGGTGATTGGGAGGATTAGGATGCAAGGGATAAGAGACGTATCCCCGCAATGGAAATTCCCTACATATATGCTTCCCAACAAGGAATTCAGGGAGTACCTGTTGAAGCAATGGTGTTTCTATAAAGAGACTAACCAGGGTCCGGAAGTAACCAGGTCTGTATTTTGGGATGCGGGGAAGGCCTTCTTGTGAGGCTCCATAATTGCATACATGGCTAGGGTTAAAAAACAGAAGCAAGAAAAGAGACGGAAACTAGAGAAGCAGCTTAAGGAATTGGAAAAACGCATGGCTCAGGGTGAGGGGAGCGCAGTAGGCTGCCTGTTAACATCTACGAGGGAGGCATTGAATTCTTTGGTGCGTGAAGAAGCTAGGAGATCATGGTTCTATGCTAAACGCCAGATGTTTGAGTGGTCCAATAAACCGGGCCCATTGATGGTTCGGCTTATGGGGGGGGCAAGTGCCCTACTAGGATAATAGGGATAAGAGATAGGGAGGGCAGGGTGCATAGGGAGGCAGGGACGATGAGAGATTGTTTTCAAAAATTTTATGCCCAATTATATAAGGCAGAATGTAAGGAAGGGGGGCTGAGGATGCGGGAATTCCTGGACAGGATAGAGTTACCAAGGCTAGCGAGTCAGAGGGATAGCCTAAACCAGTCGATCACAAAGGAAGAAGTTATTAAAGCTATTGGCAGAATGCGAAAAGGGAAAGCGGGTGACTCAGATGGATTTCCATTGGAATTTTATAGAGCGCTAGGGGGCCAGCTAGCGAATACACTAAGTGAGGTCTTTCAGGAAGATAAGAAAGAGGGTCAGCCTCGGATACCGGACACTTGTTATGATGCCATGATATGCCTGATACCTAAGCTGGGCAAGGAGTTATTGGAATGTACCTCATATAGACCGATTTCGATACTAAATTGTGACCTTAAGATCATGGCTAAGATTTTGGCAATGAGGCTGGAGGATTATCTGACTGCATTGGTGCACCCAGACCAGACCGGGTTCATAAAGGGGAGGTTATCCTATCATAATATGCGTAGACTGCTCAATGTGGTTTGAAGGGCTGGGCAAGAGCCAGAGAAAGCATACGTTATAACTATGGATGCGGAAAAAGCGTTCGATAGGGTAGAGTGGGAATACCTCTTTGAGGTGATGACCCAGTTTGGTCTGGGGGGATCATACATTGGGTGGATCAAAGCTATGTATCAGGCCCCTTGAGCAATAGTCTTGGTTAATGGGACGCTCTCAGCACCGCTCAATATGGAGAGAGCATGACAGGGAAATTTTCCGTTATCACCACTGTTATTTGCTCTGGCGTTAGAGCCTTTGGGCAGAAATAAGGCAGTGTCAGGGGATCCAGGGTATTAAAGGGGAGGGGGGCATGCATAAGGTTACCTTATATGCAGATGATATGATGCTTTTTGTTAGAGACCCGCAGAAATCTATGCCGGAATTACTGGAACTGATAGAGAAATTTGCCACTTTTTCGGGGTATAAGATTAACCTAAGTAAATCTGAAATGCTTTGTTTTCCTAGGATGAAGACTATCGATAAGCAATGGGGAATACAGGGTTGAGAATCATGCATTACCTATCCGGGCATTAAAGTGGGCAGGACAATTGGGTCCTTATATGACTTAAACTATACACTGCTCCTTAAGGTGATAGAAGCGGACCTGAGGAGATGGATGCAACTGCCTATAGCCTGGTTAGGGCGAATTAGTTCATTAAAAATGAATATCCTGCCCAGGATCCTGTATCCTATGCAAATGATCCCTATGCACCTAGTTAAAGGGGATATTATGAGGGTAGAGAAGATGGCTGCACAGTTTATTTGGAGGGGACACAAACTGAGAATGCGTCTGCAGAGACTAAAGGCTGAGACAACTAGGGGAGGTCTGAATTTCCCAGATATAACAAATTATTACTTAGCTATCCAGCAATGGTATGTTGCTGACTGGGTATATCGCCCGGCACTAGCAAGCTGGGTTACGATGGAACAATGGGGGTGCCAGGGACGTTTATCCGCATACCTACACTCTAAGGGTAGACAGGCTTATGCTGCCCAAGGTGGTCGTGAACTCTTTAGTAAAGTCGGTATTGAGGCGTGTAACCTTCTAAAGAAATCTAGGGGATCATTAAAGGGAAACATTATTATTACCACTAGAGGGGAAGCCCTTTTTCTTGCCGGGGCTTGAGGACAGAGGGTTCAAGGAATGGGAAAGGAAGGGAGTTAAATGCATGGGTAATGTGGTCGGTAAGGATACATTGTGTGCCCTGGACAATATTGTAAGAGAGAGGGGTCTACAAGGACAGCAAACCCTGTGGTACCTACAATTGCGGGCATTCTTATCAAAGATAGAGAGGGGTGGGGGGGAACACATGGATCGGGGATAGTGGAGACAATGATACATAGGACACAGGTAGATCCTAAAGGGTATATAGGTAAGATGGTAAAGATAGGGAGGGAAATGTTCCTAGATTGTACACAGAAAATTAAACAATTGTGGGAAAAAGATCTGTGTATCCAGATTTCCAAGAATAACTGGAGACAAATGTTGGTGGGACATAGGGGTCTCTCTGTCTGCAATAAGTTCAAAGAAGCTTTTATAAGTTTCTGCATAGGGCATATTACCCACCGATGGTAGTGCATAGGAAAGGAAGGGCACCCATCTGTTTCTCCTTTCTGCTGTAGATGTGGAGAAGAAAGAGGGACATATATTCACTCCTTCTGGAGTTGCAGGGTATTAAAAGTATTTTGGACTAAAATATGTGCAGAAATAGCACAAATGGCGGGGAACCCCATACCAATGGACCCTGTGGTGGGATTATTTGGTATGTCTCCAGGGGAGGCAGAGGACTGGGAGCATTTGCCACGGTGGATTAGAGTAATGCAGATAATGGCCAGACATTGTATCCAAAACACCTGGGTCAGCCATGTGGTTCCTACCAGCCTCCAATGGCACCAGTTAATTTTACAGAACTTGGCCATGGAAAAACTGACTCTGGCATTAAGCGACAGACAGGACTCATTCTATAGGGAATGGGCCCCTTTTATAGTAACATTAAATAATGAAGAGATGATCATTTTGCATTGTGGGGTGGAACAGGAGTAGGATGGGGTATCTCTTGTGGGTACTTGCCCTCTCATGCCTGCCTTATTGTATTATTGCCTGGTGGGTAGATATGAAAAAGATAAGGGTTTAGTAAAGATAATTGTGAATACATATAAGTAAATTAAATGAGAAGAGGGAGAAATTATGATGAGAAGCCCCAGAATATGTTATTAATAATGAACTATGAGATGCATCTGTTTATGTGTATGTCTGTATGTCATTGTGTACTGTAGTTGTTGAACTTATCATAAAATCAATAAACAAATTATACAAAAGAAAAAAACATTATTAAACAAAGCTCCAAGTCTGATGAAGGAATAAATTAAAGTTCTGAAATGTTACTTATAAAAAGCAATCTCAGGAGCATGTGAACTTGAAACCTGGATTTATAAAAGAAAACACAGGATTATGTGGAACTTGGAAACTAAAATAAAAGACATTAAGAAATAAATAAAATATGTTTTTTCCAGAATATACTGGGCCAGCCACCTCGAACACCCAGTCACCCAAGGTTTTTAACCTGGCCCTCAGCATGGCTAACAGTGGAGCAAAGAGAGTGCAAGGGTGCGTACAGATACAGGAGACCTAACTGGTAGCTTAGTTATCCTGCAGCAATCTGGATGTGGAGAGTGAGTTATCAGAAGGGTTCCATGCTTGAGATAGAGTCAGAAACAGAAGAAGGAAGTTGGTAAGAAAGATCCCCAGTCCACGAGCATGGAAGGGAACCCAAGTGGAGTTGGAGAACTAAGTCTGGCTGGCCTGGGTAGGAGGGTAAAATGTTATGCATGTCGGTGGCTGCCGTGGACAAAAACTGGACACCTTTACAGGCCAACTGGCCATTGCAGACCAACGTGTAGGTGACATCGAAATGACCATGTAGGACTTAGCCTCAGCTGCAGGACAAGCACATCACACCTCAATGCAGTTAGTGAAAGCAAATGCTCTGCTCCGGGGATATCTGGAAGTACTAGAAAACCAGGCAAAATCAGTAAATGTTTGGGTTGTGGGTCTCCCTGAAGGGACAGAAGGAGACTCCATGTTCCTCTTCATTAGTGACTTGCTTATGGAGGGCCTGTCTGTGGATCTGGAGGGGAAACCCCAGCAAACAGGAAAAGCATATTGGGTGAGTCAGAGAAAGAATGAGGTCACTGGACCATGAACGGTACTTGTCGTAATGGCAGTTCCCCAAATGCAGGACCGGGTCCTTCAGCTGGCAAGGAAGAAACAAGAGATTGTGGTGGAGGGTGTCTGTGGGTTTATATTTCCTGACCTCAGCTATACAACAAGGCAGAAGAGGAAACAGATGGTGTCCAAGTTTCTCGGCATAAGAAGGCTGTGACACACTCTATGCTATATCCAGCCCACTTCCAAACTGTTCACAACTACCAGATCTACCTATACTCAGATCCAAGAGATACAAGCCAGTAGGTAAAGAGACTAGAGGAGACACGCAAGCTGCAGATGGAAGAGGAGATCTAGGACGAGGAGTGGAACCATGAAGAGGGACAGTGAGCCTTTTTGATTTACCAGAAGTGATCGGGTATCTGGTCTTGTGGAGCAGGAGTGAGACTGCCCTTGAGACAGGCTTCTGAATGGTGTGGAGCTATATGGTCAAAACCATGACAGCAAATACAAGCAGTCAAAAACTGTGTGGTTCTAACAGTGCCGCATGGTGTCAGAGTTAGTACTGTATATATAATCTACTGTATTTTGGTTTTGGACCACGTGGTTTGGTACTCACTGCGCGGTGCAGTTTTTGACTGTGCTGTTTCTGCTGTCGTGGTCTTGACATATTGCCATGGAGGCAAGATAAAAGTGTCAAGGGTCAAAGTAATATCTAGAATTTTGGGATTCTGTTTATTTAAGGCCCAGGTTCTGACTTTACCTATATGATGTTTTAAAATGGCAGATCCCCGCCTTGTAATTTCCAGATATTATCAGAATTGCAGTTTGTCATTTTTTTAAGTAGGTGGCTGGAATGAGGAGTGCTTGTCCTTTTTTTTAGCATTATGGTGGCTGGAGCAAGGAGCGCTGTAAGGGCAGTGTTTCAGGAACTGACTGTTTGATTTGCAGCTCATTCTTAGTTCCAGGAGCAGCTTGTTTGACCTGCAGTTCGTTCTTAGGTCCAGGAGTGGCTGAAGAGAAAAGAGAAACCACAAACATGAACGGGACTCTCTAACAGGGGCAGGACGCACTTGCTTTTTTGGTCCCACCCAATAACTGCATAGGCTGTGAGTCCTGACATCACAAGGCGTGGGCAGGAAGTAGCTCTAATGAGGGGGGTGTAAAACAGGAAGTAGCTTAAAGGGTGGGTGCCTAAAAAGCACTGCAGGGAGTTGTTGCCAGGATTCTAAGGAATTTATAGCAGGATACCTAGGGTATGAACAGCTGAGTTGATGACGACGGGAAAGAGAGGATAGAAATATTAAAATATTGCATTTGGGAGTTATTGTTCCTGAGGGCTGAAGGTGAGTGTTTAATATTGTATCTGGGAGTTGTTGTCCCGAGGGTTGAGGGTGTATGTTTAAGAGTACATTTGGGGGTTGTTAAAATAGGTTGTGAGTTATAAGTACATCTGGGTGGTATTATCCTGAGGTGGTGAGGGAGTGAGGGCAAAAAAGGCTGCAGGGAGTTGTAAGCCTATAGGCAGGGATTTGATTATTGAGTCAAGGAGTGGTGACTGAATGGACAAGTAAACTTTGTATCTAGGTAACATTATCATCAGGTTGTGAGAAGGGGAAAGAGAGAGAGAGTAGAGAGAGAGAAGAGGAGCGGGAGAAAAAAATCTTTTTTAAGGGTAGTGGGTAAGGTCTAGTAATAAGGAGTAGTCATAATGGGAGTGGTGCAGTGCAACGGCTGTGGGGTGGCAGTCTTCAGGGAGACCTTCTGGAGACTGTGGTGCTGCCCCATCTGCAGGCACCTCTCTGGCTGAGGGAGGAGGTTGCCAGACTCAAGGCCTTGTTGGCTTGAGTTAGGAGGACCAACTCCCCCACTCAGGGACCACCAAATCCACCTCTGCTTCCTCAGAGGATGCCAGGGCTCGGGAAGGGTTAGGGTGATAGAGTGTAGGCACATCCCAAATCCCATTTCACTATGGAACTCCTACGCCACACTGGCTTAGGAGTGTAGCCAGAAATTTCCATTTTGTACACAATCTCCAACAGTTACACCCCCCCAATTAAAAAATGTATACATCCTTTCCAAATGGCACCCCCTTCCAAACAAGTCAGATTGTTGTCAGATGACTCCTCTACTCTCTAAAGAGGTTATACATGTATTGGACACTCCTCAGTGGCCTACACTAACCCAAATACTACAGATTAGAAAGATATTAACACAGTGGCTTATGGTTTATGACAGGCACTCAACAAAACAGTACACAAATGTGCACAGTGAGTATGCCTGTCTACACCCTAGGCCGCAGGACAGTCCCACAGAGACACCTAAAGTAGTGGCTGGGGTGGATGTGGAGGTCCTCCAGGATGGAAACCTCAAGGTGGGTAGCAGAAGACCCCAGAGGATGAGGAAACAACTCCTGGTGGGAGACTTCATAGTCCAGGGAGTGGAGTTGGGGACAGGTAGCGAGGTGGAGAGGGTGGTTAAGTGCCTGCTGGGAGGCACAGCTTGGAGGGATGGAGAGTGGATCCAGAGGATCGCTAGGGTGGCAGCAAGGAGGGGGGAGCTGGATGTCATTGTCCATCTGGGGACAAATGACCTGGCTAGGGATGAGGCAGGAATAGGAAGAGTGCAGGCGGAGTTCAGGGAGTTGAGGAGGGGCTTTGGGCAGGTAGCAAGCTCAGTGACCTTCTCGGAGGTGCTGCCTGTCCACGGCAAAAGGAAGGCTAGGAATCTCTGTATGAGGGACTTCAATACATGGTTGAGGAACTGATGCAGAAAGGAGGGTTTTTGACTTCACTGGGGACTAGGGACCCACCTGGAAGGATGTGGGGCTGTACAAGGGCAATAGCTGGGGGGGGCAGAAGGAAGCAGGGAGAATCAAACTGCCCATTCCCACAAAACTATACTAGGAAAAGGAGAAAGGGGATTAAAGGCAGGGGGTAATGAGGGAAGGCATGAGGATAGAAGCGGGGATGACAGATGGGGAAGTAGCAGAATATGGAAGGTCATGTGAGCGAATGCTCGCAGCCTGGAAAATAAAATCCCATACCTGCTGGCCTTGATGGTAGAGGCTGACCTGAACATTGTCGCTATCACCAAGACATGGTATAATGAGAACCATGACTGGAATACAGCCATACCAGGTTATACTCTATTCAGGAAAGACAGGGAGGGTAAAAAAGGGAGGTATGGTAGCTCTGTATGTTTGGGAGGGTATAAAAGCAACTGATATACAGGGATTGTGGGGGGGGGGTGGAGGCCCTGTGGGTTACCCTAGAGACAAGCAATGGCACCACTATTCACACAGGCATGATCTACAGACCTCCAACACAAGGGGAAGAGTTGGACATGGTTCCAGTGGAAGCCATCCATGCGATGGCAACTAAAAGAGAAGTGCTGCTGGTTGGAGACTTCAGTCTGCCAGATGCTGATTGGAGCATCCCAGCTGCAGCCTCAGCCAGGAGCAGGGACATACTGGACTCCCTACAAGGGGCATACCTCAGGCAGCTAGTGCAAGAGCCCACCCATGAGAGTGTGATTTTGGACTTGGTACTCACCAATGGGGACATAATAGCAGATGTCATGGTGGGTGGACACCTGGGGTCCAGTGATCATCGCATGGCATGGTTCAATATGAGTACAGTGGCAGAGTAAAGCCGTACAAAAGTGAGGGTCCTGGACTTTAGGAGGGCAGACTTTGCAAAGTTGGAAGTATATCTCAGGAAAGCCCTAGCAAGGAGGAAGCATGGGATGGGGGTGGGGAGTTAAGGAACAATGGGCCCATCTAAAAGGAGCCATAGTAGAGGCAACAAAGTTTTGTGTCAGGCAAATAAGCAAAAGGCAAGAGAAAAAGAAAACCATTATGGTTCTCAAAGGAAGTGGCCGGGAAGGCAAGAGTGAAATAGTTAGCTTTCAGGAAGTACAAGGAAATACAGAAGAAGGAGGACAGGGTAGTGTATCTAGAAACACAGAAGAAGGAATATTGGTCCAGGTGCAACATCCAGTGCCCAGAGCAGCATGGTTTCAGAAAGGGCCACAGTACAACTGCTCTCATTGTCTTCACAGACTACATCCATAAAGCACTCGACCATGGCCACCTGGTGGAATCAGTGTACATTGATCTCACCAAGGCCTTTGATACGTTCAGCCACAACCTACTACTGGCATCCCTCCATGACGCAGGTATCTCCCTGCAGGTGGCCAACTGGTTCAAGGATTACCTGACAAACAGATCTCAAAGGCTCAAAATTGGGGATGCATTATCCACCTCCCAACTTGTCCACTCGGGTGTCCCTCAGGGCTCAGTTCTTGGCCCACTCCTATTCAGCATCTTCCTCAACTCCCTCCCACAAGTCTGTAACACCAGCCTCCTCCTCTATGAGGACAATGCTATGCTTTTCTCTAGTGATGCCAACCACACCATCCTTGGGCAAAGGCTTCAGTCTGACTTTGCGGCAGTAGAAAGCTGGTTCTCGCACAAAAAAATGATTATGAATTACAAAAAAAACAAGTCCATGATCTTCACCAGTCCCCAAAACAAGCAAAAATCAACCACCCTCTCCATCACAAATGCTGACAATACCCCCATTGACCAGGTCCGCACCTACAAATACCTGAGCATAACTCTTGACAGTGCCCTTTCTCACAGGGTCATGTCAGCAGCATCTCCAAGGTTGTCAAACAAGAATTGGTCTGCTATACTGGAACAGGCACTATATGACGCAGGATGCTCTTGTCACAGCCATCTCCAGTTCCATACTATCATCGATTACGGACTGATAATTTATGGTTCTGCCACAGACACCACCCTTAAGCAAATCCGTACTACTCTAAACAAATCTTGCTGGTTGATCACTGGTGCCCCTAAACAGATACACACTTGTGACCTCTACTCCAGTACTAACTGGTTAACCCTCAAGGGTAGACACTCCTACCACACTGGTTTATTTGCTAAAAAAGTCAGTATGGGACTCATTGCACTGTCCTTCCAGCATTTTCTCAACCCGGCCACTAAAGCCCATGGTACCAGGAGTGGCACCAGAATCTCCTAACAGACCCTTTTTAGCTGCACCTCCCAGGCCCAATGGTCCTTTAGGTACAGGGCTCTGAGCCTGCTTAATGCTGTCCCTAATGATGTCCTTGATACCCCTACCCTGGGCACCTTTAAATGGAAGCTCAAGGAACACCTCGTGGCGCTCAGTAGGTGTGACTGTCCCAGCTAGCCCACCTCTTTGCCCTGGATTACCTGACAACTTCTACTTCAATAGAATACTCTTTAAAGGTTTGTCTCATCTAGCATAATTGTACTAATATGACTGTACTTGCCTCTGTATAATGTTTCTGACAAGATCAATATTCAGTTGATTGCTTTCAATTTGCTTCTGACTTAGCTGACACAAATGAAAAAAAGTACATATGTAATTGCCTGATTGTAATTGTTTCTGTCATACTATTCGAATTCACTAGCACTGTCTTAAGTTTGTTTCTGGGTTTTCTTCCCAAACTCTGTACTATGTGTTATTACGTCCCCTGGAGCCACTCGTTGCTGAAAATGAGTGTTTTCACATGCCTTCAGCTGAGCGAGAACAGCAAAGCGAAGCTGAACTGTTCTGGCTCAAGCTGAAGGCAAATGAAACTACTCATTTTCAGCGATGAGTGGTGGTGGGGGTGTATTAATATATGATTGATTGAGAGCGATCAATAATATATTTAAAAAAAAAACTTCCCAGAAAGTGCCTGTTTCCAGGGCATCTGCACATGAGACACTCTTCACCGAATAAGAGTGCCTCACACGCAGAGGAAAGGAGAGCTCCAATTGGTTGGGAGAACTCCCTCAATCTATAATACTGTGTATTGTCATGCCTGTGTTTCTTGACGTGGAACCTCTGTAAAAGAGTCTCTCGACTCAAAGGTTGTAATCCAAGACAATAAATAAGTAAATAAATAGATACGCAGAAAGAGGTAGGAAAGGCAGTCAGGAGCTCAAAGACACAAATGCAGGAAAAAAATAGCCCAGGCAGTGAATAAAGAGGACAAGACTTTTTATAGTAGAGCCCACAATGCATAGCAGGGGGCGGGCCTTTGTCTGTGGGCACATACCCCTTGAGTGACACCTGGGCAGGCAGGGGAAGGGGGAAGGTGGGAAGAAAGGCGTAGGGAGGCACTGCCTATTAGGGGAGAGGGATAGGTTAGGTAGCAGATGAGTTCCCAGGGAAGGGGGTGGTTCAAAGCCAGGGGGAGAAGCAGCACCCTATGTAAGATTGGTGCTAGAGGGGCTTTCCCTCTTTGCTCCTCTCTCCTCGGACGAAGTATAGCCCCAGAGAGAGAACATCAGGGGAATTTCAGCTTTTAAACCTGGAATATTTTGGTAAGTGGATTTGGTTCTAACTCTCAGGCTGAGGCCTGAAGGTCATTTTCAACAGACAAGCAACCCCATGGGGGCAGGTAATTGCTTTTTGCTGGCTGTATCAAAAGAAAAGGAATTTTGGTGGGGATTGTTGATAGCTGAGGTTGGTTTGTTACTGATAATTTCAACTTTTTTTTTGTTAATTCTTTTTATGTCTGCAGCCCCTGGAGCGCGCTCAGGCATCCCTGCTCACCACCACTGCATACCACCCACCTGAAACTACCCTACTGGGAAATCGGGGAAAGACACTCCCCTACCTACCTGCACTCCCCTATTTACCTGATCCAGTGGGCCCCAATGTTGGAACCAAGGCAAGGCCGATGGATTAGGAGAGCCAGCGGGGTAAGCCAGGCATTGGGTGTCTTGTAGTGGGGCATGGGAGGTGCTGTTGCCTATCCAGGGAGCGGGGCTTTTTCTGTAGGTGTTGCCCCTGGAGTGTAGACATGCAATGATGTCTGCACATCCAATGAGCTGACGTCTGCTGCTGTTCCTCCCCTCAGTATGGCATTGCTGCTGCAGTGCCCCCAATCTCCATCAGAGGCCACTGGCAAGCGATACATGGCCCACTACCCACCCTTGGAGAGGAAAGCTTGATCTTCTCCCTCCCCAGCTGACCCCTGGCAGCCCAAGTCCATTCCCAAACCCGGGTTGCCGGCGTGGCATCCAGCACCTCAACCCTCAGTGCCACCGGGCCGGCCTGATAATTTAAACTTTGAAAGCAGTTTAAATAGACTTGGGGAAGGTTTCCATAGTACATTTCACAAATTGTTGATTTAATGAAGGGCTATTTGTGGTTGCTTCTTGCAAATTCAGGTTTTAAGTTGTTGAGTTGACTCCCTTCCCCCACTGCATTGTTTCAGGCCATGTGCTTCAGTGGAGTTACATAAAGTAGTTCATTTGGCTGGAAATTTTCAGAGCTTTTCTTATGGCCCTGTGACTGCTTGCGGATATATTGAATCAGTAAATATATGAAAGACAAATAAATAAAATGGGGAGCATGCCCATAGGTAGATGGCAAGGCCAAAATCTAGTATTAAAAAAAAAACATCTAAGCAGGCCTATTGGATATAGATCTATGAAAATGTAGACACTGCACACTGGCAACTTTTTGTGCATGCAGGAAGCATTAGGGGACTAAGCAGAATTATTAGCTCCATGATTGCGATGCATAGTCTACTACCACCCAAAGAGAGAGAGTGTCTGGACTCAATCCTCTCCTCCCAGCCGACCCAGCAGCCCAAGTCCATTCCGAACCGGATCGCTGGAGTGGCGTGAGGTGTGGCATCCAGCACCTAACCTTCAACGCCACTGGGCTGGCTTGATAATTTCAACTTTAAAAGCAGTTTAAATAGACGTGGGGAAGGTTTCCATAGCACATTTTCATAAATTGTTGATTGTAGGAAGTGTTAGGGGACTAAGCAGAATTATTAGCTCCATGATTGCCTAAAGGTAGTTTTTCTTGATGTGGAAAGAGAAGTTTTCAAATATGGGATTTGTAACTGTATTAAAAAAATCATTTTCTAAATGCTCCATTTTAGAATGGCTATTAGGTAGAGGGCAAGCTCAAAGTTTTAAAATGGTATTCGGCTAGTGTGGGAATTTCACTGAACATAACAAAAATAACTAACTAAATAAATAAATAAAATTTCAGCACTGGCTTGTGGGGGCTGCTTCACTTGCAACAAAGCTCTATCCACACACAAAATGGCTCCTCAAACTAGGAGTATATACTATGGTGTATTACTGCTTGCCCTCCTAATACTCCCTGACCCTCCTTTTAAAACAGGGACCAATAATGATAAGCCCTATTTGGAAAATCGTTGCTTCTGTGCCTATGGCACTGGAAACATGACCCAACGATTTGCTTATCCCACTAGACCTTGGAGAATGTAGTTCCCACCTAGCAGGGCCCCGCCAGAACTCAACCTTATCTGGCTTCCCCCTCTGGTACTCTTTCCTGAGTTCTTCAGTATTAAGAAATACCTTAACCCACACTATGCCCAGGGAAGACAAACCAAACGCAGTTGGAGGCTACTATTAGAATACACTGGCAGACTAACACTGTTAGTGTTTGTAATCTCGGGCAACATTCACCCTAATCCGGGCCCTCCGCAGGGCACCATTGTTACTCAGAAAACCTCTATCTCTTACAATAGCCTCTATTAATATCTGCAGTCTTCTCCCTAAAATGGACATCCTCAATGCCTGGATACTGCAACAGAACCCCAATATTCTCTCGGTTGTTGAGACGTGGCTCTCCCCAAAGATATCTGATGCCTCTGTTTCCATTCCAGGATACATGGTATACAGACATGACCACTTGTCCAAGCATGGAGGTGGTTGTGCAATATATCTAAGAGATACACTCCCAGGGGCTAGTCCTCCTGCTGGCTAACACTGGTGACCACTGGCAAGCCATAGCATTAGAAGTACTCCTCAGAGCACATAATAAATCTCTCATGGTTTTGTCTGTCTACATTCCACCCAGACAGATGGCCTCAGGTTTTGATACTGTTATGGAAAGCATAAGCGCCTTGAACCTTACCTCCAAACTGCTACTTCTAGGGGACTTCAATGCCAATTGGCTGTCCACACAGGCCAGCCCTTAGAAGGATGCTGCTGCCGCTGCTGTCCATCTCTCTCAGCTGGCTGAATCTCCTACCAGAGTAAACTACAAAGCAGAAACCAGCTCCTTACTGGACTGGGTTCTGTCCAACCACCCATGCCATATATCTAGGACCACTGTACTCCCAGACACCCTTATCGACCACTCGCCAGTCCTGTTTCAATGGTCAAACAAATTCACCAAACCCCCTCCTAGAACAGTCACTAATAGGGTCCTTAAACTGGGCCACCTCAAACTACTAAAAGTTGACCTTTGTCAACAAGACTGGTCACTGGTCTTTAACACCTGCAATGTTGACATCGCTCTAGGTCACTTCATCAACTTCTTTAATGCTGCCTGTGATAGGCATGCCATACTCACAATGAGGAAACCTAAAGGCCCCCTGCAATCCTTGGTTCTCAATGGACTTGCTTGACATGCTGAAATCTAGTGACTGCCTATGGCTAAAGGCTTGAGCCTCTGGAATCCAGGTTGACATGCAGAAATTCAAGAAAGCCCGGAATAACTGCACCAGGGTCATACGTGCAGCAAAAAAACACGTACTTCAAAGAAGCCCTCTCCCAATCATGGAATGATGGCAGAAAGTTTTGGAACAACCTCAAACAAGTTACAGGTATTGACAACAAACCTGCCCCCACCATGCTCAATACTGATGGTGCTCATGCACTGGATTCTAGAACAATTGCAAATTCATTTAACTTGGCCTTCACTGATTTAAGTGGAGTAATTCCTCCTGACTTCCATGACCTGCCCAACCCCGCTGACCCTAGTGGAATTATGGGATCAACCCCCCCTTTTCATTTTAAAGTTCTTAAAGTGCTGGAGGTAAAAAGCTACCTCCTCAAGGCCCTAGGCAAATCTAGGTACAGTGGTGATACCCTCAACCTGAAATTTGTTGAACTAACACTCGACAAAATTCTGGTCCCTCTCACCCATACTGTCAACACATTGCTAAGGTTCTCCCAATTCCCTGGCAAGTGGAAAGCAGCCACTGTGACACCTATAGTCAAGAGTGGTGACCGGACTCTTGCCAGGAATTACTGACCCATCTCTATTCTTCCTCCACTCTCAAAAGCTTTGGAGAGAATAGTGACTGATCAGTTAGTAGACTATATGGAAAAATACCAGCTACAATGCCACAACAACACAGGTTCAGACATGGACAGAGCACTACCACGGCACTGCTGGAATACACAGGCTATATCCACAAATCCCTTGACCTAGGTCTCTTCGTCAGCTCAGTCTACATAGACTTAACCAAAGCATTTGACATGGTAAACCATGCCCTACTGGTCAAACAGCCTACAGACATTGGTCTATCCGCTGCTACAGCAGCCTGGTTCAACAGCTACCTGTTGAACCAGTCACAACAAGTTAAGATCTGTAATACACTGTCAGATAGCTGATCGGTCCGTTCAGGAGTTCCGCAAGGGTCCATTCTGGGCCCACTCTTCTTTAGCATATTCCTAAACCAGCTCCTAAATGCCTTCCAATGTCATTTACTACAATATGCAGATGATGCTGTACTATTCATTAATGATTCAGACCCTAATACACTTCAATACAACCTGCAGTGCGTAACTTTCTGGATGTCGAATGATGGTTTAAAGAACACAAACTGCTGATGAACTAGAAAAATACTAAAATGATAGTGTTCTGTTCTGCCCATAACCGGCACAAATCTTACCCCCTTCTTATTACCAGTGATGTGGGCTCTCCCCTGGAATTTGTGCAACACTTTAAATACCTGGGGATCACATTCAACAGCACAATGTCCTTCACCCAGCACATAGACAATGTCGCTAAGTCTGTCATTACACGCATCGGCCTGTTGCACAGGCACAAACACAGTCTGAGTCCCGAGGCACTCAGTCTAGCTGTCCACAGCTCACTAGTCTCACTCATTAATTATGGGCTGGTAATTTATGGGTCAGCCTCAGATACCGCCCTCCTTCACTTAAAAGTAGCCCTTAACAAAGACTGTTGACTCGTTATAGGAGCCCCCTGACTGACACACACCTGCGATCTTTACTCATTGGCTAACTGGCTACAGTTCTTAGGCAGACTCATGTTCCAATCATGTCCCCTGGTGAAAAATATTAGCCTAGGCTTATTGCCCCCTGGGGTACAAAATCTCCTCTCGCCTTATGACAATAGAAGGTGCACCTGCAGCTCGGTAAGTCAGATTTTCAATATACCTCACTGTAGGACATCATGGGCCAAAGTTCATTTGCACATCATACACCTAGCTGGCTGAACTCTCTTCACTCCTACATCTCCTCATTAGGTTCTTTTAAAAGAAAACTGAAACATCAGTTAGCTATGATTTCTAGCTGCAACTGCTAGTTGTGTGCATCCGGATCATCTGGGTTTGATTTCTGTGGCCTTCGCTTGCATACTGTGAGATCCTAGGCTACTCGCTTGACCTTCCTAGTGTTCCTGAGCTGTTCCTGAGGGTAGGCATTGTGCCTACCGGTCCTTACCAGGTTACCAAAGAATAACAAATAGCAACTGCTACCCTTTGTGTCTATCCACTCAGCCAATTTTCCATCCAAGTTGACAATTCCTGAAATATTCAGTAATTTATTACCAGTTTATCAATAACAGGTATTAGTCGCCAGTGCAAGGGATACCCTTTAGGTGTCCAGATCGAGCAGTCAGAAGGGCTGCATGGATGTGCAATTTATTTCACCAATTGTGTTTGTACCTCGGGGGCATATTTTCAGGGCTAGTGGCACAGGTCACTGGTCTTCATAATGGGCCTCCAGGGGCTTGCTGAGATAGATGACCTTATCAGGATTCTTTCTCATAATGGCAGCACTGGTGATATAGGAGGAGCAGTCTAAGGATAGAGCCATTAGCTTTAGGTTGGAAAAGATGAGGGTGGGCATACCATAAATTAACAGCTTGGACCTATGGGGAATCTGGGGGGTTTGTGTTGAAATGTTTATCGCGGTATATTAAAATTATAGCACTGCATGTGCTAGGTGTGGGCAATGGAATTGCTAATGCTCTTTCTCGTTCACAGTGGCAGAGATTTCAGCAGTGTGCACCAGCGGTGGAGAGGTACCCCAAAGAAGTCTCACCATACCTGTGGGATTTGGTAACACCAAAGCATGGAAATTAATTGGGGGGGGTCACTGGCTTCTAGCACGCAGGTAGTTTATCAAAAAGGGGTGGATACATTTTTAAGTGTATGCCATGAGAAAAGTTGGGATAACATTTGGCCCATCTCAGTGGACCACTTGTGTACTTACAGGGAAGGAATCATGGGCTGTAGTCGGGCAACACCTGGCAGGTAATGCCTGGCTTACCAAGGTTATGGAACATGTTGATCACACAGGAGTTTTTCCGTGGCACAAGATGCTGGAATGTTGGGCCCAAGATGCCCCAAAGAGACCTGACAGCAGGCTGCCAATTAGCCCAGAGCTTTTTAACTGGGTGTTGGGGGGTGCTGCTGGGAGTCTACTCCTTGGAATCAGAGGCCTGCCTCTTCAGAACAGCCTTCATGGTGGCATTCTGTGGAACCTTCCGTGTATCTGTAATAGTGCAGCTTAGCAAAATAATGGCAGAATAGCCTGTGGCATTGACGGATGAGGATGTGGCACTAACAAAAGTGGGCATTTTTATTCATCTGTACAGGAGCAAGACAGACAGCATAGCACAAGGGTACTGGTGCCACTTAAGGTCCCTTCCAGGAGACCAATAGGAAGTATGGGCAAGGGTCCAGAATTATGTTGCCTAGAGGTTGGGGAGGCGTAGCATTCTTCCATCATGATGATGGGACCCTGGACATGTCATTTCAGTTCAGGCAGGTGTTGTGCAAAAGCCTGGAGAGGTTAGGGATGAACTTGAAGGGGTTCAATACCCATCCCTTCCGGATCGGAGTGGCATCACATGCTTGGGCAGAAGGACTCATGGAGGAGCAGATTCAGGCCTTAGGGATTCAAATGATATGTTAGGCTGCACATGCTTTAACCAGTTTCTTTTGTCTTAGCAGGTCTTAGGTTCCAGAGGATGAGGATTTGGGTATGTGTTCATTCCCATGTCTTCCCTCAGGGGAAGGGAAGACCAGTGGTGACGAACTCGAAGGGGTTCAACACCCACTCCTTTTGGATCAGAAATGCTTCGCATGCCTGGGCTGCAGGGCTCACATACAAATAGATTCTGGCATTGGGCAGATGGCGGTCGCAGGCATTCGAAGGATATGTATGGCCGTATATGCTTTAACCCTTTTTCCTTTGTCTGGGCAGGTCCTAGGTCCCAGAGAAGGCTGATTTGGGTTTGTGGGAACTCCTTTGTGCATTGGGCAGCTAGACACATGGGAAAGAGCCATGGTGATGGAAACTTGTACCTGGACCCATGTGCCTTTGAGTTCCTTTGGAAGGGCTGCAGGGACATGTGTTGGTGAGGGCTGCTCCCAATGGTGTTAGAGGACCCTTGATGGAGGGGGACCACCAGAGATCCTGGTCATTCACTTGGGTGGCAATGACATGGGTGCCTTATCTATCAACCTGCTCAGGGCAGACAAAAGGGGGCTTAAAATACTTGGAAGGGCATATGGCCCAAGGTGCATATTGCATGGTTGGAGGTGATCCTAAGAATGCAGTGCCACCATGTGCACAACCCCAATGCCCTGGAAAAGTGTGGAGAGTTACACAATGCAGCCATGAGGGCTTTCATGGGGAGCATCGAGGGTACCTCAGTTAGACACGATGGCAATTATATTAAAGAAGCAGAATTATATGCCAGAAATAGGGTACAACTGTCAAGCTCAGACTTTGATAGATTCCTAGAGGACATACAGGAGGCACTGGAGAGAATTTTGGCAGGACGTGCTTGTGGGTGGGTGAGCCGGGGTGGGCTCACCCTGTGACGACAAGGTAGTATTGGTTGGTTGATGCAGAGGGGGTAGTGGAGGTCATGGGCTGATGCAGACAGATCACCCAGAGGCTGATAGGAGTGCTGGGCCATCTGGCTGGGGCTCATCACTTTATGAATATGGGGGCAGTCAGGGTAGCAGACTCTCCAGGCAAGGGCCCGCAGTATTATGGTGTCCTCAAACGGCGGGGGAATGCCATGGCAGCCAATTGAGAGCCACTCCTCATTCCCTGGAGGCTGTGTCCCTCATGTGGGTTTGCAGTATTGAGCATCTTCCCTCAAAGTGAGGGATGGCTGGTGTTCAGCTCTAATTTATACCAACCAAGACTATCTGGCAGCGCACGTCTAGCCGACTGTATTGATGATTGATTGAAGTATATAAACACATGGCTGTGGCCATTTCTCTCCATTGCTTGGGGTGTGTCTCAGTTTGTTCAGGTGGAATGGGGGAATTATGCCCTATAAGATAATAGTAGAACCTACAATGCATAGCAGAGGGTGGGCCTTTGTCTGTAGGCATGTCCCCCTTGAGTGACACCTGGGCAGGCCGGGGGAGGGGGAGGTGGAAAGGAAGGTGTAAGGAGGCACTGCCCATTAGGGGTGGGGATAGGTTGGGTAGCAGATGAGTTCCCAGGGAAGAGGGTGGTTTGGAGTGTTACCCATGGACCAGCACCCCTGATCAGCCCCCTACCTTGCAGATAGTAATACTTAGGGCACAGGCACTTATTGTACAAGCATAAGTGTTAGGATCTGAGTTCTACTGCATTTTCTACCAAAGAATCATACTGCATTTGCTATTATCTAATTGTACCACTTGGAAGACTCCTCTATTTACATCATTGTATAATCATTAGTTAGACAAGGCTGCCATCTTTAGTTCTAGTGCAGAACAGCAACTAAGAATGTAACCACAAATGGCCTTCATGAAATGCAGGTCCTTTGTTTAGTTATCTTGTTTTTATGCTAGCTTAGTATGTTTTCCCAGGCTAGCAAGAAGTCAAGATATTGGTCATTATCCAATGATGAGACTTTTATATACAGTATCTTTTTCATATTTGCCAATGTAGTTATCAGGGGTATAAGACCCTTTGCATTGCGCCTTTTCTCTGAGAAGAGACTTGCTGCTGCCTATAGGTAATAAAGATTGGAGGTGTTCTCCCCAGTGTTTATCACTGTGATTTGGTAGTAAGCCTACTTTATATACTAGAAAAAAATCACTTTATGTGCTGGACACCACTTGTCTGTTGTTTCTACACTTTTGTGCAGTTCCAACAAGAACCTGAGAAAGGTCATTTTATTACCCAGTTACATTTGGCAACCATGTGCAGGTTGGAATGTACAAAGTGAGGATTCCATTTGAGTTCTTTGAACTGAATGTCAAGTAGTGTGGTGCATTTTTGCCCACTTGGGCCTACTCAAACTTACTGTGGTTGTTCCTTTACAGACTGAAAGAAATAATTGTTGAGTACCTAAAGGCCAGTGGGACACAGGATCCAAGACAGCATGGATTCACAGCAGGAAGGTTATGGCAGACAAATGTAATTGATTTCTTTGACTGGGTGACCAAAGTAGTAGACCAGGGAAGGGCTGTGGTCATGGCCTACCTAAACTTTAGCAAGGCATTTGACAGAGTCCGAAAAAAAGATTAATAAACAAATTAGCCAACCTGGTAGTGGGTCCCAGGGTGGTAGCCTGGGTAAAACACTGGCTGGACAACAGGACACAGAGGGTAATAGTAAATGGAGTCCACAGTGAAGAAAGGGGGTTTACTAGTGGGGTACCACAAGATTCAGTAATGGGGCCGGTTCTTTTTAATGTCTTTATAAGTGACATTGCAGAGGGACTGGAAGGAAAAGTATGTCTCTTTGCAGATGACACAAAGATCTGCAACAGGGTTGATACACAAGGTGGGGTGGAAAGGATGAAAAGGGACCTGGCATGGTTGAAGGAATGGTCAGATGTATAGCAGCTTAGATGCAATTCAAAGAAGTGCAAAGTAATGGACCTAGGAAACAAAAACCCAGGGGAAGTGTACACGATTGGGGATGAGATACTGACAACAACAAAAATGGAAAGGGAACTGGGGGTAGTCATATCAGATGACCTAAAGGTGGGCCAGTAATGTGAGAGGGCAGTAAGGAGGGCTGGGGGGATACTGGGTTGCATAGGGAGCGGCATTACCAGTAGAAAACAGGAAGTTGTTGGCCCTCTGTACAGACAGTTGGTAAGACCACATCTGGAGTACTGTGTACAGTTCTGGAGACCCCATCTCCCCAAAGAAATAGAAAGGGTGGAGGCTGTCCAGAGGAGGGCAACCAAAATGGTGCAGGGTATGCACCAGAAGACATATGAAGAAAGACTAAAGGAGTTTAAGAAATATAGCCTTGAAGAAAGGAGGGAGGAGGGGAGGGACAAGATAGAAACCTTTAAATACCTCAAGAGAATCAACAAAGTCCAAGAGGGTAGCATCTTTCAGAAAAAGAGGTGTGCAAGAACAAGGGGGCACAATTTGAAGATAGAGGGGGGATGGCTCAGAGGTAGTGTGAGGGAGTATTTCTTCACACAGAGGGTTGTGGATGCATGGAACAGCCTCCTGAGGAGGTTGTGGAGTCAAGAACAGTGGGGGAATTCAAGAATGCATGGGACAGACATAAGGCAGTTCTAGTAGGGGGTAGGAGGAAGTAAGCTGTTGGTTAACTAGGATCTGCAGCTTATCCGTTAGATAGGGAAATGGGCAGACTAGGTGGGCCAAGCGGTCCTTATCTGTCATCAGATTCTATGTTTCTATGTCTCAGTTTCGGGTGTGGCAGACCCACACTGAACCACTGGTATACTCCCTTTGTGAGTTGCAGCATATCACCTTGGCACCACAGTTTGCCCATGGGGGACCAGAAAGCCGTTGGGTGACGGTGCCAAGGATTTTGATTCCAGTCTTTTGACTGCTTTGTTTGTTTGTTTACCCCTTTGTTTGTTATGCCTGAACTGTGCACAGAACTGAGACTCAATGTCTCGAACTACCTCACCTCCCATGGAGGTTGGACTGATTTCACACTGGATACGAAGTCATCAGAAGACCCTCTGCTTATGATCTCTGATCAATATCTAGAGTCTAAGCAAAAAGCCAAGAAATACCACACCAAGGGTCTCTTGGCCACAGCTTTACATACAGCCTTTGAAAGTTTGCTAGCACGTTGTGCCTCTCTTGAGTTGCAAAATGCTTCTCTAAAAAAAGAGGTGGGCTTGCAGGCATCAGAGATACTGAAAAAGGAACAGAAACTCGCAGAGGAGACACAGTCAGTCCGTAATCACAATAACAGACTGTTGCACTGCACTGCTCAAGACTCTAAGCTTGAATTATGTATGTTAATAGATGACAATGAGAGGTTGAACTGTGATAAGAAACAGTTGTCTTTATTTGAATGACATTTTGAGTGATACAAATACAAATTTGAGAGAGGATAATGTTGGCGGAAGAGAAAGTGAGATTGATGCATAAGCTAGACAAAGAGCTTAGGGAAAATGTTGAATTGGGCACCACGTACAAAGTATTGCAGCATGAGGTTGAGAAGGGTATTGAGCAGGGCACTGCTAAAGTTTGTCACAAAAAACGTAGAGACAAGATGGTGAGAATGCACTATCAGCAGGATATTCTCACTGGGCATGTAAAAGCCATGAATGGTTTCCAGTACACACCCATTGACATTACCTCATTAGGTGATGACTCTGATTAGGAGGACATAGGATGCCTCATTACATCTAAGACCCCGCCCCACAGGGCAGTGGCCTTTACCAGCCATTCCCAAGATGGCGGCTGTTATAGCTCGCCTCCATGTCTATGTTGGCATGCCCTCTACGCTGCCACGTCATAGCCAACATGACAGCTCCCATGACACGGGAGGCTGACCACCTCCAAGTAGGAGCCTGCTTCCACTGGCTCCCCTTTTCTGGGAAGATGGTGCAGAAGTGTGAGGCATTGTACAGGATGTCTTGACTAGACTATCAACCCCTGAGGTAAGCTCTTCTATGCAGGAGCAAATCGGACGCATGTTCGAAAAGGCTGTGACCCAGGAACATGCATTCAAAGCAGTTGCTGATGTGGCGGCAGAAGCTGCCCTTCACTGTGCTTTGGGTCATGGGGAACTGAACAGTGCTCCCCGTATGCCCACTTTCAATCCCTACAGGTCGCTCATTCTGTTCAGCAAATTGCCCAAGACATTGGACAGATGGACCCAACTGACAACCTCAGCTGTCATTTGGAGAAGGTGTGCTCCCTTTGCAAGAAGCTTTCTCTCCAACCTGAGTACCAGGTCCAAGTCCTGAGACAAACCATCAAGCCTACCCTCTGGGCCAAACTCCCAGAGGCTGTCTGCAACTACGAGATGTTCGACTACAATGATGTCGCTCAGGCACTCCTTTCTACCAACTCCCCAGGTATCGTTGGAGCCCACTTGGCCTACAAGGTCAAGCAGAATGTGAAGGAAAGCCCAGCAGCTTACCATCAACGGTTGTGACCCGCCTACGAGACCAGCAAAGGCCTAGCGGGTGAGAACGCCGACAAAAGCAAATTGAGTACAAGGATTTGTACATCCATAACATGACTCTGGCCCTCTGGGAAAAAACTGAAGTCAACGTTTATCTGCAGACCAACACCTTTGATGAAATCCTCACCAAAACGGAGCGTGCTTTCCAGGTCTACCTCTGTAACCTAGCTTCCGGTAAAAACATCAACAAGGCCGCTGCCATCCAGACTCCAACGTCCCAGGCTGCACTGACCCAAATCACAGTGGTAGGCCCTGCCACAATCCACTATGTAGTGGAAGGTAACAATGATAACCAGGAAGCCCCTTCTGATGACCAACAATCTCACGGGGGGGGGATGGAACTATAAGAATAACCAGAACAATAACAACTGCAACAGGAATGGGAAAAACTCAAATTCCAATGGCAAGTACCACAATGGGCCCAGCTATCAGGACCTGAAAGGTGAAAATAAGACCATCCTGAAACAGTGGAGGAGGCCCGTGCTGCCCAAGAGGCTGCATCCACATGTACCATGGTGGCCCTGGCACTGGTTAGTAATAGCACCAACCCTTTCTGGTCTTCAGCTGCCGAACAACCGAGCAGATGAGGAAAAAAAAACTTCACAGCATCGGATACTGGCCAGGCCAATGCAGTGATCTAGGAACTGCCAATCAAACAGTTTGAGATTGCAGCCCTGACATCACAGATACAGTATTCATGCCCTGTAAAGCGCTGAGAGGAGGCCCAATGGTCCTCCACAGGCCTCAGGTCGCAGGGACAGGAGGATGAAGAAGAGGCAGAGAATAGCTCAGATTGATGATTACAGGCCCCAGTCCAGATTGTGAGTGACTTGCTTGTCAGCAGAAATGGACAGCCTTGTGTAAGGGCCACAGTCGAGGGGCACCAACTAGACATGCTTCTGGACACAGGAGCAGCCATGTCCGTTCTCCACGATGAGGACCCAGTCACATCTACCTGGTCTACCAGCTGGAAGACTAGTGCACAGGGTGTAGATGGCACCCAATTACTAACCTATCAATCTGTATCTCTCCCTGTACAGGTAGGCCACCTTAAGACTAATTTTGTCTTCGACCTCATGGTGTTATGTCATCACCCCAGCATACTGGGAATTGATCTTTTTGCACAGCATGGCTGTGTGGTGGATCTAGCTAGCAGGTTATTGTTACAGATCAAAGGACAATGTCATACTGTTACCATACCAGACTCCCATGCAGTGGCAGCTATCTCCCACAACAACAAGGAGTATGATGTCATGGCTCTGTTTGCAAGTCATGATTTGTATCCTGAACTGGAACCTCTGCTACAGGAACATATTGATGTGTTTGCTACCAACAAGCATGACTGTGGTAGGAACCACAACATCACTGAGATCCCAGGACCCAATCCTATGAGGCAGAAGCAGTATCAATTCCCTGCTGAAGCCTTAACCTCATTGAGGGAAACTATTCAATCACTGCTACAACAAGGAGTGATCATGACTTGTGTTTCCACTGTGAATTCACCTATTTGGCCAGTGAAAAAGCCAAATGGAGCTTGGAGACTTACAATTGACTACAGAAAGCTCAATCAAGTAACCCCTAGTTGTGCCCCAACTGTGGTATCAGCTCCTGATGTGCTCAAATTACTGACACCTGACAAAAAGTGGTTCTCAGCTCTTGACATCTCTAATGGGTTTTGGTCACTCCTATTAGCACAAGAAAGCCAATACAAATTTGCCTTCACCTTTGATGGGTGCCAGTACACCTGGACTTGTCTGCCCCAGGGCTTCCACAACAGCCCTTCCCTCTTCCATCTCCACATGATGGATGCTCTGCAGGGATTCTCTACACCCCAGTGTCTCCTGCAGAATGTGGACGATTTGCTCCCAGCAACTTTCACCAAAGAAGAACATCTGGCCTTTCTGGATGAACTACTGACTCTTCTCAGGACAGCAGGCCTCAAGTGCAACCCTTCTAAAGCACAACTATGTGAGAAGAAGGTCATCTTCCTTGACTCACAGATCACTGACCAAGGAAGGAGCCCAACTGCAAAAATGATCCAGGGCTTGCAAGATCTATCACTTCCTACAAGTGTGGCAACACTCTGATACTTTTTAGGTATGGTAAACTATTCTAGGGACTTCATCCCTGATTTTGCCTTGAAGACTGCTCCCCTGTATAAACTTCTGAAAAAGGACATCCCATGGACATGGGGCCCCACATACACTGAAGCTGTGGCCCAGCTCAAACAGGCCATGGTCTCAGATCCAACACTGATTAACCCAAATCCAAGATGACCTTTCCATTTGCAAACTGCCACCTCTGACGTGGCTGTGTCTGCAGTGCTGGCACAAAAGTACAATGGGTACTACAGGTCCATTGCCTATGCATCTCAGATGCTATCCCCAGTAGAAAGGAAATATAGTTTCTGTAAAAAGACACTCTTGGCAATCTTCTTGGCTGTCAAACACTTTCTCTACATTATTGGGTATGCCCCCATCATTCTGCATACCTGTCACACTCCAACTAACTTTTTGCTTTCAGATAAAGTAAAAGATGGATCAGCCTCCAACACCAGACTAACCCATTGATCTTTGCTTTTGCAGGATAGAGTCATCAAAGTACTGTCTGCCAAAATGCCATCAGTCTTGGCCCATGGCCTACTCTACATAGGTAAGCCCCATGATTGTGCCCTCTAACCACCTGACCTACCTGACCCAGGACCCTTTCTGCCAGCCATAGCTGAGGTCCTGGAGGACAAAACAATGTTCTACATCTTCACAGATGGCTCTGCATCCTAAGTGGATGGAGAACAGGTAGCAGGCCTTGGAGTGCTCATACTGGATCATGATGGTGATTTCAGATGCATTTCTAGGAAATCTCTTCACAATACACTGAACTGGCTGCTGTAGCCTGTGTGTTAGAGATCATGCCTCATAATGACAAAGATGCAGTCATCTTTGCAGACTTCAATTGGGTATGCTCATCTCTAACTGAGTTCTTTCCATTCTGGCAAAATAACAACTTTACCTCATCTGATGGTACCTCTGTCAAATATAGTGAACTGTTTGTGTACATACACACACTGACATAAATGTTCACATATAAGTTGTACATACAAAAAGTTAAGGCTCACTGTAAATCAGACCCTTACCATGAGTTCAATGAACAAGTGGACTCGCTTACAAAAGCAGGCGTTCGAGGGGAGAGATATGGTAAATGACTCACCCACAGTGCATAGCAGCAGTTGTGACATCCATAATTG
Organism: Neoceratodus forsteri; assembly: GCA_016271365.2. Taxonomy (NCBI): domain Eukaryota; kingdom Metazoa; phylum Chordata; order Ceratodontiformes; family Ceratodontidae; genus Neoceratodus; species Neoceratodus forsteri. The sequence goes on from CM028138.1 coordinate 426,378,552, forward strand.
CTGCCACCAAGATACCAGCACCAGAACTCCCATTAGATATTTCTGCTGCACAAAAAGCAGATCCAGAGATCAAAGATGTGTTCAAATTCCTGGACAAAGGAACTGAATAACCTCTGCCTGTTGGCAGTCCCTACCAAAGACACTCGGGCAATTTACATCTGTCCAGTGATCAGAAACTCATCTGGTATCACAAACAGGATAGAGATGACAAATTGTGGGTAGCACCACAATCACTGTGAACTGAATTTATTCATATGGTTCATGACACTCCCACTGGTGGACACCAGGGGACAGAAAACACTCTCCAGAGATTCAAGATAGTCATCTGGTGGCCTGGCATGGCCAAAGATGTGGAACACTACGTGGACAACTGCATGGTGTGTGCCCAGAATAACCCCATTTCAGCAAAGAAAATGCCAAACTGTTGCCCCAAAGGCAATCTGGACCATGGACTGTGATACAGATCGATTTTATTGGCCCTCTTACCAGCTCCAGTAAGAACAACAAGTATGCACTTGTCACAGATTTGCTTTCCAAGTGGGCAGAAGCATTTCCCACTAATAACAACATGGCAAAGACAACTGCCAAGATCCTGGTGGATCAACTGTTCTCCTGGTGGGACCTACCTTTAAAGGTAGACTCAGACCAGGGAATCAGCTTTACAACTGAACTGAAGTAACAGACACTCCAACTCCTTGGAGTTGATCGGAGATTTTACATTCCCTACCATCCTCAATCATCAGGACAGGTAGCAAGAGCTAACAGATGCATCAAACAGATGTTATGCAAATTCACTGATGATAATCCCAAGGATTGGGATTCCCCCTTGCCACTGTTACTAATGGCAATTGGGGCATCCCCACAGCTACTACTCAGTGCACACCCTATGAGGTCATGACCGGTAGAGCCATGAGGCTACCAGAGCACCTGTTAATTGATCTCCATACCTCTACTGCAGATAGACAAGTACATGGAAAAGCTTCATGATGACATCATGAAGGCACACCTGTTCACTGCCAAGCAAATGGGCAAGGCTCAACAACAAGCTAAAGTTCATTTTGACAAGCATGTCAAAGAAGTCAACTGGCAAGTTGGAGACCAAGTAATGCTTCTCCAATACAGACAAACCACACACTCATTTGCCAGTAAATGGGAAGGTCCCTGTCCCATTGTTAACAAGCTCAGCCCTACTATGTATCAGGTCAGAGTACAGCAGCAGAAAAAGACTGCTGACAAGTTGTTCCATGCTAACCAACTCAAACTATATAAAGGTGACTAAAAACTTACTTTTCCTAACCCCATAGGGTGGAATAGTACTTCTAGCTAAATAATCCTTTTTGTTTTCTTTCAGATATCAGCAAGATGGCTATCTTGCACCCTCTCCTCTTACTGGTGGGACTGCTGCCTCTAAGCACTACAACACCCCAATCAAAACCCTACAGACTTACAAGGACTGACTGGATCACTTGCTTGGTCAAATGGAACATTCAACTCCCAACAGTTTTTGGATTAATATTCCAAACAAAAACATTAAGGTTACTCAAGGCAAATATGCCTTTCTGGATGCTGTAGTTATTGTCCCGTATAAGTCTTCACTTTCCATTCAATGGCAAACTTATGCAATGGGTTACACTATCCCCATAGCTCACCTGGCCAAGGGTACATTCCATGGCTGGCCTAATACTGACATATCTCAGAATGGTACACTCTCCATTAGACAGGCTTCTCCATGACACACTGGTCAGTATAATCTTACTGCACTCATAGACCCTGCCTTTTGTGAAAGACTCCCTTCACAGGAGGCCATTGATTTCTGTCTCCAAAACTATGCTGCTTCCTTCTCTCTATACCTCTCTGTAGTCCCACCCAGTCATGAAGGACTGCTTGTCTGTCTCTGTATGGAAGATGGCCCTCCTAGTGGTTTGACCGCCACATCACTCCCAGGAGCCCTGATAAACAATGTATAATTTATGCATGTACCCATTATTTTCAATTTATCACATTGGAATATGGCTGAATTTGGTATATGTCAACATACTAATACTTTTAAGTTTCACAGTATGATGCTTACTGATATTGTTGCTGCTTACCAAACATGCACCAATTATCCTATGGGTAGACCTCACACCACTGACCATGTTGGTATTTTCAGACACGCATGCAATTATGCAAAACCCAGACCAAAACGCACCAAGCAGGACTCAGCCTCAGACATTGCTGGTGAGGTCGGTTCTGTCTCTGGTATAACTGGAGTAGCTGGCACTGTTACTGGCCTTTTTGGCTCAGGAATGTCTATTTGGAATAGAGCAGATATTGCCTCTATTAAAGCACAGGCACTTAAGTTCCAGCAAACACCTGGCAATGATGTTATGCCCCCTATCTTGCAAGGTATAAATTCTCTTAGTGAGGAAGAACATTTTACTGTTCATAATATGAAGGAGATTGCTCAAGAGTTCAGTGACACAAGACAGAAACTTAATGATCTTATTTTTCAGAATAACCATGAGGCGGACAAGCCATATATTGGGTGCGAAATTTTATGCTCTGCTTAAGGTTCTTATGTTATCTCCACTGTTAATGATCTCTTCAGGGATTTGAAATCAGGCAAAATTTCAGACATTATTCATGATCTTAGATTGGGTAAATGGTATTGCCTACATTGTACAGCCACTGGTGGCATTTCTATGTGTTTAAAGAATGCTCTTAACATTTCTATGTCCACTGTACATAACATTGGTTATGTTTCCAGGTTCCCCAACAAAGCCCCTTGCCTCTTAACCAAATCTTGCTCCATTAGGGACATGTTTATAACCTTTACAGTCTCCTTACCATGCTTTGATCTGGCTACATCTGTCTTTGACAAGCTGTCAAATATCCACTCCATTGGACATCTTGAAAATGACATTTTCCATGAACAAACTGAACTTCCTTCGATGTTGGTCTTCCACCCTGTTCTCCAGGCATGGGTGGCTCCTCACACTAATTGCTGCACCAAGAAAGGATTCTACTTCTTGTGCCACTGTGACATTTTTGACATTGTGAAACCAGTTTGCTGCTATTTGCCTGAACATCTTGACTGGGCCTTGACATTAGGAGACAATTTGCCAAAAAACCTTACTGACGTTGATCCAGATGACGTCCCTCCTGCTGCGTCTTCAGTGTTCAATGCTGAAACAGCACCTTCCAGAAGCAATCTTGAAGAGATACATCACTTCATCACTCTGCTTACAAATCAGACTTTCTCCTGCCCTGTGTGCCTACACCATTGGTGAGTGCCTACCCTCACAGTCACGTATACCTGTGAGGGACAATACTGAGTGGTAAAAAATTTTCCCTCCTTTTCCTGTGGAGCCTGTACATGCAATGTTGATGAGCCTAATTTCTGTTTTACTCCACAGCAGAAGACAGTCATCGGTCACACTGTGATCATGCCTGTTCCTCTCCCTGAGCCAGGCGTTATTGATATTGATCCCCAATATTTGCTTGCCCTGTCTCAATATTTGCCTATCTTTAATGTACACATTGATCCCTTGACTCTCTCCTTGAGATCTCTTTTAGCTAGAAAAGATGCTCATTTGATTTTTATTAGCAATAACATATCAAAGGCTAATGATATACTTAATGATCTGATTCATGATGGTGATTTAAGTGTTGCCGTTGGCAACTATTGGGTAGAACTTACTTTCAAGGTTTTTGTTATTATACAAGCATTTTTGATTGTCTTTCTGATATTCACATTTTGCTACCTGCAATGTACCCTGAAACAATATTGAGAACAATTCGAATTCCTTTACAAGACTCATGTATTGGGCCTGTAAATTACTTTTTTTTTAGCTCCATCCCTACCAGCTAACTTGGGATTGTTGCCCCTTCTGAGGCAACAAGGGGGGAACTGTCATCCATGGAGCAGTACTCCCTGATTGGAACCCTACCTCGCAGACAGTAATACTTGGGGCACAGGCACTTATCGTACAAGCATAAGCATCAGGATCTGAGTTCTACTCTATTTTCTACCAAAGAATCATACTGCATTTGTTATTATCTAATTGTACCACTTGGGAGACTCCTCTATTTACACCATTGTATAATCATTAGTTAGACAATGCTGCCATCTTAAGTTCTAGTGCAGAACAGCAACTAAGAATGTAACCACAAATGGCCGTCATGAAACACAGGTCCTTTGTTTAGTTATCTTGTTTTTATTCTAGCTTAGCATGCTTTCCCAGGCTAGCAAGAAGTCAGGATATTTGTCATTATCCAATGATGAGAATTTTATATATCTTTTTCATAGTTGTCATGGTAATTGTCAGGTGTATGAGACCCTTTGCATTGCACCTTTCCTCTGAGAAGAAACTCGTTGCTGCCTATAGGTAAGAAAGATTGGAGGTGTTCTCCCCAGTGTGTATCACTGTGATTTGGCTGTAAGCCTGCATTATATACCAGAAATAAATCACTTTATGTGCTGGACACCACTTGTTTGTTGTTTCTTCACTTTTGTGCAGTTCCAACAAGAATCTGAGAAAGGTAATTTTATTACTCAGTTACAGGAGCCAGGGGGGAGAAGCAACGCCCTATGTAAGATTGGTGCCAGAGGAGCTTTCTCTCTTTGCTCTTCTCTCCTTGGACAAATCCCCCCCTTGACCCACCCACGTAAAAGTGGGGTGGGGGGAATGCCAGGCAGGTAGAGGCTCGCTGTCCCACTGAGGGGGGGTCACCTTAAGGGTCGAAAAGGAATTTTCCTGTTTTTTCCCAAGGGTTTTCTGAGTTTTTTGCCTTCCCCAGTGAGGTCAAGCTAGAGCAGGTTAGGGAGTGTGGGATGTCACAGTCATGAAAATGTAAGTCATGGTGGTTCTGGGAGGTGTAAATACAATTTGATTGTATTGGTTGGTTGATGCAGAGGGGTAATGGGGGATCATGGGCTGATGCAGACAGATAACCCAGAGGCTGATGGGAATGCTGGGCCATCCAGCAGGGGCTCACCACTTTATGAATATGGTGGCAGCTGGGATGGCAGACTCTCTGGGCAAAGGCCCGTGGCATTATGGTGTCCCCAAACAGGGGGGATGCCATGGCAGCCGTTCGAGAGCCAATCCTCATGGCCCAGAGGCCATGTCCCTTGTGTGGGTTTGCAGTATTGAGTGTCTTCTCTCAGAGGAAGGGAAGACTGGTGTTTGAATCTAATGAATACCAACCAAGACCACCTGGCAGCACATGTCTAGCTAACTGTATTGATGATTGATTGAAGCAAATAAACACATGGCTGTGGTCATTTCTCTCCATTGCTTGGTGTGTGGCTCAGTTTATTCAGGTGGAACAGGGAGAACTGTGCCCTATAAGAAAATAGGTACATTAGTGAAAGGAGAAAGACAAGGGGAGGGATTGTAAGGCTTAAGGGGAAGAAGGGGAGTATGCGGAATGGGACTTGGGAAAAGCAATAACTCCAAACAAATATTTTTTGTTCAGTATTCACAGAAGAGGGAGAAGGTGAGGGACCACAATTAAGTGGCATGAACAATAAGAGGAGGCAGATGGACACCAGTCCATTTACAGAGGGGATAGTTCTAAAGGAACTTGAAAAACTGAAAATGGACAAGGCAGTGGGACCAGATGGGATACATCCTAGAATATTAAAGTAGCTTAAGGAGATACTGGCAGCATCACTGGCAGCCCTGTTCAATGAATTACTAGAAATGGGTGTGGTTCCAGAGGACTGGAGGAGAGCGGATGTAGTCCCTCTATACAAAAGTGGGAGCAGAGAGGAGGCTAGAAACTATAGACCAGTCAGTCTTAACTCGGTGGTAGGGAAAATAATGGAATCACTGCTAAAAGAAAGGACTGTGGATCATCTTGAATCCAGCAGAGCACAGGATCTGAGGCAGGATGGATTTACAGTGAGAGGGTCATGTCAAACAAATCTGATAGATTTCTTTGACTGGGTGATCAGGGAAGTGGATTGGGGGGAGCGGTGGCTGTGGCCTACCTGGATTTCAGCAAGGCCTTCGACACAGTTTCACATAAGGAGCTTGCAAACAAGTTAGGCAGCCTGGGAATGGGTCCCAAGGTGGTAAACTGGGTTAGTAACTGGTTGAGGGAAAGAACACAGAGGGTGGTGGTAAATGGAGCTCAATCCAATGAGAGGAGAGGAGGTGACCAGTGGGGTGCCACAGGGATCGGTTCTGGGACCAGTCCCATTGAATGTCTTCATAAGTGACATTGCGAAGGGCTGGAAGGAAAAGTATGCCACTTTGCAGATGACACTAAGATTTGCAACAGGGCTGACACTTCGGGAGGGATGAAAAGAATGAGGTAGAACCTAGGTAAACTAGAGGAATGATCAAGAGAGTGACAGCTAAGATTCAATGCAAAAAAGTTCAAAATCGTGTATTTGGGGCATAAGAACCCAAGAAAGGTTTACCGGATTGGGGGGGGGGGTTGTTGATGGCCACAAAACAGTAAAGGGATCTTGGGGTAATCATATCAGATGATCTAAAGGTGGCCAAACAATGTGCCAAGGCTGTGGGGAAAGCCAGTGGGGTACTGGGGTGCATAGGGGGAGGTATCACCAGCAGAAGAAAGGAGATGGTGATGCCTCTGTACAGATCACTAGTGAGAACTTATCTGGGTGCTGTGTCCAGTTCTGGAGGCCATATCTCCACAAGGACCTATGATGGAGGCAGTTCAGAGAAGGTCAACAAAAATGTTGCAGGGCCTGCACCAAAAGTCATATGAGGCGAGACAAGAGGACCTTGATATGTATACCCTGGAGGAGAGTAGAGAGAGGGAGGATATGATAGAGATCTTCAGATGTCTCAAGGGCATAAATATGGTACAGGAGAGTAGTATCTTTCAGGAAAAGAGATGTTCTAGAACAAGGGGTAATGACATGAGGCTGGAAGGGGTAATGTGAGGAAGTAGTTCTTCACAGAAAGAGTAGTGGATGCATGGAACAGCCTCCCAGCGGAGGTGGTGGGGGCAAATTAGGTAGGGAAGTTCAAAAATGCATGGGATTGGCATAGGGAATCCTGAGCGATATGAAAGAGAACAAAGCCGGAGATCAAGTAGGATCTGTGGGTTTTGCAGCAGGTACAGAAAATGGGCAGACTGGGTGGGCTTAGCAGTTGTTATCTGCCATCAGTTTCTATGAGAGAAGCATACTATTCGCTATGGTATATCATAGCATTTTTGAGGTACTTTTACTCTGTCTTCGTTAGGGACTGTAATTTTCCTGCAGCCTGCTGTCTGTCTCCTGAAGGTTCTCATTCCTCAAAATGTTATATCCTTCTGCCAGTCTATTATGCTATTAATACAGCTAATTTTGCTGTTAAGTAACAAAAGTTTAAGGGTCCGTTCACACAGAGGCACCTTTTACCATTAATGTAAACAAATGTATTTTACTCAGGACCTTGCAAGGATAGTACCTAGTTTTCTACTGTTTGTAATGGTTTCTTTCATAGTCTGATCCCTGCCATTTGGTGCATAAAGTCACATAACACTGGGTCTGTGCTTTATGTAGCTAGGGAAATATTTGTCAGGAACCCACTTATGTCTCATTGTATGGGTCAGATAAGGAATATCTGTTAGGCTGGTGACTCTTATGATCAAATATCCACTCAGAGGTTTTGCAATACATATAGGGAAAGGGAAATTGTTTAACCAAGAAAGGCACACTAAGTTGAAGCTTGTTACAGGTGCAACCTAGGAGCACAAGGAAGTTAAATGACTTGCTCAAGGTCACAGAGTATGCAAGTGGGAGCTGTGGGATCCATGTCTCTAGGTTTGCAGCTCAGTACCAAAAACCACAGCACTATACTGCCTCCTTATACTATTATTATTATTAATTATCCCTATATTATTATTTATTAATGCCTATTGATTGAAAATCTTAAATTTGTAGTTTGTAACCCATGTACAGCTCTGATTTGTATGTTGTTATTGTTTACCCTGCCTGTTCTGACCTTCTGTAAGGCGTCCAGAGCCCCTGGGATTGGGTGCCATACAAATAAAGTTCACCTACCTACCTACCATGTTATAGTATTTGTGTATTGTGTGTAATGTATTTTACTAAAAATCAATAAAACATAAAGTTAAAAAGTGATGGGTTCCCTCAGTGAATTCTTTCCATTCTGAGCACTGTAATCAAACTTCTTTTTAGCGGTACGCTGAGCATGACCAAAACAGGAAAAGGTGGACGTTGTCATTTTAACCCCTCTGAAGGTAAAAGTCAGCCGTGTGCCAACCACAGCACAGCTGTAATGCAATGCTATAGACTGTATAGGAATCTATAGTGTTATGTATCAGCTGCCTGACCCCCCCATTTCAAGTAGGTCCCAGAGAGTAGCCGAATCCGTATCCCATAAACATTTTCCCTGTTGTATGTAAATGATGGAATTTTACATCACAGTAATACATCAAGTAAATTACAACTAAGTCATGCATTATTCTATATCGGTCATCAGGCTAGTGCATTAGCAGCCATACTGACTAAGACCACAGCTGATTATTAGAGCTCTTCCTTCAGGGTGTGATCACCAATCAGTTAGAATGCTAGCACATCATAAAAGGTAAGAGGTAGGTGGCAGCTATCCTTATTTTTACACCAAGGAAATTGCAGATGGCCAATGGTAACATAGCTAACATGCCAGAGGAAACTAGGGTGAAATCCCTATTCACACAAGGGGTTATATTATGAGATCCCCACATCCAAAAGCCCAATGCTGACAATCCTGGCACCAAAATCCCGACAGACAGAATCCCCATGGTAGATGGCCACACTCCAGATGGTTCCATGGGGGGGAGGCTCTGCCACCCGCACTCCCCCGGTAAATATATATAGATAACTCTGGGTTGCCATACTGTGGGGAATGTGGCTGTCAGGAGGCCCACCATACCGTCGGAATTTCGGCACCAGGGTCATCAGCGTCGGGCTTTTGCGTATCAGGATCTTGTAATACTACCCACATAACGTACCTACCATCATATTTTAAAGGACATGTGTACTTTCAAACTGACAATCCCATTTGGAATTTCACCCGACCTAAGCTCCTCAATCCCCCCTACGATGGCAGACAGGTCTGGATTTGTTTTAATAATACTGAGTGCTCTAGGCATGTCACTTTCAGGAAGTCCAGGTACTCTGTATGAAGTCAACACCTTAGTATCTTCCATTTCCTTAAAGGGGAACAGTCAGCACATAGGACTCCACACTTGAGTCTGGGGCTGGTCCCAGTGTGCACTTTGTGTGCAAAAACATTTTGGTTTACTTTATGTTTACTGTTGTATTTTAGACTGTATCAGACTCATTTTGTTTACTTTGTAGCTGACATCTTCTGTTACAACAAATCCCAGAATCCCCTGCAGCTGACATCAGAGCAATAGGCAGCAGTGGGAGATTCAATAGCCAGCAGTGCATGTTTGAGCTTTTACTATATAATCATGGATCAGATGTTTTCTGGTTCTGCTTTTCTCCAGGGGCTAAGTACAGTCCTCTGTGATGGTACTTAGCCCAGAGAGAACAGTAGGACCAGCAAACAAAAGGTCAGAGCTAGCTTACAGTATATAAACTTTAACATCCACTGCAGGCTGTGGAATCTCCCACTGCTGCCTACTGCTCTGATATCAACTGCAGGGGATTTGGGATCTGTAGTGACAGAAGATGTCAGCCTAGAAGTAAACAAAAGTAGTCTGATACAATCTACTACGCCACAGTAAAAAGTAAGTAAACCAAAATGTGTTTTATACATAGTGCACATTGGAACCAGTCCCAGAGTTAGAGTATAGGGCCTTTGGTGCTGACTGTGGCACAGCTGCAGATTTAAAAAAAGTTTAAGAAATAATATTTACAGTTACCAGTGTTTTGGTAACATGCAAAGCTGTTTAAATAACACTTCATAAGGATGGGATTTCATAATACTGAAACCTATTCTGCTTACTTTTCCAAAAAGTTTGTTTTTTTTTTTGTCAGAGAAAGCCAGCTGAGATGCATCATCTTGTTTTCATTGGGCCGGATTTTCAAAGCCTCTAGAATGGCGCAAGCTGCTTGCATCAAACGTGTTGGATGCAACAAGCACCTTGCTCCAAGAGCTGCGCCCCCAGCTATTTTGCAAAGCAGCTTGAGTCAATCAGCAGACTGTTTGCACCAAAGTGTGCTTGCACCAGCCTTGTGCCACAAAAGTGTCTGTGGCATGGTGCTAGGGTGCTTGTGGAGAATGTAGGCTGCCACAGCCCCTACAGCCTTATTTTCAAAACCCTCCCCAGGGACAAAGGGCTAAGAACCATTAGAGCACAAGGCTGGTCTAACAGTACTTAGACAGCCCCTGGGAGAGTTGTCAACTGTGTTGTGCCACTCTGTCGCCCCCCCCAGCCCCAGTACTCCGGTAAATATCAAATAATGCTGTCCCATCTCCCAGCCCCAATGTGCCCATAAAAGTATTTTACACTTAAGCCCTGGTGATCCAGTGCCCCCCCCACCACCAAGCCCCGATCTACCCATACACTAAATTGTAACACACAATTACCCCAGGCGATCTAGTGCCCTCCCCACCCCGATCTCTGGTAAATTGTAATATGAAGACAAATCCCTGGTGATCTAGTGGCCCTCCACCCCGGCAGGTATTGTCCACCACCCTGCTCTCCCCCCCATCTGGATTCCAGATCCGGCAATTGGCACAGCCCTCTGGACACTACCACGGCTGGCTGCCGGATTAACTGTCAGAAGCGCGTGCGTCGTGCTCTGACAGTTCATTAACGGCTTGCCATAGTGGTGTGGAGGGCAGTGCCGTGACCTATCTGGGATACGGATGGGAGAGACAGGTGCTGGGCACTACCTGCTGGGACGGAGACCACTACATCACAGAGATTTATCTTCATATTAAATTATTGGGGCTCCAGGGGTAGGGAGGGCACTAGATCGCCAGGGATAATTGTGTGTTACAATTAGTGCACAGGTCGACTCAGGGCTGGTGGGGGGCAGAGCCACCCATGCCCCACCCAAGGGCACAGCTCCCACCCACTGCACGCCCACAGCTGGTGCAGCATTTCTCATGGGTGCAACATCTGTTTGGCACACTGCCACTGTTGCCGCAAGCTGTGGGACTTAGGTGCTGGGACCCTGTCCAGTGGAAAATCGGGTGCAGGGTCATTGTCATAGCTTGCATCCAAGTTTTGAAAATCCATCCCATTGTGTCTATGTGTGTGTGCATGTGCATGAGTATATGTGTTTTACAGGTAGACTGGAGCACAAGGAGGTCAACAGACTTGCACAAGGTTACACAGTGAACTAGCAGCTGTGGTGAGAATCAAACCTGTGATTCCTTGACCCAAAGTCCTGTATAGTAACTGTAATGCTGCCAGCTGTCTTTCTTTAGCAAATTTCTGCAGCAACCCCATGTCTTTATAGGTACCAGAAGATTCAGAAAAGTGATAGGGCAAAGGACGTAAGGTGTCAGTTTCCTCCCCTCAGTGAGTCATCCTCTGCCACCCCTATTTTTTTTACTCTTTATTTTTTCCACCTCCACTTGCCCTCCATCCTTCACTCAATTGGGCCTCTAAGGTGCTTTGCATCCCCGACCCACAGACTCACAGGGTTTGCCACTAGAGTGCCTCACCCAACCCCCCCCGAGACTCTTAATGGCCTGGATAACCCCCCGGGCGAGGTGAGAAGAGATCCCCCTTACCTCCCTCCTTTCTCAAAAAGTGAGCTGCACAGTGTGGTCTTCCCTGCTTTCTGTCGGTGGGTGATGAGCTGACATCAGAGGTCTTCACTTAGGAGACGTGGAGGGACGTATTTCCTCCATGTATGGATTCCCGATGCTGGCGTGCAATGAGGAGCAAGGCTTCTGGTGTGCACAGAGATGCACATCGATTCCAGTCCTCTGCCTGCATCAACCCCTGTGCAGTGGTGTCCCCAGCTGCACTGAAATCCCCTGAGTTCCCCCAGCAGGCGGAGGTATAGCGGTGGGGAGTGCATCCCCTCCCACCCCGGAGAAGGAGAGCAAGCTGTTGGGCACTTGATCCTTCTCCCTCCCAGCCGACCCCCGGTGCCCCAAGTCCGTTCCCGAACCCGGGTTGCCGGCATGGTTCAAGGTGTGGTGTCCCGCACCTCAGCCCTCTGCGTCACCGGGCCTGCCTCCGCCCCTTTTTTTGACAAAATTTATAACTGGTGGAGTACCAACCCTCCTCCTTGACTCACAGCAGCTTCCTATGGTTTGCTCTGTGACTCCCCACACAGTTGGCAACTCCCTATCAGGTCAATGCAAACAGCCCTTTGGATTGGCAAGCGCAGGAGATCTTCAATATTACATCTGGAACCCAGCCATAAATGGAACCCTTTTTTACATTCGCATCTTTATTCTTTTTTTTATTCCCAATTGTTTAACCAATTCTGCCCCTTTCACCTCAATTCATTAATCCCTCAACAATTTCCTAGATTAGTAGGATGTCTGGGTCATTCACTTTCCTTTATCCCTCATGCTTATATGGGTCTTATATCCCTTGTGTTTACCTTTTGTTAATAATACATGTGGCTCACTTTTAATACATCTGGTCATCAGTTTTCTTTACCCACCTGTTTATCTACAACTTATGATATTTGTCAACCTGCATAATGTGCGCTACTGCATGCTTGTTATAGTTACTGTGTCTATGAATCTTTGTCGGTTGTACTTTTTGTACATATTCAGTATTTTAACATGTATTTTGTTGATTTTGTTAATTGTTGTAGTTTGAAAGTTTTAATAAAAAGGCTCATGTTAAAAAAAACACCTGGAACCCAGCCTCCATTGCTAAACCTCCCTTCCAGTACCAGTACCATGCACGTGAACCCCCAGTAACACTGTTTACTCATACGTTACAGTTTTAAAAGCATTCATAATGAGTTTTTTTTCCTCAGCATGCTTTTTCTCATACCATACTTCACACTGCCACACATCCATGACAAAATTGGAACATACATTAACAACCATGGAATAAGTGACTCCTGTGACAGAAATATAGCCCTTCCGAGTAATACAGTTAACATGATTGTAAAAACTGATAGGGCGAGGTTCTACCACTTATGAAAGTGGTAGGCCCTACTGCCCCTCCCCCCAGTTCCGGCACCTATACATATCTGTGTTCGTGAGGTTGCAGTCTGTAGCTGTAGAAGTATCAGTGATGTTATTTAGAAGATGCTGTATACCAGGTTCAAGAGGTAAAAACTTCTGATGGTAAGAAAGGCAGTGAGTCATTACAGGGCGCCTTATAAAAGGAAAAACTGTGTAGGTTAGGTATACAGAGATAAGATATTTTTCTGAAGGTGTCACTGATAAGTGTCTGGAAAGGCACCCCCGCACACTTCCGAATACTGGAATGTTCTCTGATCTTGCTCAGCTAGGCCACCTTGGCTCTAGTCCCTAGTATTTTACTGCACTACTGAGGAAAACAAAATCACACACTGCTGCTTAGCTTTACTGCATATTTTGAGGCCTTTTAGCTATGTGTGCAGAATGCTTAGTGCTTTTTTTGTTGCTGTTGCAACCTTTATTCATTAATATGAAAGCTGATAAGTGCAAGGGACCCAGGTTGGGTGAGTGACATGGCTAGTATACAGTGTATATAAATAAATGTGTGTGTCTGTGTCTGCATCTCCTACATTAGCCAGTTGGAAGTAAAAGCTGAGTCAGTAGAGAAGCTGCTGAGAGGGAGGGAAGGTTATTTTTTTAACCTCCCCCTACACAGTTCTGAAAAGAGCTTTCTTGTCTGTCTGCCTCACTGAGTCATGTGGAGTGAATGCCAATGTACTGCCAAAAGCTCCTGTTTACTTCATCTCTCGCTCTCGCTGTCTCTCTTTCTTTCGCCCTTAAGGCTTCGATGAGAAAGCTTTAAAGTAATGCAGAGATTTAAAAGCTGACTAGAGGATAATTTCCCCTCCTCTCCTCCTTGGCTGGCATGCAGTTTTGATGAAGATAGCCAACAGACCAGTGAATCCCTATGGCAGTGGGATTGCACCACCATTACCCCTGCTGTCACTGGTCCCAACAGGAATGACAATCACTGTTGTTCTGCTGAGCAGCCATAAGTTACAGGGCAGGGGTCTCATCTGTTGTTTTTAGCCAGTGTGCAACCATAATGCCCCTGGTGTCAGTGTTGATGCCTGCCTGCGTGGTTAACTTGCAGGCTGGGATGTAATGGAGGTTGTTTTGCCTACTAGTGTAGGGGGCGGTCAAGCCAGGACGCTGGTCAGATACATTTAGGTGCTTGTTTTATACTTATTTTTAGTCTTTTGATTCTCCATTCCCTACTCTGGATCAGGGGTGTATATCACAGGCGTCTCCCACACTGCCTTTGGAGATTGGATATTAGACAGCAATGCGGATAGGTCAGGTTCCTCCTGCCTCGTTTCTTCATGGGCAGCTCTGGATTTTTCCAAATAAACCCTTGCAATATCCCCCACACCCCTCCCCACCAATCACAATTTCCACCCTGGTAATACCTTGTTCTCTAAACAGGAAGGTCGAGGCAGGCGAACTCAAGGCCACTCCCTTCCTTTTGTTTTTGTGGACTGCTGCCCACATTTGATGGGAATACTTGCCATTTCTGAATACTAAACCTCTGAACTTTGATGTAACTGGCTTGAGTTTACATTGGAGTATTCTATCTGGATATTATCACTAGGAGTCCCTATTATAAATACTGACATGGGGATACACCTGCTGTGGACAGGTGATTACCTTTGGTTGTTATGAATGTTGTTAAGAATAATGCAGTTGGGGCTTATGTATAGAAACAGAAAAAAATGGCAGAAGGAGACCCAGGGTCCATGGAGTCTGCCTATGAGATGCTCAGGACCTAGCAATTGTCCTGGGGGGCTACCCCCACCCTAAATTGCTATATACTTGTTTAATGTCTCAAAGTTGTGCTCTAGCTCTGTCCCACCCATTCTTGAAACTTTTCAGTCTCTGCCCTAAACACCTCCACCAGCAGACTATTCCATGGCTCCACTACTCTTTCTGTGAAGTAGTATTTCCTTCGATCCCTCCTGACCCCAGCCCCAAGCTTCCATCCATGCCCTCTAGTTGTTGTGTTGGTGACCCTGTGTAACAGCACCTCAGTGTCTGGCACTTTATTTATGCCTTTGGAAACTTGAATGTTTCTATCCTGTCACTTCGCCCTCCTCCCCCGGTTTCCAGTGAGTACATATTCAGTGCTGCTAGCTGTTCCTCATAGGGGAGTCCCTACAGACAATGGATCATCTTTGTTCCCCTCCTCTGCACTGTGTAGAGCATGTGGTATGTGTGTGGAGGGAGTGCACCCAACTGTGTGCTGCTTATGCCCCAGTGCACATCACTGACCAGTGCCTCTAACTTTAATATGAAATAAAATGCAAACAAGCATTGATTTGATACAGTAGGCTTAGAAGACCATTTAGGCACTTAAAAATATTGAATGGTTTGACACGAGTTAGACAGCAGCGTAATAGTATATTTCCCATCCTTGAAGCTATTACAATGATTTATATGCTTAAAACTCCCTCCATCTTGGGGGTGGAGTTAGTTGTCAAGCTGTATAAATGTAGGCTTTTAGAGCTCTTGCATGGACAATACTAATTTTGAAATGATAGCCTTTTAAAGGAAAGCTGTCCAAAACACTCTTGCCAATTACCAGGGCTGCAGAAACACCCATTTAGCACTACCTTTATGTGGTTACAAGTTTCCAGCTAACCTGTCATTATTAATTTGCCCCATTTCTGTGCCTTGAGTGTGGTACTGAGTTCTGTGCTGAAGCTGACATGTGGCCACTGCCACCGCACCAGAAGACTGAGTGTGTGCTCCGTTCAGTAGTTTCCTTCCTTTGCTCTGCTGGAACGCTCGTTCATGATGAGCTGGGCACATTTTTATGAAGGAAAAAGAACTGGTGTGGCATGTACTACTCTTTTAACTGAACTTTTAGAAGTAAGCCACTTTGAAAATGGAGCATGGGAACTGGTTTAATTTTTTAACTGAAAGTTTAAGTTCTGAGTTGGGGTATGCACATTAGGGCCTGGTGCTCTGGGCGCTACAAGCCATGAAATAGCACCACTCACTCGGTAATATAAAAATATCAAATTCTAATAAAATACATGCCCTTTTACAGAAATGAAGCTCTCTGACTACATATTGGCAGGTGAGTAGAGGCTGAGAGAAAAACTTTGTTTATGACAGATTTTCTTTAACAGCAATAAAGCAAATCACTATGGGGATATTACATAGTATCATATATCATAGTAATGTGTTAGCAGAAAAGGACCATCCTGGTCCAGCTAGTCTGCCCATTTTCCACCCACCCCTACTTGTCTCCACTTCCCAGGGATATTTTCCTCTGTCCAGTAGCCAACCCCTTGTGTCTGTCCCATGCCCTCTTGAATTCCTCCACTGTTTCCTCATATACCACCTCATTAGGTAAGCTGTTCCAAAGAATTAGAATGCCTCTAGCTTCTTCCAACCACGTGGCTCACAACCAGATGGACAGCAGACCCTCATTTGGGGTTATGGAGCATTGGAGATCATAGAGGAGAAACCTTAGAAGTGCTTCAAAAGATGATGGCTCAACTTTGCACCTTGATACTAAACAAACCATGGACAAAAAACTGAATTCCTTTACCAGCCATTTAATGGTGTGGAGCAACAGATGAGGGGCATTAAAAAGAGCACACTTGCTAGCCTGGTGGTGCTGAAAGTTGAGGCGTTGGTCGCTACACCTTGTGTCACACCGGCGACCCGGGTTCAGGAATGAGCCTGGGCCACCATGGGTCGGCAGGGGAAGAGAGGACTGAGCATCCAGAGGACTGCTCTCCTCTCTTCTCTTGGGGGGGAGGGAGATTAGTTGTC
This sequence comes from Neoceratodus forsteri, assembly GCA_016271365.2. NCBI lineage: Eukaryota > Metazoa > Chordata > Ceratodontiformes > Ceratodontidae > Neoceratodus > Neoceratodus forsteri. The sequence continues at coordinate 426,395,393 of CM028138.1, forward strand.
CCACTCATTGACTGCCCTCTGGCGATTGCTGGAGGGCAGTATGGGTTGTGAGGCTTGATCCAACATCTTCACATCAGAAGGGGGAGGACAGGCAAAAATGGAAGAAAATGAGCCTGGCAGGCTCAATGATGGTCCGCCACTCCCGGGGGCCATCCCTGGATTCTGGATTGGGTCTCTGGGAGGGGGGAGAAGCTGGCAACCTCCTCCTGGCCCCACCAAGGGGGCAATCTGTTGGGGAACTACCGGGGACCGCCTAGCATGGGAGCGACGGGACCTGGGAGAGAGTACCTCCACCAGGAGGGCTGAAGCTGCCTGCCAGGGCTCTGGAGGATAAAGAGATAATAGAAAAAAAAACCCCAGCACATTCAATATGACAAAGAATGCTGACCAGGCTCTGGCTGAACATGCTGCCCAAGATTTAGTTGGATGCCTCCAAAAACATGCTGTGGTCCAAAAATATAAGGATTTTGTGGATTCTTGAAGAAGCTGAGAGTCTAGGCATTAGAATTTTGAGCAATGGCTACAAACAGAACATTCTTTACCTCAAAAGATAAAACCTGAGGGGGCATTCAAACCACCCTCAAGAACTGTGACTAGTTCAGTATAGCCCTGTGCCATGTTAATATCCTTTTTCTCTATCAGAGAAAAAGACACAGTTTTAATTATACTAGCCTATGATTATTCAATAAAATGCACAAAGTACAGTAAAACAGGGACTGGTCAAACTTTATTTCCTAATTCCTGCTGTGCCGGGAACATGGGCACTCAAAGATCGGATGTTATAGCCACTGCTCCACCCTAATTATAGAATAATGGCTGAGGCTATTCCCTGCAGGTACTGCCTATATGTAAAGGTTCATATCCGCAATGCTTGTGTCCTCATTTTCCTTCCTCTCTACCAACAGTTCATAAGTGCATCACCAGAGTGGGAATTAATTTAGCTTGCTGGTGCTTATGTTGCTGCTATTATTCATTGCAGTGAGTCATTTTTCTTTTCAGTGGGGTCTTTGAAATTTGACCCAGGGACATCTTAACAGGTACAAGGTTCCATTAAGCTTTTAGACAAGTCAGTTCAAACTTTATGGACTTTGCAATAGCTGTCAGGCACCTAGCACTGTTGGCATTATGCTCATTAGTTTAATTTTTAAAAAGTACACATGATTTGGTTAACCCTCGTTGTCTTCTGTCAAATGTTGGGAATGCATATACACGCTTACTGTAATCTCAAATGTTTTATGGATTTGTGACAAATTCAGTAATTAAAATATTCAAACACTACATTCTTTTCTTTCCTTATCTTGCCTGCAGCTGCATTCTCTGCACTTCTGGCTCTCTTCCCCTCCAAACACAGCAGTCCTGACGAATGTGATCCCAAACTACTCTGTCTCTGTGCCTATGCTGTGGCCTCCCATATCAATGGTCTCCTTAACCTTTCCTTTGTGTCTAATAAGGTTCCTGATGTATGAAAGACAAAATAAGTTACCAAACCCAAAAAGGTGCTGACCCCTCTGTGGCAGGTAACTACCACGGCATTGCTTTGTCTAAATTGCCAGAGAACCTTGTTCTCTCCCAGCTTTCCTCTTTCCTTGACTCTTCCTCCTTTCTCAGCCCTTACCAGTCTGGTTTCATGAAGACCCATTCCACTGTCTCCTCCCTATCAACTTCGTAGTCAAGGGGATTGAGTTGGGAGCAGGGGAAGGGAGGGACAGGGTAGTACAGTGTATTCCAAACTCTTCAGCAGGGAGTACTGGAGGGCAGATCTTTGAGATTGCTAGAGAAGAGGGGGTAATGAGGGAGCTGGATGTTGCTGTCCACCTGGGGACGAATGATCTGGCAAGGGAAACTGTAGGGGTAGTGCAAGATAGGTTTATGGAGCTGGAGAGGGATCTGAAGCATGTAGCTCAAACGGTGGCCTTCACTGAGGTGCTACACATGCACAGTCAGGTGAAGTCTAGGGTACTTCGCACCAGCTCCTTCAATGAATGGTTAAAGGCTTGGTGCAGGGAGGAGGGCCTTTGCTATATCAGGGACTGGGGTCACACCTAAGGGAATGGAGGCCTGTACAAGGGAGATGGCCTCCATCTATCTAGGAGGAAAACAGAAGTCCTGGGTGGAAGGTTTAAATGCAGTTGTGGGTGGAAGATTTAAATGCTACTTTGACAAGCATTTAAACTATCCTAGGAGGATGGCAGAAGGACTGAGGGAGGCAGAGATTGCACCCCCCAGAGACTAGTGCAACAGGGAAGGTTAATCCAGGGAGAAGAAATTTCCAGAGGTTGATGGAAGCAAAGAGAAGGGCAGGGCAGGCAAGTCTGGAAGAGGAACTTCAGTTGGAAGAGAGGGGAAGGAGGGAAGGCAGGAAGACAGCATAACAGGGGAGGACAGGACCAGGGTAACAGAGGTGGTAAGGAGTGGGGGAAGGAAGGGGAGGCATGTTAGAGGGAAAGAGGGATGAAGAGAATGGAGAGCCATGTGTGCCAACTCAAGGAGTCTGGGAAACAAAATTCCTTACCTTGAGGCAATCATTGCGGAGGCAGACCTAGGTCTGGCGGCCAGAACAGAATCATGGTGCACTGACATCCATAGCTGGGAAGTGGCCATCCTAGGCTACACCATGTTCCGGAGGAACGGGTCAAGGAGGAAAGGCAGAGGGGTTGTTTTATATGTGAAATATGGTATAAGGACCACTGAGATACATGGGCAACAGGGGGACAATGAAAGGCTAGAGGTACTATGGGTCAGCCTAGCGATGGGGTCAGGGGCCATTATTGGTATGGGTGTGGTGTACATTCCTCTGACACAATGGAAGGATTTAAACAGAGCCCAGGGGGGAAGCCATTAGCAAAATGGCCATGAAGGGGGAAGTTTTGATTATGGGGACTTTAATCTGCTGGATGTATTTTATTTATTTATTTATTTATTTAGGGATTCGGATCATACCTTTGAGTTCAGAGCTCTTTTGCAAAGGTCCCACGTCAAACAGTGACAATGACAACAATAACAAACAGTTTATATACAATACTCGAATAGTAGGTAGCTAGTATACAATAAGGTTACAGTGTCATTCATAGTAGCAATGGTGATAGTACAGCATCAAGAGCACTCAACTAGGGTAAAGGACAGTGTTTATATGTAGTGAAGGAGATAAAGAGGTGTGACACCTAATGTGAGAGTCCGAAGAGGAGTCAAGGTGAGGGGGAAGGGAGACTGGGGGGGAGAGTGGGCAGCCAAAAGAAAGTGGCTTTGTCTAGGAGGTTGGGAGGTAGTGATAGTAGGTTGGTTTTACAGCTGATCCAGTGTGGGAAAAGGCATGGTGGGAGAGGAAGACAGAGGGATAGGGCAAGGGGAAAGAGTGGGGGGTAAAAGGAAGGGGAAGGAGAGTGTGAGTGAGTGGGCATTATGGGTGTTAGAGTCCTAGTGGCAGTCACAAACTGTCCTAGTAAGAAGGTGTTGCCATAGGTCATTTTTGAATTGCGAGATGCATTGGGAGTTTAGAATGTGCACTGGGATTTCATTGAGCCATTGGGAGGCCCTATAGCTGAAAGCATGCTGTCCCTGCACAGTTTGACGGAAAGGTGTTGATAGGGCCCCCCCTCATCCTGCCTCTGGTGGTATAGCTGGTAGCACTTGGTGTTAGGATGCTAGAAATGCATGGGGGGGCTTTACCCATTAGCACCCTTTTTCCAAGGAGACATGTTTGGAATATAATCCTGTTCTTTAATGGCAGCCAATTGGTCTCCTCATATAAGGAGCCGGTGTGGATATTTTGATCTGCAGCCATTGTGAGCCTACATGCCTTGTTGAGGGCAATGTGAATCCCTTTTAATGCAGTGGATATAGACTGGAGCATTCTGGGCATAGCTACATCATAAGGAAAGGTGATCCTTGATTCCATACAAGGGGCATTTCTCAGGCAGCTGGTTGTGGAACACGCAGTGCTGGACCTGGTACTTAAAAACAGAGGCAGCACTGCTGACATCACAGTGGGTAGTCCCCTAGGAACAAATGATTACCATACTGTGTGGTTTGGCATTCGGATAGGAAGGGGAAAACACACACACACACACACACACACACACACACACACACAGAGATGAGGGTCCTGTACATCAGGTGGACAGATGGGAAACTGCCTCAGAGAATGCCTTGAAAGGGGGGTGGCCGGAATGGAAACTCAATGGAGAAATATTAAAGAAGTACTACATCCTCATATCTTGTAAATATTATTTGTTTCCTTGTCAACAGACAACTCTTTCCATGTGGCTGTTGGGGATATATACATTTGCTTTAGTTTATTTTCACTGTTAATACCAGCCCCTGTAAGTAGCCTGGGGGTTTCCATTTTCTGGTTGTTGAAATCACATTGCCCCTGAGAGTTGCATTAGCATATGAGACCATGATGCCACAGCACCCATTTACACCCTGTATCTCTATGCTGAAAGTACTCATAACCTAAAAATACTCTCTGGAAACACACAGATTGAATGCAGTTTAAAGGAAGAAACCTTGAATTACATCTAAGACAGTTTGCAAAGCTAATTAAGGTAAATGTGATATTTCACACCTTGCTGCAACTTGTTTTGTTGAATTCTAAGTAAGCAGACAGGCATACTGTGAAGTCTAAAGGGTGCTGACACATCATGTTCTCATATGTTGATGCAGCTCTCAAGGACAATGGGATTTCAACAACCAGAAAATTGACTTCCCCAGGATAGTTACAGGCCCGGGATTGGTATGAACAGTGAAAATAAAGTAAAGCAATCACATATATATCTAACAGCTACACAAAAAGAGTTATCTGTTGACAAGGAAACAAATAACATTTACAAGATATCAAGGTGTGGTACTTCCTTAAGGATGGTATAGCCGAGGCCGAGGCAACTGTATGCTGTTTGAAGGAAATGAACAAAGGAATGAGGAAGAAGAAGCTGCTATGGTTCTCCAAGGAGGAGGGAAAGGCAGTGAAGGAGAAGAAAGTACAAGGAAATCCAGAAGGATAAAAACAGGGAGGTATATCTGGTGAAACAAAGGGAGGTAGGAAGGAGAGTGAGGGTAGCTAAAGTACTAACAGAGGCAAGAATAGCTAAGGAGGTCAAAAAAGGGGACAAGACCTTCTTCAGGCATGTTGAGGAAAAGAAGATGACAAGGGGAAGGATAGTGAGAATCAGGAGCCAGGGGAATAAAGTGGAAATACTAAATGATGACTTTTGCTTGGTCTTCACAGTAGAAGTTGGGAGGGGGGAGAGGAGACCAGCATGCTGTTGTAAGCACCAGAAAAAGGGGAGAGTGAACACGAGACCATTCTCTGTGAAGAGGGTCCAGAAGGGATTGGAAGCCTTAAAGGAGAATAAGGCAATCAAGCTGGATGGGATTCATCCAAGGGTCCTAAGGGAACTGAGCACAGTGCTGGCTGCCTCTCTGGCAAGCTTTTTAGCAGCTCAGTAACGATGAGGGAAGTTCCAGAGGACTGGAGGAGGGCCAATGTAGAAGCAACAGTAGGGAGGATGATAGCAGTTACAGGCCAGTCAGTCTCACATCAGTGGTGGGGAAATTAATAGAGACACTACTGAAGGAGAGGCTTATGGAGTACCTGGAGGCAAAATGGCTACAGGAGAAACTGCAGTGTGGTTTCACAGTGGGGAGGTCATACCAAACTACTGTCATAGATTTCTTTGAATGGGTTACCAGGGAGGTGGGTCAAGGAAGAGCCATGGACATGGCCTATCTAAACTTCAGTCTTGCTTTCAATGCTGTGCCGCACAAGAGGCTAGTTAAGAAACAAAACAGCCAAGGGGTAGGGGAGAAAGAGACAAGCTATTTGTTAAAATGGTTAAGAGATAAGAGGCAAAAGGTGGTGGTAAATGGTAGCCACTCAGGCAATAGGAGAGTGACTAATGGGTGCCACAGGGTTTGGTGCTGGGACCAGTCCTCTTCGACATTTTCATAAGCAACATTGTGGAGGAGCCGACGGAAAACCAGGAGGAAGGAGCTACTGGTATAACTAAAACTTCTCTACTGGGGCTAAGAACTAGATCTCTTGTACTGGGACCTTCAATTTAGGGTAAAAAAAAAAAGGAGTTAGTGTGTTTGTCAAGAGGTAGTTGAAGTAAATTGTTATCTGTTATCTGTGTACTTATCTAGGTGCTTGTCACAGGTGTCAGAAGGGAATTGTTGTCTGTGAAATTAACTAAGTGTAGAAAGATTTGCAAAGTAGAGGGAGTGGCTTAGCTAGAAGGAGCCAGGGTAAGACCAGATATAAACACTGCCCTAGATAGCTTCTGCCACAAAGCAGACAGAAAACCAGGAGGAAGGAGCTACTGGTATAACTAAAACTTCTCTACTGGGGCTATATTGCCCTCCTTCCCTTCCCTCCACCCTAAACCAGTTCTACTTTTATAGGCACAGGATTTAACTGACAACAGGAACTTCCTGTTTTGGAGCAGGAAGTGAGTGATCACAAAGCCACAAAAGACTCATCATCCTAGAAGGGCAAGAGTAGCTCTCCGTCCCCCCCAGCTGCTGGAGGTCTGACTCTGAGCAAGTAAGGAGACTACTGAGAAATATGGGAACTTCTTGTCTCAGAACAGGAAGATCAGGAGCTAAAAGGGTGTAGAGACAGTAAGTAAGTAAGGAGAGAAGAGACAAAAAAAAAGAATTAAACAATCAGAGGAAAGAGTAAGTATTTCAAATAACAGTTAGGGGACCAGAAAAAAGACATGTTGGGAGTGGTGCAGTGCAGTGGCTGTGGAGCAGCAGTCTTCCGGGAGATGTTCTGGAGGATGCAGTGTTGTCCCATCTGCAGGCACCTCTCTGGGCTGAGGGAGGAGGTTGCTCATCTCTAGGCTGAGTTGGCCAGTATTTGTGGGACCTCCTCTCCCACCCAGGGACCACCAGGGTCACTGCCATTGCCTCAGAGGTTGCCAAGAAAGAGGAGTGGTTGGACCACAGTGGGCTCAGGGAGGCAGAGGGTGGTGGAACAGAGGCACATCCCTCCAGTTGTACCTCTCCACAATTTCTATGCCGTTCTGGCAAAGTGTGGTTCCTCTATGGAGGCACCCACAGTGGAGACCAAGGAGGATGCTGGAAACCTCCACAAAGGAGACCCACAGGAGGGTGGCATGGGACCCCGCAGGGGAAGGAAACAACTCCTGGTGGGGGACTCCATATAGGAAAGGTAGAACTGGGGAAGAAGGGGAGAGGGAGGTAAAGTGCCTGCCTGGTGCCATGGCTTTGAGGGACAGGGAGTGAATCCTCAGGATCGCAGGAGCAGCTGCACAGGGGAGGGAGCTGGATGTTATTATCCACCTAGGGACAAATGACCTGGCTAAGAAAGGGATCAGAGCAGTGCAAGAAGCGTTTGTAGAGATGGGGAGGGGCCTTGGACAAATAGCACACACGGTAACCTTCTCAGAGGTGCTGCCTGTCTATGGCATGGGTCAGGCTAGGGTGCTCCACACCATGGGATTCAATCAATGGTTGAAAAACTGGCACAGAGCTCAGAGATTTGACTTCATTGGGGACTGGGGGTCCACCTGGAGGGATGCAGGCCTGTACTGGCATGATGGTCTGCATCTGTCCAGGAGGGGAACCAGGATCATAGGTGATAGGTTTAAATACTTCATTGACAAGCATTTAAACTAGCCAAGGGGGAGGCACTGGAAATGAGCAGGGAAATCCTAGTCCCCCCAAAATATCAGGGTACTAAGTGAGGTAGACACCAGCATAGAGATGTCGATAGGGAGAAGCGCTGGGGTAAATGGAGAAAGTGACAAATGCAATAAGGACAGGGATGGGGCAAAAAGGGGTAAGGCCATCAAGAAATGGAGAGTAATGAGTACCAATGCCCATAGTCTGAGCAACAAGCTCCCTGAACTGGTGGCCTTGATGGAAGAGGGATGCCTGGATATTGTAGCAGTCACAGAAACATGATACACAGAGAACCATGTCTGGGATGTTAACATACCAGGGTACACAACCTACGAGGAGAGACAGAGAGGGTAGAAGAGGAGGTAGCTCTCTATGTGAGGGAGGGATAAAGCAACTGAACAAAAGAGTAAACAGGAGGAGAGGAGGCACTGTGGGTCACCTTAGAGACTGGAAATGGCACCACAATCCGCACAGGGGTTGTATATAGACCCCCATATCAGGGGGAGGGAATGGACAAAGATATGATAGAAGGCATACTTAAGATGGCAGAGAAAGGGGAGATACTGTTGATGGGGGACCTTAATATGCCAGATGTTAACTGGAGCACCTTTGCAGCAACTACATCCAAAAGCAGGGCCATTCTTGATGCACTTCAGGTGGCATGCCTCAGACAGCTAGTTTTGGAACCTACTCATGAGGGAGCAATCTTAGACCTCGTACTCTCAAATGGGGACAGTGAGAGGATCTCAGATCTAGAAGTGGGTAGCCATTTGGGAACAAATGACCACCAAACAGTGTGGTTCATGATAAACTCAGCTACCGAGTCAAGCCATACAAAAGTGAGGGTTCTGGACTTCAGGAGGGATGACTTTGGCAAGATGGGAGAGTGCCTTAGGAAAGCACTAGCAAACAGGCTAGAAGGAGGGGTGGAGCAACAATGGGGAAATATCAAAACTGCCATCACAGAGGCAACAAGCCTTTGTGTGAAGCAAATAAACAAATCAAAATGAAAGAAAAAGTCACTATGGTTCTCAAAAGAGGTGGCGTGAAGGTTAGGGAGAAAAAGATAGCATTTAGAAAGTATAAGAAAACACAGAAGGAGCAGGACAAAGAACTGTACAATTAAGGCAGAAGGAAGCAGTGAGGGTAGTCAGAATAGCAAAGGCACAAACTGAGGAAAAGATAGCCAACTCAGTTAAGAAGGGGGATAAAACCTTTTATAGGTATATCAGGGAGCATAGAAAGACAAAGGGAGGGATAGTGAGGCTGAATAGAATGGATGGTGGGTGGGCAGAGAGTGACAGTGAAAAAGCAGGGATACTGAATTAATACTCTGTTCAGTATTCCAAAGAGGAAGTGGGAGGTGCCAAATCCAATTAACAGAAGCACTCTGGAGAGGGGGGTCGATCCCAGTCCTTTCACAGAAGAAAGGGTTCTGAAAGAACTCCTAAAACTGAAGGTGGACAAAGCAATGGGGCCAGATGGAATTCACCCCAGAATTCTAAAAGAATTAAGCAGAGAACTAGTGACACCACTGACTACCCTTTTTAACAAATCGTGGGAGGATGGTGTGGTACCAGAGGACTGGAAGAAGATGGATGTGATTCCCCTTCACAAAAGTGGGACCAAGACAGAGGCAGGAAACTACAGACCTGTCAGTTTGACCTCTGTGGTAGGGAAAGTGATGGAATCACTTCTGAAGGAAAGAATTGTTGAGTACCTAGAGGCCAGTGGGGCACAGGACCCAAGGCAGCATGGGTTCACAGCGGGAAGGTCATGTCAGACAGAATCTAATTGATTTCTTTGACTGGGTGACAAGTAGTAGAACCAGGAGGGCTGTGAACATGGCCTACTAGACTTTAGCAAGGCATTGACACAGTCCCACAAAAGATTAGTAGTCAAATTAACCAGCCTGGGAGTGGGTCCCAGGGCGGTAGCCTGGGTAAAACATTGGCTGAATAACAGGACACAGAAGGTAATTATAAATGAAGTCCACTCTGAAGAAAGGGGGGGTTACTAGTAGGGTACCGCAGGGTTCAGTACTGGGTCCTGTCCTTTTTAATGTCTTTACAAGTGACATTGCAGAGAGACTGGGAGGAAAAGTATACCTCTTTGCAGGTGACACAAAGATCTGCAACAGGGTTGATACACAAGGAGGCGTGGAAAGGATGAGAAGGGACTTGGTAAGGTTGGAGGAATGGTCAGAAATATGGCAGCTTGGATTCAATGCAAAGAAGTGCAAAGTAATGCACCTGGGAAACAAAAACCCAGGGGAAGGTTACACAATGGGGGGGAGGTAGTAACAACAACAAAAATGGAAAGGGACATGGGATAATCATATCAGATGACCTTAAGGTTGGCAAACAATGTGAGGAAGGCGGTAGAGAGGGCTGGGGGATATTGGGATGTACAGGAGAGGTATCACCAGCAGAAACAGGAAGTTATTAACCCCTGTACAGACAGTTGGTGAGACCCCATCTGGAGTACTGTGTCCAGTTCTGGAGACCCCATCTCCGCAAGGACATAGACAGGATGGAGGCAGTTCAGAGGAGAGCAACTAAAATGGTGCAGGGTCTGAAAGAGAAGCCATCACGAGGAGAGACTAAAGGAGCTTAATATGTATACCCTTGAGGAAAGGAGGGAGAGGGGGGACATGATAGAAATGTTTAAGTACCTCAGTGGAATCAACGAACTCCAAGAGGATAGCATCTTTCAGAAAAAGAGATGTGCAAGAACAAGGGGATACAATCTGAAGATAGAGGGGGGATGGCTCAGGGGCAATGTGAGGAAGTATTTTTTCACAGAGAGGGTGGTGGACGAATGGCACAGCCTTCCTGAGGAGATTGTGGGGTCTAAAACTGTGGGAGAATTCAAGAATGCATGAGACAGACATAAGGCAATTTTTGTGGGGGGTAGGAAGAAATAGGCTGTTGGTTAAATAGGATCTGCAGCTTATCTTCTAGGTAGGGAAATGGGCAGATTAGGTGTGCCAAGCGGTCCTTATCTGCCATCAAAGTCTATGTTTCTATGTTTCTTGAGGAGAAGGTATGTCTCTTTATGGATGATACAAAAATCTGCAGCAAGGTTGACACACAGGAAGGGGTGGAGAGAATGTGACGGGATCTGAGGAAACTAGAGGAATGGTCTAGGGGGTGGCAGCTGGGTTTCAGTGCCAAAAAGTGTAAGATTATGGGGGAGAAAGTGACAAACTATGACCAGCTAGGGTCAGTGGTGGTAGAATAGACAGAGACAAGCAGCAGACTAGATGGGCTTAAAGGTTCTTTTCTGCAGTCAAAATCTATGTTTCTATGTTTCACTGATACAATGCTGAAGGGGATGGATCCTGACCTAGTCACCACAGCAACTTTTCCAGTCCTTTTAATCTATGCTGACATGGCCAAAGCCTTCAACACTGTATCCCACCCCCCCACCACCTCTCAGGGGCTGATCTGTTGGATCTTGCAGTCAGAAGGTTCAAGTCCTATCTGGCGGACAGGTCTCAGGCTGTTCTTTTAGGTGACTCCATCTCCCCACCTGATCAGTTCAGGCATACCTCAAACCTTTGTTCCTGATACCATTCTGTTTTCAGTCTTCCCCAGTGCATGCATCTTCTTGTAAATTCACATGTATGTGCATGACACAGTGCTTTTCACCTGTGCATCCCCCACGCCTGTGCTGACTGCTCAGCTCCAGTGTGACTTTAGCAGTGTCCAGTGCTTATTCCATACCAACCATTCACCCACAGTGCCAAGAAAATGGTATGTATGACCTTTGGCACCAGGCAATGACTAGCTAAACTCCAGTCTCCCCTGATCTACATGACACTGGAAGGCTCCCAGCTGGAGGAAATATCCACCTTTAAGTACTGGGTGTCTACCTGGACAGTCACCTGGACTTCTCATATCATATTGATGCACACCACAAGAAGCTTCTCCCCAGACACGGTGCATGCCACTGAAACAAAACCTGTATCTCTCTCTTCGCCCACCGTGAGATTATCATGATGCTGAGCCTACTGGCATTTGACTGTGGAGATGTGGTATTTGGCACTACCCCCAAATCCACCTTAACCAGACTTCACCCACACTTCCACTTCTTTTGTCATTTCACCCTTGACTGCCCAACCCACACCCATTATTGTTTCTTCTCCTACTTACTCTTGCTCCGCTCACCTCTCTCTCTCTCTCTCTCTCGGATAAAAGCCTTTTTTTAACTTTATTTTCATTGCATTTCACAGAAAACACAAAATACAATATTGTAAAACCCAGTAGGTAAGTGAGTACATAGATATCGGAGCAACATCATTTAACATGAAACATTTCTGCAGGATACAGCAGCACCTGCCTATTTGTGTTACTGCCACAGGGGAGCTTCACCTGTAGTCCATAATCATACTTACGTTTCAAAGATATGTATAGCCACCAGTGTGGTGGGCGCCCTTATTGACAAAAGGCTGTCACATGTAAGATTCAACCAGACTCGCTGGTGTAGTGTCCAATGGTACCGCAAAAAATTCAGTTATATGGGCTCCGAAAGCCTGCAGGAGTCATAAAATGCAAAACCCAGGCACCATATAGAAAATTTGCCCTCAACGGAGGGGAATTAATAGCAATAACTTTCATAAGTAAAGGGTCCTTCCATTGTATAATAAATTGATAAAATTCTACATTAACTATTTAAACACTGGCTATAGCTAAGCCAAATATCCAAACTGAGTTGCCTTAGAAAACAAAATAAAAGGCAAACATTCAAACTCCTAGCAGAGTCTAAGTGTTGACAGTTGATTTGCCACATACTTACAAACTTTTGAAACTATGTCAAAAGTATTGTCTGCCATGAGAGAGGGTAGACTGCGTCCTGCTATGCAGGGGAGGGGGGTGGTAGGATAACCTTGTCTGAAGCCATGCTATCATGACACAGTGGTGCCATCCAAACATGCTTTCCCTCGTAAAAGCCAAATACTGAGTGAATGGAAACTTAAAAAAGGAAAGCTTAGGTGTCACATGCCATTGACAAGAGCCCCACTCCACTGTCCACAGAGCTGGGACCAACCCACCCCACAATGCACTAATAACATATGAAAGACGTTTCACAAGGTATCCTGTCATTCGATATTGTAGAAGCGTAGTAAACCATACTGTTAGAAAAAAATGTAAAACACAACAGGAGATAAAGATACGCAAGTGTATAAATTTAAAGTCTCTCATATTTTTGAAGTCCATCTTTCACCCCTCTACCTCACTTTCCAAGTCATCAGGCTCCCGTTGGGAGGTATATTCTTTTCTAAGCTTTTCTACTAGGTTGCCAGCATCAGTGGGGTTGGAGAAAATATGTGTCTTATCTCCATGCTGGATCTTGAGACATGTGAGGAGTAACATATAATGGTTAATGCCAAGCTCCTGGACAAGAGTGCACACCCCATCAAACCCCTTCCTCCATTGAGGAGTGCTGTAACTGAGGTCAGGAAAAATATGGAATTCCGTACATGCCATTTCAATCTTCTTTGCAGCAAGGAGCACAATTGTCCCAGTCCTCACTACTCCCCAGTACGGCTAGGACAGTGCATATAAACTCCTCTTGATCGGGCCATCTCCTCGGGTTAATGCAGTATGCTCTTCTGATAGTAATAAAGTCCTGGAGCTGCAACACCACCACGAACCAGTTAGTCAGACGGTCTCAAATATCCTGGCCCTCAATCTGCTGCAGCAGGCCTAAGATTTTGTTTTGTTATTTTACCAGGAGAGACACACTAAGCTGAAAGCTTGTTTTCAGGTGCGATCTGGGAGCACAAGGAAATTAAGTGACTTGCTCAGGGTCACACAGTATGCAAGTAGGGGCTGTGAGATTCAAACCCAAGTCTCCAGGTTTGCAGCTCAGAAAGAGGATTCTGATATTGGCTCATCAGCTGAAATTTTCCAAATGTTCCAGCCTAGCTATGAGCATACTATTTTCTTTAACAAGACTTGCTGAAGTAACCGCAGCTTTCTCTGTGGTCTTGGCTGCCTTTGTTGCATCCCTCTGTGCAGACTCGGCTTTTTTCTCCATGAGGGCTGTATGACAATTAAAGTTCTCAATTTTCTTGTTAAATTTTTGAATGGCAGTTAGTAATGAGCTAAGAATCGGCTGTCCAGAGGTTGTAGAAGTGTCAGGTAGCATATCATTCGACCGCATGGTCAGGCCGCTGTGCCCCTCAGCATTTCCCAGATTTCTCTTAGATTTACCTGTTGAGCTGACACACAGGAAAGTAGAAGAAAAAGAAACTCCAAATTATGGGAAAGTACCACTCCAACTATTAGGCAAGCTCAAAAAAAAGGCAGAAACTTCAGTTTGTTGTTTATAAATCAAATTAAGTTTATCACAGTCAGAGCACTGCTGGCACGCATCTGATCCACTGGGCAGCCAAACCACGCCCCTGTAGTATAATGATGTAACAGTAGATGGCGCCAATACAATATAATAGAAGGTAATGTAGTGAGGCACATGTTTGTACATGTAAGCATTAAGGCACAACGAAGGAGGCTTCTACTGGGGAATTAATGCATGGTTGGGGGAGGTTGTGGCTCGAGACCGAAGGCTGACTGCCTATAACCACCCAACCATGCATTAATTCCCCAGTAGAAGCCTCCTTTGGAGTGGCTTAATGCGCTTGTAACATGGGAACCTCTGTTAAAATGTGATTAATATAAATCCTATTTGCTAACAAAAGATAGACTAAAAAAACTTTTAAGGTAGTTAAAATCTTTCACTGTAAACAAGTACAGCACCAGATAACCACACTAATATTTCTTAATATAGTGATGTAAAAGTAAGGTAGACATATATAACACTTTTAGCATGGTATTACTCAGTGTGCTGGTTTTTACATTTCACGCGGTATACGTTTATCTGCATGTCTCAATATTATACAAAACCAGTGTTCTTTACTGCCGCATTGTGTTCTGGGATTGAGTGGCTCAGATATTAGCATGCCTGACAGAGGCTGATAGGTTTTCATACATCTGCTAGTGTGAACACTGCAACTTTCAAGTCAGTATTTCAATTTTTTTTAATGCACCCAGGCTTCAATTCCAACAGCTCCACAACCTTTATAAAGCTGTGATCTTTGAGGTTTCTTTGCCCTGAAATCTTTCAAAGTGCCCAGAGTAAAAGAGTGAGCAACATTATTTATAATTTTTCAAAAGTCAGAAAATTGAGTTTGCGGTAAGAAAGAAACCACAGTGGAAGGGGAACCTCATTACTGACTTTCAGTCATTTGAGGTTTCCTTTGGAACGGGCAGCCCAGGATGACATCACTATGTGATGTAAACACGCCTAGGCATGCACACCTGAGCAGCCCAGCCCCTTCCTCCTGGCCTAGAAGAAAGGCTTCACAGAATGAGCGTATTAACAATGGCGAAAGCACGCCATCGGAGCTCTCTAAACACAAGCATGGAAGTTTTATTTGAAGCAAGGGTGAGTCTCAACCCAATGAAGGATGATATCTTTACTAGAATTTTTGTATAAAAGAATTATACCAGAAAAGTGTTTTTACATTATGTATTATGTGATGTTTGTCACTTTAGGAAGGAAAGTTAAACAGGAACAGAAAGCCTATCATACTGTTCTGTGCTTCATAAAGAACAAAAGGGATTGTTCAGTGCGGTGCAGTTTTGTTCTTACAGAGTTAATTTCAAACATATTTCCAAATGTCCAGCACTCACCACCACAATAAACATGCTGCTCGCTGATTTCCAGGTGCAATATTTTTATTCACAGTGCCATAACACATTCAGCATGCCTTGACTAGTTTTGGATCAAGTCCTTCCTCAAAAGGCATGCTACATAACTGCAAAAGTTACCTTTTATAGGCACCATAAAATGCCATCATCACCCAGTGTCATGAAAAATTCAAACACTTAGGGCCAGATATTCAAACTTTGCGTCGGGCAAAAACTGTTTGCGCAAGTTTAGCGCAGGATAAGTGTGGGTCTGCTATATTCAAAAAGCCAAATAGCGTGGGCAAACTGCATTAGCGCTGGGCAAAATCATAATGTATGCAAGGGGCAAACTGACATGAATACAGGCGCAATGCTATATTCAGCGATTAGCGCCATGCAAAGTGGTTTTGTGTGACTTAGCGTGACACTTAGCGTGGTGCATATTACTGCTCAGGAAAAGCTTGTCTTAACCCTGTGCAATCAGCTTTGTGCGACACTATGGCTTTGTGTGGTGTTTGCGCGGGTTTTGTGCGATGCTAACAAATAAATATGACACATAGACAAAGCCAAACATTGAGGAAGCATGCTGCTAACTGATGGCATCACAATGATGCCATCATCTGCCACCAGTCCCAGCCATGCCAGGCAGTAAGTGGTGACCCTGCCGCCAGTGGACAGCATGGCAGTGTGGCCATACAGCACACACCTGCGGAACACACTTCTGTGGAGATCAACAGATGCCAGCACACACATGCAGCACTATGGGCATGGAGGATGTTGAGGGGAGAGTGTATGGGTGGCCAGGCTGTGCCACAGACCAGGCATGGCCACAATGCTGGGACACATCATGCAGTGCACATGGGCCAGTATTGGGCATACCCCAACACCAGTGTGCCTTTCCGATAATATATGCCCCCCCGGCCACATACCGCACAGCTGTACAACTGCCACAGCACACAAAGCCAGACATGTATATGTCACTGTGAGCATCCCATGCCAGAGGTGCAGCATCTGTGGGTCACACAACAGTGTAACAGTAATGTCCACTTTCAGTAAACACCTGTAGGTTGGGCCTCTCACTGTGTATAGTGCAGTCATCATCACTGCCCTACACACCATAGGCATTGCTGTGTCCACACACTACTGGCCCCCTTGCTACTGTAGTGTCTGCTGTGCACTGTAGCATGACCTACAGTGTGACAGTTGCAAGCAGCACCACCACCGTCTGTGCCTATGCTGTGTTGTCCCAGTACAGCTGCAGGCAGCAGCACATGTGGAAGTAGTGTTCAAAACTGTATAATATTCCCCAAGTTGTTTGCACAGCGCTAACACATTTGCGCGGGTTTAGCGCAGGGCTAAACCGTTAGCCCGGCACATGCAGCATGCAAATCAGGGCATAATGAGATGCTAATCTGGATGTTTGCCTAGAGACTATGTAAGTAGGCTCATTTGCATGTCACTTTTGAATTGGCAAAGTTTAGTGCCGGGCAAACGTGTTTGCACCAGGCTAACGGTTTAGCCCTGCGCTAAACCTGTGCAAACATGTTAGCGCTGCACAAACAGTTCAGGGAATATTTTACAGTTTTGAACATTACTTTCACATACGCTGCTGCCTGCAGCTGTACTGGGTCCACGCAACGGTTGGCACATGGCTACTGGCCATATGTTCACCTCTACCTACCTTCACATCGCTGTGCACTGTTTTGCTGTTGTGGTTTGCACTTCCTGGTTGCAATATTCAGAGGTGTCTTATTCCAGGGCTAAGTTTGTCCTGCACTCCCAGCCCAGTCTGCCCGGCCTCATTCCCATGCTATATTCAGAAGCTGTTTGCCCCAGGGTATTCCTTTTGAATATGGCTTGCTTTGTGCTCTGGGCTAAGTTTGCCCACTGGGCAGTGTTAATTTAGCTCAGGGGCAAAGTTTTGAATATCTGGCCCTTAGAGTGAAGCAATCACCATATAAAATGACTAAATATATAACACATAATGAAATAAAGATGAAACATCAAATACACGTCTAACCAATCTACAACTTGCATAGATATATCTATCAACATTTTATATATATACATTTATTTTTGAAAGATTCAATATCCTATTCCTAAAAAAGGAAACCTGAACATATCCAAACAACTTGTTCCAATATCCGATGTATAGTATAACAATTAATTTAGAACATGTACATGCATATGTATATCCATTCATTTGTATCAACTCATTATAATACCAATAATAGATACGTGCATCTCTTAATAAAACTATTTATTTCCAGTTATTACTATAAAAGATGCACAATATTAAACTAGTCAGTTAAATGCATACATATGCTAAACATAAACAAATGTCGGCACATCATTATTACAATCTCATCTATAGGAGTATAAAATTACCATCTAATTTATGTATATTACACACATGTAGTTCACATAATATATAATGCAGTTAAAATATCAAAATTTATAATTCATAATTTAAAACCAAGGATCTCTCTACTGAAAATCTATTATTCCTATCTACATTTTATATATGGTATTAGACTAATATTATCATTTAGTCCTGGGGTTTAGATGCCCTAATGTATATATCCAAAAACCTTCACATCTCAAAATCAAATTTCTGTAGTCCCCTTCCCTTTTATCTGGTATCACTTTCTCAATGGCCTGGAAGACAAATTTATGTTCTCCCCCTATACAGTTTTTAATATGTGCTCCTGTTTCATTTTTTTTTTAATTTATTTGATATATCGGTTTACAGCCTTTGAGACAGAGGCTCATTTCCAAAGGCACCTCGTCACATGTAAGACAGAAAGTATTACAGACAGGGTATAACAACAGTTACATAGAGCATGTGCTACAGACATTTGTCGCAGACATTATTTACAGTATTTACAGTAAGTATAAATGTCTTTCAATTTTACCTATATAGAAGGCACCACAAACACAGGTAGCCATATAAATTACCCCTATGATGTCACACGTTATTAGAGGTTGAATAGTGTATATGCTATCATTATTGTAGCTATGAAATTCTTTTCCTGGTAGTATGCCTGTACAATATGTACATCTTTTACAAGGAAAACAGCCTGTGGATCCCTTATTAAGCCATGTATAAGTTTTGGGTATTTCCAATTTACTATGAACCAAGTAATCCTTAAGTATATTTGCTCATCTAAAAGATAGGCGAGGTAAGTTTGTAGAAATCTCTCAGATTTTTGTCACCCCCTAAAAAATACCATTTATTACGTATGATGTCTTCTATCATATGTGCATGGACTGAATAGTCCAAAACAAAATTTGAAATGTTAGCATCTTGTTTCCTTGCAGGTCCTTTCTTCAATACTTCACACCTAGATGTCCCACTAATTACTTTATTTGTTTCCTGCACCCTGTCACTATCGTATCCTCTCTCAATAAATCTATTCTCTAGATCTTTAGCAGCTATTTTATATTTCACTTCCGTGCTGCAATTACGTTTCAACCTTAAAAACTGTCCCTTTGGGATATTATTGACAATATGTCTTGGATGATAGCTAGAGGACATTAATAACATGTTTTGTTCACATTGCTTCCTATAGATATTAATCTCAACTCCACCTCCTGCAGTTTTAATAATCATGAGATCCAGAAAGCAAATTGCAGTGTCACTTAATGTATAGCTAAACCGTAAATGGGGATTGGTACCATGCAAAAAATCAACAAATAAATCTAGGTCAGCTCGTGGCCCCTTCCAGATCAAAATAATGTCATCAATAAAGCAACGATATAGTTCTATATGATGAAAAAACAAATCTAGAGAGTTGTACCAAGAATTCTGTAGGAGGCTCAATGTCTTCTGTTCTTGTGTTAAAAAAATATTTAATACATTAGACACAGAGGCCCAGATATTCAAACTGCGCCAGTCTGAGGCGCAAGCCCCTGCGCTGCTCAAAATAGTTGCGCAGGGGTGTGGCCGAGGTGATATTCAAAGGAGTTGCGCTATTGAGCAACTCCTTTGAATATCACGACTACACAACACTTCAAGATGGCGCAGTGAACTGCGCTACCGCAGTTGCCAGAGTTGAGCATTAAACTTGCGGTGGCGCATGTACCATTGCGCCATCGCAAATTTCCGATATTCAAAAGGTGACATGCAAATGGGGCCATAATTTATACAAGGCACAGGGGGCCATTTGCATCTATTTATGGCCCCAATTGCATGCCATTTGCATGTAGGTGTGCCGATCCCCGAGGACTTGCTCCTGGCCACCCTGCCAGGCAGCAGCCGTCGGGGACCGACGCACAATGCAGCCCGATCGCGGGCATCACAGTTACATGACACCCCACATCTCCCACAGCCCGATCACGGGCAGAACACGTACATGTCGCCCCCCACACACATCACCCACAGCCCGATCGTGGGCAGAACTGCGTACATGTCGCCCCCCACCACACATCACCCACAGCCCGATCGCGGGCAGAACCTATAAGACCCCCAGTGCCCGATCACGGGCAGAACCTGTATGAACCTCCCCAGTGCCCGATCGCGGGCAGAATGTAACCCTCCCCAACCGAATAACTCCCTGGTGGTCCAGTGGACCGTAAAGCCCGATCGCGGGCAGAATTTCACAACACAACCCCAAACATCTCCCTAGTGTCTAGTGTCCCCCACCACCCACGAGCCCCTCCACCCGCTCCCCGCGGCGGTGGGCGACAGCATCCACCGCCCGACTGACTGTCGGTAGGGCTGCGCCCAGTGGTGCAGAGCTACAGCCAATGGGCATGCAGCCCTACCGTACATGACAGTCAGATTTGTGAATGATCATTCACAAATCTGGACTATCATGCTGTTATGACTGCGCCATGATGCTCCTAGCAATGCTCGGGCATCGACAGTCATCGGCGCAAGCGGCAGGCGGGTGGGATGCTGTCGCCTGCCGGCGGCGGGAAGCGGGGTGGAGGAGCTTCGTGGATGGGTGGGGGACTCACACCAGGGAGATGTTTGGAGAGTTGTCTGTGACATTCTGCCCGCGATCGTCCACTGGACCACCAGGGTTATTCGGGTTGGGGAGGGTTACATTCTGCCCGCGATCGGGCACTGGAGGTTCATACAAGTTCTGCCCATGATCGGGCACTGGTGGGGTTCATACAGGTTCTGCCCGCGATCGGGCACTGGGAGTTCATACAGGTTCTGCCCGCGATCGGGCTGTGGGTGATGTGGGGGGCGACATGTACGTGTTCTGCCAGCGATCGGGCTGTGGGAGATGTGTGGGAGGGAACATGTACGTGTTCTGCCCGCGATCGGGCTGTTGGGGTCACAGGGACCGAGTTGGGGCCAGCTAGGGTGGCTGTTGCTGTGTTGCGCCCGCAATGCAGCAGCTCACCTGTGGGTGGCCCTCAACTTAAGCCTTTTTTTTTTGGCTCAAGCTTGTGCGGGCGCAGGTTGGGGGTTGCGCATGCAGAACTCTGCGCAACCCGACTGAATATCGGGTTGCGCAGGTTATGCATGGATCCTCCCCCTCCTGTTGAGCATGCATTCATTTGCATTGCTCTCTTGCGCAACCTGTTGCCAGTGGCGAATTGCCTCCGCTGAATATCTCAGAATGGCGATTTTGACTTGTGCATGAGCAAGAACTCCCTGTTGCATGGCGCAACCCTTTTGAATATCTGGGCCAGAGTCTTTATATACCAAAATACCAGTTCAAGGGGATCCGTAGGGTATCAAATATTTTTTGAATACAAGAACAGGAGACATTGAGCCTCCTACAGAATTCTTGGTACAGCTCTCTAGATTTGTTTTGACATGCAATACATTTACTTTTCTGGATGTTTTTCATTTACTAAAGAAAGGGACAGCGATGGAGGCAACATCTACCCCTAGTATAGTGAATCTATATATGCATTGATGAAAAAATCAATATATAAGAGATTCTGAATATAATCCATTTTTTCATCATATAGAACTGTATCATCGCTTTATTGATGACATTATTTTGATCTGGAAGGGGCCACAAGCTGATCTCAATTTATTTGTTGATTTTTTGCATGGTGCTAATCTCCATTTACCAGTACATGGCACCAATGCAATACAATAGAAGGCAATGTAGTGTGGCACATATTTGTACATGTGAGTGTAACACATGCTTACAGCATGAGCAGCAAGTGCTCACGCAGTTGTAATAAAGAAGCTGAACTGTAAACATTCTCCTGTGGTTTGTCATACTTAACAGCCCCCAAACACCTTTTTTACTGCATCCCTCTTATTTCCAAATCTTGGTTTGGGTCCTTTTTCAGCTAGCTTAGCTTATTCTTCCCCAGGCCACTCCCCTTCCTACTATCACCTCAGGAACTCTGTCCCCTACTCCTGTCTTCTGCACTAAGAATTCTGTCAGACAGGCTGCCTTTTCTTACAAACTCACATGCCTCTGGTCTACCCTCTATCTGCTTCTCCTACATTGCCCTGATATCTCTCCCTATGACCATATGCCCCATGGCCCCATGTCTGCTCTTGTACCTGATCTCATTCATGCCTCTCTTCCTCCCTCTGTGCACTGCCCTCTCTACCTCTTGCATCCCTCCCTACTGGTCTCATTTCATGTTCTTTCTCCCACTCATTACTGTTTGAATTTTTACCCCAGACCTGTTTCCTCCATGTTCCGGTGCTCACAACACCACAGCTTTTGATGATTGAGTTCTGTGTTGTTACTTACTACAGCTATTGGAGTACAAGAGTTCACAGTTCTCTGTGTAAACGGTCATATGGTGGAACAAGCAAAGAAAGAAATCATTCTGGTACACAAGAGAGGTAGGAGAGGCCATGCGGGAGAAACTAAAGACCTTTAAAAACAACACAAAACCAACCAGGCAGCGGAGGATGTGGTAGTATATTCCAGCAAGCATGTGAAGAGGGCAAAGTCAGAAAATGAGTTGGGTACAGAACTGTCTAATTAGCAGAGAGAATGATGAAGTAGAGCAAAACTGTATTATGCTGCATACAGCAGAAGCACAAAACAAATGAGGGGCTAGTCAGATTGAGGAAGGGGAGGGAGGGATGGGAAAAGTAGGGCAAAGGGAAGACAGCCACACTGAAAGAGTATTTATGTTCAGTGCTCACAGTGGAGAACAAGGGGATGCTGCCTGAGTGTGTCTTGAAGACTTGGGGGGGCAATATACAAGCAATAATACCTATCATGGTGGCGCTATTGGGTAATACTGAACCACTGGGGGGGCATAAGAAGGCCCAACGCTGTAGGCAGAGGGTGTTATAGCCCCTGGAAGGTATGGCACTGCCCATATTCCCAACCCTGGAGGGTATTGTTGCACTTAGAAAATGGGCTAATTAGTGAAAAAAAATACAGAAAAAAGTTTAACTTTGCAATTAAAGAAATTTACATTTATTAACTTGTTTAACTTTCATTGATCAGTAGTCCCTCTGTTGGTATGCTTGCCAGTATAGGGCACTGCAGTGTCTGAGAGGTGTGTTTTTTTTATTCTTATGTGGTACTTCCAGTTGTCTTCAGTCTTCACCACTTGGTCATTTTCTTTAAAGGAAAGCCTCAGTCTCTGTCCCAAGCTCTCTTACTGCTGTACTCCATTTTTGGTATGGATTTGACCCCCCCCCACTCCCTTACTCCGTGAATGCAAACAATGGTCAATGTCATACCTTGCAACACCATGGTTCACTATATCAGGATTAGGCAGGGTGTCTCTATGACGGTGGTAAGTTATGGATCACAGATACTGAAGAAGGAGTTTTTTTTTTTGAAATGCTGCTTTTTTTTGTTTCTCAGCACAGAAAACAGTCCAGCTGAGGGGAGGAATAACACAAGCCTAGAGCTGTGAGGAACAGCTGCATCTATCTTTGTGGTTTCTTAAAAAAAAAATTATCTATTTCTTTTAGTGGTTAATTTATTTTTGTAAGTAGGTGACTGGGGTGGGGGGTCACAGTGATTGTAATTAAGGGGTCACTCACTAAGTGAGGGGAAACAACATGACTGCAATTGTGTTTTTATTTCCAGTTGGGCACAGTGATTTCTGTTGTTCAGTGGCACATTTGGCTCAATCAGCTGGCACTTTTTATCTCCTGGTCTCTATTGATAGTTAATATACCCCGTCCCCGGCATGGGTATTAACCAATCAGAGACCAATAAAGAATCAGTCCATTTTCTAAAGGACCACCCTCAGAGGCAAGGATATTGCAAGAATTAAATGCACTAAAGGTGGACAAATCAGTGGACCCAGATGGGTTATATCCATGAATGCTGAAAGAGATGGGAGACTTCCTGGCTGCATGACTGGCAGAGCACTTTAATACTATGGCCCAGATATTCAAAAGGGTTGCACCATGCGCAACAGGGTTGCGCATGTACAAGTCCTACATTGCGCCATTCTGCGATATTCAGCAGGAGACAGTTACGCCACTGACAACAGGTTGTGCAACAGCGCAATGCAAATGAATGCATGCTCAACAGGAGGGAGAGGAACCATGCATAAACTGCGCAACCCGATATTCAGTCGGGTTGTGCAGAGTTGTGCATGCGCAACCCCCAACCTGCGCCTGCACAACCTTGAGCCAAAAAAAAAAGGATCAAGTTGAGGGCCACCCACAGGTGAGCTGCTGTATTGCAGGGTGCAACACAGCAGCTCCACCCTAGCTGGCCCCAACTCGAACCTGTGCCCCCCACCAGCCCGATCATGGGCAGAATGTAAAAAATAACCCCCACATCTCCAATGCCGATCGCGGGCAGAAAGTAACATAGACCCTCCTCACATCTCCCGATGCCCGATCGCGGGCAGGCATTATATCAACCCCCAAGTGCCCGATCGCGGGCAGAATGAAAAAGCCCCCAACCTGAATATCTCCCTGGTGGTCCAGTGGACCGTAATGCCCGATCGTGGGCAGAATGTCAAGATACAACCCCCAAACATCTCCCTGGTGTCTAGTGTCCCCACCCACCCACGAAGCCTCACCCGCTCCCCGGCGGCGGCGGGCGCGAGCATCCCACCGCCTGCCGCCCGCGCCCGCCGACTGACTGTCGGTAGGGCTGCCGCCCAGTGGTGCAGAGCTACAGCCAATGAGCGTGCAGCCCTACCGTACATGACGGTCAGATTTGTGAATGATGTTCATTCACAAATCTGGACATCATCTTCTGGCTGGGCTGCATGCCAGTTGGCTGTAGCTCTGCACAATGGGCGCTCACTACGGACAATCGGCGGCGGGACAGCAGCAGGCGGGTGGGATGCTGCCGCCTGCCAGCTGCGGGGAGTGGGGGTGGAGGGGCTTTGGGTGGGTGGGTGGGGGACACTAGACACCAGGGAGATGTTTGGGGGTTGTAACTGACATTCTGCCCGCGATCGGGCATTACGGTCCACTGGACCACCAGGGAGATATTCGGTTGGGGCTTATATTCTGCCCGTGATCGGGCAATTTGGGGGTTGATAATGCTCTGCCCGTGATCGGGCATCGAGATGTGGGCGGGGGCTGCAAGTTACTTCTGCCTGTGATCGGGCATCGGAGATGTGTGGGTGGGGGGTTCATGTTACTTTTGCCTCGCGATCGGGGACTGGGGGTTGTTTCATGTTCTGCCCCGATCGGGCTTCGGGAGATGTGTGTGGGGGGTTTCATGATACTTTCTGCCTGCGATCGGGCTTCGGGAGCTGTGTGTGGGGGAATGTATACACAGATACTGCCCGCGATCGGGCTGCAGGGTGCGTCGGTCCCCGATGGCTGCTGCCTGGCAGGGTGGCCAGGCGCAAGTCCTCGGGGATTGGTGCACCTACATGCTAATGGCATGCAAATGGGGCCATAAATAGATGCAAATGGCCCCCCCTGCACCTTGCATAAATTATGGCCCCATTTGCATGTCACCTTTTGAATATCGGAAATTTGCGCATGGCGCAATGGTACTTGCGCCACCGCAAGTTTAATGCTCAACTCTGGCAACTTGCGGTGGCGCAAGTTCCACTGCGCATGTGGCTGGGGGGTGATATTCAAAGGAGTTGCTCAATAGCGTAACTCCTTTGAATATCACCCCGGCCACACCCCTGCGCAACTATTTTGAGCAGCGCAGGGGCTTGCGCCTCAGAATGGCGCAGTTTGAATATCTGGGCCTATAGCTCAGTGAAGATGGGGAGGTGCCAAGGGATTGGAGGACAACTGATGTAGGGCCCCTGCACAAGAGCAGAAATAGGGATGAATCAATAAACTATAGACCTGTCAGCCTGACATCTATAGCAGGGAAGTTACTAGAGACCATAATCCAGGAGAGAATAGTGGGTTTCCTGGAAGCAAGCAGACATCAGGGCATTAGACAGCATGGATTCATGAGAAGAAGGTTGTATCAGACTAACCTGGAAGACTTCTTTGGGTGATGAAGGTGGTGGACAGGATTCAGGTGGTAGACGTACTGTACCGTGACTTCAACAAAGCCTTTGACTCTATCCCACATGGACAGCTGGCCAAGAGGATGTGCAACCTGTGGGCAGAATATAGGATTACACTTTGGGTAAGGAATTGGCTAAGTGAGAGAACCCTGAGGGTTGTCCTTAATGGGGAGAACTCAGAGGTCAGGGAGGTCCTGTGGACTGATGTGGGATCTTGGGACCAGGCATCTTTAACATTTTCCTTTGTGATATTGGAGTAGGGATCCAGGGGAAGATTTGCCTCTTCAGAGATAATACCATGATCTGCAGAAGAGTGGACAGCAAGGAGGGCGTGGGAATGATGAGGGAGGATCTGGAAAGACCCGAGAAATGGTCATAGTGTGTCAGTTGAAATTTGATGCAAAACAGCGTAGGAAGATGCACATAGAGGCATGAAAACTGAAAATAGAATACAGGATGGTGGGGGGTAGCGGTTGCGAAAATAAACTGAGGAGAGAGATCTAGGGGATGATAATATTGGACAATTTGATGACTTCCAGGTTGACTGTGCTGAAGATTGTTAATGGAGAAATCAATCAATTTGAAAGCATCAGCACAGTACATTAGGGCAGTGAGGAAGGTGCGCAAGAAGCTGTGAGATGCATAGGAAGTGGGATGAGCAGCAGGAAGAGAGCCCTCTGAGTATATTATCTTAGGAGATCTTAACTTGGACTGGTCCTCCAGCACCTCTTTACCACTTAAAAATATTGGTGACACACTCGGATTGTCTCAGCTTATTACTGAAGTTACGCATCCTAATAAGAAGACCCCTAACAACAGCACCCTACTGGACCTCATTATGGTTTTCAAACCACATCTATTTTCCCACACAGGAGTTTTTTTCTCTGACATTAGTGACCACTGCTTTATTTCCTGTGTAAGATCTATCTCTAAAATAGCATCTACATCCAAATTTACCTTTAAAAGATGTTGGCGTAACTTTGACCCTTATGCTTTTATCACAGAGCTACACTTTTCCCTGCGCTGGCAGGACTTTTACCTGGCAAAGTCTGTGAACAGGGCCTATGACATCTTCTGTGAAATTGTGCTGGGGCCAGGGGTGCCAGACAAACATGCTCCCATAGTTAAAATCCGTGCCAAGAAAAAATCATACCAATGGTTCTCAGCACAGTTAAAGTCTGCCTTGCTTGAAAGAGACTCACTCTGGAAAAAGGCCAGGAAACCAAGCTCCCAGCAGACTGGTTATCATTTAAGAAGGCTAGGAACTATTGTGATTCAGATTTAATTTATTGTCTGACTTCAAATTAAGTCATTACAAATATACATCAATAAATACAAACATTAGTACATACATTAAAAAGCTATGCAAATAGCAACATTTACATATTCAATAAATATCCACCATGTGTGACAGTATATAGAAAAACAAATCTCTGTTTAGCACACTGCCTTTTAAAATTCATCTCATAATCACCATTCCAATATCATATCTTAGTAAAATTTAAGTGCCATCTATCTTAGGGACTATGACCCAGATATTCAAACTGCGCCTGGCTGTGGCGCAAGCTTGGGCGCAGCTCAACTTGGCTGCGCAGGGGTGTGGACTAAGTGATACACAAAGGAGCTGCGCCATGGCTCAGCAGCTTTGAATATCGCACCCTGGCCACCCCCAGTGTGCATGGTGCAGTGGCACTGTGCCAGCACAAGTGACCAGAGTGGAGCATGGAGATGTGCTAGCGCAAGTTCCATTGTGCCATGCACAGCAACTGTGATATTCAAAACTTGACATGCAAATGGAACCATAATGTATGCAAGGTGCACATGGGGCCATTTGCATGTCATTATGGCCTCATTTGCATGCAGGTGCGCCGATCCCCGATGACTTGCACCTGGCGCCCTGCCAGGCAGCAGCCGTTGGGGACCAACACCCCCTGCAGCCCGATCGTGGGCATCTGTCCAAAAATAGAAAACAGTCCTATAGCCCTTGTGGTCCAGTGGACCCTGTCTGCCTGATCACGGGCATTTGTAAAATCTAGCGAAGTCCAATATCCCTGGTGGTCCAGTGGACCGCTGTTTGCCCGATTGTGGGCATCATTACAAAAAAACACTTCCAATATCCCTGGTGGTCTAGTGGTACCCCCCTCACCCACCCACTGAGCCCCACCATCCGCTTCCCCGGTCAGCTGGTGGGTGGCAGCACCACCACCTGCCACCCGCCCGGACGCCCGACCCACACCTTGGTAGGGCTGCCGCCCATGGTTTCGCAACGCCAGGCTAATGGCGTGCAGCCTCCTCACTCTACACACATTCAGATATGTGAATGAATCATTCACATATCTGGAATTGTAATAGAGAACTGCATGCCCATTGGCTCACGTGTGACCCAATGGGAGTGCACCTACGAGGTGTCAGTCGGCGGGTGGCGGGCAGCAGGCGGTGGGTGCTGCCACCTGCTGGCTGACCAGGGGGAGTGGAGTGGTGGGGCTCAGTGGGCAGGTGAGGGGGGTACCACTAGACCACCAGGGATATTGGAAATATTTTTTGGTAATGATGCCCACGTTCAGGCAAACAGCGGTCCACTGGACCACCAGGGATATTGGACTTCTCTAGATTTTACAAATGCCCACGATTGGGCAGATAGGGTCCACTGGACCACCAGGGCTATAGGACTGTTTTCTATTTTTGGACAGATGCCCGCGATCGGGCAAATAGCGGTCCACTGGACCACCAGGGATATCGGACTATGTTCTATTTTTGGACAGATGCCTGCCCAATCTCGGTCCACTGGACCACCAGAGATGTTGGAATTTAAGGTTTCTTTACAAATGCCCACGATCAGGCATGAGGGGGCACTGCCAGGTGTAGCTGGAACTCGGGTGGCCACCCACAGGTGGCAGCTGCCATGTTGCGCCCTGCAATGCGGCAGCTCATTTGTGGGTGGCCATCAGTTGTTCCTTTTTTTTTTGACTTAACTTTGTGCAGGCGCAAGTAGGGGTTGCGCATGCATGGATCTGCACATCCCGGGCTGAATATCGGGCTGTGCAGGTTATGCATGGGCACGCCCCCCCTACCTGTGCCTGCATACATTACTGATGCACTCCGGCACATTGGAATTTGTGCTGCACACTTTTCCCTTTTGAATATCGCGCCAGGGCGTATCAGTGGGTTGCGCATGGTGCAACACTGTTGCGCCATGCGCAACCCTTTTGAATATCTGGGCCTCTATGTCCCCCCCCCCAAGTATACATTGACAAAATCGTGCAATTGCTTTCAAATGTAATAAATTGGGAGTTTTTAACAGATAAGTATACTGATAGCAAGGTTCCATATCAAGAGTTATCAAGATATCAGCTAAAAACAATCTTCTCTCAAACTCATATAGTGGGCAGAACATAAGTAGATGAACTGGGCTGTCATCATCCAAATCACACTTACAGCTTCTCGTGTTGGAAACAGCAAATTGAGATCTCAAATATTGGCTATCTATGCATCCAAACCTAAATTTTGTAAAAGCTTTCCGATGTACAGGGTTCTTTAGTTTGTCTAGATATTTCTCTAAACCGAAATATCTTTTTAAGCCAACTATTTAGGTTATAGCTTCTTATCCCACTAATTTATTTTTATACAGATACTTTCTTGATTTTTCTTTTAATTTTATGTTGTATCTCTGCTGGGGAAACAATATAGATTTCCAATATACTATCCAGCAATCCATTGGGTTTTAAAATATTTTCTAGTATATTAAAACTTGGGAATGTCAATCTGGCTCCCCTATATTCAATTGTTTCATCTAAACATATTCTAGATAATCTTTTTTCTGGTCTATTATAGGTTTTGATCCAATAGACTGCTAATCTCGAATCAACACTGTATTTTATAGGGGTCTGTCCTAATTCAAGCCTAACTAGTCCAGAAGCTATACTCATAGGCAGTCCCAATAATCTCTTACATATTTTATTCATAACTTTTTCTAGAGGGTCTAATTTACCTTGTCCCCATATTTCTGCACCGTATAATATACAGCTTTTAATTTTCGCATTTAAAACTTGCAATGTTCCTCTTACTGATTGATCTCCATACTTATAAGAGAAATTTTCTATGGCTGGAAAACATTTACTCATTTTGGCAGCCATTGTTTGAATATACACCTGCCATTGTAGATTTTAATTAAATATAATCCCCAGATAGGAAAAGTTCTTTACATGCTCTATTTCATGCTTATCACATTTTAAAGATATCGTCTTTCCTTTTATCACATACTTTTGACTGAAAATCATGTATTTGGTTTTGTCAAAATTTATCACCAATCCTGCCCTTGTACATTCACTGTAACATTTTTTCATACTCCTATTTATACCCAAATAGCTTGTCGAAATCTGCACCACATCGTCAGCATATACCAGGCAGGGACACCGTCCAGAACCCAATCTTGGCATGTGCAGCTCTGAGTCATCCATTGATTCCAGGACCTTATTCAAAAATAAAAATAAAAAAAAAAAAAAATCATGCCAATGGTTCTCAGCACAGTTAAAGTCCACCTTGCTTGAGAGAGACTCACTGTGGAAAAAGGCCAGGAAACTGAGCTCCCACCAGACTGGTTATCATTTAGGAAGGCTGGGAACTATTGCATCAAAATGGTCAGAGAAGCTAAGGCTAACTTCTACCAGACAGAACTTGATGCTGCTTCTAACTGCTCAGCTAAGTTTTGGAGCACCTTAAAGGAAGTAGAAGGCCATTCATCTGAAAATGCCCTGTCAGCAAAAACCTGCCTTGAAGACATTACAATCTCTGATAAGCCATCCATCCTTGAGTCTCTTAACAATCACTTCTCTACTGCAGGCCTAGCCTTTGACTCCTCCCCTGCCAGTGCGCTCTGCAACCAAGTTCACATACAGGACCCCGAAGTCCCTGTCATGAGTTTGTCATTCTCCCTTCAACCTGCATCACTAAAAGAGGTTGAAGATCTTTTGCAGCAACTGGATACTAGGAAGAGTGCAGGAGCAGATCTGCTTGACCCCTTCTTCCTTAAGATTGGTTATCACGTCTTGGCTGTGCCAATTACCCACCTTTTTAATCTATCTCTCAGGGTGTCCTTCCCTCCCTGTGGAAAACAGTGCATGTTATTCCCCTTTTTAATTCCGGAGACTCCAGCGACCTAAACAATTATAGACCTATTTCTTTACTCCCCATCCTGTCTAAATTGTTAGAAAAAATTGTGAGCTCACAACTAAGGAATTATTTGAAATTATATAATCTCCTTAGCCCTTTGCAGTCTGGCTTCAGACCACGGCATAGCACCATTTCAGCACTTGCTAAAGTTACGAATGACTGGCAATGTGAACTTGATGCCAAAAACTTTGTTTGTGCAGTATTCCTAGACCTTAGCAAGGCATTCAATACAGTCGACCATGACCTGCTTCTCCTTTCCCTCAGGAACATTGGACTCTACCACCTTTCCTTGAGATGGTTCTCTAATTATCTAGTAGATCATTTCCAGCAGGTCAAAACAGAAGGGAAACTCTCTCCACTTAAGCACCTCCTGAGAGGCGTACCGCAGGGATCGATACTAGGCCCCTTGCTTTTCACAATATATATTAACAGTATAGATGCCTGCATCAAAAATGCCAATATGCATATTTTCGTAGATGACATGGTTCTTTACACCAGTAGACCTACCCTTGAGGCTGCTTGCAGTCACCTTCAACAGGATTTCAATCTTCTGCAATATCAGCTTCTTAACCAAAAGCTACTTCTAAATGCCAAAAAAACTAAGTCAATGTTCTTCTCCCCTCTTGCACCTTCAAGATATCCATCCTTACTTGGAACACTACCTCTGATCACCACCCTTCTTGGCGAACCTCTGGAGTATGTATCCAAATTTAAGTACTTGGGGGTATGAATTGACCACAGACTCTCTTTTCTCAACTACAATGAACTGTCAAAAAAGCTTAGACAGAGGTTGGGCCTGTTTTATAGGATTAAGCACCTTCTTACAAGAGATGCTAAAAAAAGACTGGTCCAAATCACCTTCCACTCCCTCCTGGATTATGCAGACTTTCTGTACAGCCAGGGCTTAGCTGCTGCACTCTCAAAACTGGACACTCTCTATCATAGAGCCCTAAGGTTTATCACCGATCTTCCATATAATACTCACCACTGCTCTCTATACAATGCCATGGTATGCACATCTCTCACTTACAGAAGACTGAGAAACGCCTCCCTCTGGACCTCCAGAGCTATCGCAAAAAAGCTGCCTTAATATATCTTGGATTGTTTACCCCTAAGCGTGTTAGGTACGTTTACGCTGAGAAGTGCCTCCTATATCTACCTGGCAGTGCCAAAGGTCAAATCACACTTTGATAGGGCTTCCATGAGCCATATGTTACCTGTATGCTGGAACACACCACAAAAACCTTGAAATTGACCCACAGCATCAGCATATCAGCATCTAAAACTCTCTATGCTCGTTCATTTAAAGAAACCTGCAATTATTTCTCCTAATCTCCCCCTCCCTGCCTCAGTGACTTGCTGGTCACCTGTCTGATGAAATATTACTACATTTACTACCCCATCTCATTGACCCCTTCTCCTCCCTCTTTAACCTTTTCATAGCATTCCTTTTTTGCTTTTCCTTGTGTAGCCTGCTCCCTTGCGTAGGTTTCAGTTGTCTTAAAGTAGCATACCTCTTGTTCACATGCCCCCTACCTCCCTGACCCTGGGGCACTCACCTTACCTTCTGACTCTCCTCACTCCCCTTATCTGGAGTCTGTCCTTACCCATGACCCTGGTACCACTATTTGCTGCTATGACACTTACGGGTTTCCTTGTCTACACTCCCCCTCCCTCTTTAACCTTCACAACTCCCTTCCTTTTCTTATCAGCTTCCTAACCTCGCTTGTTGCCCCTCTCACTCATGTTTGTTCTTCTGCCTTCACCACACCATAGTGTCCAATCATGACTATAACCTGTATTTAGCTGCTCATGTGTGTATACAGTACTCATGCACTACCACTGTCATTACCCTGTGTATTATATTTAGCCCTGACTATGTTCGTTAGTTATTTAAATATTGTGCGATTTTATTGTGTTCAATGTGCTGTGCATTTTTCTTGTATTATGTCCAGGTCCATCTCGAAAATGAGCTTTGCTCAATGATGTTCCCCTGGTTAAATAAAGATTTTGATTGGTTGATTGAGAGGAGATGTGATTGTGCCCCGTACAGATCCATGGTACGCATCTACCTGGAGTAGTGTGTGCAGTTTTGGAGCCCACATTTGAAGAAAGACAGGGACAGGGTGGGGGCAGTGCAGAGGAGAGTAACCAAAATGATTGCATGACAGAAGGGAAGGGCTTACATGGAGAGTTTGGAGGGCCTCAACATGTACACATTGGAGGCAAGAATGGGGGGAAGGGGGACATTATCAAGACATACATATACCTCCACTAGATACATAAAGCACATAGTAAAGAGTTGTTAATGCTGGCAGGGAGCACAAGCACAAGGGTGGGGGGATTTAGGAGGGACATAAGGAAGTATTTATTCACAGAAAGGGTGGTGGATGTGTGAAACAGACTACCAATGGATGTCTGTGCAAAATCAGTGGAAGATTCATATGCAGGTGGGACAGACACATGGGACTGGTAAGGACATCAGGAAAAAGGGAGGGGGTAGGTGAAGAGAAGGGTCACTGGGGCATTATCAGTGGCTCAGCAGGTTGCACACTTGCCTCTGAGGCCAGAAGATCAGAAGGCTGTTGGTTCTATCCCCACCCCAGGCACTTGGATTAAATCCCAATACTGACACTGTAGTGCAGCACGAGGGGGGTGCTGCACTCCTGAGGTGCCGTTTTCAGATGAGACATTAAACTGAGGTCCTGTCTGCTTGTTCTGGTGGTTGTTCAGGGGGACGTTAAAGATCCCATGGCACTTCTTGAAAAGAGATGGAGAATTTTGTGGAGGAGCAGGGAAAATAGTATTCACAAATATTTCTGTTCATAACAGTATATACACCCAAACTAGGATATCTCCCAATTCATTGTTCCTGATCCAATGTTAGCCATTTTTCTCTCTGTACTTCTTTCAAGTCCTGTATTCCTTCGGTTTTCCAAATTTCTTTTTCTGTCCCTTTTTTCTTCTACTTTTCTTTTTCTATTCTTTTTTTTTCTTCTCTGTATTAACCTCTCCATCTGCCTCTTTCTGTTTTCTAAACACAGGTATCCTTATTCGTTATCAGTCCAAATGAAATAACATTCATTCCAAAGGCTGTGTACTTTCTTTTCAGTTGTAGTTCCTTTATCCTTCTCATATACTTGCTGTAAAGAGGTCTGTATATTATTTATCAATACTTCTTGCATCATATGAAGTTGTTGCAAAGTCCATTTGCAGTGTGCTTGCCAAATATATTGCTTTATGACAGCAAAGATGACTTGCAGGGTCTCTGTATGAAAAGGTTTCCACCTAGGTGGAAAAATAGTGTATACCAGTTCTGTATAAAGAAGGTTCCTAAAATATACCATATTCCATTTCCTCACTATTTTTGACCATAGTTCTTTCACATATCCACACTCCAAAACTAAATGTTCCTGCATTTCTAAAATCTGTTGATAGGCCTTGGACAATATCGTTCATTTACAGGTTTATGTTTATTATTGTTTTTGAGATTCAATTTCCCATGAATAGTCAGCCATACTAAGTGCCAAGCAAAACTCTGAACTCGCTTATTCAGTACCTGTGACATGATTATGGTATTCTGTGTTTCAGGGCAATGTGGGAACATTATCCTTTCTTGTATTTGTGCTTGCATTAGCCTTTGGTATAGCTGCTGCCTTGTCAGTCTAGAAAGCCCTTTCACGGATATTTTCCATTTAATCATTTTCTGGAATACTGGTTTCGAAAAGAATAGGAGAATTTCCCCAGTGTCCTTGCCAAATTTGCCCCATTTGTTAAAAGTGCCACCAACGCTTAATCTGGTTCAATTTCAGTTGGTTACCATCTGTATACCTGTGTGTCGCCCCTGAAAAAGGGACTTCTAGTCTCAGTGGGCCTACACGGTCAACAAAATTCAATAAATAAATAAAATAAATTACAAACAACAATATGTAGGGCAGGGCAGAGTTGATGGGCTACAGGGCCTTTGTCTGCCCACAACCTCTAGGTTTCAGTGATACTTTATGTTCTGTTTTGATGGGCTACAAGGCCTTTGTCTGCCCACAACCTCTATGTTTCAGTAATATTTTATTTTCTATTTTGATGGGCTACAGGGCCTTTGTCTGCCCACAACCTCTATGTTTCGGTAATATTTTATTTTCTATTTTGATGGGCTACAGGGCCTTTGTCTGCCCACAACCTCTATGTTTCGGTAACATTTTATTTTCTATTTTGATGGGCTACAAGGCCTTTGTCCATAACCACTATATTTTGGTGATATTTTATTTTCTATTTTGATGGGCTACAGGGTCGTTGCCCTCCCACAACTTGTATATTTCAGTGAAATTAAAATTTCTATGTTGATGGGCTACAAGGCCTTTGTCCACAACCTCTATACTTTGGTGATATTTTATTTTTCATTTTGATGGGCTACAAGGCCTTTGCCCAGAAACTCTATGTTTTGGTGATATTTTATTTTCTATTTTGATGGGCTACAAGGCCTTTGGTCACAACCTCTATATTCTGGTGATATTTTATTTTCTACTTTGATGGGCTACAGGGTCTTTGTCTGCCACCCCGCCTCTATGTTTCGCTGATATTTTGTTTTCCGTTTTGATGGGCTACAAGGCCTTTGCCCACAACCTATATATTTTGGTGATATTTTATTTTCTATTTTGATGGGGAAAATGCCTGTGCCCACAACCGCTATATTTAGGTGATATTTTATTTCCTAGTTTAATGGGAAATAAGGCTTGTGCCCACAACCTCTTTATTTCGGTGATATTTTTCTATTTTGATGGGCTACAGGGCCTTTGTCTGCCCACAGCCTCTAAGTCTCTGTGATATTTTATTTTCTATTTTGATGGGCTACAGGGTCTTTGTCTGCCACAACCTCTATATTTTGGTGATGTTTTATTTTCTATTTTGATGGGCTACAGGGCCTTTGTCTGCCCACAACCTCTATATTTCGGTGATGTTTTATTTTCTATTTTGATGGACTACAGGACCTTTGTCCGCCACAACCTCTATATTTCGGTGATGTTTTATTTTCTATTTTGATGGGCTACAGGGCCTTTGTCTGCCCACAGCCTTTATGTTTCAGTAATATTTTATTTTCTATTTTGATGGGCTACAGGGCCTTTGTCTGCCCACAGCCTCTATGTCTCTGTGATATTTTATTTTCTATTTTGATGGGCTACAGGGCCTTTGTCTGCCACAACCTCTATATTTCGGTGATGTTTTATTTTCTATTTTGATGGGCTACAGGGCCTTTGTCTGCCACAACTTCTATATTTCGGTGATGTTTTATTTTATATTTTGATGGGCTACAGGGCCTTTGTCTGCCCACACCCTTTATGTTTCAGTAATATTTTATTTTCTATTTTGATGGGCTACAGGGCCTTTGTCTGGCACAACCTCTATATTTCAGTGATGTATTATTTTCTATTTTGATGGGCTACAGGACCTTTGTCTGCCCACAACCTCTATATTTCGGTGATATTTTATTTTCTATTTTGATGAGCTACAGGGCCTTTGTCTGCCCACAACCTCTATGTTTCAGTAATATTTAATTTTCTATTTTGATGGGCTACAGGGCCTTTGTCTGCCACAACCTCTATATTTCAGTGATGTATTATTTTCTATTTTGATGGGCTACAGGACCTTTGTCTGCCCACAACCTCTATATTTCGGTGATATTTTATTTTCTATTTTGATGAGCTACAGGGCCTTTGTCTGCCAACAACCTCTATGTTTCAGTAATATTTAATTTTCTATTTAGATGGGCTACGGAGCCTTTGTCTGCCCACAGCCTCTATGTTTCAGTAATGTTTTATTTTCTTTTTTGATGGGCTACAGGACTTTTGTCTGCCCACAACCTCTATAGTTTGGTGATGTTTTATTTTCTTTTTTGATGGTCTACAAGGCCTTTGTCCACAACCACTATATTTTGGTGACATTGTATTTTATATTTTGATGGGCTACAGGGTCTTTGTCTGCCCACAGCCTCTCTATTTTGGTGATATTTTATTTTCTATTTTGATGGGCTACATGGCCTTTGTCTGCCCACAGCCTCTATGTCTCTGTGATATTTTATTTTCTAATTTGATGGGCTACTGGACCTTTGTCTGCCCACAACCTCTATATTTTGGTGATATTTTATTTTCTGTTTTGATGAGCTACAGGGCCTGTGTCTGCCCACAGCCTCTATGTCTCTGTGATATTTTATTTTCTAATTTGATGGGCTACTGGACCTTTGTCTGTCCACAACCTCTATGTTTCAGTAATATTTTATTTTCTATTTTGATGGGCTACAGGGCCTTTGTCTGCCCACAGCCTCAATGTTTCAGTAATATTTTATTTTCTATTTTGATGGGCTACAGGACTTTTGTCTACCCACAACCTCTGTATTTTGGTGATGTTTTATTTTCTATTTTAATGGGCTACAAGGCCTTTGTCCACAACATCTATCATTCAGTAATATTTAACTTTCTCTTTTGATGTGCTACAAGGCCTTTGTCCACAACCTTTATATTTCGGTGATATTTTATTTTCTGTTTTGATGGGCTACAGGTCCTTCGTGTGTCCACAACCTCTATGTTTCAGTAATATTTTATTTTCTATTTTGATGGGCTACAAGGCCTTTGTCGACAACTTCTATATTTTGGAGATATTTTATTTTGTATTTTGATGGGCTATAGGGCCTTTGTGTGCCCACAGCCTCTATGTTTCAGTAACATTTTGTTCTCTGTTTTGATGTGCTACAAGGCCTTTGTCCTTAACCTCTATATTTCAGTGATATTTTATTTTCTATTTTGATGGATACAGGGCCTTTGTCTGCCCCCAACCTCTATGTTTCAGTAATATTTTATTTTCTCTTTTGATGGGCTACAGGACCTTTGTCTGTCCACAACCTCTATATTTCGGTGATGTTTTATTTTCTATTTTGATGGGCTACAGGACCTTTGTCTGCCCACAACCTCTATGATTCAGTAATATTTTATTTTCTATTTTGATGGCCTACAGGGCCTTTGTCTGCCCACAGACTCTATGTTTCAGTAACATTTTATTTTCTGTTTTGATGTGTTACAAGGCATTTGTCCACAACCTCTATATTTTGGTGATATTTTATTTTCTATTTTGATGGGCTACAGGGTCTTCATCCTCCCACAACTGCTACATTTCAGTGAAATTAAAATTTCTGTGTTGATGGGCTACAAGGCCTTTGTCCACAACCTCTATATTTTGGTGATTATTTTATTTTCTATTTTGATGGGATACAGGGCCTTTATCTGCCTACAACCTCTATGTTTCAGTAATATTTTATTTTCTATTTTGATGTGTTACAAGGCATTTGTCCACAACCTCTATATTTTGGTGATATTTTATTTTCTATTTTGATGGGCTACAGGGTCTTCATCCTCCCACAACTGCTACATTTCAGTGAAATTAAAATTTCTGTGTTGATGGGCTACAAGGCCTCTGTCCAGAACCTCTATACTTTGGTGATATTTTGTTTTCTATTTTGATGGGCTACAGGGCCTTTGTCTGCCCACAACCTCTATGTTTTGGTAATTTTTTTTTTTGATTGGCTACATCTGCCCACAACCTGTATATTTCACTGTTATTTTATTTTCTGTTTTGATAAGCTACAAGGCCCTTGCCCACAACCTCTATATTTTGGTGATATTTTATTTTCTATTTTGATGGGCTACAGGGCCTTTGTCTGCCCCCAGCCTCTATGTTTCAGTAATATTTTATTTTCTATTTTGAATGACTACAAGGCCTTTGCCAACAACCTCTATGATTTGGTGATATTTTATTTTCTATTTTGATGGGCAGCAAGGCTTTGCCAACAACCTTTATAGTTTGGTGATATTTTATTTTCTATTTTGATGGGCTAGAAGGCCTTTGTCCACAACCTCTATATTTCAGTGATATTTTATTTCCTAGTTTAATGGGCAATAAGGCTTGTGCCCACAACCTCTTTATTTCGGTGATATTTTATTTCCTATTTTGATGGGCTATAGGGCCTCTGTTTTCCCACAACCTCTATGTTTCAGTAATATTTTATTTTCTATTTTGATGGGCTACAGGGCCTTTGTCAACCGCAAACTATATAGTTTGGTGATGTTTTATTTTCTATTTTGATGGACTACAGTGCCTTTGTCTACCCACAGCCTCTATGTCTCTGTGATATTTTATTTTTTATTTTGATGAGCTACAGGGCCTTTGTCTGCCCACAACCTCTATGTTTCAGTAATATTTTATTTTCTGTTTTGATGGGCTACAGAGCCTTTGTCTGCCCATAACCTTTATGTTTCAGTAATGTTTTATTTTTTGTCTGCCCACAACCACTATATTTTGGTGATATTGTATTTTATATTTTGATGGGCTACAGGGTCTTTGTCTGCCCACACCCTCTCTATTTGGTGATATTTTATTCTCTGTTTTGATGGGCTACATGGCCTTTGTCTGACCACAGCCTTTAAGTTTCAGTAATATTTCATTTTCTATTTTGATGGGCTACAGGGCCTTTGTCCGCCCACAACCTCTATATTTCAGTGATGTTTTATTTTCTATTTTGATGGGCTACGGTGCCTTTGTCTGTCCACAACCTCTATATTTTGTTGATATTTTATTTTCTATTTTGATGAGGTACAGGGCCATTGTCTGCCCACAAGCTCTATGTTTCAGTAATATTTTATTTTCTATTTTGATGGGCTACAGGGCCTTTGTCTGCCCACAGCCTCTATGTTTAAGTAATATTTTATTTTCTATTTTGATGGGCTACAGGACTTTTGTCTGCCCACAGCCTCTGTATTTTGGTGATGTTTTATTTTCTATTTTGGTGGGCTACAAGGCCTTTGTCCACAGCATCTATCTTTCAGTAATATTTAACTTTCTCTTTTGATGGGCTACAAGGCCTTTGTCCACACCCATTATATTTCAGTGATATTTTAGTTTCTATTTTGATGGGCTACAGGGCCTTTGTCTGCCCACAGCCTCTATGTTTCAGTAACATTTTATTCTCTATTTTGATGGGCTACAAGGCCTTTGTCCACAACCTCCATATATCGGTGATATTTTATTTTCTATTTTGATGGGCAACAAGGCCTTTACCCACAACCTCTATCTTTCAGTAATATTTTATTTTCTATTTTGTTTGGGCTACAACGCATTTGTTTACAGGCACTATATTTCAGTGATATTTTATTTTCTATTTCGATGGGCTACAGGGTCTTCGTCCTCCCACAACTTCTACATTTCAGTGAAATTAAAATTTCTATGTTGATGGGCTACAAGGCCTTTGTCTACAGCCTCTATATTTTGGTGATATTTTATTTTCTATTTTGATGGGCTACAGGGCCTTTGTCTGCCCACAACCTCTATGTTTCAGTGATATTTTATTTTCTATTTTGATGGGCTACATGGTCTTTGCCAGCCAACACCCTCTGTGTTTCAGTAATATTTTATTTTCTATTTTGGTGGGCTACAGGACTTTTGTCTGCCAAAACTTCTATATTTCGGTGCTATTTTATTTTCTGTTTTGATGGGCTAGAAGGCCTTTGATAACTACCTTTATATTTTGGTGATATTTTATTTTCTATTTTGATGGGCTAGAAGGCCTTTGTCCACAATCTCTATATTTTGGTGATATTTAATTTTCTATTTTGATGGGCTACAGGGCGTTTGTCTGCCCCCAGCCTCTACGTTTCAGTAATATTTTATTTTCTATTTTGATGGGCTACAAGGCCTTTGCCAACAACCTCTATGATTTGGTGATATTTTATTTTCTATTTTGATGGGCAAGAAGGCCTTTGCCAACAACCTTTATATTTTGGTGATATTTTATTTTCTATTTTAATGGGCTAGAAGGCTTTTGTCCACAACCTCTATATTTTGGTGATATTATATTTTTCATTTTGATGGGCTACAAGGCCTTTGCCCTGAAACTCTATGTTTTGGTGATATTTTATTTCCTATTTTGATGGGCTACAAGGCCTTGGGTCACAACCTCTATATTTTGGTGATATTTTATTTTCTATTTTGATGGGCTACAGGGTCTTTGTCTGCCACCCCGCCTCTATGTTTCAGTAATATTTCATTTTCTATTTTGATGGGCATCAAGGCC
This sequence comes from Neoceratodus forsteri, assembly GCA_016271365.2. Classification (NCBI taxonomy): domain Eukaryota; kingdom Metazoa; phylum Chordata; order Ceratodontiformes; family Ceratodontidae; genus Neoceratodus; species Neoceratodus forsteri. The sequence continues at coordinate 426,436,373 of CM028138.1, forward strand.
TTTGCCCACAACCTTAATGATTTGGTGATAATTTATTTTATATTTTTATGAGCAATAAGGCCTGTGCCCACACCCTCTATATTTTGGTGATATTTCATTTTCTATTTTGATGGGCTACAGGGCTTTTTTCTGCTCACAACCTCTATGTTTCAGTAATATTTTATGTTCTATTTTGATGGGCTACAGGATCTTTTTCTGCCCACAGCCTCTAAATTTTGGTGATATTTTATTTTCTATGTTGATGGGCAATAAGGCCTGTGCCCACACCCTCTATATTTTGGTGATATTTTATTTTCTTTTTTGATGGGCTACAGGGCCTTTGTCTGCCCACAGCCTTTAAGATTCAGTAATATTTTATTTCCTATTTTGATGGGCTATGGGGCCTTTGTCTGCCCACAACTTCTATATTTCGGTGATGTTTTATTTTCTATTTTGATGGGCTATAGGGCCTTTGTCTGCCCGCATCCTCTATGTCTCTGTGATATTTTGTTTTCTATTTTGATGGGCTACAGGACCTTTGTCTGCCCACAACCTCTATATTTCAGTGATATTTTTTTTTTATTTTGATGAGCTACAGGTCCTTTGTCTGCCCACAACCTCTATGTTTCAGTAATATTTTATTTTCTATTTTGATGGGCTACAGGGCCTTTGCCCACACCCTCTATCTTTCAGTAATATTTTATTTTCTATTTTGATGGGCTACAAGGCCTTTGTCCACAACCTCTATATTTCGGTGATATTTTATTTTCTATTTTGATGGCTACAGGGCCTTTGTCTGCCCACAACCTCTATGTTTCAGTAATATTTTATTTTCTATTTGGATGAGCTACAGGACCTTTGTCTGCCCACAACCTCAATATTTCAGTGATATTTTATTTTCTAATTTGATGGGCTACAGTGCCTTTGTCTGCCCACAACCTCTATGTTTCAGTAATATTTTATTTTCATTTTTGATGGGCTACAAGGCCTTTGCCCACAACCTCTATATAACGGTGATATGTTATTTTTTATTTTGATGGGCAACAGGGCCTTTTTCTGCCCATAATCTCTATGTTTCAGTAATATTTTATTTTCTGTTTTGATGTGCTACAAGGCTTTTGTCCACAATCTCTATATTTTGGTGATATTTTATTTTGTATTTTAATGGGCTACAAGGCCTTTGTCCTCAACCTGTATAGTTTGGTGATATTTTATTTTCTATTTTGATGGGCTACAGGGTCTTTGTCCTCCCACAACTTGTATATTTGAGTGAAATTAAAATTTCTATGTTGATGGGCTACTAGGCCTTTGTCCAGAACCTCTATACTTTGGTGATATTTTATTTTCTATTTTGATGGGCTACAGGGCCTTTGTCTGCCCACGGCCTTTATGTTTCAGTAATATTTTATTTTCTTTTTTTATGGGCTACAGAGCCTTTGTCTGCCACAACCTCTATAGTTCGTTGATGTTTTATTTTCTGTTTTGATGGTGCTACAGGCCCTTTGTCTGCCCACAGCCTCTGTGATATTTTATTTTCTATTTTGATGGGCTACAGGACCTTTATGTGCCCACAACCTGTATATTTGGTGATGTCTTATTTTCTATTTTGATGGGCTACAGAGCCTTTGTCTGTCCACAGCCTCTTTGTTTCAGTAATATTTTATTTTCTTTTTTGATGGGCTACAGGACATTTGTCTGCCTACTACCTCTATATTTTGGTGATGTTTTATTTTCTATCATGATGGGCTACAAGGCCTTTGTCCACAACCTCTATATTTTGGTGATATTGTATTTTATATTTTGATGGGCAATAAGGCCTGTGCCCGCACCCTCTATGTTTTGGAGATATTTTATTTTCTATTTTGATGGGCTACAGGATCTTTGCCCACAGACTCTAAATTTTGGTGATATTTTATTTTCTATTTTGATGGGCAGTAAGGCCTGTGCCCACACCCTCTATATTTTGGTGATATTTTATTTCCTATTTTGATGGGCTGTAGGACCTTTGTCTGCCCAGAACCGCTATATTTAGGTGATATTTTATTTTTTATTTTGATGAGCTACTGGTCCTTTGTCTGCCCACAACCTCTATGTTTCAGTAATATTTTATTTTCTATTTTGATGGGCTACAGGGCCTTTGTCCACACCCTCTATATTTCGGTGATATTTTTTTTCTATTTTGATGGGCTACAGGGCCTCTGTCTGCCCACAACCTCTATGTTTCAGTTATATTTTATTTTCTATTTGGATGAGCTACAGGACCTTTGTCTGCCCACAACCTCAATATTTCAGTGATATTTTATTTTCTAATTTGATGGGCTACAGTGCCTTTGTCTGCCCATAACCTCTATATTTCAGTAATCTTTTATTTTCGTTTTTGATGGGCTACAAGGCCTTTGTCCACTGCCTCTATATTTTGGTGATATTTTATTTTCTATTTTGATGGGCTACAGGGCCTTTGTCTGCCCACAGCCTCTGTGTTTCAGTAATATTGTATTTTCTATTTTGATGGACTACAAGGCCTTTGCCCACAACCTCTATATATCGGTGATATTTTATTTTCTATTTTGATGGGCAACAGGGCCTTTTTCTGCCCATAATCTCTATGTTTCAGTAATATTTTATTTTCTGTTTTGATGTGCTGCAAGGCCTTTGTCCACAACCTCTATATTTCGGTGATTTTTTTATTTTGTATTTTGATGGGCTTCAAGGCCTTTGTCCTCAACCTGTATAGTTTGGCGATATTTTATTTTCTATTTTGATGGGCTACAGTGTGTTTGTCCTCACACAACTTATATATTTCAGTGAAATTAAAATTTCTATGTTGATGGGCTACAAGGCCTTTGTCCAGAACCTCTATACTTTGCTGATATTTTATTTTCTATTTTGATGGGCTACAGGGCCTTTATCTGCCCACAACCTCTATGTTTTAGTAATATTTTATTTTCTATTTTGATGGGCTCCAAGGCCTCTGTCCGCAACCTCTATATTTTGGTGATATTTTATTTTCTATTTTGATGGGCTAGAAGGCCTTTGTCCACAAACTCTATATTTTGGTGATATTTTATTTTTCATTTTGACGGGCTACAAGGCCTTTGCCCAGAAACTCTATGTTTTGGTGATATTTTATTTTCTATTTTGATGGACTACAGGGCCTTTGTCTGCCCTCAACCTCTATGTTTTGGTAATATTTTATTTTCTATTTTGATTGGCTACATCTGCCGACAACCTCTATATTTTGCTGACATTTTATTTTCTGTTTTGATAAGCTACACGACTCTTGCTCACAACCTCTATATTTTGGTGATATTTTATTTTCTATTTTGATGGGCTACAGGGCCTTTGTCTGCCGACAGCCTCTATATTTTACTGATATTTTATTTTCTGTTTTGATGGGCTACACGGCCTTTGCCCACAACCTGTATATTTTGGTGATATTTTATTTTCTATTTTGATGGATAATCAGGCCTTTACCCACAACCTCTATATTTTGGTGATAGTTTATTTTCCATTTTGATGGGCTACAGGACATTTGTCTGCCTACAACCTCTATATTTCGGTGCTATTTTATTTTCTGTTTTGATGGGCTACATGGCCTTTTTCCAGAATCTCTATATTTTGGTGATATTTAATTTTCTATTTTCAAGGGCTACAAGGCCTGTGCCCAGCACCTCTAGATTTTGGTGATATTTTTGTTTCTATTTTGATGGGCTACAAGGCCTTTGGTCACAACCTCGATATTTTGGTGATATTTTATTTTCTATTTTGATGGGCAACAGGGCCTTTGTCTGCCCCCAGCCTCTTTGTTTCAGTAATATTTTATTTTCTATTTTGATGGGCTACAAGGCCTTTGCCAACAACCTCTGTGATTTGGTGATATTTTATTTTCTATTTTGATTGGCAACAAGGCCTTTGCCAACAACCGTTATATTTTGGTGATATTTTATTTTCTGTTTTGATAAGCTACACGGCTCTTGCTCACAACCTCTATATTTTGGTGATATTTTATTTTCTATTTTGATGGGCTACAGGGCCTTTGTCTGCCGACAGCCTCTATGTTTTACTGATATTTTATTTTCTGTTTTGATGGGCTACACTGCCTTTGCCCACAACCTATATATTTTGGTGATATTTTATTTTCTATTTTGATGGATAATCAGGCCTTTACCCACAACCTCTATATTTTGGTGATAGTTTATTTTCCATTTTGATGGGCAGTAACGCTTGTGGTCACAACCTCTATATTTTGGTGATATTTTATTTTCTATTTTGTTGAGCTACAGGGCCTTTGTCTGCCCACAACCTCTATGTTTCTGTAATATTTTATTGTCTATTTTGATGGGCTACAGGGTCTTTGCCAGCCCACAGCCTCTATGTTTCAGTGATATTTTATTTTCTATTTTGATGGGCTACAGGACATTTGTCTGCCTACAACCTCTATATTTCGGTGTTATTTTATTTTCTGTTTTGATGGGCTACATGGCTTTTGTCCAGAATCTCTATATTTTGGTGATATTTAATTTTCTATTTTCAAGGGCTACAAGGCCTGTGCCCAGCACCTCTAGATTTTGGTGATATTTTTGTTTCTATTTTGATGGGCTACAAGGCCTTTGGTCACAACCTCGATATTTTGGTGATATTTTATTTTCTATTTTGATGGGCAACAGGGCCTTTGTCTGCCCCCAGCCTCTTTGTTTCAGTAATATTTTATTTTCTATTTTGATGGGCTACAAGGCCTTTGCCAACAACCTCTGTGATTTGGTGATATTTTACTTTCTATTTTGATGGGCTAGATGGCCTTTGTCCACAAACTCTATATTTTGGTGATATTTTATTTTTCATTTTGACGGGCTACAAGGCCTTTGCCCAGAAACTCTATGTTTTGGTGATATTTTATTTTCTATTTTGATGAGCTACAAGGCCTTTTATCATAACCTCTATATTCTGGTGATATTTTATTTTCTATTTTGATGGGCTACAGGGTCTTTGTCTGCCACCCCGCCTCTATGTTTCAGTAATATGTTATTTTCTATTTTGATGGGCAAAAAGGCCTGTGCCCACAACCTCTATATTTCGGTGATATTTTATTTCCTAGTTTAATGGGCAATAAGGATTGTGCCCATAACCTCTTTATTTCAGTGATATTTTATTTTCTATTTTGATGGGCTATAGGGCTTTTGTCTGCCCACAGCCTTTTTGTTTCAGTAATATTTTATTTTCTATTTTGATGGGCTATAGGGCCTTTGTATGCCACAACCTCTATATTTCGGTGATGTTTTATATTCTATTTTGATGGGCTACAGGCTCTTTGTCTGCCCTCAGCCTCTGTGATATTTTATTTCTATTTTTGATGAACACCACAGGACCTTTGTCTTACTCTATATTTGGTGACATTTTATTTCCCTATTTTGATGAGCTACAGGGCCTTTGTCTGCCCACAACCTCTATCAATCAGTAATGTTTTATTTTCTTTTTGATGGCTACAGGACTTTTGTCTACCCACAACCCCTCTACTCAATTTTATGATGTTTTATTTTCTGTTTGATGGGCTGCAAGGCCTTTGTCCATAACCACTATATTTTGGCAAAATTGTATTTTATATTTTGATGGGCTACAGGGTCTTTGTCTGCCCACAGCCTCTATATTTTCATGATATTTTATTTTCTATTTTGATGGGCAGTAAGGCCTGTGCCCACACCCTCTCTATTTAGTGATATTTTATTTTCTATTTTGATGGGCTACAGGTCCTTTGTCTGACCACAGCCTTTATGCTTCAGTAATATTTTATTTTCTATTTTGGTGGGCTACAGGGCCCTTATCTATTCACAACCTGTATATTTCGGTGATGTTTTATTTTCTATTTTCTCCTCTCCTCAGAAAGAACTGGAAGGGGACAGGATCAGTTGTGTTCCAGGACAGTAGCTGCTGCCATTGATTTCACAGGGTTCTTGTGGATTTTACTTAGTAGGTTAGTTCTTTTCTTTCTTACTTCTAAGGGGCTAGCAGGGTATTGTTTTAGGCGCTGCTGGATGTTTGTAAACTGATTGGTGGCTGCAAGGCGGGCTCATTTTGTGGATGTTTCACTGTAACAGGCGCTGGTAGAGGCCTATTTCTTCTGATTTAAAACCTAATTGGTGGGATTTGCTTGGGCCTGGTTCTTTGGCTGCTGGGCTTGGAGGGGAGACACAGGGCTGATTCACTCTATCTCGAGTCAGGTGTCGCCCAGGACCCGCCCTCCCCACCCCTCCTCCCCAGAAGTCTGCAACGAGCAGGGGAAATGTTCTGCAATTATGAAAAGGCTGCAGGTGCAGCCTGGGTGCAGTTCTAGCCACTGGGGTTGGATTTAGTTGGGAGAGGAGCTAGGAGTTGTGAATTCCCTTTAGTTAATGTGTTGTACTGCACCTAGTAACAGGGGTTACTGGTGTACAGTGGACTGTCTCCCAAGATTAGCGGGTGACCTGATTAGGCAGTAGGGGTATCTTGAACGAGGGAGAAACCTGGTGGCTCACCCAAGGAAACCTATTTGGAAGGGATGAACCACACATCATTAGGCCGCATCTTTGGGAGGGTGGGGTGCACAGGGTGGAGCAGCCATGATTCTGGACTGGCTTGGAAGTTCAGTGGTTGCCCTGTGCTACCAGCTAGCACAGCTTAGGAGGAGGCTGTGGGATTCAGGAGAAAGCTGGGGAAGGGGTGGTATGGTTGGAAAGGGGCTGGGAATCTCCCACAGGGCTGTACCAAGCACTGGGGGTGGGGGCATAGGAAAGAGTGCAGGAGAATACCAGGGGTTACATAGAGACCCTGGCAGAGGGGTCCAAAAGGACACTACCAAGGAAGCAGGCAGGTAACTGGGGACCCACAAAGGGGACAGAGGGACAACATTCTCAGGGAAGTAGGCAGATGTTGAGGCTGGACAGAGGAAGCAAAGGCGGGGAGGTGGATCGGACCTTACGCTCAGTAACCGCTTCAATTCTCTTCTGCTCAAGGATGAGAGGAAGGTGATGTAGCCATGACAGGGTGGTTAGAGACTTGAAGCAAAGGGAGGGAGGATGGGGCCAGATAGCAGGAAGAACAGGGGGACACTGAAATGCAGGAGAATGGGGAGCAGGAATCAGAGCAGGAGGGCAGGGGAAGAGGGAGGAAAGCGCAAGGAGAAGGACCAGTTAAGGAAAGGTAAAGGAGAAGGACCAGAAGTACAAGGAGTGATTCAGTAAAGGGAGCTGAGGGTTTAGGCCAGGGGAGCATGATGAGCAAGGAGGAACTAAATGGAGACAGGAAGGAAGGGAGATGAGCCAGCTAGTTTAGAAGATGGGGAGAAGGACCGCTGCGAGGAAGCAGTGAGGGGAATTAACAAGGTACAGAAGGATACTCAGGAGGAGGAGGCATGGGATTGGAGGGGAGGGGTGGCATGGTAAATAAGGAGGGTGTGTAAGTGGCACCCAGATAGGGAGGAACAAGGAGCCAGTTGGAGGGGCCTGTAGAAAGGATGAGGACATGGAAGGGGGAAATGGAGTGGCAAGAGTGGTCAGGAGTGCTCCTGCTGGGGATTCTATGACTGTACTGAAATGATAGGAGGAGAAGCCTGGGGCTAAGAACAAGATGCTTCCCTGGACTAATGGTGCACAGGGCTAAGCACGAGGTACTGAAGGCAAGGATTTTGGGGTTCCCAGACATACTGGTCCACCTGGGTACAAATGACATTGAGGGAAATAGCGAAGCTAGAGATACAGGCAAGATTCAAGGAGCTTGCCAGGGCTCTGCGACAGGATACACAGTTTCTCTCAGAACTTCAAGCAGTGCCAAGGGCTAGTGGGGGAACACAAAAGGAAAATTAGAGATAAACCAGTGGCTCAGGGAGTGGTGGAGTCAGAGGTATGGGTTGATGGGGGTTGGGGGAGATCTGGAGGATATGAGCTGTATGTTGAGATAGACTATATCAATTTGGAGGGGAGGGAACCTAAGTTAAAAATAGAGGGTTCATTGGTGAAAGTGGGTTTAAACTTGTGAAAAGGGTGGGATGGGTGAAAAGAATGTCAAGGGGTGCCGACAAAGGAGGACTTGTTCCACCCCTGGGACCAGAGGATTGTGAAACGCCGACTGGCAAAGTAGACCAGGGAAAACAGAATCCCTATGAACATGAGCTAGTGATTTTATTTTCTATTTAATGAACCGCAAGGCCTTTACCCACAACCTCTATATTTTTGGTGATATTTTATTTTTCTATTTGATATGGCTACCCAGGGCGCTGCCACAGCCTCTATGTTCAATAATATTTTGTCTATTTTGATGGGCTACAGGCTGTCTACAATACTCTATATTTTGGTGATATTTTATTTTCCTATTTTGATGGGCTACACTCTCTACAACCTCTATATTTGATATTTAATTTCTAATACGATGAGCTACAAGACCTTTGCTACAACCTCTATATTTTTTTTTTCTATTTTGATGGCTAGGGCCTTTGTCTGCCGACAACCTCTATATTTCAATATATTTTAATTTCTATTTTGATGGGCTACAAGGCCTTTTCCAACCTTTATATTTCAGTGATATTTTATTTTCTTTTTTTGATGGGCTACGGTCTCTGTCCTACCTCTATATTTGATGATATTTATTTTCTATTTTGATGGGCTCTCCCAGAACCTCTATTTTGGTGATAATTTATTTTCTATTTTGATGACCTAGGTCTCACCCACAACCTGTATTCGTTGATATTTTATTTTCTATTTGATGAGCTACATCTGCCCCAACCTCTATAGTTGGTGATATTTATTTTCTATTTGATGGGCTACAAGGCCTTTGCCACAACCTCTATATTTGGTATATTTTATTTCTATTTTGATGAGCAACAGGCCTTTACCCACAACCTCTATGTTTGGTGATATTTTATTTTCTATTTTGATGGCTACAGGGCCTTTGTCTGCCCACCCTCTATGTTTCAATAATATTTATTTTCTATTTTGATGGGCTACAAGCCTTTGTCTACAACCTCTATATTTTTAGTGATATTTTATTTCTATTTTGATGACTACATAGTCTCTGTACAACATATATTTGATATTTATTTTCTATTTTGATGGGCTACAAGGCCTGCCTACAACCTCTATATTTTAGTGATTTTTTATTTTCTATTTTGATGGGCTACAGAGCTGTCCCCCACAACCTCTATGTTCACTAACATTTTATTTTTCTATTTTATGGGCTACAAGGCCTTTGTCATAACCTCTATAAATAGGTGATATTTATTTTTTATTTTGATAGACAAACAGCCTTTTTCTGCCATAATCTATATTTCAGTAATATTTTATTTTCTGTTTTGATGTGCTACAAGGCCTTTGTCCAACCTCTATATTTCAGTGATATTTTTTTTCTATTTGATGGGCAACAGGGCCTTTTCTGCCACAACCTTTATATTTGATATTTATTTTTATTTTGAATGGCTACAGGGCCTTTATCTGCCTACAACAATATTTCAGTAATATTTATTTTCTATTTTGATGGGCTAGAAGGCCTTTGTCCACAACCTCTACATACTCGGTGATATATTATTTTCTATTTGATGGCTACAGGACTTTGTCCAACCTCTATATTTGGTGATATTTTAACTCTATTTGATGGGCTACATTGTCTCACTACAACCTCTACATTTTGATGATATTTTGTTTTCTATTTGATAGATACATCACCCACAACCTCTATAATTTAGTGATACTTTATTTTCTGTTTGGTATCCTATAGTCCTTGCCCACACTATATTTTGGTGATATTTTATTTTCTATTTGATGGGCAACAAGGCCTTTACCCACAACCTCTATATTTCGGTGATTTTTTATTTTCTATTTGATGGGCTACAGAGCTGTCTGCCACAACCTCTATATTTCCTATTTTATTTTCTATTTTGATGGGCTACAAGACTATCTCTCCTATATGTTTCAGTAATATTTTATTTTCTATATTTGATGGGCTAGAAGGCGCTGTCACAAAACACTCTATATATCGGTGATATGTTATTTTCTATTTTGATGCTACAAAGGACTTTGTCCACAACCTCTATATCTTAGGTGATATTTTATTTTCTATGTTTGATGGGCTACATTGTCTCTGTCACAACCTCTATACTTCGATTATTCTTATATTTTCTACTTTTGATGGGCTACATGCCCACAACCTCTATGATTTGGTGATATTTTATTTCTATTTTGGTGTCCTATAAAGTCCTTTACCCACAACCGCTATATTTGAGGTGATATTTTATTTTTCTATTTGATGGGCTACAAGGCCTTTGCCTGCAACCCCACTCTATATATTTTGGTGATTTTTTATTTTCTATTTTGATGGGCTACAGGGCCTTTGTCTGCCCACAACCTCTATGTTTCACTAATATTTTATTTTCTATTTTGATGGGCTACAAGGCCTTTGTCCATAACCTCTATAAATAGGTGATATTTTATTTTTTATTTTGATGGGCAACAGAGCCTTTTTCTGCCCGCAATCTCTATGTTTCAGTAATATTTTATTTTCTGTTTTGATGTGCTACAAGGCCTTTGTCCACAACCTCTATATTTCAGTGATATTTTATTTTCTATTTTGATGGGCAACAGGACCTTTTTCTGCCCACAACCTTTATATTTCGGTGATATTTTATTTTCTATTTTGAATGGCTACAGGGCCTTTATCTGCCTACAACCTTTATGTTTCAGTAATATTTTATTTTCTATTTTGATGGGCTAGAAGGCCTTTGTCCACAACCTCTATATATCGGTGATATGTTATTTTCTATTTTGATCGGCTACAAGGACTTTGTCCACAACCTCTATATTTAGGTGATATTTTATTTTCTATTTTGATGGGCTACATTGTCTCTGTCCACAACCTCTATATTTTGATGATATTTTATTTTCCTATTTTGATAGGCTACATCAACCACAACCTCTAATAATTTGGTGATATTTTATTTTCTATTTTGTGGTGTCCTATAGGTCAACTGCTAACCTCTATATTTTGGTGATATTTTATTTTCTATTTTGATGAGCAACAAGACCTTTACCCACAACCTCTATATTTTGGTGATATTATATTTTTTATTTTGATGGCTACAGGCGTTTGTCTGCCCCTAACCTCTATGTTTCAATATATTTTATTTTTCTATTTTGATGGGCTACAAGGCCTTTAATACCTACAGCCTCTGTATTTTGGTGATATTTTATTTTTCTTTTTGATGGACCACAGGGTCTCTATCCACAACCACTATATTTGGGTGACATTTTATTTTCTATTTTGATGAGCTAAATCCCCCACAACCTGTATAATTTACTGACATTTAATTTTCTATTTTGATGGGCTACAAGGCCTTAGCCCTCAACCTCTATATTTTGGTGATATTTTATTTTCTATTGTAATGGGCTTCAGGGCCTTTATCTGCCTACAACCTCTATGTTTCAAGTAATATTTTATTTTCTATTTTGATGGGCTACATCTGCCCACGACCTCTACGATTTGGTGATATTTAATTTTCTATTTTGATGGGCTATAAGGCCTTTGCCCACAACCTCGATATTTTGGTGATATTTTATTTTCTATTTTGATGGGCAACAAGACCTTTACAACCTCTATATTTTGGTGATATTTTATTTTCTATTTTGATAGCTACAGGCGTTTGTCTGCCCACAACAACTATGTTTCAATGTGATTTTTATTTTCTATTCGATGGGCTACAAGGCCTTTGTCTACAACCTTTATATTTTGGTGATATTTTATTTTCTTTTTGATGAGCTAGGGTCTCTGTCCACAACCTCTGTATTGGTGATATTATATTTTCTATTTTGATGGGCTACAGGGCCTTTGTCTGCCCACAACCACTATCTTTCAGTAATATTTTATTTTCTGTTTTGATGGGCTACAAGGCCTTTGTCCACAACCTCTATACATAGGTGATATTTTATTTTCTATTTTGATGGGCAACAGAGCCTTTTTCTGCCCACAATCTCTATGATTCAGTAAAATTTTATTTTCTGTTTTGATGTGCTACAAGGCCTTTGTCCACAACCTCTATATTTCCGTGATATTTTATTTTCTGTTTTGATGGGCTGCAGGGCCTTTATCTGCCTACAACCTCTATGTTTCAGTAATATTTTATTTTCTGTTTTAATGTGCTACAAGGCCTTTGTCCACAACCTCCAGATTTGGGTGACATTTTATTTTCTATTTTGATGGGCTAGAAGGCCTTTGTCCTCAACCTCTATATTTCGGTGATATTTTATTTTCTATTTTGATGGGCTACAGGGTCTTCGTCCTCCCACAACTTCTGTATTTCAGTGAAATTAAAATTTCTATGTTGATGGGCTACAAGGCCTTTGTCCACAACCTCTATATATTGGTAATATTTTATTTTCTATTTTGATGGGCTACAGGGCCTTTATCTGCCTACAACCACAATGTTTCAGTAATATTTTGTTTTCTATTTTGATGGGCTACAAGCCCTCTGTCCTCAACCTCTATTTTTTGGTGGGATTTTATTTTCTATTTTGATGAGCTACATCTGCCCACAACCTCTATATTTTGCTGATATTTTATTTTCTGTTTGATGGGCTGTAAGGCCTTTGCCTACAACCTCTATATTTTGGTGATTTTTTATTTTCTATTTGATGGAGCTACAGGGCACTGTCTGCCACCACCTCTATCTTTCAGTAATATTTTATTTTCTATTTTGATGGACAATAAGGACCTGCTGACCACAACCTGTATATTTTGGTGATATTTTATTTTCTATTTTGATGAGCTACAGGACCTTTGTCTGCCCACAACCTCTATGTTTCTGTGATATTTTATTTTCTATTTTGTTGGGCTACTTGGTCTCTGTCCACAACCTCTATATTTCGATGATATTTTATTTTCTATTTTGATGGGGTATAGGGCCTTTGTCTGCCCACAACCTCTATCTTTCAGTAATATTTTATTTTCTATTTTGATGGGCTACAAGGCCTTTGTCCACAACCTCTATATATAGGTGATATTTTATTTTCTATTTTGATGAGCAACAGGGTCTTTTTCTGCCCACAATCTCTATGTTTCAGTAATATTTTATTTTCTGTTTTGATGTGCTACAAGGCCTTTGTCCACAACTTCTATATTTCGGTGATATTTGATTTTCTATTTTGATGGGCTACAGGGTCTCTGTCCACAACCTCTATATTTCGGTGATATTTAGTTTTCTATTTTGATGGGCTATAAGGCCTTTGCCCACAACCTCGATATTTTGGTGACATTTTATTTTCTATTTTGATGGGCTACATCTGCCCACAACCTGTATGATTTGGTGATATTTTATTTTCTATTTTGATGGGTTACAAGGCCTTTGTCCACAACCTCTATATATAGGTGATATATTATTTTCTATTTTAATGGGCTACAGGGCCTTTATCTGCCTACAACCTCTATGTTTCAGTAATATTTTATTTTCTATTTTGATGGGCTACAAGGCCTTTGTCCACAACCTCTATATATCGGTGATATTTTATTTTCTATTTTTATGGGCTACAAGGCCTTTGTCCACAACCTTTATATTTCTGTGATATTTTATTTTCTATTTTGATGGGCTACAGGGTCTCTGTCCACAACATCTATATTTAGGTGATATTTTATTTTCTATTTTGATGAGCTACCATCATGCCCAGAACCTCTATTATTTGGTGATATTTTATTTTCTATTTTAATGGGCTACAGGGTCTCTGTCCACAACCTGTTTATTTCGTGATATTTTATTTTCTATTTTGATTGGCTACATCTGCTACAACCTCTATGATTTGGCGATATTTATATTTTTATTTTGACAGACTCTAAGGCCTTTGCCCCAACCTCTATATTTGGTGATTTTTTATTTTCTATTTTGATGAGCAACAAGGCCTTTACACAACCTCTATATTTTGGTGATATTTTATTTTCTATTTTGATGGCTACAGGGCCTTTGTCTGCCCACAACCTCTATGTTTCAGTAATATTTTATTTTCTATTTTGATGGGCTACAAGGCCTTTGTCTACAGCCTCTATATTTTGGTGATATTTTATTTTCTATTTTGATGGGCTACAGTGTCTCTGTCCACAACCTCTATATTTCGGTGATATTTAAATTCTATTTTGATGGGCTACAAGGCCTTTGCCTACAGCCTCTATATTTTGGTGATTTTTTTTTCTATTTTGATGGGCTACAGGGCCTTTGTCTGCCGACAACCTCTATGTTTCAGTAATATTTTATTTTCTATTTTGATGGGCTACAAGGCCTTTGTCCACAACCTTTATATTTCAGTGATATTTTATTTTCTATTTTGATGGGCTACAGGGTCTCTGTCCACTACCTCTATATTTCGGTGATATTTTATTTTCTATTTTGATGGGCTACATCTGCCCAGAACCTCTATTATTTGGTGATAATTTATTTTCTATTTTGATGGGCTACAGGGTCTCTGCCCACAACCTGTATATTTCGTTGATATTTTATTTTCTATTTTGATGGGCTACATCTGCCCACAACCTCTATGATTTGGTGATATTTTATTTTCTATTTTGATGGGCTACAAGGCCTTTGCCCACAACCTCTATATTTTGGTGATATTTTATTTTCTATTTTGATGGGCAACAAGGCCTTTACCCTCAACCTCTATATTTTGGTGATATTTTATTTTCTATTTTGATGGCTACAGGGCCTTTGTCTGCCCACAGCCTCTATGTTTCAGTAATATTTTATTTTCTATTTTGATGGGCTACAAGGCCTTTGTCTACAGCCTCTATATTTTGGTGATATTTTATTTTCTATTTTGATGGGCTACAGCGTCTCTGTGCACAACCGCTATATTTCGGTGATATTTTATTTTCTATTTTGAAGGGGTACAAGGCCTTTGCCTACAGCCTCTATATTTTGGTGATTTTTTATTTTCTATTTTGATGGGCTACAGGGCCTTTGTCTGCCCACAACCTCTATGTTTCACTAATATTTTATTTTCTATTTTGATGGGCTACAAGGCCTTTGTCCACAACCTCTATAAATAGGTGATATTTTATTTTTTATTTTGATGGGCAACACAGCCTTTTTCTGCCCACAATCTCTATGTTTCAGTAATATTTTATTTTCTGTTTTGATGTGCTACTAGGCCTTTGTCCACAACCTCTATATTTCAGTGATATTTTATTTTCTATTTTGATGGGCCACAGGGCCTTTTCCTGCCCACAACCTTTATATTTCGGTGATATTTTATTTTCTATTTTGAATGGCTACAGGGCCTTTATCTGCCTACAACCTCTATGTTTCAGTAATATTTTATTTTCTATTTTGATGAGCTAGAAGGCCTTTGTCCACAACCTCTATATATCGGTGATATGTTATTTTCTATTTTGATCGGCTACAAGGCCTTTGTCCACAACCTCTATATTTTGGTGATATTTTATTTTCTATTTTGATGGGCTACATTGTCTCTGTCCACAAGCTCTATATTTCGGTGATATTTTATTTTCTATTTTGATGGGCTACATCTGCCCACAACCTCTATGATTTGGTGATATTTTATTTTCTATTTTGATGGCTACAGGGCGTTTGTCTGCCCAAAACCTCTATGTTTCAGTAATATTTTATTTTCTATTTTGATGGGCTACAAGGCCTTTGTCTACAGCCTCTGTATTTTGGTGATATTTTATTTTCTTTTTTGATGGGCCACAGGGTCTCTATCCACAACCACTATATTTCGGTGACATTTTATTTTCTATTTTGATGGGCTAAATCTGCCCACAACCTGTATGATTTGGTGATGTTTTATTTTCTATTTTGATGGGCTACAAGGCCTTAGCCCACAACCTCTATATTTTGGTGATATTTTATTTTCTATTGTAATGGGCTTCAGGGCCTTTATCTGCCTACAACCTCTATGTTTCAAGTAATATTTTATTTTCTATTTTGATGGGCTACAAGGCCTTTGTCCACAACCTCTATATATCGGTGATATTTTACTTTCTATTTTGATGGGCTACAGGGCCTTTTTCTGCACACAATCTTTATGTTTCAGTAATATTTTATTTTCTGTTTTGATGTGCTACAAGGCCTTTGTCCACAACCTCTATATATCGGTGATATGTTATTTTCTATTTTGATGGGCTACAAGGCCTTTGTCCACAACCTCTATATTTTGGTGATATTTTATTTTCTATTTTGATGGGCTACAGGGTCTCTGTCCACAACCTCTATATTTCGGTGATATTTTATTTTCTATTTTGATGGGCTACATCTGCCCACAACCTCGTTTGGTGATATTTAATTTTCTATTTTGATGGGCTATAAGGCCTTTGCCCACAACCTCGATATTTTGGTGATATTTTATTTTCTATTTTGATGGGCAACAAGACCTTTACCCACAACCTCTATATTTTGGTGATATTTTATTTTCTATTTTGATGGCTACAGGGTGTTTGTCTGCCCACAGCCTCTATGTTTCAGTAATATTTTATTTTCTATTTCGATGGGCTACAAGGCCTTTGTCTACAGCCTCTATATTTTGGTGATATTTTATTTTCTATTTTGATGGGCTACAGGGTCTCTGTCCACAACCTCTGTATTTCGGTGATATTATATTTTCTATTTTGATGGGCTACAGGGCCTTTGTCTGCCCACAACCACTATCTTTCAGTAATATTTTATTTTCTATTTTGATGGGCTACAAGGCCTTTGTCCACAACCTCTATACATAGGTGATATTTTATTTTCTATTTTGATGGGCAACAGAGCCTTTTTCTGCCCACAATCTGTATGATTCAGTAAAATTTTATTTTCTGTTTTGATGTGCTACAAGGCTTTTGTCCACAACCTCTATATTTTGGTGATATTTTATTTTCTATTTTGATGGGCTGCAGGGCCTTTAACTGCCTACAACCTCTATGTTTCAGTAATATTTTATTTTCTGTTTTGATGTGCTACAAGGCCTTTGTCCACAACCTCTAGATTTGGGTGATATTTTATTTTCTATTTTGATAGGCTAGAAGGCCTTTGTCCTCAACCTCTATATTTCGGTGATATTTTATTTTCTATTTTGATGGGCTACAGGGTTTTCGTCCTCCCACAACTTCTGTATTTCAGTGAAATTAAAATTTCTATGTTGATGGGCTACAAGGCCTTTGTCCACAACCTCTATATATTGGTAATATTTTATTTTCTATTTTGATGGGCTACAGGGCCTTTATCTGCCTACAACAACAATGTTTCAGTAATATTTTGTTTTCTATTTTGATGGGCTACAAGCCCTCTGTCCTCAACCTCTATTTTTTGGTGGGATTTTATTTTCTATTTTGATGAGCTACATCTGCCCACAACCTCTATATTTTGCTGATATTTTATTTTCTGTTTTGATGGGCTACAAGGCCTTTGCCTACAGCCTCTATATTTTGGTGATTTTTTATTTTCTATTTTGATGGGCTACAGGGCCTTTGTCTGCCCACCACCTCTATCTTTCAGTAATATTTTATTTTCTATTTTGATGGACAATAAGGCCTGTGCCCTCAACCTGTATATTTTGGTGATATTTTATTTTCTATTTTGATGAGCTACAGGACCTTTGTCTGCCCACAACCTCTATGTTTCTGTGATATTTTATTTTCTATTTTGTTGGGCTACTTGGTCTCTGTCCACAACCTCTATATTTCGATATTTTATTTTCTATTTTGATGGGGTATAGGGCCTTTGTCTGCCCACAACCTCTATCTTTCAGTAATATTTTATTTTCTATTTTGATGGGCTACAAGGCCTTTGTCCTCAACCTCTATATATAGGTGATATTTTATTTTCTATTTTGATGAGCAACAGGGTCTTTTTCTGCCCACAATCTCTATGTTTCAGTAATATTTTATTTTCTGTTTTGATGTGCTACAAGGCCTTTGTCCACAACCTCTATATTTCGGTGATATTTTATTTTCTATTTGGTGGGCAACAGGGCCTTTTTCTGCCACAACCTTTATATTTCGGTGATATTTTATTTTCTATTTTAATGGGCTACAGGGCCTTTATCTGCCTACAAACTCTATGTTTCAGTAATATATTATTTTCTATTTTGATGGGCTTCAAGGCCTTTGTCCACAACCTCTATATATCGGTCATATTTTACTTTCTATTTTGATGGGCAACAGGGCCTTTTTCTCCCCACATTCTCTATGTTTCAGTAATATTATATTTTTGGTTTTGATGTGCTACAAGGCCTTTGTCCACAACCTCTATATTTCGGTGATATTTTATTTTCTATTTTGATGGGCAACAGGTCCTTTTTCTGCCCACAACCTTAATATTTCGGTGATATTTTATTTTCTATTTTGATGGGCTACAAGGCCTTTGCCCACAAGCTCTATATGTTGGTGATATTTTATTTTCTATTTTGATGGGCTATTGGGCCTTTGTCTGCCCACAACCTCTATCTTTCAGTAATATATTATTTTCTATTTTGATGGGCTACAAGTCCTTTGTCCACAACCTCTATATATCGGTCATATTTTACTTTCTATTTTGATGGGCAACAGGGCCTTTTTCTGCCCACAATCTCTATGTTTCAGTAATATTATATTTTCGGTTTTGATGTGCTACAAGGCCTTTGTCCACAACCTCTATATTTCGGTGATATTTTATTTTCTATTTTGATGGGCAACAGGTCCTTTTTCTGCCCACAACCTTAATATTTCGGTGATATTTTATTTTCTATTTTGATAGGCTACAGGGTCTTCGTCCTCCCACAACTTCTGGATTTCAGTGAAATTAAAATTTCTATGTTGATGGGCTACAAGACCTTTGTCCACAACCTCTATATATCGGTGATATTTTATTTTCTATTTTGATGGGCTACAGGGCCTTTATCTGCCTACAACCACTATGTTTCAGTAATATTTTATTTTCTATTTTGATGGGCTACAAGGCCTCTGTCCACAACCTCTATATTTTGGTGGGATTTTATTTTCTATTTTGATGAGCTACGGGGCCTTTGTGTGCCCACAACCTCTATTTTTTGGTAATATTTTATTTTCTATTTTGATTGGCTACATCTGCCCACAACCTCTATATTTTGCTGATATTTTATTTTCTGTTTTGATGGGCTACGGCCTTTGCACAACCTATATATTTTGGTGATATTTTATTTTCTGTTTTGATGGACAATAAGGCATGTGCCCACAACCCCTATATTTTGGTGATATTTTATTTTCTATTTTGATGAGCTACAGGACCTTTGTCTGCCCACAACGTCTATGTTTCAGTGATATTTTATTTTCTTTTTGATGGGCTACAGGGCTTTTGTCTGCCCACAACCTCTATGTTTCAGTAATATGTTATTTTCTATTTTGTTGGGCTACAGGGTCTCTGTCCACAACCTCTATATTTCGGTGATATTTTATTTTCTGTTTTGATGGGCTACAAGGCCTTTGCCTACAGCCTCTATATTTTGGTGATATTTGATTTTCTATTTTGATGGGCTACAGGGTCTCTGTCCACAACCTTTATATTTTGGTGACATTTTATTTTCTATTTTGATGGGCTACATCTGCCCACAACCTGTATGATTTGGTGATATTTTATTTTCTATTTTGATGGGCTACAAGGCCTTTGCCTACAACCTCTATATGTTGGTGATATTTTATTTTCTATTTTGATGGGCTACAGGGCCTTTGTCTGCCCACAACCTCTATCTTTCAGTAATATTTTATTTTCTATTTTGATGGGCTACAAGGCCTTTGTCCACAACCTCTATATATAGGTGATATTTTATTTTCTATTTTGATGGGCAACAGGGTCTTTTTCTGCCCACAATCTCTATGTTTCAGTAATATTTTATTTTCTGTTTTGAAGTGCTACAAGGCCTCTCTCCACAACCTCTATATTTGCGTGATATTCTATTTTCTATTTTGATGGGCAACATGGCCTTTTTCTGCCCACAACCTTTATATTTCGGTGATATTTTATTTTCTATTTTAATGGGCTACAGGGCCTTTATCTGCCTACAACCTCTATGTTTCAGTAATATTTTATTTTCTATTTTGATGGGCTACAAGGCCTTTGTCCACAACCTCTATATATCGTTGATATTTTATTTTCTATTTTGATGGGCTACAAGGCCTTTGTCCTCAACCTTTATATTTCTGTGATATTTTATTTTCTATTTTGATGGGCTACAGGGTCTCTGTCCACAACATCTATATTTCGGTGATATTTTATTTTCTATTTTGATGAGCTACATCTGCCCAGAACCTCTATTATTTGGTGATATTTTATTTTCTATTTTGATGGGCTACAGGGTCTCTGTCCACAACCTGTATATTTCGTTGATATTTTATTTTCTATTTTGATGGGCTACATCTGCCCACAACCTCTATGATTTGGCGATATTTTATTTTCTATTTTGCGGGCTACAAGGCCTTTGCCCTCAACCTCTATATTTTGGTGATATTTTATTTTCTATTTTGATGGGCAACAAGGCCTTTACCCACAACCTCTATATTTTGGTGATATTTTATTTTCTATTTTGATGGCTACAGGGCCTTTCTCTGCCCACAACCTCTATGTTTCAGTAATATTTTATTTTCTATTTTGATGGGCTACAAGGCCTTTGTCTACAGCCTCTATATTTTGGTGATATTTTATTTTCTATTTTGATGGGCTACAGCGTCTCTGTCCACAACCTCTATATTTCGGTGATATTTTATTTTCTATTTTGATGGGCTACAAGGCCTTTGCCTACAGCCTCTATATTTTGGTGATTTTTTTTTCTATTTTGATGGGCTACAGGGCCTTTGTCTGCCCACAACCTCTATGTTTCAGTAATATTTTATTTTCTATTTTGATGGGCTACAAGGCCTTTGTCCACAACCTCTTTACATAGGTGATATTTTATTTTCTATTTTGATGGGCAACAGGGCCTTTTTCTGCCCACAATCACTATGATTCAGTAAAATTTTATTTTCTGTTTTGATGTGCTACAAGGCCTTTGTCCACAACATCTACATTTCGGTGATATTTTATTTTCTATTTTGATGGGCAACAGGGCCTTTTTCTGCAGACAACCTTTATATTTCGGTGAGATTTTATTTTCTATTTTAATGGGCTACAGGGCCTTTATCTGCCTACAAACTCTATGTTTCAGTAATATTTTGTTTTCAGTTTTGATGGGCTACAGGGCCTTTGTCCACAACCTCTATATATCGGTCATATTTTACTTTCTATTTTGATTGGCAACAGGGCCTTTTTCTGCCCACAATCTCTATGTTTCAGTAATATTATATTTTCGGTTTGATGTGCTACAAGGCCTTTGTCCACAACCTCTATATTTCGGTGATATTTTATTTTCTATTTTGATGGGCAACAGGTCCTTTTCTGCCCACAACCTTAATATTTCGGTGATATTTTATTTTCTATTTTGATGGGCTACAGGGTCTTCGTCCTCCCACAACTTCTGTATTTCAGTGAAATTAAAATTTCTATGTTGATGGGCTACAAGACCTTTGTCCACAACCTCTATATATCGGTGATATTTTATTTTCTATTTTGATGGGCTACAGGGCCTTTATCTGCCTACAACCACTATGTTTCAGTAATATTTATTTTCTATTTTGATGGGCTACAAGGCCTCTGTCCACAACCTCTATATTTTGGTGGGTTTTTATTTTCTATTTTGATGAGCTACGGGGCCTTTGTGTGCCCAGAACCTCTATTTTTTGGTAATATTTTATTTTCTATTTTGATTGGCTACATCTGCCCACAACCTCTATATTTTGCTGATATTTTATTTTCTGTTTTGATGGGCTACACGGCCTTTGCCCACAACCTATATATTTTGGTGATATTTTATTTTCTATTTTGATGGACAATAAGGCATGTGCCCACAACCCCTATATTTTGGTGATATTTTATTTTCTATTTTGATGAGCTACAGGACCTTTGTCTGCCAACGTCTATGTTTCAGTGATATTTTATTTTCTATTTTGATGGGCTACAGGGCTTTTGTCTGCCCACAACCTCTATGTTTCAGTAATATGTTATTTTCTATTTTGATGGGCTACAGGGTCTCTGTCCACAACCTCTATATTTCGGTGATATTTTATTTTCTGTTTTGATGGGCTACAAGGCCTTTGCCTACAGCCTCTATATTTTGGTGATATTTGATTTTCTATTTTGATGGGCTACAGGGTCTCTGTCCACAACCTTTATATTTCGGTGACATTTTATTTTCTATTTTGATGGGCTACATCTGCCCACAACCTGTATGATTTGGTGATATTTTATTTTCTATTTTGATGGGCTACAAGGCCTTTGCCCACAACCTCTATATGTTGGTGATATTTTATTTTCTATTTTGATGGGCTACAGGGCCTTTGTCTGCCCACAACCTCTATCTTTCAGTAATATTTTATTTTCTATTTTGATGGGCTACAAGGCCTTTGTCCACAACCTCTATATATAGGTGATATTTTATTTTCTATTTTGATGGGCAACAGGGTCTTTTTCTGCCTAATCTCTATGTTTCAGTAATATTTTATTTTCTGTTTTGAAGTGCTACAAGGCCTCTGTCCTCCACAACCTCTATATTTGCGGCGATATTCTATTTTCTATTTTGATGGGCAACATGGCCTTTTTCTGCCTACAACCTTTATATTTCGGTGATATTTTATTTTCTATTTTAATGGGCTACAGGGCCTTTATCTGCCTACAACCTCTATGTTTCAGTAATATTTTATTTTCTATTTTGATGGGCTACAAGGCCTTTGTCCACAACCTCTATATATCGGTGATATTTTATTTTCTATTTTGATGGGCTACAAGGCCTTTGTCCACAACCTTTATATTTCTGTGATATTTTATTTTCTATTTTGATGGGCTACAGGGTCTCTGTCCACAACATCTATATTTCGGTGATATTTTATTTTCTATTTTGATGAGCTACATCTGCCCAGAACCTCTATTATTTGGTGATATTTTATTTTCTATTTTGATGGGCTACAGGGTCTCTGTCCAC
This sequence comes from Neoceratodus forsteri, assembly GCA_016271365.2. Classification (NCBI taxonomy): domain Eukaryota; kingdom Metazoa; phylum Chordata; order Ceratodontiformes; family Ceratodontidae; genus Neoceratodus; species Neoceratodus forsteri. The sequence continues at coordinate 426,459,367 of CM028138.1, forward strand.
AACCTGTATATTTCGTTGATATTTTATTTTCTATTTTGATGGGCTACATCTGCCCACAACCTCTATGATTTGGTGATATTTTATTTTCTATTTTGATGGGCTACAAGGCCTTTGCCCACAACCTCTATATTTTGGTGATATTTTATTTTCTATTTTGATGGGCAACAAGGCCTTTACCCACAACCTCTATATTTTGGTGATATTTTATTTTCTATTTTGATGGCTACAGGGCCTTTCTCTGCCCACAACCTCTATGTTTCAGTAATATTTTATTTTCTATTTTGATGGGCTACAAGGCCTTTGTCTACAGCCTCTATATTTTGGTGATATTTTATTTTCTATTTTGATGGGCTACAGCGTCTCTGTCCACAACCTCTTTATTTCGGTGATATTTTATTTTCTATTTTGATGGGCTACAAGGCCTTTGTCCACAACCTCTTTACATAGGTGATATTTTATTTTCTATTTTGATGGGCAACAGGGCCTTTTTCTGCCCACAATCACTATGATTCAGTAATATTTTGTTTTCTATTTTGATGGGCTACAAGGCCTCTGTCCACTACCTCTATTTTTTGGTGGGATTTTATTTTCTATTTTGATGAGCTATATCTGCCCACAACCTCTATATTTTGCTGATATTTTATTTTCTGTTTTGATAAGCTACAAGGCCCTTGCTCACAACCTCTATATTTTGGTTATATTTTATTTTCTATTTTGATGGGCTACAGGGCCTTTGCCTGCCGACAGCCTCTATATTTCACTGATATTTTATTTTCTGTTTTGATGGGCTACACGGCCTTTGCCCACAACCTACATATTTTGGTGATATTTTATTTTCTATTTTGATGGACAATAAGGCCTGTGCCCACAACCTGTATATTTTGGTGATATTTTATTTTCTATTTTGATGAGCTACAGGGCCTTTGTCTGCCCACAACCTCTATGTTTCTGTGATATTTTATTTTCTATTTTGATGGGCTACAGGGTCTCTGTCCACAACCTCTATATTTCGGTGATATTTTATTTTCTATTTTGATGGGCTACAGGGCCTTTGTCTGCCCACAACCTCTATCTTTCAGTAATATTTTATTTTCTATTTTGATGGGCTACAAGACCTTTGTCCACAACCTCTATAGATAGGTGATATTTTATTTTCTATTTTGATGAGCAACAGGGTCTTTTTCTGCCCACAATCTCTATGTTTCAGTAATATTTTATTTTCTCTTTTGATGTGCTACAAGGCCTTTGTCCACAACCTCTATATTTCGGTGATATTTTATTTTCTATTTTGATGGGCAACAGGGCCTTTTTCTGCTCACTACCTTCATATTTTGGTGATGTTTTATTTTCTATTTTAATGGGCTACAGGGCCTTTATCTGCCTACAACCTCTATGTTTCAGTAATATTTTATTTTCTATTTTGATGGGCTACAAGGCCTTTGTCCACAACCTCTATATATCGGTGATACTTTACTTTCTATTTTGATGGGCAACAGGGCCTTTTTCTGCCTCAATCTCTATGTTTCAGTAATATTTTAGTTTGTGTTTTGATGTGCTACAAGGCCTTTGTCCAGAACCTCTATATTTCGGTGATATTTTATTTTCTATTTTGATGGGCTACCAGGCCTTTGTCCACAACCTCTATATATCGGTGATACTTTCCTTTCTATTTTGATGGGCAACAGGGCCATTTTCTGCCCACAATCTCTATGTTTCAGTAGTATTTTAGTTTGTGTTTTGATGTGCTACAAGGCCTTTGCCCACAACCTCTATGTTTTGGTGATATTTTATTTTCTATTTTGATGGGCTACAAGACCTTTGTCCACAACCTCTATGTTTCGGTGATATTTTATTTTCTATTTTTATAGGCTACAGGGCCTTCATCTGCCCATAACCTCTATGTTTCAGTGATATTTTATTTTCTATTTTGATGGACTTCAGGGCCTTTGTCTGCCCACAGCCTCTATGTTTTGGTGATATTTTATTTTCTATTTTGATGGGCTACAGGGCCTTTGTCTGCCCACAGCCTTTATGTTTCGGTGATATTTCATTTTCTATTACTATTAATGTTTGCTCTGTCTAATTCGTGCAACTTAGCATTATCACTGTTTGTTTGTTATTATTCTTTATTTTTGCTCCCGTATAATTTGTACAGCTAACTGGCTGGGTTTGTTTTTGCACAATCTCCCTGCCGATGAGTAACATACAAACATAGAAGTTGATGTCAGATTAGGACTGCAAGGCCCATCCAGTCTGCCCATTTCTTTTTCTCCTTTATAAATGTGCCATCGGCCTGTGCTCTGTCAGTGGCATATCTATTCATACTCATCTGTATTGCTCCCTTATGCCGATCCCATAATTTTAATAATTTTTCAGTGTAGAATTTTGTACAATGTTCAAAATGCCTGTTAATTTTTAACTTTTAGTTCCTAGGCCCACATATTCAAAGGAGATGCATGGCTCAAAATGGAGATGCACAGCACATCTCAGAAAATGCATGAAAGCATGATATTTGTAAGGGAGAGATGCATTGTGCATTTCTGAATGCATGATCATGCAGAGCTAATGTATGCAATGCACAAAAAAGAGGGGGCATGTACATGACTATACCATGCATCTGTATATACAGCCAAAATATGTGGCGCTTCTGCCGCACATCTCAGAAGTGTACCATGCAAAGTTAGGCAGACAAAAGGATGGCCTGAATCAGCCAGCCACCCACAGGCAGGCCACAGAACTGCAGGCAGACTATCCTGAGACATCACTTGGAGTTGCACCAGAATGTGCCCCAGGCACCCACACACAGCAGTCATGTCAGGATGGAAGTACCTAAAGTCACAAGTGCCGGAACACTACCAGCAGCGCCCAGAGAGCCATCCCCCACACTGCACCCAGGATGTAGACACCCAGTAGCCACATGCCAGTGCTGTCAGGTGCTCCCCTAGCACCAGTGGAGCAGACAGCCACAATGCAGCACATGTACCAGAGGTCATGGCCTGCACCCATGTGGCCTGCAGGGCACCACCCAGTGGTAGCATGCACCCATGGTGACATCTGGGGTCAAATTAGCCTGGTGGTACTAGTGACAGCATGGCACAGGCCAGGGACTGACCTGTGGCACACAGCCATGGTGGTACACCATGGCTGCACACAGCATGCCCATGCCAAGCTCACACAACAGGGAGTCACAGACATGCCACCGATGCCTGCCATGCAGTGTGACACCACCACAGGGGCACTGTAGTGGGTCTGTGTGGTGTTCCTGTGGTGGACATAGCACAACAGTGGGCAGCATGGGGCAGGAGTGGCACAACCTGTGGCCTGGGGGTAACATGGGCATACCTAACAGGCACCCAACCCTTCTGGTGTTGGGGGTGGAGCCACCAAGGGCACATACATGACCAGTATCAGGCTGGCCCACTGGGTTACCTGGAGTGGCCCAGTTGGGACCCACACCCAGGTACCTGGTCACCTTCTGAACACTGACATTCCTTGCATGTATTGCCATATTCCTATCATGTGGGGGGTGTAAGGCACTGCAGGTGACTGTAAGCTGCAAACATAGCTAGTGTATCACATTCCTGTGGTATACCGATCAGTGTGTGTCCCCCTGTGCCCTCCCCTGTTTCTTGACTGGGTGGGCCCCCTGTATCCCAGTCTGACTCCGTACATGGTCATGGGTAATAGTACTGTACACAGGCCAATGCAGCCCACCCACCCAGACACATTCCATTATACCTGCCTGCTAGGCTGCAGTACCTCCTGTTCATCTTTGTGGAGTTGTGGGGCAGCCCAGCAAAGCTGGAACTGCTCATCCCTTGGGTATGCAAATGGTCTGAATACATTCCAGTAATGAGCTGTACATGTGGGGAATTGGCTCAGAATGTGCAATGAGACCATCTGCATATTCTGGCTGAATATTGCAGTTTTGCACACTGTGCATGTGGCTGCCTATCACCACATTTCCCTATGCCCTGCACAGGTCTCAGGGCACCTGTTGCTCCACGCATCTCCTACTGTGTAATTGTGCAAGTTTGGGATATTCAGCTGGACATGCGTGATTGAATTTTATGGTGCATCTTCGGACTATACCATTATATTGTGCTGGAGCTTCTCAGTTGTGCAGCTCAGGCACCTGCACGATGCAGCCTGGTACTTTTGACTATGGCCCCCCATTCTATTACTCCCTACTCACTTCCACCTAACTTGTGTTCAGTTGCACCAGTTGTATAATCTTGTGTATCTTCTGTCTTGTGTTTTCTTAGCTCCATTACTCCCTAGTCTCCTTTGCCAGGATGCATCTAGAAATGAGCTGCTCACAGCTCAGTAGGTTTTACAGGGGAAATCTTTAATAATTAGATAAAACTAAGTAAAATAGCCTTCTTTTGACAGAGATTAATAGCTGATCAAGACACAAAACAGGAGAAAAATTAGAGGAGGGCCACCCAGTGAATCTGCAGTATTTTATTGTTATTATTTATTTCAAGTTTGTGTAAAAGGGTTCTGGCTGGCCTGGGTCTCTTACACTGTTATTTGAGACTAAGACATTTTATTTACGAGAACGTTCTGTGTAAAATAATTGTAGCCCCCCTCAGGAGCTGTATTCCTTTAAGAGTGTCTATCGACCTCTAGGTTGTGCCAGTTTTCTGTGCCCTTGGAGGACTGGATCAGCTGGTCTGACTTGGCATTCCAAGGGGGAGGAGGCAGTGGTCTTTGCTGAAGGACAGAGGCTGGTGAGAGAGAGAGAGAGAGAGAGCGCCAGTGGGAGACATGTGCCTGGCACACTGTGCCAGCTCCCACTTTCTGAAAGTTTCTCTGTTGAGCCTAGCATTAAGAAAAGTACCTGTTCATAGTGGATGCCATTGAACTAGTGCTGCAAAAGGGGGATACCGCCTCTCCAGCAAGAAAAGAAGTAAAGAAGCAAGAAGTATGAGGTCTGACTGAGAGAAAGTTGGTCATAAAAAAACTGTGGGCAAAGGATCTGAGGTGATGCTCAATCTTTTAATTGAGTAAAGTGGCTTGGTCTGGTATCCACCTGTGCCCTCCCTCCCTCCCCAAGTGAGGACAAGTGACAAGTAGATTTTGAAATTCCTGTCAGAAGTTGGGAATTTACCTCATAGGTTCTGTGGGCTGGTTTTGCCCTAAAAGGTCTGCAGATTGTTGGATGTCTTCAGATCTCATCCCTGTGAGTGAGTCACTGACTGTTCAAAAGTCCTAATTCTGTAACACTTGTGGAAAGTAAAGAGGCCCTATGAGGAGACAGTGTTTATTCAAGACTTTATGACAGAAAGCCTAATAGTGTTGCTCAGCTGTAAGCACTGCACCAGCATTGTCTGCCGATGTTAAAGTAAAGGGAAAGAAATGGGCTGGGATATGCCCAGGGAGACCCCACCTCTGCTGCCTGGGGTGGAGGACTCCACAAGCATCACTGTGCCTCCATCAGGGCAAAGAAAGTGCCAATAAAAGTACCCACTAGGGCCAAAGCCAACCCAGGAATAAAAGACCTGTTCACCCCTTGGTGAAAATATGAAATCTGTAGAGATCGTGCTGGTTGAAAGGTTCAGAGTGAAAGGAAAGGAGATTTATCATCAGTGACTGTGAGCTCACATTCTAAAAAAAACCTACAGGATCCTGCTTTGTTATATCCTGGTTTGGACTTTTAACTTTGTTCTGCATACAAGTTCTGCTAGCCCCTGCATCTGTAGCTCCATTTGCTCTGCCATGTGCCAATGGATGCCTGGAGGTCAGCTTCAGGCTCAGGAGGTCAAGTAAATTCTTTTGTGTGGGTCCCTTCCCTGAAAAGGACTTGTGCCATCCAATTTACCCCTAGACCAGGGAGCTGGGCTTACAGAATAAAATAGGGACTCTACTTACCATAACTCCAGATCTTCAAGAATATCTTCTCCATAGAGCACCACTCTTTGGACTTAGAGCCCAAGGTGCACAGGAGCAAATTTTTAGTCAAGGTATTGGCAATGGCACCAGCATCAGTGCATGTGTGACATGCACAGTGTCCCATAACTATTGTAGATGCCCTAATTGCTTCCATTCTGTTAGCAAGGAAAGTGAAACTGTGACAGACAAGCATATGCCTGTAGTACAGGTAGGAAAAGAAAAAAAAGATATAGACAGTGAAGATGAACAACTGAATATAATCGACTACCAACCTAATTGAAGAGAGGGAAGAGCTTCCCTCCCTTAGAGAAGTCCTGTGAGGGGAGCAGCTGGAAGTCCACAAAAATATGGTATATATAATCTGAGCCAGGGCTATGGTTGGCAATCCCCAGGCAAGGGAGTGAATCCCCTAAAGAAAAAAGATGAGGGCTGGGACTCTGGGCAGCTGCCTTCTGAGTATTACAAGGTAGATGCTCTGCAACAGGTAATGGGACAGTGGCCCTAGCACATAAGAGAGTGGGCTATACCTCCCTAAAACCAAGGCAGACCTAGTGGAATAAATCTTCCTGCAGATAAAAGTGGTAGTCTGGAGACTGGAGAGCAATATAAGCAATTCCAGTATCTACTTCCCAAGATAGCAAAAGGGAAAAAATATAAGATTCCGCTATAGGGACTGCACTGCTGGTGATAAGAGAAAGGCAAATAAAAAATTATGCTCACCATACCCATACAGCTAATACCCCTTACAAACAGAAAAAAGGGCAACACACATAAACAACTGAAGCTGACAAGCAGCTAAAAACTGGGCCAGAAGGCCAATACTTATATAGAGTAAGCAGAACTTCTGTAATCACAGACAGCAAAAACCTTGGAGTTTAGGAACACAAATGTGTTGTGCCCACTGGCACATGACTCCTGGAGATATCTCAGTATCTACCTCTGAGTACAGGGGAATTCTGGTCCATCCTTAACTTGGAACATTTATAGAGGTGCCAACCTGTCCTTTAGGACAGAGGGCCCCTGTGGTACAGACAGAAAAGTTGACCCACTGATTGAAGCACTACAACACTCTCATGACTGTTTCTATCAGATGATGAGACCCATGTTGATAGAAGTGTGGTGCTAGACTGAGAATGCAGTCCTGAAATACAGCACACTGCTTGTGCTAAAGGAGGCTGTGGGGGCTATAAAATGGCTTAACCAGTGTGAAGCATCTTGGGGATGATAGTCTGCCAGTCCATTTTTACCACCTAATCCCTACCGTAATAGGATGACATCTCCTGGCAGCTTTTTCAGAAACTCACAGCTCAGATACACTTCCTCCCACCACGATGGATGCAGTGATCATGGTCTTCCTAAAAAAAGCAAGAACCCCACAGAGTCTGATAGCCATTGGCAAATCTCTTTCATTAATGCCTATTGCAAGATTCTTGTAAAGGTCCTGGTTACCAGATTGGAATCATTGTTCCCCTACCTTAGCTACCAGGCTCAGACTGGGTTTGTGAAAGGCAGATATACTGTAGTACTAACCACCTTAAACCCTTGATAATGCTCAATGTTGCCCCACTCCAGCAGCGGCATTGTCCATTGACTTTGAGCGTCTTTGACTTGGTGGTGTGCGAGTAGCTCCTATCAGCCCTTCAGGTGTTCAGGGTCAGAAAGAAGTTCCTGCAGTGAATCCACACACTATATCTAAGCCTAGAGGCCTGGGTACTCCCAAATGGGATCTTCTCATCTCTATTTTCTTTGCAGAAAGGCAAATAGCAAAGCTGCCTGTTGTCCCTCTCCTATTTATCCTGGCAACTGAGCCATTGGCAATGGCCATAGGGCTGGAGGTATAGCCTAAAAGTCAGAGTAATGAGCTGTGAATCAGCTTGATACATCCAGCAGACCAGGGTTTAATTCCCACTCCCTCCAGTTGCATACTGTGTGACCCAGAGCAATTCTCTTAACCTCCCCAGTGCTCCCGGGCTGCCCCTGAAAACAGACCTTGTGCTTAGTGGGCCTTACCCAGTTATCAAAGAATAAAAAAAAAATTAGACTACCAAAGCATGGCTACACGGTATAGGTGCCAGAGACCACACGATTAGTCTAGATAAAAAGAATATATTTATTCAATACAAAAAATACATAGCAGCAGCAACAAATCCTCACACATCAAACATTTTTGCATCGGATGACGCTTTCTCAAGACGTAATCATTAAGTTCCCAATAACCCTTTATAAGGACAGACAATTAAAGTGTCAGTGCATCAAAAAAGTGTAATTGCATCAAAAGCCACCTCAAAACCAATATATAAGAATAGTGAATGAACCATAAATACAACCATGTGCATCAAATACATAAAAGAAGAGGAAAAAGGGGAAGGGAAAGGAGGCAAGGAAGGAAGGGAGGGGTTGGGAAGGGGAGGAGGAAAGAGGGAAGGAGAAGGAGAAAGGGGAAGAAAAAGGAGAAGAAGGGAAGAAGGAAAGGAAAAAAGAAGAAGGGGAAGGGAGGGAAGAGAAAGAGGGGAGGGGTGAGAAAATGTATTTATACATATCAAATAATCCAGCATATACATACAAATCATCTGAAACAACAATACATTATGAATATTCAAACCCCTTTGAGAAAAGGAGTAATACTGAACATTGCATTTAAACCAAATCCACAATGCGCTTGTAGCGTATATTGCCACTTGCTCTCAACCTGCAATAATCTATTATTCAGATCACCCCCTCTATTATTTAGGCTTACTCTTTCTAACCCTGGAAATTTAAAAGTATGTCCAGGACAGTTTCAATCAAATGTAGAAAGACAAGAAGAGGGACAAGGGGAAAGGGGAGGAAGCGACCGACAGAGAGGAGACTGATGGTTACGAGGAAGGGGCAGGCAGACGTCCGTGGAGGAACCAACATTGGAACTAAATAATTTAGTAGTCAATATATCTAATTATGAACCATCAGAGGCTGAATTGAGTGTCCTGCAAAAAGGGTTAAAATTTGTACCCACTACTAGACCAAATGATTTTAACATAATATTGGACTTATATAAGTTCACCTGCAAGCTCGACTTGAAAGTTATGTTTCATAATTCTGATACTAACACTGATCGAGAATCTGTTCCACACACTACAGAAAGCATAACAAATATGAATCAACTTTGTAAACCTTCTACTTACATCCCACCTTCCACTCCTATTGTTACTGCTTTTTACAAAGCCTGTGAGAGGGATATTCAAGAATTACTGGAGAGTCAGCAGACATCAAGATTCCACAATTGTACAGTGGCAGAACATGAAGCCCTACGAAATCTGGCATGTAATCCATCTATAGAAATTAAAACTGCTGACAAGGGAGGGGCCATTGTAATACTTGATGAAGTTAAGTATGAACAAGAACTTTTGATGCAATTATCTAATATTGAGTATTATAAAAAGGTACCTAGAGATCTTACCCCTTTATTTAAGAAAGACATTGATATGTATCTGTATGAAATTTTTATGAATGGAGTTATTACAAAACAGATGTATGAGTTTATGCTTGTTGAACATCCAGGCAGACATACTCTGTATGGGCTACCTAAAATTTACAAATCTATGGCGGACCCACCAGCTCGCCCCATAGTAGCCAGTATTGGCTCTATTACAGAGCCACTTGCACAATTTGTGGACCAATACATAAAATATTTGGTCCCTTTATGGCCAGTTAATGTTCATGATACATTAGAAATGTTGCACTTTTTGCAGAATGTACAGGTTGAAAAAGATGATGTATTGTTTACTTTGGACATTAATTCTTTACATACGAATATTCCTCACTGTGGAGGGTTAGAAGCCCTTAGAACAGTACTTCATGAACACATCTCATACACACATGCATTTATGGAATGTTTGGTGAACCTACAGAGAAGGTGTTAATGTGTAATTGTTTTCTGTTTGATCAGAGTTTTTATTTACTGATAAAAGGTACAGCAATGGGGGCCTCTTTCACACTGAACAATGCCAATATATATATGGCTGAGTGGGAACGCTGTTTTGTTTTTTCTGAATTAAATCCATATAGACAGGAATTACACTTATAGAAGTGTTACATAGATGATATTTTGTTGGTGTGGAGGAGACCCCCATTGGAACTCCCTGACTTTGTGAAATACTTAGAATCTATGAATAACAATTTAACCTTCTCCATGCATATTGATAGCAGAGAAATTGCCTTTTTGGATCTAAAAGTTTCAAAGAATGTGACAGGTGGATTAGATTCTAGCTTGTTTAGGAAGTCCTGTTCGAGAAGTATCTTATTATATTATGACAGCTGTTATCCCAGACACATTTTGGAAAATATTCCAAAGAGGCTATTTATGCGCCTTAAGCGCAACACTACTAGTGAATTAGAATATAATAAAGAAGCAGAATGCAGCAGAATTTTGTGAACAGAGGATATAATAATGAAGTTGTAACTAGGGCTAAAGAAATGGTGAATGTTATTAGTAGATCTACTTTGTTGCAAAAGAAGGACTCTCGTCCAAGTAATTTTGTGTCATTTAATTTTGTTACAGAATACCATCCACAGGCTTATAAAATTCGTAACATATTGTTAAAACATTGGAACTTGCTGTCCCTGGAACCTAATTTTAAGCAAGAGATCATACAACCCTCAAGAATGGTTTACAAGAGAGGTAGAAATTTAGTGGACCTGGTTACACGGAGTCTATATGTGGCATCTGCAGATTCTGTTGGGACTCCATTATCAGGTGGGACCTTTCAGTGTGGACACTGCTCTTTTTGTACTTTTGTGATAACAGGGACGTCTTTTCAACATCCTACGACAGGTAGAATCTTTAATAATCGACACTTTATTAATTTTTCAACTGCAAATGTGATTTATGTGGCCAGCTGTGAATGCCACTCCTTCTATATAGGAAAGACTAAAAGATTGTTTAAAAACCGCATATCTGAACATTTAAGGAGCATTGAACACAAGGACAAAATGAATGCTTTGGCCACACATGTGCTACAGAAGGGTCCTGGATATACTTTAAATTTCAAGGATTAGAAAGAGTAAGCCTAAATATTAAAGGGGGCGATCTGAATAATAGATTATTGCAGGTTGAGAGCAAGTGGCAATATATGCTAAAAGCACATTGTGGATTTGGTTTGTTTAAATGCAATGTTCAGTATTACTCCTTTTCTCAAAGGGGTTTGAATATTCATAATGTATTGTTTCAGATGATTTATATGTATATGCTGGATTATTTGATATATATAACTACATTTTCCAACCCCCCTCTTTTTTCCCTCCCTTCCCCTTCTTCCTTTTTCCTTTCCCTTCTTCCCCTTTTTTCTTCCCCTTTCTCCCTTTTCCAACCCCTTCCCCCCCTTCCTTGCCTCCTTTCCCTTCCCTTTTCCTCTTCTTTTATGTATTTGATGCACATGATTGTATTTATTGTTCATTCACTATTCTTATGTATTGGTTTTGAGGTGACTTTTGATGCACTGACACTTTAATTATCTGTCCTATAAAAGGCTATTGGAACTAATAATTACGTCTTGAGAGCGTCCATGAGCGATGAAAGCTTTGGCGTGTGAGGATTTGTTGCTGCTGCTATGCATTTTTTATGTTGAATAAATGTATTCTTTTTATCTAGACCAAGTTGTGTGGTCTCTGGCACCTATACCGTGTAGCCACGCTTTGGTAGTCTAATGTGGGTTGTAGTTCGCTTACGGCTCCAGTGTGCATCTCATTAGCCATCTGTAGCCACATTTAATAAAAAAAAAATACAGACCTCACAGACCACCAGTTAGTTCAGTTTATTTGTTCAACCAAAGGTCTTTACAAATGTTACAGATATTAAAAGTAATTGATATAAATATTTATTTAAAATGTGATAACTGGGAAAGGCACCATGAGCAAACCGCTCATTTCCAGGTGTGACCCAGGGAAGGGGGTACAAATACAACAGAGGGGTAACAAAAGACAGGTACAGAGTAATACAATGTACAATAAAACATAGTTTACATAGAGATCTGACTTACATACAGTTGCTATTTACATGTATATACAGTAGGTAGAAGCTAGGCAGAGCAAGACACCCAGAGCAAACATGCAGATTCTAGTTAGGGTTAGGAGATGCAAAAGAGGAAGAATGACAGAGGCAAAAAGGAGAATAATCCTAGGGAGGAGGACAGGTACAGGAAGTTGTAGGGGTAGGTCTGAAAAGGTGCTTAAGGGCAGGAAAGGAGGGGTGAGGCAGATTTGGGGGGAAATGTTGTTCCAGAGGGAAGGAAGTCTATAAGAGAAAGCACGTTTGCCAGCTGAGGAGTGGACTCATGGAAAGGCAAAGGAGCGGGCACAATTTGTGTGCAAGTTGTAAGGGGAGGTGATGGCAGGATTGAGGAGAGAGGCAAGGCATGGTGGAAGAGTCCCAAACCATTACTTAGAGATGAAGGTGGAGCAGTGGGATGAGCATCTCTGTGAGAGGGACTGGAGGGATAGGGAGGAGCAGAGGTCACAGTGGTGAGCCAAATGGGGGAGTTTGAGGTGAACCAACAGAAGGCATGGAAAAAGACATGAAGTCTGGTGAGGGAGGTGGCTGGGGCAGCACTGAAAACTACGTCTGCATAGTCAAAGGCTGGGAGGATCCATTTGATCACTAGATCATGTCTTACAGGGAGGGAGAGACAAGCCTTGTGGTTTTAGAGTAACCCTAGTTTAGGATGCAGTTTGGAATGAAGGGCACTAAAGTGGGAAGAGAAGTCAAGGGAGGGATTGAGCCATACACCGAGGTACTTGTAGGCAGGGACATTGTCGAGAAGAGTGTTAGCACTGGAGAAGAAGGGTAGGGTGGGAATCCTAGAGAGTTTCTGCTTGGAGCCAAAGGTCATGGCTACATTTTTTTAGTGTTCAATTTTAGGCAATTAACATTGAATCAGGCAGTGACCACTGAGAAATCTTTTTGAAGGGAGTTGGGACGGCTGGGACGGATGGACCGGAAAGGAAAAGGGCGGTATCATTCGCATACATGTGGATCTTGGCATGGGTGTATATGGAAGGGAAGTCATTTATAAACAGGGAAAAGAAAAATATGTTACAAATAATATCAGACACTTCTTCGCACTTTGATGCTAGAGGAACTGCCACTCCTGCTCACTATGACTCCTCCAATGATGTTTACTGTATAAACTTCAGCTCATTACCGTACGTCCATATATCTGTATCCATGCAATTGTATTTAAATGGCACTACATCCTGTTGAACCTATTGCTATGTTCTGGTGCATGCATCTTGTCACATGTGATAGTTATATGTTATTATTATTATGTAATTGTTATGTACGTTCACTCAACCTGTTATGTCTTAACCGTGTTGGCAATTGTTTTGACCTAGGTCCATCTTGTAAGTGAGCTTGTCTCAATGATGTTCCACCTGGCAAAATAAAGATTTTGATTTATTTATTGAGACAGGTTATATATACATACTGCATCTACATGACACACATATTAATCAATACAGTATTCCACCTAATGAATCATCCCCCTAAGTCCACACTGTGCTGCTATGTATAATCACCTCTGCTACTACATATTAACACCTCTGCTAATCAATTGATAAAGTATAGTATTAATTATATTCCTGACTTCAACGTTCTATCTTGTTTATATGACTATCTGCATGTGAAATTACAAAGAACCACTGAGGGAAGAAAGTGAAATCACGGTGGGCCCTAAGGGATTATCCAGTAGGTACCTCCACTGGGGAGCAGTGCCCATTAACAGTGTAAGAAAGCCAGGCCAGCCACAAGCTCAAGTGTGCACCACCCTAGTTGGCCCAGATCCACTCATCTCCTGCAACTCCCTGGCTCCATATCAAGTCCAAAATTTACTTTAGTTGCAATTAGCAACCACGTTATCAAACATGATCAACGAACCCCTCCCCGACCAGAAATACCCAAACTAACTTAAGCCAACATACTAGTCTATATATAAAAAATAAGAACCTTCTGTTATGACTGTTATTAGAATATAAGGGTTTCACTATAGAAAGGGGCCCATCCTTCATGCCAAGGGCTACTAAGATTCAAATCAAACTTTTAGGCTGCCAAAAACAGCCCACAAACAAAGCTCCTGTGGACAAACCAGAGCATACTCCCTGTACAAACTCAGCTCTGGCACCCCAGATAAAAGGATTTGAACACCAACCCCTCCGACCACTAGAACTACACTTCCCTATTGTTCAGTAAAGCTCTTTAAAATGGCTGAGCCATTAATCGGAAGATATTTTAACAGTAATTATGAAAATCATTTGATGAGAAGATCCTTGGCCTCTATTAGTGGCTAAAGGTATATAGGGCATAAAGTGCACTACAGTGCCCGTGTAAACCCAAAATAAACATCTACATCATCACTACTTCCCTATTTAACTCATTCCCTGTTCAACTAGTTCAACCTTTTATTCTGTAGATTATAGTTATGCTATATTTATATAGTATATAAACCCTAAACTCCCTATTCAGCCACTTTATAAACATTGCAGTAGCACTTTATAGTACTTGTAATTTCTGTGCTTATAAGAAACATAAATGATACTTCTAGAATGATCATAAAAACTACACAATATTCATAAAAAACAGCATGTAGTCCCAGAATTATCAGCACTAACATACATTGATATATACATTTTACCTTTAGACACTCCAAACATTTGCATTCAAGATATGGGGAAAATGTTTTTAACAAGGCAGTTAATTCAAATGTCCCAGTAAAAAAGCGTGTCCGAGTGACCATATACAGGGATAACCTAAAACTACGCATGATGTCAAGGCCAATAGTTCATCATGTTCAAGACCTTCAGCCTGCAACCTTGAAACAAAAGTCCATGTGTATTATAAGTTAGCATTCTGCTGCAGACTCATTATCCACATACAGGCCAATAGTCCCTCCAGTCATGTGAGCCATAAAACATCCAAATATCTGTGGCACTAGTTTACACTCCAAAAGATAGTTTACACTCTGAAAGGTACTCTCTTTTCATAAATAGAATAAAAAAATTATGAAAGGCAATTAAAAAAGGGTTCTTCCATGCCGGCACAACAAAAAAGATTGCGACTGGCATTACAGCGACGGGCTCCATGTTGACTGCAAGTTGCAGTCGGCATGGAGCCGTACAGTTTGGCTCTATTTTTTACATGGGGGGCTTCGCCCCCGAACTGCTCACCCCCTGAACTAAAGGATTCTAACTCCAGATCAGAGTTAGTTCAGGGAGGGGGTGCAGTTTGGGGGAAGGGGTTTCCCCCTTCCAGCGGCACTTCTACGGTGGCATGGTGTTGTTATCGAGATCGATGCATGTCACCATAGATATGTCACTGTTAGGGTGTCATACCTTAAAAAAGCTCCTTAAACTGTGCCACCAGATATAGACAGTAAAAGGGATGGTACCTCTAAATAAGAAAATACCTCTGGCCGTGTCTCATCAAGATGCCTGTAATGCATCCAGGTGAGATAAGCAGATTAAAGCAACAATAGCTGGTTACTCACAGTTGTTCTCATTTGCTACCTTTTTATTTAATGAGAATCTATAAATTTTATTGACCATGCCTCAAAGCCACTTTTCTCTGAGGAGTTTTCAATATACAGTTCCCTGCAGGAGCTCCTCATCTTCCAGGCTCTCGAGGCTCCCATGCTCCAACCTCCGTCATCCTCAATTATCCAACCTCCAGGCTTATCAAGTTTTTCTTTCATCTGGAGAATCAAGCAGAGATAGTCACTCCACTCAGCATACTATATTTTATTACTTCAAAATTAATATAGGAACCCTCCGGCCCCAGGCAATAGTGGCATACCTTTTTAACAGATGAAATGTGCATATCAGCACATATAGTGCAACTGCTGCCTCTAACATTGCTGTCCTCTCATGTAAGTCTTTTCATCAGCCAGCTCAGCTCAGGGAGCTCACCAAGCCACTAACCCTTCCAATATGCAGGACTGATTTAGGGATATTCAGGTAATGATACTACCGCCATGAGAGAAAAAGCACTTTCCCGAGAAGGACACCTGAATGCCCCATAACATACCTACAATGCCAAAACATTCTTGTGTTAAACCTCAACAAACCAAACTTGACAAGTAGTATTTAAAACCTTTAGTACTTATGAAAGCCTCTTAAGACTTCCAGCTAATAAAACAGCACAATAGCAATAAAAACAGCCAAATAAACAGGGAGCAACAGGAAGCAGAGTAGCACTGTGGCCATCTTGCCATCTTGCTGCTCCCTCCCCTTGCAGACCATCCAAGGAATTTGGGTTGTCATTGAGGACTACATCACCAGTCTCTACATGGAAGACTTATTGGTCACAATGGTGGACCCCGAGCAGAGAGTGGTGGGTCTCCTTAGCTTTCTGAAAGAGTCGGGAGCAGGTATCAGGCCTCAAGATTGATTATAGAAAGACAGATGTGCTCCCCTAAACAAAGAAATGCAGAGCTGAGTACTTCACTTAGGCTTAGATGGGTGGTTAGGGAATCATATATCTAGGGATTAAGATGTGGGGTGTTTGGCTTGAGCTCAGGCTCCCTATCAGTTTGTGTGCTCGACCTCCCTGGCCTCTGTCAGGTGTTCCTCCCCGCTGGACCTGGAGTTAATCCTTGCCTGTTAACTTTAAATTGCATTGGCAGCCATGAAATCTGGGACTGCATTTTGGTTTGGTGTGTAGCCCTAACTTTGCTCATACTGTAGCCCTAAGTGTTCCATATGTTTGACCCATTATCATCTTTATTAGAGACCGTGGTGAGAGCATTCCTCTGTGTACTTGTGGTTTCAGCTTCTGGGGATGACTGTGAGAGAGTGTTCCCATTTTACTTTGGGGGTCAGTATTGAGTAGTGGAGCTGCTAAGAGAAGGCATCGCTTCATAAGCTGATAAGGGTAATTTTCCCCATATTTCACAAACTGCTGGACTTGTGACACTCAACTGCTGGCATTTGTTTTGGTCCTCTCCCGCTGGCAGCAGGGCTGGGATCCTATAATGACATCTGATAACTTTGCAAACTGCAACCTCTACTGGACTTCCATAACCATTGGGTTTGTTTTTAGGTATTTTTTGTATAAGACGGAGTGCATCCGGGTGTGTCTGGTTTATATGATGTGTATATAGATGGTATGAACACTGTGTGATTTATAATTTAGGTTAGTTATTAGTGTGGGGTTTTGGGTGGAATATTTATTTTATAATGTGGGTAGGCTGTTTCTACTTTGGGCTGTTATTATGTGTTTAGCTGGGTCATATTTAGTTTATTCCATGGAGCAATTACGGGAGTGGCATCCCTTCGGAGGGCTCCCATGTACCTGCTTGCAGTTGTGCTCAACTGCTGCAGGGGGTTGGGGGTCCTCTGGGGATGCTGCTCCAAATGTAAACCAGCTCCTCCGGCAGACAGGTAGGGCAGGATCAATAGTGTGGTATATAAGAGGCATGCAGGGAATAGACATTATTTGGAAAGTGGATCTCCCTGCCTGGTTCCTACCCCCTGGGCTTCTGAGTTTTCTGCTCAGCAGGTGGCTAGTGGGCTGGCCGACTTAGCTCCTTCCCATAGGGCAGTTCTGTGCAACACCAGATCTCTTAGGAATAAAACAGCTGTAATGGAGGCACCCATTCTGGATTTGTCTTCAGATCTGGTATGTATCATGGAGACCTGGTTTGGGGATGACTTGGGCCCTGTGCTTGAGGTATCTGTCCTGCTGGGTTTCTCTGTAGTGCATTGCCCTAGGCAGGAGTGCAGGGTGAGGGGCAGAGTAGCCATCTGCTTTAGATATGCCTTGGGACTGAAGGCATACCTCTTGGGAGATACCAGATTGTTTGAATGTGTGGCTGTAAATGGTGGGCTGAGTACAAGTTGCAGGATAGTGCTAATATACTGCCTCCGCACAAATTCCTGATGGTACTAGAGACTTTTGTGGCTGATCTGGTAGTTGAATTGCCCAGATTTCTTGTTTTGGGTGACTTTAATGCTTGGGTCAACAATGAAATATCTCTCTTTGAAATGCAGTTCCTCAGGGTGATGTCCTTCCCGGGTTTTGTAAAGGTGGTTGCCACTGGTACTCACCAGCATGGCCATGCCTTGGATCTGTTTTTTTTCAATGGCTCTCAATGTTAGTGACATCAGGGTTGAGCCGGTTGTTTGGTCAGATCATCATGTTGTGCAGTTCCTCTGCTGGGCTCTTTATTTAACCTGCCTGGTGAAGATGGTCAGATACTGCTCTTTTAGACATCTGGGGCCTCAGAGCCTCTTGGCAGTACAGAACATCTCGGGCATGAAGATGGCTTGTGTGATGGGGAGGCGTGTCATGGAGGGTTATAATATGGCCCTTATGACTGCTGTTGATTCCCTAGAACTGGTCCGTGTCCACCCCTTGATTTCCTGCCTCTGGTCACCATGGTATGACACTGGCCTGAGGAGATTGAAGACTAGGGGGCAGAGGTTGGAGCATTGTTGGCAGAGGTCCTGCTTGGAGGAGGACAAATTGGTGCTGAGGACTCACTCTCATGAGCATCAGTAGACAATCACTCTGAAAAAGTCAGTGTTCCTGCCTGTCATGAGTGATTGCTGCTGGAAGGAACCGGCCTACTTATCTCTTCAACACTGTGGACAGACTAATAATCCAGTCTGTCTTCAGTCCTGCAGAGCCTTTTCTCTTGATAAATGTGAGGAATTTAACTGGTTCTTTCTATATAAGGTGTCTGCCTCCAGGCTGGAATATCCTCAAGCAGTCTATCATTGGCTGATAGTGTTTTAGCCTTGAAGGACAGAAGCACTCTGTCTTTATGTACTGAGTTTGAGCCGATATCAGTAGATGACATGTTCCGACTAGTGTCCAGACTGCATCCCACCTTCTGTGCATTGGATCCTGGGCCGACCCCGCTTCTACTAGAGTGCTGGGATTCACTCAGTCTGATTGTGATGGAGATCTTTAGGTGGTCCCTTGGGGGGGGTTCCCATCTACCCTTAAAAAGGCAGTGGTGAGGCTCTTCCTCAAGAAACCTTCCTTGGATCCTGATGATCTCTCCAACTACAAGCCTATCTTGAACCTTTCCTTTTTAGGGAAGTTGATTGAGAAGGTGGTGGCTGTGCAGCTGGAGCAACACCTGGAACAATATGACATCTACAAGCCATTCCAATCTGGTTTCTGGCCTCACCATACTATGGAGACTGTGCTAGTCAGGGTGCACCATGATCTCCTTCTAGTGAGGGATAGTGGACGATGCTCCATTCTTGTCCTGCTAGACATTTCTTTGGCCTTGGACATGGTGGATCAAGGGGTGCTGTTTGTTCATCTGGGGCTCTACATAGGACTTTCAGGAACAGTGTTGTGGTGGTTTAAATCCCACATGTCAGGCAGGGAGCAACAGGTGACACTCGGCTCTTTTACATCAAGCAGTGCTGTACTCTGTTGTGGCATGCTCAGGGGTGGATTCTTGCCCCCATGTTAATCGCCATGTACATGTTGCCACTGGGAGAGATCATTACATGCTATGGCTTGGGTTTTCATTCTTATGCTGATGATACCTTGCTGTATGTGTCTTCTGCCCCGATGATGCTGCGCATATTTTGGAACTGAGCAAGTGTTTTAAGGAAATCCAGGACTGGATGGCAGCCAGCTGGCTTAGGCTAAATCCTTTAAAGTGGGTGGTGTTACTGGCAGATCCAGGTTGGTCAAGTTCAGCTGCAACAAGTGGTAGTGCTATCCTTCCTTTGTTGGACGACATGACTCTTCGAGCTGCAGATATGCGGGGAATCTGGGGGCCACTGTGGATCCTAATCTGACATTAGAATATCAGGTGTCAGCTGTTGTCTGCAGTGGCTTCTGTCATCTGTGAAACATCACCTGGATCAAGCCCTATCTCGCACCATCTAATCTGGAAACACTGGTGCACGCCTTAGTTACGTTGAGGTTGGATTACTGTAATGCGCACTACCTTGGGTTATCCGCAAGGCTGATGCACCACCTCCAGCTAGTACATAATGTGGCAGCCCGGCTAGTTGCTGGAACTTCCTGGTTTGAGCACATCATGCTGGTTCTCTGCACTTTTCACTGGCTACCAATACAGTGGTGCATCACTTTCAAGGTATGCTTGTTGACATACAAGGCCCTGCACGGTGTGAGTTCAAGCTACCTGAAAGACCTCCTGGTGCCATACATTCCTGGCTGCACCCTCCAGTCAGTGGAGGCAGACCTCTTATCGATGCCGAGATCCTGCTTAAAATCTTCAGGGTAGAGGGCATTTGGTGTGACATTCCTGATTTTTTGGAACACCCTTCCCTGGGGGGCGAGAGGTGCTCCTTCATCAGCCCTTTTTAAAAAATATTTAAAAACACATTTTTTAACTTTAAGTTTTGGCCTGGCTCTGTGACACATTGTTTTATGTTTTGTATTTACATTGTTCTTAATCTGTTTTATTTGTATTTGATGTGAGGTGCCCAGAGCCTTCGGGATTGGGCGCCATATAAATAAAATTACCTTGCATTGCCTTGCCTTTTAGTATCTCCTCAAATTTCCCACTTATGCTCCCTAACCTGGACCCACTCCTTCCTGGTAATAGGGAGGAATGCAGATGAGGGAAAGCCCTAAACTTGTCACTTGCACATATCTATTTATTTATTTGAAAACTGGTAGCTGGGAAAGGCACACTGCGCTGAGGCTGATTTCCAGGTGCAACCCAAGGAGAAGGGAACAGGAGATATAATAAAAACATACACAGTAACATTAACAGGTACAAAAGAAAGTGCAGTCAAAGTACAATATGACACATTACAAATGCAAATAAAGCAGAAAAGCCCAGTGAGCAGTAATAATGTACCAAAAGAGACACCTGCACAGGTGAAGGATGGCAGTGCTGAAGTAGAGAGTTTGGGAACCTGATACAGGCTAAGGCAGAACCCAGGAGGAGGCCCAACAACATGGACAGTAGGGGCTCTAAGTAGGGAAGTGTTAGAAAGAGGGGTGACTGGAACAGGTGAGGGTGAAGAGGAGTTTCAGCTGGTGCCTGAGGGAGCTAGGGGAGGTGGAGAGGAATGGGGGGTGGAGAAGGTTCCAGATTAAGATAAGGTGGTAAGAGAAGGCTGCCTGCCCAGTAGAGGAGCAGGGATGCAGAATAGAAAATGTGTGATGAGGTAAGGTAAAAGCACTCAAGATGATCTCCTCTGCAAAACTACTTTACACAGTTAGCTACCTTCCAATTTACATATCATCCCCGTTTAAAAAAAAAAAACAACTGACAGAAGGTTTGTGAAAATTCCCTGGGACTTAACCCCCCCCCCCACGACACATGCAGTCGAGCCAAGCTACAGATATACTGATCTTGTGAGGGCTGGGTGTTCCCCTGGTTGGAAGGCTGCTACCTGGCTACTCTGAGACTGTAGACTGTATAATGGTTCCACTGGGCCAACAAGTTTTCTTCCACCTGGCTGTTCATGGAGACAGGGTTATCAGCATGAACCCTCCCCCCACTGTACCTGTATTTCAGAATGGTTACTTATCTCAGCTCTCACCCCACCATGTAGGCATCCTCTATGGCCTGGAAAGCATTAGGCAAAAAGCTGAAAGAATCTGTACTTCTCATTGGTATGGCTGGTATCCAGAGGAAAAATGCATGATACCAAATTGGGGAGGCCCTTGCCAATGCCAGATATAGATGGCCTGAGGAATTTAGACCATGCAGGACAAGCTAGTTCCTCAAACACAAGTAATGCACTCCTTTGAGGAACTGCGACTGAGGTATAATCTCCCTAATAAAAAATTATGGAAATACCTACAACTCAGGTGTATATTACATTGGCTTCCGACCTTAGTGTACCCCAACCCAAACAGAAAGCATGACGGGTGTGAGCTGCCCCAGTAAAAGGTGGAATGGGGCAGTTATGTCCGTTTATTAGGGCTACGATTCCTGATCCAATGGTAAGGGCACTCCAGACATGAAAAGCAGAAATAGGTCAGGTTATGTCTGAAAGGTCTCACTGGGATGCTGGACTGAGGCACACAGAGCCATCCATGATAGCCAAAGTTGCCTCACCCAGAATAAAATTATACACTGCTGCTACCTGACCCTTTTGGGTCCTGCAGAAACTGGGCCTCCCCCTCGAGTGATCATTTCTGGAGATGTGGGGAAGTGGCTTTAATTAAAGCTTGATGCTGCTTTTTTTTTTTACTTGCTCTTTATACTCCCCCCCCACCCCTGTGCTCTCTATGCCCTGCACCATCGGGAGATGCTGCTGTTTATAGTAATATTTTTGGACATGAACATTTGTACACTTGTATATTGATAACACTAGATTCTAGATATTTGAATAAGTGCTTTATATTCTCCTTAAGAATGTTTGTCAATTGTAATGTGTTGATGTTGACTACATGTATCTGGGTCAAGCCTGTAAAAGGGTCATGTGGGCCACTGCTTTTCTCACTCTGTTACCAAAATTGAAAATAAAATAACAAATTAAATAAATTATATACATTTTAATACATATTAAAGAAATAATATATTTGTTATGTAGCCATGACAAATTGCTAATTGTTCTCACGGTATATATATATATATATATATATATATATATATGTATATATATATATATATATATATATATATATACCCCCTAAGGAACACATTTCTGGATTCGATAAGGTTATCAGCTTCATAAAAGACCTTTGTAGCACCTGGGAGGTTGTAATTCTGGGTGACTTCTACATCAACAGGCTCCCCCAGGTTACAGCCCCTTTCAAGAACTCCTTATCCAGTATCTGCCTCTCCCAAATGGTCAATGCCCCAACAAGGATTAACTACTGTGCCAGTACAAAACCCCTGATTGATGGGTTATAACTAACCAGCATAATAGGATCACTGATGTCACAGTCCATCCTGAATCACTTAGTGACCATTCCCCAGTCATCTGCCTCTGGTCCAATAAAGCCGCCAAACCCCCTAACTTAACCACTAATCGTGTCTTAAAAAAAGGACAGCTGCACCTTTTCAAAGCCCACCTAACGCAACTTGATTGGTACCCCCTCTGACACACTTCAAGACGTTCACCAGGTACTGGACCTCTTCACTGATAACTTCAATGCGGTCTGTAACATATATGCCCCCTTAAAAAAACAGAAGTTGAAAAATCCCAGCAACAGCTGAATTACTCAACAATTCCTTGATCTCATGGGCTTTAGAGACCACTTGTGGTACAAGACTAAGGCTACAGGCAAATCTGCTGACTTTTAAAGGTATAGGGCATCTAGGAACAACTGCACCCAGGAGACCACACTAGCCAAGGCCCAGTACTTCAAAGACTGCCTAAGTAAAACTTGAGGAGATGGTAAACAGTTTTGGAACAACCTGAAAGATCTCACCGGCAAGAGCAGTAAAGACTCCTCCTCCATACGCCTAGTAGAAGGGAATATCACACAGGACCCAAAAACCATAGTGGATACTTTTAAATATCACTTTTTCTGACTGTACCTCCATCTGGTGTGCAGTGATGTGAGTGAGTTAAAACTGAGCCACTCAGTTTGAGCGACTCAATTTGACCACTCATACTAAGAGCGAGTAGTGAATAACAGTGATGAATACTGTAGAGCGAGTGTAGCAGTGGGCTACACTCTCTGGAGCAGGATATTGGGATATGTTTGGTTAAGCCTTGCTGAGCTGGTTGTTTGGTGTAGTGGCTTAAGCCACTGTCTCTGGAGCTGACGGACCCAGGTTCGGGTCTGGGTCCAGCCATACTGGAAATTTTATTTTATCTGTTTCTCCTTTTCCCTGTGTCTCCCCCTCCCCCCTCCCAAGTATATTTTGTGGTGCTCTGCATATACAGCTCACGATGCTTTGCATTATGGGGATATGTGTGATTTTGTATTTATTTGAAACTTGGCTTCCCACCCAATGCCCTTTGGGGTAACCCTTGCCTTACTACTTACGCACTAAGGTTCTTTGCATTTTAACTTGCTTTTGTTTTTATTGGGCACACCACAACCCAACCTAGATAGACCAACTTAGGGTAGCTGGTTCATTCCACTGGGGTGTCATACAGACGAGGCACACCGATGAGTCCTGGTAGGACGAAACATGTGTCTATGTCTGCTGTTGGCACCCTTTGCAGACTGTGTGAGAGGCCTTTCAGCACCATGCATTTCTGCTTAAAGTTGAACCAGCATAATATTTTGTGGTGATTTGCATATACAGCCCATGATGCTTTGCATTATGGGGGTATGCGTGATTTTGTGTGTGTATATATATGTAGTACCTATATATATCCTGGTCTTGCTCCAGTCTGAGCACTTACTGGCAGGTTGTACACAAAGCTTGTCTGGAGGTACTAGGCAGGACTGTCCCATTTTCAGCATCCCTCTTTATCTTGGGGGACATGCCAAAACTAAATGCTCATCCTTATCCCCATCAGATAAGGCCTGGCTCTAGGCAGCCAGTGTGGAGGTTAAATGAGCCATCCTCCTCAAGTGGAGGGCAACAGAACTCTGTGCATTCTTGCCTGGCAGGCCATTCCGGGACAATTAGCAGGATTCGAAACGCTTAGCCATCTCACTGTGGTGCACCTCAACAGCTATTACAAAATATGGGGTGGCTATCGGGAGTCAACAGCATGTACCGCCACCTTCACTAGCTTCTGAAGCTGCCAGGCCCTATTATTTTGGTCTCTTGTAATGATACCAGTAGGAAGTCAGGAGGAAGATGTAACACCCCCCCCCCCCCACATGGCCACAGATTAAGTTCTGGAGCCAGAAATTATTTCATTTAGTAGTCAGTAATGGCACTTTATCCAGGCAAGTGTACTGCTATATGCTGTATTCTGTACTTTTTATAAAAGCTTTAATAAAAAGTTTAACAAAAAACTTCTTTCTTATAGGTAAGTGTTTTCTAACTGCAACATAATTAACTTACAGCATTTTATTTTACAGAAATTTTTAATTTTAGAATTCAGACTAGCACATCTTATTGTAACTATGTAGCACAGGTAATTTTTCTATGTAAAGATTCAAGGTAATTCATTTAAAACAGGTTCATCCATTGGCTAGTTCTAAATGTTGTATTACTAAACTATTCTTAGTGTACTAAAATAAACTTACCATCTCCATTAAAATGACTAGAAAAGGCAACAATGCATTTATCATTTAGGTTACAAGCAGAGAAGAGGACATTTAAATTGGCTTTATAAAGCAGATATTTTACTTTTTCTGTGAACAATATCCTGAAAATGGCTGTTC
Organism: Neoceratodus forsteri; assembly: GCA_016271365.2. Taxonomy (NCBI): domain Eukaryota; kingdom Metazoa; phylum Chordata; order Ceratodontiformes; family Ceratodontidae; genus Neoceratodus; species Neoceratodus forsteri. The sequence goes on from CM028138.1 coordinate 426,484,484, forward strand.
TAATTTAGTCACGTTTAGACACTGAAGTATACAGTTTGGATAGTTCATCTCTCCTTTTCCTTATTTTGTGTGCAGTACTTCTTTTATCTACTTTCATTCCTTTGAAAAAAGGAAAGCACTTTTAATGAAGCCTGACATATAAACAGATACAGGAATAGCTTGATTGCTGACAATAACTGGGGATATCCTTTAGCACACTGATTATCAGTATGACCAAATACTGTAATAACGAGACATGATATCCCAGTTATTATGGCATTTGGAGTGCTCACGCTTCACTTTCCCTGCTGGTAAACTTGATTTTTGGGCTCAGGTCCCTACACCAGTTATTATAAATAATAAATCATAAGTGACTGCGTGCTAATGAATATTTTTTGTTACATACACACAGTATGTGGTGACCACGAAACATCTCTAGCTTCGCTCTTGAGGTCTATGGGTCATCACATACCTCGGATATGTAAAAAAAACTTCATAACACACAATCACCTATGCAGTATTCTCTATTTTCACATCAGTATTGCTGGCAGAAGGGGAGGTGGACATAGCTGCCATCACTGAGATGTGGGCAACCAAAAACCATGACTGGGACTTGGCCATACCAGGATTTAAATTATTCAGGAGGGACAGAGAAAAAGGTAAGGGGGGAGTAGCCATTTATGTAAGGGAAGGGATTGGATGTATCAGGGAAGAGGGGGAGGAGGGAAGGTCAGAAGTCATTTGGATACAACTTCACACCCCAAAGGGGGCTAGGGTCTGATTGGGGGTTGTTTATAGGCCCCCAACCCAGAAAGAGGATGTGGATAGGGAGCTAGGGGAGTAGCTAAGGAGACTCTGTGGCATAGGGAGGACCGTGGTGGTGGGAGACTTCAATCTACCAGGGGTGGTTTGGATCATCCCAGGTACCACATGTGCCAGGAAGCAGATCCTTCTGGAAGCAATCCAGGACGGCTTCCTGACTGAAAGTGCCAACAAGGGAAGGGAATATTCTTGACCTGGTGCTGAAGGATGGAGAACATGTCACGGATGTAAGGGTGGAGGAACCACTGGCAGGTAGTGATCACCACACAATGTGGTTCTCTGTCAGTTTGGTTAGGGAGATCAGCACTACAAAAACAAAGGTCCTGGACCTGGAAGGGCATACTTTGGCAGGATGGGGCAATTACTGAGAACACACCTAGATAGCATCCAACCTGACATGGACACAGAACAGAAATGGGCAATCATAAAACTAGGACTGATTGAATCCACTAAAGCTTGTGTCAAGAGCCAGCAAAAGAAATCAAGGACCAAGCAGCCAAGCTGGATGACTAGGGAGGTAACAGAGAAAGTGAGGGATATGAGAAGGGCCTTCCGAACCTACAAGAGAACCAACAGGGCAGAGCATAGAGAGGACTATGTGAGAAAATTCAGGGAAGTGAGCAGAGTGGTAAAAACTGTGAAGGCGGCTAGGGACAGGAAATTAGCATGGGGATTAAAGAAGGGGTAAAGGATTTCTTCAGGTATATCAGTGAAAAGAAGAAGTGCAAGGATCAGATACTTAGGATCAGGATAGGCAGTGGGTGGGTAGACAAGGGAACCAAGAAGGCAGAAGTACTTAATGAGTACTTCTGTTCAGTGTTCACAAGGGAGAGGGATGGGCCCATACATGTAGGAAAAGGGGGTGCAGGAATGGGGGGTGAGACAACCACAGATGGGGTCATCACAGTGGAAAGGGTGCTGGAAGGCTTTAGGTCCCTGAGGGTAGACAAGGCACTTGGACCAGACAGAGTTCATCCCAGGGTGCTGAGGGAGCCAGCAGAGGTCCTGGCATGGCCATTGGTGGACCTGTTCAACACCTCACTAAATACAGGATGTGTGTCCAGGGACGGGAGGGAGGCACACGTGGTACCTCTCTACAAGAGTAGGCCCAAGGACAAACCAGGGAACTACAGACTGGTGAGCCTCACCACAGTTGTAGGAAAACTGATGGAGTCTATCCTCAGAGATAGGCTGGTGCAATTTCTTGAGACTAATGATCTGCAGGATGACAGGCAGCATGAGTTTATTTCTGGCAGATCCTGTCAGAAAAACTTGGTTAACTTTTTCGACTGGATCACGAGGGCACTGGACGGGGGCCATGTGGTGGATGTACTCTACCTGGATTTCAGCAAGGCCTTCTATTCAGTGCCACATGAAAGGCTGACCTGCCAGTTGAAGAGTCTTGGTGTAGGGTGGAAGCTAGCCTGATGAGTTGAAAACTTGCTGGGAGAAAGGCAGCAGAGGGTAGTGGTGGTGGCCGAGGCATCAGAGCCCAGGGCAGTGACAAGTGGTGTCCCACAGGGCTTAGTACTGGGACCAGCCCTGTTTAACATTTGCATTGTAGACATAGCGGTAGGGTTCAAGAATAAGATCAGCCTCTTCACTGATGACACCAAGATCTGAGCTGAGGTGGATGGGAGGGAGGGTGGCAAATTACTTCAGCAGGACTTGGCAAAACTGGAGGAGTGGTCACACACCTGGCAGCTTGGGTTCAACACTAAGAAGTGCAAGGTGATGCATTTTGCAGCCAAAAACCCAAGACAGAGTTACTGGTTGGATGGTGTCAAATTGTCCACATCCAACGAGGAGAAAGATCTGGGGTACAGGTGATCAGGGAATTGAACCACTTGGCTCAGTGTAGGAAGGCAGCGGCAAAGGCTAACAGGATGCTAGGGTGCATATCAAGGCAGGGTCGGACTGGGAAGCAAAGGGCCCACCTGGAAATGGGTCAGGGGGGACTTGGTACTGGCCCCCGGGGGGCCCCCCACTACAAAGTCACAGGGGGGCCTTGGCACTGGTCCTGGGGAGGGGGGCACGCTACAAAGTCATGGGGGGACATTGGCACCAACCACACAAGGACAGGCATGCCCTAGTGTATAAACTAGCCAAATATTTACAGACTGGTACGCCCCAACATGCATTAGCCAAGTATAAGATAAGCATGTATTACCATTTGTAAGAAAGCCATTTGATTACTGGTAAAGTGACTAACTATTTCGGAGGCTTTAGTCCCATTGATTTAAGAGGAACTCTGCTACCTTACAAAAATGCTGCTGGCAACATTGTTTGATAACCTCATTGTCCTGTTGCATGGCTGCAGGTGAGCAGAGAGTTCCCCTTTCAAACAAAATCAATGGTTAAGCTCAACGCCCCGGCAAGGCACCTCCGGCGGTTGAGGCCCTACCTTTCCCTACACTTTCCCTGTCTGAACAGTTTGTGAGGAAACTGGATGTAAAGAGGAAAAGATAGTGCAGCGCAGTGCAATGAGTGCTGTGCTAAGATTTTGCGAAAAACAACCTATGTGCCCCCAACACAATGTTACAGTAGTATTGTTATCCCCAATTAACCAAAACGAGGATGTAACTTGCAATGCTCTGCCTTAAGACAGAAACGAGGTGGATCTCCTCTGAAGAGAGTGGGGTGTTTGCTTATTATATACAGAGTGAAAAATGTGTTTACCAAGGAGTTTTAAAAAAGTTTTAAAAAATTCATTTTGCTTTGGGTTGCCTTCAGATCTACATATATACATAGTTCCCCTCATCAGCTACTGCATTCCGTTCATATGTCTAAGACATTCTATGACCTCAATAACACCACTCCATGCTATGCGTCTCAATGGTCTGGGTTAGTGTTATTGATGTTACAGATTGTGAAGATATTGAAAGGAGCAGAACGTGCTGAGTAGAAGGGGAATTCAGGGTAGCTGGAAAGGCAGCATAATTAGATTTAACCAAAAAATGTCTGAATCAATAAAAAGTTAACAATGCCATCTCGAGGTGTAAAAAAAAAAAATTACTTGACTGTGTTATACTAGTGATTTTAGTGCAGCAAAAGTTGACTTTTATACTGCATTATTACACTGTCCTGCATTGTGTTTCATGAATTTAGTTATTTATAGTTGGTGAGAGGCACACTGGCTCATTTCAGGTACACCCAGGGTGAAATGGGAAAAGGAAAAGCAGTTACATACAACATACAGCTAGTCAGGTGGTGTTACAGCAAAGGAGACAAAGTATAACTTTAGTGCACCACAAATAAAATGGACACATTTATATGTAACCAATGTGAATTGCTGCCCAAAGAGTGAAGGAGGCTGAGCTGGTGCTCAAGTTGGGGGTTAAAAACAGGGCCATACAGTTCAGTGTTGTTGTCTCAACTACAAAGCAGGGGAAAGCAGAGAGGTAAGGGGTGGTTAAAGGGTTGTCAAAGGTAAGGTAGGTGTTAAGAGAAACCATTTGCCTGGACACTCTTGAAAATGGGCCGTTGACTCAAGAGCCTTTGTTACACAGCCTCTGGTCCATCCTAATCTATCCCTACACTTTCCTAGCTCTAAACACAATCTGGATTGTTGTAACATTTCTGTTGTACATTTTCCATGACATTTAATCAGGTATACATTAAAGTTTGCAACATAGTGTCTGGAGTGTCATTTAATAAACCGACCTGTGTTTGTGTGTATCTATGTCACATACAAGGTATGAAAAAATAAAATTGAATGATAAGCTCTCAACACCACAACCATTAACCAGAACATTGTATACTGTTTTATTTAGTCACTTCAATGATATGGTCTCAATAACACAAACATTATCCAAAACAGTGTATACAGTTTTAGGTCACTATAGACTCTACTGTCGTCTTCAGGGAGATCTGGCTGGGCAAGACACAGGATCCCCTGTTACCCCCTTCGTATGCCAACACTTTCTCCAGGTTGCAAATGGACAGTGGGCTGCAAGCGTCAAACCGATGACACTTCTGGATCCAGGCATGTTTAGCCTAGCATCGCGCTTCAGTCCTCTAAATGGACAGTATCCTTCTGAGTGTCAAACTGACAGTACTCATTTGTATGCTTCAGATCTTTGAATTAGTTTCTGGATTACATCTTCTCGCACTCCATCAAGAAGGTCTCTCTCAATCGACATAATCATGAATGCTTCTAGTTTTTCTTGTCCCAGCAATGGCGTCGGTCCAGTCTTTATTATCTTTAGCTTGCTGAAAGCTCTCTCTTGGGACACCTGGGTAAATGATAAAGTCAGCAGGTACTCATAGACAATGAACAAGGTCAAAACACCGATGAGTGCATGTTGTATTGAGCCAAATTTTATAACAGCATATTAGACATTCTTTGCAGGACTTGCATTTATCTGGCAAATCATCTCTTCTCTTTCGTTGCCCACTCTGGTCATTAATTTCACCTTCTTGAGCGTCTTCAGAGTCTTCAGAGTCATGAAAGTAAACATCCTCCATTAACCCATCTTCACTGTATTCTTCAGGAAGCGATCTTTGCAGTCGTCCGAATATTTTAGCAAAAGCCAACAACTCCAGTTTAAGTTTGCTATGGTCTACTTCTGCCAATGATGCCACTTTCTGCAGACTTTCATCTGGTATGCCATCTTGAATTATACTTTTGAAGTGACGTGGGTCCATGCAGCTGGTATCAATAATCAATTGCTTGTTGTTATCAAACCGATCACTTAAGCTCATCCGAACTTGATCCATAATGCAAGTGTACACTTCACATTCAAATCGCTTCATGGGATCCACCACACGTTCGTCACTGCTATTTTCCCAGGGCATTTTCTTCTTCTTGGCTACTCTTTTATTTGGCAGATGATCCTCAATGTCAATATCAATGCCTAAATCATCAATTTCTTCTTGTGTTCTAACAACAAAGTTAGATGCCTTCTGCGGGATGTTCATAAAGTCAGACTGTTGCAACTCCATCTTAGAGTGATCCACCATACGCCATGCCGAAAGGTAGTCTAGTCCATAAGTCTGCAGATACTTTGATACTGGCTCAATTACCGTAAAGATCTTCATAAACACAAAGGCTATCAAAATGATGTCAAACTTTTTCCATTTGTCAAGCAGCGAATCTGCCTCACTGGCAGCTTTAGCATCAAATTTTCTTGAGGTACTAATAATAATAATAATAATAATAATAATTTTATTTATATAGCACCTTTCAATATATCAAGGTGCTGAACAACTTTAAAACAATTCAAACACTACATAGAACAACACATGTACATAAAATCAGCATACAACAAGATGAAATATTTGATAATAAAATCCAAGCATTAATAAATAACTTAATTGTCTAAAAGCCATACTCCAAAAGTAAAGTTTTCAAATCCTTTTAAAAAGTTCACGGAGGTGCACTGCAGCACGACATGGTGAGAGTTCAAAGTGGGTGCAGCATGTCTAAATGCTCTGCTGCCAGAAGATTTTAAACTCACTCTTGGGATCTCCTAACAACCCATGTCGACCAAGCGGAGTCGGTCAGGGCAGTAAGGCACCAGGAGGTCTTTCAGATAGGCTGGACCCTGGTCGTGAAGGGCTTTAAAAGTCAACAAAATGACTTTGAAGGTGATCCGCCACCCGCACAGGCAACCAGTGCAGTTCGCGCAACACCCAGGGAGTGATATGACAGAACCGACTTGTCCCAGTCAAAACCGAGACTGCAGCGTTCTGCACCAACTGTAGGCGACGGTTCAACCCCAGAAAGCCCAAAGTGCAGGCGTTGCAATAGTCTAGCGTGAAGATACAAAAAGCGTGAACCAAAGTAGGCAGGGAGTCAAATGGAACAAGATGCCTAACCCTGGCAATATTCCTAAGATGATAAAGAGTCTTGACAATGGCTGACACCTGAGCTTTGAGAGTCAGCCTTTGGTCAGAAATAAATCAAAGCTACACACCCATTCTGAGGATGGCATAGATACTCACCAAGAATAATTCCAGATGGAGCATCGATACCCGGCCTCACCACCCGACCAGGATCCACTACCAGCACCTCTGTTTTCTCCGAGTTCAACTTGTAGCCAACTAGAATCCAGCCTTGGATCTCCCTCAGACAGTTGTTAAACACCGAGAGGCTCCATCCTGGTGGTGCAAAAAGACAGATAGAGCTGGGTATCATCATAGCAGTGAAACCTCAGCCCATATCATCTAATGATACTTCGGGGCAGCATATACACTGCAAACAACATGAGGCGACACATCGGATCCCTGGGCACTCCACACAACAAGGGATTGGGTCAGAGGAAAAATCCCTGACACAACTCTCTGCGATCTCGGTAAGGAATGCGTGAACCATTGCAAAAGCGGTTCCAGACATTCCACAAATTTACCCAAGCGAGCTAATAGCACCATGTGGTCCACTGTGTCAAAGGCTGCAGAGAGATCAAGAAGAACAAGAATGGAGCGTCTCTTCTGATCCCTCGCCATCGAAGATCATTTAACACCGAACCAGTGCAGTCTCAGTGCTATGTCTTTTCACGGAAAGCCCGACTGGAAGGATTCGTAGACATTATGGATGGTTAAATGGTCATCCAGTTGAGCCGCTTCTGACCTTCTCGATAACCTTTCCAATAAAGGGAGGTTAGAGATAGGTCAATAACTAGAAAAGAGTCCGGGTCAAGGAAGCTTTCTTCAAGAGAGGAGTTACACAGCCTCTTTCAGGAACAGGGAAACTCACCTAATTCAAGGAGCACCAGACTATTGCGCCAGGACGGACCAATGGTGTCTAAACAACCCAAGATGAGGGAGACGGGATCAAGCCACAACTTATGGGGCGCATAGAGTGGATGATCCTCATAATGTCCCACGAACTCAGGTCGTCGAAAGAAATCCAGGAGAAATGAGGCACTGTCATCTCATGCTGTCAAAAGCTTCACCCATAGGCTTACCCGGACCCAGGTTCTTCCTGATGTACGGCCACTTTAGTTGCAAAATGTCAGCGAGCTCATCGCACTCTGCTTATGAAAAAGCTTTCCGAACATGCAGGCAGGCTGGGTTGCACAGTCTGTCTACAGTTGAACAGCTGAGCCGGTCGATTCTGAGCAACTGCAATCTCCTGGACGGAATTCTGCCTTCTTATGGGTGATTGCAGATTGATAATTAACATAATGTTCCATCAATCTAGGTAATTAGGCATCAAGGGCAGACCTACGCCAGCGACGCTCTAGCACCGCCCTGTCTCCAGCATCTCCTCAGGGTCCCACTTCGAACCATGGGGTTCAGGGCAAAGGGATCGGGGCACTCACGAACAGGAGCAATAGAATCCAGAGCCGTCATGGCGGCCTTATTATAGGCCAGCACCAATAGCTTCGGGCCATTGCTCACGAACCTGAAGGATGAGAGGTCAAGGACGCCGCTAGACCTTGTCGAGTAACGTTCCGTAATGGGTGGTACCTGACCATCTCCACAGGGCTGGTCTTCTCAGGGGTGCAAAATTGAACCTCACGATGTGGTGATCAGACCAGGCGACTGGTTCCCACCCCATGTGGGATCGTTGATCCCTAGAAGGAAGACTAGATCTAAAAGTGTCCAGATTTGTGTCGTGTAGGAAACCACCTGTGTAAGGCCAAAGAAGACATCAATTGAAATCATTACCCAAGTTTGAGAGTTCATCGTCGACCCAGGCGTTGAAGTCACCCAGAACCATCATCCTGGGTGACTCAAACAACATGTCGACGAGGAAGTCTGCTACTTCCTGTAAGAAGCGTCTCCCATCTCCGGGTGGACGGTAGATGAGGACGATTCGAACACCTACACCTGCTATGACTGTACACTCAAAAGACCCAGTCTCACCGACTACCACATTCGTGAGACCCAATTCCGTGTTAAAACAGACTGCAACCCCCCCGCCCCTGCGGGTCAATCTCGGTGAGTGTATCACGGTACCCAGCGGAATCATGGCCTCCAAAGTAGGGCCAGAGTTTTCATCCAGCCAGGTCTCGGTGATGCAAGCCGAATCCACCGAACCAACAAGATCAGCGTAATAGCGGTCTTATTCTAACAGACCTGGCATTTGCATAACACCGCCTGAGTTGGACAAACTTCGGGGTTGTCAAGCCTATCTGCCCACTAATTTCTGTGGTGCCCTTGGGTATGGCTACCAGACAGGAAGAACCTCTATCTGGATTCCATTTCGCCCCAGGGCGCCTCCTGGACCTGACTACCCCGATACGATGGACCCGCTCATTCATCCACCCCTGTTTGACAACCCCCCCTCTCCTACGAACAATACCCAGAGCTCTACAGTGCTGGTAGATATCAAAATGAAGAGGAGGAATGACAAAGGGGCGGAGGGCGCGAAGCGAGGAGGATGAATAGTGCACCACCGTGGGGGCTAGAGGCCAGCACATGTTGCGACTTAAATAAAATAAACCAAAACCCACAACAAAACTAATTAACAGTCAATTTAACAAAAAAAATAGATATAACCTTAAAAAAAGAAAAAGTCTAAACCTAAGCTGTACCCACCCCGGATTGCTCTCACCACCGGAAGGAAAGGGACAAGGCACTCTCACTGCCTAGCCCTTATGGGATATAGCAACAGAGGACAAGAACAAAACTCTCTCAAGTTCTCTCACAACAAGGAGAGATGTTGTTCTTCCCTCCATAAGGAGATAAAATAAATCAAACAAAAAAGCTAAAGGACACAAAGACCTCTCACCTCCAGAGTCCAAAAGCCATAATCATCAGACTTCAAAACTCAGAAATAAAATAAATAAAACCAAAACAAGTTCCTTAAAATTAATATGTCCGTATCAGGCAGGAAACAGTTGGGTATGGTGCAGAAGAAGTCCAAAGTTTTAATAAAAAGCAAGGTCTGGAGAAGTGACACATACAGATTCTTTTCTTGATTTTCATAAGCTCCGAATATGCATGCCAGTGCTCTTGGTTTTGCCCACCATCTAGTTTCACCAATCTTTTGAAGCCGTCTGAGTTTGTCTTGTCCCGTCCCATCAATGCTCGATTTCCATATAGTCATCCTTTTGTGAGATTCTCCAATGAAGACTGATGTCCTTTGTAGCAAACCAAATAGGGTCTTTGCTCACAACAGCTTCACTACAATCTGAGACACATAAATTGAGAACATGTACATAACACCAGGTATACACACTGTTTGGTGAATCCTTTTTATTAAAACCGCAACCCATAAACTGCTCCTCATGTTGGCTGCACCATCAAATGACTCTCCAACGATGTTCTTCATATCGAGTCCCTGCATTTCAAAATTCTCCTTTAAAACCTTGTGCATTCCTTGTCCAGAAGTATCCTGCACCTCAACCACAGCAAAGAGACGCTTATGAACTTTAAGGTCCTTCACATACCGTAGAATGATAGCCGCTTGGTCAGTCACACCGATGTCCTGAGTGGTATCCATCTGGTCCATAGCATCTCTTACAATGCTGTCCCTGATTATCTGCAAAATAATCTCAACAATTTGATTTACGGTGGTCTTCGACAGCAGGGTAATCAGCCCTCCACGGCCACGAGCTTCAGAAGTGGCATTTCCTTTCTCCATTCTCTGCTTCCTTCTCTTGCTCTGTTCTACTGCTTTTGGACGTGTTTATACAGAAACATCAAATTGGGACAACAGGAGAATCAACTCAATAAATTTCCATGGTTAAGTGATGGGTCCCAAGCTGTATAAAGCTTCATCTTTTCCATGATATGGAAGGCACTGGCGTCCAATAAACTTGATAACTTCAATAATCCTCCGCATGACATCTATGTTCTGCTGGACTTGCTTCCTCCTACTTGCAACCATATCTTTGTTCACTAGGGTTTCAACATCTGCATCAACTAAGCATGTCAGATATGCATCCACAGCTGCATTGTGAGCTCTGGAACCCTCATGTTCTATCATGCCCTGGTAGATGTGCTTAAAGTCTTGATATCCTGTAACAAACCTTGTTTCCACATCTGAAAATGCCATGCAGATACTGCAGTGGAGAGAATGCACCAAACAGTCAACCACCTGTACAGTGACCCAGTTCCTTGGTATAACTTTGTTGCTCCCAGGAAGACTCCGTGTGTAGATTTTTGATGGTTTGTATGGCAGACCTTTAACATCCACATATCCGGGCTGAACTGGATGCCTTTGTACAAAGGCAACTTTTTCAGATTGCGAGGCAGTCCTCTTTCGGCATTGGAAATCAGGATTTTGATTTTTCACAGCATCAAGTTGCACAACTTCTGTTCCCCTTGCAGAGTCCACTGGCTGTATTTGTGGCCTATTCAGATTCGGACTTGCAGTGCAGCTGGTCATACACTGAACTACAGTTTCTCCATCTTCTATTACAGCTGTGTCCTCAGGAGTAGTTTTGTTCTGTGGGGTAGTACCTTTGTTTTGTATGCCTGTAAACAGTGATAGCTTGCGTTGTTTTGGATCATTTGATGCTGCTAACAGTGCAGACAAGTTAGCCATTTTCCTTTTCTGGGCACCAGATTTGACTTTGCTCAGCTCAGACATAATTACGGACTTTTTAATGTGCACCACACTTAATCAGCGATTCTCCAGACACACTGGTCCAATATTTTCTCAATGCTTACTACTGTTAGATCTTAAAAAGCCAAAAACTGTACCAATAGCACAAACAGTGACAAACAACCAAATTCAACTAGGTTTACCTTTGCTAGTTTAGCTCCTCTGGTCACGCCACACTGTCCAGTGATGCTGTGCAGTTTCAAGCTCAGTTTCGTCAGTATCCAAATGTCCACTCTGCTCCTGCTGCTTTACCTGCCATTACAGTAATCTGGAGTTGAATTATATGGCACAGACAATCAAGCAACTAAATGAGTGGTTGGCCAACACCACTAAACAGATTTATTTTCTCTATATGGAGAGAACCCCAAGAACTCCCTCCGATAACTGAAGACTGCAAACTACCAACATGGCTGCGATAGGAGCAGCATTGTGAACGTTTCCCCATGAAAAATTAAGACATAATTGAAATTATGTTTTAGATATCTGTGATAACATAACAAACTATACCATAAACAGTAGCTAATGCTAACCATTTCCAAGTTCGTAGCAGTAGCCCGTAACCATTTTTTCAACAAATTAATGGCACAGTGGACAAAAGTGGTACAGGGCCTGCACCAAAGTCATATACAAGGAGAGTGCTAGACCTTAGTATGTATACCCTGGATGAGGCGAGAGACACATGCACACATGATATAGGATGGAGAGCCTTCCAAATACTGTATCTCAAAGGAATAAACAGGGTGCGAGGTAGCATCTTTCAGAAGAGGAGATGCTGAGAATGAGGGGGCATGACATGAGGCTGGAAAAGAGTAGACTAAGGGGCAGCTTGAAGAAGAGTGCATCACTAAAAGGGTGGGGATGCATAGAATAGAGTCTCTGTGGAGGTGATAGGGGAAAACACAGTGGGGAAGTTAAAAAAATGCATAAGAGACAGGCACAGCGGAACCCTAGAGATAGGAATGAGAAGGTGATGCCACAGAACAAATAGGAACTCTTTCACATGTACCATTACACAACCAGTCGTACTGCACAAGCCTCCAAAAGGCAACTGATGCTATGACAAGACTCAAGGTGAAACAAGTTTTCATGACATTCCATCTGGCCCTATGCTTTCAGCATGAAAAGTATCATACATGCAGAACTTTGAGATCTGAAGCAATTAAGCAAAGCACAACCTCTCAGCTGTACAGTAAACCAGCACTACAGGCAGAGACCACATGGTTAAAGAGCAAGAGCAAGTGCTTTAAAGTTTCTCCAACCCCAAACATACTGTACATGCAACTTATCAGAGGCCAACTACAATGGTCCCCAAAGTTTAACAGTCTTCCTCATATTATACCTCACTGAGGCCTTAGAGCTCAGTGCAACCTGAAACCATATTTAGCATGCCACAAACAAATGCAAATACCTCCTTGAAGCATAAGTGTTACAACGTAAAGTATGACTAACAAAGTTGTGCAGCACAAATGTACCTTTACCACAGTGCTATGCAGTCACTCACTTTGGTTTGTGATACATTCAGTTTTAAGCAGTGGAATCCTCAAAGCCACAAACTGCAGGATATCTGAAGGCATTAAAGACCTCACAAATACCTTTTCTGTAAACACCTACAGGCATCTTAGGGCGGGCCTCAATGAATTAAGGCTGCTAGTAAATGAGCCAACTTCCTTAGGAGACCCGACGCACACAGGCACAGTGGTGACTACAATGCGTGATGAGTGCGTGGGCATGCTCCACTATCCATAACTGGGCAGTGTAATCCATTTGCTTGCCGATTTTGACGAGAGGCATCGCCGAAACCATCGTGGGTCTGCCAGGTCGTGTTTTCATGGTTTTCTCACGCACCGGCGCCCATGCAGTAGCAGCTGCCTCCACCTCCATGAAGGCAGCCAAGCACCTTGGGTGTGGGCCGAACTCCTCTTGTTGTGCTGACACACAGCACAAACCCCCACCTGAGGAAGGAGGCAACCCTCAGACATCGACCTTGCCACCCCAGCTGACCCCAAATGACCCGAATCTGTTCCTTAACCCGGGTGCGCCAGCATGGCATGAGGTGTGTCCAAGCGCCTCAACCTCAATTCCACCGAGCTGGCATGGGAAATGGACTGCTTTGACAGCAGAAGTGACTGATGCAAAGTCTGCTGCTGGCTTTAAATGGAAGTGGGGCAGGCACAGGGGAATGGTCAACAGAGAAGGAAAGGAGGAAGGGAGAGGGGGCAATTGAGAAAAGGGGATAAGTGGTCTAGGAAGGGGGTAATGAAATACAGTCTGACACTGGCAGACTATCTCCAGTCCAGCACTAGGTAGGTGCAAATGCAGGCAGGAATTCAGCAGAGTTGGTGTGCCATTGGCCCATTTTCTGCCATTAACATCTATGTATCATGTTTCTATAATATAATAATAATAATAAATAATAATAAAGCTTTATTTGTTGTAAAGCAAATTCAAACAAGAACCAAGTGCTTTTACAAAATACAATAAAACCATAAAACTGAACAATTCCAAAATTTAAAACCACTATAATAACAAAGATCCCACAATTAATATTTTGGATAGGCAAACGAAAACAAGAATGTTTTCTGTGCAGTTATAAGCTCTCACAGTCCGTCTGCCTTATCGGATGAGGTAGAGAATTCCATAGGATAGGAGCCACGTAAATGCAAGCGCTCAGGCTCCAGAGGTGCTAAGTGAACCCTGGAAATCTCCAGCAATCCCTCATTGGTGGAGCAGAGTGATCAAAGGGGTCCGTGGGGATGAAGCTCTTGCAGGTAGCTTGGTTTCTGTCAGTGTAAGGCTTTGTAGGTCAGCAAAGCCACGCTGAGAAGGTGATCCATTACTGAATGGGCAGCCAGTGCAGTCTGTGCAGCACAGGTGTGGTGTGGCTAGATCAAGACAGCCCCATCAACAACCTGGCCACAGTGTTCTGTACCAGCTGCAAGCAGCTGATATCAACCCCCGGAAGCCCTAGGTACAGGGCGCTACAATAATCAAGGCAGGAGGTCACAAAGGAGTGGAATAAGGTGGAACCAGATGTTTAATCTGGGCAATATTCCTTTGATGGTAGAAATAGGTCTTGACAATGGATGACACCTGAGACTTCAGGGTCAATCCCTCATCAAAAACAAGCAATTTGTAGATGCCAAAAGTTTGCTTGCTGGTATTGGCATTGGTAGTGCAGGGGTTAGAGAGATGCATAATAGGAATGGCAGTGAAGTATTGAAGTAACAGCAAACCCCACCCCACCCTGCAGAGACTGACAGGTGTTGGGGTGTGACTTTAGGTCATCCGCATAACACTCATGCCATTCCACCTCATTCACTCTGCAGACACTGACAGGTGTCACAGTGTGTCTTGAGGTCTTTGGCCTTGTATGCCCCCATTCCATAAGAAAATAAGCTGAGATGGGTGCGCACAGGAGAATGGGGTGACGTTAGGACCAAAGACCCCCAAGGCACCTGTGATATACATGTCAGTGGCTGCAGAGGTGAGAGAATGGGGATGGGGTGGAATGGCATGAGCATTATGGCCGATGCCTCCCCCAAGTCACCCCCGATGTCTGTCAGTCTGGCAAAGTGGGCATATGGTGGAAACCCTAACGCCCGGGCACTTGTTGGTATTTTTGCTCCAAATTTTCAACATGGGCTTTTTGGGACCCCACCTCATGAACAGTAGCAGTATCATTTTGTTACTCAATCCCAAAAGGTGATTTCCTTTTGTTGTCTTGCCTGACAGCCTGGCGATATACCTGTTAAATATAGTAACTTTGTTTGGCATTGTTACAGTAACATTCTTTTAAATATCTGTGGTTTGTTTTAGTCTATGTTTCATTTTTGTTTATTATTAATACATAATTAGTTGATAAAATACAGAATGGTATCAATGCAATATCTGCCAAAAGGCAGAGATTTAATAGAAATTAAATCACTATGAGGTACAACTGCCAGCCACAATGTAGCAATTAAGTTATCAATGACTGGGGCTATAATCTCTCAGTGGTCTAATTGGATAAAACCACTCTCTTTTGGGACACATCTGAGACAGAATTCTGCAGCAGAATGCTTATACAGGGCCTGTTTCTAAAATGAGTTTATCCTGCTTTGTACTTATTGCAAACTTCTTTGGAGAATACTGCCCTAAGTAAAGCCAATGTACAATCTGCACTCGTAAGAAAAGACCACATCCAATGTAAAGGGATGTAAAGCATAGAGGTTACACTTTTCCAAAAACTAATACAAGATATGGTACTATGACACTTGAGGCTCAGACTGCAAATATTTGGAATAATATTCCCCCTGAATTAAGGAAAGCAACTAAACTATCCCAGTTTAAATTAGGATTGAGCACTGTATTTTAAGATGAATGTACTTGTTTTTAAAATGTGAATAAATGTGTTAGTTGTTGGTCTGATTGAGATTTTTGTCTTGTATAATGTCAAAAATTATTTATTAGTTGTTTTATGTAGTCTGAATTTTTATATGTTATATTGAATGTAATTTGTTCTTGACACAGGACAACTTTGAAAATAGGTCTATGACCTAAAGTTTACTATCCTGTATAAAAATAAACATTTTTACTACTACTACTACTACTACTACATGTGCACTTGTGCACAAAGCCCTTGTACAACCACTCTTGTGTAAAAAGCTAACATATAACCAGCACTCATGTGAAAAACCCATGCAGAAACACAGAATTTGTTTGCAGAAATTCTGCTTGGCTCACGCAGTCTACCCAGATGGTCTCTGCTTAGTCTGTCTCCGTAGACCCTAACTGGTGTCTGGTGTCCCTCCTTCCCTCCTCTCTGCCAATTTACTAATATTCCCATATGTTTATCCCATGCATGCTCCCTATTGCTATCTTATTGCTCCCTACTTTTTCTACCTCCACCACTTCCATCGGCAGTCTATTCCAGGAGCCTACAACTCTTCTAGTGAAGCAGTGCTTCCTCACATCCCTCTTAAACTCCCCCTGCCCCCTGGCTTCATCACATGCTCACTGGTCCTGTTGCAGTCTGTCATTTGAAGGACACTCCCCTCCTGCACCCTGTTTATCCCTGTGAGTAGAGATGTTGCAAACTTTTTAACCTGCCGGTGAAGTTGGTGCGAATCCTCAGAAATTTGTGAATTCCGCAACAGATGTACCAAGTTTGCCAATGGATTTTTAAACTTAAAAAAAAACTTCACCCCACCAACTGTGCTGTGAAACTACCACTTCTCCCCACCTAGAACAGAAAAAATCATGATACCCACCCCCACCCTTGCTGGCACCCTTCTCCCTCCCTCCCCCCGCCCTGGAGATTGTATGCTGCTGCCTATGGCTGTGGCTGCTACAAAACATAATCCCTTCCCCACCACATACACACCAAACAAACTCGCACCTTCCCCACCTGAGTCCCAGTGTATTTTTGAAGTGCATCCAGTTCCCATTCAACCAGTCAGGGTTTACTGGCAGCAAAGATGTAACCATTCATTAATTTGTGCCAGTAGAGACAGAACACTGAACAGAAAAAATGCTCTGCACTGGGAGACTGTTTTCTGCATTTGCAGGCTGATTTTGTGAGTGCTGGTGGGGAGGGGAGTGAGAACTGGATGTACTTCACAAAGACAGTGGGACTCGGGTAGGGAGGTGGGTGAGTGTGTTTGGCAGGTGGGTGGGAGGAAGGGATTATTTTTTGTAGCAGCCACAGCCAGAGCCACAGGCAGCAGCATGCAACCCACTGTGGCAGTGGGGGAAAAGGGTGTCGGGGAAGGGGGATATCATGATTCCTATGTTTTTGGGTGGAGGAGGGTGTGGATTGTAGCATGCAGGCAAATGCACCTTGGGATTTAACTCTGAATTGGCCATGCAAATGTAATCATTCTGCTTGGCAGATAACAAAGTGGACTGCAATCCTTAACTCTGCAAATTTGCTGATATTCACAGATTTATTTGTAGAGCAAATTGTAGCAACTTTGCACACCTGTACCTGTGAGGTACTTGTAGGTGTCTATCATGTCCCCTTCTCACTATCCTGTCTTCCAGGGTGTACATTATGTGATCCCTCAGTCTTTCCCTGTAGGATGTTTGCTGCAACCCCTGCACCATTTTCATTGCCCTCATCTCAATTACCTCCACACTGTCTATGTCCTTTCTGAGATACGGCCTCCAGAACTGAATACAATACTCCAGGAGGGGTCTCACCGGTGAATCATATAGTGGCCATACCACCTTCCTCCTCCTGCTGGACATACCTCTCCTATGCATCCCAGCATCCCATTGGCCCTACCACTATATTTTCACACTGCCCTGACACTTTGAAGTCATAAGATATGATAACCCCATGATCTCTTTCCTGCTTAAGGACTGTCAACGGAGTTTTTAAACTACAGTCTTCACCTTTTGTGACCTTTTTTATGTGGAATGTGAAATATCTCATAGCACTGACTGTAAAAGTAGGGGATTTTTGTTAAGGCAACCTCCCTTCCCCACTGGTCAATAGGGAATCAGGATTTAGCACCCTTCCATGCAGCACAGTCCCAGTCCCCTATGACTCCAGAAGTGGAAGGAGGCACTTCCACATCACATGCCCCACTCCACCTTGGTCACCAGTGGGCAGTCACATACTCAGAGTGATTACATCCTCTGTCTGGGGACCTATCCCTTATGCCAGGACTGTGCTAGACCACCACATCACTCCTCCACACCCAAAGAGGCTTGTGGAGCCCTGGAATCAAACCAGGATCCCTCATATAGCTAGCCTTAACCTTTGGTCGTCAGGTCAGCTCAGACATTGATTGCCAGACTGTGTTGTATTTTTTTCCACAAACTGGGGATACATCTTGGTATAAAAATAAATCCTACAGAAATTAATTTGTATAGTAAACCAATGGTTACAAATAGAGCACTCTTATTGGCGGATGGCATTCTATAATGATTAGGTTAATGGCTGGAAACCTTTATGTACAGTACAACAATTAGAATCTGAACCATAAAACGTTCATTTTTTTAGTTTAATTATAGCATAAAAGTGCTCCAAGTGGTTAGGTTATCTTTGTTAATCTAGCCCTAGGGGCACATGGCCCTCAGCTGTGCCTCACACCTCATGACCCCCTTGGGTTAGATTAACTGACAATAACCTAACCCATGGACATGCTTTACTGTTTAGAATGGGTGAAGTACGTCAGCCTCCTGCTAAACTGTGATAGCTGCTTCTCTTCCAGCTCACCTGACAGAATACTGTACAATTGGCCTGAGCTTCTGGGTTCTACAAGTACAAAGGGTGTTGTTGTAAAGCACCATGGAGCAAACAAACCTGGGGTCCTGATATCAGAGAACCTAAAATCCACAGCACACTGTAACAGAGCTGTGGCCTGTGGGAATGCAAACAGGATGTTGGTATCTCTAGGAGAGAATAAGCAAGTCAGCAGCTGATCCTCCCACTGCACAGGTCATTGGTAAGACCATATCTTGAGTATTGCACAAGGTACTGGAGACTACACCTGAGGAAGGACTTCAACTAAGTGGAAGCAGTCAGCACAGAGCAACCAAAATGGTCCAGGAACTAAGGGGCATGTCATATGAGGAGGGATTCCAGGACTTGGTCACGTGCACTCTCGAGAAGAGAAGGGAAAAGGGGTGACATGACAGAAACATACAAGCAACTGCATGGGATAATCAAGGTAGATGCCAAGGAGCTCTTCTCCTTGAGCTCAGATACAGGGATCAGAGGAAACTCACTGAAGCTGGCAGAGGGTAGAGATTCAAGAAACATCCACAGTCACTCTGTCAACTGTTGGATGGTATACAAAGATGAGTCACCCATCTGGCACCCAGACTAAGAGGAATGTCATATACAGATAGGCTCTATGAACTTAATTTACACAACCTTCAAAAAAGAAGACAGAAGGATATCTTCTAATGATGTTTAGCATCCTGCATGATGATGAACTTACAAACAAACTTACAAAGCAGTTTAATATAACTCCAGTAGCTAACCTGAGATCCCATCAGCATGTATTAACTAATAGAAGGGAAGACTACTTCACTTTTTGAAGCTCTAAGTTATGGAATAGCCTGTCTCAGTATTTTTTGACATCTCAGAATTTAACAAATTTAAGTCAGAACAGGACTAATACACCCACATGGATCCCACCTGGAATACTACAGCTGAGGCTGTCAAGAGGGCACAACATCAGGCCACCACACAATGATCAAGCATGTGGCAAACAAAAACTAGGGGAAAAGCTGGTGACCCTTAATGTGTTCATGATGGAAAAAAGGAGGCTGAGAGGGGACAGGAGCTCGGTTTTTGGTTTATTCTAGGGTGCTGACAAGATCAAGTTGGAGAGCTATTCTGGTTTAATTGACCAACACGTGTTTTCTGTTCTGCTTTGGTTACCTACCTTATAACTCTCTTGAAGTATTCGGCTCGCTGGCCAGCTGGCTCATGCTCACACACTCCTCCAGTCACCACTCAAAATCACCGTTCACCGACGAGTTGACCGACCGCTTTGCTGGACAAGACACACGGCACCGGCGACAAGTTGGATGGATTATTTTGAAATTTCTGCAGGCCCTGCAGTGCAAGAGGAAGAGAAGAGAAGAGACCGAAGCTGCTGCACTGTGGCCCCTTTAAAGTGCCCGCACTGTCGCACCGTGTGACGTCATGATGAGCGACAACCCAGCAGCCTGCGAACTCTCTCTTTCTCTCCCCAGCCAATCGGATTGCTCTCCAGTCGACTCGCGGAAGTTGTGGTACCCTTCCTGAGCTCCCCCCCTTAGCTCGAAACTTGCCCAGCCAGTTCAGTTCAGCCACGGGGCCTGAGGGCAATGTTTGTTGATGCCGGCTGAGACAATTAAACTCCCTGCCCCCCACATCCTGACTCCCAGTGCGCCCGCCATGTATGACGCACATCAAAGGGGCCCAAATGAGGAGAGAATAGATCGAGAGAGATGACTACTGCCTGGCTGCTCAAAACAAAACAACAAGGTACAAAACAAAGGCTTAGGTGGGGCCAGACGAAAGGTCAAAAATGGGGCCCATGGGGTGGAGGGAGGCCAGAAGGCTCAGAGCAGTGAACTAAAATTGCTACCAGGAATGAAAGCAAGGAGGAGCACTGTGACTAAGCGATTTGTTACCCCACACACACACAGCTGCTGTAAACTGTATGTACTCACCGGGGGGCACGGAATTTTCAGGTATCCGGGCAGGCCAGTCCGACCCTGTATCAAGGGGGATTACATCCAGATGTAGCGGAGTTATATTGCCCCTGTACAGGTCCCTGGTGAGGCCACACTTGGAGTACTATTTGCAGTTCTGGTCCCCTTACTTGTAAAGGGACATCAAACTACTGGAGGCAGTGCAATGAAGAGCAACAAAGATGATCCAGGGGTTGGGGGATAGACCTTATGAGGAAAGACTAAGAGAGCTCAACATGTATACCCTGGGGGATAGAAGAGAGAGAGGGGACATGATTGAGACCTTCAACTACCTGAAGGGGATGAACAGAGTAGGCTTCCATGGTGGGTCCACTCTCAGGAACTGAAGAGATACCAGATGGCACTCCCTGAAGTTGAAAGGGGGCAGATTCAGGAGGGAAAGGAGGAGGCACTACTTCACTGAAAGAGTGGTAGCAGGGTGGAATGCACTGCCTAAGCAACTCGTATCAGTGCAGACTGTGGGGAGCTTCAAGACGGGGTGAGACAGATTCAAGGGGAAAGTACATACCGGGAGGGGGTGGGGGAGGCGGAGATGGGGGGGGCAGCTGCAGTCTAATGGACTGATGTGCTGCACACTCGAGCAGACTAGATAGACCACAAGGCCTGTATCTGCTGGCAATTTCGTATGTTCGTAGTATAACTATGACTCCCAATTATATTGTATGCAGTCGACTGTAAAAAAAGAGGAGGGATGGGTAAAAGGGAGAGAAAGTGTGAGGACCAAAATGTGTGGTGGGTGGTGGGGGAATGGGGATGAGGGGGAAACTGAAAGGTAGAAGTGGGGAGTGTATAGGGATGATGGGGTTTGGGGTGCAGGGAGAAAGGTGGAGGAATAGGAGGTGAAAGGGAGGAGGAGGAAAACTAGAATTAGGGAAATCAGAGAGAACAATTGCATCTTCCATTAGGTAGATATACTGTACTCCAGATTTTGTTTCTACAAAAAAAGGACTACAATGTATCTCTTTGCTCAATCCATGTGGTCTCAGTCTCAAGGTACTTAAAACTGAGATCCATTTTATTTCTTTTCTTAAGAATAAATTCCTATGGTCTCCACCTCAAACTGGTGGTGATATCTAGTCTAATCCCACAAAAAGAGATCCCTTGTATTGCAGTCATGGACCCCCACACAAAGTGCACATCAGGGGTTCCAGTTTTCTGTTACTGACATCCCTTACATGCTCGTGGATGTGCACTTTGAGGGCCTAATGGTGTTTTCAATATGGAGCTTTCGGCAAAGACAACAGATCAAGCATACTTCAAAACCTGTTGCATTTTATTGCTTGTCTGATCGTGGTTTTCTTCTTTGTTATGGGATGCTCAGATTCTCTAATGTTTTTTCCATATTTGCACGCTGAGTATTTCTTGCAGCGGAAAAAAGAATTTTGGTTTGTTGGTTAAGCAATTTGCACTTCTTTGAATAGGCTCCACAAAGTGGCTGTGTGTAAGCATGTGTACTAATGTAGAGGTTCTACTGTAAGTGACTCAGACGGCAATACCCAGGTGTTCATCACTGCTCAAGACTGATCAGTGTCATTTTACCACTCTGCTTTTCTCTGTTGCAGTACTGTATTGTAAAACCAACTATACTGGTTGATCAGTGTCATTTTACATACCACTCTGCTTTTCTCTGGCTGCCATATTTTCTTTTCCTTCTCTATCTGGACTCTGCCCTCTCATCTCCCCTACCCCTTCCTTACTTCCCACCCCCCACCTCTGATTAGCAATGTTGCTTCAAATGTACCTTATGGTTTTGTATGCTTTCTTGTAATCTTAAGTTTTTAGCACTGTTCCCACTTATTTACCAGTTGACTTGCTGTGCTCTGATGATACCATGAATATTGTCTGTACCTCCCTACCTTATTGTGACCCTTTACTTTGACGTGGAACCTTTGTAAATGAGCTGCCTCAAGCTCAAAGGTATTTGTAATCCGAGATTTAAATAAATAAATAATTTTCATCTTTCATTTCTTGGTTTTGGTTGAAGGAGATCCTTTCTTTTCAGTCTCCTAACCTTCTGTTCTGCTTTTAATAAGGTAGCAGTAGAAGTAAAGTAGCAATACTAGTAAAGCTTTATTTTTTAACAGGATAAGAACTTTAGAACCTGAGTAGGCCATGTTTACAGAGTTATCTTGCATTTTGCTACAGATTTAAAATATACAATTTTAGGTAAGAAAAAAAAAACACTCTGGGCCCTATGCAGGAAGAGATCCCTACCCTATTTGCCACAATACGTGGTGTGTATGGCCTGGATACGCACATCCTGGGTGCCCGATGGATGCCCACACATGATTGAATTGCACATTCCCACTTCACACCTTGCCCAGGACTATCTGTGGGGAATCCTGCACAACTGTGTGGCCAGTTCTGGCAGAGGGTGGTAAGTGGGTGTGCCCATGGAGGACTGGTGGAATATGGCATGCACAATGCCCAATCTACTTGGCTGGGCTGGTGTTGGGGTGGGGTTGGGGGCTTTGCATTATGCCAACCAGAGGGTTGCCATAACAAGTATGCACCCCCCAACTAGTGTCCAGAGCACTGCATGACACCTCGCAGCCTGGATCCTGGCCCACCTCAATGCCACAGAGTGTGGGGGGGGGATGATGGCTGCAGGGCACAGTTGTCCAGCAGTGGAAAAAAAACAGAGTTAACAGTAGGGGTCAGGCAGTTCCTACATGGATTACCATGTCCTATGATCTCCTGCTCCCACAGATCAGGCTATCCACCTTGGAGCCCGTTCCAGGTTTGCGATTGGAGGCCCCTGGTTTGGCTTCTGGTCTGGCCCACATCCGTCCTCCCACCTCGGTTGACCCTGCCCCTGGTGTGGATCTATGTGGCCACACATCAGGCTGTACAGGGGTTGTGCATAATGGCCCCACACATCCCATGGGGACAGCTACATAACACGCAATTGTGCAACCTGGTTCTCATGTTTACCGGCATGTACCAGGCCAAATAGTGCATAGGGCTCATAAAATGTAAACATCATTACAAGCTAAAGCCTGCCTAGTAGTGCAGAGAGCTGAGGTGCTTTGCACCTTTACCTTTCCCACACTGGTGACCCGGGTTCGGGAATGGACTGGGGTCATCAGGGGTCAGCTGGGGAGGGAGAGGATTGAGCATCTGGAGGACTGCTCTCCTCCCCCAGGGTGGGGAGGCCTGTCGTCCCCTCCTTAGGCTGCCCCCAGGTGGAGGCCTGGGGTTTAACAGGTTGGGGAGGTACCATAAGGAAGGGTCTGTGGAGAACATTGGGTGAGTGTGCTTCCACGCACGAGTCTGATGCTCCACAGTCAAGGGTGGCATCAGAAAAATGGAAAAAAGGAATGCCAAGGGGTTTCATAAAGCCAGGCCCAGCCGTCTCTGTGCCCGAACCACCACTCATTCCACATCTCGGTCCAACTCAGATTTGTGTACTGGGGGTAGGCCCTTACCCCTCCAGCCCTGCCATGAAAGGGTAACTCATGGGGAGGAACCCAACCAAGCACGCAGCTGAGGTTGGTGGTTCTCCAGCCGGGGGGGGGGGTGCTGGGGACTAGGCTGATGCAGCCGTCTTCTGGATGAAACAGATGAAAACCTATGTAAAAAAAAACATAATTACAAACAACAGTGTAATAACATACAAAGACTTATAAATCTTAGTTGTTCTACATAACCCTAACAATGGACATATGCACATACGTTTTGTCATCTAAAACAGCATAATTGGCATGCAGGGACTTTAACTCTCAGAAGTAGAGTTATCTTGTAATGCATTCTTTATAAGTCTCCTCATCATATACTCTTTCCTTGAATCTCTTCTCTAATAGGTTGTTCTCCAATTTAAAGAGCTAGTGTACTGCCTGGAACTGAATAATAGTAACTTTCAGAAGTAGTCAGCCATTACTTCTTACATCAAAAGTATTTTTTTTTTCTTTTTTGTTTTGCTAATTAGAAGATTTATTACCAGACACTACTACGTGTGATGTGTGGAAGAGCACTCTACCTGGAGGTTGACATAGTTCTGTTTCTCCCTATACATCATCATCATCATTGTGACCTCACTGACAGTGACATCACCAGTAAACAAGAAGAGCCAATCTCCTGCTGCGTAACTGGTAACTAGTGACACACATGATCAATCAGGCTGCAGTGGTTATGATGTATCAGTGAGTGAGGTTACATGCTGATGATGCAGTGGGAGGAACAGAACAAAATATGTCTGCTTCCATATAAAACATTGCTTTTCACATCACATCCAATACTATTAGGTAGAAAACCATTTAATGAGCACACAGAAAAAGACAAAAAACATTTTAGAAAGGGGTTGAGGTTACACCATATGAACTTTGAGAGTGAATCGAGGGAGGTCCACGATGTCATCGCAGTCCTGATATAGAAAATGACCAGAGTTGGGCATAATTGCCCCTGTTTTATTTTTTTTAAATAACCCATGAGCGTTTTTTTTCATAGGGAAACCTGGTTATAATTTGTCGTTATAATCAGCAGGTTAAAATAGCGAACACGCACCGGGTTCCCCTTTTTCCACACTGTGCCAGCTGCCGTCTTCCCATTGTCACGCTGGACACTTCACTGCCACATGCACTTAGCGGAAAATACATTTAAAAAAAAAACTTGCCTCTTATGATTGCACTGTTAGAATGAACATTTTAAACCTACCTTTCCTCAAAGTCAGTAACTATATTAAAGATAAATTATTATGTTGACAGAGGGGCTTAACCAGGAGATAACCATATACATCAACTTGTCATGACCTTTGAACTGTGCACAACAACTTGTCATGACCTTTGAACTGTGCACAACAACTTTTTTATGATCTTTGAACTATGCACAAAAACTTTTGCCCGTACACGACAAGGATTTTAAGTGTATGGAAAATCATACCCAAAAACACTGAACCATATACTAACTTTTTCTATAGCTATTAATCCCAGTTCATGCTGTATATTGTGCCTCTATATTTACATACAGCCAAAGAAATCCTGTTTTTCACTCTATTGCATTTGGTTTATTGAGAACAGCCATACAGTCTCTGACATGGGATCCCTGTTCATCCCTAAATCCTGTAAAATGATATCCACAAAATGTGATCATCTCTCTGTGTGAGGGATTCCATGCCAGTGACAACTGGTCTGCTAGGTTGGTTACTTTTCTGAGTGTATTTTAGGTAACTGGTAGTATGTAGGCACTACTGGAAAGTTGGGTATCAAAAATACATTTTTTTTTGTAATCCAATCAGATAAAAAGGCATTCTCAAGAAGATCTGTTGATGCTTTTTGATATGGCAGGGTAAGACTGTTTTTCAAGTTTTCATATGTTTCCCTGTGTGCAGGTAATCTTAGACTTATCATCTCGATTGCGGGTGCCCAGATCCTCTCACCCCCGTCTGCCTGGTTTATTATCATCTCTTTGTTTTCCTGTAGTGTCCTGATCGTTTTTCTTTCTAGTTTAAATTATTCTTACCCAGACGACATTTACTATGTCATCGGTGTATTTACTAATCTACCAGTTCATTCCCTGGAGAAATGTCATTGAGTTTATGGACTCATGCGCAGTTTTTTTTTTTTTTCGATCTTTATCCCACCTAACCTAGCTGCCAGCCGCCTGGTACTTTCGGCTCGGTCACGGGCCAACGGCTTCCACCCCCCAAATCGGCCTCAGGCCCTCCGGTCACTTTGGCTACCCCCACAGCGGGGCTGCGGGATGCGGAGGGGAGACACCACCGCAGACACCGGGATAGGGCAGAGGGCTGGCCTGGGGGGCTAATTGAAGCCGTGGCGGGCTTCATTGAGGGTGGCTGGCAGCCGTCCATTTTCCGGTTTTCGAGGGAGGCGGGGTCGTGCAATGACGTCAGACATCCGCCCCGCCTCCGACCCTCTCACTTCTAGCGTCAGCTGCCTGGAACTCCCGGCCTCCGCCAGGGGTCCCCAAAGCGCCGAATGCTTGCCCACATCCTCCCCCCGGAGAAGGAGAGCTGTCCGTCGGACGCTCGATCCAACTCCCCCAGGCCGGCCCTCCGACGACCTGGGTCCGTTCCTGAACCCGGTCGCCGTGTCGCAAGCGGAATCCAATCGCCAAGCGGGCCGCCCATGCACAGTTTTGGTTGTCATATCTGGTGTCCACAAAAGGGGCAAAGTGCTGCAACTGGCATGGAAAAAGAGGAAGATTCTGCTAGATTCTGCAAATATTTCTAGATCACAGCTACACTATGCACCAAAGAGGCAAACAGTTTATTGTACTCCAGCAACATTAAGGGAAAGGAACGTCACACATATGCTCCCATAGCTTGCTAGACTGCATACTGTGCACCCAGATCACGTATCTGTGTACACAGACCCTAAGGATGTGGGCAGACGAGGCTCAAAATTGGAAATAAAATGGAGACCCAGATTCCTGAAGAGGACTCATCTGACAAAGCAGATGTCTGAGTGGTAGTGATAGTGGTCGGAAATGGGTTTCGAATTTGGTACTTGGCTTAATGCTCTATTTAAAGAAAGGAGGCTGTTGCTAGAATGTGGTTTTGGCTATTCATTTATTTGTGTATTAAACTTTATATCACATCCTTAAAAGATGTATAACCACATCTATGAATAACAGATGGCATTAAGTAATAGCGTAGTTGTGCAGCCAGCCACTTCATGTACCAGCTCAGTTTTACCACCAGTGACATTTACCATTCACAATTCCATTTAATTCACACTGTACTACTTTCTGGAAAGCTATAATGTAATGATTACCCCCACTTCCTGGCTAAAATGTTGACTTTGATTTACATTTTTTCCCCTGAGGGCATGGCCTGCATCTCAGTGTGGGAGGACGCATGCTATCTGAGATGTGGAAGAATTTATTTTAAAACAGGATTTTAATCAACAATTAAGTGGGGCTTTGCTTCTGTTTTTCCCCAGTGTGACAGCTGGGACACTTGGGCACCAAGAGATAAGAGAAAGATTAGAGGTACTGGAGGAGCTGGTGAGGCTACTCTGCCGAAAGGAGCTGCAGCCCAGAAAAAAATTTCTCAGCCCATGAGCATGGAGGAAGGCCATGGACCGACTCAAGAACCCAACCTTACATGTTTAAGCCACAAACTGGAACAATTATGTAAGTCAGTATCATCAGTTAATAAAAAGCTCAACTCCTTTATAGACCAGCTGGTACTAGTAAGGTCAAAAAGTTCACGGAATACAGTCAGAAGTCACAATGGCAGTGGCACCTCTGGTACAGCCCGACAAAGTACTGCACAACTGCATAAAGGGAACAGCTAGCACTAAGAGCATTCCTCAACCAAGTATGCTGGTCTTGCTTCAGTTTAGATTTGAGTGCAAAATATTTTTTACTTACTGTTTACTGCAGTATAATTTGCTCAGACTGATTCTACTGACTTGAAAGCTGACATTTTGTCTAACATACGCAGCAGGCTACTGGATCTTCCACTGCTGCAGCGCTCCTCTGATGTCAGCTGCAGGGGATTCTGGGATTTGTAGTTGCAGAAAATGTCAGCTTACAAGTCAGCAGAATCAGTCTGATAAATCAACTATACAGCAGCAAACAGTAGGTAAAAAAGAAAAGTTTTTGCACACAAAGTGCAAATTGGGATCAGCCCCACAGCAGGGTGTGGGGTCCCCTTTAAAGAGAACAGGCTGTTGTGGACCAGATTTGAGGTGCAGGAAAATCAGACCTGGTCTATTTATATTTGGGTAGTTGGGCTGCCAGAGGGAGTGGATTTGTTCCTGGTGGACTAGTTTCCTTAAGACCTAGGTGAGGATCTTGAGGGTGATCTGATCAGCATGAAAAAGGCCTACCAGACTATTCTCCAGGGAAAAGTTGCCAAGGTTATGGGCCCCACACAGTTTTGGTTTTCCATGCAAAAGGTCCACACAAGGAGCAGAGTGATGTTATTGGCACATTAAAAGAAGGAGATTCTGCTGGATGGTGTACAGGTACAAATTTTTCCAGATCTCAGCTACGCAATGTGCCAGAGATGCAAACAGTTTGACGGAGACTTGCAACATTAACTAAAAGGAACATCACATGTATGCTCCTGCTACCGCTAGATTGAGTATTGTGCACCAGGACCAGGTATTTGTGTACACAGACTCTAAGGGTGTGGCTAGATGGGTCCAGAAATTACAAAAAGTGAAGCCCCAGCTTCCAAAAGAGGACTCATCTGACACAGCAGATGACTACATGGTAGCAGTAGGAAATCCATTTCTGTTTTGGGACCTGGCTTAATGCTCTACTTTAGAAAGAGGATGTACTGTAACTAGGATGGGTTTTTGGCTATTGATTTTTTTGTATGTTAGTATAACCCCCCCTTGGGGGCTTACGTTATTTGCTCCTGGTTTGCCCCTGTAATGGTGGGAGCCCCATTAGCCCCATTTGTCCTCCATCACAGCCCAGATTTTTGTTGTCTCTTGGTGCCCTCTGACCCCCGGAGCAGCTTTGCAGTTGGGTTTGGCCCCGGTTGGGCTCAGAATGTTGGTCGTGATTTGCCGCCTCTCTGTGCTGCTTCATTGAGCAGGCGGGTGATCACGCATGCACTTAAAAGTGCTTTAAAGTTTCTGATCGCTGTTTGCAGTCAAGAACAAGGAGTGTTTCTTGGTCCCGGTTCCCCAGTTTAGTTATTTAGGGACCGGAGACCAAAGCCAGGCCGGTAAGAGGCCATTTTTTGGGAAAAAATATTAAAGTTAAACTTGGGCACAGAGCAAGTGCTCATGAATGATTCATGAGCCTTCATGCATATTAATGAGGAGCTGCCTGCTGCCTTGGGGGGGGGGGTCAGTGTTTTCGGCAGCAGCAACAGCCGAGTATTTGATATAAGCAGTCGTGAGTGTATTGTATGAAAGGGCATTGTTGGGGCTACCAGGTGGTGAGGACACTATATATAAAAGGCATTCCGTGGCTGCGGCAGGACTCCGAACATAGAACTGCATGGAGCTGCTGCTGAACTTGATGAGGGCTGACATTTTGTTAAAACTTTAACCCCATCCAGCAGCCAATCCCCTTTCTAGGTGCCCAAAACTGTGCCAATGGACCTCTGGGAAGGGGAGTTTCTCAAATTCAGGTGCCTAGATCATGCTCCAAAGAACAATTAGGGGATACTGATCACTATGGTTATTGATGACTGACTGGCTTGAACAGCAAATCAGGAGGCTGGATACCCAAGAGAAAATCCCAGGACTTTTGTTTTTGAGTCAGTCTGTTCCTGGGTGCTTCTTGAGCTAGGAAGATTCTGTGTGAGAGGAACTGGGCTGTCAGAGGTTTTGCTCAGGTCTCAGCTGTGAATTGTGCTGTGGAAACTGAGCTAAGGAGAACTTGGACTGATTCTGAAACTCTCCAGGTACTGTGAATTGTTCTGTTTTGATCAGAAAAACAGCTGCTGCAGAGATCCTGCACTAGTAACCTGAACTGTGCTGCTAGAACTGAGTTGACTTGATGTGGAATCTAGACAGTTGCTGCAGAGGACTCGCTTACAGTCTGAGACTCTGAAAGTAATTCTGAAAAGGCAAAAGCATCTCTGCTGCAGGGTGCTAGCCAGGTTTGGTGGATTTGCTTTGTGGATTGACCAAAGTGGCTGATAGTTGTGTCCCAGCTGAAGCTGAATGACACCTTTTGTGGACAGATTAGAGCTGCAAACACTAATGGGAACGGGGGTTGGGCTAGTCTTGGACCTCCCCTGCAGAGTTTTTTCATCTGAGTGAAAATCGGAGGGCTAGAACCCGTGGTGAAGTGAAGCTGCTCTTTATTTTGGACAGCTTCCTGTGTTTTTTGGTATTTTTGAACTCAGTTCAGGGACTGTAGAGGACTCCCACTGCTGGGGAGTTCTCACCCAGAGCCAGGGAGGGAACTCGTTAACCCCTTTCCAAGTGGGACCCACTGTCTCAGGAGGTCACCGGTGCATACTGAGGTGCTAGGGGATCTGTGATCTGTGTGGAGAGCAGGGCTGTGGAGTTACTTCCAGGTCTGGGCCTTCTGGGGCTGGTGTGGACCTTCCACCGAGCTCTACAATGGGCCAGAAGTGGCTGAAGGTGACAAGTGGCCAGATCATCAATCAAGGGGACAACCTGCAAAACTTTCAAGCAAGATCCAACCTGCCAGGGGAACCAAGACTATCCTCCGTTCTGTTTATTGCTGCATGAATTGAACAGAACTCCACTCTCCAGGACAGCTGGAAATTGTTACGCCAATGATTGTTGAGGTCTACAAACCGTGAGTACCCAGGACCTGATTCCTGGATTCTGAAGGAGTGTAATGATGTGGTCACTTCAGCCAAATTGACAGTGAACCTGGGATTAGGTGAACCACAAAGGGTGAGTGGGACGATCCGTAACACTGGCCTCTCAACTTATAGTGCTGGGCTCCCCACACAAGTGTCCCCCTCTGAGGTCAGACTTAGGGTCCAAATGGATGAGTTGGCCCGGAGAGTAGTTGAGCTGGAGAAGGGGGTGCTGGTTATGGCTCAGGGGGCTGACAGGGTTGTTGAGTGGGGCCCTGTAGCACAGAGTGCCCCGGTGGAAGTGTCAGGTACCCGCCCTGTCGTGCCAGATAGGCCACAGCCTCGGGAGCCCATAATATGTCATCGGTATGGGGGTGACGGCCATATAAGGAAGGGATGCAGGATGCTACTGAATCGTACCCCTGTTAGAGACAGGACACCTGCAAACTCAACCCTGAATCAGGGAAACTATGGAGGGGCCTGGTAAAGGAGCACACCGGGACCCCTGGCAGGTCCGGTTCCATGGCTCACATAAGAGCCTCAGCTGCCAGAATTACGTCAGCTCCAGTTGACATGCACAAGCTAGTGGGACCATCGACTGAGACCACCATTATCATCAATGGAATTTACACCTGGGCTGTTCTTGATAGTGGTTCCCAAGTCACCATTATTTTCAAATCCTGGTATGACAAGCACTTGCAAGATGTTGAATTACAACCACTTGAGGGACTGCATGTATGGGGACTTAGTGAAAAGTCATACCCCTACCTCGGCTATATCAAGGTATGGAAGGCCTTCCTAACCAAAGTTACCAGAGTACGGGGGGCTGTAGAAACCCTGGCTTTGATCTGCCTTTAGTCCAGAACCTACAATGGAGTGCCTGTGCTAGTGGGCATGAATGCGCATCTGTCTGGATGTCTGGCCCAACTGTGCCAAGATAGAGAGGATGAGAGGGATGGTTAGAGAGGCTTACAGAAGGAAGGAGAAGACCCCTGTCAAAGAGCTGGATGACTCTGTAGGAATCATGTGGAGAAGAGATGGGTATGAAATTGTGCTGCTGCCAAACATGAAGTATAACATTGCCGGAGTAGTGAGGTTGAAGAAAAATGTGACAAATCAGTTGCTGATGTTGGACACCCTGAAGGAACATGGGCTGCTGGTGGGACTGTTGGTGAAGCCCAGCATTCTGCCAGCCAGGGCACATGCTTATGTCCGAAAGGTTATTGTACAAGTGAAGAATGCCACGGACCGGGAAGTGGTGGTGAGGAGAGGTCAAACATTGGCAAGAGTTTACTGTTCCGATACAGCAGTGCAACCTGCTGCAGTGGATATAGGTGCCTCAGCCCGGGATGGAACCTGGATTATTTACCTTGAGTGACTCCCCCATCCCGGAGGACTGGAAAGAGTGCAAAAGAAATTAGCCCACCCGGGCCAAGGTGTTTTCTCTACATGAATGGTATGTGGGGTGTGTGAGCAGAAAACAGCATCACATATGTCTTATTGATGAGAGGCCATTCCAGGAAAGATCCAGGCGGCTTGCCCTGGCTGATGTCGATGATGTCTGATGGCACCTTCAGGAGATGATGGCTGCCAGGATTATTTGAGAATCAAGGAGCCCATATGCCTCCCCTTTTGTTGTAGTGAGGAAAAAGAGTGGGGCCATCTGAATGTGTGTCACTTATCATACATTAAACAAATGGACTGTGCCAGACTAGTACACTATGCCCAGAGTACAGGATGCCCTGGATTGTTTAAATGGTAGCCAGTGGTTCTCAGTACCAGATCTGTGGAGTGGTTATTATCAGATCCCGATGGCCCCTAAGGGCTGGGAGAAGACGGCCTGTATCTGTCCACTCAGATTTTACAAGTTTTTCAGGATACCACAGGGGATCTCAGGTGCCCCAGCTACCTTTCAGCACCTAATAGAGAAGGCTGTGGGTGATATGAACTTGCTGGAGTGTTTGGTCTACCTAGATGATATCATTTTATTCAGGAAGACCCTAGAAGAACACGAGGCCTGGTTCCTCAAGGTGATGGATCGCCTGGAGGAGTTTGGACTGAAATTGTCAATTGATAAGTGTCAGTTCTTTCAGACTTCAGTTAAATACGTCAGGCACATAGTTTCTGTGCAGGGCATCCAGACCGACCCCAGCATGATCAAAGCCCTCACCACTTGGCCAAAGCCCCAGACTTTGAAAGAGCTCCAGCATCTGCTTGGTTTCTGCAGATGCTATCGGAGAGTCATGAAGGATTACACCTGGGTAGTTTGGTCCCTACTGAATCTGCTGCAGGGGTATCCACCCACCAACAAAAGCAAGAAAGCCATTTCACCTGGGGCCCAAGCTAATCAAACCAGCTATTTTTGGCCATCAGAACCTTTTGGCGCCTGGTTGGATAAGGAGTATGACCAGGCATTTGAAGAGATCATCTACTGTTTGACACATGCCCCAGTGCTTGCATATGCAGATCTGCAGAAACCCTACGTCCTTCATACTGACACCAGTTTTAGTGGCCTGGGAGCAGTGTTGTATCAAAAGTACCTGGAGGGCTTGCACCCAGTTGCTTTCTCAAGCTGGAGTCTGAACCCATCCAAGTAGAGGTACCAGGTCCACAACCTGGAGGTTTTGGCATTAAAGTGAGCTACTGTGGACCAGTTCCATGACTACATGTACAGGGCCAAGATCACCATGGAGATGGACAACAATCCCCTTACCTATGTGCAGACCATGGCTAAATTGGACGCAGCTGTTCATAGGTGGCTGTCAGCTTTCTCCACCTATGACTACTGTGTGGAGTATTGTCCCGGTCTGAATCATGTGGATGCTGATGCCCTGTCAAGACGCCCCGCCCCCGGGTGTACACCAACGAGCACTCTAGCTGGGCAAAAATATCAGAGCAAGTAGTGAAAGCCCTATGTAGAAGCTTGATGGCGAAGAAACCTTCTTCTTAGTAGAGGATACTCCACATCTGGTGGAATGCTTGGGAGCCTCGGGAAGTTGTCTCCCAGTTGTCTATTGCCATCTGGCCACCTTGGCTGTGAGATCTCTTCAACAGCTGACCACCCAGGACTTGAAAAGAGAACAAAGAGCCAGTCCTGTCACTGGGGAGATAATTTGAGTGCTTCAAAACAATGGGGATCAGACTCAAGTGGACACCATTTATCCCCCTGCTAAGCTTCTGTTACGATAATGGCCAAAGCTACGGTTGAAGAAGGGACTGCTATATTGGGAGACACAAGACCAGCAGGGAGCACCCCGTGAACAGTTGGTGTTACCACAGCAGCATATAAAGACCTTGATAAAGGCATTGCACGATGATATGGGGCACCTAGGTGCCGCGCGCACACTTGAACTGGTCAAGAGCAGGTTCTACTGGCCAAAGATGGGAACAGATGTGGAGAATTATTGTAAAAACTGCAGGAGATGTATACAGAGGAAAGCACTTCCCCAAAAGGTGGCACCTTTGGTCAATATCCAAACCAGTGGCCCCATGAAATTGGTATGTATCAACTTCTTCACACTGGAGCCAGACTCACACAACATCTCAAACATACTGGTGGTCACTGATCATTTTACAAGATATGCCCAAGCTTACTCCACCAAGGACCAGTGAGTTTCCACAGTGGCCAGAGTATTAGTGGAGAAATTCTTTGTGCACTATGGAGCCCCCCAATGGATCCATTCAGACCAGGGCCATGACTTCAAGAGTCGACTTATCAAAGAACTCTTGTCACTGTGGGGCATCAGAAAGTCTCAGACCACCCCGTATCATCCCCAAGGTGATCCCCAGCCCATGAGATTCAATCAGACCTTACTAGACATGCTGGGCACCTTGGATCCCTGAGACAAGCGCACTTGGAGTCAGTGAGTGAGGGCTCTATTCCACGCCTACAACTACACCCGGAATGATGCTACGGGGTTCTTGCCCTACCAGCTCATGTTCGGGAGGGAAGCCCAGTTGCCTGTGGATCTTTGCTTTGGAGTCTCCACCGATGGTCTTGGGGTAGGGGACTATCTGCAGTATGGGAGGAAATGAAAACAGCAACTGCACAATGCCTATTGCCTTGCTTCAGAAATGGTCACCAAGAGGAACCAAGCCAATAAAAACTGTTATGACAAGAAGGTGCGAGTTCAGGATCTGGAGGCCAGTGACAGAATATTGTTACGATGTCTGGGCATACCAGGAAAGCACAAGATCGCAGACAGATGGGGAAGTACGCCGTATGTCATTCTGGAAAAGTTGGAAGGCCTACTAGTATGTATGACTCGGCCTGAGGAAGACACTTGAGGACACAAAGTTATATATCGAAACCATCTGCTGACATTGGTGACTGAATAGTGGACACGGAGAGCTCAATGGAAGATCCTCCTTCACCCCCCACCACTCAAGCTGCTGCATGCAGGAGATGGAGGCATGAAAGTAGTGATGCCATGGGGGCTGGACCTACTCAGGGTTGGGGGCGTCTCAGATGGAGAAAGTACAGATGATGAGACAGAGGGAGAAGGGGATAAAACCGCCCAAAGTTTTTACCCTACCCTAGAGTTAGCCCTACTATTCCAGGGATCGCCGCTAATGTTACTACAATAATAACTCAAATTAAGGCATGTTGTGGTTGACTGATGCACCAGAATGCTTACCTGCACTTTATATTTATAATTCTTGTTCATGTATTCTCTTTTCCTTTGTTTTTACCTGTGTATGATTATATGTTATGCAACTGTTTTGTAATTGCTTTTTTTTTTTTATGATTTTATTCATAGAATGAACATGGTAGTAATCCACTGAGTATACAAATATGCTCATTTACAAGGAACTCCATACAAAAGAGAGACGATGTTCCAGTTACATACAAAGTACAGTTATTACAATAAATAAAAACACAAGTTATAAATATGATCACAAAACCTAATATAATACAACAGTATATATTGCACATACATTCCTATATCACATCCAGAAGTATCCTGAATAATGCATTTCTGCACCACTATCCAACGTCCTGATAGTTACGACAGTCTTGTGGTATACCAATTTGATTTATTAACCATCTATTTATATGAGCTCATGTCACATTAGCTCCTTGCAATCTAAGATAAGGAGGTAATTTATTCAAACTTTGGGGTCCCAAACATACAAATGTAGCACCTCCATGCTCTGTTCTCTTTCTGGGAACTATGAATTGCAAATAATATGTTGATCTCAGGTGTCGAGCTGGGGCATTCAATTTAAACTCTTTATCAATATATCCCGGGACATTTTTCTTGATAACTTTAAACATTAATTTAGTCATATGATGACTTCTTCTATTGTCTAAATTTTCCCAGTATAATTCTCTGTAAAGGGCACAATGATGCGTCAGCCTTGACGCTTCCAAGATATATCTGCCCATTTTATTATACATAGTATCCACTTTTTCAAAATCTTTCTTTGAGGCCCCCACATAGATTATATCTACATAAGGTAATCTATGACTGCTACCAATGTGGTTTTAACAATATGCAACTTGGTATGTCTAGAAAAAATTATTTTTAAGCTTATAAAGCATCCCTAACTGTTGTCCTAATCTTTTTACCATTCTATTAATATGTGCTGTCCATTTACAATGACAATCAATCCGTAGGCCAAGATACTTATATTTCTCAACCTGTTGTAATGCAGAACCATCGGCCACTTTAATGTCCAGGACATTATTGCCATGCAAAGTTTTGTTCTTATGCCTAAATAACATCACTTTAGTTTTCCCACTGTCTAATACTAATTTGTTAGACCGATAATAGTTTTGTAGTTCGTCAAAGGCTTCTTGTAAACCGCATTGTGTATTAGTTATTTCATCCCCTGCCAGATACAAAATTGTGTCATCTGCATACTGATGGCACATTATGTTCTGGTTTCTGAATGCCACATCGTGTGTGTAGAAATTAAAAAGTAGGGGTCCTAAAACCAATCCCTGAGGTACTCCCTGCATCAACACTCCACAGTTTGAATAATATGAATTAAGGTAAACTGTTTGTAACCTACCTTTTAAATAACTACTAAACCAGGCAATGACTTTATCAGAAAAAAATGAAACAGTTTAATTTATATAACAGAATATCATGGTTTAAAGTATTGAAAGCCTTTGACAAATCTATTAAAACAGACCCTGTCGTTAATCCGTTATCCATAGCCTTCTGAATATCACCAGTCACCTTTACCAGTGCAGTCTGCATGCTATAATTTTCTCTAAAACCAGATTGGTACCCTGTCAGAATATCATGCTGATTTAGAAATGTTTTAACCCGTGCTACAATTAATTTCTCAAAAACTTTGGCTGCAACTGGAAGTAATGAAATCGGCCTAAAATGTGAAATTTGTCCCCGGACCCAGTTTTAAAAATAGGGACCACTTTTGCAGACTTCCACTCCACCGGCATCTCCATGGTGGTCAATGACAAGTTATAAATATATGAAAGTGGGTATGCAATTACTGGAGCAGCATATTTTAGCAGTTTCCCACATATTTTATCAGGCCCAGTAGCTTTTTTATCATCTATTTTTAATAATTCAGACAATACTTTCTTAGTTTTTATATGAAAAAAATAAATCTTGTTCCCCCCATTTTCTTGTTATGACTTTTAGGTTATATAATATATTTTTCACTAGCCCCAAATTCACAAAATAATCATTAAAATCATTTGCCACTGTTTGTCCCAATTCTATGTCCCTACCATTTAAACAAAACATCTTTGGATATCCAGATATACCTGGATTTTGCAGTTTATTGATTAAATTCCAATATTTACCCATATTGGAAAATTGTGTTTCCTCCAGGGTTTGTTTATAATATTCAGCCTTGGCCTTCCTCACTTCTTCTAAGTATTTATTTCTTAAAGCCCTATATTGATCCCAGTCTACCTTCCTCATTGTCTTTTTAGCTTTTATCCACTGCTGATTTCTTTTTATTCTAACATCATGCAAACCACCTTTGTACCATATAGCATTTTTTGGGCTATGAAAGACTTTTCTAAGTGGCGAATGTCAATTATGTATTTCGACAAATTCCTCCTTAAAATACTGCTATGCCTCATCAACTGTTGGGATTAACCTTATTCTATCCCACAAAACCATTTCCAGGTCCAACATAAACTGAACATAACCAAAATGTTTAAATGATCTTTTAAACTCCCAGCTTCCAGTTCCCACTCCTGTTTCTTTAGCTCTTACACATATGATGCCTTGATGGTCACTAAAGGCATCTGAGAGAACCCTGCTCTGTTTGTAATTATCTTTCTTTGAAGTGAAAATTAAATCCAGGGTTAATGAGGCTACACCATTCCTGGGGTTAATTCTTGTAAACTCCTCAATCAATTGGTACAAACCCAAACTAATGGACATGTTCATTAATTCATGTTCAGATGCAGTCATTTCCCAATTTTCTTTAAAATCTCCAATCAATAATACTTCATGGGATGATTAATATTTCTTCAAGAAATCATGCATGATGTTATAATTAGATGAGTAAATTTTTGGTGGTTTATAGACCCCCATTAAAAATATAGGCTGAATAAAAGGAAGCTTCAGTTCAATGGCAAAGACCTCTATGCCCTGTAAGTCAGCATCGATGGTAATAGACTTAACATCCAAATTCGATTTAAACATACATCATAACTCCACCACCCCTCTTATTTCGATCTGTCCTAAATATTTGATATCCATCTATTTCTAATAGTGTAGATGGGGTATTGTTGACCATGTTTCACTAATTGCAATAATTTGGGGTTTGAAATCCACAATCCATTTTCTGAGGGCATCCACCTTATTAATTATGTTATATATGTTAAAATGTACACAAGAGAAGGCATCATTATCCAAGAAATTCAGCTCAAATGTTTTTGTTATAATGCCTTGGGTCACCATTTTAAATGAGTTCACTCACTGGTCTAACCCTTCAAATAAATTGAGATGAAATGTTGGTGAACACACCTGTAGCCAGGAAACAGGGTGGGGATGGGGAGGCTGCTCCCGCTCTGCCTCTGGGAGAGACCACTATGGACTTGAATACTAGTCCGGCTGAGCACTGTGAGTGGTATCAGAGCAGCTCCCCTGCAGAGATGCCTTTTGGAGGATCCACCTTGGACTTGAATACTAGTCAGCCTGGATCCTCTAAATGGCCACAGGATAGCCCTGAGGAACAGGAAGGAGATGAAGAGGAGGCTCCTTTTGGAGGGTCCACATCAGAACTGAACACTGGTCTGACTGTGTCCTCTGAAGGGCCACAGGATAGTCCCCCTTAGACAAATGGGCGAGGATGAGGGGACAATGGAAAACTCTGTCCCAACAGCTGAGGGAAAAACAGGACAGGATGTCTTTGACAGTGAAGCAGACTCTGCCTCTAGGCAAGAGGTGGTTACTGGTCTTAGGGTTCAGAAGACCCCAAGGAGGTCAGGAAGGACAGTCCGGCCTATTCTCAAGCTAACTTATGATGCCCCTGGGATTCCCTCTAATTTGCCTTTGTTCATAGTACACAAAAGAGTCTATATTATCCCTAGGTCCCTGCAGAAAGTAGTTATGTGTCCTGCTGATGCCAAACCCCCTAGATCCAAGGGAAAGGTGACCAGGAAAAGTAAGGGGAGGTGAAAGTGTACCTAGGAGATATGAGGGAGAGTTGTACTATGTGGGGTTTCAGTATCCTATGGCTGATAGACGAAATATATGGGGCCACTTTCCATGTGGCCAGGGACTCATGATGGGAAAGGCGTTTCCTGAAACGTGCATAATGTTTCTTGTTTGAGTGTTTTCCCATTTTAAAAATGGTTATGACAATATAGGAAGGATTCAGGTATATAGTTAGAAATGTTATTGTGTTAATGTCAGACATTTATGATACTTTACCCTGAGGCTTGGTGTGGAAGCCAAGCATTCAATGAGGGAGGAAGTGTAACCCCC
Source organism: Neoceratodus forsteri (assembly GCA_016271365.2). Lineage (NCBI taxonomy): Eukaryota > Metazoa > Chordata > Ceratodontiformes > Ceratodontidae > Neoceratodus > Neoceratodus forsteri. Next base: position 426,524,115 of record CM028138.1, read on the forward strand.
CCCTTGGGGGATAACTTTATTTGCTCCTGGTTTCCCCCTCAATGGCGGGAGCCCCGTTGTCTCCCCCCCTTTGTCCTCCATCCCAGCCATGTTTTTGTTGTCTCTTGGTGCCCTCTGACCCCCGGAGCAGCTTTGCACTTGGATTTGGCCCTGGTTGGGCTCAGAATGTTGGTCACGATTCACTGCCACTCTGTGCTGCTTTACCGAGCGGACGGGCAGTCGATCGCGCATTCGCTTAAAAGTACCATAAAGTTTCTGACCACTGTTTGCAGTCAAGAACAGGGAGTGTTTCTTGGTTCTGTTTCCCCTGTTTAGTTATTTGGGGACCAAAGACCAGAGCTGGGTTGGTGAGAGGCTGTTTTTTGGGAAAAACATTAAAGTTAAACCTGGGCACAAAGCGAGGACTCCTGAATGATTCATGAACCTTCATGCATATTAATGAGGAGCCACCTGCGACCTTGTTGGTCAGTGTTTTTGGTGGCAGTGACAGCCTGAGTATTTAATCTAAATAGTCATGAGTGGTATTGTATGAAAGGGCATTGGTTGCCAGATGGTGGAGGCACCATAAATAAAGGGCCTTTTCTGCGACTGTGGCAGGATTCCAAACATAGAACTGTATTGAACTGCTACTGAACTGGATGTGGGCTGTCATTTTGTTGATGCTTTAACCCCATCCAGCAGCCAATCCCCTTTCTAGGTGCCCAAAACTGTGCCAAAGGACCTCTGGGAAGGGGAGTTTCCCAAATTCAGGTGCCAAGATCATGCTCCAATGAACAATTAGGAGGCATTGATCACTATGGTTATTGATGATTGATTGGCTTGAACAGCCAATCAGGAGGCTGGATTCCCAAGAGAAAATCCCATGACTTTTGAGTTTGAGTCAGTCTATCCTCAGGCATTTCTCAAGCTAGGAGGACTCTGTGTGAGAGGAATTGGGCTGTCAGAGGCTTTGCTCAGGTCTCAGCTGTGGATTGTGCTGTAGAAAGTGAGCTAAGGAGAAAAGAAAGAGCTTGGACTGATTTTGAAACTCTCCAGGTACTGTGAATTGTGTTGTTTCAATCGGGAAAAGTAGCTGCTGCAGAGATCCTGCACTAATAGCCTAAACTGTGCTGCTAGAACTGAGTTGATTCATGGAATCTAGGCAGTTGCTGCAGAGGACTTGCTTACAGTCTGAGACTCTGAAGATAATTCTGAAGAGACAGAGCATCTTTGGTGCAGGGTGATAGCCATGTTCGGTGGATTTGCTTTGTGGATTGACCAAAGTGACTGAGAACTGTGTCCCAGTTGAAGCTGAAAGGAACCTTTTGTGGACAGATTCCTCTTTCCCCCACTTCCATTACAGGCTCCCTCACTTGCCACACAGCCCCTATGGAGTGGTACCTGCACAGCCATCAATGAGCAACAAGGCTCCCTCACTCACCACACAGCCCCTACAGAGTGGTACCTGCACAGCCGTCGATGAGCAACAAGGTTCCTTCACTCACCACACAGCCCCTATAGAACAGTACCTACATAGCTGTCAATAAGCAACAAGGCTCCCTCACTCCACCTACAGCCCCTACGGGGCAGTACCTGCATAGCCGTCGAAGAGCAACAAGGCTCCCTCAATCACATCACAGCCCCTACAGAGCGGTACTTGCACAGCCGTTGATGAGCAACAAGGTAGTTAGAAAATGCCTGCTTGAAACACTGGGTTATCTGTGTTGGTGTCTGGACTTTAAGGAACTTTAAGAATTTATATTGGCATAGATCCACTGATTGTGTTTCTGCTTACCGAGCACCCTGTTTTTCAATGTAATCTCTTATGTTAGCTGACCTCTGCTGCAGTCTAGCACAGGAGTTAATTTGCAGTGAAATCTTTATTTCAGCTGACCTCTGCTGCAGTCTAGCACATGAATTCATTTGCAGTGGAATCTTTTATTTTAGCTGATCTCTGCTGCAGTCTAGCACAGGCGTTAGTTATCGGGTGAAGCCTGTATTGTTTTGCTGATTCTTGACTCAGTACTAAGCATGAACTTACCAGTTAGTGTAGTGCTTACAGATCTTTTCAGTTAATTTGAATTTAGTCCCATTCTTTTTCTGTCTCCACCCCACCCATTGTTCAGTGTTCCCCTGCACTCTGGATATCTCTGCGCATGCTCAGTTCACTTCCTCACCCACTCCTTTGTCCAAATTCCCACCCTGTGTTTTTGCCTTTTGTTCTATTCTGTCCTCCTCTTGATTAATACCCTCCTTTCATTACAAGCTGCCTCACTCGCCACACAGCCCCTATGGAGTGGTACCTGCACAGCCGTCAACGAGCAACAAGGTAGTTGTAAAATGCCTGCTATTGCCTTCTGAGGGAAATGCTGGGTTACCTGTGTTGGCCTGTTGACACCATGTGTTGACTGCCCCGCCCATCCCCACTGGCCCTGGGCCATCCCCACACTTATTGGGAGGCATAGGTCATGTGACAGATCACGTGACCAACTTGAAGATTTTCTAAGTAACCAGTTTGCCATTAGCAAGTTATATCTTTTGTCCCCTAGGAGTCACTAGTGAGAACATTATTTCTCATCCCTCTCCTTGTGTTTCCCTCTCCCTAGTCGCTCCACTTCTCCAGATGTCTTCCCCCGCCCCCTAGTGAAACCCTCCAATATCACAGGTGTCTACCTTGGTCTATTACCTCTGCTGAGGTCAGACTCGAACCTCCCACCCTTTACACCAGAGGCAGACATCCTACTACTGTGCTGTTCTTGCAGCCTCAGTTCTTCCTGTGCTTTTGTGACCCATATAGTCTTTGACCCTAACCCAGAACATCTCTTAGCAGCCTACCCAAGTGTCCCCACCCTCCTACTCTCAAACAGCCCCAGGCTTTTCTACATCATGAAAATACATCTTCTGGAAACAGCACTTCTCTTCATTATAGGATTACCCTTTGCCACTCACCCTGCCCTCTATTCAATCTGTGATTTCCCCGCTGTCTCCCCCCACCCCTCTCTATGGGCTAGCATACATACATCCATCTGTCTCAATGATAGCTGCCCCACGGGAAAATGCACTTGTCATGTGGTCCCCTGCTAATGCAGCACATCACTTTCCCCATCCCACCAGCAATGCCTAACCACTTTTTTTTGTTAAATCAGCAAGAACCAGAAGATGCACCCGTATGCAGGCCAGAACACTATTAAAATTGCAAGCCTTAAGACAAACCTGGTTGCTTCTGATGTTAACTGGTAACATCCATCCAAACCCTGGACCTAGACTTAATCCTTCTACCCTGTTAAAAAAGAAAGGAGGCCTAACCATTGCCTCAATGAATATCTGCAGCCTCCTGGCCAAGCATGATTCCCTCCAGGTCTGGATAGCACAGTGTAAACCTGACATCTTATCAATCTTCGAAACATGGTTAACCCCTAGGGTTCCTGATCTGGCCATCCAAGTGGAAGGGTACACCTCCTTTAAACAAGACAGATCTGGAAAGTGGGGTGGAAGCTGTATTGTCTATTTCAGAGACTCCCTTCAGGGATGGGCACTACCATGTCCTATCACTGGTGGCAACTCCCAATTACTACCAGTCCAGGTACAAGTAAGATCCTAGGGTAAATGCCTCTTGTTAGTCACTGTCTACATCCCACCTAAACAGCAATCATCTGGTCTTAACATAGAAACATAGAAACATAGACTTTGATGGCAGATAAGGACCGCTAGGCCCATCTAGTCTGCCCATTTCCCTACCTACAGGATAGGCCGCAGATCCTATTTAACCAACAGCCTATATCTTCCTGCCCCCCCACAAGAATTGCCTTATGTCTGTCCCATGCATTCTTGAATTCTCCCACAGTTTTAGACTCCACAACTTCCTCAGGAAGGCTGTTCCATGCATCCACTCCTCTGTGAAATAATACTTCCTCACATTGCCCCTGGAACCGCCCTCCTTCTATCTTTAAATTGTGTCCCTTGTTCTTGCAAGTCTCTTTTTCTGAAAGATGCTACCTCTTGGACTTTGTTGATTCCCTTGAGGTACTTGAAAGTTTCTATCATGTCCCACCTCCCTTCTTTCCTCAAGGGTATACATATTAAGCTCCTTTAGTCTTTCCTCATACGGCTTCTCTTGCAGACCCTGCACCATTTTAGTTGCCCTCCTCTGGACTGCCTCTATCCTGTCTATGTCCTTGCGGAGATGGGGTCTCAGAACTGGACACAGTATTCCAGATGGGGTCTCACCAACTGTCTGTACAGAGGGATAACAACTTCCTGTTTTCTGCTGCTGATGCCTCTCCTATACATCCCAGTATACCCCGGCCCTCCCTACTGCCTTCTTACATTGCTTGCTAACCTTAAGGTCATCTGATATGATTACCCCCAGGTCCCTTTCCTGTTTTGTTGTTGTTACTACCCCACCCACTGTGTATTCTTCCCTGGTTCTTGTTTCAGGTGCATTATTTTGCACTTTTTGCATTGAACTTAGCTGCCATATGTCAGACCATTCCTCCAACCTTGCCAAGTCCCTTTTCATCCTTTCCACGCCTCCTTGTGTATCAACCCTGTTGCAGATCTTTGTGTCATCTGCAAAAGGCATACTTTTCCTTCAGTCCCTCTGCAATGCCACTGATGAAGACATTAAAAGGACTGGACCCAATACTGAACCCTCACGGTACCCCACTAGCACGCCTTTCTTCAGAGTGGACTCCATTTACAATTACCTTCTGTGTCCTGTTGTTCAGCCAATGTTTTACTCAGGCTACCACCCTGGGACCCACTCCCAGGCTGGTTAATTTGACTAATAATCTTTGTGTGGGACTGTGTCAAATGCCTTGCTAAAGTCTAGGTGGGCCATGTCCACAGCCCCTCCTGGTCTACTACTTTGGTCACCCAGTCAAAGAAATCTATTAGATTCGCCTGACATGACCTTCCCGCTGTGAACCCATGCTGCCTTGGATCCTGTGCTCCACTGACCTCTAGGTACTCAACTATTCTTTCCTTCAGAAGTGACTCCATCACTTTCTCTACCACAGAGGTCAGACTGACAGGTCTGTAGTTTTCTGCCTCTGTCTTGGTCCCACTTTTGTGAAGGGGAATCACATCTGCCTTCCTCCAGTCCTCGGTACCACACCATCCTCCCATGATTTATTAAAAGAGTAGCCAGTGGTTTCACTAGTTCCTTCCTTAATTTTTTAGAATTCTGGGGTAGATTCCATCAGGACCCATTGCTTTGTCCACCTTCAGTTTTAGGAGTTCTTGCAGAACCCTTTCTTCTGTGAAAGGACTGGGATCACCCCTCATCAAGAGTGCTTCTGTTAATTGGATTAGGCACTTCCCTCCTCTTTAGAATACTGAGCAGAAATATTCGTCTCAGTATTCCTGCTTTTTCACTGTCCCCTCTGCCCACCCACCATTTATTCTATTCAGCCTCACTATCCTCCCTTTGTCTTTCACGCCGCTGATGTCCCTATAAAAGGTTTTATCCCTTCTTAACTGAGTTGGCTATCTTTTCCTCAGTTTGGGCCTTTGCTATTCTGACTTCCCTCCTGCTTCTTTCTGCCTCAACTGGTACAGCTCTCTGTCCTGCTCCTTCTGTGTTTCCTTATACTTCTGGAATGCTATCTTTTCTTCCTGACTTTCACAGCCACCTCTTGAGAACCATAGCGCTTTTTTTTCATTTTGATTTGTTTATTTGCTTCACACAAAGGCTTGTTGCCTCTGTGATGGCAGTTTTGATAATTCCCCATTGTTGCTCCACACCTCCTTCTAGCCTGTTTGCTAGTGCTTTCTGAGGCACTCTCCCATTCATGCCAAAGTCAGCCTCCTAAAGTCCAGTACCCTCACTTTTGTATGGCTTGACTCTGTAGCTGAGTTTAACGTGAACCACACTGTTTGATGGTCACTTGTCCCCAGATGGCAACCCACTTCTAGATCTGAGATCCTCCCACTGCCCCTGCAGCACGAGGTCTAAGATTGCCCCCACAAGTGGGTTCCAAACTAGCTGTCTAATGCCTGCCACCTGTAGGGCATCAAGAATGGCCTCTGTTTGGATGTCACTGCAGCAAATGTGCTCCAGTTAACATCTGGCATATTCAGGTCTCCCATCAACAGTATCTCCCCTTTCTCTGCCATTCTAAGAATGCCTTCTATCATATCCTTGTCCATTCCTTCCCCCTGACATGGGGGTCTGTACACAACCCCTGTGCGGATTGTGTGCCCTTTCCAGTCTCCAAGGTGACCCACAGTGCCTCCTCTCCTCCCTGTTTACTCTTTTGTTCAGTTGCTTTTATCCCTTCCTTTACATAGAGAGCTACTCCCCCTCTTCTCCCTGCCTGTCTCTCCTGTAGGTTATGTACCCTGGTATGTTAACATCCCAGTCATGGTTCTCTGTGTACCATGTTTCTGTGACTGCTACGATATCCAGGCATCCCTCTTCCATTAAGGCCACCAGCTCAGGGAGCTTGTTGCCCAGACTACGGGCATTGGTACTCATTACCCTCCATTTCCTGATGGCCTTACCCCCTTTTGCCCCATCCCTGTCCTTCTTGCCTTTGTCACTTTCTCCATTTACCCCTGCCCTTCTCCCTAACGACACCTCCATGTTGGTGTTTGCCACACTTACTACCGTGATTGTTTGGGGGGGGCTAGGATTTTCCTGCTCCTTTCCAGTGCCTCCCCCCTTGGCTAGTTTAAAAGTTTAACATAACCCTTAACTACTTCTCCAGACTCTGCAAAGAGTCTGAGGTCTTAGTGCTTGGAGACTTTAATGTAAACTGGTTGTCCCCCGAGGTATCATCTTACAAAGATACCATCTCCTCTATCGGTATGACCCAGCTGGTGAACTCCCCCACCCATACAAATTACCGTACTGGAACCAGCATCCTACTCGACTGGGTAATCACTAACCACTCCAATAGGTTTTCCAGGATTGTAGTACTCCCAGACAGTATAAATGACCATTCCCTCATCCTCTATACATGGACGAACAAGGCCACCAAAACAATCACATCCAGGGTACCAAAGGCTGGGCAACTTGGCCACCTAAAAATGCACCTAAGTCTACAAGACTGGTCAGCCACCTACAATACCGCTGATGTTGACATAGCACTTGAGCACTTTGTGCGTACTTTCAATGCATCTTGTAACATCTATGCCACCACAAAAAATGGAAAGTGAAGGGAACCAGCAAGTCCTGGATCACCCCCTCCCTTCTCAAACTTATGAAGACAAGGGGCTACCTGTGGTGTAAGGCCCAAAGCACTGGTTCCAGTACAGATGCTCAAAACCATAGAACTGCTCATAACAAATGCACCTATGCTATCCGCCTCACAAAGAGCTGGTACTTTAAGCAGGAACTGAACAATTTCTGGGGAGACAGCTGAAAGTTTGGGGAAAATATCAAAACCATAACTGGTAAACCTAGCAAAACTCCCCCACCCCATGCTCAGTGTTGATGGGAAACTGACCCAGGACATCAATGTGATTGCCAACACCTTCAACAGGGCTTTCACTGACCTTAGCAGGCTGCTTCCTCCCAACTTTCTTAACCCCCAAAGTGGCCCTAGCCCCAAGAGCAGAGGCAACCCTCCCCTGCTATCTAAAAAACTGTCTCAATATCAGAGGTCAAAAAATACCCCAAGAAGGCAATCGGGAATTCATGGTCCAACGGTGACTCCCTTGACCTAAAATTAATAGGTCTCACCCTAGATGACGTCATCCATCCTTTAACCCACATCTTGAATATGTTACTCATTATAGCAAAAGTCTCTAAGCTCTGGAAAAAGGCCATGGTCACCCATATTTCAAAAGTGGTGACCAATCCAACTGCTTGAACTACTGACCTATAGTGATACTCCCAACCCTCTCTAAAGCACTCAAAAAAATTGTAAGTGATCACCTTGTTGACTACCTTAACAAGTACCAGCCCCTTTGTCAGGAACAACACAGTTTCTGACAACAGCACAGTACTACCACTGCAGTGGTTGAGTTCACTAGTTTCATCCATAATACCTTGGACCATGGGCACGTGGTACGTGCTACCTATATCGACCTAACAAAGGCCTTTGATACGGTTCAACCATGAACTACTCCTTTATCAATTATCCCTCACCGTCTCCCCCAAGACTCAGTGGGGTGGTTCTGGAGCTACCTCACTGGATGTATGCAACAGGTGAAAATCTTAGACACTCTCTCTGATCACTGTGAAGTGACAACAGGGGTATCATAAGGCTCAATCTTGGGGCCCCTACTATTCAGCTTATTTCTCAATAATCTCCCAATGGCCTGCCTAGATCATATCCTCTTGTATGCTGATGGCACAGTGCTGTATTCAATCCAGGTCAACCCTGCTGTACTTGAAAAACAAATGCAGACTTGCTTCTCAGTAGTGGAGTCATGATTCCTTAACCACAAGCTTCTCAACTACAAGAAGACAAAGACTATGCTCTTTGCCACACTCCAAAACTAACACAAATCCTATTATCTTCAATTACATATCAACCAAAATGAATTTCTGGAAATGGTCCATACCTTCAAACGCCTTGGGGTAACCCTCGATTGTGCCCTCTCCTACTCACAGCACATTGATTTGGTTGCAAAGGCCATTAAGTCCAGAATTGGCCTACTGCACAAATACAGACATTATCTAACTGACAAAGCCCTTAGACTTGCTCTATCATATCGATTATAGACTATGGACTGGTGGTCTATGGTGCAGCAAGCAATTCAGTGCTCCACAGAATCAAGGTTGCCCTCAACAAATCTGGTAGACTGATGCTTGGTGCCCATTGCATGATGCATACATGTGAGCTCTACTACCATACTGGATGGCTCAACTTGGAAAATAAGAGCCACTACCAAGTTTGCCTCCTAGCTAAGAAGGTCACCCTGGGCCTCTCTACTCCTGGGGTGCTGGGCCTCCACCACCCCAATAACAGCGTCAGGAATACTAGAAGTGTGAGTAGCTTGACCCTAAAAGTTCCCTTCTCATAAGGGGCTAGAAGAGGAAGGAAGCAGTTCATTTCAGAGAAGTGACTGTTGAGTTTTGCTGATTTTATTGCTGTTGTTATTGTTTCTTTTATAGCTGATTGTTGCTTTCACTTGGTACCAGGTTGCTTTCTGGATTCATTTGGAAAGTTACCTGTTTGGGTGATTTTGTAGGTGCAGCTAAGTGTTTCTGTAGGGGGTTTGCTGGTCTGACTGATTGTCTCTGGTGATCAGGAGGGACCCATACCCCCCACCTTCCCCTAGCGCATCACTTCCTTTATACCATTAACCTGTGACATCATACGTTACCAGCTGACTGCATACACACACTGTTAGCCATCTTATTTCAGTACACAGCATAGGCACACACCACACCCTGACATAAATCTACATTCCTTGATACATCATACCACTAAAAAGTATAGACAGTGCAACTATATATAGCTGGGCACTGGACATGGTATAGAAGAAAAAAGCAGCAGAAGGTACAGGGCAATAAGGGGAAGTTACGGCAAGGATAGTAGAAGGAAGATGATGGGTGTGGTGCTTTGCAATGGATGTGGGGCGGCAGTGTTCAGAAAGACCTTCTGGACACTGCAGTGCTGCCCTATCTGCAGGCACCTCTCTGTGTTGAGTGAGGCGGTAGCTAAACTCTGATCAGAGTTGGCGAGGATACAGGCAAAATTTTCCCCCATACAGAGACCACCATCTCCACCACTGCTCCCTCAGAGGTTGCCAAGAAGGAGGGAAGGATGGACTATGGTGGGCTTGGGAAGGGTGCAGGAGGCAGCACAGAGGCACATCCCCCAGCTGGTGGTACTTCACAACTCGTATGCCATCCTGGCAGAGCATAGAGATTGTGCAGCATCTCCAGAAGTGAACACCATAGGGGTTGAGAGGGTCATCCAGGATGGAACCCCAAGGGCAGACACAAGGAGAACACACAGGAGGAGGAAGCAAATCCTGGTTGGGAACTCCATTGTCTGGGGGATTGAGATGGGGTCAGGTAGCAATGGTGAGAGGGAGGTAATGTGCCTACCTGGAGGCACAGTTTGGAAGGAGGGCAAGCAAATCTTTAGGATTGCAAGAGCGGTAACAAGGAGGGGGGAAGCTGGATGTCATTATTCACTTGGGGACTAATGACCTGGCTAGAGATGGGGTAGATATAGGAAGAGTACAAGAAGAGTTTAGAGAACTGGGGAGAAGTCTTGGGCAAGTAGCACACTGTGTCACCTTCTCAGAGGTGCTACTTGTCCATGGCAAGGGGGAAGGGAGGGACATCCACATCATTGAAGTCAACAAATGGCTGAAGAAATGGTGCGGAGAGGTGAGGTATGGCTTCATTGGGGACTGGAACCTCATCTGGAGTGATGAAGGACTATATTCTCCAATGGTCTGCATCTATCCAGGGGAGGCAAAGGTATCCTCTCTGAGAAGTTTACATGCATCCTTAGTGATCATTTAAACTTGCCAAGGGGGAGGCATAGACAGTCAAGGGGATTATCATAGCCCAACCCTACAGGACATAACTGAAAGCAGTAAGGACCGAATAACTGCACAATATCTAACCATAAAACTACCATGGTTACAATGGGGGAGAGAACAGAAGGTACATCACTAATGTGGGGCAGAGCAAAGACCAATAAATAAGGAACAGTAAGGGGGTACACAGAGTGAAAGGTCATGTGCACAAATGGCAGCAGTCTGGGAAACAAAATCCTAGACGTAACAGCACTGATGGCAGACACAGACCTGGACATTGTGGCTATTACGGAGACATGGTATGCAAGGAACCATGACTGGGAAGCAGCCATACCAGGGTATACACTTTTTAGAAAGGATAGGGAGGGGAAGAGGGGAGATGGGGTTGCTATGTACGTAAAGGAAGGGATCAAAGCTATGGAGGCTCAGGGATCCAGGGAAGAAGCAGAGGCATTGTGGGTCACTCTGGAGTCGGGGAACAAAACAACCATCTGTGCTGGAATAGTTTACAGGCCTCCCACGCAAGGGGAGGATATATAGTACAAGTTACATTAAACTGTTCCATCAACTCACTGGTGTATCTTTTTTTTTTTGTGATGCTACTGCAGTGGCAACTCGAACTGTTGAAGTTTTCAACTATTTTCCAACCATCCTTCACTGCCTATTCAACTCACTTGTAACTGTTTAGTGAAATGTCAGTAGCTGCATTTTCATGGCATTATTTATAAATATCACAACATTCCTTAAGAGCATTGTTTATAAATATCACAGCATTCCTTAAGAGTTGTTTAGTCTGCCTTCTGAAATGAAACTCATAAGCACTCAGCTGAATATAAAGCTTATAGTACATAACAGCTAGATGCAAACCAATACTAACCTTTTACTAATTCATTGAATTAAACACTGCACAGATTAGGAAACTCATTGAACAATTCTACACCAGTGAGTTGAGGGAACAGTTTAATGTGACTTGCACTGTAGATCTAGTATTAGTGGCAGCCATCCATAATATGGCAGCCAAATGCAAAGTGCTACTAATGGGTGACTTCAACATGCCGGATGCAGATTGGAATACCCAGTCTGCAAGTGCATCGAGGAGCAGGGACCTCATGTCTGCCATGTATGGGGCAAACCTAAGGCAGCTGGTGGTTGAGTCCACCAGGGAGGGGGCAGCACTGGACTTAGTGTTGACAAACGGGGACAGAATCATGGATGTTGAGGTGGGCAGTCCCCTTGGTACCAGTACCACAGAACTGTGTGGTTTAGAGTCAACACATTGGCAGAAGTAAGCCATTCAAAGATTAAGATCCTAGATTTCCGGAAGGTCAACTTCATGGAGATGGGGGAACAGCTCAAAATTGCCCTGGCAGCAGAAGATACGGGGGTGAGGAGTAGAAGAACAGTGGCTTAGGCTCAAGCAATCCATAGCAGGAGTGACAAATCAATGTGTCAGATTGCTTAACAAAAACAAAAGAAAGAAGCGGCCACTGTGGTTCTCAGTCAGTAGCTGAGAAAAAAGTATGGCATTCAGGAAATGCAAAGAAACACAGAAAGGAGAAGACAGACTGAAATATCTGGAGAAGCAGAGAGAAGCTGGGAAAGCTGTCAGAGGGGCTAAGGCAAGAAAGGAGGAAGGAATAGTACAGGCTATTAAGAAGTGGGATAAGACCTTCTTCTGTTATATTAGTGAGAGGAAGAATGACATAACTTTTTAAATCTGCTCTTAAAACATATTTATTTGGACTGGCTTTCCCAAATCCTGTTTAATAATTGTTCTAAGAATTGCTGAATTTTAAATTGTGTTAATATATATTATATTGTTGTTTTAATGGATGATTTTTGTACAAGCGCTTGAACCTATTGGAATTGTGCTTTGATTGATTTAATTGTTTTTAGGTGCCAACAAGCATAGCTTGTAGCACCTCTATAGTTATGCGTACTCTTTTCTGCATTTAGTAAAGATTAGGATTACATTCAATCTGAATAATTCAGTTGCCGGTGTCATTGCTGATGTCAGTGACAGGGCTTGATGTAGGTTTGCAGACCATTGAATTGTTAGTTCTATGTTGCAGACAGTCAACCAAATGAGTTCCAGCTGAGGTGTGTGTGTGTAGATTTGAATGCAACTTGAGCTGGAAGCATTCCAACTACAGAGTCTTAATGACCAAATCCCATTACAGCTGTGCACGTGTGGGGTGGGGTACACACCTGCACTGAGTTAGAATTCATATACAGACTGATGCACATCGAAGACAAGCTTGAGTGAATACCTCAATGTTTGCTTGTGTGTTGTACATATTTTTCTTGTTCTTTCTCAATACAATTTGTGATTTGGTTGCTAAAGAGTGGCTAATACTGCACCAAATATCAACTGTCTTCTTGATTGTTCCTAGTTGCAAGATATACAATACCAAAGAAAGGAAGTCTGCCCTGAAACCCTGTGCCCAACCCTGTGAGCCTATAGCTCAGTGGTAGAGCAGTGGGATGGTAGTCTGGGGGCCTGTGTTCAGTTTCCAGTAGGTAACATTATTTTTTCTCACTACAGTTTATAGTGCTATAAACAACCCACAATAGGGTATGGGGTTTGTGATTAATCCACACCCGGTTGTGTTGTGAGACATGAGGATAGCAAGAATGCCCTCACAGCAGCTGGGGTGTGGATCAACTGCGAATAATCCCATACCCTGGAGTGGGTTATTGCACTTATAACATGAGGTAACAAGAATTGTGAGAAAATTAAGAGAAATGCATTTCTGCACACTTAAAACTGTAAAATTTATTAGGTATGCTTCCACCACATGAAGTAGTTCCACTGTGGAACTACTCTCAGGAGTGCACACAGCATGTAAGATTATGGGGCACTGTTACAGTACTGCACTGTTTCACATTTGGGATATGCCACACAGACACTGACACTAAATACAGAGAGACTGAGAGGAGACTGCAGAAATGCTGAATAAAATATTCTGCTCGCCCTGTCACAGGAACATGTTGAGCTGCTCTCTCTCTCACTCTCTCCCACAACCACCCTGTTCTGTGTGTGTGTGTGTGTGTGTGTGTCTCTCTCTCTCTCAGACACTGTCTTACAGAGACACAGACACATTAAGAGGATACTGCAGAAAAGGGTGAATAGAGAAAGAGTCACAGAACACTACTGCAAGGGTGAATCAAATGTACCACTCGCGGTGTCAAGAGGATTGGCGTGATGTGCTCTCTCGCTGTCTCTCTCTGTCATGCAAACAGCAGACAACCTAACAATGGGCCTCAGCTGTGCCCTACACCTGGACATCACGACCCGCTATCAGGAGCACAAATGGTGATCAGTTGGCGGGGTTAGAGAACAGAGGAGAAATTGCAGAGCATGGGAGGAATCTTGTCTTGAGAAGCGTATGAGGACAGCCTGCACTCTACTGCTGGATTTCTGAAGTTACAAAACAAAACAATAACCTCAAAAACCATTCATAAAATGCAATGTCTCGGTATCTTTTTTGCAGCACCAATGCTGCTTCGTGCCACTGCGCCAGGAGCTGACAGCCACAAAGAAGAGAAACTGCACTGAGAAATGGACATGCAGGCATCATCAAAATTAAAAAAAAAAAAGTTTCCGACCTGTCACATCCCAGGTTTGTCTCTCACTTCACAGCTGCTGCTCTGTACTGCTCTTTGCTTGCAGTTGTACAGTTGCTGCCTTTTTGGTTTCAGTTTTGGCAGCAGATAACGAGTGCCACACTGTCCCGGGATATATCGAGTCAGGCAGCGTCACAACTGTGCGTTTACTAGCAGCTACTGCACGGTCAGGTGATGCTGTCTAACCAACTTGCTTTCTTTTTTTGCCTACCCCATGTTATAAGAGAAATTGTTATGCTTTGTAAGTGATGCAGGGTAACTCTTGGCAATATTGTGTTTTTCTTTCTTTCTTTCATTCTTTCTTTCTTTCTTACAGTTTATTTACTAAGGAAAGTCCAGCAAAGATGCAATATCTTAATTTCCACGGGGTTCTCTTTTTACTCATTTTGTAAAGTATTTACCCTGGACAGTCCAGCTTAGATGTAACATTTCATTTGCAGTAACTTGCTCGGGGTCACACAGTATTTGGCTGTATCAAGGTTTAAATCTGCAATCTCCTGTTTCCCAATAGCTGGGGAAGAAACAGGTGCCAATGAATATACAGTTGATCTTCATAGAATTACCTCTAATGTAATGGGTTTGGGCAGCCCGATTAAAAGTGCTCTGGTATTACAGGAGTTAGTCATGATAGCCCTCTTGCAGGAGCCACACCTCTCCCAGCAGGAATATGCAAAACTGGCTAAAAAACAAATCGGGATATACATACTTCATCCTTTGTAGACCACCCTCTCTGCTGTAGAGTAGCAATTCAAAAAGACTCCCCCTTTAAAACAGATCAGGTTGATGAGGATGCGGAGGGTTGGATGACTCATGCCACGGCAATGCTGAGAAACATACCCTGCACTATTCTGAACATTTATTCCCCTAATGATAATGTGCCAAAAAATAACTTTTCTTTTTCCAAAGAGTGATCTTGTACATAATGACTGATCCTGATAGGGTACTGTATTATTGGGGGTGATTTTAATTGTGTTCTTGACCCTATTAAAGGCAAAACGATGGGAACCAAGAACCACCAGTCCAGAACAAGTAAAATGTTGGTGAGAACTATGCACAATATGGGTCTGTCTAATGCTTGGAGATTTAGTAACCCCCTTAGTCAAGATCATACTTTCTTTTCTAAATCTCAGAGCCAGTATTCCTGAGTTGATTTTTTTTTATACCGTAAGAGAGTGACTGCAAGAGTGGAGCCCACCAGGATGAAACCCAACTCTGCAGAATTCTGCAGTAGAGTTACTGCAGCAAACAATGCAATTTCAATGGGAGTTAATCCCTTTTGTCATGCAGGAAACCTGTGACACTGCGCTTGATCCTGGCAGGCTTCACTATAGTTAGGGGCAGCTGAATTGAGACAATCGTTACTTTAGACCATGTCCTGGTCACTTTGGACCTGGAGTTATTCAGACCCCTCAAAAATCCCATCTTGAGCAGGGGGCCCGGCCCATTGGCATAGCAGCAGTGCTACCATTTGCGATGCTGACGCCCCTGGTTTGGGAATGAGTTTGGGTCATCAGGAGGCCAGCCAGGAGGAGGAGGACTGAGCATCCCAAAGGATGCTCTCCTCCTCCAGGGAGGGTGGGTTGCCATTCTCACTGCAATACTGCCACCTGGGTGACCACAGGTGGCAGTGCAGTTGAAGATGCTGTGGTAGGTACAGACACAAGCCAGGGGTTTGGTGTGGCAACACGCTCAACATGCACAAACACTTAGGACCTCCCAAGTGCAACTGTGTCAATGCGATAGGGAGAAAATGAAGGAAAATGGCCCTACTGCCCAAAGAAGGATGGATCCCAGTGGACCTAAGATGACTGCCCTGGACCCCACTAAGCAGTCTGAGGAGTACCTCTCCTCTATCCCGTTCGGGTGGCACATCCAAGGCAACATGGCAGTAGGTAGCTGAGGGGGGGGGATAGGGTTCAGTGGAGCCAGGCACCTTGGGGATTCCAGAGGGTGTTTGGCATCTGGAGTATTGGAGGCATAAACAGAGTATAAAAAAGCCCATCTGGAGAACAACTGTTTCCCTGTTAAATGATCTGGGTGACAGGTGGAACTGGGGGCCCCAAACTTTGCTGGCGGTATTTGCCAGGATAGGTATAAAGGAGCACATTTTGCAAGCATCTTGTCTGCATCAGGGGGTCACATTTCAGGAGGTAAAAATATCTGCCTTATCTACCCAGACCTTTCATTATTACCAAACTTTAGTGGAAACAGTTTGACATGATCAGGAAGGACCTACGGGAGCTAAAAATTCACCATTAGTTGCTTCCAGCAGTAAAGCTCCCTGTTACATCTATTATAACCTGAACGATATTGTTAAATTTATTCATAGAAAGATGCAGGATGAGTATTCTATATGGGGAAAAGAGCTGGAGAGTTCCAAGTACAAAGACGAATCCCTTAAAGGAGCTAGGAAATCATTTTTACATAATTAACTGCCTTTCCATCTTCCTTTCCATGCCAGTTATGAATTCTGATATGTTTTGACCAATTTTTGATAAATAATCTAGCTTTGGGGTGCCCTCCAAAATACATAGTGTTCCACTCTCCTCGCCAGCTACTGCTCTTGCATATTTCTAAGGCATTCTATGACCTCAATAACACTATTCCACGCTATTTATCTGAATGACCTGGAATGGTGTTGCTGATTACATAGACTGTTCAGGCAGTATGATTTATTTATTTAGATTTTGATAACCGGGTAAGCTCACTGAGACCGGAGGTCCCTTTTTCAGGAGCGACCTGGTTTAGTTACAAACATAGATTACGTACATTGGCACGAGTATACAGTAGATTAAACATTCATTGGGTAAGGCATAGAGTACATTACAGAGTGTGACAGTTACATACACAAATTTCCTGTAGCGTTACATCATACATGTGACAACTTAACACAAATGCTTAGAGGGTGAGGTAGTAACAGCAACAGGGCAGGATAATATAATCTCACCATAGGTTCATAAACTGGGAGCTAACGATTACAGTCACAAGGACTAGGCTCCAGCAGGTACACTTTCAAGCCAGACTTATATCCATGAAGAGTGTGACAGTTTGCCAGGTCCACAGAGAGAGGGTTCCATAAGTGCGGGGCAGCATATCGAAAGGATCGCTTGCCGTAATTTGTTCGGACTCGGGGGATGTTAAGGGGACGGCCTGGGGAGGATCTCACTTCTCAGCACCGGACTTTGGGGTTGAGCAGACCACACAGGTGAGGAGGAGGGCCAGCAATGGTAAATTTAAAGGTCAAACACAGGGAGGAGTAGGCCAGTTTATGTCATATAATAGGCCAGTGGAGATCAGCAAGGACCTCAAAGTGGTGCCTCCTAAGAGGGGAGTTGGTAGCGAAACAAGCAACCCTACGATAGAGCACAGTTAGTTTTCTTAGTTCGCCCTCCCTAAGGAACTGCAGCAGGGGAGCTCCATAGAGAAGGGAGGGGAGTAGGGTGCAGCTGGCTATGGCATACCAAGCCTCAACAGAAAGAGAGTTTCCCAGCCTGTAGAGAAGTCGTAACTTCTGGTGGAAAAGAGAGAGCTGCAACTGCTGAGGAGAGAGGGATTCAGGGTAGTCACAAAGACAACAAAATTAGATTTTTCATTTAACAAAAAGGTCAAAACATATCAAAATATTGGATAGGCATTAAAAGGACAACAAGAGGACATCTAGAAGTGTAAAAAACTGTTTCCTATCATGTCTAAGGGTTCAGCTGCAGTGTAAACACTTTATTTTTTGCAGTAATGGAGTCGGGAGATATGGACCAGCATGACTTTTACTTTGTACTTTGTAACACTGTCTCATTGGCCTAATGGGTCGGGAATAGAACTATGGTGTTAAAAGATGGCAATTCCCACCACGTGCTAGGCTGGCCCCGTCTCCCTCCTTGCCTCTGCTCTGTAGCATGGCAGTATCAGTGTCCCTTTGTTAAACTGGTCATTATGAGACTTTTTTTTTTTACTGCTGACAGACAGTCTGGAGCTAATGTAGTTCTTCTGCAACCAACGTACTGTTTGATATCTGTTGATGCATTCTGCAGAAATTTGTGTCATTGATATGTTTGCTTTAAATTTATTGTCCTAGACCTAGAGACAATTCTCCTTTGTTTTCATTACAGTCTTGGGGATGTCACAGCCAACCTAATTATGAGGCTTCAGGATAACTGCAGCTCACCCTTCATACAGTATACTTATACTGCATTACAATGAATCTAGTTTCTCTCCTTTTTTTTTTTTACTATATGTTCATATGTATAGTCACAGTAAGAGTGCATTCCGCAGTGCTTTGGGTGAGAGATCTGTGACGCGAAGAGGAGCAGTTGTAGCACACAAAGAACTTGAGAAGAAACTCTTATAACCATAAGAGATTCAGTAACTGTACACATAAACATATTATAAATCATGTTGAAGAGTGCCATTTTTTACAAAATGGGACTTGGGTTCAAAATTAAAACATTTGCCTTTGTAGAATATTGCAGAAACCCCTGTGAGTGGAAATAGACTACGCCAACTGAACTTAGAACTTCAGAATTTTAAAGCTATGTGGATGAGACACCCTCTTATGGCTATAAGAGTACCTGAAATGTTTAGGAAGTAAACAATCCTGATTGGCTAAGAATGATGCCATGATTTATAATACAGAGGATATAGAAGTGTGCGCAATCATACACAACAACGCTATTTTTCAATTGAGAGGTTTCCATGGTAACAAAAAACCTTGGTAGCGCAGCGTAAATCTGTTGTGTCTAATTTGATAACACCTTTATACCGATTGTTTCTTATTTGGGGATGTGACGTTGCTTCCTTGTGGGTCTAGAATGTTTAAAAGTAGGCATGTATATATGGCTGTTATGCTCTTTTGTTTTTTAACATTTATTTCTGAGATCAATACAGAATATAGTCTTTCTTGGGTGTTGAATATTTAAGCAATAAGGCATGACAGGGGGGTTGTTATGGTGAGATAATGGCCCACCTTGGGTGGGTTGAAGCACAAGGCAAAGCCGAGT
Organism: Neoceratodus forsteri; assembly: GCA_016271365.2. Taxonomy (NCBI): domain Eukaryota; kingdom Metazoa; phylum Chordata; order Ceratodontiformes; family Ceratodontidae; genus Neoceratodus; species Neoceratodus forsteri. Next base: position 426,543,167 of record CM028138.1, read on the forward strand.
GCTTGTACCACCGGAGAAGGGCCATTATGTAAGCAATAATACCCTCCAGGGTGGGCAGCATTGGGAAATACCGGCCTGCCCAGGGGCATAATGAGGCCCGACGCCACAGGTGGAGGGCCTTATAGCCCTTGGAAGGTCTGGTATTCCCCAATACCGCCCACCCCTGAAGGGTATTACTGCACTTAGAAAATGGGCATCTGTGCAAATTTTAATTAACTAGTAAAAATAACAGAGGAAGTGACTTTCAAAATGAACAGAAATATGAAAAAAATGTTTTGTGGTAAAGTAGTTCCTCAAGTTTCAGTGCTGTTCCATCTCATATGTCTCACACACACACACACACACACACACACACACACACACACACAGCCATTCTGTTTCAGTTATCTCCCCCCCCAAAAAAAATACTCCTGTAGAGGAAGACATAGCAGACGTATTAACTTTTCCCCTAGAAGTGTGCTGGTATCATTTTTACCCTTGAGAGCACGTTCAGCGCAGTTTCTGGAAGACTTTTGCTTACTGTTACTTTGCCATTTTGAAGACACACTTGTTAGGTGCATGACCTCGAGTGACCCCACTAAATAAAAGCAGGAAGTGGAGTTGCAATGCGGCACAGTAGTGCTCTCCGTGTTTTTTTTTTTGTTTTTGTTTTTTTTAAGATTAAGAGATTTTGTATTGTTATAGTTTTGGGCTGGCGATGAGAATGGAGAAAGTACAGTTTCTGGGAAGTTCTGTAGCTCATCTGCTTTGTGTCCTCCAAGGTCGATTGGGATCAGGGGTGTGTGTGGTACTGTCAGACTGGCAGACACGCAGAGAAAAGTAAGGATAATGTTCCATGTTTTTTACACAGTAAGCAGGTTTTTAAGCATATTACAATTAACTGAGACAAGGACAGTGGGTGGGGGGAGGTCTGAAGACTTGCCTGGCTGTTGAGTGGCATGCTAAGAGGGAGAAAAATGGCAGATTGCGAGTTTCAAAATTCGGTGTGCCCAAGGATATTTTAAGTACTAGGGCACCCCAAAATGGCACTTGTTTTAAGCAGGTGTCTATCGAGAAATACCCCCCGCTCAGATCAGTGTCCTAGCCAATTGGAAAGCTAGGATTCTCGTACCCATTTTCTAACCCACCATAACGCCCCCCTCTGGAGTGCCTTATTGCAATTATGAAATGGGTCTATCACTACTGATAAATCAGATATTTTCTAAAATACTTTATGTGTCATTTAATAGGAAATGTAAATAAAAAAAAGTACAAAAATCTTTTAAAACAAAAAAGTAGTACTATTTGGTCGCTGTAGTGTTGCCTCCTGGCCAGCAGGTGGAGGCATTTCTGTGTATGAGAATGTGATGGACCAATGGAAATAGTGAGGGTAGGCAGATGTTTCAATACATAGTGTGTCGTCGAGGAAATTTGTCAAGTTATTAGGTGCAGTCGGGAGCCGTTCGGAGTGATGTACTGTAGAATTTAAATTGTGTAGAGTCCGGGGATTGCAGTATGGTGTGGTGAGTGCAATGGAGGCAGTTGAGCAGCAGTAAAAGCGTGAGAGACTGTGGGGCTAAAAACGGCTCTTTAGAATCACAGTCTGCAGCTGAAGTTGGTGGTGACTGCTGTAGTAAAAGTAACAAGAATTTGTCAATGCTGAATGTTTGCTTGCTGGTATTGGCAGTGGTAGTGTAGAAGTTACAGAGCTGAGTAATAGTAATGGCAGTGAAGTACTGAACTAAAGCCAACCCCACCACCACCCTGCAGAGAATGACAGGCATTGGGGTGTGCCTTTGGGTCGTCAGCCATAACGGCCACGCCATTTCAGTACACCCCACCCTGCAGACACTGGCAAGTGTCACGGTGTTCCTTGGAGTCTTTGGTCCTTATGCGCACCCCATTCCATTAGGAAATACAGTGGGATGGGTGCGATATAGGAGAATGGGGTGAACTTTGGGGCCGAAGAGTCCAAGGCATACCTCAATGCTTTTCACTGGCTGCAGGGTGTGGAATGGTATGAGCATTACAGGCAAGAATCCCAAGTCACACCCCTGATGCCTGTCATTCTCTACAGGGTTGGGCGTTATGGTTGGAAACCCTAATTCCTCAGGCATTCGTTGGTATTTCCTCCAAATGTTCAACATGGTTTTTGTGACCCCACCTCATGAACAGGGGAATATCAGTTTCTTAGCCGAAGCTTATGCACAGCGATTACTGGTATTTGCAAGAACACAGGTGCAAAACATTCCAACAGGATGTAAAAAATGACAGCTGTACTGTTAATGGGGAGGTGTAAAAATGGCAATTTTGTAAATCTACAGTAAAATATTTTAAAAATGGTAAAGTCATGAGCGTACATAGAAACTGTGCAATGCACACCCGTAATATAATTAGGTTGGGGATTTTTTACAGCAGATTGTCAACTCAGGCATTTTGGTGCCTCCGATCATGAACAGTATCACTGTGATTTTCTTTATCTGTCCCAAACAATAATTTCCCACAGCGACCACGCATCTCTGCGCTGAAAGTGTGAAAACACACCTCGGCCATGTTGTGAAAAATGACAGCTGTACCGTAAATAAGGCAGTGTGGAAAAATGCCATTGGAGAAAATCTGCACTTAAAATATTACAAAGTCATGAACTTACGAGGGTGCATGGAAACTACACAGTGCTCACTCATAACACAGTCATTTTATGGACTTTTGTCACCAAATTTTCAACATAGCCATTTTAAGACCTCTGCTCATGAACAGTGTAACTGTGATTTTCTTAATCTGTTCCAAACATTGCTGTCACACACCAACAGCACCATTGTGCGCTACATGTGCAAAAGTACATTTTGGGCAGCATATGAAAATGGCAGCTGTACTGTTCATAAGGAAGTGTAATAAAATGGCAATGTTGAAAATCTGGAGTGAAAATATTAAATTTGCAAACTTATGAGCATGCATAGGAACTGCACAACGACGCTCAGAAACAGTCATTTTAAGAATGTTTTCACCAAATTTTCAACATAGCCATTTAAGACCTCTGCTCATGAACAGTGTCACTGTGATTTTCTTAATGTGTCCCATACATTGATTTGCATATCAACTGCGCCATTATACGCTACATGGTAGGGGAACACATTTTGGGCAAGATATGAAAATGACAGCTGTACTGTTCATAAGGAGGTGTGGTAAAATGGAAATGTTGAAAATCTGGAGTGTAAATATTGAAAATTCGCGAACTTCGAGCCGTACATAGGAACTGCATAACGACACTAAGTAAAACAGTCATTTTTGGAATTTTTTCACCAAATTTTCAACATAGCTATATTTAAGACCTTTGCTCATGAACAGTGTCACTGTGATTTTCTTAATTTGTTCCGATACATTGTTTGCTTTATTTCGCCATTATGCGCTACATGGTAAGGCTGCAGATTTTTGGTTGAGATATGAAAAATGAGAGCTGTACTACTTATAAGAAGATGTGGTAAAATGTCAATGTTGAAAATCTGGAGTGAAAATATTGGAAATGTGCGAACTTACGAGCATGCATAGGAACTGCTCAACGCATGCTCGTAAAACAGTCGTTTTTTGAAATGTTTCCACCAAATTTTCAAAATAGGCTTTTTAAGAGCCCACGTTATGAACATTGGCAGTGTCATTTCATTAATCGGTCCTGAAAGGTGATTTCACGCAGTAACTGCGAAATTACCCTTCGGGCCCCAATAACTCCATGACAGTGACATAATTCATGAGAAGGGGTCCCAAAAACCCCACGTTGAAAATTTGGTGCAAAAATTCCAAAAATGCTTGAGATATGCAACAAAGTTGAAACCCCTATCTAGCCAATTATACAGCTTACGGCACTTCCTCAGTTCGGTTGGCTTTGAAGAGTGCAGACGGTTCCCGGTCCACCGATCAAGGCGCCGAGGTCCAGAGGCATAGTATGGAGTGAGGGGTGTGGGAGGCAGGTGTGCAGTGGTGGGTGTGGGTTGTGAGAGGCCAGGAGACTCGTGGGACCATTTTTCTTTACAGGTGTTCTTTTTGTTTGAATGACGGCCGTGAGGACTTTGCCACGCTGGGTAGGCTCCCAGCATGGCACAAGGACAGTTTGAGGACATTCAGCCGATGGGGATTGGGCACCCTGTTGCCTAGCAGTCGATTGCCACGCTGGGTGGCTCCAGCGTGGCACCCAGTACTGGGGTGAGGACAGTAGAGCCGACGGGGATTGGGCCCCCACTATATCATGAGTTGTCACACTGGGGTGGGCACCCAGCATGGCATTTGGAAGGCTTTGGAGGTGGGAGAGCAGCACAGCCGACGGGGATTGAGCACCCCCGGTCGGCTACAGTGTGCGTGCGGGGGGCGCACATGCCTGCGCAGCGTGTGTGTGTGGGGGAGCTGCGCATGAGCAAGCAATATCTTATCACTGCTCACTGAAGCGTAGCTCCCCCTTTGAACTGTATGCCACTGCATTTTGGAACTTGTCATAGACAGCTCCATCATGCATTGGCTTACAGGGGCCGCGCCGCCACAACACACTGATTGAATTGGAAGAGCGGTGACACACCTCCAAATCTCGGATGATGGCACTATGTTTCTTACACATGCATGCAAGCAAACATAACAAACATAATAAATGTATCTTAATTTTTGAAGACCTTCTTTTTTTGTGCATGCATATGTGACATATGAATGAGGATCCACTCACTGTAGATCAAGGGAGGATGTGAAATGGTGCAGGTACATGGGGGTGAACAAAGTGGTAGACAGTAAGCCCTACAAGAGCTTCAGGCTGATGTAGCAGAGCGATACATGGGGAAGGTGAACAAAGTGGTAGACAGTAAGCTCTACCTGAGCTTCAGGCTGATGTTGCACAGCTGGACTAAGGCAGAAGCACCCACGGCATGTTCTTATAGTTCCCATGTATATGTCCATTTATGTTCTTACAGCGCTGATTGCCAAACTGAGCCAAGATGTAAAACAGACACTAAAATGTCAGGTTTATTTCAGGTGACCATGTTCTTATAGTCCCCATTTATATGTCCGTTTCTGTTCTTACAGTGTTGATTGCCTAACTGAGCCAAGATGTAAAACAGATACTAAAATGTCAGGTTTATTTCTGGTGACCAGGATCGTAGTGGGGAGAGGGGGCAAGTGAAACAATGTCCTGAGAATGTGCTTAAACTTATTAACCATTGCTGTGCCAAGGAGTGATACACTGGTCCAGAATCCCTATACGTTTAAATTATGTTTGCAGCCTAAAGGTGCTTAGGTGGATTAGCATTTACATTACTCAGCGGCAAATCTTTTCATACTTTTGTGATCATCGGTTAAGATATAACCACTAACTGATGAGACACTTGAGGGCATGAAACTGTGCTACCAGTAAAGTTGCATTTGCAAAGCCCTGAATATTTATCTGTTGATAATGAAATGAAAACTGTCAGCTGATAACATTCAGCCACTGTCCATTGCACAGAATAGACATCTCACTGATAGATCTGGAGCAAAGGGACATGCACTTGCCAATAACACCACTACAACTCCAGACACGGAAGAAAGAAGTTCATTCACTTTCATCACTGTTAACTTTTCAGCATTTTAAAACAGTTACTTAGCATCTGCACTAAGATGTTACCGCTGAACTGAATTGTGACACCAGAATCCCTGCGATCAACATTTGTCAGCAAAGTGAATTGAAAAATCAATAGATGTATAAAATGGTAAGTGACATGAGTCAATAACAACATATCTGCATGTAATACTTGAGCAAATTTGAGCACCACCATATTCCACTTTCTAGCGTCAAACAGGGTTGCCATTTATAATTCAGCTAATGTCAAGCAGTTTTCGAGCCATAAAAAGTATTACTGTATCAGTATGGTGGCAGCAACAGGATCAGGAAATTATGAAATAAAATGCAACAGCACCCCCATCGGCCATATGTTGTGTGGGTGGAGGGAGTGCATGAGCACCCAGGGGTGGGCTGTTAGGCGGCTTCAGATTCACCGGAGAAAAGGGTGGATTTGATTGTGAGCTAAGGTTGAATTTGTGTTTTCTTTTTCTATACCTAGTTTTCGCTATTTTGTTAGGGCACATGTCCAACCCCAAGATGTTTAGGGTCACAAGATGATGCGACTTCATTGAGCATCTGATTTGAGAAAGAGCTGTATGATTCTATCTAAATGCCAGCTCACAGCAATTCAGAGAAAAAAAAATATTTTGAAGCTGCATTACCAGACTAAGTGTGCAGTTTAGTGAATTACCACACATAGGTGTGTATATGACAGCACTAAAAGGCGCATTAAAGTGCTTCAGTCATGAAAACCTCCCCCACTGTCTGCTGCTGAAATGCATAGCAGTATGTTCTTTGTGCATTCTGGCTGTTCTTTGCTTCAGCCTGCAGGTAGTACAATCTTGCTCAAGTCGTTTGCATAGGTTTTAGCAGCGGGAGTTCACATTGACAGAGTCTAGTAAGAGAAAACGCTTGGAATTACACATACAACGAAGTCTGAGTTTTCACATCAAATGCTGAGGTATTTTTTCTGGAGGATTAGAACCCATGGAGTCCATGAAGGTGTGCTTTGGAGGGCTGGACGTGTGTAAGGACTGTTAGGCACCCACACATTTTGGTGGTCCTGCTTTGGCAGGAACAGTTTATTAAAGTAGTGATGTGTGGCTTGTCTCTCTAAGCTAGACAAGACTACACCATTCTATCAGGCAACCAACACAGTTGATCTGTGTGGGGGGGGGGAGGAGCTGCTTACTGAAGCATAGCTCCCTCTTTCAACTGTATGCCACTGCATTTTCAACTGCTGTCATAGACAACTTCAGCAGTGATTGGAGAACTGTGACCACGCCTGCAAACACACTGACTGAATTGGAAGATGCTGACACACCTCTGAAAAACTCAGATGATAGCACTATGTTTCTTGCACATGCGTGCAAGCAAACATAAAAATGGTAAATTCTGGGATAAATGACATTGCGAGGGGGTGGTTACACCTGGTGTTATTTTAGTAATTGCTGGTCTATGTACCTGGCCAGTATGTGTTTACATGTGCCAGTGGTCAGCAAAAGCAAGCAGGCAAGTCAGCAGGCAATGATATGCCACGGCTGATTGCTGCTAAGGAGGACCGACGGTCAGAAGCTACTTTCACCTGGGCCATTGTGCTGGGATAATGGCCTGGTGGAAAGTATCTTTTGGCCAATCAGGAGCCGGTATGCTTTCAACCCATTTCATAATTAAAGTTTACACACTTGGCCCTTGATAGCTATTTGACTGTGGTCTGTATAGAATTCAGAGTTTCACAGTTACCCGTTCTGAATGTCCTAGGCACTTAAATGTTTTCTGCTCGCTATCTGCCTTTCATAAGATATTTAATTAATAGAATATTTTTATTGCTTCCTTCAGTGATGTAACACCAGGAAGTATATCTACCAGTGCCTAATTAGGAAATAGCTTATATTTTCATGATGGTCTTTCTTGGTAAGCATAATGTGTATGTGATTGTCACAGACACTCAATAAAACAAAACAATTGCAATGGTCTTGAAAAACAATGTAGAGGGCATAACTATAGATGGGACAGTCTGAAGGCCATTTTGACAGGGGACATGAGAGCATATGTATTTAAAAGAAAACAGAAAGAATTGCTAAATGGATAGGTCTCAAAAACAGTTTATTTGTTGCGGATCACTTTGAATGAAGAAATTAAAAAACAGCTAGAAAAAAGCAGAGAACTTTAATTATTGACAGAACAGAAAATGTCAACAGCTGGCCTGTCAGGGCAGTGGTAGTGCTACTGCTTCTTTTGCCAGGGACCCAGGTTTTGGAACAAGCCCTGGTCATTGGAGGGCGAGTTCTGAGGGGAGGATCGAGCATCCCACAGGGTGCTCTGCTCCCCGGGGAGGAAGGGGGACCCACTACCGCTGCTTGACTGCCACTTGGGTGAAAGCTGGTGACAGTGCAGGCTGGAGTGCACACAGGGGCAAGGTGGAATGCCATTGGCTGAGCCAATGCTGACACCACCGGTTCATGATGAATGACTATAGCAAGCATCCTGGGGGGGGGCTAGAGAAGTGGAAAAGCTCCCAGATGTTGCAGAATGGTGGCCATCACAGAGCTCGCAGATCCTGTACCCGTCAACCGAGGCTGACTCCCTGCACTCAGCTGTAGCCTTACTGAGGGACCCTGGCTAGCTCGAAGACCTCCAACATGGTAGGAGATTCCATGGATTTCCAACAGCAGGAAAGCAGGTAAGCCATAGGGGAAGGTAGGGTGACAGGGTTGGGGCTCTGTGGAGCCTGAAAAGGTGCCTGATGCATACTGAAAGAGTGGATGCATGCAAATTAAAAGAAAATAAGAACAGAAGATGGAAGGGGAGTTGAGATGTGCTAGGCAACATTTTTATGAAGCAGGCAACCATGCTGGGGAACTGCTGTTCTGGCAATTGAGGTGGCAGGTGGTCATAAGGGCAGCCCTTAAGATCAGAGACCTGAAGTCAGCCCAGAGGCACAGAGGGCTTAGTCACTATGCACATTACCTCTTACCATGTCCACGACCTGAGTTTGGGAATGAGCTTGAGTCGCCAGTGGTCAACTGAGGGGGGGGAGGATTGAGCACTCAGTGGACAGCTCTCACCTCCCAGGATGGGGAGACTTGCTGACTCAGCCCTTGGCTGCTCCTGTGTGGAGGCCTGGGGGTAGTGCTAGCAGCTTGAATGACATGAAGGAAGGGGCTGCAGTTCCATAGCATGTGTGTCCTTCCACATGCACATGCCTACGTGCTACCGTAGTGGGGGACTGAGGGAGAAGCATGGAAAATTGGCTGGCGCATGAAGTCCTGCCTGCCTACCTCCATCCTGTGTCATCATTTGGCTACCAGCCCAGTCTGGATGAGAGACACCACGTGAGGGGGATGGTCCTTCCCTTTTGAGCCCCACCATGGGGGGCAATCTGTGAGGGATCTCAGGCTTGTGGCCAGGGGAGGTGAGTGTCAGGCAAGAGGAGGCAGTGACAGGGATGAGAGCCTGCATGTGGTAACCAGCAAGGTAAAAAGCTATGTGGAAAAAAATCAAGATCAGAGACCTACACAATGCCACACATGAATTCTAGTACCACTCAGGTAATGCAGACTTCTCAGTTTTACTCTCATTTAGATCAGGCTGAGAGGGGTCCCAACCATGAGCAGAGATCGGACATATTTTTAGCCAGCCTTCCACAAGGAACTCTCTCACCAAGGTTAAGGATGCCTTTGTTTCCTCCATCTCCACTGTTGAATTGGAAGAGGCAATCACAGATTTACAGAATAGTAAAACCCCCGGCCTTGATGGGTTTCCCTCATATTATAAACATTTTGCATATGACCATCTTCCAGCTCTCTGGACCTCCCTTTTGGAAGTCCAAAAGGGTAAGGAAGCCCCCCCCTTCTGGAGGCAATCCTTAATTACTCTTATTCACAAACCTGGAAAGGTCGGGGAATAAAGATGGTGGATACAGTGCGATAATGCTACTCCCTCATTCAGCACGCCCAACATGGTAATAAAAGAGGTGGAGGCACTGCCATGTTCATCGCTGCACACCTCCATTACACCCCTGTCCAGATCTTCTTGTCCACCCTGTAGATTGACTCCTTGTTAACTAAGCTCTCACTCCCCCATTCAGTACTATTATATGAAGTTGGGTCCTACTGTGCCCCCGACACCCCCACGCCACTCATAATGGACCACTTGAGCACACTTAAACTGCTTGGATCAGTGGGTGAGCTGATTATCCTTGGTGACCTCAACTCTAACTGGCTCTCCAGCACTAACTCTAAGCTACAGAGCCATGTAATCTCCCTAAATCTGTCCCAACAAATTACCGAACCCACACGACTGAATCATAAATCCCAGAACCACTCCCTACTAGACTGGGTCTTTACCTTGCACCCTTACTGTATTCTAGAGTCAGGACCCCTTCCAGACTCACTGAGCGACCATCACATGATCTACATGGTAAAAAGAATTTTCAGGCCCAAAGCCCTTCCCCCACAGATATGGCTCACCATGTCCTATAAATCCCTTGACCTCTCAGAGCTCCTTTATGACCTGTCCAACTTGGACTGGTCCTTCATCCCTCAGGCATCCTCCATTGACTCAGCCCTTGACCTTTTCAAATCTAAATTCCTCGCTGTATGGAACTACCATGCGCCGCTGAGAAGGACCCATGTAAGGGGTGCTCACATGCCCTGGGTCACCGCCAATATTATTGATCAACTCCATGCCAGGGACCAGGTATGGAAAGCCTATAAGGCAACCAGTATGCTGGAGGCACTCCAACTCTACCGCACACTCCGGAACTCCTGCACCATGCTTGTATGACAGGCCAAGGCTAACTACTTCAAGGCCTCTTTCCATTCTAACCTAAATCACCCTGCGAAATTCTGGAAAACTATAAAATTGCTACTCACCCCCCTCCCACTCAGCCCCCTACCCCTGCCCTCAATGTTGATGGCTCCATCATCATTGAACTAGGTGCTGTGGCCTCAGCTTTTAACACCTTTTTCACAAGTTGCACGGCCTCTCTCCTTTCCTCGCTCCCCCAATCCCACCCGGGTTTGACCACGCCTAAACCACCCACCTCCCTGTCATTCGCCTTTTGTTTGGTCACCCCAACCGAAGTACTAAAAGAGCTGTGGGCACTAAACCCCATTAAAGGTAAATGACCCTCAGGTCTGGACTCCAACATGCTTTACTTGTCTGCCCCAGCCATCGCTGCCCCTCTGGCCGTGCTATACAACCTCTCATTCTCGTTTTTTTTAGTCCCAGCAAATTGAAAATGTGCCACTGTCATTCCTCTCCCAAAAGGGGATGATCCCTCCTCACCGGGTAACTACTGCCCTATTTCACTACTCCCCATCCTAGCCAAAATCCAGGAGCACCTAGTGCTCGCCAACTCTCCCCCTTTATCGATTCCTCTTACTTCACACGTTACCAATCTTTTTTTAGGAAGTCGCACTCCACCATCACCTCCCTGTTATGACTCACTGACACTGTCCTCACGGGGATGTATCATGGGCACATCACCTCAGCTATCTTTATTGACCTTGCCAAGGCGTTCAACACAGTCTCCCACACCCTTCTACTATCCAAACTCGCACATGCAGAACTCTCTGCAACCAGCACCAATTGGTTCCAATCCTACCTAACTGGTAGATCTCAATCTGTAAGAATTGGTCATCATACTTCTGCCCCCCTCCCTGTAAATACTGGCATCCCCCAAGGCTCGGTCCTCGGCCCAATCCTGTTTTCCATTTTCTTGAATGACCAGCCCTCGGTATGTGAACATACATCCATACACATGTACGCAGACGACATGGCACTGTATGTGTCAGGTTCCTCCCATGCTGAAGTGGCTAGTCTTCAGGATGACTTCACTGCTGTCCAGCAATAGTTTCGCTCTAACCAGCTCTTCCTAAATCCCCCCCAAAAATCTCCTTAACCTTCGGTAGTAGGCAGAGACTCTTCTGTCTCCCTGCCACACCCACTTTCCACACCATAGATGGGACACCATTGGAGGCCTGCACCTCCTTCTGGTACCTTGGGGTCTGGCTCGACCAGCACCTCGACTTCTCAGGTCACATTGACTCAATCCACAAGAAATTGCACCCCAAGCTGGGTGCCTTATATCGAACCAGGAGCTGCATCCATCTGAAAACCTGCAAGGTTATCCTACAGAAAATGATCCTCCCGATACATGACTATGGAGACATAGTATACAGTGCTGCCCCAAAATCCACCCTAACAAGACTTGACCCTCTCTTCCATGCCTTCTGCCGGTTCACCCTAGACTACCCTCCCTCAGTGCACCACTACGATCTCTACAAGTCTCTAGAGCTGCCTTTGCTACAGGATCAGAGACAGCTCTACGGTGCGAGGCTAACTGTGAAATTCTGGGCTCAGTCCTTCCCCCCCACCTCAAGTCCAGCCTCCAAGCTCAACCCCCCTCAGTGTACTCTCTCAGGAACACAGACTCCTGGCTTCTATATGTCCCACACATGTCTACAGCCAAAGGGCAGGCTGCCTTCAATTACCGCATGCCTAAACTATGGAACTCCCTACTGGGGTCATTGGGCATACAGATAACACCCAGCAGTGTAACCTGCACCTTAAGTTGTCCCCCCCCCCACCTGCTCCTGTGGACAGTCCCACCGCGATAACAAATATCCCACTGCTTACACTTGATGCCTCTAAGTGCCTATCACAGGCCCTCAGTGTACTTCCTGGTATACGCAGGCCTGCACTCACTCCATTGCCATTGTATTCTTCTTGTATTCACAGGGTGTGACCTTCAAGTTTATATAGGCACTTTATGTCTTAGATGAGTTGCGGAACCACTGGACTTTGCTAGCTAGTTAACTTAATCTACTGCACTCTGCGTACCAGCTGCTTACCTAATCATCTAAGTTATAGTACTTGTGTTGCACTTTGTATCTCTATAATACTTGTGTTGTTGCTGTAATATACTGTAGATACTGTGTACTATTTGATGCTGTATATATCCTTTCCCCCTCCCTCACAGGACGCATCTGGAATCGAGCGGTACTCTGCTCAGTATGCCTTCCTGGTGAGACTCTTAAATAAATAAATAAATAAATAAATTGTGGGTTATAAAAGCACATTTTCCTTTTAAATCTCAGTTTGAAACTTTTTACCTCTATCCTGGCCAAATGCCTATGGAACTACATTACAACTCTGATCCACCTGGACCAAACTGGTTTTGTAAAAGACTGTCTTATTCAAGGTAATATCAGGTGCCTTTTAAACATACTTCTTTCAAAAACCTTGCCACTGGTTTTATAGTCTGTGATCTTACATAGTTATGTGGCCATAATAGCTGCTGAACAATGCTGTGTATAAGGATGTATAACCTGTAACATTGCAGAACCTCACAATAAAGCTGAGTTTAAAAAAATAAGCCATCTGCACATGCATTGATTTTATATATTTGTGATCCAACCTTTAATCCTCTAATGTGTGTATTATTTCTAATGTGTTGCACAAGGACCTTCAAAGCTACAACATAAAAAAGGGGGGAGAGTGGGCAGCCCTGTCTAACCCCATTCTCCATGAGTAGTGGGATAGTTCTGTACTGACTGATCTTAAATATTTCTGCTGATTTAGTATAAAAAAGTTCACATAATATTTAGAATATATTTCAGGATTGCAGCCTACCTGGGCCCTCTGCCACATAGCGGCCCAGCTAAGGAACTTCCGGTGCCCCAGGACTCGCACGCCGCTTCCCAGAGCAGCCAGGATTGCTGCCTACCTGGGCCCTCTGCCACATAGCAGCCCGGCTAAGGCACCGCCAGCACCCCAGGACTCAGAAGCCGCTTCCCCGAACAGCCAGGATCACAGCCTACCTGGGCCCTCTGCTGCATAGTGGCCTGGCTAAGGCACCGCCAGCACCCCAGGACTCAGAAGCCGCTTCTCCGAACAGCCAGGATCACAGCCTACCTGGGCCCTCTGCTGCACAGTGGCCTGGCTAAGGAACTGCCGGCACCCCAGGACTTGCATGCCACTTCCCTGAACAGCCAGGATCGCAGCCTACCTGGACCCTCTGTCACATAGCAGCCCAGCTAAGGAACCGCCAGTGCCCCAGGACTCGCATGCTGCTTCCCCGAACAGCCAGAATTGCAGCCTACCTGGGCCCTCTGCTGCATAGTGGCCCAGCTAAGGAACAGCCGTCGCCCCAGGACTCACACGCTGCTTCCCCAAACAGCCAGGATTGCAGCCTACCTGGGCCCTCTGCTGCATAGCGGCCCAGCTAAGGAACTGCTAGTGCCCCAGGACTCGCACGCCACTTCCCCAAACAGCCAGGTATGCTTGTGGAGCTTCAGAGACTCAGTGGCATTGATTGGGTGACTCTTGTGTCCTCCTGGCTCCCCATTGGATGCTGCTGCTTGCCAGCTTTGAGTGCAATTTTATTTTAAATCTAGCCTCTGTTTTGTACTCTGAACTGTGTGCATTGTAATTTTTTTAATTATTATCTTAGCCTCTGTGATTCTTTCCAGCCTTGCATAGCATCCAGTGTTAAATTCTGCTGCGAGCTGATTAATTTATTTAATCACTGAGCCTGCACTTTTGCAATCACTGTTTAATTCCATAGAGCTGCTCTTCTCACAGTGCCAATATTTTGTCCCGCTCCCCCCTCGGCCCGACCTCTTTTAAATACCCCTCCTGCCCCACTAAGCACTCGCACATTTCTCCACTCCCTCCCAGGAACCACTCTTAAAGGGATCCGTCTCTTCTCTCTTTTACTACTCCTTCCACGTATTTTACTACTCAGCTCCCCTACTTAGCATCACTCTACAGTACACCATATATCATTTGCCTTGTCCCACCATTATATTTTCTCCTCGAGTGGTCCCAGATCAGATCCTCTGTCTCTCTCTCTTTCTCTCCTCTCCTCACCTACAACCCCATCTCTTGCTGCTAAATCTCCATAATGGTCTCCACTGCTCCACTATCCACTCCTCAACTATCTACTAGCTCGTGCTATTGCTCTTTACACTCTCCGACCTCCCACCTGATCCTGGGACCTTTACGGACTTACCGCCCCTGAAGGGCTGCTGTCCTCATGCTTATGGTATCATTATATCCCATCTGATAAATAAATTTCCCCACTTTCACTAGCCTGAGCCACCTCATCCAGATGGGATTACTGGCATGAAAATCCATGGCTGGCTACCGCCGCTGGCACTCCTTCCACAGTTCTTCAATATAAATAAGTTCAACGTTTCTCAACAGCTACAGAGAAGGCACGCAAAACACATCACTAAGCTATTAAGAGAGAACCTCTGGAAGCTTGCACTACTACTATTGTTGCTTTCAGGGAATATCCATCCCAGTCCTGGCCCTCAACTTAATCTCTCTTCTCCTAACAGAACTACTGGGTCTCTCTTGATCACCTCAATCAATATTCGCAGCCTCCTCCACAAAATGGACATCCTGAATGCTTGGATCCAGCAACATAATCCAGACATACTTTCTGTTGTTGAGACATGGCTCTCCCCGAGCATAACCAACACCTCTGTTTCACTCCCAGGATATACGGTCTTTAGAAAAGATCACTCATCCAAGCGTGGTGGGGTGTGTGCAAATTACCTAAGGAACAATCTGCAAGGGTTAGTCATGCTACTGCCCAATTTGTGCAAGCACGTACAGGTGCTATCAATCAAATTGCTCCTTGGTGCACATAATAAATCCCTTACAGTCATGTCAGTCTATATTCCACCTTGGCATAAGCACACCGGCTTCGATGTACGTCTGGAGTGCCTAGACTCATTGAGTCTCAGCACTGAAACTATACTTCTCAGGGACTTTAACGCCAACTGGCTCTCCCCAGAGACTAAGGCCTTCAAGAATGCACTCACTGCAATCCACCTCACTCAATTGGTCAACACACCGACCAGGACTAACTACACTACTGATACCAGCACCTTACTGGACTGGGTACTGTCTGACACCATAGCCATCTATCGGAAATCACTGTTCTCCCCGATACTCTAAGCAACCACTCGCCTGTTCTGTTCCAGTGGTCCAATAACTTCACCAAGCCCCTGGCAAGAACAGTCACTAACAGGGTTCTCATATGGGGCCGCCTAGACTCTCTAAGAATGGATCTTCGGCATTATGACTGGTCCCTAGTCTACAATTCAAGGAATGGTGACTCTGCTCTAGACCACTTCATATGCATCTTTAATGAAATTTGTGACCCGCACGCCCTGTTGAAAACATGGAAAGTTAAAGGCCACTGCAACCCCTGGTTCTCCCCTGAAATTCTTGATCTGTTGAAAGCCAGGGATCGCCTATGGCTAAGGGCTCAGGCCTCTGGCAAGCAGGCTGACATGCAACGCTATAAGAAAGCACGTAATGACTGCACTCAGGTAATATATATGGCAAAAAATCAGTACTACAAGGAAGCCCTCTCCAAAACAGGGAGCGATGGCAGAATAGTTTGGAACAACTAAAAGGAAGTATATGGAAAAAAACAGAAAATCTGCCCCTGCCATGCTCAATATTGGTGGCATACCCATTTTGGATCCCAGGACAATTGCAAACTTGTTCAACAATGCTTTCACGGACTTGAGTGGTGTGCTGCCTCCGGACTTCTTCAACCCATCTGACACTGCTACCACTAGAGTAAAAAAAGCTCAGGCCCCCTCCTATCCCCCTTTCTATTTCAAAACCATCAAAGCCATGGAAGCCCAAAAATACCTCCAAAAGTTTCTGGGCAAATCTAGGTACAGCAGCGATGCCCTGGACCTGAAATTTGTTGAGCTGACCTTGGATGAAATTCTGGCCCCACTTACTCCTATTCTCAATGCTTCACTCAGGTACTCGCACTTCCCTGGAAAGTGGAAATCTGCAACTGTGACACCAATCTTTAAGAGTGGTGACTGTGCTCTAAGTGGCAACTACTGCCCAATTTCTATTCTACCACCTCTCTTGAAAGCTCTTGAAAACTTGGGGAATACCTGGGAAAGTATCAGCTGCAATGCCTGGAGCAACACGGATTTAGAAAGAGGCACAGCACCACTACTGCACTGCTTGAATTTTTGGGCTACATACACAACTCCCTCTACCAAGGTATTCTTGTTGGTGCAGCCTACACAGACTTATCTGAAGCATTTGACACAGTGAACACACACTACTGATCAAACAGCTTGAGATCACTGGTCTTTCCCCTGACACGGTGGAATGGTTATATGCAGATGGCACTGGTCTGTTTGTTAGTGACTCAAACCCCCTCACTCTCAAATGCAAACTCCAGAGCAACTTTTCGGCTCTTGAAAGGTGGTTTAAAGACCAGAAATTTGTGATGTACTATACTATAAAGAAAACCATGATGTTTGCCACTGCCCAAAATTGGTACAGATCCCACCCAATTCTGATCAAAAACGATGTGGGCTCCCCTCTGGAGCTAGTGCAATGCTTCAAATATCTGGAGATCACGGTGGAGAGCACAATATCTTTTGATCTCCACATTGATAAAGTCACTAAGGCCGTCAATACTCGCATCGGTCTGCTGCACAGGCACAAGCACAGACTAACTCCTGAGACTCTAAAGCTAGCAGTCCATAGTTCCCTAGTGATCCTCATAGACTATGGGCAGGTAATTTATGGCTCAGCTACAGATACTGCCGTTTGCCACATAAAAGTAACTTTAAACAAAATGTGTCGACCTGTTACAGAAGCCAAACGCCTAACACACACGTGTGACCTGTATGCCCAGACTAACTGGCTACAGTTCTCAGGCAGGCTTCTCTACCAGTCCTGTCTACTGGTGAAAAAAGTCTGTCTTGGCATGGCAACACCCCGCCCCTCCGGGTCCAGAATCTTCTCTCCCCCAGTGATAACCACCACCGCACTCATAGTCTAGATAGTCAACTCTTCAAAATTCCCCATTGTCACACTTCCTTGGGTCAAAGATCTTTTATGTACCATGCCCCTGGATGGCTGAACATGCTACATGCAGACATTTCCCCACTAACATCGATAGGTCCCTTTAAAAGAAAATGGAGAAAACAGCTGATTGCGGATGCCTGCTGCGACTGTTTTCAATAACCAACTTGCTATATCTACTAGAGTCTGTGTCCTCTGGCCCAGGATCCTGTCCAATAGCCAGACCTTTCCGACATTACCTATGTTGCACCTATCCTGTCTCCTGTTGGCTCCCACTAAGCCTGAAATTTAATCACTACCACTCTTATTTTCCTTTAGCACTTCTGTTCTCGGCTGCCTACCCACTCCCTCTACCTATATCCCCACCCCTCAAGTCCTAAATTCTCCTATTCATCTTCCCTTTCCTGCTTGCATGCTCAGTAACCAGTACTCCCCCTCTGCCTTCACCCCTTAGCAAGAATTTTACAGCCTGGAGAGCTGGTCTCTCTCTCCATTCAGATGTAGTCCAATGGGCTTTCCCCCTCATTTATCCTCCTCCTCCCCCCCAGTTTCTTTCCTACCTCCTTTTATAATAATACCTATGTTATTGTAACCAACTGTGGCTATCTGTTCATAGCCATGTAATAATGCCTTTGTTATTGTAACTGACTCTGGCTATTTGTACATAGCCAATGACTATGATGTTATTAGTTAACAACCATTCCTGTATAACTGATAGTTACATTGCTCTCCTTTGTCTGTATTACATTCTTATTGTTTGTTTACCCTGACATGGAACCTATGAAATGAGCTTGTCCTCAATGGTGTTATCCTAGACGTCAGATAAAAACATGAATTCCCATTGCAGTATATTGAAAACCTTGGTAGCATCCAAGGCAAATAGCGTGGTTATTCATGGCCAAGCCCCTCCCCTTGTCTGCCTGCATACATTATATTTTATGCGGGCACTAACCCTCTTTGCCCGTGCAGCAGCCCTTTTTGAATATGGGGTCTGGCACAAACCCTGGTTTACACAGGCAAAGACCCATTAGCGCCCGTGCAAACATTTGAATATTGGGCCCCAGGGTATTTGTTGTGGTATCTAGGATATGCTTTAATCTCTTTGGCCCCTATACACTAATGGGCAGGTAACACATGCCTGAGGCACATACCCCACCTGCGCAGCTCCACACCCATGGGAGATCCATGGGTGGCCACAGATACGAAGAGTGGCTACCACATGACTCCTGTATGTGGCCCCCCCCGGTGCATTGGCCCACAGGGGGGCAGTCAGGTGTGGTGCCGCAGATCTGGGCAGGCGGCCAATCAGCCACCCAGCCCAGAACCCACAGTTGATCACTTGCACCTGTGGGCACTAGTGGGGAGTCCAGCATGTAGTGCACCACAAGCGGTGTGGGGATCGAGTGCCTGGACGACTGCCGGCCTCCAGATGTGCCCAACATGCCGGGGCATCCATTGTGGGGGAGCGCTTGGTCCCGCCATGCCACCACAGCCTAAGGCTTTAACTTCTGTGGGGGCTGCATACCTGGACACCCACCTTTATGGCAGCCCAGACCTGGTGTAGGTGCCGACACCTGTGCTCACATCATAACGCCAGCATCCCATGGAGGTTGCATGCCCCTGCACTTCCCCCGGCCTCCCCCTGGGTCTGCACATGCTGCCGGGGATCTGGTGCAGAGGCAGGGGCGTACATCCAGTAGTGAATGCCGCACAGGGGGTGCAGTGGGCTTGGGCAGGTATGGAGTGGGCTACTCACCAGGGATACGCGGCGCATACCCACTCCGCACTTATGTGCATAGGGCTCTATGTGCCTTTTTCTTTCAAATGGGATTATTCAAGATTTCCCTTGAGTGTTTTCCATTAATAGCTACCAAGTTTATTTAAAAGAAGGTATATTTTAAAGTTTGGAAAACTCATGCCTCCCTTTTCTTTCTTGTTGTATAATTTTGCCACTAATTCTGTTTTTCCTCCTCCCACAGATGAGTTAAAGGAGAAAGATCCTATTTATTTCATGTTTCCAGGTCTGGTTCTAATTGGTTACACATTTAATAACAATTGAGTTACGCCATTTTAGACAGATCTGGGTGTATTATAATTCCCATATATTTGATAGTTTCCATAGCTATTTAATTTTGAACAGTACATTTCTAAATGTTAACTTGGTACAACATCTATTTACCTGCATTAAGTCTGATTTCTCTGAAATGACAGTTGGACCTGACAGTGCATTGGATGGTTCCATTAAATCTATTAAAGGAAAGCAGCCCAAAACGTGGGCTCCCTCCCCTGGACAACTTACCCTCCAGTTTAGCTCTGACCAGCAAGAGTAGGATTTTCGTGCGCCACAACTTGCTGTATTTACACTTTTAAAACTCGGGAACCCAGAAGTATGGAGGAGGCAGGGGGCATCCATTTGCTGAACCGGTGTGGCGATGCACCGCTCGCTTCAATTCAAAAGTCTGGATCTGGAGTTTTAACAGCTGGAATCTTCAACATAGATGAACCCTTCAATTTGTTTCTTTAATAATCAGTCTATTTATTAATTCTAATCGTTGGGAATTAATAGGTGGAATATTAGCACCCTTTAAGAAAGCATTCATATCCTGGGAAGGATTATAGGCTTTGCCTCAAATAAAAAGAAAAAATCCTTAGCAAATCTGAAGCAAAAGGAAAAAAATATGAGGCAATGGTTAAAAGTCTTAAAAAAAGTCAAACATAATGGCAGGTTGCTTTTCTGTATTGATAAACTGAAATATGAAACAAACTCATTATATGACAAATGAGCAGAATATGTACCATTTCAAATTTGCCAGAGATATTGGGAAGTAGGGAGAATCCTTTAAAGTTCATGGCTAATAGACCGAAAAAACAGCAAGCTTAAAGTTCATGGGCTGCAAGGATAAGCAGGAAAAACTACAATACATACCTCAAATATAGAAACCAATAAGATTTTACATCAGTTTTAAACAGAGGTATAACAGATTAAACACTAATATCAACCAATTCTTGGGGCAGGGTATTCCAAACTCTAGGTGCTGTTATGGAAAACAAAAATTATCTCTTTTATTTGTCTTTGTTTGCATCACCTCTAGCCGTTAGTAGTGTAGCCTAGGAACAATGTGTCTTGGAGAAGAGGTGACTCTGCACTGATGCATGAGTTCTGGGGATTGTACTATTTTACACAAGAATAAAATATCACCCCTACACCTTCTGATGTATAATGAGTCAAGGCCTGTTTCCTGTTATCTGCTAGAATAGTCTTTGGATGTTAAGCACGGGACCATTTTAGTGGCACAGTTCTGTATCTGTTTGAGACAAGTAATATCACCCTTAAGATATGGATTCCAAAAGGGAGACCCGAAGTCTGCATAAGTTTTAACGTAGCCCCTGTACAGTGGAATTAAACATTTCTCTGTTCTTGTTACAAAGGTTCATTGAATTTGTTTAACTAGCCCGTTAGACATACGAGCGACTTTTGCACAGTGATCTGTGGAAGATAGTCTATTGCTTACTAGGATACAAGATCTCACTCGCTGCTTGATACCTTGAGTGGGGTATTATTAAGCTGATAGATGTTATTGTTTTTTTTTCTCCCTATGTGTAAGACAACACACTTGTCAATATTAAAGAACATGCTATTGCACTGAGCCCATTGCTCAATAGATCTTTAATCGGCCACTAGTATTGCAGTGTTACAAGAGCTATTCACCTTCCCTCCCGCTTTAGTGTCATCAACAAATTTAGAGAGCACATTGTCTGATCCTATTTGCATGCCACTAATAAATACATTAAACAGTGTGGGTCCCAGGACTGAGCCCTGGGGCACCCCACTTGTGACCAGTTCTGCATTAGATAGGGTACCATTAATTCTTTCTCTCTGAGACCTATTAGAGAGCCATTTCTTAACCCAATTGATTAGGCAGGTGGAAAAACCTAGTGATGTTAATTTAGTAATTAGCTTACCATGAGAGACTTTATCGAAAGCATGGCTATAATCCAACAGAATTACATCCATAGGGATGTTGTTGTCAAGATCCTGACGAATATGATTATAGAAGGCTATGAGGTTAGTTGTACATGAGTGTCCTAGCTAAATCCATGTTGGGTGGGGTCTGATATGTTAAGTGCTGCCATTTATTTTTCCAGATATGATCTGATAATTCTTTCTATTAGTTTGCAAATGATAGAAGTGAGACTAATTGGGTGGTAGTGCTGGACGTTAAATCTATTACCCTTTTTAAATATAGGAGTTACTGTTGCTTGAAGTCAGTCTGAGGGCATTGTGTTCTCATTTAAAGATGTATTAAAGATTATTGCTAAGGGAAGGGCTATTGATTCAGTAGTTTCAATTAGGAATCTAGAACTGATATCGTCTGGACTTGGATTAGTTGTCTTTTTTAACGTTTTTAGAGCTGAGACTATATCAGAAGTTGTAATGGTATATGTGAGATTGGGGGCCTTATCTTGGGAATAGGGGGGTTAGGAGCATCTTTTTTTAGAAAAACAGAACAGAAGTAATCGTTGAAGTGGTCTACTATATCCACATCTGTTATTAAGTTGACACCATTATGAGTTGGAGGACCAATTTTCCTACAGTTACCCTTCTTGCTATTTAAGTAGGAAAGCAAAGACTTATGGCAGTCTTTAGAGTGAGCTAACCTAAATTCTAAGTTACTTTTAGAACACTTGATCATATGTTTTAGGGTTGTAACTGCTGTTTTATATTTTGTGTGCATCATATTTCCGTCCTTGGTACCACAGGATTTAAGCTTTGTGTATAGCTTTTTTTTTAATTGATTTTGGATTTAATTGATTTATTTAACCAGATAGGGATCTTTCCCTTCTTGTTATATTTTAAGGTTTCTTCAAGCATATAAATAATGGTTTTGAGTTTGGGCCAAGCTTCCTCCATGGTAAGATGGGACAGTGCATTTTCCCAATGAATTCTGGACAAGAAAGTTTTAATTTTGTTGAAATTGGCTTTATCATAATTTTTGTATATTGAATAATTTATTGGATTTTTCTGTTCATACGTTATATTAAAGAGTGTGAAGTTGTGGTCGCTATTACCTAGTGGTTCCATAATTTGGAGACTGGAGATTTTATTCTCGATGTTGGTAATAAGGAGATCCAGAATATTATTACCCCTGGTTGGTTGATAAATAAGTTGATCAAGACCTGCATTAATGAGGGTTGAGACTAGGCATTTGTCCTGCTTGCTATTGCCTGTTAAGGTGTTCCAATTAATGTTGGGCATCTTGAAATTACCCAGAATTATAACCTCCCCTTTGTTGGATAGGTTTGAAATATCAAGTAGGAGGCTAGATGTGTATTCTAGGTCTGCTGATGGAGGTCTGTAACAGCTTCCTATGGTAATTTGAAGCTGTCCTTTGAACTGTGTCAATGGCTCAGTAGGTAGCACACTCACCTCTGAGGCCGGGAGATCAGAAGGCTGTGGGTTCAGTTCCCACATCTGGCACTTGGGTTAATATGCCAGTACTGACACTGTAGTACAGCATGAGAGGGATGCTGCACTTCTGAGGTGCCATCTTTCGGATGAGACGTTAAACCGAGGTCCCATCTGCCTGGATTAGTGATAGTTCAGGTGGATGTTAAAGATCCCATGGCACTTATCGAAAAGAGAAGGAGAATTTCCCCGGTGTCCTGGCCAAATGTCCCTCACTCACTTAAAAAAATACCACCAACAGCTTCATCTGGTTCTAGGTCAGTTGGCATTCATCTGTATCCCCTTCCCCCGGGTCGTGCCTAAAAATAGGCAGGATTTGTCTAGTGCACTTACCCAGTCAACAAAAACTAAATAAATAAATAAAATAAACTGTACATTCATCCATATGCTTTCTGTGGGAGTTGAGTGCTGAAGTTCATGTGAGGGTATATCCTGGCTGACATATATACAAACCCCACCCCCAACTAAGTCAGTTCTATCTTTATGATAAAGTTTATATCCTGGGATCTCCCTATACTAGGAAGAGGTTGAGTCCCACGATGTTTCAGTGATGGCTATTATACCAATATCTGAGCTTATGCATTTTGCTTCAGGTTCTGTCATTTTTACAAAGTTTAATGATCTAGCATTTAATGCCAGTATTTTACAAGAAGTAGGTTTATTTAGAGTTGACAACAGAGTTAGAGACATAGGTACATTCCCATTCTCCCCCTTTTTACTTTGTTTAAATGGTGATTGATATATGATTTGAACCTTCTACCAAGTAGGGTACTGCCCCTCCTGCTAAGGTGGAGACTGTCCCAGCAGTATAGAGAACGTCTGTCCTGGAAATTTTCCCAATGGGTGATGTATGTTATTGCTTGTTTAAGGCATCATTTTCTGAGCCATTCATTGAATATTTTAATGTTGCAAGTGATTGAGTTGCTGGCTGTAGGTACGGGCAACATTTCTGAGAAGCAGACGGTACAAACCTTTCTACCAATAAATTGTTCAAGGCCACAATATCCTGTTTTACTTGATCCGGCTCCGCATGATTGATATTGTTGGTACCTGCGTGAATAACGACTAGGAGACTTTGTCCTACATTTTTTAGTTTGTTTTTAACCATTGCTGTAATATCAGCAACCCTTGCCCCTCTAAAGCTTGAACTGGTTCGATTTACCTTATCAGGGTTGCAGATGATTCTGTCAATATGCTTAGTGATAGAGTCTCCCAGCACAAACACTTGCCCAGATGAAACTGATGGGTTACATACTGGGTTTGGGTTAGGAATTATGCAGGGGGAGGGCCGAGAAGCTTTAGATCTGTCATCATCTGCTGCTGTAGTGCAGTATTCCCTTGGTTATTTCCTGGTCGATTAAGGGAATTACTGTCATTAGGGGGTGTTAGATGCATACTAGCATTACTGTCTTCTGTTTTGGGATGCAGAGAGGTCTTAGAATGAGTAGCTCTAGTCTAGTCTTAAGGCAATTCTCTTGGGGGAGGCAGCTATGGATACTATATGGGTAGCTAGCCCATGAAATGTTAAATCTTCTTCTTCTAAAGTGGTCATGGGATCTAGATTAGTTAATATTTCATATTTGCTATGTAGTAACATGGGGAAGTATTGAAAATCTGCCCCCCCACTTCATTTCTTAAGTGTTTTTGATTACAGTTGCCCACTCTTCTACTTCCAGATGAGGCTGTGATTGGACTTGTTCAATCATGGTTATACCTTGGTCAGCAGGGGTGTTTGGGGAAGTTGCTCTAGTTTCTAGTTGGCACACCATGTGGTCTATGTAGTTCTGAAGGGTCTCCATTTCAGCAACCACTTCCCACCTATTTAGTAGTCTTGTTATTTAATCCTGCAGGGCATTGATCAACAGACACTTGTCACAAGTGAAGTCAACGATTTGGTTACCAAAGCAAAACATTTGACAATGACTGCAGATATTCATCGTGTCCTCCATACCTAACAATCTGTTTAGCTTAGATTTTAGCAAAGTATGTCTGAGAATTAGTGTGTGCTAATTAGTCACTTACATCTATAGGATATCTTTCTTGTAGTACTTTGGAAGAGTGTTGGACCCCAAGCCCCAGCGTCCCCAACGGACACAGCTGACATGCGCAAGACGCGCATGTCTTTGTGTG
The DNA here is from genome assembly GCA_016271365.2 of Neoceratodus forsteri. NCBI lineage: Eukaryota > Metazoa > Chordata > Ceratodontiformes > Ceratodontidae > Neoceratodus > Neoceratodus forsteri. The sequence continues at coordinate 426,568,186 of CM028138.1, forward strand.
CGGCCCCGTGCACACTTGCCCCGCTCGCTGCACCAGGGTTTAAATGTGGCTGAAACTGGAAGTGTTAAATATCTACTTCCGGTGTGGTGCTAATGTCAAATTCAATGTTAATGTATTCTTTTAGCCAAGAAACAAGCCCCTCTCATACGTGGAGTCATAGCTCAGACACAGCGCACACTGTTTCCCAATAAAAGATCTTAAAACAGCACGTTTGCCTTCAAGTGAACTGGGATAGCCTCCGGTATCCCACAATGCCCTGTGCTGCAACTACAAATCCCAGAATCCTCTGCAGCTGACATCAGAGCAGTACTGTAGCAGTGGGAGAATCAATTAAGTACTAATGTATGACAGGGGGTGTGTGTGTCATGCTGGGATAACATCATGCTGTGGGTGGTTGAAGCACCAGACCGCAGGCCGAGTGCATTCAGCACCTGATAAGTGACATTGCCCACTTGACACGCACCCCTGGAGGGCATTATTGCTTTTATACAATGCCTCACTTATTTATAAAAATAATTAAAAAGAATATTAAAACATACATTTTTAAACAAATTTTCTGTTTTTTCCCCCCATGGGTAAGTATACCATTTAAAAAAAAAGTTCTGCTCTTCCACTTTTAGCCACTAGGTTGTGCTGTATTTCTCTGTGTCTCAGTAGCTTCCTGTCATCCTCTGACAGGTACCTTTCTCTCTGCATTTTAGGTATATCTGTTTTTCACTCTCTCTGCTGCTTTTTTTTGGTCCCTGCAAATCTTGTTTGCTAGTTTTGTATAGCACTGAATGGTAGGTGGAGCAGAGATGTGCTTGCAAATCTTGTGACTGGGACAGTAGGAACACTTTTTAAAACAGAAGGAAATGTAGAGAAAAAGAATATCTTAGTAAAAGCAGTCAGAACAATTGGCTTAATGAGCACAGAAATACAAAAAGACTACTTCTGTGGTTGTGAAGCAGATCGTTACGATATGTTTTTCTGTGGAAAGCTGCACATGCTGCCACTTCTGTTGTGCTGTGCAAAGTGGGATGTGAAGCTGATCAAAATGACAGCTTCAATAACTTTCCTTTTTGTAGTTAAAAAGCAAGTTAGTGTATTAATAGATAAAAAAATTAACTCAGATTTGGTGAGGGTGAGGTTATTCTATGTGTCATGGTGAGAGTCAGGAATGGGGGCGGGGCTGCATGATTTCTTCTGCCAGTAAGAAGGTCTTTTATATGCCAGACCTTGATACAGTGATGTTGTACTGGGATAACATCACAGTATAAGGTAGGCACTGACCAATCACAGCACAATAAATATTCTTACCATTGTATAATAACCTGCAGTGCATGTTACAGCTTTTATAATCTTTTTGGTCAGATGTTTTCCATTCTGCTTATCTCCAGGGGTTAAGTACAGTTCTCTGTGAATGTACTTCGCACAGGAAGGACAGCGGGACCAGTAAACAAAAGATCAGAGCTTTTGTAAACTCTAACATACACTGCATGTTATTCAATCTCCCACTGCTGCAGTAGTACTCTGATGTCAGCTGCAGAAGAGTCTGGGATTTGTAGTTAGAGAAGATGTCAGCCTAGAAGTAAGCAAAATTAGCCTGCTACAATCTGGTTTATACTACAGTAAACAGTAAGTAAACCAAAGAGTTTTTGCATACAGTGTGCACATTGGGCCCAGCCCCATGCTTTAGTGTGGGGCCCTTAGTGCTGACTGTCCCCCTTTAAAATAAAGCTTGATGGAACAATGTTTTGGTATGAGTTAACATCTATCCATGTATTATTTATTCTCTTTCCTGTAGCTGATAGTAATTTAAAGTATATTTGTTTGAAAAATGTTGTTTCTAGAAACAGAGAAACATAGAATCTATCAGCAGATAAGGACCATACAGCCCACCTAGTCTCCCCATTTCCCTACTTGGTTTGGTAATCCCTGCTCTTATCTGGACTGCCTTTCCCCTGCTCCGCTGTACAGCAGGGTGCATTTTTACTTATCCACTGCACTTTTGAATCCTTGTACTGTTTTCGCATCCAGCACCTCTGCTGGTAAGCTGTTCCAAGGATCCACCACCTCTCTGTGAAAAAATACTTCCTAGCATTCCCTCTAAGCCACCCTCCCTTCAGCCTCATGTTATGCCCCCTTGTCCTTGTGCACTTTCGTCTCTGAAATAAGCTCCCCTCCTGTACCCTGTTTATTCCTCTAAGATATTTGAAAGTCACTATCATATCCTCTCTCTCCCTTCTCTCCTCCAGTGAATAGCTGTTTAGTTCCTTGAGTCTTTCCTCATAAGGTTTGTGGTGCAGTCCAGGTATCATTTTTGTTGCTCTTCTCTGGACTGCTTCCATTCTGCCTATGTCCTTCCTGAGATGCGGTCTCCAGAACTGGACACAGTGTTCCAGATGAGACCTCATCAGTGATCTATACAGTGGCATCACCACTTCACTCCTTCTACTGGTTATGCCCCTTCCTACATACCCCAGCATTCTGTTTGTCTTCCCCACTGCTTTTTCACATTGTTTGTCTGACTTCAGGTCATCAGATATGATAACCCCCAGGTCTTTCTCCTGACTTGTGGTGGCTAGAACCTGCCTCCCCCCCCCATCATGTATTCCTCTCTTGGGTTTCTATGTCCCAGGCACATTATCTTGCACTTCTTAGCATTGAAACCCAACTGTCAAACCCTTGACGATTCCTCAAGTAGTCTTAGGTCATTTGTCATTTTATCTAGCCCCTCCTGTGTGTTGATTCTGTTACCGATCTTGGTGTCATCTGTGAACATGCATACTTTCCCCTCCAGTCCCTCTGTAATGTCGCTTATGAAGACATTGAATAGAACTGGACCCAGTACTGATCCTTGTGGAACCCTGCTGGTCACCTCCCCCTCTTCTGATTTTATGCCATTTACTACCACCCTCTGGGTCCTGCCTTTTAGCCAGTTACCAACCCATTTTACCACATTAGAGCCCACACCCAGATTCCCCAATTTGTTAAGCAACCTTTTAAGAGGAACAGTGTCGAAGGCATTACTAAACTCCAGGTAGGCCACATCCATCACCCCTCCCTGATCCACCACCCTGGTCACCCAGTCAAAGAAATCAATAAGATTAGTTTGACAGTTCCTACCCTCAGTGAATCTGTGCTGCCTCAAAGAGCAGCTGATGCTTTTGGGAAAACTTTGGAAAACATAATATTTAGACACAATTCAGCTTTTATTTCATATATCTTCTAATAAATGTTTCCTCTACATTATTTTTTGCTGAAGAAACTTGCACGAGACTTTCCTCCCTTAGAGTTCATCTGCCTCTATAGCTTATTTCCTATTTGAAATCATAATGCTCTGTTGTGGCATCACAGTTTGCTGCCATGGGAATAACTATGATGACACACACACAGAGTATTATGACAGGAGGCTGGACTGAGGCAATAGGAGCTGATAAACCCTCAAGGATCAACTGTTCTGTTTTTGTGCATCTGATCTCAGTAATAAATAATTGAGATAAGCAATACAGAACTAATAAGAAATATGAGCTGCCTTGTGTTCAAATATGTTTTTCATAGTTCTTTTCAAGGCATTGTTGGCTCTTTAAGTCCAGCAAACTTTTTTACCAAGTAGCATAACGTAACTAGCTAGCAAACAAAACATTAAATAAAAACCTAAAACCAGATGCACAAACATCCCAGGAGAAATTTGAGGCTTAATTCAATAACTCCTTAAACTAGACCTCACGTCTTTTCAGTTCCCTTTTATGACAAACAGTTCTCTAGCTATGGTAAATACAATAAAACAATTGTTTAAGCCATCTCATTATTATTAACAAAAGAAAGAATATCTAGAATTGACTTTATAGTTACAGAATACAGATAGAATCTAAACTGGAGTAATCACGTCATTTAGCATAGGAAAGATCATCAGAAGTATTCTATTTAACCAATATTATAAACCTATAAATGCAGATCCCGCTTGTTAAATTAGTATGTAAAATCATTACTACAAAAAGTGTAACAGATTATGCTCCAGGAGAGGCATGTAAAACTGCTACATTTTTCTGGTGAAGGAACAATGCTTGCAATACACTTACCCTTTTCACACGGGCCCCAGTCCACTTCTTGATATTCTGCCCCCATACATGACCATTTGTAACATGGCAAAAATAATAGGACACAAAACAAGAAAGCTCATAGGATCAACAGCATCAGATGGTATACGAGCAACACAGCATTATGAGATGATAATGCCGTGTTGCTTGTGTAGTACATAAAGCAGCCAGGGTAGGAAAATGAGCAGTGTGTCAAAGACAACAAGTGAATAAATGGAAGGGAGCAAGTTGTGGATTAGCAAGTAGAGACGGTAGAGGAGTAGTAGGAAAAGTGTGAGTGAGGGACAAGCAGAAAAGATAGAATCAGGGAAGTGAAAAAGGTAGAGTTGGAGAGAATAAAAGCAATGTTTAGTGTATGTGGAGTAAGAGCAATGGAACAATGGGTAGACGAAGAGTTCGGGGACAACAAAGAAATGTTAGAATGTGCAGCAGCAGCAAGCAGTGCAGTTGTGAAACCAGCAGTTGAGCAAGGAAGTGGGAAAAAGGTAGCAAAAGTGAAACATATGGAGAGAATAGTGGAGGAGGACGATGACTTAGATGCGTGGAAAGAAGGAGGACAGAGGTGCAGAAAAGAGAAAGAGGGAAGTAGGAGATATGCAAATGTATCGACAGCAGAGCTGGATGAATTGGAGAGAAAGAAAGTAAAAGCTAGCACTATCAAAAACATGCAATGGTCTTGTAATGTGTTCTCGGATTGCCTGCGATCAAATGAGATGTATGTTGACATAGCAACTGTGAGAGTAGAGCGGCTGAGTGAAATCCTAAGGGAATTTTATGGATCAGTGAGGGCTGAGGATGGGGAACAGTATAGTATCAGCTCCTTTTGTGGTATCAGAGCAGGACTAAATAGATATTTTAACAGTCTAGAAGTGAGATGGAATATAAACATAATAAAATGTAGCATTTCACGGAGCCAATAATGTATTTGTGGCAGCAATAAAGCAGTATAGACAGAATGGGAAAGATAGGGCAGCACATCACCCCACAATAACACAGGAAGATTTGTATAAAATAAGAAATAGCACAAAACTTGATCCAGAGATGGCACAAGGCTTAGTGAAGGGATTGTGGTTCGAGCTCCAATTAGGGCTAGCGAGAAGAGGAAGGGAAGGTCTGAGAGAGCTGAACCAAAATTAATTCGAGGTAGTGAGAGATGGAAGAGGAGCTGAATATATAAGCCTCTCATTTAATGAGGCAACAAAAAATCACGGCAGAGGAGATGAAAGCAATAGAATCACTAAGAGGTGTTCTCTATTCACAGAGTGAATCAAAGCATTGTCCTGTAGTGCTGTTTAAAGAATACAGGAGCAGGTGTCCTGATAGAGCTCCTGCATTCTACTTGCACCCTATTAAACAGCCACAGAGTGTCCTAGGTAAAAAAAGAGAAGTGGTTCTCGAGCCAGCCAATGGGCTAGAATTTTTGGGGGGAGATGATGGCCAAAATATCTGAGCAGGCAGAGCTCAGTAGACGCTACACGAACCATAGTGTGAGAAGCACAGCAGTGCAGATGTTATCAGAGGCAGGGCTGGCAACTCAAGAGATCACGTCCGTAACAGGACATCGCTGTGAGACAAGCATTAATAACTACTGGGCACCCACTAAAGCTGAGAGACAGAAATGGTCACGGATACTATCGGCACTTAGAGCACCATCTAGCAGTAGTAGTGGAGTGAGCAGCAGAAGTCTACAGGTGACAAGTATGGGACGAGGTGAGAAGAGATCAAGAGCACAGGAAAATCGGGATGACAAAAGTCTGGAGACGCAGAAAAGAAAGAGACCAGAACAGGAATTCAATGCAAGAGAAATGGCACACAACCCAGACACAGCACAAGATCCACACTGACACAAATCAGGGGAAAGAGCAAGGACAGAACCGACAGGGGCACAATCACGAGGACACCCAGAAGTACAGGACAAGGAGACCAGAGCCAGAGAAGGAGACCCAACAAGCACAGTAGAATACAACAGCAGCCAAAAAGGAGCTGAAAACAAACAGATCAGGGCTCAGCACGAGAACAGATTCATGGCAGAGAGAGAAATAGCGAGCACCGAACCCGAAATGGAAACAGTTCACAGCAGCGAAGAGAGACGAGCTGGCACAGATAGAGTAGAGGAACCTCCAGGAGAAGTAAGGAAGAGAGGATGGAAAGGAACGGAAGACACAGGAGCACACCGAAGAGCCAGAAACACCTTCAATTTCAACAACTTCACGGTGTATGGCACTGCAAACTTTAATTATCCAGCTGGAAGGACAGACAGACAGAGGAGACAGCACAGAGAGTCCAGAAATGCGAGTACTGAAAATAACTGACTATTAGAAAGCAGTTCTTACCAGGCAAACAATTGGAAAAACCCGCGCCAAAGCACTGGAGCATTATGCAAATCAGACACACAGCTGCACACTGAAGCACTGAAACAGCAAGGAAGAGGTCATCCTAGCAGCAATAGTGAATGAACAGCCGCTCAGAAATGAACGAAAAGTATCGCAATTGTTAACAAATGCAGATTTGTAGCACTATGCGAAAAAAAAAACACATACAGTATGTATATAACACAGGTTACTTCAGAGTTCTCAAAGTAACAGTAAAAACAACTGATTAACTTTATTGGTGTCAATGTCTATTGTATAAGATCACCAGAAACATATCTCTCACATATACACCCATCTCCAGACCATGTTATAAGTGCATCAATCCACTCTGAAGGTGGCATCTAATGGGAAGTGCCCCAACGGCCCCAACCATGCATTAACTCCCCATTAGATGCCACCTTCATCATGGATTAATGCTTACATATATCCCCCCATAACACTGGGTCCTGGGATTTTGTCCACTGCCATCCAGCTTCAACTCCCCTTCTCCTTGCGCTGACACTAGTGCATCCTCTCTCTACCCTCCCTACTTTTCCTCAATTCACCCCCCCCACGCTGTAGCTAGTATTGCACTGTTGCACTCTACATATTGTTCTTCTACTGCAATTTATTGTATTGTATATTTCCGTCACTGCAGCATTGCCTGGGAAATTGCTCATTTTGTTGCTCTTGCCTACATATTAGTGTATTTTCTGCCTCTGTATGCTTGTAATTGAACTGCTTCTCACCCCTCTCCTTCCCCAGAACACATCTGGAAATGAGCTGCTGCCAGGTCAGTAAGTTTTTCCTAGTAAAAACCTTTGAAATAAATAAATATGTATTTGCTCATTTCCTTCCCAGTTTTTGTGGCTGTGAGAGTGATGTTTGCTTTTGAAAGACAAGCACTTGTCAACGCTGAACATTTGCTTGCGCGTACGTGCTGGGCAGGTGTTTGGTACTGATAGTGCACAGATGCAAATACACCAAGGGAAGACTCTGTCCAGGGGCCCTGCACTTCTGTACATCCACGGATGTGAAAAAATTCATGGGGCTGTTTGGTGGGTTGTGGAAGCGCAGGGCACTGTGGTCCTTGCACTTCCATGTGGCCGCAGATATGGACGCAGAGTGCAAAGAGTGCATGTGCAATCCAGTGCACAAGGCATTCTGTCATCCACAGTTGGAGAGGTGCAGAGCTCTATGCCAAGAGGACAGTTGTCTTCACTATATGGTACCCAGCCCCATGCGGACAACACTGCACCTTTCATTCCCTGGCTGGGGGGAGCATTGCATGACAGCACCATTCTTCCACCCTCACCCCATCCAGCTGGGTCACTGAGCTTGCTTCCAGGCTCATCTCACTGGCATGGGATCACAAAGCATGGCCCCTGAGTTGAAGACTGGCACACTAAACTTGTTAAACAATTCATTTTTTTTTTTTTAAGTTTGATCCCAACTTTTAAGATCGTTGTTTTACGATTTGTCTTATAAGCATGACATGTATCATTTATAGTATATTGGCTGAAATGTCATTTTGTACCACACGTGTGAAAACATGTCTCGTCCAGGATTTAAAAAAATGACATGGCAGGTTTATGAGGTGGTGTGAAAAAATGGCTATGTTGAAAGTTTGGAGTCAAACTATTGAAAATTAGTGAAATTGTGAGTGAACATTGAAATACTGTAACATTCAGTAATAACCTGGACATCTTACCATATCTGTACACCAAATTTTCAACATAGCCCTCTTATTACCCCACCTTATGAACACAGTAGGTGAACATTTTCAATTCTACAATGGGTCTTTAAAGTCTTGCCTTCTGACTGGCTAAATGGCACCTTTTCCCTGTTGTAAATCCTTCAATATACCAACGGGAAAAGGTGCCAGCCACCAGTCAGCTACATCAACCCACCCCCCCAAGATCACTCCGACCATGAGAAACCAAGGAGTGGCAAAGACGGTGACAGCCAGATACTCACTCACAATTCCACAGTACTGACTGTTCCTGCTCTAAACCCTCGAACCACATTAAGAATAAAAAAAAATGTAAACACATGCAAAAACCACATCAGGTCTTTTAAAATACTTTTATCAAGTATTTCTCCCAAAATCCTTTCTTCCCTGCTCACCTCTTAAGTGTTTACCACTGTTAGCTGTATTTCACTCCCAAGGTCCACTACCAGGTTCCACAGTCCCCGCCGCAGTCCCTCACAACTACAATCTATCAACCAACCACAGGCACTAAATGGTCACCAATAAGATTAAAAAAGAAAAGTCCCCAAGTAACAGCATTGTGCTGTCCTTTCTGAAACCAGAATTCACAAACACAACTTCTCTACGGCATCCCATTAGCGCTACCACCACATGCACAACACATAGCGAGCAGCAACTGCAACTCAACCATGCTATCTGTCTATAAAAAAAAAAAGAAAAGAAAAAGAAGCATACCAGCAACATTGTCTCTGGGAGTGTCAGTCTTGGCGGGTGGGGGGTGGGGTACCCAAAACCTACCATAATCTCCCTAGCAACAAGACACAAATCTCCCTAGCAACAAGGTACTATTTAAACACAGAGGAAGGATATCATAAAAACAAATCAAGGAAAAAGTTAAAACCAGTAAACTAAACATTTTTGTTAAAAATTCTTGTTTTACAGGACATTGTATAATTGCAATATACCACTCCAGGGTGTGGATTATGCTAGGATTTACCCACGCCCAGTGTGTTTTGCTCACTTGGCTTGAGGCCCTGTGACTAAACAACACATCGGGTGTGGTAAATCCTAGCATAACCCACACCCTGTCGTGGTGTATTGCTTAAATCCTAACCAAAACATCATTCTGTGCCACTGAAACATCATTCCGCGCCACAGGTGTGAAAACACACTTTGGCCAGGATTTGAAAAATGACAACTATCGCATTCATGAGGTGGTGGGAAAAATGGCTATGTTGAAAATTTGGGGTCAAAATATTTAAAATTACCAAAGTAACAAGCGTGTGTAGAAAATTTTCAATGTATGCACATAACTGTCATTTTTACATATTTTGACCCCAAATTTTCAACATAGCCTTCTTATGACTCCACTTTATGAACAAGTGTGGTAAAAATGTTCCAATCTCTGCCCAAAAGGTGATTTCGCAACATGACCGCAAAATCACCTTTCGGGCCTGATTTGCATAATTCCACCACATTGGTCATGAGGTGGGGTCCCAAAAAGACCATATTGAAAATTTGGGGTAAAAATATACAAAAATGACAAAGTTATGCATCAAAGGTCAAAAGCCAATTGAAATACATTGAATTGCACTTACCTTAGTTTTTCATATTACAGTCAGTGGTTCCAGCAGCAAGACGTGCCTCCAATTGGAGAGTGGATCTTCGTCCTTCATCTGAGGGTGTGTGGCGGGGTGGTGGGTGCTGCGTGGGAGGTAGGGGTGGGGTGTGTAGGGTGTGTGGGGGGTTCAGATCAGCGAGGGACCTTTTTCTATTTTACAGGTCAAAAAAAAATTGAGGGACAGTTTTCTTTATTTCAGGGCTATTCCAACACTGGAATTGGGAACCCCAGTATCAGACTCGTAGGGCACCAGGTGTGGGTGACCTGGAGGGAAGGGGGGATTTAGAGGGATGCGGTACTGGGGGTGAGCACACCAGACTACCTATATATTAAAAAAATGCAAGACTGGCTAGCCCACTAGTGTAGCAGTAGAGTTATCACTCGCGACACCAGTGACCTGGGTTCAGGAATGAGCCAGGGTCGTGGGCCAGCCAGGGGGGTTGTAGCATCCTGGGGATGCTCTCCTCCTCTGGGGAGGGACGGTTGCTACATCGACTGCAATACTGCCACCTGGGTGACCACAGGTGGCAGTGCAGTTAGGAACACCAAGAGGGAGAGGAGGAAGTTGGCTGGAGTCTGGAGCGGCACCACATTTCTGTGTGTGTACATCTCCTTGGACCTCACAGCATGCCACCTTCCTTGAGGATCGGAAGAAAATGGAAAATGGACCCCCGCATCCACACTTGGCAATGGGCCCTGATGCCTAGCAACCGGACCAACACTGGTGTTCTCAGAGAGGACTGCCTGATGCAGATTTGTGTAGTCAGAGAGGAGCCTGGGGCTCTCTCCTTCCCCGCCCAGGGGGGTAAACCACAGCAGGATGGGGGATGGCCCTCCTGGGGCATATTCAAGAGTACGGCTGGGCCAACAAGGACACCTTGTGAGTCCCTGAGAGAAAGGGTGACTGCGGAGTTGGAAGGGGGCATAAACAGAGAAGAGAAAAATATATATGAGACTGGGAAGGTGGGCTAGGCACCTGGAGGGAAGGGGGAGAAAGGAGCGGTACCAGGTGTGGGCACCCCAAACCACTTATTAGATACACAGATGGATAGAGAAAGGTAGATAGACAGATAGATAGATAGATAGATAGATAGATAGATAGATAGATAGATAGATAGATGGATGGATGGATGGATGGACAGACAGACAGACAGACAGATATTTTATTTATTTATTACTAGGATTACAATACCTTTGAACCAGAGGTTCTTTTACAAAGGTTTCGCATCAAGTACAAACAGAGATTGGGAGTAAAATACAGAAATGGGTAACATAGATGAACATAGAAGATAACATGAGATAGATAGATAGATAGACAGACAGACAGACAGATTGATGTATTGCAGTACAGGGAGCCATTCTGGAGTGGGGGGGCTGAAACTCAAGATGGCAGTAGCAACATTCCAAATGCTGAAAGCTGATCAGCTGCTTGCTGACAGGCTTCATGCAAATGAAAGGACCGAAGCCCTCTCCGACTGGAGTGGCTTCGGTCCTTTCAACTGCATGAAGTTTCTGCCCAGAAAGCAGTGAGTGGTGTCATGACTACAGTGCATGGTCATTGGTCTGGACTGCCAAGCCCCTTGCAGTTTGAACTGCAGGGGCTCTGCAGTGACACAGCTCCAAAGTGCCATTTAGTGTAACAAAACTTTCAAGCAAACATAAAAATAAGATTCTTACTATGCAATGCATAACCTATATTGTAATAAAAGTAATATTAATAAAAAAATCACAGAAGCTCTTTTATCACATTTTTGGTAAGGAGAATGAAAAGTAATTTTACATGTTGTGATATCTCCATAGACTCTTGTGTCTCAAACTCACTAAATTGTTATTCCACAACTGCTTTTTGTTCTTTTGCTATCTGTAAATTCAGAGAGAAAGGATGGGTCAATGCAGGCCTGGTCCAATCAATATTTCAAATAACCATATTAATGTTAGCTATTAAGAATTTTAAGTGAATGGTGATTACTACATCACAGGGCAGGTAGTGAAGCCTCTGTGATCGTTAACTAGCAGAAATGCATCAAGAGACATAGTATCTTTCTTCTTTGATGCATTTATGCATCTGTCATTCATAAAAAGGCCAGATCTCTATTGTGCAGCGGCCAGCCTGCCGGCACAGAGGCAGGGCATCCATCTGCAATGCCGATGACCTAAGTTCTGGAACAGACTTGGGGCATCAGAGGGCTGGCCGGGGGAAAAGGATCGAGCATCCTAGGGACGGCTCTCCTTCTCCAGGGGGTTGTGTGTCCGGCATGCTACGGACCCCTAGCAGAGGCCAGGGGGAACCACAGTACCGGTGCCGTATCAGTAGGGGCGGGGTGGACACTGGCTGTCATTCCACATCTCCGCCCCCGATACAGCTTACAGAAAATGCCGGCCCTCGAAAAAAGTGTGAAGCTCTGTTCCACTGCCTCAACTGCCTATCGTGTCCACTGGGTGAGACCCCACTCCCATGGCCCTACCCTGGGGGGTAAGCTGGGTAAGTTACCGCTGGCCTGGGGAGGGGGTGCCCACTCAGTGGCCCAACCCAGGGGGATAAGTCTGGCCATGGGGAGGAGATGTGAGTGGGAGCTAAGCCCCTTCAAGGGGAGAGTCGAGGAAAGCCGGTACAAAAAAAAAGGCCTCTATTGTGCATATTGTCCTATTAGGCCTCATTACCCCCCTCTTCCCACCTGAAAAGACTGAGATATATACTGTGCTGTAGCAAGAAATGGCCACAGCCATGTGTTTATTAAACCATATGTAACGACAGTTACAGACAAGCTAGTATGATGTGGCCAGCACAGTAGTCACAGCAAGTCATTCAACATATCAAATCGTAATAATTCATTTATTCCTTTACCCCAAGAGGATCCGATAGAAGGGCTAGAAACCTCATAAGGCACACCAGCCTCCGAGGCTTAAGGGATGGCTCTGGGTCAGGTGTTGATGCACCCTCCCCCATCAGAGGGCACTGCACCTGTGAGCCATGGCCGAAGAGGCTATCCCTTGCAAAGAGTGATTCTCTGTTATCCTCTCCATACAGACCTTGCAAGACTACCACAGTGCCACATATTACATGACTCTGACAGCCTACCGCTAACCTACCCTAATCCAAAAAACTATGTTTATCTTGTTGGAGAAGGTGAAAACTAGAAAACCACTTGGGGAACAATAAAATGGGAAAATTCCTTCTCAACACCCTATGCCCTGTTGTTCCACTCCCTGCTTTTACGAGATGGATTTGGGTGGGATTCCAGCCAGTGTGGAGGAGCAAAGAGGAAGCTACCTTCTGTGTTTGTCATTATGTAGACCTCTGCTCCTCCCATTCAACCACAAACTCTCTGCCCCCAAGGAACTCCTACCTACCTGCCTGGCTGTCCCTGCCCCTAGTGGGCATCTACCTGCCTAAAGCTACCTGCTGGCTCTGGTTTCAGGAGGGGCACTAGCCTCAGACAAAACTCCACCTGTTGCAATTCTCTGCATGTTATCTAATTGTCTAATTAGGCCACAATACTATTCTCCCACCAAAACAGACTGAGACACAAACCGTGCTTTGGAGAAAAATGGCCACAGCCATGTGATTTTTTTTTTTTTTTTTATAATTATGTTTTATTAATTTTCATTGTGAAAACATAACAACATTTCTGATTAGAAAGCAGCATACATATATTATAATTGTGGTACACCATATAGGATATTTGTGTATCTCCTAATATAATCATTGTTAAGGGAGAATCCCAGAGTTGAAAGTGCCAATGTTTAAGTTCCACAATTTGCCATGGAACTGTAGCCCATGAGCACATGTCCATTAACAAGAAAGTTTATTAATTAGAAGTCCAAAAAAAGTCAACCCTCCAAGAGGGTGTAGTTGCCATGTTTATTCCCTGTATAATATGGTTTCTCCTGAGAATAGATATAGCAACTACTGAGGAAAGAATGTGCTTATCAACAGATTATTAAACCATTCATAAGTAGAAACTAGGGCACAGTTACACCCCCCTCACCGTAAATAAATAACTAACCAAAAACATGGGTTTAACATTATTACCCAGTGAGATTAATATGTACTAAATGGCTGATCTACAGCAAATATATCGATCTATCGTGGATGCTGCTTAAACGGGTTTTTGTATATTGGAATTTTTATTACAAAACATAGGCGACCCTCCTTAAAGTAACTGATAGAGTTTGCCCATAATCTCACTCAGATCACTCGATTATATCTTACTGCAAATATTAGATTTACTGCTACGTGAAATAACTATTAACACAAACAAAACATCAGGGCATTTAAAATGCAACATAAGGAGAGGCAGTTTTTATAAAGTCTTGGTCCTGTAACTAAGTCACAGCATGATTATTGGAATACATACAGCAAAGCCATATTAAAGCTTACAGGATTTTCACCCATCTTCTATGTCATCTGGTTCTTCGAATCTATTCTTCTCCGACTGCTTTTGTTTCCTTTGCAAATTCACTGCCCATTTCCCCACATCAGCAGGGTCTGTGAAAATGTATATTTTGTCCTGAGAAATAGTGCACAGTTTCACTGGAAATAATATTACATGAGGTATCTCCAGGTTGTGGAGGATCGCCCGCACCCCATCAAATTTCTTTTTTCACTGACAGGTGGCATGAGATATCAGGGCATGCCAAAATGGTATGTTCTTCAAATAGCAGAAGGTGATGTTTCCTTAGCAATTGCAGCAACTTGTCTTGAGTTGCCATCAAATCCAGCACTGCTGTCCCAGCACAAGGCTGGTCTCTGTCTTGTCTGCCTCGAGTACGCAGGCGGTATTCTTTCAAAATAGGCCATTCTGTCATCCCCAAATGCTGTCCAAGCAGGTCATTAAGCCATTCTTTCAGGAAAAGAGGTAGGTGGTCACCCTCTGCACCCTCTGGTATTCCAAGCAAATGCACGTTCATGGAATGAATCTCGTTTTCCACTATTTCAAGCCTGTCGTTCGTGAGTTTTGAGTCCTTCACATATTGTGCAGCAGCTGCACTGCATCAGTCAGACTATCTTTTTACTTCTTCCACCTCCGTTTTAATAACTTCCACTGAAGTTTTAACATTCGTCATGCATGCGGTGAGAGAATCAGATTTGTTGTTCATGGCCGTAACTGACGCCAGTAATTGCTCCATTTTCAACCCCAAGGACTGTAGTGTTTCTTTCTGCCCCATGTCCATTGCTTCATCAGCACGCATTAATCTAGTACTTGGGCCAACCGCTCCAGACTTTGCCTGCTGTTTTTTACGGTCTCCCCTTGTTGAGCTGGTTTTTGTTTGTCCATTATGATCGGTAGCTTTTTCTGTTGCAGCAGTAGCAAAACTTGAACTAAGCAAGATCGGTAAAAGAATAATAATTGCAGTATTTATGGTACCGTGATGTAGAGCTCTTTCCTCAGATGTCCTCCATGCTTGGGCTCCACAGCACCCCCACATGTGTTTTTTTTTTAACTCAAAGTTTATTGAACATTTTTCAAATGCAAGACACCACCAGGAGCCAAAATACAGACAAGCTATACACAGTGGTCAACATCACAAAATTGCAAATAAATATGCAGATACATTTAGAGTAACGAGCAGTGAATGAGCTTGGTACATCCAGCAGACCTGGGTTTGATTCCCACAACCTCCACTTGCATACTGTGTGACTCTGAGCAAGTCACTTAACCACCGCAGTGCTCCCAGGTTACCCCTGAAAACAGGCAGTTGTGCCTAGTGGGCCTTACTCAGTTACCAAAACAATAGTAATAATAATTTACCACACTCGGTGCCCTCAAGGATTGTTATAAAGCAAGCAATAAATAAATAAAACTGAAAAAATTAATTACAGCATGCAATACCTTGCAATTGAATTAATAGATATCTAGTGTTCATTTGATTAGTGCCCCTAAGAAAGTCTTATTTACAGTATAGGGCAAATTCACTGTTCTAAAGTTGGGGTACCGTCTACTAATTCCTTATAGTCAAAAGAAATATAACCAATATGATTTTATCTTTTCAACTGTTAATCTCAGTTTAGCTGCAAGCCATTTCATCAGCAGTATTTGCTTGCAGTTGAGAAGCTAGCCTTCCATTTTTTGGGGGTGTGGGCTTAAGTTATCTCTGCATGATCACTTTTGATGCTGCTGCAATCAGAATAATGCACAAGTAGGTTTTTCTTTTCATTCAATGACCTGCTGGCTTCAATACCCAGAGCAGGTGTTTAATATTGAATGGGGGGATAGAAAAGACATAGTAAGTAAGTAAAGTTCTATTTCTTGAGTGCCCAATCCCAGAGGCTCTGTGCACCTTACAAGGAGGTGTAACAGATTTAAAATACAATATAATAAACCGCAGTTAAAACAGAATCAGATAACTAAAACAGATTACATAAATATAAACCATAAATCCTTAAAATTGGTGGATATCGAATGTTTGTCTAATGCCTTAAGGCCTCGTTTAAAAACCTCCACCGAGGAAACCTCTCTCAATGTCTGTGGAAGTAAGTTCCAAGGGGCAGGCCCTGCCACCTCAAAAGCACAGTCACCTGATGTTTTAAGTCTCACTCTTGGAACAGTCAGGAGGCCCTTGGTGGAGGAACAGAGCGAGCGCCCAGGGCGAACGGGAACTAGGAGGTCAGCCAGATAGTTTGGATCCAAGCCATATAGGACCTTATAGGTGAGCAAGCCCACCTTGAAGGCAATCCTCCATCTGACTGGCAGCCAGTGCAGTTCACAGAGGACCTGGGTTACATGAATGGACCTTGAGAGGCCCATCAACAACTTGGCCACCGCATTTTGCACTAGCTGCAGCCATCGGACGTTAACTCTACTAACCCCAAAGTGTAGAGCATTACAGTAGTTGAACCTCGATGTCACAAAGGCATGTACTAGTGAAGGTAGGTCATTCGGCGGGATTAAGGATTTAATCTGGGTGGCATTCCTTCAGTGGTAAAAACCACTCCGGATGAAGGTAGACACCTGTGTATCAAGTGTCAAACTGTCATCAAGGATGACGCTCATATTTCTCACCCTAGTGATCACCATCAGTGGGGTGGTACCCAGGAACAACCCTGTTCCTAATCCAGTGGCAAACACATCCCACCGATGACCAGGCTCAATCACCAGTACCTCCATCTTGTTGGGGTTTAGTCTCAGTCAGTTAGAGGACATCCAGTCCTGGATCTCAGATAGGCATCTGTTGCCAGGACATTGGAAGCTGTAGAGGTGCTAAATAGATGCCTATCTGAGATCCAGGACTGGGACTATGACAAGGACATATATGGCTGTGTATCATCTGCATAGCAGTGAAAACACCTAATGATGTCACCCAGGGGCAGCATGTAAACCGCAAACAACATAGGCGACAAGATCAAACCATGAGGAACTCCACAGGTCAGGGGCTTCAGGCATGAGGAGAAATTCCTGATCACTACCCATTGCATCCTGCCTGTCAAAAAGGACTCACATCAATCGATGACTTTATCGGTGAGTCCACAGAGCTCTCTGAAACAATCCAGTAGCACTAAGTGGTCCATGGTGTCAAATGCTGAAGAGAGATCCAGGAGAATGAGAATTGACCATTCTCCCCTATCTCCCACCCTATGGAGATCATACTGAACACTAATTAATGCTATTTCAGTGCTATGCCCTCTCCTAAATCCAGACTGGAGTGGCTCGTAGATGTCAAAGACCAGAAGGTGGGCATCGAGCTGCAAGGCCACCACTTTCTCCACCACCTCCCCAAAGAATGGAAGATTGGAGACAAGCCAATAATTCACCAAGATGTTAGGGTCAAGAGATGGTTTCTTCAGTAGGGGCCTCACCAATGCCTCCTTCAAGGCATCAGGGAAAAGCCCTTCTGAAACTGAACACCGGACCAACGGACTCAACACATCCCACTAGGAGACGAGTTGGGCCCGGGTCCATTTCACAAAAAGTAGGTCGCAGCTTCAAGATTACCTCAATGACCTCAGCCACCCCCACTGCCGAAACTCATCCCATACAGCTGGAGCGCCTCTGTACCAATAAGGCCCCACACTGCAGAATTGCCGTTGTCCCACTGGAGGAACCCCAGCCCGTATGGAGGATACCCTGTCAGAAAAGAGAACTGAGTGAACTCCTCACACTGTTCAACTGAAATTGCTCTTTTTGGCTGTAGACAGGCTGGATGAAGTAGCCTGTCCACAGTCCAAAAGAGCAGAGCTGGTCTGTTCCTTCCTACAGCAATCTCCTGGGACAGGAACTCTGCCTTCTTATGGTTGATTGCCCCCTGATATTCACCGTAGTGAATTCTCAAGGCCAGTTTGTCATCTGCAGACCGGGTCTTCCTCCAGCAACACTCCAACTTCTGACCCTTGATCTTCCTCTCCTTAAGAGTCCCATCAAACCATGGGGATCTCAAGTGAGAAGACCTGGATCATACACAGATTGGTGCGATGGCATAAAACACATTTGTGACAACATTATTATTTGCTGCCACTGCCTCATCCAACTCCATCGCACATGCAGCACTCACACCAGAAAAATCCACCACTGTCAGCAGTCCCCCTGGGGACAATCCCCCCCAAAAAAGATGGTAGTGGACATCTCAACAGAGAAGGGACTAGTAGGGGTTCCCCGAACAAGAACTTTACTGTGCAGTGATCCAACCAACAGAGAGGATCAAGCCTGAGATCAGTGATCCCAAATCTCAGAGACAATACTAGGTCCAAGGTGTTGCCGTCGCAGTGGGTCACAGAAGCAACAGCTTGTGCGAGGCCCAGTGATGTCATTATCTGGAGGAAGTCATGACCAAAGTGAAAGAGTTTGTCGTTGATCCAGGTGTTAAAGTCTCCCAGAATTAACCACTTGAGAGAATCCAACACCCTGTCGGCGATGAAGTCCGTAACTTCCTGCAGGAATTCCCCCTCACACCTGTCCTGTTGTTATACCATTCCAGTAACCTAACCTCTGCCGTAGTCAAGAATGGCTTTTTGTTTTCCTATTGCTGTTGCTATACTGTTTCAGTAACCTCCTAACCTCTGCCGTAGTCCAGAATGGCTTTTTCCATCTTTGGAATATCCACCACATCAGATCCCTTATCCCTCTTCAGGACCTGGCCACACTAATCCATGTGTTTGTGACCTCCAAGTTAGACTACTGTAATGCTCTGCACCTTGGGGTTAGTGGGGGTATGCTACGATGCCAACAGCTGCTGCAGAACGCAGCTGCTCAGTTACTCACGGGCCTTCCTAGATCATGTCATATTTCTCTGGCACCGCGTGATCTGCAGTGGCTGCCGGTGAAGTGGTGTATCTCTTTTAAGATAGGTTTATTAACATATAAAGCCCTACATAGTCTGGCCCAGCCTACCTGGCAAAGCTCCTGCACCTGCACACCCCAGTTCGCCCACTCCAATCAGCTGAGGACGACCATCTGGTGGTCCCTAGGGCTAGGTTGAAGAACTCAGGAGATCGGGCCCTTGTGGGGGCAGGTCCATCCCTCTGGAATTCCTTCAGGGAGGCCCCTTCAGTTAAGGCTTTTACAAGGGGCTTCAAAGTGTATTTATTTTAACAAGCGAGGTCTTGTAATGCATTTCGCAGCACATTGTAAAGTTGTATTGCATTTTATTGTGTTTTATGCTGTTTTAGTGGATTAAGGTAGTTAGTTAATTATTGTTATTTATTTGGGATTGGTATGGTTACTCTGATTGTGTTTATCCTATTTTATTGTACTGGTGCCCTAGGCCTCCAGGGATGGGTGCCAGACATAAATACATTCTACTACTACTAGGACAGCTCTAGAATATATATTCATGGTGACCCTTTATGCACATTGCCTCCAACATCTGTCTGTGCTACTCTAACTGTAGTGGGCCATGATGGATGAAGTTCTGAAGTTTGTAGACATCACCTTGCAGTGGTGTTCCCTCCAATTGTTTGAGGCTGTGACTCTAGGTACTCCTGCCCAACAGCTGTCCCATTCTTTGTCTGTCAAAACTACACCTGCCTCCTTTTCCCACCACTTCTGACATGGCAGTAGGGCTGTTTGGCAGGGTCTAGAACAATTCCCATACAATTATGAAATGGGATGCATGATTTGCTCTCCCTCTGCTATGACTCTGCCAGAGCCCTTATGGGTTCACCCTCCAGTTTCACCTGGGTCTTAGTAAGCTCTTTTATGAGGAAATCCCTGATCTGTAGGTAACAATTAAAGTCTTATTGAGGTAGGGGTATTCTTGTTGTAATTGCATTAATAAATCTACTCACCCCCTTCTAGTATAGCTACCCTAGTCAGGTCAGTCCTGCTTTCTCCCATCTCTTATACGTGGAGTCTATTATTCCTGGGTGTAATCCTGTGTGCTTTCTTATGGGGTGCCTCTACACATCCCTGTGGCTTCTCCTCCCTCCTGTAAGGCTGTTTTCCATGTTTCTTACATAAATCTGATGCAAGAGTTGTTTATTTGTTTAAACTCTATGGGGTCTAGTCTAGTGAAAGCTTGGACCGCATGCTCCCTTCTCCCTCCAGTACCACCCTGCTGGGTGCCCCCTCTATTACTAACTGGGTCAGGAGATCCTGTATTTGACATGCCTGAGTAGGCTTGTACTGTAAGTTAGGTACCTCCAATCCCCCTATACCACTGGCCAGCATGAGGGTTTTCCAGTGTATTCTGGGTGTGTTGCTCTCCCTCCCCATATGAACTTGCACATTCATCTCCTTACTCTCTTCCATGTGGGCTTAGATAACTGGACAGGGAGGGAGAAGAACAGAAACAGGAGTCTTGGAAGGATATTCATCCTCAGGGTTTCCACTCTCCTCATTATGCGCAGGGGCAATTTTGACCACCTTTTTAAGTCATCTTCTATCGTCCACAGGAGGAAGGAATAATTAATCTCATACAGCCTGAAACTTTCTTCAGGAATTTGTGTCCCCAGGTACCTAAAATAGGAGTTGACCCACTTGTAAAGACAATTTTGTGTCCAGTCCTGGGGAACCTGACCACTAAGGAGTAATGTTTGTGATAATATCCACAGTAATTTTAAAACCAGAGCCTAGTCCATATTTGTCTAAGATTTGCCTCAGGGGTGGGAGGCTCTTCACTGAATCATGCATTTCGTGTGGTTGCATAGTAGGACTTTGTGGGCCTGGGACTGTGTAGTCAGGCAGGATGTGTCTGGGAAGGTGTGAGGGCCTGGGGCAGGCTAGGATAGTGTACAGGGCATCCCAGCTGCTCGATCTGCAGCCTTTTTCTGACCTCCCAGTTTCTACCACTACAGCAAGGTGCTGTCGGGTTGTCGGGATTAAGAGGAACCACATTGATTGATCGTGGAGGGGGGGGTGCCCCGTGCACGGTGGTAGGGGGCAGGATTGAGGTTGTTAGGTACAGAAGGTGCCCTGGAATTAGACGGGTCCAAGGGAGGGGCCAGAAATGTTTAGTGCCCATCACCAGGGTTCCCACCTGACTGAGTGGGCAGGTAGCCAGAGGGGCTGCACTGTCCACTAATCCCCTGAGGGTAGTGCTTTGCAATGCCAGATTGACCAGAAACAAGACCACAATTATTGTGGACTTGATTTCTTTGATCAATCTGGCATATGTCATGGAGACTTGGGTGGGCAACGATGCAGACCTGGTTTTAGAGGCCACCCGGGTACTCCATAGTGCACTGCCCCAGAGTGGAACGCAGGGGCGGGGATGGGGTAACCATCTTTTTAGATCCAAACTGGGCTTCACCCTGCACCCAGTGGGAGTACCAGGTTCATTTGAATGTGTGGCTGTTCGTGGGGGTCCAGGCACAGGTTGCCAGATTCTCCTGATTTACCACCCCCCTAGAGAATTGGCAAGGTTGGAGGAATGGTCAAATGTATGGCAGCTCAGATTCTATGCAAAGAAATGCAAGGTAATGCACATGGGAAACAAAAACCCAGGGGAAGCGTACACAATGGGGGGTAAGATACTGACAACAGTAAAACTAGAAAGGGACCTGGGGGTAATTATATCAGATGACCTAAAGGTGGGCAAGCAATGTGAGAAGGCAGTAAGGAAGGCTGGGAGGATACTGGGATGCATAGGAAGAGGCATCAATAGTAGAAAACAGGAAGTTGTTATCCTCTGTACAGACAGTTGGTGAGACCTCATCTGAGTACTGTGTGCAGTTCTGGAGACCCCATCTCCAAAGACATAGACAGAGTGGAGGCTGTCCAGAGGAGGGCAACCAAAATGGTGCAGGGTCTGCACCAGAAGACATATGAAGAAAGACTAAAGGAGCTTAATATGTATACTCTTGTGGAAAGAAGAGAGAGGGACATGATAGAAACTTTCAAGTACCTCAAGGGAATTAACAAAGTCTAAGAGGCATCTTCCAGAAAAGAGATGTGCAAGAACAAGGGGCACAATTTGAAGATAGGGGGACGGCTCAGGGTAATGTGAGAAATATTTTTTCACTGAGAGGGTTGTGGATGCATGGAATAGCCTCCCTGAGGAGGTTGTGAAGTCAAGAACAGTGGGGACTTCAAGAATGCATGGGACAGGCATAAGGCAGTCCTAGGGGCGGGTAAGAGGAAGTAAGCTGTTGGTTAACTAGGATCTGCAGCTTATCTGTTAGGTAGAGAAATGGGCAGACTAGGTGGGCCAAGCGGTCCTTATACTATTTGCCAGCAGATTAGGCCTTATGGTCTATCAAGTCTGCTCGAACCTAGATCCTTAGTTGGGTGCTGAGACCCTCCCATCCCTTGTGCTCCAGAAACCCCTATCATCCATCCCCACCCCCCCGGGACAGGCCATCATCTGATACATCCACTTTCTGTGTCTGTCCCACCCTCTCTTAAAGCTTCCACTGTGGATCTCTGAACCAGCTCACCAGGCAGAGCATTCCAAGGGTCCACCACCCTCTCAGTGAAAACCTCCTCCTCTTTCCCCCTCACCCTTCCACCTTCCAACTTCAAACCATGCCTCTGGTGATGCCTCCCTGCTTTAGTCTAAAGATCCTCCATGTTTACCCTATTTATTCCTTTGAGGTACTTGAAGACCTCAATCATGTCCCCCTGTCTCTCCTCTCCTCCAATGAAAACAGGCAGAGCTCCTCAAGTCTGTCCTCGTAAGTCAAATCCCCAGCCCTCGTGATCATCTTTGTTGCCCTCCTCTGTACCCTCTCCAGGAGCTGCATGTCCCTCTTCAAGTGTGGTCTCCAGTACTGTACACAGTACTCAAGGTGTGGTCTAACCAGTCCATTGTACAGCGGCAGAATCACTTCCTTGCTCCTAGAGGTGATCCCCCTTGCGATGCATCCCAACATCCTGTTTGCCTTGCTAGCTGCTCTCCTGCACTGCTCAGTGTTATTCATACATGTATCCACCATGACCCCTAGGTCTTTTTTCCCCTGTTGAGGCTTCCAGCACCTCCCCTCCCAGGGTGTACCTGTGTTTAGGGTTTCCCCGACCAAGATGCAACACCTTGCACTTGGTGATATTGAAATTTAATTTCCATGTGTGAGCCCAGCTTTCCAGGGTGTCCAGGTCCCCTTGCAGGGCCAACCTCCTCTTCTCCCTCAACTACTGCTCCCATCTTGGAGTCATCCGCTGAAGAGACTCATTTCACACCCTATACCATCCCTGATGTCTGATATGTATGCATTAAACAGGATTGGACCCAGGACGAGCCTGTGGTACCCACTACCAACCTCTGTAGGGTTCGAGAGCTCCCCACAGACCACTACTTCTGAGTGCGTCCAGCTATCCAGTTTTCAACCATCTGACCATCAAAGGGCCTACTCCTAACCCCATCAGTTTCTCCACCAGACCATTGTGGGACAGAGTCAAACGCCTTGCTGAAGTCCAAGAATAATACATCCACAGGCTTACCTCTGTCCAGTTCTGATGTTACCCATTCATAGAACTCCCAAGGTTGGTTTGACATGATCTACCTGGCACAAACCCATGCTGCCGACTATCCAGACCTCCCACCTCCTCCAAGTAAACCCCAATCGTTCCTTTAGTATACTCTCCATTAATTTTCCCACCACCGAGGTTAAACTGATGGGTCTATAGTTTCCTGGTACCTTCCCGACCCCTTTATGGATTGGTACCACATGTGCCTCTCGCCAATCCCTAGGTACCCTCCCTGTCTCAAGTGACCTGTTGAAAGCTCCGCCAGGTGCAGCCAGTATGTCCGCCAATTCCCATAGTACTCGGATGAATGCCATCCGGCCCAGGAGATTTGTTTCTTCTTTAGGCCTTGAGGTCAAACCACACCTTTGGTGGGATGGCATCATCCATCCCCTCCACCTTACTGGTCTTTCTATCCTTATCCAGATGTGACACCCTGGGGTACCTTTCTCCCTCTTGCTCCATTTCTGTTGCTCCCCTGATCCCACTCCCTACCGCTTCTATCCCCTTTGTGCCTTGCTTTGTAGATATCCCATCCCCTCCCTAGTGAACACAGAGGCAAAGTACTCGTTAAATACCTCTGCCTGGTCCCTCGCCTCTTCCACCCACCCTCCTTCTGATCTCAATCTGCTGAGATGGCCCTTAGTTTTTCTCCGCTCCCCAATGTACCGGAAGAACCCCTTTTCCCCTCCATGTATCCCCTGTGCCAGCCGTTGCTCTTTACTGGACTTAGCTCCCCTCACCATACGGGTGACTTTTCTAGATGCAAGCTGGTACATTTCCTTATCCCTATCCCCTCTTGTTGTTTTATATTTTTTGTAAGCCGTCTTCTTTTCTCTGACTGCTACCTGGACCTCACTGGACCACCAGCATGGTTTATGTGACCTTGCTACCTTATGTTTCAACTTAGCGCAGATCCTGACTGCCTCATGAAGTCCCCATTTTATGACCTCCCATCTCCTTTCCACACTTGTTGTTGAGGTAATCCCCTTCAAGTGATCCTTGAGAATATTTCCCATGCCCATAAAGTCTGCCCCCTGAGTCCACTGCCAGTGTCCTAGATCTCACCCCCACTCCCCAATGCTTATTTGAAACCAGACAGTATTGTGGTCACTCCCAGTCAGGGGTCCTGTACAACCATGTCCTTACCAGATCCCCATCTGCCAGAACCACATCCAGGACATGCCCCTCCCTTGTGGGCTCCATCACATGCTGTGTTAAGAACACATCCTGGAAGCCATCCAGCAGCCTCTGCTCCTTGGCCACCTTAGAGGACATGGTTCCCCAGTTTATACCTGGCATATTAAGGTCCCCCATCAACACCACTCCTTCCCCTTTTGGACCACACTAGGCAATGATGTTGTCCAGCAAACCATCCTCTAGAACATCACTCATCCCGGGGGGCCTATATGCTACTCCCAGCTTGACCTTATCTCCTGCTGGGGATCGTAAGGTGACCCATAAGGCCTCCACGTTTCCCTCTGCCTCTTCTACCATAGCAATTTCTATGTCATCTCTAATGAACATAGCCACTCCACCCCCTCTGCCCTCCTTTCTATCCTTCCTAAGCATAGTGTACCCCCGTACATTTAGGTCCCAGTCATGGTTTTGTTGGCCCATCGCCGTGACTGCCGCCATCCACCCCCCGAACAGCATGGCCTGGAACTCTGGCAACTTGTTTCCCAAGCTCCTGGCATTTACTAACACTAACCCCCACCCCTTATCCCTGATCCTTTTTGTCGAACCCCACCCAGATTCCTTATACTTCCATCCTCCCCCTGCTCCTCCTGAAACCTCCACCTCCAGTCTGTTTCCCCCTTCCCCCCCTTGGGCTTGAAGGCTACTCCCCTCATCTGGAGGGGAGGGCTTCTGGTCAGCCCCTCCCTTATCCCTTCCCCCCCTTACAAGTTTAAACCCCACCTTTCTTGTATGTAGTCAGCCATCCCCTGTTTAAGGACTTCCTTCCTCTAATGGGGCAAGATGAAACCTGTCCTTGGCATATAGTCCCTTATCCTCCCAAACTCCATTCCAGTTCCCTAACACCCCAACCCATTCTCTTCACCCCACTTCCTGAGCCATTCATTAACCTCTGTGAGCTCATTTTTTTCTCCACTGAGGCCTTTGGTACTGGCAATATCTCCGAAAAGGAAATGTTGCATCCATTATCCCGACAGACTCTGGCAAGTTCTTGGAACCTTGCTTGGATTTCCATAATGCTATTTCCCTCTAGATCATTAGTTCCCAAATGCACCAGGAAATCCGGTTTCCCTCCACAATCCCTAATCATTTCATACACCATGAACTTTGCTCTGTGCACTGTCAGCCCAGAGATACTCACTACCTTCACCTGGCTATGGCATCCACCCCCCTGTCCCTCCCAATGGATACCCTTAATCATCGAGTCTCCCAGTAACAGAACCTTAACACCGCCATCATCCTTATGGTTACCTCCACTATGCCCTCTCAGCCCCTCCCCACTTTATTCATGATCGCAATTTCATGGGAGTCTTCCTGCCTTATTAGAGACCCCTTGTCACCCTCCCCTTCTGCCTCCCTTGCTATTTTGCCCACTTAACTCAAACCCTCTGAATAGGTGTCCCTTTAACCTCTCTTATCTGAACCATTTATCCTGGCCCTGATGGTTTCCCCTTCCCCGACCTCATCCCCCCTTGTAATAGTACCCTGTCTCCAGAGGCTCTCTGTGGTCCCTTAGCTAGGGCCCCATCCTTGTACTGACCTTCCTGCTGAAGGGGGGCCTTCTCCACCTCCTGTCTCCCAGTTCCTCTCCAATCATGCTCTCCTCCTCATGTCTGGAATATGTTGCATCTCCCCATTTGCTTAACATATATGTTTCCTTTCTCCTCTGGGACTATGTCTATCCTTTCCATAGCTGTTCTGTGATGCCCTATGGGTATCTGACTCCCTCCCCAGCCTCTGTATAAGTTTCCTCATTTCCACCAACCCTTCCTCCCCTCTAGGATGCTTAGTATCTCAAATTTATTGTGACACTCTATGTCAGCCTCCATCAAGTAACCCGAGTTTCCCTGACTGCATCTCTAAACTGACCCTCTTCTTCCTCTCTTGCACTGTTCACCTTAGGAGCTCCCTTCCCACAGTCTGCTGTTTTAGGCTTCCGCACAACAGCCCCTCCTGACTCTTCCTCCAGTCTCCTTGAATTCAGAATTTTCACCCGTATGCTTCCCTTAGCATCAACTTCCCTATCTAAGGGTTCTCTGTCCCTAATATCCCCCTTCTGCTTGCTGTAGCATAATGTCCTGCAATTTCAGGTTGCCCCAGCCTTCCTCAGCCCACCCTTCTGCTGCCCATATCCACACCCTTATCCTTGACACCCCCCAGCTCCCACAGCTTACTCCTTAACCAATATACCTCACTCCTGATACAAGATAGCTGTCTACAGAGTGGGCAGCCTCCTCTTCCAGGCCCAATTTAGAATTATTGCCATCCCACAGCCTGTGCAGCCTACAACCCTTCCGAAGATGCTGCCATGGTGGAATATGGCCACCCTGATTATCCCCTCTGTTTATAATAGCACACCCCTTTTCTCAGTCCCTTTCCCTGGAGTACAGTTTCTCTCATACTGACTGTAGTTATTTACAAACCCACTTCAACCCCACCAACAAAGTTCCCAAGTCTCACAAACACAAACAGTCCAGTATGTGTTCAGTCCCACTAACAGTGTGTGTAAGCAGACTCCAGGTACCGTGATGATGTCACAGGCCCACCAACTCCTGTTGCTTCAAATTTCAGTCCCAAACAGAAATACTCAGCCCTTCAATCCCAACCCCCAGTGGCTTTTCAGTATTTAAGAAAGCCTACAAAACAGGCTGGGTGGGAGGGCTCTTACCAAACACCAGGCAAACAACACATTTAAATTACCTTCTAATTTTCCCTGCCAAACATCTATCCCCAAACCTACAATATCACAGCCCAAGTATCAGTTCAAATTCAAGGTAATAATTTTTAACACATAGAACTAATTTCACTAACAAACTATTCAAATATTTCAGTTTAAAACAAAATATAACTCCTGGCCTCTTTTCTACCAACCTGTTGCTTAAGCTCCCAAGTGAACAATGAAAGCCACAGTAATTCCTGTTTAAAGACAAGTTAATTGCAGCTAATGTCCCCTCCTCCAAACACCAGGCAAACAACACATTTAAATTACCTTCTAATTTTCCCTGCCAAACATCTATCCCCAAACCTACAATATCACAGCCCAAGTATCAGTTCAAATTCAAGGTAATAATTTTTAACACATAGAACTAATTTCACTAACAAACTATTCAAATATTTCAGTTTAAAACAAAATATAACTCCTGGCCTCTTTTCTACCAACCTGTTGCTTAAGCTCCCAAGTGAACAATGGCCGTCAAATTCTATGTTTCTATGTTTCTCAGAGACAGCAGGCAGACAGGCAGGCCTAAACTCAGCCCTTTTACAGTTCCCCCATACAAAACTACATATAACTGCTGCTCTAATCACTTGAGCTGTTACTCATTTCACTTCCCAACTCAGAACTAACTGAAAACTGCAAGCAGTCTGGGAATTTCCCCAAGATCCAAAAGGTTCAGTTGGCTGATCTGTCAGTCACAACAAGGGCTCCCCCTTCAGGTTAATTTAGGCACCAAAATGCAAAAACTATAATTCCTACAAATTTTGACCCCACCAAGCCCCGGTAGGCAGGCTCCATTTTAGAGTCCCAATAGTACTGATTGGCCCATTCTGACAGTCCCGGGTCAAGTTGGTGGAGATAAACAGAACAGTCCTTGCTGCAAAGAAAACAGGTTAGAACAAACTGCAATATTATTATCACTCTAATAAATATTCAGCAAATAAGCATATCTTATAACAGAGCTCCCTCTGCGCAAATAGCGATGGCAGAACGGAGCAATTATCTGGCAGCTCGGGCAGGGCTTGAGCATAGAAACACTCAGTCCCCTCCCAGATTAATTATAACTGCAATCCAGGCAGCTCTTAAAGAGACAGTACACAGAGGCTATACAGGCACTCTCTGGCAATACATTTAAACTGCTAAAACACAGAACACCAGCCTGGCAGTGAGCATTTAGGCAAGCTCAAGGAAGACTTTTCAGGAACCCCCATTTGTAGAGGGGTTACAATAATATCCAGGAAAAAGGAGATGTACTCCAGCTTTGGCAAGAAGCAAACATCTCAGTAAGGACCCCTCTAAGCTGCAGCTCTTACAGGCCTAATTCTGTCTCAACCAGGATGCAAAAATATTTGCTGAGGTGTTGGTCAACAGACTCCAGCAGGCAGTAGGGTCAGTAATTCATCAAGACCAGATAGGGCCAACAGCCTACTTTCTCCTACCCCCACTAGGACTGCCTTATGTCTGTCCCATGCATTCTTGAATTCCCCCACTGTTCTTGACTCCACGACCTCCTCAGGAAGGCTGTTCCATGTGTCCACAACCCTCTCTGTGAAGAAATACTTCCTCACATTACCTCTGAGCCGTCCCCCCTCTATCTTCAAATTGTGCCCTCTTGTTTTTGCACATCTCTTTTTCTGAAAGATGCTACCCTCATGGACTTTGTTGAGTCCCTTGAGGTATTTGAAAGTTTCTATGATGTCCCCCCTCCCTCCTTTCCTCGAGGCTATACATCTTTAGTTCCTTTAGTCTTTCTTCACATGTCTTCTGATGCAGACCCTGCATCATTGTAGTTGCTCTCCTCTGGACAGCCTCCACCCTGTCTATGTCTTTGTGGAGATGGGGTCTCCAGAACTGTACACAGTACTCCAGATGTGGTCTTACCAACTGTCTGTACAGAGGGCCAACAACATCCTGTTTTCTACTGGTGATTCCTCTCCCTATGCATCCCAGTATCCCCCCCAGCCCTCCTTACTGCCTTCTCACATTGCTGGCCCACCTTTAGGTCATCTGATATGACTACCCCCAGGTCCCTTTCCATTTTTGTTGTTGTCAGTATCTCACCCACCTCCCCCATTGTGTACTCTTCCCCTGGGTTTTTTGTTTCCCAGGTGCATTACTTTTCACTTCTTTGCATTGAATCTAAGCTGCCATACATTTGACCATTCCTCCAACCTTGCCAAGTCCCTTTTCATCCTTTTCACCCCACCTTGTGTATCAACCCTGTTGCAGATCTTTGTGTCATCTGCAAAGAGATATACTTTTCCTTCCGGTCCCTCTGCAATGTCACTTATAAAGACATTAAAAAGGTACTGAACCCTGCAGTACCCCACTAGCAACCCTCCTTTCTTCACTGTGAACTCCATTTACTATTACCCGCTGTGTCCTGTTGTCCAACCAGTGTTTTACCCAGGCTACCACCCTAGGACCCACTCCCAGGCTGGCTAATTTGTTTATTAATCTTTTGTGTGGGACTGTGTCAAATGCCTTGCTATAGTCTAGGTAGGCCATGTCCACAGCCCCTCCCTGGTCTACTGCTTTGGTCACCCAGTCAAAGAAATCAATTAGATTTGTCTGACATGACCTTCCCGCTGTGAATCCATGCTGCCTTGAGTTCTGTGCCCCACTGGCCTCTAGGTACTCAACAGTTCTTTCCTTCAGAAGTGATTCCATCATTTTCCCTACCACTGAGGTAAAACTGACAGGTCTGTAGTTTCCTGCGTCTGTCTTGCTCCCACTTTTGTGAAGGGGGAATCACATCCACCCTCCTCCAGTCCTCAGGTACCACCCCATCCTCCAATGATTTATTAGAAAGGGTAGTCAGTGGTGTTACTAGTTCTTCCCTTAGTTCTTTTAAAATTCTGGGGTGTATCCCATCAGGCCTCATTGCTTTATCCACCTTCAGTTTTAAGAGTTCTTTCAGAACCCTTTCTTCTGTGAAAGGACTGATATCAACCCCCCTATCCTGAGTGCTTCTATTGACCGGATTAGGTATTTCCCCGCTTTTCCATTGTGAATACTGAGCACAATATCTATGACCCTCTCCAATCTGGTTTCAGGAAAAGGCATAGTACAGAGACGACTCTTGTTTGGGTATTAAATGATCTCCTGATGGCAAGAGATTGGAGAACCCGTTCCATCTTGGCTCTCCTGGATCTCTCAGCAGCATTTGACACCATGGATCATGGGGTATTGCTCGACCGCCTGTGGTTTTTCTGTGGTCTGAGGGGAGCAGTCCACAGCTGGTTTCAATCTTTTCTGGAGGGCAGATCTCAGAGAGTGGTGTCTGGAATTTACACCTCGGCCCCTCATTGGCTGCTCTGTGAGGTACAGCAGGGGTCGGTGCTGTCCCCTATGTTATTCGCAGTGTATATGCTTCCACTGGCAGACATCATAAGATGGTATGGGCTGAGTTTTCATTGTTATGCTGATGATTCTCAGCTCTACCTGTCTTTTATGCCTGATCAGGAGTCTGATTCCATCACGATGTTTAACAACTGCCTCCTGGAGATTCAGGATTGGATGAGTGCTAGTTGGCTTCGGTTGAATTCAGGGAAAACTGAGGTGTTGGTTGTGGACCCTGGAGGGAGGACAACAGGGGCTTGGACTGGGAAACCCTTGGGTTTATATCTTGGGGGGCCCCACTTCTTGCCTCTGGCCAAGTGCGTAACCTTGGCATGATTTTTGACGAAAGCCTGACTATGAAGATGCAGGTGTTGGCCGTAGTCAAATCTGCCTTTTTTCATCTGAGGAACAATGCCTGGGTGAAACATTTGGTTCCATGGGAAGATCTTCCCATCTTGGTCCATGCCTTTGTCACCAGCCATTTTGATTACTGCAATGCCCTCTATCTAGGGCTGCCAGGGGTGGATATCCGCCGCATGCAGCTTGTGCAGAACGCGACAGCCAGGTTGTTGATGGGAGTTTCATGATCTAGCCATATGACACCTGTGCTGCGTGATCTGCACTGGCTGCCAATACAGTGGTGAATCACCTTCAAGGTCGCATTATTGACCTTTAAGGCCCTACATGATTTGGGACCTCACTACCTGAAAGAGCTCTTGGTGCCTTGCTGTCCTGCCCATTCTCTTCGCTCCTCTAACAAGGGATTGCTAGAGATTCCCAGGGTACGTCTAAAGATGTCGGGAGGTAGATCGTTTGCCTAGGTGGCACCAACCCTGTGGAATTCTCTACCTCATCAGATATGAGAATGCCTAACTGTTGAAAGTTTTAAAAAACAACTAAAGACTTTCCTTTTTGCCCTAGCATTTGCTGGAACATAATAAGTAAGTGTATTGTATGATTGTTTGATTTATTGTTTTGAAATGTGATTTTAAGTGATTTGACTTATTGTAAAAGTGCCCTGAGCTTGGGAAGGACGCTTAATATAAATAAAATTTTACTTACTTACTTACAGAAGTATTCGTTCAGTATCCCTTCTTTTTCACTGTCACTCTCTGCCCAACCACCTTCCTCTTTGTTCAGCGAGAGAGGGAAAATAGAGTTTATTCAGACTGAATCCTAGTTGTGAGGACTATTTAAGCAGCTGGACTGTGACCAGGCTTTAACCTGAAGGAGACCAAAGATTTGCTGAATGCGATCGGCCTGTCAGGATTTCTAGACACCTCTGAACTCCTGGTTTATGTAGAGACTCTGTAATTGCGACTGGATAGTAATCTACGTGGTATAGTGGAATTTCTTACATGTAAATGTGCTGTGTGCTTTTAGTGGGTCGTGATTTGGTTCCTCACTGTGTGTTGAACTGCGTGCTGCTCGCTGGAGGCTGCATCCAGCTCCAACGGACTGAATCCAAATTCATTGCCATTTTGCCTGCCGCCTTGACACACTGGCCCAGCCAGACTACCCATTGCACGGAGAAAGTCATAGACGAGAGACCTGCCTAGGGATCAGCCCCCTGCTCAATGCTTGAACAGGAACAACGCCTCGGTGATTCGTGTGGGCTCTGCTTCTCCTGGCACTCCAGCTCAACAACCTGCAGTCTCAATTCCATCCTGCCTGTGTCCTGTATTGGGTTTCGTGAGTAAACATCAGGATAGCTCCCTGCAACAACAGCTAAATCTAAAGTGTTGTCATCTGATTGTCTGGTGGCTTTTTCTTTCATGAACTGAGCCCTCCGGCTCCGGATTACAAATAGTGTGTGTCATGCATGTTGCTTTCTTCCTTCACAGGGCCCCAACCAACTGCAACGTTCCTGGCTAGCCCAACGTCTCCCTACCTGGGTACCCAGAGGTGTGACTATGTGGGGACTTAAAGTGCATGCATAACTGTTTGATTAATGTAGCCTTTAAGCCAATTAACCTGATTATGTCTCTTCCTTGTTCAAGTCCCCTGAATAAATCAGATCTGACTTTTTCTGCATTTAACCTGACTGTGGTTCCAGTTTGTGCCAAAAGTACTGTACTGTTGATATTTGCTGTGCATAACCTTATTTTACAGGTGGTCCCCAGGGTCAAGCCAGAGGAACCGGCCCTGGTGGTAAGTGCAAACAGTGTGGGTACTTGTATGGTGTACAAGGGGTACTGCAAAAGTGATTATCATATATTGCTCAGGCCACTAGAAGGGAAAGGGGGGGTTACAGTGTCCTGGAGGGCTGTGCCCAGGTTAGCTTACCCACTAACAACCCTGACCTCCGGGTGGAGGCATCCGTTCTATTACCCAGGCCCCTTAACCTGCTATTGGCCAAGCAGGCAGCGTTAGTAGCCCTTGGGATAGCGCCACCTAGGGGTTACATCTTGAAGGCTCACCACTGGGATTTTGTGCCTTCTAGTGGCCAAAATAAATTATGAATTATTGTTAAAGATTAATAGCTACCCCAGTAGAAATGGCTGTACACCAGTTGGTGGGGTGGTGTACTGGGCAGGAGATCGACCCCCAAAATGCTCTGCTTATGCTGGATATTCCCTGGGTACCAGTAAGACACTGTAGAGGAGCACTCTCAAGTTGAATGTTTAAAAACCCTGTGGTGGTGGGTCGACAGGCTGATTTGATCGCCCAAACTTTCATAGCCTTGGTACAGTGTAGCGACCTCATGGACAGCTCTAAAGTGCCACAGACTATTGCCTCAGAAGGGGTCCCAGCCACCTGGAAAGTGATAACAAAAGACAGTAAAGACCCTGGGGAGGATGAGCTCCCACCACTATCTGAGACTTTTGAGGAGAAATTTGCTAAGTTGCTGCTGGAGGAAGGGAAAACCATGGAGAACTTTAAGAAACTATTCCTGCCACCTGGGGGTGTTCCTTCCCCAACACCCCCTCCCACTCCAGCACCTGTTACTGCCCCGCCTTCTGTGTCCATGCCAATGCTGGCCCCTATATCTGTACCCACCATTAGTCATGACTCCTACCAAAGGCTGAGAATCTTCTTGGGCACCCTCCCCACCCACCAGGGGGAGGATGACTGGGAGACCTGGATCGACTATGCTGCTCCCTTGGTACCCGAGTGGCAGTGTACAGAGGCCGAGAAGCAGACAAGAATCATAGAAAGTTTGAGGGGCCCTGCCCTTGAAGCCATTAAAGTTTTGAGGTCCACGAACCCTGATGCATCTGCTCAGAAGTACCTATCTGTACTTGAAGGCAATTTTGGGAGCATTGAGTCAGGGGAGACTTTGATGTGGAAATTCCAAGGTACCAAACAATGGAAGGGAGAAAGTTTGTCTGCGTATGTTACTCGCCTAGAAAGAGCTTTGCAGAAAGCTTACCGGAAAGATGGGGTAACCGCCAGTGATTTGAACCATGTGAGATTGGGGCACATACTGCAACATGCCAAGCATTCTAAACTGCAGATTATCCAGTAAAGGCTCCAGGATAGGAGAGGTAACCCACCTGACTACTGTGATTTGATAAAAGAACTCTGAGAGGTAGAAGGTGAAGAGGGAGATTGTAATTATGGGGTGAGTGCCGCCCAAGTGATCACGGCACCAAAAGGCCCTTCTGAAATGGAGACCACTAAGAGTGTCCCACCATGGGCTAAACGGTGGGGAGAGGAGTTGCTGAATGAAGTCAGAAAAGTACAATCAGGTGCGGTCACTGAAGTATCCCCTGCTGACAGAAACCTTGGTCCCTGTCAGGATGTGACTGTTATGGGGGTGTGGGTGCACCCTCAGGCATCCTCTAGCGAGGGTGGCTTCTTGGCTGAGCTCAAGGAATTAACTACCACCCTAAAGGAACGTTTGAGATATGGTACACTACCAGCAGAAGTCAGATCACAATCTCCCGTTGATGCTCCAGCGTCCCCTGCTTTTTTTCCCCAAGGATGCCCCGAGAACCTGTCATTTGTCACAACTGTGGCAAGGATGGCCATATGAAGAGGGAATGCTGGTCTCAGAAGGACTTAGAGAAAGTGGTGAACCAGCTTCAAGGAGAGCTTCGGAAAATGAGTCAGTGGTCAAGGGGTGGACGAAATGACCACAGTGAAGGCTTCGCCCATCCTAACTCAAACCCCCCTCTGTGGCTAAATCATCTGTCCAGGCCCCTGCTGTTGTCCCTCCAGACTGGTCTAAAATAGTGGGCCCTTCAATGAAGACTACTGTGGCTGTGAATGGTATTCCTACTTGGTCTGTGCTTGACAGTGGGTCACAAGTGACCACTGTATTTCAGGACTGGTATGAAAAACACTTATCTGATGTGCCATTACAATCCCTGGAAGGCCTGCATGTGTGGGGGCTGAGCGACAAGTCTAATCCATACCTAGGATATGTCCACCTCTGGTTGTCTTTTCCTGCAACTGTAACTGGTGTAGAGAAGCAAGTAGAGACTCTGGCCCTAGTGTGTCCCCCCACCGGACTGTATGATGGGGTTCCCCTGTTAATTGGAACAAATGCCCACATGTTTGAGAAACTAGCACAACTCTGCCATGAGAAACAAGGGCAACTGACTGGACTAGACTAAGAATTCCAGCCGTAGTAAAAAGGGCATATGACTTACAACAGAAACCCAATGAAGAGTGTGGGCAGGACAGTAGTGTGGTGGGTAGGTAACTGGCTGGGCGGCAGGACACAGAGGGTAGTGGTAAATGGCTGTCACTCCACAGAGGGAAGAGTGACCAGTGGGGTACCACAGGGATCAGTGCTGGGACCGGTCCTATTCAACATCTTCATCAGTGACATCGCGCAGGACCTAGAAGGCAGAATTTCACTGTTCGCTGATGACACAAAGCTATGTAATAGAGTAGACAATCCAGAGGGTGTAGACAGAATGAGAAGGGACCTGCAGAAACTTGAAGAATGGTCAGGGGTTTGGCAGTTGAAATTCAATGCAAAGAAGTGCAAGATAATGCATATGGGGACAAAAACCCTGGCACAATATATCAGTTGGGGGTGAGGATATAGCATGCACCAAGCAGGAAAGGGATCTTGGGGTTATCATCTCTGATGACCTCAAGGCAGGAAACAGTGTGACAAGGCAGCAGGTAAAGCAAATAGGATGCTGGGATGCATAGGGGCATCACCAGCAGGAAAAGGAGGTCATAATTCCACTATACAAGACACTAGTGAGGCCCCACCTGGAGTACACTGTACAGTCCTGAGACCTTACTCACGTAAGGACATAGACAGGGTAGAGAAGGTTCAGAGGAGGGCAACAAAGATGGTACATGGATTGCATCACAAGTCCTATGAGGACAGGTTGAAGGAACTGAGTATGTACTCCCTGGAGGAGAGGGAGGGAGAGAGGGGTATGATAGAGACATACAAGTATCTTACAGAGAGGAACGAGGTGCAGGAATACATATTTTAAGCAAAAAGATATTCCAGGACTAGAGGGCATGGGATGAAGCTGGAGGGAGGGCGATTCAGAGGAAACGTGAGGAAGAATTTCTTCACAGAATGGGTGGTGGACAAGTGGAACACCCTGCCAGAGGAAGTGGTGGAGGCTGAAACAATCACGGGATTTCAGAATGCATGGGATAGACATAAAGGAATTCTGGAGGTCAGGGGTAAGGGGCAACAGACTTCTAGGAAAACATAAACTAAACTTACAAGCTCAAAATGGGCAGACTGGATGGGCCATAGGCCCTTATCTGCAGACACTGTCTATGTATCTATGTATCTACGTAAGAGGACCCAGATGAGCCAGTGGGGATAGTGTGGAAAAAGGAACCTGACTCCTTGGTATTGGCCCCCAACGCCCAGTGCACAATCCATGGAGAAGTCTGCCTAAAGAAAAATGTAAAGAGGAAAATATTAATGTTGGATGCACCAGCTGATGGAAAGTTGCCAGAAGGATTATTGGTTAAACCCAGCATCTTGCCTGCCCGTGCCCATGCCTATGCATGATGAGAGATGGTCCAGATTCACAATGTGTCAGATCGGGAGGTCCGGGTGAACAGAGGGTGCACTCTAGTTACAGTACACTGTGCAGACACTGCAGTATTACCCAATAACAAGTACTCTGGCCAAAAGGAAAGAGTGACCCCGAACCTATCTGACTTTGGTGATTCCCCTTTGCCAGCTGAGTGGAAGACTAGGATTAGCAAGAAACTTGCCCAGAGAGAAGTGTTTGTTAAAAGAATGGGACATGGGGTGTGTCCACGGTGCAGAGCATCACATACGCTTATATGATGACCGGCCATTTCGAGAGAGATCCCGACGCCTAGTCCCAGCAGACATAGATGATGTTAGGAGGCACTTGCAGGAAATGCTCACTGCTGGCGTTATACAAGGATCAAGGAGCCCATATGCCTCTCTCATTGTGGTTATGTGGAAGAAGAATGGGTCGGTGAAGATGTGTGTTGATTATCGAACCCTGAACTGGCGGACCATCCCAGATCAATACACCATGCCCCGTATACAAGATGCCCTGGATTGTTTGAATGTGAGCAAATGGTTCTCGGTATTGGATCTTCGCAGCAGATATTACCAGATTCCAATGGCCCTGGAGGACCATGAGAAAACAGCCTTCATTTGTCCTTTGGGGTTCTTCGAATTCCTAAGAATGCCACAGGGGATTTCAGGCACCCTAGTCACCTTTCTTTTTAATTTTTGTGTGTAATGTTTTTATTAATTTCATCTTTTAGACATATTTATTTTATTTATTTATTGAATTTTGATGACCGGGTAGGCCCACTGGGCCCCGGAGGTCCCTTTTTCAGGGGCGACCCGGGATTTACAATTATTACAGGTATCAGATGCAGTACACAAAGGTGATTTTCATGTTATATGCAAAACAGTCCTTATAGGTTTAAAACAGTAGGACTGTGGAAGACATACAAGCAGGGGGAACATAATAGTTACACATCGAGAAAACATTATGCTTAGTAATTTCAAGTTGTAGTTACAGTGTGCGCAGGGTTGGGGGCAAGGAATTTGGCTTGGGTCATGTAGTTCCTTGCCTATGGGCAAAAGGGGAGGGGACATGCTGACGTGTAAGTGCTCCACATAAACAGTAAAATAAAACAAAATACATACATTCTCACATATCTGGTATTAATGTCCCAAATCAGCCCAGATTCTAGTCCATATAAATCAGTCTTTCGTGCTGGGCACTTAAATCCAGAGTTTGGCCAGTTCTTACACAATAATAATCATCCATGCAACATGGGACTGAATCCTCGATAAATAATAGAGTGAATGACATTCTATATCTCATAATTTAACACATAGAAATAAAGAATAAAAAATTGAACCTCAACAGTGCAACAAAGTTCATATTTAAAGATATATTCTCAATCTATTAATTAATGTATGTCAACATATCAGCATTATCCTTTTTTTATTACAGCATTGCTGTGAGTGGTGAGAAGTTTCAATCCTAGAACCTCAGGAATCCCACATAACCCCCGAATGCTTCTGGAAAGATAAGCACCTCTGCTGGAGAGAGGGCTGCTATTCGCTGTGCCCATATCCTGGAGAACAAGTCCAACTTCCCCTTCAGAGCAAATGTCAATCTCTCCATTGTCATCGTGGACAGCATCAGATTCCTCCACACATGGGTTGTGGGCACTGAACATGAGACCCATGTATTCAATAAAATTTGTCTGGCCAGGATAAGCAGCACTCTCACCCATCTGGGGTGTAGGGACTAGTTCCCCCTTTCGTCCCTTGCTAAACCAAAAAGAAGTGAGACTGGAGACCCACTTAATAACCTCGAATGTAAGGATGCCCTCTTTCTCCCATAAGTCTCCCAGACACCTGATCCCGTTGGCTTTCCAGGTAGCAAATCCCCTGTCCTCCCAGCCAGGGAGAACCTCTGGATTCCGGGCCAGCGGTACCAGCAGTGTATTGTTTCCTGTTGCTCTCCCTTTTTTGTAATACACTTCCATGCTTCCAGCACTGCAGTTACCATAGGGTTAAAACATGGTAGTCTGGCAAGAGCTCCCTCTCCTCCCGGTGCCAAATAAGCCATAAGACAGCCCGGGCAGCCCTCTTGTTCCATGTCAAGCCAGGCCACTGCCTCCCCCCACGATACCCAATTATGTATATATTTAAATTGCACTGAGAGGAAGTAACCTTGCACATCCGGGAATTCCATACTTCCCCTTTCTTTCAAGGCCTTGAGTCTATTCAGCACCATCCTTGTCTACCCCCCCTTCCAGATAAAATTAGTGAGGCTCCTGTCCAAGTGTTTCAGATCTTTTTTTGATGGGCTGAATGGGACCATCTGCATTATATATAATAACCTGGGGAGTATGTTCATTTTTATAAGGTTAATCCTCCCTATCCATGATATAGGAAGCCCATTCCACCTAGCCATATCATCCCATACTCTTTTAATGATTGGGGAGTAATTTAACCTATATAGTTCTTTTAAATCTCTACTCACTTTTATCCCTAAGTAAGTAAAATCTTGGCCCACCACCCTCAGCCCCCAAATGGATTTCGCCCTATAATTGACCTCCTTGTCTAAGTACATAATCTCAGACTTACATATATTTAGCTTGTAGCCTGAGAATGCGGCAAACTCCTGCACCACTTCCAACAAGGCGGACACTGAGACTTCTGGTTTAGTTAAATAAAATATTAGGTCATCTGCATATATGGATATGCGATGCTGGGAGCCATTTTGTGTCTGTATGCCCTGAATTACCCCACTTTCCCTCACCCTACATGCCAATGGTTCAAGCACAATGGCAAACAACAAGGGGGAGAGGGGATAGCCCTGCCTTGTGCCCCGAAAAAGCTGAAACTCTGCTGAGGGAATACCATTTATCAGAACTCTCGCTTTGGGCCTGGTATATAGTAGTGTTATTAAATTAATAAAGTCAATTCCCACCCCAAATCTTTTTACCTCCTCAAAGAGGTATGGCCATACGATTCTATTGAACGCCTTTTCTGCATTCATAGACAATATGCAGGCTTTCCTCGAATTTTTTGTCCCCCACCACACAACATTAAGGAGTCTTCTAACATTATGGTATGACATCCATCCCTGAATAAAACCTGCTTGATCTGGGTGAATAATCAGAGGTAACATGGTTTCCAAACGTAAGCCCAGGACTTTAGCTATGATTTTACAATCACAATTGAGTCAAGAGATGGGTCCAAATGACGCACATTCCATACTATCTTTATCTGGTTTCAGCAGCAGATGGAGGTTAGTTAAAGAGCACGAGGCAGGTAACTCTCCCCTTCCCTGCCTCCTTAATAAAGCTACATATTGGGCGTGCTAGTGCCTCCTTCATTAGCTTTTAGTATTCTGCCCCGAACCCATCAGGACCCCCCTGCCTTACCTGACTTCAACCCAGATATTGCTCTTTTAATTTCAGACTCCGAGATCTCTGCCCCCAATATGGCAGCTTATTCGTCTGTTAGTTTTGGGAGTTTGATGTTAGCCAAGAATATTCTTGCCTTTGCCTCATTTCCTGCACATTCTGCTTTGTGTAAACGTGAATAAAACTCTCTAAAAGTTTCTCTGATTTCTTCTTCCTGATTAGTTATCCGATTCCCCTTACCTCTAATTGAAATAATTCTACTAGGGACTCTCCCCCTTTCATTAACCGGACAAGTAAAGGGCCTGGTTTGTTGCCCCACTCATATATCCGTTATCTGGCATAGAGCAAATTCTTCTGTGCCAGACCTGTCATTGTCTCACTAAGGGA
Source organism: Neoceratodus forsteri (assembly GCA_016271365.2). Taxonomy (NCBI): domain Eukaryota; kingdom Metazoa; phylum Chordata; order Ceratodontiformes; family Ceratodontidae; genus Neoceratodus; species Neoceratodus forsteri. Next base: position 426,608,749 of record CM028138.1, read on the forward strand.
TTCCCTGGCTTCTTTAAACTGCTGTCTATCTTCTATCTTATTATATTGTAGGACTTTAATTTCTAACTCTTTAATTACTTTTTCTAAATTATTAATTTTCTGTCTTTTTTCTCTCTTTATTTTCACTGTATAGCCAATTATGGTCCCTCTCATGAAAGCCTTACCTGCTTCCCACACTAGGCCATTTGAGGGGACCGAATCTTTATTATTGGTCCAATATTCCTCCCACTCTGATTTTAAGAATTCCCTAAACTCTTCTTTACACAGTAAGTAAGTGGGGAATCTCCATTGACCTGACTTCCCTCCACCCATGACCCCAGTCAAATTTAGTTATACCATCGCGTGGTCCGACAGCATGATCGGGCTATGTGTGACTTCCCTGACCTTAGCAAACAGGTCTTTTGCAATAAAAATGTGGTCATACCTTGACCACGAGTCATGTGGTGCAGAGTAAAATGTAAATTCTTTGAGTCCTGGATGCAAAGTACACCAGCTATCGACAATTCTAGATCTTGCAAGCCCCTAGCCCAAACTGTAGCGGTCCGGTTTTGTCTTTTGCCTACACCTTTGTAATCCAGGGCCCAATCCATAATGCAATTTTAATACCCCCCCCCCCAAGATAAGCCCTGGAAACTGCTCCCGATGCAAAACATCTAGTAGATTCTGAAAGAAATTAGGATCATGACTCGCAGGGGCATAAATATTACCCAATGTAATCTCACAGCCACGTAGTTTACCTCTTACAAAAACGTACCTTCCCTCTTTATTATCCTTAAGTACTTTTGTTACTTCTAGTGGGAAATTTTTGTTTATCAATATTGCAATACCTATTTTATGTGAGGTGTAAGATGCAGCATGGCAAGCTCCCACCCATCCCCCTACCAATTTACCAGGCTCTTTAGGTAGCAGGTGAGTCTCCTGGAGCATTGCCACTTGCACTCTCCTTCGTTTAAGTGCAGATATAATTTTGGTTCTTTTAATGGGAGTATTTATTCCCTTGATATTCCAGGATACTATGACGTCTTCTTGCACATTAGGCATAATTTTGTATAATCAAGGTCCCTTTTCCACCCTTGGATTGTTCTCTGGTCACCACTCACCACTCTTGACATACACAGGTTGCATTTAACAGTAACATGAACAATAACATTAACCTTACAACAGAATAACAGTGAATCTCTTTAACTCTGATCACTGTCAAAACCCCCACTCTCCCCACCCTCTCTCTCCCCCAATATCCCCAACTGCCACACACTAACAATTCAATTAATCTTATATTTACTACTTGTAGAACTAATAGCCCCATCAGCTGATGTGTTCTAAAACCCAACTCTCCCACACATGCAAAACTCCATCCCCCCACACCACTTTGGCCGCTATTATATCAGCAAAGAAGCCCTTTGGGGTAATAGTGCCACCTGTAAATTCAACTATACCCCTTTTAACTGCCCAATACCTTTTAGGGACACTACGTCCTGCGGTGGGCTATCTGCCTGGTCCTGCAATTCTGTGGGAACCTCTCGAAGCCCCCCCCAAGAGGCATCATATGGCATGGTTAACGCTGTTACAGCATTGAGATTGTAACTAGATTTATTTTATTCCTCTGGACAAGCATGCCATTAGTTTAATGGGTAGTCTGCCCCTGCAAATGCAAACGGTTTCATTCACCAGCCCATTATTAGTCAAATCAGAGCAGAAGCACACTGACCAAACCTCCCAAAACCAAAAAATAAACATTGCAAAGAAATTACCACAAGGGGAATACAGGTCTTGCCTAGGGCCTTCCATGCTGGAGGAGCAAGTGGTGGCACCCCAAGATATCACCCCCACAGGACCTCATTTAGCAAGATACTAATCAGTTGGAAACAAAGGAAATCATAAAGTTACCAGCTATAAGTTTCACTTTCCCTTATTATTCTTTTTGTCCCAGTCCAAGATAAATAATTTTAATTTCTGTGGTTCCCAGAACAAGTAAGACGCTCCTTCCATGCGAACTCTTACTGCGGCCAGATATGCGAGAAACAGAAACATAGAATTTGACGGCAGATAAGGACCGCTTGGCCCACCCAGTCTGCCCATTTCCCTACCTACTGGATAAGCTGCAGATCCTAGTTAACCAGCAGCCTACTTCTTCCTACCCCACCCCCAGAATTGCCTTATGACTATCCCATGCATGCTTGAATTCCACCACTAATTTTGACTCCACAACCTCCTCCGGAAGGCCGTTCCATGCATCCACAACCCTCTCTGTGAAAAAATACTTCCTTAAATTACCTCTGAGCCGCCCCCCTATCTTCAAATTGTGCCCTCTTGTTCTTGCACACCTCTTTTTTTGAAAGATGCTACCCTCTTGGACTTTGTTGATTCCCTTGAGGTACTTGAAAGTTTCTATCATGTCCCCCTCCTCCTTTCCTTGAGGCTATACATATTAAGCTCCTTAAGTCTCTCTTCATATGTCTTCCGGTGCAGACCCTGCACCATTTTAGTTGCCCTCCTCTGGACAGCTTCCATCCTGTCTATGTCTTTGCGGAGATTGGGTCTCCAGAACTGCACACAGTACTCCAGATGGGGTCTTACCAGCTGTCTGTACAGAGGGATAATAACTTCCTGTTTTCTACTGGTGATGCCTCTCCCTATGCATCCCAGTATCCTCCCAGCCCTCCTTGCTGCCCTCTCACATTGCTTGCCCATCTTTAGGTCATCTGATATGACTACCCCCAGGTCCCTTTCCATTTTTGTTGTTGTTAGTATCTCACCCCCCATTGTGTACTCTTCCCCTGGGTTTTTGTTTCCCAGGTGCATTACCTTGCACTTCTTAGCATTGAATCTAAGCTGCCATACATTTGACCATTCCTCTAACCTTGCCAAGTCCTTCTCATCCTTTCCACCCCACCCTGTGCATCAACTCTGTTGCAGATCTTAGTGTCATCTGCAAAGAGACATACTTTTCCTTCCAGTCCTTCTGCAATGTCGCTTATAAAGACATTGAAGAGGACCGATCCTATACTGAACCTCGCGGTACCCCACTAATGTAACCTCCTTTCTTCTGAGTGGACTCCATTTACTATTACCTCTGTGTCCTATTCTCCAGCCAATTCTTTACCCAGGCTGTCATCTTGGGACCCACTCCCAGGCTGGCTAACTTATATATTAATCTTTTGTGTGGGACTGTGTCAAATGCCTTGCTAAAGTCTAGGTAGGCCATGTCCACAGCCCTCCTGATCTACTACTTTGGTCACCCAGTCAAAGAAATCTATCAGATTCGTCTGGCATGACCTTCCCGCTGTGAATCCATGCTGCCTAGGGTCCTGTGCCCCTCTGGCCTCTAGATACTCGACAATTCTTTCCTTTAGAAGTGATTCCATCATTTTCCCTATCACTGAGGTTAAACTAACAGGTCTATAGTTTCCTGCTTCTGCCTTGCTCCCAAAAATTCAAGATTCCACTCCCTCAGCATATTCATAGTTTCATTAAAAGCTTGTGTTTCTTCTGAACCCATTGGGCTAAGTCCTGGTGTAGAGTTAGCTTGCAGCCCTCGTATACAAGTTCCTTCTTGGCCCTGTATGCTGACATTACTTCTTGACGGTCTTGAAAACTGTGCATCTGGAAGATGATCTGCCTGGGCAGTTGATCAGCTGGCAGCCGAGGGGCCAACGATCTGTGGGCTCTCTCCAGTTTTAAATAATCATTCTTGAGTTGCATCCCCAGGAGCTTTGGTAAGATTTTAGAGCAGAATTCAAGAACACTCCTGCCTTCTTTGCCTTCAGCCAGTCCCCAGAGATGTAAATTGCTCCTTCTGTTATAATATTCCTGATAATCTACTGTTTCTCTTAATTGCTCTAATTCCCTTTCCAGTACTAGAACTCTGGAATCTTATTCATGGCATGCTCTATGTTTGAGACTCTCTGCTCCACCTCAGTGATGCGTTTTGTATTTTCACCAACTTCTGAGGTAATTGAAGTGATCTTCATCTCAAAAGCATCTAGCCGCAGTCCCATCCCCTGCAAGACCTGGTCACCCACCGCCCGACTCAGTACTGCCATCTTGGCCGCTGATAATGCCATAGGCCTCAACGTGGTAGCATTTGGGGCATCTCCTGGGCTGGATTTTTTAGTAATTATTTTAGAGGTATTTCTCATTGTTTTACCAGAAACTAAATATTCCTCCATGTTCTTCGTTGTGTCCCCTGTTCAGTTAGTCAATTCATCATTAGATTAGCTTTGTTGAATTACAAATTTAAACTTATATGTTGTGGAGGTGTGGAGTTTTACTTCTCCTCTACTCTATGCTCATTAGCAACCCCCCGACCACCTTTCAGTGACTAATGGAATGTGCAGTGGGAGATATGAACTTGCTGGAATGTCTAGTGCACCTAGACGATGTCATTGTGTTTGGGCGCACATTAGAGGAGCATGAGACCCGACAGTTTAAAGTCCTAGACCGATTGGAAGACTTCAGCCTCAAGCTTTCCATTGACAAGTGCCAGTTTTTTCAAACATCTGTGAAGTATGTGGGGCACATAATATCTGCAGAAGGGACAGAGACCGATCCCAGTAAGGTTGAGTCACTGACTACTTGGCCCCAGCCCCATAACTTGAAAGAACTACAATGTTTCCTGGGGTTCTGTGGTTACTACCGCAGATTCATCAAGGACTATTCAAAGGTGATTTGCCCACTCCTGAATCTTACCCAGGGTTACCCCTACTAACCATAAATACAAAAAAGGGGCTGTCCAAGAACCCGAGAAAGTATACTTCTGAACAGGTGAACCTTTTGGGGCCCGTTGGAAACCGAAATGTGAAGCAGCCTTCCACGAAGTCACATACCAGCTCACCCATGCCCCCACCCTTGCCTATGCTGATCCTACCAAGCCCTATGTGATGCATACGGATGCTAGACTGCAGGGTCTAGGAGCTGTGCTGTATCAAGACCATGAGGATGGTTTGAGACCAGTGACCTCCACCAGCAGGAGCTTGACCCCGTCAAAGCGAAACTTTCCTGTGCACAAGCTGGAGTTCCTTGCCCTAAGATGGGCCATCATTGACCAGTTTCATGAGTACCTCTATTGGGCAAAGATATTGGTGAAGACTGACAATAACCCATTCACCTATGTACAGACTTCAGCTAAGTTGGACACCACTGGGCACCGGTGGCTCTCTGCCTTATTAACCTATGATTATGCTGTCAAATACAGACCAGGACTGAACCATATTGATGCTGATGCCCTATCACGAAGGCCAGTCTCCAAGAGTGATTGGGTCAGGCTGTCCGAACCTGACATCCGAGCATTGTGCCAAAAGTTTGATAGAGATGAACAGATGTCTGCAGACACAGTGGACTGTTTAGTAGATTGCTTGGGCACTCCTGATACCTGCATACCTGCATACCGGCTGCCTATTGCCATTTCTCTGCTCTAGATATTAGTGCCCTACCTTGATTTGACAATGACAGCATTCAGTGGGCTCAATCCCAAGATCCTATGATTCAGCCAGTATTTGATGCCCTGTGTGAGGGGAAAGATGTGTCCAAGTTGCGTTCCCCTAACTTGCGAACTGCTCTATTGTTTAAAGAAGGCCCCAGGTTACACAATCAGTTGTTATACAGAGAGACAGTGGATTGCAGTGGTCAAGCAGACAAGCAGCAATTGGTCCTGCCCACAGCCTTTAAAGATTTGGTACTGAGGTCCCTCCACAATCACATGGGGCACCTCGGTATTGACAGAACTCTTGGCCTGGTACGATCTCGATTCTACTGGCCCAAGATGGGGGCTGATTTTGAACACCATGTAAAGACCTGCAGTCATTGTCTGCAAAGGAAAGCACTGCTTCAGAGGGCTGCCCCCTTGTCAATATTACTACCAGCACCCCCATGGAACTGGTCTGCATAGACTTTTTGTGTTTAGAACCTGATCAGTGGAATATTGGTAATGTGTTAGTGGTTACAGATCATTTCACATGGTATGCACAATCTTTTCCAACTAAAGATCAAAAGGCCTCTACCGTGGCCAAGGTGCTAGTGGAAAAATTCTTCGTCCACTATACTGCCCCACCAGCGGATCCACTCTGACCAAGGCAGAGACTTTGCAAGTAGGCTGATCAAAGAAATGCTCTCTCTGTGGGGGGTGCGGAAGTCAAGAACCACCCCTTATCACCTGCAGGGGGACCCTCAACCAGAAGGTTTTAACCGCACCCTTCTAGACATGCTGGGTACCCTCCATCCAAGAGACAAGTATAAATGGAGCCAGCAGATTAGCACCTTGGTACACACATACAATTGCACCAAAAATGATGCTACTCGGTTCTCCCCCTACCGCTTCATGTTCAGGAGGGAGGCTCGACTGCCAGTTGATGTTTGCTTTGGGGTCTCTCCAGACAGGGTCCGAGCCGAAAACTACCTGCAGTGTGTACAGAAACTCAAAGCTCAATTGAACCATGCATATCAACTGGCCCAGACAATGGCTGCCAAGAGAAATCTCGCCAACAAAGAGAGGCACGATAAGAAAGTAAAGGCTCAAGAGCTACGGCCCAGAGACCAGGTGTTGTCACACAATTTGGGACTACATGGTAAGTACAAAATTGCTGATGGGTGGCACCATCTTCCTCATGTAGTAGTTGGAAAGTTGGATGATCTACCAGTATACAAGGTACGCCCAGAGAATAACTCCAAAGCTGTCAAGACCATGTGCCGTAACCATTTGCTGCCTATCAGCCAAGTTATTATTGAAGCTGAGCCAGCAGACATGGCCTCCCTGGGCCGGTGACTCATGCTGTTGCAAAAATGAGACAGAGTAAACCTACCCCAGTAGTTACAGATTTAAGGTTTCCCCAGCAGCAGGCCCAGAATGATAGTGACTGTCAGTCCACCTCTGATGAAAGTGAGTGTGACAATGCCTATTAACTCTCCTATGAATTGAGTCAGCTATTTCGAGGTAACCCTATGACTAATTGTGGGGATGAAGCTGGGCCTTCTGGACTGCCTAACCCCCCAGCTTTGTCCTTGGAGCCAATCTTCCCTGGATGTGAAGTGCAAAGTATTATGTCTGAGGTTGCAGACTCTTTGTGTTTTGTGGAACTGTGTGAATTGCCCAAAGAAGGAGCCGATGGTCTGAGTCTCTCTGGTGACACACCAGAACTTGAAGAACAATGTGAGAGTTTTGACAGCCACAAAGCCTAATTGTGCCAGAGCATCCTCAAAATGAGCAACCTGGGCCTCCATCAGAAGATAATGAGCAAAGTGTTGTGGAAACATAGCCTACAGAGCAAGGAGCTGACAGTGCTCCAAGTTTGGACATTCTCATCCATGCAGAGGCACCCCTCACAAGTGACAAAAGCTCAAAAGTTAGTGCTGAAAGTACAAAGACTGTGGCTGCTCCTCCCAGAAATACTAGCCAAGCTGTCAAGCCAGTGCTATGCTTTAGTTATGATTCCCCTAGGAGGCCAGTGGATTTGCCTCTCAATGTGGTTCACAAAGGGGTTTATGTTTCACCAAGCTCACTGCCCAAATTGAACTTGATGGTCAACTCCAGGTTACTTGTTCTTCCCTCTCACCATGGTGCCCCTGCCTCATCCAGCCCCAAGTTAGTGCTCTATCTCAGGGTCTCTGTAGGTATCCTGTGTCAGCTGCAGCTGGTGTAGAACGCAGCAGCCAGGTTGCTGAGGGGGGCAGTCTAAGTACTGTCACATCACCCCGGTGCTGCGTGAACTACACTGGCTGCCGGTCAGGTGGAGGGTCCTCTTTAAGGTGGGCTTGCTCACCTATAAGGCCCTGCATGGCCTGGGCCCTGGTTACCTGAAGGACGCTCTTACACCTGCTGTCTCAGTCCACTCCCTCCGCTCCTCTTCTAGGAGCCTCCTTGCAATTCCCAGGACGAAGTTAAAAACAGCTGGTGACAGAGTGTTTAGTGTCACCGGCCCCATTCTGTAAGAGAGACCCCTTCAGTAGAGGTATTCAAAGCCCACCTCAAGGTCTTCCTGTACAATCAGGCCTTCCTAGACTTTGTTTTATATCTTGCCCATGTCTGACTTCTGTGGTTTAACTTTGTCCCTTGCTATGTACTTAGATATCTTTAGTTATTTTTCTGAATGATTTATTTACAAAAATTATAATAGTATGCTTCAATTTAGTTATATTTATTATAATGTTTATAATATTGTTGGTTTTATTTTCGTAACTGATTTGATTTACGTACGGTGCCCAGAGCCTCTGGGATGGGGCGTCTTTTTAAATAAAATTGACCTTGTCTTGCCTATATGAACAGGAAAGTGTCATCTGCATAAAGGGCTATGCATACTTCTTCTCCCCCTACCTGGAGCCCCTGAATTGTTGTTGTGGATCTTATCACTGCCACCAGAAGTTCAATACTAAGGGCAAACGAGAGAAGAGACAGAGAGTGGCCCTGTCTAGTCCCTCTTTCAAGCATAAATTTGTTTGAGAATACTCCATTTACCCTCACCATAGCTGTGCGTTCACATACTGAGCTTGCATCCACTGAATGAATATCTCCCCTACCTCAGACGCTTCCAGTGTCTTCCCCAGGAAGTTCCAGTCTAAGTGATCAAATGCTTTTTCAGTGTCAATCACAAGCAGCATACTCGGTGTGTCCCTAGGCTCCAGTGCCTTTGGCATATGAGCCCTATCTGGTCTTGATGAATTACTTATCCTACTGCCTGCTGGAGTCTGTTGGCCAACACTTTAGCAAAGATTTCTGCATCCTGGTTGAGACAGAACTAGGCCTGTAAGAGCTGCAGCTTAGAGGGGTCTTTACTGAGATATTTGCTTCTTGCCAAAGCTGGAGTGCATCTCCTTTTTCCTGGATATTATTGTAACCCCCCCTACAAATGGGGGTTCCTGAAGAGTCTTCCTTGAGCTTGCCTAAATGCTCACTACTAGGTTGGTGTTCTGTGTTTTAGCAGTTTAAATGTATTGCCAGAGAGTGCCTGTATAGCCTCTGTGTACTGTCTCTTTAAGAGCTGCCTGGATTGCAGTTATAATTAATCTGGGAGGGGGCAGGGTGTTTCTAGGCTCGAGCCCTGCCCGGGCTGCCAGATAATTGCTCCATTCTGTCATCGCTATTTGCGCAGAGGGAGCTCTGTTATAAGATGTGCTTATTTGCTGAATATCTATTAGAGTGATAATAATATTGCAATCTGTTCTAACCTTTTTCTTTGCAGCAAGACTGTTCTGTTTACCTCCACCAACTTGACCCGGGACTGTCAGAATGGGCCAATCAGTACTGTTGAGAGACTCTAAACTGGAGCCTGCCTACAGGGGTTTGGTGGGGTCAAAACTTGTAGGAATTGTAGTTTTTGCATTTTGGCGTCTAAATTAACCTGAAGGGGGAGCCCTTGTTGTGACTGAGAGACAGATCAGCCAACCGAACCTTTTAGATCTTGGGGAAATTCCCAGACTGCTTGCAGTTTTCAGTTAGTTCTGAGTTGGGAAGTGAAATGAGTAACAGCTCAAGTGATTTGAGCAGCAGTTCTGTGTAGTTTTGCATGGGAGAACTGAGAAAGGGCTGAATTTTAGCCTGCCTGTCTGCCTGCTGTCTCTGAGTGGGAAAATAGAGTTTATTCGGACTGAATCTGAGTTGTGAGGACTACAGTATTTAAGCCACTGGACTATGACCAGGCTTTAACCTGAAGAAGACCGAAGATTTGCTGAATGCGATCAGCCTGTCAGGATTTCTTGCCATCTCTGAACTCCCGGTTTGTGCAGAGACTCTGTAATTGTGACTGGATAGCAATCTGCCTGGTATAGTGGAATTTTTTACATGTAAATGTACTGTGTGCTGTAGGGTTACCACCTTTTAAGAAGCCCAAAGTGGGACATTTCTTACTGAAACATGATTTTTCGCAGGACAGTACGTAACCTCGACTAATACAACAGGCTTGTTTTCTCTGTATAATCAGAATGAAGGCCAAGTATTGTAGTTTCTTAGTTGCTTCTATTGTTTCTTATCATTTTAAGGTATTTTAGTTAAGGTATGATAGTTTTCTGCAGCATTTAGTGGAAAATTAGAAAACAGTTTTACTACTATAAAGTCAGGACGTAGTATTTTTCATGTTTTTTTGCAGGACACAGCTGCCCAAATCAGGACTGTCCTGCGAAAATAGGGACAGGTGGTAACCCTAGTGTGCTATTAGTGGGTCGTGATTTGATTCCCCACTGTGTGTTGAACTGTGTTCTGCCCACTGGAGGCTGCATCCAGCTCCAACGGACTGAATCCAAATTCATTGCCATTTCGCCTGGGCCTTGCCACACTGGCCCAGTCAGACTACCCATTGCATGGAGAAAGCCATCGATGAGAGACCTGCCTGGGGATCAGCCCCCTGCTCAATGCTTGAACAGGAATGACACCTCGGTGATTCGTGTGAGCCCTGCTTCTTCTGGCACTCCAGCTCAACAACCTGCAGTCTCAATTTCGTCCTGCCTGTGTCTTGTATTAGGTTTCATGCGTAAACATCAGGGTAGCTCCCTGCAACAACAACTAAATCTAAAGTGTTGTCATCTGATTGTCTGGTTGCTTTTTCTTTCATGAACTGAGCCCTCCGGCTCCGGATTACAAATAGTGTGTGTTGTGCATGTTGCTTTCTTCCATCACAGGGCCCCAACCAGCTGCAACGTTCCTGGCTAGCCCATCGCCTCCCTACATGTGTACCCAGAGGTGTGACTGTGTGGGGACTTAAAGTGCATGCATAACTGTTTGATTAATATAGCCTTTAGGCCAATTAACCTGATTACACCCCTTCCTTGTTCAAGTCCCCTGAATAAATCAGATCTGACTTTTTATGCAGTTAACCTGACTGTGGTTCCAGTTTGTGCCAAAAGTACTGTTCTGTTGCTATTTGCTGTGCATAACCTTGTTTTACAGGGGGTTCCCAGGGTCAAGCCAGAGGAACCAGCCCTGGTGGTAAGTGCAAACATTGTGGGTACTTGTATGGTGTACAAGTGGTACTGTGAAAGTGATTATCGTATATTGCTCAGGCCACTGGAAGGGAAAGAGGGGGGGTTACAGTGTCCCGGAGGGCTGTGCCCAGGTTAGCTTAACCACTAACAACCCTGACCTCCGTGTGGAGGCACCCGTTCTATTACCCAGGCCCCTTAACCTGCTACTGGTCAAGCAGGCAGGGGTAGTAGCCCTTGGGATAGCGCCACCTAGGGGTTACACTACTAAATAATCTTTTTAGGGTGGGGCTTAAATCATTGGAGAAGGTCTTATAAAATTCTGGGCTGAACCCATCAGAGTCTGAGGATTTGTTACTAGGAGAATCTTTAGTTACCTGAGAGATCTCTTCCCTTGTGATCGGGGTACTGAGCATTTCTTTCTGCATTTGAATAATTCTGGTAAGTTAGGCACTACAGAAGCAGTTCTAGATGCACTTCTCTTCCCCCTGTGCCCTCTCCCTACCACATAACATTTTGCAGAACTTCTCAAGTTCAGCTGCTATCTCACTGGACAAGAGGCTCACCTCCCTCATACTATCCCCTCTTCTCTGCTCTGTGATACAGTCTCCCTTTTTCTCAGCCAGAAGGACAAGAGGTGACCTGCTCTGTTTCCAAAGTCAAAGTATTTTTACGTTCTAAGCGCATGCCAGCGAGCGTTAGGAAGTAGCACACTTTGGAGGTGCCTCTCCTTGCAATCCAGTGCTCCGTTGAGCAGGCGTGGTGGTCCTGCACCAATGGGTGCGGGGGCTATGTAACAGCGGTGGTCTTAGCCAAAGAAAACCCACGGCTGTCGCCTGGCTACTATGTCCGCGCCGCCCCGTCCACACGCTTCCCAGCGTCCGCTGCCCCCAAAGCTTTGGTGCCACGCTGGGAGCCCACCCCAGCGTGGCAAATGCTGTTGCTGGCCAGGGTGCCCAATCCCGATTGGCTCACGGCCCCCAAGCCATCCTGCTGCCGTGCTCAGGAGCCCACCCCAGCGTGGCAAGCGTGAAGCGTAGTTTACTGGCGGGGTGCCCAATCCCCGTCAGCTCCTCGCCCCGCGTAGTTTGCGGCGGGGTGCCTATCCCCATCGGCTCCTCGGCCCCCTCAGCCATCTTCTGCCACACTGGGAGCCCACCCCAGTGTGGCAAACGTCCACATCGTCTGTTTTTTTTTCCTGTAAGATCAGCGGTCCCACGGTGCATCTCCCAGTCCCCCCTCCCACAACCCGCACCCACCACTGTGCACCCGGCCTCCCCACACCCCCCTCACCCCATACTTACCTCCGGAGCTCAGTGCGACGATCTTCGGTGGACCGGGAACACGTCTGCATTCTTCAGAGCCGACCGTGAACTGAGGAAATGCCGGTAAGCTGTATAATGGGCTAGATAGGGGGGGTTTCAACTGTATTGCATATCTCAGGCATTTTTTGGAATTTTTGCACCAAACGTTCAACATGGGGTTTTTGGGACCCCTTCTCGTGAATGATGTCACTGTCATGGCGTTATTCGGGCCCGAAGGGTGATTTCACAGTCACTGCGGCGGTCACTGCATGGAAATCACCGCCTCGAACATCTTCCATGAGCAGTGACATCATTCATGAAAGATTCAAAACATGGTAAGTGCAAAAATTCAAATAATGACTGTTTCTGGCGTCGTTGCGCAGTTCCTGCGCTCGTGAGTTTAATTTTCAATATTTCTACTCTAGATTTTCCAACATTACCATTTTACCACACCTTCTTATGAGCAGTACAGCTGTCATTTTTCACATCTCACCCAAAGCGTGTTTCCGCCCATGTAGCGCACAATGGCACAGTCAGTGTGCGAGAAATCAATGTATGGGACCATTAAGAAAATCACAGTGACACTGTTCATGAGCAGAGGTCTTAAAATGGCTATGTTGAAATTTGATGAAAAATTCTAAAATGACTGTTTCTGACGTGCGTTGTTGCAGTTCTCACTGCGCGTCGTCGTTGCAATTTTCAATATTTGCACTCCAGATTTTCAACATTGCCATTTTACCACACCTCCTCATGAGCAGTACAGTTGTCATTTTTCACATCCTGCCCAACACATGTTTCTGCCCAGGAAGCGCTCAATGGCGCAGTCGGTGTGCAAACTCAATGTATGGGACACATTAAGAAAGTCACAGTGACACTGATCATGAGCAGAGGTCTTAAAATGGCTGTGTTGAAAATTTGGTGAAAAAATTCCTAAAAATGACTGTTTTACGAGTCTGCGTTGCACAGTTCTTACAAACGCTCTTAAGTTTGCGAATTTTCAATACTTTCACTCCAGATTTTCAACATTGCCATTTTACCACACCTCCTCATGAGCAGTACAGCTGTCATTTTTCACATCCAGCCCAAAACATGTTTCCACCCATGTAGCGCACAATGGCGCAGTCGGTGTGCGAACTCAATGTATGTGACACATTAAGAAAATCACAGTGATACTGTTCATTAGCAGAGGTCTTAAAATGGCTATCTTGAAAATTTGGTGAAAAAATTCCTAAAAATGACTGTTTTACGAGTGTTCATTGCGCAGCTCCTATGCACGCTCGTAAGTTTGTGAATTTTCAATATTTTCACTCCAGATTTTCAACATTGCCATTTTACCACACTCCTTATGAGCACTGCAGCTGTCATTTTCACATCTTGCTCAAAGCGTGTTTCCGCCATGTAGCGCACAATGGCACAGCGGTGTGCGAACTCAGTGTATGGGGCACATTAAGAAAATCACAGTGTCACTGTTCATGAGCAGAGATCTTAAAATGGCTATGCTGAAAATTTGGTGAAAAAATTCCTACAAATAACTGTTTTTCGAGCGTGCATTGTGCAGTTCCTACGCACGCTCGTAAGTTTGCGAATTTCCAATATTTTCACTCCAGATTTTCAACATTGCCATTTTACCACACCTCCTTATGAGCAGTACAGCTGTCATTTTTCACATCCTGCCCAAAACGTGTTTCTGCCCATGTAGTGCACAATGGCGTAGTCGGTGTTCAAAATCAATGTATGGCACACAGTAAGACAATCACAGTGACACTGTTCATTAGCAGAGGTTTTAAAATGCCAATGTTGACAATTTGGTGTAAAAATTCCTAACAATGACTGTTTTACGAGCATGCATTGCACAGTTCCCATGCATGCTCGTAGGTTTGTGAATTTTCAATATTTCCACTCCAGATTTTCAACATTGCCATTTTACCACACTTCCTTATGAGATGAGCAGTACAGCTGTCATTTTTCACATCCTGCCCAAAACGTGTTTCCGCCTATGTAGCGCACAATAGGGGTAACAAAAAGGTCATGCTGAAAATTTATTGTGCGAATACCAGCAATCGCACAGGGCATTACGGTAAAGCACCATAAGTGCCAAACACCACTGCAAATACCTGCAAGCAAACGTTGGCATTGACAAATGCTTGCTGGTTAAGGTTATAGTTATGGTTATTTGGGCTCCCACTTTATCTGGTGCAAGAGTATTGAGCTCAGACCTCACTTCCTGTAGTTGGTTCAATGGGTCATGGGATTCTGTGGTTTTATGTTCAGTTTCTAGCTTTATTAACTTCTCAGTAAGTTTGTGCTGTTTCCCTAACCTTTGTTTTTTTCTTATAGGGGGCATAAGCTATTATATGTCACATTGTAACCACCTTTAACTTATCCCATATAAATCTGGAGGCTGAGTCCCTTTCTGTGTTAAATTTAAGATATGTTTTAATCTCGTCTGACATCTTATTAAAAAAATGCCATTATTCAGTATGCTAACATTTAGCCTCCATGAGGAGTCTGCAGCTTCCAGGCCTAACTGGACCTGTATCCTAGTAGGGGCATGATCCAACAGAGTGATCAGTAATATAGCTGCACCGCATACATATGGTAAATGAGATTTCAGGAGGTAGTACCTGTCTAACCTCCAGTAGGTTTTATGGGGGGAAGTAAAAGGAGTAATTCCTGCTTTTGGGGTTAAATTACTGTCATGGATCTACCAGGCCTAGTTTCTTCCTTAAAGAGCTACTGATGCCGCTAAGAAAACCTTATAAAACATAATAATTAAGGTACAACTCTGCTTGCATTCCATTTATATTTTATATACTGTATTTTTCCTCCCCATAATTTATTACTAAAGAAATGTGTATGAATATATGATTGTTGTCCCATGTAGTTCATTTTGAGTTCATCTGCCTCTATAGCTTACTCCCTATTTCAAGTCATAGTCCTCTGTTGTGACATCAGAATCTGTTGCCCTATGGGTAACTGAGAGGTCACAAGCAGTGCTCTATGACTTCAGGTAGGGAGAATGCAGCAGAAATAGATAAAACTCTTGAGGACCAAAGATCCTGTTTTCATGCAAATGATCTCACTACTAAATAATGGGGAGGAGGAATACAGAACTAATGGGAAATGAAAGCTGGGCAGTGCCTAAATATTATGTTTTATTACAGTTCTCCTGAAAATGTCACCAGCTCCTTAAACTCTTCAGACATCTCCCTGCTGCTTGCCTGTCACCTGAGATCCCAGAGAGCAGTCCACTCCAGGCTTTTCAACTTCTTTTCAGCCTCCACCCAATATTAGAGTTCTGGGAGAGGAAGAATAGCCTCTGGATTATTTGCCAAGGTTGGGGTATAACTATTTGCAATGTGGATAGTCTGATATCCTGTTTGCAAAGAAATGTACGACAGTCTACCCTCTTTATCTGAGTACCACCCAGAGATCTTCCATGGTAGCCCTCTTCTTTTTTTTTTTACACTTCTTTATTGAATAAAATATAAATGCATAATCCCAGTAGTATTCAGATACAGAATCAGTGGACATTTATTTTTGACAGTGATTCATTATACAGTAAAATATTACCAAACAGAGGGAAAACGAAAAAACAATAGTAAGCAACAAATACGCAACTAACACTGGAGTACTAATATCTGGTGAACTAAACTGGAGCTAAGGGTCTAGAAGTAAGGCTGTCAGTTATAAAAGGTGGTTATAATCATCATAAAGAAAGGTAACATGAGGGGAGTAGGTAGGAAATTATCATGTCAAGTGACTGTCGAGACCCCCAACCAGGATCTTATCAGGAGACAACCTCCTACCTACCCTGAGCGAACTCCCAACGTGTCTAATGGTTAATGTAGGCTGGTGTTCTATGCTACACCGCAAAAATTAACCTTTTCATTTCCTGGATCTGGGAGACAACACTGACCCAGTCCTCATATTCTGGTGCAACAGCCTGTAACCACTTTTTAGTGATGGCTTTATAGGCGCAGCAAGCAGAATATTGCAGAGATAAACCCCCTCCCATCTCCCAAGCCACAGTAGTTTCAAGCCCAATATTAAGTGATCCCTCAATGGGACTGACTGCAGGTTCAAAATGTGTTGTATTTTTGTTTTAACAGATTCCCAGAAAGCAGTAAGCTTGGGGCAGTACCAGAATATATGCACAGGGGTGGCAAGTGCCTCTCCACACTGCCTCCAGCACTCCGCAGTCACTGAGGGATCCTACTTAGCTTGGACTTGAGGGACCAGGAACTATCTGGACCAAACCCTCCACACAAATTCTCTCCATCTTGGGGAAGAAGAAGTCAACCATTCTCCTTCCCACAGCCCCCTCCACTGCCTTTCAGTTAAATATTAAGACCATGCTCCCACTTTAGTCTGAGATAGTTTGTGGAATGGGGCAGGTCATGGAAGCAGGTCAAATAGAGTAAGGAGATGGCCCCTTCCCAGTTTCAGAGTCTCATAACATTTGGAAAGCCTTTATCAAAGCAACCTCCTGATTTTGTAACATATCTGCTCAAAGAACTGTATTAATGTAATCCCTCAATTGAAAGTACCAAAATATAGCAGTGTCAGTGGCTCAGTAGGTAGCACACTCACCTCTGAGGCCGGGAGATCAGAGGGCTGTGGGTTCAGTTCCCACATCTGGCACTTGGGTTAATATCCCAGTACTGACACTGTAGTGCAGCATGAAAGTGGTGCTGCACTTCTGAGGTGCCTCCTTTTGGATAAGATGTTAAACCGAGGTCCCATCTGCCTGGACTGGTGGTAGTTCAGGTGGATGTTAAAGATCCCATGGCATTTATCGAAAAGAGTAGGGGAATTTCCCCGGTGTCCTGGCCAAATTTTCCTCATTCACTAAAAATACCACCAACAGCTTAATCTGGTTCAAGGTCAGTTGGCATTCATCTGTATCCCCTTCCCCCAGGTCGTGCCTGAAAATAGGCAGGATTTGTCTAATGCACTTACCCGGTCAACAAAAGCTAAATAAATAAATAAAAATAAATAAATATTTGTGGCCCTCCAGCCATATTGTTGGGCACAATCCTGAAAAGAGCAGATCCCTCCACCTTGACGTAAGTGCCCTACAGAAAGTAGTCCCCTGTGTTCTTGCCCACAGAACCATGGGTCTAGTCTAGCTGGTTTCAATTAGGTATCCCACGCCCACCATTTACAAAACCATCTTGACCTCTTCAAAGCTGGTCTCCTAGGCCCTCTCCTCCATTTCTCCAAGACTGTACCCAGTCACTGCAGTACACTTGCTTTAGCATGTTGATTGAGTGTAAAGTCAGATAAAAGGGCTTGGAGATGGATACCATGGTCTTCAGAGAGATCTGTATCCTTCCAGTGGGCCTTATAATTTAGATTTCCCCAGAGTAGGGCTATTCTCATTTGCACAGCAATCCAATACCTCACTAGTAATGGAATTCCCCAGCCCTCCTCTCATTTTGGGAGAAGGAGCGTGGACTGCCTCACCCTAGGTCTGGCTCCCTGCCAAATGAAGCTAAACAGTTTTTGTTGCAATACTGGGAACACTATCTATGGAATGATACATGAGACACATTGGAATAACTAAAGAAATCTTGGCAGGGCATTCACTTTGATAGACTGAACCCTGGAATAAAAAGGCAATGGGAGAACCATCCACCTCCCGAAATCCGCTGTGAATTCTGTTATCAGAGGAATGTAATTATCAGAGAATGAAGTACCCAAGTGCAGGCCAAGGTATGTAACCAGCTATTTAAGTTTGGGGAGATCCCATCTCATGGGGTGCAGGTGTCGTAGGGCAGCTGAAACCCAAGTGATAAAAAACCAGGACCTCAGTATTAATGGCATTCACCAAATAACCAGTAAGGTGGGAGAAAGTTTTGATTTCCTCCCGGACTCCCTGAAAGGAATTCTCCGGGTTAGACAGAGCAGAACATCATCTGCATAGAGTGCAATTTTCTGTTCTGACCCACCCAGATGTATGCCCTTTATATTGGGTTCTGCCTAACTGACTTAGCAAAAGGTTCAATATACAAGGCAAACAAAATAGGAGAAAGGAGGCAGCCCTGGCACATTCCCCGTTCAAGTTTAAGTTGTGAAGAAATGTGCCCATTATCCCTAATATGTGTAGCTAGGGATCCATAAATTCTAGCAATAGTCTGTATGAGATTCTGTAAATCTGAACCTGGGAAGGACCTTCCACAGGTAAAACCATGAGACTTTATCAAATGCTTTCTCCACATCTAAACTCATAACGAAAGCTGGGGTTTTAGTCTGATTTAAATGACCAATTAAATGAATTAATCTGTGGATGTTGTTTTGAGTCTGTCTACCTGGTATGAATCCTGTCTGGTCGAGGTTAACAAGTCAAGGGATTATAGATTCAAGCCTTCTTGTTAAAATAATAGTGAAAATTGTATAGTCTACATTAAGGATGGAAATGGGCTGATAAGAACTATGTTGTTTGGCGGTCCTTGCCAGGCTCTGGAATCACAGACGTAATTGCCTGGGACCAGGGTGGAGCCATGGAACCATCCACAGAAAGGGCATAACTACAGCCCCACATCGGTGGGGGTCATCGAGTCCCGAAATTGTTTATAGAACTCACTGCCCAATCCATCCATGCCAGGACATTTCCCACATTAAGGTGAACAATTTCCACTGTGATAGCCGCAGTGGTAATGATTGTCACAAGCACAGCGTTCTGTTCTACTGCAACTTGCAGTAAGTTTAAGTTATTCAGAAATGAGGTCACCTCAATCTCAGTCACTGATCCTATCTGTGTCTACGGAGAGGTATAATACGATTTAAAGGCCTTGGCTACCCCATGAATGGTGCTCTACTTTACCCCCCCCCCCGCATGGGTGAACTTTTATTGGTATGTAGACTCTGGCCCTTCGTAGACTTAGATGACCAGCTGGTATCCTGAGAGATCTGGTTCCTCCCTCATAATACTTGTGTCATAAAAAAGCAATTTTTGCGTCACCTGATAGTCAAGGATCCAGCGCCCCAAAGCCCCACCACACATCCTCCTTCTTCACTCTTTTAGGTCTCCGTCTCTGCTCATTTAGGTCCCTTGACTTGTCCTCCCTCCACGGGGATCTTGTTGGTATTGACTGGTCTCCGATTGCCAAGGCTTCCTCTGTCAGCTCTGCCCTGAGCTACTTCAAGACCCAGTTCTTGCATGTTTGGGACCGGTATGCTCCTATCAGGAAAACAAGGGTCAGAGGCTCTCATCTTCCCTGGGTATCGACTGAACTGCTGGCCTGTCAGTGAGCTCATGACCTTACATGGAAGACTTACAAGGCCTCAGGCATTCTAGGTGATCTAGTTAAATTCCAGACTCTCTGTAATGCCTGCACCAGGGCCATCAGACTTGCCATAAAAAAGAGTACTTCTCAACCACTTTCCAGAAGAACTTTAACAGCCCCTCCAAATTCTGGAAAGTAGTCCATGCCTTATTCTCATCCCCCCCCTTCCCACAGAACCATGGGTCCATTCTAGCCCCCCTTCCTAACCCCCTCCTCCGGTCCTAAAGGTTGGTGACATCACTATTTCTGATCCTCTCTGTTGCCAATGAATTCAACACTTTCTTCACCCCCTGTACTTCGGCCCTTCTTGCATCTCTTCCCCGGCAGCTCCTTCTCCTCCAGCCCCCTCAGTACCCTCGTCCTCTCCTCACTGTTTCTCCTTCTTTCCAGTCTCCCCTGCTGATACCCTAAAAGCGCTCCTGGTCCTTAACCTCCATAAGTGCAAAAGCCCAGATGGGCTTGACCCAAAGCTCCTCCACCTCTTGGCTCATGCCATTGCTCTCCCACTCACTTACCTTCTGAATCTCTCCTTTACACTTGGTTCTGTCTCTGATGCCTGGAAGATTTCCACAGTTGTCCCCCTCCCTAAGGGGGGGGGGTGACTCTTCAAACCCAGGTAACTACCGTTCAATTTCCCTTCTGCCAATCCTTGCAAAACTGCAAGACCACCTTGTTCCAGCTCAGCTTTCCTATTTCCTTGAATTCTCCTCCTTCTTCACCACTTCCCAGTCTGGTTTCCTCAAGGCCCACTCCACTACGACCTCCCTGCTCTGGCTCACTGACTCCATTCTCTCTGGCATGAATCAAGGCCATATCACCTTTGCCATCTTTGTCAACTTGGCCAAAGCTTTCAGCACTGTTGCCCATTCTCTTCTCCTCAATAAGCTTACAGCGGCTGGTCTCTCAGAGCCGCCACTAACTGGTTTCATTCCTACCTCGTGGGTAGGTCCCAATCAGTCAGGATTGGTGACTCCATCCCTCCCCTTCCCATCAACACCAGTGTCCCTCAAGATTCTGTGCTTGGACTGATTCTTTTTTCCATTTTTCTGAATGACTTACCTGCTGCCTGCACAACAGCTGATATCCACATGTATGCAGATGATACTGTCTTATATACCTCTGGTACCTCCCCCTCTGATGTGGCGACCAGCCTCCAGTTGGCTTTCAATAATGTCCAGAGCTGGTTTTGCACAAATCAACTGCCCCTTGATGCCAAAAAGATGGTCTCCATGACTTTTGGCACCAGACAGAGGCTAGCCAGGCTAATGGCCCTCCCTACCTTTCACATCCTTGAAGAGTCCCCTTTGCAGAATGTCTCCGATTTTAAATATTTTGGGCTCTGGCTAGGCCGGATCCTAGATTTTTGCTGGACATGCAGATGCTATCCACAAAATACTACACCATAAACTTGGTGCTCTCTACAGGCACAGTAGCTGCATCCCCCTTCAAGCCTGCCATGAGATTGTCCAGATGATGATTCTCCCAGTCTTTGACTTTGGAGACATAGTTTACAGTGTTGCTCCTAAGTCCACCCTCTCCAGACTGGAAACATTTTTTAACTCCTTCTGTCACTTTGCCCTAAACTTTCCTCCACGTACACATCACTGTGACCTTTACTCTGCCCTCTCCTTCCCTCCTCTTGGGGATAGATGCCTTGCCCATTGTGCCTCATTAGTTGGGAATGGCTTGGCTCCTTCCACAGAACTAAATTCCCTCCTCTCTACCCCATTCCCCACCTACACCCTCCATTACTCCTCTTATAAGACCTTTGCCCTCCCTGCTCATACTTCAACTTCAGGTTGGGCTGCTTTCTCTTACCATTTCCCAAACATCTGGAACTCCCTCCCTTTAAATATCCACCCTGCCCTGTCCTCTAACTCACTGTCTTATCTCCTCCCTAACCACATTTCCCCTTCCTGCTCCTGCTCTTGAACACATGCCTTTCCCTATTACTCATTTCTCTTAATGCTTCACCTTCTCCCCCGCCTAATACCTTACCCTCTTCCCTATGTTTTGTCTTTCCCCTTTTTTATTCTATATCACTCTCCCCTCTAATTAATCCACCTCCTTAGACAGACTCTTCCCCATGTACTGGCTAAGTGGGCTTCGTGCTGTTTGCTCAGTTGTGTGGTTCTGCCCCTGAGTATCACAGTTTCTGACCTTTATCATGCAGTGAATACATTTTGTCCTTAGTATTACTGACTTTCAATGTATGTCATTATAATTGTTTATTAGCTGCAATTTGATTTTGTTTATTGCTCTTCGTGTTTTAATTTTTGTCTTGTGTATGATTTTCATGTTTATTTTAGCTCTTTGTTTTTTACACTTCATATTCTGAATGTATCCCATTCTCCCCTTTCCCCAGGATGCATCTGGAAACGAGCTATTGCAGCTCTGTACATCTTTCCTAGTGAAACTTTTTCAAATAAATAAAAATAAATAAAAAGGGAGCTCAGCTCCTTCTTAAGCATCTGTAATTGTTTTCCCCTGGCTTTGTCTAATTTTTGCATTTGAGGCAACTCTAAAATCCTGATCTGCTCAGTCAGTTCAGACTTCCTAGACTCTCTCTGTCATTTTGTCCAAGCGGAGAAATGAATATGCCCCAAGTACGACCATTACAATGTCCTAGAGTATACCTGCACTGACATCCCGAGTGTTGTTATCCCGCACCACCTGTTCAATGACGGCAGGAATACTATCTGTAATTTCTGTGTCTTAAAGTAAGAAGATGTTCAGCCTCCAGATAATGTCTTTTTTGTCATGCCTAGGTGGACTTTTAGGTAGATGGGGGCATGATCTGATATAACCAGGTTACTCATCCAGCAATCCTTAAGGTTACCTCCCAGCTCCTTTGCAACCAAAAGTAGTCTAGTCAAGAACAGATTTTATGGGGTGAGGAGTAATAGGTGTAATATCAGCTTTGCCCATGGAGCAGATGCCAGACATCTAAAAACCCCAAATCCACCAGTAATCTATGGACTTTCTTAGCCACTTGATGAGCTTTCTTTGCATTTGCCGATTTTGTTTCCCACCAATCAATGAATGGGGAGTGCCATTACTGCCCTCCTACTGTTGAGGTTTTTGGTGGCGACACTCCCTTAGAGACAAAAGCTTGGTGGGCCTCTTCTGGAGAATCGTATATCACCATTCCATCATCCCAAAATACCCGGAGTTTAGCAGGGTATGGGGTGTGAAACTTGATCTGCTTTTTATGGTTCCATGTCATAATAGCGATCGCAAAATAGCGATTGCTATTATGGCAAGTGTACATCACCGAAAGCAAATCAGCGATATACACATCCAAGTGACCCAACATCCAGACCACTAAAAAGTGTTTTTGTGGGGGGACTATGCCCCCAGCACCCCCCCACACACCCCTGAATTAAAATTATCAGCTACAGGGGGGTGCATGTCAGGAAGGGGGCAAAATCCAGATTCTGGAAACAAATTAAGTCTCGCAGCTGCAGGCAGCAGCAAAATTTCCATGCTCCTGGCCACCGCCCCAAACCCAGTACCTGCTGCACTGGAGCTAGCTACCCACACCACCACACCACATGGCTAGCTCGTCGGCAGCAGGTACACAGTCCCCTAAAACCCCTTCCCTGTTCCTCCCCTTCCCCTCGCTATCCCCCCTTCCCATCACCCTTCCCTATGCTTGCTTTCTTGTAGGGTCACTACCCTTGCATAGTAGCCCATAGAGAAAATGCTGAATATGAGTCGCCATTTTGATGGTCGCCCATATTCAGTTGCTATCCTTTATTTATTTGTTTATTTATTTAAAAGTTTTACCTGGAGGGCACACTGAGCAGAGTACTGCTTGATTCCAGGTTCGTCCTGGGAAGGGGAACATAGGGAAAACAATCATTTAATACATAAGGTGTACAGTAATTCAGCATGACAAACAGAGGTATGAGTTAAAAGCATGACACATTACATGAAATCATCACAACACATGTGGTACCATGTTGAGGCAATGAATGAACAAACAACCAGGACAGGGACAAAATACAGAATGCGGATACTAGGGCGAAGAGTGAGAGGTGGAGCTCTGAAACAGAGCTAGAGGTGGGACCAGAAGAAAGGGTTCAATGGCTGTTGTCCCTTCAAGACTCCTACCTCTAGCTCCCTAGTAGCTAGCCCGCTCCGCTGGTCCACGAGGTGGTCGGGAGGGCCATTGCTGAAGCAGCCCTTCCCTGAATCCTGAACAAAGCCCGCTCTGCTGGATACCACTTTTCATGCAGGCAGTGAAGTAAATCTCCATAGGC
Organism: Neoceratodus forsteri; assembly: GCA_016271365.2. Classification (NCBI taxonomy): domain Eukaryota; kingdom Metazoa; phylum Chordata; order Ceratodontiformes; family Ceratodontidae; genus Neoceratodus; species Neoceratodus forsteri. The sequence goes on from CM028138.1 coordinate 426,632,512, forward strand.
CATTCTTTGCTGCTGAATTTCTGGAGTGTACTGTAGTTGTGGTCAAAGAACAGGTGAGTACCTAAACAGGTGACCTCCTTCTTCTACCAGGCCCTCCTGAGGGTGTTCTCCTTTGTCTTGAAGCTGGAGAATTTCATGATGATCGAGTGTGGTCTCATCCAGGAATTGGGAGGTCGTGGCTGCAGAGCACAGTGTGCATGTTCAGTGGAGAGAGGTAGGTGGGAGGAATGGCCAGAATGTTTCTAAGTAGGCATGTTACAAAATCCGTCATCCTACGGGTCTCAGTACCCTCTGGCAGACCATACAGTGACAGGTTAATCTCTTCATGAGTGGCCCTCCAGGTCTGTACATTTTTCCTGTAGTGCAGCTGTTTGCTCCAGAAGATGCTCCACCACAGCTGCGACCTGCACAGTGCTGTCTTCCACGAGCCCCATTCGATCCTCCACTGCTACAGCTCACTTCTGTAATGTGGTAAATTTAGTATTAAGAGACATAAATTATTTTTTATTTTCATCACAAGAGGTCTTTATCTCAGCTAGAAGAATCTCAAAACGACTGTGAGTCAGCTTCTTCACCTCCTGATCAGTATCCTTGTCCAAGCTGTGCTGGCTCTCAGGAGAAGGGCTCCAGCTATCGCCAAGGCTTCTGTGGTCGGTTCCATCACCATCCTGTCCCAATTTTAAGAGTTTATGGTAATATCTGGTACAGCAGTCTTCCTTCTGTTGTCCCCTGCCATTTGAACAAGTTCTGCCTCAGAAAAATAACTTTTTAGGTTTTTTTTTTTGTAGGGTGGAGCATGGGAGCTCTGAGACTAGCTGTTTGAGTGGGACGGGACATCACTAAAAGTCCTGGTAGCACTCATCTGGCTAGGATAGTCACCCCAGCCATGTACTTCCCTGTGTTGTAGCTGCCACCACTTCCCCTATCTATTATCTGCGGAGTTTTAAATGTTCTGTCATCAAGAACCTGGTCTCTTGTAATAGATCAATACCACAGTGGAGGTCTTTTAATTCTTTCAAAACTCTAGCTTGTTTGCTAAACAAGCTAAAAGACAATACCTCCAGAACCTACAAACTAAAAACCTTTTGGACCCTAAAACATTTTGGTCCCAAATTAACTCTCTCCTAAAGGGGAATACCATCCATGAGAAAAGTGACATAGTAGCAAATGGTGTCCACTATACCAACCCACAAGATGCTGCTAATGCACTAAATGCATTCCTCACTGACCTGGACAAATTTAAAAATAATCTCTCTGGGTCGCCCCTCCCTCCAGGATCATTTACAAGAGCAAACCCCTTACCTTAATTTTCACTTCAGACTTGCAACTAAATCTGAGGTCCTGAAATTTTACTAAGAAAAATCTAATCCTCTGGCTCTGCTGGGTTTGACAAGCTAGAGCCCAGACTCCTCAGAATCGCAGCCCACGTCATTGCCTCTCCAATCACATGGCTCCTAAACAGATCGCTGCTTGAAGACAAAGTCCCCACTGTAAGGAAAGTCGCCTTGGTCCCTTCTATCCCTAAAAGTGGGGATATTGAGCTTGTAGAGAATTACATATCAGTATCCATCCTCTGCACTCTAAGTAAAGTGTTAGAGAGGATTGTATACCAGCAGGTCCAGGAATATATTGAACGGAACAATTTACTAACTGAATGACAGCATGGTTTTAGAAAAAATCATGGTACCAACAAGGCCCTGTTTAACCTTACTGGGTATATCTTCACAGCTGTAGATGATGGCCTTGCAACTGGTGCGATCTTTATAGACATCACCAAGGCATTTGACTTGGTGAATCATCAGCAGCTTATCACTGAACTAACATCTCCTGGTCTTGATCGTCTATCTACTCAATGGTTCATGGACTAACGGCAGATCACAAATTGTCAGATGGCATGGAGCTAAGTCCGACAAATGCCCTATCATGGACAGTGTCCCCCAGATTTCAATACTGGGACCATTCCTGTTTTCTCTATTTGTTAATGATTTGCCTCAACATTGTGGAGGGGCCAAGGTGACTTTATAGGCAGTCAATGCCGTGCTTTATAGGTCCTCCCAAGACACTGTCCGGCTAAACAACCGTCTTGGTCAAGACCTGGGTCTACTTGAGAATTGATTTCTTACTAATAAATTAGGTCTAAATAGTAAAAAGACCAAAGCCATGCTATTTGGTCCTAAAAGCCTGGGCCCAACCCATTCACACTTATTGTCCCCAGCTCTTTCCAATGGCTCAAAAATTGAAGTGATCGATTGTATCAAATGTCTAGGTGTATACTTAGACCAAGACTACTCCTTTAAGGGCCACAGCGACCATCTGACCAAGAAACTCAACTAAAAGTTAGATCTATTATATCGCCTGAACCCTTTCCTCACTCGTGAATCTAAACTCAAGGTTTCCATTGATACACTTCTTCTAACCTTGCTATATGGGGCCCATTTACTACATTCTGTAAGAAGCTCTGAAATGCAAAGGCTAAAAACACTGTATCACAGAATAGGGCGCTTCGCTGCAGGGGTGCCACCACAGGAGCATCACTGCAAGGTACTATTATCTCCAAGGTGGCCTTCTCTTGAGGGCAGATTATCATATCCCTCACTGTACCTTGCTTTTAAGCTCCAGCAAAATGGTGCCCCATCTAGCCTAATTAACACATTAGCTCCCAAAAAGAATGGGAGAACACTAAGACCCTCTGGTCGCCAGCTTCTCCAAGTCCCCAGTGTACGGACTTCCCCTAGGACTCTGGTCCTATGTTGCCTTCATCCCTCCCATCTGGAATGGTCTCCCTAGCAGTCTCCAGGAATGTACCTCCCTTGGAGGCTTCAAGAAGGGTCTTAAAGCTCACCTGTTGAAATTGAGCCTTTGCACCTGCTACCACTGAGTCAGCCGACCCACTGCTTCCAATCTAACCTCATTGGGACATCAATCTGACTAAGACTGTCTCGTGTATAATAGTACTTCCTCTCCTGTTGATGTTGATTGTAATTAACCTGCCACTGTATCCTTGATTGGTTCACTATGTCTATATTGATTGTTAATTGTGAAATGACATGTATTTCTTTTGTTATGTTTATAAATGTATGTAATTAATTCTGGGTCACCCCTGAAAAAGGGACTGCTTTGGTCTCAGTGGACCTACCCGGTCACCAAAATTTTAATAAAATAAAATAAAATAAATAAATACTGACCCCAGGTCATTCACATTACAAGATACAATATTTAAATTGGTACCCAACAGAAGCTATAAATGGTCCTCCCACCTATGCCAACAGCAATATAAATAGGACTGACCTGATGAAAACTGTGTCCTGAGTGAAGCCTTGGAGCTTCATCTTTATGGGGTGCCACCCCTCTCGGCAGGTAGTTCTGGGGTGCTGCTTCCAACTGGGTTGGCTGGGTGAGACCTCACCAGGGAGTTAGGCTCACCAGCTATCCGGATCCAAACACAGAACCATGCTGTGTAACATAAATAAGTTGCATAGGGAGAGGCATCACCAGTAGAAAACAGGAAGTTATTATCCCTCTGTACAGACAGTTGGTGAGACCCCATCTGGAGTACTGCGTGCAGTTCTGGAGACCCAGTCTCCACAAGGACATAGACAGGATGGAGGCTGTCCAGAGGAGGGCAACTAAAATGGTGCAGGGTCTACACCAGAAGACATATGAAGAGAGACTAAAGGAGCTGAATATGTATAGCCTCGAGGAAAGGAGGGGGAGAGGGGGACATGATAGAAACTTTCAAGTACCTCAAGGGAATCAACAAAGTCCAAGAGGGTAGCATCTTTCAAAAAAAGAGGTGTGCAAGAACAAGGGGGCACAATTTGAAGATAGAAGGGGCGGCTCAGAGGTAATTTAAGGAAGTATTTTTTCACAGAGAGGGTTGTGGATGCATGGAACGGCCTTCCAGAGAAGGTTGTGGAGTCAAAAACAGTGGTGGAATTCAAGCATGCATGGGACAGTCATAAGGCAATTCTAGGGGGTGGAGGTAGGAAGAAGTAGGCTGCTAGTTAACTAGGATCTGCAGCTTATCCATTAGGTAGGGAAATGGGCAGACTGGATGGGCCAAGCGGTCCTTATCTGCCATCAAAATCTATGTTTCTGTGTTTCTATGTCTATGAATGATTGAGAATAATAGACAACATTCAACAGGAAAATGAACACATTTAGAAGTATGCACCATGTTAGTACTTGAACACATACAGTAAATGCAGGAAATCTGTTAACATGTGGTCAGCTCCCCCCCAAAAAAACAGGGAGTGGTAGACAACCATGCAACAATGCATGCCACGTGGGCTACAGGAGGAAATTCCTCCTAACGTGAGGTCAGTCGCTAGTCTGCAGCTCTTTGTCCAATTGGCTGTGGGTCTGTCACCTGGTTCAAGCTCTCTGGGTTACTCAAGAACACTGGAAATGCTGGTGCTGCACATCAAGAGACTTTCAGGGGTGGCTACCACCCCCCCAGACCAGCACCATGATGCCACCCAGATCATGCCCCTTGGACACGTGTGATGCTACTACACACCTTGTGGGTGCTGTGTGTCTCGACTGGAGGCGATGTATTGAAATCTTGCTGGTTATGCCCCTCTAACAGAGCTCCTTTAAGGTGCAAAGCCTTCTCCACATTTTACAAATTAAGCTTGTTATGTTGAGGAACACGTTCTGAGCCACTTTTTAACTCTGAATTCCATTTCCCACTTGGATGATGTCAGAAATCATGTCTATTATATGTTCCAGTACACCTATACCTTTTATCTCTCCCCTTCCTCTCCTTCTCATCTCCATGCTCCCCCGTCCCATGCACAACCCTCCTATTCATATACCTGACACTTTAAAGAGAGCTAACATTAAATATGGCTCTGGTTCAGACAGTAAGCATATCAACATTCTAAACAAAAACAGTCATCATTCCTACTCATTGTGGTCTTGTTGCTAATAGCCTATGTAATCCAACACTACTACTCACTGTCCCACTTGCATAAGGCCTCAGATGCAGTCACGATGCAGGGTGCTTTTTAGCACCAAGAGCGTTTGAGTGTGGCACTATGGCAGCAGAGACTCGGTCGTCTTATGCCTGTTTGCAGAACAGCTGGCTTAAACTAAGTATTGCAGGCATAGTCGTGCCTCCCATCTCATGCCATCCAAGGTTGTACTCCCCTCTGGTTCACTTGGTCTTAAAATGGGGACCGCATGTTGCTGAGAGTCAGATGCATATTCATCCACCTTTCTGGGCTACATGCTGCTACCATCAGCATTGGAGTGTCTGCTATCAGTTCACCAAGCTCATTCTCGGTGGGTGGTGCTGGAAAAGCCAAAGGGGAGATTAAAAAAGGTCAGTATTCATAGTATCTATGTATGCAATGGCATTTTCAAGTACTACTTCTTTTTTTCACTTTTGTACAATTTCTAGAGGTCCATTCGTAGGCTGAGTGGGGCTCCTTCTTGCTGACACATCCTATGGCCTGTCCTTTCCTTTTACCAACTAGCTACCATGCCTGCACATCACATTCATATACTCCTTGGGTTGTTCTGGTGGCGCAATTCCCAGGGCCTCAAGCGTTTTGCCAGCATGTAGCAAGGAGTCATATGTCTTCACCCCTAATTGTTCATGGATCACTAGTTTTGCAGGAAATCTGGTTTGAGCTTTAATGTATTTCTGTTTCAGCTGTTTGATCACAGAGAAAATCAGTTTTCTTTTCCTCATAATTTCAGGTGAGAAGTTCTGGTCAATATACACTCTCTTGCCATTAAAACTGAGATCTTGCTTGGCCCATGCCTTCCTTATGAGGTCCTCCTTGATTGGGTACTTTAAGAATTTATCTCCAATAGACTTGGGGGGGAACTCTGGTATGGGCTTCGGCAACAGACCACAATGCATTCATTCAATTTCAGTCTTATAGTCCTTGAGCAAACTCAGTTTTTGCTGCAGCCTTGTTTCCAAGAAGAAGTTCAGATCCAGGTGCTCCTCATCCTTTAGAAAGCAAAATAATCTCAAATTATTCCTTTTGACTCTTGCCTCAGCATCCTCTGTCCACTCGGTTAGCTCCCAGTCTCCCTTGCATAAGTATAGCATGGTCCAACTCAGGCTCTCCCCTTTGTCTTGTTGTTCACAGACAGCTTTCTCTGTCACCAGCATCCTTTTTAATATTAGAGACATTTGCATCAATGCACTGCGAGGTTTTAAGTACAGAGGCCGTGTTTTCTCTAGTGATGATTGAGCCTGTGTTGGAAGCCATGTCTTAGCCTACTATGATGTCTCAGCTCATGAGGGTGAGTTGCATATCTCCTCATTTCGTCACTTTGAGAGCCATATTTTTGCAATTCCTTGGCCTGACCCATGAATGAGACTTAACCTCCTCAATTTCAGTGTCCAGTTGTACCAGTGCAGGTAGGATGGTTTTGGATTCTTGCCGGTCTAGAATGGGAGCTCATGCTTAAGCTGCTATTGCTATCTGGGGCAGAACCCACAGCATTGTGTTTAATAAACCATAGGTACTGACAATTAGAATCAAATTAGCTTGACATGCCTTGTGCTGCGTACAGGCTAGATGTGCTGGTTCTGGGGAAGGAGACCAGGAAAGGCAGGGACAGCAGGATTAGGGAATGTGGGGAATGGTGCACTGCAGTGGTTGTGGTGCAGCAGTCTATAGGGGGACCTGGAGACTGCGGTGCTGCCCCATCTGTGTGCACCTCTCTGCATTCACAGAGACAGTCTCTAAACTTGAGGCTGCGTTGACCATGAGTCAGAGGAGGGTCTCTAGACTTGAAGCTGCATTAACTATGAGTCAGAAGATGGTCACTAGACTCAAGGCTGCACCAGCAGGGAGTCGGGGGATCTTTTCTCCGTCCCAGGGACCACCAAGTCTAACACGACTACCTCACAGGAAACCAGATTGGAGGAGTGGCTGGACTATGGTGGGCTTGATGGGGAGATGGTGGGATCCGGAAGGCTGGGGGGGAGACAAAGGCACATTCCTCAACTGGTACCACTACATCATTTCTATGCCATTCTGACAGAGTGGGTCTGCCAGGAGGAGGCACCTGAGGTAGTGGCCAGGGAGGATGTGGGGGCCCTCTCTAGTGGAGTCCCCAAGGAAGGCGAAAGAGAATCCCAGAGAAGGAGGAAGGAACTTCTGGTGGGGGACTCAGTTGTTAGTGTGATAGAATTGAGAATAGGAAATGTGGTGGACAAGGAGGTGAGGTGAGGTACCTGCCTAGCACCTTGGCCTGGAGGGATGGGAAGCATATCCTACGGATTGCTAGAGCAATAGAAAGGGAGGGGGAGCTGGATGTCATCGTCTACCTGGGGACAAAGGACCTAACTATGGAGAGCGCAGAAAGTGCAGAGGAAGTTTAGGGAACTGGGGAAGGGTCTTAAGCAGCACACTCTGTAGCTTTTACAGAAGTGCTACCTGTTTACAACAGGGGGAAGGAGAGGGAGAGGGAGCTCCGCACCAAAGCCTTCAACACATGATTAAAAGAATGGTGCAGCGAGGAGGAGTGCAGCTATATTGGGGACTGGGGGCCCACCTGAGAAGGTATGAGCCTATACAAAGGTGATGACCTGCATTCATCCAGGAGGGGAACCGTAGTTCTCAATGGATGGTTTAAATGTTACTTTGATGAACATTTAAACTAGTCAAGGGGGTGGAGGAGGAAAAAGGGGAGGCAGAAACTGCCCCCCCTCCACAGGCTGAGATAAAGAGTAGGGAGATCCTGAGGGGGAGACTCCCACCAGGATGCAAGTTAATAAAAGAAGCAGGGGGCTAGGGAAGGAAGAAGAGGGAAAAGGAGCAGTCAGAAGAGAAGGGGGAGAAATGGGAAACAAATTGAAAAAGGGGAAACCATCAAGCAAAGAGCTAACAAAATCTGGAAGGCCATGTGTGCTAATGCTAGAAGTCTGGGAAATAAGATACCAGACCTAGAGGCCATCACGGCAGAGGTTGACCTGGATATTGTGGCCATTACAGAATCATGGTGCACTGACAACCATGACTGGGACATGGTCATACTATCCCTCACCTCCTTCGACCCATGGTCGATTCCTATATGTAACAAGATCAACAACTGAAAATATAACCCTTTACCTTAAACAATATGGTTCTTAAAAGAGGTGGCAGAAAAGGTAAAGGCTAAAAGTAGCATTCAGAAGGTATAAGGAGTAAGGCTGCAAGTTCGGTTCGACCAAAGCTAAAAAATGGTCAAACCCCTATGATTCTCAATAATCCAACTGTGGTAGAACTTGTATTTTAAAAACGCGAACTTTGCGAACTTTGGTTCGCCCTGAAAAGTAAAAAAAAAAATCACATACCACCAGTCCAGATGCTGGGCTTCAGTGCCGCGCATGCTCCTTCAGTTCTCTCCCTCCAGTGGCACACATGATGCACCTCAGACAGCAGAAGCATTTGCGCATGCACCAGTCCCATAGAGAAAAAAACACGGAGAAAGGGAGGGTCAGGGTATGCCTGCAGGCTGCTCCATGGGGAAAGGGGATTGGTTTGATCAGATTGCCCTAGAGTGACTGTACATTTAAGTCAGTCAGCTATTGGAGGGTGTCGCAGAGAGACCCACGTGGGTCATACTTCTTGCTGCTTGCTGCAGTGACCGCAGCACATTGTGGTGGAGAATTTGAGAGAGAGCAGTTGTGTCATTCTGTTCTCTGACTCTCTCTTGAGTGAGCATTTTTGGCGGTGGAAAAAAATTAAAATTTTAAAAACTATATGTTTTGGGCCAGCGGTCTCTCCTTCAGTTTAGGCAGCAAGGTGGGGGGTCGGGGGGAGTTTTGGGAGGGAAGAAAACTTTAACAAAAAAAAAAACGAGCATACTAAGATGACAAATGACGTGTTGGGCCTGGCAGACAGCTTTGGTGGAGTGGTGTGACTGTCTGAGGCCAACATTTTGTTGTCTTTCTTGTATGAAACTGGGGGTAACTCAGAGCTGACCTTTTCTGAGAGCTCCCTGATCCGATTCAAATACAAATACACACAGAAATTATAATAGCAGCAGACTGTATCAATGCTGGTTGTTGTAACTTGTGTATTTGATTTTATATAACTTCTGTGTATAGACTAGAGGAGTGTGTGTGTGTGTATGCACATGAGCACAGTCACATTATTCAACTTTATAAACAAATCTCTTCTACTGGCTTACAGAACAAACTTGACTTGACGCAGCAAGCAGTGCTGTATTTACCTGTTAGGGAGAATATATTCCTGTGTCTTACCACTTAAAGTACTTGACTCGACGCAGCAAGCAGTGCTGTATTTATCTGTTAGGGAGAATATATCCCTGTGTCTTACCACTTAAAGTACTTGACTTGACGCAGCAAGCAGTGCTGTATTTACCTGTTAGGGAGAATATATCCCTGTGCCTTACTACTTAAAGTACTTGACTCGATGCAGCAAGCAGTGCTGTATTTACCTGTTAGGGAGAAAATATCCCTGTGTCTTACCACTTAAAGTACTTGACTCGACGCAGCAAGCAGTGCTGTATTTACCTGTTAGGGAGAATATATCCCTGTGCCTTACCACTTAAAGTACTTGACTCGATGCAGCCATGAGTGGTAAAAAAAACAGCAACACTTCTCAGGCAATCCAGACAACAGTAACAACAGTACAGAAAATTCAGGACGTTGCAGGAGTAACCCGTCGTGGTATTCAGAGGATGAGCATAAGGGCCATAATAGTGCGGCAGCCAGTTTTAGTAAGCAGAGTGATGGATGATGATGATGAGGAGGAGAAGACTGATGAGAGTGAGGGGGAAATCAGTGGAACAGATCCTGAGTTTGTAGTAGATAAGGCAGCTGTCAGTATGTCAAGTAGTAGTAGTAGCTCTGGGGAGTGGGAAGTAGAGGAGGAATACAGAGGCAGAAAAAGAACAAAAACAAGTTCTCAGAAGGATGGCTGTGGTGCTAAAAAAACATTAATGATAGTGGGGCATAACTTGGAGAGTCAGACACCCACACATGCAGAGGAACAACAGAGGACAGAAGATGGACAGGCTTCACGAGGGGAAGAAAGAGGTGCAGTTCAACCAATCGGAGAGGTTGTGCATCTTCAAAATTATGTGCAGATGGGCATGGAAAGACCTCAAAGAGGTAGTGGAAATAGTAGTGGCTGTGGTGGTGGTGGCAGTGGTAGTAATGAACCTATCCTCCCTATAAGAAGCAGTGCAACAAAATCTGTGAAATCCATTGTCTGGGATTTTTTCACACAAGATAAATCATCTGGCAGCCATGTGGTTTGCAAATTATGCAAAACAAAATTAAGTTGTTGTAAAGTGGGTACTCGACTGGGAACATCTACAATGATACGACATATGAATAAGTCTCACATTTATCAGTATCAAAAAGCACAAACGTTGTTGCACTTCTGCACTCAGCTGAGAGGGATGAGGTAATGGATGTTTACCAAGGCGATGAAGTAACTGATGTGGAGGTGGAGGATGATGAAAGTCTTCCTTCCAGTCAAAGCACAGCATCCTCTATTTCTCATTTCTTTACCCCTCTGACTCCACCACCACAGCCCAACCGGAGTCATATATCATCCATGGCCACAACATCCACCCCTCATGGTGGTAAAGGTCAAGGGAAGCAGCCCAGAAAATCAAGTGATAGCAGCAAGCATAGCGGGCATCAAAGTTCTTTGAAAGACTGCTTTGAGCGGTCACAGAAATATAAGCGCAACAGGCCTGAGGCAAGGCGATTGACAAAGGCAATTAGGGAGATGATAGCCACTGACTTGCTCCCATTCTCATTTGTGGCTAACCCAGGTTTTAAAGCACTCATGGAAATCGCTGTGCCAAAGTATCTGGTCCCCAGCCGGACCTTTTTCTCTCCAGTGTTGCCATTCCAGATTTGTATGACGCTGTTCAGAAAAGTGTGTCTGATGCTCTGAAAGGTTCAGTGGGCAAAAAGGTTCATGTCATGACAGATATGTGGACCAGTGGTCAGACGACTGACCATATGGCTGTGACTGGCCACTGGGTAAACTTTCCTCCCTCCGCCTCCTCCTCCTCATCATCATCATCATGTGGTGGCACTGGTGACAGCAGCAGCAGCAAGAAGCAAGGGAATTTCACAGTTCGAAGGCAGGCAGCTTTATGCATTTATGGTTTTGAAAAAGATCACAAAGTGGAACATCTTCTGGAGGGCCTCGAAGAAAAGTTTGCTGAGTGGCTAACTCCAAAGTCTTTGCAACCAGGGTTTATAGCATCTGACAATGCTACAAATATTGTGAAGGCAGTAAGACTTGATAAGTTTACACATGTACCATGCTTTGCACACACTATTAACTTGGTGGTAAAAGACTTCATCAGTGAGGACCGAAATGTGCAGAACTTGATTGCAGCTACCTGCACTGTGTGCACTCACTTTAGCCGTTCTGTGAAAGCCCGAAAGTTGTTGTGGCAGATTCAGATTGAAAACAGCCTACCTCTCCACCAGATGATACTGGAAGTTCCAACTGGCTGGAATTCCACTTACTATATGATGCAGAGAAGGCTTGAACAACAGAAAGCCAGCCATCAATATGCAGTCCAACATGGTATTGGGAAAGGAGATGTGAATATCAGCCCCAATCAGTGGCGTCTGATGGAGAATCTTTGTTGTATCCTTAAACTCTTTGAGGAGGCTACACGAGTGGTGAGCTCTGATGGTGCTGGACTAAGTCAGATCTTAACCTTAATTTCACTCATCAGGATGAGACTGCAGCATCTTGAGTCACAGTTCTTTGACAATGATGACATCAATGCTGCATCACTTGTTGGAAAAATGATACAAACCTTCCTGGATGATGAGCGCATTGTAAATATGTGCAAAGCAGAACATTACATTTTGGCCACACTTCTGGACCCTCGGTTTAAGGATACAATTGAGACATTCTTCAAACCACATGACTTTAAAGACCTGTAACACTATCGTGAACTGTTAATTGAGAAAGTGTCAGCACGTATAGTTCAGAAAAGTAGTACACCATCAGTGCCCTTTTGGCAACATTCAAATTCTGACGAAAATCTGGTGGAGAGGAAGGGAGGGAGCACAATCTGCTGTTGCTGCTACTGCTGCTGCTGCTGCCACCACTACTGATGTTTTGGCTCATCAAACGCAAACCAGAACTGCTGCTACACCACAAGAGGACAAACCACTGTGGGACATGCTGTCAGACTTTGGTCTAATAAAGACAGCTGGGAAGGCTCAGGCGGCTATAGTGGTACCAGAAGTCTCTGCTGCAAAAATGGTTAAGGATTATATGGAGGAGACTGTACATCTCACTGCAGGTGATGAACCCTTGCTTTATTGGCAACAGAAAAAATTGATCTGGCCTTCTTTAACGAAGATTGCAATTGAATACCTCAGTTGCCCACCTGCTAGCACATATTCAGAGAGAATTTTTAGTGCTGCTGGGGCAATAGTGAATGACAAAAGAACATGTCTTTCCACGAAGAATGTAGAGAGGCTCACTTTTTTTAAAAATGAACCTGCCTCGGTTCAAAAACATATACTGCCCCAAATTTATGCAGGGTGACAGCACACAGATGGCATCATGCCACTCTGATGATGACGATGATGATGGTGAAGGATTCTGTTGCCACTAGTAGCCACTAGCCTCTCCAGCTGTCTTTCCTCCACTGGTGGGTCCCCCTGTTTCCTCCTCATCCTGGAGTTCCATTAATTTCAGTACAAACATTCACTGCTGGTTCTCATGTGCCACTAAGGCCCAGTCTGACTAGCACCAGAAACTGAAGGACCACTGCATATGGCAGTTCAACTAAAATAACCAGAAATGACTACACATTGTCACACAGCTCTGTCTTCATCCATTTGTTTTATTGGATTTTTATTACAAAATACACACTCAATAAATACTTATTACTGGCTGTTAACAAACAAAAACATTAATAAAAATAAATAATAAATAACTGTTCTTCTGGTTCAATTCCAGATGGGAATTTAATTTAAAACATTTTTTTTTTTTGCTGTAAAATGTCAACTTTACAATACATTCCCAATTTTAATGTTGCACCCAATGACATCCAATGTTTTGTTCTGAAGGAACTATTCACCAGATATAAACTGTTTTCATTATAACCTGTAAAATGAAAATAAAAAAAATAGATTTTACAAAATGCTGTTCCCACATACTGCACTAACTGACTATCATGACAATAACAAAAAAAATCACTGATCTTATCCAATGCCCCCATCCGAAACTCCAAACCCTCCAAACCCCCTGGGACACTCCCTCTTACAAATACTATTCACCCTCCATTGTTAGACACCAAACCATGCACGTGACCTGGCATCATAAATAAACACAATTTGCAGATGGTATACTGTTATGGGTTTTTCAATTATTCTGAGTAAAGATGAGGAAGGGGCAGATGTTTTGGAGGGTGGGACAAATAAAGTAATACAGTATTGACACAGTTACTTATGGGAGGTATAGGGATCAGGGCTGGAGAGTGTGGTAGGTAATGTATTACTAACATCGACACTGGTTACTCAGAATAACAGAAAGCCCCAAACTAATAACTACACAGACAAAATTTTAAGTACAAACATAATTTAATCCACACAGTCTGGTAAAGCAAAATGCCACACTGCCCCAGCGCGTCGGCACCATGCCTTTCTCGGGGGGGAGGGCACTGAGGAAGGTAAGGTACAGAAGCCAGGGCAGTGTATGTTATTTTTACCTACACATTGTGTGGATTAAATACATTTTGTACTGTAAACTTCTGTCCATGTACTTATTTGGTACTAAAGCAGCTGAAGCTATAGGTACCACGGGCACCAGTTATTTTGAACAGGGCTCTATTAGTACCTGAGTCTAACAGTGAGGGAAGATTTAAAATTATTGTAACGGTGTGGCTCAGGGGGTTAACCCTTTGAGCTGCCTGTAACCAGATTTAAAAAGCTAAAGTTGTCAGGGATAATATACAAGTCATATATCATCCCTAACCTTTACCGCTTGTTAAATCTGTTTCAACACTAGTATTTTTAAGCATCTGCTGGGTAACCAGGTGGTTCTATAATATATAAGCAGTAAGCCCATTCCACCTGGTTCTACTTAACTATAAAACAAATCCACATATTTTATTTTGCATGTTTGGGAATATACATGTAATACTAAGATTCTAACTTTAAGAATGGTAAGTTTTGCAAAGCTTTCGAGCACCGACACAGAATCCTATGCACCAAAGCTTTGCAATACTTAATTGTATTTATACCATTCTTAGTACTACATGTACTTACCCAAACAAAAAACAATACTTCTGTGGATTTCTTAATTAAGTAGAACCATGTAAACGTAAGTTTTTTTTTGCGTTATATATTATAGAACTTTGTTATACCATGTAGAACCTGGTTTTACTTAGTAGAACTTGTTTTTTTACATAGTAGAACTAGTTTTATTTGGTAGAACCTGGTTCTACTTGGTAGAACCTGGTTTTACTTAGAACTTGATTATACATGGTAGAACCCGATTCTACTGGGTTCTACCTGGCAGAACCAGGTAGAACCAGGTAGAACTTTTTTGGGTTCTATTCAGAAAGTTCATAAGGTAGAACTTTAAGGGGTTTGTGCAGCCCTAATAAGGAGACCCAGAGAGAGGAGGAGAGGGAAGTGTATCAGGGGAAACAGTGGGAGGCAGGGAAAGCAGTAAGGAGCGCAAAGGCACACTTGAAGGAAAGAACAGCTCAGGCAGTATCAAAAGGGGACAAGCATTTTTTAGGCATGTGAGCAAGAAAAGAAAGACAAAGGGAGGGAATGTATGGAGGTGGATCAAGAAAAGGCAGACATCTTGAACAACTACTTCTGCTCAGTGTTCACAGTAGAAGGAAAAGGGGAAGGACCACAAAAAGGCTCAAGGACCTTTAATGGGAGGGGAATGGACACTAGTCCTTTTTCTGTGGAGAGAGTCAGGAAAGCACTCACTAATGTGAAGGTGGACAAAGCTATGGGGCCAGACAGGGTACATCCAAGGGTTCTGGGGTAACTCAGTGAGGTGCTAGTGGCACCTCTGACAGACCTATTTAACAGACTGCTGGAGACTGGCAGGGTCCCTGAGGACTAGAGAAGGGCAGATTTAGTCTCACTTCATAAAAGTGGTAGCAAGGAAGAGGCGGCCAATTATAGGCCTGTTAGCCTAGCATTGATAGTGGGTACATTTTTTTTCATATTCTATTTTTCCTTCATAGCCAGGACAGGCTGGGCTCCTGTTCAGCTCTGCCCCACTCCCCCACCATCCAGCATCTCCCTGGGACTTACCTTGTGCAGGAGTACCCCCATGGATTCCCCCCATGGTGGGGTCAGGAGGGAAGGGCCGTCCCCCCCGAAGCACAATCCAGTTCCAGACCAGGGTCCCGGTGATGCAGCAGCTGAGAGTCAGCAAGCAGGCTTCATGAACACCTGTCCTGCCATTTTTCCACCAGTTTGTTCCCTGTTCCCCATGATGGGGTGTGCACGTCAGTACACTTGTGTGAAGGCATGTGCACACTGCAGAGACTCACAGCACCTCACTCCTACTGCCCTCCTCGACCCACTCTGCCACTAGGCCTTCACCTGGTGGCAGTCATTTAGCACAGCATGCAATTCGCCCCCAGAGAGGAGAGCAGCCCAGTGGGCGCTCAGTCCTCTTCCTCCCCAGCTGACCCTTGGCAACCCGTGCTCTTTCCTGAACAAGGGTCGCTGGCATGGCAACAGGTAAGGTGCTTAAGTACCTCAGCCCTCTGCACCACCACTGGGCTGGCCCCAGTAGTGGGCAAGTTAATGGAAACACTCGTAAAGGAAAGGACTGTGGAATATCTGGCACGCAGTGGATTACAGTATACAAGGCAACACAGTTTCACAGGGGGAAGGTCATGCCAAACTAATATGATAGATTTTGTTGATTGGGTGACCAAGGAGATGGATCAGGGAGGTGTGGTGGATGTGGCCTAAGTGGATTTCAGCAAGGCCTTTAACACTATTCCACATATGAGACTGGTAAACTTAGGTAGCTTGGCAGTGGGTAGTAAGGTGGTAACCTGGGTAAGAAACTGGTTAGGGGATAGGAGGCAGACTGTAGTGGTAAATGGAGTTTACTCCAGAGAAGGGAGGGTGACCAGCAGGGTGCCTCAGGGTTCAGTGCTGGGACTGGTCCTCTTTAATGTATGTATTAGGGACATAGCAGAGGAGCTGGAAGGAAAGGTGGTCTGCTTCTTTGCAGATGACACCAAGATCTGCAACGAAGTGGACAGTTGGCGGGTGTGGAAAGGATAGGCAGGGATCTGAAAAAACTGGAGGAGTGGTCAAGCATATGGCAGCTGGCTTTTAATGCAAAAAAAGTGCAAAATAATGCACTTGGGCCACAGCAACCCAAGGGAAAAGTACAAAATGGGTGGAGTATTACTGACATTGACCATAGCAGGAAAGAGACATGGGGCCCGATTTTCAAATGTGATGCAGCAGCCGCATCGGACTTGCGGCCAAGAGTTAGTCGCAAGTGGCAACTTGTGTCAAACTGTGCTGCGAGTGGGCTTTTCAAAGATGAGTGCCACTACAAGTCTGCTGTGGCACTGCAGCTCAGTTCCATCAGCTCTCCCTAGTGTACATTTGCATCTCTGGGAAGCGGTTCACAGGCTTGCACCACAGCTGGTGCAAGCTGCCGTGAACGTGAGGGGTGATGGCATAGCTTGCATCCTGGGTTATAAAATCAGGTGCAAGTTGCAGCAACTCTAGCCCCTGGGGTAATCATATCCAATGATCTGAAATTGGCCAGGCAGTTTGACAAGGCAGTCGGGAGGGCGAGTGGGATGCTGGAGTGCACAGGGAGGGGTATCATCAGCAGAAAGAGGGAGGAGGTGTTACTCCTATATAAATCACTGGTAAGACCCCACTTTGAGTATTGTGTCCAGTTCTGGAGACCACATCTCAGGAAGGACATAGACGGAGTAGAGGCAGTCCAGAGGAGGCTACCAAAATGGTGCAGGGTCTGCATCAAAAGCCATACAAGGAGAGGCTCAAAGAGTTCAATATGTACACCCTGGAAGAGAGGACGGATATGACAGAGACCTTTAAATAACTTATGGGGGTTAATAAGGTACAGGAAGGGAGTATTTTTCAGAAAAAAAGGTACTCTAGAACAAGGGGTCATGCTATAAAGCTGGAGGGGCAGATTCGGGAGAGATGTGTGGAAGTACTTCTTCCCAGAAAGAGTGGTGGATTCCTAGAACAGCCTTCCAGTGGAGGTGGTGGGGGCAAAAACAGTGGGAGGGGATCAAAAATGCCTGGAACAAGAACAAGGCCATCATAGGGGTAAGGAAAGAGGAGGAAGAGACAGCCATCATAGATCAGTTTGGGTCTGCAGCAAATAAATAAATAAATGGGCAGTCTAGGTGAATCAAGTGGACCTTATCTGCTGTCAGATTCTATGTGTCTATGTGTGCAGCGAGGTAGTCATTGCAAGTTATTCTATATAACAAATCACAATAATTCTGCCATTGTCTTAGCCCAAGGGAATCCAACTGAATGGGTACAAACCTCACGAGGTACACTGGCATCCAAGGCATAACGGATGGCTCTGGGCCTATGCCGATGCACCCTCTCCCATCAGAGGTTGCTGCACCTGTGGGCCATGCCTGAAGAGGCTATCCCTCCAGCTGCACCCCAACCCCGTAGAGGGAACTCCAGTCATCTGAGCCCTCACCTGTTGCAAGCCTCAAGGTGAACTGCCTGCAAGGATGCCTGATTCCCTGTCACCCACCCTGTACAGATCTTGCAAGACTACTATGCTGCCACCGGATGAGCATTGCTCCTGATGCTCATCCCCCACTAGAAAGCACTTCATACTAGTTATTGCTCTATAGCACCTTGTAGGTCAGCTAAGAACCTATCATATCCTAAATCAGATGAATGTACACCATCCCAGGCATAAAACTGGGGTACTTTAATAACAACTGCATCATGTCTCAGGACAGACCCCCCCAATATGGTCCATACAGGTCTGCATAGCCATGCTGGTCAACCTGGGGGCTCTCTCGATTGCAGTGGGTTCTCGTGCATGGTGCCAGTGCCTGTGCTGGAGCCTGGATGATGTGCGACCAGATTATGAGCATCTCGGGCCAGGGCTTCTGAAACAAAAAACAAATCCTCCTTCATCTGGTGCAACAGTTCAAGTAACTTTACCAGCCCCAGGTCATTGCCTCTCAAATGTACAAGCAAGAGGCTGGGTGGCCCTGCCATTTCGCTTCAGCTATGATTCATGGGAGCAGGTCACCCCATCTCATACCCTGACATCCTATCCAGTTTATTTGTGTCTGCCGGGGGTCCAGAAAAAGGTTATCACCCCCCCCTGGAATTGCCTTGCTCTGACAGCTACCCAATGGAAGAAGGAGCTCTCACAGATCTTCTTTGATGCATTTACATCTCTCACTCATAAAAATGCCAGACCTCTATTGTGCACAAACTTGATAACAGTCAGGAGAAGTTGCTCCAGTATCCTAAAACCCCACTCCTGTGTGTCTTCCAGAATCAGACACTATGGGCTCGATTTTAGAAGGCAGACGCAGGGCTTGTGTCAAGCCCTGGGTCTGATGCAAAGGGGGTTGCAGATGCGCCAAAGCCCCTTGGACACAGAGTGGTCCAATTTTCAAAGGGGTGGTGCATTTGCGACATTTTCCCCAATTTACTTGCTCCAAAGGGATGGCACAAGTGCTGCGGTCCCGGATGCAAAGTTAGACCAGGCAGAAGCTGGTCTAACTCCTTGCGTCCCACCTTCTGGACTTGTGGCAGATGTTTGCGGCACACTTCTTCGAAAATCGCGCTTGCCGCAAGGTGTGACACAAGTTGCCACTTGCATCACACACCCTGCCACAAGTCAGGTGCGCTGCCACATCTCATTAGAAAATCAAGCCCTTTGTCTCATACCTAGTAAAGCCATAGTGCACTAGAAAATTATGTGTGGTCTTATTACAGTTAGTTCCTGGTGTATGCTGTGAAGTTCTTTCAGCAGAATAGACAAAGCAGCAACCTGTTCTAAGAGGTTTGGTATGCTACCCTCCCTCAGAATGTTAGCATTCTATTGACTTTTGTATTTCTTGGGCCTGAGAACTTGGGATAGTTCTTTAAAGCCAAGTTCACAGGCCTTGATAAAGGTGGAGATGGCTGTTGTAGTGGGTGAACAAAACAGATTTTATTCTGAAGTTCCTGCTGTAAGTAGCATTATCGTTTCCTTCTGCAATGTCCTGATTTATGCTGTTAGCTTCCACTGCACTATTATTATCAGACGTTGTGGATTCAGAATTCTTGTTTAAGTAAAACATTTGCAGTCTAAGTTTCTGACACATTGCAACAGGATAATATAGGTGTCAAAGTCACTTGCAGCTGTGGTCGGTACGAAGAATAAACCTTTTTTAAGCACTTGTATTTCTGTAGAAGGTGTGTATGATGATACGTTTAGAACATTCAGCTCTTCTTCAGATTATTTCTGGCAGGTTGTTTGTTGACCCCTCTTTTTTCATCTCCCCCTCCTTGTCCGTTTCCCCCTCCTCTTCCTTTCTCTAGTGTTTAGAATATCACTATTCATTCACTTCTTCTCCGATGTGATGGCTATGCGGATGGGGGGATTTATTTCAAAAAAAACCTGCAGATGAATTACTTACTCTCAACAGCACTCATATCTGATGCAAAGCTTTTATCACTTTTTAAAAACTGCTGTCCCTCTGTGGTTATTGTGACCACTTTGATCTGCTGAGTTAGTATTTTCCCTTTTCCAATCAAAGATTTGATTGAACTGAATAATTTGTATTCTATTGAAACTTGGTGTACTCGATTGCTTTTACTTTCTGATTCACTTTTTCTAAATTCTGTTTTGGTTGCTATCTAAACAAATCACAGTCCTTATGCTCTAAAAGAATTTGATGTTTTTGTTTTTCAGCAAGTACTTGGAGACTGACATCTGTAAGTCTTTTACGTCACTGAGCACACACTTTGAAATGATTTAAAGATGCCATATGTAGCACCTCATGCTAATTGTGTATGAACTGTGAGTGCTTTTTTCCTGAGACCCAGCTGTTTAACTAGCCTTAAACCTCTTTGTAATCTGCCAGCCCCTGACTAGGCTTCTTAAGATGTTTTCTGCCAATATAAAATACGGGCTTTCCCTGCTGCTTTTTCACATTGAAGAAATGCTGGTGGAATAATACAGTTAAACAATAAGGGAGTGTCGGCTGTTTTGGATTGTGCCAGTAAGGGATCCCCAGTGGCACTGTGTTTAAAAATAAGACTAGACAAATCATCTATTTCCTCATTTGCAATGTCGTCACTGATGTTATTTTCGGCTGTGTTAAATTAGCAGTTAAATTTCAGCTGGTGTGTGGGCTGACAACTATATTTTGCAGTTCTGCATTTTAGTATAGATAGCCATATATCAGACACCAGATGAAGTAAATATATAAGAGGGAAAGGGTGCCTTTCTTCTGTCCTACCTATACTCCGGGGCTGGGTAGGTACATAGCACACTTTTGGCCTCAAGCATAAAGAGGAATTTGTTCAGAATTCAAGTACTGTGCACACTTGCACAATTAGGTAATCTTGGGCCAAGACAGCTTGAAAGTATTAAGAATCTCTTTACAACATGAAATATACAGATTTAAAGACTGCACATTCTGGTATGATATGTTCTTTTTCAATATGAGATAACACACGCATTAGTGTTGGCTGAGTTGGCCAGGAAGTCAGGGGGCATAGACAGCTTTGGGTAGAAGTTACAGAAGAGGTGCAGAACAAACAGGAGACACTGCTGATCCCACCAGAATTAGTTGGCAAATAGCCAGAAAGTATGAATCCAGGAAAATACTAGGATCCCAATGGTATCTACCCACGGTTAATAGTGGAGTTACAAGGGGTTCTAGCTGGGCCTCTTGCTTATATCTTTCAAGACTCCTTACAGGTAGTGATAGTGCCAGGGGACTAGAACACAGCTGATATCATCCCTCTGTTCAAGAAGGGGTCAATATCAGACCCAGCTAGATATAGACTTGGGAGCTATACCTTGGAGATTGACAAAGTGTTTGAGTTAATTATAAAAGGATGTGGTGGTTCAGTACATTGATAAAAATGGGCTTTTCTTTAGCACATAGCATGGTTTCACAAGAGGTAGATCCTGCTAAACCAACCTGATTGCTTTCTGCTAGGAGGTAAACAGGGAGGTTGACAGAAACCAGGTGGTAGATGCAGTCTGTCCAGTCAGTGGAGGAGCCAGATTTGGGAGCCAGGGGGGTGGGCATTCAGTCAATCACGAGCTCCACAATGGACACTAAACAGTGAATAAAGATGGTGGCGGGGCACCACTACTCACACTGGGACAGCCAGGAGGGGCAACCACCCCCACCAGACCCCCTTTCTGGCTACACCACTGTGTCCAGATAAAAGCAAGGCCTTTAGCATTGTACTGCATGGAAAACTCATGGAGAAAATAACACAATATGTAGTACACACAGTGTACAGGAGTTGGATAACAACATTGACTGACAGGTAGGAAGCAAAGCGTGGTGGTCAATGATCACCATTCAGAGTGGAAGGATGTGCTGCGTGGAGTATCTCAGGGGTTGATGCTGGGTCTGTTGCCCTTCAACATACTGTTGAATGATCAGAAAAAGAAGGTCAGCAGAAGGCTGCTGAAGTTTGCTGATGACACTAAACTAGTAAGTAAAGTGAAGATGACAACCAGCTGTTTCTACTGTATGCATGAGCTTGGTCCCAGTCATTCAGATGGCGGCTGGCTGAGATGATGAGAGGAGGGTCTGTGCTGGTTGTATCCACTGCCTGCCCGCTGAAATTTACAGGATTTTTAAGGTAAGTCAGGAGCTGGATGGGAGCAGAGGATGGTGGGTGCTGAGTGGGTGAGCCAAGGTGGGGGGGTTATGTTTTATAACAGGGATCAGGGCGAGAGAGGGGTAGGGTAATTGCACTTGTTACAGTGGGGATCAGGGTGGGTGGGGGATACCACTAGACTACCTGGGCAATTGTACTTGTTACAGCAGGGATTAGGCTGGACAGGGGTACCACTAAACTACCAGGGTAATTGTACTTGTTACAATGGGGATCAGGGGGGTGAGAGGGTACCACTGTACAGGATAACAGTGTTGCTCCCAGGTATAATCTGACAAAATCAGAACGTCTTGCTGTGGAAGAGTTATCAAAAAATGACTCCATTGTTATCAAACCAGCGGACAAGGGGGGGGGCAACATTGTCATCCTAAATAGGGACCACTTTAAAGAAACTGTGATGTTGCTTCTGGATAATGAAATGAATCACAGTAAGCTGAACTTTGACCCCACTATGTTGTTCCATAATGAATTGCACAGCCTACTTTCAAAATTCCTTGAACAAGGTGAAATTTCAGAGGATGAATGCTAATATATTTGGAGTGAATATCTCATAATTCTGGGTTTTTGCATACTCCTGAAAATACATAAAAACAGAAATAATCCATCAGGTAGGCCCATCGTTTCGGGAACAGGAAGTCTGACACAAAATCTAGGAAGATTTATCAGTTTATTTTTACAATTTAGTGTATCTAAATTGGATTCCTATATTAAGGATACAAAAGACTTCCTTAGGGAAATACAAAACCTGACCTGACATGAGGGCTTAGCCTGGATAGGGATTGACATAGAATCATTATATACGTCCATCAAACATGATCAGGGGATTTTAGCTGTACAGTTCTTTTTAGAAGAAATGTCACTAATGGAAAAAATACCAAGTGAATTTATCATTCAAACATTTGAATTCATGTTGACAGGCTGACCCGGTGGCACTGAGGGGCTGGCCGGTGACGCTGAGGGTTAAGGCACTGAATGCTACACCTCGTGCCATGCTGGTGACCTGGGTTCAGTAATGGACTCAGGTCTGTAGTCCTACCATCACCGGATGGAGGTCCGTTGGCAGGGGCAGGCAGTAACAGAGTGACTGGTAGAGTGGGGCGTCCCACAGGGCATGATGTGCATGTGTCTCCACATGCATGCGTCACATCGGGGATGCATGGGATCATGACTGGGGAAAAACCAGAAAAGAAAAAAACAAAATGCTTACGAACAAAAAAAAGAATTCATGTTGACACATAACTGTTTTAAGTTTGAGGATCAATATTACCTTCAGAAGTGTGGCACTGCCATGGGTGCAACCATGGCTCCCAGTTACATAAATGTATTTTTGGGCCATTGGGAATATACTATTGCATTTAATTCAGATACTAACCCCTATAGAGCACACATTAAGGAGTGGTACCACTTTATTGATGATGTGCTATGCGTCTGGGAGGGAGACACCCAGGCAGTGGCAAAATGTATAAATTGGTTGAATGATAATTCACTTAATTAGAGATTTACATATGAGACTGACAGAAAAATTTTGAATTTTTTAGATCTAACTTTGACTGTCAGTGATAATAATGAAGTGGTAAACACCATATGCTATAGGAAACCCACAGTGACAAATTCTGTTCTGCATGCCAAAAGTGCACATCCCAACCCTGAAACACTCAATATCATATAGCCAGCTCATGAGAAATAGGAGAAACTGTAGCACAGACACACTTTTTTTTTTATTGAACAGTTTTCCTCCTCCAAGCAGAGCCACCCCTAGCAACCCTTGGCAGCTGGCACCCACACCCCCCAGACCAGATCTGGTGTGTGAATCTATACACCCATCCTTCCAGGCTGGCAAATGACAGGACTCCCCCCCCAGGGACCTGCGGCACAGATGCCTGGTGGCTATGCCTCTCATGTCCGTCAGCCGCCATGGTTGCCCTGCCATATTTTCCTCCAGATTTTTGCCCAAGGAGCCGGACATGCAATGGCATCAGCGCACTTACATGCCGACGCCTGCCGCACTCCACCCTCTTGTCGTGTCCGCAACTGTAGTGCACTCAGCTTCTGCTAGGTGCTGCTGCAGTGTGGTACAGTTCCCTCACCCACCCCAGAGGAAGGAGAGCAGTCACGGAATGCTCAATCCTTCCTCTCCCCTGCCAGCTACCAGCAGCCCGAGTCCATTCCCAAAGCCAGGTGGCCGGCACGGCACAAGGTGTGGCATCCAGCGCCTCAACCTCAGCGCTACTGGGCCAGCTACAGACACACTTTTTGACAAACAGGCTAGTGAACTTATTGAACGATTCAGGCAAGGGGTTACAATCACAATCTATTACAACAACTGAAAGAAAAGGTCTACTCCTTAGATAGAACTGAATTATTAGTAGACTCACCGACCACATCCCACACACAACCATGTACATACGTTACAGAGTTCAATCATAAAGTAGGGAGAATTGGCAACATAATTCATAGGAATTGGCCCATTCTGTTGAGTGACACAGAAGTGGCTCAAGCAGTGGCTGCCCATCCATGGGGTTTCTTTCAGTAGGGCCAAGAATTTCAAAGATATGTTAGTGTTCAGCAGATTAAATTCCCTGGAGAGCAGTAATAGGACCACATGGCTACCACATAGAACAAATGGGTTCTTTAAGTGTTCGAGATGTAACATATGTAACTACAGTGTTACTGGTAAAACTTTCCAACATCCTAAGGATCCCAGCACACAGCCAGACATCAGACAATTGCTGACATGTGATACTAGCTATGTGGTATACACACTTTGGTGCAGCTGTAATTTGCTGTATGTGTGTAAGATGGTTTGTCTGTTGAAACAGCAAATACAGGAGCATATATGCTCCATTGTTAACAACAGACAGGACACACCAGTGAGCATACACTTTAGTTGACACCATCAATCCAAACCAGATGATTTGCAATTTATGGGTATTGAATGGATACCACCACTGAAACAGGGAGTTGACAGACTCAATCTATTACTTGAAAAAGAAAGCATGTGGATATACAAATTGAACTGTGTAAAGCCAATTGGACTAAATGATAGATGTGACTTAAAACCCTTTCTTAAAAGAAATGACTTGTGAAACAAAGCCTAAAATTATGGATGTAGACACTAAGTAACTGATTATGATTTTGTAATAATTTGTTACCTTAGTCATCATTATTGTTTTTTGGTTATTTGAATAATTATATTAATATTAATAATAATTTGCTCTCCTTCTCTCCTTTGCAGGCCATCACTCTGAAAATGGAAGTTTTTTTGTCTCTGGACCAAGATCTTGCCATGGTGGAAGTCCCCAAGTCTGGTATTTGATCCTTCTAGGTCAAAACTAAAAAGACTTTGTTGCCTTGATAAATATGTCCAGAGACGTAGACATCCCTTAGCTCTTTTCTTTCTTTAACAATTTATGGTCCTTAGAAATATAATTAAAAATAAATTAGCACTTTGTAACAGGCTGCTTCTTTAAAATTCTTTAGAAATCTTTAGTAATAACAGAAATGGATTTTTATTTAAATACATACGTAAAAAGTTATATTTAAAGACCATAATATTAGTGACAAAAAAGGATGAATATCACTTGGTAAACCATTTTTGTAGTGTTAAAATTGT
This sequence comes from Neoceratodus forsteri, assembly GCA_016271365.2. Taxonomy (NCBI): domain Eukaryota; kingdom Metazoa; phylum Chordata; order Ceratodontiformes; family Ceratodontidae; genus Neoceratodus; species Neoceratodus forsteri. The sequence goes on from CM028138.1 coordinate 426,657,987, forward strand.
ATAGTTGACTCTTAATGAGAGAATACACAAAAAAAGGTTATAATTTTATGCACTTTTACTTTATCTTGTTTATAAAATGATGAATGAACTCATGAATATTAATGAGCTTGCACATGATGTTCTTTTCCTAAAACAAGCCACACCCCTGAGGAAGACTCATGAGAGTCGAAGCGCCGGGTGGTCAGGAAGGAGTGCTTTGCTGTTAGACCTTCCATTGACACTTAGTTGAATAAACCTATCTATTTTGTAGAAACTTTCTGACTTTTGGGACTTATTTGGAAGGACTCGAGTGACACTGCATATCTGAGTTTACCACTGTATTATCAGGGTAATTGTATTTGTTACAACAGGGATCAGGCATGGCAGGTGGTGCTACTATATTATCTGGGTAATTGTACTTGTTACAACAGGGATCAGGGCAAGTGGGGGGGGGCACCACTAGATGACTAGGGTAATCTCATTTATAATGTAAGGTAGAACGTTGTTACTACAGGAAATTTATCTTTTCCCTCAGTTGTTATACTATCGATGTGATGCAACTTTGCTGTTAACCCATCGATGGTACATCACATCAATGGTATAACAACGTGGATTGCTCTGTGCATAATCACTACTCAAACAGACCACCTTTGGGAAATGGCCATGGCAGTGAGAGCATGACCAGGAGCCGAGTGGCAGTGACTTAAGTAATGGAGCTGCTGACAAAAGTGAGGATTCTATTTCATTATTTAAATGTTTTCTCGATGACCATACACTATAAAATATAATGTATGGTATATCGATGGTCAACCTGTTTGGTAAGCTGTCTCGAGGTTGCCATGGTGACATAAGCCTCTCAAGCTTCGCTCTCAAGGTCTACACGTTCAGCTTGGCAACCTCTCGATGGTTAACAAACTGGTTAACCATCGATGACCATACATCCTCTATGTTACAACCAGGATAAAAGTGGGTGGGGGAGTACAAGTAAACTATCAGGGTAACTGTACTTGTTACAAGGAGGACTGGGGCAGGTGAGAGGATACCACTACACAAACAGGGGTAATTGTTCTTGATGTAACAGGGATCACAGCAGGCAAGGGGTACCACTTGACTACCAGGGTAATTAATTGTACTTGCTACAGCTGGGATCATGGCAGATGGGAGATACCACTAGACTGCAAGGGATTTATCCTTGAGTGAGCAGAGATTGGGTAAGGGCAGGGGCAACAGCCAAACTCTGCACAGTGCCTCCATGCATACAGATGCACTGAGGCATTGCAAAGAGCTGCTAGTGGCTACACAATGACATGTAAATGGACCCTTAGTACCTTGTATGCTACATGTGGTCATCAGCACACCGTCCTCTGAACATGGCATGCAGGAACAAAGAAATAAACTCATTTAGAATGTGCTATCCCCCTTTGTTCCTTGGTATCTGCTGTCAGCTGAGGGCTGTGCTGCCCTGCACATATGCACTTTGTGCATCTCTTCCACAGCCCAATGATCGTACAGGTGGTGCATGACAAAGTGCCAGATAGATAGACTGCCTATATGACCATGCCTTCCTGATGCCCATGCTCTGTTTTGTGCGTGGTGCTATGATTTACGTGGTGTAAATGTGGGCCTTTGTCACGTTATATACTGTAGATATTAAACAACAATAGGCCCTGCACCTGGGGCTCCACTGGTCATGCACCCTCATTTGATAGGAATGCTTTATCTTCACTCACTGACCTCAATTCCTTAGCTAGTTAGTAATCTTTTTTACCCTTATGAGCATTTATCCATATTAATTTCAGCTTACGAACTAGTTTATCATGCGATTCCATATTGAATACTTTGTCGAAGTCCAGACATATGTCAACCATTGGTAACCGCTTATCTAGGTTTTTGCACACTGGCTCACAGAAACTAAGCAAGTGTTTATTTACTGTATTTAGTTTTTGTTAACTGGGTAAGGTACACTAGACAAACATCTGCCTATTTTCAGGCAAGGCCCGGGAGGGTACAAACCATTAAAACAGTACAAATACAGGAAAAATCCTTCAACACTGGAGTATATGATAATCTGAGAACAACAACACAGGACATGACAATAAATTAAGCATCAGAGTGAAGAGTAAACAGTGTGGCACAAGATTAAGTAGGGAGCAAAGGGGAGAGGCCATTGGCAAAGCTCTGAGGTACAGATAAGCGAGCAAGTTTACAAAGTGACAAGTGCAGAGATTTTCATGTATGAGTGGCTAAAGATTACAAAGGACAGGGGCTAGGAATAGGCACATACTGCCAACTGAAGCAAGTGTGAATGGTACTGGTATCTCATAAGACTTCTTCCTGATGAACCCATGCTGCGTTGAATCTATGAACTCCATGTCTCTAAGTTCTACTTCTATGTTTTTCTAAATTAATAGTTCCGTTCCATCATTTTGTACACTTCTAGTGTTACACTAACTGGTCTATAGTTTGACATCTCACTGCTGTCCCACCACCTTTTTTTTTAATCTGTTCTTTTTTTCCTCCTGAGCCACTGCCATCTACCCTAGGCAAACATCCAGTCCTAATGCCCCATCTGCAGACCTCATTTTCCAACCTCCTGGGTTGCCCCCTGAAAAAGGGCCAAAGGGAGAGTAGGCCCCTTCCAGGGACCCACACCAGTAGTAAGAGGTACAGTAGGCTATGCAAGACCACCTGAATGTACCAGATGTAATTTTATGGATCAGAGAATTTCCCATGTTCTTTACCCCAAAGGAGTATTGCTTGCATGGGCTCCAATGTGCATATACAAACACAAACACATGGCACTGTGCAGTGCTGGTGAAGAACATCCCCCTTCTGTGCTGCTCTACCTACACTTCCTCTATGGTCACCCATGCAGCAGTGCTTTTGTGGAGCTATGCAGCAACCATCACTGAAGACAGGGAGCATCATTAGTGAATCTCGTGCCTCCCCGCTGACTATCTGACAGGCTGGGCTCATTCCGAAACTCAGGTTGTCAACATCACCAGCTGCAGTCCTGCCATTTCACTGACAGCTTGGCCTGTTGTCCCCTTTTCTTATATACTGGAGTCACCACTGTTCCTGCCAGTTAACTGGCACCACTCACTCTGCTAGGGATGCCTTAGCTACTTACATCAAGGGTTCCTCTATCTCTGGGACTAATTCTCTTAGTATATTTGGATGGATGATTTAGTAACACTTAGATTCCTTAACTTCTCAGTCACCTCTTTCTTGCTATTGCGCTCAAATCTGCTGATTGCTGATACCTGTTCCTGCTTTCACGCTACCTAATGACTGATGTCTCTTGCCACACAATAGTATTTCCTCACCTCTATATAACCCTCTTACTGCCTTAGCCTGTCCCGGCTCCCTTTCCCTGCCCATATACAATCTTGCACTGCAAGCATCTCCCTTACACTTACATATACTCATATGATCTAATTTCATGGCTTGCTCCCCTTTTCCTCACTTACCGACCTTTTCCTTAATGACACCGCCTGCTCTCAATGGTTATTTCTTCCTTTTGTATTTTCTGTTTTTGTTTTTGTGTACCTTGTTCTGTTTATACGATATGTCACCTGATAATTTATTGTCCAAGGTCCTCTCTATTCATTGCATAGGTAGGCATCTATGAACTTATGAATGATCTACTCTGTATGTCTCTGATATATTGTATCCACTTTAACTCATTGTGTGTAAAGCGCTTTACTTTGTATGTTCCGATATATTGTATCCTCTTTAACTCATTGTATGTAAAGCATTTATAACTTGTTATCCTGTTAAGTTTCTGCATGTCTGTACTCTCTCGGGTCATGCCTGAAAATAGTCATTTTATGGCTAGTGCACTTCCCCGGTTAACAAAAGCTAAATAAAAAATAAGTAAAATAAAGTATTGCCATTTTTCCTTGCACTTGAACTGGCATCTCATACTGAGCTGTGATCATACTTTATTCGTCTGTAAAAGTTGTACCTATTCATTTGCATACCAACTTGATTACCAAATGTTCCTCTACTGACTTGCTTCATGTGTTGTACTGTGCTTCTCCATTTGCCCTCCCCCCTCCCCCAGGTCACACCTGGAAATGAGCCTCAGCTCAGTGTGCCTCTCCTGGTTACCAATTTTCAAATAAATAAAATATCTGCTTACATATATTCTTATATTGTTGTTTCCTCCATCTCCAGACCCCCCTTCCCTGGTTCAGTGCTATTACTGTTATACACTGAACAGGCAGACCAGTTATTACCTTTCCATCAACCTTCAATAGTCCTGACTTATTACTGGCTTTTCTTTCCCATTATACAATAGCAAGAACATTTCAAGGGCTCTGATTGGTTAGTGTGTGCCTAAGACAGTGATACTATTACACAATAACATCACTATTGATTTGGTGGATTATTGTTTGGCTCTCTCTTCAGAAACAAAGATATATTGCTACACTAAAAATCTATTAAAACCTTTTTTAAATATTTTTTTTATTTTGTACAACATCAAGCATTATTTAGAGACTGTATTCCAAGGTGTGTTATTAGACATAATGTCACTCCTGGTGGAAGCACTGCTTCACCGTGTGCTTCAACCCACCCAGGAGTGACGTTATTACATGATAACACACACCTTGTCGTGCCTTATTGCTTAACTGATGTATCTATCAAACACCTTTAAATTTCTTTTGGATAGCTAAGCCCTTCTCAAAACTCCTCTTTTCTGCCTAATCATTTTTTACACATTCTTACCTTCTTCTTATACCTGTCTCTAGTCCTGCTTTTATATTAAGTCTCATTTACTTAAAACTCCTTTGCTTTGCCAATATATCTCACCTTATCTTATTAGTTAGCCACAATGGTTTCCTCACCTTCCTATTGTATTTTTGAATTACTGTTTATATCCCCATTCACTGACTGGCCCCTATGCGTAGCTTCTCCCCAATCCTATTACCCATCTTCTGGACTGACTGACCCCTATGCGGTGTTTCTCCCCAGCTCTATTAGCCATCTTCTGGACTGGCTGGCCCCCATGCAATGCTTCTCCCCATCCCTATTACCCGTCTTCTTCTGGACTGACTGGCCCCTAGCTAATGCTTTTCCCCAGCTCTGTTACACATCTTCTGGGCTTACTTCCTACCTTAATTCCTCCAAGGGTTGTCCTCCCTGGTAGGTACTCAGTGGTAGACCAAGCCCCCAGGGAGACCGAATGCAGGTAGAAGAGTGGAGCCAGCTCAACAGTGCAAGGCCTGTGGGAGATAATCACCATCTTGCAGCAGTCAGGGATTTTTCACTCTTTTTCTCTCCCCACTTTCTCAGAATATTGGTGGCTAAGGGTGCACAAGCATGCAAGCATTGCATCAGCCAACATTCCCCTCCCAAGCAGTGCCACCTGCTATATAATCAACATCAATCAGGTTTTAGGGTGCTGCACAGTACGACTATGGCACTGGTTAAAGTAGTATCAGATTTTCAGGTAGCCATGGACAAAGGCCTCCTGGTTGGGGGTATATTTATAGATCTGTCAAAAGAGTTTGATACTTTGAATCATGAAATGCTTATTGAAAATCTGAGATCTGTTGGCCTCAGCCGGGGAGCACTAAAATGGTTCCATGGCTACTTGACAGGAAGACAACAGTGTGTGACATTGAGTAACAATCATACTTCGAAATTTTTGGACATCAGAACTGGGGTCCCTCAAGGTTCGGTGTTGGGATCTGTGTTGTTTAATGTTTATACAAATGGTGTCGGACAGCTGTTGGGTGATGTCCGACACCATTTGTACACAAATGACAAGGTGTTATATATAGAAGGCAGGACTGCTAATCAGATTCAAAAAAAGCTTCACAAGAACTTTAACATACTGCAGAGTTATTTTTGGGACCATGGTTTGGACTTGAATCCTACAAAATCTCAAGTCATGTTGCTGTCTGGGAAACTAACTCAAAACAATTTAACCTTAGATACAAGGACATTAGATGATTGCAGTTTACCTCTTGTTGACTAATAAATACCTGGGAGTCTGGATAGACTCTTAGTATAAATGGGACATACATATTGACCTGTTAACCAGAAAGTTAAATAAAAAACTGGGGATTCTGTATAAGTATAAAAATTGCTTACCGTTGGATGTTAGGTTGAAAATAGTGAATTCCATGGTAATCCCACTGCTAGACTATGGTGATATTGTTTTTGGGAGAGCATCTGCGGGAGTACTGCACAGGTTCGGTGTTTTATACAACAGGTATATCCTGGATGCACCAAGGGATATGCATCACTGTTTTCTGTATACAGCCTTGGGCCAGATGGAATTGGTGAAGTGACGCAAATTACACGATACATCTAGTTTATAGATGCAAACAGAAGAAAATGCCCTTGTACAATCTAGATCTAATAGAGGAAAGAAATGTTAGAGAGGTACTGAGTGTCACAAACACACTCCGCAGGTCAGGCCCTCTGCTCCCACAGTGCCAAATCTCGAAGTGCAATATGCGAACAGGAGACAAACAGGGTAACCCTCCTGTCTGTTTTGGATCTGAAACACCTACCAGTCTCGAGGCCTGAGGTCAAATATGAACCCTTTTTCGCTAGCACGTCCAGGTAACAGAATCAAATATCACACCCTCTTCAGGGAAATGCAGTGCAATACTTAACCCAGCGGGCACCCAACCTGGTTCACAATCCCTCTTTTGGCTCAATTGAGCATTTGTTGCTGGCTGATTGTTTCTGATCTTACCTCGTTTCTTTCATCTGTGGTTTTTCTTTTTCGCCAGGGGAAGGGCCCAGTCACCCACCCCCATCCTCATCCCCAACCACCCCACGCTACACTCCTTTTATAGGGTAGCACAGTCGTGACATTTCCTGTAGCAAAGCAGGAAGGGGCGGATCAGAGGGGTATCCACACAGTGACCTAATTTACAGAGGCACAAGTAATTTAACTTGTAATAAATTATACAAAGACAAACAAACAAAACACAAAATCAAACTTTTGCTTTCATTTTCTTCCTTCTAATTACTCTGACCAGGTGTATAAACCCAGCAACTTACCTGGAACGGACATCATTAACTGCAGGTACTGTGTAACACTTTTAAGAAGGGCAGTTTTACAGGATTTAGGACACTGTCATACATGCTGGACCACTGGAGATCTAAGGGCTCAGCTCCAGGCAGCATGGGCAGAGATTGCAGACCTCAAATTGCATATTCAAGAGGAAAAATATTATAAGAACTGCCTGCCATTTCCCCAACATCCAACAGAAGCACCTTGACTGCAGAGGGTAGTTGGTCCAGGAGGTTTGCAGGTGGTAAGGAGGGGCAAATCGGGTGCCCCATCACTTGCTGCTTTCCAACATATCACCTCCACAAACCATATAAAAACTACAAACAAGTATCTGCCTCTGTCTCCAAAATCAAACAAAGGGGCAGAGGACACTGCAGAGCAGGACACTGCAGCACAGGAGCTAGCACAACAAAACTCACCCAAAACAGGAACCAAAACAAAAAAAGCAAAAAGGAAATCCAAAAAACTTCTGATCATAGGAGACTACATGATTCAGGGAGTTGATACGTATCTCCAGCCAGGGGTAATGGTCAGATGACTCCCAGGTACATCAGGGTGGAGAGACACTGACCGCATTGCTAAAATTGTTCAGGAGAAAACATTGATGTCCTGGTACACATAGGGATTAATGATCTCGCCAGACAGTCAGTTGTGGAGACCAAGGAACACCTGACCAGGCTGGGTGACAAACTATCATCCATTTCATCTGGCATCTCCTTCTCTGAGATCCTGCCAGTCTGGGAGAGGGGGACAGATGGACGGAAGGTCAGAGAAGGGGAGATAGGGGAGCTAAATATGTGGCTCAAGGGCTGGTGCCAGGAAAAAGGACACAAATTTGTAGGGAACTGGCAACAGTTTTGGGAGCGAAAGTTCTTTAAATTCGATGGACTGCATCTGACTAAGGAGGGAGTCAGTGCATTGGGGCAGAAGTTTGATGTCTATGCTGAATATTTAAACTAGCAAATGGGAAGGGGGTGCAGCACCCAAAACGGTGAATAGGAAGAACACCCTTCCCCCCTCAGCTAGTGGTCAAACAGGAGTTCAGCATGTTTGTAGTTCATTTGCATTAACAGGTAAAGAAAAAGGTCTGGCTCCCCATACAATGCACAGGGGAAACGCTGGACCTCGCCCAACAACTAACACACCGAAATCTGACCAATGGAAAATCATGTACACAAATGCTCACAGTCTGGGAAATAAGATCCCAGACCTGCAGGCACTAATGACAGAGGCTAAACTGGACATAGTAGCCATTAGCAAGACATGGTTTACCAGTAACCACACTTGGAAGACTTCAGTACCTGGTCATGTACTGTTCAGAAGAGATCGAGGTGCAAAACGGGGGGTGGAGTGGTCCTTTATGTCAATGAAAATTTCAAAGCTACAGAAATTCAGAATACACATAAGGAGCCAGAAGAACTGTGGGTCACCCTGGAAACAGGAAGTAGGACAGCCCTACGAGCTGGGGTTGTGTACAGGCTTCCAGACCAGGGGGAGGACATAGACACATTACTGTAAGAAAATATACAAAACATGGCAGCTAAAGGGGAGGTTCTGATAATGGGAGACTTCAACATGCCAGATGCAGATTGGTCAATACCAGCAGGGACATCTGCCAGAACTAGACACATGGTGGATTTCCTGCAGAGGGAGGGCCTCAAACAACTGGTTCAACAACCCACAAGAGACAGGGCTATCCTTGATCTAGTACTGACTAACAGGGAAAGGATCACAGATCTCCAGGTAGAAGGTCACCTGGGTGCCAGTGACCAAAACATGGTATGGTTCAATTTGGCCACTAGAACAAAATCATTCCACTCCAGGGCAAAAACATGGGACTTCAGGGGAGCTGACTTTAATAAGATGGCCAACAGAGTCAAGCTAGCCCTGGTGAAAAGAAGTACAGTTGAGGGGGTACAGGCAAAGTGGGCAAGCATTAAAGATGCACTACTTGAGGCAACAACCCATTGTGTTAGTGAGAAAAGGAAGTGCAAAATAAGAAGGAAACCACTTTGATTCTCAAACACAGTAGCAGAAAAGGTCAGAGCCAAAAGGCTGGCCTTCAGGAAATATAAGGGAACACAGCAGGATGGAGACAGGGAGGCATACCAAACTTCCCTAAGGGAAGCAGGGAAGGAGGCAGTAAGGCAGGCAAAGGCCCAAACCAAGGAAACACTAGCACAAACAGTAAAAGAAGGTGACAAGATTTTCTATAGATACATTAGTGAAAGGAGCAAGTCCAGAGAGGGTATTGCTTAGAACAAAGGGGATGAGGGGGCGTGTGAGGAGGAGGACCATGTAAAAGTATCTATCCTAAATAGATACTTCTGCTCAGTATTTACTGAAGAGAAGGTAGGGCAGGGCCCACAGCTCTGCACCATGGCCACGGGGGGAGGGTGGTGTGCACTAGTCCCTTCACAAAAGAAAGAGTCCTACAACAAGAGCTCGATAAACTCAGGGTGGACAAGGCAATGGGACCTGATGGCATACATCCCAGGGTACTAAAGGAGCTAAGGGTGGAACTAGTAGAACTGTTTAGTGAGTCTCTCAGCACAGGAGAGGTCCCAGAAGACTGGAGAAGGGCTCATGTGATCCTGCTCCACAAGACTGGTAGCAGGGAGGAGGCAGGGAACTACAGACCAGTCAGTCTTGCCTCAGTAGTGGGAAAGATTATGGAGATGCTCCTTAAGGAAAGGATAGTGCAACACCTGGAATCTATAGGAGCACAGGATCCAAGACAGCATGGGTTTACAAAAGGAAGGTCCTGTCAACCTAATCTCATAGATTTCTTTGACTGGGTAACCAGAGTGATGGACCAAGGGGGAGCAGTTGATGTTGCCTACCTTGAATTCAGCAAAGCTTTCGGTACTGTTCCACATAGAAGATTGATTAATAAGCTGGGTAGGCTCGGGGTGGGTCAGACATTGGCAAACTGGTTGATGGGCAGAAAACAGAGAGTGGTGGTAAATGGTATACAGTCAGAAGAGATGCAAGTCACAAGTGGGGTACCTCAGAGACCAGTCCTGGGGCCAGTCCTCTTCAATATCTTCATCAGTGACATTGCAGATGGACTGGAGGGTAAGGTTTGTCTGTTTGCAGATGACACCAATATCTGCAACAGAGTAGATGATCCAGATGGGGTGGGCAGAATGAGAAGAGATCTGGATAACCTAGCAAAATGGTCAGAAGAGTGGCAACTGGGGTTTAACACAAAGAAGTGCAAGATCATGCACATAGGGAAGAGAAACCCTGAAGCCAGCTATAGGCTGGAAGGGGAGTTGCTGGCAATCACAAGGGAAGAAAGAGACTTGGGTGTCATCATCACCACCGATGACCTGAAATCATCCAAATAGACCTCTACAGCAGTAGGTAAGACTAGAGGGATGTTGGGGTGTATTAGTAGGAGTATCACAAGTTGGAAGAGGGAGGTAATAATCTCTCTTTACAAGACACTGGTTAGGCCCCATCTGGAGTACTGCATGCAGTACTGGAGGCCACACCTTCACAAAGACTTTACCCAAAATGAGGCAGTCCAGAGAAGGGCAACCAAAATGGTGCAGGGACTGCATCAGAAAACATATGAGGACAGAGTAACTGAACTCAATATGTATACCCTACAGCAAAGGAGGGAGAGAGGTGATATGATTGAAACATTCAAACACCTTAAGGGCATTAACAAGGTGAAAGAGTCTAACATGTTTCAATATAAGAAAAATAGCAGGACAAGAGGGCACAGCATGAGATTAGAGGGAGGCCAATTAAGGGGTAAAGTGAGGAAGTTTTTTTCACAGAAAGGGTGGTGGATGCATGGAATGGCCTACCTCAGGAAGTGGTGGATATGAATACAGTGTAGGGCTTCAAACAGGCATGGGATAGGCATAAGGGAGCAATACAGATGAGTATGAATAGATAGGCCATTGACAGAGCAAAGGCCTATGGCACATTCATAAGGTAGAAAAAGAAATGGGCAGACTGGATGGGCCTTGTGGTCCTTATCTGCCATCAACTTCTATGTTTCTAGGTATTTTCTTACCTTGTTGCAAAATGGTAACACACAGTAAGCCCTTAACAGTTCTGTCAGGCCTCTCAATGACTGTCCCAGTATTCGCATTCAAAATGAGAAAAGACTCAGACAGAATTGAGGAAACCCAAAAAAGTTTACTAAAATTAAAAATGGTAAATAAATACAAAACACAGAACATACATACATTAATGCTGTTGGAAATAGAAATTACAAAAACAAAATGCCTTGTAACTGAATTTCTAGTTCTAACTCAGTTTTCAGTTGGATATTACCTATTCTTGACAGAAGTGCCCTAAAGTCTAGAACACAATGTATGTTCTCTTTCAAAGTGGGGAATAAGAGTGAGCCACAGTCCCCTCAGACAGCTTGGCAATATTCATAGTTCAAAGTCCCAAACTCCTTGTGATGTCACAGCACATGAGGTCACTGTTAGTCCTGTAATTCATTTGTAATATGACCAAGTATACCCAAAAGGGTGTCATTTTACTGCTTGCTTTAAATCTGCAAAGATAGCAATATTAAATTATAACAGTCGCTTTCCTCCTCAGCATTCCCCCTTTGATCTTCAGAAAAACATCCTGAAAATCATTTTCGCTTAGCTGTGTGAAATGTCACAGGCATCCAGCAGAAATGGCTTCTCTCCTGATGTCGTAAAACTGCAGTCTTTCATGGCTAGTTTCCTAGGTTCAAAGTAGTTGTCGTTTCACAACCTGTTACAGCCTGGTGTGTAGCAGCTAACAAAGGCATAACAGGTAGATGTCAAATGAAGCTCTCAATTAATTTATCCACTGGGTCAAGTTTACTACAGCCAGCTGTTCCAGCAAGCAGGGGCCTTTGGGATTAAAAGGTCAGGCCCCTTCAAAAGCTAGTCTTTCCCATGGGTCTGCTGTCATATTTTCCCAGCAGATATTTTCAGAACATATATTTATATCACAAATATGATACAATATAATAACACGCAGATAGGCGGAGCGTCACACTGAGTGTGCGGTGCCAGTTATTAAATTTGTTAGGGGTAATTCCAGCTTTGTGTGCGTGGGCTCTAAGTTATGGAATAGGCTACCTGATCATTTGAGGCTACAAAAAAGTACTGCATCTTGGAGGGTTATTAAAATCTGGTTTTCAGATGTTGCTATGTTGCCAAAAATTTGTTGTAGCTGAGTAGGCATGCTTAATTCTAAATGAAAAACTTTGATGTTAAAACTGTATTGTATGTTTTCTTTTTATTATGTATTATTGTAAAATTACTGTGAACTGGACTTTTCTGTAGACAAGGGATCCCACTGAAATTGAGTTTCAGCTAAATTGGGTTATCCTTTTCTGGAAAATTTTTCAGAATGAAACTTTTACTACTACCACCACTACTACTACTACTACTATTACCTGCAGGTATGCTTGTGGTCACCCAGGTGGCACTCACACAGCAGCGGCTAAAACCTGCCCAACCCAGAGGTGGAGCATGTTCTCTGTAATACTTGATTCTTCTTCCCCGACTGACAACCCCACGATGATCCAGGCTATATCCCAAACCCAGGTCCCTGTTGTCAGGAGTAGTAGCACAACTGCTGCCCTGACTGTCTGGCTTCTTCCTACTGTAGTTTGCTTTTCTTAGAATGTATTTATCCCTTTGCTCCATTAGTTTCATCTTGAGTGTGCCCCATTGCTTATCCATGCATTTGTCTTCCATTTCTCTGTCACAGTTCCAATCTTCAAAATCCTTACCCATCTGGTTATAAATACCAGCTTTTTTATTTCCACAAATGGTGCCATCAGGGGACAGTATCAGTGAATGTACAGACTGAAGCTCAAAATGTCAAAACAAAATAGAATGAGCCAGGCTGACCCAGTGACTCAGCAGTAGAGCTACCATGTGCCACACTGGTGATCCAAGTTCCGGAAGTGGACTCGGGTTGCTGGGGGGCAGAGGTTTGAGCATCTGAATGACTTCTCTCTTCTCCCATGGAAGTGAAGTAGGTCACCCTGCAATTGACTGCCACCAGGTGGATCCTTGTGGCAGTGCAGCCATGAGTGGAAAGTAGGGAGGAGGTAGCAGGTTTGACATAGTGCATGTGTGCCTCCACATGGCATGCACTGATATCCATACATCAGTAGGGGAGGGATGGGGAGAAAACTGGAAAATGGCAGCGCAGGTATAATAAAGCCCTGTCTGCCCGCCTCTGACCCACACCATCACTCAGGACACTGGGCCCCATTCTGGATATATGTATTGGGGAGGGGGGATGGCCCTCCCTCACCTGGCCCCAACACGGAGGTAATCTGTGAACCCAATGGGCCAGGTAAGTGCTGGGGAGATGGTGGCAGTTGGAGGAAGCAGGGACAGAGCTGAGAACTGCCTGTTCCTGCCAAGGAGGGTAAACACCTTTATGTAAAAAACAAAACTTGCAATGTGCCTACCTTGCCTTCAGAGAGACTATGGTTATTCCATCCGCACATCCGATTACATCTTAAATGACATATAAATGTTAATATAACAAAAATAAATGAAGAACAAGACTTCAGCGCACCATAGGGCTTAATCCCATACAGATGTAGGTAAAGGTATGTGGCGCTGATGCAAAATAGAGGAATCACCTGCGCTCAAATGAAGGTGGGGGTGCTCAACCTTACGCAACCCCCCGCTAAGGTGCTGCAATATTATAATATAATCTCAAAGTGTGTTAAAAAAAAACAGTGAGAAGGTGAGCACACAGGTCTGAAAAACATAAATAGTCACACATTGAAACCATTTATAGTCAAGCTTTTGCTTTTATTTATTTTTGTTGTTTCAAAATATGTGCCATAAAAAATACATGTATCACATAAACCAACGCTATAAAGTGCCACAAGAATTGAGTCAACAGTGTTCTTAAAGTGAAATAAATTACAGTCTGCTCTAATCCCACAGCCTGCCAGCCACTCCAACAAAGAACCCCAGCGCTTCGGCTTCCGCCTTCCTCAGAAGGTGTGGTCAGACCAAATATCCCTGTCTTTATATACACCCAAGTGCACGTGTAAAATAATTCAATTAAATAAATCCCCTTTGATTCAGTCCTCTGTTCTTAAATGTAAACAATGGGGCCTTAAATTACTACTTCATAATAGTGGAACTTTAATTAGAGACTCCCAGATGCAATTTAAATACAATTACATATTGATAAAATAAGTATACTTTGCTTGCTGACTAATAAATAAGTTCAGGACTAATTCTATTCTTCTCTGTAGAAAACAGCAATTTACAAAACCGAACACCCTGCTATAGAAAGGTATATATTATTAGAAACTTGTTATAAATATACAGTTGTCTATAACACTTGACATTCATCAACAGAAAAACATTTCTCTTATTAGTGATTCTGCACTTCTATAGTATTGCAAGCATCTCAATTGCTAATTAATAAATTTACTGGCTAATAAATCGACTAATTTTATTAATTCTCTGTGGAGAAAAACAGCAATATATGATGCTGTAACTATAGACAAAAACATTTTGCTACAATAAAGTATATAATGCCAGAGATTCATGAATATAGTTGCCCATAGCAGTTAATGTCCATTGGTAAGGAGCCTTTCTCTTGCTGGTAATTCTACACTTCTGTAGTGCTGCAAGCATCTCGATTTCACTGGTGTTCTCATTCACTTTCTTGTTCAGCTTTGTTTACTTTCACATTCATTTTGTTATGCTTCATATCAGGGCCCTTTTTCAACAATCCTCTCATTGTGCTACAATACAAACACAATAAAACTTTTTTGAGTACACTCGTTTGTTTTACTCTACATTCTTTAATAAACATTCACAATGTCTCGTTACAGCTATATACACTTGAGACCTCTATTCAACTAATTTTATTTGGTGCACTCCCTCAAATTATTTTTCCCTAATATTATTGCCTTAAATTTCATCCGTAGAAATGCATTTACAATAAGTGACATTTTTTTATAAGTATGGCTTCAAATCAAGAACATCATTTAAGCCTCTAGGTTTTAAACTACCTAAATGCCAAATCCAGGCTCTCTAACTGACCCAGTTTCTTCTTAAGTGGGACGTTTTTCCTCTTTCCATTCCTTGCACATTCTAGGCCAAGAAATGTAATATTCTTGGGGTCCGCATTATGATGGTTAAAAAAATGTAGTCCAACCGGATTGTTCACATTGGCATTTTTAATATTACTAATATGTTCCTGTATTCGCTTAAGAGGACGTTTTGCATACCTACATATAGTAGTCACAGAGACATACCTGCTTCAAGAAATAAATCATTAAGAGCATTAAATGTTGTACTTTCCTGCGATATAGATGAGTCAGACACTTTGCTGTGTTCTCTTCCATCTGGTTCCCAGCAAATACGTTGTTGTTGTGAAAGTCCCGTAACTTTAATTTCCTAAAAAACTTAAATAGGTCAATGTTAATATCCAGTGAGTCAATCTGAGGTGTGGGTACAAAGGGCAAACCTATTTCCAAAACTTGCTTCTGTGGAACAGTCAGGGTCATATCTGATAAGTTAATGATGTTCAATTTCTCCCTGTTGTCTTCCAACCTGATCGTCTGGAGACAAAATTGCCTCCCCTTCCCCCTCGAGCCCCTCCTTATCTTCCTCTTATTGTATGAGCATTCTGACCATTTACTGCAGCTTGTTGTGAGACTGAAAAAAGTTTGATTACTAGGTTGTTTGTTAGCTGTATTCTCTTCATTGGAACCCCCATTATTAACTTTGCTTTCATCAGTGTTGTTCGGAAAACACACAATATGTGGGGTACAGCTTCTGCTTTTTGTCTATTAAAATATCTTGTTCGAGATTTAGATCTTCCCCTACTTTGACTTCTATCCATTTCATCTTTTGGCCAATGAAGGGCCATCCTACTCTGGGGGGACTCTCACCCATAGCCAGATGGCTGAGTGAAAGAATGACTCAGTGCCCTTTGTGGGGTGCAGGTCAGAAGACTGAGAGTTCTGAGTGTCAGCACGTGTCCCACCATGTGGCTGGTGTCAAGGCATGGGCCAGGATGGCACTGCTCCTCGTTGCTTGCATCTCTCCTGAAGGAATGAAGGCAATGTCATCTGCAATGCCTGTGGGTGGCATGAGGTTTAGAGGGGCCAGCTGCAAGGTCTGGTGGGGGCCAGAGTGGACTTTGGGCATCCTAGGTGTTTCATGGTCCTCGTGGGAGTTGGGGCACCAGAGCACATGCTAGTAAAAGGGCCCGGCCCTAGGCAGCCTAGTTTATGGGAACCTTGGGAGGGTGCAAGAATTTTGGGGGGGGGGGCAACTCCTCAAGGAGTGCTCTTGGAAGGCTTTTGGGCCTGGAAGGGAGTCCCTGAAGAAGGGGTGTGGCTGATTTTCTAGGGGTGACACTTAGAGGAGAATGTTACTGCCATGTGAAGAGAGAAGGGTGGAAGCATGTACCATGCTGAACCTCTGGGTACAGATAAAGAGCATGATTTGGGGAAACAATGAGTTCTGTGTTTTCAATGCTGAGCCAAACTAACTGTGACTCCTTTCCAGGCAGGGAAACCCTGGGGATGGGCCGCAAAGTTCATTGCCAGCCAAAAGCTCTAGCTGATGCAGCCCTGTGCATTAAGAAGTTGAGGTGGTGGGGGCAGAAACAGTGGTGAGGTTCAAGAACGCATGGGATAGGCACAAGGGAATCATAGTGGAAAGGAATGGGGAGGGAGAAAGAGCTGTAGATCAAGTAGGGTCTGCAATGATAATGTAGGTAGGAAACTATGGGCAGACTGGGTGGGTCAAGTGGTCCTTATCTGCCATCAAATTCTCTGTTTCTGTGTTTCTAAGGGTGCATTGGTACTTTCTGGGCACCAGAGAATGACACCAATTAATTATTCTGGTGGGCCCCATAAAACGTATCACTCTTTTTTTCTTAATTTCTTTTTATTAAAACAGAGATTGTAGTAACAAAACCAGACAAACATTAAGGCCAAGAGAATCTATGCATTCTGAAACCTTCAAGACATTGCTTTGACCATAGCTGACAGGCCATTAATTGTCCCCTCTACCCCCAACAGTGCACTTGGGAAAAATACACCCTCCCACAGGCTCCACTCATGATTCTAGAAAGTTCATAATGGAACAAGGTCCATGTCCTGAGCCATCATATAATTAATCTAGTCCTGCCGTCACCCGCAGAATGGAGCATCACCACCACAGAGATATGCAAATATCCTCTCCATGCAATATATTTGATTAATAATCATTCACAATGAATCCACTGTGGGGGAATGTGCCTGCATCCATGCCCTCTTAATGGTCTTCTTTGCTGCAAGCACATATAAGAAAGTCACAGACTGAGGAGGGAGACGTAGACCAGTAGGAGGGATAGATATTAAGACCATGGAGGCACAAACCAATTCCCTGGACAATGACAGAATTTCAAATTGCTGTGCAATATCATCCAAGTAAGAAGTCAAAACACATGAGTGGGGTCAGCACACCGATGTCCACATTTACGTCAGCACTGACCATAGGGTAGGGGCATGAATTTTGCCAGTATCATAGGGGTGTGAAAAAACCTAGAGCAGCACTTCCATGTGAATTCTCATTACCTAACAGCTGAAGGGATTCTGGCAGCAGAGAGAGAGAGAGAGAGAGAGAGAGATAGCATATTTAATCCATGTGGAATAAGAACTCAGTCTTCAGGTCCCGTTTCCACCTTTCCAAGACTGTGGATGTTGAGTCCCCAAGCTGTTCCTGAAAGCCAAAATGTATCACTCTTGACATAAGGGTACCATGCTGGTGTACGTTTCAGCCTCTTAGGTGTATCTGAAGATACCTTTCCTCATGCCAGAGCAGCAGCGTAATGATAGATGGGAGAAGAAAGGGGGCTATAAATCCCCATTAGGGTAATCAGTAGCCCAAACAGAATTAGGCACTGGGAGAGCCTGCATTTATTGGATGGGCCAGGGCCACCTCTGCGGTTGGGACCCTGAGGCAGCCGCATGGTGTGGGCTTCAAAATACAGTAATGAAGAATGTAGAAGCCAATAAAATATGGGTCTCAGAGGCCTAAAAGTGACACTGTGTACTTGAATGAATTACACAAGATCGCCCCAGTAAAGATGCACAGATAAAATGCTGTTCTGGGTGCTATGTTATTTCCTAAATATCTTGAGTCCTTGCTTAGTCAAAAATTATGTAAGAACGTGGCAGCCAGTGCTGAAATGTTTGCAAGGGGCTCACAGTGAGCTGTTCCATCCATATACCCCTAGACATGGGAGATACCCTGGGCTATGCCCACCCCATCTGGGGGGGTCATGTTGTCATTCATGTCAAGCTGCAGGAGCAGCTGTACTAAGGGCTTTAAAACCAGCTGACTTACATACCCAAGGGGTGCGCAAAAGGTTCTTGTTGATGGATCCCAGGTGGAAGTGCTGAGATGGTCTAAAAAAGGAGGCTGCATAGATTAGTTAAGATATAAACCTTGCATGCATTTGTATATTTGGGTAGTTCATTTGAACATGCACTGACTGTTGGGTGAGAGAAGGCGGAGGTTGGTTTATAGGTCACAGCGGTATTTCTATCACAGCAAGCATTTGTCAATGCCGAATGTTGCTTGCTTGTATGTGCTGTTTAGGTATTTGGAAGTGATAGTTCCATGCCTTCCTCCCAAGACATCCACTGTGTCTTTCCATTCAGTATTCAGAGAAGAGTGGGAGGGGCAAGGACCACAGCAGTAGCCAAGGGGGTGAAGAGGTGGACAATAGTCCATTGAAAGGCAAAAGAGTCCTGCAGGAGCTCACTAAATTGAAGGTGGACAAAGCGATGGAACTAGATGGCATACGCCCAAGGATATTAACAGAACTGCGAAGGGAGATAGCAGTACCTATGGCAGCCATGTTCACTGAGTCATTCAACATGAGTGAATTGGAGGAGAGCACATGTGGTCCCTCTACACAAATCCGGCAGCAGAGAGGAGGCAGGGAACAGTAGGCCGTTCAGCCTCACCTCAGTAGTGGGGAAGATCATGGAGACATTGCTTAAAGAAAGGATAGTGGGGCATCTAGATGCCAACAGATCCCAGGACCATAGACAACATGGATTCACAGTGGGGACATCATGTCAGATAAATCTGGTTGATTTCTTTGACTGGGTGACAAAGGAAGTGAATCAGGGTGGGGCAGTGGACAACGCTTACCTTGATTTCAGCAAAGCCTTTGACACCATACCATATAGGAGGCTGATAAACTAGCTGGATAGGCTGGGCATGGGGGAAAGGGTGGTAAACTGGGTTAGAAACTGGCTAACAGACAGGAGGCAGAGAGTGGTGGTAAATGGTATGCAGTCTAGGGAGAGGGGGCGACCAGTGGGGTGCTGAAGGGATCAGTCTTGGGGCCAGTTCTGTTCAATGTCTTCATTAGTAATATTGCAGAACGTCTGAAGGGAATTTTTTCACCAAATTTTCAACATAGCCATTTTAAGATCTCTGCTCATGAACGGTATCACTGTGGTTTTCTTAATCTGTCCCAAACATTGATTGCATACACCGAACATGCCATTGTGCACTACATGCATGGAAACACATTTTGGGTGACATGTGAAAAATGATGGCTGTACTGCTTATAAGGTAAAATGGCAATGTTGAAAATCTGGAGTGCAAATATTAAAAATGTCTTGAACTTTCTGACATGCAGTAGGAACTGCTGCAACACACACTCATAAAACAGTCATTTTAGAATTTTTTCACCAAATTTTCAACATAGCAATTTTAAGACCTCTGCTCATGAACAGTGTCACCATACATTGATTTCGCACACCGACTGCGCCATTGTGTGCTACATGGGTGGAAACACATTTTGGGCGAGATGTGAAAAATGACAGCTATACTGTTTATAAGGAGGTGTGGTAAAATGGCAATGTTGAAAATCTGGAGTGAAAATATTGAAAATTCGCGAACTTACGAGCGTGCGTAGGAACTGAGCAACGCATGCTTGTAAAACAGTCATTTTTAGGAATTTTTTCACCAAATTATCAACATAGACTTTTTGAGAGCCCACCTTATGAACACTGGCAGTGTCATTTCGTTAATCAGTCCTGAAAGGTGATTTCATGCAGTGACCTGAAATCACCCTTCGGGCCCGATTAACGCCAAGACAGTGCAAGAATTCATGAGGAGGGGTCCCAAAAACCCCATGTTGAAAATTTGGGCCCAAAATTCCCAAAAATACCTGAGATATGCAACAAAGTTGAAAAAACCCTATCTATCCCATTGCACAGCTTACCAGCATTTCCTCAGTTCGTGGTCAGCTTTGAAGAGTGCAGATGTGTTCCGGTCACGAAGATCGTCGTGCCGAGCTCCGGAGGTCAAGTATGGGGTGGGGGTGTGGGTAGGCAGGGTGCACAGTGTGTGGGTGCGGGGTTGTGGGAGGGCAGGGAGAAGTGCGAGGGACAGTTTTTGTATTTACAGTTTTTTAATAAGGCGGCGAGGACGTTTGCCACACTGGGGTGGGCTCCCAGCATGGCAGCTGGAAGGCTGATGGGGGCTGGAGCTGGCGGGGATTGGGCACCCGTCGGCGCCTAACATCATTTTGCCACGCTGGGGTAGGCTCCGCGTGGCACCTGGGCTCCTTTGGGGGCGTGGAGCCAACAGGGATTGGGCACCCCTCGGCACATAAACATTTTGCCCTGGGTCAGAGGTGTGCTCCCAGCATGACACCTGGATGCTTTGAGAGCATGGAGCCAACGGGGGATTGGGCACCCGGTCGGCTGTACAGTGTGGGGGGGAAGGCGCATGAGCACACAGTGTGCGTGCGTGCGTGTGGAGGGGGAGCTCTGCACACTGAAGCGGAGCTCTCCCTTTCAACTGTATGACCACTGCATTTTCAACTGCTGTCATAGAAAGCTGCAGCAGTGATTGGGGAACTGGGGCCGTGCCTGCAAATACACTGACTGGATTGGAAGATGGGTGCCACACCTCCGAAAACTCGGATGATGGCACTATGTTTCTTGCACATGCGTGCAAGCAACATAACAAAGGGCAAATCTGCAAGTGTTGTTGAAAACCACTGTAATCTTGTGGCCCAAGGAACCATTTGCTGAACTATATAACTCACTCTCATGTTCAAATGCAGGAAGCAGAGACTGCCTTAGAAGCTCTTTCTGATGCTTGCGTTAAGGTAGTTCCAGTTTTGGTAAAGAAGGCTGTGCTTTTGATTTGAGCTTCTGACTATTCCAACGATATTTGTATTTTATTTCTGTATTCATTTATTTCATCAGGAAAAGGCTTCATTGAGCAAGGTCATTTACAAGGAGACCTAGTTAGGACAGCACACAAAAAGAATAGTTACGTGCTTACCGTAGCAGTAGATCTTTGAGAGAATCTCCTTCATCAGATCAATCCTATAAAACTTATAGCCACTAGGCACTGGGACAACATGAAACTTTTGCAAGTAGTCAGCCAGGGGCCGCCCATAATGAAGTCAGACATCAGCATCCACATAAATGTGAGCTGCCCCTCCTCTCCTCAGTTCCACGCCAAAGATCATGCTCAGAGGACCTCCCTGTAGGGAATCAGGAGAGTACACAGCACTCCACAAGCCAGGTGAAGCAGAGGGCTGAAATATGTAACAATGGAGAGAGAAGCCCAAAGACCCAGTATTACAGGCCCAGGAAAAAGGGGGAAGGTGGGGGAACAGCACAGCCTGATGAAAGAGATTCTCTTGAAGATCTACTGTTATGGTAAGTACATAACTGTTCTGACTTCTTTGAGGCTATCTGTTTCATCAGGCCACACCTATGGAACAAGTGCCAAGTAGTACGGACAACTAACAGTCTGGGTAGCTGAAGCCTATAGGCTTATGAAAGTAAGCTTTTTAGTACAGCTAGGCTAAAACCAGCCCATCTATGAGAAACAATGTACAGACTGTAGTGATTAGTGAAGTTGTGGACAGTACTCCAGGTAGCAGCTACACAGATTTCTGTAGCTGACACATTCCTTAAACAAGCAACAGAGGTGGCCATGCCTCTAGTAGAATAACATCAAACCACACCAGGAAGTTCCTTACCATACTTCCTGTAACAAAAAGTAATAGTTTGCTAGCCATTTGGACAGGTACTGTTTAGAGACTGGGGCACCCTCATTTCCAGAGATGACCGAAACAAAAAGCTGTGAAGACTTCCTGCAGTGTGTATAGTACCTAAGGATTCTATGCATATCTTATGTATGGAGCAATGCTTCCCCTGGATTGGCATGCTCTCGGTAATACACTAGCAGGTGGATGGTTTGATTTAAAGTAAACTCAGACACCACCATTAATAGAAACTTAGGATTAGTACACAAAGACACCCTGTCTTTGTGGAAAATCAAATAAGGAGGCTCACACATTAGAGCCTGTAGCTCTGAACTCCTTCAAGCAGAAGTGATTTCAACTGAAAATAATGCTTTCCAAGACACAAAGCATAGGCCTCAAGTCATGGCTGGCTCAAAAAGAGCCAAAGTGAGTTTTTCCAAAATAAAACTCAGGTCCGAAGCCAGGACTGGATTGTGGATAGGAGGCTTTACCTGTAGAATGCCTCTCAAGAATGTAGGGTCTACCTTCAGCTGAGCTAACATATGACCATCTGTAGGCACATGAAAAGCTGATAAGATAGCCAGGTGCACTTTGACTGTGGAATACTGCAGGCCTGAATCCAGTAAGCACAGCAGCTACACTAGAACCTGGTTAATTGGACAGGTGAACAGATCCAGGTCACGTGAAGTAGCCCATAAGGTGAACCACTTCCACTTCATGGAATACGTAGACCTGGTGGACAGTTTTTTACCAGCCACCAGAACATCCACCACTTTTTGGGACACTATAAAATGGGCTATGGCTATGTCTTCAGGACCCTTGCATGTAGATGAAGAGACTTCAGGTCTGGATGGACCAGAGTTCCCTCTTCCTGTGGCAGTAGATCATTGCACAGGGGAAGAGGTACTGGGGTTCCACTGTCAGCTGCTGCAGCAGAAGGAACCAGATCTGATGAGGCCATAGGGCAGCAATGAGTATCAGAGTTGCCTCCTCCATTTTCAACTTGAGTAGTACTCTCTGAATGAGAGGAAAGAGAGGAAGACATATAGGAAACCTCCCTTTCCAAGAGAGGGACAACGCATCTCGCCAGAAAACTCCAGACCCTGGAGTGAGCTAGCAAAAAATGTCAGTCTTGCATTGTGTGAGGGTGCAAAAAGATCCAACTCTGGATGACCCTATCTTTTGAACAGGTCATCAACCACTGAGGTTAACAGTTCCCACTCATGTATCCTGGACTGTGCCCTGCTTAACTTATCTGCCAAGATGTTTTGAACACCTGGAACATGTACTGCTGATAGTTCTAGACCATGTTGCAGAGCCCAATACCAAACCCTTATTGCTTCCCTGCACAGTAGATAGGAATGAGTCCCCCCTTGTTTGTCGATGTAATGCATTACACTGGCACTGTCTGACTGTATTAACAGAAGACCCAGGGACAAGTGGTTCTGGAAGGCCTGGAGTCCCTACAGAGCAGTTCTCATTTCCAGAACATTGATGTGCAAGGTGCTCTCCACCAGAGTCCATGTACCTTGTGTCTGATGAGGACCCAAGTGTGCCCCCATCCCTGTTCTGAAGCACCCATGGTGTGGCTCTGAAGAGGGGAGGACATCAGAAAAGGAACCCCCTTCTGCCGGTTGCTGGGTTCCAATCACCATTTAAGCACTTTGCGCACAGGGGAGGTAACTACAACCATCTGTTCTAGGTCGTCTGTGAGCTGATCCCACTGGACTATGAGGGTCCACTGGGGAATCTATATATGCAGTCTAACCAGTGGTGCTGTGACAATGGTTGCAGCCATAAGTCCCAGTAGGTGCAAGAATGTACCTACTGAGACATGATGACTGTTGTGCACTAATTGTGCCTGAGCAATCAGATGGTCGGCCCTGGCCAAAGGTAGGAAAGCCAAGCCCTGGGCCGTGTCCAGGACTACCCCTATGCACTACAGTCACTGGCAGGGTGTTGACACTGATTTTTGTATGCTAACTCTCACCCCCACAGAATCAAACAATTGTCTGGTTCTAGCAAATGTGATTAACAGCTGGTCCCTGGAGTGGTCCTTCAATAGCCAATCATCCAGATAAGGGAAAACATACAGGCCTTCCCTGTGAAGGTCTACTGCCACCACTGCTAAGCAGTTGGTGAAGACCTGTGGTGCAGAAGATAAGCCAAATGGCAACACTCTGAACTGGTAATGTTTCCCTTGAAACAGGAACCTCAAATACTTTCTGTGAGGTCTATGGATCTTGATATGGAGGTACGTATCCTTCATATCTAGGGAGCATATCCAATCTCCTGTTTGCAGTAACAGAAAGAGACCATGCAAAGTTACCATTCAGAACGTCTTATATTCTATAAAGAAGTTTGGATCCCTTGGCTCCAGAATAGGCCTCAGGTCTTCTGTCCATTTTGGGACAGGAATAAAACCATGTTCCTCTGTTCTAGAAGGACCAGTTCTACGGCCCATTTCTGGAGCAGAGTCTGTATCTCCTCCCCCAACAGGGGCAGATGCCCTAGAGGATATGCTGTGACAAGTCGAGGATGATCTGGAGGGTTGTTCAGAAGTTCCAGAGTACGCCCTTTTTCATTAACCTCCAGAACCCATGCATCTGAAGTTACCTCCCTCCACTGATATAACTGAAAGGAGAGTCAACCCCCTACAACCACCCCTAGAGGTAAAGAAGGTTGGGTGGGGTATAAGGAGTCAAGCAGAGCCGGTGGAAGCAGCTCCACCAGATCAACCATCTCTAGGGTTTTTTTCAGTGGCCACCTGGGGTGGCACTGGGGACTGCCAAGGCCTCTGTTCCTTTGCCCCTGCCCTGCTGTCTGGGGGCTGGGTGCTGTCTAATACTAGCTGGACAAAAAGTACCCCTGTTCCTTCCCCTGGGCTGGGTATGGTAGAGGGAGTGTACAGACTTCAAAGTCCTACCAGAGGCCTGGAGATCTTTCAAAGTCTCTTGGACCTCATGACCAAGCAATTTCTGTCCTCTAAATGGGGCATTAAGAGGTGATCTTTTAAGGTCTAAATATTTTTCAAGTGTGATACGATTGTAAAAATGGTTACGTTCAGAAATGCGTAATCGCTCAAAATGTCTGAATAGTTCAGACAGTTCATCCAAGTTTTCCAAATTGGTAGGACCATCGGAAAACAACGCTACTCTAGCAAGCTTTCTCCTATGATACACAGCTGCAGCATCTTCTAAGCAATGTGAATCTCCAAGCTCTCCCGCATTCAAGTTCACATTTACTCTTGCGCCTTGAACAGGTATGTCATTCATACTAAAATGCAAAAATGCAGGAAATTATAGCTTTTGAGGTTCAAAATATATAGAAGAATGCTGGCTAAAGAAAACTTTGAAATTAAACAAATCTTCCTTACTGTTTTCAAACGCTCCTTGGTGTGTCTGGCTGCTGCCGAAAAGCTATGTATGGTTGGTTAAGGTAAAAATCAGCACGCACTGGATTCAGTCAGTGCATCTAAAGGCTGCCAGCCCAGGTAAACCATAAGTATTTAGGTCGATGCACTCCCAGGGTGAAATAAGCCAGTAAAGCTATTCAATTTTGAAATAAAGCTATTTTATTCTCGAAGCTTTGTGATACTGCACGTAACTACCCCAGCGCTTCAACCACAAGGTCTTCCTCAGGGGCGTGTCTCATAAGGAAAGGAAACCCCTATTTATATCAATGCATTACTGACATCACTAATTAATTAATTAATAAAACATTTGCTAAATTTTACCTTCTAGACCCACACATCTCAAATAGACATACATAAATATAATATATAGACATTAGCAAATGTTCACATTAAACTAATATGTACATAGCTTTCTGTTAAGAATAGCTAAAACAAATATCTTAAACAAAAAATTACTACTTTTTCCTTTGCTGAAAGGAGAGAGAGCTACTCACTATGTAATAACAGAAACATTCAAAACTTGGTTACCATATAACCCCCCTGGTTTCTTTCGATGTGGGTGTTGTAACATCTGTAAATATGCCTCTGCTGGTAATATTTATGTACATCCACTACATAATGAAAAAATCACTCAAATTAAACAGTTCATTACATGCAAGAGTACATATGTGGTCTACGTGGTATGGTGTACATGTGGATTGCAATATGTTGGTTTAACCACTCGAATGTTAAAAGTTCAAATCCAAGAGCACATTAGAGCAATAATAAACCAAAATCTTGAAAATGCTATTGGAGCTCACTATGCAGTTACCCACCGTTCCAGTCCTATAAGCCTAAAGTTTACAGCTTTGGAACAAGTGCCTAATTATTTCAGAGGTGGTGACAGGGTCACTGAACTTCAGAAGAAGGAAAGTAGATGGATTTTCTCCCTGAAAGCTCTAAGTCCACAAGGCATGAATGAAGAAATTGATTTGAGACCTTTTTTGAAAGATTCTTAAAACCAATTTGATATGTTTCAAAGTTTGTTTTGGTTTTTCTTTTAGGATGAAACCATGGAATTGATAACATTTATTCTTTTGGGATGAAACTTTGGAATTGACCAAAATGGATTCATTCCTGAAAAAGATAAATCATTAAAGAAGAAATAATGTTTGCATTGAGTCTTAAATATAATTAATATAAGAAATAAAATTAAAAAAACAAGTTACACTGTTTCATTTTTCCTATAAGCATATTTGGTTTAGCATTGGTTTTGTCCTTCCTAAAAATATATAGACAACATCTATTCTGCAAAAATCCAACATTTTGAATATTGGTAGGATCAAATATTACATTTAAATTAATTCTTAGAAATGCAACCTTATGGTAGATATAGGACTGCATTATTTAATCTAGCTCTCTCTCCTTTCAGCAAAGGAAAAAGTAGTAATTTTTTGTTTAAGATATTTGTTTTAGCTATTCTTAACAGAAAGCTATGTACATATTAGTTTAATGTGAACATTTGCTAATGTCTATATATTATATTTAAGTATGTCTATTTGAGATGTGTGGGTCTTTAAGATAAAATTTAGCAAATGTTTTATTAATTAATTAATTACTTATTTCTTCCTGCGAGTGCATCCACATAAATACTTATGGTTTACCTGGGCTGGCAGCCCTTGGATGCACCGACTGTCTGAATCCAGTGCGCACTGATTTTTACCTTAACCACTTTACAGCATTGCCTGGTTGCCAGATTAAATGCCTGGCAAATTTTGTAGGTTTTCACAATGTGATCTAGGCCTAGGCAGCAGACACAGATGTCATGGGAATTTCCAGTGTAGATCTTCTCTCCGCACATTGGCAGAGTTTTATCGGTTCTTTTGACAACATACAGGTAATTGAAAATCACCCTAGTAGTGATTACCTTTCTTGTACAGAAAATAATAAACAGCAACTATTGCAGCAACATTTCCAAAGTGGTCCAACAAGTCTGATCGGCAAGAAAAGAACTAAGGAGAGAAGGGGCCACCCACATTTATGAGCAGCCACTGGCTGACTGCTTCCAAAATTTTCCATGTGGTCCTACTGTCTGTTGGCTGTAAGTTCCACAGGTGTGGTCTGATGAAAGAGATATCCTCGAGGATGTTCTCAGGATGCAGTGATATTGATACAAAGTATTACATGTGTAGAGCATTAGCATACACATATACAGTCACAGGAAAAGCATACTACAAAAATAGCAAAAGAATAGAAAAATTATATTTAAAATAGGTTATATACAGAAAGATCAATGGCTAACCGTTATTCTTAGTGTGAGCAAACACCATAAAACACAGACCAAAAAATATGCAAAAGACAAAGGTGAAATAAACAGTTCATCCACAGGAGCAGGTTTTGGGTCATAGATTTCCAAGAAGAGCTTTAAAATTTCTAAGACTGAGCAGGGACTTAAGTTTCAAGGAGCACTGCAATGAGTTCCACACCGTGGGAACAGCATGGCTGATTTAACATACTGCATGGCATACCCTGAGGTTTCCAGAAGGATGAAGATATTTTTTCTTAGGAAGTAGCTGCTGTGGGCTACATGGAACAGTGTAGTGATGTTGCATGGGAGTTCATTTAGTAGCACGTTGTAAGCCCATGTGAACAGATTGTGACACTTGGCCAGCTGGTTATGACTGCTCTATGATTTTTGTAGTATAGAATATAGTGTGTGATTGTCAGTGCTTCCATAAATGCCCCCCCCCAGGTTTCAGAGAAGCAACAGGATATGTTAACCTGAAACCAGGAGGTAAAGACTAGAGAGACATAATTAAGGGTCTCCTGTTTTCCTGACTTAATTAGAGCTGACTCAGCTACCAGGATTTAGGGCTCATAAACATTTATGACATCTTAGAGGAAAAAAACAGTTTTATACCATGGTGTGAAAGTCATAAATATCCTTTGATTCCTTGGGAGAGCAGGAAACCACAGAATATCAAAGGAAAGGCTTCATGAAAAGACAGACATATAATTTGGGAAATGAGTTTTGCTGATGTCACCTTATTTAACATACCTCTTGATAGGACATCCTGTTTTGAATAATTTTTACATTCTAAAAGGAGGCACTAGATGGCATCACAGAAGGAGTGGAGACACAGAGTTTAAACTGTATTCTGTATTTCCACTGAGACACTTCTTTTTTGGACTCTTAGAAACAACATCTAACTTTAAGCACTTTGTAGAGGTATACATTAGATAGAAAAAGTCTAACTGTATGTTGGTAGGAGTTTGTGTGCAATTTTCTTTGTTTTCTTTTGAAAGATTGTATGCTTTGTGATATATTGTTCTGTGTTTACATTTTACATATTTGTACCCATTTTTAAGTAACTCTATATTTAAAGATACTGCCTGTGTCTTCCAAGTTCTTGTTTTTGCATGTGATGTATGGAGGGTTAAGATCGACAGCTGTTCATAAGCTTAATGGTGTTACCAAACTGAGAAAAGGTAAGAATATACCTAAGGTCTTTTATAGAGTTTTAAAGGGTTCATTTTGGATACCTGGTTAGGTGCCCTTAGTCGAAAGATATCTGGCATCCCCTGAAGAGCAGATTATCTGAGCCTGTACATTTGGGTATGCTAGCATAAGGTTCACAGTTTAAATTCCCCCCCCAGAACTTGAGGCCAAAGGTAATTTGGACCCACAAACAGACAGGAGGGTTAACCTGTTCTGTTACCTGTTCACAATACTGCGCTTGGAGGATGGCACTGTGGGAGCAGAGGGCCTGACCTGCTGAGTGGGGTTGTGACACAGATTAATTGATCTCCTCATAGCTGAACAGCACCAGCCAACTGATGCATACAGTGCACAGTGATGGGTCTTAGGTGCAGAATTAGTAATGAATCTAAGTGTCCTGTGTGGTAGAGCACATCCAATTTCGATAAACATATAGCAGAAAAACAGCTGTAAATTAAGTCTCTGTAATCCAGGATAGGTAGGAAAGCAACTTGGACCAAGTGTTTCTGGACATCAGGAGGAAAGTAGCATGTGTAGTTGTAATAGATGCCAAGTCTGGCCTGCATTTGTTTGCACTGGGTCTCAATATGAGCACAGAAGGACAACCTGTTGTCGAGCCAGACATGTAGATATGTGTATCTGTCTACTACCTCAAGGGTATCTCCCAATAGTGTAGTAACAATTGGGACTGATGTACCCAATGTGATATGTTCTTTTTTATCAGTAACATTTTACTGAATATTTGCAAGAAAATACAAATAATGCCACTCATCTATAATTCAAACACTTAAGCAATTCATTTAGTAATATACAAATATCAAACAATAAAACAAACTACATATAAACTTATATTAAAGGCATTATCAGAGAGAACAAATAATACATTTTACTGAAAGAATTTTAAACTCAAACACTGACTTCTAAAACTTTTGTTTAGAAACTACAGACCTATAAATAAACAAGTTAGTCATGTCCCCTTTTTCTGTGTAGAAGTGCAGATAGTCAACAGCAAGGGAAACAAAGACAAGAGATACGCACAAGCTCAAACATTTCTGTTTTTTCCTTTCAACAGTTTGCATCATGTAAATCAATCTTCAATTAGAAAAAGGATGCTGTAACATGGAAGAAGTGGACACTAACAGCTCAACATATTTGAAAAAGTTAGTATTAAGGGATACAGCTAGGTGATGCCCAATGGGAAAGACTGTAAGAAGTTAATGAGTTAGCAAAGTCAAATGTAAATAAGTTATAGATGGTTTTCCACTTTGATGGGAAGATGTCCCCTTGTCCATCAATACAGTTAACTAGGTTTTCCATGCATAGGAATGCTAATCAATTGCTTTTCCATTAGTTGATAACTAGGTGGTCTGTTTTTAATCCATAATTTAATAGTTGTATTTTTCACTGAAGCACCAATTAGGCTACCTTTGTTCTTTTAGTCACACTTTTTTAGGGTCAATTCAAAATGTCCTATAATGCAAGTTTCTAGGTTTACATTACCCATTAGCCATAGAATGTTTCTAAATGTATTTCTTATGCCTTCCCAGAAGGGGTTGACATGTTTGCAATTCCAGAACACATGAACAGGAGTCCCATTAGTTTCTCCACATCTAATGCAGTTGGATGTGGCCCAGAGACCCATCTTATGGAGATGAGAAGGAGTGTATTAAAGATTAGGAAGTGATTTAAATGGAGCTAGTTTCATATTTACTGTCAGTAAATCATTAATTGGATTTAGTCATATTTTGTTCCAGTTCCATTCATCTGTAGTTTTAGCTACCTGAAGACTTCAAAATCCTGATGTACAGTGATGCAGCGACAACAGTCAGAACCTTACAAACAGGTTTTACTACAGTTCAGAATGCCTTGATAAAATTATGATTACTTCTTAATGAACAGAAGACTTAATGGATGTTATTTACAAGTAAAACTAGATCCTTACCAAACTTGAATTTGAGATCTAATAAAGGTATAGATATTGTAAGAGTAGCTACAGTACTTACAAATATCTTGCTCTATTTTTTGATAACTTATTTCATTTTCATATGCAGAAACTTTCAGCTAAACTGAAGAAAATTCTGGCTTTTTATAGGAATAAGATAAGTTTTAACTATTCGATTAGAAAACTTTTAATTAGCTTACTGTTCCTATCAATCTTAGATTATGGTGACTGTATTTATAGAAACTCAGCTGTAAAAGTATTAAGCATGTTTGAGCCACTTTATCATAATGCACTAAGATTTATAGTGGGGTTATCATGGAAAACACACCACTGTCACCTATATACCACAGTAGGGTGGTGTTCTTTGTCAGATAGAAGAGAGATGCATTGGCATTTATATGTCTACAAATTCATTATAACGGTTCTCCTTAATACTTTACATCCTAGGAACCAATTGAATTACAGGCTTAGATCGTATAGGTTAACATTTTTTAGTATACTAAGATTTCAATCAAAATTTGGGATCTTACCTTGACAGCTTCTGTACCATGTACATGGGAACTAATTAAGAAACAATGTAATTTTAGCATTTTATTACCCTTTTCTCATTTCAAGGCATCTGTTGCAAGATTGATTTTTAGCATTGTGACTGTTTTGGATAAATGTTTCTAACTATTTTGATTGTACGCTTTGATCACTGAAACTTTTATGTAACTTTTGTATTTTGTATTGTAAATTTTGTTTTGCATTGTGTTTTACTTGGATGCAGTTGCAAAGGAGTGTTTACTCTCAACTTGCCTTCCAATAAAATGAATGAATGATGATGATGATGTTTTCTACTGCAGAGCCTTTTAATAAATCTATCAATATACTTCAGAAGGCAGAAATTTTGGAATTAGTTTGCATATAGGTTAAGAAATTTCTTGTGTTTTCATTTATATTATAGGATTGAGCATTATCATTCAGACAGTATTGTATGCTATTTTTAAAGCTAATCATAAACAGCAGAATTAGTATTCGGAATTCCAAAGTCCTGTACATGTTTAATAAAGTGAATAGGATTATTATTGGCTGTGATATCATTTATTTTTAATAAAACTTTATCAAGTCAAGTAGTTTTGTTAAAGACATGCTTATTATGGGTAAAATCTGTGTTGCCCAAAATGGGTTGTAGTCTTGATTTATTAAAATTTCTGTTAAGCAATGGAGACTATTGAGAAATCAAATGAATGGTGTCAGACATAATTTTATTTTTGAGGGGTTTCAAAAGTTTAGAAAAAAATTGGTTAGTTTAGTCTTATGCCATGCACTTTTGCTATGCTAATTTCAGTCTCTAACCATTCTGAATTTCCATGACTGGTCTCTGTGGCAGCAAATCATTTAGAAAGCTGATATGCTCTACAGGCTACATAATAACAGTAAAGATCAAGGACTTTCATCCCTGATTTCTTTGGATTTGGTCTATTTGTTAAAAGTCATTCTGCATCTTTTGTTTGCCCATATACTGTATGTTTGGTTATACTACTTTGAATATGTATAAAACATTTTGGGGATGCAAAAATGTAACATTAAAATAGGTATAAGGCCCTTGGTAAAATATTCATTTTAATTGTCTCTTTGCAAACATATAAGCCTAAAGGAAGGTAATTCCATTTAATAAAGTTGTCTTGTATGTTGGTTTTAAGAAAATTAAGGTTTCTGTTCATAGTTTTAACCATTGTCTTAAAATATTTTAAATCCCAAGTAATCCATACTTTCCTTTTCCCAAGCTATTCCCAGTTCTCTAGTGTTCCTTTTTTGGATATGTTGCTGAGAGGCGAAAAGAAAATTTTTGGTTAATTTAATTTTTATTTTTATATATTTATTTATTCACTGGGTAAGTACACTGACCAAAAATGGCCCCTTTTCAGGAATGTCCCGGAGTCGCTCAAGTAGCAGCTAAGATGTAACAATAAAACAAAGTACAATGAACACATTAGTACATACAATAGGAACATTTGTACAATATATAAAATATCTAATGCAGTGACATCAAATACAATGGCACATTTTAAAAACATTGACAATATGATTTGTACCCAGAGATTTCTCCATATTTTTGTATAATGTCTAGTATTTTAGGTGTAGGGTGAGATATTCAAAAGGGTTGCGCCATGCTCAATAGGGTTGCACATGCACAAGTCCGAAATTGTGCCATTCTGCGATATTCAGCAGGAGGCAGTTGCGCCACTGAAAACAGGCTGAGCAACAGCGCAATGCAAATGAATGCATGCTCAACTGGAAGGGGAGGAACCATGCATAAACTGCACATCCTGATATTCAGCCGGGCTGTGCAGAGTTGTGCAGGCGCAACCCCCAACCTGCGCCTGCAGGACTTTGAGCCAAAAAAAAAAAGGCTTAAGTCAAGGGCCACCCACAGGTGAGCTGCTGTATTGCAGGGCACAACACATCAGCTGCCACCTGTGGCTGGCCCCCAACCCAGTCCCTGTGCCCCCTGCAGCCCGATCAAGGGCAGCCGACTGTAAATCCCCACCACCCATCACTAGCCCGACGCATGCATAGTGTACTCCCCACCAGCCTGATCATGGGCAGCAATGTAGCTCCCCTCCTCCCGAATGTATCCCTGGTGGTCCAGTGGACCAAAATGCCCGATTGTGGGCGGTATGTGTAATAAAACCCACCCCGTACATATCCCTGGTGGTCCAGTGGACGAAATGCCGGTGTGGGTGGTATGTGTAATAAAACCACCCCCACGAACATAGCCCTGGTGGCCAGTGTCCCCACCCCACCCACCCACTTAAGCCCCACTCACCCCGCCCCCTCAGCAGCGGTGGGCGGCAGCATCCCACCGCCTGCTGCCCCGCCCGCCTGACTGCCGGTGAGCCTGCAGCCTTCATTGGTGCAGGCAAAGCCAATGGGTGTGCAGCCCATACCCCATGACAGTCCAGATTTTTGAATGATTCATTCACAAATCTGACTGTCAGTACGGTATGGGCTGCAGCCATTGGTTTTGCTCTGCACCATGGGCATGCAGCCCTATTGGGCAGTCAGTCGGTGGGTGGGGTGGCAGGCGGTGGGATGCTGCCGCCTGCCAGCTGCCAGGGGAGCGGGTGTGGGCTTCGTGGTGGGTGGAGTGGGGGACACTAGCCACCAGGGCTATGTTCGGGGGTGGTTTTATTACACATACAGCCCAGGATGGGCATTTGGTCCACTGGACCACCAGGGATATGTACAGGAGGGGGAGGGGTGGGTTTTATACACATACCACCCATGATTGGGCATTTCGGTCCACTGGACCACCAGGGATATGTAGGGAAGGGGGGAGCCACATTGCTGCCCACGATCGGGCTGGTGGGGGGGAGTACACTATGCTGCTGCAGGGGACATCGGTCCACGATGGCTGCTGCCTGGCAGGGCACCAGGCGCAAGTCCTCGGGGATTGGCGCACCTATATGCTAATGGCATGCAAATGAGACATAATCACATGCAAATGGCCCCCCCATGCCTTGCATGAATTATAGCCCCATTTGCATGTCACCTTTTGAATATCGTGATTTTGCGCATGGCGCAATGGTACTTGCGCCACCGCAAGTTGAATGCTCCACTCTGTCAACTTGCGGTGGCGCAAGTTCCACTGCGCCATGCACAGTGGCTGTGGCTGGGGGGTGATATTCAAAGGAGTTGCTCAATAGCACAACTCCTTTGAATATCGCCCCGGACACACCCCTGCGCAACTATTTTGCGCAGCTCAGGGGCTTGCGCCTATGAATGGCACAGTTTGAATACCCCACCCATAGTGTTTTTGGGGTTCAACACAGTGGCTGATGTATCACATGCATATAAGAGTTAGCAGATATTCTTTGCTGTTCACTTCAGTGTCTTTAAGTTCTTTTTCAGCCAAATGTTTTCTGAGTAGAAGTATTATTGTAAGATCAAATAATAGTGCGCATAACGGTCATCTTTGCCTGGTGACTTTTTTTTGGTTTCAAAAATGTCCAATATTAACCCATTAGTTATGACCACAGCAGAGGGGGTTTCATACAGTAACTTTATCCCATTTACAAATATATCTGGGAAATCATACAAACTTCAAAGTTTCAAAAATGTGGGACCATAAAATGTGATCAAATACCTTCTCAGCATCTAAAGAAAAGATTCCTGAAGCTGTCTTAGATTTCCTGGCAGCTTGCATTACATAAAAGAGTTGCCTTGTATTATCTGCAGCAATTCTGTTTTTAATGAAGAACTTCCATCATTTAAATGAGAGATAATTTTTTCAAGTCTATCGCCACTAAACTTTTAGTCAGAATTTTGAGATCTGAGTTGATTAAAGATGTTAATCTTTGCACTCTGTTGGAACTTTTACACTTTTATGAATCAAAGAGATCAGGTCCTGAGACATATTCTGGAGTAGAATGCATTTGATGTTTTTACTTCTTTGAACAGATTAGTAAAATGGGATTAATTTCTTCAGCTAGTTTGACATAACAATTGGCTGAATATCTATCCAGTTCAGGGGCTTTTGTTTTTAAACAGCAAATAGCTGTGATAATTCTGGCCTTCCTAATATTTTGTTCAAGAGTCTTTTTAAAAGACTCTGAGATTTTTGCTGATGCTATCGCTTGACAGAAATCAGACAGTATTTTTGTTCCGACATTCCTCCAAATTATATAGGCCTGTAGAATTTATAAAATTCTCTATTTTTTGTGGCCCACAATTAAGATATAATTGTCCAAATCTTTAACAGAGAATATCTTTGTGTGATTATTGTTCTGTTTCAGTCTAATGGCTAATGTTTTGAATCCAAATCTATATAAGTTAATTCTGATTTCCTAATTGCAAATTTTCCTTCTCCTCTAATGACTTACTTCATAATATTCAGATTTGAGTTTAGACCATGTTGTCCAGCTATCCTATGTGTCCGATATTAGTTTGCCTTCAGTCTCTTTGATTTGTTTAAAAGTTCTGTCTTCTTTTTAGTTTTTTAACTGCTGATGCTGTGCTAATCAAATACTGCCTCACCCAGCATTTGACGCATTCCCAGTTATTGGCTCAAGATGTGTTAGCAGGGTTGTTTTGTTGTAGGAATTCCCCTATTTTCCTTTTAAGTTTACATACTAATTCCTCATCCTCCAAAAGGAAATTAATTAAATTCCATTTGCAGATACAAGGAGTTCCTGTGCTTTCCCCAAATGTTACCGCAACTGGTGAGTGATCTGATATTATTTGTTACTTGATTTCTGTAGTTATGAGTCTATTCACCATTGTTTTGGGAACATAAACTTGTTCTATTCTGGATCCTGAGTAGTGACAATTGGACCAAAAAGTGTGCTATTTGTTTGGATTTAATACTCTCTAGGTATCGACTAGATTCAAATTATCTGTTAAGTTTTGCAAGTCTTTATCTGATTTGGTTTTATTGTATTTGGATTACAGCTATCAAGAAGGGGTCAAGGGTAGTATTAGTATATCCTGCTATAATAATTATTCTATCCAGGAAGTCACAGATTTAACTATAAATCTCAGCAAACACATTATGAGATGAATTAGTGGGCCCATAAACATTAATTAAAGTGACATACTCATCATCTAGCTTCCCATTTACAATAATATAATGACCTGTTTCATCAGTTATTGTTGAACATTCCTGGAAGTTTAAATATCTATTTATCAGAATTAACACCCCCATTTTTTTAGCTCTGCCCTACCAATCCCCTTAGCATCAATTGTGTGTTCTTATTGTTTAGATGAGTTTCCTGCAAAAATACTATAGATGGATTTTGGTTTTTTAAGATGCCCTAGAACTGCATATTTTTTAAGTTTGTCATTGAGTCCCCTAATGTTCCATGAGACTAAATTGTACTCCTTACTGCCACAGTTATTTTATATTTACATTTGCCTACCATGTAATCTAACCAAATTGCACCATCTTCCATGTTACTTGCATCTTGAAGACTAGCGCTCCTGAATGTAAACAAACCAGAGACATTATTATTATTTTTAAAAGGGGAGAGATATTGACCTTTACAGCAAGTAAATTGAAAAGAAGTCAAAGAGAGAAAAGAAAAAGATGAGAAACATAGACTTTGATGGCAGATAAGGATCGCTTGGCCCATCTAGTCTGCCCATTTCTCTACCTATAGGATAAGCTGCAGATCCTAGTTAACCAATCTTCCTACCCCCCAACAAAAATTGCCTTATGTCTGTCCCACACATTCTTGAATTCTCCCACAGTTTTAGACTCCACAACCTCCTCAGGA
This sequence comes from Neoceratodus forsteri, assembly GCA_016271365.2. Classification (NCBI taxonomy): domain Eukaryota; kingdom Metazoa; phylum Chordata; order Ceratodontiformes; family Ceratodontidae; genus Neoceratodus; species Neoceratodus forsteri. The sequence continues at coordinate 426,695,136 of CM028138.1, forward strand.
AGGCTGTTCCATGTGTCCACCACCCTCTCTGTGAAAAAATACTTCCTCACATTGCCCCTGAACTGTCCCATCTTCAAATTGTGTCCCCATGTTCTTGCACATCTCTTTTTCTGAAAGATGCTACCCTCTTGGACTTTGTTGATTCCACTGAGGTACTTAAAAGTTTTTAGCATGTCCTCCCTCTCCCTCCTTTCCTCAAGGGTATACATATTAAGCTCCTTTAGTCTCTCCTTGTATGGCTCCTTTTGCAGACCCTGCACTATTTTAGTTGCCTTCGTCTAGACTGCCTCTATCCTGTCTATGTCCTTGTGGAGATGGGGTCTCCAGAACTGGATGCAGTACTCCAGATGGGGTCTCACCAACTGTCTGTACAGCGGGATAACAACTTCCTGTTTTCTGCTGGTGATGCCTCTCCCTATACATCCCCATATCCCCCCAGCCCTCCCTACTGCCTTCTCATATCGTTTGCTAACCTTAAGGTCATCTGATATGATTACTCCCAGGTCTCTTTCCATTTTTGTTGTTGCTACTACCTCCCGCCGCCGTTGTTTAATCTTCCCTTGGGTGTTTGTTTGCCAGGTGCATTATTTTGCACTTCTTTGCATTGAATCCAAGTGGCCATACTTCTGACCATTCCTCCAACCTTGCCAAGTCCCTTCTCATCCTTTTCACACCTCCTTGTGTATCAACCATGTTGCAGATCTTTGTGTCATCTGCAAAGAGGCATACTTTTCCTTCCAGTCCCTCTGCAATGTCACTTATAAAGACATTAAAAAGGACTGGACCCAGTATTGAACCCTGCGGTACCCCACTAGTAACCCCTCTTTCTTCAGAGTGGACTCCATTTACAATTACTTTCTGTGTCCTGTTGTCCAGCCAATGTTTCACCCAGGCTACCACCCTGAGACCCACACCCAGGCCGGTTAATTTGACTATTAATCTTTTGTATGGGACTGTGTCAAATGCCTTGCTAAAGTCTAGGTAGGCCATGTCCACAGCCCCTCCCTGGTCTACTACTACTACTTTGGTCACCCAGTCAAAGAAATCAATTAGATTTATCTGACATGACCTTCCTGCTGTGAACCCATGATGCCTTGGGTCCTGTGCTCCACTGACCTCTAGGTACTAAACAATTCTTTCCTTCAGAAGTGATTCCATCACTTTCTCTACCACAGAGGTCAAACTGACAGGCCTGTAGCTTCCTGCCTCTGTCTTGCTCCCACTTTTGTGAAGGGGAATCACATCCACCTTTCTCCAGTCCTCAGGTACCACATCATCCTCCCATGATTTGTTAAAAAGGGTAGTCAGTGGTTTCACTAGTTCTTCCCTTAATTCTTTTAGAATTCTGGGGTGAATTCTGTCAGGCCCCATTGCTTTGTCCACCTTCAGTTTTAGGAGTTCTTTCAGAACCCTTTCTTCTGTGAAAGGACTGGGCTTGACCCCCAATCCAGAGTGCTTCTGTTAATTGGATTAGGCACCTCCCCCACCTGCTCTTTTGTGAATACTGAGCAGAAATATTCGTTCAGTATCCCAGCTTTTTCACTGTCCCTCTGTGCCCACCCACCGTCCATTCTATTCAGCCTCACTATCCCTCCCTTTGTCTTTCTATGCTCCCTGATGTACCTATAAAAGGTTTTATTCCCCTTCTTAACCAACTTGGCTATCTTTTCCTCGGTTTGGGCCTTTGCTATTCTGACTTCCCTCCCTGCTTCCTTCTGCCTTAACTGGTACAGCTCTCAGTCCTGCTCCTTCTGTGTTTCCTTATACTTCCTGAATGCTATCTTTTTCTCCCTAACTTTCCCAGTCACCTCTTTTGAGAACCATAGTGGCTTTTTCTTTCATTTTGATTTATTTGCTGCATACAAAGGCTTTTTGCCTCTGTGACAGCAGTTTTAATGTTTCCTCATTGTTGCTCCACCCCTCCTTCTAGCCTATTTGCTAGTACTTTTCTAAGGCACTCTCCCATCTTGCCAAAGTCAGCCCTGCTGAAGTCCAGTACCCTCACTTTTGTATGGCTTGACTCTGTAGCCGAGTTTATCATGAACCACACTGTTTGGTGGTCACTTGTTCCCAGATGGCTACCCACTTCTAGATCTGAGATCCTCTCACTGTCACCATTTTAGAGTGTGAGGTCTAAGATTGCTCCCTCATGAGTGGGTTCCAAAACTAGCTGTCTGAGGCATGCCATCTGTAGGGTGTCGAGAATAGCCCTGCTCTTGGAAGTGGCTGCAGCAAATGTGCTCCAGTTAACATCTGGCATACTCAGGTCTCCCATCAACAGTATCTCCACTTTCTCTGCATCCTAAGAATGCCTTCTATCATATCCTTGTCCATTCCCTCCCCTGAGATAGGGGCCTGTATACAACCCCTGTGCGGACTGTGGTGCCATTTCCAGTCTCTAAGGTGACCGACAGTGCCTCCTCTCCTCCCTGTTTACTCTTTTGTTCAGTTGCTTTTATCCCTTCCCTTATATTGAGACTCCTCCCCCTCTTCTCCTCTCCCTGTTTCTCCTGTAGGTTGTGTACCCTGGTATGTTAACATCCCAGTCATGGTTCTCTGTGTACCATGTTTCTGTGACTGCTATGATATCCAGGCATCCCTTTTCCATCAAGGCCACCAGTTCAGGGAGCTTGTTGCCCAGACTACAGGCATTGGTACTCATTACCTTCCATTTCCTGATGGCCTTACCCCTTTTTGCCCCATCCCTGTACTTATTGCCTTTGTCACTTTCTCCATTTGCCCCTGCCCTTCTTCCTAGCAACATCTCTATTTTGGTGTTTACCTCACTTACTACCCTGATTTTTTGGGGGGCTAGGATTTACCTGCTCCTTTCCAGTGCCTCCCCCATTGGCTAGTTTAAATGCTTGCCAATGAAGCACTTAAACTTATCACCTAGGATCCTGGTTCCCCTCCTAGACAAATGCAGACCATCATGCCAGTATAGGCCTGCATCACTTCAGGTGGACCCCCAGTCCCCAGTGAAGCCAAATCCCTGAGCTCTGCACCAGTTTTTCAACCACTGATTGAACCCCATGGTGTGGAGCACCATAGCCTCACCTACACCATAGACAGGCAGCACCTCCAAGAAGGTTACAGTGCATGCTACTTGTCTAAGGCCCCTCCCCTACTCCACAAACTCTTCCTGTACTGCACTGATCCCTTTCTTAGCCAGGTCATTTGTCCCTAGGTGGGCAATGACATCCAGCTCCCTCCCCTGTGCAGCTGCTCTGGCGATCCTGAGGATTCGCTCCCTGTCCCTCCAAGCCATGGTGCCAGGCAGGCACCTTACCTCCCTCTCCCCTTCCTCCCCCAGTTTTACCTTCCTAACAATGAAGTCCCCCACCAGGAGTGGTTTCCTTCCCCTATGGGGTCCCATGCCACCCTCCAGTGGGTCTCCTTTGTGGAGGTTCCCAGCATCCTCCTTGGTCTCCACTACAGGTGCCTCCATAGAGGAACTGCACTTTGCCAGAATAGCATATGAATTGTGGAGAGGTACAACTGGAGGGATGCACCTCTGTTCCACCAGCCTCACCCTCCCTGAGCCCACTGTGCTATAATGATCCTCTTTCTTGGCAACCTCTGAGGCAATGGCAGTGGCCCTGGTGGTCTATGGATGGGAGAGGAGGTCCCACATATCCTGGCCAACTCATCCTGGAGATGAGCAACCTCCTCCCTCAGCCCAGAGAGATGCCTGCAGATGGGACAACACCGCATCCTCTAGAACAACTCCCAGAAGACTGCTGCTCCACAGCCACTAGTGCACCACTCCCATCATGTCTTATTTCTGCCCCCTTTGAGTTGCTAAGCAGTAAGAGATTGCTTTCCATCCCAGGTCTGCATTTTGTTAAAAGCTAACTGTAGTGTAACATTGAGATCTGTAGCTGAGTTTGATGAGGTGTAAATGACAGAATCAGCACAGAGTCGATGCTGGTGTTTGTGTTGGAGTAATTTGTAAGTAAATCATTAATGAGCAGGTGGAAGAGAAGCAGGACCAGAATGGAACCTTGAGGAACACCTAACATAGAAACATAGAATTTGATGGCAGATAAGGACCACTTGGCCCACCTACTCTGCCAATTTTTTCCTACCTACTGTATTACCACAGACCCTACTTGATCTCTGGCTCTACCCCCTTGTCTTACCACTAAGGAGTCCTTATGCCTATCCCATGCATTCTTGAACCCTGCTACAGCTTTTCCCCCACCACCTCTGCTGAGAGGCTGTTCCAGACCTCCGCTACTCCTTCTGTGAAAAAGTACTTCCTCACATCTCCCCTGAGTGTACACCCCAGCTTCATAGCACAACCCCTTGTTCCTGAGCATCTTTTTTTCTGAAAAATGCTTCCCTCTTGTATCTTATTTATATCCCTGAGGAATGTTAAAGTTTCTATCATCTCTCCCCTCTCCCTCATTTCCTCCAGGATGTACATATTGAGGTCCTTCAGTCTCTACTCATAGGGCTTATTATGCAGAGCTTGCACCCTTTTAGTTGTCTCCTCTGGATTGCCTCCATCTGTCTATGTCCTTCTGAAGATGAGGTCTCCAGAGCTGGGCACAGTACTCTAGGTGAGGTCTCACCAGTGAGTTATACAGAGGTAACACCATCTCTCTCTTTCTGCTGGTGATACCCCTCCCTATGCACCCCAGCTTGTAGGTTTCCCTCACTGAGATTGTTTTAAGATAGAAAGGTGGGCGAGATAAAAATTCTGGAGGGGAGGAATGGTTAGAGGTAGATGACTTAGCATTGTTGGTAGTAAACAAGGAGGTGAATACTGAGAGATTAGAGAATTGCTTGTTAAAGGCATTGGCAATGGTAGTAGCATTATTGCAATTTCCACCATCGGCAAATATATCCGTAGTATCACACCGGCTATAACCCCTGACTATGGTTTTATTTTATTTTTATTTATTTATTTAGATCTAGGATTATAATACCTTTGAGCCAGAGCTCTTTTACAAAGGTTCCATGTCAGTTACAATTCAATACATAAAACAAGGTGACAACAGTATCAGCAAGACAGTACAGGTAATCAATACACGTAGTTACAAAGTATCTGAGAAACAAAACAAGTTTTGTTGGCTAGGTTACAAAGTGATAGTAGATGAGGTGAGGAGAAGATAAGGGACAAGTGAGAGGGAAGAGTAGAGGGAAGGGGGGAACAAGGGGAGTAGAGCCGCCAGAAGCATTGTCATTGACAAAACAAGAGGAAGTGCTTGCTAAGGGGTGGCCAAGTGCTAATAGGAGAGAGAGCTGCATGAGGTAAGAGAACTATTCATGGGGTTAGCTAGTTGTGGCAGACACAACAGCTAGAGGCAGTGAGAGAGAGGTGGAGCCTTGATTTAAATGTGCCAAGTGTGGGCGTGGAGGAGATGTAACTGTTGAGCCCATTTAGCCAGCTAGGCACCCTAAAGGCAAAAGATCTTTTTTTGTAATTTTATGTTTATTGGTTTTCATACAAATACAGAATAGCTACCATATTACATGGAATAATACAGCATTAAATTTCAGTTGTACAACTCTTTAAAGTACCAGGAAAGTGGTCCAGTATGCACATTAAATACAGAATATATTCCTTTAATTGAGTCTGGACAACCATATATTCGAAGAACACAAATATTATAGCGGGATAATATTGTAGGAGTGAACACTCTCACTTAATCTGTGCCTTGCAGGATATTTACCAATATTTCCGCTCCTAGCAGGGTACTAAAATATGTATATGGAGTGCAGAACATCTTAATAAGGGATAGTATAATAGTGTTAAATTACACCAGATAGCCTTGGCTCAATTAAGTTGTTTCGCACCCCTACCATTAAGGTCAAACTTGTTGACTGGTAGGGAGACATAAAATAACTTAGGATGGTACATTACAGCTCACAAATTGAGTGGGGGTATTTCCCCCAAACTATAACAAATCCCCTTATAAGCAGGAGTTTATTCCTCGGAGTTTTGAAGTTTAACAACCAACATGGCTAACGCTAAAACAGTGGTAACTGAAAGAGTGGATACAGGTAAAAAAGGAAGAAAAAATATAATACTATGGCTCCCTCAAAATCTCAACCATAGGCAGTCCAAGTTCCCACCTCAATCATACCTCTGGGGTATAAAGCTGAGTCCATTAGAAAGCCTCACTAGGCTCAGTCATTAGTATCATTTTCCTGGTCAGAGTCCCCCTCTTTTTCAGCCGAAGCCATCTGGGCTGCAATGAGCTTAGAAGCAAAGGCCGCTGCCATGTCTGGGTCTGATAAGATATGAGTCTTACCAGCGTGGCGAACCTGAAGTCTTGCAGGAAACACCAACTGAGCTGCAAATCCGTTTTCAAGGAGCTGTTTTTTTTCGTAAGCTGGAATGCCTTCTTCCAATTCTGAACTGGGATGAGATGTCTGGAAAAATGCAACTTTACTGCCCTCCCATACCATATCGCCTCTCTGCTTGGTATTTCTGAGTAGAGGAATCCGTGCCTCAGGGCTCGAGAGTGTGACAATAGCGGGTTAATGGTCGAGCATTCCCAGGGTCCTTTGATCTTGTCCACATAGGAATTACAAAAGCCTTGATTACTGTGACCCTGGAACCCTCAGGTAATAAGACCAGATTGATAAAAATCATTCTGGAGACTGCTGTAAGGATTTCAGTAGCACTGGCAAATCTGGGAGGAAAGCCTACAATACGCACGTTAGGCTGTCGCTGCACATTCTCTAAGGTCTCTACCTTAGCCCTGAGAAAAGTAAGGTCTTTCACAAATGTCGCATTTCTTTTCTGTTGCCGCTCGCCTTCTGCCTGGAGTTTGCTGATTCCAGAAACATTTGTCTGCACCTTAGTGTCTAGTTCGGTGAAACGAGCTTCCACTGCTGCCATACGGCGGTTTGTCTCTTCCCCCTGTCACTTGTATTTTCTGAAGCATAGCTATCAGTTGGGGGTTTGAGGCTTCTCTTGCCGATGTGGTGGGTAATCCAGTTCCAGTTTCTCTTGGGCCTTTCGGTGAGGAGAGAAACACATCTAGCTTTGGCATTGCTTATCTATTGTCTTTCTTAGGGCTTATGTCTCCATCTCCAGCCTTTCCCACACAGCCTGAAGTGCTCAGAAACTTTTAAATGTCCGAATGTCGCTATAAGTTAAGATCTAAAAGAAGCCAATTCAGGAGCCTAAAAACAAGCTGCTGCCATGTTGGGTGCTCCACAGCGCCCAGCAAAAGATCTTTGACCTTGTGAGGTATGACAGCAAGGAACCTGCAGGAGCTGAGATTCTGACCCCCTGGTTGTGCGGTGGTTATTGCTAGGGTGAGGGAGTGCACAGACCCCAGAGGGTGCAAGACCCATAGTTATTTTCTTTGCCATAGTGCCAGTTAGGTACTTTATCTGATTGATGAGTTGCATCCATCCAGTTTGTGCATAGAGGTCACACGTATGTGTGAGGCAGTGGGATCCAGTTAGTAACCGACAGGCCTTATTGAGGGAGGTGGAAATGCGTCTAAGAGTGGTAGCAGAGGCAGAGCCATAGATAATAAGCCCATAGTGAATAATGGAAACAACAGGGCTGTGAACAGTGACTGTCAGGGCTTCTGGGGTAAGATGCTGCCTGTGCCAGTAGAGAAGGCCAAGACGAGTATTTGCTGCTTTAGCTACATAGTCAATGTGGGCACCATAAGTTAGATGAGGGTCAAGGGTGATCCCAAGGTACTTAAAGGCTTGAACCTGTTCCAAGGTGACTTCATAGCTGGTTTTGATGGATAGGGGGTGCAGCTTATGTTTGTTATGTAAACTGCTGAACATCATAGACTTTGTTTTTTTATGACTGAGGACCAGATTGTGATTTGAAAACCAATTTTCAACAGATGTGAAGCCAAGCTGAAGGTTGTCTTGTAGAGGATTAGGATCCTTGTGAGAGGCAAGGATTACATCATTATCTACCTAGAGGATGATTTGTTCAGAGCAAGAATTCAGAACGGTGTTCAGGAACAAGCTGAAAAGTAGGGGGCTCAGAATGGATCCCTGGGGGACACCTGAGTGGACAGGCCTGGTATCAGAGAGGACATCTGCAATTTTCACTCTTTGAGACTGGTTCTCCAAGTAACTTTTCAACCAGGCTGTGGTGTCAGGAGAGAGCCCTGCTTTCAGAAGCTGCACAAGCAGACGGTGGTGATGGACAGTATCAAACGCCTTAGTCAGATCGATAGACAGACCCAATTAATTGATCATTGTCCAGTGAGCTGTGAAGAGTACCAGTGAATTCCAGTATTGCAGAAGAGGTGCTATGCCCTTTCCTGAAGCCATATTGCTGTGAACACAAAACATTGTATTTGTCCATGAAGTCCGTGAGCTGATCTGCTATGATACGTTCGAGGGCCTTGGAGAGGGGTGGCAATATGGAGATCAGATGGTAGTTTTCATGAATGGCCCTGTCACCACTTTTATGGACCGGGGTAACAGTGGTGGATTTCTATTTGTCAGTGAACTGGCTGAGCCTAAGAGAGAGGTTGAAAATACTTGCCGGCAGCTGTAACACCTCATCAAGGGTGAGGAACAACAATTTAAGGTCAAGTGTATCACTGCTGGATCTGGATTTGGTGATGGCTTTGGTAATGTATTTGCGGGCTTCATGCATCTTGACTGCTTTGAAATAAAAAGGCGGGTGGCTAGAAGTGGGGGCACTGGGGGGGGAAGAAGTGGGAGAATCTTAGTCCTTAAAGAAGTCAGCGGGGAGAACACTGCTGAGATCAGTGAATGCAGTGTTGAAGGTATCTGCTATGATTTTAGGGTCAGGCATAGTAGTACCATTTATTTATTTTTTGGTGTTATCTGTTTATGCCCCTACATGCTCAAGGCACAACCACTCCTTCAGGCCTCCAAGGACTCCAACACCCCTCCAATTCCACCCTGAGTCTCCTTACCTCATATAGCAGACATCAGGGTAACCCAGCGTATCCCTTCACTGGACGGGTCCCTCTTTTCCGAGGGGGAAGGCACCGGGAGGGCGTCCAGCACACTCTTAATTGGCCCTGTGCTGCTGAGGCAGACATGACTTGCGGGAATTCTGGAGGAGGTGTGGGAAGTCCGGCCGCCGTCATCCGGCCGATCCCCGAGCGATTTTTCTGGTTTTCTTGGTCCCACAGTTATTGCCATCCTCTTGCAGTACTCCCAGTCTCCACCAGGCGCCACTGCAGAGCGACGCGTGCCCAGTACCCACCCCAGGAGAGGAGAGGAGGGGAGAGCAGTCCGACGGACGCCCAATCCTCATCCTCCCCTGCCAGCCCACAGCAACCCGAGTCCGTTCCCGAACTCAGGTCACTGGCGTGATGCAAGGTGTTGCATCCAGCACCTCAACCCACTACGCCATCAGGCCGGCTTAGTAGTACCATTTATGTTGAGCAGGGTAAAGGAGGTTTTAGGCTGCTTCCCAGTGACCTCTTTAATATTGTTCCAAAATGCCCTCCCATTACCCCAGGTATCCATGAGAGAGTTCTTGTAGTAGGTAGATTTCTTTTGCTGGATAGATTTGGTACAGTCATTCCATGCACGTTTGTAGTTTTTGATGTCAGTTTGTTTACCGGTGGTTCTGGCCAGATCCCAGAGGTGATCTCTAGATTTTAGTTGACGTCAGAGGTTGGCTGAGAGTCAGAGATTGCAGAGGGCTTTGACTTTGCGCTTTTTAAAAGGAACATAGCAGTCACAGGCCGCATTGAAAGTGTTGCTGAAGTAATCCAGAGCAGTATTTACATCTGTTGCTTTGTAAACAGGGGACCAGTCTTGCAGATTGAGGCATGATTTGAGGTGTGACAACTGCCCACATGGTAGGACTCTACTAGTAATGATTTTTGGAAGGGGCTTGTGGAATTTGTTTGACCATTCACAAATTACAGGGGAATGGTCACTAAGCAAGTCAGGGAGGACCGAGGTGTTCATAATATGAGTTGGGTGTCTGGTAAGAATCCAATCCAGGAGAGTGCTGGTGCCAGATTTGTAGTTTTGTTCCGGTCGGGGAGACGACCATCTGGGTGAGATTTGCCGACGTGATGGCATCCTTATGGACCACTGCTTTAGAAGTGAGCCAGTTTATATTAAAGTCTCCTAGTCTGATCATTTCTGAGTCAGGAGGTTGGGACCTGGTGAAATCCAAGACAGTGTTAAGGCCATTCCGTTGTCCTTTTGGAGGGATATAGACAGAGGCAACTGTGAGGGCTTTGTTGTGAGCCCCTAATAAGATTCTAATAGGAAGAATCTGCGTTGCGGTGGCCGGGAGAGGGATAGTGATGGGGTGTCCCAGTAGCGAGTCCTTAAGGTAGATTGCACATCCACCATCTCTTTTGGACTTCTAGTCCAGCATGAAGATATTGTAGCCTGGCAGAGCGACAGCCAGATCGGAGATTTTGGGTATAAGCCAGGTTTCTGCAACTGCCAGGATATCTGGGCTGTGCTGATTGGTAAAGATTTGTAGGGCATCAAGCTTAGGGAGTAGACTGCAGATGTTGAGAGTTGCTATTGAGAGTGCTCCTGAAGGTTTTTCCTGGCAGATAGGGCTTGAGGTGTTTGGTCCGGGGTTAGGATGGATATTTCCAGACAGTAGCAGGAGAAGGAACACAAGCTTCAGGGTGCACCAGCGTAAATCCCTGAGCATGAGTCTATGTGCCTGTTTCTTGCAGGAACATACATTGAGTTGTTGGTGATGATCCCAGAGAGATGGCATTTGGGAGAGAGATGAGAGGGTCCAGGGCCCATGGGTAGGCGAGGACAGCCATCCATTTACAGAGAGGTGCTCTGGGGGGCCAAGCTTGTGATGGAGTGTACCTGAGTGATGATATGAGGTGCCAAGTAAGGTGCTGAGAGGGTGAGAGGGGAAGCAGACCCCAGGGAGATAGAAGAGTGGAAAGAGGGATGTGAGTAAAAAAAAGAAAGAGGATACAGAGCATGGAGGGACAACAAGCTGTGGCAGTCAGGAGGATTGCCAACAGGCAGGCACAGGGGAAGAAGTAGGCAGGTAGAGGGCACAGGAGAGAGGCCAGTGAGAAGAAGTACTGCAGAATGGAGAGAGGCAGAAAAGGAGAGGGAAATGGAGTGGGGCAAAGCAACAGGGGGGAGGGAGGTGATCAGGGATTAGTAGGAAGGAGTGGAAGGAAGAGTGTAGAAGGGGAAAGGGGAGGACCTAGCGAGAGACCCAGTGGGGTTCAAACAGGGAGGTGACTCTGCAAGGAGGGAGGAGCAAATGCCTATTATAAAGGTTGGGGGGAAGGGGGTGGGCAAAAAAGTTTGGCCGTATACACTTGAATTCAATGGATGCAGCAGCCCAGAAAGCAGAGAAAATACAGAGAAGCTCGAACAACCAGTAGGCAGCAGGAGCTTAGGCAACGGTCCAATCAGGTGGTACTGCAGAGAGCGGAGGACCAATGGTGGTGGCTCTCAGCTTCCCTGGCCTGGGCTACAGTCTTACCCAGCTTGCTGAATCCCAAAAATGGCCTGGAAGTGGCGGCTGGGCGGCTGGTTTAATGAATCGCATGTACATGGAGGTCTCAGCTGGACCCGGTCAAGGTCAGGATCTAAGAGAGGGATGAGACAGGGCAGAAAATTAGCAAAAGCAGGGAATGAGAACAAAAGAGAGTGATGTGGACAGCTAAATCGGGGGGCGTGGAGAGAGAGCCGTTAAAATAGAGCACCAGAAGTATCGTGGGTCCCTAGCAGAGGATAAGAGCGTAGCGTTGCAGTATTCACTCTTGGCGTTGCGTGTGGCTTTTTTGCAGATGTTGCAGAGCTGCCAGTATTCATGGTAGTCAGTCAATTCCTTAGAGGCTTTAAATTTACCCCAGTGATTATCACAGGCTTTCATGAGGGAGAGCAAGTCTCCATGTAACCATTTAGTGATAGTGCCTCTAACTCTCTTTTTTTTTTGAACTTCAAGATAGCTTTATTGATAAGTAACCAAAGTTTAAGATCCAGTAATACAATGTCATTAACAGTTCCTACTGATGACAGACAAGTTTACCACAGTTATAATACATTTCAAAGGTGGATTAACCCTTAACTTAAATAACCCTTGTTAAAATCTAAGCTATATGTCCACAGAAGTAATTCTAAGAGAGTCTTTTAATGATGAACAGACCATAATCCCGGCCTGTTGATGTGGTCCATAGGTAAAGTGTCCTTTTCGGAGTTATCAAATAAACTATTGAAATAGAATAGAACCAAAATATCTTAAGGAATATTATTACTCTGTATCCACCTTGTGTATATAATGTTTCATTCCGCAGGGTATTTTCACAATCAATAAGACGCACAGTGATAAATGGTACTTAACAGAAACTAATAACTAAACAACAGCTAAAATAAAACCACATTTCCGTGTCTAACTCTCTTTCTGATGTGAGGTGCACGCTTATCCTGCAGAGAGGAGAGGATGTTTAGAAGCTTTTCAAGTGCACTTGTGACATCCGTGGCAGAGAGTACTGTGGCCCAATCTGTGGTTGCAAGATCTTGAAGAAAGAGAGCAGAGTTAAAGTGGGAGAAGTCTCTCACTTGTATAATGTTATAGGGCACTTTGGGAGAGGAGACTCTCCAAATGCAGTACATAGATACATACACAGTGTTGTCAGATAAGGGCCTACGGCCCACCCAGTCTGCCCATTTGAGCTTGTAAGTTCACTTCATGTTTTCCTAGAAGTCTGTTGTCCCTTACCCCTTACCTCCAGAATTCCTTTATGTATATCCCATGCTTTCTTAAATCCTGTGATTGTTTCAGCCCCCACAACTTCCTCTGGCAGGGTGTTCCACTTGTCCACCACCCATTCTGTGAAGAAATTCTTCCACGTTTCCTCTGAATCATCCTCCCTCCAACTTCATCCCATGCCCTCTAGCCCTGGAACAACTTTTTCACTTAAAAATAGTGTATTCCTGCACCCTATGCCTCCCTGTAAGATACTTGTATGTCTCTATCATATCCCCTCTCTCCCTACTCTCCTCCAGGGAGTGCATATTGAAGTCCTTCAATCTGTTCTCATAGGACTTGTGATGCAATCCATATACCATCTTTGTTGCCTTCTGAACCTTCTTTACTCTGTCTATGCTCTTACATAGGTAAGGTCTCCAGAACTGTACACTGTACTCCAGGTGGGGCCTCACTAGTGTCTTGTATAGTGGAATTATGACCTCCCTTTTCCTGCTGGTGATGCCCCTGCCTATGCATCCCAGCATCCTATTTGCTTTACCTGCTGCCTTGTCACATTGTTTCCCTACCTTGAGGTCATCAGAGATGATAACCCCAAGATCCCTTTCTCGCTTGGTGCATGCTATATCCTCACCCCCCAACTGATATATAGTGCCAGGGTTTTTGTGCCCCATATGCATTATCTTGCACTTCTTTGCATTGAATTTCAACTGCCAAACCCCTGACCATTCTTCAAGTTTCTGCAGGTCCCATCTCATTCTGTCTACACCATCTGGTGTGTCTACTCTGTTACAGAGCTTTGTGTCATCAGCGAACAGAGAAATTCAGTCTTCTAGGTCCTGCGCAATGTCACTGATGAAGATGTTGAATAGGACTGGTCCCAGCACTGATCCCTGTGGTACCCCACTAGTCACTCTTCCCTCTGTGGAGTGACAGCCATTTACCACCACCCTCTGTGTCCTGCCGCCCAGCCAGTTACCTACCCACCACACTACTGTCCTGCCCACACCCATATTCCCCAGTTTGTGTAATAGTCTTCTATGTGGCACAGTGTCAAAGGCCTTGCTGAAGTCCAGTTAGGCCATGTCCACTGCCCTCCCCTGATTCACCTCCCTAGTCACACAGCTGAAAAATTCAATGATGTTGGTCTGACATGACCTCCCCCTGGTGAAACCATGTTGCCTTGGGTCCTATAGTCCATTAACAACCAGATGTTCCACCAATCTCTCCTTCAGTAGTGCTTCCATGATCTTCCCCACTACTGAGGTGAGGTTGACTGGTCTGTAGTTCTCCGCTTCCTCTTTGTTTCCACTTTTGTAGAAGGGGACTACATCTGCTGTCCTCCAGTCTTTGGGTACCTCCCCTGTTTCCAGCGATTGGCTAAACAGGATTGCCAGAGGTTCAGCCACCACCTCTCTTAGTTCTTTAAGGACCCTGGGGTGCACCCCATCTGGCCCCATTGCTTTATCAACTCATTACTTCCAGTTCCTTCAGGACCCTTTCTCGTGTAAAGGGACTTGTGTCCATTTCTGCACCATTCCCACCCCTTGTACTCCCTTCAGACCCATTACCCTCCTCTTCCTCAGTAAAGACTGAGCAGAAATACCTGTTCATTATGTCAGCTTTAGTGTTGTCATCCTCCACGGGGCCTCCATCCTCTCTCTTCAGTCTCACTATCCCTCCCTTTGCCCTTCTTTTTCCAGTTATGTACCTGTAAAAGGTTTTGTCCCCTCTACCCACTGATTTTGCAATATGCTCTTCTGTCTGAGCTTTGGCTTCCCTTACTGACCTCCCTGCCTCCCTTTGCTTCTCCTGGTACTTCTCCCTATCCCCTTCTGCCTGTGTCTTTTTGTATTGTCTGAATGCAATCTTTTTGGCTTTCACTTTCTCTGCTACCTCCTTGGAAAACCATAATGGCCTCCTCTTCCTTTTCTCCTTGCTAACCTGCTTAATGCACAATTCTGTTGCTCTTGTAATCCCCATTTTAAATACTGCTCAATGTTCCTCAACCCCTGATTCCTGCCCCATTCCCCTTAATGCCTCTTTCAAGCATCTCCCTATTTTCCTAAAGTCTGCCTCCCTAAAATCCAGGATACGTGTTTTTGTGTGGTTTGGTTCTGCTCCTTCTGTGATTTCAAACCACAATGATTGGTGGTCACTGTTCCCCAGGTGCTCCCGCACTGTTACCCCCATCACGCTGTCCCTGTTTGTGAGCACAAGGTCCAGTATTGCCTTCTGCCGAGTTGGTTGCATGACCAGTTGCTTGAGGAAGGCACCTTGAAGGGAGTCCAGGACAAATCTGCTCCTAGTTGATGCTGCTGCTGGGATGCTCCAGTCCACATCTGGAATACTGAGGTCTCTAACCAGCACTACCTCACCCTTGTCTGCCATCCTTTGGATGGCTTGCATCAGCTCCCTATCTGTTTCTTCCTCCTGGGCTGGTGGTCTATAGACCATACCTGTGTGGATGGCTGGCCCCATTTTCCTTTCCAGCTTAACCCACAGTATCTCTCCCCCATTTTGTTCCTCCTGTATCACTGTGGCTCTTTTGTCATTTTTCACATAAAGTGCCTCTCCTTCTCCCTTCCTACCTGCCCTGTCTCTTCTGAATATGTTGTAGCCAGGTATCGCCATCTCCCAGTCGTGGTTATCATTACACCAGGTTTCTGTGATGGCCACAACGTCCAGGTCCGACTGCGCCATGACAGCCTCAAGATCCTCCATCTTGTTGCTAAGGCTCCTGGCATTGGCACACATGGCCTTCCATGATTTGACCTCCTTAGACTATTTAGCTATTCTACTCCTGCCCCTTCCCTGGTTGTTATTTATCCCTGGTTCTCCCTGCTGTCTGCCCTTCTGTTGAATTTTGCCCCTTTTCTGCCTATCCACCTCTTGGGCACTTATCTCCATCTTTTGCACACTGCTTTGTAGAGAGATCCACCCCTCCAGTTCACTGGTTCCACTGCTAGCTGTGGGGGGTGGGCAATTAGGTACCCTTCTTGCTGGCCTGTCACCCCCCTTGGCTAGTTTAAATGCTTGTCCATGTAGCATTTAAACTTATCATTGAGTGTTTGGATTCCCCTCCAGGATGGATGCAGGCTGTCAGGCTTGAACAATCCTCCATCCCTCCAGGTGGGTCCCCAGTCACCAATGAATCCAAACCCTTCCTCACAGCACCAGTTCTTCAACCATGAGTTAAAGTTCCTGTTGCATGCACCACTATGCTCTCCCATACCTCTCACAGGTAGCACTTCCGAGAAGGTGACAGAAGTAGCTACTTGCCTGAGACCCTTCCCCAATTTCCTAAACTCTTCCTCAACTTCCTTTGGCTCACCATTCACCAGGTCATTAATACCTAGGTGGATAGTGACATCCAGTTCACCCTCCCATCTTACCGTCTCAGCGATCCCCAGGATCTTCCTCCCAACCCTCCATGCCGTGGCACATGGTAGGCACCTCACCTCCCTGTCCTCCCCCTCCTGTGTTCCTAGCTGGATCCCTCTTATGATGGAGTCCCCCACCAGGATTCACTTTCTCCTCCTCTGGGGTCCACTGCTCTCCCCACTGAGGTCACCTATTTGGCTAACCTCCACATCCTTTCCTTCCACTTCTCTGGGTACCTCTATTTGGTTGTCCCTGCTTGCCAGTGTGGCATACGAGTTCTTGAGTGGAATAGGATCTGGGATGTGCCTCTGCCTGACTGCTCTACCCCATCCTGAGCCCACTGTCATCCAAGTGCTCCTCGTTCTCGGCATCCTTTGAGGCAGCGGCATTGGACTGGGTGGTCTCTGGATGGGGTGATGGTACTCCTGATTCAGTTTACTTCAGCTCTGAGTCTGTCTACCTCATCCCACAGTCTGGAGAGATGCATGCAGATAGGGCAGAACCTCAGCGTCCAGAAGGTCTGCCTGAATATGGCTACCCCGCAGTCACTGCATTGCAGAACCCCCCCAACATTTTACTGCACTTATATGGCTATTCCAGTACTTGTCTGTTACTGAAGCTCTCCTAGTTCCCTTTTTATTAATTTATTGTCCTAAAAATCCTGCCACTGATTCTCAGATACTTTTCTTTAAACAAGGAAAAAATAAATAAAAAATGAGTCAAAACACTTGTTGTGCAGCCTGCCTGTTGGGGGAATGATCAGATATGGAGTCAGGAAGGACTCCAGATGCTGAGATCCTATCGGGCCTGTTTGTCAGAAACCAATCGAGGAGTGTTCCTCGACTCCCATTGGGGTAGATTCATGTGGGCTCAATGATGAGCTGAGTAAGGCCCAGGGCTGCCAGCAGTGGTTCGTACTGCTTGACATTGTCACCAGACCAATTTAGATTGAAGTCAGCACACATAAGTACCTTATTTGAGGCAACTTTATGGCTAATGCTATCAAGCAGATAGGAGAGTCCCTTGATACCCTGCTTTGGAGGGTTGTATGCGCAGATGATGTGAATTGTTTTGCCATTCCACAGTAGGAGGAGCCCTTGAAGGAATTCACAGGTGGCAGAGGAGGGAGCCAAGTTGTACTGGACTAGGAATATGTTAAGGTGACTTTTGTAGTATATCAAAAGACCATCCCCATGCTTTTTACGCAAGCGATCGCTGTGCAGGAGGCTAAAATTGGGGAGCATGAGGGCCGAGTCAGGGGTGGCAGGTTTCAACCATGTTTCTGTGAGACACAGAATATCAGGGTTATAGTGGTCAACCCAGGCAGTCAGTTTAGTATGACTGTGGATGAGACTACGAACATTGAGATGTGCAATTTTAAGACCCTTAAGAGAGGATCAGGAGGGGGTGTTAAAGGTCTGTTGTGAGGTAGGTCCAGAGTTCAGTTCAACATCTCCAGTAAGGAGGATAAGGAGAGTGGTGAACCAGAGGAAGAGACGCAGCCAGATCCTCCTGTAATGTATTTTATGAGGATGGAACTGCGAGCATTTGAGCAGTCTAAATGCGATTCTCATACAATTTGGTGGGAAGCACTAGAGGGGATGCACGTTTGCTTGCCAGGAGGCTATAAGATTGGAGTAAGAATAGTCATCAGTGTGGTGCATCTCCAGAGGGCCTATGTATGGTGGGAGATAGACAGTAGTGAAGTACAGGGACCATAGGAAACAGAATAGGCAGGCTAGGAAGAACATTGTGGCTTTTTTATAGAAGACATCCCAGGAAGGAAGTATTCGGTAATGCCTAGTTAAGTGATATGTTTAGATAAGGTAGAGTAGAAGCCGTAAGTAGAACCTAGCTAGGGTGGAGCTGAGGCAGTAAAATTGAGGTAGACAAGGGCAGGACAATTTCTTATTGATAGCCTGTAAGATTTAAAATCAGGTGATGTGTCAGAAAGATAGAAAGATTCTTGCTCTTTGAGTAGTGCTGGTTTCTGAATAGTGCCCTCAAGTGGAAGAGGTGTATAACTTGCAAATGGGAAAGTGGGGAGATGAAACAAAAAAAAAGTTTAACAAGCAGACAGAGCTTTGCTAGCTGTAAGACCTTGGAGGGGTCTCTGCTCTGTGTCTCAGCAGTACCTGCAGTTTCTGCCAGAGGGGGGGAGTGGCCAACTCTGGCACAGCAAGTGATCTCTGCAGCCAATTTAACTTGAAGCTACAAGGGAAATACAAAAGGTAGCACATGTAAGATACAGTAAATATTCTGTGGGGGGGAGGTGAGAACAGAAAGCTAGCACAATAGGTGATTTACTGGAGACAGGGGCTTTCTCTGCCCAAACAGAGTCTCCAAACAAATCTTAGAAAAATTCTTTAAAAAAAAAAAAGGCATAAAAGTTTTAAAACATATTCAGTTTAGGAATTCTAAACAGTGAAATTAATTAAACAGCTGTGCGGAAACTAACTGAACAGAACAGACACTGTATCCAAGTTAAGAAATTCTTGTCCCTGGGCAGAAAAGGCAGAAAGTTTAACAGGCAGACAGAGCTTTGCTGGCTGTAAGACCTCGGAGGGGTCTCTGCTCTGTGTCTCAGCAGTACCTGCAGTTTCAGTCAGAGGGGGAGTGTGACTGACTCTGGCACAGTGAGTGATCTCTGCAGCCAATTTATCTTGAAGCTGCAGTTTTGGTCAGAGGGACAGAGTGGCCAACTCTGGCACAGCGAGTGGTCTCTGCAGCCAATTTAACCTGAAGCTGCAGTTTCAGTCAGAGACAGAGAGTAGCCGACTCTGGTGCAGCGAGTGGTCTCTGCAGCAAATTTAACTTGAAGCTGCAGTTTCACTCAGAGGAGAGAATGGCCAACTCTGGCGCAGCGAGTGGTCTCTGCAGCAATTTACCTTGAAGCTGCAGTTTCGGTCAGAGGGGGGGAGAGTGGCCGACTCTGGCACAGTGAGTGGTCTCTGCAGCCAATTTAACCTGAAGCTGCAGTTTTGGTCAGAGGGGACAGTGGCCAACTCTGGCTGACCAAGAAGTTGCCCCAGCATTCTGACCAGCATTCTCCCTATCAGTAAACTGAGTTTTAATGCAAGCGTTAATTGCTATGGTATGGATAACATTTTGTTAAGTGCACAGTTGCTGCCACACTTGCTTGCAGAAAGCACTGCACTCCAAATATCTAACACCCTGCTTTGTAAAATGCCTTTAGTTACTTGAGCTCTAGAAGGTGCTGCATACAAATAAATGCTATTCCATTCTACTCTCTTGTACCCTAAGTGGTTCTACACAGATCAATAAAAATCCAAGTGAATTCCAGTGATGGACCAGAGACATCAGATCATGTCATTCTGCCTGCAAAAATAAAATTTTTTGGACTTGGACTGACAGACTCACCTTTGCTTCTAGGCTCAGCAGACTCATTCAATAGTCCGATGTCCAAATCACACTCAGGCCAATGGCCATTGCCGTGGGTACATGCTGCAGCAGACCCCATTCTCGCAACATATCCCAGCACGGCAGTCTGCAAAATGGGCAACAAACTTTTTTTTCAATTAAAAAAAAAAAACAGAATGCAGGCAGAGACCAGAGAGCAGAGAAAGAGCCAGATCTGGAGAGTGACGAAGGAGAGTCTCTCCCGTAACACACGGTGATGCTATGTTCCATTCCAGCTGGCAGTTTCCAGCCATCCAATCCCTGGCCAGCCGTAATGCAGCACTAACGTCTGTGAATCCAATTTGATTGACCCGAGACGACAGCATCCGAGCTGTGACCTTCTACCCAGTCCTCTCGCCTGCTATTTGTGGTTAATTTAAAGGGCCACAGACAGGTGCATGGCAGGAATGGTGGTGGGATCATTTAATGCTGCTGGGGAGTAGCGGGACAAAATTATTTAAATCCCAAGTTTCATAAAAGTGAGGGGGTAATGCCCCCCGCTTTTGAAAGTAGGGGGCCATGGCAGCCCTGGTCCCCCCATTTTGTACTCTGCCCCTAGGTTTCTGTGCCCTAAGTTTATGATTCTGCACTTGTTTGCATTGAAACTTAGCTGCCATACCCTTGATCACTCCTCTAACTTTCTCGGATCACTACTCATTTTTTCCACCCCTCCTGGCATGTCTACCGTATACAGCAGATTTTAGTGTCATCTGCAATAAGGCATACCTTCCCATCCATCCCCTCTGCAATGTCACCAATAAAGACATTAAAGAGGACCGGTCCCAGTACTGATCCCTGTGGCACCTCACTGGTCACCTTCCTTTCCTTGGAGTGAACTCCATTTACCATCACTCTCTATCGCCTACCCCTATCCAATTTCTTAACCAGTTTACCACCGTTGGACCGACTCCTAGGTTGCCTAGCTGGCTTACGAGTCTCCTATGTGGAACTGTGTCAAGGGCCTTACTGAAATCAAGGTAGGCCACATCCACTGTTCCATCCTGATCCAGTTCCTTGGTCACCCACTCAAAGAAATCTATCAGATTGATTTGACATGACCTCCCCACTGTGAATCCATGCGGCCTCAGATCTAGTAAACGACTGATGCAAGATTTTCCACAATTCATTCCTTCAGTAGTGATTCCATTAATTCCCCCACCACTGAAGTCAGGCTGACTAGCCTGTGGTTGCAAGCCTTCTCCCCACTACCACTTTTGTGAAATGGGACTACATCTGCCCTCCTCAAATCCTCCGGAACCACTCCCGTCTCCAGTGAGTGGTTGAACAGGACTGTCACAGGTATAGCCAGTACCTCCCTGAGCTCCCTCAGTATCCTTGGCTGCACCCCATCGCCTTGTCCATGTTCAGATTTGCGAGTTCCTTCAGGACTCTCTAGTTCCACCTCCCTTTGATGCTCCTTTGACTTATCCGTGGCCCCTTGCCTTCCCCTTCCTCTGTAAACACTGAACAAAAGTACTTGTTCAGGATGTCTACTTTTTTCTGGTCCCCCTCCATGCAATCCCCCCCCCCACACACACACCCTTCCTTTCTTAGCCTTACAATCCCTCCCTTGGTCTTCCTTTTTTCACTTACATACCTGAAAAATGTCTTTTCCCCTTTTGTTACTGCCTGGGCTATTCTCTCCTCTGTATGCTCCTTTGCACCCCTGACTGCTTTCCCTGCCTCCCTCTATTTCTCCTGATACACTTCCCTATCCTCCTCCCTCTGTGTCTTCTTATACCTCCTGAATGCTAACTTTTTTGCCCTTACCTTCCCAGCCACCTCTTTTGAGAACCACAGTGGTCTCTTTTTCCTCTTGTTTTTGCTCACTTGTCTGACACAAAGGTTTGTTGCCTTCACTATGTCCCCCCTTTTAGCTTCACCCACTGTTCCTCCACTCCATCCAAGTCCCTTCCCCCCTGCCAGGGCATTGCCGAGGCATTTACCCATCCTTTTAAAATCATCCCTCCTGAAGTTCAGGACCCTCACCCTTGTGTGGTTCGATTCTGCCACAGTTCTTATATTGAAATACACTGTACAATGATCATTGGTCCCCAGTTGGCCTACCATCATCCCCAGTTGGCCTACCATCATGATGTCTGCAACATGGTCCCATTATTGAGTACAAGGTCCAATATTGACCCATCGTGAGTGGGCTCCCTTACTAGTTGCCTGAGGAATGCCCCTGTAGGGAGTCCAGGATGTCCCTGCTCTTAGCTGAAGCTGCAGTTGGGAGGCTTCAATCTACATTCAGCAGACTGAAGTTCCCACCAGCAGCACCTTGCCATTATTTGCCATCTTTTGGATGGCTTCCACCAGAACCTTATCCAACTCCCCCCTACCCCCATGCCCGTGCTGGAGGTCTATAGATCCCACCAGCGTGAATAGCAGCTCCATTCCCCATCTCTAGTGTGACCCACAGTACCACCGCCCCTCCCTGTATCTCTGTCACGTTTATGTTTTCCCTCACATAAAGCACCACTGCTCCTCCTTTATTTCCCAGACTTGGAGCATTTGCACACATGGCCTTCCAGATTTTGCTACTACCCTACTTATCAACCCCCCCTTTGCCACTCTTTCCTTACTCCCTCTGCTCTCATTCCTATCTCTCTTCATACTCCATTTTGCTTTCCTTATTAATAGGTACCCTTGGGAATTTCTCTCCCTTAAAGTTCTCCCTATTGACTACTTCAGCCTGTGTATGTGTGTGGAGGGGGGGCATTAATGCCTCCCTGCTTCCTTCCACTACCCCCTTGGCTAGTTTAAATATTCACCAAGGTAACATTTAAACCATTTACTGAACACTGCGGTTCCCCTTCTGGATGGATGCAGGCCATCTCCTCTGTATAGGCCCCATCCTTCCAGGTGGGACCCCAGTCCCCAATGTAGCTGAACCCCTCCTCTCTGCACCACTCCTTCAACCATGAGTTGAAGCTCCTGATATAGAGTACTCTATCCTCCCCCCTGTCGTAGACAGGCAACATCTCAGAAAAGGTCACTGAGCATGCTACCTGCCTAAGACTCCTCCCTAAGCTTCTTGGTGGGCTAAGTTGGGAAATGTCACTGTTAACCCTGACTACTTGAGTCCTGTTTGACAGCAGTTCAAAGGCTCTGGAGACAGACCCAACAATTTTAGTTTGCTGAGGAGTAAGCTATGGGTCACAGTATCAAAGGCCTTAGTTATATGTGTATAAGTACAGATCCCGTGTCTCTTATATTTACAAGAGTACATCCTCGAGTTCTTTGGGTGAGAGAACTGCGAAGTGCAGCTGAGCACTGCCGGCACACAAAGGTCTTGAGAAGAAACTCATAACAGACACAGGAACTATACATGTAAACATTATAAATCATGGTAAACAACTTTGTTTAAATATTCATTTTAATTCAAAATCAGAATGTGTTTCTTTGCAGTATATACAGTATGAACTTAGAACTTCAAAATCGTAGAACTATGTGCATGAAACACCCTCTTGTATGTTAATAGGGCCTTGAGGGATGTGTCTGATGATATAAGAAACTCTGAGAGTGAGGTTTGGCCGGGAGAACTACAAAGTGAATCTGAGCAGTTCTGTGCACCCAAACCTCAAAAGAGGAGTCTCTTATACCATAAGAGACACCTCTTGGAGGCCTTATGACCTTATTATTAGCTTGCCAATTTTTAAATTTATTTATATATATATATATATATATATATATATATATATATATATATTTTTAAACTAGAGATTAACATAGAAACATAGAACTCTGTCAGCAGAAAATGACCCATTGCCCCATCCCCCATAGGCGCCTCTGTTCTTCCCTTTACTACCCACTTTTGCACTCCTCCCAAGTACAGCATCCAGTCTCCCTTATGCCAACTGGATGCTCACCCTTACAATTCTTGTTTAAGCCCATATAGATATCCCAAGCCCTCTTGAACTCCCCCACTGATTTTACCCCCACCACCCATTCCAGCAGCCTATTCCGGGGACCCACCACCCTCTCAGTGAACTAGTGCCCCTTCAAATTTCCTTCGAATTTAGCCCCCCCCAGCTTTAAGCTGTGTCCCCTAGTTTCTGTGTTTTTTCCCTCATCTTGAAGATGCTCCCTTCCCTTACCTTGATGATCCCCCTCAGATATTTAAATGTTTCGACCAGAGCCCCCCTTTCTGTCCTTGTTTCCAGTGTATACTTGTCAGGCTCCTCCATCCTTTCTTCATATGACTTCTTGTGCAAGCCCCACACAATTTTGGTCACCATTCTCTGGACCCAATCCACCCTATCTATGTCACCCTTTAAGTGTGGTCTCCAGAACTGTACCCCATACTCCAGGTGTGGTCTAACCATGGACCTGCACAATGGCATGATCACCTCTCTTCTCCTACTTGTAATACCCCTCCCTAGGAATGCCAACATTCTGTTTGCCTTTCCAACCACCTTGTTTGCCACCTTTAGGTTATCTGATATGATAATCCCCAGATCCCTCTCTTGCTCCATTGCCACAATCACCTTCCCTCCCAGTGTATACCTGGCCTTTGGATTTTGTGCCCTATGTGCATTATTTTGTATTTCTTTGCATTATAGCACAGTTGTCACCCATCTGACCACTCTTTCAGCTTTGTCAGATCTTCTTTCATTTTCTCCACCCCCCCGTATATCCACCCTATTGCAGATCTTTGTGTCGTCTGCAAATAGGCATACAATAACTCCCCATTTAGACCCTCTGCTATATCCTCAATGTAAATGTAAAACAGTATCTGTCCCAATACTGACCCCTAGTGTACCCCACTTGTCACCCTTTCCTCCCTGGAATAAGCCCCATTGACAACCACTCTTTGAACTCTGCCTCCAAGACAGTTTTCCACCCAGTTTGTTAATTTCCTCCCTACCTCTAAACTGTCCAACTTGTTCACCAACCTCCTGTGAGGGATGGTGTCAAGGGCCTTACTAAAATCCAGGTAGGCCACATCCACCACCCCTCCCTGATCGCGCACCTCTGTCACCCAGTCAAAGAATTCAATAAGGTTCATCTGGCATGGCTTTCCTTCTGTAAACCCGTGCAGGCCGTTATCCTGCAGTCCACCATCTGCCAGGTACTGTACTAATATTTCTTTTGGGATTGCCTACATCAGCTTACCCACCACTGAGGTAAGACTGACTGGATGATAGTTAATCGGCTCCTCCTTTCCTCCGCTGTTGTGTAGTGGCATCACATCTGCCTTTTTCCAGTCCCCTGGGACTCTCCTAGTGTCTAAAGATAGATTTACCAGTCTCGTGAGTGGTGCCACCAGCTCCTCCCTAATCTCCCTGAGCACCCTAGGATGTAGTGCATTTGGACCCATTGCCTTGTCCACCCTTAATTTACCCATTTCCTCCAACACCCTACTCTCTGTAAAGGGACTTGTGTCCACCTCCCTATCCACCATTCCCGTATTCCACAGCTCTGATCCTTTTCCCTCTTTTTCGATTGTGAAGACTGAGCAGAAGTACTTGTTTAGCAAGTCTGCTTTTCTTCGCCCCTCTCTATCAGAGCTCCCCCCTTCCCCTTTAGCCTCATTATTCCCTGCTTGTTCTTTCTTCTCTCACTGATATATCAAATTACTTTTTGACCTCCCTGCTGGCCTCTCTTGCTATCCTTTCCTCTTAGCTCAAATGACTCAAAATAAGGTTAGTCTTTTTTGTAATTTTAGTTTGCTGTCCTCCCCTCTCTGCTGCTGAAGTGAAGTGCTCCTCCTACTGCTCCTGCACGAGAGCACATTGTACACTGAATAAGAGGTACAGTGGCTCTGCGCACTGATTGGCTGAAACCCCTTTACTGATTTATCATGGTTATAAGAGCACCTGGAATGTTAAGAAATAAACAATCTTGACTGGCTAAGAATGATGTCATGATTTATTCTAGATCTATAAAGATTGCACCAGCATGGCAGTCTGCATCAATAGCGGTTATTAGGTCATTTGTGAACTTTGAGAGGGCAGTTGTGGAGGAGTGCTTTGGTCAAAAACAGCTTGTACATCAGGCAGATGGTGTAGTTATAGTATACAATTTGCCAGCTTTATATGACTAGTTTCCTACTGATCAGGAATTTACCATATTATGGTCGCTTACCAATATTGGCTCCATTGCTTCACACTCTAGTATGTCATCCCCTTGGTTACTTAGAACCAAGGGGATGATACTAGTCACTCCCCTGGTTACTTAGAACCAGATCCAATACCACCTCTTCTCTTGGTTTCTGCTGTACATATTACTAAAGATTACAGTCATTTATGGTCTCCATAAAGGCAGAACCTGTTAAAACAACAAATTCAATTTGACCCCCCCCCCCCGCAATCTTACAAATATAATATTCTTTCTGCCTGAATTTTCTACTTACTTATTTTATAAAATGGCAGGGTAAAATTGTGTAATCTGATTGGCTCTTATTTATGTGTAAAATACAGTTTACTCATGGGTAAAAAAAGGACTGCTAAGCAGTGAACAGTCTGCAACACGGATCATGGTTAAACAACTAAAAAAAAAACAGATCAAGGGGCATTTGGAACACAGGCATTTCAATTAGCCCTCTACTGCCAGGGCTGATTTTCCACCACAAACATGGCTGCTACCTTTACACTGTAAAAACACTTTAACTAGGCCCTAAAAATAAAACTACCTTAAATAAAAAATAAAACGAATGAAATGCTGTTTCCCTGATTATCACACTCCCCTTACATACATAAACAAATTAGAAACAGCAAGTATCGTTTATAGTTTTCATTACAACTCTTTCTTTGCTGACAGTCAAAATTCCCCCTTCTATTTTTAACTGCTTATCAGGGAACTCACTACTTCTTGCCCTGACAGTGAGATAATTGAGTCTCTGGCTGTAACAAAGGCCTTTGTTGTCTCTGTGTATAGTGTGTTGGGAGAGAAACATTCTGCCAGTGGAACTGAGCAGAATTTTGAATCCATATATTCTGTGGTAAACTTTCCATGATAAACATTCCATATCTTGAATGTGGGGAACAACAGAGAAAAAAAAACAGGAAGAAGAAAGTACGCAATAATACAATGACATCATCAATGACATCATTTGCAGTGGGCAGAAGGATTACTTTATCACAAGTGCACAAAGTAAATCCATTTTTTCTACATATAAACAAGCTTTTCCCAATAGTCAAAAGTAAAAAAAGGAGTCAATTTTATAAGTGCAATAAGGCACTCAGGGGTGTGTGTAAACCATATTTTACAGCACGGCCAGCAGCTGAAGTCACTCGGCCGTTGGCCTCGTGCCTTACTACGCCCCTGTCCGTGCTGTAAAATATGATTTACACACACCCCTTTGTGCCTTATTGCTTACTTATCTCCAGTAGGAGTTGAGGTCTCTTTGTGTTCACATCGAGGCCCTGCTGTGACATTGTCCAACCACCAAAACTCAAGGTAGACCACCCATCAGCTTGTTCCCTATTCTAAAATGTAACTGTCTGAATTGACTTCTTTTATATAAAAATGCACTGCCTATATTGACTTCCTTTAATTAATGTGCAGTCCCCAATCAATGGGTAGGTAACTGGTGAGGAGCTAGCTAATGAGAGACATACATCTTCCAAGCATCAAGCAAACACAAAATTGGCAGCTCAACCCTTGCTCATTCACAAATTTACCAGTTTATGGCATATATCAGTTAAAACAGAGAATTCAGTGAACACACTCTCCACCATGGCAAATCTTATAAATAGAATATTATTTCTGCCCTGCCCTGCTGTTTCTGTTATCCAATTTATATCACTATGGTTGACATCTCCTACTATCAATCAATCAATCAATCAATCTAATCTTTATTTATCCAGGCGGGTACCATGGAGCAAGGCTCATTTGCAAGATGGACCTAGTCATAACAAAAATCATATTACAGTAACACAGTAAAACAAGGTACAGTGTCAGAGAAGTAAAAAATATACAAATGTACGGAATAGAGTAATTCATGCATATAATCAAGATATATACATTAATGTTGAGCAGAGTGGCCTTTTCAATGGATAGGCTCAAAAAGTGGATGTAGCTGGTAAGTTCACTGGAGAGTACCTGATTAGGAAGATAATTATGGGGATGGTGAAGTTAACCAGAATACATCAGGGAGGAGAGTGGCACCTGGCCAAGGCAGCAACTGATGGATCCAGGGAGAGTCTGTAAGGGGACTAAGACAGGGGAGAGATGGAGAGGGAGACTGAGGCAGGAGGCCAGGCAAAAGGGAGGTAAGGTTGGATAGGAGAGAGACAGGAAGGGAGGTGAACTAGCGATGTGGGAAACAATTGCAGGATTCCTTCACGGAGCGGTCATAGAGCAACTTGAAAATATTCAGACTAACGGGACAATTCAACTTCAAGCTTTTTTGCATATTGTTCCACAATGATGGTAGCATCAAACTTATAGCTGCTCTAATGAAATGAGATTTGACCTTAGGTATTTGCAAGGCAATTAGGGAGTGACTTCTTAGGGAACAGGAACCTAACACACACACACAGGGGAATACAATCCGAGAAGTATGATAGAAGCTTTTTGGTAACTGCTCTGAATGCCCATAGAATGGCATTTCTATTTCTACTAAAACTACCAAACATACTGTACCTACATTGTCATGTTATTCTGTGATCATTTCCGTATCTAAATCTCTGAAACAGTTATTGCCTGGATGCCTATAGCCCTGCCCAATTAGATACGTATATGTTGTCGGCAGATAAGGGCCTTGTGGCCCATCCAGTCTGCCCTATCCCTCTTTCTAATGCTTAAGGAACCCTAGATGCTACAAGCTCCCCTCCTTTAGCCCTAGCTTGATAATTCTCATGTGCCTATCCCATGCATTCTTGAATCCCTGACTTATAACTGCTGTTCCATGTTTACCTTCTGCCCTTATACATAATGTCTCAATTATACCCTCCATACCCCTGAATCTCATCTCTTCCTCAGTTTTGAGTGATTCCATTACATATACACTGCCTCTCCTTCCCTCACACCCTATCCTGGGACCCCTTCTCTTCTCTCTTTTTATTAACAATATAGCTGACATTCTCCAGTTCTGCTCTTCCATTCTTTATGAGGATGATCTTGTCCTCTACTTCAGCTCTGACAAGGTTACCAGCATAAATGCATACCTCTCCTCCGACTTCAAGAATGTACAAAACTGGCTAACTGCCCACAAGCTTGTGCTCAATACAAAGAAAACTCAAGCTATGCTACTAGGCTCTGCTCCCAAGCTCAGGGCCTGTCATACACCCTTGTTGGTGTGCGGCTCAGGTGGGACACACAGATTGTGTAACATCTTTTAAGTACCTGGGAGTCATTGCGGATCAATCCCTGGACTTCAATTTACATATTCAGGCCACCTGTAAAGCTAAACTGGGAATTGCTTACAAGATAAGCCACATGCTAACTCCCTCCACTAAATTGGCTATTGCTAGAGGCATCCTTCTCCCTGCCCTCACATATGGTGCTCCCACTTTTGCAACTGCAAAGAAAACGACCCTTCATAACTGGGATGTTACTTATAATAGTATATGTCGCTATACCTCATCATTTCCTTGCCTCAAGCACCACTGCCAACTTTACAGTGATCTGGGATGGCTCTCTCCCTCTGCCTATCGACAACACTCATTAGGCTCTCTCATTGATTCGGTTCTCTGGAATCAAGCTCCATCCTCACTTGCTGTGAAACTTGTACCTCAATCCTTATATGGATTGCGTTCGCCTGATAAGTCTCAACTCTATGTACCAAGGTATCAAACATCCAAAGGCACTGAAGCCTTCCATCATGCTGCCCCTAAGCTCTGGAACTCCCTTCCTCTAGCTCTTCGGCAGGCAAGTTCCCATCTCAGCTTTAAAAGGAAACTACGCCAGTATCTAACTTTAGTAAACCCCTGCACTTGTTTTGACCCCACTTAATTCCTCTCTTGCCTCATTTCCAAATAATTTCTTCCACCTTGCTCCCCTTTCCTCATCTCACAACCCTTCCCATCTCTGCAGCTCAACTTCTGCCTCCCCCCATAAATCCCCTAATGCCTTTCTTGATGCACCTAAAGTCTACCTAGCTTACCTATGTTTACCTTCTTGACTGTGCCTATATTGACTTCATGCTACTTTGCATAAAGTTTTGTATCTCAACTGTATGTACCTATTTGCTAAATGATGCCCACCATATGTGTAATCTAATATGTTATATAATAATGTTTTTTTATCTCATGTTTACGTTGCTTGACTGTATGTATTACATTTCACTGACTGTTTAACCTACACTTATGTTTTGTTCCTGTATTAATGCAATGTATTTGTTTTTACCTATCTGTTGTACTCTCCCGGGTCGTGCCTGAAAATAGTTGTTTCATGGCTAGTGCACCTATCCGGTTAACAAAAACTAACTAAATAAATAAATGACCCTATTAAGCCTTTTTGCTGCACTCCACTTGTCTGTGTGGTATCCAATGACTTTTGTCCCCAGTATGCGAGACACCAAGTGGACCCCAGTCAGGGACAAACTTCACTTGACCAATTGGAGCCAGGAGACAGCAAAGTAAGGCTGGAGCCTGAGGGGGCCCTAATGAGCACGGTTAGCTCTAGCACCTTATCTGTTTGCGGTAACTGCAGCTTTTGTGGCCCCTTGAGCCCTCTGATTAGGGACGATGAGGTCTGCAGAGACTGCCCAGCTTACAGCCAGGTGAAGATGTTGGAGGAGTCTGGTCTGCCCTCTCTTTGAGACCATCTTGCCAGCTGTGCTCTGAAACCTCCACATCATATATGCCAAGAAAATAGGTGTGCTTACTAATAAGACACAATCTAGGTCCCTCAGAATCCTTCCCATATGGCTACCCTCCAGGAGTAACTTCCTCTCATTTGGCTGCTGTCCTCTAATTCAGCAATAAGGCATGACAAAGTGTGTGTTATCATGTAATAACGTCACTCTTGGGGTGGGTTGAGGCACGAGGCGAAGCCGAGTGCTTCAGCTACCCCAGGTGTGATGTTATTACACGATAACACACACCATGGAGTGCCTTATTGCAATTATACAATGGCTCGATGTTATACAAAACAAAAATAAAAATAAAAATGTTTTTAGCAGATTTTTAGTGAGGCAGTATATCTTTGTTTCTGAAAAATAAAAGCCATATCTGCCATATGCTCATCCAAAAAATCAACACAGTGATGTTATTGTGTGATATCATCACTGTCTCAGACACAAACTGACCAATCAGAGTCCAGGAGATTTTCTTGCCGTTGTATAATCTCCATTATTTTAGTGAAAGTAGAGGGAAGTAGCATTCTAGAGTGATGGTCTGCTGTGTGTTATGTTTTCCTCTGGGGTTACAATCAAATAGAAGTGAGCAAGGCACAGAAGGTAGCTGCAAACACAGGGCAACTTTACTATCACGAAGACAAGATGCACACAACACAGAAGGTTGAAATTTCAGTTTTGTCACCACCTTTTGTAGTCAAAGTGGTGCTGTGAGAAATATCATTAATAAAAACTAGATTATGTTTATGTCTGATGCTGTTTTTCATAATTACAGAAGGGAATTACCAAGAATTGTTTATAAGAGGGGTACCAGTCTTGGTCATAGGTTAGTACACAGTCTGCAGCCCAGGCAGGAAATATCTCCCACAGTTCCCTCATGGTTTCCCCCTTTATCCAAAGGAGATTTTATGCGTGGCTGATGCAAGTTTTGCCCTTCTATGCTTAAAACCACTAACTTCACAAGTGCTAATGCAATCAAAACATTTAACATACGTGCTTTTATTAACTGTGATACTAGTTATGTGGTTTATTTGGCAACATGTATTTGTGGGTCTTTTTACGTGGAAAAAAACACATGCAGTTTTAAATTGCATGTTGGTGAGCACATTAGGAGCATAGACAAAGTGGATTTGGCAAATGCTCTAGCTAATCATACACATGTGCAAACTAATGCCAGTGAACATCAGTTCAAATTCACTGGCATTGAAAAAGTAAGATTGGGTAGGGAGGAACATAAGTGATTTGATCCTCTATAGGGAAGCACTCTGGATTATACAATTGGTAGCTTTATCCTCCTGGCCACAATGATAAAATAGATTATGTGTCACTTATAAAGCGTGTAAGCCCCCCACCCTTGCCTTTTTTGCAAATGACAGGTGGTATACTGTTTGAATCTGACAGCAGTACCAGGTGGGGACTGGGTTCGGGGAGGAACAGGTTACTTGGCACAAGGGCTAGGTTTGGCTACTCTGCACAGGGGCGCCCAAGTAACTCCGAACACAGGAAGCAATAACTGTAATGTCCAACACCAGAAATGGGATTCTAAAGTGTGGCTTTATTCACATCCAAACAAAGCATAGATGGACCCCCATGGGGCTACACTTCTGGTAATGCAGATTAAGAGAAACAAGAACCCTTCTTCAACACTTCAGCCCTCAGGCTCTGAACCCACTGGGAACACTGCCCAAACTTGCACGCTGCTTTGGGTTCACAGCCCAAACTTGTACACTATTCTGGGTTGTCCCTGGCTCGGCCCCCCTGCCGGCCACTTGGATACCTTCCATATGTCATGGAAACCTTTTCTGGTGGCTCCCTAAACCACCTAAGAGCACCTCAGCTCTATCAGGGAATTCTCCTTTTAATCCCACGTCTGGGCACTTTCCTCAGGCACTGGCCAAGTACCTGAGAGAAAGTAAAGGTGCCACAGAGCAAATCCGTAGAGGTGAATTTGGTTACTACTGATGGGGGGTCTCCCACCTCTCGCTTCCACAATTCATACCCGGCTATTTCTCTGGACATTAAACATCTCATTCTGTAAAGCTTGGCAATGTAGATTAAGGCTAAATGTATGTCACATTTCCTCTACTTGTCTTGCTTTCCCATTGTGCTGGACTTGAACATACTTTTACTTGGCTTAGCCCATTGCTCTAGGCCTCCCCACTGATTAAGCAGTCCAATCCCCACTTTACTTCACTGTTTGTGCTGGACTTGAACCTACTTGAGTTAACCGGCAATGTCTATTACACTAGACCTCCTACAGATTAAGTAGTCCAATTCCCACGTTTCAACAGTTCAGGTGAAAAATATAGGCCCTCTGTCAGAGCGAACTCACCCTTTGGTTGCAGGTGCCCCTACAGCTTCTGGTGCCACAGCACAACTTGAAATAGGCAGCATTTTCCTTAGCTGGAACCAGGAGGGTTGCCCCTGGAAAACAAGCAAACTTTTCCACCCACATCCCCTCAGGGATGGGGCACATGGACCAGTAACAGCGGTCTCCACCACTTCAAAAATTGGCTTACTGTGTTCCTCTTTCAGTGGAAACACACACATCCCTTACAGTAGCTCTAAAACACAGCTTAAGACTCTGAGAGCCTGCACACAGACTGTTGTGCTGCTCCTCTCTCCAAGACTGCACACAGACTCTGTTCAAAAATCCTCAACATTCTATCCTAACTTCCAACTGCAGCATTCCAGTGTGGCTCATGCAGCTGCGAGAGTTCTATGGTGATGTCATCCCTCAGTCTCAGCTGAGACTGAGAACAGAGTGAGACAGTGTGAAATCCATTTAACTGGAGTTTCACAAGCTGCCTTCCCTGCCTACCACTAGGTCTTACTGGGATTCTAGTAACCCTGGGTAACAAGGGGGTTATAAGCGGAACTGTAGATAATTATTATGCCTTCAGTTTTTTTTGTTTTTTTTTACTTTTTCTCTTTATCTCTCCTGTCTGCTCTCGGAGCCCACTCCTTCTGTCCACTCATTTTTCCCCCATTCCACCTCCGTGGGATCTGCCCCTAGAGTGCCTCCTCTCTCCTCCTGTACAGTGGGGTCTGTCCCTTCTTGGTGGTCTGGATGGAACCGGAGCGGCTTTCATCCAGGGCTGCCGAGAGGTGTTTTCCATTTTCTCCCCTTGGTCCCCTACCCTCTGAGACGTCGAGCACTAGGACGTACGTCCTGAGTGGTGGCATGCTGCCGCATGCCAAGCCTCTCATGCACCAGCAACGTCCCCCCTCCCTGGCTCCGGCGAATGGAGCCGCCGCTATCCCTTCCTGATGTCGGTGCTTCCACCGGCTATGGAAGGGATGCAGAATGCAGGCGCGTTCTTGGTCTCCCACCCCTGAGGGAGGAGAGCATCCATTGGGACGCTCGATCCTCCCTCTCCCCTGCCGACCCCCGACCACCTGAGTCTGTTCCCGAACCCAGGTCACCGGCATAGTGCGAGGTGTGGCATCCAGCACCTCAACCCTCAGCACCACCGGGCCGGCTATGCCTTCAGTTTTACTTGTTCTGTTTAAAAATCTCCTTGTATTTTGTCACTAATGTCTTTTTTTATATATATATTTCCTCTCTCATTTTTGCTAACAGTTAGTGTTTATGGGAGATCACCATTGTTAAGGGCCAAATGAAAGTGCAGAGACCTAGAGATATTATCTGAAGATACACTACAGGAATTCAGAAGCTATTTCTGTAATTTCTTTAAATTGTTCCCATTATCCTTTATGGCATGAGTTTAACTGCTAGCTTACTCTAGTTTCACACTTAAATTAATTGCTAATCACTTTTGTAATGGATTATTTATTGATCATACAATTGGTTATAGTACTTAAGATGCAACTTTGGCAGCTAGCAACCTATCCCCTTTTGAAGAAGCCTCCAGGCGAAACCGGTCAGGGGTCTCTTCTCCTGTTTGCTGCTGCTGTGTTTTGGCTTTGTATGTGAGTACCCTGTGCTTGCTGTTTCTGTTTCATCACAATTTTGTGGTTTTGTAAATAAACTTTTTGCAGCATAGACCGGTGCCAGTTCTTTTTGTTTTGCTGCTTTAGGTTTGACTGGGCACGATCATTTGCCATGGAGCACAGTCTCTGTTTGCTGATTATTTTATTTTTCATTATACTCTTTAGCCCCATTTATTATCAGTGTGACCCATCTCTGATTAATCACCCCCAGACCCCTCCTTCCCCATCTCTGGCACTTACTGCCAACTCTAGAAGGCCACCAGTGTAGCCCCTGCACTGTGGTAGGCTCTGGGGTTGTACAGTGGCTTCCTTTTTGTTTGTCTAGCATGCATGAGGCAGCATGGCCAGTGGGGGTGGCAGGGCCCGAGAGACACCAGCATCATGCAGCGAGCAGGGCTTTTCCTCTTAGTTTCTCCCCAGGACACTGGCAGGCAAGGTGTAATGGAGTCTGTGCACACTGGGAATGCTTATGCTTCATCACAGCTGGTGTCCTTCCAACCTCTGCTGCTCTGACTACACCTTCACCAGCGGTCACCCAGGTGGACATATTGTAGTGAAGCCTGCAATCCTCTGCCCTACAGGAGGAGATTGTTCAATAGGATTCTCAGTCCTCCTACCTCTGGCCAAACCCTGATGCCCCAAGCTCATTCCCGTGGGTTGCCGGTGTCACTAGCACTAGCCCTAGCACCGCACCAATGGGCTAGTTAGACTTGTGTTATTATGGTGCACTAGCATATTGCCTTTTTCACTTTCATGTACATACATTTCTATATTGTATTTGGCATATTTTTAATTTTATTTTTATACTTGTTAGCCGATGAGCAAAATGCCAGTTTTCACACGTGACAAGTACAAGAATACAAATAATAAAAAACAATAACTACAATACACAAACATAACTTACAGAATACAATACACACAACTGAACGTTAAATACAGGTGCACTGGTTCTTTAAAATGAGCCATTGTTGTAATCTGATTTTAAAGGACTTGATCGTTGCACAGTTAACAATTTCATCAAGTATGGAACTGTAAAAAGCAGAAGCCATAAATAATATAGAGTTTTGTTCTATTGACTTTTTGGAAAAAAGAAATTTTAAAAACATACTTGCTTTGTGATCTAGTTCCTTGGGTATTGATGGTCCTAGACATAACCGTTTGTGGAAGCAAATCAATAATTCTCTTATGGAACATGGTACCTACTAGTCATCTATACAATTTTCACTTTTGGAAAGTACAGTTATGTAAGAACTTATCATAACAGTAGATCTTCAAGAGAGGCTCTTGCAGTAGGTATTCACAGATAGGACTAAGCCACCAGGTGTCAGGACCCAAGGGAACATTTTCTAGCTAGCAGTCTCTGGTGGGGGATCACCCCCACATCCGGTGACCAGCGTCAGATGATGTCAGTATAAAGGGGCAGTCCCCCATGCCTACCTTCCAGTTCTTTCCCGCCAAAGGCCAAAAAAGGCAAGATAAGACAGAAGAGGATATGCCCCCATGGAAAGGAAGACAAGAGACTTAGGGGGATGGAGGGTGGAAAGGTAATACCTACTGCAAGAGCCTCTCTCAGAGATCTACTGTTATGGTAAGTTCTTACGTAACTGTACTATCTTACTTCTTGCAGCAGGAATTCACAGATAGGACTGAGTCCCAAGCAGTCTGGAACAAAGAGAAAACTGGGAGGTGGATTGTCATCCACAATATAACCCTCAAGGCTGAGCAGGTCACATGAAAGAAGACTCTGCAGAACAGCCAACCCGAAGCCTACTCTACGGCAAGAGGCAATGTCCAAACTGTAGTGTTTTGTAAAGGTATGGACCGAAGTCCAGGTTGCAGCTGTGCAGATGTCTGCTGTGGACACATTCCTGAAACAAGCAGCAGAGGCAGCTACTGTACTCCCCTAGTGGAGTGACCTCGGACCTGACCCAGGAGGGTCTTGTTGTACTTATCGTAACAGAAAGTGATACAATTGGCCAACCATTTGGAAAGGCATTGCTTGGAAACAGCATCACCTTCTCATTTGTGAGTGAAAGAAACAAAGAGCTGATCAGTCTTCCTGAGATCCTTAGTCCGATTGGTGTAGTATCTCAGGATACTGTGAACATCCAGAGTATGTAAGAGGTACTCCCCTTGATTGGAGTGTTGCGTAAAGAAAGCCGGTAACTCAGTGGATTGATTCAGCGTAGATTCAGCCACCACATTAGGAAAAAACTTAGGGTTGGTGCGTAGAGCCACACGTTTCTTATGGATATCAAATACGGGATTTTACACATCAAGGCTTGAAGCTCGGAAATGTACTGAGCAGAAGTGATGGCCACTAGGAAGAGTGTCTTCCAAGAAACAAACTTTAAGTCTGCTTCTGCTACCGGCTAGAAAGGAGGCGGTGTGAGCTTCTCTAGGATAAAATTCAAGTCCCATGGAGGGGCAGGATTGTGGATGGGGGTCTCAGGTGGAGAACCCCTGTAAGAAAAGTCTTAGAGACTTCCAACTGAGCAAAAGTCCTGTCTCCAAAGGGAATGTGGTAGGCTGAAATAGCTGCCATATGGACTTTTAAAGAGGAGTGGCTGAGACCCAGGTCGAAGAGGTGACGCATGTAATCCAGAACTTTGTTGGCTGGGCATGATAAGGGCTCTAAGTCTTTAGAATATACCCAGATGGAAAACCATTTCCACTTCATAGTGTAGGTGGACTTGGTGGAAGGCTTCCTTGTCTCCACTAAAATGTTCGCTACTAAGTGAGAGACTCCAAAGCAGGCTTTGGCTATGTCTGCAGGAGCCACACATGAAGATGAAGGGATTTGAGGCCTGGGTGAAGAAGGGTCCTCTGATCCTGGGTCAATAAGTGCTGCGACAGAAGAAGAGGAAGAGGAGGTTCCTCTGAAAGCTGTTGCAGAAGACAGAACCAAACTTGCCTGGGCCAGAAGGGGGCGATGAGAATCATTCGAGTCCCTTCTGATCTGAGTTTGTTCAAGACCCTTGGAATCAAAGGAATGGGAGGGAAGGCATAAACATATCTGTCCCTCCAACAGAGAGACAGAGCGTCCTGCCAGAAAATGTCTTGCTCTGGAGCGAGCGAGCAAAAGGCGGTAAGTTTTGCATTTTGGGGGGAGGCGAAGAGGTCTACGTGACGTGTCCCCCACTGCTGAAAGATGTTGTTTATGACCTGTTGGTCTAACTCCCATTCATGAGTCCTGGCTGAGGATTGACTGAGTTCATCTGCCAGGGTGTTTTCCACTCCCAGAACATGAACTGCGGTCAGGTGAAGGTCGTGCTGGGCTGCCCAATACCAGACTCTCATTGCCTCCCAACACAGGGGATATGAACGTGTTCCTACCTGTTTGTTGAGGTACCAGATTACACACATTTTGTCTGATTGGATGAGAAGATGACCAGGAAGAATGAAGGGAAGAAGAGCCTGTAGGGCATATAG
Organism: Neoceratodus forsteri; assembly: GCA_016271365.2. Lineage (NCBI taxonomy): Eukaryota > Metazoa > Chordata > Ceratodontiformes > Ceratodontidae > Neoceratodus > Neoceratodus forsteri. The sequence continues at coordinate 426,732,722 of CM028138.1, forward strand.
GACTGCCCTCAGTTCATGCACATTGATGTGCAGTTTCTGCTCGAACAGGGACCAGCTGATCTGAGTCCTGTGAGACCCTAGATGGACACCCCAGCCCTCCCTTGATGCATCCATTGTCAACGTCTGGGAAGGAGGAGCAATGCAGAATGGAACTCCTAGACACAGGTTCTCCTGAAGCATCCACCAGTGCAAGTCCCTGCTCATGGGATCCGACACTAGCACCTCTTGGTCTAGATCGTCCATGGTTTGGTCCCATTGTGACCGAAGCATCCATTGAGAAATCCTCATATGGAGCCGAGCGAATGGAACTGTCAGAATGGCAGCCGCCATGAGCCTGAGGAGGTGGAGGACTGACCTGGCTCCGACCCATCTGTGACTGGACAGAAGACGAGCCTGATTCTGAAGGGTCTTGATCCTGTCTGGAGGCAAAAAGGCTTTGCCTGTGGTCATGTCCAGTATCGCCCCTATAAATTGGAGGCATTGGCAAGGGACCAAATGGGACTTGGCCTGGTTGATGGTAATACCCATGCTGGTAAAAACCCGCAGGGTAAGGGAAAGGGAGTGCTGGAGTTCTTCCCTGGATGGGGCCACCAGGAGCCAATCATCCAGGTACAGGAAGACCTGTGCACCTTGGGTACGTAGGTGGGCTGCTATCATGGACAGGCATTTGGTAAACACTTGGGGAGCCAAGGACAGACCAAATGGGAGGGCCTTGAACTGGTAGTGGTCCCCTGAAAACAAAAACAGAGGTATTTGCAATGGAAAAGACATATGGGGATATGCAGGTATGCATCCTGCATATCCAGAGCATATAGCCACTGTCCCGGCCGGAGTAATGGTAGAAGGCTCTTCAAGGAGAGCATTCTGAAGCATTTGTACTCCATGACCATGTTCGGGGAGCTGAGGTCTAGGATTGGCTTCAAGTCTCTCGTCTTCTTTGGAACTAGAAAGAATGGGAGGAATAATAACCTGTCCCCCAAAGATGAGTGGGGACTGGCTCTATCGCTGCCTTTGACAGAAGGGATAGGATTTCTTCTAGAACCAGAGGAAGATATTACAGGGAGTAAGATGACTAAGGGGGTGGTTTTCAAGGAGGTTTCTGTAGAAACTCTATCAAGTGTCCGGCAGATATTAGCTGGAGCACCCAAGCGTCTGATGTTATCCTTTCCCAACCTGGAAGATGGGAGGAGACTCTCCCCCCTATCAGTTCCTCTGGAATGGCCAGAGGCAGAGGGAGAGGCAGGGAGTCAGGAGGTGTGGGGCAGCACAGCAGCCAAGGCTCCCATGAACTTTTTGCTGGGGGGAGTCTTGGTTGCTGGAGGGGCCCGATGTTTGTTGGCACGCTTTCCTTGATTGGGCTTTTGTTTTTGTCATGTATGGCAATGAAAAGGATGTCACTGCCCCTGAGGGGGCCTGCACAAAGTCTGGAACAACTTTAGTGCAGTGCTCTTCTCTTGCAGTTCAGTTATAATGTCCTTGACATCACCCCAAAACAGCACCGAACCCCTGAAGGGAGCATCCTGTATAGCGGACTGTACTTCAGGGACCAATCCTGACACACAGAGCCAGGTATGATGCTGTAGACCTACGGTGAAAGCCGAGCTCCTGCTAGCTGTGTCCACTGTGTCATAGGTGGCACGAAGCATGTGCCTACAGGCAAAACAAGCAGAACGGACCAGGTCTCCCAGTTCCTGCTTAGTTTTTGAATCAGGCAGGGAGTCCAGCTTGGATTCCACCTAGCTAAGGATGGAATTCTGGAAATCCCCCATGTAGCCAACATAGTTGAGGGCCCTGATGCCCAGGGTCAAAGAGGAATAAATCTTATTCCTGTGCTGATCCAGAAGCTGGGATTCCTTGTCAGGCGGGGACGAGCTCAGATGTTTGGGTTGGCGGAGCAGCTGTGGGTGGCGCTGATCACAACCGAATCCGCCTTAGGGTGAAGACTAAGGAAGTATTTACCCTCCAGAGCCTGGTATAGCCTATCCACCTCCCTTGGAAGGGGGGGCTAGCATGGATGGTTGTTTCCAGGTAGTGGAAACAAGATCAGTGTGAGGTTCTATCCAGGGTGGAATCAGTGTGGGAGTGGTCTCGGGCAGATCCGGATGAGCAGTGAGCTTCTTACACTGTGGGTCTGGCTCCACTGATTGCCACTGATGTGTCTCCTGGATCTTCCTCAAGAGTTCCAGAAAGAAGGGTCCTCTGGACGGGACTTCGAACGGTCCCTTGGCCTTGGGCGTTCTGGAGTATGGGGTTCGTCTCCATGATCAGAGTGGTCGGACTCGGAATCTGAGTCAGATGGCTCTGAGGTAGAAGAAGAAGACTCCTCCCTGGGAGGGAGAGGAATAACCCCTCTTGGATGCCCCCAGCGGTGTGTGTCCTCCCCACCCCGGGCGCCAGAAGGTTCTCCTCTGGCATTGGGTAAAGGGAAGGGAGTCTCTCATCACCGACTTAGGGGGTCTGGCGTAGTGACCGACATTGGGAGACAGCTCTTGACCTCCTTGGTGAGCTGAGCCTTGGGCCAGGTCTCCTTCAGATCCTTGGCGGCTTGCAGGATGGGCGGCAGAGAAGGAGGAGGGGGGCTCGGATATGGGTAGTGTGGGTACCCGTATTAAGAGTATCCATAGCCCGATAGTAGGAAGCCCGGTCGGGTACTGAGGCATCAAGTACTGCAGTGCTGGGTAATGTGGCATCAGGTACTGCGGCGTCGGATACGAAGGAGCCGGGTTCTGCAGCACCAAGTATTGCGGTGTTGGGTACCCTGGCACTAGGGGCTCTGATGGAGCAGAGGGTCCTGGCAAAGGCCCTGCTGGCAGACTCGACGGAGGAGGCGTCGGTCCCGTGGGCATCGGGCCTGAAATAGGGAGACCGCCGAACGGGTCCGACGGTCCTGATGGAGGAACAGGTCTTCCGTCGAGCAAAGGGATGCCGGAGGGCAGCGTCGGGTTGGCCGGCATCGGGTCCGGCATTCGAGGATCCGGCGTCAGAGGGTCCTGTGTGGGGGAGGGACCCCTGACAGCAGCGTCCCAAGGTCGTCGGACTCAACCGGGGAAGGAGGGTTGAAATCCCCGGGTGTGAACTGACGGGACGCATGGACCTCAGTAGGCAATGAGGTTATCCGTTGTGGAGAGCCTGGGGTGTCAGGCGTGATGATAGGGTCTGACACAGGCAAGCTGACCAGGTGGTTGTCAGGGAAACCGGCGACCGTCTTGTCAGCAGTGTCCGGGCGGACATCGGAGGAGCCATTGTCCAACTTATCAGACTCCCTGTCTGAGGAAGGCCATGAAGGAGTGATGGCTTTGTCGGAAGGGGGGTGGGCTGGGCGAACACCTGAGGAGGTGAGCGTCTTAGCAGCCCTGTCCGGGCGGGTGTCGGTGGGACCGACGTCTGACTTAATGGACCCGCTAGAACTGGAAGGCCACAGTGGAGGAGGGGCCTTGACGATAGCAGAGGCCTCCTTTGCCCCGGAGGCTCCTGAGGGGCCCAAGCATGAGCCTGACGGGAGGGGCGACTCCTTCTTGGTAGCAACCAAGATGGCCATCATAGAGCAATCCCCTGGAGGGAATGATACCTGTAAGGCCGCAACTTCAGCTGAAGTCGCTGCTGTTGTGGAAGATGAATCCCACTCCCAGTGCTTCTCTTTCTCCCATTTCTTTTTGTGGCCTTCAGGGGAGGTTGACACCTGCCTAAGTTTCTTTTACTCCTTCTCCATGGATGCCATTTTCTTTTTGAGGAGATGGGCTTCCAGGGACTGCTGCCTTCGCTTGCGGGTAGCTGAGTTGTATTTCTGGCAGTGCTGGCACTTCTCCACGGGGTGGTCTGGGCCTAGACAGAAGAGGCATAAGGAGTGGCTGTCCTTGTGTAAAAGCAGGCAACCACATGAGTTGCACTTGTTTTTATGTGATTCGAAGGGCGTCGGGGACAACATACACAGCAGATGGTATGAGAAAAAAAGAAGAAATTAAAGAAAAAAGGTTGATAGAGTTGAAAACTTTACAACCGACAAAGGTACTGACAAGGGCTGTTCTATCGTGAGGAATTTTCACAAGCCAATGGCAGGAAAGAACGGGAAGGTGGGTGTGGGGGACCTCCCCTTTATACCGTCATCTGACGCTGGTCACCTGATGTAGGGGCGGCCCCCCACCACAGTCTGCTAGCTAGAAGTTTTCCATGGGGTCCTGACACCTGGTGGCTTAGTCCTATCTGTGAATACCTACTGCAAGAGCCCTCTTGAAGTAAGATCTTTATTTTTTTCTCTGTTACAGAACTTTCCCCTTATAACCTTCTCCATGTCGCACCTGGAAATGAGCTCTGGCTCAGTGTGCCACTCCACGTCATCAGCTTAAAACAAATAAATAATGAATAGCGTAACCAGGGGGCAGCCATCCAGTGGAAGAAGCAGCCCGCTTTCCCCATGGCAGGTAGCATTCAAGTCAGATGATTCCCTGCCTTGGTCGATCAGCTACTGACAACCCAAAAGCAGGCTGTACAGATGCTGTGCTAGCAAGCCAGCATAGGAGCAGTAAATCACAATTATGTACTTATTGTAACTGTCGATCTTCCCAAATATCTTTATCACTGATTCACACATATGGGTCACAGGGACAGAGGCACTAGGTCCCTGGGGGTGCTTTTTCCTCTGGGAAGGGAACCGATGTCAGGTATATGTGCCACCCATGTGTGTAGCACATCTCACGTGGTGCCATGCCTCAGCTAATAACCACTGTCAACTCCCTCATGCACCTAGTTCTGACTGCCAGGAGTGAAACAAAGTGGGGAGAAAATTAAAAAAGAGGACTAGAGACTTTTTAGTCCAAAGGGATAGTAAAAGAATATAAGATATAAAATAAACAACTAAACAGAACCCAACTACAAACTTAGAGACTAAGGGTTGAGCCTACAAGGTGGCAGGAGGGTAGCAGGTCTAAAAAAGGAGCCACAGCCTCTTATCACTAGCAAAACAGTGTTGGGGTAGTAATAGGAAGAGATCGGGTAGCAACATTGAGCAAAAGGCTCTGACAGAGTTGCAGAAGGGGTACCCAAATTGGAACCCCTGTGAGACTGAGATGGCAAATAATGACAAACCAGAAAACAACATTGGGACTTCCAAAAAGGTAATAACTCTATGCCACAGGGTAAGCTGAGTAAATCCCTAACCCTATGTTCTGCAGAACAGAGAAAAGGGGAGTAGCATAGGAGTTGCAGGTCTAGCAACCCTAGGAAGTCAAGATGTGGGTCTCTCCTCTGGCAAGTTCAAGGTGAAAACACACAGAGAGGAGAATGTGATACAAACCATAAAATTTGAACATGAGGAAGAACATGACATGCTTCTCCTCACAAATACAGGGATATACCCTGAGTGTGGCTACAACATTAATCCAGGCAAGTGCATGGCACCCCTCCATGGTCAGAGCACCTGCTCGGTGGAGTTAGACTGGATAGTGCCAGAGGCACATATTGCATTACTAACAACAATTAACTAACTAACCAGGATATACCTTATAGGGGATATACCCTGGGCACGGAGAAGGAAGGAGAAAAGATAGAGGGAAGGCAGCTACCTACCCACTCCAGGAAAGGAACGGCTCACAGCTGAGTGGAGGATGGAGGCGGGTGGGCATTTGAATCAATGGTGAAGATTTTCAGAAAGCTCAACAATTATGGTAAATACTAGTGATGCATGGATATCTGACCCGGAGATCCGATCCGGTCGGATATCAGGCTTTTTACCCATATCCGACCCAATCGGTTTTTAAATTTAAATCAGGTCGGGTCGAGTATTTTGCAGCTCTTGAAATGGGCTTCCTTTCATAGTTTGGAAAGCCGTTGGGCTGTTTTTTTTACATAATGCTGGACTTTGGAACTGATCCTGAAATGGGCTTCAGCAGACTACTCCAGGAACAGCTGCTTACCCCTTCTGCTAATATCAAGGAGATACACTTTTAGAGACCTGAAAGCTGTAATCTTTTGTTGAGAGATATTTGGAACTCCGGCTGCTCGAGTTTTTGACTTAAGAGAAGTCAGCCTGCATAGTTGAAATCTACTAACGTTAATACTGGGGAGGACAATCCTAGGCTAACTAGTGACTGTTTTTGATGTTTTAATTACAATACTCTAGGTTAGCCTAGGATTGTCCTCCCCAGTGTTAACTTTTAAGTAGTGCTGGACTTTGGAACTGATCCTGAAATGGGCTTCAGCAGACTACTCCAGAAACAAGTTTTTGACTTAAGAGAAGTCAGCCTGCGTAGTTGAAATCTACTTAAAAGTTAATACCAGTGACTGTTTTGATGTTTTTATTACAATACTCTAGGTTTGCCTAGGATCGTCCTCCCCAGTATTAACTTTTAAGTAGTGCTGGACTTTGGAACTGATCCGGAAACGGGCTGTACCTTATTTCTTCTGTCTTCTGCGTGTTCCCTAGAACCCAATCATTATTGTAGGGATGGGGTCTTTGGGTATTCTGACACTGTACTGTGCACCAAGACCCCCCTCGCAAGAACACGTAGTGGGGGAACTATGGTGAATGTTTGTACAGCACTACAAGATTCAGATAGCAAAATGGTAGCGATTTGTAATAACTTATTACAAAATTTGCTACCATTTGCCATCTGAATCTTGTAGTGCTGTGTACATTCACTCAGAGTTCTCCCGCTAGGTGTTCTTATGGGGGCTCCTGTCCATAGTACAGTGTCAGTATTAACTTTAAGTAGTGCTGGACTTGGAACTGATCCTGAAACGTGCTTCAGCAGACTACTCCAGGTAGTACCAGAACTGTTGCCATCTCGTCTGACTCTGTAGTGCTTCCCAAAATCAGATTTAATGGTGCTATGGGCACGCACTTCAAGGGACATTTGGACAGGCTTGGTGATTGGAACATACAGGAAGCGTGCATTTGTGAAAGTTAGGGACACCGCATTACTGAGGCAACAACTGATGACTTTTTAAATAACTATAATAAATAGATTTTGACACCAGCAACAGCAGCATTCTGTAACAGAAACCAGGTGAAAGGTTATTTAAAAGTTGCTATGTTGGGGTTTTCTTGGGGAGGTTGCGAGCATATTTGGTGGGTTTCCCTCCCTAAGAGCTACTGACTGCTGACCGCCCGATTAGCACCGTGTTTACAGGGACTGCGCTTCTGCACTTCTTCATTCTCTATTCAGAGGCAGTTTTTTAACGTCACACTAATTACTATTTGACCCAATGTTGAACCGATCCGGTCGGATAGTAGATGCAGGATATCCGGATCCAATATCTGGTGTAAAAGGGATATCCACGCATCTCTGGTAAGTACATCATTTTCTTATCTTCCCTGAGTCAGTCTTCACTGTTGATTCATACATATGGGTCTGAGTACTATGCTTCCCTATTAGGAAGGAGCTGGCTCACCCTGAGGGTAAAGTCACCCTAAGTCCTCTGCATGGGGGAGAACACCTGATGGCAGGGACTCCTCAGAGGCCTGATGAGGCCCGAGAATGATCAGAGACAGTCTGAAGGTAGAAATACCCCTCAAGTTCCTGTCTGACTCTCTGGGTGAAAAAATTAGTCTCCTGAAACTGGAAATTCAATACCGTATGCTGGGCCAGAGGTGCCAGCAGAGAAAGGAAAAGTCACACTGTCTGCCAAATGCAGATTCTGGTTCCTACCAGCTTGGAGGCCACCACACTGATGTCATAGGATGCCCCTGTCTGGTGTTTCACCAACTGCAGACCCTTGGCAGAAAGGCAGATGGCTTGCCCAACAAACTCCATTTACGGCATGGCAGCTAGGAGCTGTCCTAGCTGTGCCCACAGGTGCTCATTATAAGCTACCAAGTGTGCTTGATGTGCTGAGATGGATATCACAGTGCAAGAAGAGGTGAAAACCTTTTTCCCTAATGCCTCTGCTTGTATAGAATCTGCATCAGGAGGTCAGTCGTGCACTGGATGGCCAGGCCCATTTGTGGTCTTGAAGACCTGAATCCCTGAAGAAGAGTGAGGTACTGTGACAGCAGAACCTGTGGGTGCACAATACCATTGGTAGATGTCTCTGGGTGCTGGAGGCAAAGTGAAGGGAAGTCTCCCAACTGTCCTTGCATTCCTCAAAGGCCCTTGGCCAGGGAGGGACATTGCTATTGTCATTGCTGAAAGCTTCTAGGAGACCCAGCTGTGTGAACAGGGTATTGCACTTGGCAACAGTACCAAGAGAGGAGTGACTCTTTATGTTAGGGACAAAATAAAAGCCACAGAAATATGGGCAATTGCAACATATTTTGCCAGTTCTAGGGGACCAATTTTTTTACCCAGAGAGTCAGACAGGAACTTGAGGGGTGTTTTTACCTTCCAGCTGTCTCTGATCATTCCCGGGCCTCACCAGGCCTCTGAGGAGTCCCTGCCCTCTGGTGTTCTCCCCCATGCAGAGGACCAAGGGTGACTTTACCCTCAGGGTGAGCCAGACAGGGTACGTAAAAATGGGGGAGGAGTGGCTCTTTATGTTAGGGACAAAATAAAAGCCACAGAAACACAGGGAGAGCAGGGAGGAGCTGAGGTACTGTGGGTCACCCTGGAAACATGTAAGGGGGCCACTATTCGCATAGGAGTGATCTGACCTCCAGCACAGGGGGGAGAGAGGTGGATAAGGACATGATGGAAGCCATCCAAAGGATGGCACACAAGAGGAAGGTGTTTCTGGTGGGGGACTTCAATCTAACAGACATGGATTGGAGCCTACCAGCTGCAGCAACAGTCAGATAGGGACATCCTGGACTCCCTGTAAGGGGTGTTCCTCAGGCAACTAGTTAAGAAGCCCATTTGTTGGGGGGGTGATACTGGACCTGGTACTAACAAACAGGGACAGTGTTGCTGACGTCACGGTGGGTGACAACCTGGAAACCAGCGATCACCATACAGTGTGGTTCAATATAAGGACTGGGCCAGAACCGAGCCGCACTAAGACAAGGGTCCTAAACTTCAGGAGGGCCGATTTCAGGAAAATAGGAGAATGCCTCAGATACGCCCTGGCAGGGATAGAGGATCAGTGGGGAATGATGGAACTATTGGCAAAAATAAATGGGGTCATTGAAAAAGCAACAAATTTCTGTGTCAGGCAGATTAACAAGGGCAAGAGAAAAAAGAGACTGCTATGGTTCTCTAAAGACGTAGCAGAAAAAGTAAGGGCAGAAAACTAGCGTTTAGAAAGTACAAAAAGACACAGAAGGAGGAGGATGGGGAAAACTACCAGGAGAAACAAGGGGAGGCAGGGAACGCAGTTCGATGCACAAAGGCACTAACAGAGGAGAATATTGCCCAATCAGTAAAAGAAGGAGATAAAACTTTTCTTAGATATATAAGCGAGAAGAGGAAGACCAGAGGGGGAATAGTAAGGATAAAAGGGATGAAGGGGTTTGCTAGAAGAAGGACCAAAAGAAGGCAGATATATTGAACAAATACTTTTGTTCCGTATTTACAGAAGAAGGGGTAGGTGATGGGCCAAAGATAAGGGACAAGGGCATAAATGGTAGGAAGGTGGACACCAGTCCCTTTACAGAGGAGAAAGTCCTCATGGTATTAGCACAGTTAAAAGTAGACAAAGCAATGGGACCTAATGGGGTGCACCCCAGGATACTGAGGGAGCTCAAAGACGTGCTGGGTGCACCTCTGACAACTCTGTTTAACTTATCATTAGTAACAGGGGGATACCGGCTTCATGGTGCTGAGCAATGGGAGTTCGTCTGGCACGTTGGTGACCCAGGTTCATGACTGTATCTGGACATCAGAAGAAGGGAACTGGCGAGGAGGGAGTTAAGTGTCTCCTTCGGATGCTTGCCTCCCAAGGAGGGGTGGGACAGTACTGGACCGCTTGCTAGGCGGATCCTGGTGGTGGCTTGTGGTAAGGCCTTCTTGGCAGCATGAGTCTTGAGACACCACTGAATGCCCCCACCCCCAGGACACTGCCACAGCCGGACCAGACTGTGGGAGGTGGATGGGCTGGGGAGAAAACATAAAATCACCATTCGGCTGACTGGATGATGGTTACCCAGATCCCCTCACACCATTAAGTCCTGGGAATAGCCTCCAGAGCCGATCCCCTTTCGCATGCCCAGTATGGATCTGGATCCTATCTCCCCTCTCATGGGCCCAGGGTGGGGAGGCTCTCCCAGCAAAGGAATACATTGGATTGAACAGGTGGTTGGAACATGGGGGGCAGCGGATGACAATGAGGGAAGATGCAGGGGGACGGGGGTCCATTGGTGGGCGAAAGGAGTGGCTGTCCAAAGGCATGGAATTTGAAAAAAAAAAAAAGAAACAGGAGGTTCTGAGGGACTGGAGGAGGGCAGATGTGGTCCCACTTCACAAAAGTGGAACAGGGAGGAGGCAGGAAATTACAGACCTGTCAACCTGACTTTGGTAGTAGGCAAAGTAATGGAAATACCACTGAAGAAAAGGATAGTGGAATACCTTGTAACCAATGGATTACAGGATCCAAGGAAACATGGTTTCACAGGGAGGAGGTCTTGCCAGACAAACCTGATCGAGTTATTTGACTGGGTTACCAGGGTAGTGGATCAGGGAGGAACGGTAGATATGGCCTACTTGTATTTCAATAAGGCCTTCAACACCGTTCCACATTGAAGACTGGGGAACATGCTGGCCTGTCTGGGAGTGGGTCAAAACATTATAAACTGGGTTAGAAGTTGGTACAGGAGTCAGAGGGTGGTGGTAAATGGTGTCCACTCTGGAGAAGGCAAGGTGACCAGTGGAATGCCGTAAGGCTCAGTACTAGGCCTGGTCATCTTCAATGTCTTTATTAGCAACATTGTGGAAGGGCTAGAAGGGAAAGTATACTTGTTCATGGATGACACAAAAATATTCAACAGAGTAGACACACCAGGGACGTGGAAAAACATGAGGGATGATTTGAAAAAGTTGGAAGAATGGTCAAAGGTTTGTCAAAAAAGTACAAAATCATGGACTTGGGGCACAGAAATTAGTGGACAATGTACCAATTGTGAGGGGAGATACTGGCAACCACCAAACAGGAAAGGGACCTGGGGTAATCATTTCTGATGACCTGAAGGTAGCCAAGCAGTGTGATAAGGCAGTGGGGAGGACTAGCAGGATGCTCAGATGTATAGGAAGGGGTATCACCAGTAGGAAGGAGGAGGTACTATTACCCCTGTACAGATCACTGGTAAGACCCCACCTCGAGTACTGTGTCCAGTTCTGGAGGCCCCACTTCTGAAAGGACATTGATAATGTGGAGGTGGTACAAAAGAGGGCTACCAAAATGGTGCAGGGCCTGCATCAAAAGCCCTACAAGGAGAGAGATTCAAGGAATTGAATATGTACTCTCTGGAGGAGAGGAGGGAAAGTGGGGATAGGATAGAAACATTCAAATACCTAAAAGGTATTAATAAGATACAGGAAGGTAGCATTTTCCATAGAAACAGAAGCTCAAAGACAAGGGATCATGCTATGAAGTTGGAGGGGGGAGGCTTAGAGGAAATACTTCTTCACAGAGAAAGTGGCTGACCCTGGAACAGCCTTCCAGCGGAGGTGGTGAGTGCCAAAACAGTGACAAGATTGAAGCATGCATGGGACAGATACAAGAGGACTTTCATAGTAAGGCAAGGGGAGGAGATAACCGGAGATCAAGTAGGGTCTGCGGTGGCACAGTAAGCAAGGAAAACTTGGCAGACTAGGTGGGCCAAGAGGTCCTTATCGGATGACAACTTCTATGTTTCTATGTATGTTTCGATGTCCAGTGCCTGCAGCAGGTCCAATCAGGAATCTCAGGTACAAGGTATACTCAGAGGCTGAGGACTGGTACATGGAAGATTCTGTGCCCTGACTAGGATGCGGACAGAGACAAGGCGCTGGACCTGGAAGCATGTGGTAGCTGAGGCCATGCAGGAACTGGGCATGGATGGTAAAGGTATGGTACTGAGACAGCATACCACCCATACTTCCATGCTGAGCCCAGGTGATGGGCCCGAGAGGACCCCTAATACCTCGGAGGTCAAGTAAGGGTGGCATAGCCCTGGGAGGGTGAGATGGGGCAGAGACTCTAGGGTCTATGCCTGGGCTGCAGTATGAGTCAGCCGACCTCACCCTATAGAGGTCATGATGAACCCACCCAAGGAGAGTTGACACACAGAAGAGGAAAGACTTTGACAGTGCCCAGAGGGGAACCCCCCCCCCAAGAGCAGACAGCAAAGCTGTTCAGTCCCCTTGGGGCAGTTCTGGTCCTCACCAGAGACTGGCTAAGCCATAGGACCAGGAGAAAATTCCACAATCTGGTCGATCCCTGACCCCAGGCCGGTGCCACTTCTGGCACCAAGCTCAGGGCTGGAAAACAACCCAGTCACATGGCTCCCACCAGTCCCATGGCCAACAATGTATTTGGCGCTAAGCCGGGTGTCAGGGCCAGTGCCATCCCCAGATCTATCACCATCCCCCAACTATGAATGGTTTTGGAAGTTGGCCCGGTGCTGTGAGTGGCATTGAGGCCGGGGACAGACCTAGACATGGCATCATGCCCCGTGCCAGGCCCAGGACTGACACAAGAGCCAGTGCTGCACCTGCTGTGGGCCCAGCATTGCCTCCTGGAAGCCACAAGGCCTACTCAAGTCAAACAGTGACATCTTAACTTCCACAACAGGGACCCACCGAGCCTGGGTACTGGTCCCTCTCATGGCACCAAGAGCAGTACCAGGAGGGGGTTTGGTGTTTCAGCCGACACTACCCCACTCACCTAAACCGTGAATGGTGTCAGGAACTGGGGTGGCACCAGGCCATGACACTGAGGTGTCCTCTGGTGTAGACCAAACGTATAGCTTCAGCCTCACCACTGGGGATGTTCACTGACCAGGGCAAATGGACTGGGGGTGCTCGGCTGACTGGCCGCGCAGAAGGAGATGGCCATCCACTAGACTCACCCCCAGGGCCTCTGATGCCTCACCAGGGCAAGGTCAGGGAGGAACCTGTACTTCTGAGGTATCAGCATCACCGGGAAGAGACCCAGGGGAAAGACCTCAGGTCCTGAACTTGACATGCGGGTTTCTTGGTGTGCCTCCAAAGGTGGGGATCAGGCAACCCAGCTTCAGTGCATGGCATTCAATGGAATGGAGGTCCATTCAAAAACAGGCATTACAGGAATCCATATCATGTTCAGGGCCAAGACAGGTCCATCAAACCTTATGTCAGTCCTTTGCGATGATCACGTTCCTAAAGGAACACCAATGTACAACCTGGGCTTTTTTTGTCCCCCTTAATCTTTTTCTTGGACTCAGACATTAAGAACAAAATAATAAAATAAAATTGACACCTCAAATGAGAATACTTTGACCATGTCACAGTAGAATTTGGAAGATTAATGATGGTTGAACTGAGGCACTACTCCCACGGTGTAAACTAGGTGGCAGGAAGAACAGAACTGAGGTGCGTGAGGGAGGTGATGGTTATTGGCTGGCACCCGGCGCTATGCGGGACGTGCTGCATGCGGGCAACACCAATACCCGACACTGGCTCCCTCCCTAGAGGAAAAAAGCTCCCATGGTTTCCTAGTGCCTCCAGCCCTATGACTCATGTATGAATCAATGGTGGACTGATTCAGGGAAGAGTTTTTGTTTCTGACTGCTGGTGCATCTTAGGATAATGTGGTGCAGTGTTTAAGGGCACAGAACTGAGGGCTAGCCCATGGGTACAGTGCTAGGATTACCTCTCATGACACTGGTGAGCAGGTTTCGGGATTGAATCCTGCTTCTGTTGGGCCATCAAGAGGGACAGGGGTGAGTGTCCCAGAGGATGCTCTCTCTCCAAAAAGGGAGGCTCTACACCACCTCTGCTACAGCACCACCTGGGTGACCACAGGTGATGATACAGGCAGGGTGCACCTTTGGGTAGGAAGTTGCTGGCCAACACAAAGCAGTCACACACTCTGTTTGCATGCATGAACTTGGCACCTGTAGTGTCAGCTTTGTAGTGTGTGTGTGTATGGTGGGGGATGAGAAAATGGCATGGCTGCCTATAGACAACAGACTCTGGTAAATCTGGATTACACCTCCACTGCACATAGCCTGACTACAGATGATGTTGGGGGCATATACTGCACCCCAACCTCATCTGGTAGGCTGTCCAGAGCACTATGGAGGCAGATGAGAGCATGGAGAGGCACTAGGGGTAATAAGCGTGCCTTGGGGTTCCTGAAGAAGACAGCCACTGGGAGTTTAAAAAGCAATGGGACTGTAGATTACAAAAATGGATCAGAACTGTGAAATGACTTCCGGTGACATCACCGCAACGTGAAGGCACTGATTCTGGAGCTCCGTGATGCATAGTATAAAATCTATAGTAATCCTCTAAAAAAAAAAAAAACTTGGATAAATTGTATACTACTTCACTGCTGAGTATGTCAACGAAGAAAAATCAAGGTAAACCACCAAAAGCTGGCCCTGCTAATACAAAAATGAAGCAACTGCTACTGAGCGTGGATATGGAAGGGTTTACGGCTGCTTCTCAGTCCACTCATTCCCGATCACCACCCATATCTTCATCGGACATCTCAGACAAAGATGAAAGAGACCAAAGGGACACTAATAAATATCTCAAAAAAATGAATACAATATTTACGACAGTCCAGAAGATAGATTCCTCCTTGGCAGATCTCAGACAAGAGGTGCAGCAACTAGACAAGAAGGTCTCTGTTAATAACAACAAGGTCTCTGAGGTGGCAGTGGCCCAAGATACAACTGAAAGAGTCATATTATATTTATTACAACAGGAGTGGAGAATTAATGAATGGATGGAAGACCCTGAAAATAGAAACAGATTAAACAATTTCCGTATCCACGGTGTTCTAGAAGGGACAGAGGAGGGCTATCCAACAATGGTGGACTTTGTTCAGCATTTATTGAGAACCACACTCTGACTCCCATCTGACACCCACTTAGACATGGACAGGGCCCATCGCTCTCTAGGCCCACAACCTACTAACCCCAACGCCAGGCCTAGATCGATCGTGCTTTGGATGGTGTTCTATCAGGCCAAAGATACCATCCTATAGGAGGCCTGGAGACACTGCGAACTAAAGTACCAGTCGAACCCTATATTTTTCGATCAGGACTATTCACCAGCTCTGCAGGCTGACTGGCAGAAATTTCAACCTATCATTAAGATGCTAAAAGGGAATTAGGGCACAAATCAACTACCCAGCAAAACTCAAAGTCTATCTGGATGATAACCCTAAAATCTTCCTCTCACTAGTCGAAGCAGCATCTTTTCTGAAGGAGCAGCAGATAGCATGTCCAGAATTGAAGATGGAATCCCTGGAGCAAAAGCTGCGATGAGAGTCATGGTCGGTTGCTTCAGCAGGGTTAAAACAAAATTCAAAGGGCCCACTGTCGAAAGCCCTGCCACTTGATTTTAATAAACTGTTGTGGCACTCTATCACAATGATTCACAACACTGGGACTCACAATCTTGGCTGTCCCAACAGAAGAGCACCAACTCAGGTAAGGGGCTAAGTTGAACTACTGTTACTGCACTAGTTGTTGTGTACATGAAAAGCAGTAATGGCCTTTTGATTGACTCTGGGTAATCTTTCGGGGAGCAAGGCAGCTCTCATAGAATAACTCAGCACGAACAATGGAGCAATACGCTGGTTTAGTACTGACTTGGAAAAAGACCTTACCGACCAGCAAGTTAAATATACTTAATTATATTTGAGGGTGATCTTTCTAACCGCAGTTTAACAATTTAAAATGAGGGGGCTGGATAAAGACTGAGGGGGAGTGGGATAGATTATACAGCCTGAAAGTGGAGCATGGTCTAAGAGGGGTTACAAGAAGAATGTAGGTTTGGAAATTGCTACTCTGGTGTTATGAATGGGGCCATGAAGGGAGTGGATTAGGTTTAACACTAACCTCATGATCTGGACCCCATAGGAGACATATATAAGGGCTTCTACAATGAGGGGGCAATTTGTGTACTTGCAGGGAAGGGGAAAGTGTGGTACCAGAAGGTGCACAGCAGTTAACTGTTTCCTTGCCATTTCCTTTATCACATAGCCCTTGGTTGCCCCAATTCCTCAGTCGAAGGGTCAGCATGGAATTTAAGCCCAACATGCAAAAAAACCCCTAAAAATGTTTAATATAGAGGCATACCATATGCTGTAATGCCATTAGGTCCAGGAGGAATGGACCACAGGGCTTTTTCTCTAAGTACTTGCATTGTCCTTTTTTCTTAGCCCTTTGGCTATAAGAAAAGTGACATTTGCCATGTTGTGGCTCAGGAATCTGACCTGTGGTGAGACATCAACTGCAGGGCAGACCTAGTTTCTCACCTTTGCGTGGGAAATAATAAACCACTTCCCTATCGCCAATAATAGGGATCTCACCTTGGAATGGGAGGGGAGGAGAAAGCTGTAATTAATTCAATTTCTTGTTACTGTTGAACACAGTTAATGTTACTTGTTCTGACAAAATTTCAAATGTGTTTTTTACTTTCGGGCTTGATGCTTTACTATTTTTCCACCTTAACAGAGGACCATATTGCCACCCAGGTTAGGGGCAGGAGGTTAACATATAGTTATAGAAATGGATACCATAAAGCTAATCACTTGTAATGTAAAGGGTGTCCAGTCTCCTGTCAAGTGGACAAGGTTGCTAACTGAAATAAAAGGGTGGGGGGGTATGTAGTTTTTCTCCAAGAGACTCATTTAAACTCTGAAGAACATCTCAAATTGCGTAGAACCTGGGTGGCACGTGTGAAGGCAGCCTCATCTTCTAACGCTAATAAAGCAGGGGTGGCTAGTTTAATAAAAAGGTATTCCACTTCAGATTAAAGTAGTAGAAGTGGGCATGGAGGGACATTTCCTCAGAGTCTCGGGTGAACTAAAGGGGGAAACCCTGCATTTCATTAATATATATTGTGTCAATGGCTCAGTAGGTAGCACACTCGCCTCTGAGGCCAAGAGATCAGAGGGCTGTGGGTTCAGTTCCCACATCTGGCACTTGGGTTAATATCCCAGTACTGACACTGTAGTGCAGCATGAGAGGGGTGCTGCACTTCTGAGGTGCCATCTTTCAAATGAGACGTTAAACCGAGGTCCCATCTGCCTGGATTGGTGGTAGTTCAGGTGGATGTTAAAGATCCCATGGCACTTATCGAAAAGAGTAGGGGAATTTCCCCTGTGTCCTGGCCAAATTTCACTCATTCACTAAAAATACCACCAACAGCTTAATCTGGTTCAAGGTCATTTGGCATTCATCTGTATCTCCCTCCCCCGGGTCGTGCCTGAAAATAGGCAGGATTTGTCTAGTGCACTTACCCGGTCAACAAAAACTAACTAAATAAATAAATAAAATATATGCCCCAAATTTAAATACTGGGACATTTCTGAACAAAGTTTTTCATAAACTGACACACTTATCGACTGGGCAAATCCTTCTTGGTGGGGATCTGAACACAGTGATGAATCCTGGATCGGACAGGTCATCAGGTATGGAAGTCACCAACAAAAAAGCCACACAGATCTTAAATAATTTATCTACAGAGATGGGACTCATAGAAGTGTGGTGCACTCAGCACCTGGAGGAAAGAGATTACTTTTTCTATTCATCTTCATAACAAACATATTCAAGGATCAACCTCTTTTTTACACAGAAACAATTTCAATATAGGACAATTAAAACCCATCTCCGCCAATTCACCTTATCGGATCATGCCCCACTGTCCTGAGTCATTAGGCTAGCACCCTCAGGCCAGATGCCAATTTGGAGGTTGAATGCCTCCCTACTTAATAACAAAGCCTTTTTAAATGTGCTTAAAGAGAGAATAGAGGAAACGTATAATATTAATATGGCTCAGAACTGCTCAGTACTTTCCACTTGGGAAGCAATTAAAGCAGTTGCAAGAGGAGAGATTATAAGTTTCGCCTCAGCCCAGAAAAAATTAAAAACCCTTACTACCCGCAGATTACTAGAGGAACTTAAAGCATTGGAGGAACAGCATAAGCAAAGTCCCAACTCATAAATAATTCTTAAAAAGATGCAAGCGATAAGGGAAGACTTTACTAAAATAGATAACGAAAAAGTGGAGCCTATCCTTCGATTCACAAATCAAAAATACATTGACACAGGACGGCGTGCATCTAGGTTCCTTGCATATACATTGTGTAAAGCACAAACATCCAGATGGGTTCCCCTTATTAAAAATACTCATGACCCTACAAAACCATGGAAACATACCAAAGAAATAGCAAACCAATTTAAAAGTTTTTATCAGAAATTATATACGGAAGACAAAAATCCAGAAGCGGTTGCCTTAAGTACATCTCAGTTTCTGGGTAAGCTTAATCTGCCACAATTACCCCCAGCTGCAAGACAAGATCTGGACTCTCCTACATCAGAGCAGGAGATAATTGCAGCAATAAAAATCCCTTTCTATGGGCAAATCCCCAGGGCCAGATGGCTACAGTTCAGAATTGTATAAGAAATTACTTAACCCACTGTCAAAAATATTAGTTCAAGTATGTAATACATGCCTGGAAGAAAAAAGATTCCCACCATCCTGGGATAAGGCATTAATTGCTGTACTACCAAAACCAAATAAACCTTAGGACATGTGTGAGGCTTATAGGCCCATCTCGCTGCTAAACCAGGATTTAAAAAGCCTAATCAAGATTCTATCCATACGGTTACAGGAATACATTGAAATAATAGTCCATGAAGACCAAACGGGATTTGTTCCCCATAGGCAGCTGAAAGATAATATCAGAAAACTCCTTAATATCATGGCACATAACAACAAATCCCCTTCTCCCCAAATGGTGATCTTTCTAGACGCTGAAAAAGTGTCCGATCGCTTGAACTGGACGTACTTGAAGGAAATTATGAAACACTACAGACTTGGGGGGGGGGCGGTTTTTAAATGAGTGTCCCTTTGTTATAAGAAACCTTCTGCTAGAGTTCGGGTTAATGGTACCATATCAAACCCATTTACAATTAATAGAGGCATGAGACGAGGCCAGCCCGGTGGTGCTGAGGGTTGAGGTGCTGGATGCCACACCTCGCACCACACCGGCAACCTGGGTTCGGGAATGGACTCGGGCCACCGGGGGTTGGCAGGGGAGAGGAAGGACTGAGCATCCCATGACTGCTCTCCATCCTCTGGGGGTGAGCGGGAGACTGCATCGCACTGCAGCGGCAACTGGCAGAGGCCAGATGCACTACAGTTGCGTGCACAGGCAAGGGGTGGAGCATGGCAGGTGTCTGCACGGCTGTGCACTGATGCCATTGCACGTCCAGCTCCTAGGGCAGTAAATGGTGGAAAATTGCAGGGCTATCATGGCGGCTGATGGCCGTGCCCTGCACCCCCAGACACGGGGAAGAGTGTGTTGCTGGCCAGACCTGGTCCGGGGGTGCGGATGCTGGTGGCCGGAGGACTCACTGGTACTGCTCCACAGTAGAGGAGGAAAAAGCATTCTATGATAAAAAAATATAGAGGCATGAGACAGGGGTGCCCACTCTTCCCCTTACTTTTTGCTTTCAGCCTTGAGCCATTTGCAGCGGCAGCTCAGTCAATCAATCAATCAATCAGACTTTATTTAAAAAGCACTTTTCCAATACCAAAGCGCTTGTACAGGATAAAACAAAGTCAACATTAAAAACACCCAAAATTAAAACAGGCAGCACACTGACTTATACATTAACCAACATCCGTGAATGCTAAATCAAACAAGTAAGTTTTCAACACAGACTTAAAAGTTTCAGTGGACAGACACTCTCTAATCCGATGAGCTAGAGAATTCCACAGGGTCAGTGCCACAAAGGAAAAAGTTCTGGCCCCCAAGGTCTTTAAACAGACCCTGGGAATCTCCGGCAATCCCTCATCAGCAGAATGGAGCGGGCAGAGGGGGCAATAGGAATGAAGAAGGTCCTGCAAAAAACGCAGTCCCTGTCAGTGTAGGGCCTTATAGGTCAGCAAAGCGACCTTGAAGGTGATCCTCCACCTCACCGGCAGCCAGTGCAGTTCATGGAGCACAAGTGAGACATGGCTAGATCTTGACAAACCCATCAACAACATGGCTGCCACTTTCTGCACCAGCTGCAGGCGGTGGATGTCCACCCCTGGAATCCCTAGGTATAGAGCACTGCAATAGCCAAGGCATGAGGTCACAAAAGCATGGACCAATGTTGGAAGGTCATCAGGCAGAACAAGGTGCTTTATCCTGGCAATGTTCCTTCCTCAGATGGTAAAAAGAGGACTTGATGACTGCTGACATCTGAAACTTAAGAGTCAGCTCGTCATCAAGAACCATGCCCAGATTCTGCACCCGTTAGGAGGACCTCAACTGGTTGCCATCCAATATAAGCCCAGATGGCTTCCCAGGACATAACCCCTCTACCCACACCTCAGTCTTTTCTGGGTTTAACCTTAACCAGCTGGCACTCATCCAACCTTGAATCTTAGCTAGGCAGTTGTTAAAGACTGAGATGGCATAATTTTGTTCAGGCACAAAGGAAATGTGCAGCTGAGTGTCATCTGCAGAGCAATGAAAACTCAGCCTGTTTCGCCTTATAATGTCTCCCAACGGCAGCATATACACCACGAACAACATGGGAGACAACATGGAGCCCTGCAGCACCCCATAGTCCAGGGAAAAAGGGGATAAGAAAAAATCTCGGACACCACTCTCTGAATCCTACCTGTGAGGAAAGAGTGAAACCATCTGAGGACTGTCCCAGACAGTCCACAGAACAGCCTAAGGTGCTCCAATAGTACCCCATGGTCCACGGTGTTAAATGCTGCAGAGAGATCAAGAAGAACCAAGGTGGAATGACTGTTCTGATCTCTCACTATCAGGAGATCATTAAGTACCCCTTTCTGCTATGATTCCCCATCCTAGCTCTCCCCCCCCCCGCTGCTGGCTCAGTGCAGCACTCTACTGGTTCAGTTTGCCGCTTAGTGTGTAGCCCCTGGGTCAGTATGTTTTGTACCCTGTGGTTGTCTACACGCAATACCATTGCTTCTTCTCATTCTGTACCATACGCACCTGACAAAATGTTTCTGCTCCTGAATGCAATACTGTCTATGAATCTATCAATAATTTATTCTTTACCGTTATGCACCTGACAAAATGTTATCTAACTACTACTCTGTCTCATTGTCGGAGTATGCCTGCTCCTGATTATAATTGTCTCCAATGCTCCTGATTGTAATTGTTGTCAATGTATCCTCTCCCATGTAATTACCCTGTTATTCTCCCGGGTCGCACCTGAAAATAGGCACTGGCTGTCTAGTGTGCTTACCCGGTTACCAAAAGCAAAGAAATAAATAATACCAGATTAAAGGCTGTCTCAGTACTATGCCTCTTCCAAAAACCAGACTGGAGAAGATCATAGACATTTTGGGTGGTAAGATAGTCTTCGAGCTGCAACGCAACCACCTTCTCAATAACCTTGCCCACAAAGGATAGGTTAGAGACTGGTCTGTAGTCCGTGACGCAGTCTGGGTCGAGAGAAAATTTTTTCAAGAGGGGTGTCATCACAGCCTCTTTCAAGGGGCCAGGAAATGCACCCTTTTCAAACAGCACCAGACAATCTGCACTAGGACCAGCCCAATGACCTCCACGCACACCACCAGGAGGCAGGTCGGACCAGGATCCAAACCACAGCAAGTCGGTCACAAGCTCTGGACAATCTTCTTGATATCCACACTTGCCAGCTAGTCAAAGCTTGCCCAGACAGACTGAGTGCCTGTGATCTCCCACTGACCTTCACAGCATTCCTTGGAATGCGTACAACGGATCTCCGACCTAATGGTGGTAATCTTATCAGCAAAGAATTGAGCAAACTCATCACACTTAGATTGTGAAAATGCTCTCCGATTCTGAAGATAGATTGGATTGCATGACCTATCGACAGTTCGGAAGAGCTGAGCTGGTCGATTCCCTGCTGCAGCAATCTCCCTGGACAGGAATTCTGCCTTCTTACAAGAGATTGCTAACTGATATTCCAAATAATGAGCCATCAGTCTAAGCCTGCCACCATCTAGGTCACAGTTCTGCCAACATCGTTCCAGGCATCGATCCACTTGCCTCAACTCCTTCAAGGTCCCATCAAACCAAGAGGACCGAGGACGAAGAGTGAGTGGATAAACACGGATAGGAGCTATGAAATCCAGGGCCCCCAGCACCATACTATTATAGTACAATACCATGTTCCCTGGATCACAGCATTCCAATGGCCAACTCGATAGATCTAGCACCACCATTAGACCCTCGGAGGTCACACCCCTTAATGGGTGGTACCAGACCATCTCAGAAGGGGCAGGTCTACTGGGGGGAGCTGCAAAACTGAACCCTATAGTATGATGGTCAGACCAACCAACTGGTTCCATCACCAGATTAGAGACTTCCATCCCCAGAAGGAACACCAGAACCAGAGAGTGACCCTGATTATGGGTTGCAACGGTAACTACCTGTGTAAAGCCCAACAAAGTCATCAGTTGCAGAAAGTTCTGACCAAAATGTAAGAGTTCGTCATCGATCCAGGCACTGAAATCCCCCAGGACTAACCACCTAGAGGACTCCTATACCATATCGATCATGAAGTCCGCAACTTCCTGCAGGAAAAATTTCTCATCTCCGGGTGGACGGTAGATGAGAAGTAACCTGCAATCCACACCTGTGCCCATGATACACTTAAAGGATCTGGTGGCCCCCACTGGTACATCTATCTACAAGGCCCAGTTCCATCTTAAAACAGATGGCTACACCCCATCCCTGTGATCTAATCTCAGGCAGTGTATCACCAAGTATCCATCTGGAACTGCCGATGCCAATATAGGCCCAGCATTTTTGTCCAGCCAGGTCTTGGTGATGCAAGCCAGATCCAATGTTCCAACAAGATCAGCAATTATTGCTGTCTTGTTCTTTATCAACCTTGCATTGCATAACACTGCCCGGGTTGGATGAGTGGCTGTGGAAGAGTGTGTCATTTGCCCACCAATAGTGGAACCCTTGGGTATGGGAAACAGACAGGGTGGACCCCACTGCTGGACCCATTTCGACCCAGGGCACCTTCTCAAACCTACCACCCCTATCCGCCTACTCCGCTCCACACCTCCACCAGGCCTGGAGCCCCCACCCCTCTGCCCCTCCTCACTATCCCTAAGGCCTGACAGTGCCTATAGACATCAGCTGGCAATGGGGGGCATTCGAAGGGATGCAGCCTGGAGGGGGAGTAGCGCCTGCCCACTGAAGACCGCTCCCAACACATAGCACCTGCCCATATTCCCAACAGCAGTAGTCACGGTATAAAACAATAAATATTGCACAACCATACACATTAATCAAACCCCCCAATCTATAAAAACCCTGAACCCTTCCCCTACCAAATAAATAAAACACAAAACAAAAACCCACAGTAAAATGGTAAAAAAAAGTCCACGGTAAGATGTATTTTAATTGTTCAAAGAAAAAGAGATTACTGAGTCTCTCCTAAAGCAAGTTCATGTATCTGTCCCTCAGAACTCTCACTCCCTCGGGACTAACAGTCCAAAAAAACACTCCAATAAGCATCCATCTCTCACATGGGCCCAGTGGAGCACTACAGAGTAAAATATGCACATTAAACCAGAAGCACTCTGACTGCTTTAAAAGTCACATAAATAAATCAGTGAAAAATGTCAAACCAGTTCCTTGGCAGTCCAGGAAAAAGCCAGAAGATAGATCAGAGACTAGAGAAATCTTTGTTAAGGTGATCTTCCTCAGGTTCATTCTCAGAGGCTCGTAGGGTGATAGTCCTCGCTCCTCTTGGTGCAGGCCCTTCCTGGTATCAACCACCTCTACAGTTGCCCCAGGAAAATTTTTTAGGCCACACATGCGAGCCAATGAGAGTATCTGTTCTGACCCATGGGAAGGAATCCCAAAACACCTGCCACCACAAAGGGAAACTGGCTCCAAATTTTCCCATGACCACAGCTCCAGGAGCACGTCCAGCAAACACTAATCACCCCCCCAGGAGGTACCCAGGCAAACCACAGCCTTGTGGCTGACCCTAGCCCAATGTCTCCTGTCTGGGGCTGGACACCCGCAATTCCCCCAGAGGACAGCTGCACGGGAAACCCCACCCTTTGGTCACCACCGATTTCCAACAAAATTAGGACCCCATCATGGCACTTACCCCGAAAATTCTGCGTTCAAGTCCACATGATAGTTCCATCCTGTCAAAGCTCTGGCACTGTTCCAGATTAAATTCCAATGACCAAACGCCACAGTGTTACTCCAGCCAACTCCACCACACCAAAAATGTTCCTTCACCCGTCCTGGAGAACTCCTCAAGGCATCCGGTGTCCGCCAGCAATCTCCACAAAATCTGGACCTGGAGCAGGTTAGTAGGTGAATTTATATAATATGAAAAGGATATTCCAAACATTAGCGGGTTACATGCTCTGCCACACTAAACAGAATGATAACGATAAAGTGCATTTCCAGCACCATACACACAAACTCTATCTAACCCGGGGATGCTTAAACATTAAAAACTTACTCACTAAACTCCTTATCTGAACTAACCTGCCACTTTGCTAATCTTAAAAGCATAAAAATAAAACTAAAGAATTTAAAAATCACAACAGCTCTAAAACTACTGCTGCTGCTGAATGCCTAGCCCAGCGTGGCCGCCATCTTGCTAAACAGTTCAAAGCTCTCAGAAGATAAGAAGCATCCAGGCGGGAAACCCATACCTGTAAGATCTCTCTCAATGGCGATGATACCCTGGTCTAGATGTCAAACCCAGAGCTCTCCCTCTCTCCTTTTCTTGAACTAATATTTGAATATGAAAAAGTTTCAGGCTTTAAAATTAATAAAGAAAAGTCCAAGGTACTATTGCTGGGTGGTTCACCACCAACAGAGTTAATATCTCAGTTACCCTTTAAATGGGCAAAGGAAAAAGTAAAGTATCTAGGCATCTGGATCCCAAAAAACCCTGAGGAACTTATATCAATACAACTGTCCCCCTTTATTTACCAAATATTTTCAGATTTAAATAGATGGGGTTCCTTCCCTTTGTCCCTATCAAACAAAATAGATGTAGTAAAACAGAATGATTACCTAGATGTCTCTTCCTCTTCTATACTCTACCAGTACCTATTTCCTTAAAGGAATGGAAAATCCTTCAGAGAAAGTTGTAAAAGTTTATATAGGCAGGTCGTAAACCCCAAATCAAATGGGCTATTTTACAGGCTACCAAGGAAGAAGGTGGCTCAGGACTCCCCAAACTACCCTCTTATTACACAGCTGCTCAGTTACTTCCCATAATTAGGATGGTATCAGGAACACAAGGGTTTGACTGGTGTGCTTTGGAAAGTTATGCCCATCCAAAAATCCTACTTAGACTCCTACCATGGGTGATAATGCCTCGTACCCTCAGGGAAATAAATAACATGTGGACCAGACACACCAAGGGCATGTGGCGAAAAGCTAGACAGAACTGGGAGTTTCTGGAGCTGGTTTGGCAGTACATTCCACTTAGGTTCATTCCAGGACTGTACAGACC
The DNA here is from genome assembly GCA_016271365.2 of Neoceratodus forsteri. Lineage (NCBI taxonomy): Eukaryota > Metazoa > Chordata > Ceratodontiformes > Ceratodontidae > Neoceratodus > Neoceratodus forsteri. Next base: position 426,758,259 of record CM028138.1, read on the forward strand.
CTGGCCTGATCAGATGGGAAAAGCAGGGGTTAAAGACCCTACAATGATTGGTACAAGGGGAGGTGGTAATAGACTTCCAAACTCTTCAGACTACTTTTGGGTTACCTAAGCAAGACTTCTACTGATATCTGCAATGCAGACATTTTATTCATAGAATCATAGAAACTGTTGGCAGAAAAGGACCCCATGGCCCATCCAGTCTGCTCGTAATCCACCCCCTAGGAATACCCCCCCCCCTTACCAGCCTGTCCCTTTTCCATTAGGCCCATGTACCTATCCCAGGCTGTTTTGAAGTTGTCCACCTTATCCACTCCCACCACCCATTCCGGCAGACTGTTCCATGGCCTTACCACCCTCTCAGTAAAGTACCTTCCCCTGATGTCCCCTCTGAGTCCCCATTGTAGGCATGCCCTCTAGTGGAATTTTTGTACTCATTCTGAAGATGTTGTTGACCCTCACCTTGTTCAAGCCCCTCAAATACTTGAATGTCTCCACCATGTCCCTTCTCTCCTCCAGTGTGTACAGGCCCAGCTCTTCCAGCCTCTCTCTTCATAAGACTTCCCCTTCAGCCCCCTCACCATCTTGGTTGCTTTTCTCTGGACCCTTTCCAGCCTGTCCTTGTCCCCTTGTAGGTATGACCTTCAGAACTGGACCCCATATTCCATGTATGGCCTGACCATGGTTTTGTAAAGTTGCAGGATCCCCTCCCTATGAATGACAGCATTCTGAGTGCCTTTCCTGCAGCCATACCTCTCAACCTTTTGTCCCCCAAATGTGGAACATTGCCTCTCAAAATGTGGAACAAATGAGCAAAATGTGGAACACTTAATCAAATCTTTACCTAAGAAGCTCAGAACACTGTTAAAATGTTTGCACTTATGTTCAGAAAGTTTGTTATTAATTGAACAATATATTTTTGCATCATTTACTATAGATTTTTGCTTTAAAATGTTAACACTTAATATGGGACAAGTCCTCACAATGTGGAACAGGGAGCTTTTGTGAAGTAAAATGAGGAACGTTCCTCGTAATGTGGTACAGTTGAGATGTATGCCTGCAGCTCTGTCACACTGATTCCGGACTTTCAGGTTGTCTGAAATCATGATCCCCAGGTCTCTTTCCTGTTTTATTACTTCCAGCTTCTCTCCCCCAAGTTGGTACGTCACACCTTTGGGTTATTTCGCCCAATGTGCATAACTTTGCACTTTTTGATATTGAACTGTAGCTGCCACTTTTCTAACCACTCCCCTAGTGTCATCAAGTCCTCCCTCATATCTTCCATCCCCCCTGCCGTATCCACCCCCATTGCTACATAGCTTCGTGTTATCAGCAAATAGACAGACATTCCCCTAAAGACTCTCTGTGATATCTCAGATGTAAATATTGAACAGTATGGGTCCCAGCATAGACCCCTGGGGAACCACACTCATCACCTACTCTTCCTTAGAGTGCACCCCATTCACCACAACCCCCTGTGTTCTTCCCTCCAGCCAGTATTCTAACCAGCTTGTGAGCTTGCTCCCTACTCCTAAACTATCTGCTTTCCCCATCAGCCTCCTGTGGGGGATGGTGTCAAATGCCTTCCTGAAGTCCAGGTAGGCCACGTCCAACGCCCCCTCCCCCTTGATCCCATATCTCTGTCACCCTGTCAAAGAATTCAATCAGGTTGGTCTGGCATGAACTACCACCTGTGAATCCATGCTTATGTCACTTAGGAGGCCCTCCCTCTCTAGGTATCTTATCAGCCTTTCCTTTTTTAGCACCTCCATTAGTTTTCTGACCACTGAGGTTAGGCTAACTGGGAGTAGTTTCCTGGTTCCTCCCTTTCTCCCTCTTATGCAGGGGTACTACCTCGGCCTTCTTTCAGTCCCACAGAACCCTTCCCTTGTGCAGTGACAGGCTGAATAACCTCATGAGTGGTGCTCCCAGTTCCTGTCTTAATTCTTTGAGTACCCTTGGGTGAATCCCATCTGGGCCCATCGCTTTATCTGTCCGCAGCTTTCCTAGTTCTTCCAATACCTTAGCCTCTGTAAAAGGACTTGAGTCCATCTCACTACCCACTGTCCCCTTGCTCTCTAACCTCGGCCCCTTCCCCCTCGCCACCGTGAAGCCAGTGCGAAGTATTTGTTCAGGACCTCGGCTTTTTCTTTATCTCTTTCCACCACTGCCCCCCATCCCCCTTGAGCTTAGTAATCTGGCATTTCCCCTTGCTTCTGTTGCTCACGTATCTAAAAACCTTTTTGTCTCCCCTTTTTGCCTCCCTTGCTATAAGCTCTTCTGTTTCAGCCTTTGCCTTTCTGATCACCTTCCCTGCCTCCTGCAGTTTTTCCTTATATACCTCCCTGTCGGCCTCCCTCTGCAATGCTTTATATACCTTGAGCGACCACTTCTCCCTAACTGCACTCCTCACTCCAGTTACAAACCAAAGTGGTTTCCTCACCCTCTTTTTCTTTCTAACCATCCTAATGCCCAGTTCTGTTCCCTTCAGTATTTCCCCCCAGAGCTCCTCCGCGTCTTTCAAGTCTTCCTTCCTCTCTAGTTCCTCCAAAACCATTGCCCTCATCCTCCTAAAATCTGCCTTCCTGAAATCTAAAACTCTAATGTTGGAACTGCACTTATCCTGATCTATCCTGATTCTAAAGTTTACTGTCCTATGGTCACTGTCACCCAAATTTTCCCCAACCTCCACCCCCTCGATACTGTCCCTATTCATCATAACCACGTAGAGTATGGCCTCCCCCCTAGTTGGTTCCAGTACCAGCTGGCTGATGAATGCTCCCTGCATATTCATACTGGACCTGGAGTAGTGACCTTGCAGAGTAATCCGGCCCTGGGGGGGGGTCTCCCTGATTCAGAGGAATGCAGTCATGTTGGACACTAGGAAATTAATCTCCCAGTTTTATAGACTTTTACAAGAAAATATCGGCATACTAGGACTTCAACAAATCCAAGACAGATGGGAGCACAAAATGGGACAGTTTGGAAGTCAAGCAATGGATGATGATATGGAGTAGCATCCATAAAACAAGGACAATCAACTGGAGACAGTTCCAGTGGAAAGCTTGTACGAGCTACTTCAGAACCCCAGTCATTTCTACCCTGGGTACTAATTATTCAGATCTTTGTTGGAGGAACTGTACAAATGTAGGCTCCCATTATCATATTTTCTGGAGCTGTGGGGTATTAGTTTCATTCTGGGGTTCAGTCAACAACACAATCAAACACAACCTGTAAATTCAGTGGGATTTATCCTTTAGTAATATAATCCTTGGACACCCTCCAGAAGATCTTATGCCCACAACAGAAAAATACCTATTTCGACTGCTATGGGTGGCAGCAGTGAAACTGATTACTCAGAACTGGTTAAAGGCAAGCCCACCCAGTGTAACACAATGGCTTAGTAACATAAATACTATTAAACACACGGAAGCTATAAATGGAAATTACGTACCTATAGTAATTCTTGATCTTCTTGGACGAAGTCTCCACCACTCATTCACACTAATGGGATCTATGCCGGAGGCACTAGGACCCAGTGGGAGCAAACTTTTCTAGAGGGTCAGCGCCAGAGATGGAGCCGTGAGAAAGCAGCACCTCGAGCCATGACTCATGCAGTAAAGACTACCTCGACATCGACCCTCCAACCACCTCAATACCTTTTTTTCTCTGAGAAGGTGCAGCGTAACTAACCTAGAGGTCTAACCTGACAAAATCAGACATAAGATAGTCCGAATGACCCATGTAAGAAGGGTCAACAATGGAGTCTTCACAACCCAACCATTGAGGGAGTGAAGACCAAAAACAGAGACGTGAGCTCGGGGGATGGCAGGTGGGCATGTGAATGAGTGATGGAGACTTTGTCCAAGATCATCAAGAATTACGGTAGGTACATAATATCCATATCTTCCTGGACATAAAGTCTCCACCACTCATTCACACTAATGGGAGAGTACCGAGCTTACAAACCCCCAAGACGGGTGGCAGGAGAAACTAAGAACTCACATAGTTAGGACAGAAGTCCGTTAAGAATAGTCCTATCAAACAACAGATGTTGTCTGGCATGGACATCTAAAACATAGTGTTTAATGAAAGTATGCACTGAGCTCCATGTAGCCGCATTGCAAATGTCTGCAATGGGCACATTGCGGATTTCCGCCAGAGATGCTGCGACTGCTCTAGTAGAATGAGTGTACACTCTGCCTTCTAGCTTAACCTGTGCCATAGAATAGCAGTGGCGGAGGTATGCTACCAGCCACGCCGAAATGCACCTAATAGCGACAGATTGACCTAGCCGGGTCTTGCTGAAAGAAACAAACAGTTGTTGAGCCTTGCAAATTTCTTTTGTTCTATCCAGATAAAATTGCAGTACTCTCTTAACATCCAAAGAATGCAGGGTACATTCCCCTTCATTCTGGAAGTTAGCAAAGTAGGTAGGTAGAACTAAAGGTTGGTTTAGATGAACTTCTGAGACAACCTTGGGAAGAAACTTAGGGTGACTCCTCAGAACTACTTTGTCCTTGTGAAATACAGTGTATGGAGTGGGGTCTGTGACCACAGCATGTATTTCAGAAACTCTACGGGCCGAAGTGATGGCCACCAGGAAGGCCGTTTTCCAAGTGAGGAACTTCAACTCGAAGGTAGCTAGAGGCTCGAAAGGTTTCCGAGTGAGCATGTCTAGCACAAGGTTAATGTCCCCGGCTGTGACTGGAAGTTTGATAGGAGGTATGGTATGCAGAATGCCCTTAAGAAAACTCTTAACTGCAGGCAACTGAGCCAGAGACAAGGAATGTACTGGTTCATGATAAGCTGAAATGGCACAGAGATGAACTTTGACAGTAGAGTACTGCATACCTGAATTGGAGAGGTCCAAAAGGTACTCAAAGACTTTATTTGATGGGCAGGAAAAAGGGTTCAAAGAGGATTTTGCACACCAGAGAGAGAAACGCTTCCATTTGGCTGTGTAAGTTTTTATAGTCGCTGGTTTACGTGCAGCCAAGAGACTTTCTGAAACCCTATAGGAAACATTGAACCTATTCACCTCTATCTCTTTGGGAGCCAAGCGTGAAGGTGAAGTGCCTTCAGATTGGGATGGACCACAAGCTCCTGGATCAGAAGGTTCTTCTGAAGGGGAAGTGCTTCGGGAGGGTTGCAGACAGTCTGCTGAGCAGCAGGAACCATATCTGTCGAGGCCAGAAGGGAGCAATGAGAATCATTCTGTCTCCCTGAGACTAGAATTTGAGAAGCACCCTCTGAATTAGAGGATGAGGAGAAAAGGCGTATAGAAAGTGTTTTGTCCACTGCAGCCTGAATGCATCCTGATAGAAAATGTCAGGTCCTGGATTTCTGGAGCAGAAGAGAGGCAGTTTTGCATTGAGTGGGGATACAAAACGGTCCAGGTCTGGAGTTCCCCACTCTTTGAAGAGTGACTGAGCAACGGTTGAGTCGAGAGACCACTCATGATGATCTGTCTCCGTTCTGCTCAGATGGTCTGCCAGTTTGTTCTGCACACCTGGTAGGTAAACCACGTGGATTAGAACCTTGTGCTCCAGGCACCATTCCCACACTCTCATAGCTTCCCTGCTTAATGGGTAAGTGTGTGCACTGCCCTGTTTGTTGATGTAATACATCACTGCTTTGTTGTCCGTTTGAAGGAGAATGTTCTTGTGACAGAGTATGTCCTTCAAGGACCGGACTGCATAAAGGACGGCTCTCATTTCCAGGATGTTTATATGGAGCTGGGACTCGTCCTGAGTCCATGTACCTTGGGTGTGGAGCTTCTGGCAGTGAGCTCCCCACCCCATCAGGGACACGTTGGTGGTAATGGAGATCTGATGATCCAGAGGAGCAAAGGGATACCCTTCCAGAAGGTTGTTCTCCTGCGACCAGCAGGTGAGTGACCTCTTTAGAGGTTCTGTCACCTTGATGGGAAAGGACTGAGGGTGAGTGGTTGGGGACCACTGAGTACTGAGCATCCACTGAGAGGTTCTCATGTGGAGATGAGCTAGAGGTACAGTGAACACCGAGGGTGCCATGAGACCCAGCATTCATTGCATCGAGATAGCTTGAACAGAGCTGTTTTTGCTGATGTATCGGGTCATCTATAGGATATCGCTCCTTCTGTGCTCTGGAAGAAAAGGTTTCACACAGGAGGTATCCAGAAGAGTTGCTATGAAAAGGAGTTTCTGGGAGGGCTGCAACTGCGATTTGTTGCGATTTAGCAGGGCTCCCATGGACGTGAGGAAGTCTGAATCTTTGGCTACGGCATCCAGAGTTTCCTGCCTGGAAGGGCTTGCTAGAAGCCAGTCATCCAGGTATGGAAACACTTGAATTCAGATTTTCCTGAGATGTGCTGTGAGAATTGCACAACACTTTGTAAAAACTCGCGGCGCCGAGGATAGCCCAAAGGGCAGGACTCTGAACTGATAATGTTGACACAACGCCACAAACCTCAGGTATTTGTGGTGCTTTGGGTGTATAAGAATGTGTTAGTAGGCATCCTGCATGTCCAGGGAGGCTAGCCAATCGTGTTGATGAATCAAAGGTAGCAGGGTACCTAGAGACATCATCTTGAACTTTTCCTTGTGAAGGAATTTGTTTAACTTTCTGAGATCCAGAATGGGACACATGCCTCCAGTTTTCTTCGGAACTAGAAAGTAATGGGAGGAGAAACCTGTGTTTTGTTGGTCTGATAGAACTACTTCTACTGCCCTGTTGTTCAGAAGGCCTTGCACCTCAGAAGCAAGACGTTCTGACTGTACTGCCGACAGCCTGGGCTGTCGTTTGGGGGGATGATCCGGAGGGGGGTTCTGAAAGACTGAGTGAATACCCCACGCGGATTATCTGAAGGACCCATTTGTCTGATGTTATAGACTTCCACTGGTTGTAGAACTGAGTCAGACGTCCTCCCACTGCTGAAGAAGAGTTCCCCTCGGGCAGTTGAGGTGGGACCTGGGCCGAGAACTCAGAAGGCGGCACTGGGCGCTTTGGGGCCTTGTGCCTTCTGCTCTTTCTCTTGTGGCTGTGGGGTGCGGCTTTTGTTAAAACCCCCTCTGCCTTTCCCCCCGAAAGGACTGACGGTTGTGAAACTGACACTTATTGACACCCCCCCTCGAGAGGGGGCAGGTCAAGCTATCCTGATGGCTGACCTAGTCTTCTATGTAGCTTCCAGAGCTTGTTCCACCTGGGGTCCGAACAGATACATACCATCAAAGGTTAAGGCCATCACCTGCTGCTGGGAATCATTCGTGAAGCCTGATGTATGCAGCCAAGAGTGGCATCGGGTACAAATGCCCGACGCCGCTGCTCGAGAAGCAGTATCGAAAGCGTCCATTGCAGCTTTAATCTGTTGGTTATTGGACTTGATGTCCCTGGTTATAGTGTGAAGTAGCTCTGAATTAGTTTCGACTCAGGCAGAGCTTCTATCATTTGCTTGAGTGAATGCCAAAGGACATACTCATATTGATAAAAATAGCCCTGGTAGCTGGCAATACACATACTCAGGGTGGAGGCAGCAAAGACTCTGTTACCTAAGGTGTCTATCTTACAAGATTTTTTATTGATATGCCGGGCTGAGGATGCCTGAGGGAGGATGGCCTTGTCATTCTCTGCTAAGACTACAATGGGATCAGCAAAAGCTTGTGAGGCCAATATGGGTCGATCCTTGGGAGCAGCATACTTCCTATCTATGGACTTAGCCACAGAAGGGATGAGAGCAGGATTGTTCCATACCATCTGAGAAAGGGTCTCAAAAGATGGTTGTACCGGAGGAGTTAAATCCATAGGGATCTCCAGGACATGTAGGTATTGGAGTCTTAAAAGCTTCCAAGGATTGATTTCTGTAGTCTGAAGAGAAAAAGTGGAATTTAAATTTTTCAGCAGAGACTTAAAGGAAAGGTCTACAACTACAGGCTCTGCAGCAGGATTAACTCTTGCTACTCCAACATCATCACCCAGATGAAGATCTGGGTCAGACTCAAAATCATCTCCTGACAGTCCAAGGGGGACTGTATGGACAGGAAAGGAGTGAAAATCCAGATGGAAATTAGAAGAGGAAAGAATTGGAGTTGAAAAGCCCTGGAGGCTGAACAGCGCCGCACCAAGCATCGGTGCCGATGAAAAACACGGCGCTGAACCCAAGGAAGTTGGCACCATCGGAAATAGCCCAGCACACGGTGCAGACAAAGGCTGTGGTGCCAACAGAGCCCCCAATGGCACACAGCCCTTGACACTGCGGACAGTGCTGTGGATGGTGCAGACAGAGCCCTCGGTGCTGCTGATGGTGCCGACAGAGCCCTCGGTGCTGCGGACGGTGCCAACAGAGCCCTCGGTGCTGCAGATGGTACTGACAGAGCCCTTGGCTCTGTCGACGGCTCTGAGAGTGTTCCAAGGTTCTGAAAACTGCAATTTGAAGGAAAAGAAGGAAAATTAACAGGAGATAGAGGCATTGGTGTGGACCCCTGCGCCGCAGCCATGTGAGGGGGGAAAACACCTGAGCACAGAGTCGATGGCACCGTGCGACTAAGAAGGTCCAACCACCCTACCCGGTCCCTCAAGAGGCCCGAAGACCCCAGAGTGACTGGGCCAGGCAGCTGGACCAACCTCCGAGCCCACTGCTCCATAACAGCAGCCCACTGGTGAAACTGCTCATCGGAGGCCCGTCCAATAGGCAGGGACAGGCTCCGATGTCAAAGAGGTTAGGCACCGGAGCCAGAAACTGGTGACTCCAAGAGGGAAGGAGACCAGTGCCTAACCCCAATGACCGACCATTCGATGTGCAGACATACGAGAAGGCAACCTCGAGTGATGCCTTCTCTATCTTGACTTGTGCGCCAAAGAAGAACTTGAGGCCAAACGGTGCCGCGAATGGGAACGTTTCCTTTTATGCTTTCAGGGGGACCGCCCACCTCCCTGAGCATTGGACCATCCATTGTCAGACCCACCCTCTGGGGAGGGTGGTGGACTGGACCCAGCCTGGCTGACTGAACAGCTTTCATACGAAGTCTCCCTACTGTCACCTGACCCACTCATGGTCGACTCTGTTAATGGAGGGCTGAAGACTTCTTTATTAATCAATACATTTAATTAAAATCTACTCAGTACTTTTTGAGGATAAATTACAAAACAAAAAAACTGAAGACTATGCTGATAGTTTGAAGTTTGACTCCCAACGGGCGAGCGACGTCGTCACTGAAGCGTACTCAACGGTGGGAAAAAAGGAACTGAGGCGGTTGGAGGGTCTACGCCGAGGTAGTCTTTACTGCATGAGCCATGGCTCGTGGTGCTGCTTCCTTGCGGCTCCATCTCTGGCGCCAACCCTTTCGAAAAGTTTGCTCCCGCTGGGTCCTAGCACCTCCAGCATAGATCCCATTAGCGTGAATGAGTGGTGGAGACTTTATGTCCAGAAAGTTCTGCTAAACTAAGATTTCAAGTGGACCGTTACAACTCCCGATGGCTTCCTTTCTTTCATTACATCGAGGATGAGTGGGGAATATCAGTGATAGACCAGCTCCTTCAATAATAGTGAGCCTGGTGCATGGGGCCGGGAAGGGAGGAGATTTGGGTTTTCTGTGGGAACATTTCCTTAGGCCCTTTAGCAGAGTATAATCTACTATTATAGGCATCACCCACTCTATCAGAAACATATTAACAAAGAGCAGGTGGAATAAGCACAAACCAAACAAAAGTTTTTTCCTTTTTTTTTTTTTAATTATTACTTTATTAATTGTTTTTAAGGTTCATGTAAAACAACCTCTTTTGAGGTGGAGAGCACAATATTTACTCAAGAGACTGAGACCAGTTATAGAACAAAGAACTCTTATAAAGTGCAGGTGTTCTTCTCTCTTGTTGTTATCAACAAGAAGACTTGAATATTACAGTTGGGAGACTTTACACTAGCAGACCATCTTGTGGATACCTGCAGGACCAAGATAATAAACAACAGGACATTTTAACTGTTTTATAAGCATAACAGCAATACCTAGTAAGCTGCATGAGGAGACAAATAGAAATTATCAAAGATGTATTATTGTGAAGGTACCTGTATGGCTGGTTTTATCTGTGCAAAATGTAATGCATACTGATCACTGTTCTCAATAAAATATAAGTTCCAAAAAAGAACTGTGAAATGAGTGATTCAAGGTTTAAACCCAACCCACAGACTCACTGTGTGGTCTTGAGCAACTCTCTTGATCTTTTTGTGTTTCAGTCCTTCAGAGTTGTAAAACTGAGGCAGAAGAAAGACCACACCAAAAACAAGACACTATTTCTCAGTTGGACTATCCAGGAATAAATTATGTGGAAAATAAACCAATAAATAAAAATAAATAGCAGAAAATGTAGCCAAACTCGGATGCCGGCTGGGCAGCAGTGGTATAGAACAATCGATTAGCTCCAGGGTTGTCTGGAATGTGTAGATGACTGCAAAACAAGAGTTCAAGAAGAGCACCCCCCCCCCCCCAAAAAAAGAAACAGACACAAACCCACAACTAAACAAAACAACCACTAAAAAACAATGAAATTTAATAGGTCATTTGACATCTCACTTCAAACAAAGCTGGGCTGATTTGTTAGTAATTAAGCAAATCCTTAAGGGCTGCTGCAGTACCTGTTTTCCCTAGGATAGCCCAGCTGAGATGCAACATCTCATTTACAGGGGCGGGGGGTCCTGCTTCCAACCCAGTTTTACATCTGTGACTAAAGCACACTGTGGAGGTCAATACCTTGCTCAAGGTCATACAGTGACAGACTGGTTAGGAACCTGGATCTCCTGCTTCACAGACATATGCTCTAACCACTATGCTATTTCCCAACCCCTCTCCTTTTAATAAGAAAGTATGCTAAAAAAATGTAACAAAAGGCACTGCTTGAGGGAGTGGTCTCCACATGTGTATGTGGTTCTCAAGATGTATTCTGCTAACATCCTGTTTGTTCAGAATTTTCTATCAGTAGCCATATCACAAGGCATACGCAGTACAAGCACTGACCCACTTTCACAACACCAAGAGAAAAAACACACTGAGTGTTCTCAGTGAGCGGAGAAAAAGATATAGAGCAGGATACATGTGCCCATATTTTGTTCTGTACTTAAAATACATTTAAGCTACAAGCTAATTGTTATATTATACAAGACAACATGTCTGGCAATAACAATAAATTAGCACTTGAATAAAGTCCAGCTTTCTACTATTACCTTTCTGTGATACAGTATCTTCTCTGACTTGTTTTTTGATAGATCATCCTTTGTCAGCTGCTCAGGATAAAAAGTCTCTGGGGTATCCATCCATCTGTTATACATCCTCCTTACGTACACTAGGATACAATTTCTTCTGGTGCACTACACGTGCAAAAATTAGTTCAGATAACAAAACTACGTACATAAGCGCTGCCTGGGAGAGAAACACCACCCTCCTTATTTACACATCCAACTTTTCAATTCCACAGTACCCACCCACAAGCCCAATTCATTTTGATCCAAAGTTGCCTTTTCTTATTTTAACTAATTTTTTTTTTTTATATCAACTAACCCCTTTCAATTGCTGATCTCTTCTTCAGCCCTAGAGTCATCCAGTAAGATCAAAGATACTAGATCCTTCCCTAGTTTCCAATTATTAAACGAAAAGGGGCCATTCTGCTGTGTTTTTTCCCTCATTCTAAGCAGTACTATTATTTCCTCCATTTGTTTAATATTTTTGCAGACATTTATCCTTTCCTGCAAAGACTGAGTTTTTTCAGAAAGTCAATGTTTTCTTACTGTTCTTACTGCTACCGCAGTAAAGATCTTATATAAATATCTTCTTTGTTAAGTATGCACTTCCTTAGGCTCGATCCCTAATGGCATGTTACCTTACTGTAGAGAGGCTCAGATACCTAGTATTGACTGCATAACCGGGGTAATCTCTGTCCTACAATGGTCTAACTTTGGGCACAGCTATAAAATACGAGTGATCACCTCTGTTCCTGCACTCTCTCTAGCATTTGTCTGTACAGGTAGTCTTAAAATGATATGTTAGGGTGTGCAAAAAAAACGTATAATATTCCACCTGAATTGAAGCCATTGTGGAGTGTACCCCTTCATTCCCCCCCAACAAGGTTTTTTTCCCTCCGGGGTGAGTCTGGACAGCTAATCAGTCCTGTCCCTGTGCCTGATGGTCATTCCTTATCTCTCTCCCTGGTCTGAAGGCAGTACCCCCATGGATCTCCCCCACAGTGGGGAGGAGAGAGAGGGCACCCCCCCAACAGATATATCCGGTGTGGCCTTGGGACCGGAGCAGCAGGGCGGACTGCCGGGACATGGGTAGGGCTTTATTAAGCCCAGGCCCCCATTTTCTGCTTTTTTCTCCCTCAGCCCCTGCCACAGCATCACATCAGTGTGTGCATGCACAGGCGCACATGTCCTGAAGACCTGCAGCCCCACCCATTCTAGTTGCTCGTGCCTGCACTACCACTGGTCCTCCACCCAGTGGCAGTCATTGGCTGAGATGACACAGCCATAGCCCTGTGGGACAGGAGAGCAGTCCTTGGAGCACTCGATCCTCCCCAACCCCGCAGAGCCCTGGCAACCCATGCCAGTTCCCGAACATGGATCACCAGCGTGACAGGAGGTAATGCATTCAATGTCTTAGCTCTCCACACCACTGGGCCAGTTAAATGTATACCCCTTCCAATGTCCTGTTCCACCCTTATGGATCTAAATTTGGTATATATGCTCCCCACCTGTCTTTTATCTTACTCATTGGATAACATATCAATTATTGATTTATTCTGTACTCTTCCACCAGGGTTGTTTCAATTCAATAAAATTTTCATTAATTAAAAGCAATTAACACGATATTAAGTCATGTGAGCTGTCATGCTCATTTACAATAACATGTTATGCATAATTTTACACATGGTACATATAATAAATATTGGATAAACAACAAATATATGCAAATTAACATTATGAACTGGGGATCACAAATGGAGGAAGCTGATTGGCCGAGAGGGTTTCGAAGCCGTGATGATATCGGGCTACATCATCCCGGCTTCAGAAAACCTCCCGCCACCAGCCTCCTCACTCCCAGCGCAACGTTCTCTACATCCCCACAGGTGAAGTAAGTCAGACCTCCACTGAGACGGTATTAAAAAAAAAAAAAAAAAAAATGAACACATCCTCACAACTGTCCCCCCATACATGTCGCCCAAAGCACACGCTCTACAAACACAAAAAAAATCTTCTTCCTTTCATCGTGGCAAGTGCTTCCTTTGAGAGCGCCAAGTACTGCTCGCCCTTGCTGCCATGCTGCCTCACACCAAATGGCAAACTCTACAACCCGCTCCTCAACAATACCAGGCTTGACCCTTACCTTCTCGCATTCCTCAGAAGCACGGCACGACTCATCATCTTCACCTCCTCAAACAAAAAAACCCAACAATATCAATGTGCTTGAGTAAACTAAACTTCCGGAGGGGGGGGGGGAATGAATACCACAACAATTAAGCCTGTAACAAAATCCTCCTGCAACAGCACCACCTACTGGCCAAAACATAACATACACAAACTTTTTTTTTAAATGTCTACCTACACTCATATAAAAACACTATTAAAATATTTTAAAACTTTCTTTTTTTTACATTAAATGCATAAACTATCAATTGATCCAGTTCATAATAGCAATAAGGCACTCCAGGGTGTGGTATATCATGGGATATCATCACTTCTCAGATAGTTGGACACACACCAACCACCCGAGGAGTGACGATATCCCATGATATACCACACCCTGTCATGCCTTATTGCTTAATTATACAATGGCAAGAAAAAAATGCTGACCTTTGATCAGTCAGTCTGGGACTGGACCCGTGATGTTATCCCAGTACAACATCACAGGTCTAGTCCCAGCATACAAAAAGACCGCATTAACTAAAAATCACTGTACGCACCATGCTTCAGTACTTCCCGCTCTGCACCCCACTTCACTCACTCTGCAGCCGCCAGTCACCTTCAATGTCCCAAAACCCCCCAGCACAAACAAAAACCAACAACAACCTTCTCCTATCCAAAAAAAAGAAACATGCAGCTAAAAACGCAATTACCATCGGGTTCACACCGAGCATGATGAGAGCACAAGCGAGTCTTTACACAGACTGCCTTGCTGTTAGCCTCACTCACTCACTTTTTTTTCTGTTTGTTATTTTTTTTAGATGGACCGTAAACGCGCTTAAGAAATATCCTCCCCACCTCCTTTCCTCTGGTTTCAGACATCCACACAGCACCGCGGTATGGGGGGGGGGCAGTCCCGATACTCCAGCAGAAGAACGGTGATAAAAAAAAAAAAGGTCACGGAAGAACAGACGAAAACATTGAAAAAACCAAAGACAACATACATAATGAGGCAATAGGTCATATTAACAAAGAGTGGCACCACTGACAAAGGTTAAAACATTGCTATGGGGACTGCACAGCTGGTCAAAAAAACACATTAGTTCCACCTGCTGGCTAAATCGGCACTACTTTAGCTTGAAGTAACCCTACCCGTTTCAAAAATGACAGAAAAATCAACTTTAAATGTAGTTCTTCATCATTTTTTTGTTTTACAAATGAGCCATTGTATAATAGCAATAATGTACTCCAGGGTGTGTGTTGTGCTGGGATAACGTCACTTCTGGGATGATTAGTCGCACTCGGCCTGCGGCCTCGTGCCTAATCACCCCAGACATGATGTTATCCCAGAACAACACACACCCTGTCGTGCATTATTGCTTAATTATCATGTAGTTGATATATTACAACAGTTACAATGTAACAAACTACAATTACGACTTAAAAATTTAAAAGACCATCCCAGTTACATCATACAATATAACAATGCCTGATTACTTCAGACAACCACAGGTTTCCTGTTCTGTTGTCATCAACCATTGCAATATATTATTTAAAGGGACACTGTCAACCATTATTGCAACATATTATTTCTAGTGTAAAATCCACATTTTACAATTGCTTACCTCCTCTTAAATTCACTGATGTTACTGGTTGATTTATCTGCTTCCTTTAAAGGTAGAACTGAAATGTGTGCTAATGGTGTAGTTATAACAAAACTTGTTTTGTTTCAAATCCTTTATCTATCTTCGTGCATGCTTCCAGAACATTAGAAATACCTCCAAACAGTGAAGCCACTCATGGTGCAAGTCTCTTCTCCTCCCACTACATCATAAGTGGCTAGACTCTGTTGGGGTGTTCCCAAGTCCAGGAAAGATGAAATGGGTGTTGATCAAGAAATGTAAACAAACATGTTTTTGTGTGGTTACACCAATATAGTAGACAGTCTGTTTTTCACTTTTAAAAGGAAAAAAAGGAATCAGAATCAAAAATTACCAGCTACATCAGCAATCTCTAAAGAATGTGACCAATCATAAAATGTGTGTTTTACACTAAGGACATTTTGAGGCCTGAGGGGGTTGACAGTGTCCCTTTAAGGAAACGGGGTCTCCAAGATAAGGGCACAAAGACAAAAGAATGGAGCACTGATTATAAAGTTTGCTCTTCCCTTAGTTGTAAGTGTACGTGGCACCCTGAATTCGATGCCCCCAACAGACCTCAGACCTCTCACTTGCAAAAGGTCAGATATATAATTTTGTACTTTGTATTTCAGACTCACCCATTTAAAAGTGTGTAATTTCCTTCTAACACTAAGGGAAGTCCAGTCTGCCAACTTGTACAGAAAACATCTTTGGGTTCTATAGGTGGCACCAGTTATAAATCTTGCCATACTGTTGTAGTTGACATCCAAACTACCAAGTTGGGTAACATTTGCACCCCCATAAACCAGGTCCCCATAGTCACTCAATGGTAAAAGCACAGTATTAACAATTTTGTATATGGTATATAAGAAAAAAATTACTCACTATAGTAATGTTGTTTCTTCTAATGGAGTCTTGCTGTATTCTGACTACATGCAGTTAGCCCCGGCACTTGAACTGCTCTGGAGAGGAAAGGGTTAACTCTATGCCGGGGCATAGAACGTTGAGCTCATGCTCAATTTTCAAACCTCTGTCCCAGGTACTCTTCAGTGTAACTGTCAGATTCTCATGAGCACTATGCTAACTATCAAATAGAAACTGTTTAGAAATTTGTGCCAAAAAGCAATAAACAAGTTATTAGGGTCCAAAAGACTCAAGTCGAGAACCCCAAAAAGAATCCAAGCAGGTAGTAAACTTAACAATATATAGGTAAATAGAACAACAACAAAAAAAAACATTCTAAAGAAGAGGTGACCCAGGTACACCCCTGGGGTGCAGCACTGCACCTGCCAACCCACATCCCAAAACAACTAGGTTCTAGGAGGGGAGGCAGGCAGGGAGGTCAGAATATAGCAAGACTCCATTAGAAGAAACAACATTACTATGGTGAGTAATTTTTTCTTCAAACAACATGAAGTATTGCTGTATTCTGACTATATGCAGACTACCAAGCAGTACCCCCTTGGAGGAGGGAGTTACAGAACCTATTTTGGGAACAAGCTCTGCAACACTGCTGTGTCAAACCTAGCATCACTTCTTGACTGGATGTCAAGAGAGTAATGCTTGGTAAATGTGTGAACAGTTTTCCAGGTGGCTGCTTAACAGATTTCCACTAGGAGTATGTCTCTAGCTGCTGTGACCAAAGCAGCTGTACCTCTGGTGGAGTTAGCCCTCAGGCCTAAGGGGGGCTCTTTCCCCAATTTTGAGTAGCAGAACTGGATACAGGAGACAATCCACCTGGCAGTAGTTCTCTTAGTGGCAGATTTACCTTTTCCCACTTCCCCATAAGTGAGGAATAGCTGTGAACAGTCATTTCTATGAGCCTTAGTGTGTTCTATATAATGATCAAGGGCCCTTTTAACATCAAGACTGTGCAGTCTTCTCTCCCCAGAGGAAGAATGGTCAGTGAAGAATACAGGCAATGACATAGATTGGTTCAAATGAAAGTCTGATACCACCTTGGATAGGAACTTTCTGTTTGTTCGAAGGACCACCTTATCCCTATGAAATGAAATGAAATCATGTTCCACTGATAAAGCCTGTAATTCACTGATTCTCCTAGCTGAGATAACGGCTATCAAGAACACAGTCTTCCAAGTCAAGTATTTCAGCTCAGCTGAAGCTAATGGTTCAAAGGGGGGCTGCATAAACTGTGCAATACAGATATTCAGATCAAAACAGGAGTAGGATGCCTAAAGGGAGGATTGATATGAACCAGACCTTTGAAAAATGTCTTGAAAACTGGATGTGAGGCTAGGGAAGAGCCCTTCCCAGCCGAAAGGAAGGCAGAGATAGCTGCCAAATGCACTTTGAGGGTGGTAGGCCTGAGGCCCAAACTGTTAAGATGCACCAAATAATCCAAAGCAGTGGCAATGTCAGCTGAATCAGGCTGTATATGCCTCTGAGAACACCAGAAACCAAATCTCTTCCATTTGGAATTGTAAGTTTTTCTAGTAGAAGGCTTCATACTAACCTTTAGAATGTCCAGGACTGACTGGGAAAGGTGCAGGTTTGCATATACTAGCTTCTCAAGAGCCAAGCTTTCAGTCTGAGAGTCTGAAGGCTGGGATACAGTATCCTCTCCTGTGAGGAGGAGAGAAGATTGAACTGTCTGGGAAGACAAAGAGGAATTGTCACTGACATTGGTAGTGGTAGGGCAGAAAATTTTACCAGAAAAGACAAAATAGAATTGCTTCGGTTCCCAAATGGACCGACCGGAAAGAAACCGAACAAAAAACAATTTCTACCAACAAAACACTAAACTACCTACTAAGTACACTTACTGTACTGTGGAGATGAGAATACCGAAAAAATAAGTAAATGGTTGAAAAAAACTACCGATTTTTACTTTAACCAAACCGAAACGAAGGAGAGGATCTCCGGAGCGACTTCTCAGTTAGGCGGAGTAAAGAATCTGACAGTTACATTGAAGAATACCTGGGACAGAGGATTGAAAACCGAGCTCAAGCTCTACATTCTATGTCCTGGCAAAGAGTTAACCCCTTCCTCTCCAGAGCAGTTCAAGTGCTGGGGCTAACTGCATACAGTCAGAATACAGCAAGACTTCATGTCGTTTGAAGGGAGAATATTACATACTCTAGAAAGTGCCCCGATCTTTGTCCAGTCCTAGAGAAAATATGTGCTTCCCAAGTTAGATAGGAATCACAGGTACTTAGACCTATCCACTGCTTCCAAGGTCACAAGGTTCAAGGTTTTGCTGGACAGTTGGGCTTCCTGCACATTTACTCTCTTAGGGAATAGGCCACATTCCAGATCTTCATTGCTTCTGTACATAGATTTGAGAATCTTGTTCCTCCCTGTTTGCTGATATAGTACATGGTAGTGGTGTTGGTTTGTCCTGACCTAGACTGACTGATGCCTAATGCGGTAGGCAAAAGCCTGTAGAGCAAGGTACACTGCTCTGAGCTCCATCAGGTTTTCATGCTCCTGGGACTCCTGTAGGGATCACATTCCACTTACTGTTAAGTCGTCCAGACGGGTACTCTAGCCCAGGAGGGAGGCATCTGTAGTTAACACTACTGTGGGTGACTGCTGAAGGAAGGATACATCCTCCCTCTTCTTTCCACCAATCCAGTGCTCTTAAGAGAGTCTTTGACACAGGCACTGGCCTTGAAAGAGGGTCTCGTCTTTGGGACCAGTGGACCCTTAGATGGTACTGCATGTCTCTTATTTTGAACCTGGTCCCAAGCCACTGTGGACAAGGCCATGTGGCCCAATAGCTGGAGGAAGTCTCTTACAGGCCTGGACTGGCCTAATCTGAAAGACTTCACCAGATTTTGTACTCTCTGCTGAGGGGAGGAAGGTCTTCCCTCAGAGGGCACCCAGTTCTGCCCCTATGAAGTCCAGTACTTGCACTGGTTCTGTCTGGGACTTCAGAATGTTTATTATGAAACCCAGCTCCTCCAGGGTGTACTGAGAAGGAAAGAAGCCTTTACCTCCTATTGTGACTTCCCTGCAACTACTCAGTCATCAAGATAAGGGAAGACCATCACCCCTTGTCTTCACAGATGTGCTGCCACCATGGCCAAGCACTTTGTGAACACTCTGGGAGCTGAAGAGAAGTCAAAAAGGGATGGCTGTGAACTGGTAGTAACCATTCCCTACCCTGAACCTTAAGTACTTTCTGTGACAGGGCCTGACTGAAATATAAAAATAGGCATCTTTCAGGTCCAGAGACCCCAGACAGTCCTCTTGCTGAAGGGATGGGATTACTGAAGCCAGGGTTACCATCCTGAACTTTTTCTTTCTGAGGTGTTTGTTCAAATATCTGTGGTCTAAAATGGGTCACCACTCCCAATTTTTCTTGTGGTCAGGAAGTAGCTTGAATAGAGGCCCTACCCCCATGATGGGGGGGGGGCCTTTTCTGCTTCACTTGCTTGCAACAACTTTTTTACCTCCAACATCAACAGGATTTTCTCCGTTGAGGTGTGAAGTGCAAAGTATTTGTGAACCTGCAGTCTTGAAAACCTTTTTAACTGCAGGGTGAGCCCCTGGCTCACTACTTCCAGGACCCACTTGTCTGTGGCCACGTTTTTCCACTCCTGGAACAAGTGAGTCAGCCTTCCTCCCACTGGCAATGGGTAGGTGACCTGAACCAACTTGTCAGGGGTTCTGCTTAGGCTGGGCCTTGGGTGCTGGGGTTGAGTCAGCATGCTTACAGCCCCTTCTACCTCTGCCTTTGAAAAAAGCCCTTAGCTGGGAGAAATTGTACGTGAAGAACCCATGGGGAAAATATCCCCTACCTCTGCCTCCCCTTCCATAAGGCCTGCTGGAAGTGGAGGCCTTTTTCTTCTATTACTCTTGTACAGTAGGTGGCTTTGTACTCCTCCACCTTTTTCATGTATGCCTCTGTCTTGTCACCAAACAGGAATGTCTCTCACAGGGATAATCCATGGCATTTATCAGAGTGTCCTGGGAGAGGCTGGTAGTTCTGGGCCAAGCAAACCTCCTCAGGGACACTACACAAACCATAACTCTGGAGACAGTGTCATTCACATCCAGTACCATTTGGCACTGGTGTTTGGTGGCATCCATTGCTGTTTTAGCAGTGCTACTAAGTGACTGTGGCTAATTAAGGGCCTATTGTCCCACCAGAAGTCCCAGTATCTATCAACAATCACTCTTTCCTCCAGTCCCTTCCCCCTTCACTCCCCCTTATCTGTCTACCCCTTATATTTCCTCTCCCTTTTTTCCTCTCCCTCTACTCCTTTCCCTGCTACCTTGCCCTCACCACCCTACCTACCCCAAGTCTGTATCTAACACTACCACTCCTTCTCCAGTCCCTTCCGTACCCCCACTGCTATCTATCCCTTATATTTCCTATCTCATTTCCTCTCCCCTCTCACAGTGCCCTTGTCCTAACCATCCTACTACCCTCAGTTCTCTCACCTCCTCCTCCCCTTGTTGTCTGCTCCTCCTATTCTCTGACCCCCTTGTCTGCCCCTCCTATCCTCTGACCGTATCCTAAACCATGTCTACACTCCCATTGCACTCACTACCTTTTACTGCTCACAGAGCCTCTACTGTTATTACAAGGTGCTGTCTAGTTACCCAATGTTTACCATGTATTACCTCCAAGTTCTAGCGTGCCTTTGCAAATACGTTGTAAATAGTTTTGTTCTCCTTTTTATATCTTAAGTATCCTTCTGTATACTGTTTAGTGTATTTATTGAATATGTCTGTGTATACTGTTCTTGTTGTTGATCAGGACCTCCTTGTAAATGAGTTTGCTCAATGGAGTTTTCTTGCCAATAAAATTGAATTGAATTGAACTGCTAAGTCTTGTGCCAGGTCACCAGATGCTTTCCCCCTCATAGTCAGAGTGAAGCTCCACAGAGCCTTCTGGTACTGGACAATATATCCGTCTTTCGGATGAGACGTTAAACCGAGGTCCCATCTGCCTGGATTGGTGGTAGTTCAGGTGGATGTTAAAGATCCCATGGCACTTATCGAAAAGAGCAGGGGAATTTCCCCCGTGTCCTGGCCAAATTTCCATCATTCACTAAAAATACCACAAACAGCTTAATCTGGTTCAAGGTCAGTTGGCATTCATCTGTATCCCCTTCCCCCGGGTCGTGCCTGAAAATAGGCAGGATTTGTCTAGTGCACTTACCCGGTCAACAAAAGCTAAATAAATAAAAAATAAATAAGCCATGTAAGCTGCCTGTCTCAGAAGCAGGGAGGCTGAGGTGTAAATCTTCTTCCCAATGCTGTCCAGTTTCCTGGAGTTTTTGTCTTTAGGCTGGGTAGAAAGGGGGATATTTGCCTTGTCACAGGCTGCTGCCTGTATCACCCCCGTCATGGTCAGGGTAAGAGTAGAGGTACTCTGCACCCTATTTGCCCAGCTGGTTTTTCAATTTTCTTATCAATAAGAGGGGTAGAAGTTGTCGTTTGTATTAGCTTGCAGGCTGCCTTCTTTAGGGACTTGTGGGCAGACAGAAGCAACCTTTCGGTCATGGTTAACCCCGTCATATCCAGGAATTCTGCCTCGTCCTCAGCCATCTCCCGGGTAAAGAGGTTGAGGGTGTTAACCATTTGCCTCACAAAAGAATACTGTAAGGAGAAATCTTCTTGGGCACAAAGAGGTGTGACAAACTGCTGCTCTGGGGAACCGTCAGGTTCGCTAGGTTCTCCTTCCTCCTCCTTCTCCTCTTCATAGTAAAACTCAGCCTCTTCCACTTACGGAACCGGGAGGGGGGACAGGCATGCCCACAAGCAATCCCACAGCCTGGAAGGCCTGGAAAAACTGCCATGCCTTGGTCATGTCCTTCACTCAGAGTATTCTGTTCTTGTCCATTGACGTCTCCTTTCCTTCTACAGGAGGAGGTGCAGGGGCATGTTTTTCTATTTTTTTTCTTTGTAGGCACCGTCTGTGGTACCTGCTCAGAGGCTCTTTTATGCTTGCTAGTTTCAGGGTTCCCCCAATCAGACACCCTGTATTCTGAGTTATATCTAGCAGACTTGTCCTTCTTCTTACTGTGAGGGGACAGATCCTCTTCTGATCATTTTGGTGACGTGGAGGCAGACTGAGAAGCCAGAAGGTCTTCCAATTTTTTAGCCCTTTTTTGAGAGTTTTAGGGCAGAACTTGATGCAAAGCTTACAATTAGAAAAATTGTGATCTGAATCCAGTCACCTCAAATACAGCTCGTGGCAGTCTGCCTTCACCAGGAGGTTGAAACTATTTTTACAATTCTTAAAACCTGTAGGTGCTGTTTTCTTTTTGGTCTGTCAGAAATGCTAATTGAGGCAAAAACAAATTTGGTTCAGTTCCACAAAGAAAAAATTTAGTTTAGTTTATTTAGTTTGCAGTTCGGTTCACCAAATGAAACAAACTTCTAACAGCGTTTAAAACTTAAATTCAAACTGAAAAAGTTCAATAGTGCCTCATTTCATGTAACAGAGGGAACTGAAATGAACAGTAATATCAAAGTGGTAAAAAATGAAAGCAAAATATATGTTTTACTTGTTGTTTTGTTTTTTTTGCGGTTCCCAAGGCAGGAAAAAAACAGTAATCCAAAGGCCTTTCTGCAGTTCCAGGGAACAAGAGAATAGCAATAGAAACTAACAATATATGTAAAAACAGATCTTAATACAGAGATTTTAAAACTAAAAGAATACTGTGAAAAGGAAAGAAAGTGAGAAAACAAAACCGCAAACTGTCTGAAGATGATGGGAGAGACTTCAAGGTGACTGCTTCCTCAGGCAGAGAAATAAATCTGACATTAGAGGGCAGAGTGGAGAGTGACCACACAGAGATTTGAATTTCATTCCAAGATTCTCTGATTTGCATAAAATTCTACTCTCCAGGGCAGCTCAAACCGGCAGGCTGATTTGAACTTGTCTAAGCATAGTACGGGATCCCTTGAAAAAAACAACATTGCTATGGAGAGTAATTTTTTCTTCTTGATAAACCTGCACAAGTCCCAGCTGGAGGGTGACAAGATTTGAAAATAATGCCTCTTTACTGATGAAAGACTTGCAGTTAGAGGATGCAGGGTTTTATTATGCTGTCATCCTTAACACACATGCAACCTGGGAGAGTGATGGGAGCATAACATTAATGGTTAAGATGTTACCCACTACCCCTAGTGCATCGCAGCCGATGAACAGTTCTACTGAAATAGTAGAAACACTGCCAACAGATGTACTGTGCCCTATGGTTGAACACGGACCACCTAGCCGACTTACTGCTACTTCCATACCTGGGACTCTCATAAATAATGTACAGTTTATGCATATTCATGTGATTTTTAATTTTTCTTATTGGGGCATATCTGAACATAGTCATTCTTGTGCTTCTACTAATGTTTCTTTATTATACAATGCTTTGCTTTTGGACATGCTAGCCTCATATCATGCTAGAGCCCAAGATCCCATAGCTACACAAGAAAGGAGACCCAAGATGGAGTCTTCTGTACCAGACAGGTTCGAGACCTAGAAGGACTTACTGGTGCCATCTCAGGCCTATCTTCATCTAGCATGTCCATATGGGATAGGGCTGACATGGAGACCATAAAGAGACACATGCACTATACTGGGCATTAAAATGCAGATGAGGTTCCCAAATCTATAAGACATGGGATCGAAGGCCTAGCACAGGAAGAAAGGTTTACCATTTATAATATGCACAATATCATTAAACTGTTTCAAAAAACTCAAGCTAAAATCAGGGAACTGGTTGAAATCAATAATGAGAAAGCCAAGCCCAAAAAGTCAGGCCATCAAATCATTTGTTCTGCTTATGGAGCCTATGTCCTTACTACTATTATTACCAAACTATTGGGGAATATTGATAAAGGAAAGGTGCCTGATCTTTAATAACACAATCAACTGTTGAGGTGGTGTTGTCCAAATTGTCAGGGTAGCTGGGAGTGCTTGGAAATGTGTTCATTTACACTTGAGTACTGTTAGGAATTTGGGATTGGTAACACCCTATCCTGCAGTAATCACCAGAATGTGTTTACAAGCAGGGAACTGTATACTGCCTGAGACCATGTTTGTAACCTTCACCTATTTCTACCACTATTTGATAAGGACATAGACATATTTGGCAGGTTATCCTCTATTCATTCGGTTGGTCACTTAGAAGGAGACATTTATAAGGAAGGGCTCAAACTCCCTAGCGTAGTGGTGTACCGCCCAAAGTTAGCCCAATGGGTAGCCTCTCATACAGCCTGCTATGACATCAAAGGCTACAAATACCTTTGTTATTGTGAT
Organism: Neoceratodus forsteri; assembly: GCA_016271365.2. Classification (NCBI taxonomy): domain Eukaryota; kingdom Metazoa; phylum Chordata; order Ceratodontiformes; family Ceratodontidae; genus Neoceratodus; species Neoceratodus forsteri. The sequence goes on from CM028138.1 coordinate 426,782,497, forward strand.
GTGTTGATATTCTCACACCTATATGCAGGTACTCCAATACTACTGGTCAGCCTGTACCAACCAATGGTCCAAGGACAACCAGCAACCTCACTTGCCCAGCGCAACTCATCAAATGGAGGACACCACATGCAAATATCACATACAATATGGGAGGACAGTACTTTGTGGTTACTAAACACAACTTTTTCCTACGTGGCTCTCTACAGTGCCCAATCTGTATGTCTAACTTCTGTTTTATTCCTACTTATAATGAAATCACTCTTTGGGGTGCCCCATCCTTTACCACTCTTGAAAAGTATGTACCTGTCTTTGCAGTCCCTATAGCCAAGCTATCTTTAAATTTAAAATCCCTATTTGATTGCAAGGACCATCACATGATTATGGTCAGTAATAGTATGCATGAAGCAGGACAGGCACTGGATGAGTTACTAAATGATGGTGACTTGGACTTGGTTCTCTCCAGTACATGACTTGAACATATTCTTAAGGCATTTATAATTTTAAAAGCCATTTTCTTTTTAATTATTATTCATTACTGTCTGTGGCGAGTTCTGGCTCAAAACCACCAACAGTTAAATTTTTTTGTACTCCATACAACAAACTAAATTGTTACTGTAAGCAATGTATGCCAGCCAGTAGAGGATACTGACAATATGTGATTGACATAGGAAATGTATATCTATTGTGCTGCTTATGGACTGACTGGCAGAACCATCTCAGGTCAATGGACCACTTCCACTAAATATATTGATCAACTGTAATCTTTGGATGGTGATGCCTCTGCTCTTGCGGGCATCAAGGTAGGGACTATAGGAGAATGACAATTGTGATATAATAGAAGTATAAGGAAAGCAGTAAATGCTGGCATAGGAAAGTAAAGGGTTAATGAGAATACTTCCTGCACCATATGAATTTATTAGCTTAAGACTTTGTGGTTTAAGAAAGGTGATGGTAACTTTCCATTGGAATTTATGTTATACATCTGAAGGGACGTGCTCAACAAAACATCAAAGAGCTGCTGCTTACCGTATAGAGGAATTTATTAATTATATGTCTCTGTGGAAGAACTGTTTACTGTAGCAATATAGAGTGATCTGTCAGTTGTGCAAAATGTATCTTTTCTTTGTATAGAGTTGTTTATTCTGAGAAGTGTTGAGAAGGACAATACACACTGGAGGGCTTGGCAGCATACCAAATACTAGTTAGACTTCCAGAATAAGAAAAATAACTCCTAATTTGGTAAATAAATGAGTGTAGTAATGAGCTGAGGTTGCAGCACCAGTTCTTGTTGTTAAGGCAACTGGGGGAAGAAAGTCACAGACATAGATACAAATGGGGTATACATATCTGTAGAGATTTCAAAGTGGTGAGCAGCAGGGAACTTTGAGATGAATTGCTGAAGCCTCCATGCCGGTCTTGTCCATGCACCCAGAGGAAGGTAACTGACCATTATCTGATTCTGTATACTAGACTGCCAATGTTAATATAGCATATATGTTGGCATAATAAACCTGATTCAGCTTGGTACAGTTCAGGGTTCAGTGTATTTTATTGGTCATTGGCTCGATCACCCAGCACAAAGGTGCTTTTAACTAAATGAATAGCCAGTTGTCCAGGTAGGGGAAAACCACCACACCTTTTTTTCTCAGCTGTGCTGCCACCACATTCATGCACTTTGTGAAAATCCTTGGAGCTGAGGTGAGACCAAAGGGAAGAGCTGTGCACTGGTATTGTCAGTTCCCCAACTTTAATCTGAGATATTTTCTGTGAGATGGGCTGACTGGGCTATGGAAATAGGCATCTTTCAGTTCCAGGGATCCCAGCCAATGACCTGGCTGTAAAAATGGTATCACTGTCCTTGTGACCATATTTAATTTTTCTTTTTTCAAATGCTTGTTCAGAAACCTGGGAGCTAAAATGGGGTCACCACTCTCCATTTTTCTTGTGGGTCAGGAAATATTTTGAGAATAGGCAACTGCCCACTGGGAGGCAGGGACTTCTATGGTTTTTGATACTAACATTTTTTTTTTATCAGTTCCAGCAGACTTCTTTCTGTAGAAGAGTGAGTTGAAAAACCTCTGTGTTTCTGCAGGTCTGGAAAGTGTTTGAACTACAGACACAACCCCAGGCCCACCACTTCTAGCACCCATTTGTCTGTGGTAATGTTTACTCATTACTCAAAGTAGTGGGTCAATCTTCCTCCCACTGGCTATGGTTGAGTGACCTGGGAAAAATTGTCAGGGGGTTTGTTTTGGCTGGGGCTTGCACATGGAAGCCCTTCTGCCCTTTACCCTATAGTAACCTCTTTGTGATTGGTACTCATAAGTGGCATAAGAGGCATAGACTCTTGGGAAGTATCCCCTGCCTCTGCCTACCCTTCCACATGACCTGTAGGAGGTAGAGACCTTTTCCTTTTCATTGTTACTTTTTTAAGTGATTTTGTATTCATCCACTTTTTTATGTATGCCTCTGTTTTGTCACTGAATAATGACTTCCCTCAAAAGAGAAATCCATGGCTTTGTTTTGAGTATCCTGAGAAAGGATAGGATCCCTATTTATATGGTGCCTTTCTAGAGCTCAAGGCACTTCACAGTACACATGTAATTTAAATTACAAATAGTACATAGCAGCAAGTAGTACATCCCAATTCAAATTACAAATCAGGCACATGCATATCCAATGGAGTTGGCAGAGCTTATCAGTCTCCTGAAATGGCCTGTTTGGACAGCCAAGTCTTTAGTTGTGATTTAGTGACCTATTAGTGACCACTCCCCAGTCTCCTGCAGCTGGACAAACAAATTATTCAAGCCACCTCCCCGCTTCACCTTGAGTAGGGTACTAAAGCATGGGCATCTTGAGTCCCTGAAACATGATCTTGCCAACACCAACTGGTCACAAATTGACCACGCTACTGATGTCAATACTGCCTTGGAATACTTTACCCAACAGTTCACGAAAGTCTGTGACTTGCATGCACCCCTCAAAAAGGTGAAAGCATGGGGGTCAGTAAACCCATGGTTATCATCTGACCTCATAAGCAAACTGAAGAAGCGTGATCACCTCTGGCACCTAGCCAGAGAGTCGGGTAAACCCTCATCCATACTAGCCTACAAGCAAGCCAGAAATGCCTGCACTTGGGAAATATGCCAAGCTAAATCAAACCACCACAAGAAGTTGCTTACTGCCTCCTGCGGCGGCGGAAAAAAATTCTGGACCAACATGAAGGAAGTCTTAGGGAAGGATGTAAAGTCGTCACCGAACCTGATTAACATTCAGGGTACCCCTACCCAGGACTCTCAAATTTTGGCCAACGCCTTCAATGAAGCGTTCTCAGACCTCTCCGGGATACTTCAAGGACTCACCACACTCCAACACCTCTACTACTGATGCTCATCATCAGTCTGCCCCCCTTTTTACTTCAAGAAGCTAACCCTCTCGCTAGTCAGAAAATGCCTTTGCAAAGTGCTTGGGAAATCACGACAAAGCGCAGACACAATGGACCTCAAACTTATTGCACTCACTATTGAAGAAGTTCTCCTCCCCATAACTAAGATCCTTAACCTGTCACTCTGCCAATCACAATTCTCACAGGTGTGGAAATCAGCCATCGTGACTCATGTACAGTACAAGTCACATTAAACTGTTCTGCCAATGAGTTGCTTTAGCATTTCTGATTGAGTTGCATAAGTTTTGCTGTATTCAGTACAAACCCTTGCACAAACTGTTTCTTAAGAGTTTCAACTCAGTTTTGCATTGCATTCTGATTGGACCTCAGGTGCATTCCAACTGAGTACCAAAAACATTTCATAAACATTGCTCTTGAGCTGATTAAGTGTTGAAAAACAATGCAGTATGAGTTGCCAATGCATTGCCAACTGTAAAAAATAATGCTAAACCAACTCATTGGTGGGACAGTTTAATGCGATTTGTGTTGCACACAAGAATGGAGACAGGACATCACTGTCAAACTACCGGCCCATTTCAATTTTGCCACCACTCTCCAAAGCACTAGAATGCATAGTGGCTGACCAGTTGGTCGAATACCTTGAAAAATACTCAATCCAATGCCCTGAGCAGCATGGCTTCCGTAAAGGCCATAGTACCTCTACAGCACTTCTGGAACTCACTGGTTTCATGCACCGGTCATTGGACCAAGGAACCCTAGCAGGGGCAGTCTTCATTGACCTCTCAAAGGCCTTTGATACTGTACACCACTCCCTCTTCCTAAACCAATTAACCTCCATTGGCCTCTCTGCAAAATCAACTCTCTGGTTCAAAAACTACTTAGGACAACGTACACAAAGGGTGAAAATCAACAATGTCCTTTCCGACCATCTGCCTGTAAGATCTGGTGTCCCCCAAGGCTCTATATTGGGACCGCTCCTTTTCAGCATCTTTCTCAACAATCTACCTCACCGCTGCTCACAACAGATGTTACTCTATGCAGATGATGCAGTAATCTTCTCAAGCTGCCCAGACCCAGAGGAACTTGAGGGCAATCTGCAACATGGCTCCGGGATTGTTGAGGAATGGTTTCAAAACCATAAAGTAATCCTAAACAGCAAAAAAAAAAAACAAAGCCATGATGTTCTGCAGCACTCGGGACAAGCACAAGTCCCACACTCTTAACATTCAGTACCCACTCTGGAGCTCTGCTTGAACACACCCAGCACTTTAAATATCTTGGGGTCACACTTGACAGCTGTCTAGCCTATGACCAGCACATCAGCAATGTTTCTAGGACTGTCAACTACAAAATCGGTCTCCTCCACAGGCACAAGCACTGTCTCACTTTGGATGCCCTTAGACTAGCCATCAACAGCTCCATCCTTTCTGTCGTAGACTATGGCTTGGTTATCTATGGTGCTGCTTGCCACACTGCTCTCTGCAGAATATCAGTTGCACTGAACAAGGCCTGCAGACTGCTCACAGGGGCCGAACATCTCACCCATACCTGTGACCTCTATGCTCAAACGGACTGGCTCCAACTCAGTGGGAGATTACACTACCAAACCTGTCTGCTCGCCAAAAAAGCTCTACTTGGTATCCTTCCCCATGGAACAGCTAACCTACTTCAACCTCACAGCAGCAACTTGCAACGGACAAGAAGTGCCAGCACTCACCTTTTCCATGGTCCTTGTCTTCGAACAATGCAGGGTCAACGCTCCTTTGCCTACAGAGCACCCCTGTGGTTTAATGCCCTCAGCTGGGACATCTCCAACCAACCTACTCTGGGCCATTTTAAAAGACTGCTACGCCAACATCTCTCCGCATCCAGCACCTGTCACTGCTACCACTAGTCCCCATTGCCAGTAGTCTCTGCCCTGCCTCATAGCAGCTCCCTGCATTGGCATGGTCCCTTGCCATCTCTACCCTTCCCCTGTCTCATTCCCACCCCCTACTACCCTGCCACAAACGGCTCTCGGCACTGGCATGGCCACTATCCGCCTTCTACCCACCCCCACTCCCTCTCACTTTGACAATGTCTATGACTGCTGCCACTCTCTTTTCTCACCTCACTCTCACCACCCTCCCCTACCCACTGCCACCTTAGCCCCTCTCTAACTCCTTTTGCCTACTTCCAACTATTCTCTCTGCCTACTTGCTATGTATGCAAACCGAGGGTATCTTACCTTTTATTATGTTTTGTATGTATAAACCTGCTTGTATAAACCACTGTAATTATTTGTCCATGTTTTATACTGTCTGTTGTATAATCCTTTGTAATACTGTCTTCCCTCCCACTGTCGCGGAAGCTTTGTAAACGAGCTCCCAGTTCAAAAGTGTTTAATCCTAGTTCTCAATAAATAAAATAAATAAATAAATACATTTAAACTTCCCACTGAAGGGGCAGAATGGATGGATTTAAGGACAACATTCCAGAGTCTTGGTGCAGCTACAGAAAATACTCATTCTCCAGCAGTTCTTAATCTTGCTGCTGGACTAACAAAAGCCCCTGGGTATCTGAGCAAACTTTTTAATCCTGATGGGTTGCCAGTAGTTCATGAATGTAGAGGGGGGGCCAATTTCATTTATGGCCTTATAAACCAGCAAAAGGATTTTGAATTTGGAGCACCATCTAATCAGCATCCAATGCAACTCTCACAAGGCGGGAGTAATGGGACTGAATCTGGATATACCATTTAACAGTCTGTCCTCCAAATTATGTGGTAACTGCAGGTGGCAGAGCCGAATAGCTGGGAGGCCATTGTAGAATGCATTGCAGTAGTCAATTCGCAAGGTAACGAAAGCTTGTACAAGTGTGTGCAGATCACAATGGTCTAGGAAAGGACACAATCTGATTACTTTTTTCAAGGGGTAAAAAAACTACTTCTGATGATAGTAATAATTTGAAATGTAAGGTCTAGTTGACTGTCAAATATTACTCAATCCCAGACTGTGAATCTCATCCTTAGTCTGCAGTAAATCTCCATCACATTCAGGGAGAATGAAATCTTCCATTACTGTAGACACTAAGCAGTCCAAGTCCACCAGAAGCAGCTCGGTTTTGCTGAGACTGAGTCTCAACCAGTTTGCACTCATCCAGTACTTGAACTCTGTGACAGCCTTCTCAACCACACGCATCAGATCCCACTGACTAGGTCAAAATAAAAGGTCAGGCTGAGTGTAATCTGCATGGCAGTGAAAACTCAAGCCATACCTTTGGACCACTTCTCCCCGGTATAAACATATATACTGTGAATAACAATAGGGGGAGTATAGAATCCTTAGGGATGCCACATACGACTGGTGAAGGGACAGACTGACAATTTCCCAACACCACAGTCTGGTGGCGATTTTCCAGGAAAGATCTGAACCAGTGTAACACTGTACCAGTCAATCCACAGAAACACCTCAGGCTCTCAACTAACTCTCAGTAATCTACAGTATCAAATGCTGATGACAGGTCAAGGAGAACCAAACCAGATAGCTCTCCTTAATCCTTTGACAGGAGCAGATCATTCATGGCCTGGAGCAAGGCAGTCTCAGTCCTGTGACGTGAGCAAAAACCAGACTGGAGAGGCACATAGAGCTCAAATTTCTCCAGGTGTTCCATCAGGCAAATTGCTACCACTTTCTCAATAACTTTTCCTATAAAAGGAAGGTTAGAGATAGGGCTGTAGTTTGTGAGATCGCCTGGATCTAAAGTTGGCTTCTTGAGGAGAAGCTTCACAATGGCCCCTTCAAGGGGGTCAGCAGAAACATCCTCTCTCAAATAGGAGTTCACAATCTCTACAAACACAGGCACTATCATCTGCCAGTCTGCCATAACCAGAACGGGGGGGAGGGGCAGGGTCTAAGATGCAAGTGGACTGGTGCATCACCGACAGCACCTGAAAGATTTCTACATAATCAGCTGGCTCTGACTGAGAGGCAAGATAGTCTGTATAAAGAATCTTATCCATCAGTCTGAAGAGAGCTGCAAGTCTGTTTTTCCCAGCTGCAATGAGGGAGGAATAAAACTGTTGCCTCACACCAATCATTGCCTCCTGGTAGCTTTGATAATGACACATCAGGACAAGTTTATGGAAAACAGGCCAGATCACCTCCAGTGCCTCATGAGCCTCTGTCTATATTTTTCCAGTCCCCTCATGGATGGTAGTCTATGACAGGAAAACCTTCTTAAGGACACTGCATGAGCCAGAACTCCAGTAGCAGTCTCATTAGTGTCCACCGTAGTGTGGAAATGATATTTAGTGGCATCCACAGCTGATCTTGCTGTAACAATCAGGTCCTGTGCCAGTTCACCATCTGTTCTTTTACAAAGTGCTAGAATTGTATATCAAAGTGCTTTTTGGTACTGTGCCGTATGTGTTGAATAAGTTGCCTGCCTTATAAGCAGGGAAGCAGTTCCATAAACCTTTCTTGCCATACCATCCAATTATTTTGGCGTCTTTTTTTATGGGGCTGTGCAGATAGAGTGATTTTTGGCTCTCTCAGAAGCAGCAGCCTGGACTACTCCTTGGTGATCAAGATGGGCATACAAGTATTCCACCTCTGCTTGTCCACCTGACATTTTCTTTTAATTTTCTTATTGATGGCTGCAGCTGAAGTGGGTGAGACATGATTTTTGATATAGCCTTCTTAAGCAGTATATGTTTGAATCCCATAGATTCCACTTGCATATTGTGTAACCCTGAGCAAGTCACTTAACTTTCTTGTGCTCCCTGGTCACACCTGGAAACAAGCTTTGGCTTAGTGTGCCTTTCCGGGTAAACAATTTCCCCTTTCCTATATGTATATGAAGTAACATTCTTCTTGGTGGAGCTACTCCCATCATGCCTATCAAATCAACATCCTCTTCATCCTCCTCCATTTCTAGTGGAGGGTTTGTCTGACAAATGAGGGAAAAAGGGTAATAGTCTTCATTATGCCTTAGGGGAGGTTTGAAATATTGCTCAGGTGCGCCCTCCAATTCCATGAAGTCACCTTCCTTCATTTGCATGTAGTATTTTTCATCCTCCTCCTCCTTCGCAGGCAGATACTTTGGAGCCAGAGCCTGGGGATGGGGTTGGTAAGTATCTTATTAACATTTCCCATGACCTGGGCCATCTGCAAATATTGCCACTTTTTTGATATGTCCTTTGATAAGGGCATTTTATCTGTGCTATCTGCCTGTTCCTTTCTCCGTTCAGGAATAGTAGCAGCAGTGACATTGTTTCTTTTTGGCAGACACCATTTCCAGTGTCTGCTCTGAGGCTTTATTTTTGCCACCACTGGATTCAAGGTTCTCCCTTTCAGACACCCTGTCTGAACCATTTTTACCAAGCCTTTCTGATGGCTGTGCAGCTTTATCTTTTTTCTTGTCACCTTCTACAATATTTGCTGCTGTACATGAGGAACTGGACCCTTCTGATGTGTGCTTTCCACTACTGCTGGTAACTCCCTCAGAGCCGTTTTTATTATTTTTTGGTGATACAGAGGCAGACTGAAAAGGCATACTTCTTTTAAAATGTGTCACCCTTTTAAATGAGGTTTTTGGGCGAAAAATGATAGGACTTACAATTTAAAGAGTTCTGGACCTAGACACTTTAAACAAAGCTTGTGGTAGTCTGCATTTGCCAGGAGCTGGAAGTAATTTTTTTAACACCGTAGGTCCACAGGATCTCTCTGACATAAACAATTTGATAGATCCCTTAGAAAAATATTGAGTGATTCCCCTCTCCCCCCTCACCCCCCCCCAAAAAAAACACTGCAGTACAAGAACCCAGCAGATATAAACAACTCTTGCACTCAAAAACCTGCAACAAAGGTCAAACTACGGTTTCTGTAACATGAACCGATTAATTAGTATGAAAGGGTATCAAACCAAATCAAATCTTTATTTATCTAGGTGATCATCATTGAGCAAGCTCATTCACACGATGGACCTGCTGTTGTCCAAGACAGTTATACACACATAGATTGAGAATACAAAGTACAACATGTTCAAAGAGTTACAAATTATGGAGATGGTATGGAAATTATGGTATGGAGAGTGGAACACAAAATGAAAGCACTCCTTGCTTGTAAACAAAAAATATTCAGCAGAAAACAGGGCTTAAAATAATTTAAAAGCCCAGACAAAATGAATTATAGCCAGTAGAGTAGTCTCCGGTTTATTTATTTAAATGTTTTACCAGGAAGGCACACTGAGCAGACTACTTCTTGATTCCAGGTGTGTCCTGGGGAAGGGGGACAGAAGGGATAAAAGATACAAGCATACTGTATATACAGTCAGGATGAGATATAAGGAACAGAACAATTAGGTTCAATACATCAGTAAAAATACAAGGATATTTAGACAACAATAAGCAAGATATGGTTCCTGGGAATCGATGGGGAACTGGAGAGTGTAGAGCTATACAAAAACCCTAGGTAATGCAGAGTAATGAGGGGAGGAACCTAAACTAATTACACTATTTAAAATAAATAGAACCAGCTGTTACCAGAATACACTAGTTGGTTACTGCTCTCTTCAGGTGGAGATGCAGATCTGAACAATGGCCAAGGTGAATGAAGCATGGCTGTACAGTTTGAACCTATATTCCAAATGCCAAAATTTGCATAGGTTCTATCCTCCGGAGTGTCACTCTCAGCCCATATGACTGCATAAAGTGTAAATATTATGCAAGGAATTCCTGGGGTTAGAAGCTCTGAAGTCCTAACACTTTATAAAGAACAGTTATGTAAGAACTTGCCATAACAACAGATCTTTGAGGGGATTTCAGTCATCAGGTCATACCATAGGAACTTCACCACTGGTGAAGCAGGATCCACATGGAAGATTTTCCAGCAGTACCACTGGGGCCAGCCAAGCTGACGTCATCTGCCAATGTCATCAACCCTATAAAGGCGTGAGTGGCCCTGCTCCCTCCTCAGTTCTTTCCCCCAGAGCCTAAGGGAACAAACCCATGCCACTGGGAACCAAGGAGAGATTTTTTTTTTTTTATTCATTTATTTCAATTCTAGGATTACAATTACCTTTGAGCCCAGGGCTCTTCTACAAAGGTTCCACGTCAAGACATAGGTATCACATGACAATAGACAAAGTTGTTACACAAATAAGGGTAAAGGATATCAAATTAAATTTGAACAGACAGGAGAGGGTAAAGTGGAAAGGAAGAGGACAATGGGGTGGTAGAAAGAATGGGAGGGGCAAGGGGGAGGTAAGAAAATGAGAAGAGAGGAGCGGTGGGGGGTAGGTAAGGATAAGGGGGGGTGAGGTGGAGCTGCCAGGAAGGTGTCATTGTCAGGTGCTGTAGAGCGTGTGGGGCAGAGGCCAAACTATGGCAAGTGCGTTATGTAAGGAGCTAGATATAGGAAAGAGCGGTAGCGGAGCGGAGTTGCATAGACATTATCTATGACAGTCGCAGATGCTGGAAGCGACCAGGGTGTTATGGAGCCTGGATTTGAAGGCCCCTAGCCCAGTGGTAGTGATAGTATCATTGGCAAGACCGTTAAACCAAGTGGGTGCCCTATAGCTGAATGAACGCCCCAAATGGCTGCGGCAGCGAGGGATATGGAAAAGTTAGGGCTTTGAGCCCTGGTAATTCTGGAGCTGGTTTTGTTTGAAGGAGTGAACAGACCCCGGGAGGGGCAGTTCCCAACTGCATTTTCTTAGCAACCACGCAGGTTTGGTACTGAATTCTATTATCAAGTTGAAGCCAGTTTGCTTGTGAGTAGAGGTCACAGGTGTGTGTGAGCCGTTCGGCCCCAGTGATGAGTCTCCAGGCCTTGTTTAGGGTGGTAGTAATCCTTCTGAGTGCAGTGGTAGTGGCAGTGCCATAGACGACAAGACCATAGTCAATCTGGGAGATGATGGAGCTTTGAACTGCTGACAGAGGGCCTCTTTAGTCAGGTGCCCATGAGCCGTGAGGTAAGCCCAGTCTAGTAGTCACGGTTTTAGCGACATTGGTTATATGGGTTCCAAAGGACAGGTGTGGGTCTAGGGTGATTCCTAGGTATCTGAAGGAGTCAACCTGCTCCTGGGAGTCCCTGAGGCAGGTGTTTAAGGAGAGTTGGTGGTGTTTGTGCTTGTTTTGGTGGCTGGTGAAAATCATGGTCTCCGTTTTTTCTGGTTAAGGATTAACTTATGTTCTTTGAACCAGCTTTCAACAGAGGTGAAGCTGTGTTGAAGGGTTTGTTGCAGGTGGCTTGGGTCATGATGAGAGGCAAGAATCACTGCGTCATCTGCATAGAATATGACTTGCTGAGAGGTGGAGTCGGGAAGGGAGTTGAGGAACAGGCTGAACAGCAATGGGCCCAGGATGGAGCCTTGGGGGACACCAGAGCGAACCTGTTTAGTGTCAGAGACCACGCCTGATATTTTTACACAGTGGGACCTGTTGTCAAGATAGCTACTGAACCATTTCACTGATTCCGCAGAGAGGCCAATGTTCAGTAGGTGATGAAGCAGGAGGCGGTGGTGGACAGTGTCAAAAGCCTTTGACAGGTCGATGAATGTAGCTCCCGGTTAGGCGACCCTGATCAAGCGAGTTGTGTATGGCTCCCGTAAACTCAAGAAGTGCCGTGGCAGTGCTGTGCACTTTTCTAAATCCGTGTTGCTGCCGGCAAAGGATGTTGTACTTGTCCAGATGATCAGTGAGCTGGTCTGCTACTATCCGTTCCAGGGCCTTAGAGAGGGGTGGCAGGATAGCGATAGGTCGGTAGTTCACATGGGAGGTCCGGTCACCACCTTTATGGATAGGTGTGACAGTCACTGCCTTCCATTTGTCAGGGAATTGGCTGAGAGAGAAGGAGAGATTAAAGATCCTGGTGAGCGGTCCTAGCACCTCGTCTAGAGTGAGGGACAGAAGTTTGAGGTCCAGTGTGTCAGCACTTGCTCTAGTGTTTTTGATGGCTTTGGAAATGTATTTCCTGATGGTATTTTTGCTTACTGCTCTGAAGTAGAAAGGGGGACAATTTTTTGGTGATGACTGATGGGTGGGAAGAGGGGGGTCGCTGTCGTTGAAAAAGTCAGGAGGGTGGATGCTGCTGAGGTCGGTGAAGGCATCATTAAAGATGTTGGCTATGACTTTTAGGTCCAGGATAGTATTCCCATTTATTGTGATTGCAGTAGGGGGTGATTTGGACTCCTTCCCGATAACATCTTTAATGTTATTCCAGAATGCTCTTGCATTTCCCCAGGTGTCAGTGAGTGAAGTCTTGTAGTATTCAGACTTCTGTTGGCGTATGGATTTGGGTGCAATCATTTCTAGCTCTTTTGAAGTTTTGGATGTCCGCCTGCTTTCCTGTTTCTCTGGCTAGTTCCCAAAGGTGGTCCCTGTGTTTCAGCTTCTTTAAGAGGGAACCGGTGAGCCAAGGATTGCAGAGGGGTTTAATTTTTCGCTTTTTTGGTGGGGCAAAGATGTTACAAGCTTCATTGAAAATGCGTATGAATTGATCAAGGGCTGTATTTGCATCGGGCGCCAGGTTGATGGGGGACCAGTCTTGATTTAGTAGGTGTGATTTTAGGTGGGTTAGCTTCCCACGGGGTAGGACATAGAGATAGAGGTGCACAGGCCAAAATAAAAGGCTGGATCCACTAGTTAGCCAGTTCTGGGAAGCGATCCCCATAAGACGGGGCTGGTGGGAGGGAAGGCAGACCTGATGACTGAGATCCCCTTGACGATCTACTCTTACAGTAAGTTCTTACTTAACTGTTCTGTCTTCTTCAGGGGTATCTCAGTCACCAGGCCACACTGTAGGAATGAGTCCCAAGCAGTTACAGGTGCAGCAGGACAGTCTGGGAGGAAGGCCAAAGCCTTGGACAGGAGGCCCTGCAAGACAGCCCAGCCAAAGCCTGCTCAGGCTCTAAAAGCAATGTCTAAATTGTAATGCTTAGTGAAAGTATGGATGGTACTCCAGGTGCCAGCAGCACAAATGTCAGCAGCTAAGACCCCTTTGAAATAGGCCACAGAGGTAACCATGCCACTTGTTGAGTGGGCTTTCACCATCCCTGGCAACTCTTTGCCATGCTTGTTTTAGCAGAACACAGTACACTGGGACAATCATTTGGACAAACATTGTTTGCAAACCTTAGCGCCCTCTCTTCCTGGGCCAAAAGAAACAAAAAGCCACTTCATTTGTCTGCAGTCCCTAGTTCGGAGCAGATAGTATTTCAAAATTCTGTGCATACCTGAAGTATGGGTGGGGTTTAAACTTGTGAAGAAGGGAAGGATGGGAGAAAAGGCTATCGAGGGGGTTCCAATAAAGGAGGGACTCTCTCTCCACTCCCCTGGGGAGCTGGAGGAATGCAGGAAAAGGCCGACTGGTAAGGTGCGGACCAGGGGAAGACAGAATCTCCATAGGAACATGAGCAGGGGAAATGGAAGTATAGGGAAAGGGTGGAAGGTAGTCCTGCTAAATGCCAGGAGCTTGGGCAATAAAATGCCTGAGCTCCAGGTGATGCTAATTGAGGGAGAGGTGGATGTGGCAGTGGTCACTGAGACCTGGGCCATCACAGGGCACGACTGGGACCTGAACCTGGAGGGTTACACCATGTTCAGGAAGGACAGGGGGGAGGAAAGGGGAGGAGGGGTAGCAATAATAGTCAAAAACTGCATTGCCATAGGAGAGGTGGAGGAGGTGGAGGGAACTGTGGAGACGATTTGGGTCACCTTCATTAACAAGGGGGGGCAAGACAGTAAAAATAGGAGTGGTGTATAGACCCCCTGTGCTGGCGGAGGAGCTGGAGGAGAGTCTGGTGGCAGAGGTTGGGAGACACTGCAGATTGGGAAGGGGAAGAGTGGTGGTGTTGGGGGACTTAAACATGCCAGGAACAGACTGGGAGACTACGACATCCTCGGTGGCCAGGGAACAGAGGTTGTTGGATGTCTTTCAGGATGCGTCCCTAACTCAGCAGGTGGGGGGAACCGACCAGGGAGGAGCGGATACTGGATGTGGTCCAGGCAGACAGTGACCAGATTGGGAGCCTGGAGGTAAGGGACCCATTAGTGGGGAGCAACCATGCCACGGTCTGGTTCTGCCTGAACCTAGGAGGGATAAACGGCTGCACAAAGGCGGAGGTAACTGACTTCAGGGGGGTGGATTTCAAGGAAATGGGAAGGATCCTTAAGGAGCACTTGGATGGGACTGGGCCAGACATGGACGCTGACAGTAGGTGGGAAATCATCAGGAGTGGGGTGCAGAATGCTACCAGCACCTGCACAAGAGTAAGACGAAAATGCGATAGGGTCCCAAAACCCTGCTTTTGGACCAGGGAGGTTCAGGAGGTGGTGAGGGGAAAGAAGGCTACCTATAGGCAATTCAAGTGCTCAAGGAGTGAAAGGGACCGAGGGGAGTACGAGCTGATGGCCAGAAGGGCCACTAGGGTGGTGAGGGTGGCTAAGGCAAGGAAGGAGCAAAACCTGGCCAGGGAAATTAGGAGAGGGAACAAGGGGTTCTTTAGATACATTGGGGAAAAATGATGGGTGAAGGGGCAGAGTAGCAGGATTAAAACAAGGAAGGGATGGGCACAAGACCCGGGGGAGCAGACTGAGGTACTAAATGAGTACTCTGCCTCAGTTTTCACCCAAGGAAATGGGGGCTGTATCATATATGGGAGGAGATGGTGAAACTGAGGAGGGGGGGACCCTTACCGATTTGTGGCTCTGGGAAGGGGGGGCATCACTGGCAGGTGGGGGAGGAAGGCAAAGCAGGGGGACGAGGTAGCGGAGGTGGAAATCATGGCAGTTAGAGTGAGGGAAACCCTCAGGTCCCTTAACATGGAGAAAGCACCAGGGCCGGATAAATTACATCCCAGAGTGCTGAAGGAACTGGCGGATGTCCTGGCAAAACCCCTGGCGGAGCTCTTCAGCATCTCTCTGAGGACAGGGTGGGTGCCCCAGGACTGGAAGGTGGGGCATATAGTGCCTATCCACAAGGGGGATCAAGGGAGGTGGCAGGAAACTACAGGCCCAGCAGTCTGACATCGGTGGTGGGCAAGGTGATGGAGGGCATTGTCAAGGAGAGACTGGGGGGGACCTGGAAAAGTTGGGGTGCCTGGACGATAGACAGCATGGCTTCATCCTGGGGAAATCGTGTCAGACAAACCTTGTGGAGTTCTATGACTGGATGACGAGTGCCTTGGACCTGGGTAGACCAGTGGACGTTCTCTTTCTTGACTTCAGCAAGGCATTTGACTCTGTTCCTCATGGGGGTCTGTTGGATAATCTGGGAGAAATGGGGGTGGGGAACCAGATGAACAGATGCATAGGAAATTGGCTCCAGAAATGGACCCAGAGGGTCATGGTTGGAGGGATAGTCTCATCCCCAAGGAGGGTCACTAGTGGAGTCCCTCAGGGATCGGTCCTTGGACCCCTCCTGTTCAACGTCTACATCTCTAACATAAGGAAGGGTATCAGGAGTGAGATGAGTCTCTTTGTGGATGACTCAAAACTGGGGGCGGTGGTGGATGAGGAGGGTGGCCCTACAGGGGGACCTGGAGGCTCTGAAAAGGTGGTCTAGAAAGTGGAAGCTGAGGTTCAGTGCAGTGCAGGAAAATACAAGGTACTGCACCTGGGAGCCAGAAACCTGGGCCAAGTGTACACCGGGGAATGCTACAAGTCTCGATGGCTGAGAGAGACCGGGGGGTGGTGGTGGAAGTCAAGATGAACAACTCGAGACTTTTAGGAGGGCAGCGCAAGGCCAACAGGATGCTGGGATGCATCGTTAGGGGGCTCACCTCCAGAAGGAGGGAAGTGATACTTCCACTGTGTAACTGCTTGGTGAGGCAGCACCTCGAGTACTGCATGCAGTTTTGGAGGCCACATTTAAAGAGGGACACTGAACTCCTGGAGAGGGTCCAGAGGAGGGCAACCAAAATGATTTGGGGCTTGGGAGATAGGACCTATGGGGAGGGGCTCGAAGAGCTAAATATTTACACATTGGAAGAGAGAAGGGACCAGGGGGACATGATAGAGGTCTTCAGGTACATGAAGGGGTAAATAGGGGAGGAGCAGTCAGGGTGCTCTGAAGAAAGGAGGGGAGCAACTAGAGGGCATGGGTGGAAGCTGGAGGGGAGGGATTCAGGGGAGAAAGGAGGAGGTGCTACTTCACTGAGAGGGTGGTGAAGCCATGGAATGTGCTGCCCGGGGGGCTGGTGGAGGCAAAAACGGTGGAGGGGCTCAAGAGGGGGTGGAATAGGTACAGGGGAAGGGTTCTGGAAGCAAAAACCAGTGCAGCGAGAATATCCAGGACTGGGAAGGCAGAAGCCAGAAAGGGAGAGGGGGGGAAGAAAGGTCGGCTCCCAGGGTGGGGGTTGACCAAACGAGCAGACACAAAAGACCGTTAGGCCTATTCTGGTGGCATTTTAGTATGTTAGTCAGTATGTAGCAGTACTTTCCATGGATTGGCACACTCACGGAAAATAAACTGGTAGGTGGACAGATTGGATCAGGGTAAACTCAGACACCACCTTAGGGGAAACTTTGTGAAAAATCAAATAAGGCTCCTCACATCAGAGAGCCTGAAGCTTGGAAATCCTTCGAGCAGAAGTAATAGCAAACAAAAATAACGCTCTCCAAGAAAGAAAGCGTAGCTCACAAGACACAGCTGGCTCAAACAGAGACAGGGTCAATTTCTCCAAAACAAAATTTAAATCCCAAGCTGGGACAGGAGAACGGACTGGAGGTTTCAGGTGAAGGATGCCTCTAAGAAAGGTACAGGACACATCTAACTGAACCATGGTATGACCACCTACAGGCTTGGGAAAGGCAGATATAGCCAAAAGGTGCACTTTGAGAGAGGAGTACTGGAGACCTGAGTTCGACAGGGAGATCAGGTAGTCCAGAACCTGGCTCACTGGGCAGGTAAAAGGGTCTAGATGATGTCTGGCAGCCCAGTTGACAAACCTCTTCCACTTCATGGCATAAGTGGTCTTAGTGGAGGGCTTTCGAACTGCCACAAGGACACCTGCCACCCTCTAAGATACTCAAAACCTGGTGATGGCTATGTCCTCAGGAGTCAGGCATGCAGACGAAGGGACTTGAGGTTCGGATGGACCAGGGTCCCCGAGCCTGCATCAGCAGATTCCTGCATAAGGGCACTGGAACCAGAGGTTCCTCTGCCAACTGTTGTAGTAATGCAAATTATATCTGCCGTGGCCAGTAGGGTGCTACCAGGATCATGCTGGCCCCCTTCATCTGCAGCTTGATTAGCACCCTCTGAATCAGAGGAAATATAGGGAAAGCATAAAGGAGCCTCCTGCTCCAAGAGAGGGTCAACGCATCTCACCTGAAAATTCCAGGCTCTGGATCTAACGAGCAGAACCTGGGCAGTTTTATATTACTAAGATTCATACTAAGACAAGTAGATACACAGAAGGCTGTAGCCCATAAGTGTGTCTCTCCAGCCGAGCTGGTACATCATCTCTTAGTTTATAATAGGTGGCAATCAAGATTCTGTTAGAATTTTGTAGGGTTAGAAGATTCTGCTAGTGAACTGGGCAGTGAATTCCATAATGGGATAATTCTCAGGGTGTAATAAGAATGCCTTTTGTTATTTTGGGGATAAGTAAGTGTCAGTTGATATTTATGGCTTCTGAGATTACAGTCCTGTTGACTAAAGGACATTCCTAACTGTGTCAATAATTAACTGTCATTTAACATTTTGTGCATTAAGAGTAGATCCCCTCTTATTCTCTGCTGTCCTAGAGAGTACAGGTCCAGTTCTTCCAGCCTTACATTATATTCTTTGTCATGCATGTTTGTGACAATTTTGGTAACTCTCCTCTGTACCCCCTCCAATCTATTTATATCTCTCCTGAGATAAGGGCTCCAAACGGGAGAGCAATAATCAAGATGTGGTCTCACGTAGGCCTTGTAGAGTGGTAGAATACAACCCCCGTCTTGTGTAGAAAAACTTCTTTTGATACATCCTAAAAGTCTATTGGCTCCATTTATAATATGATTACAGTGACTGTGGAAAGTTAAATATTGGGAAATTATTGTGCCTAAAGCACTTTGCTGCGCTACTGGGGTTAGGGCTTGATCGTTTAGTGTGTACTGACTTCAATTGTTGTTGGTAACCAGAAGCATTATAACACATTTACTGCTATTAAAGAACATATGATTTTTCACTGCCCAGTTCTCCAGTATTTTCAAATTATTGATGAGATTAGACCTACCTTCCTTGGTTTTAGCCTGGGCAGCTTGTTTTGTATCATACGCAAACTTGATGGTGAAACTATTAATATTGTCTGTCAAATCTGATATAAAAATAGAAAACTGTGTTGGGCCCAATACTGACCGGACATAATTCTGATGTGTATCCCCTAATACACACTCTCTGAGTGCGATTATTCAGCCACTCTTCCCCCCAGTTTATGATGGTGTTATTTATTCTTAGTGTTCTCATTTTAGTTATTAAAATGTCATGAGGTACTTTATCGAATGCTTTACAAAAATCCAGAAAGATCATATCGACTGGTTTGTTACTCTCCAAAGTTTTACTAATATACTTATAAAAGACCAAGTTCCCAGATAGACAGGATCCGTTGTTTTTGAATCCATGCTGGGTTTGATCAGTTAGCCCCTTGATTTCTAAATCCTCTTCCAGTTTAGTTTTAAGTAGTGACTCAAAAATCTTTCCTAGTACACTGGTCAAGCTGATAGGCCTATAGTTGGAAATATCTGCGTGATTGCCCTTTTTATAGATTGGTGTTACAACAGCTGTTTTCCAGTTGTTAGGTACAATATGGGACCGTAAAGATATGTTAAATATTTGATAGAGTGGTTCTACTAACCAGTCCTTTATTTTCCTCAGAAGTCTTGGGTGCAATTTGACAGGCCCTGGGGATTTATTTATGTTTATACTATTCAGTTTATCCAGAATTTCCATTTTGGAGAATTCCAGGAGATCTTCAACTTCCTTACCTAGAGGTGTATTATTGGTTTTAGTCTTGGGATTAAACGCAGAACTGAAGTATTTATTGAATTTCTCAGCAATTTCCTGGGGTGCAGATATTTCCTCGGAGCTTACTGTTAGGGGCCCAATAGTCCTTGATGTTTGTTTTTTATGGCTGATATAAGAATAAAAACTCTTTCCCCCATCTTTCCTGTATGCCAGACTGTATTCAAACTTGTTTTTTTCTATTTTAATTTTGTTTTTGCATTCCCTTATAATCTTCCTATACCTCCATTTGTTGAAGTCACTATTATCTTTTTTCATTATGTTATAGGCCCTTTTTTTTTTGTTTTATTAAGTTTGTTATGTTTGTTGTAACCCATGGTGGGATATTTCCCTTTTTATTATAGATTATCTTATTTGGAACGTATTTTGCTTCAAGTTCTAAGATTTTATTCTTGACTCTTGTCCAGAGCTCAGTCAGAAAGAAGGACCCCTTGTCCCATTTCCAGTCATACAAGTCCTGTTTTAACTGAACAAAGTTTGCTTTGTTGTAATTTTTGAAAACTGTTTTTCCCAACTCTGGTTTGATATGTATATTAGTGTCAAAGGTTATGGTCATATGGTCACTGTTTTGAATAGGTGCTTTAATGCGGATGTTACTGATTTTATCAGGGATGTCAGTCAGAAGTAAGTCTAATATATTAATTTTCCTCATCGGCTTATTGATTAGCTGATATAAACCATTTGTGGAGCATACATCTAGGAATAAGTTTTTCAGATTATTACCACCTACAGCATTGATCCAATTTATACCAGGAAATTAGAAATCTCCCAGTAATATTGTCTCATTGTAGTTTGATTTGCTGCTAATACTGTATAGGATGTCCTGATGTGCTGCTAAATTTGAATCCGGTGGCCTATAACATAGGCCAATGAGTAGCTTAGGTTGTTTTTCCCTTAGTAACTCTATCCAAATATTGAATGGGGACACAAAAAGGTCCAACTCTGGATGACCCAATCTATCGAACAGATCAGCCTGGGTGTTCAGCATGCCTGGGACATGGACTGCTGAGAGAACCAAGCTGTGGTCCAGTACCCAGTACCAGACTCTCATGGCCTCCCTGCACAGGGGGTATGGATGCATTTACTCCTGCTTGTTGATATAGCAGGCAACACTGAGTTTGTCTGACTGAACCAATAACTGACCCAGAAGGAGATGGTTCTGAATAGCCTGCATGGCATGCAGGATTGCCCGCATCTCAAGGACATTGATATGCAGAGACATCTTGATCTAGGACCGTG
Source organism: Neoceratodus forsteri (assembly GCA_016271365.2). Taxonomy (NCBI): domain Eukaryota; kingdom Metazoa; phylum Chordata; order Ceratodontiformes; family Ceratodontidae; genus Neoceratodus; species Neoceratodus forsteri. The sequence goes on from CM028138.1 coordinate 426,803,131, forward strand.
TCCCTTGAGTCTGAAAAGGACCCAGGTGTGCACCGCAGCCTGAACTGGAGGCATCCATAGTGAGAATCTGCTGGGGATAGATCAGGAATGGGACTCCTTGCAACAGGTTCTGGAGGTCCATCCACCACTGGAGCACCTTTGGACGAGCGGGGAGACCAGCACTGGCTGCACCAGATCATGCGTGCGTTGGTCCCACTGCACCCAGCGGGTCCACTGGAGCACATGCATGTGCAGTCTGGCCAGGGGAACCGTGAAAATGGCTGCAGTCATGAGGCCTAATAGCCTCAAGTTCACCCTCACGGGGACACAACAGCTTTGGGCAACTACCTGAGCCTGTGAAATTAGGCACTCTGCCCTGTTTTGGGGCAGGAAGGCCCTGCCCTGTGCCAAGTCCAGGACCACCCCTATATACTGCAGTCTCTGGGACAGAATCAAAACAGATTTGGGCAGATTAACAGTTATGCCCAGGGAGGGAAACGACTGGAGGGTCCTCTCCAGGGGCCAGAGGAGCTGATCTCTGGATGGAGCTTTGAGGAGCCAGTCATCCAGGTAGGGGAAGATGTACAGGCCTTCTCTTGAGAGGGCAGCAGCTACTGCTGCTAAATATTTTGTGAAGATCCATGATGTAGAGGATAAGCCAGAGGGCAGCACCTTGAATTGGTAATGTTTGCCCTATAAAAGAAACCAAAGAAACCACCTGTGTGGCACATGACCCAATATATATATGCAAGTAAGCATCCTGCATATCCAGAGGGCACAGTCAATCACCTTGCTTGAGTAAGGGCAGCAGGCCTGACAGAGTGACCATGTGCAATTTGTTATACTGGATATAGAGATCGAGGTCCGTGAGATCTAGAATGGGCCTCGCATCCCGTTTTTTGGGGGACCAGGAAGAACATGGAGTAGAAACCCCTGCGCCGTCCCATCAGCACAGCGGTTGGATTTCCGCTTGCGATGCCGGTGACCCAGGTTCGGGAGTGGACTCGGATCACTGGAGGGCTGGCTGGAGGAGAAGACTCAAGCATCCCACGACAGCTTGCCTTCTCCGGGGGAAGGGAGGGGGCCAAAGCTCACAACTTGTGTGACCCGAGCAGAGGCTCGAGGTATGGAAAGCCCTGATTGCAGGGAAGGCTGGCCATGATGTGTGGTGGACATCGGCACATTGCGCCTAGACGTTAAGGGTGCACACCACACGTAGGGAGAAAAAACCATGAGGATAACATCCCTCCATCTCTGGGAAGACATGACACCAGGAGCATGCCCTCGATATGCCTTCACCTGCCTCGACCACCTTGCCGACGAGACAAGTAAGCATTCGGGGTGTACGGGCCCCACCTTGTTACCCACCTGGGGAGTATAGCCATGGCTCTATGGGGTGCAGGGTGGCTCGTGGGTGAGGTGACTGGCAGAGGGATGACTCTCAGATGCCCCCGAAGAGTTGGAGACTGGAGGCGTAAAAAGGAAAAATAGAAAGTTAAAAAAAAAAAAAAAGAAACTCCTGTTTGTCTGCCACCTGGACACTGATTCAATGCCGTTTTTCTGCACAAGTGACTTGGGGTGGAGGATACTGGAGGAGCCTCTGGGGGGCTGTTCTATGAGCTCTAAAGTGTGACTCCATTCTATAATCTGAAGAATCCAGGCATCTGAAGTTATGGTTTCACACTGGTTGAGATGGAGGGAGAACTGACCTCTGACTACCATCTCTTGGTTAGGGACAGAAGGGGGGGTCTGGCATGGAGTCAGGCAGAGGAGGATTCTGGCTACTGGGCTGATCCGTCACCGCTTGGATGCTTGGCAGCTGGGCCAGAGGAGGAGGAGGAGGAGGAGGGGGTAGGCCGGGCCGAGGAGGCTTTTCTTTTTCCCTAGGGACAAGAGTCTGGTCCGGACTTGTGAGACACCTTGTGAAAGGATGGGTGTCAGCTCCTAGGCTGGGTATGATAGAGTGAATGGACCAAATAGCCCTGCCAGATGCCTGTAAATTATTAATGATGTCCTGAACATCTGGCTCAAATAACTTTGAGCCATTGAAGGGGGCCTTCAACACCTTCTGTTTGACATCTACTGCGAAGCCTGAGACCTCCAGCCAGGTGTGCATACGAAGGCAAATGACTGTGGCAGCAGCCCCGGCACCAGTATCAGAAATGTCATACAAGGCCCTGAGGAGGTGCTTACTAATGTCCTCAGCAGCCTGCAAAGATCTGAGAACCTCCTGTTTCTGGAACATTCTGGGAGGGTTTCAGCAGCCACCTTGCCCTTCTTCCAGATGGTATTTTGGTACTTGACCATATGTGATAGGTAGCTGGCAATCTGAAATCCCAAGGTGGAGGAGGCATAAACCCTCTTACCCCAAAGGTCAATCCATCTGGATTCCCTGTCAATCGGGAGAGAGCTAAGGTGCTTGGGTACCATGGACCTGTCATGTGCTGCTTGGATGACCACTGAATAGGTCTCACATTTGGTGGCATTGCAAGGCAGGCCCTGGGGGCATGACAGAGTGTATCTGCCTTGCATGGCATGGCAGGAACCATTTCTGGACAGTGTCAAGCCACAGTAGTGACATTCCTCACAACTGGGAGGATAGGAGGAATGACCTTAGGGAGAGATTCTGGAATCTCCATGAAGTCTACCAGTTCATTCCTGGTGGCATCCTCTTCCTCAGTATGGAAACCCATAGTGGTGGACAGCTGCTTCATGACATTAAAAAAGGTAGGATCTTTAGGAGAAAACCTGTGAGTATGTTTAACAGAGTTCTCACTCACCAAAGATGCAGCAGACCTACCAGAGGAAGAGTTTCCTCCTCCTCAGGGAGGATGAGATCAGGGTGGTATTTTTCCTCAACATAGACCTGTTCTAACTTGAGATTCAGCAATCAAGGGGATGACAGCCTAAGTGGGGTGCAGCCTGAGAAGGCCTAAGAGGCGTTGACAATGACAGGGTCGTCGACAGCGACAGAGACCCAGATCTGTAAGAGCCCAACTGATGCACCAGGGGCTGTGGTTATCCTAGCCAAAATGTCACTGAGGTCAACGGCAGGAGAAGGGTGCATCAGTGGTTGAAGGGTCGCCGGCACAGGGCGTGACGAGCAATCTGTCGGGTCTTGAGAGCTCAAGGGCACCGAAGTCCAAGGACCTGGCATCAACAACCGAAGCGTCAATCAACAGGGAGCTGATGACCCAAGGGTCAATGGCCAGCCTCCCTGAGAAGTGGGAGGGGGTGCTGTCAGTAGGAGCCTGGGAGAAGCAGAGGCTTGGACAGAAGACTGTGTCAGTGCAGCCACAGCCGACGGAGTGCTTCCAGGAGAGCGATCCCATTCACAGTCTTTTTTGTGACTTTCCCCAAGGACTTGTCTCAGGCCTTTGAAAGCCTGGGAAAGTACAGTTACATACAAACTTACCATAACAGTAGATCTTTGAGAGAAGCTCTTGCAGCAGGGAACACCACTGGGGCTAAGCCGCCAGGCGCTAGGATCCTACGGAAAAATTCTAGCTAGCAGTCTATAGCGGGGACCACGCCCCGATGTCGGCCCACCCACGATGTCACCTACGATACAAAAGGGATGGTCCTCCAACCCATCCTCAGTTCTCCCACTGGAGACCCTGGCACAAAAAGAGAAAATGGAGAACCGAGGATGTTCCTCCTAGAAAAGGAAAGGTATCTATGATGGAGACAGACAACTACCAGGGGGAAGGCAGGAGGGAAAATAGTACCTGCTGCAAGAGCTTCTCTCGAAGATCTACTGTTATGGTAAGTTCTTATGTAACTGTACTATCTTACTTTGAGAAGGCTCTTGAAGGAGGTAACACCATTAGAACTGAGTCCCAGGCAGTAAAGGAGTGACCCCAGTCAGCTGGGTGGGGGTAGCGGAAAGATTCCTTAAGGATCTTAGGAGAGAAGGCCCTGAAGGACTGCTGGTCTGAAGCCTGCTCTGCAGCACGAGACAATGTCCAGGCCATGGAGTTTTGACAAAGGCAATGACAGAGTTCCAAGTGATGGCTGTGCAAATATCAATAGCAAAAACATGCCTCAAAAATGTCGAAGGGGGCATTCATGCCCCTGGTAGAGTGGCCTGTTGCCGAGCTTGGTAAAGTCTCATCGTACTTATAGCAACAGAAAACAATCCGATTAACCAACCATCTGGATAAAAACAAGAGCCTTAGGCAAAATATGAGGGCATAAGAGATGAACAACTAGACAAACAGTCTAATACCATGGGTGTGTTCCAAAAGGAATCAAAGCACCCTATGAACATCCAGAGTATGAAGTAGCATCTCCCCTAGGATTGAGTACTCTGGGTAGCAGATAGCAGGGTGGACAAGTTTTCAAGGGCACCCTACCCTTGGACAACCAATTAAGGGTCTGTATGGAACAGAGTCTAAAGCTCGGGAATCCTTCGAGCGGAAATAATGGCACTAAAAAACAACAGACCCCTTGAGGAACCGGTTCCCTAAAGGGAGGCTTCCAAAACAAAAAGCCCCACAAGAAGTTGTGGGAAGAGACAATCTGAGCAACAGTGTTGTCCCCTGGTGGTGCAAGGAAAGCCAGAATATTGGATGGATGCACCTGAAAGGAGGAGTAGCCAGACCTGAAACCGATAGGGAGAGAAGGTACTCCAAAACAGAGTTCACTGGTCAGGTGAAAAGACCCAGATGTGGAGAGGTGGCCCAAATGCAGAACCACTTGCCTTTCATAGCACAATATGCCCTAGTGGAAGGTTTCCTAGCAGCCAATAAGGGATATGCTGCCCCTGGAGAGACCCCGAATTGGGAGACAACTAGGTCTTCATGAACAATGCATGGAGATGCAGGGATATGAGATCCAGATGAACTAGGGTGCTTTGTTCTGAGAGGACAAATTCTAAGCGTAGGGGCAGGGAAAGTGAAAATTCCACTGTTGGTTGCTGAAGGAGTGGAAACTGAATCAGACAGAGCCTGTAGGGCACCGCTGGAGTCAGCTCTATTGACCTCCGATTGCAGCGGAGGGAACCCCCTATAGGCAGGGAACAGGAGGACTGGCGTAGAGGAATACTCCTGTCCTGGGGAGAGACAGCTCATGTGTTAGATGGGGAGGCAAACAGATGCCAATCAGTGTGTTCCCTTTGGATGAAGACGTCAGTGATCACTGTGGGAAGACGTCCCACTTGAGAGCTTTGGATCGGGACCAACATAGGCGATCAATACTTGGGAATAAAGCTCACAAGAAACCCCATCCATGCAGAGCTCTCAAATCTCGAACCTTTAACCCTAAAATTGACAGATCTATCTCGTTGGTCATGTCTCCCCCTAAGCTTTTTGAGTAGGATAGATACAATTAAGCAGTATGTATTTCCCCGCATATTGTTCTTTCTTCAGACACTGCCCTTCACCCCTGATAAAACATATTTCCAGGCATGGGACATAATGATATCCCACTTTATTTGGAGTGGAAAGCATCCCAGAATTAGATATTCTGTTCTGCAACTGGCCAGAGAGAGAGGTGGCCTTAACCTCCCTGACCTCAAAAAGTATGCGAAGGCAGCACAGTTAAGGGGAGTCATACATTGGCTAAATAAACAGTATGATGCACACTGGAAACAATTAGAAGTAACCTGGGGAGACCTATACAACACTCAGGAGCCCCTTTTTGGGATGCCCCCTAAGTGCCAAGGGATAATAAATTATCCGAAGTTCACCAGGGAACCCTTAAAAATATGGCTTAAGGTCAGTAGTGATTATTTTACATTCCCTGAAAATTGTTCTTGGGAACACTGAAGTATAATGCAAATTTGATAGCAGGTCCCTCAGGCCCCTATGTAGTTCAATGGCAGAGATATGGCATTTTATTCATTTTCCAGTTAGTGGGCAGAACAGGTTTCCTTCCCTTTGTCTCCCTTCAGAAGGAATATCACTTTCTCCATAAATATTTTATTTATTTACATCTTAAATCATACCTTCAGCCATATGAGCGGTCACTCATGAGCCCTAAGTGAGAAACCCTACCTAAATAATACAACTGTTACAAGCTCATATCACATCAGAGCACAGACAGATTGGTCCTTGAAGCAGCCCAGGCGGTCAGGCGGTCATGAGGCCAGGATCCTAAAGCCCTCCCTCCAGCCTGGTCATCCGGAGCGCAGACAGGTACGGACATCAGCGAGCTACTGTAGGATGCCAGCAGCGTTAAGGAGCAGAGAAGGGACTTTGGCACCTATTTTCTTTTTTGAATAACTCTGAACGAACTTTGAGTGGAGATAGTCTCCCATGCCATAGCTTTGTCTAGCCATGTACTGTTAAAAGTCAACTTTAGCTGCTTATTGTAATTTAACTTCTCCCAATCTGTGGCAACCGGAATATAGCGAAGTTGGCGCTTTAAATGGGCATTGTTTAAAGTTGGCGCCTTTTCTCACAAGCAAGCAAACCAGCACCTACGTGGAGACTCGAGCTGCTTGACTGTAGACCAAGGCTTTATTACAATGCATTCCTTTAACCCCTGCTCCAAAGTGTAGAATCCAGTAAAAGCTGAACATTTTTTCCTTTTTTCTTTTGCCTTGCACATTTTTTTTGGTCTTGCCTAAACCTGTATTAGAGCAGTAAAGAAACCACAAATTGTATGTTGCTATTTCATTCAAAATTGTTATCTGCAGCTTGAGCCTTCCCCTTTCTCTCACCCCTTCCCCCTGTGTGGCAAACAAAAGGCCCTTACTCACTTAAATTTGTCTCCTCCTCCTCCCATCAGCTTGAATTCAGGCCCCCGAAGCAGCGGGCGGTCGGATGGTCGTGAGGCCAGGTCCTGAAGCCTCCTCCAGCCTGGTCATCCAGAGCACAGACAAGTACGGACAGCCACGAGCTACTGTAGGGCGCCAGCAGCGTTAGGGAGCAGAGAGGCCCATGACGCTGTCATGACTCTCTCACCCACCACCACCCTTGGTCGGCTCTCCCTTATATAGGGCTGTCCAGAGTGTTTTAACCAATCAGCTCACTTTCCCACCCGCAGCTTATAGCCTTCTACCACTTGAGGCAGCACCACTTTTTCCTCTATCTTTTCACCTACACCTGTACTTTCTTCACCTTCAATCCCCCTCACCCAATCTGTTCACCCAGTAAAATCTAAACCTAATATTTTAACTCTAAATCCCATTTCACTCACTTATTTTAACTCTAATCCCATTTCACTCAAAGCGCTGTCCTCTTCTGCAATCTAAACTAGTACAATTCTCAAGCTGCTTTTTTCTTCTCCTTATCTCGGTCTTGGTAACCTCAGATAACAGTACGCATTTGAACACCAAACTTGCCCAGCGGCCACTAACAAAAAACAAGGAACCTACTAATAATAAGTTAACATAAAACCAGCAGCCTGTAGTGCAGTCTGGGCAGCTCCTCGAGCATTTTGGGCTCTGCCTGTTAGTTTTACTCCTACTGAAATCCCAGCTGGGCTACCTCCCTTGCTTTGCAAATTAGTTTTAAGTAGCAGCGGTAACTAATTTCACTTCCTTCGTAAGCAGCTGTGGTGAATGACGGAAACCTAGCTAATAAAGCTGCTCCCATTTACATACAGTTTTTCAACGCCTGAAACTCAGGTGGGAAATTGGACTTTCAACTGCTATAATTGCTCTGACTTTGCTGGGTGCCAAATAGAGCTCTCTCTGTCAAGTGCCTCCCAGTAAAGAGAAAGTTGCATTAATTATCTATAACACAACCCTCCTCACCTTACCACTTAGCTAACCTTTTCTAGAGAGTGCCTAAAAATTTAGCTCCTTTCACGCCTGGTCACAGATCTAACCCTATTGGCTAGATAAGTCCTGCATTTTTCTCATTTCAAAGATTTCTCTTACCATACATCCCACTCGTAAATGACTCACTCAAATTATTTCAACATGGCTTTAAGCCCATTTGCCACATTATTACTAATCTCTATTCTTTTCAACTTTATATGGCTGCCTATTTTATATTACCCACCAAGAATTACCCATCACTGCACCCACCAGATGACTACAAACTCTCCACGATGCGAATGCCATCACACTGGCCACGTGACACCTCCCCACTTCTCATCCCTCAAAAACTCATCTACCACCTATCCTACACCCTGCATAAATCCCCAGTGCCTAGCATCACCCTGCCCACCCCTTTCATCCATCATAAGCTATGGTACCTTTTACTCCTCGCCTTAATGCTAGCTGGGGATGTTGAGCTAAACCCGGGGCCTGTGGGTAACCTCCTTCAAAATAATACAATCTGGAATGACACCAAGGGCCTCTGCATTGCACACATGAACATCAGGAGCCTCCTTCATAACATTGCTGAACTTGAGGCATGGGCTGTTCAACATCACCCTGATATCCTGTGCCTATCTGAAACATGGCTAAAACACTCCACCCCTGATGCCCTCTGCTCCCTGCCCAACTACAATCTCATCAGACAAGATAGACCCTCATCAAAACGTGGAGGCGGAGTTGCCATCTTCTATAAGCAGCACCTGTTGCCATCCCATAATGTACTGTTTACCCTGTCTCACTGTGAAGCACTCCATGCCACACTACAACTAGGCTCAAAGAAATTACACATAGTTTATGCCTATAACCCTCCTGCTAGTGGCAGTAAGGGTCTTGAAGAACTCCTCTCCCTAATAGACAGCACCATTAGTCGTAATGAAGTCCTTATACTGGGAGACCTAAACCTAAACTGGATTAGTAGTGCAAACCAGTCCTCTCACACCTTGGTACAAGGCCACAACCTTCACCAAATGATCACAGACCCAACAAGGGTCATGGCTCCCCCTTGGACCAGTACTCTGATTGACTGGATCCTTACAAACTGCCCTGACAGCATAATAGGTGCAGGCACCCTTGCGGATGCAATTAGTGATCACTCCCCTATCTACTGCATCTGGCACTCTACCAGTAAACCATCTCCACCCCCAAAACTCATTACCTTCTGCAGTCTGGCCAATTTTAACTTAGCGCAGTTTACTTATGATCTCTCACTGATTGACTGGTCCCCGATCTACACCTCAACAAATGCCCAGGCGGCTCTAGACTACTTCTTGGACCACTTTAGCCCTCCCCAAGACACCCATGATCCCTGTGTCACCCGCCGGATTCGTGGAACTCAGACAAAGTGGTTAACAAAAGCCCTACTTACCCAAATAAGAGCCAGGGATAAAGCATGGCGGCGGTTCAAGATCACTGGGATGCAGACTGACCATAATCACTATTGTTCTCTGAGAAACTCATGCAAGAAAAACATACGCTTAGCCAAAAGCTCTTTCTGCAAGGACCTGCTAATAAAAGCCTCAGGTGACTCAAAGAAATTTTGGTCAACCATAAAAAACACTCCTTGGAGCAAATCACAGGGCCCACACCAGTGATATGCTGTTAAATGGCATTCACTGCAATAATCCGGTGACCATAGCAAACTCTTTTAATCACTATTTCTCAGATCTAACAAATTACCTCACCTCCTTCCCTCCTGTCCACAATACTGCACCCCCTAGCGATACCAAACCACTACTCACACACCCACCCTTTAGGTTCCGGAGCATAAAAAGAGGAGAAGTGTTAAAATTGCTACTCACCATTCCTGACAGCACCAGCACAGGGTCTGATGGACTTGAACCAAAGCTCCTGAAAGCCGCTGCTCCACTCATAGCCTCTCCCCCTAACCAAAATTTTCAACCTGTCTCTATGCCGTGGCATAGTTCCTAATATCTGGAAAATAGCCAAAGTCACCCCAATTCCGAAAAAGGGTGACCCTAAAGAAATAAAGAACTACCGTCCCATTGCAATTCTCTCTGTACTTAGCACATTTTTGGAAAAACTAGTGTCCACCCAATCCATAGAATATCTCCAAAAATACAACCTTCTATCTAGCTCACAGCATGGCTTCTACAAAGGACACAGCACCTCCACCGCCCTCCTCAAACTCACCAATGACATATATGCCTCCATGGACTCGGGCCTCCTGACAGGTGCAGTCTTCATCGACCTAACTAAGGCATTTGACCTGGTCAACCATACCCTTCTTCTTACAAAACTATGCTCCCTAGGCTTCGCCACTGATGCAGTGGCCTGGTTTGAAAGCTACCTATCCGACAGAAAACAAGCTGTAGTGTTTAACTCAGCCATATCAGATCTTTCTTCTATTCACGTCGGACTGCCCCAGGGCTCAATCCTTGGGCCCTTACTTTTCTCTATCTTCATTAACGACATCCCACTCCTTGCACCCAACTGCTCATCTCTGCTCTATGCTGACGATCTAGTTATTTACCACAGTGCTAGAACTGTTGTTGACTTAAACCACCCTCTTGCCTTGGACTTTGCAAGTATTCAATCCTGGCTCACTGAAAACAAACTTATTCTCAACTCTAGTAAAACTTACTCCATGCTCTTTGGCTCATTTGCTAGACTTAAAGCAAATCAAAATGCCCTAATAATCCCGTGTGCGGACGGCTCCTCACTGATTAGCACCAATTCCTTTAAATACCTGGGTGTTACTCTCGATGAATCTCTAGACTTTGATCTGCACATTACAACCACCTGTAAGTCGCTAAACGCCAAAATAGGTAGTGCCTACCGAACTAGATATGCCCTTACCCCTTCGGCTAGACTAGCAGTGGCCCAAGGCTTTCTTCTCCCAGCCCTTGCATGTGGCTCGGTCACCTACCTATCTGCCTCCAAATCACCCCTCCATAAGTGGGATACCACCTACAACAGCATCTGCTGCTATGCCTCCGCATCACCACGCTACAAACACCATTGCCAGCTCTATAGTGACTTAAAATGGCCGTGCCCCTCTGCCCATAGACTCCAGGCATTTGGCTCACTAATTGACTGTATTGTCAGATCAGGCCTCCCCCTATCCCTCACCTCCCTACTGGACACACAGCCTCTCTCCTATGGGCTGCGATCGACTGACCAAGTCCTTTTTCACATTCCCAGACACATAACTAATATGGGTGCAAGTGCTTTCTCTCATGTGGCTCCAAAATACTGGAATTCCATACCCCAAGCTATTCGACAAGCAACCACCCATGCCACTTTTAAGAAACTTCACAAAGAGCACCTACACGATATCAACCCCTGCACTTGCTTTAATCCACCTTAGTTCTACTCTTCGTCCCCTGCCCTGTTTTAATCTACTTCTCTGACACCTCTTCTCCACCTCTCTCAACACCCTGTTTCAGGTCCTCTCCCTCTTTCTCTCTCTTTCTCTCTCTCTCTCTCCCCCTGCTATCACCCTCCCTTCCTCTCCTCCCTGTTCTTTAACCACCACGTTGTGACTTGATATATTGTTTCTATGTATGCCTTCTATGGCAATGCCTGTGTTCTTACATTGTATTGATCTTGTGTTACTTGTCCTACTGTTCTGTAACTGCATCATGCCGTTTAAACCTACTCGTGTTTGTTGCAAAATTTGTCTCCCCATACCTGAAGTTTTGATTTGACTCTGAACTGTACTGCTTTTCATGTGCTGCGTCACATATACAATTATGTATGTCTAAACTGTGTTCTCCGGGGTCGTGCCTGAAAATAGGCATCCTTATGCCTAGTGCACTTACCCGGTTACCAAAAATAAATAAATTAGTAAGATATATAAGGCCTTAAATGAAAAACAGGGAGACTCGAACAACTCAATCAGGTTTAGATGGGAACAAGAACTACAGGTATCAATCAGTGAGCAGGACTGGAATGACTCTGCTTTACCAACTATAAAAATCTTTTTCTCACCATATTGGCGTGAATACATATGGAAACTCCGTTCTCGTTTCTTCTGCACACCAGCCTTGCTGGCTAGTATGGGAGAATTAGGGGAGGGACAGTGTTGGAGAGAATGTGGGGATGATAGAGCAAATCAGAGCCATGTCCTTTGGTCATGTCCTAAGCTATCCAAGTTTTAGAAGGAGATCCTCGATGAGCTGAGTGCAATTTATGACACCACTGATTTATTCACTCCCACAATTATACTGACGTTTAGAAAATGGCAAAGAACATTGTACTTATCTGATTGGCTGGCAGGCTCCCAGAGCTGGGCAATTATTTTTCGATAGATGCCCTCCGAAAAAGCAAGTGCCAGATACTGCCAGTTTCAGTTTTAAAAATCTTTAGCTGCCATATTTTTTCCCTCGCTAAGCGAGAGACCGAGCGGGAGGGCCCAACCCTTGAGCAGTCAAACCACCACTCCCCACACAAAGAAATGTAAAGTTGCAACAACAAAAATTAAAAACAGAACAAAAAAGCAACCCGTCTTCTTCTCCCCCAGCCAGAAAACTGCACCCGACGGAGATATTGAAAAAGCTCCCATCCCAACTTCCGATCCCCGTGCTCAGAAACGCTCTGACCCAGCTTCCCGACTCCATCTAATGGGCACTATTCACAGAAGTCCTGCTCCTACCCTGCTCACTGCGCTTCGACTGTGACAGAAAAAAGTTATCTACCAGCCTAAAGAGCTGCCATGTCACTTGCCACCATCTTGCGATTTTTTTTTTTTTAAACATCACCCGATTCTTGCAGTGTCCCACGTTACTATGATGTCAGAGCATAGAACTACTTGATGTTGGAGCATAGAACTACAACTCCCATAAGACTGTGGGGCAAAATCAACATCAGCCAAACAAGCTCCACCAATCAGCAACACCCTCTATTGGACACTGCGGCACAACACAGGAACTACTTCACAAAAAAAAAAACTAGTTTTATTTTATTTTTAAAATGTGTCTTAATTATCTTTCTAATTATTCTTTTTTTTTAAAAATACTACATATGAGCCATTTTCTAAGCGCAATAATACCCTCCAGGGTGGGCATTATTGGGAAATACTGGACCTGTGGCGTCGGGCTATCATTATGCCCCTGGGCGGTTCGGTATTTCAATAATGCCCACCCTGTTGGGTATTATTGCTTACTTATTAAACCAAAAGGTCTGCGAATTGACAAAAACTTGCTGAAACAAATTTTAAAATTCATAACAGCAGCCCACAAAATTATCACTAGACTCCGGTTTACAAATAAAATACCCACTAAAAAAGCCTGGATTGTTTTGTCCAGGGAGCTATATGCCGTTGAGCGATTCTCAGTCAAGATGATGGACAAAGTTCAAAAATTTGATGTATAATGGCAAAAGTGGATATCATACCAACTAAATCATTATGATGATTTTGTACCTTAAGCTATGTACTGAACATGTAATTTTGCTCTTCTTTCACACTGAAAAGATACTCAGGATATGATCTGTGATACTCCTTGAATTTTAATGGGAATAAAATCTGGGCAGGATAGGGGAGGGCTCACCGTGCTATGCCTGATTTGATTTGAATGGATCACAGACTGAACTTAAAATGAGTAATTATGATTCTCTGGATACTGAAGTAATAAGATGTTAATTTATTTTCCCCTAATATGACTGCTACAAATATGCATGTAACGTATTGTGATGTTAGCAACTGGTATTTTTTTTTTCCCTAACTCTTTTTCTAACGCCGCTTGAGCCTCGGAGAGCTCTCTCGGGCATCCACTCACCTCCAGCTCTACCTCCTGGCCTGAAACTCACCAGCGACCTGGCACCAGCCCGGCAATCCCCTCAGTACTGAGCCTTCCCGAGGTGGGGCCACCCTATCCTCCCAGGGTGCTCTATCTGTAAATTTGGGCTGGGCTGGATGAGTTCGGCTGATGGAGTGTGGCTGTAGGGTGGTGCCTTCACCTATCTCCGGGAGTGGAGGATTTTTCCTTGTTGGTTATGCCCTCCCCCCCTTCCACTAGTGGAGTCCTGACACGCAATGATGCCAGGGAACGTCTTGCCGTGGCTCCGCAACCCTCTACTCTGGCCCTGAAGCATTGCGGTACCTCCGGTCTCCACCAGAGGTCGCCACTATGCCAGGCATAGTCCCTGGATCCCCCTGAGGAAGAAGAGCCATCCTCTGGATGTTCAATCCTTCCTCTCCCCGGCCAACCCCCGGTGATCCAGGCTCGGTCCCGAACCCAGGTCGCCGGCATGGCGCGAGGTGTGGCGTCCAGCGCCTCAACCCTCAGCGCCACCGGGCTGGCCATCAACTGGTATTAATAAGTGATGTATTGTTGCCTGTAAAATTGTTGCATTTATAAATTAAGTAAAAAGACTAAATTAAAAAAAAACAGCATAGGCGATCTATTGGGATAGATGGTACACCTGGAACCTTGTCTGCTGAGGAATCCAAGTGATGACCCACGGCCCAAGGCCATACTCTCATGGTCTCCTGGCAGAGTGGGAAGGAGTGCATTTCACCCTGCGAGTTCTTGAATGAGATCACTAACATACTGTCCTACTGGACTTGACAGAGGGCCTGGTATCAGAACCATCTGAAGGGCCTGAAAGGCATATGAAACCACCCTCAGCCCCTGGACTGAGATATGGAGAATGATGTTTATTGATGGGACCAGGATCTCCTGAGTTTGATGGTCCCCTGAAAGGATTCTCCAGCCTTGACCTGATGCATCCATGGTCAGAATCTGACTGGGAGGCTTCTTCCGAAAACAACTTCTTCAGAAGAGTTGGTGGAATCTGTCACGGGAAAACCCCCTCTAATATTATTATGTATGATATCTGTAATATAAAAATATAGTATGTGATTGTCTCACATAAGTCAGCCTGTGCTTCCATGGGTGTGTCCCCCCCCCACAGGTTTCAGTGAAGCTACAGGATATGTAAACTGACCAGAGGATGTGTGAAATTAGCTAGTGAAGGGAAAACCTAGAGTTTTCTGTTCTGTTCTTAATTAAGACTATGGCCATCTGTCAGAGGATGAGCCTCATAAACTTTTATGATTTCCTAGAGGAACCTATTGATAACAACATTGTGTTAAACATCATAAACTCCTTTGATCTTCCTTGGGAAACAGGAACCAAAACCAGTTCAAAGAAATGTTTAATTAAAGAATACTATATTTAGGAAATGTTTTTTTTTCTTCTGATGTACCATTAATTTTAAAATACCTCCTGGTAGGAAATTATGTTTGTAGAATTAATTCTAACAGGAGGAGCTAGATGACTCACCAAGGGGGTGGGGAGATAGAGTTGAAAATGTAACAGTGTGTCTGAAATGTGACATATCATCTTGGGCTCTGAAGAAACAAAGTTCTCTGCCTAACTAAAAGAGCACTTAGAAAGGTAATAGTTAGAAAGCAATTACGTCTTTTGTGGTAGGAGTGTTTGTTCTGAAACTTCCTTTTTGTTTTATAAGATTGTAAGCTGTATGATATATTGTTCTGTATTTTATCTTACTTGTTTTACAATTTTCAGTAAAGAACATTTTCTTTGAAAGACTGCCTGGGTGTCTGTCAGTTCTTTTTTGAATGTGACGTATAGGTGGTTAAGTCTGACAACTGTTCAACAGCTTGATGGTGTTACTGAGCTTGGGAAAGAAGGTAAGAATATACCTAACTCTTATAGAGTTTTAAGGGTTCATGTTGGAGACCTGGCTTGGTGCCCCTGGCAAAAGATTGTACTGCAGTCCCGAAGAGGGTACATATCTGAGCCTGTGATTGGGTACGCTAGCATAAGGTTCACAGTTTGCATCCCCCCAGAACTTGAGGATAACAGGTGATTTGGACCCAAAATACACAGGAGGGTTACCCTGTCTGTTATCTGTTCACACTATTGCACTCTGAGGTTGGCATCGTGGGAGCAGAGGGCCTCACCTGTGGAGTGCGTTTGTGACAGAATCTAACTACCATGCAAGGACCTGGCTTGCAGGGTTGATACCAGGACAGACTGTTGTAGAACATCTAACAGTTGGTCCCATTGGTCTCTCAGGTAGCACAATTGCTCTTGTATGCTGCAGCCTGTGGCTTGGCCAAGGAAAGGAAGGTTTAAGATAACCCCTAGGTTGCAAGACAGGGGAAGGTGGGCAACAGCCATCATCTAGGGAAGGGAGTCATAAATGCCATGTCTCCATAAGGATGCAGCCATTATTGTGTCTGATAAAGACCCTGAGGGCTGAGGACAGGCCAAAGGAAATGATTCAGGAACTGGTAGTGGTGCCCCGAAGGTGGACGTGCAGGCACCTCTTGAAAGAATGAAAACCCAGTGCATGGGGATATGCGTCTGGTATGTGTGAGGAGCATAACCAATCCCCTTACCAGAGGAGAGGCAGAAAGCTCAGCACAGAGGCTGTCCTGAGCCATTTGTACAGAATGCAATATGTTCAGGAGGATGAGGACCAGGGCAGGACGCAGGTCCTCGTCATTTCTTCAGCACTAGAAAATGGTGTAATATAACCCTTTCACATTGCGTTACAGGAACTGGCTGAATGGCCTGTGTCCACTGTACAGCTTGGGCTTCCTCTTAAATGAGGCCGAAAAGAACTTTGAAGAAGATGAAAGGGGACAAGTGGGATGTCTGGGGCAGCTCCATAAACCGTAAGGTGTGCCCTTGTGCAATAAAATGAAGCACCCTTGGGTCGGAGGTAATCCAACTCCCAACTACTCTGGGCAAAAGAGAGTCAACTCCCCCATCTCCACCCTTAAGGCTTCAGCTGTGGTAGGGGGTTCGGGCCATGAGTCAGGCTGAGGAACATGAGAGGCATAGTGAGGCCTGAGAGGTTCTGGGTGCCTGGATGGTGAAGCCCCTTGAGACAAAGGTGGAAGTTTTACACTTAGAACCCACTCTCTGTTGTAATTCTCTAGGCTGCTGACAGGTGTTCTGCTGAAAGGAGTGCCTGGTGTAATGTCTAGGCTGAGGAGTGTACACAGTGTGTACAGACCTGATGGCCTTTACTGATTCCCAGGAGTGAGTCTTTTCCAAAAAGGACCGGACCCCCGAAGGGGGCATCCATCAGCTTGGCCTGTACTTCCAGGTGCTAAGCTGGACATCCTGTGCCAAGGAACTGGCGGATACAAGCCGTCAAGGCCAAAGCCCTGCCGAGCCATAAGAGGCTCGGAGGACGTGCTTACCGACATCCAAACCTGACGGCAGGGAGGCCTGCAGCATTGTCCCATAGGGCATTCTGATTCTGAACATTGTGGATGAAGGGAGTTTTGAGCCCGAAGTACAATAGCTTATAGTCAGCTGACCAACTAGTCAGGAATGGTTGCCAGGTGGCTGAATAAATACCGTGTAGCCAGCAGAGCAACCTGTCTGGAACAGTTGTCTAGTGGCCAAGTGCTCAGGTGCCTGGGATGCTAAAAGTGATTCTAGGCAACTATAATGACCAAGAAATCTGCCTCCAGCTATACTTCATAAAAGGGATGATCCAAAGAGAACAGCTCCTCCATAATCCAGCCACTTAGCTGTTGGATATGTCCCAAGACGCCCATAAAGGAGGGGTTTGCTCGAGGGGAAACAGACAGAGGAGTAAGTCATAATATAGTCATCAGGTTGAGGTAGCCCGGGTTCAGGTTGAGATGGTCTAGGGGACCCAGCGTTTGTTCCTAAGGAAAGGATCCATCCAGCGTCTGATCAGTGATGGACGTCGGAACCTCAGATATTGGCTGAAGTTGGGTGTCAAGCCCAGGGTGGTATCAAGTATGCCGTCGCCATAGCCAACATCAGTGCCAGTAAAACAGACCAGGAAACCCAACGTCGGTCTCAAAAGGATAGAGCCGTCCGGTGTCTGATCAGTGACAAGCGTCGGATCCTTGGGCGTCAGCTGAAAAAAGGCATCAGGCCTAGCCGGCAGCTTAGAAGGAAGGGTGACATCAGACACACGTTTTTCAAAGCTGATGTCGGTGCTAGGGAACCAGGCTGATCCTGGGAACCCGTCAGTCCTAAGTGGACAGAGCCTTCCAGCATCCCATCAGTAATGAACATCGGATCCTCGGGCATTGGCGGAAAAGGGGCGTCAGGCCCAGCCGTTGACTTAGGAGGAAAAAGCAGCATCAGGCATACTCCATAGCCAACGCTGGCAAAGCCGGCATTGGAGGTTCAAGCATAGGCTGGCGCCGGACCAGCAGCTCAGCTGGCATCCGTCAAGGATGGAGAGACCTGATGGGGAGCTAGCTCCCAAGCGGGGCAGGGATGCCACTCCCATGGGGGAGGTGGATGTATGCCCTTGGGTGTTGCCAGGAGGAGTCAGCCCTTGATGTCGAGCAGTACTCAGTAGACACCCTGGCTGGGAAGATGATGGGCCGAGGCCCGCCATCCAAAGATATACCAGCCGTGCCATGTGACTTTGGCCCTGCAAGGCAAAAGGACCTAAGCTCCAGGGGTGGAGAGGCGAGAGACAAAGTCCCGAGTCCCTAAGAACCTCCTCCTAAAATGCCAGGGAAGCAGGCAGGGAGGTTCAGCCACCAGGGCCTGAGGGTCGCAGTGTAAGAGGGGTTGACCTCCAGTGGGAGGAAGACCCAGAAACAGTCGCCGAAATCACCGGGGACCAGAGGTGAAGCCAACCGGGGTTTCTCCAGAATCTTCTCCCGGTGCTTCAATGTCTCTGGTGAAGCTTCTTGTCCCTTTCAGGTAGATGTTGTTCAGCAGAGAGCATTGAAAGTCTTCAGGTGGCAGAGCCAGAATCACTGGGGGCCAGGAAGGTGAAGCCAATCAGGGTTTCTTCAAAATCTTCTCCCAGTGCTGTGATGTCTCTGGTGAAGCTCCTTGTCCCTCTTGAAAAGATGCTGTTCAGCAAGAGAGCCTCATGGGTCTTCTGGCAGCAGAGCCGAGGGCACTAGGGAGATCTAGGCGATGCTGGCAGGCTTCTGAGTCCTGATTTGGGCCTAGGCCGAGCTGGCTGGCTGAAAGGCTGTCCTACAGTGTGGATTGCTGAAGTCGCCTCGTGGAGGAATATACAGAAGATAATCTGTCAAGAATTGCTATGAAGAAAGAAAATAATTACTTTAAGTTAAAAATAAGAAAATGAAGCTAAACATGAAAAAAGGCATCCGACTGAAGCAGAAGACATTCATGAAGCTGATGTGCACGGGTTGACGGTGGGAAAAGAACTGAGGATAAGTTGGGGAACCACCTCTTTTGTATCATAGGTGATGTCAGGGGTGGTCTCTGCTATAGACTGCTAGCTAGAATTTTTCCGTGGGGTCCTAGCACCTGGCAACTTAGTCATAATGGTGTTACCTGTTGCAGGAGCCCTCTTGAAGTAAGATCTTGACGAACCCACCAGTGGACTGGAAAGGAGGGACCCCTGCCATAAGGAATTTCTTCAAAGCCTTTAGCGTCACCTAAGGGTAGTGAGATTACATTTTTGGCGGAGCTCACAGAGACGTCATGGTCAAACCCAAGCCAGCAGACACAGAGGTTGTGGTCATCTGAAGAAGCAATCTTCTTTCCACAGCAGCAGCAGAGATATGTGAACGGAGTAACTCAACAAATGAGGTAAAGGAGTCTCTTGTTTAAAGAGATTCTTAAAGCTAGGGTAAAGGAAAAATTTGTAGGCAAAAATGGCATGAACTGCGATGGAGCTTCTGAGGAGACCCATTTGAACAGAGTCGATGGTGGGAAAGAACTGAGGAGGGAGCAGGGCCGCTCATGCCTTTATAGGGTTGGTGATGTCGGCGTGGGTGGCCCAAGTGGCACTACTGGAAAATCTTCCATGTGGATCCTGCTTCACCAATGGTGAAGTTCCTACGGTGTGACCTGATGACAGATACACCTGAAGAAGATATTACTATTTCTTTAAAACAGCAATAACAAATGCATTTTTAAAAACAGGTTTGACACATGTTCAGGAAAGGCAAGCCTTCAAGAACTACAATCAGTTTCATTTTCCCCTGAAAACTTTCAGGTACCAACCAAATCTAAAAGGAAAGACAAAAGAAAAGTGCTTTATTTGCCTTAAATGTTATATTTATTAACCATTTTAATTTGCAAATCCCAAAGTGAGAAGAGGACCCTGATCCCTCTGTCATCCAAGTCCTGCCCCACTCCCTCCACCAGTGTAGGATTTCTGGCCATCAAGATTTTGGACTATTGGTTTTGAAGGAATGGGCATCTGGAATTTCAGCTTTTGTGCCCTCAGTGTTTTAAATACAAGAATGTATGCTTTCCTTTTGTTAAGGACAGCAAATGGATAATCACTATCAAAAAGCAGCGCTTCTTGTAAAACACTTTTTGTCTCCAGGCCCTTGATAAAATGTCCTATTGGACCATGCATTTTAAAAATCTTATGAATGTTTGACCAGGGGAGCACCACCAGGTTGACTGGCACTGTTACCAACACACAGTTCGCTCTTAAATTCTATATTGTAGCTCAGCTCCAAATTTAAAGCAGCAGTGCTAGTTAACAAAAATTTTAATAATTTGATTAGCAGTTAGGACCAACAAAAACATCAATATTTCTGATTTTCTTTTTTGCTTTATTTCATTCCTGAGGCAAGATAGAAGATTTTGAAGTTCTTAAAAAGTTATTGGTCCTTTGCCTGGTTCACCATCATAGATGTAAGCAGACCATAATGGTGTTGTGCTGCGACTTTGTGGCACTGAGGTACTGGATGCCACACCTCGAGCCACGTCGGCGACCCGGGTTCAGGAATGAGCTTGGGCCATCAGGGGTTGGCAGGAGAGGAGAGGATTGAGTGCCCAGAGGACAGTTCTCCTCTCCTGGGGTGGGTTCAAGGGGATCCCCCACCTGGTGGCGGCTCTTGGCAGAGGCCAGGGTCATTACACCACTGGAGGGGGCAGCCAATGGGGTACTGGCAGTGGCGGGTGTCTGTGGAGGGGGGCAGGAGCGTCTCCCTCACGTGCTGATACCAGCGCACGTCTGCATCAGTAAGGGAGGAACAATGGAAAAAATGGTCCTATCCCTGGTAGGCAAAGGTGGGTTCAGGAACTCTGCACCAACGCCCACCGTCAGATCTCTTGCCTCCTCTGGTGATTTGTTGTCTGGCCGCTCTATCCAATTCTAGATACAGTGCCAGATAGGAGTAGGTGGTCCCACCCAGAGGGGGGGACTCAGAGCCGGGGTCGGGTGGTACAGGTGATGAGGGGTCCAGTCACTGGAGAGGAGGAGGAGGAGAAGACTTCAGACTGGGCCGGACAAAGTGGAGATCGAGCAACCTCACCGGAGAGAGTCCAGGGGTAGAGAAGTAAGGAGCATAAACAGAGTATACAAAAAAAAGGATAGTGTTGTGCTGCTGGCCATTAGAAACATATGCTAGCAACCCCCTGACATATCTGCATTTTAAATACAGTAGGTGTAGTTAGTGTGTGATCTCTGGGGAGAAGATTTTTGAAAGTTGCTGGGGGCTGCCCTCTTTATTGTAGATTCACACAAATTATAAAAGTTGTAATTAAACACAGTCTTAAAAATAGCTCATTGAATTTAAAATACCAAATGAAGGCCAGAAATTCAAAAGTTTGCCCCGGGGCTAAATTAGCACTGCCCGGCATGCTAAATTAGCCCGGCGCTAAATCTGCTGAATATAGCATGCTAAAGAAGCCGGGTAAACTGGGCTGGGAGTGCAGGGCAAAAATAGCCTGGGAATAAGACACCTTTCAATATAGAAAATAAGACTGCACTGAATATAGCACCGAGCCAGGCAGTGCAAACACCCAAGAAACACAGTGCAGAGGTGAGGCTGCCCTGCCCTGGAAAACATGCAAAGAAACACAGCCTGGAATGCGATTCCAAGAGCAGACAGCAGTGCAGAACCCAGAATATGACACACACAGCCATGTGAATGCCAAGCAACATCCAGGACCTATGTGTGACGACCAAAGAACAGTACATACCTTGAGAAAAACCCAAGCACCCAAAAACGACAAGGACACAGGAAACGAAGAAAGTGTAATGTATAATGTAACAAAGGCAAACTAAAGCAACATAAAGAACAGTACAGCAACACCAACATTAGACACAACAAACTGCAATGAAATGAACACAAAATCAACAACCAACACCAATTTGAGAACTACTGCCACTACTACTACAACAAAGACTACTACTAAAACTACAACTGCTAACACTATTACTACAACCAGAACTGCTAAAACTACTACTATTATACTACAACAAACACTACTTCCACTAAGACTACAACTATGTGAACTACAACTACAACTACTACCTAAACAATTAAATGCAAAACATATGTACATGAATAAAATATGGACATGATGGCAATGAAAATGGAGGGAAAGGGGAAATGGACACAAACAGTAATAAAGGAACATAAGCCAGAAACAAAACAGCAGTCCGTTAAGGGGGGGGGGGGGCAACATAACAGGGACCAGTCCTAGGACTGCATGCGTGGTGGGTCCGGCAGCCATGCTTCAAGGACTGCAGCTACCCGCCATGTCTCCGTAATCATGACCACCTGCTGCTCTATGAGGGTCCTCTGGTGGCGGACAATTTGGAGAAGCAGGTCATCCCTCCTCTCCGACTCCTCCAGCCATGTGGCCCACAGTGAGCAACAACGTGGACCTACAGGAGGAAGGGGGGACCATGTCAGGATGGTACACTGACAGAGAGGTACAATGCAAACCCCAGGCAGCAACCCGGGGTGGACAGCATGTCCCAACAACCATGCCCACGCAGTGATACAACACAGAACATACTGCACAACCCGACAAGCACCTGTATGCCACGGCATGACGACACAGGCGGCACCCACCATCCCAATGTACACGGACAGGTGTGAAAGGCCACTGGCAACACCACGACACAGTGCACACCACACAACCCAGTGAAGCACACAGTGACACAGTGCAACCAGATAGCCAGTCCCAGAGATGACATGGACAGGGGGGCCATGGCACGACAAACACATGGGATGACACACATCGGGACATGCTGTCCAAAGGAACAGAGCTATGAGACACACAGCAGTGCACACTCAACACTGGATTGGCCACAGCCACACCACAGTATGATGGCATGCAGCCTGTACTGTTGCTGAGCAAGGTATGTGGTGGTGCCAACACCCACAACAACAGCACACCCAAGGCAGAAATGCATGGCCAACCCCATATAACAAAGGGACATAGGCCATGACCCACCAGCAGCAGGACAGCAGTAGGCCGAACACACGCAAGATACAGTGCTGCACATGCTGGCATGGAATAGCAGCCCCCCCCCCCAGCAGGCAAGCACAACACCATCCGCAACAGCAGACCCACTGTACACCATGCCAGTACAATATCCCAGCACCACTCCCCCCCAGCATGACAGGTGTACAAATACCAGCCACTGCAAGGACATGGGAACGCTGGCCAGTAGAGGAACATGGGGTCCCCCCCAGCAATACACAATATGCACGCATGACGGACGCAGCAACACATGCCTGTACATCACATAGGATCCAGACAGCCCCCCCCACCCCCCAGCAAGTCCACCGTATGGCATCCGCCCATCCAGATCCATAGTACATCATGCCAGTACAGAGGCCAATACAGTAGCACGTGTTACAAGACAGTGTACCAGGTACAGAGCCATGTACACAGCAAGAACAACACTGGCAGTCCATGGATATACGCACCCACCCACTGCACATGCTGGGCAGTGTGTATCCAAACATTGTACTCACGCAATATGCCCTGCTCACCATCACTGCTCTCCTCCACCTGCTGTGACATGGCTGGCACCCTCTGCCCGTTGCGTTGGCCCGTGGCTTCCTGTGCACCCTCCTGGGCCCCGTTGCTGTCCCTGGACCTCTCACTGCGCTCTGTAGGGGGAATAGGGTACATCACTGTAAGTACATTGTTAGCCACCACAGTACACCACAGCAATGGCCATGGAACACAAGGTACCCCACACCATAGGCCCCCCCGCCACATGTGGCATGTAATAGTGCAAGCACATGTGCCCCCCCCAGTGTGCAGGCACACTGTGTCACCTGTGGCATGCACAACCCTGGACATGAGCAGCCACAATGCCCTGTTGTGTAGTCACTGTGCACACAGGTCACGACAGCATGCCAACAGTGCTGTGGAATGTGGCCATATGCAGGCAACCAGTGTCAGGACACACACAGCAGTGACATGCAAATGTAAGGGGATACATGCACATGCACAGGCACACACCACAACACACAGACACATGTGAAGGCACACACACACACACACACACACACACACAATCTCAAGTCTGGCCTTTGCACTGACTGACATCTACCTGGCACGGGTACTGTCCCATCACGCGCCATGCACTTGTAGCACTCCAGTTGGAGTGTCTGCCTCTGCTGCATATCTACATACCAGTGGCGGCACTTTTCACCATCCCTGGCTATCCCCATCCCATCTGTCAGGTGCCAGGCAATGGATGCCCACACCTGTCTACAGGGTAGGTCCCCCTCCTTCACCTCTCCAAACAGTCTCCCGTGCCTCTGCTGCACCAGCTCAACTAAGTTTGCTGTCTCCACATCCCCCCACCTCCTGTCCCTGTGGACAAAAGCCCTCATTCTCCTCCGTGCAGACATGATTGGATTTGCTGTACTGGGCACCTCCCTAGCATTACACAGTGGCACATCCTGCACTGGTCCCTGTACTTTCGCTATGCTTCCTGCATTGCACCACACTGCAGTGTGCTAAGCCGCACTATCGCAATTGCACCATGCAACCCGGAAGTGCACAAGCCGTGCAGTGCGTGACCCCACAATCACCCCTGCAGTACCGTAGCATGCATCGCAAGCCCGCAGCGCAAGTGCCCTTTAGGCTGGTGTTACCGAAAGACGATCATGCAACGCAGTGCATAGCATTATGCATGTGCAACCCAACCAGTAGCACGCATGCACTACGATGTCATGCAATGCCCGGTAGCACAGCTCTAATGCAACAGCGCAGCGCTACACACCGTCCAAGTAGCCCGGTACTAAACATTTGCCAGCCACTAACCATTTGTCTGGTGCTAAATGTTGAGATATTCAAAGGTTGTATGTAAATGAGGCTACCTGTGTGTGTGTGCAGGGCAAACACACAAATTAACATATCATTCAGGCCTAATCTGCATGTCCAACAAGGTGGTTTGCCCAGCCGTGCTATTTAAGGACAAACAGTGCTCCACCTGTGTGGCTGACAGGAACTGCAGTGCTGTTGCAGAAAGTGTTTGTGAACACTGATTGCAGGATGTCCCAGAAGCTACAACATTACAATGCAAGTATGAACACAAATCAGGACAGTTTGCTGTTATGACTAGCAACACATAGGACAGAAGGGTGATAGTCAGCACACATGGGAGATATTCGGCATTATGCTGTCCTGTCTGTGTGAGTATGTGCACACTGCACTGTAGACTTCACCGATGCAGGACAGCATCACAGGCAACAATGTAACAGTCTGCACAGTACACAGTGGGACATCCATATGGCGTGGTGGGGGATCCCGTAACACCACACAGTGGGACATAGCTGCATGCACTCGGTCAACAGTACCGCTGCAGTGAGGTGTGTGCAGGTTGGGGCAGTGGTGGGCCTAGCAGCCTGTGGGCCTCACTGGTGCTGCCAGATATGCAATAGCAGTGCACTGTACAGGACATCGAACTGTCACCTAGCATGGTGAGACCGACGCAGCTGCTGGTGGATGGCATGCACAACCACATTGTGGGATGTCAGGGTGACATGTCTGTCACTGATGTATGCCCAACAAAGTGGCAGCGCTGCTGGGGGAGTCAGCAGCAGGGGTATGTGTGTGACACAGGCCATGTGTTGTGCCATGGGGACAGGCTGCAACATCATGCACCATGCCCCATGTCCCCAGCAATGTGCAAATGTCCAACATGACAGACACACGGCCAACATGAGGCACCCGCACTGTGCACAGACATGGCTACTATGTGCTGTGTAACACACACAGCTGTTTGGATGCATGGCGTAAAGTGCGCTCAGCAATGCATATGTGCAGATTGTGTGTCATTGTTGCCGTCTGGTGCACAGGCACAGGAGCGGGTGGTGGAGTACACTGTGGCCATGTATGTACTGTGTGCTACACTGTGTGTCTATCCAGTTCAGTGCCTGAGACACACAGAACCTTAATGGCATGCTGGGTGTGTATGGTGCCATGTGCAGCAGGTACAGCAATGGTCACGCAAACATTGTTGACCCCCGTGTCTAACCACTACCATTCCATCTGTCCCATACAGCTGATGCTGCCAGGCAGGAACGGCTCAGTGCCCACAAGTTTACCGGAGATGAGCGGAGGGCACTGGTACATGTCTTCAAGGAGAGGGAGATGGTGATGAGGCACAACAAGCCCGCCATTGTCAGACACATGTGGGATGAGATAGCGGTGGAAGTTAATGCAGTGGGTGGCCGTGGTTGCAGCACAGATGCAGTGCGGAAGCGCTGAAATTACCTGCTGTGAAGGGCAAAGGAGGCGGCCCAAAGGGTACATGAACGGCTGCGGACAGGTGGAAGGCCACAGATCTTACAGTGGCGTGACTGGGACCCAACTCAGGCATTGGTTCCATCAATCTTCAGGCCAGTGGCGGTGGAGAGGGTCGAAGGTGGTGGTTGTGAGATGGAGCTGACACCACCCAGGGCAAGAATGTACACATCATGATGATAACATTGCCTGCATGACACCTACAGTGGGTTTGTGTCACATGCCAGACACACCCATGGGGTGGTCATGGTGTGTTGGCAGTGCACGTGCGGCACAGCAGTGTGCATGTGCTGGCATTGCACAATGGTCACCGGTGTACAGATGCAACATTTGGTGTGGGCCCTGGTTGGAGGTGTGTGCATGGGGGCTGCATCCTTATACACAAAGTCTGCACAGGAAGGGTGCATGGGCTTTCTGCAGGATCATCACTGTTGGGTGTTGCATGTCATGGTGGTGGACTTGGTGTACAGTGTGCTGTACAGTACTCTGACACAGTTCCATTTGCTTCACAGTGCAGAGTGGTCATCCAGCCATGGGATAGGAGGAGCATGGGCCAGTGGATGTGGAGGATGATGAGGATGCTTCACAGTAGTGCCTTCCACATCGGGCATGGGGGTTGGCCATGGACCATCTGTGGTGGCAGAGTGGCATGTGGACGTGGTACATGTCAGGCAGTGACCGCCATTGTTGCCTATGATGATGACGAGGAGGATGATGATGTTGACACTGCATATGACCTGGAGGATGCACAGGTCGAGGACTTCAGTTGTGGCCTTGTGGTCACCTTCACAGTGACCAGTGACCATGGTTGGGGTGACTCTGACATGGAGGATGACCTGCCAGTGGGCGGCACTGTGGATGGATGGGGTGGGACCTGCAGGGGCAACACACATGGGTGCTGGGCAAGTGGGGGGAACACAGGCCCATGGCAACATAGCAAAGCAGCAGGATGCTGGGCATGCAGATGACCAGCATGCACCATTGGACATGCACTGCCAGACACAGGGTGCAGCATAGGCCCAGCTACAGACATTGCCCCCTGCTAAGCCACTGCAGCCACAGCAGCAACACCAGCTAGAACAACCTACCCAGCAGCCCCGTCGTACCCAACAGCTGCCACCCCCACCACTCGCAGGCCGGGGCAGGGTGTCCTCCCCGGGCCCAGATGGTCAGGGTGCCTGGCCTATGCTTCAAGCCACCCTGGTATCCCAGCACACTTCACAGCAGGACCTGCATGACTTCCGCAGGGAGATGCGGCATGAACTGACCCAGTTGCGGGAGACAGTTGGGTCGGCCATGCTCCGTACTGAGCAACGGGCAGAGGAGCACATGACACGAATCCTAGCCACTGTTGAGTGGGGCTTTGGTGACCTCACTGCTGCCATGATTGCACATGTGGAGGTTATGTGGGCTGCAATCATGGCTGGTCAGCAGGGCTCAGACACCACACAGCGCAAGGGCTCCACAACTGTACCCCAGTGTGCGTCCCTCCCACACATGGGGTGTGGGCACTGGGTCCTCCACCCCTGCATCGTAGTCCTCCACAGGCCAGACACTGTGTCATGGCCGCCCGCCCTCCATGGCTGGTACTGCATCCTGCCATGGTCACAGGCGTGCTACTGGTCACTCATCCCTGCAGTTCTCACCACCTGTGTCATCAGCACAGAGCACTCCGACCTCTGTGTCCCGCAGACAAGGGACATGTCATGTGTGTGGTGGTAGGTGCCAGTGATAGAGTAGACAGTGACCCATTGGGTCACATGCATGGTCACTCACCCGCACACACCACCCACACTACACTTCCTGCCTATCCACCCCCTCAGCCCCACGTCCTGCACACTACACACCCTTCAGACATCCACCCATGTGTGACACGCACTGCACACTGCCCTCATACACACATATCACATGTGCACAGTTACATTGTGTGTTACACCAGGGGTTTGCACTGTTTTCATCGTTCTGTACTGTACATTGTATGCAGATATAAAGGCACTGGGTCATGACTTGTTTGTCTGTGTTGTGTTTACTCACCTTCCCATCTGGGCTAGTGTTTCCATGATGCCGCTCTGGTGCTCCAGGGCCCTGCATGCCATTTGAGGGTCTCTCCTCTCAAGTTACTCTACTGTCCCCTGGACCTCTGGCTCTGGGTCACTGTCTGACTGTACCTCAGGTTCTGGTGCATGTATACCATGGTTTAGCACCATGTTGTGCAGCATGCAACACGCTAGGAACATACAGCATACCTTCTGAGGCCTATACTGTAGGGCACCACCTGAACGGTCAAGGCAGCCGAACCGCAGCTTTAACATGACAAAGACCCTCTCTATGATGTTCCTGGTGGCAGCGTGTGCTTCATTGTACCTCTCCTCGGCCACTGTGGCTGGCAGGAGTGCTGGTGTGAACAGCCTGGGTCTCAGGGGATAGGCACCATCCTCTGTGAACATATGTGTACATGTTAGCTGCACTGTCCTGCTGTCTGTCCATTGCACATGTATGTCACATGTTTTGCTGTACCATTGCCCCTGCCCCCACCCTGTCTACACTTGCTTGGCACTGTTCCCACTGTGGTATTTGCATGTCATGGCAGCAGATACTCACTGATGAGGTGCCCACTGGGTATTCTGCCCTCCTCAAAGGCCTGGCACAGCCTTGATTGGTGCCACATGAAGGCATTGTGGGAATTGCTGGGGTACTGTGCAAAGACATTGCTGATGTGCCCTGTCGTTTCACACATCACCTGGCAATTGATGGAGTGGAACCCCTTCCTGTTGATGTATATGTCACTGCCATCGCCAGGCGGTGCACGGATGGCAACATGGGTGCAGTCAATGGCACCAAGTACAGCTGGTAGGTGTGCAACTCAATAAAATTGCTGCATGGTTGCTTTGCACTCAGTTGCCATACTGGGGAATACTATGAATTCAGAAGTATGCGGCAGGAAGACATTTAGGAACTGGGTCAGGAGGTGCGAGGTGGCGGACTGCGATACCCCAGTGGTGTCTCCCACTGGGGTTTGGAACATCCCGGTGGCTAGAAAGCACATTTCTGCTGTCACCTTCTCCTCCACTGTCATGGCATGGCTGCGCCTGGTGTTGGGCTGCAGCTGCTCATGCAGGAGTTTGCATAACTGCCTCAACATGTCCCTGTTCATTCAGTACCAGTCAATGATGTACTCATCAGGCAGGGTCTCAAAGGAGACTCTGGGCCGGTACAACCTGTGTGCAGCATATCTCCTCCTTGGCCTGCAGTGTAGGCCTGGTCCCTCTCCTCCTCCTCCTCCTGCACTACTTCCTCCATGAGGTGCATCAGCACAGCATTGCTGAAAAATGCCATGTTTGCTTCCTACACTGGTCACACCCCCCTCTGTGGACTGTCCTGGAGTAAGACCTGCCTTTTATAGGCGGTAAGTAGTGCCATGCTATGTGCTGCGCAAAGTGGCCTTGTGCGGTGCTATACCTTTGAGTACCCCACTGCGTCTTAATACACGTTCCCGCCCTTCACTTTGCTCCTTGCATACATTATGTGTGTTGTGCCGGCACTAACACATTGCGCCGGCGCTATATCTTGTTTTGAATATTGCAATCCTGCACTAACCCGGCGCAAACTGTTGGTACACGGGCCGTGGCACAAACCTTTGAATATCTGGCCCAAAGAGTCTAAGATTATCAGGAATACATTACTGCTAAAAAAAGGTGGAATTATATTTTTCGCTGGCTAACTAGTACTGCTGCTATAAAGCCCCCCCCCCCCGCACTTCTGTTTAAAAGGATGCACTCTAAGAACCATGGCACAGAACATAAAAAATGGAGTGCTTGCAGTTCATGAGTAACATACAAAGAAATACTGACTTAGTATGCTAAATTCAGTTTCCATAGAGGTGACACTTGAACTTAGCTGTGCACAGTTTCATCACCGAGCATGAATACATTTTTTGATCAGCAGATGCTCAACTGAATGAGGGCTATTTACTATCTGCTGCATCACCCGTTAGCTCTAGTATTTTTCTTGTTTAATCACATTTCCCCTTCCCTCACACCTATACATTAACCTATTTTTCCTCTACCATTCAAGACATTCCTGCAGTCTTTTATACAACTCCTTATATCTTAGCCCCCTATGTGTCTTCAGTTAATTTTTTTCTTTCAAATGTATGGGTCTCAAGTTTAGTGTTCTTTTAATGGGTGTTTTTTTTTTTCACTATCACTTTTTTTTTTAAGATGCAGTTATTACACTAGGTTGGTTTCAAATCCTACATGCACCATAATCTGACTGTCAAGAACAGCAACAGAATTGCTGTGATAAACAGTTAGTTGTAAAATCTAATCTGCAGCTTTAAATGAAATGCATAAACAAAACAGTCACTGTGCCGCCCACCCTGACAAATCCTCATTGTTAAGAGGCAAAGAGCTGGGGAAGTTGGGCTGCTGCTTTTGATATCAGTGCAGTTTGCTGCAAAATAAATTAATTTAGCAAAATAAATCACTTTCTGTTGTTTTACTCACAAACTGCTAAAGCTGCATTTTTTGCGTTATGTGCTATAACTATGGGGTGAGCAATCTGCATGCAGCACCAACTAAGGGTGGGCGGGTGAGAGAAAGTGTACTTTTGTGTTTGTTTGCAATGAAATCTGGGAATCCACCACACCTTGCAGGAAGCTGCAGATTTATAAGTTATTGCAGCGCTCTCAATGTCCTTCATTTTTTCCTGCAGCACCATTTCCTCCAATGTGTCCATCTTTTTTCCATCATCAAAATCATTTTCTCCTCTGCCTTCATTTCTGCTGTAGCTTTGTCACACCAGTGCACTCTATCTTTATACTGTAGCATTCCGAACCAACCTTTAGATCTCCAATTTAAGTATCTTGCAGATATCTGGTGAAGTGTGCTGTCGATTAGTCTCATCAAACCATGCTGGCAAGTGGTTCATGGGTAAGGTAGTTTCAAACCCCAGGAATCCCTTACTGTGCTTGACATATGCATATGTTGAGCTGCCCCGGAGAGTGTAACGTATGTAAATTGTGGAATTTAGAATGCCATTCAAACCTCAGCTGCGAAGTGGCACTGTGTTCCACTAAATAACTTCCGATCTGTTTCTCTGCTCGCCAAAGCAAGTTGTCCTGAAGAGCTCACTTCAGATTGACTCGGTTTTCCAACAATTACTTCCAGTTTTGCCTAGTATTCAGTTTCATTTTCCTTTCATCTGTGTCCCTGATTAGGTTAAGGAGTTTGTTAATTTTCTTCTGGTTTCTCCAGTTTGTAGCGGTCAGAGAAACACTGGTGTTTTCAATTAATGGTTTGTGTTTGCTGCGCTCTCATCACTTGTTTTTCTGCAGTTTTTTTTTTTACTTTAATAGCCTTTATTTTGTGGCACTTTTATGTTATTAGCTTCTTGGTTCCCGAATTTGTGGGAGCTGAGTCACTGTCTGTAATTCCTGTGTGTTTTAAGAGGGGAAAAGTTTTGGGGGAGTGGGGATAAAGAAAAACTAGTATGAGAGCACTGCTTTATTTTCAGTGAGCAGGACCGCTAAGCTTGTTTCCTTTTTTTCAGAGTGTTTTATTGGCATGACAGACAGACCCAAAAAGAAAACAGGATTTACAGGTTTTACAAGTTGTGTGAGATGCTACAATCTTTTGGCCAAGGCAGATTGCCACGTGTTGGGCTTAAGGTGCCTAGGTCCTGGTTGCCTTGTAGCAGATTTTTAATTCTGCAGCAAGTTTTTCCCCTAAAACAGAGGGCCAAAACAAAATTGCAGATTATTGTGGCTTCTCAGTCTGCCTCTACATCACCAAAACACTCTGAAGGGGGTCCTTCCTCTCATGGAAAACTAAAGAAATGGCCCTCCAAAAACACATCTGATACTAGGGTTCCTGAGAAAAAGGAACCATAACACCGCCAAGCGATATGACCATCTCAGCAGGTCTTGGACCCGGTTCCTTCTTAAAAAGAAACATATCACTGCCCCTCCTGCTGAAGAAGCAAAGGAGTCTGCAGTGGACAGAACAAAAATGCCCTCTGTGGAGCACATGACTAAGGCTTGGCTATTTTTCCAGGTTTGCAAGCATAGGAACCCAATGTAATGTGATAAACCCCCTAATATTATTATTATTGTATAATATTTGTATTATAAACAAATGTGAATGTCTGTTTATGCACAAAACTGGCTGACTGCTTCAGCGAGTGACCTCAGACCCAAGGTTTCAGTGGTGTTGAAAACAACAGAATGTTATCAACAGACCAGGGGAACCTAATTAAAAAAAGCCTTCCTTCCAGAGAGACATTTTATTACCTTTTATAACCTGCTCATGCTTTTGAAATTGGTTCCTATGTATGCATTTATGACGTAGCAGGAAAATAAGTAATTTGGCTGGTTCCTCTTGGTTTCTCACATAGCTGAGAATTAGTGACATGAGTGTGGGATTGTGAAGTATCAAAGAGAAATGTCTGATCAAAGACTGTCATATTTGGGATATGGCTAATTGCTGATTTCTCACAAAAAAAAACTACATCCTTGTGGTTAATTATGTCACGAAGAGCTAGGAGGCTCTAACTGTGACCTCACCAAATAGGGTGGGGAGAGGGAGTTTGAAATGAAACATGCATCTGGGAAATATGTGACATATTATTCTGGGCTCTGAGAGAGACTTAATTCTCTGGACTTGAAATCACTTAAAGGGATAGCAACTAGATAGGAAAGAACTTAAGTATTTGTGGTATGAGCTTGTGTTCTGTAACTTCCCATTTTTTATGTGATTGTGAGCTCATGATATAGTGTTCTGTATTTTTATTTCACCTGTTTCACAATTTTTAGTAAACCACATTTTCTTTAATATACTGCCCGTGTCTTCTCAGTCCTTTTTGCATGTAATTGCTGAACCTGTGTTAAAGTCTGACAGCTGGAAAAGGGGCTTGATTGTTTTACTAAGCTTGCTTAAAAAAGTAAGAATATACCTAGGTCTCATATAGAGTTGTAAGCGTGCCTTTTGAAAACCTGGCTTGCTGTCCCTGGGCAAAGGACTGTACTGCATTCCCGAAGAGGGCACATATATAAGCCTGTTAATTGGGTATGCTAGCATAAGGTTCACAGTTTTTCCCTCCAGAACTTGAGGCTAATAGGTGATTCGGACCCAAAACAGACAGGAGGGTTACCCTGTTTGTCACCTGTTTACACTATTGCACTCTGAGGTTGGCACTGTGGGAGCAGAGGGCCCGACCTGCAGAGTGTGTTTGTGACATCCGATGGGTATGCCGGTTCCTCCTGCAGTCTCTGTTCCCCCTCAGTTCCTGGGGACCAGGGAACTGGTTTTTACTATGAAGAGGAGGAACAAGAGGTGGAACCTAGTGAGTCTTACAGTTCACTGGAACAGGAGTTCGGCTCCCATCTCAGGGGTCCAGAGGATTTTTCCAAACACTATGCCTTTGTACGGCAAATGGTAGCTACGCTCGACCTCTCCACCCAAGAGACTGTGGAGGACAAGGAGAAGGCCGAATTTTTGCACATGGTAGAGTTCCCCCCCCATCTAAGAGATTGCTTCTGCATGTCCATAAGTCCCTCATGAAAGCAACCTGCAAGCTGTTGCAAACCCCCACTTTCACCCTGGGGATCAACAAGAAGACTGAGGTGAAGTACCAGCTGAATAGGAAGCCGGACAGTATTAAAAAAAAGTATGTGCCTCTGCTTCTCTACTTCGAGACAGGCAGTCTACATGACCTACTGTGCCCAATACCAGAAAGCCCTCTGGAACTCTATTCTGGCTAGGAATGGGAGGGCCTCAGGGGATCTGGCTCAAGATTTGGCAGACACTGCCAGAACAGCTCTTGATGTTACCAAGTACCAGTTCCATATGGCAGTGGATATCAATGACACTGCCTCTACAGTTATGGTCCATGCCATCTCTCTAAGGAGTTTTGCTTGAAGGCCACTAATTTGTCCCAGGACACCCAGGCAAAGGCCATGACCCAACACTGAGAAGAAAAAGGCCTGCACTTTCTACAGTCCGAAGGGAAGGTAGAGATAGGGGTTATTTTCCCCATGCTTTCATACTCATGCCCATGTCCTATGATTGTTCTCTCATGAGAGGTTACTTTAGGGACATGGGCAGAAGAGCTTCCAAACTGGCTGATCTGACTCCAGCTCCTAAGACTCAGCCCAAACAGAACCCCTGACAAGTTGGTCAAGGCCACTCGTCCATTGCCAGTGGGAGGAAGGCTGGCTCATTTTTTCCAGGAATGGAAAACCATCACTACAGAAAAGTGGGTCCTGGAGGTAGTGAGCCAGGAGCTTACATTGCAGTTCCCAAGATTTCCCAGACTGTAGGTTCACAGAAACTTCACACCCCCCACTCCAACAGAAATGAATCTGCTGCAGTTGGAGGTCAACAAGCTACAGCAGTCAAGCACAGCACAAAGAGTTCCTCTGTCTCAGTGGGAAAGGGCCCTTAAAGTACAGTTATGTAAGAACCTACCGTAACAGTAGATCTTCAAGAGGAGCTCTTGCAGCTTGTTATAACCATAAGGACTAAGCCACCAGGTGCCAGGACCCCATGGAAAACTTCTAGTTAGCAGTCTTCAGCGGGGACTGCCCTCTGGTGTCAACCCACCCCTGATGTTAGCCAAAGGAATAAAAGGGGCGGTCCCCAGCCCCACCTTAGTTCTCCCACCGGAGACCTAGCCCTTAGAAGGGAAAGGAGAACCAAGGAGGTTCAAAAGTAAACAAAGAGGTAAGGCAGAAGGAATACCAGGGGGAAGGGGGTAAGCAGCACCTGCTGTAAGAATTCCTCTCGAAGATCTACTGTTACGGTATGTTCTTACATAACTGTACTATCTTACTTCGAGTTGAAGCTCTTGCAGCAGGCTATAACCATAAGGCCTGAGTCCCAAGTAGTCAAAGAGAAGAGACTGACAAGTATGGGTGGAAGCTAAAAGTAGACAAAGACCTTCAGGACAGCAGGCCTTGAAGAACAGCAAGGCCAAAACCAGTCCGACACCTGGAAGCAACGTCCAAACTGTAGTGTTTGATAAAAGTGTGACCAAAACTCCAGGTAGCAGCCGCACAAATATCTGACACATTTTTCAAGGAGGCAAATGAGGAAGCAACACCCCTTCCCAGTGATGCTCAGATATTCATAACTTTATGCAGTAAGCCTGGAGGGTTGGACTGCCCAGAGAGATGGAACACATGCAAATGAGTAGAATTCTTTGCACGGGAGCATCTTTCAAATACTGCCTCTACCAACTGTACTCTTCTAACCTCTTCAGATTTGTGAGAAGCCTGGAAGTCAGGCATTAGGAGGCTAATGTAACTTTAACATTTTATAAACAAAAGGAGGGGTTACCCTAATTAAAGCATGGAATTTAACAGAAAAAAACTCCAAAGGGAGGAGAATAATAACAGTTGACCAAACCACATCAAAGAAAACTCCAAAAGGAGAATACATTGAAAAAAAACATGTTTTAAAATTATTAAAAGCAGAGAATATGCAACAAAACAACATGGCTTAGTGGCACCAGCATGTGGAGTGTAGAGGCTGAAGTTCTGGAAGGGGAGGAAGGGAGGGAAGTTATGAATATCTGAGCATCACTAGGAAGAAAGAAGATTACTATGGTAAGTAATTTTTTCTTCTAACCCCAGTAATGCTCAGGATATTCATAACATTATGCAGACTACCAAGCAGTACCACTGGAGGTGGGCACATAACTTATTTTGGAAACAGATTCTGCAGGACTGCTGTGCCAAACCTAGCATCACTTCTGGACAGAATGTCTAAGTTGTAATGCTTTGTAAAGGTGTGTACTGTTTTCCAGGCAGTTGCTTTGCAAATGTCCAGCAAGGGAACCTCCCTGGCAGCTGTGAGAGTGGCAGCAGTCCCTCTTGTAGAATGCACCCTCAACCCGGTTGGGGGCTCTTTACCTGCTTTAGTGTAGCAGAATTGGATACACTGGATTATCCATCTAGAAATGCATCTTTTTGAGGCTGGTTTACCCTTTCCTACATCTCTATATGTAAGGAATAGTTTTTTTCTATCCTTTCTATGGTCTTTAGAGGCTGTCATGTAATAGCTGATGGCCCTTTTCACATCCAGACTATGGAGCCTTCTTTCACCAGAACTGGTATGGTATATGAAAAAAGACAGGTAAAGTGATTGATTGGTTCAGATGAAAGTCTGAAACCACTTTAGGAAGAAACTGCCTGTTTGTTCTGAGGACTACTTTATCTCTGTGAAATTAGATATAGTCTTGATCAATGCAGAGAGCCTGGAGCTCACTAATTCTACTTGCAGAAGTAATAGCAACTAAAAAAACTGTTTTCCAAGTAACATATTTCAGATGGGCAGCAGCCATGGGCTCAAAAGGAGGGCCCATGAGCTTGGCTATACACATGTTCAGATCCCAAGCAGGGACTAGTGCTCTGTGAGGTGGGTGCAAATGCATCAACCCCTTAAAAAATCTTTTAAAAGTCAGCCCAGTGGCACTGAGGGTTGAGGCACTGGACATCACACCTTGTGCCATGCTGGCAACCTGGGTTTGGAAATGGACTTGAGTCACTCGGGGCCAGCAGGGAGGCAAGGATTGAGTGTCACAGCTCTCCTTCCTTGGGGTGGGGGGGTCTATGCTGTGAATGGCACAGCTAGGGGGGCTCGCCCATGCCCAGTGCGCTTGGTTGCCGCCGCAGAGGTGGAGACAGCTGCTGCACTGATTGCACAGTGCGTGGGCGCAAAGGGGGAAAAAGAAGAAAAAATTCCCAGTGGCGGGTGACACCCGACTCCCTGCAGGCACTGCTCCCAGGCCGGGCATAAGGTAAGCCCCAGTAATTCTGGGGGATGGAGCTGAGGAGGTCAGACAGAAGGGGGCTGTTGGGGGGAGGTGTAGAAACAGCAGCTGTGTTAAAAAAAATATTTTAAAAATTTTGTCTGATGCCATTGACACCTTTGTCCATGCAGAAAAGTAAAGCAATCTCTGATTCAGAGCAGGGGTTGGGGGGTGCTGAACAAATAATACTGAGGACAGTCGTTTCCAAATTCCAAAGTTGTCTTTTTATTTTAAATAAGGCCAACACCTCAATGTTTCACCTGCGATGTAGGCTTTTTCAAGAGATGCCTTTCTAAATAGGATATACATCATTAAAATACTGTCCACAAACAACCAAAATATTCCACAAAATATTTTCACAAAAAGCATCCACCAGTGTTACTCACATTATATTTTGCACAATAGACTAAAACTCCTTTATTCGACCTCACAATTCTCTATATTGGTAATTCTGAAAAAATACATAACACATCTCAGTATTTCTTTCACCAATTTCTATAGCCTCAGTAAGTGCTCATATTAGTAGTGACCCAACACCAAACACCATAAAAAATATAAAATATTTATAAGGCATAGGATAGGCTAAGGAGCTTTGATATACCTGTGTCCCCAGATGTAAACACATCTATGTTTCATTGTATTTTCAGGTTCTCGCTCTTATTCTGTTTATTTCTTTCCTGTAAATTATTTGTCCCCTCAGGTACCAATCTAGAAATCAGATAGGAACAATTATTTTACAGGTCCACAGCTATGCATACAACATAATGTCATTCATTTCATCCTATTTCAGTATCTGTTCCCACAACCTCCTTCAGGGCACCAAAGTGGAAAAATATTCGAGACTCCGCAGCCTAGTGCACACTAATATTTAATTTCATTCTTAGTCCCTTCAAATGCTTGTAAAGTAGCCTGACTATATAAGCTCTATGGGTAATCCTTAATGTCAGAAACAGCAGTTTTCATTCATTCTTTATTCTCTCTAGTTGTACAGCATGACAGTAATCATCTTATTTTGTCCTGGTTTGTCTGTCTTTTATATTTACAGCATCATACAGAGTCACAAAATGTGCATCTTTCTTTATCTATGTTTAAACCTTAATATGACATTCGTTTCAGTTTTTCATTTATCATAAGTCTTTCCTTGCTATATTATCTATAAAAAGTACTTTCTTTCACTTTTCTAACAGATGAGATGTTGCTGCTCCTCGTTTTGTTACCTGCACAGTGAAACCACATACCGGCAGCTCAGCTGTAACCATTTATGCTAGGCTCAAAATTTCCTCAAACGCGAGGTTATTTATCTTTATATACACTATTACTGTCACTTTCAGGTTATATTACTTGTTTTCCAGATACCACCATTGATAGCAGAAAGGAAGGTTACTACATTAAAAGATAGACTGGTTCACACAGATCACATACAAGGAAAATCTGAAGAGAATAAACAATTGCTTCTGGGACCACTACATCCAGGTATGGTCCCATGTGGCAGGTGCTCAGTATGTGGACACACAAGTAAGAAGCAGATATATAAACATCCATATACAAATAAGGAGTATGACATCAAACAATTTATCACTTGTGACACTGCGGGAGTCATCTATATTTTGCCATGTTCATGTGATAAAACCTATACTGCTAAAACTATTAGACCCCTGAAACAACATATTCAGGAACACAAATCCAATATCAGAACTAAAAAGTCCACTCCAGTAGTAGACAACTTCCCGGAAGCAGGGCACACAGGGGCATCACTCAGATTCTGGGGTTTGGAAGCAATAAAACCCCCAGACAAGGGGGAGACCTTAACAAAATGGTGGAGAAAACAGAGACCCACTGGATCTTTGAGATGAGAGCGTTAGAACCAAGAATTGGATTTAATAAGGATATAAACTGAAATAGTTGTCAGAGGTAGTCCTCATGTTTAAATAAGGGCAGGAGAATCTGCAGGGAGATATTTATTCACATATTAAAAGAATAATAGGAGTCAGATTATAAATGGAATGCTTATGATTATGGACTTCAAAGTGATTGATATAATAGGCTGAACATGTCTGGCATAAAAAAGAACAATAAGAATGATAAATGAAAGACTTACGATTAGGGACATTACAGTGACTAAGATATAACCAGTTAGAGACATTTGAGCAAAGTAGTTAAAATAGTCACATAAAAAAATAAGGTTTAACCCGGGGCTATTGAAATTCTTCTGGGACATGGAGAAGTACTGTGAGCGTAAGAGAGGGAATTCGACTCTA
Organism: Neoceratodus forsteri; assembly: GCA_016271365.2. NCBI lineage: Eukaryota > Metazoa > Chordata > Ceratodontiformes > Ceratodontidae > Neoceratodus > Neoceratodus forsteri. The sequence continues at coordinate 426,842,400 of CM028138.1, forward strand.
ATGGAGAAGTCAGAAGGATATTATCGTAGAATAATATAAATATGGAAGTAATGTAGACTAATATATACTGGGATGTTAAGGCACTATGGTGAGGAGTATGATAATATCTAAGTATGTAAAGTACAGACTAAAAGTGGGATAGTCCCAAAACGAGAGTATGGAGTCACTGAGATGTGGGGAAAGGATAGATAGAAAATGATGATATCATAGTAATTAAGATGTGAGGGATGAAGTAGACGTAGCATAAAATCTGGATTATACTCTGATGGTGACTATGCACTGATACGGGTGGATGATGGTTGGAAAAAAACAGATTGAAAAGTTTAAAACATTTGAGTCTCTTTCTTTAAAATATTTAAGGCTCTCTCTTTAACAAATGACTAACATCAGTCATGAAAAATACAGGGGCTATAGTGAGGCTAAGAGGTCTGAAAAACTACACAAGGAATTGCGATGTGCTTGGAATGGCATTCAGATATTTAGCTCCCATAATCTATTTGGGATGCAAAGTTCAAAAACTTAGTTGGAATTAGAAGCTAAACAACAAAACACTGTGGCTGGTCTGCCCCTTGTCCTTCCCCCTCTCACTTTCCCCACCATCTCTTTCTTTAAAAAATATTTAAGAGCTTGATATTTGCTCTTGAAAGAGCTGAATGGCAGGAAGATGAATAAGCTAGAGAGAAGAATAAGTAGGAGAAAAAGAGGTATATGAAATTATGTTTCAGAGACACCTGTTCTCTGGGCCCATGTCTGACAAAATGTTTTCTCCCTTTAAAGACATGAAGTATGTGGTATTTGCCCTGGAAAGATTTGATAGGTAGCAAGATGAACAAGTTAGAGAGAGAAAAAATAGGTATGAAATAGCGATGTGAATGAGACTGCCATTCAAGAACTCCTGTTCCCGTAGCTCATGTTTGAAAGAATATAAAAATGCCCTTATAATTTCGAAATAGAGACCACAAGGAGAGTAGTCCTAAACTCATACAAATTGGGGGCTATGAGTCTTTGCACCTTTAAGGGATTTAGCACATGATGTGGAAACTAGAGTGTCTGATAAGGCTAAAAGAGAGTGACAGCCCTGTAGTAAATCCATGAGGAAATTGAGTAAGCGTCTGATGCAGGAGGAGAAGGTTGAAGCTAAAGGGTAAGGACACAGATAGTTTCTGTATTTTGCTTCAAACGTAGAAAAATGAAAGAAAAGTCAAGGTAACTTACAGAAAAGTAATTAAAGTTAGGATTGAGGGATACCCATAGGGGTTGTCAATGTTTGGATATTGCAGTGTGGAATATTCGGGGCTTAGAGAAGCCTGTAGCAGTCGCAAGTATTCAGAGACCACAATATGAAATATTACAAATAAATTTAAGCAAAAGCAAGTAATATAACCTAAAAGTGACAGTAATAGTGTATATAAAGATAAATAAACCTCACGTTTGAGGAAATTTTGAGCCTAGCATAAATGGTTACAGCTGAGCTGCCGGTATGTGGTTTCACTGTGCAGGTAACAAAACGAGGAGCAGCAACATCTCATCTGTTAGAAAAGTAAAAGAAAGTACTTTTTATAGATAATATAGCAAGGAAAGACTTATGGTAAATGAAAAAATGAAATGAATGTCATATTAAGGTTTAAACATAGATAAAGAAAGATGCACATTTTGCGACTCTGTACGATGCTGTAAATATAAGACAGATAAACCAGGACAAAATAAAATGATTACTGACATGCTGTACAACTAGATGGAATAAAGAATGAATGAAAACTGTTGTTTCTGATATTGAGGATTACCCATAGAGCTTATATAGTCAGGCTGCTTTACAAGCATTTAAGGGGACTAAGAATGAAATGAAATATTATTGTGCACTAGGCTGCGGAGTCTCGAATATTTTACTATTTTGGTGCCCTGAAGGAAGTTGTGGGAACATATACTGAAATAGGATGAAATGAATGACATTATGTTGTATGCATTGCTGTGGACCTCTAAAATAATTGGTCCTATCTGATTTCTAGATTGGAACCTGAGGGGACAAATAATTTACAAGAAAGAAATAAACAGAATAAGAGCGAGAACCTGGAAATACAATGAAACATAGATGTGTTTACATCTGGGGACACAGGTATATCAAAGCTCCTTAGCCTATCCTATGCCTTATAAATATTTTGTATTTTTTATGGTGTTTGGTGTTGGGTCACTTCTAATGTGAGCACTTACTGAGGCTATAGAAATTGGTGAAAGAAATGCTGAGATTTGTTATGTTTTTTTTCCAGAATTACCAACATAGAGAATTGTGAGGTCATCTATTGTGCGTAATATAATGTGAGTAGCACTGGTGGATGTTTTTTGTGAAAATATTTTGTGGAATATTTTGGTTGTTTGTGGACAGTATTTTAATTATGTATATCTATTTATCTATTTAGAAAGGCATCTCTTGAAAAAGCCTACATCATAGGTGAAACATTGAAGTGTTGGCCTTATTTAAAATAAAAAGACAACTTTGGAATTTGGAAACGACTGTTCACAGTATTATTTGTTCAGCGCCCCCACCCCCTGCTCTGAATCAGAGATTGCTCTACATTTGCATCACATTGGGAGAGGCAGCTTGGAATAAGAATAAGAACTGTTCATTTCCTGTGGAACTCCTCCCCCCCCCCCTTTTTTTTCATGCAGAAAGGTAGGCAGATACTGCTGCTAGATTAAGATTTAGGGAACTGGATTGCAAACCCTGTGAATGCAAATGAGTGAGATAGTCTAAGACAACTGAAATTCCAGCCTTATTTGGTGTAAGGTCCATACTTGAACACCAGAGAGAAAATCTCTTCCATTTGGAAGAATAAGTTTTCTTTGTAGAAGGTTTTGTATAACCTTTTAAAATATTTAAGACAGCTTCTGAAAGATTTAAATCTGCATACTCTAACTCCTCAAGAGCCATGCTTTGAGATGCAGGGACTTGAGATTCGGGTACAACAATGTTCTCTGATTGGAGGTCAGGAGATTATGCCTGAGAGACAATTGTATTGGTTTGCTGACAGACATGGAGATCAGAAGAGAGTACCATGGCTGCCTGGGCCAGTCTGGAGCTATCAAGATCAGAGATGCTGAGAGGGATCTTAGCTTCAGTAATACCCTGAAAACCAGAGGGAATGGGCGAAAGGCATACAGGTGCCTGCCTGACCAATCCAGAGCCAGGACATCCAGAGGGACTGTGCCCTGTGCTGGAGGTCTGCAGCAATACTGAGGTAGCTGGTGGTTCTGGTGGGATGCAAACAAATCTATCTCTGGAGTGTCCCACCTCCTGAAAACAACTTGTACCACCTGCTTGTTTAGAGTCCATTCGTGATGGGCCTGGTTGATGCGACTTAATGCATCTGCCAAGGTATTGTCCTTTCCTGGCAAATGGATTGCTTGTAAGGATACCTTCAAAGAGTACGCCAGAGTCCAAATTTTCATGGCATCTGTGCAAAGGAGGCCTGATCTGGTGCCTCCCTGCTTGTTTATGTAGTACATTGTGGTGGTATTGTCTGTTCTGATCTGTACCACCCTTCCCAATATCAGTGAAGAGAAAGCCTTTAAGGCTAGGAGCACTGCTTTGAGCTCCAGTAAATTTATGTGCTGAAGGGACTCTGCTGCTGACCAGGTACCCTGAGTTGTGTGCTTCCCTAAGTGGGTGCCCCAGCCCAAAAGGGATGCATCTGTTGTGAGGACCAGAGAGGGATTCTCTCTCTGAAAAGGAACTCCTTGCCTTAGATTGGATTCCTCCTTCCACCATAAGAGGGCCCTTAATAGTGCCCTTGTCATGGGAATAAGCTTTGAAAAAGGGTCTCTCTTTTGACTCCAGTGAGTCCTGAGGTGAAACTGGATGTCCCTCATGTGAAACCTGGATCTCTGCACTGTGCCTGTGGATGCAGCCATATGACCTAGTAGCTGCAGAAACTGCCTTGCAGTTTTTGGCTTGTGCAGACTGAAGGAATTTGCTATTGACTGAAGACTTTGCACCCTAAGGGTAAAAAGGCTGTGCCCTGAAGTGTGTTGACTTCTGCCCCTATGAACTGCAAAATTTGAGCAGGCATTAGAACAGATTTATTTTGGTTTATTATGAACCCCAGGGACTCCAAGAGGTGCTGGGTGATTCTTAGGGAATTCCTTACTTGGTCTGGTGACTTGCCCACCAACAACCATTCGTCCAGGTATGGGAAGACAATCACTCCTTGTCTTTGAAGATATGCCAACACAGCTACTAGGCATTTTGTAAATATCGTTGGTGCTGAGAAGAAGCCGAGGGGAAGAGTTGAAAACTGGTAATGACCCGAAGGGAGCCTGAATCTGAGATACTTTCTGTATGATTCCTTTATGGGGATGTGGAAATAGGCGTCTTTCAAATCCAGTGATGATTGTTGGCAATATCTAAGCCAGAGTTACCATTTTGAACTTTGTTTTTTTCAGATGCTTGTTTAAACCTCTGAGATCCAATATTGGTGGCCACTTCCCACTTTTCTTTGTTGTTAGGAAGTATCTGGAGTAAAAACCTCTTCCTCTCAGGGTGGTAGGAACAGATTCCACTGCTCTGAGCTGTAACAATTTCTGAACCTCTGCTTCTAGTAGTGTTCTCTCTCTGCTAGAGGAGGTGAGCAGTAAACCCTGGTCTTTTGTGCAGGAAAAGATTTGAAATCCAGAGACAGACCCTGACCCACTACCTCCAGAACCCACTTGTCTGTGGTGATGCTTAGCCAAGCCTGGAGGAAGTGGGACAGTCTGCCTCCAATAGGGAGGGAACAGGCAGCCTGAGCCTCAGGGATTTTGCTTTGATTGGGGCTGAGGTTGGGCCTGAGAGCCCCTCACGGAGCCCCTTCTACCCCTACCCCTAGAGCATCCCTGCTGTGGATACTGCTGGTACTGGGGCACAGCTACTGGCTGGAAAAAGGGTCTGGTCATAAAAGACCTTCCTCTGCCCCCGCTTCCATAGGGCCTAGTGGATGAAGAAGCTCTCTCTTTAGAAGAGTTGCTTCTGTAAGTAGCCTTATATTCATCCACTTTCTTCATGTAAGCAACAGTGGATTCTCCAAAGAGGGAATTTCCCTCTAAAGGAAAGTCCAGGGCCTTGGATTGAGTATCCTGAGTAAGGTTTGTGGCCCTGAGCCAAGCAAACCTTCTCTGTGCCACAGTGTTAGCCATCCATCTGGCTGCAGTATCATTTGAATCAGCAGCCATCTGGAACTGGTACTTAGCTGCCTCCAGCCAAACCTGGCAGTTTCAGCCAGGTCTTCAGACAAGGGTGAGGGGGGCTTTCATGGACATGTCCAGTACCGACTGACACGGGGATTTTTGATACTGGGCAGCATAAGCTTGAGAGGGTAGCCTGTCTTATGGCCAAAGAAGCTGACAAATAGCCTTTTTTGGCCATACTGTCTATTTTTCTGGAGTCCTTGTCCGGAGGGTGGGAGGTCAGGGGGACTCTGGCTTTGTCACAGGCTGCCCACTGTATAACCCCTTGATGGTCTAGATGGGAGAAAAGGAAATCAGCTCCTGTCCTGTCCAACTGATATTTTTTACTTATTCTCCAATCAATAAGAGGAACAGAATTAGGGGTCTGCAGAAGTTTCAGGGTGTCCTTTTTAAAACATTTATAAACTGGCAGAAGAAGAGCTTTTTGTGGGTGTTAAACCCATCATATTTAAGTATTCAATTTCTTTCTCATCCTCAATCTGCTCTGTGGTAGCAATGTCCAGAGCATCTGCCATTCTTCTCACAAATGTAAAACATTAGGAATAATCTTCGGACACCCTGGAGGAAGAACCAAAGTCCTGCTCAGGGAACACCTCTGGGGGAATTGGTTCATCCTCCTCAAAAGGATCATTGTCCTCCTCAAAACATTGCTCCTCTGGCAAGGAGGGCAACACATCACTGCTAGCCTGGGGATCCTGGGGGGGGGCAGGCTGCTGGGTGATGATGTTTTGTAGTGCCTGGATAATTTTAAAAGCCTGGGCTATTTCATGAGCCGAGGGCAAAGCAGGCACTTGTGCAGAAGTCCCTGGTTTAACAGGAGAGGGTTCTGTATGTTTCACTTTCTTCGGTTTCTTTGAGGGAACTGGGGGTCAGCTAGTTCTTTACCTCTTTTTTCCCCTTTTTCGCCCATATCAGGGGCAGGGGTAAGTAAACTTGTGGATTCAACCACAGCAGATTGGTGTGTCAGCTGGTCAGAGCCTGAAGGACCACTAGGAAATCTTTTATTACTGAGCCTTTCAAGGCATTTTTCCACAGTTTTATCTGGGAAAGTTTTGCATATTTCACAATCCTGGTCCAGATGTTCGAACCCCAGACAAGCCACACATAAGGTGTGCTTGTCTGCCTTAGCAAACAAATCTCCACATTTTAAACAATTCTTAAAACTGGGCTCTCTGGTTTTCTTTTCAGGTTTGTCTGACATGGTAATGCCCAAAGAGAAAAACACTAACCGCTAAATATAAAAAGAGCTAATGCAGTTACTTTTTTTTTTTTCCGGTCGGTTACAGAACCGATAGGAACCAGAGGAACTGAACTGAAGAGATAAGAAATGAACTGGCAGAGCAGTTCTGTAACCAATAAAAGCGGTTACAAAGACAGTAAGATATACCCAAAAAAACTAACTAGTAAATACCTAAATCAAAGGCTCTTTAATCAGAGAACCCCAATGAAAGTAAATAACTAACCTAGTTCCCTCATGGTTATACTGAACCTCGAAGAACCGGAAAAATAACTAATTTAAACAATAAACAAGATTTTTTTACCGACAATTAGTAGAGGCAGTAAAAGAAATGAAATATACTTAAGTTTTTATGGTTTTTGAAGCTTCTTCACATGAAAGAGAACAATGACAACTCCGAGCGACCAGACTTTCAGACGGAGAGAAAAATCTGAAGAGGTTAGAACACTACAGTTGGTAGAGGCAGTATTTGAAAGATGGTCCTATGCAAAGAATTCTACTCATTTGCATGTGTTCCATCTCTCCGGGCAGTCCAACCCTCCAGGCTTACTGCATAAAGTTATGAATATCCTGAGCATTACTGGGGTAAGAACTTAGGATTCATCCTCAAGGACACCCTGTCATTGTGAAAAACTAAATCAGGCTCTTTACACATCAGAGCCTGGAGCTCGGAAATCCTCCAAGCAGAAGTATCGGCAACAAAAAATAATGCTTTCCATGACAGAAAGCATAGCTCACAGTCTGCAACCAGTTCAAAGGGAGGCAAAGTAAGTTTTTCTAAAATAAACAAAAAATCCCAAGGAGGGACTGGGTCCCTAATGGGAGGTTTCAGATGTAGGATGCCCCGCAAAAAAGTGCGAGGCAGATCCAATTGGGCAAGGGTCTTGCCCTCTATAGGTGCATGGTATGCAGAGATGGCGGAAAGGTGCATCCTGATAGAGGAATAACTCAGATCAGTATCAGATAGAGAGGAGATACTCTAAAATGGAGTTCACTGGACAGGTGAAGGGGTCGAGGTGGTGGGCAGAGGCCCAGAGACAGAACCTCTTCCACTTCATAGCATAGGTGGACCTAGTGAAGGGTTTTCTGGTGGCCACTAGGACATCAGCTACTCTAGGGGAAACCCCAAATCTGGCAACTGCTAAGTCTGCAGGAGCCATGCATGTAGGTTCAACGACTTGAGGTCTGGATGGACTAGAGTGCCCTGGTCCTGGGAGAGCAAGTGCAAGCTCAGAGACAAAGGAATCAGAGGCTCCACTGCTAACTGCTGGAGCAGAGGGAACCACATTTGATGAGGCCAGTAGGGAGCTATGAGGATCATCTCCGCTCCCTCTGACTGCAGCTTGAGAAGGACCCTCTGGAGTACAGGGAAGAGAGGGAAGGCATACAGGAACCTCCCTGTCCAACAGAGAGACTATGCGTCTCACCAGAAAACAACAGGCCCTGGATTTAGTGAGCAGAAACTGGACAGTTTGGCACTGAGTGGGGACGCAAAAAGGTCCAAATCTGGATGTTCCCATCTGTTGAACAGTTGCTCTGTGACTGACTGGAGTAGTTCCCATTCATGGGCTCTGGACTGAGATCTGCTTAGGCTGTCAGCCAAGACATTTTGGACACCTCGAACATGCACTGTGGTGAGCTCCAGGCGATATTCCAGTGCCCAATACCAGGCCCTTATGGCCTCCAGGCAGAGGGGGTATGAATGAGTTCCCCCCTGCTTGTTGCTGTAAAAGACCACTGACATATTGTCTGTCTGGATTAGCAGAGGGCCCAGGAGATGGTCCGTTTCAAATGCCTGTAGGGAACAGAGGACCGCTTGTATCTCTAGAACACTGATATGCAGCGATTGCTCTAAAGGAGACCAGGTCCCCTGGATCTGCCAAGTGAGCTCCCCAGCTCTTTTCCAAGGTTTCCATGGTCAGGACCTGCCATAGGGACTCCTGCCTGAAGGGGATCCCCTTGGAAAGGTTGGAGGAGTCCATCCACCAAGTCAGGATTGGTCAGAGACTGTGACAGGTAGCTCCTGATAGTCTGAACGCTGGTCCCACTATACCTGGAGTGTTTACTGAGGAACCCTCATATGTAAGCTAGCCAGAGGGACAGTTGAAATGGCAGACACCATGTAAATTAACATTTGTAAAGATGCCCTGGCTGAGGCTTGACAGGACAAGGAGACAATCCAAGCTTGGGACAGAAGGCGGTCCACCCTGTCTGGTGGAAGAAAGGCTTTGCCCTGCACTGTATCCAGTATGGCCTCGACATATTAGAGCCTTTGGCTGGGCCATGAGGATGACTTTGGAAAGTTAAGAGTGATCCCCAGTTCTTTGAAGAGAGTAAAGATGTCTTCTAGTGTCCGTAGCAGCTAAATCCTTGTGGGTGCTGTCAGAAGCCAGTCATCTAGATAAGGAAAGACCTAGTGGCTGTTTCTCCTGAAAGCTCAGAATTGGTAATGATACCCCTTGAAGAGGAAGCGCAGGTATTTCCTGTGAGGCTGGAAGACTAGGATGTGGAGTTACGCATCCTGCATGTCTAGAGAGCAGAGCCAGTCTCCCTGATGAAGAAGGGGAAGTAGGCCTGGAAGAGTGGCCATTCTGAACCTTTTGTATCTGACGTACTAGTTCAGGTGGCTGAGGTTCAGAATGGGATGAAGATCCCCAGTCTTTCTGGGCACTAAGAAGAAGTGGGAGTAAAATCCTTTTCCTCTCTGACCTAGAAGGACTGGCTCTATGGCCCACTTTTGAAGACGCACCTGAATTTCCCCTTGAATCAGGGTGGTGTGAGATTGAGGGTAGTGGGAAGACACTGGCGGATTCACCAGTGGCCTCTCCAGCATATGCCCTCTCTCTATGACTTGAAAGACCCATTGGTCTGCAGTTATTTTGCTTTACCTCTCCAGCTAGAGGGAGAAGTGACCCCTTACCACCTCCCCCCAGGGTCTCTGCTTGGGGAGGGGAGTCTGGCAACAAGTCAGGCTGAAACTCTGGTGGTGGGCAGAGTGGCCTGGGAAGATTGTTGAGCCAATCCGACTCTTTGGGCATGGCTGAAGAAGAAAAGGGGTGCTTCCAGGCTAGCTTGGTAAGGTCCTGGAAGGTGTCTACCAGTGGGGGCACCACTAGAGGCTTAGGCTCCTTCTGGCAAAGGTTCTTGACCCGCTTACGTTGCTCTTGATCCAGGTCTTCTGTCTCCCAGCTGTTAATGGTCTGGATATGCGTCATGACGTCCATGAATGCTGGGTCATCATGAGGGGACCTAGGGGTGTTCTTCTGGTTCAGGGTGGGAGGACGACCCCTGGGTTCAGAGGCTCTGGAGGAGGAGAAGGAGGAAGTCAAGCTGCGGCTCAAGTCCCCCGAGACAGAGGAGGATGAGGAGGTCCCACACTGGCTTCTTCCCTTGGAGTGGTGTCGGCATCAGTCTGAGGACCTGGAGGATGAATACCGGTGTCTTCGGCCCTTGTGCTTAGACAAGCCCCTATGCCTGTTATCAGGGCATGGAGAAGGACTCTTGGGTGGTGGAGTATGCTCCCTGGGTTCTGGCACAGTCTCCACTGTAGTAAGCCTGGTAGGAGTGGGAAGAGGCTTGGCAGGGAGGTTGCCTTTGACCTCATTCCACCAAAAATGGAAAAGGTCCTTCACCTCACTAAGAGGTATCTGAGGGATCGAAGGGCCAGTGGGTGCCTGGGGATGAGGGTCAACAGGCATCAGGGGAGCTGGCTTCAGACATCTGGGGATTAGGTCCTTGGGAGATGGAACTTCGAACATCAGGCCCTCCAGCATCAGTGTAGAGGAGATAGTCATGTCCACTGGTGATGTGGGATGGGCCGGTAATGGCTGGGGCAGCGTCTGGTTCAACATCAGAGTACTGGGCATTGACAGAACAGACATCTGCTGGCATCAGTCTGGAGACTTGGCCGGCACCGGTTGAGCCGGAGCCCGCAGCGAGGACACCGTGGAATGGGGCTGAGGCATCATGGAAGCCGCAGAGGCATGCTCCTGGTGTCGGGGGGCCTTATCTGAAGGCTTAGAGGTCATAGCTGATGCCGGGGCTGTGGAGACAATGGGTATAGAGCCACTGTCCAAAGTAGCACCAGCCATGCCACCTGAGCAGGAGATGGAAGACTTCAGAATAGCCTTCACCTTCAGCGGCTGTAGGGCCAAGACCAAGACCAAAGTCCTAGACCCTGACAAACCTCCACCTGCTGTCAGCACAAAGGTGAGAAGTTTATCTGCCGGCTGCCCAGAAAAGGTGAGGGCAGGCTGGAGAGAATGGTCTGATCTCCTGTGGGAGGAGGAACCAGAAGCAGTCTCTTCTTGTGAGGAGACCGAGAACGTGAGCATGTCCGGGTCTTCTCCTTGTCCTTATCCTGGGACTTGTGCTTCCCCAAAGACTTCTTCTCCTGGTGCGTCGCTGACGATGTGGAGGCCCCCCTAAGATGGAGGAGGAGGAAGAAGGGCTTTTCCCCTGAGGATTGCTTCTGCATGGCAGCAAGCTGTTTTTCAAGAAGGTGGCTTTTCAGGGCCTTTTGGCGGTGAATCCTAGTCTTTTGGTTAAAGTGCTGGCAGGCCTCTGTATCGTGGTCTGGGCCCAGGCAGAAAAGGCAGGCCACATGGCCATCGTTCGATGGAAGCTGCTTGCTGTACGCGCACTTGGACTTTCGCTGCTCAACTACGGAAGTCAGAAAAGACGAAATGCAGAGTAAAGATAAAAGGAATCACTATTTTTTAAAGAAATGAAAAGAAACACAGTTAAATGTGCAATGGTGGTCGACTGTAGCAGGAGGCATCTGTGGAGCCGATGCGAATGGGTCGACATGGGAAAAGAACAGAGGTGGGTCTGGGGACCGCCCCTTTTATAGCACTGGCTGACATCGGGTTGGGCCGAAGTCAGGGGGCGATCCCTGCTGAAGACTGCTAGCTAAAGGTTTTCCATTGGGTCCTGGTGCCTGGTGGCTTAGTCCTTATGGTCATAGCCTGCTGCAATAGCTCCAACTCGAAGTAAGATCTCAAGGTACTTTCTCACTTAAAAGAAAATTGGGGAGTGGCAACTCATCTTGGACCCTGTCCACAGTGATACCATCCCTGCAATAGGGAGACTGGATGGGTTCCTTGGGCCTGAAGGATGTGTATTTCCACATTCCAATCATGCCCAGTCACAGGAAGTACTTAAGGTTCAGGCTGCCTTCTGGTCATTACCAGTTTACAGCACTTTCCTTTGGTCTCTCATCCACTCCCAGACTGTTCACAAAGTGCTTAGATAGGTGGCAGCGCACCTCAGGAGACAAGGAGTGATGGTTTTTCCCTACCTAGATGAATGGCTAGTCACAGGAAAGTCTCACCAACAGGTGAAGGGTTTCATTCAAGTAACCCAGACTACCTTGGAGACACTGGGCTTTCTCATAAATACCCAGAAATCCCAAACAGAACCAATTCAGGTACTGAAGTGCACAGAAGCAGAGTTAGATGCTCTACAGGCAAAGCATTCTTACCTCAAGGCAGAATGGAAAGTATTTTAAATCTGGCACATACCTTCATTCTGGGCCAGCCCAGGCCAGGCCAGTAAGGAATTTCTTTCAACTCTTCGGTCATATGGCATCCACCACAGCCGTGGTACCAGGAGCCAGATTTCAAACGCGGGACATCCAGTATCACTTATGGGCCAACTGGTCCCAAAAGCAACATCCTCTATCAAGGCTAATATCTGTACTAAGAAAAAAATTACTTCCTATAGTAATATTGTTTCTTCCAAGGGATCACCCAGTATGATCAGACCTATGCAGTCAGCTCAGAATCTCTGACTGGCCCAGAACTGTAGTGATGTAATGTGGAATGCATGCAAATAATGAAACTAGAATGCTACATTCAAAATGCTGCCTCTAGGAGGCCTGTGTTCCATCTAATAGTCAGATTCATTTTTGTAGCTGAAAAAATACTGGATTATACAATGGGGTATGAAAATCCTGTAACCTCATTGGTCAAAACATATCACATGACCATGGTATATCCTGTAATAACCCACGGCTGAGAAATGGCATTTATAAAAAACACACTTAAACACATTTTAAATTTATTTTACACATGGGTCCATTGTATAATCACAATAAGGCACTCCAGGGTGTGGGTTATTGGGGGATTTACAGGTACTCACTTCTTGTGTGGTTAAGTCACTCAGCTGCGCCTCGTGACACACCACACAAGGCATGGGTAAATCCCCCAATAACCCACACCCTGTCGTGCCTTATTGCTTAAATATCTGAATTAAGTAATTCTGATCCAACCAACAACAGTAATAATACCCACCCCTTGGTGAAGAGGACAGGAGTCTACTAGGATAAAAACACACACAGAGCTAGGCCCGCTAGTCATCTCTGTGTGCATCAAAAACAACAAATTAAGCCAATGATTAATGGCAACATTAAGAACCCCTATGAAAGTAATGCTGAACCTGATCCAGGTTATGTAAGGGGAGGTAGGGTGGGAGGTCTAATCATACTGGGAGAGCCCTTGAAAGAAACAGTATTACTTTGGTAAGTAATAGTTTCTTCAAACCCCAGGAATTTCCCAGTATGATTAGACATATGCAGACTACCAAGCAGTGCCTTGGGAGGAGGGTACAAGACCTACTTAGGAAAAAGGTCCTGCAATACTGCAGTGCCAAAACCTTACATCACTTCCGGACAGGACATCCACGCAACAATGCTTTGTGAAGGTGTGGACTGTACTCCAGGTAGCTGCTTTACAGATTTCCAGGAAGGGCATATCCTTTGCAGCTGCCACAGGGGCAGCAATTCCACAAGTGGAATGTGCCCTGAGGCCCTGTGGTGGCTGTCTCTCAGCCTTACTGTAACAGAATTGGATGCAGGATACTATCCAGCATGAGACTGACCTCTTTGAGGCAGGCCTGCCTTTTCCAACCGCACCATAGGTGATAAACAGTTGTGAGTGGGAATCTCTGAGGTCCTTAGTATGACGGATGTAGTAGCTGAGAGACCTCTTTACATCCAGACTATGAAGCTTCAATTCGCCTGAATTGGACTTGGCTGTGAAAAATACAGGAAGCTGATGGGTTGGTTCAAATGAAACTCGGATACCACCTTGGGAAGAAATTTCCTGTTGGTCCTAAGGACCGTCTTGTTCTTATGGAAGATAAAGTAATTAGGATCAGTGCAGAGAGCTTGGAGCTCACACACACTTCTTGCTGAAGTAACTGCCACCAGGAAAACAGTTTTCCAGATGACATACTTCAGATCAGCTGTAGCCATTAGCTCAAACAGAGATTCCACGAGTTTGGCTATGTACAAATTCAGGTCCCAAGGAAAGACTGGTTCCCTAACAGGAGGAAACGGATGTGCCAAGTCTGAAAAACTTTCTAAAAAGAGGGTGTGAGGCTATTGTTCTCTGAGCACCTGCAGACAAGAAAAAATTACTCACCGTAGTAATATTGTTTCTTCCAAGGTATTCTTCAGTATGATTGACAGGTGCAGTATGCCAGCCGGGTTCAGCTGCCCCAGAGGTGGAGTCAGTGTAAATAAAGTTGGCACACTGGCCAATCAGAAGACAGAGAGAGAGAAAAGGGGGGGTGATGCTTGCAGTCAGCCTAGAGGGCTCCAGAATTATTTTGATGCTGAAAAGGGAACAAAAAACTGTGCCCATGAGAAAAAACTGTTCCAGCAGGAATAGAAAAATAGAATAAAACTTAACCTAGCAATGTAAAAACCAGAACAACCACTGTGAAACAATCACCTAATAACATTATCCACAAAAAATTTGGCTAAAGACAGGAAGGCAGACCCATTACCTGTTAGGTTATGAAGGGGAGGATGGGTGGGAGGTCAAGCATACTGAAGAATACCTTGGAAGAAACAATATTACTATGGTAATTTTTTCTTCTCACTCCAGGAATTCTTCAGTATGTTTGACAGGTGCAGACTACAAAGCAATGAGGCAAGTACAGAACCTACACAGGAAAAAGGCTCTGCAGCACCACTGTGCTAAAGTTGGCATCTGATCTGGACTATATATCAAAGCAGTAATGCTTTGTGAATGTGTGTACAGTCTTCCATGTGGCTGCTTTGCAGACATCAAGCAAGGGAATATCCCTTGCAGCTGCCATTGTGGCAGCAGTGCCCCTAGGAGAGTGGCCCCTAAGGCCCTGAGGGGGCTGTTTGCCAGCTTTGCTGTAGCAGAACTGGATGCAAGAAACAATCCAGTGGGATATTATCCTCTTGGCAGTTGGTCTTCCTCTGTCTATCTCACCGTAGATAAGGAAAAGTTGAGTATGATCTTGTCTGAACTGCTTGGTATGCTCCAAATAGTAGGTCAGATCCCTTTTAACATTCAGGCTCTGCAATCTGCGTTCACCTGGTGTGCATTTTTCTATGAAAAAGACAGGAAGTGTGATGGATTGATTAAGGTAGAAATCAGAGACCACCTTTGGAAGGATCTTTCTGTTTGTCCTAAGGATTACCTTGTCCCTGTGGGCAATGATGTAGCTAGGTTTAGTACACAGAGCCTGCTGTTCTGAAATCCTTCTGCCAGAAGTGATGGCTACCAGAAATAGTGTCTTCCAAGTGATATACTTCAACTCAGCAGTAGCCATGGGTTCAAAGGGTGACTCCATGAGCTTGGCTATACAGAGGTTCAAATCCCAGAGAGGGACATGTTACCTTAGTGAGGGTTGAAGATGTAGCAGGCCTCTGAAAAACGTTTTGAAGATAGGCTGAGAAATGAGGGACTTCTCTTTCCAGTGGAAAGATAAGCTGAAATGGCTGTTAAGTGCACCTTGAGGGAAGAGGCCTTAAGGCCTGGTGACTGAAGGTGTACCAAATAGTCCAGAAGGGTAGGAGAATTAGTCTTATGGGGTTTATCCTATTTTCCTTACACCATAGGGAAAACCTCTTCCACTTAGAGGCAAAAATTTTCTTAGTGTTAGGTTTCTTAGCCATTTGAAGGATCTTTAGTACTTGTTCAGAGTACTGGGAATCAGGGAACTCTGAACTCCTCAAGTACCAGGCCTTGCGGTGAAGAGACTGTAGATTGGAGTATGCTACCCCCATCCGAGGAAGGGTCTGGAGACTGTGGGCCACCAGTAGGCAGATGGGCTTCTTGACTGACAGGGCAAGGAGTAGGGAGTACCGTGGTTGTCTTGCCCAGTCTGGAGCCACCAGGATCATAGTGGCTGACTGGCTCCTGAGTTTGAGGAGAACTCTGTGTATGACAGGAAAGGAAGGGAAGGTATACAGAAACCTCCTTGTCCAATCTAAGGTTAAAGGATCCACTGGGATGGTCCCCAAAGCTGGAGGCCTGCAGTAGTAGTGTGGAAGCTGGTGGTTGAGGCTGGATGTGAAAAGATACACCTGTGGAACGCCCCACCTTCTGAAAACTGTCACTAGAACCATCTTGTTCAGGGTCCATTCATGGTGCCCCTGACTGATGCAACTCAGGGCATCTGCCAAGGTATTGCCTTTGCCTGGGAGGTGAATGGCTGACAGGTTCATGTCCAGGGAATAGGCTAGGGACCAAATTCTCATGGCCACTGTGCAGAGTTTGGTGGCCCTTGTGCCACCCTGTTTGTTGATGCAGAACATGGCAGTGGTGTTGTCTGTTCTCACTTGCACAGAGTGTCCCTTTAGCTGCGAGGCAAAGGCTTTGATGGCTAGGTAGACAGCTTTGAGTTAGAGTACATTAATGTGGTAAGTGGACTCTTTGGGAGTCTATGTGCCGCTCATGGAGTGACCCTGTAGGTGGGCTCCTCAACACAGGAGGGAGGCATTCGTTGTAAGCTCTCTGGAAGGTTGCCTTAACTGAAAGGTAACTCCGTCCCAGAGGTTCTCTTTGTCTTTCCACCAGTCAAGAGCCTGAAAGAGTGTTCTGGTGACTGGAACTAATTTTGAAAAAGAATCGTTTTTCTGGGACCAGTAAAACCTGAGGTGATACTATATGTCCCTTATTGGGAATCTGGTGCCTGGGACCACAGCTGTCATGGATGCCATGCGGCCCAGAAGTCTGAGAAAATGTCTGGCAGGCCTTGGCTGGCCTATGACAAAGGAGTTTACTAAGCTCAGGAAAGCCTGCACCCTCTCTACAGGGAGGAAGGCCTTCCCCTGGAGGGTGAGTTCTGCCCCAATGAAGTCCAGTTTCTGAACTGGCTCGAAGTGGGACTTCTCTTTGTAGATGATGAAGTCCAGAGTACTTCTTGTTAGGTTTAGGGCTTCTGTAACTTCTTGTGGTGACTTGCCCACAATCAGCCAGGTCGTCCAAATATGGAAAGACAGACACTTTTTGTCTCCTTAAGTGAGCTGCAACAACTGCTAGGCACTTAGTGAAGACTCTGGGAGCAGAAATGAGCCCAAATGGTAGGGCTGTAAACTGGTAATGGCCTGATGGCAGCCTGAACCTAAGAAACTTTCTGTGGGACGGCCTTATGGGGATGTGAAAGTAGGCATCCTTGAGATCCAGAGAAACTAGCCAGTCTCCCTGCTGCAGAGAATGTATCACCTGACTGAGGGTGACCATACTGGATTTTGACTTTAACAAGTGCTTGTTCAGGTACCTTAGGTCAAGCATAGGGCACCAGTCCCCATTTTTCTTCTGAGTGAGGAACTATCTGGAATAGAGGCCTTTTCCCCAAGGGGGAAGAGACTCTTTCCACGGCTTGAACCTTCAAGAAGCTTTTCACCTCCAGCTCCAAAAGCAATTTCTCTGTTGGAATCAGGGACTTTGAAAGCTTGAGACCTTGAAGAGAGGGAAACTTTCTGAAATGTAAGGAAAGGCCTTGGCCCACTACCTCCAGTATCCACTCATCCGAGGTGATGAGTTGCCATTGGTGGAGGTAGAGGGATAGCCTGCCCCCTACTGGGGGAGTGGAGGCAACCTGGAAGCAGTCAGGAGGACTGCTGTTTTGTTGAGTAGTGGAAGAGGGAGTGGAGTTAGCCCTTCTATGCCTCTTCCTCTGAAATATCCCTTCATTTGCGAAAAATCCATGAGCATTGGCATCGAGTAAAAGGCCCTGGGGAAGTACCCTCTGCCTCTACCCTCTCTGGTTTGTGACTTCTGAGAAGTAGAGGGCTTTTCTTTAGCCGTATTACTCTTGCAGGTGGCTTTATATTCCTCCACCTTTTTCATGTAAGCTTCATTTCTATCCCCAAAGAGATAATTGTTCCCACAGGGAAAATCCATAGCCTTGGACTGGGTATCCTGTGAATGATTAGTGGTTCTCAGCCAGGCATAACGCCTGAGGGGAAATGGTTTGAGCCATGTTGATGTCCTGGACCATAGTGTCCTTTTACCTGTTGCACTATGGCCACAATACAATTCCAGAGAGCTCTCTGGCAACGAGCTGCATGTGCCATGTATGAAGAATGGCACAGCAACAATGAAGCAGTTGTGTAAGATTTCTTGCTCATAGAAAGTACAGTTACGTAAGAACTTAACATAACAGTAGATCTTCGAGAGAAACTCTTGCAGCAGGTAAAACACATAGGACTGATGGTGGCAGGACCCCACAGCAAACTTCTTTCCAGCAGTACCTAGCAGGAACACCGCTCGCTGACGTCGGCTCCGCCCTGACATCCCACCCAGTACGTAAGAGGAGGCGGTCCCAGCGTGCTCCAGTTCTTGTACCGCCGGAAACACTGGCAATTCGAAATATAAAGGTGCAAATGAAAAGAGACACTTCCTCGTCCAGCAGGCAACCTAGAGTCCTGTCTCATGCAGAGAGAAGTAGACCTCCAGGGGAAAGGGGGGGGGGGAATATACCTGCTGCAAGATCTCTCGAAGATCTACTGTTACGGTAAGTTCCTACGTAACTGTACTATCTTACTTCGAGAGGAAGCTCTTGCAGCAGGTAAAACACAAAGGACTGAGTCCCAAGCAGTATGAACTAAATGCAACCACCTGGCGAAGAAGGAGAGGATGAGAAAGGAGACGGGAAGAGACCCCTCAGGAGATCAGGCCCTGCAGGACCGCAAGGCCAAAGTCTGCTCTGCGCTGAGAGGCAATATGCAGGCTGTAGTTGTTAATGAAGGTATGGATAGAATGCCATGTGGCCGCTGCACAAATATCCGGGGCGGAAACCCTCTTGAGAGCAGCAAAGGTCATAGCAACAGCCCTCATAGAGTGCCCCTTGACCGGGCCCGATAGGGGTCTGTCATGCTTCTGATAGCAGAAGCACCAACCACCACGAAAGGGTCTGCTTAGAAACCAGGCATCCTAAGAAACATGCAGCAAAGGAAGTGAACAACTGGTCGGACTTTGTGAACCCCTTGGTCGTAGACAGATAACAATGCACGATGCGATGAACATCCAATGTGTGGAGCAGCGCCTCTCCTTTGTTAACATAATTGGGGTAATAAACAGGGAGATGAGCTTCCTGGTTTAGTGTAATTTCCGACACCTTAGGCAGAAACTTAGGATTAGTAGTTAAAGACACCTCGTCTTTATGAAAAACCAAATAAGGCTCCTTACACACGAGGGCCTGAAGCTCGGAAATCCTCCAGGCTGAGGTAACAGCAACCAAAAATAACATTTTCCAGGAAAGAAAAAGTAGCTCACAATCCGTGGCGGGTTCAAAAGGAGGGAGGGTAAGCTTTTCCAACACAAACAAAAGGTCCCAAGGGGGAACAGGATCCAGAATGGGGAGTCTTATATGAAGAATGCCCCTGAGAAAGGACTTTGACACCTCCAATTAAGGTACCGTTCTGCCCTGGAAATGGACATGATAGGCAGAAACGGCAGCCAAGTGTACTTTGATGGAGGAGTAACTCAAACCTGACTCTGATAACGAGAGCAGGTATTCTAGCAATGTGTTGACCAGACAGACCAACGGATTCAATTGTCTGACTGAACCCAGAGACAGAACCATTTCCACTCATAGCATAAGTTGCTCTCGTGGAGGGTTTTCTAGACTTCACCAGGACTTCAGCCACCTTGTCCGAGACTCCGAACCTAAGCTTAACTAGGTCTTGAGGAGCCAGACATGAAGGTGAAGGGAGCACAGATTCGGATGAACTAGACACCCGTTGTCCTGAGAGAGCAGGTGGGTTGAGAGTGGCAGCAATATAGGCAGTGCCACCGCTAGCTGCTGAAGCAACGGAAACCAGATTTGGCATGGCCACAGTGGAGCAACCAGGATCAAGGTGGTCCCATCAGATTGCACCTTGCGGAGGATTCTTTGGATTAATGGAAAGGGAGGGAAGGCAAACAGAAACCTCCCCTTCCAAGAGAGGGACACCGCGTCTTGCCAAAAAGCACCAGACTTGGGATTTAGTGAGCAGAAACTGAGCAGTTTTGTGTTGGACTGGGATGCGAAAAGGTCCAACTCTGGTGTCCCCCACCTGACAAAAAGGTCATTGACCACGGACTGAAGGAGGAACCATTTGTGAACTTGTGACCTCAATCTACTGAGAGTATCTGCGAGATCATTCTGAAGCCCTGGAACGTGAACTGCAGAGATGGTCATCTGATGGGATATGGCCCATTTCCACACTGTCATGGCCACTCGGCACAGAGGGTAAGAGTGAGTGCCCCCCTGTTTGTTGAGGTAGAAGAATACTGCCATGTTGTCCATCTGGATGAGAAGGTGACCTGGTAAGATCACCAAGTCCAATGCTTGCAGAGCATACAGGACGGCTCTCAATTCCAGGACATTGATGTGCAGGGACTCCTGTACCAGAGACCAAGATCCTTGAGTCCTGTGACTTCCTAAGTGCACTCTCCATCCTGTATTGGAAGTATCCATAGATAGAAGCTGGCTGGAAACATCCATCTGAAAGAGAGTGCCCTCCAGTAAAGTCAGAGACAACAAACACCAAAGGAGTTCCCGGCAAACTGGCTCGGTAATGGTGACGGGTGCATTCAAGTCGTCCCGACTTTGGTCCCACTGAACCTGGAGGGTCCATTGGATGGTCCTCATTCGCAGCCTGGCAAATGGGATGGAGACAATGGCAGCTGTGGCCAACAGTCAAAACAGGATCCTGGTGGACGCTGAGGAGGCTGAAAAGAGTTGCCTGCCTAGAGCTTGGATGTGCTCTGCCTGGTCCTGAGGCAAGAAGGCTTTTCTCTGGACAGTGTCCAGAAGCACCCCTATGAACTGCAAAGTCTGTGTGGGAACAAGAGATGACTTTGAAGGATTGATCGTCGCCCCCAGGTGACAGCAAAGGGTGCAGGTGTCCTGGATGATTTTCTAGAAATGATCCCTGGAGGGAGCCAGAAGTAGCTAGTCATTCAGGTAAGGGAATACAAAATGACCCCTCCTGTGAAGTGTTGTGGCTACCACAGCCAGGCACTTTGTAAAGACCCTTGGGGCAGAGGAGAAGCCAAAGGAAGAACTCTGAATTGAAAATGTTCTCCCTGAAAAGCGAATCTCAGTTATCTCCGGTGATGCTTGGCGATCCGAATGTGGAGATAAGCGTCCTGTATATCCAGGGATGCCAACCAGCCTCTTTGGCTGACCATGGGGAGAAGGCTTTGAAGGATAACCATCTTGAAGTGTCTGTAGATGACTCAGAGGTTTAAATTGCTGAGGTCAAGGATCGGCCTTAAATCTCTGGACTTCTTCAGGACCAAGAAGAAGTGAGAATAGAACCCGGAGCCCCTCTCGACGGGGGGACAGGTTCTATAGCCCTTTTGGAGAGCAGAGCTTGAATCTCCTGGAGAATGAAGTCTCTGTGTCTTTTTGGATGATGGGATGGGGGGTGGTATGTCCGGAAGAAGATCCATGAACTCAATAGAGCGCCCGTGATCTCTGAGTTCGAGAACCCATTGGTTGGAGGTCACTTGTCTCCAGGCTTCTGGGTAGAGAGAGAAGTGACCTCCCACCTCCTCTCCAGATGGTCAGTCATGGAGAGGTAGGTTGCCTGGATAGTCAGGCGTTTGGAGGGGGGAAGGCGGCTTGGGCTGGCTTAGCCTGTTGGGAGGTAGAAGCCGAGGAACCCCATGCTCCATCTCGTCGAACAAAGCTTCCCCGCTGAGGCTGGCTCTGAAAGCAGGATTGCTAAGGCTGATGACCCCCCCAGCCACAAAAACAGGACCTACGAAATTGTCCCTGCTTCAGGTGGTACATCAACTGCACGGTACGAATAGCCTTACTGGAGTCTTGAAGCTTGCAAATGATCTTCTCCAAAGAGAATGGAGCCCTTGAAGGGCGTGCCCAGGATGTTGGACTGCACATCTGGCATGAACCCGGATACTCAGAGCCAGGAGTGGCACCGAAGACAAATGCCCGTAGCAGCTGCACTTGCTGATGTGTCCGCAGAGTCGTATGCAGAGCACAGCATGTGCATGCCCATGTCTGAGCCGGTCTGGAGTAACTTAGCAAGTCCTGCCTTCTCAGGGCAGTTGGGCACAGCTTGCAGTATGTCCAGTCTTTGTTCCCAAAGGACATTCTGAAACTGGACCATGTGGGTCAGGAAGTTCAAACTCCTGACGCTGCAAGTGGCAGACGTGTACACTTTTATGCCCATTGAATCCAGCTGCTTGGACTCCCTGTATGGAGGCTGGATGCTCAGGTGTTTGGGCCTCTGTGAACAATCATGAGCCACTGAGATGACCACCGAATCTGCAGCGGGTTGTTCAGCAAGAAAGGGATGTTCCTTAGGAGCCCGGTATAAGTGGTTAGCCTTTTGAAGGACCGATGAAGAGGAATAGGGGTGCCGCCAGGTGGCTTGAGTCACGTCTACAAAAGTACCCATGAAAGGCGGAATAACCATAGGCTTGGGATCCTTTTGCCAGAGATACTTGGCAAGCCTTGATTGCTCTGGGTCAAGGGCCTCCGTGTCCCAATCCATGTTTGATTGGATGTGCCGCATGACCTCCATAAACTTGGGGTCGTCTGGAGGTAATTTCAGCTGGTCTTCAGGTTCTCCCAAAGATGGATCCTCCACCGAAGAGGAAGAAGAGGAATCTGTCGGGATATAGGAATCTGTAGAGGATGGTGAGGGAGAGCAATGTCTTATTCCTTTGCATCGTACCTGTCCTGAGAGCTGGAGGGACTAGAGCTGCGAGACCTGCGATGCCTCCTTTTATCCAGCTTTTTCTTGTTAGGTGAACAGTGCCTGCCCCTACCTTCATCAGAAGGGGGGGCGGGGTCTTGTCCCCTGTGGGTGGGGGTTCAGCCCCTCCATCCGGAGTTGGGGCTGTTTTGGGCTGAGGCAGGGCAGCTGTAGTAGGTTTGGCAGGCATCAGGTCAGGTTTAATTGTCTCCCACCAATGGGGAAAAAAGTTCCTTCACCTGACTCGTATTGAGCCTCGGTGAGCCTGGAGTCGGGCCCGGCGATGGTGGGTGGGTGCTGGCGCCGTACTGATGTCAGAAGGGTCCAGCATCATGGTGGGGTGTGCAGGCAACGACAGGGTGTCCTGGATCTGGAGACCGTCATCAGGCTCAGATGAAGGCTGATGAGCCGGCGTCTGCTCTACTGATAATGGTAAGTCGTCCGCCATGTCGTCAGGTCTGGCCGGAGGTGGTGGAGTCCTGGCTGGGGCGGCACCACTGTACCAGAGGTAGAAGTGCTGTCGGAGGACTTACAACAGTCTGACAGAGGCTTGGGGACCTTCTCTGTCAGGCGCCGGTAAGATGCATGCATCTGACAGTGTCTGCTCCACTGACAATGGTAAGTCATCCGCCATGTCATCAGGTCTGGCCGGAGGTGGCGGAGTCCTGGCTGGGGGCGGCACCACTGTACCAGAGGTAGAAGTGTTGTCGGAGGACTTACAACAGTCCAACAGAGGCTTGTGGTCCTTCTCTGTCAGGCACCAGTCAGATGCATGCATCTGACAGTGTTTGTCCTTTTCAGAAGACTTAGAATGTTTATGCGGGCGAGAAGAGAACCTGCCCACTAACAGGCCTGAAGACTTAGATCTCTCCCAGAAGTCAGCACCGGAGACAGAGTCTGACCGGGAGGAAGAATGGGCTTTACCTGGATCTGAAGATCTCCCTAAGGCAGCGGGTGAAGGCCTAATTTTGAGAGGCTGGAGGGCAGGAGATTGCCCGGGAGTCTTCTGAAGAGAGGCCACCCAACCGGAGGCCGGGGCGGGCTTCAGGGCCATGAGGTGGGAGTCCTGACCAGAGGAACCCGACCTGGAGGCCGTATGAGATCCAGTGGACTGGGACCTGGAGTGGGATCTCTCCCTTTCTCTGTCTCTCTCTCTCTCTCTATGTTTCTACTTGGATTTGAAGGAATGGTGCTTCTTTGAAGAACGATCGGGAGATTCCCTGAGGACGATTCCTTCTTATGGTGGCAAGTTTGTTTCTGAGCGAGAAAGGCCTGGAGAAACTTTTGGCATCAGATTCAGGTCCTTCTGTTAAAGGTCTGGTAATGGGAGCAGGCAGCAGTGTCATGGTCCAGGCCCAGGCAGAATAAACAGGCCATGTGGCCATCCTTTGAGGGAATTTGACGTCCACAGGCCCACTTGTTTGTGTGCCCCGTTGGTGGAGTAGACATGCAGGAGATGAGGCAAAGAATTTCAGTGAAATGGTAGAAGTCAGTACTGGCGACAGAAGAGGCCGAAGAGCCAACAATTGCACACGATGGCAGGAAAAGAACTGGAGCACGCTGGGACCACCTCCTCTTATGTACTGGGTGGGACATTGGGGCAGAGCCGTCATCAAGGGGCGGTCCCGCTAGGTACTGCTAGAAAGAAGTCTGCCACGGGGTCCTGCCACCGGGCAGCATCAGTCCTATGCATTTTACCTGCTGCAAGAGCTTCCTCTCGAAGTAGGATTCTAGTTTTCTTGTCTTCTTTTCAGGGGGTTGAGAGATAAGAGGTACATTAGCCTTGTCACAGGCTGCAGCCTGTACCACCCCATGGTGGTCTGGATGCACATAAAGAAAATCAACATTCGCTTTATCTAGCTGATATTTTTCAATTTTCTTTTCTACTCCAGGAACAGAAGCAGGGTTTTGGAGCATTGTGAGTGGACAAGAATAATTTTCGGGGGGGGGGGCCCATCATTTCTATATAGTCTTCCTCCTCTTCCTTGTAGGCGTCCTCCTGGATAGCAAGGCCCAAGGTGTCCACCATATGTTTTACAAAAGTGAAATGAAATGAGATGAGAAATCCTCCTGACCATTAGAGGAGTTACCAAAGTCAGGGGTCCCATCAGGCTCTAAAAGTTCACCCTCTGCTTTATTTTCTTCCTCTTCCTCATAATAGAAACCCTGGTCATAGCCAGTATTTGGCCCATAGATTGTAAAGTCTGATATATATGCCCAAGTTTTAGCCATTTCAGTAGCAGAGGGCATCTCTTTATGTGCCACCGGCATCACCCATTGCTTTCCAATGGAAGGGGCAGTGGTATGTTTTTCTGTTCTGTTCTTTTTTTTTTTTTGTTAGTCCTTTTTTCACTTATTTTATTTATTTATTTGAGTATAGTATTACACTTACCTTTGAGCCAAGGCTCTTTTACAAAGGTTCCATGTCAGATGAGTTACGAACAAAGCAGGACATTAATGACTACAGGATAACAGGTTACAGTTGTTTACCATCACATGAGTACATACAATTAGGTGGTAGTAGGGGCATGAACAAAGACAGGGATCTCACTGTTAAAGAGACTTGGGTGGGACACGAGCTGAAGATGCTGCCTGAGGCAATTGTCAAACACACAGGAAGAGCAAGTGGTAATGCAAGTATGGGGGGTAGGGGGGATTGTGGGGGGTGATGAGAGGGGACAAGCACTAGATGGAAATAGCAGATTAGAGGAGATAGTCACATGTGCTAGAGGCAGAGAGGAATAGACAGAGGTTAGATTTAAACAGGCCTAGCTTAGGTAGGGAAGAAATGTCACTGTTGAATCCATTTAACCAGCTGGAAGCTCTGTAAGCAAATGATCTTTGTCCCTGTGAGGTCCGGCATCTCGGGATATGCAGTAATTGAGATTCAGAGTCCCTAATTAGGTGGGGATTCTGTGCAGTTCATAGAAGAACTTGAACTCCGGAGGGCAAAGCCCAGCAATGATTTTAGCCATTATGCATGTTTGGTACTTGATGTGGTTTGGGAGTTGAAGCCACCCACTTTGAGTGTATAGGTCACATGTGTGGGTGAGACAGTGAGATCCGGTGATGAGACGGCAAGCTCTGTTAAGGACCATGGATATGTGCCTAAGGGCAGTGGTGGAAGCGGAACCATAGATGATGAGGCCATAGTCGATTGTTGAGACCACCGTGCTCTGGACTGCGATCCTTAAGGCTTCCGGAGTTAGGCACTGCCTTTTTCCCCTACCTTGGCTCCCAGTCTGCCTTGTTTGTCAACGCATCCTAGTCATTCGACCACTGTCTGGTACATCCAGGCTCCTAGGGACCCTCACTTTCTACCCCCGCGGCTTACCCTCCACAGCGGGGTGGTGGAGAGCCCCCTACTCTCCTGCCAAGATCAGATCCAGTGTACATCAATGCCACCCGAGCCAGGTGCCCCGTAGGACGGCTATCAAGCCGCCACAACCAGTCACCATTTTTCCTTGTTCTGTGCCCTGCATGAGTGGGGCGTGCAATGACGCCAATGGAAAGAGCGCACACACGTCTGCACGTG
The DNA here is from genome assembly GCA_016271365.2 of Neoceratodus forsteri. Classification (NCBI taxonomy): domain Eukaryota; kingdom Metazoa; phylum Chordata; order Ceratodontiformes; family Ceratodontidae; genus Neoceratodus; species Neoceratodus forsteri. The sequence goes on from CM028138.1 coordinate 426,868,371, forward strand.
CTTCTTCCTGGCGCCGTGCCCCAGCTCAGCCCCTGCATTACACAGTGCCAGTGCATCACCCCCAGCCTCTGCTAAAGGCCGAAAGTGCGCCGACAACTGAGCTCCCCCCACCCTGGAGAGGGAGAGCAGTCCCTCAGACACTCAATCCCTCTCCTCCCCTGCCGATCCTCGGTGGCCCGAGTCTGCTCCCGAACCCGGGTCACCAGCATGGAGCGAGGTGTGGTGTCCAGCGCCTCAACCCTCAGTGCCACCGGGCCGGCTTTTCTGTTCTATTCTTTTTAGCAGGGACTGAACCAGAACCCTGCTCACACCTTGTCTTTTTGAGACTTGGTCAGAATTTTTACTTTTATCAGACTTAATGTCATTAGAGTCCATAGAGGACTTATCTTTAATTTTATATTGAGATGAGTTACCCTCCTCAGCGATTTTAGAGGAGAGGAAGGCAGACAGAGGCCATGGATTTCGAATCGTTAGCCCTTTTAAGAGCTGCTTTCTTTAAATATTTTGACAAAGTTTCACAGGATTGGTCTAGACCTAAACAAGTTAAACAAAGGTCATGGCTGTCTGCCTTAGCCAGGACCTTAGAGTACTTTAAACAGGTTTTAATTTCTGTTGGTTCTGTTCATCTGTTTGGCTTCTCTGACATGCCAAAATGTCAGAAAAACCCTGATATTAGTGATCCCCAAGATGGGGACAGAAAGCGAAAAAATGTCTTCGAGCTCAGGGTAGATGTGGGGAAAAAAGTTTGCAACCGTGGTTAAAAAAAAAAAGAAAAGCAAAATGTATTAAAATGCGGGTTCTTGCGGAGAAAAAGGACCACAAGTACTTAAAAATGCTAAAAAGCTTTTTCTGCTAGATTTTTGCTCGGGTGCAGTATTTTTTACCTCAGAAAAAGCACGAAAAATAAAGTTTGCGGTTGAGCTAAAAATGACAGAAAAAACACTAAAAATATCGCAAATGCGGTAAAAATACCTGAAAATAACTGAAGGCAGCCCAAAAAACACTTTTTTAAAGAAAATTAATTTCTTCAAGCTTTGAGAAGAGAGACCACTCGGGGGCAGAGTTGCTCAGTCAGCGGAGAAATAATTCTGGAGCCCTCTAGGCTGACTGCAGGCAGCACACCCCTTCTCTTTCTTCTGACTGGCCAATGTGCCAACTTCATTTACACTGACTCCACCTCCGGGGCAGCTGAACCCAGCTGGCATACTGCACCTGTCAAGTATACTGAAGAATTCTTGGGGTGAGAAGTAAGCAGATACTGCTGCTAAATGAATCCTGAGGGTTGCAGGCCTAAGGCCTTTAGCTGTACAAGGTAGTCAAGCAATGTAGGTAAGCTTGCTTAAGAGGATTGACGTGCCTAGACTTGCACCAGATGGAAAATCTTTGCCATTTTGCAGCACAAGTCTTTCTGGTTTAAGTTTTCCTGGAAACTTTTAGGATTTTAAAGGACCTCTTCTGACAGTTTAAATTCAGAAAATTCTAGCTCCTCAAGAACCAGGCCTTCAGGTGAAGAGTCTTGGTTTGGGAATACTACCTGACCCTGAATGGCTGTTACAGTAGGAGACTGTATCTCTGGGGAAGTCGGATGGGTTGCTTGGTGGACAGAGTGAGTAGTAGAGGGTACCATGGCTGCCTGGCCCATTCTGGAGCAACCAGAATCATTGTTGCAGACTGACTCCTGAGTTTGAGAAGGACTCTCAACAGCAGGGGAAATGGAGGAAAAGCATATAGGAATGTTCTTGTCCAATCCAGGGCTAATGCCTCCATGGCCAATGTGCCCAAAGAGGGGGCCTGCAGCAATAAAGAGGAAGCTGATAGTTTTCTTTTGAGGCAAACAGATCTATTTGTGGAGTGCCCCAACATCTCAAAACTGTGTCCAATACTTGCTTGTTTAAAGCCCATTCATGATGATCCTGATCGATTCTGCTGAGCGAATCTGCCAGTGTATTGTCTTTCCCTGAAGATGAAGGGTGGACAGATGCACCTCCAGGGACTATGCTACGGACCAGATTTGCATGGCCTCTGAGCACAGTCTTGAGGATCTTGTACCCCCTTGCTTGTTGATGTACCACACAGTGGTTGTGTCTGTCCTGACCTGGACTGACTGACCCCTCAACTGATGAGCAAAGGTCTTTAGGGCAAAAAGGACTGCTCTCAGCTCTAAGAGGTTGATATGCAACTTGGATTCCTGACGGGACCAAGTTCCACTGATTGTGAGGTCACCTGCGTGTGCCCCCCACCCTAGAAGGGAGGCATCAGTTGTTAGAACCACAGTGTGGTACTGTTGCTGAAAAGGGATGTCTTGCCTGAGGTTGTCCCTTTCTTTCCACCACTACAGAGCCAGTAACAAAGTTCTTGTAACTGGCACAAGCTTTGAAATGGGATCCCTTCTTTAGGACCAATGGGATCTCAAGTGATGCTGAATGTACCTCATCTGAAACGTGGCACCTGAGGCTACTGTGGTAGTTGATGCCATGTGTCCCAGCAATGCTAGGAACTGCCTTGCAGTTCTGGGCTGACCCAAGGCAAAAGAGTTTGCCAGGGTCAGTAAGTTGTTTATCCTCTCTTGAGGGAGGAATGCCTTGTCCAACATCGCATCCAGTTCTGTTCCAGTGAATTCCAGTGACTGAACTGGTTCCATCTGAGACTTTTGAGTATTGATGAGGAAACCCAGAGACTCCAGGGTACTTTGGGTAACCCTGATGGAGCCCTTTACCTGTTGGTATGATTCCTCTACGACTAGCCAGTCATCCAGGTGAGGGAATACTACAAATTCTTGGCTCCTGAGCTAGGCTGCCACCACAGCTGGCACTTTGTGAATACTCTTGGAGCAGAAGTGAGCCTGAAGAAAAGTGCTGAGAACTGGTAGTGCCCTGACGGCAGAGTGAACCTTATGTATTTTCTGTGGCAAGGTTTGGTTGAATGTGAAAAGTAGGCATCTTTTAGGTCCAGAAATGCCAGCCAGTTTCCTTTCCTTACAGAAGGGATATGCCAAGTGTTTATTCAGGCATCCGAGGTCTAGGATTGGCCAACATTCCCCATCCTTCTTCTTGGTCAGGAAGTATCTGGAGTACATGCTCTTCTCTCTTTGGGAGAGAGGGACTTGCTCTATTGATCTTGCTTGCAGAAGCTTTTTTACCTCCAATTCCAGCAGTATTGTCCCTGCAGGAGTTGAAGGCCGGACAAATTCTGTGGCCTTGAAGTTCTGGAAAATGCTTGAACTGTAGACAGAGACCGTGACTCGCTACCTCCAGAACCTACTTGTCTGTGGTGATGTTTTTCCAGTCCTGAAGGTAGTGAACCAGCCTGCCCCCCCCCCAACTGGAAGAAGGATGGAGGCCTGTTTTGGGCACTCAGGGGTTCTGTCTGCGCTGAGATCTGGAAGCTGGGGTTGAATCAGCCCGCTTAGAAGGCCTCCTACCCCTGCCCCTGTAGTAACCTCTAGCCTGAGTATAATCTACAAGCATGGAGACTGAGACATAAGCTCTGGGGTAATACCCCCTACCCCTACCCATGGATCTAAAAGAAGTGGAGGCTCTTTCTCTTGTAGAGTTGCTTCTATAGGTGGTTTTGTACTCTTCCACCTTTTTCATGTATGCCTCAGTCTTGTCACCAAAAAGGGAATTTTTTCACAAAGAAAGAAAGTGTGTATTGGGTAAGACTGGTTGTTCTGAGCCAGGCTAACCTCCTCAAAGACACTGTTAGGGCCAACAAACTGGATGCAGTGTCATTTGCAACTACAGCCATGTTAAACTGATATTTGGTGGCATTCAATGTTGTCCTGGCAGTCAGCTAGATCATGTGACACTGCATGTGGCACTCTGTCAGTTCTTGCTAGTACAGTGTTCCAAAGGGCCTTCTGATATTGTGTGGCATATGCCATATAAGCTGCCTCTCTGAGGAGAAGGGAGGAGGCTAAGTAACCCTTCTTCCCAATGGTGTCTATTTTTCTCAAATCTTTATCCGGGGGATGAGATGAGAGAGGGACTCGACTATAGCTTTATCACAGGCAGCAGCCTGTACCGTGCCCTCATGGTCTGGGTGAGACTACAAATACTCAGCAGCAGAGCTATCCATTTTTTTTAACCTTCTTGTCCACCCCAGGGACAGAGGATGGAGTTTGTAGAATTTTTAAGGTGGTTTTCTTAAGAGAACTGTAGATAGGGAGGAACAATCTCTTAGAGGGAACCAGACCCATTATATCCAGAATTTCTGCCTCCTCTTCATCTTCCATAGACTCTTGAGAGGGGAGGCCTAACGTGTCAGCCATTTGTCTGACAAAAGAAAAAAAGGATGAAAAGTCATCATGTGCATGAGGAGGGGTGCCAAAATCTTGCTCCAGGGATACCTCAGTCCTCAAAATAAACTTCATGACTCTGGTCTGTGGGAACCGATGGTGGGGACTGCAACCAGACAGCCCAGGATAGAACCTGCAGTTTGAATGGCCAGAATGACCTGCAGAGCTTTAGCAATGCCCTCAGCAGAGGGCATTTTGTTTTTGTCTTCTGGGAGCTCCTTTGTTTCTTCAGCAGGATGTGCAGCAACATGTTTTTCTTCTTTTTTTTTGTGGGAACCAGTGGTAGGATTGGAACTGGTAAACCCAGGTTAGAACCTGTAGTTTGGATGGCCTGAATGACCTGCAGGGCTTTAGCAATGTCCTCAGCAGAGGATATTTTGTTTTTGTCTGCTGGGAGCTCCTTTGCTTGTTCAGCAGGCGGTCCAGTGGCATTCTTTTTCTTCTTTTTTTTTTTTAGCAGGTACAGACTCTGAAGCCTGCTCAGTGGGTCTTTTGTGTTTATTGTGCTCAGAGCTCTTATCAGTACTTTTAGGGTCTGAGGAATCTTTGGCACATGTCTAGTCATTTCTCACAATTAGAAAAAATATGACTAGAACCCAGGCACTCCAAACACAAGTCGTGGCGATCAGCCTTGGCAAAGATTTGGAAGCACTGTAAACAGTTTTTTAAAACGTATAGGTCCCATCCTCTTTTTTGGGTCTTACTTACATGCCAATTGTCAGCAGACTAAAAGAAAACCCCAGGAAAGAGGCAACATAAAAATCACGGTTGGTTCCTCGAGAAGAAAAGGAACCACGATTAAATAAACAAGCATTTGTCAATGCCGAATGTTGCTTGCTTCTATGTGCTGTTTAGGTATTTGGAAGTCATTGGAGTGCAAATATTGAAAATTTGCGAACTTACGAGCATGCGTAGGAACTTCTTAGCACTGCGCTAAATAAAACAGTCATTGAAATTTTCACGAAATTTTCAACATAGCCATTTAAGACCTCTGCTCATGAACAGTGTCACTGTGATTTTGTTAATGTGTCCAGTACATTGAGTTTGCACACCGACTGCGCCATTATGCGCTTACAGGCGGAAACACGTTTTGGGCAGGATGTGAAAAATGACAGCTGTACTGCTCATAAGGAGGTGTGATAAAATGGCAATGTTGAAAATCTGGAGTGGAAATATTGAAAATTCGCGAAACCTACTGACTGTCGTGGGAACTGTGCAGCGCACACTTAATAAAACAGTCATTTTAGAATTCTTTCACCAAATTTCAACATTGCCATTTAAGATCTCTGCTCATGAACAGTGACACTGTGATTTTCTTAATGTGTCCCATACACTGAGTTCAGACACCGACATGCGCCACTGTGCGCTACATGGGTGGAAACATGTTTTGGCCAGGATGTGAAAATGACAGCTGTACTGCCTCAGTGAGGAGTGTGGTAAAATGGCAATGTTGAAAATCTGGAGTGAAAATATTGAAAATTTGTGAACTTACGAACCTCATGAGGAACTGCATAACGCAGCTCGTAAAACAGTCATTTTTGGAATTTTTCACCAAATTTTCAACATAGCCATTTTAGACCTCTCTCATGAACAGTATCACTGTGATTTTCTTAATTTGTCCTGTACATTGATTCCACACACCGATTTCGCCATTCTGCGCTACAAGTAGGAAACACATTTGGGTGAGATGTGAAAAATGACAGCTATACTGCTCATAAGAAAGTGTGGTAAAATGGCAATTTGAAAATCTGGAGTGAAAATATTGAAATTTCATGAACTTACGAGCCTGTGTAGGAACTGTACAAGCATAGCTCTTAAAACAGTCATTTTGGAATTTTGGACAAATTTTCAACATGGGGTTTTGGGACCCCTTCTCATGAATGATGTCACTGTCATGGCGGTATTCCAGGCCGAAGGAGTAGTTTATCACTGCGCGAAATCGCCGCCGAACCAGTGCCGTCATGACAGTGACACATCGAAAATCCGATCTTATGTTGGTGCAAAATCAAAACTTCCTGAGATATACAATAAAGTTGAAGCCCCCTATCTAGCCCATTATACAGCTTACCGGCATTTCCTTGGTTCGCGATCGGCTTTGAAGAGTGCAGACGTGTTCCCAGTCCACCGAAGATCGTCGCGCGGAGTCGAAGGTAAGTATGGAGTGAGGGTGTGGGGAGGCTGGAGTGCGCAGTGGGTGGGTGCGGGTTGTGGGAGGAGGGAGGCAGACCCGCAGGACCGCTTTTGTTTTATAGGTTTAAAAATAAAAAAGCGATCGTGGGACATTTGCCACGCTGGGGTGAGCTCTAGCGTGGCACAAGGATCGGGGCCGCTCAGTCGACGGGGATTGACACCCCGTCGGCCAAAGACTGATTGCCACGCTGGGGTGGGCCCCAGCATGGCACCAACTACTGGGAGGCGACGCAACTCAGCCCGATGGGGATTGGGCACCCTGTCGGCTACACAATCTTGTCTGAGGCGCGCTGCGCTGCGTGAGGGGCTACGCTTCTTATCGCTGCTCACTGAGGCGTAGCTCCCCTTTCAACTGTAGTGCCACTGCATTTTGGTGTGTCATAGACAGCTCAAAATGCATTGGCTTACAGGGGCCGCGCCTGCCAGCTCACTGACTGAATTGGAGGAGGAGGTGACACACCTCCGAAATCTCCGATGATGGCACTATGTTTCTTGCACATGCGTGCAAGCAACATAAAAATCTTGTATTTGTAAAAATGCAGTCAGTTCCCAAGAGAAAAGCAACTGAGTGCAAAATGGGGAATCCGCTCCAAATACTAAATGTCTAAAAACACTAACTGGAGGCAGAGAAATGACAAAATACTAAAATTACAACTATTTTGAAAGAAATAAACCTACAGCGAAGTTGCCAAGGAAAGCTATTCGGGGAATCTAGTTGTCTGAATGGAGAAAATAAATCTGACTGTTAGATGGAACACAGTCTACCTAGAGGCAGCAGTTTGAATGTAGCATTCTAGTTCCATTATTTGCATACATTCCACATTACAACAGTACAGCTCCAGGGCAGTCAGAGATTCTGGGCTGACTGCATATGTCTAATCACACTGGGAGATTCCCGGGGTTTGAAAACTTTAATTGCAAGTTCTGGACTGGTGGAAGGGACGGGACAACCTCAAGACTGGAATGCTTTTTTCAGCAACAGTTTTCCACTGTCATCCTAACAACAGATGCCTCTCTTCTAGGCTGGGTAGCCCATCTGTGAGACCTAACATAAGTGGAATGTGGTCCTCCCAGAAGTCCAGAGAGCACATAAACCTCCTGGAAGTAAGGGCAGATTACCTCCCTTTCTCAGTCGTTTGCTCCCCAGGTAGAGGGCCAGTCAGTCCAAATCAAGACAGACAATACCACTACCAAGTAAATAAAAGCAGAAATAAGCCGCACTGGGGTGGGGTGCAAGGATTAAAGATACAGCAACCAAAATGAAAAACTCCTGCACTTACCATCCGAAAATAACGAAGCTGCTCAAAATGTTGCCCAAATAAGCGTCAAGTTTATTATGCCAGTGCCAGTAAAAATTCACACATCTCCTGACACATTTTGGAATAAAATTCATTTTTCAAAGGATCTCCTTTACACTTATTTGGGCAACATTGTGAGCAGCTTCATTATTTTCGGATGGTAAGTGCAGGATTTTTTCCTTTTGACCACTACCATGTACTGCATCAATGGGGGGGCGCACAAGATCCTTAAAGCTATGCACAGAAGCTATGAAGATCTGTATTCTGGCTTACTCAATGGAAGTACAGCTGTCAGCAGTCCACTGGTGGATTCCCTCAGCAGGATCACTCTCAGTCATAATGACTGGTCCCTGAACAAACAAGTACTGGCCACAATGTTCAGGATATGGGGCACACCAGAAATAGACCTGTTAGCTTCCAAGGAGAACTATCAGCCCCTGTTTTGTTGCAGGTCTCCAGCGGTGGGCACAGTCCCCACAGATACCCTGACTCCAGACTGGTCAGGGAAGTTCTCGTAGGCCTTCCCGCCATTCCCTCTATTGCTTTGTGTTCTAAAGTTAAGGAACTTACCTGCAACCATGATTTTAGTGGCTCCAGAGGAGCCAAACAGCCCTGGTACTCCCTGCTCCAGGCTCTCTCCACCAAACAACCCATTCATCTTCCACAGAGCTGCAATCTGTTGACTATGTCTCATGGCAGAATAACCTTTCTGAATCTCAAGTCACTGCACCTCAAAGTTTGGTTCCTGAGAAGTTTCAGAGGAGGTCCTCAGGGTTTTCAGGAAACCTGCTACCAGAAAGACATATGCTTCCAAATGGAAATGATTTTCACTGCGGTGTGCTCCTAAGCAGCTCAACCCCTTACACGCAGACCTACAGTGCTTTGGGCTACTTGGTCCATTTGCAGGCTTTGGACCTCCAGTCATCGATTCTTCAAGTACACCTGGCAGCCATCTCTGCCCATGTTCCAGCAGGTAGTGAGAAAATGCAGCCTCACACTGCATTTTTATGAAGTTCATTAAAGGTCTTCTGTATCCACCTGTTAGGGAACCAGTCCCTGGCTGGGGTTTGAATCTGTGTATGGCCAAACTCCTGGAACCACCTTTTGAACCCATGGCTACTGAGGACCTGAAGTATGTCACCTGGAAGGCATTCTTCTTGGTGGCCATAGCCTAGGTTAGGAGGTATGCGAGCTGCAGGCACTCTGCACTGACCCTAACTACAGGTGCTATGCACCAAGTGGGTGGTGGTATGAGCAGAAAGTACAGACCCTGCCCACATGGCTGCGCACCCGCAGACAGGTGCACCCATACCGGTATTCACCAATGCCGGCCACCTGTCTGTGGCTCCCCCCTCCCTGGCGCACAGGACTCCACAGAGTGGCTGAGGGAGGAGTCGAGGTCTCGGGTGGGCATCCAATGGGATGCCCCTCCCGGGTCCCAAAGTGGATCTCTCATGTAGCGAGGCATGGGTCCATGGTAGTGCATACCTACAGCAGGCACCTGGACCCATGCACCCAGTGTTGGGCTGTGTGACCCCCTTCCTCTCGGCACTGCCGCCACCCATCTGATGCCTATACATGCCAGTTGGTGCTGGGCACTCACCTGACAGGCAGTCCCAGCCACCCCACTGCCCAGTGGGCCGTGGCAGCATGGGGAGGTCGTGGCTATGTCCCGCTATGCCCGGCAGGAGGCATCTGTGGGGGCACGTACCGGGTTACACCTGGTCCCAGCTGGCGTATCTGGTGCCACCCTCTGCACCCAAGCAGCCAGCACTACGCAGGTTAGTGAATACAGCGTAGTGATGGCATGCCTCCAGAATGCCCACGGCGCATTGCAGTTTGCGCGGCAGGGGAAGTTGCCATGTTCCTGACCTGTGCTTGATTTCATGAATGCTGCATGGGGTCTGCAGGACCTCATTCTGCAGCATTCAAGCGTATCGATGCCAACGCACCCGGTTTACACGGTGCGTTGGCATCGTGCATAGGGCCCTACATTATCTTTCATAGAGACAGGTAGTCCTCTGGACTAACAGGAAGTTCCTGCAAAGTGGTGTCTGAGTTTCACTGAGCCAGTCCATCACTCTTCCAGTGTTTTTTTTTACAGAGAAATCCAGTACCGGTGAACAGAAACTCCACAGTCTGGATGTTAAGAGGGTGCTCAGTTACTACCTGGACCATGCTAAAGAATTCACACCCTCTCACTCACAGCTGTTTCACATTTATTGTGAAGTGGGTAAGGGTAAGTCCAGCCTCTAAGAGGACCATTGTTCATTGAATTGTTTCCTGCATAAAGTGTTGCTACAATAAAGCAGGCAAGCATCCACCACGAGGCCTCAGGGTTCACTCCACTCATGGCACTGCTGCCTCTGTGGCAGCCTCAAGGGACATCCCCTTGTTAGAGATTTGTAAAGCAGCAACCTGGAAAACTGTATACACCTTTACAAAGCACTACTGCCTGGATATACAGTCCAGAGGTGATGCCAGGTTTGGCACTGCTGTTTTGCAGAACCTTTTCCCTAAATAAGTTCTGTGCCCAGCCTCCCAAAGTACTATTTTGTAGTCTGCATATGTCAAACATAGTGGATTCCTGGGGTTTGAAAAAAAAGAAAATTACTTACCATAGTAATGCTGTTTCTTCCAAGGGATCCCTTACTATGCTTGAATCTCCCACCCTGCCTCCCCTTCCAGAACCTGGAAAAGGTTCTATAAAAATCAATGTTTTGTTGTTACTCACTTGCCTGAGCATTCCTTGTTGTTCATTCACAATCAGTTTTGTTGTAGCTTCCGGCTTAATATGCCATAGTTGGCCTAAGAAGCCTCAAATTGTTTTACTGTTATTAGTAGGTTTTGTTGTTAAGTCAGGATAGATTGGTGGGATTTGTGGCAATTGCCCTATAGGCTATCAAAATAAATCTAGCGTCATTTATTTATTTCATTTTCGGATTAATACCTTTGTGCTGAGGGGCTCCTTTACAAAGGTTCCAAGTCAAACAATATAGGACAATACGTTGGTTACAGGTAAACACAGGCAGCCAAGACAGTAATTACAGAAAAGGTTACACAGTTTCAGTTACAGAAGTGCTTTGCGTGAAAATACAACAGCACTCCATGAGTGCAGTACATCATTTTGGTAAGTTCAGTGTGTAACTTAAGGCCAGAGAAAATTCTCGGGCTACCTAGGTACACAGAGTTGAAACACACGCAGCCAGAAGTGGCTTTGTCAAGGGAATAGCAGAGAGGACTAGTACTGAGGGGTAGGGGTAGGAGTAGGAGGGATGGAGTAGGGGGAGGGTGGTACCTGGGTACATAGGGTAGAAATATACAGTATGCAACCAGAGGTGGCTTTGTCAAGGGTACAGCAGAGAGGAATAGTACTGAGGGGTGGGAGTAGGAGGGGTGGAGTATGGGAGAAGGATGGTCAGAGTGGGGTGGCATAAGACAATAAAACAGGAGAGAAGGAGTGAGCTCAGGGGTAATACTTGGCTAGTCCCGCATTTATAAGGGTCAGCTACAGTCATTTTTGTAGGCTAAGTAGGAGCAGAGCCCAGTTTTAAACTGGCCCAGCTTGCTGCATTCGATAAGGGGGGCAGGGAGGTAATTTAACCACTTAGGTCCCCGGTATGATAGGGATCACTGACCAAGCATAGTGCACTTAAAGGACACCAGTAGCGCCCCCCCCTGGTCACACTTCTGGTGTTTTTGTTGGTTTGACATTCTTAAATAAATTAGAGGTGGATTCAGGTGTCAGTCCTAGGACTAATTTTTTTTTCCCCCCAACAGGCAGCACTGGTACTTTACTCTGAGATGGAGAGGGAGTCATCCAGTCTCTTTATATAGTGCACAGGTGTGGGTCAGATAATATGCCCCAAGGACCAGCCTATGGGACTTATTAAGGAGGGTTTAGACACTTTTCAGCGTGGTGTTCGAACCAGCCCCATAGATCACCAGCCCATGATCAATAGTGGACAACACAGAGCTGCACGTGACCAGTTTCAATGCCCCTGGTGTCACTGCATGCCTGTGGCGGTAGAGCACACCTAGCTTAGTATTTACGGATTTTACAACTTGATCAATATGCGTGGAGAAGGTGAGGGTGTTGTCTAGGTGAACACCCAGCTATTTAAATGTGCTTACTTGCTCCAATCAGATCGCAGCTGGCTCTCCTCCGTGAGCCCCCAGGATCGCAAGGGTGGGTGACTGAACAGCCCTCCCCACAGCCCAAAGGCGCCAATTTCAGATCGCAGCCGGCTCTCCTCCATGAGCGCCCAGGGTCGCGAGGGCGGGTGACTGAACAGCCTTCCCCACAGCCCAAAGGCACCAATTTCAGACTGCAGCCGGCTGACCTCCGTGAGCCCCCAGGGTCGCAAGGGTGGGTGACTGAAGAAAAAATTACTCACCTTAGTAATGTTGTTTCTTCTAATGGAGTCTTGCTGTATTCTGACATATGCAGTTAGGTCCTGCCTTTCAACTGCCCTGGAGAACAAAGAGTTAAACTTTCCATGGCCAGCATGGAATGTTCACCGCGAGCTCGGTTGAAGCCCCCATCTGCTGATGTTTAAACTCCAACCGTCAGATCTTTACGAGCAATACTCACTAGAAGTTCTGTGTGGAAACTGTAAAACTCAACTAGCCAACTGGCAACTAAATTTATATAAAAGGGTTTTTTGGTTTCAAAGCAAAGACTCAAGTCAGGAAACCCAAAAACAAAACACATCCCAAAACACAACACTCACTCAAAATAAAGGAGGGTGAAAAAGGGACACCCCTAGGGTGTCAACACTGCTCCTGCCCACCCACATCCCAAAAACCAGGTTCTGAGAGGGGGGGGGGGGAGGTCAGAATACAGCAGGACTCCATTAGAAGAAACAACATTACTAAGGTGAGTAATTTTTTCTTCAAACAACATGAAGTCTTGCTGTATTCTGACATATGCAGACTACCAAGCAGTACCTCCATGGAGAAGGGACAGAACCTACTTTGGAAACAAGCTCTGAAGTACTGCTGTGCCAAACCGAGCATCACTCCTAGCCTGGATATCCAGAGAGTAATGCTTGGTGAATGTATGGACTGTTTTCCAGGTGGCTGCTTGACAAATTTCTATGATAGGAATATCCCTGGCAGCAGCCAGGGAAGCAGCTGTACCTCTAGTAGAGTGAGTCCTCAGGCCTGAGGGTGGAGTTCTACCCAGTTTTTCATAGCAGAATTGTATACAAGAAACAATCCACCTGGCAATAGATCTCTTAGTGGCAGGTTTACCCTTACCAACCTCTCCATATGTGAGGAACAACTGGAGGGACTCAAGCCTGTGACCCTTGGTGTGCTCTATGTAGTAGCTGAGGGCCCTTTTAACATCCAAGCTGTGCAGCCTCCTCTCTCCAGAGGAGGAATGGTCAGTGAAGAAAACAGGGAGAGACATAGACTGGTTAAGGTGGAAATCTGAAACCACCTTAGGTAAAAACTTCCTGTTAGTTCTTAGGACCACTTTATCTCTATGGAAAGAGATGAAATCAGGCTCCACTGACAGGGCTTGCAATTCACTGATATGCCTGGCAGAGGTAATGGCTACCAAAAACACAGTTTTCCAAGTCAAGTACTTAAGCTCTGCAGAGGACAAAGGCTCAAAGGGTGGTTGCATAAGCTGAGCAATGCAAACATTAAGGTCCCAAGCAGGAGCAGGGTCCCTAAAGGGGCGATTGGTGTGCAGCAAACCCTTGAAGAACTTACAGAACACAGGATGGGCTGACAGAGGAGAGGGCTTGCCTACTGACAGGGAAGCCAGAAACAGCTGCCAAATGCACTTTAAGTGTAGCTGGCCTAAGGCCGAGGCCATTGAGATGGACCATATAGTCCAGAACCATAGACAACCCAGCAGATTCTGGAGACATATTCTTATTAGAACACCAAATAGTAAACCTTTTCCATTTGGAATTGTAAGTCTTTCTGATGGAAGGTTTTCAAAAAGCCTTAAGGATATCCAGAACCCCTTGGGAAAGATGCAGATCAGCAAACTCTAACTCTTCAAGAACCAAGCCTTGAGATTGAGAGACCTGAGGTTCGGGTACCAAATCCTCCCCTGAGAGGATGTCAACAGGTTGTAATTCCTGGGAAGAGACAGGGGAAGATGGACTGCTAAGGACAGCAACAGGGGGTACCAGGGCTGTCTGACCCAGTCTGGAGCAATCAGAATCACTTTGCATGGTTGTGACCTTATCTTGACTAACACCTTGAACAGGAGAGGGAAGGGGGGAAAAGAATACAGAAATTTCCCTTCCCAATTCAGGATCAGAGCATCCAGGGGGACTGAGCCCAAGACTTGGGGTCTGCAACAAAAGAGAGGAAGTTAGTGATTGTCTGGGGCTGCAAAAAGATCTATCTGTGCAGTGCCCCATCTCGAGAAAATCACTTTCAAAACTAGGGGATCTAGGGTCCATTCATGATGGCCCTGGGATATCCTGCTGAGAGCATCTGCTAGGACATTGTACTTCCCTGGGAGGTGAACTGCTATCAGAGAGGTTTGCAGGGAATAGGCCAGGGACCACAACTTCATTGCTTCTGTGCACAAGGCTGTAGACCGAGTGCCTCCTTGCTTGTTGATGTACTACATGGTGGTGGTGTTGTCTGTTCTGACCTGGACCACCTTGTTCTGTACAGATTTGGAAAAAGCTTGCAGTGCCAGAAACACTGCTCTGAGTTCCAAGAGATTGATGTGAAGCAGAGATTCCTGAGGTGACCACGGCCCTTGGGTGGTAAGATCCCCAGGTGGGCTCCCAGCCCAGCAGGGAAGCATCTGTGGTGAGTATCACTGAATGAGACTGAGTGACAAAAGGAACTCCTTGTCTCAAATTGTCCTGATCCTGCCACCATTGCAAGGCCTGGATCAGGGTTCGAGTCACTGGGACTAGTTTGGTAAGGGAATCCTTTCTTTGGGACCAGAAGGCTTTTAAGTGAAACTGAATGTCCCTCATCTGGAATCTTGCTCCCTGGACCACTGCTGTGGAAGCTGCCATGTGGCCCAGAAGCTGAAGAAAATGCCTTGCTGGTCGAGACACCTGTAGGGTGAATGAAGAGGCCAGTTCCATAAGGGTCCTTGCCCTGTCCAGGGGAAGGAAGGCTCTTGCCTTTACTGTATCCAGCTCCGCCCCAATGAAGGTGAGGAGCTGTACTGGCTCGAGAACTAACTTTGGAAGGTTGAGGAGGAATCCTAAGGAAGTGAGCAGTTGCTGACTTATTTGCAAATGTGACTTGACTTGGTCTGGAGACTGACCCACTATGAGCCAGTCATCTAAGTATGGGAAGATGGAGATCTTTTTTCTCCTTAGGAAAGCAACCACTACTGCCAGGCACTTTGTGAAAACCCTTGGGGCTGATGTTAGGCCAAAGGCCATTGCTCTGAATTGATAGTGGCCTGAGGGCAACTCAAACCTGAGGTACTTTCTGTGGGAGCACCTGATGGGAATGTGAAAACAGGCATCTTTGAGGTCCAGGGAGGCTAGCCAATCCCCTGGCCTTAGAGAGGGAAGGATTATTCCCAGAGTCACCATTTTGAACTTTTGTTTTAAAAGGTATTTGTTCAGATCTCTTAGGTCCAGGATGGGCCGCCATTCTCCTGTCTTTTTGGGGGTTAGGAAGTACCTGGAGTACAAGCCTTTGCCCCTGTGTAGGGTGGGAACCCTCTCTATGGCTCTGAGAGCTAGGAGGGAAGAAACCTCTGCCTCTAAGGCAAGGGTCTCTGATGGATTTGCAGGTGGAAAGGATCTGGTTCTCATCTTGGGAAATTTTTTGAAGCTGAGAACCAGTCCCTGGTTTACTACTTCCAGAACCCACCTGTCTGATGTCAGAGAC
The DNA here is from genome assembly GCA_016271365.2 of Neoceratodus forsteri. Taxonomy (NCBI): domain Eukaryota; kingdom Metazoa; phylum Chordata; order Ceratodontiformes; family Ceratodontidae; genus Neoceratodus; species Neoceratodus forsteri. Next base: position 426,883,998 of record CM028138.1, read on the forward strand.
TTCCAGTCCTGGACAAAGTAAGCCAGCCTGCCCCCTACTGGTACTGGAGAATCGGCCCGGGCAGACCCATCAAGATGTCTGCTTGGCAGGGGCTTTAGGCTGAGGGGTGGATGCAGGCCTGCTCATTCCCCATCTGCCTCTCCCTCTGAAGAACCCCCTCTGAGAATAAGAAGAGAAGGCCTGAGCTTGGTAAAGAGGCCTTTGGAAAGGCCTGCCCCTGCCCCTGGACTGCTGCCGTTGAGGAGTGGCTTACCTTTCTTTGGCCTGAGCACTCCTGTATGTGGTCCTGTACTCGTCCATCTTTTTCATGTAGTTCTGTGTCTGCTCCCCAAACAGAGAATTACCAATAACAGGGAAATCCATGGCCTTAGCCTGGGTATTCTGTGATAGGCTAGTACATCTGAGCCAAGCCATCCTCCAAAGAGCCACAGATGTAGCCATGACTCTTGATGAAACATCATTGGAGTCCACAGCAGCATGAAACTGCGCTTTGGATGCCTCAATCCCATCTGCAGCCACCTGCTCCAGCTCCTTGGCAAGCTGGTCAGGGGCCTGTTTAGCCAGAGCCAGCACAGTGTCCCATCTGGATTTCTGGTATCTAGCTGTGTAGGCCATATAGTTAGCCTGCCTGAGTCCTAAAGATGCTGCCATGTACTGTTTCTTTGCCATGGCATCAATCCTCCTGGAGTCCTTATATGGGGCGGTGATGCCAAGGGGATATTTGCCTTATCACAGACAGCAGCCTGCACTACCCCAACATGGCTGCATTGCTGAGAAAGGAACTCCATGTCTGAGCCTGAAAGAGTATACCTCTTGTCCATTCATCTGTTCACAGGAAGTATGGAGTTAGGAGTCTTAAGAATTTTATTTGTCTGTTTCCCAAAAGATTTATGGAGGGGAACAGACAGTCTCCTGGACTCTGGGATGTCCATCATTTCAACAAAATCAGGCTCCTCCTGAACCTCTACTGCTTCTTCCATAAGAAGCTGGAGGGTTTCAGACACTTTTTTGTAAAACATAAAGTGGGAAGGGGACTCAGAAAGCCTAGGAGGAGAAACACCTGAAGGTCTGTCCGGGGAGATGTCCGGGTTAATAGGCACATCCAGACTTTCATAATCACCATCATCATCCTCATACTCTCCCTCCTCCTCATCCGGTTTATAAAATTCCTCTAAGGTATAATCCGTAACCGGGGGAACCGACCGAACCGAACCCCTGCCAGATGGTGCCGGTTCGCCCGGAACCGAACTAAGCGATTGCACTATTCTTATCGCCTTGGCTATCTCATCAGCAGTCGGAGTATGAACTTCTGGATCTGAACCGAATGATTTATCTTTTTTTTTAACCAGAACCAACTCCTCAGAATCGGCTCTCCTTTTGCCCGAAGAAGTATCACCCTGGTCAGAGGGCACTCCTTCTGGTTCGGTTGGAACCAAACCGGGCTGGCCATCCGGGTCAGCGGATTTCTCGCCCTCCCTTTCCCTCAGTCTACCTAATCTCTTTTCCAGGGTAGCTTTGGGAAAATTCTTACAAATTTGGCAGTCTGAATCAAGGTGGTCAAACCCCAGACAATAAACACAGGTGGTGTGGGGATCAGCCTTAGCAAAGACTTCCCCACACACACTGCAGTGTTGAAACCCAGTGGGCCTGGTTTTTTCCTGGGTTTCTCAGACATGGCCAATCCTATCCAAAACTTACCCTTTTTTCGGCAATCCGCCAGGCAAGACTCCCCTATCGGTTCCTGACCATGTTACAGGTCTTGGAAAAAAATGTAATAAAATCAGTTTTTTTTAGAACCGATACGGACCGGTTACCACACTCTGAGTAAATTCACAAACTTTTTTTAACTGAACTGATCAGTTCAGCTGAACCGATCCACAATTTACAAGTTCCACACAGAAACTAAATAGAAAACCTATCTAGTACTCACGGTACCACAGACAGAGACTTAAACCGATAGATTCGGTAGCAGCAATTTGGTAGAAACTGAGCGAAAAATGACACTTTAACCGACTTTTTTGAACCCAGCAAAGGAGAAATCTCCGGAGCAACTGTTCTGTGAGGTGGAGTAAAGAATCTGATGGTTGGAGTTTAAACAACAGCAGACAGGGGCTTCAACTGAGCTCGCGGTGAACATTCCATGCTGGCCATGGAAAGTTTAACTCTTTGTTCTCTGGGGCAGTTGAAAGGCAGGACCTAACTGCATATGTCAGAATACAGCAAGACTTCATGTTGTTTGAACAGCCCTCCCCACAGCTCAAAGGCGCTGATTTCAGATCACAGCCGGCTCTCCTCCGTAAGCCCTCAGGGTCGTGAGGGCGGGTGACTTGAACAGCCCTCCCCACAGCCCAAAGGCGCCAATTTCAGATCGCAGCCGGCTCTCCTCCGTGAGCCCCCAGGGTCGCGAGGGTGGGTGACTGAACAGCCCTCCCCATAGCCCACAGGTGCCAATTTCAGATCAGAGCTAGCTCTCCTCCGTGAGCCCCCAGGGTCGCGAGGGCGGGTGACTGAACAGCCCTCCCCACAGCCCAAAGGCACCAATTTTAGGTACGGATTGGATTCCCAGTGCCTCGCTACAGCTCTGTGCAGATGGCCGAGTGCAGGCGGCTGAGAGTGCAGAGTTTCGGCACCATTTTTAAAAGACTACGATTTACTTTTTTGTCGCCAGAACAATGCTGATTGTTTTTTCTTGCCTAAAATCTGCTAACTCCACTGGCTAAATTCTCATTCATGCTGAGCACCTTAATTCTGTTAGAGCTTGTAGCACTACTTGATTCAGCTTTTTGTTTTAAAATCTGCTAACTCCACTGGCTAAATGCTCATTCAAGCTGAGCACCTTAATTCTGTTACAGCTTGTAGCACTACTTGATTCAGCATTTTTATTTAGCTCCTTAATTCAGTTAAAAGTTTGCATCTTACAGCACTTTGCATTTAAAATAAATTAGATTTGTACTAGTGCAGGCATCTCAGCAGCCAGATACAGCTTGCATATTTAATTTGTACCACCTCCCTATAACCTCGCTGTGCTATCGCGACCCCCCCATTCTCGCTTTTTTTCTGAGCCCCTCCTATCCCTTACCTGAATCTAATATTGTCTCTCTCTCTCTCTCTCTCCCATTTCCCCACAGATCGCAGCCGGCTCTCCTCCGTGAGCCCCCAGGGTCGTGAGGGCGGGTGACTGAACAGCCCTCCCCACAGTCCAAAGGCGCCAGTTTCAGGTACGGATTGGATTCCCAGTGCCTCGCTAAAGCTCTGTGCAGACGGCCGAGTGTGGACCCCGCCAATGCTCTGCATTGGCTGCCCCACCGCCCCCACCACCACCCTTGGTTGTCTTTGATATTTATAGCCACTGGCACCTGACACATTTTAACCTATCAGGCAACTTTTCCACTTGCAGGTTATCTGTTCTTGCCTCAAGTGGCCGCTATACATATAAACCCAACTCTATCATTCCTTTTCCCTTCTCCACTTCTAAATCCCACTCCGTCTAGTGGTGTCTACATGTCACAACAATCCTTATTTCCTACGTCCTTTCTCACTCGGCACCACCCTTGTTACCTGGTTGCCAAAATGCAGTTGTGTTTACTATACTGCCTGCTCCTTCTTACAACACTTCTCTCACCCTCCTCTCACCATTTCCATCACCCTCCTCTCAGTGGCCTCCCCCTCCTCTCCAAAGAACTTCCCTCCCCCTTACCCATGTACCCCCTCCCACCCCCTCTTGCCCTACCCCAATGCTAACTTTTCTCTTTTCCTTCCCCTCTCCCCACATCCCTCCTCCAATCCACGCTTTCCAGCCTCTCCTCCATCCATCCCTCACTACTCAATCCCACCTCCTAAACCTGGGCTCTATACCAAGCCTACACCTCCATTTGCCTCCCTTCAAGTGTTGTTCCAGCACATCCAAACTTACCCCGCTACTCACATACTCTGTCCTCCTGTTACTCCTGGTGGGCGACATACATCCCAACCCTGGCCCTTTCGTGTCCAGGAACACCTCAGCTGGTCTGCCACCATGTCCATCCCCTAACGCACTCCCCAAGGGCCTCCGCATTTTTCACCTCAACATCAGGAGCCTTCTTCCTAAAATGGATGCCCTAACTCTATGGGTCACCCAATACCATCCAGACGTACTCTGCATTACGGAATCTTGGCTATCTGCCAAGATCCCAAACTCCTCTCTTAACATCCCGAATTACAATTTATTCCATCAGGACCGAGGCAAATGAGGTGGGGGAGTGGCACTGTACGTTACGCAATCCCTCTCATGTTCCATCATGTTCAATGAAATTGCCCCTCGTCCCACGAATCAATTGTGGCACATATATCCTTCCCCTCCTCTTCACCTCTCTACACTGGGGCACTATATGCCACCCCTAAGGCCTCTCCCGACTCAATCATCAAGGCCATAACTTCCTTCCACTCCAAAACATCAAACGGGGAACTCGTGCTCCTAGGGGATTTTAACCATGACTGGCTCTCCGCCTCCGCAACACCCACCACCCTAAAAATCGAAGCCTTAAATCAATCCCAGCTAATCAGAGAACCTACTCACCTAGATCACCGATCCCAAAACCACACCCTCCTGGACTGGGTCTTATCCTCCCATCCCCACAGTATCTCAGCCTCAGGCATATACTCCGACGCCCTCAGTGACCACTGCGTCACCTATTGCATCCGCAAAATCCACTCACCACTCTCCCAACCCAAATTTATCTGGACTCATCCCTTTCACCGCCTAAATGTCTCTGCTTTGCTTCATGACTTTGCTAACGCAGACTGGTCACGGGTCCTCTCCATGTCTGATGTCGACCTGGCACTATCTCAGTTCTGCAGTATCTTCCTGTGTATCTGGGACACACACGCGCCACTAAGAAAAACCAGGGTAAAACGCCACCACCACCCCTGGATTACAGCCAACCTCATCGCCTTGTGTTGCTCCAGGGACAAAACTTAGAAACTCTACAAATCCTCCTATTTAGCTCATGACCTCCTAACATACAAACAACTCAGGAATAATTGCACCAATGCCATCCGGCTATCTAAATCTTCCTACTTTAAAGCTCAATTCACTCAAAAACAAAATCCCAATGCTTCTTTCTGGAAGCTGATAAACTCCCTTCTTGCCCCCCCCCCATGAAACAGGCATGTCCATCCCTCAAACTAGACGGCAATACTGTATCAGATCCCACCACCGTGGCAGACCTCTTCAACAAGTTCTTCATCTCCTGTGCCATCCCTGACTCACCCAGCCCTCCCGCCCCACTCTCAGCTAATCCTTCCTGCACAGCTGCTGGCTTTGTCTTTCCACCCACCACAGCCCTGGAAGTATACCAGGCTCTCTCCTCCCTCAACCCTTCCAAATCTATCCCTGATGGTATCCACCCTAAAATGCTCTGCATCACCACAGCAGCTATTGCCGCCCCCCTGTCTCACATACTGAACCTCTCTCTATCCACTGCCACTGTTCCAGTTGCCTGGAAAACGGCCAAAGTCATCCCCCTGCACAAAGGTGGTGACCCCTCCCTACCGGACAACTATAAACCCATATCACTCCTCCCCTCCCTGGCCAAAGTCCAGGAATCCCTCATACTATCCAGACTCTCCGACCTCCTCTCAGCGAACAATTTACTCTCCCCAGTCCAGTCTCGTTTCCGTAAACACCACTCCACTATCACCACCATTCTAAGTGTTACTGACTCCGTACTCTCAGCCATGGATAAAAGCCAAATAACTGCCACCATATTCATAGACCTGGCTAAGGTGTTTGACTCAGTATCACACCTGTTGCTACTCCACAAACTCCGCACTTTCAGCATCGGCCCTCCAGCAATCGCCTGGCTCCACTCATACCTCCACAATAGGCAACAATCAGTTCAAATAGGCAACACTTTCTCCTCTCCTCTCCTCTCCCTATCTTATCCGGTGTTACTCAAGGATCTATCCTGGGCCACATCCTTTTCTCTCTCTTCATAAACGACCTTCCCTCTGTCTGCCTCTCCTCCAATATTCATATGTATGCAAATTACATGGTCATTTTTGCCTCGGGCCCATCCCACGACAGTGTCCTCCCCCTTCTTCAAAAAGACTTCAACAGAGTCCAATCCTGGCTCCTCGAGAACCGTCTCACTCTTAATGGTAAAAGGACGGTCTCCATGGTCTTTGGCTCCAGACAGAAGCTGGCTACCCTCTCAGCCCCCCCAGCACTCTCCACCTTGGACGGCTCACCACTGGAGCGAGTCTCAGCCTTCAAATACCTGGGTGTTTGGCTGGACTGTCACCTCAATTACTCCACTCATTGTCAAGGCAATCTGCACTAAACTCCGACCAAAACTCGCAATCCTCTACTGCCACAAATCCTGCTTACTAATCCCCACCCACTGCGAGCTCGTATGCAAAACAATCTTGCCAGTTATAGACTATGCAGACTTAGAAAATGGGTTGGGGAAATCCCTAAAGCTGATTGGCTTAGGCCACCAGCTACCCGGTCTGGTATCAGACAGTAGAGACTGGGAAATAAAAAGTGCCAGTGCCACCCAACCACTCAGCTATCCCTGTGCCCACCCTGCTTCTTCATTGGCCCAAAACACCCAGTCAATTTGAAATCACCGCCATTTTTTGGGGGGCTTAGCGAGAGACATTGATGCTCCACTACCAGCCCCTTAACCATTTGTCACACAAAATCAGCGGGGCTCACTGCTAGCCACAGTACATTTCTTTTATTTTAGTACCTGTGGGTGTGAGAATGAACCACACTCTCCAGTTAAGCAGCTGCATTTGTTCCCATGTCAGCGAGGGACCCCCCATCTTTTGCTCACTCGCTCGTTCGCTCACAGGCAAACCATGCCACAGCCCCACTGCAATCCTTTGGTCCCTTAACCCATTTTCTAAAAAAACACAGGTTCAGCTAATAGCAGACAAAAGAAAAAACTAGTTAAAAGTGACAGTTAATGTAGCACTAGTCTCGCGCAGCTCCCGCTCTTTCCCCGCCGAGACCTGCCTCGCCACTGGAGCACAGGGTGATCCCGTCGTCGGCGACTCGTACATGATTGTTTCCAATAAAAACAACTGCCACCAACAGACCCACAAGCAGATAAGACACGGACACCCTCCGTGATAACAGGCACACTCTGGCACAGTTCTTGGAAGCGGTAAAAAAAGTTATTTCATTTCAAATAAGTAGCACCAACCGTGGTGAGCTCAGCGCTACTTCATACAGCACTATGTATATTCTGTCTCGCACTCACCCCAGCTCCACGAAAACATTAACATGTCTTTTTTTTTTTTTTTTTAAATAATCCAAGTGTTTTATTTGCCAGGTACTGGTGTTAGCACTACAAGAAAGTTTTAACTAGTAGGATGGAGGAGTAAGATGATGATGCACCAGAGAATTTAACCCTCAGCAGATTGTTTTGCAATATGTAGCTGACGGTCGGATGATTTTCTGCTGAACTGCAGAATTGTTGAATTTGTAAGGAGACTTGAGAAACTAGAGAGACCGTAGAGAAAAGGTGGATTCCTGCTTCAGTGTTGGCATGTTTTGTCAACAAGCTAACTCAAATTTATTAACAGGTATGCCAACGTTACCGGAGGGCCAATATAGAGTATTTTAATTATTTTAAATGTGCCTACTACTTTAGTTTGCCACAATAAAAAGGGTGGTGGGGGTTGCATTTTTATCTAGAAGGTGTGTGTGTGTGTGTGTGTGTGTGGTTAACTGCAACAGAATGGCTCTCTGGGGAGGAGCAGCAAAAGACGGAACAGCATAAGAAAAAAGGAGGGACTACTTTACCAGCAACACTTTTTTTCCTGTTTTTTCTAGTCATATTAAACTAATTTCCTCTCTTATTATATTACCTAACCAAACATGACACATGTACCCATTTTCTAAGCGCAATAATACCCTCCAGGGTGGGCGGTATTGTGCTATACCGGACCTTCAGGGCTATAAGGCCCTCCGCCTGCGGCGTCGAAGGGCTCGTGTGCCTGAAGTCCCGTATAACCTACCGCTCCCACCCTGATAGGTAATGACGCCTACTAATCTATGTTACGGCCCCAACATCCTCCCTCACCAGACTTGATATCCTGCTAAACGTTTCTGCCAATTTGCCACTGCCTCTCCCCCTCTCACTCAACACTGACTGCTCTGCCGGCCCGGTGGCGCTGAGGGTTGAGGCGCGGGGCGCCACACCTCTTGCCATGCCGGCGATCCGAGTTCGGGAGTGAGCTCAGACGCCGGGGGTCGGCAGGGGTGGGAGGGGATTGAGCGCACGCTGGGCTGCTCTCCTCCCCCGGGGGTGGGTTAGGGACTGTCCGTCATTCCAGCGGCCCCTGGTGGAGACCGGGGGTGCTACAGAATGCAGACTGCATGTACAGTGTGGCTGACGTCGGCAGAGTTGCCGTGTGTGCCAGACGTCAGACCATGCCCACGCAAGGACCAGCATAAGGGGATAAAGACCCCTCCGGCCTGGATAGGCGACGGCTCTGCAGTGTCCACCTGCCACACTGCCAACGCTGGACCTCTACCTCCGCCCTTTCGATCGCCCGTGGGGCTTGCCCCCCTCCGGCTCTGTGGGAGAGAGTACTGCCTTTGAGGTAGGTGGAGGTCATAACGGGCGGTAGAGTGGGGGAAGAGTCGGGCCTGAGAGAGTTCCAGTGTCCAGGGGTGATAAACAAAGTGTAAAAAAAAAAAACACTGCCTGCTCTACGCCCCACTCTCCATCGCCCCACTCTCCCACAGGCGTACCATCCACTGCGCCTCCCTCCTAGCAAAATTCTGGTTTGGTCTCCTCCCCCCATACCTCGCCTCCCTGCTCAACCAGACCTCCCCCCCAGCTACTCCCTTCACCACAGGGACCCTCGTATCTTCCACCTCCCCTGCCCCCACACCCTTTACGGCCAACTCGCCTTCTCGTACCGCCTCCCCCTTCTCTGGAACTCTTTGCCCTCCGACCTTCACATGGCCCATTCTTGTTCAGCTTTTACCCAGCTCCTCAGGCTCCTACCCAACCCACTTTGTCCTACATGCTCAAATGGTCCAATAGCACTACAGAGGCACCACTCAACCCCTTCCAACTCACCAATGACGCCACCCCCAGTAGACTTCTCCTCACCTCTCTCACACTTCTAATTGTCCAGATGTTACATCTTGTTATGAGTACTGTACTGTGTAAATTAACTGATTGTGATTACTGCCTGTACTTTTTGTTACTCCCTGTATATACTGTACCTGGGTCGCACCTGGAAACGAGGCTCGGCTCAGTGTACTTTTCCCGGTCATCAAAATTTTAAATAAATAAAAAAAAAAAAAGTTTCCCCTTTATGGCTATGGATTAACAGTGGACTGTACTTGTTTTTGCTATGAGGCATAGTGAAGAGCATTCCTTTAGTTTTTTTTTGTAGTTGAGCAAGAGTCTATTCTGTGCAAATCACGTTTCTAGCCTTTGGAAGTTGGCTTGTAGTTCCGTTGTTATTTTCGACACATCTCTGCCAGATACTGAGATGATGGCATCGTCAGCACAGAGCACCATGCAAGCAGGTCAGGCAGAAGGTAGGGAATTAATGAATATGCTAAATAGCAAGGGGTCGAGTATTTACTGGAACACAGCACCACCTTGCAGCGGAGGTTTGAACAACTTTCTAAGTTCCACAATTTACATACACTCCACTCTCTGGGGCAGCTCAACATAGTGGGCTAGCTGCATATGTCAAGCATAGCGAAGGATCCCTTGGAAGAAACAACATTACTATGGTAAGTAATGTTTTCTTTTTGACTATTTGGCTACACAATGGCATGTTCACCAAAAGGGAGAGGCAGGAGCTGAGGGTCTGTTGTCATGATTAACCAGATAAAAAAATGGTTCTAAGAATGTAAGCACTTAAAAAATGTTTATGCTAATATCTTAAGTCATGACCTTGTGGTCCCTACCTATTAGCGCTGGGGCAGATGACTGTTCCCCTTAAGGGATGCATATTTCTACATCCCAATAAGACCCTGACCCAAAAAATATTTGAGGCTTAGAGTAGGGCATTCTCAGTTAGTTCAATGCAGTGCCTTTAGGTCTGATCACAGCAGGCAACGTGTTCAAAAAGTGCTCATCTGTGGTGGCAGCCTACCTCTGCAGGCAGGGCGTAGCGATATTTCCTTACCTAGACAATTGGCTACTGTGTAGAACAACAAGAGAGGAAGCAATGTGCTCAAGTCAAACAATAAGGAGCATCCTGCTGAGTAGGTTTCCTCCTAAACTTTGAAAACCTGCACTTGGAACCCAGGCATAAGTGCAGAAGCTGAACGCAGAATGCGGCAGGACCTTCATTCCTCTGCAAAAGGCAGAAGCTCTGAACCAATGTGCAAACGCATGCCACAGAGGTCAAACAAGGAGTGCTCAGGAATTCTGGTGACTTCTGGCCCATATGGGCTTCTGTGACAACCGGGGAACAATTCCCCAAAAATACTACAGCACTAACCTTGAGCAGTTTGCTCTCATATACAGACAAAACAGTTTACCTTGCTGAAGTCTTCAGTGCAATTTTATTGTGCTTATAACAAAGTGCTCATACATCGTAGCAAAAAAGTGTAAGTGCAATAAATAAATAGATGCTGATAGGACCTAATGCATTAAAAAGTAAACCAAATACATGCCAGCACCACATAGGTGCATCTGTAGCAGCAAATCCTACCAGCAGCCAGGCAGACAGTGTGCGTACACACAAGGTGCAATGTACAAGACAGCTGATGTTTTGTCTAATGGTTTCCTCAGAGCCACAGAAGGCACTGGAGCCAAAGAAATGCACCACTGCAACAGCAAGTACCAGTATCAAGCAGGCTGGTACAAGCAATAGTGTGGTGGAAAGAAATAAGCAACCTCAGAAAGGATATTCTCTTTCTTCAGTCTCAGTCTACAAGGGTTCTTGACCACTGATACATCACTATTATGCTGGGGAGGATGGGCCCACCAATGGTGTTCACCCAAGCAAAGAACACCTGGGGCACCACCAGTGCATGCAGACACTACCGTTGTGGTGCCTCCCCTACAGGGCTGATGGTGGCCGGGAGATGTTTGTATCTGTTACATGGACATCCACTAGGTTCACCTGTAGTGAACAAGCCAGAGCCTACATTTGGAGTGCCTCCTGGCACAGTGAGATGGAGTGGGAACTGCCCTGTTTATTCAGGCATAACATGGTAGAATTGTCCATGTTGACTTGGACAGCCTGGCCCTTGACCAGCACATAAAATTCTGAGAGAGCCAGGGGAACTGCTTGGAGCTTAAGCAGGTTGATGTGCTACTTGGACTCATAGGGTGCTTAGATGCTGTGCACCCTGCTGTCCTGCAGGTGTGCCCCTCAGCCTATGAGGGAGGCCTCTATTGTCAGGGTCAGGGTCACCGAGGTCTCCAGCTGAACAGGACTTCCCTTCACAAGGTCTGTAGGGACAGCCATCAGTGAATGCATTCAACATCAGCTGGGTCATCCAGGTTGGCTGATCCAGGTTTGAATGTGACTAGGATCACTGGTGAGCCAGCTCCCTCTGAATGGGCCATATACACCAGGAGGTCCAACAGACCACAGCCACAATAGAAGTGATGAAGTCCAGGAGCTTGATGAAATCCCAGGCTGAGCACAACTGCCCAACCAGAACTAATTGGGAAAAGGATAAAAAAAAAAAAAAAATCTGCGGCCCAGTCAGGTGGCAGGCATGCCCTGGCATGAAGAAAGTCCAGTCCCACCCTGATAAGTACATTTACCTGTTTCAGTGTTGCCTTGAACTTACCCTGGTTTACAAGATAGCCCAACCCATGGAAAATCTGGATTGCTATTCTGGATAATTGGAATAAACACTTAAATACCTCTATTTCCTTAGCTTGGCTTAAGTTTACATTGCCAGTGTAACCCCCCTGCAAATGGGGGTTCCCAAAAGACTTCCAGGAGCTTGCTTGAATGCTCCAAGCCTGAATGGTGTTTGGCGTTTAAGCCATTTATCAGTGAGTGTTTTTAGAACCTCTGGTACTGTCTCTTTAAGAGCTGTCTGCTTGCAGACATAATTAGTTTGTATGGGGGACTGTGTGTTTCTTTGATTGAGTACCACTCAAGCTGCTGCCAATTCACTCCATTTTTGCAGTTACTAGGAGTGCAAAGGGAACCTATCTGAAAGATGTAACTGTTTGCCAGAAATCATTTACAGTAATAATGAAATTACAGTTTGTCTAACCTGCTTTCTTTTGCAGTCAGAACAGTGTCTGCCTAGTTCCCCATTCTAGTTTTGAACTGCTGAACTGGACCAATCAGTGTGGGAGTAAGCTAGCTCTAAAATGGTGCCTTGGGACGAATCAGAACTTGGACTCATAATCTGAGCCAGCCACAAGAGGATTGTAGGCAGTGACTCTGGGAGATGTAGTTTAGACTTCAGTGCCTTTTTGGACCAACAGCAGCAGTCTATTGTGGTGACAGCCAATCCAGTCAAGAACTGGGAGGAACTCAAAGGAAGTGCCAGTTTTGTCGGTTGGAGTTTCAGTTGAGCTTTGGCAGTGAAGAAGGAAGGAGCCCTGTGTTTTTCAGTGTGCAGTTTTAGTCAAAAACGTGTGTAAGGCCCAGAGTTCGGTCTGCAGCTTGTGTAACAGCTTGTTAGGACTGAATCCGTCCTGTGAAAAGAATCAAAGGATCTCTGAAGAGTAGAAACCAGGCTCACCCTGTAGAAGACTGGAGGAATTGCTGAAAATTGCACTCGGTCTGTCAGGAACTGAATCTGCTGTGTGTTCTCCGGGTATTGTGCAGTAATTGCGATCGGGATACAGATGCAGCCTGCCTGGTATAGTGCTTTCTTTTATATGGATGTGTGAGAGGTTTGTGTACCTCAAGTGAGCCCTGCTGACATTGAAGGACCCTATCTTATTTGGAAGTCGTGAGTACTAATTCAGGGTCGCTCCTGTTGAATTGCCACATTAAATCCAAATGGAATTACTGTACTGCTGACTGTTTAATTCTCCTTTTCTCTGTGTGAAAGGGCCCTACCAGCTGCCACGGTTTGGACTAGCCACTGGGCTTGGGTACCCAGGACAGTAACTGATAGGGATAGGCATGTGCACAGAGCCATGGGTAGATTATTAGAGTGATAAGCTAATTAACCTGATTTCCCCTGTCCTTGTTATATCCCTAAATAAATCAGAGCTGCTTGTTTCAGCAAAGTTATACTGCCTGAGGTATTTGTCTATGTTAAAGTACTGTACTGTGATTGTTGCACTGTATCTCATTTCACAGGAGGTCCCAGTGCGGAACCAGACCTGGGGTAAGTGTATACTGTGAAGGTAATTCTGATATATTGTGTGGGCCACTAGTGGGAAGAAAGGGGTTGCAGTGTCCCAGAGGGCTGTGACCAAGTTAGTTTAACTATTGCAAACCCTGACCTCTGGGTGGAGGCACCTGCCATTGGATCCAGGCCCCTCAACCTGTTAGTGGCAAATCAGGCAGGGGTAGTAGCCCCTGGGATAGTGCCATCTAGGGGTTACACCAGCACTAAAGATTCCCTCCATACATTAGAGGAGGTAATTTGCGTAGAAAGTGTCAATCTCAATACTTTCGTACCCAGGCTATGCTAACGAAGTTTATGCCATTGCAGAGTGGACAATGCTGGACAGGCTGTGGCCAATCCCAATATGACAATTTCCACATATTCTGGTCTTGCCTAATTCTTACTCCTTATTGGGAAGCAATAGCAGAAAAACTGGAGGAAGTGTCAGGATCTAGTACTTGGCTTACTCCAATGTTTCTTTTCTTGTCTGTTCCTCCTCTGTATGTCCCTCTCCTCCCTAAATTATTGATTTATACATACGTTCTGGTAGATAAAAGGCCATTACACATTTCCAGATGACTACTGCCCCCTACGGTACAAATGTGGCACATAATAGTCGGTGACATCTATGTCATGGAAAGGATTTAAGTAGCACTTTATGACCGATCCGCCCAATTTTCTGTAAAGTGGCAGTCCTGGGTATTGTATAGTTCAGATAAAGATCATGGCTTTGTTCCCTAGAAGGGTTCTTGGAATAGCCCATCCACATCTAATCTGTAGTAAGAAAGGAGGTTCAGGTGTTACTAGGAGAAGTGTGGCCCAGATTACAGTATACTGAGGTGGCTGGGGGCAGCTTTGGTTTGGCCTTTCTAATAGCTATTTGTAATTATGTGCACATTGTTGGTGGCCTAGTAATTACATAAGTAGCAGCCTTAACAGCTGTGTATAATACTCCTATCAGGCTCTTATGGATTGCTTATGAGAATATGCTCCTGTATCTGTACAATGACAACTGTCGCTTAATGCTTCAATAAAAAAATCTGGGAAAAAAATCTGGATTTCCAAATCCCTGGTCCACTTTATGTCATGCATCAAGGTGCCAGTCATTGAGGCAGAAGAACACCTGAATGCCCTTGCACTGGTGGAAGGCTGCAACATTCTAACACATTTTGGCGAATACCCATGGGCCACTGACAGGCCAAACAGCATAGTTTCAAACTGATACATACGCGAAAGCAAAAGAGTCTTCTGTGACACTGACGGAAGGGGGATGTGGAAGTACATGTCCTGGAGGTCAAGGGAGCAGAACCACACACTGGGCCCAGCAATGGAATGATATTAAAGTTATGTACTTACCATAACTGCTGATATTCCTGAATATCTTCTCTACAGATAACCACTAATGGGTCTGAGCTGGAGGTGATAGGACCCTGCAGGAGTCAGAACTTTTCTGGTGGGAGCTGGTGGCACAAATAAGCCTTGCGCACATGTCACCACACATGCCTATTGGTATACAGTGGCACTAGCCCCCAACCACTTCAGTTCCTTTTTTTACGGAGGTGAGCAGCATGACCCTAACAAGTACCAAAGGCACTAAGGGCAGTAAAGGCACTAATAGCCTGGTGGCCAGTGTAAGAAAAGCCACCAAATCCAGTAACACAGTGTCTTCACAGCTCAAAGCATGAAAAATGGGTAAAGACCATAACACAACAATACCGGAGTGAGTCTAGGGATGGTGGCAAGCATGGTAATCTATGGAGAAGATATTCAGAAAGATCAACAGTTAACGGTAAGTATGCAACTTTCATCTCTGTAAAGAATCAATCTTCTCCACAGTTTCCAACTAATAGGTCAGAGTACCAAACTCAGAGAAAGTCCCCCAGATTAGGGAGGCTGGAACTCAAGACACATTCAGGAAAATAACCAACTCAAAATGGTCCTGCCAAAAGAGGCATGTTACCTGGTATGCACATCCAAGGCACAGTGCTCAGTAAAAGTGTGTATGGCATTCTAAGTTGCAGCACTGCAGATCTCTGCAATCTGCACAGAGCATCTCCGCCAATGAAGTGACTATTGCTCTGGTGGAGTGGGCATGCACTTTAGAATAGCAGTGGTGAAGGCAATTTACAATCCAAGAAGAAAAGTGCTTGACTGCGACACGTAGTCCCTTACAATATAATCGAAAGAGACAAAAAGCTGCTTTGCATTTCTGTAGCCCATGGTTCTATCCAGGTAAAACTTCAGGGCCCTTTTCACATCGAGGGAGTGGAGAGTTATCTCTCCCTCATTCTGAAAACTGGCTAAGTAGGTAAGCAGAATCATGGCCTCATTCAAGTGGAACTCCATCACCAGCTTAGGTAGAAAGTAAGGGTGTGTACAGAACACAACCTTGTCTTTACAGAAAACAGAATATGTAGGATCTGTGATCAAAGCATGGATTTCAGACACTGCGCATAGAGGTGAAAGCCAGCAGAAATCCTGCTTTCCTAGTCAGATATTTCAAGTTGCATTAGGCTCAAAGGGCTTGCAAGTGATCATATCAAGCACAATATTGAGATCCCAAGGAATCACCAGCTTCCTGATGGGGGCCTCATATGCAAAATTCCCCTAAGGAACCTCCTTAACAGTGGTAACTGTGCCAAAGATAGGGGGCCTACAGGTCTGTGGTACACTGTTATAACAGACATGTGGACCTTAAAGGACAACTGCACTGACCCTGAAGGCCATTTTTCCCAGTAGAAGCAGTTTTTTTTTTAACTGGTTCAAATTCTGTTATTATTCCATCTATACTTGCCTATTACTAAATTTAGTGGCTTCATCTGATTTACACTCTGGTGTTAAGTACCATCTTAGAGCTGTATGATGTAGATTATATCCCTAACCACACAGTTCTATATTAGAATGTGTGTGCATTGTTCCAACAATGGAAGAGCTGAGTAAGGGACATAAACTACATCACACAGTTCTAAAATGACACTTACTATCTGTGTGTAAATCAGAAACACCCACTAGGACAACAAAACAGCCTGTAGAGATGGAACAGTAAATGAATTTGAACTAGTACTTAAAAATCAATTTCTACAGCGAAAATGACTTACAGGTTCAGTGCAGTTCTCCTTTAACTGTGGAATACTGCAGGCCAGCATCAGACCAGTCTAACAAGTACTTCAAAACCTTTTCTGGCTGACACTTAAAAGGCTCTATTGGGGTTTTAAAACATCAGATGGAAAAGTGTTTCCACTTGGCTGTGTAAGTCTTCACTCAGCCTACAGGATCTCAGAGACACTCGGAGACGCTTCAAACCTGTTCACTTATATCTTTCCAGGAGCCAGACCTGACGGTGAAGGAAGCGTAGATTGGGATGGACTAGTTGGCCCTGATCTTGGTGCAAAAGGTCCATCCAGAGTAACAGAATCCTCGATTTGCGGACTGACAGTCTATTCAACAGAGGAAACCATAACTGCTGAGTCCGGCGTGGGCCACTAAATTAATCTTGCTCCTGTGTGCCTCGAAATAGAACAGCACACCCTGAATGAGAGAGATTGGAGGGAATGCATGCAGAAGCAGATGGTGCTAAGGCAGTCTGAATGCATACTGACAGAAAAAGCCAGGTCCTCAACTTCTGGAGCAAAATCGAGGCAGTTTGGCATTGAATGGGAATGCAAAAAGGTCCACATTTGGGGTTCTCCACCTGTTAAATAGCAATCTCATGATGTCTGCTACTAGTGACCACTCATGAGGATCTGCTGCTGTTTAACATGCTTCATCTGTTAGAGTGTTCTGGACCCCCCAGCAGACAGATTCCTTGCAGCAGGGTCCCCTGCTCCAGGCACCATTCCCACATTCTCATTGCCCCCCTGCTTAGAGGATAAAAGTGTGTGCCTTGTCTGTTGACACGGTACATTACAGACTTGTCCATCTGAAGGAGGACTGTCTTTTGACTGACTATGCCACTAGGGCCTTTAGACTGTGAAAAACTGCATGCATCCCCAAAACATCTATGTGGAAATGTTTCTGTGATGAGTCCCAGACCCCTTTTGTCTGAAAATCCTGGCAGTGGCCTCCCCAGCACAGAAAAGAAAATGAAAGGAAACGGGAAACTGTTTAACCAGGAAAGGCGCACTAAGCCAAAGCCTGTTTCCAGGTGTGACCTAGGAGCAGAAGGAAGTTAAGTAACTTGCTCAGGGTCACACAGTATGCAAGTGAGGGCTGTGGGATTCAAACCCAAGTCTCCAGGTTTCCAGCTCAGTGCCCTAGACCACAGCACTATACTGCCTCCTACATAGAAACATAGAAGTTGATGGCAGATAAGGACCGCAAGGCCCATCCAGTCTGCGCATTTTTTCTACCTTATGAATGTGCCATAGGCCTGTACTCTGTCATGGCCTATCTATTAATACTCATCTGTATTGCTCCCTTATGCCTATCCCATGCCTGTTTGAAGCCCTGTACTGTATTCATATCCACCACTTCCTGAGGTAGGCCGTTCCATGCATTCACCACCCTTTCTGTGAAAAAGAACTTCCTCACATTCCCCCTTAATCGGCCTCCCTCCAGTCTCATGCTGTGTCCTCTTGTCCTGCAATTTTTCTTATATTGAAACATGATAGACTCTTTTACCTTGTTAATGCCCTTAAGATGTTTGAATGTTTCGATCATATCACCTCTCTCCATCCTTTGCTCTAGGGTATACATATTGAGCTCCATTAATCTGTCCTCATATGTTTTCTGATGCAGTCCCTGCACCATTTTGGTTTCCCTTCTCTGGACTGCCTCCATTTTGTTAATGTCCTTGTGCAGGTGTGGCCTCCAGTACTGCACACAGTACTTCAGATGGGTCCTAACCAGTGTCTTGTAAAGAGGGATTATTACCTCCCTCTTACGACTTGCAATATCCCTACTAATACACCCCAACATCCCTCTAGCCTTATCTACTGCTTTAGTGGTCTGCTTGGATGATTTCAGGTCATTGTGATGATGATGCCCAAGTCTCTTTCTTCCCTTGTGATTGCCAGCAACTCCCCTCCCAACCTATAGGTGGCTTCAGAATTTCTCTCCCTATGTGCAGGATGTTGCACTTCTTTGCGTTAAACCCCATTTGCCATTCTTCCAACCATTTTGCCAGTTTATCCAGATCTTTTCTCATTCTGCCCACCCCATCTGGATCATCTACTCTGTTGCAGATCTTGGTGTCATCTGCAAACAGACAAATCTTACCCTCCAGTCCATCTGCAATGTCACTGATGAAGATATTGAAGATTGGTCCCAGGACTGATCCCTGTGGTACCCCCACTTGTGACTTGCATCTCTTCTGACTGTATACTGTTTACCACCACTCTCTGCTTTCTGCCCGTCAACTAGTTTGCCACCCAGTTGACCAACATCTGACCCACCCCGAGCCTACCCAGCTTATTAATCAATCTTCTATGTGGAACAATATCGAAAACTTTGCTGAAGTCAAGGTAGGCGACATCAACCACTTCCCCTTAGTCCACCACTCTGGTTACCCAATCAAAGAAATCTATGAGATTAGTTTGACAGGACCTTCCTGTTGTAAACCTATGCTGTCTTGGATCCTGTGCTCCTATGGATTCCAGGTGTTGCACTATCCTTTCCTTAAGAAGTGCCTCTATACTTTTGCCCACTACTGAGGTAAGACTGACTGATCTGTAGTTCCCTGCCTCCTCCCTGCCACCACTCTTGCCGAGCAGGATCACATGAGCCCTTCTCTAGTCTTCTGGGACCTCTCCTGTGCTCAGAGGCTCACTAAACAGTTCTGATAATGGCTCTGCTAGTTCCACCCTTAGCTCCTTTAGTACCCTGGGATGTATGCCATCCGGTCCCATTGCCTTGTCCACCCTGAGCTTAGCAAGTTCTTGTAGGACCCTTTCTTTTGTGAAGGGACTAGTGCACACCCCCCCCCCCATGTCCATGGTGCTGAGTTGTGAGCCCTGCCCTACCTTCTCCTCCGTAAATACTGAGCAGAAGTATCTATTTAGGACAGATGCTTTTCCTTGGTCCTCCTCCTACTTACACTCCCCCTTATCCTCTTTGATCTTAGCAATACCCCCTCTGGACTTTCTCCTTTCACTAATGTAGATATAGAAAGTCTTGTCACCTTCTTTTACTGTTCATGCTAGTGTTTCCTTGGTTTGGGCCTTTGCCTGCCTTGCTGCCATCCCTGCTTCCCTTAGGGAAGTTTGGTATGCCTCCCTATCTTCATCCCGCTGCATTCTCTTATATTTCCTGAAGCCAGCCTTTTGGCTCTGACCTTTTCTGCTACTGTTTTTGAGAACCAAAGTGGTTTCCTTCTTCTTTTGCTCTTACTTTTCCCTCTAACACAATGGGATGTTGCTTCAAGTACTGTATCCTTAATGCTTGCCCACTTTGCCTGTACCCCCTCCCCCGTATTTCTTCTTGCCAGGGCTAGCTTAACTCTGTTGGCCATCTTATCAAAGTCAGCTCCTCTGAAGTCCCATATTTTTGCCTTGGAATAGGATGATTTAGTTCTAGTGGCCAAATAGAACCACACCATGATGGTCACTGGCTCCCAGGTGACCTTCTACCTGGAGATCTGTGATCCCTTCCCTGTTAGTCAGTACTAGATCTAGGATAGCCCTGTCTCTTGTGGGTTTTTGTACCAGTTGTTTGAGGCCCTCCCCCTGCAGGGAATCCACTATGTGTCTAGTTCTGGCAGATGTTCCTGCTGGTATTGACCAATCTGTATCTGACATGTTGAAGTCTCCCATTATCAGAACCTCCCATTTAGCTGCCATGTTTTGTATATCTTCTTACAGTAATGTGTCTATGTCCTCCCCCTGGTCTGGAGGCCTGTAGACAACCCCAGTTTGTATGGCTGTCCCATTTCCAGTTTCCAGGGTGACCCACAGTTCTTCTGGCTCCTTATGTGTATTCTGAATTTCTGTAGCTTTGATATTGTCATTGACATAAAGGGCCACTCCACCCCCCTTTTTGCACCTTGGTCTCTTCTGAACAGTACATAGCCAGGTACTGAAGTCTCCCAAGTGTGGTTACTGGTGAACCATGTCTTGCTAATGGCTACTATGTCCAGTTTAGCCTCTGTCATTGTTGCCTGCAGGTCTGGGATCTTGTTTCCCAGAATGCGAGCATTTGTGTACATGATTTTCCACTGGCCAGATTTCGGTGTGTTAGTTGTTGGGCGAGGTCCAGCATTTCCCCTGCGCATTGTATGGGGAGCTGGACCTTTTTCCTTACCTGGTGATGCAAATGAACTACAAACATGCTGAACTCCTGTTTGATCACTAGCTGAGGGGTGAGGGGTGTTCTTCCCATTCAACGTATCAGGTGCTGCACCCCCTCCCCATTTGCTAGTTTAAATATTCTGTAAAGACGTCAAACGTCTGCCCCAATGCACTGATTCCCTCCTTAATCAGATGCAGTCCATTGAATTTAAAGAACTTTTGCTCCCAAAACTGTTGTCAGTTACATACAAATTTGTGTCCTTTTTCCTGGCACCAGCCCTTGAGCCACATGTTTAGCTCCCTTATCTCCCCTTCTCTGACCTTCTGTTCATCTGCCCCCCTCTTCCAGACTGGCAAGATCTCAGAGAAGGAGATGCTGGATGAAATGGATGACAGTTTGTCACCCAGTCTGCTCAGGTGTTCCTTGGTCTCCACAACTGACCAGCTGGCGAGATCGTTAGTCCCTATGTGTACCAGGATGTCGATGTTTCCTCCTGCTTCCTGCACATTTTTAGCAATGCAGTCAGTGTCTCTCCACGCTGATGTACCTGGGAGACATCTGAGCATTACCCCCAGCTGGAGGTAGGTATCAACCCCCTGAATCATGGAGTCTCCTATGATCAGAAGTGTTTTGGATTTGCTTTTTTTGTTTTGGTGCCTGTTTTGGGTGAGTTTTGTTGTACTAGCTCCTGTGCTGCAATGTCCTGCTCTGCAGTGTCCTCTGCCCCTTTGTTTGATTTCGGAGATAGAGGCAGATACCTGTTTGTAGTTTTTATATGGTTTGTGGAGGTGATACGTTGAAGACCACTGAGTGATGGGCACCCAATTTGCCCCTCCTAACCACCTGCCAACCTTCGAGACCAACTACCCTCTGTGGTTGAGGTGCTTCTGTTGGATGTTGGGGAAATGGCGGGTGGTTCTTATAATATATTTTCTCCTGAATATGCGATATGAGGCATGCAATCTCTGCCCTTGCTGTCTGGAGCTGAGCCCTTAGATCTCCAATAGTCCAGCATGTAGGACAGTGTCCTAAATCCTGTATCACTGCCCTTTTGAAAAGTGTCCTGCAGCACCTGCAGTTAATAATATCCACTCCAGATGAGTTGCTGGGTTTATAACCTGGTCAGAGTAATTAGAAGGAGGAAATGAAAGCAAAAGCTTGATTCTGTGTTTTTTTTTTTTTTATAACTTGTTATAACAAGTTAAATTACTTGTGCCCCTGTAAATGAGGTCCCTGTGTGGATATCCCTCTGATCCTCCCCTTTCTGCTTTGCTACAAGAAATGTAACAACTGTGCTACCCTATAAAAGGAGTGTAGCGTAGGGTGGTTGGGGATGGGGTGGGTGGCTGGGTCCTTCCCCTGCCGAAAAAGAAGAATCACAGATTAAAGAAACTAGGAGGTAACAGCAGAAACAATCAACCAACAAATGCAGTAGCCCTGAAAGCTTTGCCTAATGATAGATAAAACTGTAAAACCTGTAAAGCACCACCTGTAATAATTTCACAGAAGATATACCCTGTAAAAACACTTTGCTACATAGAAAAATAGAGCAGTAACAGAAGGTATACCTGGCAAAAAAACAATTTTAATCAGAGAAGATTACAGCAGTAATCTGTAAACACAAACCTGTAGGCACACCCTATAATAATGCAACAGAAAATATACCCTAAAACAACAATTTGAATCAGAGAAAAATAAAACAGTAAAATGTTAGCAACAAACAGTAACAACCCCTGTGAGTACAAAAGAAAATAATAACACACAGTACATCTCCCTAGCCAAAAGAAGCCTTAATCTTTTTCCTTGCTGTGATAAGGTTCCTTGCTCTGTCCTTACAAGCAACCTAGAAGAAAAGAGCTCAGGTGAAGCTAGGTGCCTTTGCCAGCAAACCTAGTCTTCCACCTCCAAGGTATCAACTAACCTGACCTTTTAACCCTTCCTTCCATTGGAAGTTACTAACAGTTTGTCAGCTCCACCCTCAGTTACACACCTAATCCCCTGGAAGAGCTGTGAGAGGAAAGCAATCAGCTCCTTCAATGTGAGAAGGAGACTGCAACGCCTCTGAGACCAAACCAAAAAAAACCTTTCAGCAAAAAAATAAAATAGTAGCAAACAGTAATTTTGCTTAGCCTAATGATAAAAAGTCACAAAAATATAAGCACCACCTGTAATAATTTCACAGAAGATATGCCCTGTAAAAAACACTTTGCTACAGAGAAAAATAAAGCAGTAACAGAAGATATATCTTGCAAAAAACAATCTGAATCAGAGAAGATTACAGTAGTAATCTGTAAACACCAACCTGAAGGCACACCCTGTAATAATGCTGCAGAAAGTATACCCTGCGACAACAATTTGAATCAGAGAAAAATAAAGCAGTAAAATGTCAGCAACAAACAGTAACAACCCCTGTGAGTACAAAAGAAAATAACTCACAGTAAATCTGCCTAGCCAAAAGAAGCCTTAATCTTTTTCCTTGCTCTGATAAGGTTCCTTGCTCTGTCCTTACAAGCAACCTAGAAGAAAAGAGCTCAGGTGAAGCTAGGTGCCTTTGCCAGCAAACCTAGTCTTCCACCTAGGCAGGCATCTGTGGTGAGGGTTACCTTTGCTTCCAGTAGGGAGAAGAGGAAGTCCTGGAGGAGGTGTTCCTCCACAGACCACAACATCAGAGACCTCACAAGAGCTTTGGTAATTTGAATGGGGTAATTCCAAAGGTGTGATTCTTGAGACCACTGGGTACTGAGCATCCACTGAGTCACTTTCCTGTGCAGCCTTGTTAAGGGTAATGTGAACACCGAGGATGCTAAGAGTCCCAGCATGGGTCACATGGAGTGAGCTGACATAGTCTTGCATTCCATGATGGAAGCATGCCATCTGCAAGATTGCTTGTACTCTGTCATCTGGAAGGAAGGCCTGAGGCTGACTAATGTCCAGAACAGTCCCTATGAACAGAAGTACCTGAGAGTGTTTCCAGCCAAGACTTGGCAGGGTTCAGCAGGACTCCCATGGACTTTAGAAATTGCAAGGCAGTGGCCACTACCTGTTCTGTCTCCTGTCTGGACGGGCTTATGAGCAGCCAGTTGTCCAGGTACAGGAAAACTTGTGGTCCTGGTTTTCTGATGTGTGCTGTGGGTACTGCAAAGCACTTTGGATTTTCCTTGGCACTGCAAGTGTTTACAAAGGGAAGGATTCTGAACTGGTAATGCTGCCCTTCCACACAGAACCAGAAGTACTTGTGGTTGCTAGGGTGCACCAGTATGTGCTGATATGCGTCCTGCACATCCAAGAATGCTAACCAACCCTCTTGTTTCAGGTAAGGTACCAGTGATCCCAGAGTAAACCATTTTGAATTTTTCTCAATCTGTGTACTTGTTTAGTTTTCTAAGGTTGAGAATGAGGCCCATGCACCCTAATTTTTTGGGTATAAGGAAGTAGTGTGAGTAGAACCTTTTGTCCATTCTGACTCTGGCACTATCTCCACTGCTCTGTTGCTCAGCAGACCTACTATCTCCAGTGCCAGCAGCTCCGACATGTAAGCTGACAAGGGTAATTTCCTCTTAGGTGGATTGTCTGGTGGGGTTTCCAACAATTCCAAGGAGTACACCTCTTGGATGATCCTTAAAACCCAGCTGTCAGTCAAAATTCTAGATTCTAGAATGCTGGCACCAGCACAGTGTCTGTGTGGCGCTCCTATAGCTAAATGAACATTTTCTATATTTTTTCCTAATGTTTTAATATTTCTTGTGTACAGTTTGTGGATTGAGAAGGAGGGTACTACCGTTGCCTACAGGAAGGTGTGGGAATTGTGTGTTTGATGTTGGTTGGGAGCAGGATAGTCACCACATTTGTTCTGTGGTGAATCACATCTAGTATACATTTCTATCTTATTTCTACACTGTAGTTTGGAAAGTGGGGTTGTCCTTGTTACTGTGTGGTGGCCCATTAAATTACAGAATTGCTCCCCCCCGTCCTGCATTACATATGTAAGCCTCTCCAAGGCAAGAGTTTGCAGCATCAGTGCCTTCCATTGTTGTATAGTGGGTCTGACTGCTGACACCCACATATTGAGAATACAGTGTTGACCCATAATTAGTATGACTCTAAGCCATTATGGTAGTGGGGTCCATTCTGCATCTCCTATATCCCCTACCCCAAACAACATTACCATTGGCAACTGCAGAATTGGTCTATCTGCAAGTGTCTGCACTTCTTGGCTCACCTCCCTCCAGAACTCCTGCAGGACAGGGCAGGTCCAAAAGTAATGATAGTAAGAGACTATACCCGCCTCACACTTGGGGCATACCAGGGAGACCTCAGGATTAAACTTACTAACAATCAGTGGAGGGCAGTATAGTCTATGACAGAATTTATAGAAGGATTCTTTATACTTATTACAAATCAGGATGCCCTGATGCAGCTGGGTCATGACCTTCCAGGAATCCTCTGTAATAGGAATCCCCATATATCTTTCCCAAAGCTGCCTAGTTTTATGTGTCATATCTGAGAGTAACTACCTACCCACCTTAGCAACCCTTCGTATGGTACCTTTGGGATTCCTCCACCCATCTTGTATCAATTGTTCAACTTGGCTCAATATAGACTCAGTGTCAAGTGTTTTCCCCAGAGTCTTGCAGTATGCACTGACCTGTAAATATCGAAAGAAATGTTGGTGCCCCAACCCTGTTCTGGCTCAGAGACCTTCAAAAGAGATTAACCTTTCCCTAGTGTATCGGTCTCACAGACATCTTATACCACTAGTCTCCAAGTCTTTAAATCCAGAATCTGCCAGGCTAGGAATAAAAAAAGGGTTCTCCGCCACCAGCAGGAGCAGGGTTGCCTCCTGTGCCCTCCCTCTCTGGTGAGTCATATGTCACCAGCTGTCCAATACTGATCTGACCAGTGGGTTTGGCTTGGGTAGTCCTGCATAAGCTCTCCAGCCTCTCCCAGACAGATACACTGAGACCCTACCAGGACAGCCCCTCTCCTCAAGGTCTAGCCAGCCTGCCTCTCAGAGTCTGCCCACCCAGTCCTGTAGGTAGCGACGCTGTATAGCTAGGTGATAAATACCCAGGTCAGGAAACTGCAATCCCCCTCTCTCAATCAGGGTCTTTAAGCGAGGAAGGCCCACTTGAGGTCACTTTCCTTGTCACAGAAAGTTTGAAAAAGACTTTTCTAGTCATTTGGTATCTGCTCTTGTTAATCCCACATGCATGCTATACAAGATTCTGGGCAAGATATTTATTTTGAGCAAATTTATTCGGCCAAGCCATGTAATAGGCAGTTTACCCCATCTACCTAGGTCAGCTATAATCACCTGCAATAGAGGGGTATAATTACCTTTGGGATTCCTCCACCCATCTTATATCAATTGTTCAACTTGGCCCAATATAGACTCAGTGTCAAGTGTTCTCCCCACAGTTTTGCAATATGCCCTGACCCCAGCAGTGTCAGTGGCTCAGTAGGTAGCACACTTGCCTCTGAGGCCGGGAGATCAGAGGGCTGTGGGTTCAGTTCCCACATCTGGCACTTGGGTTAATATCCCAGTACAGACACTGTAGTGCAGCATGAGAGGGGTGCTGCACTTCTGAGGTGCCGTCTTTCAGATGAGAAGTTAAACCAAGGTCCCACCTGCCTGGATTGGTGGTAGTTCAGGTGGATGATAAAGATCCCATGGCACTTTTCGATAAGAGTAGGGGAAATTTTTATTGCAAAATTCAAAAACAAACTCAATTGAACATACTGACAAAAAGAGAGAAAAAAACACAATAAACAATCATAATACAAAGAAATCTCTGTCAGACCAAAAAAACATACAGCACTCATCCAGTGTGAGAAAATCCAAAAAATAAAACAAAAAATTAATCTCATAATTGAATTCATTATTAACCAACCCAAGTAATCCCCTTCCAAAAATATGCACAAATAACATCACCCATAGTTGCTTTCTCAAAAGTATACACCTTTTTTATTTCTATTTGTAAGCTAAATAAAATACCCTGTAAATTAACTTCTTTATTCTGTAATACTCTTTGGCAGTAAGCTTGCCAAATCACCCATTTTATACATGCCAATAGTACATGAACTGTATGTTTATTCCAATGAGACCATAACTCAGTCAACTGTCCTTGTATTAACACTGCGTAAGTCATATTGGCAATTGGTGTTGCACCCCAGAAGGATGCCAAATCTGACCAGAAGCCTTTTATTCTAGTACATTCAAAATACAAATGCTGTCTACCTTACCTTCACAACCATTTTCTGAACAATTTCTTTCTTCCATACATTTATGTTTTTGATTGCCCTTTACATTTAGTTTTCCATGTCCACACAACCATACCACGTCCTGCATTTTTCTAGGAATTCTAGGTTCAGTGATACATTCCAAGAGTTGTTTGCAACTGACCCCATCATCAAGTACAAAGACTGGAGTCTCAAAATAACATTTTTCAACCAGGATATAATAAAATTGTTTCCTTGACTGATTTAAAAACCATAGTAGTTCTATCTTCCAAGTTCTAATATATTTCAAAGTAATTTGTACATACATAGGAAGCAGTTTATCAGATGTGTGCCATTTTCCCCTTCCCCAAGCTGTCAAAAAATCTGAACTCCATTCCTGCATTATATCCGTCCCTATAGACTTAATACCCATTATCAGTGGTTTCACATTAGTGTAAAAAAATTAGAAAAGAAAAACACCAATGGTTGTAACATATCTAAACCACCCTCTTTCTATGAACGATAGGTATGAGCTCTCTTAACTGGGTTGAGTCTACTACCCCACAACAAGGTAAAGAACAAACCTTGTATTTTTGTGTGCATACTATACAGTAATGGATAAATATGAGATACATGGAGAAAGAGTGGCGCAATGTACGTTTTTAAAAGAAAAAAAAATTTCTTACATGTCATTTTCCAGGATTTCCAAGCTTATATTTTCTGAAAAGCCAAATCATAAGCTATATCCCAGTTCTGTTGTCCAGTGTTGGATTTACCAAACCAAATTCCCAATATCTTAATTGATTCCGCAGCTACAGGAATTGGAAAAGCAAACTCCACATGAACTTCCCCTACAGGCATTATCAAGCTTTTACTCAAATTTAACCAAATTCCAGTATGTAACTGTTTGTCATCAAAAGTTTGCAATGCTCTTTTCCCATCCTCCACTGATGCTACCGTCAACACACAATCATCTGATTAAGCCACTACTTTTTTATATTTCATGCCAGAATTGCTAACCATTGGAGCTATATTTCCTGAGTTTTCAATTAATCGCAATATTGGATCCAAGCCAAAAATATACAAGAGAGGGCTTAAGGGACAACCCTGTCTAACTCCCTTTCTAACAAAAACTGGAATTCCCAAGTGCCCATTAATCAAAGGCTGTACTTGAGCTGAACTATAAAGTAGTTTTATAAGGTCTACAAATTGCAATGGTATACCATATGCCCTTAATTCTGTCCATAAATAATTATGATTAATAGCATTAAAAGCCTTTTCTTGGTCAATAGACAATAGATATCCTTTAGTAGCAGAAGACAGGCCTTGTTCCATGATTTCACGAACATGTAACAAATTTTGATCAATTGTATGGCCAGGAAGTGCACATGTTTGCATTGGAGAAATCACTTGTAGTGCTATTTTAGTCAGTCTTGCCATTAATATTTTAGACAAGATCTTATAATCGGAATGAAGTAAAGTCAATGGCCTCCAATTATGAATGTTTCTTGCATCCCCTTTCTTACATAAAAAGATCATGATACCCTCCAGTCATACTATGCCTGAGTCTATTTTCTTTCTGTATAGATTCGTATACCTTTTGTAGTATAGGCGTTACTTCATCGAGAAAAGTTTTATAAAACTCATTAGGTATGCCATCCAAACCTGGGTCAGTACCAGTTGACAATCCTTGGATTGCCAATCTTACTTCTTCACCAGATATAGGGTGCAGTAAAAAGTCTTTGTCTATATCCGGTACATCAGGGACATCTGTGTCCCACAACTTAAATGGCTCTGTGTGACAATCATGTTGTTGTGAAAAAGTGGTATAAACATAGTGTTGTATTTCTTGCTGTATAGTATCTTGGTCATCCACTATTTTCCCATTGGCAGCTAATAATGTTGTAAATAGTTTATGTGTTTTACAAGTTTTATCTGTATCATACGGATTCACCAGGTCACTCTGGCCCTTAGTTAAAAACTTTTGTTGTAGACCCGTCTGAATATTCCTTTTTTTTATATAAGTTATCATATCATCTTTTAATTGAGACAAGGTAGCTAGACGTTCATTTGATGTTCCATTAGGTTGTGTCCAGAGTTTTAAATATTTTGCTCTTAAACTTAAATATGAAATATATCCATGTTTTGCTTCCCTACTGGTCAATAGAATCATTATTTCCTTAACATCTCTTTTGGTGTCTTCCCACCAATCAATTGGGCTGTCATAAAGGAAATCAAGATTTAAATGTAATGTTAACAATTCCCGTAAGTTAAATTTATATATATTATCTTGAAGCTTGGAAGAATTCATCTTCCAATAGCTTCTACCGACAGTAATTTTATGTGAAAAACCTACAGTCAATCGTAAGGCAAGATGATCTGAGGTTTCTAAAGGTATAACCCTAATATCCTTACATGACATTCTCTCTGATATAAACCAGAAATCAATCCTGGTACTAAGGGAACCCTTATAGAATGTATGACATGAATTCGCTTTAAGGATATCATAAGCAGCTTTTAAGGAATGCTTATGAAGAATAGATAGCAAGACATTAGTATCACAATATAGTTTTTCATTCTTACATCCCCAGTCTTTGGAGCTAAGACCACAATTAAAATCACCACTCCACAAAATCAATTTTGACATATGTAAAAAAGGTTCTATCAGCCTAAATAGTTCAGCCCTGAGAGCCTTGGATTGTGGCGCATAAATATTAATATATCTATACATAATAGTATTAATCTGAACATCAAGGATCAATGCATGCCCAAGATAGATATCTAATACTTTAGAGAATTTAATCTCAGTATTCTGAACTAAAATCCCAACCCCTGAACACATATGATACCCTATGGACCATAAGGATGGACCCCATCTCCAACCTTTTTGAGCTTGTTGTGTATCAAAGAGATCATGCAGCCTGGTATCCTGTAAAAAATAAATATTACTAACCCCCTCCCATAAACTACTAAATGTGATCTGATGTTTCTCTTGTGATTTAATACTATTCACATTAGATGTGGTAAATATCAGCTGATCCATTAAGAGAGTAAGAAGGGGGGAATAAAAAGAATCATGAAGGAATCAAAGAACAAAAAAAACACTATCATTTATGTTTTTTTCTTTTCTTTCATTTTACACCCTCCTTAAGCTGTACATCACATGCTGTTTCAGTTTGAGAAGATGTTATGGAAGAGACATCTGAATCCTTATCATCTTCTCCATCATCCAAGTCCATCAGGGCATCACAAGAACTCTGTACAGAGGTAGTTGGTAAGCAAGTAGCATTTCCTGCCCCCATTAAATGCTTCGTCTGAGTCTTAGCTCTTGTGACCCTCACAAAAGGGGATCCGTAGTGTCAGGAGGTTTCATTTGATTTGTACTTGTCATATCATCATGTTGTTCTTCCAAACAATACTTCCAGTATTGTTACCATTTTCTGTACTTTGTACAATGTTTTGTTCCAGATCAGGTGTGATTAGAATATGGCCCTGTACAGGTGGTGCAGTAGTTAAGCCTGCATCCCGAGGCTCAGCGATGGGAGCTTCTTGAAACTTATCTGTAACTGCACACTGAGCATCTCAGCCCTTAGTTTGTTCCTGATGTCTAATTTCCTCCCTGGCTAATAACACTGTAGGAATAGTAGGGTTCAGGATATCCTGCATTCTTGCTTTCTCCTTTTGTGCATTAGTGACATATAGATCCTGTTCAACTCTTATGGATTGATCTATGCTGTTATGTGAGGCCCATATACAAGTACGAAAGGTGTGGCCTA
Source organism: Neoceratodus forsteri (assembly GCA_016271365.2). Taxonomy (NCBI): domain Eukaryota; kingdom Metazoa; phylum Chordata; order Ceratodontiformes; family Ceratodontidae; genus Neoceratodus; species Neoceratodus forsteri. The sequence continues at coordinate 426,914,505 of CM028138.1, forward strand.
CCTCTTCACATAAATTGCATTTTGGGGGTTGTCGACAATGTGCTCCAACATGTCCCAGTTCTCCACATAACCCACAATGCTGTTAATCACAGACATTGCTAATGTGTCCCACATCCCCGCACTTACAGCATGCTCTAGGCTGGCCTTGATAAAACAACACTCCTCTGTCTCTACCCAACAAAAAACAGTTGGGCAAGTGCTGATGGACTCCATTGTCTTGACGTAACAATATTTTATACTTCCATCCACCAGTCCACAGGTGTTCTTCGTCCAAAATAGGTTCAGGATAACCTTTTACTGTACAACGCTGCTTGAGCCAGTAAGTGATGTCAGCAACGTTCACCCCTTCATTGCGAAAAAGTATGGTTATTATTTTGAAACTGGGCCTTGTCAGGGGTATAGCCAGAAAAGGCTTCCATAGTGGAGTAGATTTTAAAAGATGATATTGTTTCCAAAATCTGTCTAATCCAGCAGGGTGCTTAAAAGTGATATCAAAAATAGTGTCTCCTGGCATGTGGATTAAGGCATAAATCTCATATGCAAAATATTTCATGCTATTCTTTAAAAGTGCTTGGCCTACAAAAATTCTGTCAGGAATATCAGACATGTCTCCCTTATATCTTAGACGAACAGCATTTCGTTTTACTGCAGGCTCTGTTAAGCTTCTTGGGTTCTCTGGGAAGAGATGTTGTGCAGCATTAGAATGCCATACATTTGTACTTCTCTCATCTGCATTTATAGGTGTTGGGGATTCATTTATCAGATTGGCCTTAGTTGGGGGTTCCTTTTGCACAGAGACTTGTGAATGGGAGTCTCCTTCCAGTAATCTTATGTCATCCATAATATTAGAAGGAATATTCAGGGCTTCATTATTCATTCCAGTAAACCCTGTATCCTGCCCCAGTGTGATGTTATCTGATCCAGTTAAAGGAACTTTTAAAACTCCCTCTAATATATTCATTATAGGAGGGTTAGAGTCATTTACTACTGTCAAGTTAGCATCCCAACCATCAAGTACTGGGCTATGCACCCATCCAGCTCCTTGAATAGCTTTAGCTACCCAGTCAGGGTCAGTTCGAGCCGCTAGAACATCATCTATCGTTTTGCCTCTCACCCCATACCCTTGTTTACCTTTCTCCTTCTTGCCGTCTTTAGTGCCAGCTAAATCATGGCCTGATGCCTCCAGGGAGACTCCTATAGTAAATGTTACAGGTCACAAAGGGAGAGACAACACCCCTTCTTTAACTTTAGGCATTTCTAGAGTATCTATAACCACTTTTTGCATTATCACATTTTCGTCAGCATGTGGACAATTAATCTCACTCTCAGATATTGTAGAAGATTTTACCTGAGGAGTCAGGTGTCTAAGATCCTGATCCCTGTCATTAGCCACCATTGGGACCGTTCTCACAGGCTCCATAACCAACGCCTGACATTGTTTCCTGTCGGCATCACATTGCACCCGGACCTCCTTGTCCTTCACTCTCTGCTGTTCCAACTTCTCCAATTCAGCATGCAACTGGTTCCGTCTTTCAGCAAAATTTAATTCTTCTGTAAGAAGCTGTTTACGGAGATCCTCCACTGATAAATCACTTCCTATGGATTCCTGGGCAGGCTACACATCCATCGATCCCACAGTACCACCTGCATTAGTACTTTCCAGCGGTACGTTATTTTCCATGTTTCCCGTTATTGTTGAAACAGTCTCAATAGGCATATGGACTGAGGAGGAGACCAGCTCCTCTGCCCTGCTAACGTTCGTCCTCTTCTCCTGCAATGGGAGACTGGCATCACAGTACCAGTAGCAATGCCCCCCCACACAGGGTAGGGGAATTGTTTATTAGAACTTGAAAGCAAATTATATACAAAAAAGTGTTGCGTCACACAAAATCACAATACAAAAATATAAAGGTAAACATAAATAAGTATTACATCATACAATCAGTATAAGCATTCATTTCCACATTTTAAAAACTTACTAAAGAAATGCTGAACCCCCTCCCAAGGAGTAGGAGAAGTTTTATTCAAAACTCCAAACAAAACCCATACAAAACAGTGTTAAAGCACACGAAAATAAAATATAAAACATAAAAAATAAGTAGTATAGATATACTTGTTCAATTCTTCTTGACAATACCAACTTAAGATATAATGCACTTCTCTCTTGCTTAAAACTACCCCACATCCAAAAACCAGTCCATATGACGCCACCTCTCCTGAAAAAGGGAGAGTGAACAAGTTAGAAAATCCAAATCCCTGAAATGTTTAAAAGAATTAGATACTGTCCAGAACAATTCCTCAGCAGTAATCCTTCTTTTATACAAGGTCAATTAGCATCTCGTATGCCATATATGGTACTTGAGTATTAACAAAAATAAATGAACAGTCCCTAAATCATACTTATTCCATTTTTTAGGTAACAAATCCAACAACAAAATGTCTCTAGTAATAAAAGAAAAAGGAAAAGAAGGCCACTGTGAATATAGAAAAGACTAAAAGGACAAAACAAAAGGACATTAAAAAAATAAATGATCTATAGTTTCCAATACCCCATGGCAAATGTCATCTCTAGGGCACACTCTCTCAGCAATTTCTTTATGCTTCAAGTTATTCCGTACATTTAATTTGTCATGAACACCTAACCAAAGGACATCCCACATTTGCCCCTGTAATCTAGGATTAATTAACATTGTCCATATAATAGCAGTTTCACTTGGAGATTTAATCCAGTATCTAGAAACTTCAATAAAAAAACTGGAAACAATATACACATACATCTCCTTCCTAGAAAAAGTTAATAACTGTCTTTTTGTAATACCCCATATCTTCAATTTCCCCAAAATATACTGCATATAGGAAGGAAGGCCCTGAAGTGATTTTTGTTTTGGAATGGCGGACTCAATACCCCAAGAAATAATCCAAGGGTCCACTTGGTCAGAAACCCAGGGATTCCAAACCTTAAAGCCCTGTCCCAACACAGGCTTCAAATTCCCATATAAAAATAAAGAAAAGAAAAAAAACAATAGGGTGAACCATCTTTGATAGGATGATACAAAACCCCTCTTTTAATCGGATTAAGCCGGCTACCCCAGATACATTGAAAAAATAAGCCATAAAGTACAGTCTCCAATCATACAGTTAGAGGAAAAACCACACATAAATATAAAAACATCGGCAATAAAAAGGTTTTAACCATATAAATTCTTTTCAATTTGGACATATGCCAAGAGTTCCACTTCCCAATTTTCACCCTAGCTTCTGATATAATAAGAGGCCAATTATAAGTACTCATGTCTCCAGTACCAAAAAAAAACCCTAACAATTTCTGTCATCGAGTCTGACATGGTATGTCCAAGGAAAACGGAATTTTAGGAACCAGGTCTCCTACAGGAAGGCATATACTTTTGGCGATATTAATAGTGGTATGAGATAACAAAGAAAAATACTTAATTTCCTTAGCAGCCATACTTGCTGATGCCTGGTCCCCCAACACCAAGCACATATAATCTGCATAGGTTATACTTTTAATCTCTACATCCCCACTATGTACTGAAAGACCTCTAATATTGTCATGTAGCTGTAATTTCCTTAAAAGTGGATTTAAAGCCAAAATATACAATGCCGGACTCAGGGGGCAACCTTGCCTAACTCCCCTCTGAACTGGACAACTAGCCCCCACCCAGCCATTCACATAAGGTTTAACCACAGCCTTCTGGTAATATAACTTAAGCCAGTCCAGGAAGATATCCGGAAAACCATGACCTCGAAGTACAGTCCATAAGTAGTCATGACAAACAGTGTCGAAGGCCTTAGTTTGATCCAACCTTACTAAATAACCACTCACTTCCTCTCCAGAACCCTTTTCCATAATTTCCCTACGCAAAATAAGTGCATCTGTTATCTTTCTCCCAGGAACAGCACAAAACTGTGTGGGGTGAATTATATCTTCCAAAACCAAAGCTACGATACAGCAATTTTGCCAAGATTTTACTACCTGTATTTAAGAGTAATAGGCACCAATTATCCAAAAGGGATCTATCACTAGTTTTGAATAGAAAAAAAATAAGTCCATCATACATACTACCTGGTAAAGTACAGGAATTTAGAAAAAAGTTGTAAGCTGCAACAATCTCTGATTTAAGTAATGGGAAAAGTAATTTATAAAATTCATTTGGGAGGCCATCAGGCTCTGGGACTACACCTTGTTTTAAACCAGGGATAATGGAACCCAACTCTTGTTTAGTAACTGGGGCAATCAAAGAAGATTTCAGAGAGTCAGGAATTTGTGGCAGATCACAGGAGCCCACCCAATCAAGAACTTCTTTTTCAAGGATAGCTACAGAAGAAAATGTATGCTGTACAAAACGTTCAACTTTCTGCATAATATCCAAGTTCACAAACTTCTCAGACCCATCCTTAGACCTAAGGGAGTACATGACTTTATTTTGATGCTGGACAGAGCAGGAATCAAAAGGATTCACACTGCATTGTTTCCCAGTGCATCCCCTTTTCTGTTCAGCTTCTAAGGATTTCATCCTATCATATTGTAGACTTATCAATTTGTACTTAAGTTGTTCTATTTGTTCAACATAGGGAATCCCAGTAGAAACCTGTAAAGACTGCAATAAAGCTAGCTGATCCTGTAAAACCTTATAATCCTCTTTTTTTGTACCATTTAATTTACCCATCAGCTGAAAATATCTTTGAAAATAGGCCTTACTATCTGACCACCATTCTTCTAAAGAATCATATAAAAAAGCTACAGATTGTCTGGCTTGTATCAGGGCATGAAAACCCCTCCTTATCTCTTCATTGTCCATCAAACTTAGATTTAACCTCCAATACTCCTTCCCCCTGGCGGTAACAGCAAGATCTGAGAGAGAAACAACAAGAAGACCATGGTCAGAAGTAGCAACTGGTGTCACAATGTTATGCCTAATAGTTAAATTTGGGGATGAAAACCAAAAATCTATCCAAGTAGATAGGAGTCCCTTAAAAAAGGTATGGGGGGTTGGAAATATCAGGAAAAGCAAAGGCATCAACAAGCCCAATCAATTTTAAAACATGATTAAGGTACTGTGAATCACAATAAAGCTTGGAGACCCTGGGACCCCTATCTGAAAACAATCTACTCATATTAAAGTCACCACCAAAGAGTACATATCTAGATGTAAAAAGATATGGCAAAATAAGTTTAAACAACTCTATCCTAGCAGATTTAGTCTGAGGGGCATATACATTTATGAGACGAAAATCCATCTCCTGGAGTTGCACATCCAACAAAAGGGCCCTACCTGGGAAAATGTCCACAAAATGAAGAACTTTAACATTATGAGTGGAAAAACAAATTCCCACCCCACTACAAAGATCAGTCCCCCCTGACCAAAAACTAGCTCCCCAAACCCAAGCATCCTTCCCTATCTTAATGTTGTTTTGGGACTGTAACCTGGTATCCTGAAAAAAACCCACATCAAAACATAAATCTGAAAATAAAGAAACACTATTCATGTTGACAGAGACTATAGTCAAGTCATAATGGCTTAGACCCAGGACAGAGACCAAAAAGGGATTCAAGGTACTTTCCTAGAGGAGGCCCTGATACCCATTTGCCTCCTCCTAGTTCGGCTGGCAACAGTACCTTCCGGATTTTCAGTATCCGAGGGGGCTTCAGCCTGTGAGGAGGCCCAAGATGCTGTATCAGAGTCTAAATCATCCTCAGATATATCCTCCCGAAGAGGATGAAAAGGATTGTCATGAACAATCACCTCCACAGAACTCCCAGGGTCAGTCTTACTCTTTCTTCCCTTCGCCCCCCTTTTTTTTTTTACTTCCTGGAATCCATCACCCACAGGAGGAGGGGGCCTGGGGGGGCCATAGAGTCTGAAGACTGAGAGATATCCCCAGGGACAAGGGTAACCTCCCCACCCCAACCGAAGAGTCCACCAAAGCAGCAGTAACCGAATTGGCCATAGTTGGAGCCACCAAATCTGAGGTACAGTATTTTGGGAAGATGGAGAAAAACCCTGAAAGCCAGAGGGCGATTTAGATTTCTGGATATAAAAATCCTGGATAGTGAAGTTTGTGTCAGCAGTATTACGAGATGCCCAGGGGCAAATTGGAAAGGAAAGCCCCTCCTCCTCACACAAGGTACACTTCAAAGGGTTTTTACAATGGAAACTCGTGTGGCCCAATTCTCCACAGAGAATGCACTTAAGCATCTCACAGTTGGGGCTAATGTGTCTGGCAGACCCACATTTAAAGCACCTACAGGGTTGTCCTGGATAAAAAATGAAACCCTTATCCCTCCCAATGTATAGACAATTTGGCAAGTGTTTTAAGTCAGTGCCTTCATACTGTAATTTAACTTTTATTTTCCAACTCCCATTCCAAAAACCTTCCCCATCTAAAATGGGCTCAGGGGTACCTTGCACCTCACATCTTTTATCCAGCCAATAGAGGATATCTTGAATATTGACCCCCCTCGTTACGAAACAGAACAGTGATAACCCGAAAAGATTGTTTGGTTAAAGGAATAATTTGGAAGGGGGTCCAAAGGGGATTGGTCTTTAGATTCATATACCTAGTCCAAAACTTCTCCAACAAATCCGGAGTTTGAAAACTAATATCAAAAGTGGATTCCCACGTTGCATGAATGAGAGCATAAACATCAGCAGGGGTAAAATGCAAGGATTGTTTCAACAAAATCTTTCCCACAAAAAAACAATCAGGAGGCGTCTCCATACCCCTTAGATACCGAAACCGCACAGTATTCCTTCGCTTAGCAAGTTCCACAGGCTTTCTAAAAAGACTGGCAAAGGTTGGGGAGGAATCGGTCTTTTCAGCCAAAGGGGGATCTGGGGCAGAGTCCAAATCAGGAGTCGCCACAACCGGCGGCAGAGCTATATCCACAGAGGGAGTTTGCAGGCCTTGTGGAGACACAGTCAAAAGGGGGGAAAAGAAACAGTACCTGAAAGCTCCACCTTCTCTTGATGCTCTAAAGCAGCCCCAACCAAAGGAGAGTTCACAAACGATTCCTTGACAGCTTCTTGCACAGCACCCTCCAATATCGGAGCACTGCAGCTGTCCACACGCCAGCGACGTCCTGCAACCAACCCGCCCCCTCTAGGGCTCATTCCGGGGACCGAGCTTCTTCCACATCACTACAATATGATGTAGCTACCTGGGGAGGACCTGAAATACCTTCTGACGAAGCCTGCTGAATAGAGGAAGAAATAAAAACTTTGGAAGCCCCTCCATTTACTTTACCAGAGGAATCATCCCTCAAACGTTTACGGTTTTTATCTTCCTCACAAGCAATTTCTCTGAATTCAGTTGGGCTTCAATAGCAGACAACTCAGCCTGCAAAATTTGCTGTTTATCTTCCAGAGAAAGATCCAATGCAGTATCCTGGTCAGAAGACTGTAGCGAGACGAAATCTTCAGGCTGCACACTGGGTTCCAAAGTAATCGGCTGAGGTAAAACTTCAGAAACAATTTCGGTGTCTACAGCACCAGGCAGAACATCGAAAGCAGGTCCTATCTCCTGCTCCTCCACACCTGAAATGGAGGACTCCATGCTCACAGACAGCAGTTCCCCCTACCGACAGAGTAGGGGAATTTCTCCCGTGTCCTGGGGAAATTTCCTCATTCACTAAAAAATACCACCAACAGCTTAATCTGGTTCAAGGTCAGTTGGCATTCATCTGTATCCCCCATAGGCAGGATTTGTCTAGTGCACTTACCCAGTCAACAAAAACTAAATAAATAAATAATTCAGATCATATAGGGTCCTGATGTTTTTCCCAATTCTAATGCCCAGGTATACAAAGGAATCCTGGACCCTCCAGAACCCCCAGTCCAGGATCTGCTCACGTCTCCCTCCTGGGCTCCCCCAGGCATAACTCCTCTGATTTCCTTAAATTCAATTTATAGCCCGAAAATTTTGAGAACTGATCAATCAATTCTAAGAGTGGGGGCATAGATTGGGCACATATAGTAGCATGTCATCAGTGTAGAGGGAAAGTTTATGAGCCTTGCCTGACTGGCCCAGGATGCTCATAATCTCAGGGTGCAGTCTGATTGCCATGGCAAGGGGTTCCAACACCAGGGCAAAGAGGAGGGGTGACAAGAGGCACCCTTGCCTTGTCCCTCTTTCCAGAACGAAACTATCCGTAAGTGCTCTGTTAACCAAAACACAGGCTGTGGGGGCATTATACATCAGGGGTACCAGCCCTACAAATTCATCACCCAGACCAAACCGGGTTAGAACTTCTACTAGGTACTGCCATTCGACCTGGTCAAATGCTTTTTCTGTGTCCATTGACAATATGTGAACAGGCTTATCCATTTGAGGCTCCCCAGATCACATTCAGTAGGGTTCAAATATTATGATAGGAGTACCTATTCCGAATGAACCCAGTCTGGTCTGGGAGAATCAGTTCTGAAAAGAGTCTGTCCAGGCAGCTCACCAGGACCTTAGCAAAGATTTTAGAGTCACAATTAAGAAGGGAGAGAGGCCTGAAAGAGGGGCACACAAGTAGGTTTTTACCCTCCTCAGGAATCAAGCAGATCATCACCTCCCTCCAGGTTTGGGGCAACATCCCATCCTCTTCCCTGGCAGCACTAAACGCTGCTTCTAAATGTTCAAGTATATGAGCTTTTATGGCCTTGTAGTATTCTGCAGTAAAACTGTCTGGCCCACTAGCCTTTCCTCCCTTCAATCCTGCAACTGTCTTGGCTATTTTTTCCCTTATTATCTTAGAGCTTAGCCACTCTCACTGAGTTGTAGATAACTTGGGGAGCTCCAGACCATTTAAAAAATCCTGAATGCTAGCCCACACATCCCCACACTGTGTTCTGTATAGTTAATAGTAGAACCTTTTGAACCTGTCCCTTATGTGATTTTTATCCCTCTGCAATATACCATCCGGCCATTTAATTGCAGAGGTCAAGTGTGGGCTCCTTTTCCCTCGTATTAAGTTTGCCAGCATGGTACTAGGCTTGTTCCCTACACACATGAAAATGTTTCCAAACAAATAAACATGTTTTCCTGGCCTCTCCCAGCAGCAGGTTATTTAGTGCCTTTCTAATCACCACCAGCAAGTGAGGGGCATCATCCCCTCCCTCCCCCTGGGCCACTCGCCTCTCCAGCACCTTAAGGCGACTCTCAAGGTTTACCCTCCATTCCTTAATCCTCCTTTTGTGGTATGCCACATAGCTAACAATGCAGCCCCTCAAACACGTTCCCAGCGTCCCAAAAAACAGCCTTGGTGGGGGCCGTTTACAGATTAGCCTGTACATACTGTTTCCAATGATCATGCATGTGTTCTTTAAACTCTTTATTAGCCAGTAAATAGTTAGGAAACTTCTAAGTTCGGGGTTCTACCCTTTCCCCCCTTAGTGACAGATTTAAGCACCATTGTATAGTCAGAGACATGTATTGGGCCATGTTTGACCTGAGTCACACGGAAGTACCAGGGCCTGGGGATATACACATAATCCAATCTGGACCATGTCCGGTGTAGATGTGAGAAAAATGTATATTCATGGAGGGTGGGATTGGCCATCCTCCAGCCATCGATTAAATCTAAGTCCACCATTCCTGCCTGCCAACTGTGGATAGCCCCTCTAATAGTGCCCCTGCCCTCAGAGTGATCTACTGTGGGGCCCATCAAACAATTCAGGTCACCACCTAGGATCAACCCTGGAAATTGTTCCGCCCTAAGGAGCGCCAGGAGGGACTTATAAAATTCGGGGTCATGTACTGCAGGCATGTACACACTCCCAAAAGTTATCTTTTCCCCAAGGAGGTCACCCATTACAAATACATAGTGGCCATTAACAGGATCAGTCACCACTCTCTCAAACTTGAAAGGTAGCCGTTTGTGTATAAGGATGGCCACCCCTCTCTTATGGGAGGTGTATGACGCCGCATAGCAATCCCCCACCCATCCTTTTTTTAATTTGGCATGTTCTCTATCTGTGAGGTGGGTCTCCTGTAATAGAGTGACACTGACAGCCTGCCATTTGAGGGCAGTTGATAACATAGTGTGCTTAACAGGAGTGGATATCCCTCGCACATTCCATGAGGCTACTACTAGTTCCGAGGGGTTAGTCATAATTCTTGCCACAACTCTTCCCCATAGCCCAAACCTCCCAGGCCCATATCCCTTTCAAGAGCAAATGGTGCACATATAATATTCGCATAGTATGACTGGATCTGATACTTGATGGTGAACAAACCAAAAAACAATAAGCAGCAACTATATACAGTCCCCATGTCCCTCCCCCCCGACTCATTCATATCATTGCATTTATTGAGTTTCACTCCCCATTGTAACGAGAATTGCATATAGCAAAAACGTTACAATCCCAACCCATAGTTTAGTAAGGACGTTCCCCCCGCCCCACCACAAACTACCTAGAAGCTACGAACTACTGTCCTTTTATTAAAATACAGTAAACAGTAATTTTGTTCTCCTTTCCCTCGTGCATCTCGATCCATGTCCCAGCATGTATCATACCCATAGAAACCCCCATTGAAATCCGCAGGGGGACTTCAGAAAATAACATACCAGTTGTTCCCCTTTAAATGATAAGAGAAAAGGAAAAAGTCCATCAGAAAGAGCACATGGGAGTAAAAAAACAAAACAAACTTTCTCATGCCCCAGTCCCTCGAAAAAGCAAGAAGAGTTCACAGTCCACGTGCAGTCAGCCACATGGTCCCAGCAAGTTATTTCACTTGCAACTAAAGAAAAGGGGACAAAACAATTCATCTTCAGAGTCGAGAATCGCACAAGGCAGGTGAGAACAATTCCCTCTAAGCTCCACAGTTCAAGCGATCACATTTTCCAAGGATTAAATCAGACACAACAGTACCTTAGGATAAACATAAGGCAGTCCTAGTGGGGGGTAGGAGGAAGTAGGCTGTTGGTTAACTAGAATCTGCAGCTTATCCATCAGGTAGGAAAATGGGCAGACTAGGTGAGCCAAGCGATCCTTATCTGCTGTCAAATTATATGTTTCTATGTTTCTAAACACTCAAGCACAGATCTGGTTCCATTCGCAGGCTCGAATCCGCCATCGGGAACAAGATATACCACCTATCAATATTAAATCACTTCACCCCACCTTTTTCTTAAGGTCCTTCACAAACGTTTCTGCTTTTGGCACATCCCAAAAAGAATATGTGGCGCCTTCATATTTAATTTTGAGAGTTGTGGGGTAGACCATGAAACACTCGACCTGGGCTTCTCGCAACTGCGCTATCACGGAATTAAAGGCGCAGCACTTTTTAAGCAGGCGGGTACAGTAATCTTGTGATAAACAAAGCTTGTGGCCTTCCTATTGCAATGAGGATGTATTCCGGTAAGCTTTCAGGACCAGCTTCCTGTCCTGGAAGTTGTGAAATCTCAGCACTATCTGCCATGGTGGCTGGTCCGGTGGTGGCCTGGGAAGCACAGCTCTGTGGGCCCTTTCAAGTTTGAGCCGGCCGTTCCTTAAGGGAGAGACCCAGGATTTCAGGTGGGGTCTTTGCACAGAATTCAATAACGCTGATTCCCTCCATCCCCTCCGGAAGCCCCTGGAGCCGTAAATTCAGCCTCCGTTGGTAATCTTCCTGGTAATCGAACTGGTCTTTAAAGTCTTCCAGCTCTTTTTGCAGCGTTGTGATCTGATCAGGGACCAGTGCCATGGCATCCTCGACGTTGGAGATTCGTTGCTCCATCTCAGTTAAATGCGTTGCATGAGAAGCATGCAAGTCCACCAACTCCTGGAGTTTGCTGTTGAAATTAGATGCCAGACTGGTCAGACAAGGTTCAAGGGCCGCTAAATCCTGCTGCATAACTTTGTGACCTAGGGAACGCACTTCAGCTGCTGAGAGTGAGACAGGCCCGCTACCTTCCACCTGTGAGGCCAGAGGCTGCTTTCTCTGATTTTTCACCGCAGCGCAGGAGCCTTTTACTGAGCTGGATGCAAGATATTTATCCATGGTTCTTCCAAATGAATAAAACTTGGTTTTAGCAAAAGTAGTCAAAGAAAATACTATTTTAAATTGCTTTAATTTGTGGTCGTTTGTAGAGCAAGACAGAAGTATGTCCCTATGCTAGCTTGCTCATTAGCGCCCCTTTTTTCACTTTCTATTTATGCTCCCCCTGCCTCCTGCACAATCGGAAGTCACCAAAACATCTGTTCTTTTTCCCCCTTACCTGGAGACCATGGTGGTCCCCCATGAAACCTAGGTTATTTCCCCCCAGGCGGGGATGGGGGCCCATACACCCTGTGTTTCTTGTTTTGTCAGGACACCATCAGGACAGGCAGGGGAGTGGAGGATCTGTACCGGGAGCTCCGTCTTCTTGGTATGCAGTGAGCCATTTTTCTGTGTTCTGTGGGGCATGACGTGCGCCCTGACATCAAGGCGGATCCGACAACTTCTGTCACACCTCCTTCCCTTCGTATGGCTAAGTGTTTTCTGTATCTCTGGCCTCCGCCAGGGGCCAGTCAAGGGCGAAGCCTCGTCCCCCCCTACCGCTCTGGAAAAGGTGAGTGGTCCACGGATGCTCAAGTCTCTTCCCCTTGGCTAGCTCTCTGACTCCCCAGGTGTGTTCCCGAACCCGGGTCGCCATCATCGTGAGCAGTAGTGCTACCACTGCGCTGGTGGGCTGGCCTTGCTTTCTTGTTTTTAAAAAAAAGCATTTCTTGAAAACACTTTTTAACTAGAATCAGGCTGCTGCTAAGAACAGCTTTCTTGGCAAAGTGTTCTAATTCTGACAGAAAATCTGAAATAGCAGCTCACTGAGTTCTAGAATACTAAGAATCGCTGTTACATTTGGATGATAAAAGTGCAAAAGGAATTTATATATGTTTGAATATATATTATACAAATACTAATGTAATTAAGGGTTAAGGGATTAAATAAGAGAGGTGTAGAAAGTACTCCAAACATAACAGAACTCCATATAAGAAGATAGGCCTTTTTGTATCATAGAATCAGTATGGAGATGAGGTACACTGGGGAGGTAGTTAGTTGTGGGGACTGTGGGGTGCTGTTCTCCAGGGTTGCACTCTGGAGGAGGGGGCACTGCCACACCTGCAGAACCTCTACAGAGCTCCATGCTCAGCTGGTAACAGCAAGAGATGAGTTATCTCAGTCGTGGCACCGTCTCAGTCAGGGTCCACTCCTTCAACCCCATTCCCCCAGAGGCCCACTGGCCCAGGGGCTGGAGGGTGGTAGAGAAGGGCAGGGGGAAGGGAGCTGGGGGAGCCACAAAGGGTTCAACCAATCTCACACCATTCAGACAGCAAATCACTTTGACCCCTGGAGGAGGCTCGGGTAGCTGACTCTGTTGGGGGAAATTGGCAGGACGATTTGGTGGCACCTGAGGGGGTGAGCAGGAGAAGTCAGCAAGGAGAGTTTTAGTGACTGGAGACTCAATGATTAGGGGAGTAGAGAAGGTGGTGGGTGGGGGAGGGAAGGGCAGTGAAATGGCCAGATACCTTCCTGGTGCATTAACCATCAAGGATGTAGATAGGATAAGGAGGATGGTGGAGAAGGGGGAAGGGGATCTGGGGGTGCAGGTACACTTGCATGCCAACAATCTGGTGAACCAGACTGTGTAGGCAGTGAAGCAAAATTTTAAGAGGCTGGGGGGACAGACTGAAGGTGCACTCTGCTTCCCCAGCCTTTTCTGAGGTCCTCCCTGTGTAGAATAAGGGGAATGGGTATGACAGAGTAAGGAAGGAAGAGACTGAGGAGTTTAATGGGTGATTGAAGGGATGGTGTCAGGAGGAGGGGTATCACCCTGTCGGGGACTGGGGAAGCTACTATGACAGGAGGCTCTTCAAGGGTGATGGCCTTCATCTGACATGAGAGGGGGCCAGTGCTCTAGGACCAAAATCTGACATTTACACTGGACAGCTAAACTGACCGCAGGGGAAGACAGAGGCTAGGGGAACCACTGAGGATTAGCTAGACCTCCCCCTGAATAAGGGGCTAGTAGCAGCAAGATGGGTAACAGTAAGGTGAAGTTTAAATTAGGTTAGGGGAAGAGGCCAATGAGGGAGGGCTGACAAAGGCTACATTCAGAATAAAAAATTAAAAATTAAGGAGACTAGGGAAAATAAGGGAGAAGGAAAGAACAGTTATGTAAGAACTTACCGTAAGATAGATCTTCGAGAAAATCTCTTGCAACAGTGGCACCTTAGGAACTACAGCCATCAGGCACCAGGACCATGTGGAAAACTTCTTCACTAGAAATCTACTAGGGGCCACCCACGACAATGTCAGATGTCGGCTTCCTATAGAACATATAAACATGGGCGGCCCCATGCCCTCCTCAGTTCCCCACCAGAGACCATACCCAGAGGGCCTCCCTGAGGGGAAACCAAGGTAGTTGAAGTTTCCCGCTACTGAACAGGTAGGAAAAAAAGAAGGTACACCATTCTGGGAAGAGAGATGCGAAGAGCTCTGAGACAAAGGGAATAGATGGGTGGGACAAGCATGACCTGCTGCAAGAGATTCTCTCAAGATCTGCTGTTACAGTAAGTTCTTTTTCTTTCATTTTAAGTTTTTATCCTCCATTTTTTGTGGAGCTGGCAGGTGGGCTCTGGTCCCTTGGGGGGACTCGCATCCATCCGAGGCTGACGTCCCCATCACTGGCAATGCCATCGGCGACCATCATGGAGCCTGCCAGCTCCATGTTTCTCCCCTCCCTATTGTGGTTGCATGTTCGCGTATGGAGGCATGCACACGCTACGGTCTCACAGTGCCCTCCCTTTGTGCCGCTCTCCATCCTGTGCTGCCCGCAGACCATCACCTGGGGGCAGCCATGTGGCGGGAGTGACAAGGTCCCTCCCTGGGAGAGCAGAGCTGACTCATGGCTGCTCAGTCCAGCTCCTGCCCTCCCGCCCCAGACAACATCAATGACCCAGGCTCATTCCCAAACCTGGGTAACCAGCGTGGTACAAGGTGTGGTATCCAGTGCCTCAACCCTCAGCACCACTGGGCCAACATTAAATTCTTTCATAACTGCTCTATCTTCTTAGAGGATCTCTCTTGCAGCAGGTTACACCTTAGTAATGAGTCCCAAACAGTATGGACAGAGGGATAGTCTGGGTGGCTGCAGATTGTAAACCTACAAAAGAAAGGCCAAAGCCTGCCCTCCTTCTAGAGGCAATGTCTGGACTGTAGTGTTTTAAGAAAGTGTGGACAGTACTCCAAGTAGCAGCAGCACAGACCTCTGCAGTTTGACATATTCCTGAAACAAGCCACAGAGGTGGCCATGCACTTGGTTGAATGGCCACACACTACTGCAGGAAGTTCTTGACTGTACTGCCTGTAACAGAATGCAAAACAGTTGTCCAACCATTTGGACAGACACTGTTTAGAAACTGGACCCCCCCCCCCGCTAGGAGTGAAGGACTAGAAGAAAAAATTACTTACCATAGTAATGTTGTTTCTTTTAATGGAGTCTTGCTGTATTCAGACAAAATGCAGTAAGCCCCAGCACTTGAACTGCCCCGGAGAGGAAAGAGTTAACTCCATGCAGAAGCATGGAACGTTGAGCTCGACCTCAGTTTTCAAACCTCTGTCTGTGGTACTTCCCAGTGTAACCATCAAATTCTTACGAGCAACTAACTAATTAGGCACTAAAATATGGAAATTGTTTGAAACATATAACCAAAAGGCAAAAAATAGTTTTGGGGTCCAAAAAGATTCAAGTCGAGAACCCAAGAAGAAACAAGGTAGTGACAATTTAGGCCATGAACTTAAGAATAATAAACATAACAGCTACCTCACCAAAAGGGAGGGTACAAGGTACAATCCTGAGGTGCAACACTGTACCTGCCAGCCCACTTCCCAAAAACAGGTTCTGAGAGGGGGGGGGGGAGGTCCGAATACAGCAAGACTCCATTAGTAGAAACAACATTACTATGGTGAGTAATTTTTTCTTCAAACAACATGAAGTCTTGCTGTATTCAGACATAAAGCAGACTACCACGTAGTTCCCTATGGAGGAGGGAATGCAGAACCTACTTTGGGAACAGGTTCTGCAGTACTGCTGTGCCAAACCTAGCATCACTCCTAGCCTGGATGTCCAGGGAGTAATGCTTGGTGAATGTATGTACTGTTTTCCAGGTGGCTGCTTTACAGATCTCTAACAAGAGAATATCTCTGGCCACAGCTAGAGAGGCAGCTGTACCCCTGGTGGAGTGAGCTCTCAGGCCTGAAGGGGGTGTTCTACCCAATTTGTCATAGCAGAATTGTATACAAGAAACAATCCACCTGGCAATAGATCTTTTAGTGGTAGGCTTACCTTTCCCCACTTCACCATAAGTGAGAAACAATTGAAGACAGTCATTTCTGTGTGCCTTAGTATGCTCTATGTAGTAGCTGAGTCCTTTTAACATCCAAACTGTGTAATCTTCTTTCCCCTGAAGAAGAATGGCCAGTGAAAAACACAGGGAGCGATATGGACTGGTTTAGGTGGAAATCTGATACCACTTTAGGCAAGAACTTCCTATTAGTTCTTAGGACCACTTTATCCCCATGGAAGGATATGAAGTCAGGTTCAAATGACAGGGCCTGTAATTCACTAATCCGCCTGGCAGAAGTAATAGCTGCCAGAAACACAGTTTTTCAGGTCAAGTACTTCAATTCAGCCAAAGCCATAGGCTCAAAAGGTGGCTGCATCAGCTGAGCAATGCAGACATTAAGATCCCAAGGCGGAGTAGGCTCCCTAAAGGGAGGGTTAATGTGGAGCAGACCTTTGAAAAACTTTCTGAAAACAGGATGAGATGCCAGGGAAGAGTCCTTCCCTGCTGAGAGGAATGCAGGGACAGCTGCTAGATGAACCTTCAGAGTGGCAGGCCTAAGGTCTAGACCATTCAGATGAACTAGATAGTCTAAGGTTGTGGAAATGTCTGCAGAATCAGGCAGGATGCCTTTCTGAGAGCACCAAATACTGAATCTCTTCCATTTGGAATTGTAAGTTTTTCTAGTGGAAGGTTTCCTGGAGACCTTTAGAATATCCAGAACTCCCTGAGAGAGATGAAGTGCTGCATATTCTAACTCTTCAAGAGCCAGGCCTTGAGGTTGAGGGACTGGAGATTGGGAGCCAGATCCGCCCCTGGGAGGAGGAGAGAAGATTGTATCTCCTGGGAAGACACAGGGGACGTGACACAGCCAGGGACAACAGAAGAGGATACCAGGGCTGTCTGGCCCAATCTGGAGCCACCAAAATCACTGTGCAGGGTTGAGTTCTTATCTTGATCAGAACTCTGAACAGGAGAGGGAAAGGAGGGCAGGCATAGAGAAACCTGCCCTTCCAGTCCAGAATGAGGGCATCCAGGGGAACTGTCCCCAGGACTGCAGATCTGCAACAAAACAGAGCAAGTTGATGATAGTCTGGTGCTGCAAATAGGTCTATCTCTGGGATGCCCCACCTGAAGAAAATGATCCTCAGAATGTGAGGATTCAGGGACCATTCGTGATGTCCCTGTGAAATCCTGCTCAGGGCATCTGCTAACACATTGTCTTTCCCTGGAAGATGAACCGCTACCAGGGAAGTCTGAAGGGAATAGGCCAGAGACCAAATCTTCATGGCCTCCATGTACAAGGCCGTGGACTGAGTGCCGCCCTGCTTGTTGATGTACCACATTGTGGTAGTGTTGTCCATCCTGATTTGGACCACCTTGCCCTTGACTGAATCTGAGAAGGTCTGAAGGGCTAGGAAAACTGCCCTGAGTTCCAGGAGATTGATATGAAGAAGAGACTCCTGCGGGGACCAGATTCCCAGAGCTGTTAGGGCTCCCAGGTAGACTCCCCAGCCTAGGAGAGAAGCATCCGTAGTCAGTACTACTGATGGAACTTGAGGGAGAAATGGAACCCCTTGTCTGAGGTTGTTCTGGTCCAGCCACCACTGGAGAGCTTGTACCAGAGTTCGGGTCACTGGAATCAGTTTGGAAAGAGTGTCCCTTCTCTGTGACCAAAAGGACCTTAGATGGAATGGAATGTCCCGCATCTGAAATCTGGCTCCCTGAACCACTGCAGTGGAGACTGCCATGTGGCCCAAGAGTTGGAGGAACTGTCTCGCTGAAAGAGAAACCTGAGGCCAAAAGGAGGAAGTGAGGTCTACTAAGGTCTTCACCCTTGCCAGAGGAAGGAAGGAAGGCTTTTGCTTGGACAGTATCCAATTCCACCCCTATGAAGGTGAGAAGCTGTACTGGTTCAAGGACTGATTTTGGCAGATTTAGAAGAAACCCCAGAGAACTGAGCAAGTCCTGGGTGGTTTGCAGAGCTGCCCTGACCTGATCTGATGACTGCCCTACCAGCAGCCAGTCATCCAGATATAGAAAAATGGTGATACCCTGTCTTCTGAGGTAAGCCACCACTACTGCAAGGCACTTTGTGAACACCCTTGGAGCTGATGTTAGGCCAAAAGGCATGGCCTTGAACTGATAGTGGCCTGAAGGCAACTCAAACCTGAGGTATTTTCTGTGGGAGCACCTTATAGGGATATGGAAGTAGGCATCCTGGAGGTCCAGTGATGCTAGCCAATCTCCTGGCCTTAAAAAGGGAAGGATTGTTCCCAGAGTCACCATTTTGAATTTGGGTTTTGATATGTGTTTGTTCAAGTGCCTTAGATCCAGGATGGGTCGCCACTCCCCTGTTTTCTTTGGGGTAAGGAAGTACCTGGAGTACAGGCCTTTTCCCCTGTGTTGAGTAGGAACCTTCTCTATGGCTCTGAGAGCTAGGAGAGAGGAAACCTCTGCCTCCAGGGCAAGGGTTTCTGAGATTGATGCAGGTGGAAAAGACTTGGCCCTCCTTTTTGGATACCTTTTGAAACTGAGGGCCAGTCCCTGGCTTACTACTTCCAGGACCCACTTCTCTGAGGTAACAGACTTCCAGGCATGAAAGTAGTAACCCAGCCTGCCTCCTACTGGGATTGGGGAGTCTACCCAGGCTGACACCTCAGAGTGTCTGCTTGGCAGGAGCCTTAAACTGGGAGGAGGAAGCAGCCCTGCTCACCCCCCACCCCTCCCTCAGAAAAAAACCCTTTGTGGGTAAGAAAAGGAGGCCTGGGCTTGGTAAAAAGGCATGTGAAAAGGCCTGCCCCTGCCCCTGGACTGCTGCTTTTGAGGAGTGGCTTGCCTTTCCTTGGCCTGTGCACTCCTGTAAGTTGTCCTGTATTCATCCCTTTTCTTCATGTAAGCCTCTGTCTGCTCCCCAAACAGAGAGTTACCAACTACAGGAAAATCCATAGCCTTAGACTGGGTGTCCTGTGCTAGGCTAGTACATCTGAGCCAAGCATGCCTCCTGAGAGACACAGATGTAGCCATGACTCTGGATGCCACATCGTTGGAGTCCACAGCAGTGTGAAATTGTACTATTGATGCCTCAATTCCATCTGCAGCCACCTCCTCCAGCTCTTTGGCTAGCTGGGGGGAGGACTGTTGAGCCAGTTTCAGAACCGTATCCCATCTGGACTTCTGGTACCTGGCTGTATAAGCCATATAATTTGCCTGCCTGAGTCCCAAAGAGGATGCCAAGTATAGTTTTTTGGCCATGGCATCAACTTTCCTGGAGTCCTTGTCTGGGGAGTGTGAAGCCAAAGGAATGTTTGCCCTGTCACAGGCTGCAGCCTGCACTATCCCAACATGGCTCCAATGTGAATAAAGGAACTCCGCAGCTGAGCCTGATAACAGATACCTCCTGTCCATTCTTTTATCTACAGGAGGTAAAGAGTTAGGAGTCTGTAGAATCTTTTGTGTCTGTTTCCCCAAGTACTTATGAAGGGGGATAGACAACCTTTTGGACTCTGGGATGTCCATCATCTCCACAAAATCAGGCTCTTCTTCCTCCTCATCAGCTTCAACCATAGGGAGCTGGAGGGATTGGGCCACCTTCTTGTAAAACAAGAAGTGTGAAGGGGACTCAGAGAGCCTGGGAGGAGAGATATCAGAGGGCCTGTCTGGGGAGATGTCCGGTTCAATGGGCACATCCAGACCCCCCTGGTCGTCATCATCATCGGGATAATCTTCATCTCCCTCCCAATCCTCATAGAAAGCATCCAGATCATAATCCGAAGGAGCCAGTTCCGACCGAACCAACCGCCTAACCGTCGGTACCGGTTCGGACGGAACCGGGCAAAGCGACTGGACAATACTAATCGCTTTGGATATCTCATCCGCAGTTGGAGTATGCGGTACTGGATCTGAACCGGCAGACTTTAGTTTCTTTTTTGACAGAACCGACCCCTCAGAGTCAGCTCTCCTTTTGCCCGAGGAGGTATCGCCCAGGTTAGTAGGCACCTCCTCAGGTTCGGCCGCAACCGAACTGGGCTGGCCATCCAGATCCACGGACTTCTCAGCCTCCCTTTCCCTCAATCTACTCAGTCTTTTTTCTAGAGTGGTTTTGGGAAAGTTTTTGCAAATTTGGCAGACTGACTGGAGGTGGTCAAACCTCAGACAATAAACACAGATGAGGTGGGGGTCGGCCTTGGCAAATGCCTCCCCACACTCAGTACAGTGTTGAAACCCAGTAGGACCGGTTTTCTTTTTGGGTTTCTCAGACATGGCCAACCTACCAAAATTACCCTATAGAAGCTTTCAAGCCAGGTAATACCAACCAATCGGTAACAACCATGTCACGGGTTTGGAAAAGAACCAAGAAAAAGCCCAATTCTTTTGAAACCGATCAGTACTGGAACACCACACTAATCCCAGAAAGATATTTAAAATTAAAGAATTCACAAGGTCAGTTCCTAACCGGACCGACCAAAAAGAAACCGAAGAGACAAATGATTTCCACAGTTAAATAAAATAAAAACACAGTCACTACCTATCTACAACACTACCTGTACCATAGACAGAGGCTGGAAATCCGAAAAAACAATAAAGAAATGTTTTTTAAACTGAATACTTTACTATACTGAACCGAGCAGAGGAAATCTCTGGAGTGACTTCACTGTTAGGCAGAGTAAAGAATCTGACGGTTACACTGGGAAGTACCACAGACAGAGGTTTGAAAACCAAGCTCGAGCTCAACATTCCATGCTTCTGCATGGAGTTAACGCTTTGCTCTCGGGGGCAGTTCAAGTGCTGGGGCTAACTGCATTACGTCTGAATACAGCAAGACTTCATGTTGTTTGAAAACTGTGAGGACCTCCTGCAGGCTCTCATACAATGAGCATAAAATTGTGGGTATTCTGTGTACAGGCCAAGGACAGAGCAATGCGTCCACTAAATTGACATGCTCTGGAAATAAAGTGACAGGTGGCTGGGTTGATGTAAAGCAAACCCAGACACCACCCATAGACAAAACTTAGGATGAGCACACAAAGACACCTTGCCTTTGTGGGAAAGCAAAGAAGGGATGCTCACACGTTTATTTATTTAAAATTTTGGTGGCCAGAAAAGGCACACTGAGCCAAGGATCATTTCCAGGTGCAACTCAGGGAAAGAGGGAGACAATACAGACAGAGGAAACAAAAATCTAAACGATAAAACAAAACACAATTGATGTAGCCAAAGCAAACATAATAAGTTAAAATACAAACATTTACAAATCAGTGAGTACAAAAGTAAGGTAGAGAAATAACCATACCTAGGGTCAATTATCTGTAAGTTTAAAATTCACAGGGGGAGCAGGAGGCAGGGGGTGGAGTGGAGAGGATAGCAGAGGGGGAGAAGGGCTTAAGTAAAGGTGGCAGGAAGTGGGTGGAGGAGGTGAAAGGAGGGCACGGGGTGAAGGCAAAATTAAGATGGTTTAGAGAAGAGTTGGTTTCGGGGGAGGAAGGTGGTAGGAGAAGGCGGTTAAAAAGGCAGCAAAGAAAGGAGAGAATTCAGCCAGGAGAAGTGAGAATTGTGGTGGAGAAGACATCACAAGGAGACCTGGGTATGCCGGCAAGTGCAGGAGGACTGAAGAGAGAGCTTTAGTAGTCATTTAAGGGCGGGAAAGGAGGGGGAAAGCCATAGGGCGGGGGGTGGAGCCAATTCCAAAGTGAGGGGAGTTGGTATGAGAAAGCTGCTAGTCCAGCACATGAAAGCACCTGAGGGATGAAAAAGGTACGAGAGTCTCTGGAGTGAAGTGCACAGTCAAATGCACCAATAGGAGAGAGGAGGGAGGATAGGCAAGTAGGGAACAAGTCAAAGCAGAATTTAGCAATGAGGGATACACTATGCAGCTGACAATGAAGAGGAAGCATGGAGAGTGAGGAGTATAAGGAGCAGTGGTGAGTTAAAGGAGGTAGGTTTGTTGCAAAGTGACAGAAAGTGTTGCACAGGGTGTCCAGCTTGGCGAGCGGGGAAGGGGGGGGGCGATCCATAAACCACGCCAGCGTAGTCAAAGATGGGAAGGATTAGTTTGGTGATGAGTTCTCCAGGTATTGGTAGAGTGAGGCAATCTTTGTTACAGTATAAGGACCCAAGTTTAGGGCGGAGCTTAGTATGTATAGCATCAATGTGATGGGAGAAGTCCAGCGCAGGGGTCTGAAGCTTGGAAATCTGTCGAGCAACAGAAAAGACAACTAGGAAGAATGCTTTCCAAGAAAGAAAGTGGGGCCCTTAAGTCACAGCTGGCTCAAAAGAGGCCAAAGTTAGCTTCTCTAACCCCTGAATCCATGTCTCAGACCAGGGATGGATTGCGGAAGGGAGGCTTCCCAGAGAAAGATGTCTTTCAAGAATGGACAGGCTGCCTTTAGCTCAGCCACCATATGGCAAGCAATAGGCACATAGAAAGCTGAAATGGCAGCCAGGTGCATTACCAAGGAAGAGTATTAGAGTCCTGCATCTGGCCAGGACAAAAAATACTCAGGAAGCTGGATCACTGGACAAGAGAAAGGATCCAGCGAACGAGAAGTGGCCCACAAAGTAAACCGCTTCCACCTCATGGAGTAGGTGGACCTGGAGAAAGGCTTCCAGCAGCCTCTGGGACATCTGCCACCTGTGAGAACACTCCAGATCCCACCCCGTCGACACACATGAAGGGCTAGATAAAATGAGAAACGACCTAAGACTACTTGAGGAATGGTCAAGGGTTTAGCAGTTGGGTTTCAATGATAAGAAGTGCAAGATAATTTCACCTGGGACACAGAAACCCGAGAGAGGAATACAGGATGAGGGGGGCAGGTTCTAGCCACCACAAGTCAGGAGAGAGACCTGGGGGTTATCATATCTGATGACCTGAAGTCAGCCAAACAATGCAAAAAAGCAGTGGGGAAGGCAAACAGAATGCTGGGGTGCACAGGAAGGGGCATAACCAGTAGGAGGAACGAAGTTGGTGATGCCACTGCATAGATCGCTGGTGAGGCCTCATCTGGAATACTGTGTCCAGTTCTGGAGACCACATCTCAGGAGGGACAGAGACAGAATGGAACAGTCCAGAGAAGAGCAACAAAAATGATACATGGACTGCACCACAAGCCTTATGAGGAAAGACTCAAGGAATTTGACATCTATTCACTGGAAGAGAGAAGGGAGAGAGGTGATATGATAGAGACTTTCAAATACCTTAGAGGAATAAACAGGATTCGGGAGGGGTGCATATTTCAGAGAAGAAAGTGCACAAGGACAAGGGAACATAACATGCTAGGAAGTATTTTTTCACAGAGAGGGTGATGGATCCATAGAACAGTCTACCAGCAGAGGTGGTGAAAGTGAAAACAGTATGGGGATTCAAAAGTGCATGAGATAAGCATAAAGGCACCTTGCTGTACAGCAGAGCAGGGGAAAAGCAGTCCAGATAAGAGTGGGGATTGCCAAACCAAGTAGGGCAATGGGCAGACTAGATGGGCTGTATGGTCTTTATCTGATGACAGATGCTATGTTTCTATGTACCAGGAGCCTGACCTGGAAACAGAGTGACTTGAGGTCCGGATGGGCCAGGGTCCCTGTTCCTGTGAAAGCAGGCCTCTGCACGGAGGCAGGGGCTCAGGGAGTACCACCATTAACTGCTGTAGTAGTGGAAAAGCAGATCTGACAAGGCCAGGAGCCACAAGAATTAGAGTGGTGCCCCCCAATCCAGAGCATGCTTAGCACCTGCTGAAGCTGAGGAAAGGCACAGAAGAACCTCCCCGGACAAGAGAGAAGCACCGCATCTTGCCAGAAAACTCCAGGCTCTGGAGCAAGCAAGCAGAAAAATGGCAGTTTTGCAGTGAGTGGCAGCGCCAAAGGGTTCAACTTTGGATGACCCCACCTGCCGGACAGGACTTCGACTACCTAGGTCAGCAGCACCCATTTGTACATCCGAGACTGTGACTGGCTGAGTCTATCCACCAGGATGTTTTGGATGCCTGGAATATGGATGGTCAACAGTTCCAGACTGTGTTCTAGAGCCCAATACCAGGCCCGCATCAGTACCTTGCATAGAGGGTATGGGTGGGTCTCCCTTGATTGATTATATAGAACACTACACTGAGGATGACTAGCTGCACTACCAGACGACATGAGTTCAGAGGATTCTCGAAGGCCTGCAGGGCATACAGAACATCTCTCTTCTCTAGAATGAAGATATGGAGGGAGTTTCCACTCTGGGCCACGTTCCTTGAATCTGATGAGGCCTCAGATGAGCTCCCCCCATCCACAGAGCATCTGTGGGGAGCAGCGACAGAGGGGAGAGAATGAGAAAAGAACCCTTATTGATAGGTTGCTGGGTTTTGTCCACTATAGAAGCACCTTCTAGACCGAAGGAGAAACTAGAACCAGCTGTTCTAGGTCATCTAAGCAGTGATCCCAGCGAACATGTAATAGTCATCGAGGGATCCTTATGTGCAGCTTAGATGGGGTACCATGACAAAGGCTGTAGCCATCAGACCCAACAGCCTGAGGAATGGTCTGGCTGGGACAGATCCACTGTTGTAAAGCAACTGGGTCTGAGCCAACAAGCAGTCCACCCTGCCCGAGGGCAGGGAGGCAAAGCCCTGGGTGGTGTCCAGTGACACGCTACTGTACTGCAGGCACTGGCAAGGGTCAAGACTGACTTGAAAGGATTAACCGTGAGCCCTAGGGTATTCAACAGCCATGTGGTATGTGCTGGAGGATGGACCAGAGGGTCCCTGGACCGTGTTGTCAGCAACCAGTCATCCAAGCAAGTGAAGACGTACAGTCCCTCTGTCCTGAGAGCAGCTGTCACAATTGCCGACCAGTCGGTAATTACCCATGGTGCAGATGACCAGCTAAAGAGAAATACCCTGAATGAGATATGGTCCTCACAGGACCAGAATCTTAGGTATTTTCTGAGGGGGATGCAAACCTTGGCAGGCAGGGAAGCATCCCGCAGGTCCAGGAAGCATATCCAATCCCCTTTATGCGGGGGGGGGGCGGCCGTAGGTCTTACAGAGAGGCCATCCTGGAAGTCATGAGCCAGATGAAAAGTTCAGTTCCCACAAGTCTAGAATGGGCCATAAATCCCTATTTTGGACTATGGGACAAAGAGGAAATGAGAATATAACCCCTTGGTTCTCTGATCCCAGGGGTCAATTTCATGGCCCTCTTGTGGAACAGGGAATGCATGCCCTCCAGGAGCACTGGTACATGGTTTGGGAGGGGTAAGAAGGAAGCATGGGAGAGAGGGATGGAGAAAACTCCTGAAATCCCAGGGTGTGCCTATATTCTACACGTTGTAGGACCTAAGTGTTGAGAGTAACCCCTCTTCACTTGTGAGATGGAGGGAGAGATGACCCCCCCAACTACATCCTCTGGATTGTCTACTGGATGCTGGGGCATACAAGGAGTCATGCTGAAGTGGTCCCAGTGGCCACAGCTGCATCTCTCCTAGGGCCTTTAGAATGGGCACTTATGGAGGAGGAAGGGGCAGACAGCACTGATCTACTTCTCCTAAATGGTCTTGCTCCAGCTTCCAACTTAGTGGCAGCCATGTGAGAGGGCAATTTCCACCCACCCTTTAGTTGGGTATGGTCGAGGGAACGAACGGACCTAAGAGAGATTACCCTGAGGCTTGTAGGTCAGAGATAATGTTCTGCACAGCTGCTCCAAAGAGCTTATTGCCTCTGGAAGGGGCATGCAAGATGGACAGCTGGACATCCACAGCAAATCCAGGTGCCCTTAACCAGGAGTGTCTCCACATGCATAGGCCAACAACAGCTGCACTGGCAAAAGCATCCGAGCTGTCTTAGACTGATCTAGGAGATGTTGCCACTTCCCCTGTGAGATGGGGGCAGTCCTGAGCTCCGCTGACAGGTGCAGAGAGCCAAGCAAAGATGTTGACGCCTGTTAAAGGAAGGCATGATGACATACTAGATGGTGATGTAGGAGCTGTTCTGAGGAGCCCCGTGTTGGGGAGTCCTGAGAAGGCACCAGGTGCTGCCTTAATGCCACAGAACAGGAGAGCCTTGGTCATACAATAACGGTGGCCCCTAAGGAGAGAGTGCCATGGACCTGCTATGAGGGGTGGGGAGGATCCCCCAATGTTGATGTTGCAGCCCCGGTCATGGGAAAAGAGTGGCAGGTGGCCCTGCCAATTAAATTCCATGGGCAGGTTCTGCAGCATTAACAGGGGAGGCTAAAACCCTGACCTCAACAGATTCGCAGGGGCTACGACATAGATGGGGGACAGTTAGAGCCCCGGCATTGACTGGCCAGCACCAGACATGGAAGGACTGGCAAAGCCCCAAGCGATGACAACTGGGGGAGGCATCAGCCCCAATGCCAACAGCGTGTCCCAGCTTGGTGAGGCCCATGGAACTCACTACCAGCTGACCCATAATGGTTCCTGGGTCTGAAGGGCAGGAAGCAAACGTCAATGGGGAGAGACTTGGGGTATGACATCGATGGCCAAACAGGGCTGGCTACACAATGGGGAGTGCTAGGGTTTGGGCTCAATGAGCCATCACCAGCCAAGGACTAATGGGGGGCCGGTGGAAGGTGTGCAGCCTCAATGGGGGGGGGAATCCCCCGATGTCAGCAGACCATGGCCATAAAAGGCCCAGCAGAAGGACTGCCAGCAAGCTGAATACAGTGCTGGTACACACAACAGGAAGGCCCCTTTGTCGGAAGCAACACTGGCTTTGAGGATGACAGACCGTCGCCAGCCTAGGGGGTTTGGTGGGAACACTGCCAGAGTCAGCCTTGATGGGGATAGCACCCGAGATGGCATGAAGCATCATTGCCGAGGATCAGATGACAACAGTGCAGATATCTGTACCAGTGACGACGGGGAAACAGCTGCCCTGACATGAATGGACCATCACCGCCCACAGAAAAAATGTCTTCATACTTATCATAATTTCCTTTTCTCTTAGCGCCAGCATTGTCAAAGGGTAGTAACAACAACTGGTAATGTGCCCCCTAATAGGGGAAATGGCACAGCCCAAAGCTTTGGAATGCTGGGCACGAGGATTCCGGACAGCAGCAACTCTCCAGTCACTATTGTCCTCGCAGTGCCTCAAAATATGAAAATAAACACCATACTGATCTGAAAGACACGAAAAGTACACAATTACTTGTCTATACAGATATGACTTTAATCAAATAAAGTATAGTGTAACCCCCAGGTGGCGTTATCCCAAGGGCTACTACCCCTGCCTGCTTGACTACTGACAGGTTGAGGGGCCTAGGTTCTATGGCGGGTGCCTCCACCCAGAGGTCAGGGTTTGTAATGGTTGGTCTAGTTTGGTCACAGCCCTCTGGGACACTGAGACCCCCTTCTAATCCCTCTAATGGCCCACACGATGCACAGGAGTTACAGTACAGTACCAATACCCCACATGTACACACTGTTCAATCATAAGGTACCACTTACCCTCGAGACTGATTTGCAGGTTCGCCTCTCAGGACCCCCTGAAAAATAACGTTAAGCAGCATACACAAACCAATACAGTGCTTGGCATGAAGGTACTGACACTTCAGACAGTTTAAAGTTTAACAACAAATCTGATTTATTTAGGGTCCAGTAACACGGGAGGGGGAAATCAGGTTAATTAATGGCATTAAATCACAGTACTGTGCACACATACAGGGTCTGAAAAGTCACACTCTGGGTACCCAGGTTGGGGGGGGGGCTAGCCAGGTCCGTTGCCCGGGGTTGGCTGGCAGGTGCAGATGGATAGGGCCCTGTAGAAGAAAATACATGCACAACACCCAATTGTAATCCGGAGCCTGATGGCTCAGTCCATGAAGCAAAGAACAACAAGAATTAGATGACACACTTGTGATTGAAAACAGGCTGCAGGGGAATACCCTGATTTGTACTCACAATACCCAAGCTGAGAACCGGATGGTGGATGTTCTTCTGGATTATCAGAAACAGCAGGGCATGGAGACAAGGTCCTTGTGACTGGACCCCACTGCAGTTTATAGCAAACGGTTTTAGTTCGAGACAAGCTGGGGTCTGCTTCCAGCTTCAGCACACAGCACAGGGGATTGGAAATAGTGATTCCCCACAAGCACTACGCACATTCATATGTAAAAGGAAAGTACTATACCAGGCAGGCTACTCCTTGATCCCGATCGCAATTACTGCAAAATACCCGGGAGCACACACAGCAGCTTCAGTTCCTGACAGACCGAGCGCGATTCAACAATTTCTCCAGTCTTCTACAGGGTGAGCCTGGTTTCCACTCTTCAGACTTCCTTCTGTCTCCTCACAACTCGGATTCAGTCCAAACTGGCACTCACAAAGGCTGCAGACCGAAACTCATTGCCTCACACATGCTTCCCGCGTGAAACTATACACCGCAGAAGCACACAGCTCCTTCTCTCTTCACTGCCACAACTGATCTGATCTTTCCAGTCACAGCGCAAGGCATTTCCTTTAGCTCCACACTATCCTGTTGGCTGATTCAACTGTCACTCACAATAAGGCTCCCTCTGTTGGTAGAAAAAGGCACCAAAGTCAAAACTACATTTCCCAGAGTCACTGCCCATACAATCCCCTTGTGGCTGGCTCAAATTAAGAGTCCAAGTTCTGATTTGTCCACAGGCTCCATTTTAGGGCTCCCTTAACCCAACTGGCCCAGCACAACAGTTTAGGTCCAAATGGAGAGGTAACACACACAGAGTCCCAGCTGCAATAAAGGCAGGTTAGACAAACTACATTTTCTCAGTCACTCTAAATGATTTCTGGCAAACAGTTATATCTTTCAACAAGGCTCCCTCTGTACATGTAGCGATGGCAGAAATGGAGCAAATTTGCAACTGCTTGGGCGGGATTCAAGCATTAAATACACAGTCCCCCCCATACAAACTAATTCAGTCTGCAAGCAGACAGCTCTTAAAGAGACAGTACATGGAGGCTCAAATAGCACTCACTTGCAACCACAGTTAAGCAGCTCAGATGCCGAACACCACCCAGGCTTGGAGCATTCAGGCAAGCTCCTGGAAGACTTTTGGGAACCCCCATTTGCAGGGGGGGTTACACCAGTAAATGCTGTCTTACCTTGTCTAAAGTCGACAGGAAGACAATGGAACTTCATGTTCTAGAAAAACTATGGCTTAAAAAACACTCTGTAAAACATCAACTTGAAATAAGAAACTTGTACAAAAAAAAACAAGGCAGAACTACATGGAGTATAAGCACTAGCTGCAACAAAGGAGACACCGTTAGCTAACCTCAAAATCTGAACCTGTTAAGAGTGCATGAAAGCAACCAAATGGAAATTTGGGCTGATCTGATATATATGAGCATATATCTTTTTTTTTTTTTTTTTTTTTTAAACACAGTGCAGCATGTAAACTATAGAGGAATGCCCACTGGTTTTATAAAACAAGGGTTAATCAGAACAATGGACATCCCCAGCTGGCATATCGGACAGTATTCCCCTGCGGAAGCAAGGCTCCTGGGTGGGCCCCATAAACAAAATTGGAGCTAAAAGAAAAGGAAATTACAGTAAGTATGAAGAAATTTCTTTTTTCCGTAGCACTCCACATTATCAATGGGTAGTAATAACAACTGGGTTATAAGAAGCAGTACCCAGAATAACAGGGAGGGAGGAGAATACTGTCCCATACATCAACCACATACTAGGAAGGAATTTACCTGCTAACTGCCACCTGCAAAACTCTGCGTCTGAAGTTCATGTCAGTAGAGCTTTGAACATCCAATTTGTAGTGCTTGGTGAGTGTGTGAACAGTGGATTACGTAGCTGCCGTGCATAACTCTAAAATAGATGCTTCACCTCTCTCCACCCAGGAAATCGCCATAGCCCTGGTGGAGTGAGCCTTGATGAGAGCCAGAGGCCTCTTCCTAATCATGACATAAGCCTTGGCTACGCATGCCCTCACCCACCTAGCTAGGGTGGCCATAGAGGCTTTTTCTCCCTGCCTTGCTGCTCCAAAAAGGACAAACAAGCTATCTGAGTTCCAGAACTCAGCAGTCCGTCTAAGGTACATCCTAAAGGTCTGACGCAAATCCAACTTGTGTAACTCCTTCTCCTTGGGACAAGAAGGCTTTGGACAAGAAAGATGGAAGATATATTCCCTGATTTCCATGAAAAGCTGTAGGAACCTTGGTATGCAGGAAGGAACTGTTCTGAGCACTACTTTGTCCTTATGCATGACAAGGTATGGCTCTTTGTGGGACAAGGCCTAGAGCTCGCCAGTCCTAGTGGCTGAGCACATGGCAACCAAAAAACATACCATGTAAGATAGCACGTCCAGTGGAACTGAGGACAGTGGCTCAAAAGGCTCCTTACAGACAGCATTCAGCACTAGATTCACATCCCAAGGAGGAGCCATGAATTGGAACATAGGCAGACTCCTGCCGACAGCCTGCAGGAAATGAATAACCTCCCTGTTAATCCCTAAGGACGTACCCTAGGAGGCTCTAAGGGCTGACACCTGACCTCTCAGATTGCTCATGGCTAAACCTTTTTCAGCTCCTTCCTGCAGGAAATCTAGAATCTGTGGGTTTGAGGCTTTGGAAGGCCGAAAATTTATGTCCCTGCCCCAAGTTGAAAAGGTGGTCTAGACGTGAACATAAGGTGCTGAAGTGGAAGTCTTCCAGGCAGCCATCAATGTGTTTACTACCTTCTTGAAGAAATCTAGTTTTAAAAGTCTCCTTCCTTTAGGAGCCAGGCCACGAGCGCATCATACCCAGATCTGGATGCAGAATGGGACCCTGAGAGAAGAGGCCATCCCCCTGCACTGGACGGTGAAAGGAAGCGCGCTGAGCTAGGTTTCAGTAAGTCCAAGAACCATGGTCTTTTGGGCCACTCCAGAGCTGTTAGAAGTAAGCTTCCTCTCGAGTGCCCTATTTTGCATATGACCTTGGGGAGGAGAGGGAGTGGAGGAAATGTGTATGCTCTGTCGAAGTTCCATTCCTGTGTCAAGGCATCCACTGCTTCTGCCAGTGGACACTGGTAGCGACTGAAGAAGCAGTGAGTCTGAGCATTATGGCTGGAAGTGAACAGATTGATCTGAGGATGACCAAACCTTTGACACAGAAGGTCGAACACCTCCAGGTTCAACATCCACTCCGCTGGACTAAATTTTTTGCAACTTAGCAAATCAGATGGACTGTTCAACTCCCCTGCCAAGTGGACTGCTGACAAAGAGAAAAAGTTCCCCTCTGCCTACAGTAGGAGTTCAGTGGCTTCTTTTAGCATCTCCTTGCTCTTTGTGCCTCCTTGATTTTTATGTATGCCACTGTGACAGTGCCGTCTGACCTTATTTTCATGGTCTTTGACTGCAGCAGACTTTGAAATTGAATAACAATGAGGCGTACCACCCTCAACTCCAGAATGTTTATGTGGAGATGCTGTTCTTGCAGTGACCAAGTTCCCTGAATGGGTAAGTGGTTCAAGACTGCCCCCCAACCCAAGAGGCTGGCATCAGTTGTCAAAATCAACTCCGGGCAAACTTTCAAAGGGACTCCTTTGTTCAGATTCTCCAAACTCACCCAGCAACGCAGAGAGTGCTGCAGCTGTGGTGAGAGAGGGATCCTGGCCTGATAATCCTACAAGGTCAGATCCCAGATCCCAGGTCAATAGGAACCACATCTGAAGGGGCCACATGTGAAGACAAGCCCATGGGACTAGTTCTATTGCTGATGTCATGAAGCCCCGAATTCGAGTGGGTGGAGAGCTGTTGCCAATGACTTGAGTCCTCAGCCACTGAACTTATTTTTTTTTTTTTTTTATTTTTTATTTTTTTTTATTTAGTTGTTTAACCAGGAGTAGCACACTAAGCTGAAAGCTTTTTTTACAGGAGCAACCTGGGAAGTTAAGTGACTTGCTCAGAGTCACACAGTATGCAAGTGGAAGCTGTGGGATTCAAACCCAGGTCTGGTCTGCTGGATGTCACCAGATTTGCAGCTCAGAGCCTTAAACCACTGCGCTATACTGCCTCCTCTAAAAAACTGCCTTCTCTCAAAAGGGTCTCCTTTCTGGATGGCGAAAGGAAGACCTTCCCCTGAGCTATCTTGAATACTACTCCCAGGTGTTCCAAGGTCTGGGATGGTTTGAGAGAGCTTTTCTCCCAATTCACCACCCAGCCATTGGATTCTTAACATCTCCAGAGCCCTGATCACTGACCTTGCCAATGTCACAGATGGTGCTGTTGCAAGCCAAAAGGGAAGAGCCCTGTACTGGAAATGCTGATCCAGGACCGAGAACATAAGAAACCTCTAATGAGACTGATGGATTGGAATGCGGAGATACGCATCCATCTGATCTATGGAAGCTAGGAAATTGCCCAGTTGGGCAGCTCAGATGATTGAACACAGGAACTCCATTTTGAAGGTCATGTGTCGTACAAACTTGTTCATATGTTTCAGATCCAGAATGGATCTGAACCCCCCCCCCCAAACAACTTTTTGGGAACTACAAAATAGATCAAATAGAATCTTTGGCCTTGCTTGCTTGGAAAAACTGGCACTGTCACCCCTATTTGACTGAGGTGGGTCAGGGTCTAGGACACCGCTTGTCTCTTTACTGGGTCTTTGGGAACTGGGGATGGCAGAAAATGACCACCTGAGGGGATTTTTGAAAATTCTACTGTGTAACTTAAGACCAGAATTTCCAGAACCCAAGCATCTGAAGTCATCTGGGTCAATCTTGAGTAAAAATTGTGCAGTCTTCCACCAAAGGAAAGGGGTAGAGATGGGCCTGCATACACCCATTGTGGGGCACCTGTTTTTCATCCAGGACCTCCACTACTTTGACTGGCAAGGGCCCCTCTGTTACTGTAGCCTTTGTGACCAGAATAGGCTCCTCTATTTCTCGGATTACCGAAGTTCCGAAAGGAATGAAATCCTCCTCGAAACTGCCTCTGTCTGATGCCTCCTTGACTTCTGGGGGGTTGATGCGGCCTTGTGCTTTTCCTTCAACACTGGAAGGTGGCCCTTCTTGTCCTGGATATTCATTAAAACACCATCCAGGCCAGAACTGAACAACAAACCTCCCTTAAAAGGTTGATTGAACAGCTTGGTCTTGGAAGTTTTATCAGCAACCCAATGCCTAAGCCATACACCTCACATGGCTGACACAATGTGTGATAGGTGCAGCGAGCCGACATGCACAAATTCTCCACCATATCACCTAAAAAGGTGTAGGCCATGGCAACCAATTGCAAAATGCTCACTTCCTCCGAATCCAGGGGAACAAAGCTGGCCAAGGCAGTAACCCACAAGTTTAAAGCACTGGCAACAATAAAAGCGGCATAGGAGGTGTGGAAGTTTGCACCATTGGAGGTGAAAGCCCTTCTACAAGTGGCATCCACTCGTTTGTCATGTGAATCTGTTAAGGCCAGTGACCATTCAATAGGAATAGTGGTATGCTTGACAGAATTATGCATAGCCTTGTCTGCCAGAGGAGGGGCTTCACATCTGTGAAAATTTTCCTCTAAAAAGGGACAATACTGGGTCTTAGGTTTTGGCAGATACTTTTTTTGGTCCACATCTGCCCATTCTTGCTCAATAATTTGGTCACAGTGAATAAAATTCAGAAAACATTTTGGAGCAGAGAAAGATGCAGACAGTCTAGGATTGATGGCTACTGTCTCCATGGACTGTTTCTCCTTGAGCTGTAAGGACCTACATGCCTCAGCTATCAGGTAGGACAAGGACTTGGTATCAAACAGGGGAAGGATAGGAATCCTCTTCTTCGGCTCCACCCACTAACCTTCCTCCTTTTACTCAGAGGGGGCATGCTCCTCATCAGAAAGCAGCTTTTTAAGGTCAGGAGTTTCCTCAAGATCCCCTAAATCCTCATCCTCATCCTCTAAATAGTCAAGGCCGGGGTCTGCCTGCACATCTGTATCTACAGCCTTGTCCTGCTGTGATGCACCTGGACATGCCTGTGTGGGCTGCCTTCCCGACCTGAGTGGCCTGGTTTGGGGTCAGGTGTGTCTGCTGGGATGTCCTCCAGAACATCGAGGCCCAAGACCTCTCCCAAGAGCAGTAACAAAAAATTACTCACCACAGTAATCTTTTTTCTTCCAGAGGATCACACAGTATAATTAAACTAATGCAGTCAGCCTTCAGTGTTGAACTGCCCATAGAGATGGAAATTATGCAAATGATGGAACTCTCATTGGCTCATGCCAGTTTCAAACTGCTGCCCTTAGTAACTGCTGCATCCTGGGTGCTCAGATTCATTACTCAGTCTAACAGGGTAAAGACCCTCTAGCTTATTATGTAGATTAAGCCCCCCTTAATCACATCCCCTCCAAAAACCAACAAGTCCCAAGTAGGGACCACAGTGTGAACCAGCTGGTTAAAGAACTGAAATATTTAGTCATAAACCACACAAAGTCAAAGCAGAGATGCAGAACCAAATCTGTCCCCTTTTTAATTTTTTTATGTTACGGTAGGGGAGGCAGGGTGGGAGCTTTAATCGTACTGTGTAATCCCCTGGAAGAAACAAGATTGCTATGGTGAATAATTTTTTCTTCTAACCCCAAGAATCACACAGTATGATTAAACTAATGCAGACTACCAAGCAGTACCTTTGGAGGTTGGGCCAAGAACCTATTTAGAAAAAAGGTTCTGCAGCACAGTTGTACCAAATCTAGCATCACTTCTGGACTGTATGTCCAGGCTGTAATGCTTGGTAAATGTGTGTACTGTTTTCCATGTAGCTGCTTTGCATATTTCCAAAAGTGGGATATCCCTTGCAGCTGGTACTGATGCAGCTATACCCCTGGTAGAATGTGCCGTGAGGCCAAGGGGAGCTTGTTTGCCAACTTTACTGTAACAGAACTGTATGTTGGTCGCTATCCAACATGCAATGGTTAATTTTGATGCAGGTTTTCCCTTACTCACTTCCCTGTAGGTGAGGAACAGCTGGGTATGCTGTGGTATATAGGCCTTGGTCCTGTCAGTGTGGCTTAATGTCCACTTGACATCCAGGCTATGCAGTTTCCACTCAGGTGACCTGGAACTGTCAGTGAAGAAAACAGGCAAAGTGACAGTTTGAGTTAAATGGAAGTCTGAGACCACTTTAGGGAGAAATTTCCTACTGGTCCTAAGTACCACCTTGTCCATGTGGAATGAAATGTAGTCCATATCTGTGCACAGGGCTTGCAATTCACTTATTCTCCTGGCAGACGTAGCAGCCACCAGGAAGAGAGTTTTCCATGTGACATACTTCAGGTCTGCAGTTGCCATGGGCTCAAAGGGTGGCTCAATGAGCTTGGCAATACAAATGTTCAGATTCTAAGCCAGAACTGACTCCCTAAGGGGAAAATGAAGGTGACTGAGACCCTTGAAGAATTTGCAAAAGACAGGGTGAGAGGCCATAGATCTGTCTTTGCCAGCTGACACATATGCTGAGACTGCTGCTAGGTGCACTCTCAGTGTTGAAGGCCCAGAGTATGTAGGTGTGTCAGATAGTCCAGCAGGACAGTAAGATTTGCCCTAGAGGGAACAATGTCCCTTCCTGAGCACCAAATGGAAAACCTTTTCCACTTCAAGGAATAAGTTTTCTTGGTTGATGGCTTCCTGTATCCTCTGAGCACAGTCAAAACCTCCTCTGAAAGGTTTAGGCTAGCAAATTCTAGGTCTTCAAGAGTCAGGCCTTCAGTCACAGGGACCTGAAGCTGGGGTACAGGATCCTGCCCTGAGAGGATGTCAGAAGATTGTGCCTCTGGGGCAGGTGAATTGGAGGAGAGACAGACAAGGTTACCAGGAGTGAGTACCATGACTGCCTGGCCCAGTCTGGTGCCACCAAGATGATTGTTGCTGGCTGAGACCTGAGCTTCACCAAGGTTCTGAGTAACATGGGAAAAGGAGGGAAGGCATACAGGAATCTTCCCAACCAATCCAGTGCAAGTGCATCCAGAAGGACTGTGCTCCTGCTTGCAGGCCTGCAACAGAACTGTGGCAGCTGATGATTGTCCATGGAGGCAAAGAGGTCTATTTCTGTTGTGCCCCACCTTCTGAACACTGCCTGCAGCACTTGAGGATTCTGTGCCCTTTCATGATGATCCTGGCTGATCCTGCTGAGGGAGTCTGCCAGGATGTTGTCCTTCCCTGGAAGGTGGATAGTGAATAGGGACACCGACAAGGAGTAGGCCAGACTCCACAGCTTCATTGCCTCTGTGCACAGTGGGGTGGATCTGGTTCCTCCTTGTTTATTGATGTAGTACAAGGTGGTTGTGTTGTCTGTTCTGACCTATACCACCTTGTATCTTAAGTGAGGAGCAAATGCTTGTAGAGCCAGGTATACTGCTCTGAGCTCTAGCAGGTTTATGTGCAGAAATGATTCCTGGGGGGACCATGCCCCACTGGCTAAGTCATGCATGTGTGCTCCCACCCCAACAGGGAAGCATCTGTCATGAATACCACTGAGGGATGCTCCTTTAGAAAGGGAATTCCTTCCCTGAAGTTGTCTCTTTCCAGCCACCACTGCAGGGCCTACAGGAGGGTGTCTGTGACTGGAACCAGCTTGGCTAGTGCATCTTTTTTCTGGGACCAGTGAGCTCTTAAGTGAAACTGTATGTCCCTCATCTGAAACCTGGATCCTGGAACAACTGCTGTGGCAGCTGCCATGTGGCCCAGCAGGCATAAAAACTCCCTTGCAGGCCTGGGCCTGTTTAGCTGGAATGATCCCGCTACCTGCAGGATGCTGTCTACCCTGTCCTGGGGAAAAAATGCTGTGCCCAGGCTGGTGTCCAGCTCTGCTCTGATGAAGTCCAGAATCTGAACAGGTTCTTTTTTTTTTTTTTTAAACTTTCTTTCTTTCTTCACTCCATGTTCCTGAACTCTTTCAGGAGTGGTCACTTGGGATCCTGGTCCTACTACCGCCCATCTAAAGCCCCCTCTCACTCCTTCCTACCACCTTCACTACCACCCGGCCCCCTGGCTCTGAGTCCCCCGAGGCGGGACAGCCAGATACTCCTCCTGGTGCTCTATCTTTTAATTCAGTCTGGTGGAGCGAGGCAGTGGACAGCACACAGGAGCGAGAGAAAGGCCCGACGCTGGGCGTGGTGGACTGATCCCCCTGACCCTCCATCACCTATCAGGAGGTGGAGGGTTTTTCCTTGTTTTTCTTGTTCCGCCCTCGCCCCCTGCCCCCCAAACAGAGTCCCGGTGTGCCATGATGCCAAGGAACATCCTGTCGTGGCTCTGCAGCCCTCTAGATGAGCTCTGAAGCATTGCAGTACCTTCGGTCTCCACCAAAGGTCACTGTTGTGCCGGGCATAGTCCCTGGAACCCCCCCCCCAAGGAAGGAGAGCTGTCCTCTAGATGCTCGATCCTTCCTCTCCCCTGCCGACCCCCAGTGGTCCAGGCTCATTCCCAAACCCAGGTCGCCAGCATGGCAGGAGGTGTAGCGTCCAGCGCCTCAACCCTCAGCGCCACTGGGCCGGCTTTAACAGGTTCTTGCTGGGACTTGTGTTCATTTATGAGGAATCCCAGAGACTCTAGTGTGCTCCTGGTAAGGGCCAGAACGTCTCTGGTATGGTAGGTAGGTAAAATTTATTTTTATACAGGTAATACATGTCATTTGGACATAATCCAGTTTACAAGACAGACCTGTGTAGATTCCTATCTAATTTCATACAAATAAATTCCATATTGAATGTATAAAATACAAACACCACAAATGTACAAACAACACGAATGCCTAGAAAACTTACAATAAATAGATTATAAAAATCACAAAATCCAAGAAAACTTCGGATAAACCAGTTAACACACACAAATGTGATTATATAACTCCTTTATGGTTTGAGTAAACAAAGAGTAATTTGGTATTTCTCTTATCTCATCAGGAAGGGAATTCCAAAAACCAGCAGCCTGATATAACAAAGACCTATCCCAGAATTTATTGTAATATTTACCTACAACTATCTTATTTAAGTGAACTGATCTTGTCATTGACCGTTTTTGACAGTTTTTCACTGTAAATAATATTGAAGAAATTGGACGATTGACAGATGAATATTTCATTTTGTGAATTAAAGATAACCAATGACACTTATAATTAATTTCTAGAGGTGACCAATTTACTTTCTCCAACAATAAACAATGGTGAATCCGATAATTTCCTTGTAGCACATATGTAACCCCCCTGCAAATGGGGGTTCCCAAAAGACTTCCAGGAGCTTGCTTGAATGCTCCAAGCCTGAATGGTGTTTGGCATTTAAGCCATTTATCAGTGAGTGTTTTTAGAACCTCTGGTACTGTCTCTTTAAGAGCTGTCTGCTTGCAGACATAATTAGTTTGTATGGGGACTGTGTGTTTCTTTGATTGAGTACCACTCAAGCTGCTGCCAATTCACTTCATTTTTGCAGTCACTAGGAGTGCAAAGGAACCTATCTGAAAGATGTAACTGTTTGCCAGAAATTATTTAGAGTAATAATGAAATTACAGTTTGTCTAACCTGCTTTCTTTGCAGTCAGAACTGTGTCTGCTAGTTCCCCATTCTAGTTTTGAACTGCTGAACTGGACCAATCAGTGTGGGGTAAGCTAGCTCTAAAATGGTGCCTTGACGAATCAGAACTTGGACTCATAATCTGAGCCAGCCACAAGAGGATTGTATGGGCAGTGACTCTGGGAGATGTAGTTTAGACTTCAGTGCCTTTTGGACCAACAGCAGCAGTCTATTGTGAGTGACAGCCAATCCAGTCAAGAACTGGTAGGAACTCAAAGGAAGTGCCGGTTTTGTGGGTTGGAGGTTCAGTTGAGCTTTGGCAGTGAAGAAGGAAGGAGCCTGTGCCTTTTCAGTGTGCAGTTTTAGTCAAAAAGCGGTGTAAGGCCCAGAGTTCCGGTCTGCAGCTTGTGTAACAGCTTGTTAGGACTGAATCGGTC
Organism: Neoceratodus forsteri; assembly: GCA_016271365.2. NCBI lineage: Eukaryota > Metazoa > Chordata > Ceratodontiformes > Ceratodontidae > Neoceratodus > Neoceratodus forsteri. The sequence continues at coordinate 426,953,709 of CM028138.1, forward strand.
CTGTGAAAAGAATCAAAGGATCTCTGAAGAGTAGAAACCAGGCTCACCCTGTAGAAGACTGGAGAAATTGCTGAAAATTGCACTCAGTCTGTCAGGAACTGAATCTGCTGTGTGTTCTCCCGGTATTGTGCAGTAATTGCGATCGGGATACAGATGCAGCCTGCCTGGTATAGTGCTTTCTTTATATGGATGTGTGAAGAGGTTTGTGTACTCAAGTGAGCCCTGCTGACATTGAAGGACCCTATCTTATTTGGAGTCGTGAGTACTAATTCAGGGTCGCTCCTGTTGAATTGCCACATTAAATCCAAATGGAATTACTGTACTGCTGACTGTTTAATTCTCCTTTTCTCTGTGTGAAAGGGCCCTACCAGCTGCCACGGTTTGGACTAGCCACTAGGGCTTGGGTACCCAGGGACAGTAACTGATAGGGATAGGCCTGTGCACAGAGCCATAAGGTAGATTATTAGAGTGATAAGCTAATTAACCTGATTTCCCCTGTCCTTGTTATATCCCCTAAATAAATCAGAGCTGCTTGTTTCAGCAAAGTTATACTGCCTAGGTATTTGTCATGTTAAAGTACTATACTGTGATTGTTGCACTGTATCTCATTTCACAGGAGGTCCCAGTGCCGGAACCAGACCTGGGGGTAAGTGTATACTGTGAAGGTAATTCTGATATATTGTGTGGGCCACTAGTAGGAAGAAAGGGGGGTTGCAGTGTCCCAGAGGGCTGTGACCAAGTTAGTTTAACTATTGCAAACCCTGACCTCTGGGTGGAGGCACCCGCCATTGGATCCAGGCCCCTCAACCTGTTAGTGGCAAATCAGGCAGGGGTAGTAGCCCCTGGGATAGTGCCATCTAGGGGTTACACATATATTGCTATACAATAGTGAGTTCTATCTAATCTAGATAATAATACTTTGTTTGCATTTCTATATATTAATTCTCCGTATCTTAGAACTGGAATGATCAGTTGATCTGCCAATTTTTTTCTATCTAGAAAAGATAAACAATCAGTACTTCTTCTTAACGCCCCTACCTTTCTATTAACTTTTTTTATCAGTGCAAGAATATGATTTGAAAAAGACAATTGCAGGTATGCTGCAAGGGTTGACCTATGACTAGCCAGTCATCTAAGTATGGTAACACTGTCACTCCCTGCCTTCTTAAGTGTGCCACCACCACTGCCAGGCACTTTGTGAATGCCCTGGGGGCAGAGGTTAAGCTGAATGGCAGTGCTGCAAACTGATAGTGGCCTGAGGGTAGCCTGAACCTCAGGTACTTTCTGTGGCTTGGTCTGATAGGAATGTGGAAGTATGCATCCTTCAGGTCTAATGATGCCAGCCAATCCCCTTTTTACAGTGTGGGGATGATCATGGCTAGGGTCATCATTTTGAACTTTGGTTTCTGAATGTGTTTGTTTAGGAGTCGCAGATCCAGAATGGGTCGCCAGTCCCCATTTTTCTTTTGAGTGAGGAAATATCTTGAGTAGAAGCCCTTTCCCCTCTGTGACAAGGGTACAGGCGCAACTGCTTTGCTTGCCAACAGGTTTGCCACCTCTGCCTCTAGGAGGATTTTGTCTGCAGAGGTTGCTGGGGCAAAGAATGTGTAAGCCCAATAGCAGACATAAGCCACCAGACCCTGCCAAAGTGTATAAAGGATATCCACCTTAATCTCAGATGCCATAAATGTATATTGAAAGAACTAATCATAAAAACATTGATTTTTAAGTCTTTAATCAAGCAGACCTGCAAATGCTTGACACAGGTATATGGACCTACCAGCACCCACAAAGCATGAACATTCTATCTTGAACCGATGTGCTTTAAGTTTTAAAAGGGTATTTTAAAATGCCTATGAAACAAATCTATTCAACTCTGACATTGTGCAATGTGCTTGCTGACAGTCCAAAATTATTTTAAAATCAAAACTCCGCAGTTGTTGTGTAACTAAATCAACCCATAAGATGTTACCACACGTCTGAAAAAGCTGGACCCTCCAACAAGGAATTGGCCCCTCTTAACAGGGAACCATCTGCTATCAGACTATCATACCATACAACCACAATGAGACAAGTCTTCATTGTGAACATACAGCGGAAGGTCTTGTGGTTAAAAGTCTATTAACTGCCACTTTGTGGACCCCTGGTCAAAAGTACAACAGACAGTTCAATTGACCAAATGTCTGATAAATATTAATATCTCCACACGTAGGCTATAGACTTCCGAACGGATAAGCCTTTGTCCAAATATGGTTATACCATCCCAAAAGCTCATGATACTTTTGGGTAAGAATAAAATCACATGACATTTCTGAAGGAAGCATTTGACTTATATAAGACATCTCCCTGGACCAACAATTCATGATCATTGACTGTCTTCTGAATCTATGTTTCATCGCTGGAAGATATTTCACATCTATGATACTACTACTGACTCTGAAAGAACTATTACTCTGCTGAAGCTACAAAGACCTTTGGCGTCTGCCATAACGTAAGACACATTGAAACTTGTACTGACTGTCATTTTCTATTTTGCAAGCCTCGAGGAGAAAACAACTGAGAGAGCCAGGAAGAAATCTTCTTCACACAGCCATCTAAGATACTCCAAAATCTCCAAGACGAAAGGGAGACAAGCGACTCTTTTGAAAAGTTGGTGAAGTATATATTTATTGATATATCTTTACAGGTTTAAAGGTGCTGACTGAAATACTGTGTCTTTTGAGAATCCTGGTTCTAGAAAAAGATATATAAATACTGTAGTGAAATAGTATTTTAAAAACTAGCAAACCGTTATTAGTAACAAAGAATGGTATACTGAATAGTAAAGGTTAATTCTAGGAAGAATACTACCTTGCAGTGCCTCTAGAAAAAGAGCACTAGGCCTCATATCTACATAGTGAGAACTTTGCAAAGATTTACTGTGCACAAGATAAGACAAAGGTTTAAGTGAGATGTCCTGACATATGTTATATTGTTTAAGTGTTAAAATATGTTAACTGAACTGTGTGTGTTGAAATAAACAGCTTTTACTGGTACTCCATGTCTAAGTGAGGTCTGTCATCTCAGAATTTACCACGAAAACAAGTAGGTACAAGGTACTGGATATCTTTAATTTAAAACAGCCACAGAGGTAAATGAATTAATAGTAATTGTATCTACAAATGCATAGGACAGACATAAAGCAATTCTTGTGGGGGGTAGGAGAAGTAGGCTGTTGGTTAACTAGGATCTGCAGCTTATCCAATAGGTAGGGAAATGGGCAGACTGGGTGGGCCAAGCGGTCCTTATCTGCCATCAAAGTCTATGTTTCTAAAGTTTCTGGCTCTCAGTTTGGGAAGAGATTTGAAGCTCAGAGACAGTCCTTGGATCACTACCTCCAGGACCCACTCGTCTGTGGTAATGGTGTACCAAGCTCGGAAGTAGTGAGCCAATCCGCCACCTACCGGGGGGTGACCTGTACCAGCCTGTCAGGGATTCTGTTTTGTCTGGGGCTGCACCTGAGGTACCCGAGCAGATCTCCTCATGGATCTCCTATCCCTAACTCTAAAGTACCCCCTGGACTGTTAGTAGTCTGGCATTGCTTGTGCTTGAAAAAAGGGCCTGGAGTAAGAGCCCCTACCCCTACCCCTGCTTCCCCTGTACTGGGACCTGTAAGAAGTAGAAGGCCTTTCCTTAGAGTTGCTCCTATATGTAGCCTTGTATTCTTCCACCATTTTCATGTAGGCCTCACTTTTGTCCCCAAAGAGGGAGTCCCCCTCACAAGGGAAATCCATTGCCTTTGCCTGCATGTCCTGGGTCAGATTAGTGGCCTTGAGCCATGTAAACCATCTCAGAAAGATGGAGAGAGCCATGAGCCTGGCTGCAAAGTCATTCACATCCACAGCCACGTGGAACTGATATTTGGTGGCATCCAGTGTCGCCCTTGTAGTGTCTGCCAGGTCCACTGCTGCCTCACCAGGAACTTTATCAGGTTTTTATCAGACATTGCAAACACAGTGTTCCATAAGGCTTTTTGGTATTGTACTGCATAGGCCACACAGTTGGCCTGTCTCATTAAGAGTGAGGCAGCTAGACACCGGTTTTTACTCATCCCATCCAGTTTTCTGGAGTCCTTATCTGGGGGATGAGAAGTCAAAGGAATCCATGCTTTGTCACAAGCTGCTGCATGAACCACTCCTTCATTATCTGGGTGGTTAAAAAGAAATGCAGCAGTGGATCTGTCCAACTGGTATTTTTTGTCTACTTTTTTATCAGTCCCTGGCACAGTAGTGGGGGTTTTCTAGATGTGCAGCACTGCTTTTTTTAGTGATTTGTGCATGGGGAGCATCAAACGTTTTGCAAGTGCTAAACCCATCCTCTCCAAAAAATCAGCTTCCTCTCCATCTTCGTCTGTCTCCTAGATAAGGAGATTCACAGTCTATACCATTTGTTTCACAAATGAGTAGTGTGATGTGTAATCTTCTGGGCCCCAGGTGGGGAACCAAAGTCCTGGTTCAGGGGATACCTCAGGTTCTATGTGTTCTCCCTCATCTTCCTCCTCCTCTTTAGGACTGTCAAATAAATATAATGGTTCCTGACTCCCTGGAACAGGGGCAGGAACCAGTGCAGAAGCAGGGACCACTGCCTGTAGAGCCTGTAGTACCTGTAGGGCTTTATCAATGTCCTCAGGAGAGGGCATAACAGCTTTGTCTGCTGAGAGCTCCTTAGCCTTCTTGGCCGGAGGTGCAGCGACATGTTTTTCTTTGTGTTTTTTCTTAGATGGAACTGGTTCATTAGCCAGTTCCACAGGCCTCTTTGATTTAACAGTATTAGATTTTTCTGTGGCTTTAGGTTCCACTACCCCCTTAGGCCTGTCTTTATACTTTTTTTGAAGAGGAGGTGGATGGGACATCCTTTGAAGAAGCAGCACCTGTTGCCATTTCTTCTAGGTTTTTTAGCCCTCTTTTTAAGAGTTTTGAGGCAAAATGTTTTATAGATGGCACAGTCTGAAAATATATGACTAGTCCCTAGGCAAAAAATGCACAAGTTGTGCCTGTCTGCCTTGTCTATTATCTGGCCACAACTATCACAGTACTTAAACCAATGGGTCCTGTCCTTTTCTTAGGTTTATCCTTAGGAACCTCTGACACTGATTTAAACTAAACCACTAAACTGTTATACAATAGATCGGTTCCTGGAACTGATAAATACAATTTTAAAGTAAAGTGGTCGGTTCCCAAAAGTAAAGATGAACCGAGCGCTTATCGGTTCCATGACTGAAAAGGGAACCATAACCAACTAAAATAATGATAAAACTAAGAACTCTAATTGGATCCTGTGAGGAACAGTCACGAAATAAACTAAATTCTGAGGCAAAAGCACCTCAGAAACAGCAGTTCCACGAAACCGATGAGGAACGGAAAGAAAACTAGTAAAACAACCCAAAACTAAACTAGAAGGGCAGCAATTGTTAAAGTAATAAAACATTACTTATCACCAAATAAAGATAATAAGTAGAAAGTTGAGGAGAGCTCTCCAAGGCGTCTTAACTGGCAGGCGGAGTAAAGAATATGAGCACTCAGAGTACAGCACTTACTAAGGGCAGCAGTTTAAAATTGGCACGAGCAAATTAAGAGTTCCATCATTTGCATAAATTCCATCTGTCCGGGCAGTTCAACACTGAAGGCTGACTGCATTTGTTTTATCATACTGTGTGACTCCTGTGGTTAGAAAGGAGGATTTCTGCAATTCTGCTTTGTCACTGCCAACTGAAGGACCAAGTGCCCCCCTCCCCAGCTCAGAAGACCAGCTGAGGGAGACTGTAAGAGACATATTAGCCTGACAAACACAATGGGGACAATAAGAACCCATGGGAGAGGGTCTCATCACCCTTTTGCAGGTCTTACACCTTTTAAAAGGTGATGGTCTCCAATAAGCCATGGTGCCAAGAGTTATAGCCCCGTAGATGCCTGATCTTGTTATAATATGATCACCTCTTCTTATGCGAGTTCATATATGTGTATGAATTAGGTCAGATCTGACCTGCAGAACATAATTCCACAGAGGGAATGGTTGCAGCTGATCAGACTGTAAAGAGAAGCCAAATGGAGGCAAAATACCCTGAAAAAAGTGTTAGAAAAAAACAACGCATCTAAGACTTATGGAAAAGCCTAGATGTGTGCACGCTCTCATGCAGACGCGTGCATGGCCTCACAACAATGTGCGTGATGTCATCCTGCTAGGAAGAGGGCAAAGGCACACTCGAGGTGCACGAAAAAGGGGCGTTGCAGCAAAAGTGAAAGTGAAGGAGCAGGGCATGCGTCCAGCTGAACAAAACGATCACTCGATGGCAGAAACTAGGAAGCGTGGCAGCTCAGATGTCTGAAAAAAAAAACATGCCACTGGCCCACTGAGTGCAGTAAAGCAATAAATAAACACTGTTCCCCTTAGAAAAATGAGATACTGACTGAATACTGGAGGTAAAGCTGCTGAGGTAAAACAATTAAAGGGGAAATGCCAGTTAATACGGCAGTACTTCCAAAAAACAAATATTAACAAAGGTGAAACATAAAAAAGGTAAATGATCCTAAAATTGGGGGGCACACATAAGAATGAAGGAGACCCCCCAGGAGTCCTAAACTACTCCAAAAAAAGAAAAACTAGACTTACCTGTGGCACCTCTATTCTTTTTCTTTTTTTAAAGAAATTGGAAACCATACAATAACGACACCCTTAATTAAAAGGCAGATGTGGCCCCCAGTCCAAGCACAAGCAGTGGAAATGGGTAGAGCATGTTAGTCAATTTGAAAGCCACAGCTTAACAGCAAGGGCGTAGCTACCGATACGCCTGACACGCCAGGGCGTGCAGCAGTAAATCAGGGAGGCAGCAGAAACCAGCTGTCCTGTCTGCATTCCTTTGTTTGTGTGTGGGTGTGTTTTTTTTTTTTTCGCGGGCTTTCCTGGCTGCTCTGACTCCGATTTTCGAATGTTTAAAGGGAGGGATGGGGTGTGACGTGACCCATCAGACCTGATTGAGGAAAATGTCGACAATCTCAATCAGGTCCGCATAAGAGAAAGGAGGCGTGGCACATTGACTAGTAAGGGGCGGAGTGGAGTTGGGCAGGCTCCTTAAATGCAGATGAAATAGTGTACATAGTCTCTACTTTGTGGCTTGCTGGTTCGGTTGCTGCTGCAGTAGAGACGCGGAGTCCGGAGGGACAGAACTGGAGACAGAGTGAGTTCAGAATCTTGGGACTGCGTAGTGCTGCTGCCCAAGGTCGGAGTGGATGACGATGAGCCAAGGAGAAAGTGGAACAAGCCGGAGGGCAAGTGGAGACTGAGTCGCTGCCTGCAAAGTTATTGCAGTCCTGGGCTGTTGACTTATTGCCTTGCACCCATGCCGAACTTGTCCGTGACCCAAGGTAAGAACTAGGAGCCTAGCCACTAAGCAGCCGCTGCGCTGCAGTCAGCGCAGATTTGGGTATGTCAGAGGAGCTGTGCTGGAAAGCTGAGGACAATCTGTAGTCCCTGTATGTACCCTAAACCTTTGTTTCATTAGACTAGGGTGGCTGCTGTCATGTTTACTTGTTCAAGTAAAATGGAGTTTGCTGCAGCTATCCATCAGTTTATAGCAGCTAGGAAAACAGTTATTATATGAGGACCCCAATTTTTTGGTGGCAAGACACTAAACAAAACCTAATTAAACAGAGATGGGGGTATAACTACATTTCTAACATTCCTAGAGTAATCCTGCTTAGTTGCATATGAATAGGATAGCAACTGTTGCAAAATGATTCCTTTTTCTTAACACATTGTAAATAATTATCAGTGCTAGATTTACTTAGAAATTGTATGAAGTTAATTAGGTTTTGTTTAGTGTCTTGCCACCAGATAATGGGGTCCTCATATAATAACTGTTTTCCTAGCTGCTATAAACTGATGGATAGCTGCAGCAAACTCCATTTTACTTAAATGAGATTAGATGAGTTCAGCTTCCATGTGCCTGGGCCTTTTTGTATAAGTTTAGCCTGTCCAATTGAACTACTTAAGTTATGGTCTGTGAACATAGCAAATGTACAACAGGTCATCATGTGTTTAGAGGACAGAAAATCAATCCTGGTGGTGAGATTTCCTTTGTGGAAAGTAGGGGTATGTAGCCCTGAGTGCACATCATATGCATCTTTTAGTCTGGCAGTAGTAATTGGTGATTTAAAAAAAAAAAAAAAAAAAGGAATCTCAAAATGTTTTTTGTTTTTGTGTGATGACTTTTGTCTTGCTATGATAAAGAACAGTTGGTTGCCCCCAAAAACTACTTGTTGTGAGCAAATAGATAAGTACTAAAAATAATGCAGCCTTAATTGTGTTCTGTCTTTGTTTGTGGTGCATGCAAATTAATAAAACATATTAAGGGGTTTAGAATTTTGGGAGCTAAAATTAGTACCCTCCCTGGAACTAGGTCAATAAGTTACATCAGGTATTTTGAATAATATACCTACTCCCGAGCAAGTCTCTTGCCCAAATGACCAGAAGGAAGCTCCCTGAACCTATACTTTCTGTGCTCTGAATGCTTCTTGTAAAGAGTGAAACCTAGCACCCTGCAAAAAAATTACTTCATCTGAGAATGGGCCAGCAAAGGAAAAAACGCATTCCTTTTGTCTGGCTTCTTTATACTGTTCACATGTGGGGCACTTATTGTAAGTGTAGCTAACATTTAGCGTTTTTTTCTTCTTCTGATGATACTAATTGTAAGGAAGATATTTTTATGGGTTTTCTAGAAGTGTTATGTATGTTGAACTAAGTGAGGCAAGTGCTATGCATTTTCACAATGTTTTAGCACTTTTATGAGCAAAATGCTAATCAATTTTTAACATTAACTAAAACCCTGTTATGTTGACTTTTGTTTTTTCCCGTAACAAGCATTTGTCGGAGCTGAATGTTTGCTTGTAAGCTGTTGTACTGGGTCCTGCTTGTACACATTTTAACTATATATTTATCCAAGAGAGACCAGATGAGATGTAACAAATCATTTGCAATGGGGTCCTGTTTTTACATATGTTTATACTGCATTTACCCAGGATTCAAGATCTCATTTTTAGTGTGGTTCTGATTTTATGTTTTTTCAAGAATGAATCATCCTAAATGCAACATCTCCTTGTTTGTGGAGCTCGACTGTAGGGTCCTGTTTTTAGTTTTGCAGTATAGTTGCCCAGAATAATCCAGCTGGAATAAAATCTCATTTCAATGGGGCCCTGCACTGCCACATTTTGAGGTTGTATTCCCCAAAGGCTAGTGCAGCTCGGATGCTATCTTGTTTTCAGAGAATCCTCTTTTCCCAATATACATATAGAAACAAACATAGAAGTTGACAGCAGATGAGGACCATAAGGCCAATCCAGTCTGCCCATTTCTTTTCTACCTTATAATTTGTCATTGGCCTTTGCTCTGTCAATGGCTTATCTATTCATACTCATCTGTATTGCTCCCTTATGCCCGCCCTATGCCTGTCTGAAGCCCTGCTTTAGACATTTATCCAGGATATCTCAGCTGAAAGGCAAGTTACATTATTGTGGTACAGAGGCTTGTCACAATGCAATATTGTAACCAAAAGCCAGTCTGTTAGTCTGAAACCTGTTGGTGTGGCATGTCTGGAGTGGTGGGAATGGACCTCTGTGGGACTGGGTACCTTGATAATCAGGTATAGGCTGGTCACAGTAAAATATTGTAACCAAAAGCCAGTCTGTTAAACCTTTTGCTGGTGCGGCTAACAGTGTACTGGTATATAATACAGAAAACGATGTGTTGGGTGAGGGGGTATGAATGGGGAAGGGGCAGCTCACCCTAACGGGGGGGGGGTAGCAGTGACTCCACACTTGGTGTGCAGTTCAGAAATTCCTGGCTACACCCCTGCTTAACAGGCATGATTTTAATTTTGGGGTGCTCCCTGTCACTAGGTAGCTCCAACCTGCTATGCAGAATTGCAGCCCCAAAGCTGAAAAGCTTAAAGTATCTTCAGAGAAGCTTGAAAGGTCTTTCCCCTTGAATGGCACAGCTTAAACTGAAGAGTTGCTGCTGTCCGGAATCCTCATTTGCCCAGCATTCCAAATGCTTTGGGCTGTGCCATTTCCCTTAGTAGGGGTGCACACTACCCAGTTATTACTACCCAGTGATAATGTGGAGCGCTAAAGAAAGAAAGGCCAGTGAAAGATATTGCCAGAGTCGTACCTTGTGGAAAGGTGTTGGATGGTAGGTGACATCGCTGCTGAAGCAGACATTAACATCAATGCAGAGTACTGCGTGAGCGACGAAGGGAGGGAAGGTAACCAAGACATCTATGGGCCCCCGCTGGCCGAAGGGTTCTGACAGAAGACGCTGCCAAAGCCGTACCTTATGGGAAGGAAGGTGTGTGATGGCAGAAGGCATTGCTGCCACAGCAGACGATGATGCAGCAGTATCTCAGAGAGAGATCAATCAACTCGGCCCCCTTCCTCAGAGACAAGGCATCCCTGAAGACTTCTTCTGGATCAAGTTCAGAAGACAGGATCCCAAGAAGCAGGCTGGTGATGAGGAAGTCTTCCCTAGTTGTTCCTCGCTGAAAAGATGACCCACAGGGATTCTAAAGGAAAGGTGGGTCGACAGCACAGTCAACAGGAACTGATGGAAAGCACTTAAAAATAAAGTGATGACAAACCGAAATAAAAGGAAAGAAAAAAAATTCAAAGGAATGAAGAATAATGGTTGACTGAAGCGGTAGCATCTCCGTGGAGTCTGACCAGTATGGTCGATGGTGGCAAAAGAACTGGAGGGCACAGGGCTGCCCATGCTTATATGTCCTATAGGATGCTGACATCCAACATCATTGTGGGCAGCCCCTGGTAAACTGCTAGTGAAAAAGTTTCCATGTGGTCCTGGTGCCTGACGGCTATAGTTCCTAAGGTGTGACCTGCTGCAAGAGATATCCTCAAAAAAGATCAGGAAAAAACAAGAGGGGAGCAGGACAAAGATGGAAAGGGGTCTAGGAAATAAAATTAGTGAACCCCAGGCAATGGTGGCAGACACTGAGATGGATCTAGTACCCATCACAGAAACCTGGGCCATAGAGAATAATGACTAGGACCTAACAGTCCCAGGCTACACCATGTTTAGATGTGTTAGAGGAAAAGGTAAAGGAAGAGAGCATTATATGTCAGCAAGGGCATAAAGGCAGTGGAGGACAGAAACATCAGGGAAGCTAATGGGGAAACAGAATCACTGTGGGTTCAGCTCCTGGCATCCTCAGGCAAGAAACTATGAATGGGAGTGATATATAGACCTCCAGGACAGGGGGAAGAGAGAGAGAGAGAGAGCGAGATGAGGAGCTAGGGGCAGAACTAGAAAAGGGGTGGCAAAAGGGTGGTGGTGGTGGTGAGAGATCTAAACATGCCAGATATTGACTGGGTCATTCCAGTGACCAGGAGCTTCATAATTCAGGCCCTACTGGATACATTGCGGGACTGCCTGCTGGTGCAGCTAGTTTAAGAACCAATTAGGCAGGATGCCATTCTCAATGTGGTGCTCACCAACTTGGAAGTGGCAGAAGGAGTGAGAGTAGGGAAGCCATTAGGGTCCAGTGACCCTAACTCTATATGGTTCAACCTGGCCCTTGCAACATATAAGCTCTTATTAAAGGATGAAGTCCTAGATTTCAGAAGGGCAGACTTCACCCGAATAAGGCAGCTGGTCCAGGCCAAGTTAGTCATTGTGGACAGCATCAGGGATGTGGAAGAAAGATAGGGGCAATCAAGGCAACAAAGTCTTGCACAAGAATGGTAATCAAAAGAAAAAGGTACAAGAGATCAATATGGTTCTCTGGAAAGGTCAGGAAAGCAGTGAGAGCCAACAAAAAGGCTTTCACCTGGTACAAGGAAAAACGAGGGAAGGAAATTGGGGAGAGTACCAAATAAGAACAAGGGAAACCAAAAGGGTGATCGGAGAAGCAAAGGGAGACACAGAGCTGTGTATTGCGGAGAGGGTCAAGGGAGGAGAAAAACAGTTCTTTAAATATATTAGGGAATAAAAAAAGAAGGGGGAGTAGGAATTGTTAGGCTAACAGAGGGAGGTAGAGTAATTGAGGGGGGGTGGGCAAAATTTTTTAATGACTAATTTTGCTCTCTATTTACAAGGAAAGACAGAGGGCCTCTGCCAAACAGTGGCATTAAGGCAACTGTAAGGGGGATCCCTGAGATGAGGCAGCAAGTATTTATCAGTGAAAGGGGTTGGAAAGGGCTAGAAGCCCTTAAGACAGATAAGACCTTGGGACCAGATGGGATGCATCCAAGGGTGCTGAAGGAATCAGTAATGGAACTAAATGAACCTCTGCTGGGCCTGTTCAATAGCTCAATTTAGACAGGGGTACTGTAGTTCAAAAAGACTGGAGGGTAGCAGATGTAGTCCCGTTCCATGTTGGGGGAAGGGGGCAAGGAGCAACCTTAAGTACAGACTGTCAGTTCCACCTCTATTGTGGTAAGCTGATGGAGACATCAGTCAAAGAAGACCTCATAAACTACCTGAACAGCAATGGACTCCAAGATGGTAAACAGCACAGGTTCATGGCAGTAAGGTCTTGTCAGACTAACGTGATACTGTTCTTTGACTGGGTAATGAGGGTAGAGGATAAGGGCCAGGCTGTGGATTTACTCCACTTTGATATCAGCAAGGCTTTTGACTTGGTGCCTCAAAGAAGGCTGCTGAAGAAGCTACAGGATCTGGGTACAGTGAAAGACACAGATGGGTGAGAAACTGGTTGAAAGGAAGACAGCAGAGGGTTGTGGTTAAAGTCAAATCAGAGGCTGGCCCACTGGCACAGTGCTAAGGCGTCCGGTTCAGTGACAGACTCGGGAGTCGGAGAGCCAGCCAGGGGGAGAAGGATCGAGCATCCTGAGGACCGCTGTCCTCCGGGGGGGAGGGGGGAAGAGTGTCCGGCACCTTAAGACCCCTGGTGGAGGCTGGGGGTACCACTGCGGCTGGCGCCATCACCTTAGGGGGGCAGGACAGATGCTGGATGTCACTATACATCCCCGCCCCAGGAGGCCAGCATTCAGGAAAAAAGCTGGCCTCCAGGCATGATGCCCTGTTCTGCCGCTATCTCCGCTACCACCAATGTCCACCGGGGAGGTCCCACTCCTGTGGCCATGACCCAGGGAGCAAGCCGGGGCTTGTCAATAGTATCCGCTGGGAGGGGTGCCCGCCCGGTGGCCCTGCCCGGGGGGATAAGCCTGGGCATGGGGAGACAGTAGGCAGGGTTGGGCTAAGCTCCACTAAGGATTGGGGCCAGCCCCCCCCAAAAAAGGTCAAATCAGAAGAGAAGGAGGTCACTAGTGGGGTGCCAAAAAGATCTGTCTTGGGTCCAGTCCTTTTCAGTGTGTTCATTAGCGGCATGGGAGAAGGAATCCAGGGCAAGAGGTGAATCTTTGCAGATGACACCAAGCTCTGTAGCAGGGTAGACAGAAAAAATTACTCACCTTAGCAATGTTGCTTCTTCTAATGGAGTCTTGCTGTATTCTGACTATATGCAGTTAGCCCCATCACTTGAACTGCCCCGGAGAGTAAAGAGTTAACTCTATGCAGAAGCATAGAATGTTGAGCTTGAGCTCGGTTTTCAAATCTCTGTCTCTAGCACTCTGAAGTGTAACCGTCAGATTATTACGAGCACTAACTAATAAAATTAACAGGTGGAAATTGTTTCAACTTTGTAAGCCAAATGGCCACCACAAATTGTTTTTAGGGTCAAAAAGACTCAAGTCAAGAACCCCAAAAAGAAAGCTAAAGATAAGACAAAGACAAAGTCCAAGTACGTAGTGAAATTAAAACATTAATAAACCGAAAAGATAGGGCAAGCCAATTACACCTGTGGGGTGCAGCACTGTGCCTGCCCACCCACATCCCAAAACTACTAGGTTCCAGGAGGGGAAGCAAGTAGGGAGGTCAGAATACAGTAAGACTCCATTAGAAGAAACAACATTATTAAGGTGAGTAATTTTTTCTTCAAAAAACATGAAGTCTTGCTGTATTCTGACTATATGCAGACTACCAAGCAGTACCCCCAGGAGGAAGGAGTCACAGAACCTATCTTGGGAACAGGATCTGCAGCACGGCTGTTCCAAACCTAGCATCACTTCTAGACTGAATGTCCAGAGAGTAATGTTTGGTAAATGTGTGAACAGTTTTCCAGGTGGCTGCTTTACAGATTTCCACTAAAGGTATATCTCTAGCTGCTGTAAGCGAAGCAGCTGTACCTCTGGTAGAATGAGCCCTCAGGCATGAGGGAGGTTCCTTCCCAAGCTTTGAATAGCAGAACTGGATACAGGAGACAATCCTCCTGGCAATAGTTCTCTTGGTGGCTGGTTTGCCCATTCCCACCTCACCATAGGTGAGAGATAACTGAGAACAGCCATTCCTATAGGCCTTAGTATGCTTCTCATAGTAACTAAGGGCTCTCTTCACATCAAGACTCTGTAATCTTCTCTCCCCAGAGGAAGAATAGTCAGTGAAAAACACAGGCAATGACATAGATTGGTTCAGATGAAAGTCTGACACTACTTTGGGAAGAAACTTTCTGTTAGTTCGAAGGACCACCTTATCCCTGTGAAAAGAAATGAGATCAGGTTCTACAGATAAAGTCTGTAACTCACTGATTCTCCTGGCAGAGGTAACAGCTACCAGGAATACAGTTTTCCATGTCAAGTATTTCAGCTCTGCTGAAGATAGAGGCTCAAAGGGAGGCTACATAAGCTATGTTCAGATCCCAAGGAGGAGGAGTAGGGTCTCGAAAGGGAGGATTAACATGCATCAGACCTTTGAAAAACTTCTTGAAAACTGGATGAGAAGCTATGGAAGAGCCCTTACCAGTGGAAAGGAAGACAGACACAGCTGCCAAATGTATCTTGAGAGTAGTAGGCCAGAGTCCAATACAGTAGCAATATCAGCCAACTCTGGCCGAATAGGTCTTTGGGAACACCATAAACCAAATCTTTTCCACTTGGAATTGTAAGTCTTTCTGGTAGCAGGTTTTCTGCTAACCTTTAGAATATCCAAGACTGATTGAGAAAGGTTTAGATTTGCATATTCTAACTCTTCAAGAGCCAGGCCTTGAGCCTAAGAGCCTGAAGATTTGGGTAGAGGATCCTCCCCTAAGAGGATGTCAGAAGATTGAACTACCTGGGAAGACAAAGAGGCATTGTCACTGACAGTGACAGTAGTAGAGGGTACCAAGGCTGTCTGGCCCAGTCTGGTGCCACTAGAATCACCATGCAAGGCTGAGATCTGATTTTGGTCAGGACCTTGAATATCAAAGGGAAAGGAGGAAATGCATACATAAACCTGCTTGTCCAATCCAATAGTAGAGCCTCCTGGTGTACAGAGCCTAGGAGAGGAGGCCTGCAACAAAAGAGAGGGAGTTGATGATTGTCCGGGGTTGCAAAGAGATCTATCTCTGGAGTACCCCACCTCTTGAAGATAACCTGAAGGACCAGGGGATTCAGAGTCCATTCGTGATGACCCTGAGAAATTCTGCTGAGAGCATCTGCTAAAATGTTGTCCTTCCTTGGGAGATGCACAGCCACCAGGGAAGCCTGAAGAGAATAAACCAGAGACCATATCTTCATGGCCTCCGTGCACAAGGCCGAGGACCGAGTGCCTCCCTGCTTGTTGATGTACCACATGGTTGTGGTATTGTCTGTCCTGATTTGTACTACTTTCCCCCTGAACCACAGCTGAGAATGTCTGCAGAGCTAGAAAGACAGCCCTCAACTCTAGAAGATTTATGTGAAGGAGAGAATCCTAATGAGACCAGGTTCCCTGAGCTGTAAGCTGATCCCGGTGAGCCCCCCAGCCTAGAAGAGAGGTGTCTGTGGTGAGAATCACTGAAGGAGCCTGACTGATGAATGGAACACCTTACCGATGTCCTCCTCCAGTCACCACTGGAGTGCCTGAACTAGAGTTTGAGACACTGGAAACAATTTGGAGAGAAGAAAAAATTACTCACCTTAGTAATGTTGTTTCTTCTAATGGAGTCTTGCTATATTCTGACATATGCAGTGAGTCCCAACCTTCGAACTGCCCCGGAGGTGAAAGAGTTAACTTTCCATGCCAGGCATGGAACGCTGAGCTCGAGCTCGGTTGAGACTCTGTCTGTTGTTCTTCAAACTCAAACCGTCAGATCTTTATGAGCTAAACTCACTAAGGTCCTGTGTGGAAGCTGTAAACCTACACTAGCCAACTGGCTACTAAACATAAAACACATTTTTTGCTCCCAAAACAAAGACTCAAGTCAAGAGACCCAAAAATGAAAAACACAACACCAACTCATCCCAAGAAAAGAAGGGGTGAAATCAAAAAGGTGGGCACCTACTAAGTGCCAACACTGCACTGCCCACCCACATCCAGAAAACAGAGGTTCTGAGAAGGGCAGGCAGAGGGGGAGGTCAGAATATAGCAAGACTCCATTAGAAGAAACAACATTACTAAGGTGAGTAATTTTTTCTTCAAATAACATGAAGTCTTGCTATATTCTGACATATGCAGACTACAAAGCAGTACCTCCATGGAGGAGGGACAGAACCCACTTAGGAAATAGGCTCTGAAGTAATAGTTAGCAAAACCAAGCATCACTCCCAGCCTGGATGTCCAGGGGTAATGCTTGTAAAAGTGTGAACTGTTTTCCAGGTAGCTGCTTGACATATCTCTAGAATAGAGATGTCCCTGGCAGCAGCCAGAAGCAGCTGTACCTCTGGTAGAGTGAGCCCTCAGGCCTGAGGGGGGAACCTTACCCAGTTTTCATAGCAAAATTGGATACAAGAGACAATCCACCTGGCAATGGATCTTTTAGTGGCAGGTTTCCCTTTACCAACCTCACCATAAGTGAGGAGCAGTTGGAGGGAGTCAAACCTGTGATCCTTGGTACGCTCTATGTAGTAACTAAGGGCTCTTTTCACATCTAATTGTGCAGCCTCCTCTCGCCAGAGGAGGAATGGTCAGTGAAGTACACTGGAAGAGACACAGATTGATTAAGGTGGAAATCTGAAACCACCTTAGGCAAGAACTTCCTGTTAGTCCTGAGGACCACCTTATCTCTATGAAAGGAGATAAAATCTGGCTCCACTAACAAAGCTTGTAATTCACTTATGCGCCTGGCAGAAGTGATGGCTACCAGAAACACAGTCTTCCAAGTCAAGTACTTAAGCTCTGCTGAAGATAAAGGCTCAAAAGGGGGTTGTATAAGCTGAGCAATGCAAACATTGAGGTCCCAGGCAGGGGCAGGGTCCCTGAATGGAGGGTTGGTGTGAAACAATCCTTGAAAAACTTGGAGAATACAGGGTGAGCTGAAAGAAGAGGCTTACCTGCTGAGATAAAGCAGACACAGCTGCCAGATGCACTTTCAGTGTAGCTGGTCTCAGCCCCAAGCTATTTAAGTGGACCATATAATCAAGGACTGTGGGCAGATCAGCAGATTCTGGGAAAATATGCTTCCCAGAGCACCATATGGAAAATCTTTTCCATTTTGAATTATAAGTAGCCCTGGTGGAAGGTTTTCTAGAAGCCTTCAGGATATCCATTACACCTTGGGAGAGGTGTAAATTAGCAAACTCTAACTCTTCAAGAGCCAGGCCTTGAGATTGAGAGATTTGAGGTTCGGGTACCAAACCCTCTCCTGAGCACAGGTTAACAGGTTGTAATTCCTGGGAAGACACAGGGGAAGATGGACTGCTAAGGACAGTAGGAGTGGATACCAGGGCTGTCTGGCCCAGTCTGGAGCAATCAGGATCATCTTGCAAGGTTGAGATCTGATTTTGACTAGCACTTTGAACAGGAGAGGAAGGGGAAAAGCATAGAGAAACTTCCCTTCCCAATTGAGAACTAAGGCATCCAGGGGACTGAGCCCAACACTGGGGGCCTGCAGCAAAAAAGGGGAAGTTGGTGATTGTCTGGGGCTGCAAAAAGATCTATCTGCGGGTGCCCCATCTGGAAAATATCACCTCAAAGACCAGGGGGTCCAGTGACCATTCGTGATGGCCCTGGGAAATCCTGCTGAGAGCATCTGCCAGGACATTGTCCTTGCCTGGGAGGTGAACTGCCGTGAGGGAGGTGTTCAGGGAGTAAGCCAGAGACCACAACTTCATTGCTTCAGTGCACAAGGCCATAGACCGAGTGCCTCCTTGCTTGTTGATGTACCACATTGTGGTGGTGTTGTCTGTTCTGACCTGTACAACTTTGTTCTGAACAGATTTGGAAAAAGCTTGAAGTGCTAGAAATACTGCTGTGAGTTCCAACAGATTGATATGGAGCAGAGATTCCTGAGGGGACCACAACCCCTGGGTGGTGAGGTCGCCCATGTGAGCCCCCCCCCCAAGAGGGAGGCATCTGTAGTAAGGATTAAAGAGTGAGACTGAGTGACAAAGGGGACCCCTTGTCTCAGATTGCTCTGAGCCTGCCACCACTGTAGGGCCTGGATCAGGGTTCGAGTTACTGGGATCAATTTGGTCAGAGGGTCCTTCCTTTGAGACCAAAAGGCTCTCAAATGGAACTGAATGTCCCTCATCTGAAATCTTGCTCCCTGCACTACTGCTGTAGAAGCAGCCATGTGCCCCAGGAGCTGTAGAAAATGCCTTGCTGGTCGAGACACCTGCAGGGTGAATGAGGAGGCCAGAGAGACCAGGGTCCTTGCCCTGTCCAGGGAAAGGAAGGCTCTGGCCTTTACTGTGTCTAGCTCTGCACCTATGAAGGTGAGGAGTGGGACAGGCTCTAGGACTGACTTTGGAAGATTTAGAAGGAAACCCAAAGAAGTGAGCAATTGCTGAGTTATCTGTAAGTGTAACTTGACTTGGTCTGGGGACTGGCCTACTATGAGCCAGTGGTCCAGGTAACGGAAGATGGCAATCTTCTGCCTTCTAAGAAAAGCAACTACTACTGCTAGGCATTTTGTGAATACCCTTGGAGCAGAAGTGAGGCCAAAGGGCATTGCTCTGAACTGATAATGGCCTGAGGGCAGCTCGAACTTGAGGTACTTTCGATGGGACCTTCTGACAAGAATATGGAAGTAGGCATCCTTGAGGTCCAGGGACACTAGCCAGTCCCCTGGCCTTAGAGAGGGTAGAATAATTCCCAGAGTCACCATTTTGAATTTTGGTTTTAAAAGGTGCTTGTTTAAGTATCTGAGATCCAGGATGGACTGCCATTCTCCTGTCTTTTTTGGGGTAAGGAAGTACCTGGAGTACAGCCCTTTGCCCTGGTGTAGGGGTGGAACCCTTTCCACAGCTCTGAGAGCTAGGAGGGAGGAGACCTCTGCCTCTAAGGCTAGTGCCTCTGATGGATTTTCAGGTGGAAAGGATCTGGTTCTCATCTTTGGAAACTTTTTGAAACTGAGAACCAGTCCCTGGCTTACTACTTCCAGGACCCATTTGTCTGATGTCAGAGACTCCCAATCCTGGACAAAGTAAGCCAGCCTGCCCCCTACAGGTAGCTGAGAATCGGCCCTGGCAACCCCATTAGGGTGCCTGTTTGGCAGGGGCTTTGGGCTGAGGGGTGGAAGCAGGTCTTCTTGTACCCCGTCTGCCTCTCCCTCTAAAGAACCCCCTCTGGACATAAGCAGAAAAGGAGGCCTGGGCTTGGTAAAAAGGCCTATGAAAAGGCCTGCCCCTGCCCCTGAGAAGCTGCCTTTGAGGAGTGGCCTGCCTTTCCTTGGTCTGTGCACTCCTATAGGTGGTCCTATACTCATCCATTTTCTTCATGTAATTCTCTGTCTGCTCCCCGAACAGAGAATTACCCACAACAGGAAAATCCATGGCCTTAGTCTGGGTATCCTGTGACAGGCTAGTACATCTGAGCCAAGCCATTCTTCGAAGTGCCACAGATGTAGCCATGACTCTAGATGACACATCATTGGAGTCCACTGCAGCATGGAATTGCACCTTGGATGCCTCAATACCATCAGCAGCCACCTGCTCCAGCTCCTTGGCAGCTAGCCAGGGACCTGTTTTGCTAGAGCCATAACAGTGTCCCATCTGGATTTTTGATACCTAGCAGTATAGGCCATATAATTGGCCTGTCTGAGTCCCAAGGATGCTGCCATGAACTGTTTCTTTGCCATGGCATCAATCCTCCTGGAGTCCTTGTCCAGGGGTGTGTGAAGCCAAGGGAATGTTTGCCTTATCACAGGCTGCAGCCTGCACTACCTCAACATGGCTGCATTGTTGTGTAAGGAACTCCGTGTCAGAGCCTGACAGTGTATACCTCTTGTCCATTCTCTTATCCACAGGAGGTATAGTGTTAGAGTCTTTAAAATCTTAAATGTCTGTTTCCCAAAAGATTTGTGCAAGGGAATAGACAGCCTCCTAGACTCTGGGATATCCATCATTTCCACATAGTCAGGCTCCTTCTGGTCATCCACAGCTTCTTCCATAGAAAGCTGGAGGGTTTCAGCCACTTTTTTATAAAACATGAAATGGGAGGGGGACTCAGAAAGCCTAGGAGAAGAAACCCCTGAAGGTCTGTCTGGGGAGATGTCCGGGTCAATGGGCACATCCAGACTTTCAAATCCACATTCACTTTCCTTATACTTCTCTTCCTCCTCCTCCTCCGGTTCATAAAATTCCTCTAACTCATACTCTTGAACCGGTGGAACTGGCCGAACCGAACGCCTGCCTGATGGTGCCGGTTCGGTCAGAACTGGAGAAAGCGACTGGACAATTTTGATCGCTTTGGCTATCTCTTCAGCGGTTGGAGAGGAAAGTTTTGGCTCCACACCAGCTGATTTTTCTTTTCTAGTTCTTTTAGCCGGAACCGATTCCTCAGAATCGGCTCTCCTCTTCTCAAAGAAGTCTCGCCCTGGTCAGAGGCACTCCTTCTGGTTCGGTTTGAACCGAACCGGGCTGCCATCCGGTTCAGCTGACTTTTTGGCCTCCCTTTCCCTGAGCCTACCAGCTCTCTTTTCTAGGGTAGCTGCAGGGAAATTTTTGTAAATCTGGCAGTCTGCATTGAGGTGGTCAAACCCCAGACAACAAACACAGGTGGTGTGGGGGTCAGCCTTGGCAAAGACTTCCCCACACACATTACAGTGTTGAAACCCAGTGGGTCCGGTTTTTCTTTTGGGTTTCTCAGACATAGTGCCAGTCCTAACCAAACTTACCCTTTTATGGCAATCCGCCAGGCAAGACCCTCTTATCGGATCCCAACCGTGTCATGGGTTGTGGAAAAAACCGTAATAAAATCCGTTTTTTTTAGAACCGATAAGAACCGGTAACCACACTCTAAAAGCACAATTTAAGATTTTTTAAACAACTTGATCGGTTCAAACCAAACCGATAAACCATTTACAAGTTCCACACAGAACAGAATGAAATAAAACCTATCTAGTACTCACAAGTACCACAGACAGAGACTGAACCAACAGGTTACGGTTTAAATTCGGTCGAAAACCGAGAAAAGCGGTACTTTAACCGAAAAATTGAACCGAGCAGAAGGAGAAATCTCCGGAGCGACTGTTCAGTGAGGCGGAGTAAAGAATCTGACGGTTTGAGTTTGAAGAACAACAGACAGAGTCTCAACCGAGCTCGAGCTCAGCATTCCATGCCTGGCATGGAAAATTAACTCTTTCACCTCCGGGGCAGTTCGAAGGTTGGGACTCACTGCATATGTCAGAATATAGCAAGACTTCATGTTGTTTGAAGGTCCTTTTTCTGAGAACAGTAAGATCTGAGATGAAATTGAATATCTCTCATCTGAAATCTTGCTCCCTGGACCACAGCTGTGGAGACTGACATGTGGCCCAGTAACTGCAGAAAATGTCTGGCTGGACGAGAAACTAGATGATGAAAAGAGGAAGCCAGAGTGACTAGAGACTGGACTCTTGAAAGAGGAAGGAATGCTCTTGCCTAGGTAGTGTCTATGTCCACCCCATGAAAGTAAGCAGCTGAGTTGGTTCCAGAACTGACTTTTCTAGGTTTAGAATGAAACCCAAAGACTCCAGGAGCCTTTGGGTGACCTCTAAGGCTGACTTGACTTGGTCTGAGGACTGATCTACTAGGAGCCAGTCGTCCAGATACGGGAACAGAAGGATACCTTGTCTCCTGAGGAATGCCACCACTACTGCCAGGCACTTGGTGAACACCCTTGGAGCAGATGTTAGGTCGAAAGGCATGGCTCTGAACTGATAATGGCCTGAGGGCAACTTGAACCTGAGGTACTTTCTGTGGGAATGTCTGATGGGTATGTGGAAGTAGGCATCCTTGAGATCCAGGGAGGCTAGCCAGTCTCCTGGTCTCAGAGAGGGAAGAATTATTCCCAGTCTCACCATTTTGAACTTTGGTTTTGTTAAGTGTTTGTTGAGGTACCTTAAATCTAGGATGGGTCACCACTCCCCTATCTTTTTTGGGGTAAGAAAATATCTGGAATAAAGTCCTTTTCCCCTTGTGACAAAGAGGTACCTTCTCTACTGCTCACATGAGCAGAAGAGAGGAGACTTCTGCCTCTAAGGCCTTTGTCTCCAAGGGGGAGAGGGGGCTGAAAGATCTTGCTCTCATTTTTGGGAACCTTTTGAAACTGAGAACAAGTCCCTGGGTCACTACTTCCAGGATCCATTTGTCTGAAGTAATGGACTCCCAGGCCTGGGAGTAGTGAGCCAGCCTGCCCCCTACAGGAATTGGGGAGGTGACCCTGACTGACACCTCAGGGTGTCTGTTTGGCATGGGGCTTGGACTGAGTGGATGCTGGGGTCCTGGTCATCCCTTGTCTGCCTCTTCCCCTGAAGAACCCCCTCTGCTGGAATGAAGAGGAAGCCTGGGCTTGGTAAAAAGGCCTGCCCCTGCCAGCCCTAAACTGCTGCTTCTGAGGAGTGGCCTGCTTCTCTTTTGCTGCAGCACTCCTGTAGGTGGTCCTGTACTCATCCATCTTCTTCATGTAAGCCTCTGTCTGTTCACCAAACAAAGAGTTACCAGCAACAGGAAAATCCATGGCCTTAGTCTGGGTATCCTGTGACAAACTGGTACATCTGAGCCAAGTTAATCTCCTCATGGAGACACATGTAACCATGACCCTGGAATGTACATCATTCGAGTCAACAGCAGCGTGAAATTGGACCTTGGATGCCTCAATACCATCTGCAGCCACCATCTCCAGCTCCTTGGCTAGCTGGGGAGGGGCACTCTTAGCCAGTTCCAGAACCTTATCTCACCTCGATTTCTGGTACCTGGCTGTATATGCCATATAATTAGCTTGTCTGAGTCCCAAAGAGGATGCAAAGTACTGCTTCTTGGCCATGGCATCCACTTTCCTAGAATCCTTATCTGGGAGGTGAGATGCCAGGGGAATATTAGCATTGTCACAGGCTGCAGCCTGCACTACTCCAACATGGCTGCAATGAGTAGCAAGAAATTCTGTTCCAGGACCTGACAATGTATATCTCCTGTCCATCTTTTTATCCACAGGAGATACAGAAGTTGGAAACTGCAAATTTTTTTGTGTCTGTTTCCCAGGGATTTATGCAGAGGGATAGACACTCTCTTCGACTCTGGGACATCCATCATTTCCATGAAGTCAGGTTCCTCCTGATCCTGTTCAGCTTTCTCAACTGGGAGCTGAAGAGTATCAGCCACTTTCTTGTAAAACAAGAAATGGGAGGGAGACTCAGAAAGTCTGGGAGGAGACACACTGGAAGGCCTGTCTAGGGAGATGTCAGGCTCTACTGGCTCATCTAGGCCTTCATCTTCCTCTTCATCATACTCTTCTTCTCCATCCCAATCACCCTCATAGAAAGCCTCTGGATCAATGTCAGAAGTGACTATGTCCGACCGAACCGAACCTCTGTGAACTGTTGCTGGTTCAGTTGGAACCGGGCAAAGCGACTGTACTATAGTGATCACTTTTGCAATCTCCTCAGCGGTCGGACCATGGGAAGTCGGACCCGAACCGGCTGATTTACGTTTCCTTTTACTAGGAACCAATTCCGCAGAATCGGCTCTTCTTTTGCCCGAGGAGGTATCGCCCAGGTCAGTGGGTACCTCCTCAGGTTCGGTCACAACCGAACTGGGCTGGCCATCCAGGTCAGCGGACTTCTTGGCCTCCCTCTCCCTCAGCCTACTCAAACATTTTTCCAGAGTGGCTTTGGTAAAGTTTTTACAAATCTGGCAGTCTTCTTTGAGGTGGTCAAACCCCAGACTGTAAACACACACGAGGTGAGGGTCGGCCTTAGCAAAGGCCTCCTTACACTCGGTACAGTGCTGAAACCCAGTGGGACTGGTTTTCTTTTTGGGTGTGTCAGACATGCCGAAAAACTGAAACAGTTACTCTTACCAGCTTTTACACCAGGCAACTAAAAACTGATCGGTTCCAACCGTGTCACAGGTCGGTTAAAAAAATCCCAGAAAATCTGATTTTTTTAGGGATCGATGAGTACTGTAAACCACAGCAATATTTTTGAATAAAACTCAAATAGAATGGGATTCGGTTCTAAACTGGACCGACTGGAGAAGAACCAACGGCAAAAACAATTTCCACAAAAATACCAGAATCACAACCAACTACTTACTACTACCACTTACTGTTACCAAGACAGAGGTAAGAAGACTGAAAATGAAGCGGTTAGATAAAACCGACTGATTTAAACTATACCGAACCAAAGTGCAGGAGTGATCTCCAGAGCGACTTCACAGGCAGAGTAAAAAATCTGATGGTTACACTTCAGAGTGCTAGAGACAGAGGTTTGAAAACTGAGCTCGAGCTCAACGTTCTATGCTTCTGCATAGAGTTAACTCTTTACTCTCCGGGGCAGTTCAAGAGCTGGGGCTAACTACATATAGTCAGAATACAGCAAGACTTCATGTTGTTTGGAGTGAGGAGGGGTTAGGCAGATGCAGGGAGACTTGCAAAAGCTAGACAGGAGGTCAAATGTTTGGTTGTTGAAATACAATGTCAGGGAGAGCGTGCGACACTCTGACTCTGATGGCAGATTAAACGGGAGTGCTAACTTCATCTGTTTTTATTCTTTTTTATTTGAAACTCAGATTGCAAAGTTTTTCAGCAAAAACACAAATCGTTAGCTTAAGTGATAGAGAAACAGACTAATTCGAATGTGAGAGCTGTCATCTGCAGTTTTAAGCAAATTTTTCTGTTTCTTCTTACCTCGGGTGACAGAAACACAGAGATGCCAACTGCGGCCAGTAAAATACCAGACATCAAAAGACCTGGAAGTGGAGCCGTGGCTCAGAGCAACAGTGGATTGGCAAGTAAAGAGGACATTTTACAGATTAAAGAAATGCTCTCATGTGAAACATTAGATTCTAATGATATTAAAATGGCAATCACAGAGCTACACAAGAAAGTGGGCTACTGGCAGATAAAATTCACAAAACAGATACCCAACTACACAATCTTCACAATGTTTATTTATTTTTATTTAGTTTTTGTTGACTGGGTAAATGTACTAGGCAGATTCTGCCTATTTTCAAGCACGACCCGGGGGAGGGGGGATACAGATGAAATGCCAACTGACCTTGAACCAGAGTAAGCTGTTGGTGGTATTTTTAGTGAATGAGGGAAATTTGGCCAGGGCACCAGGGAAATTCCCCTACTCTTGCTTTCTGTGAGTGGGGGGACCCTTTTTTCCTGCGGGACCAAGATGGCTGCCGTCCCGGACCCTGGAGGAGGTGGAGGTGATGCAGCTCTCAGTTTTGTGGTTTCTGCTCCGGATCTAACGCCTGCTATGCCTGTTGTTTTGCCTAGTGACTGCAGTAATAGTCAACCTGACACTGCGCCACAACTAGTGATTAGTACACCTCCTGAATCTCCTCTTGAGTTTGGAGCTACCACCCTGATTTTGGACCAGCATTCTCCTACAGTTCTTGGGACCAGTACTCATGTTATGTCTCCATCGCATTTGTGAGTGTTATATGAACAGCACCGCTCTCTCTTACGGCGCTTCATGCAGGAGGACAACACCCTGCACTCCGCCTTGCCTACTGTCTCTGACCAGGCTGCTATACACTCTGGGCCATCATATGCTACGACAACGGACTTGCTTACAGCTCCTACCTATGCTGCTTCAGCTACTGCAGGCACGCTATCCTCTACGGACACCCACGGAGGTACTTCATTTCCAGACTCTGTGTGGTCCCCTGCTTCCACTCTACGTGCTGCGGGTTGGACTCAACTGCTTCCTGGAGCACCCTGGTCTTCTCCCTGAGTAGTAAGTGCACAGGACATTATATGGGGACACACAGTCCCCGAACTGCCTGCCGAATCCACTTCCTTCCCTCATTCATCTCCAGTGGCTTCGTTGCAACTACACTCTGCCACTTCGACACGACATTCTGCTGTTGGCCAACCAACTCCTGAGACTCCGGCCCCTTTGCATGCTCAAGATTATGCTTCAGTACCGCATCCTTCACTGACAGTGCAATCCTCTTCGACAGCTGATTCCATTCACCACTTGGATAACCCTTCTTTGCCCTCTCTACGTACAGGTGAGGCTTCGACTGACCATTCCTTTCGCCTCAGTGACCTGTTTCAGAACTTGGGCGAGCCGGCCCGACGTAGAAATGCAGTTCGTCTGAAATATTTTGGTGACCTCTTTACTGCACCTGATAGGAAAACTGTATTGCATTCCCTGTTACGTGACTCTCTGGGTATTTCAGCAAGTGAATTGTTTGCTTTCATACATGTTAAGAGGGGAAACAGTTTATGATTTAAGTTTTAAGAATGTTTCTACTCTAGAAAAATTTTGGATCAAATATGAAGTGGTAAAGTCACAGCCTTTATGGACCCCCTATATGCTCATTCCTCTTACTAAACCTACGGTGAAAATAATTACTCTTCTTTTTCGTAATGAAGGCGTGAGCATAACGGACGTCCAATACTGGCTTAAGCAGTGCTGCGATGTTCTCGAGGCTCCTCGTCCTATTTTGGACGAGGACCTTGTCTGGACAGTGGGTTGGAAGGTTAAGGTGCAATTGAAGCAGAATGATAGGGGTATAGCTCATTTGCCAGGTAGTTTTTATATAGGTAGGGATAGAGGTTTGTGTTTTTATCCCGGTCAACCCCGCACCTGCCATAAATGCGGTGCTCGAATGCATTTGAGCTATACCTGCAATGAGCCACGGTACACGATTTGTTTAGCCTATGGTCATGTGAGTCTCGGTTGCCCTGACCAATGGAGGTGTAATCTCTGTGATGAGACTGGCCATACTTACCATCAGTGTCCATGGGCTGACCATAATCGGTTGGACCATCCCCCTCAGGATCAGGTAGCCCTTATCACGGACTCTCAAACTCAGGTTCTTCACCAGCGTGATGAGGACGGCCAGGACGTAGTCCCCCCCCCAGTGATGATCTTCCCTCTGCTCTTCCCGCTCTCTGAGCGGCGGATCCTGTGTTACAAGACCTGATCCCTCCCGGCATGGACCCAGCACCTGGGGTTGTTGCCCCCTCTGAACCCATGCCACCTCCTCCCCCTCCTGAATTGGACCCCTTCTCGGAGGTTTCTCAGGGAAAAAAGGGTAAGTCCAAGGGTAAGCATAAGGCTCCCAGCCTTTCCCCCAGACAGTCCATTCTGACCAGGAATCGCTACCAAGCCCTGACCACATGGAAGCAGTGGAGTGACATAATGGACAAGGAAAATGACTCTGACTCTTCACAGGCCTCTTCTCTCCATTTAGACTACTCCTCTGATTCCCAACGGGATCCTTCCCCTGATAAACCAGACACCAGGTGGCAATCGGCGGTTACTTGATGCCTCTTTGCCTAATTCTTCTTTGTTTTTTTCTGCCAGCTTTCGATCTTTTTCTTTCTTCTTATGCCTGTGGGTTTAGGCCTCGCTGCTTCACACTTAATGTGTGCAGCATGAAATCCCATAGAAAACTTCTTACCTCTCTGCAGTTTCTTTTGGATCTCCCACATGATCTCTACTTACTTCAGGATACTAGGCTGAAGACTCGATACGAGCTGACCTGGGCTTCCGCTGGCTGGACTAGAGGCCCTTCCTATTGGTTCTCAGGTGAGGATAAATGTGATGGGTTGGGAATTTTGTTTTCTGGTTTTGACTGTACTGTTACGAGACAGGTTGCTATTGTCCCTGGCCACGCCTTATTGCTTGATTGCACCTTCCGTCGCCTGCAGCTCAGGATTCTAAATGTTTATGCATCTCAGGGTATTGCTGCTCGTTCAGACTTGTTTTGGTTGTTGCAGCCTTATTTACACACCTCTAGACATCTTTATATGGGGGGAGACTTCAACTGTGGTCTCACCCTGGCTGACAGAGAAGGCTCCACACAGAAGCTTTT
Organism: Neoceratodus forsteri; assembly: GCA_016271365.2. Lineage (NCBI taxonomy): Eukaryota > Metazoa > Chordata > Ceratodontiformes > Ceratodontidae > Neoceratodus > Neoceratodus forsteri. The sequence goes on from CM028138.1 coordinate 426,981,989, forward strand.
CAGGGACTCTACTGCATTACGTACTATTCTTAAGTTCGCCTCTCTTAAGGACGGTTACTGTGAGGTGCATCCTAGGGGAACAATGACCTATCATAGAGGCCTTCTGGCCACTTGTATTGATTTTATCTTTCTCTCCCAGAATGTTATGGTACGGCAGGTGAAGGTTATTCCTTGCGAGACCTCGGATCACATGGCCATCTCATTGCATTGTTTTCCTTCTACAGCTTCCCATCCTCTTCTTGTTTCTTCATGCTGGAAGTTGAATAGCTCATTATTGTCTGATGGCTGCATTGTTCGAGATTGTCTGGAATTTCTGTTGGTCTGCATTTCGGTTCTGGATGCTTATACTTTCCCTTTACATTGGTGGGACGATACCAAATCAGATCTTAAACACCTCTTTCTCAGGTATGCTAGGAGTAAATCTGTTTCCTCTTATCGTAAGTATTTGCTATTGCGGCAGCATTTACAGGACGTGATCTCTAGGGCTTCTGTGATGGCTCAAGATTGCTCCCCCTTATTGCTTCCTTGAAGACTCAGATGGAAGAGTGTCAATATAACAGGGCTCGCTTGTTGCATCTTGAGTCTACTTGTGGCACCCACTCTTCTAAGGCCTCTTTTGATATTTACAAGTGCTGTTCTGACAGGGTGGCTGCCACGCACATTGATCGTCTTACTGATGTGGACTCTTCTATGGTTTATGACTTTATATCGTCTCTCCAGCTAAAGGTCTCTTCCCATCTAGCTAGTGTTTTTGTGACTCCTTCACAGGTTACATCCGCTGCCGCTTCCTTTTTTGATTTCCAGACCCCTTCTCCCTCTCTTGATCTTTGCACCAAGTCAACAGCCCCAATTTCTTTGTTAGAGGTGCAGGCGGCTATTAAGAAGCAAAAGCGATGTACTCCTCCGGGGCTGGACAGCCTTACGGCTGAACTTTATCAAGCTTTTTCTGACCTTTTTTCTCCCATTCTTACCTTGCTCTTTAATACTATCATTGATTCTCATTCTGTTCCTCGGAATTTTTCAGATGCTATCGTAATTCTATTGTTTAAGAAAGGAGATAGGTCTGACATAAGGAATTGGAGGCCTTTGAGTCTCTTGAACGTGGACTATAAGATTTTTACATCTGTCCTGCTTCACCATCTTCTTCCTGTTGCATCCCAAGTCATTTCAGAGGTACAAACCTGGCTATTCCTCATTGCACTATTGTTTCCAATCTTTCCTTACTTAGAGATGTCTCTGCCTTTAGCTTTTCTTCTCCTCCTTCACTTCTTTTTTCACTCAGTCAGGAAAAGGCATTTGATAAAGTAAATCATGACTACCTCTTTCAAGTCCTGTCTCATTACGGTATTCCACAGCGATTTATTCAATGGATTAGATTGCTCTATTCTACTGCCTGGATCCATCCTTATGTGAATGGCGCCTCTTGCCCCCCCCTTTTTGAGCCGTACCGGGGTTCGGCAGGGCTGCCCTCTCAGTCCTCTTCTTTATATTTTTCATATCGATCCATTGCTTCATAGACTTTTATGCCACCCATCGATCCCTCAACTGTCCTTTCCTTCTGGGTGCTCTATCCCTACGATGTTAGCTTATGCGGATGATCTCTGCATTCTCACCACCCCGCACCTACGAGAGGCGGACTTACTCCTCCTTCTAATGGATTTCGAACGTGTGTCTGGTTCTAAGCTTAATTATAACAAGAGTTCAGCATTGTACCTCCCGATTCCACCCCCCCCCACATCCTCCTCGCTACGTTGTAGGGGTGCCTTTACAATTTTCCCTGGTCAAAGTTTTAGGTTTGACCTTTGATGCCCCTGATGATGCCCTCTCAAACTGGACTGTTGTTTTGGACAAGGCTTTTCATTTGGTTGCGTCCTGGAAGGGTCATACTATTGCAAAGTGGAAGCGGGGGGTTTTGTTGCTGAAAACTTTAGTTCTTCCCTTATTTCTTCATGTGGCTTCGGTTTTTCCAGTCCCCTTTTCCTTAGAAGCTTGTTTGTATAATGTATTCTTTCAGGGATTCTGGGGCAGCCGTTTGAATCTGGTGAAACGTTCTTACACATATCTTGATTACTGCCACGGCGGGGTTCGGATGTTGAACCCCTTGGTGTTTTTTCACTGTTTGTTTTTTAAGACTACTATTCCCTACCTATTGCATGCCCCTCTGGTCTTTTGGATTTCTCTTCTTCATCATCATCTTCCTCCATTGTGTGCCGCCTGGTGTCTCCCCCCTTTGGAAATTCCTCATAACTTTTGTAAGTTTAAGCTCCTCCATTTTATTATCCCCACCTTTTTAAAGATTCGTCAGTGGTCTTTGACCCCTACAGTGATCCTCTCTTCCTCAAGGAAGCACTTATATCGGTCTGTTTTGGGAACATACTTTTTGGACCTTCCTGTGCTACGGGATTCCTATGGCGTTCAGTTGGATTCCTCTGAAATTTTTCACCAACTGACTGATCCACGAATCCCCCAACGGGTTTGGGATGTTACCAGGTTATCTTGTCATGGCAGGCTAGGTATTCGTGGTAATATGAAGCAAAAGGCTCATGAGAAAAGGACTTGTCCCCGGGATATATGCCCTTTCATTCCTGAGACCATGATACATTTCTTTATTGATTGCCCCTATTCACAATTGGTCTGGACCCTTCTCCTCCATAAGTGGAAAGAAAAGACCCTTCCGTTCCTCACTTATGACATTTTGATTTACTGTATTTATCCCCCTAGTTTGGTTCATTATCATCCTAGTACTTTACATTTAATTTTTGCATTTTGTCGCTTCTATTTGTGGCCAGCTAGATGTGCATTTTTATTACAACAGAAAGTGTGTAGTCCTACTCAGATTGTCACTCAGATTTTATAGGGTTTACAGGCTGTTTATAGTTCCAAGAAAACCTCCACATCGCCTGGGGTTTTTCGGCGCTATTGGGACTTACGTTCATGGATTTTTTCCTAAAGTGACATTGTTCTATTTGCTGTTTTATGCTTTTTTGCACTATGATTTGTCTGCTATACCATGCATATGTATATTATATTTTTAGTTTGTATATGGAATTTCCCTGTTGTTTTTGTAGGGTCGGGACTGAGTTTTTTCTACTTCTTTGGATTGCTTAGTTTAGGGTTTTATGTTGGATGTAATACTTCATTATGGTTAGGATTTTTCTTCTTATGCTTTGTATGGCTTCCTACACTGTTTGAATGATTTGTTTTGAGGCTTTGCATACTAACATCCCCTATATTTTTGGTGGGGGAGTTGTTTGGATTAGGGGTTCCTGTACGATGCAATACTTATTTATGTTCTTTTGATTTTCATTATTAGAATTTTGTATGCTGTAATACTGTTCTTGTATTATTTGTTTACAATAATAAATTCCCCTACTCTTTTAGTGGGGGAGATTCAGCTTTTAGGTTTTGGGACTCTAAAAATGAAATTTTGTATTGCATGTCTGATGAAATACTTATTTCTGTTTTACTTTTATTTTTGTATTATGATTTTGTGTGCATTAACACTATTAAGTATGTATTTTATTTTCAAGTTTTGAATATAAAATTCCCCTACTCTTTTCGAGAAGTGCAATGGGATCTTTAACATCACCTGAACTACCACCATTACAGGCAGATGGGACCTCGGTTTAACGTCTCATCCGAAAGACGGCACCTCAGGAGTGTAGTACCCCCCTCATGCTGCACTACAGTGTCAGTATTGGGATATTAACCCAAGTGCCTGGTGTGGGGATAGAACCCACAGCCTTCTGATCTCCCGGCCTCAGAGGTGAGTGTGCTACCTGCTGAGCCACTGACACTAGTAATGTAGTCTCTACTCTGCAAGAACTAACTGAGCACCACAACAAACAAATTGACTTTCTACTAAACAAGGTCGATGACTTGGAGAACAGGGGACGTAGAAATAATATAAGACTATTAGGCATCTCAGAAAGTTGGGAAGGGAACAATGCAATAGGACTTCTTCAAAAATTTGTACCTGAACTGCTGGGTTATCAGTGGCTGTGGTCATTGGAAACAGAGAGGGCATATAGAGCAATTGGACCCAGGTCTCTTAACAATCCTAAACCTCGCCCCACTGTGGCTTATTTTGTACAATTTTCTATTAAAGAAGAAATCCTAAGAATTTCCCGTGAAAGGAGATCCCTTCCTTATATCGGTGAGAAAATACTAATATTTCAGGATTTTTCTGGGGCGCTAATAGACAAGAGAAGAGCCTTTTGTGAAGTAAAACAAGAGCTGCATAAATTAGACATTCAATATCACTTCAAGTAGCCTGCCAGTCTAATAAGACATGAGGCTAAAGGTAGTGCCAAGGATGCTTGGGAATATTTAAGATTGGGTCAAGATAGTAGACACGATGATGATTTAACCTCTAAACATGGAGACCAGTACTTTTCAAATGCCCCACAGGACCCATCTCGCGCAGAGCACTCTAACTCAGACTCACGAGCCACTGTAAACTGCAGCAGGTCCCAAGCTCCTATTACATCGACCAGAGACACATCCCTTACAAAGGAGCCCACTGCTTCAACTCCTCATCTTTATTCACATGCTGCTAAATAGGAGATCAATCAGAGTATGCCCTCTGGTATATCGCAGTAGTTGAAACAACCTCAAAGATTTCCTTCATACTCACGCCGTATTCCAGTCCTGCAGAAAAACCCTAAAAAAAGGAGCAGAAGCAGAGACAGTTTACCATTGCCATCTGGATCGTCCTCCTGTCACTTCCCTGACCTGGAAGTGGTGCAAAGAGCATGCCCTCCTGCTGCTCCATTGCCAAACACAGTCACAAGTATGGAAACTGCACATGCTGAGGAAGCAGTAGTTTCTCCTAGGACACTTCCTGATGGGGTGCAAGAATCCTAACAAGCCGAACTTCTGTTTGCAATGAAGATGAATTACTAACCTACGTTGAACCTTTTGGGCTTGTATGAGAGAAGAATAAGAAAGGCAATCCTTGTTCTTCATGGAGAGGTGTGCCATCAAGTGTTAGGATGCAGGCTTTTCACAGACAGATTTACAAAAAAAAAGCAGGTTACTCACCTGTAACAGTAGTTCTAGGAGTGGTATATGTTGTTCATCCACACTTGTTGGCATGTCCCGTTCCCCTTTAAATCTTGCCAGAAGGTCTTCAAGCTGGCTCCTCCCACCCACCCAGGTGGTATAACCCTAGGCTCCACCCCATGACACCAGATCTTAGCCCGCTGGAAGCCAGGTTGTGTGTCACAGCAGGGGAGGTCGGGTGGGTCAGTGTGGATGAACATATACCACTCCTAGAACTACTGTTATAGGTGAGTAACCTGTTTTTCTAGGGATGTGGATATGTTTTTCTTATCCACACTTGTTGGCAGACTCCTAGCAGTTCTCTGAGAGGAGGAAGGTGAGGTGCACACCCCCTACTTTTGGAACAGAGACTGGAGAACTGAGGCCCCAAAACGAGCATCCCGGCATGACTCAAGGTCAGTGTGGTAATGGGTGATGAAGGTGTTTGCTGTCTTCCAGGTAGCAGCCCTGCAGATTTCCTGGATAGAGATGTCTCTGGAAGCAGCCACCGACGCAGCAGTATGGTGGGTGGAATGAGCCCTTAGCCTTATGGGAGGCTCCCTACCCACCAACCTATAGCAGAGATAAATGCATGATGTTATCCATCAGTCAATCATCCACTTTGCTGCAGGCCTGCCAGGTACAGCTTCAGCCTAGGTGACAAACAGCTGGAAAACCTCTCCCTGAACTTCTGCCATCCTTTCCTTATAGTAGTGAGCACGTCTCAGGTCCAGAGTATGGAGCCTGTATTCGGCATCCAAGGTGTAGTTCGGGTAGAACACAGGCAGAGTCAACACCTGACTAAGGTGAAACTCTGATACCACCTTCAGGAAGAATTTCAGGTGGGGGCTCAAAACAACATTGTCCCTGTGGAAAACCAGATAAGGAGACTCCACGGAAAGTGCCTGGAGCTCCCCAGTCCTTCTGGCGGACATGACAGCCACCAGGAAGGCCGTCTTCCATGACAAGTGTGACATCTCACACTTGTGCATTGGTTCGAATGGCTTGCCCATGAGCTTTGCCAAAACCAGCAGTAAATCCCATGGATATAGAGGTTCACGCACCAGAAGGGATATGTGATCGAGGCCTTTGAAAAAGTGCCAGACCACTTTCTCCTGTGCCACCGTCTGCTGATTGGCCCATGCCCAGTAAGCAGAAATGGTTGCCAGGTGCAAATTGAGGGTTGAAGACTGAAGACCCCCTTTGGACAGAGACCAAAAGTAGTCCAAAATGCTCGCCACAGGACAGGACAGAGGATCCAGGCCCTTGCCCTGGCACCAAATGGAAAATCTTTTCCATCTGAAGGCGTAGCACTTTCAGGTCGACTCTTTTCTGGATGCTTCCACTACTGTGAGTACATCCTCTGAGAGACCCAAAGCCTGGAACTCTAACCGCTCAAGTACCAGGCTGTCAGGTGCAGGGATTGACGGTCCGGATGGAATACTTTCCCCTGATTGACAGATATCAGGTCCAGGCATGCTGGAAGACACCTCGGGAGCCTGTTGCTGAGGCTGAGGAGATCTGGATACCAGAACTGTGGGGCCAGTCTGGGGCTACCATGATCACCTGCACCTTGTCCCTCCCCACCTTGAGAAGCACCCTGTGGATCAAGGGAAATGGAGGGAAGGCGTAGAAGAGGCCTGGGGTCCACAGCCTTGAGAAGGCTTCCCCCTGCAGTGATCCCTGCTGAGGGGGCCGGGCATGAAACAGCCTCAGCTTAGTGTTTTCCGTGGAGGCAAACAGGTCCACCATCGGTTCACCCCAGTGGGAGAACAGGCTGTAAGCTACTTCTGGATGGAGAGTCCACTCGTGCGAGGTCTCGCCTATGCAGCTGAGAGCATCCGCCAGTTGAGTCAAGGCTCCTGCCACATGGATGGCTAGGAGATCCGCCTCCAGTCGGCTCACAAGTGTCCAGATGCAGAGCGCTTCCCTGCACAGCAGCCAGAGTGCATGCCGCCCTGCTTGTTGAGGTAGTACATGGTCGTGGTATTGTCCATCTGGACTTGAACCAATTGATTCCGAAGCTGCTGAGAGAATGCTGACAACACCAGTCTGACCACTCTGAGCTCCAACAGGTTGATATGGTATCGGGATTCCTTGTGGGTCCAGAACCCATGGGCCCTGTTGTTCCCCATGTGGGCTCCCCAGCCCATGAGAGAGGCATCGGTCATGAGGACGACCGTCGGCTTCGGGTGGACAAATGGGATCCCTTCCTGCAACCGGTCTAGGATGGTCCACCACTGGAGAGTGTCCCACATCTTCTGGGTCACAGTGATCAGCTGGTTGAAATGACCTAGGCACTGAGTCCACTGGGTGGCCAGCTCCCACTGAAGAAGGTGCGCATATGCCAGCGGGCCCAATGGACCACGTTGGTGCAGGCTGCCATGTAGCCCAGAAGGTGCAGAAAGTCCCGGGCAGGACGCAAGTACCCAACCAGAAATGACTGGGCAAAGAAGGAAGAACCTCCACCCTGTCCACCAGGAGCCGTGCTCTGGCTTGGCAAGAGTTGAGCTCTGTCCTGATGAAGCATATCACCTGAGAAGGCAACAGCTCCGACTTGGCCTCACTGATCAGGAGGCCAAGTTGAGAGCAGGTCTGGAGGGCCAGGTCTCTGGACCTCTCCACCTCTTGCTGGGTGGAACCTGCCAAGAACCAATTGTTGAGGTAAAGGTATACTCTGACCCCTCGATGCCTGTGATGGGCTGCCACCACTACCATGCATTTGGTGAAGATCCATGGGGACGATGACAGGCCGAATGGCATGGCTCGGAACTCGTATAGGGTTCCCTCTGCTCTGAAGTGGAGGAACCGCTGGTGGGATGGACAGATTGGGACGTGAAAGAACACATCCTGGAGATCCAGTGAGCAGAACCACATGTTTTGCTACAGGGATGGTATGATCTGGGACAGAGTTACCATCCTGAAGGTGCGTGGCCTGAGATACTGATTCATGTCGTGCAGATCTAGAATGGGGCACCAGCCCCCGTCCACTTCGGAACCAGTAAGTACCCGGAAATTAACCCTGGGTTGACTGGAGGATCTGCCACTCGAACCACTGTCTCCTTGAGGAGGAGCTGGGCTATGTCATCTTTCAGAGCCGACCAAGTGTGTGCTGATACTCTCTCCTCCTGTGGGGCTCGGGCTCAGCTGGGAGGGTACTGCTTGAATTCCAGAGGCAGACCCTCGCTGACCACTTCTAAGACCCACTTGTCCATGGTAACAGCGGACCAGGTGGAAAGAAAGTGGCAGAGCAGACCACCCCATGGGAGGACCCAGAGCTGGCATGACTGGGACAGGGGTTGGTACCCCTATCCCATCACTGGGCAGGCTTGGAGGAAGAGGGTCCAGGGCCTGAATCCTGACCTCCTTGTCTGCGGATTGGTGGAGGCCTGGACTTGGGCCTAGGGCGCCAAGCCTGTGCCTTCTGTTGCTGCCCACCATGAAAGGAGGGCTGCTGGGCCAGAGGAGCAGGGTGCCAAAAAAACAGGTTACTCACCTGTAACAGTAGTTCTAGGAATGGTATATGTTGTTCATCCACACTTCTTGGCAGGTACCTTGCCGCTTTCAGATGTGCCAGAAAGTCTTCAAGCTGGCTCCTCCCACCCCCCCCCCGGGTGGTATAACCCTCGGCTCCACCCCATGACGCCAGATCTTGACCCGCTGGAAGCCAGGTTTGTGCATTGAAGCCAGGGAGGGGGTCAGTGTGGATAAACAACATATACCACTCCTAGAACTACTGTTACAGGTGAGTTATCTGTTTTTCTAGGATTGTGGATATGTTGTTCTATCCACACTTCTTGGCAGACTCCTAGCAGTTCTCCAGGAGGAGGGAAGCAAGACGCACACCCCCTACTTAGGAAGGAGGGACTGGAGAACTGAGGCTCCAAAACCAGCATCCCGGCATGACTCGAGGTCGATGTGGTAACGGGAAATGAAGGTGTGTGCTGACTTCCAGGTAGCAGCCCTGCAGATTTCCTGGATAGGGACATCCCTAGAAGCAGCCACCGATGCAGTGGTATGGCAGGTGGAATGAGCCTTAAGCCCTATGGGAGGCTCCCTACCCACCAACCTATAGCAGAGGTCAATGCAAGATGTAATCCATCACAATATTGTCCGCTTGGCTGCAGGTCTGCCAGGTGCTGCTTCAGCGTAGGTGACAAACAGCTGGTGAACCTCTCCCTGAATGTCTGCTGTTTGCTCGCTGTAATAGGTAAGCATTCATCTCAGGTCCAAAGTATGGAGCCTGTACTCGGCCTCCGAGGTGTGACTGGAGTAGAATACTGGCAGAGTAATCACCTGGTTAAGGTGAAACTCCGACACAACCTTCAGAAGGAATTTCGGTTGGGGGTGGACAACTTTGTCCCTGTGGAAGACCAGGTAAGGAGTCTCAATAGAGAGCACCTGTAACTCCTCAGTCCTTCTGGCTGACTTGATAGCCACCAAGAAGGTGGTCTTCCACGACAAATGTGAGATGGCACATTTGTGCATCAGTTCATATGGCTTGCCCATGAGCTTTTCCAAAACCAGCAGTAGATCCCACAGAGGTGGAGATTCATGCACAAGAGGGGATATGTGATCAAGGCCTTTGAAGAAGTGCTAGATCACCTTCTCCTGCGCCACTGACTGCTGACCGGCACACACCCGGTAAGCAGAGATGGCTGCCAGGTGCACTTTTAGGGTCATTGACCAAATTCCCTGCTGGGAGAGGGCCAAAGATAGTCCAAAATGCTAGCCACTGGACAGGACGATGGGTCCAACCCTTTGCCCTGACAACAGATGGAGAATCTCTTCCATTTAAAAGCATAGTATTTTCTGGTTGATTCCTTATGGGAAGCCTCAACAATGTTGAGGACCTTGTCAGAGAGACCCAAGGCCTGGAACTCTAGCCACTCAGGAACCAGGCCATCAGGTGCAGAGACTGAAGGTCCAGGTGGAGTACCTTCCCCTGATTGACAAAGAGCAGGTCTGGGTGTGCTGGAAGCCGTCTCGGGAGCCTGTAGCTGAGGCTGAGAAGATCTGGATACCAAAACTGGCGTGGCCAATCTGGGGCTACCAGGATCACCTGCGCTCTGTCTATCCTGACCTTGATGAGCACTTTGTGAATCAAGGGAAGGGGAGGGAAGGGAAGGCGTAGAAGAAGTCTGGCGTCCATGGTCTTGAGAAGGCGTCCCCCTGCAGTGAACCCTGCTGAGGGGGGCAAGCATGATACAGCCTCAGCTTCACATTCTCCCTGGAGGCAAACAGGTCCACCTGAGGGGTGCCCCAGTGGGAGAACAGATCTTGTACTACCTCCTGGTGGAAAGACCACTCGTGATATGTCCCGCCCATCCAGCTGAAGGCATCGGCCAGCTGATTTGAGACTCCTGCCATGTGAATGGCTAGGAGATCTGCCTCCGAGCTGAGCACGAGGGACCAAATGTGGAGAGCTTCCTTTCAGAGGGGCAAGGAGCACGTCCCGCCCTGTCTGTTGAGATAGTACATGGTCGTGGTGTTGCCCGTCCGGACCTAGACCACTTGACCCCGAACAAATGGAGCAAATGCAGTCAGGGCTAGCTGAACCGCTCAACTCTCCAGCAGGTTGATGCGGTATCGGGACTCCTGGGGGGACCAGAGTCCTTGGGCTCTGTGCTCCCCCAGATGGGCACCCCAATCCATCAGAGAGGCATCGGTCATCAGGATGACCATTGGCTCATGGTGGACAAATGGGATCCCTACCTGCAGGTGGGATGGGACAAGCCACCACTGGAGGCTGTCCCACATCCTCCGGGTCAGACAGACTAGCTGGTCAAGATGACCTGAGCTCTGAGACCACTGGAGGGAACACATATGCCAGCAGGTCCATCGGATCACGCTGGTGTAGGCCACCATGTAGCCCAGAAGATGCAGGAAGTCCTGAGCAGGGCACAATTGTGCAACCAGAAATGATTGGGCAAAGGAGGAGAGAACCTCTGCCCTGTCCGCCGGGAGCCGAGTTCTGGCTTGCCAAGAGTCAAGCTCTGCCCCAATGAACTGAATCACTTGTGAAGACATAAGTTCCGACTTGGCCTCATTGATCAGGAGGCCAAGGTCGAGGCAAATCTGGAGGGCCAGATCCCTGGACCGTTCCACCTCCCACCTGGAGGAACCTGCTATCAGCCAGTCATCCAGGTAAGGGTACACCCGGACCCCTCTGCTCCTCAGGTAAGCTGCCACCACTGCCACGCATTTGGTGAAGACCCTGGGGGCTGACGACAAGCTGAAGGGCATGGCTTGGAACTCGTAAAGGGTCCTCTCGGCTCGAAAACGGAGGAACCATCGACAGGACAGACAGATCAGGACGTGAAAGAATGCGTCCTGAAAATCTAGGGAGCAGAACCACATACCTTGCTCCAGAGATGGTATAATCTGAGCCAGAATTACCATCTGGAAGGTGCGGGACCTGAGGAGATTGTTCAGGTTGTGCAGATTTAGAATGGGGCATCAGCCCCCCGTCTGTTTTGGTACCAGGAAGTACCTGGAAATGAACCCTGGGTCTGAAGGTGGGTCCACTACTCTGCAAACCACCTCCTTGAGGAGGAGGAGCTGAGCTAAGTTGTCTTGGAGAGCTGACAGAGGCTGTGGACACCAGATCCCCCCGTGGGGCGTGAGCTCAATATGGAGGGGCCTGCTCAAATTCCAGAGGCAGGCCTCGACCGACCACTTCCAGAACCCAACGGTCCGTGGTGACAGCGGACCAGGAGGAAAGGAAGTGGCTGAGCCAGCCCCCCACGGGAGGTCCCAGGGAGGTGTGATGGGATTGAGAAAGGTGCCTCCAACCTGTCACTGGGCAGGCTTGGAGTTGGGTCCGGTGGAGGAGCCGCCTGGACCTTCCCCCCTGGGCTTACTGAACGAGGAGGCCATGGACTTGGCCCAAGGATGCCAAAATTGAGCCTGATGGCCCTGCTGCTGCTGGGCTGGTCTGGCTGCAGGAGTGGATGAATGAAAGGGCCTGCAGTTCTGATGCTTGGGGCCCTTGACCTTCTGGGCAGATGTGGTGGAGACTAAGTGGCACTGGACTTCTCTATACATTGGAGGTGGCCCTCCATGCCGGGCCCAAACAGGTCAGTGCCCAAGAAGGTGACACCTGCCAGCTTGTGTTGTGCATCAGCCGTAAAGGTTGAGATGCACAGCCAAGCCCTGCAGCGCATGACCACTGTGGCCGCTACCGAATGGGCACAGGAGTCACCAATTTCCAGAGCTATCTGGAGTTGTTGCTTTGCCACTGCCCTACCCTGGTCCCGGACCTGCTTGACTGTGGTCTGGAGGTCCACTGGGAGATGAGGGATCACCTCATCCAGGGAGCCCAAGAGGGTATGGGAGAAATGTGCCATGATAACAGACAAACTGGCCTGATGAAGGCCAAGGGAGGAGGCTGCATACACCTTCTTCCCAGAATGGTCCAGTTGTTTGAATTCCTTGTCTGGGGGTCTGTCCATATCCCCTTTGTTGCCTGAGCACCGAAAGATGGAGTCGACCACCAACCCCACCACAGAGGGGTGCTCCGAAAACCTAGAAAGGGACCCCATAGTGACCGCATACCAGTGGCCATGTGGCAGAAGCGCACAGGGCAAGATGCAGATGATGCCACAGCTCCAAGGTTGGGCCCACAATGGCCTCAGCCACTGGAAAGACCTCCATTGGAGTATCCCCTTGTCCAGAATCTCTGTGAGGGGATACTTGTCCCGTTTCTGCACAAGCTCAAGCTCCATTCCCGTGGCCTTGGAAATGAGCCAACAAATACCCATCAGCGAGGTAGGGCCCTCGTTGACGGAAAGATCCCCAAGAGACTCAGTGTTGACAGGATGGGAGACCATGGAGAAATCTTCAGACTTCGAGGAGTCCTCGTAAAGCAGGCGACCATGTGTCACTCTCAACCTGCCTTGGGCGGTCGAGAGTAACAGTGACTGACAACTGATGGGGCAGGCCTTGGGCCAACCAAGATTCCTTGGTCAGAGCCCTGGACTTTGGTTGCTCAGGTGGTTCCACCCAGATCGGTGGAGTAGCCGGCTTCGGCTGAGCTGGCAGGGACGTAACCGGCACCTCGGTGATGGTGCCCGTGGCCGACGTCGGTCACTTGGGTGAAAGCCATTTAATGGCCGGGGTAGAAACCGGAATCAGTTTCAACCTGAACAGGACCAACTGCTGCCACATTAGGTATTCATAGCACTGACGCAACTTGTGCCGGAGCCTCTCCTCACCCGAGGAGGACGAAGATGAGGAGTGGCGCTGTTGCTTACCATGGCATCGGGTGCGAAATCGCCGATGAGGGTGAGTCTTGTCTGACACTGAAGTTGAGGAACAAGAACAAGACCGTTGGTGGGGCTGATGGAGGACCTCAGAAGGAGTCAGGGAAACCCGCGGCTCCTCCTGGTCAGGTTCCTTGGGGGACGGGTCCTGCCCAGAGGGCTGAGCCAGTCTGTCCAAGGGCACCAGAAGCACCGGCATTCAAAATAAAGAGTTATCGGACAGATCAGGTGACAACCCGCCAATCGGCTTGAGAAAAATCTCGGCCATGTCGACAGGTGTCTCAGTCAACTGGTCTGATGGGGTTACCGTGAGACCAATGGCCTTAGCCGCAACTTCGACCAAAGTTGAAACAGGGATTTCCTGTGAGCGGGACTGCTTCCAGGTCCCAAGAGCACCGATGTTGCAACTTATCCTTTTTTGACTCCTTCTTCCAGGAGTGCAAAACATGCAACCCCAAAGGGCCCTCTCCCTTGGTAGAGAGAGACTGGCACAACTACTTGAAGGAAGCCGAATAGGAGGATCCCAGCTGTAGCGGAATGAAGGCTGAAGCCGAAGAGGAACCAGCCGTGGCTTGAGCCGCCTCCTCCTCGAAGGCCTTAAGCTGTTCCAGCTGCTTGGTGGACCCCGCAGCTGTGGAGACCACCCAACGGGCATCCTTGGATTTAACCGGCGGGTAACACTTTTCCGGTCTCCCCAGCTGAAGTCGGGCAGCGTGGTCTTCCAGAACTGAAGGTGAAAAGGACCGACAGCGATCGCAAGCCTGAGGGTCATGGTCGTGTCCCACACAGTAGACACACGCAGTGTCTGGATCGGTGCGAGACATCTTCTGCCCGCAGAAGCACCGGCAAAACCCAGGAATCGATTTATCTTCCATCGCGGTAGCGAGAGAAGAAGGCGAAGACGAAACTCAAGAGAGAGAGAGAGAGTTTTAAAATAAGTTTTAGAAGTGAATCCGAAGATTCTAGAGCCAGGGCTTACTACATGTGGGAGCGCTAAGGAGGGAACCTGAACCTTCCAGCAGAAAGGAAGACCAGGCATTAAGGGGTGCAGCCGAGGGTTATACCATCCGGGTGGGTGGGAGGAGCCAGCCTGAAGACTTTCAAGCACATCTTAAAGCGGCAAGGTACCTGCCAAGAAGTGTAAATAGAACAACATATCCATGATCCCAGAAAGGCTTTTTCTGCTGCTTCTTGGTGCTAGGAGCGCTTTGAGCAGAAGTGGCTGAGTCCAAGGTGGCACTGGACAGCTCGATTTACTGAAGGTGACTATTCACACCTGGGCCAAAGAGAGCAGTGCCCAGGAAAGGATCATCAGTGAGTTTGTGCTGGGTATCCGCCGAAAAGGTGGAAAGCCTCAGCCAAGCCCCGCAGCCACCGAATGGGCACAAGAGTCCTCAAGGTCCAAAGCTGTCTGAAGCTGCTGCTTGGCAAAGGCAAGGCCCTGGTCCCGGACCTGCGTTACCATAGTCTGAAGGTCCATGGGGAGGTGCAGGAGAACTTCATCTAAGGAGCCCAACAGGGCATGAAAGAGGTACACCATGATGACGGCTGAGCTCGCCTGACAGAGGCCTAGAGAGGAGGCTGCACAGATCTTCCTGGCAGTGTGGTCCAGTTTTTTGGACTCCTTGTCCAGTGGGGTCTATCAGTGTCAGCAGAGTTGCCTGTGTGTCTGAACACAGAGGTGGTCACCAACTCCTTGGCTGAGGGGTGTTCTGTGAACCCCGAGAGGGACCCAAAGGGCACCACATACTTGTGGGCCATCCAGACAGATGGCGCTGGGTAGGATGCTGCCAGAGCTCCAAGGCTGGGTCAACAATGGCTTCAGCCACAGGAAAGGCTTCCGTGGGTGTATCCCCTCTTTTAAGGATATTTGTAAGAGGGTACTCCGCCCTTTTCTGGACAGGCTCCAGGGGCATCCCCGTGAAATCAGAGATAACGCAGAGAATCCCCAGAAATGATGAAGGGCCCTCCTCCATCAACAGACTACCGATAGCCTCATCGTCCCAAGGGTGAGAGTGTAGGTTGGTGTCATCCGTATCCGAAGAATCAGGATAAATCGGTCGGCCACCAAGGTCCCCTTGATCACGCCTGGGGCAATCAGGCATAAGGGTGACTGACAACCTACATGGGAGTCCTGGAACCATCTGAGAATGCTTTGTAGGAGCCCCTTCCGAAGGCTGTTTAGGCAGCGGCTCCACCACAATTGGCGGAGAGACCGATTTTGGCCGAACCGTAAGAAAAAATTACTCACCTTAGTAATCATGTTTCCTCTAGTGGAGTCTTGCTGTATTCTGACAAGTGCAGTTAGCCCCAGCCTTTAAACTGCCCCAGAGAATAATGGGTTAACTTTTCTATGCATGGCATAGAATGTTCATCTCGAGCTCGGTTGATGTCTCTGCCTGTTGTTATTCAAACAGCAACCATCAGATCTTTACGAGCAAAACTGACTAGGTGTTCTGTGTGGAAACTGTAAAATTTTTACTAGCCAACTGGCAGAAAAATAATGTTCTGGGTTCTCAAAGGAAGACTCAAGTCAGGAAACCCAAACACAAAAACCAATCAAATGAAAATAACATCTCACCCCATGAGAACAGAGGGTGTAAAGGGGGCACCCCTAGGGTGCCAACACTGCACCTGCCCACCCACATCCCAAGAAAAAACTAGGTTCTGAGAGGGGAGGAACGGGGGGGAGGTCAGAATACAGCAAGACTCCACTAGAAGAAACATAATTACTAAGGTGAGTAATTTTTTCTTCAAACAACATGAAGTCTTGCTGTATTCTGACAATTGCAGACTACCAAGCAGTACCTCCATGGAGGAGGGCCAGAACCTACTTAGGAAATAGGCTTTGAGATAGCTGTGTTAAACCGAGCATCACCCCTAGCCTGGATATCCAGAGAGTAATGCTTGCTAAAGTATGGACTGTTTTCCAGGTGGCTTGCTTGACAAATTTCTAACAGAGGATATCCTGGCAGCAGCTAGGAAGCAGCTGTACCTCTTGTGGAATGAGCCCTCAGGCCTGAGGGTGGAGTTTACCCAGTTTTTCATAGCAGAATTGTATACAAGACAGCCCACCTGGCAATAGATCTTTGGCGCAGGTTTGCCCTTCCCAACTTCCTCCATAAGTGAGGAACAACTGAGGAGTCAAACCTATGACCCTTGGTACGCCTATGTAGTAGCAGCTAAGGGCTCTTTTAACATCCAAACTGTGTAGCCTCCTCTCTCCCGGGGAAGAATGATCAGTGAAGAAAACAGGGAGAGATATAGACTGATTGAGGTGGAAATCTGAAACCACTTTAGGCAAGAACTTTCTGTTAGTTCTAAGGACCACTTTATCTGTGAAAAGAGATGAAATCTGGTTCCACTGACAGGGCTTGCAACTCACTGATACGTCTAGCAGAAGTAATGGCTACTGAAAACACAGTTTTCCAAGTCAAGTACTTAAGCTCTGCTGAGGACAAGGGTTCAAAAGGGGGTTGCATAAGCTGAGCAATGCAAACATTAAGATCCCAAGCAGGAGCAGGATCCCTAAAGGGGCGATTGGTGTGAAGCAATCCCTTGAAAAACGTATAGAATACAGGGTGGGATGCCTGTCAGGAAGACTTGCCTACTGACAGGAAAGCAGAAACAGCTGACAAGTGTACCTTGAGAGTAGCTGATGTGAGGTCTAGGCCATTGAGATGGACCATATAATCCAGAACCGTAGGCAATTCAGCAGTGTCTGGAGAAATATTCTTCTTAGAACACCAAATGCTGAATCTTTTCCACTTGGAGTTGTAAGTCTTTCTGGTGGAGGGCTTTCGAGAAGCCTTGAGGATGTCCAGAACTCCTTGGGACATATGCAGATCTGCAAACTCTAACTATTCAAGAGCCATGCTTTGAGATTGAGAGACTAAAGATTGGGGTACCAAATCCTCCCCTGAGAGGAGGTTAAGAGGTTGTAATTCCTGGGAAGAGACAGGGGAAGATGGACTGCTAGAGACAGCAACAAGGGGTACCATGGCTGCCTGGCCTAGTCTGGAGCAATCAGAATCACTTTGCAAGGTTGTGACCTTATCTTGACTAGAACTTTGAACAGGAGAGGGAAGCGGGGAAAAGCATACAGAAATTTCCCTTCCCAGTTCAGAATCAGAGCATCCAGCGGGGCTGAGCCCAAGACTGGGGGTCTGCAACAAAAGAGAAGAAGTTGGTGATTGTCTGGGGCTTCAAAACGATCTATCTCTGGAGTGCCCCATCTCGAGAAAATCACCTTCAACACCAGAGGGTCCAGGGCCCATTCGTGATGGCCCTGAGATATTCTGCTCAGTGCATCTGCTAGGACATTGTCCTTCCCTGGAAGGTGAACTGCTATCAGAGAGGTTTGCAGGGAATAAGCCAGGGACCACAACTTCATTGCTTCTGTGCACAAGGCTGTAGACTGAGTGCCTCCTTGCTTGTTGATGTACCACATGGTGGTGGTGTTGTCTGTTCTGACCTGAACCACCTTGTTCTGTACTGATTTGGAAAAAGCTTGCAGTGCCAGAAACACTGCCCTGAGTTCCAAGAGATTGATGTGTAGAAGAGATGATTCCTGAGGGGACCACAGTCCCTGGGTGGTGAGTTCCCCCAAATGGGCTCCCCAGCCCAGCAGGGAAGCATCTGTGGTAAGGACCACTGAATGAGACTGAGTGGCAAATGGAACCCCTTGCCTCAAATTGTCCTGATACTGCCACCATTGCAGGGCTTGGATCAGAGTTCGAGTCACTGGGATTAGTTTGGTAAGGGAATCCTTTCTTTGGGACCAAAAAGCTCTTAAGTGGAACAGAATGTCCCGCATTTGGAATCTTGCACCTTGGACCACTGCTGTAGAAGCTGCCATGTGGCCCAATAGCTGAAGTAAATGCCTTGCTGGTCGAGGCACCTGAAGGCTGAATGAAGAGGCCAGCTCCATGAGAGCTCTCGCCCTTTCCAGGGGAAGGAAGGCTCTTGCTTTTACCGTATCCAGCTCTGCCCCTATGAAGGTGAGGAGCTGCACTGGTTCGAGAACTGACTTTGGTAGGTTGAGAAGAAATCGTAAAGAAGTGAGCACTTGCTGGGTCACTTGCAGGTGTGACTTGACTTGGTCTGGGGACTGGCCCACTATTAGCCAATCATCCAGATAAGGAAATATGGAAATCTTTTGCCTTCTTAGAAAGGCAACTACTACTGCCAGGCATTTTGTAAAAACCCTTGGGGCTGAGGTTAGGCCAAAGGGCATTGCTCTGAACTGATAGTGGCCTGAGGGCAACTCGAACCTGAGGTACTTCCTGTGGGAGCACCTGATGGAATGTGAAAGTAGGCATCTTTGAGGTCCAGGAGGCTAGCCAGTCCCTGGCCTTAGAGAGGGAAGGATTATTCCCAGAGTTATCATCTTGAACTTTGGTTTTAAAGATGTTTGTTTAGATATCTTAGGTCTAGGATGGGTCGCCACTCCCTGTCTTTTTGGGGGTCAGAAAGTACCTGGAGTACAGTCCTTTGCCCCAGTGTAGGGTAGGTATTCTCTCTATTGCTCTTAAAGCTAGGAGTGAAGACACCTCTGCCTCTAGGGCATGGGTTTCTGAGAGATTTGCAGGTGGAAAAGAGCTGGCTCTCATCTTTGGAAATTTTCTGAAGCTGAGAACCAGTCCCAGGCTTACTACTTCCAGGACCCACTTGTCTGTTGTAACAGACTTCCAGTCCTGGACAAAGTAAGCCAGCCTGCCCCCAACTGGAATAGGAGAGTCGACCCGGGCAGACCCATCAGGGTGTCTGCTTGGCAGGGGCTTTAGGCTGAAGAGTGGATGCAAGCCTGCTCATCCCCCTTCTGCCTCTCCCTCTGAAGAACCCCCTCTGAGAAAACGAAGAAGAAGAAGAGGCCTGTGCTTGGTAGAAAGGCCTTTGAAAAGGCCTGCCCCTACCCCTAGAGTGCTGCCTTTGAGGAGTTGCCTGCCTTTCCTTGGCCTGAGCACTCCTGTAAGTGGTCCTGTACTCATCCATTTTCTCTTCATGTAATTCTCGTCTGTCCCCAGAGAATTACCCACTACAGGAAAATCCATGGCCTTAGCCTGGGTGTCCTGTGAGAGGCTAGTACATCTGAGCCAAGCCATCCTCCAAAGAGCCACAGATGTAGCCATGACTCTTGATGAAACATCATTAGAGCCCACAGCAGCATGAAACTGAACCTTAGATGCCTCAATCCCATCTGCAGCCACCGCCTCCAGCTCCTTGGCTAGCTGGGGGGAGGCCTGTTTAGCCAGTGCCAGTACAGTGTCCCACCTGGACTTCTGGTACCTGGCTGTATAGGCCATGTAATTTGCCTGCCTGAGTCCCAAAGAAGATGCCATGTACTGCTTCTTTGCCATGGCATCAATCTTCCTGGAGCCCTTGTCAGGTGAAGCCAAGGAATATTTGCCTTGTCACAGGCAGCAGCCTGCACTACCCCAACATGGCTGCATTGTTGATATAGAACACCATGTCTGAGCCTAAAAGCGATACCTCTTGTCCATTCTTCTATCCACAGGAGGTATGTTAGGAGACTTAAGATTTTAGTGTCTGTTTCCCAAAAGATTTATGAAGGGAATAGACAGTCTCCTGGACTCTGGGATATCCATCATCTCTACGTAATCAGGCTCCTCTTTATTTTCCACAGCCTCCTCCATAGGAAGCTGGAGGGTTTCAGCCACTTTTCTGTAAAACATAAAGAGAGAAGGGGACTCAGAAAGCCTAGGAGGGGAAACACCTGAAGGCCTGTCTGGGGAGATGTCTGGTTCCACAGGCACATCCAGACCTTCACTTACATCATAATCCTCAAATTCCTCTTCCTCTTCAAATTCCAGTTCATAAAAATCTTCAAGGGTATACTCTTGAACCGGAGGAACCAACCGAACCGAACCCCTGCCAAAAGGAGCCGGATCAGTCGGAACCGGACAGAGCAATTCCACAATTTGAATCACCCTGGCTATCTCTTCGGTGGTGGGAACATGAACCTCTGGATCCGAACCGGTCGATTTATCTTTGCGCTTTCTTTGTCAGAACTGATCCTCGAATCGACTCTTTGTCCGGGAGTATCGCCTGGTCAGAGGGCACCCTTCTGGTTCGTTGAAATTGAACCTGGCTGGCCATCCGGTCAGCGGATCTCCTCGCCTCCTTTTCCTCAGCCTACCTAATCTCTCTTCTCAAGGGTAGATTTGGGAAAATTTTTACATATTTGGCAGTCTGAATCGAGATGGTCAAACCTCAGACATAACACAGGTGGTGTGGGATCGCCTCAGCAAAGACCTCCCACACTCACTGCAGTGTTGAAACCCAGTGGCCCATTTTTTTCTTAGGGTTTCTGGACATGGCCAACCTAACCAACTTACCTTTTTTTCGCAACCGCCAGGCAAGACTCTTTATCGGTTCCTAACGTAATACGGTATTGGAAAAACGTTTAAAACAAGCGTTTTTCTGAACCGCAAGAACCGTAACCACTACACTAAGTATAACAAAGTCACATCAAATGGCCGGTTCAGCCGAACCGATCGCACTTTTACAAGTTCCACACAGAAAAATAGAACAATTTCTATCTAGTACTCATGGCACCACAGACAGAGACTGAACCGACTATGTGGATACTTTTTTTTGGTTTAAAACCGAAGAAAACTGAAACCTTTAACCGACTTTTGAACTGAGCTGAAGGAGAAATCTCCAGAGCGACCGTTCAGTGAGGCGGAGTAAAGAATCTGACGGTTTAAGTTCAAAACACTCCAGACAGAGACTTCAACCGAGCTCGAGCTCAGCGCTCCATGCCCTGCATGGAAAGTTAACTCTTAGTTCTCCGGGGCAGTTCAAAGGTTGGGAATCACTGCAATTGTCAGAATACAGCAAGACTTCATGTTGTTTGAAATAGGGAAGGTGGGCAAGAAAACCCAAGCCGCCCTGATTCCATTGCCCATAGTGGAGGGGCCATTCCAGAGAGTGGGAATGGATATTGTGGGGTCTTTAAATACCCCCAGCTCCTCAGGAAAGAGATTCATCCTGACTGTGGTGGATTAGGCCACCCGGTACCCAGAGGCAGTTGCCCTATCCTCTCTGAGGATGGACAAAGTGGCAGATGCCTTACTTGGGATTTTCTCCCATGTTGGGTTTCCGCAGGAGGTAATCACCGATCTGATGAAATGTTTATGGGAGAAGTGTGGGGTGGTGCAGAGATGCACGACACCGTATCACCCACACACCAGTGGACTTGTGGAACGATTCAGTGGTACCCTAAAGTCAATGCTCTGGGCATTTGCTGAACAGCATAGGAGGGACTGGGAGAAATACCTTCCACACCTGTTGTTTGCATACAGGGAGGTGCCCCAAGAGTAGACATGATTTTCCCCCTTCGAACTCTTATATGGACGCTGGGTATGTGGGCCCCTAGACTTGATCCAGGAGGACTGGGAAGGCAAGCACACCACCCAGTGAACTCCCATTGTGGATTACGTCCTTAGGTTTAGGGAAAGGCTGAAGGAGCTTATGGGGACAGCCCAGAGCAACCTGGCAGCTGCCAAACAGAAACAAAAAGTGTGGTACGACCACAGAGCCAGAGCTTGCTCGTACATGGTGGGTCAGGAATTAATGGTCCTTATTCTGGTCCAGAAAGACAAGCTGAAAGCTGAGTGGGCAGGACCGTACAAAGTGGTTAGGAAGGTAAATGACATGAACTACATTGTGGAGTTACCTGACCGAAGACAGACAGAAAGGATGTACCATGTCAACATGATCAAGCCATATGCCAATAGGGCTGACATGGTGTTTGCAGTGTGTAGTCATTGGGGAGGGGACAGACAAAGGAGACCCCCTTCTGGACTTGCTGGAGGAAAGCAAGTGGAAGTCCTCTGTAGAGGCAGTAAAATTGTCTCCCCAGCTGGCCCCGGACCAGATCCAGAAAGTAAGGGAGGTTTTAGCAGACTTTGCCCCATTGTTTAGCGCCAAGCCTGGACTAACCCACTTAGCGACACATGATGTGGAGACAGAGACACAGACGCCCATACGGCGGACAGCATATCGGGCATCAGAGGCTGTCCAAAAGGACATTAGGAGGGAAGTGGAGGAGATGCTGAATTTAGGGGTAATCCAGAGATCCCACAGCCCCGGGCCTCACCCATAGTCCTTGTACCTAAGCCAGATGGCTCAACTCATTTCTGTGAACTGTCGGGGACTGAATGCAGTCATGAAGTCCAACGCCCACCCGATGCCCCTGACAGACGAACTCCTGGACAAGTTGGGAGGGGTGACCTACCTTACGACCATTGACCTGACAGAGGGGTACTGGCAGGTAGAGCTGACAGACAGAGCTAGGGAGAGGTTGGCCTTCATCACTCCGATAGGCTTATTTGAGTTTAAAGTAATGCCTTTTGGAATGAAGAATGCCCGCCACTTTCCAAGGTTGGTGAACCAGGGTGTTAATGGTGCTGAGGAGTACGCCGTGGCATACCTGGATGACATTGCCATCTTTAGTACCAGCTGGGAGGAACACCTGTCCCACCTTAGGGAAGTGCTGGACAGGATACAGAGGGCCAGGCTCACTGTCAAAGCCGAGAAGTGCCAGGTGGCCATGGGGGAAGTGGCATATCTTGGGCATGTGGTAGGCCAGGGACAGTTCCGTCCTAACCAAATAAAGATAGAGGTGATCCAGGCGTGACCCAGACCAGAAACCTAGAAGCAGGTCAGGAGCTTTCTAGGGTCAGCAGGCTACTACAGGAAATTTGTACCCAATTACAGTGCCCTGGCTGCTCCCCTATCTGACCTGACAAAGAAAAGGATGTCAAAGAAAATTACCTGAGGCCCAGCCTGTGAGGAAGCCTTTACCAAACTATAGGAGGCACTGTGTAGTGCTCCTGTTTTGACAAGTCCTGACTATAGCAAGACCTTTATAGTTCAGACTGATGCCTCAGACGTGGGTATTGATGCAGTACTGAGTCAGACATCTAGCCAAGGGGCAGATCACCCAGTAGTGTACCTGAGTAGGAAGTTACTTCCCAGGGAGCAAGCGTACTCCACGGTGGAAAAGGAGTGTCTTGCCATAGCGTGGGCCTTAAAGAAATTAAAGCCATACTTGTATGGGCAGCATTTTGTGGTGCAGACTGACCATAACCCCCTGGTTTGGCTGATGCAGATGGGAAAAAACAATGGCCGATTGCTAAGATGGAGTCTTGCTTTACAAGGGTATGATCTAAAAATCGTACATAGGGCTGGAGCCAAAAAACAGAACTCAGTTGGGCTGTCTAGGGTCTATGAGGAGTGAACTGATTTGGGAAGCTCATCCCATGTAGGGGATAGAACCCCCAAATTCAGTCTAGGTGGGGAGGAATTGTGACGTGGACAGCCAGTTCTGAGTGCTGTATCATTTTTTTAAATGTAAAATGTATTACTGACTGTCTCTGCTGAAAATCTGGTGCTCTCGGAGTGACCTCACCCCCAGGTTTCAGCTGAAAGATGAAAGCCATGAGAAAATGCTGAAACAGCATGCGAGATCACACATACACACTGATTTTAGATACAAGATGTTACATGGGAGGCCTGAAGCTAATGACAGAGTAGAACAGACCTTAATCAGGGATATTCTGTTGATCTAGCTTAATTAGCTGGCCAGCTGGCAGGAAAGGAAATACCTCTTTTTATGACAATGGAGGAAAACCCAAGTTATTACACAAGGGTGCAAAGTCATAAATGTTTCTTTGATGTCTGTGAGGGACAGTAGGCCCTCTACATCAAAGGGTTATATGAGAGATTGAATTATGCTGAGGTCACAGAATCTTAATGCCTTATTAGGACATCCTGTTTTTTTTTCATTAAATATATATTTTTTTATATATATTCTGACAGAGGAGGAGCTAGGTGACCTCACCCAAAAAGGGGTTGGCAAATACAGTTTGCTTTAAGGAATATTCTGTTTTACTTCTGAGACACTTTTATCTAGACTCTGACAACGAAACATCTGTGAGCACTTTTAAGCAGATATTTAGAGACTAAGTACTGTAGTAAGAATTGCACTGTTTAAACCTTGTTCTTTTAAAAGATGTGTATGTCTTGTGATATAACATTTCTGTATTTTGTGTTTGACATATTTTTATCTATTTTTAGTAAAAACTCTTTTTAGAGCTTACCTGGTCTGTCTTTGTTTTTCCTTCACTTGCAAGAAGAGTATATATGGTTATAGCAGACACTAGGCATAGCTTGAATGGTGGTACCAAACTGGAAAGAGAAGCGTTTTAAATCTGAGGTCTTTATTAAAGTTTTTAAGGGTTCATCTCTGTATACCTGGTTAGGTGCCTATAGGCAAAGATATCTGGCCCCCCAAAGACAGAAATATCTGAGCCTGTGCATTGGGTACGCTAGCAAGAGGTTCACAGTTTGAATCCCTCCAAGACTTGAGACCAAAGGCTGATCCGAACTCACAAAACAGACAAGAGGGTTACCTTGTTCTGTTAAACTGTTCACAAGACTGCGCTCGGAGGTTGGCACTTTGGGACATACCTCTCAACCTTTTGTCCCCCAGATGTGGAACATTGCCCCTCAAAATGTGGAACAAATGAACAAAATGTGGAACACTTACTCAAATCTTTGTCTAGGAGGCTAGAACACTGTTAAAATGTTTGCATTCATGTTCAGAACATCTGTTATTAATTGAATAATATATTTTTTGCATCATTTACTATAGATTTTTGCTTTAAAATGTTAAAACTGAATGTGGAACAAGTCCTCACAATGTGGAACAGGAAGCTTCTGTGAAGTAAAATGAGGAACGTTCCTCGTAATGTGGTACAGTTGAGAGGTATGCTTTGGGAGTAGAGGGCCTGACCTGCTGAGTGGGTTTGTGACAAGTGCCACTGGGAAAACTACCTTCCAGATAAGAAAATTGAGATCTGCAGAAGCTAAGGGTTCAAATGGTGGAAGCATAAGCTGGGCAATACAAATGTTGAGGTCCCAAGCTGGCACTGGTTCCCTATCGGGGGGAAACAGATGTAAAAGGCCCTTAAAGAACCTTCTAAATATGGGATTCGAAGCTAGGGATACCTCTTTCCCTACTGAGAGATAAGCTGAAAATGAAGCCAGGGGAACCTTCAGAGTTGAGTGCTTCCCAGCCCAGTGGTGCTGAAGGTTATGGCGCTGGATGCCATACCTCACATCATGCCTGCAACCTGGGTTCGGGAACGGACTCAGGCCGCCGGGGCTGGCAGGGGAGAGGTTGGACTGAGCGTCCCAGGACTGCTCTCCTTCCTCTGGGATGGGCTCATGGGGTTGCGTCGCTCTTGGGTTGCCCCTGGTGAAGACCGGGAGAAGCACAAGGTGTGGTGCCAGCAGGGGGAGGAGTTCAGCAAGACGTTTGTGTATGCACAGCGCGTCATTGCACTGACGCCTCCAGGGATAAAATTAAGGTGGAAAACAGGGCTGGGCATGACCAAGCAGCTTGATGGCTGCGCACCCGCCGACCTGGAGGCCTGTCGTGGAATCACGTCTGGGGATCCGGTGACGGCCGTGCTGGGACCCTCACGTACGAGTGAGCCTGCTGTCCTCTGGGTCGGTGGGGGCCGGCAGCTGGATGCCCCCGCCGGTGCGCTGCAGAGGCGAGAGAATCAAAGGATGATAAAAAAAAAAAAGAGTTGAGTGCTGCAATCCCAAGGAATGCAGATAATACAAATAATCTAGGAGGGTTGGAATGCCAGCCTATACTGGGATTATGCCCTTGTCTGTACACCAAATAGAAAATCTTTTCCATTTTGAGGCATAAGTTTTCTTAGTAGAAGGTTCTCTGTAACTCTTAAGGACTTCTAAAACTGCTTGGGAGTATTGGAAATCTGAATACTCTAAGTCCTGAAGAGCCAAGCTTCGAGTCTGAGAGACCTGAGATTGGGATACACCACCCTGCCTTGAAAGAAAGTCAGTAGATTGGACCTCTGAGGGAGGTAGATCAGTTTGCTCACTGACATTTACAGCAACAGGGAGTACCATGGCTGTCTTGGCCAATCTGAGGCTATCAGAATCATCAAGGCTGGCTGTGACCTGAGCTTGATGAGTACTCTTGAGAATCAGAGGAAAAGGAGGGAAGGCATAAAGGTACTTGCCTGTCCAATCAAGAATCAGGGTGTCCACGGGAACAGTCCCTTTCACTGGAGCCTGCAGCAATAGAGGGGTTAAGCGGTGATCCTGGTGGGAAGCAAAGAGATCCATTTCTGGGGTTCCCCATCATCTGAATTGGACCTGCACCACTTGGCTGTTCAGTGCCATTCGTGGTGGGCCTGGTTTATCCTGCTCAAAGCATCTGCCAGGGTATTGTCCTTTCCTGGCAGATGAATTGCTTGTATGGAGGCATTTAGAGAGTAAATTAGGCTCCATATTTTCATTCCTTCTGTGCACAGTGGAATGGATCTTGTCCCTCCTTGTCTGTTGATATAGTACATTGTGGTGGTATTGTCTGTTCTGATCTGAACCACTTTTCCCTTTATAAGATGAGTGAAGGCCTGAAGGGCCAGGTAAACTGCTCTTAACTCCAAGATATTTATGTGCAGAAGGGACTCTGCACTGTTCCAGGAGCCATGAACTGTGTGGTCTCCTAGGTGGGACCCCATCCTAGAAGGCAGGCATCCATTGGGAGCACTAAGGAGGGGGACTCCTGCTAGAAAGGCACCCCTTCCCTTAGGTTGTCTGGATCCCTCCACTACTGGAGGGCCTGTAGAAGAGTTCTTGTTTTGAAAGTGGATCTCGTCTCTGGGACCAATGGGCCCTGAGGTGAAACTGAATGTCCCTCATTTGGAATCTGGCACCTATGACTATGCTTGTTGCTGAAGCCATGTGGCCTAAAAGCTGTAGAAACTGAGTTGCTGGTTTTGACCTGCCCACGACGAATGAACTTGCCAAAAGCTGGATAGCTTGTACCCTTTCCAAGGGTAGAACAACCTTTCCCAGAATTATATTGAGTTCTGCACCTATGAACTGCAATACTTGGACTGGGGTGAGAACTGACTTTTTGGCATTTAGAAGAAACCCCAGGGAGGAGAGAACACCTTGAGCTAGCAGTAAGTGTTCTGACACTTGTTGGGAGTTTTCTACAATCAGCCAGTCATCCAGATATGGGAAAACTGTGACACTCAACTTTCTGAGATGTGCCACTACTACTGCTATGCATTTGGTGAACACCCTTGGTGCAGAGGTAAGCCCGAAAGAAGTGTTGAGAACTGGTAGTGGCCTGAGGGGAGAGTAAACCTGAGATATCTTCTGTGTGATTCTCTGACAGGGATGTGAAAATATGTGTCTTTTAAATCTAAAGAGGCTAGCCAGTCCCCTTTCTGTAGTGTTGGCAGGATTATTGCCATTGTAACCATTTTGAACTTGGGTTTCACCAAGTACTTGTTTAGATGTCTGAGGTCTAGTACATGCCACCACTCTCCAGTCTTTTTTGTTGTTAGGAAATACCTGGAGTAGAACCCTTGCCCTCTTTGATTGTGTGGGACAGGCTCGACTGCTTTTGCCAGTCATAAATTTTTTACCTCCTGCTCCAGCAGTTTTCTTTGTGAGAGAGGAACTGATGCAAAACCGTTTACTTGGAGGGGGAAGGGACTTGAAACAAAGGGAGAGACCCTGACCCACTATTTCCAGGACCCACCTGCCTTACGTGATTTTTGACCAGTCCTGGAAATAGTGGGAAAGTCTGCCCCCTACAGGGTGTGGAGAGTCAGCCTGAAGGGAAGAGTCAGGGGTTCTGCTTTTGTTGTTGTTGAGGTTGGGTAGAATGAGACTTTCTGCAGGAGCCTCTTCTACCCCTGGCCCTATAAAACCCTGTCTGCTGGGGTTGGTACTGTATCTGAGGAGCAGCTTGCACCCGAAAGAAAGGTCTCCTAAAAGCAGACCTGCCCCTGCCTCCCCTAGAAGAAGAAGTGGAAGGAGAAGGTTTTTCCCTGGTGGAATTACTTCTGAAAGTAGCCTTGTACTCGTCTACTTTCTTCATGTGGGCTTCAGTTTGGGTACCAAAAAGGGAATGGCCCTCAACTGGGAAATCCATTGCTTTGTTTTGGATGTCCTGGGTGAGGTTGGTAGCCCTCAGCCAGGCAAACCTTCTCATAACTATAGTGCCAGCCATCCATCTGGCAGCAGTGTCATTCATGTCAGCTGCCATCTAAAATTGGTATTTGGAAGCCTCCAAACCCAATCTGGCTGTCTCTAGTAACTCCGAAACAGTGACAGAGGGATTGGCCTCTGCATTATCCACCACAGACTGCCATAAAGCCTTTGGGTAAAGGACAGCATACGCCTGGTAAGTGGCTTGCCTGATGAGGGATGCTGAGAGGTACCCCACTTAGCCATACTGTCCACCTTTTGAGTCCTTTTCAGGTGGATGAAAAGACATGGGGGTTTGGCCTTCTCACAGGCTGCCTGCTGTACACTGCCCCGATGATCTGGGTGACTGAATAAAAACTCACCACCAGATCTCTCCAACTGGTACATTTTGTCACATTTTTTGTCAACAGCTGAGGCAGTTTGAGGAGCTTTTAAAATGTCCAGAATGTCTTTTCTGAAAAATTTGTAAAGAGGAAGGAGGAGTCATTTTAAAGGTGTTAGCCCCATTAGTTTCATATATTGAACCTCTTCTTCATCCTGCACTTCCTCAATTGTTTGGAGGTCCAGTGTTTCCACCATTTTCTTAATGAAAGAAAAAATAGGAGGAAAAATCCTCTGAGGGTCTGGGGGGAGCCAAAATCTTGCTCAGGTGACACCTCAGGCTCTATTCCTTCCTCTGTCTCCTCATCATCATCTTCATCATCACCACCACCACCCATTGTGGGAACAGGCACAAGAGGGGTTGCAGCAACTGTTTTATCAGCTGGAACAGGTACAGGCTACTGGGGGGGGCAGACCCTGCAGCACTTGTAACAAAGCCAGGGCTTGTGTAATATCAGCTGGAGAGGGAGTTTGTATGGGCACCTGAGGGACCTCTTGAAGCATTTCAGCCGGGGTGTCAGTTTGCTTAGTTTTTTGGCAGGCACCAGAGAGTCAGCTGGCTAATTACCTCTCTTACTAGAACCCTCACCCATATCAGAGATGGAGTTGGAGGCTCTAAAAGGAATTGCCACATTTTTAGATGGAGTGGACTGGTCAGAGCCCAGGGACCCCTCTTCAAGTCTTCTCTTAAGCCTCTCCCTGCACTTCTCCACAGTTTCTTCAGGGAAAGACTTGCAAATCTCACAATCCTCACTGAAATGTTTCACACCAAGGCAGAGCAGACAAAGGTCATGTTTGTCTGCCCTGGCAAATACCTCAGCACATTTAATACCATTCTTAAAACCTGTAGGTCCTGTGTTCTTTTTAGGTTTATCCACCATTATAGAAAACAGGACTCAAAAACCGCTAAATAGAACATTATTTCAAAATATGTGGTCAGTTTAAATGATAAAGCGATCAGTTCAGAAACCGATAAATTTGAACAGAACCGCGGTTTCGAACAGTTACGGAACCGAGAAATCGCTAGGAGAACCAGAACAACCTCGGTTCAATAGCGGTTAAACTAAGTAATTTTAAAATAAAAAACAACGGAAATCTATGAAAAGGTTTCCTATGAAATTCACTAAAAAGTCGGTTCCCCCTTGGTTCAAAGGAACCGCGAGGAAACGACAAAAAAACTAAAGAATTTAAACTATGAGGTAAAAACACTAACTAACAATAAGAATAAGGCAGTAATGAAAAATAAGACAAAATACTCAAGTTTTTTGTGATCTTATGCACAATTTAGATGATCTTGATAGAGAGAGAGATCTTCAGGCCGTCTGAACTTTGCTGCGGAGACAAGAAATCTGAGGTAGAAAGCAGGCAGTTAGAATAGGGCAGTTTGAAAATGAATGCACGAGCTAAACATTCCATAATTTGCATAGCATTCTATTTGGCTCTGGAGCAGTGCTGACTTAAGGGAGCACTGCAAAGAGCAATAATATTAGTAGATTCCTAGGGTTAGAAGAACTGAGCCCTTAAAAGAGGCGTCTAGGATTCCTGCTTGGACATCTTGGGCAAAACCCAAGACCCTAAGCCAGGAGTGTCTTTTGAGGCAGATCCCTGTAGCAGCTGCCCTAGCTGAAGTGTCCGCTGAATCATAGGCCGACCTAAGGACATGGGTGCCAACATCTGAGCCAGTATGCATAAGTTTCTCCAGCTCAGCTTTTTGCGACCAGTCTGGTAGATCCTGAACTAGATCCATCCCTTGTTCCCACGTGGCATTCTGAAACTGCACCATGTGGGTAAGGAAGTTCAGAGACCTGATGGTGCAGGTGGCAGAAGAATATACAAACCTGCCCATAGAATCCAACTGCTTGGACTCTCAGTCCAGTGGCTGTGTACTTAGGTGTTTTGATCTCTGCGACCAGTTATGAGCGGCTGTAATGACTATGGAGTCAGCTATTGGTTGTTCGCCTAGGAAGAGCTCCTCTTGGGGTGCCCCGTACAGGCAATCTGCCTTCTTTGGGACAGCCGAAAACGTGGAGGGATGTTTCCATGCCACCTTGGTTACATCCTGAAAAGTGTCCCCTAGGGGTGGCACAGCCACTGGTTTGGGGTCTTTCTGGTGCAGGTATTTTGTCAGCTGACGTCTTTCGGGGTCGAGGTCCTCAGTGTCCCATCCCATGTTAGATTGGATGTGATGCATGGCATCCATAAAAGAGAGGTCGTCAGGCGGGGATCTTGATGTGTCTCTTGGGTCCGAAGATGGGAGATCTTCCCCTGAGGAGGACCCAGATGAGGAATATGAGGAATGGTCCGATTCCACTGAGGAGGAGGACCTGGACCTAGTATGTCAGCGCTTACACCTGTGACCCTATGTGGAGCGTGACAAGCTCCTGCTCCTTGTCCAGGAGTGCTTTTTGTGGCCTGAGCTACCTCTGCCGGCAGGTGGAGGGGTGGTGTCTTTGGGCAGGGTAGATTCCCTTGGAGGAGGGGTAGGTTCCCTGGGATTAGGCTCCTCTAGTCCTGTACGTTTGTCTGGGAGGACATCAACCTTGATAGTGTCCCACCAAGAAGCAAACAGGTCCTTAATCTGTGACAGGTGGAGTCTTGGCTCCTGGTCTGGCATCAGCTGGTTCGAGGGACCTGGCTCCTGACCCATTGTCTGGTCTGGTGCCAGGACTGGCGGTGTCGGTATACCCATCAGCAGGACCCGCAGGTGGCAATGGGGCTTTAGGCAGGGGCTCCGCCAGTGGCGACGGGGCTTTAGGTGGGGATCCAAGGATTCTGGAGTGAGGCTGGACTACCTGATGGCAGATCGCTGCGTTTGTCAGCTGGGGTCGGCAGTGTGGCCGATGATGCTGCCTCTGAGGTATTTGGAGCCTTAGGCTTTCTGGCATTGGGCTCCTTTGCCTTACGACGGCTGTTGTCGGGTGACTTACCTGAAGCCACGTCCACTTTTCGGATGCCGGGGCCTGGCGGAGGAGTGTGTTGTTGTCTGGAAGCTGTTTCTCCTTTGCCCCTTTGTTCAGTGTCGGCTTGAGCGACCTTAGGCCCCTAGGGGGTTGTGAGATGGATCTCCCGGAGAAATGGCCAGAACCCCCACATCTGTTCAGGGAGCCAGCTTCTGAGGAGGCTGACTTGGAGGACATTTTCGTCGGTCTGTCACTGGAGGAAGACTTGACGTTAGTGTCTGAATGTCAGCCTGATGAATGGGAACATGGCCAGATCTTCAGAGGCTGAAGGGTAGAAGACCCTTGCGTAGACCCCCCCCGTCGCACTTACCTGGGCGGGTGGTCTCACTACTGTCAACTTGGTAGGAGAACGCGTTTTCTGGGCAGCTGAGTTTAAACTCCCCATGGAGGCAGACTGGGAGTCAGACAACCTAGACCCCAACGGGGATGTCTATTTTCCCTCTTCTCTTTATGTTGATGTTTCCCCGATTTTTTGTGAGAGATGCCCTCCTTGGCAGAGTAATCCTTCTGCATGGTGGCTAACTTCTGCTCTATTAAGTAGGCCTGGAGGGTCTTCTGACAGTGTATCCTCATCCTGCTATTGAATTTCCGGCAGTGTGGGCAGGCCTCGGTGTCATGATCTGGGCCTAAACACAGCAGGTAGGCTGTGTCTCCATCTTGCAACTGGATTTGATTGCCGTAGGCACACTTAGACTGGTGCCGGTCGATGGATGACGTCAGGGAAATCAACATGCAGAAAAATAAAGAAAATTAGAACTTATTGTAAATAAAGCGTTGAAAACGCAGATTAAATGGTGGTTGATCGAAGCTCAAAGCGTCTGTGGAGCCGATGCGTGAGAGTCAACGATGGGAAAAGAACTGAGGGATACTGGGGGACTGCCCCTTTTATACCACGTGGGACATCGGGGGCGGCTTCAGTCCTAATTGGGTTACCTGCTGCAAGAGCTCCATCTCGAAGGAAGATCTTGAGGTTCACAGACATTTTTCACCTTCAACTCCAGCAGAAATTATTCTGCTGGAATTGGAGGTCAGGAAGCTGTTACAAGCAAATGCAGTAGAGCCAGCCCCGTGGCGTGTAGGGTTAGTACTGGATGCCACACCTGCGCGCACCACGCCAGTGACCCGGGTTCGGGAGTGTACTTGGGCCACCAGAGGTTGGCAGGGGAGAGGGTGGATTAAGCGTCCCAGGACTGCTCTCCTCCCTCTGGGGTGGGCTGGGGAATGCACGTCATGCTGTAGTGGCACCTGGCAATGGCCGGGTGTGGCACAGTTGCAGTGCACAGCAAGGGGAAGAGCACAGCAAGACGTCGGCTTATGTGTGGATATCATTGCACTGTCGGCTCCTGAGGAAAAAAAATGTGGAGGAAAAATGGCTGGGCACGACCGAGGCAGTTTGATGGCTGCACTCCCGCCGACCCGGAGGACTGTCATGGAATCATGCTGGGGGGTCCGGTCCAGCTCGGCTCAGAGAGGCCCTCCAGTGGGTTGGGGTTGCCACACCAGACCCCCATCATGTGAGTGAGGCTGCTGCTCTCCAGGACGGTGGGGGCTGGCGGCTGGATGCCCCCGCCAGATGCGCCGCAGAAGGCTACAAATAATGACATGTTAAAAAAACAACAAGCAAATGCAGTAGAAAAAGTTCTTCCCTCTCAATGGGGGAAAGGCCTCTATTCAAGGTACTTTCTCACCTGGTAAAAGACACATTCTGGATGAACAAGCACCTGGTGAAGCCAAAGTTCAGGATGGTCACACTCTCTATAGTGATTCCCTCCTTGCGGCAGGATGACTGGCTGGCCTCCCTGGATCTAAAGGATGTTAACTTCCATGTTCCAATCAGACACACTCACAGGAAGTACCTAAGAGTCCAGCTACCCTCAGGGCACTACTAGTTCTCAGCTCTCCCTTTCAGGCTCTCCTCGGCCCCAAGAGCATTCACAAAATGCTTAGCTGTAGTCGCAGCACATCTCAGAAGGCAAGGAGTCTCAGTTTTCCCCCTATTTGGATGACCGGCTGTTGTAGGAGACTCTCCCCAACAGGTCAGAGAGTGTCTGCAGCTCATTCAGGGAACTCTGGAGTCCCTAGGGTTCCTCATAAAGCAACAGACATCTCAAACTCAGCCAGTGCAATCCTTGGAGTTCATAGGTGCAGAGCTGAACACCATCCAGGGAAGAGCTTTTTTTCCCCAGGAAAGGTTGCAAAACCTTCAGAATCTATCCAACTCCCTGCTTCAAGACCAGCAAGGGTTTTTTCTCAGCCTTTTAGGCCATATGGCCTCCACCACAGCAGTGGTGCTAGACTGCAAATCATACACAGTATCATCTCAGAGCTCACTGGTCCAAGAGAAGAGATCCACTTTCAAAGCTGGTACCAGTCACAAGAACCCTTCTTCAGGCACTGGAGTGGTGGATAACGTGGGAGACAACCTCAGGGAAGGGGTCCCTTTCCAACAGCCGTCTCCCAACGTGGTCATAACCACAGATGCCTCCCTACAGGAAGGGGGGCACATCAGGTCTCCTGCAGAATCCAGATGCAAATCAACCTCCTCGAGCTGAGGGCAGTACTATTAGCTCTTTGGTCCTTTGCACCTCAGATAAAAGGTCAGTCAGTTCAAATCAGGACAAACAACACTACTATCATGGGTCACATCGACAAGCAAGGGGGATGACCAGATCCTCCAGACTCTGCACAGAAGCAATGAGAATATGCTCTCTGGTCTACTCACTGGAATTGAGCTTGTCAGCAATTAATTTGCCAGGGAAGGACAATACCCTAGCCGATGCTCTCAGCAGAATCAGCCTGGGTCACCATTAGTGGTCTCTTAACAGGTAAGTACTAGCAACTATCTTCAGGTGGTGTACTCCAGAAATAGATCTGTTTCCCTCAGAGGAAAACCATCAGCTTCCTCTGTTTTGCTGCAGGCCACCAGCTGTGATTCCCTTGCTCTGGATGCCCTAGCTCTGGACTGGACAGAGAGGTTTCTTTATGCCTTTCTGCCATTCCCTCTGCTTCTCAAAGTTCTACTGGAACTAAGGAGCCAGCAGGCATCCATGACCCTGGTGGCTCCAGATTGGGCCAGACAATCTTGATATCCTCTGCTACTATCTCTGTTCAAGCGCCAGACCATTCATCTTCCCAGGGTCACAATTTGCTGACCATATCTCAGGGCAGGGGTAACATACCCCAGCCTCAAGTCCCTCTGCTTTAAGGCTTAGTTCTTGGGCAGCTAGAGTTTTCGGGTCTTCAGCTCTCAGAGGATGTACTCAGGGTACTCAGAGTGCACAGGAAACTTGCCACCAGGAAGACTAATGGTTCCAAGTGGAAGAGATTTACCTTGCGGTGCGAACCTAGGCAAATACGTCCTTCCCAGGCAGAAATGAAAATTACATACGTACCATAATTCTTAATCTTCCATGATATCTTCATCATTCATTACTGCTGAGTATAAGCTGGAGGCACCAGACCCCGTGGGAGTGTGCAGCTTCAAGCTTTTTCGGGGGGGGGGGGCGACGCTGGAGATGGCACTGCCCTCGAGGCTGACGTACGATGAAGCACTCACCAATTGGCCAGTAACTGATGCCAGCCCCACCCCCCAACCTCCTCAGTTCTGTTCGCCGGAGAGGAAACCTAGAAAGAGAGAAAGGGAGGGAGAGACAAGGGGAGCCCAAGGGACAGGAAAAGGAAAGGGTATAAACTGAAACCCAAAGCCAACCAGAGAGAGAGAGAGAGACAGAGAGGTACAAACTCTGGGAGGGGCCTTAGGCCAGCGGTGACCAGAGTCACTGTGTAGGCCAAAAGAAGAAAAGGAGAGAAAGAGAGTGTGACAGAGAAGGAGAGAGCTAGAGAAAGAAAGAGAGAGAGAGAGAGAGATAGGAAGGGAGACAAGGGTCCCTTAACCCCAGTCAGGGGTAAGAAAACTCATTGTCCCACCTCGACTTGAGGAGCTGAAGATGGGTCTGCAGAGGGACTCCTCCGTGGTGCCCTTATATAAGGCACAAGGAGTCTGACAGGACTGGACAAGGTTGGGAAACTAGCGGTGTCCCAAACCCCCCTCCCTTTTTTTTGAGAAGGATTCACCTGGGACTGAGGAAGGGACTCTGGAAAACAAGAGGAGTTGCCTCCAAGGAAGGTCGTGGGAGCAGTTAAAGGGAAGGCACTGGTAATCGTGGATAAGAGAGAGCGAATGAACTTCATGGCAGGAGAGACCACAATGGGTCCACAAGCTCCTGACAGATTAAGGAGTCCAAGGTGCCTGCAACACCATTACCATGACCTGGAGAGGGAAAACCCCAAATTTACTCCCGGAGTCTTTGTCTCCTTCTCCCAAAGGAGATCCAAAAGGAACCCCCAAGGGACAGCTATCCTTAAGGCATAAGGGTTAAAAAAGAAAGCCTGGCAAGTGGACCGCTAAAAAGTACCCCAGAGTAGGCAGTAGAAAGCCCCCCCCCCCAACGGATCACGCCAGTTAAGTTGCAGATCCCCAGAAAAAGCAGAGGATCTTGCAGAGTAAAAAGAACAAGTTGAAAACTGGTCCAACCTTGCAACGCATGCCTACAACAGGCACATGTGCCATAGAACAGTACCATGGCACTGAGCCGGTCTTGTCCAGAATTCAGAATCGGCCCCTGCAAGAAAAACAGGGGGTGAACTGGCACTTCTAGAATTAGAGCTGACAATGATCCCTGGGAAGTCTAGAGAATGGTGTTCTCTATAAAGAAGAGAAAAAAGGAGGTCAGCTGTCCCTGTCTGCCTTCTCTCCCAAAAAATTAGGAAAAAGGAAGAACCTCCTCCTCTCCAACTGAAATCCAGAGACCTCGGGAGTGCCAGCAAGACATATGCTTCTTAGAAGGCAGCAATCACGGTATAGAATGGGTACAGGAAAAAATACGAAGTAACACAGAATTAGGAAACCAGCACTCCGTACACCAAAATTCGGAGAGAGAAAAAGTTTACTCAAATAGAGATAATACAAAGAATACAAGTGAATAAAGTCTCATAATCATAGTATAAATTCAAGCTCCCACACTTGTGCTAGCCTCAACGCTTTGAGGTGTGCCAGATATCAGCCAAAGTAAGGGAGAAGGCAAACAGGGAGGTGGCACTGCCCAGAAGCCTGGCCATGAGGGGAAGGTGGGAGGGAAGCAGTAATGAATGGCGAAGATATCTTGGAAGATCAAGAATTACAGTGAGTACCTAATTTTTGTGTCTTCCAAAGATCAATCTTCACCATCCATTACTGGTGGGTGAGTACCAAGCATCACCTAGGTGGCGCTGGCACCTCCCTGAAGGAAAAAAAAAAGTCTCCCTCAGCTCCCTGTGTGGGAGAGCACAGGAGGAAGGGTCTTTTTATGGATACAGTGGAAGACTGATCAGGGTCAGTCAGAGGCTTCCATTGCCTGGAAGAGGGAGAACGCCCCTACAGCTCGCGCCTGACCCTGTGGGAAAACAAATCCCCCCCCCTCCCCAGAAAGGAGAGGCAATCACCGTATGCCAGATCAAGGGTGACAACTGGTAAAGACGAAGCTATGCCATCCGCCTGACGTAGACTGCTGTTCCCACCAACCTGGAGGCTACCACGTTGGCGTGTACAATGCCCTCGCCTGGTGTCTCGCTAGCTCCAGGCCCCATATGGAAATGACGATGGCTCATCTGGTTGCCTCGCAATCAGACATGGCAAAGAGGATCTGCCTCAGTGTGGCCCACGGGCCTGGCACAGACTACCTAGTGTGCAGAGATGGATAATAGGAGATGCACTGAAGAGAAAACTCTCCTACCCCAGCGATTGAACTCGGCAGAGTCAGATTCTGGGCGACAGTCGTGCACAGGGCGACAACGCCCAGAAGGGGTGTTCAGCCACTCCAGATCTGAGGAGGGGTGGGGCATAGCTCCTGGAGACCCAGGGTGTGCGCAGTACCTGCACTGGCAGTCCCTTGGAGCTGGAACAGAGGCAGAGGGAAACAGCATCGCACGCACAAGATTGCAACCTACATAATGAGGATATCATCGTTGAGAGGAACTGCTGATAGAGTAATCAGCATCTGATGAGATGTGGGTGGAGATGTCTTCTTCTCTGGAGAAGGAAACTGATGAGACAGGGCAGCTTTGTGCAGGGGGAGGCAGAGCCTGGGGTGGAAGTGCAAAAATGACCTCATCAATGGACCCGAGGTAGATGGGGAATGCCGCCACCATAGCCCTGTACTGTTCCCATGTCAAGGGCCCCAGGAGTCCAGAAAGACCTGGGAGGAGGAGGGGGGGAGGAGGCAGAGGAGAAGGAGAATGGCCATCAGAGATTGCATGCCCTCTTCCAAGGCTGTGGGAATGTGAAGGGGACCCCTCCCGAGGGAGGGGGCTGTGCAGCCCGCCCACCAGAGAACACTCAACTAGCGAGGAACAAACATGGTGGTGCCCTTGGGGGGAGACCCCCTGGTGAGGAGACCGGAGCCATTCTAGTCCACTAGGGTGGCCCTTATCCCCACCGACTGTAGACCCCTGTCCACCAGGAGGGGGAAAGGAGGCCCAACCCGGCACTCTGATTGCATCCAGAGACTCCCGGCACTCTAGGGACACACCGGGACACCGAACGCAACCTCATCGCCCCAACCCAGTAGAGGTCTGCCCTCCGAGAGAGGCCTTCCCAAGGCAGCAGTACGCAGAGGGGAGGGCAGAGAGACTCCAGCACTAGGATTGGTGCCAGAAACACCCTCAGTACCCAATGCAGCACCACCTGCTGAACCGACACCAGACCCGGCATCAGGGATTGCCACGGCACTGGATCTGGCACCGTCTGCTGATCCAGCAATAGACACGACATCGCCCTCCGACCTGGCACCAGAGTCGGTGCCAGGAGGGTCTGCGAACATACGAAATTTACCAGCAGATAAAGGCCTAATGGTCTATCAAGTCTGCTCGAATGTGCAGCTAGCACCCCTTATTCTGCAGCTGCCCTTCTGTCCCACCCTTCCCTTGACCCCATTTGCCCTGTCCCAGCCCCTTTTGAAGCAGTCCACGGTGCTGCAGGTTGTGCCAGCAGACACAGGAGGAGCAGCACCACCATCGACACAGGACAGAAGAGGAACAGGCTGGAAGGAGGGCCTCGGGCTGGGCCTAGGAGGGCTAGGAGGCTCCACAGAGCTTGGCCACCAATTGGAATCATCCTGATCCTTGTCCAAACTTGAGGATGAGATCAGGGAGATCTCCAACGAAGCAACTTCGGCAACTCTCCTGGCACAGAAGACGGTGTCGAAAGGAGACCCAGTGGCACCAACAGCACTAACCCGCTCACTGACAACGGGGACAGTGTCGGGAGCTTAGGTGACACCAGTTGATGCCACCGAGGGAGCCCGGGACTGTTAGGGGTGTTCAGCCGACCTCCTGAGGGGGGCAAACTGTCCACTCGACCCCTTGTGCAGGCCTCCTGCCTCAGCGAGGCCCAAAATGGAGGCCTGGTCCCCCTCTCTATGTATAGTACAGGCCCGGTGGAAGGGTCCTGGCCTTGGTGTCCCTGGTGCAACACTGCCCTCCAAAAGTCGGGGTGGGCCTCTGAAAGTCGGGGTGTCCCCTCCCACCCCAACTTTGCAGCGCAATGACAGAGTGTGAAAATCCATCAAGAAACAAATGTCGCGACTTCTGGTGATGTCATCACCTGTATGGCTACTTCTCTTTAGAGCTCCCATATATTCACGAACCAATCCTCCAAACCAGACAACAAAAATACACAAATTCTTCTCAGGATGCCTTTGAATAGCAAAGGAGGACACAGACCGAGCAGATCCCGGTTCAAGGCTACTCCTAATCACCAGGATAGAAGGAGATCTGACACTGCTGACAGGCCTAGCTGCAGCCCATCACTCTCAGGTAACAAGGCCTTCGAGGGAGGCACTGATCAAAAGTTGGAGAGGCTCTCGAAGTCCCAATTTGAAACCTTGCTAAATGAACTCTGGGCCTTTTGAGTGGAAATCAAGCATGAGTTCAGTGCATTGCATGACCGACTAAGGGAGGTGGAAGAAAAAACGGACACAGCAGAAAAAAGGATAACAGGCATAGAAAGTACCTCAGACCAAATCCAGATAGCAGTCAATTTCTTGGCCACACAATAGGAGACCCTACAAAACAAACTTACCGATTTGGAAGCCCATTCAAGACGAGACAACATCCGCATATACGGCCTCTTGGATGGCATGGAGATGGGCCTCATGGAAGAATTCCTGGAAGACCTGCTACATGATGTCCTGGACCTTCCCCATGGCTTCACCCTTAGAATTGAAAGGGCGCACAGAGCACTAGCCCCCAAGCCCAGGGAACCATCAGCATGACCTCGCTCGATTGTTTTCAAGCTATCGAGCTACAGAGATAAAAACAAGCTGTTATAAATAGCCTGGGCTAAGAAAGTGGTAAAATATAACTCAGCTCGTTTAATTTTTGACAATGATTACCCAGTTGAAATTGCAAGGCAGAGGGCGGCATATTCCCCAATACTAAGAGTGCTCAGAGAACATAAATACGTTTCCAAACTCCGTATCCTTCAAAATTGAAAGTTTTCTGGGATTCAGGGCCAAAAACTTATGAATCTCCAAGACAGGTCTATCCAGAATTAAAAAAAAAAGGCTGGATGGTCGAGTTGGATAAACCAGGAGATTGCAGACTGCCCCCTTCGCTTCCGGGTTGGCAGGTAGCAGAGAGGCATCCACACAAAAAGGCAGCTCAAGCCATGGCACCTCGGACGCTGGAAGATATCAAAGTGATGCTGCAGAAGATGCGCTCCTCCCCCGAATAGGACAGCAACCAAGAGAGCGGAGAGAATGCTTGAAAAGCTGGTGAGCAGACAATTTGTGGGACTACAATTTTTTCTCCCCCAGGGCAGAGGTCTCCTTGTTCTCAGGCACTTGTAGGCTTCTGGAGGAATCGGGGGTCTTGGAGCCTGCAGTCACTAACTTTAATTCAAACAAGCAAAAGCGACCTGCTTGCATAGAAATCGAAACTGAATTGCTCTTACCTCGGGGGCATTTACTTTAAGTTACCTGCTTGCTTTTTCACAACAAGGACCCCCTTATAGGACCATTACTTGGCTGAGGCAGTTAACAATACAGCTGTATCCTGCAAGCAGGTTAGAACCATATTAAACTGGACTGTGGGTTGAATGCCCATTTAATAATACTCAGCTCAATGGATCTGCTGAAACAGTTAGTATTATGTTTGAAGAGTCAGAGGAGTGGTGACTGTTTCCCCTCTCCCTCTCTTTCTGGTCTTTCATGCCTCTCTGTTTAATGTTGCTCTTTTTTTGAGCTGTAAGAATGTAGGGGGGAATCTCATTTGTGGGGATACCAAAAAATGTGATTAATGGCAGCCTGTGTTTAAACCCAATAGTGAAGTGGGAAATTATATTTACAATAAGCTGTGCCATAAGGACCTCAAGATTAAATGGGGAATCTACCCGAGATTTTTTCTTTCTCCTAAGCATGGTTATGGGTTTGCATCAAATCTTTCAAAGTGTGCTGTGAAAGGGGCTGATGGGAGACAGCAGGAGGGTGGATCTGTCCCCCTAACAGCACTCATTAAGGTGCTAAGGGAAGGGGGATGCATCTCCACAGTATATATTTTAGAAGGGTTGGGGGTCCCCCCCCCTCTTCCAGGTGCTCCTCTTCGGATGACAAACATGCCAGGATCTCCTTAAAAGGAACCTCAAGCCGTGATCCCTATGGAGGAATGCGCCTATATATGGGGGTCATAATTATCCAGGTGATGATGATTTTCTGCCTTGTTATTGGGCAGGGGCCTGACAAGAGTTTGGACCAGGAGGACCAGTCCCTAATTAGGGCCACATCTCCTTCCCAACCCCCGAGGGGACTTCCCCAATACAACTACTTGGGTTTTAAGGGGGTATAACTACATGCTTCCCAACAATGGGGGTCACATTATAAATAGTTATGTACCCCGGGGGCACCAAAGTTTTGGGGGCTACATGGCCCTGCACTCTCCCTGGGTGCACGTCATCACGTGCCTGAGCGTGGGGGCAGATTCAGAGACCAGGAAGTGGAAGGGATCTGCTGGCTGCCTTGAGTGGGGGGGTGCCAAGATGCGATCCCTTCCACTTCTAAAATAATAGAGGAAAATGTTGTTGGATGTGCACGGACAGCGTTTCATTGAGGTGGGGCACCAGAATGTGTGGTGCAAATCGAATTGTAATGTAACCCCCTACAAATGGGGGCTCCCAAAAAGACTTCCTCGAGCTTGCCTAAATGCTCACTGCCAAGCTGGTGTCCTGCGTTTTAGCAGTTTAAATGTGATTGCTAGAGATTGCCTGTATAGCCTCTGTGTACTGTCTCTTTAAGAGCTGCCTGGATTGCAGACATATGTAATCTGAGAGGGAGCTCTGTTGAAAGATGTAACTATTTGCTGAAAATCATTTAGAGTGATAATGTAGTTTGTCTAACCTGCCTTCTTTGCAGCAAGGACTGTTTTGTTTATTCCCACCATTTTGGCCCGGGACTGCCGAATTGGACCAATCAGTACTGGTGGGACTTAAAATGGAGCTGGACTACAGAAGCTGTCTGGAGTCAAAATCTGTAGGAATTGTAGTTTTGGGCCTTTGGCACCTTTTTGAAGGGGGAGCTCCTGTTGTGACTGACAGATGAATCAGCCAACCGAACCTTTTGGATCTTGGGGAAATTCCCAGGCTTCCTGCAGTTTGAGTCAGATCTAAGTTGGGAGCTGAAGAAGCAGCAGCTCAATACAGTCTCTGTGGAAAGGCCTGAATTTTGGCCTGCTGCCCCTGAGAGGGAGAAGAGAATCAGTTCGGACTGAATCCGAGTTTGTGAGAACGAAGTAATCCACTGAGTTGTGACCAGGATCAAACTGAAGAAAACCGAAGATTTGTTGAATGCGATAGGCCTCTCAGGATTTCCAGCTGCTTTTGAATCCCCAGTTTGTGCAGAGACTTTGCAATCATGACCGGAGAGCAGTTTGCCTGGTACAGTAGAATTTCCTTATGTGTAAATGTACTGTGAGTTGTTAGTGGGTTGTGATTTGGTTCCCCACTGTGTGAACTGTGTTCTGCTTGCTGGAAGCTGTATCCAGCCCAAAACGGACTGTATCCAAATTTGTCTCCATTCAGCCTGGGCCTTGCCACACTGGCCCAGCCAGACTACCCACTGCACAGAGAAAGCCATCGACGAGAGACCTGCCTGGGGATCATCCCCCTGCTCCATGCTTGAACAGGAACGACGCCTCGGCGAATCATGTGGGCCCTGCTTCCCCTGGCACTCCAGATCAACCACCTGCAGTCTCAATGTTCTTCCAGCCTGTGTCCAGTCTTGGGTATCGCGAGTAATCATCAGGGTAGCTCCCTGGAACAACAGCCTAATCTAAAAGTGTGTAATTTGATTGTCTTGTTGTTTTCTTTTCACGAACTGAGCCCTCCGGCTCCGGATTACAATTAGTGTGTGTGGTACATGTTTTCTTCAATCACAGGGCCCCAACCAGCTGCAACGTTCCTGGCTAGCCCACCATTCTCCATCTGGGTACCCAGAGTGTGTGACTGTTTATGGACCGTGAAGTGCATGCATAACTGTTTGACTGATACAGCCTTTAAGCAAATTAACCTGATTACGCCCCTCCCTTGTTTAAGTCCCTTAAATAAATCAGATCTCTTTTTTGCATTTACCCCAACTGTGGTTCCAGTTTATGCAAGAGTGCTGTACTGCTGTTATTTGCTGTGTATAACCTTGTTTTGCAGGAGGACCCCAGGGTCGAGCCAGGAGA
This sequence comes from Neoceratodus forsteri, assembly GCA_016271365.2. Taxonomy (NCBI): domain Eukaryota; kingdom Metazoa; phylum Chordata; order Ceratodontiformes; family Ceratodontidae; genus Neoceratodus; species Neoceratodus forsteri. The sequence goes on from CM028138.1 coordinate 427,025,469, forward strand.
AAGCCCTGGTGGTAAGTGAAAACAGTGTGGGTACTTGTGTGGTGTATCAGGGGTATTAAGAAAGTGATTATTATGTATTGTTCCGGCCACTGGTAAGGAAAGAGGGGGGGTTACAGTGTCCCGGAGGACTGTGCCCAGGTTAGCTTGACCACTACCAATCCTGACCTCTGGGTGGAGGCACCCTTTTCAGATCTCAGGCCCCTTAACCTGCTACTAGCCAAGCAGGCAGAGGTAGTAGCCCTTGGAATAGCGCCACCTAGGGGTTACAGTAAAAAACTTGGTAAATCTCTTTAATAGAATAACACAGCTTTAACAACAACCAGCCACCTACAAGAAAGAGGGTTAGTGCAAATCTCAACTTTAAATACACCCCTCTTAGGTGTCCTCCTAGGCAGGCCAGATCTGCCCCTTTCCACCTGGTACCAGGTTTTAAAATGACCCAAATAGGAGCTCCTTTAACTCCGTCACTGGGTACTGCAGGTGCAGATTCGCTGCAGGCCCATAAATGTTGCTGTGGGTTGGCCAGCATTGGTGCACTTTACACAGAGCAACATGCTCAATCCCCAGACCCTACAGTTACTCAAATGGCAGAAAAACCCCTAAAGTAGGGTATTTGTAGTCCAAATTGCAAAACAGCAGTGCCGTACTGCGGTGTACCCCCAGTTCCTGGATCCAGATGGCTTCTACTGATGTAGCAGGCCACAGAGTCTAGCCCCCCAGCCTCCTCCACAATGTGGACATGCTTCCTCCCTGTGCTGAACTGGCTAACTGTGGGCACTGGCTGCAGGCTCTTCTGACCTTCCACTCATTTTGGATTACTGAAGCTTAAAGAGCTACTGATGCCTCAAAGAACACTTTAAAAAATATAATTGTACAATTCTGCTTGTACTCCATTTATATTCTGTACATTTCTCCTCTCCATTATTTATTACTGAGAAAATTTGCTTGAATATATAATTATCCTTTGGAGTTCATCTGCCTCTGTGGCTTGCTCCCTACTTCCAAGTCACAGTTCTCTGTTGTGACATCACAGTCTGTTGCCATGGGAGTAATTGTGATGTCAGAGGAAGTGCATTGTGACCTCAGGTAGGGAGTGGGCAATGGAAATGGATGAACTCTTAAGGAGCAAAGGTCCTGTTTTTGTGTGGATTGCCTCAGTAATAAATAATGGGGAGAGGAAATACAGAACTAATGGGAAATACAAGCTGAACTATTCGTGTAAGTTCTCCTGAAGGTGTCAGCTGCTCTCTAAGTCTGACCCACACACATCCTGGCTTCCAAACCTCTGGGTCAAGGACAGCCCAGCACCATGCTATTGTGCCTGCTACAGGACCTGTATCCGCAGCCTTGGCCATCTTCTCCATGCTGGATCTTCAGCGTCACCCATGTGCTGGCTTGCATGTGGTTGCCACTGTCTTCCTTTCTGGAACTCAACAGCTCTGTTCACAGTTTGCTTTCCACTTTTGAGGCCTGGAATGGCACAGCTTAAACCCACTCCCAGTACTGCAGACCTTTTCACCACAGGATCTCCACCAGGTCTGCCCTCCTCCAGTAAATGTATGCCTTTATAGGCTGTACTCAGTCTGTCTGTTTGTGTTTGGGGCTGTCACTGTAGAAACTTGACAGCCCAGAGGACACAGAAAAGGTGCCAGAACCTGATGCCCCTCCTTTTTCCAGAAGCGTCCCAGAGTCCCTTCCCTTGCAAGATTTCTGAGTGCGGGGCGGGCCCGCTTGACCATGTCAATTACAGTACTCTGCTAGGAACAGGTGTAGTGTCTACATATTATAGTACAAGAAGCACCTAGTCTCTCTTACTACAGAATTGATTTGTGGAGATATTTTCTGATTTTTCTAAACACAAGGAGACTTTCTCAGTTGATGATTTGCAAATTTTGTGTGATGACAACTTTCAGATTTCCTAGAAATGCATCCTTGTCTACTTTTCCCTCATTTTACCTCTGGATTTAAAGCCCAGCAACATTTTTAGAATGTAAATTGTTGGTGTTTTGCTTTTATTTTATCTGTTTGTTGTTGTTCTGGTGCTTGTTAAGCTTGTTAGTGTTGTATACCTGTTTTGTTTTGTGATAAAAGTTCAATAAAGCTTATTCAATTGCAAAAAAAAATGCAAAAACAATTACTAACAGATAACTGTTCTGGGACAGACGGCTTGGATCCTAAATTTCTCAAATTTGTTGCTCCATACATATGTCTGCTATGACAACAATCTTTCAGATTATCTTTAACAGCATATACTTTCCCTAATGCCTGGAAAAATGACTCTATAATCCCAATTTTGAAATCTGGATCTCAGAAGAGTCTAGAGAATTATAGACCATTTGCTAAGCTACTCGAAAGGTTGGTCTACGAACAAATTAATGAATATTTACAAAACAAAAAACTCCTCACACCTGACAGTAAGAGGTCCGTCACAAATATAGCAATTGTACTGCCTTGATCAGGTTCACAGACCACGTGAAGAGCCGTGGATGATGGTCTGCTCACTGTAGTGATCTTTGTAGACCTTTCTAAGACAACTGACCTTGTGAATCATAACATGCTGGTCAGTTGCTTAAAATCATTAGAAATGTCTGCGTCATCTCAACTTTGGTTTAAAAGTTCTTGACAGAAACGTGTACAATGGGTCCATTTTCATAATGTGTACATTAGCTCTGATGTTTTGCTTAATTGTGCACGTTAGGGATCTGTTAGGGCCATTATTCTTCTCACTATTCCTAAATGAATTACCCAATGTTTGTTTTTATGCTCATTCCTTGATATACGTCAGTGACATAATTATTTTTACTAGTTCAAATTCTGCTGTGGATATAAATATTTTTGTGAGCAAGGATTTCTTATCCTTAAACTCATGGTTATAGAAATACTAGCTTCTCAGTCAGAAAACTAAATGAATGTTGTTTGGTTGTGAGAGTCAACTAGAGTCTCTTCACGCCTTTCAGTTACTGCTATTCTATAGTATTTTTCATGAACAAGTGGAAAGTTTTAAATATTTGGGAATTTTGTTTCCAGGTGCAACCTGAGAGTACAAGGTAGTTGTTGACTTGCTCAGGGTCACACAGTATGGAACGGAGATTAAAATATCCATCTCTCTACCTAGCTTACAAGCTCAGGCTGTCCAGTGCGCATCCCTTCCCCCTCCCCCCACAAGTCTGGCAAAGTTGCTGACAACAAAAAAGAATGGCAGGACACTAAGGTCCTCAAGTAGACAGCTCCTCGTGGTACCCAGAATGAAGTCTACCCAAGGGCCCGGGCTTTCTCAGCCTTCATCCTTCCCCTCTGGAACATGCTTCCAACAAGTCTCCAGGAGCGTAACTCTTTAGGGGGATTGAAAAGGGGACTTAAGGCCCACCTGCTGGAGCTAAACCAATGCACTTGCCATCCACTGATGTCTCTCCTTTGTACCTCTTGAGACAATTAAATTGGTAATGAGTGGGTGATTTCACGAATGTCTAAGTGTATGAACAAGTGGGATTCAAACCCAGGTCTCCAGGTTTGCAGCTCGGTGCCCTAAACCACTGTGCTATACTGCCTCCTTTTTTAAACCTGTCCATTGAGTTTTTAACACACAAAATACATTTATTTAATTTTGGTAACCGGGTGGGCCCACTGAGACCAGTAACGGTCCCTTTTTCAGGGGCGACACAGAATTCATTACAGATACTTGGAAATGTAACATTTGCAGAACTACATAGACAGTATTTTACACATCCCATAGAAAAGGAACAATTAACAATGCATGACAACAACACTTGTTAATACACTTAAAGACATTTGTGAAATCACCCACTCATTACCGATTTAATTGTCTCAAGAGGTACAAAGTAGAGATATCAATGGGTGGCAAGTGCATTGGTTTAGCTCCAGCAGGTGGGCCTTAAGTCCCATTTCAATCCCCCTAAAGAATTAGACTCCTGGAGACTTGTTGGAAGCATGTTACAGAGGGGAGGGATGAAGGCTGAGAAAGCCCGGGACCCTTGGGTGGACTTCGTTCTGGGTACCATGAGGAGCTGTCTACTTGAGGACCTTAGTGTCCTGCCATTCTTTTTGTTGTCAGCAACTCTGCCAGACTTGGGGGTGGCGGGGGATGCGTACTGGACAGCCTGAGCTTGTAAGCTAGATAGAGAGATGGATATTTTAATCTCCCTTCCAAGGTGGGCTTGGAGGACCAAACAATGTTAGAAAAGAAAAAAATTACTCACCTTAGTAATTATGTTTCTTCTAGTGGAGTCTTGCTGTATTCTGACAATTGCAGTTAGCCCCAGCCTTTAAACTGCCCCGGAGAACAAAGGGTTAACTTTTCTATGCATGGCATAGAATGTTCATCTCGAGTTCGGTTGAAGCCTCTGCCTGTTGTTATTCGAACTGCAACCGTCAGATCTTTACGAGCAAAACTCACTAGGTGTTCTGTGTGAAAACTATAAAATTTTTAACTAGTCAACTGGCAGAAAAATAATGTTTTGGGTCCTCAAAGATTCAAGTCAGGAAACCCAAAAACAAAAACCAATCGAATGAAATAACATTCCACCCAAAGAAAAAAGAGGGTATAAAAGGGGGCACCTCTAGGGTGCCAACACTGTGCCTGCCCACCCACATCCCAAAAATCTAGGTTCTGAGAGGGGAGGCAGGGGGGGAGGTCAGAATACAGCAAGACTCCACTAGAAGAAACATAATTACTAAGGTGAGCAATTTTTTCTTCAAACAACATGAAGTCTTGCTGTATTCTGACAATTGCAGACTACCAAGCAGTACTTCCATGGAGGAGGGACAGAACCTACTTTGGGAATAGGCTCTGAAGTACTGCTGTGCCAAACCGAGCATCACTCCTAGCCTGGCTATCCAGAGAGTAATGCTTGGTAAAAGTATGGACTGTTTTCCAGGCGGCTGCTTGACAAATTTCTAAAAGAGGGATATCCCTGGCAGCAGCCAGGGAAGCAGCTGTACCTCTTGTGGAATAAGCCCTCAGGCCTGAGGGTGGAGTTCTACCCAGTTTTTCATAGCAGAATTGTATACAAGAAACAATCCACCTGGCAATAGATCTCTTTGTGGCAGGTTTGCCCTTCCCAACTTCTCCATAAGTGAGGAACAACTGGAGGGAGTCAAACCTGTGACCCTTGATACGCTCTATGTAGTAGCTAAGGGCTTTTTTAACATCCAAACTGTGTAGCCTCCTCTCTCCCGAGGAAGAATGATCAGTGAAGAAAACAGGGAAAGATATAGACTGATTGAGGTGGAAATCTGCAACCACTTTAGGCAAGAACTTTCTGTTAGTTCTAAGGACCACTTTATCTCTGTGAAAAGAAATGAAATCAGATTCCACTGACAGGGCTTGCAATTCACTGATACGTCTAGCAGAAGTAATGGCTACCAAAAACACAGTTTTACAAGTCAAGTACTTCAGCTCTGCTGAGGACAAAGGCTCAAAAGGGGGTTGCATAAACTGAGCAATGCAAACATTAAGATCCCAAGCAGGAGCAGGATCCCTAAAGGGGGGATTGGTGTGAAGCAATCCCTTGAAAAACTTACAGAATACAGGATGGGATGACAGAGAGGAAGACTTGCCTACTGACAGGAAAGCAGAAACAGCTGCCAAATGTACCTTGAGAGTAGCTGGTCTGAGACCTAGGCCACTGAGATGGACCATATAATCCAGAACCGTAGGCAATTCAGCAGAGTCTGGAGAAATATTCTTCTTAGAACACCAAATGCTGAATCTTTTCCATTTGGAGTTGTAAGTCTTTCTGGTGGAAGGCTTTCGAGAAGCCTTAAGGATATCCAGAACCCCTTGGGAAAGATGCAGTTCTGCAAACTCTAACTCTTCAAGAGCCAATCCTTGAGATTGAGAGACTGAAGATTGGGGTACCAAATCCTCCCCTGAGAGGATGTTAACAGGTTGTAATTCCTGGGAAGAGATAGGGGAGGATGGACTGCTAGGGACAGCAACAAGGGATACCATGGCTGCCTGGCCCAGTCTGGGGCAATCAGAATCACTTTGCATGGTTGTGACCTTATCTTGACTAGAACTTTGAACAGGAGAGGGAAGGCATACAGCAATTTCCCTTCCTAGTTCAGAATCAGAGCATCCAGGGGGACTGAGCCCAAGACTGGGGGTCTGCAACAAAAAAGAGGAAGTTGGTGATTGTCTGGGGCTGCAAAAATATCCATCTCTGGTGTGCCCCATCTTGAGAAAATCACCTTTAACACCAGAGGATCTAGAGCCCATTCGTGATGGCCCTGGGATATTCTGCTCAGTGCATCTGCTAGAACATTGTCCTTTCCTGGAAGGTGAACTGCTATCAGAGAGGTTTGCAGAGAATAAGTCACGGACCACAACTTCATTGCTTCTGTGCACAAGGCCATAGACCGAATGCCTCCTTGCTTGTTGATGTACCACATGGTGGTGGTGTTGTCTGTTCTGACCTGAACCACCTTGTTCTGTACTGATTTGGAAAAAGCTTGCAGTGCCAGAAACACTGCCCTGAGTTCCAAGAGACTGATGTGTAGAAGAGATTCCTGAGGCGACCACAGTCCCTGGGTGGTAAGTTCCCCCAAATGAGCTCCCCAGCCCAGCAGGGAAGCATCTGTGGTGAGGACCACTGAATGAGACTGAGTGGCAAATGGAACCCCTTGCCTCAAATTGCCCTGATCCTGCCACCATTGCAGAGCTTGGATCAGAGTTCGAGTCACTGGAATTAGTTTGGTAAGGGAATCCTTTCTTTGGGACCAAAAAGCTCATAAGTGGAACTGAATGTCCCTCATTTGGAATCTTGCGCCTTGAACCACTGCTGTAAAAGCTGCCATGTGGCCCAATAGCTGAAGGAAGTGCCTTGCTGGTTGCGACACCTGAAGGCTGAATGAAGAGGCCTATTCCATGAGAGCCCTTGCCCTGTCCAGGAGAAGGAAGGCTCTTGCTTTTACCGTATCCAGCTCTGCCCCTGTGAAGGTGAGGAGCTGCACTGGTTTGAGAACTGACTTTGGTAGGCTGAGAAGAAATCCTAAAGAAGTGAGCACTTGCTGGGTCACTTGCAGGTCTGACTTGACTTGGTCTGGGGACTGGCCCACTATGAGCCAGTCATCCAAATAAGGAAAAATGGAAATCTTTTGTCTTCTTAGGAAGGCAACAACTACTGCCAGGCACTTTGTGAAGACCCCTGGGGCTGATGTTAGGCCAAAGGGCATTGCTCTCAACTGATAGTGGCCTGAGAGCAACTTGAACCTGAGCACCTGATGGGAATATGAAAGTAGGCATCTTTGAGGTCCAGGGAGGCTAGCCAGTCCCCTGGCCTTACAGAGGGAAGGATAATTCCCAGAGTTACCATCTTGAACTTTGGCTTTAAAAGATGTTTGTTCAGGTATCTTAGGTCCAGGATGGGTCGCCACTCTCCTGTCTTTTGGGGGTTAGGAAGTACCTGGAGTACAATCCTTTGCCCCTGTGTAGGGTAGGCACTCTCTCTATAGCTCTTAGAGCTAGAAGAGAAGAAACCTCTGCCTCTAGGGCAAGGGTTTCTGAGAGATTTGCAGGTGGGAAAGATCTGGCTCTCATCTTGGGAAATTTTTTGAAGCTGAGAACCAGTCCCTGACTTACTATTTCCAGGACCCACTTGTCTGATGTAACAGACATCCAGTCCTGGACAGAGTAAGCCAGCCTGCCCCCTACTGGGATAGGAGAATCGACCCGGGCAGACCCATCAGGGTGTCTGCCTGGCAGGGACTTTAGGCTGAGGGGTGGATGCAGGCCTGCTCATCCCCCTTCTGCCTCTCCCTCTGAAGAACCCCCTCTGTGAAAAGGAAAAAGAGGCCTGTGCTTGTTAAAAAGGCCTTTGGAAAGGCCTGCCCTGCCCCTGGACTGCTGCCTTTGAGGAGTTGCTTGCCTTTCCTTGGCATGAGCACTCCTTTAAGTGGTCCTGTATTCATCCATTGTCTTCATGTAATTCTCTCTCTGTTCCCCAAACAGAGAATTACCCACTACAGGAAAATCCATGGCCTTAGCCTGGGTATCCTGTGAGAGACTAGTACATCTGAGCCAAGCCATTCTCTGAAGAGCCACAGATGTAGCCATGACTCTTGATGATACATCATTGGAGTCTACAGCAGCAAGAAACTGAACTTTTGATGCCTCAATCCCATCTGCAGCCACCTCCTCCAGCTCCTTGGCAAGCTGGGGGGAAGCCTGTTTAGCCAGTGCCAGTACAGTGTCCCACCTGGACTTCTGGTACCTGGCTGCATAGGCCATATAATTAGCCTGCCTGAGTCCCAATGATGATGCCATGTACTGCTTCTTTGCCATGGCATCAATCTTCCTGAGTCCTTGTCTGGGGTGTGATGTTAGGGAATGCTTGCCTTATCACAGGCAGCAGCCTGTACAACCCCAACATGGCTGCATTGCTGATAAAGGAACTCCGTATCTGAACCTGAAAGAGTATACCTCTTGTCCATTCTTCTGTCCACAGGAGCCATGGAATTGGGAGACTTAAGAATTTTTTGTGTCTGTTTCCCAAAAGATTTGTGGAGGGGAATAGACAGTCTCCTGGACTCTGGGATGTCCGTCATCTCTACATAGTCAGGCTCTTCCTGATCCTCCACTGCCTCCTCCACAGGAAGCTGGAGGATATCAGCCACCTTTCTGTAAAACATGAAGTGTGAAGGGGACTCAGAAAGCCTAGGAGGAGAAACACCTGAAGGTCTGTCTGGGGAGATGTCCGGGTCAATAGGCACATCCAGACTTTCACCATCACCATAATCATCTTCCAACTCTCCTTCCTCCTCAAACTTCGGTTCATAAAATTCTTCCAGGGTATAATCTGGAATCGGGGGAACCGACTGAACCGAGCCCCTGCCAAAAGGTGCCAGATCAGTCGGAACCGATCGAAGCGATTCCACAATACGAATCACTTTGGCTATTTCATCGGCAGTCGGAGTATGAGATTCTGGATCCAAACTGTCGACTTGTCTTTTTGTTTTATTTTTGTCGGAATTGATTCCTCAGAATCGGCTCTCCTTTTGCCCAAAGAAGTATCGCCCTGGTCAGAGGGCACCTTTCTGGTTCGGTCGGAACCGAACCGGGCTGGCCATCCGGGTCAGCGGACTTCTTGGCCTCCCTTTGCCTCAGTCTACCTAATCTCTTTTCCAGGGTAGATTTGGGAAAATTTTTGCAAATTTGGCAGTCTGAATCGAGGTGGTCAAACCCCAGACAATAAACACAGGTGGTGTGGGGATCGGCCTTAGCAAAGACCTCCCCACACACACTGTAGTGTTGAAACCCAGTGGGCCCAGTTTTTTTCTTGGGTTTCTCAGACATGGCCAACCTAACCAAACTTACCCTTTTTTCGGCAACCGCCAGGCAAGACTCCCCTATCGGTTCCTGACCGTGTCACGGGTCTTGGAAAAAAACGTACTAAAACCTGTTTTTTTAGAACCGATACGGACCGGTAACCACACACTGAAGTAAAGTACAAATTTTACCTGAAAATGATCGGTTCAGCTGAACCGATCCACACTTTTACAAGTTCCACACAGAAAACAGAACAAACCTATCTAGTACTCATGGTACCACAGATAGAGACTTCAACCGACTATGCGGTAACAACAATTTCGGTAGAAAAACCGACCGAAAACCGACACTTCAACCGACTTTGAACCGAGCAGCAGGAGAAATCTCCGGAGTGACTGTTCAGTGAGGCGGAGTAAAGAATCTGACGGTTGCAGTTCTAATAACAACAGGCAGAGGCTTCAACTGAGTTCGAGATGAACATTCTATGCCATGCATAGAAAAGTTAACCCTTTGTTCTCTGGGGCAGTTTAAAGGCTAGGGCTAACTGCAATTGTCAGAATACAGCAAGACCTCATGTTGTTTGAAGTACAGTTACACAAGAACTTACCGTAACAGTAGATCTTTGAGAGAGGCTCTTGCAGTAGGTAATTACATATAGGACTGAAGCCAGCAGGCGTCAGGGTCCCACAGAAAAATTTCTAGCTAGCAGTCTCTGGCGAGGGACCCGCCTTCCAGTTCTTTCCTGCCAAAGGCCCAAAAAAGGCAAGACAAGAGAGAAGCGGATATTTCCCTTCCTGGAAAAGGAGCTGAAAAAGCTAAGGGGATGGAGGTGGGAAGGCATTACCTTGTAGGAAAGAGCCTCTCTCTCGAAGATCTACTGTTACGGTAAGTCCTTACGTAACTGTACTATCTTACTTCGAGAGGGCTCTTGAAGTAGGTAATTACATATAGGACTGAGTCCCAAGCAGTCTGGAACAAGGAGAAGCACACAGGAGGAGGAAAACTACACAACCATAGAACATCCGACTATAAGGGTCTCAAGAAAGGAGACTTTGCAGAACAGCCAGCCTGAAGCCTGCTCTACAGTGAGAGGCAATGTCCAAACTATAGTGTTTCGTAAAGGTATGGACAGAAGTCCAAGTGGCAGCTGCACAAATGTCAGCCGCTGACACATTCTTGAAACAAGCCATAGAGGCAGCGACACCCCTAGTGGAGTGGCCTCTGACTTGACCCAGCAGGGTCTTGTGACACTTGTCGTAACAGAAAGTGATACAGTGAGCCAGCCATTTAGATAGGCATTGCTTGGTAACAGCATTGCCTTCTCTTTTTTTGAGCAAAAGAAACAAAAAGCTGATCAGATTTCCTGAGATCCTCCATCCTAGTGGTGTAGTATCTCAGTATTCTATGTATGAACATCCAAAGTATGCAAGAGGTACTCTCCCTTGATTGGAGTGTTGCGTAAAGAAAGCAGGTAGCTCAATGGATTGATTCAGCGTAGATTCCGCTACCACCTTAGGGAGAAGCTTAGGGTTGGTACGCAGAGCCACATGTTCCTTGTGAAAAATCAAATACAGGATTTTGCACATCAAGGCCTGAAGCTCGGAAATACGTTGAGCTGAAGTGATGGCCACTAGTAAGAGAGTCTTCCAGGATAGGAACTTCAAGTCTGCTGAGACTGCTGGTTCAAAAGGAGGCAGGGTAAGCTTCTCAAGAATAAAATTCAGATCCCAAGGAGGGGCAGGAACGTGTATGGGGGTCTCATATGGAGAACCCCTCTAAGAAAAGTCTTAGAGTTCCAGCTGCGTGAAAGTTCTGTCCCCAAAAGGAACATGGTAAGCGGAACTAGCCGCCATGTGAACTTTCAAAGAGGAATGGCTGAGACCCAGGTCAAAGAGATGACACATACAGTCCAGAATTCTCCCGACAGGGCATGAGAATGGCTCAAAATCCTTGGAAGAGGCCCAAATCGAGAACCATTTCCATTTCATGGCATAGGTAGATCTAGTGGAAGGCTTTCTGGCCTCCACCAGAATCTCAGCCACAAGCGGGGAGACCCCGAATCAGGCTTGAGCTACATCTGCAGGAGCCATGCATGCAACTGAAGAGACTTGAGACCTGGATGAATCAGGGTCCCCTGATCCTGGGTCAACAAAAGAAGAAGTGGAGGTTCCTCTGAATACTGTTGCAGAAGATAGAACCAAACTTGCCTGGGCCAGAAAGGAGCGATTAGGATCATGCGAGTTCCTTCTGAGCTGAGTTTGTGTAAGACCCTCAAAATCAAGAGAATTGGAGGGGAAGGCATAGACGAATCTGTCCTTCCAGTCTAGAGACAGAGCGTCCCTCCAAAAAATGCTTCGCCCGGGAGCAAGCAAGCAGAAGGGCAGGAAGTTTTGCATTGTGAGGAGACGCGAACAGGTCTACCTGAGGTTCTCCCCAGCGCAAGGAGAGATTGTCTACTACCCCCTGATCCAGTTCCCATTCATGAGCCTTTGCTGATGATTGACTGAGGTGGTCTGCCAGCGTATTTTAGTCCCCCCGGAACATGAACCGCCATCAGATGAAGGTTGTGTTGCACAGCCCAATCCCAAACTCTCATTGCCTCCCTGCATAGAGGGTAGGAACGTGTTCCTCCCTGCTTGTTGATGTACCAAACTACACACATGTTGTCCATCTGGACAGCCAGAAGACCAGGAAGCACATACAAGTTCAGAGCCTGGAGAGCATACAGAATGGCCCTGAGCTCAAGCATGTTTATATGACGAGTCTGCTCGAGCCTGGATCAGGAGCCCCGAGTTCTGTGAGACCGTAGATGGGCTCCCCAACCCTCTCCCGAGGCATCTGTTGTCAAAGTTTGGGAGGGAGGTTTGAGGCAGAAGTGAACTCCCCGGCAAAGGTTCTCTCGTACCATCCACCATTGCAAGTCCCGAACCATGGGGTTGGAAACCAGGACTTCTTGGTCTAGGTCATCCAACATCTGGTCCCACTGAGACCAAAGCATCCACTGAGAGATCCTCATATAGAGCCGAGCACGAGGGACTGTCGGAATAGCAGCCACCATGAGCCCGAGGAGGCGAAGGACTGACCTAGCGCTGTCCCGCCTGCGATTGGACAGCAGGCTTGCATGAGCCTGGAGGGTGTCCACCCTATCTGGTGGCAGAAATGCCATGCTGGTGGTCGTGTCCAGGATTCCCCTCGATGAACTGGAGCCTCTGAGAGAGGACCAGATGGGGCTTGGCCTGGTTGATGGTGATACCCAGGCTGATAAAAACCTGCAGGGTAAGGGAAAGAGAGTGCAGGAGATCCTCCCTGGATGGGGCCGCCAGAAGCCAATCGTCCAGGTACGGGAAAACCTGCACTCCCTGGGTACGCAGGTGAGCCGCTACCACGGAAAGGCATTTGGTGAACACTCAGGGCACTGAGGAAAGACCAAATAGGAGGGCCTTGAACTGATAGTGGTTCCCCTGGAACGAAAACCAAAGGAATTTGCGGTGGGAAGGGCATGTAGGGATATGCAAGTAGGCATCCTGCATGTCCAGTCCGCACAGCCACGGTCTCTGCTGAAGTAAGGGCAGAAGGCTCTGCAGGGAGAGCATTCTGAACCATTTGTACTCCACGAACATGTTCAGGGAGCTGAGGTCTAAAATAGAACTCCCGGCCTCCGATTTCTTTGGAACCAGGAAGAACTGGGAGTAGCAGCCTGTCCCCTGAAGGTGGATTGGGACAGGGTCTATTGCTGCCTTCAGAAGAAGGGAGGATATTTATTCATGAACCAGAGGAAGATGTTCTGGGGAGTAAGACAACTTGTGGGGCGGTTTTCTGGGTGGTTTCTGAAGAAAGTCAATTGAGTGTCCTGCTGCTATCAGTTGGAGCACCCAAGCATCTAATGTAATCCTCTACCAACCCAGTAGATGGAAGGAGAACCTCCCTCCTACTGGTTCCTCTGGTAGGTCCAGAGGCTGTGGGAGAGGAGAGGAGTCAGGAGGTGAGGGGCAATGTCGCAGCTGAAGCTCCCGCTGCCTTTTTGGGCGGGAGGGGCTTGGCAGCTGGAGGGGCCTGACGTTTGTTGGCCCACTTGCCCTGAGGTTTCACTTTGGTCTGAGAACAACTGTGAAAAGGGCGGTGCTGTCCCTGAGGGGGCCTGTACATAGAGTCAACAGGCTTAAGCGCAGTGCCCTTCTCTTACAGGTCAGTGATGACATCCCCACCGAACAGCACAGAACCCCTGAAGGGCATGTCCTGAACAGCGGACTGCAATTCAGGAACTAAACCTGACACCAAGAGCCAGGCATGATGCCGAAGACCTATGGTGAAAGCCGAGCTCTGACCAGCAGTGTTCACTGTGTCGTACATGGCATGGAGCTTGTGCCGACTCGCCAAACAAGCAGATCGGACTAGATCAGCCACTTTCTGCTTTATCTGAGACTGAGGAAGGGAGTCCAACTTGGATTCCACCTCACTCAGGATAGTCTTCTGGTAGTCCCCCATATGTGAGACATAATTCAGGGCCCTTATCCCCAGAGTGGAAGAAGCATACACCTTCTTCCCGTACTGGTCCAGAAGGCGGAATTCCTTGTCAGGTGGAGACGAGCTGAGATGTTTTGGGTTTGCTGACCGGCTGTGAGCGGCGCTAATCATGACAGAATCAGCCTTGGGGTGTATTCAAAGAATCCACACCCTCAGAAGCCTGGTATAGCCTATCCACCTTACACGGAAGAGGGGCTAATGCCGACGGATGTTTCCAAATAGTGGAAATGAAGTCTGCGTGAGGCTCGATCCAGGGTGGAATCAATGTTGGAGCAGATTCGGGCAGATCCAATGGGCAGAGAGTTTCTTCCGCTGTGGATCTGGCTCCAGAGATTGCCACTGGTGGACCGCCTGGATCTTTCTCAGCAACTCCAGAAAAGAAGGATCTTCCGGAGGCGACTTCAGAGGAGTCCTTGGCCTGGGTCAGTCTGAAGTGTGTCGCTCATTGTCATGATTGGAGCACCCATTGGAATCGGATTCTGTGGTCTCCGAAGAGGAAGATGAAGACCCCTCCCATCGCGGGGGAGGAACGGACCCCTTGGGCAACCCTCAGGGAAGCGTGTCCTTCCCAGCCCTGGCACCCGAGGGCTCACCTCTGGTGTCAGGTAAGGGGAAGGGAGTCTCTTGTCTCCGGCAGCAGGCATCTGCAACCGGGTCCAGCATCGGCAGATGGCTCTCCACCTCCCTAGTAAGCTGAGCCTTGTCCTCAGCCCACCAGGAAGCCAGAGTCTCCTTCAAATCCATCAGCGGCTGGGGGGGTGGTGGAGGAGGAGGAGATGGGGAATATGGATATTGAGGATATCCGTAATGCGAGTATCCATAGCCCGACGGCGGGAAGCCCAGCGTCGGGTACCGAAGTATAGGGTACTGTGGCATCAGGTACTGCAGTGCAGGATACTGCAGTCCTGGGTAGGGCGGTGTCGGGTAAGATGGGGTCAGATACCCAGGAACCAGGGGCTCTGATGGAGCAGAAGGCCCTGGGAGAGGCCCAGCAGGCGGGCCAGGAGCAGGTGGCCCAGCGGGCTTCGGGTCCGGTGTTGGGATGGTGTCCAGTGAAAGGATGTCACCCTGCGTCGGAGCCAGTGTCTGAGGGTCCGGAGTCAGGTCATTTGGCCCAGTGGGAGGGAGACCTGACGGGAGCGTACCGACATCCTCTGTGTCACCCAGGGAGGGAGAACTAAAATCCCCGGGGTCCAACAGGGGAGACGCTGGAGCCTCAGTCAGCAGCGGAGAGCCGGGGACAGTGGACTGGTTGGTTGGGTCTGGCGTCGGCTCTAATGCCATGTGTCCTTCGGAGGAGCCGACGTCCGCCTTACCGGTGGGATCCAGGCAGGCTACGGAGGAGCCGGCATCCGACTTATCAGATCCGATGCCCGATGAAGGCCACGAAGGAGGAGCAGTCTTGGCGGATGTTTTAGAGGCCGTACGCTGCCCCAGAGGATCAGGCGTCTTAGCGGCCTTGTCCGTGCGGGCGTCAGTAGCACCGATGTCTGGCTTACCAGACCCACTCGACCCGGAAGGCCGCACGGTGGTGGCCTTGCGGCCTTCCCCGAGCAGCTGCCTCCTTTGTTCCGGAGGCTCCCGATGGGCACCAAGCGCAAACCTGATGGGAGGGACACCGCCACCTTGGAAACTTCCAAGACAGCCGTTGAGGAGCGGTCCCCCGGGGGGGGGACGTTACCTTTAGCACGGCAACTCCGACCGGAGTTGCAGTGGCCATGGAAGTGGAGTCCTGGTCCCGGTGCTTCTCCTTCTTCTTGTGGTGTCCCTCAGGGGAAGTTGAAGCCTGCCGAAGCTTCTTCAGCTCCTCCTCCATGGAGGACATCTTTTTCTTCATGATATGGGCCTCCAAGGACTGCTGCCTCTGTTTACAGGTGGTGGCATTGAATTGTTGGCAGTGCTGGCACTTCTCCAGAGGGTGTTCTGGGCCTAGACAGAAGAGGCACAGGGAGTGACCATCCTTATGTGGGAGCTGGGTGCTGCACGAGTCGCACTTATTCTTATGCGAACTGGATGAAGTAGGGGACAACATTCACAGCAGATAAGACTTATTTTTGCGAGAAAAACGAGAAAAAGTTTGGTAATAAAATCGACGACAGACTGACAAAGCAGAGTGGATGTAACAGCGAGGCGCTTTTACAAGCTAACGGCGGGAAAGAACTGGAAGGTGGGCGTGGGGGACCGCCCCTTTATACTGACGTCACCTGACGCCGGTCACCTGACATGGGGCGGTCCCCCACCAGAGACTGCTAGCTAGAAATATTTCCATGGGGTTCTGATGCCTGCCGGCTTCAGTCCTATATGTAATTACCTACTGCAAGAGCCCTCTCGAAGTAAGATGTATTTTTTCACGGAGAGGGTTGTGGATGCATGGAACAGTCTTCTTGAGGAGGTTGTGGAGTCAAGAACAGTGAGAGAATTCAAGAATGCATGGGACAGACATAAAGTAATTCTAGTGAGGGGTAGGAGGAAGTAAGCTGTTGGTTAACTAAAACCTGCAGCTTATCCATCAGGTAGGGAAATAGGCAGGCTGGGTGAGCCAAGCAGTCCTTATCTGCCCGTCAAATTCTATGTTTCTATGTTTAACTCGAGGGCAACTGTTCTGATAAATGTTACTTGTTGATTAAGTTGTATAAATACTGCCATAAATGTAGAAATAGATGATGTTGATTTACCTTGCAGCCACCAGGAGGGAACGGGGTCGGAGGACAGGGTCTCTGCGAGAGAAAGAAAGAGGTACTGCAGATTGGACCTAAGGGCCTACCTTATTAAATGGTTGGAGGGGAGCCTGAGGCTGGTTCTGGTTAAACACTCCAACTTACTACTAATTTATAAAAATGGCTGATAATGGGAAGTTAAAATCTATATCACACAATGTAAATGGCTTAAATAGCCCCATTAAAAGAAGCAGAGTCTTGGCCCTCCTTAAAAAAAAACAGAGACCAATGGCCATTCTGTTACAAGAGACTCACTTGAACAAGGCTGAACATACAAAGTTGACAAAATTAATTTTTTCTCAGGTTATGACCTCCTCTTTTGGGAAGGGGAAGCAGCACGGTACGGTGGTCTTGATCCCCCAAAACATACAGTTCTAGTTGGAATCCTCTTACTCGGACCAGGAGAGTAGACTGGCAGTTTTGGTAGGGCAGTGGGAGGGACGACCGGTAACCCTCGTCTTCTTATATATACACCACTGGGATCGCCGGTTGAGGTGGCTCGAGCACTATACCAAAAAATAACGGACCACCAGAGGGGCACCCTGATAGTTGGGTGGGGGGGACCTCAACCAGACACTGGATCCGATAGACACAACCAGCACCAAACAAGGAAAATGTTCGGCAACCCAAAAGGCCACACTGCAGTATCTTCATGGGGCGTTTTGGTCAGATGCCTGGAGATTTACACATCCAGGGAAATGAGAATATACACATTATTCAGCCCCGCACTGCACATATGCCTGCAGAGACTATCTGTTGATCTCCAGAGAACATCAGTACCAGGTAACAGACTGCTACCATTCACCATCAGTCCTATCTGATCATTCTCAGTTAACCATGGAGTCGACATGGGAACAGGAGAGGAGGCAGTCCCTCTGGAGATTTAACAACTATTTGTTGAATCTGAAAGACTTCACTGAAATGGTGCAATAGATAATTCAAGAAAATGACTTGCTTCAATTGTCCAGGGCTACCCTCTGGGACACTGGGACACCATGAAGGTAGTACTCGGGGGGATCATTAAGTATGCAGCTAATCAAAAAAAGACAACAAAATCTTCAATTAGAAAACTTACAGCTGCAATTATGGGACCTTACAACCCAGCATGTAGAAGGGGATAAAGCTGTATACCCATTGCTGCTAGCCACCAAACAACAAATCCAAAAGTAATTAGCAGTATCTTCGGCAGAGATACTATGAGTCCGGGCCCAGAGCTACCTGTTTCTTAGCGCATAGAATAAGGCAGAAGATAGCGCAGTGTACTATTACTCAGATTAGAGACCCTGTCTCAAAACAGATGATTCAGACACCTAACCAAATTTTAAAAGCTTTTCGGGACTTCTACTCCGAGCTTTACACTCCAGAACATAGTCCAGACGGAACCCAGATTCAATCGTTCCTGGCTAAATTGAGACTACCCTCTCTTACATCCGAACTACAGCAGAAATTGGATCAACCTATTACCCCAGATGAATTAAACCTGGTCATCTCAAATTTAAAAATGAACAAAAGTCCGGGCCCAGATGGATACACTGCAGACTTCCTTAAGACATTTAGACAAGAGGTAAGCGGTACCCTTCTGGAGGTTTGTAGGGAGATACAGGAGGGAGAGCCTGTACCGAATACATGGAATTATGCAGTTATATCCAGCATCCCAAAACTGAACAAAGACGTCATACAGTGTTCAGCATACAGACCTATCTCAGTGTTAAATATTGATTCTAAGTTGTTCACAACAATCATAGCCAAAAGGTTGGAGGCTCTCTTGCCCCGGATAATTGACTTTGATCAGACGGAATCCGTCCCAGGACGTCAGACGCAGGACAATATCAAAAAAAATACTACATCTGTTACACCACGCTACCCAGTTGGAACTTCCCTTCCTGATGTTAAGTTTAGATGCAGAGAAGGCTTTTGACCGGGTAGCGTGGAAATTTCTGTCTCTAACACTAGAGAAGTTTAGGTTCCTTTATTAAAATAATCAGTAATATCTACACTAATCCCAGGGCCTATATTAAGGTGAATGGCAGGGTTAGCTCACCAATACAGCTACATAGGGGCACATGACAGTGCTGTTCCATGTCCCCACTCTTGTTCGCCATTTATTTAGAACCCCTGGCCCAGGCATTGTGCCAAAAGAAAAGGCAGGGGGGACTGCAACTTGGTGGGGGGAGACCTACAAGTTATCCCTCTATGTGGATGACCTACTGGTGTATCTGAGAGATCCAGAACAATCACTGGGACCGCTCTGCAAGGTGCTGGCCGATTTTGGGAACCTGGCAGAATATAAATTAAATATAGAAAAAAAACAGAGGTCTTACAGATTAATTATGTTCCATCAAACAAAATTAAAATGAGTTACCCTTTCAGATGGGACCTAAAACACTTAAAATATCTGGGGGGGTGATACTGGGTGCAGACAGTGAACAACTGTTTGAACTCAACTACACCTCATTGCTGGAAAGAGTAAGTGCGGATCTGGAGAAATGGGCGTTGATACTACTCCTCATTCAAAAAGTAGAGGCGGTCAGAATGGTTCTGTTGCCCAGATTCCTCTATCTTTCTCAAACCCTTCCTACTGACATCCCAGAGAATTTTTTCTTGGGGTTAAATAGACGGATAATTAAATTCATCTGGGGGTCCGAGAGACCGAGGGTCAGGATTTCAATCCTATAAATGCCTAAAAAAGAAGGCAGATTGGCACTCCCAAACCTGAAATTATACTACAGAGTGGCCCAACTGAGAACAGCCTTTCTTTGGCTACAGAAAGACTACGTAGCAAAGTGGAAAACCCTGGAGTTGAAAGTAGGGAACATTTCCCAAAGCAATAGAGTATTACTGATAGAGTATGGTACCTATCTCTCACATAATGAAGGAACCCCTACTCACAGAATACAATTGGAAATTGGTATGTGGTGCTGGAAGACAGAAGGATGGCAATTTGGTGCCCCCTTCTGCACTCATTGCCTTACCTAGGTTCTTTTGCCCCAGCTGAACTAGACCCAGGTTTTCGGAGATGGGAGGAGAAGGGCTTACATTTAGTTTGGCATTTCCCTAATAATAATGAAATATTAACACTTACAGAATTGGGAGATCAATATGGAATCCCGTGGAAGGATAGATTTAGGTACTTCCAGGTCAGGCATTACATAAAATATTTTCCAAAAACCCTATGGGACAATCTTCCTCCCCCTAGAATTGTTAGCCTACTTAGGTCAGCCATAGGAGGAGGAGGAGCTTATATAGAGCATATGATCTCCTATATATACAAGGCCTTATTTATAACATGGGGTGACACAGCACAATCGATTAAGCTAGCTCGGACAAGGGATCTGGATAATCCAATTTCAGATGAGGTCTGGAACAAGGGTATATAAAGAATACACTGGGGTCTTTCGGCAACCAACTGGAAAGAATTTTCCTGGAAACTGTTCATCAGATTTTTCAGGACCCCAGCAATCCAATCGAAATTTCAGCAGGGTAGGTCCCCGGATTGCTGGAGAGGATGTGGATACGCCCCAGCAGCTTTAGTACACATAGTGTGGAGCTGTCCAAGCTTAACCTCATTCCTGCAGAATCTGGAGACAGCCTTAAGAGAGATCATCTGCCCTACTCTAACTTTAACCCCTACCTGATATATGTTTTTAGACTGTCCAAAAGAGTGTAGGGACCCACAAACCAGCAGATTTTTAAGAATTTCCATGCTGGCAGTGCAGAAAACGATTACTAAAAGTTGGCTTTCCCCTAAAGAAGTTAGCATAGATCAGTGGCACAAAATCATAGAAACATAGAAGTTGACGGCAGATAAGGACCTCAAGGCCCATCCAGTCTGCCCATTTCTTTTTCTACCTTATAAATGTGCCATCGGCCTTTGCTATGTCAGTGACCTATCTATTCATAGTCATGTGTATTGCTCCCTTATGCCTATCCCATGCCTGTTTGAAGCCCTGCACTGTATTCATAGCCACTACTTCTTGTGGTAAGCCATTCCATGCATCTACCACCCTTTCTGTGAAAAAGAATTTCCTCATTCCCCCTTAATCGGCCTCTCTCTAATCTCATGCTGTGTCCTCTTGTCCTGCTATTTTCTTATATTTAAACATGTTAGACTCTTTCACCTGTTTATGCCCTTAAGGTGTTTAAATGTCTCGATCATATCACCTCTCTCCTCCTTTGCTCAAGGGTATACATATTGAGCTCCGTTAATCTGTCCTCATATGTCTTCTGATGCAGTCCCTGCACCATTTTGGTTGCCCTTCTCTGGACTGCCTCAATTTGGTTAATGTCCTTGTGAAGGTGTGGCCTCAATACTGCGCAGTACTCAGATGGGGCCTAACCAATGTCTTGTACAGAGGATTATTACCTCCCTCTTACGACTTGTGATACCCTACTAATACACTAACACCCCCCTAGCCTTACCTACTGCTTTAGAGGTCTGCTTGGATGATTTCAGGTCATCAGTGATGATGATGCCCAAGTCTCTTTCTTCCTTTGTGACTGCTAGCAACTCCCCTCCCAGCCTATAAGTGGCTTCAGGGTTTCTCTTCCCTATGTGCATGATTTTGCACTTCTTTGCATTAAATCCCAGTTGCCACTCTTCTGACCATCTGCTAGTTTATCCAGATCTCTTCTCATTCTGCCCACCCCATCTGGATCATCTACTCTGTTGCAGATCTTGGTGTCATCTGCAAACAGACAAGCCTTACCCTCTAGTCCATCTGCTAGGTCACTAATGAAGATGTTGAATAGGACTGGCCCCAGGACTGATCCCTAAGGTACCCACTTGTGACTTGCATCTCTTCTGACTGTATACCATTTACCACCACTCTCTGTTTTCTGCCAGTCAACCAGTTTGCCACCCAGTTGACCAACTCTGACCCACCCCAAGCCTACCTAGCTTATTTATCAATCTTCTATGTGGAACAGTGTCAAAGCTTTGCTGAAGTCAAGGTAGGCGACATCAACTGCTCCCCTTGGTCCACCACTCTGGTTACCCAGTCAAAGAAATCTATGAGATTAGTTTGACAGGACCTTCCTTTGTAAACCCATGCTGTCTTGGATCCTGTGCCCCTATGGATTCCAGGTGTTGCACTATCCTTTCCTTAAGAGTGCTTCCATAATCTTGCCCACTACTGAGGTAAGACTGACCGGTCTGTAGTTCCCGCCTCCTCCTGCTACCACTCTTGTGGAGTGGGATCCATGAAACCCTTCTCCAGTCTTCTGGGACCTCTCCTGTGCTCAGAGACTCACTAAACAATTCTGCTAATGGCTCTGCTAGTTCCTCCTTTAGCTCCTTAAGTACCCTGGGATGTATGCCATCAGGTCCATTGCCTTATCCACCCTGAGCTTAGCAAGCTCTTGTAGGACCCCTTTCTTTTGTAGAAGGGAGTGGTGCTCACCTCCTCCCCTGTGTCCATGATGCTGAGCTGTGGGCCCTGCCCTACCTTCTCTTCAGTGAATACTGAGCAAAGTATCTATTTAGGATAGAT
The DNA here is from genome assembly GCA_016271365.2 of Neoceratodus forsteri. Taxonomy (NCBI): domain Eukaryota; kingdom Metazoa; phylum Chordata; order Ceratodontiformes; family Ceratodontidae; genus Neoceratodus; species Neoceratodus forsteri. Next base: position 427,047,485 of record CM028138.1, read on the forward strand.
GCCTTTACAGGGTCCTCCTCCTCACATGCTCCCTTTTCTCCATTAAGCTTAGCAATACCCCCTCTGGACTTTCTCCTTTCACTAATGTATCTATAGAAAGTCTTGTCACCTTCTTTTACTGTTTGTGCTAGTGTTTCCTCAGTTTGGGACTTTGCCTGCCTTACCTGCTTCCCTTAGGGCAGTTTGGTATGCCCCCTATCTTCATCCCGCTGTGTTCCCTTATATTTTCTGAAGGCCAGCCTTTTGGCTCTGACCTTTTCTGCTACTGTATTTGAGAACCAAAGTGGTTTCCTTCTTTTTACTTCCTTTTCTGTCTAACACAATGGGATGTTGCTTCAAGTATTGTATCCTTAATGCTTGCCCACTTTGCCTGTACCTCCTCACCTGTGTTTCTTTTTGCCAGGGCTAGCTTAACTCTGTTGGCCATCTTATCAAAGTCAGCTCCTCTGAAGTCCCATATTTTTGCCTTGGAATGGGATGATTTAGATGTAGTAGCCAAATTGAACCATACCATGTGATGGTCACTGGCCCCAGGTGACCTTCTACCTGGAGATCTGTGATCCCTTCTTTGTTAGACAGTACTAGATCTAGGATAGCCCTGTCTCTTGTGGGTTGCTGTACCAGTTGTTTGAGGCCCTCCCCCTGCAGGGAATCCACTATGAGTCTAGTTCTGGCAGATGTTCCTGCTGGTATTGACCAATCTGTATCTGGCATGTTGAAGTCTCCCATATCAGAACCTCCCTTTAGCTGTCATGTTTTGTATATCTTCTAACAGTAATGTGTCTATGTCCTCCCTCTGGTCTGGGGGCCTGTAGACAACCCCAGTTCTTATGGCTGTCCCATTTCCTGTTTCCAGGGTGACCCACAGTTCTTCTGGCTCCTTATGTGTATTCTGAATTTCTGTAGCTTTGATATTTTCATTAACATACAGGGCCACTCCTCCCCCCCTTTTTGCACCTCGATGATAGTGATACATGGAATGGAAAGCCTCACAGCCACCCTGAACAAAAGGCAACCTTAGTTTGAGTTGCTGTGGAGGAGATGGGTTATGTTTATTCCCTCGGTAAGACCTGATTTTGTTCCTTAGAATTGTAGCCTTGGCATCTTCTCCTGGATGGATTAATCTGGGTATAGACAAATTGCATTGGACATCATTACAATAGAATAATAATAATAATGACATGACAGGATGTTACTAGTTGAAATCAACTATTCTGCAATTTAAAGTCAATATGTATAAATTGGCAGTACTATGTTTGTATTGTTATGTGTTTTTTTTTATGTCTTAAAATGCAAAGAAAAAGAAAGTTTTAAAAAAGAAACAAGTTTCGCAGATATCCATGTCATGACAGGGACCCAGGCACAAAAAACAACACTCAGGCGGATCCGTAATGGTCATCAACTTGCCGCAGGGGTACTGACAGGCGGGGCAAAAGTCCTATAGAACCAACTTTTTTAGGCCCCGGACCGGAAATGACCATGACGGAACAAAACAAAAGAAAAGCACCCAACGCTGCACTGAAAAATAAATAAAAAAGATGCTACAACCTGACAGGAACAGACTGGTACGGCGCCACGTGATGAGCCTTTGACGACGAGCAGACTGTGATGCAGAAGATTTGCTTCGCTCCACTTGAGGTGCTACCTCAATGGTGGGAAAAGCAGAACTGAGGAGGTTGGGGGGCCAGTGTTGGTTACTGGCCAAACTGTGAGCACCACGTTGTACATTGGCCTCAAGGGTGATGCCATCTCTGACATGGCCCCCCCTCGAAAAAGCCTGAAGCTACACGCTCCCGTGGGGTCTGGCGCCTCCGGCTTATACCCACCAGTAATGAACAGTGAAGACTGATCTTTGCAAGATCTGCCAGTACTCTTGGATTACCTGGTATACTTACAGGGGCTAGGTCTCAAGACTTCAACCCTTAAGGTCCACTTGGCCTGTCTCTGCTTACATTTCAGCAGGTGAAGAGAAGACTGTAGCTTCTCGTCCTATCTATAAGAACTTTTTCAAAGATCTCCTTCACATGTACCCATCTCATAGGGAACCTGTACTCTCTTGGGTTTTTAATCTATGCATAGCCAAGCTCATGGAACCTCCCTTTGTGCATATGACTATGGCAGACCTCAAGTATGTCACCTGGAAGACGGTTTTCCTTGTGGCCATTATTTCTGTTAGAAGGGTGTGTGAGCTCCAAGCACGCTGCACAGACCCAAACTACAGTATCTTCTGCAAGAACAAGATAGTCCTCAGGACTAACAGGAAATTCCTTCAAAGGTGGTCTCTGAATGCTACCTTAACCAATCCATTAACCTTCCAATTTTCTCTACAGAAAAATGCAGCTCTGGTGAGCTGAAGCTTCACAGTCTGGACAACAAAAGGGCACTGGTTCACTACCTGGAATGCACCAAGATCTCAGATCTAGCCTCTCAATTGTACCTTACTTATGGTGAGGTAAGAGTAGGTCAGCTTCAAAGAGGACTATCACTCACTGGATAGTCTCCTGCATCCAGTTTTGTTATAGCAAAGCTGGCAAGCCAACTCTTCAAGGCCTCAGGGCCCACTGTACAAGGGGTAATACTGCCTCAGTGACAGTCGCAAGGGATATCCCCTTATCAGAAATCTGCTACCTGGAAAACTGTGCACACTTTTACAAAGCACTACTGCCTGGAAGTACAGTCCAGGACTGATGCCAGATTGGCACTGCAGTCCTGCAGAACCTTTTTCCCAAATAGCTTCTGTACTCAACCTCCCAAGGTACTGCTTGGTAGTCTGCATTGGTTAGACATACTGAGGGATTCCTGGGGGTTGAAGAAAAAGTACAATTACATAAGAACTTACTTTAACAGTAGATTCTTGAGAACAGCTTATACAGCACGTTACACCATTAGGACTGAAGCCATCAGGCAGCAGGACCCCATGGAAAACTTCTAGCTAGCTACATACAGCGGAGGACCATCCAACCCCCCGATGTCAGCCTCGCCCCTGACATCCTTTTCATCTTAAAAAAAAAAATTGGCGGCCCCCAGCATTCATCAGTTCTCCCACTGAAGACTCCGGCATAGCGATATAGATCCTGAAGGGAGACCAAGAATTCGCTTCCAAAGGAAGACCAATAAATGTTAATGTGGATGCAGATGACATCCTGAGGGGAAGGTGGGTGGAAAAGTACCTGCTGCAAGAGCTGTTCTCGAAGATTTACTGATACAGTAAGTTCTTACATAACTGTCCTATCTTACTTCGAGATACAGCTCTTGCAGCAGGTTACACCATTAGGACCGAGTCCCAAGCAGTGTGCGGTAGCCCATAAAATGGGAGGAGGACTGGAGAAGGGTGAAAGGGAACCCCTCATGAAAGAAGCCCCCTCTGCACCTGGAGGCAATGTCCAGACTGTATTGTCTGATGAATGTGTGCACAGTACTCCAAGTAGCTGCTGCACAGATGTCTGAAGCCAAAACGTTTCTCAAGGAGGCGAATGAGGCTGCTATCCCCCTGGTAGAATGACACTTTAGTGGTCCCGGTAAGGGTTTGTTCTGCTTCTGATAACGTAAAACAATGCAGTTTACCAACCATTTTGAAAGTGTCTGTTTGGACACAGGTGCCCCTAACATCCTGGGGAGGGACAAACAAAACAAACAACTGATCTGACTTTTGGTGCAGTCTGATTCTAGTCAGATAGTACCAGAGTATCCTGTGCACATCCAAGGTGTGCAGGAGAGCCTCTCCTCTATTGGAATACTCTGGGTAATGAACAGGAAGGTTAATCTTTTGGTTGACAGTAAGCTCTGACACTACCTTAGGTAAAACCTTAGGATTAGTTCTTAAGGACACCCTGTCCTTATGAAAAACCAAATACTGCTCTTTGCACATAAGTGCCCGGAGCTCTGAAATTCTTCTGGCAGAAGTAACTGCAACTAAAAATAATGCCTTCCAAGAGAAAAGGCATAGCTCGCAATCCATGACTGGATCAAAAGGGGGTAGCGTGATCTGTTCTAAAATGAAAAGAAGGTCCCAAGGAGGGATCGGGTCCCTAATGGGTGGTTTCAGGTGGAGGATGCCACGCAGAAAAGTTTGTGACAGATCCAGTTGAGCTAGAGATTTATCTTCAAAAGGTGTGTGGTATGCTGATAATGCTGAAAGGTGCACCTTTATGGAGGAGTAACTTCACCCTGCGTCTGACAGGGAGAGAAGGTACTTTAGTACCGAGCTCACCAGGCAAGTCAAGGGGCCCAGGCCACGGGACGAGGACAAAAGGCAAAACCTGCACCATTTCATGACATATGTGGCTCTAGTACAGGGTTTCCTCGCTGCCACGAGGATGTTAGCCACTCTGTCTGAGACTCCATGGTGAGAAATCGCTAAGTCCTCAGGAGCCAGGCGTGCAGGTATAAGGATTGCAAGTTCAGGTAAACCAATGCACCACTGTCCTGTGACAGTAAGTGTGAGCAGAGAGGTAGAGAGAATGGGGGATCGCTCGCTAGATGTTTGAGTAAAGTAAACCATATTTGTCTGGGCCAATATGGGGCCACCAGAATCATGTCTGTTCCTTCGGCTTGCAGTTTGAGCAGAACTCTCTGAATCAGTGGTAAGGGGAGGGGGGTGGGGGGAGAGAAGGCATAAAGGAATTTGCTTGTACAGGAGAGGGACAACATGTCTTGCCACAAAACACCAGGCCCTGGATCTAGCGAGCAGAAATTGGGCAGTTTTGTGCTGTATGGGGAGGCGAAGGGTTCTAGTTCTGGGGTTCCCCATTTTGCGAACAGAATTCCTGCTACTTGTTGCAGAAGTTCCCATTCGTACACGCTGGATCTGGATTGACTGAGCAGATCCACCAGTGTGTTCTGTATCCCTGGAACATGAACTGCATACAGGGTGATACTGTGTTCTATTGCCCAATACCATACTCTCATTGCCTCCCGACAGAGTTGGTATGAATGGGTGCCTCCTTGTTTGTTGATGTAGAACACTACTGACATATTGTTTGTTCAAATCAATAGGTGTCCCAGGAGTAGATCTGTCTGCAGGGCATAGAGGACTGCCCTCATCTCTAGGACTTTATGTGAAGGGCTTCTTTTGTGCCAGACCATAACCCGTGTCCTTTTGTCACCAAGATGGGCACTCCAACCCGATCCCTGACTCATCTGTAGTCAGGATCTGTGAAGGTGTGGTTGATAGGAAGACTCCTGCGGTGAGGTGCTCTGGGACAAGCCACCATTGGAGAACTTGATGTATTGAAATGGGGACTGAGACCAGCTGATCGAGGTCGTCCTGGCGTTGGTCCCATTGTACTGGATGTGTCCACCGAATGGTTCTCATGTGGAGACGTGACAGGTGAACTGTGGCTATGGCAGCCACTATGTGGCCTAAAAGATGCAGCATGGTCCATGCTGTGATCTGTTTCTGCCCCATGATGTGTCTGGTTAGACTTCTTAGGTGATCTGCCCTGTCCTTTGGCAAGAAGGCCTTTTCTCTGTTCTTGTCCAGGACTGCGCCAATGAACTACAGTCTTTGGCATGGCGTGAGAAGCGATTTTGGCAGGTTGATAGTGATACCCACTGCATTGAATATTGAAAAGGTGTCTTGTAGTGCCTGGTTTAGCCCCATCCTGGACTACGCCATGAGGAGCCAGTTGTCCAGATAAGGGAATACGTAATGGCCCATCCTCCTAAGGGCCATGGCTACTACTGCCAGACATTTGGTGAAGACTGGGTGCTGATGACAGACCAAAAGGCAGTGCCCGGAATTGGTAATGTTATCCCCGGAATTCGAACCGCAGAAACCTCCTGTGGTGTTTTGTGATTGGAATGAGGAGATAGGCATCTTGCATATCCAGTGATGCAAGCCAAGCATTCAGGCATAGCATCGGAATCAATCCTGGCAAGGTGACCATTCTGAAGTTTTTGTAAGCCACACAGGTGTTAAGATCACTGAGGTCCAGGATGGGGCATAGATTCCCTGTCTTTCTGGGTACTAGGAAAAAATGGGAATAGTACGCTTTCCTTCTTTGAATCTAAGGGACCTGTTCTATGGCCTCCTTCGCTAGAAGGGCCTGGATCTCCTCCTGTATCAGTGTGGCATGCTGCTTGAAATACTGGGAGAGAAGGAGTGGGCCTGGATGGTGGTTGCCCAGTGAACTTGATAGAGTAGCCTCTTTGAACCAACTGAAGAACCCATTGGTTGGAGGTAATTTGCTTCCACCCTTCTAGATGTTTCGAGAAGCAACCTCTGACCACCTCTTACACCTGGGCAGGTTGCAGAGGAGGGCTCTGCAAAGAGTCAGGCTGTGGAGGGAGAAGGGAGGTTTGTCTGGGAGGGTTTCACATTTCTCACTCCTGCTCCTCGAGAGGTGCCTTTGTGGGTAAAGCTACCTCTCTGCTGTTGTCCAAACCTAGACTGCTTCCCCCGTTTTCCACAAAAATAGAGCTGTTGTCTTCAAAATTATTTGTTTTGTACATTGCCTGTACGAAATGGGCCACCTTGCCAGCATCCTGTAGTTTTATTATAACCCATTCGGAATCCTCTCCGAAAAGGACAAAGCCCTTGAAGGGAACATCCAGAATACACATCTGGACATCTGGTGTGAAGCCCGAGAACCTCAGCCAGGAGTGTCTTCTAAGGCATACACCTGCTGCTACACCTCTTGTGGCCGAATCTGCAGAATCATAAGCTGCTCTGAGTACCTGTGTACCCACATCAGAGCCTGTCTGTAAGAACTTGACCAGCTCTTCTTTTTGGTCTCCTTCTGGTAGGTTTTTAACCACGTCCAACACTTGCTCCCATAGGGCGTTCTGAAACTGGACTGTTTGGGTTAAGAAGTTCAGTGAGCAGACAGAACATGTGGCAGATGCATACATTTTTCTGCCCAAGGAATCAAGCTGTTTTAATTCTCAGTCCAGAGGCTGTGTGCTCAGGTGTTTTGGTCTTTGGGACCGGTCATGTGTGGCGGCGATTACCACGGAATCCGCTATGGGTTGTTCTCCCAGATAAGGGTCTTCCAGTGGGGCCCTGTATAGGTGGTCAGCCTTTTTGGGACCACAGAAGAAGTGTAAGGGTGCTTCCAAACTGCCCTGGTCACGTCCTGGAATGCATCAACCAATGGTGGGACCACCACTTGTTTGGGATCCTTGTGGCACAGATATTTTGCGAGACGGCATTGTTCGGGATCCAAATCCTGTGTGTCCCACCCCACATTGTCTTGGATATGTCTCATTATATCCATGAAAGTAGGGTTATCTGGAGGGGACCTTGGTAAATCCTTCGGATCTGGTGAAGAAATGCTAAAAGGGGAGTCAGATCTCGAAGAAGAATCCGATGAAGAGTATGACTCTTCCGAATTTGACCTCCCACGGTGCTTCTTCTTATGCACACTTAGTGAGCAGGACGGGGTCTTGGAAAGAGACCTCGGGCGCTTCTTTTCTTTAGACCGCCCCCTATGTGGAGCAAGGCTTTTCTCCTTAGGTGGAGGACTAGGAGCCCGTGGAGAAGGTTGGTCTGTGGGAGGCACCTTAGTGGGGACTACATCCTTCCGGCTTGTCTCCCACCAATAAGAAAATAGATTCTTCACCTCAGATATCTGCAGACCAGAGGTTTGGCCCGTCACTGGCTGAGATGCCTGACCGTCTCCTGTGTCCTTTGGCCTGTGATCTGATGCACCTGTTGTCTGGTCTTCGGGTGTTGTCGGCTCAAGTATGAGGTCTGCATCCTCTAGACCAACCGACGTCAGGTCATTGTGGCAGTTTAAGTTGAGCCGCCCCCCCCCCACACACTTTTTGTGTACCACTGGACATTCCCTCTTTCTTAACCCCGTTTCAAAAAATCTACTGCAGTAGTACTCTGTGTGTTATCTTGGTCTCTCTTGACCTTTATTTTCAGCACTCTACCATAATGGGGTGGCCTCCTTTTATGGTATTCTTTTTCTTTACTTCCCCGCTAATTTCTACTTTGTTCCATGATGGTACAGGTATAAGGGGTATATTAGCCTCCCGTATGTTTGTTTTCAGAGGTGGAATTGAGACACAATGACAAATAGACTAGGGATATACAATGGTGAGCTGTCAGATAAATGATTTATCTACACAAGGGCTGTTTGTCCTCGGGTAACCTCATGAGTGGCGTAAGCCACGAATGAGATGTCCGAGGTCAAACAGCTCGAGTGCAGATAAATCATTTATCTGACAGCTCAGCATTGTATATTTCATTTATGCAATAGGGATGCTTACTGTCAGAGCAGGGACATTTGCTTTTGATTGTTTATCTTTTTTTTTTGCATATGTTTGTCAAAAAAGTGAAAAAAAAATGGCATTTTCTGCTCTTTTTTGCCAATTATAAAAAAATCTATAAGGTGTCTATAAATGAAATACCACTCACTTTGTAGATATTTGTGCTGCACAACTTTCATGCTCACAGCACTATGCTATATGTTTTCGTTTTAAAGTTATTTGCATTTGAATATAGCTAGTACTGGTACTGAGGCTGAACATTCTAAATGATTTCTGGAGTGATTATGACATATCTACTATGTATATAAATCTGTAATTATGCATCTACTATGTGTATAAATGTAAAATTTTGACTTTATCTCATAGTAGCTCAGATTTATCACATAGGATTTATGTCCACGCCTATTGCATAAAGTGGGCTATGTCCCATGCATTATGTTTTTTAAAAAAAAGAGACAAACTCCTGCGAGAATTAAGTCCTGTACACTGATCGGTAGGAATAGCAGGTCAGTGCAAAAATAAAGAGCCTATCCCCTTCACTTAAACCCTGTAAACTAGGTGTACATTGCCACAAAAACATAATTTTTCCTGAAAGTAAAAGTAGTATATGTAAAACGGAGCCGTGCTCTCCTAGAGGGCTTCAATTTAGAACAACACACTCACTCTAGCTCTTCTCCTAGTAATGCCCCATTTCAGGTCTCTGAGACCTGATAATTATTGTTGGAGCTAATCGCTTCGCTTTCTCTCCAAACTGCATGCATTCCGTGCAAATTGCGATTTTGTTTGCTGTTAGCGAGGTGAGGTCCCCAGGAATGCATATGCGCACCTCACGGTAGCGAGATTCCATTTTTATTTTAGTCAGGTTGTCCTAAATATAAAGGATACTGTGTACTGTAGAGTAATTCACATTTGACCCAATGCATCCCAAGCTTTCCCGGTAATTAGCGGGGATAGCTGGAAGCTCCAGGACCCTCTAGGAACTTTTGCCTGAATACAAACTTTTTCCAAGGAATTTAAAAAGGCATCCATATCCTCTCCCTCTTTAAATTCAGCTATCAATTTGGAATTCAATTTGTAACCCAGTCCTGTAGTTCCAGTTAAACCCAAGCCACTTACCTGCTCTGGTGCTGGTGGTTGGAGTCGTAGCTTCTCCAGTTCATGTTGCCTCTGGCACTCATGCTCTTCACAGTCCACCTCTCACTGTTCACGGTCTGCTTCTTGCCATTCCTGCTCCCTCTTCTCCTCTGTGGCTCGCTGTTCTTGCTCCCTCTTCTCCTCTGTGGATCGCTGGTGCTCACGCTCTTCACGGTCAGCTTCTCGCTGTTCTCGCTCCCTCTTCTCCTCTGCGACTCATTTCTCTCACTCAGCGTCTCTCTGGAACTCCAGCTCCATTCTGTGCAACTCAATCTGCAGCCTGATTGCTTCTGGCTCCAGAATGCTGGTGACCTTCCCCTGCTGCTGTGGCCCTTCGCTTGCACTGGCCCTACTGCCATCCTCACTGGATCTGGACACTGCACTGGCCACTAGCCCCCTCCATGCCCAAGGTTTGGTCCTTTACAGTCACAGTCTGTGACTCGATGCTCTGGGCATCTGCTGCCATCAGGGTATCCACGAGGTTCTGCATGGTGGCTCTCGCCTCATGCAGGACTCCTCTGTCCTGGCACAACTACCTCAAGTAGTCTGCAGTGTACCCGCTGTAGTTGGAAGCTATCTTCTTCCCTAACTACGGCTACTCTAACTTGCACTTTAGAAAGAAAATAAAACAGGTAGGAACTTGACTGTAAGCACAATGATATAGTTCTGTTTCTTTTTTAAAAATAAATCACTGTCTTATTTTGCAAGTGAGCTGTACAGTATTAAGCTGACACACTGAACAGTTAAAGCTTGTGTTACCAAATGTATTGCACCGCTGCTAACTAAATCTGTCAAAAATGCACTCAGCAGGTCAGGCCCTCTGCTCCCACAGTGCCAACCTCCGAGCGCAGCGCAGTAATGTGAACAGGTAACAGGCAGGGTAACTCTCCTGTCTGCTTGTGGGTCCGAATCACCTTTAGTCTCAAGTTCTGGGGGGATTCAAACTGTGAACCTTATGCTAGCGTACCCAATGTACAGGTGCAGATTCATACCCTCTTTGGGGATTGCGGTACAATCTTATGCCAGGGGGTACCCAGCCAGGCTTTCAAAATAAACACTTAAAACTCTATAAAAGACCTTAGGTATATTCTTACCTTTTCCCAGTTTAGTAACACCATCAAGCTCTCCAGAACAGCTGTCAAACGTAAACCACATATACATCACATCCAAAAAGAACTTGCAGATACCCAAGCAGTCTTTTAAATAAAAGGTTTACTAAAATGGATAAAAATATGTAAAATGTAAACAAAAACACTATATCAAAAAGCATACAATCACTTAAAAGAACAAGGGCAAAGTACAAAACAAACTTCTACCACAATACAATTAGACTTTTTCTATCTATTGTATTACCTCTATAGTGCTTATAGTTAGATCAGAGAGCTCCTTCTTGAGTCCCAAAATGATATGTCTCTCAACAGTTCAGACACAGTATAGTTTAAACTGTGTCTCTCCATCTAGTTCCTCCTTTCAGAATATAAAAAAGTACAAACAGGATGTCCTGTCAGGAGGTATATTAAATAAGGTGACATCAGCAAAAACTCATTTCCCAAATTATGAGTCTTTTTGATCCACCAGTTCCCTTGAAGTTTTACAACATTGCAATCCCTCACTTAAGTGTGAGATAACCATGTCCTGTCCTGTAATAAAATGTACATTTAGCTTCCCAACTTCAAAGCATGTCATAAAGGCCATGAAATGCAATTTCTCAAGGAAATTAATTAAATTACAGAGATCTCATGGTCAATTATATATCCTGTAGTTTTCACTGAAACCTGGGGGGGACCCATGGAGCACAGACTCACATACTATATTTACAAACAGGATGTCCTATCAGGAGGTATATTAAATAAGGTGACATCAGCAAAAACTCATTTCTCAAATTATGAGTCTTTTTGATCCACCAGTTCCCTTGAAGTTTTACAGCCTTGCAATCCCTCACCTATGTGTGAGATAACCATGTCATGTCCTGTAATAAAATGTATATTTAGCTTCCCAACTTCAAAGCATGTCATAAAGGCCATAAAAAGCAATTTCTCAAGGAAGTTAATTACATTACAGAGATCTCATGGTCAATTATATATCCTGTAGTTTTCACTGAAACGGGGGGCATGCAGCACAGACTCGCATACTATATTTTTATATTACAAATATTATACAGCAATCATAACCAGCTGGTCAAGCATCACAGTTACTCCATGGCTATTCTGAGAAATAAGCTGTATACTTTAGCTGCAAGTTTTAAAAAACATTGGTTATAATTTCCCCAGGATACTCTCAGTTCACCCTTTTAAAAGTAGTGATAAGAAATGAATATGGGACATACCTTTAAGCTCTGTGTGCCTGCTTAGGTGGTATTGAGTTTACTAAAGGGCTGGCGGCCCCCTAGTGGACCTTTATTATAGTACAAAAATAGTGATGTCATGAACTGAAGGAGGAGGAGGAGACAAGGATCATTAGATGACCCTTATCTATTCATTCTATTTTATTTGTACTATAGATCCTAATGCACTATAAATTTTAAGCATAATTTCAGATCATATAAAGTTTGTTAGATCTAGTAGAGAATGAAGTCCCATTTCATGTATTAAGATAGGATTATTTTCTGTATTAGAATAGGGGGCGGATCATATGACTAACGATGTCATGCTTTGTTGTATATAAAAATACCTGAAGTCAGGATGTATTCAGATAGGTTTTGGAGCACAGATGATGGTCATGCTGCAAGGGAAGCAAGTACCACTCTGTGGCAGCATTTGGAGTTAAAGCGCTGAAATTTAGTCAGACATTTGGAATTACGTTTATTTTCTTCTTTTCCTGAAGTTTTCTATATTTTGTTTTTGTTATAATAAATATTTCACACTCCAGACTTGGGTGTGTCTGCAAGAGAAAACTTGTGTCAAGTGTTGTCACTACCCACAGCTCTTCACAAGTTTGGTGTGAGAAGTGGGATCTGGTCATTCGAGGGATAGTGGGGGAGACCAGAATAGTACCAGACCTCGTACAGTGACAACTATGGCATCAGGAACAGATAAGAAGAAGATGGGCGCAGTTACCCGCTCCCAGACAGAGAGGGCAGGTGAGCCCCTCTACACCGCCCTTGATACAGATTGCGGCAGAGAATCCCAAAGGACCAATTGGACAGTGGAGAGGAGGAGGACATTTGCCAGGAGAGACACCCAGAGACCCATGAGCTGCCCCCTGAAGGTCTCTCAGAACTCCTACACTGGTTGGCAGTGCGGCAAATAGAGACTGAATGGCAGAGGGACCTGAATGCCCAAGAAAGGGATCGAGACAGGAGGAGGCAAGACTTAAGGTGGGCTGAAACTATGCAACTGTTTAGATCTTTGGGAGCAGGCAATGGAACTGGGGGAGGACAGAGTGCCAATAACCCTAAAGATATAAAGCTCACCAGAATAACTGCCAATGATGACATTGGGGCCTACTTGACCACATACGAAAGGGTGGCCAAGGCATGAGATTGGCCAAAAACACAGTGGGTAGTGCACTTGGCACCATATCTGTCAGGGAAAGCACAATTAGCCTACAGTAATATGGACCCACACCTGGCTGAGGACTATGAGTTGGTCAAGCAGGAAATACTGAAGTGTAATGATATTAACGCAGACACATATAGGCAACGGTTCTGTGCTTTGAAACATCAGGTTCATGATCCCCCAACAGAGACTTACATTGGACTCAGAGAACTTTGTTTAAAGTGGATCCAGCCAGAGGGAAAGTCCAGAACAGACATAATTAAGACTTGTTATGGAACAAGTTTTACAAGCGTTACCTACTGATGTACAAATCTGGATAAAAGAGCATAATCCAGAATCTGCAGAAATGGCTGTGACCCTGGTGGAGGATTTCTTGCCTGCCCATCAACCTTTTTGGAGAGGTGGTAATAAGCCAGTAGACAATATAGCGAAGTCACAGGCCACATCAGTAAGACCACCTCAGACTATATCAAAGACTTATGAAGGGAGTAATAATCAAGGAAGGAGAACTTTTCCTGCAGATATTAGATGTCAGAACTGTAAAGGGTAGGGCATATTGCCAGATTTTGTTCTTCAAAAAAAACTGATGTAACCCATTTAGTCTTATTAAATGCTGGGTATGTAACAACAACTATTGGGATAAAAGGACAGGAGGTGGTGGGATTGGTGGATTCAGGCAGTAAATACACCCTTGTTAGAGCTGATATAGTTCAAGGGGTAAGGAGAACAGCCCCACTACAGGTCATATGTGTACATGGTGATACACATCAGTACCCCACCATTAAAATACCTTTAGAGATAAAGGGTAATACATCTATGATAACTGCAGTAGCAGTATCACAATTGCCAGTACCTGTACTGATAGGGCATGATTTTCCAGGTTTTGTCACTCTTTTGAGGGAACCGGAAAACATAGCCGCCATGACCACCAGGGCACAGAGCAAAAGGGAACAATTATTAGGAGAAGTATTTCCCTTCGAGGATAAGGTATTAGAAAGTCCTGGTAAATCCAGATTGTCTGGGAAGGCCAAAAAGAAAATACAAAAGGAATGGGTTAGAGAAAGGCAAGGCCTACCACAGGATAAGAAGATGTTGTATGTTAAAGCTGATATGAGATTGCAACAGAAGGATGACAAAACATTATTATCTTTCTTCCAACAGGTGGGACAAGAGGTTAGACAAGGGGCCCCAGAGTTTCAGGTGATTAAGGATTTATTATACAGGGTTTGCACAAACCCAGGTACTCAAGAACAGGTTGAACAACTTATGGTGCCCATTTGCTATCGCCAAGATATTTTAGCCTTTGGCCATGATATACCCTGGGCAGAACACACAGGGAGGGATAAAACCGCTAGTAGGATACTACAAAGGTTTTTTTGGCCCGGGATTCATGGTGATGTAGCCAAATACTGTCAGGAATCTCCAGAGTGCCAATTGACCACCCAAAAGACCAGGAAAGACACTGTACCTTTAATACCCTTACCCTTGGTTACAGCCCCTTTTGAGAGGGTTGGTATGGATATTGTGGGTCCCTTAAATAAAAGCAGCAAAGGGAACAGATTTATTTTGGTAGTGTGTGATTATGACACCAAATATCCTGAGTCTATCCCCATGAGATCTGTGACCACTCCCCGGATAGCCAAATAACTGGTAGTTATTCAGCCGAGTGGGGATTCCCAAAGAGATTTTAACTGACCAGGGTACAAATTTCAATGCAGAGCTTTTAAAAGAACTTTACCGCCTGTTAGGGATAGTAGCTGTTCGCACATCACCCTACCATCCCCAGACCGATGGCCTAGTGGAAAGATTCAACCAGACCCTGAAACATATGCTGAAGAAATTCATATACGATGAAGGGCGAGACTGGGATATGTACCTACCCTTTCTTCTATTTGCATACTGTGAGGTACCACAAGCCTCTACTGGTTACTCCCCTTTTTCCCCTATTGTTTGGTAGAACATCTAGAGGCTTGTTGGATGTGGTGAAAGAGTGTTGGGAAGAGGGGAAGGATTTAAAATCCCTAGGAATAGCCCAATACATGAGACAGTTAAGAAAAACATTGGTAACATATACTAATAAAGCTCATGAAACAGGGAAAGAAACCCAAGAACACCAAAAGAGTAGATACGATAAAGGGACGACCAGTACTAAATCATTCCAACCAGGTGACCAGGTGTTATTACTATTACCCACTTCGACTCATAAATTATTGATGAAATGGCAGGGCCCATTCAAAGTGATGCATCAAACAGACCCTGTGACGTACAACGTAGAAACACCCAATAAGAAGTTAGGCAAGAAGATCTACCATGCCAATCTATTAAAAAGGTGGCATAAGAGATCCACTCAGGGGATACAGTTGATGGTAATGCCTGAATTACATAAATTGGAATTAGAACAGCATATGGATGGTTAGAAAGCGAGACAGGAATCAAAGCCATACACGTGAACCCTGAGCTGAATGTGTCCCAACAAGCAGAATTATGGTCACTGATACAGGCACATTTATAAGGTAGAAAAAGAAATGGGCAGACTGGATGGGCCTTGCGGTCCTTATCTGCCGTCAACTTCTATGTTTCTATGAATTTAGCACTTCCTTTACCAGTAGACCAGGCTTAGCAAAAGGGGTAGAACAGCAAATAAATACTGAGTTCAGACCAATCAGGAAAAAACCTTATCGGCTCCCTGAAAGGAGTAGGGCGGAGGTACGAAAGGAGATACTAAAACTAAGGGAGATGGACATAATTGAACCATCACAAAGTACATGGGGATCCCCTGTAGTTATTGTACCAAAAAAGAACAGAGACATGTACCTTGATTTTCGAGGCCTAAACCAAGTGGCATAGTTCGCGCCTATCCTATGTCAAGGGTGGATGATATTTTAGAATGCATTGGCAATGCCAAATATATTTCCACCCTTGACTTAATGAAGGGATACTGGCAGATCCCTTTGGCTGAGTCTGCCAAGGAGAAGACAGCTTTCAGTACTTCTATGGGGTTTTTTTTTCAGTTTAAAACCATGCCATTTGGATTGCATGGCGTCCCAGCTACATTTCAACGTTTCATAGATCAGGTGCTGGCACCCCATAATAATTTTTATACGGCTTACTTAGATGACGCTGTTTTTAGCCAGGATTGGGAGACCCACTTAAAACACCTAAAAGCTGCCTTAAACTCGATTCAGCAGGCAGGAATGACAATTAACCCCTCAAAATGTACAGTTGCCATGCAGGAGACCCGATATTTAGGGTTTATCTTGGGTAATGGACTTATTAAACCCGAGATCTCAAAGGTAGAAGCGGTAGCACAATGCCCAATCCCTGAGACAAAAAGACAGGTACGCTCTTTCCTAGGATTAGCAGGATATTATAGGAAATTTATCCCTCAGTTTGCTACCCTAGCAACCCCTTTTACGGAATTGACTTGTGAATGGCTGTGGGTAGTGACAACACTTGACACAAGTTTTCTCTTGCAGACACACCAAGTCTAGAGTGTGAAATATTTATTATAACAAAAACAAAATAAAGAAAACTTCAGGAAAAGAAGAAAATAAATGTAATTCCAAATGTCTGACTAAATATCAGCACTTTAACTCCAAGTGCTGCCACAGAGTGGTACTTGCTTCCCTTGCAGCCTGACCACCATCATCTGTGCTCCAAAACCTATCTGAACACATCTTGAATTCAGGTCTTTTTATAGACAACAAAACATGACATCATTAGTCATATGATCCACCCCCTATTCTAATACAGAAAATAATCCTATCATAATAACTAGGTCGTGTTTTTTCCAATAGGAAAAAGCGTTTGTAATTTGCCGTTATAAAGGAATGTTTATAATGGCAAACATGCACCACTTTCCTATGAGAAAAGCGCGAGCCACCATGATCCTTGCAACTGAAACACTGCTGTCAGTCTCTCACACGAGCACTTACCCCAGAGACGCAGCCGCAGAACGTGCATCACACATCCAGTCTTTCTGTAACCTCAACTTCCTTAATTCTAAGCTGCCTGCAAACTCTAAAAAAATCTCCTCTATTTGGAAAAAATATTCACTTCAGCAAACTGTAGCGCTGTAACTTTCTACATGCTCCCTACCCTCTACAGATGTCTGGCTTTCTCATTCTCCTCCCTCTACAGGTCACATGCTGCAACTGCCCGAGTGACCAACAGCACCTACCAACTACTGGAAAAGAGCCTAGCATCTGACTTTTTCCCTCTCAGTCACAAACTCTCTCGGACCCTTCAACTTCATTTTATCAACAGTTAATCTTAATATTTTAATGTTAAAATGTTCTTTGTTAGCCAACAGTTTCTAGTTCCTCCTAAAAAGTAAATACTTCCAGACCAACAACAAAGAGACAAATTTCGATCAGACTTTTCAACTATGCTTTACCAACAGTTAATCTTCTTAATATTTTAATATTAAAATGTTCATTATTAACCAACAGTTCCTCGTTCTTAGTGAAAAATAAATATTTCCAGCCCAACAACGAAGTAAGACTACTGCTTCCATTACTTCATCTTTATAGCTACTTTAGGGCTTCCATTCATTCATGTTAACTGGTATTTTATACAATTGCTGAGATGAAAAAAAGTGACCCTGCAATTATATAAAATAAAATATGGAGGTGTTGTGTGTAAACTCGAAGTTTACACACACACACCCTTGGGGTTAGATGCTTGTACAAACCCTTGAGCTTCGCTCTCGGGGTTTATGTAGCATCTAACCCCTGTGGTGTGTGTAAACTTCTCGTTACACACACCACCCCATACTTTATTCTCTATTTAATACATGAAATGGGGCTTCATTCTCTACTAGATGTAACAAACTTTACTTGATCTGAAATTATGCTTAAAATCTATAGAACATTAGGATCTATAGTACAAATAAAATAGAATAGGTAAGGGTCCTCTAATAACCCTTGTCTCCTCCTTCAGTTCATGACATCACTATTTTTGTACTGTAATAGAGGTCCACTAGGGGGCCGCCAGCCCTTTAGTAAACTCAATACCACCTAAGCAGGCATACAGAGCTTACAGGATGTCCCATATTCATTTCTTATCACTACTTTTAAAAGGGTGAACTGAGAGTATCCTGGGGAAATTATAACCAGTGTTTTTTAAAACTTGCTAGCAGCTAAAGTATAGGGCTTATTTCTCAGAACAGCCGTGAAGTAACAACTTTAATCATGAACCCAAAAGTATCAGTCTGTATGCCGACTAAACATCCAGGTAAAGCCCGGGTAAAGGGACTGGACCTTCTCCCGAATAAGCTCGGCGTGGGGAGTAAGTCGATTGAACAGGGGGACTGTCTGGGGGGAATCTGAAGGAATTCCAGCACGTGACCCCACTCTGTCAACTGGACTACCCATGCATCGGTAGTGATGGTGGCCCACCCATCGAGATAAAGTGAGAACTGACCCCATACTACCTCTCCCTTGGACTTGGCTGGAGGTGGTGGATCGGGCAAGGAGTCAGTAGTTGGAGCCCGAGGTGGGCAGGGAGTACTGGGATGGCTTGGTGTTCCGAGGTGCCCGTGCTCTACCAGATTGAGAGGGAGCTTTACAGCGAGAATTACCTCTCTGTTGCTATCCTTTGGGTTTCTGTCCCCCTTGGCGACGAAATTGCTGACATCTACCTGGGGTTTGGTCAGATCTGTACAGCTGGTGCACAGACTGAATGGCCTTACCCAAGTCCTGAAGGTCCGAGATCATTTTCTCAATATCTGGACCGAAAAGCATGGATCCATGGAAAGGGGCATCCATGATAGCATGGCTGCCATGTCTGCCGAATCGTAAGGGAACCACAAGATGCGTCTCCCAACATCGAAACCAGACTGGAGCATGTCCAGGAGTTCCACCTTGTGGTCTGAATCGGGCTGTCTTTTTTCCAGCTCGATGGCTTATTCCAGAGGGACTTCTGGTACGGCATCATATGCACCAAGAAGTTCAAAGACTATATGGTGCAGGTGGCCGAGGAATATACACTACCGGTCAAAAGTTTTAGAACACCCCCATTTTTCCAGTTTTTTATTGAAATTTAAGCAATTCAAGTCCAGTGAATAACCTGAAATGGTACAAAGGTAAGCGGTAAACTGCTAGAGGTTAAAAAAAAAGTTTAGGTTAGCAAAAACTGCTGTAGAGAAATTGCAAAGAAAGCCAAGGTGTCAGTGAGTACAGTTTCCTACACCATCAAAAGGCACTTGGAAACTGGAGGAAACTCTGACAGGAAGAGGTCTGGCAGACCCAAAGCCACAACAGAATCAGAAGACAAGTTTCTGAGAGTCAACAGCTTGCGTGATAGGCGGCTCACAGGACAACAGCACAGAGTGACTGGCACCCTGAACCAAAAGGGCTACCACAGCATTTTGTAGCGCCATGCAATACCCTCTGGTCTACGTCTAGTTGGTCAGGAGTTCATCCTACAACAAGATAATGACCAAAACATACCTCCAGGCTATGTCAGAACTACCTTCGAGAAAAGAACAAGACGGTAGGCTTCAAATCATGGAATGGCCAGCACAGTCTCCAGACTTAAACCCCATCGAGCTGGTTTGGGATGAACTGGACAGAAGGGTGAAAGCAAAGCAACCTACAAGTGCAACACATTTGTGGGAACTTCTGCAACAGTGTTGGGAAGAACTTCCCGAACAATATTTGATGTCCATTGTAGGAAGAATGCCACGAGTGTGTTCAGCGGTTACAGTATATCTGCAAAAGGTGGTTACTTTGATGAGTCAAAAATTTAGATTAAATTTTGTTAAACAAATTGATTCTATGATTTCTTTTTTATCTCCAATTGTTTATTTGTTCTATGCTTTAATTTCAGAGTACATTGAGACATTAACCTGCGTAAATTTCAATAAAAACTGGAAAAATGGGGGTGTTCTAAAACTTTTGACCGGTAGTGTACCTTGCATCCGAACTGGTCCAAGCATTTGGATTCCTTGTCTGGCGGCTGGGAGCTCATATGCTGGAGCCGTTTGGTCCTGCCATGAGCAGCTGTCAGCACCACTGCATCCTCCTTAGGTTGTTCGCCTGTGAATGGCTCGTTTGTCGGGGTGCGATACAGCCTGTCCACTTTCTAATGAATGGCAGAGGCTGTTGAAGGGTGTTTCCAGGCTAACCTGGTGGCATCTTGAAAGGGTGCCACCAAGGGTGGTATCACTAAGGGCTTAGGCTCATTCATCCCCATAAAATGAGTGAGCTTTTTTCTCTCTCTGGGTCCAGATCTTCTGTTTCCCATTGGTTTAAAAATTGGATGTGATGCATCACATCCAAAAATGTAGGATCGTCCGGGGAGAGCGGGGTGAATCTCCCTGAGGATCCAGGTGAGGGAGAGGAAAACTCCCTGAGGATCTGGAGGAGAAAGAGGAATCTGAGTCGGATGACCTCAAGGAGGCCCTTCAGCGCGACGCCAATGTCGCCTCCTGTGATGCCTGGAGGACACCCAAGACCTACGTCTGTGTCATCCAGAGGACCTGTCATTGTAGCAGAAGATGGTTCCCTGGGTGGAGGTGGTGATCGCAGTGGCCATTGGGGAGAGCCCACTGGGTGAGGCTGAGGTGTTGGAACCAGGGGCTCCTTGGGGATAATATCTTTCTTGACTGTATCCCACCAGGAACAGAATAAGTCCATTATGTCTGCCTGAGAGACTATGGCTGGAGCCGACAGGCCTGGTGTCTCTGGGTCATCAAGCTCCTTGGGCAGTGGAACTGACAGCTTGTCTGGAGCTGATGGATGCTTGGGTGACTTAGGCTTCACTGGCATCTGATCCTTGGGGTGACAGCAGGGCAGACGGCAGGTTGGCTGGCTGGCCTGGTGTTTGGCCACCTGACACCCGAGAGTCTGGTGTCAAGGGAGACAACTCCTTGGCCAGTGGCTGATCCCCTCGTGGCAGTTGCTTCAGGGGTGTAGGCGGAGGCATAGACTTCTGGGACCCCGAAGGCGAAGGCGCTGAGGACGATGGGGTCGAGCGCCGGGGATCTGGAGCCCAGTGCTTAGGAGAGTGGATGTCAGAGTGTGAGTCCTGCTCCATACGCCTCTTCCTGTCATCAGACCCAGCAGAATGATCTGATGAAATGGAGGAAGCCTTAACCTGGTGCAGGGTGATGCTGAAGCTGTCGCCTGCCCCTTGACCGACTGCATCCCTTGATTTAGACCCGAAGGTATGACTGTAGGGTCTAAGATTTAGGGAGGGGGCCAAAGGCCCTTGCCCCAAGGAACCTCCACCTGATGTCCTCACCTGGGCTGGAGGTTTCAAGGCCAGCATCTCGGAGGAAGCTTGGGTTGTCGGGGTGAGGGAGCAGAATCCAACCTCCTGTAGGAGGGAGGGATGGCACTGGGCATTTTCCTGTGCAGAGACCTGGAGTGGGAGTCCGAATGGGTCCTGTCCTTCTAGTGGTGATGTTTTTTCCTGCTAGACTTTTTCTCCTTTGCCTTATTAGAAATCCCTGAACCCGAAGAAGAGGGGGATCCTAGGCCCGACGGGGTCTTTTGCATGGTGGCCAACTGCTGTTCAAGTAGATAGATCTTCAGTCGATGAGTGTGGGTCCGGCAGTTGAATCTTTGGCAGTGCGGGCAGAAATCGGCGTCGTGGTCAGGCCCCAGGCAGATGAGGCAGGCCAAGAAACCGTCCCTGGCCAGGATCTGCTTCCTGCATGCACACTTGAATTTCCGTCACTGAGAAGAGGAAGATGGAGAGGACATACACCAACGATGCAGTATCTAAAGGTGATAGAAAAGGTAGAAAGTAGTCGCAACTGTGATGAAAAAATGGCGATCGACTGGTTAGCAGGAGGTATCTGTGGAGCCAATATGAACGGGTCGACGGCAGGAAAAGAACTGGGGCATGGCTGGGGACTTCCCCCTTTTTACCATTGGGTGACGGAGGTAGTCAGATGTCAGGTGGCGGTCCCCGCTGGGTACTGCTAGTTAAGATGTTTCCATGGGGTCCTAGTGCCTGGCAGCATAGTCCTTATGGTGTAGCCTGCGTCAAGATCTGTAACTCGAAGTGAGATCACTGTTTATCACAGTAATATTGTTTCTTCAAGGGGATCCCTCAGTATGCTTAGCTAATGCAGTTAGCCTGGTAGGTTCAACTGCCCCGGAGAGTGGAACTTATGTAAATTAGAGAATGTTGGAAGTGGAACTAGAATGTAGTTCAGATCTCTGCCCCTGGGTGCTGCTGCATTCTACAGGCTAACATCAGATTAATTTTGAGCTATGTGGGCAGTAGCCACCCATATATACTAACCTAACCTATTCTAAGTAGCAATGAATAAAGAAAACAATGGCCCATTCGGGCGATCTATGACAAACACACCAAATAGAAAAACCCTGTGAGTAAACGGCAAGTAATGTTCAGAGATACAGAAAACTGGCACTTCTCGAAGAGGAACCTTTTCAGGTTCTGGCAGGGGAGACAGGGAAGGAGATTTAAGCATACTGAGGGGATCCCTTGGAAGAAACAATATTACTGTGGTATGTAATGATCTTACTTCGAGATACAGCTCTTGCAGCAGGTTACACCATTAGGACTGAAGGCGTCAGGCAGCAGGACCCCACGGAAAACTTCTAGCTTGCTACATACAGTGGGGGATTGCCCCTGACATCGGCCCCCACCCCCGACATCCCTTACATCATAAAAAGGGTGGTCCCCCAGCATCCACCAGTTCTTTTCCCCGCTGTCGACTGGCAAGCATCAGCTCCACGGATCCTTTCAGCAACCGATCGACGCCATCACTAAAGTATTTCTTATTATTTTCAATATTTCGTAAAATATTTCCATTTCTTTCTATATGTTGTCTTCCCCAATGTCCTCCATAGAAAAACAGTAGAACGAGGATCTGCCACCAAAAAGTTTCGGAGACCTTCCCCTCAAACAAAAATTAGCAGCAATGCAGAAAAGTACCTCCTCCAGGGAAGGCTCCTCTCATAAGTCGGGGAAACACAAGGAAAAAGGGAACTGGAGAAAGAGTGCTCCCCATGCAAGTCCCGTACATCTGACTCCAGGGGGAGTTCAGACTCAGCCAGCCGCTCTGCCAGATCTCCATCTCGGTCTAAGGCCCAAAAACCTCCAGCCAAGGTCCAGACATCCGGTGGCTCCGGTTTGGGAACCACATTCCAGCCTCTGAAGATTCGTCCCCAGGTTCACTCCACCAGCCGGTCTTTGGGCTCTGTAGGCTGGTCTTTCGCTACAGACCGCACAGTCAAGGCATCCTCAGTAATGGGCTCAGACTCCATGGACTAGCGCTAGGGCTCTGACCAGTCGAGGTCAGCCTCTCGGCCCCCCAAAAGCCTTACGTCCTTAGGGACATCTGCTAAATGGACCACAGACCAGACATCCATTAAGAGGACCACGGACCCTAAATGGACCATGGACCAATGACCACTGGCTGAGGTCCACACCCAATGATGGGATGACGATGCTGCCACCATACCCGAGGTTGGTCTGTTCCGACAGATGTACGTACAATGAGTACACCAACACCGGGGTCGGACATCTGAACGACGACTGTGGCAGTTTAAGTTGAGAGCCCCCCCCTTTATTGTGTACCACTGGACACTCCCCTCTTTCTTAACCCTGTTTCAAAAATCTACTGCAGTAGTACTCTCTGTGTTATCTTGGTCTCTCTTGACCTTTATTTTCAGCACTCTACCATAATGGGGTGGCCTCCTTTCATGGTATTCTTTTTCTTTACTTCCCAGCTAATTTCTACTTTGTTCCATGATGGTACAGGTATAAAGGGTATATTAGTCTCCCGTATGCTTGTTTTCAGAGGTGGAATTGAGACACAATGACAAACAGAGTGGGCTATGTCCCGTGCATTGTTTTTTTTTTAAAAGAGCCAAACTCCTGCGAGAATTAAGTCCTGCACACTGATTGGTAGGAATGGCAGGTCAGTGCAAAAACAGAGTCTATCCCCTTCACTTAAACCCTGTTAACTAGGTGCACATTGCCACAAAAGCATAGTTTTCCCTGATAGTAAAAGTAGTATATGTAAAATGGAGCCTTGCTCTCATAGAGGGCTTCAGTTTAGAACAAGACACTCACTCTAGCTCTTCTCATAGTAATGCTCCATTTCAGGTCTCTGAGACCTGATAATTATTCTTGGAGCTAATCAATTTGCTTTCTCTCCAAACTGCATGCATTCCATGCAAATTGTGATTTTGTTTGCTGTTAGCAAGGTGCGGTCCCCAGGAATGCATATGCGCACCTTGCGGTAGCGAGATTCCATTTTTATTTTAGGTTGTCCTAAATATAAAGGATACTGTGTACTGCAGAGTAATTCACATTTGGGGGTGATATTCTTACAAAGCTTTACCCTTTCAAACAAGTCCAGTCTCTTTTAAAATAAGAAACCCAGGGAGAATGCAGGCATGGAAATTATGGGCATCCCATAATGTTTTGAATAGCCCATAATTTCACGAGCGCCCGGACATTTAGTCGGCGTACAGACTGATACTTTTGGGTTCATGATTAAAGTTGTTACTTCACGGCTGTTCTGAGAAATAAGCCCTATACTTTAGCTGCTA
Source organism: Neoceratodus forsteri (assembly GCA_016271365.2). Taxonomy (NCBI): domain Eukaryota; kingdom Metazoa; phylum Chordata; order Ceratodontiformes; family Ceratodontidae; genus Neoceratodus; species Neoceratodus forsteri. The sequence continues at coordinate 427,071,873 of CM028138.1, forward strand.
GCAAGTTTTAAAAAACACTGGTTATAATTTCCCCAGGATACTCTCAGTTCACCCTTTTGAAAGTAGTGATAAGAAATGAAAATGGGACATCCTGTAAGCTCTGTATGCCTGCTTAGGTGGTATTGAGTTTACTAAAGGGCTGGCGGCCCCCTAGTGGACCTCTATTACAGTACAAAAATAGTGATGTCATGAACTGAAGGAGGAGACAAGGGTCATTAGAGGACCCTTATCTATTCTATTTGTACTATAGATCCTAATGTTCTATACATTTTAAGCATAATTTCAGATCAAGTAAAGTTTGTTACATCTAGTAGAGAATGAAGCCCCATTTCATGTATTAAATAGAGAATAAAGTATGGGGTGGTGTGTGTAATGAGAAGTTTACACACACCACAGGGGTTAGATGCTACATAAACCCCGAGAGCGAAGCTCGAGGGGTTTGTACAACATCTAACCAGTAGTGTGTGTGTAAACTTCAGCTACACACACACTATATTTTATTTTATATAATTGCAGGGTCACATTTTTTTCATCTCAGCAATTGTATAAAATACCAGTTAACATGAATGAATGGAAGCCCTAAAGTAGCTATAAAGATGGAGTAATGGAAGCAGTAGTCTTACTTCGTTGTTGGGCTGGAAATATTTATTTTTCACTAAGAACGAGGAACTGTTGGCTAATAATGAACATTTTAATATTAAAATATTAAGAAGATTAACTGTTGGTAAAGCATAGTTGAAAAGTCTGATCAAAATTTGTCACTTTGTTGTTGGTCTGGAAGTATTTACTTTTTAGGAGGAACTAGAAACTGTTGGCTAACAAAGAACATTTTAACATTAAAATATTAAGATTAACTGTTGATAAAATGAAGTTGAAGGGTCTGAGAGAGTTTGTGACTGAGAGGGAAAAAGTCAGATGCTAGGCTCTTTTCCAGTAGTTGGTAGGTGCTGTTGGTCACTCGGGCAGTTGCAGCATGTGACCTGTAGAGGGAGGAGAATGAGAAAGCCAGACATCTGTAGAGGTTAGGGAGCATGTAAAAAGTTATAGCGCTACAGTTTGCTGAAGTGAATATTTTTTCGAAATAAATGAGATTTTTTTTTAGAGTTTGCAGGCAGCTTAGAATTAAGGAAATTGAGGTTACAGAAAGACTGGATGTGTGATGCACGTTCTGCGGCTGCGGTCTCTGGGGTAAGCGCTCGATGTGAGAGACTGACAGCAGTGTTTCAGTTGCAAGGACCGTGGTGGCTCGCGCTTTTCTCATAGGAAAGTGGTGCATGTTTGCCATTATAAACACTCCTTTATAACAGCAAATTACAAACGCTTTTTCCTATGGGAAAAAACATGACCCAGTTATTATGATAGGATTATTTTCTGTATTAGAATAGGGGGTGGATCATATGACTAATGATGTCATGTTTTGTTGTATATAAAAAGACCTGAAGTCAAGATGTGTTCAGATAGGTTTTGGAGCACAGATGATGGTGGTCAGGCTGCAAGGGAAGCAAGTACCACTCTGTGGTAGCACTTGGAGTTAAAGTGCTGATATTTAGTCAGACATTTGGAATTACGTTTATTTTCTTCTTTTCCTGAAGTTTTCTTTATTTTGTTTTTGTTATAATAAATATTTCACACTCCAGACTTGGGTGTGTCTGCAAGAGAAAACTTGTGTCAAGTGTTGTCACTATCCACAGCCATTCACAAGTCGATTCCGTAAAAGGGGTTGCTAGGGTAGCAAACTGAGGGATAAATCTCCTATAATATCCTGCTAATCCTAGGAAAGAGCGTACCTGTCTTTTTGTCTCGGGGATTGGGCATTGTGCTACCGCTTCTACCTTTGAGATCTCAGGTTTAATAAGTCCATTACCCAAGATAAACCCTAAATATCGGGTCTCCTGCATGGCAACTGTACATTTTGAGGGGTTAATTGTCATTCCTGCCTGCTGAATCGAGCTTAAGGCAGCTTTTAGGTGTTTTAAGTGGGTCTCCCAATCCTGGCTAAAAACAACGTCATCTAGGTAAGCTGTACAAAAATTATTATGGGGTGCCAGCACCTGATCCATGAAACGTTGAAATGTAGCTGGGATGCCATGCAATCCAAATGGCATGGTTTTAAACTGAAAAAAACCCACAGAAGTACTGAAAGCTGTCTTCTCCTTGGCAGACTTAGCCAAAGGGATCTGCCAGTATCCCTTCATTAAGTCAAGGGTGGAAATATATTTGGCATTGCCAATGCATTCTAAAATATCATCCACCCTTGACATAGGATAGGCACGAACTATGCCACTTGGTTTAGGCCTCGATGTTAGACAAGAAGGTCACAGAACCCATTCTAGCTCCATAGTGGGGGAAGGGGTTCTACTCCCGCTTCTTCTTGGTTCCCAAGAAGACAGGGGACCTACGCCCAATTCTAGATCTGAGCCTCCTGAATAACTACATAAGAGTACAAAAGGTTCAGGATGGTTGCCATGCCGGGCATTCTCCCTATGCTGCATCAAGGGGACTGGCTTTGTTCCCTAGACATGCAGGATGCCTACCTCCACATCCTGGTTCTTCCAGCCACAGGAGGTTCCTGAGGTTCACCTTTCAGGGGAGGCATTTTCAGTTTCGGGCCTTGCTCTTCGGCCTTTCCTCGGCATCGTGAGTGTTCATGAAGTGCCCAGCAGTAGTGGCAGCGGCCCTCAGGAGGCAGGGACACTTTGTTTATCCCTACCTCGATAATTGGCTACTGACTGTTGCCACAAAGGATCGGCTTCTGGACACCCTGGAGGATACCTTCAGTTTGTTCATCTCCCTAGGGATTACTCTGAACATACTCAAGTTGTCCCTGAGGCCATGTCAAAGGCTACAATACATCGAGGCAATCTTGGACACTGAGCAAGGGAAGGCTTTCCTCCCACCAGATAGGGCAGTATGCCTTTGGCCCTCAAGGTTTCAGCTGCTTGCCAGGTCCCAGTTTGGACCATGCTCCAGCTCTTAGGCCATATGGCTGAAGCCACAGTGACCATTCCCTCAGCATGCATATTTATGAGGGTCCCTCAGTGGCCCCTCAGAGTGCAATGGGATCAGAGGGAAGCTGATCTAGACCAGGCAGTCCTGTTCTCCAGAGCAGTGATCCAGACTCTCTCTCTTGGTGGCTCTCCCCCTAGAATCTGGAAACCAGAGACCCCTTTCAGAGAGAAACCCCATCTCAGATTCTAACAACTGATGCCTTGGGCCTGGGTTGGGGGCTCATTTTCAAAATTTACAAATGCAGGGTACATGGTCACCCCTATAACTGTTCCTCCATATCAATATTCTGAAGACGAGGGTTCTTTACGCTTTGCAAGCATTTCAACCGGACCTTCGTCCAGGCCCCCTGTTGATTCAGATGGACAATATGTCAGTTGTTTATTACATCAGCAAACAAGGGGGGAGACACATTTCTATCCTCTCTGTTGGGAGGCAATGAGAATGTGGTTCTGGGCTCTAGACCATGGCCTACTGCTCACCGCAGTTCATGTTTCAGCAATCCAAAACACCTTGACTGACACCCTAAGCCGGCCACAGTCGAGGACTCACAAATGGGAACTCCTGCAGTCTGTGGCGGACAATCTCTTTCGAAGATGGGGTCGTCCAGAGCTGGACCTCTTCAAGTTCCCCCGTGCAATGCAAAACTGCCCAGGTTTTGCTCGCTCCATCAAGGGCCTGGTGTTTTCTGGTGAGATGCATTGTCCCTCTGCTGGGCAGGGAGGTTTATGTATGCCTTCCCTCCCTTTTATCTTCTGCAAAGAGTTCTACTCAAACTCCAAGTGGAGGGTGTGGAGATGATCCACATAGCTCCACTTTGACATCGCCAGATATGGTTCCCTCTACTGCAGCAGCTGATGGTGGAACCTCCAATTCCCCTGCCCTTGTCATCCCGCTTACTGCCACAAGAGCAGGGCAGACTGGTTCACCCTAACTTCCGGTCCCTACATCTGCATGCATGGCATCTGCAGACGTAGCCACTTCTCATTCTGGAATCTCCTCTAGAGTGGCCGAGGTTCTGGTGGCAGCCAGAAAATCATCCACTCAGGCTACCTGTGCCATGAAGTGGAAACACTTTAGCTTGTGAGCCACTAACAGGGGTCTGGACCCTCTTCTGTGCCCTCTAAATGCTGTCCTCAAGCACCTCCTCTCCCTGATAGATGCGGGGCTCTGCTACTATTCCATTAAGGTGCATCTTTCTGCAATCTCTGTCTACCAAGCATCGGTGGATGGCAATTGTGTTGCCCAGTCTGATTTGGCCCGCACTTTCTTGAGAGGAATGCTTCATCTTAAGCCTCCCATTCAGGATCCTATCCCTCCGTGGGACCTTTTATTTTTGCTAGAGAAACTTACATTGCCTCCCAGAGCTGCGCTTTCTGTCATGGAAAGTGTTGTTTTTGATTGCCGTAACTTCTGCCCTGAGGATTTCCGAGCTTCAGGCTCTTATGTCCAAAGAGCTGTATTTAATTTTCCACAAGGACAGGGTGTCCTTGAGGACTAATCCTAAGTTCCTGCTTAAGGTAGTGTGCCAATTTACCCTTAATAAGGACATTAGTCTTCTAGTCTATTACCCAGAGCATTCTAGTCGGGGGGGGGGTTGGCCTTCTTCACACTCTGGATGTACATAGAGTGCTTCGGTACTATACTGACTGCATTCGAACTTTGAAAAAGTCTGGCCAGCTTTTTGTTTCTTTTGCCCTGAGAACTCTGGGGGCACCAGTGGCAAAGCAGACTGTTTCCAGATGGCTTGTTTATTGCATCACCTTCTGCTACAACAAGTACAACAAACCCTTACCAGGCTCGGTTATGGGCCACTCCACTAGGGGTGTTTCCGCCTCCTTTGTGGCACTTCGTAACATGCCTGCAGCAGATATCTGCATAGCAGCTACTTGGGGCTCAGTGCACACCTTTGTGAAGCACTACAGCCTGGACGTTGCTTCCCATCAGAGAGCCAGGTTTGGTCTCGTGATGCTTTAGGGCCTTTTATCCTGAAGCTTCCTGCTACCTTAGTTTCCACCTCCCTAACTGGGATCCAGTTAGCACTGCTTGGCACTCAGTCCTTATTTTGTAACCTGCTGTAAGAGCTCCAACTCAAAGTAAGACAGTAAAGTTACGTAAGAACTTATCGTAACAGTAGATCTTCCGAGAGGAGCTCTTGCAGCAGGTGGTTTTTTCCCTCCCCACTTCCCCCTGGTCTTTTTCTCCTTTTTTCCCTACGCTTGAAAGGGTTATCCTCTTCACCTCGGTTCTCTGTTTCTTGATTAGCCGGGTCTCCGGTGGGAGAACTGAGTTGTGGCTGGGGACCTCCCCCTTTTTACCACTGGTGGACGTCAGAGGCGGGCTAACGTCAGGGGGCGGTCCCCGCTGGGTACTGCTAGCTAAGACATTTTCGTGGAGTCCTAGTGCCTGACAGCATAGTCCTTATAGTGTAGCCTGCTGCAAGAGCTCCTCTCGAAGATCTACTCTCATGGTAAGTTCTTACATAACCGTACTTTTTCTTACTTACTATAGTAATATTGTTTCTTCCAAGGGATCCTTCATTATGCTGAACTAATGCAGTTTGCTTGGTAAGTTTAGCTGCCCCAGAGAGAGGGGAATGTATGTAAATGATGGAACTTAGAACAATTTTCTAACCTCCTCCTCATGGTGGAGCTGTGCTTCACTAGTCAACGTCAGATTTATTTAGAAGGCCTATAGGGCAGTAGCTAAGAACCTAATAGTCTATCCTATACTGTACCTAGAAGGTTAACTACCACTTAAAACACCAAATGATTGGCCTCCTAGGCCAGAGTATGGCAGAGTAAGATTAGAACTGATTGTGGAAAACCAACAAGCAACACTCAAACAATTAAGAACCAAACCACTGATTCTTGGAGAACCTTTTCCAGGTTCTGGAAGGGAAGGAAGGGTGGGAGATTTAAGCATAATGAGAGATCCTTTGGAAGAAACATACCAAGTGATTTTTTTTTCTTCAAACCTCAGGAATCCCTCATGCTTAACTAATACAGACTACAAAGCAGTACCTTAGGAGGCTGGTTAGAGAACTTGAGGAAAAGGTTCAGCAAGACCACAGTGCCAAACCTGGTATCTATTTTGTACTGCACATCCAAGCAATAGTGCTTTGTAAAGGTGTGTAGTTTTCCAGGTGGCTGCTTTACAAATTTTTTAGCAAGGTAATATCCCTTGCAGCTGCCACAGAGGCAGCAGTGTACAAGTGGAGTGTGCCATAAGGCCTTGAGGTGGCAACTTGTCAGCTTTAGAACAGCAGAACTAGATGCAGGAGATTATCCTGTGAGCAACAGTCCTTTAAGAAGCTGGCCTGCCCTTCCCCATTTCACCATACATGAGGAAGAGCTGTGAGTGGGAAGGTCCAAAGTCCTTAGTATGTTCCAGATACTGGCTAAGTGACCTCTTGACGTCCACACTGCTCACCGGGACTAGACTGTTCTGTAAAGAACACTGGGAGAGTGATGGACTGGTTTACACAAAACTCAGACACCACCTTAGGAAGAAATTTCCTGTTAGTCCTAAGGACTACCTTGTCCCTGTGGAATATAATGGTTAGGGTCAGTGCAGAGAGCTTGCAGTTCTCACACCCTTCTGGCAGAAATTTTGGCCACTAGGAAGACTAACTTCCAGGTGACATACTTCAAGTCTGCAGTGGCCATAGGCTCAAAGGGCGGTTCCATGAGTTTGGCTATGCAGAGGTGGAAATCCCAGGCAGGGACTGGCCCCCTAACAGTGGGATACAGATGCAGAAAACCCTTAAAAAACTTCTTGAAAATGGGGTGTGAAGCCACCGTTTTCTGATTACTAGCAGAAACAGCTGCCAAATGTACCTTAAGGGTTGAAGGGCAGAGGCCCAGAGCCTGCAAGTGCACCAAGTAGTCCAAAAGTATGGGCAGATCTGCCCAAAGGGGACTGAGATGCTTAGGAGCACCACAGGGAAAACCATTTCCATTTTGAAGCATATGACTTTCTGGTGGCAGGCTTCTTGGAAACCCTGAGGATCTTGAGGACCGCCTCTGAAAATTGAAAATTAGAGTATTCTAGCTCTTCAAGAACCGGGCCTTGAGGCACAGTGATTTGAGGTTCAGAGAGGTTACTCTGTCCTGAGACACTGTCAGTAGATTGTGTCTCTGGTGTGGACGAATGGGCTGTCTGATGGAGAGGGCCAGGAGCTGGGGGTACCAGGGCTGTCTGGCCCAGTCTGGGACTACTAATATCATGGTTCCAGGCTGGCTCAACTTTCAAGAGAGCTCACAGCAGTACATGAAATGGAGGGAAGGCATACAGGAACCTCCCCGACTAGTCCAGGGCCAGGGCATTCATGGGGACTGAGCCCATTGCTGGAGGCCTGCAACAAAAGAGAGGGAGCTGGTAGTTATCTTTGGTAGTGAACAGATCTATTCATGGTGTGCCCCATCTACTGAAGATGTGGCCAAAATCTGCTTGTTCCGAGACCAATCATGATGCCCTGCCTGTTCCTGCTGAGGGAATCTGCCAGGACATTGTCCTTTCCTGGAAGATGAACTGCTGATAGCTGCACTTCCAGTGAGCAACTGTGCTTCCCTTTTTATTTCTGTAATACACGGCAGCGGTGGTGTCTGTCCTGACCAGGATCAACTGGCCCTTTATCTGGGAAGCAACAATTGGAGGGCAAGAAAGGCTGTCCTTAGTTCCAAGAGGTTTATGTGCTCTTTGGACTCCTGATGAGACCACACGCCGCTTATGGTTAGGTCGTCCAGGTGGACTCCCCAGCCAAGAAGGGAGGCATCCATTATCAAGATAACTGTGTGAGTTTGTAGTTGAAAGGGCATTACCTCCCTGAAGTTGTCCCTTCCCCCAGTGCAGGGCTTGTAACAGTTTTGTCACCGGCACTAATCGTAAAAGAGGATGCCTCTTTTGGGACCAATGGGCACTTAAGTGGTACTGAATGACCCTTATCTGGAATCTGGCCCCTGGCACATCAGCTGTGGTTGAGGCCATATGTCCCCAGATGAAGGAGCTAGCTAGATCTAGGTTTTCCATTCTTTCTTGGGGAAGGAATGCCCTGCTCTAGAGGACATCCAGCTCTGCTCCTATGAACTCCAGTATCTGTACTGGTCCATTTGGGACTTTTGAATACTTATGAAATCCCAGTGTCTTCAAGGTTCTCGAGTCAGCTGGGGGGAATCCTTGACCTACTGGTGTGACTTTCCTGCGACTAGCCAGTCATCCAGGTAAGAGAAGACCATTACCTTCTTGTCTCCCGAAACATGCTGCCACCATGGCCAAGCACTTAATGAACACCCTGGAAGAAAATATTACTCACTGTAGTAATATTGTTTCTTCCAAGGTGTCCTTTAGTATGCTTGACAAGTGCAGATTGCCAGCTGGGTTCAGCTGCCCCAGAGGTGGAGTCAATGGTAATGAGCCTTGGGAATTGACCAATGAGGAGAGTGCAAGAGGGTTTGTTGCTAGCAGTCAGCCTAAAGGGCACCAGAAATATTTAGCAGCTGTAAGGGGCAAAACAAGGCCCCAAGTATGAGCTCTCACAACAGGAATAAAAATTATCAAAAAAGACATTAACAATAGAAAAACACCAAAAACTGTGAAACACTTTGCTTCAAAGCAACAAACAGTGAATAAATAGGCAAAGGTAAAGGGATGCAAAGCCATCCTCAGTCAGGTTATGAAGGGGAGGATGGCGGGAGGTCAAGCATAATAAAGGACACCTTGGAAGAAACATTACTACAGTGAGTAATTTTTTCTTCTCACCACGGGGTCCTTTAGTATACTTGACAAGTGCAGACTACAAAGCAGTACAGCTGGGAGGCAGGTACAGAACCTACTTAGGAAAGAGGCTCTGCAGGCCCACCCTACCAAATTTGGCATCTGATTTGGATTGTACATCCAAGCAGTAGTGCTTTGTAAAGGTACGTACAGTTTTCCAGGTGGCTGCTTTCCAGACATCGAACAGGGGAATATCCCTTGAGGCTGCCACTGTGGCAGCAGTGCCCCTAGTAGAATGGGCCCTGAGGCGGCTGCTTGCCAGCTTTACTGTAAAAGAACTGAATGCAAGAGACTATCCAATGTGAAATAGTCCTCTTGGTGGCTGGTTTTCCCTACCTACCTACCTCCCCATAAGTGAGGAAAACTGAGAATGGGAGTCCCCGAACTGCTTGGTATGCTCCAGGAGTAGGGTCAGGGCTCTTTTTACATCCAAGCTGTGAAGCTTATGCTCACCTGGAGTGGATTTTTCTGTGAAAAACACTGGGAGAGTGATAGACTGGTTCAGGTGGAACTCAGAGACCACCTTAGGCAGGAACTTCCTATTTGTTCTAAGTACTGCCTTGTCCCTGAGGGCAATGATGTAGTTAGGCTCAGTACACAAGGCCTGCAACTCTGAAATCCTTCTGGCAGAAGTGATGGCAACTAGGAAAACGGTCTTCCAGGAGTCACACTTCAGGTGAGTAGTAGCCATGGGCTCAAAAAGGGGTTCCATGAGCTTGGCTATGCACAGGTTCAAGTCCCATGGAGGGACAGGTTCCCTTAGCAGGGGTGAAGATGCAGCAGGCCTTTGAAAAATTTCTTGAAACTAGAATGAGAAAGGACAGATTTCTCTTTCCCAGCAGAGATAGTAGGCAGAGTGGCCTTGAGAGGATTTATCTGCTTACCTCTACACCACAAAGAAAACCTTTTCCACTTGGAAGCATAGATCTTCTTATTACTTGTTTTTTAGCCATGTGAAGAATCTCTTGGACTTGTTCAGAGTTCTGAGAATTAGAATACTCTTAACTCCTCAAGAACCAGGCCTTGAGGTGAAGAGACTCTATGCTGGGATAAGCTACCCCCCATCTGAGGCAGAGTCAGGAGACTGTAGCTTGGTGGCAGGTGAACAGGATTCCTGACCAAGAGAGCAAGGAGTGGGGAATACCAGGGCTGCCTTGCCCAGTCTGCAGCCACTAGGATCATGGTGGTTGGTCCCTGAGTTTCAAGAGAGTTCTGTGTATCAGAGGAAAAGAAGGGAAGGCATAGAGGAACTTCCCTGCTCAATCTAGAGTCAGAGCATCTACTGGGAGTTTACCCAGAGCTGGGGGTTTGCAACAGTAAAGTGGGAGTGGATGGGAAAGTGGGAGTGATCCCCCTTCACAAGAGTGGAAGCAAGGCAGAGGCAGGAAACTACAGACCTGTTAGATTGACCACAATGGTAGGGAAAATGATGGAATCACTTCTGAAAGAAAGAACTGTCGAGTACCTATAGGCCAGCAGGGCACAGGACCCAAGGCAGCATGGACTCACAGCAGGATTTCTTTGACTGAGTGACCAAAGTAGTAGACCGGGGGGCATAGATATGGCCTTCTTAGACTTTAGCAAGGCATTTGACGCAGTACCACACAAAGATTAATAAACAAATTAGTCAGCCTGGGAGTGGATCCCAGGGTGGTAGCCTGGGTAACAAACTGGCTGGATAACAGGACACAGAGGGTAATGGTAAACGGAGCAAACTCTGGAGAAAGGGGAGTTACTAGTGGGGTACCACAGCGTTCAGTACTGGGACCGGTACTCTTTAATGTCTTTATAGGTGACATTGCGGAGGGGCTGGAAGGAAAAGTATGCCTCTTTGCAGATGTCACAAAGATCTGCAACAGGGTTGATATACAAGGAGGGGTGGAAAGGATGAGAAGAGACTTGGCAAGGTTGGGGCAATGGTCAAGAGTATGGCAGCTTAGTTTCAATGCAAAGAAGTGCAAAGTAGTACACCTGGGAAACAAAATCCCAGGGGAAGAGTACACAATGGGGGGGAGGAGGTACTAACAACAACAAAAATGGAAAGGACCCTGGGGGCACTCATATCAGATGACCTTAAGCTAGGCAAGCAATGTGAGAAAGCAGTAAGGGAGGCTGGGGGGATTCTGGGATGTACAGGGAGAGGCATCACCAATAAAAAGCAGGTAGCTGTTATCCCTCTGTACAGACAGTTGGCGAGACCCCATCTGGAGTACTGCGTGTAGTTCTGGAGACTCCATCTCTGCAAGGACATGGACAGGAGGCAGTCCAGAGGATGGCAACCAAAATGGTGCAGGGTCTGCACCAGAAGCCATATGAAGAGAGACTTAAAGAGCTTAATATGTATGCCCTTGAGGAAAAGAGGGAGAGGGGGGGACATGACAGAAAATAGCAGTTATGCAAGAACTTACCGTAACAGAGAGGTTCCTGCAGTAGGTCTTCACAAGTAGGACCACACCCCCAGCATCACGATCGCACAGCAAAATTGTAGCTAGCAATCATCTGCGCAGACTGCCCCCAGCATCAGGTGATGGACGTCAGCGTGACTATGAATAGAGGCAGTCCCCCTGCCCGTCCTCCAGTTCTTCCTCCGGAGACCTCAAAGAGGAAGCAGAAAAAAGGAGTGGAAACTCCTGGGACCCTGAGCCCTGGATAAAACAAAGTCCTGGGAAGGGATTAAAGAGGGGAAAAAGACACAGCAGCTGGGGGAAGGTGGGTGGGAAATCTAGACCTACTGGAGGAACCCCTCTTGAAGATCTACTGTTACGGTAAGTTCTTATGTAACTGCTATATCTTACTTCGAGAGGGTTCCTGCAGTAGGTCTTCACAAGTAGGACTGAATACCAAGCAGTCAAGTAAAAAAGGAGGAGTCGGAGATGAGGTTCCGGGAAGAGGAAAATGTCTGCCAACTACAATTCACTCATGACAGAAGACCTTGCAGAACTGCTAGACCGAAGCCAGCCCTGCACCTAGAAGCAATGTCCAGACTGTAGTGTTTCATGAAAGTGTGGACAGAGGACCAAGTGGCTGCTGCACATATGTCCATAGTGGACACATTCCTAAAAAGGCAGTGGATATGGCTACTCCCCTAGCTGAGTGGCCCTTAACCGTCCCTGGAAGGGGCTTGTCATACTTCTGGTAAATGGAATGTATACAAATTTGCCAGCCACCTAGACAGAGCCTGTTTTGAAATAGCCTTGCCCTGGCAATAAGGAGCAAAGGCTACAAAAAGTTGGTTCAACTTGTGAACCTCCTTAGTCCTTGATAAGTAATATCTCAGAATCCTGTGCATGTCAAGGGTATGCAGGAGATACTGCCCCCTGTTGGAGTGGTCAGGGTAAAATACCGGCAGTTCAACATTCTGATTTAGTGCGAGTTCCGAATCCACCTTCAGAAGAAAAGAAGGATTAGTCCGTAGAGCCACCTGGTCTCTCCATGGAAAATCAAGTAAGACTCTCTACAAACTAGAGCCTGAAGCTCTGAAACTCTTTGAGCTGAAGTGATAGCAACTAAAAAGAGCATTTTCCACACCAAAAACACATATCACTACTTGTTGCTGGCTCAAAAGGGGGCAAAGTAAGTTTTTCAAAAATAAAATTAAGATCCCAGGGGGGAAAAGGATTCCGGACTGGAGGTTTGAGGCGAAGGATCCCCTTCAAAAAAGTTCTGGAAAGCTCTAGCTGAGCCAGGGTTCTGCCCTCCACCAGAAGGTAGTATGCCAAAACTGCAGAGAGATGGACCTTCAGAGAGGAATAATTGAGGTCCAACTCTGACAGGTGCAAGAGGTACACTAAGACCTGGGAAGCTGAGCAAGAAAAGGGGTCTAGGCCTTTAGCTGTGGCCCAGATGGAAAATCTCTTCCACTTCATGGCATATGTGGATCTAGTGGAGGGTTTTCTGACCTCCACTAAGACCTGAGTGACTCAAGAAGAGATGCCATAGCGAGAAACCACTAAGTCCACAGGTGCCACGCATGAATGTGGAGCGATTTGAGGCTCAAGTGTAACAGGGAGCCCTGCTCCCGGGACAGAAGGTCGTGACAGGGAAGAAGAGGTACTGGTGGTTCCAGTGCTAACTGCTGTAGTAGAGGGAACCAAATCTGCCAAGACCATGGGGGCAATGAGGATAATGTGCGCCCCTCTGGTTGAAGCTTCAGCAGAACCTTCGGAAGGATAGGAAAGGGAGGGAAAACATATAGAAATCTCCCTGTCCAAGATAGAGACAGTGCATCTTGCCAAAAAGCACCATGCCTGGGAATGAGCGAGCAAAAGCTGGATAGTTTTGCATTGAATGGGGAGTGTCGTCAAAGCACAGGTCAGGAAACATAGGAAAACCAGGAGCAGTTGTAGAATTCACCAAAAATATTTATTTACAGTAGCAGTAACATAAAAAATAAACTTGTTCAGAATAACTATGTACAGAGAAGAAAAACAGTAGTTTTAGTTCAGTCTGTGTCCCTTTTCTTCTTCTTTAGCAGTTGCAGCTCAGCTCACTTATACGTCCTTCCACCCCTATTCTAAACAAACATCCTGTTCTTGTAAATATCAGGCAGGAGCTGCTAGAACACAGTGTGCTTCTTGAGTTGAGGCCCCCCTTTTACAAAAATACATAAAATTTGGACTCAGGTAGCCTTTGAGTTTTCCAATAGCTTTTGTAATTATCTTAAAATATAATTATATACATTTCAACAGTAATGCTATATTTTTCCAAACACAAGGGATCCCAATATCAGTTACATTTCCATACAATGATTTGTACATATTTTTATATCAGGAGATCTAGATATGCAAGGGAGAAAAACAGACAGCAAGAAAAAACAGAGACAGTGAGAGGCAAAGAACTGCGAGCCTGTCGGGTTGATTAAGTCTGAAGTCTCACAGGAAAATTTGGTTACACAACCAGACAGAGAAGAGACAGAAAAGGAAAGATCCTTGCATTTAAACACTTTCTCCATAATAAATGGGACAGGGTCCTATTCTACTCTGTCACATACACCCCCCTTCTTAAGAGGGAACCTGTTTTATCAAACAGGATTCCAAAACGTTTTATTCTCTAGTAACATTTGCTGCTTTCAGACATTAAGCACATGTACATGAGTCTCTCTCTTTTTTTATACAGTACATCAAACAGTACGGTTCAAACCCATACATTTGTTTTTCAATCTCCAGAATCCTCAATTCCTGAGCCATATCTTGACAGAAAATCAGCATACCAGATTTACCAGATTTGTGAATCACCATGTATTTAAATGGCTGCAGTGCCAGGTACCACCTTGTGATTCTGGAATTTTTATCCTTAATCTAGTTAAGCCAACAGAGAGGATAGTGATCAGTTACAACAACAAAATCAGTTCCTAATAAATAAAACTTAAGGGACTCCATGGCCCACTTTGCTGCTAAACATTCCTTTTCAATGATGGAGTACCTTTTCTCTCTGTCATGCAATTTCCTACTTATGTACAGAACAGGATGTTTCGTCCCATCTACATTTTGTCTTAGGACAGCACCTAGGCCTACCTCGGATGCAAAAATGGTTTCTCAAAGTCTGGGCTTCTCAAAACAGGGGGCAGAATATAATGCAGCCTTTATGGCTTGAAAAGCTTCATCACTCTGGAGTCCATTTCACATTATTTGGGTACTTTTTTTTTTTTGTGAGTTCAGTGAGGAGAGTAGCTAACTCAGAGAAGTTGGGAACACATATCCGATAATAACAAGCCAGCCCTAAAAATGACCTGACATTTTTCTTTGTTTTAGGGACAGGGCTGTTAGCTACAGCTTTCATTTTAGAAATCTCTGGCTTAACCCATTAGCACCATATGGCGTCAGAATCATCCACTGCTTAACCTGACCCAAAATGGCAGCATCAGACAGAATTAGTTAACTTCTCCATTTCCCAGCACATAGCCCAAATATCTGGTTTCCTGCATGCCCAGTGCACATTTAGTAGGATTAATTGTCAGACCTGCATTTTTGATAGCTTGGATAACTGCTTGTAGGTGTTCCAGGTGCCTTTTCCAGTCTGGACTGCACACCACAACATCATCCAGGTATGCAGCACAATAACCAGTGTGAGGGGATAAAATGACATCCATGTACCGCTGGAATGTAGCTGGCACACCATGTAAACCAAATGGCATGGTGGTGAACACACAGAATTCTACAGGGGTGGCAAATGCAGTTTCATCTCTGGATTCTTTAGCTAAAGGTATTTGCTGGTAACTCTTGGTGAGATTGAGGGTACTGATATACTTTGCACTCCCCAGTCTGTTCACCAAATCATCTATTCTGGGCGAAGGATAACTGTCAAATTCTGACACTTGATTAAATTTCCTAAAATCAAGGCAGATTCTAACACCCCCTTCTTTTCTGTTTACAATTACCATGGGAGATGACCAAGCACTCCTCAACTCCTCTATGATACTCAATTATTTCATTCTTTGTATTTCCTTAACCACATCAGCTCTTCACCGCTCTGGCAACATGTATGTCTTCTGCCTAATAGGACAAGCAACTCAACCCCTTTTGCTCAGCCTGGTACTGTGGTAAAAGTACTGTTTAATGATTTTAGCACAATATGAATATCTGCAGTTTGTTCTGAGGTTAAGGAAACATTCACCTTTACAGCATCAGCATTTACAGTCTGTTCCAATCTATCATAAAACTACATCAATATCTTCCTTATCAGTTGCTGGTAAAACCAGCAAAGCAGCTTTTGGCACTTTTTCAACCCATTTCTTGAGGAGGATAGCATGGTATATCTTAGTAGGATTTTTCCTGTCAGGGGTCTCAATCTCGTAGTTAATAGTGCCAGTACGTCTAAGAACCTTATAAGGTCCTTGCCACTTCATTAACAGCTTATTTTCTGTTGTAACAGTAGCAAAACCTTTTCACCTGGCTCGAAAACTTTTTCTTTTACCCCATGGTCATAATACACCTTCTGCTGGTTTTGTGCCTCTTCCTGATTATTATGGGCAATTTCAACATATTTTGCCAGCTTCTTTCTTAGGGCACACATGTAAGATGTTATAGATTTGTTTCTGAGTTGGGTTATCATCCAGAGGCCATCTTGGCTGTCTACCTACAGCATTTCAAATGGTGAAAACCCTGTTGAGGCCTGTGGCACTTCTCTGTAGGCAAAAAGTAGGTAAGGCAAGTATTGGTCCCAATCTGTCCCTTCCCCTTTTACAAACCTTTTTAACATGCGTTTTAGGGTTTTGTTAAAATGCTCAACAAGACCGTCTGTCTGAGGGTGGTAGGGGAGGTTCTTATGGCAGTGATACCTAGCAGTCTGTACAGCTCCTTAAGCAATGCAGCACCAAAAGTACTACCCTGATCAGTATTAATTTCTTTAGGTATGCCCACTCTGCTGAAAATTTTGGCACGCTCTGCTGCAACTTTTGGAGCTGTAACAGTACGCATTGGAACTGCTTCTGGGTATCAAAAAGCACAGTCACATACCACCAGGATAAATCTATTATCCTTTTTACTTTTGTCTAAAGGACCAACCACATCCATTGCAATTCTCTCAAAAGGCACACCTAGCAAGGGTAGGGGCACCTTGTCTTTCTTAGTGACTAGGGCTACTTTCTGACACTCAGCACAGGAATTACAATAGGTAGCAACATCTTCATGAACTCCAGGCCAGTAAAATCCATACAGCAATCTGGCAAGGGTGCGATCCCTCCCTGAGTGACCAGCCATAGGACTATCATGTGCTATCTGTAATAACTCTGTTCTATACTTCTGTGGTATAACCAATTGTTCTGTCTGTTCCTGTGTCTGAGGTTTAACCCAAACTCTGTACAGTAACCCGTTACATTTTTTAAACATTGGTCCGCCCTGCTTTGGTTTTACCCCAGCTGCTTAAAATAACCTTGGAGAGAAACATCATTAGCTTGTTTCAAAAGAAAATCACAATCAGTTATCAATTTAGTTTCAGCATTTCCATATTTTAACCCTTCATGTCCATCAGTTATTTGTTGCCACAGTTTCTTCAGGCTTCATCTTTCTTTCCTGGATTTCCAGGTCTTGAAGCTGTGCTCAAACAAGTCCGAATAAAAATCTTGAAAGGAAGTGTCCCCACCATCTGAAATTTTCTTTGCCTGAGCTCTTGTTACCACAGCTGCTTAAACATCAGGATTTACTCCCTCTTTGATCAACTCAGTAAATCCTGAAAATCATTTCCAATAATCACAGGTACAGGTAACTTAGGTACTACCCCCACTTTCATTTGGTGTAACAAACCCTTAAAGGTCAGAGTCACTTGGGTGGTGGGATAGTATTGAGTGTCCCCGTGGATGCAGATGACACCAGTACCTGGTCCCTCTGCACAGAATTTTCCCAGCACTTTAACATGCACTAGGGTCTGTCTGCTTCCTGAATCAATGAGTCCCTTCACAGTCTTATCCCCCACCTTCACATCTGTTAAGTACTTGCCCCAATTTGCCAAGGACAAATCTGCTCCAGTGCCACTCTCCTTACTATGACAGTTTCTTGCTAAATGGCCTGGCTTATTACAGTTACAGCAGATAACGTTTTTGGGCATAGATTTGTTACCCCCACCAGAGTTCTTATCAGGTTTAGAGTTTAAATGGGTAAAAGAGTGTCTTACCGGTGCTTGGATGTTACCTCGCTGCCGTGGCATCTATCTGGCCATTTGGTAGTCCTTGACCAAAGAAAATAACAGTTATGTAAGAACTTACCGTAACAGGAGATCTTTGAGAGAGGTTCCTGCAGTAGGTCTTCACATATAGGACTGTGCCCCCTCGCGTCAGGTTCCAGTGGCAAACTTGTAGCTAGCAATCATCAGCAGGCATTGCCCCCGACATCAGGTGATGCGACGTCAGCCCGACTATAAAAGGGCAGTCCCACACCCGCCCTCCAGTTCTTTTCCACTGGAGACCTAAAGAAAGACAAGCAGAAAGGAAGGAGTAACAACTCCTAGGACCCTGTGCCCTAGCTAGACCTATGGGCTAGTTAGGATGAAAAAGAAAAATTTCCAGGAGCTGGGGGAAGGTGGGTGGGAAACTGGACCTACTGCAGGAACCTCGCTTGAAGATCTACTGTTACAGTAAGTTCTTATGTAACTGCTATATCTTACTTCAAGAGGGTTCCTGCAGTAGGTCTTCATATATAGGACTGAATACCAACCAGTCTAAGAAGGAGGAGGAGTCAGAGACAGGGTTCCGGGAGGAGGAAGATGTCCATCAACTAAGGTTCTGCCTTAGGACAGAAGACCTTGCAAAACTGCAAGGCCGAAACCAGTTCTACGCCTAGAGGCAATGTTCAGACTGTAGTGTTTAGTGAAGGTGTGGACAGAAGATCAAGTGGCCGTTGCGCAGATCTCTGCAGTCGAGACATTCCTGAAAAAAGCAGTAGACGTGGCCACGCTTCTAGTGGAGTGGCCTTTAACCGCCCCCGGGTCTTTCCATTTTTCTGGTAAGTGTAGTGAATACAGTTAGCCAGCCACCTAGATATAGTCTGCTTCGAGATGGCCTTGCTCTGGCACCGGGGGCGCAAAGGCCACAAACATTTGATTCGATTTACAAACCTCCTTAGTCTGGGAGGTATAGTACCTCAGGATCCGATGCACATCCAAGGTGTACAACAGATATTCCCCCCGCTGGAATGCTGGGGATAATAGACTGGCAGTTAGACACTCTGGTTGAGTCTCATCTTTGAAACCACTTTCGGAAGTAAGGAAGGATTAGTCCTCAGGACCACCTGGTCCTTGTGAAAAATCAAATAAGGCTCTCTGCAAACAAAGACCTGAAGCTCTGAAACTCTTCGAACTGAAGTAACAGCAACTAAAAACAAAGTCTTCCAGGACAGGAAGCGCATATCGCAACTTGCTGCTGGTTCAAAAGGGGGCAAAGTAAGTTTCTCCAACTTGAAGTAAGATCCCAGGGAGGACAGAGGTTCCAGACTGGAGGTTTAATGTGAAGGATGCCCTTCAAGAAAGTTTTTGAAACCTCTAGTTGGGCTAGGGTTTTGCCCTCCACCGGAAGGTGGTAGGCCGACACCGCAGAAAGATGGACCTTAATGGAGGAGTAACTAAGGCCCAACTCAGAAAGATGTACAAGGTACTCGAACACCTGGGAAGCCGAGCAAGAAAAAGGATCCAAACGTTTAGCTGCAGCCCAGACAGAAAATCTCTTCCACTTCATGGCATTGGTGGATCTGGTAGATGGTTTTCTGGCTTCTACCAGGACCTGAGCGACCTGGGAGGAAACTCCACAGTGGGAAACCACTATGTCCGCAGGTGCCACGCATGGAGGTGGAAAGACTGAAGACTCAGGTGTACCAGGGTGCCCTGCTCCTGAGACAGAAGATCGCGAGATATCGGCAAGAAGGCCGGTAGTTCTATAGCCAGTTGTTGCAATAGCGGGAACCAAATCTGCCGAGGCCACAGAGGGGCAATCAGAATTAAGTGGGCCCCTTTCGCCTGAAGTTTCAACAGAACCTTCTGAATAAGAGGAAAGGAAGGAAATGCATATAGAAACCTCCCTGTCAAAGAGAGAGACAGTGCGTCTCGCCAAAAAGCACCATGCCCGGGAACGAGCGAGTAAATACTGGGTAGTTTTGCTTTGAATGGGGAGGCGAACAGATCTAGGTCTGTCCGGCCCCATCGAAGAAACAGGTCTTTGACTACTGCATGCTTTAATTCCCACTCATGAGTCCTGGCTACTGATCAGCTGAGACTGTCTGCCAGGTCATTGTGTATGCCTGGGATGTGGACTGCTGTCAGAAACAGGCCGTGCTGAATCGCCCAGTACCATACTCTCATTGCTTCCCTGCAAAGATGGTATGACCAGGTTCCTCCCTGTTTGTTGAGATACCAGACAGTCACCATGTTGTCTGTCTGGACCAGAAGTGTTCCTAGGAGGAGTAACGACTGGAAGACCTGGAGAGCGAGTACTGCTCTGGTCTCCAGGACGTTGATATGGAGCTGCTGCTCCTGGGGAGACCATGAACCTTGGGTTTTGTGGTCTCCCAGATGGGCTTCCCAACCCATATCAGAAGCGTCTGATGTCTGGGTAGGGGCCCGAGAGTGGAAAGGAGCTTCCACTAAGAGGTTGGAGAGATCCTGCCACCGAAGATCCTTCTGCAGGCTGTTGGAGATCATGACCAGTTGGTTCATGTTATCCAACCGTTGGTCCCACTGGTCTCGAAGAGACCACTGGGTGATCCTCATGTCCAGTCTGGCAAAGGGGACAGTAGGAATGGCCACTGCCATCAGCCCCAAGAGACAGAGCACCGAGTGTACTGGGGTCCATCGAGCCTGGGCCACCAAAGTGGCCTGGGAAGCTAAAGGTTCATCTCGAGTCAATGGCAAGGCCTTGCTCTAGACTGTGTCCAGTACGGCCCCAATGAATTGGAGGCACTGAGAGGGTACTAACTGGGATTTGGGGAGGCTGACCAAGATGCCCAGCTGGACAAAAGTCTCTGCGAAGGATGTCTTTTGGAAGGCCACCATATGGGACACATAATTTAGTGACTGGATGGCACAATAAGTGGACAAGTAGATGTTTCTACTGAACTGGTCCAGCTGCCGTGAGTCCTTGTCTGGGGGGGACAAACTCAAGTGCTTGGGTTGAGCCGAACAGTCACGCACGGATGTGATGACCATGGAGTTAGTTTTCGGGTGCAAAGTCAAATGGGAAATCCTTTCCGGGGGGGGGAGTAAGTTCTATCAGCTTTTCTGGAAACAGCCGGGATGGAGGAGAGCTGTTGCCAAATGGTAGTGACCAGGTCCTCATGAGGGCCCATCCAAGGTGGGATGGGTAGAGGGTCAGTAGTCGCTAATTCCAGGTGCTCAGCCAGTCTTTTGCACTGAGGATCTCGCCCCTTACAAGGCCAGCCCCCAGCTGTCTGGATAGTCCTCAACAGATCCCCGAATGAAGGGTCCTCTGGGGGGGAGGAATTTGGCGATTCCTTTGGAGGAACTTCAACCGGTGATTGAGGATCAGAATGGTCGATGTCAGAGTCTATATCTGAATCTGAAGGCTCAGAACCACTGGGAAGGGAAGGATCCAGCCCAGTGCCGTCCACAGGAAGTGAACCCGCAGCTCGACCTAAAGGGACCAGAGGGGGTCCCTAGGTAGTGGAATACCCCCCCAATGGCTGGGACTGTCCAATTTCAGTGATGAGCTGGGTCCTGGTGTCCTGCCACCATGCCAGGACTGACTCTAGGTCAGGCAGCGGTGGTGGAGGAGGCTGGTACCCTGAATACCCCTGGCAGGATTGGGTGATTGCCAGTAAGGGCTCACTGATACAGGCAGCGGAGGGGGATGGCTGGGGCAGATATCCGGGTGTCGGGTATCCTAGCATCTGGGACAAACTGCCAGATGTCGGATATGAAGATCTGTTGTAGGGCCATCCAGCGGCGGAATAGTGGGATCAGGTCCCAGAAAACCACCAGAGGGTCCTGCAGAACTGGCCAGGGGGGTGCTGAAGGGCCACTTGGAAGTGGCAGGGGATCAGGTGTGGTGCCGAGGGTCCCAAAGGAGGGGGCTCCATTCCTAACAGATGCCAGTCCAGCAACAGACCCTTAGGAGAAGGGAGGTCCGGAGTCGGAATGACGCCTGGCAAAGGGGGGAGCTCTGGGAGAGACCCCAATGACAGGTCGGGTAATGATCCTGAGGGACGAGACAGGTGGGGACCGGGTGGCGAATCCCTTGGGGTAGAAACCTGCAGGGATGAAGGGTCTCCTGCGAGCACACTTGTGCCATCGTTGGGGTCCTCAAAGGAGCCAGACGGGTGAGTAGGTACAGCTGTGTGGTCGATGGGTAGTCCATTGTCCAACTTATCAGTTGCAAGCGGGCTGTCTGCAGCAGAGGTGCCACAGACAGGCTGATCGGTCTGGGCCGTGCGCCCGGCGGCAGAGCCGGAGGGCAACTTAGCGGCAGTGCTACGCAATGAAGAACTAATAGAAACCTCAAGAGAGACTACTCCCATCTGCCCGCTCACCTTGGCAGGTGGGGGGAGGAGGTGCCCGGCCCACAGAAGCAGACGGAAGGCCCGGAAGAGTAGTACTCATGGTCCTGGAGGTAGAAGGCCTTCTTCGTGGTGATGAGCTCCCCTCCTGGCACTTCTCCTTGTCCTTTTTTTTTTTGGGGCCGGTGGTGATGATTACCTCTCCCTAAGCTCCTGGAGCTCCTTTTCCATAGAAGCTAGCTCATGGGTAAGAAGGTGGGCCTTGAGGGTCCGCTTGCGTCGGCGCCGGGTGGCCTGGTTGAATCCCTGGCAGATAGCACACTCGGCCAAGTTGTGCTTAGGCCCAAGGCAAAGGAGACAACAGGAGTGGTCGTCCCTGTTCGGGATTTGGGCGCCGCACTTGGTGCACTTCTTTTTTGGACGAGCCGACATACACTTGTTCAGAAAAAGTGATGAGGAAATGAATAAAACGTCGACTATAAAGCGGGCGACTGATCGCTGTTCTAACACATCTGCCAAATGAACTGAGGCAACGGCGGGAAAGAAATGAAGGGCAGGTGCAGGACCGCCCCTTTTATAGTCGGGCTCACATTGCATCACCTGACGTCGGGGACAGTCCCTGCTGATGATTGCTAGCTACAAGTTTGCCGTTGGAACCTGACGCCAGGGGGCGCCACTCCTATATGTGAAGACCTACTCCAGGAACCCTCTTGAAGTAAGATCAGCCTTTTCCCCTCCTCTCTCTGGTCAGTGTTCCTTTACCCAGAGCTGCACATCTGTAGGCAAAATGCTGAAGAATTGCTCCATGGCAAATGTGTCAATGATCTGTGGGACTGTTTTGCTCTCAGGTTGGATCCATTTTATCAGGAGTTCTTTGAGTCGGGTGAAGGCTTCTCGAGGATTGTCGACTAAGTTGTACCTCAGAGACTGAAATCTCTGCCTGTGTGTCTCTCCGGAGATGTCATACCTTTTCAGGATTTCGCTTTTCACCAGGTCATAGTTTTCTGACTGTGCAGTGTCCATACTGCTGTAGTCAAGTTGGGCTTTCCCTGTCAGGTAGGGTACCAGTCTGATTGTCCATTGCTGTTTTGGCCACTGGCAGGCTGTGGCAACTCTTTCAAAAGTTGTCAGGCATGCCTCAATATCATCTGAGGGACACAACTTTGTAAGTTTAATGGCTTTTAAGTTGCTTGCATTTTGTTGCTTGTCTGGATCTGTGCCGGATCCTCTGCCTTTGATAGCTTGCAAGGCATCCAGCCATCACTGCATCTCTTCTCTCATCTGCTGTTCCTGTCACTGCATCTTTTTCCCTCTGCTTCTCAGTCTCTTTTTTGTTGTATAGTCTGCCATTTGAAAAAATCCATCAGGCGTTTAGGTTCTGTCACTGCCTGTTCTTTTTTCATAACTTGTGTTGGCTGTACAATCTCAGACTGGATTTCTGTGTCTCCTGGTTTGACTGCAGTTCTCCTGGTAACCACTCCTGGACTTGCTGCTGCAGAATCCATACCTTCTTCTGTGCTTCCCTGGTACTAGGTCCAGTACCCACACACAAAACTCCTGTCTTAGGCTATGCATGGCTTAAATCCCACTGCTAACACCATCTGTCATCAAGGCACAGGTCAGGAAGCATAGGAAAACCAGGAGCAGTTGTAGAATTCACCAAAAATATTTATTTACATTAGCAGGAACATAAAACAAATAAACTTATTCAGAATAACTATGTACAGAGGAGAAAAACAGCAGTTTTAGTTCAGTCTGTGTCCCTTTTTTCTTTAGCAGTTGCAGCTCTGCTCACTTATAAATCCTTCCACCCCCATTCTAAACAAACATCCTGTTCTTGTAAATATCAGGCAGGAACTTCTAGAACACAGTATCCTTCTTGAGTTGAGGCCCCCTTTTGCAAAATGGCCTAAAATTTGAATTCAGGTAACCTCTGAGTTTTCCAACAGCTTTTGCAATTATCTTAAAATATAATTATATACATTTCAACAGTAATGCTATATATTTTCCAAACACAAGGGATCCCAATATCAGTTACATTTCCATACAATGATCTGCACAAATTTTTATATCAGCAGATCCAGATTTGCAAAGGAGAAAAACAGACAGCAAGAGAAAACTGAGAGACAGTGAGAGGCAAAGAACTGCGAGCCTGTCAGGATGATCAAGTCCGAAGTCTCACAGGAAAATTTGGTTGCGCAACCAGACAGAGAAGAGACAGAAAAGAAAAGATCCTTGCATTTAAACACTTTCTCCATAACAAATGGGACAGGGTCCTATTTTACCCTGTCACAGGGAGGCAAAGAGATCCATGTCTAGCCGACCCCACTGAAGAAACAGATCATCTACTACTGCCTGCTTTAGTTCCCACTCGTGAGCCCTGGCGACCAATCGGCTGAGACTGTCCTGCCAGAATGTTGTGAACATCTGGCACATGGACTGCTGTCAAGGATAGGCTGTGTTGAACAGCCCAGTACCACACTTGCATCACCTCCCTGCAAAGGGGGAAAGACCGGGTGCCTCCCTGTTTGTTGATGTACCAGACAGTGGCCATGTTGTCTGTCTGGATGAGTAGTGTTCCCGGAACAATGAGGGACTGAAAGGCCTGAAGAGCACAAAGAAAAGCTCTTGTCTCCAGAATACTGATGTGAAGGTTCTCCTCCATGGGTGACCAAGTGCCCTGGGTCCAATGGTCTCCCAAGTATGCGCCCCATCCCAGGTTTGAGGCATCGGATGCGAGAATCATGGAGGGAGATGGAGAGTGGAAAGGGACTCCCACCAAAAGGTTGGAGAGGTCCTGCCACCAAAGGAGATCCTTCTGAAAGCTGTTGGAGACTAGAACCTCCCGGTCCATGTCATCCAAGCGCTGATCCCATTGAACTTTAAATCAGAGTTCAAAACATACTTATTTCAAAAGGCTTATGGGGAGTAGTTATTGCACTGATTTGAAATTGGAATTATATTTTATTGTTGTTTGTTACGTTATATGTATGTTTTATATGTATTTAATTATTGTACAGCGCTTTGATTTCGAAAAGCGCTTAAAAATAAATTTTTACTTACTTACTAACTTGTAGAGACCATTGGGTTACCCTCATGTGCAGTCTGGCCAGAGGGACTGTGGGTATGGCAGCTGCCATCAGTCCCAACAGCAGCAGGACCGAACACGCTGCGGGCCGAGATGAAGCCACCAGTGCAGTTTGTGAGATTAGTGTCTCTGCTCTGTCATTTGGGAGGAAGGCCTTGCTCTGGACCATGTCCAGCACCGCTCCAATGAATTGGAGGCACTGAGAGGGTAACAGCTGGGACTTGGGATTGTTGACCGAGATGCCCAGGCTGGAGAAAAGATCCAGAGTGAAGGAAAGGGAATCCTTCAGACTGTCTGGGGAGAGGGCTGAAAATAGCCAATCATCCAGGTACGGGAACACATAAATGCCCCTGCGGTGTAGGAACTTTACTACCACCGCTAGGCACTTGGTGAAAACCTGAGGTGCTGAAGAGAGGCCGAATGGGAGGGTTCAGAGCTGGAAATGCTCCTCCTAGAAGGAGAATCTTAGAAAGCAGCAGTGGACCGGAATATATATTTTTTTAATTTATTGAAATCTTGGATTACAACCTTTGAGCTACAAGCTCATTTACAAAGGTTCCACATCAGGCAGAAAATAAATCAATATACACAGTACAATACTAGAATGGGAAAACACAGAGAAAGCTGTAGGGAAACAAATCACATTGAGTAGAACAATTATTACAGTTACTGTACTTAAACTTGGAGATGCAGAAAATTTGTAGAGGTGGAAAAGTTTATTAAGCAGCACAATAGACCTTAATTAGAGGAAATAGGTAGAGGAAGTAGGGGGATGTAAAAGTATGGCAGTAACCTCAGGCTCAGGGTCACTTTGTTATGGGGGGTTGGAGAAGGGTGGGTGGGTGAGCAGGAAGGTGAGGAAAGAGTAAGTAGGGTGGTATGAAGACTCGGTGAGCTGGTATGGGGAGGGGGAGCAGGAAAAAGGGACAGGGACGGGTGAGTTGCGGGTTGGACAGAAAAATAAGTGCAGGTCTTCGGGGTAAACAGTTTCAGGTTACAAGGGGAGGAGATCAGAGAAAGCAGGAGCATTCCTGTTGGCCACCCAGGTGAGATTTGAGTGCCGATTTAAATGGGCCAATTTTGCTGATCGCAGTGAGCTCAGGTGGGAGCAAGCTAAGCCAGAGCGGGGCTCTGTATTCAAAGAATCTCTGTCCTTGTGAGGTGCGGCAGAAGGGAACCTTAAGGGAGAGCTTATTAGATGCCCTGGTAGTCCTAGTAGGTTCAGTCTGGTGCAGGAGGGAACGGCTTCCTGGTGGTAACAGGCCAAGGATCGCTTTTTTGGTCAGGAAACAGACTTGGTAGGGGGTTCTCTTGACCAGGTTTAGCCATCCTATTTGCAGGTAGAGATTACAGCTATGGGTTAGGCGCGGAGCCCCTAGAGCTAGCCTGAAGGCTTTGTTCAGAGTAGTGGTAAGCTGTTTTAGGGTGCAGTCAGGTGCCGCATTGTATATGGCAAGACCATAGTCAATAGTTGAAAAGACTGAGCTGGTGATGGAAAGCTGAAGGGCTTTTTCAGTGAGGCAGTTACGGTGTTTGTATAGTAGACTGAGCTTCCGATTAGCTAATGTGGTGACATTGTCCATATGGGTAGAGAACGAGAGGGAGCTATCATGAGTGAGTGAGTTCCAGGTATTTGAAGTTTTGGACCATTTCTAAGGCCACATTTTGTTTACTAAGAATGTTAATGGTGTATGTCTTGTCTCGGTTATGGGTGGGGGCGAATAGCATGGTCTTGTTTTTTTTGTGGTTGACAAGCAGCACAGCTTGTCCAAACCAATCCTCCACATTGTTAAGTCCTGTTGAAGACGCTGTTCTAGAGTGGCAGGGTCGGTGTGGCTGGAGTAGATTACCGCATTGTCTGCGTACAGGAGGATTTTGTGCCGACAGGCTTGAGGGAGGTTGTTGAGGAAAAGGCTAAATAGTAGGGGGCCCAGTATGGATCCATGGGGAACATCAGTGGATACATGCTTAGAGTCTGAGAGGGTATTAGATATTTTTACACGTTGCACACGCCCTGTAAGGTAGCTTTGGAACCAGGACAGTAAGTCGGGAGGCAGCATCGTTGCCTCAAGTTGGGCCAGGAGGAGGTCATGGTTGACAGTGTCAAAGGCCTTGGTGAGGTTGATAAAGGTTGCCCCCACCAACTGCACATGATTGAAGGCATCATGAATGAACCCCGTGAACTCCAGTAGTGCTGTGGTGGTACTGTGGAGTTTTCGGAAGCCATGTTGCTGCTGGCATTGTAGCGGATATTTATCAAGGTACTCTACCAGCTGATCGTAGACTATCCACTCGAGGGCCTTAGAGATAGGCGGGAAGATTGAAACTGGACGGTAGTTGGTATGACATGTCTTATTACCTGCTTTCAAGACAGGGGTTACAACTGCGGCTTTCCAAGTTTTGGGAATGTACCTGAGGTTAGGGACAGGTTGATGATACTGGTTAGCAGTGTTAGCAATTCATCAAGTGCCAGGGAGATTAGTTTTAGGTCAAGGCCCTCGGCACTATGCTTGGACTTCCCCAGTACTTTGTAGAGGTATTTTTTAGCCTCAACTTTGGATATTACTCTGAGGTAGAATAGGAGGGGCATGATTTGTTGGATGTGATTGTGGTGGTTTTTGTTGACACACACTAGTAGGGCTATGGAAGTTGGGGGGGCACAGCACTGAGGTCTGTGAAAGCTTTGACAAAGATGTCGGCGATAGTTTTAGGGTCTTGTGTAGTGGACCCTTCGAAATTCAGCATTGAGGGTTCAGAGGTGTCACATTTCCCGGTGATCTCGTGGATGTTATTCCTGAACCTACGTCCATCAGCCCAGGAGGAGTTAAGCTCGGACTTGAAACTGTTGGCTTTAGCCTGGCAGATTACGAGGGTACAGTTATTTTGTGCCGCCTTATACCTCTGCATGTAGTGGGGTGTACGAGAGGTTTCATACTCATACCAAAGCTGGTCTCTGGTGCACATCAGATCAAGGATTTGAGGAGTAACCCATGATTTATGAGATCCCCTGACTTTTCTTTTTGTAATGGGGGCAAAGATATCACAGGAATCATGAAAATTTTGATGGATTTGTCCAGTGCCATGTCAACATCATTAGTAATTAGGACGGGGGCCCAGTTCAGTTGTTGAAGGTATTGCTTGAAGGATCTTTGCTGGACCTGTTTAAGCAAGCGGGATATTACAACCTTCGCTGGTGGTTTTGGGACCTTATTAGACCAGTGGACGATAATGGGCGAGTGGTCACTGAGGGAGTCAGGGAGGACTCTTAGACCAGAGATCTGCTCTGGGTGGTTTGTTTGTACCCAGTCTAAAAGGGTACTGGTTTCTGTTCTATAGTTTATTTGGGTGGGTAGGTCGACTAGCTGATGGAAGTTGATAGAGGAGGTCACATCCTTGAAGGTGGCAGAGTCAGGTGCTAACCAAGTGATGTTAAAGTCCCCCAGAACAATGACTTCGCTATTGTACCGAAGGTAGGCGAGGTGTTAGTGGAGAGCTGTAAAGCCTTCAGTTTTCTCTCGGTGGGGGTGGGGGGGGGAAGATATATAAACTGAGACAAATGTAAGGCCCTTGCCCCGGGAGCCTAGGATAAGCCTCACCAAGAGTATCTGCACATTTTTACCTGTAATTAATTGGGGAAGAGCTGTACCCCGAAGGTGATTTTTTATGTAGATTATGCAGCCACCACCCCTTTTGCCTAGCCTATCGAGACAGAAAGGGGTGTACCTGTGAAGCAGGACTTGATTGTCTGGGTCCTAGGTGTAAGCCTTGATTCGGTTGTTATGGACAGGACATCAGGGTTGAGCAGAGCAACCCAGGCTTGGAGTAGGTCGAGTTTTGGCAAAAGGCTGCAGATGTTGAGAGAAGTGGCTGAAATCAAGTGGCTGTTTCCAGGTGGCCTAGCATCACTGTGTCTGGGGCCTGGGTTAGGATGGATGTTGCCAGAGAGCTTCAGTAGTAACCATGCTACCCTGATAGCTAGGGGCCCGAGTTGCTTGATGGAGCAAGGTGAGTGACGACGGGGGGGGGGGTGGAATTGTAGAGCCAGACAACCTACTATAGGGATAGTAGTTATGGCAGGTGGTGGGATGAGATAATGGTTTCTCATAAGAGGCAGGAGTAGAGATCCAGTGG
The DNA here is from genome assembly GCA_016271365.2 of Neoceratodus forsteri. NCBI lineage: Eukaryota > Metazoa > Chordata > Ceratodontiformes > Ceratodontidae > Neoceratodus > Neoceratodus forsteri. The sequence goes on from CM028138.1 coordinate 427,100,805, forward strand.
TCTGTAAGACAACAGACAGTGGGAGACCTGGTGTTGATGTGGGGTTTGGTGGCCCGTCCTTATAGGTCAGTCTGGGGACAGAAACTACACTGTTATCATCAAAGGGCAGAGCACTGTTTAGAAGTGGAGAGGCAAGCACAAATATAGCAAGCCAGGTAGCATGTGATGGAATGGTTAATAGTGCCATACAGAGCACTGATCAGTTTAGTAATTACAGAGGACAAGTAGGAATTGAAATCCAGGGACAGGTGCTAGGTTGCCCTGTGTACACCAGGAAAATATGAGATAGAGCAGTGGGGAAGTACTATAGTAGGTTACAGCAAATTCACCTAGAAGTCATGAGATCAGGGCACTTCGGGTCAATGAGATGGGAGATCCATGAGAGAGGGAGGGGCTATTGTGGATTTAATGGAGGCCTGGGAGGGGGTAGGGCGTGGGAAGAAAAAGCAGAGAGTGATGTAGAAGTAAAAGCGAGTAGGTAAAAAAATAAAACAAAGGGCAACAGTAGAGCAAACCATTCATTTGGGTCATGGCTACTGGCGGGCCAATCACAGTCCAGGAGCTGGGTCACCGGACCAATCGGGAGCTGCCGAGGTATGTCGGCTCCAAGAACAGAATGGGAGGAAAAAACCACAATGGCTGTACCTTCGTTGGGGATCCGGCACTCACGTCCAGGAGGGTGGCCACAGTTTGCTGGTTTAGGCGGGCGGCGGCCGAGGAGGGAACAGTCGTTGCAGTCCGCTTCTCAGATGCTTGTGCACTGCTCAGGCATGGAGAGATCCCTGGGGAATGAATAAGAGGAACAGAATAAAATATACAGGGCGTAAGCTGCATATCAAAGGGGCGGGAATCTGGTGGCAGACCGTCAGCAGGGGTTGGAGGTGACTGCAATTAAACAAGTATCCGGAGCACAGAGTTGCAGGGGTGAGGTAGCAGTGAATAACAATGGTGGGAGAGAGGGATGATGATAGCCGGAAGAGAGGATTAAGTATAGAGTAGGGGGAGGGTATGAGACCAAGAGCCAAGTTCAGTGACTCTGGGAAGCTTTTTTTTTTTTTTCCCCTAGCAGTAAGATTGGGGGGGGGGGTTCAGAAAAAGCAGGCAGGGAAATATACTGAAGAGCTCAGAGACAGGAGGAGTGCAGGCTGAGAAGGAAGAGAGTAAGCATAACAAATATCAACACTGGGTAAATTATAATCAGACAGGCTACACTAGGTAACTTATGGATTTGTAATAATGGCAGAAATATCACAGTTACAAATAAACACTTAAAATATGCAAGCAGGTTACGCTAGGCAGGTTATGCTGATGAAATACTGGGTAGCTTCACTAGGCAGGTTGACACTTGAAAAATACAGGCAGGCTGCACTAGGCAGATCTACACAAAGATTTACAGGCAGGTTATGCTACATGGGGTAGACTAGTACAAATACAGGCAGGCTACGCTAGCCAGAAAAAGCAGGGAGTGATGTAGAAGTAAAAGCGAGTAGGTAAAAAAATCAAAGGGTATCAGTAGAGCAGACCAATTGGCTGGGTTGTGGCTACTGGCAGACCAATTACAGTCCAGGAGCTGAGTCGCCGCACCAATCGGGAGCCACCAAGATATGCCGGCTCCAAGAACAGGATGGGAGGAAAAAAACACAGTGGCTGTACCTTCATAGGGGAGCCGGCGCTCACATACAGGATTGCGGCCACAGGTTGCTGGTTTAGGTGGGCGGTGGCCGAGGAGGAAATGGCCGTTGCAGTCCGCCTCATGGATGCTTGTGCGCCGCTCAGGCACAGAGATATCCCTTCATAAAGGATCCAGCATTCACGTACAGGAAGGCGGCCACAGGCTGCTGGTTTAGGCGGGTGGCGGTAGAGGAGGGAACGGCCATTGCGGTCCGCCTCACGGATGCTTGTGTGCCGCTCAGGCAAGGAGAGATCCCTTCATAGGGGATCCGGTGCTTACGTCCAGGAGGGTGGCCACAGGTTGCTGGTTTAGGCGGGCAGCAGCCGAGGAGGGAACAGCCATTGTGGTTTGCCTCATGGATGTTTGTGCGCCACTCAGGCATGGAGAGATCCTTTCATAGGGGATCCGATGCTCATGTCCAGGAGGGCGGCCACAGGTTGCTGGTTTAGGCGGGCGGCAGCCAAAGTGGGAACAGCCATTGTGGTCCGCCTCACAGATGCTTGTGCACCGCTCAGGCATGGAGAGATCCCTTTGTAAAGAATCTGGCATTCACATCCAGGAGGGCGGACACAGGTTGCTGGTTTAGGCAGGTGGCGGCCGAGGAGGGAATGGCCATTGCGGTCCACCTCACAGATATTTGTGTGCTGCTCAGGCAGAGAGAGATACCTTCATAGGGGATCTGCCGCTCACATCAAGGAGGGCAGCCATAGGTTGCTGGTTTAGGCAGGCGGTGGCCGAGGAGGGAACGGCCGTAGTGGTCCGCCTCACAGATGCTTGTGCGCCGCTCAGGCATGGAGAGATCCCTGAGGATCTCTCCGTGCCTGGGGATATGTAGGCAGGCATCCTGCATATCCAAGGAACACAGCTATGTGTTTGGTTGGAGCAGGGGTAACAGTCCCTGGAGGGTCAGCACGTGAAACCTCTTGTATTCCACGAAGAGGTTGAGCATGCTGAGATCTAGGATAGGCCTGAGCTCTCCCATCTTTTTGGGAACCAGAAAGAAGTGGGAGTAAAATCCCCTTCCTGTTTGCTCTGATGGAAATTGCTCTATGGCTGATTTTTGCAGCAGAGCTTGAATTTCCTGTAGAACCAGAAATTGTTGGCCTGACGGGAAATGAGACCTGCCTGGAGGATTGGTGGGTGGTCTCTCGAGGAACTCTATCGGGTGACCTCTTGCTATTAGTTGTAGAACCCATGCATCGGCGGTTATGGCCCTCCACCCTTCCAGGTGGAGGCCAAATTATCCCCCCACTGGTTCCTCCATGGGGGTGGGAGGTACTGGGAGGGGGGTTTGTGAGTCAGGACACTGAGGGGAGGGGCGCTATTCCCCCAGTGGTGGTTTTGGGGAACTTGGCCTGGGGGGGGTTTGAGTGCCAGAGCCCGAGAAGCAATGCTTGGGCTGGCATCTGCCCCAGTTCTATTTGTTCCATTTCTGTTAGCGATGAAAAGGCTGCCGGGGTTTCTGACCCGAGCGGCACAAGGAACAGACATCTTTCAAAGATTTGCCACTCTCTTGCAATTCCATAATTATGTCCTTGGCGTCGCTGACAAACAGAACTGGACCCCTGAAGGGAGTATCCAGAAGGGTACTTTAAACATCCTGTGCCAACCTTGCCAGACAAAGCCAAGCACGGTGTCTGAGACAGATGCCCGTAGCCGCACCACCTGCTACCGAATTGACGGAGACGTAGGTTGCATGAAGGGCGTGGCGGCAGGATGATTTGTTCAACCTTATCTTGCCCAGGAGTTTGTTCCCGAGTTGCTTGTCAGGTACCTCTTGGATGTTCTTTTCCAGGTCGGACAGTACCAATTTCTGGAAAGCCACCATGTGGGCCACATAATTCAATGAATGTATGGCGCAGGTAGAGGAGGTGTAAATCGTGTGGCCATACTGGTCCACTTGCTTCGACTCCTTGTCTGGAGGGGAGGCACTGAGATGTTTAGGTTGTGCTGACCTATCATGAGCTGCAGTTATAACAACAGAGTCAGCTTTGAGTTGGGCAGTAAGGTCGGAAACCCATTACTGGGGATGGTAGGCCCTGTCGGCCTTTTTTGACATGGCAGGGATGGAAGATGGCTGCTGCCAAACTATGGAAGTAAGATCTTCATGTGGCCCTGTCCAAGGGGGGGATAGGGAGGGGGTCTACCTTGACCAAGTCCAAATGCTCTGCCAGTCTTCTGCGTTTGGGGTCCAATTCTTGGGAAGCCCATCCACAGGACTTTTGAATGGACTGGATTTGCTCATCAAAGGACAGGTCCTCCAGAGGGGATTTAGGGGACTCTTTCAGTTGGGGCTCTATGGGAGAGTGAGGCTGTAATTGGTCTCCCATGTCTGAGTCCTCATCTGAGTATGATGAGTCCGGCCTACTAGGTAGTGAAGCATCTGGAACCAACTCCGGAAGCCTGTGTTCCATAGGAATCCTGGAGGGCAGAGCTCCCAATCCTCTGTCTGAAACTCTGCTGGAAAGTGCAGGGCTTCCAGGGGGCACCCTGAGAGGTGGGTGGCCCTGACCACCAGCTGGGGTTGACCCAATTCCTGTAACAGCTGGGACTTGGTGTCCTTCCACCCGGCCGGGATGGGTTCTTGTTCCAGCTGCGTGGGTGGAGGATATCCTGGGTATCCCACAGAGTATGAAGGGTAACTAGGAGGTTGGTATCAGTAAGGTTACTGGTAGTCTTGATATTGAAAGGCCTGACTCGGCATCTGGTAATCCAGTGTCAGCGAAGGGTGGCTCGGCGTCGGGCCCCCCAGTGTTGGATACCGCGGCGTGTAGCTGGGATAGTAACCTGTCATACCAGATGGGGGAGGGATGCAAAGCACAGCAGGAGGTGGCGCCAAGCGCCCACTGGGGATCGGGTCCATCGGCGGATTTGGGGGGGGGGGACTGAAGGCCCAGGGGGATTCTGATCCATACTGCCCCCAAGAATGTCCAGTGAGGGATCTGGTGATGGGTGCAGGTCAGTCGGTGGAACAGAGACCAGCAAGGGAGGCAAGTCTGGTAGAGTCCCCATTGACGGGTCTGTCTGGAGGGTACCTGATGGAAGAGGATCCTGGGGATCAGGCCCAAAAAAGGTTGGAAAAGGACAGCAAATCCCTAGAGGGAGAGCCCTGGTGGGATGAGAGGAGACCTGTGAGCTCACTCTGACTGGCGTTGGGGTCCACAAGGGAGTCCGATAGGAGAGAAGTCACCACGCGATCACCGGATAGGTCAGCGGCCGACTTAAAGATGATGGTCTGGTGGGAGTCAGAGGAGCCAACGACCAGCTTACAGACTGGGGCCAGGCTAACAGAAGCCGGGAGGCTAGAGTCAGGCTGACTGGCCTGGGCTGGGTGCCCGGCAGTGGAGTTTGAGGGCGACTTATCAGCCAAGCTTAGAGTAGGAACCACAACTGTTTCCTCCGAAGAGGAGCCCCCGACTGCCCGCTGACCTTGGTGGGGGGGGGAGGGGGCCCAGGAGGTGGGGTACTGATGGGGGTGGAAGTCCCACCCAAGATGGCATCAGCTGCCTGGCTGGATTTCCTCTGGGGAGAAAGGCTCCACTCCCAGCATCTCTCCTCCTTTTTTTTCTTCTTCTTTTCCAGGGCCGTCGGTGTCGACAATCTTTCCCTCAGCTCCTGGAGCTCTCTTTCCATCGATGCCAGTCTTTGTTTCAATAAACAGGCATCGAGTGCACGTAGCCTGGTTGAAGGCCTGGCAGATGGAGCACTCTATGGTTTTATGCTTAGGTTCCAGGCAGAGGACACAACGGAAATGGTCGTCCTCGCATGGGATCTGCGCGCTGCACTTGGAGCACTTTTTCTTTGGCCTACCAGATGACATACACCACTGCTGAAGCATTTAACATTGACTATATACTTTGTGAAAAAATGGTAGGCGACTGAAACTGTTTTACTGCGAGGTCCAACGATTCAGGTCGACGGCGGGAAAGAACTGGAGGGCGGATGGGGGGACTGCCCCTGTTTCTAGTTACCAGACGCCGGGGACGGTCCTCGCTGATGATTGCTAGCTGCATTTTGCTGTGCGGTGCCGACGCCAGGGGGCGCAGTCCTACTTGTGAAGACCTACCGCAGGAACCCTCTCAAACTAAAATCTTTTAAGTACCTCAAGGGAATCAACAAAGTCCAAGAGGGTAGCATATTTCAGAAAAAGTGATGAGCAAGAACAAGGGGGCACAATCTGAAGATAGAGGGGAGATGACTCAGGAGTGTGAGGAAGTATTTTTTCATGGAGAGGGTGGTGGATGCATGGAATAGCCTTCCTGAGGAGGTCATGCAGACAAAAACAGTGGAGAAATTCAAGAATGCATGGGACCGACATAAGGCAATTATAGTGGTGGGTAGGAGGAAGTAGGCTGCTGGTTAACTAGGATCTGCAGCTTATTCAATAGGTGTGGAAATGGGCAGACTAGGTGGGCCAAACGGTCATTATCTGCCATCAATGTCTATGTTTCTATGGTTTGGGTTGGAGCCAAAGAGGTCCACCTCTAGAGTGCCCCACCTCCTGAAAACTGTGGCCAGAACTTGCCTGTTTAAGGCCCACTCGTGATGGCCCAGATTCAGCTGAGGGAGTCTGCCAACACATTGTCCTTGCCTGGAAGATGAATGGCAGATATGGTCTCTGTACAGAGTTTAGTGAACCTTGTGCCAACTTGTTTGTTGGTGTAGAACATGGCAGTGGTGTCTGTTCTGATCTGAACAAAGCGGCCCTTCAGTTGTGGAGCAAAGCCCTTGATAGCCAGGTACACATCTCTGAATTTGAGAAGGTGTATGTGAAAAGAGGACTCCTTGGGGGACCAGGTTCCACTTATAGACTGGTCTGCCAAATGAGCTCCCCATCCTAGGAGGGACGCATCTATGGTAAGAATCCTGGAGGGATGTCTCTGCTGAAAAGTGACTGCTACCCTGAAGTTTTCCTTTTCCTTCCACCAGTTCAGTGCCTGAAGCAAGGTTCTTGAGACTGGAATTAGTTTTGAGAGTGAGTCCCACTTTTGGGACCAGTGAGTCCTCAGGTGATACTTTATGTCCCTCACTTGAAATCTGGCACCTGGGACCATGGCTGTCATGGAAGCCATGTGGCCTAGTAGTCTGAGAAAATGCCTGGCCGGCTTTGGCTAGCCCAAGGGAAAGGAATTTGCCAACTGTAGGAAGTTCTGGACCCTGTCCACAGGAAGCATGGCTTTCCCTTGGAAGGTATCCAGCTCTGCTCCAATAAAGTCCATTACCTGAACTGGTTTGAAGTGGGACTTTTCTTTGTTGATAAAGCCCAGGGACTCCAGAGTACTTGTCAGTCTGAGAACTTCCTGACCTTGTCCGGTGACTTGTCCAGTATCAGCCAGTCATCCAGGTATGGAAAGACTGACACCTGTTGCCTCCTTAAGTGATCTGCCACTACTGCCAGGCACTTTGTAAAGACCCTGGTAGTTGAAGTGAGACCAAATGGTAGGACTGCAAACTGGTAATCGCCGGATGGCAACCTGAACCTGAGGAACTTTCTGTGGGACAGCCTTATGGGGATGTGAAAATGGGGGTCCTTGAGATCTAGGGAGGCTAACCAGTCTACCTGCTGTAAGGAATGGATCACCAGAGCCAGGGTGACCATTCTGAACTTGGGTTTCAGCATATGCTTGTTCAGGCACCTTAAGTCCAGAATGGGTCGCCATTCCCCATTTCTCTTTTGTGTGAGACAGTATCTGGAATAGAGGCTTTTCCCCCACTGGGGGAAGGGGAATCTTTCCACTGCTTTTGAGGAGAAAAGATATTTCACCTCTAGATCCAACAATTTTTCTGTTGGGGTTATGGGTTTGGAAAGCTTGGTGCCCTGCAGAAAGGGAAACTTTTTGAACTGCAGGGTCAGCCCTGACCCACCACTTCTAGCACCCATTTGTCTGTGGTCATGAGGTGCCATTAGTGGAGGTAGTGGGTCAGCCTGCCTTCTATAGGGAGAGGGGAGGTGACCTGGATGTTGCAGTCAGGAGGCTTGCTTGGACTGGGTGCTGGGAGAAGGAGAAGAGCTAGACCTTCTATGAGCTCTCCTTCCTCTTCCAAGGGCATAGGGTAAAAAGCCCTAGGATAGTAACCCCCACCTCTGTTACCCCTATTCTGAGATTTCTGGGAAGTAGAGGCCTTTTCTTTAGCAGCACTGCTTTGATAGATGGTTTTATATTCCTCCACCTTTTTCATATAGGCTTCAGTGTTGTCCCTGAAGAGAGAATTGTTCTCGAAGGGGAAATTCATGTCCTTGGAATGAGTGTCCTGCGAAGGATTAGTGGCGCTTAGCCAGGCATAACACCTCAGGGAGATGACCTGTTCCACAGCCCTGGAAGCAGTGTCATCAGTGTCCACATCCACATGGAACTGGTATTTAGTAGCCTCCAAGGTTGTCTTCACAGTTTCTGCCAGGTCTTGGGCCATTCTATCTGGGGCCTGTTGACTTGTGGCTAAAGACGGAGTTCCAGAAGGCTTTTTGATACTGGGCTGCATAGGCCATGTCGGTGGAAAGGCAAAGAAGCAAAGAGGCTGTGGTATAAGATTTCTTGCCCACTGTGTCCATTTTTCTAGACTCCTTTTCAGGAGGTTGAGAGAAAGTGTCACTTTGGCTTTGTCACAAGCTGCAGCCTGTATCCCCCATGGTCTGGATGCCCATAAAGAAAGTCTGCATTAGATCTTTCTAACCCTGTGAATGGATTTATGAATGAGCAAAATCCATTTTATTAGCAGGAGGGAGACCCATTATGTCTAGACAGTCTGTGTTCTCCTCTTGGTCAGTGGTCTTCTAGGTAGTGATGTCCAGGGTGTCCACCATATGCTGCACAAAAGTGGAGAGGAAAAATCCTCCTGGTCATTAGTCTTCAGTTAGTGAAGGGGGAATAAGCTTCTTGCTGGAGGCTGGGAGAGTAAGTAGACTTGAAAGATTTTCTTAGCTGGTATTCTGTGTGCTTGTAATTATATTTGAGGGCTGGTCTTAACTGTCATTTATTGTGCTTTTTCATTTAGTTTGGGCAGCCTTTTATTGGTTTTGCATTTAGTTTGGGCAGGAGGAAGAGATTCAAACAGACAATTTGGTGTTTGTGTGTGTTTAAAAGTTGCTATCTGGCCTGTAAGTGCAGGCATCTTATTACAGGGGATTAGTGCTGTTTGAATGCAAGGTGCGACTGCCAGCTCAGTCAGTCTTCAGTTAGTGAAAGGGGAATAAGCTTCTAGCTAGAGGCTGGGAGAGTAAGTAGACTTGAAAGATTTTCTTAGCTGGTATTGCTTGAAGGTGCAGTGAGGGGCAGACACAGGGCTGATATACTCTTGTGAGAGTTGGGTATAGACCCAAATCCCACCCTCCCCAGAGCTCGGCTCATTTATGGGGGAACACCTGCCCTCCAACTGGAGGAAAAGGCTTCAGGTGCAGCTCATGTAGTTCTAGCCACTGGGGTTGGGTTTAAAAGCTGGGACAGAGGAGCTTAGGGAGTTGTACACTTCCCCTATATGTTTACTGTGTAGTACTGTACCCAGTAACGGGGGTACCTGTTTACTGTGGGATTGTATCTAGGATTAGTGGGTGACCTGATTAGTGGGTAGGGGTGTATCTTGGACTATTAGAGAACCTGGTGGTTCACCCAAGGAAACCTACTTGGAGGGGGATGGGACCACACAACATTAGGGCCGGCATCTTTGGGAGGGTGGTGGGGTGCACAGGGTGTGGGGCGGCCATGATACTGGATGAGGCTTGGAAGTTCGGTGGTTGCCCCGTGTGCTACCAGCTGGCACAGCTTAGGGAGGAGGTTGAGGGGATTACAAGACAGCTGGAGGGAGAGGGGAGGTATGGTTGGGGAATAGGGCAGGGGCTCTCCCACGGGGTTGCACAAAGCACTAGGGGCGGGGGCATAGGGAAAGGAGTGCAGGAGAGTACTCTGGGGTCACATAGGGACCCTGATAGAGGGGGGCCCAAAAGGAGGACACTACCAAAGAAGCAGGCAGGTATCTGGGGACCCTCACAGAGGGGGTCCAAAGGGAGGACATTCTCTGGGAAGTAGGCAGATGGCTGGAGCTGGACAGAAGGAAGCAATGGGAGGGAGGTGGATCGGACCTTAATCTCAGTAACCGCTTCAATTCTCTTCTTCTGCTTGAGGATGAGGGGGTGATGTAGCCATGACAGGGGTGGTTAGAGATGGAAAGGGAGTGGGGGACAGGAGGCAGGGGCCAGATAGCAGGAAGAACAGGGGGGGAACTTGGAACGTGGGAAAATGGGGGGAGCAGGGGATCAGAGCAGGAGGTGATAGAGGGAGAAAAGCGCAAGGAGAAGGACCAGTTGGGATGAAAGGGCAAGGAGAGGGACCAGAAGTACAAGGAAGATACAGCAAAGGGATCTGAGGGTTTAGGCCAGGGGAGCACGACAGGCTAGGAGGGGCTGAACGGAGATGGGAAGGAAGGGAGGCCAGGCCAGGCAGAGTATAGCAGATGGGGAAAGGACCAGTCGCGAGGCAGTGACGGGGGTAGCAGGGTACAGAAGGATACCGGGAGGAGGAGAGGCATAGGATCGGGGGTGGCCAGGGTAAATAAGGAGGGGTTGCAGGTGGCACCCAGATAAGAGGAGAGCAAGGAGCCAGCTGAGGGAGGGGCCAGTGAATGGCTGAGGGACATGGAAGGGGGGGAAATGGAGGAAAAGGGGCAGTCAGAGTGCTCCTGTTGGGTGATTCCATAATCAGGGGTATCAAATGGGATAGGGAGGGGGAAGCCTGCCCAGTTAGAACAAAATGCTTCCCTGGACTAACGGTGCACAGGGCCAAGCATGAGGTATATCAGCTGGCAAAGGATTGTGGAGGTTTCCCGGACATACTGGTCCACCTGGGTACCAATGACATTGAGGGAAATAGTGAGCTAAAGATACAGGCAAGGTTCAGGGAGCTTGCCAGGGTCTGCCATTACATAGGCTGCGCAATTTCCTTCTTGGAAATCCTGCCGGTGCCAAGGGCTAGTGGGGAACACAAGAGAGAGATAAACCAGTGGCTCAGGGAGTGGTGTGGGGCCAGAGGGTATGGGTTGATGGGGGATTGGGGGGAGACCTGGGAGGATAAGGGGCTGTATACTAGAGATAGGCTCCATCTCAGCTTGGAAGGGAGGGAAATCCTTACGTTGAAAATAGAGGGGCTCGTTGGTGAAAGGTGGGGTTTAAACTTGTGAAGGGGGAGGGATGGGAGAAAAGGATGCCGAGGGGGGTCAGATAAAGGAGAGAATCTGTCTCCACCCCCCTGAGAAGCTGGAGGAATGTGGGAAAAGGCCGACTGGTAAGGTGCTGACCAGGGGAAAACGGAATCCCCATGGGAACGCGAGCAGGGAAAATGGAAGTATACAGAAAGGGTGGAAGGTAATCCTGCTAAATGCCAGTATCTTGGGCAATAAAATGCCTGAGCTCCAGGCAATGCTAACTGAGGGAGAGGTGGATGTGGCAGCGGTCACTGAGACCTGGGCCATCGCAGGGCACAACTGGGACCTGAACCTGGAGGGTTACATTATGTTCAGGAAGGACGGGGGAAGGGAGGAGGGGTAGCAATGATGGTCAAAAACTGCATTGGCATAGGAGGGAGTTGAGAGGCGGAGGAACTGTGAGACGATTTGGGTCCTGTGATAACGGGGCAAGAAGAATAAAATAGGAGCGTATAGACCACCCACGCTGGCGGAGGAGCTGGAGGAGAGTCTGGTGGCAGATGTGGAAACACTGCAGTTTGGGCAGGGGAAGGGTGGTGGTGTTGGGGACTTAAACATGCCAGGAATGGACTGGGAGACTACGACATCCTCGGTGGCCAGGGAACAGAGGTTGTTGGATGTCTTTCAGGACGCATTACTAACTCATCAGGTGGGGGAACCGACCAGGGAGGCGTGGATACTGGATGTGGTCCTGGCAGACAGTGACCAGATTGGAGGCCTAGAGGTAAGGGACCCATTGGCAGGAAGCGACCATGCCACGGTCTGGTTCTGCCTGGACCTAGAAGGGATAGAAGGCTGCACAAAGACGGAGGTAACAGACTTCATGGGGGCGGATTTCACGGAAATAGGAAGGATCCTTAAGAAGCATTTGGATGGGATTGGGTCAGACATGGACGCTGACAGTAGGTGGGAAATCATCAGGAGGGGGGGTGCAGGATGCTACCAGCACCTGTACAAGAGTAAGACGAAAATGCGGTAGGGCCCGTAAACCCTGCTGGTGGACTAGGGAGGTTCAGGAGGTGGTGAGGGGAAAGAAGGTGGCTTATAGGCATTTCCAGTGCTCAAGGAGTGAAAGGGATCAAGGGGAGTACGAGCTGAGGGCCAGAAGGGCCACTAGGGTGATGAGGCCAGCTAAGGCAAGGAAGGAGCAGAATCTGGCCAAGGAAATTAGGAGAGGGAACAAGAGGTTCTTTAGATACACTGGGGAAAGTGGAGGGTGAAAGGGCAGATTATAGCAGGATTAAAACAGGGGAGGGATGGGCACAAGACCCGGGGGAGCAGGCTGAGGTACTAAATGAGTACTTCACCTCAGTTTTCACTAAGGAAAATGGGGGGACTGCATCATACATGGGAGGAGATGGTGAAACTGAGGAGGGCGGGGACCCTTACAAATCGGCGGGTCTGCGGAGAGGGGGGCCATCACTGGCAGGGGGGAGGTAGCGGAGGTGGAAATCCTGGCAGAGAGAGTGAGGGAAGCCCTCAGGTCCCTTAAGACAGAGAAAGCACCGGGGCTGGATAAATGACCTCCCAGAGTGCTGAAGGAACTGGTGGATGTCCTGGCAAACCCCCTGGCGGAGATTTTCAGCATCTCTCCAAGGACAGGGTGGGTGCCCCAGGACTGGAAGTTGGAGCATATAGTGCCTATCCACTGGGGGGGGGGATCAAGGGAGGTGGCAGGGAACAACAGATCCGTCAGCCTGACATCGGTGGTGGGCAAGGTGATGGAGGGCATTGTCAAGGAAAGGCTGGGGGGGGGGACCTGGAAAAGTCGGGGTGCCTGGACGATAGGCAGCATGGATTCTTCCCGGGGAAATCATGTTTGACAAACCTTGTGGAGTTCTATGACTGGGTGACAAGTGCCTTGGACCTGGGTAGACCGGTGGACATCCTCCTTCTTGACTTCAGGAAGGCGTTTGACTCTGTTCCTCATGGGGGCCTGTTGGATAAGCTAGGAGAAATGGGGGTGGGGAACCAGATGGATAGGAAATTGGCTCCAGGACCGGACCCAGAGGGTCGTGGTTGATGGGATAGTCTCATCACCAAGGAGGGTCATTAGTGGGGTCCCTCAGGAATCGGTCCTTGGGCCTCTCCTGTTCAGCGCCTATGTCTCTGACATAAGGAAGGGTATCAGGAGTGAGATGAGTCTCTTTGCAGATGACTCAAAACTGGGGGTGGTGGTGGATGGGGGAGGGAGAGGGTGGCCCTGCAGGGGGACCTGGAGGCTCTGGAAAGGTGGTCTAGAAAGTGGAAGCTGAGGTTCAATGCAGGGAAATACAAGGTACTGTACCTGGGAGCCAGAAACCCGGGTCAAGTGTACACCCTGGGGGAGGGGGGAATGCTACAAGTCTCAATGGCTGAGAGGGACCTGGGGGTGGTGGTGGATGTCAAGATGAACAACTCTGAGATTTGTAGAAGGGCAGCGGCCAGGGCCAACAGGATGCTGGGATGCATCGCTAGGGGGATCACCTCCAGAAGGAGGGAAGTGATAATCCTTCTGTATAACGGCTTGGTGAGGCTGCACCTCGAGTACTGCGTGCAGTTTTGGAGGCCACACTTAAAGCGGGACATCAAACTCCTGGAGAGGGTCCAGAGGAGGGCAACCAAAATGATCTGGAGCTTGGGGGACAGGACCTATGGGGAGAGGCTCAAAGAGCTAAATATGTACACATTGGAAGAGAGAGGGGACCGGGGGGAACATGATAGAGATCTTCAGGTACATGAAGAAGGTAAATAGGGAGGAGCAGTCAGAGTGCTCTGAAGAAAGGAGGAGGGGGGCAACTAGAGGGCATGGGTGGAAGCTGGAGGGGGGAGGAGATTCAGGGGAGAAAGGAGGAGGTGCTACTTCACTGAGAGGGTGGTGGAGCCATGGAATGCGCTGCTCAAGGGGCTGGTGGAGGCAAAGACGGTGGAAGGGTTCAAGAGGGAGTGGGACAAGTACAGGGGAAGGATTCTGGAAGCAAAATCCTGTGCAGCGAGAATATCTGGGACTGGGAAGGGAGAAATCAGAAAGGGCGAGGGGGGCAGCAAGGTTAGCTCCCAGGGTGGGGGCTGACCAAACGAGCAGACACGAAAGACTGTTAGGCCTATTCTGCTGGCATTTTAGTATGTTAGTATTAGAAGGAATGCAAAACTCTTGGTCAGGGAATACATCAGGCTCATCATCATCATCACCCTCAATATAGTAAAAACCCTGGGCAAGCCCAGAGTCTGACGTATGAGGGGCATGAGGATCAGAAGGGGGGCATTAAACAAACTGCTCATAGTCTGCAAAGTCTGATATATATGCCAAGCTTTAGCTATTTCCTCAGCTGAGGGTGTATCTTTTTGCATCACTGGTGTCTCCCTTTGCCTTTCAGCTGGATGGGAAGTGATGTGCTTTTCTTTTTGTTGCTTTTTAACAGGCATAACATTTGGAACCTGCTCATTAGATCTTTTTTTTAGCTTGGTCATTATTATTTTTATCAGACTTGTTCTCTAGGTGGTCCTCAGAGGACCTGCCTTTAGCTTTTACTGTGAGAAGAAGACCCCTCTTCACAACTTTTGTTAGGGGGAGGCAGACTGAGAGGCCATAATTTCCAATCTCTTACCCCTCATTTTTTACTGTTTTTGAACAAAATTTAGAACAGAGCTCACAGTTATGGTCTGGACCTAAACAATTTAAACAAAGATTGTGGCTGTCTGCCTTAACCACTATCTCACTACACTTTAAACAGTTTTTAAAACCTGTTGGTCCAGTTCTCTTTTGGGGTCTTCCTGACATGCCAGTTTGTCAGAAAAACCATCAAACACATTATTCCCTATTGCGAATTGAAGTGAAAACGGTTGGTTCCTTAAGAGAATGGAACTGCAGTGAAACAGTTCCAAAACAAGAAAAAGTAAACTTTTAGTAAGAAAAAATGCAGTTCTCAAAAAGAAAAAGGGGCCGCTAATGTTTAGAAATGGTTTAAAGTAAAGCCGCGTTTTTTTTTTTTTACCTTAACCGTGATATATTTTACCTCAGCAAAAAGGTAGGAACCGTTAGAAAGAACCGCAAGTAAAGTGGAATTTGTGGTTCCCTGGAACTGAAAGGAACCATGAAAAAACAGCAAAAAATACAAGAAAATATCTCTAAAATCACTAAAGGCAGCACAAAACCCAAGAAATAAAACACTCCTAACAAAAATAACTTTCTTCAAGTAACATGAAGAGAGAGCACTCCGGGGCAGCGTTGTTCAGTCAGCAGAGAAGTAATTCTGGTGCCCTCTAGGCTGACTGCTGGCAGCACACCTTCTTGCTCTCCTCTCATTGGTCAGTTCCCAAGGCTCATTACCACTGACTCCTCCTCCGGGGCAGCTGAACCCAGCTGGCATGCTACACTTGTCAAGCATACTAAAGGACCCCTGGGGTGAGAAGCAGATAAGAGGTAGAAGGGAAGGGCTGTGAACTGGTAGTTGACCAGAGGACTGCCTGAATATTAAGTACTTCCTGTGATTGGGTTGGAGTGGAATATGGAAACACCCGTCTCAGGTCTAGGGAACCCATCCAGTCTCCCTGTTGCAGGGAAGGCATCACTGTGGACAGGGTGATAATCTTGAACCATGTCCTTCTTCAGAACTGGAGGTCCAGAATGGGATGCCACTCCCCATTTTTCTTGTGGGTGAAAAAGCACACCGAGTATGATGCGACTCCATTCCTACAAGAAGTGAGCCAGCCTTCCTCCCACTAGCAATGGACGGGCGACCTGGACCGACAAGTCAGGGGTTCTGTATGGGCAGAGTCCTAGAGGCTGGGGTTGGGTCAGCTTGTTTGTAAACTCTTCTGCCCCAGCCCCTAAAATAGCCTCATCTGAGAGTAATCTTAGGGCATGGACAAAAGGAAAAAAATACTCACCTTAGTAATTGTATTTCTTCTAATGGAGTCTTGCTGTATTCTGACAATTTGCAGTTAGCTCCAGCTCTTGAACTGCCCCGGAGAATGAAGGGTTAATTTCTATGCCAGGCATAGAACGCTGGGCTCGAGCTCGGTTGAAAACTCTGTCCGTGTCCTTAAAACCCAAACCATCAGATTCTTACGAGCTAAAACTCACTGACTAAATGTGGAATTGTAAAAACTCCTAGTAGCCAACTGGCAACAAAGAATTTGGATTCCCCAAAAGACTCAAGTCACGAAACCCAAAGAACCAAAAACCAGATAATAATAAGAAAAAACTCTTAATTAAACAATTACAACACACCCCACACAACAGGAGTGGGGAAAAGACACCCCTGGGGTGCAACACTGCACCTGCCTACTCACTTCCCAAAAACAGGTTCTGAGAGGGGAGGCAGGGAGGGAGGTCAAAATACAGCAAGACTCCATTAGAAGAAATACAATTACTAAGGTGAGTAATTTTTTCTTCAAACAACATGAAGTCTTGCTGTATTCTGACAATTTGCAGACTACCAAGCAGTACCTCCAAGGAGGAGGGACAGAACCTACTTTGGGAATAGGCTCTGAAGCACTGCTGTGCCAAACCTAGCATCACTCCTAGCCTGGATATCCAGAGAGTAATGCTTGGTGAAGGTATGAACTGTTTTCCAGGTGGCTGCTTGACAGATTTCTAACAAAGGGATATCCCTAGCTACAGCCAGAGATGCAGCTGTACCTCTAGTGGAATAAGCCCTCAGGCCTGAGGGTGCAGTTTTTCCCAGCTTTTCATAGCAGAATTGAATACAGGACATAATCCACCTGGCAATGGTTCTCTTGGTGGTAGGTTTTCCCTTACCTACTTCCCCATAAGTGAGGAACAACTGAAGGGAGTCAAACCTGTGACCCTTTGTACGTTCTATGTAGTAACTAAGGGTCCTTTTAACATCTAAGCTGTGTAGCCCTGCCCCTGAGGAGGTGTGATCAGTGAAGAACACGGGAAGAGACACAGATTGATTTAAGTGGAAATCAGAAACCACTTTAGGTAGGAACCTTTTATTGGTTCTAAGGACCACCTTATCTCTATGGAAAGAGATGAAGTCAGGCTCCACTGACAGGGCTTGCAACTCACGGATACGTCTGGCAGAAGTAACAGCAACCAAAAACATAGTTTTCCAAGTCAAGTACTTGAGCTGTGCTGAGGACATAGGCTCAAAGGGGGGGTTGCATAAGATTAGCAATACAAATATTCAAATCCCAGGCAGGAGCAGGATCCCTAAAAAGGGGATTGGTATGAAGCAATCCTTTGAAAAATTTACAGAATACAGGGTGAGATGACAGAGAGGAAGACTTCCCCACTAACAGGAAAGCAGAAACAGCTGACAAATGAACTTTGAGAGTAGCTGGTTTGAGGCCTAGGCCATTAAGATGGACCATATAATCCAAAACTGTAGACAACTCAGCAGTGTCTGGGGATATATGCCTCTTAGTACACCAAATGCTGAACCTTTTCCATTTGGAGTTGTAAGTTTTTCTTTTGGCAGGCTTTCGAGAAGCTTTGAGAATATCTAGAACCCCTTGGGACAGATGCAAATCTGCATACCCTAACTCTTCAAGAGCCATGCCTTGAGATTGAGTGACCAAAGATTGGGGTACCAAATCCTCCCCTGAGAGGAGGTTAACAGGTTGTAATTCCTGGGAAGAGGCAGGGGAAGATCGACTGCAAGGGACAGCAACAGCGGGTACCAAGGTTGCCTGGTCCAATCTGGAGCAATCAGAATCACTTTGCAAGACTGTGACCTTACTTTGACTTGAACAGTAGAGTGAAGGGAGGGAGGGAAGGCATAAAGAAATTTCCCTTCCCAGTTCAAAATCAGAGCATCCAGAGGGACTGAGCCTACAACTGGGGGTCTGCAACAAAACAGAGGAAGTTGGTGATTGTCTGGGGCTGCAAAGAGATCTATCTCTGGAGTGCCCCACCTTGAGAATATCACCTTCAATACCAAAGGATCCAGAGACCATTCGTGATGACCCTGGGAAATCCTACTCAATGTATCTGCTAGCACATTGTCCTTTCCTGGGAGGTGGACTGCTACCAGAGGGGTCTGTAGGGAATAAGCCAGGGACCATATTTTCATTGCCTCTGTGCACAAGGCCATGGACCGACTGCCTCCCTGCTTGTTGATGTACCACATGGTGGTAGTGTTGTCCATCCTGGCTTGAACCACCTTGTTCTGTACTGATTGAGAGAAGGCTTGTAGGGCAAGAAATACTGCCCTGAGCTCCAGAAGGTTGATGTGAAGAAGGGATTCCTGATGGGACCACAGTCCCTGGGCAGTGAGAGCCCCCCAGGTGGGCTCCCCACCCCAAAAGGGAAGCATCCGTGGTAAGAACCACAGAGTGAGTCTGAGAGACAAATGGAACACCCTGCCTCAGATTGTCCAGGTCCTACCACCACCACTGAAGGGTCTGAATTAAGGTCCGAGTGACAGGAACTAGCTTGGTAAGAGGATCTTTCCTTTGGGACCATAAGGTTCTCAGATGGAACTGAATGTCCCTCATCTGAAACCTGGCCCCTTGGACCACTGCTGTGGAAGCTGCCATGTGGCCCAGAAGCTGCAGAAAATGTCTTGCTGGTCGAGAAACCAAAGGGAGAAAGTAAGAGGCCAGCTGAGAGATGGCTTTTGCTCTTTCCAGGGGAAGGAAGGCTATTGCCTTGAGGGTGTCCAACTCTGCTCCTATAAAAATGAGGAGCTATACTGGTTCGAGAACTGACTTTGGGAGATTGAGAAGGAACCCCAGGGAAGTGAGAACTTTCTGGGTAACCTGCAGATATGACTTGACTTGGTCTGGGGACTGGCCCACAAGGAGCCAATCATCCAGATACGGAAAGATTGAAATCCTTTTTCTTCTTAAAAAAGGCTACCACTACTGCTAGGCACTTTGTGAACACCCTTGGAGCTGAAGTTAGGCCAAAGGGGCATTACTCTGAACTGGTAATGGCCTGAGGGCAATTCGAATCTGAGGTACTTTCTGTGGGAGCACCTGATGGGAATGTGAAAGTAGGCATCCTTGAGGTCCAAGGAGGCTAGCCAGTCTCCTGGCCTCAGAGAAGGAAGAACTGTTCCCAGAGTCACCATCTTGAACTTTGGCTTTACTAGGTGCTTGTTTAAGTATCTTAGATCTAGGATGGGTCGTCACTCCCCTGTCTTTTTCGGGGTAAGGAAGTACCTGGAGTACAGGCCTTTGCACCTGTATGGAGTAGGAACTCTCTCTAGGGCCTTTAAAGCCAGTAGAGACAAAACCTCTGCCTCTAGAGCAAGGGTTTCTGATGTATTTGCAGGTGGAAAGGATCTGGGTCTCAGTTTCGGAAAACTCTTGAAACTGAGAACCAGCCCCTGGCTTACAACCTCCAGGACGCACTTGTCTAAGGTAACAGACATCCAGTCCTGGACAAAGTAAGCCAGCCTGCCTCCTACTGGAATGGGGAGTTGACCGGGCTGACACATCAGGGTGTCTGCTTGGCAGGAGCCTTAGGCTGAGGGGTGGATGCAGCCCTGCTCATCCCCTTCTGCCTCCCTCTCCCTCTGAAGAACCCCTCTGAGAAAAAGAAAGAAGGCCTGTGCCTGGTAGAAAGGCCTGTGAAAAGGCCTTCCCCTGCCCCTAGACTGCTGCCTCTGAGGGCTGCTTGCCTCTCCTTGGCCTGGGCACTCCTATAAGTGGTCCTGTATTCATCCATTTTCTTCATGTAATTCTCTGTCTGCTCCCCAAACAGAGAATTACTCACTACAGCAAAATCCATGGCCTTAGCCTGGGTGTCCTGCGAAAGGCTAGTACATCTGAGCCAGGCCATTCTCCGAAGAGCCACAGATGTAGCCATGACTCTTGATGACACATCACTGGAGTCCACAACAGCATGAAATTGCACCTTTGATGCCTCAATCCCATCAGCAGTCACTCCCTCCAGCTCCGTGGCTAGCTGGGGGGAAGCCTGTTTAGCCAGTGCCAGTACAGAGTCCCACCTGGCCTTCTGGTACCTGGCTGTATAGGCCATATAATTAGCCTGCCTGAGTCGCAAAGATGATGCCAAGTATTGTTTCTTTGCCATGGCACCTATCTTCCTGGAATCTTTGTCTGGGGGGTGTGAAGCAAAGGGGATATTTGCCTTGTCACAGGCAACAGCCTGCACTACCCCAACATGGCTGCATTGTTGGTAAAGAAATTCCGTATCCGAGCCTGACAAGGTATACCTGTTGTCCATTCTTTTGTCAACAGGAGGTACAGAATTAGGAGACCTAAGAATTTTTAGTGTCTGTTTCCCAAATGACTTATGAAGGGGAATAGACAGTCTCTTAAGACGCTGGGATGTCCATCATCTCTATGAAGTCAGGCTCCTCTTGATCCTCCACAGCCTCCTCAATAGGAAGCTGGAGGGTTTGAGCCACTTTTCTATACAACAGAAAGTGGGAAGGGGACTCGGAAAGCCTAGGAGGGAAACACCAGAAGGTCTGTCTGGGGAGATGTCCGGTTCCACAGGCACATTCAGACTTTCACCACCGTAATCATCCTCTTCAAACTCCCCCTCCTCATCAAACTCCGGTTCGTAAAAATCTTCAGGGGAATAATCCTGAACCGGAGGAACCGACCGAACCGAACCTCTGTCAGAAGGCGCCGGATCAGTCAGAACCGGACGAAGCGAATCCACAATCCGAATCACTTTGGCTATTTCTTCGGTGGTCGGAACATGCAGCTCTGGATCCAAACCAGTCAATTTATCCTTTCGTTTTCTTTTTGTAGGAACCAATCCCTCAGGATTGGCTCTCCTCTTGCCCGAAGAAGTATCGCCCTGGTCAGAAGGCACTCCTTCTGGTTTGGTAGGAACCGAGTGGATTTCTCGGCCTCCTTATCCCTAAGTCTACCTAACCTTTTATCCAGGGTAGACTTTGGTAAATTCTTACAAATCTGTCAGTCTGAATTGAGGTGGTCAAACCCCAGACGGTAAAAACAGGTGGTGTGGGGATCAGCCTTAGCAAAGTCCTCCCCACACACACTGTAGTGTTGAAACCCAGTGGGCCCAGTTTTTTTCTTGGGTTTCTCAGACATGGCCAACCTAACCAACTTACCCTTTATATGGCAACTGCCAGGCAAGACTCCCCTATCAGTTTCACACTGTGTCACGGGTGATGGAAAAAAACTGCTAAAATTAAGTTTTGGTTTTTTTTAACCGATATGGACTGGTAACCACACACTAACTTTTTCCTTACTACAAGATTGGTTCAGCCGAACTGATCGGAAAATTTTCACAATTTCCACACACAGCTACAATGCTAAGTACTTACAGTGCCACATATAGAGTCTCGAACTGAAAAAACGGAATGAAAATTGGACTACAACTGAAACTTTAACCGCAAAGAACCGAGCTGAAGGAGAAAACTCTGGAGCGACTGTTCAGTGAGGCGGAGTAAAGAATCTGACGGTTTGGGTTTGAAAGAACACAGACGGAGTTTTCAACTGAGCTCGAGCCCAATATTATATGCCTGGCATAGAAATTAACCCTTCACTCTCCAGGGCAGTTCAAGAGCTGGAGCTAACTGCAAATTGTCAGAATACAGCAAGACTTCATGATGTTTGAAAAGAACAAGATAAATAACTCCTACTCTACCTCCCCTTCCATGAAGCCTGTAGTGGAGATTTTTCCCCCCCGTGTTACTTTTGTAGGTGGTTTTGAACTCTTCCACCTTTTTCATATATGCCTGTTTTGTCACCAAACAGGGAATTGTCTTCACATGGGAAACCCATGGCTTTTGCCTGGGTGTCCTGAGACAACTAGTGATCCTTACCTAAGCAAATCTTCTCAAGGAGATGGCATAAGCCATGACCAAAGAGGCAGTGTTATTGGCGCCCACTGCCCTGTGAAACTAGTATTAGGTGACATCGAGCGCAAACCTGGAGGTGTCCACAAGATTGTGTGCCAGGTCCCCAGCGGCTTTCTTGGCCATAGCCAGCGCAAAGTTCCAGAGGGCTTTCTGGTACTGGGCAGTGTAGGTAAAGTAAACAGTCTGTCGGAACTATAAGAGGCAGAAGTGTACGGCTTTTTCCCCATAATGTCCAGCTTCTCTTTATCCAGGGGCTGGGTAGACAGGGGAACCTAGCCTTGTCACAGGCAGCTGCCTGGGCCACTCCCTTGTGATCTGGATGTGAGAAGAGGTACTCTGCATCTTGTTTTTCAGCTGGTGCTTCTCGATTTTACTGTTAATCCCCTCTGTAATAACTTACTTTTTTTTGTGGACAAATAAAAACAGCCTCTTAGCTGGGGTTAACACCATCATGTCCCAAAATTTAGTCTATTCCTCATCATTGGCAGATTATTGGGTGGAGAGGTTAAGGATGTTTACCATTTGTTTAACAAGTGCAGTGTAGGTAGAGAAATCCTCTGGACCCCGAGGAGAGGAACTGGAGTCCTGGTGAGGGGAACTGTCGGGTTCAATAGGTTCCCCTCCTCATAGAAAAACTCAGACCCTGGTCCCCAAGAACTGAGGGTCAGGGACTTGAGGAACCGGCCTGCAGGGAACCCATAGCCTGAAAACCCTGGAAAAACTGCCAAGCTTTAGTTATGTCCTCCACAGAGGGCATTTTTGCTTTGTCCACTGATGGCTAATTTGCTTCAGCAGGAGTGGCAGTGAAATTTGTTTTAAAAATAGGAACCAGTTTCGGAACCTGCTCAGGGGATCTCTCATGCTTGGTCAGCTCCAAGCTCCCTTTTTCAGAAGCCCTAGAATCAATAATGTCATTTGAGGGCCACTCATGTTTGCTATGTGACGAGGGGCCCTCATCTGAGTGCTTTGGTGATGTAGAGGCAGACTAAGCCATATGAAAAAAAATTCTCACCATAGTAATACTGTTTCTTCCAGGGGTCCCTCATTATGCTTAACATATGCAGTGAGCCTGGCTTGTGAAGCTGCCCCAGAGCGTGTGGAATGGAATTCAGAAAGCAGTTCAAATCTCTGCCTTCTGGGTGGTGCTGTGTTCTACAGCATAACATGAGAACCTTCAGAGCCTAAATCCAAAAAAACAGCCCCTTAGTCTACAAGCCTATATAGGCAATATAAAAATGTAAGTCTAAAGGGCAACAACAGGGAGACCCAAAGGAGAGGTATGGCATAACCAAGAAATCTGTAGCCAAACGAAAGCTGTGGCCAACAAGTAATGCTCAATCAAATATAAAATGCAACTGGTGATTATAGAACCGTTTCTGGAAGGGGAGGTAGGGTAGGAGATTCAAGCATAATGAGGGATCCCCTGGAAGAAACAATATTACCATGGCAAGTATTTTTTTCTTCAAACTCCAGGAATCCCATATTATCCTTAACATATGCTGACTATAACGCAGTACCTTGGGAGGCTGGGTACAGAATCTACTTGGGGAAAAGGTTCTGCAGTACAGCAGGGACAAACCTGGCATCTCTTCTGGACTGTATGTCCAGACAATAGTGCTTTGTAAAGGTGTGAACTGTTTTCCTGTGGCAGCTTTGCAGATTTCCAACAATGGGATATCTCTGGCTGCTGCCACTGATGCAGCCATGCCACAAGTGGAGTGCACACTGAGACCCTGAGGTGGCTACCTGACAGCTTTTGAGTATCAGAACTGAAGTTGGGTTTGCCCTTTCCTACTTAATCATATGTGAGAAATAGCTGAGAGTTAGAAGATCTGTGATCTTTGGTGCGCTCAAAGTAGTAGCTGAGGGACCTTTTCATGTCCAGGCTGTGCAGACTCTGTCCACCAGAGCTGGATTTCTCTGTGAAGAACACAGGCAGGGTGATGGACTGGTTCAGGTGGAACTTGGACACCACCTTGGGAAGGATTCTCCTGTTGGTCCTCAGAACTACCATGTCTCTGTGGAAGATTATGTAGTTAGGGTCAGTTCAGAGGGTCTGCATCACGCACATCCTTCTAGCTGAGGTGATGGCCACTAGGAAGACTGTCTTCCAAGTGACATACTTCAAATCTGCAGTGGCCATATGCAAGAGATCTTTGAAAAATCGCTTGAAAATAGGGTGAGAGGCTACTGTTTTCTGCTCACCTGCTGATACATAGGCAGAAATAGCAACCAGGTGAACCTTTAGGGTAGCAGGTCTGAGTCCTAGAACCTGAAGGTGCATCAAATAGTCCAGCAGTGAAGGCAGATCCACTTGAAAAGGGTTGATCTGCCTGGGGGCACACCACAGGGAGAATCTTTTCCACTTGAAGGCATACGTTTTCCTAGTGGCAGGTTTTCTAGAGACTTTAAAGGACCCTAAGAACCTGGTCCGAGAAGTGAAAACTAGAGTACTCTAACTCCTCAAGAACTGGGCTTTGAGGCACAGAGACTTGAGGTTCGGATATGTCACCTTGCCCTGAGACATGGTCAGAAGGCTGTGACTCAGGGGGAGGCAGATGGGCTGCCTGGTGGATAGGGTCAGAAGCAGGGAGTACCAAGGCTGACTGGTCCAGTCTGGAGCTAACAGGATCACGGATGCAGGCTGGTTCCTCAGCTTCAGTAGGACTCTGAAGAGGAGAAGAGATGGAGGGAAATTGTATAGAAACTTAACTGTCTAGTTGAGGGACAGAGCCCCCATGGGAACTACCCATTCCTGGGGCAGGAATGCTTTGCCCTGCCGGGCATCCAGTTCTATGCCTATGAACTGCAGTAGTTGTACTGGTTCTGTCTGTGTCTTTTTCGCATTGATGAGGAAGCCAAGTCCTTCTAGAGTGCTCTGTGTGAGGTGGAGGGAATCCTTGACTTGTTGATGGGACTTCTTGACAACTAGCAAGTCTAGGTAAAGAAAAATCATCACACACACACCCCCCCGCCTTCTGAGATGTGTTGCCACCATGGCTAGACACTTTGTGAATATCCTGGGGGCAGAGGAGAGGCCAAAGGGTAGGGCTGTAAACTGGTAGTGACCAGAAGGCAGCCTGAAATGCAGGTACTCTGATGACAATGTGAAAGTAAGCATCCCTCAGGTCCAGAGATGCCAGCCAATCTCCCTGTTGCAGGGATAGAATGATTGTGGACAGGGTGACCATCTTGAACTTGATTTTGATCAGATGCTTATTTAGGAATCTGAGATCCAGGATGGGTCACCATTCCCCCATTTCTCTTGTGGGTCAGGAAGTACCTTGAATAAAGGCCTTTTCCCCACCGGGAAGGAAGTACCCACTCCACTGCATTTACTTGTAGAAGCTTTATGACCTCCAGTTACAGAGTTCTTTCTGCTGGGGAGTGAGGATGGAAATGTGATTACAGACAGGGATGGAAACCTTCTGAACTGTTGGGTAAGGCCTTGTCCCATTATTTCTAGGACCCACTTGTCTGTGGTGATGTTTTTCCAGTCCTGGAAGAAATGGGCCAGTCTTCCTCCCACTGGCTGAGGACTGGTGACCTGAACACACATATCAGGGGTTTTGTTTGGACTGTGCCTTAGAGGTCGAAGCCTGGTCAGCCCTTCTGGCACCCCTTCTTCCTCTGCCCCTGAATAAGTATCTCATCTGAGAGTAGTCATGTGGCATGGGGTAGAAGGCTCTAGGATAGTAGCCTCTACCTCCCCCTTCCATGAGGCCTGTAGGAAGTAGAGCTCTTTTCTTTCTCAGTGTTACTCTTTTAAGTGGCTTTGTATTCCTCCACTTTCTTCATGTAAGCCTATGTCTTGTCACCAAATAGGGAGTTGTTTTGACAGGGGAAATCCATGGCTTTTGTCTGTGTATCCTGTGACAGGTTGGTTGTTCTAAGCCAAGCATATCTCCTGAGGGAGATACCATGCACCAGAACTCTGGAAGCAGTGTCACTGGCATCTACTGCGATATGAAACTAGTACTTTGTGGCATCCAGAGCAGACCTGGCTGTATCTGTTAGGTCCTGAACCTGTTCCCCCGGAGGCTGTCAACAGATAGCTAGCACTACATTCCAGAGTGCTTTCTGGTACTGTGCTATGGATTTATTTATTGTAGTAATCAGAATTACAATCCTTTGAGCCAGGGACTCGTTTCCAAAGGCTCCACGTTAGAGTTACAGAGAAGTACAGTCAATTACATATGAGCATTCCTTATAGACAAACAATACAGGGGTACAGGGTACAAATATAGTAGGAACACAGCAGGATTTTAAGAACGGTTACAAATTGTATACAGGTGTGGTTACAGGCCTATACATCGAGGTAGCTAAGGACACTTATCAAACTTGCCAGTTGATCATTTTTGAGACTGAGGGCTGATTAGGCTGGCTAGGAAGCCACTGTTATACACTTGGAGTTGTGACAGAGGAGGGGCCCAGTGGACTTTGGTTCACCGAGAAGTACACATGCAAGAGTGAGTAGAGAGTATATGATTCCTGAGGGCCTCTTTAAATAGTCCTAGCTTGGGCAGACTAGTTACTGCAGTGGGTAGAGAGTTGAACCAGGTTGGGCACCTGTAGCCGAATGTCCTTTGGGCTAGGGAGGTTCTGACCTTAGGGACTAAAAGAGAGGATTTGGAGGCACTGCAGGTATTGGCTGAGGGGATGGCTGGGAGAAGAGCGGAGGTGACACCTGGGGAAGGGGGGAGACCAAGGAATATTTTTTTGGCCATGAGGCAGGACTGGTATTTGAGCCTTTCTTCAAAATTAAGCACATTTGCGAAGGAGTAAAGTGCGCAGGAATGGGTGCGGTGTTCAGCGCCAGTCAGGAGCCTATAGGCCTTGTTTATGGACAATTTAAGTTTGCTGAAGGCAGTATTATCAGCTGTGCTATAGAAGAGCAGGCCGTAGTCGACTAAAGAGAGGACCATTGAGGCAATGACTACTCTGAGCACTTCAGGCGGAAAAGGCAGTCCTTGTGCCGATAGAGACCAATTTGTGATTTGGTGGCTGTTGTGAGGGTACTGATGTGGTGGTGGAACATGAGGGCAGAGTCAAAGTAGATGCCCAGGTAGTTATAGGAGGATACTTGTTCTAGGGGATGAAGAGAGCTGGAGGAAACCTGTAGGGGGTAGTCTTTATGTTTGTTTTGGTGCTGGGCGATGAGCATTGATTTTTTTTTTTTGTTTTTTTTTTAGGTTGATGACCAGTTTTCTATCTGTGAACCAAGGCTCAATCTGATTGAAGGAGTGTTGGAGGGAAGATAGGAGGGCAGTGGGGCTTGGGTCAGAGGCAAAGAGGACCACATTGTTGGCATAGAGAAGGATCTTTCTGGGGTAGGAGCTGGGAAGGGAGTTGAGATTAAGGCTGAAAAGAAGAGGACCAAGGATGGAGCCCTGAGGGACTCCAGAGCGGACCAGGCAGGAGCTGGAGAAAGTGTTAAGTTTGACGCTTTGGGATCTGGCAGTTAAATAGCTAGTGAACCAGTCAACGGGTCCTTGGAAGAAACCAGACTGTAGAAGGGTGTCCAGCAGTTGCGAGTGGTTGACCGTGTCAAAGGCCTTTGACAGATCGATGAAAACGCCATGATGATATGCCATGTATGCAATCTGCCTTAGCAGCATGTAGGCAGCTGTGTATACTTTCCCTCCCATACTGTCCAGCTTTCTGGAATCCTTCTCCGGAGGCTGTGAAGAAAGAGGAACTTTGGCCTTATCATAGGCAGCTGCTTGTATCACCCCCTCATGGTCAGGATGAGTGTACAGGTACTCAGTGCCCTGCTTATCAAGTGAGTACTTTTTGTTTATTCCTGGTAGAGAGGTAGGGGTTTGGAGGAGCTTGTAGATTGCTTTCTTAAGGAACTTGTGTACTGGCAAAAGTAACCTCTCAGTGGGAGTTAATCCCATCATATCAAGGAAGTCTGCTTCCTCCTCATCCTCTCCAGACTCCTGAGTGGAGCAGACCAAGGTGCTCACCATTTGTTTGACAAAGTATAACTGTGAGGAATAGTCCTTTGGACCCCAGGGAGGACAGCCAATCTCCTGGTCAGGAGAACCATCCAGCTCAATAGGCTCTCCATAATAGAATTCCTCCTCATGGTCAGTAGGAGCCAGGGGAGGGATCGGAGGTTGAGGGGGAACCAGGAACTCCATCATAGATCCCATGGCATGGAATGCCTGAAAATAGTACCAGGCCTTTGTCATGTCCTCCTGAGAGGGTACATGTACCGTGACTACTGTTGTCTCCTTTTGCTCTTTGGCAGGAGGGACAGCAACTTTTTTTTTTTTTTTTGTGGTGGTCCATCGCAGGGCCCCATTGGCAATGTGCTTTGCCCCAACATGCGCTCGAGAATCCCAACCCTCTGAGCAACCCCCAACAGCAGGGTCACCAGTAGAGACCGGTGGACTTTAAGTCAGGGACAGGAGCAGGAGCCTGGTCAGCAGTGCAGGGTCCAGCGTGGGGCATCATCAGTCGTTGGTGGGACCATTTTTGGAATGCTGTGTTCCCTGGGAGGCGGGATGTGCAATGACGTCCATGGGACAAACCCGACTGTCCTACCTCCCACTAATCCAGGCACTGGTTCCAGCAGAGCCCCTGGCCTTTGCTGGATCCCTCCAGAGAACGAGAGCCATCCCTTGGATGCTCAATCCTTTCCCCGCCCCGAGCTGACCTTCCAACTCTTGAGTCCGTTCCTGAATGCGGGATGTTGGTGTCTCAGGCGGACTGCGCTGGCATGCTTTTCTTTTTGTTTCTTTTCAGCAGGACCTGAATCAGGAGCCTGCTCTGTAGATCATTTTTGCTTATTAGAGGCTTTTTCAGAGTGGTCTTTCATGAGTTTCTTGGACTGGGAGGAACCCTCGTCGAACTGTTTAGGTGACTCGGAGGCAGAATGAGAAGCCACGAGTTCAAGTTTTTTAGTTTTTTTTTAAATTTATAGTTTATCCCTGTTTTCTCCTGACCCTGTCCCAGAGGCTTGCATACGCCGTGGTACCAGGACCCCTTCCCACTGCTTACTGCCCACAGACCTCCATCCAGGGGCAGTGGAAGTACTGCAGGAGGCAGAGTTCTCCCTGGGAGAGGAGAGCTGCCTTTCAACTGCTCAATCCTGCTCCCTCCCTCGGTGCCAGCTCTCCGATGACTCAAGCTCATTCTTGAACCCGAGTCACCGGCGTGACGCGAGGTAAGGCATCCAGTGCCTCAGCTCTCAGCGGCACCAGGCCGGCATTATTTATTTATTTTTAACTGTCTTTGAGCAGAACTTACTACACAGTTCTCAAAAATATGATCAGGATCCAATCACTTCCAACACAGCTTGTGCTCATCTGCCTTAGCCAGGAGATTAAAGCATGTAATACAATTTTTAAAACCAGTGGGTCCGGTTTTCTTCTTGGGCTTATCTGTTATGCCAAACGAAGGACAAAGGGCCCATAAAACAAACATTCCCTTTAAGGAAATACAAATTGCGGTCCGGTTCCAACTATGACAAGAAAAAGGTTATTTAAAAAATAAAACAAGGGTACACTTAGCAGTAAAATGAAATATTTGTCTTGGTTCCACAGGCAGGAAACTGAAATGCAAAACCAGGGAAAAACAACAAAAGGAGAAAAAACTTGAAAGTTTACTTCAGTTTTACATCAAAGATGAGGTCAAAATGATGGTTAATCCAAATAAAACTGAAAATAGAGAGAGAATTCTCCGGTTACCGGAAACCACGTGGAACTGGAAAAAACTCAGTTAAAAAAAAAAAAAAACGCAATCTAAGTAATACACGTAAAATAAAAGGGAAGAGACTGACTATAATAAGAAAAGACAAAAATAATTATACTTGTTTTCGATACTTGGATACTTCAAGTGAGTTGCTGAAGAGAGCTCTTCAGGGCAACTTGCCAGTGCAAGAGAAGAAAAGGATCTGACGTTATGCTGTAGAACACAGCATCGCCCAAAGGGCAGAGATTTGAACTGCATTCTAAATTTCATTCCACGCACTCCAGGGAGCTTCACCAGCTAGGTTCACTACATATGTTAAGCACAATGAGGGATTCCTGGGGTTTGAATTGGTTGCAACTTTGCAGCCCTCTTTTTTTCATTGTTTTGCAAAATTCACAATCAGAAGTAAAATGTTGAGGACCTAGGCACCTTAAGCACAACTCTTGGCAGTCTGTCTTGGCCAAGACGTAGCACTTTTAACAGTTTTCGAAGCCTGTAGATCCTGTTTTTCTGTTGAGGTCTGTCTGACATGCCAAACAAGCAGACCCTGAATGAATCAATGATCCCAAAGGGGAAAAAGAAAAAATTACTCACCATAGTAATGTTTCTTCTAATGGAGTCTTGCTGTATTCAGGCACAATGCAGTTAGCCCCAGCACTTGAACTGTCCCGGAGAGGAAAGAGTTAACTCTATGCAGAAGCATAGAACGTTGAGCTCGAGCTCGGTTTTCAAACCTCTGTCTGTGGTACTTCTCAGTGTAACCATCAGATTCTTACGAGCAAACTAACTAATATACTATAGTATGGAAATTGTTCAAAATATAGCCAAAGGGCAAAAGATTTCTTTTTGGGACCCAAAAGACTCAAGTCGAGAACCCAAGAAGGAACGGTAGTGACAATCTTTAAGTAAAACACCAGAAAAATAATAACATCTACCCCACCCAAGAGGGAGGGTACAAGGTACACCCCTGAGATGCAACACTGTACCTGCCAGCCCACTTCCAAAAACCAGGTTCTGAGAGGGCAGGTGGGGGGGGGTCTGAATACAGCAAGACTCCATTAGAAGAAACAACATTACTATGGTAATTTTTTCTTGAAACAACATGAAGTCTTGCTGTATTCAGACATAATGCAGACTACCAAGCAGTTCCCTATTGAGCAGGGAATGCAGAACCTACTTTGGGAAGAGGCTGTGCAGTACTGCTGTACCAAACCTAGCAGCACTCCTAGCCTGGATGTCCAGGGAGTAATGCTTGGTGAAAGTATGTACCGTTTTCCAGGTGGCTGCTTTACAGATCTCTAACAAAGGTATCTCTCTGGCTGCAGCTAGAGAAGCAGCTGCACCCCGAGTCGAGTGGGCCCTCAGGCCTGAAGGGGGCGTCCTACCCAACTTGTCATAACAAAACTGTATACAAGAAACAATCCACCTGGTAATAGTTCTCTTAGTGGCAGGCTTACCTTTCCCCACTTCACCATAAGTGAGAAACAATTGAAGACAGTCATTTCTATGCACCTTAGTATGCTCAATGTAGTAGCTAAGTGCCCTCTTAACATCCAGACTGTGTAACCTTCTTTCACCTGAAGAAGAATGGTCAGTGAAAAACAAAGGCAGAGATAAAGACTGGTTCAGATGAAAATCTGATACCACTTTGGGCAAGAACC
Source organism: Neoceratodus forsteri (assembly GCA_016271365.2). Classification (NCBI taxonomy): domain Eukaryota; kingdom Metazoa; phylum Chordata; order Ceratodontiformes; family Ceratodontidae; genus Neoceratodus; species Neoceratodus forsteri. The sequence goes on from CM028138.1 coordinate 427,131,791, forward strand.
TCCTATTGGTTCTTAGGACCACTTTGTCCCTACGGAAGGAGATGAAGTAAGGTTCCACTGACAGAGCCTGTAACTCACTAATCCGCCTGGCAGAAGTACTAGCTACCAGGAACAGTTTTCCAGGTCAAGTACTTCAATTCAGCCAAAGCCAGAGGTTCAAAGGGTGGCTGCATTAGCTGAGCTATACAGACATTAAGATCCCAAGGCAGAGTGGTCTCCCTAAAGGGAGGGTTAATGTGAACCAGACCCTTGGAAAACTTTCTGAAAACAGGATGAGATGCCAGGGAAGAGCCCTTCCCTGCTGAGAGGAATGCCGAGACAGCTGCTAGATGAACCTTCAGAGTGGCAGGCCTAAGGCCTAAACCATTGAGATCAACTAGATAGTCTAAGGTTGTGAAAATGTCTGCAGAATCGGGCAGGATGCCTTTCTGAGAGCACCAAATACTGAACCTTTTCCATTTGGAGTTATTAAGTTTTTCTAGTGGAAGGTTTCCTGGAGACCTTCAGAATATCCAGAACTCCCTGAGAAAGATGTAGAGCTGCATATTCTAACTCTTCAAGAGCCAGGCCTTGAGACTGAGAGACTGGAGATTGGGGTACCAGATCCTCCCCTGGGAGGAGGACAGGAGATTATATGTCCTGGGCAGAGACAAGGGATGTGACACTGACAAGGATAGCAGTAGAGGATACCAAGGCTGTCTGGCCCAATCCGGAGCCAGCAGTATCACTGTGCAGGGTTGAGTCCTGATCTTGATCAGAACTCTGAACAGCAGAGGAAAGGGAGGGATGGAAGGCATAGAGAAACCTGCCCTGCCAGTCCAAAAAGAGAACATCCTGGGGAACCGTCCCCAGGACTGGAGGTCTGCAACAAAACAGAGGAAGTTGATGATTGTCCGGTGCTGCAAAGAGATCTATCTTTGGAGTGCCCCACCTGGAGAAGATGACCTTCAGGATGCGAGGATCCAGGAACCATTCGTGGTGTCCCTATGAAATTCTGCTCAGAGCATCTGCTAGTACATTGTCCATCCCTGGAAGGTGAACTGCTACCAGAGAAGTCTGAAGAGAATAGGCCAGAGACTACAGCTTCATGGCTTCTGTGCACAAGGCTGAGGACTGAGTGCCTTCCTGCTTGTTGATGTACCACATTGTGGTGGTGTTGTCCGTTCTGACTTGGACCACCTTGCCCTTGACTGAATCTGAGAAGCTCTGCAGGGCTAGGAAAACTGCCCTGAGTTCCAGGAGATTGATATGAAGGAGAGACTCCTGTGGAGACCAGAGCATCTGAGCTGTCAGGGCTCCCAGGTGGGCTCCCCACCCTAGGAGAGAAGCATTCGTAGTTAGAATTACTGATGGGACTTGAGGGAGAAATGGAACCCCTTGTCTGAGGTAGTCCTGGTCCAGCCACCACTGGAGAGCTTGGACCACAGTCTGAGTCACTGGAATCAGTTTGGTAAGTGAATCCTTCTTTTGAGACCAAAAAGACCTCAGATGAAACTGAATGTCCCTCATCAGGAACCTTGCTCCTTGCACCACTGCCGTGGAATCTGCCATGTGGCCCAGGAGCTGGAGGAACTGTCTTGCTGGACGGGAGACCTGAGGTTGAAAGGAGGAAGCAAAATCCACTAGGGCCTTTACCCTTGCCAGGGGAAGGAAGGCTTTTGCTTGTACAGTGTCCAACTCTATGCCTATAAAGGTGAGAAGTTGGACTGGTTCGAATACAGACTTTGGAAGATAGAGAAGAAACCCCAGGGAGCTGAGTAGGTCCTGGGTAGTCTGAAGAGCCGACTTGACCTGTAAAGGTGACTGACCCACTAAAAGCCAGTCATCCAGATACAGGAAGATGGTGATACCCTGTCTTCTGAGGTAAGCCACCACTACTGCAAGGCACTTTGTGAACACCCTTGGAGCTGATGTTAGGCCGAATGGCATCACTCTGAATTGGTAATGGCCTGACGGCAACTCGAACCTGAGGTATTTTCTGTGGGAGCACCTGACAGGAGTATGGAAGTAGGCATCCTTGAGGTCCAGAGATGCTAACCAATCCCATGGCCTTAGAGAGGGAAGGATTATTCCCAGAGATACCATTTTGAATTTGGGCTTTGAAATGTATTTGTTCACATACCTTAGGTCTAGGATGGGTCACCACTCCCCTGTTTTCTTTGGGGTAAGGAAGTACCTGGAATACAGTCCTTTTCCCTTGTGCTGAGTAGGAACTTTCTCTATAGCTCCGAGAGCTAGAAGAGAGGAAACCTCTGCTTCTAGAGCAAGGGTTTCTGAGACTGATGCAGGTGGAAAAGACTTGGCCCTCTTTTTTGGAAATTTTTTGAAGCTGAGGGCCAGTCACTGGCTTACTACTTCCAGGACCCACTGGTATGAGGTCACAGACTTCCAGGTCTGGAAGCAGTAAGCCAGCCTGCCTCCTACTGGAAATGGGGAGTCGACCCGGGCTGACACATCAGGGTGTCTGCTTGGCAGGAGCCTTAGACTGAGAGGAGGAGGGGGGAGCAGCCCTGCTCATTCCCCTCCTACCCTTCCCTCTGAAGAACCTCCTCTGTGGGAAGGGAGAGGAGGCCTGAGCTTGGTAACAAGGCCTTTGAAAGGGCCTGCCCCTGCCCACAGGCTGCTGCTTGTGCAGAGTAGCCTGCCTTTCCTTGGCCTGTGCACTCCTGTACGCAGTCCTGTATTCATCCATTTTCTTCGTGTAAGCCTCTGTCTGCTTCCCAAACAGAGTGTTACCTACTACAGGAAAATCCATGGCCTTAGTCTGGGTAGCCTGTGAAAGGCTAGTACATCTGAGCCAAGCATGTCTTCTGAGACACACAGATGTAGCCATGACTCTAGATGCCACATCATTGGAGTCCACAGCAGCAGCATGAAATTGTATTTTGGATGCCTCAATTCCATCAGCAGCCACCACCTCCAGCTCCTTGGCTAGCTGGGGAGAGGCCTGTTTAGCCAGTTCCAGAACCGTATCCCATCTGGATTTCTGGTACCTGGCTGTGTAGGCCATAAAAGTAGCCTGCCGGAGTCCCAAAGAGGATGCCAAATACTGTTTTTTGGCCATGGCATCCACTTTCCTGGAGTCCTTATCCAGGGGGTGTGAAGCCAAAGGAATGTTAGCCCTGTCACAGGCTGCAGCCTGCACTACCCCAACATGGCTGCAATGACTATAAAGGAACTCCGCAGCTGAGTCTGATAACAAATACCTCCTGTCCATTCTCTTATCCACAGGAGGTACTGAATTAGGAGTTTGTAAAATGTTGTGTGTCTATTTCCCCAAAGATTTATGAAGAGGGATAGATAGCTTTTTGGACTCTAGGATGTCCATCATTTCCACAAAATCAGACTCTTCATCCTCCTCTGCGGCTTCAACCAAGGGAAGCTGCAGGGTTTGTGCCACCTTTTTGTAGAACAAAGAGTGTGAAGGGGACTCAGAGAGCCTGGGAGGAGAGACACCTAGGGGCCTGTCTGGGGAGATGTCTGGTTCAATGGGCACATCCAGACCCCCTTCATCGTCATCATCATCGGGATAGTCTTCGTCTCCCTCCCACTCCTCATAATAAGCATCTGGGTCATAATCCAGTGGAGACGGATCCGACCGAACCGGCGGTACCTGTTCGGACGGAACCGGTCTATGCGACTGGACAATACTAATCGCTTTGGCTATTTCGTCCGCAGTTGGAGAGTGGGATACAGGATCCGAACCAGCTGACTTGCGCTTTTTCTTTGTCGGAACCGACCCCTTGGGGTAGGCTCTCTTTTTGCTCGAGGAGGTATCGCCTATGTCAGTAGGCACCTCCTTAGGTTTGGCCGCAACCAAACCAGGCTGGCCATCCGGATCTACAGACTTCTCGGCCTCCCTTTCCTTCAGCCTACTCAGTCTTTTACCTAAAGTGGATTTAGGAAAGTTTTTACAGATTTGGGAGTCTGGCTTGAGGTAGTCAAACCCCAGACAATAAACACAGATGAGGTGGGGGGTCGGCCTTAGCAAAGGCCTCCCCACACTCAGTACAGTGTTGAAACCCAGTGGGACCGTTTTTCTTCTTGGGTTTCTCAGACATGGCCAACCTAACAAATTACCCTATTGCAGCTTTCAAGCCAGGTAGTAAAACAACCGATCGGTTACAAACCATGGCACATGCTTTTTAAAAGAACCAGCAAAAAGTCTGGTTCTTTTGAAACCGATTGGTACCAGAACACCACACTAATCCCAGAAATTAAATTTAACAAAGTCGGTTCCAAACCGGACCGACCGGGAAGAAACGGAAGAAAAAGACAATTTCCACTTTTTCACCAAAATAGAACACAGTCACTACCTATCTACACACTACCTGTACCATAGACAGAGGCTGGAAATCCGAAAATAAAAAAAAAATATGCGGTTTAAACTGAATGCTTTACTTTTACCGAACCGAGCAGAGGAAATCTGTGGAGCGACTTCACTGTTAGGTGGAGTAAAGAATCTGACAGTTACATTGGGAAGTACCACAGACAGAGGTTTGAAAACTGAGCTTGAGCTCAACGTTCTATGCTTCTGCATAGAGTTAACTCTTTCCTCTCCGGGGCAGTTCAAGTGCTGGGGTGAACGTATTATGTCTGAATACAGCAAGACTTCATGTTGTTTGAAGTAAGATTTTCGGTCCAGTTCCCACTAGGTAAAAGCACTTTTTTATAGCAGCACACTCTGAGGTAACTTCCCTCTGAAGGAGGAAAATAAAAAATTACCGTAGTAATCTTGTTTCTTCCAAGGTATTCTTCAATATGATTAACTCTAGCAGTCAGCCTCCTGTGTTGAACTGCCTTGGAGAGAAATGGAACTTATGCAAATGATGGAACATCTATTGGCTTGTGCCACCATTCAAACTGCTGCCCTTACCAACCGCTGCATTCTATAAATCTCAGATTTATTGGAGCTTGCTGGGTAAGACCCCTAAACTATTCTAACAATATTAAATACAATTCTGTAACAAATCCCCTTTTAACTTGCCCCCTGGTAATGCCAGATAGGACCAACAAGACAAAAAACAGAAGCCATCTGGTTTTCAAAAACTGAACACAACCAATGCATGACTATCCTAACAATAAGAGACATCAGCCATGATGAAGAGGCTAACTGGTCCTAGAAGGGGAGGTAGTGTGGGAGAGTTAATCATATTAAAGAATACCTTCGAAGAAACAAGATTACTATGGTGAGTAACATTTTCTTCTAAGCCCAGGAATTCTTCAATATGATTAACTCTAGCAGACTACGAAGCAGTACCTTTGGAGGTGGGCACTGAACCTTATTTAAGGAACAAGATCTGCAGCACTGCCGTGCCAAACCTAGCATCACTTCTTGACTGAGTGTCCAGACTGTAATGCTTTGTAAAGGTATGTACCGTTCTCCAAATATCTGCTTTGCATAACTCCAATAGGGGAATATCCCCAGCAGCTGCTACTGTAGCAGCTGCGCCCCTGTAGAGTGTGCCCTCAGGCCTACTGGGGACTCCTTACCAGCTTTACTGTAACAGAATTGGATTCATGCCACTATCCATCGTGCAACTGTCCTTTTTGAAGCTGGCTTCCCCTTTCCCACATCCCCATAGGTCAGGAACAGCTGCAGGTGAGCTAACCATTTAAAGAACTTTTTGAAAATAGGGTTAGTGGGCAGACAGACACCCTTTAAGGGTAGTGGGCTGTAGGCCCAATGAATGCAGATGGGTGAGATAGTCCAACAAGACTGGTAATCCTGCCTGGGAAGGTAATATACCACTAGTATTACACCAGATAGAAAACCTCTTCCATTTGGATGCATAGGTTTTCTTGGTAGAGGGCTTCCTACAACCCCCAAGAATCCTGAGTACACCTTCAGAGAGGCGCAGGCCGGCATATTCTAGATCTTCAAGAGGCATGCACTGAGTCTGAGAGACCAGAGACTCACGTACAGGATCCTCCCCTGAGAGGAGGTCAGAAGGTTTTGCCTCTGAAGGAGGTGTATGGGCTGGGCCACTGATAGGGAGAGCAGTAGTGAGTACCATGGCTGCCTGGCCCACTCTGGAGCTATCAGGATCATGGAAGCTGGTTGGGACCCGAGCTTGATCAGGACCCTGAGCAACAGAGGAAATAGATGGACTGCATACAGGCTCCTCCCTGTCCAATCCAGCCAGTGCATCCATGGGTACTGTGCCCTTTGCTGGTGGCCTGCAGCAGAACAGAGGCAACTGATGGTTCTCCTGTGAGGTGAAGAGGTCTATCTCGGAGGTGCCCCACCTGCGAAAAACACCACCTCCAGTACTTGTCTGTTTAGAGATCATTCGTGGTGGTTTTGGTTGATTCTACAGAGTGCATCTGAAGGGTACTGTCCTTCCCTGGAAGGTGGATGGCTAATAGGGATACCTATAAGGAGTATGCCAGGCTCCATATTTTCATTACCTCTGTGCACAGCAGGTTGGATCTTGTCCCTCCCTGCTTGTCGATATAATACACTGTGGTGGTACTGTCTGTCCTGACTTCTACTACCTTGTCCCTCACTAGGAATGCGAAGGATTGCAGTGCCAGGAACATGACCTGGGCTCTAGGTTTATTTGCAGGAGCGACTCTGCAGGGGACCAAGTGCCATGCTCTGTATGCTCTTCCAGGTATGCCCCTCACCCTAGGAGGGAGGCATCTGTTGTGAGTACCAACATGGGGGATTCCTTCTCGAATGGGACCACCCCGAGGTTGTTTCTGTCTTGCCACCATTGCAGGGCCTGCAACAGCGTCCCTGGAACTGGTACCAACTTTGAGAGATAGTCTGATCCCCTCATCTTCGTTTTTTTAAGTGAATTGATGTAGGAGAAAAAAGTCTTACTATTGTTTTGATTAGCTTCTGATGCTAGTGATGCCTACTGGTAGTTTTGTTTTTAAATGGAATGTAAGTATCCCTTAAACTGCATATAGTATTTAATTTTTTGTAATAAAATACTAATGTCAGATGTCGAAAGTATATCCTTCCAATCAATATTATTTATATGAGCTGTAATACTAGAAATATCAGCCTTATTACATAAATATACTTTTGTTATATTGTAAGCTATGGACAATGAATATGCAAATGTGAACATAATGGCTTTATGATCACTATTACCTATTGGAGGGAGTATTTTAACATTTTTTACAATCAGATTAACATTATGAAATACCAGATCGAGAAGATTATTACCTCTGGTTGGTAATTTAATGTAACATAGAAACATAGAATTTGACGGCAGATAAGGACCGCTTGGCCCACCCAGTCTGCCCATTTCCCTACCTAATGGATAAGCTGCAGATACTAGTTACCAGCAGCCTACTTCTTCCTACCCCCACCCCCTAGAATTGCCTTATGACTGTCCCATGCATGCTGGAATTCCACCACTGTTTTTGACTCCACAACCTCCTCTGGAAGGCCGTTCCATGCATCCACAACCCTCTCTGTGAAAAAAATACTTCCTTAAAGTTACTCGAGCTGCCCCTCTATCTTCAAATTGTGCCCCCTTGTTCTTGCACACCTCTTTTTTTGAAAGATGCTACCCTCTTGGACTTTGTTGATTCCCTTGAGGTACTTGAAAGTTTCTATCATGTCCCCCCCTCTCCCTCCTTTCCTCGAGGCTATACATATTAAGCTCCTTAAGTCTCTCTTCATATGTCTTCTGGTGCAGACCCTGCACCATTTAGTTGCCCTCCTCTGGACAGCTTCCATCCTGTCTATGTCTTTGTGGAGACTGGGTCTCCAGAACTGCACATAGTACTCAGATGGGGTCTCACCAGCTGTCTGTACAGAGGGATAATAACTTCCTGTTTTCTACTGGTGATGCCTCTCCCTATGCATCCCAGTATCCCCCAGCCCTCCTTGCTGCCCTCTCACATTGCTTGCCCACCTTTAGGTCATCTGATATGACTACCCCCAGGTCCCTTTCCATTTTTGTTGTTGTTAGTATCTCACCCCCACTGTGTACTCTTCCCCTGGGTTTTTGTTTCCCAGGTGCATTACCTTGCACTTCTTAGCATTGAATCTAAGCTGCCATACATCTGACCATTCCTCTAACCTTGCCAAGTCCCTTCTCATCCTTTCCACCCCTACCTTGTGCATCAACTCTGTTGCAGATCTTTGTGTCATCTGCAAAGAGACATACTTTTCCTTCTAGGCCCTCTGCAATGTCGCTTATAAAGACATTGAACAGGACCAGTCCTAATACTGAACCCTGCGGTACCCCACTAGTGACCCCCCTTTCTTCAGCGTGGACTCCATTTACTATTACTCTCTGTGTCCTATTCTCCAGCCAATTCTTTACCCGGGCTGTCATCTTGGGACCCACTCCAAGGCTGGCTAACTTGTATATTAATCTTTTGTGTGGGACTGTGTCAAATGCCTTGCTAAAGTCTAGGTAGGCCATGTCCACAGCCCCTCCCTGATCTACTACTTTGGTCACCCAGTCAAAGAAATCTATCAGATTTGTCTGGCATGACCTTCCCTTTGAATCCATGCTGCCTTGGGTCCTGTGCCCCTCTGGCCTCTAGATACTCGACAATTCTTTCCTTCAGAAGTGATTCCATCATTTTCCCTACCACTGGGGTTAAACTAACAGGTCTGTAGTTTCCTGCTTCTGCCTTGCTCCCACTTTTGTGAAGGGAATCACATCTGCCCTCCTCCAGTCCTCGGGTACCACCCCATCCTCCCATGATTTGTTAAAGAGGGTAGTCAGTGGTGTCACTAGTTCTACCCTTAGTTCTTTTAGAATTCTGGGATGAATCCCATCAGGCCCCATTGCTTTGTCCACCTTCAGTTTTAAGAGTTCCTTCAGAACCCTTTCTTATGCAAATGGGCTGGTACCAACTTCTGTATCCAGAGTGTTTCTACTGTTTGTTTTAGGTACCTCCCCCTCTTCCTTTGTAAATACTGAGCAAAATATTTGTTCAGTATCTCTGCCTTTTCACAGTCACCCTCTGCCCACCCCCATTTATTAAGCCTCCACTATCCCTCCCTTGGTCTTCCTTTGCTCCTGATGTACCTATAAAGGTTTTATCGCCCTTCTTAACTGAGTTGGCTATCTTTTCCTCAGTTTGGGCCTTTGCTGTTCTGACTGCCTTCCCAGCTTCCTTTTGCTTTAACTGATACAGTTCTCTGTCCTGCTCTTTGTGATTCCTTGTACTTCCTGAATGCTTTTCTCTTGAACCTTCCTGCTACTTCCTTTGAGAACCATAGTGGTTTCTTACATTGTTTCATTTTGTTTATTTGCTTCACACAAAGGCTTGTTACCTCTGTGATGGCAGTTTTTATTATTCCCCATTGTTCTTCCACCCCTCCTTCCTGCCCATTTGCTAGGGCATTCCTTGGGCACTCACCCATTTTGGCAAAGTCAGCCCTCCTAAACTCCAGTACTTTTGCCTTTGTATGGCTTGACTCTATTGCTGTGTTTATTGTGAACCATACTGTTCGATGGTTGCTAGTTCCCAGATGGCTACCCACTTCTACATCTGTGATCCTCTCTTCATCTCCATTTGAGAGAACCGGGTCTAAGACTGCTCCCTCTCGAGTGGGCTCCAATACTAGTTGTCTAAGGCATGCCCCCTGTAGGGCATCTAGAATAACCCCACTCTTGGAAGTGGCTGCTGCAGCTGCAACTGCACTCCAGTTAACATCTGGCATATTCAGATCACCCATCAGCAATATCTCCCCTTTTTAAACCATTCTAAGTATATTTTCTATCATTTCCTTGTCCATTTCCTCGCCCTGAGGAGGTCTGTATACAACCCCTGTGCAGATTGTGGTGCCATTGCCGGTCTCCAAATTTACCCACAGTGCTTCTTCTCCTCCCTGTTTTCCCCTTTGTTCTGTTGCTTTGATTCCTTCCCTTATGTAAAGAGCTACTCCTCCTCTTCTTTTACCCTCCCTGTCCCTCCTGTAGATAGTGTATCCTGGTATGTTTACATCCCAGTCATGGTTTTGTGTGTACCATGTTTCTGTGGCTGCACGATATCCAGATGTTCCTCCTCCATCAAGCCACTAATTCAGGAAGCTTGTTACTCAGACTACGGGCATTGGTACTCATTGCTCTCCATTTTTGATGGCTTTACCTTCTGTTGCAGCATCCCCACTGACCTTTCTACCTCGGTCTTTTCTCATTTAGTACCCTGTTTTGTAGGGAGGCTGGGATTTTCCTGCTGCTTATCAGTGCCTCCCCCCTTGACTAGTTTAAAAGCTTGCCAATGAAGCATTTAAACCGATTGCTCAAAAGACTTGTTCCCTTCCTGGACAGATGCAGACCGTCCTGCCAGTATAGGCTGGTGTCCTTCCAGGTGGAACCCCAGTCCCCAATCAAGCCAAACCCCTGTGCTCCACACCATTTTTTTAACCATTCATTAAACTGCATGGTGCAAAGTACCCTCACCTCACTCATGCCATTGACAGACAGCACCTCTGAGAAGGATACTGTGTGTGCTACTTGTCTAGGCCTCCCAATTCTACAAAGTCCTTCTGCACTGCTCTAATCTCATGTTGAGCCAAGTCATTTGTCCCTAGGTGGACAATGAAATCCAGCTCAGACTCCCGTGCAGCTGTTCTCATGATCCTGAGGATGCGCTTCCTGTCCCTCCAAGCCATGGCACCAGGCAGGCACCTTACTTCAGTTTTCCCTGCTCCCCCCAGTTCTATCTCCCTAATAATTGAGTCCCCCACCAGGAGCTGCTTCCTTTCCTTGTGGTGTCCTCTGCCTCCTTCCTGTGGGCCTCCCTTGTGACAGTTGTCCTGAGCCTCCTTAGTCTCCTCTGCGGGTGCATCCATAGGGGAGCTATGCTCCCCCAGAATGGTGTATGGACTGTGGAGTGGAACAACTGACTGGGTGTGCCTCTGTTCCACCATCCTCACCCTCCCTGAGCCCACTGTGGTCCAACTGCTGTGCTTTCTTCGCAACCTCTGAGGTAGTGGTGGTGGCTCTGGTGCTTCCTGGATGGGGGAGGTTCCCTTCCTACCGTCCAGTGTGGCCTGGGGGAAGGTTCCCTTACTACTGTCCAGTGTGGCCTGAAGACAGGCAACTTCCTCCCTCAGGGCAGAGGTTGTCTGCAAATAGGGCAGCATCTCAGCCTCAGAAAGACTTCCAGAAGACTGCTGCCCCACAGCCAATATATTCTGCACTACCCCTACATGTTTATCTACTTTTTTTTTGTGTGTGTGATTGGTTTATTATATAGAAATACATATATTATACAATGTGTATGCTTATATTGTCAGTGCAGTGTGCTAGAGATATGAAACAGTGATATGCCTTGCACTCTTGAGAAATGTCAGAACCGGTATAAAGGAACTATTTCCGTGGAGGTGGGTGGGGTGAGGGTGGGAAGGGTTGGGCCTAAACTGTGCCCTCACAAAACAACCAGCTAAGAGCTCTGACCCACTGCTGCGATGAGTGCCTTCCTGTCAGCAAGATACCCTACACAACAATTTGACAGAGAAAATACCCTGCTAATCAAACAGAGAAAAATCCACACATCCAAGTCAGACACAGGTAAACCTCCCCAGCCCCAAAACAGCCTGGTGGTTTGTGCTCTGAAAGCAGTCAGCCCCAAAATAAGTCAGCTGTGCTTTAAACTCTTCCTGCACTGAAAATCTTAAGAATTGTAACAAACATAAAGCTAGATCCACCTCCCTCTGTTGCTTGAAAGACTGTCTTTTCCTGATAATTCTAAGTTCCTTATTTCACCTTTCAGTTAGAAGTAGCCTCCACCTGCAGAATATCTGCTACAAACCAAAGACAATTGTAAGGTTCACCTCCCTCTGTTGTGAGCACAACTCGCTTTCTTTTAAATCCTATGTTCAGTATTGCAGCTTCTAATCAGAGGTAGTTTGACTTGAAAAATGTATTGTGTGAGATTACATTGTTGACTAATATTTACTAATGTTTTACTCACCCCAGAAGTGGCAGTAAGATTCACCCAATATACGTCTCCCATGTTAAAATCACCCATCAAAATGATGTCACCTAATGTACAAGCGGTATCAATCTCTTGAACAATATTATCAAAATATTCTGGTAAATTTGGGGTGGTTGATAGCAAGTACCTAAAATAACATACTGTGTTTTATCAATCAGAAGTTTTACCCATATAATCGCAGTAGTACTAGTTGGATTTTTAACTATTAGAAATGTCTACTTTTTGAAAGGTGTCTCTCAAAAATATGGCTACACCTCCACCTTTTTTTAGCTTTTCTGTTAAGACAAAATGGTGTATAACCTGGTAGATGACAATCCCAATCGTAACTGTCATTGCTCCAAGTTTCAGTAACAGAAATTATGTCGAAGTTTTCTAACGCTATGGTGGTTTTTAATTCAAGTTTATTAGAAAGACTCCTAGCATTGAAATATAAACAATTTAAATCTTTTAAATGTTAGGTGTTATGAATATGAGGAGCTACACATGTCGGGGTGGTGGAGGAAACAATGGTTTCACCCCCAAGTGTATAAGTTTAAATTCCTTCCCTTTGGCCTACAAGAGGTTGAGGCCTTTTCCTTTTCAGTGTTGCTCTTATAGGTGGTCTTGTAATCATCCATCTTTTTCATGTATGCCTCTGTTTTGTCCCCAAACAGGGAATTATTTTCCACCAGAAAATCCACGGCCTTAGCTCGAGTATCCTGAGTCAGGTTTGAATCTCTGAACCAGGCAAACCTTCTCAAGGCCACTGCCAGCCAGTGCCATCCACCTGGCTGCGGTGTCATTGGCACCTGCCATATGAAATTGATATTTTGTGGCTTCCAGACCACATCTGTCTGTCTGTCTCAGTTAGATCAGCAGCCCACCCAGGTGGTGCCTTGTCTGCCATGGCCATAACAGAATCCAAGGGGTTTTTCTGGTATTGGGCGGCATATGCCATGTAGTTGGCCTGTCTGATGGCCAAAGATGCAGCTAGATAGCCCTTCTTGGCCATACTGTCCATCCTCCTAGAATCCTTTTCCAGTGGGTGAGATGCCAGGGGCATCCTGGCTCTACCACAAGCTGCTGCTTGCACCACTCCCTCATGATCAGGGTGGGGGAAAAAAGGAACTCTGCCCCTGATCAATCAAGCTGGTATTTTTTTTTTTATCAGCTTTTTTGTTCACTGGTGGTACAGCGTTTGGTGTCTCCAGGATTTGTAATACATGTTTCTTCAGAAACTTATTAATGGAGAGTAGAAACTTCTTAGTAGGAGCTAACCCCATCATATCTAGAAACTCTGCCTCTTCCTCATCCTCCACAGTCTCATTTGCGGTGATGTCGAGGGCTTCCACCATTTGTCTGACAAATTTATAGTGAGAGTAGTAGTCCTATGGAAGCCTAGGAGGTGACTCAAACTCTTGGTCAGGAGAAAAGAACAGTTACTTAACTCATTACCTCCAATAGCTCCATATGAAGTCCAAACTATCCATTGTTTACCTGACACAAAATGGCAGCCCAGGAGGTAATGAGTTAAGAACTTACCGTAACAATATATCTTCGAGAGGAGCTCTTGCAGCAGGTAATACCATTAGGACTAAGGCTGCCAGGCATTAGGACCTTACAGAAAACTTTCTAGCTAGCAGTCTATGGTGGGGGACTGACCCCAACGTCGGCTCCACCTGACGTCAGATGTGGTATAAAGGGGTGGTCCCCCAGTGCCATCTCAGTTCTCCCGCCGGAGACCTGGCTGAAGACAAAAATAATGAGAGAACCAAGAGGGTCTCCTAATCCCAAAGAGAAAAAAGGCAATTTTATGCTGGGGAAGGAGCGTGGGAAAGCCACCTGCTGCAAGAGCTCCTCTCGAAGATCTAAAGACCCAGGTCAGAAGGGTGGAGGACAAACACGGATGTAGGCAATTAGGAGAGGAGCCCTTGAAGGACAAGGCCAAAACCTGCTCTCCTCCTGAAGGCAATGTCCAGACTGTAATGCCTAATGAATGTGTGTACTGAACTCCAAGTAGCGACTGCACAGAGGTCCGTTGATGACACATTCCTCAGGGAGGCAAAGGACGTAGCTAATCCCCTAGTGGAGTGTCCCTTTACCAGTTCTGGCAAAGGTTTGTTGTGGTGCTGATAACAAAACGTAATGCAATGGACTAACCACTTGGTCACAGGAGTTCCTGCCTTTCTGTGGGCGAAAGAGACAAACAACTGGTCTGTCTTTCTAACAGTACCCGTTCCTGAAAGATAAAGCAAAATTCTGTGTACATCCAGAGGGTGCAATAAGGCTTATCCTCTATTGGAATGCTCTGGATAATAAACTGGTAGCTGGATGTCCTGGTTCAACGTGAACTCAAACACTACCTTTGGAAGAAACTTCGGATTTGTTCGCAGGGCCACCCTGTCCCTGTGGAAAATAAGGTAAGGCTCTTTATACATCAAGGACTGTAATTTGGAAATCCTCCGAGCCGAAGTAATGGCAATTAAAAATAACACCTTTCAAGAGAGAAGGCTAAGCTTGCAATTCACGGCTGGCTCAAAAAGGGTCAGGGTGAGCTTTTCCAAGACGAACAGGAGGCCCCATGGTGGCACAGGATCTCTCCTGGGTGGTTTGATGTGCAAGATCCCCTGTAAGAAGGTATTGCAAATGTCCAGCTGTGCTAGGGACTTCCCATTCAGTGGTGCGTGATAAGCTGATATGGTATACAGGTGCACCTTGATGGATGAGTAGCTAAGGCTCAAGTCCAAAAGATGGAGAAGATATTCTAGCACAGATTCCACCGGACAACCTAGAGGGCATAGAGAGCACAGAGTTGCCCATAAGCAGAATCACTTGCACTTCATGGCATAGGTCGCCTCGGTACAGGGTTTCCTTGCCACCACAAGGACCTCTGCTACTCTCTGGGACACCCCAAATCTGTTCTGGGCTAGGACTGTAGGAGTCAAGCATGCAGGTGCAGGGACTGAAGTGCCGGATAGACTAATGTCCCCTGGTCCTAGGACAGCAAATGCATGGAGAGGGGCAATGGGAATGGTGGTTCTGATGCTAGCTGCTGCAGCAAAGGGAACCAGATCTGTCAGGGCCAGAATGGAGCCATCAGAATCATTCTGGCCTCCTCCACCTGCAGCTTGAGCAAAACCCTCTGAATCAGGGGAAAGGGAGGGAAGGCATAAAGGAATCTCCCTGCCCAAGGGAGGGAGAATGTGTGTCGCCAAAAAAACATCAGGTCCTGGATCTAGCGAGCAGAAATTGGGCACTTTGACATTGTGTGGGGGCGCAAAGAGGTCCAGTTCTGGCAGGCCCCACCCTTCGAAGAGGTGTGCTGCGACCTCTTGCTGTAGTTCCCACTTGTGGTTTAGAGACAGAGTGACTTAGGCTGTCTGCAAGGGCATTCTGAATGCCTGGGAATGTGCAATGGGACCGTACTCTCATGGCCTCCATGCATGGGGGTAGGAGTGAGTCCCTCTGTGTATTGTCTGACTGGACCAAGAGTGGGCCCGGGCTGATCAAGCCCTGAAATGCCTGTAGGGCATATCCAGCACCATTCTTGAGAACGTTGATGTATAGAGACCTTTCGATGGCATCCCAGGAGTCCCTCGTCTGATGGGCACCTAGATGCGCTCCCCACCCTAGACCAGAGGCATCCATAGTGAGAATTTGACTCAGGCTGGGGCATTGGAAGGTCATTCCTATGCTTAAGGGAGCTGGGTTTAGCCACCAAGTCAGGGATTGATGAACCGTTGATGACACTTGAATGAGCTGCTCCAGTTAATCTGTACCCTGGTTCCACTGAATCCTGAGGTGCCATTGGAGGATCCTCATGTTCAGATGCACTAACGGGACTGTGGCAATGGCTGCAGCCGTACGGCCTAGATGCTGAAGAACCAGCCTTGCTGAAACCAGGTTGGAGTTCTGAATCCTATGCGCAATCTCTCTTAACCTCTGTGCCCGATCTGTGAGCAAGAAGGCTATCCCCTGTGCAGAATCCAGGACTGTTCCTATATACTGCAGCCTCTGAGTGGGCCTTGGGTGAGATTTTGGTAAGTTCAAGGTGATGCCCAGAGACTGGAACATCCTGTCTCTTCCAAGGACCTGAATAATTGGTCCTCTGACTGGGCTGTGAGAAGCCAATCGTCCAGGCAGGGGTAAACAAAGTGACCCCTTCTCTTGAGGGCTGCCGCCGCTACTGCCAGGCACTTGGTAAAAACCTTTGGGGCTGATGAGAGACCGAAAGGCAGGTCCCTGAACTGGTAGTGTTTGCCTTGGAAAGAGAAGCGTAAGAACTTCCTGTGGGACTGCAGAATCTTGATGTGCATGTATGCGTCCTGCATGTCAAGGGAACAGAGCCAGTTTCCTTGATGGAGCATAGGCAACAGGCTTGCCAGTGTCATCATCCTGAATCTCTCGTAATCTATGTACTCGTTCAGCTGGCTGAGATCCAGAATGGGGCGGAAGTCTCCAGTTTTCTTTGGAACCAGGAAGAAATGGGAGTAAAAAACCCTGACTCTCTGAGCAAAGGGTACCTCCTGGATGGCTCATTTCTCTTGCAAAGCCTGGATTTCTGCTCTCTCAGAAGGAAGGTATGAGAGGGTTAATAGTGTGAGGGGTTTGGAGGGTTGTCCGGTGGAATGCTGGCGAATTCAAGAGAGTAGCCTCTCTCCACCACTTGCAGGACCCATTGGTCTGATGTTATATTAGACCATCCTGGCAGGTAGAGGGAGAATCTCCCTCCTACCACTTCCCCCTGCACTTGCTGCGGGAGGGAGAGGGCTGGTAGGTGGTCATGCCATGGGGGTTGGGTGGGTGGAGGTCTGGGCACTTTGGGGTGTTTAGGGCCCTGTGAGCCTGAAGGGACAGGGTGGCCACGCCTCTTGAAGGCTCCCTTATGCTGAGGTTGCTGTTTTCCCTGCTGTCCTTGCTTACAAAAAGGACGACGGCGACCAGGCTGAGGCTCCAAACTATACATCCTATGGATCTCAGAGATGGCTGTTCCTGAATCCTGTAGACCTATAATTACTTTTTCTGCCTCTTGTCCAAAGAGGACTGGACCCAGGAAGAGAGCGTCCAAGATGGCATCTTGGAGGTCCTGACGAAAACCCAAAACTCAGAGCCAGGCATGCCGCTGCATGCAGATACCAGTGGCGGCTGCCATGTCTGCCGAGTCATATGAATATCTGAGAAAGTATTTATCCATGTCCATTCCAGACTGTATAATGGCTAGGAGTTCTGCTTGCCCCTTTGACTCCAGCTGAACTTTGGCCAAGTCCATGGCTTTTGCCCAGAGAGACTTCTGATAGGTCACCATGAGAGCCAAGAAGTTTAGGGAATGGATTGCTCTAGTGGCTGACGCGTAAACCATCCTGCCCTTATGGTCAAGCTTCTTGGACTCTGGGTCAGGAGGTTGGGCACTCATATGCCTTGGCTGCTGGGCCCTGCCATGGGCAGCCATTAGCACCATCGAATCAGCCTTCAGATTTTCCCCTAGGAATGGCTCCTCTTTAGGAGTCCAATAAAGCCTGTCTGCCTTTCTTGGCACCGCTGGTGTAGTAGCTAGGTGCTGCCAAGTAAGTCTGGTGACGTCTTGGAAAGGCTCCACTAAAGGGGGAATGACCAGAGGCTTCGGATCAGTGGCCCCAAGAACTTCATCAAGCGTCGCCTTTACTGGTCCAACTCCTCTGTGTCCCATTGGTACAGGGTTTAAATGTGCTGCATGATGTCTAAGAAAGATGGATCATCTGGCGGGGATAGAGGAAAATTTCTTGGCCCTGGGGAAGGAACATGAGGTTCCTTTTCAGAAGGGTAGTCCAAGGAG
Source organism: Neoceratodus forsteri (assembly GCA_016271365.2). Lineage (NCBI taxonomy): Eukaryota > Metazoa > Chordata > Ceratodontiformes > Ceratodontidae > Neoceratodus > Neoceratodus forsteri. The sequence goes on from CM028138.1 coordinate 427,149,510, forward strand.
GAGTCTCCAGCATCATCACTGGACAATGGCGGACGTCCGCTGCAGGGTACGGATGATGGTTTACGTTTCCTGCCCCTGGAACCTGACTGCTGATCTTCATCCTCTGGTGCCCGGTGGCCCTTAGGGGAAGGAGGCAGCGGCTTGGGGGAAGGGTCCCTGGGTAGTGGTCATACCGGGGATGGATCCCTGGGTCTGTAAAGCAGATCCCCTTTCACTGTATTCCACCAAGAGGTGAATAAGTCCCTGACGTCCACTAAAGGGACGACCGGGGGCAGGGACATTGGGTTCCATGGACCTGGTGCTGGGTCTGGTGTTCCCTTGGGAACTGGCACCTCGTCTATAGTCACCTCTTCTGCAGGTGTCTCTGGCAAAGGGTCAGGTTCAACCCCTGAGGCAGCTTCTTCCTCCTCTGGCCGGTCGTCTGGTTTGTCGGGTGGATGGGGGCCTTGTTTTCCTCGGCAGCTTCCTCAGACGCATGATCCTTTGGGGCCAACTGCCGCTTTTCTACCGGGGGCATCTAGTCATGGTCCAAGGCAGAGTCAGATGGACCAGTGGTCTATCTGCGGTCTGAGGCAGACGTCTCCTTATCTGGAGGGGGAGGTGTCCGGTGCCTGACGACCTCCCTGCATCTAGTGGGATCGTCATGCTTTTTGGACTTATCGAACGAACCACCATGCTTTCGAGCCGTGTCCGAGGACCTGCTCGAGGCAGATGCCTGTCTCTCTTGGGTCGACCTGTGTGAGGACTTGTGGGGTCGGTGGGCCAAGGGAACCTGGGTGGATGAATGCCCTGAAGTAGAAGACTCCCTATCTTTTTCTTGGGATGAGTAGGAGGTCTTCTTAGATGTAGGCCTCAAAATAGTTTTGGCACCGGGGGACAGACTGACCTCCCACCGGAGGCAGTCAAGAAATATACTGTGGAGATTTTGGGCGGGATTCTGACCTGGCCCTTTCTTTTTCTTGATGGTGAGGTTTCCCTCCCGACTTTTTCTCCTTGGGGGGGGGGGAAAGACTCCTTAGGCGAAGAAGAAGAACTACGCCGTGAGTGGGACTTCTGCATGGCGGCCACTTTTTGTTCCGGAAGATATGCTTTCAATACGTTAGCCCATTGAATTCTTGTCTTGTTATTGAACTTCTGGCAGTGTGGGCAATTGTCGGGCTGGTGGTCTGGGCCTAGGCAGATCAAACAGGCAGAGTGGCCATCTCTCACTGGGATCTGTTTCCCACACAGACACTTCGACTTCCATCGAATGATAGGCAATGAAGACATACAATTCTGTTGAAAAAACTACAACTTTAAACGAACTGCGTGAAGGCACAAAAAGAGTGGTCGACTGAGATGTAGGAGGATCCAATGTAAGTGAGTCGACAGCGGGAAAAGAACTGAGATGGCTCCAGGGGACCGCCTTTATACCGCTGGGCCTGGACGCCAGACAGAGTAGATGTTGGGGTGGTCCCCACCGTGAGATCAGTTAGCTAGAAAATTTTTCCGTGGGGTCCTGGCAGCCTTAATCCTAATGGTAATACCTGCTGCAAGAGCTCCCCTCTCGAAGAGAGCTCCTCCGGTTTGATTGGTTCCTCTTCATCATCTTCCTCCTCTTATTCCTCATACGAGGGGTCCTTTGCCCCTGAAACCAAGCACTGAACCGCAGATGTAACAACCGTGGTCGGAACCATTGATGGAACTGACGAAAGAACAGTTACGCAAGAACTAAGCACAGCACTAGATCTTCAAGGGGATCTCAGTCATCAGATTACACCACAGGAACCGTTGCCGACAGTGAAGGGGAATCCACATGAAAGATTTTCAGCAGTACAACTGGGGCTGTCCACGCCGTCGATATCCGCAACCCTACACAGGCATGGGCGGCCCCGCTCCCTCTTCAGTTCTTTCCCTCTGGAGATGAAGGAAGCAAAGCTCAAGCCCTGGGGAACCGAGGAGAGAAAGAGGGTCCCAGCTTTAAATAGAAGGATGGAAACAGCAGATAGCCAAGTCTTGGACAGAAGCCCCAAGAAGGGGGATGGTGGGAGGGAAATCATACCAGATGACCGAGATCCCCTCAAAGATTTACTGTTACAGCAAGTTTTACGTAACTATTCTATCTTCTTCTTCAGGGGTATCTCAGTCATCAGGCTACATTGTAGGAACAAGTACCAAGCAGTGACAAGTGAAGAATGTACAGTCTGGGAAGCCAGATCTCCATAAACTTAAGACAGGAGGGAGTCCTTGTAGCACAGCCCTGCCAAATCCTGCACAGGCTCTTGAAGCAATGTCCAGACTGTAATGCTTGGTGAAAGTGTGGACTGTACTCCAGGTGGCTGCCGCACAAATGTCAGCGGTGAAGACCCTCATGAAACTAGCCACCGAGGTAGCCATGCCTCTGGTGGAATGAGCTTTGACAGCACCAGGCAGTTCTTTGCTGTACTTATTGTAGCAGAACACAATGCAATTTGCCAACCATCTGGATAAACATTGTTTAGAAACTTGAAGTGCCCTCTCTACCTGGGGCGAAAGAAACAAAAAACTGCTTTGACTTTCTGGACTCTTTAGTCCAAAGCAGATAAGTTCTGTGCACATCTAACGTAAGGACCAGTGCTTCCTCTGGATTGGCACACTCAGGAAAATAAACAGGAAGATGGATAGACTGATTAAGTGTGAACTCCTCCTTGTGCCATAGACACTCCTCTCTCCCAGCCACTGCCCCCCCCATGATGTGACATCTTAATCTGCTTGCCACACTGGCGCCATTTCTCTCCCTGATCCAATCCCCTTCCATAACCTCCCCTGCCAGCTTATCCCTCAATCACCAACTACCCTAAGTAGTCATCCCCTCTGGGGACTGCGCCCCATGTGCCTGCAACCTCAGTGGCTCCATCTAACTCCTACTGCAAGCTATCCTACCATCTACCCTGACAGCTACATATCCCCACCTCCTTTCTCCTTGATTTCTCAGTGTACAAAAGAAACCAACGTGGAAGAAACCTCTCCTGACACCCAGGTCCATTAAATTATATCTTGCAAGGATAGCCTTAATCTTCCTCCTCCTATCTGGGAATGTCCACCCCAATCCCGGTCCACAAGTGACTCCTCATAGTCACCATAACAATACTGGACACCTAAAATTAGCTATTAACATCTGTAGCCTTCTACCAAAGCTTGATGATTTAAGAGTCTGGGTTGCACATCATAATCCAGATATACTCTCCCTTAATGAAACCTGGCTCTCCCCCAAAATCCTTGATACCACTCTTTCCCTCACTGGCTACTCCCTGTTCCACCTCGACAGGACTGGTAAAAGGGGTGGTGGCTGTGCAATTTACCTTAGAGACTTTATCAAATGCCAAGCACTCCACCCACTGTCACCTCTGCCAACAATTCACAGGTATTACCAAATAAAATCTTCCTGGGCCCCTGTGGCAAAACTCTAACCCTGCTGTCTACATTTTTTTTTTTTTTTATTTTCATCTTTGGTAACCGGGTAAGGCTCACTAGGCACAACTGCCTGTTTTCAGGGGAGACCTGGAAGCACTGGGCGGTTAAGTGACTTGCTCAGAGTCACACAGTATGCAAGTGGAGGTTGTGAGAATCAAACCAAGGTCTGGTCTGCTGGATGTACCATGCTCGTTCACAGCTCGTTACTCTAACCTCTAGGCTATACTGCGATTCCTCCACATAACCTCACCGCTAGCACCACAATGCTCTTCGAATATCTTCAAAGTGTACCTAACCGCGCTGAAACAATAATACTCGGTGACCTTAACTGGCTATCCACCGATGCTAGCCCCTATAAAGATGCCTTTGCAGCCATCGGTATTTCTCAAATGGTGACCACCCCAACCAGACTCAACCCAAGGAAGGGCAACAGCACCCTCCTCGATCTCATCCTCACTACCCACCCCAAAAGAATCTCTGATACAGTAGTACTCACTAAGTGACCACTCCCCAGTAATCTGCTCTTGGTCAAACAAGGCCCCTAGCACGTCTGTCAAACTCTCTTATCGCGGCGTACTTAAAAGAAGGCTCATTAAACCATTCCTTGATTATCTTACTCAATGTGATTGATCATCCATCGATCGGGCCACCGACACAGACTACGCACTCAACTATTTCATAGCACTTTTCAACTCTGCCTGTGACAGATTTGCCCGTCTGCAAGCGTAAGGTCAAAGGTGTCACACACCCCTGGATTACCCCCTCCCTACTTAACATGATGAACTCCAGAGGCAACCTCTGGTCTCGAGCTCGTGCCTCACGTAGTTTATCTGACTTACAATGTTACAAATCTGCTAGGCACATCTGTACTCGGGAAGTTCATAAGGCCAAAATGGAATGCTTCAAAAGTGAGCTTACGAACTCCTGGTCAAAAGTGAGCTTACAAACTCCCAGAATGACTGCCAAAACTTCTGGAGCAAGCTAAAAGACCTCACTGGCAAACCTAATAAATCCCCTCCCACCACTATTGATATCGATGAGACCTCAGTACACAACCCTCAACAAACTGCAGATTCCTTTAATTTGGCATTCACTGACTTCTCTAACAATGTCCCTCAGGACGCCTTCACTGAGTCTGTTGGAACGACCCCCCAACCCTCCTGCAACTCCTCCCTTTTACTTCAGATGTGTCACATCAACTGAAGCTGGGAGGTACCTTCAAAAGATTCATAGTAAACCACGGTTCAGCAGTGACACCCTTGACTTAAAACTACTAAACCTCGCTCAACGTAGTCCTGCAACCCCTTACCAAGCTAATAAACCTCTCCCTCTCTGAGACAGTTCCCCTCACTGTGGAAAGCCGCAACTGTTACCCCGGTACACGAAAGTGGTAATAGATCTGCACGCTCAAACTACACACCCATATCCATCCTCTCCCTTCAACTAAAGCCCTAAAGCGCATTGTTGCGGACCAGCTGACGGAATATCTGGCCAAATATAACATACAGTGCCCTGAGCAACACAGTTTTAGAAAGTCACATAGCAAGACGACAGTGCTACTCGAGTTTACCAACTTCATACATAAGGCATCTGATCAAAGCCAAATAGTGGGGTCAATATTCATTGACCTAAGGCTTTTGATACTATCAACCACTCGTTTCTACTCTCCTTGCTACCACCCCATGGCCTATCCTCTGGAGTCACCAGCTGGTTCAAGAGCTATCTCGGTAATAGCACGCAGCAAGTTGAGATCAGTGATACCCTCTCTGGCTTGCTCCCAGTACGCTCTGGTGTTCCCCAAGGGTCCATCCTTGGCCTACTACTCTTCAGTCGATTCCTAAACTCCTTCCCCCGAGCCTGTAACACCAACATTATCCTCTACACTGATGATGCCGTTCTCTGATTGCCACATGCAACCCTCCCTTCTCTCAAAAGCCCTGCAATCCAACTTCCTATCTGCTGAAACCTGGTTTGCCCAACATAAACTCATCACAAACCACAAAAAAACAAAAGTTATGCTCTTTTCTAACCTGCACAGCAAACATAAATCCACCACCCTACCTATTCACAACTCTTCTAACCAGCTCCTTGAACAAGTCCAAGAATTTCAGTACCTCGGCATTACTCAATTGCCCACTATCCTACACCCTTCACATCAATAAAATCTCCAAGGAGGTCAACTCCAGAATTGGTGTCCTATATCATCACACATTGTACGACCCCTGATGCTCGTAAGCACTCGTCAGTTACATCATTTTTATTCTCGACTACGGATTAGTCATTTATGGTGCCGCAACAGATACTGCCCTTAAATGAATCGCACTTGTGCTAAACAAGTCATGCAGGCTCATCACTGGTGCTGCTCAACGCATGCACACGTGACTTCTATGGGCAGACAAACTGGCTCCACCTTAAGGGTAGGATTATCTACCAAACCTGCCTGCTAGCCAGAAAAATCAGTCTTGGCCTTACTCCCCCTGCTACCCTGCCTCTCATCACACCTTCCTTTAATATTAGCTCCACCTGCAGTGTGGCCAAACTTTCCATGTCCCATTTTGTGGAACTTCACAAGCACAGCGCACCTTCCACTACAGAGCCCCCTCCTGGCTCAACACGCTTCCCCCTGATATTATGAATGAACCTAAACTGGGTCTCTTTAAGCTCCTGCTCCATAAACACCGTACCGCCCTTAGCAGCTGTGACTGTGCCCAAGTTATTCCTTCCTCCCCCTCAAGTCTTTCTCCCTTCCTACCCTCCTTCCCCACACCCTTTTCTTAGTATTCAATATTTCTCTACTTCCCTTGCTCTCCCCTCCCTTGATCCACTACTAACACTCCCTACCCCAGTCCTACCCTTCCTCTGACCAACAAAGTCTTCTTTGACTGCCTTGTCCCCCTTACTCACCCTGTGCTTCACAGGTTACCGACCTTAGTTAGGTCATAGTCAGGGCCCCTACTTTTCTGCAGCACAGTGGGACCAAGTTCTGCGGCAAGATTACCATTTGCAGCAGAACTTCTGAGGTGGTGATTTGTAATTTCTTCGGAAGTTCTACTGCACTAACAAACTGCCACATCACAGTGACAGCTTGTCATCCTGATTTCATTTTCATGGCAGTTTTTATAGCAATCAGGATGGTGGAAAGCACAGTAACACTAGTTCAAAAAATAACAGAATTATAAAAATAATTTTATGCCTAAAAAGCAAAACAAATGTCTCTCCCTTAAGGTCCTAGCCTGTTGCATAAATGACATATGCAGAGGGGATCTTATGTGATAAATAAGGTATTTCTATATGCATGCTATCTATCCCACTAGTGAGGCTTCCACTATCACTTATATATTTGTATGTGCTTTCTACACCATTCATGAGGTTCCCACTGTGTATCACTTATATATTTATATGCAATCTGTAACATACATACAAATGTGTGTGTGTGTGTGTGTGTGGTGAGAGAGACAGAGATACTGTATATGTGTGTGTGTGTGTGTGTGTGTGTGTGTGTGTGTGTGTGTGTATATATATATATTTTTAATTTCCATGAACTTGCATCCTAATTCATACAGGTCCCATTAGAAATGGAACAGAGGAGTTACTGCAAAACTCATTTTTGATGTCAACCTGCTTTCCCTGACACACTGTGTAACACCATCAGGCCATGACATGCATGTGAACCGATTGTGAGACAGAGCTCTCCAGACCAGCACAATGTGTCCACCATGTGACAGAACACTGCACCATACCTTCCCAGGCTCCGAGCAATGATGTGTTCCACCAATCCTTGTGCTGCCCAGCCAGCTCCCAGAGCTAATCTCTGAACCTGAGTTGACGGCACGGAAACACAGCATGCTACCCTCTGGCCCAACAGCTGTCCCTGGCACACATTTCTCCGTAACTTTTAGGTGATTCTATCAACCAATGACAATATGTAATCAATAACCCTGGCAAGAATACGTACAGTACAATATTTATTTAACAGGTCTATTCTTTCAACAGGTCTACACATTATTATATTCCACTTTTCTGGGCATAATTACTTTATTTTTCTTAAAAATGACAGTTAAATTCATTTTACCAGTTTTTCATTTTAGATGGCATCTCTATACCTTAAAGGCACGAATAGGTTTGTGCAAAGTGAGGTATGGACTTAACAGGTCTGTGCTGTTGACAAGGTTTTGTTTAAGTTGGCCCTACTGCAATAATGTAAGACTGAAAATTGTATTAGGCTGTAGTGCAGATTGAGCAAATATCACCATGCCTGATGTGCTGTGCCACCGTCTCTGTCAGTGGGAGCTGTGGTAGATAAGTGACTGTTCATTTCTGTTGCAGATTGCAGCCATTTCATTATCTAATGTATGATGTTATAGCAATGATAACATCACATTCTGAGCATATAGGGGGTTTAGGATATAAAAAGAGGAGAAGGGAACCAGATTCTATGGAAAATAGAAATATTAATAAAAAATCAACAAGAAGAGTGAATTCTGTGGCACCGCAGAAGTTCTGTGGTAGACTGTAAGTTCTGCGCAAATTTCTGCGGCCGCAGAATTCTAGGGGCCTTGGTCATAGTTCAGCCTGATTGTACTTGGCAATGCTAGTTCCAATTGTACTTGTAGTTTACTTTGTTTATGTCAACTCCCTATAGGCAACTACTGGTTTGCCAACATTGCTATTAATGTTTTATCACCCTGTTGTCTACAACTGTCATTAAATGCTGACTGTACCTAATTACCCCAGGCACCTATATTCTAATTAATGTTTTTGCTATCTCATTTACTTGTTCTAGGAACTTGTTCTAATTAAATGTCCGCTGGTTATTACTATACATTATTTCCTTGTTTTTTTATTGCCTTTTTTAGCTTACCTTATTTAATTGTTCATTTTGATGTGGAACCTTTGTAAAAGAACTGCTGGTTCAAAGGTCATTGTAATCCAAGTTATTAATAAATATTCAGAGACTACCCTAGGCAGAAAATTAAAATTATGTACCTACTGTAATTCTTGATCTTCTTGGACGAAGTCTCCACCACTCATTCACACTAATGGGATCTACTCCGGAGGCGCTAGGACCCAGTGGGAGCAAACTTTTCGAGAGGGTCGGCGCCAGAGATGGAGCCGTGAGGAAGCGGCACCATGAGCCGTGCTCGTGTAGTAAAGACTACCTCGGCATCGACCCTCCAACCGCCTCAGTACCTTTTTTCCCCCCGAGGAGGTGCAGCGTAACTAACCTAGCGGTCTAACCTAACAAAATCGGACACAAGATAGTCTGAATGACCCATGTAAGATGGGTCAACAACAGAATCTTCACAGCCTAGCCACTGAGGGAGTGAAGACCAAAAACAGAGATGTGAGCTCGGGGGATGGCAGGTGGACATGTGAATGAGTGGTGGAGGCTTCGTCCAAGAAGATCAAGAATTACGGTAGGTATGTAATTTCCATATCTTCCTGGACAAAAAGTCTCCACCACTCATTCACACTAATGGGAGAGTACTAAGCTAATAACCCCCAGACGGGCGGCAGGAGAAACTAAGAGCTCATATACTTAGGACAGAAGTCCATTAAGAATAGTCCTACCAAACGACAGATGTTGTCTGGCATGGACATCTAAAGCATAGTGCTTAACGAAAGTATGCACTGAGCTCCATGTAGTTGCATTGCAAATATCTGCAATGGGCACGTTGCGGATTTCCACCAGAGATGCCGTGACTGCTCTAGTAGAGTGAGCGTACACTCTGCCTTCTAGCTTAACCTGTGCCATAGCATAGCAGTGGCAGAGACATGCTACCAGCCATGCTGAAATGCACCTAATAGTGACAGGATGACCCAGATAGAATTGCAGTGCTCTCTTAACATCCAAATAATGCAGGATACGTTCCCCTTCGTTCTGGAAGTTAGCAAAGTAGGTAGGCAGGACTAAAGGTTGGTTTAGATGAAATTCTGAGACAACTTCAGGAAGAAACTTAGGGTGAGTCCTAAGAACTACTTTGTCCTTGTGAAATACAGTGTATGGGGGGGTCTGTGACCAGGGCATGTATTTCAGAAACTCTATGGGCTGAAGTGATGGCCACCAGTAAGGCCGTTTTCCAAGTGAAGAAACTTCAACTCGCAGGTAGCCAGAGGCTCAAAAGGTTTCCGAGTGAGCATGTCTAGCACAAGGTTAATGTCCCAGGCTGCGACTGGACGTCTGATAGGAGGTCTGGTATGCAGAATGCTCTTAAGAAACCTCTTAACTACAGGTAACTGAGCCAGAGACAAGGAATGTACCGGCTCATGATAAGCTGAAATGGCACAGAGATTAACTTTGACAGCAGAGTACTGCAGACCTGAATTTGAGAGGTCTAAAAGGTACTCCAAGACTTTATTTGGTGGGCAGGAAAAAGGGTTTGAAGAGGATTTTGCACACCAGAGAGAGAAACGCTTCCATTTGGCTGTGTAGGTCTTTCTAGTGGCTGGTTTATGCGCAGCCAAGAGAATATTTGAAACCCTACGGGAAACATTGAACCTATTCACCTCTATCCCTTCAGGAGCCAAGCGTGAAGGTGAAGTGTCTTCAGACTGGGATGGACCATGGGCCCCTTGGTCAGAAGGTTCATCTGAAGGGGGAAGTGCCTTCGAGAGGGTTACTGATAGACTATTGAGCAGCGGGAACCATATCTGTCGAGGCCAGAAGGGAGCAATGACAATCATTCGGTCTCTCTGAGACTCGAATTTGAGAAGCACCCTCTGAATTAGAGGAAGAGGAGGAAAGGTGCATAAGAAAGCGTTTTGTCCACTGCAACCTGAACGCATCCTGACAGAAAATTCCAGGTCTTGGATTTCTGGGGCAGGAGAGAGGCAGTTTTGCATTGAGTGGGAATGCAAAAAGGTCCGGGTCTGGAGTTCCCCACTCTCTGAAGAGTGACTGAGTGACGTTTGAGTCGAGAGAGCACTCGTGAGGATCTGTCTCAGTTCTGCTGAGACGGTCTGCCAGTTCGTTCTGCACACCTGGTAGGTAAACTACGTGGATTAGAGCCTTATGCTCCAGACACCATTCCCACACTCTCATAGCTTCCCTGCATAATGGGTAAGAGTGTGCACTGCCCTGTTTGTTGATGTAACACATCACTGCTTTGTTGTCCATTTGAAGGAGAATGTTCTTGTGACAGAGTATGTCCTTCAATGCCCGGACTACACAGGGAACAGCTCTCATTTCCAGGACGTTTATGTGAAGCTGGGATTCGTCCTGAGTCCACGTACCTTGGGTGTGGCAATTCTGGCAGTGAGCGCCTCACCCCATCAGGGACGCATCGGTGGTAATGGAGATCTGATGATCCAGAGGAGCAAAGGGATACCCTTCCAGAAGGTTATCCTCCTGCGACCACCAGGTGAGTGACCTCTCTAGAGGTTCTGTCACCTTGATGGGAAAGGACTGAGGGTGAGTGGTTGGGGACCACTGAGTACTGAGCATCCACTGAGAGATTCTCATGTGGAGACATGCTAGAGGTACAGTGAACCCCGAGGATGCCATGAGACCCAGCATCCGTTGCATCGAGACAGCTCGAACCGAGCTGTTTTCTCTGATGTATCAGGCCATCTGTAGGATATCACTCCTTCTGTCCTCTGGGAGAAAAGCTTTCACACAGAAGGTATCCAGAAGAGTTCCTATGAAAAGGAGTTTCTGGAAGGGCTGCAACTGCAATTTGTTGTGATTTAGCAGGACTCCCATGGACGTGAGGAAGTCTGAAGCCTTGGCTACGGCGTCCAGAGTTCCCTGTCTGGAAGGGCTTGCTAGAAGCCAGTTGTCCAGATATGGAAACACTTGAATTCCGATTTTCCTGAGATGCGCTGCGAGAATTGCACAACACTTTGTAAAAACTCGCAGCACCGAGGATAGCCCAAAGGGCAGGACTCTGAACTGATAATGTTGACCCAACACCATAAATCTCAGGTATTTGTGGTGCTTTGGGTGTATAAGAATGTGTTGGTAGGCATCCTGCATGTCCAGGGAGGCTAGCCAATCGGACTGATGAATCAAAGGTAGAAGGGTACCTAGAGATATCATCTTGAACTTTTCCTTGTGAAGGAATTTGTTTAACTTTCTCAGATCCAGAATGGGGCGCATGCCTCCAGTTTTCTTTGGAACTAGAAAGTAATGGGAGTAGAAACCTGTGTTTCGTTGGTCCGGTGGAACTACTTCTACTGCCTTGTTGTTCAGAAGGTCTTGCACCTCGGAAGCAAGGTCTGACTGTACTGCCGACAGCCTGGCTGCTGTTTGGGAGGGATGATCCGGGGGGTGGGGTTCTGAAAGACTGAGCGAATACCCCTCATAGATTATCCGGAGGACCCATTTGTCTGATGTTCTTGACTTCCACCGGTCGTAGAACTGAGTCAAACGTCCTCCCACTGTTGAGGAAGAGTCTCCCTCGGGCAGCTGAGGTGGGACCTGAGCAGAGAACTCAGAAGGTGGCACTGGGCACTTTGGGGCCTTGTGCCTTCTGCTGCATTTTCTTTTGTGGCTGCGGGGTGTGACTTTTGTTAAAGCACCCCCCCCGCCTTTGCCCTGAAAGGACTGACAGTTGTGAAATTGACGCTTATTGGCACCCCACCCCGAAAGGGGGAAGGTGCAGGTTAAGCTATCTTCATGGCTGATCTAGTCTTCTGTGCGACTTCCAGATCTTGTTCCACCTGGGGTCCGAACAGATACATACCATTGAAGGGTAAGGCTATGACCTGCTGCTGGGCATCATTTGTGAAGCCCGAAGTAAGTAGCCAAGAGTGGCAAAAAGCGTCCATTGCAGCTTTAACCTGTTGGTTATTGGACTCTATGCCCCTGGTTATAGTGTGAAGTAGCTCTGAATTAGTTTCCGACTCAGGCAGAACTTCTACCATTTGCTTGAGTGAATGCCAAAGGACATACTCATATTGAGAAAAACAGCCCTGGTAGCTAGCAATACTCACACCCAGGGTGGAGGCAGCAAAGACTCTCTTACCTAAGGTGTCTATCTTATGAGATTCTTTATTGATAGGCCGGGCTGAGGATGCCTGAGGGAGGACGGCCTTGTCATTCTCTGCTAAGACTACAATGGTATCAGCAAAAGCTTGTGAGGCCAATATGGTTCGATCCTTGGGAGCAGCGTACGTCCTATCTATGGACTTAGCCATAGAAGGGATGAGAGCAGGATTGTTCCATACATCTGAGAAAGGGTCTCAAAAGACGGTTGTACCGGAAGAGTTAAATCCATAGGGATCTCCGGGACATGTAGGTATTGGGAGTCTTAAAAGCTTCCCAGGATCGATTTCTGTAGTCTGGGGAGAAAGAGTGGAATTTAAATTTTTCAGCAGAGACTTAAAGGAAAAGTCTTCGCCCACAGGCTCTGCAGAAGGATTAATCCCTGCTCCTTCAACATCATCACCCAGACGAAGATCTGGGTCAGGCTCAACATCATCTCCTGACAGTCCAGAGAGGATTGTATGGACAGGAAAAGAGTGAAAATCAGAATGGAAATTAGAAGAGGAAAGAATCTGAGTTGAAAACCCCTGGAGGCTGGACGGCGCCACACCAAGCATCAGTGCCGATAAGGAACATGGCGCTGAATCCAAGGAAGTCGGCGCCATCGGAAACAGCTTAGCACATGGCGCCAACAAAGGCCAAGGCACCAACAGAGCCCCCGGCAACATGAACAGCGCCAGGGTGTTCCATGGTTCCAAAAACTGCGATTTGAAGGAAAAGAAGGAAAATTAACAGGAGACCGAGGCATCGGTGTGGACCCCTGTGCCGCAGCCATGTGAGGGGGGGAAAACACCTGAGCACGGAGTCGACGGCACCAAAGAAGGTGCCGCGTGACTAGGAAGGTCCAGCTGCCTTACTCGGTCCCTCGAGCAGCCCGAAGGCCCCGGAGTGACTGGGCCAGGCAGCTGGACCAACCTCCAAGCCCACTGCTCCATAAGAGCAGCCCACTGGTGAAACTGCTCGACGGCTAGTCCAATAGACAGGGATGGGCTCCGATGTTGAAGAGGTCATGCACTGGAGCCAGAAACCGGTGACTCCGAGAGGGGAAGAGATCGGTGCCTAGCGCCAATCACCGACCATCAACGTGCAGACATACCAGAAGGTGACCTCGAGTGATGCCTTCTCTTTCTCGACTTGTGCGCCAAAGAAGAACTCGTGACTGAATGGTGCCGTGAATGGGACAGTTTCCTTTTATGCTTTCGGGAGGACAAGCCCATCTCCCTGAGCACTGGACCGTCCGTTGTCAGACCCACCCTCCGGGGAGGGCGGCGGATGGGACCCTTCCCGGCTGACTGTACAGCCTTCATACGAAGTCTCCCTATCGTCACCTGACACGCTCATGGTCAACTCCATCAATGGAGGGCTGAAGACTTCTTTATAAATCAATATATTTAAAATAAAATCTACTCAGTACTGTCGAAGATAAATTACAAAATAATAAACTGAAAACTATGCTGCTAGTTGGAAGTTTGACTTCCAGCGGGCGAGCGACATAGTCACTGAAGTGCATTCGACGGCGGGAAAAAGGAACTGAGGTGGTTGGAGGGTCGACACTGAGGTAGTCTTTACTACATGAGCCACGGCTCGCAGTGCCAGTTCCTTGCGGCTCCATCTTTGGCACTGACCCTCCTGAAAAGTTTGCTCTCGCTGGGTCCTAGCACCTCTGGCAAAGATCCCATTAGTGTGAATGAGTGGTGGAGACTTTATGTCCAGGAAGATCTTAGGATTTGTGCACAAAGATACCCTGTCTTTGTGAAAAATCAAATAAGGCTCCTCACACCAGAGGGCCTGAAGCTCCAAAATTCTTCGAGCAGAAGTAATTGCAACCAAAAACAGCATTTTCAAAGACAGAAAGTGCAAACCGCAACTGGCTCAAAAGGAAACAGGGTCAACATTTTCAAGATAAAATGTAAGTCCCAAGCGGACCAGGAAATGGATTGGGGGATTCAGGTGCAGGATGCCCCTGAGAAAGATATGGGAGACATCCAGCTGAGCAATAGTGCAGTCACCCATGGGCTCATGAAAGGCAGAAATAGCCGAAAGGTAAACCTTGAGGGAGGAATACTGGAGACTAGAGTCGAGACAAAAAAAAATCAGGTAGTCCAGGACATGGTTCACATGGCAGGTGAATGGGTCTAGGGAATGTTTGGCAGCCATGATGGCAAAACACTTCCACATTATGGCATAAGTGGCATGGATAGAAGGTTTACGGGTGGCCACTAGAATGTACGCCACCCTGTCAGAGACCTCAAACCTGGTGATGGCTACGTTCTCAGGAGCCATGCATGCAGATGGAAGGACCAGAGACTGGAATGAACCAGGGTCCCCTGATCCTGGGTCAGCAGATTTCTGCAAAGGGGCAGAGGGACCAGGGGTTCCTCTGCCAGCTGCTGAAGCAGGGAGAACCATATCTGGCAAGGCCAGAAAGGAGCTACCAGAATCAGGCTGGCCCCCTCCATTTGTAGCTTGATCAGCACTCTCTGAATTAGAGGAAACAGAGGGAATGCATACAGAAATCTCCTGCTCCAAGAGAGTGACAATGCGTCTTGCTTGAAAACTGGAGGCCCTGGATCTAACGAGCAGAAATTGGACAGTTTTGCACTGAGTGGGGACGTGAAAATGTCCAACTTTGGATGACCTCATCTGTCAAACAGATCTTCTGCTACAGATGAGAGAAGCTCCCATTCGCGTATGCTGGACTGAGTCCTGCTGAGACTGTCCGCCAGGGTATTTAGGATACCTGGCACGTGGACCGCAGAGTATCTCAGACTATGCACCGGTGTCCAATACCACACTCTTATGGCCTCCCTGCAAAGGGGATATGAGTGAGTCCTGCCCTGCTTGTTGATGTAGTAGACAACACTTGGATTGTCCGACTGCACCAGCAGTTGTCCTGCAGCAAGATGCTCCTGAAATAGCCGCATGGCACAGAGCACTGCTCTCATGTCCTGGACATTGATATGCAGGGCGGCTTCCCACTGGGACCAGGAGCCCTGGGTTTGAAAGGGACCCAGGTGTGCCCTCCAGCATAGACCTGAAGCATCTGTGGTTAGAATCTGATGCGGGGAAGAAATCTGGAAGGAACCCCATGAAGAAGAAGATTCAAGGGGTCCATTCACCACTGCAACACCCTGCAAACTGGAGAGGAGACCAGGACTTGTTGGTTCAACTCATCCGTGCACTGGTCCCATTGCACTGAGGGTCCACTGGAAGGTGCACATGTGGAGTCTGGCCAGTGGAATGGTGGGAATGACCACTGCTATTAGACCCAATAACCTGAGGTACAGTCTGTCAGGAATGTACTGACTCAAGAGACTTCTTGAGCCTGGGCCACAAGGCATCCTGCCCTGTTTTGGGGTAAGAAGGCCTTCCCCTGTTCTGAGCCCAGAACTGCTCCAATGTATTTCAGTCTTTGGAACAGTACTACAACACACTTGGGCAGGTTGACCATTATGGGAAAGGGAACATTCTTTAACAAGGAGTAGCACACTAAGCTGAAGCTTGTTTCCAGATGTGACCTGGAAGCACAAGGAAGTTAAGTGACTTGTCAGAATCACAGTATGCACCTAGGTGGCTGTGGGATTCAAACCCAGGTCTCCAGATCTGCAGCTCAGAGCCTTAACCCACTGCCCTATACTGCCTCCTCTGCCAAGAGAGTTATGCCAAGAGATTTGAAGAGATGGAGAGTGCACTCCAGAGTCAGCAAGTGCTGTTCCCTGGACGGGGCCTTGAGAAGCCAATCATCCAGGTAAGGGAAGACACAGTCCCTCTCTCCTGAGAGCTGCTGCGACCACTGCTAAGCATTTGGTAAAGACACGCGGCACAGAGATTAAGCCCAAGGGCAGCACTTTGAACTGGTAATGCTCGCCCTGAAAGGCAAAAAGGAGAAACCTCCTGTGAGGAGGAAAAGACCTGAGCACGGAGTTGACGGCACCAAAGAAGGCGCCGCGTGACTAGGAAGGTCCAACCACCTTACTCGGTCCCTCGAGCGGCCCGGAGTGACTGGGCCAGGCAGCTGGTAAGCCATGTGCGGGTAACCATCCTGCATGTTCAGAGAACAGAGCCAGTCCTTGGTTTTGGGAGAGGGCATGAGGCCTGGCAAAGTTACCATCCTGAACTTTTTGTACCGGACAAAGAGACTGAGGTCCCTTAGGTCTAATATGGGTCTCAAATCTCCAGTCTTTTTGGGGACCAGGAAGAACCTGGAGTAAACCCCCTGGTTTCTATGTCACCTTGGTACCAGTTTGACTGCCTGCTTGCACAGAAAAGAATGTACTTCCTCCCGGAGAACAGTCAAGTGAGCTGGGGGACAGTTGGGAGGGTGGGGAAGGGTATCTGGAGGCTGTTGGATGAGCGTCAGGGTATGACCTGTCTCCTCTATGATCTGCAGGATCCATGCATCTGAAGTTATGTTCCCACTGATTCAGATGGAGGGAGAACAGATGTCCGACCACCTCCTAGGTCTGGACCAGAGGAAGGGGGTCCGGCAAGGAGTCAAGCTGAGGTGGGACCAGCTGTGGAGGCTGGTCTGTCATTTCTGGGCTGCTTGGTCGATGGCTCCAGTATCGGAGGGGCGGGCAAGGATAGCATGGGCTCTGCACTTTCCCTGGGTATGGGTGGGCCGAGCCTGGCCTATTGGCCTCTCTACTAAAAGTAGACCACCCTCTACCACGGGGCTGATTGTGGTAGCGGGAATGGACAGACTTAATGGCTGTGCCAGAGGCCTGAGATAATTTATGAGGTCCTGGACATCAGGTGCCATTAAAAGGGGTGTTAAGCACTTTATTTTGCACATCGGCTGCAAATCCAGAGACCCTAAGCCAGGAGTGCCTATGAAGACATATGCCAATGGCAGCTGCCCTGGCCACTGTGTCGACCATATCATACAGGGCCCAAGGAGATGTTTACTGACATCCTCCACAGTTTGCAAGTACTGAAGCAATTCTTGCTTCTGGGTGCCATCAGAAAGGGCTTGGGCAGCAGCTTTTCCTTTTCTCCAGTTGGCATTCTGGAATTTAACCATATGTGACAGATAGTTTACAATCCTCAGACCCAAAGTTGGAGGAGGCGCAAACCCTTTTACCCCAGAGGTCAATCCTGCGGGATTCCTTGTCTGGGGGAAGGGAAGTAAGGTGCTTAGGCATCTTAGAGCTGTCATGGGCTGCCTTGATGACCACAGAATCAGTTTCGGCCTGGGCAGCAAAATAAGGAAGGCCTTCAGGGGCATAATAAAGTCTATCTGCCCTGCATGACATTCTTCAGGGTTGGCAGCATTGGCGGAATAATTTTAGGGGAAGATTCAGGGACTCCAGGAAGTCCACCAGGTCTTTCCTGGTGACATCCTCCTCCTCAGTCTAGAAGCCCATTGTGGCAAAGGTGGTATCCTCAGGAGACTTTGGAGCATGCTTGACAGTCCTCACCGACAGAAGCAGTGGACTTATCCGAGATGAGGAATTCCTCCTCATTCTCTACGTCATCAGGTAGGATGAGATCAGAATGACACTCCTTGATGTCTACCTCCTTGTATGGGTCTGGCGTTGGATGCGCCACTGGCGGCCCACGGGGAGTCTCCTGGGGTTAATATACAGGTGTTGACGATGAAGCTGCTGTCGATGGTACTGGTAACAAGGCCCTATTGAAGGCACCCAGCTGCTGAACAAGTACATTCATGAATTTAGCAAGTACTTCATTCATGTCTATAGTGGTCGTCGACAGAGAGGGGTTCGATGGCATGGGAGCCGACGACCCTCGGTCCTGGGAGTCCGACGAGCCTGTAGCCCTAGGAAAAGGGGCAGGCCTCAACAAAGTTGTCATCGATGTGCCTGTCATCGGTGGAGAGGCTGACGACCGGGCGCCCTGTGTGTGTCGGGAGGAGGTGCTGTCAGTATGGGTCTGGTAGGAATAGAATCCTGGATAGCTGGTCTGTTCGTCGAGGCATCTAAAAAGAGATTTAGGTAAGGGTTATAGGAAAAAAACATCCGCAGGCCGAAAAAGGTGTGAACACTGCAATGAAGCTTCCGCAGAGGTTGTGCTTGCAAGACAACGGTGGGAAAGAACTGAGAAGGGAGCAGGGCCGCCCACACCTCTATAGGGTTGCTGACATTGGCAGATAACGGCATGGGCTGCCCCAGCTGTACTGCTGAAAATCTTCCGTGTGGATTCCCCTTCACAGACAGCAGAGGTTCCTACGATGTAACCTGATGACTGAGATACCCGCAACGATCCGATAGTATCGGTTGTGGTGGAACCAGCAGCAAACCTTGGTTAGCTGCAGTCTGCAGGGCTTGTAAGGCCTGAGCCACTGCTTTTGCCGTCGGTTCAATCAACTTAGGAACCAAGGGCTCCATTGCTTTTCCAGCAAGAAGTTCGTATGCTTGGTTTTGTTTTTTCTTGGCTGGAACTGGGTCTTTCACCAGCTGCCCAGGCCTCTTAGGCTTTGACGGTTCGCATTTGTCAGAGGTGGTCGGTTCAGTGTCTTTAGCTTTTTCTTTGGATTGATCCAGAGTAGTATCACTTGGATCTGATGGGGAAGCTCATTCTGTCTTTGAATTGCTGTAACCGTTTTTTCCAGTTTTAGTGGGAAAAGTTTTACAAATTTCAAAATTGGGTTGAAAATAGGAAAACCTACGCAGAATAAACACAATTCATTTTTATCAGCTCTTGCGAAAACCTCCCCACACTTAGTACTCTTTTTAATAAATCATGGGAGGATGGTGTGGTACCCGAGGACTGGAGGAAGTGATTCCCCTTCACAAAAGTGGGACCAAGACAGAGGCAGGAAACTACAGACCTGTCAGTCTGACCTCTGTGGTAGGGAAAGTGATGGAGTCACTTCTGAAGGAAAGAATAGTTGAGTACCTAGAGGCCAGTGGAGCACAGGACCCAAGGCAGCATGGGTTCACAGTGGGAAGGTCATGTCAGGCGAATCTAATAGATTTCTTTGATTGAGTGACCAAAGTAGTAGACCAGGGAGGGGCTGTGGACATGGCATACCTAGACTTTAGCAAGGCATTTGGACACAGTCCCACACAAAAGATTAATAGACAAATTAACCAGCCTGGGAGTGGGTCCCAGGGTGGTAGCCTGGGTAAACATTGGCTGCACAACAGGACACAGAAGGTAATTGTAAATGGAGTCCACTCTGAAGAAAAGAGGGGCTATTAGGGCACCGTGAGGGTTCAGTATTGGGTCCAGTCCTTTTAATGTCTTCATCAGTGACATTGCAGAGGCACTGGAAGGAAAAGTATGCCTTTTGCAGATGACACAAAGATCTGCAACAGGGTTGATACACAGAGGAGGAGAAAGGATGAAAAGGACTGGCAAGGTTGGAGGAATGGTCAGAACTATGGCAGCTAGGATTCAACGCAAAGAAGTGCAAAATAATGCACCTGGGAAACAAGAACTCAGGGAAGAATACACAATGGGTGGGGAGGTAGTAACAACAAAAAAGGAAAGGGACCTGGGGTAATCATATCAGATGACCTTAAGGTTAGCAAGCAATGTGAGAAAGGCGGTAGGGAGGGCTGGGGGTATACTGGGATGTATAGGGAGAGGCATCAGCAGCAGAAAACAGGAAGTTGTTATCCCTCTGTACAGACAGTTGGTGAGACCCCATCTGGAGTACTGTATCCAGTTCTGGAGACCCCATCTCCGCAAGGACATAGACAGGATAGAGGTAGTCCATAGGAGGGCAACTAAAATGGTGCAGGGTCTGCAAGAGAAGCCGTATGAGGAGAGACTAAAGGAGCTTAATATGTATACCCTTGAGGAAAGAAGGGGGAGACATGATAGAAACTTTTAAGTACCTCAGTGGAATCAACAAAGTCCAAGAGGGTAGCATCTTTCAGAAAAGAGACATGCAAGAACAAGGGGACACAATTTAAAAGATAGAAGGAGGCGCCAGGGCAATGTGAGGAAGTATTATTTCACAGAGAGGGTGGTGGATGCATGGAACAGCCTTCCTGAGGAGGTTGTGGGGTCTAAAACTGTGGGAGAATTCAAGAATGCATGGACAGACATAAGGCAATTCTTGTGGGGGTAGGAAGAAATAGGCTGTTGGTTAACTGGGATCTGCGGCCTATCCTGTAGGTAGGGAAATGGGCAGACTAGATGGGCCAAGTGGTCCTTATCTGCCGTCAAAGTCTATGTTTCTATGTACAGTTCTTAAACCCGGTAGGCCCCGTTTTCTTCTTAGGCTTATCAGACATAACCACAGTCGATAGTAATAAAAAAATAAAGAACTTAACTCAGTTTCCAACTGAAGTATATGGCAATAAAGAAGGCAAAAATGGTTCACAGACAGTAGCGGTTGGTTCCTGAATCGGAAATAAACCGCTAACCTGTATAAAATAAAACGAAGCCCCAGATAAACTAAGGAGGATACTGACTTAAGTTCTATATAGGATTTTTCAATAAAAGAATTAAACAAAGATGGATGGTTCCTCGGCGGTTGTGAGGAACCGCCGAGGCAAAACACAAAAACTAGCACTAACTATAAAAACTAAGTAAAGACAGGAGAATTATAAAGAAATAAAAAACGTTTTACTTGTTTAAGGTGAAAAGAAATGAAACTCCGTCATGCTGAGGAGCAGTCTCCGAGGCGTCTTACTAGGCACATGGAGAATGAAATAGTACAGTTACGCAATAACTTATCGTAACAGTAGATCTTCGAAAGAGGCACTTGCAGTAGGTAATTACATACAGGACTGAAGCATGCAGGCGTCAGGACCCCACAGAAAAAATTCTAGCTAGCAGTCTCTCGCTGGGGACCTTATCGCCAGGTGACTGATGTCATGCGGACGCCAGTATAAAGGGTGGTCCCCACGCCCGCCTTCCAGTTCTTTCCCACCAAAGGCCAAAAGGCGAGATGAGAGAGAAGTGGATATTTCACATCCTGGAAAAGGAGCTGAAAAAGCTAAGGGGGATGGAGGGCGGGAAGGTACTATCTATTGCAAGAGCCTCTCTCGAAGATAGTACAGTTACGCAAGAACTTACCATAACAGTAGATCTTCGAGAACAGTTCTTGCAGCAGGTTACACCATTAGGACTGAAGCCGGCAGGTGCCAGGATCCCACAGAAATTTTCTAGCTAGCAGTATTCAGCGGGGACCGCCTCCGACGTCGGTCCCACCCCCGACGTCAGGCACAGTACATAAGAAGGCGGTCCCCCAGAATCCCCAGTTCTCCCGCCGGAGACTCCCGGCCGCTGGATGACATCAGAAGAGGAGACTGAGGATCCGCCATCAAATGGCAATCAGAGAGATGCTGAGAACACCTGATCCTAGGAGAAGGATGCTGGAATTAGAATCTACCTCCAGCGGGGATGGTGGGAGGAAAAGAACCTGCTGCAAGAGCTGTTCTTGAAGATAGTACAGTTAGGTAAGAACTTACCATAACAGTAGATCTTCGAGAGAGGCTCTTGCAGTAGGTAATTACATATAGGACTGACGTCGGCAGGCGGCAGGACCCCACGGAAAAATTTCTAGCTAGCAGTCCCTGGCGAGGGACCGCCCCCACGTCAGGTGACCGGCGTCAGGAGACGTCGGTATAAAGGGGCTGTCCCCGACGCCCGTCTTCCAGTTCTTTCCTGCCACAGGCCAGAAGAGGCCGGACGAGAAAGGAGCGGACATTTCCATCACTGGAAAAGGAGCTGAAAAAGCCTAGGGGGATGGAGGGCGGGAAGGGATTACCTACTGCAAGAGCTTCTCTCGAAGATCTACTGTTACGGTAAGTTCTTACGTAACTGTACTATCTTACTTTGAGAGAGCTCTTGCAGTAGGTAATTACATATAGGACTGAATCCCAAGCAGTCTGGAACAAAGAGAGGCACCGGGAGGAGGAAAACTACTCCAAGAAGCAGTTCTAGCTGTGCAGGCTTCAAGATAAGAGGCCTTGCAGAACAGCCAGCCCGAAGCCTGCTCTACGGCGAGAGGCAATATCCA
Source organism: Neoceratodus forsteri (assembly GCA_016271365.2). Classification (NCBI taxonomy): domain Eukaryota; kingdom Metazoa; phylum Chordata; order Ceratodontiformes; family Ceratodontidae; genus Neoceratodus; species Neoceratodus forsteri. The sequence continues at coordinate 427,171,868 of CM028138.1, forward strand.
AACTGTAGTGTTTAGTAAAGGTATGGATGGAAGTCCAGGTGCCGGGAGCACAGATATCTGCCGCTGACACATTCTTGAAACAAGCCGCTGAGGCAGCTACTCCTTTGGTGGAGTGGCCTCTTACTTGACCCGGGAGGGTCTTGTTGTATTTGTCATAACAGAAAGTGATGCGATGAGCCAACCACTTAGATAAGCATTGCTTAGAGACAGCATTGCCTTCCCGTTTATGAGCAAAAGAGATGAACAATTGATCAGTCTTTCTGAGATCCTTCATCCTGTTGGTGTAGTATCTCAGAATCCGGTGAACATCCATAGTATGGAGTAAATACTCCCCTTGATTACAGTACTGTGTGATAAAGGCGGGTAACTCTATGGACTGATTTAGAGTAGACTCCGCTACTACCTTAGGGAGAAACTTAGGGTTCGTGCGCAGAGCAACACGTTCCTTGTGAAAAATCAAGTATGGAATTTTACACATCAGGGCCTGGAGCTCGGAAATTCTATGAGCAGAAGTAATGGCCACCAGGAAGAGAGTCTTCCACAAAAGGAACTTCAATTCTGCAGAAGCTGCCGGTTCAAAGGGAGGCAGAGTAAGTTTCTTGAGAACAAAGTTCAAGTCCCGGGGGGAGCAAGAGTACGTATGGGGGTCTCAGATGGAGAACCCCTCTGAGAAAGGTCTTAGAAACCTCCAATTGAGCGAATGTCTTGTCTGCAAAGGGGACATGATAGGCCAAGATGACCGCCATGTGGACTTTCAGAGAAGAATGACTGAGACCCAGGTCAAACAGATGATGTAGATACTCCAGCAGAAGCCCGCTGAACAGGAGAAGGGTTCCACGTTCTTGGAAGCAGCCCAGATAGTGAATCATTTCCACTTCATGGCGTAGGTGGATCTAGTGGAGGGTTTTCTAGCCTCCACCAAAATCTCCGCCACTTAGGGAGAAACCCCAAAACGGGACTGAGCTAAGTCTGCAGGAGCCATGCGTGCAGCTGAAGAGATTTGAGGCCTGGATGGACCAGGGTCCCCTGATCCTGGGTCAATAAAACCTCGAGATAGAGGAAGAGGAAGAGGATGATCCTCTGAGTATTGTTGTAGAAGAGAGAACCAAACTTGCCTGGGCCAGAAAGGAGCAATCAGAATAATTCGCGCTCCTTCTGAAGCTAGTTTCTGAAAGACTCGTGGGATAAGTGGAATTGGGGGAAAGGCATAGACGAATCTGTCCTTCCAGTCTAGACACAGAGCGTCTCTCCAGAAAGCGCCTCGCTCTGGAACGAGCGAGCAGAAGACGGGAAGCTTTGCGTTTAGAGGGGATACGAACGGTTCAACCTGTGGTGTTCCCCAAAGTCGGAAGATATTGTCTAGGACCCCTTGGTCCAGTTCCCACTTGTGAGTCAGAGCAGAAGAGTGACTTAGCTTGTCTGACCGGGTGTTGTCGACTCCCGGAACATGAATTGCCGTGAGGTGAAGGTCGTGCTGTGTTGCCCAATCCCAAACCCTCACTGCTTCCCTGCAAAGAGGGTAGGACCGAGTCCCCCTTGTTTGATGTACCAAACCACACACATGTTGTCCGTCTGGACAAATAGGTGGCCAGGAAGGATGTATTGGTGAAGGGCTTGGAGAGCGTACAACACTGCCCGAAGCTCGAGCACACTGATGTGGAAGGTTTGAGCTTGGACCAGGAGCCCTGGGTCTGATGGGGACCTAGATGGGCTCCCCAAACCTTGCCCGAGGCATTTGTGGTTACAGTCTGGGAGGGGGGAGGACAAAAGAAAGGAACTCCCTGAAACAGGTTCTCTCAAACCATCCACCATTGCAAATCTCAAAGCATCGGCGAGGAGACTAGAACTGAGTGATCTAAGTCGTCCACTAGCTGATCCCATTGGGAGCAGAGAGTCGACTGAGAAACTCTCATGTGGAGTCGAACGTGAGGAACTGTCGGGATAGCAGCCACCATGAGCCCGAGAAGGCGAAGGACTGACCTTGTAACTGACCTGCCCGCGGCCAGACAACAGACTCTATCTGAGTCTGGAGGTGACACTGTCCGTGGCAGGAAGGCCCTGCCCATGGTCGTGGTCTAGAATCGCCTAATAAATTGTAGTCTCTGGGATGGGACTAGTGAGACTTGAATGGTTGATGGGAATACCCAGGCAGGCAAAAACCTGCTGGGTAAGGGTGAGGCAGCGCAGGAGTTCCCTCCCTGACGAGGTCAGCCAGAGCCAACGTCCAGGTACGTGGAAAAAACCTGCACCAGCCTTGGCACGCAGGTAGGCCGCCACCACTGCCAGACATTTGGTAAACACTGGGCACCGAGGATAGGCCAAACAGAAGTGCCTTGAATTGGTAGTGGTCCTCCTGGAACGCAAAACGGAAGATATTTGTGGTGAGATCGGCGAATGGAAATGTGCAGGTAAGCATCCTGCATATCCAGGGCACATAGCTACTTGACCGACTGAAGAGCAGAAGGCTCTGCAACGAGAGCATCCTGAACCTTTTGTATTCCACAAAAATATTCAGGGAACTGAGATCCAGAACTGGTCTGAGATCTCCTGTCTTTTTTGGGACCAGGAAGAAATGGGGATAGTAACCAGTCTCTTCCAAATGAAGGGGGACGGGTTCTATTGCTTGTTTCAGAAGTACAGCTGAAATTTCCTCCTGGACCAAGAGAAGGTGTTCCCTTGAATATGACGACTTTAGAAGGGGGTGGTGAGGTGGTTTCTAAAGAAACTCTATCGAGTGTCCTTCTGCGATCAGCTGGAGCACCCAAGAATCTGATGTTATCCTCTCTCAGCCTGGAAGGTGGAGGGAAAACCTCCCTCCTACCGGTTCCTCTGGGGAGTCTGGAGGCTGTGGGAGAGGGAAGGAGTCAGGTGGTGTGGGGCAGCACCGCAGCTGAAGCGCCCGCTGCTTTTTTGGGTGGGGGAGCTTAGAAGCTGTGGGGGCCCGGTGTTTTGTGGCCCGCTTTCCCTGGGATTTCGACTTGGGCCGATTCCGTCTGCGAAAGGGACGGCGCTGCTACTGGTGGGGGCGGTACATGGAGTCAACAGACTTCAGTGCCATCCCCTTCTCCTGCAAATCGGTGATGATGTCCTTGACATCACCAATGAAAAGCACTGACCCTAGAAGGGCACTTCCTTGATAGCGGATTGCACTTCCAGTACCAACCCTGACACGCGGAGCCAAGCATGACGACGTAAGCCTATGGCGAAAGCTGAGCTCTGTCCAGCAGTGTCCACTGCATCATAGGTCGCACAAAGCATGTGTCGACTGGCCGAACGTGCAGAGTGGACAAGATCAGCCAACTCCTGTTAGACTTGGGAGTCTGGCAGGGAGTCCAGTTTGGCTTCCACCCGAGTCAGAATGGCCTTCTGGTAGTCCCCCATATGGCCGACATAATTCAGGGCCCTAATCCCCAGCATGGAGGAAGCAAAGATCTTCTCTTTCCATACTGGTCCAATAGGCGGGATTCTTTGTCAGGTGGTGACGAGCTGAGATGTTTTGGGTTGGCCGATCGGCCATGAGTGGCGCTAATCACAACCAAGTTGGCACGAGGGTGAGAATCTAGAAAATCAACACCCTCGGGAGCCTGGTATAGCCTATTCAACTTCCGCGGAAGTGGGGCTAGAGCCGACAGCTGTTTCCAGATGGTGGTGACAAGGTCGGCATGAGGCTCTATCCAGGGTGGCACCAAAGTAGGAGCTGTCACGGGCAGATCCAGATGCTCAGCGAGTTTCAAATGCTGAGGATCTGGTTCCAAAGAGTGCCACTGATGAACCTCCTGGATTTTCCTTAGCAACTCCGTCAAAGAAGGATCTTCCGGAGGAGACTTCGGAGGGGTCCTTGGCCAGGGCTTCGACGGAGAGTGTGGCTCGTCGTCCCTTTCGGAGCAACCATTGGAGGAATCCGAGGAGTCCGAGGGTGAAGAGGAAGAGGAAAAAAGACTCCCTTTCCCGACCAGGGGGAGAAACGGACCCCTTGGGAAGCCCCTGGGGAAGTGTGACCTGCCCCTCTCTGGACCCAGATGGGAGAGCCCTGGAGTCCGGAGGTCGTGAGGGAGTGTGCTGCCTCGGACGTACGGGAACCTGAGATGGCACCGTCGTCGGTAGGTGGCTCACGACCTCCCCGGTGAGCTGAGCCTTGGCCTCAGCCCACCGGGAGGCCAGAGTCTCCTGCAAGTCCGGCTGTGGGGGCAGTGGAGGAGGAGGAGGAGGCGGGGGATAAGGATACGGGTTGTACCCATATGGAGAGTATCCAAAACCCAGCTGCGGATAGCCCGGGGTCAGAAAGACTGGCGTCAGGTACTGCGGCGCCGGATACTGTGGTCCCAGGTACGCCGAAGCGCCGGATAGGATGGAGGGATATCCGGGAGCCAGGAGGAGCTGCCGGAGCAGACGCGCTCGCCGCGGCCCTCACGGGCGGATCAGGCTGGAGAGCCCAGAGAGCTGGCGGGCCTGGCGGTGGGGCGACATCCGGAAGCGGATGTCGGCCGGAGGTCGGTAAAACCGGCATCGGGGTCCCGGCATCAGAGGTACTGGAGTTGGAGGTACTGGTGTCGGGGCCAGCGCCCGGGAGCAGATGTCAGATCCGCGCACTTACAGGAGGACGGGTCCGACGGATAGGGGAAGGTCCCCAGCGCTACCCGGGATGGAGGGGAAAAAACTCGGGTCGGGCTGGGGATTTGGGTCCCCGGATGGCAGCGAAGGCTGCAGAGAACCGGGACGACGGACGGGGAGGTCTGTTGTCGGTTCAGTCCCGACCCGCTGATGAACCCGGGACATGCGGCCACAGTCTCTGCAGGCGCCCAGAGGAGCCGTGGTGTCCGACTGGCGGGAGCTTCATTGGAGGCAGACTGAGGAGAAGGATTGGCCTGGTCCGGTGGGAGAGGGGCCGCCAGCCCGCATGGGTCGTATGCGCTCATCGGCATTCTCCGCGGGACGGAGGAGCCGACGCCCGGCTTACCGGAGTCACCCACGCCAGTAGGCCGCGAACCTGTCGCCTAACCGGGGGCGGAGGCCTCCAATTGTCCGGAGGTGCCCGAAAGGCCCGAGCATGAGCTAGACGGGCGGGCCGATGCCCCCTCGGAAACCTCCAAGGTGGCCGTCGAGGAGCAGTCCCTCGGAGGGGACGTTACCCGAGACCCGGCGGCTCCTGAGGGAGACGTGGTAGAGAAGCCTTGTCCGTGCTCTCCTTTGTCCTTCTTCTTCCAATGGCCTTGGGAAGTGGACGCCTGCCTCAATTTTTTGAGCTCCTTCTCCATCGAACTCATCTTTTTCTTCAAAATGTGGGCTTTGTGTGATTGCTGGCCTTTTCTGGGTAGCGCGTGAAGCTGAGGCAGTGCTGGCACTTCTCGACCGGGTGATCGGGGCCTAGGCAGAACAGGCACAGGGAATGGCCGTCCTTGCGCGGGAGTTGGGCGCCGCACGAGTCGCACTAATTTTTGTGCTCGGAGGTTGTAGGGGACGACATACACCGATGATGACCTGACGATCGAAAAAAATCAAAATACTTCAGTAAAAACCGACGAAGGGTAGGCTAACTAAGCAACAAACTTTTCCGCGAGGTGCTGCACGAGCTAACGGCGGGAAAGAACTGGAAGGCGGGCGTCAGGGACCGCCCCTTTATACCGTCTCCTGACACCGTCACCTGATGTGGGCAGTCCTTGCCAGGGACTGCTAGCTAGAAATTTTTCCGTGGGGTCTCTGGTTACCTGTCGACGCCAGTCCTATATAATATTTCATCGTTAGAGTTCTCAACTAAGATCTACTGTTACGGTAAGTTCTTACATAACTGTACTATCTTACTTCGAGAAACAGCTCTGCAGCAGGTTACACCATTAGGACTGATTCCAAGCAATAATGAAAATCCCACACCATTGGGAGGAGGGCAGAAATCTAATAGAATCCCGAACCTAGGACAGAAGTCCTTGAAGGACCATAGACTAAACCTGCTCTTCGCCTCGATGCAATATCTAGGCTATAATGCCTGATGAAAGTGTGCACGGAGCTCCAAGTAGCTGCAGCACAGATGGCCGAGGTGGGACACATTCTTTAGGGCCTGCAAAGGAGGTAGCTACCCCTGTGTGGAATGACCCTTGACCCGCTCCGGTAGAGAGTTTATGCGCTTCTGGTAACAGAACATGATACAGTGAATGAGCCACCTGGACAGTGACTGCTTGGAAACAGAAGCTCCCATCATCCTGTGGGCAAAGGAGACAAAAATCTGGTCCGATTTTCAGTGGTGTGTGGTTCTGGTCAGGTAGTATCGGAGACACCTATGCACATCTAAAGTGTGCAACAGGGCCTCTCCTCGATTAGAATACTTGGGGATGTACACTGGTAGATCGATGTCCTGATTAAGGGTGAGAGCTGAGACCACCTTAGGCAGAAACTTAGGATTAGTCCGTAGGGATACCCTGTCTTGGTGAAAAACCAAATAAGGCTCTTTGCACATGAGTGCATGAAGTTCAGAAATTCTTCTGGCCAAGGTAACGGCAACTTAAAACAACATCTTCCAAGTAAGAAGATGTAGCTCGCAATCCACGGCTGGCTCAAAGGGTGGCAGCGTAAGCTGCTCCAGGACAAAGGGTAGATACCATGGCGGAATCAGATCCTTAATTGGAGATCTAAGGTGGAGAACACCTCTCAGGAAGGCTCGTGCCACGTCCAACTGAGATATGGTGCGTTGGCCTATAGGAATGTGATAGGCTGAGATGGCACAGAGGTGTACTTTGATCGAGGAGCAGGCCAAGCCTGTCTGAAAAAGAGACAGGAGGTAGTCTAAGACCGACTTTTCTAGACAGTCTAGAGGCGAAAACCCCCGTGCTTGTGCCCATAGGTCAAAAACGCGCCATTTCATGCAGCAGTATGAGTGGCTGGCTTTCTCACGGCCACCAGAACGTCAGCTACCTCTTGCGAGACCACGTGTCGCAAAATGGCTATGTCTCCAGCAGCCAAGCATGCAGGCTCAGCGAACGAAGGTCCAGATGGACCAAGGAGCCCACCTCCTGAGACAAGATGTGAGAACTGATTGGCAGAGGCACCGGAGGTTCCCGGGATAGCTGATGTAGTAGAGGGAACCAGATCTGCCTGGACCAGAACGGCACAATAAGCATCAGCGTCGCTTGCTCTCTGCAAAGTTTCAGAAGGACCCTCTGGATCAACGGAAAGGGGGGGGGGAGGCATGGAGCAATCTGCCCGCCCAGGAGAGGGACAACGCGTCTTGCCAGAAAACACCAGGCCCTGGATCTAGTGAGCAAAAATTGGGCAGTTCTGCGTTGGATGGGGACGCGTAAAGGACTAACTCTGGTGTACCCCATCTGCAAAACAGATCCTCTACTACCTCCTGGAGTAGTTCCCACTCATGGACTCTGGCCTGAGAACGGCTCAGGCCATCTGCGATGACGTTGTCCACTCCTGGGACATGAACAGCAATGAGGTTTGCACCGTGTTGCAAAACCCAATCCCACACCCTCATGGCCTCCCTGCAAAGTGGGTAGGAATGGGTGCCTCCTTGTTTGTTGAGGTAATACATCACCGCGGAATTGTCTGTAACAGAAGAGCACCCGGTGGAATCTCCGACTGGAAGGCCTGCAGGGCGTAAAGAACTGCTCTCATTTCCAGGATATTTATGTGGAGATAAGCCTCTTGGGCTGTCCACAGGCCCCGAGACCGGACACCGTCGAGATGTGCACCCCATCTGAGCCCCGAGGCATCTGTGGAGAGTGTCACAATCGGAGATGATGCAATGAAGGGGACTCCCCCCGATAGATTCTTCGGATCTAGCCACCATTGCCAATCCTGGATTACAGCCTTCGTGATCCGGACTGGGAGCTGCAGATGGTCTTGCTTTTGATCCCATTGGACCCGTAACATCCACTGGGTCACCCCTATGTGGAGGCAGATGGCAGTGGGACTGTTGCAATGGCGCAGCCATGTGTCCGAGCAGGCAAAGGACCAATCTGGCAGGAACAGTCTTCTTCACCAGAATGTCCCTGATGAGGGATCTGATGTCCTGGGGGAGAAAAGCTTTTGCCTGGACAGTGTCCAGAACTGGGCCTATGAAGTGCAGAGTCTGTGACAGAACCAGACGTGACTTCTCTTGATTGATAATGACGTCCAATGTCTTGAACAGAGATCGAGTATAGTGAATGGCGGACATCAGGGCCTCCCGAGAGGGCGCCATGAGAAGCCAGTCGTCCAGGTAGGGGAACATGTAGTGGCCTTGTCTCCTCAGAGTCGCCACTATGACTGCCATGCACTTCATGAATACCCGAGGTGCTGATGACAGTCTGAAGGGGAGGGCTCAGAACTGATAATGGTGACCCTGAAACTCGAAGCGCAGAAACTTCCTGTGTGCTTCAGCAATGGGTATATGCAGGTAAGCATCCTGCATGTCCAAGGACTCTAGAAAAGCACCATGCTTGAACATGGGAATCAGACCTGGGAGGGCCACCATGCGGAAGCATTTGTACGAGACCGACTCGTTGAGGTCGCTGAGGTCCAGTATCGGATGGAGGTCCCCTGTTTTCTTGGGAACCAGAAAGAAGTGAGAATAGTATCCTGCACCCCTCTGGTTCTGTGGTACGTGCTCTATAGCTTCTTTTTCGAGAAGTACGAGCACCTTCTGCTGTAAGAGCAGGGCGTGCTGACCCGAGTAACGGGAAAGCAGGGGAGGTCTTGCCAGTGAGTGGTAGAGAAATTCTATGAAGTGGCCTTTCTTGACCAATTGGAGAACCCACCGATTGGCGGTAATCAACTGCCACCCTAAAAAGTGGCGAGCAATGAGACCCCCGACCTTTTGTGCCCGCTGATCCAGAGGAGGGGCGGGGGTCGGGAAGAAGTCATGCTGTGGCAGCACTGGTCCCTGCAGGCTGGGCCGGTTTAGTGTAGCGTTGGCCTCTGCCTGGGGACGACTTAGCCTGGGCTTTATGCTGAAAAGTGCCCCTTTGTTGCTGGTCGGAACGTGGCTGCTGTCTTTGCTGCCAGCTGCGAAAACGGCTCTGGTTCCTAAGATAGGAACCAGGCCTGGATCTGTACGTGGCCTGTACAGACCTGACTGCCTTCCCAGCGTCCTGAAGTTTGGAGATAACCTTCTCTGAGGGTTCACCAAAATGTACTTCGCCATTGTAGACGACGTCAAGAATGTTCTTCTGTACGTCTGGGGTGAAGCCGGAGACATGGAGCCAAGAGTGTCTCCGGAGACAGATGCCTGAAGCTGCAGCTCTGATGGATGAGTCCGCAGAATCATATGCAGCTCGTAGTACTTGGGTACCCACATCAGACCCTGTGAGGAGAAGGTTTAGGAGCGCCGCCTTCTGGTCGCCATCCGGAAGTTTATTGACCAGGTCCTGGCCCTGTTCTCTCAGGGCGTTCTGAAACTGTACCATGTGAGTTAGGTAGTTCAGGGACCTGATGGAGCATGTAGCAGCCATGTATATGCGCTTCCCCAGGGCATCCAATTGTTTGGATTCCTCATCCGGTGGCTGTGTGCTCATGTGCTGCGGTCTTTGGGACCAGTCAAGTGAGGCTCTAATGACCAGGGAGTCTGCCAGAGGTTGTTGAGCCAAGTACTGGTCCTCTTTCGGGACCTTGTACAGGCGGTCAGCTTTCTTTGGCACAGCAGGAGTGGAGTGCGGATGCTTCCACGCAGCCTTGGTGACGTCCGCGAAGGTGTCCACCAAGGATGGCACTACCACAGGCTTTGGGTCTTTCTGCTGAAGATAACGGGCAAGGCCCTGTCTTCGGGTCAAGGTCTTCAGCATCCCACCCCATGTTGTCCTGGATGTGCCTCATGATCTCGGAGAAGGAGGGATCATCCGGAGGAGACCTGGGAAGGTCATGTGGGTCAGGTGATGGGATGCTGAGTGGAGAAGGAGATCTGTAATAATCCGAGGTATCCTATCTGGAGTCCTCCCCTAATGGAGTGTACCGATGACGCCTGGGTCGCTTGGGGCTGGGGGACCCTGATGGAGATCATGACGGAAGCTTTCTCCTGTCCTTGGATCTACCTCTAGGAGGTAAAGTCTGCTCCTTAGGGGTTGGTGGTCCTCCTGCTGGCCCCTTGGGTGGAGGAGGGGGTGTAGGCCGTGAAGGAGGAGGAGGTTTTATAGGGACCACATCCTTTCAGATGGTGTCCCACCAGAAAGTAAAGAGATCCTTTACTTCTTGTAGATTCATGCCCGATGATGGGCCTGGTGCCGGTGGTCTGTCGCCGGGGTCGGGCGTCGGGTCCGCAGGTGTCTCTGGGGTGGGTGAAGGTTCCCTCGGGAGCCCAGCATCCTCAGTGTCGCCCGCCTGGTCTTCGGGCAGTGCTGTGTCCTCCTCAATGGAATCCCTGTGACCAGTGTCCACCAGTGACTGGGGGCGGTCTTGGCTCAAGTGAATGTGAGGCCGTCGGTCGGCTTGGCCCGGCGCCTTGAATCAGTGACGCCCGGCCAAGCGTCTGGTGCCTGGCTGGTGTCTCAGGGCTCCGGCGAATGCCCAGTGACACAGTGATGCTTGGCCGACGTCAGGTCCGTTGTCCACTTTAGGGACGTGAGATCTTTGGTCTTTCTGTGTGGTGGATCCGGACCTCTGGGAGGCTGGGAGACCGATCTGGAGTCGGGGTCCCGACGTCGGGTCGATGAGGAAGACTTGTGGCGTTCGGAAGACTTGGAAGAGGCCTGAGAGGGGGTGGAGGAAGCCGAGTGCCTTGAAGTCTTGATGGGCTGGAGAGTCGAAGAACCGCCTGAAGCCCGGATTTTGAACGGAGGGGGCTGAGAATGAGCCCTGGAGAGAGAGCGGTCCAATCTGGTGCAGCCTGAGCTGTGGGAGTCCAAGGCCCGGTTTGGAGATCTGGACCTTGCTTTGTTCCGGTGTTTATGGGCCTTGGAAAAAGAATCGCCCCTGGAGGAAGGTTCTTGGTCCATCCTGCCAAGTTTTTCTTCCAGCAGATAAGCCTGAAGTGCCTTCTGACGGCAGATCCTGGTGCGGCTGTTGAACCCTTGGCAAAAGGTGCAGGCCTTGGCGTCATGGTCCGGGCCTAAGCACCTCAAGCAGGAGGAATGAGGATCCTTGAAAGAGATCTGTTTTCCTCAGGCACACTTGGAAAGGTGTCCCTCAAGGCAAGGCGTTGGAGAGGACATTAGTTTTGAAGAAACTCTTGAAGTTCTAAGTCATCGTGCACTAGATAGAAACCGGGAAGCTGATGCTGGCGAGTCGATGGTGGGAAAAGAACTGGGGATTCTGCAGGACCGCCTCCTTATGGGCTGTGCCTGACGTCGGGGGCGGGACAGATGGAGGCGGTCCCCACTGACTACTGCTAGCTAGAAAATTTCTGTGGGGTCCTGGCATCTGCTGGCTTCGGTCCTAATGGTGTAACCTGCTGCAAGAGCTGTTTCTCGAAGTAAGATCTACTGTTCTGGTAAGTTCTTACGTAACTATACTATCTTACTTCGAGAGGGCTCTTACAGTAGGTAATTATATATAGCACCGAGTCCCAAGCAGTCTGGAACAAAGAGAAGCTCACGGGAGGAGGAAACTACTCATACACAGATCCTCTGGCTGTGAAGGTCTTAGGAAAGAAGACCTTGCAGAACAACCAACCCGAAGCCAGCTCTACGGCGAGAGGCAATGTCCAAACTGTAATGTTTCATAAAGGTATGGACAGAATTCCAAGTTGTGGCTGCACAAATGTCAGCCGCCAACACATTCTTGAAACAAGCAGCAGAGGCAGCTACACCCTTAGTGGAGTGACCTCTGACTTGACCTGGCAAGGTCTTGTGATACTTGTCATAACAGAAAGTGATACAATGAGCCAATCATTTCGAAAGGCATTGCTTGGAGACAGCACTGCCCTCTCTTTTGCGAGCAAAAGAAACAAACAGTTGATCAGTCTTTCTGAGATCCTCTGCCCTGTTGGTGTGGTATCTCAGAATCCGGTGAACATCCAGAGTATGTAAGAGGTACGCCCCTTGACTGGAATGTTGCGTAAAAAATGCAGGCAGTTCCATGGACTGATTCAACTTATATTCCGCTACCACCTTAGAGAGAAACTTAGGGTAGGTACGCAGAGCCACACATTCTTTGTGGAAAATCAAGTACGGGATTTTGCACAATAAGGCCTGAAGCTTGGAAATTTGTTGAGTGGAGGTAATGGCCACCAGGTAGAGAGCCTTCCAGGAAAGGAACTTGAGGTCTGCTGATGCTGCCGGCTCAAAAGGAGGCAGGGTAAGCTTCTCGAGAATGAAATTCAAGTCTCAAGGAGGGGCAGGTGCGTGAACGGGGGGTCTCAAGTGGAGGACCCATCTAAGGAAAGTCTTAGCGACTTCCAGCTGCGCAAAAGACCTGTCCCCAAAAGGAGTGACTGAAACCCAGATCGAAGAGGTGACACATGTAATCCAGGAGCCTCTCATGAGAGCAGGAGAATGGCTCGAAAGCTCTGGAAGCGGCCCAAATAGAGAACCTTTTTCCATTTCATGGCGTGAGTGGAGGGCTTTCTGGCCTCCACTAGAATATCCACCACCTTCGACGAAACCCCGAACCGGGTTTGAATCACGTCTGCAGGAGCCACGCATGCAGCTGAAGGGTTTTGAGTCCTGGATGGACTAGGGTCCCCTGATCCTGGGTCAACAAGAGTTGCGACAGAGGAAGAGGAGGCTCCTCTGAGCACTGTTGCAGAAGACAGAACCAAACTTGCCTGGGCCAGAACGGAGCGATGAGAACCATGCGAGCTCCTTCTGAACAGAGTTTGTGTAGGACCCTTGGGATCAACGGGATCGGAGGGAAAGCATAGACGAATCTGCCCTTCCAGTTTAGAGACAGAGCGTCTCTCCCAAAAACTCCATGCCTTGGAGCAAGCGAGCAGAAGATGGGAAGTTTTGCGTTGAGAGGAGAGGTAAACAGGTCTAACTGAGGAGTTCCCCAGTGTAGGAAGACATCTTCTTCTACCCCCGATCCAGTTCCCATTCATGTGCTTGGGCAGACGACTGGCTGAGGTGGTCTGCCAAAGTGTTCTCGACCCCCGGAACATGAACCGCCGTGAAGTGAAGGTTGTGAAGTATCGCCCAATCCCAAACCCGCATCACTTCCCTGCAAAGAGGGTAGGAATGGGTTCCTCCCTGTTTGTTGATGTACCACACTATGCACATGTTGTTGGTCTGAACAGTCAGATAACCGGGAAGCAGATATAGATGCAGAGCTTGTAAGTCATACAGGACGGCCCTCAGCGCTTGAGTACACTGATGTGTTTTGGATTGTTTTTTGGAGAGACAGAACACCAGGAGGAAGGAGCTACTGGTATAACTAAAACTTCTCTACTGGGACTAAGAACTAGAAGTCTTGTACTGGGACTATCAATTTAGGGTAAAAAAAAAAAAGAGTTAGTGTGTTTGTCAGAGGTAGTTGAAGTAAATTGTTATCTGTGTACTTATCTAGGTGCTTGCCACAGGTGTCAGAAGGGAATTATTATCTGCGAAATCAACTAAGTGTAGAAAGATTTGCAAAGTAGAGGGAGTGCCTTAGCTAGAAGGAGCCAGGTTAAAACCAGAATTAAGCACTGCCCTAGATGGCTTCTGCCAGAGAACAGACAGAACACCAGGAGGAAGGAGCTACTGGTATAACTAAAACTTCTCTGGGACTATATTGCCTCCTTCCTCCTAAACCAGTTCTACATTTATAGGCACAGGATTTAACTGACAACAGGAACTTCCTGTTTGGGAGCAGGAAGTGAGTGATCACAGAGCCACCAAAGACTCACCATCCTAGAAGGGCAAGAGTAGCTCTCCGTCCCCCCCAGCTGCTGGAGGTCTGACTGAGCAAGTAAGGAGACTACTGAGAAATATAGGAACTTCTTGTCTTAGAACAGGAAGATCAGGAGCTAGAAGGGCACAGAGGCAGTAAGTAAGCAGGGGAAGAAAAAAAATAAACAGAGGAAAGAGTAAGTATTCCAAACAACAGTAAGGGGGGCAGAAAAAAGACATGATGGGAGTGGTGCAGTGCAGTGGCTGTGGAGCAGCAGTCTTCGGAAGGCGTTCTGGAGGATGCAGTGTTGTCCCATCTGCAGGCACCTCTCTGGGCTGAGGAGGAGGTTGCTCATCTCCAGGCTGAGCTGGCCAGGATTGTGGGACCTCCTCTCCCCCAGGACCACCAGAGTCACTGCCTTGCCTCAGAGGTTGCCAAGAAAGAGGAGGCAGTTGGACCACAGTGGGCTCAGGAGGATGAGGGTGGTGGAACAGAAGCATCCTCTAGTTGTACCTCTCAAAATTTTATGCCGTTCTGGAAAAGTGTGGTTCCTCTATGGAAGGCACCCACAGTGGAGACCAAGGAGGATGCTGGGAACCTCCACAAAGGAGACCCACAGGAGGGTGGCATGGGACCCCTACAGGAAGGAAACAACTCCTGGTGGGGACCCATTGTTAGGAAGGTAGAACTGGGGAGGAAGGGAGAGGGAGGTAAGGTGCCTGCCTGGCGGCATGGCTTGGAGGGACAGGGAGCGAATCCTCAGGATCACAAGAGCAGCTGCACAGGGGAGGGAGCTGGATGTCACTGTCCACGTAGGGACAAATGAAGAAAGGGATCAGAGCAGTGCAAGAAGCATTTGTGGAGATGGGAAGGGGCATTAGACAAATAGCACACATGGTAACCTTCTCGGAGGTACTGCCTGTCTATGGCACGCATTAGGCTAGGGTGCTCCACACCATGGGATTCAATCAGTGGTTGAAAAACTGGTGCAGAGCTCAGGAATTTGGCTTCATTGGGGACTGGGGGTCCTCCTGGACGGATGCAGGCCTATACTGGCGTGATGGTCTGCATCTGTCCAGAAGGGGAACCAGGATCCTAGGTGATAGGTTTAAATACTTCATCGGCAAGCATTTAAACTAGCCAAGGGGGGGAGGAACTGAAAGAAAAAATTACTCACCTTAGTAATTATGTTTCTTCTAGTGGAGTCTTGCTGTATTCTGATAAGTGCAGATTAGCCTGAGCCTTTAAGTGCCCGGAGAACAATGGGTTAACTTTTCTATGCAGGGCATAGAATGTTGATCTCGAGCTTTCGATTGATGTCTCTGCCTTTTGTATTTTGAACTGCAACTGTCAGATCTTTACGGGCAAAACTCACTAGGTGTTCTGTCTGGAAACTGTAAAATTTTTACTAGCCAACTGGCAGAAAAATAATTTTTTGGGTTCTCAAAGGAAGACTCAAGTCAGGAAACCCAAAACTCAAAAACCAATAAAACTGAAATAACATCTCACCCCATGAGTAACAGAGGGTGAGAGGGGGCACCCATGGGGTGCCAACACTGCGCCTGCACACCCACATCCCAAAAAATCCAGGTTCTGAGAGGGGAGTCGGGGGGGGGGTCAGAATACACCAAGACACCACTAGAAGAAACATAATTACTAAGGTGTGTGATTTTTTCTTCAAACAACATGAAGTCTTGCTGTATTCTGACAAGTGCAGACTACCAAGCAGTACCTCCATGGAGGAGGGACAGAACCTACTTTGGGAAAAGTCTCTGAAGTACTGCTGTGCCAAACCGAGCATCACTCCTAGCCTGGATATCCAGAGAGTAATGCTTGGTAAAGGTATGGACTGTTTTCCAGGTGGCTGCTTGACAAATTTCTAAGAGAGGGATATCCCTGACAGCAGCTGTACCTCTTGTGGAATGAGCCCTCAGGCCTGAGGGTGGAGTTTTTCCCAGTTTTTCATAGCAGAATTGTATACAAGACACAATCCACCTGGCAATAGATCTCTTGGTGGCAGGTTTGCCCTTTCCAACTTCTCCATAAGTGAGGAACAACTGGAGGGAGTCAAACCTGTGACCCTTGGTACACTCTATGTAGTAGCTAAGGGCTCTTTTAACATCCAAACTGTGTAGCCTCCTCTCTCCTCTCTCCTGAGGAAGAATGATCAGTGAAGAAAACAGGGAGAGACACAGACTAATTCAGGTGGAAATCTGAAACCACTTTAGGCAAGAACTTTCTGTTAGTTCTAAGGACCACTTTATCTCTGCGAAAACAGATGAAATCAGGTTCCACTGACAGGGCTTGCAATTCACTGATACGTCTAGCAGAAGTAATGGCTATAAAAAACACAGTTTTCAAGTCAAGTACTTAAGCTCTGCTGAGACAAAGGCTCAAAGGGGTTGCATAAGCTGAGCAATGCAACATTAAGATCCCAAGCAGGAGCAGGATCCTAAAGGGGGATTGGGTGAAGCAATCCATGAAAACTTACAGAATACAGGGTGGGATGACAGTGAGGAAGACTTGCCTACTGACAGGAAAGCAGAAACAGCAGACAAGTGTACCCTGAGAGTAGCTGTTCTGAGGCCCAGGTTATTAAGATGGACCATATAATCCAGTACTGTAGGCAATTCAGCAGTATTTGGGGAGATATGCCTCTTGGAACACCAAATGCTGAATCTCTTCCATTTGTAGTATAAGTATTTCTGGTGGAAGGCTTTTGAGAAGCTTTGAGAATATCCAGAACTCCCTGAGACAGATGCAAATCTGCAAACTCTAACTCTTCAAAAGCCATGCCTTGAGATTGAGAGACTGAAGATTAGGGTACCAAATCCTCCCCTGAGAGGAGGTTAACAGGTTGTAATTCCTGGGAAGAGACAGGGGAAGATGGACTGCTAGAGACAGCAACAAGGGGTACCATGGCTGCCTGGCCCAGTCTGGAGCGATCAGAATCACTTTGCAAGGTTGTGACCTTATCTTGATTAGAACTTTGAACAGGAGAGGGAAGGGGGGAAAAACATACAGAAATGTCCCTTCCCAGTCAGAATCAGAGCATCCAGGGGGACTGAGCCCAAGACTGGGGGTCTGCTACAAAAGAGAGGAAGTTGGTGATTGTCTGGGGCTGCAAAAAGATCTATCTCTGGAGTGCCCCATCTTGAGAAAATCACCTTCAGCACCAGAGACTCCAGGGCCCATTCATGATCGCCCTGAGATATTCTGCTCAGCGCATCTGCTAGGACATTGTCCTTTCCTGCAAGGTGAACTGCTATCAGAGAGGTTTGCAGGGAATAAGCCAGGGACCACAACTTCATTGCTTCTGTGCACAAGGCCGTAGACAGAGTGCCTCCTTGCTTGTTGATGTGCCACATGATGGTGGTGTTGTCTGTTCTGACCTGAACCACCTTGTTCTGTACTGATTGGGAAAAAACTTGCAGTGCCAGAAATACTGCCCTGAGTTCCAAGAGATTGGATGTGTAGAAGAGATTCCTGAGGCGACCACAGTCCCTGGGGTGGTGAGGTCCCCCAAATGGGCTCCCCAGCCCAGTAGGGAAGCATCTGTGGTAAGGACCATCTGTGGTAAGGAGACTGAGTGGCAAATGGAACCCCTTGCCTCAAATTGTCCTGATCCTGCCACCATTGCAGGGCTTGGATCAGAGTTCGAGTCACTGGGATTAGTTTGGTAAGGGAATCCTTTCTTTGGGACCAAAAAGCTCTTAAGTGGAACTGAATGTCCCTCATCTGGAATCTTGCGCCTTGGACCACTGCTGTAGAAGCTGCCATGTGGCCCAAGAGTTGAAGGAAATGCCTTGCTGGTCGAGACACCTGAAGGCTGAATGAAGAAGCCAGCTCCATGAGAGCTCTTGCCCTTTCCAGGGGAAGGAAGGCTCTTGCTTTTACCATATCCAGCTCTGCCCCTATGAAGGTGTGGAGCTGCACTGGTTCGAGAACTGACTTTGGTAGGTTGAGAAGAAATCCTAAAGAAGTGAGCACTTGCTGGGTCACTTGCAGGTCTGACTTCACTTGGTCTGGGGACTGGCCCACTATGAGCCAGTCATCCAAATATGGAAAAATGGAAATCTTTTGTCTTCTTAGGAAGGCAACAACTACTGCCAGGCACTTTGTGAAACCCTTGGAGCTGAGGTTAAGCCAAAGGGCATTGCTCTGAACTGATAGTGGCCTGAGGGCAACTGGAACCTGAGGTACTTTCTGTGGGAGCACCTGATGGGAATGTGAAAATAGGCATCTTTGAGGTCCAGGGAGGCTAGCCAGTCCCCTGGCCTTAGAGAGGGAAGGATAATTCCCAGAGTTATCATCTTGAACTTTGGCTTTAAAAGATGGTTGTTCAGATATCTTAAGTCCAGGATGGGTCGCCACTCTCCTGTCTTTTTGGGGGTTAGGAAGTACCTGGAGTAAAGTCCTTTGCCCCAGTGTAGGGTAGGTACTCTCTCTATAGCTCTTAAAGCTAGGAGAGAAGAAACCTCTGCCTCTAGGGCAAGGGTTTCGAAAGATTTGCAGGTGGAAAATATCTGGCTCTCATCTTTGGAATTTTTGAAGCTGAGAACCAGTCCCTGATTCACTACTTCCAGGACCCACTTGTCTGATGTAATAGACATCCAGTCCTGGACAAAGTAAACCAGCCTGCCCTACTGGGATAGGACAGTTGACCGGGCAGACCCATCAGGGTGTCTGCTTGGCAGGAGCTTTAGGCTAAGGGTGGATGCAGCCCTGCTCATCCCCTTCTGCCTCTCCCTCTGAAGAACCCCTCTGCGAAAGGAAGAGAAGGCCCTGTGCTTGGTAAAGGCCTTTCAAAGGCCTGCCCCTAGACTGCTGCCTTTGAGGAGTTGCCTACCTTTCCTTGGCCTGAGCACTCCTGTAAGTGGTCCTGTACTTGTCAATTTTCTTCATGTAATTCTCTGTCTGCTCCCCAAACAGAGAATTACCCACTACCGGAAAATCCATGGCCTTCGCCTGGGTATCCTGTGAGAGGCTAGTACATCTGAGCCAAGCCATTCTCCGAAGAGCCACAGATGTAGCCATGACTCTTGATGACACATCATTGGAGTCCACAGCAGCATGAAACTAAACTTTTGATGCCTCAATCCCATCTGCAGCCACCTCCTCGGCAAGCTGGGGGAAGCCTGTTTAGCCAGTGCCAGTACAGTGTCCCTCCTAGACTTCTGGTGTCTGGCTGTATAGGCCATACAATTCGCCTGCCTGAGTCCCAAGGAAGATGCCATGTACTGCTTTTTCGCCATGGCATCAATCTTCCTGGAGTCCTTGTGTGGGGGGGGGTGTACTGCCAAGGGAATGTTTGCCTTATCGCAGGCAGCAGCCTGTACAACTCCAACATGGCTGCATTGCTGATAAAGGAACTCTGTATCTCAGCCTGAAAGTGTATACCTCTTGTCCATTCTTCTATCCACAGGAGGTATGGAATTAGGAGACTTCAGAAATTTTTGTGTCTGTTTCCCAAAAGATTTGTGGAGGGGGAACAGACAGTCTCCTGGACTCTGGGATGTCCATCATCTCTACACAGTCAGGCTCCTCCTGATCCTCCACTGCCTCCTCCATAATAAGCTGGAGGGTCTCAGCCACCTTTCTGTAAAACATAAAGTGGGAAGGGGACTCAGAAAGCCTAGGAGGAGAAACACCTGAAGGTCTGTCTGGGGAGATGTCCGGGTCAATAGGCACATCCAGACTTTCACCATCACCATATTCATCTTCCAACTCTCCTTCCTCCTCAAACTCCAGTTCATAAAATTCTTCCAGGGTATAACTGTGAACTGGGGGAACCATTCGAACCGAGCCCCTGCCAAAGGTGCGGATCAGTTGGAACAGGCGAGCGATTCCTGTCTGAATCGCTTGGCTATTTCTTGATGGTCGGAGTATGAGATTCTGGATCAAACCGGACGATTTTTCTTTTGCGTTTCCTTTTGCTGAACCCACCTGGGATCGGATCTCCTTTTGCCCGAAGAAGTATCACCCTGGTCAGAGGGCACTCCTTCTGGTTCGGTCGGAACCAAACCGGGCTGGCCATCCGGGTCAGCGGACTTCTCGGCCCCCCTTTCCCTCAATCTACCTAATCTCTTTTCAAGGGTAGATTTGGGAACATTTTTACAAATTTGGCAGTCTGAATGAAGGTGGTCAAACCCCAGACAATAAACACAGGAGGTGTCGGGATCTGCCTTAGCAAAGACCTCCCCACACTCACTGCAGTGTTGAAACCCAGTGGGCCCATTTTTTTTCTTGCTTTTTACAAGTTCCACACAGAAAACAGAACAAAACCTATCTAGTACTCACGGTACCACAGACAGAGACTTGAACAGACTATGCGGAAACTAAATTTCGGTATAAAACGGACCGAAAACCGACACTTGAACCGACTTTGAACCAAGCTGCAGGAGAAATCTCTGGAGCGACTGTTCAGTGAGGCGAAGTAAAGAATCTGACGGTTGCAGTTCAAAATACAACAGGCAGAGATATCAACCGAGCTCGAGATCAACATTCCATGCCCAGCATAGAAAAGTTAACCCATTGTTCTCTGGGGCAGTTTAAAGGCTGGGGCTAACTGCACTTGTCAGAATACAGCAAGACTTCATGTTGTTTGAAAGAAGCAGGGAAATCATAGCGCCCCCCCCCCCAAAAAAATCAGGGTACTAAGTGAGGTAGACACTAACATAGAGATGTCAATAGGGAGGCTGGGGTAAATGGAGAAGCATAATGAGGACAGGGATGGGGCAAAAGGTAAGGCCATCAAGAAATGGAGGGTAATGAGTACCAGCGCCCGTAGTCTGGGCAACAAGCTCCTGAACTGGTGGCCTTGATGGAAGAGGGATGCCTGGATATCGTAGCAGTCCACAGAAACACGGCACAGGAGAACCATTACTGGGATGTTAACACCAGGGTACACAACCACAGGAGAGACAGGGAGGGCAGAAGGGAGGTAGCTCTCTGTAAGGGAAGGATAAAAGCAACTGAACAAAGGTAAACAGGAGGAGAGGAGGCACTGTGGGTCACCTTAGAGACTGGAAATGGCACCACAATCCGCACAGGGATTGTATACAGACCCCATGTCAGTGGGAGGAAATGGACAAGGATATGATAGAAGGCATACTTAGGATGGCAGAGAAAGGGGAGATACTGTTGATGGGGGACCTTAATATGCCAGATGTTAACTGGAGCACCTTTGCTGCAGCCACATCCAAAAGCAGGGCCATTCTTGATGCCCTTCAGGTGGCATGCCTCAGACAGCAAGTTTTGGAACCTACTCGTGAGGGAGCAATCTTAGTCCTCGTTCTCTCAAATGGGGACAGTGAGAGGATCTCAGATCTAGAAGTGGGTAGCCATTTGGGAACAAGTGACTACCAAACAGTGTGGTTCATGATAAACTCAGCTACAGAGTCAAGCCATACAAAAGTGAGGGTTCTGGACTTCAGGAGGGCTGACTTTGGCAAGATGGGAGAGTGCCTTAGAAAAGCACTAGCAGACAGGCTAGAAGGAGGGGTGGAACAACAATGGGGAAATATCAAAACTGCCATCACAGAGGCAACAAGCCTTTGTGTGAAGCAAATAAACAAATCAAAATGAATGAAAAAGCCACTATGGTTCTCAAAAGAAGTGGCGGTGAAGGTTAGGGAGAAAAAGATAGCATTTAGGAAGTATAAGGAAACACAGAAGGAGCAGGACAGAGAACTGTACCAGTTAAGGCAGAAAGAAGCAGGGAGGGTAGTCAGAATAGCAAAGGCACAAACTGAGGAAAAGATAGCCAACTCGGTTAAGAATGGGGATAAAACCTTTTATAGGTATATCAGGGAACGTAGAAAGACAAAAGGAAGGATAGTGAGGCTGAATAGAATGGATGGTGGGTGGGCAGAGAGTGACAGTGAAAAAGCAGGGCTACAGAATGAATACTTCTGTTCAGTATTCACAAAAGAGGAAGTGGGGGAGGTGCGTAATCCAATCAACAGAAACACTCTGGAGAAGGGGTCGATCCCAGTCCATTCACAGTAGAAAGGGTTCTGAAAGAACTCCTAAAACTGAAGGTGGACAAAGCAATGGGGCCAGATGGAATTCACCCCAGAATTCTAAAAGAATTAAGCAGAGAACTAGTGACACCACTGACTACCCTTTATAATAAATCATGGGAGGCATGGTGTGGTACCTGAGGAATGGAAGAAGGCTGATGTGATTCCCCTTCACAAAAGTGGGAGCAAGACAGAGGCAGGAAACTACAGACCTGTCAGGTTGACCTCTGTGGTAGGGAAAGTGATGGAATCACTTCTGAAGGAAAAAATTGTTGAGTACCTAGGAGGCCAGTGGGGCTGGGACCCAAGGCAGCATGGGTTCGCGGGAAGGTCATGTCAGGCAGATCTAATTGATTTCTTTGATTGGGTGACCAAAGTAGTAGACCAAGGAGGGTCTGTGGATATGGCCTACCTAAACTTTAGCAAGGCATTTGACACAGTCCCACAAAAGGTTAGTAGTCAAATTAACCAGCCTTGGAGTGGGTCCCAGGGTGAAGCCTGGGTAAAACATTGGCTGAACAGGACACAGAAGGTAATTTTAAATGGAGTCCACTCTGAAGAAGAGGGGTTACTAGTGGGGTACTGCAGGGTTCAGTACTGGGTCCAGTCCTTTAATGTCTTTATAAGTGACATTGCAGAAGGACTGAAAGAAAAAGTATGCCTCTTTGCAGATGACACAAAGATCTGCAATAGGGTTTATACACAAGGAGGTGTGGAAAGGATGAGAAGGGACTTGGCAAGGTTGGAGGAATGGTCAGAAGTATGGCAGCTTGGATTCAATGCAAAGAAGTGCAAAGTAATGCACCTGGGAAACAAAAACCCAGGGGAAGATTATACAATGGTGGGGGGAGGTAGTAACAACAACAAAAATGGAAAGGGACCTGGGGTAATCATATCAGATGACCTTAAGGTTGGCAAGCAATGTGAGAAGGCGGTAGGGAGGGCTGGGGGGATACTGGGATGTATAGGGAGAGGCATCACCAGCAGAAAAGAGGAAGTCGTTATCCCTGTACAGTTGGTGAGACCCCATCTGGAGTAATGCGTCCAGTTCTGGAGACCCCATCTCCACAAGGACATAGACAGGATGGAGGCAGTTCAGAGGAGGGCAACTAAAATGGTGCAGGGTCTGCAAGAGAAGCCATATGAGGAGAGGCTAAAGGAGCTTAATATGTATACCCTTGAGGAAAGGAGAGAGAGGGGGGACATGATAGAAAAGTTTAAGTACCCCAGTGGAATCAACAAAGTCCAAGAGGGTAGCATCTTTCAGAAAAAGAGATGTGCAAGAACAAGGGGACACGATTTGAAGATAGAGGGGCGACGCTCAGGGGCAATGTGAGGAAGTATTTTTTCACAGAGAGGGTGGTGGACGCATGGAACAGCCTTCCTGAAGAGGTTGTGGGGTCTAAAACTGTGGGAGAATTCAAGAATGCATGGGACAGACATAAGGCAATTTTTGTGGGGGTAGAAGAAATAGGCTGTTGGTTAAATAGGATCTGCAGCTTATCCTCTAGGTAGGGAAATGGGCAGACTAGATGGACCAAGCGGTCCTTATCTGCCATCAAAGTCTATGTTTCTATGTGAAGAGTCTGCTCAAGCCTGGACCAAGAGCCCTGGGTCTGCTGAGATCCCAGGTGGGCTCCCCAACCCTTGCCCGAAGCATCTGTCGTCAGGATTTGGGAGGTGGGAGAAAGACAGAAGGGAACTCCCCGGCAAAGGTTCTCCTGAACCATCCACCATTGCAAGTCCCGAACCATCGGAGAGGAGACCAGGATCTCGCAATCCAAGTCATCCACCAATTGATCCCACTGAGACGGAAGCATCCATTGAGAGATTCTCATGTGGAGCCGAGCACGAGGCATCGTCGGAATGGCAGCTGCCATGAGCCCAAAGAGGCGAAGGACTGACCTGGCAATGACCCACCTGCGGCTGGACAAAAGGCTGGCCTGAGCCTGAAGGGTGGCCACCCTGTCCAGAGGCAGGAAGGCCATACCGGAAGTCGTATCCAGAATCACCCAATAAACTGAAGTCTTTGAGACGGGATCAAATGGGACTTGGCCTGGTTGATGGTAATACCCAAGCTGGTGTAAACCTGCAGGGTAAGGGAAAGGGAGCGCAGGAGATCCTCCCTGGATGGGGCCACCAGGAGCCAATCGTCCAGGTATGGGAAAACCTAAACCCCCTGGGTACACAGGCAGGCCGCCACTACAGAAAGGCATTTGGTAAATACTTGGGGGGCCGAGGAGAGACCAAATGGGAGGCCCCTGAACTGGTAGTGGTCCCCCTGAAAAGAAACCTGAAGGTATTTGCGGTGGGATGGGTGGATAGGGATATGCAGGTAGGCATCCTGCATGTTCAGGGTGCACAGCCACTGTCCTGGC
The DNA here is from genome assembly GCA_016271365.2 of Neoceratodus forsteri. Lineage (NCBI taxonomy): Eukaryota > Metazoa > Chordata > Ceratodontiformes > Ceratodontidae > Neoceratodus > Neoceratodus forsteri. Next base: position 427,195,986 of record CM028138.1, read on the forward strand.
CAAAGGAGGGGCAGAAGACTCTGCAGAGAGGCATTTGGAACCTCTTGTACTCCACGAACAGGTTCAGGGAACTGAGGTCCAGGATTGACCCCACTTTGCCTGACATCTTTGGAACCAGGAAGAAATGAGAATAATAACTCGTCCCCCTGAGATGGAGGGGGACGGGCTCTATCACTGCCTTCCGAGGAAGGGCGGATATTTCTTCCCGAACCAGAAGAAGGTGTTCTGGGGAGTAAGACGACCTTGGAGGGGGTTTTCTGAAGAAACTCTATTGAGTGTCCTTCTGCTATCAGCTGGAGCACCCAAACGTCTGACATGATCCTCTCCCAACCCAATAGATACAGGGAGAACCTTCCCCCCTACTGGTTCCTCTGGAAGAGCCAGAGGCTGTGGGAGAGGAAAGGAGTCAGGTGGTGTAAGGCAGTGCCGCGGCTGGAGCTCCCACTGCTCGTTTGGGCGGGGGGGGGCTTCACAGCCTGAGGGGCCCGGTGTTTACTAGCCCACTTCCCTTGTGGTTTTGCCTTGGCCCGTGCCTGCTTGTGAAAGGGACGGCGCTGCAGTTGAGGGACTCTGTACAAGTCATCGACTTCCTTGAGAGCAGTGCCCTTCTCTCGCAGTCTGGTGATGATATCCTTGACATCACCACCGAACAGCACCGAACCCCTGAAGGGTGCGTCCTGGATGGCAGACTGCACTTCAGGGACTAAACCCGACACTCTCAGCCAGGCGTATCGCCGCAAACCTACGGCGAACGCCAAGCTCCTACCAGCAGCATCCACTGCATCGTATGAAGCACGAAGCATGTGCCTACTGGCCGAATGAGCAGATCAGACCAGGTCTGCCACTTTGTTTGGTCTGTGATTCAGAAAGGGAGTCCAGTTTAGCTTCCACCTCGCTAAGGATGGCCTTCTGGTAATCCCCCATATGGGCGACATAGTTCAAGGCCCTAAAAGCCAGAGTGGAAGAAGCGAAGACCTTCTTCCCATACTGGTCCAGAAGGCGGGATTCCTAATCGGGGGGTAACAAGCTCAAATGCTTTGGACTGGCTGTCCGGCCGTAAGCAGTGCTGATCACGACCGAGTCAGCCTTGGGGGAAGAGGTAAGAAACTCAACACCCTCCGGAACCTGATATAGCCTGTCTGCCTTCCTCGGCAGGGGTGCTATGGCGGAGGGTTGTTTCCAGATAGTGGTAACAAGGCCCACGTGAAGCTCGATCCAGGGTGAAACCAAGGTAGGAGCGACCTCGGGCAGGTCCAAATGGGCAGCTAGCTTCTGCCGCTGTGGATCTGGCTCGAAAGAGCGCCACTGATGGGTGGCTTGGATTTTGCGCAGCAACTCCGTAAACGAAAGATCCTCTGGAGGAGACTTCGGAGGTGTCCTCGGCCTGCGCTTATCCAGAGAGCGTGGCTCACTGTCCAAATCGGAGCACCTATTGGAGTCATCCGAGGGCTCCGAGGAGGATGGAGAAGAGGAAGACTCCACCTCCTGATGCAGGGGAGGAACAGACCCCTTGGGAAGCCCTCGGGGAAGCATATCCAGCCCCGCTCTGGAACTGGAGGGCTCACCTCTGGTATCCGGACTAGGGGAGGGAGTCTCACGTCTCCTAAGTAGGGGGTCCGGAATCGGAACTGGCATCAGAAGACGGCTCTCCGCCTCCCTGGTGAGTTGAGCCTTGGCCTCAGCCCACCAGGAAGCCAGAGACTCCTTCAAATCCACGGCGGCTGGTAGGAGGAGGATACGGATTACTGGGGGTATCCGTGAGCTGTCTCTGTACCCAGACTGCGGGTAGCCAGGCGGGTACTGAGGAACTCATGTACTGTGGCGTCAGGTAAGCTGGCATCAGATACAGCGGACCCAGATTAGAAGGTGCTGGATACCCGGGAACCGGGGGTGTGTGCTGGAGCAGAAGATCCCAGCAATGGCCCAGCGGGCAGACCCGGAACAGGTGGCACAGCAGGCCTGGCGTAGGGACGGCATCTGGAGGACGGATATCGCCCGGTGTCGGCAAAACCAGCGTCGGCATCCGAGGAACCGACGTCAGGTCGTCCAGCCCAGCGGGAGGGAGACCAGACAGGAGCGTGCCTACATCCTCTGCATCCCTGGAGGGTGGATGAAAATCCCCGGGATCAGACCGGGGAGAAGCTGGATCCTCAGAGGGCAGTGAAGGCTGTGGGGAGCCAGGGACAGCAGACAGGATGCCAGGGTCCGGCGTCTGCACCTGCGCCGTGCGGACATCGGTCACCTTACCGGTGCGGTCCGGGCGGACGTCGGAGGAGCAGTCATCCGGCCTAGCGGACCCAACGCCTGAGGCAGGCCATGAAGAAGGAACGGCCAGGTCGGGCGGAGGAGTGACCATGCACTGCCCCAAAGGGTCGAGCGACTTGGCGGCTTTCTCTGGGCAGATGTCAGAGGAGCCGACGTGCGGATTACTGGAGCCACGTGCTGGTGGCCTTGCCAGGATTGGGAGCCTCCTTTGACCCGGAGGCACCCGAAGGGCCCGAGCATGAGCTAGACAGGTGGGTCGACGCCGGCTTGGAAGCCTCTAAGACGGCCGTCGAGGAGTACCTTGAGCACGGCGACTCCAGCTGAATTCGTGGTGACCGAGGAAGAGGAGTCCTGGTTCTTCTCCTTGTCCTTTTTTTGGTGTCCCTCAGGCGAAGTGGAGGCCTGACGAAGCTTCTTCAGCTCCTTTTCCATGGAGGTCATTTTCTTTTTGAGGATATGGGCCTCCAGGGACTACTGCCTCCTTCTGCGGGTGGTGGCGTTGAATTTCTGGCAGTGCTGGCACTTCTCCACAGGGTGATCCAGGCCCAGACAGAAGAGGCACGGAGTGACCATCTTTGTGCGGGAGTTGGGCCCTGCACGAGTCGCACTTATTCTTGTGCTCAGAGGGTGTAGGGGACGACATATACCACTGTGATGACTGATGCAAATTTAGCAGAAATTCAAAGTAAATCGAATAAAAAAACGACGGTAAAACTACTGACGACAGACTGATGAGCAGGTGAACTTAACCGCAAGGCGCTTTCACAAGCTAACGGTGGGAAAGAACTGGAAGGCGGCGTGGGGGACCGCCCATTGATACTGACATCGCATGATGTCGGTCACCTGATGTGGGGGCAGTCCCCCACCAGAGACCGCTAGCTAGAAATGTTTCCGTGGGGTCCTGACGCCTGCCAGCTTCAGTCCTATATGTAATTACCTACTGCAACAGCCCTCTCGAAGTAAGATCTGAGCATTATAGAATGCAGCAGTCGTTAAGGGCAGCAGTTTGAATGCTGGTATGAGCTAACAGATGTTCCATCATTTGCATAAGTTCTATTTTTCTCCAATACAGTTCAACACAGGAGGCTGACTGCTAGAGTTAATCATATTGAAGAATTCCTGGAGTTAGAACTAATAAAAAATGGCTTGGTTTTGAAAGAAACACAGGAATTGAGGCACTCATGCATAAAACTAACATGTTTAACATAGAAAACACACAATAACAATTGTGGTAAAGTAAAACCACTAAATAAATGCGAGACAGATTCTCCGGTTCCCAAAACTGCTGAGGAACCAGAGAAAAAAACAAAAAATAAATAAAACAAAATACACAGATACTGCACTTAAACTAAAAGCAGAGAATAAAGATCAAATAAAAATGGAGTATTTATGAGGAAATAAACACTAAAAGTGAAACGACTGAAGAGAGCTCTTCAGGGTGACTTGCTTTAACAGGTGGAGAAATAAATCTGACGTAGACCAGTGGAACGCAGCGCCACCATGAGGAGGAGGAGGAGATCTGAAAGTTGTTCTAAGTTCCATCATTTACATACATTCCACTCTCTCCGGGGCAGCTAAACCTACCAAGCTAACTGTATTAGTTAAACATAATGAGGGATTCCTGGGGTTTGAATACAGAGAAATGGCAGGATGAAACACACAGGCTATTTAAAGAAAAAGTACAGTTACGCAAGAACTTACCATAACAGTAGATCTTCGAAAACAGTTCTTGCAGCAGGTTACACCATTAGGACTGAAGCAGTCAGGCAGCAGGACCCCACATAAAAATTGTAGCTAGCTACATACAGTGGGGGACTGCCCCCAACGTTCCCTGCATCATAAAAGGGGCGGTCCCCCAGTGTCCCTCAGTTGTCCCGCTGTAGACTCCGGCATAGCACTGTAATTCTGATGGGAGACCAAGGATCCACTTCCAAAGGAAGACCAACAGATAGTAAGCAATGTGTCTGACCTCCTGAGGGGAAGGTGGGTGGGAAAGTACCTGCTGCAAGAGCTGTTCTCAAAGATAGTACAGTTAAGCAACAACTTACCGTAACAGTAGATCTTCGAGAGAGGCTCTTGTAGTAGGTTATAACATATAGGACTGATGCCGGCAGGCGTCAGCACCGCACGAAAAAATTTCTAGCCATCAGTCTCTGGCGGGGGACCGCCCCCACGTCAGTATAAAGGGGTGGCCCCCAAACCCGCCTTCCAGTTCTTTCCCGCCAAAGGTGAGACGAGAGAGAAGCGGATATTTCCCAACCTGGAAAAGGAGCTAAAAAAGCTTTGGGGGATGGAGGGCGGAGGTGTCTACTGCAGAGCCTCTCTCAAGATCTACTGTTATGGTAAGTTCTTACGTAACTGTACTGTCTTCACGCGAGAGGGGCTCTTGCAGGTAATTACATATAGGACAGAGTTCCAAGCAGTTTGGAACAAACGGAAGCAAACGGGAGGAGGAAAGCTACTCAGAAGTAGATCCTCTAGCTGTGAAGGCCTTAGGAAAGGAGGCCTTGCAGAACAGCAAGCCCGAAGCCTGCTCTACGGTGAGAGGCAATGTCCAAACTGTAGTGTTTCGTAAAGGTATGGACGGAAGTCCAAGTGGCGGCAGTGCAGATGTCTGCCGCTGACAAATTCTTGAAACAAGCCGCAGAGGCAGCGACTCCTCTAGTGGAGTGGCCTCTGACTTGACCCGGCAGGGTCTTGTTGTACTTGTCATAACAGGAAGTGATACAATGAGCCAACCATTTAGACAGGCATTGCTTAGAAACAGCATTGCCTTCTCTTTTGTGAGCAAAAGAGACAAACAGTTGATCAGTCTTTTTGAGATCTTTCGTCCTGCTGGTGTAGCATCTCAGAACCCGGTGAACGTTCAGAGTATGCAGGAGATACTCCCCTTGACTGGAGTGCTGCGTAAAGAAGGCAGGTAACTCTGTGGACTGATTGAGCGTAGATTCCGCTACCACCTTGGGGAGAAACTTAGGGTTGGTGCGTAGAGCCACACGTTCCTTGTGAAAAATCAACTACGGGATTTTACACATCAGGGCCTGGAGCTCGGAAATCCTCCGAGCAGAAGTAATGGCCACGAGAAAAGAGTCTTCCATGAGAGGAACTTCAGGTCTGCTGAGGCTGCCGGTTCGAAAGGAGGCAGAGTAGGCTTCTCGAGGATAAAATTCAAATTCCAAGCAGGGGCAGGAACCCGGAGAGGGGGTCTCAAACAGAGGACCCCTCGAAGGAAGGTCTTAGAGACCTCCAGCTGAGCAAATGTTCTGTCTGCAAAAGGGACATGGTATGCCAAGATGACCATGTGTACCTTCAAGGACAAATGACTGAGATCCAGATCAAAGAGGTGTCGCAGGTAATCCAGAAGCTGTCCAACAGAGCACAAGAAAGGCTTGAAATCTTTTGAAGCAGCCCAGATAGTGAACCGTTTCCATTTCATGGCATAAGTAGATCTAGTGGAGGGTTTTCTGGCCTCCACCAAAATCTCAGCCACTTGGGGTGAAACCCCAAATCGGGCTTAAGCTATGTCTGCAGGAGCCATGCGTGCAGCTGAAGGGACTTGAGACCTGGATGGACCAGGGTCCCCTGATCCTGGGTCAGTAAAAGTTGCGACACAGAAAGAGGAAGAGGACTGAGTACTGTTGCAGAAGAGAGAACCAAACTTGCCTGGGCCAGAAAGAAGCGCTCAGTATAATTCGAGCTCCTTCTGAACTGAGTTTCTGTAATACCCTCAGAATCAAAGGGATCAGGGGGAAAGCATAGACGAATCTGCCCTTCCAATCTACAGACAAGAGCGTCTATCCAAAAAATGCCACGCCCTGGAGCGAGCAAGCATAAGTCAGGAAGTTTTGCATTTAGAGGGGATGCGAACAGGTCCACCTGTGGTATTCCCCAACATAGGAAGATATCGTCTAAGGCCCCCTGATCTAGTTCCCACTCGTGAGCTTGAGCAGATGACCGACTGAGTTCATCTGCCAAGGTGTTCTCGACCCCCGGGACGTGGATTGCCGTGAGGTGAAGGCTGTGCTGCACTGCCGAATCCCAAACTTGCATCGCTTCCCTGCAAAGAGGGTAGGAACGAGTCCCTCCCTGTTTGGTGATGTACCAGACCACAGACATATTGTCTGTCTGTACAGCCAAGTGACCAGGAAGTAGATGCAGATGCAGAGCTTGAAGACCATACAGCACTGCCCGAAGCTCGAGCACATTGACGTGAAGAGATTTCTCAAGCTTGGACCAGGAGCCCTGGGTCCTGTGAGGCCCGAGATGGGCTCCCCAACCCTCACCCGAGGCGTCTGTGGTCAGAGTCTGGGAGTGGGGGAGGAAGACAGAAGGGAACTCCTTGGCAAAGGTTCTCCGGAACCATCCACCACTGCAAGTCCCGAACCATGGTAGTGGAGACTAGAACGAGCTGGTCTAGTTCGTCCCCCAACTGATCCCACTGAGACCGAAGCATCCACGGAGAGATCCTCATGTGGAGCCGAGCATGAGAGACCATCAGGATCGCAGCTGCCATGAGCCCAAGGAGGCGAAGGACCAACCTGGCACTGACCCACCTGCGGTCGGACAACAGGCTGACCTGAGCCTGAAGTGTGGCCAGCCTGTCTGGTGGCAGGAAAGCCCTGTCAGAGGCAGTGTCCAGGATCGCCCAGATGAACTGAAGTCTCTGGGATGGGATCAAGTGGGACTTGGAGAGGTTGATGGTAATGCCCAGGGAGGAAAACACCTCCTGGGTAAGGGAAAGGAAGCACAGTAGATCCTCCCTGGACGGGGCCACCAGGAGCCAATCGTCCAGGTACGGGAAAACCTGCACCCCCTAGGTACGCAGGTAGGCCGCTACCACAGAAAGGCATTTGGTGAACACTCGGGGCACTGAGGAAAGACCAAATGGGAGGGCCTTGAACTGGTAGTGGTCCCCATGGAAAGCAAAAAGTAGGTATTTGCGGTGAGAAGGGCGGATATGAATGTGCAGGTAAGCATCCTGCATATCCAGAGCGCATACCCACTGTCCTGGCTGAAGAAGGGGCAGGAGACCCTGCAGGGAGAACATCCTGAACCTCTTGTACTCCACGAACAAGTTCAAGGAACTGAGGTCGAGAATCAGCTTTATGTCTCCTGTCTTCTTTGGGACCAGGAAGAAGTGGGAATGGTAACCCGTTCCCTGAAATGGACAAGGAACGGGCTCTATCGCCTCTTTCCGCTAAAGTGCTGAAATCTCTTCCTGGACCACAAGATGATGTTCCCAAGAGTATGACAACATTGGGGGAGGGTGTTGAGGGGGTTTCTGAAGAAACTCTATTGAATTTCCTTCTGCGATCAGCTGGAGCACCCAGGAATCTGAAGTTATCCTCTCCCAACCTGGGAGGTGGAGGGAAAACCTTCCTCCTACCAGTTCCTCTGGAAGGCCCCAAGGCTGTGGGAGAGGAAAGGAGTCAGGTGGTGTGGGGCAGCGCTGCAGCTGCAGCATCCGCTGCCTTTTTGGGCTGAGGGGGCTTGGCAACTGGAGGGGCCCGGCATTTATTGGCCCGCTTTCCCTGAGGTTCGCCTTTTGATTCTGCCTGCAAAGGGACTGCGCTGCATTTGATGGGGTGGTACATGGAGTCCACAGACTAAGTGCAGCTTCTTCCTGAGTCCGGTGATGATGTCCTTGACATCACCACCGAACAGCACCGCACCCCAGAAGGGCACGTCCTGAATAGCAGACTGCACTTCCGGGACCAATCCTGACACTCTGAGCCAGGCATGATGCCGTAAGCCTACGGAGAAAGCGGAGCTCCTACCAGCAGTGTCCACTGCATCGTATGTGGCACAAAGCATGTGCCGACTGGCCAAATGTGCAGAGTGGACGAGGTCAGCCACTTCCTGTTTGACTTGAGAGTCAGAAAGGGAGTCCAATTTGGATTCCACCTCACTAAGAATCGCCTTCTGGTAATCCCCCATGTGACCGACATAATTTAGAGCTCTAATTCCCAGAGTGGAAAAAGCAAAAATCTTCTTCCCATACCGGTCCAGAAGACGGGATTCTTTGTCAGTCGGAGACGAGCTCAGATGTTTCAGGTTAGCTGTCCGGCAATGAGCGGCACTAATCACAACCGAATCAGCTCGAGGGTGAGAATCTAGAAAGTCAGCACTCTTGGGAACCTGATATAGCCTGTTCGACTTCCGAGGAAGAGGGGCTAAAGCCGACGGTTGCTTCCAAATAGTGGAAATAAGATTGGCATGATGCTCAGTCTAGGGTGGCACCAAGGTAGGAGCTGTCTTGGGCAGGTCCAGATGCTCAGCGAGTTTCTTCCACTGTGGATCCGGCTCCAAGGAATGCCACTTGTGAACCTCCTGGATTTTGCGCAGCAACTCCGTAAAGGAAGGATCCTCCGGAGGAGTCCTAGGCCCGGGCTTAGACGGAGAGCGTGGCTCCTTGTCCGGCTCAGAGCAACCGTTGGAGTCGTATGGGAGAAAGAAGATGAAAAGGAAGACTCCCTCTCCCGGCATGGGGGAGGAACAGACGAATGTCTGGAGGTGGGGAGGGAGTCTGTCGTCGCAGACGTACGGGAGCCGGAATCGGCACTGTCGTCGTGAGATGACTCTCCACCTCTCTGGTGAGCTGAGCCTTGATCTCAGCCCAACAGGAGGCCAGAGTCTCCTTCAAGTCCACTGGCGGCCGAGGGGGCGGTGGAGGAGGAGGGGGATACGGGTATTGATTGTACCCATAAGGCGCGTATCTATAACCCAACGGCAGGAAACCCGACGTCTGGTATTGAGGCCTCGGGTACTGGGGCAGATACTGTGGAGCTGGGTAAGATGGCATCGGATAAGACGGGGTCGGATAACCGGGAACCGGGGGATCTGCCGGAGACAGCCTGGCCGGAGGGCCCACGGGCGGGCCTGGAGCAGAAGGCCCGGTGGGCGGAAGGCCAGGCGTTGGAGCGGCATTCGGGAGCGGGATGTTACCTGACGTCGGCAAGACCAGTGACCGGGTAACCGAGGTCAGGTCAGTTGGCCCAGCGGGAGGACGGCCTGACGAGGGTGCAGCCAGGAACCTCAGCATCGCCCGGGGATGGAGGAGAAAAATCCCCGGGGTCAGGCTGAGGAGACCCAGGGTCCCCGGAGGGCAGTGAAGGCTGCGGGGAACTGGGAACGTGACAGGGTCCAGTGTCAGCTCAGCCTCCATGCGGGCGTCGGGCAGGCCGACGTCTGACTTATCAGTGGAGTCCGGGCGGACGCCAGAGGAGCCGATGTCCAACTTATCAGACCCATCACCCGAGGCAGGTCGCAAAAGAAGAGCGGCCTGGTCGGGCGGAAGAGGGGCCATGCGACTTATCAACCATCTCCGTGTGGGCGTCAGTGGAGCGGACGTCCAGCTTACCGGAGCCGCTCAAACCAGGAGGCTGCACGGTGGCGGCTTTACTGGTAGTGGAGGCCTCCAAGAGCCTGGAGGTGCCCGAAGGGCCCGAGCCAGACGGGCGGGCCGCCGCCTTGGAAACGTCGCGGAGCGGTCCCCCAGAAGGGATGTTACCTGTAGCACGGCGACTCCCGAAGATGCAGTGGATGAGCCCTTATCCAGGTGCTTCTCCTTGTCTTTCTTCTTACGATGGCCTTCGGGGGAAGTGGACGCCTGCTGGAGCTTTTTTAACTCCTTCTCCATGGAGAACATTTTCTTCTTTAGTATGTGGGCCTCCAGGGACTGCAGCCTCTGTCTGCGGGTGGCGGCGCTGAATTTAAGGCAGTGCTGGCACTTCTCCACCTGATCCGGGCCTAGACAGAAGAGGCACTGGGAATGGCAGTCCTTGTGCAGGAGTTGGGCACTGCATGAGTTGCACTTATATTTGTGCTCGGAAGGTGTAGGGGACGACATACACTGACGAACGCTTGACGATTTAGTCGAAGAATCGAAAAAAAGATGGTAAAAACTACCGAAGACAGAGCTGACAAGCATTGAACCTTTCCACGAGGCGCTGACAAGAGCCAACAGTGGGAAAGAACTGGAAGGCTGGCACGGGGGACCGCCCCTTTATACTGACGTCGGTCACCTGACGTGGGGGTGGTTCCCCGCCAGAGACTGCTGGCTAGAAATTTTTCCATGGGGTCCTGACGCCTGCCGGCATCAGTCCTATATGTTATTACCTACTGCAAGAGCCCTCTCAAAGTAAGATCTACCGTTACGTAAGTTGTTACGTAACTGTACTATCTAACTTCAAGATACGGCTCTTGCAGCACGTTACACCATTAGGATGGAATCACAAGCAGTGTGATTAGCCCCTAGAGAATGGGAGGAGGACAGAAGGGTGAAAGAAAACCCATCATGAAAGGAGCCCCTGCAGGACTGCAAGGCAAAAGCCCGTTCTGCGCCTGGAGGCTATATCCAGACTACAGTACCTGATAAAGGTGTGCACAGTACTCCAAGTAGCTACTGCACAGATGGAAGAAACTGAGAGAAACAAGTGATCTGTCGGTGTCCTTTGGTTCTCGTCAGATAGTATCAGAGTATCCTGTGCACGTCCAAAGTGTACAGGAGATCCTCTCCTCTACTGGAATACTCCCAAGAAATAAACTGGGAGATCAATGTCCTGATTGAGAGTAAGCTCAGACACTACCTTGGGAAGAAACTTAGTGTTTGTTCTTAAGGACACCCTGTCCTTGTGAAACATCAACTACGGCTCTTTGCACATAAGTGCCTGGAGCTTGGAAATCCTTCTTGCAGAGGTTAACTGCAACCAAAAATAACAGCTTCCATGAGAGAAGGTGTAGCTTGCAATTCACGGCTGGTTCGAAAGGTGGTAGTGTGAGCTGCTCTAAAATGAAGAGCAGATCCCAGGGAGGGTTTGGGTCCCTAATGGGAGGCTTTAAGTGTAGGACACCACGCAATAAAGTGCATTACAAGTCCAGTTGGGCCAAGGCTTTATCCCCGAGGGGTGCATGATAAGCAGATAGTGCCAAAAGAAAAAATTACTCACCTTAGTAATGTTGTTCCTTCTAATGGAGTCTTGCTGTATTCCGACATATGCAGTGATGTCCAACCTTTGAATTGCCCCGGAGAGGAAAAAGTTAACTTTCCATGCAAGGCATGGAACGCTGAGCTCGAGCTTGGTTGAGACTCTGTCTGTTGGTGTTTGAACTTAAAGCGCCAGATCTTTACAAGCTATACTCACTGGGTGTCCTGTGTGGAAACTGTAAACTTACACTAGCCAACTGGCTACTAAATATAATAAAAAGATTTTTTGGTTCCAAGGCAAAGACTCAAGTCAGGAAACCCAAAAAATAAAACAAAACACAACACACACCCAAATTAAGAGGGTGAGAAAAAGGGGTCGCCTCCAGAGTGCCAACACTGTTGCTGCCCACCCACATCCCAAAACCCCAGGTTCTGAGAGGGGAAGCAGGGGGGGAGGTCAGAATACAGCAAGACTCCATTAGAAGAAACAACATTACTAAGGTGAGTAATTTTTTTTTTCAAACAACATGAAGTCTTGCTGTATTCTGACATACGCAGACTACCAAGCAGTACCTCCATGGAGGAGGGACAGAACCTACTGGAATAGGCTCTGAAGCACTGCTGTGCCAAACCGAGCATCACTCCAAGCCTGGATATCCAGAGAGTAATGCTTGGTAAAAGTATGTACTGTTTTCCAGGTGGCTGCTTGACAAATCTCTAAGATACGAATATCCCTGGCAGCAGCCAGGGAAGCAGCTGTACCTCTGGTACAGTGAGCCCTCAGGCCTGAGGGTGGGATCCTACCTAATTTTTCATAGCAAAATTGTATGCAAGAGACAATCCACCTGGCAATAGATCTCTTAGTGACAGGTTTTCCCTTACCAACCTCACCATAAGTGAGGAACAGTTGGAGGGAGTCAAACCTGTGGCCCTTGGTGCACTCTATGTAGTAGCTAAGGGCCCTTTTCACATCCAAGCTGTGCAGCCTCCTCTCCCCAGAGGAAGAATGGTCAGTGAAGAAAACAGGAAGAGACAGACTGGTTAAGGTGGAAATCTGAAACCACCTTAGGCAAAACTTCCTATTAGTCCTGAGGACCACCTTATCTCTATGGAAAGAGATAAAATCAGGCTCCACTGACAGGGCCTGTAACTCACTTATGTGTCTGGCAGAAGTAATGGCTACCAAAAACACAGTTTTCCAAGTCAAGTACTTAAGCTCTGCTGAGGACAAAGGCTCAAAAGGGGGTTGCATAAGCTGAGCAATGCAAACATTAAGGTCCCAAGCAGGGGCAGGGTCCCTGAAGGGAGGATTGGTATGCAGCAATCCCTTGAAGAACTTACAGAATATAGGATGAGCTGAAAGTGAAGAGTGCTTGCCTGCTGACAAGAAGGCACAGACAGCTGCCAGATGCACTCTAAGTGTAGCTGGTCTGAGTCCCAAGCTATTGAGATGAACCATATAGTCAAGGCCTGCAGGCAAACCAGCAGACTCTGGAGAAATGTGCTTCCCAGAGCACCAAAGAGTAAACCTTTTCCATTTTGAGTTGTAAGTCTTTGTGGTGGAAGGCTTTCGAGAAGCCTTTAAAATATCCAGAACACCTTGAGAGAGATGCAAATCCGCAAATTCTAACTCCTCAAGAGCCAGGCCTTGAGATTGAGGGATTTGAGATTCAGATACCAGACCCTCCCCTGAGAACATGTTAACAGGTTGTAATTCCTGGGAAGAGACAGGGGAAGGTGGACTGCTAAGGACAGAAACAGAGGGTACCAGGGCTGTCTGGCCCAGTCTGGAGCAATCAGAATCACTTTGCAGGGTTGAGACCTGATTTTGACTAGTACCTTGAACAGAGGGAAGGGGGGAAAAGCATATAGGAACTTCTCTTCCCAACTGAGAACTAGGGCATCCAGGGGGACTGAGCCCAACACTGGGGCCTGCAGCAAAAGAGAAAGTTGGTGATTGTCTGGGGCTGCAAAAGATCTCATCTGTGGGGTGCCCCATCTGGAGAAGATCACCTTCAAAATCAGGGGGATCTAGGGACCATCTCGGATGGCCCTGAGATATCCTGCTGAGAGCATCTGCCAGGACACTGTCATTCCCTGGGCAGGTACTGCTATGAGAGGTATTCAGGAATAGGCCAGAGACCACAACTTCATTGCCTCTGTGCACAAGGCTGTAGACAGAGTGCCCCTTGCTTGTTATGTACCACATTGTGGTATTGTCTGTCCTGATCTGAACTACTTTGTTCTGAACAGACTTGGAAAAAGCTGAAGTGCTAGAAACACTGCTCTGAGTTCTAAGAAATCATGTGAAGCAGAGATTCTTGAGGTGACCACAACTCTTGGTGGTCAGGTCCAAATGGCCCCCAGCCCAAGAGGGAGGCATCTGTGGTAAGGATTAGAGAATGAGATTGAGTGACAAAGGAACTCCTTGCCTTAGGTTGTCCTGATCCTGCCACCACTGCAAAGCCTGGATCAGGGTTCGAGTCACTGGATTAGTTTGGTCAGAGGATCCTTTCTCTGAGACCAGAAGGCTCTCAAGTGGAACTGAATGTCCCTCATCTGAAATCTTGCTCCTTGGACCACTGCTGTAGAGGCAGCCATGTGGCCCAGGAGCTGCAGAAATGTCTTGCTGGTCGAGACACCTGGAGGGTGAATGAAGAGGCCAGTTTAACACGGGTCCTTGCCCTGTCCAGGGAAGAAGGCTCTTGCTCTTTAATGTATCCAGCCTGTCTCCTATGAAGGTGGAGGAGCTGCACAGGCTTCTAGAACTGACTTTGAAAGATTCAGAAGGAATCCTAGAGAAGTGAGCAGTTGCTGAGTTATCTGTAGGTGTGACTTGACTTGGTCTGGAGACTGACCTACTATGAGCCAATCGTCCAGGTATGGAAAGATGGAGATCTTTTTCTCCTTAGGAAAGCAACCACTACTGCCAGGCATTTTGTGAACACCTTTGAGCTGAAGTTAGCCAAGGGCATTGCTCTGAATTGATAGTGGCCTGAGGGCAACTCGAACCTGAGGTACTTTCGTGGGAGCTTCTGATGAGAATGTGGAATAGGCATCCTTGAAGTCCAGGGAAACTAGCCAGTCTCCTGGCCTTAGAGAGGGTAGAATTATTCCCAGAGTCACCATTTTGAACTTTGGCTTTAAAAGGTGCTTGTTTAAATATCTGAGATCCAGGATGGGCTGCCATTCTCCTGTCTTTTTGGGGAGTTAGGAAGTACCTGGAGTACAATCCTTTTCCCTTGTGTAGGGGTGAAACCCTTTCTATGGCTCTCAGAGCCAAGAGGAAGAGACCTCTGCCTCTAGGGCAAGTGCCTCTGAGGGATCTGCAGGTGGAAAGGATCTGGTTCTCATCTTGGGAAATTTTTTGAAGCTGAGAACCAGTCCCTGGCTCACTACTTCCAGGACCCATTTGTCTGATGTTAAAGACATCCAGTCCTGGACACAGTAAGCCAGCCTGCCCCCTACAGGTGGTGGAGAATCATCCCTGGCAAACCCATCAAGGTGCCTGTTTGGCAGGGGCTTTAGGCTGAGGGGTGGTAGCAGGCCTGCTTGTACCACGTCTGCCTCTCCCTCTGAAGAACCCCCCTCTGGGCAAAGGCGGAAGGAGGAGGCCTGGGCTTGGTAGAAAGGCCTATGAAAAGGCCTACCCCTGCCCCTGGAATGTTGCCTCTGGGGAGTGGCTTGCCTTTCCTTGGCCTGAGCACCCTATAGGTGGTCCTGTATTCATCCATTTTCTTCATGTAGTTCTCTGTTTGCTCCCAAACAGAGAATTACCCACAACAGGAAAATCCATGGCCTTAGTCTGGGTATCCTGAAACAGGCTAGTACATCTGAGCCAAGCTATCCTACTAAGGGCCACAGATGTAGCCATGACTCTAGATGAAACATCATTGGAGTCTACTGCAGCATGAAATGCACCTGATGCCTCATCACCATCTGCAGCCACCTGCTCCAGCCTCCTGGCAGCTGGCCAGGGACCCGTTAAGCCAGAGCCATCACAGTGTCCCATCTAGACTTCTGGTATCTAGCTGTGTAGGCCATATAATTAGCCTGCTTGAGTCCCAAGGATGTTGCCATGTACTGTTTCTTTGCCATGGCATCAATCCTCCTGGAGTCCTTATCTGGGGGGTGTGAAGCCAAGGGTATATTTGCCTTGTCACAGGCAGCAGCCTGCACTACCCCAACATGGCTGCACTGCTGGGTAAGGATCTCCGTATCTGAGCCTGAGAGAGTATACCTCTTGTCCATTCTCTTGTCCACAGGAGGTATAGAATTAGGAGTCTTTCAAATTTTTATTGTCTGTTTCCCAAAAGACTTATGGAGGGGAATAGACAGCCTCCTGGACTCTGGGATGTCTATCATTTCAACGTAATCAGGCTCCTCCTGATCCTCTAGTGCTTCCTCCATAGGAAGCTGAGAGTTTCCAGCCACTTTTGTAAACATAAATGGAAGGACTCAGAAAGCCTAGGAGGAGAAACTCTTGAAGGTCTGTCTGGGAGATGTCCGGTCAATGGGCACATCCAGACTTTCATAATCACCATCACTCATCCTCATATTCCTCCTCCTCCTCCAGTTCATAAAACTTCTAAATTATAATCTGAACCGGGGAACTGACTGAACCGAGCCCCAAACCGATGGTGCCGGTTCGGTCGGAACCGGGAAGAAGGATTGAACAATCCTATCGCTTAGTTATTTCATCAGCGGTCGGAGAAAGAACTTGTGGATCCGAACTGGCTGATTTATCCTTTTTTCTTTTAACTGAACCGACTCCTCAGAGTTTGTTCTCCTTTGCCCGCAAGAAGTCTCGCCCTGGTCAGAGGGCACTCCTTCTGGTTCGTTGAACCGAACTGGCTGGCCATCCGGTCAGCGGACTTTGGCCTCCTTTCCTGAGCCTACCAACTCTCTTTTCCAGGGTAGCTGAGGGAAAATTTTTGCAAATCTGGCAGTCTGAATCGAGGTGGTCAAACTCAGACAATAAACATAGTGGTGGGGGTCAGCCTAGCAAAGGCTTCCCACACACACTACAGTGTTGAAACCCAGTGGGCCCAGTTTTTCTCTTGGGTTTCTCAGACATGGCCAGTCCTAACAAACTTACCCTTTTTCGGCAATCCGCCAGGCAAGACAACTCCTTATCGGTTCCTGACCTGTACATTGGTCGGGAAAAACGTAATTAAGAACTGTTTTTTAGAACCGATAAGGACCGGTAACCACACTCTAAAAGTAGACCAAACATTTTTGAACAAACCTGATCAGTTCAAACCGAACCGATCCAACGTTTACAAGTTCCACACAGAAGAAACAAAAATAAACCTATCTAGTACTCACAGTACCACAGACAGAGACTGAACCGACAGGTTAAATGGATTAAATTCGGTTGAAACCGAGGAAAACGACACTTTAACCGACTAAATTGAACCGAGCAAAGGAGAAATCTCCGGAGCGACTGTTCAGTGAGGCGGAGTAAAGAATCTGGCAGTTTGAGTTCAAACAACAACAACAGACAAAGTCTCAACCGAGCTCGAGCTCAGCGCTCCATGCCTTGCATGGAAAGTTAACTCTTTCCTCTACGGGGCAGTTCAAAGGTTGGACATTGCTGCATATGTCAGAATACAGCAAGACTTCATGTTGTTTGAAGGTGCACTTTTTTGAGGAATCACTTAACCCCACATCTGACAAGGAAAGAAGGTACTCTAGTACCGATTTCACCAAGCAAGTTAGAGGGTCCAGGAGCTGCGGACCAAAGGCAGCACCTGCGCCATTTCATGGCATGTGTGACTCTAGTAGAGGGTTTTGTCGTAGCCATTAGGACATTGGCCACTCTATCGGAGACTCCATGGAGACATATCGCGAAGTCTTCAGGAGCCAGGTGTGCAGGAGTAGGGATCGCAAGTTTGGGTGAACCAGTGACCCCTTATCCTGTGACAGTAAGCAAGAGCTGAGGGGAAGAGGAAAGGATGGCTCGCTCACTAGTTGTCAGAGTAAAGGGAACCATATCTGTCTGGGCCAATATGGGGCCACCAGAATCATGTCTGTTCCTTCGTCCTGCAGTTTGAGCAGGATTCTCTTGATCAACGGGAAGGGATGGAAAGCATAAAGGAATCTGCCTGTCCAGGACAGAAATAACATGTCTCACCAGAAAACACCATGCCCTGGATCTAGCGAGCAGAAATTGGCCAGTTTTGCATTGCATGGGGAGGCAAACAGATCTAGTTCTGGTGTTCCCCATTTTGTGAACAGGGTTTCTGCAACGTGTTGCAGAAGCTCCCATTTGTGAGCGTTGGATCTGCTGAATAGATCTGCTAGTGTGTACTGCAACTCTGGAACGTGAACTGCAAACAGGGTGATGTGGTGTTCTATTGCCTAATACCATATCTTCATTGCCTCTTGGCAGAGCTGGTATGAATGGGTGCCCCCTTGTTTGTTGATATAGAAGAAAAAATTACTCACCTTAGCAATGTTGTTTCTTCTAATGGAGTCTTGCTGTATTCTGACATATGCAGTTAGGTCCTGCCTTTCAACTGCCCCGGAGAACAAAGAGTAAAATTTTCTATGCCTAGCACAGAATGTTCATCACGAGCTCGGTTGAAGTCCCTGTCTGCTGTTGTTTAAACTGCAACCTTCGGATCTTTACGAGCAAAGACTCACTAGGTGTTCGTGTGGAAACTGTAAAATTCTTACTAGCCAACTGGCAAATATATAAAAAAGTTTTTTGGTTTCAAAGGAAGACTCAAGTCAGGAAACCCAAAAACAAAACACATCCAAAACACAACTTCTCACCCAAACAAAAAAGAGGGTGTAAAAAGGACACCCCTAGGGTGCCAACACTGCTCCTGCCCACCCACATCCCAAAAACTAGGTTCTGAGAGGGGAGGCGGGGAGTCAGAATACAGCAAGACTCCATTAGAAGAAACAACATTACTAAGGTGAGTAATTTTTTCTTCAAACAACATGAAGTCTTGCTGTATTCTGACATATGCAGACTATCAAGCAGTACCTCCATGGAGGAGGGACAGAACCTACTTTGGGAACAAGCTCTGAAGTACTGCTGTGCCAAACCGAGCATCACTCCTAGCATGCATATCCAGAGAGTAATGCTTGGTGAAAGTATGGACTGTTTTCCAGGTGGCTGCTTGACAAATTTCTAAGAGAAGAATATCCTTGGCAGCAGCCAGGCAAGCAGCTGTACCTCTTGTGGAATGAGCCCTCAGGCCTGAGGGTGGAGTTCTACCCAGTTTTTCACAGCAGAATTGTATACAAGAAACAATCCACCTGGCAACAGATCTCTTAGTGGCAGGTTTGCCTTTACCAACTTCTCCATAAGTAAGGAACTGGAGGGATTCAAACCTGTGACCCTTGGTACACTCTATGTAGTAGCTAAAGGCTCTTTTAACATCCAAGCTGTGTAGCCTCCTCTCCCCCGAGGAGGAATGGTCAGTGAAGAAAACAGGGAGAGAAATAGACTGGTTGAGCTGGAAATCTGACACCACTTTAGATAAGAACTTTCTGTTAGCTCTAAGGACCACTTTATCTCTGTGAAAAGAGATCAAATCAGATTCCACTGACAGGGCTTGCAATTCTCTGATACGTCTGGCAGAAGTAATGGCTACCAAAAACACAGTTTTCTAAGTCAAGTACTTAAGCTCTGCTGAGGACAAAGGCTCAAAGGGGGGTTGCATAAGTTGAGCAATGCAAACATTAAGGTCCCAAGCAGGAGCAGGATCCCTAAAGGGGGGATTGGTGTGAAGCAATCCCTTGAAAAACTTACAGAATACAGGATGGGATGACAGAGAGGAAGACTTGCCTACTGACAGGAAAGCAGAAACAGCTGCCAAGTGTACTGTAAGGGTAGCTGGTCTGAGGTCTAGGCCATTAAGATGGACCATATAATCCAGAACCGTAGGCAATTCAGCAGAGTCTGGAGAAATATTCTTCTTAGAACACCAAATGCTGAATCTTTTCCATTTGGAGTTGTAAGTCTTTCTGGTGGAAGGCTTTTGAGAAGCCTTAAGGATATCCAGAACCCCTTGGGAAAGATGCAGATCTGCAGACTCTAACTCTTCAAGAGCCAAGCCTTGAGATTGAGAGACTAAAGATTCGGGTACCAAATCCTCCCCTGAGAGGATGTTAACAGGTTGTAATTCCTGGGAAGAGACAGGGAAAGGTGAACTGTTAGGGACAGCAACAAGGGATACCACGGCTGTTTGGCACAGTCTGGAGCAATCAGAATCACCTTGCATGGTTGTGACCTTATCTTGACTAGCACCCTGAACAGGAGAGGGAAGGGGGGGAAGCATACAGAAATTTCCCTTCCCAGTTCAGAATCAGAGCATCCAGGGGGACTGAGCCCAAGACTGGGGGTCTGCAACAAAAGAGAGGAAGTTGGTGATTGTCTGGGGCTGCAAAAAGATCTATCTCTGGAGTGCCGCATCTCGAGAAAATCACTTTCAAAACTAGAGGATCCAGGGCCCATTTGTGATGGCCCTGGGATATTCTGCTCAGCGCATCTGCTAGGAAATTGTCCTTCCCTGGGAGGTGAACTGCTATCAGAGAGGTTTACAGGGAATAGACCAGGGACCACTACTTCATTGCTTCTGTGCACAAGGCTGCAGACCGAGTGCCTCCTTGCTTGTTGATGTACCACATGGTGGTGGTGTTGTCTGTTCTGACCTGAACCACCTTGTTCTGTACAGATTTGGAAAAAGCTTGCAGTGCCAGAAACACTGCTCTGAGTTCCAAGAGATTGATGTGAAGCAGAGATTCCTGAGGTGACCACAGTCATTGGGTGGTACAATCCCACAAGTGGGCTCCCCAGCCCAGCAGGGAAGCATCTGTGGTGAGTATCACTGAATGAGACTGAGTGACAAATGGAACCCCTTGTCTCAAACTGTCCTGATCCTATCACCATTGCAAGGCTTGGATCAGCGTTCGAGTCACTGGGATTACTTTGGTAAGTGAATCCTTTCTTTGGGACCAAAAGGCTCTTAAATGGAACTGAATGTCCCTCATTTGGAATCTTGCTCCCTGGACCACTGCTGTGGAAGTTGCCATGTGGCCCAGTAGCTGAAGGAAATGCCTTGCTGGTCGAGACACCTGAAAGGTGAATGAAGAGCCAGTACCAGAAGGTCCTTGCCCTTTCCAGGGGGAAGGAAGGCTCATGCCTTTACTGTATCCAGTTCTGCACCTATGAAGGTGAGGAGCTGTACTGGTTCGAGAACTGACTTTGGTAGGCTGAGAAGGAATCCTAAGGAAGTGAGCACTTGCTGGGTCATTTGCAGATGTGACTTGACTTGGTCTGGAGACTGACCTACTATGAGCCAGTCATCCAAGTATGGGAAGATGGAGATCTTTTGTCTTCTTAGGAAGGCAACAACTACTGCCAGGCCCTTTGTGAAAACCCTTGGGGCTGATGTTAGGCCAAAGGGCATTGCTCTGAATTGATAGTGGCCTGAGGTCAACTCGAACCGGAGGTACTTTCTGTGGGAGCACATGATGGGAATGTGAAAGTAGGCTTCTTTGAGGTCCAGGGAGGCTAGCCAGTCCCCTGGCCTTAGAGAGGGAAGGATAATTCCCAGAGTTACCATTTTGAACTTTGGCTTCAAAAGACGTTTGTTCAGATATCTTAGGTCCAGGATGGGCCGCCATTCTCCTGTCTTTTTGGGGGTTAGGAAGTACCTGGAGTACAATCCTTTGCCCCTGTGTAGGGTGGGAACTCTCTCTATAGCTCTGAGAGCTAGGAGAGAAGAAACCTCTGCCTCTAGGGCAAGGGTCTCTGAGAGATTTGCAGGTGGAAAAGATCTGGCTCTCATCTTGGGAAATTTTTTGAAGCTGAGAACCAGTCCCTGGCTTACTACTTCTAGGACCCACTTGTCTGATGTAAGAGACTTCCAGTCCTGGACAAAGTAAGCCAGCCTGCCCCCTACTGGTATGGAAGAATCGACCCGGGCAGACCCATCAGGGTGTCTGCTTGGCAGGGACTTTAGGCTGAGGGGTGGATGCAGGCCTGCTCATCCTCCTTCTGCCTCTCCCTTTAAAGAACCCCCTCCACAAAAAGGAAGAGGAGGCGGCCTGAGCTTGGTAAAGCCCCTGCCCCTGGACTGCTGCCTTTGAGGAGTTGCTTGCCTTTCTTTGGCCTGAGCACTCCTGTAAGTGGCCCTGTACTTGTCCATCTTCTTCATGTAATTCTCTGTCTGCTCCCCAAACAGAGAATTACCAATTACAGGAAAATTCATGGCCTTAGCCTGGGTATCCTGTGAGAGGCTAGTACATCTGAGCCAAGCCATCCTCCGAAGAGCCACAGATGGTAGCCATGACTCTTGATGATACATCATTGGAGTCTACAGCAGCATGAAACTGTACTTTCAATGCCTCAATCCCATCTACAGCCACCTGCTCCAGCTCCTTGGCAAGCTGGTCAGGGGCCTGTTTAGCCAGAGCCAGCACAGTGTCCCACCTGGACTTCTGGTACCTGGCCGTATAGTTAGCCTGCCTGAGTCCCAAAGATGCTGCCATGTATTGTTTCTTTGCCATGGCATCAATCTTCCTGGAGTCCTAGTCTGGGGGGTGTGATGCCAAGGGAATGTTTGCCTTATCACAGGCAGCAGCCTGCACAACCCCAACATGGCTGCATTGCTGAAAAAGGAACTCCGTGTCTGAGCCTGAAAGAGTGTACCTCTTGTCCATTCGTCTGTCCACAGGAGGTATAGAATTAGGAGACTTAAGAATTTTTTGTGTCTGTTTCCCAAAGGATTTGTGGAGGGGAATAGACAGTCTCCTGGACTCTGGGATGTCCATCATCTCAACATAATCAGGCTCTTCCTGATCCTCTGCTGCTTCCTCCACAGGAAGCTGGAGGGTATCAGCCACTTTTTTGTATAACATGTAGTGTGAAGGGGACCTCAGAAAGCCTAGGAGGAGAAACACCTGAAGGTCTGTCTGGGGAGATGTCCGGGTCAATAGGCACATCCAGACTTTCACCATCAGCATAATCATCCTCATACTCTTCCCTCCTCCTCCTCCTCCTCCGGTTCATAAAATTCTTCCAAAGTATAATCCGGAACCGGGGGAACCGACCGAACCCCTGCCAGATGGTGCTGGTTTGGTCGGAACCGAACTGAGCGATTGCGCAATCCTTATCGTGTTGGCTATCTCATCGGCGGTCGGAGTATGAAATTCTGGGTCCGAACCGGTCGATTTGTCTTTTCTTTGTATTGGAACCGACTCCTCAGAATAAGCTCTCCTTTTGCCCAAAGAAGTATCGCCCTGGTCAGAGGGCACTCCTTCTGGTTTGGTCAGATCCGAACCGGGCTGGCCATCCGGGTCAGCGGACTTCTCGGCCTCCCTTTCCCTCAGTGTACGTAATCTCTTTTCCAGGGTAAATTTGGGAAAATTCTTGCAAATTTGGCAGTCTGAATCGAGGTGGTCAAACCCCAGACAATAAACACAGGTGGTGTGGGGATCAGCCTTGGCAAAGACCTCCCCACACACACTGCAGTGTTGAAACCCAGTGGGCCTGTTTTTTTTTTCTTGGGTTTCTCAGACATGGTCAATCCTAACCAAAAACTTACCCTTTTTTTGGCAATCCGCCAGGCAAGACTCCTCCATCGGTTACTGACCGTGTCACGGGTCTTGGAAAAAAAGTAATTAAATCCGTTTTTTTTAGAACCGATACGGACCAGTTATCACACTCTAAAGTAAGCACAAGTTTTTTTTTACCTCAAACTGATCGGTTCAGCCGAACCGATCCACAGTTTACAAGTTCCACACAGAAACAGAACAAAAACCTATCTAGTACTCACGGTACCACAGCCAGAGACTTGAACTGACTAAGCGGAAACAGCAATTCGGTAGAAACCGACTGAAAACCGACACTTCAAACAACTTTTTGAACCGAGCAGCATGAGAAATCTCTGGAGCGACTGTTCAGTGAGGCGGAATAAAGAATCTGATGGTTGCAGTTTAAACAACAGCAGACAGGGGCTTCAACTGAGCTCGTGATGAACATTCTATGCTAGGCATAGAAAATTTAACTCTTTGTTCTCCATGGCAGTTGAAAGGCAGGACCTAACTGCATATGTCAGAATACAGCAAGACTTCATGTTGTTTGAACACTACTGACGTATCTGTTTGAATTAGTAGATACCCTGGGGAAAGCACTGTCTGTAATGCTTGCAGGGCATAAGGAACCACCCTCATCTCCAAGATGTTTATGTGTAGGTAACCCTCTGTTCTGGATCAACTGACCTTGGGTCCTCTTGTTGCCCAGATGGGCACCCCAGTCCGATCCCGACGTGTCTGTAGTCAGACTCCTTGCTGGACTGGGTGATTGGAAGGATACTCCCACCTCAAGGTGTTCTTGAACTAGCCACCATTGCAACACTCTGTGAATATAGTTTGGGACCGAGACCCTTCTGTAGAGGTCATCTTGACGTTGGTCCCACTGGACTCTGAGTGTCCAGTGAATGGTTCACATGTGTAGGCGTGACAGGGGAACCATGGCTATTGCAGCGGCCATGTGGCCCAAAAGGCACAACATGGTTTGTGCTGAGACCTGTCTCTGCTCTAAGACGTGTCTCGTGAGACCTCGGAGATGTTCTGCCCTGTCATCTGGCAGGAAGGCCCCCCCCACTTCATTGTGTCCAGTACCGCACCGATGAACTGCAACCCTTGGCAGGGTGTGAGGGTCAACTTTGGTAGGTTGATTGTGACACCTAGGTTCTCGAATGTTGAAAAGGTGTCCTTTAGTGCCTGATGTAAATTTTCCTTAGAAGATGCAGTCAGGAGCCAATCATCCAGGTAAGGAAAGATGTTGTGGCCCCTTCTCCTGTGGGACGCAGCTACCACTGCCAGGCATTTGGTGAAAACCCTCGGAGCTGATGACAGCCCGAAGGGTAGTGCTCGGAACTGAAAGTGTTGACCCTGGAACTCAAATTGCAGCAGGTATCTTCTGCAGTGCTTTGCGATAGGGATATGGAGATATGTATCTTGCATATCCAGTGATGCGAGCCAAGCTCCCTGGTGTCATATCGGGATTAGGCCTGGTAAGGTGACCATCCTGAAGCTTTTGAATGCCACAAAGGTGTTTAGATGGCTGAGGTCCAGTACTGAGCATAAATCCCGTCTTTTTGGGAACTAAAAAGAAGTGGAAATAGTACCCCTTGCCTCTCTGGATCATGGGACTGGCTCTATGACCTCCTTTACTAGAAGAGCCTGCATCTCTTCCCTGATCAGTGTGGCATGCTGTCTTGAATATCAAGAGAGTAGTGGTGGCCTGAATGGTGGTTCCCCTGTGAATTCTATAGAGTGCCCTCTTTGTACGAGCTGAAGAAGCCATTGATCAGAGGTAATCTGCTGCCACCCTGATAGGTGTTTGGGGAAATGACCCCCGATTGCCACTTCCCCTTGGGCTGAAGGGAGAGGAGGATTCCGCAGCAAGTCAGGCAGTGGAGGGGGAGGGAAGGTTTGCCTGAGGAGATTCTGTGTTCCTTCCACCTGCTCCTCCTGTAGCATGAGAAGGGCCCTTGTGGCTGAAGCCTCCTCTCTGCTGCTTTTTGAATCGAGGCTGCTGTCCCCGTTTTCCTCGAAAACGGTTCTGCTGCCTCCGAAATGGCTTCGTCTTTGGTCTGTACATGGCTTGTAATGAATGGGCCACCTTTCCGGCATCTTGCAATTTTGTTATCTTTTCAGACTCCTCCCCGAAAAAAACTGAGCCCTTGAAAGGGACATCTAGGATGCCCTTCTGGATGTCTGGTGTGAAGCCTGAGACCCTCAACCAAGAGTGCTGTGTTAGACACACGCCTGATGCTGCACTTCTTGCGGCTGAATCAGCAGAGTCATATGCTCTCTGAGTACCTGTGTGCCCACATCAGAGCCTGTCTGAAGCAGCTTACTAAGCTCTTCCTTTTGGTCTCCATCCGGAAGGTTTTTGACCAAATCCAGGCCTTGTTCCAACATGACATTCTGGAATTGGACCACGTGGGTCAAGAAAGTTCAATGAGCGGATGGAATATGTGGCTGAGGCGTACATCTTCCTTCCCATGGAATCAAGCTGTTTCGACTCCCAGTCCAGAGGTTGAGTGCTCAAATGTTGTGGCCTCTGTGATCTGTCATGTGGCAGTGATCACCACAGAATATGCTACTGGTTGCTCTCCCAAATATGGGTCCTCTAAAGGAGCCCGATATAGGTGATCCACCTTTTTAGGTACTGCTGAGGAACTGAAGGGATGCTTCCGAGCAGCCTTGGTCATGTCTTGGAAGGCATCGATTAGTGGTGGGATCACCACTGGTTTGGGATCCTTTTGTCTTAGATACTTGAAGTGGCACTTCTCAGGATCCAAATCTTCAGTGTCCCACCCCAGGTTATCTTGGATATGCCTCATTATATCCATAAATGTTGGGTCGTCTGGGGAAGACCTAGGTAAATCTCGATCTGGTGAAGGGACGATGAAAGGAGAGCTTGATCTGGAGGACGTGAGAGGAAGAGTGAGATTCGTCAGAGGAAGAGGAATCTGATCTCCTGCGGTGCTTCTTGGACCTGTGCACACTTGGCGAGAAGGAAGGAGTCTGTGATGGAGACCTCGGTCGCTTCTTTTATTTGGAACGGCCCCTAGGCTTAGAAGTTTTGTCTCTAGGGGGGTGGTCTGGTTGGACTTTTTTCTCTTGGAGGGCACCTCGGTGGGGGTTGATACTCCAGAGGCTGTTTGTTGGGAACCACATCCTTCTTGATGGTTTCCCACCAGTGGGAAAATAATTCTTTGACCTCCGAAATTTTAAGGCCCGAGGTCTGATCTGGCGTCTGCCTGGATGTGTGGCCCGTGGTACGACCAGTCTCCAGTGGAGGCGACAGTTTCAGTGTCTCGACAGTCTGTGGCCCGACACACCTGTTGTCTGGTCCTTGGGCAGCGTTGGGTTGTGTGAGAGGTCTGCATCCTCCCTGCCTCCTGACATCTAGTCACTTAGGTGTTCGACCCCGGCATTGGTACCCTCTTTATCCGTACGTCGGGATGGGCCAACGTCTGGTATGGATGAGGCGTCGTCCTTTCTCTGAGAATGGATCTCAGCCGGAGGTCGTTGGTTCTTGGACCGTTTGGTGGACATCTGGTCTGACGTCTGTTTAGGGTCGGAGGTCCACTTAATGGACGTTAGCTCTGAGGTCCATTTAGCAGATGCCCCCGAAATACTTCTGGGGGGTTGGGAGGCTGACCCCCATTGGTTGGAATCCCAGCGCCGGTCCAGGGAATCGGGGCCTGTCACAGAGGTCGACTTAGAGTGCGCCCTTGACTGGGCAATTTGTGGAAGCAGATTGGCCTGTAGAGCCTGAAGGCCGGCTGGAAGTGTGGAGCCAAGGCCGGACTTTTAGGAGCTGGAAGGTGGATGCAGAACCAGAGCCACCGGAAATCTGGACCTTGGCTGCTGGATGCTGGGTTTTTGTCTGAGACGGAGACCTGTTGGAGCGATTTGTCAAATTCGAACTCCCCCTGGAGTTGGATGTCCGTGTGGATGGGGAGCGCTCTTTCTCCCTTTCCCTCTGTTTTTCTTTATGCTTCCCCGACCTATGGGAGGATCCTTCCCTGGAGGAGATACTTTTTTCCGTTGCTGCCAATTGTTTCTCCAAGAGAAAGGTCTCAAACCTTTTGGCGGTGGATCCTTGTTTGATTGTTAACGTTTTGGCAAATGGGACAGGCCTTGGTGTCATGCTCCGGGGCCTAGGCACCTGACACAGGCTGTGTGCTTGTCCTTAAAAGGAATCTGTTTGCTGCAAGCACACTGTGATAAATGCCTTCCAACTGATGACGTCGGGGAAGACGACATACAGAAAAAGAAAGGAAAACTTCGAATAAAAGAAATGAAAAAATTACTCACCTTAGTAATGTTGTTTCTTCTAATGGAGTCTTGCTATATTATAGACATTAGCAGTTTGTTCCAGCTCTAGAACTGCCCAGAGTGAAATGGTTAAAACCATTCCAAAACAGAATTTTGGCACGAGAGCAGCTCTATCTGTGTCATTTCAAACTTGAACTGTCAGATCTTTAGAGCCAAACTCACTAAGGTCTGTGTGGAAGCTGTAACCTACACTAGCCAAATGGCTACCTAAATAATAACAACCATTGATGGTCCCAACACCCAAGACTCAAGTCAGGGGACCAGAAATACTAACACCATTCTAATAATATGAAAATGGAACATAAGTATAATAAAACACACACACGTAGCATACACACCCCCAAAGTCCCAAAGGGACAAAAATACTAACAGGACATAAGTAGTGCCCACACTAAGTTGCCGCACCCCACCAAGTAGAGGTTCTGAGAGGGGCAGGTTGGGGGGGAGGTCTATAATATAGCAAGACTCCATTAGAAGAAACAACATTACTAAGGTGAGTTATTTTTTCTTCAAACAACATGAAGTCTTGCTATACTATAACATTAGCAGAATACACAGCAGTACCTCCATGGAGGAGGAGCAGAACCTACTTAGGGAATAGGCTCTGAAGAACAGCTGTGCCAAACCGAGCATCTCTCCTGGCCTGGACATCCAGGGAGTAATGCTTGGTAAAAGTGTGTACCGTTTTCCAAGTAGCAGCCTGGCAAATCTCTAATAAAGGATAACTCTGGCAGCAGCTAGAGATGCAGCTGTACCCCTGGTAGAATGAGCCCTCAAACCGGGGGGCTCTGCCCACTTTCTGATAACAAAATTGATACAAGAGACAATCCACCTGGCTATTGATCTCTTAGTGGCAGGTTTGCCTTTCCCAACTTCACCATAGGTAAGGAAAAGTTGGAGGGATTCGAACCTGTGACCTTTGGTACGTTCTATATAACTAAGAGCTCTCTTAACATCCAGGCTGTGCAACCTTCTCTCACCCGAAGAGGAGTGATCAGTGAAAAATACTGGAAGGGAGATAGATTGATTAAGATGGAAATCTGAAACCACCTTAGGCAAAAACTTCCTATTAGTCCTAAGGACTACCTAATCCCTGTGGAAATAAATAAAGTCAGTCTCCACTGACAAGGCTTGCAATTCACTTATGCGTCTGGCAGAAGTGATAGCCACTAGAAAAACAGTTTTCCAAGTTAGGTACTTAAGCTCTGCAGAAGACAGAGGTTCAAAAGGGGGCTGCATTAACTGGGCAATGCAAACATTAAGGTCCCAAGCAGGGGCCGGTTCCCGAAAGGGAGGATTAGTATGGAGTAATCCTTAAAAACTTGGAAAACACAGGATGAGAGGAAAGAGGGGATGACTTTCCTGCTGACACAAAAGCAGACACAGCTGCCAAATGAACTCTCAGGGTAGCTGGTCTGAGACCAAGGAATTAAGATGTACCATGTAATCTAACAAATGGGCAATTCAAGCAGATTCTGGGAAATATTTTTCCCAGCACACCAAATGGAAAACCTTTTTCCATGTAGAACTATAGTAGCCTAGTGGAAGGCTTCTGGGAAGCCTTTAGGATCTCAAGAACACCCTGAGAGAGTGTAAATCAGCAACCTAACTCCTCAAGAGCCAGGCCTTGAGGTTGAGGATTGAGGTCCGGATACCAAACCCTTCCTGGGCACAAGTCAACAGATTGTGATTCCTGGGGAGGCACAGGGGAAGATGGACTGTCAGAGACAGAAGGAGGGGTACCAGGGCTGCCTGGCCCAATCCGGGCAATCAGAATCACCCTGCAAGGCTGAGATCTGATTTGACTAGTACTTTGAATAGGAAAGGAAAGGGGGAAAGCATAGAGGAACTTCCCTCCCAATCCAGAAGAAGGCATCCAGGGAACTGGGCCCAGCACTGGAGGCCTGCAACAGAACAGAGGTAGTTTGTGATTGTCTGGGGCTGCAAAAGATCTATCTGAGGGATGCCCCACCTGGCAAAAAACTATCCCAGCACTTGAGGATCCAGGGACCATTCGTGATGGCCCTGGGAAATCCTGCTGAGGGCATCCGCAGGGGACATTGTCCTTCCCTGGAAGATGAACTGCTATGAGGGAAGTGTTCTAGGAATAGGCCAGAGACCACAATTTCATTGCCTCGTGCACAAGGCCAAGACCGCATGCCCCCTGTTTGTTGATGTACCACATTGTTGTGGTGTTGTCTGTTCTGACTTGTATCACCTTGTCGTGAACAGATGCAGAAAAAGCTGAAGAGCTAAAAAGACAGCTCTGAGTTCCAGCAAATTGATGTGGAGCAGAGATTCCTGGGGGACCAACTCCTGAGTGGAAAGGTCGCCTCATGGGCTCCCCAACCCAGAAGGAAGCATCTGTAGTGAGAGTCAAGTCGTGAGAAGGGAAATGAAGGGGACCCCGCTCTAATTGCTCTGATCCTGCCACCACTGGAGAGCTAGGATCAAGGTTAGAGTCACTGGGACCAACTTGGAAAGGGGGTCTCTTCTCTGAGACCAAAAGGTTCTCAAGTGAAACTGAATGTCTCTCATCTGAAATCTGGCTCCCTGCACAACAGCTGTGGATGCAGCCATGTGCCCCAGGAGCTGCAGAAAGTGTCTTGCTGGTCAGAGACCTGCAGAGTGAAGGAAGAGGCCAGAGCCACTAAATTCCTTACCCTTTCTGGGGGAAGAAAGGCTCTGGCTAGCTTTGTGTCCAATTCTGCCCCTATAAAGGTGAGTACCTGGACTGGTTCCAGAACCGACTTTGGTAGGTTTAGCAGAAAACCCAGGGAGGTGAGAAGCTGCTGGGTGACCTGCAGGTGAGATTTTACCTGTTCTGGGGACTGGCCTACAATGAGCTAGTCATCTAGATAGGGAAAAACAGCAATCCTCTGCCTCCTAAAGTGGGCCACTGCCACTGCTAGACACTTTGTGAATACCCTTGGAGCGGAGGTAAGGCCTAAGGGCATTGCTCTGAACTGGTAATGACCTGAGGGCAGTTCGAATCTGAGGTACTTTCGATGGGATCTTCTGATTAGGACATGGAAATAGGCATCGTTGAGGTCCAGGGAGGCTAGCCAGTCCCCTGGCCTTAGGAAAGTAAAATCATTGCCAGAGTTACCATTTTGAACTTTGGTTTCAAAAGATGCTTGTTCAGATATCTGAGATCTAAAATGGGCACGCCATTCTCCTGTCTTTTTTGGGTAAGAAGTATCTGAATACAGACCCCTGCCCTGATGCAGGGAGGAACCCTTTCTACTGCTCTGAGAGCTAACAGGATGAGACCTCTGTTTCCAGAGCAAGGGTCTCTGAAGCATTGCAGGTAGAAAAGTCTGCTTCTCAACTTGGGAACTTTTGAAGCCGAGAACCAGACCCTGGCTTACTACTTCCAGAACCCACTTGTCTGAGGTTAAAGAAGCCCAATTCTGACTGAAGTAAGCCAGCCTGCCCCACTGGTACAGGAGAATCAGCCCTGGGCACCCCATCAGGGTGCCTTGTTATCTGAGGAGTTTAGGCTGGGGGTGGGAGCAGGTCTGCCCACCCTCGTCTGCCCTGCCTCTGAAGAAGCCCTCTGAGCACAGGCAGAGGAGGCCTGGAGTCTGGTAGAAAGGCCTGTGAAAAGGCTCACCCTACCCCTGGGGTATGCCTTTGAGGAGTGGCTTGCCGCTCCTTAGCCTGGGCACTCTTGTAAGTAGTCCTATATTCATCCATCTTCTTCATGTAATTCTCTGTCTGCTCTCCAAACAGAGAATTTCCCACCAAGGAAAATCCATAGCCTTAGTCTGGGTATCCTGTGACAAGCTAGTACACCTGAGCCAGGCCAACCTACGAAAAGCTACAGATGTGGCCATGACCCTAGAGGAAACATCATTAACATCCACAGCAGCATGAAACTGAACCTTAGAGGCTTCAATGCCATCAGCAGCCACCTGTTCTAGTTCACTAGCCAGCTGGCCATGGGCCTGCTTGGCCAACTGCATAACAGTATCCCATCTAGATTTCTGATACCTAGCTACATAGCCATATAATTTGCTTGCCTGAGTCCCAGAGAGGCTGCCATATACTGTTTTGCCATGGCATCAATCTTCCTGAAATCCTTGTCAGGAGGATGTAGCCAAGGGAATATTAGCTTTATCACAGGCAGCAGCCTGAACTACTCCAACATGACTGCATTGCTGAGAAAGGAATTTGCATCAGGGCCTGACAATGTATACCTTCTGTCCATCTTTTTATCTACAGGAGGCACAGAATTAGGAGCTTTTAAAATTTTAATTGTTTGTTTCTAAAGACTTATGTAAAGGAATAGACAATCTCCTAGACTCTGGAATATCCATCATTTCTACAAAATCAGGCTCCTCTTGCTCATCCACAGCCTCTTCTAAAGGAAGCTGGAGGGTTTCAGCAACTTTTTTATAAAACATAAAATGAGATGGGGACTCAGACAGCATGGGGGAGATTCTAAAGGTCTGTCTGGGGAGATGTCCGGTTCAATGGGCACACCCAGACCTTCCCAGCCACATTCATACTGTTCATAATCCTCCTCCCCCTCCTCTGGTTCATAAAATTCCTCAATATCATAATCCTGAACCACTGGGACCGGACGAACCGACCTTTACCAGATAGTGGTGGTTCGGACGGACCCTGAGACAGTGACTGGACAATTTGTATGGCTTTTGCTATCTCTGCAGCAGTTGGAGAAGGAATTTTGGACCCAGACCTGTGATTTTCTTGTTTTCTTTACTGGAATTGGTTCCTCAGAACCAGCTTTTCTTTTGCCCAGGAAGTCTGGCCCTGATAGGTACTTCCTCTGGTTCGGTTGGCACCGAACCGGGCTGGCCATCTGGGCCAGCGGACTTTTATTTCTCGCCCCTGAGCCTGCCCAATCTTTTTCCAGGGTGGCTGCAGGAAATTCTTATACCTGGCAGTCTGACTGGAGGTGGTCAAACCCAGACAATAAACACATATGGTGTGTGGGTCAGCCTTGGCAAAGACTTCCCCAAACATCACAGTGTTGAAACCCAGTGCCGGTTTTCTTTTGGGTTTCTCAGACATAATGCCAGCCTAACCAAAACTTGCCTTTTAACGGCAGTGCCAGGCAAGACACCCTTATCGGTTCCTAACGTTGTCACGGGTATTGGAAAAACGATAACTGCTTTTTAGAACCGATAAGAACCGAAACTGCACTTAAAATAGTAACTTTTAGTTTTAAATGAGTTTTTAACCCATTGATCGGTTCAAACCGAACCGATAACTTACAAGTTCCACACAGACAAAACTTCATTTACTTACGTTACCACAGATAGAGCTTGAACCGAACGGTTTTATGTTAAAATAGAAATCATTCTCAAGTTAAATCCAACCGTAGGAAAACACTTTTAAACCGAAAATGAACCAGCAGAAGGAGAAATCTCCGATGACTGTTCACTGAGGCGGAGTAAAGAATCTGACAGTTCAGTTTGAAATGACACAGATAGAGTTGCTCTCGTGCCAAAATTCTATTTTGGAATGGTTTTAACCACTTCACTCCAGGGCAGTTCTAGAGCTGGAACAAACTGTTAATGTCTATAATATAGCAAGACTTCATGTTGTTTGAAAAAATAGGATATTTAAGTAATGGCATCGTTCATTAGCCGAAGGTGTCTGTGGAGTCAATACTTGCGAGTTGACTGCGGGGAAAAGAACTGAGGTATGCTGGAGGACCGCTCCTTTTATGATGCAGAGAACATCAGGGGCTGTCCCCCACTGTATCTAGCCAGCTAGAATTTTTCTGTGCCGTCCTGCTGCCTGACGGCTTCAGTCCTAATGGTGTAACCTGCTGCAAAAACTGTATCTCTAAGTAAGATCAACATAGATTTATGCTGTAGTGAAAATTAAGTGCAAGGTTAGGGTTTTTGGAAAGAAACAGAAACTCGGGGATTGTTTTTTTATAAGGGGGGGTGCACAACGGCTTGGGAGATGCCACAAATTAGCTGTGTGAGCACAAGACTGATATTTGTTAAACACACACGTGTACCTTTAAAACTTATTTTTTGTTAACGTTCTGGCTTTAGGTTGTAATAGACTGACCAGTAATTATAACAGCATCAAGCTACTCCACAGGTTGTTACCTTCATTAATTTAACTCCAGTGGCACAAAAGTCTCAGCTTTGTTTCACAATACTCCGAGGAATAGATTAACTGACTTTAACCAATCCCCTGGTTGTACCACGATATTTAGAGAGACTTCAACAACAGATGGGCAATTTTGGAAAGCTATTAAAAGTAGCCATTTTGTTTCTTTGAGCATTAACATCTTTTTCATTTTCCAAGGTTTCCCCGTTTATAATATTTTACTCATTTCTACAGTAACCAATTGTGTTGTCTGAAGAGGAGGATCATGTCAGTTATACACAAGCAGCAAGAAGAGATAAAGTCCAAGAAACTAATATCCTGTTTCCATGAAAATATACACAAGTAATCAAGTGCGAGAGGAAAAAAGGTATATGAAATAATGACATTGTTCTTTCAATGTGTAAGGCAAACTTTTTTTTATATAATAAATAGGTTACAAGGATTTCCTTTTAAATGCATACATATACATTCAGACGGAGTTACTAAAATCATACAAATGTCCTTAATAAATTGCTTTTTTTTACTATATCAGTGCTTTTAGTCTTTTGGCTTTACACAAAGAGCCTTTAGAACACTACGAGAGAGATACCGCTGTTAAAACAGTCTACTGTTCCTCAAGTAACTGTTCCAAAGATGAAAGGGAAAGCAATTGTGCTGAGCACTTGGTGAGAAATAAAAATGCCAATATTGTTCAAATAAGTGCAATACAGGTCTCTGTGGTTGTAAGTGCACATGTGTATATTTTCCTCAATGACAACTAGTTTAAAGCAGCAGTTTATGTTATGGTAAAGATTTTGTTCCTTTACTTTTTTATTTTATTGTAGATTTACTTGTTTCTTCTGTCCTCTAAGTTCTCTTTTTATTCTCCATTTTAAGTATACTTTAGAGATATTTTCAGTTTTGAAATAAAAAGTATTTTAGTTTTGTCGCCTGATGTCTCCAGGTTAGGGAGCAGTCTCTGTTGTAGGCCTGACAAGTACTTTGAAGAAAAAGTACTAACCAGGGCCATCCTGTTGGCCCACAGGGAGCGTTGCTGCTTGTGACTTTGGTTCTGGAATCAGCCTGGGTTGAAAAAGGGCTGGTGGGAAGAGGAGCCTCGAACGTCCCAGCGGATTCCTAAGATTCTTTGGGGTGGGTGGACATCTTTGACCCACTGTGTGAGCACTTCTTAGCAACCCTAGGGGACCTGGCGTGACATGTCATAGCAAGGAATGCAGCTTCTCCCTGTATATACACCTTGTATGCATTCTGCAGACATGCTGTACTGCCATCCCAGGGGAGGAAAGCAACCACAGGAGAAAACACTAGCACCTTGAAGGATCACGCCTGATGACCTCAGGAACCACTTCACCAACTGGGTTCTGTCTTCAAAGGAAGCCTGCTAAACCCATGGCAGCCGGGAGGCAAGTCTCAGAGAAGGTGAAGATTAGACTGGGGGAGCTGGGCTGAAGGGAAAATATGGCACTAAGGAAAATAAAATAGTTACCAAAAAAAATTAAATTAAAAAAAAAAAGAATGAGGGTACTGTTTCCACTGAGCTGGTGGGAGGGAGCAACCTGATGGACCAATGGTCCGTTTTCCCTAATGTGTGTACGAGTGATGTTAAAACACGGGTGTTCAAAACCAGCAAAGAATACTGGTGCAAACCTGGCAATAAAGATGACCTTTAAGTATTTAAAATGTATTTTACAAGACTTGAGAAAGGAAACGATCTAAACTGAATGAAAAGTTATCCAAATTGCCACCATAACTTTAACTGCTGCTTTAAATCCTTGGAACCAGAGTTAATAACTGGCTCACTTCTTGAATTCTCCAAGACTCTGCTGTACAAAAATGCAGTTTCAGGTTGGCCCATAGAGCGCAAGGGGGGTACAGCGTGCCATACTGGTAACACGTTTGCACCCAGAGCCTGGATTGTCACGAGCCCAGCAGCTGAGGTTAAAGTGTCACTAAGGGATGCTCTTCTCCTCCTCCTCTTCATTAAGAGTGCCTTGTGACCGGCCCAGTGGCGCTGAGGGTTGAGGCGCTAGACGCCACACCTCATGGCACACCAGTGACCTGGGTTCAGGAGCGGACTCGGGTCGGCAGGGGAGAGGAAGGATTGAGCGTCCTGTGACAGCTCTCCTTCCTCTAGGATGGGGAAGGGGATTGCATCGCTCTGCAGCGGCAACTGGTGGAGGCCAGCGGCACTGCTGGTAGTGTGTGCAGTTGAGGGTTGGAACACTGCGAGTGTCAGCACACAGTGCACTGATGCCATTTAACATTTGGCTCAGAAGGAGAAAAATGGCAGAAAATTGTGGGGCAGTCATGGCGGCTGATGGCTGTGCACTGCACCCCCTGGATACAAGAGGTGTGCCCCCCAGGTATCAGGATCCAGGTCCCCCGAGGTTTTGGGGGGGGGGGGACTCTGTGTGCCGGCCTGCATGGAGCAGAGCGTGTTGCTGGCCAGACCAGGTCTGGGGGTGCTGGCAGCCGGATGACTCGTTGCCCGCTCCACAAGATGGAGTGTTGTGATATTTTAAAAAAAAGAAGAGTGCCTTATACCACTTCGTACTTGACCCCCAGTGACACAGGAATAGCAGTACAGAGGAGGCACCATCCTTGGACTTGCAAGGAGGACACATGATGGTGGAAAACTAGAGTGGGAAGGCTTAATGACTGGGTCAAATTGATGAATGCTGCCCACCACACCACTCCAGCCTCCACTTCTCATCCTCTGGTCCTCAGGAGCTTTCCCAGGTGAAATGTAGCTTCCCAAAAGAGGAGCTTGCCAGGCCTAGTACTAGGAGAAAGATTAAGTGGCTTCCTTAGAGAATGCACTCGGGCTTAGATACAGCAGTAAGGCAGTGATGGGACCTGGATGAAGTCAGTTTACTCAGCCGGCAAAAGGTAGAAACTGGCCTCAGATGAAGAAACCTGGTACCAGGCCCCAAGAGGAGAAAATGCAGGGATAAAATGAACTGGGCTACTGAAACCAAGTAGATAAAGCTTGCTATAATGGAGGAATGGAGCATCTGTTAATCAGTTCCATTTCTACAGAATGATTCTGTTGTGCAGGAAGCCAGTATATCAGGAATTGCACTAAAACATAACCCCTCCTCAGCGTTAATAGTGTGCAAAGCTCAGGTGGGATAACTGGGTAACACCCCAGGTTTTCCTAGTAAGGGGGCATGAGGTTTCAAATAATGATCTCTCTTGAACTCTGTTCAGGTCAAAAGGAACAGCATTCAGAGCCCCCAAGACAATGACCCACCTTTACTGTATACCAAAATGAAATTGTGTGTGGGTGTGGGGCCGAAAATAGAATTACAAGTAATGTAAAAATATTTTTCCTTTTTTCACTCAGATCAGTGGTAAACCTGACAACTCGCTTATTTTGTTTTGTTTTTACAATTTCTTTACCCAGGATATCCCAGCTGAGATGCATTTACAGGGTTGAGGTTCTACATCTATACTCGACTACAAACTGGGAGAAGACAAACACATGGAGGTCAAGTAACTTTGCTTAACGTTATACTGGATCAGGGGTACTGGATGGATACGAATGTGGGTCTTTTCATTTCCAAGCCTGTGCTCTAACCACCAGACCACAAAAATGGCTATTACTAAATTTCAGATGCATCAGTTTCTTACAAGAAAATAACGTTAAAGAGCTGGTAGCACTAAACTGTAAACATTAGTAATTTCTCAAAGAAAGAACACTGTTGCTGTTCATTTCCATTTTTTTGTTTTTCTTTTACTCAAATTTTCTACCTGCCAGTACTAGTTGGGACCTGAAGAGCAGTATTCTACCTGGAGATGGACATATTTTATGTTCCCCTTCATACCTCATCAGCGTTGTGACCTCACTCAGTGGGACATCACAAGTGACCAATCGGGCAGAAGGTGACTGGCTCTTCTTGGTCAGCTGTAATGTCACAATGCTGATGAGGAATGAAGTGGAACAGAAACCGGCATGTCAGCCTCAAGGTAGAGCACTCGTCCACATATCACATCTAGTATATTCAGGTAGAAAAGCTTCTAATTAGCAAATAGGAAAACAAAATGTACTTAAGATACAGGAAGTAACAATTTGCTTCTTTTAAAAGTTAATAATTCCAGGCAGTGCACTAGCTCTTTAATGGGTACAGTATAATAACTGGGGGCAGGAGGGTCAAGAGGAGTACTTGGTCTCTGGTTCCAAAAGGCTGTTTTTCAACTCCTCCTTGTATGTGACATCCGAAAATCTGTTTGCCTTCTTTTTGTTATTGTACTGTATGTGCATACTTGCCATTTTGCTGTAAAAGTGCGTTTGGTGTGCTCATGTCTACTACCCTGATTAAAAATGTTTTAACAACCAAACTGGTAAAAACTTCCTATTAAACATCGTCTGAATACCGTGGTTGCTTAAATGGCAGTAGGCAAACTTGATGGACCTTCATCTTTCTTCCTCTATCACTTCCCAGGACCAAATAAATAATCAATCTGTAATAATAAAGTGTATTTTACACCACCAACTGCCTTCCAGGTTCCATGTAACCAGCAATACAAACACCTGAAACTAATAAAGGCGACTTCTGTGGGGAAACACAGACAGCCTGCACCAGAGTCCCAGGCAAAGGTCACAACCTACAGGCTGGTGGTCTAGGCAGCTTAACATTTTTGTTTAAAAAGAATGTACTAAATTAAACCTTTGAACAAGCTTTATACAAATACACTTTGTTCATGGTTAATGCATACCTATTTCACCCCTCAATCCGTCCTGGGGTCCACAACTGCTGTATGGTACAGGATGCCTGGACCAGACCTATGGAAACCAACTGCATCATCCAAGTAACATGTTCAACACAAGGGCTGAAAACATGACTGGATGAAAACTAGGACTTGTAGGTGGTAGTGTGGAGAGTTGTTGCTGCTGCCAATGTATTAATTTTGTTTATATACTGTACAAGTGCAATTAAGGTGGATCCCCATGTTTCTACAAGGAGTCACAGCCTGGGTCTCACTAGAGCACAACTCCCCTTGTGGGTCTCTTGCAGTGCAGAATGTGATTTTTCTTGTGTGCGTCAAAGATGTGGCTAATTTATTTATACACCTCACCTAACCCAACCCCCTGGAAAGAAAGCAAAGCACAGGTTATGTTGGACTTCTAATGTACAGCTCCATCTCTGGCTTCTAGGATTCCATGAGGTCTTTTCTTGAAACAATTACTTTGAAATCGCAATACAAATTTAGATAAAACACACTGAACAATATCAGTCGACATTTCCTTTTATCCATCGAAAAGTACACACAAGTAAAAATCTTAACACCACAGTTAAGGACTAGCATACAACTTCATATTTTGAATAAAAAAACAAAACAAAAGGAATCACTTACTAATCCGATAGATGTGTTAATAACACAGCAGAGTTGTACAGAGAAAGCACGGAGCATACACTTAATAACAGTCCCTGTATATTTGGTCATGAGGTGATCACTACAATTTCTTGAAGCGGAGTTGGTTTACAGCGGTTGTATTGTTGACAGAAGCGGAACCAGAGAGTCCCAGAGTTAAGTGGACAAGCAGGCTTTAATTCCAGCACCGTTTTGCACTCTTTGTTTCCAGTGAAACTCATATCAACTTGATTCCCAAAACAAACCTACCAGTTAATTTTAGAAAGTTTTATGTAGAACGATAGAAATGGGAGTAACAGCAAATTCCAAGAACGCAAGTCAGGTCAGGTTTTGATGACATCATAAACTAGAACAGAAATCCTGAAGCAGTCCACAGAAACAGCTTCACCGGGAATAGGTTTGGTGCTAATTAACTAATCGATGCAGTCCAAAGGAAAATAACAGCATCCAAACCAAGGGACTTGCAATGTGAAAAAAAAAAAAAAACGATCACAAAATGCTCTAGTGCTAAAATGCATCACCTGGCTAAAAAGTCACATATAGTGGCAAGTAACGTTAGGTGAACTCCTTCCGTTTTGCATGGACAACTGCTGTGCTTCATCAGAGTTTGAACAAGCACGGCGGTTGTCCAGTGTGAAGCGTCAGCGCCTGAATCACTATATGTAGCTTCAGCTAGGTGATGTATTTGAGCAATAGAGTACTTTGTGATAAATATTTTTTTTATATTTCAAGTCCTTGGTTTGGATGCTGTTATTTTCCTTTGGACTGCTTTAGAAACCAGAATTCCAAGGCAGAAGTCTGTTCTTATTCACAATTTTCAAAACGTATTTAATAAACTTGCCCCACCCCTACAACAAAAAAAAAAGGCCAGTCTGGCTCAGCCCCATTGGGCAGGCTGATGGTGTGCTGCAATGCCTCCTATAGTGGGTCCAGCAGTGGTACTCATGTTGTGGGTGACCACACATCAACTAACAAAGGCTACAGGACAGTGCTCTGCAATCCTCAAGTTGCTTAAGTGGTGGGAATCTTAGAAGGGGAAACACCAACCAACCGCAACGGATGTTAGCCCTGCCCACCCAGCTCAGAGCCACCAAACCACTGGGGTTACTCCTCTCAGAACAAAAGAATGTTCCTAGCTGGCAGGTAGGGGCGTGGGAGTACAAGGGGCAGCAGGGAGGATCTGAACTGGTGGCACCCAGCACAGCAAGCATGCATAGAGACAACTGGAGCAGGAAAATTAAAATTACGTTCTTACCGTAATTCATGATCTTCTAGGAATATCTTCACCATTGATTCCCACTAGTGGGTCTGAGATGGAGGGAGTAGGACCTAGCGGGAGGCAGAACTTTACAGAGGGCTGGCACCGTAAGACAGAGCATGTGGTTGTCTGCTTACATCAGCGCCAGCCCCCAATTGCCTCAGTACCCCTTTATCACCAAGGAGGTGCAGTATAACCTAAGAAGTACCTATGCACTTAACCTAAGGGCACAAGACAGCCCTGGTAGCCTGTGTAAAAAGGGCCACCAAATCAGTAACACAGTGTCTTCACAAACCAAGCATAAAGGGGTGAAGACTAACAAAACATACTGGAATGAGTCCAGGGGATGGTGGGTGGGCATGTGACTCAATGGCGAAGATATTCCTAGATCAATAATTACAGTAAGGACGTAATTTTCATATCTTCCAGAAATCAGTCTTCACCACTGATTCCCACTAGTGGGTCAGAAAACCAAGCTCAGACTAAAGTCCTCCCAAAGGGGGTGGGGGTCAGAGCTGAGGGCTCCCTCTAATAATCCATCCATTCGGGACTGTCCTGACAAAGGCACGCTGCCTGACACGGATATCCACGGTATGGTGCTTAAAAAAGGTATGCACTGTGCTCCAAGTTGCAGCTCTACAAAAATCTCCAAAAGGAACAGAGCAAATGTCTACAAGGAACATGGAAACAACTCTGGTAGAATGGGCACATACCTGGCCCTCCATTTTAACCTGAGCCATGGCACAGTAGTGGCGCAAGCAATTCACAAAACAGGCAGAAATACACCTGATTGTACAGGCTGTCCCTTTCGATTAGGACTGAAGGAGATGCAGAGCTGTGTGGGCTGTCTGTAGTCCTTGGTTCTTATACTGGGTATTTAGAACGGTAGAAAGCATACTGCCCATATGAACCGTTCTCCACATTAGCGGTACACCTTTCCCTTATCTTGTATATATCATTTATCAAGATCTTCTTTAAACTTCCCCAAGGGGCTTCTATTATACTAGTTGGCAGCACATTCCATTGTCTCCCGGTTCTGTTAATAAAATAATGATATATTGTATTGTTTTTTACTGTACCTAATTTTATTTGGTATTTGTGTGTCCTTAATCCTACTGGTTTTTTGTTGTAATTCTATCTCCATTTCCATTCTTAGTTTCTCATCGTTCATTATTTTATGTAACATCAGCAAATCCCCTCATTCTTCTTTCATGCAGTGTATATAAACCTGTTTGTGTCTTTCTTTGTAGCTTAGGTTCTTAATAGATTTTATTAATTTTGTATATCTCCTTTGTATCTTTTCTATCCTATCCATGTCGCCCCGTTTGTATGGACTCCACAGCTGTGATCCACAGTCCAAATGGGGTCTGACAAACATCCTATACAGTGGTACTAAACACTGTTTACTTTTATTTATGAACCATCTCCTGATGTTCTTGATCATATAATTTGATTTTTGTATTACAGTTATCTGATGTTTAAAGTTTAGGTGTTCATCCACCCAAATTCCACAATCCTTTTCTAACTTGGATATTAGCAGTTCTTTGTTCTCCAGTTAATATTTTTGTCTTTTATTCGACTTCCCCACATGCATCACTCTGCATTTGTTTGCACTCAAGGGCATCTTATTTTACTTTGACCATCTTTCAATATGCTCTAGATCTAGTCTCAAATTATTCTGCTGGTCTATAGAGGCTTCTGGTCATCCTAATTTAATATCATCAGCGAATTTCACTAATCTGCTGTTCACAAGTCTATTTATATCACTTGTATAGATGGAAAACAGCACCGGCCCCAATAATGAGCCCTGTAGCACGCCACTGGTCATGTCAATAGGATCAGACAATTCTCCAACCACCCTTCACTCTCTGACTTCTGCCCTCCAACCAATCATTTATCCAGGTAGTAATCCTGCTATCTATTTTCAAGTTACTCATTTTTGTATTAAGCCACTATGGGGGACTTTGTCAAAGGCCTTTTCGAAGTCTAAAATAATGATATCTACAGGTAAGTTTTCATTTATCTCCTTTTGGATGGGATTATAGAAACTTACTAGGTTTGTATCACAAACTCTGTTTGATTTAAAACCTTGTTGGCGGCTATCATTAAATCCTAATATTTCCAAGTTTTTTTCTATCCTATTTTTTAAAACTGTCTCAGCCACTTTACACAGTACAGGGGTTAAGCTAATGGGTCTGTAGTTTGATGTTGCATTTTTGTTACCCTTCTTAAATAGCAGTACAACAACCGCTTTTTTCCAGTCCTCAGGTACTCGCCAGTTTTAAAGGATATATTTATTAAATGAGATACTGGAAACTTGATGAGATTTGCCGTTTCCTTAATTAGCTTGTCCGCTCCTGCTGCTTTATTTTCCTTGAGTTTTATAATAAGATCATACACCTCCTTAACCAAAGTTTCCAGCTTCAAATGTTCATGTATTTTGACCTGAATTGTTCCTTTTTTATCTATTTTGTTATCATATACTGTACTAAAGTATTCGTTAAATACTGCTGCCATTTCCCTTGGATCATTTATTTCTTGATCATTGTATTGTATAGGTCCTAATTTACTCACACTTCTCATATTGTTTAGATATGCATAAAAACCCTTGCCTCCATCATTTGTATGCACTAATTTAAATTCTGTTGTTGCCTTATGTCCTTTTTTAGTGTTTCCAAATAGGTTTTGTAATTTATATTATCCTTTGAATTATTCTCCATTTTTCTGTATGCCTTTTCTTTTTAAAGTACTCAACTTTAGAATTCTACTAGTACACCATATAGGTCTTTTGCCCTTTTTTGTGTAAAGTTTCAAGTTTGACACATATTTATCTTCCAACTTGCGTAGTTTATTTTTAAATATCAACCACATATCATTTACATTATTGCCTTCAAATTCAGATTTCCAGTCCCACTGTGCAAGTTCTTTCTTTATGCCTGTGAAGTCAGCTCTTCCATAATTCTTTATTATTGCTGAACCTTTAACTTTATGTTGTACACCCTTAGATAGCATTAATTCGATTATGTTTTGATCACTCTTACCAAGTTGGTTCTGTCCAGGTAAAGCCTAGAGGTTACAGTAATGAGCTGTGAATGAGTTTGACACACCCAGCAGACCTGGGTTTGATTCCTACAACCTCCACTTGCATACTGTGTGACTCTCAGCAAGTCACGTAACCTCCCCAGTGCTTTCAGGTTGCCCCTGAAAACAGCCACTTATGCCTAGTGGGCCTTACCCGGTTACCAAAGACAAGTGAGTGGGGAGTGCATTCTCCCTTATTCTGGAATATGACAAAGTACGTAGGGTAGGACAAGGGGCTGGTTAAGATGGAACTCCAACACCACTTTCGGTAGAAACTTGGATTGAGTAAGAACTACCTTGTCCTTATGGAAAACAGTATACCAGACTATCTGTGACGGAATCATAGTCTAAACACTGAGCAGAGATTATGGCCACCAGATATGCTGCTTTCCAAGTTAAAACATTCAACTCACGTCGCAAGGAGCTCAAAGGACTTGCAAGTGAGCATATCCAATACAAGGCTGATGTCCCATGCAGCTACTGGCTTTCTAATGGGAGACCTTGTGTGCAGAATGCCCTTGAGGACCCTCTTGCACAGTGGTAGCTGTGCCAGGTAGAGGGTATCGATGGGCTCATGGTATGCTGATACTGAACCCAGATGGATCTTTACTGTGGAATACTGTAGGCTAGCATCAGAAAGGTCTAGAGGGTACTCCAGATCCTTGTCAGGGGGGCATCTGAAGGGGTCCGTGTGGGTTCTGCAGCACCAGGGGGACACTATTTTTCCATTTGGCTGTGTATGTTTTCCTACTGGAAGGTTTACGTGCAGCTGAAGTGTTTTAAAGACCTTCTGAGATACCATATACCTGTTCATTTCTATATCTTCAGGAATCTGGTCCGAAGGTGAAGCGAGTGCAGGTTGGGATGGACTAGGTAATCCAGAGTCAATTAAGTCCTTCCTGAGTGGTAGAGTCCTTGA
The DNA here is from genome assembly GCA_016271365.2 of Neoceratodus forsteri. Lineage (NCBI taxonomy): Eukaryota > Metazoa > Chordata > Ceratodontiformes > Ceratodontidae > Neoceratodus > Neoceratodus forsteri. Next base: position 427,239,792 of record CM028138.1, read on the forward strand.
TTTGCTGAGTGAATGTCTGTTCAACAGAGGAAACCAAATCTGTCAAGGCCAGCAGGGAATCACTAGAATCATCTTGCCCCCTTATGTCTCCAACTTGAGCAATGCTCTCTGCACAGAAAGAGCTGGAAGGAATACACAGAGAAACTAATTTTGCCTTTGACAGAAAATGTTATGTCCTGGATTTCTGGAGCAGAATTGAGGCAGTCTGGCGCTGAGTGGAGATGCAGTATGGTCCACATCTGAGGTACCCCACCCATCGAACAGCAATCTCATGACATCTGGAGCTAGTGACCACCTGTGAGGATCCATCGGCCTGTTTGACAGAGTTCATCTGTCAGAGTGTTCTGGACTCCTGCCAGACACACTGCATGGAACAGGATCCCCTGCTCCAGGCACCATTTCCACACTCTCATCACCTCCCTGCAGAGAGGGTAACAGTGTACTTGACAGACTTTTTGTGTGGAGGAGACTGTTCTGTAGCTAAGTTCACTAGGGTTTCAGATCATACAGAACAGCTTGCATCTCCAACACATTGATATGGAGATGAGTCTCTGGGTCCCAGACACCTTGTATTTGGAGGTCCGGACAGTGGGCTCACACTCCAAGAGGAAGGCAACTGTGGTGAGTCAGCTGAGGCTCCAATTGGGAGTAGAAGACGCCTTGTGGGAGGCTGTCCTCCACAGACGACCATGTGAGGCCCCGGACCAGAGGTTTGGCTACCCAAATGGGGTACGCCTGGGGGTGTGATGCCTGTGATCACTATGCAATGAGCATCCATTGAGCTGCCTTCATGGGAAACCATGCTAGGGGCACTGTGAACACTGAGGAGGACATTAAACCCAGCATGCGCAGCATGGAGAGGGCTTGCACAGTCTTATGTTCCATTATGTAGCACGCCATCTGCAGAACTGCTGCCAGTCTGCCTCTGGAAGGAAAGCCCGGGCCCAGGTTGTATCCAGAAGAGCTCCTATGAACAGCAGCTGCTGCAAGAGTTCTAGCCAAGACATCACGAGGTTCAGCAAGATCCCCACTGCAGTGAGGAACTCAGACACAATGGTCACTGTCTATTTCATTTCCTGTTTGGATGGCCAGAAATTAGCCAGTCATCGAGGTATGGAAAGACTTGGGGCACTGAGGAAAGCTCAAAGGGCAGGATTCTGAACTGGTAGTGTTATCCCAGCACTACGAAACAGAGGTATGTTTGGTGGCGGCGGCGGAGGTGTACCACTATGTGCTGATATACATCCTGCATATCCAGGAATGTTCACAATCCTGAGGCTTCAGGAAGGGAAGCAGAAAGCCCAGCGAAATCATTTTGATTTTTTCTTGATCCATGAATTTGTTCAGATTTCTGAGGTCAAGAGTGGGGTGCATGCCCCTTGATTTCTTTGGAACCAGTAAGTAGAGACGAAGCCAGTGTTTTGTTCTGACTCTGGTACTATTTCCGCTGCCCTGTTGGTCAGAAGGCCCACAATCTCCTGTTCCAGATGCTCTGACATGTAAGCTGACAAAGGTGGTTGCCTTCTGGGTGGATAGTCCGGAAGGCATTCTATAAAATCCAGGTAGTATCCCTCTTGGATGATCCTCAGAACCCATTTGTCCATCATGATGGATTCCCACTGACAGTAAAACTGGAATATGCCACCCCCCCGGGCGAGGAGAGGTCCACCCTGGGCAGCTGAGGCAAGACCAGGGCAGGAAAGTACAGTTATGCAAGAACTTGCTGTAACAGAAGATCTTTGAGAGAGGTTCCTGCAGTAGGTCATTACTTCTAAGACTGCGTCCCCTGGCTTTAGGACCACACAGAAAATTCTAGCTAGCAATATCTGGCGTGGGACTACCCACCTGACATCATGTGACATCAGCGTGAGCCTATATAGTGGTCAGTCCCCAGGCCCGCCCTCCAGTTCTCCCGCTGCAAACCAAGAGCCAGGTACGACAGGAGATAGCTCCTGGAGCCCAAAAAAACAAGGCTCAAGAAAACATAGTTGCAGAAGCTGGGGGAAGGTAGGAGGGAAAAAGATGACCTACTGCAGGAACCTCTCTCAAAGATCTACTGTTACAGTAAGTTCTAATGTAACTGTACTATCTTACTTTGAGAGGGTTCCTGCAGTAAGTCATTACTTATAGGACTGAATCCCAAGCAGTATAAATCAGACAAGGACCATAACCCGGGAGGCAGGGAAGATTCCCAGATAAACAGACCTTCCAGTCCAAGACCCCTCTCTGTGTCTGGAGGCAAAGACTAGGCCAAAAGGCTCAAAAAACAAACAAAAAAAACATTTAGTGACAGACTTAAACAAGACTGTCACCCAAAACCCCCAGCAACCCGTACAGATGGTACAAGGAGTGGGAAAAAGGGAACTCTTGTCTCTTCCAGGAGAATACCTGGTGTCCCTCCGAAAGGGCTGAGTGTCTGTTAACTCCACACAGTACATCATAATGTGGACAAAGCCACGTCCTACAACAGTGCCTAAAGGAAAAAAACAGACGACCACTTTCTGATAAAAGCTCAGGAAAAGGCTTATATTTGAGTAGTCTGACTCAACTGAAAAATCAAACCTAAACAAAAAAAGGTAGTGGCCTCTCATAAACCATGGGAAGGGGCCACGGATGGAAAAAACCTTGCTCTTCTAAAAAAGTGAAAGGACACAAAACCCTTCCCCCACTGGTCCCACCAGAGAATCAGGCAGAGGTAGGGGGGTCCCTCACTTGCCAAAAGGCCGAAGCAAGGGAGTACATCGCTCCCCCGAAGGCTCATGAGAGGCTATCAGGGGGTTGGAGCCCTCTGACACCGGAGTCCTTCATTTGACTCGACATCTGGCAGAAGCCTGGTTCTTCTGATGACAAAAGGTCACCTGAAGTGAGAGCCCACATGATACTGGGGGTGGATCGCGTGCAAGGCTGTTCCTCTGTTCTGGAGTCTCCACTGAATACCGACCCCCTGAAAAGAGCGTCTAGTATGGCAGACTGGACATTCTGCATCAACCCAGAATTCCGGAGCCACGAATGCCTGCGAAGACAGATGGCAGTGGCTGTAGACCAAGCTACAGAGTCATAGTGCAGTGTCAGTGGCTCAGTAGGTAGCACACTCGCCTCTGAGGCCGGGAGATCAGAGGGCTGTGGGTTCGGTTCCCACATCTGGTACGTGGGTTAATATCCCAGAACTGACACTGTAGTGCAGCATGAGAGGGGTGCTGCACTTCTGAGGTGCCATCTTTTGGATGAGATGTTAAACCGAGGTCCCATCTGCTTGGATTGATCATAGTTCAGGTGGATGTTAAAGATCCCATGGCACTTATCGAAAAGAGTAGGGGAATTTCCCCCGTGTCCGGCCAAATTTCCCTCATTCACTAAAAATACCACCAACAGCTTAATCTGGTTCAAAGTCAGTTGGCATTCATCTGTATCCCCCTCCCCCCAGGTCGTGCCTGAAAATAGGCAGGATTTGTCTAGTGCACTTACCCGGTCAACAAAAACTAAACAAAAATAAATAAATAGGTGATCCCGGAGGGCATGATGATAGGAGAGCCGAACCAAACCCACAGCCCTAGCAATCTTGGACTTGAGCCCAGAGTCCTGGATAGCTTCAAGCCTGGATTCCAACAGGCCAAAAATGGTGCTCTGGAAGGAGACCATATGGGCTACATAATTAAGGGATCTAAGGGCGCAAGTGGACGAAGCATATATCTTGTGCCCCAAGAGATCCAACTGCCCAGATTCTTTATTCTGAGGCGAGGACAGGCTAGTAGGACCCATCTCCTGGTCCTGAGCCTCCTCCAGAACAAAAACATCCTTTGCTGGATGACAGGCCAAATAAGGGACTCCTTCTGGTGAGCGGTACACCAGATTGGCCTTTTTGGGGACAGAAAAAGGGTGCCTCCAAATAGAGGACACTAGGTCCTTGTGAGGAGCCGTCTAGGGTGGAATAAGCATATGTGAGGATTCCGCCATACCTAGGTGCCCTGCCAGCCTTTATCTCTTTGGGTCCTGTTCCTCAGTGGCCCACCCGTGAGCTTCCTGGATCGTTTTGAGGAACTCAGAGAAGGAGGGATCCTCAGGAGGAGACCAAGGGGTCTCCTCCCTCTGCAGCTCATCTCAGGGGGTATGAGAATCAGAACTCGCGGACGATGGAGAATCAGACTCCGTGTCAGACGAAAGAGCTTTTTCCAGCGACTGAGCCCTAGGCAGGGGGATGTCCCGGACATTGTCCCTCACATGGACGTGGACAGTGGAATGGTGAGACTGACCCAAAGGAATCAAGGGATTCAACAGGCAACCTGGGCCGAAGAGATGGTCGAGATAGGGACAGTGCTGGATACTGTCCCTTGCAGCCTAATTTCCAAGTCAGAAGCCAGTTGGGCCTTAGCCTCTTGCCACCAGGATTGGAAAACCGCAAGCAATTCAACCTGGGAGTGAGATGAAGGCTGAGAAGGTGGTGAAGGCTAACAAGGCTGAAATTCGATCGTCTGACACTGATGCCCCAGATATCCTGATGCCTAGAAGGGGAGGGTATACTCTGAAATCAAGTAACCCGAAAAAGGATGCCCCAATGTTGGGTGGCCGGGGAAGTGACACAATGCCGGACACCCCGAAGCTGAACATTCCCCTTGCCAAACACATCTGGCAACCCTTTTGGGAACAGCTGTGAGGCAGGCCCAGCAGAGGGGCCGGTGGGGGGTCCTGAGGGAGGGAGCGAATGCCCCAATGTGAGACCCACCTGGTCAGCTGATGCCGAAAAAGGGTCTGGCATTGGAAGACCTAGTGTAGGGCCGGGAGGCTGAGGAAAAGGAGCCCCAGGCGGGAGATTAGCTGACGTCTGGAGACCTGCCGCTCCGGGCGTCTGAACCCCGGATGTCTGGGAGGGAAAAGAGCCCCAGACAGGAGATTAGCTGACTTCTGAAGACCAGTCGGTCCAGATGAAGGGACCTCCAATGTCTGGGGATTAGAAGGACCAGAATGAGGAACCCTAAAATCTGTTGTATGCCCGGGATGCAACAAACCCAATGGAAGGCCCCTGTCAGCGTGTTTCGAAAGCCCAGTAGGCAGATTTGGCATATCAGGCTTTGGCGTGGGAATGGTAAGAGCCACCTCCAGAGACTCAACGTCCTCCTCCGGCCCCGGAGAAAAATGGGGAACCAGGAAAACCACCTCGAGAGGTGGGGAGGAAGTATCCTGAGAGGGAGAACCCTCAGGAGGCAACTGGCGCTTCTTAACATCGAAGGAGAGCGTGATCTCTGACAGTAGCGGCCTGGCTGGATGGTAGTCAGGTAAGCGGATGTCCGGCTTAGCAGTTGTAGCCGTGCCAAGGCCGGTTAAACTGACAACCGGCTTGCCCACCGAAACCATATGGGTGTTGGCAAAGCCGACGCCCGATATACAGGCGGCTGCCATGCAGACGTTGGCAGAACCAACGTCCAACTTATCGGCGAGAACCAGGCTGGCATTAATGGAGCCAGTGTCTGACTTACTGGTGAGAACCGGGCGGGAGTTGGACAAACCGACGTCCGACCTCTCAGCTGTAGCCATGCAGGCGCTAGGCGAACCAGCGTCAGACTTACCGTCAGGAGCTGGGTTGGTGCCGACAGAGTCGACATCCGACTTATCAGCAGATGCCATGCAGACAACGGCAGGGCCAATGCCGAACTTACCATCAGGGACAGAGCGGACCCCAGCAAAGCTGGAACCTGACTTACCAGTCGAGGCCGTATGCTTGACAGCAGAGCCACGGAGCAACTTACCGGCCTTACTGCCCAGCTTAGACCCGGTGGTCTGAAGAGGCCTAAGGGCAGCAAGCACTCTGGCATCGCCGGAGGGACCCATCTGAACCATTACCAGTTCAGTCGGGGGGGGGGAAGGGAGTGAACCTGATCCGCCACAGTGGGAGGAGGTTTGACTGAAGGGGTGCTTCCGGATCCAACAGAAGGCCTCTCACTGCCCGCGGTCCCAGAGAGTGACCGCAGACGGGGACCAATCCCGGTGCCTGTCCTTGTCTTTTTTTTGTGCTCCACAGTGGGAGATGAGGAGAAATCCCGCAGCCTCTGCAACTCCTTCTCCAAGTTCGCCGTCTTGACCTTTAAAAGATGAGCATCCAGGGTCTGCTGCCGTTTCCGCATGGATGGATTAAAGCCCTTACAGGTGGCGAAACCCTCAATGTTACGGTCAGGGCCTAGGCATATCAGACAGAGTAAGACCGTCCTTGTGCGGAGTTTGCGTGCCACAGGAGTCGCACTTCTTCAGCAGAGCAGACGTCGGAGAAGACACAGTATAGGAAAAAAGATTAAACTTTTTGAGAAAAATAAAGAAAAACGGCATTCGACAGTAGCCAGAGTTCACCGTGAGGTACAACGTGCACTGGGGGAAAGAACTGGATGGCAGGCATGGGGACCGCCCACTATACAGGTTCATGCTGACGTCGGGTGGGAGGTCCCACGCCAGATATTGCTAGCTAGAATTTTCCGTGTGGTCTTGATGCTAGGTGGCGCATTCCTATAAGTAATGACTTACTGCAGAAACCCTCTTTAAGTAAGATCTTCAGATAGTGGCACTGAGTGCTTTTGGCTACGCCTTCTTCTGAGACTGAGGAGGCTGACTTTGGTTCTGTGCTCCCCTGCCTTTGCCACGAAAGGACAGCTCGTTATGAGAGTTAAAGGGAGCTGGTCTGGAAGTTTTAAGGGTCGTTCTACTTTCATTAGATGCTTTAAGGGATTGCTCCACCTACTATCTGAACAGATTAAGTTCTGTCAAAGGGAACATTCATAACCTGATGCTGGATATCCTGAGAGAAACCAGAAGTCTGCAGCAAGGAATGCCACTTGATGCAAATGCCTGCAGCACCAGAGCAAGACGCAGTATCAAAGGCGCCCATGGAGGCTTTATGACGATGACTGCCGGACTCAATATCTTACCAGTCAGTCAGCAGAATATTCTGTTTAACCTCAGACTCTGGCAGCAACTCTGCTAGAGACTTCAGCTTGCTCCAAAGGCTATATTTATACTTACAAAAATGCTCTTGGTAGCTGGCCTCATGCCTAAGGTAGCTGAAGCATAGGCACGTTCCCCGGTGTTAATTCTGCATGCCTGTCAGTTAATGGGGTGTTCAGTGACCTCTATGGAACTAAAGGCCGTGTTATTCTCGATAAGGATGATCTTTAAGGACAGTATACTTCCTGGCGACAGCTGCCACTAAAGCAGGTCTGTTCCAGACTTCATCAGACAGCATCTTGAATGCGGGAGGAACAGAAAGAACTAAACTGACTGGTATATTGGATACATTTAGAAACTCCAACCAGAGTCGCTTACCTTAGTCAAAGGCTGTTGGCTCAAAATTTTATGCTAAATGCATATTTCTGAACACAGCCTAAAGAGAGATCCTGCAGAGGTACAAACACAGGAACTGGGTCTGATGCACCAAGGCTAAAGAGTCATCTTCGCCACCTTCAGAAATGATGAGGTTGGGGTCTGACTTGTTCCCCTCTATACCATCCTCGGTGGGGAAGTAAAAGAGGGGTTGTGGTTGGAGGCCTGATAATCCAGCATGTAGCTGCGGCAACACCAGAGACACTGGCCCAAAAGGGTGAGGGGCTGGTGCTACGGGCAGTGCTGGAATCTGAACTCAGCACCAGGAAGGTCCCCAGCACTGGCTCAGAGACTAGAACAGGCCCCAAAGAGCCCCAACCTGGCACTGGACCCAGCATCAGAAATGTAGTGGACCTGACTGACTCCAAAGTGATTGGTAAGGGCACCATGGCTGGCCTCATCCCTGCCCAGGAGGAGGGAGGGTGGCCAGTGGGACAGATGCTGGCGGTGCTGCCCCCATCAAGGACCCCAAGGCTGTTGCCAGATGCAAGCACATTACCTGATCCGATGGCACCACCTGCAAAGGACCAGGGACCGGCTCCACTAGTGGTGCCACCCGGGCCAGACGCTGCATCCTCTGCTCCATAAGAGCTATCCACTGGAGTCTCCATTTACAGACAGAGGGTGGGCTCTTGGCCTGAGACTCCAATTTCCAAGAACCAGAGGCCCTTGGTGACACCGAAGATGACTGTGAGGGCCTACAACTCTAAGAAACCTAATGTCCTGCATGAAGACCTTGCAGAGGGCGACCTCAACCAGTGCCTTTTCTGTCCCTTTTGGGAGGAAAATATCAGCGCCAAGCAGTGTTAGGACCCCAATGCAGAACGTGTACAGGTGCGGGACCGCTTCTTTTTGTGCTTCTGGGAGGAATGTCCTTCCTCCCGGTCACTGGACCACCTGTAGTCAGAACTCTTCCCTGTCAGGGAAAGTGGAAAAGACACGGCCCTGCTGCCAGAGCAGCCTGCCTCTTCAGGCTCCCTACCATCCTCCATGGCTTTCAACTGTTGATGCTTTGGTTAAGAAACTGAATGAATTCAGTGACAAAATACACTAAATTGAAACAAAAATAAACTCTTGTTTTAAACACTAAAACTGAGAGAACTGAACACTGCTGTCATATAGGTGTGAAGTTTGACTCCCAGCAGATGGGCAACGAAACTCTGATGAGCAACTGATGGCGGGAAAAAACAGAGGCAGTGGGGGGCTGGTGCGGATATAAGCAGATGGTTGCGTGCTCTGTCTTGCGGTGCCATGCATGGCCACTCCTTACCTTAGCGCCAGCCCTCTGAAAAGTTCTGACTCCCGCTGGGCCCTAGCACTTCCAGCTCAGACCCACTAGTGGGAATCCATGGTGAAGACTGATTCAGAACAGTTACAGTTAAGAGCTTACCGTAACAGTAGATCTTCGAGGGAATCTCTTTCATCAGGTCACACCTATGGAACTTAGCCACCAGGTGGCTAGGATCTCATGGAAGCCTTACTGAAGCAGTCTACTAGGGGCCGCTCAAGCAGACATCACATACCCTATATATGCATGGGGGGCCCCGCTCCCTCCTCAGTTCTTTTCCCTGGAGACCAAATGAGCAAGGCCTCCCTTAAGGGATCGAGGAGACAGAAGAGGTGCCCAGCAACACCTAAAAGGCTGGAGTTACACGACAGACAATGAGGAAACAGAGACATAAGAGGAATGGAACGGAGGCTGGCATGACCTGATGATAGAGATTCCCTTGAAGATCTACTGTTATGATAAGTTCTTACATCACTGTTCTATCTTCTTCGGGAATATCTCTTTCATCAGGTAATACCTATGGAATGAGTCTCAAGCAGTACTGACAGAGACATAGTCTAGGTGGCATGAGGACAGAAGCCTAGGAAAGGAGGCCCTGAAGAAGAGCAAGGCCAAAGCCTGCACGCTTACGAGACAATGTCCAGACTGTAGTGCTTGGTGAAAGTGTGTACAGGAATCCAAGTGGCAACAGCACTGATTTCAGCAGCTGGTACAGTCCTGAAACAGGCAACAGAAGCAACCATACTTCTAGCTGACTGGCCAGGAACCACACCAGAAAGTTTCTTACCATACTTCCCATAACCAAAAGTAATACAGCTGGCCAACCATCTGGAAAAACACTGTGCAAAAACTGCAGCGCCCTCTCTCCCAGGGGTAAAAAAACAACCAAGAGGACTTCCTGCAGTCCCTGGTATGGTATATATAGTGATGCAACATTCAATGCACATCTGAGGCATGGAACAATGCATCCCCTGAATTGGCATGCTCCATAAAATAAACAGGCACCACCTTAGGATGAAACTTAGGATTGGTACACAAAGACACCGTGACTAGTGGAAAATCCAATAAGGCTGCTTCCATATAAGAGCCTGAAGCTCTGAAATCTCATGGGCAGAAGTAATAGCAACTATAAATAATGCTTTCCACGACAGAAAGCATAGCTTGCAAGACACATCTGGCTCAAAAGGAAGCAAGGTCAGCTTCTCAAGGACAAAATGCACGGCTGGATTATGGATAGGAGGCTGCACGTGTAGAATGCCTCTCAGAAGAGTACAAGCCACATCCATCTGTGCTACCATACGGTCATCAATGGGTGCATGAATGGCTGATATGGCGGACAGGCGCACCATAACACAAGAATACTGGAGGGCTGGATTGGTTAAGGACAATAGGTACTTCAGAACCTGGTGCACTGGATAATTGAAAGGGTCCAGGAGATGGGAAGTGGCACATATAGCAAAGCGTTTCCACTTCAGTGAATAAGAGGTCCTGGTGGATGGCTTTCTGGCAGCCACCAGGATGTCAGCCACCTTGTAAAACACCCCAAACAAGGCAGCAGCTATGACTTCAGGAGCCAGGTATGCAGATGAAGGGACTTGAGGTCTGGATGGACCAGGTTCCCTGCTCCTGAGTCAACCAACCCCAGCAGCGGGGCAAGGGAACTGGAGGTGCTGCAGTGAACTCCTACAGTGACGGAAACCAGACCTGACAAGGCCAGAATGGCACCACCAGGAGTAGGGTGGCACCCTTCAACTGAAGCTTGATTAGCACCCTTCAGATCAGAGGGAAAGGGGGAAAAGACATACGAGGAACCACCTCTTCCAAGAGAGGGACAACACGTCTCACCAGAAAACTCCAGTTCCTGGATATAGCTATGGCCATCAAGCCCAGTAGCCTCAGGAAGGTTCTGGCAATAAACACCCCTGTTCTGAGCCGCAACGTGGGCCTGAGCCATCAGACCCTCTGCCCTGTCCCGGGGAAGGGAGGTCTTGCCCTGGAAAAAGTCCAGAACCGCCTCCATGTATCGCAACTACAGAGACAGGGTCAGGCCAGATCTGGGAAAGATCACTGTTATGACCAAGGAATGGGATAACTGCAAAGTACGGTGTAGGGAGTGCCAAACCTGGTCCCTGGACTGCACCTTCAGTAAACAGTCATCAAGGTAGAGAAACACATACAGGCCTTCTTGTCCAAGGGCCACCGCCATAGCTGTCAAGCATTTGGCAAATACCCAAGGCTCAAAGGATAAGCCAAAATGCAAGATTTGGAACTGGTAGTGTTACTCCTGGAACTGAAACCTGAGAAGTCATCTGTGCTGAGTGCAGATCAGGCTATGCCGATAAGAAACCTATAAGTCCAGGGATCATAGCCAGACTCCCTGCTTCAGCAGAGGTAGGAGACCTTGCAGAGTGACCATCCTGAACCTTTTGTCCTGGATGCAGACATTGAGCTCCTTTAGGTCTAGAATAGCACAAAGGCCTCTGGTTTGACTGGGGACCAGAATGAACCAGGGCACAGGCTCTATGGCTTTTCTGCACAGTAAAGCGGGCGCCTCCCCCCACAGCACTGGAACGTGATGCAGGTGATAAGAGGAAGGAAATGGAGGGAAGTCTGTCCCAGTAGTGCTAGAGTGTGCCCTAGGCTGGATTAGCTGTAGCTTCCAAGCATCCAAAATAATGGTCCTCCACTGCTTCTGGTGGAAGGAGAACTGACCCTTCCCACCACCTCCTGGCTGGGGGGGGGGGCAAGGAACCATACCGAGGTAGAACCTGCGGTTGGGGCCATGCCCCCTCCTCTGGGGCTTGTGGAAAAGGCCCCCATGGTGGAAGAAGGGAAAACCAAGCCAGAACTGGCTCTGTGGTTGTCCTGGAGCCCAGTTCCTGAGGCAGACCTGTGGAGGACCTTATGAAAGAAAAGAAGTATAGGGTTGCTCCTGGGCCGAGTACGGAAGAGGGGGCAGACAAACAGAGGACATGACTGGGGCCCTGTACAACAGGACCAAAAAGCATGAAGCCCACATGAGGGCACTGCAGAACCATCTGTTAGGAATCAGCAGTAAAATCCAGATCCCTCCCCCAAGGATGGGGCCCAAGGTCTGTGCCAGTGGCCCTGGGAGCTGCCACAGAACTGAAGGTCCAAACAGATGCCTAGTGACAACCTCTGCAGATTGGAGAGCTTGGGAAGTTCCCTTTGAGAGCCCAGCCTCAGGAAATGCCCAGCTTCCCACCTCCTGGGGTGAAAAGGCCGAGGGGCAGAAATCGAGCACGGAACAAGGTGCAGAAGCAGGGACTAAACATGCCCTCGAGTAGCCCTCCCGATTATGTTCCTAAAAGGGTGCACTCCACAGCCTCCTGGCTCACAGTCCAGAGGGAAAGCGACAGGAGAGAGAGCCTGGTGTTCAGGGACAACCAGCAAAGCATCACCTGGGCAGAAAAGGACCCAAGAGGGAAAAGACCTCTCACAAGGCAACAGTGCAGCAGGGGGGCCAGACCTAACCTAGGTGAGCCATGCCTAGACCAGGGACCTCATGCCGCCTGAAAAACAGCAGTTGAAATACCACCCCCCCCCGGCGCAACTGACAGGTGAGGCAGTAGGCAGACCATCGGGACAAGAGCACTGCAGGCCGGTGGCAAAAGAACCGCTTTAGGCACCGGGTAACTGAGACAGGGAAATGAGTCCCCATCCTCCAGGGCTGACGGAAGTGGGAATGACGGCAGTGTGGCAGGAGAACGTTGTCGAACGGCCAGTCAGAGGGAATGTGTGTGAACCAAACGCCCTGTGGCCAGACCCCACTCATGAAGAAAGCGCGTTTTTGGAGGGGGAGGGGGGAGAATGCCTCTGGTAGAGGGCCAGGTATGGGGATTGTGAAATAGCAGAGCTCCCCGTGGCCTGACCCCGTCCATGAGGACCATGTCAACAGGCAGAGAATCAATGGCAGCATGGAACACCACCACCATCGGAGGGCCAGTTAGAGGAGCGGACAAGACAACTCCCTGTGGCCAGACCCCTCCAAAAGTACTGCAGGGGTAAAAACCTCAGAAGGGCCAGTCAGGAGGAGTGAGTGTGAAGCACTAGAGCTCCCTGTGGCCAGGCCCCTCCCGCAAGAACTGGGAAGGGGTGGTGGCAGAAAAACAAAGTATTTTTTTTGTTTTTCAACCTGAGCAGGGTAACTGCAAACAGCCCTCCCAGCCTGTTAACCAGATAGTGAGAGGGTCCTCTGAGCAAGAGCCCTGAGGGAGGAGCACACTGCCAAAAACAGGTGAAGCAAGAGCTGTGGCGGGCTGCCTGCTGATGCCATCCCCAGGGTTTCCATTGGAAGGAGCGGATGATGCGGGAGGGAGAAAAACCAAGGTATGCTGAAATTAAAAGGCAAAATTCCCACCTGCAGAAAATACATAGGCCAGGGACCCAGAGAAAAGCAGCGCTGAAGCCCGGAAGGTTGGCAGAAAGCCCGCTACCAAAACTGACCTCTGGGACACCACCGTGGGCAGCTGCAAAACCTAGTATTCCCTCAAGACAAGATGTAGTAAATTGAGAAATGAAGGGACACTGCTCAAAACAGAAAACTAAAAGCGAAGAAATACAGGAAAAGATTTTGGTGGTCAACAAAACAGCGAGGCTCTCGCAGGGTCTGTGTGAAGTGATCAACAGCAGGAAAAGAACTGAGGAAGGTGGAGGGCTGCCCATGCACAAACAGGGCACGTGACGTTGTAGTGCGATGTTGGCATGGGCGGCCCCTAGTAGACTGCTTCAAAAAAGGCTCCCGTGGGATTCTAGCACCTGGCGGCTAAGTTCCATAGGTGTGACCTGATGAGAGAGAGATCCCTGAAGATGATCTGAAAGAGAAATGGAAATGCAAAGTAGGGAAGCATAATGAATTAAAAAACAAATATGCTCTCTGCACAGAACTGCTGGTGGGGAGTGTAGAAAAATGGCTCCAAAGACTTCAAATGTTCTGCATGTAGGGGGCTTTGAACTGCGACTGATACATATTCCTCTAACTCACAATTCAACTGGGTGTCACAGCACTGAACCAGGACCTTCCCAGTCAGAGTTTCTTCCTCCCTGCCAGCTTCACCCTGCCCCTAAGGCTGTTCCTGCAACCACCCATCTCCATCTCTCCACTATTCCATCACTGCAGCTGTCCCACATGGCTTCCCCTCCAAGCAGGAGAGTTCACGGAAGGGCCATCTGCCCTCTGGCACAGCAGAGGATCCGGTAATGAGTAGTATACTGAATGGTGTGCAGTCAAAGTGCGTGGCAGCTGTCATCCAAAGTGAAAACTGGAGTTTTACTGGTTTCTCCCTTGAGACATCCTTCATTTCCTGGGCAGGGCAGAGCCTCTTGCCTGGCCTCGGCCATGTGCAGCATTCTTCTACGAAGGAAGAAGGCTCCCCAGCACATCTGTAGGGGTTGCTGGCTTGCTGAAGCTCACCGCCAACCCACCCTGTACGCCGTGCACTGCTGAGTGGCAGCTACCATGGCCACGCCTACCTCCCAATGTGGGTTTTTCAATGAATCTCACAGTGAGAGGGCCAATCCTCTCTTGTGCCTGTTTTAGATATTTCTCAGGTTTAGATTAATATTGTACTGTGCCGGGAAGGACAAGATTTGTCTGAACTGTATCATCATAATCCCTGAAAAGGTAAGGTTTCTGAAGCACTAAATAGCCAGAACTTGCATTTTGATTTCTTACTGCTTCTCACATTCTTCATGCCTTTATGCTTTCATCTAGTTGTGAAAAAGTGCTCCCCCCAAAGCATATTTCCTTGGTCATACTCCCAAGATCCAATGGTCTGGGAACTGTCAACTCAAGTCTGCTCCCTAACAGAGCCCTTCCAGATGGTAGTACAGGATCACACCAGCACACAATGGAACTCCTGCCACCTCATATACTGCTGTAGCTAGCCATCACTGTTATCTACCCACTACTATTCTACACCCTGCAGCTCAGTGACGGAAGCACCACTGCCATGCCATGTTGGTGCACTAGCCATGTTGGTGCATTAGACTTGACTTCATCAACAACTGCGTCATAGTGTGACATTTTTGGTCATCTGTCTCAAAACACCCTTTCCTATTCTTTTCAGTTTTTAAGATCCTGGACTACTTCTTGTACAGAGGCTTCTGGTTGTTTTTTCTTTTGTAATTTCTTTCTGAGAAGCACAGGACCAGCTGCTACAATGAATACTGCGTAAGAAACTGCTTTAACTCCAACGTTAACAAGATAACATCAGAGCTCTGCAGTTTGCGACCAATGTCCGAGATGAGGTTTTTCTTTTGGTGGGGGTTGGGGGGTAGGAGAAAAGAGAGATGCAGAATCAAGAGCGAGAACTTTCCATCCCTGGCAGCTTCTGATACTGCCATTTTTATTTGCAGGAAGGATACTTCTTTGAGGTTATTTTGTTGTGGTCTAATGTTGAAGACGCTGAAGAACATTCACCAGAGCGGTACTGCCTGCCTAGAAATAATTAAAATCTTAGACCTAGAAATGCAGCCACTCTCTGAGCAGGTGAACAGTGGATCTGGAGCAAGAGGTTTCACTCATTACAACATGCAAGACGGGAAGACTGAGAACACAACTGGTGAAAACAACTCAAATCCTCCAACAATGAAAGAAACTAATCTCTCATCTTTTTTAGACCTCTGAACTCGTAAAGTCAAGGAAGGGTGATGTTCCTAAATTTTGAAACCAACACTGCACACATGCAGTAAAACCCCTTCCCCCTAAAAAATGTAGGAAACCTTTAGATTGAGCCTCCCTTAATCAATTTCCATTTGATACATTAATGGTGCAAACAGCACATGAACAGTTATTGTGTTGAACAGCATAAGGATGGTACTAAGACTCAAGTGGGAAGTGAACCGCATCCTTTAAGAACACTCAGAATAATTTAAGCAGACATCTAGGTTCTAGCACCCCACTACCAGAAAGCAGGGATTCCATTCCAAGGTCAGGTTCCCATACCTAGATGCAGGAGACTTTTACTGCACTATCAGTAAGAAATCAAAACTAGCAAGAGTTACTCAAGAGGGTGTGTGTATTTGGGGCGCTGATGGATAAACTTCTACCTTTTGATTTAGATAGAATGGATTCACAGTTTCTTAAATCTGTGCTACCATACAGCACTGAAAAAGCAATCTGCAAAGATAAAGAATTTGTGCACTATAACCGACCCAAATGCAGTTCCCTCCCCCCAAATTGTGTCCAGGTGCTCTCCAGTCAGACTTAGGCCAAATAATGACAAAAGGAAAAAAAAAAAAAAAGAAACCTTCTCACAGGCACCCATCCTCTCAAACTGGAAATCCCTGTAGTTAGGCAGAACATCTGAGAAAGAAGTACAGTAGCTCTGATGTCATAACCTATTCTGCATTTTTCCACCTGGGATAGATAACCAAGAGTGCAAAACAGTGGGGCACTTACAGCTCTGCCTTCCCTTAAACACCAGGGCACACCAAGTAACCAAAGCACTGGAGCAGAGACCACAGAGTTGCTCGGGCAGCTGACTGAAAGCATTGGCAGGCAGTTTTTTTTTTTTTTTTTTTTAAATCCTTTGTCCTAGGCTATGGATACCAGTATTGTAAATAAGAGACAGGTATAATTCCAACAGGCTTTTGTGGAGTCACAAGCAAACAAGTTTATAATGCAATATACAGATATATAAAAATTATACTGATTTTCTATTTTGGTGCATTAAAAAATGAAAAATAAAAAATTAAAAACAGAAAAAGGTCTAAGTTTATTCTACGGGTTATTGTATTTAATTGGTTTACCAGGAAGAACGGCTTAACTTTACACAGAAAAAACTAGAGGACTGGGAACTACCAAACTTAACTAAGACCAATCCTCTGTTTTGTACCTTTCGGGCACTTTACAAACAAGTTTGTCTCAAGGCGGAGCAGGGCTTTAACAAACAAAAAACATTAAAGTGGAGCAGTTTTTTTCTTATCACTTTTCAGACCCGCTTGTTTTTTTTTCTCCCTGGATCAGTGTACTTGTTTGATGCTGGAAATGACACATTGCATACCGTTTCTTTCCCTGTAACAAACTGCCCAACACTCAGTGAGATGCAAATATGAAACCAGAGGCTTTCTTCGGCAGTTTCTAGTCTGACAGCTGAAGTGGTTGCATGCTAAACAACTTGACAAAATGATTCAGCAACAGCAAAAACTTACAGAAAATCATGAGGGTTGTGGCTGTTATGCTGGGCCACAAATCCACTTGCTGAAAGGAGAACCCAGAACCAATGCTAAGTTTTAATATCGGGAGGGGGCTCTTGGACTGCCTGTTTGTGTATAAAAGTGGTAATGGTTCTATACCCCATTACAAATGGGTGATAATTCAACACTATATACCTGTATTAGTAATTACTTACAGGAGTCACAATGCATACCTGCACTGATGCATGCCACAATAGGTCAACTGCAAGAAATGGCAGTCTGTTGTCACAAATGCAGCCTAGATGACAACATTGGCTCAAAGGAGAAAAATCAGACAGCAAATGACAGTCAATGGAAAATTCCTTGTTAGCTTCATCATCATATCCCTAATGGACAAAACTGGTTATTCAATGGTTTGTGAAGGCATGCATCACTCCATTTACATTGACCATTCCCAGTCTGTACACCTGCTATTAATAAGGTGCTAATTCCAAACCTTGGGGGGAGAAAAAATGAAAGATCACCCACAATTCAATTTAAAAAAAAATGTCTGCTAATCTAATATGGCAACGTTCTCTTTTCCTCACGTTCTTGTAGTTTGACCACTGCTGTACATAGCAGACTCTCACTGTTGTGCTGCTCCACACAGAGGGCTCCTTTACAGAAGCGCCTTGATGGTTCCACTCAGTATGACACAGTAAATACCCCTTTAGTGCACTTCCTGTCTGCACTAACAGACATGGAGCCGTATCACGTTTACTTAACCCCAACATGCCCGAATGTATCATTTAAATACCTACTTTTAAACTGTTGAAATGTATGCCTGCCAGCTTTACTTCCCTCATTAAGTAATGTGTTTCCCTATACTTGGAGCCTACTTATCACCAGCTTGACACAGGGATATGTAGCCATATGTTACATTTTTCTCTATCCTACTCAGATAATTATAACTCGGGACACATTTGACTAATTTATCTTCTTTACCTCTGCAACAGGCAGGCAAAGCTTTGAAATAAAATAATATAGGTATAATAAAAAATAAACTATAACATTCACGCTATCTTTTTAAAGTGCAAAAATCCTACTGATTTACAAGGAAGAAAATAAATGTGTCTGTCACTGACAGTTTAATATATATACAAGCCGGAAAATGTATCCATTGTTTGCACATAGTAAAGCGCAAGTTTAATCAGAACAATCTGTACCTGCCTCTGTTAATCTGAAACTGGTGAGAGATTCACAGACAGAACACTGTTGTGCTCAAAAGGTGAGGACCGATAACATAGTCCCTCTTGTTTCCCTCAGAGGCCAAAATAATGGAAATTAAGTCCACTCCAACACACCATGAGAAGGTAGGAATAGGAATGACCCAGTCCTTACCTACCATAGCACAGACAGATTTGTCAGATTGTGAAGCAGAAACAAAACCTCTCTCATCCATAAATTCCAGGTGACCTATAACAGTACTTGCACTTACAGGGAGCAGCAACCCACCCAAAAACAAAACAAAAAACACTGTAGTTACATGGTACACTGCACAGCCCCTAGCCTCAAGTTATGATAAAGTGCAACATTCCCTTTTAAATCTTGGGTCTTTTCACTATATCAGCAAGAAAAAAATTACTCACCGTGGTATTATTGTTTCTTCCAAAGTATTCTTCAGTATACTTGTACACATGCAGTACGCCAGCTGGGTTCAGCTGCCTCAGAGGTAGAATCAATGCTAAAGAATTTTCGCATCGGGCCAATCACAGAGCAGGAAAGAAAGTGCTGCCTGTAGCTAGAGTTGGAGGTCAGTCAGATTAATTTCGAGGCTAAAGGCCCCAACACTACTTATGAAAAAACTATTAAACTATAGGAAAAAAACAATACATAAAAACTATAAAACACCCATAACTATGAAACTCTAAGGTATTAAGGTCCAAACAGTTAAAAATCTGACTACAGTACAGACTGCAGAACTACTCACTCAGGTTATGTAGGGGATGATGGGTGGGAGGTCAAGCATACTGAAGAATACCTTGGCAGAAACAATATTACCACAGTGAGCAATTCTTTCTTCTCACCACAGAAATTCTTCAATATGCTTGTACATATGCAGTCTACAAAGCAGTGCAGATGGGAGGCAGGTACAGAACCTACTTTGGAAACAGGTTCTGCAGGATTACTGTGCCAAATCTGGCATCTAACCTGGAATGTACATCCAAACAGTAGTGTTTTGTGAAAGTGTGTACAGTCTTCAAGGTAGCTGCTTTGCAAACATCCAACAAGGGTATGTCCCTTGCAGCTGCCACCAAGGCAGTAGTGCCCCTGGTGGAATGGGCCACCGAGGCCTTGAGGTGATTGCTTGCCAGCCTTACTAATGTATCAGAACTGAATGCTGGAGACTATCCAGCAAGAGATAGTCCTCAGAGGCTGGCCTGTCCTTGCTACCTCGCCATAGGTGAGGAAAAGCTGGGTATAGGAAGTTCTGAGCTGGTTGGTGTGCTCTAGGTAAGTCGGTGCTCTCTTGACGTCCAAACAGTGTAGCTTCCGCTCACCAGGAGTGGATCTGTCTATGAAGAAGACGGAGTGTTATGAACTGGTTCAAGTGGAATTCAGACACTACCTTGGGCAGGAATTTCCTATTTGTTCTGAGAACTATTTTATCTTTGTGGGAGATAATGTAGCTGAGTTCAGTGCAGAGTGCCTGCAGCTCTCAAATCCTTCTGGCTGAGGTAATTGTCACCAAAAAGACTGTTTTCCAAGTGATGTACTTTTGGCCATAGGCTCAAAAGGTGGCTCCATGAGTTTGGCTATGCAGAGATTCAAGTCCCAGGGAAGGATATGTTCCTTAAGTGGGGTTGAAGGTGTGACAGGCCATTAAAAAATTTATTAAAGATGGAATGAGAAATTATAGACCTTTCCTCCCCAGCAGAAATATAAGCCGAAATGGCTGCTAGGTGGACTTTCAGGGATGAGGCAACTGGGTATGAAGCCTGTAGGTGCACCAGGTAGTCAAGCACTGAAGACAGAGTAGGTTTCAATGGGTGAATGTGCCTGCCCTTGCACCATAGGGAAAATCTTAGTTGGAGTACTCTAGCTCTTCAAGTACCAGACTTTGAGGTGAAGAGACTATGTAAGGATATGTTATCCCCATCTGTGGTAGAGTCAGGAGACTGTGGCTTAAAGGCAGTCTAATTGGTTGATTGTCTGACAAGCCCAGGAGCAGGGAATACCAAGGTTGTCTTCTTGCCCAGTCTGCTGCCACCAGAATCATGGTGGCAGGCTGGGTTCTGAGCGCCAGGAGGACCCTGAGAATCAAGGGAAAAGGAGGAACGGTATACAGGAACTTCCCTGTCCAGTCCAGGTTTAGGGCATTCACTGGTACTGTGCCCAGTGCTGGAGGCCTGCAACAGTACAGGGGTAGCTGGTGACTGAGGCTGGAGGCAAAGAGATCTATCTCTGGAGTGCTCCACCTGCTGAAAACTGTGGACATTACTCGTTTGTTCAGGGCCCACTCATGGTGGCACTGACTGATGTGGCTTAGAGCATCTGCCAGTACACTGTCCTTGCCTGGCAGGTGAATGGCAGAAAGTTGTATTTCCAGGGAGTAGGCCAGAGACGATATCTTCATGGCTTCTGAGCAAAGCTTTGTGGACCCTGTGGACCCCTGCTTCTTGATGTAAAACACTGCTGTGGTGTTGTCTGTTCTGATCTAGACAGACTGACCTTTTAGATGAGGGGCAAAGGCTTTCATTGCCAGATAAACAGCTCTGAGGTCGAGGGGGTTTATGTGGTAAGTGGACTCCTTGGGGGACCACATCCCACTTATGGACTGATCTGCCAGGTGTGCCCACCATCCTAGCTGGGAGACATCTGTAGTGAGTACTCTGGAAGGTTCCCTTTTCTGGAAGGGAATCTCTTCCCTGAGATTTTTTAAGTCTTTCCACCAGTCTAGGGCTTGCAGCAGAGTCCTTGTAACTGGAATGAGTTTTGACACAGAATTTTTTTTCTGGGACCAGTGAGCCCTTAGGTGAATGTCCCTCATTTGAAATCTGGCGCATGACACCACATCTGTGGTAAAAGCCATGTGGCCCAGAAGCCTTAGGAAGTGTCTGGCTGGTTTTGGCTGTCTCAGGATGAAAGAATGTGTTAAATTCTGAAGGTTGTGTGCTCTGTCGAGAGGAAGCAGGGCCTTTCCCTTTTTTTGTGTGTCCAGCTCTGCCCCAATGAATTCCAGTAACTGAACTGGATCGAAGTGGGATTTCTGAGTATTGATTATGAAGCCTAGGGACTCCAGGGTACTCATGAGTTAGGCTGAGAGACTGCCTGATTGGAATGTGGAAATAGGCGTCCTTTAGGTCTAGGGAAGCTAACCAGTACCCCTTTTGCAGGGATGGAATCACCGCAACCAGGGTGACCATCTTGAATTTGGGATTGAGTAGCTGTTTGTTCAGGTACTTGAGGTCTAAAATGGGTCGCCAGTCCCCGGTTTTTTTCTGGGTTAGGAAATATCTGGAGTAGAGGCCCTTTCCCCATTGGGGGAGGGAACTCTTTCCACTGCTTTTGCAGACAGAAGGGACTTTACTTCTAACTCCAACAGTAGTTTCTCTGTAGGAGTTAGAGATTTTAGAGACTTCTGACCCTGTTGAGTGGGAAATTTCTTGAACTGCAGGGTAAGTCCCTGACTCACTACCTGGAGCACCCACTTGTCTGTGGTAATGAGGTGCCAGTGGTGAAGGTAGTGGGTCAGCCTTCCTCCGAGGGAGGGGAGGCGACCTGGCCTTTGCAGTCAGACAATTTGTTTAGACCGAGTACTTGATGGAGGCGAGAGACCAGCCTGTCTCCGACCTCTCCTTCTCTTCCCCTGAAGACACCTCTCATCTGAGAGTAATTCAGGAGCACTTGCATAGAGTAGATGGCCCTGGGGTAGTAACCTCTGCCTCCGTTTCCTCTGCTCTGAGATCTCTGGGAAGTAGCAGCTTTTTCTTTTTCAGCAGTACTTTGGTAGGTGGTTTTGTATTCCTCTTTTTCATGTAAGCTTCTGTTTTGTCATAAAACAGCGAAATATTTTCACAGGAGAAATCCACAGCTTTAGTCTGAGTGTCCTGTGAGAGGTTGGTTGTTCTTAGCCAGGTATAGCACCTGAGAGAGATGGCCTGGGTCATGGCTCTAGCTATGAAACTGGTACTTTGTAGTCTCAAGGGCACCTTTCACAATTTCTGCCAGGTCCTGGGCTACTTCGTCTGGGGCCTGTTGGCCGATAGCAAGCACAGAGTTCCAGAGGGCTTTTTGATATTGAGCTGCTTATGCCATATAAGTAGATAGGCGAAGCAGCTGAGAAGCTGTTGTGTAAGATATTTTACCCATCAAATCCAGCCTTCTTGAGTCCTTTTCAGGGGGCTGTGAAGATAGAGGCACTTTAAGCTTTGTCACAAGCAGCAGCCTGCACCACCCCCTTGTGGTCAGGGTGCATATACAGAAATTCAGCATTATTCCTCCCCAATTGGTACTTTTTTCAACTGTCTTGTCCATTCCAGAAATGGAAGTAGAATTCTCAAGTATTTTAAAAATTGCTCTGCGAAGTGATTCATGTATGGGCAAAAGCAACTTTTTAGAGGAAGGCAGACCCATCATATCTAAAAAGTCCTCCTCCTGGTCAGTGGTCTCTTGAATAGTGAGCTCCAGAGTATCCACCACATGCTGAATGAAAGTACAGTGACAGGAAAAATTCTCCTGGCCATTAGAGGGAGACCAAACTCTTGGTCATGGGATACATAAGGTTTTAAAGGTTCACTCTCTGGTTGGTCATCACCCTCACAGTAAAAACCCTGGACAAGCCCAGGGTCTGAAGTGTAAGGGGTAGTAGGGGCATTACAGAGATTGCCCATAGTCTGGTATAAGTGCCAAGCCTTAACCATTTCTTCATCAGATGGTGTATCTTTCTGTGTCACCTGCGTCTCCCTTTACTTTTCAGCAGGAGGAGCAGTGATATGTTTTTCTTTCTGCTTCTTTTTTGCAGGCACTGAATCAGGAACCTGCTCATGTCGTCTTTTTTTTGGCTTGGTCAGAATTATTTTTTATCAGAATTATTTTCTAGGGAGTCCTTTATTGGATTTTTCTTTAGATTTATTAGAGGATGACCCCTCTTCAGGGCTTTTATTTGAGGGGAGGGAGACTGAGAAGCCATAATTTCCAATCTTTTGGCTCTTTTTTTAACTGTTTTAGAACAAAATTTAGAGCAAAGTTCACAGTTATGGTCTGGACCCAAATAACAAAGATTCTGGCTGTCTGCCTTGGCCACTATTTTAGCACACAATGCAATTTTTAAAACCAGTAGGTCCAGTTTTCTTTTTAGGTCTATCTGACGTGCAAATTCGTCAGAAGACTTCAGAATTGTGTTTCCAAAAGGGAAAAATTAATAGAATTCATTTGGTTCCCAAGTGCTATGGAACCGTGTATAAACAATTGCAAAAGCACTAAAAATAAAAAGTTTGTAGTTTAAAATCGCGGTTCCGAAGAAAAATAGGGAACCGTGAATTAAACAAAGTAAAATAAATAAAAAATGCTTATTTAGTTCAAAAGCACTAAAATTTTACCTCAGAAAAAGAGCGGGAACCACGGCAGGAACAGATGAGGTAAAGTGAATTTGTGGTTCCTGGGAATCGAAGGAACCACTAAAAAACACCATGAAAATCAAGAAAAATACCTCAAAAAAACACTAAAAGCAGCACTAAAATATTTTACTGACTTATAAAGAAATTAACTTCTTCAAGCAAAGTTGTGAAGAGAGGACTACAGGGCAGTGTTGTCCAGTCAGCAGAGAAATGAATCTGACTGACCTCCCACTATAGCTACAGGCAGCACTTCCTCTCCTGCTCTCTGATTGACTGATGCCAAAAATCATTAGCATTGACTCCACCTCCAGGGCAGCTGAACCCAGCTGGCATACTGCATGTGTACAAGCATACTGATGAATTCCTGGGGTGAGAAAGAGCAACTTCCCCAATTACCATCCAACAGGTACCAGCTTAAATGACCGATAAGAAAGCCATCAAGCTAAACTGTAACTTTTTGAAGAAATAGTCCCACATACTTTGCAAATGGTAGCAACTTAATCTGACCAGCCATTACTGTGGGATTAACTGCTATAATCCCCTAACGCCATAATGTGAAGAAGAAACTACACGTGTAAGTATGGCATCTGGAGTCACTAGATGTGGGGTGTCATGTTTTAGCTGTCGTTCCACATCGGAAAGAGATTTTTTTAATTAATATTTTCAGGAAACAGGGTGAAAAAGGGTACACAGCAGCTTTTGTGTGTAAATTACTAATTCAGGGTATCCGACTTGACCGAACAGAAGGGCATTTAGTTAGTAAATGTGGCCTTTCACTCAAGTATTTGAATGGCTATGCCATACAGCCTTTTTTTTTTCCTTTCCTTATAATCATAGTGATATGCCACAGACCTGCTCTCTTATAGTTTTGCTGTCAGAATCACTGGGATAATTCATTCAGCATCTTTCCCTGCTGGGTGTGTGTTTTTTATTTTAATTTTTTGGGGTGGGGGTACAATTCTAACAGGATCTGAAAATATGCACGCAAACAGCTTCAAAGTCCTTCTGTTGTCAAACATCTTGGGCTGGATTTTCAAATGGTCCAACACGGCCATTGGACTAAGTCCTATGCTGCAGTCTGCTGATGTGGGGAAAAAAAAAACAACTTTTTAGCCTGTGTTCTGCATGGGCAACAGGTGCAGCAGCGGAAGATGTTATGCCTAGTCCAACTAGGTGCAACATTTTGGCACAGCTACGCCAAAAAATGTCCGCAAGCTGCCATTAATCACGGAGCCTGCTGCAAAACAGCTCCGTTTACGAAAATCCAGTGCATGTGGGGAAATTCCGCAGCTCTGCATGTGCAGATCCACTTACGCAAGTTTTTCTTGCACATACATCAATTTCGGAGGTCTTTAAAAATCCAGTCCCTGGTGTCAGAATCATCTGTTTTTGTCAGATCTGAGCCAGGCACCTTCCAGCAAAGCCATTCAAACTGCACCTACCTGGCAAGGATCAAGCCAGGTAAATTCCAAGAAGTACAAGGGACATACTGCAGAATCGTAGTGAAACTTGAGGAAAATATTTCATAGCCACTTGCTGTAAGCTTTCATGAGTCTGTCCGCAAGGGTGTGGTGCAGAAGACTGGAAACTGGCTAGTGCTGTCACTATCTTTAAAGAGCAGGTGTTTAGTTATTTAATTTCTCTCCCCCTTAACAAGCTGGATAGCTTACCCCTCGGTTTAAAGATCCTACTGGGAGCCGTAATTTTTACATTAGTAAATTTACTAAGAAATTGCTCGTAAAATACATAATAGGGACCCGCAGCCAAACCGAATATACTTACTAAGTTGGAGGCACGCCCCCACGCTGGCACGTTTTATGATGACAGTCCTAGAATAGCGTAGGGGCGCGCTCCATAAGCTGTAAGGGGGCCGGCATTTACGTGTTGCTTTTAAGTACTTTTAAATGCCGGTTTTGAGAAAAGAAGGCCACCGCTCATCTAAGAAGGACCTTCTTAGCTGGGTCTTGTGGATGTACCAGTGGGTTGCACTCGATCCTCTGAGTGTATCCTGAGAGCAGGTTTAGGGTTCAGGATTCTCCTCATCTACCGTCCACCCGGCGATGGTGGAGAAGAAAAAATTACTCACCTTAGTAATAACATTTCTTCTAATGGAGTCTTGCTGTATTCTGACATTTGCAGTGATTCCCAACCTTTGAACTGCCCTGGAGAACTAAGGGTTAACTTTCCATGCAGGGCATGGAACGCTGAGCTC
This sequence comes from Neoceratodus forsteri, assembly GCA_016271365.2. NCBI lineage: Eukaryota > Metazoa > Chordata > Ceratodontiformes > Ceratodontidae > Neoceratodus > Neoceratodus forsteri. The sequence continues at coordinate 427,265,410 of CM028138.1, forward strand.
GAGCTTGGTTGAAGTCTCTGTCTGGAGTGTTTTGAACTCAAACCGTCAGATTCTTATGAGCCCAACTAAACTAAAAATTCTATGTGGAAATTGTAAATATTCTACTAGCCAACTGGCTGAAAAGTTTTAGATTCCCAAGGAAGACTCAAGTCAAGGAACCCAAAAACTAAACCCAAGGTACTCAAAAATAACAATAATAAATAAGCACCCAAACAAAAAGGGAGGAGGGTGCAAGCAAATACACCCCTTGGGTGCAACACTGCACCTGCCCACCCACTTCCCAAAAACAGGTTCTGAGAGGGGAAGCAGGAAGGGAGGTCAGAACACAGTAAGACTCCATTAGAAGAAATATAATTACTAAGGTGAGTAATTTTTCTTCAAACAACATGAAGTCTTGCTGTATTCTGACAATGCAGACTACCAAGCAGTACCTCCAAGGAGGAGGGACAGAACCTACTTTGGGAATAGGCTCTGAAGTACTGCTGTGCCAAACCGAGCATCACTCCTAGCCTGGATATCCAGAGAGTAATGCTTGGTAAAGGTATGGACTGTTTTCCAGGTGGCTGCTGACAAATGTCTAGGAGAGGGATATCCCTGGCCGCAGCCAGGGAAGCAGCTGTACCTCTTGTGGAATGAGCCCTCAGGCCTGAGGGTGGAGTTTTTCCCAGTTTTTCATAGCAGAATTGTATACAAGACACAATCCACCTGGCAACAGATCTGTTGGTGGCAGGTTTACCCTTTCCCACTTCTCCATAAGTGAGGAACTGGAGGGAGTCAAACCTGCGACCCTTGGTACGCTCTATGTATTAACTAAGGGCTCTTTTGACATCTAAACTGTGTAGCCTCCTCTCCCCTGAGGAAGAATGATCAGTGAAGAAAACAGGGAGAGACAAAGACTGGTTTAAATGGAAGTCTGAAACCACTTTGGGCAAGAACCTTCTGTTGGTTCTAACGACCACTTTACCCCTATGAAAGGAGATAAAAGCAGGTTCCACTGACAGGGCTTGCAATTCACTGATATGCATGGCAGAGGTAATGGCTACCAAGAACACAGTTTTCCAAGTCAAGTACTTAAGCTCTGCTGAAGACATAGGCTCAAAGGGGCTGCATAACTGAGCAATGCAAACATTCAAATCCCAGGCAGGGCAGGTCTCTAAAAGGGGACTGGTGTGAAACAATCCTTTAAAAAATTTACAGAACACAGGATGGGAAGATAGTGAGGAAGGCTTCCCCACAGACAAAAATGCAGAAACAGCTGACAAGTGTACCTTGAGAGTAGCTGGTCTGAGGCCTAGGCCATTAAGATGGATCATATAATCCAGAACCGAAGGCAATTCAGCAGTGTCTGGAGAAATATTCTTCTTAGAACACCAAATGCTGAATCTTTTCCATTTGGAGTTTAAGTCTTTCTGGTGGAGGGCTTTCGAGAAGCCTTGAGGATATCCAGAACCCCTTGGGAAAGATGCAGATCTGCAAACTCTAACTCTTCAAGAGCCATGCCTTGAGATTGAGAGACTGAAGACTGGGGTACCAAATCCTCCCCTGACAGGATGTTAACAGGTTGTAATTCCTGGGAAGAGACAAGGGAAGATGGACTGCTAGGGACAGCAACAGGGGGTACCAGGGCTGTCTGGCCCAATCTGGAGCAACCAGAATCACCTTGCAAGGCTGAGACCTTATTTTGACTAAAACTTTGAACAGGAGTGGGAAGGGGGAAAGGTATACAGGAACTTCCCTTCCCAGTTCAGAATCAGGGCGTCTGGGGGTACTGAGCCCAAGACTGGAGGTCTACAACAAAAGAGAGGGAGTTGGTGATTGTCTGGGGCTGCAAAGAGATCTATCTCAGGAGTGCCCCACCTTGAAAAAATCACTTTCAAAACCTGAGGGTCCAGGGACCATTTGTGATGGCCCTGAGAAATCCTGCTCAGTGCATCTGCTAGCACATTGTCCTTGCCTGGAAGGTGACCTGCTACAAGACAGGCTTGCAGGGAATAAGCCAGGGACCACAACTTCATGGCTTCTGTGCACAAGGCCATGGATCGAGTGCCTCCCTGCTTGTTGATGTACCACATGGTGGTAGTGTTGTCTGTCCTGACTTGCACCACCTTGTTCTGAACTGACTGTAAGAACGCTTTTAGAGCTAGAAAAACTGCCCTGAGCTCTAGAAGACTGATATGGAGAAGGGATTCTTGGGGGGGGACCACAGGCCCTGGGCAGTAAGGGACCCCAGGTGGGCTCCCCAGCCCAGAAGAGAAGCATCCGTGTAAGGACCACTGAACAAGGCTGAGCAACAAAAGGAACACCTTGCCCTAAATTGTCCTGATCCTGCCACCACTGGAGGGCCTGGATCAAGGTCAGAGTCACTGGAATCAGTTTGGTAAGTGGGTACTTTCTCTGAGACCAGAAAGCTCTCAGGTGGAACTGAATATCCCTCATCTGGAATCTTGCCCCTTGGACCACTGCTGTTGAAACTGCCATATGGCCCAAGAGCTGAAGGAAATGCCTTGCTGGTCAGGATACCTGAAAGCTGAAGGAAGAAGCTAGTTTCATAAGAGCCCTTGCCCTTTCTAGAGGAAGAAAGGCTCTTGCTCTGAGTGTGTCCAGTTCTGCCCCCTATAAAGGTAAGAAGCTGGACTGGTTCGAGAACTGACTTGGGAAGGTTGAGAAGAAATCCTAGAGAAGTGAGCACTTGCTGGGTCACTTGTAGGTGAGACTTGACTTGGTCTGGAGACTGACCCACTATTAGCCAATCGTCCAGATAAGGAAAAATGGAAATCTTTTGCCTTCTTAGAAAGGCAACTACTACTGCCAGGCACTTTGTGAAAACCCTTGGGGCTGAGGTTAGGCCAAAGGGCATTGCTCTGAACTGATAATGGCCTGAGGGCAACTCGAACCTGAGGTACTTTCTGTGGGAGCACCTGATGGGAATGTGAAAGTAGGCATCTCTGAGGTCCAGGGAGGCTAGCCAGTCCCCTGGCCTTAAAGAGGGAAGAATTATTCCCAGAGTTATCATCTTGAACTTTGGTTTTAAAAGATGTTTGTTTAGATATCTTAGGTCTAGGATGGGTCGCCACTCCCCTATCTTTTTGGGGGTCAGGAAGTACCTGGAGTACAGTCCTCTGCCCCAGTGTAGGGTAGGTACTCTCTCTATAGCTCTTAAAGCTAGGAGAGAAGAAACCTCTGCCTCTAGGGCAAGGGTTTCCGAAAGGTTTGCAGGTGGAAAAGATCTGGCTCTCATCTTTGGAAATTTTTTGAAGCTGAGAACCAGTCCCTGGCTTACTACTTCCAGGACCCACTTGTCTGAAGTAACAGACATCCAGTCCTGGACAAAGTAAGCCACCCTGCCCCCTACTGGAATAGCAGAGTCGACCTGGGCAGACCCATCAGGGTGTCTGCTTGGCAGGGGCTTTAGGCTGAGGGGTGGATGCAGGCCTGCTCATCCCCCTTCTGCCTCTCCCTCTGAAGAACCCCCTCTGCGAAAAGGAAGAGGAGGCCTGTGCTTGGTAAAAAGGCCTTTGAAAAGGCCTGCCCCTGCCCACAGACTGCTGCCTTTGAGGAGTTGCCTGCCTTTCCTTGGCCTGAGCACTCCTGTATGTGGTCCTGTACTCGTCCATTTTCTTCATGTAATTCTCTGTCTGCTCCCCAAACAGAGAATTACCCACTACAGGAAAATCCATAGCCTTAGCCTGGGTGTCCTGCGAGAGGCTAGTACATCTGAGCCAAGCCATCCTCCAAAGAACCAAAGATGTAGCCATGACTCTTGATGAAACATCATTAGAGTCCACAGCAGCATGAAACTGAACCTTGGATGCCTCAATCCCATCTGCAGCCACCGCCTTGAGCTCCTTGGCTAGCTGGGGGGAGGCCTGTTTAGCCAGTGCCAGTACAGTGTCCCACCTGGACTTCTGGTACCTGGCTGTATAGGCCATGTAATTCGCCTGCCTGAGTCCCAAAGAAGATGCCATGTACTGCTTCTTTGCCATGGCATCAATCTTCTTGGAGTCCTTGTCATAGGGGGTGTGAAGCCAAGGGAATATTTGCCTTGTCACAGGCAGCAGCCTGCACTACCCCAACATGGCTGCATTGCTGATACAAGAACTCTGTGTTTGAGCCTGAAAGTGTATACCTCTTGTCCATTCTTCTATCCATAGGAGGTACAGTGTTAGGATACTTTAAGATTTTTTGTGTCTGTTTCCCAAAAGATTTATGGAGGGGAATAGACAGTCTCCTGGACTCAGATGTCCATCATCTCTACATAATCAGGCTCTTCTTGATCTTCCACAGCCTCCTCCATAGGAAGCTGGAGGGTTTCAACCACTTTTCTGTAAAACATAAAATGGGAAGGGGACTCAGAAAGCCTAGGAGGGGAAACACCTGATGGTCTGTCTGGGGAGATGTCCGGTTCCACAGGCACATCCAGACCTTCACTTACATCGTGATCCTCAAATTCCCCTTCCTCTTCAAACTCCAGTTCATAAAAATCTTCAAGGGTATACTCTTGAACTGGGGGAACCAACCGAACCAAACCCCTGCCAGAAGAAGCCGGATAGGTCGGAACCGGATGGAGCGATTCCACAATCTGAATCGCCCTGGCTATCTCTTCGGCGGTTGGGACATGAACCTCTGGATCCGAACTGGTCGATTTATCTTTGCGCTTTTTGTCGGAACCGATCCCTCAGAATTGGCTCTCCTTTTGCCCGAAGAAGTATCGCCCTGGTCAGAGGGCACTCCTTCTGGTTTGGTTGAAACCGAACCGGGCTGGCCATCCGGGTCAGCGGACTTCTTGGCCTCCTTTTCCCTCAGTCTACCTAATCTCTTCTCAAAGGTAGATTTGGGAAAAGGTTTACATATTTGGCAGTCTGAATCGAGGTGGTCAAACCCCAGACAATAAACACAGGTGGTGTGGGGATCGGCCTTGGCAAAGACCTCCCCACACTCACTGCAGTGTTGAAACCCAGTGGGCCGGTTTTTTTTTCTTGGGTTTGTCAGACATGGCCAACCTAACCAAACTTACCTTTTTTTCGGCAACCGCCAGGCAAGATACCCTTATCAGTTCCTAACCGTGTCACAGGTATTGGAAAAAATGGTTAAAACACGTTTTTTTTTAGAACTGATAAGAACCGGTAACCACACACTAAATAAAGCAAAATTCACAATCAAATGGTCGGTTCAGCCGAACCGACCGCACTTTTACAAGTTCCACACAGAAATATAGAACAATTCCTATCTAGTACTCACGGCACCACAGACAGAGACTGAACCAACTATGCAGATACTTTTTTTTGGTTTAAACTGACGAAAAACTGAAAACTTAACCGACTTCGAACCGAGCTGAAGGAGAAATCTCCGGAGCGACCGTTCAGTGAGGCGGAGTAAAGAATCTGACGGTTTGAATTCAAAACACTCCAGACAGAGACTTCGACCAAGCTCAAGCTCAGCGTTTCATGCCCTGCATGGAAAGTTAACCCTTAGTTCTCCGGGGTAGTTCACAGGTTGGGAATCACTGCAACTGTCAGAATACAGCAAGACTTCATGTTGTTTGAATTCCTGAAGGAGTTTGCGGACTTCATTGTCGACATGGCATTGGAGTCACCCAGGTGGTTAATACTGGGTGACTTCAATGCCTGGGTCGACGATGAACTCTCGCACTTTGGAAATAACCTCCTCCAACATATGATTATGTTGGACCTTACACAGGTGGTTATCTCTGCTACCTATTTAGGGGGTCACTCATTGGACCTTGTGTTTCTCCTGGAGATGGAGATCATGCAATTGGGGGTGGAACCAAATGCCTGGACGGATCAGCACACCATAAGATTCAGCTTCGGGGCACTCCCAAATAGGCCTGCCCCTATGGAGATGGTCCAGTATCGCCCTTTGAGGAGGATTACCCCAGAGGGCCTATCGGCGGTACTGGACCTATCGGGTGTATCAAGTGACTGCATGAATCCGGGGGACCTTGTACTTGCCTACAATAAGGTGGTGGGTGATGCCCTGGATTCAACTGCTCCTGTTAGAGTTCATCCACTCACCCAGCACCCGAGGACCCCTTGGTTTGATGGGTCCTTGAAGGAGCTGAGAAGAATGGGGCGAAGGTTAGAGAGGACTTGGCGGAAATCCGGCCTGGATGCTGACAGGCTTAGATTGATGGACCATTATAGTGCCTATCAATTAGCAATCACCCGTAAGAAGGTAGAGTTCCTGTCCTGGGAGATTGCTGCTGCATGGAATCAATCAACCAGCTCAACTCTTTCGGACTGTCAACAGACTGTGCAATCCACTCTGTCCGCAGTCTGGAAGAGGTTTTTTCACAAACAAAGTGTGATGAGCTTGCTCGGTTCTTTGCAGCTAAGATTGCCGGCATTAGGTCGGGCATTGGCCCAGCTCCCTCTTTAAGGGATTGCAGAGATCGGAAGGAGGAGACTAGCACCTGTGCTACCTGGTTTGACTTTAGCAGGCCAGAGTTCATGGACATTGTGAGGATTATCCAGACTGTATGACCAACCAGCAGTAGTTTGGATCCGGGCCCTATGCCACTATTATTAGGTTGCATAGATATTATCTGCCCGAGCCTTGCTGAAATTGTCTGGAAGTCCTTGGAGCAGGGGGTCTTTCCTGATCCCCTAAAGGAGGCGGTCGTTTGACCACTCCTTAAAAAACCCTCCTTGAGCCCAGACTGCCTAGCCAACTTCAGTCCTATCTCTAACCTGCCCTTTGTGGGTAAGGTTATTGAAAAGGTGGTTGTGTTACAGCTGCATGACCATCTTATAAATCACAATGTCTATGATACTCTCCAGTCTGGGTTTAGGAAAAAACATAGCACCGAGACCGCCCTTGTCTGGGTTTTAAATGATCTCCTAATTGTGAAAGATCGAAAGACTCATACTATTCTAGTCCTTCTTGATCTCTCTCTGCAGCATTTGATACTGTGGACCATGGTGTGCTTTTGGAGTGCTTGTGGCTTCTCTGTGGGCTGTCTGGTATAGTTCTACATTGGTTTCAATCTTTCCTCACAGGCTGGACACAGAGGGTTGTCTCCAGAATTTATTCCTGTAACACCATCTCCCTGTCCTGTGGGGTGCTGCAGGGCTCCATTTTGGCGCCCATGTTGTTTGCAGTTTATATGCTGCCATTAGGAGATATCATTAGGCAATACAGTCTGGGTTTTCACTGCTATGCAGATGATACCCAGCTGTATTTGTCCTTTATTCCTGGACAAGATGATGCGATCTCCGTGCTTAACAGCTTTCTGGCCGAAATCAGAGACTGGATGAGTGCAAGCTGGCTGAGGTTAAATCTGGATAAGACTGAGGTGCTGGTTGTGGACCCAGGATGCCTTGAGGCGGGTCGCAGAGCTGGGCTTCCATCAGGCTTATGGCTTGATGGTGTCCAGCTCTCGACCTCAGACCAGGTGCATAACCTGGGCGTTATGATGGACGATGGCTTGACCCTGAAACCGCAGGTGTCTGCCATTGTCAAGTCCTCCTTTTATTATCTTAGGAATATCGCCCGGGTGAAACACCTGGTTCCTCTGGCTGACCTTCCTACACTGGTCCATGTCTTCGTGACCACCCGCCTTGATTACTGCAATGCCCTGTACCTAGGGCTACCGGGGGTTGATATCCGCTGTTTGCAGCTAGTGCAGAACGTAGCGGCCAGGCTTCTGACTGGTACATCTAGAACTAGTCATATTACGCCTGTGCTGCACGGACTGCACTGGTTGCCGGTTCAGTGGCGGATCACCTTTAAGGTCTGGCTACTGACCTATAAATCCCTGCACAAACAGGGACCCCAATATCTGCAAGATCTAACACTCCCTACTGCCCCTTGACGAGGATTGCTAGAGATTCTCAGGGTTCGTTAAAGACATCTGGGGCACGCAGGCTTTGCTGCCCCCTTCCTGTGGAATTCCTCACTGCTGGATAAGAGAATGCCCGACTGTCGAGAGTTTTAAATCGGAGCTCAAAACCTTTTTGTGTTTTAAAGCTTGTGGTGAATAATTTTATAACGTGTATGAATGCTTAACTGTTTGTTGTCTTTTTAATTATTTGGTTTTAATTTACCTGTACAACGCTCTGGTTTTGAAAAGCGCTTAAAAAATAAAGTTTTACTTACTTACTGACATCATAAAACGTGCCAGCATGGGGGCGTGCCTCCAACTTAGGAAGTATTGTCGTTTGGGCCGGGGGTCCCGATTATGTATTTTACGAGCAATTTCTTGGAAAATTTACTAATGTAAAAATGATGGCTCCCAGTAGATCTTTAAACCGAGAGGTTAAGCTATCCAGCTTGTTAAGGGGGAGAGAAATTAAATAACTAAACACCTGCTCTTTAAGACGGGCAAGATCATACATAAACAATAACAGGCTGGTAAGGCTGACATCAGTTCTGGGTATGGTCCTGGAAAACACTGCCAAGAACAGAATAATGAAGCACTTGGTTGAGGCCAATATTCTCATTACCCCCTCTCAGCATGGCTTTATGGGAGGGAGGTTATGCCAAACCCACCCGATTACTTTTTCGAGGGGGTGACCAGGGAGATGGACAGGGCAGGGCCTACAGCCATGGTCTATCTGGACTTCAGCAAGGCCTTAGACACTGTGGCACATGACAGGCTTCTGGGTAAAATACCTCAGTGTAGTATACATAAGTCAGCAGTCGACACTTTTGTACTCCTCATGCATTCCACACCACTGTGGTATACACAAGGCATACAGAAGTGAACTGCTTACTGACTTGGGTAAAGGAAGCAGAGGGTTGTGGTGTATGGACACTAATCAGAGTGGACAGGGATACTCAGCAGCATCTCTTAGGGAGTGGTGCTGGACCCTCTGATGTGTAACTTTTTTTATCAATGATCTGGAAGCTGGGGTCTCCAGTAGGCTGGTATAATCTACAAATGACAATCTGGCTAAGGTGGTGAACTCCCTTGAAAATGGGGAGGAACTTCAAAAGTATATGAACAAGCCGAGTGATTAGTCAGACTACTGGAGTCTCAGATTCAATGTAGTCACATACAAAATACCACACTTTGGGGAGAAACAAAAAAAAAAGGTAGGACCTACACATTGTTCCTTTTGCTGCAGTGAAGCAGGGGTCCATAGTAGACATGGGGCTTAAAAGTATGACAAGGAGTGTGTGGCCACTGTCAAGAGGGATAGCAGCATGCTGGTGCCTTAAAAGGAAGTGACCAGCACGAGAAGTAATCCTAGCACTTCACAAGGCTCCACCTGGAGTTCTGGGTGCAGTCCTGGGCCTCTTAATACAAAAACGATTTTGAGGCAGTCAAGATAGTGCAACACCAAAATGATCAGGGGTTATGGAGAACAAAAGCTGTAAGGCAGGTGGGCCTTTAACATGTTCACCTAGGTGAAAAGGAGACTAAGAGTAGACATGATCCAAGTCTTTTTCATCCACAAGGATACTAACATGCTTGAACAGGACATATATGTTCAATGATCTACTGTCCTCCCGCAAGACAACGGAAGATGCCCTGAAGCTCAAAGGTGCAATTCAGGAGTAACGTCAGGATGCACTTCTCTCAGAGGGTGGTGAACCTATGGAACAGCAGAAGCAGTTGAGATGAAGACTGTACAGACCTTCATAGTAAACCTGGACAAACTGCTGCCTACCACTAGAAGCACAGGGTATCAAGGATTGTAAGAGTATGTACAGAATCTCCATACAAATTCATCCCTCCTTATGAAGTGGGTGGGGGAGGCAGACACAATGTTCCGTCTGACCTTAAGTTGCTATGTTACATGCAACTAATTAACTGATCTTATTCTGGAACGTCCAGGCAGGTTAATGCTCAAAGAAAGAGAAAAAGAAAAAAAAACACTTACCCAGCCTGGTATAGCTGGAGGAGCACAATGCACTCCAATGAAGAGGTTCCAGGTTTGCATCTCAAACCTGTCAAACACCCTGAGGCTGAAGAACCTAGTACATACTACACAGGCAGAATGTTGAGGTTTTGGGGGTGAGTGGCCTATCCTTCTACTCCTGCACCTCTTGTACCCAGGGAAGAGAGAGAAAAAAAAATTCCGCCTCTCCTGTGCTCAGGGAAGGGAAAAAAAAGGGCTCTGAGCAAGAAAGGCAGGATGCTAATGTCCAGTCCCCATGCTCATCAGCTCAGATCACTGTCCATGGAGGATCTGTGAAATCTGGACCTTGGTTGTAGATAAGTCCCACTGTGTAGGAACAGCTTATGAGTGTATGGCACAGGACCCAGAAGCTGCATCTCAAGGGCCCTCCACTGGTCCAGGGCTGATGTCAGAGTGGGGAAAAGGCCTGAGGCCGAATGTTAACTGCATCTGGGGAAAGCAGAAACAGTGATTTTGAATACATTCACTATTGTCTCCTAGTTGAGAAGCACTAATTTATCAGCTTAATCTGGTTCAGTTCTGATTGGTTTGAATGTGTATCAGGGAACATTCTTTATTGGAGAAGTGCTGTGTGCATAAGCTAGAACTGAGCTATTTTGGGTTGGGGTGTTTTTAATAATTTCAATATGACATGATGAAACAGTAACACATTCTGTTAAATAAAATAACGGCTAAATTACTGATACTCAAAATACTTGTAATCTTCTTCTTGTTTTCATATTCCTACAGAGAAACAAATTACAGGAAGCCCACAGACCATCACTAAATTGTGTGAAAACTGCTGTTCTTGCCTTTCTGGAAGAGCAAGTATGCCTATTACTAGGCTGAGAAAGGAAACTAATCCCCTCACCCCCTGAGAAGTACTGATATTTACCATGGAAAGCAGGAGCTGCTATATGTTTGTGCCTGAAATCATGAATACTTAATTTAAAGAGACACTGTCAACCTTTCTTGCATATTATTTTTACGTAAAAAAAAAAACCATATTTTATGACTGCGTAATTACTCTCAAACTCATTGATGTTGCTGGTTGTTTTATCTGCCTCCTTGCTTATTAGAACCAAAATACATGGTAATGTATAGCTATGCCCAGCTTTGTTTTGCTTCGGATCACTTGATCTACTCTTAGTGTACACTTCCTGAACATTAGAAACACCCTCAAACAATGTAGCCACTCATGACACAATAGTCTCCTCTACTCCCACTGCATAATGAGTGGCTACATTGTGTTGGGGTGTTCCTGAGTCCAGGAACGATTCAGTGGGAGCTGGCCAAGAAATGTAAACAAACATGTTTTGGTGTGTTAACACCAATATGGTGGGCTGTCAGTTTTTCACTTTAAGAAAAAAATGGACCTGAATCAAACTACCAGCTGCATCAACAGTCTCTAGAGAATGGGAACAACCAAAAACTGTGTTTTTTAAACTACACTTTGAGGCCTAAGGGGGTTGACAATGTCCCTTTAAGGACCTAACGATCAATAAGGACGACTATCAGGTGGCACCGTGACCTCTCTTTTGATGTAGGCTCAATCCCACTAGCCAAAGTAAACAATGAAACTTGCTTTAAGCAGTTGAAAAGGCTGTCCCCACCCCATGGAAGTTAAAGCTGATCTGCAGTTGTATGCGGCAGTTGCTGGTAGGAGATTAGCATCCCATTTCAGGACATGAGGTTGCTACACATTTGTAAAGCACACTCAAGACTCTTATAAGCATGACAGATATAAAAACAATTGACTAAGACGGACCAGAATAGCTCTGCCTGGGCATGACCCTTGTGTTCCTCACAGTCACATCCCCTGATCTCTGGAGAGGAGAGCAACTCATAGCAATGTCACTCTGGGGGTGGTAGGCAGGGGGGTGTAAGAGTGCTAGGTGGCCCATGCCCTCCCTTCCTCCAAGATATAGCCAATCCTATTCCAGGGTCACATGACGATGAAAACTTTGTCCTGTAGAAAACCTACACGTGCATGTCTATGGGGATCTCCGCAGAAGGTAACAGACCACAAACCTAAAAACATACATTTTCCGCTGAGGGTGCGGTTCCACACTTAAGAGGATCTCCTCAAAAGGGCGAAGCACCTCTGAATGGTAATAAAAGTGACTTATGAAAAAACAAACATATCTTCTGACAGGACAGGACCCTGTGTAAATTTACAATAAATCCACCTACTGGAGTGTGGCATGACTTTACACAAACATGTCCTCCAGAGGAACATGTCATTGTGTAAATTTACAAAAATAAATTCTTGACAGGGTATGGGGTTGTGTGTATTTATATAAATAAATCCTCCTGAGGGGCATGGTATTGTGTGTCTGCATGGGCATTTCACTACTTGCTTCTGTATTTCCATGGTCAATATACTCCCACTTGCCTTGTTTGTTTTGCTCTATCACAATTTTTATTTAATGCATCATGGTGCTTACTTGCCTGCCAATTTTCCCATTTCCTGTATTTCATGCAGTGCTATTCTCGCTTTTTTTTTTTTTTTAAACACCCCCTCTTCTCTGGACACAACTGGAATTGAGCTGCTAGCAGCTCAGTGTGTTTTCTCCGGGTCAACAATTTCAAATAAAAGTATATCCTACCAAGGGGCATGTTGTGTGGTGTTACAAACACAGATCCTCTGAAGCGGCATTGTGTGAATTTATATGAATATATCCTTCAAAGAGTTGTCATGTTGTGTAAATTTATAGGAGAAAACCAATGACTTAACACAGAATATGCCATTTATTTTAAGGAGTAAGTGGACAGGACAGTAACTCATGACTGGCAGAGCCACAAGTGAATTACACAAGTCCCACCTCATCGCAACTGAAGTCACTGTGTGTCCAATTTGTACAATGTATTTGAAATTATTAAGTTTTCTAATTAGTTTTTTTATGAAGATTTAACTGCCTGTGTTTTGATATTGCTTTGTTTTGAGTGTAGCAGAGACCACTGTCAGGTCATCTATCATTGTTCAAGCTGTTCTCCCAAATGAAGGTTCCTAAATTGGAGATATATGGCTGAAATGAAATAAACAGAGGATAGCCAATGTCCTGACTCAAAATATGCAATTTATCTTCATGAGTGAGGGGGAAGGACCATAACTCATGTCCCTTTTGATTTATACAGCAGTTTATAGATCATACTTTGTATACAAATTTAGATGTTTCTCTTTGAATTCAACAGCTGGCTTCAAGGCAAGGCTATTGTGATTTCATCAGCACTGGAAAAACTGTTCCATGATTGGTTCTTAGAGTGAGCAGTGTTCCCCATTCACTGTTTGCAGCACGGTGGGCCACCATTCTATTTTTTTTTACCACCACCCTATATTTTTTTGTCATCACCCTAATTAGTTTTAATAAAATCCTCCAAAATGGTCTTTGACCACCACTCTTTTCTGCACTACTACCCCTGTTTTAATACAGATGCTCTATACTTTACTAAAAAAACACTTATACAAAGTGCTTAAAGGAGGTCCAAGGAATAAAGTGCCTTCGGCTCTGATCACCACAGCCACCGCCCTATATGCCCAGAGAGTGGAGAACCCCGTTTAGGATAGTTATGTGACATCTAACCTCCAGACAAATAAATGATAAATGTTTATTTGGAAGTTTGATGGTGTGATAAACAAATGTATACCATGAAGGGGCAGATAAATTTGCAGAAACAAATGTGTTATTTTACCAGTCAACATAGCTAACACTGGAAAAGTGTGTTATTTTACTAGTAGCTATGTTATTTTGAATCACATGGTATACATACAGTAGGGCAGTCTATAAGGGGGCTTAAACAGAGAATAACCAACGTCAAAGTGTTAAGAACAAACTGATGTGACATCTAGTGTGAGCTGGGACATCGAGTGCCTCAATGATGTCACAGCACCTAGAAAGTGTGTGAATGTGCGAGTTCATAACATTTTGGTGGGTTTTATTTTTTATAATACTAAAGTTATGTTTTTGAGGGGTAAATAAGCCATTAGAGAAGGTGACATTTTTTAAACTGTGTTAAACAGCAACGTTGATACTTCAGACAGTGTTTTCACCAAGTGATTTTAAAATTAAAATTGCAACTGTAATGACAGCACGGCTCTGCTCAGCACAGCTGTGACTGCAGCTGAGCTGGGCTTAACTTTTTATGTTATTCCACACATTCTGAAAAAGCTGTTCTCAACATATGTTGAGAATAACTTTTTATGTCACTGAAAAACGTGTTGTGTATTATGATTATTTAGTGAAGACTGCTGATGTCATTGCTCCTTCATACTCGTCACTTTGCTTCATTCTGCCACTGTTGCAAGGGAAAAATGGCAGCAAAATTCTACACTGAATAACGATCATTTTAAACAACCCTGATAGAATATTCTATTTATAAGGGAAAATGCCTTACCACTGGGTTTGTATAAATTATCCTTTAGAATGCTTCAGTGGCTAAAATAAAATCTACTGTACCTAAAAGGTCTGACTTTATAAATAATTTATATGTGCTGCGGGAGGTTCATCTTATTGTGTAAGAGTGTCATCTTCTGCTGTTTGGGCGAGAGGACCATGAATTAAAACTTAGTTACAAGTGACACATTCAAACTGTGGAAATATCATGCAGATAAAGAAACTGGAAAGTGTGAAACTTCAACAGTTTGTGTATCATCAGCATGTTATTTGTAAAGTTTACATGTCCTATGACTGGACTGGTATGAATATACCCCTCCCCAAAACAGGAAGAGGCACTGTGATTTGATACAGATATATCCTCAACGTAGATGTGGTGTTTTTGTTAAAATAGGTGGAAATGGTGTGAAAGAAAGACTAAACAGCCCTGCAGGAAGGCAACTTCTGATGTTCGAGCAGATCCCAATGCACAAAGGATTTCCTGTCACTCAAAGGCTAGAGTTCAAAAGTTTCCAAACTTATGACACCAGTACACAAAGGGCTCGTGGTGCAACCCTTATCACGCCAATCATTATGGTTAAGTATGTTTCAATGTGCTGCAGGACACAATTACGATTCCCACTAATACAGGAAGTATATCCTACAAAATCTGTTCAAATTTTTCAGACCTAGCAAAACAAATGACGAGATAACTTGCCTTTTTTAGATATAGATCGAAATATTATGACAGTCCAAACATCACTAGACAGTTGTAAGCTGTGTGAAAACTATTATCAGCTTCAAACTACGAGAAACAAGATGGCTTGCACCAACATTTAGACATTCCCACTTGTTTTCAACACAACTATAATGGGGGGGGTGCTGAAGTGAGTAAAGCATCAGACATTAAATTTCTGAAAGTTAATTGTAGCAGTCTGTTAATGAGTGCGAACAGAACATTGTCTGTTTCACACAGCTGCTTTGAAGGAAAACTGCTTTTGTAAGGTGCTCCCCCCCCCCATTTTGACAGATTCTGATACAAGAAACATCTGCAAACACACAGTATATCAGTATGATCAAGCTTTGCGGTTCTACAAGGACTTCTTGGACACACCATGGGTTTAAGAAGTGTGACCACCCAACTACCCCCAAACAAGCAGGAGGAACCAAATAATATATACTCCATTCATCCCCTCCTGAATTACAGCATGTAACAGTTACTCTGCACTCAATGAATCCTGGCAGCATGGGTTTATCGGGCTCTAGTGTCATTAAGAAGTACCAGCAATAGCTTTTAAAGCATTACTAGTGCAGGCTAGAACACTGTTCCTGGAAACGGGCCACTGGCATTCTTTTCTGCCATCCCGGAGGTCTTTAAAGCCCTTGTTATACATGTAAGGTAAAATGCAAAAAACTCTGGAAATGAATTTCATAAGTGAACAAGCAGCTGAGTCTGGATCTGTAGAGGGGAAGAGAGGTGTGTGTGTTAATAGGGAGTTTAGGACATGTGGTCACCTTTCTAAAGATCTAGTAGAACCACGAAGTAGTAGACAGTAGTTACAAATTATAAGTAGTAGTCACTTGCAACTTTTTTTTATTTCTGAAGTGTTTTTCTTTTTCCTTTTGCTCATTAGAAAGACTTCCATGTGATAGTATTATGCTGGATGTGCAGACTAGCATTCTGCCTAGCAGCTGACATGATCAAGTTCTATTCCTCCCATTACAAAATCAGCACAGTGACCTCACTGTGACATTACAGGTGACCGATCGGGCTGCTACTGAGCGGTTCTCTTGAGCAACTGTGACATCAATGTCAGTGAGTTTACAATGCTGAGGATGTAATGGGAGGAACAAAGCTAAATAGGTCAGCTGCCAGACAGAGTGCGGTTCCACGCATCACACCCAACATCAGGAGAAAACATCTAATTACCAAAGTGAAAAGAAAACATACCTCAGTTATAAAAGGTAATAGTTTACTGCTTTTAAAAAAGTACAGTTATGTAGGTACTCAACATAACAGATCTTCGAGGGAATCTCCTGCAGCAGGTCATGCTGCTGCAAGAGATGTCCTCAAAGAAGTTATAGTATTAGTTTTGGGCACTACACTAGCTCTTTAAGCTCCCAAATAGTTTTCAACCTTGAGAACCTCTAGATTAAAAGAGCATTTAACCAGCGGGGTGGGGGTGGTGGTGTGTGCAGTGTTATAGCATCCAGAAGTTCTTTCTGTTACAACCTGCTCACAGAGCAGGCAACAAATACTTCTGCATCAGCTGTGTCACTTGGAAGAGATCCAGTCCGAGCTCTGTACTGAACCAGCCCAACTGATACAGGACTGCTGTAAGATCCAAGAAGTAAAAGGCACACAGCAGTGGGTACTGTGAAGCAGAAACTGTGGGAAATGCTCTGCTCAAACCTTTTTAACGTGCTGGAGTGTACAGACAGTAGCAGGGTTGGCTGTAAGACCTCAGACCAACAGGAAGTCCTTATACACCGCGGGAAACATGCACGAGTTTCAAAGCTTCATGGAGGACATTTGCTTCAAAACACAGACAGAACTACGCCTTGCTCTAAAAACACTACTACTGGCTAGGGTTAAAACAGCAAATCCTACCACAAGGTCAGTACTGTCTGTGTGTGAAAGAGAGTGCATGACAATGGTCTGTGTTTGTGTGTTTTGCAGTGGTACATCCACTGTATGTTCTGCGACAGCAGGCAGAACTGGAAGAACATTATTCCTATGATGCAGACATGTGTGTCATTCCTAGTCTGACAGAACCTAAAGATCAAGGCCACAGCCGGATGGCTCCATGAATCATGGAACACAAGTGCTTTCGTTATCGAAGCCAAAGCAGCTTCAAACTAAGATACATTTCTGCTGACCTGCTTTGTAGGGTTGTTTTTTTGGCAAGGGGAAGGGGGAAGAGCTGTACCAAATATTCAAACTCTTTCACAGGGCAGGTTCATTTCTGGCACATCTCTCCCTCATTCAGGTTACATCACAACTTTGGGAAGCAACTGTTTACTTCTGAATGTCTTTTTTTGCTTGAAGAAAGAAAAACAAAACTGCATTCCTTGAAGAGAAACAAAAGCAAGCAAGCAAGCAAAAAATGTAATGGGAGTGTAATCCAAAAAGAAACCAATATGAGGCATGGCCAAGAAGTCTTGGCAATCTAAATGTGAGCTCTGCCAATGAGCTGATAGAGTAAGCAAAGTGAAACAAGTTGTGAAGGAAGTAGCAGCAAGCAGTGAAAGGATGGCAGTCTTGTCAGTAGTACATGTAACTTAGTCTGGATGAGGACGAGATGCTAGATCTAAAAGTGCAAAGCTGCTTCTGGCCACTAAAGTCTTAAACCTGACTGTGCTCTTAGGTATTTAAAGCAATTAAAAATAAAATAAAACTAAGAGCTTCACCTAGTTCCACCATGAAGCCTCAAAACTCTCAAATATTGGGAGAACATTTTAGGGAAGCTTTGTCAGAGC
Source organism: Neoceratodus forsteri (assembly GCA_016271365.2). NCBI lineage: Eukaryota > Metazoa > Chordata > Ceratodontiformes > Ceratodontidae > Neoceratodus > Neoceratodus forsteri. The sequence goes on from CM028138.1 coordinate 427,283,126, forward strand.
CCTACCCACAAGGAGAAGAGACAACAGCTGCCTTTATTCATTTGTTTTAAACCATTTCCTTAAAAGTCAACTAACTCTTTCTGTCACAGGAGTCCTGGTGTCCACAGGCTCCTCCCGGCTTGGCCTCGGCATAGATGTAGCAACAATGTCCTTTCTGTCACCCTCCCCTCGAAGTTTGCACTTTTCTGTGGGCTGAGTCTTATCGGGATCCTTTGGGTAACCGTCACTCTCTGTTCCACTTCTCGGCATGTTTTCTTCTCTGCTTGCTTTACTGCTCAAGTCCTGAGGCTCCTGAAAACTTCTACTGTCTTTAGAGCTCTCCGGCTGAGGTGCCACCGATACCTCGACTTTGGCAGGCCAATGGTGGTGTTCCGTCCATGCTTTTGGACTGCTCTCATTGCTTTTGTGCCCTGTGCTGTTCCCAGTTTTTTGGCCCTTCCCATTTTTCTCCCCAACCAACGACATAGGCCCTGGGTTGATTGTTTCTTGTATCTCCGTGCTGCATATTGTCTCCCTGGTTTTGCGTTTTTTTATCGGCAGCAAAGTCTCGTGCACTTGCCCACAGGAAAACTCCTTAATTACCTTCTTTGCTTCCACAGCTACGACAGTGCTGCCTGGTTTTCTGCCTCTCTTCTTGGGAGCTGTCTGGGTATCAATTTCGAACTTTCGCTTCCTCCCTGGCCGCTTTTTTACCACAAGCTGCTCTGAAGATGCTGCAGCCCCTTCTGATTTTCCCAAAGCTGATGGAGAAAAGGGCATCTTTACTAGCAATTTCCCTGGGCTTTTCTCAATCACTCTCTTCACCTGCACGCCCTCGGAAATGGGCTTGGTCTTGACACTTCCTTTTGGCCGACCCCGTCCTCTACCTGTCCCAGGTGTCTTCAGCACCTTTGTTTTTTTCGGTGGCTTCTGCTCTCTTCGTGAAGGGCTTCCCCTCCCTGTTACTGTGAAGTCGAAGTCATTTGGGTCAAGAGTTGTATCTCCAACCTTTTGAAAGTAAGCAATAAGCTCGACCTTGGACCGAAAAGCTTTTCCTTGAGGGCTGGGAGACAAAAAAAAGAAAGAGAATATTACTCTTTAATTCATTTTAATTTAGTATTAAAGTTTAATCACAGGGAAAGGGAAGAATCACATATTTTCAATGGTTCACATAATATTCAGTACTGTGACTGGTTGGGTGGCAGGAGACAAACACAATGAACCTTTGGTTGGTTTTCATCTAGGATTTTCTAGGTTTCATATTATAACAAATAATATTAAACAACGTTTTACAGGAACACACTTCTTTTTAGAGGTCTTAATTCTATGCATCCAAAAACACTGCAGCAGCACTGTGTTTTATTTTTGAGGAAAGAAGGTATTTGGAAGAGGAGTAGTAAGGGTAACCCATTAACCGACTCCACAAATGAAACCGCCTGGGTTCAAACAAACAAACAAAAAAAAGCTGGGCAGTGCAAGAACCAAATAAAAGCCAACAGATTTATAATCAAAGTAAATGACATGTTTGGTAAGCATTTATTTGCAAGGTGTAATGATAAGCTGGTATAAGATATAAGGGATATGTGGGGGGCGACTGTGTGATAACTCATTTATCTGGTACAGTTGCCTGTGACTTCAAGTAGCCTCACAAGTGGCAAAGCCAAGAGTGAGGGTTATGAGAGGTCACAGGCAACTGTACCAGATAAATGAGTCACCTCACAGTCACCCCCTGCATATTTAATTTATGTAACAGGGGCAGATGCTTGTGTTATGGGTTACTTTGAGCTCAAATTTATTTGTCTTTAAATTAATAAAAAAAATTATTTTTTTTTTATGCCTTGGTGGTCATCAGTCTTCTGTGTGCCTGTTGCTTTGGACGGTGCAGCATGACACCTGCATTGATGCAGTGATGGGGGAGCTGACTGAAGAGATATTCTTTTATATAAACAGTCAATATGGCGTCGGGGTTTTGCGACGAACTGGGAGCCTCAGTAAATTACAGATTGTTCCAGCTGAATGGAAGACTGAGCTTGTGTCATGACAGAACAAGGTGGTTTATTTTTTTAGTTCGTCATCGTAGATTAGTGTCAGTGACATTTGAGAGCTGCTGACAAAGACAGTGTCCGTTAGTCCAGACAGCTGCTAAAGATGAGAGCGCACAGAACAGAAGCACAAGTGGAAAGGCAATGTGGTGGGCTGGGCATATTAAGAAACTTTATTTTATTTTTTTTATATTGTTCTGTTGAGAATAAGGATAGTATGTGAAGTTGATAGTAATTTTTCAGTTTTGTGGGCAGGAGTAGTTAGAAAGGGCTAGGAGCAGAGCGCGACTACCGCTGTAAAAGAAAAAAAAAAAAAAAAAAAAAACGAAGGCAACTTGGGGAAAAAAAGTAGTGTTTTATAATGCTTTTGGAAATGTGGATAGAGAGGTAGAGGTCGGTTTCTGTTGGTAGACTGCTATTTAAGGGGCTGCTGTGTCTGTACATAGAGCAAAATGGAGCTTTAGGAAAGTTAAAGTGGGTGGAAGTAGTGAAGACCAGCTTTTTTTTTTGGGGGGGGGATTATGACTATCACTATGTGGATACATGGGGTATGATGTAATCACATTATCATAGTGATTTCATCATTACCACAGTGATTACATCATACCCCTTTTATCTGGACAGTGACTCAGATGTCAAACGGAATGACGTCATAGAAGTGAAAGGCAGAGCTACAAAGCACTCTGCAGTGCTAACTGGTGCCTTTCATTTCCATCACATTCTACACTTCTTTCAGCAAAATAATCAAAATCATTACTTAACATGTGTATTATTTTTATAAATACATGCTAGTCATTGGTTTTTAGAGTTTCGTCAAGTTAAACCTGCTGAAATCTTGCTCCAATTCTGAATATTTCTATATTGCCACATATACCAAACCCAGCCCTGAACAACTTTAAGTGGTCAATTACCTGGTGGTCTAGTGGGTATGTCCTGATCTCTGTATCTAAGTGCTGGACCTCTCCAAATGGCAAAGTACATCCCTAACCATTCTTCTCCTGTAGTCCCAAGATTAATGTGAAACACTCCCTCAACCCCTAAAGCCAGCCAACACGCCGACCATTATCGTACAATGCTTTGCTTAGTGTAGTATAGTGTCAGCTGACCCCTCAGAATGATTACAGCCACTCCGGTCCTTTTGATCCCTTATGTACATCATTTTTTCTCTCCAGTAACCGCATACAGATGATCTATTAGCAGCCCCAGCAACCGGACTGCCATCGCCGCTGCTTCAGTCCTCCAATCCATAACTTAGTGCCACCTCTCCCAGGAAGCTGAGCACCTGATTAAATATCTTCTTCCATGGCGAGAGCACCCGCATTTCCCGGCATGCTTACATCCAGGATGGCACTAGTAAATGATGTCCATACACGTCATTATGTGCATCAGCTAGTGCCAGCTGGGATGGAAGTGTACCAGTAAATGCAGGCGCTCTTCTTCATGGAAGAAGATATTTAATCAAGTGTTCATCTTTGTGGGAGAGGTGGCACTATGTTATCAACCTGAAGACTGAAGCAGTATACAGCAGTGACTATGGCGGGTAAGCTGTGTGTGTGTTTGGGGGGGGGGCTGCGATCTGTACAGTGCACTACCGGGGGAAAATATGATGCATCTGGGGATCCTATAAACGGACCAGAGTGGCTGTAATCTTTCTGAGGGGCCAGCTGACACTACACTAATCAAGCAAAGCAATGTGCGATGATAGCGGGCATGTTGACTGGCTGCAGGCGTTGAGGGATTGTTTCACATTTATCTTGGGACTACAGAAGAAGAACGATTAAGGATGTACTTTACCATTTGGACCAGACCAGCACTTAGCCACAAGAGACTGGGACATACCCACAAGACCATCAGGTATTTGACCAGTTATGTTACTCAGGCCTGGGTTTGGTGTAAGCGGCAATAAAGACATTCAGAATTACAGCAAGATTTTGGCAGGTTTAACTTTAATTAAAACCAATGCCTAACGGTTATTTATAATAATAATGCACATTAAGTCATGATTTTGACTGAATGTTTTGCTGAAAGTAGCACAGAATGCAATGGAAATGAAAGGCACTAGTAAATACTGCAGAGTACTATGTAGTTCTGCCTTTCGTTCCTATGACATCATTCCATTTAACATCTGCCAGCCATTTTGTAGAGCTGACAGGGTGGTGGGTCAAATGGGAAGGCTATTGCTTACATTTTTCAAATGCTATGAAACTGCATTTATATTAAAGAGCAAGTGTACTGCATGGAATTAATACTAACTTTCAGATGTAGTCAGCTATTGCTTCTTATATCTGAAGTATTTTTTTCTTTTCTGTTTGCTAATTACAAGATTTTCCACCTGGCAGTACTGGGGTAATGTATGGAGCAGCACTCTGGATGCTTATAAAAAAAAAAAAAAAATAAATCCTGTTCCTCCCACTACCTCATCAATACAGAGGCCACTCTGACTGTGACATCACTAGTAACCAAAGAGAATCACTTCTCACTGCCAGATTATTCTCCTTCACATGAAGCAGCAGGGATTGGCTCTTCTTGGTTATAAGTGGTGTCACAATTTCCTGCATTTTGACTGATAACTTGTGAAAGCCACTGCTCAGGCTGCAAGGGTTGTGGTGCCTCAATGCGTTTGGTCAATTTCTGATGATGTGGGGGGGGGGGGCAGAACTGATTGTTTTTAGCCTCCAGACAGAGTGCTGAGTCACACATCAGCACAGTACTGCAAGGTGGAAAATCTAATTAGCAAACAGAAAAACAAGAATACTTCAGCTATAAGTGAGATCTGACTGCATCGGAAAATTACTATTAATTCCAGACAGTACACTGACTAATTATATAAATGCAGTTTAGCATCAAAGTAAAACAGCAGCCTTTCATTAGCTCTCTATGAAGCCTGTTTTTAAAAATCTTCTTGGTCAAAATAGATCATCTAGTTGTCCTTTAAAGAGCTAGCAGAACCAAAACGGGCAGACAGGAAAATAATACAAATGTTAAGACATAGTCAGTTGTAACTTTCTGAAGTATTTTTCTTTTCCCCTTTGATCATTAGAAAGTTTTCTACACGGTAATACTGTGCTGGATGTGTGGAACAACTCTTGGCCTGGCAGCTGACATATCTCTATCCCCCCCCCCCACTACATCAACATTGTGATCTAACATCACAGATGACTGAACTGACAGCCACTGAGTGGCTGTTTCTAAGTAGCAGTGATGTCACAGTCAGTGAGATTGCAATTCTGATGATGTGGGGAAATCGAGATAGATATATCAGCTGCCAGGCAGAGTGCTGTCCCACACGTCACACCTACTAACATCAGGTAAACAATCTTCTAATTTAACCAAAGGGAAAAGAAAAAGTACCGCAGATATAAAAGGTATTGGTTGACTGCTTTTAAAAATGAATTAGTTTTAGGCAGTAAACTAGTTCCTTAAAGACAGTTGCTTACCACCATGAAATACGATTTCTCAATATGGTATGCTGCAATCTGGTCAAAAGTCAATTTCACTGGTGATATTATTCCACCATGCCTGTGACTGGGGCTCAGATTTTGAAAGTTGGCAGCAACCCATGCCTCTCAGCCTTTTCTAACCTTTCTTTGGTCTCTAAATTTGTGATTTCCGTTGCAGAAGAATAGTGACTCAAGACATACAATAATGCAGACTTCAATTTTCTCGCCTAGTTTTCCTTCAGAAAATGCTTTCCACAATAACCCACGTAATACAGCAGGCTTCAGTAGCCGATATTACTATTTTTTAAAATGTGTCCCTGACTGTGGCCACATGTCCCTGATGTTTTAAGCTTTGTCCCTGGATTTGCAAGGTATTCCTACTACCACTTTTAAGTGGCTCAATATTTGCAACATGAAAAAGAAGAGGAAAAATAAATTATTTCTTGCTTACAATCATTCCTTTTTTGTTAGTTCCAACATTGTCACTGAGCTATTCATAACTACTGGGCAGTTATATCATCGTACTAGAGGCATCAATACACAAAAAGCTGTGACATCACATATAACCTAGGCTGCCCCAACATTACACGAGTCAGTCACTATCTAGACATAACCAGTTGTATTCTTGCTAAGTGGCTGAGGATATATCCATGAAACCTTAAAGCACAACTGACGCTTTCATTTTTTCATTTTCATTTTTTATTTTTAACCAGGAGGTAAACTGGGCACAGTCCTTTTTCAGTCATGACCAACATTAAAGTACAATACTAGACAATACAATAAAAAATAACTAAGACTAGACAAGTAAGACTATGCACAATCAATGAACATTACAAGAACAAGAATTAACACTCTCATACAATTTTTTTCAACAGATATTTAAAGTGCTTAATGTTGTTTGCAGATTTGACTAGTGCTGACAAACTATTCATAATGGTAGGAGCATACCAGGTAAAGGACCCTTTACTTAAGGCCAGCTTTGGAGAGTTAAACTAGAAAAAGGGGTCAGGCTTTGTTCCTTGTCTGATACGGGCATAAAATTCAAGTAAATTTATTAGAACGAAATTAAGACGTTGAACTTTGAAAAACTCAATGCAAAAACAGCAACATGATACTCAATTCTTAATTGCGGAGGTAAAATTGTTATCCTTTCATATCATAAACAATGGTGAATCCTTAGGGGAGCCCTTAGTGTAAATCTACATATATTTTTTAAAATCATTTGATATTTTAAAATAAATGAACTACTCTGGTTCACAAATAGGACTACTCCGTAATCTAAAATTGGCAACAGTATTTGCTTAGCTTTTACCATTCAAGCCTCAGTCAAAGCATTAATATTTCTGTAAAAGAAAAAAAAAAAAAAACTATTTTTGATTTTTTTTAACCAATTTATCAGTGTCCAGATAGACTCAAAGTTGAGTCTAGACGGACACCTAAGTATTTAAATGAAAGCACTCTAGAGCTCTCCTTCCCATTACTCCCCATAATAGTCTTCAACTCCAGCCAGTCTCTGTGTTGTGCCAAACAACATCTCTTTTGACTTATTTTCATTTAATTTTAATCTGTTTTGAATCAACCACCTAACTAATTTTATATCATCTACCTGTAGGGCCTCTTGTATCTCCTGAACAGAGGAGCCAGAGTTGAAGAAAACTGTCTCATTGGCGTACAACATACATTCTGCTTTAGAAAAAACACTTGGCAAGTCATTTATAAAGATCCCTTTGAAGAAACAAGATTACTATGGTGAGTAAGTTTTTCTTCTAACCCCAGGAATCACTCATTATGATTAAACTTAATGCAGACTACAAAGCAGTACCTTTGGAGGTTGGGCAGATAACCTATTTAGGAAACAACCTCTGCAGTACTGCTGAACCAAACCTAGCATCACCTCTGGCTTTTAAGTCCAGGTTATAATGCTTTGTGAAGGTGTGTACCGATTTCCATGTAGCTGCTCTGCAGATTTCCAGTAGTGGAATTTCTCTTGAAGCTGCCACTGAAGCAGCTGTGCCCCTGGTGGAATGTGCTTTCAGGTCCAGAGGAACCTGTTTACCCACCTTACTATAATAAAACTGTATACATGCTACTATTCAGCGAGCAACTGTACGTTCTGTTGCAGCTCTGCCCTTACCAACTTCACCATATGTGAGGAAGAGCTGTGACAGACTTGTCCTGTAAGACTTGGTTCTGTCAATGTAGTGGCTAAGTGCACTTTTGACATCAAGGGAATGAAGTCTCCTTTCTGGAGAACTGGAGTTGTCTGTAAAGAAGACAGGTAGAGTGATAGACTGATTCAAGTGAAAATCAAACACCACCTTGGGAAGAAATTTTCTATTAGTCTTAAGGACCACCTTGTCCCTGTGGAATGAGACGTAGTCCACATCTGAGCACAGGGCTTGTAATTCACTGATCCTCCTGGCTGAAGTAATGGCAACCAGGAAAACAGTTTTCAAGTGACATACTTCAAATCTGCAGTTGCCATGGGTTCAATGAAAAGGCCCATGAGTTTAGCAATGCAAACATTTAGATTCCAGGCAGGAACTGGTTCCCTCAGAGGAGGTGCAGAAGATTAAGGCCTTTAAAATATTTTCTAAATACTGGATGAGAGGCCCATAGCTCTCTACCAACTGACAGGTAAGCAGAGAGTGAAGCTAAGTGGACCTTGAGGGTAGAAGGCTTCAGACCTAAGGAATGTAAATGTGTAAGATAATCTAGAAGAATAGCCAAATCAGCCCTGACAGGGGTCACACCCTGACCTGTGCACCATATAGTAAATATTTTCTACTTAGAGGACTATGTCTTCTTAGTAGACAGCTTCCTGGAACCCCTAAGAACTGTCAGCACCTGTTCTGACAGGTTAAGGTTAGCAAATTCTAAGTCCTCAAGAGCCATGCCTTGAGTCTCAGTGATTTGAGATTGTGGTACAGGATCCTGCCCTGCGAGGAGGTTAACAGGTTGTGCCTCCTGGGCAGGTGGGGGGAACCACTGAGAGACAGTAGAAGAGAGTACCAGTGCTGTCTCGCCCAATCCGGAGTCACCAGTATCATTTTTGCTGGTTGGGACCTCAATTTCAGTAGGGTCCTGAATATCATAGGAAAGGGGGGAAATGTAAACAGAAACCTCCCTGTCCAATCCAGGGAAATTGTGCCCCTTAGAGGAGGCCTGCAACAGTACATTGGAAGCTGGTGGTTTTCTGTGGGGGCAAAGAGATCCACCTCTGGAATGCCACATTTCCTGAAAATTGTACTGAGTACCTGAGCATTCAGGCACCACTCTTGGTGGTCTTGACTTATCCTGCTGAGAGAGTCTGCCAATACATTGTCCTTCCCTGGAAGGTGTATGGTTGACAGGGATACTCCCATGGAGTATACCAGGGACCACAGTCTCATTGCTTCTGTGCACAGCAGATCAGACCTGGTACCTCCTTGCTTGTTGATGTAATACATTGTTGGGGTGTTGTCTGTTCTGACTTGCACCACCTTGTTTTGCAGGTAAGGAGCAAATGCTTTTAGAGCCAGGTAAACGGCCCTGAGCTCCAAGAGATTTATATGTAACAGAGACTCTTGTGGGGACCATGTGTCACTTGCTGTGTGTTCCAACATGTGTGCCCCCCAACCTAGAAGTGAGGCATCTGTTGTGAGGATTACTGGGGGTGTTCCCTTATAACAGGTACACCCACTCTGAGGTTGTGCTCGTCCAGCCACCATTGTAAAGCTTGGACTAAGCTTTTTGTGACTGGAACCAGTTTGGACATAGGATCCATTTTTGAGACCAGCACTGTCTGAGATGGAACTGAATATCTCTCATTTTAAACCTGGAGCCCATTACCACTGCAGTGGCAGATGCCACGTGGCCCAGCAGCCTGAGAAATTCTCTGGCTGGTTTGGGTCTCCCGGACACAAAGAATTTTGCAATCCGCAGAATGCTTGTCACCCTGTCTTGTGGCAGGAAGGCTCTGCCTTGTCTGGTGTTTAATTCTACTCCAATAAACTCCAGCACCTGGACTGGTACCTGCTGAGATTTCTGTTCGTTGATCAGAAATCCCAGGGACACTAGTGTAGATTTTGTTAGTGCCAGTGACTGTGCTGCATGCTGCAGGGACTGTCCTGCTACTAACCAGTCATCCAGATAGGGAAAGACTGTTACCCCTTGTTTCCTCAAAAACTCTACCACCACTGATAGGCACTTTGTAAAAACTCTTGGTGCCGAAGTTAGCCCAAAAGGGAGAGCTGCAAACTGATAATGGCCTGACGCCAGCCTGAATCTCAAGAATTTTCTGTGAGATGGTCTGAAGGGAATGTGGAAATAAGCATCCCTTAAATCTAGGGAGGCTAGCCAGTCTCTCTTTTGCAATGAGGGAATGATTATTGCAAGAGTGACCATTTTGAACCTTTGTTTCAAAATGTACTTGTTCAGAAGTCTTAGATCCAAAATAGGTCGCCAATCCCCATTTTTCTTCCTTATGAGGAAGTACCTGGAATAAAAACCTTTGCCCCTGCTTATCAAAGGCACTACCTCTACTGCTTTGATTGCCAGTAGATGCTTCACCTCTGCCTCCAACAGAATCCTGTGTGCAGTTGATGATGGAGCAAAGGTTCTTGTTCTCAGCTTTGGAAGTGATTTGAAACTGAGTGCCAGGCCCTGGCTCACTACCTCCAACACCCACTTGTCTGTGGTGATGGAATGCCAAGCATGAAGGTAATGAGCCAGTCTGCCACCTACTGGTGGTCCTGAAATTGGAGATGCGACCTGCACTAGCCCGTCAGGGGTTCTGTGTGGGCTGTGCCTGAACCGGTGGTGCAAGGGCCATTCTTCTCATGGCTCTCCTGCCCCTTCCTCTAAAATAACCTCTGGCCTGCTGTTGAGGCTGAGAGGCCTGCGCTTGAAAGAAAAGTCTGGGGCAAGAACCGCTACCCCTACCTCCCCTACTCTGGGGTGTGTAAAAGGTGGAAGGCCTATCTTTGGAATTGCTCAGATAGGTGGATTTAAATTCCTCCACCTTCTTCATATATGCCTCTGTCTTATCCCCAAACAAAGAGTTGTCTTCCAGGAGAAAATCCATTGCTTTAGCCTGTGTGTCTAAAGTCAGGTTGGTGGCTCTAAGCCAAGTGAACCTCCTAAGTGAAACAAACAAGGCTATTAACCTGGATGCAGCATCACTGGCATCCACTACCATATGAAACAGGTACTTGGTAGCATCAAGTGCAGCCCTTGCTGTATCCTGTAAGTCTACAGCCACTTCACCTGGAACCTTATCAGCCAAAGCTAGAACCGAGTTCCACAGAGCTTTTTGGTACTGCACTCAATATGCCATGTAATTGGCCTGTCTAACTAATAAAGAGGCAGCCATGTACCCTTTCTTCCCCATAGCATCCATTTTTCTTGAGTGTCTGTCTGGTGGATGGGTAGCCAAGGGGATCCTGGCCTTGTCACAGGCAGCAGCTTGTACTACTTCCTCAGGATCAGGATGAGTAAAAAGAAAATCAGCTGTAGCTCTGTCAAGCTGATATCTCTTGTCAGCTTTCTTATCCACACAAGGGATAGAGGTTGGAGTTTTAAAAATATGTAGTGCAGCCTTTTTTAAAGACTTATGCATGGGGAGAAGCAGACGTTTAGTGGGGGTTAACCCCATTATGTCCAGAAAATCTGCCTCCTCCATATCCTCTTCTGTTTCCTGAAGAGGGAGATTCAGAGTTTTCACCATGCTCTTGACAAAGGCATAGTGGGAGGAGTATTCCTCAGGGCCCCTAGGAGGGGACCCAAATTCTTGCTCAGGGGAAACCTCTGATCTATAGGTTCCCCTTCAAAATCCTCCTCCTCCCCAACACTTCCAGCATTCCCTGCCTTGCTGGAGGTGTAGGAGGAACCAGGGGCAATCTGTGTTAGGGAAGCAGGATTGCCCCTGTAGAACAACGCCCAAGTGCCTTAGTAATGTCCTCAGCCAACGGCATATAATATGTTTGTCTGCTGGAGCTTCTTAGCCTTCTCTGGGAAGGTGCAGCGACATGTTTTTCTTTTACACTTTTTCTTTAATGGAACAGGTTCAGAGCTTGTTTCCAAAGTCCTTTTTGCTTTACCTTGTTCAGATTTATCTGAACTCTTGTCAGGATCCTTGGCTTTACCTCCATCCTTTTTGTGGGAAGAGGAAGAAGCAGAATTATCTACACTAGAAGCAGAAACAGAAGCCATCTCTTCTGAAATCTTAGACCTTTTCTTTAATGTTTTAGGGCAAAAGGTCTTACAAAATTTCACAACTGGCAAATATATGACTTGTACCTAAACAAGAAGAAAAAATTACTCACCTTAGCAATGTTGTTTCTTCTAATGGAGTCTTGCTGTATTCTGACATATTGCAGTGATGTCCAACCTTTGAACTGCCCCGGAGATGAAAGAGTTAACTTTCCATGCCAGGCATGGAATGCTGAGCTCGAGCTCGGTTGAGACTCTGTCTGCTGCTGTTTGAAATTAAACCGTCAGACCTTTACGAGCTAAACTCACTGGGTGCCCTGTGTGGAAACTGTAAACTTACACTAGCCAACTGGCTACTAAATATAATAGAGATTTTTTTGGTCCCAAAGCAAAGACTCAAGTCAGGAAACCCAAAAAATAAAACAAAAACACAACACCCACACACCCAAACCAAAGGGATGAGAAGAAGGGTGGAGGCACCTCTAGGGTGTCAACACTGCACCTGCCCACCTACATCCCAAAAACCCAGGTTCTGAGAGGGGAGGCAGGGGGGAGGTCAGAATACAGTAAGACTCCATTAGAAGAAACAACATTACTAAGGTGAGTAATTTTTTCTTCAAACAACATGAATTCTTGCTGTATTCTGACATATTGCAGACTACCAAGCAGTACCTCCATGGAGGAGGGACAGAACCTACTTAGGAAATAGGCTCTGAAGCACTGCTGTGCCAAACCTAGCATCACTCCTAGCCTGGATGTCCAGAGAGTAATGCTTGGAAAAAGTGTGTACTGTTTTCCAGGTGGCTGCTTGACAAATCTCTAAGATAGGAATATCCCTGGCAGCAGCCAGGGAAGCAGCTGTACCTCTGGTAGAGTGAGCCCTCAGGCCTGAGGGTGGGATCCTACCTAGTTTTTCATAACAAAATTGAATGCAAGAGACAATCCACCTGGCAATAGATCTCTTAATGGCAGGTTTTCCCTTACCAACCTCACCATAAGTGAGAAACAGCTGGAGGGAGTCAAACCTGTGACCCTTGGTGCGCTCTATGTAGTAGCTAAGGGCCCTTTTCACATCCAAACTGTGCAGCCTCCTCTCCCCAGAGGAGGAATGGTCAGTGAAGAAAACAGGAAGAGACATAGACTGGTTAAGGTGGAAATCTGAAACCACCTTAGGCAAAAACTTCCTATTAGTCCTGAGGACCACCTTATTTCTATGGAAAGAGATAAAATCAGGCTCCACTGACAGGGCCTGTAACTCACTTATGCGTCTGGCAGAAGTGATGGCCGCCAAGAAAACAGTTTTCCAAGTCAAGTACTTAAGCTCTGCTGAGGACAAAGGCTCAAAAGGGGGTTGCATAAGCTGAGCAATGCAAACATTAAAGGTCCCAAGCAGGGGCAGGGCCCCTGAAGGGAGGATTGGTATGAAGCAATCCCTTGAAAATTTTAGAAAATACAGGATGAGCTGAAAGGAAGGCAGAGACAGTTGCCAGATGCACTTTTAGTGCAGCTGGTCTGAGTCCCAAGCTATTAAGATGAACCATGTAGTCAAGGACTGTGGGAAGGCCAGCAGACTCTGGAGAAATGTGCTTGCCAGAGCACCATATAGAAAATCTTTTCCACTTAGAGTTGTAAGTGTTTCTGGTGGAAGGTTTACAAGAGCCTTCAAGATATCCAGAACACCTTGAGAGAGTGTAAGTCAGCAAACTCTAATTCTTCAAGAGCCAGGCCTTGAGGTTGAGAGATTTGAGATTCGGATACCAAACCCTCCCCTGAGCACATGTTAACAGGTTGTAATTCCTGGGAAGAGACAGGGGAAGGTGGACTGCTAAGGACAACAAGAGAGGGTACCAGGGCTGTCTGGCCCAGTCTGGAGCAATCAGAATCACCTTACAGGGTTGAGACCTGATTTTGACTAGCACCTTGAACAGGAGAGGGAAGGGGGGGGGGGGAAGCACACAGGAACTTCCCCTCCCAATCGAGAACTAAGGCATCCAGGGGGACTGAGCCCAACACTGGGGGCCTGCAGCAATAGAGAGGGAGTTGGTGATTGTCTGGGGCTGCAAAAAGATCTATCTGTGGAGTGCCCCATCTGGAGAAAATCACCTTCAAAACTAGGGGATCCAAGGACCATTCGTGATGGCTTTGAGATATCCTGCTGAAAGCATCTGCCAGGACATTGTCTTTGCCTGGGAGGTGTCCTGCTGTAAGAGAGGTATTCAGGGAATAGGCCAGGGACCATAAGAAAAAATTACTCACCTTAGTAATTGCTTTTCTTCTCATGGAGTCTTGCTATATTAGGACCTAATGCAGTTAGCCACTGCACTTGAACTGCCCCGAGGAAACAGTTAACTCCAGAGTAATCTGGGGTTCCACAGCACGAGGGCGCTGTTCAAAGCTCTATCTGGCTAGTTTCAAATGAAACTGCCAGGTTCTTCTGACTAAACTAACATAGCAAGTCTGTGTGGAAAAATTCTACACTAGCCATTGACTACCTACCAGTAGTAGAACAACTAAAACACAACAACAATCACAGAATAAAAACAATATTGCATATTATTGTTAGAATCACCCCTGACAAGCACTAATAGGCCCCCTCTCCCCAAAGACTCAAGTCCAGAGAGGGGACCATCTACCACTTAACAAAACAGAATTACCTAGTTCCCTAACCCAAAAGAAACAAAAAAAGGGAGAGGGGAACTAGAGAGACTAAAAAGGCATGACACAGTGCTTGCACTAATTTGCCAACCCCGTACCCAAGTAGGAATTCTGAGAGGGGTAGGAAGGGCGGTTGTCCTAATATAGCAAGACTCCATGAGAAAAAAGCAATTACTAAGGTGAGTAATTTTTCTTCAAACACCATGAAGTCTTGCTATTATGAGACCTAATGCAGATTATACAGCAGTACCTCCATGGAGGAGGGCCAGAACCTACTTAGGGAATAGGCTCTGAAGCACAGCTGTGCCAGCAGAGCATCTCTCTCCTGGACTGGACGTCCAGAGAATAATGCTTGGTGAAAGTGTGGACTGTCTTCAGGTAGCAGCTTGACAAATTTCCAAAATAGAGATATCTCTAGCTGCCGCTAGAGATGCAGCTGTACCCTGGTGGAATGAGCCCTCAGTCCTGAGGAGGTTCTCTACCTAGTTTTGGTAACAGAACTGGATACAAGAGACAATCCACATTGCGATTGTCCTTTTAGTGGCAGGTCTCCCTTTGCCCACTTCTCCATAGGTAAGGAAGAGTTGGAGGGATTCGAACCTATGACCCTTGGTGCGTTCCAAATAGTAGCTTAGGGCTCTTTTGACGTCCAAACTGTGCAATCTCCTCTCCCCAGAGGAAGAGTGCTCAGTGAAAAATACTGGAAGAGAGATGGATTGATTGAGATGAAAATCTGAAACCACTTTAGGTAAAAACTTTCTGTTAGTCCTGAGGACGACTTTATCTCTGTGAAAAGAAATAAAATCCTTTTCCACTGACAAGGCTTGTAATTACTTATCGCCTAGCAGAAGTGATAGCCACTAGAAAACAGTCTTCCAAGTTAAAAACTTGAGATCTGCCAAGACAGAGGCTCAAAGGGGATTGCATTAGCTGAGCAATGCAAACATTCAGATCCCAGGCGGAGCTGGTTCCCGAAGAGGAGGGTTATTGTGAAGTAACCCCTTGAAAACTTGGAAAACACAGGTGAGAGGAGAGGAAACTGGTTTCCTGCAGAAACAAAAACAGAAACAGCTGTAGATGAACCTTCAAAGTAGCTGGTTTGAGGCCTAGGAATTTAAGTGGACCAAATAGTCCAATAAAATGGCCAAGTCAGCAATTCTGGTACAATTTGCCTCTCAGAACACCAGAAGGAAAACCTCTTCCACTTGGAGTTGTAAGTGGCCCTGGTAGAAGGCTTCCTAGAAGCCTTCAAAATATCAGGACACCTTGAGAAAGGTGTAATCAGCAAATTCTAACTCCTCAAGAACCAGGCCTTGAGGTGGAGGGACTTGAGGTCGGATACACACTCTCCCTGTGCACAGGTCAGCAGGTCGTGGATCCTGGGCAAGGTCAGGGAGGTAGAATGTCAGGGACAGGAGAAGGGGTACCAGGGCTGCCTGGCCCAGTCTGGAGCAATCAGAATCACTTTGCAGGGCTGAGTTCTGATTTTTACTAGTACCCTGAAGAGGAGAGAAAGGGGAAGACATACAGGAACTTCCTTTCCAATCCAACTGAAAGGCCCAGGGGACTGATCCCAGCACTGGAGGCCTGCAACAAAACAGAGGAAGTTGGTGGTTGTCTGGGGCTGCGAAAAGATCCATCTGAGGGTGCCCCATCTGGCAAGACTGACCCCAGCACCTGAAGATTCACAGCCCATTCGTGATGGCCTGAGAAACCCTGCTGAGGGCATCCATGGACATTGTCCTTCCTGGAAGGTGAACTGCTATCAGGGAGGTGTTCAGGGGTAAGCCAGAGACCACAACTTCATTGCTTGTTGCACAAGGCCGAAGACTGAGTGCCTGCTTGCTGATGTACCACATTGTTGTGGTGTTGTCTGTCCTGACTTGGACTACCTTGTTCTGGACAGTAGCTGAAAAAGCTTGGAGAGCTAAGAGAACAGCTCTGAGTTCCAACAGATTGATGTGGAGCAGAGATTCCTGAGGGACCACACTCCTGAGTGGAGAGGTCGCCCAGTGAGCCCCCACCCTAACAGGGAGGCATCCATGGTGAGGTGAGGGAATGAAGAACGGGTAGAAGGGACCCCTGGGTTGGATTGCTTACAGTCTCACCACTGAAGGGCTAGGATCAGGGTTTTGGTCACTGGGACTAATTTGGTAGGGTCCTTCCTTTGAGACCAGTAGGACCTCAAGTGGAACTGGATGTCCCTCATCTGAAACCTTGCTCCTTGCACGACAGCTGTGGAGCGCCATGTGCTAGGGTTGCAGAAAGTGCCTTTGCTGGTCGAGAGACCCGCAGGGTAAAGGAAGATGCCAGGGCACTGATTCTGTCCACTCTTTCCGAGGGAAGAAATGCCCTGGCAGACTTTGTGCTCAACTCTGCACCTATGAAAGTTAGTACCTGCACTGGTTCGAGAACTGACTTTGGAAAATTCAGCAGGAATCCCAGAGAAGTGAGAAGCTGCTGGGTGACTTGCAAGTGGGATTTTACCTGATCTGGAGACTGACCCACTATGAGCCAGTCGTCCAGGTAAGGAAACACAGCAACCCCTTGCCTTCTTAAATGAGCCACTACCACAGCTAGACATTTTGTGAAAACCCTTGGAGCAGAAGTGAGGCCGAAGGGCATTGCTCTGAACTGGTAGTGGCCAGAGGCGTATCGAACCTGAGGTTTACGGTGAGAAGGCCTGATCAAGATATGAAAATAGGAATCCTTGAGTCCAGGAAGCTAGCCAGTCCCTGGCCTTGGGAAGCAAAATCATTGCCAGAGTTAACATCTTGAACTTTGGTTTCAAAAGATGCTTGTTCAGGAATCTTAAATCTAGGATGGGCGCCATTCTCCTGTCTTTTATGGGGTAAGGAAGTACCTCGAGTACAGCCCCTTGCCCTGATGGCAAGGAGGAACCCTTTCCACTGCTTTGCAGTCTAGAAGAGAAGAAACCTCTGCTTCCAAAGCAAAGGCTTCTGGAAGGATTTGCAGGAGTAAAATGTCTGGCTCTCATCTTTGGGAACTGCTTGAAGCTGAGAACCAGACCTTGGCTTACCACCCCAGAACCCATTTGTCCGGAGTTAGGGACAACCAGTTCTGGCTGAAAGAACCAACCTGCCCCACCGGTACAGGAGAATGGCCCTGGACACCCGTCCAGGGTGCCTGTGGCAGCAGCTTTAGGCTGAGGAGAGGAGAGGTCTGCCTGTGCCCGTCTACCTCTGCCTCTGAAAATTCCCCTCTGTGCAAAGGCTGAAGAGGCCTGAACCTGGTAAAAAGGCCTGTGGTAAGGCCTGCCCCTACCCCTGGGGGCATGCCTTTGTGGAGTGGCATGCCTCTCCTTAGCTTGGGCACTTTTGTAGGTAGTTCTGTATTCATCCATCTTTTTCATGTAATTTTCTGTTTGATCCCCAAACAGAGAATTTCCTACCACAGGAAAATCTATAGCCTTTGACTGAGTGTCCTGGGACAGATTAGTGCATCTGAGCCATGCCAACCTCGAGAGCTACAGAAGTGGCCATGACCTGAGGAAACATCATTAACATCAATAGCAGTATGAAATTGAACTTTAGAGCTTCAATGCCATCAGCAGCCACTTGTTCCAACTCACTAACCAGCTGGCCTGGGCCTGCTTGGCCAACTGCAATATAGTGTCCCATCTAGATTTCTGATATCTAGCCACATAAGCCATATAATTAGCCTGTCTGAGTCCCAATGGAGCTACCATATATTGTTTTTTTATACATGGCATCAATCCTCCTGGAATCCTTATCAGAGGATGTGAGGCCAGGGAACATACTTGTATCAGGGCTGCAGCTTGAACAACACCTACATGACTACACTGCTCAGTGGGGAAGTCTGTATCAGGGCCTGATAAGTATACCTTCTGTCCATTTTTTATCTACAGGAGGGACAGAATGAGGACTTTTTAAAATCTTCGTTGTTTGCTTCCTAAATGACTTATGCAAAGGAATAGACAACCTCCTAGACTCTGGAATATCCATCATTTCTACATAATCAGGCTCCTCTTGCTCATCCACAGCCTCCTCTAAAGGGAGCTGGAGGGTTTCTGCAACCTTTTTATAAAACCTAAAAGAGAAGGGGACTCAGACAGCGAAGGGGGAGATTCAAAGGGTCTGTCTGGAGAAATTTCCGGCTCAATGGGCACTTCCAGACCTTCCCAGTCACAAATGCACTGATCAAAATCCTCCTCCCCCTCCTGTGGTTCATAAAAATCCTCAACATCATAATCCTGAACCACTGGACCTGAACGAGCCACCCTTTTCCCAACTATAGGGGGTTCGACAAGTCCCTGAGACAAAGACTGAACAATCTGAATGGCTTTAGCTATCTCTGCAGCAGTTGGAGAGACAATTTTGGACTCCAGACCTGCTGATTTCT
The DNA here is from genome assembly GCA_016271365.2 of Neoceratodus forsteri. Taxonomy (NCBI): domain Eukaryota; kingdom Metazoa; phylum Chordata; order Ceratodontiformes; family Ceratodontidae; genus Neoceratodus; species Neoceratodus forsteri. Next base: position 427,301,817 of record CM028138.1, read on the forward strand.
TTGTCTTTAACTGGGACTGGTTCCTCCAACCAGCGTTCCTTTGCCGAGGAAGTCTCGCCTGGTCAGAGGGCACTCCCTCTGGTCCAGTGGGGTACTGGACGGGCTGGCCATCGGGTCAGCGGACTTCTTGGCCTCTCGTTCCCTGGAGCCGGCCCAATCTCTTTTCCAGGGTGGCTGCAGGAAATTTCTACACACCTGGCAGTCTGACAGGAGGTGGTCAGCCCCAGACAATGAGACAGAGTGGTGTGTGGGTCAGCCTTGCAAAGGCTTCCCACAGACATCACAGTGTTGAAACCCAGTGGGCCCGGATTTTCTTTTGGGTTTCTCAGACATAATGCCAGCCTAACCAACAAACTTGCCCTTTAGCGGCCGTGCCAAAACAGACACCATATCGGTTCTAACCGTGTCAGGGTATTGGAAAAAACCCCAAAAAATAAAGGTTTTTAGAACCGATAAGAACCGGTCACCGCACTTCTACAGCCCAAAATTGAAAAATAAGCAAACCGATCGGTTCAGACTGAACCGATAATGTATTCCACACAGACTTTAATTTTTGTACTTACGGTTTTACCAGATAGAGCTTTTGACGAAACGCGGTAATTTTAAAACATTGCGGTTCAAATGAACCGAATAAACTCGCTTGAACATAAAGCAGCCGAGCTGAGGGAGCTGATCTCCGAGCGACTGTTCAGTGAAAGCGGAGTAAAGAATCTGGCAGTTTCATTTGAAACTAGCCAGATAGAGCTTTGAACAGCGCCCTCGCGCTGTGGAACTCCAGATTACTCTGGAGTTAACTGTTTCCTCTCCGGGGCAGTTCAAGTGCAGTGGCTAACTGCATTAGGTCCTATAATAGCAAGACTTCATGGTGTTTGAACTTCATTTCCTATGTGCACAAGGCCGGAGACCGAGGGCCCCCTTGCTTATTGATATATCACATTGTGGTGGTATTGTCTGTCCTGATCTGAACTACTTTGTTCTGAACAGACTTGGAAAAAGCTTGAAGTGCTAGAAACACTGCTCTGAGTTCTAATAGATTGATGTGAAGCAGAGATTCCTGAGGAGACGACAACCCTTGGTTGGTCAGGTCCCCCAAGTGGGCTCCCCAGCCCAAGAGGGAGGCATCTGTAGTAAGGATTAGAGAATGAGACTGAGTGACAAAAGGAACTCCCTTAGACTGTCCTGATCCTGCCACCACTGTAATGCCTGGATCAGGGTTCGAGTCACTGGAATTAGTTTGGTCAGAGGGTCCTTTATCTGAGACCAAAAGGCTCTCAACTGGAACTGAATGTCCCTCATCTGAAATCTTGCTCCCTGCACCACTGCTGTAGAAGCAGCCATGTGCCCCAGGAGCTGCAGAAAATGCCTTGCTGGTCGAGACACCTGGAGGGTGAATGAAGAGGCCAGTGAAATAAGGGTCCTTGCCCTGTCTAGGGGAAGGAAGGCTCTTGCCCTTACTGTATCTAGCTCTGCGCCTATGAAGGTGAGGAGCTGCACAGGCTCTAGAACTGACTTTGAAAGATTCAGAAGGAAACCTAGAGAACTGAGCAGTTGCTGAGTTATCTGTAGGTGTAACTTGACTTGGTCTGGAGACTGGCCTACTATGAGCCAGTCGTCCAAGTATGGAAAGATGGAGATCCTTTTTCTTCTTAGGAAGGCAATTACTACTGCCAGGCATTTTGTGAACACCCTTGGAGCAGAGGTTAGGCCGAAGGGCTTTGCTCTGAATTGGTAATGGCCTGAGGGCAGGTCGAACCTGAGGTATTTTAGGTGGGAGCTTCTGATGAGAATATGGAAATAGGCATCCTTGAGGTCCAGGGAGACTAGCCCGTCCCCTGGCCTTAGAGAGGGTAGAATCATTCCCAGAGTCACCATTTTGAACTTTGGCTTTACAAGGTGCTTGTTTAAATATCTGAGGTCCAGGATGGGCCGCCACTCTCCTGTCTTTTTGGGGGTTAGGAAGTACCTGGAGTACAATCCTTTCCCTTTGTGTAGGGGTGGAACCCTCTCTATGGCTCTCAGAGCCAAGAGGGAAGAGACCTCTGCCTCTAGGGCCAGTGCCTCTGAGGAGTTTGCAGGTGGAAAGGATCTGGTTCTCATCTTTGGAAATTTTTTGAAGCTGAGAACCAGTCCCTGGCTTACTACTTCCAGGACCCATTTGTCTGATGTTAAAGACATCCAGTCCTGGACAAAGTAAGCCAGCCTGCCCCCTACAGGTGGTGGAGAATTGGCCCTGGCAATCCCATCAGGGTGCCTGTTTGGCAGGGGCTTTAGGCTGGGGGTGGAAGCAGGCCTGCTTATACCCGCTGCCCTCCCTCTGAAGAACCCCCTATGAGCATAAGCAGAAGAGGAGGCCTGGGCTTGGTAGAAAGGCCTATGAAAAGGCCTGCCCCTACCCCTGAATGCTGCCTCTGGGGAGTGGCTTGCCTTTCCTTGGCCTGAGCACTCCTACAGGTGGTCCTGTATTCATCCATTTTCTTCCATGCATTCTCTGTTTGCTCCCCAAACAGAGATTACCTCTAACAGGAAAATCCGTGGCCTTAGTCTGGGTATCCTGAGACAGGCTAGTACATCTGAGCCAAGCCATCCCACTGAAGGGCCACAGATGTAGCCATGACTCTAGATGAAACATCATTGGAGTCCACTGCAGCATGGAATTGCACCTTGGATACCTCAATACCATCCGCAGCCACCTGCTCCAGCTCCTTGGCAAGCTGTCCAGGGACCTGTTTAGCTAAAAGCCATTACAGTGTCCCATCTAGATTTCTGATATCTAGCTGTATAGGCCATATAATTAGCCTGCCTGAGTCCCAAGGATGCTGCCATGTACTGCTTTTTGCCACAGCATCAGTCCTCCTGGAGTCCTTATCTGGGGGTGTGAAGTCAAGGGTATATTTGCCTTATCACAGGCAGCAGCCTGCACTACCACATGGCTGCATTGCTGGGTAATGAACTCCATATCTGAGCCTGAGAGAGTATACCTCTTGTCCATTCTCTTGTCCACAGGAGGTACAGAATTAGGAGTTTTAAAATTTTCATTGTCTGTTTCCCAAAGGACTTATGAAGGGGAATAGACAGTCTCCTGGACTCTGGGATATCCATCATTTCAACATAGTCAGGCTCCTCCTGGTGAGCCCACAGCTTCTTCCATAGGAAGCTGCAGAGTTTCAGCCACTTTTTTGTAGAACATAAAATGGGAAGGGACTCAGAATGCCTGGAGGAGGAAACCCCTGAAGGTCTGTCTGGGAGATGTCCGGGTCAATAGGCACATCCAGACTTTCGTAATCACCATCACTATCCTCATACTCTCCTTCCTCCTCCTCCGGTTCATAGAAATCTTCTAAATTATAATCTGGAACCGGGGGAACCGACCGAACCGAGCCCCTTCCCGATGGTGCCGGTTTGGTCGGAACCGGGGTGAGCGACTGAACAATCCTTATCGCTTTGGCTATTTCATCAGCGGTCAGAGAAAGAATTTGTGGATCCGCACCGGCTGATTTATCCCTTCTTTTTCTTTTAACCGGAACCGACTCCTCGAATTCGGTTTTACCCCAACCGAAAGTATCGCCCTGGTCAGAGGGAACTCCTTCTGGTTCGGTCGGAACCGAACCGGGCTGGCCATCTGGGTCAGCGGACTTCTTGGCCTCTCTTTCCCTGAGCCTACCAACTCTCTTTTCCAGGGTAGCTGCAGGAAAATTCTTACAAATCTGGCAGTCTGAATTGAGGTGGTCAAACCCCAGACAATAAACACAGGTGGTGTGGGGATCAGCCTTAACAAAGACTTCCCCACACACACTACAGTGTTGAAACCCAGTGGGCCCGGTTTTTCTTTTGGGTTTCTCAGACATGGCCAGTCCTAACAAAAACTTACCCTTTTTTCGGCAATCTGCCAGGCAAGACACCCTTATCGGTTCCTGACCGTGTTATGGGTCATGGAAAAAATCATAATGAAATCAGTTTTTTAGAACCGATAAGGACCGGTTACCACACTCTAAAAGTAGAATAAACTTTGTTTTGAACAACCTGATCGGTTCAAACCGAACCGATCCCATGTTTACAAGTTCCACACAGAAGAACAAGGAAAATAAACCAATCTAGTACTCACGATACCACAAACAGAGTCTGAACCGACAGGTAAACGATTAAATTCGGTCGCAAACCGAGAAAAATGGTTCTTTAACCGACAACTTGAACCGAGCAAAGGAGAAATCTCCGGAACAACTGTTCAGTGAGGCGGAGTAAAGAATCTGACGGTTTAATTTCAAACAGCAGCAGACAAGAGTCTCAACCGAGCTCGAGCTCAGCGTTCCATGCCTGGCATGGAAAGTTAACTCTTTCATCTCCGGGGCAGTTCAAAGGTTGGACATCACTGCAATATGTCAGAAAACAGCAAGACTTCATGTTGTTTGAAATACACAGAGAATGTCTGTCTGCTTTTGCTACAAGTTGCCCACAAGACTCACAACATTTAAAACCTGTAGGTCCTGTGCGTTTTTTAGGTTTATCTAAATGGACCTCTGACATTGATAGACAAAAAGATTACTTCACAAAGAAACGTTATTCAAATTACCTCGGAACTGGAGGTTCTTTAAGTATAACTACCGCTAACAGTTCCTGGAACCGATCGCTATTCGGTTCCTGAAGAAAAAGGAACCGATAAAATACAGAAATTTAAACAAAAATAAAGTGGTTCAAGGAACCGATTGCTAAATGTATAAAATAACGCAAAACTGAGGTAAAAACCTCCCAAATAGACGCGGAACCCTCGGTTCCAAGGAACCATGAGGGAACCGCGAATAAAGACAAAAAACTACTATAACACTAATAAAATATACTGAACAATGTTTCTAAGGCAGCAATTGAAAATTAAACTAAAATTTAGTACTTATCCACAGATAAACTTTATTCTGAAGACAGTTCAAGGAGAGCTCTCCGGGATGTCCTTACTAGGCAGGTGGAGTAAAGAATCTGAAGCACTCAGAGTGCAACAGTTGCTAGGGCAGCAGTTTGAAAGTGGCATGAGCTAATTGAGAATTCCATAATTTGCATAAAATTCAATTTCTCCGGGCAGTTCAACACAGGAGGCTGACTGCATTAAGTTTAATCATAATGTGTGATTCCTGGGGTTAGAAATGAAAATTACGTACCTACCGTAATTGTTGATCTTTCTGTGTACCTTCACCATTCATCACTACCTGGGTATAGCTCACCGGAGCTAGGACCCCCGCGGGAGACTTTTTTTTCCCCATGGTCGGAGTAGACGTCGGGGCCGGCACCGCCCTCGAGGCCGACGTTCTGTGTGGTGCCGACGTTCTGTGTGGTGCTCGAGGGTTGGCAGTTAGCGGTTGTCAACTCCGCTCCAGCCCTGACACGCCGGAGAGTGTACGGAAGGGAGGGTGGGATGAGGCAAGAGAGCCTAAGGGATAGATAAAAGGAAAGGAAGAATAAACCAAAAGGAGAAATAAACAACTAAGGCGACAGAGGGAGGAGAATTAGAAAAGGAAACTGGGGAGAGGGGGCCCCAGTCTCTGGAAAGAGAAGGGGGAGGAAGGGAAAAATAAGGGGAGGGAGGGGGGAAAAGAATAGTACATCCTCAGAAGCGGAGATGCACAATGTGATTTCAGGGAACAAGGTCCAGACCTGGACTATAAAGGACAGCTGCAGGACGAATGTCGCAGCGTGGGTCTGAAGACGACCTACAAGGAGTGCAGGCTGAGGGTGCTTCTCAATTCCCCCCCCCCAAACCCAAAGTAAAGGAGGGGAGAACATTTTTAACAGCCAGAGGCTTCAAAGAAACAATGTGGCCTCAAAACTGAGCTCACGAATAATCAAAATATAGAAGAGGGAGAAGAAAAAGGGACACCCCTCCCCTCACTCCGAGACCCCTCTGGAAAGGGGGAGGCCCTCTTCAAACTCAACAACAGCTAAAGGGTTTACCCCGTGTGTCTCCACAGTCCCCTCCCACCTACACACAAGGGAGAGGACAGCAAGGAAAAGAAAGACACACGGGGAGCGGTGGAGTCCAGAGACTGAGGCCCAGGGGGAAGGTGGGTGGGATTTAGTGATGAATGGTGAAGACACAGAAAATCAACAATTACGTAGTGCATGCACTTTCATATCTTATCTGTGTCAATCTTCACCATTCATCACTACTTGGGTGAGTACCGAGCCCCACCCTCCGAAAGGGGGTGGGTACTCAGAACACCCTAAGGGACCAGGCCCCTTAGCCTCCAGTGGGTGAGACACTGAAGGAGAGAACCCTTACAAACCTGGGGAGGCCTGAGATGGTCCAGGTGAGACAGGGATCCCCCATGGGGGAAGGAAGGCGCCCTGAAAGTCGTCGTCTCACCCTTCAGGAGAAGAGATGGGTTCTCCGGTAGGCGGAGTAACTCAACCTACGCCGGGCCAGGGGTGACAAACGGGATAGGCGGAGCCATGCTGTCCACCAAAGGCAGATTGCTGTCCCTACCACTCTGGAAGCTATCTCACTGGCATCATAAGATGCCCTTGCTTGGTGCCCTGCTAGCTCCAGGCCCCATGCAGAGAGGGCGATGGCTTGCCTGGTTTCCTCCGAATCAGGCATCGAAACTAGGAGTTGTCCTAGCCTGGACCACAAGAACCTGTCAAAGGCTGCAAAGTGGGCCTGATGTACTGCAATTGACATGGAGATCTGTGCCGAGTAGAACACTCGTCTCCCCCAGAAATCGAAGTTCGCAGAGTCCGAATCTGGAGGGCGGTCACAGTAGGGAGCACGAGGCCCTGAGGGGGTGTCCAGGGAGGACAAACCCGAAGAGGGATGAGGCAGAGAACCTGGAGACCCTGGGGGATCGCGATACCGCTGGCGTAAGTCCCTTGGGGCTGGAACAGTGGAGAAGGGACAAAGCCAGAGCCGATGCGATGCTTCCTGAAAAGGAACAGGCCAGGCAGGAGCCACCAAGTGGGCCGCACTGAATTCACCTAAGACGGCACGCGTCACATGCTCGGGATTGCTGATAGGTATGGGGGTCAGGTGGAGCTTGTCCAACATCCTCACATGGAAGCGCTGATAGGACGACAAATCAGACGCTGGGGATATGTGGACCGAGGGTTCCTCTCCCTCAGTAGAGGGAGAAGAGGAGGAAGATGAGCTCCCAAGTTCAAGGGTCGGCTGCACGGGGGCAGAGTGAAACACCTGCTGGTCCAGGGCATGGAGGTAGGTGGGAAAAAATGCAGCCGATCCTCTGAATTGTTCCCAAGTAAGAGGCCCGCGAGGACCAGAAATACCTGGGGCTACCGGGGATGGAGACAGAGGCTCGGAGGGCAGGCTCCTGGCAACAGGAGAACAGTCTCTGTCAGGGCAGGGAGGCCAACAGGAAACCCTTCGCAAGGACGGGAACCCAAAGCTGCTGCAGCTAACAGCCGTTCAACTGGGTCGGAACGGTCACAGCTGTGCCCCAAAGAAAAAATCCACCATGAGGTGACCAGGACCGTGTGAGTCCAGAAGGACGGCCCCTGACCTCAGAAGTAAAAGTCCTCCTCGCAAAATCCGTCAGGGAAAGCCGAGGGCATGCGTTACGGCTCCTACCAGGACCCGGCTGGGACCTAGGAAGGGCTCGCTGCGCCACACCACTTCCTCTCAACCCTTCAGAGTCAGAGAGGGACCTCGTCCTCTTAGCCACTAACCTAGGCAGCTGGCATCCCCAAATAGACTCAGAGGAGTCCACCCAGAGAACCGTACCCTCCCCCTCCTGATGCGCCTTGGGTTGCCCCAAACTTGGACTGTCCAAACACATCAAGGAGGGGGTACCTCAACTGAAGAAATATCCTCACTAGTGACCTCAGGCTGCTCAGCAGTAGCCACAGAGGCCACCGCTGGCCAGTCAGACCCCCCGACCCTGAGGTCTACCGGTGAGAGCTGAATTCCAGAAGGGGGAGAGTAGGGCTCGAAGTGCTGGAGACAGAAGGATCTGAAGAATCCGGAAGCCAGTCCGGATCAGATCCAGAATCCGCCTCCGAAAAGGTAGACTCTGAGGCCTGATGCCAGACGACCCCACGGGCTCCTCCGGTTCCCGGGCCCCGAGGTCGGGCACTCTGAGATTCAAAGCCCCCAGCAGCAGCAGAGGATAGCACAGCCTCATGCAGACACCGTGAACGGCGCCGGAGTTGGGCGCGACCCCAAGCATGGCTCCACACTCCTCCCTGCCGCCGCTGAGTGCCAAATCCAAAGTGGCACCGTGCTCGGTGCAGACATCTACCCCGGTGCCGCGAATGACACCGAAGGTAGACCTGGTGCCGAAGACCGGATCGATGGTGACCCCAGCGACCAGAACCAGGCCCAGAAAGCTCCAAACTACCAACCCCGACACCGCAAGCAGAATCAGGGAGACACGGTGCAGAGGATAGGCCCGACGCTGGCCGTGGCATTGCCCTCCGAGCCCATGGTGCCGCGAACGGCGTTGGGACCGAAAGCGACACTGGGGGACAGCGTCGAGGACGGTGCCAACCCGGTCCCGAGGGACCCGGAACGCGACACAGAAGGAGCCTCCACTACCAAAGTAGCGATTGTCAGGACGGTACCTCCCGACTGACCCCCAAAAGGGTCAGCCTGGGCCTCCTACACCGTGGAAGAAACCTTCGCCGTGGCAAGGCTAGAAAAGGCAGAGGTTCCCTCCTCCGCAGGCTGTATAGGACCGAGAGGGGACCCAGAGGAAGGGCCGAGAGTCCTGACCTTGGCTTGACGACTGCGAATCCATCCTCCGAAAGTCGGCAGTGCACGTCCAATTTTCCACGCGTGAATCTCAATGACACGGCGGTCCATGGAGAAACAGTTATCCATATCATGTCTGGGGCCGAGGCAGGAGAGACAACTGTCATATTGGTCCGTTACAGAGTAAAGGCCACCACAGGGGCACCGATGCATGGGGCCGGGGGGGGGTGCCCCGCTATCGACGCCTTCTTGCCCCCTGGACGAGATATGACCGGACAAAAAATTAAATAAAACATAATACTTGATGCCGCTTTACAAAAAGGAAAGATCTTACCGGTGTCGTAGAACCGACGTTGAGCAGATGTCAGAACCGAGGCAACACTAAACAACGACGGAGTAGGCTGCAGGAATCTCTTCAGTCTCGCACGCAGGATCCTCACTGGACGGCGGGAGAGAAAGAACTGGGGCTGGGGTGAGTCGACAATGGCTAACTGCCAACTCTCGTAGCCACGCAGAAACGTTGGCCCCCGAGGACTGTGCCAGCCCGATGTCAACCCCATGGGGAAAAAAATACTCCCGTGGGGGTCCTAGCCTGGGTGAGCTATACCCAAGTAAGATCAGGAAATAGTCCCAATACTGATCCCCGGGGGACCCCTGCCCTTACTCTCATAGGTCCTAACAGAGAATTCCCAGTCTTCACCCGTTGTACCCGAGCACTTAGTTCAACTTATAAACTATCCTAAGCTGGACCCTGAAATACCAAGCCTATCCAGCTTCATTAACAATACTTCATGGTCCACCACATCAAAGGCTCCGGCCAGGTTGACAAACACCGCATGTGCCATTGAATCCTCATCATAGGCAGAGTGTGGTGCTCGTCAACTCGACCAGCGCTGTCGCCGTGCTGTGCCCGTCAGAACCCACACTGATGTTGAACCATGAAAGCATGCCTATCTAGATAGGACACTAGCTGTCTAAACATACATTTCTCTAATAGTTTTCCCAATATTGGCAATAGCAAAATGGATCTATAATTTGTGACATTCATCCTGTCCTCATATTTAAATATTTGACACCTTCAGAAAAGAAAAAAACTACCCACCATAGTAATACTGTTTCTTCCAAGGTGTCCTTTAGTATCAGTAACAGCATGCAGTTGGTGGCTAGGTTGTACTGCCTCGGAGATGGAGACTGTGGTAATGAAAGGAGTGAATTAACCAATCAAAAAGAAGCTAGAGGGTGTGCTGAGAGAAGCCTGCCCAGGGGGCATCAGAATTTTTTCAAAGACGAAATAGGAACATGCCTGTAATTAAATGTGAACCAACAGGATTTAAAAATCATGCAAAAGTATGAAACATGAACCATTAGAAACCATGTAACTCTGTTATAAAAAACCTGGTTCCAAAAGTCAAAGAACAAGAAGCAGAGCCCCCAGAAAGGTTATCCGAGGAGGAAGGAAGGGAGCTTACTGATGTTAAAGGACACCTTGGAAGAAACAATATTACTACTGTGAGTAATTTTTCCTTTTCACCCCAGGGGTCCTTTAGCATCAGTAACAGTATGCAGACTACAAAGCAGTGTAGTTGGGAGGCAGGTAGAGAACCTACTTAGGGAAGAGGCCTGCCAAATTTGGCATCAGACCTGGAATACATATCCAAACAGCAATGCTAAATGAAGGTGTGTATAGATTTTCAGTTGGCTGCTTTGCAGACATCGAGTAAGGGGATATCCCTTGCGGCTGCCACTGTGGCTGCAGTGCCCCTGGTAGTGTGAGCCCTGAGGCCCTCAGGGGGCTTTTTACCAGCTTTGTAGTAACAGAACTGGATACAAGAGACTATCCAACGAGAGACAGTCCCTCTTAGTGGCTGGTCTTCCCTCTTCCTACTTCCCCATAGGTGAGGAAGAGCTGGGTGGTAGAGCCCCTAAACTGCTTGTTATGTTCCAAGTAGTAAGAGAAAGCTCTTTCACATCTAAGCTGTGCAGCCTCTGTTCTCCAGGAGTGGACTGTTCAGTGAAGAAAACAGGAAGGGTGACAGACTGGTTAAGGTGGAATTCAGAGAATACCTTAGGCAGGAACTTCCTGTTTGTTCTGAGCTCTACTTTATCCCTGTGAGGGATAATGTAGTTAGGTTCCATGCAAAGTGCCTGCAACTCAGAAATACTTCTGGCAGAGGTGATGGCAACTAAAAAGACGGTTTTCCAAGTGACGTGTTTCAGATGCGCGGAAGCCATGGGCTCAAAGGGTGGCTCCATGAGATGAGCAATACAAAAATTGAGATCCCAAGGGGGAGCAGGTTCCCCGACTGGGGGCTGTAGGTGGAGAAGGCCTTTAAAGAACTTTTTGAAAATAGGCAATGAAATTATTGACTTTTCTTTGCCTATGGACAGATGAGAAGAAATTGCAGCGAGGTGCAGTTTTAAGGATGATGCTTTAAGGCCTGAGGCCTGTAAGTGCACCAAACAGTCTAAAAGACTGGGGACTGATGCTTTGAGAGGATTCATTCATTTTTTTCTGCACCAGAAGGAAAATCCTTTCCACTTGGCAGCATATGTTTTCTTGGTACTAGGCTTATTGGCCATCCTCAGGATCTTAAGAACCGACTCCGAATAGTGAGTTTCTGGGAACTCTAGCGCCTCAAGAGCCAGGCTTTAAGGTGAAGAAACTGCACATTGGGATGTCACCCCTAGCTGAGGAAGAGTCAGGAGAGAGTGACTGAGAGGAAGCTGAATAGGTTTGCTGCAGGCCAGGGCTAGCAGGAGAGAGTACCATGATTGCCGTGGCCAGTCCGATGCCTCTAGGATCATTGTTGCAGACTAGGATCTCTGCTTCAGCAACACTCTGTGAACCAGAGGGAAGGGAGGAAAAGCATAAAGGAACTTCCCTGTCCAATCCAAGGTCAGAGCATTTGTTGGGAGAGTTCCCTGTGCAGTGGGTCTGCAACAGTACAGAGGAAGTTGATGATTGAGGTGGGAGGCAAACAGATCCATCTCTGGGGTGCCCCACCTCCTGAACACTGTGGCAAGGACCTGTTTGTTCAGAGTCCATTCGTTGTGCCCCTGGCTGATGCAACTCAGGGCATCTGCTATGGTGTTGTCCTTGCCAAGGAGGTGAATGGCTGTGAGGCTGATGTCGAGGCAGTAAGCCAAAGACCAGATCCTCAATGCCTCTGTGCAAAGCACGGAAGACCTTGTGCCACCCTGCTTGTTTATGTAAAACATTGCAGTGGTATTGTCTGTTCTGATTTGCAGTGTGTGGTCTTTCATCTGCGGTGCAAAGATTTTCAGGGCAAGTTAAACGGCCCAGAGTTCCAGAAGGTTGATGTGATTTTCAGATTCCCCTGGAGTCCAATTGCCACTGACAGAGTGACCCTGTAGATGAGCTCCCCACCCCAGGAGGGAGGCATCTGTGGTAATGATCTTTGAGGGTGCAGGAAGTTGGAAGGGAACCACTACCGATAGGTTGGCTGGATCCTTCCACCTGTCCATGGCTTGGAGGACGGGCTTTGTTACTGGAACCAACCTGGACAGTGTGTGCTTTCTTTGGGACCAGTGAGATTGCAAGTGATACTGAATGTCCCTCATCTGGATTCGGGCTTTTGATACGACTGCTGTCATTGATGCTTTGTGTCCCAGAAGCTTTAGGAAGTGCCTTGCTGCTCTGGGTTGGCCCAGAACAAAGGAACTTGCTATTGCTAGGAAGTTTCCAATTGTGTCTGCTGGAAGAAAGACCTTGCCCCTTTGAGTATCCAGCTCTGCTCCTATGAATTTGAGGAGCTGAGCTGGAGTCATATGGGACTTCTTTTCATTTTTAAGGAAGCCCAGAGACTGCAAGTTTTGCTTTGTGAGGGTGAGAGCCTCCTTGACCTGCAGAGGAGACTTGCCCATCAGGAGCCAGTCATCTAAGTATGGGAAGACTGAACTGCCCCATTTTCTGAGGTAAGCAGCTACTACAGCTAGGCACTTGGTGAATATCCTTGGGGCTGAAGTAAGGCCAAAAGGCATGGCTGTAAATTGGTAGTGTCCTGATGGCAGCCTGAACCTTAGGTACTGTCTGTGGGATTGCCTTACTGGAATGTGAAAATAGGTGTCCTTGAGATCTAGGAAAACTTGCCAGTCTCCCTGCTGAAGGGAGTGAATCACTGTTTTATGAGTGACCATTTTGAATTTTGGTTTGAGTACGTGCCTGTTTAAATGCCTTAGGTCAAGAACAGGTCGTTGCTCCCTGTTTTTCTTCTGTGCCAGTAAGTATCTGGAACTGAGACCTTCTCCTCTCTGTGAGTGAGAGACTGGCTCTATTGCTTTTGCTGCTTGCAGATTCTTCACTTCCAGCTCCAGAAGTCGTCTTTCTGATGGAGTTTGGGGCTTTGATATGAAGGGACCCTTGAGAGGTGGAAGCTTCCTGAACTGAAGGGATAGGCCCTTTTCTACTACCTCCAGAACCCAGACATCTGTAGTGATGTGTTTCCAATTTTGGAGACAGTGGGAAAGCCTGCCTCCTACTGGTAGAGGGGAGGCGACTCGGGAGCTGGAGTCAGGCTTAGACGGAGTGGCAGGAGCAGAGGTGGAAGTTCCTCTTCTTTGCCCTCTCCTGCCTCTACCTCTGTAGAACCCTCATCTGTGTATAGTCCACTGGCATGGGATAGGGAAAAAAGGACATAGGGAAGTAACCCCTGCCCCCTTTACTCTGAGCTTTCTGGGAAGGAGTTTTCGGCTGATCCGGATTACTCTGGCAGGTAGCTTTGTATTCATCTACTTTCTTCATACAGGTTACCGTTGTGTCACCAAAGAGGGAGTTCTGTTCACAGGGAAAGTCCACAGCTTTGGATGGGTGTCCTGCGATAAGTTGGTTGTTCTCAGTCAAGCAAAGCGCCTGAGAGAAATGGCCCGTGCCATAACTCTGGAGGCTGCATCATTACTGTCTGTTGTCATGCAGAATTAGAACTTGGTTGCTTCCAGGGCAGTTTTTGCTGTCTCCAAAATGTCACTGACCATTGTATCTGACTTGCGTGTAGCAATGGCCATGACTGAGTTCCATAAAGCCTCCCGATAACTGGCTGTGTAAGCAAAGTAGGAAGAAAGGCGCAGAAGGAGAGAAGCTTAAGTATAAGTTTTCTTAGCCATAAAATCAAGTCGCATGGAGTCCTTCTCAGGAAGGAGAGAGGGACAATGGCCTTGTCACAAAGCAGCCTGCTGAACCACACCTTCGTGGCTAGGACGCACATACAGGAAATCAGTGTCAGTTTCAGAAAGCTGATACTTTTTTATCTGTTTTCTTGTCTACTCCAGACAGAGAAGCAGATGTCCAAAGCGCTTCATGGTATTCTTTCTGAAGGCTTTATAAATAGGGAGGACTAATTCTTTGGAGGGGGAAGACTCATCATCTCCCTGTAGTCTGTTCTCCTTATCCTCCTGTGTGGACTCCTGTGAGGGGATATGCAGGGTGTCCACCATGTGCTGCAAAAAAGTAAGCATGGAGGGAAGTATCCTCCTGATCACTGGGAGAAGTACGAAAATTAGGATTAGGGGAAACATCAGGTTCTAGTGGGTCCTCCCCCATTGTCCTCATCCTCATCTCCAGGTTAGCAACCTGCCTCAGAGGGAGCAGCACTGGGAGGGTGGCTAGCAGTGGCAGAATTAGAAAAAATAGATCCCATGCCCTGCAGACTTTGACAAAAATGCCAGACTTTAGCCATTTCTTCCAAAGAGGGCACATCTCTCTGTATATCTGGGAGAGTGTGCCCCTGCGGCTCTGTATTTTTTTTGTTTTGTCTTTTGGTTTTTTGCCCACTGAAGATTCTCCTTGCTTAGGTGTGGGAGTGGCAGTGGTATGTTTCTCTTTAAGAGGCTGTTTAGCAGGCACTTCATCAGTGACCTGATCAGATTTTCTTTTATGGCTCGGTACTTCATCAGCACCTTTAGTAGTCCTAGGCTTGTTAGGCACTTCATCAGCACCTTTATTATCTTTTCTTCTAGAGAAAGCTTCATCAGCCCTCTTACTGCCTTTGGAGTTAGAGGGCACTTCATCAGCACCCTTCTTATTGATATTTTTAGGCTTCGAGGGCACTTCATCAGCACCCTGATGTGAAGTTTTACTTTTAAGAGGCCCTTCATCGGCAACCTTTGTTCCTGACTTAAGAACCGAGGATGATTTCTCTTCTGAAGCCATAATTCTTAGCCTCTTTGCTCTGTTTCTTAAAGTTTTGGCACAAAATTTAGAGCAAAGTGAACAAAAATTAGCTAGACCTAAGCACCTTAAACACAGGTAGTGGGTATCAGCTTTAGCCACAATTCTGTGGTACTTTAAACAATTTTTAAAACGCGCAGGTCCAGTCCTCTTTTTTGGCTTTTCTGACATGCCAATGTAAAGAAAAGCGAAGTAGATTGGTTCCCAATAGGGAGAAAAACAAAAATGCGGTCGGTTCCCTTGCGGTAAAGAACCGTTATTTAAACAGTCAAAATTGCAGTAAGAGTGAGAAAAAATAGTGGTACCCAGTAAAATAAAGTAATCGTTATAAAAACAAGGTGAGGAACCATAAAAATACACAAAACGTGGTTACTTTTTACCTCAGAAAAACATTCTGGAACCGCTGAGAAAAATCAAGCTCGAACCTAGCATTCCATCATTTGCATAGGTTCTATTAACTATTTCGGCTCTGGGACAGTCCTATGGTGAGACCATACTGCATTAGTCAGAATACAGTACGATTTCCTGGAGTTTGAAAAGTTAGCTTTCTTAAGATATGAGAGAGAGAGAGAACCTCAGAGTCAGTGTTTTTCAGTCAGTTGGGAAAATTCTGATGCCCTCTGGGCAGGCTCCTCTCACCACACCCTCTAGCTCCTTTCGGATTGGTTAATTCACTCCTTTTATTACCATAGTCTCCAACTCCGAGGCAGTACAACCTAGCACCAACTGCATACTGTTACTGATGCTAAAGGACCCCCGGGGTGAGAAACTCTGAAAAAAACAGGTTACTCACCTATAACTAGTTCTAGGAGAGGTGTATGTTGTTCTTCCACCCTTACTGGCATGTCCCTTTCCCCTTTAAGGATCGCCGGAAGTCTTCAAGCTGGCTCCTCCCACCCAACGCGTGTAGAGCAACCCCGGCTCCGCCCCATGACGCCAGATCTCAGCCCGCTGGAAGCTGTGTTGTGCATCCGCAGCCGAGGGTTAGGAATTGGTGGATAAATGTATTTATATATACCACTCCTAGAACTACTGTTACAGGTGAGTAACCTGTTTTTTCTAGGATCGTGGCTATGTTGTTCATCCACACTTATTGGCCGACTCCTAGCAGTTCTCCAGGAGAAGGGAGGCAAGGCGCACACCCCCACTGATACTCACTTGGGAAACAGAGATCGGAGAACTGAGGCCCCAAAACCAGCATCCGGATGTGACTCAAGGTTGATGTGGTAATGGGTACTGAAGGTGTTTGCTGACTTCCAGGTAGCAGCCCGGCAGACTTCCTGGAAGCAGCCACTGATGCAGCAGTATGGCGAGTAGAATGAGATCTTATCCCTCTGGGAAGCTCCATGCCCGCCAACTCATAGCACAGATTTATGCAAGATGTAATCCACCTTGCAATAGTACATTTTGCTGCAGGTCTGCCAGAAGTGACTTCAGCGTAGGTGACAATCAGCTGGTGAACCACTCCCCGAAGCTCCACCGTCCTCTCCTTATCATAGGAGAGAGCTCATCTCAGATCCAAAGTATGGAGCCTGTACTCGGCCTCCGAGGTGTAATTAGGGTAGTATACTGGCAGAGGTAACACCTGGTTAAGGTGAACCTCTGACACCACCTTCGGAAGGAATTTCGGATGGGGGCGTAGGACAACCTTGTCCCTGTGGAAGACCAGATAAGGGGAGTCCACCGAAAACGCCTGGAGAGCCCCTGTCCTTCTGGCAGACGTGATAGCCAACAGGAAGGCCATCTTCCACGACAAGTGTGACAACGCACACTTGTGCATTGGTTCAAACGGCTGCCCATGAGCTTTGCCAGTACCAGCGGAAGATCACACGGAGGTGGAGGTTCATGCACCGGAGGGGATATGTGAACCAGGCCACCTTTGAAAAAGTGCCCAACCACTGTCTCCTGTGCAGTCGGCTGACTGGCCCGCGCCCGGTAAGCAGAGATGGCTGCCAGGTGCACCCTAAGGGTCGATGACCAAAGACCCCCTTTGGACAGAGGCCAAAGGTAGTCGAGAATGTTAGCCACTGGACAGGACAGAGGATCCAAGCCCTTGCCCTGACACCAAATGGAAAACCTTTTCCATTTGAAGGCATAACATTTCCTGGTCGATTCCTTTCTGGATGCCTCCACTACAGTGAGGACATCCTTGGAAAGACCCAAAACCTGGAACTCTAGCCGCTCAGGTACTAGGCTGTGAAGTGCAGGAATTGAAGGTCTGGATGGTATACCTTTCCTGACTGATAAAGATCAGGTCCGGGTGTGCTGGAAGCCGCTCTGGGGCCTGCAGCTGAGGCTGAGGAGATCTGGATACCAGAACTGGAGCAGCCAGTCTGGGGCTACCAGAATCACCTTTGCCTTGTCCCTCCTCACCCTGAGCACCTCCTTGTAGATCAAGTGAAATGGAGGAAAGGCGTAAAAGAGACCTGGGGTGCACGGCCTCGAGAAGGCATCCCCCTGCAGCGAGCCCTGCCTGGGGGGGGCATGAAAGAAAAAATTACTCACCTTAGTAATGTTGTTTTTTCTAATGGAGTCTTGCTGTATTCTGACATATGCAGTGATGTCCAACCTTTGAACTGCCCCGGAGATGAAAGAGTTAACTTTCCATGGCAGGCATGGAACGCTGAGCTCGAGCTCGGTTGAGACTCTATCTGTTGCTGTTTGAACTCAAACCGTCAGATCTTTACGAGTTATACTCACCGGGTGTCCTGTGTGGAAACTGTAAACTTACACTAGCCAACTGGCTACTTAAATATAATAAAAAGATTTTTTTTTGGTCCCAAAACAAAGACTCAAGTCAGGAAACCCAAAAAATAAAACAAAACACAACACCCACACACCCAAACTAAAGGGTGAGAAAAGAAGGGTGGGGCACCTCCCGAGTGCCAACATCTGCTACTGCCCACCCACATCCCAAAACCCAGGTTCTGAGAGGGAGGGGGAGGTCAGAATACAGCAAGACTCCATTAGAAGAAACAACATTACTAAGGTGAGTAATTTTTTCTTCAAACAACATGAAGTCTTGCTGTATTCCGACATACGCAGACTACCAAGCAGTACCTCCATGGAGGAGGGACAGAACCTACTTTGGAAATAGGCTCTGAAGCACTGCTGTGCCAAACCGAGCATTACTCCTAGCCTGGATATCCAGAAAGTAATGCTTGATAAAAGTATGTACTGTTTTCCAGGTGGCTGCTTGACAAATCTTTAAGATAGGAATATCCCTGGCGGCAGCCAGGGAAGCAGCTGTACCTCTGGTAGAGTGAGCCCTCAGGCCTGAGGGTGGGATCCTACCTAGTTTTTCATAGCAAAATTGAATGCAAGAGACAATCCACCTGGCAATAGATCTCTTAGTGGCAGGTTTTCCCTTACCAACCTCGCCATAAGTGAGGAACAGTTGGAGGGAGTCAAACCTGTGACCCTTGGTACGCTCTATGTAATAGCTAAGGGCCCTTTTCACATCCAAACTGTGCAGCCTCCTCTCCTCAGAGGAGGAATGGTCAGTGAAGAAAACAGGAAGAGAAAGACTGGTTAAGGTGGAAATCTGAAACCACCGTAGGCAAAAACTTCCTATTAGTCCTGAGGACCACCTTATCTCTACGGAAAGAGATAAAATCAGGTTCCACTGACAGGGCCTGTAACTCACTTATGTGTCTGGCAGAAGTGATGGCCACCAAGAAAACAGTTTTCCAAGTCAAGTACTTAAGCTCTGCTGAGGACAAAGGCTCAAAAGGGGGTGGCATAAGCTGAGCAATGCAAACATTAAGGTCCCAAGCAGGGGCAGGGTCCCTGAAGGGAGGATTGGTATGCAGCAATCCCTTGAAAAATTTTGAAAATACAGGATGAGCTGAAAGGGAAGAGTGCTTGCCCGCTGAGAGGAAGGCAGACAGAGCTGCCAGATGCACTCTTAGTGTAGCTGGTCTGAGTCCCAAGCTATTAAGATGAACCATATAGTCAAGGATTGTGGGCAGGCCAGCAGACTCTGGAGAAACATGCTTCCCAGAGCACCATATAGTAAACCTTTTCCACTTGGAATTCCAATTGGAAGTGTTTCTGGTGGAAGGCTTTCGAGAAGCCTTTAAGATATCCAGAACACCTTGAGAGAGGTGCAAATCAGCAAACTCTAACTCTTCAAGAGCCAGGCCTTGAGATTGAGAGATTTGAGATTCGGATACCAAACCTTCCCCTGAGCACATGTTAACAGGTTGTAATTCCTGGGAAGAGACAGGGGAAGGTGGACTGCTAAGGACAACAAGAGAGGGTACCAGGGCTGTCTGGCCCAGTCTGAAGCAATCAGAATCACCTTGCAGGGTTGAGACCTGATTTTGACTAGCACCTTGAACAGGAGAGGGAAGGGGAAGCATACAGGAACTTCCCTTCCCGATTGAGAACTAGGGCATCCAGGGGGACTGAGCCCAACACTGGGGGCCTGCAGCAAAAGAGGAAGTTGGTGATTGTCTGGGGCTGCAAAAAGATCTATCTGTGGGGTGCCCCATCTGGAGAAGATCACCTTCAAAATCAGGGGATCCAGGGACCATTCGTGATGGCCCTGAGATATCCTGCTGAGAGCATCTGCCAGGACATTGTCCTTCCCTGGGAGGTGCACTGCTGTAAGAGAGGCGTTCAGGGAATAGGCCAGAGACCACAACTTCATTGCCTCTGTGCACAAGGCCATAGAACGGTGCCCCTTCTTGTTGTGATATATCACATTGTGGTGGTATTGTCTGTCCTGATCTGAACTACTTTGTTCTGAACAGACTTGGAAAAAGCTTGAAGTGCTAGAAACACTGCTCTGAGTTCTAATAGATTGATGTGAAGCAGAGATTCCTGAGGAGACCACAACCCTTGGGTGGCCAGGTCCCCCAGGTGGGCTCCCCACCCCAAGAGGGAGGCATCTGAAATAAGGATTAGAGAATGAGACTGAGTGACAAAAGGAACTCCGTCTTAGATTGTCCTGATCCTGCCACCACTGTAACGCCTGGATCAGGGTTCGAGTCACTGGGATTAGTTTGGTCAGAGGATCCTTTTTCTGAGACCAGAAGGCTCTCAAGTGGAACTGAATGTCCCTCATTTGAAATCTTGCCCCCTGGACCACTGCTGTAGAGGCAGCCATGTGTCCCAGGAGCTGCAGAAAATGCCTTGCTGGTCGAAACACCTGGAGGGTGAATGAAGAGGCCAGTGAGATAAGGGTCCTTGCCCTGTCCAGGGGAAGGAAGGCTCTTGCCTTTATTGTATCCAGGTCTGCCCCTATGAAGGTGAGGAGCTGCACAGGCTCTAGAACTGACTTTGAAAGATTCAGAAGGAAACCTAGAGAAGTGAGCTGCTGCTGAGTTATCTGTAGGTGTGACTTGACTTGGTCTGGAGACTGGCCTACTATGAGCCAGTCATCCAGGTATGGAAAGATGGAGATCTTTTTTCTCCTTAAGAAGGCAACCACTACTGCCAGGCATTTTGTGAACACCCTTGGAGCAGAAGTTAGTCCAAGGGCATTGCTCTGAATTGGTAATGGCCTGAGGGCAGCTCTGAACCAGAGGTACTTTGTGGAGCTCTGATGAGAATATGGAAATAGGCATCCTTGAGGTCCAGGGAAACTAGCCAGTCCCCTGGCCTTAGAGAGGGTAGAATTATTCCAAGAGTCACCATTTTGAACTTTGGCTTTAAAAGGTGCTTGTTTAAATATCTGAGATCCAGGATGGGCCGCCATTCTCCTGTCTTTTTGGGGGTTAGGAAGTACCTGGAATACAATCCTTTTCCTTTGTGTAGGGGTGGAACCCTCTCTATGGCTCTCAGAGCCAAGAGGGAAGAGACCTCTGCTTCTAAGGCAAGTGCTTCTGAAGGATTTGCAGGTGGAAAGGATCTGGTTCTTATCTTTGGAAATGTTTTGAAGCTGAGAACCAGTCCCTGGCTTACTACTTCCAGGACCCATTTGTCTGATGTTAAAGACATCCAGTCCTGAACAAAGTAAGCCAGCCTGCCCCCTACAGGTGGTGGAGAATCGACCCTGGCAAACCCATCAGGGTGCCTGTTTGGCAGGGGCTTTAGGCTGAGGGGTGTAAGCAGGCCTGCTTGTACCCCATCTGCCTCTCCCTCTGAAGAACCCCCTCTGAGCATAAGCAGAAGAGGAGGCCTGGGCTTGGTAGAAAAGCCTATGAAAAGGCCTGCCCCTGCCCCTGAATGCTGCCTCTGGGGAGTGGCTTGCCTTTCCTTGGCCTGAGCACTCCTATAGGTGGTCCTATATTCATCCATTTTCATTCATGTTCTCTGTTTGCTCCCAAACAGAGAATTACCACAACAGGAAAATCCATGGCCTTAGTCTGGGTATCCTGAGACAGGCTAGTACATCTGAGCCAAGCATCCCTACGAAGGGCCACAGATGTAGCCATGACTCTAGATGAAACATCAATGGAGTCCACAGCAGCATGGAATTGCACCTTGGATGCCTCAATCCCATCCGCAGCCACCTGTTCCAGCTCCTTGGCAAGCTGGCCAGAGACCTGTTTAGCTAAGGCCATTACAGTGTCCCATCTAGATTTCTGATATCTAGCTGTATAGGCCATATAATTAGCCTGCCTGAGTCCCAAGGATGCTGCCATGTACTGTTTCTTTGCCATGGCATCAATCCTCCTGGAGTCCTTATCTGGGGGGTGTGAAGCCAAGGGTATATTAGCCTTATCACAGGCAGCAGCTTGTACTACCCCAACATGGCTGCATTGCTGGGTAAGGAACTCCGTATCTGAGCCTGAGAGAGTATACCTCTTGTCCACAGGAGGTATAGAATTAGGAGTCTTTAAAATTTTTATTGTCTGTTTCCCAAAGGACTTATGAAGGGGAATAGACGGCCTCCTGGACTCTGGGATATCCATCATTTCAACATAGTCAGGCTCCTCCTGGTCGTCCACAGCTTCTTCCATAGGAAGCTGAAGAGTTTCAGCCACTTTTTTGTAGAACATAAAATGGGAAGGGGACTCAGAAAGCCTAGGAGGAGAAACCCCTGAAGGTCTGTCTGGGGAGATGTCCGGGTCAATAGGCACATCCAGACTTTCGTAATCACCATCACTATCCTCATACTCTCCTTCCTCCTCCTCCGGTTCATAAAAATCTTCTAAATTATAATCTGGAACCGACCGAACCGAGCCCCTTCCTGATGGTGCCGGTTCGGTCGGAACCGGGTTAGCGACTGAACAATCCTTATCGCTTTGGCTATTTCATCAGCGGTCGGAGAAAGAATTTGTGGATCCGCACCGGCTGATTTATCCTTCTTTTCTTTTAATCGAACCGACTCGGAGTCGGTTCTCCTTGCCGAAGAAGTCTCGCCCTGGTCAGAGGGCACCCTGGTTCGGTTGGAACTGAACTGGGCTGGCCATCCGGTCAGCGGACTTCTTGACCTCCCTTCCCTGAGCCTACCAACTCTCTTTCCAGGGTAGCTGCAGGAAAATTCTTGCAAATCTGGCAGTCTGAATCGGGTGGTCAAACCACAGACAATAAACACAGGTGGTGTGGAGATCAGCCTTAGCAAAGGCTTCCCACACACAACAGTGTTGAAACCCAGTGGCCCAGTTTTTCTTTGGTTTCTCAGACATGGCCAGTCCTAACAAAAACTTACCTTTTTCGGCAATCCGCCAGGCAAGACACCCTTTATCGGTTCCTGACCGTGTTACGGTCGTGTGGAAAACCGTAATAAAATCTGCTTTTAGAACTGATAAGGACCGTTACCACACTCTAAAAGTAGAAAACTTTTTAAATAAACCTGATCGGTTCAAACCGAACCGATCCTACGTTTACAAGTTCCACACAGAAGAACAAGGAAATAAACCTATCTAGTACTCACGATACCACAGACAGAGACTGAACAGACAGGTTAACGGATTAAATTCGGTCGAAAACCGAGAAAACGGTACTTTAACCGACAAACTTGAACCGAGCAAAGGAGAAATCTCCGGAGCGACTGTTCAGTGAGGCGGAGTAAAGAATCTGACGGTTTGAGTTCAAACAGCAACAGAAAGAGTCTCAACCGAGCTCGAGCTCAGCGTTCCATGCCTGGCATGGAAAGTTAACTCTTTCATCTTCGGGGCAGTTCAAAGGTTGGACATCACTGCATATGTCAGAATACAGCAAGACTTCATGTTGTTTGAACAGCCTCAGCTTGGTGTTGTTCCTGGAGGCAAACAGGTCCACCATTGGTTTGCCCCAGTGGGAGAACAGGCTGTAAGCTACCTCTGGATGGAGAGACCACTTGTGGGATGTCTCACCTAAGTGGCTGAGAGCATCTGCCAGATGGTTTGAGGCTCCTGCCACATGAATGGCTAGATCATCTGCTTCCAGATGGTTGACAAGGGTCTAGATGTGGAGCACCTCCCTGCAAAGCAGACAGGAATGCGCGCCGCCCTGTTTGTTGAGGTAGTACATGGTCATGGTAATGTCCATCTGGACTTGAACCACTTGACCCTGGAGCTGAGGAGCGAAAGCGGACAGT
The DNA here is from genome assembly GCA_016271365.2 of Neoceratodus forsteri. Lineage (NCBI taxonomy): Eukaryota > Metazoa > Chordata > Ceratodontiformes > Ceratodontidae > Neoceratodus > Neoceratodus forsteri. Next base: position 427,325,157 of record CM028138.1, read on the forward strand.
GCCAGTTTGACTGCTCTGATCTCCAACAGGTTGATGTGGTATCGGGACTCCTTAGGGGTCCAGAACCTGTGGGCCCTTCTGTCCCGCATGTGGGCTCCCCAGCCAATGAGAGAGGCATCGGTCATGAGGACGGCCGTCGGCTCGGAGCGGACAAAAGGGATCCCTTCCTGCAACCAGTCTGGGGCGGTCCACCATTGGAGAGCGTCCCATATCTTCTGGGTTACAGTGATCAGCAGGTCGAAATGACCATCGCGCTGAGTCCACTGGGCGGCCAGCTCCCAATGGAGGGGGCGCATGTGCCACCGGGCCCAACAGACCATGGAGGTGCACGCCGCCATGTAACCCAGATGGCGCAGAAAGTCCCGGGCAGGGCACAATTGCCCAACCAGAAATGATTGGGCAAAAGAGGAAAGAACCTCTGCCCTGTTTGCCGGGAGCCAAGCTCCGGAATGACGAGAGTCTAGCTCTGCCCCAATGAAGCACATCACCTGGGAAGGCACAAGTTCTCACTTGGCCTCGTTGATCAGGAGGCCGAGTTGGGAGCTGGTCTGGACTCTCCACCTCCTGCTGGGTGGGACCTGCTAAGAGTCAATCATCAAGGTAGGGGTAAATTCCGACTCCCCTGATGCCCGAGATGGGCTGCCACCACTGCGATGCATTTGGTGAAGACCCATGGGGCAGATGACAGGCCGAACGGCATGGCTCGAAACTTGTATAGGGTCCCTTTGGCTCTGAAGCGCAGGAACCGCCAATGAGACGGACGGATTGGAACGTGAAAGAACACGTCCTGCAGATCCAGTGAACAGAACCACATGTTTCGCTCCAAGGATGGTATGATCTGGGACAGAGTGACCATCCGAAAGGTGCGTGACCCGAGATACTGATTCAGGTCGTGCAGCTCTGGAATGGGGCGCCAGCCACCCCCCCCCCCATCCGCTTAGGCACCAGGAAGTACCTGGAGACAAAGCCTGGGTCTGCTGGAGAATCCGCCATTCAAGCTACTGTCTCCTTGAGGAGTAGCTGAGTAATGTCGTCTCGGACAGCCAACTGAATCTAGACAGATACTCTTTCCTCCCGAGGGGCGCGGGCTCGCCTCCAAGGGGTACTGCTTTCAGAGCTAGAGGCAGTCCTGACTGACCATTTCCAAAACCCACCTGTCCGTGGTGATAACGGACCAGGTGGAAAGAAAGCGACGGAGCCGGCCCCCCACAGGAGGACCCAGAGCTGACGTGACAGGAGAGGGGGTGGCCGCCCCTGCCCATCACTGAGCAGGCTTGGAGGAGGATGATCCAGGACCTGAACCTCTGCCTCCTTTACGGGCCTGGAGGGCCCGGGCTTGGGTTGGGGGCGCCAAGCTTGAGCCTGCTGTTGCTACTGCCCTCCTTGAAAGGAGGGTTGCTGGGCCGCAGGGGAAAAGTGCCGAAAGAAATAATTACTCACCATAGTAATGTTATTTCTTCTAATGGAGTCTTGTTGTATTCTGACATAATGCAGTTAGCTCCAGCACTTGAACTGCCCCGGAGAGGAAAGAGTTAACTCTATGCAGAAGCATGAACATTGAGCTCGAGCTCGGTTTTCAAACTGCTGTCTGTGGTACTACCCAGTGTAACTGTCACATTCTTATGAGCAACTAACCGAGTACTAAACTATGGAAATTGTTCAGAATATGTAAGCCAAAAGGCAACAATTTGGGTCCAAAAAACTCAAGTCGAGAACCCAAGAAGAAAGGTAGAGACAAAATTAAATATATAGCTATATCTATATATATATATAAAAAAACACAAGAGAAGAACCCATAAAACAACTACCCCACCCTAAAGAGGGAGGGTACAAGGTACACTCCTGCGGTGCAACACTGTACCTGCCAGCCCACTTCCCAAAAACTAGGCTCTGAGAGGGGAGGCAGGTCAGGCTACAGCAAGACTCCATTAGAAGAACCAGTATTACTATGGCGAGAAATTTTTCTTCAAACAACATGAAGTCTTGTTGTATTCTGACATAATGCAGACTACCAAGCAGTTCCCTATGGAGGAGGGAATGCAGAACCTACTTTGGGAACAGGATCTGCACTACTGCTCTGCCAAACCTAGCATCACTCCTAGCCTGGATATCTAGAGAGTAATGCTTGGTGAATGTATGTACTGTTTTCCAGGTGGCTGCTTTACAGATCTCTAACAAGGGTCTATCTCTGGCCGCAGTCAGAGTAGCAGCTGTACCCCTAGTCGAGTGAGCCCTCAAGCCTGAAGGGGGCGTTTTACACAATTTGTCATAGCAGAACTGTATACAAGAGACAATCCACCTGACAATAGTTCTTTTAGTGGCAGGTTTACCTTTCCCCACCTCACCATAAGTGAGAAGCAAATGAAGATGGTCATTTCTGTGTGCCTTAGTATACTCTATGTAGTAGATAAGAGTCCTTTTAACATCCAAACTGTGTAATCCTCTTTCTCCTGAAGAAGAATGGTCAGTGAAAAACACAGGGAGAGACATAGATTGATTCAGATGAAAATCTGATACCACTTTGGGCAAGAAGAAAAAGTTACTCACCACAGTAATGCTTCTTCTAATGGAGTCTTGCTGTATTCTGACTATATGCAGTTAGCCCCAGCACTTGAACTGCTCTGGAGAGTAAAGGGTTAACCTTATGCAAATGCATAGAACGTTGAGCTCGAGCTCGGTTTTCAAACCTCTGTCTGTGGTACTCTGAAGTGTAACCGTCAGATTCTTACAAGCACTAAACTAACTAACTCAAAGTAAGAAACAGTTTCAAAATTTTTGTGCCAAATGGCAAAACAAGGTTTTAGGGCAAAGACTCATGTCGAGAAAACCCAAAAAAGAATACAACAGGTAGTGATTCACCAAACTAAAGAAAAAAAACCCTAAGAGATGAAGGCATGTCCAGAACACCTCTGGGGTGCAGCACTGTGCCTGCCCCACCACATCCCAAAACTACTAAGTTCCAGGAGGGGAGGCAGGGAGGTCAGAATACAGCAAGACTCCATTAGAAAAAACAACATTACTATGGTGAGTAATTTTTTCTTCAAACAACATGAAGTCTTGCTGTATTTTGACTATATGCAGGCTACCAAGCAGTACCCACTTGGAGGAGGGAGTTACAGAACCTAGTTTGGGAACAAGCTCTGCAGTACAGCTGTGCCAAACCTAGCATCACTTTGTGACTGAATGTCCAAAGAGTAATGCTTGGTGAAGATGTGAACAGATTTCCAGGTAACTGCTTTACATATATCCACTAAAGGTATACAGTATCTCAGCTGCTGCAACTGAAGCAGCTGTACCTCTGGTAGAATGAGCCCTCAGGCCTGAGGGAGGCTCCTTCCCAAGTTTAGAGTAGCAGAATTGAATACAAGAGACAATCCACCTGGCAACAGACCTCTTGGTAGCAGGCTTGCCCTTTCCCACCTCACCATAAGTGAGAAACAACTCGGAACAATCCTTCCTATGGGCCTTAGTATGCTCAATATAGTAACTAAGAGCCCTTTTCACATCCAGACTGTGTAACCTCCTCTCTCCATAGGAAGAATGATCAGTGAAAATAGACAGTCAAAGACATAGACTGGTTCAGGTGAAAGTCTGACACCACCTTGGGAAGGAACTTTCTATTGGCGCAGAGGACCACCTTATCCCTATGAAAGGAAATGAAACCAGGTGCCACTGATAAGGCCTGTAGTTCACTGATCCTCCTTGCAGAGGTAATGGCCACCAGGAATACAGTTTTCCAAGTCAAGTATTTCAGCTCAGCTGAAGATAAAGGTTCAAAAGCGGGCTGCATAAGCTGTGCAACGCAGATGTTCAGATCCCAAGAAGGAGTAGGCTCCCGAAAGGGAGGATTGACATGGACAAAGTCTTTGATATTTCTTGAAAACTGGATGAGAAACTAGGGAAGAGCCCTTACCAGCTGAAATGAAGGCAGACACAGTTGCCAAATGTACTCTAAGAGTAGTAGGTCGGAGGCCTAAACTATTAAGATGTACCAAATAGTCCAAAACAGTGGCAATGTTAGCCGGCTCTGGATTAGTATGCATACTGGAACCCAAAAATCAAATTTTTTCCATTTGGAGTTGTAAACCTTCCCAGTAGCAGGCTTCCTGCTAACTTTTAAAATATTCAACACTGATTGCGAAAGATGCAAACTTGCATATTCTAGTTCTTCAAGAGCCAGGCTTTGAGTCTGAGAGTCTGAAGGTTGGGTACAGAATCCTCCTGAGAGAAGGTGTGGAGACTGTACTGCCTGGGAAGACACAAGAGCAGTGCTACTGAAAGTGACAACAGGAGAGTATACCAAGGCTGTCTGGCCCAGTCTGGAGCCACCAGAATCACCTTGCAAGGCTGAGACCTGATTTTTATGAGGACCCTGACTATCAGAGGAAAAGAAGGAAATGCATACAGAAACCTGCTTGTCCAGTTTAGTAGAAGAGCATCCTGGGGAACAGGACCCAGAAGGGGTGGTCTGCAACAATAAAGAGGGAGTTGATTGTCCGGGGCTGCAAAGAGATCCATCTCTGGGGTGCCCCATCTCTTGAAAATAACTTGAAGAATGACAGGGTTCAGGGTCCATTCATGGTGACCCTGAAAAATCCTGCTGAGAGCATCTGCTAGAATGTTGTCCTTCCCTGGGAGATGCACAGCCATCAGAGAAACCTGAAGGGAATAAGCTAGAGACCATATTTTCATGGCCTCTGTGCACAAGGCCGAGGACCGAGTGTCTCCCTCTTTGTTGATGTACCACATGGTTGTGTTATTGTCTGTTCTGATCTGCACCACTTTCCCTTGGACAACCGTTGAGAATGTCTGAAGTGCTAAGAAGACAGCTCTTAGTTCGAGAAGATTTATGTACAGAAGGGACTCCTGGTGTGACCATGTTCCCTGAGCTGTGAGATGATATAGGTGGGCCCCCCAGTCAACAGGGAAGCATCTGTGGCGAGAATCACAGAAGGGACCTGACTGATAAAGGGAACCCCTTGTCGAAGATTGTCTTCGTCCAACCACCACTGAAGGGCCTACACCAAGGTTTTGGAGACTGGAAGCAGTTTGGAGAGAGGGTCCTTTTTCTGAGACCAGAAAGATCTGAGATGAAACTGAATCTCTCTCATCTGAAATCTTGCTCCCTAAACTACTGCTGCGGAAGTTGCCATGTGGCCCCCACAGCTATAGAAAGTGTCTGGCAGGACGATACACTAGAGGACGAAAAGAGGAGGCCAGAGTGACCAATGACTGAACCCTTGAGAGAGGAAGAAATGCTCTTGCCTGAACTGTATCTATTTCCACCCCACGAAGGTGAGAAGCTGGGCTGGCTCCAAGACAGACTTCTCTAAATTTAGAATGAAGCCCAAGGATTCTAGAAGTCTTTGAGTGACCTCTAAAGCTGACTTGACTTGGTCTGAGGACTGGCCCACTAGAAGCCAGTCATCCAGATATGGCAGTAGAAGGATGCCCTGCCTCCTGAGGAGTGCCACCACCAGTGCAAGACACTTGGCGAACACCCTTGGAGCAGATGTTAGGCCAAAGGTCATGGCCCAGAATTGGTAATGACCTGAGGGCAATTTGAACCTGAGGTACTTCCTGTGGGAATGTCTGATAGGTATGTGGAGGAAGGCATCCTTGAGATCCAGGGAGGCTAGCCAGTCTCCTGGTCTCAGAGAGGTGAGAATTACTCCCAGAGTCACCATTTTGAACTTTGGCTTTGTCAAATGTTTGTTCAGGTAACTTAAATCCAATATGGGTTGCCACTCCCCTGTCTTTTTGGGGGTAAGAAGTGTCTTGAATATAGTCCTTTTCCCCTGTGACAAAGAGGTACCTTCTCTACTGCTTGCAGAAGCAGAAGAGAGGAGACTTCTGCCTCTGAGGCCTTTGTCTGCAAGGGAAAGGGAGGACTAAAAGACTTTGCTCTCATTCTTGGGAACCTTTTGAAACTGAGCGCAAGTCCCTGGCTCTCTACTTCCAGGACCCATCTGTCTGAAGTAATAGACTCCCAGGCCTGGGAGTAGTGAGCCAGCCTGCCCCCTACTGGGATTGGGGAGGCGACCCTGACTGACACCTCAGGGTGTCTGCTTGGCAGGGGGCTTGGGCTGAGTAGCTGATTGGGTCCTAGTTACCACACAACTACCTCTTCCCCTAAAGAACCCCCTCTGCTGAAAAGATGAGGAGGAGGAGGCCTGAGCTTGGTAAAAAGGCATGTAAAAAGGCCTGCCCTTGCCCCTAAACTGCTGCCTCTGAGGAGTGGTCTGCTTCTCTTTGGCTGCAGCACTCCTGTAAGTGGTCCTGTACTCGTCCATTTTTTTCACGTAGTTCTCTGTTTGGTCCCCAAAGAGAGAATTACCAGTTACAGGAAAATCCATGGCCTTAGCATGGGTATCCTGTGAGAGGCTGGTACACCTAAGCCAAGAATATCTCCTCATGGAGATAGATGTAGCCATGACCCTGGAATGAACATCACTGGAATCAACAGCAGCGTGGAATTGCACCTTAGAGGCCTCTATACCATTTGCAGCCACCTGCTCCAGCTCCTTGGCTAGCTGGGGAGGGGCATCCTTTGCCAGTTCCAGAACCATATCCCACATAGATTTCTGGTACCTGGCTGTGAATGCCATGTAATTAGATTGCCTGAGTCTCAAAAGAGGATGACAAGTACTGTTTTTTTTGCCATGGCATCCACTTTCCTGGAATCTTTATCTTGGGGGTGAGATGCCAGGGGGAATATTAGCCTTGTCACAGGCTGCAGCTTGTACTATCCCAACATGGCTGCAATGATTTGAAAGGAATTCCGTCCCAGGACCTGACAAAGCATACCTCCTGTCCGTTCTTTTTTCCACAGGAGGAATGGATGTAGGAAATTGTAAATTTTTTTGTGTCTCCTTCCCCCAAGGATTTGTGTAATGGGATAGACACCCTCTTTGACCTCTGGGACATCCATCATTTCCAGATAGTCAGGTTCTTCCTGACCCTGTTCAGCCTCTTCCATAGGAAGCTGAAGAGTCTCAGCCACTTTCTTGTAAAACATGAAATGGGAAGAGGACTCAAAGCCTGGGAGGAGAAGCCAGGCTATACTGGATCATCTAGGCCCTCACATTGTTGTTCTTCGTAATCATCATCCTCCTCCCAATGGCCCTCATAGTATGCCTCGGGATCCGATTCCGAAGCAAGTACTTCTGACTGAACTGAAACCGGTTCGGTCGGAACCAGGCAAAGCGACTGAACTATTGAAATTGCTTTCGCTATCTCATCAGCGGTCAGACCATGGGGAGCCGGATTCGAACCGGCTGATTTTCTCTTTCGTTTACTCGGAACCGATTCCACAGAATCGGGTCTCGGTTTGCCTGAAGAGGTATTGCCCATATCAGTGGGCATCTCTTCAGGTTTGGCTGCAACCGAACCAGGCTGGCCATCCGGGTCAGCGGACTTCTCTGCCTCCCTCTCCCTTAGATTACACAAACGTTTATCCAGAGTGGCTTTGGGAAAGTTCTTACATATTTGGCAGTCTTCCTTGAGGTGGTCAAACCCCAGACAATACACCCAGACGAGGCGAGGGTCGGCCTTAGCAAAGGCCTCCTTACACTTGGTACAGTGCTGAAACCCAGTGGGTCCGGTTTTCTTCTTGGGTTTCTCAGATATGCCTTCAACCAGAAAATCACCTTACACAGCAGTTAAGCCAGACGATTACACACTCAACTGTTCCAACCACGTCATTGGTTGGTTAACAAAATCCTAAATTATCGGATTTTTTGGGAACTGATGAGTACTGGAAAAACCACACACACACGTTATAGTAAACAATAAAAGAAGATGAGCTTTGGTTCTGAACCGGACCATCCGGCAAAGAACTGAAATAAAACAATTTCTTAGCTAAAACACAGGAAATAACCACTACCTACAACTACCACTTACTGGTACTGAGACAGAGGCAAGAAAAAAAAATTACTCACCTTAGTAATGTTGTTTCTTCTAGTGGAGTCTTCCTGTATTCTGACATATGCAGTGATCTCCAACCCTTGAACTGCCCCGGAGAACAAAGAGTTAACTTTCCATGCAGGGCATGGAACGCTGAACTCGAGCTCAGTTGAAGCCTCTGTCTGCTGTTGTTTGAACTCCAACTGTCAGATCTTTACGAGCCATACTCACTGTGCATTCTGTGTGGAAACTGTAAACTCACACTAGCCAACTGGCAACTAAATTTGATAAAACAAAAAAAGAATTTTTTGGTTTCAAAACAAAGACTCAAGTCAGGAAACCCAAAAAACAAAACACAATACACACCCAAAACAAGGAGGGTGAAGAAAAGGGGCACCTCTAGGTGCCAACACTGCTCCTGCCCACCCACATCCCAAAACCAGGTTCTGAGAGGGGATTAGAATACAGCAAGACTCCACTAGAAGAAACAACATTACTAAGGTAATTTTTTCTTCAAACAACATGAAGTCTTGCTGTATTCTGACATATGCAGACTACCAAGCAGTACCTCCAAGGAGGAGGGACAGAAATACAGGTTACTCACCTGTAACAGGAGTTCTAGGAATGGTATATGTTGTTCATCCACACTTATTGGCAGGTTCCTTGCCGCTTTAAATCTTGCTGGAAGGTCTTCAAGCTGGCTCTCCTCCTACCCACCCGGGTGGTAAAACTCTTGGCTCTGCCCCATGACGCCAGATCTGGCCCGCTGGAAGCTCAGGTTGTGCGTCTAAGCCGGGGAGGTCGGGTGGGTCGTGTGGATGAACAACATGTACCATTCCTAGAACTCCTGTTACAGGTGAGTAACCTGTATTTCTAGGGACATGGATATGTTGTTCATCCACACTTATTGGCAGACTCCTAGCAGTTCTCTGGGAGGAGGGAGGCAAGACGCACACCCCCTACTTAGGGAAGAGACTGGAGAACCGAGGCCCCAAAACCAGCATCCCGGCGTGACTCAAGGTCGATGTGGTAGTGGGTGATGAAGGTGTATGCCGACTTCCAGGTAGCAGCCCTGCAGATTTCCTAGATAGGGACGTCCCTGGAAGCAGCCACCGATGCAGCGGTATGGCGGGTAGAATGAGCTCTTATCCCTCTGGGAGGCTCCATGCCCGCCAACCTATAGCAGAGATTTATGCAAGAGGTGACCCACCTGCTTATCGTCCGCTTGGCTGCAGGTCTGCCAGGTGCGGCTTCAGCGTAGGTGACAAACAGCTGGCGAACCTCTCCCCGAACTTCAGCCATCCGCTCCTAATAATAAGCGAGCGCTCTTCTAGGGTCCAAAGTATGGAGGCTATATTCGGCCTCCAAGGTGTGACTGGGGTAGAACACCGGCAGAGTCAACACCTGGTTAAGGTGAAACTCCGACACCACCTTCGGAAGGAATTTCGGTTGGGGGCGCAGGAAAACCTTGTCCCTGTGGAAGACCAGGTAAGGAGACTTGATGGAAAGCGCCTGGAGCTCTCCCATCCTTCTGGCTGACGTAATAGCCACCAAGAAGGCGGTCTTCCACGACAGGTGAGAGAGATCACACCTGTGCATTGGTTGAATGGCTTGCCCATGAGCTTTGCCTAGTAGCAGTAGATCCCACGGAGGTGGAGGTTCTCGCAGACGGAGGAAATGTGATCAAGGCCTTGAAAAGCGCCAGACCACCTTTCCCTGCGTCACGACTGCTTCCCGGCCCGCGCCTGCAAGCAGAGATGGCTGCCAGGTGCACCCTTAGGTCGCCGACCTCAGCCCTGCTGAGAAAGGGACCATAAATAGTCCAAGATGCTTGCCAAGGAACAGGAGGAAGGGTCCAGCCCTTGCTCCTGACACCAAATGGAAAACCTTTTCCATCTGAAGGCATAGCATTTCTGGTTGACTCACGGACGCCTAACTACATTGAGGACCTCGCGGAAAGACCCAAGGCCTGGAACTTTAGCCGCCAGGAACCAGGCCGTCAGGTGCAGGGATTGAAGGTCCGATGGAACACCTTCCCTGATTGACTAGAGCAGGTCCGAGCGAGCTGGAAGCTGCCTCGGGAGCCTGGAGCTTGAGGCTGAGGAGATCTGGATACCAGCATTGCGGGCCAGTCTGGGGCTACCAGGATCACCTGCGCCTTGTCCCTCCTTGCCTTGAGAAGCACCTTGTGGATCAAGGGAAATGGGAAAGTCGAGAAGAGGCCCAGGGTCCACGGCCTCGAGAAGGCATCCCCCTGCAGCGAGCCCTGCTGAGGGGGCGGCATGGAACAGCCTCAGTGCTCTGCTGCTCTCCTGGAGGCAAACAGATCCACCTGAGGTGTGCCCCAATGGGAAACAGATCTTGTACTACCTCAGGCAGGAGAGACCTACTGGGACACAGCCCCTATCCGCTTAGGGCATCGCCAGGGTGTTGGAGGCTCCTGCCACATGAATGGCTAGGAGATCGCCTCCAGGCTGCGATTTAGTGACCAAATGCGGAGAGTCCTTGCACAGAGGCATGGAGCGCCCCGCCCTGGCGGTTTAGGTAGTACATGGTCGTGGTATTGTCAGTCTGGACCCAACCACTTGACCCGTGAGAAATGGAGCGGAAGGCGGTGCGCTAGGTGGACCGGCCTGAGCTCCAGCAGGTTGATATGGCACTGACTCTCGCGGGGACCAGAGGCCGGCGCTCTGTGCTCCCCAGATGGGCACCCTAACCCATCAGAGAGGCGCCGGTCAATAGAGAGACTGGCTCAGGGCGGACAAACAGGATGCCTCCTGCAGATGAGCTGGAACGATCCACCACTGGAGAGCATTCCACATCCTGGGTCACCGTCACTAGCTGGGTCCAATGGATGCAGCGTTGAGACCACTGGCTGGCCAGCCCCATTGAAGGGGGCGATGTTCCAGCTGGCCTAATCGACCACGCTGGTGGAGGCCGCTATGAGACCCAGGAGGCACAGGAAGTCCCGGTAGGGCGTGATTGCCTAACCAGAAATGATCGGGCAAAGGGAGGAAAGAACCGGCCTGTGCGCCGGAGCCGCGGTTTGCCTCGAAGAGTCGAGCTCTGCCCCGGCGAAGAGAATCACCTGTTTCGGTTCGAGTTCCGACTTGACCTCGTTGATGAGGAGGCCGACCTGAGAGCAAACCTGAAGGGCCAGATATCTGGACCGCTCCACCTCCTGTCTGGAGGAGGCTGCTATCAGCCAATCGTCCAGGTAGGGGTACACCCAGACCCCTCGGCGCCGCAGGAATGCTGTCACCACTGCCATGCATTTGGTGAAGACCCTGGGTGCAGGAGACAGGCAGAAGGGCATGGCTCAGAACTCAAAGGATCCTTCCACTGAGCTTAAGGAATCTTTTGGTGAGATGGATGAATAGATATGAAAAACGCCCTGCAGGTCCAGAGAGCAGAACCACACGCCGCTGCTCCAAGGATGGTATTATCTGAGCCAGAGTGACCATCCTGAAGGTTCTGTGACCTTAGGAACTTGTTTAGGTCGGAATGGGGCGCCAGCCTCCCATCCGCTTTGGGACCAGGAAGTACCTGGACACAAACCCGGGTCTGGAGAGGGGTCCGCACCTCTGATCACCTCTTTCTCGAGGAGCAGAGCGATGTTGGCTCGGCTTGCCGAAGGAGGCTGGGTGATTTCGAGGTCTCCCCTGGGGGCGAGAAGCCCTGAAGGGTGGGGGCCTGCTCGAACTCCAGAGGCAGGCTCCTTTCCTACTACTTCAACACCCACCGTGTCTGTGGTACTAGCAGACCAGGCGAAAGGAAGTAGTGGGAGCCGCCTCCACGGGGGACCTGGGGGAGGTGACTAGGGTTGGGGCAACCCCTCAACCCGTCACTGTGCAGGCTTGGAGGAGGGACCGCCGAGGGACCTCCTGGCCTTACCTCCTGTTTCCTGGAGGAGGAAGCCGCTGGCTTGGGTTTGGGACGCTGCGCTGTAGCCTGCTGGGCCCTGGATGCTGTTGGCTGGACAAATGCTGGGCGCAGGACGGGATTTAAAGGGCTTGAGTTGCGGTCTGTGTCTCTGTCCCTCTGGGCGGATGAGACCGAGTCCAAGTGGCATTGGACTTTTCGATCCTCTGGAGGTGGCCTTCCACCCAGGGCTGTAAGAGGTCGGTCCCCAGGAAGGGACATCCGCCAATTTGCTGGGTATCCGCTGTGAAGGTGGATATCCTCAGCCATACCCGACGGGCGCATAGCCGACGCGCCGCGACTGACCTGGCGCATGAGTCTCCAATGTCCAGAGTAGTCTGAAGATACTGTTTGGCCACTGCCCTGCCCTGGTCCCGGATTCTGCCTAACCGTGGTCTGCAGGTCAGCCAGGAGATGAGGTACTACTGTCCCAGGAGCCCAACAGGCATGGGAAAAATAAGCTATAAGCACGGCCGAAGCTGGCCTGACGGCGTCAAGGAGGACGAAGCGAGATCTTTTCGCCCGCGATAGTCCAATTTCTGGACTCTTGTCGAGGTTTTGTCCACGCCCAGCTAGCTTTTGGCACACCGAAAGCGCTTGTGGTAACTAACCCTCGGCTGAGGGATGTCTCCAGAAACCGGACAGGGAACCGGGCTGGGACCGTGATATTTCTGGCCATCCTGGTTGAAGGCACAGGGCAGGGAAGCAGGGCGCCAAGCAGAGCCCAAGGCTGGGTTTACAATACCGCCACAGGGAAAGGCCTCCGAGGGGAATCCCCTCGGGTCCAATATCTCCGTGAGGGGATACTTGGCCCGCTGATACGGGTTCGAGCTGCATCCCAGTGGGACCCGAGATGAGCATAAGCAAACCCAGGAAGGACGGGGCTATCGTCCAGCGACTGACCTCCAGAGGACTCCAAGTCCACCTCCGCCTGGAGAAAAGGGAGGAATCGTTGTCGGACTCAGAGAGTCCGCAAAGCTGCCTGCCTGAGCCACCCTCCACCCGCCGATGGCGATCGGGAGTGAGGGTGACAGACAGCCCATGGGTAGACCCTGAGCCAACCGAGAGTTTTTGGCGGAGCCCCAAACAACGGCTGTGGAGGCGGAGGTTCCACCATAATCGTGGAGCAGCTAGTTTTGGCTGAGCAACAGGCCTGGAAACAGATGCCTCGCTGGGGCGAGGGGTTACCGTCAGGCCCGGTGACAGCCAATTTAATGGTCGAAGTAATGGCGCCGGCTTGTTCCCAGCCAGCAGAAGCTGCTGCCACGAGGTCCTTTTGTATTCTTCGACGAACTGCGTCAAGCTTCCCTCGTCCGAGGAAGAGACTCAGCGGCGGCGCTCGCTGTCGCAGTGGCCGACCGCCTATGGTGCAGGATCGCTGGACCACGGCTAGTCCCGAGACCCGAGACCGCGAACCTCGCTTTCTGAGGAGAGTGCGGGAGAGCGTGAACTCAGCCCTCGGCTCGAGGAACAATTCCAAGGCCTCCGGAACCAGAGGGACTGGCAAGCCTACTGGATCCTCAACCACCACCGGGGAACTGGGAGAGAGGATTGCCCATTGTCGATAAACCGTCCAACGGGTCGAGAAAGATCTCGACTGTGTCGACTGGAGTCTCGGCCAACTGACCTGATGGGGACACGTGAAGCCAGTGGTCAGGTCGGAAGGATCGATCAAGTCGATGGCCCACCACTCTGGGAGGGGACCCCTCCTGGCCTCCCAAGAGCCGACGGAGGGACTTACCCTGTCCTTCTTTTTTGACCGAGAGGAAGGTCCAGTGAAGTTCCATCTCCTTAGTGGAGAGAGAGACAAAGTCCTTAAAGGAAGCAGAATATGAGGATCCCAGGGAGAGGGATAAATGTCGCCGAGGAAGATGGCTCGCTACTTCCTCTTCGAGGGGCGAATATCTGCTCTACAGCCTCACGAGTCCCTCCGCCGCAGAAACTCGCTTAACCGGCCTCTTTCGACTTTAATGGAGGGTAGCGTCAGACACCCAAGTTGCAGATAGGCAGCACGTCTTCCAGGACGAGGCCAAGAAAGAAGACCACAGGTCGTGTAAAGCCCGCGTGGTCGGGGTTTCAAGGCCCATGCAGTAGAAGCACGTGAGTGCGGATCCGTCTCGAGATATCTTTTGCCCAAGACGGGCATCTCCGAACCGGAGTCGATTTTGCTCCAGCCGCGAGGGAAGAAGTTGACCAAGCTAGAAACTCTTAAAGTTTAATTTCAGAAACCAAGAGTTAGAACTGTCTATACGCTGGGTTATGAGGGAACCTGAGCTTCCAGCGGTAAGGAAGATCTGGAGTCATGGGGCGGAGCCGAGGTTTTACCACCTGGGTGGGTGGAGGAGCCAGCTTGAAGACCTTCCGGCCAAGATTTAAAGCGGCAAGGAACCTGCCAATAAGTGTGGATGAACAACATATCCATGTCCCTAGAACCTACTTTGGGAATAGGCTCTGAAGCACTGCTGTGTCAAACCGAGCAACACTCCTAGCCTGGATATCCAGAGAGTAATGCTTGGTGAATGTATGAACTGTTTTCCAGGTGGCTGCTTGACAGATTTCTAAGATAGGAATATCCCTGGCAGCAGCTGTACCTCTAGTAGAGTGAGCCCTCAGGCCTGAGGGTGGGGTTCTACCCAATCTTTCATAGCAGAATTGTATACAAGAAATAATCCATCTGGCAATGGATCTTTTAGTGGCAGGTTTGCCCTTTACGACCTCTCCATAGGTGAGGAACAACTGAAGGGACTCAAACCTGTGACCCTTGGTGCGCTCTATGTAGTAGCTAAGGGCCCTCTTAACATCCAAGTTGTGCAGCCTCTCTCCAGAGGAGGAATGGTCAGTGAAGAAAAACAGGGAGAGACAGACTGATTAAGGTGGAAATCTGAAACCACCTTAGGCAAAAACTTCATGTTAGTTCTTAGGACCACTTTATCTCTGTGGAAAGAGATGAAATCAGGCTCCACTGACAGGGCTTGCGTAATTCACTGATGCTACTGGCAGAGGTAATGGCTACCAAAAACACAGTTTTCCAAGTCATACTTAAGCTTCTGCAGAGGACAAAGGCTCAAAGGGTGGTTGCATGCTGAGTAATGCAGCATTAAGGTCCCAAGCAGCAGCAGGTCCCTGAAGGGGGGTGTTAGTGTGCAACAATCCCTTGAAGAATTTGCAAAATACAGGATGGGCTGAAAGAGAAGAGGGCTTGCCTACTGACAAAAAAGCAGAAACAGCTGCTAAATGTACTTTGAGCATAGCTGGTCTGAGTCCCAAGCCATTGAGATGAACCATATAGTCCAGGACTGTAGGCAACCCAGCAGATTCTGGAGAAATATGCTTACCAGAGCACCAAATAGTGAACCTTTTCCATTTGGAGTTGTAAGTCTTTCTGGTGGAAGGCTTTCGAGAAGCCTTTAGTATATCCAGAACACCTTGAGAGAGGTACAGATCAGCAAACTCTAACTCTTCAAGAGCCAGGCCTTGAGATTGAGAGATCTGAGATTCGGATACCAAACCCTTCCCTGAGAGGATGTCAACAGGTTGTAATTCCTGGGAAGAGACAGGGGAAGGTGGACTGCTAAGGACAGCAACAGTGGGTACCAGGGCTGTCTGGCCCAGTCTGGAGCGATCAGAATCACTTTGCAGGGTTGAGATCTGATCTTGACTAGCACCTTGAACAGGAGAGGGAAGGGGGGGGGCATACAGGAACTTCCCTTCCCAATTGAGAACCAGAGCATCCAGTGGGATTGAGCCCAATACTGGGGGTCTGCAGCAAAATAGAGAAGGTTGGTGATTGTCTGGGGCTGCAAAAAAATCTATCTGTGGAGTGCCCCATCTGGAGAAAATCACCTTCAAAATTAGGGGATCTAGGGACCATTCGTGGTGGTCCTGAGATATCCTGCTGAGAGCATCTGCTAGGACATTGTCCTTCCCTGGGAGGTGAACTGCTGTCAGAGAAGTTTGCAGGGAATAGGCCAGAGACCACAACTTCATTGCTTCTGTGCACAAGGCCGTAGACGCAGTGACCATTGCTCTGATGTACCACATTATGGTGGTATTGTCTGTTCTGATCTGGACTACTTTGTTCTGAACAGACTTGGAAAAACTTGTAGTGCCAGAAACACTGCTCTGAGTTCCAAGAGACTGATGTGAAGCAGAGATTCTTGAGGTGACCACAGCCCTTGGGTGGTGAGATCCCCCCAAGTGGGCTCCCCAGCTCAAGAGGGAGGCGTCTGTGGTGAGGATTAGTAAATGAGACTGAGTGACAAAAGGAACTCCCTGCCTTAAACTGTCCTGATCCTGCCACCATTGCAAAGCCTGGATCAAGGTACGAGTCACTGGGACTAGTTTGGTAAGGGGATCCTTTCTCTGGGACCAGAAGGCTCTCAAGTGGAACTGAATGCCCTCATCTGAAATCTTGCACCCTGGACCACTGCTGTAGAGGCTGCCATGTGGCCCAAAAGCTGCAGAAGTGCCTTGCTGGTCGAGACACCTGAAGGGTGAAAGAAGAGGCCAGTTCTGTAGTGTCCTTGCCTGTCCAGGGAAGAAGGCCTTCTTTACTGATCAGCTCCGCCCCTATAAGGTGAGGAGCTGCACTGGTTCTAGAACTGACTTTGGAAGGTTTAGGAGGAATCCTAAGGAAGTGAGCAGTTGCTAAGTTATCTGAAGATGTGACTTGACTTGGTCTGGGGACTGACCCACTATGAGCCAGTCATCCATGTATGGAAAGATGGAGATCTTTTTTCTCCTTAGGAAAGCAACCACTACTGCCAGGCACTTTGTGAACACTCTTGGGGCTGATGTTAGATCAAAGGGCATTGCTCTGAATTGATAGTGGCCTGAAGGCAACTCGAACCTGAGGTACTTTCTGTGGGAGCATCTGATGGGAATGTGAAAATAGGCATCTTTGAGGTCCAGGGAGGCTAGCCAGTCCCCTGGCCCTAGAGAGGGCAGAATTATTCCCGAGTCACCATTTTGAACTTTGGCTTTAAAAGGTGCTTGTTTAGATATCTCAGATCCAGGATGGGCTGCCATTCTCCTGTCTTTTTGGAGGTTAGGAAGTACCTGGAGTACAATCCTTTGCCCGTGTGTAGGGTAGGAACCCTTTCTATGGCTCTGAGAGCCAAGAGGGAAGAAACCTCTGCCTCAAGGGCAAAGGCCTCTGAAGGATTTGCAGGTGTAAAGGATCTGGGTCTCATCTTGGGAAATTTTTTGAAGCTGAGAACCAGTCCCTGACTTACTACTTCCAGGACCCACTTGTCTGATGTTAAAGACTTCCAGTCCTGGACAAAGTAAGCCAGCCTGCCCCCTACAGGTAGTGGAGAATCAGCCCGGGCAGACCCATCAGGGTGTCTGCTTGGCAGGGCTTTAGGCTGAGGGTGAAGCAGGCCTGCCTACACCCCGCCCACTCTCCCTCTAAAGATCCCCTCTGAGCAAAAAGCAGAAGAGGAGGCCTGGGTTTGGTAAAAAAGGCCTATGAAAGGCCTGCCCCTGGAATGCTGCCTCTGAGGAGTGGCTTGCCTTTCTTTGGCCTGAGCACTCCTGTAGGTGGTCCTATACTAATCCATCTTCTTCATGTAGTTCTCTGTCTGCTCCCAAACAGAGAATTACCAATGACAGGAAAATCCATAGCCTTAGCCTGGGTATCCTGTGATGAGGCTAGTACATCTGAAACAAGCCATCCTCCGAAGACCACAGATGTAGCCATGACTCTAGATGAAACATCACTGGAGTCCAGAGCAGCATGAAACTGCACCTTGGATGCCTCAATCCCATCCACAGCCACCCGCTCAGCTCCTTGGCAAGCTGGTCAGGGCCTGTTTAGCTAAACCATGACAGTGTCCCACCTGGACTTCTGGTATCTAGCTGTGTAGGCCATATAGTTAGCCTGCCTGAGTCCCAAAGATGCTGCCATGTACTGTTTCTTTGCCATGGCATCAATCCTCCTGAGTCCTTATCTGGGGGTGTGAAGCCAAGGAATATTGCCTTATCACAGGCAGCATACTCACTCCCAACATGGCTGCATTGCTGGGAAAGAACTCCGTGTCTGAGCCTCAAGAGTATACCTCTTGCCATTCTTCTGTCCACAGGAGGTATGGAATTAGGAGTTTTAGAATTTTAAATGTCTGTTTCCCAAAGACTTATGGAGTGGAATAGACAATCTCCTGGACTCTGGGATGTCCATCATCTCAACAAAATCAGGCTCCTCCTGATCCTCTACTGCTTTTTCCATAGGAAGCTGGAGGTTTCAGCCACTTTTTGTAAAACATAAAGTGGGAAGGGACTCAGAGCACGCTGGGAGGAGAAACACCTGAAGGTCTGTCTGGGGAGATGTCCGGGTCAATAGGCACATCCAGACTTTCATAATCACCATCATCATCCTCATACTCTCCCTCCTCCTCCTCCGGTTCATAAAATTCTTCTGAAGTGTAATCCGGAACCGGGGGAACTGACCGAACCGAGCCCCTGCCAGATGGTGCTGGTTCGGCCGGAACCGAAGTTAGCGACTGCACTATTCTTATCACGTTGGCTATCTCATCAGCGGTCGGAGTATGAATTTCTGGATCCGAACTGGATGATTTATCTCTTCTCTTCCTCTTAACCAGAACCAACTCCTCAGACTCGGCTCTCTTTTTGCCTGAAGAAGTCTCGCCCTGGTCAGAGGGCACTCCTTCTGGTTCGGTCGGAACTGAACCGGGCTGGCCATCCGGGTCAGCGGACTTCTCGGCCTTCCTTTCCCTCAGTCTACCTACTCTCTTATCCAGGGTAGCTTTGGGAAAATTCTTACAAATTTGGCAGTCTGAATCGAGGTGGTCAAACCCCAGACAATAAACACAGGTGGTGTGAGGATCAGCCTTAGCAAAGGCTTCCCCACACACACTGCAGTGTTGAAACCCAGTGGGCCCGGTTGTTTTCTTGGGTTTCTCAGACATGGCCAATCCTATCCAAAACTTACCCTTTTTTCGGCAATCCGCCAGGCAAGACTCCCCTATTGGTTCCTGACTGTGTTACGGGTCTTGGAAAAAAACGTAATAAAATCCTTTTTTTTTTTTTATAACCGATAGGACCGGTTACCACAATCTACGTAAATTCACAACATTTTTTAAACTAAACTGATCGGTTCAGCCGAACCGATCAGAAACTTACAAGTGCCACACAGAAACTAAATGTAAATCCTATCTAGTACTCACGGTACCACAGACAGAGACTTAAACCGACAGATTCAGTAGCAGAAATTCGGTAGAAACCGACCGACCTTTTTGAACCGAGCAAAGGAGAAATCTCCGGAGCGACTGTTCAGTGAGGCGGAGTAAAGAATCTGACGGTTGGAGTTTAAACAACAGCAGACAGGGACTTCAACCGAGCTCGCACTGAACGTTCCATGCTGGCCATGGAAAGTTAACTCTTTGTTCTCCGGGGCAGTTGAAAGGCAGGACCTAACTGCAATAGTCAGAATACAGCAAGACTTCATGTTGTTTGAAGGCCTAATCTGCTGGCAATTAGTATGTTAATGGCAGGCCTAAGATCTAGACCATTCAGATGAACTAGATAGTCTAAGGTTGTGGAAATGTCTGCAGAATCAGGCAGGATTCCTTTCTGAGAGCACCAAATACTGAACCTCTTCCATTTGAAATGTAAGTTTTTCTAGTGGAAGGTTTCCTGGAGACCTTTAGAATATCCAGAACTCCCTGACAGAGATGAAGTGCTGCATATTCTAACTCTTCAAGAGCCACGCCTTGAGGTTGAGGGACTGGAGAGTGGGGAACAAGATCCGCCCCTGGGAGGAGGAGAGAAGATTGTATCTCCTGGGAAGACACAGGGGACGTGACACAGCCAAGGACAACAGAAGAGGATACCAGGGCTGTCTGGCCCAGTCGGGAGCCAACAAAATCACTGTGTAGGGTTGAGTTCTTATCTTGATCAGAACTCTGAACAGGAGAGGGAAAGGAGGGAAGGCACAGAGAAACCTGCCTTTCCAGTCCAGAATGAGGGCATCCTGGGGAACTGTCCTCAGGAGTGCAGGTCTGCAACAAAACAGAGGAAGCCAATGATTGTCTGGTGCTGCAAACAGATCCATCTTTGGGATGCCCCACCTGGAGGAAATGATCCTCAGAATGTGAGGATTCAGGGACTATTCGTGATGTCCCTGTGAAATTCTGCTAACACACTGTCTTTTCCTGGGAGATGAACCGCTACCCGCGAAGTCTAAAGGGAACAGGCCAGAGACCAAATCTTCATGCCCTCCGTGCACAAGGCCGTGGACCGAGTACCTCCCTGCTTGTTGATGTACCACATTGTGGTAGTGTTGTCCGTCCTGATTTGGACCACCTTGCCCCAGACTGAATCTGAGAAGGTCTGAAGGGCTAGGAAAACTGCCCTGAGTTCAAGGAGACCGAGATGAAGAACAGACTCCTGCGGGGACCAGATTCCCTGAGCTGCTAGGGCTCCCAGGTGGGCTCCCTAGCCTAGGAGAGAAGCATCCGTAGTCAGTAACACTGATGGAAGTTGAGGGAGAAATGGAACCCCTTGTCTGAGGTTGTCCTGGTCCAGCCACCACTGGAGAGCTTGTACCAGAATTCGGGTCACTGGAATCAGTTTGGAGAGAGAGTGTCCCTTCTCTGTGACCAAAAGGACCTTAGATGGAACTGAATGTCCCGCATCTGAAATCTGGCTCCCTGAACCACTGCAGTGGAGGCTGCCATGTGGCCCAAGAGTTGGAGGAACTATCTCGCTGGAAGAGAAATCTGAGGCCAAAAGGAGGAAGCGAGGTCTACTAAGGCCTTCACCCTTGCCAGAGGAAGGAAAGCTTTTGCTTGGACAGTATCCAATTCCACCCCTATGAAGGTGAGAAGCTGTACTGGTTCGAGGACTGATTTTGGCAGATTTTAGAAGAAACCCCAGAGGACTGAGCAAGTCCTGGGTGGTTTGCAGAGCTGACCTGCCCTGATCTGATGACTGCCCTACCAGCAGCCAGTCGTCCAGATATGGAAAAATGGTGCTACCCTGTCTTCTGAGGTAAGCCTCCACTACTGCAAGGCACTCTGTGAACACCCTTAGAGCTGATGTTAGGACAAAAGGCATGGCCTCGAACTGACAGTGGCCTGTAGACAACTCGAACCCAAGGTATTTTCTGTGGGAGCACCTTACAGGGATATGGAAGTAGGCATCCTTGAGGTCCAGTGATGCTAGCCAATCTCCTGGCCTTAAAGAGGGAAGGATTATTCCCAGAGTTACCATTTTGAATTTGGGTTTTGATATGTGTTTGTTCAAGTACCTTAGATCCAGGATGGGTCGTCACTCCCCTGTTTTCTTTGGGGTAAGGAAGTACCTGGAGTACAGGCCTTTTCCCCTGTGTTGAGTAGGAACCTTCTCTATGGCTCTGAGAGATAGGAGAGAGGAAACCTCTGCCTCCAGGGCAATGGTTTCTGAGATTGACGCAGGTGGAAAAGACTTGGCCCTCCATTTTGGGTAACACTTGAAACTGAGGGGGTGTCCCTGGCTTACTACTTCCAGGACCCACTTGTCTGAGGTAACAGACTTCCAGGCCTGAAAGCAGTAAGTCAGCCTGCCTCCTACTGGGATTGGGGAGTCGACCCGGGCTGACAGCTCAGGGTGTCTGCTTGGCAGGAGCCTTAGACTGGGAGGAGGAAGCAGTCCTGCTCATCCCCCTCCTGCCCCTCCCTCGGAAAAAAAACCTTTGTGGTTAAGAGGAGGAGGCCTGGGCTTGGTAAAAAGGCCTGCCCCTGCCCCTGGACTGCTGCTTTTGAGGAGTGGTTTGCCTTTCCTTGGCCTATGCACTCCTGTAAGTTGTCCTGTATTCATCCATTTTTTTCATGTAAGCCTCTGTCTGCTCCCCAAACACAGAGTTACCAACTACAGGAAAATCCATAGCCTTAGACTGGGTGTCCTGTGATAGGCTAGTACATCTGAGCCAAGCATGCCTCCTGAGAGACACAGATTTAGCCATGACTCTGGATGCCACATCACTGGAGTCCACAGCAGCGTGAAATTGTACTTTGGATGCCTCAGTCCCATCTGCAGCCACCTCCTCCAGCTCCTTGGCTAGCTGGGGGGGAGGCCTGTTTAGCCAGTGCCAGTACAGTGTCCCACCTGAACTTCTGGTACCTGCCTGTATAGGCCACATAATTCGCCTGCCTGAGTTCCAACGAAGATGCCATGTACTGTTTTTTTTTTTTTTGCCATGGCATCAATCTTCCTGGAGTCTTTGTTAGGAAGCCAAGGAATGTTTGCCTTGTCACAGGCAGCAGCCTGCACTACTCCAACATGGCTGCATTGCTGGTATAAAAACTCCATATCTGAGCATGATAGTGTGCACCTCTGTCCATCCTTCTGTCAACAGGGGGTACAGAATTGGGAGACTTCAGGATTTTCTGTGTCCGTTTCCCAGAGGATTTGTGAAGGGGAATAGACAGTCTCCTGGACTCTGGGATGTCCATCATTTCCACATAATCAGGCTCCTTCTGATCCTCCATTGCCTCCTCCATAGGAAGCTGGAGGGTTTCGCCACTTTTCTGTAAAACAGAAAATGGGAAGGGGACTCAGAGAGCCTCGGAGGGGATACACCAGAAGGTCTGTCTGGGGAGATGTCCGGCTCCACAGGCACATCCAGACTTACACCATCATCACCATCATCTTCAAACTCCCCCTCCTCCTCAAACTCCGGTTCATAAAAATCTTCAGGGGTACAATCTTGAACCAGGGGAACCAACCGAACCGAACCCCTGCGAAAAGGTGTCGGATCGGCTGGAACCGGGAGAAGCGATTCCACAATCTGAATCGCTCTGGCTATTTCCTCGGCGGTCGGAACATGAGCCTCTGGATCCGAACCGGTCGATTTTTGTTTGCGTTTCCTTTTTGTAGGAACCAACCCCTCAGGATTGGCTCTCCTCTTGCCCGAAGAAGTATCACCCTGGTCAGAGGGCACTCCTTCTGGTTTGGTTGGAATCGAACCGGGCTGCCCATCCGGGTCAGCGGACTTCTCGGCCTCCCTTTTCAAGGGTAGATTTAGGAAAATGTTTATAAATTTGGCAGTCTGAATCGAGGTGTTTAAACCCCAGACAATAAACACAGGTGGTGTGGGGGTCAGCCTTAGCAAAGACCTCCCCACACTCACTGCAGTGTTGAAACCCAGTGGGCCCGTTTTTTTTCTTGGGTTTCTCACACATGGCCAACCTAACCAAACTTACCCTTTTTATGGCAACCGCCAGGCAAGACTCCCTAACCGTGTCACGGGTGTTGGAAAAAAACGTTCAAAACATGTTTCTTTTAGAACCCATAAGGACCGGTAACCACACTCTAAAGTAAAATACAAGGATTTAATACAAATGATCGGTTCAGCCGAACCGATCTAAGACTTTACAATTTCCACACAGAAAATCAGAACAAAACCTATCTAGTACTCACGGTACCACAGACAGAGACGGAACCGACTATGCGGAAAAAAATTCGGTAAAAACCGACAACTTAACCGAGACTTTAACAGACTTTCGAACCGAGTTGAAGGAGACATCTCCAGAACGACTTTTCAGTGAGGCGGAGTAAAGAATCTGACGGTTGGATTTCAAAGGGCTCCAGACAGAGACCTCAACCGAGCTCGAGCTCAGCATTCTATGTTCTGCATATAAAGTTAAGCCTTTGTTCAACCGGGGCAGTTTAAAGGCTGGGGCCTACTGCAATGGTAAGAATACAGCAAGACTTCATGTTGTCTGAAGTATGCAACTGTTCCATCTTCTACCAGGATATCCCTTCCCTTAGACTACACCTTCGGAAAGAGTCCGAAGCAGTCCCAAAAGTTAACCGGGTGCAGTTTGGTTCAGAATAGCAGACCCTGCAGAACAGCAAGGCTGAAACCCGCTCGTCTACAAGAAACAATGTCCAGACTGTAATGTTTTGTAATGGTGTGGACAGTACGTCATGTGTGTGCATCACAAATGTCAGCCGCACAGACATTTATGAAACAAGTAACAGAAGTGGCCATATCCTTGGTGGAATGACCACAAACCACACCAGGAAGTTCCTTACCGTACTTCCTATAACAAAACATAATACAATGTGCTAGCCATCTGGACAACCACTGTTTTGACACAGGGGTGCCCTCTCTCCCAGGGGTGAACGAAACAAAGAGCTGAGAGGACTGCCTGCAATCCTTGGTGCGATTAACATATTATTCCGTGTACGCCCAAAATATGGAGTAATGCCTCATACCTAATTGGTATGCTCAGGATAATAAACAGGAAGGTGGATAGTTTGATTTACTATAAACTCACACACCACCTTTGGCAAAAACTTAGGGTTAGTATGCAAAGAAACTCTGTCTAGAAAATCAAATGAGTAGGCTCATGCAGTACAGCCTGTAGCTCTGAAATCCTTCAAGCCAAAGTGACTGCAACCAAAAATAACATTTTCCATGATAGAAAGCATAAGCCACAAGTTGCAGCTGACTCAAAAGGAGCCAAAGTAAGCTTTTCAAGAACATAATTCAAGTTCCAAGGTAGGGCCGGATCACCAATGGGAGGTTTCATGTGCAGAATGCTTCTCAAAAAGGTATGGAAGACCTCCAGTTGGCCAACCCTACGTCCATCAACAGGACATGGAAAGCAAATATAGCTAACCAGATGCACCTTCACTCTGGAATACCACAGACCACTATCTGACAGTGACAGCAAGTATTCCAACACAACATATACTGGATAGGTGAATGGGTCCAAATTGCCTGGAAGCAGCCCACAAAGTGAAATGCTTCACCTTCAAAGAATATGCATGTCTAGTGGAAGGCTTTCTGGCCGCAACCAGATCATCAGCTATTTTAGGTGACACACCAAACCATGCAATAGCTGTGTCTTCAGAAGCCAGGCATGCAGGTGTAGGTACTTCCAAGTCTGGATGGACCAGAGACCCCTTTGTCCTGTGGCAACAGGCCCTTGGCACAGAGGCAGAGGTACTGGAGGCTCCACTGCAAGTTGTTGGAGCAGCAGACACCATATCTGCTGAGGCCATAAAGGTGCAATGAGGACGAGTGAGAGTCACAGTCTCCATCTGCAGTTTCAAGAATACTCTCCATATTAGTAGAATGGGAGGGAATGCATACAGAAACCTCAATTTTCAAGAGTGGGACATGTCTCGCCTGAAAACTCCAGGCCCTGAAGTGAGCAAGCAGAAATGCATCAGTTTTATGTTGTGTGAGGACACAAAAAGGTCCAACTCTGGATGACCCACCTTGCGAAGAGGTCACCTACCACTGAGGTCAGGAGTTCCCATTCATGCATCCTGGACTGTGACCTACTCAGCCTGTCTGCTACGACATTCTGGACACCTGGGAGAAGCACGGCAAACAACTCCAGGCCGTGCTCCAGCGCCCAGTACCACACTTTCATTGCTTCTTGACAAAATGGAGATGAAGGTGTCCCCCCTTGTTTATGTAATGCATGACACTGACACTGTCCATCTGTATTAGCAGAGGACCTGGAGTCAGATGCTCCTGAAAAAGCTGGAGACTGTTCAAGATAGCTCTCATTTTCAGGACATTTATGTGCAATTTGGTTTTCACCTGGGTCCGAGAACCTTGAGTTTGATATGGGCCCAGGTGTGGCCCCCCCACCCGGTTCCAGATGCATCCAAGGTGACAATCTGAGTTGGAGTTGGTATTAGAAATGGAACGGCCTTTAACAAGTTGCACTGGTCCATCCACCACGTCAGTGTTTTGCATAAGGGGGACATGACAAGCACCGCCTGGTCAATGTCATCTGTCAATTGGACCCACTGCACTTTCAATGTCCACACGGTATCTGCACATGTAAATGGGCCAGTGGCACAGTAACAATAGCTGCTGCCATGGGTCCCAGGAGACAAAGAAATGTTCTGGCTGTGACATGATGACTGCTGTATACCAGCTGTGCTTGGGCAATGAGTCGTTCCACCCTGTCCATGGCTTTAGAATACATGGCCCTGCTCTGTGTCCAAGACAGCACCTATGTACTGCAGCATTCGGCAAGCAGTCAGTACTGACTTTGGCACATTCACTGTAACCCCCAAGTCTTCAAACTGCCTTGTTCAGGATAGGGTGTGCAAGAATTGGTTCCTGTAACTGGCTTTCAAGAGCCAATCATTCAGGTATGGGAAGATATACAGGCCTTCCCTGCAAAGGGCTGCTGCCACCACTGCCAAGCATTTGGTGAGGACCCATGGCACAGAAGACATGCCGAAAGGCAATACTATGAACTGATGTGCTCCCCTCTTGCACTACACATCTCAGACACTGTCTGTGATGATGCCTGATCTTGACATGAACAAATGCATCCTTCATATCAAGGGAGCAAATCAAGTCCCCTGTTTTTCAACAGGGGAATCAAACTTGCACGGATACCATGCAAAACTTCTTAAGACGTTTAGGTTTCTCAGAGCTAACACAGGTCTGTTTATTTGGGGACTAGAAAGTATCTGGAGTAAAACCTTTTGTTCCTCTGACAAGAAGGCACTGGTTCTATTGCACATTTGTTTAGCAAAGCTTGTATTTCTGTCAGCAGGGACAGATGTCCCGGAGGATAAATGGAAAGAAGTGGAGGGTGCGCGCGGCTGGGTTGGGGGGGGATGGGGGGGGAGGCCTCTAAAAGCTCCAGAGCATGTCCCATTGCAATTATGGGAGGCTATATAGCGCAGTGGTTTAAGGCTCTGAGCTTCAAATCTGAAGACCTGGGTTTGAATCCCACAGCC
Organism: Neoceratodus forsteri; assembly: GCA_016271365.2. Lineage (NCBI taxonomy): Eukaryota > Metazoa > Chordata > Ceratodontiformes > Ceratodontidae > Neoceratodus > Neoceratodus forsteri. Next base: position 427,351,707 of record CM028138.1, read on the forward strand.
CCCACTTGCATACTGTGTGACCCTGAGCAAGTCACAACTTCCCTTTGCTCCCAGGTTGCACCTGTAAACAAGTTTCAGCTTAGTGTGTTTCACCTGGTTAAATAATTGGAAAAAAAATTTTTTTTATCTCCAGGACTTTTGTCTATGGTAATCTCCCAGATGTGTCAGAGGAAGGGAGAAACAACCACCTCTGGAGGCAACAATGTAGTAGGGGGAGTCCAATTCCAGCCATGCTGGGCCGGTGGGGGCAGAGCCACAAGCTCCACTAGACCTTAATGCTCTGGAATGGGCCCCTGGAGAGAGGGGAGCTGGCAAAGACCATCACCCTTACCCCACCTTGCTGATGGTAAACTGGACAGCCAGCTCTGGCAGTAGGCTGATGAAAGGATACCTTGCCACAACCCCTAGCAGACGTGGGATACAGGGATTTTATTAATCTTAAAACTCAGACATGAAGACCTCTTAAATGCCTCTTCCACGACAGTCAAACCGTCTTGTGCCTCAAAAAGAGTCAATCATTTGCAGTAAATCAATTGCAAACCCAGCAGCCTTGAGACAGGAATAATTTCTCATGCAAATCCCAGTGGCAGCTGCCCTAGCAGATGCATCAGAATCATCATATGCTGAGCGTAGCAAATGTTTGCCAACCGTAGCCACCAGAAATGGAAATTACGTACCTACCGTAATTCTCATCTTTCTGAGTATCTTCACCATTCATCACCTTTGGGTACTTGGCGGAGGTCATGACCCAGGAGACTTTCCCCTTTCTGGATGGGTGGAGTGATGCACCTTCAGCCACCCTCAAGAGGCCCGACGCACTGCATTGGCACTGGATGGGTTGGCCATTAGGTGTTGCGACTGACCCCCTCCCGCCTGTTCTGAGTCGCAGAGGTGAGAAAAGGGGTGGGAGGGTGGGACAAGGAAGTCCAAGGGACAGACAAAGGAAAAGATATATAAACTAAAAGGAGAAATATACGACTAAGAAGACAGAACAAGTTTGAAGACTAAGGGGATTGGGTAGGGGCTCCAATCTCTGGAAGTAGAAAGGAGGAGGGAGGATGGGTTAAGGATTTTTAGAAATATGGATAAGAGTGAGAGGGGGGAAAAACAGGAGAAACATACCCTGTAACTCTGACCCATCTCCAGCTTGTATAGGAACTGCGAAGGAGTAGCCAAGAGGCTAACTGTCAGAATTCAAGTCACAGAATCACTGGCAATAACTCCCCAAAAAGCAGAATCAGATATTCTGGAAGAAAAAACAGGATACAGGGATATCTCCCCCTTCTCAAAAGGAGATTTTGGTGTAAGAAACCTAGTTTCTTAAATTAACTGAGATTATGTCCAAAGGACAAGGAAATCAAAGGATTGACTGGGAGAAGGGAAGAAGGAAACAAAGGAGGGCAACTGCCAACCCCTACCCCACAGGGGTGGAGCCAAAGCACTGAAGGAGTGCCCCCCATCCTGACCACTCTGCCCCTAAAGAAAATTATCCCCCTATGTAGAAACATAGAAACATAGACTTTGACGGCAGATAAGGACCACTTAGCCCACCTAGTCTGCCCGTTTCCCTACCTAGAGGATAAGCTGCAGATCCTGTTTAACCAAGAGCCTATTTCTTCCTACTCCCCACAAAAATTGCCTTATGTCTGTCCCATGCATTCTTGAATTCTCCCAGTTTTAGACCCCACAACCTCCTCAGGAAGGCTGTTCCATGTGTCCACCACCCTCTCTGTGAAAAAATACTTCCTCACATTGCCCCAGAGCCGTCCCCCCTCTATCTTCAAATTGTGTCTCCTTGTTCTTGCACATCTCTTTTTCTGAAAGATGCTACCCTCTTGGACTTTGTTGATTCCACTGGGGTACTTAGACGTTTCTATCATGTCCCCCCTCTCCCTCAAGGGTGTACATATTAAGCCCCTTTAGCCTCTCCTCATATGGCTTCTCCTGCAGACCCTGCACCATTTTAGTTGCCCTCCTCTGAACTGCCTTCATCCTGTCTATGTCCTTGCGGAGATGGGGTCTCCAGAACTGGGCAGAGTACTCAGATGGGGTCTCACCAACTGTCTGTACAGGGGATAACAACTTCCTGTTTTCTGCTGGTGATGCCTCTCCTATACATCCCAGTATCCCCAGCCCTCCTACCGCCTTCTCATATTGCTTGCCAACCTTAAGGTCATCTGACATGATCACCCCCAGGTCCCTTTCCATTTTGTTGTTGTTACTACCCCCACTAGTGCAATCTTCCCTGGTTTTGTTTCCCAGGTGCATTACTGCACTTCCTTGCATTGAATCCAAGCTGCCATACTTCTGACCATTCCTCCAACCTTGCCAAGTACCTTCTCATCCTTTCGCCTCCTTGTGTATCAACCCTGTTGCAGATCTTTGTGTCATCTGCAAAGAGGCATACTTTTCCTTCCAGTCCCTCTGCAATGTCATTTATAAAGACATTAAAAAGGACTGGACCCAGTACTGAACCCTGCGGTACCTCACTAGTAACCCCTCTTTCTTCAGAGTGGACTCCATTTACAATTACCTTCTGTGTCCTGTTGTTCAGCCAATGTTTTACCCAGGCTACCACCTTGGGACCCACTCCAAGGCTGGCTAATTTGACTACTAATCTTTTGTGTGGGGCTGTGTCAAATGCCTTGCTAAAGTCTAGGTATGCCATGTCCACAGCCCCTCCCTGGTCTACTACTTTGGTCACCCAGTCAAAGAAATCAATTAGATTCATCTGAAATGACCTTCCCACTGTGAATCTATGCTGCCTTGGGTCCTGTGCCCCACTGGCCTCTAAGTACTCAACAATTCTTTCCTTCAGAAGTGATTCCATCACTTTCCCTACCACAGAGGTCAAACTGACAGGTCTGTAGTTTCCTGCCTCTGTCTTGCTCCCACTTTTGTGAAGGGGAATCACATCAGCCTTCTTCCAGTCCTCAGGTACCACACCATCCTCCCATGATTTGTTATAAAGGGTAGTCAGTGGTGTCACTAGTTCTCTGCTTAATTCTTTTAGAATTTTGGGTGAATTCCATCTGGCCCCATTGCTCTGTCCACCTTCAGTTTTAGGAGTTCTTACAGAACCCTTTCTTCTGTGAAAGGACTGGGATCGACCCCCTCTCCAGAGTGCTTCTGTTAACTGGATTAGCACCTCCCCACTTCCTCTTTGTGAATACTGAACAGAAGTATTCATTCAGTATCCCTGCTTTTTCACTGTCACTCTCTGCCCTCACCATCCATTCTATTCAGCCTCACTATCCCTCCCTTTGTCTTTCTACACTCCCTGATATACCTATAAAAGGTTTTATCCCCCTTCTTAACCGAGTTGGCTATCTTTTCCTCAGTTTGTGCCGTTGCTAGTCTGACTACCCTCCCTGCTTCCTTCTGCCTTAACTGGTACAGTTCTCTGTCAGGCTCCTTCTGTGTTTCCTTATACTTCTTAAATGCTATCTTTTTCTCCCTAACCTTCACCACCACTTCTTTTGAGAACCACAGTGGCTTTTTCTTTCATTTTGATTTGTTTATTTGCTTCACACAAAGGCGTGTTGCCTCTGTGATGGCAGTTTTGATATTTCCCAATTGTTGTTCCACCCCTCCTTCTAGCCTGTTTGCTAGTGCTTTTCTGGCACTCTCCCATCTTGCCAAAGTCAGCCCTCCTGAATTCCAGAACCCTCACTTTTGTATGGCTTGACTCTGTAGCTGAGTTTATCGTGAACCACACTGTTTGGTGGTCACTTGTTCCCAAATGGCTACCCACTTCTAGATCTGAGATCCTCTCACTGTCCCCATTTGAGAGTAAGAGGTCTAAGATTGCTCCCTCACGAGTAGGTTCCAAAACTAGCTGTCTGAGGCATGCCACCTTAAGGGCATCAAGAATGGCCCTGCTTTTGGATGTGGCTGCAGCAAAGGTGCTCCAGTTAACATCTGGCATATGAAGGTCCCCCAACAGTATCTCCCCTTTCTCTGCCATCCTAAGTATGCCTTCTATCATATCTTTGTCCATTCCCTCCCCCTGACGTGGGGGTCTGTATACAGCCCCTGTGCGGACTGTGGTGCTATTTCCAGTCTCTAAGGTGACCCACAGGGCCTCCTCTCCTCCCTGTTTACTCTTTTGTTCAATTGCTTTTATCCCTTCCCTTACATAGAGAGAGCTACCCCTCCTTCTGCCCTCTCTGTCTCTCCTGTAGGTTGTGTACCCTGGTATGTCAACATCCCAGTCATGGTTCTCTGTGTACCATGTTTCTGTGACTGCTACGATATCCAGGCATCCCTCTTCCATCAAGGCCACCAGTTCAGGGAGCTTGTTGCCCAGACTACAGGCGTTGGTACTCATTACCCTCCATTTCTTGATGGCCTTACCCCTTTTTGCCCCATCCCTGTCCTTACTGCGTTTGTCACTTTCTCTATTTACCCCTGTGCTTCTCCCTATTGACATCTCTATGTTGGTGTCTACCTCACTTAGTATCCTGATTTTTTTTTGGGGGGGGGGGCAGGATTTCCCTGCTCCTTTCCAGTGCCTCCCCCTTTGGCTAGTTTAAATGCTTGCTAGTGAAGTATTTAAACCTATCACCTAGGATCCTGGTTCCACTCCTGGACAGATGCAGACCATCACGCCAGTATAGGCCTGCATCTGTCCAGTTGGACCCCCAGTCCCCAATGAAGCCAAATCCCTGAGCTCTGCACCAATTTTTTCAACCACTGATTGAATCCATGGTGTGAGCACCCTAGCCTCATCCGTGCCAGACAGGCAGCACCTCCGAGAAGGTTACCGTGTGTGCTATTGTCTAAGGCCTCCCCATCTCCACAAATGCTTCTTGCACTGCTCTGATCCCTTTCTTAGCCAGGTCATTTGTCCCTAGGTGGACAATGACATCCAGCTCCCTCCCCTGTGCAGCTGCTCCTATGATCCTGAGGATTCACTCCCTGTCCCTCCAAGCCATGGCGCCAGGCAGGCACCTTACCTGCCTCATAGAAACATAGACTCTGACGGCAGATGAGGACCGCTAGGCCCATCTAGTCTGCCCATTTCCCTACCTACAGGATAGGCCGCATATCCTATTTAACCAACAGCCTAGATCTTCCTGCCCCCCCAACAAGGATTGCCTTATGTCTGTCCCATGCATTCTTGAATTCTCCCACAGTTTTAGACTCCACAACTTCCTCAGGAAAGCTGTTCCATGCATCCACTACCCTCTCTGTGAAATAATACTTCTCCATTGCCCTAGACCGCCCTCCTTCTATCTTTAAATTGTGTCCCTTGTTCTTGCAAGTCTCTTTTTCTGAAAGATGCTACCCTCTTGGACTTTGTTGATTCCCTTGAGGTACTTGAAAGTTTCTATCATGTCCCCCCTCTCCTTCTTTCCTCAAGGGTATACATATTAAGCTCCTTTAGTCTCTCCTCATCGGCTTCTCTTGCAGACCCTGCACCATTTTAGTTGCCCTCCTCTGGACTGCCTCCATTCTGTCTATGTCCTTGCGAGATGGGGTCTCCAGAACTGGACACAGTACTCCAGATGGGGTCCAACCAACTGTCTGTACAGAGGGATAACAACTTCCTGTTTTCTGCTGCTGATGCCTCTCCTATACATCCCAGTATACCCGGCCCTCGCTACTGCCTTCTCACATTGCTTGCTAACCTTAAGGTCATCTGATATGATTACCCCCAGGTCCCTTTCCTGTTTTGTTGTTGTTACTACCTCCCACCCATTGTGTATTCTTCCCTTGGTTCTTGTTTCCCAGGTGCATTATTTTGCACTTTTTGCGTGAATCCTAGCTGCCATATGTCAGACCATTCCTCCAACCTTGCCAAGTCCCTTTTCATCCTTTCCACGCCTCCTTGTGTATCAACCCTGTTGCAGATCTTTGTGTCATCTGCAAAGGCATACTTTTCCTTCAGTCCCTCTGCAATGCCACTGATGAAGACATTAAAAGGACTGGACCCAATACTGAACCCTCGGTGCCCACTAGTAACCGCCCTTTCTTCAGAGTGGACTCCATTTACAATTACCTTCTGTGTCCTGTTGTCCAGCCAATGTTTACCCAGGCTACCACCTGGGACCTCCCAGGCTGGTTAATTTGACTAATAATCTTTTGTGTGGGACTGTTCAGATGCCTTGCTAAAGTCTAGGTAGGCCATGTCCACGGCCCTCCCTGGTCTACTACTTTGGTCACCCAGTCAAAGAAATCCTATTAGATTAAGTCTGACATGATCTTCCGCTGTGAACCTATGCTGCCTTGGATCCTGTGCTCACTGACCTCTAGGTACTCAACTGTTCTTTCCTTCAGAAGTGACTCCATCACTTTCCCTACCACAGAGGTCAGACTGACAGGTCTGTAGTTCCTGCCTCTGTCTTGGTCCCACTTTTGTGAAGGGAATCACATCGCCTTCCTCCAGTCCTCGGGTACCCACCATCCTCCATGATTTATTAAAAAGGTAGCCAGTGGTTTCACTAGTTCCTTCCTTAATTCTTTTGAATTCTGGGGTGGATTCCATCAGGACCCATTGCTTTGTCCACCTTCAGTTTTAGGAGTTCTTGCAGAACCCTTTCTTCTGTGAAAGGACTGGGATCAACCCCTATCAAGAGTGCTTCTGTTAATTGGATTAGGCACTTCCCCTCCTCTTTTGTGAATACTGAGCAGAAATATTCGTTCAGTATTCCTGCTTTTCACTGTCCCCTCTGCCCACCACCGTTTATTCTATTCAGCCTCACTATCCCTCCCTTTGTCTTTCTATGCTAGCTGATGTACCTATAAAGGTTTATCCCCTTCTTAACCGAGTTGGCTATCTTTTCCTCAGTTTGGGCCTTTGCTATTCTGACTTCCCTCCTGCTTCTTTCTGCCTTAACTGGTACAGCTCTGTCCTGCTCCTTCTGTGTTTCCTTATACTTCTGGAATGCTATCTTTTCTTCCTGACTTTCACAGCCACCTCTCTTGAGAACCATAGTGGCTTTTCTTTCGTTTTGATTTGTTTATTTGCTTCACACAAGGCTTGTTGCCTCTGCGATGGCAGTTTGATAATTCCCCATTGTTGCTCCACCCCTCCTTCTAGCCTGTTTGCTAGTGCTTTTCTGAGGCACTCTCCCATCTTGCCAAAGTCAGCCCTCCTAAAGTCCAGTACCCTCACTTTTGTATGGCTTGACTCTGTAGCTGAGTTTAACATGAACCACACTGTTTGATGGTCACTTGTCCCCAGATGGCAACCCACTTCTAGATCTGAGATCCTCTCACTGCCCCGTTTGAGAGTACGGTCTAGATTGCTCCCTCACAGTGGGTTCGAAGCTAGCTGTCTAATGCCTGCCACCTGTAGGGCGTCAAGAATGGCCCTGCTCTTGGATGTGGCTGCAGCAAATGTGCTCCAGTTAACATCTGGCATATTCAGGTCTCCCATCAACAGTATCTCCCCTTTCTCTGCCATTCTAAGAATGCCTTCCATCATATCCTTGTCCATTCCTTCCCCCTGACATGGGGGTCTGTACACAACCCCTGTGCGGATTGTGGTGCCCTTTCCAGTCTCCAAGGTGACCCACAGTGCCTCCTCTCCTCCCTGTTTACTCTTTTGTTCAGTTGCTTTTATCCCTTCCTTTACATAGAGAGCTACTCCTCCCCCTCTTCTCCCCTGCCTGTCTCTCCTGTAGGTTATGTACCCTGGTATGTTAACATCCCAGTCATGATTCTCTGTGTACCATGTTTCTGTGACTGCTACGATATTCAGGCATCCCTCTTCCATTAAGGCCACCAGCTCAGGGAGCTTGTTGCCCAGACTACGGGCAATGGTACTCATTACCCTCCATTTCCTGATGGCCTTACCCCCTTTTGCCCCATCCCTGTCCTTCTTGCCTTTGTCACTTTCTCCATTTACCCCTGCCCTTCTCCCTATCGACACCTCCATGTTGGTGTTTGCCACGCTTACTACCGTGATTGTTTGGGCGGGGCTAGGATTTTCCTGCTCCTTTCCAGTGCCTCCCCCCTTGGCTAGTTTAAAAGCTTGCCAATGAAGCATTTAAACCTATCACCTAGGATCCTGGTTCCCCTCCCGGACAGATGCAGCCCATCATGCCAGTATAGGCTTGCATCACTCCAGGTGGACCCCAGTCCCCAATGAGAAGGCCAATCCCTGAGCTCCCACACCAGTTTTTCAACCACTGATTGAATCCATGATGCAGGAACACCCTAGCCTCTGCTATGCCATAGATGGGTAGCACCTCCGAGAAGGTTACCGTCGTGCTACTTGACTAAGGCCCTCCCAATTCCACAAACTCTTCCTGCACTTCTCTAATCCCTTTCTTAGCCAGGTCATTTGTCCCTAAGTGGACAATGACATCCAACTCCCTCCCTGTGCAGCTGCTCAGCAATCCTGAGGATTCCTCCCTGTCCCTCAAGCCATGGCGCCAGGCAGGCACCACCTCCCTCTCCCTTCCTTGCCCAGTTCTACCTTCCTAACAATGGAGTCCCCACCAGGGTTGTTTCCTTCCCCTGCAGGGTCCCTGCCACCCTCCTGCGGGTCTCCTTTGTGGAGGTTCCCAGCATCCTCCTTGGTCTCCACTGTAGGTGCCTCCATAGAGGAACCACACTTTGCCAGAATGGCATAGGGTGTGGAGAGGTACAGCTGGAGGAGATGTGCACTCTGTTCCACCACCCTCACCCTCCCTGAGCCCACTGTGGTCCAACCGCTCCTCTTTCTTGGCAACCTCTGAGGCAACGGCAGTAGCACTGGTGGTCCCTGGATGGAAGAGGAGGTCCCACAAATCCTGGCCAACTCAGCCTGGAGATGAGCAACCCCTCCTCCCTCAGCCCAGAGAGGTGCCTGCAGATGGGACAACACCGCATCCTCCAGAACATCTCCCGGAAGACTGCTGCTCCACAGCCACTGCACTGCACCACTCCAATCATGTCTTATTTCTGGCCCCTTAACTGTTTGCAATCCTTACTCTTTCCTCTGTTTTTTTCTCTCTCTCCTTACTTTCTGCCTGTGTGCCCTTTAAGCTCCTGATTGTCCTGTTCTGAGACAAGAATATCCTATATTTCTCAGTAGACCGCTTACTTGTTCAGAGCAGACCTCCAGCAACTAGAGGGGCGGAGGCTTCTCTTGCCCTTCTAGGATGGTGGGTCCTTGGTGGTTCTGTGATCACTCACTTCCTGCCCTAAACAGGAAGTTCCTGTTGTCAGTCAAATCCTGTGCCTATAAAATAAAACTAGCTTTGGGTGGGGGTGGAGGAGGGAAGGAGGCAATATAGTCCCAGTAGAGAGTTCAGTCACACAGCAGGCCTTTCTCCTGGAGTCTTCTGCCATGCTATTGGCAGAATCTTTCTAAGGCAGTCTTTAAATGTAGCTTCCTTCTAGCTAAGCCACTCCCCTACTTACCAGATCTTTCTACAAGTAATTTAAACCTCACAACAGTTAGTCCTTTCAGTCACCTGAGATTTACACCTAGATGACTTTTCAGTTACCCATTCAGTTCAGTTAACCCAAACACACACTTTTTTTGTTTTGTTTTGTATGTTAGTTTTTACCCTAAATTAAAGGTCTAAATACAAAAGTTCTTCTACTTTTAGTCCCAGCAGAGAAGTTCAGTCACACAGCAGTCCTTTCTCCTGGAGTCTTCTGCCAAGCTATTAGCAGAATCTTTCTAAGGCAGTCTTTAAATGTAGCTTCCTTCTAGCTAAGCCACTCCCCCTACTTACCAGATCTTTCTACCTCTCCCCTTCCTCCCCCAGTTCTACCTTCCTAATGATGAAGTCCCCCACCAGGAGTTGTTTCCTTCCCCTGTGGGGTCCCTTGCCACCCTCCTGTGGGTCTCCTTTGTAGAGGTTCCCAGCATCCTCCTTGGCCTCCACTGTGGGTGCCTCCATAGAGGAACCACACTCTTCCAGAATAGCACAGAAATTGTGGAGAGGTACAACTGGAGGGATATGCCTCTGTTCCACCACTCTCGCCCTACCTGAGCCCACTGTGGTCCAACCGCTCCTCTTTCTTGGCAACCTCTGAGGCAACGGCAGTGACTCTGGTGGTCCCTGGGTGGGCGAGGCGGTCCCACAAATCCTGGTCAACTCAGCCTGGAGATGAGCAACCTCCTCCCTCAACCCAGAGAGGTGCCTACAGATGGGACAACACTGCATCCTCCAGAATGTCTTCTAGAAGACTGCTGCTCCACAGCCACTGCACTGCACCACTCCCATCATGTCTTTTTTCTGGCCCTCTAACTGTTGTTTGGAATACGTACTCTTTCCTCTTGTTTTCTTTTTTTCTTCCCCTACTTACTGCCTCTGTGCCCTTTTAGCTCCTTATCTTCCTGTTCTAAGACAAGAAGTTCCTATATTTCCCGGATCATTCCTGAAAATAGGCATAATACTTGTCTAGTGTACTTACCCGGTAAACAAAAGCTAAATAAATAAATAAATATTTCTCAGTAGTCTCCTTACTTGCTCAGAGTCAGACCTCCAGCAGCTGGGGGGAAGGGTGGGGAGACGGAGAGTTACTCTTGCCCTTCTAGGATGGGGAGTCTTTGGTGTCTCTGTGATCACTCACTTCCTGTTCCCAAACAGGAAGTTCCTGTTGTCAGTTAAATCCTGTGCCTATAAAAGTAGAACTGGTGGTTTGGGGGGCAATATAGTCCACCAGAAGTTTAGTTATACTAGTAGCTCCTTCCTCCTGGTGGTCTGTCTGTTCTCTGGCAGAAGCTATCTAGGGCAGTGCGTAAATCGGGTTTTAACCTGGCTCCTTCTAGCTAAGCCACTCCCCCTACTTTGCAAATCTTTCTACAGTTAGTTAATTTCACAGATAACAATTCCCTTCTCACACCTGTGACAAGCACCTAGATAAGTACACAGATAACAGATAATTTACTTCAACTACCTCTGACAAACACGCTAACTTTTGTTTTGGTTTTTTTACCCTAAATTGAAGGTCCCAGAACAAGATTTCTAGCGCCCCAGTTTACCCCACTCCTGACTAACAGAAAGGAGGGGTTGAGAGAGGGGGCACAGAGACTGAGGCCCTGGGGGATGGAGGGTGGGATTGTGATGAATAGTGAAGATACACAGAAAGATCAGAATTACAGTAGGTATGACATTTCCATATATTATCTGTGTCAATCTTCACCATTCATCACCTTTGGGTGATTGCGGAGCCCCCCCTGAAGGGGGCTTTTAACCCTAAGGGGCCGAGTCCCTTAGCTCTCAGTGGGTGACACACTAAGAGGGAGAACCTTCAAGGGTCTGGAGAGGCCCGAGAGTGAGGCTGGGACCCCCAGAGGGGGTAGGAAGTTGCCCCGACAGATGCCATCTCATCCTATGGGAGAAAAGATAGGTTTTCATGTGAGCGGAGTTAGTCACCCTACGCCGGGCCAAGGGTGACAACCGGGAGAGATGCAGCCACGCCGTCCGCCTAGTGCAGATCGCTGTCCCTATGGCCCTGGTAGCTACTTCACTGGCATCACATGATGCCCTTGCTTGGTGCCTTGCTAGCTCCAGGCCACATGCAGAGTGTGCAATGGTTTGTCTGGTTTTCTCCGTTGTCAGGCACCGAAGCTAGGAGTTGACCAAGCCTGGACCACAAGAACCTGTCATAGGATGCACAGTGGGCCTGATGTGCTGCAATAGAAAGCAGCAACCATGCCGAGTAGAATGTTCTCCTCCCCCAGAAGTCAAAATCCAATGAATCTTGATCTGGGGGCCGGTCACGGTGCAGGGCACGAAACCCATCGGGAGTATCCAAATGCGCCAATCCTAACTGGGGATGAGGCATGGAACCTGGAGACTCTGGGGGTGCACAATACCGCTGGCAGAGATCCCTAGGGGCTGGGACTCCGGAAAAGGGTCTCTGCCAGGAGCGCAACGATGCGTCCTGAAAGGGAGCAGGCTTGGGGGGCACCACAAGGGTGTCTGCACTTAAATTGACCAGAAAGGCGCGCGTCGAGTGCTCCAGATTGTGTTGAGTGGATGGGGAGATGCACAGGTCCTCCAATATCCTCACAGGGAATTGCTGGTACTCAGCAGCTGAAGAGATGTGGACAGACTGCTTCTCTCCCCCAGAAGAGAGTGATGAGGAGTTAGAGGACCTTGGAAGTTCAGTAGCTAATTGCTTAGGGGAAGGTTGATAAACCTGTCTGTCTGTAGCCCTGACGTAAGCGGGAAATTTAGCAGCCACCGCTCTGAACTGCTCCCAGGAGAGAGAACCGCTAGGACCAAGAATATCCAGGAGTGCAGGAGACCTAGGGAAAGGAGGAGCTCTGGAAAACTCCACAGCTGACAGCTGATCAACCAAACTGGAATGGCCTAGGCTGCGCCCTGAAGAATCCCCCCCCGTGAGGTGACCGGGGCCGTGTAGATCCAGAAGGACGGTCCCCTACCTCCAAAGAATGGGGATCTCTCAAGGGAAAGGCAAAAATCCGCGCTACGGCTTCTCCCAGAGCCCGGGTGGGCTCCGGAAAAAGGCCACCACATGGACCCCATACCTCTCGACCTCTCCGAATCAGAGAGTGCCCACCTCTGAGAGAGAGAGCCAGCCTAGGTAGCTGGCAGCCCTGGCTGGCCCCCGAAGGAACTATCCAGGAAGCAGCACCCTCCCCTCCTGTGGGTACTCCAATCGGCCCCAAAGTTGGGCGATCCAGGCACACCACCTGAGGGGGTACCACCGCTGAGGGGTCAGAGAATCCTCTGAGGCCAGGCTGCAGAGCAATGGAGGCCTGCACCACTGCCTGCTGGTCCCGAGGGTCACTGCCCGCTCCCCAGAGGGGAGTTGGCCCCGGTCTGTCGAGGACACTACCAAGGTGTCCACGTGAGCAGCCGACTCCAAGGAGTCAGACTGCCTGTCTGACTCTGAGTCCGACTCCTCCTCCTCCGAAGTTCTGTGCCAAATGGTGCGTGGATGCCCGCTACCATCCCGACTGAAAAGGGCACCAGAAACCGAGACTGCACCAGAGTCGGTGCCGATGTCGCCAACAGCACCGTGAACGGTGCCAGAAGAGGACATGGCTCCAATAATGGCAGCAGCCTCGGAGTCGAAGCCTGTCACGGCGCCGTGATGAAAGACAGCACCAACGACGGCCCCGACTGCGCTCTCGGCACAGAGGTTGGAGGCCCCCATGGCGCCACCACGCCCCACGGAAAGGCGGCACCAATGATGACCCCGATCGCGCTCTCTGCGCCGAGCTACGAAACCCTCACAATGCTGTGTCCATGCTCGGAGCTGCGAGCTGCTCCAGAACTGGACATGGTGCTGTGCTCAACCATGGCGCCGCAGACGATGCCAGTGTGAGACAGCCTCCCACGGTGCCATGAACTGCGCCGACAGCAGCAACGGCGCCAAGCAGCGGACTGGCACCATCAGCGGCCACAGCACTGTGAACAGCGCCGACCCAGGCCTTCCGAGCCACGGGTACGACACCGGGGGAGCCTCCTCAAGGGGTGATTGCCAAGGTGGTGCCTACTTCTGTCCTCTCCGACCGGGAGACAGACTGGGCCTCCTGCACCGCGGAAGAGACCTCTGCCACGGCTAGACTCACGAAGGCAGAGGCCCCTCTTCCTTGGTCCATATAGAACCAGGAGGACCTGGAGGAAAGGCCAAGACAACGCAGCTTGGCCTGACGAGTGTGCACCCATCCCCCGAAAGTTAGCGGAGCTCGTCCCACTTTCCACGTGCGTTGCTCAATGACACGGCGGTCCATGGAGAAGCAGGCATCGCACAAATCCATGTCTTGTAGCGGGTCAAGAAACGCGAGGCAACGGTCATGCTGGTCGGTGACTGAGTACTTATGGCCGTATGGGCAACGACGCATAGGAGGCCGTCCTGTCTTCAAAGTTTTCTTGCCCCCCCGACCGAGACATGACGTACGGAAAAAGAACACCAAACAAGACCTGAACAGTCTTACCAGGCGACGTCGAGTAGGGCGAACAGAACCGGCAGGATACTCGGGAGCCGACGGACTTCGACACGGAGTTGAAACTGTGACATGAAGGCTTCAAAAGGTGGGCCTCTCAGAGAGATTTTCTTCTCAAGCTTCCCACGAGGTGACCTCGATGGTGGGAGACGAAGAACTGGTGGGAGGGAGGAGCCAACAACACCTAATGGCCAACCTGCGAGTGCCATACAGTGCGTTGGCCTCAAGGGCAGCGCCGATGGTGCGTCGACTCTGCACATCAAAAAAAAAAAAAAAAAACTCCGCGGGGTCATGACCTCCAGCCAAGTACCCAAAGGTGATGAATGGTGAAGACTGACACAGATAAGACTTAAGATTTTTAAATAACACATTCTTGGCATTTCCTTCAGGAAGAACCTGGGCTGCAGCTTTGGCAGCCTATTCTGATACTTTATCATGTGGGCCTGGAAGTTTGCAGTATGAAAGCCTACTGAGACAGAGACATACATACACCTGCCTATTACATTTAGCCTCTTGGATTCCTAATCAGGGGATATGCAGTCATGTGTTTAGGTGCCATGGATCTATTGTGGGCAGCCATTATAACCAAGTCCATTTCAGGCTGGTTAGCATAAAAAGGCTTGGCAGCAGGAGTATGGTAATGCTTGTTAGCCTTTCTAGGTATAGCTGGTATTGAATCTGACCTGTACCATGCAGCAAATGTGGCATCCTCCAATGCAGGGTAAACTGGAGGAACAATGACAGAAGGTGTACAAGGTACCTCCAAGAAATTTCATCAGGTTCTTTTTAGTGGAATCCTCTTCTTCCATAGCAAAGCCCGCTGCATTCTGCATTTGCTGCACCATACTTTGGAAGGCAGGGGCTTCAGGAGATTTAGGTGTGTACACCACAGAACCCTACAAAAAGATACAGTGGCACTAGAACATGCTACATATTATTGTTCTCCTCAACCCTCCTCCTCTTCATAATCCTACTCCATTATGGGGTCTGAATTACAGTCGTCCTCCTCGTTGATGTCCCTGTCGGCAACAGGAGTTGTTGACCTCGCTGATGTCCACATCTGAAAATGACGCCAGAACTGTCTCCATGTCGATGACACCCTGGCCAAGGACCGGGACTGCGGGAGTCGACGACAGGCCATGACCTGTTGACGATGGCAACGTATCTTCCATTGTAGGTATGGTATTGCCTGAGCCAACCTCTGACCTTGGTGTCTGGTCGATAGTCGGGGTGGGGGGATGGTTGGCATCACCACCACTGAAGTGGACAATGACGAAAAAGGTACAGTACCTGCAGGCTGCAACGGCTACCTAGACTTCGCTGGGGAAGCAACTTGTCTTTATCCTTATATTTATGCTTGTGCCCTAATGATGAACAGTCTTTTTCACGATCTTTCGATTTTGATAACCGCGGAGTCGGTCGATGGGGCTGGTGACACCGCTATCTGACCCTGGGCTTTTCCCATGATCACTAGAATTTTCCAGCAAAAACTTCTCCAGATCACCACGGCTTTTCTTCTACACTGCCTGGTTGCTTGACTGAATCCCTGGCAAATCTCACAAGTCCTAACACTGTGAAAGAGATGTAAACAGTAGACACACACTTACTGTGCACCGTCCTTACAAACCTTTTCTCCGTGCTCACAGTACCAGAACATCTTTGGTTTTGGTGGCATGCAGTGGCAGCGATATCACAAAAAATTCAGTGATTACTTCTACATAAAATAATAAACGACAATGGCTAGTTGGTTGGCGCCTCCACTGTAGGTCTGATGAGTATGATCAATGGCGGGAAAAGAACTGAGGAGAGATGGGCCACCCACGTTTATGTAGACGCAGACATGTGGTCATCGTGGGTGGCCTCCAGCTATCAAAAGTTTCCATGTGGTCCTAGTGCTGACACAGGTATAGTTCCAAAGGTGTGGCCCACGGGAAGCAATATCCTCAAAGATGCATGGTTTCTACCTTTCGGTAATGCTACTCATGTCTATTCTTGATTATCACAGTGGTTCAATAATTGGCTTCAGACACCTCGGGTAAGGGCTCTCATCGTGAAGAATTCACAGAAGAAATTTCTTCATACTCACTGTAATTTCCTTTTCTGTTAGCTCCAACATTGTCAACAAGTAATCAAAACAGCTGGGTATAGTGCACCCCCCCCCAACAGGGGAAATGACACAGCACAAGCTTTAGAATGTTGGGCACATCAGGAATCAAAGCAGCAGCAACCCCCCAGTCACTACTGACCTCACACAGTGCCATAGTAGCTACACAGTTGCCTACATTATAACCAATTACTTGTATGCAACATTTCTTAACACTGTAAATAAAGCTGTCTTACTTTCATGGCAGACAATCGAGGAAGAAATGCTCCTCACTGTACACAAGGCTTGAACGATTTTGGTCCTTTGTAGGAAAACGATCAGGTAACAAGGAACACTCCACACCAGATGCTCATCTGGAAAACTGAAGCTGACCGCACAATGATGCATAAATTTCAGGCAAACTGTATGCAGGGAGACTACCTGCAAGAAGGAAAACACTAAGAAATATAACAGCCGTCGGCTGCACTGCAGTCTTTTGCTTTTAATTAATTTTTCTCTCGTTTTTCTGCTAGTTTTTTTGTTGTTTTGCTTTTACCTGCCTTTACCCATGGTCTGCCTGAACTGTTCGAATATCAGAGTGAATTGTTTGCCGCTTCTCCATCTGTTTCGTTTTTGCTGAGGAGCACGCTGAGCTCGATAGCGTTATTGGGGTGTGATTCGAACACTCCTGAGTGAACGTTGGGGTCGTTTTTACTGGCTCCGTTATCGTTTGGCACTTTCTTGGCCTTGCTCTCCACTGTGGATTCAATGCATTGTGCATTTTGAGCAACAGTGCTGACTGGGCGTTCTGCATGTGCTGACCCGTGGAAACAGTACCAACTGGGCTTCTAGTTGTCCGTTTGGTGAGTGGTTGTCCATGCCACTGCGTTGTTCATGAGGAACGGCACGGGCTTGGGAAGATTGAGGCTGTGGAGGATTTTTGTTATATTTCGGACGGTCTTCGATGATTGAGTAGCCGAGTTATGCTTGTGGAGAGCCAGTAGGAACGACTGACTTGGATTTCCCAGACTGTGAGGAATTGCACGGGTCGGGTGAATGAGAGGGCTATGGAAGAACTGTGAGTCCTTGGACCTGTACTTGATTGGGCGACTTCCCTGCTCCTTTCTTGTCCACCTTTTGAATTTTGGGCGACGACTGTCTGTGACTGGTGGAGTACTGTTGTTTCAATCTACCTCTTTGTCCTCTGGCTTTTGATGGGTGCTTTCTCTGTGGAGATTTACTGCCCCACAGGGGGCTTGGTGCTGTTACCCAGCTGGGGAGTCGGCTGGGGTATCTTGCTCCCTTAGACCCTTGGAAACGGCTGCAATTGTGGCCTTTCTCGGGATCTTTTGGTGTTGGGTTGTTTTATTTTTCCTGAGAGCTCCCAGCAGGAAGTACAGGGGTTGTTACGAAGGAGTTTCCTCCAGCAATAGCAAAACTGTATGCCGATTCAGCCTTTGGACTTCTGTTGGTTCATGGTTTCGGTTGTATTTAATTCTGGGCCTGGATTAAAGAGACTGCCGACTTCCTCCTTTTTTTGTGGATTATTTTCCCTTTCTGCCTGGATGATGGGGTGGTGAGAGGACCCTACGTCCATGTACTTTATTTAGTTGAAATTTACAGTTCCTTTCTTTGTCAGTGAAGAAGATTGTAATTTTCCCTCTCACTGGTTGTGAGAGATCGGGGCATTTTAAAGTTTTATTTTCGCTTTCGTGGACTGGAATAATTCTGTTTTTTTTTTGTTGTTGTTGTTATATTATTATAATTTGGTTTAACTGTCTGGCAGTGAGAGTGCCTTTCTATCCTCTCTCCCCAGTGGTGAGAGGACTGGGGAAGGGGGGACAAACTATTCATTGTTTTTAGTTATATTATGTGTTGGGTCTGGGGGGTGAGAGTACCTAAGCTTCGCTTGTTGTCTATTTGTTTTTGTGGGTTATTTTGTACTAATGGGGGGTTGTCAGGGTCTCTAATTTCAGGCTCTGAATTGATGTTAGCTAACCTGGGAGCTGGGTGGGGTTTTTAAATCGTTTTTTGTTATGGGGGTATTATTAGTTTGTTAGTTTTATTTTAGGTTTTGTTTATTGTATTTTTATTCTGCAGTCTAGCTTACAGCATGTGCTGGCCTTCAGCCCCCACAGTTATGCGCAACTCATCCTCCTCTCTATGCCCTTCGCCCTTTTTATTCTCCCCCTCTTCAGTTCGAGATCTACCAGCATTGTAGAGCGCTGGGTATTGTGCGTAAGAGGAGGAGAAGGGTGTGGGGTTGCGAACAGGGGAGGATGATGGATGGGGGTCATCGTATTGGGGTGGTTGGTACCAGAAGGCGCCCTGGGGCGAAATGGAATCCTGATCGTGGTTTTCCATGTCTGGTGCCCACACCCAAGGGCACCACCGACTACGGTGGGCAGATGGCCTGTGCGGCCTGCGAGGTTTGTCCAACTCGGGCAGTGCTGTGCAATGCCAGGTCCATTAAAAACAAGACGGCAATTACTGCTGATCTTGGTACGGTGGACCTGACTTGCATTACTGAGACCTGGTTGGACGAGAACTCTGGCCCCATTTTGGAGGCTATGACTCCAGCCGGGTACTCAGTGTTACACCACCCAAGACTGGATCCTTGGGGGTGTTGCGGTCTGTTTCAAGACCGAACTCGGCCTCACGGAGGTCTAGTGGGGGGTTGACTCCTTTGAGTGTATAGTAGTAGCAGGTGTAGCCTTTCGAATCGCCCTCATTTACCGTCCACCCGGAGTTGAAAAGCGATTCCTTCAGGAAGTGGCGGACTTCATCGTCGATATGGCATTCGAGTCACCCAGATTGATGGTTCTGGGCGACTTCAACGCCAGGGTCGACAACGAACTCTCGCAATCTGGTCAACACTTCCTCCAGTTAATGACAACGCTGGGCCTTACACAGGTGGTTTCCTCTGCTACACATAAATGTGGACACTCTTTGGACCTAATCTTCCTTCTAGGGGTCGAGGCATCCGATGTGGGGGTGGAACCAGTCGGATGGTCAGATCATCACACCGTGGGGTTTAGTTTTTGCACCCCTTCTAGAAGGCCTGCCCCTATGGAGTTGGTAGGTACCACCCTTTGCGGGATATAGATCCCCAAGGCCTTACGGCGGTGTTTGACCTCGCGTCCCCCGCGTTGGCAAGCAGTGATCCAGAGACCCTCGTGTCGGCCTATAACACAGCTGTTGTGGGGGCTCTGGATTTCATTGCTCCAGTTCGTGTTCGCCTCCTCTCCCTTTGCCCCAAGTCCCCTTGGTTTGATGGGACGTTGAGAGAGATGCGGAGACAGGGGCGAAGGTTAGAGCATTGCTGGCAAAAGTCCGCCCTTGATGCCGACCACCTTAGATTGATGGATCATTATTTGGTCTATCAATCTGCAATCACCCGTAAGAAGGCAGAGTTCCTGTCCAGGGAGATTGCAGTTGCTCGGAATCAACCAGCTCAGCTGTTTCGAACTGTGGACAGACTGTGCAACCCAGCCTGTCTGCAAGTTCAGAAAGTCTTTTCACAACTGGAGTGCGATGAGCTTGCTTGGTTCTTCGTAAATAAGGTGGCCGACATTAGGGCCAAACTGCTGCCATCACACTCTAGGGGGTTGCTGTGAACCGGTGTGAGATCACTGTGCCTCGGTTTTCCTGGAGTTCCTTCAGTCAGCTGGAGTTCACTGATGTCATGAGGATCGTCCAGCATATGCGCCCTACGTGCTGTAGTTTGGACCCTGGACCAACCTCCCTAATTTTGGGTTGTATTAACATCATTGATCCAGTCCTTGTGCAGATAGTCAGGTGCTCCTTGGAATCTGGTGAGTTTCCCAGCTCCCTGAAAGAGGCGGTGGTGACACCCCTCTTGAAGAAAGCTACCTTGGACCCTGACTGTCTCGAAAACTACAGACCTATCTCTAACCTTCCCTTTGTTGGGAAGGTGACTGAGAAAGTAGCGGCTGCACAACTGGAGGACCATTTGACCATCCATGACGTCTATGAACCCCTCCAGTCCGGTTTTCGTAAAAGACATAGTACCGAGACAGCGCTGGTTCGGGTGCTCAATGATCTCTTGATGGCCAGAGATCGGAAGAGTCGTTCTATTTTGGTTCTCCTCGACCTTTCTTCAGCGTTTGACACCGTAGAGCACATGGTGTTGACAGAACGCCTGAGGCTGTTTTGTGGAATATCTGGAACTGTCTTAAGATGGTTCGCATCATTCCTCACTGGGAGATCACAAAGAGTTGTGTCCGGGGTTTTTTCCTCGGATTCAGCGGCTTTGTCATGTGGGGTGACTCAGGGTTCAGTATTGTCACCCATGTTATTTGCGGTGTATATACTACCCATCGGAGACACTGTAAGGAGGTATGGACTGAGGTTTCACTGTTATGCAGATGATACCCAGCTCTACCTTTCTTTTGCCCCTGACCAGGAGGGAGCTCTCTCGGTCTTTAATAGCTGTCTAAAAGAAATCCAGGTGTGGATGAATTCTAGCTAGCTGAGGTTGAACTCTGATAAAACTGAGGTACTGGTTGTGGACCCAGGTCGACAGATGGGGGTCGGTGATGGTGTGTCTTCCGAATTCTTCTTGGAGGCATCTCTCTCCAGACCTCTGAACAGGTGCGGAACCTGGGGGTAGTTCTTGACGACAGGCTGACACTGCATTCGCAGGTGTCAGCAGTCGTCAAGACTTCCTTTTATCGTCTTAGGAACATCGCCAGGATTCCGCACCTTGTTCAGTCTGCCGACCTGCCAACGTTAGTCCATGCCTTCGTGTCCTCATGCTTGGATTATTGCAACTCCCTTTATCTAGGGCTTTCTGGGGTTGAAATCCATCACCTGCAGCTAGTGCAGAACACAGCAACCTGGCTTTTGACAGGTTCTAGTAGATCCTGTCACATTACTCCGGTGCTGCGTGAACTGCACTGGCTGCCAATTCGGTGGCGGATCACCTTTAAAGTCGAATTGCTGACTTTCAAAGCCCTACACAATCTGGGCCCAGTCTATCTGAAAGAACTTCTGGTTCCTTATCGCCCTAATTGATCACTCCGCTCGGCCAACGAGGGGTTGCTAGAGGTTCCAATGGCGAATCTGAAATCTTTGGGCGCATGGGCTTTTTCGTATGTGGCCCCCACCCTTTGGAACTCTCTACCTCGTTGGTTGCAGGAGTGCACCTCTAGGGAGAGTTTCAAGAGAGGTTTTGAAGACTTTTTTGTGGGAAACTGCATTTTTAGAATATTGATTGAATTAATTGTTCTGATTCAGCTGAATTTCTTTTAATGATTTTTGTTTTAATCTGTTATTTATGTATGTTGCCTTGGCAAATGAAAGGCGCCTTATAAATAAAAATAATTATTATATTATTATTATTAACCTTCAGTCTCGGACTGATTGAAAAATATATTCTTCATTTTTTTGTATATAGGAATACAGCGCAGCAGACTATAGAGGGATGTCCAAAAATAGCAGGGGATTTTTGTCAGACAGGACATCCCTCCTGGCATACCGAATAAGTATCTCCCACAGGAGCAAGGCTCCTGGCGGGCCATTGACAATGTTGGAGCTAACAGAGTAAGAAGAATGTCTTCTTTCTACAGCGTGTACATTGCCAATGGGTAATCAAAACAACTGTGTTCTAAGAAGCAGTACCCAGAAAAATCGGGAGGGGGAGAATGTTATCCCATATGCCAGAAGCAAGCAGGGAAATTACTTGTGAACTGCTGCCTGCAACACTCTGCGACCAAGAGCTGTGTCAGCAGAACTCTGGACATCCAATTTGTAATGTTTTGCAAATGGGTGGATGGAAGACCACATAGCTGCCTTGCATGTCTCTAAAAACCGATGCTTCACCACTTTCTGCCCAGGACGTCGCCATAGCCCTGGTGGAATGAGCCTTGATGAGAGCCAGAGGCCTCTTCTTTTCCATGACAATAGCTTTAGTGATGCAGGCCCGCACCAACCTAGCTAGGGTGGCCTTAGAGGCTTTCTGACCCTGTATGGCTGCTATAAAAGAACAGACTATCTGACTTTCGGAACTCAGCCGTCCATTTAAGACCGATCGTAATGGAGTGTCGTAAATCCAACTTGTGCAATTCCTTCTCTTTGGGGTGAGACGGTTGCAGACAGAAGGATGGAAGTCATATTTCCTGGTACACATGGAAGGTCGTGGGCACTTTAGGGATATAAAATGGAACCATTTTGAGCACCACCTTGTCCTTATGCATAATAAGGTATGGCTCCTTGTGGGACAAGGCCTGTAAGACAACACACCCAGCTATATGGATAGTGGTTTGAAAAACTCCTTATAGAGGGCATTCAGAACCAGATTCAGATCCAAGAGAGGAACTAGAGATCGAAACACTGGAAGACTCCTACTAAACACGCATGAAAAACAAATAACCTGTTAGTTCCTAGTGAAAAAAAAAAAACTAGGATGCTCAGAGCGTGGAAACCTGACCTCTCAGCATACTCAATGCCAACCCCTTTTCCACACCTTCCTGTAGAAAATCCAAATCTGTGGAATTGAGGTTTTTGAAGGCTTAAATCCTTCCCTCCAGTCCAAGTTGAAAAAAGGTGGACCATACCTGAGCATAGGATGCTGACGTAGAGGTGTTCCTGGCAGCCATCAAAGTGGAGTGATCTAATTTTAGGAGCCTCCTCCTCTCAGGAGTCAGGCCATGAGCTGCATCACTCCTGGATTTGGGTGCAGAATGGGACCCTGGTGACAGCAGGTTTCTTCGTACCGGAAGGGTGCTTTGCTGATCTAAATCTACGAAGTCCAAAAACCACGGTCTTCTCGAACACTCTGCATCTATTAAGAGGAAGCTTCCTCTTGAGTGTCTTACTTTTTGCAAGATTTGAGAGAAAGAGGCAGTGGAGGAACAGCACACGCTCTGCTGAAGGTCCACTCTGAGGCAGAGCACCCACTGCTCCCCTGCCTGTGGACACCGAAAATGACTGAAGAACCTTAGGATCTGAGCACTGTGGCTGGATGCGAACAGATCGAGCGGAGGTCGACCGAACTGGTTGCACAGGAGTTCAACACCTCTGGGTTCAACCTCCACTCCCCCAGGGTGAACATTTCCGCGACTTAGCCATTCTTCCTGAATGTTCAACTCCCATGATGACAGAGAGAGAGAGGAGCGAGAACATTTTTTTCTCCGCCCACCTGAGGAGGTTAGAGACCTCTCTAAGCATCTCTCTGATTTTGTGCTGCCTTGATGTTTATGTACGCCACTGTGACAGCGTTGTCTGTCCTCACTTTTACCGCCTCGTTTTTGCAGCAGGGTTTGAAACCGAAGGAGAGCTACGTGGACTGCCTGCAGCTCCAGAAGAAATAATTACTCACCTTAGTAATTATGTTTCTTCTAGTGGAGTCTTGCTGTATTCTGAGTATTGCAGTTAGGTCCTGCCTTTCAACTGCCCCGGAGAACAAAGGGTTAACTTTTCTATGCCTTGCATAGAACGTTCATCACGAGCTCGGTTGAAGCCCCTGTCTGCTGTTGTTTAAACTGCAACTGTCAGATCTTTACG
Source organism: Neoceratodus forsteri (assembly GCA_016271365.2). Lineage (NCBI taxonomy): Eukaryota > Metazoa > Chordata > Ceratodontiformes > Ceratodontidae > Neoceratodus > Neoceratodus forsteri. The sequence continues at coordinate 427,375,190 of CM028138.1, forward strand.
AGCAAAAACTCACTAGGTGTTCTGTGTGGAAACTGTAAAATTTTTACTAGCCAACTGGCAAATACATATATAATGTTTTTGGTTTCAAAGAAAGACTCAAGTCAGGAAACCCAAAAACAAACACACCTCCAAAACACAACATTCCACCCAAACAAAAGGGGGTGTAAAAGGACACCCCTAGGGTGCAACACTGCTCCTGCCCACCCACATCCCAAAGAAAAAATTACTCACCTTAGTAATGTTGTTTCTTCTAATGGAGTCTTGCTGTATTCTGACATATGCAGTGATGTCCAACCTTTGAATTGCCCCGGAGAGGAAAGAGTTAACTTTCCATGCAAGGCGTGGAACGCTGAGCTCGAGCTCCGTTGAGAGACTGTCTGTTGTTGTTTGAACTCAAACCGCCAGATCTTTACGAGCTATACTCACTGGGTGTCCTGTGTGGAAACTGTAAACTTACACTAGCCAACTGGCTACTAAATATAATAAAAAGATTTTCTGGTTCCAAGGCAAAGACTCAAGTCAGGAAACCTAAAAAATAAAACAAAACACAATACACACACTCAAATTAAGAGGGTGAGAAAAAGGGGGCACCTCCAGAGTGCCAACACTGTTGCTGCCCACCCACATCCCAAAACCCCAGGTTCTGAGAGGGGAGGCGGGGAGGAAGTCAGAATACAGCAAGACTCCATTAGAAGAAACAACATTACTAAGGTTGAGTAATTTTTTCTTCAAACAATATGAAGTCTTGCTGTATTCTGACATATGCAGACTACCAAGCAGTACCTCCATGGAGGAGGGACAGAACCTACTTCGGGAAGAGGCTCTGAAGCACTGCTGTGCCAAACCGAGCATCACTCCTAGCCTGGATATCCAGAAAGTAATGCTTGGTAAAAGTATGTACTGTTTTCCAGGTGGCTGCTTGACAAATCTCTAAGATCGGAATATCCCTGGCAGCAGCCAGGGAAGCAGCTGTACCTCTGGTAGAGTGAGCCCTCAGGCCTGAGGGTGGGATCCTACCTAATTTTTCATAGCAAAATTTTATGCAAGAGACAATCCACCTGGCAATAGATCTCTTAGTGGCAGGTTTTCCCTTACCAATCTCACCATAAGTGAGGAACAGTTGGAGGGAGTCAAACCTGTGACCCTTGGTGCACTCTATGTAGTAGCTAAGGGCCCTTTTCACATCCAAGCTTTGCAGCCTCCTCTCCCCAGAGGAGGAATGGTCAGTGAAGAAAACAGGAAGAGACACAGACTGGTTAAGGTGGAAATCTGAAACCACCTTAGGCAAAAACGTCCTATTAGTCCTGAGGACCACCTCATCTCTATGGAAGGAGATAAAAATCAGGCTCCACTGACCATGGGTGTAGTCAGGCATACTCCAAATACTCCATGGTGTATAATTTTATTTAAGGGGGTAGCAACTAGACTCTGAACTGCTTCCTTTTAGTATGAAAACTAAAAGAAAATGCTGAACCTTTCTGGAATTTTATTCATAGGAGTCAAAACTAGACGGACTGGTCACTGTCATTGCATCCCAAGGACAATATAACTTTACAGGCTCTGGGCTGGTATGTGGCTGTCTTAGGAAGCAATGCATGGCATTTGCATTACCCATGGGGGGGGAGGGGTAGCACACCAGCATGCCCTAACAGGGGGGTAGCAGTGCGTCCATTTGGTGTGCAGATCTGAAATCCCTGGCTACACCCCTGCCACTGACAGGGCCTGTAACTCACTTATGCATCTGGCAGAAGTAATGGCTACCAAAAACACAGTTTTCCAAGTCAAGTACTTAAGCTCTGCTGAGGACAAAGGCTCAAAAGGGGGTTGCATAAGCTAAGCAATGCAAACATTAAGGTCCCAAGCAGGAGCAGGGTCCCTGAAGGGAGAATTGGTATGCAGCAATCCCTTGAAGAACTTACAGAATATAGGATGAGCTGAAAGGGAAGAGTGCTTGCCTGCTGACAAGAAGGCAGAGACAGCTGCCAGATGCACTCTAAGTGTAGCTGGTCTGAGTCCCAAGCTATTGAGATGAACCATACAGTCAAGGACTCCAGGCAAACCAGCAGACTCTGGAGAAATATGCTTCCCAGAGCACCAAATAGTAAACCTTTTCCATTTTGAGTTGTAAGTCTTTCTGGTGGAAGGCTTTTGAGAAGCCTTTAAAATATCCAGAACACCTTGAGAGAGATGCAAATCCGCAAATTCTAACTCCTCAAGAGCCAGGCCTTGAGATTGAGGGATTTGAGATTCGGATACCAGACCCTCCCCGAGAACATGTTAACAGGTTGTAATTCCTGGGAAGAGCAGAAAAAATTACTCACCTTAGTAATGTTGTTTCTTCTAATGGAGTCTTGCTATATTATGACATATGCAGTGAGTCCCAACCTTCAACTGCTCTGGAGGTGAAAGAGTTAACTTTCATGCCAGGCATGGAACTTTGAGCGAGCTGTTGAAAACTCTGTCTGTTGTTAATCAAACTCAAACTGTCAGATCTTTACGAGCAAAACTCACTAAGGTTCTGTGTGGAAGTCAGAACCTACACTAGCCAACTGGCTACTAAATATAAGAACACATTTTTCTTGGTCCCAAAACAAAGACTCAAGTCAGGGATCCAAAAATTAAAAACATAACACCCAAACACCCCAAAAGGAGGGTGAAAAAATAAGGTGGGCATCTACTAAGTGCCATACTGCACTGCCCACCCACATCCCAAAAGTAGAGGTTCTGAGAGGGCAGGCAGGGGGGGAGGTCATAATATAGCAAGACCCCATTAGAAGAAACAACATTACTAAGGTGAGTAATTTTTTCTTCAAACAACATGAAGGCTTGCTATATTATGACATATGCAGACTACAAAGCAGTACCTCCATGGAGTAGGGACAGAACCTACTTTGGAAATCGGCTCTGAAGCACAGCTGTGCCAAACCGAGCATCACTCCTAGCCTGGATGCCCAGGGAGTAATGCTTAGTAAAAGTGTGAACTGTTTTCCAGGTAGCTGCTTGACATATCTCTAGGATAGGGATGTTCCTGGCAGCAGCCAGAGATGCAGCTGTACCTCTGGTAGAGTGAGCCCTCAGGCCTGAGGGAGGAACCTTACCCAATTTTTCATAGCAAAATTGGATACAAGAGACAATCCACCTGGCAATGGATCTTTTAGTGGCAGGTTTCCCTTTACCAACCTCACCATAAGTGAGGAACAGTTGGAGGGAGTCAAACCTGTGACCCTTGGTACGTTCTATGTAGTAACTAAGGGCTCTTTTGACATCTAAACTGTGCAATCTCCTCTCGCCAGAGGAGGAATGGTCAGTGAAGTACACAAGAAGAGACATAGATTGATTAAGGTGGAAGTCTGAAACCACCTTAGGTAAGAACTTTCTGTTAGTCCCGAGGACCACCTTATCTCTATGAAAGGAGATAAAATCAGGTTCCACTGACAATGCTTGTAATTCACTTATGCGCCTGGCAGAAGTGATGGCTACCAAAAACACAGTTTTCCAAGTCAAGTACTTAAGCTCTGCTGAAGACAAGGGCTTAAAAGGGGGTTGCATAAGCTGAGCAATGCAAATATTAAGATCCCAGGCAGAGGCAGGGTCCCTGAATGGAGGGCTGGTGTGAAGCAACCCCTTGAAAAACTTGGAGAATACAGGATGAGCCGAAGAGAAGAGGGTTTACCTGCTGATAAGAAAGCAGACACGGCTGCCAGGTGCACTTTAGGGTAGCTGGCCTCAGCCCCAAAGTATTCAAATGCACCATATAATCCAGGACTTAGGGTAAGTCAGCAGATTCTGGGGAAATATGTTGTTAGAGCACCAAATGGAAAATCTCTTCCATTTGGAATTATAAGTAGCTCCGTGGATGGCTTCCTAGAAGCCTTCAATATATCCAATACACCTTGGGAGAGGTGTAGGTCAGCAAACTCTAACTCTTCAAGAGCCAGGCCTTGAGATTGAGAGATTTGAGATTCGGGTACCAAACCCTCCCCTGAGCACAGGTTAACAGGTTGTGATTCCTAGGAAGACACAGGGGAAGGTGGACTGCTAAGGACATAAGGAGTGGGTACCAGGGCTGTCTGGCCCAATCTGGAGCAATCAGGATCATCTTGCAGGGTTGAGATCTGATTTTGACTAGCACCTTGAACAGAAGAGGGAAGGGGAAAGCATAGAGAAACTTCCCTTCCCAACTGAGAAGGAAGGCATCCAGAGGGACTGAGCCCAACACTGGGGGCCTGCAGCAAAAAGGGGAGTTGGTGATTGTCTGGGGCTGCAAAAAGATCTATCTGCGGGGTGCCCCATCTGGCAAATACTACCTCCAATACTAGGGGATCCAGTGACCATTCGTGATGGCCCTGGGAAATCCTGCTGAGAGCATCTGCCAGGACATTGTCCTTGCCTGGGAGGTGAACTGCCGTAAGGGAGGTGTTCAGGAATACGCCAGAGACCACAACTTCATTGCTTCAGTGCACAAGGCCGTAGACCGAGTGCCTCCTTGCTTATTGATGCACCACATTGTAGTGGTGTTGTCTGTTCTGATCTGTACAACTTTGTTCTGAACAGAGGTGGAAAAAAACTTGAAGTGCTAGAAAAACTGCTCTGAGTTCCAACAGATTGATGTGGAGCAGAGATTCCTGAGGGGACCACAATCCCTGGGTAGTGAGATCGCCCATGTGAGCTCCCCACCCCAAGAGGGATGCATCTGTAGTAAGGATTAAGGAGTGAGACTGAGGGGTGAAGGGACCCCTGTCTCAGATTGCTCTGGTCCTGCCACCACTAAAGGGCTTGGATCAGGGTTCGAGTCACTGGGATCAATTTGGTCAGAGGGTCTCTCCTTTGAGACCAAAATGCTCTCAAATGGAACTGGATGTCCCTCATCTGAAATCTTGCTCCCTGCACAACTGCTGTAGAAGCAGCCATGTGCCCCAGGAGCTGCAGAAAATGCCTTGCTGGTCGAGAGACCTGCAAGGTGAAAGAGGAGGCAGAGAGACCAAGGTCCTTGCTCTTCCAGAGGAAGAGAAGGCTCTGGCCTCTTTTGTGTTCAGTTATGCACCTATGAAGGTGAGAAGCTGGACAGGCTCTAGAACTGACTTTGGAAGATTGAGAAGGAAACCTAGAGATGTGAGCAGTTGCTGAGTTACCTGAAGGTGTAGTTTGACTTGTTCTGGAGAAGGGCCTACTATGAGCCAGTCGTCCAGGTAAGGAAAATGGCAATCTTTTGCCTTCTTAAGTGGGCAACTGCTACTGCCAGGCATTTTGTGAATACCCTCGGGGCAGAGGTGAGGCCGAAGGGCATTGCTCTGAACTGGTAATGGCCTGAGGGCAGTTCGAATCTGAGGTACTTTCGATGGGAGCTTCTGATAAGAACATGGAAGTAGGCATCCTTGAGGTCCAGGGACGCTAGCCAGTCCCCTGGCCTTAGAGAGGGTAAAATAATTCCCAGAGTCACCATTTTGAATTTTGGTTTTAAAAGGTGCTTGTTTAGGTATCTGACATCCAGGATGGGCTGCCATTCTCCTGTCTTTTTTGGGGTAAGGAAGTACCTGGAGTACAACCCTTTGCTCTGGTGTAGGGGTGGAACCCTTTCCACAGCTCTGAGAGCCAGGAGGGTAGAAACTTCTGTTTCTAGGGCAAGTGCCTCTGATGGATTTGCAGGTGGAAAGGACCTGGCTCTCATCTTTGGAAATTATTTGAAGCTGAGAACCAGTCCCTGGCTTACTACTTTCAGGACCCACTTGTCTGATGTTAGAGACTTCCAGTCCTGGACAAAGTAAGCCAGCCTGCCCCCTACAGGTAGAGGATAATCGGCCCTGGCTACCCCATCAGGGTGCCTGCTTGGCAGGGGCTTTGGGCTGAGGGGTGGAAGCAGGCTTGCTTGCACCCCGTCTGCCTCTCCCTCTAAAGAACCTCCTCTGGGCATAAGCAGAAGAGGAGGCCTGGGCTTGTTAAAAAGGCCTATGAAAAGGCCTGCCCCTGCCCCTGGGATGCTGTCTTTGAAGAGTGGCCTGCCTTTCCTTGGCCTGTGCACTCCTATAGGTGGTCCTATATTCATCCATTTTCTTCATGTAATTCTCTGTCTGCTCCCCAAACAGAGAATTGCCCACAACAGGAAAATCCATGGCCTTAGACTGGGTATCCTCAGACAGGGTAGTACATCTGAGCCAAGCCATTCTGCTGGGCGCACAGATGTAGCCATGACCCTTGATGACACATCATTAGAGTCTACTGCAGCATGAAATTGTACCTTGGATGCCTCAATACCATCCGCAGCCACCTGTTCCAGCTCCCTGGCAGCTGGTCAGCCTGTTTTGCTAGAGCCAGCAGAGTATCCCATCTGGATTTCTGGTACCTAGCAGCACAATTCATAATTTGCCTGTCGAAGTCCCAAAGATGCTGCCATGTACTGTTTCTTTGCCATGGCATCAACCCTCCTGGAGTCCTTTTCAGGGGGGTGTGAAGCTAGAGGAATATTTGCCTTGTCACAGGCTGCAGCCTGCACTACCCCCACATGGCTGCATTGCTGTGTGAGGAACTCCGTATCAGAGCCTGATAATGTATACCTCTTGTCCATCCTTTTATCAACAGGAGGTACAGTGTGAGGAGTTTTTAGAATTTTTACAGTCTGTTTCCAAAAAGATTTATGCAAAGGAATAGACAGTCTCCTAGACTCTGGAATATCCATCATTTCTACATAATCAGGCTCCTCTTGGTCATCAACAGCTTCCTCAACAGGGAGCTGAAGAGTTTCAGCAACTTTTTTATAGAACATAAAATGAGAAGGGGACTCAGAGAGCCTGGGAGGAGAAACCCCTGACGGTCTGTCTGGAGAGATGTCCAGTTCAATGGGCACATCCAGACTTTCAAAACCACATTCACTCTCCTCATAATCCTCTTCCCCTTCCTCCGGTTCATTAAAATCCTCAAAATCATAATCTTGAACCGGTGGAACCGGCCGAACCGAGCACTTCCCTGAAGGTGTCGGTTCGGTCGGAACCAGGGAAAGTGACTGGACAATTTGAATTGCTTTAGCTATTTCTCAGCGGTTGGAGAGAGAACTTTTGGCTCCACACCAGCTGACTTTCTAGTCCTTTAGTTGAACCGGCTCCTCAGAGCTGGCTCTTCGTTTGCCGAGGAAGTATCACCCTGGTCAGAGGGCACTCCCTCCGGTTCGGCTGGAACTGAACTGGGCTGGCCATCCGGGTCAGCGGACTTTTTGGCCTCCCTTTCCCTGAGCCTACCAACTCTCTTTTCTATGGTGGCAGCAGGGAAATTCTTACAAATCTGGCAGTCTGCAGTAAGGTGGTTAAACCCCAGACAATACACACAGGTGGTGTGTGGGTCAGCTTTAGCAAAGGCTTCCCCAAAAACACTACAGTGCTAAAACCCAGTGGGCCCAGTTTTTCTTTTGAGTTTCTCAGACATAGTGCCAGTCTAACCAAACTTGCCCGTTTATGGCAATCCGCCAAGCAAGACTATCTTATCGGTTCCCAACCGTGTCACGGGTCGTGGAAAAAAACGTAATGAAATCTGTTTTTTTTAGAACCGATAAGAACCGGGAACTGCACTCTAAATAACGACTAGTAATTTTTGAAAATAACCTGATCGGTTCAAACCGAACCGAAAAGCGTTTACAAGTTCCACACAGAATAATTATAAATGTAAGCCTATCTATTACTTACAATACCACAGACAGTGCTTGAACCGACCGGTTGCGGTTTAATTTCGGTCAAAAAACCGATAAAATAATACTTTAACCGACAAAACGAACCGAGCAGAAGGAGAAATCTCCGGAGCAACTGTTCAGTGAGGCGGAGTAAAGAATCTGACAGTCTGAGTTTGATTAACAACAGACAGAGTTTTCAACCAAGCTCGCGCTCAAAGTTCCATGCCTGGCATGGCAAGTTAACTCTTTCACCTCCGGAGCAGTTCGAAGGTTGGGACTCGCTGCATATGTCATAATATAGCAAGACTTCATGTTGTTTGAAAGGGGAAGGTGGACTGCTAAGGACAGCAAGAGAGGGTACCAGGGCTGTCTGGCCCAGTCTGGAGCAATCAGAATCACTTTGCAGGGTTGAGACCTGATTTTGACTAGTACCTTGAACAGGAGAGGGAAGGGGGGGGGAGCATATAGGAACTTCCCTTCCCAATTGAGAACTAGGGCATCCAGGGGGACTGAGCCCAACACTGGGGGCCTGCAGCAAAAAAGAGGAAGTTGGTGATTGTCTGGGGCTGCAAAAAGATCTATCTGTGGGGTGCCCCATCTGGAGAAGATCACCTTCAAAATCAGGGGATCTAGGGACCATTCGTGATGGCCCTGAGATATCTTGCTGAGAGCATCTGCCAGGACATTGTCCTTCCCTAGGAGGTGCACTGCTATGAGAGAGGTATTCAGGGAATAGGCCAGAGACCACAACTTCATTGCCTCTGTGCACAAGGCCGTAGACCGAGTGCCCCCTTACTTGTTGATGTACCACATTGTGGTGGTACTGTCTGTCCTGATCTGAACTACTTTGTTCTGAACAGACTTGGAAAAAGCTTGAAGTGCTAGAAACACTGCTCTGAGTTCTAAGAGATTGATGTGAAGCAGAGATTCTTGAGGTGACCACAACCCTTGGGTGGTCAGGTCCCCCAAATGGGCTCCCCAGCCCAAGAGGGCGGCATCTGTGGTAAGGATTAGAGAATGAGATTGAGTGACAAAGGGAACTCCTTGCCTTAGGTTGTCCTGATCCTGCCACCACTGCAAGGCCTGGATCAGGGTTCGAGTCACTGGGATTAGTTTGGTCAGAGGATCCTTTCTCTGAGACCAGAAGGCTCTCAAGTGGAACTGGATGTCCCTCATCGGAAATCTTGCTCCTTGGACCACTGCTGTAGAGGCAGCCATGTGGCCCAGGAGCTGTAGAAAATGCCTTGCCGGTAGAGACACCTGGAGGGTGAATGAAGAGGCCAGTGTAACAAGGGTCCTTGCCCTGTCCAGGGGAAGGAAGGCTCTTGCCTTTAATGTATCCAGCTCTGCCCCTATGAAGGTGAGGAGCTGCACAGGCTCTAGAACTGACTTTGAAAGATTCAGAAGAAATCCTAGAAAAGTGAGCAGTTGCTGAGTTATCTGTAGGTGTGACTTGACTTGGTCTGGAGACTGACCTACTATGAGCCAGTCATCCAGGTATAGAAAGATGGAGATCTTTTTTCTCCTTAGGAAAGCAACCACTACTGCCAGGCATTTTGTGAACACCCTTGGAGCTGAAGTTAGGCCAAGGGGCATTGCTCTGAATTGATAGTGGCCTGAGGGCAACTCGAACCTGAGGTACTTTCGATGGGAGCTTCTGATGAGAATGTGGAAATAGGCATCCTTGAGGTCCAGGGAAACTAGCCAGTCTCCTGGCCTTAGAGAGGGTAGAATTATTCCCAGAGTCACCATTTTGAACTTTGGCTTTCAAAGGTGCTTGTTTAAATATCTGAGATCCAGGATGGGCCGCCATTCTCCTGTCTTTTTGGGAGTTAGGAAGTACCTGGAGTACAATCCTTTTCCCTTGTGTAGGGGTGGAACCCTTTCTATGGCTCTCAGAGCCAAGAGGGAAGAGACCTCTGCCTCTAGGGCAAGTGCCTCTGAAGGATCTGCAGGTGGAAAGGATCTGGTTCTCATCTTGGGAAATTTTTTGAAGCTGAGAACCAGTCCCTGGCTCACTACTTTCAGGACCCATTTGTCTGATGTTAAAGACATCCAGTCCTGGACAAAGTAAGCCAGCCTGCCCCCTACAGGTGGTGGAGAATCGGCCCTGGCAAACCCATCAGGGTGCCTGTTTGGTAGGGGCTTTAGGCTGAGGGGTGGTAGCAGGTCTGCTTGTACCCCATCTGCCTCTCCCTCTGAAGACCCCTCTGGGCAAAGGTGGAAGAGGAGGCCTGGGCTTGGTAGAAAGGCCTATGAAAAGGCCTGCCCTTGGAATGCTGCCTCTGGGGAGTGGCTTGTCTTTCCTTGGCCTGAGCACTCCTATAGGTGGTCCTGTATTCATCCATTTTCTTCATGTAGTTCTCTGTTTGCTCCCCAAACAGAGAATTACCCACAACAGGAAAATCCATGGCCTTAGTCTGGGTATCCTGAGACAGGCTAGTACATCTGAGCCAAGCCATCCTACGAAGGGCCACAGATGTAGCCATGACTCTAGATGAAACATCAATGTAGTCTACTGCAGCATGAAATTGCACCTTGGATACCTCAATACCATCTGCAGCCACCTGCTCCAGCTCCTTGGCAAGCTGGCCAGGGACCTGTTTAGCCAGAGCCATCACAGTGTCCCATCTAGACTTCTGGTATCTAGCTGTATAGACCATATAATTAGCCTGCCTGAGTCCCAAGAATGCTGCCATGTACTGTTTCTTTGCCATGGCATCAATCCTCCTGGAGTCCTTATCTGGGGGGTGTGAAGCCAAGGGTATATTTCCCTTGTCACAGGCAGCAGCCTGCACTACCCCAACATGGCTGCATTGCTGGGTAAGGAACTCCGTATCTAAGCCTGGACTCTGGGATGTCCATCATTTCAATGTAATCAGGCTCCTCCTGATCCTCTAGTGCTTCCTCCATAGGAAGCTGAAGAGTTTCAGCCACTTTTTTGTAAAACATAAAATGGGAAGGGGACTCAGAAAGCCTAGGAGGAGAAATCCCTGAAGGTTTGTCTGGGGAGATGTCCGGGTCAATAGGCACATCCAGACTTTCAGAATCACCATCACTATCCTCATACTCTCCCTCCTCCTCCTCCTCCGGTTCATAAAAATCCTCTAAATTATAATCTGGAACCGGGGGAACCGACCGAACCAAGCCCCTAACCGATGGTGCTGGTTCAGTCGGAACCGGGGTTAGCAACTGAACAATTCTTATCGCTTTGGCTATTTCATCAGCGGTCGGAGAAAGAACTTGTGGATCCGAACCGGCTGATTTATCCCTTCTTTTTCTTTTAACCGGAACCGACTCCTCAGAGTCGGTTCTCCTTTTGCCCGAAGAAGTCTCGCCCTGGTCAGAGGGCACTCCTTCTGGTTCGGTTGGAACCGAACTGGGCTGGCCATCCGGGTCAGCGGACTTTTTGGCCTCCCTTTCCCTGAGCCTACCAACTCTCTTTTCCAGGGTAGCTGTGGGAAAATTTTTGCAAATATGGCAGTCTGAATCGAGGTGGTCAAACCCCAGACAATAAACACAGGTGGTGTGGGGGTCAGCCTTAGCAAAGGCTTCCCCACACACACACTACAGTGTTGAAACCCAGTGGGCCCGGTTTTTCTCTTGGGTTTCTCAGACATGGCCAGTCCTAACCAAACTTACCCTTTTTTCGGCAATCCGCCAGGCAAAACACCCTTATCGGTTCCTGACTGTGTTACGGGTCGGGGAAAAAAAGTAATGAAATCCCGTTTTTTTTTTTTAGAACCGATAAGGACCGGTTACCACACTCTAAAAGTAGAACAAACTTTTTTGAACAAACCTAATCGGTTCAAACCGAACCGGTCCAACGTTTACAAGTTCCACACAGAAGAAACAAAAATAAACCTATCTAGTACTCACGATACCACAGACAGAGACTGAACTGACAGGTTAAACGGATTAAATTCGATTGAAACCGAGGAAAACGACACTTTAACCGACTAAATTGAACCGAGCAAAGGAGAAATCTCCGGAGCGACTGTTCAGTGAGGCGGAGTAAAGAATCTGGCGGTTTGAGTTCAAACAACAACAACAGACAGAGTCTCAACCGAGCTCGAGCTCAGCGTTCCATGCCTTGCATGGAAAGTTAACTCTTTCCTCTACGGGGCAGTTCAAAGGTTGGACATCGCTGCATATGTCAGAATACAGCAAGACTTCATGTTGTTTGAAAACTAGGTTCTGAGAGGGAGGCGGTTGGGGGGAGGTCAGAATACAGCAAGACTCACTAGAAGAAACATAATTACTAAGGTGAGTAATTTTTCTTCAAACATGAAGTCTTGCTGTATTCTGACTACTGCAGACTACCAAGCAGTACCTCCATGCAGGAGGGACAGAACCTACTTTGGGAACAGGCTCTGAAGTAATGCTGTGCCAAACCGAGCATCACTCCTACCCTGGATATCCAGAGAGTAATGCTTGGTAAAGGTATGGACTGTTTTCCACGTGGCTGCTTGACAAATTTCTAAGAGAGGGATATCCCTGGCAGCAGCCAGGGAAGCAGTGGTACCTCTTGTGGAATGAGCCCTCAGGCCTGAGGGTGGAGTTTTTCCCAGTTTTTCATAGCAGAATTGTATACAAGACACAATCCACCTGGCAATAGATCTCTTGGTGGCAGGTTTGCCCTTTCCCACTTCTCCATAAGTGAGGAACAACTGGAGGTAGTCAAACCTGTGACCCCTGGTACGCTCTATGTAGTAACTAAGGGCTCTTAACATCTAAACTGTGTAGCCTCCTCTCTCCTGAGGAAGAATGATCAGTGAAGAAAACAGGAAGAGACAGACTGGTTTAAATGGAAGTCTGAAACCACTTTGGGCAAGAACCTTCCATTGGTTCTAAGGACCACTTTATCCCTGTGAAAGGAGATAAAATCAGGTTCCACTGACAGGGCTTCCAATTCACTGATACGCCTGGCAGAGGTAATGGCTACCAAGAACACAGTTTTCCAAGTCAAGTACTTAAGCTCTGCTGAAGACATAGGCTCAAAAGGGGGTTGCATAAATTGAGCAGTGCAAACATTCAAATCCCAGGCAGGGGCAGGGTCTCTAAAAGGAGGACTGGTGTGAAGCAATCCTTTAAAAAATTTACAGAACACAGAATGATAATATAGTGAGGAAGACCTCCCCACAGACAAAAACGCAGAAACAGCTGACAAGTGTACCTTGAGAGTAGCTGGTCTGAGGCCTAGGCCATTAAGATGGACCACATAATCCAGAACCATAGGCAATCCAGCAGTGTCTGGAGAAATATGCTTCTTAGAACACCAAATGCTGAATCTCTTCCATTTGGAGTTGTAAGTCCTTCTGGTGGAGGGCTTTCGAGAAGCTTTGAGGATATCCAGAACCCCTTGGGAGAGATGCAGATCTGCAAACTCTAACTCTTCAAGAGCCATGCCTTGAGATTGAGAGACTGAAGATTGGGGTACCAAATCCTCCCCTGAGAGGATGTTAACAGGTTGTAATTCCTGGAAAGAGACAGGGGAAGATGGACTGCTAGGGACAGCAACAGGGAGTACCAGTGCTGTCTGGCCCAATCAGAATCACCTTGCAAGGTTGAGACCTTATTTTGACTAAAACTTTGAACAGGAGTGGGAAGGGGGGGGGGAAAGGCAGACAGAAACTTCCTTTCCCCATTCAGAATCAGGGCGTCCAGGGGGACTGAGCCTAAGACTGGAGGTCTGCAACAGAAGAGAGGGAGTTGGTGATTGTCTGGGGCTGCAAAGAGATCTATCTCTGGAGTGCCCCACCTTGAAAAAATCACTTTCAACACCTGAGGGTCCAGGGACCATTCGTGATGGCCCTGAGAGATCCTGCTCAGTGCATCTGCTAGCACATTGTCCTTCCCTGGAAGGTTAACTGCTACCAGAGAGGTTTGCAGGGAATAAGCCAGGGACCACAACTTCATGGCTTCTGTGTACAAGGCCGTGGACCGAGTGCCTCCCTGCTTGTTGATGTACCACATGGCGGTGGTGTTGTCCGTTCTGGCTTGAACCACCTTGTTCTGTATTGACTGAGAGAAAGCTTTTAGAGCCAGAAAAACTGCCCCGAGCTCTAGGAGATTGATATGGAGAAGGGATTCTTGGGGGGACCACAGCCCTTGTGCAGTGAGGGACCCCAGATGGGCTCCCCAGCCCAGAACAGAAGCGTCCGTGATAAGGACCACTGAACAAGGCTGAGTAACAAAAGGAACACCTTGTCTTAAATTGTCCTGATCCTGCCACCACTGGAGGGCTTGGATCAAGGTCAGAGTCACTGGGATCAGTTTGGTAAGGGAATCCTTCCTCTGACACCAGAAAGCTCTCAGATGAAACTGAATATCCCTCATCTGGAATCTTGCCCCTTGGACCACTGCTGTTGAAGCTGCCATGTGGCCCAAGAGCTGGAGGAAATGCCTTGCTGGTCGAGATACCCGAAGGCTGACAGAAGAGGCTAGTTCCATAAGAACCCTTGCCCTTTCTAGAGGAAGAAAGGCTCTTGCTCTGAGTGTGTCCAGTTCTGCCCCTATAAAGTTAAGAAGCTGGACTGGTTCGAGAACTAACTTGGGAAGGCTGAGAAGAAATCCTAGAGAAGTCAGCACTTGCTGGGTCACTTGCAGGTGAGACCTGACTTGGTCTCGAGACTGACCCACTAATAGCCAATCGTCCAGATATGGAAAAATGGAAATCTTTTGCCTTCTTAGAAAGGCAACTACTACTGCCAGGCACTTTGTGAAAACCCTTGGGGCTGAGGTTAGGCCAAAGGGCACTGCTCTGAACTGATAGTGACCTGAGGGCAACTCGAACCTGAGGTACCTTCTGTGGGAGCACCTGATGGGAATGTGAAAGTAGGCATCTTTTGAGGTCCAGGGAGGCTAGCCAGTCCCCTGGCCTTAGAGAGGAAAGGATTATTCCCAGAGTTGCCATCTTGAACTTTGGTCTTAAAAGATGTTTGTTCAGATATCTTAGGTCTAGGATGGGTCACCACTCTCCTGTCTTTTTGGGGGTCAGGAAGTACCTGGAGTACAGTCCTTTGCCCCAGTGTGGGGTAGGTACTCTCTCTCTCTGGTTCTTAAGGCTAGAAGAGAAGAAACCTCTGCCTCTAGGGCAAGGGTTTCGGAGAGATTTGCAGGTGGAAAAGATCTGGCTCTCATCTTTGGAAATTTTCTGAAGCTGAGAACCAGTCCCTGGCTTACTACTTCCAGGACCCACTTGTCTGATGTAATAAGACATCCAGTCCTGGACAAAGTAAGCCAGCCTGTCCCCTACTGGAATAGGAGAGTCGACCCGGGCAGGCCCATCAGGGTGTCTGCTTGGCAGGGGCTTTAGGCTGAGGAGTGGATACAGCCCTGCTCATCCCCCTTCTTCCTCTCCCTCTGAAGAACCCCCTCTGAGAAAAGGAAGAGGAGGCCTGTGCTTGGTAAAAAGGCCTTTGAAAAGACCTACCCCTGCACCTAGACTGCTGCCTTTGAGGAGTTGCCTGCCTCTCCTTGGCCTGAGCACTCCTGTAAGTGGTCCTGTACTAATCCATTTTCTTCATGTAATTCTCTGTCTGCTCCCCAAACAGAGAATTACCCACTACAGGAAAATCCATGGCCTTAGCCTGGGTGTCCTACGAGAGGCTAGTACATCTGAGCCAAGCCATCCTCCGAAGAGCCACAGATGTAGTCATGACTCTTGATGACACATCATCAGAGTCCACAGCAGCATGAAACTGAACCTTAGATACCTCAATCCCATCTACAGCCACCGCCTCCAGCTCCCTGGCTAGCTGGGGGTAGGCCTGTTTAGCCAGTGCCAGTACAATGTCCCACCTGGACTTCTGGTACCTGGCTGTATAGGCCACATAATTCGCCTGCCTGAGTCCCAAGGAAGATGGCATGTACTGTTTCTTTGCCATGGCATCAATCTTCCTGGAGTTCTTGTCTGGGGGATGTGAAGCCAAGGGAATATTTGCCTTGTCACAGGCAGCAG
Source organism: Neoceratodus forsteri (assembly GCA_016271365.2). Taxonomy (NCBI): domain Eukaryota; kingdom Metazoa; phylum Chordata; order Ceratodontiformes; family Ceratodontidae; genus Neoceratodus; species Neoceratodus forsteri. The sequence goes on from CM028138.1 coordinate 427,390,807, forward strand.
CCTGCACTACCCCAACATGGCTGCACTGCTGATATAAGAACTCCGTATCTAAGCCTGAAAGTGTATACCTCTTGTCCATTCTTCTATCCACAGGAGGTATAGTGTTAGGGGAATTTAGGATTTTTTGTGTCTGTTTCCCAAAAGACTTGTGGAGGGGAACAGACAGTCTCCTGGACTCTGGGATGTCCATCATTTCTACATAATCAGGCTCCTCTTGATCTTCCACAGCCTCCTCCATAGGAAGCTGGAGGGTTTCAGCCACCTTTCTGTAGAACATAAAGTGAGAAGGGGACTCAGAAAGCCTAGGAGGGGAAACACCTGAAGGTCTGTCTGGGGAGATGTCCGGTTCCACAGGCACATCCAAACCCTCACTTTCACCATCATCTTCAAATTCCCCTTCCTCTTCAAATTCCGGTTCATAAAAATCTTCGAGGGTATAATTTTGAACCGGGGGAACCAACTTGAACTGAACCCCTGCCAGAAGGAGCCGGATCGGTCGGAACCAGACGGAGCGATTCCACAATCTGAATCGCCCTGGCTATTTCTTCGGCGGTCGGAACATGAACCTCTGGATCCGAACCGGTCCATTTGTCATTGCGTTTTCTTTCTGCCGGAACCGATCCATCGGAATCGGCTCTCCTTTTGCCCGAAGAAGAATTGCCCTGGTCAGAGTTCACTCCTTCTGGTTCGGTCAGAACCGAACCGGGCTGGCCATCCGGGTCAGCGGACTTCTCGGCCTCCTTTTCCCTCAGTTTACCTAGTCTCTTCTCAAGGGCAGATTTGGGAAAGTTTTTACATATTTGGCAGTCTGAACTGAGGTGGTCAAACCCCAGACAATAAACACAGGTGGTGTGAGGATCGGTCTTAGCAAAGACCTCCCCACACTCACTGCAGTGTTGAAACCCAGTGGGCCCGTTTTTTTTCTGGGGTTTCTCAGACATGGCCAACCTAACCAACTTACCCTTTTTATGGCAACCGCCAGGCAAGACTCTCTTATCGGTTCCTAACCGTGTCATGGGTATTTTAAACAACAGTACTAAATCACTTTTTTTTTAGAACCGATAAGAACCGGGAACCACACACTAAGTAAAAACACAAAACACAAGATTTCACTATCAAATGGACTGTTCAGCTGAACCGAGCCGCACTTTTACAAGTTCCACATAGAAAAACAGAACAATTCCTATCTAGTACTCACGGCACCACAGACAGAGACTGAACCGACTATGCGGATAACTTTTTCGGTTTAAAAAAACGACGAAAGCTGAAACTTTAATCGACTTTCGAACCGAGCTGAAGGAGAAATCTCCGGAGCGACCGTTCAGTGAATCTGACAGTGTAAGTTTGAAACACTCCAGACACAGACTTCAACCGAGCTTGAGCTCAGCATTCTATGCCCTGCATAGAAAGTTAACTCTTTGTTCTCCGGGGCAGTTCAAAGGTTGGGAATCACTGCAATATGTCAGAATACAGCAAGACTTCATGTTGTTTGAAGGACCTTCTGGCCCTCCCAGTCTGCCCTAAAGTCCCTACCTACTGTTCTACTGTAGGCCTTAACTGATCACTGACCTACTCCCCCCCCCCCCCCGTTAACAATGTCCCTCTGTGTCTATCCCATGCTTGTTTTAAAAGCCTGTTACCGTTTTGGTACCCACCACCTCTGCTAGGAGGCTGTTCCAGGCATCCACCACCCTTTGTGTGAAGAAATATTTCCTCACATCCTCTCTAAGTCTCCCCCCTTACAGCTTCATATTATGCTCCCTTGTCACTGAGCATCTCTTTCTATGCAGTATGCCACCCTCCTGATGTCTTCACTGGACTATTCATAACCACTAGTATTTAAAAAGCAATACCCACAAGTTTACTGGAAAGGACAGAATATTCTTCTAAATACAGTTGTACCTGGTTAATCCATAAATACTTGTTTTGCCCCATCTTGTTACGTAATAAAAATATACCTAGTAACCAGACAATGACCATAGGATTTTTTTGTTTACTTTGTTAGAAAACTGAACATTTGGAAATACTGTTCTGAGAAGTTAAAAACGTATTTTCCTTTCTGAATCATTTATTAATGCTTAGTTTAATTTTAAATCTACAATTTTTTTTTTTGTGCTTTGACGTTTCTGCCCTTTGGCACGTCAAGAACATCGCCCACAAGTTTGTGTATTTCTTCTTAGGGGTTTTGCTTCAGGTAGGAGCAGAGGATCAGTTTTTCAGTTCACAACCAACAGTGGTTTTCTCAGCAGAGGCTAGCAACAGATCTTTCAGCCACAGTTCACAGCAGACGTGAGCTATTACTGTTGGACTGAGAGCCGAGACATTTTAAGAAGCATTTCTAATTTTAACTAGTTGATGGAAGAGTGGGCAGCAGCACCCAAGGAACCACAGGGGACAACTGTTACCACTCCCCAACAATCTCCTATGAACACACAACCAGATCAACACTAACACACACCTTATCGGCACACTTAAGGACCCTAAACGGCTATTAGTATAAAGACAACTTCTCCTGCAAATATACAGAAAAAGGGAAGCTCCACAGTGATCAATTCTAACCATGGAAGGAGAGCATTGTGTGTCAATGCTCGTAGCCTGGTGATCAAAATCCCGGGGTCTCACCACCATAATGGCGGAGGCAGACTCGGACTGGTTCGCGGTCAGAGAGACATGGTTCACCGAGAACCACACCTGGGATGTAGTTATCCCAGGATACACACTATTCCGAAGTGACCACAAAGGTAAGAAAGGTGGAGGGGTAACAATGTATGTAAAAACAGCATCAATGCTATGGAAACCCAGGGACACAGCAGCAATGCGGAGGTCCTCTAGGTCACCCTCGGAGCAGGAAGTAAATACCCTTTCCGAGCTGGGGTTATATACAAACCCCCAGCCCAGAATAAAGACTTGGACAAGGAACTCCTGGAGGCCATCCTACAGATAGCAGACAAACAAGAACTGCTGCTGGTTGGTGATCTCAATCTACCGGATGTGGATTGACTCGCACACGGCCTTTATGGAAAGGAGCAGAGAATTCCTCCTAGCACTAAAGGGAGCAGGAGTAGAACAAGTGGTGACCACACCAACATGAGAGGAAGCCATCCTGGACCTCATGCTCTCAAATAGCGACAGGATCTCTGACAACGGTGGGCAGCAATTTGGGTACCAGTGACGCTGTCTGGATCATCACCACCAGTAAAGAGGAAGTCAGCCACAACAGGGTCCTGGAGTTCAAAAAGATAGACTTGACTCAAATGAGGGCTTCCATAAAACAGATACTTAGCAAGGAAACAGGGTGCACAATGGAACAAAGGTGGAAAGCCCTGAAGGAAGCTTTACTCACAGTAACTGCCCCGTGCACGAAGCAGATCTTTAAGCCAAGAAAAAGATGGGAAACCACTATGGTATACCAAGGATGTGGCAACAAAAATAAAGGATAAAAGGAAAGCATTCAAGAGATTCAAGGATACTAACAATGAGGCAGATATGGAAGTCTACAAAACCAAGCTTAAAGAAGCAGGGAAGGCAGTAAGGACAGCCAAATCCCAAACAGAAAAGAGAATCGCACGAGGAGTGAAGAAGGGCAACAACTTTTTATAGATACATCAGAGAAAAAAGGAAAACAAAAGGAGGCATTATAAGAATAGCAACTAAGAATGGCAAACAGGCAGAAAATGATTTTGCTCAGTCTTCACAAAAGAAGACGACTGCAATGGACCCAAAATGCAGAACACAGGCGGACTCACCATAGAAGTAGATACTGGACCATTTACAAGAGACAGTGTCCTAAAAGAGCTTCTCAAAAGCAAATAAAGCAATGGACCCAGATGAAATCCACACCTTAGAATTCTGAAGGAGCTGGCACAGGAAATTGCAGGCCCATTGGCAAAATTATTCACATAGTCTCTAGAGAGCGGGGACATACCTCAGGACTGGAGAAGGGCCACAGTTGTACTCCTGCACAAAAGTGGAAGCAGGGAGGAGGCCGGAAACTACCAGGCCTGTGAGCTTGACCTCGGTACTGGGAAACTTATGGAGTCCCCACTTAAGGAAAGAATAGTGAAGTTCCTTACGGAAACAAGGCAGCTAGATACTAAACAGCATGGATTTATAGCAGGATGGTTATGTCAAATGAATATGATCGCATTACTTGACTGGGTCTCCAAAACAGTGGACCAGGGAGGGGCGGCAGACAGTCTATCTAGATTTCAGCAAGGCTTCTGACTCTGTCCCCCATAGAAGACTGGTCAATAAGCTAGAGCACTCCGGGTTAGGGCACAAAATAGTCAAGTGGGTTCAAAACTGGCTCCACAATAGAACGCAGAGGGCCATAGTCAATGGAACACTGTCTAGCAAGGGAAGGGTGATCAGTGGTGTGCCTCAAGGATCTGACCTTGGCCCAGTCCTCTTCAATATATTCATCAGCGACATTGCTAATGGCCTGCAGGGTAAGGTATATGCCTGTTCGCAGATGACACAAAGCTCTGCAACAGGGTAGCTACAATTGAAGGAATGGCAGCAACGGAAGCAGCTCTAAAGAGCCTAGAAGCATGATCTAGGGAGACTGGCAGTTGAAATTCAACACCAAAAAATGCAAGGTCATGCACTTAGGTAAAGGAAACAGAAGTAAAACACACACACTCGAAGGTGAACAATTAACAGAAACAAAACTTGAACGGGACCACGGAGTACTTTTGTCCGATGATTTAAAGGTGGGTAGACAATGTGAAAAGGTGGCGCAGAAAGCTAGTAGCATCCTCGGATGTACTGGCAGGGGCATTACAAGTAGGAGTCGAGAGGTCATACTCCCTCTGTACAGGTCCTTGGTGAGGTCATATCTCAAGTACTGCGTACAGTTCTAGAGGTCACACTTAAAAAAGGACATAGACCCACAGAGGTCGTACAGAGGAGAGATACTAAAATGGTACAGGAACTGCACCAGGAGCAATATGAATCTAGACTACAGCAACTGCAAATGTACTCCCTTGAGCAAAGGAGAAACGGGGAGATATGACAGAAACCTTCAAATACATAAAGGGCATAAATAAAGTACAAGCAGAAAACCTCTTTCACAAAAACGAGACCACGTGAACAAGGGGGCACAGTTTGAGACTAACAGGTGGTAAGTTTAAAACCAACATTTGTAAGTTCTACTTCACAGAGAAAGTGGTGGACTCTTGGAATAGCTTACCACCACAGGTTGTGGAGGCCAAAAATGAAAATTACATACCTACCGTAATTCTTGATCTTCTCTTGTATCTTCATCATTCATTACTGTTGGGTGTAAGCTGGATGTGCGCTCCCGCTGAGAGAGTTTTTTTTTTTTTTTTTTTTGAGTCGTCGGCACTGATGACGTCATCCATGTGCCGTGACGCACTGGTGGAGAGGCAGCCGTTAGGCACCGTAGACTCATCCTCCCCTCCATCCCAGTTCTGTACAGCCGGAGAGGCGAAAAAAGGGTTAGAAAAGATAAGAGCAAGGCAAGGGAGCCAAGGGATAGAAAAAGGAATGGAAACACACTGAAAAAGGAATAAGCCGAAGAGAGGACAGGAGTGAAGGATAACCCTACCCCCTAAGGGACTGCAGGGCATCACTCCTCGGGTGGCTGTGAGGGATGATCAGATAAAGGGAGAGGGAGAGAGGAGGAGGAAGAGGAAGAAGAAGAAGAAAAAGGATAGCGGGAGGAGGGGAAAAATCTGCCATGACTATTGGGTGAAATTGGCTTGAAGTTTACCGGCCCAGGGCTTGAGGCAAGGGAGCAAGGATCCCTTCGGATAAAACTGTTCTAGATGGTTCAACTGAAGCCTCTTCACAGCCAGGTATGAGAGGCAGATTTCCCTACTCACCCCGCTATCCAATTACCCACAACTCAAGCTGAGAGTTTACAGGTTGCCCCAAGGGAAAAATTATCTGTTCCGAAGAGGAAAGAGCCCTAACTAGGTGTAGGGAAAAAGACCCCACTAGTATATAGCCATATGATCGAGTACTAGAAAAACCGGGGCCCTAAGAGGGGCGCAACCTATTTTCAGAAAATAGAGATAGGGAAGGAAACTCTGTTGGACTCCCTGGACTGATAAAGCAGGGGTCAAAATTGGTACCAGTCCACAAGCCAATGTTGGAAGATTTCAAATCGGGCTAGTAAATTTTTCTATAACTAGCCCTTGGCTTTTACTTGCAGAAGGCAATGTTTCAAGAACACCAGCTAGGCCAGTGGAGACTGAGGGGCTAGATGGTTTTCCCCAGACACTAGCCCATGCTGACTGGTGGCTTCAAAACCAAACTCGACCTCTGAAGAGAGTCCCAAATTAGGGGACAACACAGAAAAAGAGAATCAGAAAGAGTTCCCTCAGAAGGTAAGGGCGTAGCTCTACTCACCCTCCTCCTCTCAAATAGAACCCTCAGTGGCTTTGGAGAAGGAACAGAAGGTCCTAAGGTACCGGGGGGACTCAGCCACCAATTGGCCTTGAGGGGGCAGGGTGAGCAGGGCAGGGGAGACGCCCAAGAAATGAGGCCCATGAGGGGAAGATGGGCGGGATTCAATAATGAATGGTGAAGATACAAGAGAAGATCAAGAATTAGAGTAGGTACGTAATTTTCATATCTTCCCTTGTCAATCCTCACCATTCATTACTGTTGGGTGAGTACCAAGCCCCCTAAAGGGGGCCTAGCACAGCCCTGAGGGAATATGACCCTCAGCCACCTGTTGGTGGAAAACAGAAAGAGAAGACCCTAGCTGTACTAGACTGACAAGTCTAAGGATGAGGAGAGCTAGGAGGTGTCCCCTGAAGATGAGGGGACAGAGGGAGCCCCTGAAGAAGCCTCCTAGCACTGTTGGAAAATGAACTGGTCCCCCAGAAAGCGGAGTGATCACCCTACACCAGGCCAGGGGTGACAATCTTGAGAGACGAAGCCATGCCGTCCGTCTAAGCCTGCAAGCCTGGAAGCCACCTCACTGGCGTCATAAGATGCCCTTGCCTGGTGCCTTGCCAGTTCCAGACCTAAGGTGGAGAGGGCAACAGCCTGTCAAGATTGCACCAAATCAGGCAGTAATGCTAGCGCTTGAGCTAACATCTACCACAAGTGCCTGCTGTAGGCAGCATGGTGTGCCTGATGTGACACGATGCACATCAACACGAGAGAAGAAGAGAAAACTCTTCGCCCCCACCGGTCGAATTGAAGGGAATCCGGATCTGGTGGACGGTCGCATGCCAGGCGCTGAAGCCTGGAGGGAGTGTCCAGGGAGCTCAGACCCGAAGGAGGGCGAGGGAAGAGAACCTAGAGACTCCCGGGGAGCACAGTACCGTCTCCTGCAGTCTACTGGGGCTGGAAAAGGGTTGGCTGGAGACTGCCTGGTGCAGATAGACGCTTCCTGGAAGGGAATAGGTCAGGATGGCACTACCAGGTGGTAGGCACTGAACTCGCTGAGCAATTCACGCGTCTGATGCTCAGTATCTCGAACCATCCTCGAAAGGAAATGCTGATATTTAGTGAAATCAGCATCAGAAGATAGATGAATGTTGGATTCCTCTCCCTCAGAAGAGGGAGTCAAGGAGGATGAGGAACTTGACTGGTCAGAAGACTCCTGCGGCGGAGGGGACAGGCAAAAGACCTGCTCATCCATTTCCTTGACATATGACGGGAAGGCCGCCGCAGTGGATCTGAACATCTCCCAGGTTAAAGGCCCCACAGGACCCACATGACCTGGGAGAGGGGGTGGTGGCTGCAGAGGGATGGGAGATGGGCACCTGCAGTGAAGTGCCTGACCTCTACCATGGCTCTGGAATCCAGGGAACGGAGCCTGAACTGGAGGGATCCCTGAGATCAAACCGGGTTGCAGATAGGAAATCTGAAGATGCGAACTCCGGAAGAGCCCAGATGGGGAATCTCCCCTGTGACGTGCCTGGGGTTGCATGTGTCCAGAAGAGCAACCCTCAGTGCTGCCACTAGAGGGCATCCTGGAACCCGAGAAGGAAAGACAAGGCTTAGCGCTGTGGCTCCTCCCTGTGCCCGGTAGGGTGGCAGTGGAGAGCCACCGCCACTCGCCCCGACCCCTCAACCCCTCAGACTCTGAGGACACTCTCATCCTCCTCGACCCCAGTGAGGCAGTCCCCTGATCCATAGGCCCCCCGAGGGACGTCACAGAAGCAAGAGTCTCCAGTCCCCCCGGCTGTCGCAGCTCCTCCAGAGGAGAAAACCCCATCCACAGTCTCCGAGCCATCACCCCCAAGAGATCACTGGCCACCCCTGGCTGAGGGACCCTTGGAAGCAGACTGCACCGGAGACTCAGGAATGGGGGCGCTGGGCCATCTGACACCATGCCCCAGAGAGACTTCCGGTCCCGAAGAATCGGGCAGCCAGTCCAGATCCACATCTGAGTGCCCCGCCGAAGAGGAGCTGACCAGAAGGACCTCAATATTGGCCACCCCTGGAGTTTCTCTAGAGACAGCACTGCGAACGGCGCCGCTGGTGGCGCCGGACAGGCCCACCATGCCGCCCACAGCCCCGGAACCCAGCACCAACCCACCCACGGCCCCAGTCGAGTCCCCCATGCCGTGCATGGTGCCGGAAACCAAAACAGCGCCACCAATGGAGTTGCGCAAGGCACTGGCATCGCAAATGGCACAGAGGCCCAAACCGGTGCCACACGTGGCGCCATCCTGATCACCAGCGCCGCAAATGGCACCAGGATCCAAAACGGCACTGCGAGGCGGTGTCAAGGATCCACCAGTGCCGGACCCAGTAACCGTGGGCCACGACACTAAGGGAGCCTGCACCCTGATGAGATGACTGCAGAGGCAGTGTTGACAACGCAACCCCGGGCGGAGTTGCACTGCTTCTCCGACACCACGAAAGAGGACTCCTCCTCCGGCAAGGCTAGAAGATGAGCAGGCCTCCTCCTCACCGGACCGTACAGACCCGGGAGGGGACCCGGAGGAAGGGTCTGAAGATCTGACCTGGGAGGCCAGAGAGCGACGTCATCCTCCAAAAGTCGTCGGGGCCCTGCCACCTTTGAATACATGGATTTCCAGAACGTGATGGTCCATGGAGAAACAGGCGTCGCATCTATCCATGTCATGGTTAGGTCCCAGGCACTGCAGACAAACGTCATGCCGGTTCGAAATGGCAAAATGCCGGCCATTGGAGCACCGACACATGGGCACCCGGCCTGCTTTTGATTTGCGACTAGTTTTCCGAACCGGACATGATCGCGAAAATAACTGAAAACACAATAAAAGATCGGCGCCGTTAGAAAAGACAAGGAACAGACTACTGGCTTGCAGATAGCGTCAGGATGGAAGAACAGGAAGGAGAAAATAGTGGGCGTCAACTTCGAATGTTGAATAGTGGGCAGATAAAATGAAGAGACAGCTCGTAGCAGGTGCAGCCTCGACAGTGGGAGAAACAGAACTGGGATGGAGGTGGAGTCTGCGGTGCCCAATGGCTGCTCCTTGTGCACCACGTGGTGCATCATACTCATGGGCAGTGCCGATGGCACCTACTCCTCAAAAAAAAAAAAAAGCTCCCGTAGCGGGTGCACGCATCCAGCTTACACCCAACAGTAATGAATGGTGAAGACTGACAAGGGAAGATCAGTCACTTCTTTTAAATTAGCATGGGATAAGTACTGCGGTAATCTCGGAAGAACAACAGAATAGAGGGTAGGCAATCTGGGCAGACTAGATGGATCACACAGTCCCCTTCTGCCAACATGTTCTTATGTTCTAGGAGCTGAATGAATAGAGACAGCACTTTGAGAGCTGGCAGGAGAGAGCATTCTTTGTTAATGATGATAGGAAACCTTTTTTTTTGCATACCTCTTGATTACCCTCTTTTCCTCTTGATGTCTATTCAATATTCTGATATGTTCTGACCTTTTTTGTTAAATAATCATTTTTTTTTCCCTTTGTAACTACTCTGAATTTCTTTCTCTTCACCAGTTGCTTTTCTTTCTTTTAATGCTGCTGGAACATTCTGTGATGTTAGGAATACAATTCCAGGCCATTCAGATGAACAGCAGGGAATGGTGTCACTTACTGCATGTCAAAAATGCTCTATAAATATGAAAAGAAACAGCAGCAGCTGCTGAGGAGTGTGGACCTTTTTGTAAACCTGGCTGCACCCCAAAAACTAGATTACGTATTTATCAGAAATTGACCTACACATTACCAGAGTACCTAACTGGCATGGAAAGGAAATTACAAGGGCAGTTAACTATCAAAAAATAATTTTCTATCACCTTTAACATGCCAGACAGGATTAGTCTGCCATTACAACTTTCATTAACACCTATACTGGACTTTCCAGGTCAAAATGAATGGGGATAATCGTCTCAGTACTTTGAACACAGGATTGTTTCAGAAACAGGGGTTTTCATATTAGGCAATTAACATGGCAAAAAATCTATTCAGAGGCCGCCTGTTCAGATAATCAGGTTTCCACAATAACAAGGCATGTATTAAACAGGTATGACTGTGATTTACTTATCTGTTTCTCTTTCAACTGCCACCTGCGGCACTTTGAGGCCAAAAGCTGCATCGGTGAAACAGAGTGTCCATTTTCTAATGTTGTGTGACAATGTGCAAGGAGGACCAAGTACCTGCTTTGCACATGTCAGACACTGAGGCCTCTGCCTGTTCTGTGCAGGGTATTGTAATAGCCCTTGTTGCACGTGCTTTTAACAATGCTGGTGGCTTCAGATTGGCAGTCACATAAGTATTTGCTATGCATATTCTGACCCATCTAGGCAATTCAGCTTTGGAAACCTTCATACTTTTCTTCGCAGTGCCAAACAGCACAGATTTTTGACTGCTGGAAAGACTGTTCACATGATGTAAGTCAGTCATGACTGCTCTGCACACGTGTGACTTGTGTAACTATTTCCCTATCGTTGGAAGGTTTCGGACAGAAAGGAGATTAAACCTCCTTGGTTAGCATGGAACACCATTTGTTTACAGATTTATTTATTGAAAGTTGATATATTAGACAAAGAACAGACACCATGAGAAGCAAGTCTTATTTCCAGAATTTCATTCCCAAATATACAATTCAGATCATCAATGTATAAACATACAAAAACAAACATTATTTTAAAAGACAGTGTCCATACTAAAGGACAAGAGAACAAACTTTAAGAAGAACTATTTCAAAATCCAGCTTAATAGCGAGATAAAGGGAAAGCTGTTTAAATTTATGATAAAACTGCATTTATAATTAATATAAATGCAGTTTTATAGTAGTTGGAAAACAGCCCTCTCCTTTCGAACCTCCCGCCTTTTCTGCTCCCTAAAATGGCCAAATGTGCTATGTGATGAGCTCATAGGAGCAAGGGCTATTCTACAAGGCTCCAAAACTCTTCTCCAGTGCTAACTCCTTCACATTTGCCTGCCATTTGTTACTGTCGCTTCCCAAAAATGATCAAAATCATGGCCCAACATGTGTACTATTTTTACAAATATACATATTAAGCTATGGTTTTGTCATTTGTTACAACAACTCACAGAAACTGTGGTCTAGCGCCGGACCAGTGGCGCTGGACACCACACCTCGCTCCACGTCGGTGACGAGCCTGGCTCATCGGAGATCAGCACAGGGGATGGATTCAGCACCATATGGCACCTCTCCACTCCCGGGTGGGGACTCAGGCATGCCCGTTGCAAGGCTGGCACCCCCCCAGGTGAAGGCCCCAAGGCACTGCAGATGGGAGCGACTAGACTAGGGAGGGTGCCTCCACACATGCGAAAGCAACCACGGCAAAAGGGAGGGGAGAAAAAGGGGCTGAAGCTGCCTACCAGCTCCACCAGAAGGTGGATAAAATATGTATGGAAAAAAGAAACTGTGGTCTAAAAACGGCTCAGTCAGCTGAACAGCAATGTGATAATAGTATTTATTTACATACTTGGTGATCTAGTGACTGATGTTGCTGTGGCCGGGCCTGGTCTAAATGTAAAGTTGAACTGACTGCTTATGAAATCCACTTCGTTTCTAAAACTTGCTTATGCTGTTTTCTGTACTAGTGTACAAATACACCGCCACCCCCCCACCACCCCCACCAAACTCACTGTCCTGTCCTCTCACCTGCTGTCACCCATTACCCAGAGTCCATAATACTGCAGCATCTGCCCGGTCTTGCAAACCCCACTGCTGGTCCAACAGAGAACATACACAACCAACAGCTCCTTGAGCGCATGGCACAACTTCACTGGTTGCCACTACTAAATGACACGAAATGCTTCGCTCTCGAGGTGGATGACATGGAACTCCTTGAAAGGTGTTATTGCACTGTAACAGATTTCCATACTCTATCTTATTTCTGCTGAATGCTCTGTGCATTGGAATGCATTTGTTACGACAATCTCACAGGTATCCCATTATCATGAAACATGTAGCGGTACATTCCCTTAAAGCACTTTGTGAGGTCCTTCATGACATCAACCCCAAGTCTTAATTCACTAGCACCATTCACCTTACCAGTATACGCTTGGGACTCATTTACAAAGGTGCATTTACCCACAACTTTATCTCATACTTTTGGGGTTTTCTAGAAACATACTGATAGACAGGTGCCCCTGAAAACCCAACACTAACTTGTCCAGTGATTGCTCAAGGCATGGGTAGTACTGAACAAGGCACGCCGCAAGAACGCAGTCACGCATCGAGGCAGATGCAATTTTTAAAAAAATCATAATCCTTATGACCATGAAGTACATTAGTATTAAGTCTGCTCAAGTACAGATAGTGATGAATCTTCTCAAAAGCTTCTGTGGCATTAGTTGGCCAAACAGCTTGTCCCACTTCACTACATCCTGTACTGAGGCACTGTCACAAGGGACATGTAAATATACAGATGTCTTCAGGTATAACGTCAGTCCATTTAAAGTCTGGTTTCCCTGCCATAGTTCGCTTCTCTGTGCTTAATCTATTTTTCTTAAGGAAAAAAACAAGATGAAAGAAATCAATTTTCTGCTTCTCTGGCATAAGTTGTGTAGCTAGTCCTTTAGCCTCCCTGAACTCTCCTATGTTCACTTTTTCAAGATACTGGACCACACTGACAATGTAAATGGTTCCTCATTCTCCTCTCTGAAGACAACATTGTTGTGGATGAGGTCAACATCAAGGTCCAAACTGTCGACCTTTTGGAGTACCTCATCAATTTTATCACCTGTGAATCCCAAGAATGCTTCCTCACTGCTGCTTTAAGACTCAAGGAATTCATGTGGAATCGGATTCATGCTCAGAACAACTGGACATATACAACAGGGCAAAATCAGAGTATCGGACTGATTCAGTGACCATTCAGTCGCGAGTTACAGAGCTGTAAGACAGGAAAACCAAGGTCACGAATATACCAATGTAACCATCCAGTCCCCTGGGGTTACTAGAATCCCATCAGGTTAGCCCTAGGAAGGTAGAGGGCTCATTAGGAGCTCTGTGCCGATGACATAATTGTTTACTCAGCTAGGCTGAGCAGAGAATGGATTATGTCATTTAGAATTCTCACAGCAGCATAAGCCACATTGGAATCAGCTGCTCTGTGGAGGATTAGGATGTTCAGACAGTAGTGCAGTGAGTTGAGAGTCAGCAGTAGAGTGAAGAGGAGCTCTGAGCCACAGCAGGGCTCAAGAGTGTGGGGGTGCCTGCCAATCTCCTGGTAGGAGACTGGGTGAAGGACCCCCGGCAGTTTCTCACCCTAATGCGTGAGACAAGCAAGAACCAGAAGTGGTAGTGCAAGAACCGTTCGCCTGCAAGACCCCAGTGAGTCATTTTCCCACAGAATTGTGGGCTGGACTGTGTTTCAGTGGAGCCTAGGGGCAATCCCCTGAAGTATCCTGAGGTTTCAGCTGCCCAGAAGGAACGGTGTGCAGACTGAATCTGTGACAACAGCTACCTGTGAAGGAAAGAGGATGTTTTCCTTCAAGTTTTCCATGCCTGTACCAAAGAGACAAACAAAACCGTGAGTAGAGATTTATGGGACTGTTCTTAGGGGTTGGTCTGAGGTGTATGTGCCCAGAGATAAGGTTAGAGTGCACCTGTCAGAGCCCCTGTTTCACCATAAACAAGTGGCGAATGTTCAAGTTCGGAAGTCATTCAGCATTTCAAGTGGAAGTAAAAATTATTCACCATAGTGATTTTTTTTCTTCCAAGGGGTCCTTTAACATCAATAACTATAGCAGTTAGCTGGCTAGGTGCAACTGTCACGGATGTATGCCTTTAAGAGAATTATAATGAGGTAGGACATCAGCCAATCAAAACACAGGAGAGAAGTGTGCTGAGTGAGAGCAGCCTAAAGGGCTTCAGAATTTTTTCAAAGAAAATGGGCACATGCCCCGAAAAGTGAACCAACAGGATTCAAAAAAAATGCAAATGTCTGAAAACAGATAACCTGAGCACAAAAACTCATTAATAAAAACCCAAATTTGGTAAGAAAACTGAGAACAGAGTCCTCCTCCTGAAAGGTGAGCCGGGGAAGAAGGGTGGGAGCTTACTGATGCTAAAGGACCCCTTGGAAGAAAGAAGATTACTACGATGAGTAATTTTTTCTTCTTACCCCAGGAGTCCTTTAGCATCAGTAACTACAGCAGACTACCGAGCAGTACCAAGTGGGAGGTGGGCAGAGAACCTATTCAGGAAAGAGGCTCTGCAGAACTGCCCTGCCAAATTTGGTGTCATATCTGGACTGCACATCTAAACTGTAGTGCTTCATGAAGGTGTGCACAGATTTCCAGGTAGCTGCTTTGCAGACATCCAGAAGGGGTATGTATGTCCCTTGCTGCTGCCACAGAGGCTGCAGTGCTCCTGGTGAAGTGGGCCCTGAGTCCCACAGGTTGATGACCAGCCTTTTCATAGCAGAATGCAATACAAGAGACCAACCAGTGGGAAACAGTTCTCTTGGTAGCCGGTCTTCCTCTGCCTACATTCCCGTAGCAAGGAACAGCTGAGTGGAAGAGCCTCTGGACTGCCTAGCATGCTCTAGATAGTAAAAGAAGGCTCTTTTGACATCCAAGCTGTGGGGTTTTTGCTCACCAGGAGTGGATTTCTCAGTGAAGAAGACAGGTAGGGTAATGGACTGGTTTAGATGGAACTATGAAACCACCTTATTTATTTATTGAAATGTTTCACCAGGTGGGCACACTGAACAAGTTGCTCGACTCATGGTGCGACCTGGGGGAAGGGGTTACATAGGGTTGTGAAGGATGACCAGTTACAATAGTATGTGGGTAGTACAAACAATACATAGATATATAGACAGTGTCGGCAGATAAGGGCCTATGGCCCACCCAGTCTGCCCATTTGAGCTTGTAAGTTCAGTTTATGTTTTCCAAGAAGTCTGTTGCCCCTTACCCCTGACCTCCAGAATTCCTTTATGTCTATCCCATGAATTCTTAAATCCCGTGATTGTTTCAGCCCCCACCACTTCCTCTGGCAGGGTGTTCCACTTGTCCACCACCCGTTCTGTGAAGAAATTCTTCCTCCACGTTTCCTCTGAATCGTCCCCCTCCAACTTCATCCCATGCCCTCTAGTCCTGGAACATCTTTTTCAGCTTAAAATAGTATATTCCTGCACCCTGTTCCTCCCTGTAAGATACTTGTATGTCTCTATCATATCCCCTCTCTCCCTCCTCTCCTCCAGGGAGTACATGTTCAGTTCCTTCAACCTGTCCTCAAAGGACTTGTGATGCAATCCATGCACCATCTTTGTTGCCCTCCTCCGAACCTTCTCTACCCTGTCTATGTCCTTACGTAGGTAAGGTCTCCAGAACTGTACAGTGTACTCCAGGTGGGGCCTCACTAGTGTCTTGTATAGTGGAATTATGACCTCCCTTTTCCTGCTGGTGATGCCCCTGCCTATGCATCCCAGCATCCTATTTGCTTTACCTGCTGCCTTGTCACACTGTTTCCCTGCCTTGAGGTCATCAGAGATGATAACCCCAAGATCCCTTTCCTGCTTGGTGCATACTATATCCTCACCCCAACTGATATATTGTGCAAGAGTTTTTGTACCCCATATGCATTATCTTGCACTTCCTTGCATTGAATTTCAACTGCCAAACCCCTGACCATTCTTCCAAGTTTCTGCAGGCCCTTCTCATTCTGTCTACACCCTCTGGTGTGTCTACTCTATTACAGAGCTTTGTGTCATCAGCGAACAGTGAAATTCTGCCTTCTAGGTCCTGTGAATGTCACTGATGAAGATATTGAATAGGACCGGTCCCAGCACTGATCCCTGTGGTACCCACTGGTCCCTCTTCCCTCTGTGGGTGACAGCCATTTACCACCACCCTCTGTGTCCTGCCACCCAGCCAGTTACCTACCCACCACACTACTGTCCTGCCCACACCCATATTCCCCAGTTTGTGCAATAGTCTTCTATGTGGCACAGTGTCAAAGGCCTTGCTGAAGTCCAGATAGGCCATATCCACTGCCCTCCCCTGATCCACCTCCTAGTCACCCAGTCAAAAATTCAATGAGGTTGGTCTGGCAGCCTCCCCTGGTGAAACTATGCTGCCTTGGGTCCTGTAGTCCATTGACAACCAGATGTTCCACTAATCTCTCCTTCAGTAGTGCTTCATGATCTTCCCCACTACCGAGGTGGGGCTGACTGGTCTGTAGTTCCTCGCTTCCTCTTTGTTCCCACTTTGTATAAGGGACTACATCTGCTATCCTCCAGTCTTTGGGTACCTCCCTGTTTCCAGTGATCGGCTAAACAGGATAGCCAGAGGTTCAGCCACCACCTCTCTTAGTTCTTTAAGGACCCTGGGGTGCACCCATTGCTTTATCAACTCTTATTACTTCCAGTTCCTTCAGGACCCTTTCACGTGTAAAGGGATTTGTGTCCATTTCTGCACCATTCTCACCCTTTGTACTTCGTTCAGACCCATTACCCTCCTCTTCCTCAGTAAAGACTGAGCAGAAATACCTGTTCAATATGTCAGCTTTACTGTTGTCATCCTCCACACAGCCCCCATCCTCCCCCTTCAGTCTCACTATCCCTCCCTTTGCCTTTCTTTTTTACAACATTATAAGACCATGCACCAGTTGGAACACAAGGTATTGTACAATAAACAGTAGTGGAACATTGGGTAAATTACAATACATGTCCAAAATAATACAAAAGAAAATATGAACGTACAAAACCAACAGAACCATTTATAGTGTACGAGTATACCAGGAGCAGACTCGAGATAGTAAGCAAGTGCTGCTGGAGTAAAAGGATGGGGTTAGGTTGTGCACACTGGTGACCCAGAAGGGCAGGTGGGAGAAGAGAGGCAAGAACTGAATACGAGGAGAAGGGGTAGCCATTTCCTGATTTCCCCCTTCAGGATGTTGAGAACCCTGCCCGAGGGGGCGTCATGGTAGGAACTTCCTATTTGTCCTGAGTTCAATGTTATTGTTGTGAGGAATTATGTAATTAGGCTCAGTGCACAGGGGCCTGTAACTCTGAAATCCTCTTGGCAGAGGTAATGGCCACCAGGAAGACTGACTTCCAGGTCACAAACTTGATATGAGCAGTGACCGTAGGCTCAAAGGGTGGTATCATGAGCCTGGTTCTGCAGAGGTTCAGGCTCCAAGGAGGAACCGGCTCCCTGACTGGAGGCTGGAGGTGTAAGAGTCCTCTGAAAACCTTTTTAAATACGGTGTGGGAAGAAAACTGATGAAAAAATTACTCACCTTAGTAAACTGTGTTTCTTCTAATGGAATCTTGCTGTATTCTGATAATTTGCAGTTAGCTCCAGCTCTTGAACTGCCCCAGAGAGTGAAGGGTTACAATTCTATGCCAGGCATAGAACGTTGGGCTCGAGCTCGGTTGAAAACTCGGTGTCCTTTTGAAACCAAACCGTCAGATTCTTACGAGCTAAACTCACTGACTATATAATGTGGAAACTGTAAAAACTCCTAGTAGCCAACTGGCAAAAAGATTTTGGATTCCCTAAAAGACTCAAGTCAGGAAACCCAAAGAACAAAAACCAAGTAATAAGAACTAAAAACTCTTAATTAAACAAATACAAAACATCCAACACAACAGGAGTGGGCTAAAGACACCCCTGGGGTGCAACACTGCACCTGCCCACCCACTTCCCAGAACAGGTTCTGAGCGGGGAGGCAGGTCAGAATACAGCAAGACTCCATTAGAAGAAACACAATTACTAAGGTGAGTAATTTTTTCTTCAAACATGAAGTCTTGCTGTATTCTGGCAATTTGCAGACTTCCAAGGAGGAGGGACAGAACCTACTTTGGGAATAGGCTCTGAAGTACTGCTGTGCCAAACCTAGCATCACTCCTAGCCTGGATATACAAAGAGTAATGCTTGGTGAAGGTATGAGCTGTTTTCCAGGTGGCTGCTTGACAGATTTCTAACAAGGGAATATCCCTAGCTGCAGCCAGAGATGCAGCTGTACCTCTAATGGAATGAGCCCTCAGGCCTGAGGGTGCACTTTTCCCCAGTTTTTCATAGCAGAATTGAATACAGGACCCAATCCACCTGGCAGTGGTTCTCTTGGTGGCAGGTTTTCCCTTACCTACTTCTCCATAAGTGAGGAACAACTGGAGGGAGTCAAATCTGTGACCCTTTGTACGTTCTATGTAGTAACTAAGGGCCCTTTAACATCTTAACTGTGCAGCTTCCGTTCCCCTGAGGAGGCATGATCAGTGAAGAACACAAGAAGAGACATACATTGGTTTAAGTGGAAATCAGAAACCACTTTAGGTAGGAACATTCTATTGGTTCTAAGGACCACCTTATCTCTATGGAAAGAAATGAAGTCAGGCTCCAGTGACAGGGCTTGCAATTCACAGATACATCTGGCAGAAGTAACAGCAACCAAAAACACAGTTTTCCAAGTCAAGTACTTGAGCTCTGCTGATGACATAGGCTCGAAGGGGGGGTTGCATCAGCTGAGCAACACAACTATGCAAATCCAAGGTAGGAGCAGGATCCCTAAAAGGGGGATTGGTATGAAGCAATCTTTTGAAAAATTTACAGAACACAGGGTGAGATGACAGAGAGGAAGAATTCCCCACTGACAGGAAAGCAGAAATAGCGGACAAATGAACTCTGAGAGTAGCTGGTTTGAGGTCTAGGCCATTAAGGTAAACCATGTAATCCAGAACTGTAGACAACTCAGCAGTGTCTGAGGAAATGTGATTCTTGGAACACCAAATACTGAACCTTTTCCATTTGGAGTTGTAGGTTTTTCTTGTGGCAGGCTTTCGAGAAGCCTTAAGGATATCCAGAACCCCTTGGGACAGGTGTAAATCTGCATACTCTAAGTCTTCAAGAGCCATGCCTTGAGATTGAGTGACTGGAGATTGGGGTAACAAATCCTCCCCTGAGAGGAGGTTAGCAGACTATAATTCCGGGGAAGATGGACAGCTAAGGACAGCAACAGGGGGTACCAAGGCTGCCTGGCCCAGTCTAGAGCAATCAGAATCACTTTACGCGTGGCTGTGACCTTACCTTGACTATAACCTTGAACAACAGAGGAAAAGGAGGGAAGGCATAAAGAAACTTCCCTTCCCAGTTCAAAATCAGAGCATCCAGAGGGAGTGAGCCCAAGACTGGGGGTCTGCAACAAAACAGAGGAAGTTGGTGATTGTCTGGGGCTGCAAAGAGATCTATCTCTGGAGTGCCCCACCTTGAAAAGATCACCTTCAACAACAAAGGATCCAGAGACCATTCGTGGTGGCCCTGGGAAATCAGTGCATCTCCCATCACATTGTCCTTTCCTGGGAGGTGGACCGCTACTAGAGAGGTCTGCAGGGAATAAACCAGGGACCATACTTTCATGGCCTCAGTGCACAAGGCCATGTACCGAGTACCTCCCTGCTTGTCGATATACCACATGGTGGTAGTGTTGTCCATCTTGACCTGAACCACCTTGTTCTATATTGACTGAGAGAAAGCTTGTAGGGCAAGAAGTACTGCCCTGAGCTCCAGGAGGTTGATGTGAAGAAGGGATTCCTGAGGGGACCACAGTCCCTGGGCTGTGAGAGCCCCCAGATGGGCTCCCCACCCAAAAGGAAGCATCTTTGGTAAGAACCACAGAGTGAGTCTGAGAGACAAATGGAACACCTTGCCTCAGATTGTCCAGGTCCTGCCACCACTGAAGGGCCTGAATTAAGGTCTGAGTAACAGGAACTAGCTTGGTAAGAGGATCTTTCCTTTGGGACCAAAAGGTTCTCAGATGGAACTGAATGTCCCTCATCTGAAACCTGGCCCCTTGGACCACTGCTGTGGAAGCTGCCATGTGGCCCAGAAGCTGCATGCCTTGCTGGTCGAGAAACCAGAGGGAGAAAGGAAGAGGCCAGCTGAGAGATGGCTTTTGCCCTTTCCAAAGGAAGGAAGGCTCTTGCCTTGAGGATGTCCAGCTCTGCTCCTATAAAAGTGAGGAGCTGTACTGGTTCGAGAACTGACTTGGGAAGACTGAGAAGGAACCCCAGGGAAGTGAGAACTTGCTGGGTGACCTGCAGATCTGACCTGACTTGGTCTGGAGACTGGCCCACCAGAAGCCAATCGTCCAGATATGGAAAAATAGAAATCCTTTTTCTTCTTAAAAAGGCCACCACTACTGCTAAGCACTTTGTAAACACCCTTGGAGCTGAAGTTAGACCGAAGGGCATTTCTCTTAACTGATAATGGCCTGAGGGCAATTTGAACCTGAGGTACTTTCTGTGGGAGCACCTGATGGGAATGTGAAAATAGGCATCCTTGAGGTCCAGTGAGGCTAGCCAATCCCCTGGTGTCAGAGAGGGAAGAATTATTCCCGGAGTCACCATTTTGAATTTTGGCTTTATTAAGTGCTTGTTTAGGTATCTTAGATCTAGGATGGGTCGCCACTCCCGTCTTTTTTGGGGTAAGGAAGTACCTGGAGTACAGACCTTTGCTCCTGTATGGAGTAGGAACTCTCTCTATGGTTTTTAAGGTCAGTAGAGATGAAATCTCTGCCTCTAGAGCAAGGGTTTCTGAAGTGTTTGCACGTGGAAAGGATCTGAGTCTCAGTTTTGGAAAATTTTTGAAACTGAAAACCAGCCCCTGGCTTACAACCTCCAAGACCCACTTGTCTGAGGTAATAGGCATCCAGTCCTGGACAAAGTAAGCCAGCCTGCCTCCTACTGGAATGGGGGAGTCGACTCGGGCTGACACATCAGGGTGTCTGCTCAGCAGGAGCCTTAGGCTGAGGGGTGGATGCAGCCCTGCTCATCCCCCTTCTGCCTCTCCCTCTGAAGAACCACCTGAGAAAAAGAAAAAGAGGCCTGCGCTTGACAGAATGGCCTGTGAAAAGGCCTGCCCCTAGCTTGCTGCCTTTGAGAAGTTGCCTGCCTCTCCTTGGCCTGGGCACTCCTATAAGTGGTCCTGTACTCGTCCATTTTCTTCAAGTAATTCTCTGTCTGCTCCCCAGAGAATTGCCCACTACAGGGAAATCCATGGCCTTAGCCTGGGTGTCCTGCGAAAGGCTAGTATATCTGAGCCCAGCCATGACTCTTGTCGACACATCATTGGAGTCCACAGCAGCATGAAATTGCACCTTTGATGCCTCAAACCCATTAGCAGCCACCTGCTCCAGCTCCTTGGCTAGCTGGGGGGAGGCCTGTTTAGCCAGTGCCAGTACAGTGTCCCACCTGGACTTCTGGTACCTGGCTGTATAGGCCATAGAGTTAGCCAGCCTGAGTCGCAAAGATGACGCCAAGTACTGTTTCTTTGCCATGGCATCTATCTTCCTGGAATCTTTGTCTGGGGGGTGTGAAGCAAAGGGGATGTTTGCCTTGTCACAGGCAGCAGCCTGCACTACCCCAACATGGCTGCATTGCTGATAAAGAAATTCCATATCTGAGCCTGACAAGGTGTACCTCTTGTCCATTCTCTTGTCAACAGGAGGTAAAGAGTTGGGAGACCTAAGAATTTTTTGTGTCCATTTCCCAAATGACCTATGAAGGGGAATAGACAGTCTCTTAAGACTCTAGGATGTCCATCATCTCTATGTAGTCATGCTCCTCTACAGCCTCCTCAATAGGAAGCTGGAGGGTTTGAGCCACTTTTCTGTAGAACAGAAAGTGGGAAGGGGACTCAGAAAGCCTAGGAGGGGAAACACCAGAAGGTATGCCTGGGGAGATGTCCGGCTCCACAGGCACATCCAGACGTTCATCGTCGTAATCATCCTCTTCAAAATCCCCCTCCTCATCAAACTCCGGTTCGTAAAAATCTTCAGGGGAAAAATCCTGAACCGGGGGAACCGACTGAACCGAACCCCTGCCAGAAGGCGCCGGATCGGTCAGAACCGATTCCACAATCCTAATTGCTTTGGCTATTTTTTCGGTGGTCGGAACATGCAGTTCAGGATCCGAACCGGCCGATTTAACCTCTCGTTTTCTTTTTGTAGGAACCGATCCCTCAGGATCGGCTTTCCTCTTGCCCGAAGAAGTATCGCCTTGGTCAGAGGGCACTCCTTCTGATTCGGTAGGAACAGAACCGGGCTGGCCTTCCGGGTCAGCGGATTTCTCAGCCTCCTTATCCCTAAGTATACCTAACCTTTTTTCCAGAGTAGACTTAGGGAAATTTTTTGCAAATTTGGCAGTCAGAATCGAGGTGGCCAAACCCCAGACAGTAAACACAAGTGGTGTGGGGATCGGCCTTAGCAAAGACCTCCCCACACACACTACAGTGTTGAAACCAGTGGGCCGGTTTTTTTCTTGGGTTTCTCAGACATGGGCAACAACCAACTTACCCTTTATATGGCAACTGCCAGGCAAGACTCCCCTATCGGTTTCTCACCGTGTCACGGGTGATGGGAAAAAAACATTCAAATCACGTTTTTAAAACCAATCGGACGGTAACCACACACTTTTTTTTTTTTTTTTTTTACACACAAGTTTTACTGATACGTCTGGCAGAGGTAACAGCAATAAAAAAAAAAAAACAGTTTTCCAAGTCAAGTACTTAAGCTCTGCTGAGGACATAGGCTCAAAAGGGGGTTGCATAAGCTGAGCAATGCAGACATTCAAATCCCAGGCAGGAGCAGGATCCCTAAAAGGAGGATTGGTATGAAGCAATCCTTTGAAAAATATACAGGATGAGATGACAGAGAGGAAGGCTTTCCCCTGACAGAAAAGCAGAAACAGCTGACAAATGTATCTTGAGAGTAGCTGGTCTGAGGCCTAGACCATTAAGATGAACCATATAATCCAGAACTGTAAACAATTCAGCAGTGTCTGGGGATATATGCTTCTTGGAACACCAAATGCTGAATCTTTTCCATTTGGAGTTGTAAGTTTTTCTCGTGGCAGGCGTTCGAGAGGCTTTGAGAATGTCCAGAACCCCTTGGGACAGATGCAAATCTGCATATTCTAACTCTTTAAGAGCCATGCCTTGAGATTGAGGGACCGAAGATTGGGGTACCAAATCCTCCCCTGAGATGAGGTTAACAGATTGCACTTCCTGGGGAGAGACAGGGGAAGATGGACTGTTAGGGACAGCAGCAGGGGATACCATGGCTGCCTGGCCCAGTCTGGAGCAATCAGAATTAGTTTGCAGGATTGTGATCTCATTTTGACCAGAACTTTGAACAACAGAGGAAAAGGAGGGAAGGCATAGAGGAATTTCCTTCCCAGTTCAGAACCAGAACATCCAGAGGGACTGAGCCCAGTACTGGAGGTCTGCAACAAAACAGAGGAAGTTGGTGATTGTCTGGGGCTGCAAAGGGATCTATCTCTGGAGTGCCCCACCTGGAAAAAATCACTTCTAGCACCAGGGGATCCAGAAACCATTAGTCATGACCCTGGGAAATTCTGCTCATTGCATATGCTATCACATTGTCCTTTCCCAGAAGGTGGACTGCAACTAAGGATGTCTGCAAAGAGTAAGCCAGAGACCATAGTTTCATGGCTTCCGTGCACAAGGCCGTGGACAGAGTGCCTCCCTGCTTGTTGATGTACCACACGGTGGTCGTGTTGTCTGTTCTGACCTGTACCACCTTGTTCTGCACTGACTGAGAGAAGGCTTGCAGAGCCAGGAACACTGCCCTGAGCTCCAAAAGCTTGATATGCAGGAGGGACTCTTGATGGGACCACTGTCCCTGGGCTGTGAGAGCCCAGAGATGGGCTCCCCACCCCAACAGAGAAGCATCTGTGGTAAGGACCACAGAGTGGGGCTGATTGACGAAAGGAACCCCTTGCCTGAGACTGTACTGATCCTGCCACCACTGAAGTGCCTGGATCAGAGTCTGAGTCACTGGAACTAGTTTGGTAAGAGGATCCTTCTTTGGGACCAGAAGGACCTTAGATGGAACTGAATGTCCCTCATTTGAAACCTGGCTCCTTGGACCACTGCTGTAGAAGCTGCCATGTGACCCAGAAGCTGAAGGAAATGCCTTGCTGGTCGAGAAACCAGAAGGTGGAAAGAGGAGGCCAGCTCTGAAATGGCTGTAACCCTCTGCATGGGAAGAAAAGCTCTTGCCTTGACTGTATCCAGATCTGCTCCTATAGAAGTGAGAAGCTGTACAGGTTCCAGAACTGACTTGGAAAGGTTCAGAAAAAAACCCAAGAAAGTGAGCACTTGCTGGGTCACTTGGAGGTCTGACTTGACTTGGTCTGGGGACTGTCCCACAGTCGTCCAGATATGGAAACACTGCAATTTTCTTCCTTCTTAAAAAGGCCACCACTACTGCCAGGCACTTTGTGAACACCCTTGGAGCTGATGTTAGGCCAAAGGGCATTGCTCTGAACTGATAATGGCCTGAAGGCAATTCGAACCTGAGGTACTTTCTGTGGGAGCACCTGATGGGAATGTGAAAATAGGCATCCTTGAGGTTCAGGGAGGCTAGCCAGTCCCCCTGGCCTTAAAGAGGGAAGAATTATTCCCAGAGTCACCATTTTGAACTTGGGTTTTAACAGATGCTTGTTTAGATATATTAAATCCAGGATGGGTCGCCACTCCCCTGTCTTTTTTGGGGTAAAGAAGTACCTGGAGTACAGACCTTTGCCCCTGTGTAGGTAAGGCACCCTCTCTATGGCCCTTAGAGCCAACAGAGATGAAACCTCTGCTTGCAAGGCAAGGGATTCGGAGGTACTTGCAGGTGGAAAAGATCTGGACCTCAGCTTTGGAAATCTTTTGAAGCTGAGGACCAGTCCTTGGCTTACCACTTCCAGGACTCATTTGTGTGAAGTAACAGACTTCAAGTCCTGGACGAAGTAAGCCAGCCTGCCTCCTACTGGTATGGGGGAAGACGACCCAGGTTGACACTTCAGGGTGTCTGCTTGGCAGGAGCCTTAGGCTGAGGGGTGAATGGAGCCCTGCTCATCCCCCTTCTGCCTCTCCCTCTAAAGAACCCGCTCTGGGAAAAGGGAGAAGAGGCCTGCGCTTGGTAGAAAGGCCTGAGAAAAGGCCTGCCCCTGGCTTGCTGCCTTTGAGAAGTTGCCTGCCTTTCCTTGGCCTGTGCACTCCTGTAAGTGGTCCTGTATTCGTCCATTTTCATCATGTAATTCTCTGTCTACTCCCCAAACAAAGAATTATCCACCACAGGGAAATCCATGGCCTTAGCCTGGGTGTCCTGCGAAAGGCTAGTACATCTGAGCCAAGCCATTCTCCGAAGAGCCACAGATGTAGCCATGACTCTTGAGGATACATCACTGGAGTCCACAGCAGCATGAAACTGAACCTTGGATGCCTTGATCCCATCAGCAGCCACCCCCTCCAGTTCCTTGGCCAGCTGGGGGAAGCCTGCTTAGCCAGTGCCAGTACAGTGTCCCATCTGGACTTCTGGTTCTATAGGCCATATAATTAGCCTGCCTGCGTCCCAAATAGGATGCCATGTACTGTTTCTTTACCATGGCATCCAACTTCCTGGAGTCTTTATCTGGGGGGGTGTGAAGCCAAGGGAATGCCTGCCCTGTCACAGGCTGCAGCCTGCACAACCCCAACATGGCAGCATTGCGGGTAAAGAAACTCCGTATACGAGCCTGACAGAGTACACCTCTTGTCCATCTTTCTGTCCACAGGAGGTATAGAGTTAGAAGACTTTAGAATGTTTTGAGTCTGCTTCCCAAAAGACTTATGAAGGGGAATAGACAGTCTCTTAGACTCTGGCATATCCATCAATTCAATGAAGTCAGGCTCTTCTTGGTCCTGCACAGCCTCCTCCATAGGAAGCTGGAGGGTTTCTGCCACTTTCTTGTAAAACAGAAAGTGGGAAGGGGATTCAGAGAGCCTAGGAGGGGAAACACCAGAAGGTCTGTCTGGGGAGATGTCCGGTTCTATAGGCACATCCAGACTTTCTAAGCACTCATCATCATAATCCTCACATTGTTCACAGTCCCCCTCCTCAAAATCTGGTTCATAAAAATCTTCAGAGGCATAATCCTGAACCGGAGGAACACACCGAACCGAACCCCTACCAACCGGGACCGGATCGGTCGGAATCGGACGAAGCGATTCCACAATCTGAACTGCTCGGGCAATTTCTTCCGCGTTTGGAACACGGAGTTCTGGATCTGAACCGGCAGATTTTTCCTTTTCCTTTCTGTAGGAACTGACCCCTCAGGATCAGCTATACTCTTGCCCGAAGAAGTATCGCCCTGGTCAGAGGGCACTCCTTCTGGTTCGGTGGTAACCAAACTGGGCTGGCCTTCCGGGTTAGCGGATTTCTCGGCCTCCTTCTCCCTAAGTCTACCTAATCTCTTATGCAGGGTAGACTTGGGAAAATTCTTACATGTTTGGCAGTCTGAATCGAGGTGGTCAAACCCCAGACAGTAAACACAGGTGGTGTGGGGATCGGCTTTAGCAAAGACCTCCCCACACTCACTGCAGTGTTGAAACCCAGTGGGCCCGTTTTTTTTCTTGGGTTTCTCAGACATGGCCAACCTAACCAGACTTACCCTTTTTTCGGCAACCGCCAGGCAAGACTCTCTTATCGGTTTCTAACCGTGTTACAGGTGTTTGAAAAAGCCGCTAAAACAACGTTTTTTTGGGGTTTTTTTTTTTTAAAACAGTAAGAACCGGTAACCACACACTAAAATGACTAAATCAAAAGACTTAAAGAATCAGTTCAGCCGAACTGATCGGGACTTTTACAATTTCCACAATCCAAAAATGCTAAGTAGTTACTGTACCGCAGACAGATTGAACCAAATCGCGGTACAATAATTCGGAAAACCGAGACTTTAACCGACACTTTAACTGAGCCTTTGAACCGAGCAACAGGAGAAATCTCCGGAGCGATTGTTCAGTGAAGCGGAGTAAAGAATCTGACAGTTTAGATTCAAAGTACTGCAGACAGAGTCTTCAACCGAGCTCGAGCTCAACGTTCTATGCCCTGTGTAGAAATTTAACCCTATACTCTCCGGGGCAGTCCAAAGGCTGGAGCTAACTGCAATTGTCAGAATACAGCAAGACGTCATGTTGTTTGAATCTGATGGTTTGGTTTCAAAAGCACACATACAGAGGTTTCAACCGCGCTCGAGCCCAATGATCTATGCCTGGCATAGAATTTTAATCCTTCACTCTCCGGGGCAGTTCAAGAGCTGGAGCTAACTGCAAATTTTCAGAATACAGCAAGACTTCATGTTGTTTGAATTTTTCTTTCCCACTGAAAGATAGGCTGAAACTGCAGCCAGGTGTAGCTTGAGGGAAGAGGGTTTCAAGCCTGATGCCTGCAGATGTATTAGGTAATCCAGCAGCTGAGGGTCTGAAGCTGTAAGAGGATTGACCTTTTTGCTCTTGTACCAGAGGGAGAACCTTTTCCATTTGGCTAGATAAGTCTTTTTTGTGTTAGGTTTGTTTAGCCATTCTCAGAACTTAAAGACCTGTTCCGAGTACTGAGAGGATGGAAACTCTAACTCCTCAAGAACCAGGCCATGAGGTGAAGAGAGTGTATGTCTGGATAATGCTCTTCTGTCTAAGGAAGTGTTAGCAGAGAGCGAGTTGGTGGCAGGCGAATAGGCCTGCTGCAGAATAGTGCGAGAAGAAGAGGGTGTATCAGGCTTGCCTGGGCCAATCCGGAGCCACCAGAATCACTGATGCAGGCTATTGTCTGAGTTTCAGCAATACCCCAAGTATTAGGGGAAAAGGAGGGAATGCATATAGGAACCTCCCTGACCATTCTGGAATCAAGGCATCCAGGGGAAGTGTCCCCCAAGACTGGTGGCCTGCAACAGTACTGAGGAAGCTGGAAGTTGAGGGGAGAGGCAAACAGATCCACTTCTGGTGTGCCCCACCACCTGAACACTGTAGCTAGTACTTGCTTCTTTAGAGTCCATTCGCTCTGGCCTTGATTGATGCGACTTACAGCATATGCCTGAGTATTGTGTTTGCCTGGGAGGTGAATAGCTGAAGGCTGACACCCAGGGAGAAAGCGAGAGACCAGATTTTCAGAGCTTCTGAACAGAGTATTCCTGATCTGTTACCACCCAGCTTGTTTATGTAAAACATTGTAGTGGTGTTGTCTGTTCAAATTTGTACAGTCTGTCCTTTTATGACAAGAGCAAATGCTTTCAGAGCTAGAAAGATTGCCAAAAGGTTTATGTGTTAACTGATTCTTTGAGAGTCCAGGTGCCACCTACTGAAACACTGTCTAGATGTACTCCCCACCCCAGTGAGGGAGGCATGTGTGGTGATCACCTTTCTGGGAAGTGGAGCCTGGAAGGGTCATCCCTGCTGCCAGAAGGGTTCTTCCACCAAAGCAGAGTCTGAAGAAACTGCTCCACTGCAGGTATCAGCTTTGAAAAACTGTTACTTCTTTGAGACCAGCGAGCTCTGAGGTAGACTTGAAGGTGTCGCATCCTGTACCTGAATCCTGGGACCACTGCAGGCCTTTAAGCCATGTGTCTCAATAACCTGAGGAAATGTCTGACTGGTCTTGCTGTCCCTGGACGAAAGAATCTGCCACTGAGGGAAAGTTTGAATTCTCATCTGTGGGGGGAAGCATATCCTTTCTGGGTGTCCAGCTGAGCTCATAAGAAGGTGAGTAGCTGGGTGGGTTCCAGGTGAGACTTTATTTAGATTTATCAGAGACTCCAGAGTGAGCCCTGTAAGGAAAAAAGACTCCTTGACCTGACAAGGAGACTTTGGTACTATGAGCCGATCGGCAAAATAGGGGTAGATAGAGACGCCCAGCTTTCTGAGGTGCGTTGCTACCATTGCCAGGCACTTTGTAAAGACTCTTGGGGCCGACAGACCGAAGGGCCGCAGCGAGCTCACAGGGAGTTTAAACCTGAGAAACTGCCTGTGAGACCTCCTTATGGGTATATGGGAAAAAAAGGAGTCCTTTAGGTCCAGGGAGGCTAGCCAGTCTCCTTGCTGTAAGGGACTGTACGACTAGTAACAGAGTGACCATCCTGAATTTGGGCTTTAACAGCAAGATAGGGTGCCACTTCCCAGTTTTCTTTTGTGCCAGAAAGAACCTGGAGTAGAGGCCCTTGCCCCTTTTCGTGGGCCTGGACCCTCTTCACCACTCACAGGGCTAGAAGGTTTTTACCTTCAACTCCAACCGTAACACCTGTGTTGGGGATAGAAGCTTGGATACCTGGGTGCACTTGAGGTCTGCCTCAGGGCTTAGACTGCAAAGCTGTTGGCTGGGTAGAGGTGGCCCTCTTCGGCCCCTTGTGCCCCTCCCTCTGAAAGCACCCCTGTACTGAGAGAAGTCAGACTGGGGTTAGGGAATGTAAGGCCTGGAAAAAACCTCTGCTGCTACTGCCCTTGGGTAGAAATTCCAAAGGGCAGGAAGCTTAGGTTTAGCCAAGAGGCCCTGTTGCAGTCAGTTGTTCTGGAATTGGACAATATGACTTGATCACAGGGAAAGTCCATGACCTTAGACTGGATGTCTGTGGTTAGGCTGGTAGTTTCAAGCCAGGCAAAGCGTCTCAGAGAGATGACATGGCCATGGCTCTGGAGGCAGCAAACTTCTTGTCATCTGCCATGTGGTACTGGAACTACATAGCTTCCAGGGCAGTTTTTGCCGTATCCACCAGCTCCTGTACCACTGTATCCAATCCCTTGCGGGCAATGGCCAGGACAAAATTCCACAGTGCTTTCTGTATTTGGCCGTGAAAACCATGTAGGAAGAAGTTTGACAAGCAACTGTGGTTTGCTGTGAAACCTATCTTTCTGGAGTCCTTGTCCGGGGGTAAAGAGGACAAGGAGACCCCAGCTTTCTTGCAAGCTGCCTGTTGCACTATACACTCATGGCTGGGATGTACAGACAGGCACTCAGCACTGTTTTTAAACAACTGATATATTTATTTTTCTCAGCCCGCTTGTCAACTGCTGCCACAGAAGTTGGGGTCTGAAGCAGTTTCATGGTATTTTTATATTTTTTCATTATAGATAGGCACGATCAGTCTTTTAGGAGGTGGGAGACCTTTCACCTCCCTGTAATCTTTATCCACATCCACATACTGGAAGGACTCCTGAGTAAGGAGGGTCCAGGGTGTCTAGCATGTTTTGGATAAATGTAAACAGAGGGAGGATCCTCTTGGTTAGCAGAGGAAGCTCCAAAAAGAGGGTAGCGGACACATAGGGTTCTAGGACCTCCAAATTCATGTCGGGGCATCATAAAAATACTCATCTGCATCACCCTCACAGTCTCTGGAGCGAGAACTATGGAAGTGTGTTTTGCAGCCCCTGTAAACACAGACCCCATTTTACGTAGGTTCTGAAAGATGTGCCATGCTTTTGCCATGTCCTGCACAGATGGGAGACCCTGCGCAGACTGTGCTGTATGTTTTTTTTTTCACTTTTTTCTGTGTGTTTTACGCTACCTGTTCTCACCAACACTTTTCCCATGAGCACCGGCAGCGTTTTTGTCTGTACAGACCATCTTTTTAGCCACCTCATCAGCAGCTTGATAATGCTTCCTTTCTGGACACTTCATCAGTGCCCTTATTACCTTTTCTTTTTTTTTTTTTTTTTTTTAATTTGTGAGGAACTTCATCAGCTCCTTTGGAAGCTTTATTTATTTGGCTGGGACTTGGAGGCTTCATCAGCCTTGAATTTTTATTTATTTTTTAAATTAGATGGCCCCTCATCAGCCTATGATTTTTCCTCAGCCATATATAATGTTTAGGCCTCTCTGCTCTGTTTCTGACCAAATTTGTGCAAAGAGAACCAATAGATCTGGACCAAAAACAATTGAGGCACGGGTAGCTTAAAATGAAGTTAAGCCAGTCGTGTGACAGCTGATACACCTTATGTAGTCCAGATTTCTGTTTAGATATGGGAGTCTCTGCCAAGCTAATCCATGGAGAACCCACAGTAACTGACAACATTTGAAAGACCAACATTTACCTCGCGGTAGGGACCCGTGAGTTCTGAGGTAAAAAAACAAATAAAAACACAAAATCCAACAGGTTGCATCTAAAACAGTGAAGAACCGCCAAAAATACGCACTTGCGGTAAAAAAAAGAATATAAAATAAGCTAATGCAGTAGAAATAATGCTAAATACACGCAGCTGCAGTAAAAAAATAACGCAGATGCGCGAAAAAGAAACCGTTAAAAAAAGCAGTAAAATCATACTCCAGTCCATACACAAAAATGTTTAATTTGTGAGAAACATTTTACCAAGATAAGTGAATTAGAGGCTGTCAACAAAGAAAGCTGAAAGACCCCACTAGGGCAATGTTGCTCAGTCAGTGGAGAAAAAAGTTTGAAGCCCTTCGGCTGCTCTCACTTAGCACACTCCTCTCCTGTGTTTTGATTGGCTGATGCCCTAGCTCATTATAGTGCTCTTAAAGGCATACCTCCAGGGCAGTTGCACCTAGTCAGCTAACTGCTACAGTTACTGATGCTAAAGGACTCCTAGGGTAAGAAGAAAAAATTACTCACCTTAGCAATTATGTTTCTTCTACTGGAGTCTTGCTGTATTCTGGCAAGTGCAGTTAGCCCCAGCCTTTAAACTGCCCTGGAGAACAAAGGGTTAATCTTTCTATGCAGAGCATAGAATGCTGAGCTCGAGCTTGGTTGATGTCTCTGTCTGTTTCCCTTTGAAAGCTAACCGTCAGATTCTTACGTGCAACACTCTAATAGCTATTCTATGTGGAAATTGTAAAAATACTTTTAGTACCCAACTGGCAACAAAAATATTTGGATTACCAAAAGAAGACTCAAGTCAGTAAACCCAAAACTCAAAACCCAAACCAAACAGGAATATAATAAAATAAACACCCAAACGAAAGAAGAGGGTGTAAAAGGGGCACCCCTGAAGTGCAACACTGCACCTGACCACCCACTTCCCAAAACCAGGTTCTGAGAGGGGAGGCAGGGAGGGAGGTCAGAATACAGCAAGACTCCAATAAAAGAAACATAATTACTAAGGTGAGTAATTTTTTTTTCAAACAACTTGAAGTCTTGCTGTATTCTGACAACTGCAGACTACCAAGCAGTACCTCCATGGAGGAGGGACAGAACCTACTTTGGGAATAGGCTCTGAAGTACTGCTGTGCCAAACCGAGCATCAATCCTAGCCTGGATATCCATAGAGTAATGCTTGGTAAAAGTATGGACTGTTTTCCAGGTGGCTGCTTGA
The DNA here is from genome assembly GCA_016271365.2 of Neoceratodus forsteri. Classification (NCBI taxonomy): domain Eukaryota; kingdom Metazoa; phylum Chordata; order Ceratodontiformes; family Ceratodontidae; genus Neoceratodus; species Neoceratodus forsteri. The sequence goes on from CM028138.1 coordinate 427,423,314, forward strand.
CAAATTTCTAAGAGAGGGATATCCCTGGCAGCAGCTGTACCTCTTGTAGAATGAGCCCTCAGGCCTGAGGGTGGAGTTTTTCCCAGTTTTTCATAGACGAATTGTATACAAGACACCATCCACCTGGCAACAGATCTCTTGGTGGCAGGTTTGCCCTTTCCTACTTCTCCATAAGTGAGGAACAACTGGAGGGAGTCAAACCTGTGACCCTTGGTACGCTCTATGTAGTAACTAAGGGCTCTTTTAACAATCCAAACTGTGTAGCCTCCTCTCTCCTGAGGAAGAATGATCAGTGAAGAAATCAGGAAGAGACATAGACTGGTTTAAATGGAAGTCTGAAACCACTTTGGGCAAGAACCTTCTATTGGTTCTAAGGACTACTTTATCCCTGTGAAAGGAGATAAAAATCAGGTTCCACTGACAGGGCTTGCAATTCACTGATACGCCTGGCAGAGGTAATGGCTACCAAGAACACAGTTTTCCAAGTCAAGTACTTAAGCTCTGCTGAGGACATAGGCTCAAAAGGGGGTTGCATAAGTTGAGCAATTCAAATCCCAGGCAGGGTCAGGGTCTCCTAAAGGAGGACTGGTGTGAAGCAATCCTTTAAAAAATTTACAGAACACAGGGTGAGAAGATAGTGAGGAAGACTTCCCCACAGAGAGAAACGCAGAAACAGCTGACAAGTGTACCTTAAGAGTAGCTGGTCTGAGGCCTAGCCCATTAACATGGACCATATAATCCAGAACAGTAGGCAATCCAGCAGTATCTGGAGAAATATGCTTTTTAGAACACCAAGTGCTGAATCTCTTCCATTTGGAGTTATAAGTCTCTCTGGTGGAGGGCTTTCGAGAAGCTTTGAGAATATCCAGAACCCCTTGTAAAGATGCAGATCTGCAAACTAACTCTTCAAGAGCAACGCCTTGAGATTGAGGGACTGGAGACTGGGGTACCAAATCCTCCCTTGAGAGGATGTTAACAAGTTGTAATTCCTGGGAAGAGACAGGGGAAGATTGACTGCTAGGGACTGCAACAGGGGGTACCAAGGCTGTCTGGCCCAATCTGGAGCAATCAGAATCACTTTGCAAGGCTGAGACCTTATTTTGACTAAAACCTTGAACAGGAGTGGGAAGGGAGGGAGGGACGGAAGGCATACAGAAACTTCCCTTCCCAATTCAGAATCAGGGCATCCAGGGGGACTGAGCCCAAGACTGGAGGTCTGCAACAAAAGAGAGGGAGTTGGTGATTGTCTGGAGCTGCAAAGAGATCTATCTCTGGAGTGTCCCACCTTGAAAAAATCACTTTCAGCACTTAAGGGTCCAGGGACCATTCGTGATGGCCCTGAGAGATCCTGCTCAGTGCATCTGCTAGCACATTGTCCTTCGCTGGAAGGTGAACTGCTACCAGAGAGGCTTGCAGGGAATAAGCCAGGGACCACAACTTCATGGCTTCTGTGCACAAGGCAATGGACTGAGTGCCTCCTTGCTTGTTGATGTACCACATGGTGGTGGTGGTGGTGTCAGTTCTGACCTGAGCCACCTTGTTCTGTACTGATTGAGAGAAAGCTTTCAGGGCCAGAAAATCTGCCCTGAGCTCTAGGAGATTGATATGGAGAAGGGATTCTTGGGGGGACCACAGTCCCTGGGCAGTGAGGGCCCCCAGGTGGGCTCCCCAGCCCAGAAGAGAAGCGTCTGTGGTAAGGACCACTGAACAAGGCTGAGTGGCAAAAGGAACACCTTGTCTTAAATTGTCCTGATCATGCCACCACTGGAGGGCTTGGATCAAGGTCAGAGTCACTGGGATCAGTTTGGTAAGAGAATCCTTCCTCTGAGACCAAAAAGCTCTCAGATGGAACTGAATATCCCTCATCTGGAATCTTGGCCCTTGGACCACTGCTGTTGAAGCTGCCATGTGGCCCAAGAGCTGGAGGAAATGCCTTGCTGGTCGAGATACCCGAAGGCTGAAGGAAGAGACTAGTTCCATAAGAGCCCTTGCCCTTTCTAGAGGAAGAAAGGCTCTTGCTCTGTGTCCAGTTCTGCCCCTATAAAAGTAAGACGCTGGACTGGTTCGAGAACTGACTTGGGAAGGTTGAGAAGAGAACCTAGAGAAGTGAGCACTTGCTGGGTCACTTGCAGGTGAGACTTGACTTGGTCTGGAGACTGGCCCACTATCAGCCAGTCGTCCAGATATGGAAAAATGGAAATCTTTTGCTTCTTAGAAAAGCGACTACTACTACTCAGGCACTTTGTAAAACCCTTGGGGATGAGGTTAGGCAAAGGGCATTGCTCTGAACTGATAGTGGCCTGAGGGCAACTCGGACCTGAGGTACTTTCTGTGGGAGCACCTGATGGAATGTGAAAGTAGGCATCTTTGAGGTCCAGGGAGGCTAGCCAGTCTCCTGGCCTTAGAGAGGAAGGATTATTCCCAGAGTTACCATCTTGAACTTTGGTTTTAAAGATGCTTTGTTAGATATCTTAGGTCTAGGATGGTCGCCACTCCCTGTCTTTTTAGGGTCAAGAAGTACCTGGAGTACAGCCTTTGCTGCCCCAGTGGGAGTGAGTACTCTCTCTATGGCTCTTAAGACCGAGAGAGAAAAACCTCTGCCTCTAGGGCAAGGGTTTCCAAGAGACTTGCAGATGGAAAAGATCTGGCTCTCATCTTTGGAAATTTCTTGAAGCTGAGAACCAGTCCCTGGCTTACCACTTCCAGGACCCACTTGTCTGATGTAACAGACATCCAGTCCTGGACAAAGTAAGCCAGCCTGCCCCCTACTGGAATAGGAGAGTCGACCCAGGCAGGCCCATCAGAGTGTCTGCTTGGCAGGGGCTTTAGGCTGAGGAGTGGATGCAGCCCTGCTCATCCCCCTTCTGCCTCTCCCTCTGAAGAACCCCCTCTGTGAAAAGGAAGAAGAGGCCTGTGCTTGGAAAAAAGGCATTTGAAAAGGCCTGCCCCTGCCCCTAGACTGCTGCCTTTGAGGAGTTGCCTGCCTCTCCTTGGCCTGAGCACTCCTGCATGTGGTCCTGTACACGTCCATTTTCTTCATGTAATTCTCTGTCTGCTCCCCAAACGAGAATTACCCACTGAGGAAAATCCATGGCTTTAGCCTGGGTATCCTCAGTAGAGGCTAGTACATCTGAGCCAAGCCATTCTCCCAAGAGCCACAGAGGTAGCCATGACTCTTGATGACACATCATTAGAGTCTGACAGCATGAAACTGAACTTTAGATGCCTCAATCCATCTGTAGCCACCGCCTCCAGCTCCTTGGCTAGCTGGGGTAGGCCTGTTTAGCCAGTGCCAGTACAGTGTCCCACCTGGACTTCTGGTACCTGGCTGTACAGGCCATATAATTTGCCTGTCTGAGTCCCAGGGAAGATGCCATGTACAGCTTTTTTGCCATGGCATCAACCTTCCTAGAGTCTTTGTCTGGGGGGTGTGAAGCCAAGGGAATGCTTGCCTTATCAGAGGCAGCAGCCTGCACAACCCCGACATGGCTGCACTGGTGGTATAAAAACTCTGTTTCTGAGCCTGAGAGTGTATACCTCTTGTCCATTCTTCTGTCCACAGGTGGTACAGAATTAGGAGACTTCAGAATTTTTTGTGCCCGTTTCCCAAAAGATTTGTGGAGGGGAATAGACAGTCTTCTGGACTCTGGGGATGTCCATCATTTCTACATAATCAGGCTCCTCCTGATCCTCCATTGCCTCTTCCATAGGAAGTCGGAGGGTCTCAGCCACCTTTCTGTAGAACATAAAGTGGGAAGCGGACTCAGAAAGCCGAGGAGGGGATACACCTGAAGGTCTGTCTGGGGAGATGTCTGGTTCCACAGGCACATCTAGACTTTCACCATCACCATCACCATCAAATTCCCCTTCCTTTTCAAACTCCGGTTCATAAAATTCTTCCAAAGTATAATCGTGAACCGGGGGAACCGACTGAACCGAGCCCCTGCCAAAATGTGCCGGATCGGTCGTAACCAGGGGAAGTGATTCCACAATCCGAATCGCTGTGGCTATTTCTTCGGCGGTCGGAACAAGACTTCTGGATCTGAACCGGACAGTTTTTCTTTGCGCTTTCTTTTGGTCGGAACCGACCCCTCGGGATCGGCTCTCCTTTTGCTCGAAGAAGTATCGCCCTGGTCAGAGGGCACTCCTCCTGGTTCGGTCGGAACCGAACTGGGCTGGCCATCTGGGTCAGCTGACTTCTCGGCCTCCTTTTCCCTCAGTCTACCTAATCTCTTTTCCAGGGTAGATTTGGGAAAATTCTTGCAAATTTGTCAGTCTGAATCGAGGTGGTCAAACCCCAGACAATAAACACAGGTGGTGTGGGGATCGACCTTAGCAAAGACCTCCCCACACTCACTGCAGTGTTGAAACCCAGTGGGCCCGTTTTTTTTTCTTGGGTTTCTCAGACATGGCCAACCTAACCAAACTTACCCTTTATTCGGCAACTGCCAGGCAAGACTCCCTTATCAGTTCCTAACCGTGACACGGGTCTTGGAAAAAAACGTTTCAACACACGGTTTTATTAGAACCGATTAGAACCGGTAACCACACACTAAAATTTACACAAGAATTAAACAAATGATCGGTTCGGCCGAACCAATTCACACTTTTTACAAGTTCCACACAGAAACAGTACAAAAATACAGGTTACTCACCTGTAACAAGAGTTCTAGGAATGGTATATGTTGTTCATCTACACTGTCTGGCAGGTTTCTTGCCGCTTTAAATCTTGCGGAGCGATCTTAAGCTGGCTCCTCCCACCCCGGGTGGTAAAACTCTCAGCTCGCCCATGGCCTTAGATCTAGCCCGCTGGAAGCCAGGTTGTGCATCGAGGCAGGGAGGCCAGGTGGAGTCGTGTGGATGAACAACATACCTTCTCGTAAACTCCGTGTACAGTGAGTAATCTGTATTTCAGGAAATGGATATGTTGTTCATCCACACTGTCTGGCAGACTCTAGCAGTTCTCTGGGAGGAGGAGGCAGTGCACACCTCTACTTAGGGAATAATGACTGGAGGACCGAGGTCCCAAAAGCCAGCATCCTGTCATGACTCAAGGCGTGTGGTATTAGGCAGCGAAGGTGTGTGACTTCCAGGTAGCAGCCTGCAGATTGCTGGATAGGGACATCCTGGAAGCAGCCACGATGCAGCAGTATGGCGGGTAGAATGAGCTCTTATCCCTCTGGGAGGCTCCATGCCCACCAACCTATAGCAGAGATCTATGCAGGAGGTGACCCACCTGCCTATCGTCCGCTTGGCTGCAGGTCTGCCAGGTGCGGCTTCAGCGTAGGTGACAAACAGCTGGTGAACCTCTCCCCGAACTTCAGCCTTCCGCTCCCTATAGTAAGTGAGCACTCTTCTAGGGTCCAAAGCATGGAGCCTATATTCTGCCTCCGAGGTGTGACTGGGGTAGAACACCGGCAGAGTCAACACCTAGTTAAGGTGAAACTCTGACACCACCTTCGAAAGGAATTTCGGGTGGGGGCGTAGGACAACCTTGTCCCTGTGGAAGACCAGATAAGGAGACTCGATGGAAAGTGCCTGGAGCTCTCCCATCCTTCTGGTTGACATGCTAGCCACCAAGAAGGCGGTCTTCCATGACAGCTGAGAGATGTCACAACTGTGCATCGGTTCGCATGGCTTGCCCATGAGCTTAGCCAATACCAGAAGTAGATTCCACGGAGGTTGAGGTTCTCGCACCGGAGGGGATATGTGATCAAGACCTTTGAAAAAGCGCCTGACCACCTTCTCCTGCGCCACCGACTGCTTCCCAGCCTGTGCCCGGCAAGCAGAGATGGCTGCCAGGTGCACCTTAAGGGTCGTCGACCGAAGCCCTAACTGAGAAAGGGACCACAGGTAGTCCAAAATGCTTGCCAAGGCACAGGAGGAAGAGTCCAACCCCTTGCCCTGACACCAAATGGAGACTCTCTTCCATTTGAAGGCATAGCATTTCCTGGTCGACTCCTTACGGGAAGCCTCAACAACATTGAGGACCTCGTCAGAAAGACCCAAGACCTTGAACTCTAGCCGCTCAGGAACCAGGCCGTCAGGTGCAGGGATCGAAGGTCCGGATGGAATACCTTCCCCTGACTGACTGAGATCAGGTCCGGGCGGGCTGGGAGCTGCCTCGGGAGCCTGGAGCTGAGGCTGAGGAGATCTGGATACCAGAACTGGCAGGGCCAGTCTGGGGCTACCAGAATCACCTGTGCCTTGTCCCTCCTCGCCTTGAGAAGCACCTTGTGGATCAAGGGAAATGGGGGAAAGGCGTAGAAGAGGCCCGGTGTCCACGGCCTCGAGAAGGCATCCCCCTGCAGCGAGCCCTGCTAAAGGGGGGGGGGCGGGCATGGAACAGCCTCAGCTTCGCATTCTCCCTGGAGGGAAACAGGTCCACCTGAGGCATGCCCCAGTGGGAGAACAGATCTTGTACTACCTCCGGCAGGAAAGACCACTCGTGGGACGCAGCTCCTATCCAGCTTAGGGCATCGGCCAGAATGTTGGAGGCTCCTGCCACATGGATGGCAAGGAGATCCGCCTCCAGGCTGCACACGAGGGACCAAGTGCATAGAGCTTCCCTGCACAGAGGCATGGAGCGCGTCCCGCCCTGGCGGTTTAGGTAGTACATGGTCGTGGTATTGTCCGTCTGGACCACTTGACCCCATACGAACGGAGCGCGGGCGGTGAGGGCTAGACGAACCACTCGAAGCTCCAGCAAGTTGATGTGGCATTGGGACTCCAGAGGGGACCAGAGGCCATGCGCTCTGTGCTCCCCCAAATGGGCACCCCAACCCATCAGAGAGGTGTCGGTCCATAGGGATACCGTCGGCTCGGGCGGACAAACGGGATGCCCTCCTGCAGATGAGCTGGAATGATCCACCACTGGAGAGCGTTCCACATCTCCTGGGTCACTGTCACTGGCTGATCCAAAGGACCGGAGCACTGTGACCACTGGCTGGCCAGTCCCCACTGTAGGGGACGAATGTGCCAACGGGACCAATGGACCACGCTGGCGCAGGCTGCCATGAGGCCCAAGAAGTCCCGGGCAGGGCGCAATTGCCCAACCTGAAATGATTGGGCAAAGGAGGAAAGAACCTTGGCCCTGTCCACCGGGAGCCGTGCTCTGGCTCGCAGAGAGTCGAGCTCTGCCCCGATGAATTGGATCACCTGCTTTGGCATGAGTTCTGACTTGGCCTCGTTGATGAGGAGGCCAACTTGAGAGCAAACCTGGAGGGCCAGATCCCTGGACCGCTCCACCTCCGATCTGGAGGAGGCCACAATCAGCCAGTCATCCAGCTAGGGGTACACTCGGACCCTTCGGCGCTGCAGGAATGCTGTCACCACTGCCATGCATTTGGTGAAGACCCTGGGAGCTAGAGAAAGGCCGAAGAGAATGGCCCGGAACTCGTAGAGGGACCCCTCTGCTCTGAAGTGGAGAAATCGCTGGTGGGACAGACGGACTGGGACATGAAGAACGCGTCCTGCAGGTCCAGAGAACAGAACCACATGCCTCGTTCCAAGGATGGAATGATCTGAGCTAGAGTGACCATCCGGAAGGTTCGAGACCTTAGGAACCTGTTGAGGTCGTGCAGTTCTAGAATGGGGCGCCAGCCCCGTCCGTTTTGGGACCAGGAAGTACCTGGACTCAAACCCTGGGTCTGGTGGAGGATCCGCCACCTTTCTGATCACCTCCTTTTGGAGAAGCAGGGCAATGTTGGCTCGATGGGCCAACAGAGAGGCTGTGGACCCCATAACCCCCTGTGGGGTGACGGCTTGGAAGGGCGGGGCCTGCTCGAACTCCAGAGGCAGACCCTTTTCTACCACCTCCAACACCCAACAGTCCGTGGTGATAGCGGACCAGGTGGAAAGAAAGTGGCGGAGCCGTCCCCCCACAGGGGGAACCCAGGGGGAAGCGACGCGGTTGGGGGTGACACCCCTCAACCCGTTACTGGGCAGGCTTGGAGGAAGGAACAGCCGAGGGACCTCCTGGGCCTTTTCCTCCCGGCTTCCTGTTGGAGGAAGCTGCAGGCTTGGCTTTGGGGTGCCAAGTGCGAGCCTGCTGGCCCTGATGCTGGTATTGCTGGGCCGGACGTGCCGCAGGGGCAGAAGGACGAAAGGACTTAAGCTGCTGTCGGCGGCCTTTGTCCTTCTGGGCAGACGTGACCGAGTCCAAAGTGGCACTGGACTTTTCAATTCTCTGGAGGTGGCCTTCCACCCCAGGCCCGAACAAGTCGGTACCCAGGAAGGGGACGTCTGCCAACTTGTGCTGGGTATCCACCATAAAGGTGGAGATCCGCAGCCAAGGTCTGCAGTGCATGGCCACTGTGGCTGCTACTGACCAGGCACAGGAGTCTCCAATATCAAGAGCCATTTGGAGCTGCTGTTTCACCAGTGCCCTTCCCTGATCCCGCACCTGCTTGACCGTAGTCTATAGATCAGCCGGGAGATGAGGGATCACCTCATTCAGGGAGCCCATAAGGGCGTAGGAGAAGTGCGCCATCAGTACGGCTGAACTGGCCTGACAGAGGCCGAGGGAGGACGCAGCATATACTGTGCGCCCGGCATAGTCCAGCTTTTTGGACTCTTTGTCGGGGGCGCTTGTCCACATACCTAGCATTCCCAGAACGCCAGAAAATGCTGTCGGTAACCAACCCCTCCGCAGAGGGTGTTCCGGAAACCGACAGAGACCGGTAGGGACCGGATACTTCCTGGCCATCCTGGCCGAGGAGCAGGACAAGAAGCCGGCCCGCCATAACTCCAAGACTGGGCCAACAATGGCTTCAGCCACCGAAAAAGGCCTCCGTGGGAGAATCCTCGGTCCAGTATCTCCGTGAGGGATGCTTGGCCCCGCTGGAAGCGGGCTCGAGCTGCATCCCGGTGGACTCCGAGATGAGCCGAAGCAGACCCATTAACGATGATTGGCTCTCGTCCATCGACTGCCCCCCCGGAGGACTCCAGATCAAGGGGCCTGGAGAACAGGGACAAGTCGTCGTCAGACTCCGAGAAGTCTGCGAAGAGCTGCCTAGGGCCTGAGCCACCCTCCACCTGCCGAGGACGGTTGGGAGTGAGGGTGACCGACAACCGTTGGGGCAGTCCCTGACCCAACCAAGATTCCTTGGTCGGAGCCCTCGATTTTGGTTGTGGAGCCGGAGGTTCCACCACAATCGGTGGAGCAGCTGGTTTCAGCCTAACAATCAGCCCAAGTTTGAGCACCTCGACCTCCGCGAGGGGTTGTTTTGGCCTTTCAGGTGACAGTCACTTAACGGCTGGGGAAGGCGACGGCGTCGGCTTGTTCCCGGTCAGACGGAGCTGCTGCCACATTAAGTCCATGTAGCATCGACGCAATTTGTGCCGAAGCCTCTCCGAGGAGGAGGAAGACGAGGACGAGCGGCGCCGCCGCTTTCCTCAGTGCCGAGACTGCCGGTGCCGGCGGGATTGGCTGGACCGAGACGAGGTCCGAGACCGTCGGTGTTTCTGAGGGTGGGTCTGGGAGGGAGCGGGGAAACCTGTTCCTCCCTCGGCTCAGGAGCCTTGACCTGGGACTCCGGCACAGGAGGCGCAGGCAAGTCCTCGGTTTCCACCGGGGGAACCGGTGAAGAAGGGTTGTCGGCTTCACCCGTCGACAGCCCGTCCGACGGGGGTCTCAGCCGGCTGACCTGATGGGGACACCCTGAAGCCAGCGGCCTTAGCCGCAACCTCGACCGAAGTCGAGTGTCGACTGTCCGGGGAAGCGAACCTCTCCCGCTCCCACGAACATCGACGGTGGGACTTACCCTTCGAGTCCCTCTTCTTGGACCTAGAGGAGTGTCCCGATGGCCCCTCACCTTTCGTGGAGAGGGATTGGCGAAGCTCCTTGAAAGAAGCTGTATAGGAGGATCCCAAGGAGAGCGGGATAAATGCCACGACCGAGGATGATGAAGATGCGGCCTGGGCTGCCTCCTCCTCGAGGGCGATCATCTGCTCGAGTTGCTCAGCCAAGCCAGCCGCCGCGGAAACCGCCCAACAGGCTTCCTTGGACTTCACCGGCGGATAATGTTTCTCGGGGCGCCTAAGTTGGAGCCGGGCAGCACGGTCTTAGAGGACGTTTGCCGAAAAAGACTTGCACAACTCGCAGGCCTGCAGATCGTAGTCAAGCCCTAGGCAGTAGACGCACGTGGAGTGCGGATCGGTCCTGGACATCTTCTGCCCGCATGGGCACTGCCGAAAGCCGGGAGTCGATTTGTCCATCGCAGCCGTGAAGCAAGAAGCAGACCGAAATCTAGAAAACTTTAAAATTATTTTCGGGTGAACCGAAGAGTTTGGATCCAGTCTAAATGCAGAGCGCTAAGGAGGGAACCTGAGGTTCCAAGCGGTAAGGAAGATCTGGCGTCATGGGCAGAGCCGAGTTTTACCACCCGGTGGGTGGGTGGGTGGGAGGAGCCAGCCTGAAGACCTTCCGGCAAGATTTAAAGCGGCAAGGAACCTGCCAGACAGTGTGGATGAACAACATATCCATGTCCCTAGAACTATCTAGTACTCACGATACCACGACAGAGACTGAACCGAGTAATGCGGGAAACTTTTTTCGGTTGGAAACCGATGAAAAAACGACAGAGATGAGCAGTGGGTTCCTCTCCCTCAGAGGAGGGAGACGAGGATGATGGAGAGCTTGAGTGTCCAGAGGACTCTTGTGGCGGTGGGGATAGGTGAAAGACCTGCTCATTCATGCACCTAACATATGAGGGGAAGGCCGCCGCAGAACCTCTGAACGCCTCCCAGGATAATGGGCCCATGGGATCGACATGGCCCGGGACAGCGGGGGGGTGGCTGCAGTGGAATGGGAGAAGGGCACCTACGGAGAGGCAACTGTCCTCTGCTAGGGCTCTGGAATCCGGGGAACGGAGCCAGAGCTGGCGGGATCCCGGACAACAGACCAGGTCGCAAAACGGAACCCTGGGGATGCGTAGCCTGGAAGAGCCCAGAAGGGGATCCTCCCCTATGGCGAACCTGGGACTGCATGGATCCAGAAGGGCAGCCCACAGCAACGCCACCAGAGGGTTCCCCGGGGTCCAAAAGGGAAAGACGGGGCCCAGCGCCACGGGCTGTGAGCCACACCTGAGGGGTGGCAGGCAGAGACCGAGATGCCTGAACCCTGCCCCTCGACCCTCGGACTCCGAGAACGCCCTCCTCGACCCCAGTGACCCCCACCCTGAGGGGTGCAGCACCAGGGTCGTAGCTGCCACGAGCCCCCAGGAGGGAGAGCCCTCCTCCACCCCGCTCCATCACCCCCAGGGACCCCAGACCACCCCAGCCTGGGGGCCTCAGGGAGGACAGCGCGGGACAGAGGAACAGGCGCATTGGACCGCTTAGCACCTCGTGCCACTGGGGACCCTGACTCCGAAGAGTCAGGTTGCCAGGACGGGTCCACGTCTGAATCATCAGCCTCCGAAGAGGAAGAGATCAGATGGACCACAATACTAGCAACCCCAGGGGTCCCCGTGAAGCGGCGCGCTTGGAGGCGGCGGGGCGACACCGGACCCCCACGACACCTAAGCCCGGCCCGGCTCCCCAACCAAGCGATGGCGACCCACGGCACCACCATGGCTGGATCCCACCCAGCGCCGCCAGAAAGCAACACGGGCCCGCGGCACTGCAAGCGGCGTCTAACGCCAAAACGGTGCTGCCATTGGCGCTTAATCTGATCACCGAGCGCCGCTCATGGCACCGGATCTGAAATGCGCTGAAAGCGGCGGCCGAGGGTCCACCGATGCCGGGACCAGCAGGCGGACCTCAACACTGGGAGCCTGCACCGAGGAGGTGATGCCGAGGGCGGTAACCTGGCCACGTCCCCGAAGGGACCTCGACGCCCTCCGACACCGTGAAAGAAGCGTCCTCTTCGGCAAGAGAAGATGAGGAAGCCTCCTCCTCTACAGACCGTATAGGCCCGAGAGGGGACCCGGAGAAAGGGCCTAGAGACCTTACCTGGGAATCCCTGGAGCGAGGCCGTCCCCCGAAAGTCGGCGGGGCCTTGCCGATCTTGAATGCGCGGACTTCTAGGACACGACAGTCCATGGAGAAACAGGTGTCGCACGCATCCATATCGTGGTTGGATCCCAGGCAACGAAGACAAACATCATGCCGATCCGCGACGGAAAATGCCGCCACAGGAGCACCGACGATTGGGTACGCCGGTCACCGACTCACGCTTTGCCCGAACCTGATCATGATGTGAAAAAATTTACTCAAAACAGCAAAAGCTTCCTCGGCGCCGAAAGAAGAAATAAACAGAATGGTTCCTACCGGATGACGCAAGGCCGAGAGAAGTACGAAGGAGTCTGGCTTGTAATGACAGAAGGCCTAACTTCAACTATCCGCGAGCAGGTGCAGTCTCGATGGCGGAGAAACAGAACTGAGATGGAGGAGGAGTCTGCGGCACTCTAACGGCCGACGGAGGCCACTTTAGGGCAGCGCCGTGAGCCGACTCCAAAAACAAAAACTCCCAGAAGGGTGCGCGCCCGCACTAACCCAAGCAGTAATTAATGGTGAAGACTTGCAAGGGAAGATCATCATACCATTGTGGGGAACCAAATAAGGACTGTACAGAACAGAGTCTTAAGCTTGGGAGTCCCCTTGCGGGGACTGAGTCCCTAAAGGGAGGCTTCCAAAATAAAATGTCCGGCATGAATATGCGGGGAAGGTCAATCTGGGAAAGTGTGTTGCCCCCTACTGGTGCATAGTGAACCGGGACAGCGAAAGGATGCACCTCTAAGGAGCATCCCCGAGCTGAAGCAGACAGGAAGAGACAGTACTCCATAACAGAATTCACTGGGCAGGTGAAAGGACCCAGATATATAGTGGTGCCAGACGCAGAACCGTTTATAATTCCTAGCACAAGTGGCCCTAAAGGAAGGTTTCCTAGAGGTTACTAAGAGATCCGCCACCCCGATGAAACCCCAAATTGGGAGACAGCTAGGTCTGCATGAGCTACGCATGTAGCGGCAGATATAAGAGACCCAAAAGGACCAGGGTACCATGCTTCTGAGAGAGCAAATCCGAGCACAGGGGCAGGGAAAGCAGAGATTCCACTGTTGGTTGCTGAAGTAATGGAAACCGAATCTGGCAGGGCCTGTAGGGTGCCCCTAGAGTCATCTCTTCTGCCTCCAGCTGCAGCGGAGGGGAACCCCCTGCAGTCAGAGATAGGGACGAGTGGCGTTGGGGAACCTCCCTATCCCGGAGAACTCGTGCGCTGGATGGGGAGGCAAGTAGATGCTAATCAGGGCGTAACTATCTGATGAAGAGATCATTTACCACTGTGTGAAGAAGTCCCACCTGTGAGCCCTGGATCAAGACTGACTTAGGCTATCCGCCAGGGAAGTTGGAACGCCAGGAACATTGTCTGCTGACGAATCCAGGTGATGATCCACAGCCCAAGACTATACTACCATGGCCTCCCTGCAGAGTGAGAAAGAGCGAGTCTCATCCTGCTGGTTCATGAAGACCACTGACATGATATTCGTCTGGATAGACAGAAGGTCGGGGTTTCAAAACCACATGAAAGGCATATTAAATCGCCCACAACGATGTGGAAAATGCTGGCTGCTGTTGGGACTCTAATCTCCTGTGTCTGACAGTCTCCCAAGAGGTCTCCTCAGCCTTGGCCTGACTGGGAGACTCCTTCCGAAAGAAAACTTCTTCGGAAGAGATGGTGGAATCAGGCCACCAGGCTAAGCCCCATCTAGTGGGGTTGATACCAGGACAGGCTGTTCTAGAACGTCTGGTAGTTGGGCCCATTGGACTCTCAGGTACCACTGGACCACCCCCACATAAAGCCGAGCCAAAGAAACTGTGGCAATAGCCACTGCCACATGTCCCAAGGGTCTGAGGACCGACCTGTCAAAAGGAGAAGACTTGACGAGCGTATGCTAACAGACACTGTGCCCTAAATTCCCTCTATGTGCCACAACCTACGGCTTGGCCAAGGAAAAGAAGGCTTTAGGGGACCCCTAGGTGCTGAAACAGGGTGAAGGTGGGTCAACAGACAGTCATCTAGGGAAGGTAGACAAAGTGGCCTCGTCTCTCCATAAGGCTGCAGCCACTATGGCGAGGCATCTAGTAAAGACCCTGTGGCCGAGGACAGGCCAAAGGGCAAAATCCAGAAACTTGTAGTGGTGCTCTTGGAAGCAGGGGTACAGGCACCTCTTGTAAGGTTGAAGAATCAGTACATGGGGTATGCATCCAGCATGACTAGTGAGCATAACCAATCTCCTTACTGGAGTAGAGACAGAAGGCCCAATAGAGTGACCATCCTGAGCGGTTTGTACGCTATGTAATTGTTCAGGAGGCTGAGGATGAGGGTAGAACGCAGGTCCTTGGTTTTCTTCAGCACTAGGAAAGGGGGGAAATACAATCCTTTCACATAGCGTCAGGAGAACTGACTCTATGGCCTGTGTGAGGAAGATGGGAGGGAACAGGTGGGATGTCTGGGGCACATCTATAAACTGTGCCTCTTTTACTATTAACTGAAGCATCCTCTGGTCAGAGGTTATCTGGTTCCCATCTTCAATGTACAAAGAAAGGTGACTCCCCGTCGCTTCCCTGAAGGCTTCTGCTGGGGACAAATGGGAAGGGGGGGGGGGCTATGAGTCAGGTTGAGGAGCCTGGAAGGGGCAGTGAGGCCTGAAAGGTCCTGGGTGCCTGAGGGGCAGAGCCCATTGAGGCAGGGGTAGAAGCTTACACCTATACCCTGCTCTCTGTTTCCGTCCTCTTAGCTACTGATAGGCGTTCTGCCGAAATAGCTGCCTGGTGTTTGTCTAGATATAGAATGAGGATTGTACATAGTGTGTATGGACCAGATAGTCTTTATCGACTCCCTGTAGTGAGACTTTGCTGGAAGGGATGGGACCTCCGAATGGCGCATCCATCAGTTTGGACTGTGCGTCCCGGCACAAAGCCAGACACCCTGAGCCAGGAAGACTGGCAGATCCAAATCGCTATGGCTGAAGCCCTGCCAAATCGTAGGAGACTCCGAGGATGTGCTTATTGACGTCCAATCCTGACGTCAGGGTGGTCTTCAGCATTGTCCCACAGGGCATTCTGATACTGAACCCTGTGGGTGAGGGAAATTTTCTGCCCGAGGACAAAAAGCCTTATAGCCAGCTGAACCACCTGCCTGGAATGTTTGTTGAGTGGCCGAGTACGCAGGTGCCTGTAGTGCTAAAAGCAATTCTGGACAGCATTAATGACCACAGAATCTGCCCCCGGCTGTTACTTTTAAAAGGGATTATCCTGAAGAGAACCACATAGATGGTCCTAGAGAAGTGGTGCTTCCAGCCCGTCCTGTTGACATCTGTATAGCAGTCAACAAGTGGAGGGACTCCCACAGGCAAATTGTCCTTACTCCAAAGGAGGACAGCTGGTCAACGTTGCCCTGGATCCAGCGCCTCCAAATCCCAGCTGCTTAGCTGCTGGATATTCGGTAGGATGTCCATAAAGAAAGGGTCATCGGAGTAGACCTTGAGTCATCAGGCTGAGGTAGCATGGATTCAGTTTGAGTTGGTCCGGGGTACCCGGCGTCTGTCCCAAAAGAACAGAACCATCCAGTTCCCAGTTAGTGATGGGCATCGAATCCTCGTGTATCAGCCAAAGTAGAGTGTCAAGCCCAGCCGGTGACTTAGGCGAAAAGGGCGGTGTCGGGAGCACCGGCGCCACAGCTGAACTCAGTGTCAGGAAATCAGTCCAGGGAACCCAAAGTCAGTCCCAAAGGGACGGAGCCATCTGGCGTCTGATCAGTGATGGGTGTCGGATCCTCGGCTGTCGGCTGAAAAAAGGCATCAGGCCCAGCCAGCGACTTAGGAGGCAAGGGCAGCGCCATCTCCATAGATGACGGTACCAGGGAATCGGCCTGATCTGGGAAACCCGACATTGGTCCTAAATAGACGGAGCCATCCGGTGTCCGCTCAGAGACAGGTGTCAGATCCTCGGGCTCCGGACAGAAAAGGGCGTCAGGCCCAGCTGGTGACTTGGGAGGGTAGACCAGCAACCCGTCAGTCCGAAAAGGATGGAGCCAACTGGCATCCGCTCAGTGACAGGCGTCGGATCCTCAGGTATTGGCTAGAAAAGGACGTTAGGCCCCGCTGGTGACCCAAGAGGGTGAAGCAGCATCAGGTGTACTCCATAGCCGATGCCGGCGGAGCCTGCGGCTCAGCCTGCATCCATCAAGGATGGAAGGCCTGATGGGGAGCTGGCTCCTAAGTGGGGCAAGGACGCCACTCTCGCGGGGGATGTGAGCGTATGCACCAGGCGTCGACTGGAGGAGTTGGCCCCAGACATCGGGGAGGACTTAGAAGACACCCTGGCTGGGAGGACGACGAGCCGAGGCCCACCGCCTGAAGATGCACTGGCTGCATCGCCTGTTTTAGGACTCACAAAGCCAAAGGACCTAAGCTGCAGGGCCGAAGTTTCAAGCCCCTAAGAACCTCCTCCTCCAGAGATGCCATGGAAGCGGGGGAGAGGCTTCAGCCGCCAGGGACCCAGAGACTGCGGTGGAAGAGAGGTTGACCTCCAGCAGGGGGAAGGCCCAGAAACGGTCACTGGGATCACCGGGGACCAAGATGGTGAAGCCAACCGGGGTTTCTCCATAATCTTCTCCCGGTGCTTCAATGTCTCCAGTGAAGCTCCTTCTCCATCTCGGGTAGTTGTTGTTCAGCAGGAGAGCCTCAACGGTCTTCCGGCAGCAGAGTCAAGGGCACTGGGGAGATTAAGCGATGCTGGCGGGCCTCTGAGTCTTGACCTGGGATTAGACCTAGCTGGCTGGCCGAAATGCCGTCCGCAGTGCAGATAGCTGAAGCTGCCACATGGAGGAGGATGGAGAAAAGAATCCTGTAATAATCCATATGAAGAAAAAAATTTGTTAATTTTAAGTTAAAAATTAAAAAAAAGTGGATAAATGCAAAAAAGGAAAAAAAAAAAAAAAAGCGGTCAACTGAAGCAGAAGGCGTCCGTGGAGCCTATGTGCATGGGTCGACAGTGGGAAAAGAACTGAGGATGGGCTGGGGGCCCGCCCCTTTCATATCATAGGTGACGCCGGAGGTGGGCTGACATCAGGGGGCAGTCCCCGCTATAGACTGCTAGCTAGAATTTTTCTGTGGGGTCCTGGTGCCTTAGTCCTAACGGTGTTACCTGCTGCAAGAGCCCTCTCAAAGTAAGATCCAGACTTTCCCCAGAGCCTGGTTGTGAGGAAGAGGCAGACTGAGAAGCCATAATATCTTCAAGTTTTTTTTAGCCCTCTTTAGTGTTTTGAGGCAAAACCTGATACAGGAGTTCACAACTACTAAAATCATGGTCAGGACGCAGACAAAACACAACTCATGGCAGTCTGCCTTGGTCAGGAGTTTAGAATAGCTGGAACAATTCTTAAAATATGTGGGTTCTGTTCTTTTCTTGGGCTTGTCAGACATGCCAATCACTGACAGCCCAAAAGAAGAAAAACGGCAGTTAGTATAACTCTTCGGTTCCCACAGAGAAAATAGGAATCACAAATCAAATATATAAATAAAACAAAAAAAATGATCAAGAAAAAAGCAAATGCAGTTTAAATGTAGTCTGGGTTCTTGAACCTGGACCAACTGAAGAGGAATCACAAGTGGTGACAATTAAATAAGGGCCCCCCTCCCCACAAAGGTCACCACCACAAAAAACGCAGGTTACTTGTAACAGTAGTTCTAGGAGTGGTATATGTTGTTCATCCACACTTGTTGGCATGTCCTTTCCCTTTAAAGAGCAGCTGACGCCTTTGGGAAAACTTTGAAAAATATATTTAGACACAAGTCCGCTTGTATTTCGTATACCTTGCATAGATTTCTCCTCTCCATTATTTTTTACTGAAGAAACGTCCACAAAAACAAGATCTTTATCCCTCGGAGTTCATCTGCCTCTATAGCTTATTCCCTACTTGAAATCATAATGCCATGTTGTGACATCACAGTCTGTTGCCATAGGAATAACTGTGATGTCACAAGCAAACTATTATGACATCAGGTTGGGGAAAAGCAAAAGGAGCTGATAAACCCTCAAGAAACAAGTATCCTGTTTCTGAGGCAAATGACCTCAGCAATAAGTAATGGAGATAAATACAAAGCCAATAAGCTGCTTTGTGTCCAAATATTATGTTTTTGAAAGTTCTTCTTTGAGGTGTCAGTGGCTCTTTAAGAATCTTGCCGGAAGGTCTAAAAGCTGGCTCCTCTCACCCACCTGGGTGGTATATGCCTCTGCTCTGCCCCTTGACGCCAGATCTTGCCCACTGGAAGCAGCGGTTCTGCGTCGAAGCTGGGGAGGTTGGGTGGGTCGGTGTGGATGAACAACATATACCACTCCTAGAACTACTGTTACAGGTGAGTAACCTGCGTTTCTAGGGATGTGGATATGTTGCTCTTATCCACACTTATTGGCAGACTCCTAGCAGTTCTCTGTGAGGAGGGAGGCAAGGCGCACACCCCCTACTTAACAGAACAGAGATTGGGAGAACTGAGGCCCCAAAACCAACATCCCAGCGTGACTCTAGGTCAATGTGGTAATGGGAAATGAAGGTGTTTGCTGACTTGCAGGTAGCAGCCCTGCAGATATCCTGGATAGGGACGTCCCTGGAAGCAGCTACCAATGCAGCAGTATGGTGGGTGGAATGAGCCCGACGCCCTACGGGAGGCTCCCTACCAGCCAACCTACAGCAGAGATCGATGCAAGATGCAATCCATCTGCCAATCGTCCGCTTGGCTGCAGGTCTTCCAGGTGCAGCTTCAGCATAGGTGACAAAACAGCTGGCGAACCTCTCCCCAAACTCTGGCCGTGCGCTATTTATAATAAGAGAGCGCTCATCTCGGGTCCAAAGTATGGAGCCTGTACTCGGGCTCCGAAGTGTGACTGGGGTAATACACCAGCAGTGTCATCACCTGGTTCAGGTGAAACTCCAACACAACCTTTGGAAGGAACTTCGGGTTGGGGTGCAGGACAACCTTTTCCCTGTGGAAGACCACATAGGGAGACTCAACAGAGAGCGTCTAAACTTCCCCAATCCTTCTGGCTGACATGATAGTCACCAGGAAGGTGGTCATCCACGACAGGTGTGACATCTCACTTCTGTGCACTGGTTCGAATGGCTTGTCCATGAGCTTTGCCAGTACCAGCAGTAGATCCCAAGGTGGTGGTGGTAGTTCACGCACCACAGAGGAAATATGGTCAAGGCCTTTGAAGAAACGCCAGACCACCTTCTCCTGTGCCACCATCTGCTGACCGGCCTGCACCTGGTAAGCAGAGATGGCTGCCAGGTGCACCTTAAGAGTCGTAGATCACAGACCCCCTGTGGAGACAGAGCAAAGGTAGTCAAGAATGCTAGACACTGGACAGGACAAAGGGTCCAGCTCCTTGCCCTGACACCAAATGGAGAATATCTTTCACTTGAAGGCACAGTACTTTCTGGTCAATTCCTTCCTAGATGCCTCAACTACAGTGAGTACATCTCTGGAGAGACCCAAATCCTAGAACTCTAGCCCCTCAGGATCCAGGCTGTCAGGTGCAGGGATTTTATTTTTATTTATTTAGTTTTTGTTGACCGGGTAAGTGCACTAGACAAATCCTGCCTATTTTCAGGCACAACCCGGAGGAGGGGGGATACAGATGAATGCCAACCGACCTTGAACCAGATTAAGCCGTTGGTGGTATTTTTAGTGAATGGTGAGTGGACTGAAGGTCCAGGTGGAGGACCTTCCCCTGACTGACTGACAGCAGGTCCGGGCACGCTAGAAGACCTACCTCGGGAGCCTGATGCTGAGGAGATCGGGGTATTAAAACTGGCAGGGCCAGTCTGGAGCCACCAGAATCACCTGTGCCTTGCCCCTCCTAACCTTGAGAAGCACCTTGTGGATTAAGGGAAGTGGAAGGAAGGCATAAAAGAGGCTTGGGGTCCACGGCCTCGAGCATCCTGAGGCGAGCCTGCTTGAGGCGGGCACAAAAAACTGGTTACTCACCTGTAACAGTAGTTCTAGGAGTGGTATATGTTGTTCATCCACCCTTCTTGGCACGTCTCTTTCCCCTTCAATTCTTGCCGGAAGGTCTTCAAGCTGGCTCCTCCCACCCACCCGGGTGGTATAACCCTCGGCTCCACCTCATGACGCCAAATCTTAGCCCGCTGGAAGCCAGGTTTGTGCGTCGCAGCCGGGGAGGTTGGGTGGGTCAGTGTGGATGAACAACATATACCACTCCTAGAAAGATCAGTTACGCAGAGACTTTTGCCGTAACAGTAGATCTTCTAGGAATGTCTCTTGCAGCAAGTCATTACTTCTGGGAGTTCACAATAGGTGGCGCTCTAACACGGCAGTTTCTTCTAGCAGTCTCCATACCAGGGACCACCCACACGACCTCACTTCCTGGGCTGTGCCTATAAAAGTGGGTGGTCCCTAGTAGTCTCCATTCCCCGCCGGTTTCAGCTCGTGAAAGCGAGGGACCGAGGGGAACCGAGGTACCAAAGCCTCCCAACCCTACATCGTTTTCCCTGTTACAGAAAGGCAGGGGGTTGGAGAGAGGGAAGCTACTTACTGCAAGAGACATTCCTAGAAGATCTTTAACGGCAAAAGTCTTTGTGCAACTGATCTATCTTCCACAGAATGGTCTCTTGTAGTAAGTCATTACTTCTGGGAGATTCCCAAGCAGTTATATGGCAGTGGGATGGCCAAATATGGCATTCTGCCATACATATAGTGTGGTCTTAGGACCGATAGGTGCTGAGAGCAGTATATCAGCATATAAAGAGAATTTTGTACTCTGTCTGTAAATATTCCATTATAGTATCCGTTATAGGGTTATGGCTAAAAGGCAAGCCAGACTGGCTATCATTGGGTATCGTCAGATGAGTTAAGCAGATGTCAACCTGATCAGAGTATGGCATATCAGCTACTGTGATAAATCAGAAGGATTTCAGCCATATAATGGAGTAATTGGTCTTAGTAGCATGCACTGGAAAACACAGTATATGTCAAAGCCTATTAGGTTCTGAGTTTTGGATAGTAACCCAAATGATACAATGTTATTATTTTATAATGCTACAATGTAGCACGTTAATAGGTTTTTTTTTTTGCCGTGTCTGTCAAATCATTAGAAAATGTATCCATTTTGGCATAAACAGGCTACATAAGTAGCAAACGATGTGAAATGAAACAATGTTTCTATTTCATAATGACATTGAGTGGCTCTTAAGAGTCAGTAACTAGTATTGTTATAGTTAATATTGTACACGTTTTTAAGGTAAAGACATGGAATGCAACACATTTATGTCAGTTCCATCGCAAGTTATTAATCTCATTTGCAAGGGGGTCCCCAAGTATGCCAGGGCCTGTAGCCTTGCTAGGTGTAAACCTGAAATGTTAGTATGTTTCTAATATACATGTACTCATCATTGTTTCTGTAGCCTTTATCTATGGCCAGGTAAAGACTGCATGTAGCAGTAGAAGTCTGTTAAGAATATTATGGTCCATATTATAATATTATCAGGATATACTGATTGTTTCTCAGCATGTGAGTAGTAGCAGGCCCTGTTTGTGGGAGGGACACAAGGGTCCAGCGCACAACCGGCCGAGAGGCATCCCGATGGAATGTCCATAAGGGCCTGTAACAGTGATACCTCAAAAGTGGCTAGATGCATAAAGCCTCATGGGAAAAGGCCTCAGTATAATTTCGGATCGAAGCCCTAGAAAAAAGGTCTCTGAGGCCTAGAAGAGGAGACTGGGCGAGTCTGAAGTTTTTAATGAGAGAGAGGCACCGCCGGTCGTCCTGAGGGGCGGCCACGTGTCGGTTTAGATGTGTTCCTTGTCATTCGTTCTTTGCCTCTAAAGTTTTCTCTTTGGTTATAGTAATTTCCAGTTTTGTATGAAAAATTATACTGAGGGCGTGGTTTGTGGTACATATATTGTACTGTTTTTAGTTGTCTGCCTGAGGCTTGTAGGTTGTCCAGTATTGTTCGTGTCCCTGGGCCAAAGAGATGGTCACCAGAGAAAGGGGGCATAAGCCACTTTTTGTTAAAGATCAGGTGCTAGCTCTCAGAGTCTGAGCCATGCCTGACGGCGTATAAGAATATCGACTGCAGAGGCTCTAGCTGAAGCGTCGGCAATGTCGTACCCTGATCTTAATAAATGTCGAGAGAGGGAAGTAAGTGTGTTTATTATTGATGTGAGTTGCTCTTTTTCAGGGGATGTAGGTAGTTTACTTATAATGTCCCCAGCAGAGGTGCCCACCGTACGCTGGTATTTCTGTACTGTAATATTTAATATGTTTAGAGCAAACACTTTCTTCTCTACATGATCAAAACGTTCAGAGTCTTTTTCGGGATGTACTGTACTTGTATGTTTGGGTTTGCCAGTGTGGTTGTAAGCGGCTGCAATAACCACAGAATCCGCAGTGGGAATATCTGTTAAATATTGATAATCAAGGGGAGCCTGATAAAGCCTATGCGCTTTTCTAGGTAGCTCCTGTGCGGCTATCGGTTGACTCCATGCTTCGGGTAATCACATTTCTGAACATTCTGTATAAAAGAAGGGACTCCCCAGATAAGTTCTTCCGGGATGTCAAGATATTCTGCCATATCTTTACTTAATTTATCTTGCTCTGTTGTTGTAAACCCCATTGTTTTTTGTATTCATAACATCATTTCTGGAAATGAGGGGTCAACCGGTGGGGAAATTACCTTTAGTGGTTGTAATATTTCTTTGTCCCAGTATGATAGTACAGAATATGGGGACTCGTACCCTCATGTAGTAGGGGAACCATCATAATGTGTATCTTTGGAATGTTCCGAAATTATATGAGAATCTGACAAATATTCCTCAGAATATTCATGAGGAGGCAGAAATGGAGAACGTTCTGGCTCTGTGCGTGCCTGTTTTGATGGAGGCGGAGACACAGTCTGTGACTGAGGGTTTTTTTTACTGGAGTGGGTGTATAGTCAAATCCCATATAATTCAACACTTTATTTACAATTTCTTTTATGTTTGGTACTTGTGAGGATGGAACTGCCATGTAAGTGGGTTCTGAGCCCTTTGTGCATGGCGTCGGGGGATCGATTTGTGCCTCCCGATAAAGTGATCCAGTACGTCTTTGAAATTTTTGTTCATCACATACTGGTGTCTGAGCACCATGCATGAGTGCAAATGAGGCTGGTTTGCCTCTACATTCCTTAGTGTATGATCCTTTATTTTGTGGTGATGCAGCCCCATAAGTATCTTTTGATACTTTTTTATGAAAATCTTCATGATTTTTCATGGTTACATTTTTACAAGGATCTTCCATAAATGTATTATATGCTGGTCAAGGTGCTGTTCTATGATGCAGGGGCTGCTCCGTTGACGGTGGGATCAGGCCTGTCAACGGAAGAGGAATAAAAGCATGCCCCATCGACACTGTAATGTGTCTTACTGATGATGGATAAGTGAATGTATGCTCCATCGACGGTGGAATGCTCCTCGTCGATGATGGAACAGTAGGTACATGCTCCGTTGACGATGGAAAGTGCGTCATCGATGATGAGAAGGCAAATGCATGCTCTGTCGACAGTGGCAGACTTCTCGTCAACGGTGAAGCCAGTAGAGTGTGCTCCATTGAAGAAGGAGGCATTTTCGTCGATGAGGATGTCTTGTGGAGTCCTCTCGTCGACAGGAGGTGCCCGTCAACGATGAATGCAGCAGGACCTCAGTCGTTGACTGTGCATGTGGTTTCGTTGACGAGGAAGCTGAGGAATGACGTCCCGTCGACGATGAATGTTCCTTTCTGTGTGAAGTTGAACTTCTATGCTCTTTTGATGAAGAAGTGCCTGCTGGCGATGGGGGGATATGGCCCATCAACGAAGAATGTTTTCTTGATGATACATGTTTAGGAGAAATGACCGTTGAAGGGCGGTCAGGCAGGACTTCAGGTGAAGGTATTTCCTTCCCTATTTTGCTTCTTGAAGAAGACTCTGAAGTTTTAGAGCCCTTTGATCGAGTACCCCAAGTCTGTAACAGGGAAACATCCATTGTAAAACTCTTGATCAAGCACAGGATTATGGTGCCGTGTATGAAGCCCAGGCACTGCAAGCTATGGATTCAATCCACGTCATAGACTGCTGGCAGAAGAATAAGCTGCTGTCAGAGCTGAAGCTGGCGGGAAAATGAACGGAGACTACCAAGGACCACCCACTTTTATAGGCACAGCTAAGGAAGTGAGGTAGTGTAGGTGGCCCCTGGTATGGAGACTGCTTAAAGAAACTGCTGTGTTAAAGCGCCACCTATCGGGAACTCCCAGAAGTAATGACTTACTGCAAGAGACCATTCCGTGGAAGATCTACTGTTACAGGTGAGGAACCTGTTTTTCTAGGGACATGGATATGTTGTTCAGCCACACTTCTTGGCAGACTCCTAGCAGTTCTCCGGGAGAAGGGAGGCAAGGCGCACACCCCCTACTTAGGGAACAGAGACTGGAGAATGGAGGCCCCAAAACCAGCATCCCAGCGTGACTCAAGGTTGATATGGTAGTGGGTGATGAAGGTGTTTGCTGTCTTCCAAATAGCAGCCCAGCAGATTTCCTGGATAGGGATGTCCCTGGAAGCAGCCACCGATGCAGCAGTATGGCGGGTGGAATGAGCCCGTAGCCTTACTGGTGACTCCCTACCCACCAACCTACAGCAGAGATCACTGCAAGATGTAATCCATCTGCCAACTGTCCGCTTTGCTGCAGGTCTGCCAAAAATGGCTTCAGCGTAGGTGATAAACAGCTGGCGAACCTCTCCCCGAATTTGAGCCGTTCTCTCCTTGTAATAGGAAAGAGCTTGTCTCGGGTCCAAGGTATGGAGCCTGTACTTGGCATCCGAGGTGTAGTTCGGGTAGAACACAGGCAGAGTCGATACATGATTAAGGTGAAACTCTGACACCACATTTGGAAGGAATTTCGGGTGGGGGCGCAGGACAACTTTGTCCCTGTGGAAGACCAGATAAGGAGATTCCACCGAAAGCGCCTGGAACTCCGCAGTCCTTCTGGCTGATGTGATAGCCATCAGGAAGGCCATCTTCCATGACAAGTGTGATAGCTCACACTTGTGCATTGGTTTGAATGGCTTGCCCATGGATTTAGCCAAGACCAGCGGCAAATCCCACAGAGGTGGAGGTTCACGCACTGAAGGGGATATTTGCTCTAGGCCCTTGAAAAAGTGCCAGACCACCTTCTCCTGTGCCATCTGCTGACTGGCCCGATCCCGGTAAGCAGAAATCGCTGCCAGGTAAACCTTAAGGGTCAAACAGCAAAGATCCCCTTTGGACAGAGACCAAAGGTAGTCTAAAATGCTAGCCACAGGACAGGACAGAGCGTCCAGGCCCTTGCCCTGACACCAAATGGAAAATCTTTTCCATTTGAAGGCATAGCACTTTCTAGTAGACTCCTTCCTGGATGCCTCCATTACTGTGAGTACATCCTGAGACAGAGAGACCCAAAGCCTGGAACTCAAGCGCTCAGGTACCAGGCTGTCAGGTGCAGGGATTGAAGGTCCGGATGGAATACCTTCCCCTGACTGACAGATATCAGGTCCGGGTGTGCTGGAAGACACCTTGGAAGCCTGTTGCTGAGGAGATCTGGATACCAGAACTGGTGGGGCCAATCTGGGGCTACCAGAATCACTTGTGCCTTGTCCCTCCTCACCTTGAGGAGCACCTTGCGGATCAAGTGAAATGGAGGGAAGGCACAGAAGGGGCCTGGGGTCCACAGCCTCGAGACGGTATCCCCCTGCAGCAATCCCCGCTGAGGAGGGCGGGCATGAAACAGCCTCAGCTTGGTGTTTTCCCTGGAGGCAAACAGGTCCACCATCGGTTTGCCTCAGTGGGAGAACAGGCTGTGAGCTACCTCTGGATGAAGAGACCACTCGTGGGCTGTCTTGCCTACACAGCTGAGAGCATCCACCAGTTGATTCGAGGCTCCTGCCATATGGATGGCTAGGAGATCCGCCTCCAGTCAGCTCACAAGTGTCCAGACGTGGAGCACTTCCCTGCACAGCAGCCCGGAGTGCGTGCCACCCTGCTTGTTGAGGTAGTACATGGTCGTAGTACTGCCCATCTGGACTTGAACCACTTGACCCTGAAGCTGCTGAGCGAATGCGGACAACGCCAGTCTGGCCACTCTGAACTCCAACAGGTTGATATGGTATCGGGATTCCTCCGGGGTCCAGAACCTGTGGGCCCTGTTGTTCCCCATGTGGGCTCCCAGCCTGTGAGAGAGGCATCGGTCGTGAGGACGACCATCGGCTCGGGGTGGACAAATGGGATCCCTTGTTGCAGATAGTCTAGGATGGTCCACCTCTGGAGAGCGTCCCACATCTTCTGGGTTACAGTGATCAGCTGGTCGAAATGACCTAGGTGCTGAGTCCACTGGGTGGCCAGTTCCCACTGAAGGGGGTGCATATGCCACCGGGCCCAATGGACCATGGTGGTGCAGGCTGCCACGTAACCCAGAAGATGCAGAAAGTCTCGGGCAGGGCCCAAGAGCCCAACCAGAAACGATTGGGCAAAGGAGGAAGAATCTCCGCCTTGTCCGCTTGGAGCCATGGTCTGGCTCGGCAAGAGTCAAGCTCTGCCCGGATGAAACATATCACCTGAGATGGCACAAGCTTTGACTTGGCCTCATTGATCAGGAGGCCAAGTTGAGAGCAGGTCTTGAGGGCCAGGTCCCTGGACCTCACCACCTCTTGCTGGGTGGAACCTGCCAAGAGCCAATCGTCGAGGTACGGGTACAGTCTGACCCCTCGACACTGGAGAATGGCTGCCACCACTACAATGCATTTGGTGAAGACCCATGGGGCCGATGACAGGCCGAACGGCATGGCTCGAAACTCAGGATTCCCTCTATTCTGAAGCGGAGGAACCGCTGGTGGTACGGATGAAATGGGACGTGAAAGAATGCATCCTGTAGATCCAGTGAACAGAATCACATGTTTTGCTCCTGGGATGGTATGATCTGGGACAGAGTTACCATCCTGAAGGTGCATGGCCTGATATATTGATTCAGGTCGTGCAGATCTAGAATGGGGTGCCAACACCCCCCCTCCCAGTCCGCTTCAGGACCAGGAAGTACCTGGAAAAGAACCCTGCGTTGACTGGAGGATCCGTCACTCTAACCACTGCCTCCTTGAGGAGGATTTGGGCTATGTCACCTCTCAGAGTCGACCGAGTGTGGGCTGATACTCTCTCCCTCCCATGGGGCGCGGGCTCGGCTGGGAGGATACTGCTCGAACTCTAGAGGCAGACCCTGGCAGACCACTTCTAAGATCCACCTGTCCATGGTAACAGCGAACCAGGCGGAAAGGAAGTGACAGAGGCGACCCCCCCCCCCCAAATGGGAGGACCCAGAGCTGGCATGATGGGGATAGGGGTGGCAGTCCCTATCCAGTCACTGGGCAAGTTTGCAGGAAGAGGGTCCACATTGGAAACCGCCTGAACCTTGACCTCCTTGTTTGCAGGCCGGTGGAGGCCTGGACTTGGGCCGAGGGTGCCACATCTGTGCCTCCTGTTGCTGCCCACCCTGAAAGGAGGGCTGCTTGGTCGCAGGAGCAGAGTGCCGAAAAGGCTTCTTCTGCTGCTTTTTAGAGCCAGGGGTGTCTTTTTGGGCAGACGTAGTTGAGTCCAAGGTGGCACTGGACTACTCGATTCGCTGAAGGTGACCATCCATACCTGGGCTGAAGAGATCAGTACCCAGGAAAGGAACATCAGCGAGTTTATGCTGGGTATCCGCGGTAAAGGTGGAAAGCCTCAGCCAAGCCCTGCGGCGCATGGCAACCACACTGCCACCAAATGGGCACAAGAGTCCCAGAGATCCAAGGCTGTCTGAAGTTGCTGCTTGGCAACAGCTGGCCCTGGTCCCGGACCTGCTTGACCATGGTTTGAAGGTCTGCGGGGAGGTGTGGGAGAATTTCATCCAAGGAGCCCAGGAGGGCATGGGAGAAGTGCGCCATGATGACGGCTGAGCTTGCCTGATGAGGCTAGAGAGGAGGCTGCATGGACCTTCCTGGCAGTGTGGTCCAGTTTTTTCAACTCCTTGTCCGGAGGTCTATCAGCGTCAGCAGTGCTGCCTGGGCGTCTGAACACAGAAGCAGTCACTAACCCCTCCACCGAGGAGTGTTCCGTGAACCCCAAGAGGGACCCAATGGCCACCGCATTCTTGCGGGCCATACGGGCAGACGGCACTGGGCAGGATGCAGGGTGCTGCCATAGCTCCAAAGCTGGGCCAACAATGGCTTGAGCCACTGGGAAGGCTTCCATGGGGGAGGGGGTATCCCCTCATTTAAGAATATCTGTAAGAGGGTAATCTGCCCTTTTCTGGACAAGTTCCAGGGGCATCACCCGTAGATAAGGCAGAGAATCCCCAAAAATGACGAAGGGCCCTCCTCCATCGACAGATTACCAATGGACTAATCATCCAGCGGATGACGGTTGAGGTCTGTGTAGTCCGAATCAAGAATCCGGATAAATCGCTGACACCAAGGTCCCCTCTACACGCCTGGGGGCGGTCAGGGTGAGGGTGACCGATGATATCAGAGGAAGACCCTGAACCGCTCTGAGCATCCTTTGTCGGAGCCCCTCCCGAAGGCTGTTTAGGCAGCGGCTGCACCACAATCGGTGGAAAGACCGATTTTGGCCGAACCGGGGAAGGATTACCTGGCTCCTCGGGCGGGGGAACCGAATTCATTGGTTCTAGTGGAGTCGGCTTCGGCCTAGGAGGTGAAAGTCAAGTAACGGCCAGGGTTGAAACCGAAGCAGGCTTCTGCCTGGACAAAATCAGCTGTTACCACATTAAATCCTGGTAGCATCAGAGTTTCTGCCGAAGCCTCTCCTCATCCAAAGAGGACGAGGATGAACGAAGGTGTCGCCTCTTTTTAGCGCATTGATGCACTTTCTTCAGCCTGTTGATCGAGGGGGTCAGAGATCTTGACCTCGATCAGACTGGCTGAGTGGGTCGCCCGGGAGACACTGGGGGATCCGGTGATTTCTCCGGATCGCGGGCCAGTTCCTCAATGGGATTCCCAGCTGGCTGGGTCTCCTCATCAGGAAGAAGCAGGACTGGGGTCCTAGTCAAAGAGTTGTTGGCCTCGTTGAGTGACAACAGATTGACAGGATCGAGAGTGCAGAACATCTGCGGCAAAGGCAAACAGGATTCTGGGCTGCACAGCCCAGGGAATTACATCCAAGAGAAGGGAGGTCATCCTCCCTCTGTATAAAGCCTTGGTCAGGCCGCATCTTGAGTACTGCGTGCAGTTCTGGAGACCTCACCTTAGGAAGGACATAGCATTGCTGGAGAGGGTTCAGAGGACAACAACCAGGATGATCCAGGGCATGAGTGAAAGGACCTATGAGTAAAGGCTGGAAGTTCTTGAGCTGTACTCGCTGGAGGAGAGCAGAGATGGGGGGGACATGACAGAGGTCTTCAAATATGTGAAAGGGATTAAAAGGGGCAGAGCCAAAAAAAGTTCAGGCCAAAGAAAGGGGGCACAACCTGAGGTCATGAGTGGGAGCTGGAGGGGGGAACTACAGGGGGGAACGTAGAAGGCATTACTTCAGTGAGAGGGTGGTGGGGCCATGGAATACACTACCCAGGAGTCTAGTAGAGGAGGGCACAGTGGAAGGCTTTAAGAGGGGTTGGGACAGATGCATGGGTATACTGAAGCCGAAGATGACCTCTCGGGGGCTGGGTGGGTTGGAGGAGCTAGAGCCCAATAAGGGCTGGCTACCGAGCAGACAAGAAAGACCGTTAGGCCTATTCTGCTGGCTTTTAGCATGTTAGTATGTTAGTTTGAGAGTGACCTCAACCGCATAGTCGATCGAGGTCTCAGCCGACTGACCAGACGGCAAAGCCGGGAAGCCAGCAGCCGAGGAAGCACTTTCGACCGAAGTAGAGATTGCAGTTTCCTGGGACCGAGATCGCTCACGATCCCAAGAAAGTCTCCGCCAAGACGAAGAGTCTCTCGGTCCCTTGTCCTTTTTACAGGACCGGGAGATATGCGAGCCCTTAGGTCCCTCGCCCTTAGTAGGGAGAGACTGGCACAACTCCCGAAAGAAACCCGAGAACGCTGAGCCCAGGTTGAGAGGAACGAAAATCTACCAAGAGGAGAGCGCTGCAGCCCGCGCCACTTCCTCCTCGAAGGCCTGCATTTGTTCTAACTGCTCGTCGGACCTTGCAGCCGCGAAGAACGCCCACCGGGCTTCTTTGGATTTCACCAGAGGATTATGTTTCTCAGGCCTGTCCAACTTGAGGCATGTGAGACGGTCATCGAGGACATTCGGATGGAAAGCGAGACACATCTTGCAAGCCTGGGTGTCATGGCCAACACCCAAGCAGTACATACACATGGTGTGAGGATCAGTGTGTGACATTTTCTGGCCACGCGAGCACCGGCGAAAGCCGGCAGAAGGTTCATCTTCCATGACTGAACAGCACAAACTGCAATCGCTAGCTCGGACGAGCTGAATCTTCAGAGGATCAAAAAAATTTGAAGCCAGGGCCTACAAAACGCGGTAGCGGAGAGGAGGCAACCTGTATCTTCCAGCGGAAAGGAAGATCTGGCGTCATGGGATGGAGCAGAGGGTTGGGTGGGAGAAGCCAGCTTGAAGACCTTCCGGTAAGAATTAAAGGAGAAAGGGACATGCCAAGAAGTGTGGATGAACAACATATCCACGTCCCTAGAAATGAAAATTATGTACCTACCATAAATCTTGATCTTCTTGTATCTTCACCATTCATTACTGATGGGTGTAAGCCGAAGGCACGCACCCACCACAGGAGCTTTTTTTTTTTTTTGGAGAGAGGAGTTTGCACCGAGGGCACCGCCCACGTGGCTGACGCACTGCATGGAGCATGTGGGTCAGCCGTTAGACGCTGTAGACTCCTCCCCTCCATCCCAGTTCTGTTGAGCCGGAGAGGAAGAAACAGGTTCTAGAGAAAGAGAGTGAGGCATGAGAGCCGAGGGATAGACAAAGGAAAGGATATAAACTGAAAAAGATATAAGCTGATTAGAGGACAGAAAAAGAGAGACTCTTACCCTAAGTGGCCATAGGGCCTTAATCCTTGGGCAGTCTTGAGAGGAGAAGGAGAAGCCAAAGGATAGAAGGAAGAAAGATAAAAGAGATGGAAGTAAGGGATAACGGGGGAAGGAGAAGAGCTGTCTACCACGATAAACTGGAAGACCACTGGCTTGAGTGTTTCAAAACCCCTGTAGGACTGAAGACAAGGGAGCAAGGATCCCGCCAGTTAAGAGGTTATTGAACCAAGGTCTGAAGGGGATTAATGGTCTTATCAGACTTGGCGAAGGTAGACCTTTTCTCACATCCTTTATCCGTAAATGTTAAGAAAATCCTAAAGCCTAGGTCTCAGACTGTCCCTTGGAGGCAATCAGTCCCACTCAGAAGAAGGATCGAGTCTTGACTTAGGTGTACGGAAAGAAATCTGGTAGAAGTTTTCCTACGGGAGTACTGTGTAGTCCCCACTTCTGGAGAAGGAACATGGGACATCTGTACCATAAGAAAGAGAGAGGGAGGGAGGTAATTTCCACGCTCTTAGGACTGGACTGATGATACGGCAGCCAGAGAGTGACATAAGCCAGAGTATTACACAAGCCCCAAGTGAGGGACACCCTAGTAAATGGTGAAGAGAATTTGAGGGAGTTCCCTCAGAGGCTAGGGTGAAGACCCTACTCGCCTTCCTCCATGGTGAACGCTCCATGACCTTTTAGAGAAGGAACAAAGAGTCTTGAGGTACCAGGGGGACTCGGTCCTCAATTGGCCTCTAGGAGAGGGGAGACGAGTAGGGTGGAGGAGACACCCAAGAATTGAGGGGATGGAGGGTGGGAATCAGTAACGAATGGTGAAGATACAAGAGAAGATCAGGAATTATGGTAGGTATGTAATTTTCATATCTTCCCTTGTCAATCTTCACCATTCATTACTGCTGAGTAAGTACCAAGCCCCCCGGAGGGGACCTGGCACTGCCCTAAGGGAACAGATCCCTCAGTCTCCTGCGGGGGAGGCGCAGGAGAGGGAGACCCTAGAGCCATACTAGACCACTGAGGTCTAAGGATGTTCAGGACGAGGAGGTGTCCCCCGTGGCTTGGGGGACAGGAAGTGCCCCTGAAGAACTCCTTGCCCTGCGGGAAAAAGGTTGGGTCCCCCGGAAAGCGAAGGAAATCACCCTACGCCAGGCAACAGGTGACAACCTGGACAGACGAAGCCATGCCATCCGCCTAATACAGATTGCTGTCCCTGCTGGTCTGGATGCCACCTAACTGGCATCCTAAGAAGCCCTTGCCTGGTGCCTTGCAAGCTCCAGACTTTGAGCAGAGAGGGCAATGGCCTATCTAGATTGCTCCATGTCAGGCAAAGATGCTAGAACCTGCGCAATCATTGACCACAGGTGCCTGTTATGGGCAGCCTCATGAGAACTTATGCACATTAACACATGAGTTGAAGAGAGAAAATTGCGTCCCCACCAGTCGAATTCTGCGGAATCCGGATCCGGGGGTCAGTCGTGCAACAGGCGCTGACGTCCGGAAAGAGTGTCTAAGGACGTCAGCCATGAAGGTGGGTGAGGTAGGGAACCTAGAGACTCCTGGGATGTGCAATACCATCTCCTGCAAGTCCGCGTGGGAAAGGGTGGCTGGAGACTGCCTAGTGCGGATAGACGCTTCCTGGAAAGGAATGGGCCAGGAGGGTACCACCAGGTTGTGGGCGCTGAATTCACTGAGGAATGAGCATGTCTCCCACTCGGTATTGCTTCTCAGTACATGAGAAATGCGAAGCTCCTGAACCAACCTTGAAAGGAATCGCTGATATTCAGTGAAATCAGCGTTGGAGGATAGGTGGATGGAACGTTCCTCTCCTTCAGACGAGGGAGATGAGAAGGAAGAGAAGCTTGAATGTTCAGAGGACTCCTGTGGCAGGGAAGACAGGTGAAAGACCCATTCGTCCATGGCCCTGATGTAAGTGGGAAAGTCCGTCACAGTGGCTCTGAACATCTCCCAGGTTAAGAGCCCCATGGGACCCACGTGGCCTGGGAGAGGAGGAGGTGTCTGCAGAGGGATGGACGATGGGCACCAAACTGATAGTGCCTGGCATCTGAGGCCCACAGACTGGTCCCACCATTCAGCCACACCAGGTTGCGAAGGCTGTGTCTGAGATGGCAAACTCTGGAAGAGCCCGAAGGGAGAATCTCTCCTGTGACGTGACTGAGGTTGCATGTGTCCAGAAGGGTAATCCTCTGCGCTGCCAACCAAGGAAGCCTCTGAGACCTTGAGGGAAAGGTGAGGTTCAGCACTGCGACTCCTCCCCACCCCCCGAAGGGCAGTGGAAGGGGGGGGCTGTGCCTCGTCCCGGCCCCTCAACCCCCCCCCGACTCAGAGGTTGCCTTCTTCTGACTCCAGCAAAGCTGGGTCCCCCAACCGCAGGCCCACCAAGGAGACTGCAGAAGAGGAGGCCCCAGCCCCCCGGCCCAGGCAGCACCAGGGATGGCAGCTGCCCCGCCACTCCAGGGCGGATACCCTCCCTGAGCTCCTGGTCCGCCGTACCCAGTGGATCCACGGCCATCCTCAGCTGAAGGATCCGCCAGTACAACAGACTCTGGAGACTCTGGGATAGGGCCGCCTGGTATCACGTCCCAGGAGACTCTCCGACTCCGAAGAGTCAGGGTGCCAGTCCGTATCGGCCTGCGAGTCATCCCCCTCCGAAGAGGAAGTGACCAGACAGACCTCCAGTCTAGCGACTTCAGGAGGGCCCCTGGCACCCCCATCACTGGTGCTGCAAACGACACCAGGAATCTGGACGGCAGCGAGGGTCCGCCAGCGCCAGGCACAGCAGCCATGGGCCGCGACACTGGGGTAGCCTGCACCTCAGAGGAGTGACTGCTGAGGCAGTGCCAGCAACGCGACTCTGCAGGGAATCGTGTTGCTCCTCTGGCACCTCAAAAGAGGCCTCCTCCTTGGCAAGGATAGAATTGGAGGAGGCCTCCTTGGGCAGGATAGACCCGGGAGGGGACAAGGAAGAAGGGTCAAGAGTCCTGGCCTTGGCGATCCCCGAGAGACGCTGCCCTCTGAAAGTTGGCAGGGCCCTGCCGACTTCAAACGCGTGAATCTCGAGAAGACGGCGGTTCGCAGAGAAGCAGGTGTCACAATGATCCATATCGTGATTGGGTCCTAGGAATCGCAAGCAATCATCATGCCGGTCTGAAACGGAAAAAGGTCGGCCACAGGGGCACCGACGCATGGGGCCACGGCCACCTTTAGATTTTCTTTTTGCCCCAGAACCCGACATGATGAGAACTCAAACACAAACTAACTTCCAACGGCGTCGGGGTGACAGAACCAGGATGAAGCAGAAAGGCGTCGTCGAAAATGAAGGCCTAGTGGCGTATTTGAAATTGTTCGGAACTCGCGCTGCAGGTGAAACAGAAGTGGGATGGAGGAGGTGCCTAACGGCCAACCTGCATGCTCCGTGCAGTGCGTCAGCCATATGGGTGGTGCCGCTGGCAGCATCTCCCAAAACGCCCTGTGGCATGGCGCCTCTGTCTTACACCCAGCAGGAAGGAATAGTAAAGACTGACAATGGAAGATCATCCTCAGCTTTGCAATCTCCCTGGAAGCGAACAGGTCCACCTGAGGGGTGTCACATTGGGAGAACAGGCTATGTACTACCTCTGGATGGACACACTACTCGTGGGACACCTCACCCACATGGCTGAGGGCGTCCGTCAGTTGATTTGAGGCTCCTGCCACGTGAATGGTTAGGAGATCTGCCTCCAGTCGGCTCATGAGGGTCCAGACATGGACAGCTTCGCTGCACAGAGGCCGAGACTGCGTGCTGCCATGTTTGTTGAGATAGTACATATGCACGTGGTGGTGTCCGGCTGGACCTGAACCACTTGACCCCGAAGGAACGGAGAGAATGCAGTCCGCTCCAACCAAACTGCTCGGAGTTTCAGCAGGTTGATGTGGCATCGGGATTCCTTGGGGGTCCAGAGCCCGTGGATTCTGTGACCCCCCAAATGGGCTCCACAGCCTATGAGAGACGCGTCGGTCATCTGGATGACCATCGGCTTGGGGTGGACAAACGTGATCCCTTCCTGCAGATGGTCTAGGTTGGTCCACCATTGGAGAGCGTCCCACATCTTCTGGGTCACAGTAAACAGCTGGTCGAAATGACAGTCATCGAGTCCACTGGCTGGCCAGCTCCCATGGAAGGAGGCACATATGCCACCAGGCCCACTGGACCACGGAGGTGCCGGCCGCCATGTAACCCTGAAGTCACAGAAGTACCAGGCAGGGAACAAGTGCTCAACTAGAAATGATCGGGCAAAGGAGGAGAGAACCTCTGCCCTGTCCGCCAGGAGCCCGGGTCTGGCTCGGCAAGAGTCGAGCTCTGCCACAATGAAGCAGATCACCTGCGAAGGCCAAGGTCGATGCTGGTCTGGAGGAACAGATCCCTGGCCTTCTCCACCTCCAATCTGGAGGGTCTTGCTATAAGCCAATCATCCAGATAGGGGTACACTCTGACCCCTCGATGCCAAAGATGGGCCGCCACTGCAATGCATTTGGTAAAGACCCTGGGGCCCGATGACAGGTCGAACAGCATGGCTTGGAACTCGTATAGGGTTCCCTCTTGCCTGAAGTGGAGGAATCTTCAGTGTGACGGACAGATCGGGACGTGGAAGTACACGTCTTGCAGATCCAGGGAGCAAAACCACATATTCTGCTCGAGAGATGGCATGATCTGAGACAGAGTTACCATCCTGAAGGTGCGAGACCTGAGAAACTGGTTCAGGTCATGCAGATCTAGAATGGGCACAAGCCCCGCCTGTTTCAGGACCAGGAAGTACCTTGAAACAAACCCTGGGTTGACAGGGGGATTTGCGACTCTGACCACTACCTCCTTGCAGAGAAGCTGGGCAATGTCATCTTGGAGAGCCGACTGAGTGTGCACGGATACCTTTTCCTCCCATGGGGCTCGGCTTGGTGAGCACTGTTCGAATTCCAGAGGCAGCCCCTGGCCGATCACTTCCAAGAGCCACCTGTCCGTTGTGACTGCAGACCATGTGGAAAGGAAGTGGCGAAGCTGGACCCCCACGAGAGGACCCAGAGTGGGCATGATGTGTATGGGCTGCCGTCACTGTGCAGGCTTGGAGAAGGATCCGGCCTGGGGACTGCCAGGACCTTTCCCTCGGGGTTTACAGGCCGCTGAAGCACCTGACATGGGCCGAGGGCACCAAGATTGAGCCTGCTGCTGTCCCTGGTACTGGGGCTGCTCGGCCGCATGGGCAGAAGGCCGAAAAGGCTTATGCTTCTGCTTTTTGGAACCTTGCGATTCCTTCTGGATGGAAGCAACGGAGTCCAAGGTGGCACTGGACTTCTCGATGCGTTTAAGGTGATCATCAACTCCCAGATCGAACAAGTCAGTGCCCAGGAAAGGGAACATCCACCAGTTTGTGCTGGGTGTCTGCCGTGAAGGTCGAGACCCTCAGCCAGGCCCTGCGGCGCATGGCTGCTGCAGCTGCCACCGAACAGGCACAGGAATCCCCGATGTCCAAAACCGTCTGGAGTTGCTGCTTAGCAACAGCCTGACCTTGATCATGGACCTGCTTGATTGTAGACTGAAGGTCCGCGGGGAGATGAGAAAGGACCTCATCCAGAGAGCCCAGGAGCGCATGGGAAAAATGTGCCATGATGACAGCCGAGCTCGCCTGACAGAGACCAAGTGAAGAGGCAGCACAGACCTTTCTGGCGGAGTGGTCCAGGTTTTGGACTCTCTGTCCAGAAGTCTATCGGTGTCTCCTGAATTGCCTGAATGCCGAAACACAGATTCAGTCACCAACCCCTCAGTGGAGGGGTGCTCTGTGAACCCAGAAAGGGAGCCGATGGGAACAGCATACTTGTGGGCCATTCAGGTTGATGGCGCAGGGCAGGAGGCAGGATGCTGCCAGAGTTCAAGGGCCGAGCCAACAATGGCTTTGACCACTGGGAAAGCCTCTGTTGGAGAATCCCCTTTGGTCAGAATATCTGTCCGGGGATATTAAGCCCATTTCTGAACAAGCTCCAAAGGCATCCCATGGATTTGGAGATGAGATGGAGAATGCCCACAAAGGACGTGGGACCTTCCTCCATCGAGAAACCCCAAACGAATTGTCGTCAAACGGATGAGAATGCAAGTCTGAGTCCTCGGACTCTGAGAAAATCGACCGACCACCTGAGTCACATTCGACCCGCCGCGGGCAGTTGGGAGTGAGGGTGACTGACAGCCTGTGTGGGGGAGGCCCTTAGTGGGCAGAGACCCCTTAGCCAGAGCCCTGGAGGGAGGCTGTTTAGGTGGTGGCTCCAACATGATCAGTGGAGGTGCCGGTTTTGGCCAAGCCTGGAGGATCTTTACCGGCTCCGTGGGCAGAGGGATGTTGTCAACCGGCTCTGGAGGAGTTGGCATTGGCCTAGAAGATGACGACATCCATGTGATGGCCGGTGTGGAAGCCAGGGTTCACTGCGGACTGGCCAACACCAACTGTTGCCACGAGATCCTCCTTGCGTTGGCGCCGCTTTTTGGAATGCTCAGAGTGGCGTTTGAGAGACCTCCTCAACTGGTGTCGGAGACCTAAACCTTGACCATTGGGGGGGACGGAAGGGGGTGCTCAGGAGCCGGGGAGACCCGCGGCTCCTCCAGGTCAGGGACAGGGACTGTGAAGAGGTTCCCAGCAGGCTGGGTCTCCTCTTCAGTAGGTTGAGGCAGGACCGGAGTCCTGAACAAAGAGTTATCGGCCTCACTGAGCAATAACAGGTAGACGGGGGTCGATAATCTCGACCGGGTCATCGTCCCAAGTCTTAGCCAGTTGGCCTGACGGGGGCACCATGAAGCCAGTGGTCGAGGCCACAATTTCGACTGAAGTCGAAACTAGAGACTCCTGGGAACGAGACCGCAACTGATCCCAAGAACACTGTCAACAAGTCTTCTCTCTTGTCTCCTTGGAATCCTTCTTATGGGAACAGGAGATGTGCGAACATGAGGGGCCCTCCCCCTTTATTCGGCAGAGACTGGCCCAACTCCTTGAAGGAGCCTGAAAAGGTAGAGCTCAGTTTGAGTGGGACGAAGACCAAAGCTGGAGGACCGATCAGCAGCCCGAGCTGCCTCCTCCTCAAAAGCCTTCATCTGCTTGAGTTGTTCAGCGGACCCCGCAGCTGCGGAGACTGCTCAACAGACCTCTTTAGATTTGACCTGCAGGTTCTGCTTTTCCAGGTGGGAGAGCTGTAACTGTACGAGACGATCATTCAACACGTTCGGCTGGAACGAGCGACAAAAGTCGCAGGCCTGGGTATTGTGGTTATGGCCCAGACAATAAGACACATGTGGCGTGTGGGTCGGTGCGAGACATCTTCTGCCCACAAGAGCACCAGCCCAGCGGAACCCAGGCAAGGACTTGTCCTCCATAGCAGCCACGATCTCAAAACAATGCGGTGAAACTCAAACGAGTTTGAGTTTTGCTAAAAAATCTGAAGATTTACGTGCCAGGGCCTACTCAACGCAGGAACAGTAAGGAGGGAACCTAAATCTTCCAGCGGAAAGGAAGATCTGGAGTGAAGGGGCGGAGCCGAGGCATATACCACCCGGGTAGGTGGGAGGAGCCAGCTTTTAGACCTTCAGGCGAGATTCTTAAAGGGAAAGGACATGCCAACAAGTGTGGATAAGAACAACATATCCACATACCTAGAAATGGAAATTACGTACTCACTGCAATTCTTGATCTTCTTGGATAAGTCTTCACCATTTATTCAT
Source organism: Neoceratodus forsteri (assembly GCA_016271365.2). NCBI lineage: Eukaryota > Metazoa > Chordata > Ceratodontiformes > Ceratodontidae > Neoceratodus > Neoceratodus forsteri. Next base: position 427,462,127 of record CM028138.1, read on the forward strand.
ATCGTTGGGTTCAAAGCGGAGGTGCCTGGACCCTGTGGGAGCCAAAAATCTTCAGGAGGGCCGGTGTCAAGGTAGGATCATGCGTGCTCAGCACCGTGAGACTGGCTCGCACCATGTAGGCTATCTCGCCGTCAACCCTCCAACCGCCTCAGTACCATTTTTACCGAGGAGATGCCGTGTAGAGAGGATAATGTATGGTCCTCTATCAGTAACCGGTTTGCTAACCGTTGAGAAGTTGTCAGGGTGAATATGCAAACCTTGAGAGCAAAGCTCAAGAGGTTTACATCGCCATGGCAACCTACAGACGGTTAACAAAAAACGGTTACCGACAGAAGGACCATACATTATATTTTATAGTGTATGGCCCCAAGAAAAATGAAGAGGGTTCCCTGTTTTTTAAATACTAGTCACTGCCGCAGCTGTTCAGGGTCATCCTCTCACTGCTGTGCCCCTCCGTCGGTTCATATGAGAGAAAAAAAAAAGGCGTGTGCATGTGCAGACCGTTCCCAGTTGTTAGCCCATCGATGTGACATACCATCGATGAGTTAACATCGTGACATCACACCAAGTGTAAAACGTTGTTGTAAAACAGTAATAACGTTCTACCATACATTATATACTAAACACCAACCCTAACAATGGCATAAGATAGCCCTTCTGACCAGTGTAAGAAGGGTCAACGAAGAATAATGTCTTCACAGCCCAAACTGAAACTAAGGAGGTAAAAACCAGGAACAGACTGAGTGAGCTTTGGGGATGGTGGGTGGGCATATGAATTAATGATGAAGACTTGTCCAAAAAGATCAAGAATTACAGTGAGTACATAATTTTCATATCTTCCTGGTCTTAAGTCTTCACCATTTATTCATACTGCTGGGTTAGAGTACCAAGCTGAAACCAAATTCCATGAGTAGGGCAGTAGGGGACTGAACTCACTCAGGACAGAAGTCCATTACGGATTATCCTGCCAAAGGAAGCGTGCTGTCTGGCATGGACATCCAGAGCATAGTGTGTGTTTCTTGCTGTGCTGCGGACAGATATTTCAGTCCAGAATTCCTGTGTGTTCTAATTTTGTCGGTAGCCTAAGGGTTAACAAAGGTATGCACTGAGCTCCAGGTAGCTGCTTTGCAGATCTCAGCAACGGGGAACAGAGCGGATCTCTGCCAAAGACGCAGCGACAGCTCTGGTAGAGTGGGTGTGCACTTGGCCCTCCAACTTGACCTGCGCCATAGAGTAACATTGGCAAAGGCATGCCACTATCCAAGCAGAAATACATTTAATGGAAACTGGCTGACTGAGCCGGGCAGCGCTGAAGGACACAAAGAGCTGCCTGGATTGATGGATGTCCTTGGTTTATATCGATGTAGAACCGAAGGGCTCTTTTAACATCCAGGGAGTGAAGGGTGTGTTCCCCTTCACTCACGAAGTTAGGAAAATAAGTAGGCAGTACCAAAAGCTGGTTGAGGTGGAACTCAGAAACCACTTTTGGTAGGAACTTAGGGTGTTTATGGAGAACTACTGTCTTTGTGGAAGACTGTATACGGAGGGTCTGTGACCAAAACATACATCTCAGATACCCTATGTACAGGAGGGACAGAAACCAGAAGGAAAAATTACTCACCTTAGTAATGTTGTTTCTTCTAATGGAGTCTTGCTATATTATGACAGCAGCAGTTTGATCCAGCTCTAGAACTGCTCCGGAGGTGAAATGGTTAAAACCATTCCAAAACAGAATTTTGGCCACGAGCTCTAAGAAGCAGCTCTATCTGTGTTATTTCAAACCTGAACTGTCAGATCTTTACGAGCCAAACTCACTAAGGTCTGTGTGGAAGCTGTAACCTACACTAGCCAAATGGCTACCTAAATAATAACAACCATTGCTGGTCCCAACACCCAAGACTCAAGTCAGGGGACCAGAAATACTAACACAATTCTAATCATATGAGAATAAAACATAAGTATAATAAAACACACACACACACCCCAAAGCCCCAAAAGGGGACAAAAATGCTAACAGGGCATAAAAAGGTGCCCACACCAAGTTGCCCGCACCCCACCCAAGTAGAGGTTCTGAGAGGGGCAGGTTGGGGGGGAGGTCATAATATAGCAAGACTCCATTAGAAGAAACAACATTACTAAGGTGAGTAAATTTTTCTTCAAACAACATGAAGTCTTGCTATATTATGACTGTAGCAGAATACACAGCAGTACCTCCATGGAGGAGAGGCAGAACCTACTTAGGGAATAGGCTCTGAAGAACAGCTGTGCCAAACCGAGCATCTCTCCTGGCCTGGACATCCAGGGAGTAATGCTTGGTAAAAGTGTGTACCATTTTCCAAGTAGCAGCCTGGCAAATCCTAATATAGGGATGTCTCTGGCAGCAGCTAGAGACGCAGCTGTACCCTGGTAGAATGAGCCCTCAAACCGGGGGCTCTGCCCAGTTTCTGATAACAAAATTGGATACAAGAGACAATCCACCTGGCTACTGATCTCTTAGTGGCAGGTTTGCCTTTCCCAGCTTCACCATAGGTAAGGAAACGTTGGAGGGATTCGACCTGTGACCTTTGGTACGCCTATATAGTAACTAAGAGCTCTCTAACATCCAGAGTGCGCAACCTCCTCTCACCAGAAGAGGAGTGATCAGTGAAAATACTGGAAGAGAGATAGATTGATTAAGATGGAAATCTGAAACCACCTTAGGCAAAACTTCCTATTGGTCCTAAGGACTACCTTATCCCTGTGGAAAGAAATAAAGTCAGTTTCACTGACAGGCTTGCAACTCACTTATGCGCCTGGCAGAAGTGATAGCCACTAGAAAACAGTTTTCCAAGTTAGGTACTTAAGCTCTGCAGAAGACAGAGGTTCAAAAGGGGTTGCATTAACTGGGCAATGCAAACATTAAGGTCCCAAGCAGGGCCGGTTCCCGAAAGGGAGGATTAGTATGGAGTAATCCTTAAAAACTTGGAAACACAGGATGAGAGGAAAGAGGGATGACTTTCCTGCTGACACAAAAGCAGATACAGCTGCCAAATGAACTCTCAGGGTAGCTGGTCTGAGACCCAAGGAATTAAGATGTACCATGTAATCTAACACAATGGGTAAATCAGCAGATTCTGGGGAAATATTTTTTCCAGCACACCAAATGGAAAACCTTTTCCATTTAGAACTATAAGTAGCCCTAGTGGAAGGCTTTCTAGAAGCCTTTAGGATCTCAAGAACACCCTGAGAGAGATGTAAATCAGCAAACTCTAACTCCTCAAGAGCCAGGCCTTGAGGTCCGGATACCAAACCCTTCCCTGGGCACAAGTCAACAGGTTGTGATTCCTGGGGAGGCAAAGGGGAAGATGGATTGTCAGTGACAGAAGGAGTGGGTACCAGGGCTGCCTGGCCCAATCCGGGGCAATCAGAATCACCCTGCAAGGCTGAGATCTGATTTTGACTAGTACTTTGAATAGGAGAGGAAGGGGGAAAGCATAGAGAAACGTCCCTCCCAATCCAGAAGAAGGGCATCCAGGGAACTGAGCCCAGCACTGGAGGCCTGCAACAGAACAGAGGAAGTTTGTGATTGTCTGGGGCTGCAAAAAGATCTATCTGAGGGGTGCCCCATCTGGCAAAGACTATCCCCAGCACTTGAGGATCCAGGGACCATTCGTGATGGCCCTGGGAAATCCTGCTGAGAGCATCCGCTAGGACACTGTCCTTCCCTGGAAGATGAACTGCTATGAGGGAAGTTTTCAGGGAACAGGCCAGAGACCACAACTTCATTGCCTCGGTGCACAAGGCCGAAGACCGAGTGCCCCCCTGTTTGTTGATGTACCACATTGTTGTGGTGTTGTCTGTTCTGACCTGTATCACCTTGTAGTGGACAGATGCAGAAAATGCTTGAAGAGCTAAAAAGACAGCTCTGAGTTCCAGCAAATTGATGTGGAGCAGAGATTCCTGGGGGGACCACACTCCCTGAGTGGAAAGGTCACCCATGTGGGCTCCCAACCCAGAAGGGAAGCATCTGTAGTGAGAGTCAAGTCGTGAGTAGGGGAATGAAGGGGACCCCAATCTTAATTGCTCTGATCCTGCCACCACTGGAGGGCTAGGATCAAGGTTCGAGTCACTGGGACCAACTTGGAAAGGGGTCTCTTCTCTGAAACCAATAGGTTCTCAAGTGAAACTGAATGTCTCTCATCTGAAATCTTGCTCCCTGCACAACAGCTGTGGATGCAGCCATGTGCCCCAGGAGCTGCAGAAAGTGTCTTGCTGGTCGAGACCTGCAGAGTGAAGGAGGAGGCCAGAGCCACTAAATTCCTTACCCTTTCTAAGGGAAGAAAGGCTCTGGCTAGCTTTGTGTCCAATTCTGCCCCTATAAAGGTGAGTACCTGGACTGGTTCCAGAACCGACTTTTGTAGATTTAGCAGAAAGCCCAGGGAGGTGAGAAGCTTGCTGGGTGACCTGCAGGTGAGATTTTACCTGTTCTGGGGACTGGCCTACAATGAGCCAGTCATCTAGATAGGGAAAAACAGCAATCCTTTGCCTCAAGTGAGCCACTGCTAGACACTTTGTGAATACCCTTGGGGCAGAGGTAAGGCCGAAGGGCATTGCTCTGAACTGGTAATGACCTGAAGGCAGTTCGAATCTGAGGTACTTTCGATGGGAGCTTCTGATTAGGACATGGAAATAGGCATCCTTGAGGTCCAGGGAGGCTAGCCAGTCCCCTGGCCTTAGGGAGGGTAAAATCATTGCTAGAGTTACCATTTTGAACTTTGGTTTCAAAAGATGCTTGTTCAGATATCTGAGATCTAATATGGGCCACTCTCCTGTCTTTTTTGGGGTAAGGAAGTATCTGAATACAGACCCCTGCCCTGGTGCAGGAGGAACCCTTTCTACTGCTCTGAGAGCTAACAGGGATGAGACCTCTGCTTCCAGAGCAAGGGTCTCTGAAGCACTTGCAGGTAGAAAAGTCTGCTTCTCAACTTGGGAAACTTTTGAAGCTGAGAACCAGACCCTGGCCTACTACTTCCAGAACCCACTTGTCTGAGGTTAAAGAGCCCAATTCTGGCTGAAGAAGCCAGCCTGCCCCTCTACCGTACAGGAGACGGCCCTGGGCACCCCATCAGGGTGCCTGCTTAGCAGGAGCTTTAGGCTGGGGTGGGAGCAGGTCTGCCCACCCCTCGCCTACCTCTGCCTTCTGAAGAAGCCCTCTGAGCATAGGCAGAGGAGGCCCGAGTCTGGTAAAAGGCCTCGTGAAAAGGCTCACCCCTACCCCTGGGGTATGCCTTTGAGGAGTGGCTTGCCGCCTTAGCCTGGGCACTTTTGTAAGTAGTCCTATATTCATCCATCTTTTTCATGTAGTTCTCTGTCTGCTCCCCAAACAGAGAATTCCCCACCACAGGAAAATCCATAGCCTTAGTCTGGGTATCCTGTGACAGACTAGCACACCTGAGCCAGGCCAACCTACGAAAAGCTACAGATGTGGCCATGACCCTAGAGGAAACATCATTAACATCCACAGCAGCATGAAACTGAACCTTAGAAGCCTCAATGCCATCAGCAGCCACCTGTTCTAGTTCACTAGCCAGCTGGCCATGGGCTTGCTTGGCTAATTGCATCACAGTATCCTATCTAGATTTCTGATACCTAGCTACATAAGCCATATAATTTGCTTGCCTGAGTCCCAGAGAGGCTGCCATATACTGTTTTTTTGCCATGGCATCAATCTTCCTGGAATCCTTGTCAGGAGGATGTAGCCAGGGAATATTAGCTTTATCACAGGCAGCAGCCTGAACTACCCAACATGACTGAATTGCTGAGAAAGGAATTCTGTATCAGGATCTGACAATGTGTACCTTCTGTCCATCTTTTATCTACAGGAGGCACAGAATTAGAGAGTTTTAAAATTTTTATTGTTTGCTTCCTAAAAGACTTATGTAAAGGAATAGACAATCTCCTAGACTCTGGAATATCCATCATTTCTACAAAATCAGGCTCCTCTTGCTCATCCACAGCTTCTTCTAAGGGAAGCTGGAGGGTTTCAGCAACTTTTTTGTAAAACATGAAATGAGACGGGGACTCAGACAGCATAGGGGGAGATTCTAAAGGTCTGTCTGGGGAGATGTCCGTTCAATGGGCACACCCAGACCTTCCCAGCCACATTCATACTGTTCATAATCATCCTCCCTCCTCTGGTTCATAAAATTCCTCAATATCATATTCCTGAACCACTGGGACCGACGAACCGACTTTTGCCAGATAGTGGCGGTTCGGACGGACCCCTAGACAGTGACTGGACAATTTGTATGGCTTTTGCTATTCTGGAATTGGTTCCTCAGAACCAGCTTTTCTTTTGCCGAGGAAGTCTCGCCTGGTCAGAGGGCACTCCTCCGTTCGGTTGCTCTAAAATATTAAATTTTTAGTTTTAAATGAGTTTTAAACCCAACTGATCGGTTCAAACCGAACCGATAACTTACAAGTTCCACACAGACAAAACCTTCAATTTACTTACGGTTACCACAGATAGAGCTTGAACTGAACGGTTTTATGTTAAAATAAAACTATTCTCGTTGAATCCAACCAAGAAAACACTTTTAAACCGAGAAATGAACTCGAGTAGTAGGAGAAATTCGGAGCGACTGTTCACTGAGGCTAAGTAAAGAATCTGACAGTTCAGGTTTGAAATAACACAGATAGAGCTGCTTCTTAGAGCTCGTAGCCAAAATTCTATTTTGGAATGGTTTTAACCATTTCACCTCCGGAGCAGTTCTAGAGCTGGATCAAACTGCTACTGTCATAATATAGCAAGACTTCAAGTTGTTTGAAAAAACGTTTTCCAGGTCAGAAACTTGAGATCACATATAGCTAGAGGCTCAAAGTGCTTACGAGCGAGCATGTCTACTACGAGGTTAATATGCCAGGTGGCAATCTTCTTCTTGACCAGCCTTGTATGCAGACTGCCCTTGAGGAATCGCCTTAAGAGAGGTAGTTGAGACAAGAGTCATGTTCTGGACTGGCTCATGATTGGCAGAGTGCCCAGAGATGTATCTTTACAGATGAGTGTTGGAAGTCCTGCGTCTGAAAGGTCTAGCAAGTACTCCAATACTTTGTCAGGAAGACACTGGAATGGGTCTGTGGAGATCTTAGCACACCATTCTGCGAAACTTTTCCATTTGGCTGTGTAAGTTTTCCGTGAGGCCAGAAGGATCTCTGAGATTCTCTGATAAACTTTAAACCTGCTCACTTCCATCTCCTCAGGAGCCAGGCGTGGAGATGAAGGGAGCACAGGTTGAGATGGACCAGGGATCCCTGTGTCAGAAGGTTCATTCATAGCGGCAGTTTTCTTGGAGCGGCCACTGACAACTTGCTGATCAAGGGAAACCAAATCTGTCAAGGCCAGTAGGTGCAATGAGAGTCATCTTGCCCCCGTGTGCCTCCAGTTTCAGCAGCACCCTCTGAACTAATGGAAGAGGAGCAAATGCGTACAGAAAGTGATTTGTCCACTGCAGCTTGACTGTATCTTGAGAGAAAGAAAACATTACTTACCATAGTAATCTTGTTTCTTCTATGGGAAACTTATTGTATTCTGACAAATGCAGTATGGTCTCCCCACAGGACTGCCACAGAGCTGAAATAGTTAATAGAACCTATGCTAATAGTGGAATGTTAGGCTCAAGCTTGGTTTTCAAATCACTATCCCTGGTTGCACTTCCTGCAACCGTCAGATTCTTAAGAAGCATGCAGAATCTAAATACTAACTATTCAAACTAAACTTTACTACCCCTAAATACCCCTATTAGGGGAACAGAAACTCCAAACAACAGGAGGCATCTCTAAGACTCAAATCAATAGATGTCCAAAAACCTAATAGGTACCCACAGGTTTCCAACATCAGTGACACAAGAGTGAGCAGAGCCCTGTAGATCCTAGCAGGGGAGGAAGGGTGGGAGCTCAGAATACAGTAAGATTCCCTTAGAAGAAACAAGATTACCATGGTAAGTAATGTTTTCTTCAAACCAAAGGAAATCTTACTGTATTCTGACAAATGCAGAATACCCAAGCAGTGCCTGTGGAGGCGGGCAGAGGACCTATTTAGGAAACAGGCTCTGCAGAACTGCTGTGCCAAACCTGGCATCACTCCTAGGCTGGGTGTCCAGGCAGTAGTGCTTGGTAAATATGTGAACTGTTTTCCAGGTAGCTGCTTTACAGATTTCCAGAAGAGGGATGTCTCTGGAAGCTGCTATTGATGCAGCAGTTCCTCCAGTACAATGGGCTCTAAGCCCGTGTGGGGACTGTTTACCCACTTTGCCATAACAGAACTGGATACATGACACAATCCATCTTGCTATGGATCTCCTTGTGGCAGGTTTACCCTTGCCAACCTCTGCACAGGTCAGAAAGAGCTGGGTTCTATCCCCTCTGTGACGTTTCGTGTGTTCTAGGTAGTAGCTAATAGCTCTCTTGACATCCAAGCTATGTAGTCTATGCTCACCTGAGGAGGCATGGCCAGTAAAAAAAAAAAAAAAAATGGTAGGGTGATGGACTGATTAATGTGAAAGTCAGATACCACCTTAGGGAGAAATTTTTTATTTGTCCCGAGTACCACCTTGTCCTTATGAAGGCCACACAACTGGGCTCCATGGACAAAGCCTGAATCTCACTAATCCTTCTGGCAGAGGTAATGGCCACTAAACACACAGCCTTCCAAGTCACAGACTTAAGGTCAGCTGATGACATGGGCTCGAAAGGAGGCTGCATAAGCTGTGCTATGCAAATGTTTAACTCCCACACAGGGGTAGGGACTCTATGAGGAGGGTGCAAATGCAGTAGCCCCTTAAAAAAACTTTCAGAACACTGCATTAGAGGCCAAAGAGGATGGCTTACCTACTGACAGGTAAGCAGACACTGCAGCAAATGCACCTTCAAAGCAGAGGTCCAGAGGCCTAGGGAAAGAAGACAGGTAAGATAGTCAAGAACTACTGATAAGCCATCCTGGGTATGGTCTAAGCTTTTGTCCCTGCACCAGAAAGAAAATCTTTTCCACTTAGAAGTATAGATTTTTCTGGTAGCAGGTTTTCTGGATACCCTAAGGACCTCCATTACCCCTTCTGAAAGATTCAAATTTGCATACTCTAGGTCCTCAAGGACCAGGCTTTGAGTCTGAGGGATTGAAGGTTGGGGTAGAGTATCCTGCCCTGGGAGGAGGTCAGTAAATTGTGCCTCCTGGGTAGGCTGACTGGCTTGGCTACTGAGAGGGACAGAATTAGAGATTACATTGGCTGTCTAGCCCAATCTGGGGCAATGAGGATCATTATGGCTGGCTGGGACCTGAGCTTGTTCAGGACTTTCAGCAACAATGGGAAGGGAGGGAAGGCATACAGGAAAGTACAGTTACGTAAGAACTTACCGTAACAGTAGATCTTTGAGAACAGCTCTTGCAGCAGGTTACACCATTAGGACTGAAGCCGGCAAGCGCCAGGACCCCACGGAAATTTTCTAGTTAGCAGTCTTCAGCGGGGATCGCTCCCGACGTCGGGCATAGTACATAAGAAGGCGGTCCCCCCATAATCCTCAGTTCTCCCGCTGGAGACTCCCGGCCGCAGGATGACATCAGAAGGGGAGACCGAGGATCCACCATCAGATGGCAAAACAAGTAAAAAGGAATGTCCCATCAAATGAGATGGGTGCTTGACTCCGACCTACCTCCAGCGGGGATGGTGGGAGGGAAGGTACCTGTTACAAGAGCTGTTCTCGAAGATCTACTGTTACGGTAAGTTCTTACGTAACTGTACTATCTTACTTCCAGATACAGCTCTTGCAGCAGGTTACACCCTTAGGACTGATTTCCAAGTGGTAATGGCAATCATGCACCATCGGGGAGGAGGAAAGGTAGAAACCTCGCGATAACTCGAGCCTAGGACAGAAGTCCCTGAAGGACAGCTAGACCAAACCCCGCTCTTCGCCTCGATGCAATGTCCAGACTGTAATGCCTGATAAAGGTATACACAGAGCTCCAAGTAGCTGCAGCGCAAATAGCTGAGGTGGAGACGTTCTTCAACGCCACGAAGGAAGTAGCCACCCCTATAGTGGAATGATCCTTGTCCGCGCCCAGTAAGGATTTATTGCACTTCACATAACAGAAGGTAATGCACTGGATGAGCCACCTAGATAGTGACTGTTTAGAGACAGGAGCTCCCTTCATCCTGTGGGCAAAGGAGACGAAGAGATGGTCCGACTTTCGGTGCTGTTTGGTTCTGGTCAGGTAGTATCTGAGGCACCTGCGCACATCTAGGGTATGCAGAAGGGCTTCTCCTCGATTAGAGTATTTTGGAAAATACACTGGTAGATCAATGTCCTGATTAAGGGTGAGAGCTGAGACCACCTTAGGCAAAAATTTTGGGTTTGTCCTTAGGGATACCCTGTCCTGGTGGAAAATCAAATAAGGCTCTTTGCACATAAGAGCGTGCATTTCCGAAATTCTTCTGCCAGAAGTAACTGCAACTAAAAATAATGTTTTCCAAGAGAGAAAACGTAGCTCGCAATCCGTGGCTGGTTCAAAGGGTGGCAGCGTGAGCTGCTCCAGGACAAAAGGTAAGTCCCATGGAGGAACTGGATCCTTAACTGGAGGCCTAAGATGGAGGACGTCCCTTAAAAAGGCACAAGTAGTGTCCGGCTGGGCCATCGTCCGATGGCCTATGGGGGCATGGTAGGCTGAAATGTCACAAAGGTGCACTTTAATCGAAGAGTAAGCCAGTCCGGAGTGAAAAAGGGAAAGCAGGAAGTCTAGTACCAGCTTTCCTGGACAGTCCTAACAGTGAAAGCTGCGCTTGAGCCCTGGCAGAACCCTAGCCATTTCATGGCGTAAGTTCATGGGTAGCCTGTTTTCGCAGCAGACAGCTTCAGCCTGCCACTTCTTGCAAGACCCCGTATCGCATCATGGCTATGTCTCTAGGAGCCAAGCATGCAGGTTCAATGAACGTAGGTCCGGATGGACTAAGGAACCCGCCTCCTGAGACAGTAGAGGGGAGCTGATTGGCAAAGGCACTGCAAGTTCCCAGGATAGCTGGTGCAAGAGAGGGAACCAGATCTGTCTGGGCCAGAAGGGTGCGATCAGAATGAGCATCGCTTGCTCCCCGCGAAGTTTTAAAAGAACTCTCTGGATCAACGGGAAAGGAGGAAAGGCACAGAAGAATCTGCCCGCCCAGGAGAGGGACAACGCGTCTCGCCACAAAACACCAGGTCCTGGATCTAGCCAGCAAAAATTGGGCAGTTTTCCGTTAGATGAGGACGCGAAAAGAAAAAATTACTCACTTTAGTAATATTGTTTCTTCTAATGGAGTCTTGCTGTATTCTGACTATTGCAGTTACGTCCTGCCTTTCAAGTGCCCCGGAGAACAAAGAGTTGAACTTTCCATGGCCAGCACGGAATGTTCACTGCAAGCTCGGTTGAAGCCCCTGTCTGCTGTTGTTTAAACTCCAACCGTCAGATCTTTATGAGCAATACTCACTAGAAGTTCTGTGTGGAAACTGTAAAACTCACACTAGCCAACTGGTAACTGAATTTACTAAAATGGGTTTTTTGGTTTCAAAGCAAAGACTCAAGTCAGGAAACCCAAAAAACAAAACACAACACACACCCAAAGTAAAGGAGGGTGCCAACACTGCTCCTGCCCACCCACATCCCAAAAACTAGGTTCTGAGAGGGGAGGCGGGGGGAGGTCAGAATACAGCAAGACTCCATTAGAAGAAATAACATTACTAAGGTGAGTAATTTTTTCTTCAAACAACATGAAGTCTTGCTGTATTCTGACTATTGCAGACTACCAAACAGTACCTCCTGGAGGAAGGACAGAACCTACTTTGGGAATAGGTCTGAAGTACTGTGCAAACTGAGCATCACTCTAGCCTGGATATCCAGAGAGTAATGCTTGGTGAATGTATGGACTGTTTTCCAGGTGGCTGCTTGGCAATTTCGAGATAGGAATACCCCTGCGCAGCCAGGGAAGCAGCTGTACCTCTAGTAGAGTGAGCCCTCAGGCCTGAGGGGTGGAGTTCTAACAGTTTTCATAGCAGAATTGTATACAAGAGACAATCCACCTGGCAATAGATCTCTTAGTGGCAGGTTTGCCCTTACCAACCTCTCCATATGTGAGGAACAACTGGAGGGACTCAAACCTGTGACCCTTGGTGCGCTCTATGTAGTAGCTCAGGGCCCTTTTAACATCCAAGCTATGCAGCCTTCTCTCTCCAGAGGAGGAATGGTCAGTGAAGAAAACATGGAGAGACATAGACTGGTTAAGGTGGAAATCTGAAACCACCTTAGGCAAAAACTTCCTGTTAGTTCTTAGGACCACTTTATCTCTATGGAAAGAGATGAAATCGGGCTCCACTGACAGGGCTTGCAATTCACTGATACGCCTGGCAGAGGTAATGTCTACCAAAAACACAGTTTTCCAAGTCAAGTACTTAAGCTCTGCAGGACAAAGGCTCAAAGGGTGGTTGCGTAAGTTGAGCAATGCAAACATTAAGGTCCCAAGCAGAAGCAGGGTCCCTAAAGGGGGGACTGGTGTGCAGCAATCCCTTGAAGAACTTGCAAAACACAGGACAGGCTGACAGAGGAGAGGGCTTGCCTACTGACAAGAAGGCAGAAACAGCTGCCAAATGCACTTTAAGTGTAGCTGGCCTAAGGCCTAGGCCATTAAGATGGACCATATAGTCCAGAACTGTAGGCAACCCAGCAGATTCTGGAGAAATATCCTTATTAGAGCACCAAATAGTGAACCTTTTCCATTTGGAGTTGTAAGTCTTTCTGGTGGAAGGCTTTCAAGAAGCCTCAAGGATATCCAGAACCCCTTGAGAAAGCTGCAGATCAAGGGTCCATTTGTGATGGCCCTGGGATATCCTGCTGAGAACATCTGCTAGGACATTGTCCTTCCCTGGGAGGAGAACTGCTATCAGAGAGGTTTGCAGGGAATAGGCCAGGGACCACAACTTCATTGCTTCTGTGCACAAGGCTGTAGACCGAGTGCCTCCTTGCTTGTTGATGTACCACATTGTGGTGGTATTGTCTGTTCTGATCTGGAACACCTTGTTCTGTACAGATTTGGAAAAGGCTTGCAGTGCCAGAAACACTGCTCTGAGTTCCAAGAGACTGATGTGAAGCAGAGACTCTTGAGGTGACCACAGCCCTTGGGTGGAAAGATCCCCCAGGTGGGCTCCACAGCCCAGCAGGGAGGCATCTGTGGTGAGTATCACTGAATGAGACTGAATGACAAAAGGAACTCCTTGTCTCAAATTGTCCTGATCCTACCACCACTGCAAACCCTGGATCAGGGTTCGAGTCACAGGGACTAGTTTGGTAAGGGAATCCTTTCTTTGGGACCAGAAGGCTCTTAAGTGGAACTGAATGTCCCTCATCTGAAATCTTGCTCCCTGGACCACTGCTGTAGAGGCTGCCATGTGGCGCAGAAGCTGCAGGAAATGCCTTGCTGGTCGAGACACCTGAAGGGTGAATGGAGAGGCCAGTTCCATAAGGGTCCTTGCCCTGTCCAGGGGAAGGAAGGCTCTTGCCCTTATTGTATCCAGCTCTGCCCCTATGAAGGTGAGGAGCTGTACTGGCTTGAGAACTGACTTTGGAAGGTTGAGGAGGAATCCTAAGGAAGTGAGCACTTGCTGAGTTATTTGCAGATGTGACTTGAGTTGGTCTGGAGACTGACCCACTATGAGCCAGTCGTCAAGTATGGAAAGATGGAGATCTTTTTTCTCCTTAGGAAAGCAACCACTACTGCCAGGAACTTTGTGAACACCCTTGGGGCTGATGTTAGGCCAAAGGGCATTGCTCTGAATTGATAGTGGCCTGAGGGCAATTCAAACCTGAGGTACTTTCTGTGGGAGCACCAGATGGGAATGTGAAAATAGGCATCTTTGAGGTCCAGGGAGGCTAGCTAGTCCCCTGGCCTTAGAGAGAGCAGAATTATTCCCAGAGTCACCATTTTGAACTTTGGTTTTAAAAGGTGCTTGTTCAGATATCTTAGGTCCAGGATGGGCCAACATTCTCCTGTCTTTTAGGGGGTTAGGAAGTACCTGGAGTACAATCCTTTGCCTTTGTGTAGGGTAGGAACCCTCTCTATGGCTCTGAGAGCCAGGAGAGAAGAAACCTCTGCCTCTAGGGCAAGGGTCTCTGATGGATTTGCAGGTGGAAAGGATCTGGTTCTCATCTTGGGAAATTTTTGAGCTGAGAACCAGTCCCTGGCTTACTACTTCCTGGACCCACTTGTCTAATGTCAGAGACTTCCAGTCCTGGACAAAGTAAGCCAGCCTGCCCCCCTACAGGTTTTGGAGAATCGGCCCGGGCAGACCCATCATGGTGTCTGCTTGGCAGGGGCTTTAGGCTGAGGGGTGGAAGCAGGCCTGCTCATTCCCCATCTGCCTCTCCCTCTGAAGAACCCCCTCTGAGCATAAGAAGAGGAGGAGGCCTGGGCTTGGTAAAAAGGCCTTTGAAAAGGCCTGCCCCTGCCCCTGGTTTGCTGCCTTTGAGGAGTGGCTTGCCTTTCTTTGGTCTGAGCACTCCTGTAGGTGGTCCTGTACTCGTCCATCTTTTTCATGTAGTTCTCTGTCTGCTCCCCAAACAGAGAATTACCAATAACAGAGAAATCCATGGCCTTAGCCTGGGTATCCTGTGATAGGCTAGTACATCTGAGCCAAGCCATCCTCCAAAGGGCCACAGATGTAGCCATGACTCATGATGAAACATCATTGGAGTTTACAGCAGCATCAAATTGCACCTTGGATGCCTCAATCCCATCTGCAGCCACCTGCTCCAGCTCCTTGGCCAGCTGGTCAGGGGCCTGTTTAGCCAGAGCCAGCACAGTGTCCCATCTGGACTTCAGGTATCTAGCTGTGTAGGCCATATAGTTAGCCTGCCTGAGTCCTAAAGATGCTGCCATGTACTGCTTCTTTGCCATGGCATCAATCCTCCTGGAGTCCTTATCTGGGGGGTGTGATGCCAAGGGGATATTTGCCTTATCACAGGCAGCAGCCTGCACTACCCCAACATGGCTGCATTGCTGAGAAAGGAACTCAGTGTCCGAGCCTGAAAGGGTATACCTCTTGTCCATTCATGTGTCCACAGGAGGTATGGAGTTAGGAGTCTTCAGAATTTTATTTGTCTGTTTCCCAAAAGGTTTATGGAGGAGAACAGACAGCCTCCTGGACTCTGGGATGTCCATCATTTCAACAAAATCAGGCTCCTCCTGATCCTCTAGTGCTTCTTCCATTGGAAGCTGGAGGGTTTCAGACACTTTTTTGTAAAACATAAAGTGGGAAGGGGACTCAGAAAGTCTAGGAGGAGAAACTCCTGAAGGTCTGTCTGGGGAGATGTCCGGGTCAACAGGCACATCCAGACTTTCATAATCACCATGATCATCCTCATACTCTCCCTCCTCCTCCTCCAGTTCATAAAATTCTTCTGAAGTGTAATCCGGAACCGGGGGAACCGACCGAACCGAGCCCCTGCCAGATGGTGCCGGTTCGGCCGGAACTGAAGTTAGTGATTGCACTATTCTTATCGCTTTGGCTATCTCACCAGCGGTCAGAGTATGAATTTCTGGATCCAAACCGGACGATTTATCTTTTCTCTTCCTTTTAACCGGAACAGACTCCTCAGAATCGGCTCTCCTCTTGCCCGAAGAAGTATCGCCCTGGTCAGAGGGCACTCCTTCCGGTTCGGTCGGAACCGAACCGGGCTGGCCAGCCGGGTCAGCAGACTTCTCGGCCTCCCTTTCCCTCAGTCTACCTACTCTCTTATCCAGGGTAGCTTTGGGAAAATTCTTACAAATTTGGCAGTCTGAATCGAGGTGGTCAAACCCTAAACACAGGTGGTGTGGGGATCAGCCTTAGCAAAGGCTTCCCCACACACACTGCAGTGTTGAAACCCAGTGGGCCCGTTTTTCTTGGGTTTCTCAGACATGGCCAATCCTATCCAAAACGTACCCTTTTTTCGGCAATCCGCCAGGCAAGACTCCCCTATCGGTTCCTGACCGTGTTATGGGTCTTGGAAAAAAACGTAATAAAATCCGTTTTTTTTTTTTTTAGAACCGATATGGACCGGTTACCACACTCCAAGTAAATTCAAAAACTTTTTTAAAACTAAACTGATCGGTTCAGCCGAACCGATCCGACATTTACAAGTTCCACACAGAAACTAAATGTAAAACCTATCTAGTACTCATGGTACCATAGACAGAGACTTAAACCGACAGATTCGGTAGCAGAAATTCGGTAGAAACCGGTGAAAAACGACACTTTAATAGACTTTTTTGAACTGAGCAAAGAAGAAATCTCCGGAGCGACTGTTCAGTGAGGCGGAGTAAAGAATCTGATGGTTGGAGTTTAAACAGCAGCAGACAGGGGCTTCAACCAAGCTCGCGGTGAACATTCCATGCTGGCCATGGAAAGTTTAACTCTTTGTTCTCCAGGGCAGTTGAAAGGTAGGACCTAACTGCAATAGTCAGAATACAGCAAGACTTCATGTTGTTTGAAGGTCTAATTCTGGAGTACCCCATCTGTGAAACAGATCCTCTGCCACCTCCTGCAGAAGTTCCCATTCGTGGACTCTGGCCTGAGAGCGGCTCAGGCTGTCTGCGATGATGTTGTCCACTCCGGGAACATGAACTGCAATCAGGTTTACGCCGTGTTGCAAGACCCACTCCCACACTCTCATGGCCTCCCTGCAAAGCGGGTAGGAGTGGATGCCTCCTTGTTTGTGGAGGTAATACATCACCTCGGAATTGTCTGTTTGTAACAGAAGTGTACCCAGTGGAATCTCCGACTGGAAGGCCTGCAGAGCGTAAAAGACTGCCCTCATTTCTAGGATACTGTTGTGGAGATGGGATTCCTGTGCTGTCCACAGGCCCCGAGACCGAACACCATCGAGGTGTGCTCCCCACCTGAGGAGTCTGTGGAGAGAGTCACAGTCGGGGACGGCGCTGTGAAGGGAACTCCCGCCGAGAGGTTCCTTGGATGTGGCCCCCACTGCCAATCTCGAATTATGGTTTTCGTGATTTGGATTGGATGCTGCAGATGGTCTTGCCTTTGGTCCATGTACCCGTAACATCCACTGGGTTACCCGGCATGTGGAGACAGGTTAAGGGACTGTTGCAATGGCCGCAGCCATGTGTCAGAGCAGGCAAAGGACCAGTCTGGCTGGGACGGTCTTCTTCGCCGACAACTCCCTGATGAGGGATCTGATGTGTTCCGCTCTGTCCGTGGGAAGGAAAGCTTTCCCTCTGACGGTGTCCAGAACTGCTCTGATAAACTGCAGCTTCTGGGACGGAACCAGGCGTGACTTCTCGTAGTTGATGAGAATGCCCAGAGATTGAAACAGAGACTGGGTGCAGTGGATGGCAGCCATGAGAAGCCAATCGTCCAGGTATGGGAACACGTAGTTGTCCTGTCTCCTCAAAGACGCGGCTATGACCGCAATGCACTTCGTGAACACGCGAGGTGCCGATGACAGCCCGGAGGGAAGAGCTCGGAACTGATAATGGCGGCCCTGAAATTCGAAGCGCAGGAACCTCCAGTGCGCCTGAGCAATGGGAATGTGCAGGTAGGCGTACTGCATGTCCAAAGACACCAGAAAGGCACCCTGCTTCAGTATGGGAATTAGGCCCGGGAGGGTCACCATGCGGAAACGTTTGTAAGCGACTGAAAGGTTGAGGTCGCTGAGGTCCAGTACTGGACAGAGGTCCCATTTTCTTTGGAACCAGGAAGAAGTGAGAACAGTACCCTAGTTCTCTCTGGCTCTCTGGAATGTGCTCTAAGGCTTCCTTTTCCAGAAGCGCGAGCACTTCCTGCTGTATGAGCAGGGCATGCTGACCCAAATAACGGGAAAGCAGGGGAGGTCTTGTAGGTGGGCTGCCTACAAACTCTATGTAATGGCCTTTTTTGACCAGCTGCAGAACCCACCTGTCGGTGGTGATCGACTGCCACCTTGGAAAGTGCTTGCGATGCGACCCCCCGACTTTCTTTTCCCGTTGATCCTGAGGAGGGCCGGGGGCCGGGAAGGAGTCATGCTGTGGCAGCGTTTGACCCTGCAGGCTGGGCCGACTTTGAGAATCGTTGGCCTCTGCCTGGGGATGACTTGGCCTGGGCCTTGCGTGAGAAAGTGCCCCTCTGCTGCTGACCGGAACGCTGCTGTTGCCTTTGAAGCCGGCCACGGAAATGGCTCTGGTTCCTTCGAAAGGAACTAGGCCAAGACCTGTACATAGCTTGTACAGATTGGACTGCCTTCCCTACGTCCTGGAGTTTAGTGATTACTCTTTCAGAGGCTTCACCAAACAGGAACTCGCGTTATAAGGGACGTCTAGGATGTTTTTCTGGACATCCAGGGTAAATCCAGAGACACGGAGCCAAGAGTGTCTCTGGAGACAAACGCCTGGGGCTGCAGCTCTGGCTGAAGAGTCCGCAGAATCATATGCGGCTCTGAGCACTTGGGTCCCCACATCTGAACCCGTGCGGAGGAGGTTCAAGAGCTCCTCCTTGTGTTCGCCATCGGGCATCTTCTCAACCAGGTCCTGACCCTGTTCCCACAGGGCATTCTGGAACTGAACCATATGGGTCAGATAGTTCAGTGACCTGATGGCGTAAGTCGCAGACGCATACATGCGCCTTCCCAGGACGTCCAATTGCTTGGATTCCTGGTCTGGTGGCTGGGTGCTCAAATGCTGAGGTCTCTGAGACCAGTCATGCAAAGCAGTGATGACCAGGGAATCAGCCAGAGGGTGGCTCGCCAAATACTGGTCCTCCCTAGGGGCCTTGTATAGGCGGTCAGCCTTCCTCAGCACCACGGGAGTGGAATGCGGATGTTTCCATGCAGCCTTGGTGACATCCGCGAAGGTATCCACCAAAGGCGGCACTACCACAGGCTTCGGGTCTTTTTGCCGAAGGTAGCGGGCAAGGCATTGTCACTCGGGGTCAAGCTCCTCAGCATCCCACCCCATGTTCTCCTGGATGTGCCTCATGATCTTAGCGAAGGAGGGATCATCCGGAGGAGACCTGGGTAGGTCGTGTGGGTCAGGAGAGGGAATGCTGAGAGGAGAGGAGAAGGTGATCTGGAACACTCTGAAGTATCCAACCTGGAATCCTCCCCGGACAAAGTGTACCGGCGTCGTCTGGGTCTCTTGGGGCTGGGTGACCCTGAGGGGGATCTGGAGGGAGGCCTTCTCCTGTCTGAAGATCTACCCCTAGAAGGTGGCATCTGCTCCTTGGGGGATGGAGGTCGTCCTACGGGTCCCTTAGGCGGAGATGGGGCGCATGTGTAGTAGTAGGTGGAGGAGGTGTAGCAGGAGGACGACGTGGGGACCATATCTTTCTTGATGGTGTCCACCAGAAGGTAAAAACTCCTTTACCTCTGCAAGATTCATACCCGATGGCGGGCCTGGAGTCGAGTCGGGTCTGAGGGTCTCGCTCCAGAGAAGGTTCCTTTGGGAGCCCGGGCGTCGCCCGCCTGGTCTTCAGGCTGTGTGGCGTCCTCTCCGGTGGAGTCCCTCTGACCGGCGTCCGCCGCCGACGGGGGTGCAGTCTTCTTCTCCGGAGTAGCGACGTCAGTCCCCTGGCCGATGTCTTCAGAGGTGAACGCCTGGCCGGCGACGGGTGTCTGGGTGTCATCGGCTCCTGTGAGCACCGGTGATGTTTGGCCGATGGTGGGTGGGCCGACGTTGGGTCCGACGTCCGTTTGAGGGACATCAGGTCTTTAGTTTTGCGGGGTGCCGGATCTGGACCTTGGGGTGGCTGGGAGACTGACCTGGCATCAGTGTCCCGGTGACGGGAAGAAGATTTATGTCGCTCACCCAACTTCGACGAGGCCTTGGAAGGTGTAGAGGAGGCAGAGGGCCTCGAAGTCTTCAGAGGCTAGAGAGGAAGAACCGGTAGATGACCTGATCTGGACGGGGAGGTTGCGACCGAGCCCTGGAGGGAGAGCGGTCCGATTTGGAGCCGGAGCTTTGGGAGTCCAAGGCCCTTGCAGGAGACCTGGACCTCGCCTTTTCCCGGTGCTTGTCCCAGTGTTTATGGGATTTGCTTGAAGGCTCTCCCCGGGAGGAAGGTTCCTGGTCCATGCTTTTCAGTTTCTCTCCAGGAGAAACGCTTGAAGTGCCTTCTGGCGGCGGATCCTGGTGCAGCTGTTAAAACCCTGGCAAAAGGAGCAGGCCTTGGTGTCATGGTCTGGGCCTATGCAGCGCACGCAGGCTGAATGGGGATCCTTGAAGGGGATCTGTTTGCTGCAGGCGCACTTAGTATGGTGACCCTCTAAGGATGGAGTTGGAGAGGACATCAGTTGATCAAATCCAAAAAGAAAACGAAAATCGTCGTAGTTCTGCAGTCGTCACGCGCTAGAAAGGAGACCGAGAGGCCAATACTGGCGAGTCAACGGCGGGAAAAGAACTGAGGATTATCGGGGGACCGACTCCTTATGTACTACGCCCGACGTCGGGGGGCAGAACTGACGTCGGAGGCGGTCCCCGCTGAAGACTGCTAGCTAGAAAATTTCCGTGGGGTCCTGGCGCCTGCCGGCTTCAGTCCCAATGGTGTAACCTGCTGCAAGAGCTGTATCTCGAAGTAAGATCTTCCCTGTCCAATTCAGGGTCAATGCGTCCAGTGGTACTGTGCCCTTCAGTGGGGTCTGCAACAGTACAGAGGGAGCTGGTAGTTGTCTGGGGAAGCATAGAGGTCTACTTCTGGAGTGCCCCACCTTCTGAACACCAACTGCAGTACTTGCTTGTTTAAGGACCATTCGTGATGGTTATTTATTCTGCTCAGTGCATCTGCCAGCACATTGTCCTTCCCTGGAAGGTGGACTGCTGACAGTACAATGTTCAGGGAATAGGCCAGGGTCCATATTTTCATAGCTTCTGTGCACAGGGGTGTGGACCTTGTACCTCCCTGTTTGTTGATATAATACATAGTAGTCATGCTGTCTGTCCTGACCTGGACCACCTTTCCTTGCAGCATGCTGGCGAATGCTTGAACTGCTAGGAACACTGCCCTGAGCTCCAACAGGTTGATGTGCAGCAAAGACTCCTGCTTGAGCCAAGTACCGTGGACAGTATGCTCCCCCCCCAGGTGTGCTCCCCACCCTAGTAGGGAAGCATCTGTATTGGGCACCAGATATGGTTGCTCTTGGAGGAATGAGACCCCTTGTCTGAGGTTTTCCAGATACTGCCACCACTGGAGTGTCTGCACGAATAGAAACATAGAAACATAGAATTTGATGGCAGATAAGGACCGCTTGGCCCACCTAAGTCTGCCCATTTTCCTACCTAACAGATAAGCTACAGATCCTAGTTAACCAACAGCTTACTTCCTCCAACCCACCACTAGGACTGCCTTATGTCTGTCCCACTCATATTTGAATTCCCCCACTGTTCTTGACTCCACGACCTCCTCAGGGAGGCTGTTCCATGCATCGACAATCCTCTCCATGAAAAAATACTTCCTCACATTACCTCTGAGACATCTCCCCCCCCATCTTCAAATTGTGCCCCCTTGTTCTTGCACATCTCTTTTTCTGAAAGATGCTACCCTCTTGGACTTTGTTGATTCCCTTGAGGTACTTGAAAGTTTCTATCATGTTCCCTCTCTCCCTTCTTTCCTCAAGGGTATACATATTAAGCTCCTTTAGTCTTTTTGGTTGCCCTCCTCTGGACAGCCTCCACTCTGTCTATGTCTCTGTGGAGATGGGGTCTCCAGAACTGCACACAGTACTCCAGATGGCGTCTCACCAACTGTTTGTACAGGGGGATAACAACTTCCCGTTTTGTACTATTGATGCCTCTCCCTATGCATTCCAGTATCCCCCCAGCCTTCCTTACTGCCTTCTCACATTGCTTGCCCACCTTTAGGTCATCTGAGACAATTACCCCAGGTCCCTTTCTATTTTTATTGTTGTCAGTATCTCACCCCCCCCCCATTGTGTACTCATCCCCTGGGTTTTTGTTTCCCAGGTGCATTACCATGCACTTCTTTGCACTGAATCTGAGCTGCCATACATTTGACCATTCCTCCAACCTTGCCAAGTCCCTTCTCATCCTTTCCACCCCCGTGTATCAACCCTGTTGCAGACCTTTGTGTCATCTGCAAAGAGACATACTTTACTTTCCAGTTCCTCTGCAATGTCACTTATAAAGACATTAAAAAGGACTGGTCCCAGTACTGAACCCTGCGGTACCCCACTAGTAACCCTCCTTTCTTCACTGTGGACTCCGTTTACTACTACCCTTTGCGTCCTGTTGTCTAGCCAATTTTTTATCCAAGCTACCACCTTGGGACCCACTCCAAGGCTGGCTAACTTGTGTATTAATCTTTTGTGTGGGACTATATCAAATGCCTTGCTAAAATCTAGGTAGGCCATGTCAACAGCCCCTCCCTGGTCTACTACTTTGATCACCCAGTCAAAGAAATCTATAATATTCGTCTGACAAGACCTACCCATCGTGAATCCATGCTGCCTTGGGTCCTGTGTCCCACTGGCCTCTAGGTACTCAACAATTCTTTCCTTCAGAAGTGATTCCATCATTATTCCTACCACTGAGGTCAAACTAACTGGTCTGTAGTTTCCTGCCTCTGTCCTGCTCCCACTTTTGTGAAGAGGAATCACATCCGCCCTCCTCCAGTCCTCAGGTTAACACCCCATCCTCCCATGATTTGTTAAAGAGAGTAGTCAGCGGTGTCACTAGTTCTACTCTTAGTTCTTTTAGAATTCTTGGGTGAATCCCATCAGGCCCCATTGCTTTGTCCACCTTCAATTTTATTAGTTCTTTCAGAACCCTTTCTTCTGTAAATGGACTGGTATCGACCCCGGTCTTCAGAGTTTTTCTCTTGTTTGGTTTAGGTGCCTCCCCCTCCTCTTCCTTTGTGAATACTGAGCAGAAATATTTGTTCAATATCACTGCTTTTTCACTGTCACCCTCTGCCCACATTCCTTCCCCTTTATTAAGCCTCAGTATCCCTCCTTTGGTCTTTCTTCGCTCCCTAATGTACCTATAAAAGGTCTTATCCCCCTTCTTAATAGAGTTGGCTATCCTTTCCTCGGTTTGGGCCTTTGCTATTCTGACTACCTTCCCTGCCTCTCTGTGCTTTAACTGATAAAGATCCCTGTCCTGCTCCTTCTGTGTTTCCTTATGTTTCCTGAATGCTACCCTTTTCTCCTTAACCTTCCCTGCCACCTCTTTTGAGAACCATAGCAGTTTTTTCCTTCGTTGCGTTTTGTTGATTTGCTTTACACAAAGGCTTGCTGCCTCTGTGATGGCTGTTTTGATTACTCCCCATTGTTCCTCCACCCCTCCTACTTGCCTGTTTGTTAGTGCTCTTCTGAGGCACTCTCTCATTTTCCCAAAGTCAGCCTTCCTAAAGTCCAGTACTCTTGCTCTGGATTGTATGGCTGTGTTTATTGTGAACCACACTGTTTGGTGGTCGCTTGTTCCCAGATGGCTACTCACTTCTAAATCTGAGATTCTTTCTCCGTCCCCATTTGAGAGTACCAGGTCTAAGATTGCTCCCTCCCGAGTGGGTTCCAATACTATCTGTCTGAGGCAAGCCCCTTGTAGGGCATCAAGAATGACCATGCTCTTGGATGTGCCTGCAGCAAAGGTGCTCCAGTTAACATCTGGCATGTTCAGGTCCCTCATCAACAATATATCCTCTTTGTCTGCCATTCTAAGGACGCCTTCTATCATTTCCTTGTCCATTCCTTCCCCCTGAGATGGGGGTCTGTATACAACCCCCATGCGAATTGTGGTGCCATTTCCTGTCTCAGGGTAACCCAGAGTGCCTCATCTGCTCCCTGTTTACTCTTTAGTTCTGTTGCTTTGATCCCTTCCTTTACATAGAGAGCTACTCCTCCTCTTTACCTCCTGTCCCTCCTGTAGATTGTGTATCCTGGTATGTTGACATCCCAGTCATGGTTCTCTGTGTACCATGTTTCTGTGACTGCCACAATATCCAGGCAACCCTCTTCCATCAAGGCCACTAGTTCAGGGAGCTTGTTACCCATACTACGGGCATTGGTATTCATCACCCTCCACTTTTTGATGGCCTTACCCCTTTTAGCCCCATCCCTGTCCCTACTGCCTTTGCCTTTTTTTACATTTACCTCTGTCCTGCTCCCTAATGACTTCTCTACCTTGGTGTTTACCTCACTAATTACCGTGTTTTTTGAGGGGAGGCTGGGATTTCCCTGCTCCTTTTCAGTGCCTCCCCCCTTGGCTAGTTTAAATGCTTGCCAATAAAGCATTTAAACCTCTCACCTAGGATCCTGGTTCCCCCCCCCTCCGGACAGATGCAGACCATCGCGTTAGTGTAGGTCTGCATCCCTCCAGGTGGCTCCCCAGTCACCAATGAAGCCAAAACCTTGAGCTCCACACGGTTTTTTCAACCATTCATTGAATTCCCTGGTGAGGAGTACCCTAGCGTCACCCTTGCCAAAGACAGGCAGCACCTCTGAGAAGGTTACTGTATGCGCCACTTATCTAAGGCCCCTCCCCAACTCTTCAAACTCCTCTTGCACTGCTCTGATCCCATTCCTAGCCAGGTCATTTGTCCCTGTTTGAGTGACTGGGACCAGCTTTGATAACCTGTCTCTTTTCTGATGCCAGTAATGCTTGAGGTGATATTGAATATCCCTCATCTGAAATCTTGCTCCTAACACTGTGGCAGTTGAGGCTGCCATGTGGCCCAACAACTGGAGAAAGTGCCTGGCTGGCCTGAGACTGTGAGGCTTGAAGGAGCCTACCAGCTGCCTGAGTGCGTCTGCCCTCAGCTGAGGAAGAAAGGCCCTTCCTCTGACTGAATCCAATTCTGCTCCTATAAACTCCAGGAGCCGTCCTGGCTGCAGCACTGACTTCTGCTGGTTTATCAGGAAACCCAGGGACTGTAACAGTTCCTGTGTTAAGGCCAGAGACTGCCCCACTAAGAGCCAGTTGTCCAGGTATAGAAAAACTGCCACTCCCTGCATTCGTAGGTGTGCCACAACCACAGCCAAGCATTTTGTGAACACCCTTGGAGCAGAAGTAAAGCCGAAAGGCACTGCTCTGAATTGGTAGTGGCCTGATGGAAGTCTGAACCCGAGGAATCTTCTGTGAGACTGCCTCATTAGGATATGGAAGTAGGCATCTTTTAGATCCAAAGATGCCAGCCAGTCTCCTTGCCTTAAAGTTGGCAGAATCATTTTTAAGGTGACCATTTTGAATTCTGGTTTCAGTAAATGCCTGTTCAGGTGTCTGAGATCCAATATGGGTCACCGATCCCCTGTTTTCTTGGTTGTGAGGAAGTATCTTGAGTAAAGGCCCTTTCCTTTCTGTAAGAGAGGAACTGGCTCCACTGCTCTTAATGAAGGCAGGTTTAACACCTCCTTTTCCAGTAAGGGTGTCTCGGGGAAGGGGGTTGAAAAACTCTTGCCCTCAGTCTTGGTCTGAGTTTGAAACTGAGTGCAAGGCCCTGACCCACTACCTCCAAGACCCACCGATCCGTGGTGATGCATTGCCATTCTTGGAGATAGTAGGTCAGCCTGCCCCCTACTGAATCTGGGGAGGCAACCCAAGCAGATCCCTCAGGGTGTCTGCTTATTCTGAGGTGATGACTGGGTGCTGGGGTTAGTTCGGTTGGTGCCTCTCCTGCCCCTGCCTCTGAAGTAGCCTCTCTGCTGCTGATATTGTGGCTAGGCTTGAGGCTAGAAGAATGGCCTGTAAGGTCTGCCCCTATGATCCCTGACATGCTGCTTTTGGGGGGTAGGAGAGTTTTCCTTAGCAACAGCACTTTGGTATGCTGCTTTGTATTCATCCATCTTCCTCATGTAAGCCTTAGTCTGCTGTCCGAACAGAGACGAAGGCTCAAATGGGAAGTCCATGGCTTTGGACTGGGTATCTTGTGTAAGACTGGTAGTCCATAGCCAAACAAATCTCCTGAGAGGCACCGAGGAAGCCATCTGCCTGGCTGCAGTGTCAATGCTATCCACTGCCATTCTAAATTGGACCTTGGAGGCCTCTACCCCTCTCTTGGCAGCTTTCTCCAGGTCTGCTGCCATTGGTGCTGGCACAGATTTTGTAATCTCCAGCACAATGTCCCAGAGTGTCCTTTGGTGCCTGGCAACATAGGCCAAGTATGAAGCCTGCCTAATTGCCAGGGAGGAACCCAGATATTGCTTCTTTGCAACAGAATCCAGCTTTCTGGAATCTTTGTCAGGAGGGTGTGATGCTAGGGGAATGCCTGCTTTATCAAAGGCTGCTGCCTGTACCATACCCTCATGGCTAGGGTGACCGAACAAGAACTCGGCCCCATCCTTAGCCACCCAATATTTCTTATCCACCTTTCTATCAACTGGTGGAATAGAGGTTGGGGTATGCAGGATTTTCAGAACCTGCTTCTTCAGGGACTTGTGGATGGGCAGCAAAGCTCTTTTAGGAGCCTGAACATCCACCATATCTCTACAGTCCTGTTCCTCCTCATTATCAGTTGATTCCAGTGTGGGAAAGTCCAGGGACTGAGCATCTGTTTAACAAATTTAAAATGAGAGGTAAAGTCCTTGGTTCCCTTGTCAGGGGAGTCAGGACGATGAGGATCAGGTGAAATATCCGGATCAATGGGTTCACCATAGTCCTCATCCTCATCATCGTCAGCACCATCATCATAATCCTCAACAAAAGTGTCCAACTCGTGTTCCAAGGAACCAGGAACCAGAGTGGAACTTGAGGCATCCAAATGTGGCCGCTTTGAAACCTGAACTGGGGTTACCGGTTGAAGCGACTGAATTATTCTAATAGCATTTGCTATTTCCTCAGTGGTTGGAACCAGGGTACTTAGCTGCGGTTCAACCGCTGAATGTTTTTTTTTTTCCTCTTTCCTGCAGTTGCCGGGTTAACGGTAGGGTCGGCAGGTCTCTTTTTGGCTGAAGAACCATCACCCTTGTCAGAGGGCTAATCCTCCGGGTTCTTCTTGGCCAGAAATCGGTTTGTCTGCAGCCAGTTCAGCAGCCTTCTCGGACATCTTCTCCTGCAGTTGTTTTAAGCGCCTCTCAAGCATCGACTGAGGGAAGCTTTTACAGATATCACAATCCCCTTTGAGGTGGTCAAACCCCAAACAAAACACACAAATAAGATGAGGATCTACTTTTGCGAATGGTTCCCCACATTCTGTACAATGTTGGAAACCTGTGGGGCCTGTTCGCTTCTTGGTCTGTGACATTGATCAGTTGTAAAAAAATTAACTAGACCGAGAATTACCCCGGTAAATTTAAACTATGAAAAACCGCCTTACTGGACGGTAACCAGTAAATTTAACTTAAATAAAGACACAAAATAATATTGGTTCCTTCCCAGTTGGAAGAACAGAGGAGGAACTGAAAGAAAAAATTACTCACCTTAGTAATTATGTTTCTTCTAATGGAGTCTTGCTGTATTCTGAAAATTGCAGTTAGCTCCAGCACTTGAACTGCCCCGGAGAGTGAAGGGTTAAAATTATATGCCAGGCATAGAACGTTGGGCTTGAGCTCGGTTGAAAACTCTGTCTATAATACTTTGAAACCAAACTGTCAGATTCTTATGAGCTAAAACTCACTGACTAGATAATGTGGAAATTGTAAAATTCCTACTAGCTAACTGGCAACAAAGGCTTTAGATTCCTAAAAGACTCAAGTCAGGAAACCCAAAGACCAAAAACCAAGAAATAAAGCATAACAACTCTTAACTAATCAAAACACAAAGCACCCAACACAACAGAAAGTGGGCTGAAGACACCCCTGCAGTGCAACACTGCACCTGCCCACCCACTTCCCAAAACAGGTTCTGAGAGAGGAGGCAGGGAGGGAGGTCAGAATACAGCAAGACTCCATTAGAAGAAACATAATTACTAAGGTGAGTCATTTTTTCTTCAAACAACATAAAGTCTTGCTGTATTCTGACAACTGCAGACTACCAAGCAGTACCTCCAAGAAGGGACAGAAGCTACTTTGGGAATAGGTAATAAGTACTGCTATGCCAAACCTAGCATCACTCCTAGCCTGGATATACAGAGAGTAATGCTTGGTGAAGGTATGAACTGTTTTCCAGGTAGCTGCTTGGCAAATTTCTAACAAAGGAATATCCCTGGCCGCAGCCAGAGATGCAGCTGTACCTCTAGTGGAATGAACCCTCAGGTCAGAGGGTGAAATTTTTCCCAGTTTCTCATAGCAGAATTGGATACAGGACACAATCCACCTGGCAATGGTTCTCTTGACGGCAGGTTTGCCCTTACCTACTTCCCCATAAGTGAGGAACAACTGGAGGGAGCCAAACCTGTGACCCTTTGTACGTTCTATGTAGTAACTAAGGGCCCTTTGAAAATCTAAACTGTGTAGCCTCCGCTCTCCTGAGGAGGTATGATCAGTGAAGAACACAGAAAGAGACACAGATTGGTTTAAGTGGAAATCAGAAACCACTTTAGGTTAAGAACCTTCTACTGGTTCTAAGGACCACCTTATCTCTATGGAATGAAATGAAGTCAGGCTCAACTGACAGGGCTTACAATTCACGGATACGTCTGACAGAGGTAACAGCAACCAAAAACGCAATTTTCCAAGTCAAGTACTTGAGCTCTGCTGAGGACATAGGCTCAAAGGGGGGTTGCATAAACTGAGCAATGCAAATATTCAAATCCCAGGCAGGAGCAGGATCCCTAAAAGGGGGACTGGTATGAAGCAATCCTTTGAAAAATTTACAGAATACAGGGTGAGATGACAGAGAGGAAGACTTCCCCCAGTGACAGGAGAGTGGAAACAGCTGACAAATGAACTTTGAGAGTAGCTGGTTTGAGGCCTAGGCCATTAAGGTGAACCATATAATCCAGAACTGTTCACAACTTTAACCGACTTTGAACCGAGCAGATGGAGAAATCTCCGGAGTGACTGTTCAGTGAGGCGGAGTAAAGAATCTGACGGTTTGGTTTCAAAGTATTACAGACACGAGTTTTCAACCGAGCTCGAGCCCAACGTTCTATGCCTCTCCGGGGCAGTTCAAGTGCTGGAGCTAACTGCAATTGTCAGAATACAGCAAGACTTCATGTTGTTTGAAAGACTTACCAAAACTACAGTAATCTTACTAATTGTACCTGTGAACCAAGGACAGTGCTTCAAAAATCGAAATAAAGTACACAGAATTTAAAATAAACAGAGAAAATAATCTCTTCAGTTAGAGTGAAGGAGAGCTCTTCGGAGATGTGTTACTGAGACAAGCAAAGTAAAGAATCTGACAGTTGCAGGATAGTGCAACCAGGGACAGGGATATGAAAACTGAGCTTGAGCCTAACATTCCACTATTAGCATAGGTTCTATTAACCATTTCGGCTCTGGGGCAGTCCTATGGTGAGACCATACTGCATTTGTCAGAATACAGTAAGATTTCCTGTGGTTTGAAAATGACAATTACCAAGAACTTACCGTAACAGTAGATCTTCGAGAGAGGTTCCTGCAGTAGGTCTTTACACTTAGATCTGAGTCCCCTGGCATCAGGACTGCGCGGCAAATTTTTAGCTAGCTATCATTAGCAGGGGACCGCCCCCAGCATCACCTGATCATGCATCAGCATGACAGTATATAGGGGTCAGTCCCCACGCCCGCCCTCCAGTTCTCCCACCACAGACCTCCGAAGAGGAAATAGGAAAAAGGAGTAAAGACAACTCCTTAGGCCCTGGGCTCCGGAAGAGAAGGCTTGGGACAGGAAAAGAGGATAAACTTAACAGGAGCTAGGGGAAGGTGGGTGGGAAACCTAGACCTACTGCAGGAACCTCTCTCGAAGATCTACTGTTACAGTAAGTTCTTACGTAACTGTCATCTTACTTCGAGAGGGTTCCTGCAGTAGGTCTTTACACACAGGACTGAATATCAAGCAGTCAAAAATAATGAAGTCGGAGAATAAGATCCAGGAGGAAGGAGAGCCTGCCAACTAGAAACCTTCTTAAGAAAGAAGGCCTTGTAGAATGGCGAGGCCGAAACCAACTCTATGCCTAGAGGCAATGTCCAGACTGTAATGCTTGGTGAGTGTATGGACAGAGGACCAAGTGGCCGCTGCACAACTATCTGCTGTGGACACATTCCTGAGAAAGCCATCGAAGCAGCCATGCCTCGAGCAGAATGGCCTTTCACCTGCCCCGGAAGGGGCTTCTCGTATTTGTTGTACATGTACGAGATGCAGTCAACCAATCATTTTGACAAACCCTGTCTGGAGACTGCCTTGCCCTGACAATTGGGAGCGAAGGTCACAAACAACTGGTCAGACTTTCAAGCCTCTTTGGTCTTAAGAGATGTAGTATCTCAGAGTCCTGTGCACATCTGAAGTGTGCAGAAGGTATTCCCTCCTACTGGAATACTGTGAATAAAAAAATGGCAATTTAACATTCTGGTTTAAATTCCGAAACAACTTTTGGAAGAAAGGAAGGGTTAGTCTTCAAAGCCA
The DNA here is from genome assembly GCA_016271365.2 of Neoceratodus forsteri. Lineage (NCBI taxonomy): Eukaryota > Metazoa > Chordata > Ceratodontiformes > Ceratodontidae > Neoceratodus > Neoceratodus forsteri. The sequence goes on from CM028138.1 coordinate 427,492,582, forward strand.
CCCAGTCTCTGTGGAAAATCAAGTAAGGCTCCTTACAAACGAGGGCCTGAAGCTCAGAAATCCTTTGAGCTGAGGTTACAACTTGCTGCCGGCTCAAAAGGGGACAAAGTAAGTTTTTCCAAAATAAAATTTAAATCCCAGGGGGGTACCGGATTCTGGACCGGAGGCTTAAGGTGAAGGATCCCCTTCAAAAAGGTTCTGGAGACCTCCAACTGGGCAAGGGTTTTGCCCTCCACCGGAAGGTGGTAGCCTGAAACCGTAGATAGATGGACCTTCAGAGAAGAATAACTGAGGCCCGAATCGGACAGTTGCAAGAGGTACTCAAGGATCTGGGAAGTCGAGCAAGAGAATGGATCTAGGCCATTGGCCATGGCCCAAATAAAGAATCTCTTCCACTTCATGGCATACATGGATCGAGTAGACTGTTTTCCAGCCTCTACTAGAACCTGAGTGACTTGAAAAGAGATGCCATAATGGGAGACAGCTAAGTCCAAAGGTGTCACGCATGCAGGTGGAGAGACTTGAGGCTCGGGTATACCAGGCTGCCCTGCTCCTGAGACAGAAGGTCGTGGGAGAGAGGAAGCGGTACTGGGGGTTTCAATGTCAGCTGCTATAGCAGAGGGAACCAAATCTGCCGAGGCCAAAAAGGGGCTATTAGAATCATATGAGCCCCTTCTGCCTGAAGCTTCTGCAGAACCGGAAAGGGAGGGGAAAGCATACAGAAATCTCCTGTCCAGGATAGAGACAGTGCGTCTCACACAAAAAAAAAACACGCCCAGGAGCGAGCGAGCAAAAGTTGGGTAGTTTTGCGCTGGATGAGGAGGCGAATAAATCTATTTCTAGCCGACGCCATTGAAGGAAGAGGTCTTCCACTACTTCCTCCTTCAGCTCCCACTCGTGAGCCCGTGCAACAGTGCGGCTGAGACTATCCGCCAGGATGTTGAGAACTCCTGGAACATGGACTGCTATCAATGACAGACCATGCTGGACTGCCCGGTACCACACCCGCATCGAATCCCTGCAAAGGGGGTATGATCGGGTGCCTCCCTGCTTGTTTATGTACCAGACTGTAGCTGTGTTGTCAGTCTAGACCAAAAGTGTTCCCAGCATCAAGAGGGGCTGGAATGTAAGGACAGCATAGAGCACCACTCTCATCTCCAGAATACTGACATGTACATGTTCCTCTAGTTGGAGACCAAGTCCCCTGCGTTCGGTGGTCTCCCAGGTGAGCACCCCATCCCTGGCCCAAGGCATCAGTTGTCAGGGTCATGGAGGGGGATGGGTGGGGTGAAAGGGGATCCCCAACAAAAGGTTGGAAGGGTCCTGCCACCATAGGAGATCCCTCTTCAGGCTACTGGAGACTAGGACCATATGGTCCATGTCGTCCAGACGTTGATCCCACTGGACCCGGAAGGACCACTGGGTCACCCTCATGTGCTATCTGGCCAAAGGGACTGTGAGTATGGCAGCTGCCATTAGACCCAACAGGCGGAGAACAGAGCGTGCCTTGGTCCGCCGGGAGGAGGATACCAACGCCACCTGTTGCACCAGAGTTTCCGCCCTGTCCATAGGCAAGAAGGTCCTGCCCTGAACAGTGTCCAGCACTGCTCGATGAACTGGAGTAGCTGGGAGGGGTGAAAGTTGAGACTTGGGAACATTCACAGTGATGCAAAGTCTGGAGAAAAGGTCCATGGTGGAGGACAGGGAAACCCTCAGACAGTCCTGTGACAGTGCTGACAGCAGCCAGATACCCAGGTAAAGGAACACATAAATCCCCTTGTAGCGTTAGGCCACGTCCACCACCGCTAGGCACTTGGTAAAAACTAGAGGTGCCGAAGAAAGGTCAAAAGGGAAGGTCTTGAACTGATAATGGTTCTTCTGAAAGGAGAATCTCAGAAAGTGGTGGTGGGCCTGGAGGATAGGGATATGCAGGAAAGCATCCTGCATATCCAGGGAGCACAGCCATTGGTTCTGTTGGAGCAGGGGTAAGAGTCCCAAGAGTGTCAACATACACAATCTCTTGTATTCTACAAAGAGACTGAGTAGGCGGAGATCTAGAATAGGCCTCAGATCTCCCATCTTTTTGGGAACTAGGAAGAAGTGGGAGTAGTATCCCCTTCCTATTTGCCCTGGCAGAACCGGCTCTAAGGCTGATTTCTGAAGCAGAGCCTGGATTTCCTGATGGACAAGATTTAGATGTCCTGACGGGTAGTGAGATCTGCCCGGTGAGTTGTCCAGGGGTCTGCCCAGCAACTCGATTGAGTGTCCTCTTGCTACTAGCTGAAGGATCCAAACATCTTCGGTTATCGTCCTCCATTCTTCCAGGTGGAAGGCGAACCTTCCTCCGACTGGTTCCTTGGGAGGGACCCCCTTGTGTCAGGACACTGAGGGAAGTGCCACTTTGCCGCCCCCGGCAGTCTTTTGGAATGTTGCCGGAGGAGTCTGGGGGTCTGAACCAGAGGCGTGACACTTACCCTGTCACTTACCTTGGTTCTGCCTCTGTGGGCGGGGGCGCGATGAAAGGACTGCTTGGGGTTTTCTCCCGAGTGGTACATGGAGCGGACGCCCCAAGTGACCTATCGCTGTCCTGTAGCTCTGTGATTATGTCCTTTGTGTCTCCAAACAGGACGGGCCCCTGAAGGTGGTATCCAGGGTGCTCTGGACGCCTTGCTCCAGTCCCACAAGACGAGTCAAGCAGTGCCTCAAACAAATGCCTGATAGTATGCACTGGGCCACTGAGATCACCGTAGTTATAAGTGGCCCTTAAGGCATGGCGGCAAGAAGATTTATTCAATCTTACTTTTTCCAAGAGCCGATTTCTGAGGTCCTTGTCTGGAATCTCCTGCAGGTACTTCTTCAAATCGGACAAGGCCGATTTCTGGAAGGATACCATATGGGCTACGTAATTCAATGACCTGATGGCGCAGGTTGATAAAGAATAAATGTTGCGTCCATACCGATCCATTTGTTTGGATTCTTTATCTGGAGGAGAAGCACTCAGGTGTTTCGGCTGTGGCGACCTGTCATAGTCCTCGGTGATGACCATACAGTCGGCCTTTGGTTGACCGGTCAAATGACCAACCCCTTCCTCGGGGTGATATGTTCGATTGGCTTTTTTGGAGACAGCCAGGACAGGGGACGGCTGTTGCCAAATTGCAGAGGTAAGATCCTCATGTGGTCCTGTCCATGGAGGAATAGGGAGGGATTCCATTAGTGAGGTCTAGATGTTCTGCCAGACGTTTTCTCTTGGGGTCCAACTCCTAAGACGCCCAGCCACAGGCCTGTTTGATGGACCTCAAGAGTTCCTCGAAGGATGGATCCTCCAGTGGAGACTTAGTGGATTTCTTAGGCTAGGGTTCAATGGGGGGAGTGAGATTCCGAGTGACCAACTGACTCGGTGTCGGATTCAGAATCAGAGGACTCCGGCCCGCTGGGTAAAGGGGTAACGTCTAGGACCATCTGCATCACCCGTGCTCCCGGGGGGGGGTCCAAAGAATGCCCGCCCAAACCCTTGTCTGATGCCCTGTCCAAGGAAGGGCTCCTGGTGATGGCCTTATGAGTCAGAGTGGGGACCACGACCATGTGGGGTTGTCCCAATTCCTGCAGGAGCTGGGATTTTGCATCCTGCCACCATGCTGGAATGGAAGTGGGTGGTTCCAGTTGGGGAGGGGGTGGAGGAAAAGGCGGAGGGGGTGGTGGAGGCTGGAATCCTGGGTACCCTGTAGAGTAGGAAAGGTAGCCAGGAGGTTGGTACCAATAGTGGTACAGTTGGTGACCCTGGTAGAAGTGACCCAGCACGGGTATCCAGCTTGCGGCGGATAGCCAGAAAAGTGACCTGTAGGACCCGAAGGAGATGGGGCAGAGGGTCCAGGGATAGGCGGTGCAGAAGGACCACTGGGTGGGATAGGATCCGTCGGCAGGCCTGGGGTCTCAATCGGGACCCCAGAAGGGCCAGAACATTGCTCCGGCTTCAGAGCAGGAAAGCCCTAGTCCATGTCAATATTAGTAGTATGGATCGGGGAATGGCCTGGCATCAGGGTAGGCAGGTGACCAGACGCCTGGTCTGAGAAAGGCGAGGGAGAAAAGGGGATAGACAGCCCCATTGCCAGATCCGGCCCAGAGGCTGTAGTCTCAGAATGGGTGCCTGACGCAGGAGAGGTCTCCTGGACTGCTACTCTCGGTTCCCTGGCTGGGAAAAATGAGTCATCGAGCAGCGTCAGTAAATCCCGTGGAGGAGAACCTTCACAGGAAGGAGGCCTGGAGGCTCGTCCTGTGCAACATCGGAGACCACAGGGGTGTCCAAATGGAGGGCACTTGCCAGTCGGTCAACGGACAAGCCAACGACCAACTTATTGTCGGAGACCCTGCAGGCGTTGGAGGAGCAGATGTCCGACTTACAGGCGGCAGTTGGGCCCACAACAGCTGGGGAGCTGGAGTGGGGTGCAGCACCTGAGGCCAAGCTCCCGATGGGAGAACCAGAGGAAGACTTAGTGGCCGAGCCTTCAACAGGACCTGAAGTGTTCCCCAGAGAGGAGCACCCTGACTGCCCACTGACCAAGGGCAGAGGGGGAGAAGGCATCCAATCCGCCGGAATGGATGGCGACCTTTGAGGCAAAGTACTCACCAAGGTGGAGGCCTCACTCGCTGCAGTGTCAGCTGTCTGATGACGATGGCATGGAGAACGATCTCGCTCCTGGCACTTCTCCTTTCGCTTTTTCCTGTAAGTGGGTGAAGAAGCGCGTTCCCTCAGCTCCTGGAACTCTTTTTCCATAGATGTGAAGAGAGACTTCAAGAGGTGAGCGTTGAGGGCCTTCTGGCGATGGGTGCGTGTGGCCTGGTTAAATGACTGGCAGATATTATAATCTGCCACCCAGTGCTTAGGGCCCAGGCAAAGAACGCAGCTGGAGTGGTTACTGTGCGGGATTCGGGCACCACACTGTGAGCACTTTTTGTTTATCCTCGAAGACATACTGTACACTGAGGTGAAAAGTAAAAACTTGTATGCTAGTGAAAAGAAATGGTGGACAACTGAGCTAGTTCACTGCGAGGGTCCAACCAGTTCAGGTCGATGGCGGGAAAGAACTGGAGGGTGGATGTGGGGATCGCCCCCTATATACTATCATGCTGACGCATGATCAGGGGACACCGGGGCGGTCCACCACCAATGATTGCTAGCTAGAAATTTGCCATGTGGTCCTGACGCCAGGGGATGCGGTCCTATGTGTAAAGACCTACTGCAGGAACCCTCTTGAATTAAGATAGACAGGTTCTGGAGTTTTGAAGCAGAACTGAAGCAGATTTGTGTTGAGTGGGGACGCAAAAAGGTCCAGGTCTGGAACACCCCACTCATCGAAGAGTGACTTCACGACACCTGGTGCTAACGACCACTCGAGAGGATCCATGTATGTCCTGCCGAGGTGGTCCACCAGATCGATCAGAGTCCCTGACAGGTAAAAGTAAAGTTATGTAGGACCTTACCGTAACAGTAGCTCTTCGAGAGAGATTCCTGCAGTAGGTCATAACATATAGGACTGTGCCCACGGCGTCAGGACCCCACAACAAACTTTTGCTAGCGATGTCTGGCAGGGGACAGCCCAATCGACGTCAAGTGACAGACGTCAGCGTAACCCTATATAGTGGGCAGTCCCCACACCTGCCTTTCATTCTCCTGCCGGAGACCCAGAAGGGTATGACGGGAGAAAGGATGGAAATCCTGGAGCTCCATCCAGAACAGCCTGTAAAAAATACAGAAAGCTGGGGGAAGGAGGGAGGGAAAGTGTGACCTACTGCAGGAATCTCTCTCGGAGGTCTACTGTTACGTAAGTTCTTATGTAACTGTACTATCTTACCTCGAGAGGGTTCCTGCAGTAGGTCATAACATATAGGACTGAATCCCAAGCAGTCACCCTCAGTGAGACCCACTGAAACAAGGGAGGAGGAAGGATAACTGACTAACCCGAGCAGGTCTAAGACAGCAGATACTGCAAAACGGCTACGCCAAATCCAGCCCTACGCATGCTCAGAGGCAATGTCCAAACTGTAATGCTTCGTGAAGGTGTGGACTGAACTCCAGGTAGCTGCAGCGCAAATCTCAGCTGCCGAAACATGTTTTTAGGAAGGCTACGGAAGTAGCCATACCCCTAGTGGAGTGAACTCTGACCTCCCCCAGAAGAGGTTTATCGTAATTCTGGTAACAGAAACGGATGCAGTTAGCCAACCATTTGGACAAACACTGCTTAGAAACTGCCAACCCCAGGGTTCTGGAGGCAAAGGAGACAAACAACTGATCTGCTTAGCGGACATCTTTGGTGCTGTGGACGTAGTAATGCAAAATCCTATGTACATCCAATGTATGCAGAAGAGCCTCACTCTTATTTGAATGAACAGGGTAGTACACTGGCAGCTCAACAGTCTGGTTCAATGTGAACTCAGAAACCATCTTGGGAAGAAACTTAGGATTTGCTCGCAGGACCGCCCGGTCTCTGGGAAAAATTAAATAAGGCTCCTTACACATCAGGGCCTGAAGCTCAGAAGTCCTTCGAGCAGAAGTAACAGCAACTAAAAAGAGCGCTTTCCAAGATAGGTAGCACATGTCACAGCTTACTGCCAGTTCAAAAGGAGGTAATGTAAGCTTTTCTAAAATAAAATTCAAATCCCAAGGTGGGGTAGGGTTGCAGATAGGGGGCTTCAAGTGGAAGATCCCTTTCAAAAAAGTTTTGTAGCTCTCCAGTTGTGCAACAGTTTCCCCGTCCACCAATGTATGATAGGTAGAAATAGCAGACAGGTGGACTTTGAGAGAGGAATAGCTTAGACCAGAGTCAGACAGGTGCAAACGGTACTCCATTACCCGGGGCACCAAGCAGGAAAAGGGGACCCAACCTCTAGCGGCCGCCCAAATGGAAAAGTGCTTCCATTTCATAGCATAGGTAGACCTAGTAGAAGGCTTTCTACCTTCCACTAAGACTTGGGCGACCCTCTGGGAGACTCCAAAACACAACACAATTATGTCTGAAGGAGCCACGCATGAAGATGTAGTGACCTGAGTCCTGGGTGCACTAGTCTGCCCTGTTCCTGCGTTAACAGATCGTGTTGAAGTGGAAGGGGTACTGGGGGTTCCACAGCCAACTGTTGCAGGAGTGGAAACCAAATCTGCCTGGGCCAGAGGGGGGCTATCAGGAGCATCTGAGTGCCCTCTGTCTGAAGCTTCAGTAGGACACACTGTAGAATGGGAGGGAAGAAAAAATTACTCACCTTAGTAATTATGTTTCTTCTAATGGAGTCCTCCTGTATTCTGACAATTGCAGTGATTCCCAACCTTTGAACTGCCCCAGAGAACAAATAGTTAACTTTCTAGGCAGGGCATAGAATGCTGAGCTCGAACTCAGTTGAAGTCTCTGTCTGGAGTGATTCAAACCTAAACCGTCAGATCTTACGAGCCCAACTAAAGTAAAAATTCTATGTGAAAATTGTAAAAATTCTTACTAGCCAACTGGCTGAAAAAAGTTTTGGATTCCCAAGGAAGACTCAAGTCAGGAAACCCAACAACCAAAACCCAATGTACTACAAATAATCATAAACCAGCACCCAAACCAAAAGGAGGAGGGTGCAAGCAAAAAACACCTCTGGGGTGCAACACTGCACCTGTCCACCCACTTCCCAAAAACAGGTTCTGAGAGGGGAGGCAGGAAGGGAGGTCAGAATATAGCAAGACTCCATTAGAAGAAATATAATTACTAAGGTGAGTAATTTTTTCTTCAAACAACATGAAGTCTTGCTGTATTCTGACAATTGCAGACTACCAAGCAGCACCTCAAAGGAGGAGGGACAGAACCTACTTTGGTAACAGGTTCTGAAGTACTGCTGTGCCAAACCGAGCATCACTCCTAGCCTGGATATCCAGAGAGTAATGCTTGGTAAAGGTATGGACTGTTTTCCAGGTGGCTGCTTGACAAATTTCTAAGAGAGGAATATCCCTGGCAGCAGCCAGGGAAGCAGCTGTACCTCTTGTGGAAAGAGCCCTCTGGCCTGAGGGTGGAATTTTTCTCAGTTTTTCATAGCAGAATTGTATACAAGACACAATCCACGTGGCAATACATCTTTTGGTGGCAGGTTTACCCTTTCTCACTTCTCCATAAGTGAGGAACAACTGGGGGGAGTCAAACCTGTGACCCTTGGTACACACTATGTAGTAACTGAGGGCTCTTTTAACATCTAAACTGTGTAGCCTCCTCTCTCCTGAGGAAGAATGATCAGTGAAGAAAACAGGGAGAGACAGACTGGTTTAAATGGAAGTCTGAAACCACTTTGGGCAAGAACCTTCTATAGGTTCTAAGGACCACTTTATCCCTGTGAAATGAGATAAAATCAGATTCCACTGACAGGGCTTGCAATTCACTGATACGCCTGGCAGAGGTAATGGCTACCAGGAACACAGTTTTCCAAGTCAAGTACTTAAGCTCTGCTGAAGACATAGGCTCAAAGGGGGGTTGCATGAGTTGAGCAATGCAAACATTCAAATCCCAGGCAGGGGCAGGGTCTCTAAAAGGAGGATTGGTGTGAAGCAATCCTTTAAAAAAATTTACAGAACACAGGATGGTAAGATAGTGAGGAAGACTTCCCCACTGACAAAAACGCAGAAACAGCTGACAAGTGTACCTTGAGAGTAGCTGGTCTGAGGCCTAGGCCATTAAGATGGACCATATAATCCAGAACCACAGGCAATTCAGCAGTGTCTGGAGAAACATGCTTCTTAGAACACCAAATGCTGAATTTTTTTCATTTGGAGTTGTAAGTCTTTCTGGTGGAGGGCTTTCGAGAAGCATTGAGGATATCCAGAGCCCCTTGGGAAAGATGCAGATCTGCAAACTCTAACTCTTCAAGAGCCATGCTTTGAGATTGAGAGACTGAAGACTGAGGTACCAAATCCTTCCCTGAGAGGATGTTAACAGGTTGTAATTCCTGGGAAGAGACAGGGGAAGATGGACTGCTAGGGACAACAACAGGGGGTACCAGGGCTGTCTGGCCCAATCAGAATCACCTTGCAAGGTTGAGACCTTATTTTTACCAAAACTTTGAACAGGAGTGGGAAGGGGGGAAAAGCATACAGAAACTTCCCTTCCCAATTCAGGATCAGGGCATCCAGAGGTTCTGAGCCCAAGACTGGAGGTCTGCAACAAAAGAGAGGGAGTTGGTGATTGTCTGGGGCTGCAAAGAGATCTATCTCTGGAGTGCCCCACCTTGAGAATATCACTTTCAACACCTGAGGGTCCAGGGACCATTCGTGATGGCCCTGAGAAATCCTGCTCAGTGCATCTGCTAGCACATTGTCCTTGCCTGGAAGGTGAACTGCTACAAGAGAGGTTTGCAGGGAATAAGCCAGAGACCACAACTTCATGACTTCTGTGCACAAGGCCGTGGACCGAGTGCCTCCCTGCTTGCTGATGTACCACATGGTGGTGGTGTTGCCTGTTCTGACTTGAACCACCTTGTTCTGTACTGACTGTGAGAATGCTTTTAGATCCAGAAAAACTGCCCTGAGCTCTAGAAGACTGATGTGGAGAAGGGATTCTTGGGGGGGACCACAGCCCCTGGGCAGTAAGGGACAAGGCTGAGCAACAAAAGGAACACCTTGTCTTAAATTGTCCTGATCCTGCCACCACTGGAGGGACTGGATCAAGGTCAGAGTCACTGGGATCAGTTTGGTAAGGGAATCCTTCCTCTGAGACCAGAACGCTTCTCAGGTGAAACTGAATATCCCTCATCTGGAATCTTGCCCCTTGGACCACTGCTGCTGAAGCAGCCATGTGGCCCAAGAGCTGGAGGTAATGCCTTGCTGGTCGAGATACCCAAAGGGTGAAGGAAGAAGCTACGAATAATAATAATAATAAGAAGAAGAACCCTTGTCCTGTCTAAAGGAAGAAAGGCTCTTGCTCTGAGTGTGTCCAGTTCTGCCCCATAAAGGGAAGAAGCTGGACTGGTTTGAGAACTGACTTGGGAAGGTTGAGAAGAAATCCTAGAGAAGTGAGCACTTGCTGGGTCACTTGCAGGTGAGACTTGACTTGGTCTGGAGACTGACCCACTATTAGCCAATCGTCCAGATATGGAAAAATGGAAATCTTTTTGCCTTCTTAGAAAGGCAACTACTACTGCCAGGCACTTTGTGAAAACCCTTGGGGCTGAGGTTAGGCCAAAGGGCATTGCTCTGAACTGATAATGGCCTGAGGGCAACTCGAACCTGAGGTACTTTCTGTGGGAGCACCTGATGGGAATGTGAAAGTAGGCATCTTTGAGGTCCAGGGAGGCTAGCCAGTCCCCTGGCCTTAGAGATGGAAGGATTATTCCCAGAGTTGTCATCTTGAACTTTGGTTTTAAAAGATGTTTGTTTAGATATCTTAGGTCTAGGATGGGGCGCCACTCCCCTGTCTTTTTGGGGGTCAGGAAGTACCTGGAGTACAGTCCTTTGCCCCAGTGTAGAGTAGATACTCTCTCTCTCTATAGCTCTTAAAGCTAGGAGAGAAGAAACCTCTGCCTCTAGGGGCAAGGGTTTCCTAGAGATTTGCAGGTGGAAAAGATCTGGCTCTCATCTTTGGAAATTTTTTGAAGCTGGGAACCAGTCCCTGGCCTACTACTTCCAGGACCCACTTGTCTGATGTAACAGACATCCAGTCCTGGACAAAGTAAGCCGGCCTGCCCCCTACTGGAATAAGAGAGTCGACCCGGGCAGGCCCATCAGGGTGTCTGCTTGGCAGGGGCTTTAGGCTGAGGAGTGGATGCAGCCCTGTTCATCCACCTTCTGCCTCTCCCTCTGAAGAACCCCCTCTAAGAAAAGGAAGAAGAGGCATGTGCTTGGTAAAAAGGCCTTTGAAAAGGCCTGCCCCTAGACTGCTGCCTTTGAGGAATTGCCTGCCTTTCCTTGGCCTGAGCACTCCTGTAAGTGGTCCTGTACTCATCCATTTTCTTCATGTAATTCTCTGTCTGCTCCCCAGAGAATTACCCACTACAGGAAAATCCATAGTCTTAGACTGGGTGTCCTGCGAGAGGCTAGTACATCTGAGCCAAGCCATCCTCCGAAGAGCCACAGATGTAGCCATGACTCTTGATGACGCATCATTAGAGTCCACAGCAGCATGAAACTGAACCTTAGATGCCTCAATCCCATCTGCAGCCACCGCCTCCAGCTCCTTGGTTAGCTGGGGGGGGAGGCCTGTTTAGCCAGTGCCAGTACAGTGTCCCACCTGGACTTCTGGTACCTGGCTGTATAGGCCATGTAATTCGCCTGCCTGAGTCCCAAAGACGATGCCATGTACTGTTTCTTTGCCATGGCATCAATCTTCCTGGAGTCCTTCTCAGGGGGGGTGTGAAGCCAAGGGAATATTTGCCTTGTCACAGGCAGCAGCCTGCACTACCCCAACATGGCTGCACTGTTGATATAAGAACTCCATGTCTGAGCCTGCAAGTGTATACCTCTTGTCCATACTTCTATCCACAGGAGGTATAGTGTCAGCAGACTAAGATTTTTTTGTGTCCGTTTCCCAAAAGATTTATGGAGGGGGAATAGACAGTCTCCTGGACTCTGGGATGTCCATCATCTCTACATAATCAGGCTCCTCTTGATCTTCCACAGCCTCCACCATAGGAAGCTGGAGGGTTTCAGCCACCTTTCTGTAAAACAAAGTGAGAAGGGGACTCAGAAAGCCTAGGAGGGGAAACACCTGAAGGTCCATCTGGGGAGATGTCCGGTTCCACAGGCACATCCAGACCTTCACTTACATCATCATCCTCAAATTCCCCTTCCTCTTCATATTCCGGTTCATAAAAATCTTCAAGGGTATACTCTTGAACCGGGGGAACCAACCGAACTGAACCCCTGCCAGAAAGAGCCGGATCGGTCGGAACCGGACGGAGCGATTCCACAATTTGAATCGCTCTGTGCTATCTCTTCAGCGGTCGGAACATGAACCTCTGGATCCGAACCGGTCGATTTATCTTTGCGTTTTGTTGGAACCGATCTCGGAATCGGCTTCCTTGCCCGGCACGCCCTGGTCAGAGGGTGCACTTCTTGTGGTTCGGGTCGAATCAACCGGGTTGGCCATCCAGGCCAGCAGACTTTCGGCCTCCTTTTCCTCAGTCTACCTAATCTCTTCTCAAGGGTAGATTTGGGAACGTTTTTACATATTTGACAGTCTGAATCGAGGTGGTCAAACCCCAGACAATAAACACAGGTGGTGTGGGATTGGCCTTAGCAAATACCTCCCCACACTCACTGCAGTGTTGAAACCCAGTGGGCCAGTTTTTTTTCTTGGGTTTCTCAGACATGGCCAACCTAACCAGTCTTACCCTTTTTTCGGCAACCGCCAGGAAAGACTCCCTTATCGGTTCCTAACCGTGTCACGGGTATTGGAAAAAAAAGGTTCAAAACACTTTTTTTTTTTTTTTAAAGAACCGATAAGAACCGGTAACCACACACTAAGTAAACAAGATTTCACTATCAAATGGCCGGTTCAGCCGAACCGAGGGGCACTTTTACAAGTTCCACACAGACAAACAGTACAATTTCTATCCAGTACTCACGGCACCACAGACAGAGACTGAATCGACTATGTGGATACTTTTTTCGGTTTAAAAACCGACTTAAACTGAAAACTTTAACCGACTTCGAACCGAGCTGAAGGAGAAATCTCTGGAGCGACCGTTCAGTGAGGCGGAGTAAAGAATCTGACGGTTTAGGTTTGAATCACTCCAGACAGAGACTTCAACTGAGCTTGAGCTCAGCATTCTATGCCCTGCATAGAAAGTTAACTATTTGTTCTCCGGGGCAGTTCAAAGGTTGGGAATCACTGCAACTGTCAGAATACAGTAAGACTTCATGTTGTTTGAAAGCGTACAAGTACTTCCCTGTCCAGCAGAGACACAATGCATCTTGCCAGATAACACCAGGCCTTTGAACGAGTGTGCAAAATCTGGATAGTTTTGCATTGGATGGGGAGGCGAAGAGATCTATGTCTGGCCGTCCCCAACGATGGAATACAAGTTCTGCTACATCCTGATGAAGTTCCCATTCGTGAGCTAGTGTCATTGCTCGGCTGAGGCTGTCTGCCAGGACGCTGTGGATGCCTGGGACATGTACAGCCTTGAGGAACAGGTCGTGCTGGACTGCCCAGTACCACACCCGCACTGCCTCCCTGCTTTTTGATGTACCAGACCACTGACATGTTGTCTGTCTGTACTAGCAGTGTTCCTGCAGACAGGATAGGCTGAAAGGCCTAGAGAGCATGAAGGCCTGCCCTCATCTCCAGCATGTTTATATGGAGTGATACTTCCAGCTGGGACCACGTCCCTTGTGTCTGATGAGTGGACCCCCCCAATCCAGACCTGAGGAGTCTGTGGTGAGGGACCAGGAGCGATGGGGTGTCCTGAAAGGTAACCCCTGAGACAGGTTTTGAGGATCCTGCCACCATAAGAGGTCTTTCTTGTGTGCACAAGACACCATGACAGGATGATTTAGGTCGTCCGAGCACTGATCCCATTGGATTCAAAGTACACTGGGTGACCCTCAAGTGTAACCTAGACAAGGGGACCGCAGAAATGGTGGCTGCCATGAGGCCAAGAAGGAGTAAGAATGCCCTGGCAGGAATATGCCTGGAGGAGACTAAGACTGACTTGCTCCCACAGAGTATCCGCTCTGTCTAAGGGCAAGAAGGCCCTGCACTGGACCATGTCCAATACCGCCCCAATGAATTGCAGTCGTTGGGAGGGAACCAGGGACGACTTGGGGTAGTTGACAGTAATTCCCAGTCGAGTAAAAAGATCCAGGATGAAGGACAGGGATTCCACTAGGTTGTTCCTGGATGGGGCTGCCAAGAGCCAATCGTCCAGATGTGGGAACACTGTAATGCCTTGACGGCAAAGAGCCGCTGCTACCACCACTAGGCACTTGGCGAAGACCCTGGGTGCCAAGGTAAGGCCAAAGGGAAGGGCTCTGAATTGAAAGTGCTCCCCCTGGAAAAAGAAACGCAGGAAACGGCGGTGGCCGGGGAACACTGGGATGTGCAAGCAGGCATCCTGCATGTCCAATACACAGAGCCAATGGCCTTTCTGCAACAAGAGCAGAAGACCCTGTACTGTCAGCATGCTGAACCTTTTGTATTCCACGAAAAGGTTCAGTTGGCTGAGGTCCAGGATGGGCCTGAGATCGCCAGTCTTTTTGGGGACAAGGAAGAAATGGGAGTAAAACCCTTTCCCCCTTTGTGCCCAAGGGACTGGCTTTGTGGCCGACTTTTTAAGTAGGGCTTGTACCGCTTCCTCGACCAGAGACACCTGATTCGGGGAATAGTGGGATCGACCTGGAGGAATTTCGAGGAACTCAATGGTGTGGCCTCTTGACACTAGTTGCAAGACCCCTGAATCTGACATGATGCCCTGCCATTCCTCTAAGTAAAGGGCAAATCTTCCTCCCACCTGCTACACGATGCTGTGAGGTGGAGGAGGGGGAGGTCTGAATGAGTCAGGAGGCGGAGGGATGGAGGGAGGGATCCCCCACCTGTCCTCTGGGTTTTGGAGGCAGGGGAGAGGTGACTGCTGACCCAGATGCTCTCCTTTTGTTCTGACGTCTGGCAAAGGGTTGCTTATCTTGCCACCTGTTCTGTCGCGGAAACGGCTGTTTTGGTTCAAAGCCTGCCTTGCACAAGGATTTTACGGATCTTAGGGCTTGCCCACTGTCCTGAAGACCCGTAATTATGTCCTTAGTGTCCCCTCTGAAGAGGACTTAACCTCGAAAGGGGGCATCCTGGATGGCTGCCTGTATGTCCAGGGAAAGCCCGGAGATACGTAGTCAAGCATGACACCGGAGGCGTACGGCCTTGGCGGAGGAACGAGCCACTGCATCCACTGAGTCATAAGTGGTTCTAAGCGCATACCTGCAAGATATCTTGGACAGATGCAGGTCCTTAGTAAGTTCCACCTTGAGGTCCGAGTCCTCCACAGTTTGAAGACGAGCTTCCAGTTTAGCCACTGCGGCCTTCTGGAAGGAAACCATGTGTGCTATATAGTTGAGAGAATGAAGAGCACAGGTGGAGGAGGTGTAGAGTTTTCATCCAAACTGGTCTAGCTGCCTAGATTCTTTATTTGGTGGTGGTGGTGGTGGTGGTGGGGGGTTACTCATGTGTTTTGGTTTGGCAGTATGATCGTGAGCTGCAGCTACTACGATGGAATCTGCCTTGGGTTGGAAATCTAGAAAGGAAACGCCCTCCGGCGTATGGTAAATCTGGTCTGTCTTTTTCGAGACAGCC
This sequence comes from Neoceratodus forsteri, assembly GCA_016271365.2. NCBI lineage: Eukaryota > Metazoa > Chordata > Ceratodontiformes > Ceratodontidae > Neoceratodus > Neoceratodus forsteri. Next base: position 427,507,869 of record CM028138.1, read on the forward strand.
GGAATAGAATGAGGCAACTGCCAAATGGTGGAAATGAGATCCTCATGGGGAGTGGTCCAAGGAGGAACAGGAATTGGAGATACCTCTTCTAGGTCTAGGTGTTCAGCCAGATGCTTACGTTTGGGATCTTGTTCTTCTGTGTTCCATCCATTAGCGTGCTGGATGATGCGGAGAAGTTCTGTAAAGGCGGGATCTTCGGGAGGCGATATTGGCGACTCCTTATCCTTAGCACCTGTGGTTCCAGACAGTCCGGAAGAAGAATCAGAGGAATCCTCCTCGGAGTCTGAAGACTCTTTTTTGTCAGAGGTTCTAACACCTGGTAAGGTGACTTCCTGAGTGGCACCTCCGGATATGTGCACCGTGGTCAACAAAAAGAACCCATGGGTGACGAGGAGTGGGGGTAGCCACCAGTGCCGGCATCCTTTTCTCCAGGTCAGAAACCAGCTGAGATCTGGCTTCCTGCCACAGGACTGAATCATGTGGTGGAGGAGGAGGAGGAGACTTGTAGTAGTGGGTGCCCATCCCTGGGTACTGAGGGGACGGGTATCCGGATGGTTGGTAAAAGGGTGGAGCATAGCCTTGATACCCAGGACAATAACCCTGAGATAAAGGGGCCATTGTCGGGCCCGACGTCGGACAACCAGATAAGGGTGGTAGCCTGACGGATGGCCTTGATCCAAAAGCGGCCTGGAAGATGATCGGGTGCCGGGAAAGTCAACGTCAGAGGGTCTGGCGTTGGGGCAGTCGTAAGGGCCCTGATGGTGACGCCAACAGTAGATTAGCGGAGGGGTCCGGTGGCACAGCGGATGTTAGGTGCCCAGTGCCCAACAGAGGGACCTCTGGGGGTGGGGCTAACGAAAGGCCCGTCGGAAGTGAGAGGTTCTCTGAAGCCGGTTTCAGAACCGGTTCCGACGTCAGAGTCCCAGGGAGAGTATCCAAGGAAGTGACGGGGGTATCACCACTGGAGTGGGAGATGGTGGAGCCACATGCATGGGAACCTCTTCCCTCCCCGTCCCAGCTGTAATGTCTGGGGCTGGAGGGTCCACCTGGGAGGGCGAAGGGGAAGACACCTGCCAGGAGGGGCCTGGGAGGAGGGCTGACCAGTAGAGATCGGTGAGCTCGACCGGGCGTCGTGTGTGTCGGCTTCAGCCTTCGATCAGTGAGCTTCAAATCGGGTGGTTGCCAGAGACTCCGGCCACCGACTTAATAGTCAATGGAGGATCCGGGCGGACGGGGGGTAGACCACTGACCGGCTTATCGGCAGGCGTCGTGTGGATTCCCTCTTGGCGGGTATCTGTCTTACCGACCACCGGGCAGGCTCCGGAGGACCCAGAGTCTGACTTACTGGTGATAACTGGGCGCTTGCTGGTGGAGTTGGCGGGCGGCTTATCAGTTGAAGTGCCAGGTTTGGGGCCCGTTTTAATCGGCCTAAAAGTAAATGATGTACCTGGAGGAGACTTACTAGCAGCCTGGACAATCACCAGGGAAGGCAGCGGGGAAACAGTCTTGCTTGACGTGAGGGCCGCAGTCTTGGGCCTGGCAACCTTACTGGAGGAGACCCGCTCCCAGTCCTCCAAACGTTCCCTCTTCCTATGCTTCTCTTTATCTTTCTTTTTCTTCGAGGTCCAAAGAAGATGGAGAAGAAGCGGATTCCCTCAGTTTCTGCATTTTTCTCTCCAAGGAGGCCATTCTGAATTTTGGAAGATGGGCTTCCAGGGCTTGCTGCCTGCATTTGTGCGTGGCCTGATTGAAGGGTTTGCAATCAGGACAGGCCTCGGTATTGTGATCCAGGCCTAGGCAGAAGAGGCAGCGCCTGTGGTCATTCCTAGAGGGGATCTGTGTGCTGCACTGTGCGCACTTCTTCTTAGACTTCGAAGTCAGAGGTGAAGACATAAAATTGACCAAAACAGAACTCTAATAATCGAGAAATAAGTAGTATACTTACACAAAATGGCGATCGACTGGAGCAACATTCACCACAAGGTCCTTGCGCAGGTCGACGGCAGGAAAGAACTGTAAGGCGGGCATGGGGACTGCCCACTATAACAGGGTCACGCTGACGTCCGTCACGTGACATTGGGTGGGTGGTCCCCCGACAGACACTGCTAGCAAATGTTTGTAGTGCGGTCCTGATGCCAGGGGGCGCAGTCCTATATGTTATGACCTATTGCAGGAACCCTCTAAGATCTGCGTTAATCAGGGCACTGTGATCGAGGCACGACTCCCATACCCTCATGGCCTCTCTAAAGAGAAGGTAGGAGTGTGCACCCCCTTGCTTGATGATGTGGTACATCACTGCTTTGTCATCTGTTTGAAGGAGGATTAACTTGTGACTGACAACATCTTCCAGAACTCGGAAGGACATACAGGACTGCTCTCACCTCCAGAATGTTCATATGGAGGTGCGACTCTGCCTGGGTGCAAAGTCCCTGAGTGTGATGGCCCTGGCAGTGAGCTCCCCAGTCGAGGAGAGATGCAACTGTAGTGGTTAACTGAGATTCCAGCGGAGGAAAGGGGAGACCTTGAGGCAGGTTGTCCTCCTGTGTCCACCATGTAAGTGACAGACGCAAGGGTTCCATCACTTTGATGGGGTAAGACTGAGGATGGGCTGTTGAGGACCTCTGTGTGCTGATCATTCACTGAGTGGTCCTCATATGCAGTCAATCCAGAGGCACTGTGAAGACGGAAGAGGCCATGAGGCCTAACATCCGTTGCATGGAGCAAGCCCAGACCGGGCTGTTTTCCATAATGAAGCGTGTCATCTGAAGGACGTCGTTCCTCCCGTCTTCTGGGAGAAAGACCCTTCCTTTTGTGGTGTCTAAGAGGACCCCTATGAAGAGGAGCTGTTGTGAGGGTTGAGGCTCTGACTTTCCCAGGTTCAGCAGAACCCCTATGGAAGTCGAGAACTGAGATGCTGTGGCCACCACTCTCTCTCTCTGTATCCTGTCTTGACCGGCTTGCTAAGAGCCAGTCGTCCAGGTAGAGAAAGACAATGATGAGCTTCCGAAAGTGTGCTGCGAGAACTGCAAAGCACTTTGTAAAGACTCCAGGCTCTGAGGAGAGTCCAAAGGGCAGGACTCTGAATTGGTAGTATTGACCCAAGGCCACAAAGCATTGGAACTTGTAGTGGTTTGGGTGCACTGGAATATGTTGGTAGGCATCTTGCATGTCCAGGAATGCCAGACAGTTATGTTTTTTGAGAAGTGGTGGTGTCCCCAGGGAGACTATCTTGCACTTCTCGCAGTACAAGAACTTGTTCAGCTTTCTGAGATTGAGACCAGAAGGTAATGGGAGTAGAAGGCTGTGCTTCGCTCTGCCCAGGGAATTATTTCCACTACCCTGTTTTTGAGAAGGCCTGTTTTATCTCCAAGGTGAGAAGGTCTGACTTAGTGGCTGACAGTGTGTGTTGCCGTTTTGGGGGGGGGGGTCTCTGTAAAGCTGAGCGAGTACTCCTCCCGAACTATCCTGAGGACCCACTTGTCTGTGGTGCAAGACTTCCACCGGCTGTAAAATTAAGTCAAATGTCCTCCCACTGCCGAGGACTGGTCCACTTCGGGAAGCTGAGGCAGCGCCAGGGCCAGATTCTCAGAGGGAAGCACTGGGTGCTTTTGGGCCCTGTGCCTTTTGTTGTTTTCTTTTTGCGGCTGAGGAGACTGGTGTTTGTTTGGGGCTCCTCTGCCTCTTCCTCGAAAGGACTGCCAGTTATGAGATAAAGTACAGTTATATAAGAACTTACTGTAACAGTAGATCTTCGAAAACAGCTCTTGCAGCAGGTTACACCATAAGGACTGAAGCCAGCAGGCGCCAGGACCCCACAGTAAAATTCTAGCTAGCAATATCCAGCGGGAGACCGCCGCTGACATCGGCCCCGTCCCAGACGTACGACATCATACTAAAGGGGCAGTCCCCAGCATCCCTCAGTTCTTCTGCCGGAGACTCTCGGCATAAAGGTGAATTCTGAAGGGGAGACCGAGGATCCGCTTCCAAAGAAAAACCATGAAAATAATAATATGATTGCGTCCGAGATGTCAAGTCTAAAGACCAAACCTCCTGAGAGGAAGGTGGGAGGGAAAATACCTGCTGCAAGAGCTGTTCTCGAAGATCTACTGTTACAGTAAGTTCTTACATAACTGTACTATCTTACTTCGAGAAACAGCTCTTGCAGCAGGTTACTCCATAAGGACTGATTCCCAAGCAGTAAGGGAACAAAATATCCTGTTCGGGAGGAGGAGGAGTGTAGCGATCCTAGAGTGAACCGTGTTTAGGACAAAAGTCCTTGAAGGACTGCAAGGCCGAAACCAGCTCTACGCCTAGAACCAATGTCCAAACTGTAATGCCTGATAAAGGTATGTATAGTGCTCCAAGTAACGGCCGCGCAAATGACTGATGTGAAGACATTCTTAAGTGCTGCGAAAGAGGTAGCCACCCCTCTCGTGGAATGTCCTTTCACTGAGGCTTGTTGCGCTTTTGGTAACAGAACGTGATGCACTTCACCAGCCATTTGGAGAGAGTTTGCTTCGATACAGGTGCTCCTTGCATCCTGTGAGCAAATGACAGGGAAAGCTGATCTGACCGGCGATGAGATTTGGTTCTGGTTAGATAGTACCCGAGGAGCCTATGCACGTCTAATGTGTGCAAGAGAGCTTCCTCTCGGTTAGAGTGGTTGGGATAGTATACCGGAAGGTCACTATCCTGATTGAGAGTTAAGGTCGAGACCACCTTGGGAAGAAACTTAGGATTTGTCCTTAAGGACACACTGTCCTTGTGAAAAACCAAATAAGGTTCTTTACACATGAGCGCATGAAGCTCAGAAACTCTTCTGGCGGAAGTAACTGCAACTAAAAATAGTGTCTTCCAATAGAAAAAAATGCAGCCAGCAATCCGCGGCTAGTTCAAACAGGGGCAGCGTGAGCAGCTCTAGGACAAAATGAAGATCCCAAGGGGGAATCGGATCCTTGATAGGAGGTCTCAGATGGAGGATGCCACGCAGGAAAGCGCGGGAGGCCTCTAGCTGTGCTAGTGATCTCTGACCTACCGGGCAATGATATGCTGAAATAGCACAGAGGTGTACCTTTATGGAGGAATAGGCTAGCCCTGATTCATACAGGGATAGGAGGTAGACCAGCACTGACTTCTCGGGGCAGTCAAGTGGGGCTAAGCCTCGGGCCTGAGCCCAGAGACAAAACCTGCACCATTTCATGGTGTAGGTGGCATGAGTAGAGGATTTTCTTGCTGCTATTAAAACGGTCTGCCACCTCCTGCGAAACCCCATGTCTAAGGACTGCTATATCCTTAAGAGACAGGCATGCAGGTTCAGTGACCTGAGGTTCGGGTGGACCAGGGAGCTGGTTTCCTGGGACAACAGGTGTGAGCTGACCGGCAAAGGAAACGGTGGTTCCTAGGCCAGTTGGTGCAGAAGTGGGAACCAAATTTGCCTGGGTCAAAAGGGCACCACTGGGATCATTAATGCTCCCTCCTCTCAGAGTTTCAGTAGAACACTCTGGAACAAAGGGAAGGGCGAGAAAGCATAGAGGAACCTGCCCATCCAGGAAAGGGACAACGCGTCTCACCAGAAAACACCAGGCCCTGGATCTAGCGAGCAGAAATTGAGCAGTTTTGCGCTGAATGGGGACGTGAATATGTCTAAATCTGGTGTCCCCCATCTGTGGAACAGATCCTCTACTACTTCTTGCAGCAGTTCCCATTCATGAGCCTTGGCCTGTGACCAGCTCAGGCAATCTGCGATGATGTCCACACCGGGAACATGCACTGTGGTGATCTCTGCGCCATGCTGTAATACCCAATCCCACACCCTCTTTGCTTCTCTGCAAAGAGGGTAGGAGTGAGTACCTCCTTGCTTTGACCAAGATCCCTGGGTCCTGACTCCTTCCAGGTGGGCTCCCCAACCGGACCCCGAAGCGTCCGTGGAGAGAGTCAGGGTTGGAGAAGGCGCTAAGAAGGGGACTCCTGTGGAAAGGTGCTCTGGGACAAGCCACCATTGCCAGTCCCAGATGGCGGCATTCGTGATCTGTACTAGCTGATGCAGTTGATCCTGCTTTTGGTCCCACTGAGCTCGCAGCATCCACAGGGTAATCCTCATATGAAGTCGAGCTAGGGGAACCATCACAATGGCTGCCGCCATGTGTCCAAGCAGGCAAAGAACGGTGCTGGCTGGAACCAACTTCTTTTCCACAATATCCCTTATGAGGGATCGGATGCGTCCCACCCTGTCCTGAGGCAAGAAGGCCTTCCTTTGACCGGTGTCGAGAACTGCACTGATAAACTGCAACCTCTGAGAAGGTACTAGGCACGACTTCTCCTGATTGACAGTAATGCCCAGCGACTCGAAAAGGGAGCGAGTGTCTTGAATCGCTGCTATCAAAGCCTCCCAAGAGGAGCCAGTCGTCTAGGTATGGGAACACATAGTGGCCCTGTCTCCTGAGGGCCGCTGCTACGACTGTCAAGCATTTCATAACACGCGAGGCGCCACAGACAGTCCGAAGGGGAGTGCTCAGAACTGACAGTGGCATCCCAGGAACTCGAAGCGCAGGAATTTCCTGTGTGCTCGAATGATGGAGAGATGGAAATATGCGTCCTGCATGTCCAGCAACGTGAGCCATGCGCCCTGCTTGAGCATGGGGGTGAGACCTGGAAGGGTGACCATGCAGAAGTGTTTGTACAACACATAGATGTTGAGGTCGCTGAGGTCCAGGATCAGGCATTAGTCCCCAGTCTTTTTTGGAACCAGGAAGAAGTGAGAATAATATCCTTTTCCTCTCTGGTTCTGTGGCACTAGTTCGATGGCATCCTTGTCCAGAAGTGCCAAGATCTCTTGCTGTATGAGCAAGGCGTACTAACCCGAATAATGGGAAGAGCAGAGGAGGCCTTGATGGTGGGCGGTCGAGGAACTCGATAGAGTGTCCTTGACTTACTAGTTGAAGAACCCACCGGTCGAAGGTTATCCTCTGCCACCCTGATAGGTGGTAAGAGATGCGACCCCCAACCCTTCATTCCTTCCCTCAGATCCAGAGGTGGGGCAGGGGCCGGGAAGGAGTCATGCTGTAGTGGTGTTTGTTCCAGTGGGCTAGGCAGATTTTTGGTGCTTCTGGCCCTAGCCTGCGGAGAAGCTGGATTGACTCGGTTAAAAATTGCCCCTTGGCTGCTGGCCAGAACGTGGCTGTTGCCTTTGTTGCCGGCCGCAAAAACGATTCTGGTTCCTATGAAAGCAACCAAGCTTAGGTCTGTACACAGCTTGTACAGTCCTGACTGCCTTACTGATGTCCTGTAACTTGGTGGTAACTCTTTCGGATTCTTCACCGAACAGGACCGAGCCGTTATATGGTACGTCCAGAATATTCTTCTGAACGTCCGGGGTAAATCCGGAGACCCTCAACCAGGAGTGTCTCCGGAGACAAACGCCTGTAGCAGTGCCCCGAAGGACTTGGGTCCCCACGTCTGACCCAGTGTGGAGGAAGGTAAGAAACTCCTCCTCCTTCTCGCCTTCTGGGAAATCCTTGATAAGGTCCTGGCCCTGTTCCCACAGGGCATTCTGAAATTGCACCATGTGCGTGAGGTAGTTGAGATACCTTATAGAGCAAGTAGCAGCAGCATACATGCATCTCCCCAGTGAAGTTAGCTGTTTAGATTCCTGGTCTGGTGGCTGAGTACTCAGGTGCCAAGGTCTTTGAGACCAGTCGTGTGACGCCATAATGACCAGAGAGTCGGCCAAGGGCTGTTGTGCCAAGTAAGGGTCCCCCATGGTGCCCTATAAAGGTGGTCGGCCTTCTTAGGTACTGCCGGAGTGGAATGTGGGCGTTTCCACACTGCCTTGGTGACATCCATAAATGTATCCACCAGCGGTGGGACCACCACAGGCTTAGGATCTTTCTGCCTGAGGTATCTTGTGAGGCATTGTCTTTCGGGGTCTAAGTCTTCCGTCTCCCACCCCATATTCTCTTGGATGTGCCTCATATCAGAGAAACAGGTGATGGGAGACTGATTGGAGAGGGTGACCTTGAAGTGTCTGAGGTATCCAGCCTTGAGTCATCCCCTGGCAAAGTAAAGCGTCTGCCTCTAGGGCGTTTTGGTGGATGGTCACTGGGAAACCCGAAGGGAGACCTGGAAGGGGGTCTTTTCCTCTCGCATGGTGGGAGGATTCCCCCGGAGGAAGAGTTTTTTTCCATAGCCTTTAATTTGTCTTCGAGAAGAAACCCCTGGAGAGCTTTTTGGCGGTGGATCCTGATCATGCTGTTGAACTGTTGGCAGAGGAAGCAGGCCTTGATGTCGTGCTCTGGGCCTAGTCACCGCACATAGGCTGTGTGCCGGTCCTTAAACGGGATCTGTTTGCCGCAAGCGCACTTCAAGGGGTGTCCCTTGATAGAAGGAGTTGGAGAAGATGACATGCGGGTGATTTTAACAAAAATACTTAACTTCGGGCGTCGTTTGTCTGCTAGAGGTGTCCATCGAGGCCAATGCTGGTGAGTCGGCGGCGGGAAGAATTGAGGGATACTGGGCGCCCCTTTTGTATGATGCCAGGCGTCGGGGGGGGGGGGGCCTGATGTCAGGGGTGGTCCCCCGCTAGATACTGCTAGCTAGAATTTTTCTGTGGGGTCTTGGCGCCTGTTGGCTTCAGTCCTTATGGTGTAACCTGCTGCAAGAGCTATTTCTCGAAGTAAGATCGGATTGTTTCTGCCTCTCTGAGGGGCTGGAGGAGCACATCTGGCTGTCTTGATGGCAGTCCAGGTTTTCTGAGAGGCCATAGATAGGTACCGTCAAAGGGGACATTTACAAACTGCCGTTAGGCATCTGAGGAAAAACCTGGATGTCCACAGCCAGGAATGTCTTTTTTTTTTTTTTCACTTATTCTTTTGGCCCCCTTACTCACTCTGCAGTGGTCCCTCTCTCGGGCCCATGCCCGCTCAGCTACACCTGCTTTTCCAGAGAGGCCGAGTGTCTGCTCCTTGGGTGCTTCGTTCAGTCTACGAGCCCTGGATAACCACCGGGCAGAGCGAGGTGGTTCCCCACCCCTCCCGAACATATGCGAAGCACGCACAGGTGGAGTATGCCCTTGGAGTCTCTCTCTCACACTCTCTCTGCAGGCATGGCACTGGGGGCTCGTCACCTGGATCACCAGCAGGGCACATTTTCCTTGTTCTCTCCTCCCCTCAGATGACTGCATGCAAGGAGGGCCAATGAGCTGAAGGGGCGTGGTGATGCTCCTTCGCTCCAGCCCTCGGCAGACATCTGTCTCTCATGTCTTCGACCTCCTCTGCTGCCCCGTCACCACCCTTGGTCACCCAGGTGGTGGCGGTATTTCAGCAGTGCTGCCACCCACACAGAGAGAGGGAAGGCGGCCACTGGGCACTCAATCCCTTCTCCCCCAGCCGACCCTTTGACGACCCGTGTTCGCTAACGAACCCAGGACACCAGAGTCGTGAGCAGTAGCACTACCACTGCACCAAAGGGCCAGCCCAGGAATGTCTTCTAATACAGATTCTGACAGCGGCCACTCTAGAAGCGGTATCGTATGCATCCATAGCCGCTTTTAGCTGATGGCTACTGGATTTTATTCCACAGGTAATAGTTTGAAGAATCCTAAGTTTTGAGTCAGACTCTAGTAGATTATCCACAAGAGACTTAAGCAAGGTCCAGAGGACATACTCATACTGGGAGACGTGTCCTTGATAGTTAGCTATACGCATAACCCAGTGTGGCAGCTGTGAAGGCCCTCTTTCCCATAGTATTTACTTTGTGAAATTCCTTGTTGATAGGGTGTGCTGTTACTTCTTGCGGTAAGACAGCTTTGTCATTCTCTACAAGGATAATCAGTGGATCCGCAACTAGCTGTGAAGCTAGAATAGATCTCTTTTTCGGATCTGTGGACTTGCAAGCAGAAGGAATAGAAGCAGGCCTAGCCCACACAGCTTCAGACAAAGTCTCGAAGGCAGGGGGTAGGGGGAACAGGAGGCGCAAGGTTCACCGGGACATTGGGAACATGAAGCCATTCAAGACGCATGAGCTTTCCTGGGTCTAAAGAAGAGATCTGTAGAGCCAGGGTTGCTTGCATATTCCTTAACAGAGATTTAAAGGAAAGGTTCTCTTGAGGAATAGAAGTCAGAAATGTCGACTTATTGTCCAGACTGTAGGAAACATAGAAATTGTCGGCAGATAAGGACCACCTGGCCCATCTAGTCTGACTGTAAGCCCTTGTACTGGATTACTGCTTCTGACCGACCCGCTGCTGTACCTCTATGGTTCCCCTATGCCTGTCTCAAGCATGGTTGAATCCATCCACAGTGCTCGCTCCCACCACCTGAGGCAGACCAGTCCATGCATCCACCACCCTCTCTGTGAAGAACTTCCTCACATTCCCTCTTAACCTTCCAATTTCATGTCATGCTCCCTCGTTCTTGTGCTCCTCCTGTATTGGAAAATGTCTCCCCCCGCACCTTGTTTATACCCTTGAGGTACTTTAATGTTTCTATCATGTCCCCTCTTTCCCAGCGAATACGTATTGACGTCCCTTAATCTTTCCTCACAAGCCTTGTGTTGCAAGCCCTGTACCATTTTAATGGCCCTTCTCTGGACCATCTCCAGCCTGTTAATATCCTTACGAAGGTGCGGCCTCCAGCAATGCACACAATACTCCATGTGAGGCCTGACCATGGTTTTATATAATGGCGTCACTACCTCCCTCCTTCTGCTGGTGATACCCTTGCCTATGCACCCCAGTGTGCCACTGGCTCGCCCAGCTGCCTTAGCACTGTGCTTGGACATTTTCAGTTCATCTGAAATAACCCCATGTCCCTTTCCTCCCTTGCGACTGTCAGCAACTCTCCCCCACCCTGTAGCTTTCCTCATGGTTTCTGTGTCCCAGCTGCATAATTTTGCACCTTTTGAATTAAACTTCAGTTGCCAGTCCTCAGACCATTTTTCAAGCTTCCCCAGGTTCCTGCTCATTTTCTCCACCCCCTCTGGGGTATCCACTCTGTTACAGACTTTGGTGTCATCTGCAAACAGGCAGATCTTTCCCTCCAGCCCTTCTGCAATGTTGCTAATGAAGACATTGAACAGGACTGGCCCCAGGACTGATCCCTCAGGCACCCCACTAGTCACCCCCCCTCCCCAGACTGCACCCCATTTACCACCATCCTCTGCCTCCTGTCTGCCAGTTTCTAACCCAGTTTACCACCCTGTTCCCCATGCCCAGCCTACTCAGCTCGTTTATCAGCCTCCTATGTGGGACGGTGTCAAAGGCTTTGCTGAAATCAAGGAAAGCGACGTCCACTGCCCCACCCTGATTTATTGTAGCACTCACCTCCTCCTTGATGTTTCTTCCTCTCACAACCCCCAAGGCTACCCAGACCCCTTCCCCCGTAACACCCTAGCCTCACTCTTCCAGCACCCCCACCCCACTTTCTCACCTGAGGCACGAGTGTTAATCTGTCTGTATCTTGCCCTTGCAATGAATGCTGAACTATCTAACACTGCTCTGTGTTTTTCCCTCCTGCCTGGTCACTCCCTTCTCTCCTGCCTAACCACCCCCCAAAAAAACAATCTCCTCTTACACCTTTTGTCTCCACTGTGCTACACTGTGTGGTACTGCACAAGTGTCTTGTTGCTCCTACTGCACTAGAACCCTGTTGGAATTGTTACTATAAACTTGCATTGTATGTAACAGTAAACTGCAACACAAACCATTAGTAATCTGTGCTACTGAAACTTATTTTCTGTTCCTATATGTAACCTGCACCATCTGTACCACTGCACTGTGCTGTTTCTTGTATGTAATGTATGTATTGTATCTTTTGCCACTGTGTGGCCCAGGACGTGACTGAAAACAGTCCTCTGGAACAGTGCACCTACTCAGTTACCAAAGACATAAATAAATACATACATACATACTTCCTGTGTCACCCATTTGAAAAAATCAACCAGATTTGTCTGACATGACTTCCCCCGCTGTGAATCCGTGTTGCCTATGGTTCTGGGCTCCCATGGTTTCTAGATGCCCCACTATCCTTTCTTAAAGCAATGTCTCCATGATCTTCCCCACTACTGAGGCGAGGCTGACTGGCCTAAAGTTCCCCGCTTCCTCCCTGCTGCCGCATTTGTGTACAGGGACCACATGTGCCCTCTTCCAATCCTCTGGTACCACCCCTGTGTTGAATGACTCGGTGAACATGACTGCCAGAGGTTCTGCTATCTTTCTTCGCAGTTCTCTTAATATCCTTGGGTGTATGCCATCTGGTCCCATCGCTTTGTCAACCTTCAATTTAGTGAGCTCCTGCAGGACTCTTTCCCCTGTGGATGGACTACTGTCCACCTCTTTACCCCCTTGGCAACGGCTGTGGCCCCTGCCCCTCCCCCTTTTCTGTGAATACTGAACAGAAATATTTCAGTATTTCTGCCTTTTCCATGCCACCCTCCTTGCATCCCCCCCTTGTTTTTCCTCCTTTCACTGATGTACTTGAAGAATGTCTTGTCCCCTTTCTTAACTGACTGTGCTAAACCTTCCCTCAGTCTGTGCCTTTGACCTCCTTACTGCCTTTCCCACTTCCCTTAGACACTCTAGGTACTCCTCCCTGTCCTCCTCCCTTTGGGTCGCCTTGTATTTCCTGAACGCTTTCCTTTTTGCCCTGACCTTTACTGCCACCTCTCTCGAGAATCACAGTGGCTTTCTCCTCTTCTTGCCTTTGGATACCAACCTGATGCATTGGTTTGTTACTTCCAGCAAGACCTCCTTTAGATGCTTCCACTGTTCTTCCACTCCCCCTCCTGCCCCATTCTCTCTAGAGCTCTTCTGATACCCTTCCCCATTTCAGCAAAGTTCGCATCTTTGAAATCCAAAACCTCTGTCCTAGTATGACTTGAGTCTCTGCCCTATGCTGAACCACACAATGTGATCGTTGGATCCCAGTTGCCCTTCTACCTCGACATCTGCGATTCGATCCCCGTTGGTCATTACTAGATCTAGAACTGCCCCATCTCTGATGGGATCAAGCACAAGCTGCCAGAGTCCAGCCTCCCGGAGCGAATCAAGGATGCCTCTGCTTCTACTTGAAGCAGCTACACTGGTGTTCCAATCTACATTTGGCATATTGAAATCCCCCATCAGTAGAATTTCACCTTTCATTGCCATTTTCTGCATTTCCTCCACTAGCACCCTGTGCAGTTCCTCTCTCTGTCCTGGAGGCCTGTATATATCACCCCTGTGCATATTGCTGTGCCATTTCCAGGTTGAAGGGTGACTCACAGTGCCTCGGCCTCCCCCTGCCTACCCTGTCCCTGTGTTGCCATAAGAAAAAATTACTCACCTTAGTAATGTTGTTTCTTCTAATGGAGTCTTGCTATATTATAGACATTAGCAGTTTGATCCAGCTCTAGAACTGCCCCGGAGTGAAATGGTTAAAACCATTCCAAAATAGAATTTTGGCACGAGAGCAGCTCTATCTGTGTCATTTCAAACTTGAACTGTCAGATCTTTACGAGCCAAACTCACTAAGGTCTGTGTGGAAGATGTAACCTACACTAGCCAAATGGTTACCTAAATAATAACAACCATTGATGGTCCCAACACCCAAGACTCAAGTCAGGGGACCAGAAATACTAACACCATTCTAATAATATGAAAATGGAACATAAGTATAATAAAACACACACCACGCAGCGTACACATACACCCCCAAAGTCCCAAAGGGGACAAAATGCTAACGGGACATAAGTAGTGCCCACACTAAGTTGCCCGCACCCACCAAGTAGAGGTTCTGAGAGGGCAGGTTGGGAGGTCTATAATATAGCAAGACTCCATTAGAAGAAACAACATTACTAAGGTGAGTAATTTTTTCTTCAAACAACATGAAGTCTTGCTATATTAGAGACATTAGCAGAATACACAGCAGTACCTCCATGGAGGAGGGGCAGAACCTACTTAGGGAATAGGCTCTGAAGAACAGCTGTGCCAAACCGAGCATCTCTCCTGGCCTGGACATCCAGGGAGTAATGCTTGGTAAAAGTGTGTACCGTTTTCCAAGTAGCAGCCTGGCAAATCTCTAATAAAGGGATATCTCTGGCAGCAGCTAGAAACGCAGCTGTACCCCTGGTAGAATGAGCCCTCAAACCGGGGGTCTGCTCACTTTCTGATAACAAAATTGGATACAAGAGACAATCCACCTGGCTACTGATCTCTTAGTGGCAGGTTTGCCTTTCCCAACTTCACCATAGGTAAGGAAAAGTTGGAGGATTCGAGACCTGTGACCTTTGGTGCGCCTATATAATAACTAAGAGCTCTCTTAACATCCAGGCTGTGCAATCTCCTCTCACCGAAGAGGAGTGATCAGTGAAAATACTGGAAGGAGATAGATTGATTAAGATGGAAATCTGAAACCACCTTAGGCAAAACTTCCTATTAGTCCTAAGGACTACCTTATCCCTGTGGAAAGAAATAAAGTCAGTCTCCACTGACAAGGCTTGCAATTCACTTATGCGTCTGGCAGAAGTGATAGCCACTAGAAAACAGTTTTCAAGTTAGGTACTTAGCTCTGCAGAAAACAGAGGTTCAAAAGGGTTGCATTAACTGGGCAATGCAAACATCAAGGTCCCAAGCAGGGGCCGGTTCCCGAAAGGGAGGATAGTATGGAGTAATCCCTTAAAAAAACTTGGAAAACGCAGGATGAGAGGAAAGAGGGGATGACTTTCCTGCTGACACAAAAGCAGACACAGCTGCCAAATGAACTCTCAGGGTAGCTGGTCTGAGACCCCAGGAATTAAGATGTACCATGTAATCTAACAAAATGGGCAATTCAGCAGATTCTGGGGAAATATTTTTCCCAGCACACCAAATGGAAAACCTTTTCCATTTAGAACTATAAGTAGCCCTAGTGGAAGGCTTTCTGGAAGCCTTTAGGATCTCAAGAACACCCTGAGAGAGGTGTAAATCAGCAAACTCTTAACTCCTCAAGAGCCAGGCCTTGAGGTTGAGGGATTTGAGGTCCGGATACCAAACCCTTCCCTGGGCACAAGTCAACAGATTGTGATTCCTGGGGAGGCACAGGGAAGATGGACTGTCAGAGACAGAAGGAGTGGGTACCAGGGCTGCCTGGCCCAATCCGGGCAATCAGAATCACCCTGCAAGGCTGAGATCTGATTTTGACTAGTACTTTGAATAGGAGAGGAAAGGGAAAGCATAGAGGAACTTCCTCCCAATCCAGAAGAAGGGCATCCAGGGGAACTGAGCCCAGCACTGGAGGCCTGCAACAGAACAGAGGAAGTTTGTGATTGTCTGGGGCTGCAAAAGATCTACCTGAGGATGCCCCACCTGGCAAAAACTATCCCCAGCACTTGAGGATCCAGGGACCATTCGTGATGGCCCTGGGAAATCTGCTGAGGGCATCCGCTAGGACATTGTCCTTCCCTGGAAGATGAACTGCTATGAGGGAAGTGTTCAGGGAATGAGGCCAGAGACCACAACTTCATTGCCTCGGTGCACAAGGCCGAAGACCGAGTGCCCCTGCTTGTTGATGTACCACATTGTTGTGGTGTTGTCTGTTCTGACTTGTATCACCTTGTCGTGGACAGATGCAGAAAAGCTCAAGAGCTAAAAGACAGCTCTGAGTTCCAGCAAATTGATGTGGAGCAGAGATTCCTGGGGACCAAACTCCTGAGTGGAAAGGTCGCCCATGTGGGCTCCCAACCCAGAAGGAAGCATCTGTAGTGAGAGTCAAGTCGTGAGAAGGGGAAATGAAGGGGACCCCCGCCTTAATTGCTCTGATCCTGCCACCACTGAGAGCTAGGATCAAGGTTCGAGTCACTGGGACCAACTTTGAAAGGGGTCTCTTCTCTGAGACCAAAAGTTCTCAAGTGAAACTGAATGTCTCTCATCTGAAATCTGGCTCCCTGCACAACAGCTGTGGATGCAGCCATGTGCCCCAGGAGCTGCAGAAAGTGTCTTGCTGGTCGAGAGACCTGCAGAGTGAAGGAAGAGGCCAGAGCCACTAAATTCCTTACCCTTTCTGGGGAAGAAAGGCCCTGGCTAGCTTTGTGCCAATTCTGCCCCTATAAAGGTGAGTACCTGGACTGGTTCCAGAACCGACTTTGTAGGTTTAGCAGAAAACCCAGGGAGGTGAGAAGCTGCCGGGTAACCTGCAGGTGAGATTTTACCTGTTCTGGGGACTGGCCTACAATGAGCCAGTCGTCTAGATAGGGAAAAACAGCAATCCTCTGCCTCCTTAAGTGGCGCTGCCACTGCTAGACACTTTGTGAATACCCTTGGAGCAGAGAGTAAGGCCGAAGGGCATTGCTCTGAACTGGTAATGACCTGAGGGCAGTTCGAATCTGAGGTACTTCGATGGGATCTTCTGATTAGGACATGGAAATAGGCATCCTTGAGGTCCAGGGAGGCTAGCCAGTCCCTGGCCTTAGGGAAGGTAAAATCATTGCAGAGTTACCATTTTGAACTTTGGTTTCAAAAGATGCTTGTTCAGATATCTGAGATCTAAAATGGGCGCCACTCTCCTGTCTTTTTGGGGTAAGGAAGTATCTGGAATACAGACCCCTGCCCTGATGCAGGGAAGAACCCTTTCTACTGCTCTGAGAGCTAACAGGGATGAGACCTCTGTTTCCAGAGCGAGGGTCTCTGAAGCACTTGCAGGTAGAAAAGTCTGCTTCTCAACTTGGGAAACTTTTGAGCTGAGAACCAGACCCTGGCTTACTACTTTCAGAACCCACTTGTCTGAGGTTAAAGAAGCCCAATTCTGACTGAAGTAAGCCAGCCTGCCCCCACTGGTACAGGAGAATCGGCCCTGGGCACCCATCAGGGTGCCTGTTTCGCAGGAGCTTTAGGCTGGGGGGTGGGAGCAGGTCTGCCCACCCCTCGTCTGCCCCTGCCTCTGAAGAAGCCCCTCTGAGCATAGGCAGAGAGGCCTGAGTCTGGTAGAAAGGCCTGTGAAAAGGCCTCACCCTACCCTTGGGGCATGCCGCTCTTAGCCTGGGCACTCTTGTAAGTAGTCCTATATTCATCCATCTTCTTCATGTAATTCTCTGTCTGCTCTCCAAACAGAGAATTTCCCACCACAGGAAAATCCATAGCCTTAGTCTGGGTATCCTGTGACAAACTAGTACACCTGAGCCAGGCCAACCTCTAAAGCTACAGATGTGGCCATGACCCTAGAGGAAACATCATTAACATCCACAGCAGCATGAAACTGAACCTAGAGGCTTCAATGCCATCAGCAGCCACCTGTTCTAGTTCACTAGCCAGCTGGCCATGGGCCTGCTTGACCAGATTGCATAACAGTATCCCATCTAGATTTCTGATACCTAGCTACATAAGCCATATAATTTGCTTGCCTGAGTCCCAGAGAGCTGCCATATACTGTTTTTGCCATGGCATCAATCTTCCGGAATCCTTGTCAGGAGGATGTGAAGCCAAGGGAATATTAGCTTTATCACAGGCAGCAGCCTGAACTACTAACATGACTGCATTGCTGAGAAAGGAATTCTGTATCAGGGCCTGACAATGTACACCTTCTGTCCATCTTTTATCTACAGGAGGCACAGAATTAGGAGCTTTTAAAATTTTAATTGTTTGTTTCTAAAAGACTTATGTAAAGGAATAGACAATCTCTAGACTCTGGAATATCCATCATTTCTACAAAATCAGATTCCTCTTGCTCATCCACAGCCTCTTCTAAAGGAAGCTGGAGGGTTTCAGCAACTTTTTTGTAAAACATAAAATGAGATGGGGACTCAGACAGCATAGGGGGAGATTCTAAAGGTCTGTCTGGGGAGATGTCCAGTTCAATGGGCACACCAGACCTTCCAGCCACATTCATACTGTTCATAATCCTCCTCCCCTCCTCTGGTTCATAAAATTCCTCAATATCATAATCCTGAACCACGGGACGGACGAACCGACCTTTTACCAGATAGTGGTGGTTCGGACGACCCTGAGACAGTGACTGGACAATTTGTATGGCTTTTGCTATCTCTGCAGCAGTTGGAGAAGGAATTTTGGACTCCAGACCTGCTGATTTTCTTGTTTTCTTTACTGGAATTGGTTCCTCAGAACCAGCTTTTCTTTGCCGAGGAAGTCTGGCCCTGGTCAGAGGGCACTCCCTCTGGTTCGGTTGGCACCGAACTGGCCTGGCACATCGGGTCCAGCGGACTTTGGCCTCTCGTTCCCTGAGCCTGCCCAATCTTTTTTCCAGGGTGGCTGCAGGAATTCTTACATATCTGGCAGTCTGACTGAGGTGGTCAAACCCCAGACAATAAACACATGTGTGTGGGTCAGCCTTGGCAAGACTTCCCCACAAAACATCACAGTCTTTGAAACCACATGGGCCAGTTTTTCTTTTGGGTTTCTCAGACATAATGCCAGCTCTAACCAAAACTTGCCCTTTTAACGGCAGTGCCAGGCAAGACACCCTTATCGGTTCCTAACCGTGTCACGGGTATTGGAAAAACCGTAATAAATCTGTTTTTTAGAACCGATAAGAACGGAACCGTATCTAAAATAAGTAACTTTTAGTTTTAAATGAGTTTTAAACCCACTGATCGGTTCAAAACCGAACCGATAACTTATAAGTTCCACACAGACAAAACCTTCATTTACTTACGGTTACCACAGATAGAGCTTGAACTGAACGGTTTTATGTTTAAATAAAACTATTCTCGTTAAATCAAACGAGAAAACACTTTTTAAACCGAGAAATGAACCGAGCAGAAGGAGAAATCTCCGGAGCGACTGTTCACTGAGGTGGAGTAAAGAATCTGACAGTTCAAGTTTGAAATGACACAGATAGAGCTGCTCTCGTGCCAAAATTCTATTTTGGAATGGTTTTAACCATTTCACTCCGGGGCAGTTCTAGAGCTGGATCAAACTGCTAATGTCTATAATATAGCAAGACTTCATGTTGTTTGAATACCCTCTCTAACATACAGGGCTACTCCCCCTCCCTTTTTGCCCTCCTGAATGGAACACATCTTGGTACATTTGTTTCCCACTCATGATTGGCTGTGTACCAGGTTTTAGTTATTGCTACTATGTGCAGGTCTCCTTCAATTATTAAGACCTCCATGTCTGGAACTTTATTTCCTAGGCTGTGTGCATTTGTCAACATGACCATCCAAGTTTTACTACCTGACCTCTCTCTCTCCCCCTGTTTTTGGTTCCCTGCATCTTCCCCGTTTTCCTGACATTTTTCTCTTGCATTACCGATTAATTTCCTACTCCATTTCTGCCAGACTCCGATGTCCTTGATATCAACTCCTCTTCCTTCTCCATTGTTCTGCTTTCTCTACCATGCCGGGGTGGGCTGGATGAGTATCCCTGCTCCTGTCTCCCCCTTCCCCCCGGCTGTTTAAACGCTCCTCGGCAAAGCATTTAAACCGTCCATTGAGGACTGCCTTCCCCTTGCTGAACAGATGCAGTCCGTCCCCACTGAACAGGGCTGCATCACTCTAGGTGGGTCCCCAGTCCCCACTGAAGCCATACCCCTTCTCGTTGCACCAGCCTTTCAACCATGTTAAGTTACTAATGCAAAGTTACTAATCCCGCCCCCAGCAGACTGGCAGCATCTCCAAAATGTCACGGAGCTTGCTACCTCCTCAGGTACCCTCCCAACACTGTAAAGTCCTCCTTCACCTGCTCCAAGCTTGCCTTATCCTTGGATAGGTCATTTATCCCTTAGTGGGTAATGACCTATAGCCTTCCCCTCCTTGCCACCAGCTTCAGCGATCCACTGGTTGCGCGCCCCCTCCTTCCGAGCTGTGCCCCCTGGAAGGCACTTTACCTCCCTTTCCTCTACTATCTGTGCCCAAATCCATTCCCTGGACCCAACAGGAGTAACTTTTTCTTCCTATGGGGTTCTCTTCCTCCAGCCACTGGGTCTCCCTGCTGGAGGAACCTCATCTCCACCCTGGTCACAGCCTTGGGTTCCTTTGCAGGGCTGTCCCATTCTTCCAACACTGTGTAGAGGTTCATGAGCTGGACTGGATGGGGTATGTGTCTCTGCCCCCCTCACTTGAACCTTCCTGAGCCCACCGTAGTCCATCCTGCCATCTGCCTGGGTGGCCGTTGTGGCATTGGCTGAGGACCTGGTGGCCTCTGGGTGGGGGCAAAGGTCCCCAGTATTCCTGCCAGCTCGGCCCGGAGACTGGTGACCTCTGCCCTCAGCCCAGAGGGGTGCCTGCAAATGGGGCAGCACTGCAGTAACCATAATGTTTTTCTGAAGACTGCTGCACCACAGCCAGAGCACTGCACCACTCCCTGTATTATCTTGTGCGTACTAATAATTCTCCCAGCCTAACCCTCCCCCCCATCTCCTTCTCTCCCTCTCCTTCTGTAGTGACTTACAGCTTTTCTCTTCTCCTCTTGTATGTGCCCTTGTGGACATAGTTGCTACCTACACCCTTTGTAATTCTGCCTATATACCAGCTACGTTATTGCTTGTGCAGTGCTGCTGAACTGTTCCTGTGTCTTTAAGTAGGTG
This sequence comes from Neoceratodus forsteri, assembly GCA_016271365.2. Classification (NCBI taxonomy): domain Eukaryota; kingdom Metazoa; phylum Chordata; order Ceratodontiformes; family Ceratodontidae; genus Neoceratodus; species Neoceratodus forsteri. The sequence goes on from CM028138.1 coordinate 427,528,358, forward strand.
TGGCCTGGCTTTCCACTATAAAGGTAGAGCACCCAGGGGTGGTTAAGGAATGGGAGTTGGGGGGGGGGGCAGAGTTGTTCCTTTGGTACTCGTGTCTACAAAAAACAATCAGGTAAAAAAAAGACTTTCTTCTGTAAACTACAGGGCAAAAACACAGCTCTAGTTTAAGGTAGTTGCTCTCCCTCTCAGCTTCTGCAGCAAAGAGTCCACAGTCGGCTCCAGTTTGTAATCCACAGTCCCTCAAGCCTTCTTCAGCTCCTCCCCTCATCAGACACCTCTTTCACAGAGTTTCAGTAACTGCTCTAGTCACAAATGATGCAGATATTCTCCAGCTAGATTACCTCCCTGGCAAATTAAAGTTACACTAAGTAAAGACAACCCCCAAAACAAAGAACCAAAACACTGACTTCTACTTACTATTACAGGCCCCTGAATTAAGAATTCAATTCAGTGTACCCAGTAAATCACCTCCTTGCTGTAGGTAGCTGCTCTCCCTCTCAGCTTCTGCAGCAAACAGAGTCCACAGTCAACTCCTGTTTGTAATCCATAGTCCCTAAAGCCTTCTTCAGCTCCTCCCTTTATCAGATACCTCTTTCACAGAGTTTCGGTAACAGCTCTAGTCACAAATGACTGCAAATATTCTCCCAGCTAGATTACCTCCCTGGCAAATTAAAGTTACACGAAATAAAGACAACCCCAAAAACAGAGAACCAAAACACTGACTTCTACTTACTATTACAGGCCCATGAATTAAGAATTCAATTCAGTGTACACAGTAAATCGGGTCCTTGCTGTAGGGTAGCTGATAGCTGCTCTCCCTCTTAGCTTCTGCAGACGGTGACTGCACCGCCGAAGCCCTCTTCAGAAAAGATGATGTCGGGGTCAGACTCATCCTGCTCCATATCCCCCCTCAGACGAGGAGGGTGGAAGAGGTGTGGAACCCAGAAGGCCAAGACCAGGCCTAGAAAGAGGAAAAACAGGCAACATCGAAACCGGAGCCTACCAAGAAGGAGTCGGCACCGCCCTAGCACCCAACCCAGGCCTAGAAGAAGAAAAGGGGTGTGGGATGGTACCTGAGCCAGTCCCAGCAAGGAAACAGAATGAGGGGGTAGGTGGTGCAGTCACTGCCAAGGGAAGGGATTCCACTGCCGCAGCCAAATGCTCTACTTGACCAGAAGGCTCCAGCTGCAGGTCTGAGGCACCTAGGCCCAAAGGCCCTGGCACCAGATCTGCAGGAAGAAGCAAACAGGCCAGATGCTGTACCCACTGTTTCATAGGAGCAGCCCAGTGAAACTGTCCATTGGAAACCCCACAAGAGGACAGAGAAGGGCTCTGGTGTCGAGATTCAGAGCAATCGCGGGCAGAGGCAGTCGGGGAACCGGACGGAGCTGGCCTCTCACCCACGGACGCAGAGAACCTCCTGTCCAACATACCAGAGGGTGACCTCTAGCGGTACAGTTTCTTCCCCTTCCGACGGGAAGAGGAAGAACTCGAGGAAGAATGGTGCCAGGTCCCTGGCCTGCATCAGGAATGGGTCAGCTTCTTTTTGTGTTTTCGGGAGGACTGCCCACTCTTTCCGTACACCAAACTGCGTTCTACTTTTTGATCCCCTTCCGGAGAGGGAAATGGACAAGACACACCTCAGCTGCCAGAGCAGCCTTCTAAAGGAGAGTCCTTACCATCACCATCCATGGCCAACTCCTTTGGTTGGTAGGGCTGTAGAAGAAATAATTTTTTTTTTTTTTTTACTACAGAAAATAATAAACAAGCTAAAACCGAATGAAACTGAATGCTGTTGTCATATAGATGTGAAGATCAGACTCCGGTGATCAAGCGTCGTCGTCACTGAAGCGCATTTGATGGTGGCAGAAAGGAATTGAGGCGGATGGTGGGTCGATGCTGAGACAGTCTACACGGTGCAAGCCAGACTCAAGGTGCTGCGCTTGCATGGTCCTACCTCGGCGCTGGCCCTCCTGAATATTTTTGGCTCCCACAGGGTCCCAGCATCACCGTCTTCATCCCAGCAGTATGAATAAATGGTGAAGACTTGCGTCCAGGAAGATTAGAGGCAAGTCCTTTAAAATAAACCAAATTTAAGTAAAATTTAAGCGTTTAAATGTGGTTCCTGCTGAAGCGGAACTGCATTTCTGAAGTGATTTTTCAGTTCGCTGGAACTGCGAAGGAACTGAGAAATGGAGCCCAAAAGAAAAACTTACTCACCATAGTAATGTTTCTTGCGAGGGATCCCTCACCATGCTCAACTACTGCAAATCAGCCTGCTGGTTTGAGCTGCACTGGAGAGTAGAATTTTATGCAAATCAGAGAATCTTGGAACGAAATTCAAATCTCTGCTGTGTGGTCACGCTCCACTCTGCCCCTCTCACGTCACATTTACTTCAAACAACATGAAGTCTTGCTATATTATGAAATATGCAGCGAGTCCCAACCTTCGAACTGCTCCGGAGGTGAAAGAGTTAACTTTCCATGCCGGGCATGGAACGCTGAGCTCGAGCTCGGTTGAAACTCTGTCTGTTGTTCTTCAAACTCAAACCGTCAGATTCTTTACTCCGCCTCACTGAACAGTCGCTCCGGAGATTTCTCCTTCTGCTTTTATCGGTTCGGTTTAAACCGATCAGGTTGTTTAAAGTATCTTAATCTGTAATGTAGAGTGTGGTTACCGGTTCTTATTGGTTCTAAAAAAACTGGATTTTATTACGGTTTTTCCATGACCTGTGACACGGTTGGGAACCGATAAGAGGGTCTTGCTTGGCGGATTGCCATAAACGGGTAAGTTTGGTTAGGACTGGCACTATGTCTGAGAAACCCAAAAGAAAAACCGGGCCCACTGGGTTTCAACACTGCAGTGTGTGTGGGGAAATCTTTGCCAAGGCTGACCCCCACACCACCTGTGTTCATTGTCTGGGGTTTGACCACCTCAATGCAGGCTGCCAGATTTGTAAAAATTTTCCTGCAGCTACCCTAGAAAAGAGAGTTGGTAGGCTCAGGGAAAGGGAGGCCAAGAAGTCCGCTGAACCAGATGGCCAGCCCGGTTCGGTTCCAACCGAACCAGAGGGAGTGCCCTCTGACCAGGGCGAGACTTCCTCGAGTAAGGAGAACCGACTGAGGAGTCGGTTCCAGCAAAAGACTAGGAAATCAGCTGGTGTGGAGCCAAAACTTTCCTCTCCAACCGCTGAAGAAATAGCCAAAGCGATTAAAATTGTCCAGTCGCTTTCCCCGGTTCCGACCGAACCGGCACCTTCAGGTAAGCGCCCGGTTCGGCCGGTTCCACCGGTTCAAGATTATGATTTAGAGGAATATTATGAACCGGAGGAGGGGGAAGAGGAGTATGAGGAGAGTGAATGTGGATTTGAAAGTCTGGATGTGCCCATTGAACCGGACATCTCCCCAGACAGACCTTCAGGAGTGTCTCCTCCTAGGCTTTCTGAGTCCCCTTCTCATTTTATGTTTTATAAAAAAGTGGCTGAAACCCTCCAGCTCCCTATGGAGGAAGCTGTGGATGATCAGGAGGAGCCTGACTATGTGGAAATGATGGATATCCCAGAGTCGAGGAGACTGTCTATTCCCTTGCATAAATCTTTTGGGAAACAGACATTTAAAATTCTAAAAACTCCTCACACTATACCTCCTGTGGATAAGAGAATGGACAAGAGGTACACATTGTCAGGCTCTGACACGGAGTTCCTTTCACAACAATGCAGCCATGTTAGTAGTGCAGGCTGCAGCCTGTGACAAGGCAAACATTCCCTTGGCTTCACACCCCCTGACAAGGACTCCAGAAGGATTGATGCCATGGCAAAGAAACAGTACATGCAGCATCCTTGGGACTCAGACAGGCAAATTATATGGCTTATGTTGCTAGATATCAGAACTAGATGGGACACTGTTATGGCTCTAGCAAAACAGGTCCCTGGCCAGCTTGTCAAGGAGCTGGAGCAGGTGGCTGCTGATGGTATTGAGGCATCCAAGGTGCAATTCCATGCTGCAGTGGACTCTAATGATGTGTCATCAAGAGTCATGGCTACATCTGTGGCACTTCGCAGAATGGCTTGGCTCAGATGTACTAGCCTGTCACAGGATACCCAGACTAAGGCCATGGATTTTCCTGTTGTGGGTAATTCTCTGTTTGGGGAGCAGACAGAGAATTACATGAAGAAATGGATGAGTATAGGACCACCTAACTGAGTGCACAGGCCAAGGAAAAAGGCAGGCCACTCCCCAAAGGCAGCTTCCCAGGGCAGGGGCAGGCCTTTCACAGGCCTTTACTAAGCCCAGGCCTCCTCTTCTGCTTATGCCCAGAGGGGTTCTTAGAGGGAGAGGCAGACGGGTACAAGCAGGCCTGCTTCCACCCTCAGCCCAAAGCCCCTGCCAAGCAGGCACCCTGATGGGGTTGCCAGGGCCGATTCTCACCTACTGTAGGGGCAGGCTGGCTTACTTTGTCCAGGACTGGCAGTCTCTGACATCAGACAAGTGGGTCCTGGAGTAGTAAGCCAGGGACTGGTTCTCAGCTTCAAAAGTTTCCAAACATGAGAACCAGATCCTTTCCACCTGCAAATCCACCAGAGGCACTTGCCCTAGAGGCAGAGGTCTCTTCCCTCCAGGCTCTCAGAGCTGTGGAAAGGGTTCCACCCCTACACCAGGGCAAAGGATTGTACTCCAGGTACTTCCTTACCCCAAAAAAGACAGGAGAATGGCGGCCCATCCTGGATCTCAGATACCTAAACAAGCACCTTTTAAAACCAAAATTCAAAATGGTGACTCTGGGAATTATTCTACCCTCTCTAAGGCCAGGGACTGGCTAGTGTCCCTGGACCTCAAGGATGCCTACTTCCATATTCTCATCAGAAGCTCCCATCAAACTACCTCAGGTTCGAGTTGCCTCAGGCCATTACCAGTTCAGAGCAATGCCCTTTGGCCTCACCTCTGCTCCAAGGGTATTCACAAAATGCCTGGCAGTAGCAGTTGCTTCCCTAAGAAGGCAAAAAATTGCCATCTTCCCTTACCTGGACGACTGGCTCAAAGTAGGCCAGTCCCCAGACCAGGTCAGGTTACACCTGCAGATAACTCAGCAACTGCTCACCTCTCTAGGTTTCCTTCTGAATCTGTCAAAGTCAGTTCTAGAGCCTGTACAGCTCCTCACTTTCATAGGCGCAGAGCTGAACATAGAGAAAGCCAGAGCCTGCCTTCCTTTGGACAGGGCAAGGACCCTGGTCTCTCTGGCCTCCTCATTCACCCTGCAGGTCTCTCGACCAGCAAGGCATTTTCTACAGCTCCTAGGGCACATGGCTGCCTCTACAGCAGTACTGCAGGGAGCAAGATTTCAGATGAGGGACATCCAGTTCCATTTGAGAGCCTTTTGGTCTCAAAGGAAAGACCCTCTAACCAAATTGATCCCAGTTACTCAACCCTGATCCAGGCCCTACAGTGGTGGCAGGATCAGAGCAACCTGAGACAAGGGATTCCCTTTGTCACTCAGTCTCACTCCTTAGTCCTTACTACAGATGCATCCCTCTTGGGGTGGGGAGCCCACATGGGCGACCTCACTACCCAGGGATTGTGGTCCCCTCAGGAATCTCTGCTCCACATCAATCTGTTGGAACTCAGAGCAGTTTTTCCTAGCACTTCAAACTTTTTCCAAATCTGTTCAGAACAAAGTTGTACAGGTCAGAAAAGACAACACCACCACAATGTGGTACATCAACAAGCAAGGGGGCACTCAGTCTACGGCCTTGTGCACCGAAGCAATGAAGTTGTGGTCTCTGGCTTACTCCCTGAACACCTCCCTTACAGCAGTTCACCTCCCAGGCAAGGACAATGTCCTGGCAGATGCTCTCAGCAGGATTTCACAGGGCCATCACGAATGGTCACTGGACCCCTGGTTCTGGAGGTGATCTTTGCCAGATGGGGCACCCCGCAGATAGATCTTTTTGCAGACCCAGACAATCACCAACTTCCCCTTTTTTGCTGCAGGCCCCCAGTGTTGGGCTCAGTCCCTCTGGATGCCTTAGTCCTCAGCTGGAAAGGGAAGTTTCTATATGCTTTTCCTCCCTTCCCTCTCCTGTTCAAAGTGCTAGTCAAAATCAGGTCTCAACCCTGCAAAGTGATCCTGATTGCTCCAGATTGGGCCAGACAGCCCTGGTATACACTCCTACTGTCCTTAGCAGTCCATCTTCCCCTGTGTCTTCCCAGGAAGCACAACCTGTTAACCTATGCTCAGGGGAGGGTTTGGTACCCGAACCTCAAATCTCTCAATCTCAAGGCCTGGCTCTTAAAGAGTTAGAGTTTGCTGATCTACACCTCTCCCAAGGTGTAATGGATATCCTGAAGGCTTCTAGGAAACCTTCCACCAGGGCTACTTATAATTCCAAATGGAAAAGGTTTTCCATATGGTGTTCTGAAAAGCATTATTCCTCAGAATCTGCTGACTTACCCACAGTCCTGGATTATATGGTCCACTTAAATACCTTGGGGCTGAGACCAGCTACCCTGAAAGTGCATTTGGCAGCTGTGTCTGCTTTTATTTCAGCAGGTAAGCCCTCTTCTCTTTCAGCTCATCCTGTATTCTCCAGGTTTTTTAAGGGATTGCTTCATACCAACCCTCCATTCAGGGACCCTGCCCCTGCCTGGGATCTTAATGTTTGCATTGCTCAGCTTATGCAACCCCTTGAGCCTCTGTCTTCAGCAGAACTTAAGTACTTGACTTGGAAGACTGTGTTTCTGGTAGCCATCACTTCTGCCAGACGTATAAGTGAATTGCAAGCTTTGTCAGTGGAGCCTGATTTTATCTCCTTTCATAGAGATAAGGTGGTCCTCAGGACTAACAGGAAGTTTTTGCCTTAAGGTGGTTTCAGATTTCCACCTTAATCAATCCATATCTCTTCCAGTGTACTTCACTGACCATTCCTCCTCTGGCGAGAGGAGGCTGCACAGCTTAGATGTGAAGAGAGCCCTTAGTTACTATATAGAGCGTACCAAGGGTCACAGGTTTGACTCCCTCCAACTGTTCCTTACTTATGGTGAGGTTGGTAAAGGAAACCTGCCACTAAAAGATCCATTGCCAGGTGGATTGTCTCTTGTATCCAATTTTGCTATGAAAACTGGGTAAGGTTCCCCCCAGGCCTGAGGGCTCACTCTACCAGAGGTACAGCTGCTTCCCTGGCTGCTGCCAGGGACATCCTATTTTAGAGATATGTCAAGCAGCTACCTGGAAAACAGTTCACACTTTTACCAAGCATTACTCCCTGGACATCCAGGCTAGAGTGATGCTCGGTTTAACAGCTGTGCTTCAGAGCCTATTTCCTAAGTAGGTTCTGTCCCTCCTCCATGGAGGTACTGTTTAGTCTGGTATATGTCATAATATAGCAAGACTTCATGTTGTTTGAAAAAAATTACTCACCTTAGTAATGTTGTTTCTTCTAATGGAGTCTTGCTATATTATGACTTCCCCCCCTGCCTGCCCCTCTCAGAACCTCTGTTTTTGGGATGTGGGTGGGCAATGCAGTGTTGGCACTCAGTAGGTGTCCACCTTGTTGTTTTCACCCCTCCTTTCTTGGGGTGCTTGGTGTTGTGTTTTTCATTTTTTGGGTCCAAAAAATGTGTTCTTATGTTTAGTAGCCAGTTGGCTAGTGTAGGTTTACAGCTTCCACACAGGACCTCAGTGAGTTTAGCTTGTAAAGATCTGACGGTTTGAGTTTGAAGAACAACAGACAGAGTTTCAACCGAGCTCGAGCTCAGCGTTCCATGCCTGGCATGGAAAGTTAACTCTTTCACCTCCGGAGCAGTTCGAAGGTTGGGACTCACTGCATATGTCATAATATAGCAAGACTCCATTAGAAGAAACAACTTTACTAAAGTGAGTAAGTTTTTCTTCTGTAGCTAGGGGAGCAGTGACCACTAAACTAGGTAAACGTAGACAAAAATTGCTCCCCCCCCCAAAAAAAAAATTTTTTTTAAGTCCCTGATGGGTCCTAACATGGCAGGCCAAAAAATGTTGAAACATAATCACTAAAAAAATCAGTTGCAGGCAATGCAACAGGTAACGCTCAAGCAAAATAAAGAAAACTGATTCTTGTAGAACCTTTTCCAGGTTCTGGAAGGCGAGGTAGGATGGGTTTGTTAAACACAGTGATCGATCCCTTGTAAGACGCAACTGTGGTGAGTAATTTTTTTCTTCAAACCCCAGGAATCCCTCGCTATGCTTAACTACTGTAGACCATGAAGCAGTATCTTGGGAGGTTGGGTACAGAACCCAGTTAGGAAAAAAAAGATTCTGCAAGACACAAGCGCCAAATCTATCATCCCTTCTGAACTGTACATCCAGACAATAGTGCCTTGTGAAGGTGTGTACTGTTTTTGAGGTAGCTGCTTTACAAATTTCCAGCAAGGGGATATCAGAGAGGCAGAAGTGCCACGTGTGGAATGTACACTGAGGCCCTGTGGTGGTAGCTAGCCAGCCTTGCAGTAGCAGAACTGTATGCAAGAGACAATCCAGCAAAAGTACAGTTACATAAAAAAGTATACGTAAGAACTTACCGTAACAGTAGATCTTCGAGAGAGGCTCTTGCAGTAGGTAATTACATATAGGACTGATGCCGGCAGGCGGCAGGACCCCACAGAAAAATTTCTACCTAGCAGTCCCTGGCGAGGGACCGCCCCCACGTCAGGCGACTGGCATCAGAAAATGTCGGTATAAAGGGGCGGTCCCTCATGCCCGCCTTCCAGTTCTTTCCTGCCAAGGGCCAACAAAGGCCAGATGAGACAGAAGCAGATATTTTCTTAAATGGAAAAGGAGCTAAAAAAGCTTAGGGGGATGGAGAGCGGGAAGGTATTACCTACTGCAAGAGCCTCTCTCGAAGATCTACTGTTACGGTAAGTTCTTACATAACTGTACTATCTTACTTCGAGAGGGCACTTGCAGTAGGTAATTACATATAGGACTGAGTCCCAAGCAGTTTGGAACAAGGAGAAGCACACGGGAGGAGGAAAGCTACCCAGAGTAGATCCTCTAGCTGAGAAGGCCTTAAGAAAGGAGGCCTTGCAGAACAGCCAGTCCGAAGCCCGCTCTACGGCAAGAGGCAATATCCAAACTGTAATGTTTCGTAAAGGTATGGACGGAAGTCCAGGTGGCGGCAGCACAGATGTCTGCCACCGACACATTCTTGAAACAAGCAGCTGAGGCTGCGACTTCTCTGGTGGAGTGGCCTCTGACTTGACCTGGGAGGGTCTTGTTGTACTTGTCATAACAGAAAGTGATGCAATAAGCCAACCATTTGGATAGGCATTGTTTAGAAACAGCATTGCCTTCCCTTTCTGGAGCAAAAGAGACAAAGAGTTGATCTGTCTTTCTGAGATCCTTCGTCCGGTTAGTGCAGTATCTCAGAATCCAGTGAACGTCCATAGTATGTAACAAATACTCCCCTTGATTAGAGTACTGCGTAAAAAAGCTGGGTAACTATGGACTGGTTCAGAGTAGACTCCGCTACCACCTTGGGGAGAAACTTAGGATTGGTACGCAGAGCCACGCGTTCCTTGTGGAAAATTAAGTAAGGAATTTTACACATCAGGCCTGGAGCCTGAAATCCTCCGAGCAGAGGTAATGGCCACAAGAAACAGTGTCTTCCAGGAGAGGAACTTCAAGTCTCGTGAAGCTGCCGCCTCAAAGGGAGGCAGAGTTAGTTTCTCCAGAACAAAACTCAAATCCCAAGGAGGGCCGGGAACTTGGATAGGAGGTCTCAGGTGGAGAACCCCTCTGAGGAAAGTCTTAAGAGACCTCCAGCTGAGCAAACGTTCTGTCTGCAAAGGGAACATGATAGGCCGAAATGGCCGCCATGTGGACCTTCAGGGAGGAATGACTAAGACCCAGATCGAAGAGATGGCGCAGGTACTCCAGCAGACGCACCAACAGGGCAGGAGAAAGGCTCGACGTCTTTTGAAGCCGCCCAGATTGTGAATCTTTTCCACTTCATGGCACAGGTAGACCTGGTGGAGGGTTTCCTAGCCTCCACCAGAATCTCCGCCACCTGGGGAGAAACTCCAAAGCGGGCCTGTGCTATGTCTGCAGGAGACATGCATGAAGCTGAAGGGACTTGAGACCTGGATGAACCAGGGTCCCTTGCTCCTGGGTCAACAAACCTTGTGACAGAGGAAGAGGTGGTTCCTCTGAGAATTGTTGTAGAAGAGAGAACCAAACCTGCCTGGGCCAAAAAGGAGCGATCAGGATCATTCGTGCTCCTTCTGACCCTAGTTTCTGCAGGACCCTTGGGATCAAAGGAATTGGGGGAAAGGCATAGACGAATCTGTCCTTCCAATCTAGAGACAGAGTGTCTCTCCAGAAAATGCCTCGCTCTTGAACGAGCGAGCAGAAGGCCGGAAGTTTTGCGTTTTGAGGGGAAGTGAACAGGTCTACCTGTGGTGTTCCCCAGCATAGGAAGATATCGTCTAGGACCCCTTGATCCAGTGCCCACTCGTGGGCCTGTGCAGACGAGCGACTCAGCTTGTCTGCCAAGGTGTTGTCGACTCCCAGAACATGGACTGCCATGAGGTGAAGATCGTGCTGTACTGCCCAGTCCCACACCCTCATTGCTTCCCTGCAAACAGGGTAGGATAGAGTCCCTCCCCGATTGTTGATGTACCATACCACACACATGTTGTCCGTCTGGACAGCTAGGTGGCCTGGAAGGACATACAGGTGGAGGGCTTGGAGGGCATACAGGACTGCCCAAAGCTCTAGCACATTGATGTGAAGCGATTGTTCGAGCTTGGACCAAGAGCATTGGGTCCGATGAGGACCGAGATGGGCTCCCCAACCTTCGTCCGAGGCATCTGTAGTCAGAGTCTGGGACGGGAAGGGGATGAAGAATGAAACCCCTCGAAAAAGGTTCTCTCTGACCATCCACCACTGCAAGTCTCGAACCATGGGAGAGGAGACCAGAACTAGCTGATCCAAGTCGTCCGCCAATTGATCCCATTGGGAGCAAAGCATCCACTGGGAAACTCATGTGGAGCAGAGTGCGAGGAACTGTCTGAATAGCAGCTGCCATGAGCCCGAGAAGGTGAAGAACCAACCTTGCAGTGACTCGCCTGTGACCGGACAAGAGGCGTACCTGAGTCTGAATGGTGGCCGCCCTGTCCGGCAGCAGGAAGGCCCTGCCTAGGGTCGTGTCCAGGATCGCCCCAATAAACTGGAGTCTCTGGAATGGGATCAAATGAGACCTGGAATGGTTGATGGCAATACCCAGGCAGGCAAAGACCTGCTGGGTAAGGGAAAGGCAGGGCAGGAGTTCCTCCCTGGACGAGGCCGCCAGGAGCCAGTCGTCCAGGTACGGGAAAACCTGCACCCCCCGGGTACACAGGTAGGCCGCCACCACTGCCAGGCATTTGGTAAACACTCGGGGAGCCGAGAAGAGGCCAAATGGAAGTGCCTTGAACTGGTAGTGGTCCCCCTGGAAAGCAAAATGAAGATATTTGCGGTGGGATGGGCAAATGGAGATATGCAGGTAGGCATCCTGCATCTCCAGAGCGCACATCCACTGGCTGGAGTGGAGGAGGGGCAGAAGGCTCTGCAGAGAGAGCATTGTGAACCTCTTGTATTCCACGAATAGGTTCACGGAACTGAGACCTAGAACAGGTCTTACATCTCCTGTCTTCTTCTTCGGGACCAGGAAGAAATGGGAATAGTAGCACGTTCCCTGAAGGGAAGGGGGGACAGGTTCTATCGCCTCTTTCAGCAACAAAGCTGAAATCTCTTCCTGGACCAGAAGATGATATTCCCGAGAGTATGACGACCTTTGGGAAGGGTGACGAGGTGGTTTCTGAAGAAACTCTATTGAGTGTCCTTCTGCGACTAGCTGGAGCACCCATGAATCTGTTGTTCTCCTCTCAGCCCGGAAGGTGGAGGAGAACCCTCCTCCGTTCCTCCAGGAAGTCCAAGGCTGTGGGAGAGGAAAGGAGTCAGGTGGTGGGGCAGCGCCACAGCTGAAGCACCCGCTTGCTTTTGAACTGAGGGGCTTGGCAGCTGAGGGGCCCGCGCTTAATGGCCCGCTTCCCGAGGTTTCGCTTTGGCCGATTACGTCTGCAGGAAAGGGCTGTGGATGATGGTGATGGTACATAGAGTCGACGGACTTTAGTGCCGTCCCCTTCTCCAGCAGATCGGTGATGATGTCCTTGACATCACCTCCGAAGAGCACCGACCCCGAAGGGCGCTTCTGATAGCGGACTGCACTCCGGGCCCAACCCCGACACGCGGGAGCCAAGCATGACGCCGTAGCTTCATGGCAAAGTGAGCCCGCTCTGGCAGTGTCCACTGCATCGTAGGTCTCCATCAAGAATGTGTCGACGTCGAACGCGCAGAGCGGACAAGGTCAAACAGTTCCTGCTTGACTTGAGAGTCCAGCAGGAGTTCAACTTGGTTTCCACCTCAGAAAGAATTGCCTTCTGGTAGTCCCCCATGTGACCGACATAGTTCAGGGCTCTGATTCCCAGCATGGAAGAAGCGAAAATCTTCTTTCCATACTGGTCCAGAAGGCGAGACTCTATCAGGTGGTGACGAGCTAAGGAGTTTTGGATTAGCTGACCAGCCATGAGCGGCACTAATCACGACAGGGTCAGCTCGAGGTTGGGAATCTAAGAAGTCGACACCCTCTGGAGCCTGATATAGCCTATTTGGCTTCAGAGGAAGGGGGCTAATGCCGACGGTTGTTTCCAAACAGTGGTAACAAGGTGGGCATGAGGCTCAATCCAGGGTGGCACCTACGTAGGAGCTGTGACGGGCAGATCCAGATGCTTAGCGAGTTTCAGTCGCTGTGGGTCTGGCTCCAAGGACTGCCATTTATGTACTGCCTGGATTTGACGTAAGAGCTCCGTGAAAGAAGGATCCTCCGGAGGAGACTTCGGAGGAGTCCTTGGCCTGGGCTTTGACGGAGATCGAGGCTCGTCGTCCTTCTCGGAACAGCCATCGGAGGCATCTGAGGCGTCCAAGGAGGAGGAAGAAACTGAAGAAGACGACGACTCCCTTTCCCATCTAGGGGGAGGAACGGACCCCTTGGGAAGACCTCGGGGAAGCGTGTCCTGCCCCTCTCTGGACCCAGAGGGTTTATCCCTGGTGTCTGGAGGAGAGGGAGTGTGTCGCCGTGGACGTACGGGAACCTGAACCGGCACCATCGTCGGAAGACGACTCTCCAGCTCTCTGGTGAGCTGAGCCTTGGCCTCACCCACCAGGAGGCTAGAGTCTCCTGCAAGCCCACCGGCAGCTGGGGGGGGGCGGTAGAGGAGGAGGAGGATAAGGGTATGGGTTATACCCATAAGGCGAGTATCCATAACCCGCTGGTGGGAATCCCGGCGTCGGGTATTGTGGCATCTGGTAGGCTGGCGTCGGGTACTGCTACGTCAGATACTGCATTCCCGGGTACGACGGCGTCGAATATGGTGGGGTCGAGAAACCGGGAGCCGGGGGAGCTGCCGGAACAGATGGCCCCGCTGGAGGCCCCACGGGCGGAACTGGTGCAGAAGAAAAGATTGCTCACCTTAGTAATTATGTTTCTTCTTGTGGAGTCTTGCTGTATTCTGACAAGTGCAGTTAGCCCCAGCCTTTAAACTTCCCTGGAGAACAATGGGTTAACTTTCCCATTCAGGGCATAGAATGTTCATCTCGAGCTCGGCTGATGTCTCTGCCTGTTGTCATTTGAACTGCAACCGTCAGATTCTTTACTCCGCCTCACTGAACAGACGCTCCGGAGATTTCTCCTGCAGCTTGGTTCGAAGTCGGTTAAAGTGTCGGTTTTCTACCGAAATTTAGTTTCCGCATAGTTGGTTCAAGTCTCTGTCTGCGGTACCGTGAGTATTAGATAGGTTTTGTTCTGTTTTCTGTGTGGAACTTGTAAAAATTGTGGATCGGTTCGGCTGAACTGATCATTCAGGTAAATTTTGTATTTTACTTTAGTGTGTGGTTACCGGTCCGTGATTGGTTCTTAAAAAAAAAAAAAAAATAGTGTTTTGGTAATGCTTTTTTTTCAAGATCACAAGTGACACGTCAAGGGAACCTATAGAGGAGCCTTGCCTGGCGGTTGCCGAAAAAAGGGTAAGTTTGGTTAGGTTGGCCATGTCTGAGAAACCCAAGAAAAAAACCGGGCCCACTGGGTTTCAACACTGCAGTATGTGTGGGGAGGTCTTTGCTAAGGCCGATCCCCACACCACCTGTGTATTGTCTGGGGTTTGACCACCTCGGTTCAGACTGCCAAATTTGTAAAAATTTGCCCAAATCTAACCTTGAAAAGAGATTAGGTAGACTGAGGGAAAGGGAGGCCAAGAAGTCCTCTGACCTGGATGGCTAGCCCGGTTCGGTTCCGACCGAACCAGAAGGAGTGACTTCTGACCAGGGTGATACTTCTTCGGGCAAAAGGAGAGCCGATTCCGAGGAATCGGTTCCGACAAAAAGAAAACGCAAAGACAAATCGACCGGTTCAGATCTAGAATCTCATACTCCGACCACCGAAGAAATAGCCAAAGCGATTCGTATTGTGGAATCGCTTCACCCGGTTCCGACTGATCCAGCACCTTTGGCAGTGGCTCGGTTCGGTTGGTTCCCCCGGTTCAGGATTATACCCTGGAAGAATTTTATGAACCGGAGTTTGAGGAGGAGGAGGGAGAGTTGGAAGATGATTATGGTGATGGTGAAAGTCTGGATGTGCCTATTGACCCGGACATCTCCCCAAACAGACCTTCAGGTGTTTCTCCTCCTAGGCTTTCTGAGTCCCCTTCGCACATCATGTTTTACAGAACGGTGACTGATACCCTCCAGCTTCCTGTGGAGGATCAGGAGGAGGAGCCTGACTATGTAGAGATGATGGACATCCCAGAGTCCAGGAGACTGTCTATTCCACTCCACAAATCTTTTGGGAAATGGACACAAAAATTTCTTAAGTCTCCCAATTCCATACCTCCTGTGGACAGAAGAATGGACAAGAGGTATACTCTTTCAGGCTCAGATACGGAGTTCTTTATCCGAATGCAGCCATGTTGGGGTTAGGCCAGGTTGCTGCCTGTGATAAGGCAAGCATTTCCTTGCCATCACACCCCAGACAAGGACTCAGGAAGATTGATGCCATGGCAAAGAAGCAGTACTCTGCATCTTCTTGCATGACTCCAGGCAGGCGAATTATATGGCTATGCAGCCAGGTACCAGAAGTCCAGGTGGACACTGTACTGGCACTGGGTAAACAGGCTTCCCCCCAGCTTGCCAAGGAGCTGGAGGAGGTGGCTGCAGATGGGAATGAGGCATCAAAAGTTCAGTTTCATGCTGCTGTGGACTCCAATGATATATCATTAAGAGTCATGGCTACATCTGCGGCTCTTTGGAGAATGGCTTGGGTCGACTCTCCTATCCAGTAGGGGGCAGGCTGGCTTATTTTGTCCAGGACTGGATGTCTGTTACATCAGACAAGTGGGTCCTGGAAGTAGTAAGACAGGGACTGGTTCTCAGCTTCAAAAAATTCCCAAAGATGAGAGCCAGATCTTTTCCACCTGCAAATCTCTCAGAGACCCTTGCCTTAGAGGCAGAGGTTTCTTCTCTCCTAGCTCTAAGAGCTATAGAGAGAGTACCTACCCTACACTGGGGCAAAGGACTGAACTCCAAGTACTTCCTAACCCCCAAAAAGACAGGAGAGTGGCACCCCATCCTGGACTTAAAATACCTGAACAAACATCTTTTAAAGCCAAAGTTCAAGATGATAACTCTGGGAATTATTCTTCCCTAAGGCCAGGGGACTGGCTAACTTCCCTGGACCTCAAAGATGCCTACTTTCACATTCCCATCAGGTGCTCCCACAGAAAGTACCTCAGGTTCCAGTTGCCCTCAGGCCACTATCAGTTCAGAGCAATGCCCTTTGGCCTAACCTCAGTTCCAAGGGTCTTCACAAAGTGCCTGGCAGTAGCTGTTGCCTTCCTAAGAAGACAAAAGATTTCCATTTTTCCATATTTGGACGACTGGCTCATAGTGGGCCAGTCCCCAGACCAAGTCAAGTCACACCTACAAGTGACCCAGCAAGTGCTCACTTCTTTAGGATTTCTTCTCAACCTACCAAAGTCAGTTCTCGAACCAGTGCAGCTCCTCACCTTCATAGGGGCAGAGCTGGATATGGTAAAAGCAAGAGCCTTCCTTCCCCTGGAAAGGGCAAGAGCTCTCATGGAGCTGGCCTCTTCATTCAGCTTTCAGGTGTCTCGACCAGCAAGGCATTTCCTTCAGCTCTTGGGCCACATGGCAGCTTCTACAGCAGTAGTCCAAGGCGCAAGATTCCAGATGAGGAACATTCCGTTCCACTTAAGAGCCTTTTGGTCCCAAAGAAAGGATTCCATTACCAAACTAATCCCAGTGACTCGAACTCTGATCCAAGCCCTGCAATGGGGGCAGGATCAGGACAATTTGAGGCAAGGGGTTCCATTTGCCACTCAGTCTCATTCAGTGGTCCTTACCACAGATGCTTCCCTGCTGGGCTGGGGAGCCTATTTGGGGGACCTCACCACCCAGGGACTGTGGTCGCCTCAGGAATCTCTTCTACACATCAATCTCTTGGAACTCAAGGCAGTGTTTCTGGCACTGCAAGTTTTTTCCAAATCAGTACAGAACAAGGTGGTTCTGGTCAGAACAGACGCCACCACCACCATGTGGTACATCAACAAGCAAGGAGGCACTCAGTCTACGGCCCTGTGCACAGAAGCAATGAAGTTGTGGTCCCTGGCTTATTCCCTGCAAACCTCTCTGATAGCAGTTCACCTTCCAGGGAAGGACAATGTCCTAGCAGATGCACTGAGCAGAATATCTCAGGGCCATCACGAATGGGCCCTGGATGCTCTGGTAAGGTGATTTTCTCAAGATGGGGCACTCCAGAGACAGATCTTTTTGCAGCCCCAGACAATCACCAACTTCCTCTCTTTTGTTGCAGACCCCCAGTCTTGGGCTCAGTCCCCCTGGATGCTCTGATTCTGAACTGGGAAGGGAAATTTCTGTATGCTTTTCCCCCCTTCCCTCTCCTGTTCAAAGTGTTACTCAAGATAAGGTCACAACCTTGCAAAGTGATTCTGATTGCTCCAGACTGGGCCAGGCAGCCATGGTATCCCTTGTTGCTGTCCCTAGCAGTCCATCTTCCCCTGTCTCTTCCCAGGAATTACAACCTGTTAACATCCTCTCGGAGGATTTGGTACCCCAATCTTCAGTCTCTCAATCTCAAGGCTTGGCTCTTGAAGAGTTAGAGTTTGCAGATCTGCATCTTTCCCAAGGGGTTCTGGACATCCTCAAGGCTTCTCGAAAGCCTTCTACCAGAAAGACTTATAACTCCAAATGGAAAAGATTCAGCATTTGGTGTTCTAAGAAGAGTATTTCTCCAGACACTGCTGATTTGCCTATGGTTCTGGATGATATGGTCCATCTCAATGGCCTAGGCCACAGACCAGCTACTCTCAAGGTACACTTGTCAGCTGTTTCTGCTTTCCTGTCAGTAGGCAAGTCTTCCTCACTGTCATCCCACCCTGTATTCTGTAATTTTCAAGGATTGTTTCACACCAATCCCCTTTAGGATCCTGCTCCTGCTTGGGATGTTAATGTTTGTATGCTCAGCTTATGCAACCCCTTTGAGCCTTTGTCCTCAGCAGAGCTTAAGTACTTGACGAGGAAAACTGTGTTTTTGGTAGCCATTACTTCTGCTAGACGTATCAGTGAATTGCAAGCCCTGTCAGTGGAACCTGATTTCATCTCTTTTCACAGAGATAAAGTGGTCCTTAGAACTAACAAAGTTGTTGCCTAAAGTGGCTTCAGATTTCCGCCTGAATCAGTCAATACCTCTCCCTGTTTTCTTCACTGATCATTCTTCCTCGGGACAGAAGAGGCTACACAGTTTGGATGTTAAAAGAGCCGTTAGCTACTACACAGATCGTACCAAGGGTCACAGGTTTGACTCCCTCCAGTTGTTCCTCACTTACGGAGAAGCTGGGAAGGGCAAACCTGCCACCAAGAGATCTATTGCCAGGTGGATTGTGTCTTGTATAGAATTCTGCTATGAAAAACTGGGAAAAACTCCACCCTCAGGCCTGAGGGCTCATTCCACAAGAGGTACAGCTGCTTCCCTGGCTGCTGCCAGGGATATCTCTCTTTTGGAAATTTGTCAAGCAGCCACCTGGAAAACAGTCCATACTTTTACCAGGCATTACTCTCTGGATATCCAGGCTAGGAGTGATGCTCGGTTTGGCACAGTAGTACTTCAGAGCCTATTCCCAAAGTAGGTTCTGTCCCTCCTCCATGGAGGTACTGCTAGATAGTCTGCATTTGTCAGAATACAGCAAGACTTCATGTTGTTTGAAAAAAAAAATACTCATCTTAGTAATTATGTTTCTTCTAGTGGAGTCTTGCTGTATTCTGACCTCCCCCCCGCCTCCCTCAGAACCCAGATTTTACGGGGAGGAGATGGGTGGGCAGTGCTAGTGTTGGCACCTGGGGGTGCTCTTTACACCCTCTGTTTCTCATGGGGTGAGTTGTTATTTCAATTGATTGGTTTTGTGTTTGGGTTTCCTGACTTAAGCCTTCCTTTTTGAACCCAAAAGATTATTTTTCTGCCAGCTGGCTAGTAAAAATTTTACAGTTTCCACACAGAACTCCTAGTGAGTTTTGCTCGTAAAGATCCGACGGTTGCAGTTCAAATGACAACAGGCAGAGACATCAACCGAGCTCAAGATGAACATTCTATGCCCTGCATAGAAAAGTTAACCTATTGTTCTCCAGGGCAGTTTAAAGGCTGGGGCTAACTGCACTTGTCAGAATACAGCAAGACTCCACTAGAAGAAACATAATTAGTAAGGTGAGTAATTTTTTCTTCTCCACCAGTTCCGCCCACGGGGCCTCCAGCGGGGCCGTCTGCTCCGGCAGCTCCCCCGGCTCCCGGGTTCTCAACCCCGTCATATTTCAGCGCCGTCGTACCTGGGAATGCAGTATCCGGCGTCGCAATACCGACGCCCGGCCTACCCGACACCGTAGTACCCAACGACTGCACGACGCGCCGGCTGTGACGTGGGTCGAGAACCCGGGAGCCGGGCAGCTGCCGGAGCAGACGCCCCACGAGCGGAACTGGTGCAGAAGGCCCAGGGGTGGAGGGCCCGCTGGGGCGGCATGGAGGCGGGATGTCGCCCCTGGTCAGCACTCACCGCATCGGCCGCCAGAGGTGCCAACGTCGAATAGTCATCCAGGGAACCAACGCCAGATCCAAGTGGGTTGATCCGACGGAGGTGGAGCCAGGACCTCAGCCTCTCCCGGGGACGGAGGGGAAAAGTCCCCAGGGTCGGGTTGAGGAGACTCAGGGTCCACGGAGGGCAGTGAGGGCTGCGGGGAGCCAGGAACGACAGACGTGGGAGGGTCCGTCGTCGATTCATCCGCTGTGCGCACGTCGGGCGGACCGATGTGTGTCTTATCAGCGGGATCTGGGCAGACGTCGGAGGGGCCGGCATCCGACTTAACGGATCCTTCGCCGGGGCAGGCCACGAAGGAGAGGCGGTCTGGCCTGACAGAAGAGGGGTCAGCGCTTCTCGCGGGTCGGGTGTCTTATCGACCTTCCCGAGCTAACGCCGGAGGAGCCGACGTCCGGCTTATCGGAGCCACCCACGCCGGTAGGCCGGGAAACCACGGCTTGACCGAGGACGGAGGCCTCCAAAAGCCCGGAGGCGCCCGAAGGGTCCGAGCGTGAGCCAGACGGGCGTGCCAACGCCACCTTCGAAACCTCAAAGGCAGCCGTCGAGGAGCAGTCCCCCGGAGGGGACGTTACCTGCAACACGGCGACCCCCGAGGGAGTTGCGGTGGTAGAGGAGCCCTTGTCCCAGTGCTTTTCTTTGTCCTTCCTCTTGCGATGGCCTTTAGGGGAAGTTGTCGCCTCCCGAAGTTTTTTGTGTTCCTTTTCCATGGAGCTCATCCTCTTTTTGAGAATGTGGGCTTCCAGGGACTGCTACCACCTTTTCAGGGTGGCCGCGTTAAAACTCAGGCAGTGCTGGCACTTCTCAACTGGATGGTCGGGGCCTGAGACAAAAAGGCACAGGGAATGGCCGCCCTCGCATGGGAGTTGGGCGCCGCATGAGTCGCACTTATTCTTGTGCTCAGATGGTGTAGGGGACGACATACACCGACGGATGACTGACGAATAAAGTACAAAATCAAAAAAACTTGGTAAAATAACGGACGAAAGGGTCTGACTAGCAGGGAACTTTTCCGCGAGGCACTGGTATCAGCTAACGGCAGGAAAGAACTGGAAGGCGGGCGTGATGGACCACCCCTTTATACCAACATCTCCTGACATCGGTCACCTGACGTGGGGCTGCTAGCTAGAAATTTTCTGTAGGGTCCTGCCACCTGCCGGCATTAGTCCTATATCTAATTACCTACTGCAAGAGCCCTCTCGAAGTAAGATCTTACCGTAACAGTAGATCTTCGAGAGAGGCTCTTGCAGTAGGTAATCAACTTGAGGACTGAGCACCCCGTGGCGTCAGGACCACACAGAAACTTTATCCAGCAGTATCTGATGGGGGACCGCCCACCAGACATCACGTGGCTGATGTCAGCATGACCCTATATAGTAGGCGGTCCCCACGCCTGCCTTCCAGTTCTCCCGCCGGAGACCTCCAAGGAGGTGCAACAGGAGAAGGGATGAGAGACTCCTGGAGCTCAGAATGAGCCCATAAAGAAAGAGCAAAAATAAGTAGGGGGATGGAAGGAGGGAGAAAGATTACCTACTGCAAGAGCCTCTCTCGAAGATCTACTGTTATGGTAAGTTTTTACGTAACTGTACTATCTTACTTCAAGAGGGTTCTTGCAGTAGGTAATCACCTTGAGGACTGAGTCACAAGCAGTGTGAATCAGAAGAAAAACTGAAACACGGGAGACAGGAGCTAAAAAACCTGGTACAGGCACAGAAAATTTATGACAGGAGGCCATGAAGTACAGTTAGGCCAAAACCTGCCCTGCACCTAGAAGCAATGTCCAGACTGTAATGCTTTGTGAAAGTGTGGACTGAACTCCAGGTAGCCACGGCACAGATGTCAGCGGCAGACACATCCCTGAAATAAGCAGTGGAGGCAGCTACGCCCCTAGTGGAATGCCCCTTGACTTCCCCAGCAGAGTTTTACCATACTTCTGGTAACAAAAAGTAATGCAGGTCGCATCTGGAATCGAGCAACACTGCTCAGTATGCCTTTCTGGTTAAACTCGTAAATAAACAAAAAGTAATGCAGGTTGCCAGCCATTTGGATACACACTGTTTAGGAACTGCTGCACCTTCTCTCTTGGGTGCAAAAGAAATGAAAAGCTGATCCGTTTTTCGGACAGACATTGTCCTGTTTTCGTAACAGCGCAAGATTCTGTGAACATCTAATGTGTGAAGAAGTGCTTCTCCCTGATTAGAATACTTGGGGTAGTACACTGGTAGTTGAATCGACTGATTCAACATAAACTCAGAAACCACTTTATGTATAAACTTAGGGTTGGTACGAAGATCCACCCAGTCTCTGTGGAAATGGAAAATTAAATAAGGCTCCTTACAAATCAGGGCCAGAAGCTCTGAAATCCTTTGAGTTGAAGGGACTGCCACTAAGAAAAGCGCTTTCCAAGATAAATAGCGCATGTCACAAGAACCAGCTGGTTCAAAAGACAGCAGGGTCAACTTTTCCAAAATAAAAAAATATCCAACGGTGGCACGGGACTGAGCACCTGGGGTTTCAGGTGTAAAATCCCTTTAAGGAAAATCTTTGATTCTTCTGACTGGGCCAGTGTCCTGCCGTCAACCAAGGTATGGTAGGCTGAGACAGCTGACAAATGGACCCTCAACAATGAATAGCCTAGACCTGATTCGTGGTGCAGAAGATATTCTATGACCGATGGAGGGGGACACGAGAAAGGATCCCAACCCTTAGCAGTGGCCCAAATTGAAAAACGTTTCCACTTTATGCACTTCATGGCATAAATGGTCCTTGTGGATGGCTTTCTGGCCTCCACGAGAACCTGAGCCACTTTGGAAGAAACTCCAAAGCGTGAAGTGGCTATGTCCTGAGGTGCCATGCATGAAGGTGAAGGGACTTCAGTCCCAGAAGGACCAGCGTGCCCACCTTCTGGGCCAGGAGGTCATTACAGAGAAGCAGGGGAACTGGAGGTTCCACTGCAAGCTGCTGAAGCAGTGGGAACAAAACCTGATGGGGCCAAAAAGGGGAAATCAGAATCATGCGGGCCTCTTCAGCCCGTAGTTTGAAAAGCACCCTCTACAGAACCGGAAAGGGAGGGAAGGCGTACAAAAACCTCCCTGTTCAGCAAAGAGATAACGCATCTCATCAGAAAACACCAAGCCCTGGAGCAAGCAAGCAAAACTTGGGAAGTTTTGTGTTGTATGGGGAGGTGAACAGATCCAGTTCCAGCTGACCCCACAGATCAAAGATGGAGTTGACCACAACTTGTTTTAGTTCCCACTCGTGGGCTCTGACTATGGTGCAGTTGAGACTGTCCACTAGGACGTTTTGCACGCCCGGAACATGTATGGCTATGAGGTGAATCCGATGCATAACAACCCAATTCCACACCCGCATCGCCTCCCTGCATAGGGGGTATGAACGGGTGCCTCCTTGCTTGTTGAGAAACCAGACCACGCACATGTTGTCCGATTGGCCTAGCAGAGTACCCTGGAGAAGCCGGGGTTGAAAGGTTTGAAGAGCATACAACACTGCTCTCATCTCCAACACACTGATGTGTAGAGAAGACTCCGCTAGGGACCATGTGCCTTGAGTACTGAGGTCTCCCAGATGAGCACCCCATCCTGTCCTTGACACATCCGTTGTCAGGGTCAGAGAGGGAGGAGGGGACTGAAAAAGGACCCCCTTGATGAGATTGGAAAGATCCTGCCACCACGAGAGATCCCTCTGCATGGAACTGGAGACCATGACCATCAGGTCTAGGCTGTCTGACCTCTGATCCCACTGTGTCCTGAGCATCCACTGCGAGATACGCATGTGAAGCTTGGCTAAAGGTACTGGGGGGATGGCTGCTGCCATCAGGCACAACAGTCGAAAAATCGACCAGGCCGAGACCTTCCTGCTGGAGGCCACAAAATGAGCCAGCCTCTGCAGGATTTCTGCCCTGTCTTGAGGGAGGAAAGCCATGTCCTGGCCCGTGTCCAACACCGCCCCAATAAATTAAAGGTGCTGGGAAGGAACAAGCTGGGACTTGGGTAACTGACAGTAATCCCAACCTGTTGAAACAGGTCCAGGGGTGCAGATAGGGAGAGTTCCAACTGTTCTCTCGACGGGGCTGACAGAAGCCAGTAGTCTAGGTAAGGGAACACACAGTGACCCTGAGGCCTCAGGGCTGCCGCCACTACAGCATGGCACGTCATGAAAACACGAGGTGCCGGAGAAAGGCCAAAGAGCAGAGCCCTGAATTGGTAATGTTCCCCCTGGAAAGAGAATCGTAGGTAGTGACGATGGGCCCTGAATATAGGGATGTGCAGGTAGGCATCCTGCATGTCCACAGCGCAGAGCCACTGACCCTTGCGCGGGACGGTCAGCATCCAGAATCGTTTGTACTCTGTGTACAGGTTCACAAAGTTCCAGAAAGGGACGCAGATCTCCCGTCTTTCTGGGGACCAGGAGAAGTGGGAGTAATACCCCTTTTCCTACCTGGTGCACTGGAATAGGTTCCATTGCTCTCTTCTTTAATAGAGCCTGAATTTCCTCTCAGAAGGGAAGAATGTGCACCTTTTTGTCTGGAGTTTTCATGAGAAATTCCAGAGTATGGCCATGCTCTATAAGCTGAAGGACCCATGAGTCAGTTGTCACGGTCTGCCACCCTGGCAGATGGCAAGCAAATCTTCCGTCCACCTGCTGGACTGTGGGGGGAAGGGGCAGATGGCAAGTCATGTGAGGGAGAGGAGTTGGGGAGAGCTGCACCTGAAACTCTCTGGGACTTGGACTGGGGATCGGCTGAGGCCGACGACGCCCTACGTTTTAGACACTGGGCCGTCTGCTGTTGCTTTGGCACCAAAATGGCTTCGTTGGCTGAAAGTATGGGCGGTACATCGCCTGTACTGACCGAAGTGCCGTACCACCCTTCTCCTGTAGGGTCTTACTGATGTCTTTGTGCATCACCCCCGAAGACGACGGATCCCCTGAAAGGGGCATCTTGGATGGCATTCTGTACATCCTGTGCCAAACCTGACATCCTCAGCCATGAGAAACGATGGAGGCTGATGCCTGTGGCAGCCCCCCTGGCAGAAAAGTCTACTGCATCGTAGATGAATCACAGCGAATGCCTGCAGGCAACTTTTGCCAAATGGATCAAATCTGCCAATAGGGATTTCGATTCTGAATCTGGGAGTGCTTGAATGGCTGGCTCCAGCTGGGCAAACATGGATTTCTGGTATACTAGCATGTGCCTGACATGGTTGAGGGCCCCAATGGCCAGAGTGGAAAAAGAATAAAATTTCCCACCAAACTTGTCCAATTGCTGAGACTCCTTGTCTGGTGGAGAGGTACTCATATTCCAGGGCTTAGAAGACCGGTCATAAGCAGGAGCTATAATGACTGAATTGGCATTGAGCTAAACGCTGAGGTAGTCCTTTCCATCTGGCATACAATATGTGCGGTCTGCTTTCTTGGCCACCGCTGGAATGGAGGAGGGCATCATCCAGATCGTTGATGCCAGATCCTCATGGGGCTCAAGCCAGGGTGGGGTAAGAACTGGGTCCGCCTCCTGCATGTCCAGATGTTCTGCAAGACGTTGCCTTTTTGGGTTCTGGGCATCCGACTTCCAGTCGTACATCTCCGCTATTTTTCTGAGGAGGTCTGCAAAGGAAGGATCCTCTGGAGGTGACTTTCGGGTTTCTTTGGGTTGGGGTCCCCCTATAGGCGGGGTTTTAAACCCCGACCCTAACGACTTGGAAGAATCAGTGTCTGAATCCTGGTTTGTGTCGGAAGATTCCCGGGGTTCAGATGTTTTCCTGAAGGCCTGGCCGCGTCAGAGCCTTCAAAGGGGCTGGTGTCGGTTGAGGTGGAGGGGCTGGAACCTGCCTCGATTGCCGAACATCAGGACTCCTAGGAGATTCTCTGGGAGGCTGACGGTTGTTCAACTCCATTACCAGCTGGGTCTTGGTGTCTGACCACCAAGACTATAAAATGGTCCGGAAGTCCACTGGAGGTTGAGGAGGAGGAGGAGGAGGAGGCTGGTAAGTTGGGGGTTAGCCTGTAGCAAAGCCTGGCTGCAGGAAACACGTCGTATCAAATGTGGAGGTGGGTAACCTGACGGAGGGTAGGTCAGAGCGTACCTTGGCATATGAAACCCTGATGGGGGTAAGCCCGGTGGGTTACACGCCTATGCCTGAGGAGTCTCATATCCTGATGGCAGGAATCCTGAAGGAGATCCCGATGGAGAGTACCCCGACGGAAGGAACCCTGACAGAGGGCCCGACGGGGGCAAACCTGGAGGGCCCGGCGGTGGGGCCAAATGCCCAGATGGAGGCCCCTGCAGCACGCTGAACCCTGATGGTCCTGGTAGGGTTAGGTCCGGTGGAGGGCATGCCGGTGGCACGACAGCCCGATGGCGGGGGAAGTGGCTGGGAACCATCCGGTACAAAGACGTCTTTGATAAAGGATTGATTTCCGAAACGCGTCAGGCCTTATTTAATGGTTGTATGGAATAAATAAAACCTTTCTACTTGAACATTTTAAGAGCCTCGGTGGTCACTCAAAGATATGGGTGAGAGTGCTACCGTTTGTTAAAAAGATTATGTTACTATTTTTCTGTCTGAGCACCTCGTTGCTTGTGCGCACTTGTTGCCAGCTCCCATCGCCAGATCCGTAGGCATACCTGGAAGACCACCTGAAGGAAGCTCCTCAATTCCCATCCCTCGATCGACATGCAAGTGAGGGGGGCCGCGTCCAGTGGAGTGGGAGATGCCCGATGGGGAGAGCCGAGGTAACTCCGGCAGCTGGGATTCGTCTGGCCCATCACTTGACCAGGACGCCAGGTCAATCGGGCATCAACGAACCAGTGTCCGACTTATCGGCTGATACGACCATGCAAACATCTGACTGGCCGATGCTTGACTTAGCAGTCGAAGTGGAGGAGGGTCCGACAAGCGACTTAGCGGCTCCCCGGCGCGTTAGACCCTCCACTAAGATGGGTTCAAGCGCAGCTGAGGTTCCCACAGCCAATACTACCACTGACTATTGTGGGGGCCCCAAAGGACTGCTCTTTGGCGGAGCAGGCTGGGCCGCAGCACCCAACTTCCCGAGGCGGTCGTCGCCGTCATCCCAAGTAGGTCTGCAGGCAGTCAGCTAATGTATCGGGTCTGGTCCTATGCATCTCCTTTTCCTCTTTTTCTCGTGCTTGACCTCGTGGGCCAGGTGGAAGTGCTGCATAATTTCTGGAGCTCTTTTTCCATGGTGGCCATTTTCTTTTGAGCAAATGGGCCTCTAGGGCCTGCTGGTTGCCTGCATAGGCCGAGTGAAGCTGGCACAGGCCTCACAGTCTCGACCTTGTGCTCCGGGTCTAAGCAGAGGAGGCAGAGGAGTGTGAATCCTTGTCTGTGGTAGCTGCGCGCCACACGAGTTATTTATTCTTGTGCCCGACGCTGGAAGACGGTTTACATGCACAAAAAACTGAATAACAACTTTAAAGAAAGAAAATGGATACTCATCTGAACAGCGGCCAACTGCAGCGCATTTATCTCCTCGGGGTCTGACTGTTCAGGTAGACGGTGGGAAAGAAATGGAAGGTGGGCACGGGGACCGCCAACTATATAGGGTCATGCAGACGTCAGCCACGCGACGCCTGGTGGGTGGTCCCCCGTCTGATACTGCTGGCAGTTTCCATGTGGTCCTGACACCAGGGGGTGCTCAGTCCTCAAGGTGATTACCTACTGCAAGAGCCCTCTCAAAGTAAGATCTTAGAAGTCGTATATAAAGACACTATATCTTTGTGGAAAATCAAATAAAGCTGCTCACACATAAGAGCCTGCAGCACCGAAATCCTTCAGGCAGAAGGAACAGCAACTAAAAATAATGCTTTCCCCCGACAGAAAGCGTAGCTTGCAAGTCACGACTGGCTCAAAAGGAGCCAAAGTAAGTTTTTCTAACACAAAATTCAGGTCCCAAGGTGGGACAGGATTGCAAAGGGGGGCTTCAGATGAAGAATGCCCCTCAGGAAAGTACAGGACAGCTCTAATTGTGCCACCATACAGCCATCAACAGGCACAAGGAAAACTGAAATAGTGGACAAGTGCATCTTAATGGAGGAGTATTTCAGACCAGAGTCTGAGAAGCACAGCAAACACAAACGGGTTACTCACTTGTAACAGTAGTTCTAGGAGTGGTATATGATGTACATCCCCACTCCTGGCAGTGTTCCTTTCCCTTTAAGACTTGCCGGAACGTCTTTAAGCTGGCCCCTCCCACCCGGGTGGTAACTCTCTTGGCACTGTCCTGTGACATCAGATCTTACCCGCTGGAAGCAACTTGCCAGGGGAGGTTGGGTGGGTCAGTGTGGATGACTGCTAAAAGGAAGGTTCTGACAATGGGAAACTTCAATGTGCCAGATACAGATTGGTCAATACTAGCAGGAACATCTGCCAGAAGTAGACACATAGTAGATTCCCTGCAGGGGGAGGGCCTCAAACAACTGGTAGAACAACCCACAAGAGACAGGGCTATCCTAGATCTAGTACTGACTGATGGGGAAAGGATCGCAGATCTCCAGCTAGAAGGTCACCTGGGGGCCAGTGACCATCACATGGCATGGTTCAATTTGGCCACTAGAACTAAATCATCCCATTCCAAGGCAAAAATATGGGACTTCAAAGGAGCCGACTTCGATAAGATGGTCAAAAGAGTTAAGCTAGCCCTGGCAAGAATACAGGTGAAGGCATACAGGCAAAGTGGGAAAGCATTAAGGATGCAGTATTTTAAGCAACATCCCATTGTGTTAGAAAAGCAGGAGTAAAGAAGAAGGAAACCATTTTGGTTCTCAAGAACAGTAGCAGAAAAGGTCAGAGCCAAAAGGCTGGCCCTTCAGGAAATATAACAAAACGCAGCGGGATGAAGATAGGGAGGCATACCAAACTTCCCTAAGGGAAGCAGAGAAGGCAGTATGGCAGGCAAAGGCCCAAACCAAGGAAACACTAGCATGAACAGTAAAAGAAGGGGACAAGACTTTCTATAGATACATTAGTGAATGGAGACAGTCCACAGAGGGTATTGCTAAGACCAAAGGAGATAAGGGGGAGTGTGAGGACAACCAAGGAAAAGCATCTATCCTAAATAGATACCTCTGCTCAGTATTTACTGAGGAAAAGGTAGGGCAGGGCCCACAGCTCAGCACCATGGACACAGAGGGAAGGAAGGTGTGCACTAGTCCCTTCACAAAAGAAAGGGTCCTACAAGAGCTCGCTAAGCTCAGGGTGGACAAGGAAATGGGACCTGATGGCATACATCCCAGGGAACTAAAGGAGCTAAGGGTGGAACTAGCAGAGCCATTAACATAACTGTTTAGTGAGCTTCTGAGCACAGGAGAGGTCCCAGAAGACTGGAGAAATGCTCATGTGATCCCGCTCCACAAGAGTGGTAGCAGGGAGGAGGCACGGAACTACAGACCAGTCGGTCTTACCTCAGTAGTGGGCAAGATTATGGACGCACTCCTTAAGGAAAGGATATGCAACACCTGAAATCCATAGGAGCACAGATCCAAGACAGCATTGGTTTACAACAGGAAGGTCCCGTCAAACTAATCTCAGATTTCTTTGACTGGGTAACCACAGTGGTGGACCAAGGGGGAGCAGTTGATGTTGCCTACCTTGACTTCAGCAAAGCTTTCGATACCGTTCCACATAGAAGATTGATTAATACACCGGGTAGGCTCGGGCTGGGTCAGAAGTTGGTCAACTGGGTGGCAAACTGGTTGGCGGGCAGAAAACAGAGTGGCGGTAAATGGTATATAGTCAGAAGAGATGCAAGTCACAAGTGGGGTACCTCAGGGATCAGTCCTGGGGCTTGTCCTCTTCAGTAACTTGGATGATGGACTGGAGGGTAAGGTGTGTCTGTTTGCAGATGACACCAATATCTGCAACAGAGTTGATGATCCAGATGGAGTGGGCAGAATGAGAAGAGATCTGAATAAACTGGCAAAATGGTCGGAAGAGTGGCAACTGGGGTTTAACGTAAAGAAGTGCAAGATCATGCACACAGGGAAGAGAAACCCTGAAGCCACCTATAGGTTGGGAGAGGAATTGCTGGTAATCACAAGGGAAGAAAGAGACTTAGGCATCATCACAGATGACCTGAAATCATCCAAACAGACCACTAAAGCAGCAGGTAAGGCTAGTGAGATGTTGGGTGTATTAGTAGGAGTATCACAAGTCGTAAGAGGAAGGAAATAATCCCTCTTTACAAGACACTGATTATGCCCCATCTGGAATACTGCGTGCAGTACCGGAGGCCACATCTGCACAATGATATTAACAAAATGGAGGCAGTCCAGAGAAGGACACCCAAAATGATGCAGGGACTGCATCAGAAAACATATGAGGACAGACTAACGGAGCTCAATATGTATACCCTACAGCAAAGGAGGGAGAGAGGCAATATGACAGAAACATTCAAACATCTTAAGGGCATTAACGAGGTGAAAGAGTCTAACATGTTTCAATATAAGAAAAACAGCAGGACAAGAGGACACAGCATGAGACTAGAGGGAGGCCGATTAAGAGGGAATGTGAGGAAGTTCTTTTTCACAGAAAGGGTGGTGGATGCATGGAATGACCTACCTCAGGAAGTGATGGATATGAATACAGTGCAGGGCTTCAAACAGGCTTGGGACAGGTATAAGGGAGCAATAAAGAGGAGTATAAATAGATAGGCCATTGACAGAGTACAGGTCTATGGCACATTCATAAGGCAGAAAAAATGGGCAGACTGGATAGGCCTTGCAGTCCTTATCTGCCGTCAACTTCTATATTTCTATGTACATCATATATCACTCTTAGAACTACTGTTACATAGAAACATAGAATTTGATGGCAGATAAGGACCGCTTGGGCCACCTAGTCTGCCCATTTCAGGTGAGTAACCTGTTTTTCTAGGGATGTGGAGATGATATACTATCCACACTTCTGGCAGACTCCTAGCAGTTCTCCAGGGAGGCGGGGGCAAGGCGCACACTCCCTACTTAGGGAACAGAGACTGGAGAACTGAGGCCCCAAAACCAGCATCCTGGTGTGACTCAAGGTCGATGTGGTAGTGGGAAATGAAGGTGTGTGCTGACTTCCAGGTAGCAGCCCTGCAGATTTCCTGGAGAGGGACAATCCTGAAATCGGCCACTGAGGCAGCAGTATGATGGGTCGAATGAGCCCTTAGCCCTACGGGAGGCTCCCTACCTGCCAACCTATAGCAGAGGTCGATGCAGGATACAATCCACCTGCCAATCGTCCTCTTAGCTGCTGGTCTGCCAGGTGCGGTTTCAGCATAGGTGACAAATAGCTGGCAAACCTCTCCCCGAACTCCAGCCGTGAGCTCCTTGTAATTGGTGAGTGCCCACTGCAGGTCCAAAGTATGAAGCCTGTACTCTGCCTCTGAGGTGGTATTGGTAAAGAACACCGGGAGACTGATAATCTGATTATGGTACAACTGACACACAACCTTCAAGTGGAACTTCGGGCTGGGGTGAAGGACAACATTGTCCCTGTGAAAAACCAGGTAAGGAGACTCCACCGAGAGCGCCTGGAGCTCACTGATCCTTCAGGCTGCTGTGATAGCCACCAGAAAGGCTGTCTTCCACGACAGGTGAGACATATCACACCTATGCATCAGTTCGAATGGCTTACCCATGAGCTTTGCCAACACCAGCAACAAGTCCCACAGTGGTGGTGGTAATGTGGTCAAGGCCTCTGAAAAAGCACCAGACTACCTTCACCTACACTATCGATGGCATGCTAGCCCACGCCCGGTATGAAGAGATGACTGCCAGGTGCACCTTGAGGGTTGTTGACCGAAGGCCTGAAAGAGAGGGACAAAGGGTAGTCGAGAATGCTAGCCACTGGGCAAGATAAGGGGTCCAGCCCCTTGTCCTGACACCAAATGGAGAGCGCCTGGAGCTCACTGATCCTTCAAGCTGCTGTGATAGCCACCAGAAAGGCTGTCTTCCACGACAGGTGAGACATATCACACCTATGCATCAGTTCGAATGGCTTACCCATGAGCTTTGCCAACACCAGCAACAAGTCCCACAGTGGTGGTGGTAATGTGGTCAAGGCCTCTGAAAAAGCACCAGACTACCTTCACCTACACTATCGATGGCATGCTAGCCCATGCCTGGTATGAAGAGATGACTGCCAGGTGCACCTTGAGGGTTGTTGACTGAAGGCCCGAAAGAGAGGGACAAAGGGTAATCGAGAATGCTAGCCCACTGGGCAAGATAAGGGGTCCAGCCCCTTGTCCTGACACCAAATGGAGAGCGCCTGGAGCTCACTGATCCTTCAAGCTGCTGTGATAGCCACCAGAAAGGCTGCTTTCTATGACAGGTGAGACATTTCACACCTATGCATCGGTTCGAATGGTTTGCCCATGAGCTTTGCCAACACCAGCAACAAGTCCCACAGTGGTGGTGGTAATGTGGTCAAGGCCTCTGAAAAAGCACCAGACTACCTTCACCTACACTATCAATGGCATACTAGCCCACGCCCGGTATGAAGAGATGACTGCCAGGTGCACCTTGAGGGTTGTTGACCGAAGGCACGAAAGAGAGAGACCAAGGGTAGTCGAGAATGCTAGCCACCGGGCAAGATAAGGGGTCCAGTCCCTTGTCCTGACACCAAATGGAGAACCTCTTCCATTTGTAGGCATAGCATTTTCAGGTTGACTCCTTCCTTCTGAGAAGCCTCAACCACGGTGAGGACATCTTCAGAGAGACCCAAAACCTGGAACTCTAGCTGCTCAGGAACCAGGCTGTCAGGTGCTGGGACTGAAGGTCCCGGTGGAGTACATTCCCCTGACTGCAACAGACCAGGTCCGGGCATAGAGAAAATGCCATGGGAGCCTGCAGATGAGGCTGAGGTGATTGGGGCACCAGAACTGCATCGTCTCTCTTGGCCTTGATCAGCACTCTATGGACCAGTGGAAATGGAGGGAAGGCATACATAAGGCCCGAAGTCCGGAGCCTTGAGAAGGCATCCCCCTGCAGCATTCCCTGCTGAGGGAC
The DNA here is from genome assembly GCA_016271365.2 of Neoceratodus forsteri. Classification (NCBI taxonomy): domain Eukaryota; kingdom Metazoa; phylum Chordata; order Ceratodontiformes; family Ceratodontidae; genus Neoceratodus; species Neoceratodus forsteri. The sequence continues at coordinate 427,560,621 of CM028138.1, forward strand.
GCGGGCACAAAACAGCCTCAACTTTCCGTTCTTCCTGGAGGCAAACAGATCCACCAGAGGGGTGCCCCACCAGGAGAACAGACTATACACTACCTCCTGGTGGAGAGAGAGTCCAGACAAGGGTATGCCTGCGACACACAATGCAGGGCTGGTGCTAGCTACAGAAGGGCAGCCAGCCCTAAAGCAAAGCAAGTCCACAGAAAGTAGCAGTGCTTGAGACAGATGAGTAGCATAAGGGTTTACATTTTATTGGAAAACTTACAATCGTGGCTACGTCGTCTTACAGTAGTCTGTTGTGCAGTTTTGGGGGTTAAAAACTGCACAGCAGACTGCTGTAAGACATTGTAGGCATGACTGAGTTTTCCAATAAAAATGTAAATACTTATGCTACTCATCTGTTTCAAGTGCTGCTATTTTCCTTGGACTTACTCCCGGAAAGACTACTTGTGAGATGCCTCGCCCACCCGGCTGAGGGCCTCCACCAACTGACTGGAGACACCGGCCACATGGACGACCAAATCATCAGTGTTCAGGCTAAGCATGAGGGTCCAGATACGGAGAACGTCCCTACACAGAGGAAGGGAGCGCGACCCACCCTGTTTATTGAGATAGTACATGGTTGTGGTGTTGTCCGCCTGGACCTGAATGACCGGACACCGAATGTGTGAAGCAAAGGCTGTCAGCGCCAGCCGAACTGCCCGAAGCTTCAGTAGGATGATATGGCATCGGGACTCCTTGCGGGTCCAGAGTCCGTTAACTCTGTGTTCCCCCAGGTGGGCACCCCAGCCCATCAGGGAGGCATCAGTCGTGACGGTGACCGTCAGCTATGGGAGGATAAATGGGATTCCTTCCTGCAGATATTCTGGGACCAACCACCACTAGAGGATGTCCCACATTAGCTGGCTCACAGTGACCGGCTGGTTGAAGTGGCCCTTGCGATGAGAACACTGACAGGCGAGCTTGCACTGCAGAGAGCGCATTCTGCACCAGGCCCAACAGACCACACTGGTGCATGCAGTCATGTATCCCAGGAGGCACAGGAAATCCCAAGCAGGGTACAACTGCCTAACCCGAAATGATCGGGCAAAGGAGGAGAGAAGCTCCACCCAGTCCTATTGAGTCGAGCTCTGGCTCTGCAAAAGTTGAGCTCTGCCCTGATGAATTGTATCAGCTGCAAAAGGTATGAGCTCCGAATTGGCCTCGTCGACCAGGATGCCAAGGGACAAGCTGGTGTGAAGGGCCAGATCCCAGGAACGCTCCATCTCCTCCCTGGAGGAACTGTAAGTCAATCGTTCAGCTAGTGGTTTACCCAGAGATCCCTCAACGTCTCAGGTAGGCTGCTACCACTGCAATGCACTTGGTGAAGACCCTGGGAGCCGAGGAGAGGCCGAAGGGCATGGCCTGGAACTCGTAAAACTTCTCTTCCACTCAGAATCTAAGGAACTGGCGGTGGGATATATGGACGGATGGGGATGTGGAAAAACACATCCCGAAGATCTAGTGAGCAGAACATGTGCTGCTCCAGGGATGGAATGATCTGAGACAGAGTAACCATCCTGAAGGTGCGTGACTGAAGAAACCTGTTCAGGTCATGCAGATGTAGAATGGGGCACCAGCCCTCTGTCCATTTCGGGATAAGGAAGTATCTGGAGACAAACCCTAGGCTTACTGGAGGATCTGGGACTTGAGCCACTAACTCGTTCTGGAGGAACTAGGTGATGTCCTCCCGAAGGATGGAGAGCATGTCCTCCCGTGGAACATGGGCTTGGCAAGGTGGTTAAGCCTCAAATTCCAGAGGCAGACCTTGACCAACCACTTCGAGGACCCACCTATCCGTGGTGACAGCAGACCAGGTGGAAAGGAAATGGCAGAGCTGGCTCCCCATGGGAGGACCCGGGGAAGTCAGGATGGGCATAGGGGAGGCACCCCCCCATCCAGCCACTGGTCAGGCTTGGAGGAGGAGGGACCAGCTGAGAAAGCAGCAGGACCTTGACCCCCTGGTTTGCGGACAACCGAAGCAACCGACTTCAGCCAAGGATGCCAAGCTTCTGCCTGCCAGCTGGGGGCTGGGCCAGAGAGATCTGAAAGGGCTTCTTCCTTTGAGTCTTGGAGCCCTTGGGATCCCTCTGGGTGGAGGTGACAGTGTCCAGGGAAGCACTGGACTTTTCACTGCTAGTGAGGTGACCTTCCACCCCTGGCCCAAACAGGTCGGTGCCCAGGAAGAGAACATCCATCAACTTGTGCTGGGTATCTGCCATAAAGATGGAGATCTGCAGCCAAGCCCTGCGGCGCATGGCCACCACAGCGGCCACAGATCAGGCACAGGAATTGCCAATGTCCATGGCCATCTGGAGCTGTTGCTTGGCCACCGCTCGGCCCTGGTCCCGGACTTACTTGACCATGTTCTGTAAGTCAGCCAGGAGCTGGGAAAGCATCTCATCAAGCATGCCTGAGAGGGAATGGGCGAATTGGGCCTTCAAAGGGGCCAAACTCTTCTGCTAAAGGCGGAGAGAAGAGGCCACACAGACCTTATTGGCCATATGGTCCAATTTCTTGGATTTCTTGTCAGAAGGCTCATCTATGTCCCCAACATTGCTGGTCTGCCGAAAGATCGAGTCTGCCACCAGACCATCGGCCGAGGGATGTTCGGTAAAACTCGACAGGGAACCGGTAGGGACTTCGGACTTGCGGGCAATCCAGGTGAACAGTGCAGGGCAAGAGGCAGGGTCCTGCCAAAGCTCCAGAGCGGGGGCCAACAATGGCCTCAGCGACCGGGAAGGACACCCCTGGTGAGTCACCCTGGTCAAGAATCTCAGACAAAGGGTACTTGGCCCGTTTTTGGATGGGCTCCTTCTGGAGTCCCACAGATTCCAAGATTAAATGGCGCAAGCCCCCTAAAGAATTGGGACCCTGCTCTGTGTACATATCCTCCGAGTCGGTGTCCAATGGACAGGAATAAAAGGCGAAACCTTAGACTTAGAAGATACGGCAAAAAGCGGTTGACCGCCAGAGTCCCCGCTGAACCTATGGGGGCTGCTGGGAGTCACGGTGACTGACAGTTGACAAGGCAGCCCAGAATCAGTACGGGCCTCCTTCTGGGAGGGGGATCCCACCAGCAGCTGCTTAGGCAGCAGACATACCTGAATGGGGTGGAAAGGCTGGAATAGGCCAAGCCGGAGAAGGCTAGGCCTGGGTGGTGGGAGCCATGGAAGAGATGGGGCAGAGGCCGGAACTGGCTTAACCCAGGCCAGGATGATCTGATGCCACAAGTTCTTTGTAATGCTAGTGCATTTTGCGGTAGAGCCGCTCCTCGTCCAAGGAGGAGGAAAAAGAAAAGCAGCGGCAACACCGCTTGCCTGAATGCCGAGAGCGGGAATGCCAATGGAGGCGTGGGCTGCTCAACTCTAGGCTTTGGGATCGAGACCTGGACCTCGATTGTCGAGAATACCAACGGTGAGACTCAGAAGGAACCGGTGAAAACTGAGGATCTGCCTGGGTACTCCGACCTCAAAGATTAGGGACCAGATCAGAAGGCTGATCCTACCCACCCCGAGAAGTAAGTAGGACTGGAGTCCTAGAGGGAAATATTGGCTTCATCTGGCAATAATCCGTCGATCGGCTCAAGAAAAATCTCGACAGGTTGGTCAATGGGTATCTCAACCCACTGGCCCAACAAGGGGACCATGGAGCCAGTGCCTGGGCTGAAGGATCGACTGTAGTGGAAATCTCCAGAGAAGTGAGGGAATCTGGGACCCAAGAGTGCTCACGATCCCACGATCGATGGCAAGACTTCTTTTCAGTCTCCTTTTTTGAAGATTTGGAAGATTTTGTGCCCTTAGAGAGGCCCTGCCCAAAGGTGGGAAGGAACTGGCTCAAACCTCTGAATGCCCCTGTGAAGATGGTGCCAAGGGACAGCAGCACAAAGGATGAAGCTGAAGAGGCATGCTCTGCGGCCTGAGCCACTGCCCCTTCAAAAGCTGCAAGCTGTTTAGCAGACCTCCCAGCTGCAGAGACCGCTCGATGGGCGTCTCAACTGAACGGGGGGGGGGGCCTTTCATCTCGGCACTCTAAAAGTAGCTGAGCTTGCCGGTCTTTTAAAGTATAGGGATGCAAGGTGCAACACAAGCCACACACCTGGGATTGTATTCATGGCCTAGGCAGTAGATGCACGAGGTGTGCGGGTCTGTTCGGGACATTTTCTGCCCACTCTCGCATTTTTTAAAACTGGGCACCAACTTCGAGTTGTCCATGATGAGGATTCGAAAAATTGCCTGAAGACAAAAGTGTATTCGTAAAGTTTTGCAAAGTTTTGAAGCAAAGGGCCTTCTCAGCGCGGACAGTAGTAAGGAGGGAACCTTCTTCCAGCAGAAAGGAAGATCTGACATCACGGGGCGGTGCCGAGGGAGTTACCACCTGCGTGGGTGGGAGAAGGCAACTTGAAGACATTCCAGGAAGTCTTAAAGGGAAAGGAACACTGCCAGAAGTGTGGATAGCACCTCATATCCACATCCCTAGAATCCAGAATATGATTCACAGGACAAGTGAAAGGATCCAGCAGGTGGGCAGTCGCCCACAGAGCAAAGTGCTTCCACTTCATGGAGTAAGTAGCCTGGTGGAGGGCTTCCTAGCAGCCACCCCTGGGGACACCCCAAATCTATCCATGGCTATGTCTTCAGGAGCAAAGCACGAAGATACAGAAACTTGAGGTCCAGATGAAACAAGGTGCCCTGTTCCTGGGAGTGCAAGCCACAAGCCTGTAAACAAGGGAAGAGGCACTGGAGCTTCCACTGCCAACTTCTGCAATAGAAGAAACCAGATATGGCAAAGCCAGAAAGGGGTGATAAGGATCATAGTAGCCCCTTCCACCTAAAGCTTGATCAACACCCTCCGAATTAGCGGGAAGGGAGAGAAGGCATAGAGAAACCTTCCCATCCAAGAGAGGGACAACGCATCTTGCCAGGAAACTCCAGGGCCTGGAGTGAGCAAGCAGAAACACGGAAGTTTTGCATTGAGTGGGGACGTAAAAAGGTCTGGATGACCCCACCTGTCAAATAGGAAAGGGACCCCCTTTCAACAAGTTGCTGGGTTCCATCCACCAAAGTAGCACCTTTTTGACTGGTGAAGAGACCAGGACCGGTTGATCTAGTGTAACCCCTAGGCGGTGCTACTCCTACAGTTACTACCCTTGCCTTGCCTGGCCTGGCCAGACCAAGGTTGAGGGGCCTGGGTTCCCAAACTTACATTAAAATTGGTTCTTTTCATGATTTTACATTTGCACAGTGCTTCCACCCACAGTTTAGTTTTAAGTGAGCTAGCAGTTACCTGGTACAACCCCCTAGGATGTCATACCACCCACTAGAACCATTAGCCACCCCATAACTTAACTGGATAGACATTTCCCCACATATCAAGCACTTTACCTTTAATGACTCCCTCTAATAATATGCTCACGACACCATTATCTGCAAACATTAACAATTATTTATTTACAGGGGGATTAGGGCTTAGGAACAGGGAAACAGGAGGAGCAGAAGTTATGTAAGCAATATCATTAATATTTACAATCAAATTGGAGTTGTGCTGGTGGAAACCCTCCAGCTGGGTGGATACCTGTTAGGCAAATCAGACAGAAATCACATTATGCCAACCTAGATGACCAGAGCCTTGGCTATCTAAACTAAACTGCATTAACACAATATTACTCTTTTGCCCACACTGGTACCAATTCCCCAAATTTAGTAGGAGACCCCACAATCCCACACATTTAAACCTTGTTACCCAGTTGCCAAGACAGTCCCTTGATGGTTCCACGCCTGGTAGACGATGCAGCTGTACGCTGGCCAGCTTGAGTCAAGAAAGAATTAGTGCTTGAACCTGAAAACAGTTAAGCAGATAAAACTATCTACAGTCAAGTGAATCCAATACCACATGCAGAGATTGCCCTTCATGTTGCAGTTGGACACACTTGGATGGTGTAGCCAGCTGGGTACACTGGGTTTGGAAACCAATTATTTCTTTCTGAACATCCATCACATTTATATGTTTTGGTACATTCAGCGCATTTATATTTTAGACACGTTTGGCACAATCAATGAAAGGATAGCACTTTCAACCAGGGGCCAGGGTGGCCGCCCTGGTCGATTTACTTCAGAACACAGTCATTTCTGGATAAAGAAGTAAAATCCAAAAGACCTGGGGTCTCAGTCCTATTTGTGGCACATGGCTGTAGGTTGCAGCTCCACTGGACATCTTGACCGGAACTAGTTAGCAGACACTGGACCTCCAAGGCAAAGTCAGGTTGAGCCCCGATACTGAGTGCTCCCCTTCCAGTCCTGTAGGCTCAATAGCAGACAATCACATATCAGCACATTTAAACGATACTCTGGGCTCACTTGGGTCCCCAGAACAGCCAGGTCCACCTGCGCTGGACAAGACAGCTGCAGCAGATGCAAGGTGCAGACCAACTGGACAGTCACAAACAGCAAAGTTTCAAAAAAGGGCCCACCCACGCTAGGCTAAGGTTAGGCACAGCAGGATGCAGACCAGATGAACAATAAAGATCAGTCTCTGGGCATTAGCAGCCCCAATCAAGCATCTCTCTTTCATTTCTTGCACTGGGGGGTACAAGAGTATTCACTTAGGCTCCTTAAGGTAGAATCTCCGCAAATAAAGGCTCCTGAAATCTTCAGGTCTCTCACAACTGAGGTAGAATCAGCTCTCTCACAGCTGGCTTGATCTCATCAAGTTGCAAGTGCACGTCTTTCATCAATGTGGAAGGGAGGGCTAGCACTTGAAGGACATTCTGGCAACCCCCAGGCTAGCGGGTACTGCATTAACTAAATTACTTTAAACTTTCACTACAACGAAGGTAACACCCCCTCCTAGATGGAAGGGCTCATACTGGATCACCAGGCCCAGTTGCATTGCTGGGGGCCTGAGCTCCCACCCCGAGGGGGGCTCCTGCTCGAATCTGGAAAAATGCTGAAAACAGGCTTTTATGGGACTCTCCTGAGGCTCCTGATTGGCTGAAGCTATTGGATGCTTGGCCTCTGATTGGCTGGAGGACCCGTCAATCAAGAAACTAAATTATGCATGAACCTCACTCGATGCACAGTTTGATTTACTGTTTTGACGCCTGAAATTGGGTCCCTGCAGTTGCCCATGAGCTTTGGCTAATATCCCACAAGTCCTGGCTTTACAATTCTAGCTTTCTGATTGGCTGTGGCTGCTTGAAATGGCTGCTTAACACACAGTCCCTTAAGCAGAATAGATACAGTTCCAAATAAAGTCCTGATGCAGCCAGAATAAACAATATATTTGCAGAAATGCCCCACAGTCTAATAGCCCTGAATGTGTTCTTGCTGTCGCTGCCCAGAACAAGTAATTTGCTTAGTCCATTTGCCTGTCGCTGCTGCCAATACTTAAGGATGCCTTGCAGAAGGTAGGCTGTGTCTGAGTCCCAACATTACTAGTACAACCAGGATTAAGCATTTATTTATTTTAAACCCTTTGCCCCTTGTAAACACTTCCCCCAAACATACATAGCAAGTACAGTTATTTATTTAAACATTTCTGATTCCCTTCAGAAGTTGCTGAAACACAGTTTCCCCGAGGGCAGAACAGACCCTCATGAATATTTATAGGTGATCGGGACTCCAGCTAATTAATATTCATGAGCCCCGATCGTAGACACCTCGTGGATCTTTTTCTTTATTTACAAAAGCGGGATATCACGGCCCTCCTTGTGGTCACCGGGTCTCACTGAGCAGGTGGGGACACTGGGACCACTGAACCTTCTCCCCAACAACCACAAGGCAAGCGGTCGGGAGATCAAAGGCGCCGCTCGCGCCTGTGTGATCCCCACTGCACTGGAGTGCATGCTTCAAACGGATTAACGCGGCTTACACTTCGGGAGCCCTGCAGGGCTGGATTAACATGGGGGCTGTGTGGGGGCTACCAGGAGCACCAGAAGGAATTGGGCCAGAGCAGGGAACAAAAAAACAACAAAAACAAAACAGGCATTTCCTGGAGGCGCCAGAGAGGAGGAGAGCAACGGGAGCTACTGGGCTAAAAGTAAGCCCTCAAGTTGGTGGGGGGGTACACTAGGTTGTCAGTGCGCTGATCCCACTGGACCCTCAGTGTCTACTGGGGAATCCTCATGAGTAGTCTGGTCAGAGGAACTGTGACAATGGCTGCAGCCATCAGGCCCAAGAGCCTGAGGAAGGATCTGGCAGAAACACATCTGCTGTTACAGAGCAGTTGGGCCTGAGCTAGCAGGTGTTCTGCCTATCCTAAGGCAGGAAGGCCATACCCCGAGCCATATCCAGGACTGCCCCTATGTACTGTAGGTGCCGAGATGGGGTAAAGACTGATTTGAGTAGATTAACAGTGATCCCCAGGTTGTTCAACAGTTGTGTAGTATGCGCCAAGGTCTGGAACAGTTGCACCCTGAACTGCGCTTTGAGTAGCCAGTCGTCCAGGTACGGGAAGACAAAGTTCCTCCCCTCCTGAGGGCTGAGGCCACTACTGTCATGCATTTGGTAAACACCCGAGGTGCCAAGGACAAGCCAAATGGCAAGGCACGGAACTGGAAACCTGCTCCTTGAAAGTGAAATCTAATGCACTGTCGGTGGGAGGCACACATCTTGATATGCAGGTACGCATCCTGCATGTTGAGGGAGCATACTGCATCTCCCTGGTGCATAACAGGTAGCAAGCCCTGAAGGGTCACCATCCAGAACTTCTTGTACTGGATGCAGAAATTTAAACTGTAAAGGTCCAGGATGGGCTATAGATGCCCTGTGCATTTGGGAACCAGAAAGAAGCGGGAGTAGAACTCCCTCTCTCTGAGCATCAGGAACAGGTTCTATCACTCTTTTTCACAACGTGTGAATCTTCCCCCAAAGACCAGGATGTGGTGGTGGTGGTAGGAATAACTGGACTGAACTGGAGGTTGCTCCGGAGGCCACTCCAGGAGTTCCCGAGTGTGGCCGTGTTCTATGAGCTGCAGGACTCAGGCATCTGCGGTGAGCTCCTGCCACCTGTCGAGGTGAAGGGAGAAACGATCCCTTACTGCTGCCTCCTAAAGTACTGGGGAAGGGGGGCAGGTAAGGAGCCAGGCTTAAGTAGCACCTGCAGCCAGACCTGCTCCTCCTCCCCTAGGAGCCTTCCCAGAGGTGGAGGAAGGGGTGGACAGTGCAGAAGCTGCTCTGCATTTGCCGTGAGACTTAGGTCCAGGCTTGGGTCTGTGGGTGGCACAAAAGAAAAAAAACTACCTACCATAGTAATCTTGTTTCTTCCAAGGTATTCTCCAATATTCATAACTCTTGCAGTCAGCCTTTGAAGCAGAACTGCCCGAAGATAGAACGGTATGCTAATGATGGAACCATCATTGGCTCGGGTCACTTTTCAAATGCTGCTCTTATGAACTGCCTGCATTGTAAAAAGCCTCAGATGTCATGGAAAACCTGCAAGTTAAGGCCCAACCAAGAATTATACCAGTGCAATAACAATAAAACTAACCCTGACAAACCTCCAACTGGAGGAAAAAAATAACCCCTCCTGAATGTCAAGAGAAACCTGAAGAAGGGGGAAAAAACAGTGACCACGGGACCCAAAAACAGACTATGCCAGTGTGTGGCACCCTCACACACAGTTACTCAGCTTGGAGTGCAGAGGCCTCTGGTTCTAGAAGGGGAGACAGGGTAGGTGAGTTATGAATATTAGAGAATATCTTGGAAGAAACAAGATTACTATGGTAATTAAATTTTTCTTCTCACACCAGGAATTCTCCAATATTCCTAACTCTTGCAGACTAAGAAGCAGTACCTTTGGAGATGGGCACAGAACCTACTATGGAAACCGACTCTGCAGAACTGCTTTGCCAAACCTGACGTCACTTCTGGACTGTATGTCCAGGCTGTAGTGCTTTGTAAAGATGTGTACTGTCCTCCAAGTAGCTGCTTTACAGATTTCCACTAGTGGAACATCCCTGGCAGCTGCTAAAGTTGCAGCTGTGCCCCTTGTGGAGCGGGCCCTCAGCCCTGCTGGGTGTCCCTTCTCAATTCTGAGTAGCAAAACTGGATGCACTGAACTATCGAGCGAGAAATTAACCTTTTAGTTGCTGGGTTTCCTTTTCCCACATCCCCATGAGTGGGAAACAGCTGCTGTCTGTCCTGCCTATGGTCCTTAGTGATAGTCACGTAGTAGCCGAGAGCTCTTTTGACATCAAGACTGTGGAGTCTATGTTCACCCGAGCTGGAGTGTTCAGTGAAAAAGACTGGTAAGGTAATGCATTGGTTCAAATGGAAATCAGAGTCCACTTTAGGCAGAAATTTACTGTTTATTCGCAGGACTACCTTATTTCTACGTAATGAGATGTAGTTCTTTTCAATGCATAATGCCTTAAGCTCACTAATCCTCCTGGCTGAAGTAATGGCTACTAGGAACACCGTTTTCCAGGTAACATACTTCACATGAGCTGAGGCCACGGGCTCAAATTGGGGACCCATAAGTTTGGCTATGCAGACATTCAACTCCCAAGCTGGCACCGGTTCCTTGTGAGGAGGGTGCAAGCAGGCTAAACCCTTGAAAAACCTTTTGAAAATAGGGTTGGATGCCACAGAGACACCCTTCCCAGCTGAAATGTAAGCAGATACTGAAGCCAGATGGACTTTTAAGGTGATGGGCTGCAAGCCGAGAGAAAGCAGATGGTAAGGTAGTCCAGCAATGCTGGAATCCCTGCCTGTTCTGGTGCCACATCACTGGTGGAGCACCAAATAGAAAATCTCTTCCATTTAGAAGCATAGGTTTTCTTAGTGGAAGGTTTCCTGTAATCCCTCAAGATGTTCAGAACACTTTCTGAGAGATGCAAGCCTGCATACTCTAAGTCCTCAAGAGTCATGCCTTGAGCCTGAGGGATCCGAGGTTCAGGTACAGGATTCTCCCTTGGGTGGAGATTAACAGGTTGTGCCTCTGGAGGAGGTGTATTAGCTTTTTTACAGACATGGAGAGCAGCAGGGAGTACCATGGCTGCCTTGCCCAGTCTGGTACTATCAAGACCACTGATGTAGTCTCTGATCTTGAATTTGATCAGAACCATGAAGATCAGAAGAAAAGGAGGAAAGGCATATAGGTGCCTCCCTGACCAGTCCAGAGTCAGAGCATCCAGGGGTATTGTACTCCTGGCTGGTGGTCTGCAACAATACCGTGGCAGGTGGTGGTTTTCCTGGGATGCAAAGAGATCTATCTTTGGGGTGCCCAACCTTCTGAACACTACTTGCAACACCTGCCTGTTCAGGGACCAACCGTAATGGGCCTGGTTGATCATACTCTGAGCATCTGCTAGGGTGTTGTCCTTGCCTGGCAGATGAATAGCTTGCAGTGAAGCTTTGAGTAAGCCAGGCTCCAAATATTCATTGTTTCTGTGCACAGGGGGTTGGACCTTGTCCCTCCCTGTTTGTTTATGTAATACATGGTTGTGGTAGTGTCTGTTCTGACCTGTACCACTCTGCGATGCACCAATGGGACAAAAGCTTCTAGGAACACTGCTCTTAATTCTAGCAGGTTTATGTGCTGAAGTGACTCTGCGTTTGACCAGGTACCATGAGTGGTGTGATCCCCTAGATGAGCACCCCACCCCAGTAGTGATGCATCTGTTGTTCAGCATCACCGACGGAAACTCCTGCTGGAAGGGGACCCCTTCCCTTAGGTTATCTCCCTCTTTCCACCACTGGAGGGCTTGCAGTAACGTCTTTGTTACCGGAATCAGTTTTGAGAGAGGGTCGCTCCTTTGGCACCAGTGTGCCCAGAGATGGAACTGTATGTTTCTTATGTGGAACCTGGACCCTGGGACTATACTTGTGGCTGCAGCCATATGCCCCAATAGCCGAAGAAACTTCTTTGCAGATTTTGTTCTGTTTAGACCGAATGAACCAGCTATCTGCAGGATATTGTTTACCCTGTCCTGAGGCAGGTAAGCTCTGTCCTCCATGGTGTTCAAACTCTGCTCCTATGAACTTCAGTACCTGTGCTGGTTGTAGGACAGATTTTTTGAGGGTTTCTTAGGAATCTTAAGGACTCCAAGAGCTCCTGGGTTAACTGCAGGTGTTCCTTTACCTGCTTTGGTGAGCTTCCTACCATCAGCCAATTGTGCAGGTATGGGAACACTGACATCTAACCTTCTGAGGTGAGTCACAACCACTGCCAAGCACTTTGTGAACATTCCTGGGGCTAAAGTGAGGCTGAATGGCAGTGTTGAGAACTGGTAATGACCTGATGGGAGTCTGAACCTGAGGTATTTTCTGTGAGACTCCCGTATGGGGATGTGGAAATAGGCACCTTTTAGATCCGGAGATGCCAACCATGCTCCTTTTTGAGGGGTTGGCAATATCAGTGTCAAGGTTACCATTTTGAACTTTGGCTTTGTCAGGTGCCTGTTCAGTAACCTTAGGTCCAGAAGAGGCCACCACTCCCCATTTTTCTTTATTGTAAGAAAGTGCCTTAAGTAAAAACCCTTTCCCTTTTGCTGTGGAGGAACAGGTTCCACTGCCTCTGACAACATCAAGTTTTGTATCTCCCTTTCCTGAAGTTTCCTTTCTGCACTGGAAGCTGGCTTGAACACTCTGGTTCTTAAGAGTCGGAGAGGATTTGAAACTTAGGGACAAATCTTGACTCTACTTCCAGGACCCACTTGTCTGTGGTAATGTTCCTCCAAGCCTGGAAGTAGTGAACAAGTCTGCCCCCTACTGGTAATGGGGAGGCGGCCTAGGCAAGAAAGTCAGGGAGACTGTTTTGACTGGGGCTGGGCTTGATTAGTCTGGGAACCACACATGGATTCCCTTCTGCCCCTGCCTCTGAAGTACCCAGTCTGCTGGATGTACTGCTGGTATTGAGGGACAGCTTAAGCCTGACAGAAAAGCCTGCTGTATGCAGCTCTACCCCCCCCCCGTCTCCCCCTCCTTAAGGCCTAGTGGAAGGTGACGGCTTTTCTTTAGCCAAGTTACTTTATAGGTGGCCTTATATTCATCCACTTTTTCACATAGGTCTCAGATTGATCCCTAAAAAGGGGGTTATTCTCCACAGGGAAATCCATGGCTTTCACCTGGGTGTCCTGTGTGAGGTTTGTGACCCTTAGCCATGCAAATCTCCTCACGGTTATAGTGTTAGACATCCATCCATCTGGCAGCAGTGTCATTAGTATCTGCTGCCATTTGGAACTGGTATTTTACAGCTTCTGAGTCAAATCTGGCAGTCTCAGCTAGGTCTGCTGAGAGACCAAACTGGGCCTCATCAGACATGGCCAGGACAGATTACCACATGGACTTCTGATACTGGGCAGCATAGGCCTGATGATTTGCCTGCCTGATTGCTAGGGAAGCTGACAGATAGCCCTTCTTTGCCATGCTATCAAGCTTCCTGGAGTCCTTGTCTTTGGGGTGAGATGCCAAGGGCACCTTTCCCTGTCATAGGCTGCAATCTGCACCACCCCCTGGTGGTTAGGGTGGGTGAATAAAAATTCAGCTCCCTCCCTGTCCAATTGGTATTTCTTGTCAAACCTCTTATCCAGAGGTAGAACCGAATTTGGTGTTTGTAAAATCTTTAAGACATCCTTCTTAATGAACTTATTGATGGGGAGTAACAATTGTTTAGTTGGTGTCAGCCTCATCATTTCTAGATATTCCACATCATCTTCAATCATCTCACTGGTGGTTATATCAAGAGCATCTATCATCCTTATGAATGTGAAATGGGATGAGTAATCCTCTGTTGCTCTAGGAGGGGACTCAAACTCTTGGTCAGGGGAAACCTCCGGTTCAATGGGTTCCCCTTCACCATCATCATATTCCCCATAGTATTCAAACTCCAGCTGTTCTGGGAATGAAGTTTGAGCAGAGGGAGTTGCTTGTTTAAATGGGGTTTGGACTGGTGGTGTACTAGGGGCCAGTACCAACCCCTGTAGAGCCTCTACTTCCCGCCTCCTCCTCACCAATTCCTTCTATCCCCCAAAAACGCTGAAACTATGTTGTAGTTTGTAAACTATACAATCTGCTAAATGTATATTTATATGTATATCAGTATACGTGTATGTATTAGGTGTAATGTATCTATTATAGACCTAGTTATATATGATTAACCTAGCTGCTACTGTATGTATCATGTGCAGTACTGTCTGTTGTCCCAATCCCCTTCCCCCAGGACGTACAGTGAGACGAGCTTCTGCTCAGTGTAACTTTCCTGGTGAAACACTTCAATAAATAAATTACCCTGAAAACCTGGGCAATTTCATCAGATGAAGGCAGGCTGGAGGTGACAGCAGAAGTCCCCTTAGGCCTTTCGGCAGGGGGTTCAGTGTGCTTAGTTTTTTTTTGAGCTTCTTAGAAGGAACCGGGGATTCAACCAGTTCACTGGTTCTCTTATGGGTTGTTGGAGCACCCTTACCAGGGATGGATTGTTTAGGCTCAGCGGTTTTATCCATGGGTTTTGAGGGTGTCTGCTGGTCAGAGCTCGAGGAACCCTTTTCCAATTTCTTTTGTAGTCTTTCCCGATGCTTTTCAACCATCTTTGGTGGGAAAGATCTACATACACAATCAGCTGAGAAATGTTCCTCACCAAGGCAGACGAAACAATAATTTTATTTCACAAAAGTGCCTATCAGATTTCAAAGCGTTTTCAAAAAAAATTATAAAATAATAAAACAGTGAATACAATATAAAAGACAAAAATACAACAGGGTTTATTTACTAAGTGCCATTAAAAGCCTGACACCATAAATAAGTTTTAAGCGCTTGCTGAAAGACTCCCACTGCCGTGCATTCCCGTAGCCGATGGGGTAGAGAATTCCAGAGGATAGGGTCAACATACATAAATGCACGTGCCCCAGATGACTTCAAAGACACTCTCAGAATCTCCAGCAACACCTCGCCAGCCGAACGGAGCTGTTGCTCGGGGCAACAGGGAATCAGAAGCTCTTTCAAGTAGCTGGGGCCAAGTCCGTGTAGGACTTTGTAGGTCAGTAAACCAACCTTAAAAGTTATCTGCCACTGAATCGGCAGGCAGTGCAGACTGCGCAGAATGGGGGTAAATACGAGATATTCGAGACACCCCAGTCAGCAAGTGCGCTGCCACATTTTGCACTAGCTGCAGGCGGCAGATATCAACCCCCAGGAAGCCGTAAGTAAAGGGAGTTGCAGTAATTAAGGCGTGAGGTCACAAAGGCGTGGACAAGTGTGGGCAGGTCGCCAGATGGAACAAGGTGCTTGATCCTGGCAATGTTCCTAAGACGGTAAAAGGAAGACTTGACGACAGCTGACATCTGAGATCGTAAGGTCAGCCCATTGTCAAGCACCACCCCCAGGTCCCGTACCTGATCAGAGGTAAGGATCTGGGCGCCCCCTAGATAAATTCCAGAGGGCTGGCCAGTCCTCAACGCCTCTATCCAGTGACCCGGATCCACCACCACCTCAGTTTTTCCTGCGTTCAACTTTAGCCAACTTGAATACATCCAATCCTAGATTTCCACAAGGCAGTTGTTAAATACTGAGACAGCACTATCCTGGTCGGGTGCAAAAGACAGGTAGAGCTGGGTATCATCAGCATAGCAGTGAAACCTCAGCCCATACAGTCTTACAATGTCTCCGAGGGGCAGCATATACACTGCGAACAACATGGGGGAAAGCACTGAACCCTGAGGTACCCTACAAGACAGAGAGAGAGAATGGGCCCCGAGGAAAAAACCCCGGACACCACTCTCTGAGTTCTACCAGTGAGAAAAGATGTAAACCATCTGAGAACTGTATGTGACAGGCCACAGATGGACCTCAGGCGTCCAAGCAATACCCCATGGTCCACAGTGTCAAAAGCTGGGGAGAGATCAAGGAGCATCAGAATAGTACGGCTTCTCTGATCTCTCGCCATCAGGAGATCATTGTGCATCCGAACCAGCGCAGTCTCAGTACTATGCTTCTTCCGAAAACCAGACTGGAGAGGTTCGTAGATGTTATGGATGGTCAAGTGGTTCTCCAGTTGTACCGCTACTACTTTCTCAATCACCTTCCCTAAAAAAAGGAAGATTAGAGACTGGTCTGTAGTTAGCCAGAGAGTCATGGTCCAAAGAAGCTTTCTTCAGGAGGGGTGTTACCACCGCCTCCTTCAGGGAACTTGGGAACTCACCCGAATCAAGGGAGCACAGGACAATCTGAACCAGGATCGGGCCAATGATGTCATAACATCCCATAATCAGGGAGGCTGGACCCAGGTCCAAACTACAGCATGTAGGATGCATACTCTGGACAACCCGCATGACATCCACAAACTCCGGCAGGTCAAAGGAACTCCAGGAAACACAAGGTGAAGCGACTGAGCACTGATCAACAACATCCCCCATAAAGTGAACCGTGAGGCTCTCCGACCTGAAGTCGCCCACCTTATTCCCAAAGAATCGAGCAAGCTCATCGCACTCCTCTTGCGAAAAAGGTCTTCAGAATTGTAGACAGGTTGGGTTGCACAACCTGCCCACGGTCCGGAGGTGCTGAGCTGGTCGGTTCTGTGCAGCAGCTATTTCGCTGGACAGGAATTCTGCCATCTTACGGGACATGGCTGATTGGTAGGTCTGATAGTGCTCTACCAACCTAAGGTGGTCAACCTCCAGGCCAGATTTCCACCAACGTCGCTCTAACATACGTCCAAGTCGCTGCAACTCCCTCAAGTACCCATAAAACCATGGGGCCCACGGGCAAGAGGATGAACACGGACAGGAGCAATGAGATCCAGGGCCGTGGAAATGGCCTTGTTATAGGCCAACACCAAGGCCTCAGAACTCAAGCTAGCCACGAGAAATTCTGAGAGGTCAATCACCACTGCCAGGCCTTCGGAGTTTACCTCCCGTAAAGGGTGGTAAAGTACAGTTATGTAAGAACTTACTGTAACAGCAGATCTTCGAGAACAGCTCTTGCAGCAGGTTACACCATTAGGACTGAAGCCAGCAGGCGCCAGGACCCCACAGAAATTTTCTAGCTAGCAGTATTCAGCGGGGACCGCCTCCGACGTCGGTCCCGCCCCCGACGTCAGACGCAGTACATAAGGAGGCGGTCCCCCAGAATCCCCAGTTCTCCCGCCTAAGACTCCCAGCCGCTGGATGACATCAGAAGAGGAGACTGAGGATCCGCCATCAAATGGCAATCAGAGAGATGCTGAGAACACCCGCTCCTAGGACAAGGATGTTGGAATGAGAATCTACCTGCTGCAAGAGCTGTTCTCGAAGAGCTACTGTTACGGTAAGTTCTTACGTAACTGTACAATCTTACTTCGAGAAACAGCTTTTGCAGCAGGTTACACCATTAGGACTGATTCCCAAGCAATAATGGAAATCCCACACCACTGGAAGGAGGGAAGGTAGAAATCTTTAATGGAAGCAAAGCCTAGGACAGAAGTCCTTGAAGGACTGCTAGACCAAAACCTGCTCTTCACCTCGAAGCAATATCCAGGCTATAATGCCTGATGGAAGTGTGCACAGAGATCCAAGTAGCTGCAGCACAGATGGCCAAGGTGGACACATTCTTTAGGGCCGCAAAGGAGGTAGCCACCCCCCCTTGTGGAATGATCCTTGACCGCACCCAGTAAGGGTTTGTTGCGCTTCTGGTAACAGAACGTAATACACTGAATGAGCCACCTGGACAGCGACTGCTTGGAAACAGGAGCTCCCATTATCCTGTGGGCAAAGGCGACAAAAAGCTGGTCCGATTTTCGGTGGTGTTTGGTTCTGGTCAGGTAGTATCGGAGACACCGGTGTACATCTAAATTGTGCAACAGGGCCTCTCCTTGATTTGAATATTTAGGAAAGTACACAGGTAGAGCGATGTCCTGATTAAGGGTGAGAGCTGAGACCACCTTAGGCAGAAACTTGGGATTAGTCCGTAGGGATACCCTGTCTTGGTGAAAAACCAAATAAGGCTCTTTGCACATGAGTGCATGAAGTTCAGAAATTCTTCTGGCCGAGGTAACAGCAACTAAAAACAACATCTTCCAAGTAAGAAGACGTAGCTCGCAATCCACGGCTGGTTCAAAGGGTGGCAGTGTAAGCTACTCCGGGACAAAGGGTAGATCCAAAGGTGGAATCGGATCCTTAATTGGAGGTCTAAGGTGGAGAATACCTCTCAGGAAGGCTCGTGCCATGTCGAACTGAGATATGGTGCGTTGGATATAGGACAATGATAGGCCGAGATGGCACAGAGGTGTACTTTGATAGAGGAGTAGGCCAAGCCTGTCTGAAAGAGAGACAGGAGGTAGTCCAAGACCGACTTTTCTGGACAGTCTAGAGGCGAAACCCCCACGCTTGAGCCCATAAGAAAAAACTGCACCATTTCATGGTGTAAGTAGCATAAGTGGCCGGTTTTCTTTCGGCCACCAGAACGTCAGCTACCTCTTGCGAGACCCCGAGTCGCAAAATGGCTATGTCTCTAGGAGCCAGGTGTGCAGGCTCAGCGAACGAAGGTCCGGATGGACCAAGGAGCCCTCCTCCTGAGACAAGTGAGAGCTGATTGGCAGAGGTACCGGACGTTCCCAGGATAGCTGATGTAGTAGAGGGAACCAGATCTGCCTGGGCCAGAACGGCGAGATAAGTATCAGCATCGCTTGCTCTCTGCGAAGTTTCAGAAGAACCCTCTGGGTCAATGGAAAGGGGGGAAAGGCATAGAGGAATTTGCCTGCCCAGGAGAGGGACAACGCGTCTCACCAGAAAACACTAGGCCCTGGATCTAGTGAGCAAAAATTGGGCAGTTTTGTGTTGGATGGGGACGTGAAAAGGTCCAACTCTGGTGTACCCCATCTGTGAAACAGATCCTCTACTACCTCCTGGAGTAGTTCCCACTCGTGGACTCTGGCCTGAGAGCGGCTCAAGCCATCTGCAATGATGTTGTCCACTCCTGGGACATGAATAGCAATGAGGTTTGCGCCGTGTTGCAAAACCCAATCCCACACCCTCATGGCCTCCCTGCAAAGCGGGTAGGAATGGGTGCCTCCTTGTTTGTTGAGGTACTACATCACCATGGAATTGTCTGTTTATAACAGAAGAGTACCCGGTGGAATCTACAACTGGAAGGCCTGCAGGGAGTAAAGAACTGCTCTCATTTCCAGGATATTTATGTGGAGATGAGTCTCTTGGGCTGTCCACAGGCCCGGAGACCAGACACTGTTGAGGTGTGCACCCATCTGAGCCCTGAGGCGTCTGTGGAGAGTGTCACAATCGGAGACGGCGCAATGAAGGGGACCCCTGCCGACAGATTCTTCGGATCTAGCCACCATTGCCAATCCCGGATTACGGGCTTCGTGATCCGGATTGGAAGCTGCAGATGGTCTTGCTTTTGATCCCATTGGACCCGTAACATCCGCTGGGTGACCCACATGTGGAGACGAGCAAGCGGGACTGTTGCAATGGCCTCAGCCATGTGTCTGAGCAGGCAAAGGACCAATCTGGCAGGAACGGTCTTCACCAAAATGTTCCTGATGAGGGATCTGATGTGTTCCGCTCTGTCCTGGGGAAGAAAAGCTTTCCCCTCGACAGTGTCCAGCACTGCGCCTATGAACTGCGGAGTCTGTGACGGAACCAGGCGTGACTTCTCTTGATTGATCATGATGCCCAGCTTCTCGAACAGAGACTGAGTATAATGAATGGTGGACATCAGGGCCTCCCGAGACAGCGCCATGAGAAGCCAGTCGTCCAGGTAGGGGAACACGTAGTGGCCTTGTCTCCTCAGAGTCGCAGCTACGACCGCCATACACTTCGTGAATACCAGGGGTGCCGATGACAGTCCAAAGGGGAGGTCTCGGAACTGATAATGGTGGCCCTGGAACTCGAAGCGCAGAAACTTCCTGTGCGCTTGAGCAATGGGTATATGCAAGTAAGCGTCCTGCATGTCCAAGGATGCTAGAAAGGCGCCCTGCTTGAGCATGGGAGTCAGACCTGAGAGGGTCACCACGCGGAAGCGTTTGTACAGGACCAACTCGCTGAGGTCCAGTATTGGACGGAAGTCCCCTGTTTTCTTGGGAACCAGAAAGAAGTGAGAATAATACCCTGCATTCCTCTGGTTCTGTGGTACGTGCTCTATCACTTCTTTTCCCAGAAGCGTGAGCACCTCCTGCTGTATGAGCAGGGCGTGCTAACCTGAGTAACAGGAAAGCAAGGGAGGTCTTGCCGGTGAGTGGTCGAGAAATTCTATGAAGTGACCTTTCTTGACCAACTGGAGAACCCACTGGTCGGTGGTAATCGACTGCCACCCTAAAAAGTGGCGAGCGATGCGACCCCCGACATTTTGTGCCCGTTGATCCAGAGGAGGGGCGGGGGCCGGGAAGGAGTCATGCTGTGGCAACACTGGTCCCTGCAGGCTGGGCCGGTTTAGTGTGGCATTGGGCTCCGCCTGGGGATGATTTAGCCTGGGCTTTCTGCTGAAAGGTGCCCCTTTGTTGCTGGCCGGAACGTGGCTGCTGCCTTTGTTGCCGGCTGCGAAAAATGGCTCTGGTTCCTATGAAAGGAACCAGGCCTGGATCTGTACATGGCCTGTACAGACCTGACTGCCTTCCCAGCGTCCTGGAGTGTGGTGATAACCTTCTCAGAGGGTTCACCAAAGAGTACTTTGCCGTTGTAGGGGACGTCAAGAATGTTCTTCTGTACGTCCGGGGTGAAGCCGGAGACACGGAGCCAAGAGTGTCGCCAGAGACAGACACCTGAAGCTGTAGCTCTGGCGGACAAGTCCGCAGAATCGCATGCGGCTCGTAGTACTTGGGTACCCACATCAGATCCTGTGCGGAGAAGGTTCAGGAGCTCCGCCTTCTGATCGCCATCCGGAAGTTTAATTGACCAGGTCAGGGCCCTGTTCCCATAGGGCGTTCTGAAGCTGAACCATGTGGGTTAGGTAGTTCAGGGACCTGATGGAGCATGTAGCAGCCCCAGGGCATCCAATTGTTTGGATTCCTGGTCCGGTGGCTGTGTGCTCATGTGTTGCGGTCTTCGGGACCGGTCATGTGAGGCCGTAATGACCAGGGAGTCTGCCAGAGGTTGTTGAGCCAAGGACTGGTCCTCTCTCGGGGCCTTGTACAGGCGGTCAGCTTTCTTCGGCACCACAGGAGTGGAGTGCGGACGCTTCCACACAGCTTTGGTGACGTCCGCAAAGGTGTCCACCAAGGGTGGCACTACCACAGGCTTTGGGTCTTTCCGCCGAAGATAACGGGCAAGGCGCTGTCTTTCGGAGTCGAGATCTTCAGCATCTAATCCCATGCTGTCCTGGATGTCCCTCATGATCTCAGAGAAAGAGGGATCATCCGGAGGAGACCTGGGCAGGTCATGTGGGTCAGGTGACGGAATGCTGAGTGGAGAAGGAGATCTGGAGTAATCCGAGGTATTCGATCTGGAGTCCTCCCGTGACGGAGTATACCAACGACGTCTGGGTCGCTTGGGGCTGAGAGACCCTGATAGAGATCTTGAGGGACGCCTTCTCCGATCCTTGGATCTACCCCTGGGAGGTGGAGTCTGCTCCTTAGGGGTTGGTGGTCGTCCTGCTGGCCCCTGTGGTGAAGGAGGGGGCGTAGGAGATGAAGGAGTACGAGTAGGAGGAGGTTTTACAGGGACCAAATCCTTTCGGATGGTGTCCCACCAGGAAGTAAAGAGGTCCTTCACTTCTTGCAGGTTCATGCCCGACGACTGGCCTGGCGCTGGGTCCGCGGGTGTCTCCGGGTGGGCGAAGGTTCCCTCGGGAGCCCGGCATCCTCAGTGTCGCCCGCCTAGTCTTCAGGCAGCGTGGTGTCCTCCTCCGTTGAATCGCTGTGACCAGTGTCCACCGGTGACTGGGGGGCGGTCTTCGGCTCTGGTGAAGGCGAAGCCGACGTCTTCGGGTCCAGCGAGGGAGTGGAGGAAGCTGAGGGCCTTGAAGTTTTGATGGGCTGGAGAGTCGAAGAGCAGCTTGAGGCTCAGACTTTGACCGGTGGGGGCTGAGAACGAGCCCTGGAGGGAGAGTGGTCAGACTTGGTGAAGCCTGAGCTACGGGAGTCCGAGGCCCGGTTTGGGGATCTGGACCTTGCTTTCTCCATGTGTTTATGGGCCTTGGAAGAAGAATTGCCCCTGGAGGAAGGTTCTTGGTCCATCCTACTTAGTCTTTCTTCCAGCAGGTAAGCCTGAAGTGCCTTCTGATGGCTGATCCTGGTGCGGCTGTTGAACCCTTGGCAGAAAGTGCAGGCCTTGGTGTCGTGGTCCGGGCCTAAGCACCGCACACAGGAGGAATGAGGATCCTTAAAAGGGATCTGTTTTCCGCAGGCACACTTGGAAAGGTGTCCCTCAAGTGAAGGAGTTGGAGAGGACATTAGTTTGGAGAAACTCTTGAAGTTTTAAGTCGTCGTGCGCTAGGTAGAGATCGAGAGGCCGATGCTGGCGAGTCGACGGCGGGAAAAGAACTGGGGATTCTGGGGGACTGCCTCCTTATGTACTGCGTCTGATGTTGGGGGCGGGACACACGTCGGAGGCGGTCCCCGCTGAATACTGCTAGCTAGAAAATTTCCGTGGGGTCCTGGCACCTTCTGGCTTCAGTCCTAATGGTGTAACCTGCTGCAAGAGCTGTTTCTCGAAGTAAGATCTGACCATCTCCACAGGGGGAGGCCAACCGGAGGGGGGGGGGTGCAAAAGTTGAATCTCACGGTATAATGATCGGACCATCCAACGGGTTCCACCCCCACATCGGAGGCCTCTATCCCCAGGAGGAAGACCAAATCAAGAGAGTGACCGTGCTGATGGGTGGCAGAGGAAACGATCAGTGTAAGGCCCAGTGATGTCATCAACTGGCGGAAGTGCTGTCCAAATTGTGAGAGTTCGTCATCGACCCAGGCATTGAAGTCACTCAGAATCATCAATCTGGGCGACGCCAGCGCCATGTCGATGACAAAATCCACTACTTCCTGCAGGAATCGCTTCTCGTCCCCTGGTGGATGGTAGACAAGAGCTATCCTGCAACCCACGCCTGCCACCATGGTACACTCAAAAGATTCGGCCTCCTCAACTGGTACACTCGTGAGGCCCAACTCGGCCTTGAAACAGACCGCTACACCCCCCCCTTTCACGGTCCAATCTCGAGCGGTGAATCATTGAATACCCAGCTGGAATTGCAGCTTTCAATATAAGACCAGCATTTTCATCCAGCCAGGTCTCGGTGATGCAAGCCAGATTAGTGGTCCCAACAAGATCTGCAATAATTGCAGTCTTGTTCTTAACCAATCTGGCATTGCATAGCACCACTCTGGTTGAAAGGGTTTCAGTGACTGCCCTGGCTACTTGCCCACCAAAATTAATGGTGGTGCCCTTGGGTATGGGGACTGGGCATGGTATACCACATTACAGGCTCCATTTCACTCCAGGGCGTCTTCTGGACCCAACCACCCAATGTGAGGTCCCTGCTCATTCATCCTCTGATATCCATGCCCCCTGCAACCCCCCCATACAAGCGATACCCAACACCCGACAGCGCTGGTATGTTGATGGCAGCAATGGAGGGGGAGAAAAAGGATGGAGGGAATGGAGGGCAGAGGAAGAATAGCGCACAACCAAAAAGGCAGGCTTACACATCCTACAGGCTAAACACAAAGTACACAACACCCAGGTACCTAGTCCAAAGAACCACTACAGATAATAAAATCCAAAAACGCACCATCTAAAATAAATAACATTTTAACCTACTCCTACTCAAAAGGATACCCTAACCAAAAGCTAAGCACAAAAAATGCATAAACTACAGTAATAGAACTGCCTCAAACCCCTCTCACTAGATTGCAGCATACAGAGTGAACCCCAACCTCCGCCCCCGGCTCCTCTCACAGCCTGGAATTGAGAGAAGTCAGTCCACTCCAGTTATCCAAAGTTAGGTAGTCCAAAATCAAATAAAAAGGTCCAAAGCAGAAAAAGTTTTCTTTAAACTTAAATAAAAAGATAAAAATGGACGCCCAGGTCCTCTCACCACCAGGGAGACCACAGAAGGACATACTCACTGTCGGAATAAAAAATAATCTATAAATCCAGGCTGAGTCATATAGAAGTCAGGAAATGTAGGTAATCCTCAAAAAAAATCCAGATTCCATAAAGGACTAACCGAAAAGAAACCAGTCAGCTGCATATAGCCGATGCGGGCTCACCCGGCTCCGCTCCCAACAGCCCCAACCGGAGATAAATGCTGGAACACTTCAACACCCACGGAATCGCTAAACCATAACCAAACCCCAGGAATCTAGGGAATAATGGACTCGATGGCCAGTTCCCTGGCCAATCTAAAGCCCAATCCCGTGTCACAGCAAATCCGGCAGTTGGACGCCAGCAGAGTCAGGCCAGCCCGCACCACTAGCAGCCAACCCAGCAGAAAAGATATAAATTTCCACACAGTCTGCATCAACATTCAAGGAAATATAATATGGTACAATTGTCCAGTTTGGCCAGTTCATCCGGGTTGGTCACCACAAATATCCATTTTTTAAGTAGAGTATCACGGTTTCACAGCAGCTGTTCTCGTTCCCTCTCCTTAAAAATCCAAGTTACATCAGGAAAGCACGCTGTACAATACAAACGGGGAGGTGAGACTAATCAATTAAAAAACCTCAACCCGGGTGTGCTTATCTGCCCTGGTAATGATATCCCCACACTTTGTACAATTTTTGAACCCATGTTCACCAGTTTTCTTATTTGGGTTGTCCGACATTCTTAGGACCAACAGAAAAATACCAACCACAAGACAAATTTTAAATTTAAAGTATTTTATTTTTTTTTTTTTGGTTGGTTCAGAAAAGTACAGTTATGTAAGAACTTACCGTAACAGTAGATCTTCAAGAGGAGCTCTTGCAGCAGGCTATAATCATCAGGACTAACACCGCAGGTCTTAGGACCCACCTGAAAAATTCTTCGCTAGCAGTACCCAACAGGGACCGCCCCCTGACGTTGGCTCCACCCCGACGTCGGTCACAGTACATAAGGGGGCGGACCCAGGCTCCACCCCAGTTCCCCTGCCAAGACCCGCGAATAGGCCATAATGAGAGAAAGAAGCAAAGCCTGTAGACGATATGCTGAACATCTCACCTGGTGGATGGAGGGTGCCGGGAAAACAGCGCCTGCTGCAAGAGCTCAACTCGTAAATCTACTGTTACGGTAAGTTCTTACATAACTGTACTATCTTACTTCGAGTGGGAGCTCTTGCAGCAGGCTATAACCATTAGGACTGAATCCCAAGCAGTCCCGTGCCAAGGAGGTGCCTTACCCCGGGAGGAGGAAGGATGGCAATAAAGCTGGCAACACAGCAAGTCAGGACAGGAGTCACTGAAGAACTGCCAAGCCAAAACCGGCACGGCGTCTGGATGCAATGTTCAGGCTACAGTGCTTCACAAATGTGTGCACAGAATTCCAGGTAGCTGCCGCACAGATGTCTCTTATAGAGACATTCTTCAAGATGGCAAAAAAAAGCCGAGACTCCCCTGGTGGAGTAAACCCTAATCAGGCCCAGAAGGGGTTTGTTGTGCTTCTCATAGCAAAACACAAATGCAGTGGACAAGCCACTTAGAAATGGTCTGCTTAGACACCGGTTTGCTCACGTAGTGTGGTGTGAAGGCCACAAACAGCTGCTCTGATTTACGGTGTGTAGCTATGCACTTGAGATAGTATCTCAGCGCCCTGTGAACGTCCAGTGTGTGAAGGAGAGCTTCTCCCCTATCGGAAGGAGAAGAAAAAATTACTCACCTTAGTAATGTTGTTTCTTCTAATGGAGTCTAGCTGTATTCTGACTATTGCAGTGATCTCCAACCTTTGAACTGCCCAGGAGAACAAAGAGTTAACTTTCCATGCAAGGCATGGAACAACGAGCTCGTGCTTGGTTGAAGCCTCTGTCTGCTGTTGTTTGAACCCCAACCACCAGATCTTTACGAGCTATACTCACTGGGCGTTCTGTGTGGAAACTGTAAACTCACACTAGCCAACTGGAAACTAAATTTAATAAAAAGGGTATTTTGGTTTCAAAGCAAAGACTCAAGTCAGGAAACCCAAAAAACAAAACACAACACACACCCAAAATAGATGAGGGTGAGAAAAAGGGACACCTCTAGGTGCCAACACTGCTCCTGCCAACCCACATCCCAAAAACCAGGTTCTGAGAGGGGAGGCAGGGGCGAGGTCAGAATACAGCAAGACTCCATTAGAAGAAACAACATTACTAAGGTGAGTAATTTTTTCTTCAAACAACAGGAATTCTTGCTGTATTCTGACTATTGCAGATTACCAAGCAGTACCTCCATGGAGGAGGGACAGAACCTACTTTGGGAATAGGCTGTGAAGTGCTGCTGTGCCAAACCGAGCATCACTCCTAGCCTGGATATCCAGAGAGTAATGATTGGTAAAAGTATGGACTGTTTTCCAGGTGGCTGCTTGACAGATCTCTAAGATAGGAATATCCCTGGCAGCAGCCAGGGAAGCAGCTGTACCTCTAGTAGAGTGAGCCCTCAGGCCTGAGGGTGGGGTCCTACCCAATTTTTCATAGCAGAATTATATACAAGAGACAATCCACCTGGCAATAGATCTTTTAGTGGCAGGTTTTCCCTTACCGACATCACCATAAGTGAGGAAAAATTGGAGGGAGTCAAACATGTGACCCTTGGTGCGCTCTATGCAGTAGATAAGGGCCCTTTTCACGTCCAGGCTGTGCAGCCTCCTCTCTCCAGAGGAGGAATGGTCAGTGAAGAAAACAAGAAGAGACAGACTGGTTAAGGTGGAAATCTGAGACCACCTTAGGCAAAAACTTCCTATTAGTTCTTAGGACCACCTTATCTCTATGAAAAGAGATAAAATCAGGCTCCACTGACAGGGCATGTAATTCACTGATGCGTCTGGCAGAGGTAATGGCTACCAAAAACACAGTTTTCCAAGTCAAGTACTTAAGTTCTGCAGAGGACAAAGGCTAAAAAGGGGGTTGCATAAGCTGAGCAATGCAAACATTTAGGTCCCAAGCAGGAGCAGGGTCCCTGAAGGGAGGATTGGTGTGCAACAATCCCTTGAAGAATTTGCAAAATACAGGATGAGCTGAAAGAGAAGAGGGCTTACCTACTGACAAAAAAGCAGAAACAGCTGCTAAATGTACTTTGAGTGTAGCTGGTCTGAGCCCCAAGCTATTGAGATGAACTATATAGTCCAGGACTGTAGGCAACCCAGCAGATTCTGGAGAAATATGCTTACCAGAGCACCAAATAGTGAACCTTTTCCATTTGGAGTTGTAAGTCTTTCTGGTGGAAGGCTTTCAAGAAGCCTTTAGAATATCCAAAAACACCTTGAGAGAGTTGCAGATCAGCAAACTCTAACTCTTCAAGAGCCAGGCCTTGAGATTGAGAGATTTGAGATTCGGATACCAAACCCTCTCCTGAGAGGATGTCAACAGGTTGTAATTCCTGGGAAAAGACAGGGGGAGGTGGACTGCTAAGGACAGCAACAGTGGGTACCAGGGCTGTCTGGCCCAGTCTGGAGCAATCAGAATCACTTTGCAGGGTTGAAACCTGATTTTGACTAGTACCTTGAAGAGGAGAGGGAAGGGGGGAGGAAGCATACAGAAACTTCCCTTCCCAATTGAGAACTACAGCATCCAGGGGGACTGAGCCCAATACTGGGGGTCTGCAGCAAAAAAGGGGAAGTTGGTGATTGTCTGGGGCTGCAAAAAGATCCATATGTGGAGTGCCCCATCTGGAGAAAATCACCTTCAAAATTGGGGGATCTAGGGACCATTCGTGATGGCCCCGAGATATCCTGCTGAGAGCATCTGCCAGGACATTGTCCTTTCCTGGGAGGTGCACTGCTGTCAGAGAAGTTTGCAGGGAATAGGCCAGAGACCACAACTTCATTGCTTCTGTGCACAAGGTCGTAGACTGAGTGCCCCCTTGCTTGTTGATGTACCACATTGTGGTGGTATTGTCTGTTCTGATCTGGACTACTTTGTTCTGAACAGACTTGGTAAAAACTTGCAGTGCCAGAAACACTGCTCTGAGTTCCAAGAGATTGATGTGAAGCAGAGATTCTTGAGGTGACCACAGCCCTTGGGTGGTCAGATCTCCCAAGTGGGCTCCCCAGGCCAAGAGGGAGGCATCTGTGGTAAGGATTAGAGAATGATATTGAGTGACAAAAGGAACTCCTTGCCTTAGATTGTCCTGATCCTGCCACCATTGCAAAGCCTGGATCAGGGTTCGAGTCACTGGGACTAGTTTGGTCAGGGGATCCTTTCTCTGGGACCAGAAGGTTCTCAAGTGGAACTGAATGTCCCTCATCTGAAACCTTGCCCCCTGGACCACTGCCGTAGAGGCTGCCATGTGGCCCAGGAGCTGTAAGAAGTGCCTTGCTGGTCGAGACACCTGAAGGGTGAAAGAAGAGGCCAGTTTTACTAGTGTCCTTGCCCTGTCCAGGGGAAGGAAGGCCTTTGCTCTTATTGTATCGAGCTCCGCCCCTATAAAGGTGAGGAGCTGCACTGGTTCCAGAACTGACTTTGGAAGATTTAGGAGGAATCCTAAGGAAGTGAGCAATTGCTGAGTTATCTGCAGATGTGACTTGACTTGGTCTGGGGACTGACCCACTATAAGCCAGTCGTCCAGGTATGGAAAGATGGAGATCTTTTTTCTCCTTAGGAAAGCAACCACTACTGCCAGGCACTTTGTGAACACCCTTGGGGCTGATGTTAGACCAAAGGGCATTGCTCTGAATTGATAGTGGCCTGAGGGCAACTCGAACCTGAGGTACTTTCTGTGGGAGTACCTGATGGGAATGTGAAAATAGGCATCCTTGAGGTCCAGGGAGGCTAGCCAGTCCCCCTGGCCTTAGAGAGGACAGAATTATTCCCAGAGTCACCATTTTGAATTTTGGCTTTAAAAGGTGCTTGTTTAAATCTCTCAGATCCAGGATGGGCCGCCATTCTCCTGTCTTTTTGGGGGTTAGGAAGTACCTGGAGTACAATCCTTTTCCCCTGTGTAGGGCTGGAACCCTTTCTATGGCTCTGAGAGCCAAGAGGGAAGAGACATCTGCCTCTAGGGCAAGGGCCTCTGAAGGATTTGCAGGTGGAAAGGATCTGGTTCTCATCTTGGGAAATTTTTTGAAGCTGAGAACCAGTCCCTGACTTACTACTTCCAGGACCCACTTGTCTGATGTTAAAGACTTCCAGTCCTGGACAAAGTAAGCCAGCCTGCCCCCTACAGGTAGTGGAGAATCGGCCCGGGCAGACCCATCAGGGTGTCTGCTTGGCAGGGGCTTTAGCTGAGGGGTGGAAGCAGGCCTGCTCATACCCCGTCTGCCTCTCCCTCTAAAGAACCCCCTCTGAGCAAAGGCAGAAGAGGAGGCCTAGGCTTGTTAAAAAGGCCTATAAAAGGGCCTGCCCCTGCCATGCTGCCTCTGAGGAGTTGCTTGCCTTTCTTTGGCCTGAGCACTCCTGTAGGTGGTCCTGTACTCGTCCATTTTTTTCATGTAGTTCTCTGCTCCCCAAACAGAGAGTTACCAATGACAGGAAAATCCATGGCCTTAGCCTGGGTATCCTGTGACAGGCTAGTACACTGAGCCAAGCCATCCCCCGAAGGGCCACAGATGTAGCCATGACTCTAGATGAAACATCATTGGAGTCCACAGCAGCATGAAACTGCACCTTGGATGCCTCAATCCCATCCGCAGCCACCCGCTCTAGCTCCTTGGCAAGCTGGTCAGGGGCCTGTTTAGCTAGAGCCATCACAGTGTCCCACCTGGACTTCTGGTATCTAGCTGTGCAGGCCATATAATTAGCCTGCCTGAGTCCCAAAGATGCTGCCATGTACTGTTTCTTTGCCATGGCATCAATCCTCCTGGAGTCCTTATCTGGGGGGGGTGTGAAGCCAAGGGAATATTTGCCTTATCACAGGCAGCAGCCTGCACTACCCCAACATGACTGCATTGCTGAGAAAGGAACTCCGTGTTTGAGCCTGAAAGAGTATACCTCTTGTCCATTCTTCTGTCCACAGGAGGTATGGAATTAGGAGTTTTTAAAATTTTAAATGTCTGTTTCCCAAAAAACATATGGAGGGGAACAGACAATCTCCTGGACTCTGGGATGCCCATCATCTCAACGAAATCAGGCTCCTCCTGATCCTCTACTGCTTCTTCCATAGGAAGCTGGAGGGTTTCAGCCACTTTTTTGTAAAACATAAAGTGGGAAGGGGACTCAGAAAGCCTAGGAGGAGAAACACCTGAAGGTCTGTCTGGGGAGATGTCCGGGTCAATGGGCACATCCAGACTTTCATAATCACCATCACTATCTTCATACTCTCCCTCTTCCTCCTCCGGTTCATAAAATTCTTCTAAAGTATAATCCTGAACCGGGGGAACCGACCGAACCGAGCCCCTGACTGATGGTGCCAGTTCGGTCGGAACCGAAGTTAGCGACTGAACTATCCTTATCGCTTTGGCTATCTCATCAGCGGTCAGAGAAAGAACTTGTGGATCTGAACCGGCTGACTTATCCCTTTGTTTTCTTTTAACCGGAACCGACTCCTCAGAATCGGTTCTCCTTTTGCCCGAAGAAGTTTCGCTGGTCAGAGGGCACTCCTCCTGGTTCAGTCGGAACCGAACCGGGCTGGCTATCCGGGTCAGCGGACTTCTCAGCCTCCCCTTTCCCTCAGTCTACCTACTCTCTTATCCAGGGTAGCTTTGGGAAAACTTTTACAAATTTGGCAGTCTGAATCGAGGTGGTCAAATCCCAGACAATAAACACAGGTGGTGTGGGGATCAGCTGTAGCAAAGGCTTCCCCACACACACTACAGTGTTGAAACCCAGAGGGCCCGTTTTTTTTTCTTGGGTTTCTCAGACATGGCCAATCCTAACCAAAACTTACCCTTTTTTCGGCAATCCGCCAGGCAAGACACCCTATCGTTCCCATCTGTAATGTTTTGGAAAACTAATAATCCGCTTTTTTTTTTTTAGAACCGACACGGACCGGTTACCACACTCTAATAAGAATAGAAAACCTTTTTCACAAACCTGATCGCTTCAAACCGAACCGATCCAATATTTACAAGTTCCACACAGAAAACTAATATAGAAACCCTATCTAGTACTCACGGTACCACAGACAGAGACTTAACCGGCAGGTTAGATTGTAGAAATTCGGTTGAAACCGAGAGAAAAACGACACTTTAACAGACTTTTTTGAACCGAGTGAAGGAGAAATCTCCAGAGCGACTGTTCAGTGAGGCGGAGTAAAGAATCTGGCG
Organism: Neoceratodus forsteri; assembly: GCA_016271365.2. Classification (NCBI taxonomy): domain Eukaryota; kingdom Metazoa; phylum Chordata; order Ceratodontiformes; family Ceratodontidae; genus Neoceratodus; species Neoceratodus forsteri. The sequence continues at coordinate 427,591,885 of CM028138.1, forward strand.
GCTGGGGTTCAAACAACAGCAGACAGAGGCTTCAACCGAGCTCGAGCTCAGCGTTCCATGCCTTGCATGGAAGGTTAACTCTTTGTTCTCCTGGGCAGTTGAAAGGTTGGAGATCACTGCAATAGTCAGAATACAGCAAGACTTCATGTTGTTTGAAAAACAAACTGGAAGGTCAATTGACTGATTGAGGGTCAACTCCGAGACCACTTTAGGAAGGAACTTAGGATTTGTTCGAAAGGAAACCCTTTCCCTGTGAAAAACCAAATAGGGCTCTTTACACATAAGAGCTTGGAGCTCAGAAACTCTGAGTTGAAGTAACAGCAACTAAAAAACGAACCTTCCAGGAAAGCTAATGCAGCTCACAATCAACCGCTGGCTCAAAAGGGGGGAGAGTGAGCTTCTCCAAAGCAAACAGGAGGTCCCAGGAGGATAGGATCCCTAATGGGAGGTCTCATATGCAGAATACCTCATAAAAAGGTGCGGGCCACGTCCAGTTGGGCTAAGTTTCTATCCGCCAAGAGGACATGATATGCAGAAATGGCACCTTTATCAAAGAGTAGCTCAAGCCTTGTTGGTATAAGGAGAGGAGATACTACAATGCTGAGTTCACCGGACAGATAAGGGTGTCCAGACGGTGAGATGATGCCCATAAGCAGAAATACTTCCACTTTATAGCATAAGTGGACCAAGTACAAGGCTTCCAAGATGAGGACATTTGCCACCTCCTGAGAGACGCCATACCTTGATTTTGCTACGTTTGCAGGAGACAAGCATGAAGGTGCAAAGACCTGAGATCTGGATGAACCAGCGTGTTCCAATCCTGGGAAAGCAACTGCGAGCATATTGGCAGTGGAATTGGAGGTTCCGTGGACAACCACTGAAGTAGTGGGAACCAAATCTGCCAAGGCCATAATGGGACGATTAGAATCATCCAAGCCCCCTTGGCCTGTATTTTCAACAGTACTCTCTGAATGAGAGGGAAAGTGTAAAGAAACCTCCCTGCCCAACAAAGGGACAACGCGTCTGGCCAGAAAGCACCAGGCGCGAGCTCTTGCGAGCAGAAAATTGGCAGTTTGGCGTTACGTGGGGACGCAAAGAGGACCAGCTCTGGACGACCCCATGTGTCGAAGAGCTGGTCCGCTACAGATTTTAGTAACTCCTACTCGTGCACCTTGGACTGAGACCTGCTTAGGCTGTCCTCCAAGTCGTTTAGTATGCCTGGAACGTGCACTGTGGACAGAGAGAAGTGACGATCCAGCACCCAGTACCAGACTCTCATCACCTCCCTGCATGGGGGTAGGAGTGTGTTCCCCCTTGTTTGTTGATGTAAAAGACGACCGCCATGTTGTCCGTCTGAACCAGGGACAAGGTCCTCTTGGAAGGCTTGCAGCACACCAAGGACCGCTCGCATCTCCAGGACATTGATGTGGCGGTTGCACTCCTCTAGGGTCTAGACCCCTAGGTGCGCCCTCCATCCCAAATCTGATGCATCCGTCATTAGGTTCTGATTTGGGAGCTCCTGATGGAAAGGGACCCCTTTCTCTAGATTGGGAGGGTCCAGCCACCAATGTAGTGTCCTCTTGACTGGCTCTGCGACTCTGACCATGTGGTCTAGGTTGGCTGAGCATTGATCCCACTGCACCCCGAGCATCCACTGTGGGATTCTCATGTGGAGGCGGGCAAAAGGAGTGACAGAGATGGCCACTGCCATGTGCCCCAGAAGTCTGAGGAAGGTCCTGGCCTGGACCTGAGGGGTTACTAGGACCGATTCGGCCATCTCCCGCAGGCAATCGCCCCTCTCTGGAGGTAAAAAAGCCATGCCCTAGACTGTCTCCAGGACTGTCCCTATGAAGATGAGTCTTTGGCTGGGCTCCGGGGAAGACTTTGGAAGGTTCAGGGTGATCCCCACCTCTCGGAACAGAGTATAGATGTCTCAGAGAGCCTAAAGGAGGCTCGTCCTTGACGGGGGTCGCAAGCAGCCAATCATCGAGATAAGGGAAGACACAATGTCCCTGGCGCCTTAGAGCCACAGCTACCACTGCCAAACATTTGGTGAAGACTCGAGGAACGGAGGAGAGGTCCAATGGAAGAACCCAAAACTGACAGTGCTCCCCCTGGAAGTAGAACCTCAGGAACTTTCTGTAAGGGGGAAAGACCCCGATGTGCATATACGCATCCTGCATGTCTAGGGAGCAGAGCCAGTCTCCCTGGCGCAACAGAGGAATAAGACCTGGATAGGTCACCATCCTGAACCTTCGGTACTCTATATATTTGTTTAAGGAGCTGAGGTCCAGGATGGGCCCGAAGATCTTGTCTCTTTTTTGGAACTAGGAAAAAGTGGGAGTAATATCCCATTCCCCACTGCTGCAGAGGAACTGGTTCTATTGCCCTTTATCGCAAGAGGGCCTGAATCTCTCCTTCTATAAAAGGTATGCGAGAAGGAGGATATTCTGAGGACCTTGGTGGAGTGTCTGGGGGAATTTCGGTGAACTCCAGCGTATGTTCCCTCCTTATAATGACTAGGACCCACTGGTCCACTGTAATAGAGCTCCAACCCTTCAGATGAAGGGAGAAGCGACCCCCTACTGCCTCCCCTGAAACCTCCTTCGGAGGAAGGGGGGGTCAGGAAGGAGTCATTGGGCGGAGCTGGGAGTGGGCAGAGAGGCTTGGGAGGACTTGGAGCCTCAAAAAGGAGCGCCTCCAAGTTGCTGGTTGCTGGCTTTCCTTTTTGAAGCCACCTCTCTGGCCCTGTTGGTTTCCATGGGCTTGAGCACCTGAGGGCTTATGAAATGGCAGTCGTCTCGCTCATTTCTGGTCCCCTCTGTACAGCTGCCTGATGGACCAGATAGATTTGCCAGACACCTGGAGACTAGAAATAAGAGACTCCGTCTCCTACCCAAAAATGACGGAACCCTGGAACGTGAGGTCCCGGATTCCGGACTGCAAATCCTGGTGAAAACCTGAGACTCTCAACCAGGCATGGTGCCGGAGGCAGACACCGGACGCTGACGCTCTGGCCGCCATATCTGCAGTGTCGTACAAGGCACGGAGAACATGCATGCCTACGTCCGAGCCCGATTTTAGTATGTCCAGAAGCTCCATCTTTTGTGTGGAGTCTGACAAGGCATTGGCTATCTCCTGCCCTCTCTCCCACAATGCATTCTGGTACTGGACCGTATGTGCAAGGAAGTTAAGGGATCTAATGGAGCAGGTGGAGGCAGAGTAGACCTTCTTGTCCACCTGGTCCAAGTAGCGGGATTCTGGGTCAGGAGGCTGGGAACTTTGGTGCTTAGGCTGCTTAGACTTGTCGTGAGCAGCTGTAATGACCGATGAGTCCACCTGAGGAGGTTCCGCTAGTAAAGGCTCATCCCTCGGGGCTCTATACAGCCTAACTTCTTCGGAACAGCCAGGACTGAGGCTGGATGCTTCCAAGTTAACCTGGTAAGATCTTGGAAGGTGTCCACTAAAGGAGGCACCACCAGGGGCTTAGACTCCTTTTGCCTCAGGCAATGGGCCAGTCGACGGCGTTCCGGATCCAGGTCCTCCGTCTCCCATTCACTGGAGGCCTGGATGTGCCTCATGACATCCATAAAAGTCGGATCGTCAGGAGACAAGTGGGGTTGGTCCTTCTCCCACGGGGAACCCCCAACCCCCGAGAGGGATGAGGAAGCAGAAGAAGGAGAAGACGACCTGCTACTGGGCCTAGAATAGCCTGAGCTGTGTCTAGGATTCCCCCTGCTCGAGTGTCGGTAGCTACTGGACCGACGTCGGTCCTCGGACCGGCGATGGGAGTAGGCCCATCTGGGAGAGCGGGATCGGCTCCTGGGCTGAGACCGGGACCGACGACGGCTGCCTGACCGAGAAGGGCCCCCGACGCTGGTCCCTCAGACTGGGACTGCTCTTCGAGGGCGGGTGGAGGTAGAGGTCGCCAGGGTCTTCGTCGAGAAGGAGTGGAAGGCCCTTGGGTTCAAGGTTGGCTGTCCAGTGAGGATCGGGTCCGGCTTCAGTAGAGTCTCCTCTTTTTTTTTTTTTATTCTTTATACTCCCCCTACCCGCAGCACTCCCACTCTTCGGGAGACACCTATGGCCTTCTAGTCCCCGCCCTCTTACCTGCAGCCCAGTGCAGTCCGTCCCCCATGTACCCGTGGTTACATCCCCCAGGCGGGCACAGGGCTGGGCCACCCCCCCAAGTCCTTCTTGTTGTCGTCGGAACGCTGGTACCGGGACAGGCAGGGGCACTGGGTATCAGGGCCTGGTGCTCCGTCTACCAGGAGCGCTGCGGGGTGATTTTCCCTTTTTCTTGTGGGAGTGGTGCGTGCCACAACGTCAAGGCATCACCACCAACGTCAACCACTCCCAACCTCCTCTGTACACTCATGCGCTTGCTGTGCCTCTGGCTTCCACCAGAGGCCAGTCAGGCGCCGAGTGTGTGTCCCCCTCCCTCCCAGGAAAGGAGAGCTGTCTTCCAGATGCTCAATCCTTACCATCCTCTGCTGACCCCCTGGGCTCGTTCCAGAGTCCAGGTCACCAGCATGGAGAGAGGTGTGGCGTCCAGCCCCTCAACCCTCAGCGCCACTGGGCTGACATAGTCTCCTCTTTCTTCACCTGACTCAACCAAAAAGAGAAGAGCTCTTACAGCTCTTCTTTGCTGAAAACAGGGGCTGCTGTTCCCGGGAAGGGACCCGGGGAAGCCGAAGGATCCGGGAGGGCATGAATGGGGGAGTTCCCTTAAAAGCCCTGCGGAGTGGAAGATCTAGGGGTCGCCAGAATGTTGGCAGGGATCCCTTCCCTCAGAACGTCTTCCACAGAAGGAACCTCCACCGGCGTCTTTTTCACCGGAGGCGGTGTCTGTACCACCCAGTGACTTGTCTGAAGCTGGCAGAGTTGAGGCCTCCTTGGGCAGGGCCGAGGCTTGTGCTGAAGAGGCCCTGGTCACACGAAACGGCGCCACCTTAGGCTTTGTTTGTTTTTCGCCAGATGGTCCCACCTTGACCGGCATCATTTTTTTGGTGGGAGGACTCTGCTTCTTAAGGTTCTTGCGATGTTCTCCTGAACCAGAGGATGAAGAGGCTTTTTTTTGGAGGGGGTGGTGGGAACAGGACCGATGATGGGACCGGCTACGGTCCTTGTCCCGGGAACGCTTACAGGATTTGTCACTGTGCTTACCCTTGTGCCCAAATGTGTGCAGGACATCCATTTTCTTTTCCAGGAGGTAGCCTTTTAAGGCCTTCAGGCGTCGAATAATCATCCTGCTGGTGAAGCCTCTACAAGTGCTGCAGGCCGTGCTGTTGTGGTCTGAACTCAGGCAGAAGATGCACTTGGAGTGGCCGTCTTTGGATTGTATCTGGCAGCCACAATCGCACTTGTTCCTCTTCGGACCGGAGGAAGATACCGACGATGGGGACGACATACGCACTGAAGTCGAAAAGAGGGAGAGAAGAACAGTCAAAATCCAAGAAAAAATCCAATTTTGCTGGAAACTGATCTATCAGCAATGAACTTCCCCAACATGAGCGGGTCGCAGCGGGAAAACAACTGGGGTGGAGCTGGGGTCCTCCCCCTTATGTACCGTGACCGATGTCGGGGTGGAGCGGACGTCAGGGGGCGGTCCTTGCTGGGTACTGCTAGCTAATAATTTTTCCGGTGGGTCCTAAGGCCTGCGGCGTTAGTCCTAATGGTTATAGCCCGCTGCAAGAGCTCCCACTAGAAGTAAGATCCAGGATTATTGGTTCTTTATAAGAAAGGTATCGGTTACTGTTTTAAACAAAAAAATATTTAAAAAGAAGTAAACTACCAGAGTTTGTTTTAAAAAGCTCTGGAAAACTTAACTTAGGGCTCGGTTCCTCGCCGGTTATCCCAAACCAGGAGAAACCGAGAAAATAAAAAATTCCTAAATTAACTAGTGGTTTATTATTAAGAGAGAAAATAAAGGCAGCAAATGAAAAATCTGAGAAAAAACATGTTTTTTAAAGTAAACACTCAGGAACGGCTTGAGGAGAAGACTCGGAGGCATCTGGACTTGACAGCTGGAGAATGAAATTGGAGGCATTTTAGAACGCAGGCAGTTCATAAGGGCAGCATTTGAAAAGTGGCACGAGCCAATGATGGTTCCATCATTAGCATACCATTCTATCTCCGGGCAGTTCTACTTCAATGACGGACTACAAGAGTTAGGAATCTTGGAGAATTCCTGGGGTGAGAAGGGCACCCTCTGCCCACTTTTGGGTTGGGTGTGATACAAAAAGTGAACTGACCGCAAGGTGGCCAGAGGCCTGCAGGTCTGAAAAGCATCTCCTGCACATCCACCCCAAAGAGTTTGTAGCCTCTGAAAGTGGCATTAAGGATGGACTGTTGCATGTCCTGGACAAAGTCTGACACTCTGAGCCAAGAATGCCTCCTAAGGCAAACACCAGCTGTACCTGCCTGAGCTGAGGCATCCGTGGCATTGTAAGCTGATCTCAGCAGGTGCTTATCGACATCAGCCCTGGACAGCAACTCCTGCACCTGAGGTTCCTCTGGGAGGCCCTTAGCTGCCTCTGTGGTCTGTCTCCAGAGCTGGTTTTGAAATCTGACCATTATGGGTAATATAGTTTAAGACCCTAATGGCCAGAACAGCTGAGGCAAAGGTCATTTTGCCAATCAAGTCCAGCTTTCTGGATTCCTTGTCCAGAGGAAGACAGCGGAGATATTTAGGCTCTTAGTCCGATCTTGGGCAGCATTAATGACCACAGAGAAATGGTTTCCCCCCCAGGGGCCTGGCAGAAGTTGTCTACCTTCCTTGGCATGGTGGAGACCAAGTTGGGTCTATACCAGGCAGCCATGATGGCATCCTCAAAAGGCTCGAACGGAAGGGGGGTGCGGATGATGAGCGTGGGAGAGTCAGGCAACTCCAGGTAGTGGGACAGCCAGCGTCCAGCAGGGTCCTATTCCTCTGCCTCAAACTCCATGGCGGCCTGCAACTGCTGCATAACCAAGACAAAAGAAGGGTAATCGGGGGGAGACCGAGGGATATACACTGGGGTCTCCATGCCCCCGGATGACACTGTGAAAGTGGAATAGGAGAAGCTGGCATCCCCATCAATGCATTCAATGTCATCGGGAGGAAAAAGGCTTAGGTAGTACTCATCGTCACCCTGTCCAGGATGAAGTAGAGTGGGCGTCAGGGAAAGAGAGCCAGGGTGCTACCCCGAGGGGCGAGAAGGCACGGGTGTAGGCATAGTAGGCTCCTGCGGCGCCGGCCCTTGTGAAGATGCAAGGCAAGCATGCATGAAATCCCAAAAGGAATAAAGCACAGATTGAAAGTCCACCGAAAATCGGCATCTGGACACCAGGGAGGGCGACCATGCAGACTGAGGCACTGACGTTGGCCCAGCGGCCTGGGTTGTCATCAGGTTCCTAGGAGGACAGAATGATTGAGAAACCTCCTGGGGCAACGCCGGTGGAGACTAGGACTCCGAGGACGAGACATGGGCTGTAGAAGCAGCAGACAGTGTCAGGGAAGAAGACTGAACCCCAGTGGACACCAAGCAGGCCAAGGCTATACAAGGACAGCTGCCTGACTAATGGCCCGCAGAGAAGAAGGGCCTGAACAGCAGGGGCTGACAGTTCAGCAGGACCAAGGAAGAACCCAACACCGACGAACCCGCATATGCCACAGTAAGACCAGTGGGGGGGGGGGGTTACCACAGCGAACCCTGTGGAAGAGAAGGCACTGGTGGCAGGGGGGGACTGCTTCCGAAGTAGACTACCCTGCTGCGGTTGATGCTTGACGTGACGATCGGGAACAATCTGTGGAAGAACGCTCCTCAGCCCAGTCCTTATCCTGGTGCTTGTGCTTTCTGGCTGACTTGTCCTGGGCTTCGGATGAATGGGAGCCCAAGGACAGAGCTGGCAAAATGGAGGTACTCCTGGCTTGAAGCTCCTTCTACATGTAGGCAACCTTCTGGTGGAGCATGAAGGTCTTTAAAGTCTTCTGGTGGCATCCCCTTGTAGCCTGGTTGAAGCAGCTACAAAGCTCGCAGGCCTGCACGTTGTGGTCTAGGCCCAGGCAGCAGATGCAGGCGTCGTGGCCATCCTTCTTGAGGATCTTCTCCCCACAGGCACAGATCCAAAAAAAGCTTCTTCTCAGAGATGGAGTTCTGCATAAAAAGGAGGAAAAAATCATTTTGGAAACAAAGTGATATCAAAAGCTAAGGAGAGAACAATAAAATAAAATGGAAAAGGGCGGTTGACTGAAGCTGGTGACATCTTCCGTTAAGTCCAACGTGTGATGGTAGACGGCGGGAAAAGAACCGAGGAGGGTACGGGGCTGCCTACGCTTATATGGGAAGGATGCCGTCAGCGTGTGATGTCATGTGGCTGGGCTGGGCTGGGCAGGGCAGGTAGGCAGGGTGGGTGAAGGGTGCCCCCCGGTACAATTGCTAGCTAGAAAAGTTTCCATGTGATCCAAGTGTCTGACAGCCATAGTTCCACACGTGTGGCCTGATGCAAGAGATGCCTTTGATGAAGACCTAAGGTGCTTAGGTGCCCTAGAACCATCATGGGCAGCATTATTAATCAATTATTTGTCTCGGAGTTACAACCTTTAAGCTAAAAGCTCATTTACAAAAGTTCCATGTCATGACAATGCAATACGCGTATACGACTGGACATCCATAGAAAACAAGAGACATAAAATACAACACAACGGGTAAAAGAATACAATTTACAATACATACATCACATTTACAATTTACAAAACAATACATATATCGCATTTACAGCGAACTTCACTAGAAGATTACTGTGCAATAAAGAATACTTCTATATACAGACATAGGAATTAAACAGAGCAGTCAACTGTTGACGTTGTCTGGGTAGGTAGGTAGTATGGAGGGAAAGTGGAGATGGCGGGACAGTAGAGGGAGGGCTGCATTAATCACCACTGAGTCTGTCTCTGGTTGTGTGGTACAGAACAGCTTCCCAGAAGGGGCTATGTACATTTTCTCTGCCTTCCTTGGTACAGCTGGAATAATGTTTGGCCTGTAGCAGCATCAAAGGTGGCATCCTCTAAAGCAGGAAGCAGAGGTGGCAACACAACTGCAAGACAGTCTGGCAGTTCCAGGAACTCTATTAGATTCTTTTTTGTAGTGTCCTGTTCCTCCAAATCAGAACCTGTAGCAGCCTGCAACTGCTGCATCATGGTGATGAAAGTGGTATCCTCTTTGGGGGCGGGGGACCATGGTGTGTTTACCACAGAGTCTTCACTGCAGATCAATACAGTGGGAGCTGGTGCCACAGTCATAGTGGCTTTCAGCATAGTCCTCATCCTGCATTATTAAATCAGGACTGTATTTACACTCATCGTCGAGCAGGTCGACGGGGAAAAGACAGCGTACTGGTGCCAAATTCTGGCGGTGCCCTAGGAGGCTGTTGTGGCAAGAGTGTACCTTGTGGCGTCTATGAGGGCTTAGTGATAGGCCCAGTCACCGGAGCCCCTGGAACCTGAAGGCTAGGTAATGGGTGTCTGAGCATGTCTGAAAAGGACAGAATCACCTGAGCATCGTCATCTGTATGATTGATGGGTGCAACTGGGGGAGTCAATGGGGGAGGCTGAATCATCGACAGTTCATACCAGCCATACCAGACCTGGTAGTGCCTGCGTCAAGCCCCAACCTCAGTGCTGTGTTGATGGTCGGGGGCCCGAGCAACATCGCTGTCAGAGCATACGACGGTGCTGAGGAGGTCGAACCTGCAGAGCGAAGGGGCAACCTGGAACACACCAGGGAGGCTCTCTCCTTGTCCTTATCCTGCTGCTTGCGTTTCTGACTCCCTAACGCCTTGTCTCATGATTTGGACGACCTGGATTCAGTCAACTGGGCCGGCAATGCTGCACTCTTCTGTTGGAGCTCCTTCACCACTATGGCTACTTTTTTGCTCAAGGACATGCTTTTCGACAGCCCCATTACGACACTGCCTGCTCACTGAATTGAAACCCCAGCAGATTTTGCAATCATTCATGCTGCGGTCCGGGCCTAGGCAGCAGATACAGACGTCATGGGAGTCACCAGTACACTTGCAATACTGACATTTCGACAGTTCCTTCAATGACACATAGGTTGTCGAAAGTCACTGTAAAAGTGATTACTTTTTTTTTTTTTTTTACAAGAGAATAAAAACAGCAGCTATTTCAAAGACGTTTCCTTCTGCAGTCCAACAGGTCTGATAGACGGCGGGAAAAGAACTGAGGAGAGATGGGGATGCCCACATTTATGTATGAGCGGACAGCTGATGTCGTCGTGGGTGGCCCCTGGTTGACTACTTACAAACATTTCTGTGTGCTCCTAGCGCTTGGAAGCTATTAGTTCCATAGGTGTGGCCTGATGAAATATCCTTGAAGATCTGGTACTTGCAGCTGATCCTTATATGGGTACCTTGCGTGTCTCAATCATCTGGAAACGAGATATCTCAGCTCAGTATGTCTTTGCTGGTTAAACTTTTCAAATAAATAATTTTAGCCCGATCCCTAGCTGACATCCCTGTACTTCTCCTACAGCATGTCACAGGCCCACTTGCCACTGCCTTGCTACATTCTTTAAGACGTGATCTCAGGGTCCCTATTTTTGGGTGCCATGTTTGACATATTCCCAAGATCTCACTTAAACCAAACTCCTAGTTAAAACTGGCTACCACAATCCTGCCTCTCTGAATTACTGGGGTTAGCTGCCATTACCTGTTTGGGGTCACAGCAAGTCTCATAAATATGTAAACGATTCCTCTCCTCTGGTACACACCCCACAAAAAAAAAAAAAGTGCCCCGATTATATCTGTATAGACACAATAGATGACTAGATGTATAGTAATGAATATCTGCTTTTGGAGGTATGTTATACTGGACGTATGGCTAACAGCTGATCGAATAAAAGAGAGTTTAAAAAAAAAAAAAAAATTGAGCTGGCCCGGTGGCGCTGAGGGTTGAGGTGATGGACGCCACACCTTGCGCCATGCCGGCGACCCAGGTTTGGGAACGAGCCTGGGCTGTCGGGCGTCAGCATGGGAGGGAGAGGATTAAGTGTCTGGAGGACAGCTCTCCTCTCCTCTCCTGGGAGGGAGGGGGGCACAGCCTTGGGACTTGGCTGACCTCTGGCAGATACCAGAGGTACAGCAAGCGTGTAGAGAAAAACAGGCAGGGCTGGGAGTGGTGGACATCGGCGGGAACGCCTTGACGTCGGACACACACCCCTCCCCGGGAAAAGCGGAAAATCACCCACAGCGATGCCTGGAGAAGGGCCTCGGCATCATGAGACCAGGACCGGAGAAGGGTCGCACGAGTCCGGCCAGCACTTGGATGATGGATGGGAGGTTTGGGGGTAGGCCTCCCACCCCACTCGGGGGGGGGGGGTAATCTGAGGGCGATGGCAGGGCGGACGCATGAAGGGCTCATATCCTGGAGACCTGGCAGGCACGATGCCTTGGGAGTCCCTGAGGGAAGGTAGGCGCTGTGGTGGAGGGGGAATAAAATAGAAAGTTAAAAAAAAAAAAACCCTGAGCTCCTACTGCATTACTCTCAGTCCACAAAACAGAAGAAATTACCCACTACAATTCTCTAGATTTTTTGTGTAGTACTTTATTACATCTCATTCCACAATACTCCTGTTTTTTGGTATTGCATCTTATTACAGTATTCATATGGCACGCCCTCTGTCTCTCTCTCCCCACACCCCCGACAGTACTGTTACCTCCTCCTCAGTCCATGACCTTGGCAACCCATTCATCTTTTCCAACATGCTGTGTAACAGTGTGTATAAGCTGCCCACAAGCAGGCTACTTCAGCGTCACCTCTTTTTGCTATTGGTTCAGCACCTTAAGAGCAAGCTGTACCAGCCCCATAGAACTGTACATTGTGCCTCATACATGTTTCTGCTGTGGTTGGCATTTCTTCGCCTTACACTTGCTGGTGATACTGCCCAGAACCCAGGGTCTATGCCAGTGCCCGCCTCAACTCTGCCAAGTTGGGCCTCTTGCAAAGGTTTAAAGGTTGGCCATTTAAATATCCACAGCCTACTTGCTAACAAGTGGGAATTAGCAGTCTGAACCAACAACTACCAACCTAATATCCTCAGTCTGAGACATGGCTTCAACCCATTACAAATTACATATTTTTGCTCCCTTCTGGGTTACAATAGTATTAGGCTGGACCACCCAGGCACAAATTATGGTGCTGGCTTGCTTGTCTATTATAAATCCCACCTGAATGTCTCTATGGTTCCGCCCACCCATCATGCTTAATCACCTATTGGGTGCCTACATACTGTGCTCCTCCTGGGAAACACAAATAAAGTCCACCTTATGTGGGTGTATAACCCTCCCAACTTTGGCCTTAACGGCCTGTCTCATCTTCCTTGGTCATGTCAGAAGCTTGGTATGGTCAAATGAGGTTTTCATCATGGGGGACCTTAACCTAAATTGGCTAGGGTCAAGTTGCAGCCTCTTTGAGAACATGCTATCTGAGCTAAGCCTCACTCAAATCATATTTAACCCGATCAGGTTATCCTGACTGGACCATGACTAACAAGCCTGATAGAATCTTGCAAGCTGGTGTTCTTCATGATGCCAGCTCAGACAACTTCCCAATCTACTGTGTTTGAAAAAAATTAACCTTACTAAACTGTCACCCAAAGTCATAAGCCCCAGACACTATTCAAAGTCTACCGTATAGCTCTTCCACTAGACCACTGCAAACAAACTGCTCCTGTCTACTCTTCCCCCTCTGTCACCTCTGCCCTGGGTGTTTTCAGTGCTTTCACCCAGGTCTTTGTCTCTCTTCAAGAGGCTCATGCCCCATTTTATCAGGAGGAAGTTGAAAGGTGCACAACAAAATGGCTCCACAGCGACCCTTTAAGCTTATCATGCAGCAAGCCAAAAAGCAGTACTGTACTGCTGTAACACATCCCAGTCCTCTTTTTGCAGGAGAGGTAGCAGGCCTTGCAGAGTGACCATCCTGAACTTCTAGTACTGAATATAGAAGTTCAGGTTCCTCAGCTCCAGAATGGGTCTCAAGTCCCCTATGGACTTAGGCACTAGAAAGAAATGAGAACAGAAACCCCGTTCCTTTGTTCCCAGGGGACGGTTTCTGTGGCTCTCTTCTACAGCAGTGTATTTACTTCCTCTAGTAGCACTGGTATGTGGTCTAGAGGGCAATTTGGGGCATTGGTGGAAGGTGTGGAGGCAGCTCCAGAAATTCTACAGTGTGGCCCTGTTCTACTAACTGCAGGACCCAAGCATCTGTTATAACCTCCCTCCACTGTTCCAGGTGGAGGGAAAGGTGACCCCCCCCCACAACCTCCCTATTTGACACTGGAAGGCAGGGGTCTAAGAAAGAGTCATGCTGAAGCAGATTCGGCAGCCACAGCTGCACCTCCACCTTTAGGGGCTTTGGAGCGGGCATCTATGGAGGAGGCTGGGGCTGGCAAAACCGACCCTGCTCTGCTTTCTGGCCCCTGACCTAGGTCTGTTGATAGTCCAGTGAAAGGGGACCCTCTGCCTACTTCTCAGTTGTGTGTGGTAGAGGGAATGAACAACCCGTAGTGTCCCCCCCCCCCGAAGCTTGCAGGTCAGAGAGGATATCCTGCGTATCTGCCCCAAAGAGCATGTATCCTCTGAAAGGGGCATTCAGAATGGATTGCTGGACACTGCTAGCAAATCCTGACACCCTTAGCCAAGAATGCCTTTTTAGGCAGATGTGAGCCACAGTTGCTCTGGCTGAGGCATCCGCAATATAGTTGGTAGATCTTAATATGTGCTTACCCACATCAGCCCCAGTCTGGAGGGCCTTGAGCATCTCCTGCTTCAGGGTACCCTCTGGTAGGGACTGGGCTGCTGCTTTAGCTTTTTTCCAGAGGTTATTTTGGTATTTGACCATATGGGCCTGATAATTTGCTATTCTGAGACCCAGTGTGGCAGAGGCAAAGGTTCTCTTTACCATGAGGTCCAGTTTTCTCAACTCTTTATCTGAGGGGAGGGAACGGAGATGCTTAGGCACCTTAGACCTATCATGGACTGCATTTATCACAACTGAATCAGCCTCAGGTTGGCCTGCCAAAAAGGGCTTCTCTGAGGGGGCCTGGTACAGCTCATCCGCCTTTCTAGGCATGGCAGGGATCAAGCTTTGTCTGTGCCAGGTGGCCACGGTGGCATCCTCTAGTGCAGCTAATAGAGGACTGATCAGAGGTGGAGAATCTAGCAGCTATAGAAACTCCACCAAATTTCTTCTAGTGAGGTCTTGCTCCCCACTGCAGCTTGGAGTTGCTTCATCACAGAGATGAGAGAGGGGTCGGGACTCGGGGTATACAATATGGAGTCCTCACACATGGTGGAAATGATGCAGCCAGACCTCTCAGATGGGATCCTTTCCACATCTTCCTCCTTCTCTTCTTCCTCATGTAAAATGAGGTCAGGGTTGTATTCCTGATCCTTGGAGGAAGGACATCTGTGCCCTGGAGTGTGTATGGCACGTCGACCTAGCAGGCGTCAGCACGGGGGCTGGTCTGACTGGACCAGTCGTTGTCATGCCTGGTGTAGGAGGAGGAGGAGGTATTAGATGCTGTAGTATCTCCGCAAAGGAGGAAAGCACTGTCTGGACGTTGACGGTGGCCTGCACTGCAGAGGCACCTTGCGACACTTATGAGGGTGACTGGAGCCCCGTCGGCAGGCTTTCACTGGACGTAGTAGGTCGGCTGAACTCACTCCCTTAGCTGACCTTGTGGGTTCTGAGGTCTGCGTGGCAGGAGGAGTCAACCCAGAAGTCGTCACTGGCACTGCAGCGGTCAGCGCTGAATGAAGCAGTAACCAGAAAGGCACCGGGGGGGGGGGATTTCTTCTTACTCCACTCCCTCTCCCAGTGTTTGTGCTTTCCTGAACACTTCTCTCAGGCCTTGCAAGCTAGAGGAATGGGCTGGCGATGCAGTGGAACTCTTCACCTGGAGCTCTCTCTCCATTCTTGCTACCTGCTGCTTGAGAAGAAAAGTATGCATGGCTCGCTGACTGTGTCATCAGGTAGTTTGATTTAACTTCAGGTAGATCTTGCCTTAATATCATGGGCCTCTCTAAGACAGCACACGTAGATGCTGTGATCGTTGCCAGAGTAAATTTTTCCACCACTCTCGCAATAACGGAAGAGTTTAGCATCGCCTTTAATCGACATACACCATGATGGCAATAACTTTGAAATAAAGTGATAACTACTAAAGTGAGAAAAATAATAAATCTTAGAAAAATACAAAATTTAGCAGTCGACTGTAGCAGCGGCATCTCCACGGAGTTCAGCGAGTATGGTCGACGACAGGAAAAGAACTGAGGAGGGAGAGGTGCCACCCACGTTTCTATACAGAGGACGGTGACATAAGACACTGTCGTGGGAGGCCCCTAGTGGACTGCTTACAAAAAATATGTCTGTGTGGTCCTAGAGCCTGGCGGCTATAGTTCCATAGGTGTGGCCTGAAGAGAGGTATCCTCGAAAAAGATTTATGGCTCCACTGTGATACTTCCTGTCCTTAGCAAGGCACTTGAGCATGCTGTGGCCGACCATCTTACTGAACACCTGTACTCCCATGAGATCTTAACACCTGAGCAGCATGATTTCCATAAAGCCCATAGCATCATTACTGCTCTTACAACTGTTGTCGCAAGAATTAAATCTGCCATGGTTCAGGGACAACTCACTGGGGTCATTTTTGTTCACCTGCCCAAGGCCTTTGATTTGGATGACCACAGTCTCATGGGTTCCAAACAGTGTGCCATGGGCTTGTCCACATGTGCTGTTGCGTGGTTCAGGCACTACCTGTCAAACTGACAAGTGTTTTAGCTCAATGGCTCCATCTCTGAGTCAGCCCCTGTTAAGCTTGAGATTCCCCAGGGCTCAAAATTCAAGCCTATTCTCGTCTCACTGTTTATAAACTGTCTCCCCACTGTCTTCACTTCTTGTGGCGCCATGATGTATGTTAACAACCTAGTGCTCCTTCACAGCCCCAAAAATGTAAACCTTAACTCCCATCTTTCACAGGACTTCTGCAAACTGGAGGGTGCCCAGTGTGTTTTCAATTGGAAGGTCTCAGGGAGGAGATCAGGGGATTAGAAGGCAGCTGGAATGGGGGAGGGAGGAGGGATGGGGAGGTAAGGTGGGGTACGGATCATGTGTGACTAGACATGGTCAAAATGGCATGCCTCAAGGGGCAAGTGGAAAAGGCAAAAAGGGCACATCTTAGGGGATACGTGGACCATATGGTCACTCTAGAGGAGAGGGGGGCGGAACAAGCAACATACGGGAAGCACTCCGTAGGGAGGGGGCTGCTCGGAGGGAGCAAGAGAGAGAAGGAGGGGTAGAAGAGAGCAAAACGGGGGCAAGCATCACACTTACAAACCATTTCACCCTATTATATCCGGGAGATGATGTGGAGGAGGCTGATGGTGGGGGACAGCAAGAGGACAGGGAGGGTCTGGTTAGTAAGCTGAGGCGGGGTGGGAGACAGAGGAGGGAGCCAGAATCATAGGAGAGGATGGAGGGGAAGGGACAAGAGCCTAGGTTGGAGGGAAATATGGTTGATGGGGGGCACTGAGTGAGGACAAGGTGAAAGGTGGCAGGAATGTGGTCAGGCCGGTGTCCAGGTTGGGGAAGTCAATCAGGGGGTCGTAGAGAGGTCAGCTGAGACAAGAATCATCGGAAGAGGTGGAGAGTAGGGTAGGGAGAATTTCAGCCGATGGGGTGGGAAGTGCAGGTCCAAAAAAGGGGGTGAAGAAAAATTAGTGGAAGGTTGCTCAGGTGGGATTGGAGGATTACAGATCCAAAGGAAGGGTGATGGGGTGGAATTGGGGGGGCATTCTCTGGCCTCCTGGGAAATTGGGGGGCAGCAAGGAGCAAACTGGCAGTCGCAGGTAGGAGTATGGTAGGGCTAGCATATGAGGGTGGCCTCCAAGTTGATGGAGTTGGGAGGAGTAAGCAGAGAGTTCTCAACAGGAGGAAGAGCCTGGAAGGATCCAAATGGGCTAATGAAGATTCCCAGGCTGACGGGAGAGGCAGGGGTTTGATGATAGGAGGAGTCTGGAATGACCAAAACGGGCCAACAAAGTGGGGGGTGGGGTGAAGGTGATACTGTTGGGGGATTCCATGACCGGGGAATCCAGTGGGAGGGGTTGGGGGAACACTAAAAGCAGCCCAGTCAAGGCTAAATGTATACCAGGATTATCCGTACACAAGGCCAAATTCCACCTATACTTGATAGCACTGAAATGTGGGGGATCCCCAGACTTCCTAGTACATCTGGGGACAAATGACTAGGAAGGGAACAGTGAGCTAGAAATACAGACTAGGTTCCGGGAACTGGCAAGGGTTTGTCACTCTAAAGGAAGCAAAATTTCCTTCTCAGAGATTCTGCCGGTACCAACGGCAACTGGGGAGAGCAAACTAAAACTTAGAGGGGTGAACCAGTGGCTTAGGGAATGGTGCAAGGCAGAGGGGTATGGGCTAGTGAAGACTTGGGAGGATAAGGGGCTATATGCCAGGGATAGATTACATCTCAATCTGGAGGGAAGAGAGATCTAGAAACTAAAACTTGCTGGTTTTATACGAGAGAGGTGGGGTTTAAACTTGTAAGGGGGAGGGTCAGATAAAATATTGGCCCCAGGGAGGCCGTTTGTGGGTCCAGTTCTAGGGCAATGGAAGAGTGAGGGGGAATGCGATGCAAATCTAAGGAAAATTGGGCAGAATAAAGACTGCGCAGGCCTGGGGGGATTTGATAGGGAGGAGAGGTCGGGGTGGAGGACAGTCCTGATTAACGCCAGGAGCATGAGCAATAAAATGCCTAAGTTACAGGCTATATTGGCTGAGGGATCGGCGGACGAGGCAGCAATTACAGAGACAT
Organism: Neoceratodus forsteri; assembly: GCA_016271365.2. NCBI lineage: Eukaryota > Metazoa > Chordata > Ceratodontiformes > Ceratodontidae > Neoceratodus > Neoceratodus forsteri. The sequence goes on from CM028138.1 coordinate 427,609,779, forward strand.
GGGCCACCCAGAGAAATGATTGAGACCTAAATTTGAAGGGCTACAAGATATTCAGGAAAGATAGGGGAGTGGAAAGAGAGGGAAGGGTTGCGCTGATAGAAATTATGTTGTGGTTAGTGGAATGGAGGAGGCTGAAGGGGGAGTGGAGGTGATGCGAGTAACCTTGCAAATGAGGGAAGGGAAAAACATTTGAAAATAGGAGTGGTATACAGGCCCCCCCCGCAACTGAGGAGGCTCTGAAGGATAAACTGGTTGAGAACATCAAGGGTCACTGCGATCTTGGTAAGGGTAGGGTGGTGGTCATAGGTGACCTTAATGTGCCGGGGGCGGACTGGGACACCATGACATCCTCTGTAACCAGGGAATAGGGACTGTATGGACGTTTTTCAGGATGCTTTCCTGGTCCAACAGGTGGGGGAACCTACTAGAGAGGGGCAGATATTGGACGTTGTCCTAGCGGACAGTGATCAGATAAAGGGCCTGGAGGTGTGCAGTCCACTGGCGGCTGGTGACCATGCCACGATCTGGTTTCTGCTGTATATAGGGAGTGAGGAAAACCACACTAACACAGTAGTGGTAGACTTCAGGGGAGCGGATTTCATGGGCATGGATAGGATTCTAAGAGAGAGGTTGGACAAGATTAGGCCGGACATGGATGCTGGAAGATTGTGGTAGACCATTAAAAAGGGGTGCAGGAGGCTATTAAGTACTGTACAAAAGTAAGGCAAAAGCATGGTAGAACCAGTAAGCCATGCTGGTGGACTAGAGAGGTGCAGTGAGAGATAAAAAGGCCACTTACGCACGTTTTAAACGTTCAAGGGGGGACAAGGAACGAGGAGAGTATGAAATATTGGCCAGGAGGGTCACCAGAGTGGTGAGGGGAGCCAAGGCAGGGATGGAGCAAAACCTGGCTATGGATATCCGAAGGGAGGGAAGGGATTCTATAGATATATAAGAGAAGCGAAAAGAGAGGACGCAGGTCAATAGGATTAAAATTATGGGGGGATGGGCTCAGGAAGCAAGGGAATAGGCAGAGGTGCTAAATGAGTACTTTGCCTCAATCTTTGCAGATGGGGACTGGGGATCCCTACAGGCTGATGGTAGGGAAGAGCATTCAGCTAAGGTGAGAAGTTGGTCTGAGACCAGAGGACGGAATGAGGCTAGGGTACAGATAGGACCAGACCCAGAAGGGGTGGGGAGGTTGATTGAGGGGGAGGATTGGGGGAAGAAATCACAGTGGATAGGGTGAGGGAGGCCCTTCGGAAGCTAAAGACTAATAAGGCGCCAGGGTCGGATGGGCTACACCCGAGGGTTTTGAAGGAATTGGCAGAGGAGCTGGCAGCTCCACTGGCTGCACTCTTCAATACCTCTTTGCAGACAGGATGGGTGCCCCAAGACTGGAGGGTGGCTTATGTAGTGCCTATCCATAAAGGAGGGGCCTAGAGAGGAGATGGGGAATTATAGGCCTGTCAGCCCAATGTCTGTGGTAGGCAAAGTAATGGAGGGCTTTATCAAGGAGAGGATTGGGAGGCAGCTGGAATGGTTAGGGCACCAGGATGATAAACAGTATGGCTTAGTTCTGGGGCGATCGTGTCAGTCCAACCTCGTAGAGTTTTATGACTGGATGACGGTGGCATTGGACAGACATAGGCCGGTGGATTTCAGCAAGGCGTTTGATTCAGTACCACATAATGGGCTGATAAAAAAGCTGGGGGAGATGGGGGTGGGAGGACAGGAGCTCAATTGGGTTGAAAATTGGCTCTTAGGGCGTTTACAGAGGGTAATGGTGGGTGGGATCCTCTCCTCTCCCAGGAAGGTAATCAGTGGGGTCCCTCAAGGTTCAGTATTGGGGCAACTCTGTTTCAATGCATACGACTTGGATATAAGGAGGGAGGTTAGGAACAAGTTGAGTCTCTTTGCGGAGGATTCAAAACTGGGAGCACTGGTGGATTGTGAAGAAGTGAGGGAGGCGGTCCAAGGGGATTTGGATACCTTCCAGGGGTGGTCAAGGAGGTGGGGACTGAAATTTAATGCCGGGAAATGTAAGGTACTTCATTTGGGGGTCAAAAACCCGGGCCATGAATACACCCGGGGGGTGGGGGAATCACACTATAAGCCACACTGGGAGAAAGGGATTTAGGGGTGGTGATAGAGGTCAACATGAATAACTCTTAAAATTGTAGAAGAACTGCAGCCAAAGCAAACAGGATACTGGGCTGCACAGCCAGGGAATTTAAGTCCAGAAGGAGGGAGGTGATCCTCCCTCTATATAATGCCTTGATCAGACCGCAGCTCGAGTACTGTGTACAGTTCTGGAGACCTCATCTGAAGAAGGGCGTAGCACTGCTGGAGAGGGTCCAGAGGAGAGCGACCAGGATGATTCAGGGCATGGAGGGGAAGCCTTATGAGGAGAGACTGGAAGAGCTTGGGCTTTAGTCACTGGAGGAGAGGAGGGACAGGGGAGATATGATAGAGGTTTTCAAGTATGTAATAGGAATAACCAGGAGTGGAACCAAGGAGTTGTTTAGGCTAAAGAAGGGGGGGAACAACCAGGGGCCATGAGTGGAAGCTGAAGGGGGGGAAAACTACAGGGGAGAGCATAGGAAGCATTTTTTCACTGAGAGGGTGGTGGAGCCATGGAATGCGCTGCCTGGGAGGCTGGTGGAGGAGGGCACAGTGGAGGGCTTCAAGAAGGGGTGGGACAGGTACAAGGGGAAACAAACTAAAGACGACCCTCTTGGGGGCTGGGGGGGTGGTAAGGCAAGCAGTCACTAGGTTGCTGGCTTTCGAGCAGACAAGACAGACCATTGGGCTATTCTGCTGGCTTTTAGTTAGTTAGTATGTTAACTGCAAGTCTAACATTTGTAAATCTGCCCTGTCACTAAACAGAGCAACCCATGATCACTGTGACCTCCACAGCCACCTGGGCATGTTAGCCTCCGTAAACAGTCGTCATTTTGTTCTAGGCTGTTTCACTGGAAAGTAATCTGGTCTGGCACCCTCACTTCCACTGCGGCCCTGCTCAAGTCCTCCCACCTGTCCTATCCCCCAAGATGGAAATAAATGTCCCTTCTCACTGTTCCCAAAACATCCATTCTCATGGGGGACCAGGCGTTTAGTGCTACTGTATCTAAACTCTGGAACTCTCTGCCATTTGCAGCCCGTTACTCCCCCTCCCACTTTCAATTTAAAAAGTCTCTGAGGGCTTACTTTACGGTCAACTCTAGCTGTACCTGCACATTATTTTCCAGGCGTCACCCACACTCTGACTGTTTAGCCTTGCCATTAGCACGGTCTACACTGAACCAGTCGATATGTTGTTTTTTTTCATTTCTAGGTAACCTGTGCTTAGTCGACCGTATACCTCGCTTTCCCAGTTTTTGTCTCTACACCAGAGCTAGCCTGTACCTCACCAGTTCATTATATTACATAATTCACATTTTGTTTCTGGCCAGCTCTGAATTCTTTGTATGTTGCACTGTGTTTTATATTTATGTTCAGCAGCCATGCTCTGCTGTATTTGTTAATTTGCTGCATAGTTCCTGGGTCATACCTCCTATCGAGGTAGTGGAGTCTATAAAATACTTGGGGGTGCATATGGACCAAAAACTGACACTAAAATTCCATGTAGAATAATTAAAGTCTCTGATCCAAAAATTGGGCTGCTCTACCACAATAGCTTCCTCACCAAAGAATCCACACTAGCCACTGCTGATTGCACAAATCTCCCTATATTGCTATATGGTTCTCTGATCCTCAGAGCTGTCAGGATCTCTGAAATGCAAAAACTCAAACTGCTGTACCACAGGACTGGTTGCTTTGCAGCTGGGTTCTCACCCAGGGTGCATCACTGCAGTGTTCTAATATTACTCAACTGGTCCACAATAGAGGGTAGACTAGAATACCCCCTACTCAACCTGGTTTTAAATTAATAAAAGGCCATACTTCACCTAGTTTAAGGGATGTAGTCATTTTTAAGCCTCGGAGAAGGAATCCCCGGTCCTCAAACAATACAGCACTAGAAGTTCCAGAAGTGAGGTCCAACACAGGGCAAAGGTCCTTTGCCATTACTACCTTGTCCTTATGGAACAACCTCCAGCCCTCCCTTCAAGATTGCTCCTCTTCTGGGGGCTTCAAGAAAGGACTAAAGACCTCGTTACTGGAGTGTAATCAATGTACCTGCCTTTGCTGAGATGATCTCTCCCCCTAGAAGTGGTCTTTTTGCCGATGTCAGCACTTGTCCTATGAACCTGACCTACTCGTCGGCTGCTTGCAGGATCTGCCTGACCTTTGTTGAACTGTATGTTTAACTAGACCATTGCTGAACACTGAATGTAACTTTGCTTTTGCTTTTGTGTCATGTATGTAAATGACCCAGTGTAATTCCAATTATGTCTGAGTGTATACGGCCTGTTCTGTTAGGCTTCAATGTAATTAAACCCAGGTCACCCCTGAAAAAGGGACATTTAGTCTCAGTGGGTCTGCACGGTCAACAAAATTTAATAAACTGTGTATAGTGTACCTACCTGGTCAATAAAAGCTAAGAAAATAAATAATAAAGGACATTAAAGTCCAGTACTGAAAAACAATTGTTGGTCACTTATGGTTGGGTAGGAAAAGATAAGCCAGCAGTACAAAGAAAAGTTCTTCTTGGATTGTCTTTTGTATTAAATTCTACTATGAAAAGGCTGGCAAGCAGACATCAAAGGGTTTGAGTGCACATTCTACAAGAGCTACATCTACTGTATCTGCTAAGGCAGCATTAAGCAGCATACTCTTATTAGAGGTGTGCGTGGCAGCCACTTTGCCCACAGTGCACATTTTTACTTCCCACTACTGCCTGGACAGGCAAACTAGAAGTGATGTCTTATGCTTCAGAACTTTTTTTCTAAGGTTCTAGACCCTACCTCCCAAGGTACTACTTTGAGAGTTTGCTGTTAGTGTGACATCACAAATATGCTCTCGTTGCTGGAAGAAAACATTACTGACCATAGTAATTATGTTTCTTCTAGACAGAGGGTGCATTTGTGAGTCGTAAAAGCCCTTCCTCCCTACCTTCCATACTAGAACCTATGGGTTCTTAGGTCAAATCAAATATTTTAAAATGTTCTTGCTTGAGCATTTTTCAATTTCAGACTTTGCAGTTTTTAAAAATCTTCGTTTTGTGATTTTTCATTTCTTACTGCATTCATTTTTAATATATGTACCATAGGTCAATTGAGTGGTCACTGCTCTCCTGCTGACTAAATATGCATCACCCTTTAGTGTTTGAACATTAGCATTTTAAAGTTTAACCGGGGCAACACCTCAGGGCTGAGATACTGCTGTGTGTGTGACTCACAAATGTACTCCCTTCAAGTAACATCATTGCTTTGATGAGTAATTTCCTCTTTGGGCCCAATCAATCAAAGCAAAGGTTGTGGCTATCTGCTTTAGCTAACCAATGCTTACAGGATATACACGGTCTAAATCCTGTAGCCCTTTCTTTTAAGTCTTCCCTCCTGTAATGGCAAGTCAACAGGAGGCAAAAGGAAACTATTTCTGGAATTGCCCTGTAAAAAAAGAACAGCCATTATTTACTTTATTTATTTTTTGTTGACCGGGTAAGTGCACTAGACAAATCCTGCCTATTTTCAGGCACGACCCGGGGGAGGGGGATACAGATGAATGCTAACTGACCTTGAACCAGATTAAGCTGTTGGTGGTATTTTTTGTGAATGGAGGAAATTTGGCCATTGCACCGGGAAAATTCCCCTACTCTTTTCGAGAAGTGCCATGGGATCCTTAACATCCACCTGAACTACCACCAGAACAGGCAGATGGGTCCTCGGTTTAATGTCTCATCCGAAAGACGGCACCTCAGGAGTGCAGCAACCCCTCATGCTGCACTACAGTGTCAGTATTGGGATATTAACCCAAGTGCCTGGTGTGGGGATAGAACCCACAGCCTACTGATCTCCCGGCCTCAGAGACAAGTGTGCTACCTGCTGAGCCATTGACACTGTTGCATTATAAGTATAAAGCCTGTTTTAAACAAAGAATATTTTAATCTGATCAGAAACTGTGAATCAGTGAAAACTGTGATGAACCGGAGGAAAAAGAAAAATGCCAAAAAAAAACAAAAAACAAATGAATAAACTCAAGCTTAACTCATGCAGAGCATCAAATAAATGGAAAAATATTACAAAATAAAATCTAGGCAAAACTTAGCCACAGTGACTGGAATAGGACTCTGGGGCATCTGATCTCTTCAGTGAGGAAATCAATCTGCCATTGGAATAGCAGCAAGAACAGAACGGCAGAGCAGAATTTGTACTTTATCATTCTACAAGTTCAGACTCCAGGGCAACACCCCATGGTTGAGATGCTGCAAGTTGTAGGACATCGCAAATACACTCTTACTACTAACATACTATTTGCCAGCAGATTAGGCCTTACAGTCTATCGAGTCTGCTCGAACCTCAGATCCCTAGTTGGGTGCAGGGTCCCCCCGTGTTCCAGAAACCCCTATCATCCATCCCCACCCCCGGGACAGGCTATCATCTGATACATCCACTTTCTGTGTCTGTCCCACCCTCTCTTGATGCCCTCCACTGTGGATCTCTGAACCAGCTCGCCAGGCAGTGCATTCCAAGGGTCCACCACCCTCACAGTGAAAACCTCCTCCCCCACCCTTCCACCTTCCAACTTCAAACCATGCCTCTGGTGATACCTCCTGCTTTAGTCTAAAGATCCTCCATGTTTACTCCTATTTATTCCCTTGAGGTACTTGAAGACCCTCAATCATGTCCCCCTGTCTCCTCTCCTCCAATGAAAACAGGCAGAGCTCCTCAAGTCTGTCCTCTTACGTCAAATCCCCTAGCCCTCGATCATCTTAGTTGCCCTCCCTGTACCTCTCCAGGAGCTGTATGTCCTTCAATGTGGTTCCAGTACTGTACACAGTACTAAGGTGTGGCCTAACCAGTCCATTGTACAGCGGCAGAATCACTTCCTTGCTCCTAGAGGTGATCCCCCACGATGCATCCCAACATCCTGTCTGCCTTGCTAGCTGCCTCCTGCACTGCTCAGAGTTATTCATACATGCATCCACCATTACCCCTAGGTTTTTTTCCCCTATTGAGGCCTCCAGCGCCTCCCAGGGTGTACCTGTGTTTAGGGTTTCCTGCCCAAGATGTAACACCTGCACTTGGTGATATTGAAATTTAATTTCCATGTGTGAGCCCAGCTTTCCAGGGTGTCCAGGTCCTTGCAGGGCCAACCTCCCTCTTCTCCCTCAACTACTGCTCCCATCTTGAAGTCACAGCGAAGAGACTCATTTCACACCCTATACCCTCCTGATGTCCGATATGTATGCATTAAACAGGATCGGACCCAGGACCGAGCCCTGCGGTACCCCACTACCAACCTCTCTAGGGTTCGAGAGCTCTCCACAGACCACTACTCTCTGGGTGCATCCAGCTAGACAGCTTTCAATCCATCTGACCATCAAAGGGCCTACTCCCAACCCCATCAGTTTCTCCACCAGACCACTGTGGGGGACAGAGTCAAACGCCTTGCTGAAGTCCAAGAATAATACATCCACAGCTTTCCTCTGTCTAGTTCTGATGTTACCCATTCGTAGAACTCCACAAGATTGGTTTGACATGATCTACCTGGCACAAACCCATGTTGCCGACTATCCAGACCTCCCACCTCCTCCAAGTACACCCCCAATCATTCCTTTAGTATACTCTCCATTAATTTTCCCACCACCGAGGTCAAACTGATGGGTCTATAGTTACTTGGTACTTCCCTCGACCCCCTTATGGATTGGCACATGCCTCTAAGCCAATCCCTAGGTACCCTTCCTGTCTCAAGTGACCTGCTGAAGAAGCTCCATGAGTTGCAGCCAGTATGTCCGTCAATTCCCATAGTACTCTCAGATGAATGTCATCCGCCCAGGAGATCTGTCTTTCTTTAGGGCCTTGAGGGCTAACCACACCCTTCTAGGCGGAGATAGCATCATCCGTCCCTCCACCTTACTGGCCTTTTTATCCTTATCCTGATGTGACACCCCTGGGGTACCTCTCCCTCCCTCTTGCTCCATTTCTGTTGCTCCCCTGATCCCACTCACTGCCGCTTCTATCGCCATCGTGCCTTGCTTTGTAGATATCCCATCCCCCTCCCTAGTGAACACAGAGGCAAAGTACTCGTTAAATACCTCTGCCTGGTCCCTCGCCTCTTCCACCCACCCTCCTTCTGATCTCAATCTGCTGAGATGGCCCTTAGTACAAAATTACAGGTAGTCAAAAAATACAGGACAACGTAAGGTCCACTATACACAACAAGCAAGTGTAGCCATTGAGAGGTTGCCATGTGGACCATTTAAACCTCCAGAGCGAAGAGCGAAAGGTTCAGGTGCCATGGCAACCTCGAGATGGCTACTCACATTTGTTGCGTATAGCAGACCACACATTGTCTTTTACAGTGTATGGTTTTATACATACACACACACACACACACACACACAAGCCAGCAAGAGTCTAGGCACTCGTGGAACTGAGCATTAAAAAAAGCAGCTTTCACGGTCGCCGATGCTCTTAAGTTTGTATCCACATTAGCGATGGGAGCCACAGGTTTTGTGAGGTGAGCACGCTCGGACGTTCGAAGGTATTGTGCTGCAGTAGCTACATATCTAGTGCAGCACAACAACAAAATGACACAGTTACTGCAGCACAACGATATTCTAGGGATGGATTTCCATCCTCAACTATGTTCCACCATACACTATATATATATTAGAAAATAATTAGATTCAGTTTTCCTGGGGCTTTTTTTGGGTGGTGTTTTGAATATGGTCCTATCATGGGAAAGAGGGAAATGGTGCTACTTCTGTATACATCACCGATGAGATCCCACCTGCAGTACTGTTGTCCAGTTCTGGAGACCACATCTCAGAAAGGACAGACAGGATGAAGGCTGTTCAGGAGGGCAACCAAAATGGTGCAGAGGCTGCATCAGAAGCCCTATGAGAAGAGACTAAAGGACCTGAATATGTACACCCTGGAAGAGAGAAGTGAAGGTGTGAAATGACAGACAGCTATAAATACCTCATGGGGTTAAATAAGGTACAGGAGGGGAGTATTTTCAGAGAAACAGATGCACGAAAACAAGGGGGCATGTAATGAAGCTGGAAGGGGGAAATTCAGGAGAGATGTGAGGAAGTACTTAACGGAAAGAGTGGTGGATGCCTGGAACAGTCTTCCAGCAGAGGTTGTAAGGGCAAGAACAGTGGTAGACTTCAAGCATGCACGGGATAGATACAAGGGAATCTTAGTTGGGAAGCAAGGGGAGGAAAGGAGCCAGCAATCAAGAAGGGTCTACAGTGACAGGACAGGCAGGGAAAAATGGGCAGACTGGGTGCACTAAGCAGTCCTTATCTGTCATAAAATCGGTGTTTGTACGGTTTGACGTGGTCTACCATTCTGTGCTACTTTGCTGGTGCCTGTGTGATGGCATTTCAGAAAAAAAGAGGTACAAAATGTAGCTGCTAATATGTTTCTGGAAAATAGTACACATGGGCTAACATTTAACAAGCATAAAAACTGATTTTAAGTTGTGGCTTGCAAGCTGCAACTTGTGGGAGTTTTAGGTACCTAACCCTGATTTTGAACAAAGCTACTCTGTTTTTACAGGTATGCAACTTAAACATTTCCAACCAGGAAAGAGAACCAAAGAAAGGGGCGGTGTACTCACTTGATCAAATAGACGTCATATTTCCCAGCGGAACGACCAGACTTCCTCTGTTTCAGTTTTCTTGTCCAGCCCTCAGGAAGGGTTGGATCATCATACATCGGTCCCCGGTCTCGAATGATGGACCGTCGCTGCTTCGGAGAGGCAGAGGCTTCAGGAGCAGCGGGAGCAGTATCGGCTCCCTCGGACACCTCTGCTTTGCCGGCTTCTGCAGGCTCCATAGATTGCCCCGATGACGGCTGTGAGTGTTCATGGTTTTCTTCTCCGTCTTCCTTTTTCTCTTTCTTTACCTTCTTGGGTTTTATTTGCTTGTCTTTTTCACCCTGCTGGTCTTGGTCTTCCGTTTTGTCTTCCCTGCAATGAAATGTAAGCAATTACTTTGGAGTACTTACAAAAAACCAAAAAAACAGATAACGGGTGGGTTACAGCAGTAGCAAAATATGGCCTGATCACTAGGGTTAGGCACTGCTGAGTGCAGAAGAGTGCTTTACAGACACAAACTGTCATGCTACCCAAATTTTTAAGTACAAATTGCATCTTTCCTGCCTTCTGCGTCCTGGATGTGCTCAACTACACAAGTGTCTGGACTGGTGGAAGGATAAAGAACAGTAATATCAAGGTCCTCCTTCCCTCAAATATGTAAGGATTAAGCCACGAGAAAGCATGGGTCTACTGTGGTATTAATCCATGGTTGGGTGGGGGCTGGACCACAAGGCTGAAGGCCGAGTGGGTCCAACCAACCAGCCATGGATTAATTCCACTGTAGACCCATCCTTTTGAGTGACTTAATCTGCTTCGCTTGTAACATGGCAATGAGTGTATGACTAATAGTCTTTGAATAAATGAGTACAATCACATTGATTTACTTTCAGAATACTATAAGTTGAGCTATTAAACATGATGTACATTTACTTGAAAACAATTGGGAACACACCTATTGGAAATATCGTGGCTGCTATTTAACTTTTGTTAAAATAACTTTCATTACAAGCTTTAAGCTTTCTAACATCAAAACATATTTTACAACTTTTCAAAAACTTGCAATTCACTTTCTATTCTAGGTGCTTTGATTTTCCTCTTTGTGTATTAGAAGATATGGGCTGCACTGCATGATGGGAGTGTGCTATAGTACATTTTAGTTTTCTTCCTCCAGTTCCTTTGCAGACCAATAGGTGGCTGTCACACAATCCTAATAGTACAAGCACCTTTTCTCCAAATGTACTGAATTAAGCCAATCTAAAAAACACTTTATTCAACAACTACTATTTTGCGGTATATTATTTTCACTTTTTTTCCCTCTAAACTACCTAACTCAGCAGGACATAGAACAACATAACATTTACTGCTTTCACCTTTCAAATACTTGTTTTGACTACTATTGTTAGTCTGTTTCTTTGATTTCTTTTGGTTTCTTTCAATTTATTTTTCTTTTCACCCACAGAAGTATCCTCTCTCTTTAATTTTGCTTTGTTTATCTCAGTGTCTGTTATTTTTGCTTTCAGTTATAGAAGCTGCATGCTCATCTTTACCACTGTGTATTCACCGAGAAAAGGCTAGGCCAGATAATGTTATTCAGTCATCCACAATGCATTGCACCCACAGTTGCTTAGAAAGCAGTAGATCAGAAGGGATGGTAACAGTATGTAACTGTTCACTTCTACAGAAATATCGCTGCAGCATAATTAACAGTATATGTGGAGGTTAAATGTACAATCTTTAGTAACTCATGAACTTCTGTTGCAGTTACAACATAGAACAATCTTGAAAAAGTCAAAAACCCTGTGCCAGGAAAATCCTTAGCAAATACAAGTTGGGACAATTACACACTGCAAATTATTTGCATATTGCTTTCACTTGTATACTGCTTCTTGCCTGTAGTGGATTGCCAAGGTATTACAATACAAACCATGCTTTCTACTGTACCACATGGTGCGTTTGCACCTATCTGAGTGCTTCACTTCGTTTTTCTTTTTTATGCCATGTTACAATATCCTTCAAGAGCCCCAGATGTCTCAAGGGAAATACTGAAAAAACATAACTTGCAGAATTTCAGCTTGTACTTTTTTGGGGGGGATTCAGCCTCCCCCTTTCTTTTCATAATGGTGCACATTATGTAAACTGTGCTCCTAGACTTCCATCTGATGTGGCATCCTGTCTATATCAGACATCACAATCTTCTGGCTGTGACATCCCAGTCTTTAGCTGTGGATACAATTATGTAATTAATTATGTACCATATATGTCTGACTACAGTATATGCACAATTATCTATTCTCGGAATACTTGAGCAATTATATATAAGTTATATTATGACCAATCCAGTCCTTGAGCTATGCTCCACTCCTATGTATGATGACCTGTATACATCTGTCAGTTGAACTAGCTAGTCTAGAGTGTATAATCTGAAATGTTCTTACTACTGTATGTTTTCCCTAGCGTCAAATGATGTATTTCCCACATGTTTGTTTACTGTGACAAAAAAACTGTACTCTCTTTGCCATGTCTCCTTGACTGTTGTTCCTCATGTTGTACTCTCCCGGGTCGTTCCTGAAAATAGGCATAATACTTGTCTAGCGTACTTACCCGGTAAACAAAAGCTAAATAAATAAATAAATGTTTCTTTGAGTTCATTATTTTTTTTTTTTTAAAACTGGGTCACAAATGCAGTGGACGGGGGACAAGCAGTGAATGCACTATACCTTGACTTTAGCAAGGCCTTCGACTCTGTTCCACACAGAAGGCTAATAAAAAAAAGCTGGGTGACCGGAGGGTAGGGGATAAACTAGCCAGGTGGACAGGGAACTGGCTGGGGACAGGATGCAGAGGGTAATCTTCAATGGAGTGTACTCAGAGCCCAGGGAAGTCACAATCAAGGTATCACAGAGGTTGGTTCAGGGACTGCTCCTTTTCATCTGCTATGTGGAAGAGGGAATCCAGAATAAGAAGTCTCTTTGCTGATGAAAGTAAGACATGCAGCAGAGTGGACACTGAGGAGGGAGTCAAGAGAAATGAAAGAGAGAACTGAAAAAAAATAATAAAAGTGGTCCACATCATGACAAAGTAGATTACAAGAAATTGCCAAGTGAGCACATTAGTAGTAAGAACCTTAAAACAGACTACCGCAGGGGGCACTAGAGAGCATGCCAGCTGTGAAGACGCACCTAAACACAGCTCCAGAATCCTGAGGGATATATTCAAATTTATTAATAATTTAGATAATTATTTGAAGTTTTGTAAGCAGAGACCGGTTAAGCAAGTTGGGCTGCACACACTGATGCCAGTCGATCAGACGGGGCGCACACAAAGGGAACAGGCGGAGGATTGAAAAATCCTCAACAACTTTCCACGCAGCAGGCCAAGTCCACTAACACTCTAACTACCGTCTGGGAATGGGAGCCACCATGGCAATTGATGGTGGCCTCCACTATGGCAATAGATGACAAGATTGCCACAATTTTAAAAAGATTCGGGGAGCAGGATACAAAAATCGAAGTGGCCACAAATTGAAGTGGCCACCAAAGCGGTGACCTCAGCAGAAGCTTCAGCGATACAGGTGATAGCGGCCACCAGCAAACTCACAGAGGAAAATGCTCAACTTCACTACCAACTGGAGGCCCTTGAAAACACTAAAAGGGCCGTCAATGTCAGATTGGTTGGCCTACCAGAGGGGTGCAAGGGCGAAAGCATCCAAGCTTTTCTACAGTCTTGGCTGCCCAGGGCTCTTGGCATGGCATCGGATACAGTGCCCTCCAGCTTTCTTAAAGCCTACCGGATTTCTCAGTGTTCAATGGCACAACTGGAAGATAAACCGAGATCGGTGTTGCTGGTCACGGCCTCAGTGGTGATATGGGACAGAATACTACTGCGTCTCATGATGCCCAAAACCTGAACTTCCAAGGTAACAACCTGCATCTCTTTCCTGACCTGTCCTATGCGACCTGGGCTAGGAGGAAGAAATTCGCTGATGTGAGAGCTCAATTGAAGAGCCTAGGGGTTGCCTACTCCCTCCTTATGCCCGCCAGACTATGGATCTTTTATGCAGGCCATATCTACCAGTTCACTGACCCGATGGAAGCAGGGAAGCGAGCAGACCGCATATGGCAAGAATTTGAGATCACTAGACCCGAGAATGCTGTGAGCTCTTCCGAGAGCGAAGAAACCTGACTTACCTACGGCAGAGGAGTCTCTTATTGCTCTACTGAACAATAACCGAATGTTCTATCTGAATACACTGCAGTGATTTATAGTCAATTATTCTGTGCTTTTATCAGCGTTTCGAGGGAGGTGGGGCAGTTGCTTTGTTCTAAGTTAATTCCATATGAAGGTTTAAAGCTGTTACATGCCTAATTTCAAGCATCGCTAGTTAAATGGAGCGCCTGAGGTCTTTTTTCGTTTACATTGGGAAATTTATATAAAGTGCCAGGTATTATGGAGGCCATGTTTTGCCAGGGGTGCCATGCGGTAACAGGCTGCTGCCACCTCGTAATGCTGAGTATCTACTGTTAAACAGCAAAAGTTATGAAATGTTATAAAATACTTGTACCAACACTCCAAGGGTTTCTACAATATGCAGGAGTTAATTATTTTTTCTTTACATAAAGACATGTGGTCCAGTTAACAAACCGGGGCGTAAAGGGGCAAGTCAGTTTAAATATTCTGTTAACATTCTTTACTGGATTAAAATTGGGGAGGATGAGTTGTGAGAGGTTGCTCAATGTGTTTGGAATTTTATTATGTTTGGGCTGAGAGCACATCCCATTTAGGGTATGGGAGTCCGACCATGCTAAGGTAGGAATTTCAGTATGTCTGCTTACTCTCTCTCACACATGTAGCATTTAGATAACGAATTCTGCTTTTTAATAATGTGGGATACTCCCCAATATTCGTAAGCCTAACGTCTAGACTGCCATTCCTAATGTACATTTGATGTTATCTTGAACTTCTAAATCGATGTCTGACATGTGATGTAAAATGTGTGTTTTTATCTGAAATGCAATAAAAAAAAAAAAAGCACTACTACATGGGGTGGTACACAGACAAGTGAGGAGAGACACACTGATGTTTTTATTAGTGATATCCTTAAAGGGGACAGGAAATCTGTGCTTACTGGCAGAAGTTAGTAATGTTCCTATTAAGAGAAATGCTAAATTTGCCTCCAAAAAGAACCATAATAAATATTGATGTGAAAAACTGTGTTTTCAATTCTTTTCTTTTTATGAACAACATGCTGAACAGTTCTCTTCAGGGAACCAATAATTTGGAGTGTTTAGTATGTCATTGTTTGAGTACAGAATGCTAAACATGAGCTATTGTCCTATCAGAACCTTGCTTAGAGTTCTTTGCTCAAACTGTGGCATAGTTAAAACTTCAGATCACTGGTTTCTTGAAGAGAACTGTAACAGAATGTTGCCCATCAAAACAAAACAATACAAAATACAGTTTTTCACATCACTTTTTATTCAGGTACAGTTACATATGGATCATTTAGGCTTGTGGATATCATGTCTGTAAATGGGATTATAAACAGCTACCAATTAGAAATAATTTCCTATCCTCTTTAAGTGAACTGCACAAAGCAACAAAGCACGTGGGAAGGCAAACACGATGCTGGGATACACAGGAAGGGGACATGATAGCAGGAGTAAGGAGGTAATACTGCCCATGCATAGCTCCCTTGGTAAGGCCGCACCTGGAGTACTGTGCACACTTTTGAAATCCACACCTCAAGAACCTACCTAACTGATGGGGTCATTCACAGTCACACCCAAACTGACCCTGGCCACTCACATCCTCTCTTTCTAGCTAACCCCTTTCTCTCCCACCTTCCCCTGAACGATCTCCTCCCCTCTCAGGTAACTACCTCTTCCCCTTCTGCTACAATCATATGCTCCTCATCCACCAAGTAACCCCATGCATTCTAGCCAACACTGGCCTAATTGCCACTGGCACGGCCACCCCCGAATCCCCCCCCCTCCGACTTCTCCTCACTGACTAAGCCTACTCCAGAAATCACTGAATCTATGTAATAATTCCTGTTACCCTCCCAGAACCTCTTGAGGTTTGTTCTTAGTCTCCTCCTCCTCTTCTGTTGGCCATTTACCCCCTGCCGATAGGGCTATCTTATTTATTTATTTAGTTTTTGTTGACCAGGTAAGCGCACTAGACAAATTCTGCTTATTTTCAGGCAAGACCCGGGGGAGGGCGATACAGATGAATGCCAATTAACCTTGAACCAGATTAAGCTGCTGGTGGTATTTTTGTGAATCTTAACCCTAAGACAACGTCATCTCACTGACTGCACTTATTTACTAATACTGCCTGTAACCTAGTGTAATCATCTTTTGGCACTTATACTACTCTTATGTGTGTATATGCTTACTGTATAATTAATCTGTCTACTGTACTATGCAATTGTCCATTTGCTGTATTATTTCATTCCTGATGTGAAACCTTTGTAAAACAGTCTCTTGCTCAAAGGTGTTATAATTCTGAGAAATAAACAAAGACAGGGGCTGCACAGAGACCATACAAAGGAGAACCCTAAAGGTGATCCAGGGGCAGCAGGGGAGGTTTATGTGGAAATGTTAGCAGACTAACATGTATACAATGGAGGCTAGGAGGGAAGAAAAAATTACTCATCTTAGTAATTATGTTTCTTCTAATGGAGTCTTGCTCTATTCTGACTATTGCAGTTAGCCCCAGCATTTAAACTGCTCCGGAGAACAAAGGGTTAACTTTCTATGCAGAGCATAGAATGCTGAGCTCGAGCTCTGTTGAGGTCTCTGTCTGGAGCCCTTTGAAATCCAACCATCGTATTCTTACGAGCAAAAACTCACTAACTATTCTATGTGGAATTTGTAAAATTTTTACTAGCCAACTGGCAACAAAAAGTTTTGGATCCCCAAAGGAAGACTCAAGTCAGGAAACCCAAAACCAAAAACCAATCCAAATAAGAATAAAGATAAGACAAAAACCCAAGCAAAAAGAAGAGGGTGTAAAAGAAGCACCCCTGAGATGCAACACTGCACCTGCCCACCCACTTCCCAAAAACAGGTTCTGAGAGGGGGAGGCAGGAAGGGAGGTCAGAATACAGCAAGACTCCATTAGAAGAAACATAATTACTAAGGTGAGTAATTTTTTCTTCAAACAACATGAAGTCTTGCTGTATTCTGACTATTGCAGTCTACACCAAGCAGTACCTCCATGGAGGAGGAACAGAACCTACTTTGGGAATAGGCTCTGAAGTACTGCTGTGCCGAACCGAGCATCACTCCTAGCCTGGATATCCAGAGAGTAATGCTTGGTAAAGGTATAGACTGTTTTCCAGGTGGCTGCTTGACAAATTTCTAAGAGAGGACTATCCCTGGCAGCAGCCAGGGAAGCAGCTGTACCTCTTGTAGAGTGAGCCCTCAGGCCTGAGGGTGGAATTTTTCCTAGTTTCTCATAGCAGAATTGTATACAAGATACAATCCACCTGGCAATAGTTCTCTTGGTGGCAGGTTTGCCCTTCCTCACTTCTCCATAAGCGAGGAACAGCTGGAGGGAATCAAACCTGTGACCCTTAGTACGTTCTATATATAGTAGGTAAGGGCCCTTTTAAACATCTAAATTGTGTAGCCTCCTCTCTCCTGAAGAGGAATGATCAGTGAAGAAAACAGGAAGAGACAGACTGGTTCAGGTGAAAATCAAACCACTTTGGGCAAGAACCTTCTATTGGTTCTAAGGACCACTTTATCCCTATGAAAGGAGATAAAATCAAGTTCCACTGACAGGGCTTGCAGTTCACTGATACGTCTGGCAGAGGTAATGGCTACTAAAAACAGTTTTCCAAGTCAAGTACTTAAGCTCTACTGAGGACATAGGCTCAAAGGGAGGTTGCATCAATTGAGCAACACAAACATTTAAATCCTAGGCAGGGGCAGGGTCTCTGAATGGAGGATTGGTATGAAGCAACCCTTTGAAAAATTTACAGAACACAGGATGAGATGATAGTGAGGAAGACTTCCCCACTGACAGAAAAGCAGAAACAGCTGACAAGTGTACTTTGACAGTAGCTGGTCTGAGGCCTAGGCCATTAAGATGGACCATATAATCCAGAACTGTAGGCAATTCAGCAGCATCTGGGGAAATATGCTGCTTAGAACACAAAAAACTGAATCTCTTCCATTTGGAGTTATAGGTGTTTCTAGTGGCGGGCTTTTGAGAGGCTTTGAGGATGTCCAGAACCCCCTGAGACAAATGCAAATCTGCACACACTAACTCTTCAAGAGCCATGCCTTGAGATTGAGAGACTCAAGATTGGGGTACCAAATCCTCCCCTGAGAGGAGGTTACCAGGTTGTAATTCCTGGGAAGAGACAGGAGAAGATGGACTGCTAGGGACAGTAACAGGGGGTACCAAGGCTGTCTGACCCAATCTGGAGCAATCAGAATCACTTTGCAAGGTTGTGACTATCTTGACTAAAACTTTGAACAGTAGAGGAAAGGGAAGGAAAGCATACAGAAATGTTCCTTCCCAGTTCAGAATCAGAGCATCCAGAGGGACTGTGCCCAAGACTGGGGGTCTGCAACAAAAGAGAGGAAGTTGGTGATTGTCTGGGGCTGCAAAGAGATCTATCTCTGGAGTACCCCACTATGAAAAAAAATCACCTTCAAGACCAAAGGGTCCAGGGACCATTCGTGATAGCCCTGTGAAATCCTGCTCGGTGCATCTGCTAGCACATTGTCCTTCCCTGGAAGGTGGACTGCTATCAGAGAGGTTTGCAGGGAATAAGCCAGGGTCCACAACTTCATGGCTTCTGTGCACAAGGCCGTAGACCGCATGCCTCCCTGCTTGCTGATGTACCACATGGTGGTGGTGGTGTCTGTTCTGACTTGAATCACCTTGTTTTGCACTGATTGAGAGAAAGCTTGCAGGGCCAGAAAAACTGCCCTGAATTCCAGGAGATTGATATGGAGAAGAGATTCCTGAGGGGACCACAGTCCCTGGGCAGTGAGGGGCCCCAGATGGGCTCCCCAGCCAAGGAGTAAAGCATCTGTGGTAAGGATCACTGAATGAGACTGAGTGGCAAATGGGACCCCTTGCCTTAGATTGGCCTGATCCTGCCACCACTGGAGGGCTTGGATCAGGGTCCGGGTCACTGGGATCAGTTTGGTAAGGGAGTCCTTCTTTTGGGACCAAAAGGCCCTCAGATGGAACTGAATGTCCCACATCTGGAATCTTGCCCCTTGGACCACTGCTGTAGAGGCTGCCATTTGGCCCAAGAGCTGGAGGAAATGCCTTGCTGGTCGAGACACCTGAAGGCTGAAGGAAGAAGCCAGATCTATAAGAACTCTTGCCCTTTCCAATGGAAGAAAGGCTCTTGCTTTGACAGTATCCAGCTCTGCCCCTATAAAGGTAAGGAGCTGCACTGGCTCGAGAACTGACTTGGGAAGGTTGAGAAGAAATCCCAGAGAAGTAAGCACTTGCTGGGTCACTTGCAGGCGAGACTTGACTTGGTCTGGGGACTGGCCCACTATGAGCCAGTCCAGATATGGAAAAATGGAAATCTCCTGCCTCCTTAGAAAGGCAACTACTACTGCCTGGCACTTTGTGAAAACCCTTGGGGCTGAAGTTAGGCCAAAGGGCACTGCTCTGAACTGATAGTGGCCTGAGGACAACTCGAACCTGAGGTACTTTCTGTGGGAGCACCTGATGGGAATGTGAAAATAGGCATCTTTGAGGTCCAGGGAGGCTAGCCAGTCCCCTGGCCTTAGAGAGGGAAGGATTAATCCCAGAGTTACCATCTTGAACTTTGGTTTTAAAAGATGTTTGTTTAGGTATCTTAGGTCTAGGATGGGTCACCACTCCCCTGTCTTTTTTGGGGTAAGGAAGTGCCTGGAGTACAGACCTCTGCCCCAGTGTAGGGTAGGTACTCTCTCTATGGCTCTTAAAGCCAGCAGAGATGAAACCTCTGCCTCTAGGGCAAGGGTTTCTAAGAGACCTGCAGGTGGAAAAGATCTGGCTCTCATCTTCGGAAATTTTTTGAAGCTGAGAACCAATCCCTGGCCTACTACTTCCAGGACCCACTTGTCTGATGTAACAGACATCCAGTCCTGAACGAAGTAAGTCATTCTGCCCCTAATGGAATAGGAGAGTCGACCCGGGCAGGCCCATCAGGGTGTCTGCTTGGCAGAGGCCTTAGGCTGAGGAGTGGATGCAGCCCTGCTCATTCCCCTTCTGCCTCTCCCTCTGAAGAACCCCCTCTGTGAAAAGGAAGAAGAGGCCTGTGGCTGGTAGAAAGGCCTATGAAATGGCCTGCCCCTGCCCCTAGAATGCTGCCTTTGAGGAGTTGCCTGCCTCTCTTTGGCCTAAGCACTCCTGTAAGTGGTCCTGTACTCATCCATTTTCTTCATGTAATTCTCTGTCTGCTCCCCAAACAGAGAATTACCCACTACAGGAAAATCCATGGCTTTAGCCTGGGTATCCTGCGAAAGGTTAGTACATCTGAGCCAAGCCATTCTCCGAAGAGCCACAGATGTAGCCAGGACTCTTGATGACACAACATTGTGGAGTCCACAGCAGCATGAAACTAAACTTTTGATGCCTCAATCCCATCTGCAGCCACCGCCTCCAGGTCCTTGGCTAGCTGGGGGGAGGCCTGTTTAGCCAGTGCCAGTACAGTGTCCCACTTGGACTTCTGGTACCTGGCTGTATAGGTCATATACAGTGACTTGCAAAAGTATTCAACCCCTTTGAAAGTTATCAGATTTGTCTGGATTACAAATGAGACTTGCATATATTATTCCAGTCAGTATTTTTACTGCAAACTCATATGCTCTAACAGTATATTGTCAAAGCCAAAATTAATTATCCGTCAGCAGATCTTTTAAAGAAAATTAAAAACTGGAAAATGCTGCTTGCAGAGGTATTCAACCCCTACACATTAGTATTTGATAGAGCCACCTTTTGCTGCAATAACAGCTTTAAGTCTTTTGGGGTAAGTATCTACCAGCCTTGCACACTGTTCGGAGTGATTCTTGACCATTCTTCTTGGCAGATTTGTTCCAGGTTGTTCAGGTTGGTTGGGTGATGCTGTGGACCGCAATTTTCAAACAGTGCCACAGATTCTTGATGGGATTGAGATCTGACTTTGACTTAGCCACTGTAGGACATTCACCTTTTGTTGTTTAACCACTCCTGTGTTGCTTTGGCCTTGTGCTTGGGATCACTGTCCTGCTGAAAGGTGAAGTTTCTCCCAAGCTTCAGTTTTCAGCAGACTGAAGCAGGTTCTCTTGCAGTATCTCCTGTATTTTGCTCCATCCATTCTTCCTTCAATTTTAACAAGATGCCCAGTCCCTGCTGATGAAAAGCATCCCCACAGCATGATGCTGCCACCACCATACTTCACTGTAGGGATGGTGTTTCTCGAAGCACGGGCAGTGTTAGGTTTGCGCCACACATAGCGCTTTGAATTTTGGCCAACAATCTCTATCTTGGTCTCATCAGACCACATAACCTTGTGCCACATCTTAGCTGGGTCACTCTCATGCTTTCTGGCAAATTCCAGACGTGCTTTGATATGGTTCTTTTTGAGTAATGGCTTCTTTCTAGCCACCCTCCTATACAGGCCAGTATTATGCAGAGCTCTTGATATGGTTGACTGGTGCACCTTCACTCCACTCTCAGCCACTGAACTCTGTAGCTCCTTCAAAGTGATTGTTGGCCTCTCTGTGGCTTCCCTCACTAGTCTCCTTCTTGCTCGGACTCTGAGTTTTGAGAGACGGCCTTGTCTAGGTAGTGCCTGGGTGGTGTGATGCAGCTTCCACTTCCTCACTATTGATCCAACAGTGCACACTGGGATATCCAAACACTTGGATATTATTTTGTACCCTTTTCCTAATTTATGCATGTCTATTACTTTATCTCTAACTTCCTTAGAATGCTCTTTAGTCTTCATTTTCACACCCTTCCTTCAGATTCACAGTCTGACCAATGGTCATTAAACTGAGGGGGTTATCCAGAAAATGTGAGCTACTTTAATGTTTCAGAGGTGAGGCCAATTGTAAGCCAATTGTGTCCTCGTTAGGCAATATTTTCATCTGTGTAAACTTGGAGCTCTAGAGCACAGGGTTGAATACTTATGCAAACAGCATATTTCAGTTATTTATTTTTCTTAAAAATATTTTCTAACATAAAACCCATGTCACTTTGAAATAATTATTTTGAGGGTCAGTCTTTTTAAATAAAATATTACACAGAACAAAATCTCAATGTATCATTTGTAATTCAGACAAATCTGACAACTTTCAAGGGGGTTGAATACTTTTGAAAGTCACTGTAATTTGCCTGCCTGAGTCCCAAGGAAGATGCCATGTACTGTTTTATTGCCATGGCATCAATCTTCCTGGAGTCTTTATCTGGGGGGTATGAAGCCAAGGGAATGTTTGCCTTGTCACAGGCAGCAGCCCGCACTACTCCAACATGGCTGCATTGCTGCATTGCTGGTATAAAAACTCCGTATCTGAGCCTGACAGTGTGTACCTCTTGTCCATCTTTCTGTCAACAGGAGGTACAGAACTGGGAGACTTCAGGATTTTTTGTGTCCGTTTCCCAAAGGATTTGTGAAGGGGAACAGACGGTCTCCTGGACTCTAGGATGTCCATCATTTCCACATAATCAGGCTCCTCCTGATCCTCCATTGCCTCCTCCATAGGAAGCTGGAGGGTTTCAGCCACTTTTCTGTAAAACAAAAAATGGGCAGGGGACTCAGAAAGCCTAGGAGGGGATACACCAGAAGGTCTGTCTGGGGAGATGTCCGGTTCCATAGGCACATCCAGACTTTCCTCATCATCACCATCATCTTCAAACTCCCCCTCCTCCACAAACTCCGGTTCATAAAAATCTTCAGGGGTATAATCTTGAACCGGGGAAACCGACCGAACCGAACCCCTGTGAAAAGGTGCTGGATCGGTCAGAACCGGGCGAAGCAATTCCACAATTTGAATCGCTCTGGCTATTTCCTCGGCAGTCGGAACATGAACCTCTGGATCCAAACCGGTTGATTTTTCTTTGCTTTTCCTTTTTGTAGGAATCGACCCCTCAGGATCGGCTCTCCTCTTGCCTGAAGAAGTATCGCCCTGGTCAGAGGGCACTCCTCCTGGTTCAGTCGGAACCGAACCAGGCTGGCCACCCAAGTCAGCGGACTTCTCGGCCTCCTTTTCCCTCAGTCTACCTAATCTCTTCTCAAGCATAGATTTAGGAACATTTTTACAAATTTGGCAGTCTGAATCGAGGTGTTCAAACCCCAGACAATAAACACAGGTGGTGTGGGGGTCGGCCTTAGCAAAGACCTCCCCACACTCACTGCAGTGTTGAAACTCAGTGGGCCCGTTTTTTTTCTTGGGTTTCTCAGACATGGCCAACCTAACCAAACTTACCCTTTTTATGGCAACCATCAGGCAAGACTCCCTTATCGGTTCCTAACCGTGTCACGGTGTGTTGGGGAGAGAACATTCAAAACATCGTTTTTTAGAACCGACAAGAACCGTAACCACACTCTAAAGAAAAACACAAGGATTAATAAATGATCGGGTTCTGCCGAACCGATCTAACACTCTGTAATTTCCACACAGAAAAACAGAATAAAACCTATCTAGTACTCACGGTACCACAGACAGAGACTGAACAGACAATGCGGAAATAAATTCGGTAAAAACCGACAACTTAATCGAGACTTTAACAGACTTTCGAACCAATCTGAAGGAGAAATCTCCGGAGCGACTGTTCAGTGAGGCAGAGTAAAGAATCTGACAGTTGGATTTCAAAGGGCTCCAGACAGAGACCTCAACCGAGCTCAAGATCAGCATTCTATGCTCTGCATAGAAAGTTAACCCTTTGTTCTCCGGGGCAGTTTAAAGGCTGGGGCTAACTGCAATAGTCAGAATACAGCAAGACTTCATGTTGTTTGAAAGAGGGATAAGACTGAGACATTCAAGTTCTTGTGAGGAATCAAATGGGTGGGTTTACATACTTGTTCACAAGAAATGAGGGAACAGTAACTAGAGCACATGGGTGGACACTGGTGGGGGTAGATTCAGAGGAAATAGGAGGAAGAAAAAATTACCACAGTAATGTTATTTCTTCTAAAGGAGTCCTAATGTATTCTGACATATGCAGTAAGACCTTGCTGTTGTACTGTCCGGAGAGGGAAGAGTTAAAGCCTACATTCTAAGTAGGCACACGCTCAGTTTCAAATCACTGTCCCCTGATACATTCTATTCAACCGTAAGATTTTTTTTTTTTTTTTTAATTTTTGTTTATGCACCGGGTTTCTCCGAGGCATCTTTTGGAGGTGCCCACACAATCCTACCCCTTCTCCCGGCCGTGGCAATCCACACCAGTTCACCCTTCCCCGAGGGACTTCCCAGTGCTCCGGATCACCCCCAAAACAGGGCCTGCCCTCCCTCGGTGGCTCTATCTGTAATTAGAGGGTCTATCCCTCTGGGAAGTCAGCCGTGGATCCCCGGTGTGGCCTGGCCAGGCACTGGGGATGAGAGGAAGATCCCTGGAGCCCTCATCTCCCGTCGAGCCGGGGATTTTTTTACTTTGTTGGTGACTGTCCCTCACGGAGCCTGGCCAGCAAGGCAATGGAGTGCCGTGGCTCCGCCCCCATGCATACACTGCTACGATCAGTGATCCTCCAGCTGCCGGCAGAGGTCGCTCCAAGAGCAAGTGCACCCCAAGCCCTCCCCCAGGAAGAGAGAGCAGTCCATCTAGATGCTCGATCTCTTCCTTCCCCTGCCCTGCTGACACCCTAAGAGATAAAATCCCTTAGCCCTCAGTGGGTGATACACTAAGGGGAGGAACCTTCAGGGCCTGGAGAGGCCCGAGAGTGGGGAGAGTGAGACGGAGTCCCCAGGAGGGAAGGAAGTTGCCCGACAAGCGCTCCGCCGGAGAGAAGATAGGTTCTCTGGTGAGCGGAGTTAATCACCCCACGCCCAGGCCAAGGGTGACAACCGGAAAGACGCAGCCATGCCGCTCCACCTAGTGCACATCGCTGTCCCTACGACCCTGGTAGCTACCTCACTGGCATCATAGGATGCCCTCACTTGATGCCTTGCTAGCTCCAGGCCACGCACAGAGAGTGCAATGACTTGTCTGGTTTGCTCCGTGTCAGGCAACGAGGCTAGGAGCTGACCCAGCCTGGACCACAAGAACCTGTCATAGGCTGCATAGTGGGCCTGATGTGCAGAAATAGAAAGAAGTAACCGTGCCGAGTAGAAAGTCCTCCTACCCCATAAGTCAAAATCGGAGGAGTCTTGATCTGGGGGCCAGTCACGGTGAAGGGCGTGAAGCCCATCAGGAGTATCCAACTGCATCAATCCAGACTGTGGATGAGGCATGGAACCTGGAGACTCTGGGGGTGCACAATACCTCTGTGGCTGAGATCCCTTGGGGCAGGAACTCCAGAGAAGGGTCTCTGCCAGAAACGCAACGACGCCTCCCGAGAGGGAGCCGGCCAGGGCGGCACCACAAGGGTGGCCTCGCCAAAATCGCCTAGAAAGGCGTGCACAGAGTGCTCAGGATTGCTGGTAGTGGAAGGTGTGAGGTACAAGTCCTCCAACATCCTCACGAGGAATCGCTGATACTCACCGAGATCAGCAGCTAGAGAGATGTGGACAGAAGTTTCCTCTCCCCCAGAAGAGGGGGATGAGGAGCTGGAGGTCACTGGCTGTTCAGTGGGTGGCTGCACGGGGGGAGGTTGAAAAACCTGGCTGTCCATCGCCCTAACGTAAGCAGGGAACCAAGCAGCCACCGCTCTGAACTGCTCCCAGGTGAGAGGCCCGCTAGGACCCAGGATGCCTGGGAGCGCAGGAGAGTGTGGCAGAGGGATGGGGACAGAGCCGAGAAGAGATGTTGGCTGACCTCCACCTGGGCTAAGGAGCAGACCGTGGGCACCCACGGAAGAAGGTGCCCCTGAAGACCCCACAGCCAACAACTGAACAACCATATCGGTACTGCCTTGACTGCGCCCGGAAGAATCCCCCCTGTGAGGCGACCGGGGGCGTATAGGTCCAGAAGGACGGTCCCCTACCTCAGAAGAACGGGATTCTCTCAAATAGACCGAGGAGGAAGAGCAGAGATCCGCACTACGGCTTCTACCAGAGCCCGGGTGGACCCCGGAAAAAGGCCGACGTGCCGACCCCACACCCCTCGGAGTCCGAAAAAGCCCTCCTCCACGAGAGGGCCAGCCTAGGTAGCTAGCATCTCTGGGCAGCTCCTGAAGGGGCTATCCAGGGCACAGTACCTTCCCCTCCTGTAGGTGCTCTGATTGGCCCCAAAGTTGGGCGATCTAGGCACACCACTGGTGGGGGTACCACTACTGAGGGGTCAGTGAAACCGCCAAGACCAGACTGCAGAGCTATGGTGGCCTGCACCACTGCCTGCTGGTCAGCACCCCTGACCCTAGTCTCGGTAGCCACCAACCCCACTTCAGAAGGGGGCTGACTCCGGCTTGTCGAGGAGACTACTGAGCTACCCACCTCAACAGCCAACCCCAAAGGGTCAGGCTGCGCGTCTGACTCAGAGCTGTGCCAAACCAGAGGGCGGGCACTGCCATCCTTGCCAACAGGCCCAGAAACCGAAGCTGTGTCCGAGCTGGTGCCAGCGCCCCCAGCTCCACGAGTCCGCGGAGGGCACGACTTAGCCGAACAAGAGGGTCCAGAGCGGGACCAGTCATGGCGCCATCCAGTCCCACGTGCTGAGGGCAGGCACGGCACCAAGGACGGCGCCGCCCAGCTCCCTGGCTCCGACAGAGGAATCTGAAGGCCCAACGGCGTCGAGCCCCGAGGACACGGCGCCGAGGCAAGACATGGAAAAAGACGGCACCGTAGCATCTCCCACAGCACCACAAATGGCTCCAAAAGAGGCCACAGCGCCGCCTGACAAGTCGGCGCCAATGACGACTGCTGGGACCAACGGGCGCGTGAATGACGCCGAGGCCCACAATGCGCTTCAATCAGGCCTCATGCACCCACGGGTCCCGGACTCAGGAAGCCTTCACCCTGAAGGGGAAATTGCCATGGCGGCACCCCCCAAGGAGCGGGATAGGCCTCCTGGCGCCATGGAAGAAGCCGCAACGGGCTAGGCTACTAGTAGCTATGGCTCCCTCCTCCCCGGTCCGTAGATAGAACCGGAGGGGACCCGAGGTCTGAGAGAGCGTGGCTTGGCCCGACGAGTGCGCACCCGACCTCCAAAAGTCGGCGGAGCTCGCCCAACTTTCCACGCGCGTTGCTCGATGACCTGGCGGTCCATGGAGAAACAGGCATCGCAAGAATCCACGTCTTGAAGCGGGCCAAGACAAGAAAGACACCGGTCGTACTGGTCGGTGACGGAATACTTTCGGCCGCATGGGGGGCCGACCCATCCTAGAAGATTTCTTGCCCTCCGACCGAGACATGACCTACAGGGAAAAAAACACCAAAAACAGACTCGATGTCGCAGAAAAATATAAGAATAGAAAGATCTTACCGGGCGACGTCGAGTATGGCAACACAGAACCGGCAGGAGGAACTGACGGACTTCGGCACCGAGAAAATATTAACGGAGAAAACTGTGAAGCAGGCCTCAATCTTCTCAGTGTTCCACGAGGTGACCTCTACGTTGGGAGATGAAGAACTGGCAGGCAGGCGGAGCTGACACAGCCTAACAGCCAACCCGCGAGCACCACACAGTGCGTCGGCCTCGAGGGCGGCGCCGATGGTCGGTCGTCTACGCCTACCTTAAAAAAAAAAAAAAAGGCTCCCACGGGGTCCTGACCCCCGGCAGATACCCCCCAACAGTGATGAATGGTGAAGATTGACACAGGTAAGATCAGGATTATAGGAAACAATCACAGGTGGCACTAGCCACAAGGTGCTGGCGCCGTTTGTGCTTAAAAGTGCCAAGTGTAGCAATGTTGGAGGGTTCTGTGGGAAGAGAGTTGAACCAGTTTGAGGCTCTGACACTGTAGGAGTGCTGACCTTGAGTAGTCTGGCAGCGAGGTACAGATAATGTTTGACTAGCCGACCTTCTGGTTAGGCGGGGGACACAGTGAGTGTTCAGCACTGACTGGACTCCAGGGGGCACGAGGCCCATAGAGGTCTTCTTTGCTAGGATGCAGGTCTTGTACTTTAGTCTGCCAGACAGCTGGAGCCAGTTTGCCTGCTGTAGATGTCATGTGTGAGAAAGGCAGGCTCAGGTGGAGGCCCGACGGGCCTTGTTAAAGGCTATGACTATGCACCGGAGAGCAGTGCCAGTAGCGGATCTGTAGATCACAAGACCATAGTCAATTACTGAGGCAACTGAGCTCTGAATAGCAAGATTTAGGGCTTCGGCCATCAGGCAATGCTTATACTTGTATAATAGCATTATGCAGGTATTCACAGCTTTGGCGATATTGTCAATGTGTTTGGTACACGAAAGAGTGCAGTCAAGGGTCACATCCAAATATTTAAACAGGTCCACCTGCTCCAGTGCAATGCCTGCACAGTTGCTAATATTAGCTCTCAGTCCTTATACTTATCGTGGGTTCCACAGAACAATATTGTTTTTGTTTTCTTGTACTTAAGGATGAGTTTATGTGCTCTAAACCAGTCTTCAAATTCCGTAAAACTTTTCTGCAGTTGAAATTTAAGGGAGGCGGGGTCTGTATGGCACGTGAAGATTGCTGCATCATTCGTGTACAGAAGTATTGCATAACAGCAAAAGGCAGGGAGCTTGTTCAGGAAAATGCTTAATGGCAAGGGACCCAGGACTGATCCTTGGGAAACTCCAGAACGGACGGGAAGGGATGTTGAGAGTGATTCACCAATTCTAACTTGTTGGGTATGGTCACTGAGGTAGCTTTGAAACCAGTGGGTAGTGTCACTTGAAAGTCTAAGGAGGGATAATTGTTCGATCAGGATGGAGTGACTGACAGTGTCAAACGCCTTTGTCAGGTCAATGAAAGTGGCGCCAACCACAATCTTGCAATAGATCGTTTTGTGGCAGGCTTCCCTTTTCCTACCACTCTGTAAGTTAAGGAAGAGTTGGGTCTGATCCTGTTTGTGACCCTTTGTGTGGCCAAGATAATAGCTGACAGCCCTCTTTACATTAGGCGATGCAACCTGAGCTCACCTAAGGTGGTATGGTCTGTAAAGAAGACTGGCAAAGTAATAGACTGGTTGAGCCGGAATTCTGATACCACTGTGGGCAGAAATTTTCTGTTAGTCCTAAGGATTACCTTGTCTTTATGAACCGCAATGTAACCAGGCTCTGTAGATAGTGCCTGGAGATCACTGATCCTTCTGGCAGAAGTAATGGCTACCAGAAACACTTTTCCAAGTCACATATTTGAGGTCTGTTGTGGACATGGGCTCAAAAGGGGTCTGCATAAGCTGTGCAATGCAAATATTCAGATCCCACAAGGGGTTAGGTTCCCTATGTGGTGGACGCAAATGTAGTAACCCCTTAAAAAATGTCTTGGAACACTGGTTTTGAAGCTAAGAAAGATGCCTTACCTGCTGATAAATAAGCTGAGACAGTTGCCAGGTGCACTCTCAACATGGAAATAGTTAAACCTGTGGAATGCAAATGGGCCATATAATCCAGGACTATAGAGAGAGACTAGCCTGGGTGTGGTCCAAGCCCTTGCCCAGACACCAGAAAGAAAATCTTTTCCATTTAGAGGCATAGGTTTTCTTGGTCAAAGGCTTTCTGCAGACTCTATATCCATGACTCCCTCTGAGAAATGCAAGTTTGCATACTCTAAGTCCTCGAGAGCCATGCTTTGAGTCTGAGGAACAACAGGTTGGGGTACATGATCCTGCCCTGTGAGGACGACAGGAGGTTGTACCTCCTGGGGAGACTGATTGGCTTGATTACTGACAATGATAGGAGCATGGAGTACCAAGGTTGTCTGGCCCAATCTGGGGCAATGAGGATCACTGAAGCTGGTTGAAGCCCGAGTTTGATTAGTACTTTCAGCAACAGAGGAAAGGGAAGAAGAGCATACAGGAACCTCCCAGTCCAATCCAGCAAAAGTGCATCCAGGGGAATTGTGCCCCTGAAAGGGAGCCTGCAGCAATACTGAGGGAGCTGGTGATTGTCTGGGGCTGCAAACAGATCCACCTCTGGGGTGCCCCATCTCCTGAAAATGGTCAGTAAGATCCGTCTGTTCAGTGACCACTTGTGGTGGTTCTGGTTTATTCTGCTGAGAGCATCCACCAAGACACTGTCCTTTCCTGACAGGTGGACAGCTGAGAGGAATACGTTTAGGGAGTATGTCACAGTCCAAATTTTCATTGCCTCTGTGCACAGAGGGTTGACCTTGTGCCCCCTTGTTTGTTTATGCTGTACATGGTGGTTGTGTTGTCTGTTCTGACCTGTACTACCTTCCCTCTGATCTGAATGGCAAATGACCGAACAGCCAAAAGAACTGCCCTGAGTTCCAACAGATTGATATGCAGGAGAGATTCCTGCTTTTTCCATAAACTATGAGCAGTGTGATCCCCCAGATGTGCTCCCCACCCCAGCAGAGATGCGTACGTGGTTAGCACCAGAGAAGGAACCTGTTGCAGAAAGGGTACTCCTTGTCTGACACTGCTCCTTTCTTACCACCACTGCAGGGCTTGAAGAACAGTGGCTGTCACTGGGACTTATTTTGAAAGACAGTCCCTCTTTTGGGACCAGTGTTACCTTAGGTGAAATTGGATGTCTCTCATCTGGAACCTTGAGCCTAGCACGGTAGCTGTGGAGGCTGCCATGTGGCCTAACTGTAGGAAGTGCCTTGCTGGCCTGGAGACATGAAGAGTGAAGGAACTGGCTATCTGGATAAGGTCGTCCACTCTGTCTTGGGGTAGGTAAGCCATTCCCTTCTTTGTATCTAGTTCTGACCCTATGAACTTTAGTAGCTGAACTGGTTCTAGTACCGACTTTTTGTGGTTCACTAAGAACACAAAAAAAGGAGAGAGCATTTTGTGTTATTGACACAGCCTCTCTCACTTGCTGGTGTGAATGGCCTACTATGAGGCAGTCCTCTAGACAGGGGAACACTGCCACCCCTTGACGCCTCAGGTGTGCCACTACCACAGCCAGATACTTTGTGAACACCACTGCAGCAGATGTCAGTCCGAAAGGCAATGTCCTGAATTAGTAACGACCGGATGGCAGCCTGAATCTGTGGTACTTCCTGTGTGACTCTCTGATTGGAATGTGAAAATAGGCATCTTTTGAGATCTAAGGATGCTAACCAATCCACTTGCCTTAGGGTAGGGAGTATGGTAGACAGGGTGACCATCATGAATTTTCATTTTGGCAGAGGCTTGTTTAGGTATCTGAGGTCCAAGACAGGTCGCCAATCCCGTTTTCTTTGTTGTTACGAAGTACTTGGAAGAAAAAATTACTCACCTTAGTAATTTGTTTCTTCTAATGGAGTCTTGCTATATTATAGACATTAGCAGTTTGATCCAGCTCTAGAACTGCCCGAGTGAAATGGTTAAAACCATTCCAAAATAGAATTTTGGCACGAGAGCAGCTCTATCTGTGTCATTTCAAACTTGAACTGTCAGATCTTTACGAGCCAAACTCACTAAGGTCTGTGTGGAAGCTGTAACCTACACTAGCCAAATGGCTACCTAAATAATAACAACCATTGATGGTCCCAACACCCAAGACTCAAGTCAGGGGACCAGAAATACTAACACCATTCTAATAATATGAAAATGGAACATAAGTATAATAAAACACACACACGCCAGTACACACACACCCCAAAGGGACAAAATGCTAACAGAACATAAGTAGTACCCACACTAAGTTGCCGCACCTCACCAAGTAGAGGTTCTGAGAGGGCAGGATGGAGGAGGTCTATAATATAGCAAGACTCCATTAGAAGAAACAACATTACTAAGGTGAGTAATTTCTTCAAACAACATGAAGTCTTGCTATATTATAGACATTAGCAGAATACAGCAGTACCTCCATGGAGGAGGGCAGAACCTACTTAGGGAATAGGCTCTGAAGAACAGCTGTGCCAAACCGAAAATCTCTCCTGGCCTGGACATCCAGGGAGTAATGCTTGTAAGTGTGCACCGTTTTCCAAGTAGCAGCCTGGCAAATTTCTAATAAAGGGATATCTCTGCAGCAGTTAGAGACGCAGCTGTACCCCTGGTAGAATGAGCCCTCAAACTGGGGCTCTGCCCACTTTCTGATAACAAATTGGATACAAGAGACAATCCACCTGGCTATTGATCTCTTAGTGGCAGGTTTGCCTTTCCCAACTTCACCATAGGTAAGGAAAAGTTGGAGGATTCGAACCTGTGACCTTTGGTACGCCTATATAATAACTAAGAGCTCTCTTAACATCCAGGCTATGCAACCTTCTCTCACCCAAGAGGGTGATCAGTGAAAAATACTGGAAGGAGATAGATTGATTAAGATGGAATCTGAAACCACTTTAGGCAAAACTTCCTATTAGTCCTAAGGACTACCTTATCCCTGTGGAAAGAAATAAAGTCAGTCTCCACTGACAAGATTTGCAATTCACTTATGCGTCTGGCAGAAGTGATAGCCATTAGAAAACAGTTTTCCAAGTTAGGTACTTAAGCTCTGCAGAAGACAGAGGTTCAAAAGGGGTTGCATTAACTGGGCAATGCAAACATTAAGGTCCCAAGCAGGGCGGTTCCCTAAAGGGAGGATTAGTATGGAGTAATCCTCAAAAACTTGGAAAACACAGGATGAGAGGAAAGAGGGATGACTTTCCTGTTGACACAAAGCAGACACAGCTGCCAAATGAACTCTCAGGGTAGCTGGTCTGAGACCCCAGGAATTAAGATGTACCATGTAATCTAACAAAATGGGCAATTCAGCAGATTCTGGGAAATATTTTTCCCAGCACACCAAATGGAAAACCTTTTCCATTTAGAACTATAATAGCCTCTAGTGGAAGGCTTTCTGGAAGCCTTTTAGGATCTCAAGAACACCCTGAGAGGTGTAAATCAGCAACTCTTAACCCTCAAGAGCCAGGCCTTGAGGTTGAGGGATTTGAGGTCCGGATACCAAACCCTTCCCTGGGCACAAGTCAACAGATTGTGATTCCTGGGGAGGCACAGGGGAAGATGGACTGTCAGAGACAGAAGGAGTGGGTACCAGGGCTGCCTGGCCCAATCCGGGGCAATCAGAATCACCCTGCAAGGCTGAGATCTGATTTTGACTAGTACTTTGAATAGTAGAGGAAAGGGGAGGAAGCATAGAGGAACTTCCCCTCCCAATCCAGAAGAAGGGCATCCAGGGGAACTGAGCCCAGCACTGGAGGCCTGCAACAGAACAGAGGAAGTTTGTGATTGTCTGGGGCTGCAAAAAGATCTATCTGAGGGATGCCCCACCTGGCAAAAACTATCCCCAGCACTTGAGGATCCAGGGACCACCGTGATGGCCCTGGGAAATCCTGCTGAGGGCATCCACTAGGACATTGTCCTTCTCTGGAAGATGAACTGCTATGAGGGAAGTGTTCGGAATAGGCCAGAGACCACAACTCACTGCCTCGGTGCACAAGGTCAAGACCGAGTGCCCCCTGTTTGTTGATGTACCACACTGTTGTGGTGTTGTCTGTTCTGACTTGTATCACCTTGTCGTGGACAGATGCAGAAAAAGCTTGAAGAGCTAAAAGACAGCTCTGAGTTTCAGCAAATTGATGTGGAGCAGAGATTCCTGGGGACCAGACTCCCTGAGTGGAAAGGTCGCCCATGTGGGCTCCCAACCCAGAAGGGAAGCATCTGTAGTGAGAGTCAAGTCGTGAGAAGGGAAATGAAGGGGACCCCGCCTCAAATTGCTCTGATCCTGCCACCACTGGAGAGCTAGGATCAAGGTCCTAGTCACTGGGACCAACTTGGAAGGGGGTCTCTTCTCTGAGACCAAAAGGTTCTCAAGTGAAACTGAATGTCTCTCATCTGAAATCTGGCTCCCTGCACAACAGCTGTGGATGCAGCCATGTGCCCCAGGAGCTGCAGAAAGTGTCTTGCTGGTCGAGAGACCTGCAGAGTGAAGGAAGAGGCCAGAGCCACTAAATTCTTACCCTTTCTCGGGAAGAAAGGCTCTGGCTAGCTTTGTGTCCACTCCTGCCCCTATAAAGGTGAGTACCTGGACTGGTTCCAGAACCGACTTTGGTAGGTTTAGCAGAAAACCCAGGAGGTGAGAAGCTGCTGGGTGACCTGCAGGTGAGATTTACCTGTTCTGGGACTGGCCTACAATGAGCCAGTCATCTAGATAGGGAAAAACAGCAATCCTCTGCCTCCTTAAGTGGGCCACTGCCACTGCTAGACACTTTGTGAATACCCTTGGAGCAGAGGTAAGGCCAAAGGGCATTGCTCTGAACTGGTAATGACCTGAGGGCAGTTCAATCTGAGGTACTTTGATGGGATCTTCTGATTAGGACATGGAAATAGGCATCCTTGAGGTCCAGGGAGGCTAGCCAGTCCCTGGCCTTAGGGAAGGTAAAATCATTGCCAGAGTTACCATTTTGAACTTTGGTTTCAAAAGATGCTTGTTCAGATATCTCAGATCTAAAATGGGCCGCCATTCTCCTGTCTTTTTGGGTAAGGAAGTATCTGAATACAGACCCTGCCCTGATGCAGGGAGGAACCCTTCTACTGCTCTGAGAGCTAACAGGATGAGACCTCTGTTTCCAGAGCGAGGGTCTCTGAAGCACTTGCAGGTAGAAAAATCTGCTTCTCAACTTGGGAAACTTTTTGAAGCTGAGAACCAGACCCTGGCTTACTACTTCCAGAACCCACTTGTCTGAGGTTAAAGTAGCCAATTCTGACTGAAGTAAGCCAGCCTGCCCCCACTGGTACAGGAGAATCGGCCCTGGGCACCCCATCAGGGTGCCTGTTTAGCAGGAGCTTTAGGCTGGGGGTGGAAGCAGGTCTGCCCACCCCTCGTCTGCCCTCTGCTGAAGAAGCCCTCTGAGCATAGGCAGGAGGCCTGAGTCTGGTGAAAGGCCTGCATGAAAAGGCTACCCCTACCCCTGGGGCATGCCTTTGAGAGTGGCTTGCCGCCTTAGCCTGGGCACCTTGTAAGTAGTCCTCATATTCATCCATCTTCTTCATGTAATTCTCTGTCTGCTCAAAACAGAGAATTTCCCACCACAGGAAAATCCATAGCCTTAGTCTGGGTATCCTGTGACAAACTAGTACACCTGAGCCAGGCCAACCTACTAAAGCTACAGATGTGGCCATGACCCTAGAGGAAACATCATTAACATCCACAACAGCATGAAACTGAACCTTAGAGGCTTCAATGCCATCAGCAGCCGCCTGTTCTAGTTCACTAGCCAGCTGGCCATGGCCTGCTTGGCCAATTGCATAACAGTATCCCATCTAGATTTCTGATACCCAGCTACATAAGCCATATAATTTGCTTGCCTGAGTCCCAGAGAGGTTGCCATATACTGTTTTTTGCCATGGCATCAATCTTCCTGAATCTTTGTCAGGAGGATGTGAGCCAAGGAATATTAGCTTTATCACAGGCAGCAGCCTGAACTACCCCAACATGACTGCATTGCTGAGAAAGGAATTCTGTATCAGGGCCTGACAATGTATACCTTCTGTCCATCTTTTATCTACAGGAGGCACAGAATTAGAGCTTTTAAAATTTTAATTGTTTGTTTCTAAAAGACTTATGTAAAGGAACAGACAATCTCCTAGACTCTGGAATATCCATCATTTCTACAAAATCAGGCTCCTCTTGCTCATCCACAGCCTCTTCTAAAGGAAGCTGGAGGGTTTCAGCAACTTTTTATAAAACATAAAATGAGATGGGGACTCAGACAGCATGGGGGAGATTCTAAAGGTCTGTCTGGGGAGATGTCCGGTTCAATGGGCACACCCAGACCTTCCTAGCCACATTCATACTGTTCAAAATCCTCCTCCCCCTCCCCCTCCTCTGGTTCATAAAATTCCTCAATATCATAATCCTGAACCACTGGGACCGGACGAACCAACCTTTTACCAGATAGTGGTGGTTTGGACGGACCCTGAGACAGTGACTGGACAATTTGTATGGCTTTTGCTATCTCTGCAGCAGTTGGAGAAGGAATATTGGACTCCAGACCTGCTGATTTTCTTGTTTTCTTTACTGGAATTGGTTCCTCGAACCAGCTTTTCTTTGCCCGAGGAAGTCTGGCCTGGTCAGAGGGCACTCCTCTGGTTTGTTGCACCGGAACCGGCTGGCCATCCGGTCAGCGGACTTTTGGTCTCTCGCTCCCTGAGCCTGCCCAATCTTTTTCCAGGGTGGCTGCAGGGAAATTCTACATATCTGGCAGTCTGACTGGAGGTGGTCAAACCCCAGACAATAAACATATGGTGTGTGGGTCAGCCTTGCAAAGACTTCCCACAAACATCACAGTGTTGAAACCCAGTGGCCCAGTTTTCTTTGGGTTTCATACATAATGCCAGCCTAACCAAAACTTGCCCTTTAACGGCAGTGCCAGGCAAGACACCTCATCGGTTCCTAACCGTGTCACGGGTATTGGAAAACGTAATAAATCCGGTTTTTAGAACCGATAAGAACCGGGAACCGCACTCTAAAATAGTAACTTTAGTTTTAAATGAGTTTTAATCCACTGATCGGTTCAAACCGAACCGATAACTTACAAGTTCCACACAGACAAAACCTTCATTTACTTACGGTTACCACAGACAGAGCTTGAACCTAACGGTTTTGTGGTTAAATAAACTATTCTCGTTAAATCCAACCGAGAAACACTTTTAAACCGAGAAATGAACCGAGCAAAAGGAGAAATCTCCGGAGCGACTGTTCACTGAGGCGGAGTAAAGAATCTGACAGTTCAAGTTTGAAATGACACAGATAGAGCTGCTCTCGTGCCAAAATTCTATTTTGGAATGGTTTTAACCATTTCACTCCGGGGCAGTTCTAGAGCTGGATCAAACTGCTAATGTCTATAATACAGCAAGACTTCATGTTGTTTGAATACTCAATCCCTTCCCTCTTTGGGAAAGAGGGACTGATTCCACTGCATTTAACAGTACTAGACTTGAAACTTCCTTCTCCAGCAGGGCTGTTTCTGAGGGGGAGGAGGATCTGAAGGCTCTTGACTTCAGCTTTCGCAAGGCCTTGAAGCTAATAAGTCTCTGGCTCACTACTTCCAGGACCCACTTGTCTGTGGTGATGTTTTTCCACTCCTGGAAGTAATGGGCCAACCTGTCCCCTACTGGAGCTGGGGAGGCGACCCGAGCAGTCCCCTCAGGGAGTCTGCTTGGACTGAGCCACAGGCCAAACAGAGGGGCTAGGGCAGCAATTACCCCTCCTACCCCTACCCCTGAAGTAACCCCTGGACTGGTACTGGGGAAAAACTTGGGGCTGGAAGACAGGCCTGTAAGGTGTTCTACCTCTGCCACCCCTTGCATGGTGCTTTTGGAGGTTGGCAGCCCTCTCCTTAGCTGCTGCACTTTTGTAGGCAGCCTTGTATTCATCCTTTTTTTTCATATATGCCTCTCTTTGTTCCCCAAACAGAGACACTGGGTCACAAGGGAAATCCACTGACTTCTTCTGAGTATCTTGAGTCAGGTTTGTAGTCCTGAGCCAGGCAAACCTCCTCAAAGACACAGAAGATGCCATTTGCCTGGATGCAGTGTCATTAGCATCCACTGCCATCCTGAATTGCGTTTTAGAGGCTTCAATGCCCCTTTTTGCAGCTTCCTCCAGGTCAGCAGCCATGGGAGAAGGGGCTGCCTTGGCAATTTCCAGGACTGTGGACCACATGTTCTTTTGGTACCTGGCTATATATGCCATAGAAGTAGCTTGTCTTATAGCCAGGGAAGATCCTAAATAAATCTTCTCTGAGATGGAATCCACCCTTCTAGAATCTTTTTCTGGGGTGTGGCAGGCCAGAGGGATGCCAGCTTTGTCATAAGCTGCAGCCAGTACCATTCCTTCATGACTGGGATGCCCAAAAAGAAAATTAGTCCAAGTCCTGGCTACCCAATACCTTCTGTCAGCCTTCCTGTCTGTGGGTGGAACAGAAGTAGGGTTTTGCAGTACCTTCATGGTCCATTTTCTTAATGATTTGTGAAGAGGGAGGAGTAACCTCTTTGATGGTGGGACAGCCATCATTTCTTTATAGTCCTCCTCTTCCTCCTCCTCCTCATCCTATGCATCTTCCTGGGATGGGAGGTCAAGGGACTGAGCCACTTACTTCATAAAAGCAAAATATGAGGTAAAATCCTCAGTTCCTTTATCAGTGGAAATGTCAGGATCAATAGGTTCCCCATAATCCTTATCTTCATCACCATCAGGCTCCATCCCAAAATCATCATCCCCGAGAAGATACCCACCTTCGTCGATTAAACCATGGGTTGAATGTGAACCAGGAGTTTGGGTAACCAGTTGTTTCCCAATCAGAACCAGGGACTGTAGAGACTGAATTATTTTAATCGCGTTAGCGATCTCTTCAGCAGAAGAAACCACGGTTTGCTTCGGTTATGGTTCCTGTTGCTTTTCCCTCCTCCTCTTTTTTACCAGTACGTTTTTTCACAGAGCTAATCACCCCTTTCACAGGGCAGCCCCTCCTGTTCATCGGCTTGCTCGGCGGCTGGGTTAGCAGCCTTTTCAGCCTCTTATCAAGCGTAGACTGAGGAAAATTAGAGTAGATTTCACAATCTGTCTGTAAGTGGTCAGACCCCAGACAGAATAAACACACTAAATGAGGATCTGCTTTAGCAAACAGTTCCTCGCACTCGGTACAGTGCTGGAAACTAGTGGGTCCTATTCTTTTTTTTGGTTTCTGTGATATAACTCAGTTACCAGAAGAAAAATTAAAGAACTATTCTTTTTTTTTTTCTGGCTGTTAAACCTAAACACAGGAAAACCAGGAGTTACCCTGGGTTTTAAACAGTAACAAGACCAGGAGTTGCCTCGGTTGAAACTGACCCACTAAACCAGGAGTTACCACAGTAAAATTTCACTATCTAACAGAGTATACAGAGTCAGAGAGGACTTTAACTAAAATTATAAATAAATGACAAAAATTAATTAAGGGATGTGTCGGTTTTCCCCCGGTTAAGGAACCGGGGAGGAAAAAATGACTACTTATCCCAAACATTAAAAATCTAAACAAATACTACCTGAAAACCAAGGACAGTAAAAAGAATACCAAATAAAATAATGTTACTAGTAAAATAACCGAGAAAATAAAGTTTTTTCAAGCAATGAAGGAGAGCTCTCTGGAGACATCTTACTGAGGCAAGCGGAGTAAAGAATCTGACGGTTTAGAGTGGTTTACCGGGACAGTGATTTGAAAATGGAGCTTGAGCCTAGCATTCCATAATTTGCATAGGTTCTATGGAAAAATTACACACCTTAGTAACGTTGTTTCTTCTAATGGAGTCTTGCTGTATTCTGACTATTGCAGTTAGGTCCTGCCTTTCAACTGCCCCGGAGAACAAAGAGTAAAACTTTCCATGGCCAGCATGGAATGTTCCCCACAAGCTCGGTTGAAGCCCCTGTCTGCTGTTGTTTAATTCCAACCGCCAGATCTTTCCAGGCAATACTCACTAGAAGTTCTGTGTGGAAACTCTAAAACTCACACTAGCCAACTGGCAACTAAATTTTATTAAAAGGGTTTTTTTTGGTTTCAAAGCAAAGACTCAAGTCAGGAAACCAAAAAAACAAAACACAACACACACTCAAAGTAAAGGAGGGTGAAAAAGGGACACCCCTAGGGTGCCAACACTGCTCCTGCCCACCCACATCCCAAAAACTAGGTTCTCAGAGAGGGAGGCGGGGTCAGAATACAGCAAGACTCCATTAGAAGAAACAACATTAATAAGGTGAGTAATTTTTTCTTCAAACAACATGAAGTCTTGCTGTATTCTGACTATTGCAGACTACCAAGCAGTACCTCCATGGGCGAGGGACAGAACCTACTTTGGGAATGGGCTCTGAAGTACTGCTGTTCCAAACTGAGCATCACTCCTAGCCTGGATATCCAGAGAGTAATGCTTGGTGAATGTATGGACTGTTTTCCAGGTGGCTGCTTGGCAAATTTTTAAGATAGGAATATCCCTGGCAGCAGCCAGGGAAGCAGCTGTACCTCTAGTAGAGTGAGCCCTCAGGCCAGAGGGTGGAGTTCTACCCAGTTTTTCACAGCAGAATTGTATATAAGAGACAATCCACCTGGCAACAGATCTCTTAGTGGAAGGTTTGCCCTTACCAACCTCTCCATATGTGAGGAACAATTGGAGGGACTCAAACCTGTGACCCTTGGTGCGCTCTATGTAGTAGCTGAGGGCTCTTTTAACATCCAAGCTGTGCAGCGTCCTCTCTCCAGAGGAGGAATGGTCAGTGAAGAAAACAGGAAGAGACAGACTGGTTAAGGTGGAAATCTGAAACCACCTTAGGCAAAAACTTCCTGTTAGTTCTTAGGACCACTTTATCTCTATGGAAAGAGATGAAATCGAGCTCCACTGACAGGGCTTGCAATTCACTGATACGTCTGGCAGAGGTAATGGCTACCAAAAATACAGGTTACTCACCTGTAACAGGAGTTCTAGGAATGGTATATGTTGTTCATCCACACTGTCAGGCAGGTTCCTTGCCGCTTTAAATCTTGCCGGAAGGTCTTCAAGGTGGCTCCTCCCACCCACCGGTGGTAAAACTCATCACTACCATGACGCCAGATCTAGCCGCAGGAAGCCGGGTTGTCGTCAGGCAGCGGGAGGTCAGGTGGGTCGCGTAGATGAACAACATGTACCATTCCTAGAACTCCTGTTACAGGTGAGTAACCTCTATTTCTAGGGACATGGATATGTTGTTCATCCACACTGTCTGGCAGACTCCTAGCAGTTCTCCGGGAGGAGGGAGGCAAGGCGCACACCCCCTACTTATGGAAGAAAAAATTACTCACCTTCGTAATGCTTCTTCTAATGGAGTCTTGCTGTATTCTGACAATAGCAGTGAGTCCCAACCTTCGAACTGACCCGGAGGTGAAAGAGTTAACTTTCCATGCCAGGCATGGAACACTAAGCTCGAGCTCGGTTGAGACTCTGTCTGTTGTTCTTCAAACTCAAACCGTCAGATCTTTACAAGCTAAACTCACTAAGGTCCTGTGTGGAAGCTGTAAACCTACACTAGCCAACTGGCTACTAAACATAAAACACATTTTTTTTGGTCCCAAAACAAAGACTCAAGTCAGGAGACCCAAACAATAAAAAACACAACATCCAGTCACCCCAAGAAAAAAGGGGGTGAAAACAACAAGGTGGGCACCTACTGAGTGCCAACACAGCACTGTCCACCCACATCCCAAAAACAGAGGTTCTGAGAGGGGCAGGCAGGGGGAGAGGTCAGAATACAGCAAGACTCCATTAGAAGAAAGAACATTACTAAGGTGAGTAATTTTTTCTTCAAACAACATGAAGTCTTGCTGTATTCTGACAATAGCAGACTACAAAGCAGTACCTCCATGGAGGAGGGACAGAACCTACTTAGGGAATAGGCTCTGAAGCACAGCTATGCCAAACCGAGCATCACTCCTAGCCTAGATATCCAGGGAGTAATGCTTGGTAAAAGTATGAACTGTTTTCCAGGTAGCTGTTTGACATATCTCTAGAATAGGGATGTCTCTGGCAGCAGCCAGGGAAGCAGCTGTACCTCTGGTAGAGTGAGCCCTCAGGCCTGAGGGTGGAACCTTACCCAGTTTTTCATAACAAAATTGGATACAAGAGACAATCCACCTGGCAATGGATCTTTTAGTGGCAGGTTTCCCTTTACCAACCTCACCATAAGTGAGGAACAGTTGGAGGGAGTCAAACCTGTGACCCTTGGTACGCTCTATGTAGTAGCTAAGGGCTCTTTTCACATCTAAACTGTGCAGCCTCCTCTCGCCAGAGGAGGAATGGTCAGTGAAGTACACAGGAAGAGACATAGATTGATTAAGGTGGAAATCTGAAACCACCTTAGGCAAGAACTTCCTGTTAGTCCTGAAAATAAAATAAATAAAATAAAAATCAGGCTCCACTGACAAAGCTTGTAATTCACTTATGCGTCTGGCAGAAGTGATGGCTACCAGAAACACAGTTTTCCAAGTCAAGTACTTAAGCTCTGCTGAAGACAAAGGCTCAAAAGAGGGTTGCATAAGCTGAGCAATGCAAACATTAAGGTCCCAAGCAGGGGCAGGGTCCCTGAATGGAGGGCTGGTGTGAAGCAATCCCTTGAAAAACTTGGAGAATACACGGTGAGCTGAAAGAGAAGAGGACTTACCTGCTGAAATAAAAGCAGAAACAGTTGCCAAGTGCACCTTCAGTGTAGCTGGTCTCAGCCCCAAGCTATTTAAATGGACCACATAATCAAGGACTGAGGGCAAATCAGCAGACTCTGGGGAAATATGCTTCCCAGAGCACCATATGGAAAATCTTTTCCATTTGGAATTATAAGTAGCCCTGGTGGAAGGTTTCCTAGAAGCCTTCAGAATATCCATTACACCTTGGGGGAGGTGTAAATCAGCAAACTCTAACTCTTCAAGAGCCAGGCCTTGAGATTGAGAGATTTGAGATTCGGGTACCAAACCCTCCCCTGAGCACAGGTTAACAGGTTGTAATTCCTGGGAAGACACAGGGGAAGATGGACTGCTAAGGACAGTAGGAGTGGATACCAGGGCTGTCTGGCCCAGTCTGGAGCAATCAGGATCATCTTGCATGGTTGAGATATCTGATTTTGACTAGCACTTTGAACAGGAGAGGGAAGGGGGGAAAAGCATACAGGAACTTCCCTTCCCAACTGAGAACTAAGGCATCCAGTGGGACTGAGCCCAACACTGGGGGCCTGCAGCAAAAAAGGGGAAGTTGGTGATTGTCTGGGGCTGCAAAAAGATCTATCTGCGGGGTGCCCTATCTAGAAAATACCACCTCCAAGACCAGGGGATCCAATGACCATTCGTGATGGCTCTGAGATATCCTGCTGAGAGCATCTGCCAGGACGTTGTCTTTGCCTGGGAGGTGAACTGCTGTGAGGGAGGTGTTCAGGGAGTAAGACAGAGACCACAACTTCATTGCCTCTGTGCACAAGGCTGTAGACCAAGTGCCT
The DNA here is from genome assembly GCA_016271365.2 of Neoceratodus forsteri. NCBI lineage: Eukaryota > Metazoa > Chordata > Ceratodontiformes > Ceratodontidae > Neoceratodus > Neoceratodus forsteri. The sequence continues at coordinate 427,652,610 of CM028138.1, forward strand.
CCTTGCTTGCTGATGTACCACATTGTGGTGGTGTTGTCTGTTCTGACCTGGATAACTTTGTTCTGAACAGACTTGGAAAAAGCTTGAATTGCTAGAAATACTGCTCTGAGTTCCAACAGATTGATGTGAAGCAGAGATTCCTGAGGGGACCACAACCCCTGGGTGGTCAGGTCGCCCATGTGAGCCCCCCAACCCCAAGAGGGAGACATCTGTAGTAAGGATTAAAGAGTGAGACTAAGTGACAAAGGGAACCCCTTGTCTCAGATTGTTCTGATCCTGCCACCACTGTAGGGCCTGGATCAGGGTTCGAGTTACTGGGATCAATTTGGTCAGAGGGTCCTTCTTTTGAGACCAGAAGGCTCTCAAATAGAACTGAATGTCCCTCATCTGAAATCTTACTCCCTGCACTACCGCTGTGGAAGCAGCCATGTGCCCCAGGAGCTGCAGAAAATGCCTTGCTGGTCGAGACACCTGCAGGGTGAATGAGGAGGCCAGAGAGACAAGGGTCCTTGCCCTGTCCAGGGGAAGGAAAGCTCTGGCTTTTTCTGTATCTAGCTCTGCGCCTATGAAGGTGAGGAGCTGGACAGGCTCTAGAACTGACTTTGAAAGATTCAGAAGGAAACCCAAAGAGGTGAGCAGTTGCTGAGTTATCTGTAAGTGTAACTTGACTTGATCTGGGGACTGGCCTACTATGAGCCAGTCGTCCAGGTAAGGGAAGATGGCTTTGCCTTCTTAGAGAGGCAACTACCACTGCCAGGCATTTTGTGAATACCCTTGGAGCAGAGGTCAGACCAAAGGGCATTGCTCTGAATTGGTAATGGCCTGAGGGCAGCTCGAACCTGAGGTACTTTCGATGGGAGCTTCTGATGAGAATACAGAAGTAGGCATCCTTGAGGTCCAGGGATGCTAGCCAGTCCCCTGGTCTTAGTGAGGGTAGAATAATTCCCAGAGTCACCATTTTGAATTTTGGTTTTACAAGGTGCTTGTTTAAGTATCTGAGATCCAGGATGGGCTGCCATTCTCCCGTCTTTCTTGGGGTAAGGAAGTACCTGGAGTACAACCCTTTGCCCTGGTGTAGGGGTGCAACCCTTTCCACAGCTCTGAGAGCCAGGAGGGAAGAGACCTCTGCCTCTAGGGCAAGTGTCTCAGAGGGATTTGCAAGTGGAAAGGATCTGGTTCTCATCTTTGGAAACTTTTTGAAGCTGAGAACCAGTCCCTGGCTTACTACTTCCAGGACCCATTTGTCTGATGTCAGAGACTCCCAGTCCTGGACAAAGTAAGCCAGCCTGCCCCTACAGGTAGTTGAGAATCGGCCCTGGCAACCCCATCAGGGTGCCTGCTTGGCAGGGCTTTGGGCTGAGGGTGGAGGCAGGCTTGCTTGTACCCCGTCTGCCTCTCCCTCTAAAGAACCCCCTCTGGGCATAAGCAGAAGAGGAGGCCTGGGCTTGGTAGAAAGGCCTATGAAAAGGCCTGCCCCTGCCCCTGGGATGCTGCCTTTGAGGAGTGACCTGCCTTTCCTTGGCCTGTGCACTCCTATAGGTGGTCCTATATTATCCATTTTTCACGTAATTCTCTGTCTCCCCAAACAAAGAATTACCCACAACAGGAAAATCCATGGCCTTAGTCTGGGTATCCTGTGACAGGCTAGTACATCTGAGCCAAGCCATTCTTCGAAGTGCCACAGATGTAGCCATGACTCTAGATGACACATCATTGGAGTCCACTACAGCATGGAATTGCACCTTGGATGCCTCAATACCATCAGCAGCCACCTGCTCCAGCTCCTTGGCAAGCTGGCCAGGGACCTGTTTTGCTAAAGCCATAACAGTGCCCCACCTGGATTTTTGATACCTAGCAGTATAGGCCATATAATTGGCCTGTCTGAGTCCCAAGGATGCTGCCATGTACTGTTTCTTTGCCATGGCATCAATCCTCCTGGAGTCCTTGTCCGGGGGGTGTGAAGCCAAGGGAATATTTGCCTTATCACAGGCTGCATCCTGCACTACCCCAACATGGCTGAATTGTTGTGTAAGGAACTCCGTATCTGAGCCTGACAATGTATACCTCTCGTCCATTCTTTTATCCACAGGAGGTATAGTGTTAGGAGTCTTTAAAATCTTAAAAGTCTGTTTCCCAAAAGATTTGTGTAAGGGAATAGACAGCTTCCTAGACTCTGGGATATCCATCATTTCTACACAGTCAGGCTCCTCCTGGTCATCCACAGCTTCCTCCATAGGAAGCTGGGAGTTCAGCCACTTTTTATAAAACATAAAATGGGAGGGGGACTCAGAAAGCCTAGGAGGAGACACTCCTGAAGGTCTGTCTGGGGAGATGTCCGGGTCAATAGGCACATCCAGACTTTCAAAACCACATTCACTTTCCTCATACTCCTCTTCCTCCTCCTCCGGTTCATAAAATTCCTCTAAATCATACTCTTGAACCGGTGGAACCGGCCGAACCGAGCGCCTGCCTAATGGTGCCGGTTCGGTCAAACGGGGAAAGCAACTGCACAATTTTGATCGCTTTGGCTATTTCTTCAGCGGTTGGAGAGGAAAGTTTTGGCTCCACACCAGCTGATTTTTCTTTTCTAGTTCTCTTAGCCAGAACCGACTCCTCAGAATTGGCACCTCCTTTGGCCCGAAGAAGTCTCACATGGGTTAGAGGGCACTCCTTCTGGTTCGGTTTGAATCGAACCGGGCTGGCCATCTGGTTCAGCGGACTTTTTGGCCTCCCTTTCCCTGAGCCTACCAGCTCTCTTTTCCAGGGTAGCTGCAGGGAAATTTTTACAAATCTGGCAGTCTTGAGTGGGGTGGTCAAACCCCAGACAATAAACACAGGTGGTGTGGGGTCAACTTAGCAAAGACTTCCCCACACACACTACAGTGTTGAAACCCAGTGGGCCGGTTTTCTTTTGGGTTTCTCAGACATTGTGCCAGTCCTAACCAAACTTACCCTTTTTAATGGCAATCCGCCAGTCAAGACCCTCTTATCAGTTCCTGACCGTGTCATGGGTAGTGGAAAAAACCGTAATAAAATCCGTTTTTTTTTTAGAACCGATAAGAACCGGTAACCACACTCTAAAAGTACAATTCAAAATTTTTTAACACTTGATCGGTTCAAACCGAACCGATGAACCATTTACAAGTTCCACACAGAGAGAATAAAATACAACCTATCTAGTACTCACAAATACCACAGACAGAGACTGAACCGACAGGTTACGGTTTAAATTCGGTCGAAAACCGAGAAAAGCAGTACTTTAACCGACAAACTGAACCGAGCAGAAGGAGAAATCTCCGGAGCGACTGTTCAGTGAGGTGGAGTAAAGAATCTGACGCTTTGAGTTTGAAGAACAACAGACAGAGTCTCAACCGAGCTCAAGCTCAGCGTTCCATGCCTGGCCTGGAGAGTTAACTCTTTCACCTCCGGGGCAGTTTGAAGGTTGGGACTCACTGCTATTGTCAGAATACAGCAAGACTTCATGTTGTTTGAATAAAGACTGGAGAACCGAGGCCCCAAACCAGCATCCCGGCGTGACCCAAGGTCGATGCGGCAGTGGGTAATTAAGGTATGCGCCGACTTCCAGGTAGGAGCCCTGCAGATATCCTGGATAGGGACATCCCTGGAAGCAGCCACCGATGCAGCGGTATGGCGGGTAAAATGAGCTCTTATCCCTCTGGGAGGCTCCATGCCCGCCAACCTATAGCAGAGATCTATGCAGGAGGTGACCCACCCACCATCGCGTCTGCTTGGCTGCAGGTCTGTGCGCGGCTGCAGCGTGAGATGACAAACAGCTGGCGAACCTCTCCCAACTCAGCCGACGCCTCCCTAAGAAGGCGAGCTGCCAACTAGGGTCCAAATGGAGCCTACACTGGCCTCCGAGGGTGATTGAGGTAGAACACCGCAGAGTCAACAACCGGTTAAGGTGAAGGTCCAAAACCACCTTCGGAAGGAACTTCGGTTGGGGCGCAGGACAACCTTGTCCCTGTGGAAGACCAGATAGGGAGACTCGAAGGGAGCGCCTGGAGCTCTCCCATCCTACTGGTTGACGTATTAGCCACCAAGAAGGTGGTCTTCCAGAACAGGTGGGAGAATCGCCCCTGTGCATTGGTTCGAATGGCTTGCCAGTGAGCTTAGCCAATACCAGCGGTAGATCCCACGGAGGTGAAGAGTCTTGCACCGGAAGGGAAATGTGATCAAGGCCTTGGAAAAGCGCCCGACCACCTCTCCTGCGCCACCGACTGCCTTCCGGCCCGCGCCCGGAGAGCAGAGATGGTTGCCAGGTGCACCTTAAGGGTCGTCGACCGAAGCCCTTGCTGAAAAGAAAAGGACCACAGGTAGTCCGGAATGCTCGCCGAGGAACAGGAGAAGGGTCCAGGCCCTTACCTAACACCAAATGGAGGAACTCTTCCATTTGAAGGCGTAGCATTATCCCGTCGACTCCTGACGGGACGCCTCAACAACACTGAGGACCTGGCCGGAAGACCCAAGGCCTGGAATCTAGCCGCTCAGGAACCAGGCCGTCAGGTGCAGGGATTGAAGGTCCGGATGGAATACCTTCCCCTGATAACGGAGATCAGGTCCGGGAGGGCTGGAAGCTGCCTCAGGAGCCTGGAGCTGAGACTGAGGAGAGCTGGATACTAGAGCTGGTGGAACCTAACTCTGGGGCTACCAGAATCACCTGTGCCTTGTTCCCCCTCGCCTTGAGAAGCACCTTGTGGATCAAGGGAATGGGAGGAAGGTGTAGAAGAGGTCCAGAGTCCACGGCCTTGAAAAGGCATCCCCCTACAGCGAGCCCTGCTGAGGGGGGCGGGCATGAAACAGTCTCGGCTTCGCATTCTCCCTGGAGGGAAAAAGGTCCGCCCGAGGCGTGACCCAGTGGGATAACAGATCTTGTGCTACCTCTTGCAGGAGACAACCCCTTGTGAGAGGCAGCCCCTATCCGGCTTAGGGCATCGGCCAGGGTGTTGGAGGCTCCTGCCACCTAAATAGCTAGGAAAACCGCCTCCAGGCTGCGCACGAGACCATATGCGGAGAGCCTCCTTACATAACGACAAGGAGCGCGTCCGGTCCTGGCGGGTTAAGAAGCACATGGTCGTGGTATTGTCAGTCTGGACCTGAACCACTTGACCCCGTAGAAACGGAGCGAAGGCGGTGTGAGCTAGGTGGACCGGATGAAGCTCCAGCAGGTTAATATGGCATCGGGACTCCCGAGGGGACCAGAGGCCGTGCACTCTGTGCTCCCCCAGATGGGCACCCCAACCCATCAGAGATGCATCGGTCGATAGAAGACTGTCGACTCGGGGCGGACGAACAGGATGCCCTCCTGCGGTGTGCGGAACAGTCCACCATTGGAGGCGTTCCACATCTCCTGGGTCACTGTCACAGGCTGGTCAAGGATCATGGCGTTGTGACCACTGGCTGGCCAGTCCCACTGAAGGATACATGCACCAGGGCCCAATGGACCACGCTGGTGCAGGCCACCCTAAGGCCAGGAGGCGCAGGAAGTCCCGGGCAGGCGCGTTGCCCAACCAGACATGACTGGGCAAAGGAGGAAGAACCTCGGCCCTGTCCGCTGGGAGCCGAGCTCTGGCTCAAGAGTGTCGAGCTCTGCCCGATGAATAGAATCACCTGCTTGCATGAGTTCCGACTTGGCCCCGTTGAAGGAGGCCCATCTGAGAGCAACCTGGAGGGCCAGAACTCTGGACCGCTCCACCTCCACTCTGGAAGGGCTGCAATCCAGCCAGCCGTCCCGGTAAAGTACCCGGACCCGCTGGCGCCCGCCCAATAATGCTGTCACCACTGCTATGCATTGGTGAAGACCCTGGGAGCTGGAAGAGGCGAAGGGCATGGCTCGGAACTCGTAAAGGGATCATCGGAACGTGAAGAATGCGTCCTGGAGGCCCAGGGAACAGAACCACACGCCTCGTTCCAAGGATGGGATATCTGAGACAGAGTGACCATCCTGAAAGTCCAAGACCTTAGGAACTTGTTCAGGTCGTGCAGGTAGAGAATGGGGCGCCAGCCCCCCGTCGGTTTGGGGACCAGGAAGTACCTGGACACAAGCCCCGGGTCTGAAGGAGGATCCGCCACCTTCCTGATTGCCTCTATCCCGAGGCACAGGGCAACCTCGGCTCAGCAGGCCGACAGCAAGGCTTCGGACCCCGTGGTCCCCCGGGGGGGGGGTGACAGCTCGAAAGGGAAGGGCTCACACGAAGACCAGAGACAGGCCCATACCTTCCACCTCCCACACCCAACAGAAGGGAAGTGGCGGAGCCGGACCCAGGTAAGGGTGGCGAGGTTGGGGGCAACACCCCTCGACCTGTCACTGAGCAGCCTTGGAGGAGAGACTGGCCGAGTGAGCTCCTGGACCTTTACCTCCTTGCTTCCCATTAGAGGAAGCCGCTGGCTTGGGTTCGGGATGCCAAGCGCAAGCCTGCTAGCCCCTCTTGCTGGTGCTGATGGGCTGGGTCGTGCACGCGGGGCCGAGGAAAGGCGCTGCTGATGTTGCCAGGCCTTGTCCCTCTGGGCGGGGTGACCCGAGTCCAGAGTGGCGTTGGACTTTGATCCCTGGAGGTGTCCACCACTCCAGGGCCGAAAAGTCAGTCCCAAGAAGGATGTCCACCAACTTGTGCTAGGTATCCGCCGAGAAGGTGGATAACCTCAGCCACGCCCTGCGGTGCATGGCCACCGCGGCCGCTACTGACCTGGCACAGGAACACCTATGTCCAGAGCAGTCTGAAGCTGCTGCATAGCCACCGCCCTTCCCTGGTCCCGCACCTGACGGGCCGTGGTCTGCAGGTCGGTCGGGAGATGAGGGATCACCTCATCCAGGGAGCCCATGACGGCGTGGGAGAAGTGTGCCATCATCGCGGCCGAGCTGGCCTGTCGGAGGCCTAGGGAGGACGCAGCGTAAACCTTGCGCCCGACATAGTCCATCCTTTTGGACTCTTTGTCGGGAGGCCTATCCACGTCCCAAGCGTTTCTGGAGCGCTGGAAGAGCGTTATCGGTAACTAACCCCTCAGCAGAGGGTGCTCGAGAACCGGGCAAAGGCCGATAGGGACGCATACTTCCTGGCCATCCTGGCCGGGCGCTAGGACAGGAAGTAGGCGCTGCCAAAGCTCAGGGCTGGGCCAACAATGGCCTCAGCCACAGGGAAGGCCTCCGAGGGTGAATCCCCTCGGTCTAGAATCTCCGTCAGGGAATAATAGGCCCGTTTGGACATGGGCTCGAGCTGCATCCCGGTGAACTCTGAGATGAGCCTAAGCAGACCCAGGAAGGACGATGGGCTATCGTCCAAAGACCGGTCCCGGGAGGACTCCAGGCCCACCCACCTGGGAAACACGGAGGAGTCGTTGTTGACTCCGAAGGGGTCTGCAAAGCTGCCTCCAGGCCTGAGCCACCTTCACCCTGAGGGGCGGCGGGAGTGAGGGTGACCGACAACCTCGCGGGCAGGCTGTGACCTGACCGAGGTTCCACCACAATCGGTGGGGCAGCTAGGTTTGGTCGAACAACTGGCCCGAAGTGGGCATCTCGACTGCGGCGAGTGGTTGCGTTGGCCGTTCAGGCGGCAGCCACTTGATAGCCGGGGAATAAATCAGAGTCGACTGATTCCCAGACAACAGCAACTGCTGCCACATAAGCTCCTCGTAACGTCGACGCAATCTGCGTCGAAGCCTCTCCTCATCCGAGGAGGAATGGTGTTGCCACTTAACTCGGTGCCCCGACCGAGACCGCCGAAGTCGGCGGGAGTGACTTGACCGAGACCAAGACCCACGGTGAAACCGAGGGTGGGTCTGGGAAGGGCCGGGGGACACCCGCTCTTCCCTCGGCTCGGACGCTTTGACCGAGGACTGCCACCCCAAAGGCGCGGGCAAAACCTCGGTCTCCACCGGGGGAACCGGCGGAGAAGGGTTGACGGCTCTTCCAGTCGACCACCCGGGTGACGGGTCGAGAGATAACTCTATTACGTCGAAGGGCGTCTCGGCAGGCTGGCCTGACGGGAACACCGTGAAGCCAAACGCCTGAGCTGCAACCTCGACCGAAGTCGACGGTCGGCTGTCCGGGGAAGAAGAACTCTCCCACTCCCACAAACGCTGATCATGGGACTTACCCTCCGACTCCCTCAACTTGGGCCGAGAGGCAAGTCCCGATGGCCCCTCTCCCTTCGTGGAGAGGGACTGGCGAAGCTCCTTGAGTGAAGCAGAATGAGAGGAACTCAGAGAGAGCGGGATAAATGCCTCAACTGAGGAGAAGGGAGATGCAGCCTTGGCCACCTCCTCCTCCAGGGCGATAGAGTGCTCGAGCTGCTCAGCCGAGTCAGCCGTCGCGGACACCGCCCATCGAGCCTCTTTGGATTTTACTGGCAGGGAAAACTCCTCGGGGTGCCAGAGCCTCAATCGGGCAGCACGATCCTCCAGGACGTTGGTCGAAAAGGAGTGGTACAACTCGCAGACCTTCGGGTCATGGTCCAAGTCGAGGCAGTATATGCATGTGGAGTGTGGATCAGTCCTGGAGATATATCGCCTGCCAGGGCGCCTCCAAAAGCCGGTAAACAAATTGTCCATCGCAGCCGCGAGGGAAAAGAAGACCGAAGTTTAGAAAACTTCAGAACTAAATTCGGACGAACCGAAGAATCAGGAACCAGTCGAAAAACACAGAGCGCTAAGGAGGGAACCTGAGCTTCCAAGCGGTAAGGAAGATCTGGCGTCATGGGGCGGAGCCAAGAGTTTTACCACCCGGGTGGGTGGGAGGAGCCAGCTTGAAGACCTTCCGGCAAGATTTAAAGCGGCAAGGAACCTGCCAGACAGTGTGGATGAACAACATATCCATGTCCCTAGAAACACAGTTTTCCAAGTCAAGTACTTAAGCTCTGCAGAGGACAAAGGCTCAAAGGGTGGTTGCATAAGTTGAGCAATGCAAACATTAAGGTCCCAAGCAGAAGCAGAGTACCTAAAGGGGGGGGGGGGGGACTGGTGTGCAGCAATCCCTTGAAGAACTCACAAAACACAGGATGGGCTGACAGTAGGCAAGCCCTCTCCTCTGACAAGAAGGCAGAAACAGCTGCCAAATGCACTTTAAGTGTAGCTGGCCTAAGGCCTAGGCCATTAAGATGGACCATATAGTCCAGAACTGTAGGCAACCCAGCAGATTCTGGAGAAATATCCTTATTAGAGCACCAAATAGTGAACCTTTTCCATTTGGAGTTGTAAGACCCTCTGGTGGAAGGCTTTCGAGAAGCCTTAAGGATATCCAGGACCCCTTGAGAAAGCTGCAGATCAGCAAACTCTAACTCTTCAAGAGCCATGCCTTGAGATTGAGAGACTTGAGGTTCAGGTACCAAATCCTCCCCTGAGAGGATGTCAACAGGTTGTAATTCCTGGGAAAAGACAGGGGAAGGTGGACTGCTAAGGACAGCAACAGGGGGTACCAGGGCTGTCTGGCCCAGTCTGGAGCAATCAGAATCACTTTGCATGGTTGTGACCTTATCTTGACTAACACCTTGAACAGGAGAGGAAAGGGGGGAAAAGCATACAGAAATTTCCTTTCCCAATTCAGAATCAGAGCATCCAGGGGGACTGAGCCCAAGACTGGGGGTCTGCAACAACAGAGAGGAAGTTGGTGGTTGTCTGGGGCTGCAAAAAAGATCTATCTGTGGAGTGCCCCATCTCGAGAAAATCACTTTCAAAACTAGGGGATCTAGGATCCATTCGTCATGGCCCTGGGATATCCTGCTGAGAGCATCTGCTAGGACATTGTCCTTCCCTGGGAGGTGAACTGCTGTCAGAGAGGTTTGCAGGGAATAGGCCAGGGACCACAACGTCACTGCTTCCGTGCACAAGGCCGTAGATCGAGTGCCTCCTTGCTTGTTGATGTACCACATTGTGGTGGTATTGTCTGTTCTGATCTGGACCACCTTGTTCTGTACAGATTTGGAAAAGGCTTGCAGTGCCAGAAACACGCTCTGAGTTCCAAGAGATTGATGTGAAGCAGAGATTCTTGAGGTGACCACAGCCCTTGGGTGCTAAGATCCCCCAGGTGGGCTCCCCAGCCCAGCAGGGAGGAATCTGCGGTGAGTATCACTGAATGAGACTGAGTGACAAAAGGAACTCCTTGTCTCAAACTGTCCTGATCCTGAAACCATTGCAAAGCCTGGATCAGGGTTCGAGTCACTGGGACTAGTTTGGTAAGGGAATCCTTTCTTTGGGACCAGAAGGCTCTTAAATGGAACTGAATGTCTCTTATCTGGAATCTTGCCCCCTGGACCACTGCTGTAGAGGCTGCCATGTGGCCCAGAAGCTGCAGGAAATGCCTTGCTGGTCGAGACACCTGAAGGGTGAATGAAGAGGCCAGTTCCATAAGGGTCCTTACCCTGTCCAGAGGAAGGAAGGCTCTTGCCCTTATTGTATCCAGCTCCGCCCCTATGAAGGTGAGGAGCTGTACTGGCTCAAGAACGGACTTTGGAAGGTTGAGGAGGAATCCTAAGGAAGTGAGCACTTGCTGAGTTATTTGCAGAAGTGACTTGACTTGGTCTGGAGACTGACCCACTATGAGCCAGTCGTCCAAGTATGGAAAGATGGAGATCTTTTTTCTCCTTAGGAAAGCAACCACTACTGCCAGGCACTTTGTGAACACCCTTGGGGCTGATGTTAGGCCAAAGGGCATTGCTCTTAACTGATAGTGGCCTGAGGGCAACTCGAACCAGAGGTACTTTCTGTGGAAGCACCTGATGGGAATGTGAAAATAGGCATCTTTGAGGTCCAGGGAGGCTAGCCAGTCCACTGGCCTTAGAGAGGGCAGAATTATTCCCAGAGTCACCATTTTGAACTTTGGTTTTAAAATGTGCTTGTTCAGATATCTTAGATCCAGGATGGGCTGCCATTCTCCTGTTTTTTTGGTGATTAGGAAGTACCTGGAGTCCAATCCTTTGCCCTTGTGGGTAGTAACCCTCTCTATGGCTCTGAGAGCAAGGAGGGAAGAAACCTCTGCCTCTAGGGCAAGGGTCTCTGATGGATTTGCAGGTGGAAAGGATCTGGTTCTCATCTTGGGAAAGTTTTTGAAGCTGAGAACCAGTCCCTGGCTTACTACTTCCAGGACCCACTTGTCTGATGTCAGAGACTTCCAGTCCTGGACAAAGTAAGCCAGCCTGTCCCCTACAGGTATTGGAGAATCGGCACGGGCAGACCCATCAGTGTGTCTGCTTGGCAGGGGCTTTAGGCTGAGGGGTGGAAGGAGGCCTGCTCATTCCCCATCTGCCTCTCCCTCTGAAGAACCCCCTCTGAGCATAGGAAGAGGAGGAGGCCTGGGCTTGGTAAAAAGGCCTTTGAAAAGGCCTGCCCCTGCACTGCTGCCTTTGAGGAGTGGCTTGCCTTTCTTTGGCCTGAGCACTCCTGTAGGTGGTCCTGTATTCATCCATCTTTTTCATGTAGTTCTCCGTCTGCTCCCCAAACAGAGAATTACCAATGACAGGGAAATCCATGGCCTTAGCCTGGGTATCCTGTGATAGGCTAGTACATTTGAGCCAAGCCATCCTCCGAAGGGCCACAGATGTAACCATGACTCTAGATGAAACATCACTGGAGTCCACAGCAGCATGAAACTGCACCTTGGATGCCTCAATACCATCTGCAGCCACCTGCTCCAGCTCCTTGGCAAGCTGGTCAGAGGGCCTGTTTAGCCAGAGCCAGAACAGTGTCCCATCTGGACGTCTGGTATCTAGCTGTGTAGGCCATATAGTTAGCCTGCCTGAGTCCCAAAGATGCTGCCATGTACTGCTCCTTTGCCATGGCATCAATCCTCTTGTAGTCCTTATCTGGGGGGTGTGATGCCAAGGGAATATTTGCCTTATCACAGGCAGCAGCCTGCACTACTCCAACATGGCTGCACTGCTGATAAAGGAACTCCGTGTCTGAGCCTAAAAGGGTGTACCTCTTGTCCATTCGTCTGTCCACAGGAGGTATGGAGTTAGGAGTCTTTAGAATTTTAATTGTCTGTTTCCCAAAAGATTTATGGAGGGGAACAGACAGTCTCACGGACTCTGGGATGTCCATCATTCCAACAAAATCAGGCTCCTCCTGATCCTCTACTGCTTCTTCCATTGGAAGCTGGAGGGTTTCAGCCACTTTTTTGTAAAACATAAAGTGGGATGGGGACTCAGAAAGCCTAGGAGGAGAAACACCTGAAGGTCTGTCTGGGGAGATGTTCAGGTCAATAGGCACATCCAGACTTTCATAATCACCATCATCATCCTCATACTCTTCCTCCTCCTCCTCCGGTTCATAAAATTCTTCTGAAGTGTAATCTGGAACCGACCGAACCGAGCCCCTGCCAGATGGTGCCGGTTTGGCCGGAACCGAAGTTAGCGATTGCACTATCCTTATCACTTTGGCTATCTCATCAACGGTCGGAGTATGAATTTCTGGTTCCGAACCAGATGATTTTTCTCTTCTCTTCCTTTTAACCGGAACTGACTCCTCAGAATCGGCTCTCCTTTTGCCTGAAGAAGTTTTGCCCTGGTCAGAGGGCACTCCTCCTGGTTCAGTCGGAACTGAACCGGGCTGGGAATCCGCGTCAGCGGACTTCTTGGCCTCCCTTTCCCCCTCAGTCTACCTACTCTCTTATCCAGGGTAGCTTTGGGAAAATTCTTACCGATTTGGCAGTCTGAATCGAGGTGGTCAAACCCCAGACAATAAACACAGGTGGTGTGGGGATCAGCCTTGGCAAAGACCTCCCCACACACACTACAGTGTTGAAACCCAGTGGGCCCGTTTTTTTTCTTGGGTTTCTCAGACATGGCCAATCTATCAAAACTTACCCTTTTTCGGCAATCCGCCAGGCAAGACTCCCCTATTGGTTCCTGACCGTGTTACGGGTCTTGGAAAAAATGTAATTAAATCCGTTTTTTTTAGAACCGATACGGATCGGTTACCACACTCTAAGTAAATTCACAAACTTTTTAAGACTAAACTGATCGGTTCAGCCGAACCGATCCGAAATTTACAAGTTCCACACAGAAACTAAATGTAAAACCTATCTAGTACTCACGGTACCACAGACAGAGACTTAAACCGACAGATTCGGTAGCAGAAATTTGGTAGAAACCGAGCAAAAAACGACACTTTAACAGACTTTTTTGAACCGTGCAAAGGAGTAATCTCCGGAGCAACTGTTCAGTGAGACGGAGTAAAGAATCTGACGGTCGGAGTTTAAACAACAGCAGACAAGGGCTTCAACAGAGCTTGCGCTGAACGTTCCATGCTGGCCATGGAAAGTTAACTCTTTGTTCTCCGGGGCAGTTGAAAGGCAGGACCTAACTGCAGTAGTAAGAATACAGCAAGACTTCATGTTGTTTGAAACCCTTCAAGCTGAGGTAATGGCAACCAAAAGAAGAGCTTTCCACGAGAGGAAGCGTAGCTCACAAGAAGCGTCTGGCTTGAAGGGTGGAAGGGTGAGTTTCTCCAGGACAAACAGTAAGAGTCACAGGGGAATGAGGTCCCTCCTGGGGGGGGGGGATCTGATGTGTAAGACCCCGCTGAGAAAGGTCTTGTAGACATTCAGTTGTGCCAGAGTTCTCTCCCCGATCGGCACGTGATACTCGGAGACCGCGCACATGTGAATCCTTATGGACGAATATCTCAGTCCAACGTCCAAGAGGTAGAGGAGATAGTCTAGCACGTGTCTGACCGGACAACCCAAGGGATCAATGGCACGGGCTGCAGCCCAGATGCAGAAACGTTTCCATTTCATAAGTAGCTCTAGTGGAGGGTTTCCTCGCTGACACCAAGACCTCCGCCACCCTGCTTGACACTCCTAGTCTCTCCTCCGATAAGACTGCAAGAGCCACGCGTGCAGGTGAAGAAAATGAAGAGCAGGATGGACGAGTGTCCCCTGCTCCTGTGAGAGCAAGTGGGTGGAGAGTGGCAACTGTATTGGAGGTTCCAAAGACAGCTGCTGGAGCAACGGATACCATATCTGTCGAGGCCAAAGAGGAGAAATCAGGATCATCCTAGCCCCCTCTGACTGCAATCTGAGCAGTACTCTCTGAATGAGAGGGAAGGGAGGGAAGGCGTACACAAACTTCCCTATCTAAGAGAGGGACAATGCGTCTTGCCAGAAAACCAGGCCCCCGAGTGAGCAGAAATTTTGCAGTCTGGCGTTGGACGGGGACGCATTTAGGTCCAACTCTGGACAGCCCCAGTGACCAAAGAGGTCATTTATTTATTTATTAAATTTTGGTGACCGGGTAGGCCCACTGGGCCCTGAAGGTCCCTTTTTCAGGGGCGACCCGGGATAACAATACTAGTTATGATACAGAACAAGGACAAAAAATAACTTTTGTATACATTGTCTGTTACATCATGAGGAGGTTACAGGAAACAGTGGATACAGGCATGGTTATCATCATGAAACAGTTTAAATAGGTACTTCTTTACATATGGTTTATTCAGGAGGTAGCCTATGACCCCAGGTGAACAGACAGTTTGAGGCGGGTAGTAGGTAGGCTCCGCTAAGAGAAGGTGTTGGAGAGGAGGCGAGTACCTTAAGAGCCTTATGAACCGTGGCAGTGGCATGCACTTGAGGTCAGCATATGGGACTTGAGCCTGGTGCGGAAGTTCATGAGTGAGGAGGCGTCCTGGACAGGGGGAGGAAGCTTGTTCCATTGGCAGGGTGCTTGGGAGGAAACGGACCTACCGCCAGCATTTGTCCTTACCCTAGGGACTTCTAATAGTGTTCTTACTGAAGTCCTTAAGTTCCTTGGGTTGTGCTTGATGGTTATGGTCCCGGCTATACTAGGCGGGCGTGGGGTTTTGAAGCTTGTGAGCCTGGACAAGCAAAGAAGTATTGGAGGCTATCGACCAATGTGAGCCATTGAGCTGGGCAGAGTGTCATGTGGTGACGTCACGGGTGGTCTTGGGTAGCGAAGCGAGCTATTTTATTATATAGGGTTTGCATCCTGGTTATCTCTTGCTTTGCCATGCCCTGTATTATCGGGGCTGCAAAGGTCAGGGTAGGAAGCAAGACACCTGTAGCAATGGACAGCCTGGCCTCAGGGATGAGCTGGTTCCTGAGTGGGTACAAGGTGCCGAGTTTGCGATGTAGGGTCCTAGTGACCTGGTCCACGTGTTCCTTGTATGTGATATTCTGATCCAGCGTTAGGCCTAAGTATTTAAGGGAAGGAACTACATTAATGGCTTTGCCAGAGAGTGTAGCTAAACGGAGGGATGAGGACCTATCAAGTCCCAGGGATCTTGGCCCGAATAGCATTGCCTTGGTCTTGTCAGCATTGAGTACCATTCTGTTCTCACATAGCCAAGTCTCTAGGGATGTGAGATCCTTTTGGAAGAGAGGGCCTAGTGCAGCCTCATCACTCATGAGTCGGAAGATGACAGTATCGTCAGCATACTGAACAACCGAGCTCTCCCCTCAGTAGGAGCTTAGGTCGTTGGTAAATAGGGAAAATAGGAGAGGGCCTAGTATTTACCCCGAGGTACACCCTGTTTTAGGATTAGCGGGTCAGACATGACTCCTTTCCATGTGACCCTCTGAGCCCGGCCTGATGAATAACTCCCAAACCACTTAAGGGCATGAGTGTCTAGGCCAACATTTTGCAGCTTCTGTAGCAGCAAGTTGTGGTCGACGAGGTCGAATACCTTGGATAAGTCTATAAAGACTGCACCAGTGGGTATCCCTTTGTCCATTGCCCTGAGCACTTCGTCCAAGAAGTTAATGAGGGCGGTATCAGTACCATGGTTTGTTCTGCATCTGTGTTGGGAGGGGGCAAGGAGCTGATGCGCTTCCAGGTAGTCTCTGAGTTGATTATAGATCACCCTTTCTTGCACCTTGGCAAGTGTGCAGAGGAGGGAGATTGGCCTACAGTTATTTAGTTTTTCCCTGAATCCCCCTTTGTGGATAGGGACAACATTGGCGTGTTTCCACTGGTCAGGGACTGCTCCTTCCCTCAGTGATCTGTTGAGGAGCATGGTTATGGGCCAGGATAAGGAGGTAGCTCCTGCCTTGAGAAGCCGAGGGTTGATCCCATCGGATCCCCCTGACCCTTTGGGTTTCAAGTTCCTTAGGAAGGTAAGGACTTCAGTGCGTTTAGCCAGTCTCAGGTGAAAAGAGGGTCGTTCCATGTGAGGTGATTCAGCTGAGCTTGGGGCCAAAGTTAGGTGACACTGGCATGTCTTATAGTCCTCGAGATCTGAGAAGTGCCTGTTTAGGGCAGCTGATATTTGAGAAGAGTCAGTTGTGAGCTGACCGTTGATCTCAATGGGGCAGGATTCAGGCTTTTTGCTGCCCTTGATCAGATCGTTAACATGATTCCAGAATTGCTTAGGGTTGCCTAGGCTAGTTTTCTGGAGGTGTGTGATAACACTCTCTCTTAGCAAGTTTTATGGCTCTCTTGGCTTTGTTTCTTAGGGCTTTATATTCTGCAAGATCTGCCAGTGAGGAGGAGAACCTAAACTTTTCCAGGCCCCAGTAGCCATTAGGGCTTTGAGGAAGGAGAGATCCACTTGTAGCAGCTGTCTTTTGCCCTCAGTCTCTTCATAGGAGCAAAGAGGTTGGCAGCTGTGGTTAGTTCGTCCTGGAAGTATTGCAAGGCTTCGGTAAGAGATGGGAGGAGATTTATGGGGTTCCAGTCCCAGCTACTTAGGTAGCTACTGAATTGTAATTCTGAGAATTTGGAGAAGTCTCGGGCGGAGAGAATTCTTGGCTGGGCCTTGGGTGGTCTGTTTTTCCATATACAGAAGATTGGGGAATGGTCACTCAAGGAGTCTGCCATTGTGCCTGCACACTGTATATTAGTGGGGTTAGACACCAGAGCCCAGTCCAGGGTGGTGTGGTTCCCAGTTTTGTAATTCAGTCTGGTCGGTTCAGAGATGACCTGCATCAGACCTACTTCTTGGGTCAGGGACATCGAGGCCTGACCGGGGTCCTGGGCCCAGTTTATGTTGAAGTCGCCCAAGATAAGCTGCTCCGTAGCTACCTTGCTAGCGAGCGCGTTTGTGATGGCTTCAAGGGATTAGAGGGCTGATTTTGGTGGGTGGTAGACACAACCAATTGTTAGTTGTTTGGCGTGTCCTAGGGTTATGCGGATGCATATACTTTCTCCCTCAGCAGGGAGATCTGTCTGCAGGGTTAGGGGCGACACGGAGAGGTCATCCTTTGTATAGATTAGAACCCCAACCCCTTTTTTGGATTCTCTGTCCTTGCGGTAGCTATTGTAGCCCAGGACTTGTATCTCGTGATCCAGGATATGGGCTTTTAACCAGGTTTCCGAGATGGCTAGGACATCTGGTTTGTAGAGGTCCAGCCAGGCTTGGACTTCGTGTATTTTTGGTCATCTGCGACTTCTTGAAGTAATTCCCATTCATAGTTCAGAGAGATGAAGTGACCGAGACTGTTGGCAAGAACATTCTGGACCACTGGCAGGTGCACCGCGATGA
This sequence comes from Neoceratodus forsteri, assembly GCA_016271365.2. Classification (NCBI taxonomy): domain Eukaryota; kingdom Metazoa; phylum Chordata; order Ceratodontiformes; family Ceratodontidae; genus Neoceratodus; species Neoceratodus forsteri. Next base: position 427,670,058 of record CM028138.1, read on the forward strand.
GGTCCAGACTGTGTTCTACTGCCAAATCCCACACTCTCATGGCCTCTCTGCAAAGTGGGTAAGAGCGAGTTCCCCCCTGCTTGTTGATGTAGAAGACCACTGGTGTGTTGTCTGTCTGTACCAGAAGAGGACCCGGTGAAAACTGGTCTCTAAATGTGTGAAGGGCATTCAGAATTGCTCTCATTTCCAGAACATTTATATGTAGAAAGTTGTCTGTGAGAGACCAAAATCCCCAGGTCCTGTGATCCCCTAAATGAGCCCCCAACCAGTCAGAGACGCATCTGTGGTTAGAACCTGAGGCGGAGTTGGCCTCCGGAAGGAGACTCCTCCCTCTAGATTCTCGTGGCAGAGCCACCAGTCGAGGGAGCGATGGACTGCCTGAGAGATCAGGATCTGGAGATCCAGATCGTCCACCACTTGGTCCCACTGGACCTTGAGATGCCATTGCAGGACCCTCATGTGTAGTCTGGCGAGGGGTACTGTGGCAATGGAGGCCACCATGTGGCCCAACAGCTGCAGGACGACCCTGGCAGAGACCGAGGGTGCTCTTTGGACCCTGCTTGCGAGAGCAAGAAGACGTTCTGCTCTGTCCAAGGGCAGAAATGCTTTCCCCTGTTCGGTGTCCAAAATTTCCCCTATGAACTGCAACCTCTGCGATGGCCCTGGGTGTGACTTTGGCCAGTTCACCGTGATTCCCAGGGAACAAAACAGACATGGTCTCCTTGAGGGCGATTTGGAGTTTTTCTTCCAATGAAGCGGAGAGCAGCCAATCGTCCAGGTAGGGGTAAACAAAAAGGCCTCTCCTTCGGAGTGCCAATGCTACCATTGCAAAACTCTTGGTGAATACCCTGGGGGCTGATGAAAGGCTGAAGGGGAGTACCCTGAACTGGTAGTGCTGGTCCTGAAAGTTGAAGCGAAAGAACCTTCTGTGAGATTTCAGGACCTTGATATGCATGTATGCATCCTGCATATTGAGGGAGCATAACCAATCCCCCTGTTGAAGCAAGGGGAAGAGGCCTGCCACAGTAACCATCTGAAATCTCTGGTACTTGACAGACAAATCGAGCTGGCTCAAGTCCAGAATGGGGCAAAGGTCTCCAGTTTTCTTTTTTCTGTTTTCTGGGACCAGGAAGAAACAGTAGTAACCTTTGCCCTTCTGGGCATGGGGAACCGGCTGGATAGCCTTTTTCTCCAAGACCTACTGGATCGCCACAGCCAGAAGGAGATTGTGTGCTGGTGGACCACTGACGGGGAGTTGTCTGGTGGAATACAAAGGAATTCTATGGCATACCCGTTTCGAATGGTGTCCAATACCCATTTGTCTGAGGTGATGCTGGCCCATTCAAGCGGGCAGAGGGCAAACTTCCCTCCTACCTTCTCTTCCTGCCTCTCCCTGAAGGGAGGGAGGGGGGGCAGGGGGAGAGGGTACTGGGCCCTTGGAGTTTTAGGCTGCTTAGGGCCCTGGGAACCTCAGGGGGCAGGGTGACCCTGCCTCTTGAACCCTTTGCCTTGGGGCTGTCTGTTGCCCTGTCCTTTTCTAAAGAGATGGGGACGTGGTTCTTGAGGCTGGGATTTTGTACATGTGGTGTACGTCGGCCACCATTTTACCAGACTCTTGCAGCTGTTTGAACATGCCTTCAACCTCTGGGCCTTGGAACGGGGAATCCAAGATGGACTCTTGCAGGTTTGGGTGGAACCCCGTCAGCCTGAGGCATGACTGCTGTCTCAGACAGACTCCCAAGGCAGTAGCCCTGGAGGCCATATCCACCACATCATACAAACAACGGAGGACATGTTTGTCAATGTCCAGACCTGACTGGGCGCAGGCAACACTTCTTTTGATTCAGAGTCCGGCACTGACCTGACCAGGTTCATGGTCTTCTGCCATAAGGACTGCTGATATGTGACCATATGTGCCATGAGGTTAAGTGACCAGCTGGCACCTGTGGCAGAAGAATAAACCTTCCAGCCCCAGCTGTCCAATTTTTTGGAGACCAGGTCCAGGGGTTGGGAGCTCAAGTGCTTGGGCTGGGAACCCCTTCCGTGAGCTGTAGTCAGAACCAAGGAATTGGCCTTTGGCTGCTCTGCCAAAAATGGTTCAGGTTCTGGTGGTTTGTAGAGCCTGTTGGCCTTCCTAGGAACTGCAGGCACTGAGGAAGGAGTATGCCACATCAGGCGAGTGACATCTTGGAAAGGTTCGATAAAATGAAATATCACCAAAGGTTTGGGTTCTCTTTCGCCCAAGAACTTGGTCAGTCGCTTGCACTCGGTGTCCCACTTATAAATGGTCTGGATGTGCCTCATTATATCGAGGAAAGAGGGATCATCCGAAGGGGACCGTGAGGAATCCTTGGGTCCCAGGAGGAAGGGAGGAATTCCCCATCTGGATCTGGCTCAGATTCTGTCTCCCCCTCTTCTGAATAGAATGAGGGAGGAGAAGAAGGTATGGGAGACTGCTGAAGCCTCCTCTTTTTGCCCTTAGAGTCTAGGCGTGGGCACTCACCCTATGCAGTGGCTGGGGGAGGTCCCACGAGTGGTGGATTTGCGGTGGTATCTGGAGGTCTGTAGAGGAGATCCCCTTTTACTGTATTCCACCATGTAGTGAATAGGGAGCCTATGTGCGCTACTGGGACGACCGCAGGGCATGGCATCAGATTCGCGGAGCCTGGCATCTGGCCGACCGGAACGAGCATCTGAGGATCCCGAGACATCAGATCCTGGGTCCCATCGCCCGAGGGCTGGCGTCCGGTGTAGGCGTGGCCGGCGACTGACCCCCGGAGTAGGGTGCAGTCGTCGGGGCCTCCGCTGGCAACCGCCCCATATCAGGCATCGGGGAGCGGGACAGCGGAGGAGGCGTCCAGTTAGGCTTTTGCTGCTCGGCAGGTGGGCGAACCTTAGCCGGAGAAGGGGGAGGCGTCAGAGCCCGGACGACCTCCTGCCTACCGGGTGTTCATCCAATGTCTTCCGTTTATCAGATGAACTAGACTTGCCCTTTGAGAATTTGGACTGGCCCTCCTGGGTTGACCCTGAGGCAGATTTATGGTGTCTGTGAGCCAGGGAAGACTGGTGACCCAAAGAGGCCGACTCCCGGTGCTTGCCCTGAAAAGAAGCTGGAGTGGACTTACTCGCTCGGGTATGTTCGGTCACCTGAGCCAGGACCGAACCGGACCTCTGGCCGGAGGTCGAAGAGGAAGCGGCCTGCTTAGACGCTGATTTAGGGCGGGACTCAGACCTGGCCCAATCTTTTTCCTTATGGTGAAGCTTCCCACCCAAGGACTTCTCTTTCGGTGGGGAACTCCTGGCGGAAGAGGAGGAGCTAGCCCCTGAGCCTCGCTGCATCGTCGCTAGTTGTTTCTCCAGTAGGAAAGTTTTGAGAGAGTTGACTCTCCCGGCGCAGGTCTTCTGGTTGAACTGCTGGCCGTAGGTGCAGCCGTCGGGTCGCTGGTCTGGGCCGAAGAAGATGAGGCAGGCTGCGTGGCTGTCTTTGGCCAGAATCTGCTTGCCGCACGCACACTTAGCTTTATGCCACAGTGGAGGAGGGGACGACATACACTAGGTGAACTGATTCGAATGTGAGAAAGAAAAGAAAAAATTACTCACCTTAGTAATGTTGTTTCTTCTAATGGAGTCTTGCTATATTATGACAATTGCAGTATTATCCAATCTTGGAACTGCCCCGGAGATTAAATAGTTAACTTTCCAAGAAGCATGGAACTCTGAGAGCAAGCTCGGTTAGGAAGCTCTGCCTGTTGTGCTTCAAACATAAACTGTCAGATTTTACGAGCTAAAACTCACTTAGGTTCTGTGTGGAAGCTGTAAACCTACACTAGCCAACTGGCTACTAACCTAAACACACATTTCCTGGTCTCAAACAAAGACTCAAGTCAGGAGACCCAGAAAATGAAAAACACAACACCAATTCACCCCAAAATAGAGGGTGTAAAAACAACAAGGTGGGCATAAATGAAGTGCCAACCCTGTAAAGCCTATCCACATCCCAAAACGGAGGTTCTGAGAGGGGCAGGCAGGGAGGGAGATCATAATATGTAAGACTCATTAGAAGAAACAACATTACTAAGGTGAGTAATTTTTCTTCAAACAACATGAAGTCTTGCTATATTACTACAGTTACGAACTACACAGCAGTACCCCATGGAGGAGGGACAGAACCTACATAGGGAATAGGTTCTGAAGAACAGCTGTGCCAAACCAAACATCAATCCTAGCCTGGATGTCCAGGGAGTAATGCTTAGTAAAAGTGTGAACTGATTTCCACGTAGCTGCTTGAGATTTCTAGAAAAAGAATGTCTCTGGCAGCAGCCAGAGAAGAGCAGCTGTACCTCTGGTAGAGTGACCCTCAGGCCTGAGGGGAACTTTACCCAACTCCATCAACAGAATTGGATGCAAGAGACAATCCACAACGCAATGGATCTTTTAGTGGCTAGCTTCCTTTACCAACCTACATATAGAAACGAGGAACAGTTGGAGGAGTCAAACCTGTGACCCTTGGTACACTCTATATAATAACTAAGGCTCTCTTCACATCTAGGCTTGCAGCTTCCTCACCAGAGGAGGAGTGGTCAGTTACGACACTGGAAGAGAAATAGATTGATTAAGGTGGAAATCTGAAACCACCTTAGGTAGGGACTGTCTGTTAGTCTGGAGGACCACCTTATCTCTGTGAAAGGAGATAAAATCCGGCTCCACTGACAACGCTTGTAATTGACTTATGCGTCTGGCAGAGGTGATGGCTACCAGAAGAAAAAATTACTCACCTTAGTAATGTTGTTTCTTCTAATGGAGTCTTGCTATATTATGACAGTAGCAGTTTGTCCCACGACTAGAACTGCTCCGGAAGTGAAATGGTTAATACCATTCCAAAATAGAACTTTGAGCACGAGCTCTAAGAAGCAGCTCTGTGTAATTTCAAACCTGAACTGTCAGATCTTCACGAGCAAAAACTCACTAAGGTCTGTGTGGAAGCTGTAACCTACACTAACCAAATGGCTACCTAAATATAACAACCATTGCTGGTCTAACACCCCAAGACTCAAGTCAGGGACCAGAACCTACTAACAATTCTAACAACATGAGAATAAAACAACAGTATAATAAAACACACACACAAACTCCCAAAAGGGAGAAAGCTAAAGGGCATAAAATAAGTGCCCACACTAAGTTGCCCGCACCCACAAAGTAGAAGTTCTGAGAGAGGGCAGGCTGGGGAGGTCATAAATATGAAGACTCCATTAGAAGAAACAACATTACTAAGGTGAGTAATTTTTCTTCAAACAACGAAGTCTTACTATATTATGTTTAATTAACAAACTACACAGCAGAACCCTCCATGGAGGAGGCCTAGAACCTGCTTGAGGAATAGGTTCTGAAGAACAGCTGTGCCAAACCGAGCATCTCTCCTGGCCTGGACATTCAGGGGTAATGCTTGGTAGAAATGTAATATTACCGTTTTTCAAGTAGCAGCCTGGCATCTCTAATATAGGATGTCTCTGGCAGCAGCTAGGAGACGCAGCTGTACCCGGTAGAATGAGCCCTCCAGAGAGGGGGACCTCTGCCCAGTTTCTGATAGTCAAAATTGATACAGAGACAATCCCCTGGCAATTGATCTCTTAGTGGCAGGTTTGCCTTTCCCAACTTTCACCATAGGTAAGGAAAAGTTGGAGGATTCGAGACCTGTGACCTTTAGTACACTCTATATAGTAACTAAGAGCTCTTAACATCCAGGCTGTGCAACCTCCTCTCACCAGAAGAGGTGATCAGTGAAAAATACTGGAAGGGAGATAGATTGGTTAAGATGGAAATCTGAAACCATAGGCAAAAACTTCCTATTAGTCCTAAGGACTACCTTATCACTGTGGAAAGAAACAAAGTCAGTTTCCACTGACAAGGCTTGCACGAACTCACTTATGCATCTAGCAGAAGTGATAGCCACCAAAAACAGTTTTCCAAGTTAGATACTTAAGCTCTGCAGAAAACAGAGGTTCAAAAGGGGTTGCATTAACTGGGCAATACAAACATTAAGGTCCCAGACAGGGCGGTTCCAGGTGGATTAGTATGGATAATCCCTTAAAAAACTTGGAAAACACAGGGTGAGTGGAAAGAGGATGACTTTCCTGCTGACACAAAAGCACATACAGCTGCCAAATGGACTCTCAGGGTAGCTGGTCTGAGACCCAAGGAATTAAGATGGACCAAGCAATTCCAATACAATGGGCAAAGCAGATTCTGGGGAAATATTTTCCCAGCACACCAAATGGAAAACAACTTTCCAATTAGAACTATAAGTAGCCCAGTGGAAGAGCTTTCTGGAAGCCTTTAAGTTCAAGAACACCTTGAGAGAGGTGTAAATCAGCAAACTCTAACTCCTCAAGAGCCAGGCCTTGAGGTTGAGGGATTGAGGTCGGATACCAAACCCTCCCGTGCACAGTTAACAGGTTGTGAATCCTGGGGAGGCAAGGAAGATGATTGTCAGTGACAGAAGGAGTGGGTACCAGGCTGCCTGGCCCAATCCGGGGCAATCAGAATCACCCAAGGCTGAGATCAGATTTTGACTAATACTTTGAATAGGAGAGGGAAGGAGGAAGCATAAAACTTCCCTCCAATCCAGGAGAAGGGCATCCAGGGGACTAGGCCCAACACTGGAGGCCTGCAACAGAACAGAGGAAGTTTGTGATTGTCTGGGGCTGCAAAAGATCTATCTGAGGGTGCCCCATCTGGCAAAGACTATCCCCAGCACTTGAGGATCAGGGACCATAGTGATGGCCTGAAATCCTGATGAGAGACATCCGCTAGGACATTGTCCTTCCCTGGAAGATGAACTGCTATGAGGGAAGTGTTCCAGGGAATAGGCCAGAACCACAACTAACTGCCTCGGTGCACAAGACCGAGACCCAGTGTCCCGTTTGTTGATGTACCACATTGTTGTGGTGTTGTCTGTTCGGACTTATATCACCTTGTTGTGGACAGATGCAGAAAATGCTTGAAGAGCTAAAGAAGCTCTGAGTTCCAGCAAACTGATGTGGAGCAGAGATTCCGGGGACCACTCCCTGGTGGAAAGGTCACCCATGTGACCCCCAACCCAGAAGGGAAGCATCTGTAGTGAGAGTCAAAGTGTGAGCAGGGGAAATGAAGGGACCCACAATCTAAATTGCTCTGATCCCGCCACCACTGGAGGCCTAGATCAAGGTTCGAGTCACTGGGACCAACTTGGAAGAGGTCTCTTCTCTGAGACAATAGGTTCTCAAGTGAGAACTGAATGTCTCTCATCTGAAATCTTGCTCCCTGCACAACAGCTGTGGATGCAGCCATGTGTCCCAGGAGCTGCAGAAAGTGTCTTGCTGGTGAGAGATCTGCAGGGTGAAGGAGGAGGCCAGAGTCACTGAATCAGTCACCCTTTCTAAGGGAAGAAAAGCTCTGGCTAGCTTTGTATCCAACTCTGCCCCTATAAAGGTGAGTACCTGAACTGGTTCCAGAACCGACTTTGGTAGATTTAGCAGAAAGCCCAAGGAGGTGAGAAGCTGCTGGGTGACTTGCAGGTGAGATTTTACCTGTTCTGAGGACTGGCCTACAATGAGCCAATCGTCTAGATAGGGAAAAACAGTAATCCTTTGCCTCCTCAAGTTAGCCACTGCCACTGCTGTACACTTTGTGAATACCCTTGGGGCAGAGGTAAAGCCGAAGGGCATTGCTCCGAACTGGTAATGACCTGAGGGTAGTTCGAATCTGAGGTACTTTCGATGGGCGCTTCTGACTAGGACGTGGAAATAGGCATCCTTGAGGTCCAGGAGGCTAACCAGTCCCTGGCCTTGGGAGGATAAAATCATTGCCAGAGTTACCATTTTGAACTTTGGTTTCAAAAGATGCTTGTTCAGATATCTGAGGTCTAACATGGGCACCATTCTCCTGTCTTTTGGGGTAAGGAGTATCTGGAATACACAGACCCCTGCCCTGGTGCAGGGAGGAACCTTTCACTGCTCTGAGGAGCCAACAGGGGTTGAGACCTCTGCTTCCAGAGCAAAGGTCTCTCAAAGCACTTGCAGGTAGAAAAAGACTGGTTGTCAACTTGGAAACTTTTTGAAGCTGAGAATCCAGACCCCAGCTTACTACTTCCAGAACCCACTTGTCTGAGGTTAAGAAGCTCCAGTTCTGACCGAAATAGTTGAGCCTGCCCCCACCGGTGAGAGAAACCGGCCCTGGGCACCCCATCAGGGTGCCTGCCTAGCAGGAGCTTTAGGCTGAGGGGTGGAGCAGGCCTGCCCACTCGTCTGCCTCTGCTCTGAAGAGCGCTCCCTGAGCATGGGCAGAGGAGGCCTGAGGTCTGGTAAAGGCCTGTGAAAAGGCCTACCCCTACCCCTGGGGTATGCCTCTGAGGAGTGGCTTGCCGCTCCTTAGCTTGGGCACTTTTGTAAGTAGTCCTATATTCATCCATCTTTTCATGTAATTCTCTGTCTGCTCCCCAAACAGAGAATTTCCCAACAGGAAATTCCATAGCCTTAGTCTGGGTATCCTGTGACAGACTAGTACACCTGAGCCAGGCCAACCTACGAAGCTACAGATGTGGCCATGACCCTGAGAAACATCATTAACATCCACAGCAGCATGAAACTGTACCTTAGAAGCCTCAATGCCATCAGCAGCCACCTGTTCTAGTTTAGCTAGCCAGCTGGCCATGGGCTGGCAGCTAATTCCATAACAGTATCCCATCTAGATTTCTGATACCTAGCTACATAAGCCATATAATTTGCTTGCCTGAGTCCCAGAGACTGCCATATACTGTTTTTGCCATGGCATCAATCTTCCTGGAATCCTTGTCAGGAGGATGTAGAAGCCAGGGGATATTAGCTTTATCACAGGCTGCAGCCTGAACTACTAACATGACTGCATTGCTGAGAAAGGAATCTGTATCAGGACCTGACAATGTGTACCTTCATCCATCTTTTTATCTACAGGAGGCACAGAATTGGAGCTTTAACATTTTATTGTTGCTTCCTAAAAGACTTATGCAAAGGAATAGACAATCTCCTAGACTCTGGAATATCCATCATTTCTACAAAATCAGGCTCCTCTTGCTCATCCACAGCTTCTTCTAAGGGAAGCTGGAGGGTTTCAACAACTTTTGTAAAACATAAATGAGATGGGACTCAAATAGCATAGGGGAGATTCTAGAGAGTCTGTCTGGAAATGTCCGGTTCAATGGGCACACCCAGACCTTCCAGCCACATTCATACTGTTCATAATCATCCTCCCCTCCTCTAGTTCATAAAATTCCTCAACATCATATTCCTGAACCACTGGAACAGGACAAACGACCTTTGCCAGATAGTGGCGGTTGGGACGGAACCTGAGACAGTGACTGGACAATTTGTATGGCTTTACTATCTCTGCAGTAGTTGGAGAAGGGTTTTGGACTCTTAAACCTGCTGACTTTCTTGTTTTTCTTTACGAATTGGTTCCTCAGAACCAGCTTTTTCTTTGCCCGAGGAGTCTTGCCTGGTCAGAGGGCACTCCTCCGGTTCGGTTGGCACGAACCGGGCTGGCCATCCGGTCAGCTGGACTTTTTGACTCGCTCCCTAAGCCTGCCCAATCTCTTTCCAGGGTGGCTGCAGAAATTTTACATATCTGGCAGTCTGACTGGAGGTGGTCAAACCCCAGACAATAGACACATGTGGTGTGTGGGTCAGCCTGGCAAAGACTTCCCCACAGACATCACAGTGTTGAAACCCAGTGGGCCCGTTTTTCTTTTGGGTTTCTCAGAACATAATGCCAGCCTAACCAGAAAACTTGCCCTTTAAGCGGCGGTACAGAGCAAGACACCCTTATCGGTTCTAACATGTCACGAGTATTGGAAAACGTAATAAATCCGTTTTTAGAACCGATAAGAACCGGGAACTGCAATCTAAAATGTTAAACTTTAAAGTTAATAAGTTTTAAACCCAGCTGATCGGTTCAAAAACCGAACCGATAAACTTATAAGTTCCACACGAGACAAAACTTAATTTACTTACGATTACCACAGACAGAGCTTGAACCGAACGGTTTTATGGTTAAAATAAACTATTCTCGGTTGAATCGAACCGAAAACACTGTTAAACCGAGAAATGAACCGAGCAGTAGGAGAAATCTCGGAGCGACTGTTCACTGGGGAGCGAAAATCTGACAGTTCAGGTTTGAAATTACACAGATAGAGCTGCTTCTTAGAGCTCGTGCTCAAAGTTCTATTTTGGAATGGTATTAACCATTTCACCTCCGGAGCAGTTCTAGTGGTGGGACAAACTGCTACTGTCATAATATAGCAAGACTTCATGTTGTTTGAAACACAGTCTTCCAAGACAAGTACTCAAGCTCAGCTGAAGACAAGGGCTCGAAGGGGGGTTGCATAAGCTGAGCAATGCAAACATTACGATCCCAGGCAGGGGCAGGATCCCTGAATGAAGGGTTGGTGTGAAGCAACCCCTTAAAAACTTGGAAAATACAGGATGAGCTGAAAGAGAAATAGGATTTACCTGCTGAAATAAGCAGACACAGCTGCCAAATGCACCTTCAGGGTAGCTGGTCTCAGCCCAGAGAATTCAGATGGACCATATAATCCAGGACTGTGGGTAGATCAGCAGAGTCTAGGGAAATATGCTTTTTCGAGCACCATATGGAAAACCTTTTCATTTGGAATTGTAAAGTAGCCTGGTGGAAGGCTTCCTTGAGGCCTTCAATATATCCATACACCTTGGAAAGGTGTAAATCAACAACTCTAACTCTCAAGAACCAAGCCTTGAGATTGAGAGATTTGAGATTCGGATACCAAACCAGTCCCTGGGCACAGGTTAACAGATTGTGATTCCTGGAAGGCACAGGGAGGATGGACTGCTAAGGACAGTAGGGTGGATACCAGGTTGTCTGGCCCAATCTGGAGCTATCAGAATGACTTTTGCAGGATTGGGATCTGAGTTTGACTAGCACTTTGAACAGGAGAGGAAGGAGGAAGAAAAAATTACTCACCTTAGTAATGTTGTTTCTTCTAATGAGTCTTGCTATATTATAGACATTAGCAGTTTGATCCAGCTCTGTAGAACTGCCTCGGGTGAAATGGTTAAACCATTCCAAAATAGAATTTTGTAACGAGAGCAGCTCTATCTGTGTCATTTCAAACTTGAACTGTCAGATCTTACGAGCCAAACTCACTAAGGTCTGTGTGGAAGCTGTAACCTACACTAGCCAAATGGCTACCTATATAATAAACAACCATTGATGGTCCCAACACCCAAGACTCAAGTCAGGGGACCAGAAATACTAACACCATTCTAATAATATGAGAAATGGAACATAAGTATAATAAAACACACACAGCATACACATACACACCCAAAGTCCCAAAGAGGACAAAATGCTAACAGGGCATAGTGAGGTACCCACACTAAGTTTCACACACCACCAAGTAAGGTTCTGAGAGGGGCAGGCTGGGGGCAGGTCTATAATATAACGAAGACTCCATTAGAAGAAACAACATTACTAAGGTGAGTAATTTTTCTTCAAACAACATGAAATCTTGCTATATTATAGACATTAACAGAATACACAGCAGTACTTCCATGGAGGAGGGACAGAACCTACTTAGGGAATAGGCTCTGAAGAACAGCTGTGCCAAACCGAGCATCTCTCCTGGCCTGGACATCCAGGAGTAATGTTGGCAAGGTGTGTACCGCTTTCCAAGTAGCAGCCTGGCAAAATCTCTAATAAAGGGATATCTCTGGCAGCAGCTGAGAGGCGCAGCTGTACCCCTGGTAGAATGAGCCCCTCAAACCGGAGGCTCTGCCCACTTTCTGATAACAAATTGGATACAAGAGACAATCCACCTGGCAATTGATCTCTTAGTGGAGGTTTGCCTTTCCCAACTTCACCATAGGTAAGGAGAATGTTGGAGGATTGAACCTGTGACCTTTAGTACGCTCTATAATAACTAAGAGCTCTCTTAACATCCAGGCTGTGCAACCTCCTCTCACCCGAAGAGGAGTGATCAGTGAAAATACTGGAAGGAGATAGATTGATTAAGATGGAAATCTGAAACCACCTTAGGCAAAAACTTCCTATTAGTCCTAAGGACTACCTTATCCCTGTGGAAGAAATAAAGTCAGTCTCCATGACAAAGCTTGCAATTCACTTATGCGTCTGGCAGAAGTGATAGCCACTAGAAAACAGTTTTCAAGTTAGAATTTAAGCTCTGCAGAAGACAGAGGTTCAAAAGGGGTTACATTAACTGGGCAATGCAAACATTAAGGTCCCAAGCAGGGCCAGTTCGAAAGGAGGATTAGTATAGATAATCCCTTAAAAACTTGGAAAAACAGGATGAGAGGAAGGGGATGACTTTCCTGCTGACACAAAAGCAGACACAGCTGCCAAATGAACTCTCAAGGTAGCTGGTCTGACCCAAAGAATTAAGATGTACCATGTAATCTAACAAAATGGGCAATTCAGCAGATTCTGAGGAAATATTTTCCCAGCACACCAAATGGAAAACCTTTTCCATTTAGAACTATAAGTAGCCCTAGTGGAAGGCTTTCTGGAAGCCTTTAGGATCTCAAGAACACCAGAGAGGTGTAAATCAGCAAACTCTAACTCCTCAAAGCCACGCCTTGAGGTTGAGAATTGAGGTCGGATACCAAACCTTCCTGGGCACAAGTCAACAGGTGTGATTCCTGGGAGGCACAGGGAAGATGGACTGTCGAGACAGAAGGAGTGGGTACCAGGGCTGCCTGGCCCAATCCGGGCAATCAGAATCACCCTGCAAGGCTGAGATCTGATTTTGACTAGTACTTTGAACAGGAGAGAAAGGGGAAAGCATAGAGGAACTTCCTCCCAATCCAGAAGAAGGGCATCCAGGGAACTGAGCCCAGCACTGGAGGCCTGCAACAGAATAGAGGAAGTTTGTGATTGTCTGGGGCTGCAAAAGATCTATCTGAGGATGCCCACCTGGCAAAACTATCCCCAGCACTTGAGGATCCAGGGACCATTCGTGATGGCTCTGGGAAATCCTGCTGAGGGCATCCGCAGTACATTGTCCTTCCTGGAAGATGAACTGCTATGAGGAAGTGTTCAGGGAATGAGCCAGAGACCACAACTTCATTGCCTCGGTGCACAAGACCGAAGACAGAGTACCCGTTTGTTGATGTACCACATTGTTGTGGTGTTGTCTGTTCTGACATTATCACCTTATGGTGGACAGATGCAGAAAAAGCTTGAAGAGCTAAAAAGACAGCTCTGAGTTCCAGCAAATTGATGTGGAGCAGAGATTCCTGGGGGGACCACACTCCCTGAGTGGAAAGGTCGCTCATGTGGGCTCCCCAACCCAGAACGGAAGCATCTGTAGTGAGAGTCAAGTCGTGAGAAGGGGAAATTAAGGGGACCCCCACTCTTAAATTGCTCTGATCCTGCCACCACTGGAGAGCTAGGATCAAGGTTCGAGTCACTGGGACCAACTTGGAAAGGGGGTCTCTTCTCTGAGACCAAAAGGTTCTCAAGTGAAACAATGTCTCTCATCTGAAATCTGGCTCCCTGCACAACAGCTGTGGATGCAGCCATGTGCCCCAGGAGCTCAGAAAGTATCTTGCTGGTAGAGAGACCTGCAGAGTGAAGGAAGGGCCAGAGCCACTAAATTCCTTACCCTTTCTGGGGAAGAAAGGCCCTGGCTAGCTTTGTGTCCAATTCTGCCCCTATAAAGGTGAGTACCTGGACTGGTTCCAGAACCGACTTTAGTAGGTTTAGCAGAAAACCAGGGAGGTGAGAAGCTGCTGGGTGACCTGCAGGTGAGATTTTACCTGTTCTGGGACTGGCCTACAATGAGCCAGTCGTCTAGATGAGGGAAAAACAGCAATCCTCTGCCTCCTTAAGTGGGCCACTGCTAGACACCTTGTGAATACCCTTGGAGCAGAGGTAAGGCCAAAGGGCATTGCTCTGAACTGGTAATGACCTGAGGGCAGTTCGAATCGGAGGTACTTTCGATGGGATCTTCTGATTAGGACATGGAAATAGGCATCCTTGAGGTCCAGGGAGGCTAGCCAGTCCCTGGCCTTAGGGAAGGTAAAATCATTGCCAGAGTTACCATTTTGAACTTTGGTTTCAAAAGATGCTTGTTCAGATATCTGAGATCTAAGATGGGCCGCCATTCTCCTGTCTTTTTTGGGGTGAGAAGTATCTGGAATACAGACCCCTGCCTGATGCAGGGAGGAACCCTTTCTACTGTTCTGAGGCTAACAGGGATGAGACCTCTGTTTCCAAGCGAGGGTCTCTGACGCACTTGCAGGTGAGAAAAATCTGCTTCTCAACTTGGGAAACTTTGAAAGCTGGGGAACCAGACCCTGACACTACTTCCAGAACCCACTTGTCTGAGGTTAAAGAAGCCCAATTCTGACTGAAGTAAGCCAGCCTGCCCCCACTGGTACAGGAGAATCGGCCCTGGACACCCCATCAGGGTGCCTGTTCACTGAGAGCTTTAGGCTGGGGGTGGGAGCAGGTCTGCCCACCCTCGTCTGCCCCTGCCTCTGAAGAAGCCCCTCTGAGCATAGGCAGAGGGAGGCCTGGAGTCTGGTAGAAAGGCCTGTGAAAGGCCCCCTACCCTAGGGCATGCCTTTGAGGAGTGGCTTGCCGCTCCTTAGCCTGGGCACTCTTGTAAGTAGTCCTATATTCATCCATCTTCTTCATGTAATTCTCTGTCTGCTCTCCAAACAGAGAATTTCCCACCACAGGAAAATCCATAGCCTTAGTCTGGGTATCTGTGACAAACTAGTACACCTGAGCCAGGCCAACCTACGAAAAGCTACAGATGTGGCCATGACCCTAGAGGAAACATCATTAACATCCACAGCAGCATGAAACTGAACCTTAGAGGCTTCAATGCCATCAGCAGCCACCTGTTCTAGTTCACTAGCCAGCTGGCCATGGGCCTGCTTGGCCAATTATAACAGTATCCCATCTAGATTTCTGATACCTAGCTACATAAGCCATATAATTTGCTTGCCTGAGTCCCAGAGACTGCCATATACTGTTTTTGCCATGGCATCAATCTTCCTGGAATCCTTGTCAGGAGGATGTGAAGCCAAGGGAATATTAGCTTTATCACAGGCAGCAGCCTGAACTACCCCAACATGACTGCATTGCTGAGAAAGGAATTCTGTATCAGGGCCTGACAATGTATACCTTCTGTCCATCTTTTTATCTACAGGAGGCACAGAATTAGGAGCTTTTAAAATTTTAATTGTTTGTTTCCTAAAAGACTTATGTAAAGGAATAGACATTCTCCTAGACTCTGAAATATCCATCATTTCTACAAAATCAGGCTCCTCTTGCTCATCCACAGCCTCTTCTAAAGGAAGCTGGAGGTTTCAGCAACTTTTATAAAACATAAAATGAGATGGGGACTCAGACAGCATGGGGGAGATTCTAAAGGTCTGTCTGGGGAGATGTCCGGTTCAATGGTCACACCCAGACCTTCCCAGCCACATTCATACTGTTCATAATCCTCCTCCCCCTCCTCTGGTTCATAAAATTCCTCAATATCATAATCCTGAACCACTGGGACCGGACGAACCGACCTTTTACCAGACAGTGGTGGTTCGGACGGACCATGAGACAGTGACTGGACAATTTGTATGGCTTTTGCTATCTCTGCAGCAATTGGAGAAGGAATTTTGGACTCCAGACCTGCCAATTTTCTTGTTTTCTTTACTGGAATTGGTTCCTCAGAACCAGCTTTTCTTTTGCCCGAGGAAGTCTCGCCCTGGTCAGAGGGCACTCCCTCTGGTTCGGTTGGCACTGAACCGGGCTGGCCATCCGGGTCAGCGGACTTTTTGGCCTCTCGTTCCCTGAGCCTGCCCAATCTTTTTTCCAGGGTGGCTGCAGGGAAATTCTTACATACCTGGCAGTCTGACTGAGGTGGTCAAACCCCAGACAATAAACACATGTGAGTGTGGGTCAGCTTTGGCAAAGACTTCCCCGCAAACATCACAGTGTTGAAACCCAGTGGGCCCGGTTTTTCTTTTGGGTTTCTCAGACATAATGCCAGCCTAACCAAAAACTTGCCCTTTTAACGGCAGTGCCAGGCAAGACACCCTTATCGGTTCCTAACCGTGTCACGGGTATTGGAAAAAACCGTAATAAATCCGTTTTTTTTTAGAACCGATAAGAACCGGGAGCCGCAATCTAAAATAGTAACTTTTAGTTTTAAATGAGTTTTAAACCCACTGATCAGTTCAAAACCGAACCGATAACTTACAAGTTCCACACAGACAAAACCTTCATTGTCTTACGGTTACCACAGATGAGGCTGAACCGAGCGGTTTTGCGGTTAAAATAAACTATTCTAGGTTAAATCCAACGAGAAAACACTTACAAACCGAAATGAACCGAGCAGAAGGAGAAATCTCCAGAGCGACTGTTCACTGAGGCGATAAAGAATCTGACAGTTCAAGTTTGAAATGACACAGATACAGCTGCTCTCGTGCCAAAATTCTATTTTGGAATGGTTTTAACCATTTCACTCCGGGGCAGTTCTAGAGCTGGATCAAACTGCTAATGTCTATAATATAGCAAGACTTCATGTTGTTTGAAGGCATAGAGGAACTTCCTTCCCAACTGAGGGCTAAGGCATCCAGGGGGAGTGAGCCCAACACTGGGGGCCTGCAGCAAAAAAGAGGAAGTTGGTGATTGTCTGGGGCTGCAAAAAGATCCATCTGCGGGGTGCCCCATCCGGCAAATACTACTCCCAAGACCAGTGGATCCAGTGACCATTCGTGATGGCCCTGAGAAATCCTGCTGAGAGCATCTGCCAGGACATTGTCCTTGCCTGGGAGGTGGACTGCCATAAGGGAGGTGTTCAGGGAATAAGCCAGAGACCTAGCGTCCTCGCTCGTGCACAAGGCCGTAGACCGAGTGCCCCTTGCTTGATGATGTACCACATTGTAGTGGTGTTGTCTGTTCTGACCTGTACAATCTTGTTCTGAACAGATTTGGAAAAAGCTTGAAGTGCTCGAAAAACTGCTCTGAGCTCCAACAGGTTGATGTGGAGCAGAGATTCCTGGGAGACCACAGACCCTGGGTGGTGAGGTCGCCCATGTGAGCTCCCAACCCAAGAGGGATGCATCTGTAGTAAGGATTAGGGAGTGAGACTGAGTGACAAAGGAACTCCTTGTCTCAGGTTGCTCTGATCCTGCCACCACTGTAGGGCTTGGATCAGGGTTCAGATTACTGGGATCAACCTGGTAAGAGGATCCTTTCTTTGAGACCAAAAAGCTCTCAAATGGAACTGGATGTCCCTCATCTGAAATCTTGCTCCCTGCACAACTGCTGTGGAAGCAGCCATGTGTCCTAGGAGCTGCAGAAAATGCCTTGCTGGTCGAGAGACCTGCAGGGTGAATGAGGAGGCTAGGGAGACTAGGGTCTTTGCCCTGTCCAGAGGAAGGAAGGCCCTGGCCTCCTGTGTGTTCAGTTCTGCGCCTATGAAGGTAAGAAGCTGGACAGTTTCTAGAACTGACTTCGAGAGATTCAGAAGGAAACTTAGAGAGGTAAGCAGTTGCTGCTATTTGAAGATGTAAATTGACCTGGTCTGGGACTGGCCTACTATGAGCCAATCGTCCAGGTAAGGAAAGATGGCAATCTTTTGCCTTCTTAGGTAGGCAACTGCTACTGCCAGGCATTTGGTGAATATCCTTGGAGCAGAAGTGAGGCCGAAGGGCATTGCTCTGAACTGGTAGTGGCCTGAGGGCAGCTCAAACCTGAGGTACTTTCGATGGGAGCTTCTGATGGGAATATGGAAGTAGGCATCCTTGAGGTCCAGGGAAGCTAGCCAATCCCCTGGCCTTAGAGAGGGTAGAATAATTCCCAGAGTCACCATTTTGAACTTTGGTTTTAAAAGGTGCTTGTTTAAGTATCTGAGATCCAGGATGGGCCCACTCTCCTGTCTTTTGGGGAGTAAGGAAGTACCTGGAGTACAAACCTTTGCCCTGGTGTGGGGAGGAACCCTTTCCACGGCTCTGAGAGCCAGGAGGGTGAGACCTCTGCCTCTGGGGCGAGTGCCTCTGATGGAGTTGCAGGTGGAAAGATCTGGTTCTCAGCTTTGGAAATTTTTGAAGCTGAGAACCAGTCCGATCTACTTCCAGGACCACTTGTCTGATGTTAAAGACTTCAGTCCTGGACAAAGTAAGCCAGCCTGCCTACAGGTAGAGAGAAGAATCGGCCCTGGCAACCCCATCAGGGTGCCTGCTTGGCAGGGGCTTTGGGCTGAGGGTGGAAGCAGGCCTGCTTGTACCCTGTCTGCCTCTCCTCTAAAGAACCCCCTCTGGGCACAGGCGGAAGAGGAAGCTTGGGTTTGGTAAAGGCCTATGAAAAGGCCTGCCCCTGCCTTTAGGAAGCTGCTTTTGAGGTGGCCTGCCTTTCCTTGGCCTGTGCACTCCTATAGGTGGTCCTATATTCATCCATTTTCTTCATGTAATTCTCGGTTTGCTCCCCAAACAGAGAATTGCCCACAACAGGAAAATTCATGGCCTTAGACTGGGTATCCTGAGACAGGGTAGTACATCTGAGCCAGGCCATCCTGCGAAGAACCACCAATGTAGCCATGACTCTTGATGAAACATCATTAGAGTCCACTGCAGCATGAAATTGCACCTTGGATGCTTCAATACCATCCATAGCCACCTGTTCCAGTTCCCTGGCAAGCTGGTCAGGGACTTGTTTTGCTACAGCCAGCACAGTATCCCATCTGGATTTCTGGTACCTAGCAGCATAAGCCATATAATTTGCCTGTCTGAGTCCCAAAGATGCTGCCATGTACTGTTTCTTTGCCATAGCATCAATCTTCCTGAGTCCTTCTCAGTGGTGTGAAGCTGGGGAATATTAGCCTTGTCACAGGCTGCAGCCTGCACTACCCACTGGCTGCATTGTTGACAGAGGAAATCAGTGTCGAACCTGATAAGGTATACCTCTTGTCCATCCTTTTATCCACAGGAGGTATAGTGTGAGGAGTTTTAAAACTTTTACTGTCTGTTTCGAAAAGATTTATGTAAAGGAATAGACAGTCTCCTAGACTCTGGAATATCCATCATTTCTACATAGTCAGGCTCCTCTTGGTCATCAACAGCTTCCTCAACAGGGAGCTGAAGAGTTTCAACAACTTTCTTATAAAAATGAAATGAGAAGGGGACTCAGAAAGCCTGGGAGGAGAAACCCTAAGGGTCTATCTGGAGATGTCGGTTCAATGGGCACATCCAGATCTTCAAAAGCATATTCACTCTCCCATATTCCCCTTCCCCTCCTCCGGTTCATAAAATCCTCAAAATCATAATCTTGAACCCGATGGAACGGCGAACTGAGCCTCCCTGATGGTGTCGGTTCGGTCGGATGGGAAAGAGACTGGACAATTTGAATTGCTTTAGCTATTTCTTCAGCAGTTGGAGAGAGAACTTTTGGCTCTCGCTAGCTGACTTTCTAGTCCTTTTGCTGGAACTGGCTCCTCAGAACCGGCTCTTCGTTTGCCGAGATATCGTCCTGGTCAGAGGGCACTCCCTCCGGTTCGGTAGGTACCGAACCGGGCTGGCCATCCAGGTCAGCGGACTTTTTGGCCTCCCTTTCCCTAAGCCTACCAACTCTCTTTTCTATGGTGGCAGCAGGGAAATTCTTACAAATCTGGCAATCTGAATTGAGGTGGTCAAACCCCAGACAATAGACACATGTGGTGTGTGGGTCAGCCTTAGCAAAAGCTTCCCCACAAACACTACAGTGCAGAAACCCAGTGGGTCCGGTTTTTCTTTTGGGTTTCTCAGACATAATGCCAGCCTAACCAAACTTGCCCGTTTATGGCAATCCGCCAAGCAAGACACCCTTATCGGTTCCCAACCATGTCACGGGTCGTGGACAAAACCGTAATGAAATCCGTTTTTTTTTAGAACCGATAAGAACCGGGAACCGCACTCTAAAAAAGGACTAGTAATTTTACAAACAACCTGATCGGTTCAAACCGAACCGATAAATGTGTACAAGTTCCACACAGAAGATTCAATGTAAAACCTATCTATTACTTACGTTACCACAGACAGAGCTTGAACCGACCGGTTGCGGTTTAATTTCGGTTAATTTTCAAATGAAAACCGATAAAATAACACTTTTTAAACCGACAAATGAACCGAGCAGAAGGAGAAATCTCCGGAGGCGACTGTTCAGTGGGCGAGTAAAGAATCTGACAGTTTATGTTTGAAGCACAACAGACAGAGCTTCCTAACCGAGCTCGCGCTCAGAGTTCCATGCTTCATGGAAAGTTAACTATTTCATCTCCGGGGCAGTTCCAAGATTGGATAATACTGCAATTGTCATAATATAGCAAGACTTCATGTTGTTTGAAATAACTCTTCAAGCTGCCGACTGCTAAGGAGGAGTCAGTGGAGCCGAACTGCACGGGTCGACGGCGAGAAAAGAACCGAGATGGTGCCGGGGGACCGTCCCCTTTATACCACGCCTGATGTCGGGCAGAATGGACGTTGGGGGTGGTCCCCCACCACAGACTGCTAGCTACAAGTTTTCCGTGGGGTCCTAACGCCTGGCGGCATTAGTCCTAATGGTATTACCTGCTGCAAGAGCTCCACTCTTGAAGTCAGATGTTAAAAAGCACAGCAATCACCATCCATATTCAGGTGTGGTGACTAACCAGAGAGGTTCTGTGTTAAATGTCTTGCTGGGGAATGTGCCCTTTTATTAGGTGACTGGATGCAACTGGGACAATGGTTAATGCTGCTAATATAACAACGTGGAATGTGAATGGTTTGAAATCCATGGTGAAACGCAAGAGGGTGGGGGCTGAAGCACAGAGATCAAAATCCCAGGTGGTGCTGATGCAGGAAACCCATGTCCCACAGTGAGGCTCAGAAAACCGGGGACAGTATGGCAGGGAGGTGGATCATATCATGCTTCTCTACGAAGGCTCGGGGAATGGCCATATGGTTTCCCAGAGGCATGCGGGCTGAGGTGCACCGGGAGGTAAGGGATGTGGGGGGCCACTATGTCCTGGCTAACATTACTTTAGATGGGTTGGGAACCCTTTCTGTGAGCTCAGTATATGCACCGAACGTTGAGGACCCTGGGTTTTTCCAAAAACTAGCTTTGAATATGGCCACTCTGCCAGGCCCGTGAGTATTTTTTGGGGGCAGGGGGATTATAACTATGTGAAAGATGTGATTATGGACAGGTCCAATCAGACACCAATCCCAGTCTCAAAAAATGCCACAGCCCTGGGGGATCTAGAGCTCACATATCACCTTGAGGGTGTGTGGCGGCACCAGCACCCCCACCAACAGGGAGTACAGCTTCTTTTCACACTTCCATCAATCTTATGCCAGGCTGGACAGACTGTTGGTGACCTCCAGCTTGCTACAGCAGGTAGGCCCTGTGGAGTACTCTCCCATACTTGGATCAGATCATGCATCCCTCACTCTACCTATGATGTGGGAGGCTCAACCCCTGGGCCTCATCCATGGAGACTGGACCCATTATTATTGAAAGATAAGGAATTTGTGGGACGCATATGGCAGGCCGTCAAGGAATTTCTTTTGCTAAATCGGAGGGGGGAAACATCACCCGGGACAAGATGGGAGGCTCTGAAGGCCTATATAAGGGATCATGCCATTTCCTTCTCTGCATATAGGAGGAAAGTCTCAGAAAAGGAGATTGAACACTTCAGGGCAAAAATTGCAGCTTGTGAGGAAGCCCACATGATTAGACCAACGGCCGTACTCTACGGAGTAATACAAAAACTTAAGTACTGGTTTAACCTCCTGAGTAGTGCCCAAGTGGAGAGATCCATTCTGCTCACACAGGCGGGAGAGTATTTTGACGGGGCTAGAGTGGGGAAATACTTGGCTTAGCAGCTCCATAAGAAGGAGGGGGAGAGGACTATCAATCAGCTCCGCACAGGAGAGGGACAGACCACAGGTGTAGCTACCCAAATAGGAGAGGAATTCAGCTCTATCAGGCCCTGTATTCATTGGAAGTCTCCCCCACCCAGCAACAATATGCATCCTTCTTTGAGAAGGCCCCGACTGACTCCCTGCAGTCTGAGGAAGCCCTCAGCTTGGACAGACCCTTTACTAAACAGGTGGTGTTGGGGCTATAAGATCACTCAAAGGAGGGTAGGGCACCAAGGCCAGACGGCCTTCCCACAGACCTTTTCAAAAGTTTGGCCCTGGAGATAGTAGAACCACTGTCCGATATGCTAGTTGAGGGTCTGGAAAGAGGTATTCTGCCCCCTCGACATGGTCAGCTATCATCACTGTCCTACCCAAACAGGGGAAGGATACACAGTTGTGTGCCTCACATGGCCCCATCTCCTTTCTCACAGCGGACTACAAGGTCCTCGCTGTGGCGAGCAGTCTGGAGTCCATACTCCCAGCTTTAATACATCCAGACCAAGCGGGGTTCATGAAGGGTAGGCAGGGGAAACACAACATTAGGAAAACCCTGAATATTATCCACTCTTGCACTAGACACCAGGCCAAACATGGTGCGCGGCTGTTCTGGCAACTGACGCAGACAAGGCATTTGACCATGTGGAGTGGAGGTATATGTTTGAAACTCTGGGGTGAATAAGGGTGGGGCCCGGACTGTGTGGGGTGGATAAAGCCAATGTATACCTCCCCTACAGCTCAAATATTGGTAAATGGTGAACTGACGCCACCCTTCATGTTGGGGTGTGGCACCCGACAGGGCTGCCCCGTCTCCGTTGCTGCACATCTTCTCCTTGGAGCCACTGGCTTTGAGGAGGGGTTGGAAGAATACAAAGGCGCTCTCTGTATGCGGACGATTTGCTGCTGTACCTCAGCAATCCGGCCCGGGACCTACCGGCAGTACAAGATTTGCTAAAGGAGTACGAGGCATTTTCAGGCCATAAGGTGAATTGGAAAAAGAGCAAGATCCTACCTGTGGGTAGTGGGGAAAGAGCGCAGCTGATAGCCAATCTGGGGGGGTCTGGTGCTGGTGCTGGTGGACCACTTGAAATACCTATGGATAATTATCACTGCCAAGCCTGGTGCTTTATATCCTTTGAACTATAGACCCCTGGTTCGTCGCCTGGTTAAGAAGTGTGAGAGGTGGCGGGCCCTGCCCTTGTCTCTGTTTGGTAGATTTAATAGTCAAAATGATGGTACTCCCTAGGTGTTCATACCTGTATCAGTCCCTACCCATTTACGTCCCCGCTGTGCACTTCAGAAAGATCAATTCCATATTCCATAGATTTCTTTGGAGGGGAGGGGCGGCATGTATTAAAAGAACTATACTTCAACTACCAGTGAGCAAGGGAGGTTTGGGATTGCCAACTTTCAGCATTATTACTGGGCAGCACAGCTGGTCTTCTGCATGGGGGAGAAACCGGGTCTTGCTCTGACCTGGATGGCTATGGAGGAGACAGATCTGCCTGGAGGATATAAGGCCTTAATGTTATCAGCCCCTCTGGGCCAGAGTTGATGCAACCGGGTGGTAAACCCCTTCTCGGCCACGATCCGTATGGTCTGGAAGGCAGTCCACAGATATTACGGCATACCACCAGCGAATTCTCCATATATGGACCTGGTTGCGGCAGTGAGAGCCAGGTGGGCACACACGGTGCAACTACACCACCGGCTGTTGCGCTGAAGACATCTGACACTAAGTCGGGTACATCAGCTGTATGAAGGGGGTAGGTTTCATCAATTTGTAACCCTGGTCCAGGACTGGCACATAGACCCTGGGGATTATTTTGTTTACCTCACAGTGAAACAGACTAGGATCTAGCCTGGGGCCCTCCTACGGTTAGGATCCACCATCCCCATCTGGAGAGGAATTATACAGACTGCTGCCTGGCCAAAAAACAATGTCTGTTTTTTATAAAACTTTATAGGGGGCTAGTACAGAGACTGGGTCTCAGGTGATAGCCATATGGGAGAGGGACCTCTCCATTATGACAGATCCGAAAACCTGGAAAACAGCAATTGCTCAGCTGTCCACCTGCTCTAGAAGTAATAAACTAAGACAGATGCATCTTAATTTAATATACAGAGCCTACCCAACTCCAGAAAGGCTGTACCATAAGAACTCAGAGGGATCGGACAGAACCTGCCCAAAATGCATGGGGAAGGGTGCGGATTTTCTGCACACGGCCTTGACCAACACACGGGTTGCTCCATTTTGGCACAGTATGCACAGAATCTTGAATGGTGTGTTGGGGTACAGCCCGTCTAAATCCCCGCTGGAGCCTCCATGCAGGCCAAAAAATGGACCCCCTGTGGTCACTGGCATTGATCACCACCAAAAGAACAACAGCACAAACATGTATGGCGGCGAGTCCTCCCAGCATTTCACAGTGGGCAACAAATATGAAGCAATGCCTCACTTTAGAAAAAACCCAGTTGGTGGCCAACGGTAACCAGGCTCTATTTGATAGGGTTTGGGGGCCGATCGTGGAGGCAATGGCAAGGGGTACATTCCCTGTGTAGGGTGGGGTTCTTGGCCACCAAAGGCCAACATGTGGAAAAGGTGGATGTCAGGAATCAGCTTAAGCCCACCTAAGGGGCCCCACAGCCCTCCAGAGCCTTGGAGCGGGAAGATATTGGCCAAGTGCATGACACATTTGCCATAGCCTTTGAGGTAATGTACTTTACAGGCCTCCTGGAGGTCACTGAGTACAGGACTCATTATGTATGTAGGGACTGTTACAGGCAGCGGTTCTCATGTAGCTACCTATGTACACGATGATAAAGTTGACTGCAATGTAATGTGATTTGATTGCTATAATAAACACATTTTACAAAAAAAAAACACTGACAAAGAAACACACACGCACACACACAGGCCACTGTCTTTTATTTCTGATTTATCCAACAGTTAAAAATGTTAGTAAATTCATTTCCTAACTCTTTCAAAGAATTTCTCACCAAACAATGGGATATCTACAGTCGTGGCCAAAATATTGGTGCCCTTGCACTTTTTTCAAATAACTCACAATTTCCTCTAAACATAAGTTGAAATTAACAACAGTATTTGGTATCCACAATTCTTTATTTCTCTGTTAATATTACAGAACCTTTGTTTTTGATTCAGAATTTAATATATCCTTTTAAATCAGAAAATGAAAAGAAATGGCATTGACAAAATTATTGACACCCTAGACTTAATATTTGGTAGCACAGCCTTTGGTCAAAAGAACTGCAATCAACCGCTTCCTATAGCCATGGATGAGCTTCCTGCACCTCTCTACTGGCAGTTTGGCAAACTCTTCTTATGCAAACTGCTCCAGTTCTCCCAGATTTGAAGGATGCCTTCTCCCAACTGCTGTTTTCAGATCTCTCCACAGGTTTTCAATGGGATTTAGATCTGGACTCATTGCTGGCCACTTCAGAACAGTCCAGCGTCTTGTCTTGAATCATTCCTGGTGCTTTTTGAAGTGTGTTTGGGTCATTGTCCTGCTGGAAGACCCATGACCTTCAACGGAGACCCAGCTTTCTGACACTGGGTTCAACATTGCGCCTAAAATGGCCTGGTAAATCCCCAGATTTCATGATGCCATGCACACGTTCAAGGCACCCAGTGCCAGAGGCAGCACAGCAACCCCAAAACATCACTGAACCTCCTCCATGTTTGACTGTAGGGAAGGTGTTCTTTTCTTTGAAGGCTTCATTTTGTTTTCTGTAAACATAGAGATGATTCGAAGCTCTAATTTGGTCTCATCTGTCCACAGGACATTCTCCCAGAAGGATTTTGGCTTGTTCAGGTGTGTTTTGGCAAACTCCAGTAGGGCTTTCTTATGTCTCTCTCTCAGCAGTGGGGTCCTCCTGGGCCTCCTACCATATAACCCCCTTTCATTGAGCTGGTGATGGATGGTGCGAATTGAAACTGTCGTACCTTGTGTCTGAAGGTCAGCTTGAATCTGTTTGGCAGTTGATCGAGGTGCTTTCTCCACCATTCGAACAATCCTGCGCTGCAATCTTCGATCAAGTTTTCTCTTGCGGCCACGTCCGGGGAGGTTAGCTACAGTGCCATGGGCCTTAAACTTCCTGATAACATTACGTATGGTGGAAACAGGAACATCAAGGTCTCTGGAGATTGATTTGTAGCATTGAGATTGTCCATGCTTGGCTACAATCTTCTGTCTGACCTCCTCAGACAATTCTCTGGCTTTCTTTCTATTCTCCATGCTCATTGCGGTACACACAGTGACACAAAACAGGAGAATGAGTCCTTTTCTCTATTCAAACTGGTTGAAGGAGTGATTTTTATATTGCAGGCACCTGCAACTCACCACAGGTGAGTTCAATTCCAAAGTGAAGGAGAATCACCTGCTTGAAATCTAATTATTTCTAACTACTTCTAAAAGGTGCCAATAATTTTGTCCGGGCCATTTAAGGATTCCTGTGTGGAATAAGCTAAGACTTAGTAAATTTTTTTTGCTTTTTGTGTTTTATTCCACTGCAAACCAAGGAAATACATATGTGGATACCAAACTATTTTTTAATTTCAACAATTTTCTGGAAGGAATGGTGCATTATTAGAAAAAACTGCAAGGGCGACAATATTTTTGGCCATGACTGTATATGTCCATGAATGCCCCTGCAGCCCCCACTAAGTCCATACTCTGGGAAGCCAAGAAAGCATACATGAGGGAGATGGTTACCTCCTACATAGCTGAGAGCCAAAAAGAAATGAGAGGCACTGCAGTCTCTGGAAATAGTGAGCAAGGATTTGGAGCTCAGGTCATATGATGGCTCTGAAGACACGAGCAGACTGCTGAATGAGGCCAGGGAAGCAAGAAAAAATTACTCACCTTAGTAATCTTGTTTCTTCCCAGTGATGATCAGGTATTCATAACTTTCTGCAGTAAGCCTGGAGGGTTGGACTGCCCAGCGAGAATGGAACATATGCAAATGATGGAATCATCTGCACGTGACAACTTTTCAAATGCTGCCCTATACTAACTACCAATGTTCTAAACTTCCTCAGATTTCCTAGGAGCCTGAATACGCAAAGCCATGCAACAAAATACTGCAACTATTTATGATTAGAGAACAGAATTCAAAACAATCCCAATTTTAATAAGAAAAAACCTCCAACTGGAGAAAACACATACATTTTAAAGAAACCAGTATGTCAGAAACACCTGAAAAGGGGTAAAGACCATAAGCCTTGTTTACCAACTTGTACCACTATGTGGCAACGTATATACAGTCATAGTGATGTACCCTTTTGTGGTAGTGCAGCATGCGGGCGTGCAGAGGCTGGAGTTCTGGAAGGAGAGGTAGGGTGGGAAGTTATGAATACCGGAGTAACACTGGGAAGAAACAAGATTACTAAGGTAATTTTTTTTTTTTTTAACCCCAGTAATACTAAGGTATTCATAACTTTCTACAGACTACAAAGCAGTACCACTGGAGGTGGGCACAGGACATTTACTTAGGAAACAGACTTTGCAGGACTGCTGTGCCAAACCTAGCATCACTTCTAGACTGGATATCCAGATTGTAATGCTTTGTAAAGCTGTGTACTGTCTTCCAGGTAGCTGCTTTGCAGATATCAACCCGTGGAACACCTCTCACAGCTGCCAGAGTAGCAGCTGTTCCCCTGGTGGAATGCGCCCTTAACCCTGTTGGGGGCTCCCTACCAGCTTTTGTATAATAGAATTGAATACACTGGACTATACAGTGAGAAACAGATCTCTTAGAAGATGGATTACCTTTTCCCACATCCCCACAGATCAGAAACAACAGTTTCCTGTCCTGCCTATGGTCCTTAGTGGTGGTAATATAATAACAGAGCTCTCTTTACATCAAAACTATGAAGTCTTCTTTCACCAGAAGAAAAACGCTCAGTGAAAAAGACAGGTAGGGTAATGGATTGGTTAAGGTGACAATCAGAGACTACCTTTGGTAGGAATTTTCAATTTGTTCTCAAAACTACCTTATTTCTTGGAAAAGAGATAATCCTGCTCCACAGAGTGAGCCTGGAGCTCACTTATTCTTCTTGCAGAAGTCATTGCCACTAGGAAAACTGTTTTCCAAGTGACATACTTAAGTTGAGCTGTAGCCATAGGCTCAAAGGGGGGCCCCATAAGCTTGGCTATACAAACATTAAGGTCCCATGCTGGCACAAGTGCCCTGTGAGGAGGGTGCAAATGGGCCAAACCCTTGAAGAACCTTCTAAAAATGGGGTCTGAAGCTAGTGTTACCCTGGCACCAGCAGAAATGTAAGCAGACAATGCTGCAAGGTGTACCTTGAGTGAATTGGGTTGTAGACCCAGAGAGTGTAAATGAGAGGGGTAATCCAAAACAGCTGGGACCCCAGCCTGTAACGGAATCAAATTCTTAGTCGAACATCAGATTGAAAACCTTTTCCATTTTGAAGAGTAAGTTTTCTTAGTAGAGGGTTTCTTATAACCACTCAGAATGTGAAGCACTGATTCAGAGAGTTGCAAGTCAGCATATTCCAATCCCTCCTGAACCAAGCTTTGAGGTTGAGGGACTTGAGGTTCGGGTATAACAGGGTCTCCTGGTTGGAGGTCAATAGGTTGTGCCTCAGAGGGAGTGATATCGGTTTGGCCACAGACATGGAGAGCATTAGAGAGTACCATGGCTGCCTGGGAAATCTGGGGCTATTAGAATTAGAGATGCTGAGTAGGACCCGAGCTTGAGTAACACCCTGAAAACTAGGGGAAAGGGAGGGAAAGCGTACAAGAACCTCTCTGACCAATCTAGAGTCACGGCATCCAGGGGCAAAGTACCCTGATCTGGTGGTCTGCAGCAGTACTGTGGCAAATGGTGGGACGCGAACAAGTCCACCTCTGGAGTGCCCCACCTTTGGAAAATTATTTCCACCACCTGTTTGTTCAGAGTCTATTCGTGATAGGCCTGGTTGATTCAACTTAAAGCATCTGCCGGGTATTGTCCTTTCCTGGTAGATAGATTGCCTGCAAGGAGACTGCCAAAGAGTATGCCAGGGTCCAAATTTTCATGGCCTCTGTGCAAAGGGGCCCTCACCTGCTGCCTCCCTGTTTGTTGATGTAGTACACTGTGGTGGTATTGTCTGTTCGGACCTGTACCACCTTTGATTGTACTAGTCCTGAAAAGGTTTTTAGAGCCAGAAAAACAGCCTCGAGTTCCAGCAAATGTATGTGCTGGAGGGACTCTGTGGTTGACCAGGTACCCTGGGTTGTATGGTCTCCCAAGTGGGCGCTCCAGCCCACTAGGGATGCATCTGTTGTAAGAACAACTGAGGAGTATTGTTTCTGAAAGGGGACACCTTCCCTTAAATTGGGTACTTCCTTCCACCACTGCAAAGTTTGCAGCAAAAAGTTCTTGTGACCGGAATGGGTTTTGAGAGAGAATCTTTTCTTTGACTCCAATGAGCCCTGAGGTGGAACTGGATGTCCCTCATTTGAAACCTTGAACCCAGCACTGTGGCTGTGGATGCAACCATATGACCCAGAAGTTGCAAGAACTGTCTTGCTCCTGTTCAAGGTGAAGGAATTTGCCACTAGCTGAAGATTTCTGATCCTGTCCAGAGGGTGAGAGGTAGGCCCTGCCCTGCAAGGTGTCTATCTCTGCCCCTATGAACTGCAACTTTTGTGCAGGAATGAGGACTGACATTTTGTGATTGATGATGAACCCCAAGGATTCCAGCAGGCCTTGGGTAAGGCTTAGATACTGAGTGACCTGCTGTGGTGACTTGCCCACCACCAGCCAATCATCCAGATACGGAAAAACTGTCACACCATGTCTTCAAAGGTGTGCTACCACTGGTGCTAGGCACTTTGTAAACACCCTTGGGGCCGAAGAAAGGCCAAAAGGCAGGGTTGAATATTGGTAATGGCCTGAAGGGAGTTTGAACCAGAGATATTTTCTGTGAGAATCCCTTACGGGAATGTGGAAATAGTTTTTAAGTCCAGTGATGCCAAACAATCCCCTTTCTGGATTGTAGGCAGAATCAATGCCAAAGTTACCATTTTATCAGATGCCTGTTTAGGGCTCTGAGATCCAATACAGGTCACCACACCCCTCTTTTCTTTGTGATGTGGAAGTACCTGTAGTAAAAGCCCCTTCCCCTCAGTAAGCCTGGGACAGGTTCCACTGCTTTTAAAATGAACAGTTTCTGGACCTCTGCCTCCAGCAGGATTTTTTTCTGCCACGGAAGATGTACTGAAACCCCTGGCTGCTAGAGGAGGAAGGGATTTGAAAACCAGAGACAGACCCTGACCCACTACCTTCAGGACCCACTTGTCTGTGGTGATGCTCAGCCAAGCATGGAGGAAGTGGGAAAGTCTGCCTCCGACAGGGATTGAGGAGGTGGCCTGTACTTCAGGGGGTCTACATGGCTTGGGGTTGAGGATGTGCTTGAGACCCATGCCTAGAACCCCTCCGACCCCTGCCCCAAAAGTACCCCTGCTGTGGGTACTGTTGATACTGGGGTGTGGCCACTGGCTGGAAAAAGGGTCTGGTGTAGAAGGACCTGCCCCGGCCTCCCCTTCCATAAGGCCTGGTGGATGGAAAAGTGCTCTCTCTACTAGAGTTGCTTCTGTAAGTGGCCTTATACTCATCCACCTTTTTCACGTATGCCACTGTATATTCTCCAAAAAGAGCATTTCCCTCTAAAGGAAAATCCAGGCCCTTAGACGGAGTATCAGCAGTTAGATTTGTGGCTCTCAGCCAAACAAATCTATTCTGGGCTACCGTGTTTGCCATCCATCTGGCTGCAGCGTCGCTGGTATCAGCAGCCATCTGGAATTGGTACTTAGCTGCCTCTAGCCCAAACCTAGCTGTTTCCACTAGGGAGCTTTCTGAGAGATGGCCAAAACTGTCTGCCACAGGGACTTTTGGTACTGGGCAGTGTGACGTGGACAGCCAGTTCTGACTGCAGTATTTTTTTTTTTTTTTTTAATATAAAATGTATTACTGACAGTCTCTGCTGAAAAATCTGGTACTCTTGAAATGACCTCACCCCCCCCCCCGCCAGGTTTCAGCTGAAAGATGAAAGCCATGAGAAAATGCTGAAAACAGCATGTGCAATCACACACACAGTTTTAGATGATATGTGTTATATGGAAGGCCTTAATCAAGGGTCTCCTGTTTTTCTGAGTTAATTACAGATGTAGTTGCTAAGATGGAAGATCATATCCATTTTATGACGGTTCCAGAGGAAGAAAAACAGGTTGTGATGTACTAGTGCGAAAATCATAAAGATGCCTTCATGTCCTGGAAGGAGGAAGCTTATCATTAAGATCAAAAAAATGTAATTTGCAGAACATGAATCATGCTGAGGTTGCAGAATTTAATACTGGGAAAAGACATCCTATTTATAGATGCATGTTTTTTATATATTTTGACAGGGAGGAGCTAGGTGACCTCATGCAAAATAAGTGGGGAAAACCAGCTTTTTAATTATTCTGTTTTCCTTCAGAGACACTTATATCTAGACTCTGACAAGGACACATCTGTGAGCACTTTTAAAACGGGTATTTAGAAAGAGTCAAATCCAAGTACTGTAAGTAGGAATTTGCACTGTTTAAACCTTATTCTTTTAAAATATTTGTATGTCTTGTGATAAGAGTTCTGTATTTTGTGTTTTACATATTTTTATCTATTTGAGTAAAACTCTTTTTAGAGCATACTTGGTCTGTCTTTGAATTTCTTTTATTTGTAAGAAAAGTATTATGGTTATAGCAGACACTAGGCATAGCTTGAATGGTGGTACCAAACTGGAAAGAGAAGTGTTTTAAATCTGAGGTCTTTATTAAAGTTTTCAAGGGTTCATCTCTGTATACCTGGTTAGCTGCCCGTAGGCAAAGATATCTGGCCCCCAAAAGACAGAAATATCTGAGCCTGTGCACTGGTTACGCTAGCAAGAGGTTCACAGTTTGAATCCCTCCAAAACTTGAGACCAAAGGTTGATCCAAACTCACAAAACAGACAAGAGGGTTACCTTGTTCTGTTAAACAGTTCACAAGACTACGCTCAGAGGTTGGCACTTTGGGAGTAGAGGGCCTGACCTGCTGAGTGGGTTTGTGACAGACTGGTTGGCAGAGGTGGGATAAATTTTGGTATCACAGAAAACACATTGTTCTGTCCAGCTGAGACGTAAGCTCTCTTGCAAAGAAAGAAAAGAGAGTTTTATTTTAAAAGGAAACAGAACTATATATCATGGCGGCACAGTCAAGTTCCTACCGGATTTTATTTTTTTCCCCTAACGATACGCAAGAGTCAGGTAGCCGTGGTGAGGAAGAAGAAGATAGCTTCCCTACAGCAGGCACACTGTAATTACTTGAAGCAGTTGTGCAGGGACAGAGGAGTCCCAGCTCAGGTGACAGCCAAAGAGCAGAGACACTCATAGAGGCCCTGATGGTAGCAGATACCAGAGCAGCAAGTCACAGACCCGTGACTGAAAGGGACCAGACCGAGTGTGGCGGGACTAGCAGCCAGTGCTGTGTCCAGATCCGATGAGGAGGACAGCAGGGCCACTGTCAGTGAAGGGCCACAGCAGCAGGGGAATGTCACCAGTATCCTGAATCCAGAGGTACTCAGGCTGCAAACTGAGTTGCGCAGGATGAAGCTGGAGTTCCAGAAGAAGAGAGAGTGAGAACGCCAAGAGGGAGAGCGAAAGAAGCGAGAGGCAGACTGTGAGGCAGAGCAAGAATGCTGAGAGGCAGAGAGGGAACAGCGAGAGGCAGACAGGGAACAGAGGGAGACAGACAGGGAACAGAGGGAGGCAGACCGTGAGGAGCATGAGTGCCAGCGAGCTACAGAGGAGAAGAGAGAGGGACGCCAGAGGCATCACGAACTGGAGAAGCTACGACTTCAACCACTGGGACCAGAGCAGATAAGTGGCTTGGGTTGAACTGGGACTGCAGGACTGGGTTACAAATTGAATTCCAAATTAATAGCAGAGTTTAAAGAGGGGGAAGATATGGATGCCTTTTAAAATTCTTTTGAAAAAGTCTGTATTCAGGCTAAAATTTCTAGAGAGTCCTGGAGCTTCCAGCTATCCCCACTACTTACTGGGAAAGCTCGGGATGCACTGGGTCAAATGGATAATGATAAAAGCAATGATTACACCAAGCTAAAAGCTGCACTGTTAAAAAAGTTTGAATTAACTGCTGAATCATACAGAGCTAAATTCCGTAAGCTCAGGAGAAGCCCTGATATGAGCTATGAGGAGCTAGCCACGAAACGATGCCAGTTTTTAAAACGTTGGTGGGAAGGAACTGAGGCAAACTCTGTTGATAAAATTGAAAATGTGATTTTATTAGAAGTTTTATTGGGCTTGCCCAGCAGAGCTAAAAACTTGGCTAGAGGGCTGAGATCCCAAAACAGTGCAAGAGGCTGCTGAACTCTTGGACCATTATACCAATAGCAGACCTGCTCTGAGAGCAAATGGGTCAGGCATGGCAGCTAAAGGAAAACACACACAGAAGCAGCTAAAACCCTCACTGCCTCCACACAGAAATCGAGTTAGCCCCAGGTTTCAAAGAAAAGCTTTCTCTGAGAAGAAATGAATGTTGGTTGTGTAAAGAAACCAGCATATTGCCAGACAGTGCCCCAAAATGAAAAGCAATAATACACAAACAGGGTGCTAAAAAGAAGTGGGTTGTTAGGTGTCCCTGGAAGCATGCCAGTGAACATGAGGGAACATATGCACCCAGTCATGGTGAATGGTGTACAGACGCAGGGGTTAAGGGACAAAGGGGCATCCCTGACATTGGTGAAAGGGGATCTAGTACAGCCTGGTCAGCTTATATCCAATAAATACGTTACTGTACAGGATTTTGCGGGTAGGGAGAAAACATTGCTCCTTGCTAGTGTTCTCCTAGACTGGGGTGAAACAGGGGGAATTGTGCAACAGGTGGCTGTAGCCAAAACATTAGCAGTGGATGTGATCCTAGGTAACAATCTCCAGCAGGGGATGGTATATGCAGCTACCTGTAGCCAAAGCGGCAAGGAGGTGGCAGTCCCTGAACCCACAGGAAGCCAGTGTGGAAGCCGCACAGAGGCTGGTTCCCAGCCTGTGTCTCAGAGGGGAGACTGATAAAGGGGATAGAAATGTCCCAGTGGCAAGTGACCACACAGCTATGGAAGGTTATTCCAAAGAGGGAGGGGTGACCCATGTCAGGAAGGGTTGGGACTGACAGTGATCCTGATGGCCCTGGCGCTTAAAAGCTAGGGACCCTAGTTTAGTGACTGAAGGGGATCTGTCCCATGCCTTGGGAATGTCTGAGGGCTTGACAGCTGCTCAGAAGTGACTCTAGTTTAGAAAAGCTGAGGCTTGGCAGACTCGGATGGTACACAGGGGTGACAGCCAACATAAGGCTTATTGGGAAAAATGGATTCATGTATACTCAGGCGGTGCAGACCCAGGGAGGGAGGGATGCTAGGCAGGCAACCAATCGTTCCCCAGGGTTATCGTGAGCAGTTGCTGAAAATTGCCACGATATTCCTTTGTCTGGTCATATGAGATGGCGTGCAGTGACGCAGCTGTTGGCCCAAATTTCTACTGGCCTAACCACCCAGTAGGTGAAGGAGTATTGCAGGTCTTGTCACGATAGCCAAGAAATAGGGAAGGTGGGCAAGAAAACCCAAACTGCACTGATTCTATTGCCCATGGTAGAGGAGCCATTCCAGAGGGTGGGAATGGATATGCAAGAGCCTTTAAATATCTCCCAGCTCCTCAGGAAGAGATTCATCCTGACTGTGGTGGATTATGCTACCCTGACCCCAGAGGCAGTCACTATCCTCACTGAGGACAGACAAGTAACAGATGCCTTACTTGGGATTTTCTCGATGTTAGGTTCCACAAGAGGTAATCACCGATGAAGGTTCCTTCATGTCGAAGCTGATGAAATGTTTATGGGAGGGTGTGGGTGGTGCAGAGATGCACCAACACCGTATCTTACAAGCCAATGGGCTGTGGAAGATTACGATGGTACCCTAAAGTCAATACTCCGACCCGTTTGCTGAACAGCATGGGAGACAGGAGAAATACAGCCACACCTGTTTGCACACAGGGAGGTGCCACAAGGTCAACAGTTTTCCCCTTGAGACTCTTATATGGACGCTGCAAGTGCGTGGGAACCGGAGACGGGAGGACTAGGAAGACAACAGGCCCGGGAACTCCATTGTGGATTATGTCGTGAGTTTGGGGAAAGCTGAAGTAACTTATGGGGACGGCCAGAGCAACCCTAGCGGCTGCAACAGAAACAGAAAGTGTGAGTACGGCCATGAGCCAGAGCTAAGCTCGTACATAATTGAGTCAGGAAGTGTAGTCCTTATTCGATCTGGAAAGCAAGCTGCAAGCTGGTGGGCAGGACATGCAAAGCAGTGGAAGGTAAATGATATGAACCACATTGTGGAGTTACCTGACAGAAGGAAAATTACGTACCTACGTAATTCGATCTTCTCTTGTATCTTCACACCATTCATTACTTCCTGGAATTAATAAGGCGGGCGCACCCGTCACAGGCTTTTTTTTTTTTTTTAAAGGACGATAACCGCCCTCGCGAAATGACGTCATCGTCATGCGGCGGCGGCCAATGCGACGACTCCTCCTCAACTCAGTTCAGCAGGCTTGGGAGGCAAAAAGTGTGAAAGCAGAAAATATAGATAGCGAGGCAGATGGCGAGGATAGCAAAACAAGGGCGAACTGAAAAGGAATAAGCCGATGGAGGAAGGACAGAGATAAGAACATCCTAGCCCTGGGGAGTGCAGGGCCTCCTTACCTGGGCGACTCTAGGAGGAGATGAAAAATGAGAAATAGAAGAAAGAAGAAAGAGAGAGAGATGGGATGTTGAAGGGACCAGAAGACATGACATAGGCAACTGAAGGCTGAGCTAAAGGAAGCAGATCCCGGAATGGGAGAAGAAGGTTCACGAACCAGCTGACAGACTCAGGAGGCAAAGTACCATCTTCAAACGCCATTGTTCTTGACACCCCCTCAGCTCAGGCGGAGGCCTTAAGTGGAGGACAGCCGGTGGGAAGAATAAAACCCCAACATGGGAGCTGCTCAGGGGTTTAGAAATGAAAATGTAAGCCTTTCAGGTTTCAAGTAGAAATGGACTCAGACGACTGGCTAAGGCGGGCAGACAGAAACTGGCTAAATTGGATGGTCCAGGGCTCTACTGTAAATGTCAGGAGACATAAAAGCGAGAAAAAGCAAAAAGCGGAGGATAACCTACCTTCTCATTTGCTTGTTTGATTTCTCCATTTTTTTTTTTTTAGATAAAAATATTTTTTTTTTAAGTAGATCATGACAGATACAAAGTCTACAGCAGTCGGAGAGTTCCCTCAGCATTTTTTTTTTTTTTAAAAGAAAGGAACAGGCGTGCTACCACCACTCTGCAAGATAAGAATAGAGGGAATCGTTCAGGGCAACTATTGAACACGGGGACCAGGATCAAAACTAAATAGCCTAGACAGACCAAAAAAACCAGGGTATATCGCCCATAAGAATAGCAAAGTTGTGCAGTCTGATCGCAATACAATCACGAGATGGCCCATGAATCTTAGGTAATATTTTCTGGTTGGAACCCCAAAAGATATTTTTTTTTTTACTTTTAATCTTTTTGGAAAATTCAAAATTTTCCTATATTTCATATAAATGCAGAGAGAAGGAAGGAGGCGGGGTGGAGAAAGCCTGGGAAGGGAGGCACTGAGGGGATGGTGGGCGGGTGTAGTAATGAATGGTGAAGATACAAGATCAAAATTCGGTGATGTAATTTTCCTATCTTCATGTCAATCTTCACATTCATTCTCTAAATGATATAGCTCCTCTTCCTGGAGGGAAGAGCCATACCTGAGACAGACCCCCAACCTTCTGCTGGTGAAAACAGAAGGAAGACCCTGGCTTATTAGAAAGCTAAGAGAAAGAGCTAGAGGTGCCTCCGAGGACGAGGAGACAGAGGAGCCTGTAAGTCTCTAGCTCTGGAAGAAAAAGCAGGTCCCCGGAGGAGGCCAATCACCCTACGCCGGCCGGGGTGACAACCTGGGAAAACCAGAAGCCATGCCGTCCGCCTGATGCAGATACATGTCCCGCAAGCCTGGAAGCTACCTCCTGGCGTCGTAAGATGCCTTGCTTGATGTCTTGCCAGCTCCAGGCCTACATGGAAGACAGCGGCTTGTCTGGTTTGCTCATCAGGCATAGATGCAGCAGCACAGGACATCATCGACCACGATGCGGTTGTGAGCGTGGTGAGTTCTTCATGATCATTCTTCCTTGGGAGAGGAAGCTACACAGTTTGGATGTTAAAAGAGTCTTTAGCTACATAGAGCGACTATGGTCTCAGTTTGACTCTCCAGTTGTCTTCATTTGTGAGAAGTTGATGGCAACCTGCCACCAAGAGATCTGTTGCCAGGTGATTGTGTCCTATACACCTTCTGCTATGAAAACTGGGTAGAACTCCACCAGGCCTGAGGGCTCATTCCAAGAGGTGGTTGCTTCCTGCTGCTGCCAGGATATCCTCTGTTAGAAATTTGTCACAGCCACCTGAAAACAGTCCAGTTTTACCAAGCATTACTCTGGATGTCCAGGCCAGGAGTGATGCTCGGGTTTGGCACAGCAGTACTAGAGCCTATTC
This sequence comes from Neoceratodus forsteri, assembly GCA_016271365.2. Classification (NCBI taxonomy): domain Eukaryota; kingdom Metazoa; phylum Chordata; order Ceratodontiformes; family Ceratodontidae; genus Neoceratodus; species Neoceratodus forsteri. The sequence continues at coordinate 427,707,679 of CM028138.1, forward strand.
CCAAAGCAGGTTCTGGTCCTCCTCCATGGAGGTACTGTTGGTAAGTTCAGACTTGTCAGGAATACAGCGTGTCTTCATGTTTGAAAAAAAAAAATTACCACCTTAGTAATTTTTCTTCAATGGAGTCTTGTTGTTCTGACCTCCCTCCCGCCTTCCTCTCAGAACCTAGTTTTTGGGATGTGTGCAGTGCAGTGTTGACACCCTGGGTGCCCTTTACACCCTCTCATGGGGTGAGATGTTATTTATTTGATTGTTTTTGTGTTTGGGTTCCTGACTTGAGTCTTCCTTTGAGAACCCAAAACATTATTTCTAGGACATGATATGTTGTTCATCCACACCATTGGCAGGTATCCTTGCCGCTTTAAATCTTGCTTGAAGGTCTTCAAGTTGTTCCCCCACCCACCCGGTGGATCACCTCGCCCGCTCTCCATGACGCCTGATCTTCTTACCGCTTTAAGCTCAGGTTTCTCCTTAACGCCTCCGCGCTTGAGACTGGTCTTATTTCTCCGCTTATGGATTTAAAATAAATTTTATGAAGACTTCAGTCTTCTATCCCTCAAGGCTGCGTGGTACAAATCGACCTGATTTTCGGAGATGCCCATGGCAGAAGATGTCTCGATGGATCCACACCCACTGAGTGTTCTATTGTTTAGGCCTTTGGCACGACCCGCAGGCTTTGTGATCTGTGCCATCTTTTCTCGGCTCACGCCCCTAAGATGACCGTGTGTCTGATTGCAACTGGGCCCCGAGAAGCGGCTCCGTGAAGTCCAAGGAGGTCCGGTTGGCGTGTCCGTGGTGTGTGGCTCAAGGATCAGCTCGATGGATGGTCGTCAAGAGGAGGCGTGCGGGCCGTCTTCTCGGCCGCTGCATTTATCCCGCCTCTCTGGGCTCTTCTTACACGTGCTTCTTTAAGGAGCTTTTGTCTGTCCCTTCCACTAAAGGAGAAGGCTTCACGCCTGTGGACCTTATTCTCGTCCAAAAGAGGGACAGGGTAAGTCCTCCGTCGACGCCTGGGAGCGGGAAAGGTCCTCTCTCGGTCGCTGACTGCCGGCTTCGGGTCGCATCGCTGGGCTGCTTTTGGCCACTGGTCCACGGGTGTCCCTGCCAGGTTGCTGGACCGGAGACTCCTGACCGAAGCTTCTAGATTTTTCTCGACTCATGGACGGGCTGTCGCGCTTTAGCAGCCGAGATTCTTCTCGGCCCCCGGGAGGAGTTGAGGATCACGTGGCTCGCTTGTGCCTCCGGTTCGAGCCTCGGATGACCATCCGAGCTGGCGAGTGCCATCTGCCAACACCTCCCGGGCACGACTCGGAAATTCGGATTCTCGGTCCGACTGCTGGGGTCCAGCCATCCCACCGGCTACAGGTGGTCTCGGTCTCGCAGTCGCTGTAAGCGGGCGCCGCTGGCCCTTGCCCTCGTCCCTCCTCGGATTTAGGGAGGCTTCGCGTGAAACTACGCCGGGACGGTACGAGATTTATGTTGCAACAGCCCTGGCCGGGTAAGCCGCCCCGCCGCTTTCCCGCCACAAGTGGTTGTCACCGAGCGGCCGACACAACCTCGACTTATCCGAGGAGCTTGCTACCCCAGGCCGTGGTTGTTCGCTAAACCAGTTGCTCCAATTCGATTCCCGTGGAACCTCCACCTCCACAGCCACTAATTGGGGCCCACCAGGATTCTGGTCGGCCAAGGGTCTACCCCATCGGTTGTCAGTTCCCTCACTCCCGACCCACCCCGGCAGGGAGGGTGTCTCAGGCCGAGGCAGTTTTCGAGGACTCTTTCCGAGTCTCAAGATGATCTCCTTTTTCCCAAGCGACTGGACTTGGAGTCTTCAGGAGGTCAGTCAATGGTCTATAGTTCGCCTGTCCTTCCTAGGACTGCTTCGGCTCATCTCGGCGTCCACCGATGGAGCTCTAACCTTCCAAACGGGCCAGGTATCCTCACTCGGAGATTCTGGACCGATGGCTCCGACGAGGCTCTTCCGTGGCCGAGGCCATAGTGGTCCGCACTGAGCTTAGCGCCCTGCTTGCCCTGCGCCTTCTCGGCCAGGATGGCCAGGAAGTATGTCCCTACCGGGTTACTGTGCCTGTTTGGAACACCTCTGCTGAGGGGTTGATTATACAGCGCTAGCCGCAACGCCCAGGATGTGGACAAACCTCCTGACATGGAGTCCAAGAAATTTGAGATCAGCTCAGGCTAAAAGTCTACGCCAGCCCTTCTCTCGGCTCGGCCAGGCCAGTTCGGCCGCCTCATGGCACATTTTCATGCCCTGTTGGGCTCCCTGGATGAGGTGTCATCTTCATCTTCCGCCGATCTGCAGACTACTGGTTACAGGTGCGGGACCAGGGCAGGGCAGTGGCCAAACAGCAGCTCCAGACTGCTTTTGATATAGGGGACTCATGTGCCAGATCGGTGGCGGCTGCAGTGGCTATACGGTCATGGGCTTAGCTGAGGATATCCATCTTTATCGGATACCCAGCACAAGTTGGGCTGATGTTCCCTTTTGGGACTGAGCTCTTCGGCCCTGGGGTGAAGGTCACCTGCAGAGGATCGAGAAGTCCACTCTACCTTGACTCGGTCTCTTCCGCTAGAAGGACAAAGGTCAGAACCACAGCTTCTAAGCCCTTTCGTCCTCCAGCTCCCCGGCACGCCCGGCCCAGCACGTTAGGGCCAGCAGGCTCGGCCTTGGCATCCCAAACCCAAGCCGCCGGCTTCCCAACAGGTGTGAGGCAGGAGGGTGCGCCCAGAGGTCCCTCGGCCGGTCCCTCCAAGCCTGCTCCAGTGACGGGCTGAGGGGTGTCGCCCCATTCCCGCTCACCTGCCCCTGGGTCCCCCGCGTGGGGACGGCTCCGCACTTCCGTCTCGCCTGGTCCGCTGTTACCACGGACAGGTGGGTCTTGGGTGGTGGAAGAGGCCTGCCTCTGGATTCGAGCAGGCACCACCCTTCAGGCCGCCGCCTCGGGGCATCGATCCCAGCCTCACTGGCGGCTCGTCGAGCTGACATCGCCTCTCCTCCAGAAGGAGGTGATAAGAGAGGTGGTGGATCTCCTTCAGATCCAGGGTTTGTGTCCAGGTACTTCCTGGTTCGAAAGGACGGGGTTACGCCCATTCTTATTGACCTACACAACCTAAACAAGTTCTAAGGTCTCGAATCTTCAGGATGGTGCCCTGGCTCAGATAATACCATCCTTGAACGCTGGCGTGGTGGTTCTGCTCTCTGACCTTGCAGGATTCGCCACGTCCCTATCCTCGTCTGCCTCACCAGAGATTCCTTCGCCTCCGAGCAGAAGGATCCTCTTCTAGTTCCACGCCATGCCCTTCGGCTTGTCTCCAGCCCCAGGTCTTCACCAAATGCATGGCAGTAGAAGACAGTATCTATGCGGCGCCCGAGGGGTCCGGTGGCCCTTACTCTGGACGACTGGTTGATAGCAGCTCCTCCAGGAGGAGGCGGAGGGTCCGAGATCTGGCCCTCAGGTCTGCTCAACTGGGCCTCTCATCAACGAGGCCAAGTCGGAACCTCGAGCCGAAGCAGGTGATTCTATTCATCGGGGCGCATTCTCGACTCTTCGAAGCCAGAGCGCTGCTCCTGGGCGGACAGGGCCGAGGTTCTTCTCCTTTGCTCCGATCATTTCGTGCAATTGCGCCTGTACCGGGACTTCCTGCGCTCCTGGGTCTCCTGGCGCCTGCACCAGCGTGGTCCGTTGGGGCTCAGCTGGAACATGCGTCTCTTCCAGTGGGGACTGGGCCAGCCAGTGGTCACAACGCTACATCCTTGACCAGCTTGTCGGCATTATGGGATGTGAACGCGCCTCCAGTGGTGGACCGCTCCAGATCATTTGCAGGAGGGCATCCTGTCATTCCCGCCCGAGCCGATTTCCAGGTCTCTATCGATCGATGCCTCTCTGATGGGTTGTGGTGCCCATCTGGGGGAACACCGGGCTCATGGCCTCTGGTCCCCGCGGGAGTCCCGATGCCACATCAACCTGCTGGAGCTCCGAGCGGTCCGCCTAGCTCTCACCGCCTTTGCTCCGTTCCTCCGGGGTCAAGTGGTCAGAGTCCAGACGGACAATACCACGACCATGTACTATCTAAAACTGGGCCAGGGCGGGACGCTGCCTCCATGCTTCTATGCAAGGGTTTCTCCGCATTTGTCACTGAGGCAGCCTGGAGGCGATCTCCCAGCTTATTCACGTGGCAGGAGCCTCCAACACCATTCCCTGGCCGATGCCTGAGCCGGATAGGGCTGCATCCCACGAGTGGTCTCTCCTGGAGGTAGTACAGCATCTGTTCTCCCATTGGGGCACACTCTCAGGTGGACCTGTTTGCCTCCAGGAGAACGCGCTTGAGTCTGTTCATGCCCGCCTCAGCAGGGCTCGCTGCAGGGGATGCCTCTAGGCAGTGGACCCCGGCTCTTTTACGCCTTTCCATTTCCCTTGATCCACAAGGTGCTTCTCATGCGCAGGAGGGACAAGGCGCAGGTGATTCTGATAGCCCCAGACTGGCCTCGCCAGTTCTGGTACCCAGATCTCCTCAGTCTCAGCTCCAGGACTCGCGGCAGCTTCCAGCTCGCCTGGACCTGCTCTCAGTCAGTCAGGGAAGGTGTTCCATCCGGACCTTCAATCCCTGCACCTGACGCCTGGTTCCTGAGCTGCCAGAGTTCCAGGCCTGGGTCTTTCCGGACGAGGTCCTCAATGTAGTTGAGGCGCGCCGCTATGAGCTTCACCAGAAAATGTTATGCCTTCAAATGGAAAAGGTTTTCCATTTGGTGTCAGGGCAGGGCTGACCTTCCTCCTGTTCCTTGGCAAGCATCTGACTATTTATGGTCCCTTTCTAGTCAAGGGCTTAGGTCGACGACACTATGGGTGCACTCAGGAAGCTATCTCTGCTTACCGGGCGCTGGGCCGGAAGCAGTCTGGTGGCGAGGAGAAGGTGGTCTGCTGGGCCTTGATCACATTTCTCCAGTGCGGGAACCCCACCTCGTGATCTACTGTTGGTAGCTTCGGCAAAGCTCATGGGCAAGTTTACCAACCTATGCACAGTGTGTTTCTCTCACCTGTCGTGGAAGACCGCTTCTGGTGGCTATCACGTCAGCCAGAAGGGATGGGAGAGCTCCAGGCGCTCCATCGAGTCTCCTTACCTGGTCTTCACAGGGACAGAAGTTGTCTCACTGCCCCACCGAAATTCTTTCCCAAGGTGGTGTCGGAGTTTCACCTAACCAGGTGTTGACTCTGCCGTGTTCTACCCCAATCACACCTCGAGGCCGAATATAGGCTCCATACTTTGACCCTAGAAGGGCGCCGCTTATTACAAAGAGCGACGGCTGAAATTGGGAGAGGTTCGCCAGCTGTTTGTCACCACGCTTGAAGCCGCATCTGGCAGACCTGCAGCCAAGCCGGACGATAAGCAGGTGGGTCACTTCCGCATAGATCTTTCAAGTTGGCGGGCATGGAGTCTCCCAGAGGGATAAGAGCTCATTCTACCCGCCATACTGCTGTAACGGTGGCTGCTTCCAGGGACGCCCCTATCCAGGAAATCTGCAGGCTGCTACCTGGAAGTCAGCAAACACCTTCATTACCCACTACCACACGACCTTGAGTCACCGGGATGCTGGTTTTGGGGCCTCGGTTCTCTCAGTCTCTTTCCAAGTAAGTATTGGGGTGTGCGCTTGCCTCCCTCCTCCCGGAGAACTGCTAGGAGTCTGCCAATGAGTGTGGATGAACAACATATCCATGTCCCTAGAAATACAGGTTACTCACCTGTAACAGGAGTTCTAGGAATGGTATATGTTGTTCATCCACACGACCCACCTCGACCTCCCTGGCTCTCACGCACAACCTGAGCTTCCAGCGGCCAGATCTGGCGCCATGGAGCGAGCCGAGTTATACCACCCGGTGGGTGGGAGGAAGCTTGAAGACCTTCCGGCAAGATTTAAAGTGGCAAGGATACCTGCCAATGAGTGTGGATGAACAACATATACCATTCCTAGAACTCCTGTTACAGGTGAGTAACCTGTATTTTTCTGCCAGTTGGCTAGTAAAAATTTTAGTTTCCACACAGAACACCTAGTGAGTTTTGCTTGTAAAGATCTGACGGTTGCAGTTCGAATAACAACAGGCAGAGACATCAGCCGAGCTCGAGATGAACATTCTATGCCATGCATAGAAAAGTTAACCCATTGTTCTCCGGGGTGGTTTAAAGGCTGGGGCTAACTGCACTTGTCAGAATACAGCAAGACTCCACTAGAAGAAACATAATTACTAAGGTGAGTAATTTTTTCGTCTCTCCCACCCATAGCGCTCCGGACCGCTAGCACAGAGGACCACTGGAGCAGGCGCACACTACGTAGGCAGCAGAGTACTGTGGCTGGCTGCCGGTCGTGGGTCTGCTTCTCCGGTTTCCCCAAGCTGTGCTTGTGCAGCAGTGGGACCGGGAGAATGCCACTCAGTCACTTGAAAGCCCCGTGTAAGGGGGATGGGGTCCTGGTAGCAGTAGAAAGCCCCCTTAACCCCTCCACCTGTGGTGTGCTGCAAATCCTCGGTGACGACATGACATCACCTACAGGCAGATCAAGGCCCACATTGTACACAAATTCTGAACAGTTTCTATGGTAAAGGCTTGTAATTTCCTCAGCTTATACAGGCTCTCTGCAGTTGATTTACCCAATAAAAACCTTTACAGAGACGGAACTAACATTAAAGAGCACCTGATGCTATCAGGAGAACTTTACCAAAACATTTTTTTTTGACACGGTCCAGCTTGTATTTCACATTAGTTCTGTATTCCACCTCCCCATTATTTATTACTGAGGTCATCTGTACGAAAAAAGGATCTTTTCTCCTGAAGAGTTCATCTATTCCCGTTGTTGTTTCTCTACCTGAGTTCATAATGCACTACTTGCAGGATTCATTTCAGATATTTGTCATCTATGTGGGACATTGACCCACCGGGTATAAAAAGTAAGGGTCAAATGAAAAAAATAATGGGTCATATTGTTCCACCGAGCCCAGATTATAAAACAGCAGTATAAAACCTGTATAACAGTGAGCAGGTGTCCCCAAGGTAAAGAAAAGTTGGGTCAAAATTAAAAACTGTGTGCCAGTTGTCCCAAAGCCCCCACCCAAAAATGAACCCTGCTGCTTGTGGCATTACAGTTACTACCATGGCAGCAGAGGATTATGACTTAAAGTAGGGAGTCTGCTATAGAGGCAGATGAACCCTGAGGATAAAGATCATATAGTCTTGCAAATGTTCTTAGTAATAAATACTGGGGAGGAGAAGGAATCTTTAGAATATATATGGAATGGAAGCTGAATGGTACAGAGTTAAGTTTTTAAGGCCTCAACAGCTCTTTAAGCATTATACAATACTGACTTAAAAAAACTAAACAAAATAATTCATGGTGGTAGTAACTAACACATGACATTATGATGCAATACAGACACACAGGTGTTTCATAGGTGATCTGTCTTGAAGGTATTTCACATCCCCATTAGAGATGTGCGAGGTTAGAAAGCTTTGCTGGTTAATTTGCAGATTTCCCTCAGTTCGTGGAGTCAATGTGTGGTGGAATCCCCCCCCCCCAAAAAAATCTGCAAAATGTGGAGTTTGAACTCTACATTTTTGCAGAGGGTCTACACCCCACCCCTACTCTCATTCATTGACATCTCAGTCGGGCGGTCAGTGTGGTGAAGAACGGAGAGATGTACTGGTCACCTGCTTAGGGTCGAGGTGGTGGTGGGGAAGGGGACACAGCCTGGAGGGGCAGCGGTCTGCTAGACTCCAGGGAATAAGTTTTGAAACATCGGGCGGGGGGAGGGACTGCTAGACACCAGTAGGGGGTGTCATGATGTCAAACACTTTTTATCATGGTAATTTTTAAACAGTTATCACAGTAATACAATTATCAAAAACATTTTCAGTGTCATTGAAAATAATTTTTTGTACATAAAAAAAAATTGCTTTTAAACTATTAAATATACATGTTTTTATGAGTAAAAATCTGAACATGTCAAGAAGTATGTCTTTGATGTTTATTTAGCATTTGCTGGGTTGTGCATATATTTCTTTTGTTTTCAAAACATTAAAACATTTTTTAGATGTATCACGTCAACACACAAGATTGTGCTAAAATAAGATTAATAATGAATTGTATTAGCAATTTCATACTTATTATGACCGTACAATGAACAACATACATACACAACACAGTACACCTATAGCTACAACAGTGACGCATAACAGTATGGGAGGATTTTGGGATCAGGAAAAATATGTGTAGTTATTGGGGCTACCAGCCTGGTCACCTGCTGTTCCGAAGGTTGGGGCAGTTGTAGTTTCTCAAGAAAAGTCATAGCTCCTTGGGCGTGCTCCCCCACATTCCCTTGCATATAGTTTGAAATGATATTTCACTAATAACTCCCTAGTGTAGGTGTTATAACTGTAGATTTGTCCTGCTGTGTCTTTAACTGCAGCTTTAGTAGTGAGGCTTTTCTACCGTTGGCAGCCTTGCTAAGAGAGGGATGGGTTTGTTCCCCTACTCACAGACCCTCTGTTTGGCGTAAAAGAGGGAAGTGTTTGTCAAACTCATAAGGAGTATATTAATTCTAACCCCAGTAACACTCATATGTTTATAACTTTCTGCAGTAAGCCTGGAGGGTTGGACTGCCCAGAGAGAATGGAACATATGCAAATGATGGAATTATCTGCACGTGACAGCTTTTCAAATGCTGCTCTATACTAGCTGCCAGTGTTCTAAACTTCCTCAGATTTTACTCTTCACCTGAACAGTCTGGTTGCTCGGAGTGCCGCTCTTTAGTCAACTGCTTGATGTGAAGAAACTTACAAAAAATAATTATAAAAAGGGTCTCAGAAATGCTGCAGTCTGATTGGCTGTTAGGATTCCAACAGCCTTACATTAATCCATGTTATACTGTCATGTATAGCCTGATCACCATGGCACATGGATTCCTTCTGTCAGCATTCCATCCTCTAGCCCTGCTGAATGTTTGGAATGATGCATTCTGATTTTGAACCAGCATTCTTAAACTGTTGGTGGAAGAACTATTTTATTAAAAATCTTCCTCTAAATGAGGAAAACATTGAAAAAGTATACTTTAAACTCTCTTCTTTTGGTGTGTTTTTTTATAATAGCAATTAGGCACTCCCAGGAGTTAGATTAACAGTCAGTCACCCCCTAGGAGTAATATGGCACGAGGCGCACCTAGTGGGTGATTAACAGACTGTTAATCTAACCCCTGGTCATGCCTTATTGCTTAAATAAGTATTGTTCTATTTCATTTGCTGCCTTATATTAATTGTTTTACTATAGTTAAACTTAGTTTTTGTAGATATTTACTTGTTTTTGCCGGTTCCTCACGGTTCGGAATAACCAGGACAGAACCGGGTTAGTTTTTCATATTTTAGGGTTTTCTGACACAAAACCAGTTTTATTTTTGGTTAAATTTAGTTTAAAAGTGCTTTTTTTGTAACCGCACTTTCTGGTTACTGAACCGCTAGTACCGGTTCCAAATTTTCTATTGGTTCGGTTCCTCCGGTTCCAGAACCAACCGCAAGTGCTATTATTTAAATCTTTTTTTACTTGGCAGTTATCTTTATTATCGGTTCAGTGGCAGATAAACCGAAGAAAAAGATTGGTGAACTCGGTTTTAAAAATTGTACACAGTGTAAGGACGTTTGTGCAAAGGCAGATAAGCACATTATGAACATCTTAAAGAGGATTGTCAAATCTGCCTGACTTTCCCTGAAAAAACTATTGAAAAATGCCTCGGCTCCCGGCGGACAGGGCCTAGGTTCTTCCTCCTTTACCTAATCATGTCTGATTGGGCAATCGCGCCCTGCCCGGATCTTCCTGCGCCTCCTGGGCCTCGTGGCGGCCTGCACCAGCGTGGTCTGATTGGGCCCGTTGGTACATGCGTCCCCTTTAATGGGGGCTGGCCAGCCAGCGGTCACAACGCTGCAATCCTTTGGACCAGCCCGTGACAGTAACCCAGGGGATGTGGAACGCTCTCCTATGGCGGACCGTTACAGCACATCTGCAGGAGGGCATCCCGTTTGTCCGCCCCAAGTCGATGGTCTTCTTTGACCGATGCATCTCTGATGGGTTGGGATGCCTATCAAGGGGAGCGCAGAGTGCACTGCCTCTGGTCCCTCGAGTCCCGATGCCATTTTCAACCTGCGTTGAGTCATGCGTTCATTAGCTTGCAAAATCTGCCATCTGCTTTGTGCGGGTCAGGTGGTTCCAGGTCCAGGCAGACAATACCACCACTATGTGTTACCTAACCCGCCAGGGCCGGACGTGCCCTTTGCCGTGCATAAGGAGGTTCTCCGCATTTGGTCGTGCGCAGCCTGGAGGCGTTTTCTCAGCCATTTCGATGGCAGGAGCTCCAACACCCTGGCTGATGCCCTGCCGGATAAGGCTGCGCCACGAGTGGTCTTCTGCCGGAGGTAGCACAAGATCTTTCTCCCACTGGGTCACGCCCGGGCGGACCTTTTTCCTCCAGGGAGAATGCGAACCGAGACTGTTTCATGCCCGCCTCAGCAGGGCTCGCTGTGGGGAATGCCTTTGAGGCCGCGGACCCGGGCCTCTTCTACGCCTTTCCCCCATTTCCCTTGACCCACAGGCAAGGCGAGGAGGGACTAGGTGCAGGTGATTCTGGTAGCCCCAGACTGGTTCCGCCAGCTCTGGTGTCCAGCTCTCCTCAGTCTCAGCCCCAGGCTCCCGAGGCGGCTTCCAGCCCGCCCGGACCTGATCTTTGGTATCAGGGGAAGGTATTCCATCCGGACCTTCAATCCCTGCACCTGGCGGCCTGGTTCCTGTGCGGCTAGTGGCCAGGCCTTGGGTCTTCCGGCAAGGTCCTCGACGTTGTTGAGGCGTCCCTCCAGGAGTCGATCAGATATGCTACGCCTTCAAATGGAAGAGTTCTCCATTTGGTGTTAGGATAGAGCCTGGTCCCTTCTCCTGTTCCTCGACGAGCATTCCAGACTACCTGTGGTCCGTTCTTCTTCTTCTTCTTCTTCTTCAGCAAGGGCTTCGGTCGACGACCCTTAAGGTGCTCCTGGCAGCCACCCCTGTCCTCCGGGCACGGGCCGAAGGCAGTCGGTGGCGCAGGGAAAGGTGGTCTGGCTTCAAGGCTCTCATCACGCTTCCTGCAGGGGAGAATCTCCACCTCCGGTGGGATCTTCTGTTGGTATGGGCTTAGCTCACGGGCAAGCCATTCGAACCAATGCACAGGTGCGATTCTCCCATCTGTTGTGGAAGAACACCTTCTCGGTGGCTACCACGTCAACCAGAAAGATGGGAGAGCTCCAGGCACTTCCTTTGAGTCTCCCTATCTGGTCTTCCACAGGGACAAGGTTATCCTGCGCCCCACCTGAAGTTCCTTCCGAAGGTGGTGTCTGAGCGTTACCCTAACCGGGTGTTGACTCTGCCGGGGTTCAATCCCATTCACTCCTCGGAGGCCGCATATAGGCTCCATTTGGACCCTAGTTGAGCGCTCGCCTTTTCAGGGAGCGTAGGGCTGAAGTTCGGGAGAGGTTCACCAGCTGTTTGTAATCTACGCTGAAGCCGCACCTAGCAGTCCTGCAGCCAAGCAGACGATGAGCGGGTGGGTCACCTCCTGCATGGATCTCCGCTATAGGTGGGCGGGCATGGAGCCTCCCAGAGGGATAAGAGCTCATTTACCGCCATACCGCTGCACGTGGCTGCTTCCAGGAATGTCCCTATCCAGGATATTTGCAGGGCTCCTACCTGGAAGTCGGCACGTCTGTGTTATCCTCACCACATCGACCTTGGTTCACGCCGATGCTGGTTTGGGGCCCTGTTCTCCAGGGGTCTTTATTCCCAAGTAGGGGTGTGTGCCTTGCCTCCCTCCTCCCAGAGATCTGCTAGGAGTCTGCCAGATAGTGTGGATGAACAACATATCTATGTCCCTAGAAATACAGGTTACTCACCTGTAACAGGAGTTCTAGGAATGGTATGTGTTGTTCATCCACACACCCACCCGACCTCCCCGGCTTCGATGCACAACCTGGCTTCCAGCGGGCTAGATCTGGCGTCATGGGGCGGAGCCGAGAGTTTTACCACCTGGGTGGGTGGGAGGAGCCAGCTTGAAGACCTTCCAGCAAGATTTAAAGCGGCAAGGAACCTGCCAGATAGTGTGGATGAACAACATATACCATTCCTAGAACTCCTGTTACAGGTGAGTAACCTGTATTTTCCAAGGGTCCCTCTGGCTCTGACCAGCCGATACCCCCTCTTATTGTGGCTGAACCTACATGTGTTGCTACTTCCACCCCTGAGACTGATGATAAAGCTACCAAGAGGATATCTGAACCGGCTAGCTGCCCAGTTCCCTCTAAAAAAGAACGCAAGCTAAAGCATACAGAACCCCCAAATACTGATCAGGGGACTTCTGTACCTGCTAATACCATGCCTACTCCTCAAGAAATTGCACAGGCTTTTAAAGTCATTCAGGCATTGCAGGGCTTAGTGCCCTCTGCCCAGCAACCATCTGTTCCAGCAGGACAGCCTTGCAGAATTCCCCTTATTGAAGAGGAGGAATACAGCGAGTATGAGGAGGATGAAGGGGAACCCATCTTACCTGAGGTATCCCTCGAACAAAAATTTGGTTCACCCCGTAGAATGTCTGAAGATTTTTCTTCTCATTTCACTTTCGTGAGAAAAATGGCAGATGCCCTAGACATCTCCACAAGAGAAGAAGTGGAGGATGAGGAGGAAATAGAGTATCTGGAGATGATGGGTCTGACTCCCACCAGAGCCCTTCTTCTCCCTGCAGTGTTCCCATTTACGCATAAATGTACGTGAATCACGTAAAAATTACGAAATTCACGTACATCTGTGTGTGAAGGGGTGCACTGCACTAAAGGACTGCTCTCCCACATAGTAGATATGTATGGCTGCTAGTGGGCACACCACGCCACCCCCCTCCCCCAGTTACAGTACCTCCTCTAGCATCGATTGGTCCCTTCAGCAATTTCTCCTACCTCCTCTAGCACTGATTGGTTCGTTCAGCAATTTCCCCCTCCCATTACCCTGCAAGTCGACCTGGCATGTTTTCACTTGGCAGTTAGGTGATGGACGAGCAGCTGGAGCCAACATTGCGGCGGAATTAGCATGCGCGGGCCAGGAGGCGACCTGAATGCTGTCGGCACCTTTTTTCCTCCGGAGATTGACGAGCGGAGCCCCAACGAAGGATGGATCCTCTCAAACATACAGGTATGGGTCTGTCACACTCCCTCTCTCACTGCTGACTACTTGTCTTGCATTTACCGTTAAAGACTGAGCGCGACTGCTGTAAGGCCCAAAGTGTGTCCCCTGCCTGACCAACTACTACTATACTTAACTGTCTGGGTGTTAGAAATCAAGACCAAATTGCCAATTGCTTTACCCACTATATGTGAGTTGCAGCCAGGACTGTAATCGCTGGGCACTGGACTGTGGCAGTATCGTTTGTGGCACAAACTGCTGTAAGCAGGGAGGGTAACTGGAGTTGCTACGGGGAGAGGGGGGCGCAAATGTGCATGTTGTGGTGCGAGTGAGCCCAGGCCCAGAAAGGGGCTTGACTCAGTTGTCTGGGTCTTTTTTTTTTTGTTCTTTAATCCGTGAGTGACCAAGCTGTGGTCAGGAGTACTCTGGTCTCGAAATCGGAACAGAGTTGCAGGGACACAGATAAGGGGTTAAGAAATGAGCGGCAGCTGTGGAAGTGGTGGGGTGGGCAGATTGTTCATTGTGGCTGTTTGGTTTGTGTGGCACAGCAAAGTAGCGGGACCCTAACTGGAGTTGCTGCCGGAGGAGTCACGAATGCACATGCTGTGTAGATCATCTACAGTGTGTGTGCATGCACTGTATGCCAGGGTGACTGAAATACAGTAGCTGGCCAGACATATAGCAGGCATATGCATCTGAAGCCCTGTCACTAGTGCAGCTGTGCAGCTACTGGAGTTGTACTTGCTACTTCAGCAATGAGCATGTGTTTCTGCTTCCCTAGTATTTCAAATGGCTTGCACAGTTAACTTATACCAACTCATTTTTCTACACTATGCTACCAGCCACTTAGTGTATCTAGTTTATCTACTACCTGCTCCAATACGGATTTGCTAAACTAGCTGGTTGTTATGAATGTCGTAATGTTTGCTGGTTATTTTTCTCTTGTCTTGCTGCCTTTTTTTTTTTTTTTAAACTGGACTAGTACTCTGCACAGCATGCATACTGTCTTAAAACTATATCTCCTGACATTTTTTAAAAGGGTATGATGTACCCTCAAATCTCATTTTGTACCCCTCAAAAATTCTGACAAGGGTGCACTGCACCCTCTGTTTTGTGGCTGTGGTGGGAACACTGCCTCCCTGTGAACAAATTCTTTAAAAAAGATGCTGTAAAATTGTTGCAGACCCCAAATTGTGCCCCCCCCCCCCCCCCCCCGTAATAAGAGGAGAGACAAGAAATATCAGTTGGAGAGGGAAGGGGCAGAGTTCCTTTTTCCCCATCCAGATCATCAAGGGGTCATTCAGCAAGCAGCCTGTGATAAGGCCAGAGTCCCTCTGGCATCCCATCCACCAGATAAGGGCTCTAGGAAAATAGATAGTATGTCTAGGAAAGGGTACCTGTCAGCCTCTCTAGCCGTACGACATGCTAACTTTCAGGCCTATGCTGTCTGTCACAAACCCACTCGGCAGGTCAGGCCCTCTACTCCCAAAGTGCCAACCTCTGAGCGTAGTCTTGTGAACAGTTTAACAGAACAGGGTAACCCTCTTGTCTGTTTTGTGAGTTCGGATCAACCTTTGGTCTCAGGTCTTGGAGGGATTCAAACTGTGAACCTCTTGCTAGCTGCATCAATGCCAGGCTCAGATATTTCTGTCTTGGGGGAGGCGAGATATCTTTGCCTACGGGTACCTAACCAGTTCTTACAAATAAAAGAAATTCAAAGACAGACCAAGTATGCTCTAAAAAGAGTTTTACTCAACTAGATAAAAATATGTAAAACACAAAATACAGAACTCATATCACAAGACATACAAATATGTTAAAAGAACAAGGTTTAAACAGTGCAAATTTCTACTTACAGTACTTAGATTTGACTCTTTCTAAATACCTGTTTTAAAAGTGCTCACAGATGTGTCCTTGTCAGAGTCTAGATAAAAGTGTCTCTGAAGGGAAAACAGAACAATAATTAAAAAGCTGGTTTTCTCCACCTATTTTGCATGAGGTCACCTAGCTCCTCTGTGTCAGAATATATAAAAAACATATATCTATAAAAACAGGATGTCTTTTCCCAGTATTAAATTCTGCAACCTCAGTATGATTCATGTTCTGCAAATGACATTTCTTTGATCTTAATGATAAGCTTACCCCTTCCAGGACATGAAAGCATCTTTAAGATTTTCACACCAATATATCACAACCTGTTTTTCTTCCTCTGGAACCATCATAAAATGGATATGATCTTCCATCTTAGCAACTACAGCTGTAATTAACTCAGAAAAACAGGAGACCCTTGATTAAGGCCTTCCATTTAACACACAGTATCTAAAACTGTGTGTGTGATCTCACATGCTGTTTTCAGCATTTTCTCATGGCTTTCATCTTTCAGCTGAAACCTGTGGGAGTGAGTGAGGTCATTTCAAGAGTACTAGATTTTTCAGCAGAGACAGTCAGTAATACATTTTATATTTAAAAAAAAAAATGATACTGCACTCAGAACTGGCTGTCCACGTCACAATTCCTCCCCACCTAGACTGAATTTGGGGATTCTATCCCCTACATGGGATGAGCTTCCCAAATCAGTTCACTCTTCATAGACCCTAGACAGCCCATCTGAGTTCTGGTTCTTCGCTCCAGCCCTATGTATGATTGTCAGATCATAACCTTGCAAAGCAAGACTCCATCTTAGCAGTCTGCCATTGTTTTTCCCCATGTGCGTCAGCCAAAGCAGAGGGTTGTGGTCAGTCTGCACCACAAACTGCTGCCCATACAAGTACGGCTCTAATTTCTTTAGGGCCCACACTATGGCAAGACACTCCTTTTCCACCGTGGAGTATGCTTGCTCCCCTGGGAAGTAACTTCCTACTCAGGTACACTACTGGGTGATCTGTCCCTTGGCTAGATGTCTGACTCAGTACTGCCCCAATACCCACATCTGAGGCGCCAGTATGAACTATAAAGGTTTTGCTATAGTCAGGAGTTGTCAAAACAGGAGCACTGCACAGTGCTTCCTTTAGTCTGGTAAAGGCTTCCTCACAGGCTGGGCCCCAGATAATTTTCTTTGGCATCCTTTCTTTGTCAGGTCAGATAGGGGAGCAGCCAGGGCACTGTAATTGGGTACAAATTTCCTGTAGTAACCTGCTGTCCCTAGAAAGCTCCTGACCTGCTTCTGGGTTTCTGGTTTGGGCCACGCCTGGATCACCTCTATCTTTAGTTGGTTAGGATGGAGTTGTCCCCGGCCTACCACATGCCAGAGGTATGCCACCTCCCCCATGTTCACCTAGCACTTCTCGGCTTTGACAGTGAGCCCGGCCCTCTCTGTCTTGTCCAGCACTTCCCTAAGGTGGGATAGGTGTTCCTCCCAGCTGGTACTGAAGATGGCAGTGTCATCCAGGTATGCCACGGCGTACTCCTCAGCACCATTCAACACCTGGTTCACCAACCTTTGGAAAGTGGCCAGGGCGTTCTTCATTCCGAAAAGCATTACTTTAAACTCAAATAAGCCTATCGGAGTGATGAAGGCCGACTTATCCCTAGCTCTGTCTGTCAACTGTACCTGCCAATACCCCTTCGTCAGGTCAGTGGTCGTAAGGTAGGCTGCCCCTCCTAACTTGTCCAGGAGTTTGTACGTCCGGGGCATCGGGTGGGTGTCTGACTTCGTGACTGCATTCAGTCCATGATAGTCCACACAGTAACGAGTTGAACCATCTGACTTAGGTACAAGGACTACGGGTGAGGCCCAAGGGCTGTGGGATCTCTGGATTACCCCTAAATCCAGCATCTCCTCCACTTCCCTCCTAATGTCATTTTGGGCAGCCTCTGACACCTGATATGCTGTCCGCCGTATGGGCGTCTGTGTCCCTGTCTCCACCTCGTGTATTGCTAAGTTGGTAAGTCCAGGCTTGGCATTAAACAGTGGGCAAAGTCTGCTAAAACCTCCCTTACTTTCTGGATCTTGTCTGGCGCCAACTGGGGAGACAATTTTACTGCCTCCACAGAGGACTCCCACTTACTTTCTTCCAGCAAGTCCAGAAGGGGGTCTCCTTCGTCTGTCCCCTCCCCATGACTACACACTGCAAACACCATGTCAGCCCTGTTTGCATATGGCTTCATCATGTTGACATGGTACATCCTTTCTGCCTGATCTTCCCTTGTCAATCTTCACCATTCATTACTTCCTGGGTGTAAGCCGGAGGCGCGCACCCGTCACGAGGAACTTTTTAGAAGTTGCCTAACGGCCCGCCTCGAAGAGCACGCCATGCGCGCGGGCGGCCGTTATAGCTTGAATCACTCCTCCAACTCAGTTCTGTTTCTCCCGCCGCGAGGCAGCACCTGTTTCGGAGCGTCCATTCTCCACTGCGTCAGCGACTCCTCTTTTCCACACACTCGACGCCGATCGGTAAGACCGTTCTTTTTTCCTTTTAAAGCGGCGCTGGGTGTGTTTTCCTGCTGTTTTTTCTTGTTGATTTCGCGTTATGTCCGGGTCCGGAGCTAAACGTGTTTCGAAGACGGGCCGCGCCCCTATGCGTCGGTGTTACTGTGGCCGGCATTTCTCCGTCTCGGACCGGCATGACGTTTGTCTTCGTTGCCTGGGACCCAACCATGACATGGATTAGATGCGCGCCTGTTTCTCCATGGACCGCCGTGTCCTCGAAGTCCAGGCATTCAAGCTCGGCAAAGCCCGCCGACTTCGAGGGGCGGCGGTCCGCTCAAGGATTCTCAGGTAAGGTCTCTGAGCCCTTCCCGGGTCCCTCCGGGCCCTATACGATCACCAGAGGAGGAGGTGCTCCTCGTCTTTCTTGCCGAGGAGGCCCCTCTGCGGTGTCGAGGGGGCGTCATAGTCCCTTCCGGGGCAGCGAGGCGCTTCGACACCCGCTTCGGCAGTCACCTCGCCGGAGGTGCAGGCTCCCCGATGGCCGGGCCCTGCGTCTTTGGGCTAGCTCGGGTGGACCCTGACCGCCTTCCAGGCGCCGTTTCGGATCCTAGCGCCCGTTCGCCGTGCCGGTGATCGAGCAGCGCCCGTTCAACGCCATTTTTGAAATCAGCGCCCGTTCGGCGCCGGTAATCAGCGATGCCGTTAGCGGTGCCGCTTTTGAGCATGCGCCCGTTAGCGGCTTGCTCGATGGACAAGCGCCCGTCGGCGGCTGCCGCCTTCCCGGCAGCGCCCAGCGCCGTGGGCCTGGTCCTTCCTCGCGGCGGTGCCGGACCTGCAGCCAGCGCCGTTAGGGAGTGTGGCGCTAGGCCTGGCTGCTACCCGGCGTGAGGGGCGGCGGGCGCCTCCCGCTTGGTACCAGGGCGCGAGCGGCCCGCAGCCTCGAGGACCCCTGGGGTGGCCAGCATTGAGGTCCTGCTGGTCTCGTCCTCCTCGGAGGCGATGATTCGAGCCGTGGACCATCCTGGCACCCCCACTCTTCCAAGTCTGGGTCCCCGGTGGCTAGAAGGTGCCAAGCGGCGCAGCGGGCCCCTCCTCTGTCCCCCCACCGTCGCCTCCTGAGGGTTCCCGGCTGGGGGTGGCGGGAGCCCTAGGGGCAGGCGCGGGGGTGGCGCGGGGGAGGCTCCCCTCTCTGGAGCCCGGTGACAGCTGCCTTCACAGGGGTGCTGTCACTCTCTGGGGACAGGGGACGCTGGCGGGTGAGGGAGGAGGGCCTCTCTGGAGTCCGAGGGTCGAGGGCAGGGGGTCTGCTGCTCGGTCTTCGCCCGGCCACCTCCGAGGGCCCGGTGAGCCGAGGAGTGCAGAGCCTCGCCCCTCCTCCCGGGGTTCCTGGGGTGTCCTTCGGCGGCTTTGTGCGGACTGCCCTTCTGGATCCATGCAGTCCAGGCGTGCGTCACGGGAGGGTTCTCCCAGGGCTCTTCCAGGCTCCGCTTCCCCCCAGGTTCCGTTCTGCGGCCTGGTCTGATTT
Source organism: Neoceratodus forsteri (assembly GCA_016271365.2). Classification (NCBI taxonomy): domain Eukaryota; kingdom Metazoa; phylum Chordata; order Ceratodontiformes; family Ceratodontidae; genus Neoceratodus; species Neoceratodus forsteri. The sequence continues at coordinate 427,726,816 of CM028138.1, forward strand.
CCGGGATCCCCCTCTCCAGGGGCTCCTTTCCCCGGATTCCAGAGCCCTCGCGGAAGCAGTTTTCCTCAGCGGAGGTGCCCTCTCCCATCTCTGCCTTCACCACCCCCCACTCCCAGGCCATGTCGGCCCCTACGGGTCCCGTTATCCTGGGAGCAGTTCCAAGGGGTTCTCTTGGCCCAGCCTTCCCCTCATCACGTTAGGCAGTACATGCATGAGTAGGTCTTCGGCTCTCCCCACCGCCGCAGGGAATCCTCTGGGCATTCAGTTCCCCATCATCCTCGTCTCCCTCCTCCGAGGGAGAGGAACCCCTGCTCATCTGTCCTCCGATGCTGATTTCACAGAATATCAGGCGTTTCCTCTCGAGGATGGTGAGGATCTCAGATTTCCCCTCGTTCGAAGAGACAATACCCGAGCAGGGAGGCAGCGTGAATTCCTTGGTGAGTTCAGTGCCCAGCATCTGGTGGTACCTTCCTGGCCTATCCCCTTCCAGGGCGTCTATCCGGTCATGGCAGTCCCCTGCCGCTTCTTCCAGCCCGGCGGACTGCCAGCGTGGTAGTGTGCCCCTCTGAGTCTCTAGGTTCCCTTCCCAACCCGTCCTCCAGGTTTGGTATACCTAGATACTCTCCTTCTGGGCGCCGTTGCCTGGCGCGCGACCGTCACGATTCGGACTCTCGGATTGGGCCGTTGGAGGCGAAAGTGTTCTCTTCTGCTTTCGTCGCGAGGTGCTTGTATTGCATCACATCAGGCTCACCACGCTGCCTACAACCGGCATCTGTGGTCGATGATGTCCCAGCTGCTAGCATCTATGCCTGATACAGACAAACCAGACAAACCGTTGCCCTCTCCAGCGGTAGGCCTGGAGCTGGCAAGACGCAAAGCAAGGGCATCTTCGAGCGCCAATGAGGTAGCTTCCAGGCTTGCGGGGACAGCGATCTGCATCAGGCGAATGACATGGCCGTCTTTCAGGTTGTCACCCTGGCCCGGCGTGGGGTGATTAAAGCTCCGCCTTCCGGAGGGGACCGTCTTTTCTTCCAGAGCTAGGAGACTTTTTACAGGGCTCCCTCCGTCTCCTCGTCCTCGGGAGGCACCTCCTAGCTCTTCTCCCTCTTAGGCTTTCTGAATAAGCCAGGGTCTTCTCCTTCTGTTTCTCACCAGCAGAAGGCTGGGGGTCTTATTCCCTCAGGGTATGGCCTCTTCCCCCTCCAGGGGAAGAGGAGCTTGGTACTCACCCAGGAAGTAATGAATGGTGAAGATTGACAAGGGAAGATAGGAAAATTACGTACCTACCGTAATTCTTGATCTTCTCTTGTATCTTCACCATTCATTACCCTCCCTACATCCTCAGTGCCTCTTCTGTGGCTTCTCCACCCCTCCCATCTCTTCCTCTCTGCATTTATATGAAATATAGGGAAAATTTCCTAAAATTTTCCAAAAAAAAAAAAGACAAAAGTAAAAAAAAAAAAAATCTCTTTTTGGGGGGTTCTAAAATCAGAAAAATTACTTACTCTAAGATTCATGGGCCATCTGTGGATTGCATTGGCGATCAGACTGCACAACTTTCTCTTGCTATTCTTATAGCAAAGATGCCTCTGAGTTTTTGGCCTGGCTCAGGCTATTCAGTTTTGATCCTGCAATCCAGTGTTCAGATGTTGCCCTGAAATCCCAGATTCCCCCTCTATTCTTATCTTGCAGAGCAGAGGGACGAGTCGTCTGTTCCTTTCTCTTTTAAAAAAAAAAAAAAAAAAAATGCTGAGGGAACTCTCTAAACTGCTGTAGGCATCTTGGTATCTAGATCATGCATCTATAAAAAAAAAAAAAAAAAAATATTTTTATCTGTAAAAAAAAAAAAAAAAAAAATGGAGAAATCAAACAAGAAAGCAAATGAGAAGGTAGGTTATCCCTCTGCGCTGTTTTGCTAGTGGTTTCTCCCTTTAAGTGTATCCTCCTGGACAATTTTACAGTAGAGCTCTGCTGACCATATCCAATTTTAGCCAGCCTAAAGCCTTGCCGGCCTTAGCCAGTCAGTCTGAGTCCCATTTCTATCTTGGCATCCTGAAGGCTTACATTTCTATTTCCTAAACCCTGAGCAGCGCTCTCATGCCTGCTGGGTTTTATTCTTCCTCGGCTGTCCTCCACTTAAAGGCCCTCCAGCGACCGGGAACTCCGAGGTGGGTGTCAAATACAATGGCATGTTGAAGATGAGGACTATGCCCTCTAAAAGTCTGTCTAGCGAGTTAGGTGAACCTTCTCTTCCAGCTCTATCTCCGAGGAGTTCTTGCTTCCCCTTTAGTGAGCCTTCAGCTACAAGCTAACTTATGCTCGTTGGGCCTTCTAGTCCCTTCAACATCCCATCTCTCTTCTCTTTCTTCTTCTTCTTCCTATTTTTCTCATTTCCTTACTCATCTCTCCTCCTAAAGTCGCCCAGGTAAGGAGGCCCTGCACTCCTAAGGCTAGGGATGTTCTTATCTCCTCTGTCCTTCCTCCATCGAGCTTATTCCTTTTCAGTTCATTCTTCCTTGCCTTTGCTATCCCTCGGCTATCTTGCCTCGCTATCTATATTTTTCTGCTTTCACTTTTGCCTCTCCGGCTCACAGAACTGAGTTGGAGGAGAGTGATCGCTATCTAGCAGCCGCCCCTCCGCTGCGCCCTTGGCCGCGTAGCGTCGCTCTCGGCCAGGCGTTAGGCAACACAAAAAAAAAAAAAAAGAAGCTCCCGTAGTGAGTGCGGCGCCTCAATCTTACACCCAGGAAGTAATGAATGGTGAAGATACAAGAAGATCAAAAATTACGGTAGATGCGTAATTTTTCCTTTCTGTCAGGTAACTCCACAATGTAGTTCACATCATTTACCTTCCTAACTGCTTTGTACGGTCCTGCCCACTCAGCTTGCAGCTTGTCTTTCCAGACCGGAATAAGGACCATGACTTCCTGACCCACCATGTGCGAAGCGAAGGCTCTGGCTCTGCGGTCGTACCACACTTTCTGTTTCTGTTGGGCAGCTGCTAGGTTGCTCTGGGCTGTCCCCATAAGTTACTTCAGCCTTTCCCTAAACCTTACGACATAATCCACAATGGGAGTTCCCTGGGTGGCCTGCTTGCCTTCCTAGTCCTCCCGGATCAAGTCTAGGGGCCCCCGTACCCAGCGTCCATATAAGAGTTCGAAGGGGGAAAATCCTGTTGACTCTTGTGGCACCTCCCTGTGTGCAAACAGGTGTGGAAGGTATTTCTCCCAGACCCTCCCATGCTGTTCAGCAAACGGCCGGAGTATTGACTTTAGGGTACCATCGAATCTTTCCACAGGCCCATTGGCTTGTGGGTGATACGGTGTTGTGCATCTCTGCACCACCCCACACTTCTCCCATAAACATTTCATCAGCTCCGACATGAAGGAACCCCTTCGATCGGTGATTACCTCCTGTGGAATCCCAACACGGGAGAAAATCCCAAGTAAGGCATCTGTTACTTTGTCTGTCCTCAGTGAGGATGAGGGTGACTGCCTCTGGTGCAGAGGTAGCATAATCCACCACAGTCAGGATGAATCTCTTTCCTGAGAGCTGGAGATATTCAAGGCCCACAATATCATTCCCACCTCTGGATAAAGGCTCACTCCACTATGGGCAATAGAATCAGGGCAGCTTGGGTTTTCTTGCCCACCTTCCCTATTTCTTGGCACCGGTGACAAGACCTGCAATACTCCTTCACCTACTGGGTGAAGTTAGGCCAGTAGAAATTCTGGGCTAACCGCTGCGTACTGCACGCGATTCCCATATGACCAGACAAAGGAATATCGTGCAATTTTCAGCAACTGCTCACGATAACCCTGGGGAACGACAAGCTGCCTGCCTAGCATCCCTCCCTCCTGTCTGCACTGCCTGAGTATACATGAATCCATTTTCCCAATAAACCTTATGTTGGCCGTCACCTCCCTGTGCACCATCCGAGTCTGCCCAAGCCCTCAGCTTCTCTAAACTAGAGTCACTTCTCTGAGCAGCTGCAAACCCCTCAGACATTCCCAAGGCATGGGACAGATCCCCTTCAGTCACTAAACTAGGGTCCCTAGCACTAGCGTCAGGGCCATCAGGATCACTGTCAGTCCCAACCCTCTGACAATGGGTCACCCCTCCCTCTTTGGAATAACCTTCCATAGCTGTGGGACACTTGCTTCCGGGACATTTTATCCACTTTTCATCAGTCTCCCCTCTGGAGACACAGGCTGGGGAACCAGCCTCTCAGTGGTTTCCACACTGGTTTCTGTGGGGTTCAAGGGGACTACAATTTTCCCTTGCAGCATGGCTACAGGTAGCTACATATCACCATCCCTGCTGGAGTTGTTACCTAGGATCCCATCCACTGCACTAATGTTTTGGCTACAGCCACCTGTTGCACAATTCCCCCTGTTTCACCCAGTCTGGGAGAACACTAGCAGGGAGCAATGTTTTCTCCCCTACCCATAAAATCCTGTACAGTAGCGTATTTATTGGATGTGGCCCAGCCCAGGCTGTACTGGATCCCCCTTTCACCAATGCTCAGGGATGCCTTTGTCCCTTAACCCCTGCGTCTGTACCATTCCCCACCCATGACTAGGTACATATGTTCCCTCATGTGTTCACTGGCATGCTTCCAGGGGACACACAAATAGCCATGTGTTTTAGCACCCTGTTGTGTATTGTGCTCGCATTTTGGGGCACTGTCTGGCAATATGCCCATTTCTTTTACAACCAACATTCATTTCTTCTACTCAGAGAAAGCTTTTCTTTGAAGAACCTCAGGGGCTAACTGATTTCGGTGGAGGCAGTGGGGTTTAAGCTGCTCTGAGAAGGTGTGCTTTTCCCTTTTTGAGCTGCCATGCCTGACCCATTTGCTCTCAGAGCAGGTCTGCTATTGAGTATAATGGTCCAAAGGTTCAGCAGGCCTCTTGCACTGTTTGGGATCTCAGCCCTCTAGCCAAGTTTTAGCTCTGCTGGCAAGCCCAATAAAACTTCTAATAAAATCACATTTTCAATTTTATCAACCAAGGTTGCCTCAGTTCCCTTCCCATAGCAGTTTAAAACTGATGGACCCATTGGCTAGCTCCTCTTAGCTCCTATCAGGGCTATACTCACAGGCTTGAGTTGACTCTGTGTAGTTCAGCAGTTAATTCAAACTTTTTAACAATTAAAAGCTTTTGGCTTGGGTGTAATCATTGCTTTATCATTATCCGTTTGACCCAGTGCATCGAGGCTTTCCAGTAAGTAGTGGGGATGGCTGGAGCTCCAGGACTCTCTGGAAAAATTTAGCCTGAATACAGACTTTTCAAAAAAAATTTTAAAAGCATCCATATCTTCCCCCTCTTTAAACTCTGCTATTAATTTGGAATTCAATTTGTAACCCAGTCCTGCAATCCCAGTTAAACAAAGCCACTTATCTGCTCTGGTCCAGTGGTTGAAGTCGTAGCTTCTCCAGTTCGTGTTGCCTCTGGCGTTCCTCTCTCTTCTCCTCTGTAGCTCGCTGGCACTCATGCTCCTCACGGTCTGCCTCCCTCTGTTCCCTGTCTGTCTCCCTCTGTTCCCTGTCTGCCTCTCGCTGTCCTCTCTGCCTCTCAGCACATTCTTGCTCTGCCTCACAGTCTGCCCTCTGCTTCTTCGCTCTCCCTCTTGGCGTTCCTCCTCTCTCTTCTTCTGGAACTCCAGCTTGCATCCCTGCACAGCTCAGTTTGCAGCCTGAGTACCTCTGGATTCAGGACCACACAGTGACGTCCCTGCTGCTGTGGCCTTCACGACAGTGGCCCTGCTGTCCTCCTCATGGTTAAGATGGACCATATAATCCAGAACAGTAGGCAATTCAGCAGAGTCTGGAGAAATATTCTTCTTAGAACACCAAATGCTGAATCTTTTCCATTTGGAGTTGTAAGTCTTTCTGGTGGAAGGCTTCGAGAAGCCTTAAGGATATCCAGAACCCCTTGGGAAAGATGCAGATCTGCAAACTCTAACTCTTCAAGACCATTGAGATTGAGAGACTGAAGACTGGGGTACCAAATCCTCCCCTGAGAGGATGTTAACAGGTTGTAATTCCTGGGAAGAGACAGGGAAGATGGACTGCTAGGGACAGCAACAAGGGATACCATGGCTGTCTGGCCCAGTCTGGAGCAATCAGAATCACTTTGCATGGTTGTGACCTTATCTTGACTAACACTTTGAACAGGAGAGGAAGGGGAAAAGCATACAGAAATTTCCCTTCCCAGTTCAGAATCAGAGCATCCAGGGGACTGAGCCCAAGACTGGGGTCTGCAACAAAAGAGAAGTTGGTGATTGTCTGGGGCTGCAAAAGATCTATCTCTGGAGTGCCCCATCTTGAGAAAATCACTTTCAACACCAGAGGATCTAGGGCCCATTCGTGATGGCCCTGGGATATTCTGCTCAGTGCATCTGCTAGGACATTGTCCTTCCTGGGAGGTGAACTGCTATCAGAGAGGTTTGCAGGGAATAGGCCAGGGACCACAACTTCATTGCTTCTGTGCACAAGGCCATGACCGAGTGCCTCCTTGCTTGTTGATGTACCACATGGTGGTGGTGTTGTCTGTTCTGACCTGAACCACCTTGTTCTGCTGATTTGGAAAAAGCTTGCAGTGCCAGAAACACTGCTCTGAGTTCAAGAGACTGATGTGTAGAAGAGATTCCTGAGGTGACCACAGTCCCTGGGTGGTAAGATCCCCAAATGGGCTCCCCAGCCCAGAAGGAAGCATCTGTGGTGAGGACCACTGAATGAGACTGAGTGACAAATGGAACCCTTGTCTCAAATTGTCCTGATCCTGCCACCATTGCAGGCTTGGATCAGAGGTTGAGTCACTGGGATTAGTTTGGTAAGGAATCCTTTCTTTGGGACCAAAAGCTCTTAAGTGGAACTGAATGTCCCTCATTTGGAATCTTGCCCTTGGACCACTGCTGTGGAAGCTGCCATGTGGCCCAGTAGCTGAAGAAATGCCTTGCTGGTCGAGACACCTGAAGGGTGAATGAAGAGGCCAGTTCAGAGCTCTTGCCCTTTCCAGGGAAGGAAGGCTCTTGCTTTACCGTATCCAGCTCTGCCCTATGAAGGTGAGGAGCTGCACTGGTTCGAGAACTGACTTTGGTAGGTTGAGAAGGAATCCTAAGAAGTGAGCACTTGCTGGGTCACTTGCAGGTGTGACTTGACTTGGTCTGGGACTGGCCCACTATGAGCCAGTCATCCAAATATGGAAAAATGGAAATCTTTGTCTTCTTAGGAAGGCAACAACTACTACCAGGCACTTTGTGAAGACCCTTGGGGCTGATGTTGAGCCAAAGGGCATTGCTCTGAACTGATAGTGGCCTGAGGGCAACTGAACCTGGTACTTTCTGTGGGAGCACCTGATGGGAATGTGAAAGTAGGCATCTTTGAGGTCCAGGGAGGCTAGCCAGTCCCTGGCCTTAGAGAGGAAGGATAATTCCCAGAGTTACCATCTTGAACTTTGGCTTTAAAAGATGTTTGTTCAGATATCTTAGGTCCAGGATGGTGCGCACTCTCCTGTCTTTTTGGGGGTTAGGAAGTACCTGGAGTACAGTCCTTTGCCCCAGTGTAGGGTAGGTACTCTCTCTATAGCTCTTAGAGCTAGGAGAGAAGAAACCTCTGCCTCTAGGGCAAGGGTCTCTGAGAGATTTGCAGGTGGAAAAGATCTGGCTCTCATCTTGGGAAATTTTTGAAGCTGAGAACCAGTCCCTGACTTACTACTTCCAGGACCCACTTGTCTGATGTAAGAGACATCCAGTCCTGGACAAAGTAAGCCAGCCTGCCCTACTGGGATAGGAGAATCGACCGGGCAGACCCATCAGGGTGTCTGTTTGGCAGGAGCTTTAGGCTGAGGGGTGGATGCAGGCCTGCTCATCCCCTTCTGCCTCTCCCTCTGAAGAACCCCTCTGTGAAAGGAAGAAGAGGCCTGTGCTTGGTAAAAGGCTTTGGAAGGCCTGCCCTGCCCTGGACTGCTGCCTTTGAGAGTTGCTTGCCTTTCCTTGCCTGAGCACTCCTGTAAGTGGTCCTGTATTCATCCATTTCTTCATGTAATTCTCTGTCTGCTCCCAAACAGAGAATTACCCACTACAGGAAAATCCATGGCCTTAGCCTGGGTATCCTGTGAGAGGCTAGTACATCTGAGCCAAACCATTCTCAAGAGCCACAGATGTAACATGACTCTTGATACATCCTGGGTCACAGCAGCATGCCTGAAAAGTACATGGTAAGAACTTACCGTAACAGTAGATCTTCGAGAGAGGCTCTTGCAGTGGTAATTACATATAGGACTGGCGGCGGCGGCAGGACCTGAGAAAATTTCTAGCTGCTGGTCCTGACGGACCGCCCCCATCAGGTGACCGGCGTCATACGACGTCGGTATAAGAAGGCGGTCCCGGACGCCCGCCTTCCAGTTCTTTCCGCCACAGGCCAGAAGGCCCGGACGAGAGAAGCAGATATTTCCTCAATGGAAAAGGAGCTGAAAAGCCTAGGGGATGGAGGGCGGAGGTATTACCTACTGCAAGAGCCTCTCTGAAGATCTACTGTTACGGTAAGTTCTTACGTAACTGTACTATCTTACTGAGAGGGCTCTTGCAGTAATAATATATAGGACAGAATCCCAAGCAGTCTGGAACAAATGAAAGGCACGGAGGAGGAACTACTCAAAGTAGCAAATAATCTAGCAGGTCTCAAGAAAGGAGGCCTTGCAAGACAGCTAACCCAAGCCTGCTCTACGGCGAGAGGCAATGTCCAAACTGTAATGTTTAGTAAAGGTATGGACTGAAGTCCAAGTGGCGGCAGCACAGATGTCTGCCGAGACACGTTCTTGAAACAAGCATGCAGAGCTGTACTCCACAGGTGGAGTGACCTCTGACTTGACCCGTAGGGTCTTGTTGTACTTGTCATAACAGAAAGTGATGCAATGGGCCAACCATTTTGATAGGCATTGCTTAGAGACAGCATTGCCTTCTCTTTTGTGAGCAAAAGAGACAAACAACTGATCAGTCTTTCTGAGATCCTTCGTCCTATCGGTGTAGTATCTCAGAATCCTGTGAACATCCATGGTATGGAGCAGGTATTCTCCTTGATTGGAGTACTGCGTGAAGAAAGCAGGTAATTCAATAGACTGATTCAAGGTAGATTCCGCTACCACCTTGGAAGAAACTTAGGATTGTATGAAGAGCTACTATTCTTTGTGAAAAATCAGATAAGGATTTTGCACATCAGAGCCTGAGCTCGGAAATTCTGCGAGCAGAAGTAATGGCCACCAAGAAGAGCGTCTTCCACGATAAAACTTCAAGTCTGCGAAGCCGCAGGCTCAAAAGGAGGAAGGTAAGTTTCTCGAGGACAAAGTTCAAGTCCCAAGGGGAGCTGGAGTCCGGACAGGGGCCTGAGATGAAGGACCCCTCTGAGGAAAGTTTTGGATACCTCCAGCTGGGCAAATGCCTTTCAGTGAAAGGGACATGGTAGGCTGAAATAGCCGCCATATGGACTTTCAAAGAGGAGTGACTGAGACCCAGGTCGAAAAGATGACGCATGTACTCAAGCAGAATGGTGCACAGGGCAGGAAAAGGGCTCCACGTTCCTGGACGCAGCCCAGATAGAAAATCTTTCCATTTCATGGCGAGGTGGACCTAGTGGAGGGTTTTCTAGCTCCACCAGAATCTCGCCACCTAGGAGAAACGCCAAAGCGAGATTGAGCTAGGTCTGCAGGAGCCATGCATGAAGTTGAAGGGACTTGAGTCCCGGATGGACCAGGGTCCCCTGATCCTGGGTCAGCAATCCTGGAGATAAAGGAAGAAAGAGGAGGAACCTCTGAGTATTGTTGTAGAAGAGAGAACCAGATTTGCCTGGGCCAGAAAGGAGCGATCAGAATCATTCTCGCTCCTTCTAAAGCAAGCTTCTGTAACACACGAGGGACCAGAGGAATTGGGGAAAAGCATAGACTAATCTGTCCTTCCAGCTTAGAGATAGAGCGTCGCTCCAGAAAGCGCCTCGCTCTGGAGCGAGCAAGCAAAGATTGGAAGCTTTGCGTTTTGGGAGGAAGCGAACAGGTCTATCTGAGGAGTCCCCAAATCTGGAAGATGCTTTTAGAACTTTTGGTCCAATTCCCACTCGTGGTAGAGCCGACGAGCTTAGTCTGTCTGCCAGGACATTGTCGACTCCGGAACATGGATCGCCGTGAGGTGAAGGTTGTGAAGCGTTGCCAATCCCAAACCCTCATCGCTTCCCGCACAGGGGTAGGACCGAGTCCCTCCTGCTTGTTGATGTACCACACCACGCACATGTTGTCCAGTTTGGACAGCTAGGTGACCGGGAAGGATGTATTGGTGAAGGGCCTGGAGAGCATACAGCACTGCTCGAAGCTCGAGCACGTTGATATGGAGAACTATCTCCAACTTTGACCATAGGCCCTGGGTTCGGTGAGGACCCAGATGGGCTCCCCAACCTTCGCCTGAAGCGTCCGTGGTCAGAGTCTGATCGGGGAGGATGAAAAAGGGACCCCGGAATAGGTTCTCTCGAACCATCCACCATTGCAAGTCTCTTACCATCGGCGAGGAGATCAGAACCAGATGATCTAGGTCGTCTACCGTTGATCCCACTGAGATCGGAGAGTCCACTGAGAGATTCTCATGTGGAGATGCAGCATGAACCTCCGGGATGGCCGCCGCCATAAGCCCCAGTAGACTGAGCACTGACCTCGCGGGACCCTCCTGTGTTCCGATAGGGAGGAAATCTGTGACTGGAGGAGGCCCCTGTCCGGAGGCAGAAAGGCCTTGCACAGTGTGTGTCGAGAATTGCCCGATGAACTGGAGCCTCTGTGAGGATCCAGGTGAGACTTGGAATGGTTGATGGTAATACCCAGGCCAGTGAAAACCTGCTGGGTGAGGGAGAGAAAATGCAGGAGTTCCTCCTGGACGAGGCCGCCAGGAGCCAGTCGTCCAGGTAGGGAAAACCTGAGCTCCCAAAGAACGCAGGTGGGCGCTACCACCGCCAGGCATTTGGTAAAAGACTCGGGGCGAGGAAAGACCAAAGGGAGCGCCGGAATTGGTAGTGGACCCCTGGAGCATGCAAACCTGAGGTACTTTGGTGCGAAGGGCGAGATGGGATGTGCAGGTACGCATCCTGCATATCTAGTGCACAAAGCCATTGGCCCGGCCAAGCAGGGGCAAAAGGGTTTGAAGGAGAGCATCCTGAACCTCTTGTATTCCACATACAGGTTCAGAGAGCTGAGATCGAAATAGGTCTGAGATCTCCGTCTTCTTTGGTACAAGGAAGAAGTGGGAATAGTAACCCGTCCCGTAGAGGTGAGGGGGACGGGTTCTATAGCCTGTTTCAGAGGAGCAGAGATTTCTTCCCTGACCAAAGGAAGATGGTCCCTTGAGTAAGAGGAGTTCAGAGGGGTGTGACGGGAGGTTTCTGTAGAAACTCTATGGAGTGCCCCTCTGCTATGATCTGAAGCACCCATGAATCGATGTTATCCTCTCCCAACCCGGAAGGTGGAGGAGAACCTCCCTCTACCGGTTCCTCAGGGCGTCCGGAGGCGGTGGGAGGGAAGAGTCAGGTGGTGTGAGGCAGCGCCAGCTGGGGCACCCGTTGCTTTTGGGCGGCGGGGCCTGGCAGCTGTGGGGCCCGACGTTTAGTGGCCCGCCTTCCCTGAGGTTTCGCTTGAGGCCGGCTGCGTCTGCGAAAGGGCGGCGCTGTGGGGATGGGGCGGTACATTGAATCAACAGATTTAAGGGCCGTCCCCTTCTCCTGCAAATCAGTGATGATGTCCTTGACATCACCACCGAAAAGCACAGAACCCTGAAAGGTGCTTCTTGGATGCTGACTGCACCTCCGGGACCAGACCTGACACCGGAGCCATGCATGACGCCAAGACTTACGGCGAACGCAGAGCTCCAGTCCTCGCGGTGTCCACTGCGTCGTAGGTCATCCTCAAAATATGACGACTGGCCGAGCGAGCAGAACGGACCAGGTCGGCCAACTCCTGCTTGACTTGGGAGTCAGGCAAGAGTCAATCTTAGATTCCGCCTGGGTAAGGACGGCCTTCTGGTAATCCCCATATGTGCTACATAGTTCAGGGCCCTAATCCCCAGTGTGGAAGAAGCGTAGATCTTCCTTCCATACTGATCCAGAAGGCGAGATTCCTTATCCGGGAGACGAGCTCAAGTGTTTGGGTGTGCTGACCGGCCGTGAGCGGCGCTAATCACAACCGAGTCTGCAGGGGTGAGAGTCTAAAGTCTACACCCTCCGGAGCCTGGTATAGCCTGTTTGACTTCCTGGGAAGTGGGGCTAAACCGACGGTTGCTTCAAATAGTGGAAACAAGGTGGGCGTGAGGCTCGATCCAGGGTGGCACTAGGGTAGGAGCCGTGAGGGGCAAGTCCAGATGTTTGGCGAGTTTAACCCATTGAGGATCTGGCTCTAGGAATGCCACTGATGGACTTCCTGGATCTTCCTGAGCAACTCCGTGAAGGAAGGATCCTCGGAGGAGACTTCGGAGGAGTCCTCGGCGGGGCTTGGACGAGGCGTGGCTGTCGTCTTTCTCGGAACATCCACCGGAAGCCTCCGAGGAGTCGAGAGAGAAGAGGAAGAATCTGAAGCAGAGTAAGACTCCCTAACTCGACTAGGGGAGGCAGGGTTCCTTGGGGAATCCCAGAGCGCGTGTCCTGCCCTCTCTGGATCCAGAGGCAGCGAGATCCGGAGGAAGAGAGGGAGTGTGCCATCTGGGGCGTCAGGGAGCCGGGTGCACCGTCGCCATAAAGCTCTCGCTTCCTTGGTGAGCTGAGCCTTGGCCTCAGCCCACCAGGAGGCAAGAGTCTCCTGAAGATCCACGCGGCCTAGGGGCGGTAGAGGAGGAGGGGATAGGTGTATGGAGGAAATCCGTAGGGGAGTATCCGTAACCTGGCTGCGGGTATACTGGAGCCGGGTACTGCAGGTCGAAGGAGTCGGCACGGGTACTGCGGCAGGATACGTGGACCTGGGAAAACCGGCGTCGGATATGACCGCGGATGCCCAGGCACTGGAGGAGCTACGAGCAGATGGCCCAGCCGGGTACTCCGCAGGCGGATCAGTGGGATAGGCCCGTGGGGTGGAGGGCCGATGGAAGAGGAATATCCCCGCCGGCGCCAGAGGGCCAGTATCTGAACCGCGTCGGTGAGGCGGTGTCGGGGCAGCCGGAGGAGCCGGGCCGGCGTCAGGGAGCCGGTGTCAGATCCGGCTCTTCAGGAAGAGGATCGGACGGTAGCCCAGGGTCCCGAGCCTTGTCCAGGGACGGAGGAAAAACCCCGGGTCGGGCAGGGGGACTGGGCTCCCCTGATGGCAGTGAAGGCTGCAGGGAGCCTGGATACGACAGGCCTGGTGAGGGTCTGCCCTAGGCTCCGAGGCCGGCGCCGCCGCAGGAGCCGACGGTGGCTTATGGGCGAATCCGGTGGACGTCAGAGGGTCCCTCATCGGGCCCGGGCCGAGTATGGGAGGAGGCCCGGTCCGGGGGGCACTGCGTGCGCCGCCGAAGGGTTGAGCGTCTTAGCAGCCTTCTCCGGCGTGCGTCAGAGAAGCCGGACGTCCGGCTTAGGGTGCCCGCACCAGTATGACCTGCGGCGGTACAAGGGGGCTAGAGTCTCCTTGCTCGGAGACACCCGGGCGGGCTCAGACGCCAACCTAATGGTGGGCCGACGCCTCCCAAAGCCTTGGAGGCTGCGTCGGGCGATCCCCTGAGGGGATGATACTTTGCCCGTGACTCCAGCCGAGTCGCGGGAGGAGGGGCCTTCTCCCGTGCCTTCCTTGTCCCGCTTCTTATGCCCTTCAGGGAGGTTGATGCCTGCCAAGTTTCTTCAACTCCTTCTCCATCGTGGACATCTTCTTTTTGAGGAGATGGGCTTGAGGGACTGCTGGCATCGCTGCGGGTGGCGCGTTGAATCAAGGCAGTGCGACACTTGTCGACCGCGTGGTCGGGCCTAAGCAGAAAGGCAGAGGGAGTGACCGCCTTTGTGAGGCAGTTGGCGCCGTGACGAGTCGCACTATTCTTTGAAGGGACGACATAAACCGACGTTCACCTGACGAAAGAAGAATAAAATTCTATACTGAAAACTTGTTCAGAAAACAGACGAAGTAACAATTCTGAGCGATAAGAACTTAACAGCGGCGCTGCGAGCTGGCGGCGGATAGAACTGGAAGACGTGCGTCCGGGACCGCCCTTTATACAAGTCGTATGACGCCGGTCACCTGACATGGGGCGGTCCTCGCCAGGGACCGCTAGCTAGAAATTTTTTCCATGGGTCCCGCCGCCAGCCGGGCGCCAGTCCTATATGCTAATTACCTACCGCAAGAGCCCTCTTGAAGTAAGATCTTTAGATGCCTCAATCCCATCTACAGCCACCTCCTCCAGCTCCTTAGCAAGCTGGGGGAGCCTGTTTAGCCAGTGCCAGTACAGTGTCCCACCTGGACTTCTGGTACCTGGCTGCATAAACCATATAATTCACCTGCCTGAGTCCCAAGGAAGATGCCATGTACTGCTTCTTTGCCATGGCATCAATCTTCCTGAGTTCTTGTCTGGGGGTGTGATGCCAAGGGAATGCTTGCCTTATCACAGGCAGAAGCCTGTACAACCCCAACATGGCTGCATTGCTGATAAAGGAACACCGTATCTGAGCCTGAAAGAGTATACCTCTTGTCCATTCTTCTATCCACAAGAGGTGTGGAATTGGGAGACTTAAGAATTTTTGTGTCCGTTTCCCAAAAGATTTGTCGAGGGAATAGACAGTCTCCTGGACTCTGGGATGTCCATCATCTCTACATAGTCAGGCTCCTCCTGATCCTCCACTGCTTCCCCACAGGAAGCTGGAGGGTATCAGCCACCTTTCTGTAAAACATGAAGTCGTGAAGGGACTCAGAAAGCCTAGGAGGAGAAACACCTCAAGGTCTGTCTGGGGAGATGTCGGGTCAATAGGCACATCCACACTTTCACCATAATCATCTTCCAACTCTCCTTCCTCCTCAAACTCGGTTCATAAAATTCTTCCAGGGTATAATCTTGAACCGGGGAACCGACCAAACCGAGCCCCTGCCAAGGTGACAGATCAGTCGGAACTGCGGAGCGATTCCACACTACGAGGCAGTATGGCGCAGTGGGTTAAGGCTCTGAGCTGCAAATCTGAGACCTGGGTTTGAATCCCACAGCCCTAGGTGCATACTGTGTGACCCTGAGCAAGTCCTTAACTTCCTTGTGCTCCCAGGTTGCACCTGCAAACAAGCTTTCAGCTTAGTGTGTCTCACCTGGTAAAATAATTGGTGGTGTGTGTAAAAAGAATCGCTTTGGCTATTACTTGGCGGTCGAGATATGAGATTCTAGCCGAACAGTCGTTTGTCATTACATTCTTTTTGTCGGAACGATTCTCGGAATCGGCTCTCCTTGCCCGAAAAATATCGCCCTGGTCAGAGGGCACTCCTTCTGGTTCGGTCTGAACCAAACCAGGCTGGCTATCCGGGTCAGCGGACTTATCGCCCCCTTCCTCAGTCTACCTAATCTCTTTCAAGGGTAGATTTGGGCACATTTTACAAATTTGGCAGTCTGAATTGAGGTGGTCAAACCCCAGACAATAAACACAGGTGGTGTGGGATCAGCCTTAACAAAACCTCCCACACACACTGCAGTGTTGAAACCCAGTGGGCTCGTTTTTTCCTTGGGTTTCTCAGACATAGCCAACCTAACCAACCATTCTTTTTTCGGCAACAGCCAGGCAAGACTTCCCCTATCGGTTCCTGACCGTAATACGGTCTTGGAAAAACATACCAAAACCGTTTTTTTTTCAGAACCGATACGGACCGGTAACCACACACTAAAGTAAAACACAAATTTATTTGAATGATCGGTTCAGCCGAACCGATCCACACTTTTACAAGTTCCACACAGAAAACAGAACAAAACCTATCTAGTACTCACGGTACCACAGACAGAGACTTGAACCGACTATGCCGAAACAACAATTTCGGTAGAAAACTGACCGAAAACCAACACTTCAACCGACTTTGAACTGAGCAGCAGGAGAAATCTCCGGAGCGACTGTTCAGTGAGGAGGAGTAAAGAATCTGACGGTTGCAGTTCGAATAACAACAGGCAGAGACATCAACCGAGCTTGAGATGAACATTCTATGCCATGCATAGAAAAGTTAACTCATTGTTCTCCGGAGCAGTTTAAAGGCTGGGGCTAACTGCACTTGTCAGAATACAGCAAGACTTTATGTTGCTTTGAAAAGGGTGTTGTATTACGGGTGTCAGCTGCGGGAGTAGTCCGTCAGCCAGTCACGCTGCCGGAAGTATTCACACATGTGTTAGAGCCGCAGCAGGACAAATACTGAGAACCTGGGGCTCTGACTGCATCACTATTCCAGACTAATATAAGCACCGTAAGTGTAAACCCTACCCTGTACCTATTGTGCTGGTAGTGCTTGTTTGTAACAAAGGGAGGTCAAGACTAAACCTGAGGCTGCCTTTACCCCATCCGATTCAAGCAGTGGACTCTGGTATTACCACTACATTTAATTGTGTTCATCCTGAAATACATCAAAAACTCTAACTTGTGTGCTGCTAGTTTGAATGAGATGTTGATACAGTACTCGTATTAATAATTACTGTCTGCTACCTGAGATTGCATAACTCTTGCCGTTTACTACACAATGTTGTATTCCATGAATTGGTTATCACAGCATATTAAGTGGAGGTCTAGGTAGAAAACATTACAGGGAAACGGTAGAGCAATCCAATACAGTTCTACCAGGGTGATCTCTCGCATGTAAGGAGTGAGACTGCAAAAGTGCTCCAATTCAAAATGGCACAGAGAACAATATATGCAGCTCTGTATGTGCTGGTTGTGCTGAGCTCTGACCATATGCTGCATCAGATATGCCAGGAATATGTGCAAGGTGCAGATACATTGCAATATCTGAGCATGTCTGAATTACCCACTGATACACTTCAACACTCCTTAATATATTTGCAAGGTCTCAGGCAACAAGGGAGGCAGTATAGCGCAGTGGTTTAAGGCTCTGAGCAGCAAATCTGGTGACATCTAGCAGACTAGACCTGGGTTTGAAACCCACAGCTTCCACTTGTATACTGTGTGACCCTGAGCAAGTCACTTAACTTCTCTGTGCTCCCAGGTCGCACCTGTAAAAATCTTTCAGCTTAGTGTGCTACTCCTGGTTAAACTTAAAAAAAAAAAAAAAAAAAAAACCTGTACCATCTAATGATGTATACCAGTACCAGAGGTGTTCAAATCAAAAACTTTTATTACTTGCCCAGCCATGACTGTAGCTGAATTTTCACTTGCCCTAATTACAATGAAATTAGCTGTTTTGTACTTGCCTTCAATTAAATTTACTTGCACCCGCGGACAGGGCAATAGGATTTACATACCTTGACAGTACCCATATATGTTGTACCAACCCCTTGATGCCTCTGTTTCTAGTTAACTTACTCATGTGTATAAAGCTGTAGCTATCAGGGATATAGAGAAAAACCCTGGCCCCATTATACCCAATACTTGGATAGCCACCTCCAACAGGCCCATATGGGACACCACTAAAGAGCTAAATTAACACATGTAAACGAATAGCTTAAGGCCAAAAATACATGAGCTAGAGGCCTGGATGAGCCTATATTTATTTATTAATAGTATCGAATTACAAACCTTTGAGTCACAGACCTTTTCAAAGGCTCCACGTCGTGTATATTCCCGAATGTTATTGCAATTAGTGAAACATGGCTCAAACCCCATATACTAGACCATGAGGTTCACTTAAATGGGTACAGGTCCTTTAGGAAGACAGAATGAGAAAGAAAGGAGGCGGGGTTTTGATCTACATAAAGTCCACGCTAATGCCTCACCTGCCTTGATACTGGACCTTAGCCCTCTGAATGTGAGACTGTATCTGTAAATCTTTTAGTGGTGGGAATAAACCACTTCTCATTGGAGCTGTATGTAAAACTCTCCCAGGACTGCCACTGAATCCTCAAGTCCTTCATACATATACTACCTACCCTTCCCAGAGGTGAGGCTGTTATCTGGAGGATTTCAATATACATTGGGGCCCCACATAATGATGACCTTTAAATCCTCCTACTAGAGGCCAAACTCACCTAAATAATACTGGAACCAACCAGACTAAATATTAAAACTGGTAACCACACCCACTCTGGACTGGCTCTTAGTCATTAATCCTGATAGATTCAAACTGGCAGGCACCTTTGCAGACTCGTTGAGACCACTCCTCACGTTTGGTATATGGAGAAATAACACCCCAACCCGAACATTTTGGACCAGGGACTACTCTAAACTCGACCCATGCTCCTTTCTTGAGTACCCTGGCCAAGGTCAATCTGCAACAAATTAAGCTTGCTTCCCAACCTTGATAAAGCCCTTGAATATTTTGTTAACTTCTTGTCTCCGCCAATAAGCATGCCCCACTAAAACAGATCAGGGTCAGAGGACAAGAAGCCAGGTGGCTTTCTAGTGACCCAAGGAAACTCATGAGGGACAGAGACTGGGTACATTTAAATCTTCAGGGCTATGCTTAAACTGGCAGAAATACAAGGAACTCAAACAAATGCAAAGTTGAGTTAAAAGAGTAAAAAGGACATTTCAGAGACCTTCAGAAAAGAATCTTTCTGATTCCCCAAAATTCTGGGCACAAATTAATACTCTTATCAAGGGCTGCAACAAACAAGAAGGGTGTGATAGTGTAGCAAAAGGAACTTGTCACAAGAACCTTGTTGATGCCTCGAAGCTTTAAAACGTTCTTCACAGAACTGGATAAGTTCAAGACATATTGCCTTGGGCTACCTAAACTCCCAAGATACCAATAAAGGTAATCCCAACCCCCGGTACTTTCACTTCAAATTAATCTCCAGAAATGAGGTCCTAAAATTACTAAAGGGATCAAAACCCATGGAACTCGGGTATGTTAAACTAGAATCTAAGCTATTAAATATTGCAGCCCTAGTGATTGCCGCACCAATTTAATGGTTATTCAACCATTCCCTCCTAGAATGGAAAGTTCTCTCTCTGGAAAGTGGCCCTGGTCACACCTATTCACAAAGGTGGATCTAGGAACTCGTAGAAAACTACCACCCAATATCCTCCCGTCCAGTCTAAGTAAAGTGATGGAGAGGTTGTGTACAACCAGATAGTGGAATACGTTGAGAGACAACATATTTACTGCCCACAACATGGTTTCAGAAAGAACCATGGAACAAATACTGCCTTGGTAAATCTCCCACATATATATTTTCTGCTCTGGATAAGGAATGCTCACTAGTGCGGTCTTCATTGATCTCACCAAAGCATTCAACCTGGAAGATCATCAACTACTCCTTGCAAAACTAAAGCAGATCGGCCTAGATAGTCTTACGGTACACAATGGTTTACAGACTATCTCCAGGGAGGTCCCAACTAGTTAGATGGCAGGGTGTTATACTGGGAGGAGATCCCTCAGGGATCAATCTTTGGGTCTCTGTTATTCTCTTTATTTATTAACAAAATGCCGACTTTCTGTGGTGAGGCAAAGATAACCCTGTACACAGATGATGTAGTCTAAACCGGTCCACAAATGACCCTGATGCCCTTAACAGACTGCTCTCCAGAGACGCCAAGGAACTGGAGGGATGGCTAAATAATAATAAATTGGTCCTAAATAGCAAAAACACAAAGCAATGCTATTCATCTAAAAACCTTGGACCAGACAGGTCTAACAAAAGTACAGTTATGTAAGAACTTATCATAACAGCAGATCTTGAGAGAGGCTCTTGCAGTAGATAATCACTTAAAGGACTGCGCCGCCTGGCGTCAGGACAACACGGGAACTTTGCTAGTAGTGTCTGACAAGGTACTGCCCACTCAGACGTCACATGACAGACGCCAGCTTGATACTATATAGTGGGCGGTCCCCCGCCAGAGACCTCCAAGGGTCATAGACAGGAAAATGGGAAGAGGCTCCTGAATCCAAAAACTGCTTTCTGAAAGAGAGCTGTAAATAAAGAGGGGAAGATGGGAAAAGGTTACCTACAGCAAGAGCCTCTCTCGAAGATCTACTATTACGGTAAGGTCTATGTAACTGTACTATCTTACTCGAGAGGGCTCTTGCAGTAGGTAATCACTTGCAGGACTGAGTCCCAGGCAGTAAATAGTCCAAGGGACAAGGAAAACATGGGAGGCTGGAACATAATCCCAGTGGAAAACCAAGAAATTAGGACAGGAGTCCCTGAAGGACTGTTAGTCCAAAACCGCCCCTATGCCTAGAGGCAATGTCCAAACTGCAGTGTTTCATGAAAGTGTGGACAGAACTCTAAGTAGCTGCCTAGAGATGTTTCTGAAACAGGCTGTGGAAGCAGCCATACCAATGGTAGAATGTCCTTTACCTGTCCCGGAAGGACTTTACCATACTTCTGGTAACAAAAAGTAATGCAGTTTGTCAGCCATTTTGAAAGGCACGGTTTGGATACTACATCACTCCCCTTTAGCGTGAAACAAAAAGCTGATCCGTCTTACGGACATCTTTTGTCCTGTTCATGTAATAACGTAAAATTCTGTGAATGTCTAATGTATGCAAGATGGCCCCCCATTAGAATGCTTTCGAGGTAATATACTGGCAATTCTAGAGATTGATTAAGGGTGGTCTCAAAACAACCTTAGGAAGAAACTTAGATTTGAGTGCAGAGCCACCTGGTCTCTGTGAAAATCAAATAAGGCAACTTACACATCAGGGCGTGAAGCTCAGAAATTCTACAAGCAGAGGTAACTGCAACTAAAAGAGCGCTTTCCAGGACAAATAGCGCATATCACAAGTACTTGCCGGCTTGAAGGGAGGTAAGGTCAATTTCTCAAAAGAAAATTAAGGTCCCACGGTGGAGCAGGATTATGCACCAGGGGTTTCAGATGCAAAATACCTTTCAAAAATGTTTTGGAGGCCTAAGCTGAGCCATTTGTCTTGCCTCCCACTGAATCATGGTAGGCAGAGAGCGGTTGTTAGGTGCACCTTCAGTGACAAATAGCTCAAGCCCGATCTGAGAGATGTAGAAGATACTCCATAACCTGGGAGAAGAGCACAGAAAGGATCCAGATCTTTAGAAGTGTCCCAAATGGAAAAGCGCTTCCACTTCATGGCGTAGGGTAGTCCTGGTAGATGGCTTTTGCGCCTCTACTAAAATTTGAGCTACCTTGGGAAACCCCATTCCTAGAAGCAGCTATGTCTTGATGTACCGCATGTAGATGAAGGACTTTAGCCCCAGATGTACCAGTGTGCCCTATCCTGGGTCAGGAAAGCATAAGACAGAGGTAGAGGAATCAGGGGTTGGCTGCTAGCAGCTGAAGCAGCGGGAACTAGATTTGTTGAGGCCAAACTGAGCCATCAGTATCATCTGTGCTACTTCTGACTGAAGCCTGATCAACACACTCTGTAATACTGGAAAGGGAAGAATGCGGACAGAAATTTCCCTGTCAATAAAGCGGCAGTCGTCTAGCTAGAAAGCACTACCAGGACTAGCGAGCAAAACCTGGGAAGTTTTCGTTTGATAGGACTACGAACAGATCTACTTCAGACAACCCCAAAGGTCGAAGATGTGATCCACAACTTCTGCTTTAGCTCACATTTGTGGCTCCTACCCTAGTGCGACTGAGATGGTCTGTAAGAACGTTCTGCCGCCTGGGGCGTGGACCAGCAGGAGGCGGACTCTGTGCAGAACACGCCCAGTTCCAGACCGCATTGCTTCTCTGCAGAGAGTGTACGAACGGGTGACCCCTGCTTGTTGATGTACCACACCGCACGTTCTCCATTTGGATCGACAGGTTTTCTTGTAGAAGGATGTGCTGAAAAGTCTGAAGAGCATAAAGCACTGCTCTCATCTCTAGCACATTTATGTGCAGGTGTGCTTCTACAGGTGACCACAGGCCCTGGGTCCTGTGGCGTCCCAGATGTGCTCCCCAACCCCATCCCCATCCCAACGCATCTGTAGTCAGTATTTTGGAGTGAGGAGGGTCTGAAAGGACTCCTAGTATTATATTGCTGAAGTCCTGCCACCATAACAGGTCCTGTTGCATTAGAGGCTGGACATGAGGACCAAACTGTCTAAGTTGTCCTCACTCTGATCCCACTGAGACCTTAGAGTCCACTGTGAGACAAGCATGTAGAGTCGGCCTAATGGGACCGTAAGGATAGCCACTGCCATGAGGCCAAGAAGATGGAGAACTACCCTGGCGAGATGTGTCGGTTGGAAGATACCAGCTTGTCCTGCCTCTCCAGGGTGTCTACCGGTCCAGGGGAGAAAGGCCATAACCTGCACTGTGTCCAACACCGCTCAATAAATTGAAGGCGTTGGGAAGGAACAACCTGGGACTTGGGTGATTGATCGTGATACCCAGGCGCTGAAAAGATGCAGAGTAGCTGATAAGGAAGCTTCCAACCCCTCCGTTGATGGTGCTGCAAGGAGCCAATCGTCAAGGTAGGGAAAGACATAGTGCCTCTGACTCCTCAAGGCACCTGCCACTACTGCTAGGCATTTGGTAAAACCAGGAGAGCGGAGGACAGGCCAAAGGGAGAGCTCTGAACTGGTAATCTCCCTTGGAAAAAAACGTGAGGAATCTGCAATATGGATCGGAATATTGGGATGTGTAGATACGCATCCTTCATGTCCAGGAATAAAGTCATTGTCGAGAGGAGAGGCAGAAGGCATTGTAATGTCAGCATCCAAACCTCTTGTACTCTCTGAAGAGGTTTAGGGTACAGAGATCCAGAATCGGGTAAATCCTCGTCTTTTGGGTACCAGAAAAAGTGGCAGTAGAATCCTTCCCAATCTAGTTTGCTGGCACTGGCTCTATTCTTCTTTTGAAGAAGAGCGTGATCTCCTCCCATAGATGGGATATGCACCTTGGGTAATGAGAAGACCTCGGTGGATTGTCTGGAGGTTTTTCTCAAAATTTGAGAATGTGACCA
The DNA here is from genome assembly GCA_016271365.2 of Neoceratodus forsteri. Taxonomy (NCBI): domain Eukaryota; kingdom Metazoa; phylum Chordata; order Ceratodontiformes; family Ceratodontidae; genus Neoceratodus; species Neoceratodus forsteri. The sequence continues at coordinate 427,749,798 of CM028138.1, forward strand.
AGTTTTATTAACTGAAGCATCCAGGCATCTGTTGTGATAGACTCCCAGTCGCCTCATGAATCTTCCGCCCACCTGTTCCTCTGACAGATGAGGAGGAGGGAGGGTGGTCAGCAAGTCAGGAATGGGGGGTGGGGGAGAACCATTCCCGAAGCCCTTTGTGTTTTCGCTGGAGGGGTGAGCAGTATTGGGAGCCCTACATTTAAACTGCCGCTTAGGCACTTGCTGGCTTTTCATCTGGCGTCTATTTTGTCGATGAAAAGGACATTTTGTTGTTTTCGGTCGATACATGGCATGGACCGACGAAAGAGCTATACCTTTATCCTATATGCTCGTAATAATATCCTGGGCATACCCGCTTGAACAGGATAAAGCCTTTGAAAGAGGCATCTTGGATAGTCAACTGAACATCAGGGGGCTAGGCCCGATACTCTTAGCCAAGAGTACCAGCAAAGGCTCACAGCTGTGCACTCTCTAGCGGAGGAATTCACCACATCGTAAGTGGCCCGCAAAGAACCACGTCCAGCCACCTTGGCTATTTTATGGTGTTAGTCAAGGATGACTTCATATCAGAGTCTGGAAGAGCCTCGACAACAGGCTCGAGATGGTGGAAAAAGGACTTCTGGTACTCTAGCATGTGCAAGATGTAGGTCAGAGCACATATTGCTAGAGTAAACAGCATAAATTTCCTCCTGAGCGGTCCATTTGCCTGGACTCCTTGTCCGGGGAGGGGGAGTACTGAGGTGCTTAGGCTTAGCAGATCTATCATGGGTTGCCGTGATGACCACCAAGTCAGCCTTAGGGTGCACACTAAGGTGGTCCTTGTCCTCTGGAGTCCTGGAAACCCGGTCGACTTTCTTTAAAATGGCAGGGATGGAGGAAGGTCTCTGCCATATGGTCGAGGATAAATCCTCGTGGGCTTTCACCCATGGAGGAGGAGTACGGACTTGTATCTGTAAAGTCCAAATGCTCTGCCAACCTTTGTCTTTTGGGGTCCAGAGCCTCTGACTTCCATCCTTGGGCCTCTGCACGTGCTTGAGGAGGCCCATAAAGGAGATATCTTTGGGTGGTTTTGAGAGTTCAGGGACTGGTTCCTCAGGGGAAGGGTTTCAAAACCCGAACCGGCGGATGAGGAATCAGAGTCCACTTCAGAATCCTCGAATCCTCTGGAAGCTTTTCAGGAATCGGGGATCTGGCTCCTGGTGATCCTTCAGGCGTCAGGGGTTGCACAGGAGCAGACAGACAGACTGGCGTCAAGTACGAGGCAGTACTGGAGAGGCGCCCTAGGAGGAAGGAGCTAGGCAGCCTACGTCCGAAAGAACAGGATGCCTGCTGTCTAATTCTGTGAACAATTGGGTTTTGGTCTCACACCACCAAGATTTTATGATCTCCCTAAAATCCACCCGAGGTTGAAGAGGAGGTGGAGGTTGAGTAAAACCAGATCCAGGCCCATGTCCCCCAAAGCTAGAGGACGGATAATGGTGTGGGTAGCCTGGTGGAGGATAGTAACCAGGGTAGCCTGAGTAACAAAAGGCCAACGAGAAGGATCCGCATCAGGGCTGATGGAGGATAGCCTGAGGGTGGATATCTCAGCAGAGCCCCACTGTCGTAAAGCCCGGTCAAACCTAAATGAGAGCAACCTGGCGGCCTTAATGGAGGGTACCCAGATGGCTGCCCTGACAGAGTGTATGATGGTGGCCCCGGAGGGTAGCCAGAAGGGGCTCTGCGGGAGGGTAGCCTGACGGCGGCCCTGATGGGGGATAGCCTGACGGTGGCCTTGACAGAGGGACACCTGGCGGTCCCTACAGGACAGCCCGATGGACCTGCGGGAGGAAAACTTGGCAAAGGTCCTGAGGGCAAAATACCCGTGGGTGCCGGGGGCGATGGCGGTCCCGGCAGAGGAAAGGGGACCTGGGGCACTGAGGAGCAGGGTCTGGCACTACAAAGGCAGCGTCAGAGCCACCATAAGGCCTGTTGGCAGCGGAGGAATTTCTGACGGAGCAGGAGACTGGGATTCTCCATGAAGGGAATCCCAGGAGACCCTTGTCCTCCAGCTCTAGACAAAGCTAACGCCCAGTAGCATCATGTCAGAGCCTGATGGATGCAAAGAGGTTGTGCGATTGTCGAATGGTCCAACAATCAACTGATCGACCCAAGATGTGCAAGAGTCAGGGCTCAAACTCCCGACTTACCAACCTCGACCAGGCGCTCACGGAGGGTCAAGCGGCTTATCAGCCGCACCTGCAGACTTGGGAGACCGGGTGGAAATGGGCCCAAGAGCGGTGGCCTCGGATGAATCCGAGCAGCCCGCCATCACGTAACCAGTGGCGCCCCCAACCTGCTCTTGAGGCGGGAGCACAGGCTTGGGCGTGGTACTCACCCTCCCAGAAGAGGCCGGTCCTCCGTCAAATGGCCCGTGGCGGCTTTCTTGGAGGGTGAGACTGCTCCTGGTCCCGATGCTTTTCTTTATCTCTTTTTTCCTTGAGTGGCTCCGTTCATGAGGAAGATCGCTTTTCAGCTTTTAGCTCTTTCTCTGTAGAAGCCATTTTTTCTTTCAGGAGATGGAACTAGAGACTGTTGACGCTGTTTCCTCGTGGCCTGGTTGAATTGGGCACAGGCCTCACACTCCTCGACTTTGAAGTTAGGACCCAGGCAGAAGAGGCAAAAGGGTATGCTGGTCCTTGTCGGTAGCTGCATGCCACCACGAACTGCACTTGTTTCTATGCAAATCCGTTGGAGAAGTGGACGACATACAAACTACTGTTAATTATTTTGAAAATAAGAAAAAACGGATACTCATCTGAAAAAGGTGTTCAAACTGCTGTGACGAGCTTCAGTCAGTCCGACATGCACAGGTCGATGGCAGGAGAACTGGAGGGTGGACGTGGGGACCGCTCACTATATAGTGTCACGCTGACATCTGTCATGTGACATCCGGTGGGCGGTCTCCGTCCAGACACTGCTAGCAAAAGTTTCCGTGTGGTTCTGATGCCAGAGGGCAGAGTCCTACAAGTGATTATCTACTGCAAGAACCTCTCAGTAGTAAGATCTGGCCCTCTTACCATCAACTGGGACTAAGGACGAGGTAGTTGAGGCCCTGAAGTGTTTTGGAATTACCCTTGATCAGGATTGCACCTTCAAGGCTCACACTGAACTGCTCTCTAAGACACTTAAGCAGAAGCTGGGACTTCTGTATCGCCTTAACCCCATCTTACTCAAGTTCCAGCTCAAGTACCCTCCTACCCACCCTGCTCTAAAGTTCCCGGTACTGCTCTCAACACTGAGTTGCAAAAACTCAGAATGCTGTACCACAGAATCGGCAGGTTTGCAGCAGCCCCCCAAAAAAGAACATAGAATCTGGCCGGCAGATAAGGACCGCTTGGCCCACCTAGTCTGCCCAGTTCCCTACCTGATGGATAAGCTGCAGATTCTAGTTAACCAACAGCTTTCTTCCTCCTATCCCCCACTAAATTGCTTTGTCTGTCCCATGCATTCTGCCACTGCTCGACTCCACAACCTCCTCAAGAAGGCTGTTCCATCCATCCACAACCCTCTCCGTGAAAAATACTTTCAAACATTGTTTGGTCCTCCAAGTCCACCTTGGAAGGAGATTAAAATATCCATCTCTCTGCCTAGCTTACAAACTCAGGCTGTCAGTGCACGCACCTCCCCAGTCTGGCAGAGTTGCTGACAACAAAATAGAATGGCAGTCACACAAGCCCCAGGTTCAGTACGGACTCGGGACGCGGGAGTCGGACGGGGAGATAGGCTGGAGCGCTCAACAACAGCTCACCTTCTCCGTGTGAGGGATGGGGTTTATCCGGCCGCAGGCTGACCCCCTGGTGGAGGCTGGGGAGCAAGCCAGCACATCGACACCTCAGAGGGTTAGGACTGGCCACGCGAGGTCTGTGGACCAATCACCTCTGGAGTGGATCATTGGGAGGTGGAAGCCGAGAACATCGGCGTTCGCGCCTGATGTCTGGGGATGCAGCTTCCACACAGAAAAAGAGAAACACACCCAGCAGAGCCGGGAAGATGGAGCGCAGACCACATCCTGATGTGCCACCAAGCCACCACTGCCCAGGGACCTGGCGAGATTCTAAGATTTGGGGTTTGGACCCCCGACCCCACCTGGGGAGGCCAAGCAGGATGGAGGGATCCGGGCAGTCAGTGATCTGGTTCATGGGTGACTCCTGATGAGGCAGCTCAGTTGGGGGTAGGAGGAAAATTGAAATTCTAATTAAAAAAAAAAAAAAAAAGAAGAATGGCAGGACACTAAGGTCCTCAAGTAGACAGCTCCTCACAGTACCCAGAACGAAGTCCACCCAAGGGTCCCGGGCTTTCTCAGCCTTCATCCCTCCCTCTGGAACACGACTGCACTGATAATATAAGCATACACGTTGTATAATATATATATATATATATATATATATATATATATATATATTTCTATATAATCAAATCTCACGCGCACACATACAAATACAATAAAAAACTAGATAAACAAGTGGGGGAATAGTGCAATGTAATGGCTGTGGGGCAGCAGTCTTCAGGAGTCTTTCTGGAGGCTGAGATGCTGCCCTATTTGCAGACAACTATCTGCCCTGAGGGAGGAAGTTGCCCGTCTTCAGGCCACACTGGACAGTAGTAAGGAAACCTTACCCCAGGCCACACTGGACAGTAGAAAGGGAACCTCCCCATCCAGGAGCACTAGCGCCACCACCACTACCTCAGAGGTTGCGAAGAAAGCACAGCAGTTGGACCACAGTGGGCTCAGGGAGGGTGAGGAGGGTGGAACAGAGGCACACCCAGTCAATTGTTCCACTCCACAATCCATACACCATTCTGGGGAGCATAGCTCCCCTATGGGTGTACCCACAGAGAAGACTGATAACTGTCACAAGGAGGCCCACGAAAGGAGGCAGAGGACACCAAAGGGAAAGGAAGCAGCTCCTGGTGGGGACTCAATTATTAGGGGTATAGAACTGGGGGAGATGAGAAAAATGAAGTAAGGTGCCTGCCTGGTGCCATGGCTTGGAGGGACAGAGCGCATCCTCAGGATCACGAGAACAGCTGCAAGGGATTCCGAGCTGGACGTAATTGTCCACCTAGGGACAAATGACTTGGCTCATCATGAGATTAGAGCAGTGCAGGAGGACATTGCAGAGTTGGGGAGGGACCTAAGCCAGTAGCACACACAGTTTCCTTCTCAGAGGTGCTGCCTGTCAAAAGCATGGGGAGGCGAGGTAATTGGCACCATGCAGTTTAATGAATGGTTGAAAAATGGTGCGGAGCACAGGGGTTTAGCTTCATTGGGGACTGGGGTTTCACCTGGAGGACACCAGCCTATACTGGCAGGATGGTCTGCATCTGTCCAGGAAGGAACAAGTCTTTTGAGCAATCGGTTTAAATGCTTCATTGACAAGCTTTTAAACTAGTCAAAGGGGAGGCACTGACAAGCAGCAGGAAAATCCCAGCCTCTCCCTACAAAACAGGGTGCTAAATGAGAAAAAGACAGAGGTAGAAGTCAGTGGGGGATGCTGCACTGGAAGGTAAAGCCATCAAAAATGGAGAGCAATGAGTACTAATGCCCGTAGTCTGGGTAACAAGCTTCCTGAATTAGTGGCCTTGATGGAGGAAGAACATCTGGATATCGTGGCAGTCACAGAAACATGGTACACACAAACCATGACTGGGACATAAACATACCAGGATACACTATGTACAGGAGGGACAGGGAGGGTAAAAGGAGGAGGAGTAGTTCTTTACATAAGGGAAAGGAATAAAAGCAACAGAACAAAAAGGTACACAGGAGGAGAAGAAGCACTGTGGGTAAATTTGGAGACAGGCAATGGCACCACAATACGCCGAGGGTTGTATACAGACCTCCTTCTCAGGGAAGGAAATGGACAGGGAAATGATAGAAAGTATACTTAGAATGGCAGAAAAAGGGGAGATATTGCTGATGGGTGATCTGAATATGCCAGATGTTAACTGGAGTGCAGTTGCAGCTGCCACTTCTAAGAGTGCAGTTATTCTAGATGCCCTACAGGGGCATGCCTTAGACAACTAGTACTGGAGCCCACTCGAGAGGGAGCAATATTAGACTTGATTCTCTCAAATGGAGATGGTGAGAGGATTACAGATGTAGAAGTGGGTAGCCATCTGGGAACTAGCGACCATCGAACAGTATGGTTCACAATAAACACAGCAATAGAGTCAAGCCATACAAAGACAAAAGTACTGGACTTTAGGAGGCTGACTTTGCCAAAATAGGTGAGTGCCTAAGGAACGCACTAGCAAATGGGCAGGAAGGAGGGGTGGAAGAACAATGGGAATAATAAAACTGCCATCACAGAGGTAACGAGCCTTTGTGTGAAGCAAATAAACAAAACAAGACGATGTAAGAAACCACTATGGTTCTCAAAGGAAGTGGCAGTGAAGGTTCAAGAGAAAAGAAAGCATTCAGGAAGTACAAGGAATCGCAGAAGGAGCAGGACAGAGAACTGTATCAGTTAAAGCAAAGGAGGCTGGGAAGGCAGTCAGAACAGCAAAGCCCAAACCGAGGAAAGATAGCCAACTCAGTTAAGAAGGGGATAAAACCTTTTATAGGTACATCAGGGGCGAAGGAAGACCAAGGGAGGAATAGTGAGGCTTAATAAAGGGGAGGAGGGTGGGCAGAGGGAGACTGTGAAAAGGCAGAGATACTAAACAAATATTTTTGCTCAGTATTTACAAAGGAAGAGGGGAGGTACATAAAACAAACAGTAGTAACAACTCTGGATACAGAAGTTGATACGGCCCATTTACAGAACAAAGGGTTCTGAAAGAACTCTTAAAACTGAAGGTGGACAAAGCAATGGGGCCTGATGGGATTCATCCCAGAATTCTAAAAGAACTAAGGGTAGAACTAGTGACACCACTGACTACCCTTTTAACAAATCATGGGAGGATGGGGTGGTACCCGAGGACTGGAGGAGGGCAGATGTGATTCCCTTCACAAAAGTGGGAGCAAGGCAGAAGCAGGAAACTATAGACCTGTTAGTTTAACCTCAGTGATAGGGAAAATGATGGAATCACTTCTAAAGGAAAGAATTGTCAGTATCTAGAGGCCAGAGGGGCACAGGACCCTAGGCAGCATGGATTCACAGCGGAAGGTCATGCCAGACTAATCTGATAGATTTCTTTGACTGGGTGACCAAAGTAGTAGATCAGGAGGGGCTGTGGACATGGCCTACCTAGACTTTAGCAAGGCATTTGACACAGTCCCACACAAAAGATTAATATGCAAGTTAGCCAGCCTGGGAGTGGGTCCCAAGATGACAGCCTGGGTAAAGAATTGGCTGGAGACTAGGACACAGAGGTAATAGTAAATGGAGTCCACTCAGAAGAAAGGAGGGTTACTAGTGGGGTACACCGCAGGTTCAGTATTAGGACGGTCCTCTTCAATGTCTTTATAAGCGACATTGCAGAAGGACTGGAAGGAAAAATATGTCTCTTTGCAGATGACACTAAGATCTGCAACAGAGTTGATGCACAGGGTGGGTGGAAAGGATGAGAAGGGACTTGGCAAGGTTAGAGGAATGGTCAAATGTATGGCAGCTTAGATTCAATGCTAAGAAGTGCAAGGTAATGCACCTGGGAAACAAAACCCAGGGAAGAGTACACAATGGGGGTGAGATACTAACAACAACAAAAATGGAAAGGGACCTGGGGGTAGTCATATCAGATGACCTAAAGGCGGGCAAGCAATGTGAGAGGGCAGCAAGGAGGGCTGGGGGATACTGGGATGCATAGGGAGAGGCATCACCAGTAGAAAACAGGAGATTATTATCCCTCTGTACAGACAGCTGGTGAGACCCCATCTGGAGTAGTGTGCAGTTCTGGAGACCCAATCTCCATAAAGACATAGACAGGATGGAAGCTGTCCAGAGGAGGGCAACTAAAATGGTGCAGGGTCTGCACGGAAGACATATGAAGAGAGACTTAAGGAGCTTAATATGTATAGCCTCGAGGAAAGAAGGGAGAGGGGGACATGATAGAAACGTTCAAGTACCTCAAGGGAATCAACAAAGTCCAAGAGGGTAGCATCTTTCAAAAAAAGAGGTGCAACAACAAGAGGGCACAATTTGAAAATAGAGGGGGCGGCTCAGAGGTAATTTAAGGAAGTATTTTTTACAGAGAGGGTTGTGGATGCATGGAGCGGCCTTCCGAAGGAGGCTGTGGAGTCAAAATCAGTGGTGGAATTCAAGCATGCATGGGATAGTCATAAGGCAGTTCTGGGGGTGGGGGTAGGAAGAAGTAGGCTGCTGGTTAACTAGGATCTGCAGCTTATCCAGTAGTAGGAAATGGGCAGACTGGGTGGGCCAAGCGGTCCTTATCTGCCGTCAAATTCTATGTTTCTATGTTTCTATGCTTCCAACAAGTTTCCAGGAGTGTAACTCTTTAGGGGGATTTAAAAGGGACTTAAGGCCCACCTGCTGGAGCTAAACCAATGCACTTGCCACCGCTGATCTCTCAACTTTGTACCTCTTGAGACATTTAAATCTGTCAATGAGTGGGTGAATTCACAAATGTCTAAGTGTATTAACAAGTGTTGTTAATTGTCATGCATTACTAATTGTTCCCTTTCTACGGGATGTGTAAAATATTGTCTATGTAATTATGCAAATGTTACATTTCTAAGTATCTGTAATTAATTCAGTGTTGCCCTGAAAAAGTTACTGGTCTCAGTGGGCCCACCCGGTTACCAAATTAAATAAATAAATGTGTTTTAAAAACTCAATGGACAGGTTTAAAAATGAGGCAGTATAGCACAGTGGTTTAGGGCACTGAGCTGCAAACCTGGAGACCTGGCTTTGAATCCCACAGCCCCACTTGCATACTGTGTGACCCTGAGCAAGTCAACAACCTCCTTGTACTCCCAGGTCGCACCTGGAAACAAGATTGAGCTTATGTGCCTTTGCTGGTAAACAATTTCCCTTCCTTAAAAAAAAAAAAAAATCCCAAATATTAAAACTCTCCACTTGTTCATGAAAAATACTATAGAATAGCAGTAACTGAAAGTGTGAAGGACTCTAGTTAACTCTCACAACCAAACAACATTCATTTAGTTTTCTGACTGAGAAGCTAGTATTTCAGTAACCATGAGTTTAAGGATAAAAAATCCTTGCTCACAAAATATTTATATCCACAGCAGAATTTGAACTAGTAAAAGAACGATGACACTGACGTACATCAAGGAATGAGCATAAAAACAAACATTGGGTAACTCATTTAGGAATAGTGAGAATAATAATGGCCCTAACAGATCCCTAAGGTGTACAACTAAGCAAAACATCAGAGCTAGTGTACACATTATGAAAAGGACCCATTGTACACGTTTCTGTCAGAACTTTTAAACCAAAGTTGAGATCATGCAGACATTTCTAATGATTTTAAGCAACTGCCAGCATGTTATGATTCACAAGGTCAACTGCCTTAGTAAGGTCAACAAAGATCACTGCAGTGAGCAGACCATCATCCACGGCTCTTCACGTCATCTGTGAACCTGACCAAGGCAGTATGAGTGCTGTATTTGTGATGGACTTCTTGCTGTCTGGTGTGAGGAGTTTGTTTTGTAAATATTCATTAATTTGTTCGTAGACCAACCTTTCGAGTAGCTTAGCAAATGGTCAATAATTCTGTAGACTCTTCTGAGATCCAGATTTCAAAATTGGAATTATAGAGCCATTTTTCCAGGCATTAGGAAAGTATATGCTGTGAAAGATAATCTGAAAGATTGCTGTGGTAGCAGACATATGTATGGAGCAACAAGTTTGAGAAATTTAGGATCTAGGCCATCTGCCCCAGAACAGTTGTCTGTTAGAAACTGTTTTGCATTTATTTTTTCGCAACTGAATATAAGCTTTATTGAACTTTTAACACAAAACAAAACAGGTATACAACACTAACAAGCTTAACAAACATCAGAACAACAACAATAGATATAATAAAAGCAAAACACTAACAGTTTGCATTCTAAAATGTTACTGGGCTTTAAATCCAGACGAAAATGAGGGAAAAGTAGACAAGGATGCATTTCTAGGAAATCTGAAGTTATCACACAAAATTTGCTAAGCATCAACTGAAAAGTCTCCTTGTGTTTAGAAAAATCAGAAAATATCTCCACAAATCAATACTGTAGTAAGAGAGACTAGGTGCTTCTTGCACTATAATATGTAGACACTGCACCTGTTCCTAGCAGAGTACTGTAATTGACACAGTCAGGCGGCCACCCTGCACTCAGAAATCTTGCAAGAGCAGGGACTCTGGGACGCTTCTGGAAAAAGGAGGGGCATCAGGTTCTGGCACCTTTCAGTGTCTCTGGGCTGTCAAGTTTCTACAGTGACAGCCCCAAACACAAACAGACAGACTGAGTACAGCCTATAAAGGCATACATTTACTGGAGGAGGGCAGACCTGGTGGAGATCCCATGGTGGAAAGGTCTGCAGTACTGGGAGTGGGTTTAAGCTGTGCCATTCCAGGCCTCAAAAGTGGAAAGCAAACTGTGAACAGAGCTGTTGAGTTCCAGAAAGGAAGACAGTGGCAACCACATGCAAGCCAGCACATGGGTGACGCTGAAGATCCAGCATGGAGAAGACGGCCAAGGCTGCGGATATAGGTCCTGTAGAAGGCACAATAGCATGGTGCTGGGCTGTCCTTGACCCAGGGGTTTGGAAGCCAGGATGTGTGTGGGTCAGACTTGGAGAGCAGCGGACACCTTCAGGAGAACTTACAAAATAGTTCAGCTTGTATTTCCGTTAGTTCTGTATTTCCTCTCCCATTATTTATTACTGAGGTAATTTGCATGAAAACAGGACCGTTGCTCCTTAAGAGTTTATCTATTTCTGTTGCTTACTTCCTACCCGAGGTCATAATGCATTTCTTGAGACATCACAATTACTCCCATGGCAACAGGCTGTGATGTCACAACAGAGAATTGTGACTTGGAAGTAGGGAGTAAGCCAGAGGCAGATGAACTCTAAAGAAACTCTAAGGGATAATTATATATTCAAGCAAATTTTCTCAGTAATAAATAATGGAGAGGAGAAATATACAGAATATAAACTGAATGCAAACAGAATTGTACCTTATATTTTTTGAAGTGTTCTTGAGGCATCAGTAGCCAGAACGAGTGGAAGGTCAGAAGAGACTGCAGCTAGTGCCCAAATCAAATCATTATTTATATTATGCTTTTCAGGTGCCAAAGCACGAATACATAAAGCATACATCAATAATAAATAAGAGTATAAATATAAACACAGCAAAATTGGAATTAATCAAAAGCCGATACAAACAGAAAGCTCTTCAAAGAAGCCTTAAAAGATTCTGTGGATGGGCACACACTAATCTGATGAGGTAAGAGAATTCCACAGGGTTGGAGCCACAAAGAAAAAGCTCTGGTCCCAGAAGATTGAAGAGAACCCTGGGAATCTCTAGCGATCCCTTGTCAGTGGAACGGTGGGTGGATAAGCGATACGGCTGAAGGAGATCTTGCAAGTAGCCAGGTCCCTATCTGTGTCGGGTCTTACAGGTCAGCAATGCGACCTGAAGGTAATCCTCCAACGTACCGCAGCCAGTGCAGTTCGCGAGAACAAGTGTGATGTGGCAAGTTCTTGGTAACCCAGTCAACAACCTGGCTGCAGCGTTCTGCACCAGCTGCAGGCGGCGGAGGTCTCCCCGCAACCCTAGATATAGAGCACTGCAATAATCTAGACTAATCAAAGGTAGCCAGTTCAGCACAGGGAGGAAGCCTGTCCACATTGTGGAGGAGGCTGGGGGTGGGCAGACTCTGTGGCCTGCTGCATCAGGAGAAGCCATCCGGATCCAGAAACTGGGTACACGCAGGCAGGCACTGCTGTTTTGCAATTTGGACTATAAATGCCCTACTTTAATGGATTTTCTGCCATTTAAGTAACTGTAGGGTCTGGGGATTGAGCAAAATTCTTATGTATGCAGACAATGCTGTCATTTTGCCACCCACATAATCCCATCTCCCTCCAGGACTCCTGCAACAATCCTACAATGATGCCTAAGTCTGATTAAAGAGCACAGACTCGTCATCAATCTCAAAAAAACAAAACAATGCTTTTGCCCACCCCAAAACAAAACCTGCAACTCCCCACTCCATATCCTCCTAGTACCAAACAACCGCTTGAACAAGTCTGCTCATACAAATACCTCTGGGTTACTTTGATTCAGCCCTCACCTACACACCCACATTGATGCCCTTGCATCCGCCACTAATACACAGCTTGGCATCCTCTACCACTACAAAAGCTGCCTCCTCCGATGCTCTCTGACTTGCTGTAACGCTTCAGTACTGTCCCTCGTTGACTATGGACTGCCAGTCTATGGTGCCGCTGACACTACCGCCTCTCAACAAAATTCACCTCACCCCAAATAAGGTCTGCAGGCTGATTACTGGTGCCTCTAGGCTCACACATACTTGTCTACCTACAGACGAGGCAAAACTACTTAACCTAGATGAGCAGCTATGCTATCAAACCTGCCTCCTCACAAAAAAAAAAAAAACCTACTCGGCCTATTCCCTCCGGGGTGACAGCCTCCATCCACCACACCCAATCCACCATCATAACACAAACGCCAATAAGACCACTCTCTGGGTCCCCAGATCCAGGACCACCCACGGTCAGAGATCCTTCTGCTACAGAGTTCTATCCTGGTTTAACTGTCTCCCTGTTCCCATCTCCAATGCTCCCACAATCTCCAACTTTAAAACCACTTCAAGACAACTGTTTAAAACTCGCAGCTGCTCCTGTCACTAAATATGGCCGCGATCTCTCCACACCTGACAACGCCCACTGGTGGCACTCCACTGCACCCCTCTTCTCCCCGATGCACACGGTCTCTGTTATGCACAGCATGTGATCAGCTGTATAACTGAAACTGCCACTAAATTGCTTAAATCTATGAAACCACTTCTGTGTAACTTTAAGTCAGTGGACTTGTATACTGTAACCATCATTTGTCTCTGTATGTCCTCAATGTGACGAGTACCTCTGGAAATGAGCCTCTGGCTCAAAGGTTGTAAACCGATGTACAAATAAATAAAATAAATAAATAAATGTTGCTGTGTGTAAAGTGAGCCAATGCTGCAGCGAATCCTGCACCTGCAGTACCCAGGACGGAGTTAAAGGAGCTCCCATTTGGTCTTTTTAAAACCTGGTACCAGGTGGAAGGGGCAGATCTGGCCTGCTTAGGAGGACAACTAAGAGGGTGTGTTTAAAGTTGAGATTTGCACTAACCCTCTTTCTTGTAGGTGGCTGGTTGTTGTTAAAACTGTGTTATTCTATTAAACAGATTTACCAAGTTTTTACAATTGATTTGCACCACATATTCTGGTGCCTTACTTTGATGAAACGCTGTCTGTGTATATCTTACAACATTTTCTTCTGTTATTTTAGAAGTGGAAGAGATGCATCTTGCCCCCAAGGCCCTTGTTAGCTGACCAGTGCCCTAGATTTAATCACCAACCATTATTATATAGAGAATAAAGGATGGGGAAGTGTGATATGAGAATGTAATGCACACCCAAGGTGTGGGATGCTACATAAACCCTGAGGGCGAAACCTGAGGGGTTTATCAAAGCATCCACACTGAGGGTGCATTAAATCAGTTTGTTACACACACACTTTCCCATTTTTATAATTGCTGGTGAGCAATGTTTTCCAGCTTGTCTCTCAGACACACACACTCTCACTCACTCACTTACTTTCTTCGTCTTCCTCTCTCTGCAGTTACAGTTTCTTTGTCTCCCTCTCTGTACAGTTCAGGCTTTTTGTATAATATTTTTATTGGTTTCTACGTAATGACATACAGACACGTTGACCTTCAAATGTGAAGGTCGTATTATACATTAAAAACAACATTAATAGGTGCAATAATTTGTGCATTCCATTAGTATTTTCTTTCCTGTTTAGTTAGTACATCATAAATATTGGGGTATATAGATTTATGGTTCTAACACAGTTTCTTAAGCACAGCCTTTTAATGTATTAGTAAATATGAAGGTCCTAGTACCACTCTCAGCAACCTAGTTCTGTCCTTATCATCATTTCCTCTTCTGGATTTAGTGAGGACATACAAAGTAACACGTTCTTTTAAAAACCTCTTCCGATCCCGTATTACATAGGTCAACCTCTCCAGTGCCAGTGTTTGCAATATCATCTGCTTCCATTGTTTAAGATTCGGTCTTACATGAGACACCTATGTGTTCTATACAATGACGAGTCAGGATGAACAAGACTCTCATCCATCTAGTAAGCAGGCTCCACTCCTCTTCTCCCACCTCCACCCCAAAGAGACACAGCAGTGGATCTCTCCATCTCCTTCCAGCTACTGCAGCCACTTCCTCCCCAAAAGCTTTGTAGAATGGGACAGGCCCAGAAACAACGTATGTATGTACCTCTTCCACTCCACATCTCCACATACCGGTGATATTGAAGAATGTGCTTTGTGGACTATCACTGATGGTTAATACAGTCGATGAAGAAACCTGTAGTATGCCTCCTTATATCTATTACATGCCATAATCCCTGAATGCACTGGGAGTACTATATTCCAATTCTCCTCCGTAATAGGTCTCTCCAGGTCCCTTTCCCACAAACATTCTTGTTCTCCCTGTTCTATCTGGGAGTCTTCGATTTCCTCTCTTAACGCCTTCTTGATGAAACCTTTAGGGTCCGCCTTGGCCTGGTATATTAGGTTTTCTACCTCGTCCAGTTTAAGTCCCTCTTATCCTCTTTCCAACTTATGCATAAAGCGTCCTTATCTGCAGATATCAAACAGGTGCTGCCTCTCACCCCAGCTTCTTCTGTATGGTCTCAAAGGTACACAGGTTTCCTTGTACCAGGAGATTCCCTAAGCTCCGGATTCCCTCTGTTCCCACTCATAGAAGCCCTTGTCCTCTAGCCGGCAAGCGAAGGATTGTTTGCCACAGGTAATAATATGGTTTCCTTTGTTAGGTCCATCTCTGCTTTCTAATCTGTCCCCAGGCTATTAAGACCTGTTCCACCATTGGATTATTACTGCCTCTAATTCGGTATGCTCTTACACCCCTAGGATGTAAGTATGCAATAGTCGTCCCGATGCTCCCACTTGTTCTAACGCTACCCATCTAGCTTCCCTAGGTTGATGCACCCAATCATGCTATATATCGTAGCTGCACCGCCAGTCCATAATTATGTATGTCCGGTAGGGCTAGACCTCCCCGCCTTTTCCATTTTTAGTTTTGTAACCAAACTTCATGCGCACTCCTCCAAATAAAACTCAAGATAGCTTTTCTATCCTATCTATGTCCCTTTTCGTGAGCCCCAGATGCAATATCTGTAATGGATATAATATCCTGGGAGCACATTCATTTACAGTATCTAATCTACCCATCCATGATATCGTGGTTGTTCTCATCTCCTACGGTCCCTCCTATCACTTTCAATAGTTCGTGTAATTTAAGCTATAAAGGGCCAGTGACCTGCCCACCCGTATACCAAGACAGGTAAAACATTTCCTGCTTGCTTCAGCCCCCACTGTTCTGTTTCTTTGCCTAACTCAGGGAAGCATCATTTCCGACTTTCCCAGGTTGATCTATACCCAGAGAGGCCCGAACTCCTTTATCAAAGCCAGTAGGAGGCACCGATTGTTTCGGATTTTTCACAAATACTAACATGTCATCCACATATAGAGCCAGCTTATGCTGTGATCCCTTTACCCCTTCAATTCCCAGGATTGCTGTACAACTCCTTATAGCTACTGCCAATGGTTCAATTGCCATTGCAAACAGCAGAGGGGAGAGGCAGCCCTGTCTCATCCCTCTCTCCAGTTTAAATCCCTCTGATAGTTCTCCATTTACCAATACCTGTGCTCGAGGTGCCACACATAGCTCTTACCCACCTAACGTGTGGCTCACCCAGACCAAACTGGGACATCACCTCAAATAAGTATTCCACTCCACTCTATCGAATGCTTTTCGGCATCCATGGAGATAACCCCAATGCTTTTTTCCCTGATTTGCTCTCCATATAATATTTGAGACGACATATTATGATATGACTGTCGCTTTAATGAACACGTTTGGTCTGGGTGAACCAACTCCGGGAGTATTTGCTCCAATCTCAGTGCCAGAACCTTAGCCAAGATTTTCAAATAGCAATTAAGCAAAGACACTGGTCTATAGGAAGCACATTCCTCCATCTTTTCCCACCTTATGTATTAAACATATAGTGGCATCATAACAGGTTTAGGCAGGTTAATCTCCCTGTCTCCTCATTTTGGAGAATACTTCTCCTAGTAATTCCTCTACCTGGCCTCCCATCATTTTGTAATATTCTCAGGGGAATCAGTCAGGGCCACTAGCTTTACCACTCTGCAGTTTCTGTGTAGCCGACGTTATTTCTGTTTTTGAGACCGGCTGATTAAGCATCTCTCTCTGATCTTGCATGGCCTCCGGTAACTTACTTTCTCCATAAACCTTTGCATTTCTTCATAGTTACCGCATGCTCTGCTTGATATAAATGCTGGTAGAAAGCTCTAAAATTTTCTTTTATGCCTTTTATGTCTTTATGTAGGTTCCTTTTATCTCTCACCCCTATAATGTGTGTCACGGCTCTGCCCCTTTCAGCAATTTGGTTAATAAGGGGCTAGGTTTATTCCCCATTTGAATCACTGGCATTTCCAATAAAGCCCTGTCTTCTCTGCTTCTGCTTTAAGATGGGTGTTTAATGTTTCCTCGCTGTTTCCAGTGACTTTATTGCTTCCCCTTTCACCACCTGCCACTCTTCTTTCCAATTCCTTCAACTTCCTTCCAGCTCTATCCGTGCCTCCTTTTCTGTTTTTCAATCTAACCATATATTCTATAATTATCCCCTCTATATGCCTTACCACCTAACAAGCGTTGTTTTAGATACCACTCCCGTATCATTATTTTCCATATATCCTCACCACTGGGTTTCATATGTTCTTTAAACTCTATTTTTGCCATATCGTTAGAATTTCCACTGGGTAGGCGCCTCTGTTTTCCCTCCTTTTATTTTCAGGATGACCACTGCATGATCAGATACATGTATGGGGCTGTGTACTACCTCTTACACTCTGGCGTATCATCTCCTGGGTATATAAATATAGTCGATACTGGACCACGTTTTATGTGGGTTCGAAAAAAAGGTGTATTCCTTTGCTCCTGGATTGACTGTGCACCAACTATCTATGAGATCCATATCCACCATACCCAACTCCCACTGTCATTATTTCTTGTTACCTCCCTTCCTTCTGCATGATCCATTACGGATCCATCGTCCAGTTGAAATCACCACCCAGGACAAGCCCTGGGAATTGTTCTCTTGTCAGCAAATCCAGCAAGGACATGTAAAATTGTGGCTCTGATACTGCCAGTGTGTAAATGCACCCAAACGTTATTTTTCCCTTTGAGTTCTCCTGAGATAAATATATATCTCCCTCTTTAGGATCTTTGACTATTTTACTGATTACCAAAGGGGTGCCTTGTGCATAACATAGCCCTCCTCTTATGCTTGAAAAAGGCACTGTAGCACTTCCCACCCAATTCCGTGCCATTCTGGCATGTTCAGTGTCTGTTAGATGGGTCTCCATATAAATGCCACCTGAGCCCCTACCCTCTTCAGAGCCGTTAATAATGCTGTCCTTTTAACTGGATTTGCAATGCCTCATGCATTCCACGAGACAACATTAATATTTTGTATATTATCCATTTATATACGTGTTTCTTTTGACTCTCCTTCATTAACAGAGTCAAATCTACATAGCCCAGTTATTTGTTTGAAATTTCACTATACCTCTCCTTATTCTCCTCGTCGTACATATCCTGTCACTGCACACAATGGAATGATTGCACCAACACACATAACAGTGACAACAGTACACAAGTATAACATCTATTTACCTATTCCCCGTCCTTTCTTTGTCCTACTATAATTTACTAATGATCCTATCCCCCTCCTCATCCCCTTATTTCCCCTGTTTCCTTCCCTCTCTATCTTCCCTCATTATCAGCTCTCTCTGTTCCGCTCTCCCTCCCCACCTCTCTCTCTCTCATCTACCCGCTTCACCTTACTCTACCTTCTCCCTACTATTATTAGTTTCAACCTATCCCCCCTTTATTTTCCTATTCTCCTCTCATTTTGACACTAATCGCCTCAACAGCTTAAAGTGTCCTCTGAAAATCCCTTTCTGACATCTACCCCCACCCCTCACTGCTGAACTATATTTCTCACTACCTCTTGTTATGTCGATTCATACTCTCTCCTCATTCCCCCCACCCAGGCGGTCCTCCACCCTAAGCTCTTTAAGATATTTTGTCTGCTCTGCCTTCCCATCCATCCAATGCGTCCATTTCCTTTCAGCTAGGCAGCCTTTCCCATCTTCATGCCAAATTCTGCATTATTATTTCCCATTCTCCCTGTATCAGCACCTGTAGTCTCCTGGCCTCAGCTCCCAAGCCCCGTATCTCTCTCTCTCTCTTACCTATCCCCTTCCCAGGAAAGGTGCACAGGACAATCATTCCCTTCAAGCATTATTATATTGCCTCCCAATAGCATTTACTCACAGTAATCCGAGAGGCATGGAATATAGGCTCGTCAATATCCGCTAGGCCCTCATCACGCCTCCAGACAAGCACTACTGACAGTCCATATGTTCCTTTACTGCTCAGGACCGATTTCTCCAACCGCTCACAATGGGTATTAAGCCCTTCAGTCCAGACCCTTTTATGTCTCTCGGATCTTGGTGTTAGTCCACCAGGAGCAGGCCTCCCTGTCAGGTCCTAAGCTCATCTGTTTCTCAACCACGCACATATCAGGTCTTCCTTATTCAATCCAAATACCACATCACAAATTCACCCTCCAGGGCTAACACATGGGATCCAGTCCCTTCTTAAGTTCCATCCTCCAGAGCAAGGGAGGGGCCACCAGCAAACAAGTCGGTGGGTGGCAAGGTTGAAAAAACCCCCAGAAAGAAAAGTAAACGCTAGCTCCTTACTCCAGCACCTTCCCTTACTTAATTCAGCCCAGCTTCTGCTTCAGGGTCACGAACAAATTGCTCCGCTTTGTCTACTTCCCAAAATGAGAAGGTCGCTCCTTCATGCTTGATCTTCAAGTCGCCGGATACACCATGAAGTTCTCCACCTTGAGCTCTCTGAGCTGCTGCGTTATGCCGTTAAACATTTTTCTGCGCTAGCAGGCGCACCAAGTAATCTTGAGAAAGGAACAACCTATGACCCTCATAAAGCAGATTTCCTTTTCTCTCAGAGGCCTCAGAACCTCCTCCCGGTCCTGAAAATTATGGAATCTCATTATTATTTGCCTTGGGGGTTGATCTGCAGGCGGCCAGGCCATTACTGCCTGATGAACACGTTCCATTTAAGATGCCCTTTTGCAAGCTGGAGGCCTAATAATTCAGGCAGCACCGGGCACAAAAGTCCAGAACACTTGTTCCTTCCTACCCTCGGTAATCCTCTTAGGCGAAGGCTGAGGCGTCTATGGTAGTTTTCTGTAGTAAAAGGCCTCTTTAAATTAGCCAGCTCCTTCTGTAGTGCCAGGACCTGCCCAGGAACCGTTGCCAGCTCGTCCTCCAGCTGTGAGATTCTGTCTTCTGCCTCTGTAATTCTAGTAGCTTGCGCTGACTGCTGCTCCTGAACTTCTTGCAATTTTAAATCTAGTTTGCTCTCCAGCTTTATGAGTCGTGGTTCCAGCGCCGCTATAACTTGTCCAGTTAGTTCCCTACCTAGCACGGAACCTCTGCGGCCGACATTGAGACCAGGCCCGATTTTTCTCCTCCTGTGCCAGCTGTAGCTTTTTAGCACTTTTGTTGGCTAGTCGCTGGCATTTCGCTGGATTGTCGTCAAATATTCATCCATCCTGCCTTCTGCCATCGAGAGGCATACTTTTCAAAGTATTTATACTCTGTTTTATTACTTTATTTCGGCTAGTGAGGAGAGCAGTCAAGAGACACGTCTGTCCAGTTCAGCTGCTCATTAGCGCCCTCCCCCTTTCCTTTTCAGCGATCAGAACTGAGTCAGGCTTTTTTTTTGGGGGGGGGTATTGATTTTATTTTTTAAACTTATCAGATATAGAGGCGATCACACTTCAGTAGCGCTGTGTGAAGTGAGCCATGGTCCAGTTCATGCTCCTCTATGTGATTGGGCCAACGAAAACAGGATCAACCAGATGTAATATTTTATTTGATTTTAAAAGTGTATTGAAGAGCACGGGCCGAGTAGTGTTTTAGTGGCGGCTCCTCATTGAGAGAGAAATGGAGCTGCGAGGAGCCGCCATATTTGTAAAACCCTTCAGTCCGCCAACATTAAGAACAACACAATAAGGAGTAGGAGATTTTGAGTGACTTAGCACGAGTTCGTTGTAATAGCCTGCAGGTTATTACTGCAAATATCAACTGGCTCAGCTTATTGAAAAATTGCTCGCCAATTATTACGTGAAAACAATGTTGTTAAAGAGCCCCTGACAGCATCAGAAAACACTGAAAGTAGTAAGATTTATATTCAATGACATCATATTTATCCCCACAGCAATATATTTTTGATATTAAACAGAATTATGATGTCAGGTCCAGGCAGGCAGCCAGAGCTAAAAGAGGCAGAGATACGTATTCATGCAAAGACCTTAGTAATAAAATAAGAGTATTACAGAATAAAAATGAAATATAAGCTACATTACGCCTGAATGTTGCAATGTTTTCACAGTTGCTTCAACTGTGTCAGGAGCTTTAAAGCTGCCCCATAGACTTTTATTGGAGCTCGCTTGCGACTCCCTGAGTACAAGTCATTACGTGCCTCAACGCAGGGCGGAGCCAGAGACTGGGAAGCAGAAGGATCCAGGGAGGCCAAGATATGATCCTTCTACTTCCAAAATAACAGGAAAAAAAATGTATAAGATATGCACAGATGGCGTTTAGCTGAAGTAAAAGCACCAGAATATGTGGTGCACAACTAAAACTTGGTAAATCTCTTTAACCTTGGTCTGGTCACTAACTCCTCATGTGGTAGAAACTTGTGGCTTCCTTACCAAGTTTACCAAAAGCTAAAGCCCTTGTGGCTCTGTCGATTTGGGTGTCTACAGCACTCACCCCTGAATCACAATGCACTAGACCGCATCAGTTTACAAAAGGTGGTGGCAGCGCCAAGTGCATAGCCGGGCATGCCTGCCATGAGTTCTTTCACAGACTATTGGTGCAGTGGGATTCACTGCAAAGAGTTTCTTGGTAAAAGAGAAACTACTACTGTGTTAAATTTTACGTTGCAACTAAAGTCAGGTATGTCCCAACCTGAGGGTCCTGCCAATCCACAGGTATCCCAAGCAGCAGGAGGTATGGGGCGACCGGCCTTCATGCCCGATTCCGTTGACAGAGACTCAGGAGTCGACTGACTGGTTGGAGCAATTTCGGTTCACAGCTAAGCTGAACAAATGGGATGTAGCAGTTAGGCAAATATTTACAGAAAAGCCAGGAGAAGTGCATCAGGGACTGCAGTATGACATACTGGTGTATCAGGGACTGGAGTATGACATCAGACAAAATTATACTGCTCTCCTGGAGGCCTTGAAACAGTCCCTTGAGCCTGTCAGATATGAAGATTCAGGGAAAAAATATTTTTCAACAGAAGGAGATAAAAGGGGCATCTGCTCAAGACTCTTAAGAGCCCTGCAGACCTAGTAAGCAAAGCCTTTCCAGATGCTGGCTCAGCCACCCAAGACCTGCTGGCTCAAGACTATTTCATTGTTCAGGACAGTGAAGAGCTCAGTTTCCAGCAAAACCTACAGAAACCCTCAGGGCTAGAACAAGCAACCCAGTATGCCACCGAATTGAGGCTGTGCAAAATTTGGATTTTCCTCAGACTCTGAGTCCCAGGTTTGGGCCTGTGAGGTGTCTTTGCAGCAGGATCAAAATTAACATACAAAACCTGTTCCCTCTTCAAGTGGGAATGGGAAGATGCATGTAATTTTGTGGAAAGCAAAAAGCAGCGCAAAATAGTCTGGGCGGTGCAGACATGGGCAGCCAGCCCTAGAACAGCAGCAACAGAAAGTCTGCACTCAGGAGTATAGCAGTTAGGACTATATGAGCACTATTTGGCAAAAATACACAGGTTACTCACCTGTACAGTAGTTCTAGGAGTGGTATATGTTGTTCATCCACACTTACTGGCAGTGTCCTTTTAACATGTGCCAGAAAGTCTTTAAGCTAGCTCCTCCCACCCGGTTTATATTCTCGGTTCCGCCCTATGGCGCTAGATCTTGCCCACTGGAAGCAGAGGTTGTGCGCCTGAGCCTGTGGAGGTCGGGTGGGTCCGTGTGGATGAACATATACCACTCCTAGAAGAAAAATTACTCACCTTAGTAATCTTGTTTCTTCCAAGGTATTCTTCTATATTCATAACTCTCTACAAATCATCCTCCTAAGCAGAGCTGCCCAGAGATAATGGAACTATATGCTAATGACAGAACTTATCATTGGCTCATGCCACATATTCAAACTGCTGCCCTTATCAGCTGCAACGTTCCACAACGTAGCAGATTTCTAAGGAGCCTACAAGGTAACTATACTAAAACTATCTTAATATACTTATCTAAATGTAACACAACTAAGCTGTCCATGACTGTATGAAACATCCTGAATATTACTATTATACTATACCACCGAATGCCAAAATCACCTGGAAAAAGAAGAATTAATATATTTCCACTAGGGCTAAAAACTATTAATGCCAGTGTTGGGACTTTATATTAAAATACTGAGTCAGAGTGCAGAGGCTCTGGTTCTGGAAGGGACACAAGGTGGGAGAGTTCTGAATATAGAAGTATACCTTGGAAGAAACATGATTACTAAGGTGAGTGATTTTTTCTTCTAACCCCAGGTATTCTTCTATATTCCTAACTCTCTGAAGACTTCAAAGCAGTACCTTTGGAGGTGGCCACAGAACCTACTTAGGAAAGAGTCTCTGCAGGACTGCTGTGCCAAGCCTGGCATCACTTCTGGACTGTGTGTTCAAACTGTAGAGTTTAGTAAATGTGTGCACTTTCCTCAAGGTAGCTGCTTTACAGATCTCCACTAAAGGAATATCTCTGGATGCTGCAATAGTAGCAGCTGTGCCCCTAGCTGAATGGGCCCTCAGCCATGCTAGGGTTCCTTGCCAACTTTCGAACAGCAAAACTGAATACATTGGACTATGCAGTGAGAGACTGACCTCTTAGAAGCTGGGGTGCCCTTACCTACATCCCCATACGTAAGGAATAGCTGCTGTTTGTCATGTCTATCATCCCTGTGTGGGTCATATAGCAACTTAATACCCTTCTGATATCCAGACTATGGAGTCTCGCTCACCTGAACTAGTATGTTCAGTAAAGAAAACAGGTAATGTAATGGACTGGTTTAAGTGAAAATCAGAAACCACCTTGGGGAGGAATTTCCTTTTGGCTCTCAGCACCACTCTGTCATTATGGAAGGAAAGGCTGTCCTCTATACACAGGCCTTGAAGTTCACAGATTCTTCTAGCTGAAGTAACTGCAACCAGAAAAACAGTTTTCCAGGTAACATATTTTAAATGTGCAGAGGACATAGGCTCAAAGGGAGGTTTAGTGAGCTGAGCAATGCATATGTTCAAGTCCCATACTGGTACTGTTTCCCTAATAGGTGGGTGCAAATGGCACAGACCTTTAAAGAACTTCTTGAAAATGGGGCTGGATGCCAGGGAGGTACCTCTCCAGCAGAAATGCAGGCAGAGACTGATGCTAGATGCACTTTCAGGGATGTATGTTTCAACCCTGAGAGTGGATGTATGTGAGTAAGCCAGGACAGCAGGGATCTCCACCAGAGTAGAAAAAATCTCTCTGGACTCACCAAATAGAAAACCTCTTCCATTTTGAGGCATAGGTTTTCTTAGTCGTAGGCTTTCAATATCCCTTCAAGATATCCAGAATGCTCTGAGAGATTTAAGTTTGCATATTCAAAGTCCTCAAGAGCCATCCATGCCTTGAGTCTGAGAGACCTGAGATTCAGGTACTGAATCTTGTCCTGGTGAAGGTCAACAGGCTGTGCCTCCTGGGCAAGTGTACTGGTTTGGCTACAGACATGGAGAATAGTAAAAGGTACCATGGCTGCCTGGCCCGGACTGATGTTATCAGAATCACTGACCCGAGTTTGAGCAAGACTCTGAAAATGAGAGGAAGGAGGAAAGCATACAGACATCTCCCTAACCAGTCCAGAGTCAAAGCATCCAATGAGATTGTTCCTTGATTGGTGGTCTACAGCAAAGAGGGGCATATGATGATTTTCTTAGGATGCAAGAGATCCCCTCTCTGGTGTGCCCTCATCTCCTGAACAGAGAGTCCAGCACTTACTTGCCTGTTGATGGACTACTCATGATGTTATTTATTTATTGAAATGTTTCACCAGGAAAGCAAACTGAACAACAAGTTGCTCGTCTCCCAGTGCAACCTGGGCATGACTGATTCTGCTCAGGGCATCTGTTAGGGTGTTGTCCTTTCCTGGCACATGAATGGCCTGTAATTAGCCTTCAGTGAGTAAACCACACTCCAGACTTTCATTGCCTCTGTGCATCGGGGTCTGACCTTGTCCCTCTTGTTTATATAGTACTCTGCTGTGGTGTTGTCTGTCCTGACTTGCACCACTTTCCTTTGTACCAGATGGGCAAATGTTTTCAAGACCCTTAACTCCAGCCAATTTATATGCAGGAGTGACTGATGAACCAGGTTCCACGAGGGTGTTCCCTAAGTGAGCACCCAACTCTAACAGAGAGACGTCAGTTGTAAGACTAACTGATGGGGTTTCCCTGTGGAAAGGTACCCTTCCCTGAGGCTGTCTGCTTCCTTCCACCACTGGAGGGCCTGCAGCAAAGATTTTGTTATTGGAACTGGTTTTATCAAATTGTCTTTTCTTTGGCACCAGTGTGCCCTGAGATGAAACTGCACATCTCTCATTTCGAACCTGGCTCCTAGGACTGTGCCTGCTGCTGCAGCCATATGTCCCAGAAGTTGCAGAAACAGTCTTGCTGATCGCGACTTGTTCAGCTTGAATGAGGCAGCTATCTGCAGAATGTTCTGCACTCTTGTCCTGAGGGAGGAAAGCTCTTCCCTTCACTGTGTTCAGTTCTGCTCTTATGAAACTGCAGGACTTGTATCGGAGTGAGCAGATTTTCCTGATTTACCAGGAATCCTAGAGACTGTAACAAGTTTAGTGTTACCTTTAAATGGTCTTGTACCTGCTGTGGTGAACTTCCCCAGTCGTCGAGATAAGGAAGACTGATATACATAACCTTCTCAGGTGTGCTACCACCACTGCCAGGCATTTTGTAAACACCCTGGGTGCTGAAATGAGGCCAAAAGGTAGAGCTGAGAATTGGTAGTGTCCTGATGAAAGTCTGAATCCGAGGTACTTCCTGTGAGATTCTCTTACTGGGATGTGAAAGTAGGCATATTTTAGCTCCAGAGATGCCAGCCAATCTCCCTGCTGGATTACTTGCAAAATCACTGCCAGTGTGACCATTTTGAACTTTGGCATTATTAGGTGCTTGTTCAGTAGTCTGAGGTCTAGAATAGGCGCCACTCGCCATTTTTCTTTTTGGTGTGGAAGTATCTTGGGAAAAAAAAACTCCTCTCTTCTGATGACTTGGAACACACTCCACTGCTTTTTAACTGGAGGAGGCTTTGAACCGCCTTCTCCAGGAGTTTTTCTCTATGAAGCTGGTTTGAACACCGCTGTTCTCAAGGGAGGGAAAGACTTGAAACTCAGGGACAAGCCCTGATTCACTACCTCCAGGACCCACTTGTCTGTGGTGATGGACTGCCAAGCCTGGAAATAGTGAGCCAGTCTGCCCCTACTGGTAGAGGGAGGAGACCTTGATCATTGTCAGGGTTGTGCTTTGCTTGGAGGCTGAGCTTGGAACCTCCCTACAGCCCCTTCTACCTCTGCCCTGAAATACCCCATCTGCTGTGGGTATTTGCTGATATTGGAGGACAGCCTGTGCCTGATAAACGGCCTACTATAGGCTGTCCATCCTCTGTCTCCCCTTCCAGAAGACTTATAGGAGGAAGAAGGCCTCTCCTTTGAAGAATTGCTTTACAGGTGGCCTTATATCCATCCACCTTCTACATGTATGCTTCAGTCTGTTGATAAAATAATGAATGATCCTTTACAGGAAATCCATAGCCTTGGCCTGGGTATCATGTGTTAAATAAGTAGCCCTGAGACATGCCAGTCTTCTAAGGCCTATGGTTAGGGCCATCCATCTGGCAGCATTGTCACTGGCATCTGCTGTCATTTGAAATGTATACTTGGCTGCTTCCAGCCCAAACCCGGGCTGACCTAGCCAAATCATCAGAGAGGTGGAAGTGATTGCCATGGCCAACGAGACTGCCACAGTGATTTTTGATACTGGGCTGAGAAGCTTGATAGTTAGCCAATCTCACTCCCAGTGAAGCAGCTAGAATCCCTTTTGCCATGCTGTCTATTTTGTGAGAGTCCTTTCTCAGGTGGGGAGATGAAAAAATTACTCACCTTAGTAATTATGTTTCTTCTAATGGAGTCTTGCTGTATTCTGACTATTGTAGTTAGCCCCAGCCTTCAAACTGCCCTGAGAACAAAGGGTTAACTTTCTATGCAGAGCATAGAATGCTGAACTGAGCTCAGTTGAGGTCTCTGTCTGCAGCCCTTTGAAATCAACCGACAGATTCTTATGAGCAAAAACTCATTAACTATCCTATGTGGAAATTGTAAAATTTTTACCAGCTAACTGGCAACAAGAATTTTGAATTCCCAAGGAAGACTCAAGTCAGGAAACCACAAACCAATCCAAATAAGAGTAATAAAAACACCCACCCAAACAAAAAGAGGAGGGTGTAAAAGAAGCACTCATGAGGTGTAACACTGCACCTGCCCACCACACTTCCCAAAAACAGGTTCTGAGAGGGGAGACAGGATGAGAGGTCAGAATATAGCAAGACTCCATTAGAAGAAACATAATTACTACGGTGAGTAATTTTTCTTCAAACAACATGAAGTCTTGCTGTATTCTGACTATTGAGACTACTAAGCAGTACCTCCATGGAGGAGGACAGAACCTACTTTGGGAACAGGCTCTGAAGTATTGCTGTGCCAAACCAGCATCACTCCTAGCCTGGATATCCAGAAGTAATGCCTGGTAAAGGTATGGACTGTTTTCCAGGTGGCTGCTTGACAAATTTCAAAGAGAATATCCCTGGCAGCAGCCAGGAAGCAGCTACCTCTGGTAGAGTGAGCCCTCAGGCCTGAGGGTGGAATCTTTCCTAGTTTCTCATAGCAGAATGTATACAAGACACAATCCACCTGGCAATAGCTCTCTTGGTGGCAGGTTTGCCTTTCCCACTTCTCCGTAAGTGAGGAACAACTGGAGGAATCAAACCTGTGACCCTTGGTCGCTCTGTAGTAGCTAAGGGCCCTTTAACATCTAAGCTGTGTAGCCTCCTCTCTCCTGAGGAAGAATGATCAGTGAAGGAGACAGGAAGAGACAGACTGATTCAAGTGGAAATCTGAAACCACTTTGGGCAAGAACCTTCTATTGGTTCTAAGGACCACTTTATTCCTATGAAAGGAGATAAAATCAGGTTCCACTGACAGGGCTTGCAATTCACTGATATGCCAGGCAGAGGTAATGGCTACTAAAACACAGTTTTCCAAGTCAAGTACTTAAGCTCTGCTGAGGACATAGGTTCAAAGGGAGGTTGCATAAGTTGAGCAATGCAAACATTTAAGTCAAGGCAGGGCAGGGTCGCTAAAGGGAGGATTGGTATGAAGCAATCCCTTAAAAGTTTACAGAACACAGGATGAGATGACAGTGAGGAAGACTTCCCACTGACAGAAAAGCAGAAACAGCTGACAAGTGTACCTTGAGAGTTGCTGGTCTGAGGCTTAAGCCATTCAAATGGACCATATAATCCAGAACTGTAAGCAATTAAGCAGTGTCTGGGAAAATATGTTTCTTGGAACACCAAATGCTGAATCTCTTCCATTTGAGTTACAGGTTTTCTAGTGGCGGGCTTTGAGAGGCTTTGAAATATCAGAACCCCGAGACAGATGCAAATTTGCATACTCTAATTCTTCAAGAGCCATGCTTGAGATTGAGAGACTGAAGATTGGGTACCAAATCCTCCCTGAGAGGAGGTTAACAGGCTGTAATTCCTGGAAAAGACAAGGGAAGATGGACTGCTAGGGACAGCAACAGGGTACCAAGGCTGTCTGGACCAGTCTGGAGCAATCAGAATCACTTTGCAAGGTTGTGACCTTATCTTGACTAAAACTTTGAACAGTAGAGAAAGGAAGGGAAAGGCATACAGAAATTTCCCTTCCCAGTTCAGAATCAGAGCATCCAGAGGGACTGAGCCCAAGACTGGGGTCTGCAACAAAAGAGAGAAGTTGGTGATTGTCTGGGGCTGCAAAGAGATCTATCTCTGAGTGCCCACCTTGAAAATCACATTCAACACCAGAGGTCCAGGGACCATTTGTGATGGCCTGTGAGATCCTGCTCTGCTAGCACATTGTCCTTCCCTGGAAGGTGGACTGCTATCAAAGAGGTTTGCAGGAAACCCTAGGGACCACAACTGCATGGCTTTCTGCACAAGGCCGAGACCGAGTGCCTCCCTGCTTGTTGATGTACCACATGGTGGTGTTGTCTGTTCTGACCTGAACCACCTTATTCTGCGCTGACTGAGAGAAAGCTTGCAGGCCAGAAAAACTGCCCAGGGTTCTAAGAGATTGATATGGAGAAGGATTCTGGGGACCACAGTCCCTGGGCAGTGAAGGCCCCCAGAGGAAACATCCGTGGTAGGACCACTGAATGAGACTAAGTGACAAATGGGACCCTTGCCTTAAATTGTCCTGATCCTGCCACCACTGAAGGGCTAGGATCAGGGTCCAGATCACTGGAAT
The DNA here is from genome assembly GCA_016271365.2 of Neoceratodus forsteri. Taxonomy (NCBI): domain Eukaryota; kingdom Metazoa; phylum Chordata; order Ceratodontiformes; family Ceratodontidae; genus Neoceratodus; species Neoceratodus forsteri. The sequence continues at coordinate 427,778,817 of CM028138.1, forward strand.
CAGTCTGGTAAGGGGATCCTTCCTCTGGGACCAAAATGCCCTCAGATGGAACTGAATGTCCCTCATCTGGAATCTTGACCCTTGGACCACTGCTGTAGAATCTGCCATGTGGCCCAGGAGCTGAAGAAAATGGGACACCTGAAGGCTGAAGGAAAGCCAGTTCTATAACAACTATTCCCTTTCAGGGAAGAAAGGCTCTTGATTTGACAGTATCCAGCTCCGCCCCTATAAAGGTAAGAGCTGGACTGGTCGAGAACGACTTGGGAAGGTTTAGAAGAAATCCTAGAGAAGTGAGCACTTGCTGGGTCTTGCAGATCTGACTTGACTTGGTCTGGAGACTGGCCCACTATAATGAGTCGTCAGATATGGAAAAATGGAAATCTTTTGCCTTCTTAGAAAGGCAAGGACTACTGCCAGGCACTTTGTGAAAACCCTTGGGGCTGATGTTAGCCAAGGGCATTGCTTTGAACTGATACTGGCCTGAGGACAACTCGAACTTGAGGTACTTTCTGTGGGAGCACATGATGGGAATGTGAAAATAGGCATCTTTGAGGTCCAGGAAGCTAGCCAGTCCCTGGCCTTAGAGAGGAAGAATTATTCCCAGAGATACCATCTTGAACTTTGGTTTCAAAAGATGTCTGTTCGAGGTATCTTAGGTCTAGAATGGGTCGCCACTTCCCTGTCTTTTGGGGTAAGGAAGTACCTGGAGTACAGACCTTTGCCCCAGTGTAAAGTAGGAACTCTCTATGGCTCTTAAGGCCAGAAGAGATGAAACCTCTGCCTCTAGGGCAAGGATTTGGAGAGACCTGCAGGTGGAAAAGATCTGGCTCTCATCTTGGAAATTTTTAAAGCTGAGAACCAGTCCCTGGCTTACTACTTCCAGGACCTGCTTGTCTGAGGTAACAGACATCCAGTCCTGGATAAAGTAAGTCAGCCTGCCCCTACTGGAATAGGAGAGTCGACCGGCAGGTCCATCAGGGTGTCTTCTTGGCAGGGGCCTTAGGCTGAGGAGTAGATGCAGCCCTGCTCACCCCTCTTCTGCCTCTCCCTCTGAAGAACCCCCTCTGTGAAAGGGAGAAGAGGCCTATGCTTGGTTAAAGACCTATGAAAAGGCCTGCCCCTGCCCTAGACTGCTGCCTTTGAGGAGTTGCCTGCCTCACCTTGGTCTAAGCACTCCAATAAGTGGTCCTGCATTAGTCCATTTTCTTCATGTAATTCTCTGTCTGCTCCTCAAACAGAGAATTACCCACTACAGGAAAATCCATGGCCTTAGCCTGTGTGTCCTGTGATAAGCTAGTACATCTAAGCCAAGCCATTCTCCGAAGAGCCACAGATGTAGCCATGACTCTTGACACATCATTGGAGTCCACAGCAGCATGAAACTGTACTTTTGATGCCTCAATCCCATCAGCAGCCACCTCCTCCAGCTCCTTGGCTAGCTGGGGAGGCCTATTTAGCCAGTGCCAGTACAGTGTCCCACCTGGACTTCTGGTACCTGGCTGTATAGGCCATATATAGTTTGCCTGTGAGTCCCAAGGAAGATGCCATGTACTGCTTTTTTTCCATGGCATCAATCTTCCTGGAGTCTTTGTCTGAGGGTGTGTGAAGCCAAGGAAAATTTGCCTTGTCACAGGCAGCAACCTGCACTACCCCAACATGGCTGCATTGTTGCTATAAAACTCTGTATCTGAGCCTGACAGTGTGTACCTCTTGTCCATCCTTCTGTCAACAGGAAGTACAGTATTGGGAGACTAAGATTTTGAGTGTCTGCTTCCCAAAAGTTGCGGAGGAATAGACAGTCTCCTGGACTCTGGGATGTCCATCATTTCTACATAATCAGGCTCCTCTCGATCCTCCATGCCCTCCTCCATAGGAAGCTGAAGGGTTTCAGCCACCTTTCTGTAAAACAGAAAGTGGGAGGGGACTCAGAAAGCCTAGGAGGGAAACACCAGAAGGTCTGTCTGGGGAGATGTCCGGTTCCACAGGCACATCCAGACTTTCACCATCGTCCACCATCATCCTCGAACTCCCCTCTTCCTCAAACTCCGGTTCATAAAAATCTTCAGGGTATAATCTTTAACTTGAAATTGACTGAGCAGGCCTACCCAAATGATGCGGATCAGTCGGAACCGGGCAAGCGATTCCACAATCCGAATCGCTCTGGCTATTCCTTTGGCGGTCGGAACATGAACCTCTGGATCCGAACCAGTTGATTTCTCTTTTGTAGGAACAGACCCCTCAGGATCGGCTCTCCTTTTGCCCGAAGAAGTATCGCCCTGGTCAGTGGGCACTCCTTCTGGTTCAGTCGGAATTGAACCGGGCTGGTCATCCAGGTCAGTGGACTTCTTGACCTCCTTTTCCCTCAGTCTACCTAATCTCTTTTCAAGGGTAGATTTAGGAATTATTTACAAATTTGGCAGTCTGTATCGAGGTGTTCAAACCCCAGACAGTAAACAAACACAGGTGGTGTGGGGATTGGCCTTAGCAAAGACCTCCCACACTCACTGCAGTGTTGAAACCCAAGTGGGCGGTTTTCTTCTTGGGTTTTCAGACATGGCCAACCTACAAACTGCCCTTTTGTAGCAACCGCCAGGCAAGACTCTTTATCAGTTCCTAACCGTGTCACGGGTGTCGGGGGACGCTCAAAACACATTTTTAGAATCGATAAGGACTGTAACTACACTCTAAAGTAAAGACAGAAATTCACTAAAGTGATCGGTTCAGCCGAACCGATCAAACAAGTTACAATTTCCACAGAAATAGGTAAAACCTATCTAGTACTCACGGTACCACAGACAGAGGCTGAACAGGCTAAGTAGAACAAATTAGGTCTTAAAACCGACACTTCTACTGACACTTTAACCGACTTTTCAAACCGAGCTGAAGAGAATCTCCGGGCGACTGTTCAATGATGGAGTAAAGAATCTGGCGGTTGGATTTCAAAGGCTGCAGACAGAGACCTCAACCGAGCTCGAGCTCAGCTTTCTATGCTCTGCATAGAAAGTTAACCCTTTGTTCTCCGGCAGTTTAAAGGCTGGGGCTAACTGCAATAGTCAGAATACAAGAAGACTTCATGTTGTTTGAAGCTAGAGGTACCTTGCCTTCTCACAGGCTGCTTGCTGGACTATCCCCTGATGGTTAGGGTGAGAAAGAGGAATTCAGCCCATCTGTCCAGCTGGTACTTTTATCTGCCTCTTCTCCAAAGATGGGATAGAATTTGGAGTCTGCAGGATCTTAAACAAGTCTTTTAAAGAACTCATCATCTATGACCTCTGTGGTAGCCAGATCAAGGGTATCCACTATTTTCTTACAAATGATAAATGAGAGGAAAATCCTCTGGTCTAGGAGGAGAACTGATTCCTGCTCTGGTGAGATCTCAGGCTCAATAGGCTCACCTTCATTCATTTCAGGTAAATCATACTCCTCAAACTCCATAGTCTCCTGAGATGGGTTTGGGTCAGAGGAGGACCAACCAGTATCTGAACCGGTGCTGGGAGGGTTGGAGGTATAAAACCCTGCAAAGCCTGTATGACCTTCATGGCCTGGGCAATCTCCTGATGACGGCAGGCTGTGAGGCACAGATGAAGCCCTTTGGTTTATTAGCCAGGGATCAATGTGCTTTGTTTTCTTAGGTTTTGTTTGGTGAGAACCAGCGTGTCAGCGGATCACCCATCCTTTTCCAGTAGTTTCACCCTTGTCAGGGGTGCTCAAGGAAGAGACAGTGGTTTCACCTGCAGGTTTAGAGGGTGTGGGTTGGTCAGAACCCGTAGCACCCTTCTCCAATTTTCTTTGGAGACTTTCCATTCTCTTTTCCACTGTTTTCTGAGGAAAGATTTGCAGATATCACATTCTGCTGAAAATCGTTATTCCCCAGGCAGACTACACATAAATCGTGCTATTCTGCCTTTGCAAAAAGGTCCCCACACTTAAGTCAGTTTTAAAACTATTAGGGTCCAGTCTTTTCTTTGTTTTTCTGCCATCGTTCAACCGATGAAGAAAAACAGAACTACAATAGAGATTTTCGTTTTTTAATGCAGTTGGTTCAGGAACCGATGACAGTTCAAATATTGAACCGAGAACCACAAAAATAAAACCGGGTTAGCAGTTACAAATATAATAATTTGTTATACTAAAATAACTCAAATAAGCAAAATGAAAACCGGAGACAGTAAATAAAGCTCGGAAAGGGTACTGTGACCTGGTTCCTCAACAGTTATACCAAACCGTCAGGAACCGAGAAAATAAACTAAAGTAACGCTTAACTAACGGTAAGGACATAAACAGACAATAAAGGCAGCAGTAAGAATAATAATATAAGAAACTACTTATAGTCAGTGAAGAGCCACAAGGAGCGACTGAGAGGAGGTCTCCTGGGCGTCTTGACTTGTCAGCGGAGAAAGAAATCTGATACATTGGTGGACGCTGCAGCCAGAAGGGCAGCAGTCTGAATATGTGGCATAAGCCAACGATAAGTTCTACCATTGGCATATAGTTCCATTATCTCCAGGCAGCTCTGCTTAGGAGGCTGACTGCAGAGAGTTAGGAATACAGAAAATATCTGAGGTTAGAACTACTGTTAGTGATAAAGAAAACATTACTTACCATAGTAATCTTGTTTTTCTAAGGGAATCACTGTATTCTGACAAATGCAGTATGGTCTCACCACAGGACTTCCCGAGCCGAAATGGTTAACAGAACCTATGCTTACAGTGAAATGTTAGGCTCAAGCTCGGTTTTCAAATCACTGTCCCTGGTTGCACTTCCTGCAACCGTCAGATTCTGAAGCATGCAGAAGCTAAATACTAACTAACTATCCAAACTAAGTTTACTACCCCTAAAACCCCTATAGAGAACAGAAGCATGAAACAACAGGAGTGCTCTAAGACCCAAGTCAACAGATGCACAAAAAACGAATAGCTACCCACAGGTTTCCAACATCAGTGAGCAGAGCCCTGTAGGTCCTAGCAGGAGGAAGGGTGGGAGCTCAGAATACAGTAAGTTCCCTTAGAAGAAACAAGCTACTACAGTAAGTAATGTTTTCTTCAAACCCCAGGAAATCTTACTGTATTCTGACAAATGCAGACTACCCAAGTAGTGCCTTTGAGGCAGGCAGAGGACTCACTGAGGAAACAGGCTCTGCAGAACTGCTGTGCCAACCTGGCATCACTCCTAGCCTGGGTGTCCAGGCAGTAGTGCTGGTAAATGTGTGAACTGTTTTCCAGGTAGCTGCTTACAGAGTTCCAGAAGAGGATGTCTCTGGAAGCTGCTATTGATGCAGCAGTCCTCTAGTAGAATGGGCCCTAAGCCCTTGTGGGGCTGCTTACCCACTTTGCCATAACAGCACTGGATACATGACACAATCCATCTTGCTATGGATGTCTTTATGACAGGTTACCCTTGCCAACCTCTACATACATCAGAAAGAGCTACGTTCTATCCCTCTGTGACCTTTTACGTGTTCTAGGTAGTAGCTAATAGCTCTCACAGCCAAGCTATGTAGCCTATGCTCTCCTAAGAAGAAATGATCAGTAAAAAAAAAGACTGGCAGGGTGATGGACTGATTAATGTGAAAGTCAGATACCACCTTAGGGAGACATTTATTATTTGTCCTGAATACCACCTTGTCCCTATGGAAGGCCACATAATTGGGCTCCATGGACAAAACCTGAATCTCACTAACCCTTCTGGCAGAAGTAATGGCCACTAAAAACACAGATTTCCAAGTCATATACTTAAGGTCAGCTGATGGCATGGGCTCGAAAGGAGGCTGCATAAGCTGTGCTATGTAAATGTTTAAGTCCCACACAGGGTAGGGACTCTGAGAAGGGTGAAAATGCAGTAGCCACTTTAAAAACGCTCGAACACTGCATTAGAGGCCAAAGAGGATGGCTTACCTGCTGACAGGTAAGAAGACGCTGCAGCCAAATGCACCTTCAAAGTAGAGGTCCTGAGGCCCATGGAATGAAGATGGGTAAGATGGTCAAGAACTACGGATAAGCCAGCCTGGGTATGGTCTAGGTTTGTCCCTGCACCAGAAAAGAAAATCTTTTCCACTTTGAAGTATAGATTTTTCTGGTAGCAGGTTTCTAGATACCCAGGACCTCCATTACCCATTCTGAGATTAAAATCTGCATACTCTAGGTCCTCAAGGACCAGGCTTTGAGTCTGAGGATCGAAGGTTGGGGTAGAGGATCTTGCCCTGGGAGGATGTCGGCAAATTGTGCCTCCTTGGTGACTGACTGGCTTGGCTACTGAGAGGGACAAAACTAGAGAAATACCATGGCTGTCTGGCCCAATCTGGGGCAATGAGGATCACTGTGGCTGGCTGGGACCTGAGCTTGTTCAGGACTCTCCAACAATGGGTAGGGAGGAAGGCATACAGGAACTTCCCTGTCCAATCCAGGGTCAATCGTCCAGTGGTACTGTGCCCTTCAGTGGGGGTCTGCAACAGTACAAAGGGAGCTGGTAGTTGTCTAGGGAAGCAAAGAGGTCTACCTCTGGCGTGCCACGCCTTCTGAACACCAACTGCAGTACTTGCTTGTTTAAGGACCATTCGTGATAGTTCTGATTTATTCTGCTCAGTGCATCTGCCAGCACATTGTCCTTCCTTGGAAGGTGGATTGCTGACAACAAAATGTTCAGGGACTAGGCCAGGGTCCATATTTTCATAGCTTCTGTACACAGGGTGTGGACCTTGTGCCTCCGTTTGTTGATGTAATACATAGTAGTCATGTTGTCTGTCCTGACCTGGACAACCTTTCCTTGCAGCATGCTGGTGAATGCCTGAGTGCTAGAAACACTGCCCTGAGCTCCAACAGGCTGATGTTAACATGACTCCTCGTGAGCCAAGTACCGTGGACAGCATGCTCCCTAGGTGTGCTCCCCACCCTAGTAGGGAAGATATGTAGTGAGCACCAGAGATGGTCGCTTCTGGAGGAATGGGACCCCCTTGTCTGAGGTTTTCCCAGATCCTGCCACCACTGGAGTGCCTGCAGAATGTTTGAGTGACTGGGACCAGCTTTGATAACCTGTCTCTTTTCTGATGCCAGTAATGCTTGAGGTGAAATTGAATATCCCTCATCTGAAATCTTGCTCCTGACACTGTGGCAGTTGAGGCTGCCATGTGGCCCAACAACTGGAGAAAGTGCCTGGCCGGCCTGAGGCTGTGAGGCTTGAAGGAGCCTATCAGCTGCCTGAGAGTGTCTGCCTTCAGCTGAGGAAGAAAGGCCCTTCCTCTGATTGAATCCAATTCTGCTCCTATAAATTCCAGGAGCTGTACTGGCTGCAGCACTGACTTCTGCTGGTTTGTCAAGAAACCCAGGGACTGTAACAGTTCCTGTGTTAAGGCCAGAGACTGCCTGACCTGCTGAGGAGACTGCCCCACTAAGAGCAAGTCGTCCTGGTATGGAAAACTGCCACTCCCTGACTTCGTCGTGTGCCACAACCACAGCCAAGCATTTTGAACACCCTGGAGCAGAAGTAAGGCCGAAAGGCATTGCTCTGAACTGGTAGTGGCCTGATGGAAGTCTGAACCTGAGGAATTTTCTGTGAGACTACCTTATTAGGATATGGAAGTAGGCATCTTTAGAGCCAGAGATGCCAGCCAGTCTCCTGGCCTTAAAGTTGGCAGAATCGTTTTAAGGTGACCATTTGGATTCTGGTTTCAGTAAATGCCTGTTCAGGTGTCCCGAGATCAATATGGTGCCTCCGTTTTCTTGGTTGTGAGGAAGTATCTTGAGTAAAGGCCCTTTCCTTTCTGTAAGAGAGGAACTGGCACCACTGCTCCTAATGAAAGCAGGTTTAACACCTCCTTTTCAGTAAGAGTCTCTCTGAGGGGAGGAGCTGAAAACTCTTGCCCTCAGTCTTGGTCTGAGTTTGAAACTGAGTGCAAGGCCCTGACCCACAACCTCCAGGACCCACCGATCCGTGGTAATGGACTGCCATTGCTGGAGATAGAGGGTCAGCCTGCCCCTACTGGATCTGGGGAGGAGACCCGAGCAGATCCCTCAGGGTGTCTGCTTATTTTGAGATACTGACTGGGTGCCGGGCTAGTTCAGTTGGTGCCTCTCCTGCCCCTGCCTCTGCAATAGCCTTTCTGCTGCTGATACTGTGGATAGGCTTGAGGCTGGAAGAATGGCCTGTAAGGTCTGCCCCTATGACCCTAGCATGCTGCTTTTGGGGGTAGGAGCTTTATCATGCAGCAGCAGCAGTGCTTTGGTATGCTGCTCTGTGATTCATCCATCTCCCTCGTGTAAGCCTCAGTCTGCTGTCCGAACAGAGACAAAGGCTCACATGGGAAGTCCATGGCTTTGGACTGGGTATCTTGTGTAAGACTGGTAGTCTGCAGCCAAGCAAATTTCCTGAGAGACACTGAGGAAGCCACCTGCCTGGCTGCAGTGTCACTGCTATCCACTGCCATTCTAAATTAAGACCTTGGAGGCCTCTACCCTCTCTTGGCAGGTTCCTCCAGGTCTGCTGCCACTGGTGCTGGCACAGATTTTGTAATCTCAGCACAGTGTCCTTGGTATCTGGCAACATAGGCCACATATGAAGCCTGCCTAATTGCCACGGAGGAACCCAGATATTGCTTCTTTGCAACAGAATCCAGCTTTCTGGAATCTTTGTCAGGAGTGTGTGATGCTAGGGAAATGCCTGTTTTATCACAGGCTGCTGCCTGTACCACACCCCGAGGTAGTGTTAAGTTTTAGACGGTGTGCTCCTGTAAAACAGAGGAGCACACCTGACTGAACTATACCATGAAATATGTGCTTCTTTACACCATGGGCGTGCTCCTGCCTTTTTTTTTTTTTTTGTTTATTTACAAATTATCAATTTTCTGATAGTAAATTAACAGTTTCAGATAGTACTAGAGGTTTAAAGTGCAAAATCATGCACATGGGCACAGAAACCTGGGAACAGCGTACCAATTGGGCGGGAGGTATTGGCAACCACAAAACAGGTAAGGGACCTGGGGTAATCTTTCTGATGACCTGAAGGTAGTGAAGCAGTGTGATAAGACAGTGGGGAAAGCCAGCAGGATGCTCGGGTGCATAGGGAGGGTATCACCAGCAGAAAGGAGGAGGTAGTGTTACCCCTGTATGGATCGTTGGTGGGGCCCCACCTCAAGTACTGGAGGCCACATGTCTGGAAGGTCACAGATCAGGTGGAGGAGGTACAGAGGAGGGCAACTAAAATGGTGCAGGGCCTGCATCAGAAGCCCTACTGAAGAAAGACTCAAGGAATTAAATATGTACCCTCTAGAGGAAAGGGATATCTGAACATTTCTAATCACACATACACACACACGACACAACACAACTCAACATGAAAAGTTACTTTGCCACACAAATTGCCCTACTTAGGCAAATCTCACAATGTCCCAACTCCTAATTTTTTTTTTATAATATTAAAAAAAATTCTATCTTATGCAGCCAGACACTTATCTTGACCACCACTGACAACTACAACTTCGCTGGCTTCAGGTGTACAATGCCTGCCTCAGAGAATCTACTCTTGTCCTCGCACATCTACAAACCTGCTACTCCAGCAGAACTTACACTCCATTTTTCAACACAACAGAATCCTGCTCTTTCCAGGGAGTTCATTGACAAGGAAAAACATATGACCATGGCTACCCTGCACATGCATGTCACTAACTTCAGGAAAAGCCTTGAAGAAAGATGTGCTGATAGTCAATATGGAAGAGGCAAGTCATTCCGGGGCATGTAGATGTAGTACAGTATCGGCACAATGAGCAATGATGCAAAATGGACCATGCTCCTAGTGCACTGCAGGAGCACAATGTAACTAAATTTTTATTTAAAATTCATGCTCAGAGCATGGAACACATCCTTATAGCTACCCATGCCACACCCTCATGGCTAGGGTGACCGAACAGGAACTTGGTCCCACCCTTAGCCACACATACTTCTTATCCACCTTTCTATCAACTGGTGGAATAGAGGTTGGGGTATGCAGTATTTTCAGAACCTGCTTCTTCAGGACTTGTGGATGGGCAGTAAAACTCTTTTAGGAGCCTGAACATCCATCATATCTCTACAGTCCTGTTCCTCCTCATAATCAGTTGATTCCTGTGTGGGAGGGTCCAGGACTGAGCCACCTGTTTAACACATTTAAAATGAGAGGCAAAGTCCTCGGTTTCCTTGTCAGGAGTCCAGCACAATGAGTATTAGGTGAAATATCCGGATCAATGGGTTCCACCGCGAAGTAAATCGTCGTCATTTCGTCATCATCATCAGCAGCAGCATAATCCTCAACAAAAGTGTCCAACTCGGTTCCAAGGAACCGGGAACCAGAGGAATTTGAGGCATCCAAACGTGGCGCTGCTGAAACTGGAACCGGGTTACCGGTTGAAGCGACTGAATTATTTTAATAGCATTTGTTATTGCCTCAGCGGTTGGAACTAGGGTACTGTCATGTGTTCAACCGCTGAATGTTTTTCTTTTTTTCTTTTTTGAACTTCAAATTTTATTGAAAAGAACAAGTACATTATACCGGATTTACCATCCTTCACTTATACAATTTTCTTAGAGGTAAAGAATAGTTGGAAATGAAAAGTAAGCATAAACTTAACATATCACATGCATTTGACCATGTTGTAATATAATTATGTCTTTTCTGTCCATTACAGATCCACAGGTTTCTGGAGAATTGTGTCTTGTGATAACTAGTACATGTTCTCCATCTGGAGAAGCCAAGAACGTGATGATCTTCTCCCATGTTCGCAAGTGTTTTTTGTCCTAGGATTCTTCATGTACTCGGATGTCTGCTTCCCCTTTCCTCTTTCCTTTAGAATTTTATCCCAATAAGGTTCTATTCATGGAGTCATCTAATCATCATATAATATACTTACTATAACTTTTACTCTCCTGTTTTTCATCGTCTTGTTTTTTTTTTTTTTATAATAAATTACATAAATTCAGTAATCTTATCACCTCATTTTAACTTAACTTAAATTAGTAAAACAGTCAGCTGAGCACCTTTTGTAATTAATTCTGGTATTTTCCTCTCAGTTCCCATTAAAGTTAGTTTTTGGGGTTTTGTTTTATTTCTGATTCCCTCTCCTCCTCCTGCTGTTCCTTCCCCAGACTTGAACCTTTGGTTTATCTTCAACAGACGATATAAGTTAATTAATAATAGCTCTTTATTCATGTAGTAGTTGCTCCATGACTAAAAGTGCCATCTTTTCTCCCAATATCTAAACCAAGGTAGCCATCTGGCATTGAATTTCTCAATAGATAACCTTAATCTTGCTGTGTGAGCTTCTGTTTCTTTAATCCGCTTTATATTCTGATACCAGTCGGAGGTCTGTGGGAATTCTTTTCTAAGCCATTTCTGAGTGAGTGCTTTAGGGCTCCTAACACCATGTTTTCAAATTTCAAAGAGGTGTTTAAGCTCAAGATTTTTACTGTCAGGGTCTTTATCTCCGTCCAAAACAGGGATATTCTGGGACATTCCCAAAAGATATGGTAGTATAAGCCCTGAGCCCCACAGTCTCTCCAGCATTTGTTTTATTTGGAGGTGGCATACTGATATAATATAGAAGAAGTTTTGAAAAATCTGATATTTATTTTCCATCTAAACTCCTGCCAAGATGGGGAGTTGGTTGTCTTTTGAACTCCCATCCAGACCATCTGCCATATTTGGTTTGATAGAGGAGTTCTACCTCTGTTCCCCAACGATCAATCACTTTTTGTATTGCTAGGGTTCCTTTATTTTCCATCAAAGTTTTATATATCTTTGAAATGTATGCCCTAGATTCCTGAGAGCACTTTTTATTTATGTGTGTACATAACAGGGTCAGCTGGTTCTGTATTAACTCTCTCAGCCCAATTTTATGTGTAATATAATGTGTACATTGGCAAAATCTAAAGGCATCTGAGTTTAGAAGTCCAAACTCTGACTGGAGCTGGGCAAAGGGCTTGATTGACTTCCCCATAACCAGCTGTTATGGATATATAAGGCCTCTTATGGCCCATCTAAAAAGGACTGGATCTGTTTCTGAAACTGGGAAATCTGGTAAATATGTTAGGGGATATACTTCCAAACTGGTCTAGTTATTTCCCATGTCTGTCTCGCTTGGAGCCAGAGTCATGGTATGGTTGGTTATGTGTTTGTGATCCTCTTTAGGAGAATTCTTCAAGGCAGAAGACCAAGGGGGTCAGGTGACATTCTCTCTCCTCTATCTCCAACCAGCCGTGAATCTTTCCCCTTGTCAGCATCTTCACCACTGGCAAGAGTTGCGTGCCATATAATAATTTGGAAAGTCTGGAAGCCCTTACTGTAGAACTTCCCATCTGACCCTTGGCTTCTTTCTGGCCCATATAAAGTCTGGTTTTTTTTTTTTTTTTTTTTAATCTTTCCGGTCCTTTAGGGGATCTCAAGAGGAAGGGTTGTAAATAGGAACAGAAATCCAGGGAGGATATTCATTTTAATTGGCTCTAATCTATTCATAAATGTAAGCGGGAGGAGATTCCATCAGCGTAAATCTGTAGTTACCTGTTGTTTAAGGGCTCCATAGTTATATTTATATAAAGTAGTGAGCTCAGTAGGAATCTGAATTCCCAAATATCTCACCTTGGTATCCACCCATTTAAAGGGCACCAGGTTTGCTAGTCCCTGATCTCCCCCCCTCCCCAGCAGTAAGACTTCTGATTTTGTCATGTTTATTTTAAATCCGGAGGCTTCTCGAATAGGTTAAGAAGCTCTAATAATTTGGGAATGGAGGAGGAAGGGTTACTTAAATAGATCAGGGTATCATCCGTATAGCTTGAGATTTTATGAGTTGTATGTTGTATGGTGATACCATTAATGTCTTCTTTGTCTGATTGCTTGGCAAAAGGCTCCATGCTGATTAAGTAAAAGTAAGTGCGATAGGGGCAGCCCTGTCATGTGCCTCTAGCAATTTTAAAAGAAGAGAGAGGGTCCCATTAACTCGTACCCTAGCCTGTAGTTGCTGAAATCCCAGTTGTACCCATTTTAAAAGTTGCTCCCTAAGCCCATTTTCTCCATTACTTGAAAAAGATATTACCAATTAAGCCTATCAAAGGCCTTTTTAATGCTTGAAATATTGCTAGTGCAGGGTGTTGTATGGCCTTTTGCCTGCAAAATGTTTAAAAGCCTTCTGATGTTATCAGCTAGATGGCTTATAGGGGATAAAACCTGTTTGGTCAGGGTGTATTATTAATTCTATGTATTTTTGGAGCCGAATTGAAATTATTTTTGTGAATATTTTTTGGTCCTGATTTAAAAGGGCTATGGGTCTGAAGAATTCACATTTGGTCTTCTCCTCCTGGCTTAGATATTACAGTTATAGCGATTGTGTCCAACTTTCTGGGAATTTACCTTCCTCCAGGGACTGGTTAAAACCTCTGAGAATTGGGGCCAATGTTATGGCTAAGATTTTATAATATTCTCCACTAAGCCTGTCAGGGCCTGGGGTTTTTCCTGAGGGTAGCCCTTTAGTAACTGTTAATGTTTCTTCTACAGTTATCGTCGATTTAGATCCTCTTTAGCTGTCTCTGGAAGAGTAGGCAATTTTATGGATTCTAGGAAAGTCTGAGATTTTTGTCGAATAATAGGAGTATTTTGATCTTCTGAGTACAGAGTTTGATAATATTTTTGGAATTGATTTGCAATCTTTTTAGGTGATTCCCATTTTTGGCCAGGACTTCCTTGTCCTCAATGTACAGTATGTATCTATCTGCTTGGGCTTTCGGAGTTGAAAAGCTAGCAGTTTTGATGCTTTGCCCCTACCTCATGATACTTTTGATTTGTAAACGCAAGTACCCTTCCACTTTTTGTTTTCAAATCTTGCACTTTCTCTCTAGCTTGCCTTAATTGTTTCAAAATTCTTAAGTTTGTTGGGGTAGCTTTATGTTTCCGTTCCAATGAGTTAATTTCTGCTAGAAGTCTGTTTTGTGTTAAAGTTGCAAGCTTTTTCTGGGCAGAGACAAAGCTAATTATCTCCCCCCTAGTGACTGCTTTAAGCGTGTCCCATTTTAAATAGGCATGTGAATTAAGACCTTGATGAATCTCTATGAATTCTTCTACTTTTTGTTTTAGTTTGTTTACAAAGGGTTTGTTATTTAGTAAGGAAACATTCAGTCTCCAAAGCGTTTGTTTATCCTGGGGTGGGAGGGACAGACAAATGGACACCAGGCGGTGATTGGATAGAGTCATTGTAAGTATCTGGGAGCCCAACACTTTGTGTAAGTCCGTGCTGAGGTGAAGAATAGGTCAATTCTGGAGTAGGAACTTTGTGCATTGGAATAAAAAGTATAATTTCTCTCTGTCGGGTGTTGAGCTCTCCAGATGTCCACCAGACCCATCTCCTTCGTAAGTGACATTAAGGACTTGGAGGCTGTCTGATTTCCCACCTTCGCTGGAGGATCTATCTCTTTGGGGTAGGGGGCTGTGTTAAAGTCGCCTCCCAAAATTAGCTGGCCCTGTGTAAGGTGGGCCAATTTTGGAATACTTTTTCAAAAAATTCTCCCTGCTGAGAGTTAGGGGCATATATGTTTGTAAGGTGTATGACCTGCCCTTGAATATGAGCTGAGACCCTCACGATCTTCCCTGTAACACACTCTCCGTGGTATCTACTGCTAGGTTTAAGCCTCTCCATAGCAGTATAGCCATTCCAGCCTTTTTGGATTTGGGGTGTGAGGCTGCGACCACCTGACCTACCCAAGCCCTTCTCAGTTTTAAATGTTCTGTCATTGAGAGATGTGTTTCTTGAAGGAAGATTATATCTCCCTGAAGCCTTCTCAATTCTTGTAATAATATTGTTCTTTAATAGGGAATTAATCCCTTTTACATTATATGAACATATGTTTAGGAGAGCCATTTTCCATTTGCTAAATAAGAAACCGTGGGAAGTATCCCTTCTGAGTCTGCATGGTGCATTTGTATCTCTTATACAGTTCTAATATTTTAAGTTGTAAGGAACTATTTTTCTTTGTTTAGAATTTACCTCTAGGTGACTGTCTTTCAACTTCAATAATACATTCAGTAATTCTTTTGTCTCCTCCTTGTAATAAAAACTTTAGAGTGGGAAGATACAAAATCTAAGCAAACAAAGGCGCAACAGATTAAAAAAAAAAAAAACCTTAAAACTAGGGTTAGCTACAACAATAACTGTTTTAAAAGTTTATTGCTGAGAGGAATAGAGATCAAATTCTCTTCACTCCCCTCTGCCTTGTACTTCCTAGGTGAAACCCTGGAATTCCCCCTTTCGGGGAGTAGGGAATCGCCAGGTCTTGGTGTGCAGTGTGTATGACACTGGTCGTCTCACTATTAGAAACTTGGAGCGTGATCTTATTGCTCCCGTTAACTCTATACGTCACCGCTAGTAGGGAGTCGATATTCCCTAAGATCACACCCAGCCATTTTCACGTTAAGGTTTAAGATGTGTTCTCCCCAACAAAACATCTTTGGTAATAGCCTCTTTTTAGGGAGGTAGGCACATCTTTATTTATCCCTCTGCTCCCCCACTGTATCAAGAGGGCACTCCAGTCTGTCCACTGGCTGAGAGAATCACATTAACAAGCAGAGATAGTGCCCTCGATCTCTCTTCTGTCTGTTCCCTCCCTTAAATCATTACTCTCGAGAATCATTGGGGTATATTTATGCATAAATACTGCTTAGGAGATTATACGGGGTATGGAGGAATCCCCACCAAGTTAAAGATCCTGCATACTTGAAGCCAAGATAAAATATTTAATATCTAAATGGTTCCTGCTTTTTGGATATGCCTACACATCCCAAATATCTCCCAATTTATCATTAGGCTGTAACTTATCTGGGTAAATTATGTCTCTAGTCTAGCCAGATCAGTGTCCCTTCTTTTATTTATCCCCCACCCCAGACCTTGGGATTTCAACGATGTTGCGCAGCCTTTAGGTTCAGTCCCCTGTCAGCTTGACTCAAGGTTCTGATTCGGTGCAAGATTTTGTTCGCGTCTTTCATTAGTTGCTTGCCGAGGATCCTGGAAATGCTCGCTTCTGCGGTTTACCTAACTGGTTACCCGCTTTAAACAACTTTTGCTCCAACAGTTCAGCTTCTAGGTCTGGTAAGGAAATCTCCCACTCTTTAAGTTTGTCGCCTCCAGCAAGCCTCGAGAAGGTTTTCGATCCTGAATCTAGGTGGAGCCGTAGTTTAGCCGGACATAATAGTTGTGCTTTAATATTCTTTTTTCCTTCACCTTTATTACTGAGCTCACTTTTAGCCTTTCATTTTGGAGGGCTGGGGAGAAATCTTGTTCAAAATAGATTGCTGCACCCTGGTATTTCAGGTCCCTGACTCTCCATGCTTCTACTTAGTACCCATTCTTTGCTCCTCACGGCTACTTGTAAAGAGCCTCACTGGTACTTATATGTCTATAAATTTGTTTTAAAACAAATACCAACATATCTGCTGCAGACACTCAAAAGCAAAACTCCATTCAACAAAAGACTGTCTTTTCACATCCCAACATGTAAAACTAAGGTAGGAAGTTATACTTTAGCCGTTGCAGTTCCTAAAACTTGGGAGCTATTACAGAATAAATTAAAACTGGTTACTCTCCCTCTCTTGCTCGTTTTAGAGCTTCTTTAGAAAGTTTCATATTTAAACATTGTGATTGTTTTGGATGAACAGTGTATGTTAAATGACTGCCTCTTACAAAATGTCATTTTAATGTATTATATGTAACTCATGGTTTGTCTTTACGTACATCAAGTTATGTCATTTTTGTACTGTCTCAATTTGAATGCAATTGTAAAAGAGATTTCTCCATTTGCCTTCAATAAATGCATGAATGAAATGAACGAATACGGAGCAAATACAGTCAGCGCCAACTCAACTGCCCGGAGTTCCATCAGGTTGATGTGCCATCGGGACCCTCGGGTCCAGAGCCTGTGGACTCTGCATTCCCCAGACGGCACCCCAGTCCATGAGAGAGGAGTCGGTCATCAGGATGACCGCCGCCTTTGGGGCGGACAAATAGGATCCCTTCCTGCAGATGCTTCAGGACTAGCCACCACGGAGGGTCCAACATCTTCTGGGTTACAGTGATCAGCTGGTCGGGCGACCTTTAACAGGAGAGACCACTGGCTGGCCAGCTCCCATTGCAGGTAGTGCATATTCCAACGGGCCCAACAGACCACGCTGGTGCAGGCCGCCATGCAACCCAGAAGGGTCAGGAAGTCCCAGGTAGGGCTCAATCAGATTGCCCAACCCAAAATGATTGGGTAAAGGAGGACAGAACCTCCACCTTGTCTGCGGGAGCCGGGCTCTGGCTCAGCGGAGTCAAGCTCTGCCCCAATGAAGTTGATCACCTGTGAGGGCACGAGTTCCAACTTGGCCTCATTGACCAGGAGGCCAAGGGAGGTGCAGGTCTGGACGGCCAGGTCCCTAGACCGCTCCACCTCCTACCTAGAGGGGCCTGCAATCAGCCAGTCATCCAGGTAGGGAACACCCGGACCCCTCGGCTCCTCGATGAGCTGTCACCACTGCTATGCATTTGGTGAAGACCCTAGGGCCAGGAAGAGGCCAATGGCATAGCCCGAACTTTAGAGGGTTTCCTCAGCTTGAAAGCAGAGGAACATTCTGTGGGATGGATTGGGACATGAAAGAACGCTGCAGGAAGATCCAAGGAGCAAAACCACATGTATTGCTCTCTACAGGTGGTATGATCTGAGACAAAGTTATCATCCTGAAGGTACGCCGACCTGAGGAACTTGTTCAGGTCACGCAGATCTAGAATGGGGCTCCAGCCCCGTCCGCTTGGCACCAGAAGGTACCTGGAGACAAACCCTGGGTGTTCCAGAGGATCCACTACTCTGACCACTACCTCCTTGCAGAGGAGCTGAGCTATGTCATTTCAAGAGCCAACCGAGTGTCTGTAAATACCAAGTCCTCCAGTGGCACGGGCTCAGCTTGGAGGGCACTGCTCGAATTCCAGAAGCAGACCCTGTCTGACCACTTCCAGAATCCACCTGTCCGTGGTGACAGTGGACTAGGCGAAGGAAGTGGCGGAGCCAGTTCCCATAGGGAGAAACCCCAGGGAGGCATGACTGGTACGAGGGCGGCACCCCATCCTGTCACTGAGCAGGCTTGGAGGAGGAGGTGGACCCAGCTGAGGAGCCACTAGGTCCCTTCCTCCAGGCTTATGGACAACTGAGGCCACTAACTTGGGCATGGGTCACCAGGACTGAGCCTGCTGGCCCAGCTGATGCTGGGCTGGTTTTGCCGCAGGAGTGCAGGACTGAAAGGGCTTCGTTCTGCTGCCTGGATCCCATGGGATCCTTCTGAGCGGATGTTATGGAGTCCAGGGTGGTACTGGACTTCAATTCACTGAGGTGACCCTCCACACCAGGTCCAAACCAATCGGTGCCCAGCAATGGAACATTTGCCAGCTTCTGCTTAGTGTCTACCGTAGGGTCGAGATCCACAGCAAAGCCCTACGGCGCATGACAACCGCGGCCGCCACCAAGTGGCACAGGAACCCCCAGATCCAGAGCCGCCTGAAAATGCTGCTTGGCCACAGCCCGGCCCTGACCTCAGACCTGCTTGACCGCCGCCTGGAGATCCACAGGTAGGTGAGAAATGCCTCATCCAAAGATCCCAAGAGGGCATGGGGAGAAGTGTGCCATCATGACGGCCGAGCTCACTTTCGGCGGAGGCCAAGCGAGGAGAAAGATAGACATTTTAGCCACATGGTCCAATTTCTTGGCCTCCTTTCTGGTGGCTTGTTGACATCCCCGGTATTGCCTGAGAACTGATACACAGAGTCAGCCAGCAACCCCTTGGCTGAGGGATGCTCAGTGAAACCGAGGGTACCAGTGGGCCCACAGATATTTGCGACCCGTACGGGCAGAGGGTGCAGGGCAGGATGCGAGTCGCTACCAAGCTCCAGGGCTAGGGTCAACAATGGCCTCAGCCACAGGAAAGCCACCAAGAGTCCCTTTGTCCATAATCTCTGTGACGGAATAGCGAGCCTGCTTCTGGTCAGGCTTCCTTTCATCCCGTGGACTCGAAGATGAGGCAGAGATGCCCATTAAGGAAGTGGACCCTTCCTCCGTCGAGATCCCCTCAGACTCCCACATCGACCGGACGGGAGTGCAGTGAGAATCCTGTGTGAGAGTGACCGACAGCCGATGGGGAAACCGCTTGCGCCCCAGGCTCCTGAGTCGGAGCGCCGGTCGGCAGCTGCGCAGGCCCACCACAATCGGTGGAGAGGCCAGCTCAGCCAAACCGAGATGGTCTTGACCAGCTCCGCTGGGGAGGAACGGTTCGACCGACCCCATGGGGAGTTGGTGCGGCCTGTCAGTGACGGCCCGGTGGGGGGTCGGCTTCGACCTGCCAGCACCAACTGTTGCCACATGAGGTCTTCAGAGCATCGATGCAACTAGTGCCAAGCCTCTCCTCACCTAAGGAAGATGAAGACAAAGAATAGCAGTGGCGCCGCCTCGTGGCGTCGAGAGCTGGAGTGCCGATGGACGGCGAGCCGCCAACCCACTGGAGGACCAAGACCTCGCCGAGTACCAACGGGATCTTGAGGAGCTGGGGAGGCGCGGCTCCTCCTGGTCTGGGTCGGTGACTGAGGGTTCTGCCCAGCGGACTGAGCAGCCTCTTCTAAGGTCACAGGCAGGACCAGAGTCCTGAAATGAGAAATGTCGGCCTCTTCGGATAACTACTGGTTGATAGGATCAAGAAAAATCTCAGCCGCATCATCGCCAGCGTCTTGACCAACTGGCGCAACAGGGTGTCCGTGAAGCCAGCAGCTAAGGCCATGGTTTCGACCATGGTCAAAACCTGGGAATCCTGAGACACAGAACATTCCTGGTCACAGGAACTTAGACAGGTGAGTCTTCCCTTTTTCTTTCTTCAACTCCTTCTTGTCGGCCTTGTCCGGACGCCTTTGTTCAGGCTGCTAGCCCTATGGCGTTACTCGTCAGGTTTGTTGGCCAAGAAGGGGCGACCAGTCAGTCAAGGTTTTCTTCAACCGTCGACCAGTTGTCGCCGGACAAGGAGCATACCTCCTTCACCAGACTCTGGTCCTGCATCTCTTCTGCCAGAGCGGGTCAGGTCAGCAAGCTAAACTGGACCTTCTCCTCGGAGCTTGACCCATCAGGGAACCCTAGGCATCCGTCATGCGCCAGTTCTGGCTTCTCCTGCTGTCCAGTTCCAGAGCAGACAAGGTCTGGGTTGAGATCACCTAGCTTGGCGGTCGAAGCAGCTCCAGATAAGGTAGTCGGGTCCCACTCTTGACACTCCGCAAGTGGCGCCGCCGCCTTCCTCCTCCTCTTCCTCCTTTTCTGGGAGGATCAGCTCCACCACAAACTGTGTCAGTCGTTATGAGGAGCTCATGTGGCAACAGCTCCTTCTGGATGCGAGGCTTCAGCCGGTGCTGGCTGCCACCACTCTGCCCCGAGCTGACTTTCTCCAGCTCGCCAATCTTTGGCCTTTCCATTCATTAGGGTAAAATCCCCACCTCCACAGCCCAAGAAGGGTCCCCTCCTAAGGACGCCCAATAACCCCCGATTTTCCTCGTCAGCTGTTGGTGACGGTGACTCCACCGATGAGCCCCACAAAGTCAGCGGGGATACAGGGTTAGGCCGGTCTTCGATGAGTCCTCGGACTCAGAGGATTCGCCCATACATTCTCACACAACATCCGGCTTTACGAGTCAGGTGAGGATTTGTCGGTGGACCATGGTGCTACTTTAGTCGGGCCATGCGCGTGATCACAGTCCACAGAAATCTCACTGGAGCCTGTTCAGAAGCAGGCTAAATACCTCTTTACCGAGATCCTCGACAGCAACAACTCCCCTGAGGTTGCGTTCCCTTTGGCAGAGGCTATTCTTGGCCTCAAGACTGAAACTATGGCAGCATCCTGCTCCGCCTCCCACGGCCGTCAGCTTGCATGGCACACAAACACGAGTCCCACAGACTAGGTCTCCAGATTAACAGACCACCCTTCAACTGAAGAGCTGTTCACTGACTCGGTCTTTTGGCATACTGGCCAAGTCAGGGATGTCAATAAACCTCCGACAAGAGTCAGAAATTGCATCACTCATGCAAGAAAGTTTACACGGCTCCTCTCTCGGTATTCAGCAGACTAGTTCTGCCCTCCTCATGACCTACTTTGCCCATGCCTTGCTGGGCACTCTGGATAAGGTGCTCCCTTGACTCCCATCCAACCTGTAGCTCAAGCTGGTTCAGGATCATGGCCATGCTGCTGTGAAACAGCAACTTCATACAGCCATGGACACTGGCCCTCCTGTGCCAGGTCTGTGTCCTCGGCGTTGCCTAGCCACCACAGGGCATGGCTGCAGATTTTGACCTTTACGCCTGATACCAGCACAAGCTGGTGGATGTTACATTTCTGGTAACAACTTGTTTGTGGCAGGGGTGGATGGCCATCTCAGCCGTACAGAAAGTCCTGCACTACCCTTGACTCTGTCACCTCCGTGCAGAAGGATGTCAAAGGCTCAAAGTCTAAGAAAAATTCAGTTTTGGCTCCATTCTATCCCTGCAGCCAAACTGCCTCAGCCCTGCCGGAACAGCAGGCTTGGCTTTTCAGCCAAAGTCCGGGGCTTCCGTTGTCCAGAAACCTGGTGGGCAAGGGACAGCTACTTCCTCAACTAGCCCCACACGCGGCCTCCAAGCCTGCTCAGTGATGGGCTGGGGGCGCACCCTTCCATGCCGACCTGCTGCTCGCTGGGGGCAGACTCCCACTTTATTTCCGCCTGGTCAGATATCACCACAGACCAGTGGGTGCTTGAAGTGGTCAGTCAGAGTCTGCCTCTTCTGGTGTTCAAGCTCCCTCCAAGTCGAGCCTGTGCCTCGGGAGGACATGGTGTCCACAGACATGCTGTCCACCCTTCAGAAGGGAGGGAGGACACTGTCCAGCTCCTCCAGAAGGAGGTGGCGGTTTGTGTCCCAGACCTGCCAGCTGATCTGGGGTTTGTCTCCAGATACTTTCTGGTTCTAAAGCGGACATGGGGCTAGTGCCCCATACGGATCTGCATGACCTCAACAAATTTCTGCAGTTGACTCCTTCAGGATGGTCACTCTGAATCAGGTCATCCGTCCCTGGAGCAGGACATGTGGTTCTGCTTTCTGGACCTTTAGTACCCTTTTCTTCATGTTCCCATCTGTCCATCCCACCAGTGGTTCTTATGGCTCCGCTTGGAGGGATTCTGACAAGTTCCAGGCTGTGCTGTTCGCCTCCTTGGCCCCCAAGTCATCACCAAATACATCGGGAGTGGTGGCAGCCTTCCTGCAGCGCTGAGGAGTCCAGGTGTACCCATACTTGGATGACTGGCTTACTGTGGGCTCCTCCAGGATCAAGGAGGAGTGGTCCAGGGACTTGACCCTCCAGACTTGCTCAGCTCTCGGCCTCCTAGTCAATGAGGCCAAGCTGGAACAATCCCTTTCACAGGTGATTCATTTCATCTGGGCAGAGCTTGACTATCCGTGGGCTTGAGCACAGCTCCTGGTGGACAGAGCAGAGGGCTTTCCACTTTTGCCTGCTCATTTCAGGTTGGGCAGTTGCGCTCTGCCCGGCACTTTCTGCTTCTCCTGGGGTACATGGCATGCACCAGGGTGGTCCGTTGGGCCCGCTGGAGGAATGCATACCCTACAGTGGCGCTTGCCCATGAGTGGTCTCAGCGCTGCAATTACTTAGACCACCCAGTCTCAGTGACCCAACAGAAGTGGGACACTGTCAAGTGGTGGCTGGTCCCGGACCATCTCCATGAAGACATCCTGTTTGTCTGCCCGGAGCCAATGCTCACTCTCATGACCAATGCCTCTGATGGGCTGGGTGCCTCACCTAGTTGACAACAGAGTCCACAGGCTCTGCCTCCCCCGAGGAGTCCCGACTGCATATCAACCGCTGGAGCTCTGGCCAGTGTGCGGGCACTGATGGCGTTTGCTCTGCACCTTCAGGGTCAGGTCGTGCAGGTTCAGACAGACAACATGATGACCATGTACTACCTCAACAAGCAAGGTGGGATGCATTCCTTCTTATTGTGCTGGGAAGCTTCTGCATCTGGACCCACGCTTGCAGCCTGGGCGCCGACCTTCTGGCCATTCATGTGGCGGTGTGTCCGACCAGCTGGCGGACGCTCTCAGCTGAGTGGAGGAGGTGTCTCACAAGTGGTCTTTTCACCAGGTGATACTAGCCAGCCTTCTCCTGTTGGGCACCCCCGGTCAGACCAGTTCTCTTCCGGAGAACACGCAGGCTGGGGGTGTTTGTGGCAGCCCCTCCAGCAGGGAACGCTTCAGGTATGCCTCATGAGGCTCTGGACCCCGGCCCCTGTACGCCGTCCCCTCCTTTCCTCTGATCCACAAGGTGTTGCTCAAAGCTCAGAGGGACTAGGTGCGGATGATCCTGGTGGCTCTGGACTCACCACGCCAGTTCTGGTACCCTGAGCTTCTCAGCCTCAGCAGCAGGCCTCCTTGGCATCTGCCTCTTGCCCGATCTACTCTCATACCTCAGGGAAGGTCCTCCATCTAAACCTTAAGTTCCTACACCTGACAGCCTGGTTCCTGAGTGGCTAGAGTTCTAGGCTTTGGGTCTCTAAGATGAGGTCCTCCATGTGCTTGAGGCCTCTTGGAAGGAGTCAACTCGACAGTGCTATGTTTTTGAATGGAAAAGGTTCCCAGTTTGGTGCCAGGGCAAGGAGCTTGACCCCTTGTCCTACCCTGTGGCTAGCATCTTGGATTATCTGTGGTCTCTTTCTCTCTCAGTTGGGTCTTCAGTTGACAACCTCAAAGTGCACCTGGCAGGTATACCAGGTGTGGGCTGGTATGCTGACGGTGGAGCAGGAGAAGGTGGTCGGGTGCTTCTTCAAAGGCCTTGACCAGATTTCCCCGCTAGTGTGTGAACCACCATCACTTTGGGACTTGTTGCTGGTGTTGGCGATGCTCATGGGCAAGCCATTCGGTCCGATGCACAGTGTGAGATGTCACACCTGACATGGAAAACCTCATTCTTGGTGGCTATCACCTCTGCCAGAATGATCAGCAAGCTCAAGCTGCTCTTGGTGGAGTCTTTTATCTGGTCTTCCCAGGACAAGGCTGTCCTCCGGGCCAACCCAAGTTCCTCCTGAAGACTGCTTCAGAGTTTCACCTTAACCAGGTGATTATTCTCCCTGTTTACTTTACCAAGACAACCTCTGAGGGCGAGCACAGGCTCCACATGTTGGATCTGCAGCAAGCGCTCACCTACTATAAGGAGCACATGGCTGGAGTTCGGGAGAGGCTCTTCAGCTGTTTGTCACCTTAGCTGAAGCCACATCTGGCAGACCGGCAGTTAAGCGGACGACTGGCAGGTGGATGATCTCCTGCATCAACCTCTGCTACAGGTTGGCTGTTAGGGGCCTCCCACAGGGCTTAGGGCTCATTCCACCAGACACACCGCTGCCTCGTGGCTGCTTCCAGGGATCTCTCTATCCTGGAGATCAGCAGGGCTGCCACCTTTAAGTCAACGCAGCTTCATCTCTCACTACCACACTGACCTGAGTCACGCCGGGATGCTGGTTTTGGGTCCTCGGTTCTCCAATCTCTGTTCCTAAATAGGGGTGTGCGCCTTGCCACTGCTAGACCTGCTAGGAGTCTGTCAGAACTGCTAGGAGTCTGTCAGAGTGTGAATAATACATCATATCTACACCACTAGAAAAACAAGTAACTTACTTGTAACTGTAGCTCTAGGAGTGGTATATGGTGTACATCCACACAACCCTCCTGGCAAGTGGCACTGGGTCTTGCTTCCAGTGGGTCACATCTGATGTCATGGGGCGGTGCAGAGGAGGATGCCACCGGATGGTGGGATGAGCCAGCTTGAAGACCTTCTGGCCAGATTTAAAGGGAAAGGAATTCTGCCAGAAGTGTGGATGTACACCATATACCACTCCTAGAACTACAGTTACGGTGAGTAACTATTTTTATGGCATACATAAGTAGAAATAGAAAATTCTGTGCCCCGGCAGATTTTACAAATGTAATTATTTTTTCTGCCTAAACTGGCCACTTATTTTTATCTCCAGTAGGAGTAGAGTGTCTTAGTATTCACCTTAGGGCCCCTGCTGTAGAGTTGCCCCAGTTACCCGGCGATAAGGTAAACCACCCATCCCTAACAAAGACCACTGTCTGGCTGAAACACTGGGGCCATATTGCTCTATGCATCTTTGGAAATAAACCTCTGATTTCTGCCAAATACTGCTCATGAAGTCCTAACTGCTACACTCCTCAGGGCCCTTGCACTTCCATTTATAGGACAACAGTGACCAAACTGTCAGCATAGCCATCTTATTACCCCACCTCATGTACCTGGTACAGAAAATGTTTGAATCCCGCCAAAACGAAATTCTGTGCAACTGCAATCATTCCAGGCGCACAGGTGCGGAAACGATTTTGGGCAGGACGGAAAAATGACAGCTGTGACATACATGATGTGGGGTAACAAGAAGGCTATGTTGAAAATCTGGGTAAAAAATTAAAAAATTTCCTATGCCATAAGCGACAGAAAGGAATTGCAACGAATGGGCATAACTTTTTCATTGTTTCCATATTTTGACCCAAAAGTTTTAAGTCTTCTTATGACACCACCTCATAAACCCCATAGGTGAAAATGTTCAAATCTGTGCCAAAATGCCATTCCGTGACACAGGTGTGACATGATGTTTTGACAGGATGTGAAAATGACAGCTGTACTGTTCATGAGGTGGTGTGACAAATAGCTGTGTTTAAAATTTGGACTTAAAATAGTGAAAATAACCAAAGTTATGCACGTCCGTGAGAAAAATTTCAAACACTCATAATGCGACCATTTTAGGAATTTTTCCATCAAATTTTCAACATGGCCTTTTGGGACCCCAACTCATGAACACTGGTGGTGAAATTTCATTATTCGGTCCCGATAAGTGATTTTGCACAGCAACCGCGAAATCACCATCCAGGCCCGAATTAAAGAGCAGCTGACACCTTTGGAAAACATAATATTCAGACACAATGTTGCTTGCATTTCATATACCTTGTATATATTTCGCCTCTCCATTACTTTTTACTGAAAAATTCCCACAAAAAGGAAAATTACGTACCTACCGTAATTCTTGATCTTCTTGACGAGTCTCCACCACTCATTCACACTAGTGGGATTAGCGCTGGAGCACTAAGACCCATCGGAGCAAACTTTTGCTGGAGAGGTCGGCGAGACGCGCCACAGCAGCGGCTCGAGCGTAATGACCATCTCGGGCGACGACTCCCTCCAACCGCCTCAGTACCTTTTACCAAGGGTGCAGCGCAACTAACGTAAAGAGTAAACCCAACATTAAAAACGGACATAAGATAGTCCATGATGACCCGTGTAAGAAGGGTCAGCAAAGAAGTCCTCACGCCTAAAGATTTGAGGGAGTGAAGGCCAATACAGCGGTGAGCTCGTGGGATGGAGGGTGGGCGTGTAGAATGAGTGGTGGAGACTCGTCAAGAAGATCAAGAATTACGGTAGGTACGTAATTTCCTATCTTCCTGGACATAAGTCTCCACCACTCATTCACACTAGTGGGAGAGTACCAAGCTGATAATCCCCAAAAGGGCGGCAGGAGAGCCAGAGCTCACGCGTCTAAGATAGATGCCCATTAAGGATAGTTCTGCGAATGCGGAATGCCTCATAGCATGAACATCCAGTGCATAGTGCTTAAGGAAGGTGATGCACTGAGCTCCAGGTGGCGGCGCTGCATATATCTGCAATTGGAACATTGCAATTTCCGCTTAGGGATGCATGCATCACCTAGTAGAGTGAGCGTACACTCTACCTTCTAATTTAACTGAGCCATGGAATAGCAATGGCGAAGGCATGCCACTAACCATGAAGAGATGCATCTAATAGCGACAGGTTGACCCAGCCGGGTGTCGCTGAAAAAGCGAACAGTTGCTGAGTCTTACGAACATCCTTGGTTCTATCTAAATAGAACCAAAGGCTCTCTTAACATCCAAGGAATGAAGAGCTCGTTCCCTTCATTTTGGAAATTAGCGGAAGCTGGAAGTACCAGAGGTTGGTTTAGATGGAATTCTGACACAACCTTGGAAGAAATTTAGATGAGTAACGGAGAACTACCTTGTCTTTATGGAATACAGTATAATGGAGGGTCCGTGAACCAGGGCATGTATCTCAGAGACCCTGCGGCTGAGGTAATGGCCACCAGGAAGGCAGTCTTCCAGGTAAGAAATTTAGCTCACAGGTAGCTAAGGGTTCGAAAGGCTTCGAGTGAGCATGTCCAGCACCAGGTTAATGTCCCAGGCTGCAACTGGACGCTAACAGGGGTCTGGTATGGAGAATCCCTTAAGAAATCTCTTCACCATAGGTAACTGAGCCAGAGTTAAGGAAGAAACCGCTCATGGAACGCTGAGATGGCACTAAGGTGAACTTTAACTGTGGAGTACTGAAGACCTAAGTTTGACAGGTCCAAAAGATACTCAGAACCTTGCCAGGAGGACAGGAAAAGGGATTCCAAGAGGATTTTGCACCAGCCAGAAAAACGTTTCCATTTGGAAGCGTACGTTTTGGTGGCTGGCTTCGAGCAGCCAGAAGGATGTCTGAGACTCTACGAGAGACGTTGAACCGATTCACTTCTATCTCTTCAGGGCCAAGCATGAAGGTGAAGTGATTTCAGGTTGGGATGGACCAACGAACCCTGAGTCAAAAGACTGATTTGCAAAGGAAGTGGTCTCGAGAGGCTGCCAACATACTGTTGAGTAGAGGAAACCATAGTTGCCGAGGCCAGGAAGGAGCAATGAGAATCATCTTGGTCCCCTGAGACTCGAACTTGAGGAGTACTCTGGATTAGAGGAAGCGTGGAAAGGCGTAAAGAAAGCGCTTTGTCCACCGCAGCCTGAACGCATCCTGACAGAAAATGCCAGGCCCTGGATTTCTGGAGCAGGAGAGAGGCAGTTTTATGCTGAGTGGGGATGCAAAAGGTCCAGGTCTGGAGTCCCCACTCTTTGAACAGGGACCGAAGCCACGGGTTGGATCGAGACCACTGTGAGGGTCTGCCTGCTCTGCTGAGGTGATCTGCTAGGGTCGCTTTGTATACCTGGCAGATAAACCGCTTGAATCGGAGACTTGTGCTCCAAGCACCACTCCCACACCCTCATTGCTTCCCTGCAAAGGGATAAGAATGAGCACCGCCTTGCTTGTTGATGTAATACATCACTGCTTTGTTGTCCGCTTGAAGGAGAATGTTCTTGTGACAAAGGACATCCTTCAGAGCTCGGATTGCATAGAGGACCGCTCTCATCTCCAGGACATTTATGTGGAGATGAGTTTCAACTGAGTCCATACACCTTGAGTGTGGAGGGAGAGACAGTGAGCTCCCCATCCCATTAGCGATGTGTGTCTGTGGTGATGGAGATCTGATGATCCGGGGAGCAAAGGGGAATCCTTCCAGGAGATTGTTTCTTGAGACCACCAGGTGAGAGACCTTCAAGGGGCCCGCCACCTTGATGGGATAAGACTGGGGTGAGAGGTCGGGACCACTGAGTGGAGAGCATCCATTGGGTGGTTCTCATGTGCAGTCGGGCCAGAGGGACAGTGAAGACCGAGGACGCCATGAGACCCAACATGCGTTGCATCGAGAGCTGTAACCGATTGGTTCTCCCTGATGTAACGGGCCATTCAAGGATGTCGAGTCTTCTGTCCTCTGGAAGGAAAGCCTTCGCTGAAGAGGTGTCTAGAAGCGCCCTATGAAAAGGCCTCTGGGAGGGTTGCAGTTGAGATTTTCAAATTCAGCAGAACTCCCATGGACGTGAGAGGAAGTCGCTTGCACGGGTCTTCCAAAGTCCCTTGGCCGGAAGGGGCTTGCTAGAAGTCAATCGTCCAGGTAGGGAAACACTCGGAGTCCCGACTTTCTGAGATGCGCCGCAGAACTGCACAACACTTTGTAAAACTTCAAGGCGCCGAGGATAGCCCAAAGGGCAGGACTCTGAACTGATAATGCTGACCCAAAGCTACAAACCTGAGGAACTTATGTGGGTCGGGTGGACGGGATATGCTGGTAAGCATCCTGCATATCCAGAGAGGCCAGCCAGTCGCTGATGCAGCAAGGGTAACAGGGTACCTAGGGAAATCATCTTGAATTCTTCCTGGGGAGGAATTTGTTTAACTTTCTGAGGTCTAGAATGGGCGCATCCCCCAGATTTCTTTGGAACCAGAAAGTAATGGGAGTAGACCTGTGTTTTCATAGGATGCGGGGCACCAGTTCTATTGCCCTGTTGTTCAGAAGGCCCTGGATCTCCGCGGTGAGGAGGTTCGACTGAGAGGCCGACAACCTGGGTTGTCGTCTGGGAGGACAATTCGGGGGTTTCCAAGAAATTGAGAGAATAACCTCATGAATTATCCGAAGGACCCATTTGTCCGGGTTATGGACTTCCACTGGTTGTAGAAGTACATCAGACGACCTCCCACAGGAGGAGAAAGTTCCACCGGGCAGAGTGGATGGAACTTGGGCAACGACTCATAAGGTAGCTTGGGAGCTTTAGACCCCTGGCGCTTTCTGCCAAGGCCTTCTTGAGGTTGGGCAGGTGGCTTTTATGGAAGCTTCCCCTGCCTCTGCCTCGAAGGACTGACGACTATGAAACTGACGTAGTGTTCACATGCCCCGAGAGGGGCAGGCGGAGGTCTGGCCAACTTAATGGCCGATCTAGTCTTCTGAGTGGCCTCAAGGCTTGCTCCACCTGAGGGCCAAAAAAGAAAGGAGCCATCAAAGGCAGCGCCATCACCTGCTGCTGAGCATCGTCGTGAAGCCAGAAGTACGCAGCCAGGAATGGCGCTAGTACAAATCGCTGCTGCTGAGCGAGAAGCAGTGTCGCAAGCGCCCATGGCGGCTTTGACCTGTTGGTTATTGGACTCAATACCTCTAATAACGGTCAGAAGAAGCTCTGACTTGAATCAAACTGGAAGAGCTTCAACCATTCTTTTCATAGAGTGCCACAGGATATACTCATACTGAGAAAAATAGCCTTGATAACTGGCAATACGCATACTTAGAGTGAGGCAGCAAAGACTCTCTTACCTAATGTATCAATCTTCCGAGACTCTTTGTTAATAGGTCGAGCTGTAGTAGTTTGAGGAAGAACGACCTTGGTCATTCTCTGCCAGGACTACAATAGGATCCGCAGCGCTTGGGATGCCAAAATGGGACGAACCTTGGGAGCTGAATACTTCTTATCAATGGATTTAGCCACTGAGGGAATAAGAGCAGGATTATTCCATACCATTTGAGACAGCGCCTCGAAGGAAGGCTGGATCGGAGGAGTCAAACTGTGGGATCTCCGAAGCATGAAGATACTGGAGTCTTAATATCTTCCAGGATCGATGTCTGTAGTCTGGAGAGAAAGAGTGGATCCCAGGTTCTTCAACAGAGACTTAAAGGACAGGTCCTCGACCACAGGCTCTGTAGCAAAGAAAGATCCTGTTTCTCCACTTCATCACCCAAATCGAGGTCTGGGTCAGCTCAACATCATCTCCTGATGGTCCAGAAAGGACTGTTTGACAGGAAAGGAGGAAAATTAGAGAGGAGGAAATAGTAGAAAACAAGGAGAGTCCCTAATGTTGCCGGGCGCCGAGACGGCAAACGGGCTGAAGACGGCACCGAGGAGGCGACGGTGTCGGAGAGGCACGCGTTTCGCAGCGCCTCGCGCGCCATGGACGACAACGCTGCGACGGGCGCGCCGACGACGACGCCGCGACGTGTGCCGCGATGACGCCAAGAACAGCACCACGGACGACGCCACAACGGCGCCGCCTATCCAACGGCACCACCGCCGCGCCGCGAGACCCATGGCACCGCTGGACGGCGCTCAAGAAGACCCAGCAGGCACCGAAAACAGCGTAGACAAGCTAACAGATCGCGCGGAAGGCGCCGGAAGAGCCCCCAGGAACCTGGAAAGCGAGAAGGAAAAAAACAGGGAGATAAGGGTATCGGTGAGGCCCCTCGCTACCGCAGCCATGTGAGGGGGGAACACTTGAAGACGGAGTCGCTGGCATCAAGAAGGTTTACGCGACTAGAAGGTCCAAATCGCCTCATTTGATCGCCGGAGGGGCCCGAGGGCCCGAGGCAACCGAGCCAGGCAGAAGAACCAACCTCCGAGCCCATTGCTCCATAAGAGCGCCCACTGATGAAACTGCTCATCTGGAGTCCTACTTTATAGGGAGGGGTCTGATGTCGAGAGGGACGACGATTACCGGAAGTTGGCGATTCAAGAAGCGAGACCGCAACTAGCAACGATAACCGAAAATGGGCCGACGCTGCAGACATACCCAGAGGGCTCCCTCGAGTGATGCCTTCTCTTTTGACCGTGGGGTCAAGAAGAGCTCGAGGCCAACGGTGCCGAGAATGCTGATCGTTATTTTATGTCATGGGGACCGCCATCCCCCGGCATCGGACTGACTCGCTGTCGGAACTCCGCTTGAGGAGAAGGAGGTTGACTGGACCCAGCCCGCTGACTGAACAAGCTTTCACACGAAGTCTCCTACCGCCACCCGACCTGCTCATGGTCGACTCATCCAGTAGGCTTAGACTTTCAAGTAAAATTTAAATATTAGAAAATTTAACTTAAAATAGAATAAAATTAAGCCGATACTACTATCGTGGATAAAGTTATAAAAACAAACTGAAAACTATGCGCTAGTTTGAAGTTTGACCTCGACACAGGCGAGCGACGCCGTTACTGAAGCCGCACTCTGATCATGGCGAAAAAGCGAATCCGAGGCGCGTTGGAGGGTCGTCGCCAGATGGTCTGGTCATTGTCACGAAATGGCCGTTTCCGGGCGCCAGAAGTCTCATGGGCGCCATCTTCTCGCGGCTGACCTTCCAGCAAAAGTTTGTTCCCGATGGGTCTAGTGCCTCCTACGCCAATCCCACTAGTGTGAATGAGTGGTGGAGACATATGTCCAGGAAGATCAAGATCTTATCCTCAAAGTTGGTTCATCTGGCTCTATAGCTTATTCTCTACTTGAAATCATACGCCCTGTTGTGACATCACAGTCTGCTGTCATAGGAATAACTGCTGTCACAAGCAAAGTATTATATCATCAAGTTGGGAAGAAGCAATAGGAGATGATGAACCTCAAGAAAAGTACAGTTACGTAAGAACTTACCATAACAGTAGATCTTCTAGAGAGAGGCTCTTGCAGTAGATACTTATAGGACTGACGCCAGCCAGCGGCAGGACACCACGGAAAAATTTCTAGCTAGCAGTCCCTGGTGGGGACCGCCTCATGTCAGGTGACCGGTGTCATATGACGGCCGGTATAAAGGGGCGGTCCCTGGATGCCCGCTTTTCCAGTTCTTTTCTCGCCACAAGCCCGGAAGGCCCGGACGAGAAGCAGATATTCTCGATGGAAAAGGAGCTGAAAAGTCGGGATGGAGGGCGGCGGTAGCCTATCAGAAGAGCCTCTCTCAAGATCTACTGTTACAGTAAGTTCTTACGTGAACTGTACTCATCTTCTCGAGAGGGTTCTTGCAGTAGGTAATTGCATATAGGACAGAATCCAAGCAGTCTGGAACAAAGAAAAGGCACTGGAGGAGGTACTACTCAAGAAGTAGCAGGAAAACCTTGCAAGCCTCTATGAAAGGAGGTTTTGTAAGACAGCTAACCTCAAGCCTGGTTTCACGTAAGCAGAGGCAATGTCCAAGCTGTAATGTTTAGCAAAGGTATGGACGGAGTCCAAGTGGCGCAGCACAGATGTCTGCCGAGACACGTTTTTGAAACAAGCCGCAGAGGCTGCCATCTACCTAGTGGAGTGACTTCTGACTTGACCCGTAGGGTCTTGTTGCTACTTCTCATAACAGAAAGTGATGCAATGGGTCAACCATTTTGATAGGCATTGCTTAGAGACAGTATTGCCTTCTCTTTGTGAGCAAAGAGATGAACAACTGATCAGTCTTTCTGAGATCCTTTGTCCTATCGGTAGTATCTCAGAATCCTGTGAACATCCATGGTGTGGAGCAGGTATTCTCCTTGATTGGAGTACTGCGTGAAGAAGGCAGGTAATTCAATAGACTGATTTAAGGTAGATTCCGCTACCACCTTCGGAGAAACTTAGATTCATGCTAAGAGTTACTCATTCATTGTGAAAAATCAGATAAGGGATTTTGCACATCAGGGCCTGGAGCTTCGAAAATTCTGCGAGCAGAAGTAATGGCCACCAAGAAGAGCTGCCCACTATAGAAACTTCAAGTTCGCGGCAACTGTAGGCTCAAAGGAGAAAGGGTAAAGTTTCTCATGACAAAGTTTAAGTCTCAAGGGGGAGCTGGAGTCCGGACAGGGGCTGGAGATGAAGGACCCTCTGAGAAAAGTTTTGGATACCTCCCAGCTGGGCAAATGCTTTATCAGTGAAAGGGACATGGTAGGCTGAAATAGCCACCATATGAACTTTCAAAGAGGAGTGACTGAGACCCAGGTCGAAAAGATGACGTTATGTACTCAAGTAGAATGGTCACAGGACAGGAAAAGGGCTCCACATTCCTGGATGCAGCCTCCAATGGAAAATCTTTTCCATTTCATGGCGAGGGTGGACCTAGTGGAGGGTTTTCTAGCTTCCACCAGAATCTCGGCCACCTTAGGAGAAACGCCAAACGAGATTGAGCTAGGTCTGCAATAGCCATGCATGAAGTTGAAGGGACTTGAGTCCCGGATGAACCAGGGTCCCTGATCCTGGGTCAGCAATCCTGAGATAAAGGACGAGGAAGAGGAGGAACCTCTGAGTATTGTTGTAGAAGAGAGAACCAAATTTGCCTGGGCCAGAAAGGAGCAATCAGAATCATTCTCGCCCTTCCAAGCAAGCTTCTGCAGCACCACGAGGACCAGAGGATTGGGGAAAAGCATAGACGTAATCTGTCCTTCCAGCTTAGAGACAGAGCGTCGCTCCAGAAAGTGCCCTCGATCTGGGGCGAGCGAGCAAAAGATTAGAAGCTTTATGTTTTGGGAGGAGGTGAACAGGTCTATCTGAGCAGTCCCCAAATCTGGAAGATGCTTTTAGAACTTTTTGGTCCAATTCCCACTCGTGTGGTAGAGCCGACTAGCGACTTAGCCTATCTGCCAGGACACTGTCGACTCCCAGAGCATGGATCACCATGAAGGTGAAGGTTGTGAAGCGTTGCCCATTCCCAAACCCCTCATCGCTTCCCTGCACAGCCCGGAGTAGGGACAGAGTCCCTCCTGCTTGTTGATGTACCACACTGCGCATGTTGTCCATTTGGACAGCTAGGTGACCGGATGGATGTATTGGTGAAGGGCCTGGAGAGCATACAGCACTGCTCGAAGCTCGAGCAGCGTTGATGTGGACAATCAACTCCAACTTTGACCATAGGCCCTGGGTTCGGTGAGGACCCAGATGGGCTCTCAACCTTCGCCTGGAAGCGTCCCGTGGTCAGAGAGTCTGATCAGGGGAGGATGAAAAAGGGGACCCCCCTGGAATAGGTTCTTCCAACCATCCACCACTGCAAGTCTCTTACCATCATGAGGAGATCAGAACCAAATGATCTAGGTCGCTCACCCGTTGATCCCACTGGAGATCGGAGGGTCCACTGAGCGATTCTTCATGAGGAAGCGTTGCTGAACCACGCCGGGATGGCCGCCGCCATAAGCCCCAGGAGGCGGAGCACCGACCTCGGCTGAACCCTCCTTGTATTCCGATAGAAGGAAATCTGGGACTGGAGGGAGGCCCCTGTCCGAGGCAGAAAGGCCCTGCAGATTGTCGTGATCGAGGATTGCCCGATGAACTGGAGTCTCTGTGAAGGATCCAGGTGAGACTTGAATGGCTGATGGTGATACCCAGGCCAGTGAAAACCTGCTGGGTGAGGGAGAAAATGCAGCAGTTCCTCCCTGGATGGGACCACCAGGAGCCAGTCGTCCAGGTAGGGAAAAACCTGAACTCCCAAAGTACGCAGGTGGGCCGCTACCACCGCCAGGCATTTGGTAAAGACTCGGGGAGCCGAGGAAAGACCAAAAGGAGCGCCTGGATTGGTAGTGGTCCCCTGGAACGCAAAACCTGAGGTACTTTGGTGCAAAGGGCGAATCGGGATGTGCAGGTACGATCCTGCATATCCAGTGCACAAAGCCATTGGCCGCCGAGCAGGGCAAGAGGGTTTGAAGGAGAGCATCCTGAACCTCTTGTATTCCACATATAGGTTCAGGGAGCTGAGATCGAGAATGGGTCTGAGATCTCCTGTCTTCTTTGGTCGAGGAAGAAATGTGGAATAGTAACCCGTCCGTGGAGGTGAGGGGGACGGGTTCTGTAGCTCTGCTTCGCAAGGACAGCAGAGATTTCCTTCCCGACCAAAGGAAGATGGTCCCTTGAGTAAGCTGGAGTTCAGAGGGAGGTGGCGTGGAGGTTTCTGCAGAAACTCTATGGAGTGCCCTCAGCTATGATCTGGAAGCACCCATGAATCCGATGTTATCCTCTCCCAACCCGGAAGGTGGAGGGAGAACCTCCCTCCCCGGTTCCTCCGGGCGTCCGGAGGCAGCACCGCAGCTGGGGCACCCATTGCTTTTTGGCGGCGGGCCTGCCAGCTGTGGGGGCCCGACGGTTTAGTGGCCCCGCCTTCCCTCGCGCTTGAGGCCGCTGCATCTGTGAAAGGGACGACGCTGTGGGGATGGGGACGGCATTGAATCAACAGATTTAGGGCGTCTCCTTCTCCTGCAGTCAGTGATGATGTCCTTGACATCACCGAAAGCACAGAACCCCCGGAAAGGTGCTTCTGGAATTGCTGACTGCACCTCCGGGACCAGACCTGACACACGGAGCCATGCATGGCCGTGCGACTTACGGCGAATGCAGAGCTCCGTCCTGCAGTGTCCACTGCATCGTGAGGTCATCCTCAGAATATGGCGACCTGGCCAAACAAGCAGAACGGACCAGGTCGGCTAACTCCTGCTTGACTTGGGAGTCAGGCAAGGAGTCAATCTTAGATTCCGCCTGGGTAAGGACAGCCTCTGGTAATCCCCTACATGTGCTACATAATTTAGGGCCCTAATCCCCAGTGTGGAAGAAGCATAGATCTTCCTTCCATACTGATCCAGAAGGCGAGATTCCTTATCCGGGGAGGCGAGCTCAAGTGTTTTAGGTGTGCTGACCGTCCGTGAGCGGCGCTAATTGCAACCCGAGTCTGCACGGGTGAGAGTCTAAAAGTCTACACCCTCCAGAGCCTGGTATAGCCTGTTGGACTTCCTGGGAAGTGGGGCTAAAGCTGATGGTTGCTTCCAAATAGTGGAAACAAGGTGGGCATGAGGCTCGATCCAGGGTGGCACTAGAGTAGAAGCCGTGAGGGCAAGTCCAGATGTTCGCCAGTTTAACCCTTGAGGATCTGGCTCTAAGGAATGCCGCTGATGGACTTCCTGGATCTTCCTGAGCAACTCCGTGAAGGAAGGATCCTCCGGAGGAGACTTCGAGGAGTCCTCGGCCGGGGTTTGGACGGAGAGCGCGTCTCGTCGTCTTTCTCGGAACACCCATCAGAGGCTTCCGAGGAGTCCGAGAGAAGAAGAAGAAGAATTCGAGCAGAGTAAGACTCCTGACTATGCCTCGGGGAGGAACGGGTTCCTTAGGGGGATCTCCGAACGCGTGTCCTGCCCCTCTCTGGATCCGGGCAGAGCCCGGAACCGGAGGCGGAGAGGAGTGTGCCGTCTGGGGTGTCACACGGAGCCGGAAGTGGCACCCTCCACCGTAGGCACGGCTCTCAACTTCCTTGGTGAGCTGAGCCTTGGCTCTCAGCCCACCAGGAGGCCAGAGTCTCCTGGAGATCCACCGCGGCCCAGGGGTGGTGGAGGAGGAGGTGGGGATAGTTATACTGGATGGAATCCGTAAGGAGAGTATCTGTAACCCGGCTGCAGGAATACTGGAGCAGGGTACTGCGGCGTTGGTGGAGTCGGGCGAGGATACTGTGGACCTGGGAAACCGCGCCACATGGGACGGCGGATACCCAGGCAACGGAGGAGCTGCCGGAGCAGGCGGCCCAGTTAGAACCCACGGGCAGATCAACCGTGATAGGCCCGTGGGGTGGAGGGCCCGATGGAAGGGGAATATCCCCCCCGGCATCGGAGGGCCGTGTCGGAACCGCGTCGGGCGGGCGGTGTCGGCCGGGCGTCCAGGGGAGCCAACGCCTGATCCGCTCTGTAGGAAGAGGATCGACGGTAGCCCAGGATCCCGGGCCTCATCCAGGGACGGAGGAGAAAAATCCCGTGGGTCAGGAGGGTGCCTGGCTCCTCTGATGGCAGCGAAAGGCTGCCGGGGAACCTGGTACGACAGACGTGGCAGAGTCTGCCGTAGGCCCGAGAGCCCAGCAGACGCCGGCGAGCCGACGCGTGTGACTTAGGGCGGGTAGCCGGATGCCAGAGGAGCCAGCGTCCGGATTTTGGGGTCCCTCGTCGGAGACGGGCCGAGGATGAGAAGAGGCCTGGTCCAATGGAGACGCTGCCGCTGTCCGCCTGGCGGTCGGGTGTCTTACGCTCCCCGGCGGACGTCAGAGGAGCCGACGTCCGGTTTACGGGAGGCGCCCGCATCAGTAGGCCGCAAGCATGCAGCGGTACTGGGGCTGAAGCCTCCTTTGCTCGGAGGCACCCGGCGGCTCGAACGCGAACCCGACGGGCGGGCCGACGCCTCCTCCAAAAGCCTTGGAGGCTGCCATCGGGCTATCTCCCGAGGGACGCTACTTGGCGCGACTCCGGCCGGAGTCGCGGAGGAGGAGGCCTTCTCCCGTGCCTTCCTTGTCCCGCTTCTTGTGCCCTTCAGGGAGGTCGGCGCCTGCCGAAGTTTATTCAACTCCTTCTCCATCGCGGACATCATCTTCTTGAGGAGATGGGCTTCGAGAGACTGCTGGCGTCTGTGCGCGGTGGCCGCGTTGAAATGAAGGAATAAGTGGACACTTGTCAACCGCTGGTCGGGCCTAAACAGAAAAAGGCAGAGGGAGTGACAGTCTTTGTGGGCAGTTGCGGCGCCGCAGAGTCGCACTTTATTTTTTGAAGGGGACGACGAACTGACGCTCACCTGACGATAGAAAATACAAAATACTGAAACTTTTCAGAAACCGATGAAGTAACAAGACTGAGCGATGTGAACTTCACCGCGATGCTCGCACGCAGCTGATGGCGGAAAGAACTGAAGGCGGGCGTCCGGGACCGCCCCTTTATACCGACGTTATGGACGCGGTCACCTGATAAGGGTGGTTTCCGCCAGGACCGCTAGCTAGAAATTTTTCCTCAGGTATCCAAGCCGCCAGCCGCGCCAGTCCTATATGTAATTACCTACTGTAAGAGCCCTCTCAAGATCAAATATTCTATTTTTGAGGCAAATGACCTCAGTAATAAGCAATGGGCATAGAAGTACAAAGTAGATGAGAAATACACGCTGCTTTGGGTCCAAATATTATGTCTTTGAAAGAAGTTCTTGAGGCATTGGTGGCTCTAACAAAATTACAGTGGCAGTGTTCATGAGGTGGGGTCCACTTCCAAAAGGCCATGCTGAAAATTTGGTGAACAAATTCCTAAAATGGCAAAGTTATGAACATAAGTTCAAACGTCATTCAAATACATTATCTGGCCCTTAACTTGATTCCTTAGTTCACGGTTCGGCTTTGAAGAGTGCAGACGTGTCTTGGTCCACAAAAGATGACAATCTACAACCTCAGATGGTGAGTATAGGGTAAGGGAGGATGGGGTGGTGGATGCTCAGTAGAAGGTCGGGTTGGGGGAGGGGATGGCGAGACAACAAAAACAGGTTACTCACCTAAGTAAAGTACAGTTATGTAAGAACTTACCATAACAGTACATCTTCAAGAGAAGCTCTTGCAGCAGGTTACACATTGAGGACTGGCACCACCTGGCGGCGGTTCTGCAATTTTTCTCTAGTAGTACCGACGTGGAATGCCCCCGCTGACATCGGCCTATAAGGGAGGAGTTCCCCACGTGCTCCAGTTCTGAACACCCTTGCCCTGTCAGGCAGGTTAAGAACAGGCAAAATAGGAACCGACTGTCAATAACAACTGCCAAAGACAAAACAGCAGCCTGAAAAAGGCCTGATCCCTGGGGAAGGTGAAGGAAAAAATTACCTTTAGTAATGTTGTTTCTTCTAGTGGAGTCTTGCTGTAATCTGACGATGCACTGATCACCAACCTTTGAACTACCCCAGAGAACAAAGAGTTAACTTTCCATGCAGGGCATGGAACGCTGAGCTCGAGCTCGTTGAAGCCTCTGTCTGCTGTTGTTTGAACTCCAACCGTCAGATCTTTACGAGCTATACTCACTGGGCGCCTGTGGGAAACTGTAAACTCACACTAGCCAACTGGCAACTAAATTTGATAAAATAAAGGGTTTTTGGTTTCAAAGCAAAGACTCAAGTCAGGAAACCCAAAAACAAAACACAACACACACCCAAAATAAAGGAGGATGAGAAAAAAGGGCACCTCTAGGTGCCAAGCACTGCTCCTGCCCACCCAGCTGGCTGCTTGACAGATTTCTAAGATACGAATATCCCTGGCAGCAGCCAGGAAGCAGCTGTACCTCTAGTAGAGTGAGCCCTCAGGCCTGAGGGTGGGGTTCTATCCAATTTCATAGCAGAATTGTATACAAGAGACAATCCACCTGGCAATAGATCTTTTAGTGGCAGGTTTGCCCTTACCGACCTCTTAAGTGAGGAACAACTTGGGACTCAAACCTGTGACCCTTGGTGCACCTCTATGTAGTAGCTAAGGGCTCTTTTTACATCCAGGCTGTGCAACCTTCTCTCCCCAGAGGAGGAATGGTCAGTGATGAAACAGGAGAGACAAAGACTGATTAAGGTGGAAATCTGAAACCACCTTAGGCAAAAACTTCCTGTTAGTTCTTAGGACCACTTTATCTCTATGGAAAGAGATGAAATCAGGCTCCACTGACAGGGCTTGTAATTCACTGATGCGCCTGGCAGAGGTAATGGCTACCAAAAACACAGTTTCCAAGTCAAGTACTTAAGCTCTGCAGAGGACAAAGGCTCAAAGGGGATTGCATAAGCTGAGCAATGCAAACATTAAGGTCCCAAGCAGGAGCAGGGTCCCTGAAGGGAGGATTGGTGTGCAACAATCCCTTGAAGAATTTACAAAATACAGGATGGGCTGATAGAGAAGAGGGCTTGCCTACTGACAAAAAAGCAGAAACAGCTGCCAAATGTACTTTGAGTGTAGCTGGTCTGAGTCCCAAGTCACTGAGATGAACCATATAGTCCAGGACTGTAGGCAACCCAGCAGATTCTGGAGAAATATGCTACCAGAGCACCAAATAGTGAACCTTTTCCATTTGGAGTTGTAAGTCTTTCTGGTGGAAGGCTTTCGAGAAGCCCTAAGAATATCCAGAACACCTTGGAGAGAGGTGCAGATCAGCAAACTCTAACTCTTCAAGAGCCAGGCTTTGAGACTGAGAGATTTGAGATTCGGATACCAATTCCTTTCCTGAGAGGATGTCAACAGGTTGTAATTCCTGGGAAGAGACAGGGGAAGGTGGACTGCTAAGGACAGCAGCAGTGGATACCAGGGCTGTCTGGCCCAGTCTGGAGCGATCTGAATCACTTTGCACGTGTTGAGACATGATCTTGACTAGCACCTTGAACAGGGAAGGGAAGGGGGAAAGCATACAGGAACTTCCCTTCCCAATTGAGAACCAGAGCATCCAGGGGGACTGAGCCCAAGACTGGGGTCTGCAGCAAAACAGAGGAAGTTGGTGATTGTCTGGGGTTGCAAAACATCCATCTGTGGAGTGCCCCATCTGGAGAAAATCACTTTCAAAATTAGGGGATCTAGGGACCATTCGTGGTGGCTCTGAGATATCCTGCTGAGAGCATCTGCTAGGCCATTGCCCTTCCCTGGGAGGTGAACTGTCAGAGAAGTTTGCAGAGACTAGGCCAGAGACCACAGCTTCATTGCTTCTGTGCACAAGGTCAGAGACCAAGTGCCCCTTGCTTGTTGATGTACCACATTGTGGTGGTATTGTCTGTCCTGATCTGGACTACTTTGTTCTGAACAGACTTGGAAAAGCTTGAATGCCAGAAACACTGCTCTGAGTTCCAAGAGATTGATGTGAAGCAGAGATTCTGAAGTGACCACAGCCCTTGGGTGGTAAGATCCCCAAGTGGGCCCTCCAGCCCAAGAGGGAAGTGTCTGTGGTGAGGATTAGTGAATGAAACTGAGTGACAAAAGGAACTCCCTGCCTTAAATTGTCCTGATCCTGCCACCACTGCAAAGCCTGGATCAGGGTTCGAGTCACTGGGACTAGTTTGGTAAGGGAATCCTTCTCTGGGACCAGAAGGCTCTCAAATGGAACTGAATGTCCTCATCTGAAGTCTTGCCCCTGGACCACTGCTGTAGAGGCTGCCATGTGGCCCAGGAGCTGCAAGAAGTGTCTTGCTGGTCGAGACGTGAAGGGTGAAAGAAGAGGCCAGTTCTATTAGTGTCCTTGCCCTGTTCAGGGAAGGAAGGCCTTGCTCTTATTGTATCCAGCTCCGCCCCTATAAAGGTGAGGAGCTGTACTGGCTCCAGAACTGACTTTGGAAGGTTTAGGAGGAATCCTAAGGAAGTGAGCAGTTGCTGAGTTATCTGAAGATGTGACTTGACTTGGTCTGGAGACTGACCCACTATGAGCCAGTCGCAGGTATGGAAAGATGGAGATCTTTTTCTCCTTAGGAAAGCAACCACTACTGCCAGGCACTTTGTGAACACCCTTGGGCTGATGTTAGACCAAAGGGCATTGCTTTGAATTGATAGTGGCCTGAGGGCAACTCGAATCTGAGGTACTTTCCGTGGGAGCACCTGATGGGAATGTGAAAATAGGAATCTTGAGGTCCAGGGAGACTAGCCAGTCCCCTGGCCTTAGAGAAGGCAGAATTATTCCCAGAGTCACCATTTTGAATTTTGGCTTTAAAAGGTGCTTGTTTAGATATCTCAGATCCAGGATGGGCCGCCATTCTCCTGTCTTTTTGGGGTTAGGAAGTACCTGGAGTACAATCCTTTGCCCCTGTGTAGGGTAGGAACACTTTCTATGGCTCTGAGAGCCAAGAGGGAAGAAACCTCTGCCTCTAGGGCAAGGGCCTCTGATGGATTTGCAGGTGGAAAGGATCTGGTTCTCATCTTGGGAAATTTTTGAAGCGGAGAACCAGTCCCTGGCTTATTACTTCCAGGACCCACTTGTCTGATGTTAAAGACTTCCAGTCCTGGACAAAGTAAGCCAGCCTGCCCCTACCAGTATTGGAGAATCGGCCCGGCAGACCCATCAGGTGTCTGCTTGGCAGAAGCTTTAAGCTGAGGGGTGGAAGCAGGCCTGCTCATACCCAGTCTGCCTCTCCTCTAAAGAACCCCTCTGAGCAAAAGCAGAAGAGAAGGCCTGGCTTGGTAAAAGGCCTTTGAAAGGGCCTGCCTTGCCCCTGGAATGCTGCCTCTGAGGAGTGGCTTGCCTTTCTTTGGCCTGAGCACTCCTGTAGGTGGTCCTGTACTGCCCATCTTCTTTCGTAGTTCTCTGTCTGCTCCCCAAACAGAAATTACCAATGACAGGGAAATCCATGGCCTTAGCCTGGTCATTGATAGGCTAGTACATCTGAACTAAGCCATCCTCCAAAGAGCCACAGATGTAGCCATGACTCTAGATGAAACATCACTGGAGTCCACAGCAGCATGAAATTGCACCTTGATGTCTCATCCCATCCACAGCCACCCGCCTCCAGCTCCTTGGCAAGCTGGTCAGGGGCCTGTTTAGCCAGAGCCAGCACAGTGTCCCACCTGACTTCTGGTATCTAGCTGTGTAGGCCATATAGTTAGCCTGCCTGAGTCCCAAAGATGCTGCCATGTACTGTTTCTTGCCATGGCATCAATCCTCCTGGAGTCCTTATCTGGGGGTGTGAAGCCATGGAATATTTGCCTTATCACAGGCAGCAGCCTGCACTACCCCAACATGGCTGCATTGTTGGGAAAGGAACTCCTGTCTGAGCTTGAAAGAGTATACCTTTGTCCATTCTTCTGTCCACAGGAGGTATGGAATTAGGAGTTTTAGAATTTTAAATGTATGTTTCCAAAAGATTTATGGAGGGAACAGACAATCTCCTGGACTCTGGGATGTCCATCATCTCAACAAAATCAG
The DNA here is from genome assembly GCA_016271365.2 of Neoceratodus forsteri. Taxonomy (NCBI): domain Eukaryota; kingdom Metazoa; phylum Chordata; order Ceratodontiformes; family Ceratodontidae; genus Neoceratodus; species Neoceratodus forsteri. The sequence goes on from CM028138.1 coordinate 427,821,974, forward strand.
GGCTCCTCCTGATCCTCTACTGCTTCTTCCATAGGAAGCTGGAGGGTTTCAGCCACTTTCTGTAAAACAAAGTGGAAGGGACCCAGAAAGCCTAGGAGGAGAAACACCTGAAGGTCTGTCTGGGAAGATGTCCGGGTCAATAGGCACATCCAGACTTTCATAATCACCATCATCATCATCATTATCTTCATACTCTCCTCCTCCTCCTCCGTTCATAAAATTCGCTCAAAGTATAATCCAGAATCGGGAACCGACCGAACCGAGCCCTGACAGATGGTGCCGTTCGCCGGAGCCAAAGTTAGCACTGAACTATCCTTATCGCTTTGGCTATCTCATCAGCAGTCGGAGAAAGAACTGTGATCTGAACCAGATGATTTATCCCTTTTCTTTTTTAACCGAACAGACCCTCGAATCGGTTCTCCTTTTGCCTGAAGAAGTTTCGCCCTGGTCAGAGGGCATTCTTCTGGTCTGTTGGAACCGAACCGGCTGGCCATCTGGGTCAGCGGACTTCGGCTCCCTTCCTCAGTCTACCTACTTCTTATCCAGGGTAGCTTTGGGAAAACTTTTACAAATTTGGCAGTCTGAATTGAGGTGGTCAAACCCCAGACACAACATACAGGTGGTGGGGATCAGCCTTAGCAAAGGCTTCACACACACTACAGTGTTGAAACCCAGAGGGCCCGCTTTTCTTGGTTTCTCAGACATGGCCAATCTTAACCAAAACTTACCCCTTTTCGACAACCGCCAGGCAAGACACTTCATCGGTTCCTGACCGAGCAGGGTCTTGGAAAACCGTATTGAAACTGTTTTTTTTTAGAACCGATACGGACCGGTTATCACACTCTAATAAAGACAGAAGTTTTTTTACATAAAGCTGATCGGTTCAAACCGAATCATCCAATGTTTACAAGTTCCACACAGAAACTAATATAGAAAACCTATCTAGTACTATGGTACCACAGACAGAGACTTAAACCGACAGGTTTAGAAGCAGAAATTCGTTGAAACTGAGCTGAAAAAACGACACTTTAACCGACTTTTTGAACCGAGCGAAGAAGAAATCTCCGGAGCGACTGTTCAGTGAGGCGGAGTAAAGAATTTGATGGTTGGAGTTCAAACAACAGCAGACAGAGGCTTCAACCGAGCTTGAGCTTAGCGCTCAATGCCCTGCATGGAAAGTTAACTCTTGTTCTCCTGGGCAGTTCAAAGGTTGGTGATCACTGCATATGTCAGGATACAGCAAGACTTCATGTTGTTTGAATATACTGCTGCAAAGAACTTCTCAAGATTTACTGTTACGCTAAGTTCTTATATAACTGTACTATCTTACTGAGGAGAAGCTCTTGCAGCAGGTTACACATTGAGGACCGAGTCCCAAGCAGTATAAACTTATAACAACCCCCGAGAGCAGGAGGAAGAAACAAGAAAAGGACAGCAAGAAAAGGGAAGATCCCTCAGGAAACTAGGCCTTGCAGAACCGCAAGGCCAAACCTGCTCTGCTTGGAAATGTTGTCGAGGCTATAGTGCCTGACTAAGGTATGGACAGAACTCCAGGTAGCAGCAGCACAGATATCTGCCTCGATACCTCTTTAACGCCGCAAAGGAAGTAGAGATAGTCGGGTAGAGTGAGCTTTAATCGGTTCCACTGTTGACCCATTATGCTTCTCATAACAGTAGGAAATGCAGTGGACTGACCAGCTTAAAACCATCTGTTTGGTGACCAGGAGACTCTACGGACTGTTGGGCAAAGGACACAAACAGCTGATCAGACTTCCTGTCCACCTTTGTTCTAGCTAGGTAACATCAGAGAACCCTGTGCAAGCCCAAGAAATGAACCAGAATCTCACCCTTGTTGGAGTGCTCGGGTAGTATGCCGGAGCTGAACCGACTGATTCAAAGTGAGTTCCGAACCACTTTCCACAAGAACTCGGATTGATGCGGAGATCAACCCTTTCCTTGTGGAAAACAAGGTAGAGTTCTTTACACAAGTGCTTGAAGTTCTGAAATGCGTCAAGTAATTGCTACTAAAACAGAGTTTCCCAGGAAAGGAAACGGAGTCTCCATTTCATAGCGGCTCGAACGCTGGAAGAGAAAGCTCTCCAGGACTAACAGGAGATCCCAAGGAGGGACAGGGTCCTGCTAGGAGGTCTGATGTGGAGAATACCGCAAAAGGCTTTGAAACCTCCATCTGAGCCACCGCCTTACCAGACACAGATGAATGGTAAGTGGAGATGGCAGCCAGGTGTACCTTGATGGAGGAATAGCTGAGGCCTTTCTCACAGAGAGAAAGCAAGTATTCTAGGACAGTATTAACTAGACAGACCAATGGATCTACTTGCTTGGCTGTGGCCCAAATGCAAAGCGCTTCCACTTATAGCTGCAGTGGCCCTGGTGGCAGGTTCCTGTGCCTCAACCAACACCTGAGCGACCTGATCAGACACTCAAACAGACCTTAGCCAAGTCCTGAGGAGCGAGGCATGCAGGTGAAGAGAAAGTCTGGGTGCAGCAGGGCTTCTTTGTCCCAAGTAGAGCAGGTGGAGAAGAGGGAAGAGGCATTGGCGACTCTGCTGCTAGACGCTGTAGTAATGGAAACCAGATTTGACGAGGCCATAGCGGAGCAACTGGCTAATTGTGGAAGGTTCCACTGAGCCTTGAGGAGGAGGAGGAGGACCTTCAGAAGGCGGGAAAGGAGGGAAGGCATACAGGAACCTCCCGCCCCAACAGAGGGACAACGCTGCTTTGCCAAATAGCTCCAGGCTCTGACCTCAGCGAGCAAAACTGGGTAGTTTTGCACTGGCTTGTGACATGAAAAGGTCCACTTCTGGCATCCCCATAGACGGAAGATGCGATCTGCACCTGAAGCAACTCCCATTTGTGGACTTTCGATCGTGGTCCTGCTAAGCGCGTGTCGGCTAGCAGATTCAGGCCCAGGAACATGCACTGCTGTCAAAAACAGATGATGTTCCAGGGCCCAGTCCCAAACCTGCATGGCTTCCCTGTAAAGGGATAGGAATGTGTGCCACCCTGTTTGTTGATGTAGAACATCACCGAGGTGTTGTCTGTCTGCACCAAGAGATGACCTGGCCAAGATCGAGGCCAGAGCTTGAAGTGCACAGAGCACAGCTTCATTTCCAGGACACTGAGTGCAGATTCGCCCAAGGGAGACCAGGAACCCTGGGCACGATGGTTCCCTAGTGTGCACCCTATCCTGGGACGAGGCATCCGTGGTCAGAGACTGGGACGGTGCCTCAGATTGGAAGGGTATGCCCCAGTAGATTTTCGAACTACATCCACCAGCTAAGCTCTCAGCTGACTGGCTCCAATATTCTGATCAAGGCACCCAGGCTGTCTAAAAGTTTGATCCCACTGACCTCAAGGACCACTGAATGGTCCCTCATGCGCAGACGCGGCCAGAAGGGCTGAGACTATGGCAGCGATCATGTGCCCAAACAGCCTGAGGAGGAACCGAACCGCACCTTTGAGGTTGATCAAATCTGGGACACGCTGATCCGAATGTGATCTGCTGGCGCGGAGGGAAGGAAAACCTCACGAGAACGGTGTCCAGAAGAGTCTATAAACTGAGAATCCGAGTAGGGGACAGATGAGACTTGTCCCTGTTCATGGTGATTCCGAGACTCTGGAAAAGTGAGATGGAATCCCTGATAGTTTCCAACAGGAGACCTGAAGGGGCCAAGAGGAGCCAGTCGTCCAGGTAAGGAAACACAAAGTGGCCCCATCTTTGAAGTGCCGCGCCACGACCGCAAGGCATTTGGTGAAGACCCTGGGGCCAAGGAAAGACCAGGGAGGACTCGGAACTGATAGTCCTCGCCTTCTAACCTGAACCTTAGGAACCTTCAATGGTTTCTATGCGTGGAAATATGCAAGTAAGCATCCTGTATGTCCAGAGACACCAGCCAATCTCCTGCCGATATGACAGGAAGGAAAGTAGGAAGAGAAACCATCCTGAATCTCTTATAGGAGACCCACACATTTAGATCGCTGAGGTCCAGGATGGGTCTGAGATCCCGGACTTCTTCAGAACAAGGAAGAAGTAGGAAAAGAATCCTTCCTGATTCGCTGGTAGAACCGCTCGATGGCCCTTTGTCCAGCAGAGAAGAGATCTCCCCGGATCAGAGCCTGTGTTTCCTTGGGTATCGGGATGGGGTGGTGGCCTGTCTGGAGGAACGGATTCTAACTCTATGGAGTGCCCGAACTCCACGAGCTCCAGTACACACTGGTCAGAGGTCACCTGCCCCATGCATCCGCGTAGAGTGAAAAGCGGCCTCCGACCGCCCTCTGGTTGAGAGACCAGGGAAGGGGCCCTGGATAGTCAGGCTTTGGGGCGGCAGTGTCTGCTTTAGGTGGTCTAGAGGCAGAAGCCGCCTCTCTGGCTCTGCCTCACATCAAAGCCCCTCACAGTATGTTGCTGAAAACAAGGTTGCTGTGGCATATGTTCCTGGGCGGCCATGAAAATCGAGAGCCGCGCCGCCTCTGTTTTGGTGTACATGGACTGCACGGAACAGATAGCCTTTCTGGAGTCCTGCAGCCTAGTGATAACCCGCCCGTGTCTTCGCCAAGGAGCACGGAGCTTTGAAGGAGCATCCAGAATGTTGGTTTGGAAGTCTGGATCGAACCCTGAAACCCAAAGCCACACATGGCATCGGAGGCAATGCCAGTGGCGGCTGCCCTGGAGAAGGTGTCCAGAGAGTCATAGGTCGACCGCAGAATGTGGGTGCCCACATCTGAGCCGGTCTGCAGCAACTTGGCAAGCTCTGTCTACTGATGACAATTGGGCATGCTCTGCATTATGTCCAATCCCTGTTCCCAGAGAGTGTTCTGGAATTGAACCATACAGGAAGTTGAAACTCCTGATGCTGCAGGTGGCAGCACAGTACACCTACGCCTCATGGAATCCAGCTGCTTTGACTCCCTGTCAGGCAGCTGCGTGCTCAGATGTTTGGGCCTCTCGAATGATTGTGAGCTGCCAAAACCACTACTGAGTCAGCAACGGGAGGTTCGGCGTCAAAGGTCACCGCAGGCGCCCGGTAGAGCCGGTGAGCCTTTTTCGCACAGCAGAGGAGGAATGAGGTGTTTCCAGGTTGCATGGGTGACATCTTGGAAAGTGTCAACCATGGGAGGGATGACCACCGGCTTTGGGTCTTTGGCAGAAGTATTTAGCCAGCCGCAGTCACTTGGGGTCCAGGGCTCAGTGTCCCAACCCTTGTTGGCTTGGATGTGCCTTATCACCTCCATGAAGCTGGGGTCATCTGGGGGAATTTAGGAAGCCTCCATGTCCACTGGGTCTGGCTCCAGTAGACGGAGGAGGAGGAACCGAGTCTACATAGGAGGTCAGAGAATAAGAGGGTGAGGGGCTACGCCTCTTCCCTTTGTGCCTCTTGTCCAGAGGAGGAGGAGGGGAAGCGAGAGGAACTACTGGACCGGTCCTCTTAGACTTTCTGTTGTGCTTTCTTGGAGGAGGCACTCGCCCCCACCTCCCCCAACCATCCTGTTCAACAGGGTCTGGAACCGCCCGGAGTGGGTGGAGGCGCACCCCAGCAGGTCTTTTTAACAGTCTCCACCAGTGGGTAAAAGCTCCTTTCCTGTGAAAGATGCATTTTGAGAGAATCAGAAGTGGGCAGAGGAGGCGCCCCCAGGCCGTACGGTGTCAGCCCTGCCGTCCGGGGAGGGGCGCCCTGGTCCAAACCCTGTCAACCGGCATCGCCTCAGGGGGACGCCAGGGCAGCTGTGCCCAGCACCACCGCCGCCAGGGTCCAGCGCCAGTCGGACCGGCGACCGAAGAAGCAGTGTCTAAGTTGATGTCGGGCACTGGAGAAAGGACCAGCACCGGGCGGGCCGTCACATGTAACCACGACGGGCGGTGGAAGAACTACCGCCGGGACCGAGGCAGAGGGAGTAGTGGACCCCATAAGAGTCCGCGTCCGCTTTCCTTAGGGACAGACAGGCATCATTCCTTGTTGTGAGACTCCGACGGTCAGTCTTGTGGCTTGAGGACTTCTTGGCCGAACGCTGGTCAGAAGCCAGAGGCTGGAGCCAGTCGGAGCCCTTATGTTTTACGGCAAGAAGGAGGCCATGCCGCTGGAAGACACGGAGGCCTGTTTAACTCCTGGGAGTTGGCTTTGGAAGAAGAGGCCGAGCGGGAGGTCGCCTTACTTGAGCCCTTGATTTCTCGGAGGGCTGAGAAATTTAAATCGCTGAAGAGAGCCCACAGAAGAAGGTTTAAGGGCCGTGAGACAGGAATCATGCCCCAACGACCTGGACTTCGATCCCGAAGACCATGCTTTCGAGCGAGAGCCTCTGTCTTGCTCCCGTGTCTTTGTGCTTGTGGGCGGGTTGAGGGTCAGAATCCCGAGGAAGAGACCGTTCCATAGCGGCTAGTTTCATCTCGGCAAGGAAGGCCGCAGAGACTTTAGCTCAGGATTCGCGTCTGTGAGTTCAAGGCCTGGCAATGAGGGCAGGCGCAGTGTGGTGGTCCGCCCAAGGCAGAGACATGCCGAATGTCCATCCTAGGCGGAATCTGCTTGCCCACAAGCCGCACTTATTTACACGCGACAGATTCAACAGAACGATGGAAAACGGAAATGTAGTGGAGAAGAGCGATCGGGTACTAGGTCGAAACGAATAAACTAACCTCTGGACCGTGGGCGGCGGAAAGAACTGGAGCATGGGGAACTCCTCCTTATATAGGGTGACGGAGGTGGAGCCACTGCCGCAGGGGGCTGCTCCCATGTCGGGTACTACTAGAGAAAAGTTGCCGGAACCGATGCCAGGTGGCGCCAGTCCTCAATGTAACCTGCTGCAAGAGCTCAAGTAAGATCAGTAGTTCTAGGAGTGGTATATGTTCATCCACACTTGTTGGCATGTCCTTTCCTTTAAGAATCTTGCTGGAAGGTCTTTAAATGTGCTCCTCCCACCCACCTGGGTGGTATATCTCTCAGCTCCGCCCCTTGAAGCCAGATCTGTCCACTGGAAGCAGAGGTTGCGATCAAAGCCGGGAGGTCGTGGGGTCCGTGTGCATGAACAACATATACCACTCCAAGAAAGTATGGTTACATAAGAACTTACTGTAACAGAATATCTTCTATGGACTGTCCCTTGCAGTAAGTCATTACTTCTGGGAGGTTCCACCAGGTGTCACTGTCGCATAGCAGTTTCTTCTAGCAGACTTCCATGGGGCCGCCACATGACATCACTCCTGTGGATGTGTATAAGAGTGGGCGTCTCAGTACCCTCTGTCCACCGTCGGCTTTACAGCAAAACTAGGGCCAGAAAAAAGAGAGAATAGCGATCCCACCCAACGCCCTGAGTTGCAGATTCGAGGCAAGAAAGCACTGGGACGGAGGGCGGGTACTTACTGCAAGAGACAGTCCTCGAAGAGCTACTGTTACGAACCTATCTATCATCTACAGACTGGTCTCTGCGTAGGTCATTACTCTGGGAGATTCTCAAGCAGTAAAATCACATGGGAGGAAAGGCAAAGCCACATAAGCAAAGGCACATGCAAGGTCAATCTTGAACCGCACTCCCCAGCGGCAGAGAGGCCGAGGTGGTTAAGGACCAAAGTAATCATGATGTCCCAACTCAAACCCGAGAGGCGAAGACACGTGAGCCACAGGAGAGGCTCACTTGAATCGCACTCCCCAGAGGCGGGTGGGATAATGACTAATGGAACCTCCATGTCCTGACTCAAACCCGTAGGTGAAGACATGTGGCATGACAGAAACAGAACTGTAGACGGCCAGGCACAGTGATGCATCCCTGAGAACAGAGGTCAACAGGCTCTGGCAGAGTCTCAAATCCAGAAACATACAAGTAGAGCGATCAGATAGCAGAAAGGAGCACCAGGGAAAACACATCCCAGATGGTCAGAGGAAGGAACAACTAAAGGGCTCCAGGAGGGAGAGGAGCAGAAGTCCCAAACAGATCTGCAGGGAGGAGGAAGGCCCAGTCCAGAAGCAAGCCTCCAAGAAATTGAAAGAGATCCCCGGCGCCCAAGCCTGCAAGAGGCGCAGCAGACACCGTGAAAGCTGCTTAGGGCGCAGAGTGGGTCCCGTCCCATGAGGGACGGAAATGCTGCGGAGGGGCAGACTGGAGTCACCGAGGCCCCACCATGTCTCGAGAGAGACACCACAGGGAGGGGCCGAAACAAGACGGCTCACCCACGGGGCGAGAGGTATGGTACCTGGGGTGGATAGAGGTCTTGAAAATACCAAGATCATGCCCTAAAGCCAGAAGGAACTGAAGATGGCCTGAGCACCAGGACCAAATAACAGGTTCCCAGAAAATGGGGGCATTACACCGATAGCCAGACGCCGGGCGACAACCCAACCCCGCAGACAAGCCAAGCACTGAAGGGCGATGCCGGTACGAAAGCAGGGGCTAATGCGTCAACTGCATTGAAGCACACATGGAGCAGGTGACGGCAAGGAGATCAAGGCAGAGAATGGCTGTCATGGGCCGCCACCCTGACGACCAAGTCCGCCACAGGACGGAGGACAAGTAGGGGTGGTCAGGAGGGCACGGTAGAGCGCAGCAGTGCCGCCAGGGCAGGCTGGGCAGAGGCAGGATAAGACGAAACACGAGAGAGTGCATTAAAATACAAGCAGGCATCAAGGGCAGGGCCACCAAGGCAGTCTCCTCGAACGCGAGGTAGGTAGCCAGGTCCCAATGAAAGGAGTCCTGATCCACAGCAGGGAAGGCAAAGCGTGCTGGATCTGCAGCATGAGCTCTGTGAAGGATGGATTGGTGGGGGGGGACTCTGGAGTATCAAGCGGGTGACCTCCAGACGGGAGGACGTGGACCAAGGGAAGCAAGGTCCTCAGGATCCTTGCCAGAACAACCTCCAGGGAGGGATCCTCCTCCGGAATCACCATAAAGGGAGTCCGCAGAAAGGGAGGAGGGTGGACCAGGCAGGAAGTGCCAGGTCTGGCACAAGCGCCAGGCGATGGGGAGAGGAATGGATGAGGCCAGACCCTGACCCAGGCTCTGCAGGACCTCCAGCACAATGCCGGTGATGCCCGAACCATGTGACGGGTCCAGGGACAGAGGATGTCCAAGGGCGATAAGAGAAGGAGGGTGGGTCAGCCTGGGAAGCGCCCAGCCTGAGCAGTGGGAAGGCACCCCTACCCATGTGGACCGGGAAAGGAGCAAGGGATGCAGGGCAAGGGTCATGGAAGGGCCAAGGCCAGGAATAGATGCGCCCAAAGGGCGTGAGTAGGGCGACGGGGTGGGGAAGAGACCCAAGAGGATGCCACCCAGGCAGGGGAGTCCTGGTGGAAGCCCCATCGTCAAGAGGGAGGCAGCCTTATTGACGAGGGAATAAGAAGAGGGCTCCCAAGACGGTGGAATCAGCCCCGCCGATGAGGAGCAGAAAGCGAGCCTCCCCGACGATGGAGCAGTCGGCCTGTCAACGAGGCATGCAGTCTGGGCTGCCAGGAGAGGCCACCTGTCGACGACAGAACAGAAGAACATGTTCATTAATTGAGAGGAGCTCCCATCGATGAGAGAGATAAAGAACATGCGCCGTTGACGGCAGAAGCATCCTTATTGACGAGGAACGCGGCCATCGATGGGGCAACACGCCCCGCAGGAAAACGTTTCAGAAACAAGGCCTGCTGATGAAACAAAAGCCCAGCAGGCTCCATCGACGGGTAGAGCCCTGGCCGACGACGGAGGAGCCATCGCCGATACAGCAAGAGGGAGGGAGTGTGAGGATTGTGAATCCTCTCCTCCTATGCCTGGAACGAGAACCCTTGGCCTGGGAGCCCTGAAGGCGCACTTCGAGGTCCATTCCGGCCTGGCTGAGCTGTGCGATCAACCACTACTGTGAGTACATCTTTGGAAAGACCCAAAGCCTGGAACTCTAGCCGCCAGGAACCAGGCTGTCAGGTGAGGATTGAAGGTCCGGTGAATACCTTCCCAATTGATAGAGAGCAGGTCCGGGTGCTGGAAGACGCCCAGAAGCCTGGTCCTGAGGCTGAGGAGATCTGGATACCAGAACTGGCGAGGCCAGTCTGGGGCTACCAGGATCACCGTGCCTTGTCCTCCTGACCTTGAGAAGCACCATGTGAACCAAGGGAAGGCATAGAAGAGGCCTCGGGTCCACGGCCTCGAGAAGGCATCCCCTGCAGCGAGCCCTGCTGAGGGGTGGGCATGAAACAGCCTCAGCTTTGTGTTCTCCCTGAGGCAAACAGGTCCACCCAAGGTTTGCCCCAATGGGAGAACAGTTCAGAACTACTCCAGATGGAGAGATCACTGGGATACCCTCTCAGTCAAGACGGTTGACGGCGCCCAACTGATCGGACATTCCTGCCACATGGATTGCTAGAGATCTGCCCTCCAGTCGGCTCATGAGGGTCCAGATGCAGAGCACTTCCCTGCACAGAGGCCAGGAGTGTGTCGCCCCTGCTTGTTGAGGTAGTACATGGTCGTGGTATTGTCCGCCTGACCTGCACCTACTTGACCCCAAAGAAACAGAGCAAATGCAGTCAGTGCCAGCTTTAACTGCTCAGAGCTCCAGCAGGTTGATATGACATTGGGAATCCTCGGAGGTCCAGAGCCTGTGGACTGTGTGATTCCCTGTGTGGCACCCCAGCCCGTGAAAGAGGCATCGGTGGTTAGAACAACAGTCGCACTCAGAAAGGACAATGGGATCCTTTTGCAGATGTTCTAGGACGATCCACCACTGGAGAGAGTCCCACATCTTCTGGTTCACAGTGACCAGTTGGTCGAACTGACCATGTCGGGGTCCACTGCCTGACCGGCTCCCATTGGAGGGGAGCATATGCCACCGGCCCATCGACCACGGCGCGCTGCAGGCCACCATGTACCCCAGAATGCGCAGGAAGTCCCGGCAGGGCGCAAGTGCCCAACCAGAAATGATCAGGCAAAGGAGGAGAGAAACTCCACCCTGTTCGCCGGGAGCCTGGCTCTGGCTCAACAAGAGTCAAGCTCTGCCCCATGAAGCAAATCACCCTGCGAGGTATAAGTTCAGACTTGGTCTGTGACCAGGAGACCAAGTTCAATGCAGGTCTGGAGAGTCAGATCCCTGGACCGCCCACCACTCCTGTATGGAGGGACCCACTATGAGCCAGTCATCAAGACAGGGGTATATGCTGACCCCAATGCCGAAGGTGGCCCGCCACCACTGCAATTTATTTGGTGAAGACTCTCACCGGGAGGGGCCCGATGACAGGCTGAACGGCATGGCTTGTAACTCAAAGAAGGATCCTCTGCTCGGAAGCGGAGGAACCATCGGTAAGAAGGATGGATCTGGACGTGAATGAACGCATCCTGAAGATCCAGTGAGCAGAACCACATGTTCTGCTCGAGAGATGGTAGGATCTGAGACAGAGTTACCAACCTCTCGAGAGATGGTATGATCCGAGACAAAGTTACCACCCTGAATGTGCTAGACCTGAGAAATTGGTTCAGGTCGTGGAGATCTAGAATGGGGCACCAGCCCCATCCGTTTGGGACCAGGAAGTACCTGAAACGAACCCTGGATGATGGGAGGGTCCGAGACTCTGGCCACTACCTCCTTGCAGAGGAGTTTGGCGGTCGTCGCCTCGGACAGCTGACTGAGGTGCACAAACAACATCTCCCGTGGGCGAGCTCGCTTGCTGGGTACTGCTCGACTCCAGAGACAGCCCTGGCAGACCACTTCCAAAACCCACCTAGAGCTAGAGCTGGTGAGATGGGTATGGGGTTGGCAACCCCATCCCGTCCACTGTGCAGCCTTGGAGGAGGAGGAGGAGGATCTGGCCTGGGAACCACTGAGACCCTTTCCTCCTGGGCTTCACAGGCTGCAGGGGCCCTGACTTGGGCGAGGGTGCCAAGGTTGAGCCTGCTGCTGTTGCTGCCTCGACTGGAAATGGGGCTGCTTGGCCGCAGGGCAGAAACGCTGAAAGGCTTTCTTTCTGCTTTCTGAACCCTGGATTCCTTCTGAACAGAAGTCACAGAGTCCAAGGTGGTATTGACTTCTATGCGCGCTGCAGGTGACCATCCACTCCTGGACCGAAGAGGTCGGTACCAGGAAGGCGACGCTCTCAACTTGTGCCAAGTATCCGCTGTGAAGGTGGGAGACCTCAGCCATGCCCCACGGCACATGGCAACCGTGGGCTCACCACCGAGCAGGCGTAGGAGTCCCAGATGTCCAGAGCCATCTGGAGTTGTGTAACCGCCTGCCCTGGTCACGGACCTATTTGACCATGGTCTGGAGATCTACGGAAGGACCTCATCCAGAGTGCCCAGAAGGGCATGTGAAAAATGTGCCATGACAACGGCAGAGCTTGCCTAATGAAGACCAAGCTAAGAAGCAGAGTAGACTTTCTGTGCTGAATGGTCCAATTTCTTGGACTCTGTCGGTCTATCAGTGTCTCCTGAATTTCCCACGCCTGAACACTGATTCGGTCACCAACCTCGGCAGAGGAGTGCTCTGTGAATCCCGAAAGGGAGTTGATGGGGACCATGTATTTGCGGGCCATTCAGGCTGAGGGTGCAGGGCAGAGGCGGGTGCTGCACAGCTCCAAGGCCGTACAACAATACCTTGCCCGCACTTGGAAGGCCTCTGTCAGAGAATCCCTGGTTTGAGGATATCCGCTTAGGGGTATTCGCCTCATTTCTGAACGGGCTCAAGGGCATCTCCGTGGATTCAGAGATGAGACAGAGGATACCCATGAAGGAATTGGGACCCTCCTCAGTCGAAGACTCCATACAGATTGCTGTCCAAGGAACGAGAATGCAGGTCAGAGTCCTCGGACTCGTGGAGTCCTGATAGATAGACCGCCACCAGAATCACCTTCACCCACCTAGGACGGTTGGGAGTGAAGGTGACAGCCTGTGCGGAAGGCCTATACCTCTAGGCGCCTCTAGAGGTGGGCTGTTTCGGTCATGGTTCCACCCAAATTGGTGGAGAGGCTGGTTTCGCCGAGCCGGGAGGGTCTTGACTGGCTAAGCAGGAGGGAGGAGGGTGTGGACCAGTTCCCGAGGAATCACAGTCAGCCTAGAAGGCGAAAGCCAAGTAATGGCGGAGAAGAAGCCGGGTCGACTTCTGGCCAGACATAATCAGCTGCTGCCACATCAAATCCTCGTAGCGTCAATACAGTTCTCGCCGAAGCCTCTCCCTCTTCCGAGGAGGACGAGGAAGACCATGCAGCGCTTTCTGGAGTGCTTACGTGCTCTTCGCCTGTCGGCCGAAGGGTCTGAGACCTTGACCTGACCATTGGGGACCGACGGGTCGCACGGAAGGAGCCGGGAAAACCGTGGCTCTTCCAGGTCAGGGACCAGGACCATGAGGAGGTTCCCAGCTGGCTGGGTCTCTTCCTCAGTGGGTCCAGGCAGGACAGGTGTCCTCAATAAGGAGTTGTCTGCCTCATCCAGCGACAACGGGTCGATAATTATTTGAACTGGATCCTCGTCCACGTTTGGCAGGCTGGTCTGACAGGGTACCTTGAAGCCAGCGGCCGAGCCACAACCTCGACTGAAGTGAGACAGCAGATCCTGGGACCAAGATCTCTCCACGATCCCAAGAAAGTCGTTGGCGAGACAAACCTTTTTCTCCTTTTCATTTTACGGGACTGAGAGACAAGTGCACCGAGGGACCTCTCCTTGGTAGGGAGAGACTGACACATCTCCTCAAAGGAGCCTGAGAAGGTGAAGCCTAGACTGAATGGAAGCTCTGAATTAGTGCCCGACTCCAGTAGAGCTTCAACCATTTGTTTGAGCGAATGCCAAAGAACACACTCATATTGAGAGAAATAGCCCTGGCAGCTGGCACACGCATACCCAGGTGGATGCAGCAAAGACTCTCTTACCTAAAGTATCTATCTTACTAGATTCTTTGTTTATAGGTCGGGCTGTAGTAGCCTGAGGGAGAACGACCTTATCATTCTCTGCCAAGACTGCAACAGGACCTCGAAAGGCTTGGGAAGCCAAAATGGGTCGATCCTTGGGAGCAACATACATTCTGTCTATGGACTTAGCCACAGGAGGAATGAGAGCAGGATTATTCCATACCCTTTGAGAAAGCCGCCTCAAAGGAAGGCTGTACCGGAGGAGTTAACCATAGGGACATGAAGGTATTGGAGTCTTAAAAGCTTCCCAGGATTCATGTCTGTAGTCTGGAGAGAAAGAGTGGAATTCAAATATGTCAGCAGAGACTTAAATGACAGGTCCTCACCACAGGCTCTGCAACAGTATTAGATCCGGTTCCTTCCACGTCATCACCCAGCCTAAGATCTGGGTCAGGCTCAATATCATCTCCTGACAGCCCAGGAAGGACTGTATGGATAGGAAAGGAATGAAAATCAGAAGGAAAATAGGAAGGAAAAGGATTCAGAGACGAGAAGCTCTGAAGACTGGAAGACGCTACACCAAGCTTCGAGCTGAAGAGGGAGCATGAGATGCCGCGGCGTACGCAGCAGGGCGCTGATAAGCCGGCTGGCGCTGATAAGCCTCAACGGTGCTGATAGGCCATATGGCGCTGAGGACGGTGCCGAATGACCTTCGCCGCGCCGAAACTAACGCAGGGTTCCGCAAACAAAGATTTGAGGAAAAGGAAGGAAGAATACCAGGAGATCGAGGTATCGGTGTGGCCCCTGCACCGTGAGCCTGTGAGGGAAACACCTGAGCACAGAGTCGACGGCACCAAGGGGCTGCAAAACTAGGGACGCCCAACCGCCTCTTCCTGATCCTCAAGGCTCGAGAGTGACCAGGCCAGGCAACTGAACCAACTTCCGAGCCCACTGCTCCATCTGAGCGCCCACTGATGAAACTGCTCATCTGAAGCCCTACCAGAAGGTGGGGAAGGGCTCCAATGTTGAAGAGGTCAGTGACAGGAAACAGAAATCGGCAACTCCAAGGAGGAGACCGCAACTGACCCTAATGACCGACCGTTGACGCAAGAGACATTTCAGAGGGTGACCTCGAGTGATGCCTTCTCTTGACCTGTGGGTCAAGAAGAGATATAGGCTTAACGGTGCCGCAGAATGGGACCCAGGGATAGAAATTAACTTTTTTCGGTACTGCACCTAAGGTGCATGTGGCGGCAAAAGTTACATGCACCACAGTCAGGTTACTTGCAACCGATGGTCATAATGATAAAACTGAAAAAGATAACTGATTCAGGAATCATTGCATATGAAAATGAATGTGATACTATTCTACAACATATCAGTGTCTTCACTTTCCCAGGCCTTTTAGTCTTTTCTGGCACCATAAGGTGTTGTTTGAGGATCTCCTTGTTCTCTTTCCTGCTGACCACCACCTAGCTATGGCATTATCTGGCGGTGATGGACACTGTGTCACTGGCTCAAACTGCCATTAGTAGTTTACACTGCTTTCTGGTCTCAAGTTTGCCTCTCCAGTCATGTTTTATCCTTGACATTAACGAGAAACCCTTCACATTCTGCAGTAAAAGATGGAATGAGAAGAAATATTTTCAGCAGTGAAAGAATGTATTTTAAGTCCTCCTTTCTTCAGAAAGAACTCTAGCCCATGAGTAGAGGAATCTAAAGGTGGATGGTAAGCTGCATTTAGGGTCTGGACTTATGCTTTCAGTTCTGACCACTGCAAGACTGCTGAAACAGCATCAAATTCTCGTTGGTTCCAGAATGTCACTGTAGTGAGAAAATATATATATATATTTTTTTTAACTTTATGTTTATTGCTTTAAGTAATAAAACAATACATACATTTCCTCATATAAGGCTTTCACATATTTGTATAGCACAACAGTTGATATACATAGATATTCCCTTGTAATCTGATACAATAGGAAGTGAGGGTTATCTAATATAGTGTCCATAAAAATAGTCCCATATTGCCAGCCATCTCAATAGCTTCTGGAATATCCATTTTAGGTAGTATTAGCAGGAATAAACTACTGCAATCTTAGATGACTGCTATTTATCCATATAAGAAAAATGGAATTTAAAGGTAAACTTATGCTTTGCAGATCAGCTACTACATCTGATCATTAGGAAACCCTGTTCCATTATTACAACCTCCCAGAACAGTAGGCAAGAGAGAGAGAGAGACAAAACATCATCTAAATATCAAAAACGACACTCTTAAGGAAACAGCATTTAAGCAGGGCCTGCAGGACTGTTCTTGAAAACTTTTTTTTTTTTTTAAAGTCCAATAAAGAAATGTCTCCAAAGGGAGAAGACCACCACGTAGATAGCCCACTTAGCCCAGATTACAACACTGTAAGTCAGATCATCATGTCTCACCAAGTTGGATCAGTCATTATCAGACTCCTCCTCAACTCTAATTCCAGCTGCATTCACTTGAAACTCCATTTCTATTTTTCTCCATCCAGCGCCTTGGGATCTGAACTGCCAGCTCTTTTCCCCATATATTATGCGCAATCGAGCCGGTAAAGGAATGAGTGCACTATTCTGTGCGTTTGGAGTTCTGCTGACTCCATCAAACTGTTTACACGGGCTCTTGTTTGATAGGAAAGGACAGGAAATATTTTTACATCATGTCCTCAATGTCTATTGGATACACCGATCTTGCCGCTGATAACAAGAGGTCCCGAATCTCTACTTCCGCCGAACACACTAGACAGTGCGTGGTTGATCTGTGGCTAATGGCCTGATCCTAGGATTAACTCTGTACACCCTTTAAGGGCAGCCCATTCAAAAGTTTCTGGGACCGATGAGTTTCCACATCCATTTTACCAAAAAGTTCAGGAAATCAGCACCTTCAGTCCCTCGGAACACCAACTAATCTTAAGTTACCAGCGTGTGTCTCATTCTCCAGGGAGTTTCTAATCGACTCGCAATTGGGTGTTTTCCTTAGTCAGGAGGTGTTAGCGTTGCCAGCATGGAGAAGGAGCTTTTCTCTGTTTCAGCAACAACTCCAGTAAGATCTTTTATGGCCACTTCATGCATCTCAAGTTTGGTTACTGTGCGCTCCATTTTACTGTCCATAGATTTAACTGTTGTCAGAATTTGTTGCCAAGGTGGAGTTTGTGTTCATCTGTCTCGGCCCAACCTCATGGGTTGCAGTTTCTTCTCGGCCTGCCCCGCTTACCTCGGGAAGTTTAGACTCTCCAGAACCTGTTGATTTGGGTTTCCATGGAGTAGTCTAGGTTCGTTGGAAAGCTGAACACCTGCTAAAGACGATCCGCAGACTTTTATTTTACTCTTTCGCTTTTTAATAAAATAATTGGGTTTTTCCTCCGTTTCTGATGCAGAGCCGATCTAAAAAGCGTCCTGCTGGAGATCGGCTCTCTAGCGCCCGTGAGGAGAAATAATGACTTAACTTCTGTGTTCCACATCTGCCATGGAATCGGAGTTAGCCAGTTAGACAAGTTGAAAATTCATTTCAGTAATGACATGGTCATTAACAAATTCAGAGAAACGATTCTCCATTTGATTTAGGGTGGTGGCCAGCACTTTCTTCACAACAGCCACAATGCTGCTCTTCAGTGTTTGCATCCTCATCAGGATCTGATCTACTACGGCCTTGCTGAACCAGAAGAAAAAATTACTCACCATAGTAATGCTGTTTCTTCTAATGGAGTCTTGCTGTATTCAGACATAATGCAGTTAGCCCCAGCACTTGAACTGCCCCGGAGAGGAAAGAGTTAACTCCATGAAGAAGAATGGAACGTTGAGCTCGAGTCGGTTTTAAACCTCTGTCTGTGGTACTTAGCAGTGCAACAGTCAGATTCTTCGAGCAACTAACTAATTTGACACTAAAATGTGGAAATTGTTAGAACACATAAAAAGGCAAAATACTTTTGGGGTCCAAAAGACTCAAGTCAAGAACCTAAGAAGAAATAAGGTAGTGACAATTCAAACTATGCAACACAAGAAGGAAAACATAACAGTTACCCCACCAAGAGGGAGGGTACAAGGTACACACCTGAGGTGCAACACTGTGCCTGTCAACCCACTTCCCAAAAACAGGTTCTGAGAGGGAGGCAGGAGGGGGTCAGAATACAGCAAGACTCGTTAAAGAAAACAATTATTAAGGTGAGTAATTTTTTCTTCAAATAACATGAAGTCTTGCTGTATTCAGACATAAAGCAGACTACCAAGCAGTTCCCTATGAAGGAGGGAATGCAGAACCTACTTTGGGAACAGGCTCTGCAGTACTGTTGTGTTAAACCTAGCATCACTCCTAGACTGGATGTCCAGAGAGTAATGCTTGGTGAATGTATGTACTGTTTTCCAGGTGGCTGCTTTACAGATCTCTAACAAGGGTATATCTCTGGCCACAGCAAGAGTAGCAGCTGTACCCTAGTCAGAGTAGCCCTCAGGCCTGAAGGGGTGTTCTACCCAATTTGTCACAGCAAAATTGTATACAGGAAACGCATCCACCTGGCAATAGTTCTCTTTAGTGGCAGGCTTACCTTTCCCACTTCACCATAAGTGAGGAACAATTGAAGACAGTCATTTCTGTGTGCCTTAGTATGCTCTATGTAGTAGCTAAGCCCTTTTAACATCCAAACTGTGTAATCTTCTTTACCCTGGGAAGAATGGTCAGTGAAAAATACAGGAAGAGACAGACTGGTTCAGGTGAAAATCCAATACCACTTCAGGCAAGAACCTATTAGTTCTTAGGACCACTTTATCCCTATGGAAGGATATGAAGTCAGGTTCAACTGACAGGGCCTGTAATTCGCTAATCCGCCTGGCAGAGTAATAGCTACCAGGAACAGAGTTTTCCAGGTCAAGTACTTCAATTTAGCCAAGCCATAGGCTCAAGGGTGGCTGCATAAGCTGAGCAATGCAGATATTAAGATCCCAAGGAGAAG
Source organism: Neoceratodus forsteri (assembly GCA_016271365.2). Lineage (NCBI taxonomy): Eukaryota > Metazoa > Chordata > Ceratodontiformes > Ceratodontidae > Neoceratodus > Neoceratodus forsteri. The sequence continues at coordinate 427,840,764 of CM028138.1, forward strand.
TAGGGTCCCTAAAGAGAGGGTTAATGTGAACCAGGCCTTTGAAAAACTTCCTGAAAACAGGATGAGATGCCAGGGAAGAGCCCTTCCCTGCTGAAAGGAATGCTGAAAGAGACCGCTGCTAGATGAACCTTCAGAGTGGCAGTCCTAAGGCCTAGACTATTCAGATGAGCTACATAATCTAAGGTGTGAAATGCCTGCAGAATCAGTACAATACCTTTCTAAGATCACCAAATACTGAACCTCTTCTATTTGGAATTGTGCGTTTTCTAGTGGAAGGTTTCCTGAAGACCGCCAGAATATCCAGAACTCCCTGAGGGAGATGTAGCCTGCATATTCTAACTCTTCAAGAGCCAGGCCTTGAGGTTGAGAAACTGGAGATTGGGGTACTAGATCCGCCCTGGGAGGAGGAGAGAAGATTGCATCTCCTGGGAAGAGACAGGGGACGTGAGACAGCCAAGGACAGCAGTACAGGATACCAGGATTGTCTGGCCCAATCTGGAGCCACCAGTATCACTGTGAAGGGTTGAGTTCTTATCTTGATCAGAACTCTGAACAGCAGAGGAAAGGAGGAAGGCATAGAGAAACCTGCCCTTCCAGTTCAGAATGAGGGCATCCTGGGAACTGTCCCAGGACTGGAGGTCTGCAGCAAAACAGAGGAAGCTGATGATTGTCTGGTGCTGCAAATAGATCTATTTCTGGAATGCCCCACTTGGAGAAAATGAACCTCAGAATGTGAGGATTCAAGGACCATTCGTGATGCCCCTGTGAAATCCTGCTCAGGGCATCTGCCAGCACATTGTCCTTCCCTGGAAGATGAACAGCTACCAGGGAAGTCTGAAGGAATAGGCCAGAGACCAAATCTTCATGGCCTCTGTGCACAAGGCCGTGGACCGAGTGACTCACTGCTTGTTGATGTACCACACTGTGGTAGTGTTGTCCCTCCTGACTTGAACCACCTTGCCTTTGACTGAAACCGAAAGGTCTGAAGGGCTAGAAAACTGGCCTGAGTTCCAGGAGGTTGATATGAAGAAGAGACTCTTGCGGAGACCAGATCCCCTGAGCTGTTAGGGCCCAGGTGGGCTCCCAGCCTAGGGAGAGAAGCATCTGTAGTCAGTACTACTGATGGAAGCTGAGGAGAAATGGAACCCCTTGTCTGAGGTTGCTCTGGTCCAGCCACCACTGGAGAGCTTGGACCAGAGTTCGGGTCACTGGAATCAGTTTGGTGAGAGAATCTGTTCTCTGTGACCAAAGGACCTTAGATGGAACTGAATGTCCGGCATCTGAAATCTGGCTCCTCAACCACTGCAGTGGAGGCTGCCATATGGCCCAGGAGTTGGAGGAGCTGTCTCGCTGGAAGAGAAACCTGAGGCCAAAAGGAGGAAGGTGATTCTACTAAGGCCTTCACCCTTGCCAGAGGAAGGAAAGCTTTTCCTTGGTAGTATCCAATTCCACCCCTATGAAGGTGAGAAGCTGTACTGGTTCGAGGACAGATTTTGCACATTGAGAAGAAACCCCAAGGAACTGAGCAAGTCCTGAGTGGTTTGCAGAGCTGACTCTGACCTGATCTGATGACTGCCCTACCAGCAGCAAGTCGTCTAGATATGGAAAATGGTGATACCCTGTCTTCTGAGGTAAGCCACCACTACTGCAAGGCACTTTGTGAACACTCTTGAGCTGATGTTAGGCCAAAAGGCATGGCCTTGAACTGATAATGGCCAAGGCAACTCGAACCGGAGGTATTTTTGTGGATGCACCTTATAGTGATATGGAAGTAGGCATCCTTGAGGTTCAGTGATGCTAGCCTATCTCCTGGCCTTAAACAGTGAAGAATTATTCCCAGAGTTACCATTCTGAACTTGGGTTTGCAATGTGTTTGTTCAGATACCTCAGATCCAGGATGAGTCGCCACCCCTGTTTTCTTTGGGATGAAGAAGTACCTGGAGTACAGGTCTTTTCCCTGTGCTGAGTAGGAACCTTCTCTCGGGGCTGAGAGCAGGAGAGGAAACCCTGCTCTAGGACAAGGGTTTCTGAAACTGATGCAGGAAAAGACTTGGCCTCCTTTTGGGTATCTTTTGAAGCTGAGATTAGTCCAGGTTTACTACTTCCAGGACCCACTTGTCTGAGGTAACAGACTTCCAGGCCTGAAAGTAGTAAGCCAGCCTGCCTCCTACTGGGATTGGAGAGTCGACCTGGGCTGACACCTCAGGGTGTCTGCTTGGCAGGAGCCTTAGATTGGGAGGAAGAAGCAGCCTGCTCATCCCTTCTACCCCTCCTTCGAAAAAAACAATTTGTGGATAAGATGAGGAGGCCTGGCTTGTAAAAGGCCTGTGAAAAGGCCTGACCCTGCCCCATGACTGCTGCTTCTGAGGAGTGGCTTGCCTTTCCTTGGCCTGTGCACCCTGCAAGTGATTCTATATTCGTCCATTTTCTTCATGTAATCCTCTGTCTGCTCCCCAAACAGAGAGTTACCAACTACAGGAAAATCCATAGCCTTAGAGTGGGTGTCCTGTGATAGGCTAGTACATCTGAGCCCAGCATTCCTTCTGAGAGACACAGATGTAAGCTATGACTCTGGATGCCACATCGTTGGGGAGTTGGCAGCAGCGTGAAATTGTACTTTGGATGCCTCAATTCCATCTACAGGCACCTCCTACAGCTCTTGCTAGCTGGGGAGGCCTTTAGCCAGTTCCAGAACTGTATCCCACCTGGGCTTCTGGTATCTGGCTGTGTAGGCCATATAATTTGCTTGCCTGAGCCCCAAAGAGGATGCCAAGTATTTCCTGGCCATAGCATCGACTTTCCTGGAGTCCTTGTCTTGGGGGTTGTGAAGCCAAAGGAATGTTTGCCCTGTCACAGGCTGCAGCCTGCACTACCCCAACATGGCTGCTATGTGAATAAAGGAACTCTGCAGCTTAGCCTGATAATATGCATCTCCTGTCCATTCTTTTATCTATAGGAGACAAGAGTTAGAGTCTGTAGAATCTTTTGTCCGCTTTCCCAAGGACTTGTGAAGGAGAATAGACAACCTTTGGACTCTGGAATGTCCATCATCTCCACAAAATCAGGCTCTTCCTCCTCCTCAGCAGCTTCAACCAAAGGGAGCTGGAGGGTTTCAGCCACCTTCTGTAAAACAAGAAGTGAGAAGGGACTCAGAAAGCCTGGGAGGGAGACATCAGAGGGTCTGTCTGGGAGACATCTAGTTCAATGGGCACATCCAGACCCCCCACCGTCATAGTCATCGTCGGGATAGTCTTCATCTCCTCCCACTCCTCATAGAAAGCACCGGATCGTAAATCCGGAAGGGCAGTTCTGAGCCGAACCGACCACCTAACTGGTGGCACGATTCGGACGGAACTGACAAAGTGATTGGACAATACTAATCGCTGGCTATCTCGGGCCACAGTTGGAGTAAGCGGTACTGGATCCGAATCGCGGATTTTAGTTTTTTTGACAAAAGCACCCTCAGAGTCGGTTTCATTTTGCCTGAGGAAGTATCGCCTGGCCAGTAGGCACCTCCCCAGGTTCAGCCGTAACTGAAGCAGGCTGGCCATCCGGGTCTACAGACTCTCGGCCTCCTTTCCTTCAACCTACTCAGTCTTTTTCTAGAGTGGTTTTAGGAAAGTTTCACAAATTTGGCAGTCTGACTGAGGTGGTCAAACCCCAGACAATAAACACAGATGAGGTGGGGGTCGGCCTGCAAAGGCCTCCCCCACACAGTACAGTGCGTTGAAACCCAGTAGGACCGGTTTTCTTTTGCTTTCAGACATGGCCAACCTACCAAAATTACCCCTATAGAAGCGCCTGCCAGGTAATACCAACCAATCGGGTAACAACCGTGTCACGGTTTGGAAAGAACAGAGAAAAAGCCTGGTTCTTTTGAAACCGATCAGTACCAGAACACCACTCTAAAATAATAAATTTAAAATTAGAAGGAACACAAGGTCGGTTCCTAACCGGCCCGACCGGAAGAAACCAACAATTTCCACAAGTTATTTAAAATAAAATACAGTCACTCACCTATCTACCACACTACCTGTACCGTAGACAGAGGCTGGAACCGAAAAACAATAAAGAATAAGTTTTAATCGAACGCTTACGCTTACTCTAACTGAGCAGAGGAATCTCCGAGCGACTTCACTGTTAGGCGGAGTAAAGAATCTGACGGTTGCACTGGTAAGTACCACAGACAGAGGTTTGAAAACCGAGCTCGAGCGCAACGTTACATGTTTCTGCATGGAGTTAACTCTTTCCTCTCAGGGCGTTCTGAGTGCTGGGGCTAACTGCATTATGTCTGAATACAGCAAGACTTCATGTTGTTTGAAGAACCAAGCTCCACACCTTTGTAATGCAGCTTACCATCCACTTAGATTGATTCCTGTGTCAAGGCAATCAATAGTCTCTGATTTTCTGAGAGATTTCAGTTTTGTCATGAGAGAAGAACTTTAGCTTGCACTGAGTCTACTGTTAAGTTATTTTGCTGGAATGTCAGCGTTAGTCTGGACATGACTGCTATGTGAATTCTAGGAAGTTGATGAAGAACAATATCCTCTGCATTTTTTCTGCTTCAGGATTACAGTGGCCTTTTCTTTTTTATCCCTGTGCCATTTACTGACACATCATCCAGGTGTGTAACAACTGCTGGATAATTGTCTGCAACACTCTTCACAGCACGCTGGTGATGTGGCAGCCACCTTGTTCCTCCAGTATTTACAGGACACAGTACCCGGATGCCCAGTGCCTCCCCCACAGCCTGCAAGCCAGTCCAGTTTAAAGCAGAGTGCTTATAGAAGCCATGCAGTAAGGAAAGCAAATCTTCCACTGCAGAATACAGGGTGTCCCCTTAATCACATATTTAGTGACCAGCTCAAGTCTGTGTGCACAGCAGTGCACAACTTTTAAAAGTTTAGCCTCCTCTTCAGTCTTGTGGCTACCCAGTTTTACTGCCCATCATGACTGATGCCGCATCAAAGCAGCAAGCCACTAATTTATTTTTCCAGTCTTGTATTTGGAGATCATTTTCCACTGTATGTTTTAAAGTTGATGTTCTACTTTCTGCATCTGCCTTGTCTAGAGGTTTAAGTGCCTACAAATTTAGTGACAGGGATGCTTTTCCAAGATGTGGACATACACTACCTCTCTTCAGTAATACTTTTGTCTGTTGAGCTATCTGACAGAATGGAAAAGAAATCTTGAGACTTCACCAATGATATCAGATCTTCCATTTTATCTCTGTAAATATATTCTGTGAATACCCTGCTTGTTTGTCATTACAGTAGGTTTCACTGACCGACACCCCATTACGCTCGTAATAAGTTTATTTCATCTTTTAGATCAGTAAATGGTCGTGCTTTTTTACCAAGAAAAAGTTGTTCTAAAAGAACTCATTTGCTCAAATTCTTTTTCTTCCATTTTTGGACAATCTTTATTAATGGCTGCTCTGCAGTGGTTATACTGTGGGCAAAAATGCTTTTCTGGATGCTTCATGTAAATCTGATGACTCATGAAATTAGACGCTTGCTTTTCTAAAAGATGAACACCCATCCCTGAATTAATTATTTTTCCCCGATTTATCAAATAGTTCACTTTCATTCACATTTCATGATGTTCAGTTCACTATCGTATTTAAGCTATTTACGGTTCTGTTTCAAGAGTCCACAAATTTATAAGTTTTTTCTTTTTTAGGGTGGCTCTCCATCATGTGGTGCAGTAGGAGGCAGAGAAGGTTGAGGAGGAGGCACTGAGCTTGAGCTGCACTGCTGGACTTGGGCACAGTCAGACGGAGAATCAGAAATGGGGCTAGGAGGAAGAATCTGAGAAGAATGCAGAACTATTATGCATGCAGGTTCATAAGAACCATTATCAGAGGAGTTAGATTCCATTACTGACACATTCACATTGGAAGTACTAATACTGGGAATGCCTGCTGTTGCACTACTGGCATCAAGAATTGGAGAGACTTCAAACTGGCCGCTGCAACCACCACCAGACTGAGATGCACAAGACTCAGACTGCATCTGGTTCTGGACATCAGCTACGCAGGAACAGCTGCAGCAGCAGTAGTAACTGCAGGCATTTCACCACTTGTTTTGCTGAACTTGTAGTGAAAGAGTATTGACTGCTTTGGGTAAACCTTTCTTGGTGGCATGGTCGTTTAATGCAGTGAACTTGCCTTTGTCTTCTTATGTAACACAAATGTCAATAAAAGTTCTCTGCTATGAGACAAAAAAGTGTCTGTATTTTTTAATATCACTTATTTGCTTAATAGATGGATCCCTCGGAGCAGGCAGGTGAGTGAGGGTGCTCAAATAAATTACATTCAGTATTAATCTGAGATTAACTCAGAAAATTAGGTTAAATTACTTAGGTCCAGCCTGCCAAGAATAAGTTAGTCTGCAAGGAAGGCAGCTGCTGAAGCAGCAAACCACCAGTTAGATTTATTTATCCCACCAAACTGGTGGTGGTAACTGTATCTGTCTGTACTACTCCAAAACTAGAGACAGAGAAGAAGAAGAAAGAGAAAGAGATTTCGGTTTAGTAACTTGTCAGAGTTGACGCTCTATTTACACACTCAAACCAGGATAGTAGAGGGAGGACTGACTGCCTGACTGGGCGGTCTTGGCTACACTGTATTTAGACTACTAGACAGTAGAATCGGTGGTTAGTTCGGGGACTTTTCCCCTTAAATTTTATCAAATGACACACAGACAAAAGTATCACTGAAGAAGAGGCCTAGTGTAGCAAATACAGGTTACTCACCGTAACAGGAGTTCTAGGAATGGTATATGTTGTTCATCCACACTCATTGGCAGGTATCCTTCCGCTTTAAATCTTGCCGGAAGGTCTTCAAGTTTGCTCCTCCCACCCACCCGGTGGTATAACCTCCGGTTCCCATGACGCCAGATCTGCCCGCTGGAAGCTCAGGTTGTGCGTTGAAGCCGGAGGTCAGAGGTAATGTGGATGAACAACATATACCATCCTAGAACTCCTGTTACAGGTGAGTAACCTGTATTTCTAGGACATGGATATGTTGTTCATCCACACTCATTGGCAGACTCCTCAGCAGTTCGGGAGGAGGGAGGCAAGACGCACACCCCAATACTTACTTGGGAAAGAGAGACTGGAGAACCGAGGTCTCAAAACCAGCATCCCGGCGTGACTCAAGGTCGATGTGGTAATGGGTAATGAAGGTGTTTGCTGACTTCCAGGTAGCAGCCCTGCAGATTTCCTGGATAGGGACGCCCCTGGAAGCAGCCACCGATGCAGCAGTATGGCAGGTAGAATGAGCTCTTATCCTCTGGGAGGCTCCATGCCCGCCAACTATAGCAGAGATCTATGCAGGAGGTGACCCACCTGCTTATCGTCCGCTGCTGCAGGTCTGCCAGATGCGGCTTCAGCGTAGGTGACAAACAGCTGGCGAACCTCTCTCGACTTTCAGCCGTGGCGCCTTTGTAATAAGCGAGCTCTTCTAGGGTCCAAGTGCATGGAGCCTATATTCGGCCTCCGAGGTGTGATTGGGGTAGAACACCGGCAGAGTCAACACCTGTTAAGGTGAAACTCCACACCACCTTCGGAAGGAATTTCGGTGGGGCGTAGGACAACCTTGTCCCTGTGGAAGACCAGGTAAGGAGACTGGATGGAAAGCGCCTGGAGCCTCCCATCCTTCTGGCTGACGTGATAGCCACCAAGAAGGCGTGTCTTCCACGACAGGTGAGAGAGAGCACACCTGTGCATAGGTTCAATGGCTTGCCCATGAGCTTTGCCAGTACCAGCAGTAGATCCCACGGGTGGGGGTTCCATGACTGAGGGAAATGTGATCAAGGCCCTTGAAAAAGCGCCAGACCACCTTCTCCTGCGCTACTGACTGCTTCTCGCCCGCGCCTGTAAGCAGAGATGGCTGCCAGTGCACCCTTAGGGTCGCCGACCTAAGCCCTGACTAGAAAGGGACCATAAATAGTCCAAGATGCTTGCTAGGAACAGGAGGAAGGGTCCAAGCTCTGTTCTGGACACCAAATGGAAAACCTTTCCATTTGAAGGCATAGCATTTTCTGGTCGACTCACGGGACGCCTCAACTACATTGAGGACCTCGTCGAAAGACCCAGGCCTGGAACACTAGCGCCAGGAACCAGGCCGTCAGGTGCAGGGATTGAAGGTCCGGATGGAACACCTTCCCTGATTGACTGAGAGCAGGTCCGGCGAGCTGGAGCTGCCATGAGTCCTGGAGCTGAGACTGAGGAGATCTGTGTACCAGAACTGGCGAGGCCAGTCTGGGCTATCAGAATCACCTGCGCCTTTCCTCCCTCGCCTGAGAAGCACCTTGTGGATCAAGGGAAATGGGGAAAGAGCGAAAGAGGTCCGGGGTCCACTGCCTCAAGAAGGCATCCTCTGCAGCGAGCTCCCTGCTGAGGGGGCGGCATGGAACAGACTCAGCTTGTTCTCCTGAGGCAAACAGGTCCACCTGAGGTGTGCCCCAATGGGAGAACAGATGCTGTACTACCCTGCAGAGAGACCACTTGGATGCAGCCCCATCCGGCTCAGGCATCGGTCAGTGTTGGAGGCCCTGCCACGTGAATGGCTAGAGATCCGCCTCCAGGCTGCGCAGACGAAGTGACCAAATGCGAGAGCTCCTTGCACAGAAGCATGGAGCTGCCCCGCCTGGCGGTTTAGATAGTACATGGTCGTGGTATTGTCCGCCTGACCGGACCACTTGACCCCGGAGGAACGGAGCAAAGGCGGTGAGAGCTAGGCGGACCGCCGAGCTCCAGCAGGTTGATGTGGCATCGACTCCCGGGGACCAGAGGCCATGAGCCCGGTGTTCCCCAGATGGGCACCCCAACCCATCAGAGAGGCATCTCGATAGAGAGACCGTCTGGCTCAGGGCGGACGAACGGGATGCCCTCCTGCAAATGATCTGAACGGTCCACCACTGGAGAGCTGCCCACATCCCCTGTGTCACCGGCTACAAGCTGGTCCAAAGGGATCGCAGCTGCAGACCACTCGGCTGGCCAGTCCCCAGGGGACGTATGTTCCAGCGGGCCCAACGACCACGCTGGTGCAGGCCGCCATGAGACCCAGGAGGCGCGGAAGTCCCGGGCTAGGGCGCATTGCCCAACCAGAAATGATCGGGCAAAGGAGGAAAGAACCGGCCCTGTCCGCCGGGAGCCGCGCTTGGCTCAAGAGAGTCGGCTGCGCCCGATGAATAGAATCACCTGCTTCGCTCGAGTTCGACTTGGCCTCGCTGATAAGGAGGCCCAGTTGAGAGCAGACCTGAGGGCCAGATCTGACCACCCCGCCCTTCCTGAGTGAGCTGCTATCAGCCAGTCGTCCAGGTAAGGGTACACCCGACCTCGCGCGCGAGAGGAATGCTGTCACCACTGCCATGCATTTGGTGAAGACCCTGGGAGCTGGAGAAGTCAAGGGCATGGCTTGGAACTCAAAAGGGATCCTTCCGCTCGGAAGCGAAGGAATCTTCTGGTGAGACGACGATAGGGACGTGGAAAAACGCTGCCCTACAAGTCCAGAGAGCAGAACCACACGCCGCTCCAAGGATGGTATTATCTGAGCCAGAGTGACCATCCTGAAGGTTCGAGACCTTAGAACTTGTTTTAGGTCGTGTAGGTTTGAGAATGGGGCCAGCCCCCGTCTGTTTCGGAACCAGGAAGTACCTGGACACAAACCCTGGGTCTGAAGGAGGGTCCACCACCTCTCTTATCACCTCCTTCTGGAGGAGGAGTAATGAGCGTCGGGTCGACGGGCCGCCAGTGAGGCTGGGGATCCGGCCCCGAGGGGCTCAATGGCTGAAGGGTGGTGCCTGCTCGAATTCCAGAGGCAGGCCTCTTCCCACCACTCCTCCAGACCCACCTGTCCGTGGTAACAGCTGGACCAGGCGGAACGGAAGGTGGAGCCGCTTCTTCTACCGGGGGACCTAGGGGTAAGGTGACGGGAATGGGGGACACCTCAGCCCGTCACTGGGCAGGCTTGGAGGAGGGACCGCCGAGGACCTCCTGGCTTTTTCCTCCTGCCTCCTGTTAGAGGAGGCCGGCGCTTGGGTTTGGGATGCCAAGGTCGAGCCTGCTGGGCCCTGACGTTGCTGGGCCGGGCGCACTAGGGCGAGAAGGACGAAAGGGCTTTGGCTGTGGTTTGCGCTTTGTCCTTCTGAGCGGAAGAGACCGAGTCCAAGGTAGCATTGACTTCTCATCCTCTGCAGGTGACCTTCCACCCCAGGGTCAAGAGGTCAGTCCTCAAGAAGGGAACATCCGCAACTTGTGCTGGGTATCCGCTGTGAAGGTGGATATCCTCAGCCAAGCCTGGCCGACCAGCCACCGCGGCCGCCACTGATCTGGCACATGAGTCCCCTATATCCAAAGCAGTCTAGAGCTGCTGTTTGGCCACTGCCCTGCTCTGGTCCCGCACCTGCTTAACCGTAGTCTGCAGATCGGCGGGAGATGAGGGATGACCTATCCAGGGAGCCCAACAGGGCATGAGAAAATGTGCCATGAGGACGGGCCTCAACTGGCCTGACGTAAGGCCGAGAGAGGACGCAGCGACTTTTCGCCCGACATAGTCCACTTTGGGACCTCTTGCTCAGGGAGGTTTGTCCATCCTTGGCGCTGCGCGCGGCGCTGAAAACGCTGTCGGTAACCAACCTCAGCAGAGGGGTGTTCAAAACCGACAAGGAACCGGGGACCGCTGACATTTCCTGGCCATCCTGGCCGAGGCGCAGGGCAGGAAGCAGGGCGCTGCCAGAGCTCCAGTGCCGACCCACTATGGCCTCGCCACCGAAAGGCCTCCGCCGGAGAATCCTCGGGTCCAGAATTCCTGAGGGGATACCTGGCCTGCCTGGAACGGGTTCGAGCTCCATCCCGTGGACTCCGAGATGAGCCAAGCAGTCCTAGGAAGGACGACGGCTATCGCCCATTGACTGACCCTCCTGAAGACCCAAGTCCAGTCGCTTGGAGAAAAGGGAGGAATCATCTTCGGACTCGAAGAGTCCTCGAAGAGCTGCCTCTGGCTCGAGCCACCCTTCACCTGCCGAGGTCGGTCGGGAGTGAGGGTAACTGACAGCCGATGGGTAGACCCTTTGCCGATCGAGAATCCTTGGTCGGAGCCCCAAATGGTGGCTGTGGAGGGCGGAGGTTCCACCGAATCGGTGGAGCAGCTGGTTTTGGCCGAACAACCGCCTGGATATAGGCCCTGGATAAGTCGAGGTGTGTCGGGCCGCCCGTGACAGCCTACTAATGGCCGGGAAGGCGACGGAGTCGGCTACTCCCAGCCAGGAGGAGCTGTTGCAACATAAGGTCCTCGTGATCGTCGACGTAATTACGCCGAAGCCTCGCCCGAGGAGGAGGATCGAGGACGAAGCGGCGACGCTGGCTACGCTGTGCCGAGGACCGACCGCCATGACGGTGGATCGGCTGGACCGCTAAGAGGTCCGAGACCGAGAGTCCCGGAATTTCCCGAGGTCGGTGGGGGAGGTGTCGGCCGGAACCGCACTCCTTCCGCTCGATGGTTCATCCGAGGGCTCGAACCGGAGGCACGGGCGAGCCCGCAGGATCCTCAACTCCTCCCGGGAACCGGGAGAGGGAATCTCGCTGCTAAAGGCGTACAGCCCATCCAACGGTCGAGAAAATCTCAACTTGCGGTGGGAGTCTCGGTCAACTGACCTGACGGGGACACCGTGAGGCCAGTGGTCGAAGCCGAGCGGTCGACCGGCCGACGGTCGACGACTCGGGAGAGGGACCTTTCCCGCTCCCCAAGAGCGCCGACGGAGGGACTTACCTTGTCCTTCTTTGGACCGAGAATAAGGTCCAGCAGACGAGGCCCTTCTCCCTTAGTGGAGAGAGACAGACAAAGCTCCTTAAAAGAAGCCGTGTAGGAAGAACCCAGAAGGCGGGATAAATGCGCGGCCGAGAAGATCTGACCAGCGCCGCCTCCTCCGAGGGGCCGAACATCCGCTCGAGCTGATCCGCTTGACTTCGCCGCCGCGGTTCCGCCAACCCGGGCCTCCTTGGACTTCACGGAGGGAACGCTTCGGACGGCCCAGTTGCAATCGGGCAGCACGGTCTTCGAGGACGTAGGGCCGAGAAAGATGAACACAGGTCGCAAGCCTGCGGGTCGTGCTCAAGGCCTAGGCAGTAGACACACGTGGGTGTGGATCCGTCCGAGACATCTTCTGCCCGCATGGGCATCTCCGAAATCCGAGTCGATTGTCCATCGCAGCCGTGAGGGATCAAGACAGAAGTCTTATTCGCAAAATTTATTTTTAAATCCGCAAACGGAGAAAATAGGAACTAGTCTCAAACGCAGAGCTGTTAAGAAGGGAACCTGAGCTTCCAAGCGTAAGGAAGATCTGGGCGCCATGGGGCGGAGCCGAGTTATACCACCCGGTGGGTGGGAGGAGCAAGCTTGAAGACCTTCCCGCAAGATTTAAACGGCAAGGATACCTGCCAATGAGTGTGGATGAACAACATATCCATGTCCCTAGAACTAGCTGTTAATGTATACAAATCCAGATAAATGGGAAGCAAAGCTCTCGAGTCTCAAACCCCACACAGTCGCACGCAAAATGGGTAGACTAGGTAGGTGAACCAGGCAGCCAACCAGGTCAAAAGTAGCCACAGGCAGTGATTTTATTTGCTGTCAAAATTCAATTTTTTTTTTTTTTTAATATATAGGCATCACATTCACAGGTAACAGGTCACTCACAGACAGGCATTATACTCGACACAGCAGTGAAGCCTGAGCTGACAGACATGTACTGTGTGACTGACTCTCAAAGGTAACTGGCTTCACACACAGTGTACACACACAGAACAGATATATAGCGTGTGTAGAGTAGACTAGGTAAATAAGCAGCCAGGTAGTCCTTATCTGCCATCCACATCTATGTTTCTATGTAGCATATACTGTAACTACTGTTACTCAGCATGCAGATATTTATTTTACTCTGATTATGACAGAGAAGACACTGGACAGACGGATGACATCACTCACACAACATTGGTCACAGTCACACTCACACACAAATATAGGTTATTTAGCTGGCTCAGGGCAAGGCTGGCACATGCAAGTTCCCCAGAAATAAAAAGAAAGCAGTTGTCTGAAAGACCAGACCAATTAATTTTTTCACACAAAAATAAATGAGCGAGGACTAGGGTAATTCAGAACATGACAAGCAAAGTTGTGGACGATGGAAACCCACAGTAATAGCATATTGCTAGCTCAATAGGCAGACGAGACAATTAAAGTCCTTTACACTTTCTTTATATTAGATCGAGAAAAAATAAACCGCAAGCAACTGCCCTTTGCTTGGGCAGGGCTGCATACTAGCCTACCCTGCAGCAAATCTGTCACTGGCAGCCTTTGCTTAAAAGGTTTATTTACAGCACAAGCTCACACTGGTATTTGATTTTTTTAATGATTTCCAAGCGCCCCCAACTTATTTAGACACAGGAATCAAAAAATGTGGCAAGGTTGTGGTAAAAAACAAAAAACACATTTCTCTACAGACAGAAAGTTAACTTCTCCTTAGTTTCCTTACACTGAATGAAAAATAAAGCGACAGCTTCTTTTTTTTTATAGTACTGGTTCCATGCTAAACACCAAAACAGGACTGAAGAAATCCACTCACTTGGATTGCTGGAGTTTCTTTTGCTATTAATTTTCAGATTTATAAGTTTTTTTTTAATTGCTGCCTGGTGTTAACAACCTCTCTCCTGCCTAGATACTGCTAAATATATGAAAACAAGACTGCAGAGACCAAAATCCCTTGTTTGGGGTGGGGTGAACCCATTTACTTCAGCTATTAATTTCCTGATTTATACCTTTTTTTTTTCTACTACTGCCACTTTTAACTGTTTTCCTGCCTAGATACTGCTAATATGTTAAGTTCTTTATAGGAACAACAAAGATTCACGAGGTCACAGAGCTTCCCACATAGCAACTGTTCTCCCTGAAACACTCCACAAAACTGCGTAGTTAGAACTGATGTGCAGTGCATGCCTACATGAATCTTGTTGTACCACGAGGATGACAGAAAGAGACTCATGTGGTACAATAAGGTTAACATTGCACGCATTGCCATATGCCAGTCAGTCAAGCCACTAGGAGTAGGAGGAGGACCCACCTCCTGTCTGAGCTGTCTCTGTGATGAGTCCGTCCCCACCCCACGCCCATGCCCATAACTCACCCCAATTGGCATATTTAAAAAATACCCCAGTAGTCCCACCTCTGAGCCCCAAGTTCCAACCCCTTCTGTTCTGCAACGGAACCCCAACCAACCACTGCTGCAGCAAAGGACATGAATATCTGGTGCCAGTCTACTTTGAACTGCAGCTCTTCTCCTGTCTCCAACTCCTCCTAATTGCTGGCGCCACCCGTCCCGCCTCCTTCTCTGTGGACACTCCTCAGGCTGCCCTCGCCAGATGCCTCACGCTGCAATACTGTGCTCACTCCCAAGTCCCGATGCTGCTCTCCCTGCTTTCAGTGGCGCGCATGCACGCACGCCATCTTAAAAAATAAATAAATAAGTGTTAGCTTGCAATTTCAGCGCTGCACCCCTTGTGGCACCTCATGGTAATGCAGCCAAAGCCATTTCAATCTGCCACAAGCTACATGCACTATGGTGCAAGCCAGGAAAAATACATGCACCAGCCTGTTTCTACTTGCACTGGGAACAGGCTGGTATGCTATTTTACCCCTGATGGGACCGCTTTTTATGCTTCGGGGACCGCTTCCTCCCATTGGGCACTGGACCGTCGTGTCAGACCCCTCCGGAGAGGGTGGCGGACCAGACCCAGCCCGACTGACTGAACAGCTTACACGAAGTCTCCCTACCATCACCTGACCCGCCATGGTTGACTCCATCAATGTAGGCTGAGACTTCTTTCTTATAAGAAAAATTATATAGTAAGCAGTACTTATTCAAGAAATACTATAAAATAATAAACTGAAAACTATGCTGCAGTTTGAAGTTTGACTCACAGCGACGAGCGACATCATCACTGTAGCGCACTCGGCAGAAAAAAAGGAACTGAGGCGGTTGGAGAGTCGATGCAGAGATGGTCCTTGCCGCCGAGCCAAGGCTCGCAGCTCCATCTCTGCCGACCCTCCTGCAAAAGGTTTGCTCCGCTGGGTCCTAGCGCCTCGGCGTAGTTCCCATCAGTGTGAATGAGTGGTGAGACTTTATGTCCAGGAAGATCAACATATCCACGATCCTAGAAGGACCATTTTCTTTATTTCGGGTTAAAAATAAAAGACGTAGGGGACTGTTTTCTTTTACAGGATAAAAGTAAAGAAATATTTTGGGACACAGGGTGGGCTTCCCAGTGTCCACACTGCTAGGGTATAGAATGCCTACACAGGATTGGGCCCCTGATGTCGGCTAGTGAATAAAAACAAGAGGCTGGGGGTGGGATCTAACCCGGGGTGGGCATCCCGTGTCGGATTATATAATTAAACCAGGGACTAGGGATGGCCATCAGAGGGTGAGGGGTGCCACTAGACACCAGGGAAATGGTGACTCACAACTCATACTGCAGCCCGCAGCAGGAGTTCAGCTGTGGCTGCAGAACTAAAGAAATCCGCTGTTAAGAGAACGCGAGTGGAAGCTCCTCTTCTAAGCTGGGCACCCAGGATGTTGGTGCCCAGAAAAAGTATTTCTGGCTCTCAATAGTAAAACAAACAGAATCTAGCTAAATGGCGCCTGTTTAGCTAGGTTCTGGTGTTTGATTTGTAAAACAACATTTTATGTATTTTCCACGCATTTTAGTTTGAGGAAAAACAAACAAGATGGCGGCTCGCAAAAAGGAGGTTTCCATTACTGAAAAAGCACTTTATTCTTACGAAAAAGGAACGGTCTCGTGAGACAATCCTTTTCACAAGATCAAATCCTTTGTCGAACTTTCTACTGCTATCCTGAAAAGTGATCTTCTCACTGAAAACAGAAAATGAAAATTGAATAACTTTGTAATAGATTAATATTTTTTCACAAAACACAATCACGCCTCTTCTGTTACCCAAGCTGTTTCTACCACAAGAAAATGACACCAAAATTCAGCACTAACTGGACGCAAGGCGATGAGGAAAAAAACTGCAAAACATTGTGACATTTAGACTTTTGCACTATCCGGACCTCAGAATCCATACATCCCACTCCTGGAGTTAAACTTCTGCCACGTCAAGAGATCTACCCCACGTGACAATCAAAGATACCATATTTTAGCAAATCCATTGATTGGTTGCAAAGTTATTAAAGTGCAAAATTTGAGGTTTAACATTAAACATCTACTATAATGTATATAGAATAAATGATAGGCAAGTGTGGTGTAATGACACAAAGATCTGCAACAGGGTTGATACACAAGGGCGTGGGAAAGGACGAGAAAGGACTTGGCAAGGTTGGAGGAATGGTCAGAAGTATGGCAGCTTGATTCAATGCAAAGAAGTGCAAAGTAATGCACCTGGGAAACAAAAATCCAGGGAAGATTACACAATTGGGGGGTAGCAGCAACAACAAAAATGGAGAGAGACCTAGGGTACTCATATCAGATGACCTTAAGGTTGGCAAACAATACGAGAAGGTAGGGAGGGCTGGGGGATACTGGGATGTATAGGAGGCATCACCAGCAGAAAACAGGAAGTTGTTATCCCCTGTACAGACAGTTGGTGAGACCCCATCTGGAGTACTCACGTCCAGTTCTGGAGACCCCATCTCGCAAAGTACATAGACAGGATGGAGGCAGTTCAGAGGAGGGCAACTAAAATGGTGCAGGGTCTGCAAGAGAAGCCATACGAGGAGAGACTAAAGGAGCTTAATATGTATACCCTTGAGGAAAGGAGAGAGAGGGGGACATGATAGAAACGTTTAAGTACCTCAGTGGAATCAACAAAGTCCAAGAGGGTAGCATCTTTCAGAAAGAGACGTGCAAGAACAAGGGGACACAATTTGAAGATAGAGGGGACGGCTCAGGGGCAATGTGAGGAAGTATTTTTCACAGAGAGGGTGGTGGACGATGGAACACCCTTCCTGAGGAGGTTGTGGGGTCTAAAACTGTGGGAGAATTCAAGAATGCATGGGACAGACATAAGGCAATTTTGTGGGGGGGTAGGAAGAAATAGGCTGTTGGTTAAATAGGATCTGCAGCTTATCCTCTAGGTAGGGAAATGGGCAGACTAGGTGGGCTAAGCGTCCTCATCTGTCGTCAAAGTCTATAAGTTTGCTGTATAGATAAAATTCCATCAAGGGGTACTAATGAGGTCAATAACCTTATTAGGACCCTGAGATAATTTTATTATATCCCTATACACCACATTTAACTATTGTTTATTTTTTAAAATACATAAGGATGGCAAATAATGAGTTTAGAGACAGAAATGCAGAGAATGATGTCAGCCATGGTGACATCACTTGGAGACAGTGGGCTTCAGGTTTGACTGTTCTGATCAGTGAGGTATACAGGAAGTACAAGATAACTGGCTCCTATGGGAAGGGTCCTATATGTACATATATATATGGGATATGTAATGGGAGTGGTGTGACACATGATCTATCTCAAAGAAGGCAGTCTGACCTTGGGTAACCTCTAGAAGTAAGCGTAAGCCATGACTGATTGCCTGATGTCAAACTGCCAGAGTGAAAATAAATAGTGTCACATAGGCCCCATTGCATATTTCATGCAACATATAAGGACCTTGTTGGTTAATTTATTTTAGTTTTGTTGTTAAACATTCTTTTAACTATAGCTGTGCTGGTCAGTTTATTTTTGTAATAGCGCTATTGCGCTTGGTTGCTAGGGCCGTCGCTACAGAGCGTGCCATGATGGAAGCACAGGAGCTGCAGCATCACAGCTGAATGGTGGATCTGCATGACCTCCAGAAATTTTAGTCCAAGATGGCGGAGCTAGTTAAGCGAGAGCAGACTCGGGGCGCAGCCTAAAAAGTGTACGTTTTAAAAGTAAAAAAGTTTTAGTGAGGGTCAGGACACAGGAAAGTTAGTTCTGTGCTGTCGGCCGAGTTGCCTTTTAAAGTTAAAGCGAGTGCAGGAGTATAGGATGTGAAATGGAGGATCGTGAGTCAGTGAGCTGCCTAGGAGAGTTAAGGGCTGACAGGAGAGATTCCTGTGATGGCAAAAGAAAAAATTACTCACGTAATCTTCTTTCTTCCTAGGGGTCCTTTAGCATCAGTAACTATAGCAATTAGCTGACTAGGTGCAACTGCCATGGAGGTATGCCTTTAAGAGAATTATAATGAGCTAGGAATCAGCCAATCAAAACACAGGAGGGAATGTGCTAAGGAGAGAGCAGCCTGAAGGGCTTCAGAATTTTTCTAAGAAAATGGGCACATGCCCGAAAAGTGAACCAACAGGATTCAAAAACATGCAAATGTCCAAAACCTGAAAACAGGTAACAACAACCTGAGCACAAAACTCTAACAAAAAAAAAATGTGGTAATAAAACTGTGAACAGAGCCCTTCTCCTGATAGGTGAACCAGGAAGGAAGGGTGGAGCTTACTGATACTAAAGGACCCCTTGGAAGAAAGAAGATTACTCGGTGCATCTTTTTTCTTACCCCAGAAGTCCTTTAGCATCAGTAACTACAGCAGACTACCAATCAGGACCAAGTGGGAGGTAGGCAGAGAACCTACTTAGAAAGTGGCTCTGCAGAACCACCCTGCCAAATATGGCATCAGATCTGGACTGCACATCTAAACTGTAGTGCTTCACGAAGGTGTGCACAGATTTCCAGGTAGCTGCTCTGCAGACATCCAGAAGGGGTATGTCCCTTAGCTGCCACCAGAGGCTGCAGTGCCCCTGGTGGAGTGGGCCCTGAGCCCCACAGGAGGTTGATGGCCAGCCTTTTCATAGCAGAATCTAATACAAGAGGCCAACCAGCAAGAAATACAGGTTACTCACCTGTAACAGGAGTTCTAGGAATGGTATATGTTGTTCATCCACACTTACTGGCAGGTTCCTTGCCGCTTAAATCTTGCGAAGGTCTTCAAGCTGGCTCCTCCCACCCACCGGGTGGTAAACTCTCGGCTCGCCCCATGGCGCCAGATCTGGCCAGTGAGCCAGGCTGTCAAAGGCCGGTCAGAGGTCGAGTGGTAGGATGAACAACATATACCATTCCTAAACTCCTGTTACAGGTGAGTAACCTGTATTTAGGGACATGGATATGTTGTTCATCCACACTTATTGGCAGAATCCTAGCAGTTCTCTGAGAGGAGGGAGGCAAGCATAACTCCGATACTTACTTGGGAAATAAAGACTGAGAACCGAGGCTCCAAACCAGCATCCCGGCGTGACCCAAGGTCGATGTGGTAGTGGGTAATTAAGGTATGTGCCGACTCCAGGTAGCAGCCCTGCAGATATCCTGGATAGGGACATCCTAGAAGCAGCCACCGATGCAGCGGTATGGCGGGTAAATGAGCTCTTATCCTCTGGGAGGCTCCATGACCGCCAACCTATAGCGGAGATCTATGCAGGAGGTGACCCACCCGCCATCGTCCGCTTGGCTGCAGGTCTGCCAGGTGCAGCTTCAGTGTAGATGACAAACAGCTGGGCGTAACCTCCTCCCGAATCTCAGCCCCACGCCCCTAAGAAGGCGAACGCCAACTAGGGTCCAAATGGAGCCTATATACAGCCCTCCGAGGTGTGATTGGGGTAGAACACCGCAGAGTCAACACCGGTTAAGGTGAAGCTCGACACCACCTTCGGAAGGAACTGGGTGGGGCGAAGGACAACCTTCTCCCTGTGGAAGACCAGATAGGGAGACTCGAAGGAGCGCCTGGAGCTCTCCCCATCCTTCTGGTAGACGTGGTAGCCACCGAGAAGGTGTTCTTCCACAACAGGTGGGAGAATCGCACCTGTGCATTGGTTCAAATGGCTTGCCCGTGAGCTTAGCCAATACCAGCAGTAGATCCCACGAAGGTGGAGAATCTCACACCGGAGGGGGATGTGATCAAGGCCTTGGAAAGCCAGACCACCTTTCCTGCGCCACCGACTGCCTTCTGGCCGCCCCGGAGGGCAGAGATGGCTGCCAGGAGCACCTATGGGTCACAACCCAAGCCCTTGCTGAAGAAGAAAGACCACAGGAAGTCCGGAGTGCTCATCGAGGGACAGGAGAAGGGACCAGGCCTTCCCTAACACCAAATGGAGAAACTCTTCCATTTGAAGGCGTAGCATCGATCGACTCCTGACGGGACACCCAACGACGCTGAGGACTCGCCGAAGACCCAAGGCCTGGCAACTAGCCTCTTAGGAACCAGGCCATCAGGTGCAAGGATTGAAGGTCCGGATGGAATACCTTCCCCTGATAACAGAGAGCAGGTCCGGGGGCTGGAAGCCGCCTCGAGCCTGGAGCTGAGACTGAGGAGGCTGGATACCAGAGCTGGCGGAACCAGTCTGGGGCTACCAGAATCACCTGCGCCTTATCCCTCCTCGCCTTGAGAAGCACCTTGTGGATCAAGGGAAATGGGGAAAGGTATAAAAGAGGCCCGGGTCCACGGCCTCGAAAAGGCATCCCCCTACAGCGAGCCCTGCTGAGGGGGCAGGCATGAAACAGTCTCGGCTTTGCATTCTCCTGGAGGGAAAAAGGTCGGCCCGAGGGGTGACCCAGAGGGAGAAAAGATCTTGTGCTACCTCCGGCAGGAGAGACCCCTCGTGAGACGCAACCCCTATCTGGCTTAGGGCATCGGCCAGGGTGTTGGAGGCTCCTGCCATCCAAATGGCTAGAAACTGCCTCAGGCTGCGCATGAGACCAATGCGGAGAGCCTCCTTACATAACGGCAAGGAGCGTCGGTCCTGGCCGGGTTAGGTAGCACATGGTCGTGGTATTGTCCGTCTGGACCTGAACCACTTGACCCCGTATAAACGGAGCGAAGCGGTGTGAGCTAAGCGGACTGCATGAAGCTCCAGCAGGTAGAAAAGGCATCGACTCCCGAGGGGACCAGAGGCCGTGCATTCTGCGCTCCCCCGATGGGTACCCCAACCCATCAGAGATGCATCAGTCGACAGAGGACAGTCGACTCGGGCGACGAGCAGGATACCCTCTGCGGATGTGCCGGAACGGTCCACCATTGGAGAGCATTCCACATCTCCTGGGTCACTGTCATGGGCTGGTCCAAAGGATGCAGCGTTGTCACCACTGGCTGGCCAGCCCCCATTGAAGGGGCACATGTACCAATGGGCCCAACAGACCACGCTGGTGCAGGCCACCACGAGGCTCAGGAGGCAGGAAGTCCCGGCAGGGCAATTCCCCAACCAGACATGGTTGGGCAAGAGGAAGAACCTCGGCCCTGTCCGCGAGCCGACCTCTGGCTCGAAGAGTCAAGCTCTGCCCCATAAAAGAATCACCTGCTTCGCACGAGTTCCAACTTGCCCCGTTGAAGAGGAGGCCCATTTGAGAGCAACCTGGAGGGCCAGAACTCTGGACCGCTTCACCTCCTCTCTAGAGGGGGTTGCAATCAGCAGCCATCCAGGTAGGGGTACACCCAGACCCTTCCGGGCCGCAGGAATGCTGTCACCACTGCTATGCATTGAGAAGACCCTGGGAGCTGGGAAGAGGCCAAGGGCATGGCTCAGAACTGTGAAGGGATCCCTCCGCTCTGAAGCGGAGGAACCTCTGAAGAGACGGACGGATTGGAACGTGAAGGAAGCATCCTGGAGGTCCAGGAGCAGAACCACACGCCTCATTCCAAGGATGGGATATCTGAGTCAGAGTGACCATCCTGAAAGTCCGAGACCTTAGGAACTTGTTCAGGTCGTGCAGGTCGAGAATGGGGTGCCAGACCCCCATCCATTTGGGGACCAGGAAGTACCTGGACACGAGCCACAGGTCTGACAGAAGATCCGCACCTTCCTGGTCACTTCTATCCCGAGGCACAGGGCAGCGTTGGCTCAGTGGGCGAGGCGGCAAGGCTTGGACCCGATGTTCCCCTGGGGGCGACGGCTCAAAGGGAAGGGGCCTGCTCAAGACCAGAGACAGGCCCTTACCTTCCACCTCCCACACCCGACGGAAGGAAGTGGCGGAGCTGCCTGGGGACCCAGATATAGGTGACGAGGTCGGGGCAAGGCACCCAACCAGTCACTGAGCAGGCTTGAGGTGGGACTGGCCAAGGGAGCCCCTGGGCCTTTACCTCCTGTTTCCCATTAAAGGAAGTCGCTGGCTTGGGTTTGGGATGTCGCGCAAGCCTGCTGGCCTCCTGCTGGTGCTGATGGGCGGTCGTGCCGCAGGGCGAGAAGGACGAAGAGGCTTCGCAGAAGGTTGCCCGGCCTTGTCCCTCTGGGCGGAGGTGACTGAGTCAGAGTGGCAATGGACACTTTCGATCCCTGGAGGTGTCCCTCCACTCCAGGGTCAAGAGGTCAGTCCCCAAGAAGGGATGTCCGCCAGCTTGTGCTGGGTATCCGCCCGAAGGTGGATATCCTCAGCCACGCCCTGCGGCGCATGGCCACCGCGGCCGCTACTGACCTGGCACAGAATCGCCTATGTCCAGAGCAGTCTGAAGCTGCTGCATAGCCAACGCCTACCCTGGTCGTGCACCTGCCGGACCGCGGTCCGCAGGTCAACCGGAGATGAGGGAGCACCTCGTCCAGGGATCCCAAGAGGGTGTGGGAGAAGTGTGCCATCAGCGCGCCGAGCTGGCCTGTCGGAGGCCTAGGGAGGACGCGCATAAACCTTGCACCGACATAGTCCATCCTTTTGGACTCTTTCTGGGAGGCCTATCCACATCCCGGCGTTTCCGGAACGCTGGAAGACGTTATCGGTAACTAACCCTCCGCAGAGGGGTGCTCCGAGAAACCGGGCAAAGAGCCGATAGAGACTGCATACTTCCTGGCCATCCTGGCCGAGGGCCAGGACGGGGAAGCAGGCCGCTGCCAAAACTCCAGGCTGGGCCGACAATGGCCTCAGCCACAGGGAAGGCCTCCGGGGGTGAATCCCTCGGTCTAGGATCTCCATCGGGGATAATAGGCCCGTATGGACATGGGCTCGAGCTGCATCCGGTGAACTCCGAGATGAGCCAAAGCAGACCCAGGAAGGACGATGGGCTGTCATCCAAAGACCGGTCCGGAAGGACTCCAGGCCCACCGCCTGGGAAACACGGAGTCGTCTGCCGGACTCAAGGGTCTGCAAAGAGCTGCCTCAGGCCCAAGCCACCCTTCGCCGCCGAGGGTGGGCAGGAGTGAGGGGGACCGACAACCTGCAGGGCAGGCTGTGACCCAACCGAGGTTCCACTACGATCGGTGGGCAGCTAGATGTGGTCGACGACCGGCCCGAAGTGGGCATCTCGATTCGCGCCCGGCGGTTGCGTCCAGCCGTACAGGCGGCAGCCGCTGGTGGCGGGGAATGAATCGAGTCGACTGATTCCCGGACAACAGCAACTGTTGCCACATAAGTTCTCGGCCGGCACAATCTGCGTCAAGCCTCTCATCCGGGAGGAGGAACGGTGTTTACTCAACTCGGTACTGACCGAGACCGCCAAGTCGCCGAGCAACTTGACCGAGAAGAAGATCGAGATCCTCGTGAGACCGAGGGTGGTTCTGGGAAGGAGCGGGACACCGCTCTTCCCTCAGCTCGGCACGCTTTGACCAAGGACTGCCGCCCGGCGCGGGCAGAACCTCGGCCTCCACGGAAACCGGCGAAGGGTTGACAACTCTTCCAGTCGACCACCCGGTGACGGGTCGAGAGAAAACTCGACCACGCCGACGGGAGTCTCGCAGGCTGGCCTGACGTGGACACCGTGAAGCCAACGGCCTGAGCGCAACCTCGATCAAGTAGACGGTCAGCTGTCCGGGAAGGAGACCTCTCCCGGCCTCCCACGAACGCCGACGGTGGGACTTACGTACTTCGCCTCCTTCTTCTGGGCCGAGAGGAATGTTCCCGATGGTCCCTCTCCCTTCGTGGAAAGGACTGACAAGCTCCTGAAAGAAGCGCAATGAGAGGAACTCAGAGAGCGGGATAAATGCCACGACCGAGGACGAGGGGATGCGCCTCCTCCAGGGCGACAGAGTGCTCGGGCTGCTCCAGCCAAGTCAGCTCGTCATGACACTGCTCAACCAGCCTCTTTGGATGTTACCGCGGGAAAACCCTTCGGGCGCCCGAGCCTCAATTGGGCAGCACGATCCTCCAGGATGTTAGTAGAAAAGCGTGGCACAACGCAAACCTGCAGGTCATGGTCCAAATCGGGGCAGTATATGCGTGGAGTGCAGATCAGTCCTGGAGATATTCACGCCCGGGCGCCTCCGAGCTTGAGAAGCAGATTGTCCACCGCGGCAGCGAGGAAGAAGACCGAAGTTTACAAAACTTCAAAACTAAATTCGGACGAACCAAAATCAGGAACCAGTCGAAAACGCAGCGCTAAGGAGGGAACCTGAGCTTCCAAGTGGTAAGGAAGATCTAAGGCCATGGGGCGGAGCTGAGTTTTACCACCCGGTGGGTGGGAGGTGCCAGCTTGAAGACCTTCCGCAAGATTTAGCGCAAGAAACCTGCCAATAAGTGTGGATGAACAACATATCCATGTCCCTAGAAACAGTTCTCTTGGTAGCTGGCCTTCCTCTGCCTATATCCCCATAGGTGAGGAACAACTGAGTGGATGAGCCTCTGGACTGCCTAGTATGCTCTAGGTAGTAAGAGAGGGCTCTTTGACATCCAAACTGTGGAGCTTTTGCTCCTCAAGAGTGGACTTCTCAGTAAAGAAGCAAGCAGAGTAATGGACTGGTTTAGGTGGAACCTGAAACCACCTTAGGCAGGAACTTCCTATTTGTCCTGTGCTCAATTTTATCATTGTGAGAAATTATGTAATTAGGCTCAGTGCACAGGGCCTGTAACTCTGAAATCCTCCTGGCAGAGGTAATGGCCACCAAGACAGACAGATTTCCAGGCCACAAACTTGATATGTAAGTAGCCATAGGACTCAAAGGGTGGTTGCAGGAGCCTGGCTATGCAGAGGTTCAGGCTCCAAGGAGGAACTGGCTCCTGACTGGAGGCTGGAGGTGCAAGAGGCCTTTGAAAACTGTTTGAATATGGGTAGAGAAAAATTGACTATTTCTTTCCCAACAAAGAGAGGCCAAAATTGCAGCCAGGTGTAGCTTGAGGAAGAGGGTTTCAAGCCTGACGCCTGCAGATGTACCAGGCTGAGGGTCTGAAGCTGTAAGAGGACTGACCTTCTTGCTCTTGCACCAGAGAGAGAGAACCTTTTCCATTTGGCTGCATAAGTCTTTCTGTGTTAGGTTTTTAGCCATTCTCTGAGACAGAGTTTAGTAGCTGGTCATAATGTACTGCAAAATGCTTTAATCTATGCTGTGAAGACTGAGTTTACTGGTTGGGCATTTTGAACTGTATTCTGCTGATCCTAAAACTCTGCTATCTTAGCTAATTTAGCAAGCCAGCCCGATAGAAGGTCAGGACTGCTGGTTACACTGTATATCCTATTAACCGAATACCCTACTCCTGCTGTGTACAACTTCCTACTACTGCTCGAACATTTTCCTTCCTGTTTATTTCTGAGCAACTCCTGCACTCACTCCCTCTACCTCCCTCTCCCCAACCCCTGCCACTCTATTTAAATTTCCCTCTGCCATTAGAATCTGCACTTGTACATTCTCTCACTGTCTAAACTCACTCCCACCCCGCCATTTAACAACTTTCCTTCGGTGTCTGCAGGATTTAGATTAGCGCCTAAACCCAAGACCCCCGACTGTTTCTTAGCATTCTGCCTCCCCTCCTTCCTCACTAATCCTGCTCTACCCTCCCTTTTATCACTCACGCCTGTCCTACTGTTAGTGACTTCAGCCCTCTTGTGGCGCTGCTCTGGCCGGCATTAATCCTCTGCCTTAATTCTTTGTAGGGTCCATTTCCAAGGGCGATCTACCGCTGAAGCCGCCTAACAGGCGGGAAGAGCTGCCGTGTCACCTAGGTAGCTGCCCTAGGTGCCGTCCGCTTCACTGCCCAAACCCGAGGTATGCCACCAGACAATCCATTCATTGCCATCCACTGCCTGCTGTTCCAGCAGGAGCGGGGCACCTACTGGCTGAACAACCTTGCTGCGCTCCTGTGATTGGCCCTGACGGAGCTTGGGCTATGGCATTTATTTAAAACTCCTGCCTAAGCTAATTTCAGCTACATTATCTAGAGCCTAGGCGCTTGTAGCAGCTCAGCTTAAGGGAGTGTCTATTTTTTCCCCACCCACCCAAACCCCAGCCACTATTAAATAGCCCTCCTCCTCCATATTCGTGTTTTTTCTATAAGCCACTCCCGGCATTCGTTACTCAGCCCTCCTTAAACCCAGCACCCTACATTTCCACAGCTGTATAGCCTCAGCAGTGTTACGCTGCCCTGCTTCCAACCACTACACTGCTCCATACCTGAGCTCCTTTAGCTGATTCTCAATTTAGTCCCAAAATTACAAACCCTTTAGTACCAACGGTCTATGGCTATAATGCTCTACTTCCCCATAGATCCTCTACTGGAGCTATACTTCTTTATTTCTCCCCATTTTTTCTTCTTTTCTTTACTGTACTGCACTATACCTTATGGTACATAACCTTCCCTGGTTCTATACTGCCTGTTACAATTGCCCCCTCAACCCTCCTCGCCTTAAATTTCTCATCCACTTTGGCAGTATAGCCCAGGCCTGCCTACAGCCTAGTCACCTGGCGGCCACACATAATTCCATGTGAAGGTGTCACCTCTCCACAAAATCTCAGTACTCTCTAGATGGCGTCCTTAGCGAACCTTCTCTTCCTTGGCTGCATCCTCCACCCTAACTCGGGAGCCCAATGTGATTTTACTGGATAGCATAGCCTGCCTGAACTCTACTTCATGCCAGGAACCAAGCTGGTTGGTATTCGCTACTCAGCTAACTCCACCCAAAGGCAGTGATCTGCAAGCAACCAGAACGTTTCTCATCTTTCATTGCCCTATATACCCAAGTAGGTACCCTCATCCTTTCCATCAGGGTTGTCATATTTGCTTTGACCACTTTTCACTGCCCCTCCTATGCATGCCCTGCTGCATTAGGCAATGCTCATGCCACTCAACCCAACACAGCCTTCCTGAGATTCCTTGTAAAATGGCTCAGGAAGTTACTAATCCAGCTATTACTCTGTGCAGGTAGTGTGGAATTAAACCTGGGCCCCCCACCCTGGTCTGGTAGCTGCTCCAGGGAGCACCCTCAGTTAAAGGGTCTCAGCTTCCTGCATATGAATGTATGCAGCCTAGCCAACAAATCTGACATGGTCCAATCATGGATGCTTCACACCATGCCTGATGTAGCAATGTTCTCTGAAACCTGGATTAAGAATCATGTAACTGACAATATGATTAACATCCCTGGCTATAACCTACACAGGTGTGACAGGTCTACCAGAGGCGGTGGTGTTGCCATATATATCAAGGATAAATTCTAACCACCGACATTGTCCGTACATCAATTCCCAAAGAGTTTGAATGCATTGCCCTCAAACTAACTGTATCGCCTGGAGTAGCCCTGTTGGTAGTTGCTAGCTGTAGGCCACCCGTCGCTGGCCTGGGTATATTTCCTCACCTGCATTCCATCCTGGAAAAGCGAATCATCGAATGCATTATAATGGAGGACCTTAACTGGAATGATGCTGCACAAACAGGCTTAAAGATTTCTGTGATGAGCACGGGCTTACTCGATTCCCAACCTAATAAAAGAACCCGACCGTAGCTCCTTATTGGATCTTATGCTTGTCAACAAGCCACACAACATCTCCCACCTAGGAGTCTTCCATAATGACCTGAGTGACCACTCATGGTCGATGTGTCAGGTCCTCCCCACACCTTCCTTTCACTTTTACCTTCAAACTAAAGTGCAGCCTAAAACACTTCCATCTTCCTGACAGATCTACAGAATATTAAATGGCAGAACTTCTATCTTGCACCCACCGTGACAAAAGCGTTCTGCATCTTCCAGGACCTGCTATTAAGGGTAATAAACAAACATGCTTCCTTCAAAAGATCAAATCTAGGAAACAAGACACCTGACTGGTTCAGCCTGTCTCCTGAAGAGGGCCCTGCGTCCAGAGACACATTATGGAAAAGGGCAGGAAGTCACAGTCAGAATCAGACTGGCTTGCCTTTTGGGTAGCCAGGAATGCCTGCACTAAACTGGTAAGGACGGAATAAAAAAAAAAAAAAAAAAAAAAAAAATCAAGGTTCTTTCAGTCTACCCTTGAGGAAAAAAAACTGCTCTGCCAAGTTCTGGCAAATCTTGAGAGGTGGAAGGACATTCCTCTGCCACCCCAATCCCGCCAAAACTGTTATAACAATAACTCCTACACAGACAGGGCTGAGATACTCGATCAGCTCAATAACCACTTTGTTACTGCTGGACTTGCATTCAATGCCTCACCATATGGGTAAACTGAGTGCCCCATGGGTCATTAGTGTAGGCACTAGCTCTGCTACTGTCACCAAGACTGGATGACCTTCCCTTCAGCTTCCAGCCAGTATCCTACAAACAGGTGGAGGACCTTCTTCTATCCCTGGATACCAAAAGAGTGCTGGTGCAGACTCGTTAGAGCCCTTCTTCTTAAAAGCAGGATACTACCATCTGACAGCACCAATCGCCCATCTGTTTAATAGCTCACCTATTCAAGGGAACTACCGCCAGTTGGAAAATTGCACATATTATCCTCTTGTTCAAGTCAGAGACCTCACAGACCAGAATAATTACAGGCCTATCTCGCTTCTTCTTGTACTTTCCAAGCTGCTGAGAAAATCTTCAATTCACAACTAAGGGAGTATTTGGATTGTGAAAATATCCTAACTCAGCCCGATCAGGGTTCAAGCCAAAGCACAGCACCGTGTTGGCTGTAGCCAAAGTGTCGAATGACTGGTTAACAGCCTTGGACAACAGACAGCACATCTACGCACTTTTCCTTGACCTCAGTAAAGCCTTCGACATGGCTGATCACTCCATCCTGCTTGATACTCTGGGCTGCATTGGCCTAACCCCTGCTGCAGTAAAATGGTTTCATTTCTACCTCACAAATCAAAGGCAAAAATTTAAGCACAAGGGAATTGTCCCACTTAAAGCCTTGCCTGAGGTGTACCGCAAGGTTACATTTTGGGGCCTATCCTCTTCGCTTCTGTATCAACTGTATTGATGCTGGTATTCTTGCAGGAAATGTCCATCTCTTCAGATGACACAGTCTTTTATATAACCATCCTCCATTGACCTTGCTCACAAGGAGTTACAGCAGGACTTTTCACACTCCAACATAACCTGCTGAGACTTAAGCTGTTGCTCAACGCCAAAAACAAAAGCCATGATTATCTCCCTCACCACCACCCCAACATGTATCCTCAAAATTATCACACACACACTTCGGTGAATCTTAGAAATAGTGGATAAATTCAAATACCTGGGAGTCTAACTGATAACAAACTCAGTTTCAGTGTACATCTAAGTGAACTAACAAAAAACGAAGACAGCATCTGGGCATATTCTAATGAATAAGACATTTGCTCACTCTCGAAGCCAGGAAGAGGCTGGTTCAAACAACCTTTCTACCCTTGCTGGACTACGCTGACTTACTATACAGTCACTGCCCCAGTATGTGCTTCAAAAGCTCGATACACTACCATCGTGTTCTGTGATTCCTACTCGACATGCCTCTGTGGACTCACCACACTGCCTGCTTTACCAGGCAATCAACTGGCCATCCCTCAGCATAAAAGAGGCAAAGAAACACCCTCATGTGGCTCTTCAGGGCGCACTCTAAAAAACTCCCACCCTACATTGGTAACCTGTTCGAACATTCAAGAGGTATATATGGCCTCATGAACGCCACCCTTGTCCTCCCAGCTACTAAGGACAAGGACACTCCTTGCTCAACTGCTATTAGTTCCTTCCTGTCATCACTTTGGAATAACACAAAAAGTGCTTAAACTCTCCCTCCTGCCCAGTCTCTACGTGTTTAGACAGCTACTCTACCGATGCCTGAAAACTGCATGTGACTACTCCCAAGTAACCATGGTCACATAGTCTGAACGCCACCTAGCTCTTGGACCCTCTTGGCCTGCTTATTCCCACTGCTGGCCGACTTTCTCTTAGCGTATCTAACTCCCTCATAGCCCCTCCTCGCTCCTTCCTGTGACAATCCCTCTGTAACTCATCCCCAGCAAGACTGCCCCACCCTTCCCTTTTGTACATGTCTTCCTCTGTCCTCACTGTCTCTTGGTCTTCCTCTCCCTTCCCTCTTTCACTGTCCCCAAACTTACTTAAATTAACTGCCTGTGTATATTTATAGGTAAGCAATAAGCCACGACAGGGTGTGTGTTGAACATATATTACTGCAGCTAGGGCGTAGTAAGTCACAAGGCTGCAGGCCGAGTGACTTCAGCCACAGACGCGCGTAATATATGTTCACACCCTGGAGTGCCTTATGCTTATAAAATGGAGAAATTTTATTAGAAATTAAAAAATTCAGGAAATATATAATTTACATTAAAATAGCTTTATTTGAACAGTGTCCCTATGCAAGGAAAAATAGTCCCTTTTAATTGAGACAGTTAAACTGCTTGAGACAGTGTAAACTGACTATGGTTAAAAACACTGCCAAACAAACAATAAGGTAGCAAAGGTTTCATTTTTATGTTTGCTTGCACGCATGTGCAAGAAACATAGTGCCATCATCGGAGATTTCGGGTGTGTCACCTCCTCCTCCAATTCAGGCAGCGAGTTGTGAGCGCGGCCTGTAAGCCAATGCTTTGGAGCAGTCTATGACGCGGCTCCAAAATGCAGTATTCAGCTGAAGGGGAACTACGCGAGTGAGCAGTTTATAAGAAGCTGCTCCACGCGCGAGCTCCTCGGTTTCTAAGTAGGTATGCGGCGCTACTTCTCATTATCGCAGTGTATAGCCGACGGGTGCCCAATCCCGCCGGCTGAGCTGCATCGCTCTCCCCCAGTTGGTGCCACGCTGGGAGCCCACCCCAGCGCGGGCAATCCCTGATTCCGCCGACGGGGTGCCTAATCCCGCCGGCTGAAGGCGTCTCCAGCCTTCTAAGCACACTGAGCCCACCCAGCGTGGCAAACCATCACAAGGTTTTTTTTTTTTTTATTTTTTTGCCGACGGGGTGCCCAACCTCTGCCGACTGAACGCCTCTGTAACCTATGCCACGCTGGGAGCTCACCCCAGCGTGGCAAGCGGTCCCATAAGTCTTTTTTTTTGTTTTAACCTGTAAAACAAAACGGTCCGCGGCGCGCCTCCGAACCCCTCTCCACAACCCACACCCACCCACTGAGCACCCAGCCTCCCCACACCCCTCACCCCATACTTACCCGACTCGCGACGATCTTCGTGATCGGGAACACGCCGGCACTCTTCAAAGCCGATCGCGAACTGAGGAAATGCCGGTAAGCTGCATGGATGGGCTAGATAGGAGGGGTTCAACTTTATTGCATATCTCAGGTATTTTTGAATTTTGTACCAGATTTTCAACATGGGTAGGGATCTTTCATGAATGATGTCACTGTCATGGCGTTATTGGGCTCGAAGGGTGATTTTGCGCAGTGATGCGAAATCACCCTTCGGCCCGAATACCGCCATGACAGTGACATCATTCATGAGAAGGGGCCTAAAACCCCATGTTGAAAATTTGGTGCCAAAATTCCAAAAATGACTGTTTAACGAGCTTGCGTCATGCAGTTCCTACGCAGGCTCGTGAGTTCGCTAAATTTCAATATTTTCACTCCAGATTTTCAACATTGCCATTTCACCACACCGCCTTATGAGCAGTACAGCTGTCATTTTTCACATCTCACCCAAAATGTGTTTCCGCCTTTGTAGCTAGAATGGCGCAGTCGGTCAAAGCGTAAATCAATGTACGGACAAATTAAGAAAATCACAGTGACACTGTTCATGAGCAGAGGTCTTGAAATGGCTATGTTGAAAATTTGGTGACAAAATTCTAAAATGACTGGCTATTTAGTGTGTTGGTACAGTTCCCACGCATTACCGTAGGTTTGCGAATTTTCAATATTTCCACTCAGATTTCCAACATTGCCATTTTCCACACCTCCTTATGAGCAGTATAGCTGTCATTTTTCACATCCTGCCCAAAACGTGTTTCCGCCATGTAGCACACAATGGCGCAGTCGGTGTGCAAACTCAATGTATGGGACACATTAACAAAACCACAGTGACACTGTTCATGAGCAGAGGTCTTAAAATGGCTATGTTGAAAATTTGGTGAAAAATGCCTGAAAATGACTTTTACGAGCGTTGTCACAGTTCCTATGCATGCTCGTAAGTTTGCAAATTTAATATTTTCAGTCTAGATTTTCAACATGTCCATTTTATTAACTTCCTTATGAACAGTACAGCTGCAATTTTTCATATGTCACCCTAAATGTGTTATCGCACATGTAGCTATAATGGTGCTGTTGGTGTCTAAAGCAATGTTTAGGACAGATTAAGAAAATCACAGTTACACTGTTCATGAGCAGAGGTCTTAAAATGGCTATGTTGAAAATTTGTGACAAAAGACCATAAAATGACTGTGTTACGAGTGAGCATTGTGCAGTTTCCACGCATCCTCGTTAGTTCATGACTTTGTAATATTTTCAGTCCAGATTTTCACTAGTGGCATTTTCAACACTTCCTTATGAACAGTACAGCTGCCATTTTCACAACATGGCCGTGTGTTTTCACACTTTCAGTGCAGAGATGCGGGTCGCTGTGGGAAATCATTGTTCGCACAGATAAAGAAAATCACAGTGACACTGTTCATGATCGAGGCACCAAAATGCCTGAGTTGACAATCTGCTATAAAATATCCTCAACCTAATTACAGAACGGGTGTGCTGTAACTGCTTTCATGTACGCCGTGACTTCACCATTTTTTTTAAATATTTTACTATACACGCTTGCAACATAGCCATTTTACACCTCCCCATGAAAGAGTACAGCTGTCATTTTACATCCTGTTCGAATATTTTTGCACCTGTGGTGCTAAATCCCGTAGTCACTGTGCATAAGCAGCTCGCTACCAAACTGATATTCCCCTGTTCATGAGGTGGGGTCACAAAACAAACATGTTGAAAATTTGGAGTTAAATACAAACAAATGCCTGAGGTATTAGGCTTTTCAACTAAATCGCCAACCCTATAGAGAATGACAGGAATCAGGGGTGTGACTTGGGATTCTTGCCTGTGATGCTCATACCATTCCACACCCTGCAGTCACTGAGAGGCATCGAGGTATGCCTTGGACTCTTGGCCCCAAACTTCACCCCATTCTCTATATCGCACCCATCTCACCGTGATTTCCTAATGAAATGGGTGCGATAAGGCCAAAGACCCCAAGGAACACGCGACACTTGTCAGTCTCTGCAGAGTGGGTGTGGTGAAATGGCGTCAGCCATATGCCCGACGCACTCCAAACGCACACCCCAATGCCTGTCACTCTGCAGGGTGGTGGTGGGGTTGGCTTCAGTTCAATACTCACTGCCATTCCTATTACGCAGCTCTGTAACTTCTACACTACCACTGCCAAAGCCAGCAAGCAAACATTCGGCATTGACAAATGCTTGTTTAACTTATCTACTGAAAATGATAAATTACTGTTGAAACTGACACATGCTAAGCTATGTGTTACAAAGAACCAGAACTTGAAATTGACTTACACTTTGAAACTGACACATGCTTAGCTATCTGTTACAAATAAGGACATCTCATTCATTCATGTTGTTGAAATTGACTAGAGTATTGAAACTGAAAGCGCCACTTGGCTGACTGCACTGAACATGAACCCCAAACGCAACTCGACAGTTTAGTGCTTCTGGCCACGGAGCTGACTGACTCACCAGGAATCACGCTGAAACTATTTTGAGAACTGTACTTTTGTTTGCTTTATTTTGTTATGCTAACATTGAAATTAACAGAACACTCACTGATAAAGAGCATTGAAACTGAAAGTGCCACTCAGAAAGTTTATCGGTTGTTGGCATTGAGCTGACTGAGATGACAGCACGGCTGACTGCACTGAACATGAACCCCAAACGCCACTAGACAGTATAAAGCTTCTTGCCACGGAGCTAAGTGACTCACCAGGAAACATGCTGAAACTGTTTTGGGAACTGTACTTTCGTTTGCTTTATTCTGTTATGCTAACATTTATAATTAACAGAACACTCGCTCGATACTGTAGTTCTGATTTTCTCTGAGGCTGAAAACAAGATGGCTACTTGAATTTTTCTTAACATTCCATGCCTATCTGTCAACATTCCATTTGGGCATTGATTTAGTTGCCTGTACTTTTTTTTCTCTATGTGTAAAACATATTTGACACTGTCTTTCTGGCCAATCACAATGCTTATTTTTACATGCCCATTTTATAAACTGTGATATATGCTGCTCCCAGTATTAATTGTTAATGTAATCATAATTAGACTGTTCCCTGTCCTTCACATTTTGTTTGACACTGAATTCTTTAAATGTAATTGTACTGTGTATCCAAGATCACCTTGCAAATGAGCTTGCTCAATGATGTAATCTCCTGGTTAAATAAAGTTTGACTGATTGACTGATTGGATCTTAAGGACCTGTTACGAGTACTGAGAGGATGGGAACTCTCAACTCCTCAAGAACCAAGCCTTGAGGTGAAGAGAGTATGTCTGGGATAATGCACTCCTGTCTGAGGAAGGGTCAGCACAGAGTGAGTTGGCAGCAGACGAGTGGGCCTGCTGCAAGACAGTGAGAGAAGGAGAGGGTAACAGGCTTGCCTGGGCCAATCCGGAGCCACCAGAATCATTGATGCAAGCTGTTGTCTGAGTTTCAGCAATACCCTGAGTATCAGTGGAAAAGAGGGAATGCGATAGGAACCTCCTGACCAGACTAGATCAAGGCATCCTGGGAAGTGTTCCCGGGACTGGGGGCCTGCAACAGTACTCAGGAGCTGGAAGTTGAAGGCGAGGCAAACAGATCCACTTCTGGTGTGCCCCACCGCCTGAACACTGTGGCTAGTTCTTGCTTGTTCAGATTCCATTCTCTCTGGCCTTAACTGATGCAACTTAGAGCATCTGCCAGAGTATTGTGTTTGCCTGGGAGATGCATAGCTGAAAGGCTGACTCCCAAGGAGAAGGCGAGAGATCTGATTTCAGAGCCTCCAAACAAAGTATGAGTATTCCTGATCTGGTGCCACCCTGCTTGTTTATGTAAACACTGCACTGGTGTTATCTGTTTGAATTTGTACAGTCTGTCCTTTTATGACAGGAGCAAATGCTTGGAGAGCTAGAAAGATTGGTCTGAGTTCCAAAAGGTTCATGTGCAACTGTG
This sequence comes from Neoceratodus forsteri, assembly GCA_016271365.2. Lineage (NCBI taxonomy): Eukaryota > Metazoa > Chordata > Ceratodontiformes > Ceratodontidae > Neoceratodus > Neoceratodus forsteri. Next base: position 427,876,064 of record CM028138.1, read on the forward strand.
ACTCTTTGGCAAGTCCAGGTGCCACTTACTGAGGCACTGTCCAGATGTGCTCCCCAGCCCAGGAGGGAGGCGCCAGTGGTGATCACCTTGTGGGAAGAGGAGCCTGGAAGGGAATCCCTGCTGCTAGATTTGCAGGGCTCTTCCACCAAAACAGAGTCTAAAGGAATTGCTCCGTCACAGGTATCAGCTTGACAAATTGTTGCTTTCTTTGAGACCAGCAAGCTCTGAGGTAGGCTTGCAGGTGTCGCATCCTGTACCGGACTCCTGGGACCACTGCCGCATTGAAGCCATGTGTCCCAAGAGCCAGAGGAAATGTGTGGCTGGTCTTAGCTGTCCCCAGACGCAAAGAATCTGCCACTGAGAGGAAACTCTGAATTCTCTCCTGTGGGAGGAAGGCATATCCTTTCTGGGTGTCCAGCTGAGCTCCTATGAAGGTGAAGCAGCTGAGTGGGTTCCAGGTGAGACTTTAGATTTACCAGAAAAACAGAGACTTTAAAGTGTGTCTGTAGGGAAAGGGACCCTTGCCCTGACAAGGAGACTTTGCCACTGTGAGCCAATCATCTAAACAGGGGTAGATAGCGACACCCAGCTTCCTGAGGTGTGCTGCTACCACTGCCAGGCACTTGGTAAAGACTCTTGAGGCCAAGGACAGGCCAAAGGGCATTGCATCAAACTGATAGTGGCCCAGGGAGTTTGAATCTGAGAAACTTCCTGTGAGACCTCCTTATGGGTATATGGAAGTAAGCGTCCTTGGAGTCCAGGGAGGCTAGCCAGTCTCCTGCTGTAAGGACTGTATGACTAGTGACAGAATGACCATCTTGAATTTGGGTTTTAGCAGATGTTTAAATATCTCGATCCAAGATAGGTCGCCACTCCCCAGTTTTCTTTTGTGTCAGAAAGTACCTGCAGTAGAGGACCCTTCCACTGCTCATATAGCTAGTTTGTTTTTTTTTTTACCTCCAATTCAAACAGTAGCACTTGTGTTGGGGTTAGAGATTTTGACACCTGTGTACGCTTGAGGTCTGGTATCTGCTTGAACTGTAGTGGCACACCCTTTTCTACTATCTCCAGAACCCACTTGTCCAAGGTAATGAGGGACCAGTTCTGAAGACAGTGCGATAGTCTGCCTCCTACTGGCGGGGTGGCGACCTAGACACTCACATCAGGGCTTAGACTGCGAGGGCTGCTGACTGGGTAGCGGTGGCCCTTCTTTGGCCCCTGCTGCCCCTGCCTCTGAAAGAACCCCTGTACTGAGAGAAATCAGACTGGGGATAGGGAATGTAAGGCCTGGGAGTAACCTCTGCCCCATTTCCCTCGTATTTCTGTGGGCAGGGGCTTAGGTTTAGAAGAGTGACTCTGCCAGGTGGCCTTGTACTGCTTGGACCTTTTTTCATGTAGTCAGTTGTTTTAGAATCTAACAACATGTTTTGATCACAGGAAAAGTCCATGGCCTTAGACTGGGTGTCTGGAGTGTGGCTGGTAGTTCTAAGCCAGGCAAAGCACCTCAGAGAGATGGCACGAGCCAATGCCCTGGGGCGGCATTGTTATTGTTATCTGCCATGTGGAATTGGTATTGTGAGCTTCCAGGGCAGTTTTGCTGTATCCACCAGCTCATGTACCACTGTATCTGACCCACTGCGGTAATGGCCAGGACAGAATTCCATAGTGCTTTCTGATACCAGGCAGTGAACGCCATATAAATGAAAGTCTGACCAGCAGGGAAGCTGTGGTATACATTTTCTTTGCTATGAAGTCTATCCTCCTCACACCCCAGTCCTTGTCCAGAGGTAAGAAGGACAAGGAGACCCCAGCTTTCTCTCAAACTGCCTACTGTACTATACTCTCATGGCTAGGATGTACAGACAGGAACTCAGTATCTGTTTTAGATCATTTGTATTTTTTTCAGCCCGCTTGTCAACCCGTGCCACAGAAGTGGGGATCTGAAGCAGTTTCATGGTATTTTTCTGAAAGCATTATAGATGGGCACGACCAGTCTTTTAGAGGGTGGAGATCTTTCATCTCCTGTAGTCTTTATCCTCATCCTGGATGGACTCCTGAGTAGGAGGTCCATGGTGTCTAGCATATTTTGGATAAATGTAAGCATAGAGAACTGATCCTCCTAGTCACCAGAGGAAGCTCCAAAAGGAGGGTCAGGGGACACATCAGGTTCTAGGCCTCAAAATTCATCAGGGCAAGATAAAATGTTCATCATCATCATCATCTGCATCACCCTCCTCACAGTCTCCAGGCAGAGAACTGTGGAAGAGTGCTACCAGCCCCAGTAAATACAGACCCATCTTTGTAGGGCCTGAAAGACGTGCTATGCTTTCGCATGTCTTGCACAGATGGGAGTTCCATGTGAGACTGTGGCTGTATAGGATTTGTTTTTTCTTTATGCTTTCAGCTGCCTGCTGTCTCACTATTGGCTTTCCCAGGAGGAACAGGAGCATTTTGTCTTTGCAGACCATCTTTTTAGCCACTTCATCAGCAGCTTTATCATGCTTCTTTTGTACAGACACTTCCATCAGCGTCTCTATTATTTTTATATTTGTGAGGAACTTCATCAGCTCCTTTGGAAGCTTTATATTTTTGGCTGGGACTTGGAGACTTCATCAGCACCCTGCTTGAATTTTTATTATTAGTTTTAGATGGCTCCTCATCGGTAGCCTTCGCTTATCCTCAGCCATATAATTTTTCTTGGTCTTTTGCTCTGTGCCAAATTTGTCCAAAGAGAACCAGTAGATCTGGACCAAAACAACTGAGGCACAGGTCGCTGAAAATGCTGTTATGCCAGTCCTGTGACAGCTGACACTTTTTAAAATCCTGTAGGTCCAGATTTCTGTTAGTTCTGGGAATCTGACAAGCCAATCCACAGAGAACCCAGCAATAACCGGCCAAAGTTCCTCAGAAACCTTGCAGTAGGGACCCACATTTCTGAGGTAAAATTACAGAAAAAACAATCCGATGGTTCCCACAAGAGATGGGGAGCCGTGGTGATTTTAAGAGAAAACGTTGAAAATACACAATTGCAGTAAAAATAAATGCAAAATAAACAGAAGGAACTGTGGAAAACTCTGCAGAACAAAAAACGCTAAGAAATAGTAAAATTACACTTAGCACACTAGTTTGTGAGGAAAACTTTACCAAGATAAGCAGAAAAGGGCTGTCAACAAGGAAGGTTGAGAGACACCTCTGGGGCAATGTTGCTCAGTCAGCAAAAATTCTGAAGCCCTTCAGGCTGCTCTCACGCAGCACACTCTCCTCCTGTGTTTTGATTGGCTGATGCCCTAGTTCATTATAAATTCTCTTAAAGGCATACCTCTGGGGCAGTTTCACCTAGCCAGCTAACTGCTATAGTTATTGATGCTAAAGGACTCCTGGGGTAAGAAAGAAAAATTGTTACGAGGTTGAAAAGTCAGCAAGGGAAATTACAACATTAATGTGTGTATTCCTAGGACTGTGACTCCATTTTTACTTTGTGGATGCGGGTCTTTGAGAGAGTGTTGGAAAGTGAAGGTTGTGGAACAAGTAGTACCGGCAGTCAGGGGAGGAAAGATGCATCATGATGATGTGTTTACTGTGTAAAAATGTGAGATTTCACATTTACACATAGTAGCTCAGATTCACAGATTTATCACATTGGATTTATGTCTACACATGCATATATATATATATTGCAAAAGCTTCATTAATGCATCAGTTGAGTTAAACCAACAAAAGCAGGAAATGTGGCATTAAGGTTTCCAACCCTAATACCCCATTCCCACCCAGCACAGACCTACAGGCGAAGGGGGGTCTGTCTTGGGCCGTCACACCTAATGCTCACCCCATTCCATTAGAAAATAAAGGTGATATGGGTACAGCATACGAGAATGGGGTGAGCGTTAGGGTGGTTGGCCCTAAGACTGATCCCAGGTCTGCAGGGTGAGGAATGGGTGGAAACCCAACGCCACATTTCCCTACTTTTGCCGGTTTAACCCGAACTGATGCATTAACAAAGTTTTTTGTAATTTAGTTCATTAGTTTTGAGACAGTATAATTGTATCTTTATTTGCTTGTGGGAGTGCAGAGCCCTCCTATCCATCCATAGATGCGCATTATGTATCTACCTGTGGAAGCTCAGGGCCCCTCCAGCCCCTCGGCTCCAGTTATAGAACAACAGCTACCAAATTGTCACCATAGCCTGTTATTACCCACCTCATGTACCGGTGCAGAAATTTTTCAATCCTCACCAAACGTAACTCATCCCAAGCGCAACGCTCATCTGTACCACAGGTGCAAAAACACATTTTGGACAGGATTTGAAAAATGACAGCTCTGACATACATGAGCGGTGTAATAAGAAGCTATGTTAATTGGGTTCAAAATAAAATTCCCAAAGTTACAAGCATGCGTAACAAATTGCAACATACAGTCATAACTATTGCCATTTTTAATAATTTTGTTACGTTCTCAACAACAACCTTATGACCCCACCACATGCACTGGTGCAGATATTTTCAAAATGCCTGCCAAAAGCGTAATTCTGCGTCACTGGTGCAAAACACATTCTGGCCAGGATTTGAAAAATGGCAGCTGTGACATACATGAGGTGGGGTAATAAGGAAGGCTACGTTGAAAAATATGGGGTGAAATATTGAAAATGTCAAAATTCTGACGTGTGTAGCGATACTGCAGGAATGGTCATAACGCCATTTTTAAATTTTTCACCCCAAATATTCAACATAGCCTCTTATTACCCTACCTCATGAACAATATGACTGTTGATACACAAATCCCACTGGAAAGGTGACTTCACTAACCAACCATAAAATCACCTTTCCAACGGAGTTGCTCATCAGGTGGGTCCCCAAAAGGCCAAGTTAAAAATTTGGTGTCACAATCTCAAAAACGGCTGAGTTATGCATAAAAGCTGAAACCCCATTGAAATACACTGAAGCACATTTATCTTAGTTTCTCATACTGCAGTCGCGGTTGCAGCAGCAAGATCGTCTTCGATCAGAGAGCGGATCTCGAACTTGGACCTCTGCAGGTGAGTGACGGTCTGTGGGGAGGTGGGTGGTCAAGAGAGAGTGGAGTGATCGGTTAATGATTTTTTTTTTTGCAGGTTAAAAAAGTAATCGAGGGACGGTTTTCTTAATTTCAGGGCAAAATGGACATGGAGAGTGGGACTACCACCAACAACCAATGAAACATACAGGGGCATCGGAAGGTGGGGCAACACTAGAGACCAGAGATAAAGCAGGGCGACATGGACCCCTAAAGCAGAAAGGGGTCCAACATTATAAAAAAACAATAAAAAATATACATACAGGGGAAAACAAAAATATACGTGTATTGAGGGTGGGGAGGCGCACTAGACACCAGGGATAAGCGCTGAAAAGAACCTTTTGCTGACCAGATGGCTATCTTTTCGGCTGTCAATCCATTTGCCGACCAGATGGCCATCACATTTATCCTTTTCGCCATCCGCTCCATCATGGTGAAGAAGGAAATCAGCTGGGCGAAAAGGATTACCGACATGGCCATCTGGTCGTGTTCCTTTGATACTTGGTGTCTACAAAACAATCAGGTAAACAAAGACAGTCTTCTGTAAAACTACAGGGCAAAACCTCACAAACCTACCAGCAAACAGATTCTCCTAGTCCTGCTCACACAAACTGGCAAATCCACCTGAATGTCAGTTAGATACACACTTGAATTTCAACCTCACTAACCCCTGCTGAAATGTGATACCTGCAGTTAAAAGTACAACCTCAGCCAATTTCAAAACTCACAAACCTACCAGCAAACAGATTCTCCTAGTCCTGCAAATGGCAAATCCAACTATTTGCCTACCACAAGACAACTGTGCCTTCTTTTTCTACAAATAAAGTTCAGAAACTCCATTTACTCCTGTATGAATGCTATTTTGTTGCCTCTCTTATTTGAGTTTTACAACAAATCCACCAGACTTTTCAAACCAGCCAGCAGAATCTTGGGTTAATGCTGATGTCATTCAAGACAGCAACGACTGCAGAGCCTGTCAGCTTAGTAAAACACAGTACATCAAACTGTCAAAAATCAGCCTTTGCTACCAGTTTTCTGATAGGGCTTTTATTAATGGACTTATACCAGTAAACAAAATGGTAAATATACGACAAGTTCCTAGGTTGATCATCAACCATTTGAGCATCATATCCCCCAAAAATAAAAACACCAAAACTCTCGTACTCTTAAAATTTAAGTTTTGGCTTCCTGTGTTCCCATTCAGCCCTGACTGCAGCCATCACGACTCCCTCCCATACCTCTCAACTGTCCTTGATTACGAGGGGCATCCTCATTTTACTCCTCATATGTTCTCTGTCCCTCAGCCGTCCCTCACAGAGAAGGTGCCGCCCACACAAAGTGCTCAAAATGCAGCCAGTAAAGAAGACAATCATTAATTTTAAGAAGCTGAATCAAAATTCAGAGTCTCTTACAGATGATTCCAAACTGGGAGCACTAGTGGACTGGGAAGATGCAGAGAGAGACAGTCCAGGGGATCTGGATACCATGGAGGGGTGGTCAAGGAGGTGGGGATTGAAATTTAATGCTGGGAAATGTAGGATACTTCATTTGGGGTCAGAAATCCGGGCCATGTTTACAGCAGAGGTTCTCTACAAGCCACATTGGGTGACAGGGTTTAGCGGTGGTGGTTGACATCAAAATGAATAACTCTGAAAACTGTAGAAGAAACGCAGCCAAAGCAAACAGGATACTGGGCTGCACAGCCAGGAATTACGTCCAGGATGAGGGAGGTGATCCTCCTCTATACAATGCCTTGGTCAGGCCGCAACTCGAGCACTGTGTACAATTCTGAGACCTGTTCTGAAGAAGGACATAGCGCTGCTGTAGAGTCCAGAGGAGAGCGACCAGGATGATTCAGGGAATGGAGGGAGGCCCTATGAGGAGAGACTGGAAGAACTTGGGATGTATACACTGGAGGAGAGGAGGGACAAGGGAGACATGATAGTAGTCTTCAAGTATGTAAAAGGAATAACAGAGCGGAACCAAGGAGCTGTTTAGGCTAAAGAAAGGAGGGGGGACAACTAGGGGCATGAGTGGAGCGGGAGGGGGAAATTATAGGGGAACGAGGAGGCATTATTTCACTGAGAGGGTGGTAGAGCAGTGGAATGCACTGCCCAGGAGGCTGGTGGAGGAGTGCACAATGGAGGGCTTCAAGAAGGGGTGGGACAGGTAGAAAGGAAACTAAATCCAGAGAAGACTCTCTCGGGCTAAGGGGGACGTGAAGCGACCACCCACTAAGTGGGTGGCTGGCTACCGATTAGACACAACAGACCATTAGGCCTATTCTGCTGGCTTTTTAGTAGGTTAGTAAAAATACACTGTTTACAAGTACACACAATGATCTCCCACTGTTTTCTGAGCATGTATCTCTATATTTGCAGATGCGTCTCTCATCATTGGGGCAAGTGTCCCTCATCGTCCCTGACATCGTAGTATCCTCATTCCAGTCACAAAGGTTGAGATGTATGCTCCCTCATTTGTTCTTTTCAGATTCACTCCTTTGCTGAGGTTCCAAAGCACTCATAAAAGGTACTACTACCCTAGTACCTCTCCCAAATGTATAATACTACAAAATGTGCACCTCTATCCTGCTCCTCCCTTGTAATTATTCCAAAACGTGACGTGTTCAGGGACAGAATAAGGATTTGAAAATCAGAACCCAAGACTAGCTCCTGGATATCAGCACTGTCCGCTCACCAGGAGCTATTCAGGTAAGCCTAAGAGCTTAGCAAAGGCGACAGGTGCTACATGGCAAGTTACTAATTTAACCTCTACTTTTCTTCAGACATTTTATTCCAGAAAACATTTTAACAATACTGAGGCAGTTACTCTAAGTGGTGTTTCTATTTCTTGACAAATTACTTCAGTCAGTGGAGAGGAATTAGGAAATTTTTTTTTTTTTTTTTAAGAGCAAATCATCTTCCTTAAAATGAAACATGTATTTTTATATTTGAGGGACTACTTGCACTGATCGCTTAGCTTGTAGACATACTGTAATCACCTTATGCTAATGTTTTCCTTATTTTGTACTGGTACCATTAAGGTTACACATAGCTCTCAAAAGCAGCATTTTACACCAGCCTTATAAAATGGGAGAGAAAATCCTCTATTCTCATCGGTCATTACTGTGCATCAAATCCGTTCGATTCACATGCAAAAACCAAGTGCTCAAAAGCAGGACCACACTACAGGAAAAATCACGGTATTATTAGAACACTAGTTTTAATGAGCTGCCATTTTTTTGTCCGTTAGCGAGGAAACCATAACTACTCTCAACTCAGAAAGTGACAGTCCAGCCCATATCCTCACATATTTAAATTTAAATTATTTACTTCTGGTCCCACTGGTCTGTACTTGCAAACTAGGTGGCAGACAGTCAAATTACAACCGCTCAGTGCGCTGCTTGCACCGTGGTTGGAGCCTATCACTCATGTACTAGGTACACAGAGAAGCGAACAGAATCTCAAACAAGCAAGTGCACTATAAATATAAAATATTTATTTACAGACTTCTTTAATTTCTGCTGCCAATCACGCTAAGCGTTCCCGCTGCACGCCTCCCTCTATCCCCGATGCTGACTAGGCTCCTGCCTCAGTAGTTGTCTTATTACCATATATGTTTCAAGAACTAAATTGTGAAAGTCAGTGCCTCCTACCGTTTTCCATTTCTCTGGACATTTTGTAGCCGGTCTCCCAAAACACAGTTTACTGAGGCTATCACATGTGCTCCCCACTGCACTCACTATAATTCCACAGTTGCTACAACAAATGTTTCAGCCCAAACAACTAGTCGGTCACATAAACTAACAAAATGTTCATCTTGCCCAGGCGTACATGAATGTAGAAACATTCATCTGCCCGCGGGTAAATGATGACTGTTGCTACAGCTGTTACATGCAAAGTACTGTAGTATAGTGGGCAGGGGGGACTACAAGCACACTACAACTATGGTTCTCAAAAGGGGGAAAGGATGGGGCAATTGTTTAACCAGGAAAGGCACACTAAGCCACAGTTTGTTTCAGGTGCAACCTGGGAGCACAAGGAAATTAAGTGACTTGCTCAGGGTCACACAGTATGCAAGTGGGGCTGATGGGATTCAAACCCAGGTCTCCAAGTTTGCAGCTCAGTGCCTTAACCACTATGCTCTACTGCCTCCCAAAGGACAAGAGCCATAAGAAAAACAAAAGTGACATCATTGTGTAGTAGGTGGAAGGACTATTTTACCCACAGTTAAGCTAATTATCTCAGTTTTTATACATGTAAACATTATTTACTGTCAGAAAATATTTTAAAAAGAAACCACATTTTATAAGTGCAATAAGACACTCTGGTGTGCACTGAACAGATATACTGCACGCACTTCTAGGGCTGAAGGCATTCGGCCACTCACTACGCCTCCTGGGCGGTGGTAATATCTGTTCAATGCACACCAGTCATTGTCTTTACTTACTTATAAATCCTCACGCTACCAGAAGTAGAGCAGCAAAGAGAAGGATGGGTCCGGGGAGGGGAAAGAGGGGTGACGATGGGGAAATCACACTAGGCAGAGTACTAGAAGGTTTAAAGGCACCAAGGAGAGATAAGGCACCTGGACCAGACTGCATGACACCCCCAGGTACTGAAGGAACTGGCGGAGGTCCTGGCAGAGCCATTGGCAAAAATGTTCAATACCTCTGGGAACAGGGTACATACCCCAGGACTGGAGGATGGCTCACATGGTGCCCCTCCACAAGCGGACCAAAGGATGCACCGGCAACTATAGACCAATAAGCCTAACATCCATTGTGGGGAACTTAATGGAGACAATCCTTAAGGAGAGGCTGGTAACCTTTCTAGAAGGTAAAGTACTCCAGGATGGAAAGTAGCATGGGTTTCTCTCTGGCAGATCCTGCCAGATCAACCTGGTTGACTATTATGACTGGGTGACTAGGCACTGAACAAGGGCCATGCGGTGGATGTCTTGTATCTGGATTTCAGCAAGGCATTCACTCGGTGCCACATGGGAGACTGCTTAACAAGTTGGAATACCAGGAGCAGGGACAAAATGGTGACCTGGATCAAGAATTGGCTGCATGGGAAGCAACAGAGGGTAGTGGTGGGAAGGAAATGCTCATCTGTGCATTTCCAAGGGCTGTAGCGAGTGAGGTACCACAGGGCTCGGTACTGCGCCCGTGTTTGCATTTTCATCGCCAACATCTCGCATGGCATTAAGAATAAGATTAGTCTTTGTGGATGACACAAAGATCGGTGCGGTGGTGGATGACACAGTAGGGTGGAAGGGGCTGCAAGATGATCTGGCTAAACTTAAGAACTCGTCAGACATAAGGCAGCTGGGGTTCAATGCTAAGATGTGCAAAGTCATTCACTTGGGATCAAGGAACCCAAGGGGTATTATCAGTTGGGAGGGTACAGATGGCCACTATAGGAGAAAGATCTTGGGGTAATAACAACAGGACAAATGAACCACTCAGCACAGTGCAGAAAAGCAGCGGCTAAAAGCAATAAGATGCTGGGGTGTACTGCTAGAGGAATCGCCTCCAGGATGGGGAGGTGATCCTGCCTCTATACAGGTGATTGGTGAGGCTGTACTTGGAGTACTGCGTGCAGTACTGGTGCCTGTACTTCACAAGAAAGGTGTTAGATTACTGGAAGGGGTTCAGCGAGAAGCAACAAGGATGATTCTGGGATTGGAAGACAAGCCCTAAAAGGAGAGGCTGAGAGAGCTTAACATGTACTCCATGGAGAAGAGGAAGGATGGGGGACATGATTGAGACCTTTAAATATATGAAGGGTATAAAAAGACTGATACAGAGGGATGTTTAAGTTAAGGAGAGAGGGATATGAGGGGCATGGTCTGAGATTGGAGGGTGGGAGATTCAGGAGAAATGAGGAGGCACCTTTTCACGGAGAGGCTGATGTCTATGTGGAAAGCGCTGCTCGAGGAGGTGGTATCCTATAAATCAGTGGGCAGTTTAAAGGGAATGGGTCACCGTTTGAGGGTCAGGAGGGCAGCTGCAGTGTAATAGATTGCTAGTTGCACTCTCGAGCAGACTTGATAGACCATATGGCCTGTATCTACTGGCAGTTTCATATGTTCGTAGCAATGTCTGCCAATGTCAAGGCCTATCTGTACCAGTTGACACATCATATGTAGAGTGCAACCCAAACACAACAAGCACTTACAAATCACATCACACTAAACTGGAGCATGACCTCTGAATCCAGCCTGCCAGCTTCTACCGCCAACCGACCCTGTCTCTTACGTTCTCTCCCACTTGCTATTTCCTGATTAAATCAGCTAAGTGCTGTGTCCCCCTCATCCTTGCACTCACTCCCCTGCATCAACTTACCTTTACACACTGCCTCCATCACTCTTCGGACAGCATTCTTCCTCGACCTTGCTCTATGCACACTGTGTCCACTCACACTGCTCATGGTCATGCTCATACTTCATCCTCATCATTGTTCTGCAATAACTCTCTGTCCCACTAGTGGTCAGGCTGTCACTGTCCTCAGCATGCCACTTTCATTGCACATGGTTGTGGTCCGCTCTCGTCTTTTCACACCGTCTGCCATACACAATGGCTTTGGTCCACCCTTCTGTCACTCGCTCACATCTCTGCACAACACCCACAGCATGTCCTTGTCAGTCACTCCTCTCCCATACACGCCAATATATTCAGTGCTTTGGGAAGTGCCCCTGAAGGACTGCTTTTGAAAACAGCAAGCAGACTAATCATGCAAGTGCAAATTAGCACCTAGCGCCCATTTATTTCATCCTCCTGCAGTTTCTAACTCTACCTTGCACCACTCTTGTGACCTATACCCTTCTCCTGCACACCTCCTGAAATTTATACTTAACTACATAACTGCACCTCTCAAAAATGTTGCATGCATTCCTAAATCTGCTCCCTCACCCTTGATATCTGTACTCCTGCCATGCACTTATTCCAATATTTGCACTCATCCATCACACCCTCCCAGAAGTTGTACTCATGATTCTACAACATTTGTATTCTATCCCCACTCACCCAAGATGTGTGCCCATCTGTACATGTCCCAAATTTATACCACACATTCTTCTCCAACCATTGTACCCCTATCCCATGACTCCTGAAGCTTGCACCTCCCTGCACAGCCCCCAAACCTGCAACCTTTCACAACTTTGCCTCTCCCAACCAAATACAATCTATACCTCCTCCTCACTCCTTCCCAAAGTTTGCGCCTGCACCTGGAACCTTCTAAAGTTTTAACCCTTCCCACACTCTGGAAACTATTTACCCTACCTCCATTCTCCTAATATTTCTACCCTTCTCCTGTACCTCTCCCAAAAGTCATTCTATAATCTACACTTACCCAAATGTTTTATCCCTGTTCCCTGCACAAATAATAAAATTTGCAAGACTGCCAAAAATCCAAATCCTTTCTCTTGCAAACTGCAAGTACAAATTTTGTTAAGTGAGGGGTACCTCAGGGTTCAGTATTGGCCCTTGTGTTTTAAAGTCTATATTTCATCTTTGCAACTCAGTAGTCCTTATACATGGATTTCTAAATTTGCTGATGATTGTAGACTGGGTACAACTGTGACTTCAACAACCGAGGCACTTTCTCTGCAACAGGCCATAAATGAAATTTATGAGTGGACTAAAATTAGCAAATTGAACTCAACATCTCTAAATGCAAAATTATGCATTTGGGCGAAACAACAGCAAACATATGTATTGCACTGGGAACAACATTCTGGTATCAACATCTGAAGAGAGACACTTTGGTATCAAAGTTACTTCAGATTTAAAGCTTAGTTCACGCTGTAAACAACAGGTTAAAAGGGCAAATCAGAATTTAAATTGTATCTTGAAACATATTTCTAGCAGACATGAGAATGTGATTATTCCATTGTATGGAGCCCTGGTGAGACTGCACCTGGAGTACTGTGTCCAACTGTGGTCCCCCAGTACAGGGAAGACATTGTGAGAAAGAGAGTGTGCAGCAGAGCGACAAGATCAGTGTTTGGACTAAAAACTTGCCCTATAAGAGAGATTAACTAAACTCAACTTACAGTATATTCATTATATTATAGAAGATTAAAGGAGACCTCTGTATGATGTTTAGAATATCACAAGATGTTACATTAAGGAAGATCTTAAAATGTCATACAGAACAGGTTGGTCTAGTGCTAGAAAGCATTGTATGCAACTAGATCTGCCTAAATGGACTACTAATTTAAGGAAACACTGGTTCACTGTAAGGGTGGTGTCAGCATGGAATGGCCTACCAGCAAATGTGGTGGGAGTTCAACACTGACATGTTCAAGTCTAGATTAGACAACTATCTATATAATAAGACTACAACGTTTTAACAAAAAATGGCGAGCATTATGGACGAAAGTCCCATAGCTTGATATGACTTATGAGACTTACAAGGGTGTACATGGGTACAAGTACAAACATACATTTTGGGAGGAACAGGGATGCAAGTAAAAATTTTGGGAATGGTGCATGCACTACAGTTACAAATTTTAGAAGGTATGCAAGGGCACAGTTACAAATGTTGGGTACATGCAGAGGTACAAGTACATACAAACATACAAAATTAGCCCAGCAGATAAAGCCTAGTGATCGATCAAGTCTGTTCGAATGTGCAGCTAGCACCCATTATTCTGCAGCTGCCCTCCCTCCCACCCTCCCTCCCTTGACTCTCCCTCTTGCCCTGTCCCAAGCCCCTTTGAAGCAGTCCACTGTTCTACTGATACCACTTCTGCCGGTAATGCATTCCACCCAGCTACCATCCTCCGTAAAAAGTGCTGTCTCATCTCCTCCTGAACCATCCTCTCTCCAGTCTCATATCATGGCCCTGGGTGTTCCTCCCTCCTTACTTTGAACAACCCCTCCGTACTTGTCTTGTTTATTCCTTTCATGTACCTGAAGGTTTCAATCATATCCCCCGTCCCTCCTTTCCTCCAGCAATACATGTTCAACTCCTCAGCCTCCTCTCGTGTGATAAGTACCCCAGCTCTTTAATCATCTTTGTCAGTCCTGAGCTGCACCCTCCAATAACTTAATGACCTCTTCAGATACGGGTGCCAGTACTGCACGAGTACTCCAGATGGGGTCTAACTAATGATCTATACAGTGGAAGAGTCACCTCCCCCTCGAGGATATACCCCTTGCAATGCAACCCAGCATTTTGTTGGCCTTTGCAGCTGCCTTCCTACATTGTGCAGAGTTGTTCACCGACTCCGTGAATGAGCACTCCCAGATCCTTCTTCTCCTCCTCCTCCTGTCTCGGCTAGCTGCACTCATCCCCCAGCTGGTAACTCCTCCTTGGGTTTCACCCCAAAATGCAGCACACTGCACTTTCTGGCACTGAACCCTGTTGCCAGGTGTCCCACCAGGTTTCCAGCTTTGCCACATCATCCTGCTACCCCTACCATCCCCCCAGGTCATCCACCAACACTCCCATCTCAGTGTCGCCAGCAAACAAAGTGGTCTTGCTCTTGATGCTCAATGATATGTCTGCAATGAATATCCCAAACAACACTGGTCCCAACACCGAGCCCTGTGGAACACCACTCGTCACTACCCTTGGGGATGAGAGCTCCCTATTCACCACCACCTCTGTTGCCTTCCCTGAGCCAATTCACTACCCATCTCACCAGCCGCACCCGCCCTGTGCCTTCTAACTTACTTCCCATCCTCCCATGTGGCACCGAGTCACATGCCTTACTGAAGTCCAGGTACAGGACATCCACTGCATGGCCCCTGTCCAGTTGCCTAGTTACCCAGTCACTGTACTCCACCAGGCTGGTTTGGCAGGATCTGCCACTTACAAAGCCATGCTGTCTGCTGTTCTGTAGTCCTTTGGCATCCAGGAGGCTACCAGCCTCTCTTCAGGATAGTCTCATCAGCTTACCCACAATGGATGTGAGGCTCACCAGTCTGTAGTTCCCAGTTCATCCTTGGGGCTGCTCTTGTGAGGGGCATCACGAGCCACCCTCCAATCCTGAGGTACACACCAGAGTGTAGTGCTGGCATTAAATAGGTCTGCCAAAGGTCCCGCCAGGACCTCCGCCAGCTCCTTCAGTACCTTGGGTGGATGCCATCTGGGACTGGCGCCTTGTTCACCCTCAGTTCCTCAAACCCTCCAGAACCCTGCCCTCTGTAATTTCCTGTCTGTCACCCCTCCCACTTGTTTCTCCTCCCCTTGGTATTATCCCCTCTTCTCCTTAGTAAATACCAAGCAGAAGTAATCGTTTAGTGCTTCTGATTTATCACCCACTGCTTCACCCAACCCCATCCTTCCTAATCCTTACTATATGGTCCTTACAGTTCCTTTTCTCCCTGATGTACCTGAAGAGTCCTTCTCCCCTTCTTAATGCCTAAGCCAGCCTGGGCTCCGTAGATGCCTTGGCTGTCCATACTGCCCTGGTCACCTCCTTGATTCCTTCAGGTACTCCTCCCTGTCCTCTCCCTCATTTTTTGTACCTCCTAAAAGCAGCTCTTTTCCTCCTTACATTTCTATGACCTCCTTTGCTCACCCAGCTAGGTTTCTTTCCTAACCTTCTTGCTCTGGGCCTTGCTGTAGGTTCTGGTTGCCTCCACTATCCCCAGCTTTATAGGCTCCCACCTCTGGTTAGTGCCCACAGTAGGTTGAATTCTGACCAGGTACCCTTGTACCACCTCCCCCATCCTCCCAAAGTCGTCCCTCCTGAAGTCCAGCACCCTTATGCCGGATTCCACTCCTTCCATACCCATATCCAACGTGAACCATACTGAGTGGTGGTCACTCCCCGCCAGTGGTTCATCCACCTTAAGTTCTCACAAACTCCCCATTTGCCAGCACTAAGTCAGGGGTATTCCCTAACCTGGTTGGCTCGCTGACCATTTGCATCAAGAAGCTGTTTTGAAGGCATCCAGCAGTACCTGCTCCCTTCTATTCCTGTTTGGATACTCCAATCCACTCAAGTCCCCTAAATCACCACACTACCCTTCTCACAGGTCCTCCTGATCTGTCCTGCTAGTTCCCTATCTAACTCTTCTGTCTGAGAGGGGCCTGTACACCACTCCCATCCTGAGAGTCCTATTCTTGGAATCCTGGATTTGCATCCATAGTGACTCCATACTACCTCCTCCCTTCCTCCCGTACACACTTCAGTCCTTCCCTCACATATAAGCGCTACCCCCCTTTCCCAATCACACTATCCTACAAAATATCCTGTACCCTGGTATTGACAGATCTTACTTGAGAGGGCTCTTGCAGTAGGTAACTGCATATGGGACTGAAGCCAGCAGGCATCAGGACCCCACGGAAAAATTTCTAGCTAGTAGTCTCTGGCAGGGGACCACCCCACGATCAGGTGACGGCGTCGAGAGATGTCGGCATAAGCGGCTGTCCCCCATACCCTTCCAGTTCTTTCCTGCTGTTAGCTCATGAAAGCACCTTGGGTTAAGTTCATACTGCTTCGCCAGTCTGTCGTCGTTTTATTACCAAATTTTTTCTAATTTTCCTTGATAATTCTCTACATTTGCCGTGTATGTTGTCCCCTGCTCCTTCTGATTCACATAAAAGTGCGACTCCTGTGGCGCCGCTCCCAGATAAGGACGGTCATTCTCTTGCCTATTCTGTCTCAGGCCCGAACCCCCGTGAGAAGGGCCAGCACTGCTAACAATTTAACGCCGGCCACCTGTAAACGGAGGCAGGTCCTTGGAGGCCCACATTTTAAAGAAAAAGATGTCCTCTATGGAGAAGGAGCTGAAGAAGCTTGGCTGGCCTCAACTTCCCCTGAGGGACACCGCAGAAGGAGAAGCACCAGGACTCCACCCAGCCACCACGACTCTAGCGAATCGCCCGTGTTAAGTTAACATCCCCCAGGGGACCCGATCCTCGAGGCCATCTTGGAGATTTCCAAGGCGACGGTAGCCTCCGTCGGGCTCGCCAGGGAGCCTCCGGGACAAAGGAGGCAACTGCTCCGGAAGCCACCACCGTGTGGCCTTCCGGGTGGCCGGGTCTGGTAAGTCGGACGCGGTGCATCAATGTCTGCTCAGACAAGGCCACTAAGGCCGCCCGACCCCTGGGTCAGTGCCTGACCTCAAAAAGCGTAAAGGCCGCTCCTCACCGCAGCCGTCGGGCGTCGGATCCGATAGAGTCGGACGCCCGGCTCCTCCGATGCCCACCTGGATCCCGCCGGTAAGGCGACGCCAGCTCCTCCGGACACGCGTTAGAGCCGACACAGGACCCTCTCAACCAGTCTGCTGTCCCTGGCTCACCGCAGCGCTCTCCGCTGCTGACTGAGACTCTAGCGTCTCCCTGCTGGACCCCAGAGATTTTAGTCCTTCTCCGGGTGACACAGAGGACACCAGATGCGCTCCAGTCAGGTCTCCCTCCTGGGACGGATCCCCGATGTGGTACCTTGGACACTGGCTCCGACCTACCCGATGCGGGAGACATCCCTTTGCAGACGTCGTCCCAATGCCCACCGGGCCACCTGTCCTAGCCCGCCTCGCTGGGTCTCTCCCAAGGCCTTCTGCTCCATCAGAGTCCCTGGTTCCGGTATCCGATGCCGTCCTACCCAGGACAGCAGTATCCTGCACCGCAGTACCGGCAATGAGCCTATCCGCGCTGCAGTACCCAGCGCCAGGCTTCCCGCTGACAGGCTACGGATACTCACCCTACGGATAACCCCCAGTATCCGTATCCTCCTCCTCCACTGCCCCTCAGCTGCCGGTGGATTTGAAGGAGACTCTGGCTGCCTGGTGGGCTGAGGCCAAGGCTCAATTCACCAGGGAGGTGGAGAGCCATCTACCCGGTGGTCCTGGATCCCGCCAGACGGACACGAGAGACTCCTCTCCCCGCCCGACATCAGAGGTGAACTCTCGGTGGTAGGGCCAGAGAGCACACACTTCCCGAGGGTTGCTCAAGGGTCCATTCTTCCCTGCACAGGGTGAAGTCTTCTCATACTTCTTGGAGACCTCTGACTCATATGCCAGGGGTGTGCCGATCCAGATGACAAGCCTCGCTCTCAAGACCGTCCCAGGCCAAGGACTCCTCTGAAGTACCCTTCCTTTCTGGAGCTGCTGAGAAAGATCCAGGAGGTCCACCAGTGGCAATCTCTGGAACTGCTGCCCATTTGGATCTGCTGAGAAACAGCTCCAACATTGATTTCACCCTGGATCAAGCCTCACACAGACCTTGTTCCCACTATTTGGAAACAACCGTCTCGGTAGCCCCTTCGAGAGGCGGATGAAGCTATACCAGGCTCCCGAGGGTGGATTCATTGAATACATAACCGAAGGCTGATTCTCTTGTGATTAGCGCCGCTCACGGCTGGTCAGCTAACCCAAAGCACCTTGCTCGTCTCCACCGAACAAAGAATCTCATCTTCTGGACCAGTATGGGAAGAAGGTACTCTTCTTCCACACTGGGCATCAGGGCCCTCAACTGTGTTGCACATATGGGGATTACCAGAAGGCTATCCTGAATCAGATGCAATCCAAATTGGACTCCCTTCCTGAATCGCAAACCAAGCAGGAATTGGCTGATCTAGTCCGAACTGCTTGTTGGCCAGTAGGCACATGCTACGTGCCATGTATGATGCAGTGGACACTGCTGGTAGGAGTTGGGCTTTCACCATGGGCCTTGACATCATGCCTGGCTCAGGGTGTCAGGATTGGTCCTTGAAGTGCAATCCGCTATTCAGGATGAGTCCTTCAGGGGTTGGTGCTATTCGGTAGAGATGTCAAGGACATCACCACCGACCTGCAAAAGAAGAGCACTGCACTTAAGTCTGCTGACTCTTTGTACAGGCCCCTCAGGGACAGCATCGCTCCTTTAGCTGCGTTCTCGGCCAAGCGAAACCTCCAGGGCAAGCAGGCCAATGGCGTCGGGGCCCCTATGGCAGCCAAGACTCCGATGCCCAAAAGCTGCAAGAGCCTAGGCCGCCATGCTGCCTCACACCTCCTGACTCCTTTCTCTCCCACAGCCTCTGGACACTCCAGAGGTGGGAGGAGTTCTCCTTCCATCTGCCGGGCTGGGAGAGGATTCCGGATGCTTGGGTGCTCCAGCTGATAGCAAAGGACACTCAATAGAGTTTCTTCAGAAACCACCAAGACCCCCTCCAAAGTCATCTTACTCCCCGAGCATCTTCCTCTGGTTCAGGAAGAAATATCCTCCCTTCTCTTGAAAGCGTCAATAGAACCAGTCCCCACTCACCTTTGGGGACCGGTACTATTTCCATTTCTTTCTAGTTCCAAAGAAAATGGGAGACGTGAGACCTATTCTAGACCTCAGCTCCCTGAACATGTTCGTGGAGTACAAGCACTTCAGAATGCTCCCTCTGCAGAGCCTTCTGCTGCTTCTTCAGCCGGGACTGTGGCTATGTGTTGGATATGCAGGATGCCTACCTGCACATCCCCATCCGCCCTTCCACCACAAATTCCTCGGTTTTCTTTTCAGTGGGGCTACTAAATTCAAGGCCCTCCGTTAGGTTTTCCTCGGCTGCCCCACCCCAGTGTTCAACAAATGTCTTTCAGTGGTAGCAGCCCACCCTGCGTATCCAGGGTACTAGTTTTCCGCACCTGAATGATTGGTTCCTGGCGGCCTCGTCCAGGAAGAACTCCAGCACTCCTCCCTTTCGGCAGATTTCACCAGCCTGGGTATCACCATCAACCAGGTCAAGTCCCATCTGGTCCCTTGTCAAAGACTTCAGTTTATTGGGCGATCCTGGACACGACCATCAGCAAAGCCTTTCTGCCGCGGACAGGGTGGACACCCTTCAGGCGTAAGCAGAGTGTGTTGTCCAGCACGAAGGGTTGGCGCCCAGTCAGTCCTTTGCCTCCTCGGGCTCATGGCGGCTGCAATCCCAACAGTCCCTTGCGCGCGCTCCATATGAGAATCTCTCAATGGACACTTCAGTTTTAATGGGACCAGACTTTGGACAACCTAGACCAGGAGGTTCTGGTCTCCGACCCCATGATCCGGCACTTGCATTGGTGGATGGTGCAGGAGAACCTTGCCAGGAGTTCTGTTCTGTCTGGAACCCCTCCCATACGTTGATGACAGATGCCTCAGAAGATGGCTGGGAGGCCCACCTGGGCCCTCACAGGACTCAAGGCTCTTGGACCAGTCTCAGCGCACTCTACACATCAACGTGCTTGAGCTCAGAGACGTTCTGTATGCTCTCAAGCTCTCTACTCTGGTATTCTTCCGGTCATCTAGCAATCCAGACGGACAACATGTGCATGGTCTGGTACATCAACAAGCAAGGAAGGAACTCGTTTCCTACCCTCTATACAGAGGAAGCAATGAGAGTTTGGGGTTGGAAAGCTCAGCACAATCTTCACCTAACGGCAGTGCGCGTTCTGGGAGTAGACAATACGCTGCAGACCACCTCAATTGGTCATCCACCAATGCCCACGAATGGGAACTAGATCAGGAGGTACTAGACGAAGTCTTCCCGCGCTGGGGAACCCTTCAGTTAGATCTGTTCACGTCCCCTCTAAATGCAAAACTTCCCGCCTTCTGCTCGCCCAGGGTGAGGCATTTTTGGCGGGACGCCTGTCTCTCGACTGGAAGGACAGATTCGCTCTATGCCTTCCATCCGATTCCGTTAATCTAGGGTCTACACAAACTCCATTCAGAAGGAGCTCGAATGATACCATTGCTCCATTCTGGCCCAGGCACGCTTGGTTCTCTCTTCTGCAGCAGTTTTCGGAGGAACCTCCACTTCCTCTTCCTCTGTCGCAGCACCTGCTGACCCAGGATCAGGGGACCCTGGTCCATTCAGGTCTCAACTCCCTTCAGTTGCACGCGTGGCTCCTGCAGATGTAGTCCAAGCCGTTTCAGAGTTTCTTCGCTCGTCACAGACATTTTGGTGGAGGCGAAAGCCTTCCACCCGAGCCACCCACGCTATGAAGTGGAAGCGTTTCCGATATGGACCGCTGAAGGATCAGGAACCCTTTCTTGCCCAGCTGAGAAGAGTCCTGGACTACATGCGCCACCTCTTTGACCTGGGTCTCAGTCATTCCTCTTTGAAGGTCCATATGTCGCCCATTTCGGCCTACCAAGTCCCTTTCGGTGACAGGACTTTTGCACAGTTGAAGTCTCCAAGACCCTCCTCAGAGGGGCTCTTCATTTAAGACCCCCATCGTATTCCTCTGCCTCTTTGGGATTTGAACTTTGTCCTCGGAAGCTTACTCTGCCTCCCTTTGAACCGTAGCTTCAGCAGACCTGAAGTTCCTCTCTTGGAAGACTCTCTTCCCTAGTGGCCATTACTTCAGCTCAGCAATTTCTGAGCTTCAGACCTTGATGTGCAAAATCCCTTATTTGATTTTCCACAAGGAACGTAGTGGCTCTCGCACCAACCCTAAGTTTCTTTCTAAGGTGGTAGCAGAATCTCGCTGAACCAATCCATTGAGCTGCCTGCTTTCTTTACACAACACTCCAAATCAAAGGAATTCCTCTTGCATACTCTTGATGTTCACAGGATCCTGAGATACTATACCACCAGGAGTAAGGATCTCAGGAAGTCGGATCAACTCTTTGTCTCTTTGCTTACAAAAGAAGGCAATCAGTCTCTAAGCAATGCCTATTAAAGTGGTTGGCTCACTGTATCACTTTTGTTACGACAAGTACCACAAGACCCTGCCGGGCAAGTCAGAGTCATTCCACCAGAGCAGTAGCTGCCTCCGCTGCTTGTTTCAAAAATGTGTCAGCGGCAGACATCTGCACAGCCACAACTGGACTACAGTCCATACCTTTAAAAACACTACAGTTTGGACATTGCCTCTTGCCGTAAAGCAGGCTTGGGTTGGCTGTTTTGCAAGGTCTTCTTTCTTAAGATCCTTACATCCTGAGGTGTATTTGTTGGTAGTCTTCCTCCTCCCAAGTGCTTCTCCTTGTTCCAGACCGCTGGGACTCAGTCCTTTATGTAATTACCTACTGCAAGAGCCCTCTCAAGTAAGATAGTACAGTTATGCAAGAAATTAAAATTGTATAACCACCGTAATTCTTGATCTTCTCTTGTATCTTCACCATTCATTACTGTTGGGTGTAAGCGGAGGCGCACCACGGAGTTTTTTTTTTTTTTTAATAAAGGAGTCGGTGCCGACTGCGCCCACCCCCAAGAGTGATGCACTGTGTGATGTGGAAAGAGCCGTTAGGCACCGCAGACAACTCCTCCATCCCAGTTCTGTTAGTCGAGAGGGAAATAAGGATAAGAAAAAAAGAGCGAGGCAAGAGAGCCGAGGGATAGAAAAAAGAAAGGATATAAACTGAACAAGGCAAAGCCAGAAGAGGACAGAAAAAGAAGAAAATGCCTACCCTAAGGGACCGCAGGGCCTCACTTCTGGGCGGCTCCAAGGGAGGAACAGATGAAGAAAAGGAGAAGAAGACGACAGGGAAGAGACAAGCGATGTTGGGAGGGAAGAATACTGCCCACTGATATACAGGTTTAAGGCTTATAAGTTCGGAACCAAAACAAGGGAGCAAGGACCCCGCTTGATAGGACTGAAAAGAAGGTTGAACCAAACTGCCTGCACAGATTGGACACAAAAGGCAGATTCTCTATCCTCCCGTCATCCCAACCCCTTAAACTCTAGCGGAGAGCTCACAGACTGCAGAGGCAGAAATTCTGTTCCAGAAAGAGCGCCCAACTAGTAAGAGGTCCTCAAGCACCTTGTTAAGTACTAACACAGATGTGTGTGGGGAGGGTGAGCTCTACAGAGGGCACCCTTTATGAAAAGGATACAGTGGGAACTCAATCGACTCCCTGAAGGCAAGGCAATAGTATCAGCTCAAGGTAACTGAAGTGCCAAGGAAGCACCAACCAGAAGAAACTGATACAAAGAAGATTAAGACCTGCCAGAGGGACCAGAACAAAAGGACCGAGCCACAGAGGATGGCCTTTAACTGTGAATTGAACAACATGGTTAAGAAAACCAAGAGGTCACCCTAAGGGCAATCAGAAAGAGTTCCTCAGGATAGAATAAATTCCACTCATTCCCCTTTACCTTGAGGAAACAGGATCGGTTCAGAAAAGAACGGAAAAATCAAGATAGGGTTTTTTTTGGCTTAAAGGCCAACAAAGAAGGAGGAGGAGGAGGAGCAGGCAAGGCAGGGAGGCCGAGAAGGAGGCCCGTGGAGGAAGGTGGGCGGGAATCAGTAATGAATGGTGAAGATACAGAGAGATCAGAATTAGGGTAGAGTACGTAATTTTCATATCTTCCTTGTCAATTTTCACCATTCATTACTGCTGGTGAGTACAGTCTCCCCAGTGGTGTGGATAGACCCTGAGGAACAGATCCCTCAGCCTCCTACTGGTGAGAAGTAGGAAGGGAGACCCTAACCAACAGACTAAGAAGTCTAAGGTGGGTGAGAGGAGGAGGTGTCCCCGTAGGCTGGGGAGGAAGTTGCCCCTGCTAGCCTCGTCATGCGGGAAAAAAGGCGGGTCCCCGAGAGCAGAGTTAGCCACCCTCACCCGGGCAATGGGTGACAGTCTGAGAGATGAAGCCATGCAGTCCACCTAATGCAGATCGCTGTCCCTACTAGTCTGGGCGCCACCTCGTTGGCATCGTGGGATGCCCTCACTTGAGTGCCTTGCAAGCCAGACCCTGCGCAGAGAGGGCAATGGCTTGTCTGACTGCTCTGAGTCAGGCAAAGAGGCTAAGACCTGAGCCAGCAACCACCACAGATGCCTGTTGTAAGCAGCGTGGTGAGCCTGATGAGATGAGATGCATAACAACGCCTGACCAGAAGAAAACTTACGTCCCCACCGCCTGAATTCAGCAGAATCAAATCAGAGGCCTGTCGTGCACCAGGCGCGAGGGCGGAAGAAGTGTCTGGGACATCAAACCTAAAGGCAGGTGAGGTACAGAACCTAGAGACTCGTGGAGGACACAATACCGTCTCCTGCAGTCTCCGGGGCTGGAGAAGGAGTGGCTGGAGACTGCCAGGTGGGATAGACACCTCCTGGAAGGGAACAGCCAGGAAGGCACCACCAGATGGCGGCGCTGAATTCACTAAGGAAAGCACACGTCTACCGCTGGTATTGTCCCTACGGATGTAGGAGATATGAAGCTCGAAACCATCCTCGAGCGGAAACGCTGATAGTCAGCGAAATCAGCGTCAGAGGAAAGATGGACAGAAGGTTCCTCTTCCTCAGAGGAAGACTGGGAGGAAGTGGAGCTCAAATGCTCAGAAGACTCCTGCGAGGTGGGAGAACAGGCGGAAAACCTGTTAGTCCATGGCCCTGACATGAGGGCAGGAAGGCAGCGTAGCTCTGAGCGTCTCCCAAGTTAATAGCCCAACGGGCCCTACATAGCCTGGGAGAGGAGGTGGTTGCAGAGGGATGGGCGAGGGCACCAAACAGCACGTGCCTGGCTTCTGCCAGGGCTCTGGGATCAGGTAGCAGCCATGCCAAGACTAGGGACCCTGAGACCATGCGGGTTGCGTAGTAGGGAAGAACGAAGCAGCGCTGGAAGAGCCCTAAGGGAATCTCCCTGCGACGCACCTGGGACTGCATGAGTCCAGAAAGGCAACCCTCAGAACCGCCACCAGAGCGCTGTAGAGACCTTAAAGAAAGGTGAGGATCAGTGCTGCAGCTCCTCCCCACCCGCAGGGGCGGTGGGAGATAGTCGCCGCTCCTGAACTCTACCCTTCAATCCTTCCAGACTCGAAGCAGCCCTCTTCCTTGTAACCAGTGGTGGAGGGCCCTGCTGAGCCGAGACCCGAAGGAACTTCGCCGAGGCAGAGTCCTCTCTCCTCTGCCGAAGGACCCAGCAGCACTGGGGACGGTAGCTGCCTGGGACCCCAGAAGAGGGCATCCTCTGGAACTCCTCAAGGGTCCACAGCAGAAGACTCAAGCCACCTCTAACCATGGAATCATCAGGTTAACCAACTCCGGGGACTCGCGGAGAGAAACATTGGAACGTTTAGCCCTGCAGCCTACAGGAGGCTCAGTCAGAAGACTCCAGTCGCTGGTCTGGGTCCTCCTAAATCGTCCTCAGAGGAGGAGGGGCGTCAAGGAAGACTCCACTGCAATAACTGCAGGAACCTCCCCAGAGGCGGCACCAGGCCTGGTACTGCCGAAGAAGACGTCCAGTGACACCAGCGGAGTCAGTCGCACTTCGTCGGTGCCAGAAACCCAGACAAGCGCCAAATGGCGCCGCCCAAGTCCCGGCACTGCAGAGGCGCCCAGACCCAGGACGACCGGCCACGGTGCCGCCTGAATCCCCAGCACCGCGGACGGGCCAAGAACCAGAGTGGCACTAATGACAGCACCGCTGAACGGCGCCAAGACCCAGAGCAGCAACGCCGAGTCACCGCACCGCATGCTGCACCAGACTCCATGGTGACAAGGGCAGACAAGAACGAGGGTCCACCAGAGCCGGGCCCCCGCGAGGATCACAACGTTCCTCCTGCGCCAAAGAAGAAACCTCCTCGCAAGGCTGAGGTGGGAGGTTCCCCCCGCCGGGTTGCATAGACCGGAGGGGACCGGAGGAAGGGTCAAGAGATCCAAAAGTGTTGGAACTCTTCTGACTTTAAATCGCTGACTTCTAACACACGGCGATCCATGGAGAAGCAGGCGTCGCAATGATCCATATCATGGTAGGGTCCCAGGCACTAATGACAAACATCATGACAGTCCGTGATAAGCTACTACTGGCCACAAAGACAGCGGCGCGCCGAGCACGGCCGCCTTAGACTTGCGGTTGCCCTGAACCTGACATGATGCGAAACAATTAAGGAAAAAACAATACAGTTCTTGGCATTGTCAAAATATAACTGAAACAGAACAGTCTTACCGGTCGACGACGTCGAGAAAAACCGGGATGAAGGAGGTTTTGTATTATACTTTTATATTAATTTGAAAATATAGGATTGCAATACTTTTTGTAATTATCTTCTATAGATTTATATATTACTTGAGGATTTTACATTATTTATATTCCATTTGGTTTATCGATTAGGTTTAAATAGGAAACATTTTTCCCTACTGGTAGTAGGGAGGGATGTTTCATATTATTCTTTTCTACAATGTTTAGATACTGTATGATTATACTACTTATTTGGGTGTTGGTATCTGTATGATCTGTGTCTTAATTTGTGTGACTTAACACTGTGTATACTTATTTTATTGTTATGTTAAATAAAAAATTCTCCTGCTCTTTTAGTGGAGAGATGTTCTCACACTATTTCCTTTATAATGTTTTGATACTGTATGATTGTAATACTTACAGTATCTGTTTTTGTTTTCTATATTATTTGTGTAATATCTTGTGTGACTTAAACACTGTTTATATTTATTTTTGGTTTATTGATGTGACAATAAAAATTTCCCCTACTCTTTTCAGTGCAGCACGATGGCCAGTCCTAGTGAAACTCCAGAGCGGATGGATGTCCTGGAGGCTGGGGAGTTGATCTCCTCCTCAGCCTTGACACAGCTAGAGACTGAAGAGTTTTATGATGTGGAAAGTGTGACAAACTAGAATGGATTGTGATATTCGAGAGAACCCTGGACAATTTGATACTGCAAAAACAATTGCAACAGATTCTGCTGCAAAGTTTTCCAGGAACAAAACAGCTGCAGAATTGCAAAATTTATTAAACAAGGAGGAAGCTTTGTATACAGAGAAAGGACAGAATCCAACAAGCTCTGGCTCAGCTGCAGGACTGTGGTATAGAACCACACCCCACTGACGGCCTACAGGACACCACCACCACCAGAGGTAGCAGTGCTACCATGACAACAACTGTTTCGCCCACAAAGGCTCTGAATACACATCAGGTACAAAGCTTTCCTATTTCTTTTCAAATAGCTAACAATGATCAAAGTACTGCTGCTGTATTTACCTTTTGGGTAGACATAAAACTGTTACAGATCAGCTCAGCTCGTTAATCTGCCTGGAGTTTCCTTTAAAGCCAAACCTTGGGCAAAAGGTCCACTGCACAGATTCTATCTGAAGATATAGATGAGGAAAACATCCTGGTAAACCAAGAGCTGCTGGAGAAGTCTGTACAGATCATAAGCCCTGCAGGACTCAGATTAGTTTGGAGTATATTTCTACCAAAGGGCCCCTAATCAGGATTCCAGCATAATACAGCCGCAGATAGGGCTGTGGATAGGTCAAAATGAAGTAAGAAATGAGTGGGAGATGGCATATACAGGGATTCTTGTCCTTGACATAAGACTCACTCATAATGAACAGACTCCAAAGGACTCTGCAGCACAGGTATTTGTTCGACACCCTGATACTGCTACTACAGTCCTGGAACATGAACTGCCTTATTAAAAATCTTAACGGAAGAAGAGTGTGAACAGAAAAGAAAAACTGATGAAATGAGGAAAAGGGAGATAGGAGTGTAGATGAACAAATCGGAATGTGCAGAATTTCCAAGGCTTCTATTCAGGAGGGGATCCGTTTGAATTTACAAACAGAATGAACAGTTACAGCAATAAAAACAGCTTTTGGGATCAGTTCTACTACTGCAGCAGGAAAGCCTTGGTCAGAGTATGCTCTGCAGAATACAGACAGGATGCAGGACAGTTCAGGAAACTGGGTGCCAGACCCCCAGTGGGACAGTACTTCCTTCTCAAGTCCTCCTTAACCCCAGAATGACCCCCCGACAATCAGGAGTCAGGAACTACTTCAAGTTTTGTACAAACCCCACGAGGAAGGCATCTGAAATAATGTCTCCCACGAAACCACTCCCTGGATGTTGCCACAGGGCATAAACAGCACCCCAGAAGACAGATAACAGCAATGCTGTTGTAAATAACATCCTCTACCTGCATAATTACTGAATAAACCTGAGGATACAAGACATGACATGGGAAATATAGCTATCTCTTCCCCAAATACTTCAGATTCTCTGGAACAACCCTTGAGACATAGGGGATATCAGAATCTCAAGAGCACCCTCTCTGACCTGGGCTCTAAACCGGAACAAACACAGAGACCCCTTCTATCAGAACTTTTAAAGCAAATAAGACAGAACCACTCCCTAGGAAGCATGCAGTGCAACTAAAATACAGAGGTGACCTGGATCCTCACCCAGTCAGGCAATACGTGGGAAAAACACTGATTAAAGATTCTTTAAGGTTTTATCCAACAGATGTTTTTGCGTTTATACATATTTCAGGAAAGATACATTTGACATCAGCGTCATCCGCTCCCTCCTGGAGACCTTCTGGACTAAATACAATCAACTGAAATCTTCCCCTTGGACACCCTTCATGGCTATACCTTGACAAAGCCCCTATTAAAAACAGTTACAGTTATGTTCCGTAACGACAGCGTGCAGTGGGAGACATCTACCACTGGCTCCAGCAAAATGCCAAGTACAGTCACACGAGGCAATCTTGGACGAGGAACAATTTTGGACAGGAGGATGGCACTTTAAAGTCAAATTACATCAGACAGATGAGGGATAAGTGCACATCCCAAATTGCTTCTTTCTGGGGAGGGAATGAGGGTCTGCTTTTACTTCTGACAACCAAAGGCTTCTGTGGCTGTTGATCTCGGACACACTTATGTGTCTGTGATAAGCTTCAGTGTAGCCTCTGCAAAAAACTGGACACACAAGTTCACAATGTTCAAACCACACTCGCAGCAACTTGTGTGAGGAGTATGGTCACTTATATAAGGAATGTCATGGGCATCAGCGAATAAATCTCAGACTTTGGACCCAGAGGACTTAATAAAGCGCAGGCTGAACAGAACTCAGATCCTGACCCCCCTTGCAAAACCAAACCCTCAAGAAAACAAATCTTCACCCTCAGCTGACATGACAAAGAGGCTAGAAACCCAGGAAACATTACCTAGAGAAAACTTACAGGGTAAACAGCAAAATGAATCATCATCTTGCTACAACCGGTCTGTTATACGACATTACTGAACAGAACCAGAGGATAAAATAGACTTGATGACATCACAAAATGATCCCAGTACACAATTGCACAGAAGATCATCAAGGAGACTGAAAAGAGGAAGTAGCACCATCAGTGAAGACCTAGACTCCATATGAACTCTTAAACTCTACATGGGGAATATGAGGTAGAGGGTGACCCCAAACAAACAATGGAAGTGGACAATTCTTCCTCAACCCCAGATAAATTGTGTAGTGGGAAGAAGAAGAAGAGAAAAAAAGATGAACAAGCTGAAACGGTCTAAACAACTGACTGGGTACTATTCATAATACAACAGTGGCATCTTTTAATTGCCACAGCCTACTGAATGACAAAACACATGAGGCTGTATTCAGATAATTTTGATTTAAAAATTGATATAATTTCACCCAGAAAACATGATTGGGATCACTAAACCAGCTTCGGCCTTCAAATCAGAATGGCCCTGGGGTCCATCCTTTGGTTCTTTGGTGCTGATAGGGCAGATGGTGTAGGCATTCTTTTACAAGCACCGATTTTCACTTTTTGGCTTTTAGACCTCATACCTGGGACAGCGTTAATACTAGATGGTTACTGGGATGGGAGCCATGTCAAATTATTAATATCTATGGCCCACAAATAAAGGTTGAAAGAGTGAGACTGAGAAAATACAACCCTACTTATCCACAGCTTGAGCAGTACTTTTCGGGTTGACTAACTGTAGCCCAAGTATGTCAAAAGTCAACATCCCCACCTAAAATATATTGTGACTCACAAGCCTTTGAAAGATGCATTTCAGTTGCAGACCTAGCTGAACTGTAATAGTTGCTTCAAAAATCCTAAATATTTCACTTACAAAAGGGCCCAGTATACTAACATTATTGATTACATATTTGTTTCAAAACATCTGAAGTTGAGTGCTACAACACTATGCCCAATGGGATTTTCAAACCATCAAATAATAATTTTGGTTCTTGGAGCAGACTCTGACATCCCATTAGTAAAACTCAGTGGAAACTTAATACACAAGCATTAACAGACCCAGTTCTCTAACTACCATAAAACTATTATTTACGGTCAGAGCATCATTTATTGACTTGTATGAGGATACAGGTGATTGGTGGGAGCAAACCAAACAAGACATTAGGCAAATCTTTCAGAAACATGGAAAATGAAATATAGAACTCAGTATTTTAAATATTTAACATTAAGAAAACAACTTCAATATCTACTGTCAAAAACTCCTATGGTAGGGAATAACCTGGCTTCACAAATTGATAAAATTAAAACTGAAATGCAGACTTTTCAATATGATAGCTAAGTTCAATCAGGACAGAACTATCCTATGAACCCCAGAAATCCCCAGTGTTCAATCCATGCACAGTATGTAAAGCTAGGAGGCAGGCCTCCACAATTTCCACTCTAATGAACAAGAAGGGTACCCTGGTTACATCTGTACAGGAACTTTTTAGTATAGTCACAGAAATGGGAGAAGTAGGACCCTACTCAAGATACGACAGCGTATCTTTCCCAGATCCTAAAGTTCACATGACACATCAGGACTCCTGCTCTTATTCAAGCCGATGACAACCCAAAAAATAACTGAAGCTATTCAAAATAGAAAATTAGTGGCAGCCCCCGTTTGCATAGCTTACCATTTGAATTTTATAAAACTTTTCTTACTGAAGTTGTTCTTTGTCTGGAACAAGTATTTAACTTTTTTTGTCAAAACTCAGTCCCAAAACATTTTCAAAAGTTTAATAACTTATTTAAAACTGGGGATAACACTTATTCAAACTGGAGACCAAACGTTTGCTGAACGTGGACTTTAACATTTTCTCATATAATTAATTCACTCCAATATTGCGGACTGCCAAACAGAACAATCCACCATCCCTCATAATATTACAGGACATTTGGGAATATTCAAAAACAACAATCAGGATGGATCATATTTCTGGACCAAAAGAAGGCCTTTGACAAAGTGAATCACAGCTTCCCATTCCATACATTAGAGGCATATGGCATCCCAGAATCATTTATTAGTAAAATTAAAATGCTACATAAGGAAGCAACATGGTGCTTATATATTCAGGGAGAAATAGGCCCAGAATGTAACATAAAAACAGAAATTACGTACTTGCCATAAATATTGATCTTCTAGGACAGTCTCCATCACTCATTCACCTAGTGGGATAGCGCGGGCGCCTAGGACCAAGTGGGGAGCCTAAAATTTTCAGAAGGGTCGGCACAGAGACAGGACCACGATGCGCCGCACCGTGGAGACTAGCTCGCCCCTGTGTAGGTTATCTCAGCATCGATCTCCAACCGGCCAGTACCTTTGGACCGAGGAGGTGCAGCGAACTAATGAGAATAACTTCCTGAGTTTCTGGGCCTGAGGGGCTCCAGGTGGCCTTTGCAAGAAAGGTCAAAGAACAATGTCTTCACAGTCTGAACCATAGGACCATGAAGACCAGGAAAGAAAAGGAGTGAACACAGGGGATAGTGGGTGGCGTGTGAATGAGTGATGGAGACTGTCCAAGAAGATCAATAATTCGGTAGAAATGCATGTTCTATATCTTCTGGACTAAGTCATCATCATTTATTCACACTAGTGGGAAAAGTACTGAGCTAAAACCAACAACCCTGAGTAGGGTGGTAGGACACAGGGTACACTTCAGAAAGGACGGCCAAGGACTGTCCTGCTAATAAAAAGAGCGGTCTTGTAAGAGCATCTAGAACATAGTGCTTACAAGATAAGCACTCGAGCTGTAACTCACCACTTTGCAGGCGACTGCAATGGCACAAAATGAAAGTCTGCCAGGAAGCTGCAACCACTCTGGAGAGCGGCAAGAACCTGGCCTCACAATTTGGTCTAGGACCAAAATTAATAGTGTCAAACACATGTACTAATGTAACGTAAAGGGACCTCCAGGAACTGGAAGAGTCAGAGGTAAAGTCTACTGGTTCAGGGTACACCCAGAAAGTGCAGATGGAAGCCCCACTGTCAAGTATGGCTGACCTGTGAACAACAGGTCCAGGAGTACTTGAACCCCTTACTAGGTGAACAAAGGGGTCCAGGTGGGGTTAGCCCATCAAGCAGAATGATCTCCACTTAGTCACTGGAACCTTCTTGATGGAGCTCCAAGTATGACTTAGAACCCTCTTGTGGTGGTCTAGTAGAACCAGATTCTACCCACTGCATATTCAAAAGGAATCATCTTGCCCTGTGTGTACAACTGTAGTAGCAGTCTCTGAACTCAGGGAAGAAAGGAAAAAGTGTACAAGAGGACATGTCCACTGCAGAAAAAACATTCCGACGAAAAAAAAAAAACAGGGGCTGGACTTCCAAGGCAAATAGAGGCAGATGTGCGTGGGGAGGGACACAGCATGACCAAGTTAAGGCTAACGCATTCGTTGAAAGTGACAGTGACATAATGCGGTGAGGCACTACTCACTCTGGCCTCCTGAAAGAAGTAGGAAAGGATTCCAGTTTGTTTGCTGAAAAACAAACATCACATCTCAAATCACGCACTTGGCGAGGATAGCTTTATGAGCGACTCGCATGGAACCAGTCTGCGCAGGAACCGAAGGTGTGAATATTTGAAAAGCTACCTCAGAAAAAATACCTACTTGACCTTGATCAAGAAGAGATATATTACCTGTTAAGTTAAAGCAAGCAAGGAAGTAGGAACCCGAGTTCTGACTCGGTGAGGTCCTTCTGTTGCTGTGAGGCTCTGCTCAAGAGAAGAAGCCGATAAAAAGAAAGCGGGAATTAACAGACTGGGCAGTCGCCTAGGTCCAGGTCTAGGAAATGTCTCTGAATGAGGAAATCTCTCTTTGAGAAAGAGATGACCCATACGCGCTGATCGGACTCCCCTAGGGGAAGAAAAGTCAGGCACTCTTTATCATACTCTGGAGCGAGCTCCTCAGGGGCTGAGGCTGAACGGACCAGATCCAAAGGGGGTATTGAGTAATTTGGCTAGGTGCTGTGCTAAAAAAAAAAAAATGTTTTAATACTCCAAGCCTTGATACAAATGGCGAAGATGTTCTCCACCTGAGTGCAGAAGGAGCCTGAGCATCCATACTGAAATCATAACCGGACTAATAATCACAGCTGGAGAGATGTTAACCACCTGTGCGAAGAAGCCACCGAAGAGGCAATATCACAAGGGCTATATACCCTATCAAAGGAGCGAACAGCCTGAGCGGCTCCCACCATTAAATTAGAATGTTCCACAGAGTGTAATTGTCTTGACAACTGAAAAAGTCTAGACGCAGGAAGTGTATGGTCCAAGGGCACGATATGAAATACTACAGTGGACCCCATTACTGAGGAACTACTGAAAGATCTTCCATCACGGACTCTGATGAGAGAGAGGCGTGCCCTTCAGTATATAAATGAGTCATCCGCTGTATTACTGACCAGAAGGTCAGGAAAGACCCATCTAGATGCACTTCTACCCCAGAAGGACCTCTAAGGAGGTCTAGGTCAGAGCCACTAGAGACTCCGCCATCAGGAAGGATGTCGAGGAGCTTAGTACCATCAGGGTGCCAAAGTACTAGTGGAATGAGAGATTCCGCTGGCAGAATAATACAGCAGAGTTCCATCAGCAGAAACCGTAGATGACACAAAATCCCACATAGACTGCCACTCACTAAGATGTGTGGAAAAATAATCCAGAGAACAGGACTTCATTCTGCAGAAAACATCCTGCCACAAATCGGTGGAAAAGAAGTCCAAAAGGAAAAATGTGTCACTAATTCTGCCAGACAGCACCCACTAGCACCCGGCACCAGCACCACTCGTGGCACAGGGAGGACGCAAGCAGTGCATATGCCAACCTGGGCGTGCCAAGGGCACCAGCGACAGTATCCTTAAGCACCCGGCACCCATGCAGCAATGGCACCATGGTGCCCATGACACCCATGGCAAGAATGGCAACCAGAGAGAAGCCGTGGCACCCATGGGCACCTCACGGCGCGCCGTCACAGGCGCCACCAGTGGGCACTCGGCTACCTGGATACCAGCGGCACCACTAACGGCACCGACAACCAACAGCAGCAACAATAACAGCACCCGGCGCCAAACAGAAGCGATGGCGCCCGACCCACAACACCGACCAGGCACGCGAACTCTGGCGCCAAAGGAAAATGTCAATGGAAATCCTGAGAAGAGGGAGAAGGAAAAAGGTGGTTCCTGTGCTGGCCCCAGCATGGAAAAGGAGAAGGGGTAGGCACAAGGGGTTGATCACGATGGCGAAGGTACCAGAGGGACTACGCTCATCCTGATCAATTGACCCGGCTCCGGTACAATGGCTCTGAGCCCGGAGGACCGAAATCAGGAACACAGCCAGGAAAACTGGAGAATCAAACCCCTGCTCCACAGGAAGCGACAGAAGGTTAAACTGCTCACCGGAGCTCCAACGAGGACAGAGATGGAGTTCGGAGTTGAGAATACAGCCGTTAGGAGAGGCCAAGGGAACCCACCAAAGTCATTTCAGGTCTCGCCTCCCGACAAACAATCCTCGTGCAGGCGTAACAAAGAGCAACCTCGGCGGCACAGATTCTTCTTCCCCAATGAGGAAGAAGAGCTCGAGGCTAAGCGGAGCCAGATCGCGGAACCACTAGATCTGTGCTTGGTGCCCCCAGCACAGGGCTGTCCAGTCAGACCCCCGTTCATTAGGGGCGGAGGACTGGACACAGCCCCTCTGCCATAAAAATTTCAAGCGAAGTCCTCCTACCGTCACCTACCGTCTAAGGGCGACTCCGTTGATGGCAGGAAAGACTTTCTTCTTCTTCATAATCTTTTCTTGTTACGTAAAATAAGAAATTACTACTAAAATATTAAACATTAAAAACTTAACATGCATTATGAACAAAAACTTTGACTCCGGCAGGCATGACAAAGTCGACACCCAAGCACCTTTCGACAGCGGACAAAGAACTGGCGGTTGGAGGATGCGACACCGAGGATAGCCTGCAGAGCAAAGCTAGTCTTGCGGTGCCCGCGCCAGGTGGTCCTGTCTCGTGTGACTCGGCTCCCACTTGGTCCTAGCGCCTCCAGCGCTATCCACTAGTGTGAATGAGTGATGGAGACTTAGTCCAGGAAGATCAAGGTAAGACAGTAGTAGTAAAGTTTATTTTTATTTTTATACAAGTAGGAGTACATCAATGGGAAAAATCCCATTTCAAGATGGACCTGTGTCAAGTTTCATTACACAATTAGTACAATAACATAACATAATAAACAGATACAATAACAAACATACTAATCTAGATCAATATTCCCCAGTAACCTTCATACAGTCACTAGGGTTTAATCAAATCTTAATTACAAATAAATAAATACTAGACTTATTTAAAATGCATCTATGTCCTGCCCTAGAGAAACAGAATACAATCATTTACCCTCTTATCTATGCAGTGGTTTGGTCAAAACCTCTAATCATTACATATACACTTCATTTTCAAATCACATTCCTAAAGTGTTAAATTGCGAGTGTTTTCTTTCATCTTCAATGGGAGCCCACAGGTCAACTACTTTTGAACCAAAAGTCATTTTCCATATCTATTCATTGGTTTAGGTATTACAAAGATTCCCCTAATTTCTTCTGAGTTTATATTGATGTTTATAGGTAGCATGAGACAATTTTCTATCAAATACCTGGGGATTGACTTATGGGCCACCGGATTTGTCTAGGTGAATCCATTGTAGTAACATATACATGTCACAATGGTGCAAATGACTATCACAGTTTAAAATAAATCTAGCCAAATATTGTAGAGCACTTTTACAGGTCTCAATTCTGTTTTATTAGCCATGCCATATATATGGCTTCCATAATCAATGCCGGAATAATTAGATTGTTTATAACATCTCCTCTCATTTTTGGTTCAAGCAAAATTTAGACCTCCAAAATTTTGGCTTCCAACTTATAGTTTATTTTACTTACCAAATTCTTAATGTGCACATCAAATTTTAAATTTTGGTCCATATAAACCCCAGGTACTTGTAAGATTCAACCTGTGTCAATATTTCGTTATTCGTGTTTTATGGAAAGTTTATACTTATTTAAATTATCTTTCCCTTTGGTTGAGAATATCATAGTACTTGTTTTTTACTATTTAAAACAAGCTCTGATCTCCTCAACCAAATTTCAAATTACTAAAATCTTTTGAAGATATTCCTCAATCTCCTGGGTTGTTTTCCACCTACCAGCAAAACAGTGTCATCTGCATACATCCGTAAGCCGAATAATTAACTAACTTTGGTAACTCATTCACATACATTATGAATAATAAAGGCCAAAAAACGAGCCTTGTGGGACTCCTCTTTTAATAAACCCTGAATTTGAGAACATCTCAATCTGGACTTGCTGCTCCTTTCGGTCAAATATGACTTAAACCAGAGTGTTTCATTGTCTATTATCCCCAGGCTCAACATTCTTTCATACAAAATATTATGATCTATAGTGTCAAGGCCTTGAAGAGATCCACGAACACTGCGCCACTGAACCTCCCCATTTAACTGGGTGGCAATGATGTCAACTAAATCGGTGGAGTGCGGTGTCCATGGAATAGCCCTTCAGAAACCCGACTGATAGCAAGACGAGAGAATACTCTTCAAATAATTGCTCAACTGCTTCTGGACCACTCTCTCCAAGACCTTGACACCCCAGACAACAATGAAATTGGCCTGTAGTTTGCTGGTTCTACAGTGGAACCACCTTTATGTATGGGATAACTTTTGCTCGTTTCCATAGTCGAGAACTTTTTATTTAACAGGCTCAGTTTAGAGCTTTGTTAATATTGGGGCTATTACCTTGAGGGAATCTTTTAAAATCTATTTTCAATCAGATCCAGCCCAGAGGCTTTATTTATTTTAAGCTTCCTCAATTCATCCTTTACCTCTCTACAGGTAATTGCTCTAAATATAAATTTTCCCCAATATGGATAACCAATGTTCCATAATTCACACTCCTCATAATTCCCATGTGAAATCTGAATATCTGGGAGTGTGATAAAATATAATTTAACCTCGCTGCTGAAACCGAGGGACGACAGTAATATATCCCTAATTTGAATGGGTTGTTTATTCACCACTGGATTCTGAAAAGACTGTATCAAGTTCAATATTTTCTTGGGTCTGTACTTTGTTCAACCTTAGTTGTGTAATGTTTTTTGATAATCTAATTATTTATTTATTTTTAAATCTCATCTTTATTAAAATTTCCAACTTTTATAGACATATAAACACAAGAAACTTTTCAACAGGCTATAGCAGTTACATTTCCAGCATATTTGGCCTAGAAGTTAAAAGTTAGTACTTAAAATAAGGTACCATTCCATTAAGGGTAATTCATTAATTTCCACCAGGTTGCTTAGGTAATTTAAGCAATTTTATATTCATTAATCAGGAGTAACCCAAACCTCTCCCTTCCTGAGAGTCAGTGCATAATATTGATCTAATTCAGTTCCACTCTCCGATAATTACCTGGTTAAACCAATATATAAGCTAATTTTATATTAATGAGGTTAAATTAAGATTCCAGGTGTCCATGCCACCCTCAGGGTGTACCCAGCTCATTGGGGTTGATTGACCTGCTTGTAACCCCTTCCCTAGGAAGTAAGGAATCCCATTTCTTCAACTCCCCTATATCCCCCTTCAGTGGAGCATCACATTTTGAATGTCACAGTGTGGATGGGATTTCTCCCAGGTTCTTTCAAAGGACAAAGGTTTGTCCTTAAGCATATAATACATCCTGCTGAGCCATCTGGAGGAAAAACTCCCATCTTTTCATTTAAGTTAAAGGTTATCCATTCTAAGTGGTAAATTTGCTTAGTGATAGACCACCAGTCTTGTATTGTGAGAGTCTTAGTAGTCAACCAGTTCCTAGTGATCCCTTTAGGCAGCTGTTGTGAGTAAATGTATGAGATATCTAGTGGAGGCAGATCTGTATTCCCTAGCTAGTGTAAGAAAGAGATATAGTTCTTTGGTTAATAACAGTTGGGGCCAAATATTTCCTGGAGTTGGGTTTGCAGTTGCACTAAATATGGCTGAATGGAGGGCAGGACCACATCACATGGGTGAAAGTTGCTTTGATTTCACCACATAAGTCGCCAACATGCTGCTGAACCATTAAGAGAGTAGTGACTTGTTACTACCGGGTTCTAAAGTACCTGATGAGATTCTTCCAGGCATATTCCGCCATTGGTGGGAGCTGGTTACTCAGGCTACATCACAGTAGGCTGCCGCCAGTCCTCCTGTGAGGTAGTAGCCAGTCTCCTCCTGCCATTGCAGTCGGATGCTTTTTACTGTGGATGCTCCTGGGAGTTTAATGCTCGACAATATGCTGATAATAGGTGGGCACTATCTGGGAGGAGTTAAAGCGAATCTGTGCAATCAGAAAGGAGGATATCTCTCTACCGTCTGGGCTTCTGAGGGTAGGCCCTGTACAAAATGTCAGTTGTAGGTGTCGGTAGAAGTCGGTGAGTAAATCAAAGTGTCGTTGGATGTTCAAGCGCTACAGTTCTCCCTGGGCCATTATCTGTGTGAGATATCTCATACATATCGCTCCCATGTTAGGAAGGCATGGTCCAATCTGTTCAGGAGAAAGCCCTTGAGGTTGGCAATCAGGTAGAGCATGGCTAAAGAGAGTCAGCAGATGAATCTTCTTGATAGACTGCCAGGTCCTCCAGCTGCATTTATCCATGGGTTAGTAATCAATGGGGTCCCAGCTCCAAGCCCTGTTGATGAACAGTTGGAAGTATTCATCGTCTCCTATCAGAGACTACTCAATCTGCATCCAATGGGAGCAGTGGAGCTATTTTGTCTAGCCATTAGGTGAACTAAAGTCGCTGCCTGGTGATATAACTGTAGGTCAGGCGACAAACCTCCTTCCTCTCGTGGTAGAATGAAATTTTAAAAGCGAATTCGGGGTCTTAATGCCAGATAAACTTTGAGATGAGACGATTCCATCCCTGAATTTTTCTGTGGGATCAAGATGAGCGCAGCTCTGAAACAAGTATAAAAGCTCTGGGTAGGGTAACCATTCTAACTGAATCAATTCTCCTTGATAGGCTCAGGAAAGTTGACCATGAGACTAAATCCTCTTCAGTTGAAGAAGTAAATGGGGCGTAATTATTTTTATATGTGGCATTCTCATCCTGTGAGATGTATATGCCTAAGTATTTTAATTTTGTTAAGTTCCATCGACAAGGGAAGCTATTTTGTATACTGGGGAGGGAGAATAGTGAAAAGTGAGAATCTCAGTTTTAGCTAAGTTCAATTTATATCCGAGACCTGACTAAATTTCTCTAGTAGTAGTTTTATTGTTGGGAGGTTGTTCTAGGGTCGAGGAGATATAGCAGATCATCATCGGTATATAGGGCTATACAGTGTTCCACATCTCCCACCTCAATGCCTTGGATATTTTGGCTTCTCTAATGTGTTGTCGCAGAGAGGTTCGATGAAGGCCATAAGTGAAGAGGGAGAGTAGGCATCCTGCCTTGTTCCTCTTTTCAGATGGAAGTACTGGAAGTGGTGCCCGTCAATCTTAGCTTGAGCCTGTGGGGCTGCATAGATGTTCTGTAGGGGTGGTTATAAAGGGTCTGAGCAGCCTAGTTTCTCCAGAGACCTTATATAGAAAGACCATGCCACTCTATGAGCCTTCTCTCGTCCAAACTTACACAGGATGGAAAGGCGGTTCGATGCTTGCATTTATGAGTGAGGTGTAGAGTCCGTCTAATGTTATCCATGGTAAATGGGTCCTAATGAACCCTGTCTGGTCCTGAGCTATCAGTGTGGGCATAATAAGGTCTACACGTTGAGCTAATAATTGCATAAACAATTTATAGTCCGTATTTAAGACCGATATTGGTCAGTATGAACTACACAACTGTGGGCTTTTACCTGGCTTTGGGATAACCGAAATGGTTGCACAGGACCATGATGGGAAGCGGTTCACCCTCTAAGATCGAATTAAACAACAGAAGGAGTTTAGGGGCTGTTTGTATTTTAGGGATTTTATAAACCTACGTTCCCGAACCCATCCGGCCCTGGTGATTTAAGAGTTTTGCCTCTGAAATTGCAGCTGCAATCTCATGCTCCACAATGGGAGTAATTGGTGCCTCACTCTGGTCAACAGAAAGCGAGGCATGCCTGACTTCTCAAATATTTAGCCATTTGTTGGTCTGAGGGATATGCTCTGGGGTGTAGAGAGTAGAGCAGTGACGGTGAGCCTCGGCCCATGTCCTGAGTTTTTGGTTAATGGCTGGCCACCTATGGCTGTCTCAGAACAGAAAAGTACAGTTATGTAAGAACTTACCATAACAGTAGATCTTGAGAGAGGCTCTTGCAGTAGGTAATTACATATAGGACTGGCGTCGGCGAGCAGCAGGACCCCATGGAAAAATTTCTAGCTAGCAGTCCTAGCGAGGACCGCCCCATGTCAGGTGACCCGGCGTCAGGGAGGCGTCGGTATAAAGGCGGTCCCTGGCCTACCTTCACAGTTCTTTCCACCACAGGCCAAAGAGGCGGATGAGAGAGGGCGGATATTTCCTCGATGGAAAAGAGCTGAAAAAACTAGGGGATGGAGGCGGAAGTGTACCTACTGCAAAGCCTCTCTCGAAGATCTACTGTTACGGTAAGTTCTTATGTAACTGTACTATCTTACCGAGAGGGCTCTGCAGTAGGTAATTACATACAGGACTGAATCCCAAGCAGTCTGGAACAAGGAGAAAGCACCGGGAGGAGAAATCTACTCCAAGAAGCAGTTCTAGCTGTGCAAGCTTTAAGATAAGAGGCTTTGCAGAACAGCCAGCCCCGAAGCCTGCTCTGGCAGAGGCAATATCCAAACTAGTGTTTAGTAAAGTGGTATGGGCGGAGTCCAGGTGGTGGCAGCACAGATATCTGCATGACACATTCTTGAAACAAACCCTTGAGGCAGCTACACCTCTGGTGGAGTGGCCTCTTACTTGACCCGCAGGGTCTTCTTGTATTTGTCATAACAGAAAGTGATGCAATGAGCCAATCATTTAGATAGGCATTGCTTAGAAACAACATTGCCTTCTCTTTTATGAGCAAAAAGATGAATAGTTGATCAGTCTTTCTGAGATCATGCGTCCTGCTGGTGTAGTATCTCAGAATCCGGTGAACGTCCATAGTATGGAGTAAATACTCCCCTGATTAGAGTACCACCTAAAAGGTGGGTAACTCTATGGACTGATTTAGAGTAGACTCCGCTACTACCTTAGGTAGAAACTTAGGGTTGAGTCATGAGAAACACATTCCTTGTGAAAAATCAAGTATGGAATTTTACATCAGGGCCTGGAGCTCGGAAATTCTCAGAGCGGAGTAATGGCCACCAGAAAGAGTCTTCCACGAAAGGAACTTCAAGTCTCTGCGGAAGCTGCGGTTGAAAGGAGGCAGAATAAGTTCTGAGAACAAAGTTCAAGTCCCAAGGGGAGCAGGAGATCGTATAGGAGGTCTCAGATGGAGGACCCCTCAGAAAGGTCTTAGAGACCTCCAGTTGAGCAAATGTCTTGTCTGCAAAGGGGACATGATAGGCCGAGATGGCGCCATGTGGACTTTCAGAGAAGAATGACCGAGACCAGGTCGAACAGGTAGCGTAGATACTTGCAGCAGAAGCCCGCTGAGCAGGAAAAGGTTCCACGTCCTTGGAAGCAGCCCAGATAGTGAACCTTTTCCACTTCATAGTAAGTGGATCTAGTGGAGGGTTTCTAGCCTCCACCAAAATCTCCACCCTTGAGGAGAAACCCCAAAAGCGGGACTGAGCTAAGTCTGCAGGAGCCATGCATGCAGCTAAAGAGATTTGAGGCCTGGATGGACCAGGGTCCCTGATCTTGGGTCAGTAAACCTCGTGATAGAGGAAGAGGAAGAGGATGATCCTCTGAGTATTGTTGCAGAAGAGAGACCAAACTTGCCTGGGCCAGAAAGGGCAATCAGAATCATTCGTGCTCCTTCCGAAGCTAGTTTCTACAAGACTCGTGGGATAAGTGGAATTGGGGGAAAGGCATAGGCAGAATCTATTCTTCCAGTCTAGAGACAGAGCATCTCTCAGAAAGCACCTGCTCAGGAACGAGCGAGCAGAAGACAGGAGCTTTGCATTTGGGGGATGAGAACAGGTCGACCTGGTATTCCCCAAAGTCGGAAGATACTGTCTAGGACCCCTTGGTCCAATTCCCACTCGTGAGCCAGAGGCAGATGACGACTTAGCTTGTCTGCCAGGGTGAACTCCCGAACATGAATTGCCCGTGAGGTGAAGGTCATGTTGTGTTGCCCAATCCCAAACCCTCATTGCTTCCCTGCAAGAGGGTACCAATCCCCCTTGTTTGTTGATGTACAACCACACATGTCCATCTGGACAGCTAGGTGGCAGGAAGGATGTATGGGTGAAGGGCTTGGAAGGCGTACAACACTGCTCGAAGCTAGAGCACACTGATGTGGGGTGTCTGGCCGAGTTTGGACCAAGAGCCCTGGGTCGATGGGGACCTAGATGGGCTCCCCAACCTTTGCCGAGGCATCTGTGATTAGAGTCTGGGAGGGTGAGGACGAAAGAAAGGAAGGAACTCCCGAAACAGGTTCTCTCGAACCATCCACCATTGCAAGTCTGGGAGCATCGGCAGGAGACTAGAACTGGGTGATCTAAATCATCACTAACTGTTCCCATTGGGGGCGGAGAGTCCACTGAGATACTCTCATGTGGAGTCGAGTCACGAGGAACTGCCGGGATAGCAGCTGCCATGAGCCGAGAGAAGGCGGGCCGATCTTGCACTGACCCGCCTGCGGCCGGACAGCAGACTTATTTGAGTCTGGAGGGTGGATGCCGATCCGGTGGCAGAGGTCCTGCCAATGGTCATGTCTAGAGCCCCGATGAACTGTAATCTCTGGGATGGGATCAAGTGAGACTTGGAATGGTTGATGGTAATACCCAGGCAGGCAAAACCTGCTAGTAAGGGTGAGGCACGCGGGAGTTCCTCCTGGACAAGGCCACCAAGAGCCAATGCGTCCAGGCACGGAAAACCTGCACCCCTGAGTGCATGAGGTAGGCCGCCACCACTGCCAGGCATTTGGTAAACACTCGGGCGCCGAGGTTGGGCCAAGCAGAACTGTCTTGAATTGGTAGTGGTCCCCTGGAGCTAAGCAGAAGATATCTGCGATGAGGCGGGTGAATGGAAATGTGCAGGTAAGCATCCAGCATATCCAGGGCACATAGCCATTGACCGACGGAAAGGGCAGAAAGCTCTGCAATGAGAGCATTCTGAACCTTTGTA
This sequence comes from Neoceratodus forsteri, assembly GCA_016271365.2. NCBI lineage: Eukaryota > Metazoa > Chordata > Ceratodontiformes > Ceratodontidae > Neoceratodus > Neoceratodus forsteri. The sequence goes on from CM028138.1 coordinate 427,919,291, forward strand.
TTCCACAAAAGATTCAGGAACTGAGATCAGAATAGGTCTGAGATCTCTTGTCTTCTTTGGGACCAGGAAGAAATAGGAATAGTAACCCGTCCCTTGAAGATGAGAGGGGCGGTTTCTATTGCTTGTTTCAGTAGTAGAGCTGAAATCTCCTCCTGGACCAAGAGAAGATGTTCCCGTGAATATAGACGACTTTAGGGGGGGGGGTGGCGAGGTGGCTTCTGTAGAAACTCTATTGGGTGTCCTTCTGCAATCAGCTGGAGCACCCAAGAATCTGATGTTATCCTCTCCCATCCGGAAGGTGGAGGAAAACCTCCCTCCTACGGTTCCTCGGGAGTCCGGAGGCTGTAGGAGAGAGGAGGAGTCAGGTGGTGTGGGGCAGCACGCAGCTGGCACCCGCTGCTTTTCTGGGCGGGGGCTTAGCAGCTGTGGGGCCCGACGTTTTGTGCCCTGCCTTCCTGGGTTTCGCCTTGGGCCGACTCCGTCTCATGAAGGGGAGGCTGCCAGCTGGTGGGGTGGTACAATGAGTCAACGGACTTCAGTGCCATCCCTTCTCCTGCAAATCGGTGATGATGTCCTTGACATCGCCACCAAAGCACCGACCGGAAGGGCGCTTCCTGGATATCGATTGCACTTCCGGGACCAACCCCGATACACTGAGCCAAGCATGACGAGCGTAGGCCTACGGCGAAGCCGAGCTCCATCCAGCAGTGTCCACTGCATCGTAGGTCACACGAAGCATGTGTAACTGGCCGATCGTGCAGAGCGGACAAGATCAGCCAACTCCTGCTTGACTTGGGGTCTGGCAGGGAGTCCAGTTTGGCTTCCACCTGAGTAAGAATGGCCTTCTGGTAGTCCCCATATGGCCGACATAGTTCATGGCCCTAATCCCCAGGCGTGGAGGAAGCAAAGATCTTCTTTCTATACTGGGCCAGTAGGCGGGATTCTTTGTCAGGTGGCGGCGAGCTAAGATGTTTTGGGTTAGCCGACCGGCTGTGGTAAGTAGCTAATCACGGCCGAGTCAGCTGGGTGAGAATCTAAAAATCAACACCCTCGGGAGCCTGGTATAGCTAGTTGGAGCTTCTGCGGAAGTGGGGCCAGAGCCAGCGGCTGTTTCCAGATAGTGGTGACAAGGTCGGGTGAGGCTCTATCCAGGGTGGCACCAAAGTAGGAGTTGTCACGGGCAGATCCAGATGCTCGGCAAGTTTCAACGCTGAGGGTCTGGTTCCAAGAGTGCCACTGATGAACCTCCTGGATTTTCCTTAGCAACTCCATAAAGAAGGATCTTCCAGAGAGACTCGGAGGAGTCCTTGGCCTGGGCTTCAGCGGAGGCTGCTGTCGTCCCTTCGGAGCAACCGTTTGGAGGAATCCGAGGAGTCCGAGTGAAGAGGAAAAGACTCCCTTTTCCGACCGGGAGAACAGACCCTTGGGAAGCACCAGGAGCGTATCCTGCTCCTCTCTGGACCCAGATGGGAGAGCCTTGGAGTCGGAGGTGGTGAGGTAGTGTCCCTTGCGGACATCCCGGAACCTGAGATGGCACCGTCGTCGGTAGGCGGCTCTCCACCTCCCGGTGAACTGAGCCTTGGCCTCAGCCCACCAGGAGGCCAGAGTCTCCTGCAAATCCACCGGTGGCTGTGGGGCGGCGATAGAGGAGGAGGATGAGGATAAGGATATGGGTTGTACCCATATGGAGTATCCAAAACCAGCGGGTGTTGTGGCATCGGGTACTGCGGCGCCAGATACTGTGGTCCCGGATACGCCGGGTCGGATGGGAGCGGAGGTATCCGGGAGCCAGAGGAGCTGCCGGAGCAGACGGCCCGGCTGGCAGCCCCCCACGGGTGGATCCAAGTTGAGGGCCCGGAGGGCGGATAGTCCGCGGTGGGGCGACATCCGGAAGCGGATGTCGTCCGAGTCAGTGAAACGGCGTCGGAGGTGCCGCGTCCAGGGAGCGGCGTCCGATCCGGCGCACCTATAGGAGGAGCGGTCCGACGGAGGAAGAACCTCAGCGGCGCCGGGGATGGAGGGCAAAATCCCGGGTCAGGCTGGGGGACTCTGGGTCCCGGATGGCAGCGAAGCTGCGGAAAACTGGAAAGCAGACGGACGTGGGCAGGTCCATCGTCGGTTCTTTGCCGACGGACGTGGGGCGAACCGACGTCGTGCGGTTTACGCGAAGCTCCTGGCGGGCGGCGGAGGCGGCGTCCGACTTATAACGCTTCACGGAGACAGACCCGAGAAGAAGGATCGGCCTGGGAGAGGAGCTCGGCGCGCCCGAAGGTTGTGCGCCTTACCGGCTTTCTCCACGCAGGCGCCGGAGGAGCAGACGTCCAGCTACCGGAGTCTCCAGCCACGTAAGCCGCAAGCTACGGCGAACAGGGTGGAGGCCTCATTGCCGGAGGCACCAGAAAGGCGCGAGCCAGACGGGCAGGCCGACACCTCGGAAACCTCCGAGGCGGCTGCCGAGGAGCGGTCCCCGGAGGACGCACCTGAGTCAGCGACTCCCGAGGAAGCGGTGGAGGAAACCCTTGTCCCAGTGCCTCTCCTTGTCTTTCTTCTTCCGATGGCCATCGAAGTGGACGCCTGCCTCAGTTTTGAGCCTCCTCCTCCATCGAACTCATCTTTTCTTCAAGATGTGGGCTTCGAGATTGCTGCCGCCTTTCCGGGTAGCGTGTTGAAGCTGAGGCAGTGCTGGCACTTCTCGACTGGGTGATCGGGGCCTAGACAGAACAGGCAGAGAATGGCTGTCTCGTCTGCGGGAGTTGGGCCGCCTGAGTTACACTTATTTTTGTGCTCGGGAGGGTGTGAGGGGCGACATACACAGGCGATGACCTGGCGTTAATAGGGGGTCAGAATAATTCGGTAAAAACCGTTAAAGGGAGGCTGACGAGAACTTTTCATGGCGCTGTGCGAGCTAGGCGGAAAGAACAGGAAGGCAGGTGTCAGGGACCGCCCTTTATCCCGCGTCCTCCTGACACCGGTCATCTGACGTGGGGGCGGTCCTCACCAGGGACTGCTAGCTAGAAATTTTTCCGTGGGGTCCTGCCACCTGCCGACATCAGTCCTACATGTAATTACCTACTACAAGAGCCCTCAAGTAAGATCTGTAGCTGCTTTCCTTTGCTTACTATCTGGTAGACCAGCAGCCTGGTGGCCCTGGGGCCCCACCTCGTATCTCTGCCTCAAGAATGTCAAGGCAATTTCTGTTGCTGTAACGCTAATTTGTCCAGATCAGCTTTTACCTCCTGGAGCTGCGCCACCACTGAAGAGTTCCCCCATCTTGTGTGCCATCTGTAAAAATTGGAGGTCTCCTCTAGTCTAGTCTTCGTTCCCTTCTCTGTTTAATATTGTAATATACTGAATAAGGTGACCCATAGAACCGCTTTACTAGTATCCCAATAAATAGCTGGGGATATATCGTTCTGAGGGTTATTCTCTGTTATCTCGTAATTTTATCAGAGATATATTCTTGGAATTACTTAGAGTGCAGGTAATAAGTTGAGTCTCCATCTAGTATTTTAACTTGGAACCCCAAATCCCAGTTAGAGGCCAGGGGCGTGATCAGAGAATAGCATCCTTCTGAAGCTGGTGTCTACCAGGAGGTTTAAATTTTCCACCTGAGTATATATTGGGTCTATGCGGGAGGTATGACTAGTGTGTGAGGAATAGTGGGAATAGTTTCTGGTCCTGGGGTGTAAATGTCTCCAAATGTCACCATCCACCACCGACACAAACCTTTTAAAATATTTTTGTGCTGCGGTTTGCCTAGGTCTGTTCACTCTGGAGAGTCAAAACAGGGTCTGGCGTCAAATTAAAATCCCCGCAAGCAGGAGTTCATCTACCATGTTTTGTACTATTTTATCCAGGAGTATTTTGAGCTGGGAGAGCTGGAGGCAAATACACATTGGCCAGTGTGACTTGGACACCATTAAGTGTGCCCTGTACGATGACCATTCTGCCCTCAGTGTCCTCCAAAGTGAGCTGATGCTGAAAGGTGTGGTGGAAGGGATGACTTATAGCTAACCCCGGCGTCTGCCCCTCCACTAGATGAACTGTACACTGTTCCTAGGCCCAGCCTAGCTAGTTTTGCATGTTCTGAAGTAGAGAGGTGAGTTTCCTGCAAGTAGATTAAATCTGCCCTACTCTTGGAGAAATGAGAACACTGTGACCTTTTGATTGGGAAGTTAAACCATTAATGTTCAGGGAAAGCAATTTTAAACTGGAGCTAGACATCATGAAGTCTTGAGCAGAGCTGTTATCTTGGGAGGGACTCCTTGCATACTCCTAAGTAGTTACCTCTAAGGATTCTGTATGGAACCTGTTTTCTTGAAAAACCAAACAGTAACCCTTTGTCAACAAACTGTAACAGTTAAACATAAGCATTAAACATGAGAGGCCCCTTATTGGGAACAACTGGATGTTCAACAAATGCAGAATTAAACAAATACTTCCAGAAGGCAGAATCCAGACTTGATTCTGAGGTAAAGCGAGGACCTTCAAGAAGGATTCATCTCAAATTGAGGCCTCTGGACACTAATAGTGTCTTATATGGTAATAGGGAAAGGGTGTTGGGGCGTCTGAGATGGTCCGTCGAGACCAACTCATGTGATACCATGAGTTGTGGAAAGCCCATAACTTTTAGAGTTCCTCCATACTGAAGAGCAATCTCCAGACTCCCGAAATCGGAAGAGGGGCTTCCTACAGGGGGACCAAGTGGAGAGCAACTTCCAGGCTCCGATCAGGAGCAATTACACAACCACAGTGTAGCCTTAGGACCATAAGATGCTAGGCGGGAAAATCTCCAAGTACCACCCAGTCACAGTGAGGGGTGGAGCGGTGATGGGAGACCCGGGGCATCACGCGCAGCCAGGTAAACCCATAGGCGTCTCAGGCAGGCCCACCCCCAATCACTCGTGAGGCAATATCGGTGAGGACTCGCTGAGTGGGTCCCAGGAATGATCAGCTCTGCAAATCCAGCCGAGATCCTGCTTGAACTCAGCTACACCTCCAGAAACACCTAGGAAGGTCTCCGCCTACTGAAATAACACCCCCAAAACACACAAACATCCCGCTAAAAGCAAACTAATACACCCATAACTTAAGTAGGAAGGATGCACTCGAGAGCGTTAGGCCAAGCCAGTGGTCCCAAGTAAGTCTCTGAGGTCATTTGGCTGTGCCAGCTTCACTCTCCGCTACCAAAGTGCCCTATTCAGTAGGTCGGGGAGAATAAGCTTCCTAAATTAACAGCTGGGATGGGCAAGTCGAAAAACAGAGCAAAGCAACACTACACATCCTCTCAATCCCCCATCCCCAAAATACTCCCAATCAACACTGCAATTGTGGTCGCCCCGGAAGTCCCCCTCAAACTCGCGTTAGTTCATGTCACAAAACCGTGTGGAGTTGTTTACAGAAACAAAGCCAGACATCAGTCGGTGTAACCTGCAGTTTGTTTTCAGCCTTCTACGCTGCCCTCCTCCTGTTGCATCTCTGACTACGGCGCCTGGCTTTCAACGACTTCGGTTATGTGCTGGATCACCTCGATACCTTGGCCAGCGTCTGTCTCTCACTGCCCATCATTCCACAGTTTCTGCAACAATTTAGAGGTGAGGATGTTTCTGCGTTGGACCGTTGCTGAACTTCAATCCGCCTTGGCTGCACTTGGGGTATCAAGGTAAGAGGCCCTCCTTGAAGAAAACAGTTAGTTTAGCAGGGTAGGGGTTCTAAATCTGACACCTGCACTCTTAAGTGCTCTCAGCACTGGGATGTAAGCCTTCCATCTAGCCATAATCTTGGGTGAATAGTCATTTCAAAATACAGTCTGTGTTCGTCAAACATTACGATCCCATTTTCCAGGCTGTGTGGAGGATACTTTCTTTTCCTGAAACCTCAGAAAGCGTACCAGGACAGTGCGTGGCGGGCTCCCTCTGCAGGCCTAGGACCCAGCGTCCTATGAGCTCTGTCTTTCCAGAGTGAGGGTGTTCGAAAGGGTTAATAGCTTGAGGAGGGTTTTGAATAAACAACACCATATCAGACCCTTCTGCCCTCCAGGATCCCAGAAATTCTTATGTTGCCACGCGGTTTCAGCTTTCCGCATCTTGGCCCTTTCCTGCAGCTTTTGGTAGTATCGTGAAGTTGTACAATAACCCTCTCTGCTTGGTGATCCTCTTGTCAGTGTCGGTGAGTTGGACTTCCATGGACTCCTGGCGCTTGTCCAGCTTATTGATGTCTGTCACGAGCGGTGGCTGTGGATAGCATCTCTTCTGAAAGTCCCTGAGCTCTGCTAGCATTTGGGACATTTGCCTCTGCAGCGTATTTACAGGGATCTGGCGCCCGCGCAGTGGTCCAGTGGGAGCCTGATGAGGCCTATGAGCCCTCGCTCTCCGATCCATCCTCCAACAATCCCTCATCATCTGGAAGGTCTGGCGGTCTGTTTTCAGCTTTTCGTTCTTTTGGGCATTGTTCTACCTCTAGATGGGTTTTACGCATTTCTGAATAATCAGCTATTTTTAAAGAGGTTTTGAAGTTGGTCTCGTGATGTGCTTCCTGTTTCAAGCTGCTGACAGAGCATGGCGTCACGGAAGTCCGATAATCTAATTTTAAATTTAAGTTTAAATTTAAATTCGTTCTTTTATATTTCTCCCAATCCTTTATACCCAAGGTTTTATTTGCTTTTTCGATAATCTATTCTTATATCGAATATTTTGTTTTATTTTATCTGTGATCCATGGAACATTTGTTTTTCTATTTATACTAGTTTTAACATGGGCAATTTCATTACACACCTGGGTGAACAAAAGAGTAAATTCTTCTGCAGCCCAGTCCAATTCGGGTATTAAATACAACCTATCCCATCTAACATTTCTTAATTTGTATAGAAATGCCTCTTTACTATATTTACTCATATGATGACACCTCACTGTACTATTTATCACATTCTTTAGATTTTTCCTCAGATCATTCACCCCCATGAGCAAACAATGGAGCAGTGGTCCCCAAATATAGGTTGCTTCACGATCATAGATGTTACCCAAATTCCCTCAGAGGTTTGAAAAAAAAAAGGTCCAAACTATTTCCTCATTCACAATACAAGTTTTCCTTGTGGAAAAGCAATGTTTTGATTTAAATCTAATGAAGCTAAACTGTTCGAAGAGTATCTCCTCTCGGTTTATTCCGCGCAGCATTAAAATCACCACCAGCAGCAAACCAGAGCCAAGAGAATGTAAATGTAACAAATGAGTCAGTTTATCAAAGTCAGTAACTCTAACCTTTGGAGGAATAAATTAGTCCTAAAACCAAATTTAAATCTTTAATTTTCAACAATATACATTCAATCATCCCTAATTCACCCATAAACAACACAGTAATTTGTCCTAAATCCCATATAAGATATAATAACAGACCCCCCCATCTCTCCTGTACACAGCATCCCTGTAGCCCAATTTCCCTTCACTTATTTTTGGGGTCAGCCATGTTTTCATCAAAACTATAATATTTGGGCTTTCTGAAGCCTCCCAAGCTCTTAACAAATCGACCTTATTTTTCAAGCTTCTAGCATTGTCATATATTAAATTTACAAGAGAGAGCAGGCCCAGTATTTAATTCTATATCCCTCCCATTATCAGGAGCAAATAAATATGTTTGTTTATCTAAACATTAAAAGTACATAGGCAACTTGAAATACCTAATACAGGATACAGATCCTCTAACTAAAGGCAAAGGATTTCGCCTTTTGATCTTATACAAGACATTTTGTTCTCCGCATTTCCCTCACTGCTGCCTGAAGCAAACTGTTGAAATCTGATCATCAATATTCTGTTCTATAACTTTATTTATAAAGACAGAACATAGTGCTAAACATAAAACAAAACAATAGACCCAAACATTTAAAACGACCCATTTATGGGTTTTAGGAGATCAGTTTGGCGTTTCAGCTTATATGTCACTTTAACTCAAGGGAGAGAACCAGATTTACTAACTATATAAGGTATCCTCACTCCCAGACCAAATGTTTAAATCTCAGTAGTTTAAAAGAAAATCCCTTTTCCCAATACTCCCGAACTGTATAAAATCAAACTACACAAAAACACTGAGTGTGACCCATATACTACTATCTTCTTATACACAAGGCTCATAATTACATACCCAATTTAATATGTCTAGTAAAACTTAATAGTAGTAATTCCAGCCTATGTTTACAGCAGCAAATTACTTCTCTCAAACCGTTCTCTTCCAAGTATTCGTACACTCACGCTCACGCAGTAACAACATGAACTTTTAAACCTGTAGACTGCCCCTCCTCCTTCTGCGTAGCAAGAAACTCCTCAACCGCCTCTCACAGCTGATTTGGTGTAGCCTTCTGATGTTCCTAGCCCAAATGTTAGAGTTCAGCAGTCAGAGAAGCACTGGCACAGTTAGAAAACAGTTGTTTTAAACAAAGGGATGCCCCCTGAGCACATTACTTTATATTTTGTTTCCTTTAACCCACTCTTAGGAAAAATCATGAAGAACCCAGTAATATAGGTGTTGGAAGGCAACATCCAGGGAGATGAAGTAAAACTGCAGCATATCGGACACATGCTTATTATTAAAAGACACTGAAAGCGTGTTAGAAGCTAGTACAGAGCTGCATTTCTTCTTGACAGCCTCAACATAGAGAATAGTGGATGGGCAACCATGCACAACCATCGTGTTGTGCCACAGAGGGGTTCAGATGACATCAGACCTTGAGGGCTAGGCTCGAAGGTCGATGTCATCCAACCTAGAGGTGGTATAAAACGCTGGTTAGGTATGAGGTTGCCCATCCACTATTTTTTATAGTGTATGTTTTTTTTTTTTTGTTTTTTTTAAAGTAGGCATAGGTTAGACATTTTATATTAAAACATTTACTTTCACATTCTTCGTTTTGTTTCCGGGGGTTGCTAGGCTCACTGTATGGTTGTCAGAGGCCAGCCGTCAGTTTTGTATAAGCGCATCTACCTATTGGTTGTTTTCTGTGTGGGGAGGGTTTTAGAAAACAAAAATGGTGGCAGTTTTGTCGCTAAGCAAGAAAAGATTTTCTCTGAGGTGTTCACTTTAAATGTTAAGTTTAAAATATCTGGTTGATCCTTTTTTTTTAGTACATTATATCTTGTTGATCATCGTTTTTTTTTTTGTTTTTACTTGGCTCACCCTGTCTTTTGGCGGAGCGTTGGTTTCCAGCAATCCTGCTGCCGCTGGCTTCAGTGTATCTGGTTGATCCTGGGGTTATTGTACTAATTAGTGCTGTGTGGTTCTGGAGCATCGGTAGTGACCATGAGCCTCTAGAGGCTTTCAAAATGTTGTTGTACCACAGTGTGGTATTATGTTCCATGACCTTTGAACTGTAGTACAACAACATTTTGAAAGGGATGGATTTCCACACACAATCACTATACACTATGACAACTGAATTTAGCAAAATGTAAGGCTGTTCAGTTAGGGCCCAGGACTGAAGACCTTACGATAGTTGAGGATTTTCTAGTAACTCCAGACCCAGTTAGCATTTTGGGGATCATATTTACAATGCAAAATCTACCCTTAACTAATTGGGAGTGAACTTTAACATGATGTGAGGCCAAGGTTAACACATGGAAGGGTTGGAAACTGTCCAAGTTAAAACGCATACATATTATAAAACAATTTTTGATCCCAAACCTAATTTATATAGGAGCAGTATTCCATTACCACTGTCCTCAAAACACATTTGTATAGCATTTTTTCAGCATGTCATGGGGCCAGCTCAATCCTATAAAGAGAGGTTATACATATTAACCTAGGAATAAAGGAGGACTGGGTATGATAGACCCAGTGGAATTTTTTCATTCTCTATTTTGGTGCCACTCTCTAAAATACCATGGAAAATTACTGATTCCCTGGTCAACGAATGGCTATGGAACAATTGGCAAACTTTCTTTTCCAAATGGGAAGATTTCCGAAATTTTCAAAATTCTTATTGATTCCAGAGTCTATGAAATCTACAGTTCAGAAATTGAACAAATGGAAGATCTCAAAATTATTTGAGACTTCATCTAGGAAACAACTGTACCAACACGTACTAGATTCTGTAGGCCCTTCACAGCCTTTGAATTTAAAAACTGTGAGGCCATAGAAAAAGGAAAGTATTAACACTTCTAAATGAAAAGCGTATTCCAGAACATATGTGGGAAATCCAGTGGTTAAGCGCACATGGGAGGCTAAATGTTCTGGGTAATAGCACAAACCTATGGAGGAGCAGTGTCCATATCTGATTGCGGAGCCTGAAGAAACAATGGAGCACTGTCTTCTACTGTGTTTATGACCAAACTTTATGAGAATTTCTAGCTAGAGTTTGGAACTTACCCTGGCTTCAAAATCTTGAGTATGAGGTTGTGATATTGGGGATTACTCTCACAGATTACTTGGAGACAATGCTGGATCCCTAACAGTATTTTCTGCAGTATTGAAATTCTACTTATGGAATGCTAGAGTACAATGGGTAATTCGGCAACAATGTATGCCTTGTACAGTCTTTAGAGTGATTTGTGAGAATGCATTAAATACAATCTATACTGCAGAAATAGACACATATAGGAACAAATTGTTAAATCATGGTGGAGAGGCCTCTCCTTTTATAAAATACAAATATATTCTTGAATATGAAAGAAAGTTTAGGAGATCATATATCTGAATGTTAACTGATAAGACCAAAAATTGCAGTTACGTTAAGAACTTACCGTAACAGTAGATCTTCGAGAGGTGCCTGCAGTAGGTTTTCATATAGGACTGCACCCTCTGGCGTCAGGTCCGCCGCGGCAAACTTGTGAATATAGCAATCATCAGCGGGGACTGCATGACGTCGAAGCTGTGGACATCAACCCGACTATAAAAGGGGTGGTCCCACGCTCTCAGTTCTTTTCCAACAGAGACCTACAGATAGGTAAGAATAGACTGGAGTAAAAACTCCTCAGATCCTGCCTCCATTCTAGTCCCAATGGGCTAGATAGGATAAAACATCAAAAACTGGGGAAGGAGGGTGGGAAACTAGACCTACTGCGGAACCTCTCTCGAAGATCTACTGTTACGGTAAGTTCTTACGTAACTGCAATATCTTACTTCCAGAGGTTCCTGCAGTAGGTCCTCACATATAGGACTAAACACCAAAAACAAACATAGGTGCATCCAGGAGGAGAAGTCACCATGAGAAATCACGACAGGAGGCCTTGCAAGACTGCAAGACCAAAGTCAGTTCTGCGCCGAGAGGCAATATCCAGACTGCAATCCTTAGTGAAGGTGTGAACAGACAACCATGTGGCGCTGCACAGATCTCTGCCGTGGACACATTCCTAAAAAGGCAGTAGAGGTCACCAAGCTACGGGTGGAGTGGCGTTGACTACCCCAGAAAGGACTTCCCATATTTCATATATGAAAATGGATGCAGTTAGCTAGCCATCGAGAGATGATCTGCTTGAAATATCCTTACCCTGGCACTGAGGAGCAAGGCTCACAGAACAGTTGGTTAGATTTCCTAACCACTTTAGTCCTGTTATTATAGTACCTCAGAATACGGTGCACACCAAGGGTGTGCAGAAGGTGTTCCCCACTGTTGGAATACTGTGGATAGTACACTGGTAATTCCACGCTCTGGTTCAAAGTGGTTTCCGAAACTACTTTGGGCAAAAGAAACATTAGTCCGAAGGACTACCTGATCTTTATGAAAAATCAAATAAGGTTCTTTACAGGCGAAGGCCTGTAATTGGAAACCCTTCTAGCCTTAGTAACTGTGACTAAAAATAAGGTCTTCAAGGAAAGGAAGTGCAAGTCACAGGAAGAAGCTGGTTCAAGCGGGGTAAGGTCAGCTTCTCAAGCATGACATTCAGATTCCATGGAGGACAAGATTCGGATCACAGGTTTTAAATGAAGGATGCCTTTCAAAACATTTGGCAATCTCCAGCTGGCCAAGGTTTTCCCTCCACGGGAGGTGGTAGGCAAGCGACTTACCATGAAAGGTGGACCTTAATGGAGGAGTAGCTAAGGCCTGCCTCAGACAGATGTGAGGTACTCTAGAACCTCGGAAGCCGAACACGAAAATGGATGCCAGCCCTTGCTTGGGCCCATATGTGAATCTCTTCCACTGCATTGCGTAAGTAGATCTGGTGGAGGGTTTTCTGGCCTCCACTAGAATATGCTAACCTCGAGAAGATACCCATAACAAGAAACTACTATGTCCACAGGTGCCACGCATGAAGGTGGAGAGACTGAAGAAAAATTACTCACCTTAGTAATGTTGTTTCTTCTAATGGAGTCTTGCTGTATTCTGACATACTGCAATGATGTCCAACCTTTGAACTGCCCGGAGATGAAAGAGTTAACTTTCCATGCCAGGCATGGAACGCTGAGCTCGAGCTCGGTTGAGACTCTGTCTGCTGCTGTTTGAAATTAAACCGTCAGATCTTTACGAGCTAAACTCACTGAGCCCTGTGTGGAAACTGTAAACTTACACTAGCCAACTGGCTACTAAATATAATAAAGAGATTTTTGGTCCCAAAGCAAAGACTCAAGTCAGGAAACCCAAAAATAAAACAAAAACACAACACCCACACACAAAACCAAGGGATGAGAAGAAGGGTGGGGCACCTCTAGGTGCCAACACTGCACCTGCCCACCCACATCCCAAAAACCCAGGTTCTGAGAGGGAGGTGGGGGTCAGAATACAGCAAGACTCCATTAGAAGAAACAACATTACTAAGGTGAGTAATTTTTCTTCAAACAACATGAATCTTGCTGTATTCTGATCATACTACGAACTACCAAGCAGTACCTCCATGGAGGAGGACAGAACCTACTTAGAAATAGGCTCTGAAGCACTGCTGTGCAAACCTAGCATCACTCCTAGCCTGGATGTCCAGAGAGTAATGCTTGGTAAAAGTGTGTACTGTTTTCCAGGTGGCTGCTTGACAAATCTCTAAGATAGGAATATCCTGGCCGCAGCCAGGAAGCAGCTATACCTCTGGTAGAGTGAGCCCTCAGGCCTGAGGGTGGGATCCTACCTAGTTTTCATAGCAAAATTGAATGCAAGAGACAATCCACCTGGCAATAGATCTCTTAGTGGCAGGTTTTCCTTACCAATCTCACCATAAGTGAGGAACAGTTGAGGAGTCAAACCTGTGACCCTTGGTGCACTCTATGTAGTAGCTAAGGGCCCTTTTCACATCCAAACTGTGCAGCCGCCTCTCCCCAGAGGAGGAATGGTCAGTGAAGTAAACAGGAAGAGTCACAGACTGGTTAAGGTGGATATCTGAAACCACCTTAGGCAAAAACTTCCTATTAGTCCTGAGGACCACCTTATCTCTATGGAAAGGGATAAAATCAGGCTCCACTGACAGGGCCTGTAACTCACGTATCGTCTGGCAGAAGTGATGGCCTGAAAACAGGTTTCCAAGTCAGTACTTAAGCTCTGCTGAGGACAAAGGCTCAACAGGGGTTGCATAAGCTGAGCAATGCAAACACTAAGGTCCCAAGCAGGGACAGGGTCCCTGAAGGGAGGATTGGTATGAAGCAATCCCTTGAAAAATTTAGAAAATACAGGACGAGCTGAAAGGGAAGAGTGTTTGCCTGCTGAAAGGAAGGCAGAGACAGCTGCCAGATGCACTTTTAGTGTAGCTGGTCTGAGTCCCAAGCTATTAAGATGAACCATGTAGTCAAGGACTGTGGGAAGGCCAGCAGACTCTGGAGAAATGTGCTTGCCAGAGCACCATATAGAAAATCTTTTCCACTTAGAGTTGTAAGTGTTTCTGGTGGAAGGTTACGAAGCCTCCAAGATATCCAAAACACCTTGAGAGAGGTAAGTCAGCAAACTCTAATTCTTCAAGAGCCAGGCCTTGAGGTTGAGAGATTTGAGATTGGATACCAGACCCTCCCTGAGCACATGTTAACAGGCTGTAATTCCTGGGAAGAGACAGGCTGAAGGTGGACTACTAAGGACAACAAGAGAGGGTACCAGGGCTGTCTGGCCCAGTCTGGAGCAATCAGAATCACCTTGCAGGGTTGAGACCTGATTTGACTAGCACCTTGAACAGGAGAGGAAGGGGAAAAGCATACAAGAACTTCCCTCCCAATTGAGAACTAAGGCATCCAGGGGACTGAGCCCAACACTGGGGGCCTGCAGCAATAGAGAGAGAGTTGGTGGTTGTCTGGGGCTGCAAAAGATCTATCTGTGGAGTGTCCCATCTGGAAAAATCACCTTCAAAACTAGGGGATCCAGGGACCATTCGTGATGGCCTTGAGATATCCTGCTGAGAGCATCTGCCAGGACATTGTCTTTGCCTGGGAGGTGTACTGCTGTAAGAGAGGTGTTCAGGGAATAGGCCACGGACCATAACTTCATTGCCTCTGTGCACAAAGCCGTAGACCGAGTGACCCTTGCTTGTTGATATACCACACTGTGGTGGTATTGTCTGTCCTGATCTGAGCTACTTTGTTCTGAACAGACTTGAAAAGCTTGAAGTGCTAGAAACACTGGTCTGAGTTCTAATAGATTGATGTGAAGCACAGATTCCTGAGGAGACCACAACCCTTGGGTGGTCAGGTCCCCAAGTGGGCTCCCCAGCCCAAGAGGGAGGCATCTGTAGTAAGGATTAGAGAATGAGACTGAGTGACAAAGGAACTCCCTGTCTTAGATTGTCCTGATCCTGCCACCACTGTAATGCCTGGATCAGGGTTCTCGTCACTGGAATCAGTTTGGTCAGAGGGTCCTTTTTCTGAGACCAAAAGGCTTTCAAGTGGAACTGAATGTCCCTCATCAGAAATCTTGCTCCCTGCACCACTGCTGTAGAAGCAGCCATGTGCCCCAGGAGCTTCAGAAAATGCCTTGCTGGTCGAGACACCTGGAGGGTGAATGAAGAGGCCAGTGAAATAAGGGTCCTTGCCCTGTCTAGGGAAGGAAGGCTCTTGCCCTTACTGTATCTAGCTCTGCGCCTATGAAGGTGAGGAGCTGTACAGGCTCTAGAACTGACTTTGAAAGATTCAGAAGGAAACCTAGAGAAGTGAGCAGTTGCTGAGTTATCTGTAGGTGTAACTTGACTTGGTCTGGAGACTGGCCTACTATGAGCCAGTCGTCCAAGTATGGAAAGATGGAGATCCTTTTCTTCTTAGGAAGGCAACTACTACTGCCAGGCATTTTGTGAACACCCTTGGAGCAGAGGTTAGGCCGGCGGCATTGCTCTGAATTGGTAATGGCCTGAGGGCAGCTCGAACCTGAGGTATTTTCGTGGAGCTTCTAATGAGAATATGGAAATAGGCATCCTGAGGTCCAGGGAGAATAGCCAGTCCCTGGCCTTAGAGAGGTAGAATCATTCCCAGAGTCACCATTTTGAACTTTGGCTTTAAAGGTGCTTGTTTAAATATCTGAGGTCCAGGATGGGCGCCATTCTCCTGTTTTTGGGGGTTAGGAAGTATCTGGAGTACAATCCTTTCCCTTTGTGTAGGGTGGAACCCTCTCTATGGCTCTCAGAGCCAAGAGGAAGAGACCTCTGCCTCTAGGGCCAGTGCCTCTGAGGAATTTGCAGGTGGAAAGGATCTGGTTCTCATCTTTGGAAATTTTCTGAAGCTGAGAACCAGTCCCTAACTTACTACTTCCAGGACCCATTTGTCTGATGTTAAAGACATCCAGTCCTAGACAAAGCCAGCCAGCCTACCCCCTACAGGTGGTGGAGAATCGGCCCTGGCAATCCCATCAGGGTGCCTGTTTGGCAGGGGCTTTAGGCTGGGGGTGGAAGCAGGCCTGCTTGTACCCCATCTGCCCTCCTCTGAAGAACCCCATGAGCATAAGCAGAGAGGAGGCCTGGGCTTGGTAGAAAGGCCTATGAAAGGCCTGCCCCTACCCTGGAATGCTGCCTCTGGGGAGTGGCTTGCCTCTCCTTGGCATGAGCACTCCTATAGGTGGTCCTGTATTCATCCATTTCTTCATGTAATTCTCTGTTTGCTCCCCAAACAGGGAATTACCTAACAAGAAAATCCATGGCCTTAATCTGGGTATCCTGAGACAGGCTAGTACATCTGAGCCAAGCCATCCTACTGAAGGGCCACAGATGTAGCCATGACTCTAGATGAAACATCACTGGAGTCCACTGCAGCATGGAATTGCACCTTGGATGCCTCAACACCATCCGCAGCCACCTGCTCCAGCTCCTTGGCAAGCTGTCCAGGGACCTGTTTAGCTAAAGCCATTACAGTGTCCCATCTAGATTTCTGATATCTAGCTGTATAGGCCATATAATTAGCCTGCCTGAGTCCCAAGAATGCTGCCATGTACTGCTTTTTTGCCATGGCATCAATCCTCCTGGAGTCCTTATCTGGGGGTGTGAAGCCAAGGGTATATATTTGCCTTATCACAGGCAGCAGCCTGCACTGCTAACATGGCTGCATTGCTGGGTAAGGAACTCCGTATCTGAGCCTGAGAAGAGTATACCTCTTGTCCACAGGAGGTATAGAATTGGAGTCTTTAAAATTTTCATTGTCTGTTTCTCAAAGGACTTATGAAGGAATAGACAGCCTCCTGGATTCTGGATATCCATCATTTCAACATAGTCAGGCTCCTCCTGGTTGTCCATAGCTTCTTCCATAGGAAGTTGCAGAGTTTCAGCCACTTTCTGTAGACATAAAATGGGAAGGGGACTCAGAAAGCCTGGGAGGAGAAACCCTGAAGGATTGTCTGGGAGATGTCGGGTCAATGGGCACATCAGACTTTCGTAATCACCATCACTATCCTCATACTCTCCTTCCTCCTCCTCCGGTTCATAGAAATCTTCTAAATTATAATCTGGAACCGGGGAACCGTCGAACCGAGGCCTAACCGATGGTGCGGTTCGGTCAGAACGAGATTAGCGATTGAACAATCCTTATCGCTGGCTATTTCATCAGCGGTCGGAGAAAAGAATCTGTGGATCCGCACCGGCTGATTTATCCTTCTTTTCTTTTAACGGAACCGACCCTCGGAGTCGGTTTTCCTTTGGGTTCGTTGAAGTATCGCCCTGGTCAGAAAGTTCCTCCTGGTTCGGTTGAACCAACCGGCTGGCCATCCGGTCAGCAGACTTCGGCCTCTCTTTCCTGAGCCTACCAACTCTCTTTTCAAGGGTAGCTGCGGAAAATTCTTACAAATCTGGCAGTCTGAATGGGGTGGTCAAACCCCAGACAATAAACACAGGTGGTGTGGGGATCAGCCTTAGCAAAGACTTCCCACATACACTACAGTGTTGAAACCCAGTGGCCCAGTTTTTCTTTTGGGTTTCTCAAACATGGCCAGTCCTAACAAAAGCATTGCCTTTTTCGGCAATCTGCCAGGCAAGACACCCTTATCGGTTCCTGACCGTGTTACGGGTCATGGAAAAAGCGTAATGAAATCAGTTTTTTTTTTTTTTAGAACCGATAAGGACCGTTACCACACTCTAAAAGTAGAATAAACTTTTTGAATAACTTGATCGGTTCAAACTGAACCGATCCCACATTTACAAGTTCCACACAGAAGAACAAGGAAAATAAACCTATCTAGTACTCACGATACCACAAACAGAGTCTGAACCGATAGGTAAACGATTAAATCAGCCAAAACCGAGAAAACTGTACTTTAATCGACAGCTTGAACGGAGCAAAGGAGAAATCTCCGAGCAACTGTTCAGTGAGGCGGAGTAAAGAATCTGACGGTTTAATTTCAAACAGCAGCAGACAGAGTCTCAACCGAAGCTCGAGCTCAGCGTTCCATGCCTGGCATGGAAAGTTAACTCTTTCATCTCCAGGGCAGTTCAAAGGTTGGACATCACTGCAATATGTCAGAATACAGCAAGACTTCATGTTGTTTGAAGGCTCAGATGTACCGAGTGCCCTGCTCCTGAGTCAGAAGGTTGTGGGAAATGGGTAAAGGAACAGGAGGTTCCAGTGCCAATTGTTGCAACAGAGGATACCAAATTTGGTGTGGCTAAAGAGGAGCAATCAGGATGGCACAAGCGCCCTCCTGTTGTAGTTTCTCAGGACCTTCTGAATGAGAGGAAAGGGAGGAAAGGCGTATAGAAATCTCCCTGTCCATAAAGAGACAGCGCGTCTGGCCAAAAGCACCATGCCCAGGAGCGGCGAGCAGAAGGCAGGGTAGTTTTGCGTTGTATGGGGAGGCGAATAGATCTATCTCTGGTCAACCCCATCAAGAAAGTTCTTCAACTACCTCTGACTTTAGCTCCCACTCGTGGGCCCTGACCACTGATCAACTGAGACTGTCCACCAGGACGTTGGTGATGCCCAGAACATGGACTGCTGTCAAGTAAAGGCTGTGCTAGATAAGCAGTACCATGCCCTCACAGCTTCTCTTCAGAGAGGATATGAAGGGGTTTCTCCCTGTTTGTTTAGGTACCAGACCCGAGGACATGTCTGTCTGGACTAAAGGGATCCCGGAACCAGCAGCGACTGGAATGCCTGGAGTGGGTAAAGAACCGCCCTGGTCTCCAGAATACTAATGTGAGCATCAGCTCCTTGTCGGACCAAGACCTTCCATCTTGTGAGACCCCAGATGGGCTCCCAGCCCAGATCTGAGGTGTCCGTGGTGAGAATTTGAGTTGGAACTGAAGGATGGAAAGAAATTCCCGAGTAGGTTTGAGATCCTGCCACCAGTGGCGATCTCTCTGAAGACTGTTGGAGATCATGACTTTTGGTTCATGTCATCAGTCTTCTGGTCCCATTGGACTCGAAGAGACCACTGGGTGACCCTCATGTGAAGCCTAGCCATGGGAACTGTTGAAATGGTGGCCATCAGTCCCAAGAGACGGAACACTGAGTGTGCTGGGATCTATCAGGCCTGTGCCACGAGAGTGGCCTGAGAAGCTAAGACCTCGGCCCGATCCGATGGCAGGAAAGCCTTGCCCTGAACTGTTTCTAGTATAGCTCCAATGAACTGGAGCCTCTGGGATGGTACTAGCTGGGACTTGGGAAAATTGACCGTTGTGCCCAGGTAAGCAAATAAGTTCAGAGTGAAGAGACCTCTTTCAGCCTGGTGGGGAGGGTGCTACGAGGAGCCAGTCGTCCAGGTGCGGAAGACATAAATGCCCTGACAGCGTAGGAGACGCCGCCACCACCGCTAGGCATTTGGTGAACACTCTGGGGCCAAAGAAAGGCCAAGAGGGAGTGCTCTGAATTGGAAATGCCTCTCCATGAAGACAAAACTGAGAAAGCGGTGGAGGCTGGGAGGATAGAAAGAAAAAATTACTCACCTTAGTAATTATGTTTCTTCTAATGGAGTCTTGCTGTATTCTGACAATTGCAGTGATTCCCCAACCTTTGAACTGCCCGGAGAACTAAGGTTAACTTTCCATGCAGGGCATGGAACACTGAAGCTCGAGCTCGGTTGAAGTCTCTCTCTGGAGTGTTTTGAACCTAAACCGTCAGATTCTTAGAGCCCAACTAAACTAAAAATTCTATGTGGAAATTGTAAAAATTCTACTAGCCAACTGGCTGAAAAGTTTCAGATTCCCAAGGAAGACTCAAGTCAGGAAACCCAAAACTAAACCCAATGTACTTAAAAAATAATAATAAATAAGCACCCAAACAAAAGGGAGGAGGGTGCCAGCAAATACACCCCTGAGGTGCAACACTGCACCTGCCCACCCACTTCCCAAAAACAGGTTCTGAGAGGGAGGCAGGGAGGGAGTCAGAATACAGCAAGACTCCATTAGAAGAAATATAATTACTAAGGTGAGTAATTGTTTCTTCAAACATGAAGTCTTGCTGTATTCTGACAATTACAGACTACCAAGCAGTACCTCAAGGAGGAGGACAGAACCTACTTTGGGAATAGGCTCTGAAGTACTGCTGTGCAAATCGAGCATCACTCCTAGCCTGGATATCCACAGAGTAGCAGCTTGGTAAAGGTATGAACTGTTTTCCAGGTGGCTGCTTGACAAATTTCTAAGAGAGAATATCCTGGCCGCAGCCAGGAAGCAGCTGTACCTCTTGTGGAATGAGCCCTCAGGCCTGAGGGTGGCGTTTTCCCGTTTTATAGCAGAATTGTATACAAGACACAATCCACCTGGCAATAGATCTTCCTGGTGGCAGGTTTGCCCTCCACTTCTCCATAAGTGAGGAACAACTGGAGGAGTCAAACCTGTGACCCTTGGTACGCTCTATGTAGTAACTAAGGGCTCTTTTGACATCTAAACTGTGTGCCCTCTCTCCTGAGGAAGAATGCTCAGTGAAGAAAACAGGAGATACACAGACTGGTTTAAATGGAAGTCTGAAACAACTTTGGGCAAGAACCTTCTATTTGTTCTAAGGACCACTTTATCCCTGTGAAAGGAGATAAAATCAGGTTTCACTGACAGGGCTTGCAATTCACTGATATGCCTGGCAGAGGTAATGGCTGCCAAGAACACCAGTTTTCCAAGTCAAGTACTTTAGCTCTGCTGAAGACACAGGCTCAAAGGGGGGGTTGCATAAACTGAGCAACGCAAACATTCAAATCCCAGGCAGGGGCAGGGTCTCTAAAGGGGGACTGGTGTGAAACAATCCTTTAAAACATTTACAGAACACAGGGCGGGAAGATAGTGAGGAAGGCTTCCACAGACAAAAATGCAGAAACAGCTGACAAATGTACCTTGAGGTAGCTGGTCTGAGGCCTAGGCCATTAAGGCGGACCATATAATCCAGAACCGTAGGCAATTCAGCAGCGTCTGGAGAAATATTCTTCTTAGAACACCAAATGCTGAATCTTTTCCATTTGGAGTTGTAAGTCTTTTGGTGGAGGGCTTAGAAGCCTTGAAGATGTCCAGAACCCTTGGGAAAGATGCAGATCTGCAAACTCTAACTCTTCAAGAGCCATGCCTTGAGATTGAGGACTGAAGATTGGGGTACCAAATCCTCCCCTGAGAGGATGTTAACAGGTTGTAATTCCTGGGAAGAGACAGGGTGAGATGGACTGCCAGGGACAGCAACAGAGGTACCAGAGCTGTCTGGCCCAATCTGGAGCAACCAGAATCACCCTGCAAGGTTGAGACCTTATTTGGCTAAACCTTTGAACAGGAGTGGGAAGGGAAGGCATACAGAAACTTCCCTTGCCAATTCAGAATCAGGGCATCCAGGGACTGGAGCCCAAGACTGGAGGTCTGCAACAAAGAGGAAGTTGGTGATTGTCTGGAGCTGCAAAGAGATCTATCTCTGGAGTGCCCCACCTTGAAAAAATCACTTTCAACACCTGAGGTCCAGGGACATTCGTGATGGCCCTGAGAAATCCTGCTCAGTGCATCTGCTAGCACATTGTCCTTGCCTGGAAGGTGAACTGCTACAAAAGAGGCTTGCAGGGAATAAGCCTGGGACCACAACTTCATGGATTCTGTGCGAGGCCGTGGACCAAGTGCCTCCTGCTTGTTGATATACCACATGGTGGTAGTGTCTGTTCTGACTTGAACCACCTTGTTCAGAACTGACTGTGAGAATGCTTTTAGAGCTGAGAAAACTGCCCTGAGCTCTAGAAGATTGATGTAGAAGGATTCTTGGGGGACCACAGGCCCTGGGCATGAGGGACCCCAGGTGGGCTCCCAGCCCAGAAGAGAAGCATCCGTGGTAGGACCACTGAACAAGGCTGAGCAACAAAAGGAACACCTTGCCTTAAACTGTCCTGATCCTGCCACCACTGAGGGCTTGGATCAAGGTCGGAGTCACTGGAATCAGTTTGGTAAGAGTCCTTTCTCTGAGACCAGTAAGCTCTCAGGTGGAACTGAATATCCCTCATCTGGAATCTTGCCTCTTGGACCACTGCTGTTGAAGCTGCCATGTGGCCCAAGAGCTGAAGAAATCCTTGCTGGTCGAGACACCTGAAGACTAAAGGAAGAAGCTAGCTCCATAAGAGCCCTTGCCCTTTCTAGAGGAAGAAAGGCTCTTGCTCTGAGTGTGTCCAGTTCTGCCCTATAAGGTAAAGCTGGACTGGTTAGAACTGACTTGGGAAGTTTGAGAAGAAATCCTAGGAAGTGAGCACTTGCTGGGTCACTTGCAGGTGAGACTTGACTTTGTCTGGAGACTGACCCACTAATAGCCAATCGTCCAGATAAGGAAATATGAAATCTTTGCCTTCTTAGAAAGGCAACTACTACTGCCAGGCACTTGTGAAAACCCATGGAGCTGAGGTTAGGCCAAAGGGCATTGCTCTGAACTGATAGTGGCCTGAGGGCAACTTGAACCTGAGGTACTTTCTGTGGGAGCACCTGATGAGAATGTGAAAATAGGCATCTTTGAGGTCCAGGGAGGCTAGCCAGTCCCTGGCCTTAGAGAGGGAAGGATTATTCCCAGAGTTATCATCTTGAACTTTGGTTTTAAAAGATGTTTGTTCAGATATCTGAGGTCTAGGATGGGTCGCCACTCCTGTCTTTTGGGGATCAGGAAGCACCTGGAGTACAGTCCTTTGCCCCAGTGTAGGGTAGGTACTCTCTCTATAGCTCTTAAAGCTAGGAGAGAAGAAACCTCTGCCTCTAGGGCAAGGGTTTCCAAAAGATTTGCAGGTGGAAAAGATCTGGCTCCCATCTTTGGAAATTTTTTGATGCTGAGAAAAGTCCCCGGCTTACTGCTTCCAGGACCCACTTGTCTGATGTAATAGACATCCAGTCCAGGACAAAAGTAAGCCAGCCTGCCCCTACTGGAATGGGAGTCGGCCAGGCAGACCCATCAGGTGTCTGCCTGGCAGGACTTTAGACTGAGGGGTGGATGCAGGCCTGCTCATCCCCTTCTGCCTCTCCCTCTGAAGAACCCCGACTCGGAAATGAAGAAGAAGAGGCCTGTGCTTGGTAAAGGCCTTTGAAAGGCCTGCCCTGCCCCTAGACTGCTGCTTTGAGGAGCTGCCTGCCTTTCCTTGGCCTGAGCACTCCTGTATTCGTCCATTTTTTCATGTAATTCTCTGTCTGCACCCCAAACAGAGAATTACCCACTACAGGAAAATCCATAGCCTTAGCCTGGGTGTCCACGAGAGGCCAGTACATCTGAGCCAAGCCATCCTCCGAAGAGCCACAGATGTAGTCATGACTCTTGATGAGACATCATTAGAGTCCACAGCAGCATGAAATTGCACTTAGATGCCTCAATCCCATCTGCAGCCACCGCCTCCAGCTCCTTGGCTAGCTGGGGAGGCCTGTTTAGCCAGTGCAGTGTCCCACCTGTACTTCTGGTACCTGGCTGTATAGGCCACGAAATTCGCCTGCCTGAGTCCCAAAGATGATGCCATGTACTGCTTCTTTGCCATGGTATCAATCTTCCTGGAGTCCTTGCCAGGGGTGTGAAGCCAGGGAATATTTGCCTTGTCACAGGCAGCAGCCTGCACTACCCAACATGGCTGCATTGCTGATATAAGAACTCGGTGTCTGAGCCTGACAGCGTATACCTCTTGTCCATCCTTTTATCCACAGGAGGTATAGTGTTAGGAGACTAAAATTTTTGTGTCTGTTTCCCAAAAGATTTATGGAGGGAATAGACAGTCTCCTGGACTCTGGGATATCCATCCTCTCTACATAATCAGGCTCTTCTTGATCTTCCACAGCCTCCTCCATAGGAAGCTGGAGGGTTTCAGCCACTTTCCTGTAAAACATAAAATGGGAAGGAACTCAGAAAGCCTAGGAGGAAACACCTGATGGTCTGTCTGGGGAGATGTCGGTTCCACAGACACATCCAGACCTTCACTTACATCATAATCCTCAAATTCCTTCTCTTCCAACTCCAGTTCATAAAAATTCTTCCAGGGTATACTCTTGAAACTGGGAACCAACGAACCGAAACCCTGCCAGAAGGAGCCAGATCAGTCAGAACGGACGGAGCGATTCCACAATTTGAATCACACTGGCTATCTCTTCAGTGATCGGAACATGAACCTCTGGATCCGAACCGGTCGATTTATCTGCGTTTTCTTGTTGTCAGAACCAATCCCTCGGAATCGGCTCTCCTTTTGCCCGAAGAAGTATCGCCAGAGGGCACTCCTCCTGGTTCGGTCGAAACCGAACCGGGTTTGCCATCTGGGTCAGCGGACTTCTCGGCCTCCTTTTCCCTCAGTCTACCTAATCTCTTCTCGAGGGTAGATTTGGGAAAATTTTTACATATTTGGAGTCTGAATCAAGGTGGTCAAACCCCAGACAATAAACACAGGTGGTGTGGGATCGGCCTTGGCAAGACCTCCCACACTCACTGCAGTGTTGAAACCCAGTGGGCCTGTTTTTCTTGGGTTTCTCAGACATGACCAACCCTAACCAAACTTACCCTTTTTTCGGCAACGCCAGGCAAGACACCTTATCAGTTCCTAACCGTGTCACGGTATTGAAAAGAACAGTTTAAACACTTTTTTTTTTTTTTAGAACCGATAAGAGCGGTAACCACACTAAATATAGCAAAATCACAATCAAATGGTCGGTTCAGCTGAACCGACCACACTACAAAGTTCCACACAGAAAAGTATAACAATTCCTATCTAGTACTCCGGCACCACAGACAGAGACTGAACAGACTATGCGTATACTTTTTTCGGTTTAAACCGATGAAAACTGAAAACTTTAACCGACTTTGAACCGAGCTGAAGGAGAAATCTCTGGGCGACCATTCAGTGGTAGATAAAAAAATCGGTTTAGGTTCAAAACACTCGGACAGAGACTTCAACCGAGCTCGGGCTCAGCGTTCCACGCCCTGCATGGAAAGTTAACCCTTAGTTCTCTGGGGCAGTTCAAGGTTGGGAATCACTGCAATTGTCAGAATACAGCAAGACTTCATGTTGTTTGAACTAGCAGATTCTGCTGAAGAATCACAGGACATTGTCCTTCCTGGGAGATGGGACAGCTGACAAGTGCACATCTACTGAGTAAGCCAGACCTGACCTGGACAGACTGAACCTTGACCTGTGGTAAAGCGACTGAAGAGCTTTTTTCCCTATTATGTTTTTATCTGGGGGTTTTCCCGTCTGTCTGCTCCCTCTCTGGGCAGGCACGTGCATGCCATGTTCTGAGGCGCCTCCCAACTTGCCACCCCGACCTCACCCGGTGGCACCAGAACTATTTGGGGGGCAGCCACCCAGGAGAGGAGAGCTGTCGTTGGGCTGCTTGATACTGCTCCCCCACCATGTGGCAGCACCTGAGTGGTTTCCAAACCGGGTCACTGGTGTGACGAGGTGTGGCATCCAGCGCCTCAACCCTCAGGCGCCGGCACGACTGAAGCTAGAAACACTGCTCTTAGTTCCAGCAGGTTTATATGCTCCCCAGACTCCCAAGACCATACTCCATTTACTGTCAGGTCTCCCAGGTGGGTACCCAAGCCCAATATGGAAGCATCTGTTGTCAAGACAACTGCAGGAGTCTGTACCTGAAAAGGTACCCTTTCTCCAAGGTTGCCCTTGTCCTTCCACCAATCTAAGTCTTGTAACAGGATTTTGTGACAAGCACCAGCTTGGAAAGGGCTGTCGTTTTTGAGACCAATGGGCCGTAAATGGTACTGAATGTCCCTTATCTGAAATCTTACTCCTGGAACCGCTGCTGTGGGGTGGAGGCCATATACCTAGAAGCTGAAGGAAGTGCCTACTGACCTGGGCTGACCTATGGCAAAGGAATTTGCCAGGTCCACAAGGTTTCTCTCCTTTCCTGGGTAGGAAAGCTTTGCCTTATAGGGCATCCAGTTGTGCTCCTATGAACTACACTGGTTCTGTCTGAGACTTTAACACGTTTATGAGGAATCCTAATCCTCTAGAGTACTCTGAGTCAGGAGGAGTGAGTCCCAGACCCATTGGTGACTTTCTCACAACCAACCAGTCATCTAAGTAAGGAAAGACCACTCACCCTTTTCTTCTGAGGTGTGCTGCCATGACGCCAAGCACTTTGTGAACACTCTGGGAGCAGATGACGGCCCTAATGGGAGGGCTATGAAGTGGTAGTGACCTGAGGAAGCCTGAACCACAGGTATTATCTGTGACTGGGCCTGACTGGAATGTGAAAATCGCGGGTCTTTCAGGTCCAGGGATGCCAGCCAATCCTTCTGCTGAGTGATGGAATAACTGTGGACAGGGTGACCATCTTGATTGTCTTTTTTCAGATGCTTGTTCAGAAATCTAAGGTCCAGAATAGGTCACTATTACCCAATTTTCTTGCGTGTAAGAAAGTACCTTGAGTAAAGGCCCTTTCCCCACTCGGAAGGAAACATGGAAACATAGACTTTGCGGCAGATAAGGACCGCTTAGCCCATCTAGTCTGCCCATTTCCCTACCTACAGGATAGGCCACAGATCCTAGTTAACCAACAGCCTATTTCTTCCTACCCCGACAAGAATTGCTTTATGTCTGTCCCATGCATTTTGAATTCTCCCACAGTTTTAGACCCCATAACCTCCTCAGGAAGGCTGTTCCATGCATCCACTACCTCTCTGTGAAATAATACTCTCACATTGCCCTGACCCATCTTTAAATTGTGTCCCCCTTGTTCTTGCACGTCTCTTTTTCTGAAAGATGCTACCCTCTTGGACTTTGTTGATTCCACTGAGGTACTTAAAAGTTTCTATCATGTCCCCTCCTTCTTTCCTCAAGGGTAAACATATTAAGCTCCTTTAGTCTCTCCTCGTATGGCTCCTCTTGCAGACCCTGCACCATTTTGGTGCCCTCTTCTGGACTGCCTCTATCCTGTCTATGTCCTTGCGGAGATGGGGTCTCAGAACTGGATGCAGTACTCCAGATGGGGTCTCACCAGTGTCTGTACAGAGGGATAACAACTTCCTGTTTGCTGCTGGTGATGCCTCTCCTATGCATGCCAGTATACCCCAGCCCCTTACTGCCTTCTCACATTGTTTGCTAACCTTAAGGTCATCTGATATGATTACCCCAGGTCCCTTTCCTTTTTGTTGTTGTTACTACTCCCCCAATTGTGTATTCTTCCCTGGGTTCTTGTTTCCCAGGTGCATTATTTGCACTTCTCTGCATTGAATCCAAGCTGCCATACTTCTGACCATTCCTCCAACCTTGCCAAGTCCCTTCTCATCCTTTCCACGCCTCCTTGTGTATCAACTCTGTTGCAGATCTTTGTGTCATCTGCAGAGACATACTTTCCTTCCAGTCCTCTGCAATGTCACTGATGAAGACATTAAAAGGACTGGACCCAGTACTGAACCCTCACGTGTACCCACTAGTAACCCCTCTTTCTTCAGGTGGACTCCATTTACAATTACCTTCTGTGTCCTGTTGTCCAGCCAATGTTTTTCCCAGGCTGGTTAATTTGACTATTAGTCTTTTGTGTGGGACTGTGTCAAATGCCTTGCTAAAGTCTAGGTAGGCCATGTCCACAGCCCCTCCCTGGTCTACTACTTTGGTCACCCAGTCAAAGAAATCTATTAGATTCGTCCTGACATGACCTTTCCCTCTGAACCCATGCTGCCTTGGGTCCTGTACCCCACTGGCCTCTAGGTACTCAACAATTCTTTCCTTCAAAAGTGACTCCATCACTTTCCCTACCACAGAGGTCAAACTGACAGGTCTGTAGTTTCCTGCCTCTGTCTTGCTCCCACTTTTATGAAGGGAATCCATCCACGTTCCTCCAGTCCTCGGGTACCACACCATCCTCCCATGATTTATTAAAAGAGTAGCCAGTGGTTTCACTAGTTCCCCCTTAATTCTTTTAGAATTCTGGGGTGAATTCCATCAGGCCCCACTGCTTTGTCCACCTTCAGTTTTAGGTTCTTGCAGAACCCTTTCTTCTGTGAAAGGACTGGGATCGACCCCCTATCAAGAGTGCTTCTGTTAATTGGATTAGGCACTTTCCCTCCTCTTTTATGAATACTGAGCAGAAATATTCGTTCAGTATCCCTGCTTTTCACTGTCCCCCTCTGCCCACCCACCGCTCATTCTATTCAGCCTCACTATCCCTCCCTTTGTCTTTCTACGCCGCTGATGTACCTATAAAGGTTTTATCCTTCTTAACCAAGTTGGTCATCTTTTCCTCAGTTTGGGCCTTTGCTATTCTGACTTCCCTCCTACTTCCTTCTGCCTTAACTAAGTACAGCTCAAAGGAGGCACTCTTTCTGCAGCTTATTGCCACAAGTAGATTTTGACATCCATTTCCAGCAGAATTCTCCCCGCTGGATAGGAAGGGGTGAAGTGACTGCGACAGACAGTTTGGGGAACATTCTGAATGGCACAGTGAGGCCTTGGCCCACTACTTCCAGGACCCATTTGCCTGTGGTGATGTCTTCCACTCCTGAAAGAAATAAACATCCTTCCTCCTACTGGTAATGAGTTGGCAACTTGGACATACACATTAGGGATTCTGTTTTGGCTGAGCCTTAGAGGGCGAAGCCTGGTCAGCCCTTCGAGAAGCTTTTCTTCCTCTGCCCTGAGTAACTTCTCGCATGGGAGCAGTCATAGGGCATGGGGTAGAAAGGTCTTGGATAAGAACCTCTACCCCTAACCCATGTGCCCCTAAGATGTGTGCACATACCGCGAGCAGTCAGAAATAACCCACACACAGCTTCAGTAGTAGCGCCAAAGCAGCTGACAGGGCTGCTCATGTTCATGAAGGAGTGACTACAGTCATCACTCAGATTTAAGACTCAGACAGCAGGACATGAAAGTGAATGGGAAACATTATACTGCCCACCCTGAGGAATACAACCATTAACTTTAACAAGCCAGCAGTTAACAAGCCAGACATCTCGTTCTTGCTCCACTTATTGAACAATGGAACCGACCTGCAAAATTCCAACCAATTGGCTTTGCAGTTACAGCTATGTTTTCAGCTTGACACCTCTTTTCAGTAAGACAGTACTTAAAATGAACAGTATTCCCTGCTGTTCACAGAAATGGTATGTTTTATTTGTTTGGTAGATCCCCAACAAAGTAATGAGAGATTCTCTAACATAGGGTGTATATTCTATTATTTCAGTTTTAAAGTTGCACAACTTCAGTGTAATCTGCCTCCACCCCAAGCAGCGTCTCACATACAAAATGTTTTTATAATGGATTTAAAGCCTCACCGTTGAAAGCGTGTTCATTTTTTCAGTACAAGAAAATGGGAAAACTATAGTTTTGTTTACAATAAAAGCATCAAAGCAACCTACTGTTTGTGTCATTTTTTATGTATTTGTTGGGGGCTGGGATGGGTAAACCTTCTCAATTAACAGGCTGAGACACTGACTGTGCATATGTCTAGAGAGATGAGATTACGCTTCTCTTTAAAACAGGGTCTCACATTATACACACATTTGAGATTCAATGAATCAATGCTTTAAGGTTGCCCATGTTGGCTACATGGGGATAGTAATTCTAAAATGGACAACAGGAAATAGCAGCACAAAAATGTTCTTTTCATTTTATTTCATAAATTCAGACTGTGCTTAGTATGGATCCAGAATGGAAGAGAAATACAGTCTCCTAAATGCATCTCCTCTCTCATATCACACTGAATCACTCAGTACATTGCAAACATACATTTTAAAACCCCCACTGAGCTTGACAATAACCAGCATAGTTATTGTAAACCATACCTATGGTAAATGACATCACATACAATTATGCATGCAACCATCAAAGATCCCATTGCTAAGTACTGCTTTAAGAAGCTGTCCAACCCTGAATACCACATTGCCATAACAGTATTAAATGATGTACTTTTGGAGTTGGCAGAGTTGTCTAAGATGTTTCAGAAAGTGGTCTAACAGTTGAAGCTATACAGATTGCTAGGGCAAAATAAAAAGATCAGAAGCCAGTACCTGGGTGAAACTGTCTACTGGAGACCACCAGTAAAACTGTTTTTGGCTAATTGCACAGCTGAAGTAAGCACAACAGCAATTTTGCAATTCATTGGCCTGTTATGTAACCATCTGGACAGCTGATTTCCTGCAGGTGAACTTTCTGACTGATCTGCCTTTGATTTTGCAGCAATGTCACATTGCAGCTTTGAGTTTGGCTTATCAAATATTGAGACTGTACAGCAAATATCAGGACTATTCATTTTCATCAGTGGACCAGGCAGAAATTTTTGCCAGTACGACTTCAGATTTATAGTTACTGAAAAATAAAGGGAGGATCAGTAAAATCCTTTACCGACATGATCCTCTTTGCTTTGACTAACATGCAGTACAGCATGGTGGCGAAACTTATTGATATATATGCTACATTCCAAGCTAAACATGAAGCTACAGTATCATGTATGAGGTTCTACACAGTCTTATCCTTCCCTAGAAGAGATTCTCCATAGGGAGGTGCAGAGTGAGAAGCTACGATAGTAGAGAGTAAAATCTTGGGAGTGATAGAGGATGGCGTGACTGAAGCAGAGAGAAGTATGGCTGAGTAGGGACCATAACTATCCTTGGGTGGAAGGTTTCACCAAGGATTCTCATAGAAAGTTAGGAAGATTTGTTGCTGCTCTTCAGAAGAGCATTAGGATTTATATCTCCAGAAATATGGTGGAGTCCATAACGTTATATGAAATCCTGAGCCCACAACACAGATTGATATTACATTTAAAAATCCTCATACTAGCAGCTTGTTTTCTCTGGCCAGCAAGCTGGATTGTTTGGGAATACATTTAGTTAATATGTTAGACTTGGGTGAAGTCTTTTCATGGTTTAAACAGACTAAGGATAGTCCAGAATCAATCTTAGAGGCAAATAACCCCTGATTGACTTTGGAAACCTAACTAACCCTAATACCTACTACGCTGACAGTTATTGATTCAGCCTGACAAATGCAGCCTGTAGATAATATCAAACAAATGAACTCTGAATGCCAGCTAGATTTGGATAAGGGAGCTGGGGCTCGAGATGTGGATGCCCTTTCTTTGCTTTCATGGAATATTGAGGGCATCCATCTTAAAATAATTGACCATGAAGTAGTGAGATTTCTGGATAATTTTGATATTACTGGACTGCAAGAAACAGTGTACATAAAATGTAACTCACAAATTGGCTGGATATTCTGTCTTTACTCTGTCAGCAACTAAAGATAAAAGTTTGGAAGGTTTAAAGGGGTATTTCCTTTTTATCAAAACTTTGCTAAATTTTCAGATCACTAACATTTCTACTAAGTCAAAGGGTATTTTGGCTCTAATGATTAGCAAGGGACAAGAGCAGATCATTCTCTGCAATATATACTTGCCCCTCGCAATAGAGCTACTGATCCACGACCTTTTCATATAGGATCTGAAAATGGCACTTGACAATTGTCAGATAAGAGTATACCTTGTCCTATAATTATTTTGGGAGACTTTAATGCCAGAATTCCTTCTCATTTCTTGAAGGATGTATATTCAGATATGATCCATACAATATCTATAATTAATTCAAATATCTCATATACTAGGACTGCTCAGGATCTAAAATCTAACCTCAGAGGTAGGAAATTGCTAGCGGGCTTGGCCAGTAGAAATTTCTGTATTTTAAATGGTAGAACTCAGGTCAATCTAGTCAGATCCTTAACATGTAGAGGACCTACTGGTTCTTCAACCCCTGATCAGGTTTGGACCAATTTGGAAGCAGTAAAACTGATCCAAAATTTAGAGGTCATGGATAGATTGGAATCAGCACACTGTGCTATTTTAATTAACATCAAATGCCCTTTTGGAACTTTAGGAGTGAGGCACAACAGGAAGAGAGTCTGGAAGTCACAAACAAGAGAAGGAATGGATGGGAGCCAATTCATCAAGCTAGTTTCAAAGAAATTCTTAGTACAGGTGTCTTAGGTGATAATCACGAGTTGGTCCTGGACAAAAGTAAGACCTTTAATACTTTGCAGAATTGGGAAACTATTCATTCTTTACTTGGACCTAGATGTAAAACAACGTACCATCCTAGGTCCCTTTATAAAACGTCTTAGTTTAATTCGGTATGCCTACAGGCAAAGAAAGTTTGGAGGAAAACTAAGACAGCATAAGAAGAAAAGAAATAAGTCTGCTGCAGATTTTAAATTGCTAAAGACTGAAAGAGAAAAATATGGAAAATTCTCGAGCAGGAGAGACATAAACATACTCAGGGACTTTGGGAAAAACTGAAGCAGGCTGTTTTGGATAGGGATGGAAGGCAATTTGGAATATTGTTGCCCAGGGATATAATAGATATGGCAACAGGATTGAAGCCTATATTACACCTGAAGTTTGGGCATCTTATTTCTCCAAGCTCTATTATTCTTATGAAGAGCACGAGACACCTGATGCTTTCAAAATACAGGAGGATGAAATTTTCCAAGACCTATCTTGATCAAAGAGGATGAATTCCAGATGGCACTGATTGGACTTAAGGCAAATAAAGCACCAGGGCCAGATGGGGTCTTAGGTGATCTCTATAAGGTTTTACCAACTGATGGATTTCTTTTGTCTTTTGCTGTTTAATGACCAGGTTCAGGGTACTGTTACCCTGCCAGTTGGGCAGGTAGTGTTATCTTCCCAATTTTTAAAAAGAGTATCCGAATGACCCAAGGATGTATAGGCCTATTAGTCTGATAGCTGTTTCACAAAGATTTTCTCTAGGATAATTTTGGGTAGATTGCTGTCATGGGTCAAAGAGAACTCAGTATTGAATGAGGCACAGAACAGTTTCAGAAGGACTGTTCTACAGTACAACACTATTGTGTGCTTCAGCACCTGATCTGGAAGTATACTCAAGTGAGAAAAAACAGATTATATTCGCTGTTTTGTGGAATTCTCCTCTGCCTTGACAGCATTAGTAGAAAAAATCCTTTGGGCTACATTAAGGATCTGAAGTTGGAGACCTCACTTGATGTTATTAACAGACTCTATGAAAATATGTGGGCAAGGGTCCAGTATAATCAATATGGTCATCTAACTGATAAATTTGAGACAAATGTGGGAGGCAGACAGGGGTGTATTTGGCCCACTCTATTTAACATCTACATTAATACAGTCTTGGATCAGCTAGGTAAACTCATATTTTCATACTCCAAAAATTAGTGGTCAAAGGATTGAATGTTTAGCATATGCAGACAATTTAGTCTTTCTCTACTTCAGTTCTAGGTCTTAAAGAAAACTGGCTCACTTTGAATCTCTCTGTTCTCAATGAAAACTAAAAGTTAATCTCGGCAAGACCAACACTGTAGTTTTGGCTCTCAAACCAAGAATACGGTAGGCTTTAGGCTAAACAGTAACCATATAGACACTGTTAAGTGTTATGACTATTTAGGTGCCCGTTGCCTATAGCCTATCTTGACCAAAACATTTGGAGGCTATTCAATTTTAAAATGGGATCTTCTGTAAATGCCCTAAAAATATGTAACAGAAAGATGGGGAAGTCATCGGTGAGAGGGTATTAAGAGTTGTTAATGCCAAAATAAGAACGAGCATTATATATGCCCTGAAATATGGGGTTATATTAAGGTTAGAGAATTAGAAATAATTCTGCATAAACTCTATAGATACATCTTAATATTTTTAAATGGAACTCCAAGCTGTATTCTTGCCTTGGAGGTAGGACAACGTTCCTTGACTTCTCTCATCTGTGAATGACAGATTCTCTTTCTGTTGAAACTTTTCTTTTGCCCCAGCAAAGATATCCCAGAATGTGTGTAGTGGAAGCCATCAAACTGGCCAGCATGGGATATGTACATCCCTTTATTCAACTTAGTAAGGAAACAATAATGCCGGCGGATTGGGACACCTCTTATATAAAATTTACAGACCATTTGAGGAGATTAGGCATGATGTCAAATTGAGGCTTATTGGCTTAAGACATAAATTCTTTCTATGTTCAACTCTCCAAGCTTAAGCTATATGGATTTTATAAAAAGCTAAGAGTTCATGGGGATATGAGCCATATCTCTCTTTTTAACCTGTCCTAAACAAAGAAGAATCTATACAAGATTCGAACTGAAAACTATAATGCTCAATGTATTCATTTCAGACAAAATAGAGGGTACTTTTTCCACATTGTAAATGTGGAGTGGAGACTATAGATCTCAAACATGTGGTACTCTTTGTGTCCTACGAAGAATCAACTAGGAAAACTGCTGGGGATCTCGGCCTCCCCTGGAGGATCTTTTGGAATATTTGTTTACTGTGAAAGAGAAGAACATGGAAGAGATCTTTACAAAATATTTAATCTCAACTCATTTGTAAAGTGTATTAAGGAGACTTGAAGTCCTGTGAGGTTTTTATGTGAAAAGGTACTCTGTTAAATTGAACTGCACTGTAAATATATTTAAGGTCCTTGTTGATTTATTTATTGTCTATTTATATTTAGTATGTATTTTGTCATGATTTTAGTATATTGTAACTGCTTTATGCTGAACAATAAATTGTACTACTACTACATTCCAAGCTTCTAATGCTGACTGTGAAAGAGGCTTCAGCCTCATGAACTGCATTAAAGCAAACAAAAAACCGCTTGGAAGAAAGCCATTTAGATGTGTTGATGTGAACAAAATTGTTTTTAACATCTGGTGGAAAAATGGATCTTAATAAAATATAAGTTCACTGGAAGAATGGGAAAGACAGGAGAGAAAAACAGTAAATGTTGATTTCTTAGCAATGCATCATCAGCAGCACCCTTTTAGATACATGAAAGACTCTTTAAAATGTACGTGGTTTACACGTTTCCAGTTCATACTGTTATGGCGCACAATGCATCCAAGCTTCGGACTGTGTCAGAATCTATATTTAGACTTTGCATTGAGTATTTGGTTATATTTTCTACTGTTTACTGGCAATAAAATATATCACTTGTTTGGGCCACCAATTTGCTACATGAATCAATTTTTTTGCACAAAGTGCCACACACACAATCAGCCCACCCACAGAGACTAAAAATTAGAGGAACACTACCCTAACTCCCTTCCTGAGGCTTGTAAAATGCCAAAGGCTTCCCCTTTTCAGGTGTTGTTTTTGTACGTCGTTTTGTACTCTTGAAATGTTTTCATGTATGCCTCTGTTTTATCCCCAAAGAGGGAGTTATTCTCACACGGAAAATCCATGGCTTTTTTGTCTGGGCATCGAAACAAATCAGATGTCCTAAGCCAAGCAAATCTCCTGAGAGAGAGCATGGGCCATAGCACTAGAAGCAGCATCACTGGTGTCCAGTGCCATATGGAACTGGTACTCAGTGGGATGCAGGGCAGTCCTAGCTGTGTCAGCTAAGTCCTGACCCGGGTCCCCTGGATTCTGTCACACAAGGCCAGGACTGCATTCCAGAGGTCTTTCTGGTACTGGACCATGTATGCTATGTATGCAGCCTGCCTCAAGAGCAAAGAGTCAGCAGTGTACATTTTCTTGCCCACACTGTCCAGTTTCCTGGAGTCCTTGTCTGAAGGCTGGGAGGAGGGGAATACTGGCCTTGCCAAGCAGCCGCCTGGACCACACCCTCATGGTCACAGTGTGTATAGAGGTACTCAGCCTAGTGTCTGTCTAGCTTGTACTTTTCTGTTTTCTTGTCAACCTCTGAATAGATGTAGGGGACTGAAGTACCTTAGAGGTTGCCTTCTTTAGTGACTTATGCACCAGTTAAGATCAATCTTTAGTGGGGCCCATACCCATCATGCCCCAAAATCAGCCTCCTCTTCATCCTCTTCAGAATCCTGTGAGGAGAGTGTCAGGGGTAGTAGCCATGTGTCTCACAAAGACACAGTGTAAGGAATAGTCCTCCTGCTCCCATGAATGAGGCCTAAATTCCTGGTCGGAGAAACCGTCCAGTTCAATAGGTTCCCCTCATCATCATGTTCTCATAATATAAACCATCACCCAATGCCCTGGAATGGTACCAGAGGCTGAGGAGAAACCGTAAACCCATAAGGGCTCTCATGGCCTGAAAAGCTTGGAAAAATTGTACAGAATTTGTCATGTCGTCCTGAGAGGGCATTTTACTTTGTCCACTGGCATCTCCTTTTGCTCTTCAGCAGGAGGGCAGTGGCACATTCTTTATGTCTGACCTTGTCTACTGGCGTCTCTTTGCCTTTCAGCAGGAGGCAGTGACATGTTTCTCTATTTCTTTTGGCAGGAACTGATTCAGTAGAAGCCTGCTCTGAAGGTCTTTTTGTTTTTCAGATTGGCCCTTAGAGGGTCCAGGGTCTTGCTATGTCAAGGACCCTATTCTGCATACTTAGGTGACCCAGAAATGGACTGAGATGCATAATTAGCTCCTTTTCTTTTGACAAAACTTGTTGATAAATCCACAAATAATGACGTATTGACCTG
Source organism: Neoceratodus forsteri (assembly GCA_016271365.2). Classification (NCBI taxonomy): domain Eukaryota; kingdom Metazoa; phylum Chordata; order Ceratodontiformes; family Ceratodontidae; genus Neoceratodus; species Neoceratodus forsteri. The sequence continues at coordinate 427,955,434 of CM028138.1, forward strand.
GACCAAGCAACAATGCACAAGACGTGAAGGCTATCTAGCCACTAATAAATAACCAAAGCAAAGCTAGAGTAACCAGTTCAGGGTCCGTGTTCTTCAGCATCTGCCCAACATGCCAATGGTCAGGCAGAAATGACAGTTAGGAGAAGTCACAGGAGAAGAATGCGTAAACTCTTTTTTTTTAAACTGCAACTTGCATTTCGGTTCCCAGAAACAGAATCGAAACGACACTCAGCAGCAGAGAAAAGAAGAAACATTTTATAAATAAATCTTAATTTGAAATAAAAACACCACTAAAGACTGTCAGCAGTAACCACGGAGCTCTCCGCTCCAGGGACCTCGGTGGACCAGAGAACTCTTTACTAAATTAAAGAAAACAGAGAAAAAACCCTTAAAACTAAGGAAACTCGGAGAAGGCTAAAATAAAGCGAATAAAAGATACTTGTTCACACCATCACTAATGAAACGAGTTGCTGAACAGAGCCTTTAGGCGACTTGCTTCTGCAGGTGGAGAAAGATCTGATGTTGGGCTGCGGAACACAGACACACCTATAGGGCAGAGGTTTGAATTTCATTCCAAATTCTATCCACATGCTCAGGGCAACTTCACCTGCTGGGCTCACTACGAACAGTCAAGCATAATGAGGGATTCCTGGGGTTTGAAACATATTTTTTTCACATGGTAATATGTAACCTTGACCAATGCAACAAACTTCTTTTCACAAAATAATCAGAATTAAGACTAACTGTTGTAGTTTTTTTAGTTCATATTGTTTCTCATTTTAAGGTATTTTAGTTTTCTGTAACAGAGAATATTAAGAAATATCGGGTTTTTTTTTCCCCAGGGAAAATCCTCCCCCAAAGGCCATCCTCCTCCGAAAAATGTGGTCCCCATTCGTTAGACCTAGGGATTCCTCTCCTGAGCTGAAACTGAATTTCAAGCCCTGAGTGCATCAAAGAAGCATTCAAGGCGAGCAGAAAGACAAGCCAAAAGGTTAAAGATATTCCACCAGGGCAGTTTCCACTTTCTGACTGAGAATACCCAAGCATCCATGTCAGAGGTATGTTGAGCAGTGACTTGGGTTTCTGTACACACCTTGACAAAGCACTGGAAGAAAGTTCTCCCAGCAGTAATAAAATGGAGGGTGGGAAGACAGATAATTACAGTGGCGATTACAGAGAGCCAAATTGATACAGAAATAATTTCCAAAATCCTTCTGTGTGCCCTATGTTGTGGTTGGTTAAAGGAGAACTACCCTGGACCCAAGGTTATTTTTCCTGTAGAAGCTGTTAACTATATTGGATCCCATCTGGTCCAGTCTTTACTGGCTTTTTAGATTCTCCCTCCTTGTGCTGGTCGAGGCTCTAGGACCACTGGGATCCCCTCTCATGCTCTCCTGAAGGCAGGATGTAGACTTGCGACATCAGCTCCTCCCACCAAGGATTGGTGTCAGTCTACTTCCTGCCTCTAAGTGAGCAGGCAGCTTGCAGCACCGGCTCTCCCACCTGTTGCAGAGCCCCCTTTTTCTTCTTCATCTACTTGGGCATCTCTGCAGTGGAGCCGCACCAGTCAGTGACAGGAGATTCCCCTCATCAGCTCTCCCAAACACTCCCGCTGAACACCTTCCAGCTGGGGTCTTTCAGACATCGCCTTAGTCTGGCAACCCCCCAGGAGAGCTCTGATCTGGCGGCACAGCAAGGAGACAAGACCAGTGCAGACAAGAAGTAGTCTAGCCAGTTCAGACAAAAGAAAAATTACTGCCTTAGTAATGTTGTTTCTTCTAATGGAGTCTTGCTGTATTCTGACATATGCAGCAGTTAGGGTCGCAGCTTTCAACTGCCCCGAGAGAACAAGAGTTAAACTTTCCATGGCCAACATGGAAAGTTCACCACAAGCTCAGTTGAAGCCCTGTCTGCTGCTGTTTAAACTCCAACCATCAGATCTTTACGAGCAATACTCACTAGAAGTTCTGTGTGGAAACTGTAAAACTCAAAACTAGCCAACTGGCAACTATATCTATATAAAAGGTTTTTTGGTTTCAAAAGAAGACTCAAGTCAGGAAACCCAAAACAAAACACTATCACTCAGCCAAATAAAAGAGGGTGAAAAAAGGACACCACTAGGTGTTAACACTGCTCCTCCCCACCCACATCCAAAAACAAGGTTCTCAGAGGGAGGCGGGAGGAGGTCAAAATACAACAGACTCCATTAGAAGAAACAACATTACTAAGGTGAGTAATTTTTCTTCAAACAACATGAAGTCTTGCTGTATTCTGACTATTGCAGACTACTGCCAGTACCTCCATGGAGGAAGGATAGAACCTACTTTGGAAACAGGCTCGAAGTACTGCTGTGTTAAACCGAGCATCACTCCAGCCTGGATATCCAGAGAGTAATGCTTGGTGAATGTATGGACTGTTTTCCAGGTGGCTGCTTGACAAATTTGTAAGAGAGAATATCCGGCAGCAGCAGCCCTCAGGCCTGAGGGTGGAGTTCACCCAGTTTCTCATAGCAGAATTGTATACAAGAAACAATCCACCTGGCAATAGATCTCTTAGTGGCAGGTTTGCCTTACCAACCTCTCTATACGTGAGGAACAACTGAGGGATTCAAACCTGTGACCCTTGGTGCGCCTATGTAGTAGCTCAGGGCCCTTTAACATCTAAGCTGTAGCCTCCTCTCTCCAGAGGAAGAATAGTCAGTGAAGAAAACAGGGAGAGACACAGACTGGTTGAGGTGGAAATCTGAAACCACTTTAAGCAAAAACTTTCTGTTAGTTCTTAGAACCACTTTATCTCTATGGAAAGAAATGAAATCAGGTTCCACTGACAGGGCTTGCATTCACTGATACGCCTGGCAGAGGTAATGGCCACTAAAAACACAGTTTTCCAAGTCAAGTACTTAAGCTCTGCTGAGGACAAAGGCTCAAAGGGGGGTTGCATAAGCTGAGCAATGCAAATATTAAGGTCCCAAGCAGGAGCAGGATCCCTAAAGGGGGATTGGTGTGAAGCAATCTCTTGAAAAACTTACAAAACACAGGATGGGATGATAGAGGAAGGCTTGCCTACTGACAAGAAAGCAGAAACAGCTGCCAAATGTACTTTAAGGGTAGCTGGCCTGAGGCCTAGGCCATTAAGATGGACCATATAGTCCAGAACCGTAGGAAACTCAGCAGAGTCTGGAGAAATATTTTCTTAGAACACCAAATGCTGAATCTTTTCCATTTGGAGTTGTAAGTCTTTCTGGTGAAGTCTTTCGAGAGCCTAAGGATATCCAGAACCCTTTGGGAAAGATGCAGATCAGCAAACTCTAACTCTTCAAGAGCCATGCCTTGAGATTGAGAGACCGAAGATCGGGTACAAATCCTCCCTAAGAGGATGTCAACAGGTTGTAATTCCTGGGAAGAGACAGGGGAAGGTGGACTGCTAGGGACAGCAACAGGGGATACCAGGGCTGTCTGGCCCAGTCTGGAGCAATCAGAATCACTTTGCATGGTTGTGACCTTATCTTGACTAACACCTTGAACAGGAGAGGAAGGGAAAAGCATACAGAAATTTCCTTCCCAATTCAGGATCAGAGCATCCAGGGGCACTGAGCCCAAGACTGGGGTCTGCAACAAAGAGAGGAAGTTGGTGATTGTCTGAGGCTGCAAAGATCTATCTCTAGAGTGCCCATCTCGAGAAAATCACTTTCAAAACTAGGGATCTAGGGTCCAATCGTGATGGCCCTGGGATATTCTGCTCAGAGCATATGTTAGGACATTGTCCTTCCTGGGAGGTGAACTGCTATCAGAGAGGTTTGCAGGAATAGGCCAGGGACCACAACTTCATTGCTTCTGTGCACAAGGCCGTGAACAAGAGTGCCTCCCTGCTTGTTGATGTACCACATGGTGGTGGTGGTGTCTGTTCTGACCTGGACCACCTTGTTCTGCACAGATTTGGAAAAAGCTTGCAGTGCCAAAAATACTGCTCTGAGTTCCAAGAGACTGATGTGAAGCAGAGATTCCCGAGGTGACCAAAGTCCTTGGGTGGTAAGATCCCCAGATGGGCTCCCCAGCCCAGCAGGAAGCATCTGTGGTGAGTATCACTGAATGAGACTGAGTGACAAAAAGAACCTTGTCTCAAACTGTCCTGGTTCTGCCACCATTGCAAGGCCTGGATCAGGGTTGAGTCACTGGGACTAGTTTGGTAAGGGTATCCTTTCTTTGGGACCAGAAGGCTCTTAAGTGGAACTGAATGTCCCTCATCTGGAATCTTGCTCCTTGGACCACTGCTATGGAAGCTGCCATGTGGCCCAGAAGCTGAAGGAAATGCCTTGCTGGTTGAGACACCTGAAGGGTGAATGGGAGGCCAGTTCCATGAGGGTCCTTGACCTTTCCAGGGAAGGAAGACTCTTGCCTTTACTATATCCAGCTCTGCCCCTATGAAGGTGAGGAGCTGTACTGGTTCAAGAACTGACTGGAAGGTTGAGAAGGAATCTAAGAAGTGAGCACTTGCTGAGTCACTTGCAAATGTGACTTGACTTGGTCTGGAGACTGACCTACTATGAGCCAGTCGTCCAAGTATGGGAAGATGGAGATCTTTTTCTCCTTAGGAAAGCAACACTACTGCCAGGAAATTTGTGAAAACCCTTGGGGCTGATGTTAGCCAAAGGGCATTGCTCTGAATTGACAGTGGCCTGAAGGCAACTCGAACCTGAGGTACTTTCTGTGGGAGCACCTGATGGGAATGTGAAAGTAGGCATCTTTTGAGGTCCAGGGAGGCTAGCCAGTCCCCTGGCCTTAGAGAGGAAGGATTATTCCCAGAGTCACCATTTTGAACTTTGGCTTTAAAGGTGTTTGTTCAGATATCTTAGGTCCAGGATGAGCCGCCATTCTCCTGTCTTTTTGGGGTTAGGAAGTACCTGGAATATAATCCTTTGCCCTTGTGTGGGTGAAACACTCTCTATAGCTCTGAGAGCTAGGAGGGAAGAAACCTCTGCCTCTAAGGCAAGGGTCTCTGATGGATTTGCAGGTGGAAAGGATCTGGTTCTCATCTTGGGAAATTTTCTGAAGCTGAGAACCAGCCCCTAGCTTACTACTTCCAGGACCCACTTGTCTGATGTTAGAGACTTCCAGTCCTGGACAAAGTAAGCCAGCCTGCCCCTACTGGTATGGGAGAATCGGCCCGGCAGACCCATCAGGGTGTCTGCTTAGCAGGGCTTTAGGCTGAGGGTGGATGCAGGCCTGCTCATCCCCGGCCTGCCTCTCCCTCTAAAGAACCCTCTGCGAAAAAGAAGAGGAGGCCTGTGCTTGGTAAAGGCCTTTGGAAAGGCCTGCCCTGCCCTGGACTGCTGCCTTTGAGGAGTTGCTTGCCTTTCTTTGGCCTGAGCACTCCTGTAAGTGGTCCTGTACTCATAGAAACAAACATAGAAACATCTCGTCCATCTTTTCATGTAGTTCTCTGTCTGCTCCCCAAACAGAGAATTACCAATAAACAGGGAAATCCATGGCCTTAGCCTGGGTATCCTGTGATAGGCTAGTACATCTGTGCCAAGCCATCCTCCGAAGAGCCACAGATGTAGCCAGAACTCTTGATGAAACATCACTGGAGTCCACAGCAGCATGAAATTGTACTTTAGATGCCTCAATCCCATCTGCAGCCACCTGCTCCAGCTCCTTGGCAAGCTGGTCGGGGCCTGTTTAGCCAGAGCCAGCACAGTGTCCCAACTGGACTTCTGGTATCTAGCTGTGTAGGCCATATAGTTAGCCTGCCTGAGTCCCAAAGATGCTGCCATGTACTGTTTCTTTGCCATGGCATCAATCTTCCTGGAGTCCTTGTCGGGGGTATGATGCCAATGGGTATTTGCCTTATCACAGGCAGCAGCCTGCACTACCCCAACATGGCTGCATTGCTGGAAAAGGAACTCCGTGTCTGAGCCTGAAAGAATATACCTCTTGTCCATTCATCTGTCCACAGGAGGTATGGAATTAGGAGACTTAAGAATTTTATGTGTCTGTTTCCCAAAGGATTTGTGGAGGAGAATAGACAGTCTCCTGGACTCTGGGATGTCCATTATCTCTACATAGTCAGGCTCCTCCTGATCCTCTACTGCTTCCTCCAGAGGAAGCTGGAGGGTCTCAGCCACCTTTTGTAAAACATATAGTGAGAAGGGACTCAGAAAGCCTAGGAGGAGAAACACCTGAAGGTCTGTCTGGGGAGATGTCCGGTCAATAGGCACATCCAGACTTTCATAATCACCATCATCATCCTCATACTCTCCTTCCTCCTCCTCCGGTTCAAAAATCTTCCAAAGTGTAATCCGGAACTGGGGAACTGACCAAACCGAACCCCTGCCAGATTGTGCGCCGGTTCAGTCGGAACCAAGGAAGTAACTGCACTATTCTTATCGCCTTGGCTATCACATCAGCGATCAGAGTATGAATTTCTGGGTCCGAACCGGACGATTTAGCTTTCTTTTCCTTTTACTGGAACCGACTCCTCAGAATTGGCTCTCCTTTTGCCCAAGAAGTACTGCCCTGGTCAGAGGGCACTCATACTGAGGATCATACTAAGGAACGTACAAGAGCGAGAAGGCCGAGCGCATGATGCTCCTATTCTAATCCAATATATAGTAAGAAAGATCATACCCATTACTAATAAGATTATCTAATCTATTTTGAAAATGCTTTTAGTTTCACTAATGACAACTTCAAGTGGAAGTCTATTCTATGGACCAACAACTCTAATGGTGAAAAGTATTTCGACTTGATCTCACAAAGGGTTTTCTGACTAATTGTAAAGGATGTCCCTTAATGTTGTGATAACAGCTTTTAAATTCTAGACCGAGTTCACACAAAAGATAAGGATCTTGAATGTCATATAATAACATTAGACCACCACAAGCCGGCGTGTGGATATAGGCATAAGTTTTAGGATATCCAACCTACCCTTATAAGAGGCATCATATAGCCCTGAAATCTTTTTAGTAAATTTTCTACGTACTGATTCCATTAAAAGGCCTTCGGATTTTTTATATGGACACCACAGCTGGGAGGCATATTCCAAATGCGGTCTAACGTATACACGATATAGTGGTAATAACACGTCATGCTTTCTTGATTTAATATTACTAAGATAGACCATGCGACTTCATTAAATTTATTAATAACGCTATGAGCGTGTTTATTGTAAGAAAAGTTATCTGAAATAGTTATACCAGATCTCTTTCATCTGAAGTTGTTTCAAGTAATATACGTTCAAATAATAAGGGTTAGTAAATTGCTGGTGCCTAAATGCATTACCTTGCATTTGGAGATATTCAAAGACATACCCCAGGTCTTAACCCATATAGAAATGTGATCAAGGTCTCTTTGTATAATATCAGTTTGGTAATCAGAAGCGTAGGGGCCACCTATTTTTGCATCATCGCATATTTGATGAAAAAGATGAACAGCCTATAGTAAGGTCAGCAATAAAAGCCTGAAACAGGCATGGGCCTAATACCGAGCCCTAGATACCCGCTTGTCACTAACCCCGAACTGATTTGTGCCCATCTAAGAGACTTGCTGGGAGCGATTTTGAAGCCAATTTATTATCCAGTTAACTGTAATGCTGTTTATATTTAGTTTATGAAGTTTGGTAATTAGAGCCCAATGAGGCATGATGTCAAAGGCTTTACTAAAGTCAATGTAAATTATGTCACATGGTATGTTTTATCAATCTGGAACTAATTTGTTCATAGAAGCAAATTAGATCAGTTAAACAACTTCTGCCCTTTAAATCCATGTTGCTCAACATCATGACAATCAAAATAGGTGATGATATGTCTTTAATTAAACCTTCCAATAATTTACAAACGGAGGATGTTAAACTTATTGGCCTGTAATTTTCAGTTATTTTTTAGGCCTTTTTAAGGATTGAAGATAACATAAGCTTCTCTCAATCCTGTGGAACAAAATTCATAGCCAAAAATAATCAAACATCAATTTTAAAGAGAGACAATAACATCCACCAATAAAAATAAATGTCCTGCTATGTTGTCTGGACCAGGACTGTATTGTCTTTTAGTGTCAATATCTTGTCCTTAATGGTGTTAGTAGAAAATTTGACTGGTGGAACATTAGTAGTGTCTAACAGAACTGAGTCATATGATGATTTAGAAGTATTAGAGAAGCTATTGCAGAAATTTTGATTAAACAAAGAGCCATTTTTTGGGATCATGTAATAAAGTATCATTTATGAGTATAGGACCAACTTGACAGGTAGGTTTCCTTAAAGAGTTAATGTAGGAATAAAAATGCTTACTGCTGGATTTGTTAGCAGTAGATGCTAATTTTGTTCCCAATTACGTTAGCCCTTTTATCATAATCTTACATTTTCTTTGTATCTGTATGTAGGAAGTCCGATTTGTAGAAGATTTAGTTTTTGATATCTAATATACTTCTTGCGTTTTAATCTAATGCATTTTTAATAGACTGGTTCATCCACTTGGGAACTTTATTTTGGTTCTTATTTTTAATTTTAGATGGAATATATAGTTCCTTAGGTTGACAAATGATGTTCTTAAAATTTTCCCAGTAAAGTTCCGTAGTAGAGCATATCAATAAAGAATCCCAGTTGATGTTTTCAATATATGTTTCACTGTACCCAAGTCGGCTTTATCATAAAGATATATTTTAGTACGGTTGGAATTATAAATATAGCTTTGTACAATATTAAATGTAATGGTATTGTGATCACTGTTACCAATTGGCTCACTAACTGCAATATGTTCTACTATTATATCATCATCACAGAGTACCAGGTCTAAAATATTATCTCCTCTGGTTGGGATAAGTATACTCTGCTTAAGTCCCAGCTGGGTACATGTATGTATTAACTTGTTACCCTGATTAGTGTTTGCACTTAATTTCTGCCAATCAATTGAACCAATGTTAAAGTCACCAGTGACTACAATTTTACCCGACACTTTTGCATATTCTATTTCAGATAGAATTGCATATAGGATGTCTACTGAGGAATTAGGGGATGATAACAAGAGCCCAGGATAAGGGTCTCAGATGTGGAGAGACTAAGCTTAACCCAAATTGTCTCTGTTTGTTTATCACGTATTTTGATATTCTTTGTAATATCAATAGAATTGAGATGGTTTTTGATAAATAGAGCCACTCCTCCACCCTTCCGATTATGCCTATTGAAAGTACAGGAAGTATAACCAGGTATAATAGTATCCCAAGATGATTTATCACCACCCCATGTTTCGCTTATTGAAATAATGTCAACATCACTGTTATGCATTCTGCATTTTAATTCATCCAATTTTGGGTAAGGCATCTAGCATTGAAACATAAAAATGTAACTCTTTACATATCATAGTGCTACTGACAGAGATTTTAGAGATGGCGGCCTATCCACCTTCTAGCCACCTAGATTTAGTTTAAAAGGTGGTTAATAGATGTCATAAATTGTCTACCCAGTACAGCACTACCCGTCTACTTAAATGTAGACCATCAAAACAGTACAATTCGGGATGATAATCAAATTCCTCCCAGTGAATTAAACATGTCAAGTTTGGTGTAAACACCATTTTCTAAACCACTCATTCACAATTTTGATTTTATTGTTGAGAAATGAAGAAAAATGTGGGATTAGTAGATTTCAGATATGCAGATATTACAACCCATATCCACCAACTTGTTGGTTAATGCAACATAGTCTTCTTTGATTGATTGGACAGAGTCCCTGTAGATGTTATTGGCACCTACATGTATAAGGACAATAGAATTGTTGTCATGATCCTTCATGATCTCAGGCAACATTAATGTGAGATCAGAAATTTTGCAACCACTGAAACTAGAACTAGTTCTATTGGTTTTATCAGGGTTACATATGGTCCTGTCTAAGTGTTTTGTCAACGAGTCACCTAGAACATAGATTTGTTGTGGCACGGAGTATTAGAATCATCATGACAACTAAGCAAGGGGAGTTGTAAAATCAATGGATGAATCTATGAGTGGGGTGTCATTAGTATGTAAATGATTGTCTGGTAGAAAGTCATTAGTACTATTATCAATATGGCCAGTGAGGGCATCTGGAGTCTCATTTTCACCATTCAATATAAGGAAGGTTAAGGGATCAAATCTATTAAATTGCTCAAGACTAAAGTGTTGGGCCTTTCTCCCTTTTTGCAACTCTAGTAGTCTGAGTAAGGAACCAGCTATCTTCAACACTGATAGTTATCAATAAAACAGTCATCTTCTCTGGCTCTTTTTAACACCCTCAGGATGTGGCTGAGGACTATTGGTAACTATCGGACAAAACCCTCAGGGGTATAGGAGGTGCTTGGTGCAACATCAATTTTGCCATCTGGACCATGTTCTACTTCTAAATTCAATGATACAGTAGTTGTTTTAAATCGGTTATGCATGTCTGATTGGCTATTCTCAAGTGCAATTAGACGTTGATTAAATAGCCCAATCATATTATGTAATTCCACAATTTCAAGGCATTTGTTACATGTGTAGGGTTGATCAAGAAGGTCCCCAGTCAATAATGTATACACACTGCTATACATTTTAAGCCAGTATGTCCAGTAGTGGTAACAATAGTGAGGATGCTGCCTTCTGCCATAATTGGAATAAAACAAACCTTAAGTAATAAGAATTAACTAAATAACTGAATTATAAAACTTAAACAAGTGGAACTTAAATGAGATACTGTAGATAAATATCTAAAATTAAGTTTGATCAAGCAAAAGACAAAATAACTTCCCAATGCATAAAAAGTAGCCTAACAAACAAAGGATGAATAAAACCAGAAGTGCAAAAAAAAAAAACTAAAGATGAAAATAAGTAATGTGTTCAAACAACACCTAAAACAAATCGTTTTTTAATAAGTAGGATCTGGCATTGAAATTATGAAAACCTACCAGATGGCTGACGACACAAGACTTATGTTCAGAGATAAATAACTCTAAACACAAAGGCCCACAATGCAGCCACACATCCACCCTAAACAGGTGATGACGCAACATGCGTCACTCAGGCATCGTATGGCATGGGCACTTTCGCCTGCTCACTGAAGGGCAGATTTTAGACTCGGCTGGGCCGGAAGCGAGTTCAGAGTCCCAAATTAGTAACCCTTCACAGCGTGGTCCCGAACAGAATGAATGTACAAGTGAAAATTAAATTATTTAAAATAAAGGGTGCAAAGCACCGCTGTAATCTCTACACACTGACAAAAGTATATAAATACGGACAGAACGTCCCTCTGCCTGCTGTTATCAACAGGGCTGCAGTAGTAGACAAATACAAGCAGTCAACAGTATATAGCAAAGAACTGAGCTGTGCAGAGCAGTGTCTCACACAGCTCAGTATTGTTAACTCCTTCGGGTTCAGTCGAAACTGAACCGGGCTGGCCATCCGGTCAGCGGACTTCTCAGCCTCCCTTTCCTCAGTCTACCTAATCTCTTTTCCAGGGTAGATTTGGGAAAATTCACAAATCTGGCAGTCTGAATCGAGGTGGTCAAACCTCAGACAATAAATGAGAGGGTGTGGGGATCAGTCTTGGCAAAGACTTCACACACACCGCAGTGTTGAAACCCAGTGGGCCTGGTTTTTTCTTAGGTTTCTCAGACATGGCCAATCCTAACCAAAATTTACCTTTTTTCGCAATCCGCCAGGCAAGACTCCCTATTGGTTCCTGACCGTGTCACGAGTCTTGAAAAACGTAATAAAATCCTTTTTTTTTTTTTAGAACCAATAATGACCCGTTACCACACTCCAAATAAATCACAAACTTTTTTACCTGAAACTGACCACATTTACAAGTTCCACAGTACTCACAGTACCACAGACAGAGACTTGAACCAACTGGCGGTAACAAACTCGGTAGAAACCGGCGAAAACGACACTTCAACAGACTTTTTTGAACCGAGCAAAGGAGCAATCTCCAGAGCGACTGTTCAGTGAGCGCGTAAAGAATCTGACGGTTGGAGTTTAAACAACAGCAGACAGGGGCTTCAACTGAGCTCGTGGTGAACATTCCATGCTGGCCATGGAAAGTTTAACTCTTTGTTCTCCAGGGCAGTTGAAAGGCAGGACCTAACTGCTGCATATGTCAGAATACAGCAAGACTTCATGTTGTTTGAAAGAAATCTTTGAGTATCAGCAGAATTCCTGCAGCCACAAGAACCTCAGAGGAGCTCCACAAAGCAGCACCTTCTCCCTCTCCTGCTACTGGCAGAATGTGGCCGACTCCAAGACCACCTACAGAGACCAGGTCTGCAGGTGCAGAGACAGGCTTGGGGGAAGAGTTGGGCAGTGTAGAAACATGAGTATAACAGACACTGGAGGCAGTAATAAAGTGCAAAAAAATGCAAAGCTTGCGTTTGTTGATTTATTTTGACACTCTCTAGAAATATATACAAAAAAAATAATGAGTGACAGACATTATTTCCAAGCGCTCCAGTGCTTTATGTGCAAAGGGGTTTGAGAAAAGGGGACAGTAAAAGCAATGAAGGAGTTTGTCAGGTTGGTCACCCTGACAAAGGAAAGAGAGAAAGAAAGCAGACAGAAAAGAGTGAGAGAAACTGGGGGTTGCTCATCATTAAAGGAATATTTACACTAATTTATATAACGGGGCACCCTGTTACACACCTCCCACACAAGAACACAACACAAAACTTTTGTTGCCTTAAACCCTTCACCCTTGAAAGGTTGGAATTTCTGCCCACCCTCTCCAGAAGTTCCCTCAGGGACCCTAATGTACTTTCAAATGATGTATAACATCATGCAACCGTTCACTACTGTTCTTTCCCTGAGGTTAGTGCTAGTTTTAATACAACGATGTTCTAAATATTTTCAGTATATTTTATGTACAATCAATATATTTTTCTCAATCTCCAGTAAGTGGAATACGGTCAGCAACACAGCGTGATAAGAAGTCAGCATTTTGATGCTGTGACCATACACAATGCTTCACTGTAAACTTGTATGGCTGTAGTGACAGGTACCATCTCATAATCCGCATGTTCTTCTCCTTCATTTGATTTAACCAACATAACGGATTATGGTCTGGTACTACCAGAAATTCACTGCCCCACAGGTAATATTTGAGGGTTTCTATGGCCCATATCATGGCTAAACATTCCTTCTCTATGGTGGAATATTTCCTCTCTCTTTACGTGAAGCTTCCTGCTAAATAGAGAATAATGCATATGTAGGGGTTGATATGCAGTTTTTTTTTTACACCCAAGGTGTGTGATATTAGGGAAACCTCGAGAGCAAAGCTGAGAGAGTTTCACTAATATCACACAGTGTGTATAAAAACACTACTTATCAATCCCAAATATTTATTTTTATAATAACTGGTGCATGGACTTTCGGTGTAAAAGTATTTGGGTGAGAGAAAGCATGGCTCAGCGGTGTTCGATTCGGTTAATTATGCCTCAAAATCTACAAAAAAGTGGCTTGTATAAAAAAAATCTAACCTGTGGTAGCTGAGCTCATTTGTTTTCAGTTTTAAGATACAAAGCCATTGAGTATAGACTGGCGAGGCGAGTTGTCGTGACTTCGAAGGTGAGAGTCAAGCATGAATGAGTGTTGCTATAGCAATACTCGTTCACGCTTGAATCTAGCCTACTGAAGCCACCGAGTAACTCGCTCTCGGTCTATACTCAACGGCTTTTGTATTTAAAACTGAAAACAAATGAGCCTTACACCAACAGGTTAGATTTTTTCATACAAACCACTTCTCTTTCTGTGGATTTAGCACTAACACTTCTCGCTTGAAAGGCACCTCAAATCAGGTTCTTGTGCGAGACTGTAAAAGTCGTATAAACCTGCGGGTTGATCGACTTTTAACAGCTCTCAGCAAGAGTTACCAGTTATTATTATATAGTACTGGATGTTCTCCTTAGAATCATGTTGGGTCAGTACTGCCCTATGCCTCTAACAGGAGCATCAGTATGGACCTCAAATGGTTTCTGAAAGTTAGGACTAATTAGCACGGGGCAGAGCATAGCACAGCCTTAATACTCTGAAAGGCTGCCTCAAATTCGGGTCCACTTTACTTTGATAGGATGTTTGTTTTTGTTAGCTCTGCCAAGGCAGTTGCCAGTGTGTGCAAAGTCAGCAATGAAATGCCAGTAATAAAATACAGTTATGTAGGAAATTACTATAACTGTAGATCTTGAAAGAGGTTCCTTCAGTAGGTCATTACATATAGGACTAGTGCCACCTGGTGTCTTGGCCACATGGCAGACACGCCTAGCAATACCTGATGGAGGCTCGCCCACCTGACGCCACATGACCGACATCAGCGTGAGCGCACATAGTGGGCGGTCCCCAAGCTCACCCTCCAGTCGGAGCCTGGAAGAGGCCCGAGAGCAGGAGTAAACAAGATTTGGAGTCCTGTGTATAAAATAAAAGGGGAAGGAGGAAGGGAAGAATAGGACCTACTGAAGGAACCTCTCAGAAGATCTACTGTTAAGGCAAATTCCTACGTAACTGTACTATCTTACTTGAGTGGGTTCCTTCAGTAGGTAATTACATAAGGACTGAATCCCAAGCAGTCCCTCATAAGAGAGGCCAAGAGAAACAAGGAGGAGGAGAAAACAAACTCCAACAAAACTGGGAATTGTGCAGTGCCTAGTCTGTCCAGTAGGTCGTCAATTCTGGGCACAGGGTAGCCGTCAAAATCGGAACTGGCATTTACTTTCCAAAATCTAAACACAGGCGTAGTCCACCTTCCTTTTTATTTACCACTGCTAGTGGGAGGACCAGGCACTACTGGAAGGAACAATCACCCTTAACTGCTCCATTTTCCTCACTTCCTCAGTTACGCCCTGTCGTATCTTCCGCAATCAACATGGTTTCTGGCAAAATCGCCTACTTTGGGTAACTTTAATGTCATGCTCCACCCCTTAGCTCTCCCTGGTGTTTTGGTAAATGCGTCCTGGTAAAATGTAAAAGCTGATCAACTTCTGATCTCTACTGAAGATCTAGCTTGGGGTTAATCTGTATGGCTCCGCCTCCCATGGGAAGATCTAGTCTCTCATAAGCCACATCCAACTCTGTCATGTTCTGCTTGGGATGTATATACAGGGTTTGTGGCTTGTCTACCCACTTCTAAGAAGATTTGCATGGTATTTTTGACAGGTCAATGACCAAGCATCTCAGTTTCATAGTTCACATTGCCCGTCTGTCTCACAACATCATTGGGCCCTTGCCATCGCATCAACAGCTTATTTTCAGTGGACAGCAACAACAACACTTTTTCACCAGCATAAAACATTTGTTTTTCAACCCATCATAAGCCTCTTTTTGCCCTAGTTGTTTCTGGGTAATATATTTTACCAGTCTCTGTCAAGGAGGACATGTAGTCTAGAATATTACTGAAACCTACATTTGTACCTTCCTCCCAGTGTTCCTTTACCACATCTAAATGGGCCTCTGGGTTTCCTACCGTAAATAATGTAAAAGGTGAAAACCCAGTGGTAGCTTAGGGGTACTTTCCTGTAAGCAAACAGGAGGTAAGGGAGATACGTGTCCCAATCTCTACCTTCCTCCTGGACATACTTCTGTAGCATCTTTTTAGTGTTTTGTTGAACCTCCCAACCAAGCTATCGCCTGGGGGTGGTAGGGAGGTTCTAACCACGACACCTCTAAAGTCAATAAAGAGTCCTTTTAACATTATAGAGGTGAAATTACTACCCTATCAGTCAAGATCTCTTGTGATATCCCCATCCTGATGATATCTTTGGTCAGTTCTTACTTTTCAGGGCAGTTACAGTGCGCATGGGGACAGCTTCAGGTACCATGTGGTATAATAGCACACTACTAAGATGAACCAGTTACCCTTAGAACGCTTAGTTAGGAGGTCCCACAACATCCATAGGCAATCCTTTCAAAAGGGGTTGTTACATAAGGAATGTGCTGTAGGGGCATCTGGTCTCTCTTGCCAGTCTGCGCCACTAACTGGCACTCTGCACATGCTCAGCAGTAATCCGCTACATCCTGGTGTAGCCAGCAAAACCTAGACAATAATCTCTGCAAGGTCTGATCCTCGCCTCATGTCTGGCCATGGGAATATCATGGGCAAGCTGCATCACTTTGTCTCAATACATTTTGGCACCATTAATTGTTCCACATTCAGGTTAGTAGCAGGATTAACAGTAATACCATACAAAATGCCATTTTTCAATACAAATCGGACTGTCCATTTTACTTCCTGCTTGACTTGTGGAAAAATGGTGGTAATGTCTCATGACCATCTGCCTTTTGATCTCATTTAATATCACTCTGGGGCAGTCCTGGTACCACCTTGTACATCCATTTTATGGAGCTCTATCCACTCTTTCTTTTCCCTTTTCTGGTTTCTTCAGTTTCCCCTTTCCTCAAAAAGTCCTCTTCAAGGGAAACACCTGATCTAGCTGTTGCCTTTCAGCCTGGGATCTGGTTACCACACTCACTGGTTCTAAATAGGCCTGATGTGATTGCATCAGTGAGTCAAAATGGGGAAAGTCTTGGCAGTAATTACTGGCACTGGCAATCAGGGTACCGGCCAATCATACAGTGGTGCTCATTGTTGACAGTCATTTTAACCACTGCTGTGTGATATTGATGGATATCCCCATACACACACATCACTGTAGTATCATTTTGGTTTACATCACTACCAGGGGCCAAATCCACTCTGATTAGGGTTTATCTACTCCTGAATCAACTAATCTCAGTCTGTTCTCCAGTACCCACAGCTGCAACATACCCAATATTGGCCAAGGCTAGATGAGGCATGTCAGTTCTCTAGTTGGGCAATTCTGCACTATGTGACCTTTTCCCAGGCAGCCATGACATATTAGTTCTGAATAAGGTTTCTTCCCTGTCTCCTTCTTAGGCAAGGCAAGGCAAATTTTATTTAAAGATGCCCAATCTCTGAGGCTCTGGGCACCGTATATGAAAACCAACAAAAGAAAATTCATCAATAAATAGCAACAAGGATTAAAAATACAATAATAAATACTCTGTGAATAAATGAAGGACACACAATATAAATAGTCAGAGAGGCAATATTTATAAAACAGGGTCAGGAAAAGCCTACTTAAAGAGAAGACCTTAAAGGCGTGCCTTAAATGCCTCCACTGAGGAAGCCTCCTTACAGATGGAGGCAGATTCCATAGGATGGGGCGACGACACTAAAGGCTCTGTCACCAGCCATTTTTGCCCTGCCCTGGGAATCGCAAGGAGACCCCATGAGGAGGAACGAGGAAAGGACTGCAGGTAGCAGGTATAAGAAGGTCCACAGGTAACCAGGGCCCAAGCCACGTAGGGGTCTTGAAGGTAGCAAGCCCACCTTAAAGAGGACCTCCACCTTACTGGTAGCCAGTGCAGTTCACACAGCACCAGGGTGATGTGACAGTATTTAGAATGCCCCGTCAACAACCTGGCAGCCGTGTACTGCACTAGCTGAAGCCGCGGAGGGTACCTGAGACCGAAGGAACCGCATTACAGTAATCCAGCCTCGACGTCACAAAAGCATGCACCAAGGTAGGGAGGTCCAAGGGAGAAACTAGGGGCTTAAACCTGGCGATATTTCTCAGATGGTAAAACTGGTATGGACAACGGCCAACACCTGAGCCTCAAGTGTTAGTCCGCTGTTCAGAATAATGCCTATATCATGCACCCTAGAGGAGGAGCTTCAAAGGCACAGATCCCAGGACAAGTCCTGTCTCTGTGCCCGAGGCCATCCCATCACGCCTCTGTTTGACTCCACTACCAGTACCTCCGCCTTATCGGAGTTCAGTCATAACCAGCTGGAGGCCATCCAGTCATTTATTTCAGCAAGGCAGTTGTTTAGCACGTCCACTGCACTGGATGTCCTGGGCAAGGAAAGATACAGCTGGGTATCATCGGCATAGCAATGAAAACCCAAGCTGTACTTCCTAATGAGCCTTCCCAGGGCAGCATGTACAGGGCGAACAACACTGGTGACAAGACCCAACCTGAGGCACTCCACAAGACAGAAGGCTGGGAGAGGAGAGAATTCCCATCACTACCCTTTGCCTCCAGTTTGTAAGAAAGGACTCAAACCAGCAGATAACTGTGCCGGCAAGTCCACAAAATTCCCTCAGGCAAGTAACACACAATGGTCCACTGTGTCAAAAGCTGAAGACAGATCAAGGAGAACAAGAATTGTCCCTCCTCGATCTCTTACCCTGAGGTCACTGTACACCCTAACTAATACAGTTTCTGTGCTATGCCTTGCCGAAACCCAGACTGGAGAGGCTTGTATAGATCAAAGGCCATGAGGTGCTCCTCCAACTGAAGCTACAATCTTCTCAACAAACTTACCCAAGAATGGAAGGTTGGAGATAAGCGTGAGTCGCCTTGGCGTCAGGGTCAAAAGGCTTCAGAAGGGTCTCACCAGTGCTCCTTCAAGGCATCTCGGAAGACCTCAGACAAGGAGCACCAGACAATCAAGGCAAACACCGGGTCAACGGAGTCGACACATCCCTTACATAATTCTTACATAATTATTGTGCCGTGGATTTTGATAAAAAGTTCTTACCGGCTCCAAAGGTAGAGATGGGGCACTTTGTTGTCCTCTAGGTCTTGAAGGTTGAGCTGCTAAATAATCCTCAACAAGCTTTATGGTTTCTTCAGCCGACTCTGGCTTGTGTTCCTTAACCTATAACTGCACATCATGGGGCAACACCTGGATAAACTGCTCAATAATAATCAAGTCCCTAATTTGATCCTTAGTCTTCATCCATGACTATAACCATTTTCCACAGTAATCTCTTAATCGGGCATAGGTCTCCTCGGTGTTGTAGCTGGTCATCTTTGTGACCAGAATCGCTACCGATATGTTTCTATGCTTATATCATAGCATGAGGACTTTTTTTTTTTTACTCAGTCATAGTTATTGGCATCAGCACCACTCAACTGACTGTATACCAACTGGTCTCTACCTGACAAATAAGGAACCAGCCTGATGACCCATTGGTCAAGGGGCCACACACAAGTTTGGGCAATCCTCTCGAAAGTGGTGAGGTATGCCTCAATGTCATCACTTTCAGTGAGTTTAGTTTAATATCCCAAGGTACAGTTCTATCAGGCTGACCTTCGTTAATCGCCTACAAAACCTTCAGGGTGTCAGTCCATTTCTCATCTTGTCTTCTTTCTTCTGCTTGAGACGCCTATCCTCATCCCTTTGTTGTCGATCTTCCTCTCTGGTGTTCCACCTCCAGCTGCCACCTGCACAACCACTTCATCAATTCCCTGGGCTTCCTCTTGCTTCTGTGCCTCTTCTTCCTCTTGTTTCTTCATCTTGGGTCTTGCTCCTAGATCCAGTCCTGGCAATGACTTAATTCCAGTCCTCTCAGACATCGACCGTGTTAAATGGTATGCACTTGGGTCTGCCTTGTCTCCTTTCTGCATCTGTTGTGTATTTATGTAGCAATATTCCTGGTAGCGCCTCCGGCAGCCTCGACGCATTCAGGATATCCTACTTCCCATACCAATGTAGAAGCGCAGTATGATAACAGACACCAGAGGCAGTAATAAAGTACATATAAAGCGTAAAACCTGCATTTGTCAATTTATTTTGACATTCTTTAGAAAAATAAAAAATATATATACAAAAGAAAAGAGGTGTTATTCCTTCACACCATAACATACAGAAAATGCTTTTCTTAAGAACTCCTGAACTTTCCTTTGTAATCCAACATATTTTAGAACAGTGCGTAAGTTTTCACACAGCTCCTTCTCTCACTGCGATCAGTCAACTACTGACCCACCTATCTAAACTTAGCCTCCAGTGGCGAGTTTAAATAGGATATGTGACTCTCGTTAACTCTTAAACACCTTATAGTTGGGTCACACCCTACTGAGGCCCTGAAACATTCTGGTATATAGTTACAGACCAAGAAGGCTTACAGGGCCTTACATAATCAAGGGACTAACCTCCTCCCATCAGGAGTGACATCACAGACTAGGCTACTATAAAAGCAGCCATTCTTTGGGCTGCTAGCCTACAGTAGGACCTGTCTGCATACACACAGGTAATTACCACTCAATACCTTTTATAGTACATGTCAATAACATAGGCATCCATAAGCTGGCTAGGGAAGAGAAGAATAAGGTGCGCCTTATCTTCTTTCTCCTGCCAGCTCAGAGACCAGGAATACTGTAGAGTAGAATGAATTGTTCCACCAAAAGTTTTCTTTCTTTATCTGAACACAATACTTTGCAGGGCTCTTATTTTCTAGCTCTGCCCTAGCTGCACCAGCATTCCTTAAGTAGGGGCTTATCTGTAGGCATACAAACAGAATCCCTTCTTTATTCAGGATCCCAGCTTAAAGGCAAACTTGTTTAAAAAAGCAGGCCGGCTGAAATATAAGCCATCGGGCTGCAATTTCATTTTAGCCCTAGTTCAACTTTGGCCATTTTCTATCAAAGCAGCCCCAGTTGCAACATTCTGGGGATGCATTCAACTTACTGGCACATTTAAAGTATTTAGGACACTACGGGGCTTATTTTCATTTCTGCCGTAGTGTTTCACAATCTTCGGCATTACTGACCTTTTATTCATTTCGCCACTTCATGCAGCAGTTACTTGCAGCGGAGAGCATGCCTCTGCTCTCTACCTAATCCTTGACCGCACCATGCAGTGGTACCAACACAGAGCATCTTGCTCTGATGAGTATTCTAAGTCACATGCTGGGCTGGAACCACATACAGTGAAGGGATGCAACAGTCAGCACCTCGGGAGCAGGTGCCACAAAGGAGCTCATCTATTTTCTTGGGGCACCAGGAGTAATTATACCTCTGGACAACAATGGGGCATCAGTGTTTTAAACATCTAGCGCTACATGCGCTAAAGATATTATGAAGACAATAATTCTAAGAGCTCCATATGCACAAAGGGGTTTGAGAAAAAGTGGACAGTAAAAGCAATGAAGGAGTTTGTCTGGTTGGCCACTGACAAGAAAAGGAAAGACAAAAAAAAGCAGATAGAAAAGAGTGAGAGAAATGGGGGTCAAATCACTAGTTTAAAGGAATATTTACATAACAGGGCACCCTGTTACAGGCAGCCCTTTCAAGTACTACGCATTTTCTGAGTGTGGGAAATTATGCTGGCGACAGTTTCAAACGGCACATCTAACCCTCCCTACTAGTCACGGGGTAGTAATTTCTCTGAAGGCTAAGCAGTGCTACTTGAGGGGTTATCTTAACAAGGCTTCCAGATCTCTAGGAACAGGGCTGGCTACCTGACAGCACAGTAGACTGACCAGGACTGTTTACCCTTAAGAACTGTTTGGTTCTCTCTTCACTAGAAGTGACTTCTCCCTCCTCTGGATTTTGCCCTTCAGTGGAGCTGATACTCTGCTTGATTCTCAGCTTAGCCATGACTGGGCCCTACCACTTTGCGGGGGACCACATTATTTGTTCTACCAAGAATCTTTAGGTGTCACGTTCTGCCAGAGTTGCAGACTATGTCTCTAGTGTCCTTTTTTTTTTTTTTTTTTTTTTAGTAACAGTGTCTTACAACAAGTCATCTGTGCAAGTCCTCTGACAATCAATCATCTTTATTTTACAAGGCGGCACCATTGAGACAGGCTCATTTACAAGGTGGACCTGGATTGGTCAACAATAACAGAAAATACAATACAAAAGGAAATCAGATGGGCAAAGAATAGCAGATGGCATATAGGCAACAATAAGCAAGTACAGTGATCATCAACATCTACTTGTTTGGGACACTATTTATTTATTAAATTTTGATAACGGGTAAGCCCACTGGGCCCCAAAGGTCCCTTTTCAGAGGCGACCTGGGGATTGCATGGGATTATATATACAGCAAGTACATTACAGACACATCAACACATAACATGGGGTAATACATAGTAGCATTTCAACACGTTACATATGCTGGGTAGGCTATGTAGGTCGGTGTAGTCATTATAGGTGTTTCCTGGGAGGGGCGAGGGGGATGGTCCTTGTCGTAATGAGTTGTGATGAATTTGGCTTATGCTTGGAGACCCTTTCTTTGTAATTGCACTTGGAGGTGACCATCATGGGCCTTCAGCCTTGTGGGAGGTGTTGGTAGAGGTAGCTTCCTGGACACCTGGGGACATGGAGTTCCATAGGATGGGGGCTGTGATGGCGAACGACTTGCTACCTGCCTTGGTTCTAACCCTGGGCACTGCGAGGAGGGTTCGGTCCATTGTCTGGAGGAGCCTAGGGGTTACTCTTTTGGGCAATGAGCCCAGTGAGGCTGGGAGGAGGACAGGGGCTGAGTAATCTGTAGGTATGGCAGAGTAGGGGTACTGGAGCCGGGCATCCCAAGAGGGCCAGTTTAGTTGGGACAAAGTATCACAGTGGTGGGTCCTGGACGGATAGGGTGGCAAGAGCCACCTTGTGATAGAGAACTTGTAGTCTATTCATCTCTTGTCTGGCTGCCCCTGAACCACCAGGGCCACATAGGTGATGGTCGGAGCAGGACGCTAGTGGCGACTGGAGGCCCTGGCCGCTGGTATCAGCTGGTCTTTCAACCTGTACAGGGTCCCGAGTTTGGCGTGAATATTTTTGGTTACCTGGTCTACGTGTTCCTTGAGGGTGAAGCCCTGGTCCAGGGTAAGGCCAAGGTATTTTATAGATTCAACCACTCAAGCCCTTTGCCTGACGCGTCGTCAGTCGGAGGTGTTGGCTTCTGTCCCAACCGAGGTTCTTGGGCCAAACAGCATGGCCTTGGTCTTGTTAGGATTTATGATCATTCTACTGGTGACAAGCCATTGCTCTAGGGATCTCACATCATCCTGTAGCCTGGAGCTGAGATCTCCCAGATTAGAGGAGAGGTGAGATGACTGCATCATCCGCATACTGTACCACTGAGCTACCCCACAGTGTTTACTGAGATCATTGGTGAAGAGAAGAGAAGAAAGAGAAGGGGCCAAGGATAGACCCTTGGGGCATCCCCAGTTAATGGGAGAGGCCCGACAGGAAGTCTTTCCATTTTACCCTCTGTGACCTCCTGGTGAGGTAGCTGTTGAACGCATGACAGGAGTGGCTGTCTAGCCCAACATGGCTCAGTTTAGAAAGCAGCAGGTTGTGGTTGACAAGGTCGAATGCCTTGGATAGATCTATGAAGACTGCCCCAGTGGGGTCCCTTGTCCAGTTCTCTGAGAACATCTACGGAGAACTTGATAAGCAGAGTCAGTCCCATGATTGGTTCTGAATCCGTGCTGGGAGGAAGCTAGTAATTGATGGAGCTCTAGGTAGTCACGGAGTTGTCCGTATATCAATCTCTCTTGAATCTTACCAAGGCTACAGAGTAGGAGATTGGCCTGTAGTTGTTGGTAGACTCCTCGAACCTCCCTTGTGGACAGGGACTACATCAGCCATTTTCCATTGTTCAGGGATGGTACCTTGATAAGGGATCAATTGAGGAGCCAGGTCAGGGGTCTGGCGAGTGCTAGGCCCTTCCTTAGTATTCGGTGGGGAATGCCATCTGGTCCCACAGTTCCCGGCGTTTTGAGGAACTTTAATAAAGGGAGGACTTCGTTAGGTTTTACTAGCCTGATGTGGAAGGTTGGGCGGTCCAGTCTGTGGGGAAGGGGTCATTCGAGACTGGGAGGGGGTGGCAGTCCCGCTTTGATCTGGTCCAGGTTTGTGAACTGGCGTTGAGAGCCATAGCGATGCTAGTGTCATCGTAAAAACAATTACAAAATTTACAAGACAATATAACAAATTACACTTGCACGAGTAATGTAAGGAATAAAGGGGTTAGGGATGCTAGGAGATGAGAGGTGCAAAGGAGAGGGACCAGGGACAGCAGGAGAAGAGCGGGAGGTGGTGTAACTGGGGACGGGGGCTAATGAGGGGGACCCGGAATGACTAAGCAAGGAGCTAGACAGGTGCTACAAGCGAGATGGCCCCTCTGAGGAAAGAGCCTTGAGGGGTTCATGGTGGATGAGCACTTAAATATGGCAATCACATGATTCAGAGAGCTTGCGATGGATCAACGTCTTAAATAAGGCCATGCTTACTGGTGTTACAAGTTTTAGTGTCTTTTGTATATTGTTCCAAATTACAGGAAGAGCATGACTTAATGGCTGCAGCAAAACACGTCCTGACAAATCCTACCGGGGAGGATATGCTCTAAATGCAAGTCAACACTGTTAGCCTCATTTGCTGGTTCCCTCTGCCTCAAATGTGAGGCCTCAGCAATCATGACTGCTACTCCCGTAGAGAAAAACCCTCCACGCCCTAAGAGGTGGCTGCAGCCTTCACTCAACTAGTACCATACTTGATTGCTAAACTGAACAGGGCTCTTGCATTAGATCCAGCATGCTTCGACCTGCAGCCCCTGCATCCCTGCAAGGCCATAACCACAAGAAAGCATGTAAAACAAACTTCAGCTCCCTCCTTGGATGAGGAGGACTGTCAGGAACATTGCCATAGCAAGAAAGAAGCCTGCCAGCTCTCCATGCTCCAGGGATGAAGCAGACTACCACTCCTATCATCACAAAAGAAAGAAGCAGCATGCCAGATGTCATTCCTGTTCAGACTCAGGGTCATCTTCTACTAACGAGGAGAACTTCAGAGCAATTTATCGGATACAGAGTTGGAGACAAAGGCAGATATGGATGACCTCAACTTCTTCATTAAAAATATCTTGTGTGACATACACCTAGGACCCATGCCTTCCACTTCCAGAGGACAAGATGACCTTCAAATTATCCAGATCAACTAAGTCATCAACATGGTTCCTATTCCATCTGTAATTGAGAATCTACTTCAGGAAAAGTGGCAAGGCATGGAAAAACCCACTACCCAGTTCCACGCAGGATCAACATACTGCTGAAGTGCGATAAGAAACAAGCTGACACCTGACTGAATCTTCCTAAGATCGAACCAATGATTTCATCCCTCACGAAGACTACCACAATTCCAACAGACGGAGGGGCCACTCTCAAGGATGCGATAGGTCACAAAGTAGACTTCTCTTTAAAAAAGGCATTCCAGACATCTGCAGTGCCCTTGAAAGCTGCAACAGCTAATCTGTTCTCAGTCAGGCCGCTCTCTCCTGGGTTACAGAGTTGGCATTTAAGATGGCAGAGGATTCTGAGAACAAAAACTCTGATCCAACAACTTCAACTCATGCGCTTCACCTCAGCCTACTCTGTGGATATCTCTGAGGATGCCATCCACTGTGCCGATCGAACAATGTTTTACTGAATCTCATCAAGAAAAACTTTGGTTGTGAGGCCTCATGGGTCTGACAGGCAGACACCTTCAAAAATTCACTCGTAAATGCCCCATATGAAGGCAGCCTCCTGTTCAGCTCAGCACTTAAGAGGTAGTAAAGGAATCTGGGGAACTGCTAAGGTGTGCATGCCACAGTCAAACTTTAAAGACAAACTTTGGTTTGGCCAATCCTGTCAATCATCCTACAACCAATCAGGACAACAGAACAGGAGAAAACAACCCGGTTTGCTTCCGTAACCAATGGAACAACAAAACGGAGGCAGTGTCAACCGTGGCTTGAAAATTGCAACAGAACGTTCCACAATGAGACAGTCTGGGCCCATCCCTGAATCGGAGGCAGACTATCCAATTTCTTCAAGGAACAGGTCCATATGACAATGGACAGATGGGTCCTGGACATTGTAAACAAGGGTACCTCATCGAATGACACAAAGTCGCCACTTCCTCATGTCATTCCATCTGCACTTTCTGGCAACCCACCAAGAGACTTGCGATGCTATAAGCTGTAAGGACCTGTACAGAAATGGGTCACAGAACCAGCACCCTGCAAGAGGTCAACAGAGTTGTAACTCCTCTTCTGCATTTTTCCGAAATGCAGTTTTTTCCCCCAAATGCCCAGGGGTTTCAGATCAGTGCTGACCTCAAGTTCCTGAATCTTTGTCTGCAGCAGGTCCTTCAAGATGGAGACTGTCATCCATCATCAGGGAAGTCCACCAAGGAGGCTTCTTTGCCTGCACATCCCCATCCGGGATGCTCATGGGCAGCATATGAGGTCAGCTGCAGGTCTGCCACTTCAATTCAGAACCCTTCCATTCTGGCTTTCCTCAGCCCTAAGAATCTTCTCTAAGGTTCTAGTGGCAATAACTGCACACCTCGCAGTCAGGGAATCCAACTGCTCCCCTATTTGGATGACATCCGGATACCAGCTCAATTCGAGTCGACAGCAAATTGTTACAGAGGTCACGCACTGCCTATCCGTCCAAGTCTTTGTCATCAACCATCAAAAACTTCCATGACTCCAGCTAACTGCACCATCTGGGGCAGACTTCAGAACTTGTTAGGCAAGGTCCTCCCAACACTGACAAAATTCCAGGACTTGCACACTTCTTCAGAAATTTCAGAACACCACCCAACTTCCAGCCAAGCATTCATGCAACTCACTGGAACGATGGTTTCCCTAGCAGACAGTTCCATGGGCCATGATTCACATACGTCCAACACAAGCAACCCTTCTCAAATGATGGCTACCTCAGAGGGCAGCAGAAACTACAAAGTGACAGTCTCACAAAGGATGACAGACAGCCTCCTTCGTGGACAGTGAGGGCGAACATAATGAAGGGCTGAAAGGTGGGCCATCCACAACAGGTACAAATCACAGACGCCAGCCTCAGAGGGTGGGGTGCCCACTTGAATCAACTCTCAGTTCAAGGCAAGCAGACATTACTGGAATCATGCCTCAGCATCAGTGTGTTAGAAATGGAGTAGTATATCTGGTGCTACAAAGGTTAAAGGGCACCATTTGCAACCAAGACATCCTGATCCTCACAGATAACAGGACTAAGATGGTGTACATCAACCGGCCAAGAGGGCCCATGCTGAAGGAAACTATTACTGCATTGGGCTGAACTTCACCTCAAGTCTGGCCACTGCTGGCCGGCCCGGTGGTGCTGAGGGTTGAGGTGCTGGACACCACACCTCATGCCATGCCCGGCGACATGTGTTCGGGAATGAAATGCGGACAGCCAGGGGTCGGCAGGGCGGGGAGAGAAGAGATTACGTGTCTACAGGACTGCTCTCTCTTCCCCGAGTGTTTGGGAGACGACCGCTCAAGGAGAGACCCTGAGGTGGCCGAAGTAGCTGTGGCTATGCCAGTGGGGCTGAGCCACGGCAGTATGTTGCCTTGGCAGCCAGGCTCCACAGGGGCGACTACAAGAACCCCCCATAGGTGAAAGCGCCCCACCTACTTCCAACCACACTCCAGAAGTCGGGCACGGCTCTCCTCGTCTCCTGGCCTCTTCCTCCTCAGCCCAGTGCTCAACCCTACAGAAAGAGCGCCTGGAGGGTAGACCGGGGATGCCCGTGCGGGGGAGAGAGAACAGCTTGGCCACGCAAGGAGGTAGAGTCCGTGGTGTTGGGCGGCTCTGAAGAGAGTTCAGGCATTCAAGGAAGGAGAGCAAAAATAGATTTAAAAAAAAATAAATAAATAAAATCTGGCCACTGCTTACATATTGGACAGGATAACATCAAGGTGGAATGGCTCAGCTACAAGGACATTCTGCCAGGAGAGTGGGAACAGAAGGACAGTACCTTTCAACTAATCACAAATCATTGAGGACCCTCCCGGAAGATCTCTTTGCCCCAGACAAAACGCCATGGTTCCTTAGTTCTGTGTACTCACCAGATATGATCAAGCTGTGGCAAGAGATGCCTTTCTCTCCCTCCACTGGGGTCAATACAAACTTCTGTATACTTTTCCTCCAGTTCTGTCTAGGGTATTACACAAAGCAGCACAGGACAAAGTGGAACTGATCTTGATCTGCACAGACCAGCTCATCGACCATGGTTCCCCATCTAATCCATGGCTTGGGATCCATCATTCAAATTTGAAATCAGACCAGACCTTCTTCACCAATGGCCCATATCTCATCCAGATCTCTACTGTACAATCTGTCCCTCTTTGCTTAAGAGACTGAGCAGGAAACTCAAAAACCTCAGCTTTCCAGGGTAACAAATTATGACACACTCAGGCGTCAATCCTCCTCAAAAGTGTACTACAGTTTTATCCTGGCTCCAATCCACAGATGGGCCATCATACAGTTTCTTTACCAAGCCTCCTCCAATTCCTCAAAGAAGGTTTTAAATGTCTACAGCCAGAAACCTTCAGGCTACAAGTCTCCCTTGGAGCCCTGCTCCTGGTGGAATCTTAAGACTCACTCAGATCATACTTTCACAAATGCTTCTCAAGTAGCAGCAACCATGAAACATCTGTCATACAATGGCAAGAAAATTATTGAATCCGATTGGCTGTCTGCCCTTAGCAACAGTGGTTATCCCAGCACAATCTCACTGTAATTAGTGCAGACAGCCACATGACTTAATCACATTAGCATAAGTAAACAAATTACTACTCACTGCTGACAGCTTCTGTCATGAGCTCTCTGCCTGAAGGAACTTCACTCTCTTCATGGAGGAAACAATTCAGAAAATGTCCCAGCCTAAGCCACAGCCGACACATTCTCTTCAGAAACTGAGTGTGTCAAAAGAAAACAAAAACAAACAAAAAAAAATCACCATTTAAGCGTCTTAGATCAACAGCTAGATAGTTTAGAAACCAACTAATGAAACCAGCACTCACAAGCAAACAAAGTGGGCGACTAGAGTACTCGGTAACTGACAGAAAACACTTTAAACAAACATCGACCTAAAAATCATTTCAGCAGCTGATTTCAACAAAACACTACGAAAGTTTTACAGAACAGTCAGAATTTGACGGGAGCTTACAGCATATCTAGTTTCATCGGTCTACAAGCCGGCATCAATCATTATTTAAATGAGCTGCCTCTCAGTAGGTCATTCAACATAATATAAGACACAGACTTTCTGACATCCAACAATGTTTTCCTTGGTACATCAAAATATGAAAGAGCAAGGCAAAGGCAAAACGAAACACCACCCGCCAATATCCCTGAACACCTGCAAGCTCTCAGAGCTTGGAAGCCTATACCCTGAAACAGCCACCAGACTTGTCCGCCGTATGTGGCTAGAGCTAAATTCACTTCACTCACAGGGGACATGAAAATCAGCTAGCTTACACCTGATGCCTTTGAAATAATCGCAGATGATCAAGAACTAAAGATGCCATGATGACATACAACAAAATAAAAATCATCCAGCTATAACAAAAAGACCGATGCCAGCTGAGGAGCCATGTATGAGATTCCTGGACACCCCATGTCCAGTCCGATGTTTTGAAATCTACATCTAGAAGCCCGCCCCCACAGCCCTCCCTTCACCCATGCAGGAAAAAACAGATGCAATATGGGAGTGAATTATTTAGCCACCATGCTCCCAAAACTGTGCCTACTTCAAACCTGTCTACAACCTACACTAACCACTGTTTAAGACCACAGCGGTGCAGATGCTCTCCGGTGCCGGCCCTGAATCGTACCAATCATGGCAGTCACCGTGACATCAGAGTGAGTCGTCATCAAGAGTTACTGGGGCCCCAAACTCACCGATAGAAGGAATGGAGCTGCATACTCTCCTCGTCGCACAACCAGGAAAGAAAATGGAACCATAAATAAAGATCTCAACCTGGATCCTCCGCTCATGACAGGCTAAGTGACCACGAGAACCAGCCTCTGCAAACCACATCCGAAAATCAGGAAGCAACCCACAGACATCCCGAATAGGCAAGCAGAAGCAGCTCGCAATGGACACATCCAAAACTCCTCAACGTACATCCACGGAAACAGTATGTGTGTTCAATTTCTACAACAAACAGTTAAACAATGCAGCACTACACTTGAAGTTGTTACAGCAGTTCTAATGGACATTAGTTCAAACGGACTTCGATGTTAAACGAAAACTGCATACCTTCAAAGAAATTGTTTAAAAAATGTTTGCAACAGTAAAACAGCATAAAATGCTTTTAAACACACAGATTCTGACAGTTAAACCGTTACTTGCAAAGCACTGTTTTAACAATTCATTCCATTATAAAAGGAACTATTATGTCTTGTAACCTTCCACCAACCTGTTTCAATTTTTTAACAAGTAAAACATATTCTACAGCAATTTTTGGTCTATCTCCTTGTTTTACACACAGAGCCATTGTTTAATTGCAATAATGCACTCCAGGGTGTGGGACATGCAAGATAACCTCACTTCTGGGATCGTTGGATGCACTGCCAGCTGTCTCTGCGCTTTCCAACCACTCCAGGCATGAGGGTTATTCCAGCATGACTCCACACCCTGTCATGCATGATTGCTTAAGTAAAGCCTAATGTACCTCCTTGGCATCTCAATCTAGTCCTCTAGGCTCTGACCAAAGCACCTTTCGAATCTCTAGGAGAGGAATCCCTTCAGGGTGGGACAAGCTGAGTAGCCAGGTGGCCATGACCACTAACAAAATGGCTTTGGCCACTAGTTTTCAAAAGTTACCAGCCAACCAGCTACTTAACCACAAAGTGATTTTTGAGCTCTTAAAAGGCAGGTAGGAGTAATTTACTCACCAATTCTAAAATATAATGAGTAAAACACAACTGGGATGCATACAAGTGCTGTAAATCTGTAAAAGCTGCTCCTTTTGAATCACCAGTTAAGTAATGAAGCACTATTCTTTGGTGTGGAGTATTTACAAATGTTGGGTGAGTATCGGTACTCATGAAAAAAATTTTTGGCGTATTTCCTAAAATGAGGTAAGTAAAACAGGTTGTACTCCCTTATCTGGAGCCCTGGTTGTACTATTCAATGGGAGTTGCTTCATAGTTAAGGAAAAACTAATTTAAGATTTACAGATGTCTCTGATGTTTCACACAGCTTAGAAATCTTCTGTGTGCTTTGTCTCCCAAGTCTCCAGTTTCCTTTTTCATTCGGTCCTCTAGTATAAGATCCGCTTGAGGCTCTATCCAGGGTGGAATCAGGGTGGGAGAAGTCTCCGGAGATCCAGATGGGCCACAAGCTTCTTCGCTGGGGTCTGGCTCCACTGATTGCCACTAACAGGCAGCCTGGATTTTTCAGCAGCTCCAGAAAGGAAAGGTCTTCCAGAGGGACTTGGAGAACCTTGCTGCCTGGGTCTATCTGGAGTGCAGGGCTCATCCTCTAGGTCAGAGCGTCAGTCCAAATCAGACTCTGAAGATTCTGATGATGATGAAGAATCCTCCTAGGAGGAGGATCGCCCTCTGGGGGTTCCCGGAGGAGCGTGTCCTCCTGGCCCAAGAGCCAGAAGGTTCAGCACTGGTGTCAGGCAAGTAGGGGAGTCTCTTTGCGCCGATGTAAGGGGTCTGGCATGGTATAACTTTTCGACCTCTTGGGTGATCTGTGTTTTGGCCTCAGCCAACCAGAAGGCCAAGACCTCCCTCAAGTCCACCTGAGGCTGTGGGTAGGTGGAGAAGAAAAATTACTTACTATAGTAATGTTGTTTCTTCTAATGGAGTCTTGCTGTATTCTGACTAAATGCAGTTAGCCCCAGCACTTGAACTGCCCCGAGAGTAAGGAGCTAACTCTATGCAGAAGCATACAACGTTGAGCTCAAGCTCAGTTTCCAAACCTCTGTCTCTAGCACTCTGAAGTGTAACCGTCACATTATTACGAGCACTAACTAATAAAGTAATAGGTGGAAATTATTTCAACTCTTGCAAGCCAAATGGCTGCAAGTTGTTTTAGGGTCAAAAGACTCAAGTCGAGAACCCCAAAAAGAAAGCTAAATATAAAACCAAAGTAGGTAGAGAACTAAAACATAACTAAAACCCATAAGACAGGGCAAGCCAAGTACACCTCTGGGGTGCAGCACTGTGCCTGCCACCCACATCCCAAAACTACTGGGTTCTAGGAGAGGAGGCAGGGAGGAGATCAGAACACAGTAAGACTCCATTAGAACAAAACAACATTACTATGGTAAGTAATTTTTCTTCAAACAACATGAAGTCTTGCTGTATTCTGACTAAATGCAAACTACCAAGCAATACCCCTTGGGAGGAGTCACAGAACCTATTTTGGGAACAGGCTCTGCAGCACAGCTGTGCCAAACCTAGCATCACTTCTAGACTGAATGTCCAGAGAATAATGCTTGTAACGTGGTGAACAGTTTTCCAGGTGGCTGCTTTACAAATTTCCACTAAAGGTATATCCTAGCTGCTGCGATCGAAGCAGCTGTACCCCTGGTAGAATGAGCCCTCAGGCCTGAGGGAGCTTCCTTCCCAAGTTCTGAATAGCAGAATTGGATACAGGAGACAATCCACTTAGCAATAATTCTCTTGGTGGCTGGTTTGCCCTTTCCCACCTCACCACAGGTGAGAAATAACTGAGAACATCCATTCCTATACAGGGCCTTTTCACATCAAGACTGTGTAATCTTCATTCCCAAGAGGAAGAATGGTCAGTAAAAACACAGGCAATGTCAGATTGGTTCAGATGAAAGTCTGAGACCACTTTGGGAAGAAACTTTCTGTCAGTTGAAGGACCACCTTATCCCTGTGAAAAGAAATAAAATCAGGTTCCACTGATAAAGCCTGTAACTCACTGATCCTCTTGGCAGAGTAATGGCTACCAGGAATACAGTTTTCCATGTCAAGTATTTCAGCTCTGCTGAAGACAGAGGCTCAAAGGGGCTGCATAAGCTGTGCTATACAGATGTTTAGATCCCAAGAAGGGGTAGGGGCTCGAAGGGAGTATTACATGCATCAGACCTTTGAAGAATTTCTGGAAAACTGGATGAGAAGCTAAGGAAGAGCCCTTCCCAGCTGAAAGAAAGGCAAGACGAGCTGCCAAATGCACCTTAAGCGTAGCGGGTCAAGGTCTGAACTATTAAGATGCACCAAATAGTCCAATACAGTAGCAATGTCAGCTAATTCTGGCTGAACAGGTATTTGGAACACAAAAAAACAAATCTTTTCCACTTGGAATTGTAAGTTTTCTGGTAGTAAGTTTCTTGCTAACCTTCAGAATATCAAAACCGATTGAGAAAGGTTTAAATGTGCATATTCTAACTCTTCAAGAGCCAGGCCTTGAGCCTGAAGATTGGGAAGAGGATCCTCCCTGAGAGGATGTCAGCAGATTGAACTGTCTGGGAAGACATAGAGGCCTTGTCACTGAATGACAGTAGTAGAGGATACCACGGCTGTCTGGCCCAGTCTGGTGCCACCAGGATCACTCTGCCAGGCTGAGATCTGGCCTTCATCAGAACCCAAAGGGAAAGGAGTAAATGCATACAGGAACCTGCTTGTCCAATTCAATAGTAGAGCCTCCTGCTGTAAAGAGCCCAGTAGGGAGGCCTGCAACAAAAGAGAAAGTTGATGATTGTCCGGGCTGCAAAGAGATCTATCTCTGGAGTCCCCCACCTGTTGAAGATAACCTGAAGGACCAGGGGATTCAGAGTCCATTCGTGATGACCCTGAGAAACTCTGCTGAGAGCACCTGCTAAGATGTTGTCCTTCCTTGCAGGTGTACAGCCACCAAGGAAGTGTGAAGGAATAAGCCAGAGACCATACCTTCATGGCCTCCGTGCACAAGGCCGAGGACCGAGTGCCTCCCTGCTTGTTGATGTACCCCATGGTTGTGATATTGTCTGTCCTGATTTGTACTACCTCCCTGAACCACAGTTGAGAATGTCTGCAGAGCTAGAAAACACAGCCTTCAACTCCAGGTGGTTTATGTGAAGAAGGACTCTTGGTGAGACCAGGTTCCCTGAGCTGTAAGCTGTTCCAGATGGGCCCCCAGCCTAGGAGGGAGGCGTCCGTGGTGAGAATCAGTGAAGGAGCCTGACTGATGAATGGACACCTTGCGAGTTGTCCTCCTCCAGCCACCACTGGAGTGCCTGAACTAGAGTCTGGGACACTGGAACCAATTTGTAGAGAAGGTCCTTTTCTGAGACCAGTAAGATCTGAGATGAAATTGAACATCTCTCATCTGAAACCTTGCTCCCTGCACCACAGCTGTGGAGGCTGCCATGTGGCCCAGTAACTGAAGAAAATGCCTGGCTGGACGAGAAACTAGAGGTTGAGAAGAGGAAGCCAGAGTGACTAGAGACTGAACTCTTGAAAGAGGAAGGAATGCTCTTGCCTGGTAGTGTCTATGTCTGCCCCTATGAAAGTGAGCAGCTGAATTGGTTCCAGAACAGACTTTTCTAGGTTTAGAATGAAGCCCAAGGACTCCAGGAGCCTTTGGGTGACCTCTAAGGCTGACCTGACTTGGCCTGGGGACTGACCTACTAGGAGCCAGTCGTCCAGGTATGGGAACAGAAGAATACCCTGTCTCTGAGGAATGCCATCACTACTGCCAGGCACTTGGTATACACCCTTGGAGCCAATGTTAGCTTGGAAAGGCATGGCTCTGAACTGATAATGGTCTGAGGGCACCAATCTGAGGTACTTTCTGTGGGAATATCTGATAGGTATGTGGAAATAGGCATCCTTGAGATCCAGGGAGGCCAGCCAGTCTCCTGGTCTCAAGAGAGGAAGAATTACTCCCAGACTCACCATCCTGAATTCTGGTTTTGTTAAGTGTTTGATGAGGTACCTTAAATCTAGGATAGGTCGCCACTTCCTGTCTTTTAGGGTAAGGAAGTATCTGGAATAAAGTCCTTTTCCCTGTGACAAAGAGGTACCTTCTCTACTCTTCATGAGCAGGAGAGAGAGACTTCTGCCTCTAAGGCTTTTGTCTCCAAGGGAGAGGGGGTGAAAGATCTTGCTCTCATCTTTGGGAACCTTTGAAGCTAAGAACAAGTCCCTGGCTCACTACTTCCAGGACCCATTTGTCCGAGATAATGGAATCCCAGGCCTGGGACTAGTGACACCTCAGGGTGTCTGTTTGGCAGGGGCTTGGACTGAGTGGATGCTGGAGTCCTGATCATCCCTTGTCTGCCTCTTCCCTGAAGAACCCCTCTGCTGGAAAGAAGAGGAAGCCTGGGCTTGGTAAGAAGTCCTGTTAAAAGCCTGCCCTGCCAGCCATAAACTGCTGCTTCTGAGAAGTGGTCTGCTTCTCTTTGCTGAAGCACTCCTATAAGTGGTCCTGTACTCATCCATCTTCTTCATGTAAGCCTCTGTTTGTTCGCCAAACAGAGAGTTACCAGCAACAGGAAAATCCATGGCCTTAGTCTGAGTATCCTGTGATAGAATGGTACATCTGAGCTGCTAATCTCCTCATGGAGACAGATGTAGCCATGACCCTGGAATGCACATCATTCGAGTCAACAGCAGCGTGAAATTGGACTATGGAGACCTCAATACCATCTGCAGCCACCTTCTCCAGCTCCTTGGCTAGCTGGGAGGGCATTCTAGCCAGTTCCAGAACCATATCCACCTCGATTTCTGGTACTTGGCTGTATATGCCATATAATTGGCTTGTCTGAGTCCCAAAGAGGATGCCAAATATTGTTTCTTGCCACGTCATCCACTTTCCTAGAATTCTTATCTAGGGGTGAGATGCCAGGGAATATTAGCCTCATCACAGGCTGCAGCCTGCACTACCTCAACATGGCTGCAATGAGTCGTAAGCAATTCTGTTCCAGGACCTGACAAGGTATACCCTCCTGTCCATCTTTTATCCACAGGAGGTATAGAAGTTGGAAACTGCAAAATATTTTGGTCTTGTTTCCCAGGATTTATGCAGAGGGATAGACACTGTCTTCGACTCTGGGATATCCATCATTTCCACAGAGTCAGGTTCCTCCTGATCCTGTTCAACTTCTTCCACTGGGAGCTGAAGACTATCAGCCACTTTCTTGTAAAACAAGAAATGGGAGGGGACTCAGAAAGTCTGGGAGGAGACACATTGGAAGGCCTGTCTGGGGAGATGTCAGGCTCTACAGGCTCATCTAGGCCTTCATCTTCCTCTTCATCATACCATTCTTCTCCATCCCAGTCGCCCTCATAAAAGCCTCTGGATCAATGTCAGAAGTGACTATGTCCGACCAAACTGAACCTCTATGAACCGTGCTGGTTCAGTCGAACCGGCAAAGCGACTGAACAATAGAAATCGCTTTAGCAATCTCCTCAGCGGACGGACCATGGAAGTAGGATCCAAACGGCTGTTTTCGCTTCTTTACTAGGAACCGATTCCACAGAATCGGCTCTCCTTTGCCCCGAGGAGGTATCGCCCAGGTCAGTGGGCACCCCTCAGGTTCGGCAACTGCCGAACGGGCTGGCCATCCGGTTGGCGGACTTCGGCCTCCCTCTCCTTAGCCTACTCAAACGTTTTTCCAGAGTGGCTTTGGGAAAGTTTTACAGATTTGGTAGTCTTCTTTGAGGTGGTCAAACCCCAGACAGTAAACACAGAGAGAGTGAGGGTCGGTTGGCAAAGGCCTCCTTATACTCAGTATAGTGCTGAAACTCGTGGGACCGGTTTTCTTTTGGTTTCTCAGACATGCCGAATACTGAAAAGTTACCCTTACCAGCTATTACGCCAGGCAACTAGAAACGGATCAGTTCCAAACGTGGTCACGAAGTCGGTTAAAAACCGGAAATCGGAATTTTTTAGGAACCGCGCGCATCGAAACCACAGTGATATTTAGAAACAAAACAGAAATCGAATGGGTTCAGTTCCAAACCGGACCGACCGGAGAAGAACCGAAGGCAAAAACTATTTCCACAATAATACAACTACCACCTACTACTACCACTTACTGCTACCGAGACAGAGGTAAGAAGACCAAAATAAAGGAATGGTTAGGTAAAACCGACCGATTTCAACTGATACCCAAGTGCAGGAGGAATCTCTGGAGCGACTTCACTGTTAGGCGGAGAAAAATCTGACGGTTACACTTCAGAGTGCTAGAGAGAGTTTGAAAACCGAGCTCTATGCTTCTGCATAGAGTTAACTCCTTACTCTCCGGGTAGTTCAAGTGCTAGGGCTAACTGCATTTAGTCAGAATACAGCAAGACTTCATGTTGTTTGAAGGAGCAGCGGAGGGGCTCGGATACGGGTAACCTGGAAACCTGTAATAAAGTGCCCATAACCTGATGGCGGAGGCCTGGCATCAGGTATTAAGGTGCCGGTACTGCAGCATCAGGTACCGAGAGCCACATATTGCGGCGTCAGGCATGCTGGGCATCTGGTATCCTGGCTGAGGGCTCCAACGGGTCGAAGGTCCCGAAGGCCAGCCCCTGCAAGCGGACCAACGCCGGCCTGAAGGATGTAAAGCCTGAAGGGGGAGCCGTTGGGGGTCCAGGGACCCAGAAGGCTCCGACAGCTCTCGTCAGGAAGCAGTATGCCGGACGGTGACGCCAGGTTGTCTCCATCGGGTCCGCATCTGAGGATCCGGTATCCGGGGAGGGGAACCCCAACGGCAACGCTTTCAGGCTCCAACTCCAGCCAGGGAAGGACGAGTGAATCCTCTGAAGGAACCAGAGGAGACGCAAGGACCTCAGTAGGCAACGCGACAGGTGTGTGCTGCGTGACTCTCCGTGTCAAGGGTGGAAGGAGAGCCTGACGATGGAGTGCGCCAGCTGGGCGGACATCGGGTATACCGGCGACCGACATCAGCAGGGAAGTCGGGCCGAGGCGTCGGTGGACAGACACCCGGCCAATTGGGCACACTTGGACATGTAGGCCTGGGTTTAGAGGTTGTAGCGGGAGTGCCGCCTCCTTTGCCCCAGAGGTTCCCGCCGGCGCGAGTGGACAGGGGGCCCCCACTAGCTTAGATACCACTAAGGCGGTCAAGGACGATCCCCAGAGGGGAAGTTATCTGGAGAGTCGTGTGTCCAGCTGAAGTCGTGGGCTGTGCATGGAGAGTCCCGATCCTCTGCTTTCTCCTTGTCTCTCCTTTTCCTGTGATGGCCCTGGGAGAAGTTGACGCCTTCCTCAATTTCTTCAGTTCTTTTTCATGGATGCCATTTTCTTTTGAGCAAATGGGCTTCAGGGACTGCTGCCTTCCTTCGGACTAGCAGCGCTTGAATTTTCGGCAGTGTTCACACCCTCCACGCGGTGGTCTGGGCCCATACAGAAGAGGCAAAGCAATGGCCATCCTTGTGAGGGAGCTGGATCCACACGAGTCACACTTGTTTTTATTTGATTCCGATGGCGCTAGGGATGACATGCACAGCGAGCAGTAACACACAATTATCAGAATAAGGAAGAAAATTGTTGAAAAGGGTTTATATTTATCCAAATGGCGAGACAAACGAGCACTGTTCTTCCTAAGCCGACAGCGGAAGAAAAATTACTCACCTTAGTAATGTTGTTTTTCTAATGGAGTCCTGCTGTATTCAGACATATGCAGTTAGGTCCTGCCTTTCAACTGCCCCGGAGAACAAAGAGTTAACTTTCTATGCCTTGCATAGAACATTCATCATGAACTCGGTTGAAGTCCCTGTCTGCTGTTTAAACTGCAACCGTCAGATCTTTACGGAAAAAGACTCACTAGGTGTTCTGTGTGGAAACTGTAAAATTCTTACTAGCCAACTGGCAAATATATAAAATGTTTTTGGTTTCAAAGGAAGACTCAAGTCAGGAAACCCAAACACACATCCAAACACAACATCCCACCCAAACAAAAAAGAGGGTGTAAAAGGACACCCCTAGGGTACCAACACTGCTCCTGCCCACCCACATCCCAAAACTAGGTTCTGAGAGGAGGCGGGGAGGTCAGAATACAGCAAGACTCCATTAGAAGAAACAACATTACTAAGGTGAGTAATTTTTCTTCAAACAACATGAAGTCTTGCTGTATTCTGATATGCAGAGACTACCAAGCAGTACCTCCATGGAGGAGGACAGAACCTATTTTGGGAACAGGCTCTGAAGTACTGCTGTGCTAAACCGAGCATCACTCCTAGCCTGGATATTCAGAGTAATGCGTGGTGAAAGTATGGACTGTTTTCCAGATGGCTGCTTGACAAATTTCTAAGAGAGTAATACCTGGCAGCAGCCAGGAAGCAGCTGCACCTCTTGTGGAATGAGCCCTCAGGCCTGAGGGTGGAGTTCTACCCAGGTTTTCATAGCAGAATTGTATACAAGAAACAATCCACCTGGCAATAGATCTCTTAGTGGCAGGTTTGCCTTCTCAACTTCTCCATAAAGTAAGGAACAACTGGAGGTTCAAACCTGTGACCCTTGGTACGCTCCTACGAGTAGCTAAGGGCTCTTAACATCCAAGCTGTGTAGCCTCCTCTCCCGAGGAGGAATGGTCAGTGAAGAAAACAGGGAGAGACACAGACTGGTTGAGGTGGAAATATGAAACCACCTTAGGTAAAAACTTTCTCTGTTAGTTCTAAGGACCACTTTATCTCTGTGAAAGGAGATGAAATCAGATTCCACTGACAGAGCTTGCAATTCACTGATACGTCTGCAGAAGTAATGGCTACCAGAAACACAGTTTTCAAGTCAAGTACTTAAGCTCTTCTGAGGACAAAGGCTCAAAGGGGGTTGCATAAGCTGAGCAATGCAAACAATAAGGTCCCAAGCAGAGCAGGATCCCTAAAGGGTGGGTTGGTGTGAAGCAATCCCTTGAAAACTTACAGAATACAGGATGGGATGAGAGAGAGGAAGACTTGCCTACTGACAGGAAAGCAGAAACAGCTGCCAAGTGTACTTTGAGGGTAGCTGGTCTGAGGGCTAGGCCATTAAGATGGACCATAAATCCAGAACCGTAGGCAATCCAGCAGAGTCTGGAGAAATATTCTTCTTAGAACACCAAATGCTGAATCTTTCCATTTGGAGTTGTAAGTCTTCCTGGTGGAAGGCTTTTGAGAAGCCTTAAGGATATCCAGAACCCTTGGGAAAGATGCAGATCTGCAAACTCCAACTCTTCAAGAGCCAAGCCTTGAGACTGAGAGACTGAAGATTCAGGTACCAAATCCTCCCGAGAGGATGTTAACAGGTTGCAATTCCTGGAAGAGACAGAGGAAGGTGGACTGTTGGGACAGCAACAAGGAATACCATGGCTGTCTGGCCCAGTCTGGAGCAATCAGAATCACCCTGCATGGTTGTGACCTTATCTTGACTAGCACTCTGAACAGGAGAGGAAGGGGAAAAGCATCAGAAATTTCCTTTCCCAGTTCAAAATCAGAGCATCCAGGGGTACTGAGCCCAAGACTGGGGGTCTGCAACAATAGAGGAAGCTGGTGATTGTCTGGGGCTGCAAAAGATCCATCTCTGGAGTGCCCCATCTTGAGAAAATCACTTTCAAAACCAGAGGATCCAGGGCCCATTCGTGATGGCCCTGGGACATTCTGCTCAGTGCATCTGCTAGGACATTGTCCTTCCTGGGAGGTGAACTGCTATCAGAGAGGTTTGCAGGAAATAGGCCAGGGACCACAACTTCATTGCTTCTGTTCACAAGGCCGTAGACTGAGCGCCTCCTTGCTTGTTGATGTACTACATGGTGGTGGTGGTGTCTGTTCTGACCTGAACCACCTTGTTCTGTACAGATTTGAAAAAGCTTGCAGTGCCAGAAACACTGCTCTGAGTTCCAAGAGACTGATGTGAAGCAGAGATTCCTGAGGTGACCACAGTCCTTGGGTGGTAAGATCCCCAAATGGGTTCCCCAGCCCAGCAGGGAAGCATCTGTGGTGAGTATCACTGATTGAGACTGAGTGACAAATTGAACCCTTGTCTCAAATTGTCCTGCTCCTGCCACCACTGCAAGGCTTGGATCAGGGTTGAGTCACTGGGCTTAGTTTGGTAAGGAATCTTTTCTTTGGGACCAAAAGGCTCTTAAGTGGAACTGAATGTCCCTCATTTGGAATCTTGCTCCCTGGACCACTGCTGTGGAAGCTGCCATGTGGGCCAGTAGCTGAAGGAAATGCCTTGCTGGCCGAGACACCTGAAGGGTGAATGAAGAGCCAGTTCCATAAGGGTCCTTGCCCTTTCCAGGGAAGGAAGGCTCTGCCTACTACTGTACAGTTCTGCACCTATGAAGGTGAGGAGCTGCACTGGTTCGAGAACTGACTTTGGTAGGTTGAGAAGGAATCCTAAGGAAGTGAGCACTTGCTGGGTCACTTGCAGATGTGACTTTACTTGGTCTGGAGACTGACCTACTATGAGCCAGTCGTCCAAGTATGGGAAAATGGAGAT
The DNA here is from genome assembly GCA_016271365.2 of Neoceratodus forsteri. Lineage (NCBI taxonomy): Eukaryota > Metazoa > Chordata > Ceratodontiformes > Ceratodontidae > Neoceratodus > Neoceratodus forsteri. The sequence goes on from CM028138.1 coordinate 427,996,416, forward strand.
TTTTGTCTTCTTAGGAAGGCAACAACTACTGCCAGGCACTTTGTGAAAACCCTTGGGGCTGATGTTAGGCCAAAGGGCATTGCTCTGAATTGGTAGTGGCCTGAGGGCAAATCGCACCGAGGTACTTTCTGTGGGAGCACCTGATGGGAATGTGAAAGTAGGCATCTCTGAGGTCCAGGGAGGCTAGCCAGTCCCTGGCCTTAGAGAGGAAGGATAATTCCCAGAGTTACCATTTTGAACTCTGGCTTTAAAAGATGTTTGTTCAGATATCTTAGGTCCAGGATGGGTCGCCACTCTCCTGTATTTTTGGGGTTAGGAAGTACCTGAGTACAATCCTTTGCCCGTGTAGGGTGGGAACTCACTCTATAGCTTTGAGAGCTGGGAGAGAAGAAACCTCTGCCTCTAAGGCAAGGGTCTCAGAGATTTGCAGGTGGAAAAGATCTGTCTCTCATCTTGGGAAATTTTTTGAAGCTGAGAACCAGTCCCTGGCTTACTACTTCCAGGACCCACTTGTCTGATATGAGAGACATCCAGTCCTGGACAAAGTAAGCCAGCCTGCCCCTACTGGTATAGGAGAATCGACCAGGCAGACCCATCAGGCGTCTGCTTGGCAGGAGCTTTAGGCTGAGGGGTAGATGCAGGCCTGCTCATCCCCTCCTGCCTCTCCCTCTAAAGAACCCCTCTGCGAAAAAGAAGAGGAGGCCTGTGCTTGGTAAAAGGCCTTTGGAAGGCCTGCCCCTGCCCCTGGACTGCTGCCTTTGAGGAGTTGCTTGCCTTTCTTTGGCCTGAGCACTCCTGTAAGTGGTCCTGTACTAGTCCATCTTTTTCATGTAATTCTCTGTCTGCTCCCCAAACAGAGAAATACCAATTACAGCAAAATCCATGGCCTTAGCCTGGGTATCCTGTGAGAGGCTAGTACATCTGAGCCAAGCCATCCTCCGAAGAGCCACAGATGTAGCCATGACTCTTGATGATACATCACTGGAGTCCACAGCAGCATGAAACTGTACTTTCGATGCCTCAATCCCATCTGCAGCCACCTGCTCCAGCTCCTGGCAAGTTGGTCAGGAGCCTGTTTAGCCAGTGCAGTGTCCCACCTGGACTTCTGGTACCTGGCTGTATAGGCCATATAGTTAGCCTGCCTGAGTCCCAAAGGTGCTGCCATGTATTGTTTCTTTGCCATGGCATCAATCTTTCTGGAGTCCTTGTCTGGGGGTGTGATGCCAAGGGAATGCTTGCCTTATCACAGGCAGCAACCTGCACAACCCCAACATGGCTGCATTGCTGAAAACGGAACTCAGTGTCTGAGCCTGAGAGAGGGTACCTCTTGTCCATTCGTCTGTCCACAGGAGGTACAGAATTAGGAGACTTAAGGATTTTTGTGTCCGCTTCCCAAAGGATTTGTGGAGGAATAGACAGTCTCCTGGACTCTGGGATGTCCATCATCTCAACATAATCAGGCTCCTCCTGATCCTCTACTGCTTCCTCCAGAGGAAGCTGGAGGGTATCAGCCACTTTTTGTAGAACATGTAGTGTGAAGGGGACTCAGAAAGCCTAGGAGGAGAAACACCTGAAGGTCTGTCTGGGGAGATGTCCGGGTCAATAGGCACATCCAGACTTTCACCATCACCATAATCATCTTCTCTCTCCCTCCTCCTCCTCCGGTTCATAAAATTCTTCCAAGTATAATCTGCAACCGACCAAACCGAGCCCCTGCCAGATAGTGCCGGTTCGGTCGGAACCGAACTGAGTGACTGCACAATCCTAATCACCTTGGCTATCTCATAGGTGGTCGGAGTATGAAATTCTGGGTCCGAACGGTCGATTTGTCTTTTCTTTTCTTTTGTCGGAACAGATTCCTCGAATCGGCTCTCCTTTGTCTGAAGAAGTATCGCCTGGTCAGAGGGCGCTTCCTTCTGGTTCGGTCGAACCGAAACCGGCTGGCCATCCGGTCAGCGGACTTCTCGGCCTCCTTTCCTCAGTCTACCTCATCTCTTTTCCAGGGTAGATTTGGGAAAATTCTTGCAAATTTGGCAGTCTGAATCGAGGTGGTAAAACCCCAGACAAACACAGGTGGTGTGGGATCAGCCTTGGCAAAGACCTCCCACACACTGCAGTGTTGAAACCCAGTGGGCCCGTTTTTTTCCTTGGGTTTCTCAGACATGGCCAATCCTAACCAAAAGCGTACCCTTTTTCGGCAATCCGCCAGGCAAGACTCCCTATCGGTTCCTGACCATGTCACGGGTCTTGGAAAAAAGCGTATTAAATCCGTTTTTTTTTAGAACCGATACGACCAGTAACCAGACTCTAAAGTAAAGTACAAGGTTTTTTTACTCAAATTGATCGTTCAGCCAAACCGATCCACAGTCTACAAGTTCCACACAGAAAACAGAACAAAACCTATCTAGTACTCACGGTACCACAGACAGAGACTTGAACCGACTATGCGGAAACAGCAATTCGGTAGAAACCGACGAAAACCGACATTTTAACCTACTTTTTGAACCGGCAGCAGGAGAAATCTCCCAGCGACTGTTCAGTGAGGCAAATAAAGAATCTGGCGATTGCAGTTTAAACAACAGCAGACAGGGACATCAACCGAGCCCGTGATGAGCGTTCTATGCAAGGCATAGAAAAGTTAACTCTTTGTTCTCGGGGCAGTTGAAAGCAGGACCTAACTGCATATGTCAGAATACAGCAAGACTTCATGTTGTTTGAAAGAACTGGAGGGCGGGCATGGGACCGCCCCTTTATACTGACACGGATGATGCCGGTCACCTGATGTGGGGCTGTCCCCCAGGGACTGCTAGCTAGAGATTTTTCCATGGGGTCCTGACGCCTGCCGGCTTAGTCCTACTTGTAAATATCTCTGCAAGAGCCCTCTCAAAGTAAGATCTAAGTTTGGAGGCAATCTGTGACTCTGTGTAACAAAAGCCCCACAGACAATCAAGATCAAGTAGAGGACCTTGCCAACATGAACAACTTGCCCCGCATCCATTTCAGCAAGAATTGCTAGCTCACATCAGGCCACTACACTATACGTGCCTCCAACATGTCAAGATCAAGCAGTGGGGAGCAGCTGTTCGATAGAAACTAAGGACCATGTCTGTGAATTTTGAACTCTAGAAGACAACCAGTACTAATTCAAGAAAAGAGCTGCAATCACTGAGAAGTGCTTGTCTCTGTTTTCGTTCTTATTGTGTGAGTTCTGTTTCATGGTCATGTTACTGTACTATCGTGCCCCATTTAATCACTCATTCGGCTGCTTCTTTAATCGAGACAGTCGAGGTCAGCATTTCACGTAGCCATCCCTTAAAGCGGATCTAACTGTATTACGATGGACCCATGTTTTACCAAAGGTAACCTCTACCTTCCATTACAATCAAGAACTGGTCTTACCTTCATTCAGTCCTATGCCCAGGAATAATAAGGACAGAACTGCATACTCTGCAATCCTAGGCGTGCCTTAAAAAGTACCTCAAATGAACAGAGCCATTGCCCAAGACTTCAAGTCTTCTGGTCCTTGCAGTGAGCCAAAATCAAAGCAAAAGGCACCTAAAATCTCTATCACCAGATAGGAGCTGATCAATCATTACCCACTGCTATAGACAAGCTGGTGTTCCACTACAAGGTCCGGTGAAGGATCACTCCACTAGAGCCATAGGCCACTTCATGGCGGAACTCAGGGGATGCGTCTCCAGCTGACATTTGCAGGGCTGCCACCTGGTCATCTCTGTAAACTTGCTCGTTTTACGAGTTGGATGTTGCCGCATCTGTGGCAGCCTGATTCAGCTGTGAAGTGCTATAGGCAGTTGTGACATGTACTGTCGGACTACATTCTTCCCACCCTTGGGTACACTAGTCTTACTGCTGCTTTTTATACCAGTGGTCCTAGAGCTCTACACCCAGCGCAGGAGGAGAATTCAATATTTAAATACTTGTAAATTTTCCTTCTCCAATTGTTAGTCTCAAGCGGATTCCCTCACAAGAATGTACATAGTTGGCATATCAGCCTTCATTTTGGATCTGGCTGTTCGCTAATGTTATGTTTCTAGTTTTACTTTCAGGTGGATATAGAAATTTAAGTACCTGTACATTTTCTTTCTCCAGCAGCTGGTCTCCGGGCTTCCTTACTCATGGGTTATACCTCCAGATGCTGATAGGAAGGCAGGAATTTGATCTCTGCAGTTGGGACATCCAGCCCTCAACTTCCCGTTTCCCTCAGTTCTTCGAAAGCAGTCCAAATGTGGCAACACTACCATGAACTTGAAACAAAAACAAGAAAATTAAGGCATGCATGGCCAGGTGAAGAAGAAAGAAAATTTACAGGTACTTAAAATTTCGATTTCTCTCTCAGCTGGCTTCCTTACTCATGAGATACACAAAAGCAGTACATCCCCAGATGTCCGCATGAGAAAGAATGTCAAGTGCCTTAATGGTCCACCACGACCTGGAGCACTTGGCGGCCAAGATGCCTCCACCGAGGACATCACATCCAGTTTGTAAAATTTTGTAAATGTGTGAATGGATGACCATGTAGCCGTCCTGCATAAGTCTGCTGGAAATGCTTCTCTGAAGTTCGCCCACAAAGTGGCCATAGCTCTGGTGGAATGGGCTCTCATTGGGCCAGAGCAAAGTTACTCCAGCCTGATCTTAAGCCGTGGTGATGACAGATCGAATCCATCTGGCTATAGAGTCTTTGAAGCTTTTTTACCCATATTTTGGGCTGTAGTTAAATGAAGAAACTTGAAGTTTTGCGAATAGCCTCCATTCTCTAGAAGAAGGGATCACAGATCTCCAGGTAGAAGGTCACCTGGGGCCAGTGACCATCACATGGTATGGTTCAATTTGGCTACTACATCTAAATCATCCCATTCCAAAGCAAAATATGGGACTTCAGAGGAGCTGACTTTGATAAGATGGCCAACAGAGTTAAGCTAGCCCTGGCAAAAAAACACAGGTGAGGAGGTACAGGCAAAGTGGGCTAGCATTAAGGATACAATACTTGAAGCAACATCCCATTGTGTTAGGCAGAAAGGAAGTGCAAAGAAGAAGGAAACCACTTTGGTTCTCAAATACAGTAGCAGAAAAGGTCAGAGCCAAAAGGCTGGCCTTCAGAAAATATAAGGGAACACAGCAGGATGAAGATAGGGAGGCATACCAAACTGCCCTAAGGGAAGAGGTAAGGCAGTAAGGCAGGCAAAGTCCCAAACTGAGGAAACACTTACAGAACAGTAAAAGAAGGTGACAAGACTTTCTATAGATACATTAGTGAAAGGAGAAAGTCCAGAGGGGTGCTAAGCTTAATGGAGAAAAAGGGAGCATGTGAGGAGGAGGACCCTGTAAAGGCATCTATCCTAAATAGATACTTTGCTCAGTATTTACTGAAGAGAAGGTAGGGCAGGGCCCACAGCTCAGCATCATGGACACAGGGGAGGGAGGTGAGCACTACTCCCTTCACAAAAGAAAGGGTCCTACAAGAGCTTGCTAAGCTCAGGGTGGATAAGGCAATGGGACCTGATGGCATACATCCCAGGGTACTTAAGGAGCTAAAGGAGGAACTAGCAGAGCCATTAGCAGAATTGTTTAGTGAGTCTCTGAGCACAGGAGAGGTCCCAGAAGACTGGAGAAGGGCTCATGTGATCCCACTCCACAAGAGTGGTAGCAGGGAGGAGGCGGGAACTACAGACCGGTCAGTCTTACCTCAGTAGTGGGCAAGATTATGGAGGCACTCCTTAAGGAAAGGATAGTGCAACACCTGGAATCCATAGAGGCACAGGATCCAAGACAGCATGGGTTTACAAAGGAAGGTCCTGTCAAACTAATCTCATAGATTTCTTTGACTGGGTAACCAGAGTGGTGGACCAAGGGGAGCAGTTGATGTCGCTACCTTGACTTCAGCAAAGCTTTTGACACTGTTCCACATAGAAGATTGATAAATAAGCTAGGTAGGCTCGGGTGGTCAGAAGTTGGTCAACTGGGTGGCAAACTGGTTGACTGGCAGAAAACAGAGAGTGGTGGTAAATGGTATACAGTCAGAAGAGATGCAAGTCACAAGTGGGTACCTCAGGGATCAGTCCTGGGGCCAGTCCTATTCAACATCTTCATTAGTGACCTCGCAGATGGACTAGAGAGGTAAGGCTTGTCTGTTTGCAGATGACACCAAGATCTGCAACAGAGTAGATGATCCAGATGGGGTGGGCAGAATGAGAAGAGATCTGGATAAACTAGCAGAATGGTCAGAAGAGTGGCAACTGGGATTTAATACAAAGAAGTGCAAAATCATGCACATAGGAAGAGAAACCCTGAAGCCACTTATAGGCTGGGAGGAGTTGCTAGCAGTCACAAAGGAAGAAAGAGACTCGGGCATCATCATCACTGATGACCTAAAATCATCAAGCAGACCTCTAAAGCAGTAGGTAAGGCTAGGGGGTGTTAGGGTGTATTAGTAGGGTATCACAAGCCTAAGAGGGAGGTAATAATCCTCTGTACAAGACATTGGTTAGGCCCCATCTGAGTACTCATGCAGTATTGGAGGCCACACCTTCACAAGAACATTAACCAAATTGAGGCAGTCCAGAGAAGGGCAACCAAAATGGTGCAGGGACTGCATCAGAAGACATATGAGGACAGATTAACGGAGCTCAATATGTATACCCTTGAGCAAAGGAGGGAGAGAGGTGATATGATCGAGACATTTAAACACCTTAAGGGCATAAACAAGGTGAAAGAGTCTAACATGTTTAAATATAAGAAAATAGCAGGACAAGAGGACACAGCATGAGATTAGAGGGAGGCCGATTAAGGGGAATGTGAGGAAATTCTTTTTCACAGAAAGGGTGGTAGATGCATGGAATGGCTTACCACAAGTGAGTGGCTATGAATACAGTGCAGGGCTTCAAACGGGCATGGGATAGGCATAAGGGAGCAATACAAATGACTATGAATAGATAGGTCACTGACAGAGCAAAGGGCCGATGGCACATTTATAAGGTAGAAAAAATGGGCAGACTGGATGGGCCTTCAGGTCCTTATCTGCAATCACTTCTATGTTTCTATGTTATGTTTCTAAATATACATTTTCATCACTCTTCTCGGTCTAGCATGAAATTCCTTTTCCTTTTCGTTTTGGGGTGAGGGCAGAAAGAAGGTAGAATTAACTCTTGGTTGCAATGAAAGGAGACAACTTTTGGCAAAAACCCTAGATCTGTACCGAGCACCACAGAGCCCTGATGTAAACAGTGTTATAGCTCTTTGGTGGATAGTGCTCCCAGTTAGCCGATTCTCCTCGGCTGAAGTAATAGCTACAAGAAAAACAACCTTCACTGCAAGATACATGAGGGATATCTCCTTAAGAAGCTCAAAAGGCGCTTTGGTCAAAGCCTTGAGAATCAGATTAAGCCTCCAATGTGGTACCTGGCTTTACTGGAGGCGTTTAATGTTGCTACCCTAGAAACCTCCTGACATGGGGATGTGATCCCAATGATTCCCCTGAATCTACCAACAAAAGCTCCCTCAGTGCAGAGACCTGAACTAGTAAGGTGGCTGGTTGCATTCCTTTGTCAAACCCCTCATGAAGGGACTGCAATAGCACAGGTATGATACTGGGTGATCCTGTATGCATTTGGATGAAGCCAGAACAAGAATTTCCTCCAGATTCTATAATACACTTTAAAGGAGGAGGCGGCATGAGTTCACCATCATTTCAATAACAGGAGCTGTGTAGCCTAGCTCTTTGAAAGTTTCCACTCAATCTCCAGGCTGAGAGGACAGGTTGTTCAAATTGGAATTCAGAACAAGACCCAGACGGAGAAGGTCCGGACTGATCTGGAAGGTTATAGGTGGTCGCTTGACAGCTGAATGAGAAGTGGGAACCATGGACACGAGGCCATCTGGGACAGACTAGGATAATTTCTGCTCTATCCAGGGCCACTTTGTGAAGGACTCTGGATAGAAGCGGTATCGGAGGAAAGGCATACAGGAGACCAAACTGACCCCAGTCTAGGGAAAAGCATCCTGAGCCACCACTAGTTCGTCCTTGGCCAGAGAGCAAAATTGCTTTACCTTGGAGTTTCTCCGGCATGTGAAAAGATCTATCTGAGGATTGCCCCCACTGTTTTGCTATGATGTGGAAGGCACTGTCCTTTAGCTCCTATTCCCTGGTAGAACATCGCTGCGACTGAGCCAGTCTGCTGTGACATTTTCCTGTCCCGGAATATACACCACTCTTAAGCTTGCCAGGTGGAGCTCGCCCACTGAAAAGAAGAAGGGACTCTCGTAACATTTTGAGCTTCTTGTGCCTCCCTGATGGTTGGTGTAAGCCATCGTTGCTCAGTTTCTGTTAGAATCAGTACCTCCTCATTGAGGACTTGCTGTTTGAACTGTATCAGGGCTAGGTGTACTGCTCTCGTCTCTCGACATTTATGTTGTACCTTGTTTCTACAGCGACCACTTGCCCTGTGCTGACAGCTGGCCAGATGGGCCCCAGCCCCCGGACTTGCATCAGTTGTGATTCGGTTTGGTGTGGATGGCCCAATTTGCGACCCTCGTGACGTTTGTCCTCAGAGTCCACCACTGGAGAGGTTTTTATCTGTTGAGAAATTGGGAAGAGCTGGTGCTGGCTGTGTATTAACTGGGACCATAACCTGAGCAAATGGACTTGAATGGGCCACATGTGGACTAGAGCCCAAGGGACTGAATCCGCCAGTGATACTAGAGTCCCAATTAGTTGCATGAAGGACTGAGCAGGCAGCTGAGGAGCTGTGTGAAACTTCTTGATGAGCTACAGGTCCCTGAAATTTCATTTCTGGGGAGGCTTGTGTCCTGAAGTCTGCCCCAGGTCGCTCAAGGTCTGGCTCGGGTTAGAGAACTCTTTCTCCAGCTGATGACAAATCCATGTGCCAAGAGGCACTGGACTCGTCCTCCACTGCCTGTACTGCTTGGTCAAGCTGCGGGAGCACCTTGATGAGACTATCATTCAAGTATAAGGGAAAAGTTGTATCCTCGGTTCCAAAGTGAGCTATGACCGCAACTAGTACTTTTGAGAATGTCCTTGGGGCTGAAGAAAGGCCAAATGGTAGAGTTTTGAACTGGAAGTGCTGCTTCCCACCTTGAACCTGAGATATTGCCTGTGTAGTTCCTGAATGGGAATATGTAAATGAGCATCTTGCGAAGGATCTAGAAAATCTCTCTGTTGCAACTCCTGACTGATGGCAGGGTTTCCCATCTTGAAGGGTCTGCTGTGAACAAAAGCGATTCAGGAATTTTGAAGTCTAGGACTGGCCTGAATCCCAGTGTGCATTTTGACACGATGAAGAATAGGAGTAGACCCACCCTGATTGATCCCTGTGGGAGGAACTTGCTCGATAGCTCCTGCTTGCAGAAGGTTTGTAATGGCCTGTAACGTCACCTCTCTTTTGGACGGGTTACCCGAGATAGAGAAGGACACCACATGAGGTAGTGGGGCTTGGATTTGAATTCTATCAGGTAACCCTTGCTGATGATGTCTAGGACCCATCTGTTCAATGTAGTTTGGACCCATTCCTCGAGAAAATTTGAAAAGTCTGCCCCCTACTCGAGGATGGGCCGGATACTTCATTGTGACTTCTTGTTGCTGTTCCGGTGCCCCCACCACCACGGATCCGCCCCTCTGAAGTTACACTGGTTAAGTGAGAAAACCATGTCTCCCCTACCCCGAAGTTAAGAGTTTTGACCCTTGTTGTAACCTCTGTCATGAAAATTGCATCTGGAGTCTGAAACCATGATTTGCCCTGCCCTAGACTGGGGCATGTGCACCTCAGGCGTTTCCCGGATTTCTCACCACCTCCTCCAGGGCTGAACCAGACAGGAGATTACCTTCATAAGGTGCGTTCACCAAATAGCTCTTCGAGGAGCGTCTGCTTGCCAGGCACGAAGCCAGAGGCGACGCAGCCGAGGTTTCACAGAACATGGTCCGAAGCGGTGCACCTGACTGCCTCCTCAGACACGCCTGCTGCATAAGCCAAAGCTAATCCTAGTAACCGCAGCAGATGAATAATAGGCAAGGTTCTTCTCTGGGTCCTCAGAAGATTGAAAGGCTAAATCAGAGGCCCGTGACAGGGCAGCTCTGTCCAAAAGGATTTGCGTTGCCACCGTGAGAGACACCAGATGCTTGGAAGGCCTTCTTGAGCAAGGCATCCACTTTTCTGTCAATCAGGTCCCAGAGTGGTCCCCTCCTTGGCTGGGATGACTGTTTTCTTGGTTTGGTTAGAAATCAGAGGGTTCATTCTGGAGCAGTCTAACCACTTTTCAGATTGCTTCTTGTCACACTTCAGAAGCTTAGAGAGCCACCGGGCACTGGATATCTGCGTTCTGGACCTTGCCATTCCTCTTTAGCAAGTCCTCTATGGCAGGAGGGATAGGGAAGGCTGTGGCCTGTTTGGAGGCAGATGCCAGCCGAAACTGCCTGTTTAGGTCTGGGAGGAACCTAGTGAAAGATCCTAGGTAAATCTCGGATATGAGCTTTTTATGAAAAAAAAAATTCTCGCTATAGTAATGTTGTTTCTTCTAATGGAGTCTTGCTGTATTCAGATACAATGCAGTTAGCCTCAGCACTTGAACTGCCCCAGAGAGAAAGAGTTAACTCCATGCAGAAGCATGGAACATTAGCTTCGAACTCGGTTTTCAAACCTCTGTCTGTGGTACTTCCAGTGTAACGTCAGATTCTTACGAGCAACTAACTAAGCAGGCACTAAAAGATGGAAATTGTTTGAAACATATAGCCAAAAGGCAAAAATAGTTTGGGGTCCAAAAGACTCAAGTCGAGAACCCAAGAAGAAACAAGGTAGTGACAATTTAGGCTATGAACATAAGAATAAACATAACAGCTGACCACCAAGGGAGGGTACAAGGTACACCCCTGAGGTGCAACACTGTACCTGCCAACCCACTTCCCAAAACAGGTTGGGAGTCTGAATACAACAAGACTCCATTAGAAGAAACAACATTACTATGATGAGTAATGTTTTCTTCAAACAACATGAAGTCTTGCTGTATTCAGACTATAATCTGAACTACCAAGCAGTTCCCTATGGGCGGGAATGCAGAACCTACTTTGGGAACAGACTCTGCAGGACTGCTGTGCAAACCTAGCATCACTCTAGCCTGGATGTCCAGAGAGTAATGCTTGGTGAATGTATCACTGTTTTCCAGATCTCTAACAAGGGTATATCTCTGGCCACAGCTAGAGTAGCAGCTGTGCCCCTAGTCGAGTGAGCCCTCAGGGCTGAAGGGGTGTTCTACCCAATTTGTCACAGCAAAATTGTATACAGGAAACAATCCACCTGGCAACAGTTCTCTTAGTGGCAGGCTTACCTTTCCCACTTCACCATAAGCAAGGAACAACTGAAGACAGTCATTTCTGTGTGCCTTAGTATGCTCTATGTAGTAGCTAAGCGCCTTTTAACATCAAACTGTGTAATCTTCTTTCCCTGAAGAAGAATGGTCAGTGAAAAATACAGGAAGAGACACAGACTGGTTTAGGTGAAAATCCAATACCACTAAGGTAAAAATCTCAAATTAGTTCTTAGGACCACTTTATCCCTATGGAAGGATATGAAGTCAGGTTCAACTGACAGGGCCTGTAATCGCTAATCCGCCTGGCGGAAGTAATAGCTACCAGGAACACAGTTTTCCAGGTCAAGTACTTTAATTCAGCTGAAGCCTTAGGCTCAAGGGTGGCTGAATAAAATGAGCAATGCTGACATTAAGATCTCAAGGTGGAGTAGGCTCCCTAAAGAGAGGGTTAATGTGAGACCAGTCCTTTGAAAAACTTCCTGAAAACAGGATGAGATGCCAGGGAAGAGTCCTACCCTACTGAAAGGAATGCAGAGACAGCTGCTAGATGAACCTTCAGAGTGGCAGGCCTAAGGCCTAGACTATTCAGATGAGCTAGATAATCTAAGGTTGTGGAAATGCCTGCAGGATCAGGCACAATACCTTTCTGAGGCGCCAAATACTGAACCTCATCCATTTGGAATTGTAAGTTTTTCTAGTGGAAGGTTTCCTGGAGATCTTCAGAATATCCAGAACTCCCTGAGAGAGAAGTAGAGCTGCATATTCTAACTCTTCAAAAGCCAGGCCTTGAGGTTGAGAGACTGGAGATTGGGGTACCAGATCCGCCCCTGGGAGGAGGAGAGAAGATTGCATCTCCTGGGAAGAGACAGGGGACATGAGACAGCCAAGGATAGTGGTAGAGGATACCAGAGTTGTCTGGCCCAATCTGGAGCCACCAGTATCACTGTGCAGGGTTGAGTTCTCATCTTGATCAGAACTCTAAACAGCAGAGGAAAGGAGGAAGGCATAGAAACCTGCCTTCCAGTTCAGAATGTGGGCATCCTGGGAACTGTCCCCAGGACTGGAGGTCTGCAGCAAAACAGAGGAAGTTGATGATTGTCTGGCACTGCCAAGGGAACCGGCTATGCTCCCTGGACAGGCATATAAAGATCCTGCCATTCCACAGAAAATACCTCAGCTTTACCTTCCAAGGAGAACACTACAGTTCAGGCGCTGCCATTCAGCCAACACGTGCCTGGCAGTGGTGGCAGCAACTCTCAGGAGGCAGGGCATTACATCTACCCTACCTCGATGACTGGCTATTGACAGCTCCACAGAAGCTCAGCTGTGTGTCTCTGGCAGATACCTTTCACCTATTCCAAGAACTGGCGACTACCTTGGACCTCCCAAGTCGTCACCCCAGCCCACCCAAAGGTTACAGTACATAGAGGCAGTCCCAGACACTGTCCAAGGAAAGAGTCTTCCTCCCTCGGACAGGGCAGATCGATTGATGGCGCTGGCTTGGAGAGTTGTCACCACAAAACAGGTTCCAGCCAGGATGATACTGCAGCTGCTAGGCTACATGGAAGCTGCGTAGTAACAGTCCCTTAGCTCATCTGCACATGAAGGTTCTCCAGTGGAACCTCAGGGTCCAGTGGGATCAACACGACCTCGAGCAGCGTCCAAGTCTCAAAGCAGTGTGTCAAGACTCTGTAATGGTGGCTTGCCCTTCCCGGTTAGAAGCTGGGGCTCCTTCAAGTCCCAGCCCTCAGCAGATCCTGACAACAGATGCCTCGGGACTATGGTGGGGGCACATTTCAGAGACCATCAGACATGAGGGACCTGGACCTCTCTGTACTCGTAATCTCCACATAAATGTGTTGGAGATGAGAGCCGTCTTGTATGCCTTACACACATTCCAGATGATTCTCCTGCCAAGGCCCTACTGATCCAGTTGGACAACATGCTGGTGGTCTTCTACATCAACAAGCAGGGGCACACTCTTACCCCTTTGCAGAGAAGCCATGAGAGTTTGATACTGGGCAGTGGAGCACAACCAGGAACTCACAGCGGTTCACATTCCAGGAGTTCTCAACACCCTAGCTGACAGCCTCAGCCACTCTCTGTCTCAGGCTCACGAATAGGAGCTACTACAAGATGTAGTAGATGACCTTTTCGAAGGTGGGGCCTTTCAGAACTGGACCTCTTTGCATCCCACTCAATGCCAGACTGGCCAGTTTCTGCTCGCTAGATCCAGGGCCTGGTGTTTTCTGGTGAGATCGTTGTGCCTCTCTTGGGCAGGGAGGTTCCTGTATGCTTTCCCTCCTCCCACTACTTCAGAGTGTGTTGCTCAAGCTACAAACAGAAGCGAGCTGCCATGATCCTCATAAGCGCCATTCTGGCCACAACAGATCTTGTTTCCGCTGCTCAAACAAATGGAATCGAGACCTCAATTCACTTGCCCCTGTTTTCGCTTACTCTCACAGGAACAGGGAACTCTGGTACACCAGATCTTCAGTCTCTGCACCTGCATGCATGGCTCCTGCAGACCTAGTCTGGGACAGATATGGGGTGTCTTCAAGGGGTGGAGGTCAAGTGGCCACAAGGAAACCCTCGACTAGGGCCACATCGCCATGAAATGAAAAAGTTTATGCATCTGGGCATCCTCCTGTTTCCTGGATCCTTTCACCTGCCGGTGAATTCATTACTGGAGTACCTTCTTTCCCAATCTGACAAGGATCTTGGCTATTCATCCATAAAGGTGCACCATTCTGCTCTGACAGCCTACCATGTACCTATGGAGGGCAGGACCCTGGCGCAGTTGGACTTGTCCAAGACCTTTCTGCGTGGTAGCATGCATATCAAACTGCCCAGGTGGGACCTCATTCCTCCCCAGGACCTTCTGTTTATGTTAGAAAAACTTATATTTGCCTCCTTTGAGCCAAACACAAATTCTGAGCTATCTTCCTATCCTGGAAAGCATTGTTTTGGTTGCCATTACTTATGCTTGGAGGATTTCTGAGCTTCAGGCTCTGATGTGTAAAGAGCCTTATTTGATTTTCACAGGGACAGGGTATCCCTACGTACCAATCTAAGTTTCTCCTGAAGGTAGTGTCCGAGTTCAGTTTTAACCAGGACATTCAACTTCAGTTTACTACCGAGTACTCAAATAAAGGAGGCCCTGTTGCATACTCTAGATATTCATAAATTTTCATTTCTACATAGATCATACTCTATCTTTTAGAAAGACAGACTAGTTGTTAGTCTCCTTTGCCCAAAGAATGTTAGGGGCCCCAGTGACTAAGCAGACTGGTTAAAGGTCACTCCACTAGGGTGCTGCCATTTCCTTTGCATCCCTAAGAAATATCTCAGCAGCGGATCTTTGTGCAGCTGTTACTTGGGAGTTCTGTCCACACCTTCATTAAACACTACAGTCTGGACCTTGCTTCAAGGAAGAGAGCAGGCTTGACCTCCACCGTCCTCCAGGGACTAATCTCTTAAGAGTACCAATGGTTTACTGACTTTCATAACCACCACCCTTCTGACCTGGATTTAACCTTGTACTGCTTGGGACTCTGTCCTAATGGTGTTACCTGCTGCAAGAGCTCTATCTCTAAGTAAGACAGTACAGTTGTGTGAGAACTTTCCGTAACAATAGATCTTGACGCTCTTGCAGCAGGTATGCTTTCCCCTCCTTCCTACCCGGGTTTATGCAACTGTAGCTTTCTCTCTGGGGATGTGAGAACCTCCTCAGTTCCCCATCCTTTATGCTACCTGGTCTCAGCGGGTGAACTAATTGGTGCAAAGGGACTGCCCTCTTTATACCATGGGTGATGGGGCCAGGGGCTGGCCGAGGCGGTCCCCTGCTTTAGACTGCCAGCTTGAATTTTCTGTGGGCTCCTAGTGCCTGGCAGCAAAGTCCTAATGGTGTTACCGCTGCAAGAGCTCTTCTCAGAAGATCTGCTGTTACGGTAAGTTCTTACATAATTGTACTTTACTGCAAAATCACCTTTTGGGCAGGTGTTGAAATTTTTCTCTGCACTTGTTCATGAGGTGGGATCGTATAGGGTATGTTGAAAATTTGGGGCAAAAATATTCACAAACAAAAAGTTGAGCCTGCATTGAAATTTGTGAACTCATAACCTGGCAATTTTCAATATTTTGAACCCGATTTTAAAATTGCCATTTCTTTACAGCACCTCATGAATTTCAGAAGCTGGCCAAAATGTTTTTGCATCCCGAAGGTGATTTAGCGATCACAGCACAAAATCACCTTTTGGAGGGACTGAAATCTTCAAAATTTGGGTTCTGAATTGCAAAAAAAAAAAAAAAAGTTTAGCAAGCAACCAATGTTCGGCATTGACAGATGCTTGTTAGTAAAACTTTCAGAGTGCCTAGAAAAGCTGTAAAGCGGTCTCAACTACAAGAACAAACAGATCAGATGTAAATACAATTTTAACAGCGGAACTAAATTTAATGCAGCATTGGTTAATCAGAAATAAAATGGTGCTGAATAAGCTAAAACTAAGATAATGCTATTTGGAACATCGGCAAGGATAAAAAAGAATAGTAATAAATGACAACTTGATCAATGGATGGAACAATGTTTGAGAATGTGAACAACGTCAAATATTTAGGAGTTATATTAGACCCTATTATTATGGGTCTAATGCACAAATGACTACATCTAAAATTCACTAAAATTGCCTTATTCTATAGACATCGCAGCTATTTAACATAATGATGCATGTTTGGCAGTGCAAATCAATTTTGTTGCCTGTACTACAATATGCTTCAAAAGTAGTTGATAATGCTCCTGATAGTACAGTACAGCGGAATGCTGTGTTATTAAATAAGATGAGAAGATTAGCTTTATTAGCACCAATTACACAATGGCAAGAAAATTTCCTGGACTCCGACTGGTCAGTGTCGCCTGAGACAGTGATGTTATCACACAATAACATCACTATATTGATCTTTTGGATGATTGTTATGAGCTACTTTAAAGAAACAGAGATATACTGCTACACTAAAATCTACTAAAACTTTTTTAAATATTTTGTTTTGTAGAACATCGAGCTATTGTATAATTGCAATAAGGCACTCCAGGGATGTGTGTTATGTAATAACGTCACTCCTGGGGTGGTGGAAGCACCTCAGCCCACTCGTGCTTCAACCCACCCCAGGAGTGACGTTATTACACGATAACACACACCCCTGTCATGCCTTATTGCTTAAATACTGCACATCATTGTGACATTATTAGTGAAATGGGTGGTTAACTGTTAAACAGTCACATAAATTTAGTCTGGCTAAGTTTCTATTTAGTATACAGCAATTGGTATACCCATTAGTCTGAAAAGTCAACTTATGACATTACAGAATGAAATTCATACCAGATCAACACGTGATTCAACATTGCTAAAGGTTCTGTACAGACATACATCCAGTGGGCAGCTTACTTTTGGATACACTGCACCTATGGTTTGGAACAATATCCCTTCTAAAATTAGAAGTATAAGAAGTTATGATTTATTTGCAGAAACCTTAACATTTTAGAATCTTGAGTAGCTGTGACTGCCTTTTAAAATGAATGTCTCATTCAATGACGTGGAATTTTCATTCCTATTTATATGTTTTATGGTTTGCTGTTGTATTTTGTAATTGTGACATGTGCATGATACTGTTTAATATGTGTACCTAATTGTAATTTTTATGGACCATGGATCGCACCTGTAAAAGGAATTGTATCCCAGTGCACTAACTCATATACAGTGCAAATAAAATCTTATCAAATCCAGATTCTGATTCCAAAGTGATCATTTTATATCATTGGCCTTTTGAATTGGACAGAGACCATATTCTAAAACTTTAAAGGATCAAGGGTACTGTGATTTATAAAGGCTACAGGTCTAGTCGTTTCCTGACTTTGCATACTCCATCCAACAGCCCATGGGAAATTTTTATCTTACAGTCAGGATATCTTGGAGTTACATATTAACATACTAAAATGCCAGCAGAATAGGCCTAATGGTCTTTCATGTCTGCTCGTTTGGTCAGCCCCCACCCTGGGAGCTGACCTTGCGCCCTCGCCTTCTCTGGCTTCTCCTTTCCCAGTTCCGGATATTCTCGCTGCACTGGATTTTGCTTCCAGAACCCTTCCCTGTACCTGTCCCACCCCTCTTGAACCCCTCCACCATCTCTGCCTCCACCAGCCCCTGGGCAGCGCATTCCATGGCTCCACCACCCTCTCAGTGAAGTAGCACCACCTTTCTCCCCTGAATCTTCCCCTCCAGCTTCCACCCATGCCCTCTAGTTGACCCTCCTCCTTCTTCCTTGAAGCACCTGACTGCTCCTCCCTATTTACCCCCTTCATGTACCTGAGAACCTCTATCATGTCCCCCGGTCCCTTCTCTCTTCAATGTGTACATATTTAGCTCTTGAGCCTCTCCCCATAAGTCCTGTCCCCAAACCCCAAATCATTTTGGTTGCCCTCCTCTGGACCCTCTCCAGGAGTTCAATGTCTCTCTAAGTGTGGCCTCCAAAGCTATGCATAGGTACTCGAGGGTGGCCTCACCAAGCAGTTATACAGAGGAGTATCACTTTCCTCCTTCTGGAGGTGATCCCTAGCGATGCATCCCAGCATCCTGTTGGTCTTGGCTGCTGCCCTCCTACAAGTCTCAGAGCTGTTCATCTTGACATCCACCACCACCCCAGGTCCCTCTCAGCCATCGAGACTTGTAGCATTCTCCCACCCCAGGGTGTACACTTGCCCTGGGTTTCCTAGCCCCAGGTGCAGTACCTTGCATTTCCTGCACTGAACCTCAGCTTCCACTTTCTAGACCATCTTTCCAGAGCCTCCAGATCCCCCTGTAGGGCCATCCTCCCCTCCTCCCCATCCACCACCACCGCCCCAGTTTTGGGTCATCCATAAGAGACTGCGTCTCACTTCTGATAACTGTCCTTATGTCAGAGACGTGGGCGTTGAACAGGAGGGCCAAGGACTGATCCTGTGGGACCCCACTAATGACCCTCCTTGGGATGAGACTATCCTGCCACCTCGATCCTCTGGGTCCGGTCCTGGAGCCAATTGTCTATCCACCTGATCATCTCGTTCCCACCCCATTTCTCCCAGCTTATTCAATAGGCCGTCATGAGAAACAGAGTCAAATGCCTTGCTGAAATCTAGAAAGAGGACATCCACTGGTCTACCCAGGTCCAAGGCACTCATCACCCAGTCATAGAACTCCACAAGGTCTGTCTGACACAATTTCCCTGGGATGAATCCATGCTGTCTATTGTCCAGTCACCCTGACTTTCCAGGTCCCCCAGCCTCTCCTTGACAATGCCCTCCATCACATTGCCCACCACCAATGTCAGGCTGACAGGCCTGTGGTTCCCTCCACCTCCCTTGATCCCCCTTGTGGATAGGCACTATGTCGCCACCTTCCAGTCCTGGGGCACCCACCTGTCCTCAGAGATGGTGAAAAGCTCGCCAGGGGTTTCGCCAGGACATCCGAAGTTCCTTCAGCACTCTGAGATGTAATTTATCAGGCCCCATTGCTTTCTCTGTCTTAAGGGACCTGAGGGCTTCTCTCCTCTCTCTGCCGTGATTCCACCTCCGCTACCTCTTCTCCTTGCTTAGCCTTCCCACCTCCTGCCAGTGATGCCTCCCCCTCCCCAGACCGCCCGATCGGTGAGGGCCCCTCCCCTCAGTATTACTGTCTCCTCCATGTATGATGCAGCATCCCCATTTTCCTTGGTGAAAACTGAGGTGAAGTACTCATTTAGTACCTCAGCCTGCTCCCCGGGTCTTGTGCCCATCTCTCCTCTGTTTTAATCCTGCTAATCTGCCCCTTCACCCTTCGTTTTCCCCAATGTATCTAAAGAACCCTTGTTCCTCTCCTAATTTCCCTGGCCAGGTTCTGCTCCTTCCTTGCCTTAGCCGCCTCACCATCCTAGTGGCCCTTCTAGCCATCAGTTCGCACTCCTCGATCCCTTTCACTCCTTGAGCACTTGAATTGCCTATAGGCTGCCTTCTTTCCCTGCACCACCTCCAGGAACTCCCTGGTCCACCAGCAGGTTTCCGGCCCCTACCGCATTTCGTCTTACTCTGGCAAGGTGCTGGTAGCATCCTGCACCCCTCTCCTGATGATTTCCCACCTACTGTCAGCGTCCATGTCTGACCCAATAACATCAAATGCTCCTTAAGGATCCTTCCCATTTCCTTAAAATCCACCCCCCTGAAGTCAGTTACCTCCGTCTTTCATGGCCTTCTACCCTCCTAGGTCCAGGCAGAACCAGACCGTGGCATGGTCGCTCCCAGCCAACGGGTCCCTTACCTTCAGGCCCCCAATCTGATCACTGTCTGCCAGGACCACATCCAGTACCCGTGCCTCCTGGTCGGTTCTCCCACCTGCTGAGTGAGACGCATCTTGAAAGACATCCAACAACCTCTGTTCCCTGACCACCGAGGATGTCATAGTCTCCCAGTCTGTTCCTAGCATGTTTAGAGTCCCCAACACCACCACCCTTCCCTGCCCAATCTGCAGTGTCTTCCAACATCTGCCACCAGACTCTCCTCCAGCTCCTCCGCCAGCACAGGGGATCTATACACCACTCCTTTCAAACAACATGAAGTCTTGCTGTATTCTGACAAATGCAGTTAGGTCCTGCCTTTCAACTGCCCCGGACAACATAGGGTTAACTTTTCATGCATGGCATAGAATGTTCATCTCCAGCTCAGTTGAAGCCTCTGCCTGTTATTCGAACTGCAACCGTCAGATTCTTTACTCCGCCTCACTGAACAGTCGCTCCGAGATTTCTCCTGCTGCTCGGTTCAAAGTCGGTTGAAGTGTCGGTTTTCAGTCGATTTCTTCAGAATTGTTGTTTCCATAGTCGGTACAAGTCTCGGTCTCTGGTACCGTGAGTACTAGATAGGTTTTGTTCTGTTTTCTGTGTGGAACTTGTAAAGCTGTGGATCAGTTGGCTGAACTGATCATTTGAGTAAAATTTGTACTTTACTTTGAGTGTGTGGTTACCTGTCCTTATCGGTTCTAAAAAAAAAAAAAAAAAGGGTTTTAGTACGGTTTCTTCCAAGACCCGTGACACGGTCAGGAACGATGGGAAGAAAGATGTAAGTTTTGGTTAGGTTGGCCATGTCGAGAAACCAAGAAAAAAAAAAACGGGCCCACTGGGTTTCAACACTGCAGTGTGTGTGGGAAGTCTTTGCTAAGGCTGATCCCCACACTGCCTGTGTTACTGTCTGGGTTTGACCACCTCGATTCAGACTGCCAAATTTGCAAAAATTTTCCCAAATCTACCCTGGAAAGAGATTAGATAGGCGAGGAAAGGGAGGCCTAGAAGTCCACTTACCGGATAGCCAGCCGGTTCAGTTCAACCCGAACCAGAAGGCGTACCCTCTGACCAGGGTGATACTTTTCGGGCAAAATGAGAGCCGATTCGAGGAATCTGTTCCGACAAAAGAAAAGAAAAGACAAGTCGACCGGTTCGGATCCAGAATCTCATACTCCGACTGCCGATGAAATAGCCAAAGCGATTACGATTATGGAATCGCTTCAATCGTTCAGACTGAACCGGCACCTTTAACAGAGGGCTCGGTTCAGTCGGTTCCCCAGGTTCGGATTATACCCTGGAAGAATTTTATGAACGGAGTTTGAGGAGTAGGGAGAGTTAGAAGATGACTATTGTGATGGTGAAAGTCTGGATGTGTCTACTGACCCAGACAGATCTTCGAGGGTTTCTCCTCTAGGCTTTCTGAGTCCTCTTTACACTACATGTTTTACAGAAAGGTGGCGATACCCTCCAGCTTCCTGTGGAGGAGGCAGTGGAGGATCAGGAAGAGTCTGACTATGTAGAGATGATGGACATCCCAGAGTCCAGGGACTGTCTATGCCCCTCCACAAATCTTTTGGGAAGCAGACACAAAAATTCTGAAGTCTCCCAATTCCATACCTCCTGTGGACAGAAAAATGGACAAGAGGTATACTCTTTCGAGCTCGAATCGGAGTTCCTCTATCAGCAATGCAGCCATGTTGGTGTTGTGCAGGCTGCTGCCTGTGATAAGGCATGCATTCCCTTGGCATCACAACCCCCAGACAAGGACTCCAGGAAGACTGATGCCATGGCAAAGCAGTACATGGCATCATCCTTAGGACTCAGGCAGGCTAATTATATGGCCTATGCAGCCAGGTACCAGAAGTCCAGGTGGGACACTGTACTGGCACTGGCTAAACAGGTTCCTCCCCAGCTTGCCAAGGAGCTGGAGCAGATGGCTGCGGATGGGATTGAGGCATCGAAAGTTCAGTTTCATGCTGCTGTGGACTCCAATGATATACCATCAAGAGTCCTGGCTACATCTGTGGCTCTTGGAGAATGGCTTGGCTCAGATGTACTAGCCTCTCACAGGATACCCAGGCTAAGGCCATGGATTTTCCTGTAGTGGGTAATTCTCTGTCTGGGGAGCAGACAGAAATTACATGAAAATGGATGAATACAGGACCACTTACACAGCGCTCAGGCCAGGAGGAAGGCAAGCAACTCCTCAAAGGCAGCAGTCTAGCGGCAGGGGCAGACCTTTACAAAGACCTTTTACCAAGCACAGGCCTCCTCTTCTTTTTCCAGAGGGGTTCTTCAGAGGGAGAGGCAGAAGGGGATGAGCAGGCCTGCATCCACCCCTCAGCCTAAAGCCCTGCCAAGCAGACACCTGATGGGTCTGCCCGGATTCTCCTATCCCAGTAGGAGGCAGGTTGGCTTACTTTGTCCAGGACTGATGTCTCTTACATCAGACAAGTGGGTCCTGGAAGTAGTAAGTCAGGGACTGGTTCTCAGCTTCAAAACATTTCCCAAGCTGAGACCCAGATCTTTCCACCTGCAAATCTCTCAGAGACCCTTGCCCTAAAGGCAGAGGTTTCTTCTCTCCTAGCTCTCAGAGCTATAGAGTGTACCTACCCTACATTGGGGCAAAGGATTGTACTCCAGGTACTTCCTAACCCCCAAAAGACAGGAGAGTGGCGACCTAAGATACCTGAACAAACATCTTTTAAAGCCAAGTTCAAAATGATAACTCTGGGAATTATCCTTCCCTCTCTAAGGCCAGGGGACTGGCTAGCCTCCCTGGACCTCAAAGATGCCTACTTTCACATTCCCATCAGGTGCTCCCACAGAAACTACCTCAGGTTCAAGTTGCCCTCAGGCCACTATCAGTTCAGAGCAATGTCCTTTGGCCTAACATCAGCTCAAGGGTCTTCACAAAGTGCCTGGCAGTAACTGCTGCCTTCCTAAGAAGACAAAAGATTTCCATTTTCCCATACTTGAATGACTGACTCATAGTAGGTCAGTCTCCAGACCACGTCAAGTCACACCTGCAAGTGACCCAGCAAGTGCTCACTTCTTTAGAATTCCTTCTCAACCTACAAAGTCAGTTCTCGAACCAGTGCAGCTCCTCACCTTCATAGGTGCAGAGCTAGATATGATAAAAAAGAGGCTTCCTTCCCTGGAAAGGGCAGGACCCTCATGAAACTGGCCTCTTCATTCACCCTTCAGGTGTCTCGGCCAGCAAGGCATTTCCTTCAGCTACTGGGCCACATGGCAGCTTCCACAGCAGTGGTCAGAGGCGCAAGATTCCAAATGAGGGACATTCAGTTCCACTTAAGAGCTTTTAGGTCCCAAAGAAAGATTCCCTTAAACTAATTCCAGTGACTCAAACTCTGATCCAAGCCCTACAATGGTGGCAGGATCAGGACAATTGAGCAAGGGGTTCCATTGTCACTCAGTCTCATTCAGTGGTCCTCACCACAGATGCTTCCCTGCTGGGCTGGAGAGCCCATTTGGGAACTTACCACCCAGGGACTGTGGTCGCCTCAGGAATCTCTGCTTCACATCAATCTCTTGGAACTCAGAGCAGTGTTTCTGGCACTGCAAGCTTTTCCAAATCTGTACAGAACAAGGTGGTTCAGGTCAGAACAGACAACACCACCACCATGTGGTACATCAACAAGCAAGGAGGCACTCTGTCTATGGCCTTGTGCACAGAAGCGATGAAGCTGTGGTCCTGGCCTATTCCTGCAAACCTCTCTGATAGCAGTTCACCTCCCAGGGAAGGACAATGTCCTAGCAGATGCACTAAGCAGAATATCCAGGGCCATCACGAATGGGCCCTAGATCCTTTGGTGTTGAAAGTAATTTTCTCAAGATGGGGCACTCCAGAGATGGATCTTTTGCAGCCCCAGACAATCACCAACTTCCTCTCTTTTGTTGCAGACCCCCAAGTCTTGGGATCAGTCCCCTGGATGCTCTGATTCTGAACTGGGAAGGAAATTCCTGTATGCTTTTCCCCTTTCCTTTCCTGTTCAGAGTGTTAGTCAAGATAAGGTCACAACCATGCAAAGTGATTCTGATTGCTCCAGACTGGGCCAGGCAGCCATGGTATCCCTTGTTGCTGTCCTAACAGTCCATCTTCCTTGTCTCTTCCCAGGAATTGCAACCTGTTAACCTCCTCTCAGGGGAGGATCTGATACCAGATCTTCACTCTCAATCTCAAGGCTTGGCTCTTGAAGAGTTAGAGTTTGCAGCTCTGCATCTTTCCCAAGGGTTCTGCATATCCTTAAGGCTTCTAGAAAACCTTCCACCAGAAAGACTTACAACTCAAAAGGAAAAGATTCAGCATTTGGTGTTCTAAAAGAATATTTCTCCAGATTCTGCTGAATTGCCTCACGGTTCTGGATTATATGGTCCATCTTAATGGCCTAGGTCTCATACCAGCTACTCTCAAGGTACACTTGGCAGCTGTTTCCGTTTGCTGTCTGTAGGCAATCTTCCTCTCTGTCATCCCATCCTGTATTCTGTACTTTTTCAAGGGATTGCTTCACCAATCCCCCTTTAGGGACCCTGCTTCTGCTTGGGATCTTAATGTTTACATTGCTCAGCTTATGCAACCCCTTTTGAGCCTTTGTCCTCAGCAGAGCTTAAGTACTTGACTTGGAAAACTGTGTTTTTGGTAGCCATTACTTCTGCCAGACATATAAGTGGATTGCAAGCCCCATCAGTGGAATCTGATTTCTTCTTTTCACGGAGATAAAGTGGTCCTTAGAACTAACAGAAAGTTCTTGCCTAAAGTGGTTTCAGATTTCCACTCAATCAGTCTATACCTCTCCTGTTTTCTTCACTGATCATTCTTCCTCGGGAGAGGAGGCTACACAGTTTGGATTTTAAAGAGCCCTTAGCTGCTACATAGGCGTACCAAGGGTCACAGGTTTGAATCCCTCAGTTGTTCCTCACTTATGGAGAAGTTGGGAAGGGTAAACCTGCCACTAAAGAGATCTATTGCCAGGTGGATTGTTTCTTGTATACAATTCTGCTATGAAAAACTGGGAAAAACTCCACAAGAGGTACAGCTGCTTCCTGGCTGCTGCCAGGGATATCCCTCTCTTAGAAATGTGTCAAGCAGTCACCTGAAAACAGTCCATACTTTTACAAGCATTACTCTCTGGATATCCAGGCTAGGAGTGATGCTCGGTTTAACAATGCAGTACTTCAGAGCCTGTTTCCAAAATAGGTTCTGTCCCTCCTCCATGGAGGTACTGCTTAGTAGTCTGCATTTGTCAGAATACAGCAAGTCTTCATGTTGTTTGAAGAAAAAATTACTCACCTTAGTAATTATGTTTCTTAGTGGAGTCTTGCTGTATTCTTCCTCCCCTCAGAACCTAGATTTTTGGTATGGGTGGGCAGGTGCAGTGTTGGTACCCTAGAGGTACCCCCCACCCTCTTTTTTCTTTGGGTGGAATGTTGTTCATTTGATTGGTTTTGTTTTGGGTTTCCTGACTTGAGTCTTCCTTTGAGAACCAAAAACATTATATTTTTGCCAGTTGGCTAGTAAAAATTTTACAGTTTCCACACAGAACACCTAGTGAGTTTTGCTCAAAAGATCTGACTGATTGCAGTTTGAATAACAACAGGCAGAGGCTTCAACCAAGCTCGAGATGAACATTCTATGCCATGCACAGAAAAGTTAACCCTATGTTCTCCGAGGCAGTTGAAAGGCAGGACCTAACTGCATTTGCCAGAATACCAGCAAGACTCCACTAGAAGAAACATAATTACTAATGTGAGTAATTTTTCATTTTACTCTCTTCCCCCGTTATAAAGGTGACCCAAATGCGCCTCAATGGTTCCCTCCGCCTCCTCTACTCCCCTATGCCAATGCAGTTTTGACCATTATTACTACCCCCTTCCCTCCCGTCCTTCATGAACATAGAGTAACCCTCAGGTTCAGGTCCCAGTCGTGTCCTGCGGTGGCCCAGGTCTCAGTGACCGCTGCCACATCCACCGCTCGTCAATTAGCATCACCTGGAGCTCAGGCATTTTATTGCCCAAGCTCCTGGCATTTACAGGACTACCTTCCACCCTTTCCCTATACTTCCATTTCCCCTGCTCGTGTTCCCATGGGGATTCCGTTTCCCCTGGTCTGCACTTTACCAGTCGGCCTTTCCCGCATTCCTTCAGCTCCCCAGGCGGGTGGAGACAGAGTCCCTCCTTTATCAGTCTCCCCCCACCACCAGCCTTTTCTCCCATCCCTCCCCCTTCACAAGTTTAAACCCCACTTTTCCCCAATGAACCCCTCTATTTTCAACAAGGATTCCCCTCCTCCAAATTGAGATGGAGCCTACCTCTAGCATACAGCCCCTTATCCTCCCAGGTCTCCCTAAATCCCCCATCAACCCATGCCCTCTGGCCTCACACCACTCCCTGAGCCACTGGTTTATCTACCTAATCTTCCTTTTGTGTTCCCCACTAGTCCTTGGCACGGCAGGATTTCCCAGAAGGAAATCGTGCATCCTATGTCATGACAGACCCTGGCAAGCTCCTGAACCTTGCCTGTATCTCTAGCTTGCTATTTCCCTCAATGTCATTTGTACCCAGGTGGACCAGTATGTCAGGGGGAACCCCCACAATCCTTTGCCAGCTGATATACTCATGCTTGGCTCTGTGCACTGTTAGTCCACAGGCATTTTGTTCTAACTAGCCAGGCTTCCCCTCCCTATCCCATTTGATACCCCTGATCATAGAATCCCCAACAGGAGCACTCTGACCACTCTTTTCCTCCATTTCCCCTTCCATGTCCCTCATCCTTTCTACTAGCCCCTCCACCCAGCGGCTCCTTGTTCCTCCCCTGTGTGCCATACCGCCCCTCCTTATTTACCTGGCCACCCCTCCCTCCGATCCTGTGCCTCTCCTCCTCCTCCAGGCATCCTTCAGTACCTCGCTAACTCCCCTTCACTGCTTTCATGACTGGTCATTCTCCCCATCTGCTAAACTAGCCTGGCTCGTCCTCCCTTCCTTCCTGTCTCCATTCAGCCCCTCCTTGCTTGTGTGCTCCCTGGCATAAACCCTCAGCTCCTTTACTGTATCCTCCTTGTACCTCTGGTCCTTCTCCTTGCCCTTTCCTCCCTCTTCCCCTGCCCTCCTGCTCTGATCCGCTGCTCCCCCATTTTCCTGCATTCCAGGTTCCCCATTGTTCCTCCTGCTCTGAGGTTTATAGCAGGACTTCCTTTCAGCACATAGACTGCTCTCTGTATATGGCTGTAGGATGGACTTCCCTTAAGACCAGGAGAGATAGAAATGCCGCACTCTGGACCTTCAGAGCTATTTCAAAAATTTGCCACATTATACTACCAACTGTCTTCGTCTAAGCACAATAAGTAACTTCGTGCTATAGAAGTTACCTGGCAGAGGTAATGGCCACCAAAAACACAGTTTTCCAAGTCAAGTACTTAAGCTCTGCAGAGGACAAAGGCTCAAAGGGGGTTGCATAAGCTGAGCAATGCAAACATTAAGGTCCCAAGCAGGAGCAGGATCCCTAAAGGGGGATTGGTGTGAAGCAATCCCTTGAAAAACTTACAAAACACAGGATGGGATGATAGAGGGGAAGGCTTGCCTACTGACAAGAAAGCAGAAACAGCTGCCAAATGTACTTTAAGGGTAGCTGGCCTGAGGCCTAGGCCATTAAGATGGACCATATAGTCCAGAACCGTCAGGAAACTCAGCAGAGTCTGGAGAAATATTTTCTTAGAACACCAAATGCTGAATCTTTTCCATTTGGGTTGTAAGTCTTTCTGGTGAAGTCTTCGAGAAGCATTAAGGATATCCAGAACCCTTGGGAAAGATGCAGATCAGCAAACTCTAACTCTTCAAGAGCCATGCCTTGAGATTGAGAGACCGAAGATCGGTACAAATCCTCCCCTGAGAGGATGTCAACAGGTTGTAATTCCTGGGAAGAGACAGGGGAAGGTGGACTGCTAGGGACAGCAACAGGGGATACCAGGGCTGTCTGGCCCAGTCTGGAGCAATCAGAATCACTTTGCATGGTTGTGACCTTATCTTGACTAACACCTTGAACAGGAGAGGGAAGGGGAAAAGCATACAGAAATTTCCCTTCCCAATTCAGGATCAGAGCATCCAGGGGCACTGAGCCCAAGACTGGGGGTCTGCAACAAAAGAGAGGAAGTTGGTGATTGTCTGAGGCTGCAAAAAGATCTATCTCTAGAGTGCCCCATCTCGAGAAAATCACTTTCAAAACTAGAGGATCTAGGGTCCAATCGTGATGGCCCTGGGATATTCTGCTCAGAGCATATGTTAGGACATTGTCCTTCCCTGGGAGGTGAACTGCTATCAGAGAGGTTTGCAGGGAATAGGCCAGGGACCACAACTTCATTGCTTCTGTGCACAAGGCCGTAGACAAGAGTGCCTCCCTGCTTGTTGATGTACCACATGGTGGTGGTGGTGTCTGTTCTGACCTGGACCACCTTGTTCTGCACAGATTTGGAAAAAGCTTGCAGTGCCAAAAATACTGCTCTGAGTTCCAAGAGACTGATGTGAAGCAGAGATTCCTGAGGTGACCAAAGTCCTTGGGTGGTAAGATCCCCCAGATGGGCTCCCCAGCCCAGCAGGGAAGCATCTGTGGTGAGTATCACTGAATGAGACTGAGTGACAAAAGGAACCCCTTGTCTCAAACTGTCCTGGTTCTGCCACCATTGCAAGGCCTGGATCAGGGTTCGAGTCACTGGGACTAGTTTGGTAAGGGTATCCTTTCTTTGGGACCAGAAGGCTCTTAAGTGGAACTGAATGTCCCTCATCTGGAATCTTGCTCCTTGGACCACTGCTATGGAAGCTGCCATGTGGCCCAGAAGCTGAAGGAAATGCCTTGCTGGTTGAGACACCTGAAGGTGAATGAGGAGGCCAGTTCCATGAGGGTCCTTGACCTTTCCAGGGAAGGAAGACTTTGCCTTTACTATATCCAGCTCTGCCCCTATGAAGGTGAGGAGCTGTACTGGTTCAAGAACTGACTGGAAGGTTGAGAAGGAATCCTAAGGAAGTGAGCACTTGCTGAGTCACTTGCAAATGTGACTTGACTTGGTCTGGAGACTGACCTACTATGAGCCAGTCGTCCAAGTATGGGAAGATGGAGATCTTTTTTCTCCTTAGGAAAGCAACCACTACTGCCAGGAAATTTGTGAAAACCCTTGGGGCTGATGTTAGGCCAAAGGGCATTGCTCTGAATTGACAGTGGCCTGAAGGCAACTCGAACCTGAGGTACTTTCTGTGGGAGCACCTGATGGGAATGTGAAAGTAGGCATCTTTTGAGGTCCAGGGAGGCTAGCCAGTCCCCTGGCCTTAGAGAGGGAAGGATTATTCCCAGAGTCACCATTTTGAACTTTGGCTTTAAAAGGTGTTTGTTCAGATATCTTAGGTCCAGGATGAGCCGCCATTCTCCTGTCTTTTTGGGGGTTAGGAAGTACCTGGAATATAATCCTTTGCCCTTGTGTAGGGTGAAACCTCTCTATAGCTCTGAGAGCTAGGAGGGAAGAAACCTCTGCCTCTAAGGCAAGGGTCTCTGATGGATTTGCAGGTGGAAAGGATCTGGTTCTCATCTTGGGAAATTTTCTGAAGCTGAGAACCAGCCCCTGGCTTACTACTTCCAGGACCCACTTGTCTGATGTTAGAGACTTCCAGTCCTGGACAAAGTAAGCCAGCCTGCCCCCTACTGGTATGGGAGAATCGGCCCGGGCAGACCCATCAGGGTGTCTGCTTAGCAGGGGCTTTAGGCTGAGGGGTGGATGCAGGCCTGCTCATCCCCGTCTGCCTCTCCCTCTAAAGAACCCCTCGCAAAAAGAAGAGGAGGCCTGTGCTTGGTAAAAGGCCTTTGGAAAGGCCTGCCCTGCCCCTGGACTGCTGCCTTTGAGGAGTTGCTTGCCTTTCTTTGGCCTGAGCACTCCTGTAAGTGGTCCTGTACTCATAGAAACAAACATAGAAACATCTGTCCATCTTTTCATGTAGTTCTCTGTCTGCTCCCCAAACAGAGAATTACCAATAAACAGGAAATCCATGGCCTTAGCCTGGGTATCCTGTGATAGGCTAGTACATCTGTGCCAAGCCATCCTCCGAAGAGCCACAGATGTAGCCAGAACTCTTGATGAAACATCACTGGAGTCCACAGCAGCATGAAATTGTACTTTAGATGCCTCAATCCCATCTGCAGCCACCTGCTCCAGCTCCTTGGCAAGCTGGTCGGGGCCTGTTTAGCCAGAGCCAGCACAGTGTCCCAACTGGACTTCTGGTATCTAGCTGTGTAGGCCATATAGTTAGCCTGCCTGAGTCCCAAAGATGCTGCATGTACTGTTTCTTTGCCATGGCATCAATCTTCCTGGAGTCCTTGTCGGAGTATGATGCCAATGGGTATTTGCCTTATCACAGGCAGCAGCCTGCACTACCCAACATGGCTGCATTGCTGGAAAGAACTCCGTGTCTGAGCCTGAAAGAATATACCTCTTGTCCATTCATCTGTCCACAGGAGGTATGGAATTAGGAGACTTAAGAATTTTATGTGTCTGTTTCCCAAAGTTTGTGGAGAGAATAGACAGTCTCCTGGACTCTGGGATGTCCATTATCTCTACATAGTCAGGCTCCTCCTGATCCTCTACTGCTTCCTCCAGAGGAAGCTGGAGGGTCTCAGCCACCTTTTTGTAAAACATATAGTGAGAAGGGGACTCAGAAAGCCTAGGAGGAGAAACACCTGAAGGTCTGTCTGGGGAGATGTCCGGGTCAATAGGCACATCCAGACTTTCATAATCACCATCATCATCCTCATACTCTCCTTCCTCCTCCTCCGGTTCATAAAAATCTTCCAAAGTGTAATCCGGAACTGGGGGAACTGACCAAACCGAACCCCTGCCAGATTGTGCCGGTTCAGTCGGAACCGAAGGAAGCAACTGCACTATTCTTATCGCCTTGGCTATCACATCAGCGATCAGAGTATGAATTTCTGGGTCCGAACCGGACGATTTAGCTTTTCTTTTCCTTTTTACTGGAACCGACTCCTCAGAATTGGCTCTCCTTTTGCCCAAAGAAGTACTGCCCTGGTCAGAGGGCACTCATACTGAGGATCATACTAAGGAACGTACAAGAGCGAGAAGGCCGAAGCGCATGATGCTCCTATTCTAATCCAATATATAGTAAGAAAGATCATACCCATTACTAATAAGATTATCTAATCTATTTTTGAAAATGCTTTTAGTTTCACTAATGACAACTTCAAGTGGAAGTCTATTCTATGGACCAACAACTCTAATGGTGAAAAAGTATTTACGACTTGATCTCACAAAGGGTTTTCTGACTAATTGTAAAGGATGTCCCTTAATGTTGTGATAACAGCTTTTAAATTCTAGACCGAGTTCACACAAAAGATAAGGATCTTGAATGTCATATAATAACATTAGACCACCACGAAGCCGACGTGTGGATATAGGCATAAGTTTTAGGATATCCAACCTACCCTTATAAGAGGCATCATATAGCCCTGAAATCTTTTTAGTAAATTTTCTCGGTACTGATTCCATTAAAAGGCCTTCGGATTTTTTTATATGGACACCACAGCTGGGAGGCATATTCCAAATGCGGTCTAACGTATGCACGATATAGTGGTAATAACACGTCATGCTTTCTTGATTTAATATTGCGCAAGATAGACCATGCGACTTCATTAAATTTATTAATAACGCTATGAACGTGTTTATTGTAAGAAAAGTTATCTGAAATAGTTATACCCAGATCTCTTTCATCTGAAGTTGTTTCAAGTAATATACCGTTCAAATAATAAGGGGTTAGTAAATTGCTGGTGCCTAAATGCATTACCTTGCATTTGGAGATATTCAAAGACATACCCCAGGTCTTAACCCATATAGAAATGTGATCAAGGTCTCTTTGTATAATATCAGTTTGGTAATCAGAAGCGTAGGGGCCACCTATTTTTGCATCATCGGCATATTTGATGAAAAAAGATGAACAGCCTATAGTAAGGTCAGCAATAAAAGCCTGAAACAGGCATGGGCCTAATACCGAGCCCTGAGATACCCCGCTTGTCACTAACCCCCGAACTGATTTGTGCCCATCTATAGAGACTTGCTGGGAACGATTTTGAAGCCAATTTATTATCCAGTTAACTGTAATGCTGTTTATATTTAGTTTATGAAGTTTGGTAATTAGAGCCCAATGAGGCATGATGTCAAAGGCTTTACTAAAGTCAATGTAAATTATGTCACATGGTATGTTTTTATCAAGTACGGAACTAATTTGTTCATAGAAGCAAATTAGATCAGTTAAACAACTTCTGCCCCTTTTAAATCCATGTTGCTCAACATCATGACAATCCAAAATAGGTGATGATATGTCTTTAATTAAACCTTCCAATAATTTACAAACGGAGGATGTTAAACTTATTGGCCTGTAATTTTCCCAGTTATTTTTTAGGCCTTTTTTAAGGATTGGGAATAACATAAGCTTCTCTCCAATCCTGTGGAACAAAATTCATAGCCAAAAAATAATCAAACATCAATTTTAAAGGAGAGACAATAACATCCACCAATAAAAATAAATGTCCTGCTATGTTGTCTGGACCAGGACTGTATTTGTCTTTTAGTGTCAATATCTTGTCCTTAATGGTGTTAGTAGAAAATTTGACTGGTGGAACATTAGTAGTGTCTAACAGAACTGAGTCATATGATGATTTAGAAGTATTAGAGAAGCTATTGCAGAAATTTTGATTAAACAAAGAAGCCATTTTTTTGGATCATGTAATAAAGTATCATTGTCGAGTATAGGACCAACTTGACAGGTAGGTTTCCTTAAAGAGTTAATGTAGGAATAAAAATGCTTACTGCTGGATTTGTTAGCAGTAGATGCTAATTTTTGTTCCCAATTACGTTTAGCCCTTTTTATCATAATCTTACATTTTCTTTGTATCTGTATGTAGGAAGTCCGATTTGTAGAAGATTTAGTTTTTTGATATCTAATATACTTCTTGCGTTTTAATCTAATGCATTTTTTAATAGACTGGTTCATCCACTTGGGAACTTTATTTTGGTTCTTATTTTTAATTTTAGATGGAATATATAGTTCCTTAGGTTGACAAATGATGTTCTTAAAATTTTCCCAGTAAAGTTCCGTAGTAGAGCATATCAATAAAGAATCCCAGTTGATGTTTTCAATATATGTTTCACTGTACCCAAGTCGGCTTTATCATAAAGATATATTTTAGTACGGTTGGAATTATAAATATAGCTTTGTACAATATTAAATGTAATGGTATTGTGATCACTGTTACCAATTGGCTCACTAACTGCAATATGTTCTACTATTATATCATCATCACAGAGTACCAGGTCTAAAATATTATCTCCTCTGGTTGGGATAAGTATACTCTGCTTAAGTCCCAGCTGGGTACATGTATGTATTAACTTGTTACCCTGATTAGTGTTTGCACTTAATTTCTGCCAATCAATTGAACCAATGTTAAAGTCACCAGTGACTACAATTTTACCCGACACTTTTGCATATTCTATTTCAGATAGAATTGCATATAGGATAGTCTACTGAGGAATTAGGGGATGATAACAGAGCCCAGGATAAGGGTCTCAGATGTGGAGAGACTAAGCTTAACCCAAATTGTCTCTGTTTGTTTATCACGTATTTTGATATTCTTTGTAATATCAATAGAATTGAGATGGTTTTGATAAATAGAGCCACCCTCCACCCTTCCGATTATGCCTATTGAAAGTACAGGAAGTATAACCAGGTATAATAGTATCCCAAGATGATTTATCACCACCCATGTTTCGCTTATTGAAATAATGTCAACATCACTGTTATGCATTCTGCATTTTAATTCATCCAATTTTGGGTAAGGCATCTAGCATTGAAACATAAAAATGTAACTCTTTACATATCATAGTGCTACTGACTAGAGTTTTAGAGATGGCGCCTATCCACCTTCTAGCCACCTAGATTTAGTTTAAAAGGTGGTTAATAGATGTCATAAATTGTCTACCCAGTACAGCACTACCCCGTCTACTTAAATGTAGACCATCAAAACAGTACAATTCGGGATGATAATCAAATTCCTCCAAGTGAATTAAACATGTCAAGTTTTGGTGTAAACACCATTTTCTAAGCCACTCATTCACAATTTTGATTTTATTGTTGAGAAATGAAGAAAAATGTGGGATTGGTAAGATTTCAGATATGCAGATATTACAACCCATATCCACCAACTTGTTGGTTAATGCAACATAGTCTTCTTTGATTGATTGGACAGAGTCCCTGTAGATGTTATTGGCACCTACATGTATAAGGACAATAGAATTGTTGTCATGATCCTTCATGATCTCAGGCAACATTAATGTGAGATCAGAAATTTTGCAACCACTGAAACTAGAACTAGTTCTATTGGTTTTGTCAGGGTTACATATGGTCCTGTCTAAGTGTTTTGTCAACGAGTCACCTAGAACATAGATTTGTTGTGGCACCGGAGTATTAGAATCATCATGACAACTAAGCAAGGGGGGAGTTGTAAAATCAATGGATGAATCTATGAGTGGGGTGTCATTAGTATGTAAATGATTGTCTGGTAGAAAGTCATTAGTACTATTATCAATATGGCCAGTGAGGGCATCTGGAGTCTCATTTTCACCATTCAATATAAGGAAGGTTAAGGGATCAAATCTATTAAATTGCTCAAGACTAAAGTGTTGGGCCTTTCTCCCCTTTTTTGCAACTCTAGTAGTCTGAGTAAGGAACCAGCTATCTTCAACACTGATAGTTATCAATAAAACAGTCATCTTCTCTGGCTCTTTTTCTAACACCCTCAGGATGTGGCTGAGGACTATTGGTAACTATCGGGACAAAACCCTCAGGGGTATAGGAGGTGCTTGGTGCAACATCAATTTTGCCATCTGGACCATGTTCTACTTCTAAATTCAATGATACAGTAGTTGTTTTAAATCGGTTATGCATGTCTGATTGGCTATTCTCAAGTGCAATTAGACGTTGATTAAATAGCCCAATCATATTATGTAATTCCACAATTTCAAGGCATTTGTTACATGTGTAGGGTTGATCAAGAAGGTCCCCAGTCAATAATGTATACACACTGCACGCTATACATTTTAAGCCAGTATGTCCAGTAGTGGTAACAATAGTGAGGATGCTGCCTTCTGCCATAATTGGAATAAAACAAACCTTAAGTAATAAGAATTAACTAAATAACTGAATTATAAAACTTAAACAAGTGGAACTTAAATGAGATACTGTAGATAAATATCTAAAATTAAGTTTGATCAAGCAAAAAGACAAAATAACTTCCCAATGCATAAAAAGTAGCCTAACAAACAAAGGATGAATAAAACCAGAAGTGCAAAAAAAAAAAACTAAAGATGAAAAATAAGTAATGTGTTCAAACAACACCTAAAACAAATACGTTTTTTAATAAGTAGGATCACAACGTGAAATTATGAAAACCTACCAGATGGCTGACGACACAAGACTTATGTTCAGAGATAAATAACTCTTAAACACAAAGCCACAAATGCAGCCACACATCCACCTTGAACAGTGATGGCCAACACGCGTCCATGGCTCTTAAACGCAAGACGACCGCCTGCTCACTGAAGGCAGATTTTAGATCGGGCTGGGCCGAGCCCGAAGTTCAGAGTCCCAAATTAGTAACCCTTCACAGCGTGGTCCCGAACAGAATGAATGTACAAGTGAAAATTAAATTATTTAAAATAAAGGGTGCAAAGCACCGCTGTACTCTCTACACACTGACAAAAAGTATATAAATACGGACAGAACGTCCCTCTGCCTGCTGTTATCAACAGGGCTCGCAGTAGTAGACAAATACAAGCAGTCAACAGTATATAGCAAAGAACTGAGCTGTGCAGAGCAGTGTCTCACACAGCTCAGTATTGTTAACTCCTTCGGGTTCAGTCGAAACTGAACCGGGCTGGCCATCCGGGTCAGCGGACTTCTCAGCCTCCCTTTCCCTCAGTCTACCTAATCTCTTTTCCAGGGTAGATTTGGGAAAATTCTTACAAATCTGGCAGTCTGAATCGAGGTGGTCAAACCCCAGACAATAAACACAGGTGGTGTGGGGATCAGTCTTGGCAAAGACTTCCCCCCACACACACTGCAGTGTTGAAACCCAGTGGGCCTGGTTTTTTTCTTAGGTTTCTCAGACATGGCCAATCCTAACCAAAATTTACCCTTTTTTCGGCAATCCGCCAGGCAAGACTCCCCTATTGGTTCCTGACCGTGTCACGAGTCTTGAAAAAAACGTAATAAAATCCTTTTTTTTTTTTTTTTAGAACCAATACGGACCGGTTACCACACTCTAAATAAATCACAAACTTTTTTTTTACCTGAAACTGACCACATTTACAAGTTCCACACAGTACTCACAGTACCACAGACAGAGACTTGAACCAACTGAGCGGTAACAGCAACTCGGTAGAAACCGAGCGAAAAAACGACACTTCAACAGACTTTTTTGAACCGAGCAAAGGAGCAATCTCCAGAGCGACTGTTCAGTGAGGCGGCGTAAAGAATCTGACGGTTGGAGTTTAAACAACAGCAGACAGGGGCTTCAACTGAGCTCGTGGTGAACATTCCATGCTGGCCATGGAAAGTTTAACTCTTTGTTCTCCAGGGCAGTTGAAAGGCAGGACCTAACTGCTGCATATGTCAGAATACAGCAAGACTTCATGTTGTTTGAAAGAAATCTTTGAGTATCAGCAGAATTCCTGCAGCCACAAGAACCTCAGAGGAGCTCCACAAAGCAGCACCTTCTCCCTCTCCTGCTACTGGCAGAATGTGGCCGACTCCAAGACCACCTACAGAGACCAGGTCTGCAGGTGCAGAGACAGGCTTGGGGGAAGAGTTGGGCAGTGTAGAAACATGAGTATAACAGACACTGGAGGCAGTAATAAAGTGCATAAAAAATGCAAAGCTTGCGTTTGTTGATTTATTTTGACACTCTCTAGAAAATATATACAAAAAAAAAATAATGAGTGACAGACATTATTTCCAAGCGCTTCCAGTGCTTTATGGCAAAGGGTTTGAGAAAAGGGGACAGTAAAAGCAATGAAGGAGTTTGTCAGGTTGGTCACCCTGACAAAGGAAAGAGAAAAAGAAAGCAGACAGAAAAGTGAGAGAAACTGGGGTTGCTCATCATTAAAGGAATATTTACACTAATTTATATAACAGGGCACCCTGTTACACACCTCCCCACACAAGAACACAACACAAAACTTTTGTTGCCTTAAACCCTTCACCCTTGAAAGGGTTGGAATTTCTGCCCACCCTCTCCAGAAGTTCCCCTCAGGGACCCTAATGTACTTTCAAATGATGTATAACATCATGCAACCGTTCACTACTGTTCTTTTCCCTGAGGTTAGTGCTAGTTTTAATACAACGATGTTCTAAATATTTTCAGTATATTTTATGTACAATCAATATATTTTTTTCTCAATCTCCAGTAAGTGGAATACGGTCAGCAACACAGCGTGATAAGAAGTCAGCATTTTGATGCTGTGACCATACAATGCTTCACTGTAAACTTGTATGGCTGTAGTGACAGGTACCATCTCATAATCCGCATGTTCTTCTCCTTCATTTGATTTAACCAACATAACGGATTATGGTCTGGTACTACCAGAAATTCACTGCCCCACAGGTAATATTTGAGGGTTTCTATGGCCCATATCATGGCTAAACATTCCTTCTCTATGGTGGAATATTTCCTCTCTCTTTCGTGAAGCTTCCTGCTAAATAGAGAATAATGCATATGTAGGGGGTTGATATGCAGTTTTTTTTTTTTACACACCCAAGGTGTGTGATATTAGGGAAACCTCGAGAGCAAAGCTCGAGAGGTTTCACTAGTATCACACACAGAGGGTGTGTATAAAAAACTGCTTATCAATCCCCCACAAATGTTTTATTTTTTATAATAACTGGTGCATGGACTTTCGGTGTAAAAGTATTTGGGTGAGAGAGAAAGCATGGCTCAGCGGTGTTCGATTCGGTTAATTATATGCCTCAAAATCTACAAAAAAAGAAGTGGCTTGTATGAAAAAAAAAATCTAACCTGTGGACGCTGAGCTCATTTGTTTTCAGTTTTAAGATACAAAAGCCATTGAGTATAGACTGACGAGAGCGAGTTGCTCGGCGGCTTCAGAAGGTGAGAGTCAAGCATGAATGAGTGTTGCTATAGCAATACCGCTTCACGCCTTGAATCTAGCTCATCTGAAGCCACCGAGTAACTCGCCTCTGGTCTATACTCAACGGCTTTTGTATTTTAAAACTGAAAACAAATGAGCTAGCACCAACAGGTTAGATTTTTTTCATACAAACCACTTCTTTCTGTGGATTTAGCTTAACACTGCTCTCGCTTTGAAAGGCACCTCAAATCAGGTTCTTGGTGAGACTGTAAAAGTCGTATAAACCTGCGGGTTGATACGACTTTTAACAGCTCTCGAAAACGGGTTACCAGTTATTATTATATAGTACTGGATGTTCTCCCTTAGAATCATGTTGGGTCAGTACTGCCCCTATGCCTCTAACAGGAGCATCAGTATGGACCTCAAATGGTTTCTGAAAGTTAGGACTAATTAGCACCGGGGCAGAGCATAGCACAGCCTTAATACTCTGAAAGGCTGCCTCAAATTCCGGGGTCCACTTTACTTTGATAGGATGTTTGTTTTTTGTTAGCTCTGCCAAGGCAGTTGCCAGTGTGGCAAAGTCAGCAATGAAATGCCAGTAATAAAATACAGTTATGTAGGAAATTACTATAACTGTAGATCTTCGAAAGAGGTTCCTTCAGTAGGTCATTACATATAGGACTAGTGCCACCTGGTGTCTTGGCCACATGGCAGACACGTCTAGCAATACCTGATGGAGGCTCGCCCACCTGACGCCACATGACCGACATCAGCGTGAGCAGACATAGTGGGCGGTCCCCAAGCTCACCTCCAGTCGGAGCCTGGAAGAGGCCGAGAGCAGGAGTAAACAAGATTTGGAGTCCCTGTGTATAAAATAAAAGGGGGAAGGAGGAAGGGGAAGAATAGGACCTACTGAAGGAACCTCTCTCGAAGATCTACTGTTAAGGCAAATTCCTACGTAACTGTACTATCTTACTTCGAGTGGGTTCCTTCAGTAGGTAATTACATATAGGACTGAATCCCAAGCAGTCCCTCATAAGAGAGGCCAAGAGAAACAAGGGAGGAGGAGAAAACAAACTCCAACAAAACTGGGAATTGTGCAGTGCCTAGTCTGTCCAGTAGGTCGTCAATTCTGGGCACAGGGTAGCGAAAATCGGAACTGGCATTTACTTTCCAAAATCTAAACACAGGTACACCTTCCTTTTTATTTACCACTGCTAGTGGGAGGACCAGGCACTACTGGAAGGAACAATCACCCTTAACTGCTCCATTTTCCTCACTTCCTCAGTTACGCCCTGTCGTATCTTCCGCAATCAACATGGTTTCTGGCAAAATCGCCTACTTTGGGTAACTTTAATGTCATGCTCCACCCTTTAGCTCTCCCTGGTGTTTTGTAAATGCGTCCTGGTAAAATGTAAAGCTGATCAACTTCTGATCTCTACTGAAGATCTAGCTTGGGGTTAATCTGTAGGCTCCGCCTCCCATGGGAAGATCTAGTCTCTCATAAGCCACATCCAACTCTGTCATGTTCTGCTTGGGATGTATATACAGGGTTTGTGGCTTGTCTACCCACTTCTAAGAAGATTTGCATGGTATTTTTTTGACAGGTCAATGACCAAGCATCTCAGTTTCATAGTTCACATTGCCCGTCTGTCTCACAACATCATTGGGCCCTTGCCATCGCATCAACAGCTTATTTTCAGTGGACAGCAACAACAACACCTTTTTCACCAGCATAAAACATTTGTTTTTCAACCCATCATAAGCCTCTTTTTGCCCTAGTTGTTTCTGGGTAATATATTTTACCAGTCTCTGTCAAGGAGGACATGTAGTCTAGAATATTACTGAAACCTACATTTGTACCTTCCTCCCAGTGTTCCTTTACCACATCTAAATGGGCCTCTGGGTTTCCTACCGTAAAATAATGTAAAAGGTGAAAACCCAGTGGTAGCTTGGGGTACTTTCCTGTAAGCAAACAGGAGGTAAGGGAGATACGTGTCCCAATCTCTACCCTCCTCCTGGACATACTTCTGTAGCATCTTTTTTAGTGTTTTGTTGAACCTCCCAACCAAGCTATCGTCTGGGGGTGGTAGGGGGAGGTTCTAACCGCCGACACCTCTAAAAGTCAATAAAGAGTCCTTTTAACATTATAGAGGTGAAATTACTACCCCTATCAGTCAAGATCTCTTGTGATATCCCCATCCTGATGATATCTTTTGGTCAGTTCTTCGGCTTTTCAGGGGCAGTTACAGTGCGCATGGGGACAGCTTCAGGGTACCATGTGGTATAATAGCACACTACTAAGATGAACCAGTTACCCTTAGAACGCTTAGTTAGGAGGTCCCACAACATCCATGGCAATCCTTTCAAAAGGGGTTGTTACATAAGGAATGTGCTGTAGGGGCATCTGGTCTCTCTTGCCAGTCTGCGCCACTAACTGGCACTCTGCACATGCTCAGCAGTAATCCGCTACATCCTGGTGTAGCCAGCAAAACCTAGACAATAATCTCTGCAAGGTCTGATCCCTCGCCTCATGTCTGGCCATGGGAATATCATGGGCAAGCTGCATCACTTTGTCTCAATACATTTTTGGCACCATTAATTGTTCCACATTCAGGTTAGTAGCAGGATTAACAGTAATACCATACAAAATGCCATTTTTCAATACAAATCGGGACTGTCCATTTTTTACTTCCTGCTTGACTTGTGGAAAAAATGGTGGTAATGTCTCATGACCATCTGCCTTTTGATCTCATTTAATATCACTCTGGGGCAGTCCTGGTACCACTCCTTGTACATCCATTTTATGGAGCTCTATCCACTCTTTCTTTTCCCTTTTCTGGTTTTCTTCAGTTTCCCCTTTCCTCAAAAAAGTCCTCTTCAAAGGGAAACACCTGATCTAGCTGTTGCCTTTCAGCCTGGGATCTGGTTACCACACTCACTGGTTCTAAATAGGCCTGATGTGATTGCATCAGTGAGTCAAAATGGGGAAAGTCTTGGCCAGTAATTACTGGCACTGGCAATCAGGGTACCAGGCCAGTCATACAGTGGTGCTCATTGTTGACAGTCATTTTAACCACTGCTGTGTGATATTGATGGATATCCCCATACACACACATCACTGTAGTATCATTTTGGTTTACATCACTACCAGGGGCCAAATCCACTCTGATTAGGGTTTATCTACTCCCTGAATCAACTAATCTCAGTCTGTTCTCCAGTACCCACAGCTGCAACATACCCAATATTGGCCAAGGCTAGATGAGGCATGTCAGTTCTCTAGTTGGGCAATTCTGCACTATGTGACCTTTTCCCAGGCAGCCATGACATATTAGTTCTGAATAAGGTTTTCTTCCCCCTGTCTCCCTTCTTAGGCAAGGCAAGGCAAATTTTATTTAAAGATGCCCAATCTCTGAGGCTCTGGGCACCGTACATGAAAACCAACAAAAGAAAATTCATCAATAAATAGCAACAAGGATTAAAAAATACAATAATAAATACTCTGTGAATAAATGAAAGGACACACAATATAAATAGTCAGAGCGGGGCAATATTTATAAAACAGGGTCAGGAAAAGCCTACTTAAAGAGGAAGACCTTAAGGCGTGCCTTAAATGCCTCCACTGAGGAAGCCTCCTTACAGATGGAGGAAGCGAATTCCATAGGATGGGGCCGGCGACACTAAAGGCTCTGTCACCAGCCATTTTTTGCCCCGTCCTGGGAATCGCAAGGAGACCCCATGAGGAGGAACGAAGGGAAAGGACTGCGGTAGCAGGTATAAGAAGGTCCGCCAGGTAACCAGGGCCCAAGCCACGTAGGGCCTTAAAGGTGGGCAAGCCCACCTTAAAGAGGACCCTCCACCTTACTGGTAGCCAGTGCAGTTCACACAGCACCAGGGTGATGTGACAGTATTTAGAATGCCCCGTCAACAACCTGGCAGCCGTGTACTGCACTAGCTGAAGCCGGCGGAGGGTACCTGAGACCCGAAGGAAGACCGCATTACAGTAATCCAGCCTCGACGTCACAAAAGCATGCACCAAGGTAGGGAGGTCCAGGGGCGAAACTAGGGGCTTAAACCTGGCGATATTTCTCAGATGGTAAAAACTGGTATGGACAACGGCAGACACCTGAGCCTCAAGTGTTAGTCCGCTGTTCAGAATAATGCCTATATCATGCACCCTAGAGGAGGGCTTCAAAGGCACAGATCCCAGGACAAGTCCTGTCTCTGTGCCCGAGGCCATCCATCACGCCTCTGTTTGACTCCACTACCAGTACCTCCGTCTTATCGGAGTTCAGTCGCATAACCAGCTGGAGGCCATCCAGTCATTTATTTCAGCAAGGCAGTTGTTTAGCACGCCCACTGCACTGGATGTCCCGGGGCAAAGGAAAGATACAGCTGGGTATCATCGGCATAGCAATGAAAACCCAAGCTGTACTTCCTAATGAGCCTTCCCAGGGGCAGCATGTACAGGGCGAACAACACTGGTGACAAGACCGAACCCTGAGGCACTCCACAAGACAGAAGGCTAGGGGAGAGGAGAGAAATTCCCCATCACTACCCTTTGCCTCCAGTTTGTAAGAAAGGACTCAAACCAGCAGATAACTGTGCCGGCAAGTCCACAAAATTCCCTCAGGCAAGTAACACACAATGGTCCACTGTGTCAAAAGCTGAAGACAGATCAAGGAGAACAAGAATTGTCCCTTCCCCTCGATCTCTTACCCTGAGGTCACTGTACACCCTAACTAATACAGTTTCTGTGCTATGCCTTGCCCGAAACCCAGACTGGAGAGGCTTGTATAGATCAAAGGCCATGAGGTGCTCCTCCAACTGAAGCGCCACAATCTTCTCAACAAACTTACCCAAGAATGGAAGGTTGGAGATAAGGCGGTAATTCGCCTTGACGTCAGGGTCCAAAGGCTTCAGAAGGGGTCTCACCAGTGCCTCCTTCAAGGCATCTGGGAAGACCCCCTCAGACAAGGAGCACCAGACAATCAAGGCAAACACCGGGTCAACGGAGTCGACACATCCCTTACATAATTCTTACATAATTATTGTGCCGTGGATTTTGATAAAAAGTTCTTACCGGCTCCAAAGGTAGAGATGGGGCACTTTGTTGTCCTCTAGGTCTTGAAGGTTGAGCTGCTAAATAATCCTCAACAAGCTTTATGGTTTCTTCAGCCGACTCTGGCTTGTGTTCCTTAACCTATAACTGCACATCATGGGGCAACACCTGGATAAACTGCTCAATAATAATCAAGTCCCTAATTTGATCCTTAGTCTTCATCGCCGACTATAACCATTTTCCACAGTAATCTCTTAATCGGGCATAGGTCTCCCTCGGAGTGTTGTAGCTGGTCATCTTTTGTGACCAGAATCGCTGCCGATATGTTTCTATGCTTATATCATAGCGCAGCAGGACTTTTTTTTTTTTTTTTTTACTCAGTCATAGTTATTGGCATCAGCACCACTCAACTGACTGTATACCAACTGGTCTCTACCTGACAAATAAGGAACCAGCCTGATGACCCATTGGTCAAGGGGCCACACACAAGTTTGGGCAATCCTCTCGAAAGTGGTGAGGTATGCCTCAATGTCATCACTTTCAGTGAGTTTAGTTTAATATCCCAAGGTACAGTTCTATCAGGCTGACCTTCGTTAATCGCCTACAAAACCTTCAGGGTGTCAGTCCATTTCTCATCTTGTCTTCTTTCTTCTGCTTGTAGACGCCTATCCTCATCCCTTTGTTGTCGATCTTCTCTCTCTGGTGTTCCACCTCCAGCTGCCACCTGCACAACCACTTCATCAATTCCCCTGGGCTTCCTCTTGCTTCTGTGCCTCTTCTTCCTCTTGTTTCTTCATCTTGGGTCTTGCTCCTAGATCCAGTCCTGGCAATGACTTAATTCCAGTCCTCTCAGACATCGACCG
Source organism: Neoceratodus forsteri (assembly GCA_016271365.2). NCBI lineage: Eukaryota > Metazoa > Chordata > Ceratodontiformes > Ceratodontidae > Neoceratodus > Neoceratodus forsteri. Next base: position 428,040,218 of record CM028138.1, read on the forward strand.
TGTTAAATGGTATGCACTTGGGTCTGCCTTGTCTCCTTTCTGCATCTGTTAGTGTATTTATGTAGCAATATTCCCTGGTAGCGCCTCCCGGGCAGCCTCGACGTACGGATATCCTACTTCCCATACCAATGTAGAAGCGCGAGTATGATAACAGACACCAGAGGCAGTAATAAAGTACATATAAAACGCAAAACCTGCATTTGTCAATTTATTTTGACATTCTTTAGAAAATTAAAAAAAATATATATACAAAAAGAAAAAGAGGTGTTATTCCTTCACACCATAACATACAGAAAATGCTTTTCTTAAGAACTCCTGAACTTTCCTTTGTAATCCAACATATTTTAGAACAGTGCGTAAGTTTTCACACACAGCTCCTTCTCTCACTGCGATCAGTCAACTACTGACCCACCTATCTAAACTTAGCCTCCAGTGGCGAGTTTAAATAGGATATGTGACTCCTCGTTAACTCTTAAACACCTTATAGTTGGGTCACACCCTACTGAGGCCCTGAAACATTCTGGTATATAGTTACAGACCAAGAAGGCTTACAGGGCCTTACATAATTAGGGACTAACCTCCTCCCATCAGGAGTGACATCACAGACTAGGCTACTATAAAAGCAGCCATTCTTTGGGCTGCTAGCCTACAGTAGGACCTGTCTGCATACACACAGGTAATTACCACTCAATACCTTTTATAGTACATGTCAATAACATAGGCATCCATAAGCTAGCTAGGGAAGAGAAGAATAAGGTGGGCTTATCTTCTTTCTCCTGCCAGCTCAGAGACTCAGGGAATACTGTAGAGTAGAAATGAATTGTTCCACCAAAAGTTTTCTTTCTTTATCTGAACACAATACTTTGCAGGGCTCTTATTTTCTAGCTCTGCCCTAGCTGCACCAGCATTCCTTAAGTAGGGGCTTATCTGTAGGCATACAAACAGAATCCCTTCTTTATTCAGGATCCCAGCTTAAAGGCAAACTTGTTTTAAAAAAAGCAGACGGCTGAAATATAAGCCATCGGGCTGCAATTTCATTTTGGCCCTAGTTCAACTTTGGCCATTTTTCTATCAAAGCAGCCCCAGTTGCAACATTCTGGGGATGCATTCAACTTTACTGGCACATTTAAAGTATTTAGGACACTACGGGGCTTATTTTCATTTCTGCCCGTAGTGTTTCACAATTTCGGCATTACTGACCTTTTTATTCATTTACGCCACTTCATGCAGCAGTTACTTGCAACGGAGAGCATGCCTCTGCTCTCTACCTAATCCTTGACCGCACCATGCAGTGGTACCAACACAGAGCATCTTGCTCTGATGAGTATTTCTAAGTCACATGCTGCGGCTGGAACCACATACAGTGAAGGGATGCAACAGTCAGCACCTCGGGAGCAGGTGCCACAAAGGAGCTCATCTATTTTCTTGGGGCACCAGGAGTAATTATACCTCTGGACAACAATGGGGCATCAGTGTTTTAAACATCTAGCGCTACATGCGCTAAAGATATTATTAGAAAGACAATAATTCTAAGCGCTTCATATGCACAAAGGGGTTTGAGAAAAAGTGGACAGTAAAAGCAATGAAGGAGTTTGTCTGGTTGGCCACCCTGACAAGAAAAGGAAAGACAAAAAAAGAAAGCAGATAGAAAAGAGTGAGAGAAATGGGGGGGTCAAATCACTAGTTTAAAGGAATATTTACATAACAGGGGCACCCTGTTACAGGCAGCCCTTTTCAAAGTACTACGCATTTTCTGAGTGTGGGAAATTGCGCTGGCGACAGTTTCAAAACGGCACATCTAACCCTCCCTACTAGTCACGGGGGGGGGTAGCAATTTCTCTGAAGGCTAAGCAGTGCTACTTGAGGGGTTATCTTAACAAGGCTTCCAGATCTCTAGGAACAGGGCTGGCTACCTGACAGCACAGTAGACTGACCAGGACTGTTTACCCTTAAGAACTGTTTGGTTCTCTCTTCACTAGAAGTGACTTCTCCCTCCTCTGGATTTTGCCCTTCAGTGGAGCTGATACTCTGCTTGATTCTCAGCTTAGCCATGACTGGGCCCTACCACTTTGCCGGGGGGGGACCACATTATTTGTTCTACCAAGGAATCCTTTTAGGTGTCACGTTCTGCCAGAGTTGCAGACTATGTCTCTAGTGTCCTTTTTTTTTTTTTTTTTTTTTAAGTAACAGTGTCTTACAACAAGTCATCTGGCAAGTCCTCTGACAATCAATCATCTTTATTTTACCAGGCGAAGCACCATTGAGACAGGCTCATTTACAAGGTGGACCTGGATTGGTCAACAATAACAGAAAATACAATACAAAAGGAAATCAGATGGGCAAAGAATAGCAGATGGCATAGGCAACAATAAGCAAGTACAGTGATCATCAACATCTACTTGTTTGGGACACTATTTATTTATTAAATTTTGATAACCGGGTAAGCCCACTGCGTCTCCAAAGGTCCCTTTTCAGAGGCGACCTGGGGATTGCATGGGATTATATATACAGCAAGTACATTACAGACACATCAACACATAACATGGGGTAATACATAGTAGCATTTCAGCACGTTACATATGCTGGGTAGGCTATGTAGGTCGGTGTAGTCATTATAGGTGTTTCCCTGGGAGGGGGGACGAGGGGGGGATGGTCCTTGTGCGTAATGAGTTGTGATGAATTTGGCTTATGCTTAGGAGACCCTTTCTTTAGCAATTGCACTTGGAGGTGACCATCATATGAGCCTTCAGCCTTGTGCGGAAGGTGTTGGTAGAGGTAGCTTCCTGGACACCTGGGGACATGGAGTTCCATAGGATGGGGGCTGTGATGGCGAACGACTTGCTACCTGCCTTGGTTCTAACCCTGGGCACTGCGAGGAGGGTTCGGTCCATTGTTCGGAGGAGCCTAGGGTTACTCTTTTGGGCAATGAGCCCAGTGAGGCTGGGAGGAGGACAGGGGCTGAGTAATCTGTAGGTATGGCAGAGTAGGGGGTACTGGAGCCGGGCATCCCAAGAGGGCCAGTTTAGTTGGGACAAAGTATCACAGTGGTGGGTCCTGGGGCGGATAGGGGTATGGCGAGCCACCTTGTGATAGAGAACTTGTAGTCTATTCATCTCTTGTCTGGCTGCTCCTGAACCACCAGGGCCACATAGGTGATGGTGGGAGCAGGGCGTAGTGGCGATGGAGGCCCTGGCCGCTGGTATCAGCTGGTCTTTCAACCTGTACAGGGTCCCGAGTTTGGCGTGAATATTTTTGGTTACCTGGTCTACGTGTTCCTTGAGGGTGAAGCCCTGGTCCAGGAGTAAGGCCAAGGTATTTTATAGATTCAACCTCAAGCCCTTTGCCTGACGCGTCGTCAGTCGGAGGTGTTGGCTTCTGTCCCAACCGAGGGTTCTTGGGCCAAACAGCATGGCCTTGGTCTTGTTAGGATTTATGATCATTCTACTGGTGACAAGCCATTGCTCTAGGGATCTCACATCATCCTGTAGCCTGGAGCTGAGATCTCCCAGATTAGAGGAGGGGCGGTAGATGACTGCATCATCCGCATACTGTACCACTGAGCTACCCCCACAGTGTTTACTGAGATCATTGGTGAAGAGAGAAGAGAAGAGAAAAGAGAAGGGGGCCAAGGATAGACCCTTGGGGCATCCCCTCAGTTAATGGGAGAGGCTCCGACAGGAAGTCTTTCCATTTTACCCTCTGTGACCTCCTGGTGAGGTAGCTGTTGAACGCCGACAGGGAGTGGCTGTCTAGCCCAACATGGCTCAGTTTAGAAAGCAGCAGGTTGTGGTTGACAAGGTCGAATGCCTTGGATAGATCTATGAAGACTGCCCCAGTGGGGGTCCCCTTGTCCAGTTCTCTGAGAACATCTGCGGAGAACTTGATAAGCGCAGAGTCAGTCCCATGATTGGTTCTGAATCCGTGCTGGGAGGAAGCTAGTAATTGATGGAGCTCTAGGTAGTCACGGAGTTGTCCGTATATCAATCTCTCTTGAATCTTACCAAGGCTACAGAGTAGGGAGATTGGCCTGTAGTTGTTGGTAGACTCCCTCGAACCTCCCTTGTGGACAGGGACTACATCAGCCATTTTCCATTGTTCAGGGATGGTACCTTCGATAAGGGATCAATTGAGGAGCCAGGTCAGGGGTCTGGCGAGTGCTAGGGCCCCTTCCCTTAGTATTCGGTGGGGAATGCCATCTGGTCCCACAGTTCCCGATGTTTTGAGGAACTTTAATAAAGGGAGGACTTCGTTAGGTTTTACTAGCCTGATGTGGAAGGTTGGGCGGTCCAGTCTGTGGGGAAGGGGGTCATTCGAGACTGGGAGGGGGGGTGGCAGTCCCGCTTTGATCTGGTCCAGGTTTGTGAACTGGCGGTTGAGAGCCATAGCGATGCTAGTGTCATCGTAAAAACAATTACAAAATTTACAAGACAATATAACAAATTACACTTGCAACGAGTAATGTAAGGAATAAAGGGGGTTAGGGATGCTAGGGAGATGAGAGGTGCAAAAGGAGAGGGACCAGGGACAGCAGGAGAAGGAACGGGAGGTGGTGTAACTGGGGACGGGGGGGGGGCTAATGAGGGGGAACCCCGGAATGACTAGCAAGGGAGCTAGACAGGTGCTACAGCGAGGATGGCCCCTCTGAGAAGAGCCTTCGGGGGTTCATGGTGGATGAGCACTTAAATATGGCAATCACATGATTCAGAGAGCTTGCGATGGATCAACGTCTTAAATAAGGCCATGCTTACTGGTGTTACAAGTTTTAGTGTCTTTTGTATATTGTTCCAAATTAGGAAGAGCATGACTTAATGGCTGCAGCATCAAACACGTCCTGACAAATCTACCGGGGAGGATATGCTCTAAATGCAAGTCAACACTGTTAGCCTCATTTGCTGGTTCCCTCTGCCTCAAATGTGAGGCCTCAGCAATCATGACTGCTATTCTCAGAGAGAAAAACCCTCCACGCCCTAAGAGGTATAGCAGCCTTCACTCAACTAGTACCATACTTGATTGCTAAACTGAACAGGGCTCTGCATTAGATCCAGCATGCTTCGACCTGCAGCCCCCTGCATCCCTGCAAGGCCATAACCACAAGAAAGCATGTAAAAAACAAACTTCAGCTCCCTCCTTGGATGAGGAGGACTGTCAGGAACATTGCCATAGCAAGAAAGAAGCCTGCCAGCTCTCCATGCTCCAGGGATGAAGCAGACTACCACTCCTATCATCACAAAAGAAAGAAGCAGCATGCCAGATGTCATTCCTGTTCAGACTCAGGGTCATCTTCTACTAACGAGGGAGAACTTCAGAGCAATTTATCGGATACAGAGTTGGAGACAAAGGCAGATATGGATGACCTCAACTTCTTCATTAAAAATATCTTGTGTGACATACACCTAGGACCCATGCCTTCCACTTCCAGAGAGGACAAGATGACCTTCAAATTATCCAGATCAACTAAGTCATCAACATCGTTCCCTATTCCATCTGTAATTGAGAATCTACTTCAGGAAAAGTGGCAAGGCATGGAGAAAACCCACTACCCAGTTCCACGCAGGATCAACATACTGCTGAAGTGCGATAAGAAACAAGCTGACACCTGACTGAATCTTCCTAAGATCGAACCAATGATTTCATCCCTCACGAAGACTACCACAATTCCAACAGACGGAGGGGCCACTCTCAAGGATGCGATAGGTCCACAAAGTAGACTTCTCTTTAAAAAAAGGCATTCCAGACATCTGCAGTGCCCTTGAAAGCTGCAACAGCTAATCTGTTCTCAGTCAGGGCCGCTCTCTCCTGGGTTACAGAGTTGGCATTTAAGATGGCAGAGGATTCTGAGAACAAAAAACTCTGATCCAACAACTTCAACTCATGCGCTTCACCCTCAGCCTACTCTGTGGATATCTCTGAGGATGCCATCCACTGTGCCGATCGAACAATGTTTTACTGAATCTCATCAAGAAAAAACTTTGGTTGTGAGGCCTCTATGGGTCTGACAGGCAGACACCTTCAAAAATCCTCAGAATGCCCCATATGAAGGCAGCCTCCTGTTCAGCTCAGCACTTAAGAGGTAGTAAAGGAATCTGGGGGAACTGCTAAGGTGTGCATGCCACAGTCAAACTTTAAAGACAAACTTTGGTTTGGCCAATCCTGTCAATCATCCTACAACCAATCAGGACAACAGAACAGGAGAAAACAACCCCGGTTTGCTTCCCGTAACCAATGGAACAACAAAAACGGAGGCAGTGTCAACCGTGACTCCGAAAATTGCAACAGAAACGTTCCACAATGAGACAGTCTGGGCCCATCCCTGAATCGGAGGCAGACTATCCAATTTCTTCAAGGAACAGGTCCATATGACAATGGACAGATGGGTCCTGGACATTGTAAACAAGGGGTACCTCATCGAATGACACAAAGTCGCCACTTCCTCATGTCATTCCATCTGCACTTTCTGGCAACCCACCAAGAGACTTGCGATGCTATAAGCTGTAACGGACCTGCTACAGAAATGGGTCACAGAACCAGCACCCCTGCAAGAGGTCAACAGAGTTGTAAACTCCCTCTTCTGCATTTTTCCGAAATGCAGTTTTTTTCCCCCCAAAATGCCCAGGGGGTTTCAGATCAGTGCTGACCTCAAGTTCCTGAATCTTTGTCTGCAGCAGGTCCTTCAAGATGGAGACTGTCATCCATCATCAGGGAAGTCCACCAAGGAGGCTTCTTTGCCTGCACATCCCCATCCGGGATGCTCATGGGCAGCATATGAGGGTCAAGCTGCAGGTCTGCCACTTCCAATTCAGAACCCTTCCATTCTGGCTTTCCTCAGCCCTAAGAATCTTCTCTAAGGTTCTAGTGGCAATAACTGCACACCTGCGCAGTCAGGGAATCCAACTGCTCCCCTATTTGGATGACATCCGGATACCAGCTCAATTCGAGTCGGCTTAGCAAATTGTTACAGAGGTCACGCACTGCCTATCCGTCCAAGTCTTTGTCATCAACCATCAAAAAACTTCCATGACTCCAGCTAACTGCACCATCTGGGGGCAGACTTCAGAACTTGTTAGGGCAAGGTCCTCCCAACACTGACAAAATTCCAGGACTTGCACACACTTCTTCAGAAATTTCAGAACACCACCCAACTTCCAGCCAAGCATTCATGCAACTCACTGGAACGATGGTTTCCCTAGCAGACAGTTCCATGGGCCATGATTCACATGCGTCCAACACAAGCAACCCTTCTCAAATGATGGCTACCTCAGAGGGGCAGCAGAAACTACAAAGTGACAGTCTCACAAAGGATGACAGACAGCCTCCTTGCGTGGACAGTGAGGCGAACATAATGAAGGGCTGAAAGGTGGGCCATCCACAACAGGTACAAATCACAGACGCCAGCCTCAGAGGGTGGGGTGCCCACTTGAATCAACTCTCAGTTCAAGGCAAGCAGACATTACTGGAATCATGCCTCAGCATCAGTGTGTTAGAAATGGGAGTAGTATATCTGGTGCTACAAAGGTTAAAGGGCACCATTTGCAACCAAGACATCCTGATCCTCACAGATAACAGGACTAAGATGGTGTACATCAACCGCCAAGAGGGCCCATGCTGAAGGAAACTATTACTGCATTGGGCTGAACTTCACCTCTCAAGTCTGGCCACTGCTGGCCGGCCCGGTGGTGCTGAGGGTTGAGGTGCTGGACACCACACCTCATGCCATGCCGGCGACATGTGTTCGGGAATGAGTACGGACAGCCAGGGGTCGGCGGGCCGGGGGAGAGAAGAGATTGCGTGTCTACAGGACTGCTCTCTCTTCCCCGGGGAGTGTTTGGGAGACGACCGCTCAAGGAGAGACCTCTGAGGTGGCCGAAGTAGCTGTGGCTATGCCAGGGGGTTGAGCCACGGCAGTATGTTGCCTTGGCAGCCATGGCTCACAGGGGCGACTACAAGAACCCCCCATAGGTGAAAGCGCCCCACCTACTTCCAACCACACTCAGAAGTCGGGCACGGCTCTCCTCGTCTCCTGGCCTCTTCCTCCTCAGCCCAGTGCTCAACCCTACAGAAAGAGCGCTGGAGGGTAGACCCGGGGGATGCCCGGTGCCGGGGGGGGAGAGAGAACAGCTTAGGCCACGCAAGGAGGTAGAGTCCGTGGTGTTGGGCGGTCTCTGAAGAGAGTTCGACGGCATTCAAGGAAGGAGAGCAAAAATAGATTTAACAAAAAAAATAAATAAATAAAATCTGGCCACTGCTTACATATTGGACAGGATAACATCAAGGTGGAATGGCTCAGCTACAAGGACATTCTGCCAGGAGAGTGGGAACAGAAGGACAGTACCTTTCAACTAATCACAAATCATTGAGGACCCCTCCCCGGAAGATCTCTTTGCCCCCAGACAAAACGCCATGGTTCCTTAGTTCTGTGTACTCACCAGATATGATCAAGCTGTGGCAAGAGATGCCTTTCTCTCCCTCCACTGGGGTCAATACAAACTTCTGTATACTTTTCCTCCAGTTCTGTCTAGGGTATTACACAAAGCAGCACAGGACAAAGTGGAACTGATCTTGATCTGCACAGACCAGCTCATCGACCATGGTTCCCCCATCTAATCCACATGGCTTGGGATCCATCATTCAAATTTGAAATCAGACCAGACCTTCTTCACCAATGGCCCATATCTCATCCAGATCTCTACTGTACAATCTGTCCCTCTTTGCTTAAGAGACTGAGCAGGAAACTCAAAAACCTCAGCTTTCCAGGGGTAACAAATTATGACACACTCCAGGCGTCAATCCTCCTCAAAAGTGTACTACAGTTTTTATCCTGGCTCCAATCCACAGATGGGCCATCATACAGTTTCTTTACCAAGCCTCCTCCAATTCCTCAAAGAAGGTTTTTACAAATGTCTACAGCCAGAAACCTTCAGGCTACAAGTCTCCGCCTTGGAGCCCTGCTCCTGGTGGAATCTTAAGACTCACTCAGATCATACCTTCACAAATGCTTCCTGCGAGCAGCAACCATGAAACATCTGTCATACAATGGCAAGAAAAATTATTGAATCCGATTGGCTGTCTGCCCTTAGCAACAGTGGTTATCCCAGCACAATCTCACTGTAATTAGTGCAGACAGCCACATGACTTAATCACATTAGCATAAGTAAACAAATTACTACTCACTGCTGACAGCTTCTGTCATGAGCTCTCTGCCTGAAGGGAACTTCACTCTCTTCATGGAGGAAACAATTCAGAAAATGTCCCAGCCTAAGCCACAGCCGACCACATTCTCTTCAGAAACTGAGTGTGTCAAAAGAAAACAAAAAACAAACAAAAAAAAAAATCACCATTTAAACGTCTTAGATCAACAGCTAGATAGTTTAGAAACCAACAGCAATGAAACCAGCACTCACAAGCAAACAAAGTGGGCGACTAGAGTACTCGGTAACTGACAGAAAACACTTTAAACAAACATCGACCTAAAAATCATTTCAGCAGCTGATTTCAACAAAACACTACGAAAGTTTTACAGAACAGTCAGAAATTCTGACGGGGAGCTTTACAGCATATCTAGTTTCATCGGTCTACAAGCCGGCATCAATCATTATTTAAATGAGCTGCCTCTCAGTAGGTCATTCAACATAATGTAAGACACAGACTTTCTGACATCCAACAATGTTTTCCTTGGGTACATCAAAAATATGAGAAGGCAAGGCAAAGGCAAAACGAAACACCACCAGCCAATATCCCCTGAACACCTGCAAGCTCTCAGAGCTTGTGAAGCCCTATACCCTGAAACAGCCACCAGACTTGTCCGCCGTATGTGGCTAGAGCTGTAAATTCACTTCACTCACAGGGGACATGAAAATCAGCTAGCTTACACCTGATGCCTTTGAAATAATCGCAGATGATCAAGAACTAAAGAATGCCATGATGACATACAACAAAATAAAAATCATCCCAGCTATAACAAAAGAGACCGATGCCAGCTGAGGGGAGCCATGTACGAGATTCCTGGACACCCCATGTCCAGTCCGATGTTTTGAAATCTACATCTCAAGCCCGCCCCCCACAGCCCTCCCTTCACCCATGGAGAAAAAACAGATGCAATATGGGAGTGAATTATTTAGCCACCATGCTCCCAAAACTGTGCCGCCTTGCAAACCTGTCTACAACCTACACTAACCACTGTTTAAGAGCCACAGCGGTGCAGATGCTCTCCGTGCCGGCCCTGAATCGGTACAAATCATGGCGATCACCGTGACATCAGAGTGAGTCGTCATCAAGAGTTACTGGGGCCCCAAACTCACCGATAGAAGGAATGGGCTGCATACTCTCCTCGTCGCACAACCAGGAAAGAAAATGGAACCATAAATAAAGATCTCAACCTGGATCCTCCGCTCATGACAGCGCAAGTGACCGAGAACCAGCCTCTGCAAACCACATCCGAAAATCAGGAAGCAACCCACAGACATCCCGAATAGGCAAGCAGAAGCAGCCTCCAATGGACACATCCAAAACTCCTCAACGTACATCCACGGAAACAGTATGTGTGTTCAATTTCTACAACAAACAGTTAAACAATGCAGCACTACACTTGAAGTTGTTACAGCAGTTCTAATGGACATTAGTTCAAACGGACTTCCGATGTTAAACGAAAACTGCATACCTTCAAAGAAATTGTTTAAAAAATGTTTGCAACAGTAAAACAGCATAAAATGCTTTTAAACACACAGATTCTGACAGTTAAACCGTTACTTGCAAAGCACTGTTTTAACCAATTCATTCCATTATAAAAGGAACTATTATGTCTTGTAACCTTCCACCAACCTGTTTCAATTTTTAACAAGTAAAACATATTCTACAGCAATTTTTGGTCTATCTCCTTGTTTTACACACGAGCCATTGTTTAATTGCAATAATGCACTCCAGGGTGTGGGACATGCAAGATAACCTCACTTCTGGGATCGTTGGATGCACTGCCAGCTGTCTCTGCGCTTTCCAACCACTCCAGGCATGAGGTTATTCCAGCATGACCCACACCCTGTCATGCATGATTGCTTAAGTAAAGCCTAATGTACCTCCTTGGCATCTCAATCTAGTCCTCTAGGCTCTGACCAAAGCACCTTTCGAATCTCTAGGAGAGGAATCCCTTCAGGGTGGGACAAGCTGAGTAGCCAGGTGGCCAATGACCACTAACAAAATGGCTTTGGCCACTAGTTTTCAAAAGTTACCAGCCAACCAGCTACTTAACCACAAAGTGATTTTTGAGCTCTTAAAAAGGCAGGTAGGAGTAATTTACTCACCAATTCTAAAATATAATGAGTAAAACACAACTGGGATGCATACAAGTGCTGTAAATCTGTAAAAAGCTGCTCCTTTTGAATCACCAGTTAAGTAATGAAGCACTATTCTTTGGTGTGGAGTATTTACAAATGTTGGGTGAGTATCGGTACTCATGAAAAAAATTTTTGAAGCGTATTTCCTAAAATGAGGTAAGTAAAACAGGTTGTACTCCCTTATCTGGAGCCCTGGTTGTACTATTCAATGGGAGTTGCTTCTTATAGTTAAGGAAAAACTAATTTAAAGATTTACAGATGTGCTCTGATGTTTCACACAGCTTAGAAATCTTCTGTGTGCTTTGTCTCCCAAGTCTCCAGTTTCCTTTTTTCATTCGGTCCTCTAGTATAAGATCCGCTTGAGGCTCTATCCAGGGTGGAATCAGGGTGGGAGAAGTCTCCGGGAGATCCAGATGGGCCACAAGCTTCTTACGCTGGGGGTCTGGCTCCACTGATTGCCACTAACAGGCAGCCTGGATTTTTTTCAGCAGCTCCAGAAAGGAAAGGTCTTCCAGAGGGGACTTCGGAGAACCTTGCTGCCTGGGTCTATCTGGAGTGCAGGGCTCATCCTCTAGGTCAGAGCGTCCGGAGTCCAAATCAGACTCTGAAGATTCTGATGATGATGAAGAATCCTCCGTAGGAGGAGGATCGCCCTCTCTGGGGGTTCCCCGGAGGAGCGTGTCCTTCCTGGCCCAAGAGCCAGAAGGTTCAGCACTGGTGTCAGGCAGAAGTAGGGGAGTCTCTTTGCGCCGATGTAAGGGGTCTGGCATCGGTATAACTTTTTCGACCTCTTGGGTGATCTGTGTTTTGGCCTCAGCCAACCAGAAGGCCAAGACCTCCCTCAAGTCCACCTGAGGCTGTGGGGTAGGTGGAGAAGAAAAAATTACTTACTATAGTAATGTTGTTTCTTCTAATGGAGTCTTGCTGTATTCTGACTAAATGCAGTTAGCCCCAGCACTTGAACTGCCCCGGAGAGTAAGGAGCTAACTCTATGCAGAAGCATACAACGTTGAGCTCAAGCTCAGTTTCCAAACCTCTGTCTCTAGCACTCTGAAGTGTAACCGTCACATTATTACGAGCACTAACTAATAAAGTAATAGGTGGAAATTATTTCAACTCTTGCAAGCCAAATGGCTGCACAAGTTGTTTTTAGGGTCAAAAGACTCAAGTCGAGAACCCCAAAAAGAAAGCTAAATATAAAACCAAAGTAGGTAGAGAACTAAAACATAACTAAAACCCATAAGACAGGGCAAGCCAAGTACACCTCTGGGGTGCAGCACTGTGCCTGCCCACCCACATCCCAAAACTACTGGGTTCTAGGAGAGGAGGCAGGGAGGGAGATCAGAACACAGTAAGACTCCATTAGAACAAAACAACATTACTATGGTAGTAATTTTTCTTCAAACAACATGAAGTCTTGCTGTATTCTGACTAAATGCAAACTACCAAGCAATACCCCCTTGGAGGAGGGAGTCACAGAACCTATTTTGGGAACAGGCTCTGCAGCACAGCTGTGCCAAACCTAGCATCACTTCTAGACTGAATGTCCAGAGAATAATGCTTGGTAACGCGGTGAACAGTTTTCCAGGTGGCTGCTTTACAAATTTCCACTAGAAGGTATATCCCTAGCTGCTGCGATCGAAGCAGCTGTACCCCTGGTAGAATGAGCCCTCAGGCCTGAGGGAGCTTCCTTCCCAAGTTCTGAATAGCAGAATTGGATACAGGAGACAATCCACTTAGCAATAATTCTCTTGGTGGCTGGTTTGCCCTTTCCCACCTCACCAGGTGAGAAATAACTGAGAACATCCATTCCTATCGGGCCCTTTTCACATCAAGACTGTGTAATCTTCATTCCCAAGAGGAAGAATGGTCAGTAAAAAACACAGGCAATGTCAGATTGGTTCAGATGAAAGTCTGAGACCACTTTGGGAAGAAACTTTCTGTCAGTTCGAAGGACCACCTTATCCCTGTGAAAAGAAATAAAATCAGGTTCCACTGATAAAGCCTGTAACTCACTGATCCTCTTGGCAGAGGTAATGGCTACCAGGAATACAGTTTTCCATGTCAAATATTTCAGCTCTGCTGAAGACAGAGGCTCAAAAGGGGCTGCATAAGCTGGCTGCACAAGATGTTTAGATCCCAAGAAGGGGTAGGGGCTCGAAGGGAGTATTAACATGCATCAGACCTTTGAAGAATTTCTGAAAACTGGATGAGGCTAAGGAAGAGCCCTTCCCAGCTGAAAGAAAGGCAAGACGAGCTGCCAAATGCACCTTAAGCGTAGCGGTCAAGGTCTGAACTATTAAGATGCACCAAATAGTCCAATACAGTAGCAATGTCAGCTAATTCTGGCTGAACAGGTATTTGGGAACACAAAACAAATCTTTTCCACTTGGAATTGTAAGTTTTCTGGTAGTAAGTTTCTTGCTAACCTTCAGAATATCCAAAACCGATTGAGAAAGGTTTAAATGTGCATATTCTAACTCTTCAAGAGCCAGGCCTTGAGCCTGAAGATTGGGAAGAGGATCCTCCCTGAGAGATGTCAGCAGATTGAACTGTCTGGGAAGACATAGAGGCCTTGTCACTGAATGACAGTAGTAGAGGATACCACGGCTGTCTGGCCCAGTCTGGTGCCACCAGGATCACTCTGCCAGGCTGAGATCTGGCCTTCATCAGAACCCAAAGGGAAAGGAGTAAATGCATACAGGAACCTGCTTGTCCAATTCAATAGTAGAGCCTCCTGCTGTAAAGAGCCCAGTAGAGGAGGCCTGCAACAAAAGAGAGAAAGTTGATGATTGTCCGGGGCTGCAAAGAGATCTATCTCTGGAGTCCCCCACCTGTTGAAGATAACCTGAAGGACCAGGGATTCAGAGTCCATTCGTGATGACCCTGAGAAACTCTGCTGAGAGCACCTGCTAAGATGTTGTCCTTCCTTGCAGGTGTACAGCCACCAAGGAAGTGTAAGAGGAATAAGCCAGAGACCATACCTTCATGGCCTCCGTGCACAAGGCCGAGGACCGAGTGCCTCCTGCTTGATGATGTACCCCATGGTTGTGATATTGTCTGTCCTGATTTGTACTACCTCCCTGAACCACAGTTGAGAATGTCTGCAGAGCTAGAAAACACAGCCTTCAACTCAGGTGGTTTATGTGAAGAAGGACTCTTGGTGAGACCAGGTTCCCTGAGCTGTAAGCTGTTCCAGATGGGCCCCCCAGCCTAGGAGGGAGGCGTCCGTGGTGAGAATCAGTGAAGGAGCCTGACTGATGAATGGGACACCTTGCGGAAGGTTGTCCTCCTCCAGCCACCACTGGAGTGCCTGAACTAGAGTCTGGGACACTGGAACCAATTTGTAGAGAAGGTCCTTTTTCTGAGACCAGTAAGATCTGAGATGAAATTGAACATCTCTCATCTGAAACCTTGCTCCCTGCACCACAGCTGTGGAGGCTGCCATGTGGCCCAGTAACTGAAGAAAATGCCTGGCTGGACGAGAAACTAGAGGTTGAGAAGAGGAAGCCAGAGTGACTAGAGACTGAACTCTTGAAAGAGGAAGGAATGCTCTTGCCTGGGTAGTGTCTATGTCTGCCCCTATGAAAGTGAGCAGCTGAATTGGTTCCAGAACAGACTTTTCTAGGTTTAGAATGAAGCCCAAGGACTCCAGGAGCCTTTGGGTGACCTCTAAGGCTGACCTGACTTGGCCTGGGGACTGACCTACTAGGAGCCAGTCGTCCAGGTATGGGAACAGAAGAATACCCTGTCTCCTGAGGAATGCCATCACTACTGCCAGGCACTTGGTATACACCCTTGGAGCCAATGTTAAGCGGAAAGGCATGGCTCTGAACTGATAATGGTCTGAGGGCAATTCGAATCTGAGGTACTTTCTGTGGGAATATCTGATAGGTATGTGGAAATAGGCATCCTTGAGATCCAGGGAGGCCAGCCAGTCTCCTGGTCTCAAGAGAGGGAAGAATTACTCCCAGACTCACCATCCTGAATTCTGGTTTTGTTAAGTGTTTGATGAGGTACCTTAAATCTAGGATGGGTCGCCACTTCCCTGTCTTTTTTAGGGTAAGGAAGTATCTGGAATAAAGTCCTTTTCCCCTGTGACAAAGAGGTACCTTCTCTACTGCTCGCATGAGCAGGAGAGAGGAGACTTCTGCCTCTAAGGCTTTTGTCTCCAAGGGGGAGAGGGGGGTGAAAGATCTTGCTCTCATCTTTGGGAACCTTTTGAAGCTAAGAACAAGTCCCTGGCTCACTACTTCCAGGACCCATTTGTCCGAGATAATGGAATCCCAGGCCTGGGACTAGTGACACCTCAGGGTGTCTGTTTGGCAGGGGGCTTGGACTGAGTGGATGCTGGAGTCCTGATCATCCCTTGTCTGCCTCTTCCCCTGAAGAACCCCCTCTGCTGGAAAGAAGAGGAAGCCTGGGCTTGGTAAGAAGTCCTGTTAAAAAGCCTGCCCCTGCCAGCCATAAACTGCTGCTTCTGAGAAGTGGTCTGCTTCTCTTTGCTGAAGCACTCCTATAAGTGGTCCTGTACTCATCCATCTTCTTCATAAGCCTCTGTTTGTTCGCCAAACAGAGAGTTACCAGCAACAGGAAAATCCATGGCCTTAGTCTGAGTATCCTGTGATAGAATGGTACATCTGAGCCAAGCTAATCTCCTCATGGAGACAGATGTAGCCATGACCCTGGAATGCACATCATTCGAGTCAACAGCAGCGTGAAATTGGACTATGGAGACCTCAATACCATCTGCAGCCACCTTCTCCAGCTCCTTGGCTAGCTGGGAAGGGGCATTCCTAGCCAGTTCCAGAACCATATCCCACCTCGATTTCTGGTACTTGGCTGTATATGCCATATAATTGGCTTGTCTGAGTCCCAAAGAGGATGCCAAATATTGTTTCTTGGCCACGTCATCCACTTTCCTAGAATTCTTATCTAGGGGGTGAGATGCCAGGGGAATATTAGCCTCATCACAGGCTGCAGCCTGCACTACCCCAACATGGCTGCAATGAGTCGTAAGCAATTCTGTTCCAGGACCTGACAAGGTATACCCTCCTGTCCATCTTTTATCCACAGGAGGTATAGAAGTTGGAAACTGCAAATATTTTGGTCTTGTTTCCCCAGGATTTATGCAGAGGGATAGACACTGTCTTCGACTCTGGGATATCCATCATTTCCACAGAGTCAGGTTCCTCCTGATCCTGTTCAACTTCTTCCACTGGGAGCTGAAGACTATCAGCCACTTTCTTGTAAAACAAGAAATGGGAGGGGGGACTCAGAAAGTCTGGGAGGAGACACATTGGAAGGCCTGTCTGGGGAGATGTCAGGCTCTACAGGCTCATCTAGGCCTTCATCTTCCTCTTCATCATACCATTCTTCTCCATCCCAGTCGCCCTCATAAAAAGCCTCTGGATCAATGTCAGAAGTGACTATGTCCGACCAAACTGAACCTCTATGAACGTGCTGGTTCAGTCGAGAACCGAGCAAAGCGACTGAACAATAGAAATCGCTTTAGCAATCTCCTCAGCGACTGGACCATGGGAAGTAGGATCCAAAGCGGCTGTTTTAGCTTCTTTGTAGGAACCGATTCCACAGAATCGGCTCTCCTTTGCCCCAGGAGGTATCGCCCAGGTCAGTGGGCACCTCAGGTTCGCAACTGCCGAACCGGGCTGGCCATCCGGGTTGGCGGACTTCTCGGCCTCCCTCTCCCTTAGCCTACTCAAACGTTTTTCCAGAGTGGCTTTGGGAAAGTTTTTACAGATTTGGTAGTCTTCTTTGAGGTGGTCAAACCCCAGACAGTAAACACAGACGAGGTGAGGGTCGGCCTTGGCAAAGGCCTCCTTATACTCAGTATAGTGCTGAAACTCGGTGGGACCGGTTTTCTTTTTGGGTTTCTCAGACATGCCGGAATACTGAAAAGTTACCCTTACCAGCTATTACGCCAGGCAACTAGAAACGGATCAGTTCCAAACGTGTCACGAGTCGGTTAAAAAAAAAACCCGGAAATCGGAATTTTTTTTTAGGAACCGATGCGTACCGGAAACCACAGTGATATTTAGAAACAAAACAGAAATTGAATGGGGTTCAGTTCCAAACCGGACCGACCGGAGAAGAACCGAAGGCAAAAAACTATTTCCACAATAATACAACTACCACCTACTACTACCACTTACTGCTACCGAGACAGAGGTAAGAAGACCAAAATAAAGGAATGGTTAGGTAAAACAGACCGATTTCAACTGATACCAGTGCAGGAGGAATCTCTGGAGCGACTTCACTGTTAGGCGGAGTAAAAATCTGCGGTTACACTTCAGAGTGCTAGAGAGGTTTGAAAACCGAGCTCTATGCTTCTACATAGAGTTAACTCCTTACTCTCCGGGTAGTTCAAGTGCTAGGGCTAACTGCATTTAGTCAGAATACAGCAAGACTTCATGTTGTTTGAAGGAGGCAGCGGAGGGGGGCTCGGATACGGGTAACCTGGAAACCTGTAATAAGGGTACCCATAACCTGATGGCGGGAGGCCTGGCATCAGGTATTAAGGTGCCGGGTACTGCAGCATCAGGTACCGAGGAGCCACATATTGCGGCGTCAGGTATGCTGGCATCTGGTATCCTGACGCTGAGGGCTCCAACGGGGTCGAAGGTCCCGGCGTCAGCCCTGCAAGCGGACCAACGCCGGCCTGAAGGATGTAAAGCCTGAAGGGGAGCCGCTGGGGGGTCCAGGGACCCAGAAGGCTCCGACAGTCTCTCGTCAGGAAGCAGTATGCCGGACGGTGACGCCAGGTTGTTCCATCGGGTCCGCATCTGAGGATCCGGAATCCGGGGAGGGGAACCCCAACGGCAACGTTTCAGGCTCCAACTCCAGCCAGGGAAGGACGAGTGAACTCCTCTGAAGGAACCAGAGGAGACGCAAGGACCTCAGTAGGCAACGCGACAGGTGTGTGCTGCGGTGACTCTCCGGTGTCAAGGGTGGAAGGAGAGCCTGACGATGGGTCGCCAGCTGGGCGGACATCGGGTATACCGACGACCGACTTATCAGCAGAGTCCGGACGGGCGTCGGTGGGACAGACACCCGGCTAATTGGGCACACTCTGACATGTAGGCCTGGGTTTAGAGGCTGTAGCGGGAGTGCCGGCCTCCTTTGCCCCAGAGGTTCCCGTCGGGCGCGAGCTGGACAGGGGGGCCCCCCCAACACTAGCTTAGATACCACTAAGGCGGCCGAAGGACGATCCCCAGAGGGGAAGTTATCTGGAGAGTCGTGTGTCCAGCTGAAGTCGTGGCCTCTGTGCATGGAGAGTCCCGATCCTTGCGTTTCTCCTTGTCTCTCCTTTTCCTGTGATGGCCCTGGGAGAAGTTGACGCCTTCCTCAATTTCTTCAGTTCTTTTTTCATGGATGCCATTTTCTTTTTGAGCAAATGGGCTTCCAGGGACTGCTGCCTTCCTTTCGGACTAGCAGCGCTGAATTTTCGGCAGTGTTCACACTCCTCCACGCGGTGGTCTGGGCCCATACAGAAGAGGCAGAAGCAATGGCCATCCTTGTGAGGGAGCTGGGATCCACACGAGTCACACTTGTTTTTATTTGATTCCGATGGCGTCAGGGATGACATGCACAGCGAGGCAGTAACACACAATTATCAGAATAAGGAAGAAAATTGTTGAAAAGGGTTTATATTTATCCAAATGGCGAGACAAACGAGCACTGTTCTTCCGCAAGCCGACAGCGGGAAGAAAAAATTACTCACCTTAGTAATGTTGTTTTTCTAATGGAGTCCTGCTGTATTCAGACATATGCAGTTAGGTCCTGCCTTTCAACTGCCCCGGAGAACAAAGAGTTAACTTTCTATGCCTTGCATAGAACATTCATCATGAACTCGGTTGAAGTCCCTGTCTGCTGTTTAAACTGCAACCGTCAGATCTTTGGGAAAAGACTCACTAGGTGTTCTGTGTGGAAACTGTAAAATTCTTACTAGCCAACTGGCAAATATATAAAATGTTTTTGGTTTCAAAGGAAGACTCAAGTCAGGAAACCCAAACACACATCCAAAACACAACATCCCACCCAAACAAAAAAGAGGGTGTAAAAAGGACACCCCTAGGGTACCAACACTGCTCCTGCCCACCCACATCCCAAAAACTAGGTTCTGAGAGGGGGGGGGGAGGTCAGAATACAGCAAGACTCCATTAGAAGAAACAACATTACTAAGGTGAGTAATTTTTTCTTCAAACAACATGAAGTCTTGCTGTATTCTGATATGCAGAACTACAAGCAGTACCTCCATGGAGGAGGACAGAACCTATTTTGGGAACAGGCTCTGAAGTACTGCTGTACTAAACCGAGCATCACTCCTAGCCTGGATATTCAGAGTAATGCGTGGTGAAAGTATGGACTGTTTTCCAGATGGCTGCTTGACAAATTTCTAAGAGAGTAATATCCCTGGCAGCAGCCAGGGAAGCAGCTGCACCTCTTGTGGAATGAGCCCTCAGGCCTGAGGGTGGAGTTCTACCCAGGTTTTCATAGCAGAATTGTATACAAGAAACAATCCACCTGGCAATAGATCTCTTAGTGGCAGGTTTGCCTTTACCAACTTCTCCATAAAGTAAGGAACAACTGGAGGGATTCAAACCTGTGACCCTTGGTACGCTCTACGTAGTAGCTAAGGGCTCTTAACATCCAAGCTGTGTAGCCTCCTCTCTCCCGAGGAGGAATGGTCAGTGAAGAAAACAGGGAGAGACACAGACTGGTTGAGGTGGAAATATGAAACCACCTTAGGTAAAAACTTTCTGTTAGTTCTAAGGACCACTTTATCTCTGTGAAAGGAGATGAAATCAGATTCCACTGACAGAGCTTGCAATTCACTGATACGTCTGGCAGAAGTAATGGCTACCAGAAACACAGTTTTCCAAGTCAAGTACTTAAGCTCTTCTGAGGACAAAGGCTCAAAGGGGGGGTTGCATAAGCTGAGCAATGCAAACAATAAGGTCCCAAGCAGGAGCAGGATCCCTAAAGGGTGGGTTGGTGTGAAGCAATCCCTTGAAAAACTTACAGAATACAGGATGGGATGAGAGAGAGGAAGACTTGCCTACTGACAGGAAAGCAGAAACAGCTGCCAAGTGTACTTTGAGGGTAGCTGGTCTGAGGGCTAGGCCATTAAGATGGACCATAAAATCCAGAACCGTAGGCAATCCAGCAGAGTCTGGAGAAATATTCTTCTTAGAACACCAAATGCTGAATCTTTTCCATTTGGAGTTGTAAGTCTTCCTGGTGGAAGGCTTTTGAGAAGCCTTAAGGATATCCAGAACCCCTTGGGAAAGATGCAGATCTGCAAACTCCAACTCTTCAAGAGCCAAGCCTTGAGACTGAGAGACTGAAGATTCAGGTACCAAATCCTCCCCCGAGAGGATGTTAACAGGTTGCAATTCCTGGGAAGAGACAGAGGAAGGTGGACTGTTAGGGACAGCAACAAGGAATACCATGGCTGTCTGGCCCAGTCTGGAGCAATCAGAATCACCCTGCATGGTTGTGACCTTATCTTGACTAGCACTCTGAACAGGAGAGGGAAGGGGGAAAAAGCATACAGAAATTTCCTTTCCCAGTTCAAAATCAGAGCATCCAGGGGTACTGAGCCCAAGACTGGGGGTCTGCAACAATAGAGAGGAAGCTGGTGATTGTCTGGGGCTGCAAAAAGATCCATCTCTGGAGTGCCCCATCTTGAGAAAATCACTTTCAAAACCAGAGGATCCAGGGCCCATTCGTGATGGCCCTGGGACATTCTGCTCAGTGCATCTGCTAGGACATTGTCCTTCCCTGGGAGGTGAACTGCTATCAGAGAGGTTTGCAGGAAATAGGCCAGGGACCACAACTTCATTGCTTCTGTTCACAAGGCCGTAGACTGAGCGCCTCCTTGCTTGTTGATGTACTACATGGTGGTGGTGGTGTCTGTTCTGACCTGAACCACCTTGTTCTGTACAGATTTGGGAAAAAGCTTGCAGTGCCAGAAACACTGCTCTGATTTCCAAGAGACTGATGTGAAGCAGAGATTCCTGAGGTGACCACAGTCCTTGGGTGGTAAGATCCCCCAAATGGGTTCCCCAGCCCAGCAGGGAAGCATCTGTGGTGAGTATCACTGATTGAGACTGAGTGACAAATTGAACCCCTTGTCTCAAATTGTCCTGCTCCTGCCACCACTGCAAGGCTTGGATCAGGGTTCGAGTCACTGGGCTTAGTTTGGTAAGGGAATCTTTTCTTTGGGACCAAAAGGCTCTTAAGTGGAACTGAATGTCCCTCATTTGGAATCTTGCTCCCTGGACCACTGCTGTGGAAGCTGCCATGTGGGCCAGTAGCTGAAGGAAATGCCTTGCTGGCCGAGACACCTGAAGGGTGAATGAAGAGGCCAGTTCCATAAGGGTCCTTGCCCTTTCCAGGGGAAGGAAGGCTCTTGCCTCTACTGTACCCAGTTCTGCACCTATGAAGGTGAGGAGCTGCACTGGTTCGAGAACTGACTTTGGTAGGTTGAGAAGGAATCCTAAGGAAGTGAGCACTTGCTGGGTCACTTGCAGATGTGACTTTACTTGGTCTGGAGACTGACCTACTATGAGCCAGTCGTCCAAGTATGGGAAAATGGAGATTTTTTGTCTTCTTAGGAAGGCAACAACTACTGCCAGGCACTTTGTGAAAACCCTTGGGGCTGATGTTAGGCCAAAGGGCATTGCTCTGAATTGGTAGTGGCCTGAGGGCAAATCGCACCTGAGGTACTTTCTGTGGGAGCACCTGATGGGAATGTGAAAGTAGGCATCTCTGAGGTCCAGGGAGGCTAGCCAGTCCCCTGGCCTTAGAGAGGGAAGGATAATTCCCAGAGTTACCATTTTGAACTCTGGCTTTAAAAGATGTTTGTTCAGATATCTTAGGTCCAGGATGGGTCGCCACTCTCCTGTATTTTTGGGGTTAGGAAGTACCTGGAGTACAATCCTTTGCCCGTGTAGGGTGGGAACTCACTCTATAGCTTTGAGAGCTAGGAGAGAAGAAACCTCTGCCTCTAAGGCAAGGGTCTCAGAGATTTGCAGGTGGAAAAGATCTGTCTCTCATCTTGGGAAATTTTTTGAAGCTGAGAACCAGTCCCTGGCTTACTACTTCCAGGACCCACTTGTCTGATATGAGAGACATCCAGTCCTGGACAAAGTAAGCCAGCCTGCCCCCTACTGGTATAGGAGAATCGACCCAGGCAGACCCATCAGGGCGTCTGCTTGGCAGGAGCTTTAGGCTGAGGGGTAGATGCAGGCCTGCTCATCCCCCTCCTGCCTCTCCCTCTAAAGAACCCCCTCTGCGAAAAAGAAGAGGAGGCCTGTGCTTGGTAAAAAGGCCTTTGGAAAGGCCTGCCCCTGCCCCTGGACTGCTGCCTTTGAGGAGTTGCTTGCCTTTCTTTGGCCTGAGCACTCCTGTAAGTGGTCCTGTACTCGTCCATCTTTTTCATGTAATTCTCTGTCTGCTCCCCAAACAGAGAAATACCAATTACAGCAAAATCCATGGCCTTAGCCTGGGTATCCTGTGAGAGGCTAGTACATCTGAGCCAAGCCATCCTCCGAAGAGCCACAGATGTAGCCATGACTCTTGATGATACATCACTGGAGTCCACAGCAGCATGAAACTGTACTTTCGATGCCTCAATCCCATCTGCAGCCACCTGCTCCAGCTCCTTGGCAAGTTGGTCAGGAGCCTGTTTAGCCAGTGCAGTGTCCCACCTGGACTTCTGGTACCTGGCTGTATAGGCCATATAGTTAGCCTGCCTGAGTCCCAAAGGTGCTGCCATGTATTGTTTCTTTGCCATGGCATCAATCTTTCTGGAGTCCTTGTCTGGGGGGTGTGATGCCAAGGGAATGCTTGCCTTATCACAGGCAGCAACCTGCACAACCCCAACATGGCTGCATTGCTGAAAACGGAACTCAGTGTCTGAGCCTGAGAGAGGGTACCTCTTGTCCATTCGTCTGTCCACAGGAGGTACAGAATTAGGAGACTTAAGGATTTTTTGTGTCCGTTTCCCAAAGGATTTGTGGAGGGGAATAGACAGTCTCCTGGACTCTGGGATGTCCATCATCTCAACATAATCAGGCTCCTCCTGATCCTCTACTGCTTCCTCCAGAGGAAGCTGGAGGGTATCAGCCACTTTTTTGTAGAACATGTAGTGTGAAGGGGACTCAGAAAGCCTAGGAGGAGAAACACCTGAAGGTCTGTCTGGGGAGATGTCCGGGTCAATAGGCACATCCAGACTTTCACCATCACCATAATCATCTTCATACTCTCCCTCCTCCTCCTCCGGTTCATAAAATTCTTCCAAAGTATAATCTGCAACCGACCAAACCGAGCCCCTGCCAGATAGTGCCGGTTCGGTCGGAACCGAACTGAGTGACTGCACAATCCTAATCACCTTGGCTATCTCATAGGTGGTCGGAGTATGAAATTCTGGGTCCGAACCGGTCGATTTGTCTTTTCTTTTTCTTTTTGTCGGAACAGATTCCTCGGAATCGGCTCTCCTTTGTCTGGAAGAAGTATCGCTTCGGTCAGAGTGGCGCTTCTCCTCTGGTTCGGTCGAACCGTAACCGGCTGGCCATCCGGTCAGCGGATTTCTCGGCCTCCCTTTCCTCAGTCTACCTCATCTCTTTTCCAGGGTAGATTTGGGAAAATTCTTGCAAATTTGGCAGTCTGAATCGAGGTGGTAAAACCCCAGACAAACACAGGTGGTGTGGGGATCAGCCTTGGCAAAGACCTCCCACACACTGCAGTGTTGAAACCCAGTGGGCACGTTTTTTTCCTTGGGTTTCTCAGACATGGCCAATCCTAACCAAAAGCGTACCCTTTTTCGCGCAATCCGCCAGGCAAGACTCCCTATCGGTTCCTGACCATGTCACGGGTCTTGGAAAAAAGCGTATTAAATCCGTTTTTTTTAGAACCGATCACGGACCAGTAACCAGACTCTAAAGTAAAGTACAAGGTTTTTTTACTCAAATTGATCGTTCAGCCAAACCGATCCACAGTTTACAAGTTCCACACAGAAAACAGAACAAAAACCTATCTAGTACTCACGGTACCACAGACAGAGACTTGAACCGACTATGCGGAAACAGCAATTCGGTAGAAACCGACCGAAAACCGACATTTTAACCTACTTTTTGAACCGAGCAGCAGGAGAAATCTCCGCAGCGACTGTTCAGTGAGGCAGAGTAAAGAATCTGACGATTGCAGTTTAAACAACAGCAGACAGGGACATCAACCGAGCCCGTGATGAACGTTCTATGCAAGGCATAGAAAAGTTAACTCTTTGTTCTCCGGGGCAGTTGAAAGGCAGGACCTAACTGCATATGTCAGAATACAGCAAGACTTCATGTTGTTTGAAAGAACTGGAGGGCGGGCATCGGGACCGCCCCCTTTATACTGACACCGGATGATGCCGGTCACCTGATGTGGGGGGCTGTCCCCGCCAGGGACTGCTAGCTAGAGATTTTTCCATGGGGTCCTGACGCCTGCCGGCTTAGTCCTACTTGTAAATATCTACTGCAAGAGCCCTCTCAAAGTAAGATCTAAGTTTGGAGGCAATCTGTGACTCTGTGTAACAAGAAGCCCCCACAGACAATCAAGATCAAGTAGAGGACCTTGCCAACATGAACAACTTGCCCCCCGCATCCATTTCCAGCAAGGAATTGCTAGCTCACATCAGGCCACTACACTATACGTGCCTCCAACATGTCAAGATCAAGCAGTGGGAGCAGCTGTTCGATAGAAACTAAGGACCATGTCTGTGAATTTTGAACTCTAGAAGACAACCAGTACTAATTCAAGAAAAGAGCTGCAATCACTGAGAAGTGCTTGTCTCTGTTTTCGTTCATTGTGTGAGTTCTGTTTCATGGTCATGTTACTGTACTGTCGTGCCCCATTTTAATCACTCATTCGGCTGCTTCCTTTAATCGAGACAGTCGCTTTAAGGGGACAAGTACTCTGCCACGTAGCCATCCCCTTAAAGTGGATTCAACTGTATTACGTATGGACCCATGTTTCTTACCAAAGGTAACCTCTACCTTCCATTACAATCAAGAACTGGTCTTACCTTCATTCAGTCCTATGCCCAGGAATAATAAGGACAGAACTGCATACTCTGCAATCCTAGACGTGCCTTAAAAAGTACCTCAAATGAACAGAGCCATTGCCCAAGACTTCAAGTCTTCTGGTCCTTGCAGTGAGCCAAAATCAAAGCAAAAAGGCACCTAAAATCTCTATCACCAGATAGGAGCTGATCAATCATTACCCACTGCTATAGACAAGCTGGTGTTCCACTACAAGGTCCGGTGAAGGATCACTCCACTAGAGCCATGGCCACTTCATGAGCGGAACTCAGGGATGCGTCTCCAGCTGACATTTGCAGGGCTGCCACCTGGTCATCTCTGTAAACTTGCTACGTTTTACGAGTTGGATGTTGCCGCATCTGTGGCAGCCTGATTCAGCTGTGAAGTGCTATAGGCAGTTGTGGACATGTACTGTTCGGACTACATTCTTCCCACCCTTGGGTACACTAGTCTTACTGCTGCTTTTTATACCAGTGGTCCTAGAGCTCTACACCCAGCGCAGGAAGGGAGAATTCAATATTTAAATACTTGTAAATTTTCCTTCTCCAATTGCTAGTCTCAAGGCGGATTCCCTCACAAGAATGTACATAGTTGGCATATCAGCCTTCATTTTGGATCTGGCTGTTCGCTAATGTTATGTTTCTAGTTTTACTTTCAGGTGGATATCGAAATTTAAGTACCTGTACATTTTCTTTCTCCAGCAGCTGGTCTCCGGGCTTCCTTACTCATGGGTTATACCTCCAGATGCTGATAGGAAGGCAGGAATTTGATCTCTGCAGTTGGGGACATCCAGCCCTCAACTTCCCGTTTCCCTCAGTTCTTCCGAAAGCAGTCCAAATGTGGCAACACTACCATGAACTTGGAAACAAAAAACAAGAAAATTAAGGCATGCATGGCCAGGTGAAAGAAGAAAGAAAATTTACAGGTACTTAAAATTTCGATTTCTCTCTCGGAAGCTGGCTTCCTTACTCATGAGATACACAAAAGCAGTACATCCCCAGATGTCCCGCATGAGAAGAATGTCAAGTGCCCTTAATGGTCCACCACGACCTGGAGCACTTGGCGGCCAAAGGATGCCTCCACCGAGGACATCACATCCAGTTTGTAAAATTTTGTAAATGTGTGAATGGATGACCATGTAGCATCCTGCATAAGTCTGCTGGAAATGCTTCTCTGAGTTAGCCCACAAAGTGGCCATAGCTCTGGTGGAATGGGCTCTCATTGGGCCAGAGCAAAGTTACTCCAGCCTGATCTTAAGCCCGTGGTGATGACAGATCGAATCCATCTGGCTATAGAGTCTTTTGAAGCTTTTACCCATATTTTGGGCTGTAGTTAAATGAAGAAACTTGAAGTTTTGCTGAATAGCCTCCATTCTCTAGAAGAAGGGATCACAGATCTCCAGGTAGAAGGTCACCTGGGGCCAGTGACCATCACATGGTATGGTTCAATTTGGCTACTACATCTAAATCATCCCATTCCAAAGCAAAATATGGGACTTCAGAGGAGCTGACTTTGATAAGATGGCCAACAGAGTTAAGCTAGCCCTGGCAAAAAAACACAGGTGAGGAGGTACAGGCAAAGTGGGCTAGCATTAAGGATACAATACTTGAAGCAACATCCCATTGTGTTAGGCAGAAAGGAAGTGCAAAGAAGAAGGAAACCACTTTGGTTCTCAAATACAGTAGCAGAAAAGGTCAGAGCCAAAGGCTGGCCTTCAGAAAATATAAGGGAACACAGCAGGATGAAGATAGGGAGGCATACCAAACTGCCCTAAGGAAGCAGGTAAGGCAGTAAGGCAGGCAAAGTCCCAAACTGAGGAAACACTAGCACGAACAGTAAAAGAAGGTGACAAGACTTTCTATAGATACATTAGTGAAAGGAGAAAGTCCAGAGGGGTGCTAAGTTTAATGGAGAAAAAGGGAGCATGTGAGGAGGAGGACCCTGTAAAGGCATCTATCCTAAATAGATACTTTGCTCAGTATTTACTGAAGAGAAGGTAGGGCAGGGCCCACAGCTCAGCATCATGGACACAGGGGAGGGAGGTGAGCACTACTCCCTTCACAAAGAAAGGGTCCTACAAGAGCTTGCTAAGCTCAGGGTGGATAAGGCAATGGGACCTGATGGCATACATCCCAGGGTACTTAAGAGCTAAAGGAGGAACTAGCAGAGCCATTAGCAGAATTGTTTAGTGAGTCTCTGAGCACAGGAGAGGTCCCAGAAGACTGGAGAAGGGCTCATGTGATCCCATCCACAAGAGTGGTAGCAGGGAGGCGGGGAACTACAGACCGGTCAGTCTTACCTCAGTAGTGGGCAAGATTATGGAGGCACTCCTTAAGGAAAGGATAGTGCAACACCTGGAATCCATAGAGGCACAGGATCCAAGACAGCATGGGTTTACAAAGGAAGGTCCTGTCAAACTAATCTCATAGATTTCTTTGACTGGGTAACCAGAGTGGTGGACCAGGGGAGCAGTTGATGTGCATACCTTGACTTCAGCAAAGCTTTTGACACTACACATAGAAGATTGATAAATAAGCTAGGTAGGCTGGGTGGTCAGAAGTTGGTCAACTGGGTGGCAAACTGGTTGACTGGCAGAAAACAGAGAGTGGTGGTAAATGGTATACAGTCAGAAGAGATGCAAGTCACAAGTGGGTACCTCAGGGATCAGTCCTGGGCCAGTCCTATTCAACATCTTCATTAGTGACCTCAAGATGGACTAGAGGGTAAGGCTTGTCTGTTTGCAGATGACACCAAGATCTGCAACAGAGTAGATGATCCAGATGGGGTGGGCAGAATGAGAAGAGATCTGGATAAACTAGCAGAATGGTCAGAAGAGTGGCAACTGGGATTTAATACAAAGAAGTGCAAAATCATGCACATAGGGAAGAGAAACCCTGAAGCCACTTATAGGCTGGGAGGAGTTGCTAGCAGTCACAAAGGAAGAAAGAGACTCGGCATCATCATCACTGATGACCTAAAATCATCCAAGCAGACCCTCTAGCAGTAGGTAAGGCTAGGGGGTGTTAGGGTGTATTAGTAGGGTATCATAAGTCTAAGAGGGAGGTAATAATCCTCTGTACAAGACATTGGTTAGGCCCCATCTGAGTACTCATGCAGTATTGGAGGCCACACCTTCACAAGAACATTAACCAAATTGAGGCAGTCCAGAGAAGGGCACCAAAATGGTGCAGGGACTGCATCAGAAGACATATGAGGACAGATTAACGGAGCTCAATATGTATACCCTTGAGCAAAGGAGGGAGAGAGGTGATATGATCGAGACATTTAAACACCTTAAGGGCATAAACAAGGTGAAAGAGTCTAACATGTTTAAATATAAGAAAATAGCAGGACAAGAGGACACAGCATGAGATTAGAGGGAGGCCGATTAAGGGGAATGTGAGGAAATTCTTTTTCACAGAAAGGGTGGTAGATGCATGGAATGGCTTACCACAAGTGAGTGGCTATGAATACAGTGCAGGGCTTCAAACGGGCATGGGATAGGCATAAGGGAGCAATACAAATGACTATGAATAGATAGGTCACTGACAGAGCAAAGGCCGATGGCACATTTATAAGGTAGAAAAAGAAATGGGCAGACTGGATGGGCCTTGCGGTCCTTATCTGCCGTCAACTTCTATGTTTCTATGTTATGTTTCTAAATATACATTTTCATCACTCTTCTCCGGTCTAACGCATGAAATTCCTTTTCCTTTTCGTTTTTGGGGTGAGGGCAGAAAGAAGGTAGAATTAACTCTTGGTTGCAATGAAAGGAGACAACTTTTGGAAAAACCCTAGATCTGTACCGAGCACCACAGAGCCCTGATGTAAACAGTGTTATAGCTCTTTGGTGGATAGTGCTCCCAGTTAGCCGATTCTCCTGGCTAGAAATGTCTTACAAGAAAAACAACCTTCACTGCAAGATACATGAGGGATATCTCCTTAAGAAGCTCAAAGGCGCTTTGGTCAAAGCCTTGAGAATCAGATTAAGCCTCCAATGTGGTACCGTTGGCTTTACTGGAGGCGCTTAATGTTGCTACCCTAGAAACCTCCTGACATGGGGATGTGATCCCAATGATTCCCCTGAATCTACCAACAAAGCTCCCTCAGTGCAGAGACCTGAACTAGTAAGGTGGCTGGTTGCATTCCTTTGTCAAACCCCTCATGAAGGGACTGCAATAGCACAGGTATGATACTGGGTGATCCTGTATGCATTTGGATGAAGCCAGAACAAGAATTTCCTCCAGATTCTATAATACACTTTAAAGGAGGAGGGGCGGCATGAGTTCACCATCATTTCAATAACAGGAGCTGTGTAGCCTAGCTCTTTGAAAGTTTCCCACTCAATCTCCAGGCTGAGAGGGACAGGTTGTTCAAATTGGAATTCAGAACAAGACCCAGACGGAGAAGGTCCGGACTGATCTGGAAGGTTATAGGTGGTCGCTTGACAGCTGAATGAGAAGTGGGAACCATGGACAGGCCATCTGGGACAGACTAGGATAATTTCTGCTCTATCCAGGGCCACTTTGTGAAGGACTCTGGATAGAAGCGGTATCGGAGGAAAGGCATACAGGAGACCAAACTGACCCCAGTCTAGGGAAAAGCATCCTGAGCCACCACTAGTTCGTCCTTGGCCAGAGAGCAAAATTGCTTTACCTTGAGTTTCTCCGGCATGTGAAAAGATCTATCTGAGGATTGCCCCCACTGTTTTGCTATGATGTGGAAGGCACTGTCCTTTAGCTCCTATTCCCCTGGTAGAACATCGTTGCGACTGAGCCAGTCTGCTGTGACATTTTCCTGTCCCGGAATATACACCACTCTTAAGCTTGCCAGGTGGAGCTCGGCCCACTGAAAAAGAAGAAGGGACTCTCGTAACATTTTTGAGCTTCTTGTGCCTCCCTGATGGTTGGTGTAAGCCATCGTTGCTCAGTTTCTGTTAGAATCAGTACCTCCTCATTGAGGACTTGCTGTTTGAACTGTATCAGGGCTGGTGTACTGCTCTCGTCTCTCGACATTTATGTTGTACCTTGTTTCTACAGCGACCACTTGCCCTGTGCTGACAGCTGGCCTTGAATGGGCCCCAGCCCCCGAGACTTGCATCAGTTGTGATTCGGTTGGTGTGGATGGCCCAATTTAGACCCTCGTGACGTTTGTCCTCAGAGTCCACCACTGGAGGAGGTTTTTATCTGTTGAGAAATTGGGAAGAGCTGGTGCTGGCTGTGTATTAACTGGGACCATAACCTGAGCAAATGGACTTGAATGGGCCACATGTGGACTAGAGCCCAAGGGACTGAATCCGCCAGTGATACTAGAGTCCCAATTAGTTGCATGAAGGACTGAGCAGGCAGCTGAGGAGCTGTGTGAAACTTCTTGATGAGCTTCAGCAGGTCCCTGAAATTTCATTTCTGGGGAGGCTTGTGTCCTGAAGTCTGCCCCCAGGTCGTTCAAGGTCTGGCTCGGAGTTAGAGAACTCTTTCTCCAGCTGATGACAAATCCATGTGCCAAGAGGCACTGGACTACGTCCTCCACTGCCTGTACTGCTTGGTCAAGCTGCGGGAGCACCTTGATGAGACTATCATTCAAGTATAAGGGAAAAGTTGTATCCCTCGGTTCCAAAGTGAGCTATGACCGCAACTAGTACTTTTGAGAATGTCCTTGGGGCTGAAGAAAGGCCAAATGGTAGAGTTTTGAACTGGAAGTGCTGCTTCCCCACCTTGAACCTGAGATATTGCCTGTGTAGTTCCTGAATGGGAATATGTAAATAGGCATCTTGCCGAAGGATGCTAGAAAATCTCTCTGTTGCAACTCCCTGACTGATGGCAGGGTTTCCCATCTTGAAGGGTCTGCTGTGAACAAAACGATTCAGGAATTTTGAAGTCTAGGACTGGCCTGAATCCCAGTGTGCATTTTGACACGATGAGAATAGGAGTAGACCCACCCTGATTGATCCCTGTGGGAGGAACTTGCTCGATAGCTCCTGCTTGCAGAAGGTTTGTAATGGCCTGTAACGTCACCTCTCTTTTGGACGGGTTACCCGAGATAGAGAAGGACACCACATGAGGTAGTGGGGCTTGGATTTGAATTCTATCAGGTAACCCTTGCTGATGATGTCTAGGACCCATCTGTTCAATGTAGTTTGGACCCATTCCTCGAGAAAATTTGAAAAGTCTGCCCCCTACTCGAGATGGGCCGGATAAGCTTCATTGTGACTTCTTGTTGCTGTTCCGGTGCCCCCACCACCACGGATCCGCCCCTCTGAAGTTACACTGGTTAAGTGAGAAAACCATGTCTCCCCTACCCCGAAGTTAAGAGTTTGACCCTTGTTGTAACCTCTGTCATGAAAATTGCATCTGGAGTCTGAGAACCATGATTTGCCCCTGCCCTAGACTGGGGCATGTGCACCTCAGACGTTTCCCGGATTTCTTCACCACCTCCTCCAGGGCTGAACCAGACAGGAGATTACCTTCATAGGGTGCGTTCACCAAATAGCTCTTCGAGGAGGCGTCTGCTTGCCAGGCACGAAGCCAGAGGCTGCGACGAGCCGAGGTTTCACAGAACATGGTCCGAGCGGTGCACCTGACTGCCTCCTCAGACACGTCTGCTGCATAAGCCAAAGCTAATCCTAGTAACCGCAGCAGATGAATAATAGGCAAGGTTCTTCTCTGGGTCCTCAGAAGATTGAAAGGCTAAATCAGAGGCCCGTGACAGGGCAGCTCTGTCCAAAAGGATTTGCGGTTGCCACCGTGAGAGACACCGCAGATGCTTGGAAGGCCTTCTTGAGCAAGGCATCCACTTTTCTGTCAATCAGGTCCCAGAGTGGTGCCCCTCCTTCGGCTGGGATGACTGTTTTCTTGGTTTGGTTAGAAATCAGAGGGTTCATTCTGGAGCAGTCTAACCACTTTTCAGATTGCTTCTTGTCACACTTCAGAAGCTTAGAGAGCCACCGGGGCACTGGATATCTGCGTTCTGGACCTTGCCATTCCTCTTTTAGCAAGTCCTCTATGGCAGGAGGGATAGGGAAGGCTGTGGCCTGTTTGGAGGCAGATGCCAGGCGAAACTGCCTGTTTCGTCTGGGAGGGAACCGCCTGTGAAAGATCCTAGGTAAATCTCGGATATGAGCTTTTTTTTTATGAAAAAAAAAAAAATTCTCGCTATAGTAATGTTGTTTCTTCTAATGGAGTCTTGCTGTATTCAGATACAATGCAGTTAGCCTCAGCACTTGAACTGCCCCAGAGAGGAAAGAGTTAACTCCATGCAGAAGCATGGAACATTAAGCTCGAGCTCGGTTTTCAAACCTCTGTCTGTGGTACTTCCCAGTGTAACCGTCAGATTCTTACGAGCAACTAACTAAGCAGGCACTAAAAGATGGAAATTGTTTGAAACATATAGCCAAAAGGCAAAAAATAGTTTGGGGGTCCAAAAGACTCAAGTCGAGAACCCAAGAAGAAACAAGGTAGTGACAATTTAGGCTATGAACATAAGAATAAACATAACAGCTGACCACCAAAAGGGAGGGTACAAGGTACACCCCTGAGGTGCAACACTGTACCTGCCAACCCACTTCCCAAAACAGGTTCGGGGTCTGAATACAGCAAGACTCCATTAGAAGAAACAACATTACTATGATGAGTAATGTTTTCTTCAAACAACATGAAGTCTTGCTGTATTCAGACATAATGCAGACTACCAAGCAGTTCCCTATGGAAAAGCGGGAATGCAGAACCTACTTTGGGAACAGACTCTGCAGGACTGCTGTGCCAAACCTAGCATCACTCCTAGCCTGGATGTCCAGAGAGTAATGCTTGGTGAATGTATGCACTGTTTTCCAGATCTCTAACAAGGGTATATCTCTGGCCACAGCTAGAGTAGCAGCTGTGCCCCTAGTCGAGTGAGCCCTCAGGGCTGAAGGGGGTGTTCTACCCAATTTGTCACAGCAAAATTGTATACAGGAAACAATCCACCTGGCAACAGTTCTCTTAGTGGCAGGCTTACCTTTCCCCACTTCACCATAAGCAAGGAACAACTGAAGACAGTCATTTCTGTGTGCCTTAGTATGCTCTATGTAGTAGCTAAGCGCCCTTTTAACATCCAAACTGTGTAATCTTCTTTTCCCTGAAGAAGAATGGTCAGTGAAAAATACAGGAAGAGACACAGACTGGTTTAGGTGAAAATCCAATACCACTTAAGGTAAAAATCTCAAATTAGTTCTTAGGACCACTTTATCCCTATGGAAGGATATGAAGTCAGGTTCAACTGACAGGGCCTGTAATTCGCTAATCCGCCTGGCGGAAGTAATAGCTACCAGGAACACAGTTTTCCAGGTCAAGTACTTTAATTCAGCTGAAGCCTTAGGCTCAAAGGGTGGCTGAATAAAATGAGCAATGCTGACATTAAGATCTCAAGGTGGAGTAGGCTCCCTAAAGAGAGGGTTAATGTGAACCAGTCCTTTGAAAAACTTCCTGAAAACAGGATGAGATGCCAGGGAAGAGTCCTACCCTACTGAAAGGAATGCAGAGACAGCTGCTAGATGAACCTTCAGAGTGGCAGGCCTAAGGCCTAGACTATTCAGATGAGCTAGATAATCTAAGGTTGTGAAATGCCTGCAGGATCAGGCACAATACCTTTCTGAGAGCGCCAAATACTGAACCTCATCCATTTGGAATTGTAAGTTTTTCTAGTGGAAGGTTTCCTGGAGATCTTCAGAATATCCAGAACTCCCTGAGAGAGAAGTAGAGCTGCATATTCTAACTCTTCAAAAGCCAGGCCTTGAGGTTGAGAGACTGGAGATTGGGGTACCAGATCCGCCCCTGGGAGGAGGAGGAGAGAAGATTGCATCTCCTGGGAAGAGACAGGGGACATGAGACAGCCAAGGATAGTGGTAGAGGATACCAGAGTTGTCTGGCCCAATCTGGAGCCACCAGTATCACTGTGCAGGGTTGAGTTCTCATCTTGATCAGAACTCTAAACAGCAGAGGGAAAGGAGGGAAGGCATAGAGAAACCTGCCCTTCCAGTTCAGAATGTGGGCATCCTGGGGAACTGTCCCCAGGACTGGAGGTCTGCAGCAAAACAGAGGAAGTTGATGATTGTCTGGCACTGCCAAGGGAACCGGCTATGCTCCCTGGACAGGCATATAAAGATCCTGCCATTCCACAGAAAATACCTCCGCTTTACCTTCCAAGGAGAACACTACAGTTCAGAGCGCTGCCATTCAGCCAACACGTGCCTGGCAGTGGTGGCAGCAACTCTCAGGAGGCAGGGGCATTACATCTACCCCTACCTCGATGACTGGCTATTGACAGCTCCCACAGAAGCTCAGCTGTGTCGCTCTCTGGCAGATACCTTTCACCTATTCCAAGAACTGGCGACTACCTTGGACCTCCCCAAGTCGTCACCCCAGCCCACCCAAAGGTTACAGTACATAGAGGCAGTCCCAGACACTGTCCAAGGAAAGAGTCTTCCTCCCCTCGGACAGGGCAGATCGATTGATGGCGCTGGCTTGGAGAGTTGTCGCCACAAAACAGGTTCCAGCCAGGATGATACTGCAGCTGCTAGGCTACATGGAAGCTGCGTAGTAACAGTCCCCTTAGCTCATCTGCACATGAAGGTTCTCCAGTGGAACCTCAGGGTCCAGTGGGATCAACACTTGGACGACCTCGAGCAGCCAGTCCAAGTCTCCAAAGCAGTGTGTCAAGACTCTGTAATGGTGGCTTGCCCCTTCCCGGTTAGAAGCTGGGGCTCCCTTCCAAAGTCCCAGCCCTCAGCAGATCCTGACAACAGATGCCTCGGGACTATGGTGGGGGGCACATTTCAGAGACCATCAGACATGAGGGACCTGGACCTCTCTGTAACGCAATCTCCACATAAATGTGTTGGAGATGAGAGCCGTCTTGTATGCCTTACACACATTCCAGATGATTCTCCTGCCAAGGCCCCTACTGATCCAGTTGGACAACATGCTGGTGGTCTTCTACATCAACAAGCAAGGGGGCACACACTCTTACCCCCTTTGCAGAGAAGCCATGAGAGTTTGATACTGGGCAGTGGAGCACAACCAGGAACTCACAGCGGTTCACATTCCAGGAGTTCTCAACACCCTAGCTGACAGCCTCAGCCACTCTCTGTCTCAGGCTCACGAATAGGAGCTACTACAAGATGTAGTAGATGACCTTTTCGAAAGGTGGGGCCTTTCAGAACTGGACCTCTTTGCATCCCCACTCAATGCCAGACTGGCCAGTTTCTGCTCGCTAGATCCAGGGCCTGGTGTTTTCTGGTGAGATGCGTTGTGCCTCTCTTGGGCAGGGAGGTTCCTGTATGCTTTCCCTCCTTCCCCACTACTTCAGAGTGTGTTGCTCAAGCTACAAACAGAGCGAGCTGCCATGATCCTCATAGCGCCATTCTGGCCACAACAGATCTTGTTTCCGCTGCTCAAACAAATGGAATCGGAACCTCAATTCACTTGCCCCTGTTTTCTCGCTTACTCTCACAGGAACAGGGAACTCTGGTACACCCGAATCTTCAGTCTCTGCACCTGCATGCATGGCTCCTGCAGACCTAGTCTGGGACAGATATGGGGTGTCTTCAAGGGTAGTGGAGGTCCAAGTGGCCACAAGGAAACCCTCGACTAGGGCCACATACGCCATGAAATGAAAAAGTTTATGCATCTGGGCATCCTCCTGTTTCCTGGATCCTTTCACCTGCCGGTGAATTCATTACTGAGTACCTTCTTTCCCAATCTGACAAGGATCTTGGCTATTCATCCATAAAGGTGCACCATTCTGCTCTGACAGCCTACCATGTACCTATGGAGGGCAGGACCCTGGCGCAGTTGGACTTGTCCAAGACCTTTCTGCGTGGTAGCATGCATATCAAACTGCCCAGGTGGGACCTCATTCCTCCCCCGGGACCTTCTGTTTATGTTAGAAAAACTTATGTTGCCTCCCTTTGAGCCAAACACAAGTTACGAGCTATGCTTCCTATCCTGGAAAGCATTGTTTTTGGTTGCCATTACTTATGCTTGGAGGATTTCTGAGCTTCAGGCTCTGATGTGTAAAGAGCCTTATTTGATTTTTCACAGGGACAGGGTATCCCTGCGTACCAATCCTAAGTTTCTCCTGAAGGTAGTGTCCGAGTTCAGTTTTAACCAGGACATTCAACTTCCAGTTTACTACCCGGAGTACTCAAATAAAGGGGAGGCCCCTGTTGCATACTCTAGATATTCATAGAATTTTTCATTTCTACATAGATCATACTCTATCTTTTAGAAAGACAGACTAGTTGTTAGTCTCCTTTGCCCAAAGAATGTTAGGGGCCCCAGTGACTAAGCAGACTGGTTAAAGGTCACTCCACTAGGGGTGCTGCCATTTCCTTTGCATCCCTAAGAAATATCTCAGCAGCGGATCTTTGTGCAGCTGTTACTTGGGAGTTCTGTCCACACCTTCATTAAACACTACAGTCTGGACCTTGCTTCAAGGAAGAGAGCAGGCTTCGGCCTCACCGTCCTCCAGGGACTAATCTCTTAAGAGTACCAATGGTTTACTGACTTTCATAACCACCACCCTTCTGACCTGGATTTAACCTTGTACTGCTTGGGACTCTGTCCTAATGGTGTTACCTGCTGCAAGAGCTCTATCTCTAAGTAAGACAGTACAGTTGTGTGAGAACTTTCCGTAACAATAGATCTTGGAGAAGCGCTCTTGCAGCAGGTATGCTTTCCCCTCCTTCCTACCCCCGGGTTTATGCAACTGTAGCTTTCTCTCTGGGGGATGTGAGAACCTCCTCAGTTCCCCATCCTTTATGCTAGCCGGGTCTCGGCCCGGGTGAACTAATTGGTGCAAAGGGACTGCCCTCTTTATACCATGGGTGATGGGGACGGGGCTGACGGGGGGCGGTCCCCTGCTTTAGACTGCCAGCTTGAATTTTTCTGTGGGCTCCTAGTGCCTGGCAGCAAAGTCCTAATGGTGTTACCCGCTGCAAGAGCTCTTCTCAGAAGATCTGCTGTTACGTAAGTTCTTACATAATTGTACTTTACTCATCAAAATCACCTTTTGGGCAGGTGTTGAAATTTTTCTCTGCACTTGTTCATGAGGTGGGATCGTAGGTATGTTGAAAATTTGGGGCAAAATATTCACAAACAAAAAGTTGAGCCTGCATTGAAATTTGTGAACTCATAACCCGGCAATTTTCAATATTTTGAACCCCGATTTTAAAATTGCCATTTCTTTACAGCACCTCATGAATTTCAGAAGCTGGCCAAAATGTTTTTGCATCCCGAAGGTGATTTAGCGATCACAGCACAAAATCACCTTTTGGGCGAGAGCTGAAATCTTCAAAATTTGGGTTCTGAATTGCAAAAAAAAGAAAAAAAAAAAAAAAGTTTAGCAAGCAACCAATGTTCGGCATTGACAGATGCTTGTTAGTAAAAACTTTCAGAGTGCCTAGAAAAGCTGTAAAACGGTCTCAACTACAAGAACAAACAGATCAGATGTAAATACAATTTTAACAGCGGAACTAAATTTAATGCAGCATTGGTTAATCAGAAATAAAATGGTGCTGAATAAGCTAAAAACTAAGATAATGCTATTTGGAACATCGGCAAGGATAAAAAAGAATAGTAATAAATGACAACTTGATCAATGGATGGAACAATGTTTGAGAATGTGAACAACGTCAAATATTTAGGAGTTATATTAGACCCTATTATTATGGGTCTAATGCACAAATACTACATCTAAAATTCACAAAAATTGCCTTATTCTATAGACATCATGACCTATTTAACATAATGATGCATGTTTGGCATGCAAATCAATGTTTGTTGCCTGTACTACAATATGCTTCAAAAGTAGTTGATAATGCTCCTGATAGTACAGTACAGCGGAATGCTGTGTTATTAAATAAGATGAGAAGATTAGCTTTATTAGCACCAATTACACAATGGCAAGAAAATTTCCTGGACTCCGACTGGTCAGTGTGCGCCTGAGACAGTGATGTTATCACACAATAACATCACTATATTGATCTTTTGGATGATTGTTATGAGCTACTTTAAAGAAACAGAGATATACTGCTACACTAAAAATCTACTAAAACTTTTTTTAAATATTTTTGTTTTGTAGAACATCGAGCTATTGTATAATTGCAATAAGGCACTCCAGGGATGTGTGTTATGTAATAACGTCACTCCTGGGGTGGTGGAAGCACTCAGCTTCGCCTCGTGCTTCAACCCACCCCAGGAGTGACGTTATTGCAATAACACACACCCTGTCATCTTATATTAACATACTACATCATTGTGACATTATTAGTGAAATGGGGTGGTTAACTGTTAAACAGTCACATAAATTTAGTCTGGCTAAGTTTCTATTTAGTATACAGCAATTAGGTATACCCATTAGTCTGAAAAGTCAACTTATGACATTACAGAATGAAATTCATACCAGATCAACACGTGATTCAACATTGCTAAA
Organism: Neoceratodus forsteri; assembly: GCA_016271365.2. NCBI lineage: Eukaryota > Metazoa > Chordata > Ceratodontiformes > Ceratodontidae > Neoceratodus > Neoceratodus forsteri. Next base: position 428,079,117 of record CM028138.1, read on the forward strand.
GGTTCTGTACAGACATACATCCAGTGGGCAGCTTACTTTTGGATACACTGCACCTATGGTTTGGAACAATATCCCTTCTAAAATTAGAAGTATAAAGTTATGATTTATTTGCAGAAACCTTAACATTTTAGAATCTTGAGTAGCTGTGACTGCCTTTTAAAATGAATGTCTCATTCAATGACGTGGAATTTTCATTCCTATTTATATGTTTTATGGTTTGCTGTTGTATTTTGTAATTGTGACATGTGCATGATACTGTTTAATATGTGTACCTAATTGTAATTTTTATGGACCATGGATCGCACCTGTAAAAGGAATTGTATCCCAGTGCACTAACTCATATACAGTGCAAATAAAATCTTATCAAATCCAGATTCTGATTCCAAAGTGATCATTTTATATCATTGGCCTTTTAGATTGGACAGAGACCATATTCTAAAACTTTAAAGGATCAAGGGTACTGTGATTTATAAAGGCTACAGGTCTAGTGGTTTCCTGACTTTGCATACTCCATCCAACAGCGCCATGGGAAATTTTTATCTTACAGTCAGGATATCTTGGAGTTACATATTAACATACTAAAATGCCAGCAGAATAGGCTAATGGTCTTTCATGTCTGCTCGTTTGGTCAGCCCCCACCCTGGGAGCTGACCTTGCACCCTCGCCTTCTCTGGCTTCTCCTTTCCCAGTTCCGGATATTCTCGCTGCACTGGATTTTGCTTCCAGAACCCTTCCCTGTACCTGTCCCACCCCTCTTGAACCCCTCCACCATCTCTGCCTCCACCAGCCCCCTGGGCAGCGCATTCCATGGCTCCACCACCCTCTCAGTGAAGTAGCACCACCTTTCTCCCTGAATCTTCCCCTCCAGCTTCCACCCATGCCCTCTAGTTGACCCCTCCTCCTTCTTCCTTGAAGCACCTGACTGCTCCTCCCCTATTTACCCCCTTCATGTACCTGAAGACCTCTATCATGTCCCCCCGGTCCCTTCTCTCTTCCAATGTGTACATATTTAGCTCTTCGAGCCTCTCCCCATAAGTCCTGTCCCCCAAACCCCAAATCATTTTGGTTGCCCTCCTCTGGACCCTCTCCAGGAGTTCAATGTCTCTCTAAGTGTGGCCTCCAAAGCTGTACGCAGTACTCAAGGTGTGGCCTCACCAAGCAGTTATACAGAGGGAGTATCACTTTCCTCCTTCTGGAGGTGATCCCCCTAGCGATGCATCCCAGCATCCTGTTGGTCTTGGCTGCTGCCCTCCTACAAGTCTCAGAGCTGTTCATCTTGACATCCACCACCACCCCCAGGTCCCTCTCAGCCATCGAGACTTGTAGCATTCTCCCACCCCCAGGGTGTACACTTGCCCTGGGTTTCTAGCCCCCAGGTGCAGTACCTTGCATTTCCCTGCACTGAACCTCAGCTTCCACTTTCTAGACCATCTTTCCAGAGCCTCCAGATCCCCCTGTAGGGCCATCCTCCCCTCCTCCCCATCCACCACCACCGCCCCAGTTTTGAGTCATCCATAAGAGACTGCGTCTCACTTCTGATAACTGTCCTTATGTCAGAGACGTAGGCGTTGAACAGGAGGGGCCCAAGGACTGATCCCTGTGGGACCCCACTAATGACCCTCCTTGGGGATGAGACTATCCTGCCACCTACGATCCTCTGGGTCCGGTCCTGGAGCCAATTGTCTATCCACCTGATCATCTCGTTCCCAACCCCCATTTCTCCCAGCTTATTCAATAGGCCGTCATGAGAAACAGAGTCAAATGCCTTGCTGAAATCTAGAAAGAGGACATCCACTGGTCTACCCAGGTCCAAGGCACTCATCACCCAGTCATAGAACTCCACAAGGTCTGTCTGACACAATTTCCCTGGGATGAATCCATGCTGTCTATTGTCCAGTCACCCTGACTTTCCAGGTCCCCAGCCTCTCCTTGACAATGCCCTCCATCACATTGCCCACCACCAATGTCAGGCTGACAGGCCTGTGGTTCCCTACACCTCCCTTGATCCCCCCCTTGTGGATAGGCACTATATGCGCCACCTTCCAGTCCTGGGGCACCCACCCTGTCCTCAGAGAGATGGTGAAAAGTTCCGCCAGGGGTTTCGCCAGGACATCCGCAAGTTCCTTCAGCACTCTGAGATGTAATTTATCAGGCCCCATTGCTTTCTCTGTCTTAAGGGACCTGAGGGCTTCTCTCACTCTCTCTGCCGTGATTTCCACCTCCGCTACCTCTTCTCCTTGCTTAGCCTTCCCACCTCCTGCCAGTGATGCCTCCCCCTCCCCCCAGACCCTCCGATCGGTAAGGGCCCCCTCCCCTCAGTATTACTGTCTCCTCCCATGTATGATGCAGCATCCCCATTTTCCTTGGTGAAAACTGAGGTGAAGTACTCATTTAGTACCTCAGCCTGCTCCCCCGGGTCTTGTGCCCATCTCTCCTCTGTTTTAATCCTGCTAATCTGCCCCTTCACCCTTCGTTTTTCCCCAATGTATCTAAAGAACCCCTTGTTCCCTCTCCTAATTTCCCTGGCCAGGTTCTGCTCCTTCCTTGCCTTAGCCGCCCTCACCATCCTAGTGGCCCTTCTAGCCATCAGTTCGCACTCCCCTCGATCCCTTTCACTCCTTGAGCACTTGAATTGCCTATAGGCTGCCTTCTTTCCCTGCACCACCTCCAGGAACTCCCTGGTCCACCAGCAGGGTTTTCGGGCCCTACGACATTTTCGTCTTACTCTGGCAAAGGTGCTGGTAGCATCCTGCACCCCTCTCCTGATGATTTCCCACCTACTGTCAGCGTCCATGTCTGACCCAATCACATCCAAATGCTCCTTAAGGATCCTTCCCATTTCCTTAAAATCCACCCCCCTGAAGTCAGTTACCTCCGTCTTTGTGCAGCCTTCTACCCCTCCTAGGTCCAGGCAGAACCAGACCGTGGCATGGTCGCTCCCAGCCAACGGGTCCCTTACCTTCAGGCCCCCAATCTGGTCACTGTCTGCCAGGACCACATCCAGTACCCGTGCCTCCTAGTGGGTTCTCCCACCTGCTGAGTTAGGACGCATCTTGAAAGACATCCAACAACCTCTGTTCCCTGACCACCGAGGATGTCATAGTCTCCCAGTCTGTTCTAGCATGTTTAAGTCCCCAACACCACCACCCTTCCCTGCCCAATCTGCAGTGTCTTCCAACATCTGCCACCAGACTCTCCTCCAGCTCCTCCGCCAGCACAGGGATCTATACACCACTCCTTTCAAACAACATGAAGTCTTGCTGTATTCTGACAAATGCAGTTAGGTCCTGCCTTTCAACTGCCCCGGACAACATAGGGTTAACTTTTCTATGCATGGCATAGAATGTTCATCTCCAGCTCAGTTGAAGCCTCTGCCTGTTATTCGAACTGCAACCGTCAGATTCTTTACTCCGCCTCACTGAACAGTCGCTCCGGAGATTTCTCCTGCTGCTCGGTTCAAAGTCGGTTGAAGTGTCGGTTTTCAGTCGATTTCTTCAGAATTGTTGTTTCCGCATAGTCGGTACAAGTCTCGGTCTCTGGTACCGTGAGTACTAGATAGGTTTTGTTCTGTTTTCTGTGTGGAACTTGTAAAGCTGTGGATCAGTTCGGCTGAACTGATCATTTTGAGGTAAAATTTGTACTTTACTTTAGTGTGTGGTTACCTGTCCGTATCGGTTCTAAAAAAAAAAAAAAAAAGGGTTTTAGTACGGTTTCTTCCAAGACCCGTGACACGGTCAGGAACCGATAGGAGAGAAAGGGTAAGTTTTGGTTAGGTTGGCCATGTCTGAGAAACCCAAGAAAAAAAAAAAAAACGGGCCCACTGGGTTTCAACACTGCAGTGTGTGTGGGGAAGTCTTTGCTAAGGCTGATCCCCACACTGCCTGTGTTTACTGTCTGGGGTTTGACCACCTCGATTCAGACTGCCAAATTTGCAAAAAATTTTCCCAAATCTACCCTGGAAAAGAGATTAGATAGACGAGGGAAAGGGAGGCCTAGAAGTCCACTTACCCGGATGGCCAGCCCGGTTCAGTTCCAACCGAACCAGAAGGCGTACCCTCTGACCAGGGTGATACTTTTTCGGGCAAAATGAGAGCCGATTCCGAGGAATCTGTTCCGACAAAAAGAAAAAGAAAAGACAAGTCGACCGGTTCGGATCCAGAATCTCATACTCCGACTGCCGATGAAATAGCCAAAGCGATTACGATTATGGAATCGCTTCAATCGGTTCAGACTGAACCGGCACCTTTTGGCAGGGGCTCGGTTCAGTCGGTTCCCCCGGTTCCGGATTATACCCTGGAAGAATTTTATGAACCGGAGTTTGAGGAGTAGGGAGAGTTAGAAGATGACTATTGTGATGGTGAAAGTCTGGATGTGTCTACTGACCCAGACAGATCTTCAGGGGTTTCTCCTCCTAGGCTTTCTGAGTCCTCTTTACACTACATGTTTTACAGAAAGGTGGCCGATACCCTCCAGCTTCCTGTGGAGGAGGCAGTGGAGGATCAGGAAGAGTCTGACTATGTAGAGATGATGGACATCCCAGAGTCCAGGGGACTGTCTATGCCCCCTCCACAAATCTTTTGGGAAGCAGACACAAAAAATTCTGAAGTCTCCCAATTCCATACCTCCTGTGGACAGAAAAATGGACAAGAGGTATACTCTTTCAGGCTCAGATACGGAGTTCCTCTATCAGCAATGCAGCCATGTTGGTGTTGTGCAGGCTGCTGCCTGTGATAAGGCATGCATTCCCTTGGCATCACAACCCCCAGACAAGGACTCCAGGAAGACTGATGCCATGGCAAAGCAGTACATGGCATCATCCTTAGGACTCAGGCAGGCTAATTATATGGCCTATGCAGCCAGGTACCAGAAGTCCAGGTGGGACACTGTACTGGCACTGGCTAAACAGGTTCCTCCCCAGCTTGCCAAGGAGCTGGAGCAGATGGCTGCGGATGGGATTGAGGCATCGAAAGTTCAGTTTCATGCTGCTGTGGACTCCAATGATATACCATCAAGAGTCCTGGCTACATCTGTGGCTCTTCGGAGAATGGCTTGGCTCAGATGTACTAGCCTCTCACAGGATACCCAGGCTAAGGCCATGGATTTTCCTGTAGTGGGTAATTCTCTGTCTGGGGAGCAGACAGAGAATTACATGAAGAAAATGGATGAATACAGGACCACTTACAGAGCGCTCAGGCCAAGGAAAGGCAAGCAACTCCTCAAAGGCAGCAGTCTAGCGGCAGGGGCAGACCTTTACAAAGACCTTTTTACCAAGCACAGGCCTCCTCTTCTTTTTCACAGAGGGGGTTCTTCAGAGGGAGAGGCAGAAGGGGGGATGAGCAGGCCTGCATCCACCCCTCAGCCTAAAGCCCCTGCCAAGCAGACACCCTGATGGGTCTGCCCCGGTCGATTCTCCTATCCCAGTAGGAGGCAGGTTGGCTTACTTTGTCCAGGACTGATGTCTCTTACATCAGACAAGTGGGTCCTGGAAGTAGTAAGTCAGGGACTGGTTCTCAGCTTCAAAACATTTCCCAAGCTGAGACCCAGATCTTTTCCACCTGCAAATCTCTCAGAGACCCTTGCCCTAAAGGCAGAGGTTTCTTCTCTCCTAGCTCTCAGAGCTATAGAGAGTGTACCTACCCTACATTGGGGCAAAGGATTGTACTCCAGGTACTTCCTAACCCCCAAAAAGACAGGAGAGTGGCGACCTAAGATACCTGAACAAACATCTTTTAAAGCCAAAGTTCAAAATGATAACTCTGGGAATTATCCTTCCCTCTCTAAGGCCAGGGGACTGGCTAGCCTCCCTGGACCTCAAAGATGCCTACTTTCACATTCCCATCAGGTGCTCCCACAGAAACTACCTCAGGTTCAAGTTGCCCTCAGGCCACTATCAGTTCAGAGCAATGTCCTTTGGCCTAACATCAGCTCCAAGGGTCTTCACAAAGTGCCTGGCAGTAACTGCTGCCTTCCTAAGAAGACAAAAGATTTCCATTTTCCCATACTTGGACGACTGACTCATAGTAGGTCAGTCTCCAGACCACGTCAAGTCACACCTGCAAGTGACCCAGCAAGTGCTCACTTCTTTAGAATTCCTTCTCAACCTACAAAGTCAGTTCTCGAACCAGTGCAGCTCCTCACCTTCATAGGTGCAGAGCTAGATATGATAAACAAGAGGCTTCCTTCCCTGGAAAGGGCAGGACCCTCATGAAACTGCCTCTTCATTCACCCTTCAGGTGTCTCGGCCAGCAAGGCATTTCCTTCAGCTACTGGGCCACATGGCAGCTTCCACAGCAGTGGTCAGAGGCGCAAGATTCCAAATGAGGGACATTCAGTTCCACTTAAGAGCTTTTAGGTCCCAAAGAAAAGATTCCCTTAAACTAATTCCAGTGACTCAAACTCTGATCCAAGCCCTACAATGGTGGCAGGATCAGGACAATTTGAGGCAAGGGGTTCCATTTGTCACTCAGTCTCATTCAGTGGTCCTCACCACAGATGCTTCCCTGCTGGGCTGGAGAGCCCATTTGGGGGAACTTACCACCCAGGGACTGTGGTCGCCTCAGGAATCTCTGCTTCACATCAATCTCTTGGAACTCAGAGCAGTGTTTCTGGCACTGCAAGCTTTTTCCAAATCTGTACAGAACAAGGTGGTTCAGGTCAGAACAGACAACACCACCACCATGTGGTACATCAACAAGCAAGGAGGCACTCTGTCTATGGCCTTGTGCACAGAAACGATGAAGCTGTGGTCCTGGCCTATTCCCTGCAAACCTCTCTGATAGCAGTTCACCTCCCAGGGAAGGACAATGTCCTAGCAGATGCACTAAGCAGAATATCCCAGGGCCATCACGAATGGGCCCTAGATCCTTTGGTGTTGAAAGTGATTTTCTCAAGATGGGGCACTCCAGAGATGGATCTTTTTGCAGCCCCAGACAATCACCAACTTCCTCTTTTTTGTTGCAGACCCCCAGTCTTGGGATCAGTCCCCCTGGATGCTCTGATTCTGAACTGGGAAGGGAAATTCCTGTATGCTTTTCCCCCTTTCCTTTCCTGTTCAGAGTGTTAGTCAAGATAAGGTCACAACCATGCAAAGTGATTCTGATTGCTCCAGACTGGGCCAGGCAGCCATGGTATCCCTTGTTGCTGTCCCTAACAGTCCATCTTCCCTTGTCTCTTCCCAGGAATTGCAACCTGTTAACCTCCTCTCAGGGGAGGATCTGATACCCGAATCTTCACTCTCAATCTCAAGGCTTGGCTCTTGAAGAGTTAGAGTTTGCAGCTCTGCATCTTTCCCAAGGGGTTCTGCATATCCTTAAGGCTTCTCGAAAACCTTCCACCAGAAAGACTTACAACTCCAAAAGGAAAAGATTCAGCATTTGGTGTTCTAAGAAGAATATTTCTCCAGATTCTGCTGAATTGCCTACGGTTCTGGATTATATGGTCCATCTTAATGGCCTAGGTCTCATACCAGCTACTCTCAAGGTACACTTGGCAGCTGTTTCCGTTTGCTGTCTGTAGGCAAGTCTTCCTCTCTGTCATCCCATCCTGTATTCTGTACATTTTTCAAGGGATTGCTTCACACCAATCCCCCCTTTAGGGACCCTGCTTCTGCTTGGGATCTTAATGTTTACATTGCTCAGCTTATGCAACCCCCTTTTGAGCCTTTGTCCTCAGCAGAGCTTAAGTACTTGACTTGGAAAACTGTGTTTTTGGTAGCCATTACTTCTGCCAGACATATAAGTGGATTGCAAGCCCCATCAGTGGAATCTGATTTCATCTTTTTTCACGGAGATAAAGTGGTCCTTAGAACTAACAGAAAGTTCTTGCCTAAAGTGGTTTCAGATTTCCACCTCAATCAGTCTATACCTCTCCCTGTTTTCTTCACTGATCATTCTTCCTCGGGAGAGAGGAGGCTACACAGTTTGGATTTTAAAAGAGCCCTTAGCTGCTACATAGAGCGTACCAAGGGTCACAGGTTTGAATCCCTCCAGTTGTTCCTCACTTATGGAGAAGTTGGGAAGGGTAAACCTGCCACTAAGAGATCTATTGCCAGGTGGATTGTTTCTTGTATACAATTCTGCTATGAAAAACTGGGAAAAACTCCACAAGAGGTACAGCTGCTTCCCTGGCTGCTGCCAGGGATATCCCTCTCTTAGAAATGTGTCAAGCAGTCACCTGAAAAACAGTCCATACTTTTACCAAGCATTACTCTCTGGATATCCAGGCTAGGAGTGATGCTCGGTTTGGCAATGCAGTACTTCAGAGCCTGTTTCCAAAATAGGTTCTGTCCCTCCTCCATGGAGGTACTGCTTGGTAGTCTGCATTTGTCAGAATACAGCAAGTCTTCATGTTGTTTGAAGAAAAAATTACTCACCTTAGTAATTATGTTTCTTCTAGTGGAGTCTTGCTGTATTCTTACCTCCCCTCTCAGAACCTAGATTTTTGGTATGTGGGTGGGCAGGTGCAGTGTTGGTACCCTAGAGGTACCCCCCCTTTTACACCCTCTTTTTCTTTGGGTGGAATGTTGTTCATTTGATTGGTTTTTGTTTTTGGGTTTCCTGACTTGAGTCTTCCTTTGAGAACCAAAAACATTATATTTTTGCCAGTTGGCTAGTAAAAATTTTACAGTTTCCACAGAACACCTAGTGAGTTTTTGCTGCAAAAGATCTGACTGATTGCAGTTTGAATAACAACAGGCAGAGGCTTCAACCAAGCTCGAGATGAACATTCTATGCCATGCAGAAAAGTTAACCCTATGTTCTCGGGGCAGTTGAAAGGCAGGACTAACTGCATTTGCCAGAATACAGCAAGACTCCACTAGAAGAAACATAATTACTAATGTGAGTAATTTTTCATTTTACTCTCTTGCCCCCGTTATAAAGGTGACCCAAATGCGCCTCAATGGTTCCCTCCGCCTCCTCTACTCCCCTATGCCAATGCAGTTTTGACCATTATTACTACCCCCTTCCTCCCCGTCCTTCATGAACATAGAGTAACCCTCCAGGTTCAGGTCCCAGTCGTGTCCTGCGGTGGCCCAGGTCTCAGTGACCGCTGCCACATCCACCGCTCCGTCAATTAGCATCACCTGGAGCTCAGGCATTTTATTGCCCAAGCTCCTGGCATTTAGCAGGACTACCTTCCACCCTTTCCCTATACTTCCATTTCCCCTGCTCGTGTTCCCATGGGGATTCCGTTTTCCCCTGGTCTGCACTTTACCAGTCGGCCTTTTCCCGCATTCCTTCAGCTCCCCAGGCGGGTGGAGACAGAGTCCCTCCTTTATCAGTCCCCCCCCCCACCACAGCCTTTTCTCCCATCCCTCCCCCTTCACAAGTTTAAACCCCACTTTCCCCAATGAACCCTCTATTTTCAAGGATTCCCTTCCCCTCCAAATTGAGATGGAGCCTACCTCTAGCATACAGCCCCTTATCCTCCCAGGTCTCCCTAAATCCCCCATCAACCCATGCCCTCTGGCCTCACACCACTCCCTGAGCCACTGGTTTATCTACCTAATCTTCCTTTTGTGTTCCCCACTAGTCCTTGGCACCGGCAGGATTTCCCAGAAGGAAATCGTGCATCCTATGTCATGACAGACCCTGGCAAGCTCCCTGAACCTTGCCTGTATCTCTAGCTTGCTATTTCCCTCAATGTCATTTGTACCCAGGTGGACCAGTATGTCAGGGGGAACCCCCACAATCCTTTGCCAGCTGATATACCTCATGCTTGGCTCTGTGCACTGTTAGTCCACGGAAGCATTTTGTTCTAACTGGCCAGGCTTCCCCCTCCCTATCCCATTTGATACCCCTGATCATAGAATCCCCCAACAGGAGCACTCTGACCACTCTTTTCCTCCATTTCCCCTTCCATGTCCCTCATCCTTTCTACTAGCCCCTCCACCCAGCCGGCTCCTTGTTCCTCCCCTGTGCCACTATGCGCCCCCCTCCTTATTTACCTGGCCACCCCTCCCTCCGATCCTGTGCCTCTCCTCCTCCTCCAGCATCCTTCAGTACCTCGCTAACTCCCTTCACTGCTTCATGACTGGTCATTCTCCCCCATCTGCTAAACTAGCCTGGCTCGTCCTCCCTTCCTTCCTGTCTCCATTCAGCCCCTCCTTGCTTGTCGTGCTCCCCTGGCATAAACCCTCAGCTCCTTTTACTGTATCCTCCTTGTACCTCTGGTCCTTCTCCTTGCCCTTTCTTCCCTCTTCCCCCTGCCCCTCCTGCTCTGATCCGCTGCTCCCCCCATTTTCCTGCATTCCAGGTTCCCCATTGTTCCTCCTGCTCTGAGGTTTATAACGGGACTTCCTTTCAGCACGCAAGACTGCTCTCTGTATATGGCTGTAGGATGGACTTCCCTTAAGACCAGGAGAGATAGAAATGCCGCACTCTGGACCTTCAGAGCTATTTCAAAGAATTTGCCACATTATACTACCAACTGTCTTCGTCTAAGCGCAATAAGTAACTACGTACTATGAAGTTACTCATATATCTCGCTCAAGGTACCTATGGCTAAATCTCGCTTTGGCACAGCAGCCATAAGGTTCGTGCTGCTCTCATTATGGAACAAAATTAAAAAAACTCTTAAATTGCGTATCCCTGTCTGCCTCTCTGCCTTTAAGTCTCTATATTCCCATTCCTTCTAGGAAGTATGCAATTGCTTCTCCCTCCCTAGATCTGCATCAGTGTCCCCCATAGTACCTCATCCCACCCTGCACAGTACTCAAAACCTTAAGACCCCTAGTACTGTCCTCCGCTTTCCTTAGCCATAGACACTCCATTATCTTCCTCCCCACTCCACCCCTGACCTGCTTCCCCACCTTATCCCCAGTCTAAGTCTCCCACCTTTAGGGTAGGAATTACTTGTACCCTCTGGTTGAGACCATCTCTACGCACCCTCCCTTGTTATTCACTCACCTCCCTATTGGTCCCTTCCACCCCTTCCACTACCCCTTGTTTATACCCTTCTCCTATCCTACCTGTTCCCTCCACTTGCATCCCTATTTATCTCATCCTCCCCCCGCTCCTCTCCACTCAGACTTCCTGCTGCCCTTCTTACTTCTCACTCTTCTTCCTTCTCCTCCGCTCCTTCTCTTTCCCTCTTCTCCCTTACTGTACTCAGCTTGAATATATGTACAGGCTCCTTTTTTGCACTTCTGACTTGAACTGCCACAGGCCTGTATGTTCCACTGCTTCATGTTGATCTCATATATATATAGAGAGAGAGAGAGAAAATACAAAATCACACATGCCCACACAATGCAAAGCATCATGGGCTGCATATGCAAATCACCACAGAATGTTAAGCTGGTTCAACTTTAAGCAGGATTGCATGGTGCTGAAAGGCACTGAAAGTTAGAGGCTCAGGGAGACCAGATGGGATAAACCCTCTGCTACTCAAGGCTGAAGCCCCTTCCATATCCAGACCCCTGACCTGGCTCTTAAACAGATCGCTACAGGAAGGAATCGTTCCCAACCAGTGGAAACAGGTCAACGTGGTCCCAATCCATAAAGGTGGCCCCAGGGAAAACATAAGCAATTACAGGCCTAGCTCCCTGCTCTGCACACTTGCCAGGCTACAAGAAAGGCTAGTCTACGACCAACTCCATGACTACTTGGAGGCTCATCAGCTCCTAGCTCCCTCACAACACGGATTTAGATCTAACCACGGGAATGACACAGTCCTTATCAACTTCTCGGATGAAGTACTCAGAGCAATGGACAATGGCATACCCACAGGTGCTGTCTTTATAGACCTGTCCAAGGCATTTGACCTTGTTGACCACAAACTCCTGCTACAGAAGCTGAACAATGTGGGCTTAGACCCCCATGTCCTCAAGTGGTTTGGGAGCTACTTATCTGGCTGGACACAGAGGGTCACCTGGAAGGGCGCCATATCAGGTCCACAACCTCTAAAACAGGGTGTACTGCAGGGTTCAATCCTCGGCCACCTCCTTTTCTCCTTGTTTACCGACGACCTAAATACCCACTGTGGGGGTAGCTCGGTTGTTCAGTATGTGGATGACTGTCATCTACCGATCCTTGGGCGAAGGGGCAGCTCTCGGTCCCCTCCTCCAAAGTAACCTTACATCACTTGAGGCATGGCAGAGTGATAACAGAATGATACTAAATGCAGACAAAACCAAGGCGGTGCTATTTGGGCCCAGATCCCTGGGTCTTGACAGGACTTCATCCTTGCAACTCACCACACTCTCTGGAAGAGGCATTAAAGTAGTGCCTTCCCTAAAAATATTTAGGTCTAACACTTGACCAATCTCACACCTTCAAGAACCACGTGGATCAGGTTACCAAGACCTTACACCGTAAACTTGGTACCTTGTACTGACTCAAGGACCAGCTCATCCCTGAGGCCAGGCTTTCCATTGCCACAAGTGTCCTGCTCCCTACCCTGACCTATGCTGCACAGAATATACAGGGCATGGCTAAACAAGAGGTCTCCAGGATGCAAATTTTGTACAACAAGGTAGCTCGGTTCGCTACCCAGGACCACCCGTGACGTCACCACTGTGACACACTGGCCCAGCTACGATGGCCCTCATTGACCGCTCGCCTACAATACCCCTTGCTTGTACTGGCCTTCAAACTACTCAAGCTGCCCGCTCCACCCAGCATAGTAGGAACCATAGCAATTAAACATAACCCCAGGAGCCTACGGATGTCAGAACAAACTCTACTGGAAGTCCCCAGAGTCAGGACCAATGCCGGTGGCAGATCTTTCTCCTACCTAGCCCCCAACCTGTGGCACAAGCTCCTTCCTCTGGTGCAGGAGGCCCCTCACTTAGGAACTTCTGCCCAGACTTAAGGCTCATATGATTGACTGCAGCACATGCCATTGCCAAGGCACATAACTTGCCCCCACTCCCACATCAACCCTCCTGAAAGTGAGCCTACCCAGGTACACCCCTCAAGATCCAAGGTACCTTGGTCCTGTTATTGTCCTATAGATAGCTTCTGTCTTGGAGGTAGTTCACCTGAAAACTGTAAATTGCTTGTCATGTATATAACCACGCCAGGTAGTTACTAGGTAAAAACTGTGTCATGTTGACAACTATGGCTGTAACCTCCACGCAAACCTGAATATATTTTGTAACTTAATGTCTTTCCTCTGCATCAAAACATGTATTGTTATCCCGGGTCACCCATGAAAAAGAGACCTTCAGGGCTCAGTGGGCCTACCTGGTCACCAAAATTTAATAAATAAATAAATAAATAAACCAACAGAAAAATGGCAGGTTATCAGGTGGTAAATCATGTACAGACACAAAAAAATGTCTTTAACCAAGTCACGAATAGTACCAAATTCCACATCAATTTTGAGAGGTAGTCTAACAGTTCTTATATTCTTGTACCTGGTTTGATTTTCCAACATTTCGATCTTCCTATTAATACTTCAACTTATCTTTTGCCATTCCACTTCCCCAACAAGTCAACCGCTTTCACTTATCAGAAACCTTCGATACTGCCTCTGTATTTTCCTGGATCTGTTTCTGCATATTTCTTATAATGTCCTTATTTTATTTAACTTCTTTTTGAATAAAATCCATCTTTGAATTAAGTGCTTCAAATTTCTAATCTTTGAGCAAGCCAGGTGGTGTCAAAGGTTGAACGGTTGGATGCCACACCTCGTCCCATGCTGGCGACCCGGGTATGGGAACGGGCCTGGGTCGTTGGAGGTCAGCGGGAGTGGGTGTGGGAGCGAGACTGAGCAGCCGCGAGGCAGCTCTCCCCTCCCGGGGAGGGATGTTGCCACCCTCCGCCATATGACTACCACCGGTGAGGCCCAGGGGTGTCAGACGGCAGGCGGTACGCAGTGAGGATGTTGCAGGAGTGCAGCATGCATCCGCAACAGGGGCGGAAGAAAATCACCGCTTCCACAGGCCTGTTCTGCCTGTCAACAGCATTCATTCCTCTGTGTTCTTGTCTCAGGCATGCCAGGCATGAGCATCGGTGCTTTTGCAGCGAAGACGTGACATCCTTCTAGTCCTTCTAGGCATGTGCCAGCGCAAACAACTCTTCTGCACTGAAGCAGTGGGCCTGCAATCAGTCACTGTCTTCCATGGTACCTGCCAGACAAGGGGGTGTGAGATGGGTGACTGGGGAGCACAGGCAGCAGCAGCACAAAGTGGAACTTGACCACAAGTCACCCTCCCCTCAAACCATACACCACAGATACATCCTGGGCATGCATGGCCCGCCGCAGCCCTAGGCCAACTGACACCAGCCCTTCCACACGTGCACCCAGCACTGGCAATGGTCACAGATAGACTGGGGTGGACAGTGGCAGAGGCCCATGTACCCCGGGCTGCCCACATGGACATATGTCTGTGTGAGGGCGCCCTACATGCTGGAAGTTGTAGCGCAATCAGCTCTGTTGTACTTCCATGGACACTGTACATTTCTGCAGGATGCGAACACAGGGCTACAGTACATTACTGATGAGGTCTACCAATATATGCGTGTCACCTTGGTCCTCCCCTATTAGATGTCCAGGTAGGCTCCAGTGTCAACATTCCAGGCGATCCCCCTGTACCCCAGTGCAACCCTAGCAGCAGCCAATATACAGGGTGGCATGCACAGTGGATATCCCAACCCCACCCCACGGAGGGGGGGGCAGTACTTTATGTGCGTGTTCTGGTCCACTTGTGTTTGGTGACATTGCTACCAGGCAGCCTGCCCTCCCCACAGGGGTCAACAAATCTTAAAATTAAATACTTATTCATGCACAAGTGACTGCACTAAAAGTAGTAGTCCAGGTGCTCGAGGTAGGAGTCCAGTTAGAAACAGGCATGAAATTAAACAACCTTTTTTCCTTATAACATGTGTGTGTATATATATCTATACACACACACACACACACACACACACACACACACACACACAATATTTGTTCTCAGCTTATACTTCTGGAAATATTTTTCTATTACTCTGCTTAAACTGAAGTCTCTCCATACGTTTAATTCAAAGATAAGTGAAAACTGCTTTGCAACTTTGCACAGAATTCAATAAAAATGTTACCTGTTTTGCACATGTATCCTGCTCGATTTTACTAACCATAAATCAGCATTATTTGCAAATCATCTGGATTTGTAACAAATGACAGTTCAACAAGACAGCATATCAAACTCTCCCTCCAAGTCTAAGGTTTCGTAGGTAAAATAAGAACCTTGGACAAAAATAAACACATTGCAGAAGATCTAGTAGGTGCCACTTCAAAAATACCAGTATAGAAAACTAATGACTACAACACAATGGGAAAACAAATCAACCAACTTGAGCACAATATATTTAATTGCTGAAGGGTGAATTTACCCCCCACCCCGAAAGTTAGAATGTCCTAAGAAAATGACTAAGGACTATCCCATTACTGCTTAAGCCGCCCAGACACTCCTTAGCAACATTGATCGTTTTGCTAGCATTTTGCAAACTAAAGATCACAGGGTCGAGTCATAAACACGAGAAGCATCAGCATTTATATAGTGCTTTTCATACACAGTGTATCCCAAAGCGATTACAAACAATGCTAGACTGGAAGTAAAGTGACAATGTGTAGTAGCGGCCATATCGCACATCAACACCAACACACAGCCTGGACAACTGCAAGAACCACAGCCGAAACTAGCAATGTTAAAACTATATGCTTCATGAGGTCTAGCCGTATACAAAGCCAAATTCCACCTATACTCTTTAGCACTGGATTGCGGGGGATCCCCAGACTTCCTAGTACATTTGGGGACAAATGACTTGGAAGGGAAGAAAAAATTACTCACCTTAGTAATTGTGTTTCTTCTAAGGGAATCTTACTGTATTCTGACATTATGCAGTTAGCCCCAGCACTTGAACTGCTCCAGAGAGGAAACAGTTAACTCTATGCCAGAGCATAGAAAGTTGAACATGAGCTTGGTTCAAACATCTGTCTGCTGCACTTAGAAGTGTAACCGTCAGATTCTTACGAGCTAACACTAACTACCCCCACTATGTGGAAATTGTAAAATTCACTAGCCAAAAAGGCAACCAAATCTTTTTGGATCCCCAAAAGACTCAAGTCGAGAAATCCAGAATAAAAACTAGGTAATGAACAATTACCAAAACATCCAAATAACCCACTCCCCCCCGACTAAAGAGAGGAGAGTGCCAAGTACACCCCTAAGGTGCAACACTGGGCCTACCAGCCCACTTCCCAAAAACCAGGTTCTGAGACGGGAGGCAGGGAGGGTGGTCAGAATACAGCAAGACTCCGTTAAAAGAAAACAATTACTAAGGTGAGTAATTTTTTCTTCAAACAACATGAAGTCTTGCTGTATTCTGACATTATGCAGACTACCAAGCAGTACCTCCATGGGAGGAGGGTATTGAACCTATTTTGGAAATAGGCTCTGCAGTACTGCTGTACAAAACCTAGCATCACTCCTAGCCTGGATATCCGGAGAGTAATGCTTGGTGAATGTATGGACTGTTTCGCATATCTCTAATAAGGGTATATCTCTGGCAGCAGCCAGGGAAGCCGCTGTACCTCAAGTCGAATGAGCCCTCAGGCCTGACGGGGGCACTTTGCCTAGCTTTTCATAGCAGAATTGTATACAAGAGACAATCCACCTGGCAACAGTTCTCTTAATAGCAGGTTTACCCTTCCTCAATTCACCATAAGTGAGGAACAACTGGAGGGAGTCGCACTTAAGAGCCTTAGTACGCTCACTGTAATAGTCAAGAGCCCTTTTAACATCCAAACTGTGTAATCTTCTCTCTCCTGAAGAAGAATAATCAAGTAAAGAATACAGGAAGAGACATGGATTGGTTCAGATGAAAATCTGAAACCACTTTGGGTAAGAACTTCATGTTCGTTCTAAGGACCACCTTATCTCTATGGAATGAGATAAAAAAATCAGGCTCCACTGACAAGAACTTGCAGTTCACTGATACGCCTGGCAGAGGTAATAGTTACCATGAACACAGTTTTTCAAGTCAAGTACTTAAGCTCTGCTGAGAACAAAGACTCAAAAGGGGGTTACATAAGCTGAGCAATGCAAACATTAAGTTCCCAAGCAGGAGTAGGATCCCTAAATGGGGGACTGGTATGAAGCAATCCTTTGAAGAATTTACAGAAAACAGGGTGAGATGCCACTGAGGAGGGCTTTCCCACTGACAGAAAAGCAGCAGCAGCTGACAAGTGTACTTCGAGGGTAGCTGGTCTGAGGCCTAGGCTATTAAGATGAACCATGTAATCCAGAACTGTAGATAAGTCAGCAGTATCTGGGGATATATGCTTCTTGGAACACCAAATGCTGAATCTTTTCCATTTTGAGTTAAAAGTCTTTCTGCTGGCAGGTTTTCGAAAGGCTCTGAGAATGTCCAGAACCCCTTGAGACAGATGCAAATTGGCATATTCTAACTCTTCAAGAGCCATGCCTTGAGATTGAGAGACTGAAGGTTGGGGTACCAGATCCTCCCCTGAGAGGAAGTCAACAGGTTGTGATTCCCGGGGAGAGATACAGGAAGATGGGCTGCTAGGGATAGCAATAGTGGATACCAAGGCTGTCTGGCCCAGTCTGGAGCAATCAGGATCATTTTGCAAGATTGTGACCTTATCTTGACCAGGACCTTGAACAGTAGAGGAAAAGAAGGAAAGGCATACAGAAATTTCCTCTCCCAATCCAGAATTAGAGCATCCAGGGGGACTGAGCCCAAGACTGGGGGTCTACAACAAAAGAAGGGAAGTTGGTGATTGTCTAGAGCTGCAAAGAGATCTATCTCTGGGATGCCCCACCTTGGAAAGATCACCTGTAACACCAGGGGATCCAGGGACCATTCATGATGGCCCTGGGAAATCCTGCTCAATGCATCTGCTAGCACATTGTCCTTTCCTGGAAGGTGGACGGCTACCAGAGAGGTCTGTAGAGAATAAGCCAGGGACCATAACGTAATGGCTTCCATGCACAAGGCCGTAGACCGAGTGCCTCCCTGCTTGCTGATGTACCACATGGTGGTGGTGGTGGTGTCTGTCCTGACCCCAAGAAGGCTTGTAGAACCAGGTACACTGCCCTGAGCTCCCGAAGATTGATGTGGAGAGGAGACTCCCGAGGAGACCACACTCCCTGAGCTGTGAGGGCTCCCAGGTGAGCTCCCCACTCCAGGAGAGAAGCATCCGTGGTTAGAACCACAGAATGAGACTGAGTGATGAATGGAACCCCTTGACTGAGGTTGTCCTGATCCAACCACCACTGGAGAGCCTGGATCAGGGTCTGAGTCACTGGAATGAGCTTGGTTAGAGGATCCTTTTTCTGAGAACAAAAAGCCCTCAAATGGAACTGGATGGCCCTCATCTGAAATCTGGCCCCTTGGACCACTGCAGTGGAAGCTGCCATGTGGCCTAGGAGTTGAAGGAAATGCCTTGCTGGTCGAGACACCAGAAGGTGGAAAGAGAAAGCTAGCTCTATAATAGCCTTTACCCTTGCCAGAAGGAGAAAGGCTCTTGCACTGACAGTATCCAACTCTACACCTATGAAGGTCAAGAGTTGTACTAGCTCGAGAACCGATTTGGGAAGATTGAGGAGGAATCCTAGAGAAGTGAGCACTTGTCGGGTCACTTGCAAATTTGACTTGACTTGGTCTAGCGACTGACCCACAATGAGCCAGTCATCCAGGTATGGGAATATAGAAATGTTTTGTCTCCTTAGAAAGACCACTACCACTGCTAGGCATTTTGTAAACACCTCTGGAGCTGATGTTAGGCTGAAGGGCATTGCTTTGAACTGATAATGGCCTGAAGGCAGGACAAACCTGGGGTACTTTCTGTGGGAGCACCTGATGGGAATGTGAAAACAGGCATCCTTTAGGTCCAGGGAGGCTAGCCAGTCCCCCTGGCCTTAGAGAGGGAAGAATTAAACCCAGAGTCACCATTTTGAATTTTGGCTTTACTAGGTGCTTGTTTAAGTATCTTAAATCTAGGATGGGCCACCACTCCCCTGTTTTTTTGCGGGGTAAGGAAGTATCTGGAGTACAGACCTTTGCACCCCTGTGAGGTGTAGGAACTTTATGTCTCTGAGAGCCAGCAGAGATGAAACCTCTGCCTCTAGGGCAATGGTTTCGGGAGATGTTTGCAGGTGGAAAAGACCTGACCCTCAGTTTTGGAAATTTTTTGAAGCTGAGGGCCAGTCCCAGGCTTACTACCTCCAGGACCCACTTGTCTGAGGTAACAGACTTCCAGTCCTAGAAGTAGTAAGCCAGCCTGCCTCCTACAGGAATTGGGGAGTCGACCCAGGCTGACACATCAGGGTGTCTGCTTGGCAGGAGCCTTAGAAAGAGGAGGATGGAGCCCTGTTCATCCCCCTTCTACATCTCCCTCTGAAGAACCCCATCTGAGGAAAGGAGAGGAGGCCTGTGCCTGGTAGAAAGGCCTGTGAAAAGGCCTGCCCCAATACTTGATTGTTGCTTTTGAGGACTTGCCTGCCTTTCCTTGGCCTGTGCACTCCTGTAGGTTGTCCTATACTCATCCATCTTTTTCATACAGTTTTCTGTCTGCTCCCCAAACAGAGAATTCTTGATTACAGGGAAATCCATGGCCTTAGCCTGGGTGTCCTGTGATAGGCTAGTACATCTGCGCCAAGCCAGTCTCCGAAAAGCCACAGATGTAGCCATGACTCTTGACACATCACTGGAGTCCACAGTAGCATAATACTGGATCTTAGATGCCTCAATCCCATCAGCCCTCCTCCGGCTCCTTGACCAGCTTGGGGGAGGCCTGTTTAGCCAGCACCAGAACAGTATTCCATCTGGACTTCTGATATCTGGCTGTGTAGGCCATGTAGTTAGCCTGCCTGAGTCCCAAGGAGGATGTCATGCACTATTTTTTAGTCATGGCATCCAGCTTCCTGGAGTCTTTATCTCGGGGGTGTGAAGCCAAGGGTATGTTAGCCTTATGACAGGCTGCAGCCTGCACAACCCCCAACACGGCTGCATTGCTGCTACAAGTACTACGTACCTGGGCTTGACAACATATGCCTCTTGTCCATTCGCCTGTCCACAGGAGGTAAAGAATTTGGAGTTTTAAGTAACTTTTGTGTTTTTCCAAAAGATTTGTGACGGGGACTAGACAATCTCTTGGACTCTGGGATGTCCATCATCTTCACATAGTCAGGCTCCTCTTGCTCCTCAACAGCTTCATCCAGAGGGAGCTGGAGGGTTTCTGCCACTTTTTTGTAGAACATAAAGTGGGAAAGGGACTCCGAAGCCCTAGGAGGGGAAACACTAGACACTACCACCCACATCACAAGGAGGCAGGTTAGGCCCGGGCCCAAACTACAGCAGGTCGGCCGCATAATTTGGACAATCCTCACAACATCCGGGATCACTGGCCAGCTGAAGTCGGACAAGACAAACCAAGGAACTGCGACCTTCCACCAACCACCGCCATCCCCACTGGAGTGGGTTGAACAGATCTCAGACCTGATATCAGCAACCTTATCCGCAAAGAATCGAGCAAACTCGTCACATCTCTCTTCTGACAACGCTCTTCGAATCTGCAGACAGGCTGGACTGCAGTGTCTGTCTACAGTTTGAAAGAGCTGAGCTAGCTGATTCTGTGCAGCGACGATCTCCCTGGACATGAACTCTGCTATCTTACAGGAAATAGCCAGTTGATAGTTCCTGTAATGGGCCATCAATCTAAGCCTGTCAGCCTCAAGGCCAGATTTCCGCCAACAGTGCTCCATCCTTTGTCCCACTTTCCGCAGCTCCCTCAAGGTCCCATCAAACCAAGGGGACCAAGGGTGCAGGGTGAGGGGGTGAACCTGAACTAGAAGGGGACAGGATCAGATGCGTTTCAGTACAGTAGCTGCTGCTTCTTGTTTTTACAGGATTTCTTGTGGATTTTACTTGGTAGAAGATTATTTCTTTTTTTTTCGTACTACTTCTAAGGGGCTAGCAGGGTACTGTTTTTGGGGCTGTTGGAAGTTTGAAAACTGGTTTGGTGGCTGTAAATGGACTCATTTGTTGGATGTTTCACTGTGTAACAGGCTGCGCTGGTGGAGGCCTATTTCTTCCAATTTAAAACCTATTTGGTGGGATTTGCTTGGGGCTGTTTCTTTGGTTGCAGGGCCTGGAGGGGCAGACACAGGGCTGATACACTCTCTCGAGAGTCGGGTTAAGCCCTAATCCCACCTCCCACCCCCCCCTCCCCAGAGCTCTGTTTATTTACAGAGGAACACCTGCCCTGCAACTGGAGGAAAAGGCTGCATGTGCAGCTCATGTAGTTCTAGCCACTGGGGGTTGGATTTAAAAGGCTGGGAGAGAGGAGCTTAGGAAGTTGTTCACTTCCATTATAAGTTTACTGTGTTGTACTGCACCTAGTAACAGGGTTACTGGTTTACTGTGGGACTGTATCTAGGATTAGTGGATGACCTGATTAGTCAGTAGAGGTTTATCTTGGACTAGTGGGGAACAGTGGCTCACCCAAGGAAACCTACTTGGAGGGGGATGGGACCACACATCATTAGGGCTGGCATCTTTGGGAGGGTGGCGGGGTGCACAGGGTGTGGGGCAGCCATGATACTGGACTGGGCTTCGAAGTTCGGTGGTTGCCCAGTGTGCTACCAGCTGGCACAGCTTAGGGAGGAGGTTGCACGGATTAGGAGAGGTATGGTTGGGGAAGAGGGCAGGGGATCTCCCACAGGGTTGCACCAAGCACTAGGGCCGGGGGCATAGGGAAAGGAGTGCAGGAGAATACTCTGGGGTCACATAGGGACCCTGGCAGGAGGGCCAAAAAGGAGGACACCACCAAGGAAGTAGGCAGGTAACTGGGGACCCTCACAAAGGGGGGCCAGAGGGGCAACATTCTCAGGGAAGTAGGCAGATGGCTGGGGCTGGACAGAAGGAAGCAAGGTGGGGAGGTGGATCGGACCTTACGCTCAGTAACCACTTCAATTCTCTTCTTCTGCTTGAGGATGAGGGGGGTGATGTAGCCATGACAGGGGTGGTTAGATATGGAAAGGGAGTGGGGGGCAGGAGGCAGGGTCCGGATAGCAGGAGGAACAGGGAGGAAGCTGGAATGCAGGAAAATGGGGGAAGCAGTGGATCAGAGCAGGAGGGGCAGGGGGAAGAGGGAGGAAAGCGCAAGGAGAAGGACCAGTTGGGAGGAAAGGGCAAGGAGAAGGACCAGAAGTACTAGAAGGGTACAGTAAAGGGAGCACGACAAGCAAAGAGGGTCTGAACGGAGACAGGAAGGAACGAAGGAAGGGAGGACGAGCCAGGCTAGTTTAGTGGATGGGGGAGAAGGACCAGTCACGAGCAGTGAGGGGGGAGTTAGCAAGGCACAGAAGGATACCTGAGAGGAGGAGAGGCATAGGATCGGAGAGGAGGGGGTAGCCAGGGTAAATGAGGGGGCGGCATCTGGCACACAGATAGGGGGAGGAACAAGGAACCAGCTGGGTGGAGGGGCCAGTAGAAAGGATGAAGGACATGGAAGGGGGAATGGAGGAAAGGCGGTCAGAGTGCTCCTGTTGGGGATTCTATGATCAGGGGTATCAAATGGAATAGGGAGGAAGCCTGGCCAGTTAGAACAAAATGCTTCCTTGGACTAACAGTGCACAGGGCCAAGCACAAGGTACATCAGCTGGCAAAAGATTGTGGGGGTTCCCCTGACATACTGATCCACCTGGGTACAAATGACATTGAGGGAAATAGCGAGCTAAAGATAGAGGTAAGGTTCAGGGAGCTTACCAGGGTCTGTCGTGATACAGGGTGCACGATTTCCTTCTCGGAAATCCTGCTGGTGCCAAGGGCTAGTGGGGAACACAAAAGGAAGATTAGGGAGATAAACCAGTGGCTAAGGGAGTGGTGTGAGGCCAGAGGGTATGGGTTGATGGGGGATTGGGGTGAGACCTGGGAGGATAAGGAGCTGTATGCTAGAGATAGGCTCCATCTCAATTTGGAGGAGGGAATCCTTAAGTTGAAAATAGAGGTTTCACTGGTGAAAAGTGGGGTTTAAACTTGTGAAGGGGGGAGGGATGGGAGAAAAGGCTGTCGAGGGGGGTCCGATAAAGGAGGGACTCTGTCTCCACCCCCCTGGGGAGCTGGAGGAATGCGGAAAAGGCCGACTGGTAAAGTGTAGACCAGGGGAAAACAGAATCCCCATGGGAACACGAGCAGGGGAAATGGAAGTATAGGGAAATGGTGGAAGGTAGTCCTGCTAAATGTCAGGAGCTTGTGCAATAAAATGCCTGAGCTCCAGGCGATGCTAATTGAACGAGCGGTGGACATGGGGATGTGGCAGCGGTCACTGAGACCTGGGCCACCGCAGGACACGACTGGGACCTGAACCTGGAGGGTTACACTATGTTCAGGAAGGACGGGGGAGGGAAGGGGAGGAGGGGTAGCAATAATAGTCAAAAACTGCATTGGCATAGGGAGAGTAGAGGAGGCGATTTGGGTCACCTTGATAACAAGGGGGTGGCAAAAGAGTAAAAATAGGAGTGGTGTATAGACCCCCCGCGCTGGCAGAGGAGCTGGAGGAGAGTCTGGTGGCAGATGTTGGGAGACACTGCAGATTGGGCAGGGGAAGGGTGGTGGCGTTGGGGGACTTAAACATGCCAGGAACAGACTGGGAGACTATGACATCCTCGGTGACCAGGGAACAGAGGTTGTTGGATGTCTATCAAGACACGTTCCTAACTCAGCAGGTAGGGGAACCGACCAGGGAGGCGCGGGTACTGGATGTGGTCCTGGCAGACAGTGACCAGATTGGGGGCCTGGAGGTAAGGGACCCATTGGCGGTAAGTGACCATGCCACGGTCTGGTTCTGCCTGGACCTAGGAGGGGTAGAAGGCTGCACAAAGACGGAGGTAACTGACTTCAGGGGGGGTGGATTTCAAGGAAATGGGAAGGATCCTTAAGGAGCATTTGAATGTGATTGGGTCAGACATGGACGCTGACAGTAGGTAGGAAATCATCAGGAGAGGGGTGCAGGATGCTACCAGCACCTTTGCCAGAGTAAGACGAAAATGTAGTAGGGCCGGAAAACCCTGCTGGTGGACCAGGGAGTTCCAGGACGTGGTGCAGGGAAAGAAGGCAGCCTATAGGCAATTCAAGTGCTCAAGGAGTGAAAGGGATCGAGGGGAGTACGAACGGATGGCTAGAAGGGCCACTAGGGTGGTGAGGGTGGCTAAGGCAAGGAAGGAGCAGAACCTGGCCAGGGAAATTAGGAGAAGGAACAAGGGGTTCTTTAGATACATTGGGAAAAAGACGACGGGTGAAGGGCAGATTAGCAGGATTAAAACAGGGGAGAGATGGGCACAAGACCCAGGGGAGCAGGCTGAGGTACAAAATGAGTACTTCACCTCAGTTTTCACGAAGGAAAATGGGGGTGCTGCATCATACATGGGAGGAGACAGTGATACTGGGGGGGGAGGCCCTTACCAATCGTCGGGTCTGGGGAGAGTGGGAGGCATCACTGGCAGGAGGGAGGAAGGCTAAGCAGGGAGAAGAGGTAGCAGAAGTGGAAATCACAGCAGAGAGTGTGAGGGAAGCCCTCAGGTCCCTTAAGACGGAGAAAGCACCGGGGTTGGATAAATTACATCCCAGAGTGCTGAAGGAACTTGCAGATGTCCTGGCGAAACCCCTGGCGGAGCTTTTCACCATCTCTCTGAGAATAGGGTGGGTGCCCCAGGACTGGAAGGTGGCACATATAGTGCCTATCCACAAGGGGGGGATCAAGAGAGGTGGCAGGGAACTAAAGGCCTGTCAGCCTGACATCGGTGGTGGGCAATGTGATGGAGGGCATTGCCAAGGAGAGGCTGGGGGAACCTGGAAAAGTCAGGGTGCCTGAAGGAATCTTGCTGTATTCAGACATAATGCAGTTAGCCCCAGCACTTGAACTGCCCCGGATAGGAAAGAGTTAACTCTATGCAGAAGCTCAGAACGTTGAGCTCGGTTTTCAAACCTCTGTCTGTAGTACTTCCCAGTGTAACCGTCAGATCCTTACGAGCACACTAACATACTATAGTATAGAAATTGTTTAACATATAGCCAAAGGGCAAAAAATTATTTTGGGGCCCAAAAGACAAGTCGAGAACCCAAGAAGGAAAGGTAGTGACAATATTTAAGTATAAAACACCAAAAAAATAACATCCACCCCACCCAAGAGGGAGGGTACAAGGTACACCCCTGAGGTGCAACACTGTACCTGCCAGCCCTCTTCCCAAAAACCAGGTTCTGAGAGGGGAGGCGGGGGGTCTGAATACAGCAAGACTCCATTAGAAGAAACATTACTACTATGGTGAGTAATTTTTTCTTCAAACAACATGAAGTCTTCCTGTATTCAGACATAATGCAGTAGACTACCAAGCAGTTCCCTATGGAGGAGGGAACGCAGAAGCTACTTTGGGAAGAGGTTCTGCAGTATTGCTGTGCCAAACCTAGCATCACTCCTAGTCTGGATGTCCAGGGTGTAATGCTTGGTAAAAGTATGTACTGTTTTCCAGATCTCTAACAAAGGTATATCTCTGGCCGCAGCTAGAGAAGCAGCTGTACCCCTAGTCGAATGAGCCAACTTGTCATGACAGAATTTTATACGAGAAACAATCCATCTGGCAATAGTTCTTTTAGTGGCAGGCTTACCTTTCCCCACTTCACCATAAGTGAGAAACAACTGAAGACGGTCATTTCTCAGTGCCTTAGTATGCTCAATGTAATAGCTAAAGGCCCTCTTAACGTCCAGACTATGTAACCTTCTTTCACCTGAAGAAGAATGATAAGTGAAAAAAAAACACAGGGCGAGATATAAAACGGTTCAGATGAAAATCCAATACCACTTTGGGCAGTTACCTCCTATTGGTTCTTAGGACCACTTTCTCCCTATGGAAGGAGATGAAGCCAGGTTCAACTGACAGAGCCTGTAACTCAATAATCCGCCTGGCAGAAGTAATAGCTACCAGGAACACAGTTTTCCAAGTCAAGTACTTCAATACGGCCGAAGCCAGAGGTTCAAAGGGCGGCTGCATAAGCTAAGCTATGCAGACATTAAGATCCCAAGGCAGAGTGAGCTCCCTAAAAGGAGGGTTAATGTGAACCAGTCCTTTGAAAAACTTTCTGAAAACAGGATGAGATGCCAGGGAAGAGCCCTTCCCTGCTGACAGGAATGCAGACACAGCTGCGAGATGAACCTTCAGAATGGCAGGCCGAAGACCTAAACCATGCAGGTGAACTAGATAGTCTAAGGTTGTGGAAATGTCCGCAGAATCAGGCAGGATGCCTTTCTGAGAGTACCAAATACTAAACCTTTTCCATTTGGAGTTGTAAGTTTTTCTAGTGGAGGGTTTCCTGGAGACCGTCAGAATATCCAGAACTCCCTGAGAAAGATGTAGTGCTGCATATTCTAACTCTTCAAGAGCCAGGTCTTGAGATTGAGAGACTGGAGACTGGGGTACCAGATCCGCCCCTGGGAGGAGGACAGGAGATTGTATATCCTGGGCAGAGACAGGGGACGCAACACTGACAAGGACAGCAGCAGAGGATACCACGGCTATCTGGCCCAATTTGGAGCCACCAGTATCACTGTGCAGGGCTGAGTCCTGATCTTGATCAGAACTCTGAACAGCAGAGGGAAGGGATGGAAGGCATAGAGAAACCTGCCCTTCCTGTCCAAGATGAGAGCATCCTGGGGAACCATCCCTAGGACTAGAGGTCTGCAACAAAACAGAGGAAGTTGATGATTGTCCGGTGCTGCAAAAAGATCCATCTCTGGGGTGCCCCACCTGGAGAAGATGACCTTCAGTATGTAAGGATCCAGAGACCATTTGTGGTGTCCCTGTGAAATTCTGCTCAGAGCATCTGCTAGTACGTTGTCCTTCCCAGGAAGGTGAACTGCTACCAGAGAAGTCTGAAGAGAACAGGCCAGAGACCGCAGCTCCATGGCTTCTGTGCACAAGGCCGAGGACCTCCCTGCTTGCTGATGTACCACATTGTGGTGGTGGTGTCCATTCTGACTTGGACCACCTTGCCCGTGACTGAATCCGAGAAGCTCTGCGGGGCTAGGAAAACTGCCCTGAGTTCCAGGAGATTGATATGAAGAAGAGACTCTTGTGGGGACCAGACGCCTTGACTACCTGTACCACAGACAGAGCCTGGAAATCCAAAAATAACAAAAAAATTATACGGTTTAAACTGAACGCTGTACTTTTACCGAACCGAGCAGAGGAAATCTCCGGAGCGACTTCACTGTTAGGCAGAGTAAAGAATCTGACGGTTACACTGGGAAGTACCACAGACAGCGGTTTGAAAACAAAGCTCGAGCGCAACGTTCTATGCTTCTGCATAAAGTTAACTCTTTCCTCTCCGGGGCAGTTCAAGTGCTAGGGCTAACTGCATTATGTCTGAATACAGCAAGACTTCATGTTGTTTGAAAACTTTAGATAGTAGTGTCTGGCAGGAGACCGCCCACCTGGTGTCAAGTGGGCAGTCCCCAAGCCGCCCTCCAGTTCTTTCCCGCCATCTGCATGCACACATCGCACCTCGCGGAGAACACTGCTTCAGTCGACCGCCATTTTCGGATCAGTATTTCATCGCTTTTATTTCTTTCTTTAATCAGTACTTTATAGTTTTTCTTTTCTCCCCCTACTCCCAGAACCCCAGCACACAGGTGTTGTGCGTGCACATCCCGTGATGCCTGCTCAGCCCCTTCTGCCCCTCTTTGTGGCTAGCGCCGGAGCTCCCTCCAGTTAGCGCTGCCATCCGTCCTCCACTGCGTGGCGGCCAATGGCCTGGGAGC
Source organism: Neoceratodus forsteri (assembly GCA_016271365.2). Lineage (NCBI taxonomy): Eukaryota > Metazoa > Chordata > Ceratodontiformes > Ceratodontidae > Neoceratodus > Neoceratodus forsteri. Next base: position 428,106,882 of record CM028138.1, read on the forward strand.
ATCAAGTCCCTCCCAGGAGGAGAGAGCTGCCTTTCGGCACCCACGAACCTGGGTCACCGGCACAGCACAAGGTGTGGCGTCCAGCGCCTCGACCCTCAGCACCACCAGGTTGGCTGCTTTTATTTATTTCTGTATATCTTTGAAAAGCATATCTTTTCATGCATGTCTTCTACGACGCCTTCCAAGTCGCATAAAAACAAGTGTAATTCCTGCAGAACTCAGATCCCTCACAAGGATGGTCATCCCCTCTGCCCGACTGGTACCAGAGCACAAGACCGAGGACTGTGAGGCCTGCCACTAATTCAACCAGGCCACACAGAAAACGCCACCAACAGGCCCTGGAAGCCCACGTTCTCAAACTACGGATGGCTTCCATGGAGAAGGAGCTGCAGAAGCTGTGGGGATCATCCTCTCCTCGGTGGGTTGGGGGGCGGTTCTTCGGATTCCCATAAGAAGGACAAAGAGAAGCATCAGGACCGCTCCTCTGACCAAGCCTGTCCCTCCTTGAGGGGAGCAGCCCTTGGTCCCCCACCTGAGCTGGTCACAGTTCAGGTGGGCACCTCTGATCCGTGAGAGAGCTCCGCCACTAAGTTTGGTGGTGCGGCCGATAAGTCGGTTATCAGCTCCTCTGGCGTACGCCTGGCCACTGCGCTTCCTTCGGGTCCCAATAACAGGCCCACCACCGATCCTCTGGATCAGCACACACTGCTGCTCTGGCCGCAGCCCTCCCCAGAGGGTTCTCCCTCTCAGGATCCTCATTCGCCACATCCCCTGGTGGTCACTCCTGGCTCTCCAGCATACTCTGAGTCGGAAGAGCGTCCGCCAAACACAACTCTGGTGCCAGAGTCCCAACACCTTGACACCGGACCTTCCTTGGGAGCTGGCGTCCCTGCACTGCAGGCTCCCCTGTGTGGTCCTAGTGCCCGACGGCTCTAGTGCTAATGGTTAGTTTGTACTGCAAGAGCCCTTTCGAAGTAAGATCAATGCTTCTCTGATCTGGGAAGAATGTAGATGGCGTTATGGACTATCTCAAAATGAATTCTTTAAATTCCATCAACTGAAAAGCTATTTTAATAAAGACTATACAAGGTGGAAACAGCACCAAATTGGTATAATACTAAAACAACAGAAAAGGAAATATGTCTAAGCAATAAGACACGATGGGGTACGCATAAGATGGTTCTAATGCATGGCTAGGGGGCATAGTCAGGCACGACGCTGCAGGCAGAGTGCGTACAGCCCCAAGTCATCCATTAGAACTGTCTCAACGCACACCCCAGAGTGGCTCATTGCACTTATAAAATGTTCATATAAATTAGAGATGCTTGTAAAAATTAAAAATAATTGTACCACGTAATAAAAAAAACTACATATGAAAATTATGGACTTACCGTACGTAATTCTTGATCTTTCTGTGCATCTTCACCATTCATCACTGGTGGGTTCTGGCAGAGGATCAGGACCCCGAGGGAGCTTTTTTCCTGCAAAGGGGAGAAGCCGACGCAGAGATGGCACCACCCTCAATGCAGACGCATTGCATGGCACTCGTGGGTTGGCCAGTAACTGACGCCGACTCCTCCTCAGTCCCAGTTCTGCACACTGGAGAGTAGCTAGGAAAAAACAAGAGAGGGGGCAGGACAAGGGAGCCCAATGAATAGGGAAAGGATATAAAAACCAAGGAAGGAATAATGCAGGGTAAGAGGATAGACATAAGAAGCAGCCTAGGGGTCTGGGACAGGGCCCCAACCTCTGGGCAAGCAAGGGAGGGATAAAGTAAGGAAGGGAGGGAGAGAGAAAGAAAGTAAGAGAAGAGAGGGGAGACACTGCACCTCACTCACAGGGGTCCAGAGGACTGCCCGACGGCCGAAGAAAGACATTACTGCTTTTAAGCCACGTTTCTTATCTCCAGGAAGGGAGTGAAGAAGAAACCCTCTAACTGAAGATTATCCAGAGGGAATGACTGGCTTGAAGCCCAAGAGAGGTAAGGCAGGGCACCAATTCCAAGGCACCCTCACTGGAGTCCAAAGAGAGTAGCAGGCAAATGTCTCCCCCTCTTGTCTTAATAACAACCTGGAGTGGGGACAGGACCCACCCTGAAGCAGGGTCCTCCTGACAAAATAAGCCTCCCAAGTGGTTTTAGAGGAGTGTCATCTCCGAAGTAGGAGAGACGATGGTAAAGGGGGGGGGCAATAAAGGACATTAATGCGATTCCCCAGAGGGAAACCCTGCAAGGGGAGATCGCTTAAAGCAGCGGTTAGAAAACAAAAAGGAAGGGATCAACAGAGTCCTACCAACACTGCCTTAAAAAGAACCCCTAGGGTTTTGGGTTAAAGCAGATAGTGGATCCAAGGACAGTTTCAACCAAAGGAGGAGGATCCCGTCAGGATGGCAAGGAGACCCCAGTGACCTCTAAAAAAGAAGGCTGCCTCCCTGCTTGTCTTCCTCAAGACATCCCCGACACCCTCAGAGAGGAGCGGAGCCAAGCGGTATCAGAAGAAGGACCACAATGGTCACAATTTGGAGAAAACAAACAGGAGGGGGGCATCACGCAGAGATTGAGGCCCAAGAGAGGAAGGAGGGTGGGAAGCAGTGATGAATGAAGATACACGGAAAGATCAAGAATTACGGTAAGTACATCATTTTCATCCGTCTTTCGGATGAGATGTTAAACCAAGGTCCCATCTGCCTGGATTGGTGGTAGGTCCGGTGGATGTTAAAGAGCCCATGGCACTTATCGAAAAAAGAGTAGGGGAATTTCCCCGGTGTCCTGGCCAAATTTCCCTCATTCACAAAAAATACCACTAACAGCTTAATCTGGTTCAAAGTCAGTTGGCATTCATCTGTATCCCCTTCCCCCGGGTCGTGCCTGAAAATAGGCAGGATTTGTCTAGTGCACTTACCCGGTCAACAAAAACTAAATAAAATAAATATCTTGTCTGTGTCAATCTTCACCATTCATCACTGGTGGGTGATTACCAAGTTCCTCAAAGGGGACGTGGTACCTCCCTGAGGGAAGGAGGTCCCTCAGCCTCCTTTGGGGGAAGACACCGGAGGCAGAACCCTTACAGACCTAATGAGGCCTGGACTGGTCTGGATGAGGTGGGGTTCTCCTTTGGCTGGGAAAAGGAAGTCGCCCCTGAAGATCCCGCCTCACCCTGCGGGAGAAAAGGTGGGTTCCCCGGAAAGTGGAGGCAGTCATCTTTGGCCGGACCATCTGCCTAATGCAGATCCCTGTCCCTGCCAGCCTGGATGCCACCTCAATGGCGTCATACAACGCCCTTGCTTGGTGCCTCGCAAGCTGCAGGCCCCATGCGGAGAGGGCAATGGCTTGTCTGGCCGCCTCAGAGTCAGGTAGAGATACTAGGATTTGTCCTAGTAAGGACCATAAGTGATTGTTATAGGCAGTATGATGGGCCTGATGAGCTGAAAGAGAGAGAGAGAGAGAGATAGATATGTGCCTTAGAGAATGCTCTCCTCCCCCAAAAGTCAAACTCAGCAGAGTCAGTCTCCAGGGGGTCGGTCACGTCTTGGATGTCTATGCCCAGAAGGCGTATCTAAAAGCATCACGCCCGAAGGAGGGTGAACTAAGGCTCCTGGAGACCCTAGGGGTGACGCAATACCTGCGCTGGTAGTCCCTCAGGGCTGTAGAGGGGGTTGAAGGACTTCTCCAGGCAGGGTACGACACTACCCTGAAGGGGGAGGACCAGACGGGAACCACCAGGTTGGCCTCACTGAACTCGCCTAAAAAGGCGTGCACCGTCTGCTCAGGATTGCGACTTCCTAGTCCAGAAATGTGTAGCTCGTCGACCAACCCTGAAAGGAAGCGCTGATAACTGGACAAGTCAGCAGCTGGGGATAGGTGGACGGAGGGATCCTCTCCCTCAAATGAGTAAGACGAGTCCAGTGAGTCACGCACCGGCTGCACAGGGGAATGGCGGAACACCTCTTCGTCCATGGACCTATAATAGGCAGGGAATAGTGCAGCCGTGGATCTGAACTGTTCCCAGGTCAGGGGGTTCCACAGGACCGGAGTGGTCTGGGAGAGAGGGAGGGGTTGGCAGAGACAAGGGGGCTAAACACCTCCGGGGCGACCTCTGCCAGGACTGGGGGACCGAACAGGAGACCTTAAAACTGGAGAAGATCCGTCGGCCAAAGCAGTCTAAAGCCGTTCACCCGGACTGGAACAGTCAGGACTGAGCCCTAAAAGAGAATTCCCCTTGCGAGGCGACCGGGGCCACATGAGCCCAGAAGGGCAGCCCCTAGCCTCTAAAGATGAGAGTCCTCCTAGGGAGACTTCAGAAGAAAAGACAGGACTAGTGCTGCGACTCCTACCCGAGCCCCTGAGGGCTCCAAGGGAGGAACACTGCCCCTAATTCTGTCCCACTGACCCCTCAGACTCAGAAAGGGACCTCTTCCTCAGAGTCAACCTAGGCAGCTCAATCACAGTAGCCGACTCCTGAGAGACAGCCGCCATGAGAGCACCCTCCCTTGCTTCAGACGCCCGCCCTAGCCGACCCAGAAATGGGCCCAGCCTGAGCACCCATAGCAGGGGGTACACCTCTTAGAAGAGGAGAACCACGGCCTCCAGAAGGTCCTCCGGTGCCACCCCCAGCAACGGAATACTGGTCGGGACCACTGACACCGGTGCCAGTAGTAACTGCTAAGTCCGAAGAGGGGGGTTGAGCCAGAGTCGTCGTACAGGGCAAAGAGGAGTCTGAGGATTCAGAAGAATCCGGGAGCCAGTACGGGTCCGCCTCCGAACAGTCATCCTCACCTGAGGAGGCACGGACCCAGACCACCCCACAAACTCCTCCACTTCTGGCACCGCAAGGCGGCCCTGCACTGCCCACAGCGCAGCACCGGGATCAGAGATGGCGCCGAGGACCAGCTCTTTACCGCCCAAGGCGCTGCCCCGATCTCCTATGCCCAAGTGGCACCAGGATCCTAAACAAGGAAGACGCCGGGCCCAGAGACCCTAGGCCACGACGCCGGGGGAGTCTTCACCTCTGAGGAGGCGATTGCCAGGACAGTGCCTTCTGCCAGACTTCCAGAAGAATCAGAGTGGTCCTCCTGCACCATAATAGGAGTTTCTGCTGAGGCGAGGCATGAAGAGGCAGAAACCCCCTCCTCCACGGGCCGTATAGAACCGGGAGGAGACCTGGAGGAACAGTCAAGAGACCTGCAGTTGGCATCCCTGGTGCGTGCCTGTTCACCGAAAGTCGGCGGCACACATCCAACTTTAAACACGCGCATTTCCAAAACTCGGTCCACGGAAAAACAGGTGTCGCAACGATCCATATCGTGGTTTGGGCCCAAGCAGGTCAAGCACTGGTCATGCTGGTCTGAGACGGAGAAAAGCCATCCACAGGGACACTGCCGCATAGGAGGCCGGCCCACCTTGCAAAGTTTCTTCTTGTTCCCCGAACGAGACATGACCGGACGGAGAATAACAGACAAAAAAAATAGTACTCTGCATCGCCGAAAAATAAAAAGGAAAGGTCTTACCAGTCGACAGCGCCAAGAAAACACAGCTGTACAGATCTAGGACAATCCAACGGACTAGGCCACTGACACAGTAAATTTGTTCCACACAAGGTCATACTGACTCCATGGCAGGAGCAGAAGAACTGGGACTGAGGAGGAGTCGACGTCAGTTAATGGCCAACCCATGAGTGCCACACAATGTGTCGGCCTAGGGGGCAGCACCATCTCGACGTCAGCTCCTCCTCTTTATATTAAAAAAAGCTCCCGTGGGGTCCTGTTCCTCCAGCCAGAACCCACCAGTGGCTGTGGTGATCGGGGCCGAAAGTGCATTATTCCTTGGTACCCCTACATACACAGTACATGTACACAAGTGGTTTTAAGTAAGGTTTAGAGCACTGGTAGCAAAACCAGGGTAGTAATGCAATAAAGAATGGTGGTAAAAGACAATCTTGGAGGATTTTAGAAAAATAAATTAGGCTGATGGCTACAAATGTAGAGTGGTGATAGAAAATGTAGGGCAGTGGTAAAATATCTATGTAGATGTAGAGATATATTTATACAATAGAGGTGAAGGAATAACACTCTGAATAAATGTTATTTTCACCACTACTGAATATCAGGGAGCTGACGTAGACACTGGAATATCTTAACGCATATTCCCCAGTGTCTATGTCAGCTGCTGATATTCAACATTGACTACGTCAGTGCCCGATATTTCAACACTGGTTATGTCAGCCAAGCACCATATACAAAAAACAACCTCACTTAATTTCTCTCAAATAAGTACAGACAACAGTAATTTATCGCACCTGAAAAAACAGCAGTACATATCATGAGAAGCCCTTCCGATTTCTTTTAGCTCAGACGCTGCTGGCTGCATGACTGGAAAAGACATTCCAGCACAGATCGTAAAATGCAAAGCTTAAACAAAAAAAAAATTGTTCCTGCAGTCTTCCCACAAAAGGATGACTGCGGTCACCAGAAATGCCCGATATCACAAAAAGCAATTAACATAAAAAAATAAAGTAAAAGAAACCCACAGTTATGAAAAAACAGTCACTAAACAATTGAAAGCTAAACAAAACGCCGACTCTCGACTCCGATCAGAACCCCACCCCCAAGCAGTTCTAAACCAATCACGCTTGACTCAACACGCACAAACAATAACAACCAATACCATACTCACACACAGCCATTCAACCAAATAAACCAATCAAAAGCTACACACTTCCCATTCAAGACACATCACCACACAACCAAGAAAGCATACCTCAACATAACAAGGAACCACAATGCCAGATAAAGAACTAAACATAATTCAAAACCCAGACCTGATTATATAAATCATACACATGATGCGCAACTTTGTGAAATATGGAATATATTAGCACTTGTGCAGAGTGAACTGCAATATCATCACTCTGCACTCAAGCTAGTATTTTCCATATTCCAGTCGCCCACCATGTATCCCCTATATATCTGATATGTGTGTGTGTATACACATATATATACACACACACACAACATATATATATATTACACATACATATATATATATATATATATATATTATATATATATATATATATATATATATATACATACAACACACACACATATATGTATATATATATGTAGATATATATATACACACACACACACACACACACACACACACACACACACACATACACAACACACACATATATACATACATACACACACATATATATGTGTGTGTATGTGCATATATGTACACACACACATATATACATATCTCTACACATACGTAAATATATATATATATGTATATGTACTGTATGAACACATACACACATATATATGTATCTATAGCATCTCATGACCGTGCGTATATCAGAGCGCGACCACACACTTGCACTTTTATCCCCCTCTAAAACAATTCTGACATTTTATAAGACATATAAACCACTCTGAGGTGTGCGATCGCACTCTGATATACGTACTCCTTGGGTGGTTGACTCACTCGGACTGCGGCCTTGTGTGTATATCAGAGCACGATCACACACCACGGAGTAGTTTATCTATTACATATCGCTCTCTCTCTCTCCCATCTATTATATATACACATACATACACACACACACACACGCGGTGGCCCACCATGCTAAAATAATGAAAGGGGAACACTGCTTATTAGTTTGTTATTGTTGCATTTTTTGACTTCAGATTTTCAATATAGCCTTCTTATGCCACTACTTACTGAACAAGGGCGGTGAGTTTTCAAATCCCATCTGAAAGGTGATTTCGCCAGGCAACCACAAAATAGCCTTTCGGCCTCATTTGCATAATTCCATCACCACTGGGGTCAATATATGCAAAAAATGACAAAGTTATAAATCAATGTTCAAAACCCATTGACATACATCGAACAGCACATACCTTAGTTTACAGAAAAATACATGTTGCAAACTACATCACAAACTACTGCACAGCAGGTAAAAATTACGAGTCGCAAAGCACAGTGAGAGTTAATGCTACTTGCTTGCAGGCTATTTGCGAGCGGTAATACCCTTTTACGGATTGCAAATACCATGTGGTTGGGTAACAGTACTGCTCAAACAGCAATTTGTGTTTACCAATTGAGCAGTAATATTAAGCATTTGCAAGGTGTACGCGCTCTGTAAACACATACCACTGCTCAAAAGGGAATATTACCTAGTATTTGTGAGTGGTAACACCCATTTGCAGACTGCAAATACTGTACCATTGGTAAACAGTATCGCTGAAGCGTTGCATAAAAATGCATGTTGCAAATTACATGTGCAGTAATTTGCAACAGGTAATTTCGTGACATGCATTTCTTACCATTCACATGTTTCAGGTTACTCAAAAATCCTTAGAACGCTACAACCGTGTGATAGTTTTTCAGGAAACTTTCCCAAGGCACACCCTTAGAACAGGCTCCTTCAACCCTGAAATATTTCATGAAAACAATTCCACACCGTCTTGGCTATAGGTAAGAGCAAAAAATATGCAACGTTTAAGAATAGGCCATTTTTTCCCCCATTTTTTGCACTCTGTATCTTGAAAGTGAACAAGAAGCAGTCACAAAATTTTTCATGTCTTACGACTGACAGCCAGACAATGTATGCCAAATCTGGGATTATTCTAAACAACGCCAAAGTTATTAAGGTGCAAAATTGGGGGTTTAACATTAAAAAGCCCTACTCGACCCCAACTATAGAGGTGCAGTAGCCAATACAAAAATATTATTTGCGAAAAAGAAAACAAGAGTCAGACATGTTCTGACCAACAGCTTTGGCTCAGCAGAATTCAGTCGATAGGACTTTATTTAAAAAGTAAAAAAATTAGTTTCACTTTTTGTACCTCTAGGCAGGCAAACAGGAGTCTAATTTGTGACTGCAGCACTGGAAACAAAAAAGTACAAGGGAGGAGGCGGCAAACATGCCAGGATGCAAACAGTAACAAGGTGATGGCAGCAGGGATAGGAAAATAGGGTTTTAACCCTCCTCTCCTCAGATTCTGAACTACTTGTTCAGCTTTCGCAGCAGTGGGCAGGCAGGGGACATGAGGATTTTCAGTGTTCATTTTAAGCTGAGCTCAAAAAAGGTGCATTAAGTGTGGGCCACTCAGGGAATCCTGAGGAATAAAGTGGAGAAACATTACAAGGTGAACAGTCAGCACAAATGGCCCCACACTCAAGCATGGGACTGGTCACAATGCGCAATTTGTGTGCCAAAACATTCTGATTTACTGTTTACTGTAGTACAGTACACTGTGTCAGAATAATTTTGCTTCGTTCTAGGCTGACATCTTCCATTACTACAAATCCCAGAATCCCCTGCAGCTGACATCAGAGCATACTAAAATGCCAGCAGAATAGGCCCAACGGTCTTTCGTGTCTGCTCGTTTGGTCAGCCCCCACCCTGGGAGCTGACCTTGCTGCCCCCCCGGCCTTCTCTGGCTTCTCCCTTCCCAGTTCCGGATATTCTCGCTACACTGGATTTTGCTTCCAGAACCCTTCCCCTGTATCTTTCCCACCCCCTCTTGAACCCCTCCACCATCTCTGCCTCCACCAGCCCCCTGGGCAGCGCATTCCATGGCTCCACCACCCTCTCAGTGAAGTAGCACCTCCTCCTTTCTCCCCCTGAATCTTCCCCCCTCCAGCTTCCACCCATGTCCCCTATTTGCACCCTCCTCCCTTCGAAGCACCCTGACTGCTCCTCCCCTATTTACCCCCTTCATGTACCTGAAGACCTCTATAATGTCCCCCCGGTCCCGTCTCTCTTCCAATGTGTACATATTTAGCTCTTCGAGCCTCTCCCCATAGGTCCTGTCCCCCAAGCCCCAAATCATTTTGGTTGCCCTCCTCTGGACCCTCTCCAGGAGTTTAATGTCCCTCTTTAAGTGTGGCCTCCAAAACTGCATGCAGTACTCGAGGTGCAGCAGACAGCACTGGGGAGAGTCAACAGCCTGCAGTGCATGTCACAGCTTTTATTATCTCCAATCAGATGTTTTCCAGGTCTGCTTTTCTCCACGGGCTAAGTACAGTCCTCTGAGACTGTACTTAGTCCAGGGAGGCCAGCAGGACCTGCAAACAAAAGATCAGAGCTTATATAAACTCTAAGGTGCACTGCAGGCTACTGAATATTCCTACTGCTCTGATGTTAGCTGTAGGGGATTCTGAAAATTGTAGTAAAGGAAGATGTCAGCCTAGAACTAAGCAAAATTAGCCTACGATACTACAGTAAACAGTAAGTAAATTACAGAGCTCTGCTGCAGACTACCTGCTAGTTGGAAGTCAGTAAGTAAACTGGTGGAAACAGGAAGTGGAGGACTTGATATCCCCAGATGTAGAGCTTAGTTCCTGCCTGCATATCTGCATCAGGAGGTACAGCCCATTTGTATGGAAGCCTGGAGACCAGCTTAGGAGAGAGAAGAAAAAATTACTCACCATAGTGATGTTGTTTCTTCTAATGGAGTCTTGCTGTATTCAGACATAATGCAATTAGCCCCAGCACCTGAACTGCCCCGGAGAGGAAAGAGTTAACTCTATGCAGAAGCACATAACGTTGAGCTCGAGCTCGGTTTTCAGACCTCTGTCTGTGGTACTTCTCAGTGTAGAAGTCAGATTCTCACGAGCACACTAACATACTATAGTATGGAAACTGTTCAACATATAGCCAAAGGGCAAAAAATTATTTTTGGGCCCAAAAGACTCAAGTCGAGAACCCAAGAAGGAAAGGTAGTGACAATATTTAAGTATAAAACACCAGAAAAATAATAACCACCCCACCCAAGAGGGAGGGTACAAGGTACACCCCTGAGGTGCAACACTGTACCTGCCAGCCCACTTCCCAAAAATACAGGTTCTGAGAGGGGAGGCGGGGGGGAGGTCTGAGTACATCAAGACTCCATTAGAAAAAACAACATTACTATGCGAGTAATTTTTTCTTCAAACAACAACATGAAGTCTTGCTGTATTCAGACATAATGCAAACTACCAAGCAGTTCCTTATGAAGTAGGGAATGCAGAACCTGCTTTGGGAAGAGGCTCTGCAGTACTGCTGTGCCAAACCTAGCATCACTCCTAGCCTGGATGTCCAGAGAGTAATGCCTGGTAAAATATAGGTACCGTTTTCTAGGTGGCTGCTTTACAGATCTCTACCAAAGGTATATCTCTGGCCGCAGCTAGAGAAGCAGCTGTACCCCTAGTCGAATGAGCCCTCAGGCCTGAAGGGGGCGTTCTACCCAACTTGTCATAACAGAACTGTACACAAGAAACAATCCACCTGGCAATAGTTCTTTTAGTGGCAGGCTTACCTTTCCCCACTTCACCATAAGTTTTAGTGGCAGGCTTACCTTTCCCCACTTCCCCATAAGTGAGAAACAATTGAAGACAGTCATTTCTATGTGCCTTAGTATGATCAATGTAATGTCCAGACTGTGTAACCTTCTTTCACCTGACGAAGAATGATCAGTGAAAAACACAGGGAGAGATATAGACTGGTTCAGATGAAAATCCAATACCACTTTGAGCAAGAATCTCCTATTGGTTCCTAGGACCACTGTGTCCCTATGGAAGCAGATGAAGTCAGGTTCAATTGACAGAGCCTGTAACTCACTAATCTGCCTGGCAGAAGTAATAGCTACCAGGAACACAGTTTTCCAGGTCAAGTACTTCAATTCGTCTGAAGCCAGAGGTTCAAAGGGTGGCTGCATAAGCTGAGCTATGCAGACATTAAGATCCCAAGGCAGAGTGGGCTCCCTAAAGGGAGGGTTAATGTGAACCAGTCCTTTGAAAAACTTTCTGAAAACAGGATGAGATGCCAGGGAACAGCCCTTTCCTGCTGAGAGGAATGCATACACAGCTGCTAGATGAACCTTCAGAGTGGCAGGCCTAAGGCCTAGACCATTCAGATGAACTAGATAGTCTAAGGTTGCAGAAATGTCTGCAGAATCAGGCAGAATGCCTTTCTGAGAGCACCAAATACTGAACCTTTTCCATTTGGAGTTTTAAGTTTTTCTAGTGGAAGGTTTCCTGGAGACCGTCAGAATATCCAGAACTCCCTGAGAAAAATGTAGTGCTGCATATTCTAACTCTTCATGAGCCAGGCCTTGAAATTGAGAGACTGGAGATTGGGGTACCAGATCCGCCCCTGGGAGGAGGAGGACAGGAGATTGTATGTCCTGGGCAGAGACAGGGGACGTGACACTGACAAGGACAGCAGTAGAGGATACACGGCTGTCTGGCCCAATCTGGAGCCACCAGTATCACTGTGCAGGGTTGAGTCCTGATCTTGATCAGAACTCTGAACAGCAGAAGGAAGGCATAAAGAAACCTGCCCTTCCAGTCCAAAATGAGAACATCCTGGGGAACCGTCACCAGGACTGGAGGTCTGCAACAAAACAGAAGAAGTTGATGATTGTCCGGTGCTGCAAAGAGAGCTATCTCTGGAGTGCCCCACCTGGAGAAGATAACCTTCAGTATGTGAGGATCCAGGGACCATTCGTGGTGTCCCTGTGATATCCTGCTCAGAGCATCTGCTAGTATGTTGTCCTTCCCAGGAAGGTGAACTGCTACCAGAGAAGTCTGAAGAGAACAGGCCAGAGACCACAGCTTCATGGCTTCTGTGCACAAGGCCGAGGACAGAGTACCTCCCTGCTTGTTGATGTACCACACTGTGGTGGTGGTGTCCGTTCTGACTTGTACCACCTTGCCCTTGACTGAATCCTAGAAGCTCTGCAGGGCTAGGAAAACTGCCCCGAGTTCCAGGAAATTGATATGAAGGACAGACTCTTGTGGGGACCAGACTCCTTGAGCTGTCAGGGCTCCCAAGTGGGCTCCCCACCCTAGGAGAGAAGCATCCGTAGTTAGAACTACTGATGGGACTTGAGGGAGAAATGGAACCCCTTGTCTGAGGTTGTCCTGGTTCAGCCACCTCTGGAGAGCTTGGACCAGAGTCTGAGTCACTGGGATCAGTTTGGTAAGTGAATCCTTCTTTTGAGACCAAAAAGACCTTAGATGAAACTGAATGTCCCTCATCTGGAACCTGCTCCCTGCACCACTGCCGTGGAAGCTGCCATATGGCCCAGGAACTGGAGGAACTGTCTTGCTGGGCGGGAGACCGGAGTTCGAAAGGAGGAAGCGAGATCCACTAGGGCCTTCACCCTTGCCAGGAGAAGGAAGGCTTTTGCTTCCACAGTGTCCAGCTCTATGCCTATAATGGTGAGAAGCTGAACTGGTTCGAGGACAGACTTTGGAAGATTGAGAAGAAACACCAAGGAGCTGAGTAGGTCCTGGGTAGTTTGAAGAGCTGACTTGACCTGTAAAGATAACCGACCCACTAAGAGCCGTTGTCCAGATACGGGAATATGACGATACCCTGTCTTTTGAGGTAACCACTACTGCAAGGCACTTTGTGAACACCCTTGGAGCTGATGTTAGGCCGAATGGCATAGCTCTGAATTGGTAATGGCCTGAAGGCAACTCGAACCAGAGGTATATTTTGTGGGAGCACCTGATAGGAATATGGAAGTAGGCATCCTTGAGGTCCAGAGATGCTAGCCAATCCCCTAGCCTTAGAGAGGGAAAGATTATTCCCAGAGTTACCATTTTGAATTTGGGCTTTGAAATGTGTTTGTTCAAATACCTTAGGTCTAGGATGGGCCGCCACTCCCCTGTACCATAGATAGAGGCTGGAAATCTGAAAATAACAGAAAAATTATACGGTTTAAACTGAACGCTTTACTTTTACCGAACCGAGCAGAGGAAATCTCTGGAGCGACTTCACTGTTAGGCGGAGTAAAGAATCTGATGGTTACACTGAGAAGTACCACAGACAGAGGTTTGAAAACAGAGCTCGAGCTCAACGTTCTATGTTTCTGCACAGAGTTAACTCTTTCCTCTCCGGGGCAGTGCAAGGGCTAACTGCATTATGTCTGAATACAGCAATACTTCATGTTGTTTGAAATTATGTTTTTTTTTTTTTGCACACAAAGTGTACATTGTAACCAGCCCCACATCTGAGTGTGGGGCCCTCTGTGCTGACTATTCCCCATTAAGATAGACTTCCTCCTATCTGAAAATGGAAAGTTACAACTCTTGATGAGAAATATAAATGGGGATGTCTTTTTAGTCCCCAAACCTACTGGTTGCCTTTTCGATCTACATTATTCATCTAGTTATGCCTATCTTCTTCAAACAAAAAGACAACTGTTTTCTCAAAGCTCCTAGAGTGGCCAAATTTTCATTAAAAAAAACCAGACCCACCTTTTTTAAAGCTCAGTGGACCAAATGACTCAATTTGTAGAATGAACACTGCATAAAATAGCAGGTACAAAGCAGTTCTCCTTTAAAGAGACACTGTTGACCCCCTTAGGTCTCAAACTGTCCCTAGTTTAAAAAACACATTTATGATTGCTTCCATTCTGTAAAGATTGCTGATGTAGCTGGTTGTTTGACTCAAATTCCTTTTTTTCTTAAAACTAAAAATTAAAAAAAATAAAAAAAAAGACTGCCCGCCACTGGTGTTACCACAAAAATGTGTTTGTTTACACTTTTTTTTTTTTTTTTTTTTAAACCAGGAGAGAGAGACACTAAGCTGCAGCTTGTTTACAGGTGTGACCTGGGAGCACAAGGAAGTTAAGTGACTTGCTCAGGGTCACACAGTATGCAAGTGGGGGCTGTGGGATTCAAACCCAAGTTTCCAGATTGGCAGCTCAGAGCCTTAGTCCACTGCACTATACTGCCTCCTTCTTGATCAACTTCACTGCATCTTTCTTGGATTTGGGAACATTCTTTGTGTCTAGCACCTCATGAAGCAGTGGGACGAGAGGAGACTATCGCATCATGAGTGGCTGCACTGTTTTGAGGTCTTCGTAATGTTCAGGAAATACATAATAAAAGTTGATCAGGGATTTGAAACAAAACAAGGTTAGCTATTACTACACCATTACAGTGCATTTTACTTCTACTAAGAAAGGAAACAAAATAAGCAACATCAGCAAATATTTTAGGGAAGGTAAGCAATCATAAAATGTGGGTTTTCAATGAGAAATATGATGCAAAAAGGGTTGACAGCATCCCTTTAAAGGACCATTGCCAGTTTGCCTTTTTTCGCTTGTTCATTAGGCCATCTTTTGACCTCTGCACTTTCCCACCCTGGTCAGTCTCTATTGTTCTTCGTACAGAATTTGGTATATCCTCGTTAGTGACTCACTTGGCAGGATGGAAGGATATGGGGACGATACAAAATGGAGAATTTTATACCTGGAAATTTATTTCCTTGGAGTCCCCCATATCCTTCCACCTGGAGCCTCCCATTCTTTGTAGTGCCACTAATTTTCTGTTTTCAGAAATGGCCAATTCCACTTAGCAAAAAATCTTAAAATCTGTTTTTTTCCCCAAAACTGAGGGGAAATGAACAGGTTTTGTACAAAGAAATGTCTCAGAATGGAGGTGTTTTTACAAAACACTGGTACCAAGTGGGGTTTTTCATGATAAATTGACTCCCAAGTCCTAGTTTAAAAATGACAAAATTCTTCTTGGTTTCCAGTTAAAAAAAAAAAAAAAAAAAAGGAAAATCACTGGCCCTATCTTTGGGTGTGAAAATAAGCTTAATCTTCAGATCCAGTGGTTATCGGGGTATGATTCTTGTGGTGGTCTGTTTTTC
This sequence comes from Neoceratodus forsteri, assembly GCA_016271365.2. NCBI lineage: Eukaryota > Metazoa > Chordata > Ceratodontiformes > Ceratodontidae > Neoceratodus > Neoceratodus forsteri. The sequence goes on from CM028138.1 coordinate 428,122,544, forward strand.
TCCATTTAGTGAGAAGTGGTCCGAGAACACTCAACATTTTTCTGCAAGCTGTTCTGGATAGCTCTGGTAGAACGCAACTGAATGTTTTGGAGAAACAGCAGGCATGTAGCCTACGGGAAGCACTTGGCTGTCTCAATAGATGCGCCTCCATCATTCCCTTCAGTCAGGAGGATTTCTCACACTGTGACCGATTTGACCAAATGGAAGTATACGCGAGACTTCAGGAAAACAAATTTCCAGGTATGAAATTCTGTTTTCAGCCTTTTATTTTATAGATCTTGAATTACAAATAACTGAGATGCCATGGTAAGTAGCCTGATAAGCCATTTAAGTGAGTAACATTTCAACAAATGGTGGCCAATGTTGTGAAATGTTAATAATCTTCACAAAGCAGTCATTAAAGTGGGATGTCCATAACTGAAAGACTTGACATTGGTATGACAGCTACTGATTAGCACTTTAAATGCAAAAGTAAAATGTTACCCGATGTGGTTGTACAGAAACTTCTTTCCATCTGGTTGATCCTGCTGTCCCTCCACCCGCCCATTTCAGAGTGAATGCCACTTGGACACATCACAAAATCCCCTGTATGCTGATGTTACAGCCAGGTTTTGGCCACAGGAGATTCAATTAAGTTGCAGGAGGCATTAATAGCTTCATTTTACCTGACCTCGGTCCAGCTGACCCACCAAATTAAGTATAGCTCACTGGAAGGCATACTGCATGACTCTGAGCAAGCCACTTAACCTCCCCAGTTCAAACAGGTCGCCCCTGAAAACAGGAACTTGTACCTAGTGGATCTTAAACCACTTACCAAAGGCAAAACAAAAATAAATAAACCCCACACCAGAGTGCAGGGCTGGCCCCAATTTGCACTGTCTGCAAAACACTCCCCCCAACCGTTTACTGTAGTACAGTAGATTTTCTACAATTTACTGTAGTACAGTAGATTGCACCAGACTAATTCTGCTTACTTCCAGGATGACATTTTTTCGATAAAAAAATCCCAGAATCCCCTGCAGATGACATCACAGCAGGGCTGCAGCAGTGAAAAATTCAATAGCCTTGCAGCTCTAGGTCACCTTTCCTCTGTGATCCCCACCACCGCCAAATACTGTAACAATAGGGAAAGGGAAGCTGTTTAACCTGGAAAGGCACACTAAGCCGAAGCTTGTTTCCAGGTGAGACCTGGGAGCACAAGGAAGTTAAGTCTAAGTTTAGATGTCAGTGTCAGTGGCTCAGCAGGTAGCACACTCATCTCTGAAGCCGGGAGATCAGAGGGTTGTGGGTTCAGTTCCCACATCTGGCACTTGGGTTAATATCCCAGTACTGACACTGTAGTGCAGCATGAGAGGGATGCTGCACTTCTGAGGTGCCGTCTTTCGGATGAGACATTAAACCGAGGTCCCATCTGCCTAGATTGGTGGTAGTTCAGGTGGATGTTAAAGATCCCATGGCACTTATCGAAAAGAGTAGGGGAATTTCCCCGGTATCCTGGCCAAATTTCTCTCATTCACTAAAAAAATACCACCGATAGCCTAATCTGGTTCAAGGTCAATTGGTATTCATCTGTATCCCCTTCCCCCCGGGTCGTGCCTGAAAATAGGCAGGATTTGTCTAGTGCACTTACCCAGTTAACAAAAAATAAATAAATAAAAGTGACTTGCTCAGGGTCACACAGTATACAAGTGGGAGCTGTGGAATTCAAACCCAGGTCTCCAGGTTTGCAGCTCAGTGCCCTAAACCACAGTGCTGTACTGATTCCTTAAACAGTAGGGACCAAGGCTCTGCTTTAAACATGGGGGGAGGGGTTGCATGAGGGTGTTGCAAAAGGATGCAGGCTCAAAATGGAAGGACGGGGGCACACCCATACATAAATGCTTCAGGGGAAACCCTGGATTTGTAGTTGCAGAAAATGCCAGTTTACATGTAAACAAAATTAGTCTGATACAATCCACTATACTACAGTAAACAGTATGTATAACAAAAAAAAAAAGGGGGCGCACAACTTGCAAATGAGGACCAAACTCGCACTTAGTCGTGGAGCTCTTAGTGCTGACTGTTCCCCTTTAAGGCCAGTTGCTTTGGCAAAAAGCCTGTTTCAGTCCACCACTCCTCCCTGGGCAAGTGTCCCAGTATCAGACAACCTCACACCACCATACAGACTGTCCTCCCCAAGTCGTACAAAGTTGATTCTGGCCACCCTTATGTTTGGCCAACTGACAGGACTGCTTGACCCTGGCCATGTCATTGCGAGGGTATAGGTCCTGATTTAATTTTTAATTCTTGCCATTCTGCCTCGGGGCCACCCTGTATGGGATTGGTGACAACGCTGCCTTTCTCTAGAAGTGTACAGGAGACTCACTGCCAGTCTTTCTCATGAGTTGTGCTAGTACCTTAGTCTTCTACATCCGCACTGCCTATAGAGATGCCTCGGATGAGCAGTCTGGCTATGGACTTTGGATGGACTATGGAACAGAGTCCCTACAGACATCCACCACCTAGTCTCCATCCCCAGACCACCTCATATTTTACCAGGAGACAAGACTCTCTTTCCTCAGACTCCATCACTTCCGCCCAGAGTACCATCTGGTGCAGCATGCTATGAAAATTCCCTAACACCCCTGTCTTCTGCAGGTTTTTCTGTGGCATGGATCTTTTCAGTGGGCTCCACGGCACCGGTTATGGCCTCAGTGCCAGCCTCACTGCCATCAATGCCAGCCTTGGTGCTGCACTTACCAGCTTCATTTTTACACAATTAGAGGGATTTTTTTATTCTGCTCCATTATAGTCACTCTGGACTTCCTACCTTCGCATCATGCTCATCACATCTGCTGCCTGTTTAACTACAGGGTTTCTTCTCCTGCAAGTGTGGGTCTCCTAGGGACTGCCCTGCAGTTCCTGCTGGACTAGCTTCAGCTCTCGATCACAGGCCTGGGGCATGCAGGTCTACTACATACATATAAACAAATCTGCCAGCAGGAACAGGCCTTATGGTCTGTCGCGTCTACTCAAGTGCACAGCTAGCACCCTAAATCGCAGCTGCCCCACTCCCCTTCAACAATTTCACATTACTATACATTCTCCCCGTGCCGTCCCATGCTCTTTTGAAAGTGCCCACCATCCTACATGATACTACCTCCATTTTGATACCACTCTTTCTGTGAAATAATGCCTCCTCATCTCTTTCCCAAATCTGCCTCCCTCCAATCTTAGCCCGTGTCCCCAGCGTCCTTTCCCTTCCTCAGCCTAAATAACCCATCTGTGCCAGTTTTGTTGAACCTCTTCAAATACGTGAACGTTTCAATCATATCCCCTCAATCCCTCCTCGCCTCCAGAGTATACAAACTCAGATGCCTCAACCCGTCCTCGTAGGGTTTGCCTTCCATCCCATGTATCATTTTTGTCACCCTACGCTGCACCCCTTCTAGCAGCCCAATATCCTTCTTCAGATAGGGCCGCCAGTACTGCACGCAGTACTCCAAGTGCAGCCTGACTAAACAGGTGTAAAGGGGCAGGATCATATCCTTATGTCTGGACGAGATTCTCCTTGCAATACACCCCAGCACCTTGTTAGCCTTGGTTGCAGCCTTTCTGCATTGAGCAGAGTTGCTCATGCTCTCAGTTATCAACACCCCCAGGGCCTTTTCTTCCTCGGTGACTTCCCCCCACCCAACCAGTATTCCCTCTTGGGGTTCTTCGCCCCGAAGTGCATAACTTTACACTTCTATGATTAAAGCCCAGTTGCCACTTCACCGACCACTCCTCCAGTTTGGTTAGGTTCCCCTGTAGCTCTTTCCACCCCCATCTTCATCTACAACCACTCCCATTTTTTTATCGTCTGTGAACAGACTGATCCTGCTCCTATCTCCGTGTGAGATATCAGATATGAACAAGCCAAATAATACCGGACCCAGCAGAGCCCTGTGGCACCCCACTCTTCACAGGCCTAGGAGTTGAGAGTCCCCCACCACCACTCGCTGCCTCCCCTTCAGCCAGTTTTTGATCCAATTAGCCATATTCACCCCACCCATCTCAGCTTCCCCCCAGCCACCCATGAGGCACTGAATCAAAGGCCTTTCTGAAGTCCAAATACAGCGCAACCACTGCATAGCCCCATCCAGGTCTCGTTACCCAGTCGTAGCACTCTATTACATTGGTCTGGCAAGACCTCTCCAAAACAAACCAGTGCTACTGCCCATCCTGGAGGCAATTTACCTCGAGAAAGGTCATCAATCTTTCTTTAAGAATCGCTTCCATAAGTTTACCCACTATGGAAGCGAGACTAACAGGTCTGTGGTTTCCTGGCTCGTCCCTTGGGCCACTTTTGTGAATAGGTACGTGATCTAACCTCCAGTCCTGTGGCATGCATCTTGTGTCCAGTGAGGTATTGAACAGATCCGCCAGCGGTCTGGCCAACATCTCTGCCATCTCCCTCAGCACCCTGGGGTGAATGCCATCAGGACCTGGTGCTCTGTTCACCCTTGGTGCCTTCAGATCCTCTAGTATTCTGCCCTCTGCGATCTCACCATCAGTCACCCATTCCCCACACTCCCAGTCCACAGAGGTAGTGGACTTCCCTCCTCTCCGGTGAGCACGATCCCTGCATATCCTTTTTTCCTCTCACGTATCTAAAAAAGTCCTTCTCCCCCCCTCTTGATGCCCTGAGCCATCCTTAACTCTCTGGAGGCCTTGGTCTCTAGTACTAGTTTGGTTACCACCCTGAACCTTCTCACCTGCTCCTCTCTGTCCTCCCCATAATGGTCTTCTTGAATCTCTGAAATGCCTTTCTTTTCCCTCACCCCTTCAATACTTTCCTGTTTAGCCAACTTGGCTTCTTAGCTATGCTCTTCTTGCTCAAGAGTCCTGGTGCAACTTCAGTAGCTTCCTTCAGACCAAATTTGATGATATACCACTTGTGTTGTGTATCCATCCCTGGCCTTATACCCTCAAGGTGCCCTATCAGGATTTCCCGCATCTTCCTAAAGTCCGCCCATCTGAATTCCACCACCCTTGTCAGAATCCAGATACTCACAATCCCACCAATCAACACTGAAATCCCAACAGCCATATTCCAGACAACGGCAGACAGCTCAGGTGAAATGTCCACAAAGTGTCCAGGGGGTGCTTTGCCCCACATTGTCAGGAATATGGCTATCAAGATTTCAGTGTCAGGATTGTGGGCGTCTGGATTCTGTATGCTGTTGCTTTAGTAAAGCTACCCTAAGAGAAGCCCTCATCTCTATCTGCCTCCCTTAGGGAATTCTCAGTATTACTGTCCACTATTTTTACCCTGTACTTTTTTTTTTTTAAATATAAAGGCACCTTTCCATAGTTCAAGGCGCCTTTAATATCACATCAATCGATAACTTCTATACAATTATAACAATATATAAAACCATAAATCTGAAACAGTACAACTGACAGGTTACTCAAAGAGCGACAGCAACATTATTCTTCATCAGAAAAAAAAAAACAGGCCAAAGAGGTATGTCTTCAATTCAGTTTTAAAACTTTGGACGGTCATTCTCTTGTCCGACGAGGTAGAGAATTCCACAGGTTAGGGGCCACAAATGCAAATGAACGGGCCCCAAGTGCACCCTGGGAATCTCTAGCAATCCCTCGTCGGTGGACCGGAGTGGCCAGGAGGGGCAGTAAGGAGAAAGGAGATCTTGCAAATAGCGGGATCCCTGATCGTGTAGGACTTTGTAGGTCAGCAAACCGACCTTGAAGGTGATACGCCACCGCACTGGCAGCCAGTACAGTCCGCAGAGCACAGGCATGATATGACTGATCCTAGATGTACAGTCAAAACCGTGGAAGCCCCATTCTGCACCAGCTGCAGGAGCAGATATCAACCCCCGGTAACTCTAGGTACAGGGCATTGCAGTAGTCAAGGAGAGTGGTCATGAAGGCATGGACCAGTGTCGGAAGATCCTCGGGAGGGACCAGGTGTTTCTTCCGGGCGATATTCCTCAGATGGAAAAAAAAAGGGGTCTTGACAACGGCTGACACCACAGATTTCAGGGTCAGACCGCTGTCAAAAATAACACCCAGGTTCCAAACCCGATCTGAGGTGGTAAGCTGGACATTCCCAAGACAAAGACCCAAGGGTTGTCCTCCTGACACATCCCACCCCCCGATCCAGGTCCACCACAAACACCTCGGTTTTATACAGGTTCAACCTCAGCCAACTAGCACTCATCCAATCCTGGATCTGAGATTGGCAGTCGTTACAACACCGATAGAATATCTCACTGATCGGGTACAAAGAACATGTACAATTGAGTATCATCTGCATATCAGTGAAAACTCAAACCATACCACCCAATAATGTCTCCTAAAGGCAATATGTACACAGCGAAGAACATGGGCACCAAACTGGAGCCCTGTGGTACCCCGCAGGACTAGAGGAGAGGGTCGGAGGATTAAATTCCTGATACCTCTCCCTGCGTCCTACCCTTGAGGAATGCTCAAAACCATCTGAGGACAGTACCAGACAGTCTACAAATAAACCGCAGGCGCTCCAATAGCACACCATGGTCCACAGTGTCAAATGCCACCAAGAGATCAAGAAGGACCAAGATGGAATGAGTACGCCAATCTCTTGCGTTAGGATATCATTAAGCACCCGAACAAGGGCAGTCTCGGTGCTATGCCTCTTCCTAAATCTGGACTGGAGAGTGTCAGACATCATGGATGGATAAAGGATCATCCAGCTGCAGTGCAACCACCTTCTCAATAACCTTACCTACAAAGGGCAGGTTAGAGACAGAGCTGTAGTTGGCAAGAGAGTCTGGATCAAGGGAGGGTTTTTTCAGGAGTGGTCGTACAACCGCCTCCTTCAGGGAGTCTGGAAAGAACCCCCCATCCAATGACCTCCACACTATCTCAGCCAGGACCAGGCCGACCTCCTTAACGGACCCCACAAGGAGACGTGTTGGGCCAGGGTCCAAACTACAGCTGGTTGGCCACAAGGTCTGGATGATCCTCACAATGTCCATGATGTCCAGCCGGCCAAAGTCGGACCAGGCAAACCGGGTGCTCGCAGTCTCCCGCCAACCTCCGCAATCCCCAACAGAGGGGGCTGGGTGGATACCGGACCTGATGGTGACAACCTTATCCATGAAGAATCGTGCAAACTAGTCACATCTGTCTTGTGACAAGGCTCTGCTAGACTACAGACAGAATGGATTGCACAATCTGTCGATAGCCCAGAAGAGCCGAGCTGGTCGATTCTGCATGGCAGCAATCTCTCTGGACAGACAGGAATTCTACCTTCTTAAGGGTGATTCTCGCTTGATAGACAGTATAATGGTCCATCAATTTAAGCCTGTCAACCTCCAGGCTGGACTTCTGCCAAGTCCTCTCTAACCTTTGCCCACTCTCTTCAGTTCCTTCAAGGTCCCATCAAACCATGGGGACCCTTGGGTGAAGAGTGAGTGGTCTAACATGAGCAGGAGCAATGGAATCCAGAACATCTAACACCACTTTATTATAGGGAAGTACAAGATCCCCAGGACCCATGCTTTCACTTGACAGGCCCGATAGGTCTAGCACTGCTGTTGGGCCCTCTGGGGTCACTCCCCTCAAAGTCGGTACCGGACCATCTCCGCAGGGGCAGGCCCATTAGAGGTAGCCACGAGACTGAACCCTATGATAGGATGGTCAGACCAACCGACAGGTTCCACTACCAAATATGTGATCTCCATCCCCAGGAAGAACACCAGATCCAAAATCGAGGGGGGGGGGGGAGAGAGAGACATGATAAACTTTCAAGTACCTCAAGGAGATCAACAAAGTCCAAGAGAGTAGCATCTTTCAGAAAAAGATATGCAAGAACAAGGGGCACAATTTGAAAATAAGAGGGGGGAGTGGCTCAGAGGTAATGTGAGAAAGTATTTTTTCACGGAAAGGGTTGTGGATGTATGGAACAGCCTTCCTGAGGTGGTCGTGGAGTCAAAAACTGTTGGGGGAATTCAAGAATGCATGGTACAGACGTAAGGCAATTCTAGTGGGGGGCAGGAGGAAATAGGCTGTTGGTTAACTAGGATCTGCAGCTTATCCATTAGGTAGGGAAATGGGCAGACTAGGTGGGCCAAGCAGTCCTTATCTGCCATCAAATTCTAGGTTTCTATGAGTGACCACCAATGTGAGTCGTGGAGGAAACAACCTGTATGAGACCCAGCGAAGACATAAGCTGGAGGAGATCTTAACCATAATATGAGCGTTCATTGTCGACCCAGGCAATGAAATCCCCCAGAATTAACCAACTGGGGGATCCCAATACCATGTCAACAATGAAGTCCGCGATCTCCTGCAGGAATAGTTTCCCATCACCAGGTGGACGGCAGATGAGCAGAACCCTGCCCCCCCCACACCCACGATACACTTAAACTGGTGGACCACACTGGCACATCCACAAGGCCCAGTTCCACTTTAAAACAAATGGCTACACCCTGCCCCTATGATCTGTCCTCGGGCGGTGCATCACCGGGTACCCAGCTAGAACCGCAGATACCAATACTGGGTCTGCGTTCTCTTCCAACCAGGTCTCGGTGATGCACGCCAGATCAGATGATCCAACAAGATCTGCAATTATAGCAGTCTTGTTTTTAACAGTCCTGGCGTTGCACAACACTGCCCAAGTCAGATGAACCAACGAGGAAGACCGTGCAACCTGCCCGCATAAAACAGAGCCCTTGGGTATGGGAACCAGGTATGGAAAACCCCTAGGTTCCATTTTGCCCCAGGGCATCTCCTTGTCCCCACCACCTCCTCTATCCGGCCACCCTTTTCCATTCCCCCACCGTTCAGGACCCCCCCCCCCCACACACACACACACACCTCCTGGCTAACCCCAAAGTACGGTATCTAAAATATGTTGCAGGTGGCAAAAGGGGACAGTCAAAAGGACGGAGGTACCGAAGCCTGAAGGGGAAATATCACCCGACTGTCTTTTTCCCTCCAAATACATTACAACACACAGCAGTAATCAGTCCACCAACAAACTAAACACAATAACCACTCGCTCAAATAACCACACTCAACCCAGACACTCACACCTAACAATCCATCCTCACAACAACCAACCAAACCCAAAACACACTCCCCTAACCCCAATTAATAAAATAAACTAATAGATAAAATTCCTATGACAGGACATGAGGATTATTCCTGTGAAAGAGAGAAGTCTCATATATTACTCACAGAGATGGGTATTTGGTAACTCCAAAGAGCTCCCACCTTTCTGGGAAAAAAAAACGGTCTCCTGGCACTATCTCCCACATAGGCCAGGACACAGTCAGCAGTTTACTTAAAGCAGCACAGTTTAAACAGGGCACTCTCACTGCCCACCAAATCCATGTGGTATAATAAAGGAAACAGAGTCTGACCGTCCACCAAAAAGGAATCAAGATTCAGAAATAACTCATCCACCGATATAATGAGGACTTTCCACCAGGAAGCAGCCACACCTCAGTCAATCCAGGGAACACTCCCAAAACAAATAAAACTTAGGCCGATTCAACCGTTCATCGATAAGGTCACCACCCTAAGGCCTCAAGCCGTTGCTTTTGGTCTTGGTGGAGAACGGGCTCCAGCCTGCCCCACCCCTCCCGATCCAAATAGTTCCTGACACTACAGCACACCTCTCCAGGCGCTGGGTCAGGCTCCCACACAGCCGCTCACCCTGGCAATTCCTCCTCGGTTTCAAGCAGACCCCACCCCAGTCCCGTCAGGGAATCTGAAAAGGAGAACAGTGGGCCCCAAATCTGGGAAGCCCACAGAGTCATGCATCCTTCAGATGAATTAGACCGTCGGTAAGGCAATTCCAGTCTTGGTCCCACAAACAGAACCTCCACTCTACAGTTCCAACAGGGATACTCGGGCACCTCGATAACTCCGGGCCAGACTCGGACGTCTAGGATCAGCACCTAGCTCCTCAAAGACTCTCCAATGGTCAAATCGACCCCCCCCCCTTCCTTCTTCCTAACTGGACCAGAAAACAGCCAGCCAGGTAAGGGAACGCATATAGCGTCGTGTTCATAACCACAGTAGTCAAAATGAAAAATTCCCAGCGATAAGCCACAGACCGCTGGGAAAACCAAAAAAATATTTATGCAACTGTACGACTTTACAGAACTGTGTAAAACCTCAACTCCCGACACGCTCCTCAAGCTTACTAAATCACTTCTTCACCCCATCTGACTGCCACTAACTCGAACAAAAAATAAATAAAACACGTAAATGACAGAAATAAAACTAAAAACAATTAAAAACTAAGGAATTAAGTAATAAAAGCCTGCTCTACTGCTGCTGCATCTTGTGGCTAGCCCAGCATGGCCACCATCTTGCTTCATCCAACAGATAGCAGCTGATCCTCCCCCCTCCAGTCCCAAAAGGTGGGATTTGTACACGCTGGAGACTAGAAAGGAAAGGTGTTTACTTAAAAAGGAGGGGAAGGCAGGTACATTTTCGTTACGGGTGTATTTCAGGAAGAAAGCTTACATTTGGGTGCATTTATTACCAAGTGTGTATGAGCCGCAATTTTATTTCTCTTTGCTGGGCTTGCTGGTTAGGGAACAGTTTACAGGGCTCATTATGGGAGGGGACTTTAATTGGACTATGGACGCATGCATGGACCATTCTGAGGGGAAGGGAAGTATGTCGGAGGCTATGAATCAGTGGCAGACTGGAGTGGCGGATCTGGACCTAGTGGATGGCTGGCGGTCAGCCAATCCAGGGGTGAGGGAACACACATTTTACTCTAACCCTCATAAAACATGGTCTTGCTTGGATTATATTTATCTCCCTAGAAGCTGGGTGGGTAGGATACGGGAGATATCTCACAGCCCCATCTATACTTCAGACCATGCCATGGTGAAATTGAAGTTGGTGGGCAGGGCGTCTGGAGGAACCCCCTCACTTTGGAAATTCCCCATGTACTTGACTAAAAAAAAAAAATCAGGCCTTTAGGGAATACCTAGTGGAGCAATGGCAACTATATGAGGGAACAAACTCCACACAGGATGTCTCCGGAACTATCTTTTGGGAGGCTGGTAAGGCTTTTATGCGGGGGGGCTATTATAGCCTATGTGGCAAAACTCAAAAAGCAAAATAGGTGTAAGCGAGAGGAAGTGGAGAGAAAAAGTGAAGGAGCTGGAGAAGCAGGTTGTGGGGGGAGAAAGGGGGGGAACTCCCAGGCTAATGCTTACAGCTAGGGAGGCTCTTAATACACTGCTGAGAGAAGAGGCAGGAAAATCATGGTTTTATTGCCAGAGGAAGATTTTCGAATGGGGTAATAAACTGGGACCTATGCTGGTGAGACTGATGAAAGGGGGCAGGCATCCAACACGCATATTAAAAGTGCGAAATGGGGAAGGGAGGATTTGTACCAATCCAGGGGATAAAGGGGAATGTTTTTGGAAATTTTACGAGTCACTGTACGGGGCTGAACATAAAGGAAAGGAAGCTCATATACAGGGATTTCTGGATGGGTTAAATCCGCCGACTGCTATGGTTATGTACAGGGAATTGCTGGGGCAGCCTATTTCAAGGTCAGAAATTTTAGGGGCCATCCAAAAGATGCAACAGGGAAAGGCTAGTGGCCCAGATGGATTCCCTATTGAGTACCGTAGGATCCTAGGTGGCCAACTAGCTGGGGTGCTATGTAAGGTGTTCAAGGCAGAGGGGGAGACAGGGATCCCAGCATTGCCAGATTCTTGTTATGATGCAACTCTCTGCCTGATATCAAAGTCCGGGCAGGATGGGCTTGATTGTGCAGCTTACCAGCCCATCTCATTGCTTAATGTGGATCTGAAAATTTTAGCTAAGGTTCTGGCTACCAGGCTGGAGAATGTTCTCCCGGACCTGGTTCACCCAGACCAGACCGGGTTCATTAAAGGCCAACAGTCATATCACAATATGCGTAGGTTATTGGACGCTGAAAAAGCATTTGATAGGGTGGAATGGGATTACCTGTTTGAGGTGATGGCCCGGTTTGGTCTGGGTAATTCTTCTGTAGGTTGGGTGAGAGCTATGTACCTTAGGCCGAGTGCACGAGTTATGGTTAATGGATGCCTGTCTGAACGATTTGGATTAGGGAGAGGTACGAGGCAGGGATGCCCTCTGTCTCCCCTTCTGTTCACCTTGGCGATTGAGCCATTGGCGATGACGATACGATAGCATCGGGGGGTGGAGGGGATCTGTGGGGCAAGGGGGACGGAGCATAAGGTGGCACTGTACGCTGACGATATGCTGTTATTTGTGGGAAATCCACAAAGGTACATGGGGCCACTGCTGTCTGTCATTGATGAGTTTGCAAGTTTTTCTGGGTATAAGATTAACATTGGGAAATCTGCGTTTCCCGGATGCTGGCATGGAACTGCAGCAGATGGGACTTAAACTTGTTCAGTCGGACTTTAAGTATTTAGGAGTAAAGATAGGTCAGAGGTGGGGGGGATTTATATAAGCCAAATTATCCTCCCATGATTAAGATGATTCTTGCAGATCTTAAAAGATGGATGCAACTCCCTATCTCGTGGTTAGGGAGGATTAACCTGATAAAAACGAACATCCTGCCCCGAATCTTGTACCCTATGCAAATGTTGCAGTTGAGATTAACTATGGGAGATGTAAAAAGAATAGAGAAGGGTTTCTCGGAATTTATATGGCAGGGAAGGAAGCCTCGAATTAATCTAAAGCGACTCAAGGCGGATAGTACTAAAGGACGGCTTAATTTCCCAGACTTGGGTATTTACTATCTGGCGGTGCAACTGAGAGAGATCGTTGACTGGGTACACCGACCATCGGTAGCAAGCTGGGTGGAGCTAGAACAGTCTGAGAATTCAGGGAGACTCACTGCACATTTGCATAGTAGGGGACTCCGAGTATATAGAGCTGGGGAATTGCAATCCCCTGATGAGGGAGATGCTTGAGGCATGGGAACACCTCTGGAGGAGGAAAGTATTGGGGCAAGGGGAGACTATACTGTTGCCAATAGCAAAGAAACCCTTTTTTTCTGCCAGGGATGGAGGATGGTGGTTTTCAAGAATGGGAAAGGAGAGGGGTAGACAGTGTGGGTAACTTGTTGGAGAAAGGGGAGCTCTGTGCATTTGAGAAGGTTAGGCAAAACCCGAGGCTTGGGACATGCCACTTGTATAGATATCTACAATTAAAAGCCTTTGTGAGGAGGATGGATAAGAGCGGCAGGGAAGGGCTGCAACTGAATATGGTTGAACAACTGGTGTATCATGCCAAAAAAGACCCGAAAGGTTTTATGGGGAAGGCCGCTAAACAGGGTAAACAAAGACTACCAGATCTGACTGGGAGTACAAAAGCTTTATGGGAAAGGGATTTAGGGCAACGAACCTCTAAGGAGAACTGGAAGGTGGCCTTATATATGGCGGAGAGCATAATGGTCTGTAACAAGTTCAAAGAGGCTTTTTTTAAGTTTCTGCATAGACTGTATTGGCCTCCTGCTGTGGTGCACAGGGCACATCCCACATCCCGTGATATCCCCACAGTGTCGGAGGTGTAACAGGGATGGGGGTACTTACATCCACTGTTTCTGGTCTTGTCCAGTCTTGGTTAAATTTTGGGGGGAGGTAGTGACCGAGGTGAACCGGATAGCTGGAAGACAGTTGGAACAAGACACTCTGATATGTCTGTTTGGAGTTGAGGTGGTAGAAGGAGAAGAGGAGTGGTTGCCGCTTCCCAGATGGATAAGGGTTATGTTTGTGTTAGCCCATCACTGTATCAAAAATACTTGGGTTTCAGGGACTAGGCCCACAGTGCTGCTTTGGCGGAGGTTAATCCTTCGCTCCCTTGCACTGGAAAGGCTGACACAGGCCGTTAGGGACAGGGAGGAGATCTTTCCGAGAGAGTGGTCGCCCTTTCTAGCTTCTCTAAGTGTGTCTGAGAATGAGATGCTCAGGATGGGCCATGTATATAAACCTAAATGGTACACAGAAAATTGTGGAATGAAGTGGAAACATGATTTTTTTTTTCTTCTTATGGTAACATCAAATAACACACACGATTGCATATGTTTGTTTCATTACTTGTGTGTTTTAAATATCCAAGTTTGTCTGTAAACTTAAAACCGTTAATAAACAGAATATTCAAACAAAACAAAAAAAAAAAAAAAAGGGGGGGGAGGGGGCCAGAACTAGGGGGCATAGCCTCAGACTGCAGGGAGGAAGCTAGAGGCAATGTTAGAGGGCAATCCTGTAGAGAGGGTGGTGGAAGCCTGGAAGACAGCCAGAAGAAGTAGTGTGGGCTGAATCGGTGGAGGGATTCAAGAGCGCATTGGATTGGGGGCAGCAGAAGGGGAAGAGTGGGGGGACAGGGCAGACTAGATGGGCCGGTGTGGTCTTTTTCTGCCATCAAGCTTCTATGATTCCGCTGTCCAGATGAGGTCCACGATCACCTGATGGACAACTGTTTTTTGCCTCCCACCTCTGTTCTGCAGCAGCAAGAAAAAATTACTCATCGCAGTAATCTTCTTTCTTCCAAGGGGTCCTTTAGCATCAGTAACTTTAGCAGTTAGCTGGCTAGGTGCAACTGCCCCAGAGATGTGCCTTTAAGAGAATTTGTATTTAAATTAGCTTAGGGCCATAGCCAATCAAAAGACAGGAAGGGGAGTAAGCTGAGAGAGCTGCTGAAGGCTTCGGAATTTTTTCTAAGGAAACGAGGGCACATGCCCCGAAAAAGAATCAACAGGATTCAAAAAACATGCAAATGTCCACACAAAAAGTGGAAACAGAAACGACAACGCAAGTTAAAAAAACTCATCAATAAGAAAACTCCAAACTTGATAAAAGATGTGATTAAGAGCCCTTCTCCAACAGATGAACCGGGGAGGAATGGTGGGCCCTTACTGATGCTAAAGGACCCCTTGGAAGAAAGAAGGTTACTGCAGCAAGTAATTTTCTCTTCTTACCCCAGGAGTCCTTTAGCATCAGTAACTTTAGCAGACTACTGAGCAGGACCGAGAGGGAGGTGGGCAGAGAACCTACTTAGGAAAGAGGCTCTGCAGAACCGCCCTGCCAAATCTGGCATCAGATCCGGTCTGCACATCCAAACTGTAGCGTTTCACGAACGTGTGCACCGATGTCCAGGTAGCTGCTTTGCAGACATCCAGGAGGGGAATGTCTCTGGCTGCTGCAAGCGAGGTTGCAGTTCCCCTAGTGGAAAGGGCCCTGAGCACCACTGGAGGTTGGTGACCAGCTTTCTCATAACAGAATCTAATACCAGAGACCAACCAACAAGAAATTGTTCTCTTGGTAGCTGGTCTTCCTCTGCCTACAGCCATGTAACTGAGGAACAACTGAGTTGAAGAGCCTCTGGACTGTCTAGTATGCTCTAGGTAGTGAAAGATGGCTCTTTTGACATCCAAGCTGTGGAGCTTTTGCTCTCCAGGAGTGGACTGCTCAGTAAAGAAGACAGGCAGAGTAATGGACTGGTTGAAGTGAAACTCTGAAACCACCTTTGGCAGAAATTTCGTATTTGTCCTGCGCTCAACTTTATCATTGTGAGGGATGATGTAATTTGGCTCAGTGCACAAGGCCTGTAGCTCTGAAATCCTCCTGGCACAGGTAATGGCTACCAGGAAAACTGTCTTCCAAGTTACAAACTTAATGTGGGCAGTGGACAAAGGCTTGAAGGGTGGATTCATAAGCCCATATATGCAAAGGTTCAGGCTCCAAGGAGGAACAGGATCCCTGATTGGAGGCTGGAGGTGCAAGAGGCCTTTGAAAAACTGTTTTAAAAATTGCACGGGAAACAACCGATTTTTTCTTTCCCACTGAAAGGTAGGCCGAAATTCCCACCAGGTGTAGCTTGAGGAAGATGATTTTAAGCCGGACGCCTGTAAGTATGCCAAGTAATCTAGCAGCTGAGGGCCTGAAGCTGAAAGGGGCTCGACCTTTTTGCTCTTGTACCAGAGGGAAAACTTTTTCAATTTGGCTACATAAGTCTTCTTAGTATTCGTTTTTTTTGCCATCCTCAGTATCTTAAGGACCTGTTCAGAATACTGTGAGGATGGAAACTATCTCCTCAAGAACCAGGCCTTGAGGTGAAGAGCGTGTATGTCTGGATACTGCACTCCTGACTGAGGAAGGGTCAGCAAGGAGCGAGCTGGAGGCAAGCCAATGGGCCTGCTGCAGGACACAGAAGGAGAGGGTACCAGGCTTGCCTGGGCCAATCCAGAGCCACCAGGATCATTGATGCAGGCTGCTGTCAGAGTTTCAGCAACAACGCCCGAGTATCAAGGAAAAAGGAGGAAAGCATACAGGAACCTCCTTGACCAGTCCAGGACCAGGGCATCCAGAGGAAGCGTTCCTGGGATTGGGGGCCTGCAACAGTACTGAGGAAGCTGAAAATTGAGGGGCGAGGCAAACAGATCCACTTCTGGTGTGCCCCACCTCCCGAACACTGTGGCCAGTACTTGCCTGTTCAGGGTCCATTCACTCTGGCCTTGACTGATGCCACTCAGAGCATCTGCCAGGGTATTGTGCTTGCCTGGGAGGTGAATAGCTGAGAGGCTGACTCCCAGGGAGAAGGCTAGAGACCAGAACTTCCGAACAGAGTATTCCTGATTTGGTACCACCCTGCTTGGTTACATAAAACATTGCAGTGGTGTTGTCTGTTCGAATTTGAACCACCTGCCCTTTTATGCTGGGAGCGAAAGCTCTGAGAGCAAGAAAGCCTGCCCTGAGTTCCAAGAGATTTATGTCCAACTGTGATTCTTCGAGAGTTAGATGCCGCTTACTGAGGCACTGTCCAGATGTACTCCCAACCCCAAGAGGGAGGCATCTGTCGTGATCACCTTCACGGGAAGCAGAGCCCCTGCCTGTAAATCTGCAGGGTTCTTCCACCACAGCAGGTTTTGGAGGAACTGCTCCATCACAGGTATCAACTCTGAAAAGTTGTTGCTTCTCTGAGACCAGCGAACTCTGAGGTAGGCTTGTAGGAGTTACATCCTGTACCTGACTCATGGGACCACTGCAGTCATAGAAGCCACGTGTCCCAGGAGTTTGAGAAAATATCTGGCTGATCTTGGCTGTTCCCAGATGAAAGAATCTGCCACTGAAAGGAAACTCTGAATTCTTTCTTGCAGGAGGAAAGCATATCCTTTCTGACTGTCCAACTGGGTTGGTTCCGGGTGAGATTTCTTTAGATTTTCAAGGAAACCCAGAGACTCCAGAGTGCGTTCTGTAAGGGAAAGGGACTCCTTTACCTTGCTACTATGAGTCAGTTGTCCAGACAGGGGCAGAGAACAACCCCCAGTCTCCTGAGCTGTGCTGCTACCTCTGCAAGGTACTTGGTGAAGACTCTTGGGGCAGAGGACAGACCAAAGGGCACTGCGGTGAACTGACCCAAAGGAAGTTTGAATCTGAGAAACTTCCTCTGAGATCTCCTTATGGGTATGTGGAAACATGCGTCCTTTAAGTCCAGGGAGGCTAGTCAGTCTCCCTACTGTAAGGGCTGTATGACCAATGACAGACTGACCATACTGAATTTTTTTTTTCAGATGTTTGTTTAAATATCTGAGATTTAAGATAGGTCGCTACTCTCCCCTTTTCTTCTGTGTCAGAAAATACCTGGAAAAAGAGGACCTTGCCCTTCTCGTGGGCAGGGACCCTCTCCACTGCTCGTAAAGCCAGAAGGTTTTGTACCTCCAGTTCCAACAGTGGGACCTGTGTAGAGGACAGAGGTCTTGACACCTGGATATGCTTGAGGTCTGGCATCTGCTTGAACTGTAGTGACAGACCCTTCTCCACTATCCCCAGCACCCACTTGTCCAACGTAATGAGGCACCAGTGCTGAAGATAGTGGGGAGTCTGCCTCCCCCCAGAAGCGGGGAAGCGACCTGGAAAACCTACATCAGGACTTAAGACTGCGAGGCAGTCGGCTGGATAGAGGTGGCTCTTCTTTGGCCCCTTCTGCCCCGCCTCTGAAAGACCCCCTGTACTAACCGAAGTCAGATTGGGTATAGGGATCGTAAGGCCTGGAAACAAAACATCTGCCCCTACCGCCCCAGGACAGATCTATGAGGTGTGTGGTAGGCTTAGGTTTAGACGAGTGGCTCTGCCAGGAGGCCTTATAAAATGGCATGAGAAAATCTAGAAATCTCATTGACCAAAAGACATCAGCTGACTGTACATTAAGCCTCTGTATACGCACAGTCATCCTGGTCCTAAACCACATCACACAATAAGCAGATCAGTCCTCCTACAACCAGAACTATCTTCCATCAGTCTCCCTAGATCCAGAACTGATTTTCCATCACAAACATGGCTGTTACCTTTACACTATAAAATCCTTCAACTGGGCCCTAAAAATAAAACTACCTTAAATAAAATATAAAACAAATTAATCAAATGTTTTTTCCTTGATCATCACACTCTCCTTACACACAAACAAATTAGAAACAATAAGTATTGTTTATAGTTTTCATTACAACTGTTTCTTTGCTGACAGTGAAAAATCCCCCCATCTATTTTTACCATGTTTATCAGGGAAATCTCTCCTGCTTTCCCTGACAGTGAAATAATTGAGTCTGTGGCTTTAGAAAGGGACTGTGTGTGTGTGTGTGTATACAGTATGTTAGAAGAGAACATTCTGCCAGTGGAACGGAGAATTTTGAATCCCTGTTCTCCATAGTAAACATTCCATGATAAACATTTCATTTCTTGAATGTGGGGAAACACAAAATGAAAAAAGTAATACTACTATATAAACAAACAGAAAAGGTGGTAAATGACTCACCCTGCTGTTTAGCTTTTAGGAGGGAGGGAGCAGTTCATGATGCTGTCAGTGAGTGTGGTAATTCTGAACCACACTCATGCTTGCAGAAAACAGAGGAACTGAAGCCTCTGCTATGGCTTCCTTTTAGTTTTGTCTACAGAGTGAGAAGAATGAAATAAAGTAAGGGGGCTATATGTCATACTTAAAATGAGGAAAACAGCATATGTAAACTGTTGTGGCTAGCAGGGTAATATGAAGCTTAAGTGGACAGGGGAGGCACACACTGTATAACATTACTTTAGCATCAATAGGCGGAAGGGCTATTTTATGTTAAAAGCACAGATTCACTTACATTTTTACTTATTTAAAAATGTGTTTCAAAATAAAAACAACTGCTTCTAAAAATAAAGGGCCATTTTACAACCGCAATAAGACACTCCGGGGTTGTGCATTACGGTGTGATAACCGCACTCCTAGAGACGACCGGCACTCAGCCTTCGGCCTTGTGCCTAACTACACCCCTAGCAGTGCGGTTATCACATCGTAATGCACACCCCATCGTGTTGTATTGCTTACTTGTACTCATCAACCTTTTTTCATGTAGTCAGTGGTTCTGTAATCAAACATGTTTTGATCACAGGAAAAATCCATGGCCTTGGTCTGGGTGTCTGTGGTTAGACTGGTCGTTCTAAGCCAGGCGAAGCGTCTCAGAGAAATGGCATAAGCCATTGCCCTAGAGGCTGCATCATTGTTATCGTCTGCCATGTAGAACTGGTACTTGGCAGCTTCCAGGGCAGTTTTTGTTGTATTCACCAGCTCCTGCACCACAGAATCTGACCCATTGCGGGCAATGGCCAGGACAGACTTCCATAGGGTTTGCTGATATTTGGCTATGAACGCCACGTATGAAGAAAGTCTGAGAAGCAGGGAGGCTGTGGCATACATTTTCTTGGAGTCCTTGTCTGGAGGTAAGGGGGACAGGGAGACTCCAGCTTTCTCACAAGCTGCCTGCTGCACTGTACTCTCATGGCTAGGGTGTGCAGACAGCAACTCGGTACCATTCCTAGACAATCTATATTTTCTCTCAATCCACTTAACCCCGGTCACTGAAGTGGGGTTCTGAAGCACATGCATGGTATTTCTTCTGAACGCATTGTAGATAGGGAAAACCAGGGTTTGGGGGGTTGAAAGACCTCTCGTCTCCCTATAATCTTCATCTTCATAGACATCCTAGTTGGGCTCCTGTGTAGGGAGGTCCAGGGTGTCTAGCATATTTTGTATAAATGTAAACATAAAGGAGGAATCCTCCTGGTCACCCTGGGGGTTCCGAATGGAGGGTCTGGGTACTCAAGGCGCTCAAGGCCCTCAAAATCCATGTCAGGGGCATCATAAAAATGTTCATCATTTGCATCACCCTCACAGTCTACAGAGCAGAGAACTGTGGAAGAGTTCTTGCCAGCCCCAGTAAAGATAGGACCAATCTTTTGAAGGGTCTGGGACAGTTGCCATGCTTTTGCCATATCTTGCACAGATGGAAGATCCTGGGCAGGCTTTGGCTGTATGGGTTTAGTTTTTTTTGTATGCTTTAAGCTGCCTGTTGTCTCACTACTGGCTTTCCCAGGAGCAACAAGAGAATTTTTGTCTTGACAGAGTTTCTTTTTAGCCACTTCCATCGGTGGCTAGATCAAGCTTCCTTTTTCATCACTTTTGTTATGTCTGCTTGCACGCATGTGCAAGAAACATAGTGCCACCATACAACTTTTCATAAGTGTGCCACTCAGCTTCCAATGCCCTGCTCCCTTTTGCAGGCACTGTCTCACTGCACCAATACATGTCTGAGCCGTCTATGACAGCAGGTCAGATGCAGTGGCATACAACTGAAAGTGAAAAACAGCTGCAATCATCGGTGGTCACGTGTAGACAATTTGCATACTGCCGTCGTCTACAGTATGCAAACTGCCTGCACGTCACACTGTATCTGAACTGTCTGTCACAGACAGTTCTTCCTCCCCCCAACCCGAATACCTACTAGCACGCTGGGAGCCCACCCCAGTGTGCTCATGCACTCCCCCCACCTACACATTGTATGGCCGACGGCTCTACTGCCCTCCCCAAAAAAAAAAAAACAGACTTCCAGGTACCACACTGGGAGCCCACACAGGCGTGGCAACAGTCCGTCATCTGTAAGACCAATGAGAGTGCCCAATCCCTCGTCGGCTCCACTGTCCCCCCCCCCAAAACAACCTTCCAGATGCCACGATGGGAGCCCGCCCCAGTGTGGCAACAGTCCCGTGTCGTTTTCCTGAAAAATGGAGAGAAAAAAAAAAAGAAACCTGTACGAAAAAACGTTCCCTCGTTGACTATCTCGCGCCTCCCCCAATCCGTGCCCACCCTCTGTGCACCCACCTCCCCGCACACCCCCCTCACCCATACTTACCTCCGGAGCCCAGTGCGACAATCTTCGGTGGACCGGGAACACGTCTGCATTTTTCAAAGCCGACTGAACTGTAGAAATGCCGGTAAATTGTAGAATTACATAAATGGGGTGTTTTCAACTTTGGTTCATATCTCGGCCATTTTTGGGAATTCTTTCACCAAATTTTCAACATGGGATTATTGGGACCCCACCTCATGAACTCAGTCACTGTCATTTTGTTATTCAGTCCCGAAAGGTGATTTCGCAGTCACTGCGCTGAACCAAGTAACAAAATGACAGTGTCACAATTCAAGAGGTAGGCCCTCCAAAACCCTACATTGAAAATTTGATGAAAAAATTCCCTAAATTTACTGTTTTACTAGTGTGCGTTGCGCAGTTCCTACACACGCTTGTAACTTCGCAAATTTTTTATATTTTTGCTCCAGATTTTCAACACTGCCATTTTACCACACCTCCTTATGAGCAGTACAGCTGTCATTTTTCACATCTCGCCCAAAATGTGTTTTCACACATGTAGCACACAATGGCGCAGTCGATGGGCAAAATCTATGTTCGGGACAGATTAAGAAAATCACACACTGTTCATGAGCAGAGGTCTTAAAATGGCTATGTTGAAAATTTGGTGACAAAAGTCCATAAAATGACTATGTTACGAGTGTCCATTGCGCAGTTTCCACATACCCTCGTAAGTTCACGAATTTGTAATATTTTCAGTCCAGATTTTCTACAGTGGCATTTTTCCCACACCTCCATATGAACAGTACAGCTGTCACTTTTCACACCCCGGCCGAAATGTGTTTTTGCACTTCCGGCACAGAATTGCATGGTCGCTGTGGGAAATGTGTTCGAGACAGATTACGAAAATCACAGTGACACTTCATGAGCGGAGGTCCCAAAGTGCCTGTGTTGACAATCTGCTGTAAACAGTCCCCAAACTAATTATAGTTTCTACGCACGCTCGTGACTTCACCAGTTTTTTTATATTTTCACTACAGATTTTCAACACTGCCATTTTTACACCACCTTATGAACAGTACAGCTGTAATTTTTCACATCCTGTTTGAAATGTGTTTTTGCACCTGTGGTGCCAAATGGCGTAGTCACTGTGCAAAATCAGCTTTTGGCTAACAAACTGATATTGCCACTGTTCATGAGGTGGGGGGGGTCAAAAAAAAAAAAAAAACATGTTGAAAAACTAGAGTGAATATACCAATGAACGCCTGGGCCGTTAGGGTTTCAAACCTTAACACCCCACCCCGTAGAGACTGACTGGCATCAAGGGTGTGACTTGGGATTGTCGCCTGTAATGCTCATACCATTCCACTCCCACCCACACCCTGCAGCCAGTGACAGGCACTGAGGTGCACCTTGGATTCTTCGGCCCCAAAGTTCATCCCATTCTCCTATACTGCACCCATCTCACCGTATTTCCTTATGGAATGGGGTGAGCATAAGGCCCAAAGACCCCAAGGCACACCGTGACACTTGTCAGTGTCTGCAGGGTAGGGTGTGGTGAAATGGCATGGCCATTATGCCCGATGCCCCAAAGGCACACCCCAATGCCGGTCAGTCTCTGCATGGTGGTGGTGGGGTTGGCTTCACTTCAGTACTTCACTGCCTTTCCTATTATGCAGCTCTCTAACTCCTACACTACCAATGCCAATGCCAGCAAGCAAACATTCAGCATTGACAAATGCTTGTTATTTTTCAATTTGTGAGGAACTTCATCTTTGGAAGCTTTATTTTTTTGGCTAGGAAATGTAGGGTTCCTCAGCACCTCAGCTTGCATTTGTATTGCTTTTAGATGGCCCCTCATCAGAAGCCTTTGATTTATCCTCAGCCATTATAATCAAAGGTTTGTTTCTAAGTTGGCAATTTTATTTCTATTTCATTTTTGTTGACCGGGTAAGTGTACTAGACAAATCCTGCCTATTTTCAGGCACAACCCGGGGGAGGGGGATGCAGATGAATGCCAACTGATCTTGAACCAGATTAAGCTGTTGCCATTTTTAGTGAATGAGGGAAATTTGATCAGGACACCGGGGAAATTCCCCTACCTACTCTTTTTGATAAGTGCCATGGGATCTTTAACATCCACCTGAACTATCACCAATCCAGGCAGATGGGACCTCTGTTTAACGTCTCATCTGAAAGGAAGCGATCAATTTCAGTATCCTGTAGAGCCACAGAAAATAGGCGCCTGCCTATCTTTTACTGCTGCCAACATGGCAGGAGGCAGAAATGTAAACAAAAACAAAGGACAACTTGGCACATTACGAGGTGATAGTACAATGCCGTTGGGAAAGAGTACCAGGGACATGCTCAACAGAGCACAGGGAATAAACCGACGAAAAAGGGCATTTTAACATAATACTGCTGCTTTAAGTAATGCAAACCAAGTTCTGGACCTTACGAACAAAGCGCATGTTTCTGTGAAATGTCATCCGCCAGTCCTGCCCCCGTTAATCAACTCTATTTTAAAAGTGCTATTTTTTGTTTTGTGTGTAGTACTGGGATCTATACCAGTGCCAATCTTAATAGAAAAACCCAGTAACATTGGTCAACTGCGCACAGGTTGCTGTTGAATCCTTACAGACAGTCCTGTGACAGATGATACCTTGGGTCCAGTTTCTTTAATATCTATGGGTTTCTCGTAACTGCCAATCCTGAGAGAAACCCCCAAGCACTGTTGAGGTTTGAATTCCAATGGGGTGCCTCGCAGTAAAACCCACGAGGTCTGAGGTCTGACATAAACAAGACAACTGTCCCTAATTTGACGGTTCCTTCAAGAATTGGGTCAAAAAAGGGAGGAACCATCGAAATTAAGCACCTGCAGTAAAAATAGCAACAGAAATGAACAGTCGCTGCAAAAATAAAGTCAAAATAGAACAAATTTGCTCTAAAAATAGAAAATTAGCGCAGCGCTAACAAAAATATAAATACACTCACTCGGCACACTAATAAAATTGAAATATGAGGAAAACTTTACCTAGATAAGTGCTAGGGGGCTGTCAACAAGGAAAGTTGAGAGGGACCTCAGGGGCAAAGTTGCTCAGTCCAGCAGAGAAAAAATTCTGAAGCCTTCAGCAGCTCTCACTCAGCTCACTCCCCTTCATGTCTTTTGATTGGCTATGACCCTAAGCTAATTTACATAAAAATTCTCTTAAAGGCATACTTCCGAGGCAGCTGCACCTAGCCAGCTAACTGCTAAAGTTACTGACGCTAAATGACTCCTGGAGTAAGAAAACCTTATCTGGGAAAATATTTTTGGCAGGATTGCCCTTTGGGAGAATCCTCATCCCAGCTACCCCTTTTTCCAAGGGTTCTGACAAGTTTTTTGTGCCCTTGTCTGTCACTTCAGGAACATTGCAGGTCTCTTGTGGAGTCTTTTTCCCTTTGGGGAAGGCTTTTCCTGGAATTCCACTAGGATTTTTTCCTCTATTAGCAGTGGTGGCTAAAACCACTCTAGAAAATGTTTAACTACCCAACAATACTTAAGGATAACACATTCCTTAGGAAATCCTAATTATTATGTGTTTGAAACGTTCTCTTTAGGCTTTTGCCAATGTGGCTTGTTTTTTGGAAATTCAGTAGTTACTAAGGAATGTTCTTAGCACATTGCTACAGCAGTCTAAGCCGAAGTGAAACAAAAAAGAAGCTGGGCACACACCAAGGCTGAAAATAATTAAAGGGTTTTATTTAGCTAATTGTACTATCATGGCAAACTGCAGGGCTAACACCCCGACGTATTGACCCAGTCACATGGATCATCCTCAGGGTTAGCCCAGTAGTCTGCCTTGCTTGTGCTATTGGCCAAACAAAACCCTTTGATTATTTTCAGCCTTGGTGTGTGCCCAGCTTCTTTTTTGTTTCAGTTATACGTTTCTCTAGCTGGAGCACCTTTAAGGGCTTGATGTGCTCTCCCTCATTTGTTATCTGCTACAGTCTGAGCCAAAGTGACTGCGTGTTTGACACATAAAATGTTACTCGTTTATTTTTGCCTTGCATGACTGGGGCTAAGGGGAAAATGTTTTGTATCTGCCATGAGGTATCTTGTCCTCAGCCTCGAATGGTACACAACTGGTTATCGTGCATACACTTCTCACTTTAGTGCTGCACATTTCTCGAATGTGCACTTCTCTTCAAGCTATCTACATGCTAGCAAATACGGATCAGCTTTGGAATGGTTACTAAAGTAAGGAGGCAGCAAGGCACCAGATAAGGGTGTCCTTTAACGCTTCTAGGTGGCCTACTGGTCAGTAGCTTCTGTCAATTACCTCAAACAGATATGGAAGTCCGTATTTTTTTTTTTTTTTTTATATGGACACAGTTTGTTGTTCACCAAGTAATACATTTTTCATGTTAACTGTTTTGAAGTTTTGCTTAAAAATCTTAGAGCATAGCACGGCAGTAGTACTACCCCTTTCTATGCTGGCAACCCATATTCTGTGTTAGGGGATGAGTGTGGGCCGCCGGGGAGGAAGGATTAAGCATCCCAGGAAATGCCCTCCTTTCTGTGGGAAGGGGGGAGAATGCTGTTTCCACTACACGCCGGCCAATTGGCAGAGACCAGTCAGCATCTCAGTCTGAAACATCAGAAGGGAGGGGCTGACTCCGGGTACCTGTCAAACATGCACGCCATCGCACACATGCGCAACCATGTCATAGCACACTGGCACACCAGGGGAAAAATAATCAAGGGAAAATGCTGGCCATCCAAGCGAGCACCCCCAGCAGGCTCACGCACAACCAACAAAGATGACCGTGAGAAGGTCAGTGACAGGACTTGGGGAATTACAACACCACCAGAGCGAGAAAAAGCTTGGTGGTGGTGGTGGGGGGTCTTGTGTAGAATGTGGGACAGCACCTCTGAGAAAGTTTTGTGAAGTAAAATTAGGGCCTGTTCTTCATAGTGTGGGGCATTCGAGTGGTATGCACAGTTGCATCGGCTACACCTATGCCGTCTTGGACCAGTCTCCAACCACTAGCCCTCACATCCCTTTCAAAGGGGAAAATCCCTTTCCTCTACCACTGTGATGCAGGAGCTGCCAGACCAGCTCTCCTCCCATCCCCTCAGTTCACCCGCCAGCTACTCGGACTAGAAGGAAGAAGCCAGTGGTTCTGTGGCCCCTCTCCCAGTCTTCCTGCACCACCGGCAGAAGGATTCAGACCTTCTCAGATGGGACTGTACACTTCCAGCTATAAGGGACAGCTTGCAAATTAACACCGCAAAGTGGGAATCTGTGGTGAAGATACTCTTGAAGATCTGGAGTTCTGGTAAGTAACTTCTCCTTTTTCTCCCCCCAATCAATTTTCAGTCTTTTTGGGGACAGACAGTCTAGTAGGAAAGGTCAAAAATAGTATAAGAATCATTCAAAATTTGAGGGGAAAAAATGCAAACTGGCCTATAGGTAGATTTCTGTATGCTCCTTCATATAGTGATCTAACAATGTTTAGGAGTTGCAACCGGGGGTTTTATTCATATCAGGCTAGTAAAATATTGCAAAAATTGTTCAAAATGTGAAAAAAGCTTGTTTTCCTTAAAAGCAGGACACACATGATCTGATGGATCCCCATTTGGACAGTCTTTCTGGAGGCAGCTGAATCATTCAAAGAGTTGATCAAATGTGGTTGCAGAAAGGCTTTCAGACGACCATGCAATGTGTTTCAATGCCTCACTTCCATGTGATGATCTGTGTGCTTGTGCAGGATCATGCTACAGAGACAATGATAGTGATACCTAAGTATTTTGGCAATTTTTGCAGACAATTAAAATTCTGATTGTGTTCATCCCTTAACTGTAGCAGGTATTTAATATTGAAATTGTGTAACCTGATTTATGTGTGATCACAGAATGTTATTTGTGTGACGTTAAAGCTACCAACTTTCCGAGGCCTAAAACTGGGACGGTCCATCCTAACCAAGACCTCACCCAACACCGTGTCACTCCCACGGGCACCGCCACAGACAGCGCTGCACACAATTACATTTTGCAGCTTGCTCTGGCAAAGCCGCCCCACAGTAACGCCAGCAGCAAACATCCAAATTAAAACAATACATCATTCTGCTGCACCAAGTTCCAAATCATGATGTACAGAAAGTTCATTAGAAGCAAACCTGCGTTAAATTGTGATCAGACATTCGAGCTGCATGTATTGCTCCTCCTGACTGTTCCATCCAACCCGCTTACACTCACCTCATTTGCTGAGCAAACTTCACTTCAGTGACTCCCACCACCACACCAGATCGTTTTCACACACTTCCCCACAGCTGATCAGGTTCAGGTACCATGGTTCACTGCTGCCAGTCTCTTCTCTATCAGGAGTCCCTCTTATCTGCTCGCAAGCAGACGTCCACATGCACTTATCTGCACTACTACCTAGTCTAATCTAACAGGAAGGGACATGCTTTACTGTGCTCCCACTGATATGCTTGGGGTGCGACACAGGAGCAGGGATTGAAGTTGCAAACTGTTATCCAGTCTGAGCAGCACCACAGTGGTGCTGAAATAACTGTCACTCACGGATTAGCAGACAGCGAAAAAAAAAAATAAAAAATAAAGGGGGGGGGACAAGTAAGCAAAAACCAGGACAAAAGTGACATTTTGCAAAACTTGTGGGGACACTGGGACATGCTGCCTAAAATAGGGACTGTTCTGGGAAAATAGGGACTGTTGGTAGCTTTATGTGAAGTACACTTTTGTGAGATAATGACTGTAAACATACTGTATCCTGTTTCCAATTCGTTACCATTTCAAGTTATCTTTTTAAAAGTTTATCTTTAAAGATATATCTGGAATACAGATTTCTAGAGATATGAGTGGTTGCTTGTTTTTAGATGCCAGCACATCTCTACATCAGTTATTTGTATACTTCAAATTGTACAATAATTGTGAACATTTTTCCACACGATACGTGTAAGATAGTGTATGGTACCCCTTACAGAACAACGCTATTCTTACACCAAGTGGTTACTGTGACATCAAGGACCTCGAGATCGAAGCTCAAGCGGTCCCTTTGACGTCATAGTAGCCACGAGGTGTCAGAAGAGAGTCATGTATCAGGGCTACCATACAATATTCTATATAGTGTATGGCATACAGAAGCCCAGAATCGCGTATTTTTTTTTGTTTTCAGCACCCAGTCTCTCTGCTCTGCCACCCGCATTTCAACAACCACCCACCAGCCAACACACACACACACAAACCCTTCACTCGCCACTGGACAAAAAAAAAAAAAAAAAAAAAAGCACTGATGGAGTTGCTTGTATTGTGACATCCATACTAACACAGAACGAAAAGTCGTTCTGTGTTAGTATGGACATCACTACTGCAGCAGAATTACTTTTTATGGTGAACGGATCTCCATACCACAATCGTGTTCCTCTATACACTATGAGATTAATTTCAAGCCAAAGGCAGGGGTCGAAATTGGCACTTGCCTAGCCAATGCCAGTAGATTCTGCATCAGGCTAGAAAGATTTTCCTTTAGCGCTGTGGGCTTGTACTGAAGAAGGTAACATTTCAATAAGAACACCAGCTGGGCCAGTGGAAAAGTCTGTGGGACTAGCTGAATTTCCTAGTCACTAGCCCTACTGGCTAGTGGCTGCAAAACAATTTCAACCCCTGAAAGGTCTGCATTCTTGGTTTAAAGTAGTGATGCAGGTGTTCACTTACAAGGGGAATCTTTCCTGAGCTCCTTAAGGAGGCAGTGGTGAGGCCCCTCTTGAAAACAAAGTCGCTAGATACGGACTGCCTGCCAAACTACAGACCCATCCATCCATCTCTAACATACCCTTTTTGGGGAAGGTTATTGAGAAGGTGGTGGCTTTACAGCTGAAGGCTCGCTTGTTAACTCATGACATCTATGACCCTCTCCAGTCAGGCTTTAGGAAAAGTCACAGTACTGAGACAGTCCTGGTTCGAGTGCTTAATGATCTCCTGGTGGCGAGGCAGGGATAGAAGAGAGCAGTCCATTCTTCTTCTCCTTGATCTCTCGACTGCCTTTGATACTGCGGACCATGGGATGCTTCTGGATCGCCTGCAGGTTTGTTGTGGACTCTAGGGTGGTCCTCAACTGGTTCCATTCTTTCCTTGCTGGCAGGACGCAAAGGGTGATCTTAGGGGCTTTCCCCCCTCGACCACTGCCCCTGCCGTGTGGGGTCCCACAGGGTTCCATTTTGTCCCCCCTTTTGTTCGCGGTGTATATACTACCATTAGGGGACATTATAAGACAGTACAGACTGCATTTTCATTGCTATGCTGATGATACCCAGCTGTACCCGCCTTTTGCGCCCGAACAACAGGTTGTGGCCTTAGTTTTAATCAGTGCCTTGCTGAGGTCCAAGACTGCATCACTGCCACCTGGCTGAGATTAAAGCCAGATAAGATGGACGTTCTGTTGCTGGAACCAGGTCGCCCGAGGCTTGGTGTGCAGGCTCATCAAGACACCGGTCTTAGGCTGCAAGACTTCCAGTTTCTCACCTCTTCTATGAAGAAACAGCTTGACACTGTGCTGGATAGCGGCCTAACACTTGAATCTCAGGGGTCAGCCATAATCTAGAGCGTTTTTTACCACCTTAGAAACATTGCCAAGATTAAACACTTGATCACCTCAGGTGATCTGCCATCACTAGTCCATGCTCATGACATCATGGCTTCATTACTGCAATGCCCTTTACCCAAGGCTATTGGGGGGCTCATCTTTGCCACCTACAGCTAGTGCAGAATGTGGCATCCAGGACGCTGACTGACCTTCCGACGTCATGTCATATTACGCCTGTGCTGCGCCCTCTGCACTGGCTCCCAATTAGGTGGCGGATCACCTTCAAGGTCAAGTTACTGACCTATAAAGCCTTATATGGTCTGGGTCCGGTTACCTGCAAGACCTCCTACAGCCCTACCACCCTTCTCGTCCCCTCCGGTCAGACAAGTGATTCCCAGGGTTTATTTAAAATCATCCAGCGTGCGGGCTTTTTCAGCTGCAGTGCCTACCCTGTGGAATTCACTGACTCAGTTGCTTAGAAAGGCCCCCACGGTTAGTGCCTTCAAGAAAGATCCGAAGGCCTTTTGCTTTCTTCTCCTTTTAATTCATTATATTTAATCTATCTTTTTTATGTTCATCTTAGTTTAAATTCTGTCTGTACTATATGGGTATCTATAAAGCACCTAAAGACATAATGAAATAGATCGCTCTAACAAATTAATAAACTACACTGAAATACAAAAAGTTATTTGGTGTAATTTGTCAAAATCTGGAAGCATATTCGTGGATCAATGAGTCATACATATGGCGAGTGTTTTTCATGTACTTGTACATTAACTGTTTTGCCCCCTTAATGTTATCAGCTCATGTCCTGCTTTTATTTTAAGGAAAATGTAAAAATCTACTTATATTCCAATTTTCATGCATTTTTCACAATTTTTGCAATATTCTGCTAGACTTCAGTGCCCCTTACCCGTAGCCGACTTATCATATGGCCATGAAGTAGGTAAACCATGGGGCACTAACCAGGATCTTGTGGCTTGCTTCAGACACAGTTGGGACATTTATGTGCATGCACATTTTGCCTTTTTTTTTTGGGAGACTTGGGTTGTTTTTATTTGCTTCTGTTTTACTCTCAAACAGACTTTCAAAAAAGCCAGCCCAGTGGTGTAGATGGCTGAGGCACTGTGCGTCTCACCTCTTACCATGCCGGCAATGTCAGTTCAGGAATGAGCTCGGGGCGTCGGGGAGGATTAAGCATCCAGACAGCTCTCCTCTCTCAGGGTGAGGTGGTCTGCCGACTCGGCCCTTGACTGCACCCGGGTGCAGGCCTGAAGGGAGCGCCAGCAGCCTGAGCAACATGAAGGAAGGGGCCGCAGTTCCGAAGCAGCCCTGCCACCTGCCTCCACCCTACACTGTCACCTAGCCACCAGATGATCCAGATGAGAGCCATCGGGTAAGGGGAGGATGGCCATCCCCTTCCCAGCCGTGACACAGCAGGTAATATGTGGGGACCAGAGATGGGTCTGCTGAGATGGGTGCCAAGCGGGAGGGGACAGGAACAGGGCAGAAAGCCTACCCATGGTAGCCACCAAAAGGAATATGGAAAAGGGGGAAGATACTAAAATAAATAACCGAATCTGAAAAAAAAAAAAAAAAAAAATAAAACCAAAACTGTGCATGCACTTGACTTGTTTTTCACCTATTTTCTTTTCTTTTCAATCATTACTCAACAGTTCTTCAATTACCACGTTACCACCCTTCCGCACGACCACAAAAACAACTTTTAATTCCAACCTGAAACGTTTTTTGGATATAAACGAATTTCAGGTAGTAAAGTTTCCACTTATATTGTCATGAGGGAGGATGGTAACTTGCAGACTGGCAAAAAATTTTTTTTAAA
The DNA here is from genome assembly GCA_016271365.2 of Neoceratodus forsteri. Classification (NCBI taxonomy): domain Eukaryota; kingdom Metazoa; phylum Chordata; order Ceratodontiformes; family Ceratodontidae; genus Neoceratodus; species Neoceratodus forsteri. The sequence continues at coordinate 428,154,120 of CM028138.1, forward strand.
AACATAGCCATAAGTAAAAAAAAAAAAAAAATCAAAGTAAACAGCAGTCCATGCATATGCACAGTTCACGATTTTTTGGGACTTTTTCCCCCAGAAGAGTAGACTACCCGGTTTCAAGATGGTGGCTGGCCAAGGAGAAGGGAAGGCTGTCCCAGTAGCCCACAGAGGGACCCGAAATCTCATTTTGTTTTAGAATGAGTGTGGGGGAGAGAGGAGAGTGGTTTGGCAGAAGGTTACAAGTACAGGTGGGGAGACAGATGTGGTGGTGATAGTTACCAACGTGGTGGGGGATGGTCTTCCCACTGCCAATAAAGTGGCAGACAAGCACCTTTAGGGGAGAAAAAGACACACACAACAGTGATAGTACGGATGGCAGGGATGGTCACCAGACCGACTGTCATGCAAGTGGAGCAATGGTGGCTCACTATTGGCTCCAGAGCCCTAAGGGGAATTATGCAATGGCAAGAAAATGTCTGGCTCTCCAATTGGTCAGAATCTACCTTCACCAGTGATGTTATCTGAGCACACCACCACTGTATTAAGCTCCAGCACCAACCCAACCTCACATAAAAACAAAACCAAAAATAAAAAATTAACACCCCTACATCTCAGAGCCATCATGGGATTGTCAGTCCAATGCACCCCACAAATCACAATGCCTAACTCCACCAACTCAAAAGTGCCGCCAAGACTAGCTTAAAAAAAAAAAAAAAAGAAAGGCAGCCGCTGTAACCAGCTTTACACAAACCCTGATAAAACATTTTCAGAGTGCGTGCTTTCCTCGCAGTTCACCGCTCTGCTGCAAGTGGCCACACACACTCCCGCTCTACAAGCGGCCTTCAGGCAAACCACCACTTTTCCCACTCTCACAACACGTGGAGAACAGCATCTGAATTCTGAAAAAGCTGCTGCTGCCAGCGACTTGACAAAGTACCTCAGCGGACAGCTTCCTATCCCCACTCCTCTGTTGATGACTGAGGTCACACACAAGCTTCAGCACCTGCTCCTCTCAGCTGAACCATTTTTCCCAAACCAATGGCAGGCAGCGGGACCAACAAAACTACAGGCCAAGAGAGACAGACCTGGGGGTGGGGTTGCACACAACTAAACAAACAACACAATTAAGAGTACACCCACTTAGCACCACCTAGTGGACATACAGAAAATATGAACTATTTTTATACGTCTCCACACTACAAAACCTGCTACAAAACTCTTTCAAAATATTTTATTTTTTTTTTTTATATAAATGCAAGCCACTGGCTCATAGCAGTAATGCACCACAGGGTGTGTGTCGTGCACGGATAATGTCACTTCTCAGGTATTGGACACACTTAGCCTACGGCCTCATTTTGAATATGCGAAGAGGCAGTGGCACATGAACTGCCCTTTTTTGAAGAAGTAGATCATTTTTATGGTTTATTTTGCCACTCCCTAGTCAAAAAAAAAACACTAACCCCAATTTCACCAAAACTGGTACATCAAGACAGCATGTGCCAGAATACATGCATAAGAAAACTTTACATAAATCCATCAAGGAATGGCCAAGATTTAAGTGGATGAAAATCATGATTTAACATTAAAGTGCCTACTGAGCCTTAACGATAGTAGAACTACCATGATACTGTATTTTACAAAGTTTCCCTGGATACTGGAAAATCAAGTGATTTTTTTCAGTTTCCAGCAAACAATGTCACAGCTGACATCAGCATAACTTGGTTACACCAAATTCCTCCATATGTGAAGTTCTGGATCGTCCTTTTTTTGTTGTTGTTGTTAACTGAAAACATTTCACAGGCTTTGTCTGTTCATGCTGCCTCTTCCTGCCTTAAGATCATAATCCTCTGCTACCACCACCATAACATGTTGCTAAGAAAATTATGTCACAAGCACAGAATTATGAGCAGATGGAAAAAAATGGCATCTGTGGGCAAAGAGAAAAAATCTAATTATCTTGACAATTCCTAGTTGCAGGATAAGCAACACCAGAGAAAGGAACTGTGTCCGGAAACCCCAGGTACAGCCATGAAAGCCTGCAGCTCAGTGGTTAGAGCATCGGTATGGTATTCTGGGGGCCTGGGTTGAATACCCATTAGGTCACATTTTCTCTCTCATGACAATTTGTGAAGAAAGACAGTTTTTTCACATGAATGTCTTTAGAAATAAAGATTCAAATGTCCTAAAATTTCCATGGGGGGAGGGATATTATGAAATTACGTCCAGCTGATGCAAACCATCATTGCTTTGCAGGAAACTGGGAAATTTATAAGTACATTATCTCAATGGTAATATTAGTGGCACACAATTAACGTTATTGCATCTAGTTTCAATTACCAGGTTTCAAGCTATATTACCATTTACACAAAGCTGCTATTCCACCATTTTACTATTTACTTTTACTCTAGTCTTATGCCTGCTTCCCCGATACTGGCAGCGTGTGCCACATGGTAATAGGAGGGTGCAGTAGCCTGTCTGGAGCATGGAGGGCAAAGACAGAAATCCATGATGGCTACAGCCCTAGAGTCAGCCCAACAGAGAAACAGGAGGACATACGCAGTGAGCGGTACAAAGAGTAAATTTAAAAACACAAAATAAAGATGGTTACACATTTGTCTTGAAACACTGGTTGCAGATTAAAAGTTCCACTACAGGTCAGACAATCAGCTTTGCTGTGCATGATGCTTGCAACTTACAGTAGGTTTGTGTCTCAAACTAGGAGAAGGAAGAGGAGAAATCGGCATTCCAGAGGTCATTCTTCTCCTCTGGGAGGAAGGGAGCCAGTCCCCACAACGATACTTCTCACAAAGGTGACCACAGGTGGCAGTGCAGCCAATGGACTTTGTGTGCAAGGAGGACACAGAGGTGTGCAAATCCTATTGCCCCCTGACGGGGCAAGTAAATTTCCTTGAAGGGCAAGTACAAAAGAGAGCTAATTTCATTGTAATGAATAGGGGCAAGTGAAAACTCAGTTACAGTCATGGCTGGGCAAGTCCTGAAAGTTTTGATTTGAACACCCCTCGGAGGACACCTGCTGGCTCTGCACTGGCACATGGTGGGATGTGCAAACTCTCGGGCCTTTGCCACCAATATTCTTGGAGGCAGGAAGAAATGAAGAAAAATACTCCCATGACAGGCAGGAGGCACTTTTGAGCCCATGCCACCACAAACCATAACAGATCCTGTTCTAGAGACAGACACCCCCGAAGGACACCCTCTCAAAGGGGTACCGTCATATGGCTGCTGAGGCTGGGAGATGGGTAGGGCCACGAGTGATGGAACTGAATAACAAAACAGTTTCACCATAAATGTACAAACCCCTACCTACTAACATAAGGTTGATCTGAAAGAACAGAGAAAAAAAAATAATGCAAGTATCAGAAAACTGGCTACAGGCACACAACCTTCCCTCCATTTTAATGCTTTACTGCCCTAATTCTAAGTACTGCATAATACTAAATTAGAAAATATATATATATTGTTTTAAACCACACACACTGCCAGTCACTATGCCAGTCCTGTTGCTGCCTATAAAGGCCAGTGTTTCAGAAGCATACCTTCACTGCATTATTCCATCACATTTTCACTTTACTCTGAATTGTATTTGTCCAACAATTCCTTTTCCAGTTCCTTATCTACAGATTTTCATTGTAAATAAATCCTATACTCGGAATGCGACTGTAAAAAAATACAGAAAAGTAGCACCCCCCGTCACTTGTGTGTCCTTGCAATTTATATGCTGGGGCTAGATAAACTGTGTGAAGAAACCAGCAACGCAAATTATATCGGTTAAAAACAAGTCCCTTATGATTTCTGTTAAGTATGATAAATGAAGAATTTTTTTTATTCGTACACGCGCACAAAAATACAATGTAAAAATCGACTGGGTGTCACCAACTGTACAGGAAGACGTGTTATCACTTTTGTAGAAGTAGGGAAAAAAACAGACATCACACCAACACGAAGCAAAGTAAAATTATGCTAAATTCAATTAATACAAATAAAAATGTTATACTGCGTCACAAAATAACAGGAAAAAGGGCCAGGGGAGAGCCACTGAAATACACACACCTGCAGCTAGTGCGGGTATTTAAAGAGCAGCCACGCAGGCGCTCGCGCACCCCTAGAGTCCGTTAAATCCCCCCGCCCCTCCCTCGCGTACCCCTCGAGTCCGTAAATCCCCTCACCCCCACCCCGGGGACTAGCGTCTTCTTCGCGCGCCCTGAACCGGTAGAAGCCGGCAGTCTGCGGGCAACAAGAAAACTGTGACGCACTCCCTGTGTGAGAGAGAGACACACACACATAATATACACACACACCTCCTGTCAGCTGGCAAGGGGAGGGGGTAGCCAGCCGAGAGGAGGGGGCAAATCAATATCTTAATAACCCCTTCCGCGGCCCACTGACAGGCTCCCCCAAGCCGCTAGCAGACTCCGCTCGTATTCCGAGGTTGACATTTTCTCCCCTGTAGTGAAGTTTAAAAAAAGGCCACTTACAGTCTACCCTCTCCGCTCGGCGCGGCGGCCATTTTCAAACAGCTTCCACAGTATAACTAGGGCTACCGCGAGATGTTTGCCAGAGTCGCGTATGCCGGTAGCCCCGCCCACTCGCCTTTCCCCTCAATAACGGAGCATTCTTTGGGGGGGAGGAGACCAGCCATTCGTTAACCCACCCCACCGTACCGTGTCTTCTTTGTTTTATTCGTATTGGCTATATGGCTGCCAATTAGACGTGTGTCATGCTATTTTGTAAACCGCGCTCTTGCTGTTCTGATTGAGTGAGTCACTTGTCAGTCACGTTTCGCTGGGACGGGGTGACAACCTTTGCTAAAAAGCATAGCTCTGTATTTTAGTAGAACAACTGTGATCAGCAATTATTCCTAGCGTGCCGATTTGACAATTTATCTGTCAATCTAGATTGGGTGGGTGTATCTGAAGTGGCTGATGCTGTAGTTGCGCGGCATTAGAAACCGTGCATAAAATGCTTCAAAGTGTCACTTTGTTTGACCGGTAAACTTCACAGCTCTAGTTCTACACATCATTTCTGCACTCCCCCCCAACCTTTCAGGTGGAGCGCACACCTCTCAGCATTACTAGCTAGAAATGGAAGCGAGTTTTGCTGGCCCTAGGAAAACTCCCGTGCCTAGGGGTATTGTAGTTCACCAAAAGCTTCCCTGCACTAAAATCAGTTATTCATTTTTCTGGGGCATGGAAAAAAGATTGGGGGAAGGGGGACTTCAGAGAACCTGCCATGATGCAGTAAATACGCTCACAGGCTGACAGGTGTCAAAGCACTTGATGCTTACTGTACAGTTCTGTCAAAGTTCATGTGAACGCAATACTCCTGGATCCAAGGATCCCAATTCATTTGCTTTCAATTGATAATTGGTACAGTCCCATGTTCATCTCCTAAGACATTTGGTAATCTCCCGACCCAACTCCCAAACTGTTAAAGATTTATTTATGGAATTTTGGTAACCAAGTAGGCCCACAGAGACCTTGGATCCCTTTTTCAGGGGCGACCAAGAATTAATTACAAGTATTATTTACAAGCAAGTACAAGACCACAGGACGCTCACACAGTATAACCATAAGCAAACACAAGGGGATTTAAGTAAATACTGTACAAGGGTCCATCAAACAGTTTGCGTCCTGACACAGAAATACATGCGCTATGAACTTAGTATTATTTTATTTTACAACATAGTCTCCTTTCAGTTAAATACACTTAGTCCAGCGTCGTTCTAGCATTGCTATCCCCTCATGGTAGAATTAGATATCTTGGCTTCCCAGAAACCCCTCCACAGCAGCTATCATCTCTTTGTCAAAAGCAAATCTCTTTCCACGGAGTTCAACCTTCAATTTTGGGAACAGGTAGAAGTCTGAAGGAGCAAGGTCTGGTGAGTAGGGTATGTAAGGAAGCAGTTCATACCCACATTCTGTTGCAGCAGCCACTGCAATCTGTGCTGTGTGGGGTGAAGCATTGTCTTGCAGGAGCAAAACACTTCGCCTCAATTTTCCATGGCATTTGGCTTTGATGGCTTCTCTCAGCTTGTGCAGTTGTTCAGCACAGTACTCATCAGTTATTGTCTTTCCTTTTTCAAGATAATCAATCATGATCACACCTTCAGAGTCCCAGAAGATCGAGGCCATGATTTTGTCACTTGAGGCGGCCTGCTTGAACTTCTTTGGCATTGGAGATGCATGATGTTTCCATTGTTTGCTTTGCTGTTTAGACTCTGGATCAAAATGATGAACCCAGGTTTCATCCATTGTTACAATACGACTGATAAAGTTTTCTGGATCCCTCTTGTATTGTGCTAGAAGTTGGCTTGAAATGTCCCTTCTGGCTCATTTCTGATCAGTTGTCAACTTTCTTGGTACCTGCCTTACTGACCTTTTGCTGATGCACAGGTTTTTCAGTCAAGATTGATAATACTGCCCCAAAACTGATGCCTAAGGTTCCGGCTACATGCTGTATAGTTACTCGTCTGTCTTTCATCACCATTTGATGGACTGCGTCAATGTTCTCCTCAGTAGTCACCTCCCTTGGACACCCTGACCTGGGATCATCTTCAACACTTCTTCTGCCACGTTTAAATTCTGCAGCCCATTTACTGACAGTTGAATATGAAGGGGCTTCTGTCCCAAGTGTGTTGACCATATCCCCATGGATCTGCATCAAATTCATTCCTTTGATATGGAGGTACTCGATGATTGCTCTGATCTGTTTTCTCCTTCTCAAATGGTTATCACCCATCAAACTTTGTCCGACATGTACCTACAAAAGAAAACATTTGCTCATTGTATCAGGTCATATTCTATTCATATTAGTGTATGGTAAAAATGGTATGGTGTGGTAAAGTTTTATTCATATGAGTAGGAGTTTCAGTTGAGCAAAGCTCATTTACAATGAGGTCCTTTTTTACAATAGATACCACTACCTAAATTTGATTCAAAAAATAAACTATTACGAAAAAAACTTAAGTATACATAGTACACAGATTATAAATATCAATTAGAAAAAAACATTTTCAATAACAAAATACATAAATTCCATAATAACCAGTATCCCAGTTGGGGCAACACACTGAATTCCTATGTGCCTGATTTATCAACCATTTACCAAGTCTGCTTCTAATAATTTTACCCTCTGATGGTCTTCAATAGGAAGGCAGGGTATTCCATAGGTTAGGGCCCATTGTAAAGAAGTGGGATCTACCCACTTCAAGGTTGCATTTCCTTGGAAGAAATTTCAAGTCCAGAGGCTGATCTTAAACTTGCCCTAATTTTTCTGTATGTAAGGTTAATAGATAACCTGGCACTAGATTTTTGTTATGTTTATACATAAACATAGCTACTGTATGTTATAGTTTTCTCCGATCCCTTTAACTTTAAACAACCCAATTTTTTTAATAGGTTACAGCTATGTATCATGTGTGGGGTGTCAAGGATGAAGCAGGCAAATCTATTGTACATTACATTGAGCTTTGCCAGCTCCATACTCGAGGCATCAGCAAACATTAAGTCACCATAATCAGAGAGGGGTAATACCGAGTATTTGCTACATGTTTTCTGGTTTCTTTATCCATACATGATTTATGTTTATAAAAAATTCTCAGACCTTTTCTAGGTTTTTCAATACATTGTCTGTATGGACATTCCTTTTGAACTTGTCCTCCAACCAAACCCCTAAATATTTATAGCTTCGTACTAGTTGTAATGTTTGATTTTCAGAAGTTAAAATTCGTAATGCAAAGGAAGAAGAGTCTACCCATTTTTCCCCGTGAAAAAGCATAACCTGAGATTTTTTGTCGTTAAGGGCCAATCTGGAACTGCAAAAATAATCTTGAAGTTGATCAAAAGCTAATTGTAATTCAAATTCAATGAGTGATACTGTTGGACTTTCAACGTATAACACAGTGTCATCAGCATAAAGGTGATATTTGATTTGGGGAGACATCTTAGGAAAATTGTTCAAATAAATGTTAAACAATACTAGACCTAAAATTGAGCTCTGGGCAACTCCAGACAAGATGGGAACTAAACTAGACCTTCGTTTGTTATAAAACTACTAGTTGCTGGCGTCCTCTTAAATAAGAACCGAACCACTACCACAGCTTACTGAGAAAGCAGTAGAAGACTTGGTTGGCTGGCCAAGGCACCTAGCTTCACCTGAGCGTTTTCCTTCTAAGACTGCTTGAAAGGCAGAGTAGAGAAACTTACCAGAGCAAGGGAGAAGGATTAAGATTTAGTTTGGCTAAGCAGATTTACTGTGTGGTGTTTTTATTTTTTACTCACAGGGATTGCTACTGTTTGTTGCTAACATTTCATTGCTTTATTTTTTCTCTGATTCAAATTGTTGTTGCTGGTATACCTTCTTCTGCATTATTACAAGGTGTGCCTACAGGTGTGTGCTAACAGATTACTCCTGTAATCTTCTGATTCAAATTGTCTTTTGCAAGGTATATCTTCTGTTACTGCTTTATTTTTCTCTGGAGCAAAGTGTTTCTACAGCGTATATCTTCTCTGAAATTACTGTATTACAGGTGGAGCTACATTTTTGTGACTTTTTTATCATTGGGCTAAGCAAAATTATTGTTTGACACTGTGTTTTATTTTATTCTTGTTTGTTGAAAAGGTTTGTTGTCTCAGAGGTGTTTCAGTCTCCTTCTCACATTGAAGGAGCTAATTGCTTTTCCTCCCACAGCTCTTCCAAAGGATTAGGGTGTGTATGTGGGTGGAGCTGGCAAACTGTCAGTAATTTCCAACAGAAAGAAGGGCTAAAAGTCAGGTTAGTTGATATCTTGGAGGTAGAAGACTTGGTTTGCTGGCCAAGGCACCTAGCTTCACCTGAGCTTTTTCCTCTAAGACTGCTTGAAAGGCAGAGTAGAGAAACTTACCAGAGCAAGGGAGAAGGATTAAGATTTAGTTTGGCTAAAGATTTACTGTGTGGTGGTGTTTTTATTTTACTCACAGGGATTGCTACTGTTTGTTGCTAACATTTCATTGCTTTATTTTTCTCTGATTCAAATTGTTGTTGTTGGTATACCTTCTTCTGCATTATTACAAGGTGTGCCTACAGGTGTGTGCTAACAGATTACTCCTGTAATCTTCTGATTCAAATTGTCTTTTGCAAGGTATATCTTCTGTTACTGCTTTATTTTTCTCTGGAGCAAAGTGTTTCTTACAGCGTATATCTTCTCTGAAATTACTGTATTACAGGTGGAGCTTACATTTTTGTGACTTTTTTATCATTGGGCTAAGCAAAATTATTGTTTGACACTGTGTTTTATTTTATTCTTGTTTGTTGAAAAGGTTTGTTGTCTCAGAGGTGTTTCAGTCTCCTTCTCACATTGAAGGAGCTAATCGCTTTTCCTCCCACAGCTCTTCCAAAGGATTAGGTGTGTATGTGGGGTGGAGCTGGTAAACTGTCGTAATTTCAACAGAAAGAAGGGTTAAAAAGTCAGGTTAGTTGATATCTTGGAGGTAGAAGACTTGGTTTGCTGGCCAAGGCACCTAGCTTCACCTGAGCTTTTTCCTTCTAAGACTGCTTGAAAGGCAGAGCAGAGAAATTTACCAGAGCAAGGGAGAAGGATTAAGATTTAGTTTGGCTAAGCAGATTTACTGTGTGGTGGTGTTTTTATTTTCTACTCACAGGGATTGCTACTGTTTGTTGCTAACATTTCATTGCTTTATTTTTCTCTGATTCAAATTGTTGTTGCTGGTATACCTTCTTCTGCATTATTACAAGGTGTGCCTACAGGTGTGTGCTAACAGATTACTCCTGTAATCTTCTGATTCAAATTGTCTTTGCAAGGTATATCTTCTGTTACTGCTTTATTTTCTCTGGAGCAAAGTGTTTCTTACAGCGTATATCTTCTCTGAAATTACTGTATTACAGGTGGAGCTTACATTTTGTGACTTTTATCATTGGGCTAAGCAAAATTATTGTTTGACACTGTGTTTTATTTTATTCTTGTTTGTTGAAAAGGTTTGTTGTCTCAGAGGTGTTTCAGTCTCCTTCTCACATTGAAGGAGCTAATCAGCTTTTCCTCCCACAGCTCTTCCAAAGGATTAGGTGTGTATGTGGGGGTGGAGCTGGTAAACTGTCAGTAATTTCAACAGAAGAAGGGTTAAAAAGTCAGGTTAGTTGATATCTTGAGGTAGAAGACTTGTTTGCTGGCCAAGGCACCTAGCTTCACCTGAGCTTTTTCCTTCTAAGACTGCTTGAAAGGCAGAGCAGAGAAACTTACCAGAGCAAGGAGAAGGATTAAGATTTAGTTTGGCTAAGCAGATTTACTGTGTGGTGGTGTTTTATTTTTACTCACAGGGATTGCTACTGTTTGTTGCTAACATTTTATTGCTTTATTTTTCTCTGATTCAAATTGTTGTTGCTGGTATACCTTCTTCTGCATTATTACAAGGTGTGCCTACAGGTGTGTGCTAACAGATTACTCCTGTAATCTTCTGATTCAAATTGTCTTTTGCAAGGTATATCTTCTGTTACTGCTTTATTTTTCTCTGGAGCAAAGTGTTTCTTACAGCGTATATCTTCTCTGAAATTACTGTATTACAGGTGGAGCTTACATTTTTGTGACTTTTTTATCATTGGGCTAAGCAAAATTATTGTTTGACACTGTGTTTTATTTTATTCTTGTTTGTTGAAAAGGTTTGTTGTCTCAGAGGTGTTTCAGTCTCCTTCTCACATTGAAGGAGCTAATTGCTTTTCCTCCCACAGCTCTTCCAAAGGATTAGGTGTGTATGTGGGGGTGGAGCTGGCAAACTGTCATTAATTTCCAACAGAAAGAAGGGTTAAAAAGTCAGGTTAGTTGATATCTTGGAGGTAGAAGACTTGGTTTGCTGGCCAAGGCACCTAGCTTCACCTGAGCTTTTTCCTTCTAAGACTGCTTGAAAGGCAGAGTAGAGAAATTTACCAGAGCAAGGGAGAAGGATTAAGATTTAGTTTGGCTAAGCAGATTTACTGTGTGGTGGTGTTTTTATTTTTTACTCACAGGGATTGCTACTGTTTGTTGCTAACATTTCATTGCTTTATTTTTTCTCTGATTCAAATTGTTGTTGCTGGTATACCTTCTTCTGCATTATTACAAGGTGTGCCTACAGGTGTGTGCTAACAGATTACTCCTGTAATCTTCTGATTCAAATTGTCTTTGCAAGGTATATCTTCTGTTACTGCTTTATTTTTTCTGGAGCAAAGTGTTTCTTACAGCGATATCTTCTCTGAAATTATTACAGGTGGTGCTTTACAGGTTTTACAGTTTTATCTAACATGATAAGCTTTCAGGTTACTGCATTTGTTATTGACTGATTGTTTCTGCTCTTACCTCCTTGTTCTTTCGTCCGTGGTTCTTCTTTTAGGCAGGAAGGGCCCAGCCACCCACCCCATCCCCAACCACCCCACGCTCACACTCCTTTTATAGGGTACCACAGTTGTGACATTTCCTGTGGCAGAGCAGGAAGGGCGGATCAGTGGAGCCCACAAGGTGATCTCATTTACAGGGGCACTAGTAATTTAACTTGTTATAACAAGTTAAACAAAGCACAGTTAAACCATTACTTGCATTTTTTTCCTTCTAATTACTCTGACTAGGTTACAAACCCAGCAACTTATTTGGAATGGATTTCATTAACTGCAGGTACTGTGGAACAATTTTCAGAAGGACAGTCTTACAGGATTTAGGACACTGTCCTACATGCTGGGCCTTGGAGATCTTAGGGCTCAGCTCCGGCAGCATGGGCAGAGATTGCACGCCTCAAATTTCATATTGAAGAGGAAATACATTATAAGAACCACCTGCCATTTCCCCAGCATCCAACAGAAAAACCTCGACCGCAGAGGGTAGTTGGTCCAGGAGGTTGGCAGGTGGTTAGGAGGAGCAAATCAGGTGCCCCATCACTCTCTGCTCTCCAACACATTACCTCCAAAACCATATAAACACTACAAACAGGTATCTGCCTCTATCTCTGAAATCAAATAAAGAGGCAGAAGACACTGCAGAGCAGAACACTGCAGCACAGGAGCTAGCACAACAAAACTCACCCAAATCAGGAACCAAAACTAAACAAGCACAAAGGAAATCCAAAACTTCTGATCATAGGAGACTCCATGATTCGGGAGTTGATACCCATCTTCAGCTAGGGTGATGGTCAGATGTCTCCCAGGTACATCAGCATGGAGAGACACTGACCGATGACAAAATTGTTCACAAAGCAGGAGAAAACATTGATGTCCTAGTACACATAGGGACTATCGATCTGCCAGCCGTCAGTTGTGGAGACCAAGGAACACCTGACTAGGCTGGGTAACAAACTATCATCTATTTCGTCCGGCATCTCCTTCTCTGAGATCCTGCCAGTCTGGGAGAGGGAGCAGATGGACGAGGTCAGAGAAGGGAGATAGGGAGCTAAACACGTGGCTCAAGGACTGGTGCCAGGAAAAAGGACACAGATTTGTAGGGAACTGGCAACAGTTCTGGGAGCGAAAGTTCTTTAAATTTGATGGCCTGCATCTGACTAAAGAGGGAGTCAGTGCATTGGGGCAGAAGTTTGACGTCTTTGCAGAATATTTAAACTAGCAAATGGGGAGAGGGGTGCAGCACCCCATACGTCGAATGGGAAGAACACCCTTCCCCCCTCAGCTAGTGGTCAAACAGGAATTCAGCATGTTTGCCGCTCATTTGCATCACCAGGTAAGAAAAAAGGTTTGTCTCCCACACACGCACAGGAGTAATGCCAAACTTCACCCAACAACTAACACACCAAAATCTGGCCAATGGAAAATCATGTACAAATGCTCACAGCCTGGGAAATAAGATCCCAGACCTGCAGGCAATAATGTCAGAGGCTAAACTGGACATAGTAGCAATTAGTGAGACGTGGTTTACCAGTAACCACACTTGGGAGACTTCAGTACCTGGCTATGTATTGTTCAGAAGAGACCGAGGTGCAAAGGGGGGGAGAGGCCTGTATGTTAATGAAAATATCAAAGCTACAGAAATTCAGAACACATAAGGAGCCAGAAGAACTGTGGGTCACCCTGAAACAGGAAATGGGACAGCTATAAGAACTGGGGTTGTCTACAGGCCCCAGACCAGAGGAGGACATAGACACATTACTGTTAGAAGATATACAAAACATGACAGCTAAAGGGAGGTTCTGATAATGGGAGACTTCAACATGCCAGATACAGATTGGTCAATACCAGCAGGAACATCTGCCAGAACTAGACTCATAGTGGATTCCCTGCAGGGGAAGGCCTCAAACAACTGGTACAGCAACCCACAAGAGACAGGGCTATCTTAGATCTAGTACTGACTAACAAAGAAGGATCACAGATCTCCAGGTAGAAGGTCACCTGGGAGCCAGTGACCATCACATGGTATGGTTCAATTTGGCTACTACATCTAAATCATCCCATTCCAAGGCAAAAATATGGGACTTCAGAGGAGCTGACTTTGATAAGATGGCCAACAGAGTTAAGCTAGCCCTGGCAAAAAGAAACACAGGTGAGGGGGTACAGGCAAGTGGGCAAGCATTAAGGATGCAATACTTGAAGCAACATCCCATTGTGTTAGACAGAAAAGGAAGTGCAAAAGAAGAAGGAAACCACTTTGGTTCTCAAATACAGTAGCAGAAAAGGTCAGAGCCAAAAGGCTGGCCTTCAGGAAATATAAGGGAACACAGCGGGATGAAGATAGGGAGGCATACCAAACTGCCCTAAGGGAAGCAGGTAAGGCAGTAAGGCAGGCAAAGTCCCAAACTGAGGAAACACTTGCACAAACAGTAAAGAAGGTGACAAGACTTTCTATAGATACATTAGTGAAAGGAGAAAGTCCAGAGGGGTATTGCTGTTTAATGGAGAAAAGGGAGCATGTGAGGAGGAGGACCCTGTAAAGGCATCTATCCTAAATAGATACTTTTGCTCAGTATTTACTGAAGAGAAGGTAGGGCAGGGCCCACAGCTCAGCATCATGGACACAGGGGAGGGAGGTGAGCACTACCCCTTCACAAAAGAAAGGGTCCTACAAGAGCTTGCTAAGCTCAGGGTGGACAAGGCAATGGGACCTGATGGCATACATCCCAGGGTACTTAGGAGCTAAAGGAGGAACTAGCAGAGCCATTAGCAGAATTGTTTAGTGAGTGAGCACAGGAGAGGTCCCAGAAGACTGGAGAAGGGCTCATGTGATCCCACTCCACAAGAGTGGTAGCAGGGAGGAGGCAGGGAACTACAGACCGGTCAGTCTTACCTCAGTAGTGGGCAAGATTATGGAGGCACTCCTTAAGGAAAGGATAGTGCAACACCTGGAATCCATAGGGGCACAGGATCCAAGACAGCATGGGTTTACAAAAGGAAGGTCCTGTCAAACTAATCTCATAGATTTCTTTGACTGGGTAACCAGAGTGGTGGACCAAGGGGGAGCAGTTGATGTCGCCTACCTTGACTTCAGCAAAGCTTTTGACACTGTTCCACATAGAAGATTGATAAATAAGCTGGGTAGGCTCAGGGTGGGTCAGAAGTTGGTCAACTGGGTGGCAAACTGGTTGACGGGCAGAAAACAGAGAGTGGTGGTAAATGGTATACAGCCAGAAGAGATGCAAGTCACAAGTGGGGTACCTCAGGGATCAGTCCTGGGGCCAGTCCTCTTCAACATCTTCATTAGTGACCTTGCAGATGGACTAGAGGGTAAGGCTTGTCTGTTTGCAGATGACACCAAGATCTGCAACAGAGTAGATGATCCAGATGGGGTGGGCAGAATGAGAAGAGATCTGGATAAACTAGCAGAATGATCAGAAGAGTGGCAACTGGGATTTAATGCAAAGAAGTGCAAAATCATGCATATAGGAAGAGAAACCCTGAAGCCACCTATAGGCTGGGAGGAGTTGCTAGCAGTCACAAAGGAAGAAAGAGACTGGCATCATCATCACTGATGACCTAAAATCATCCAAGCAGACCTCTAAAGCAGTAGGTAAGGCTAGGGGTGTTAGTGTATTTGTAGGGTATCACAAGTCGTAAGAGGGAGGTAATAATCCCTCTGTACAAGACACCTGGTTAGGCTCCCATCTGAGTACTGCTGCAGTATTGGAGGCCACACCTTCACAAGGACATTAACCAAATTGAGGCAGTCCAGAGAAGGGCAACCAAAATGGTGCAAGGACTGCATCAGAAGACATATGAGGACAGATTAACGGAGCTCAATATGTATACCCTTGAGCAAAGGAGGGAGAGAGGTGATATGATCGAGGCATTCAAACACCTTAAGGGCATAAACAAGGTGAAAGAGAGTCTAACATGTTTAAATATAAGAAAAATAGCAGGACAAGAGGACACAACATGAGATTAGAGGGAGGCCGATTAAGGGGAATGTGAGAAATTCTTTTCACAGAAAGGGTGGTGGATGCATGGAATGGCTTACCACAAGAAGTGATGGCTATGAATACAGTGCAGGGCTTCAAACAGGCATGGGATATGCATAAGGGAGCAATATAAATGACTATGAATAGATAGGCCACTGACAGAGCAAAGGCCGATGGCACATTTATAAGGTAGAAAAAGAAATGGGCAGACTAGATGGGCCTTGCGGTCCTTATCTGCCGTCAACTTCTATGTTTCTATGTTAAAGCACCACTGATTGCAGTCTGTACAGGAGGATGTTGTGGTCCAGGGTGTTGAAAGCTTTGGATAAGTCAACAAAGATAGCTCCAACGTACGTCCTCATATACAGAGTCCACTGCAAAGCAGATGTAGGCTTGACTAATGCTGAGGTAATGCTATGAAGTGGTCTAAAACCTGATTGGAAACTATTAAACACATGATTTTTTTCCCAAAAATTCAACAGTTGTTTTCCAATCAAATTTTCAAAGATTTTTAAAGCAACTGATAATGAAATTGGATGGTAATTTTCTATCCTCATTTTTTTAGCCTGATTTAAATATTGGGATTACTTTTGCAAGTTTCCAATCAAGGGGCAAGTCAGCAGTGGTTAGGGTCAAATTAAACGTATCTGCAAAAGGAAAAGCAATAATAGGGGCAGCATATTTAAATAGCCTTACTGGAATTTCATGTAAGCCACTAGATTTTTTAATATCTAATTTGAAAATTTCTTCACAAACTTCATCCATTAAGATTTCTTTAAATACAAAATTTGTTTCTAAACCAGGCTTGTTCAATTCAGCAGCTAAGGTGGGAGAATGAATTTGCTCCACAGCTGCAGTACCTAGTTTAATGAAATACTCATTAAATGTATTAACCACAAATTCATTTAGGAAAAAGTCTGTCCATCCAACTCAAAATGGTTAGGTAGGTCAGAACTGTTAATTGCTTTTAATTTATGCATAGTTTTCCAAAACAATACATAGAAACATAGAAAGTGACGGCAGAAGGAGACCATATGCACCAACTCTTTTGAATGTATAGTGGGTGCAGGTGCAGGCTATAGGACCTTTCTCATCTACTGTCCACCAGGTGATGGGAGGGAGTTTCTGAAGGAGGTTGTGGACTTCATCGCCGAGATGGTATTGGAGTCCCCCAGATTGTTGATTCTGGGGGACATCAATGCCTGGATCGACGATGAACTCTCGCCATTTGGACAAAATCTCCTCCAATTGATGGATTCATAGGGCCTGTCACGGGTTTTTACCTCTGCAACTCACAA
The DNA here is from genome assembly GCA_016271365.2 of Neoceratodus forsteri. Classification (NCBI taxonomy): domain Eukaryota; kingdom Metazoa; phylum Chordata; order Ceratodontiformes; family Ceratodontidae; genus Neoceratodus; species Neoceratodus forsteri. The sequence goes on from CM028138.1 coordinate 428,170,789, forward strand.
GGGAGGGCACACATTGGACTTGGTGTTCCATCTGGGGATGGAGATCTCTGACGTGGAGGTGGAGCCACTCGGTTGGTCTGACCATCATGCCCTGAGGTTCAGTTTTGCAGCCCCCCGAAATAGGCCTGCCCCTAAGGAGTTGGTGCAGCTCCGTCCTTTGAGAGGGGTTACCTCAGAAGGCCTAAAGATGGAGCTGGACTTCTCGGGCTTTCCGGTGGATAGCACTGACCCAGGGCCCCTAGTTCTGGCCTATACTAGGGCTGTGGTGGGGGCCCTGGATGTCTTTGCTCCAGTTCATGTTCGGCTCTTACTCTTCACCCAGGGGCCCCCTGGTTTAATGGGAAGATCCGAGAGTTGAAGAGGTTAGGGCGAAGATTGGAGAGATGCTGGTGGAAAACTCGCCTGGAGGTGGATAGGCTTAGATTGTTAGATTATTATAGAATCTACCAATCTGCAATTTCCCATAAGAAGGCAGAGTTTCTGTCCAGGGAAATTGCTACAGTGAGGAATAGACCTGCCCAGCTCGTCCAGACTGTGGACAGACTGTGCAACCCAGCCTGTCTACATGCCGGTCAAGCATTGTCACAAATGCAGTGTGAGGAGTTTGTGAAATTCTTCACTGATAAAGTATCCACCATCAGGGATGAGATCAGCCAGCGCCTTTTCATTGGGCCTTGCACTGATCAATCGGGTGGTATTGATGCCCAGTTGACCTGGTTCACCTTTAGCCAACCAGCAGTCATGGATATAGTGAGGATCGTCCAGATTCTGTGACCTACGTACTATAGTTTGGATCCAGGCCGTACTCACCTACTAGTGGGGTGTGTAGAGGTCATCGGCCCAGTTCTAGCTAGGATAGTGACAGGTTCACTAGAGAGAGGGATCTTTCCAGATCCCTTAAAGGAGGTGGTAGTACACCCCCCTTTTGAAAAAAACCCTCTCTTGATCCCAACTGCCCAGCTAACTGCAGACCAGTCTCTAATTTGCCCTTTGTAGGGAAAGTTATTGAGAAGGTGGTCGCTCTGCAGCTGGAGGATTATTTGACCAGCCACAATATCTATGACCCTCTCCAGTCCAGCTTCAGGAAACGGCATAGCACAGAGACAGCACTTATTCTGGAACTAAATGATCTCCTGTTGGCGAGAGATTGGAGAGCTCATTCCATTTTGGTTCTCCTTGATCTTTCAGCAGCATTTGACACCGTGGATAATGGGGTGTTGCTCAAGCGCCTCTGGTTCTTTTGTGGACTGAGGGGAGAAGTCCACAGTTGGTTTCTATATTTCCTTGAGGGCAGATCACAGAGAGTGGTGTCGGGGATTTATTCCTCGGCCTCTCATTGACTGCCCTGTAGGGTTCCACAGGGCTCGATGCTGTCCCCCATGTTATTTGTGGTGTATATGCTTCCATTAGGGGACACTATTAGATGGTATGGGCTGAGTTTTCACTGTTATGCAGATGACTCTCAGCTCTACCTGTCTTTTGTGCCTAAACAGGAGTCTAATTCCATCACAGTGTTTAATAACTGCCTCTTGGAGATACAGGATTGGATGAGTACCAGTTGGCTTTGGTTGAACTCAGTTAAAACAGAGGTGTTGGTGGCGGATCCTGGTTTTAGGACAACTGGGGTATAGGCGGGGAAACCCTCAGGTTTATACCTTGGGGGGGCCCCGCTTATGGCCTCTGGCCAGGTGCGTAACCTGGGCGTGGTGTTTGATAAGGGCCTGACCCTGAAGGTGCAGGTGTCGGCTGTAGTCAAGTCTTCCTTTTTTCATCTAAGGCATATAGCCCGGGTGAAACACCTGGTCTCGCCTGAAGATCTTCCTTTCCTGGTCCACGCCTTTGTTACCAGTCGTTTTGACTACTGCAACACCCTCTATCTAGGGCTGCCGAGGGTGGATGTCTGCCGCTTGCAGCTAGTGCAGAATGCAATGGCTAGGTTGTTGACTGGAATCTCTAGATCCAGTCATATAACACCTGTGCTGCATGAACTGCACTGGCTGCCCATACAGTGGCGGATCACCTTCAACATCACATTGCCGACCTATAAGGCCCTACACGATTTGAGACCTCACTACCTGAAAGAACTCTTAGTGTCTTACTGTCCCTCTTGCTCACTCAGATCCTCTGATGAGGGGTTGCTAGAGATTCCCAGGGTATCCTTAAAAACATCTGGAGGAAGATCGTTTGCTTTCATGGCACCTACCCTGTGGAATTCTTTACCTCACCAGATACGAGCTAGCTTGACTGTAGAAAGCTTCAAACAGTTGTTGAAAGCCTTCCTATTTAACCAGGCATTCTCAGAGATTTGGTGAATGATTGTATTGATTGCTGTTATGGTTTTATTGGTTTTAAATTGTATTGTATTTATGTTGTTGTATGGAATACTATAAAAGTGTGATATTGTAAAAGCACCCAGAGCCCAGGAAGGGCGCTTTGTATAAATACATTTTTACTTTACTTACTTTACTTTTACTTTACATATGGTCCATCTAGTCTGTCCATAGGCCTACCCCCTTAACTACTAGCCAGTGTGGTGGTGCCTTTGTACCTGTCCCAAGCATTCTGGAAACATACCACTGTTTTTGCCCCCACCACTACCTGAAGAAGGCTGTTCCATGCATCCACCACCCCCTCGGTAAAGAAAAACTTGCATGTGTTACCTCTGAATTTGCTCCCCCCTCCAACTTCATGTTGTGCCCCCTAGTTCTTGTGTGCTTTCTGACTCAGAACAGTTCCTGAACCTACACCTTGTTTATTCCATTTAGGAACTTGTAGGTCTCAATCATCTCTCCCCCCGCTGCTCCAGTGAGTACATGTTCGGGTTTTGCAGATACTCTTCATGGTTTTTGTTCTGTAAGCTGTGTATAATTTTTGTAGCTCTCCTTTACACTGTCTCCGGTCTGTTAATATCCTTTTTTAGATGTGGTCTTCAGAACTGTATGCTGTACTTCAGGTGTGGCCTCACCAGAGATCTATAGAGTGCCAGGATGACCTCTTTTTTTCTGCTGGTGATCCCCCTGCCTATGCAGCCCAATATGCCATTCGCCCATAGTGCCGCTTTCTTGCACTGTTTGGACAGCTTTAGGTCATCCGTTATAATTATTCCCAGATCCCTTTCTTGTTTGGAAGATTCCAGTTGTACTTCTCCCAGATAGTAGTCCTTTCCTGGGTTGGCCCTTCCTAGGTGCATGACCTTGCATTTTTTGTGTTAAACTTTAGTTGCCATGTTTCTGACCATTTTTCCAGAGCCTTAAGGTCAGCCTTCATCTTTTCTACCCCACCTGGAGTGTCTACCCTATTGCTTATTTTCATGTTGTCTGCAAATAAGCTCACCTTCCCCTCTAGTCCTTCAGTCACGTCACTAATAAAAATATCGAATTGGATCAGACCGAGTGCTAATCCTTGTGGCACTCCACTATCTACTCCTCTTTCTTCTGAAAGTGAGCTTTTACAAGTACCCTCTGTGTCCTTCCAGTGAGTTAGTTCCTTACCCATTTCACTACTAGCTGTCCTACTCCCATTCTGTCTAGTTTGTTGAGTAGCCTTCTGTGTGGGACCGAGTCGAAGGCTTTTCTGAAATCCAGGTATACTATGTCTACTGCTCCTCCCTGGTCTATCATTTTAGTCACCCAGTTAAAGAAGTCTATCAGAATGGTTTGGCATGACTATCCTGTTGTAAAGCTATGCTGTTTTGTGTCTAATGTGTTGTTTTCTTCTAGAAAGGATATAATCCTCTCCTTGAGCAGGGTTTCCGTTATTTTGCCCACAGCTGAGGTTAGGCTTACCAGTCTGTAGTTGTTTGCACTTTCCCTGCTTCCGCTTTTGTGCAGAGGAATAACTGTTGCCTTTTTCCAGTCTTGGGGGACCTCCCCAGATTGAATGATAGGTTGAAAAGATCAGCCAGTGGCACCACCAGCTCGTCCCTTAGTTCTCTTAGTAATCTAGGATGAATTTCATCTGGTCCCATGGCCTTGTTCGTATTGAGTTTTTCTAGTTCCTTTAGGACCCTTTCTGTTGTAAAGGGACCCGACTGTATTCTGACTCCTTTCTTGTTGTCTGTTGCATTGCTGGGTCTGCATCCTTCCACCTCCATGGTGAATACAGAGCAGAAGCAACTGTTGAGGATTTCAGCCTTCTCCTTGTCATTTTCTGTGATCTCCCCATCCACCCTTGTTAGTCTAACAATACCTCCTGATGTCTTTCTTTTCTCACTGACATATCTATAGAATGTCTTGTCACACTGTTTGACCTCCTTGGCTATCCTCTCCTCAGTTTCTGCCTTTGCTGTTCTGATCACTTTGCTTCCTTCTGTGCCTCCTTGTATTCTTCTCTGTCCTTGTCGGATCCGATTTATTTGTATTTCCTGAAAGCCATTCTTTTTTCCCTGACCTTAGTGGCTACTTCTTTAGAAAACCAGAGTGGTTTTCTTTTTTTTTTTTAGCTTTGCTTGCCCTTCTTATGCAGTGGTTTGCAGTATTTAGTATATCCCTTTTGAGCTGTATCCAGTAGTCTTCAACATCTGTCCCCCATGTAATGTTAGCCAGACTCAGCTTAAGATTTTGCTTCATTTTTGTGAAGTCTGCTCGTCTAAAGTCCATGACTTTTGCTTTGGAGTGCTTTGTGTCTGTTTTTGTCTTGACCTGGAACCACACCATACAGTGGTCACTGGTGTCCAGGTGGCTCCCAACCTCTACCTCTGTGATATTGTCCCCATTTGTTAGCAGCAGGTCAAGGACTGCTTCCCCCGCCTTGTTTTGTCCTTTACAAGCTGTTTCAGGCCTCTAGAAAGTCCTTGCTTCTGGTTGAACTCGCTGTATGTGTATCCCAGTTTACATCAGGTAGATTGAAGTCATCCTGGATTAGATTTCATTTTCTGAATAAATTCTTTTTTGTAACACTTTTGCTTGGATTTCCGGAGTTCAAGGCTGTAGTGATTTCTAGCATGTCTATAGTTTAGCCAGTCAGAATCTCTATTAGTAAGTTTAGTCTTTTTTTGCATTTAATCTCTAATTATATGTATTTTAGGTAAGTGTGAGTTAAACCAGGGGGCATTCCCAAACTTAATCTTTCTTTGTTTTAACGGTGCATGAAAATTACAAATGTCCATGAAGTTCTGATAGAAAAAAGACCAGACTGCATTGACTATGGGAATCAGCTTCACTCTATACCAGTCTTTACTCTCTAGGTCTAACATAAAGCTTACATATTCAAATTTACTATAGTTAAGATGCTCAACAGTTTTACCTGGCCCTTTTTGCTTTTTATGATTTCATGTACAAAAAATGTTCTGGTGATCAGAAATGGAGGACTCGGGCGTTATGGAGCCCAAGCAAGATGGTAGCAGCTTGATCGAATAGCGTGCTGTTAATTTAGAACTTAGATTGAAAAACCCTTTCTCTTTGAGTCAAACAACGTAATTTTGGGCTTGAACTGTGTCGGAAGATCCCCATTACAAAATGGGAAACCCCAGAAAGGAACAACACCATGGATCAGGAGCAAAAACCAAAAACGTCCCGACAACCAGAGCACCGCATGGTAGGCCCGATGAAACACTCGAGGAGGCAGCCGAAGAGACTATACAAACTATTGGGACCAAACTCTCTGCTCTAATTAAATCAGTGACTGCAATTTCGTACAAATTAGATGATCTTAGTCACCGAGTCGTTACCTTGGAGACATCTATGGAAGGGGTTGAAAACACAGCTGTGGAAGCCTCTAAACGTGCAGATGCCGCCATAGGTGCAGTGTCTACAATGATTAAAGAAAGTGGGCACTGGAAGGCTAGATTGGAGAACCTGGAGAACCAAATCAGGGCTCCGAACATTCGAGTATTGGGAATGCCTGAAGGTAGCGAAGGAGATCATCTCCTGCTATTTCTGAAAGAATGGTTTGGGCAGCAGCTGGGCGAGGAAGTGCAACAGAAGGTATAGTGTTTTCAGCGAGCTTATCGCATTACGCTGAGAGGTCAGTTGGAGGATTTGGAGGTTCCAAGGGCTATTTTAATCGTCACCGATGGAGCTGGGTCAAGAGACTTTATTTTGGCTCTAGCTGGGCGTAAGGGCACTCTGTTGCATGAAGGACACAGAATCAGCTTATACCCTGACATCAGTTTTGCAACGAGGCAGAAACGTAAATGATTTGATGGTGTGAGAGCGATGCTGAGAGAGTCCTCAATACCTCATAGTCTGATTTTCCCTGCTAGGTAAGGGTGGCTCATAGAGGAAAGGTCTATTTATTTTCAGACCCAGCAGATGCTTTAAAATGGAGCCGAAGATACGCAATTCCCTTGAAGTGCACCTTAACATCGGACCATCAATCATCGGATGAAGAGGACCCCTAAGATATTGTTAAATCCTTTCGGGTAAGGAGAGTGAAATTGCTCCTAAAGGCGTGTGGCTATATTGATAACTGAAATTCTTAAAACCGAACTGTTTAAACCTGGACAGGCAATCCAGATCTGGGATACTTATATTTTGAACTCTCGGTATATGGTTCACTTTAAACAACTACAAGGGATGTAACTGTAAAAATTATTAAGATTTGCAAACTCTTTCTAGCTTTGTTTAATTTCAACTCTGATTTAAGGGTTACAGCGCCGATTACAGTGTAATTTATACTTATAAGCACGATCAAGCTATATTACGAATTGCACTCATTAGGTGCCTTTATTAGTTAAAGCATGGAACCCAATACCATTAGAATATGGTGAAGGACTCTGGACTTCTCTTTTCTGTGACATTTTGAGTTTATCCATGCAGCTTATGGGCTCTATACAGCTAATGACTGTTTTACTTTGGGGATATGCAGTTTGCATTTTAAGATTACCCCTCAATGATGTATCTCTAAGCACTAGATGATATTCTTGTATGAGATAAGAGGAGTGGCGCCCTCATAAGGAAAACATGAATAATTGTAATGGCTGTGCTTGTTAAACAAACTTCATTGTTTGATTAATATAAAATAAAAAATATAAAGTAAAAAAAAAAAAAAAAGAAATGGAGGACCCCAGATAAAGTAATGTTCCAGGATGAGAGGTCAAAATTAAATCCAAGGTGGTTGAAGAATGTAAAACTTTATAATTCTAATTGTATCATTAATGAGCTGAGTAAGGCTTAAACTATAGGTAAGATCCATTAGAGCATGCTTTTCATCAAGTTTTTTCCAATCTACATTCAAATCACATAATAAGAATATTTCATGGCTAGTTTTATACCCCATTAGGTAATCTTGTAAAACAGGGAAAATATCCAAGCTGGCTTTGGGTGGACAACACATCCCTAGCCATAATATAGATTTTATAGTTGGAAACAATATTGCCCAAAAAAGCAACTCCGATTTGCTCCAGTCATAACCTGCATCCATTTCTGTAACCTCTAGCTCGGAATTAGTATAAATTAACATCCCACTCCCCCATTTGGATCTGTCCTTACACCATCACTGAAAACCAGTAATATTAATAGAAGTGTTGAGAATTCTACTTTTAAGCCAAGATTTAGAAATCACTAAAATATCAGGGGCTAGATTCACAAAACTTTGTCCCAGTGCTAACTGGGTTTTGTGCTGAGTCGGTATTTGTAAAAGCCTGGTTTGCGCGCTCAAATCGGGTTTGCACCAAGGCAAAGTGTGGAGGGGGCTGCAATGCAAATGAAGTGGATGAGACATGAATATCAGTGCTGTCCAATTCACAAAGCATTTACTCTATGCAAGGGCCTTTTGTGGGGTTCACTTGTGCACAGCAGATACCATCAACTGTGACCCTGCTTTAATCCTGTGCAACTCTAGTGAATGGCAGAGGTGTGACGTAGACAGCCAGTTCTGAGTGCTGTATAATATTTTTTTTATTTAAAATGTATTAATGACTATTTGTGCTGAAAAAATCTAATGCTCTAGGAGTGACCTCAAACTCCCCCAGTTTTCGGCTGACAGATGCAAGCTAAGAGAAATGTTGACAACATGTGTATCACACACCACTCAGTTTTTTAGAGGCAATGTGTTACATGGAAGACTTTAATCAAGGATCCTGTTTCTCTGAGTTAATTACAGACTTGTTTAAGTTAATTTTGTTAAGAGAGCATTCATAAACAAGGTTTATGATGTTAGAAGGGGAAGCTAGGATGTTACATAGGGGTGTAAGGTTGTAAATGACCCTGTGAAGCCTGTGAGGGAGGGTACAGCATGAGATCAAAGAGGTGTCATTTAAAATTGAGTTATGCTAAGGTTGCAGAATTAAAACTTTAAAATTACATCCTGTGGTTGTATAGAAATATATATTTTTTAGATATTTTGATAGGGAGGAGCTGTATGACCTCATGCAAAAGAGGTGGGCAAAACCAGCTTTTAAATATTATTCTGTTTCACTACAGACACACTTTTATATGACACTGACCAACAAAACATCTGAGCACTGAAAACAGGTATTTAGAAAGCTAGACAAATCTAAATATTGTTATAGGAATTGCACAGTTTTAAACCTTGATTTGTTTAAAGATATGTATGTCTTGTGATATAAGAGTTCTGTATTGTATGTTTTATATATTATTATATATTTTAGTAAAAACTCTAATTTTAGAGCATACCTGGTCTGTCTTTGAATTGCTTTCTTTTTGCTAAGAAATATTTATGATTATAACAGACAGCAGACATAAGCTTGTATGGTAGTGCCTGTGACGTAGACAGCCAGCTCTAAGTGCTGGAGTGCTGTATTGATTTTTGTTATTACATATAAAATATGTGAAGGGAAGGGTCAGTTCATGGAAAAGGCTGTCTTACTGGAACTAACACATCAAGACCCCCCAGGGATAAGTTCAAAGGGCAGGAGGTATTTTAAACTGCAGAGATCTGGGGTGCAATTACCTTGTCAATTTGCTTTCATCCCGGGAAATAAGATTAGCCATTCATAATGCCCTCAGGGAGATCATTTAACTTGCATAGTTGCCAGGGAAGGACTTGTGGGGAGGGGTGTCGAAGCGAGACCAGAATGGACATTGAAGAGGTTTGATGTCAGAGCCAGGGAGGACCCAGACAATTCTGGAAGGTCCAATATACATTTCCAGGGAACCCTTAAATTACATGAATACCCTTTGATGTGTAGATACCCAGGGCCCAGACGAGGTTTACACTTCTGATTTGAATACAGTGACTTACATCAAAAGACTGTTTGTGTGTGTGTGTGTAGCACAGCACAAACCAGTTCTGACCAGTTAACCTATGGAGAGGCAAGTCAATGAGGTCATCTCATGTGTTTTTTTTAATATTTTAATTGGAGACCTTGTACTGTAAAATATAGAGTTTGATACACCAAGGCGGAGTGAGTGACCTCATGAGAAGGCTGGCTCAGAAGTGTGTTTAAGTGCTGAAAGAACCTGACAGAGACACAAGAAAATATTTCTGACTGACACAAGAGAATATTATCTGACTGAGGGAGAATCATCACAGCACTGAAAAAGACTAAGATTAGACCAGTCTAAATGTATGTATTGTAGGAACTGTACTTTTTCCTGTTTGTTTTATGGCTGTATGTGTTGGGATATATATATTTTGTTCTGTAATTATTGTTCTGTTTTGATATTTTTAAAGTAAAGATTTTTTTTACAAACAAAACTGCTGGAGTGCCTTGACAATTCTTTTTATTTTAAGTGGAGCTTTTAAAGGTTATAAGTACACTGTGTATGGGTTTATTGTATACCAAACTGGGAAATGGATAGAGTTCTCTAAAAGTCTTGCATTGAGTTCTAAGGGTTCATTTGAAAGACCTGGTTGGGTGCCCGTAGGCAAAGATATCTGGCCCCCCGAAGACAGAATTATCTGAGCCTGATAATTGGGTACGTTAACAAGAGGTTATCAGTTTGAATCCTTCCAGAGTTTGAGACTAAGGTGACTTGAACCCACAAAACAGACAAGAGGGTTACCTTGTCTGTTCACTGTACACAAATCATACGCTCATAGGTTGGCACTTTGGGAGTAGAGAGCTGACTGGCTGAGCGAGTTTGTGACAGACTGGTTGGCAGCGGTGGCATAAAAGTTTGGTGGTATAAGCTTCATTGTTCAGTGTGTTAGCTTGAAACCGTTTAGCTCACTTGGAAAAAAAAAGAAAGGCAGTGTTTTATTTCAAAAGGAAACAGAACTATATCCCTTGACTTACAGTTAAGTTCCCACCCATTTAATTTTTTTTTCTGAAGTGCCAGTCAGTATAGTATTAGTAGTGAGAGAAGAAAAAAATGTCTTCTGACTAGAGCAAGCACACTGTAGATTTCTTAAAGCAGTTCTGCGGGTACAGGGGAGTCCCGTTTGGGGTGAAAGCCAGTAAGCAGAACCTCATAGAGGCCATGATGGTAGCAGATACCCAGGGCAGCGAGTCACCAACCGTGACTGAAAGGGACCAGACCTTGAGTGTGGCAGAACTAGTGGCCAGTGAGGGGTCCTGAGCCAATGAGGCAGACAGCAGGGCCACTGTCAGTGAAGGGTCACAGCAGCAGGGGAAGGTCACCAGTATCCTGAATCCAGAGGTGCTCAAGCTGCAAATTGAGTTGCGGAGGATAGAACTGGAGGCAGAGCGACAACAGAGGGGAGGCAGACTGTGAGGCAGAGCGACAACAGAGGGAGGCAGACCGTGAGGAACGTGAGCGTCAGTGAGAGGCAGGGGAGAAAAGAGAGCGAGAACGCAGAGCTGCAGAGGAGAGGAGAGAGGAGCACCAGTGGCAACATGAACTGGAGAAGCTACGACTCCAACCAGCGGCACCAGGGCAGGTAAGTGGCTTGGGTTTAACTGGGACTGCAGGACTGGGTTACAAATTGAACTCTAAATTAACAGCTGAGTTTCAAGATGGGGAGGACATAGACGCCTTTTTTAAATTCTTTTGAAAAAGTTTGTATTCAGGCTAAAATTCCTAGAGAGTCCTGGAGCTTCCAGCTATCCCTGCTACTTACCGGAAAAGCTCAGGATGCATTGGATCACATGGACAATAAAGACAGTGATGATTACAGCAAGTTAAAAGCAGCACTACTAAAAAAGTTTGAATTAACTGCTGAATCATACAGAGCTAAATTCCGTAAGCTCAGGAGAAGCCCTGATATGAACTATGAGGAGCTAGCCACGAAACAACATCAGTTTTTAAAACGTTGGTGGGAAAGAATTGAGGCAACCACTGTTGGTACAATTGAAAATGTGATTTTATTAGAATGGTTTTATTGGGCATGCCTAACTGAGTTAAAAACCTGGCTAGAGGACCGAGATCCAAAAACAGTGCAAGAGGCTGCTGAACTCTCGGACTGCTATGCCAAGAGCAGACCTGCTCTGAGAGCAATTGGGGTGAGTGTGGCAGCGCAGAAGAGGAAAAGCTTGCCTTCAGGGCAGCTAAAACCCTCATTGCCTCCACCGAAACCAGTTACCCCCAGGTTTCAAAGAAAAGATTTCTCTGAAGTAAGAAATGTTTTGTTGGTTATGTAAAGAAACTGGACACATTGCCAGACAGTGTCCAAGAAGGGCAAACAATAATAAGCAAAGTAGTACCAGAGAGTGGGTTGTTTGTGTGTCCTGGAAGCATGCCAGTGAACATGAGGGAACACATGCACCCAGTCATAGTAAATGGTGTACAGAGCCTGAGGGTTAAGGGACACAGGGGCATCCCTGACATTGGTAAAAGGGGATCTGGTACAGCCTGGTCAGCTTATACCCAATAAATACGTGACTGTACAGGACTTTGTGGGTGTAGAGAAAACATTGCCATTGGCCAGTGTTCTCCTGGACTGGGATGAAACAGGGAACTGTGCAACAGGTGGCTGTAGCTAACACATTAGCAGTGGATGTGATCCTGGTTAACAATCTCCAGCAGGGGGTAAGTGCAGTTACTCAGTAGCTGCCGGCCAGGAAAATTATAGTTCCTGAGCCCCCCAGAAGCCATTGGGGAAGATTCTGAGAGGCTGGTTCCCCAGCCTGTGTCTCAGAGGGGAGACTGATAAAAGGGTAGAAATTTCCCAGGAGCAAGTAACCACCCAGCTACAGAGGGTTACTCCAAAGAGGAGGTGACCCCTTGTCAGAGGGTAGGGATTGACAGTGATCCTGAGGGCCCTGATGCTAGTGCTAGGGACCCTAGTTTAGCGACTGAAGGGGACCTGTCCCATGCCTTGGGAAGGTGTGAGGGGTTCGCTGCTGCTCAGAGAAGTGACCCTAGTTTAGAGAAGCTGAGGGCTTGGGCAGACTCGGACGGTGCACAGGGAGGTATGGAAGACATAGGGTTTATTGGGAAAATGGACTTATGTATACACAGGCAATACAGACAGAGGAAGGGATGCTAGGTAGGCAGCTTGTCGCTCCCCAGAGATATCGTGAGCAGTTGCTCAAGGTTGCTCGTGATATTCCCTTATCTGGTCATCTGGGAATTGCACAAACTATGCAGCGGTTGGCCCAGAATTTCTATTGGTCTAACTTCAGCCAGCAGGTGAAGGAGTATTGCAGGTCTTGTCACCGGTGCCAAGAAATAGGGAAGGCGGGCAAGAAAACCCAAGCCGCCCTGATCCCCTTGCCCGTAGTGGAGGAGCCATTCCAGAGGGTGGGAATGGATATTGTGGGGCCATTAAATGCCCCCAGCTCCTCAGGGAAAAGGTTCATCCTGACTGTGGTGGATTATGCCACCTGGTAACCATAGGCAGTCTCCCTTTCCTCACTGAGGATGGACAAAGTGGCAGATGTCTTGCTTGGGATTTTCTCCCATGTTGGGTTTCCGCAGGAGGTAATCACTGATTGAGGGTGTTCCTTCATGTCGGACCTAATGAAATGTCTATGGAAGAAGTGTGGGGTGGTGCAGAGATGCACAATATCATATCACCCACAAGCCAATGGGCTTGTGGAATGCTTCAATAGTACCCTAAAGTCAATGCTCCAGGCGTTTGCTGAACGGCATGGGAGGGACTGGGAGAAATACCTTTCCCACCTGTTGTTTGCATACAGGGAGGTGCCCCAAGAGTCTACCAGATTTTCCCCCTCCGAACTCTTGTATGGATGCCGGGTACGTGGGCTCCTAGACTTGATCTGGGAGGACAGGGAAGGCAAGCACACCACCCAGGGAACTCCCAATGTGGATTACATCCTAAGGTTTAGGGAAAGGCTGAAGGAGCTTATGGGGACAGCCCAGAGCAACCTGGCAGCTGCCCAACAGAAACAAAAGGCATGGTACGACTGCAGAGCCAGAGCTCGCTCGTACATGGTGGGTCAAGAAGTCATGGTCCTTATTCTGGTCCAGAAAGACAAGCTGCAAGCTGAGTTGGCAGGACCATACAAACTGGTTAGGAAGGTAAATGATGTAAACTACATTGTGGAGTTACCTGACTATAGACAGACAGAAAGGATGTACCATGTCAACATAATGAAGCCATATGCAAATAGGGCTGACATGGTGTTTGCAGTGTGTAGTCATGGGGAGGGGACAGACAAAGGAGACCCCCTCCTGGACTTGCTGGAACAGAGTAAGCGGGAGTCCTCTGTGAAGGCAGTAAAATTGTCTCCCCAGCTGACCCTGGGCCAGATCCAGAAAGTGAGGGAGGTTTTAGCAGACTTTGCCCCCTTGTTTAGCGCCAAGCCTGGACTAACCCCCTTAGCAACACATGATGTGGAGACAGGGACACAGACGCCCATACGGCAGACCGCATATCGGGTGTCGGAGGCTGTCCAAAAGGACATTAGAAGGGAAATGGAGGAGATGCTGGATTTATGGTTAATGCAGAAATTCCACAGCCTCTGGGCCTCACCCATAGTCCTTGTACCCTAGCCAGATGGCTCGACTCAATTCTGTGTAGACTATCGTGGACTAAATGCAGTCATGAAGTCAGACGCCCACCTGATGCCCCGGATGGACGAACTCCTGGACAAGTTGGGGGGCGACCTACCTTACGACCATTGATCTGACAAAGGGGTATTGGCAGGTAGAGTTGATGGACAGAGCTAGGGAGAGGTCGGCCTTCATCACTTTGATAGGCTTATTTGAGTTGGGGTAATCGCCTTTGAATGAAGAACACCCCAGCCACTTTCCAAAGGTTGGTGAACCAGGTGTTAAATGGTGCTGAGGAGTACGCCGTGGCGTACCTGGATGACATTGCCATCTTCAGTACCAGCTGGGAGGAACACCTGTCACATCTTAGGGAAGTGCTGGGAAGAATACAGAGGGCAGGGCTCACTGTCAAAGCCGAGAAGTGCCAGGTGGCCATGGGAGAAGTGGCATACCTCAGACATGTTGTAGGCCGGGGACAGCTCCATTCTAACCAGATAAATATAGAGGTAATACAGGCATGACCCTGACCAGAAACTCAGAAGCAGGTCAGGAGTTTTCTTGGGACAGCAGTGTACTACAGAAAGTTTGTACCTAATTACAGTGCCCTGGCTGCTCCCCTATCTGAACTGACAAAGAAGCGGATGCCCAAGAAAATTACCTGGGGTCCAGCCTGTGAGGAAGCCTTTACCAAACTGAAGGAGGCACTGTGCAGTGCTCCTGTTTTGACAAGTCCGGACTATAGCAAAACTTTTGTAGTTCAGACGGATGCCTCAGACTTGGGTTTTGGAGCAGAACTAAGCCAGACATCCAGCGAAGGGAGGGACCACCCAATAGCCTACCTGAGCCGAAAGCTACTTCCCAGGGAACAAGCATACTCCACGGTAGAAAAGGAGTGCCTTGCCCTAGTGTGGGCCCTAAAGAAATTGCAGCCATACTTGTATGGGCAGCCTTTTGTGGTGCAGACTGACCAAAACCCCCTGGTTTGGTTGTCACAGATGGGGAAAAACAATGGCAGACTGCTCAGATGGAGTCTTGCTTTACAAGGGTATGATTTGAAAATCGTACATAGGGCCGGAGCCAAAAATAAGAACTCAGATGGACTGTCTGGGGTCTATGAGGAGTGAACTGATTTGGGAAACTCATCCCATGTAGGGATGGATCCCCAAATTCAGTCTAGGTGGGGAGGAGTGTGACGTAGACAGCCAGCTCTGAGTGCTCGAGTGCTGTATTAATTTTTGTTATTACATATAAAATATGTGAAGGGAAGGGTCAGTTCAAGGAAAAGGCTGTCTTACTGGAACTGACACATCAAGACCCCCCAGAGATAAGTTCAAAGGACAGGAGGTATTTTAAACTGCAGAGATCTGGGGTACAATTACCTTATCAATTTGCTTTCATACAAGGAAATAAGATTAGCCATTCAAAATGCCCTCAGGGAGATTGTTTGACTGGCATAGTTGCCAGGGAAGGACTTGTGAGGAAGGGTGTCGAAGAGAGGCCAGAATGGACATTGAAGAGGTTTGATGTCTGAGCCAGGGTGGACCCAGACGATTCTGGAAGGTCTAATATACATTTCCAGGGAACCCTTGAATTACATGAATACCCTTTGATGTGTAGATAACCAGGGCCCAGACGAGGTTTAGGAGTCAAATACACTTCTGATTTAAATACAGTGACTTACATCAAAAGACTGTTTATGTGTGTGTGTGTAGCAGAGCACAAACCAGTTCTGACCAGTTAACCTGTGGAGAGGAAAGTCAGTGAAGTCATCTCATTTGTTTTTTTAAATGTTTTATTTGGAGACCCTGTATTGTAAAATATAGAGTTTGATACACCAAGGCGGAGTTAGTGACCTCATGAGAAGGCCGGCTCAGAAGTGTGTTTAAGTGCTGAAAGAACCTGACAGAGACACAAGAAAATATTTCTGACTGACACAAGAGAATATTATCTGACTGAGGGAGAATCATCAGGGCACTGAAAAAGAGTAAGAATAGACCAGTCAAATGTACGTATTATAGGAACTGTACTTTTTCCTGTTTGTTTTAAGGCTGTATTTGTTGGGATACATATATTTTGTTCTGTAATTATTGTTCTGTTTTGATATTTTTAAAGTAAGATTTTTTTACAAAGGAAACTGCTGAAGTGCCTTGACAATTCTTTTTATTTTAAGTGGAGCTTTTAAAGGTTATAAGTACGCTGTGTATGGGCTTACTATATATCAAACTGGGAAATGGATAGAGCTCTCTAAAACTCTTGCTGTGAGTTCTAAGGGTTCATTTGAAAGACCTGGTTGGGTGCCCGTAGGCAAGGATATCGGGCCCCCTGAAGACAGAATTATCTGAGCCTGATAATTGGCTACGTTAACAAGAGGTTATCAGTTTGAATCCTTCCAGAGCTTGAGACTAAGGTGACTTGAACCCACAAAACAGACAAGAGGGTTACCTTGTCTGTTCACTGTACACAAATCATACACTCAGAGGTTAGCACTTTGGGAGTAGAGGGCTGACCGGCTGAGCGAGTTTGTGACAGTACCAAATTGGAAAGAGAAGCATTTTAAATCTGAGGTCTTTATTAAAGTTTTAAAGGGTTCATTTCTGCACGCCTGGTTAGGTGCCTGTAGGCAAAGATATCTGGCCCCCCGAAGACATATATATCTGAGCCTGTGCATTGGGTATGCTAGCAAGAGGTTAACAGTTTGAATCTCTCCAGAACTTGAGACCAAACGTTGATCCGAACTCACAAAAACAGACAAGAGGGTTACCTTGTCTATTACACTGTTCACAAGACTGCGCTCAGAGGTTTGCACTTTGGGAGTAGAGGGCCTGACCTGCTGAGTGGGTTTGTGACAGATTGGTTGGCAGTGGTGGCATAATTTTGGTATCACAAGCTTTATTGTTCTGTGTCAGCGGAGACTGTAAGCTCTCTTGCAAAGAAAGAAAAAGACAGAGTTTTATTTTAAAAAGGAAACAGAACTATATATCACTTGGTGTACAGTCAAGCTCCTACCTATTTTATTTTTTTTCTAAAGTGCAAAGTCAGAGTAGCCGTAGTCAGGGAAGAAGAAGATGGCTTCCGACTACAGCAGGCACACTTTAGATTACTTGAAGCAGTTGTGCAGGGACAGGGGAGTCCCGTTCGAGGTGACAGCCAAAAAGCAGAACCTCATAGATGCCCTGATGGTAGCAGATACCCAGAGCAGCGAGTCATTGACCGTGACTGAAAAGGATAGCATGGCCACTGTCAGTGAAGGGCCACAGCAGCAGGGAATGGCCACCAGTATCATGAATCCAGAGGTACTCAAACTGCAAACTGAGTTGTGTAGGATGGAGTTGGAGTCCTAGGAGAGGAGAGAGTGAGAGATCAAGAGGTGGACCGTGAGGCAGAGTGAGAACACAGAGAGGCAGAGCAACAACAGAGGGAGGCAGACCGTGAGGAGTGCAAGCATCAGCGAGCTATAGAGGAGAAAAGAGAGGAGCGCCAAAGGCAACACGAGCTGGAGAAGATGCAACTCTGACCAGTGGCACCAGAGCAGGTAAGTGGCTTGGGTTTGACTGGGACTGCAGGACTGGGTTACAAACTGAACTCCAAATTAATAGCTGAGTTTAAGGAAGGGGAGGACATGGACACCTTTTTAAATTCTTTTAAAAAAGTTTGTATTCAGGCTAAAATTCCTAGAGAGTCCTGGAGCTTCCAGCTATCCCCGCTACTTACCGGGAAAGCTCGAGATGCATTGGGTCAAATGGACAATGAAGACAGCAATGATTACAGCAAGCTAAAAGCTGCACTGATAAAAAAGTTTGAATTAACTGCTGAATCATACAGAGCTACATTCTGTAAGCTCAGGAGAAGCCCTGATATGAGCTATGAGGAGCTAGCCACAAAACAACGTCAGTTTTTAAAATGTTGGTGGGAAGGAATTGAGGCAAATTCTGTTGATAAAATTGAAAATGTGATTTTTATTAGAACAATTTTATTGGGCTTGCCCAGCAGAGCTAAAAACCTGGCTAGAGGACCAAGGTCCAAAAACAATGCAAGAGGCTGCTGAACTCTCGGACCGATATGCCAAGAGCAGACCTGCTCTGAGAATGAATGGGGCGGGTGTGGCAGTGCAGAAAGGGAAAGCGCACCTTCAGGGCAGCTAAAACCCTCACTGCCTCCACCGAAACCAGTTAGCCCCAGGTTTCAAAAAAAGATTTCTCTGAAGTAAGAAATGCCTGTTGGTTGTGTAAAGAAACTGGGCCTATTGCCAGACAGTGACCCAAAAAGGCGAGCCATAATATCCCACAGGGTGCTAGAAAAGAAGTGGGTTGTTTGTGTGTCCCTGGAAGCATGCCAGTGAACATGAGGAAACACATGCACCCAGTCATGGTGAATGGGGTGCAGACACAGGGGTTAAGGGACACAGGGGCATCCCTGACATTGATAAAGGGGGGATCTGGTACAGCCTGGTCAACTTATACCCAATAAATATGTAACTGTACAAGGGTTTACTGGTGAAGAGAAAACATTGCCACTCGCTAGTGTTCTCCTGGACTGGGGTGAAATAGGGGGAACTGTGCAGCAGGTGGCTGTAGCCAACACATTAGCAGTGGATGTGATCCTGGGTAACAATCTGTAGCAGGGGGTGGTATGTGCAGTTACCAATAGCCAAGTGGCAAGGGAAAATAATAGTTCCCTGAACCCCACAGAAACCAGTGTGAAAACCACTGAGAGGCTGGTTCCCCAGCCTGTGTCTCCAGATGGGGAGACTGATAAAAAGGGGGTAGAAATTTCCCCAGTAGCAAGTAACCACACAGCTACAGAGGGTTACTCTGAAGAGGAAGGGGTGACCCCTTGTCAGAGGGTTAGGATTGACAGTGATCCTGAGGGCCCTGACGCTAGTGCTTGGGACCCTAGTTTAGCGACTGAAGAGGACCTGTCCCATGCCTTGGGAATGTGTGAGGGGTTTGCAGCTGCTCAGAGGAGTGACCGTAGTTTAGAGAAGCTGAGGCCTTGGGCAGACTCGGAGGCACACAGGGAGATGACAGCAGACATAAGGTTTATTGGGAAAATGGACTTATGTACACACAGGCAGTACAGACAGAGGGAGGGAGGGATGCTGGGCAGGCAGCTTGTTGTTCCCAAGGGGTATCGTGAGCAGTTGCTCAGGATTGCACATGATATTCCCTTGTCTGGTCATCTGGGAATCACGCACACAATGCAGCAGCTGGCCCAGAATTTCTACTGGCCTAACTTCAACCAGCAGGTGAAGGAGTATTGCAGGTCTTGTCACCAGTGGCAAGAAATAATGAAGGTGGGCAAGAAAACCCAAGCCACCCTGATCCCTTTGCCCATAGTGGAGGAGCCATTCTAGAGGGTGGGAATGGATATTGTGGGTCCTTTAAATACCCCCAGCTCCTCAAGGAAGTGATTCATCCTGACTGTGGTGGATTATGCCACCTGGTACCCAGTGTCAGTCACCCTATCCTCTCTGAGGACGGACAAAGTGGCAGATGCCTTACCTGGGATTTTCTTCCGTGTTGGGTTTCCGCAGGAGGTAATCACCGATTGAGGGGGTTCCTTCATGTCGGACCTGTTGAAATGTTTATGGGAGAAGTGTGAGGTGGTGCAGAGATGCACAACACCGTATCACCCACAAGCCAAAGTGCTTGTGGAACGATTCAGTGGTACCCTAAAGTCAATGCTCTGGGCGTTTGCTGAACAGCATGGGAGGGACTGGCAGAAATCCCTTTCCCACCTATTGTTTGCATGCAGGAAGGTGCCCTAAGAGTCAACATGGTTTTCCCCCTTCGAACTCTTATATGGACGCCCAGTACGTGGACCCCTAGACTTGATCCGGGAAGACTGGGAAGGCAAGCACGCCACCCAGGGAACTCCCATTGTGGATTATGTCCTTAGGTTTAGGGAAAGGCTGAAGGAGCTTATGGAGACAGCCGAGAGCAACCTGACAGCTGCCTATCAGAAACAAAAGGTGTGGTATGACCACAGAGCCAGAGCTCGCTCGTACATGGTGGGTCAGGAAGTCATGGTCCTTATTCCGGTCCGGAAAGACAAGCTGCAAGTTGAGTGGGCAGGAACGTACAAAGTGGTTAGGAAGGTAAATGACGTGAACTACATTGTGGAGTTACCTGACCGTAGACAGACAGAAAGGATGTACCATGTCAGCATGATGAAGCCATATGCAATCAGGGCTGACATGGTGTTTGCAGTATGTAGTCATGGGGAGGGGCTGGACGAAGGAGACCCCCTTCTGGACTTGCTGGAAAAGAGTAAGCAGGAGTCCTCTGTGGAGGCAGTAAAATTGTCTCCCCAGCTGACCCTGGGCCAGATCCAGAAAGTAATGGAGGTTTTAGCAGACTTTGCCCTCTTGTTTAGCGCCAATCCTGGACTAACCCCCTTAGCGACACATGATGTGGAGACAGGGACACAGACGCCCATTTGGCAGACAGCATATCGGGTGTCAGAGGCTGTCCAAAAGGACATTAGAAGGGAAGTGGAGAAGATGCTGGATTTAGGGGTAATCCAGAAATCCCACAGCCCCTGGGCCTCACCCGTAGTCCTTGTGCCCAAGCCAGATGACTCAACTTGTTTCTGTGTGGACTATTGTGGACTGAATGCAGTCACGAAGTCCGACACCCACCCGATGCCCCGGACGGATGAACTCCTGGACAAGTTGGGAGGGGTGACCTACCTTATGACTATTGACCTGACCAAGGGGTATTGGCAGATAAAATTGAAAGACAGAACTAGGGAGAGATTGGCCTTCATCACTCCGATAGGCTTATTTGAGTTTAAAGTAATGCCTCTCGGAATGAAGAACACCCCAGCCACTTTCCAAAGGTTGGTGAACCAGGTGTTAAATGGTGCTGAGGAGTATGCCGTGACGTATCTGGATGACATTGCCATCTTCAGTACCAGCTGGGAGGAACATCTTTCACACCTTAGGTAAGTGCTGGGCAGGATACAGAGGGCCGGGCTCACTGTCAAAGTCGAGAAGTGCCTGGTGGCCATGGGAGAAGTGGCATACCTCGGGCATGTGGTAGGCCGAGGACAGCTCTGTCCTAACTAAATAAAGATAGAGGTGATCCAGCCGTGGCCCAGACCAGAAACCCAGAAGCAGGTCAGGAACTTTCTAGGGACAGCAGGGTACTACAGGAAATTTGTGCCCAATTACAGTGCCCTGGCTGCTCCCCATCTGACCTGACAAAGAAAAAGATGCCAAAGAAAATTACCTGGGGCCCAGCCTGTGAAGAAGCCTTTACCAGACTGAAGGAGGCACTGTGCAGTGCTCCTGTTTTGACAAGTCCGGACTATAGTAAAACCTTTATAGTTCAGACGGACGCCTCAGACGTGGGTATTGGGGCAGTACTTAGCCAGACGTCTAGCCAGGGTACAGATCACCCAGTAGTGTACCTGAGCCAGAAGCTGCTTCCCAAGGAGCAAATGTACTCCACGGTGGAAAAGGAGTGTCTTGCCATACTGTGGGTCCTGAAAAAATTAGAACCATACTTGTATGGACAGCATTTTGTGGTGCAGACTGACCACAACCCCCTGGTTTGGCTGACGCAGATGGGAAAGTGCAATGGGAGACTGCTAAGATGGAGTCTTGCTTTGCAAGGATATGATCTGACAATCATACACAGGGCAGGCATTAAGAACAAGATCTCAGATGGGCTGTCTAGGGTCTATGAGGAGTGAACTGATTTGGAAAGCTCATCCCATGTAGGGGAATAGATCCCCCAAATTCAGTCTATCTATTATTTATTTATTTAGCTTTTGTTAACCAGGTAAGTACACTAGACAAGACAATTTGCCTATTTTCAGGTACAACCTGGGAGAGTACAGGAAATTACATACTTATACACTTGGGACAACATGGTACATAATTATGAAAAGATTACACATCATGAGACAACAAGGTACAAGTTAGAAAAAAACAAACTTGCATGTCACGTGCGAACATCATAATATAGAATACACAAAGTACAAGGCACATGAGGCACATTTAGTTAGAATTGGTACAGCAGAATAAGCGGTGTATGCCAGTTTTGGAGCAGTACAAGGTAAGGATTGGTAGCAGCAAGTACAAAACTATCATCTTAAGGGCCAGCTGTTATGCATGAGTGCTAAGTGCTAACATATGTCACGGGGGTTTTTGGCACCCGAAGGCCGATCCGAGTTTGAGATGGTTCCATAGGGAGGAACGCAGGCTGCCCTGAGAGGGGGCAACATGGACCTGGGCTGGGAAGGTGTTCCAAAGTTTGGGGGCACATGCTGCAAAATCCCTTTCACCCATTTGAGTCAGAGTCACAGGTACCTTGAGTGTGGCAGATCCCTGAGACCTAAGGTGAGGATGAGGGAACAGTTTGGGCCAGCAAATGTGCCACCCCTGGAGGGGTGCCTGTGTTGAGGACCTTTCCTGTGACGCAACCAAGGACAAAGTCAATGTGCTTTGAGGGTGAGAGCCAGTTTAACTTATTGTAGAGATCACAGTGGTGAGTGAGCCGGGGGGGCCGCTAGGGCGAAGCGGCAGACATTGTTGTAGGCCATTGACCACCTAGAGAGATGGGCCTTAGTGGTGCTGGCAAACAACAGGAGCCCATAACATAGTGAGGGAGAAGCATACCTCTAGCAAGAGCAATACGCGCAGACGGCGTGAGGTTATTTTTTGCCTTGTAAGCCAGACCCAGTTTACAGTTGACAGTTTTGCATGTCTTCTGGATATAGTGGCCAAGGTCAAGCTGTGGGTCCAGTGTTACACCAAGGTATTTGAAATTGTCCGTGATTGGGATCGGGACGTCTCCCTTACCGGAAACACAGAATGGCACAGAGGAGGCCTTAATCTTAGCCCGGGACCCAAAGAGCATGGCCTGGGGTTTTTTTAGATTAAGGACTAGCTTATGGTTCAGGATCCATGTCTGAATGTTTCTTAGGTCATCACTCAGGTGGTTGTTAATGACCCCACCTCTGGGGAGTGAGACAGGATGACCAGATCATCTGCATAGAGGATTGGTTTACAGTGAGCAGCGGTTGCGGGGAGATTATTAACGAAAATGGAGAAGAGCATTGGTCCAGGGACGGAGCCTTGGGGAACCCCCCATTGTTACTGAGATGGGACCCGAGAGCTCTTTGCCATATTTAACCCGCTGCGTTCTACTATGTAGGTAGTTGGAGAACCAACTGAGAGTGGCAGTGGATAGTCCAATTGATCTAAGCTGTGTTGATAGCATGGCATGGTCAACCAGGTCAAACACCTTCGAGAGGTCTATAAAGATAGCCCCTGAGAGTTTGCCTTGGTCCATGGCCTCCCTAATCCACAATGAAACAGTAACTAGGGCTGAGGAGGTACTATGCCCCTTCCTGAATCCATGCTGTACAGGAGACATTATGTCATATGCCTGTAAGTACTCTGAGAGTTGCCCTGCCACAACTTTCTCCAGAAGTTTGCTAACCGCGGATAGGATGGATATGGGGCAATAGTTCTCTATCAGTTTAGGGTTCCCCTGTTTAAGGATTGGGACTACCCTGGCAACCTTCCATATGTCTGGGATAACTCCAGTTGACAGGGACAGATTGAAGATGTGTGCCACCAGAGGGGCAAGCCACGGGGCACCGAGACTGAGGAGCTTTAGTTAAAAGCCATCTTGGCCAGCACTTGAGAAGGGTGAGAGTCCAGCTAGCAGTTTCTGCATCTCTTGAGCCACCACTGCCCTGAACAGGAAGGGCGGGCAGGGTGATGATGGTGCTATGGGCTGGTTGCTGCTGACACCACCACCATTGGGGAATGTCAAGGTATACTCAGACAGATCAGAAAAATAATGATTGAAGGAGTTGGCAATGGTTTCCGAGTTGTTGCAGCTGGAACCTTCAATTATCATATCAGTGGACTCAGCGCTCTGTGTACCACTCACAACGTGTTTAATATTCCTCCAGAACCTCCTTGCATCCCTAGCCAAGTTCAGTAACGCAGATTTACAGAACTCACTCTTGGCTATCCTTATGTTCTTTTTGCACTCATTTCTGAGTTTCCTGTATCTCTGAAAGATGGCCTGGTCAGCCTTGGCCTTAAACTTGGCCCAGCACTTATCTCTGGTGTTGAGGAGGGCCAGGAGACTACCATGAAGCCATTTAATAGCCATTCCCCTCACCCTCCGTCTGATGAGGGGGGCATGTTTCTCCTGCAGGGCCCTTAACGAGATGAGGAAGTGACTGACAGTGGATGTGGAGTCCTGAGCATTCCATACTGCTGACCAGTGTACTTGATATCATTTTGAAAGGAGGACAGATCAAACCTAGAGTAGTCTCTGATCTGAATAATTTTATGGGGTATTTTCAGAAGTGGGATCTGCCAGACACAGTACACCGGGGAGTGATCAGAGATAGAATCAGGAAGGATACCAGATGAGCTGATCTTATCAGGTCTATTTGTCAAGATCCAGTCCAGGAGGGAGCTCTTACCACCATTTGTAGAGCATCTGGTAGGATCCTTGACAAGCTGTGTCAGTGAGAGACCGGCAAGTGACGGTTCAAAGGCTTTGGTGTTGCCATCCAGCCAATTGAGGTTGAGGTCACCCAGAATGATTAGCTCATTCTGCCATGTTATCTACGCCTAACTGTGTCAAGGAGGCCAGTCAGTCCCTCTATGCCTCCCTTTGGAGGATTGTAGGTGTATACAATGTGTATCTTTTTTGTCATCCCTAGTAACAGCACCGTGTGCAGTGTCTCACAGGGGGACTGCACTGTCTGTTGATGAGGTAGGGCAGATAGGTTAAGATGGCTCCTGTAGTAGACCAGGATACCACCACCTCTCTTTCTTCCTGGACGATCACGACGGATGAGGTCATAACCAGGGAAGGCACATACAGAGTTTGCAGTCTAGGTGGGGAGAAGTGTGACATAGACAGCCAGTTCTGAGTGCTGTATATTTTTTTATATAAAATGTATTAATGACTATCTGTGCTGAAAAATTCTAATGCTCTAGCAGTGACCTCAAACTCCCCCAGTTTTCAACTGACAGATGCAAGCTAAGAGAAATGCTGACAACATGTGTATCACACACACTCAGTTTTTTAGAGGCAATGTGTTACATGGAAGACTTTAATCAAGGATCCTGTTTCTCTGAGTTAATTACAGGCTTGTTTAAGTTAATTTTGTTAAGAGAGAAATCATAAACAAGGTTTATGATGTTAGAAGGGGAAGCTAGGATGTTACATAGGGATGTAAGGTTGTAAATGACCCTGTGAAGCCTGTGAGGGAGGGTACAGCATAAGATCAAAGAGGTGTCATTTGAAATTGAGTTATGCTAAGGTTGCAGAA
Organism: Neoceratodus forsteri; assembly: GCA_016271365.2. Lineage (NCBI taxonomy): Eukaryota > Metazoa > Chordata > Ceratodontiformes > Ceratodontidae > Neoceratodus > Neoceratodus forsteri. The sequence goes on from CM028138.1 coordinate 428,195,868, forward strand.
TTAATACTTTGAAATTACATCCTGTGGTTGTATAGAAATATATATTTTTTAGATATTTTGATAGGGAGGAGCTAGATGACCGCATGCAAAAGAGGTGGGCAAAACCAGCTTTTAAAGATTATTCTGTTTCACTACAGACACACTTTTATCTGACACTGACCAAGAAGACATCTGAGCACTGAAAACAGGTATTTAGAAAGCTAGACAAATCTAAATATTGTTATAGGAATTGCACTGTTTTAAACCTTGTTTTGTTTAAAGATATGTATGTCTTATGATATAAGACTTCTGTATTGTATGTTTGACATATTATTATATATTTTAGTAAAAACTCTAATTTTAGAGCATACCTGGTCTGTCTTTGAATTGCTTTCTTTTTGCTAAGAAATATTTATGGTTATAACAAACAGCAGACATAAGCTTGTATGGTGGTACCTGTGATGTAGACAGACAGCTCTGAGTGCCTGAGTGCTGTATTAATTTTTGTTATTACATATAAAATATGTGAAGGGAAGGGTCAGTTCAAGGAAAAGGCTGTCTTACTGGAACTGACACATCAAGACCCCCAAGGGATAAGTTCAAAGGACAGGAGGCACTTTAAACTGCAGAGATCTGGGGTGCAATTACCTTGTCAATTTGCTTTTATCCCAGGAAATAAGATTAGCCATTCATAATGCCCTCAGGGAGATCCTTTAACTTGCATAGTTGCCAGGGAAGGACTTGTGGGAAGGGGTGTCAAAGAGAGGCCAGAATGGACATTGAAGAGGTTTGATGTCTGAGCCAGGGAGGACCCAGACGATTCTGGAAGGTCCAATATACATTTCCAAACCCTTGAATTACATGAATACCCTTTGATGTGTAGATACCAAGGGCCCAGACGAGCTTTAGGAGTCAAATACACTTCTGATTTAAATACAGTGACTTACATCAAAAGACTGTTTATGTGTGTGTGTGTGTGTAGCAGAGCACAAACCAGTTCTGACCAGTTAACCTGTGGAGAGGAAAGTCAGTGAGGTCATCTCATATGTTTTTTTAAACATTTTATTTGGAGATCCTGTATTGTAAAATATAGAGTTTGATACACCAAAGCGGAGTGAGTGACCTCATGAGAAGGCTGGCTCAGAAGTGTGTTTAAGTGCTGAAAGAACCTGACAGAGACACAAGAAAATATTTCTGACTGACACTAGAGAATATTACCTGACTGAGGAAGAATCATCACAGCACTGAAAAAGAGTAAGATGAGACCAGTCTAAATGTATGTATTGTCGGAACTGTACTTTTTCCTGTTTAAGGCTGTATGTGTTGGAATATACATATTTTGTTCTGTAATTATTGTTCTGTTTTGATATTTTTAAAGTAAAGATATTTTTTTACAAACGAAACTGCTGGAGTGCCTTGACAATTCTTTTTATTTTAAGTGGAGCTTTTAAAGGTTATAAGTACACTGTGTATGAGCTTATTGTATACCAAACTGGGAAATGGATAGAGTTCTCTAAAAGTCTTGCTATGAGTTCTAAGGGTTCATTTGAAAGACCTGGTTGGGTGCCCATAGGCAAAGATATCTGGCCCCCCGAAGACAGAATTATCTGAGCCTGATAATTGGGTATGCTAACAAGAGGTTATCAGTTTGAATCCTTCCAGAGCTTGAGACTAAGGTGACTTGAACCCACAAAACAGACAAGAGGGTTACCTTGTCTGTTCACTGTACACAAATCATATGCTCAGAGGCTGGTGCTTTGGGAGTAGAGGGCTGACTGGCTGAGTGAGTTTGTGACAGTACCAAACTGGAAAGAGAAGTATTTTAAATCTGAGGTCTTTATTAAAGTTTTAAGGGGTTCATTTCTGCACGCCTGGTTAGGTGCCTGTAGGCAAATATATCTGGCCCCCTGAAGACAGATATATCTGAGCCTGTGCATTGGGTATGCTAGCAAGAGGTTAACAGTTTGAATCTCTCCAGAACTTGAGACCAAAGGTTGATCCGAACTCACAAAAACAGACAAGAGGGTTACCTTGTCTATTATACTGTTCACAAGACTGCGCTCAGAGGTTGGCACTTTGAGAGTAGTGGGCCTGACCTGCTGAGTGGGTTTGTGACAGATTGGTTGGCAGTGGTGGCATAATTTTGGTATCACAAGCTTTATTGTTCTGTGTCAGTGGAGACCGTAAGCTCTCTTGCAAAGAAAGAAAAAGACAGAGTTTTATTTTAAAAAGGAAACAGAACTATATATCACTTGGTGTACAGTCATGTTCCTACCTATTTTTTTTTTTCTAAAGTGCAAAGTCAGAGTAGCCGTAGTCAGGGAAGAAGAAGATGGCTTCTGATTACAGCAGGCACACTGTAGATTACTTGAAGTAGTTGTACGGGGACAGGGGAGTCCCATTCGAGGTGACAGCCAAAAAGCAGAACCTCATAGAGGCCCTGATGGTAGCAGATACCCAGAGCAGCGAGTCACCAACCATGACTGAAAAGGACAGCAGAGCCACTGTCAGTGAAGGGCCACAGCAGCAGGGAATGGCCACCAGTATCCTGAATCCAGAGGTACTCAAACTGCAAATTGAGTTGTGCAGGATGGAGTTGGAGTCCCAGGAGAGGAGAGAGCGAGAGATCGAGAGGCAGACCATGAGGCAGAGTGAGAACGCAGAGAGGCAGAGCAACAACAGAGGGAGGCAGACCGTGAGGAGTGCAAGCACCAGAGAGCTGTAGAGGAGAAAAGAGAGGCATGCCAGAGGCAACACGAGCTGAAGAAGATGCGACTCCGACCAGCGGCACCAGATCAGGTAAATGGCTTGGGTTTAACTGGGACTGCAGGACTGGGTTACAAATTGAACTCTAAATTAACAGCTGAGCTTAAGGAAGGGGAGGACATGGATGCCTTTTTAAATTCTTTTGAAAAAGTTTGTATTCAGGCTAAAATTCCTAGAGAGTCCTGGAGCTTCCAGCTATCCCCGCTACTTACTGGGAAAGCTGGCGATGCATTGGGTCAAATGGACAATGAAGACAGCAATGATTACAGCAAGCTAAAAGCTGCACTGTTAAAAAAGTTTGAATTAACTGCTGAATCATACAGAGCTAAATTCTGTAAGCTCAGGAGAAGCCCTGATATGAGCTATGAGGAGCTAGCCGTGAAACAACGTCAGTTTTTAAAATGTTGGTGGGAAGGAATTAAGGCAAATTCCATTGATAAAATTGAAAATGTGATTTTATTAGAACAGTTTTATTGGGCATGCCCAGCAGAGCTAAAAATCTGGCTAGAGGACTGAGATCCAAAAGCAGTGCAAGAGGCTGCTGAACTCTTGGACCAATATGCCAAGAGCAGACCTGCACTGAGAATGAATGGGGCGGGTGTGGCAGCGCAGAAAGGGAAAAGTGTGCGTCAGGGCAGCTAAAGCCCTCACTGCCTCCACTGAAACCAGTTAGCCCCGGGTTTCAAAGAAAAGAGTTCTCTGAAGTAAGAAATGCCTGTTGGTTGTGTAAAGAACCTGGTCATATTGCCAGACAGTGCCCCAAAAAGGTGAGCCATAATATACCACAGGGTGCTAGAAAAGAAGTGGGTTGTTTGTGTGCCCCTGGAAGCATGCCAGTGAACATGAGGGAACACATGCACCCAGTTATGGTGAATGGGGTACAGACACAGGGGTTAAGGGACACAGGGGCATCCCTGACATTGATAAAGGGGAATCTGGTACAGCCTGATCAGCTTATACCCAATAAATATGTAACTGTACAAGGGTTTACTGGTGAAGAGAAAACATTGCCGCTCGCTAGTGTTCTCCTGGACTGGGGTGAAACAGGGGGAACTGTGCAGCAGGTGGCTGTAGCCAACACATTAGCAGTGGATGTGATCCTGGGTAACAATCTGTAGCAGGGGGTGGTATGTGCAGTTACCCATAGCCAAGCAGCAAGGGAAAATAATAGTTCCCTGAACCCCACAGAAACCAGTGTGAAAACCACTGAGAGGCTGGTTCCCCAGCCTGTGTCTCCAGATGGGGAGACTGATAAAAAGGGGTAGAAATTTCCCCAGTAGCAAGTAATCACACAGGTACAGAGAGTTACTCTGAAGAGGGAGGGGTGACCCCTTGTCAGAGGGTTAGGATTTACAGTGATCCTGAGGCCCTGATACTAGTGCTAGGAACCCTAGTTTAGCGACTGAAGGGGACCTGTCCCATGTCTTGGGAATGTGTGAGGGGTTTGCAGCTGCTCAGAGAAGTGACCCTAGTTTAGAGAAGCTGAGGGCTTGGGCAGACTCGGAGGGCACACAGGGAGATAATGGCAGACATAAGGTTTATTGGGAAAATGGACTTATGTATACACAGGCAGTACAGACAGAGGGAGGGATGCTAGGCAGGCAGCTTGTCGTTCTCAGAGGTATCGTGAGCAGTTGCTCAAGATTGCACATGATATTCCCTTGTCTGGTCATCTGGGAATCGCGCACACAATGCAGCAGTTGGCCCAGAATTTCTACTGGCCTAACTTCACCCAGCAGGTAAAGGAGTATTGCAGGTCTTGTCACCAGTGCCAAGAAATAGGGAAAGCGGGCAAGAAAACCCAAGCCGCCCTGATCTGCTTGCCCATAGTGGAGGAGCCATTCCAGAGGGTGGGAATGGATATTGTGGGGTCTTTAAATACCCCCAGCTCCTCAGGACAGATATTCATCCTGACTGTGGTGGATTATGCCACCTGGTACCCAGAGGCAGTCACCTTATCCTCTCTGAGGATGGACAAAGTGGCAGATGCCTTACTTAGGATTTTCTCCCATGTTGGGTTTCCGCAGGAGGTAATCACCGATCGAGGGGGTTCCTTCATGTCGGACCTGATGAAATGTTTATGGGAGAAGTGTGGGGTGGTGCAGAGATGCACAACACTATATCACCCACAAGCCAATGGGCTTGTGGAACGATTCAATGGTACCCTAAAGTCAATGCTCCGGGCATTTGCTGAACAGCATGGGAGGGACTGGGAGAAATACCTTTCCCACTTGTAGTTTGCATACAGGGAGGTGCCCTAAGAGTCAACATGATTTTGCTTCTTCGAACTCTTATATGGACGCCCAGTACGTGGGCCCCTAGACTTGATCCGGGAGGACTGGGAAGGCAAGCACACCAGCCAGGGATAAGGAGGCAGTATAGCGCAGTGGTCTAAGGCTCTGAGCTGCAAATTTGGTGACATCCAGCAGACCAGACCTGGGTTTGAATCCCACAGCTTCCACTTGTATACTGTGTGACCCTGAGCAAGTCACTTAACCTCCTTGTGCTCCCAGGTCGCTCCTGTAAAAAAGCTTTCAGCTTAGTGTGCTATACCTGGTTAAACAACTAAAATAATAAAAAAAAAAAACTCCCATTGTGGATTATGTCCTTAGGTTTAGGGAAAGGCTGAAGGAGCTTATGGAGACAGCCCAGAGCAACCTGGTAGCTGCCCAAGAGAAACAAAAGGTGTGGTATGACCACAGAGCCAAAGCTCGCTCATACATGGTGGGTCAAGAAGTCATGGTCCTTATTCCGGTCCGGAAAGACAAGCTGCAAGTTGAGTGGGCAGGAACGTACAAAGTGGTTAGGAAGGTAAATGACGTGAACTACATTGTGGAGTTACCTGACCATAGACAGACAGAAAGGATGTACCATGTCAACATAATGAAGCCATATGCAAACAGGGCTGACATGGTGTTTGCAGTATGTAGTCATGGGAAGGGGATGGACGAAGGAGACCCCTTTCTGGACTTGCTGGAAAAGAGTAAGCAGGAGTCCTCTGTGGAGGCAGTAAAATTGTCTCCCCAGCTGACCCTGGGCCAGATCCAGAAAGTAAGGGAGGTTTTAGCAGACTTTGCCCCTCATTTAGCGCCAATCCTGGACTAACCCTCTTAGCAACACATGATGTGGAGACAGGGACACAGACGCCCATTTGGCGGACAGCATATCGGGTGTCAGAGGCTGTCCAAAAGGACAGTAGGAGGAAAGTGGAGAAGATGCTGGATTTAGGGGTAATCCAGAAATCCCACAGCCCCTGGGCCTCACCTGTAGTCCTTGTGTCCAAGCCAGATGGCTCAACTTGTTTCTGTGTGGACTATCATGGACTGAATGCAGTCACGAAGTCTGATGCCCACCAGATGCCCTGGACGGATGAACTCCTGGACAAGTTGGGAGGGGTGACCTACCTTACGACTATTGACCTGACCAAGGGGTATTGGCAGGTAGAATTGACAGGCAGAGCTAGGGAGAGGTCGGCCTTCATCACCCCGATAGGCTTATTTGAGTTTAAAGTACTGCCTTCCGGAATGAAGAACGCCCCAGCCACTTTCCAAAGGTTGGTGAACCAGGTGTTAAATGGTGCTGAGGAGTATACCGTGATGTACCTGGATGACATTGCCATCTTCAGTACCAGCTGGGAGGAACACCTTTCACACCTTAGGGAAGTGCTGGGCAGGATACAGAGGGCCGGGCTCACTGTCAAAGCCGAGAAGTGCCAGGTGGCCATGGGAGAAGTGGCATACCTCGGGCATGTGGTAGGCCGGGGATATCTCTGTCCTAACCAAATAAAGATAGAGGTGATCCAGGCATGGCCCAGACCAGAAACCCAGGAGCAGGTCAAGAACTTTCTAGGGACAGCAGGGTACTACAGGAAATTTGTGCCCAATTACAGTGTCCTGGCTGCTCCCCTATCTGACCTGACAAAGAAAAAGATGCCAAAGAAAATTACCTGGGGCCCAGCCTGTGAAGAAGCCTTTACCAGACTGAAGGAGGCACTGTGCAGTGCTCCTGTTTTGACAAGTCCAGACTATAGCAAAACCTTTATAGTTCAGACGGACTCCTCAGACATGGGTATTGGGGCAGTACTTAGGCAGACATCTAGCCAAGGGACAGATCACCCAGTAGTGTACCTGAGCCAGAAGCTGCTTCCCAGAGAGCAAGCATACTCCACGGTGGAAAAGGAGTGTCTTGCCATAGTGTGGGCCCTGAAGAAATTAGAACCATACTTCTATGGGCAGCATTTTGAGGTGCAGACTGACCACAACCCACTGGTTTGGCTGACACAGATGGGAAAGTGCAATGGGAGACTGCTAAGATGGAGTCTTGCTTTGCAAGGATATGATCTGACAATCTTACACAGGGCAGGCATTAAGAACAAGAACTCAGATGGGCTGTCTAGGGTCTATGAGGAGTGATCTGATTTGGGAAGCTCATCCCATGTAGGGGATACATCCCCTAAATTCAGTCTAGGTGAGAAGGAGGAGTGTGACATAGACAGCCAGTTCTGAGTGCTGTATAATATTTTTTTTTATATAAAATGTATTAATGACTATCTGTGCTGAAAAAGTCTAATGCTCTAGGAGTGACCTCAAACTCCTCAGTTTTCAACTGACAGATGCAAGCTAAGAGAAATGCTGACAACTGTGTATCACACACACTCAGTTTTTTAGAGGCAATGTGTTACATGGAAGACTTTAATCAAGGATCCTGTTTCTCTGAGTTAATTACAGACTTGTTTAAGTTAATTTTGTTAAGAGAGAAATCATAAACAAGGGTTATGATGTTAGAAGGGGAAACTAGGATGTTACATGGGGTGTAAGATTGTAAATGACCCTGTGAAGCCTGTGAGGGAGGGTACAGCATGAGATCAAAGAGGTGTCATTTGAAATTGAGTTATGCTAATGTTGCAGAATTAAAACTTTAAAATTACATCCTGTGGTTGTATAGAAATATATATTTTTTAGATATTTTGATAGGGAGGAGCTAGATGACCGCATGCAAAAGAGGTGGGCAAAACCAGCTTTTAAAGATTGTTCTGTTTCACTACCGACACACTTTTATCTGACACTGACCAAGAAAACATCTGAGCACTGAAAACAGGTATTTAGAAAGGTAGACAAATCTAAATATTGTAGGAATTGCACTGTTTTAAACCTTGTTTTGTTTAAAGATATGTATGTCTTGTGATATAAGAGTTCTGTATTGTATGTTTGACATATTATTATATATTTTAGTAAAAACTCTAATTTTAGAGCATACCTGGTCTGTCTTTAAATTGCTTTCTTTTGCTAAGAAATATTTATTGTTATAGCAGACAGCAGACATAAGCTTGTATGGTGGTACCAAACTGGAAAGAGAAGCATTTTAAATCTGAGGTCTTTATTAAAGTTTTAAAGGGTTCATTTCTGCACGTCTGGTTAGGTGCCTGTAGGCCAAGATATCTGGCCCCCTGAAGACAGATATATCTTAGCCTGTGCATTGGGTATGGCTAGCAAGAGGTTAACAGTTTGAATCCCTCCAGAACTGAGAGCACAGGTTGATCCGAACTCACAAAAACAGACAAGAGGGTTACCTTGTCTGTTACACTGTTCATAAGACTGCGCTCAGAGGTTGGCACTTTGGGAGTAGTTCAAGTTCAAGTTCAAGTTTACTGCAGGAAAACTCCATTGAGCAAGCTCATTCACAAGGAGGTCCTGTGACATATAGACTTACTCAACATACATACATAAATAGTTAATAAACAATATATACATAAATGCAAGCATCACATAATACAGGCAAGATATACATACAAGGTCACCACATAGGATGACCGCAGGTGGTAGTCAGCTAATGTAACACAGGGAAGCGACTTATAGATAGCATACTGATAATTGAAACATGGTAACTGGTGTTTGCAATACATACATTTTGGCAGATGGGACAAACAACAGAATTTATTTATTTATTGAAAATGTTTCACCAGGAAAGGCACACTGAACAAAAAGATGCTCGTCTCACAGTGTGACCTGGGGGGAGGGGTTACAATGGAGGCAGGTATACAAACAAAAGTTGAATTTAGAAATAGAGCAATACAGATAATGTACATGGTTGGATGGGTTTACATTAGCACTTTTTACAATATGAGAACAGTACAGAGCATACAGATAACATACATAGTTGGGTGGGATTACATTAGCACTTTTTCCAATAGGAGAACAGTACAGAGCATGAACATCAAGGACAGGGTATACATATCATGGGAACTCATCGAGGGTAATACATGATTACTTAAGTGCCAATAACAAGACTAGAGTGCCAGTAACAGGACTTGCGCTGAAGCAAGATGCACCAAGTTGACAGTAGGAGTTGCAGGAGAATATGGGGGGGTGGTATAGGTGGGGTGGAGGGGAAGGAGAGGGGAGCAGTAGCAGTGCGTAAGGCTGAAGAGTGTGGGTTGCTTAGGAATTGAGGGAAGGGCAGGGAGAGATTAGGAGGGAATATGAGAGGGGGGAGTGAGAGTGTAAGTGCGTGGGGCAGTGTATAAGCCAGACAATTAGGTGAAGGCCGAGCCGCTGGTCAGGCGCTAAGGGAGGATGGGGGAAAGGAAGCTATCGGGGGGGGGGTCAGGAGCAGTTGCAGTTTGGGGCAAGGAAGTTAGTGAGGGCAGAAGATAGGAAGTGTTTGGATGATGAATGGCGGATCTACGCTGGGAGGCTGTTCCAGAGTTTAGGGAAGAGGTAAGAGAAGGCTGATTGGCATGTGGTGGTCCTTCAGTGAGAGATGACTAATAGCCTGGCATCCGAAGACCTGAGGGTGTGGGTGGGGGTAGGAGGGGAAGATAGGGAGGATACGAGGTAAGGAGGAAGGGAGCCGAGCCAGAAGTTGGAAGCGAATTTAGCACTATGAATTAGGCGCCGGTTGCACAGGGATGGCAGGGCCAGTGAATGGTAGAGCTCTCAGTGATGTGAGCGGGGGGGGCATTGAGGGCAAAGTGGCAGAAAGCATTAAAGAGGGGGTCAAGTCTGGTTAGGGTGGTCTTGGCAGTGGAGCTGTAAATGACATCGCGGTAGTCGAAGGAGGGTAGGATCATTTTCTGGACTAATTCACGTCTGACAGGTAGCAGGAGGCTAGTGCGGTTTCGATAAAGGGCACCAACTTTTGGGCGCAGTTTTGAAATGATGGCATCCACGTGTGTGGAAAAGGAGAGGTGGTGATCAAGCCAAATCCCTAGATACCTGAAGGAGGGCACTTCATTAAGGATGGTGTTATTTAGGGTATGGAAGATCAGGGGGGAGGTGAGTTTGGATAGACGCTGTCTAGTGCCGAAGGACATAGAGACAGTTTTCTTGGCGTTTAAGGAGAGCTGGTTGGTACTGAACCAGTGTTGGATTTTGTTGAAGTCGGTTTGAAGTTTGGAGGAGACTTCTTCGTGGGTCCGGCCGGAGGTAAAGAGGACTGTGTTGTCTGCGTACATGTGGATTGCGGTAGAAGAGCAAGAGTTAGGCAGATCATTTAGAAGGATGGAGACGAGGATAGGGCCAAGAACTGAGCCTTGGGGAATGCCGGTGGTGATGGGGGGGAGGTGTGGTCAGCTATTTTAGTGGATTGGGTTCTATTTAGAAGGTAGGCACTGAACCAATTTGTGGCAGATACTGCTAACCCAGCCCCTGATAGGCAGGATAGTAGGAGAGGATGGGATACCATGTTGAAGGCTTTTGCTAGGTTAATGAAGATGGCAGCAGCGATTAGACCTTTATCCATCCCAGTGAGGATGGAGTCTGTGAGTCTTAGTAGGGAGGAGGTGGTAGAGTGGTGTTTTCAGAATCCGGACTGGAATGGGGTGAAAAAGTTAGTTTCAGAGAGAAAGTGGGAGAGCTGGGATAGCAGTAGGTTTTCCTGGAGTTTGGCGAGGGTGAGGAGGGTGAGGAGGAGGGAGATGGGGTGGTAGTTAGTTGTGGAGGTAGGATCACCACCTTTTGGGAGGGGTATGACAGTGGCATGCTTCCATGCAGAGGGGAGTGACTCAGTGGTGAAAGAGAGATTTAGTAAGGCCGTGAAGGGAGTAGCAATGTCGGGGGCAGATAGGAAGAGGAGTTTGTTATCAAGACCATTAGGGGATTTGCCTTTGAAGGGGTTCTGGGAGTGAAGGGCAACTAGGGTTTCGGTGGGGGAGATGTGTCTGAAGGAAAAGGGGCTCCTACCAGATGGAAGGTGGATAGATGTCTGGGGAGCGGATGTGGTTGCAGGAGGAAGGGAATCTAGGAAGGCCTGGGCACAGGTAGTAAAATAGGAATTAAACTTGGAGGCTACCTTCAGGGGGTCAGAGGAGAGTCCCTTGGGTGAGTAGGAGAGGAGGGGGGCTTGTTGTTTGGGGGGTGAAAAGGGAGTTAATGACTTTCCAGAATTTCGAAGGACTCCCAAGATTTGCATTTAGGGTATTGTTAAAATAGTCGGCCTTAGCTAAGTGGATGGCCTTTGTGCACTTGTGTCGGAGCATGCGGTAGGTGATGTCATTGCCTGGGAGAAGAGTGGATTTGTAGTTTCGCCAGGCCTTGTCACGGGCTTGTTGGCAAGCTATCAGCTCAGGGGAAATCCAGGGTAGGTAAGACCCCCAGACTCTAGCCCGGTGCAGGGGGGCGTGTTTGTCCCAGGCGGCGAGGAAGGTGTTCCGAAAGTGTGTGAGGGCCGTATCCATGTTAGAGCAGCTAGAGCTCGGGGCCCAATTAGAGTGAGATAAATCATCCAGGAGGGGGGAGAGGCTGAGGGATTTGTATGACTGTTGGAATATAAATTTGGGAGGGGATTTAACTCTGTGAATCTTGCGGACCAAGTAGATTAGATGATGGTCACTGATGGAATCAGGGAGGAGGCCTGAACTGATGATGCGGTGTGGGTGGGATGTAAGCGCCCAGTCTAGGAGGGAGTGGTTACCGGACTTATGGTTAGAGCGTGTGGATTCCAAAATGGTTTGACTAAGGTTATCTCAGTTTGGGTTTTGTTAAAAGTGGGTGCTAGCCAGTTGTGATTAAAGTCACCCATGACATATAGTTCACCCGACTGTGCGAGAGATGAGAGCTTGCCCAGAAGGTCGGTGAATAATGTGGTTGGCATGCCTGGACAGCAATAAATTCCAGCCACAAAGATAGGTAATGGGGGTGGGGGGGTCGGCAGCTTTACCATGAGAAGCTCGTAAGCTTTGGTGAGAGAGACAGTGAAGTGTAGGGCTGATCTGATGTAGATAGCCACCCCTCCGCCTCTGGAGGGCCGGTCTTGCTGTGTGATGGTGAACCCTGGGATAGTGATGGTCTTATCAGGAAGGCTGGGGTTTAGCCAGGTCTTGGATAGGATGATTATGTCAGGGGCATGATGGGTGGCAAGGACCTGGAGCTGATCAAGCTTAGGGGCTAGGCTACGAATATTTAGATGGAGAAGGAATAAGCCACAGGGAAGGTAGCCAGAACGAGTGTTGGTGGTGGCCTTGGCTGAGGGGTTTGGTATGGGGTGGTTGGGGCCTGAGGTTAGGGGTGGGCCGGGGTTAGGGTGTATATCCCCTGCTGCTAAAAGGAGTAGGGCAATGGTTAGATGGTAGCGTAGAACAAGGAGAGACCGGGATTTTGCCATGCGCAGGTTGGTGGTGGCAATAGGGTGGGCTGAGCAGAGGGAGTCGGTACTGGTGAGGGAGAGAGAGGCCAGAAGGCAGCCAAAGGAATAGACCAAGGAGGAGGGGGGCGTAGGGAAATAGGACCAGGAGATAGCTGGGAGGGATGCAATGGACTTATAGGGGGCATTTGTAGGATGAATCAGAATAGCCGGTGGGGGGGAGGGTGCTGGGTAGCCACTTGCAGGGGAGTTAAAATGGGAAGGGATAGTAAGATGGAGGAGAACAGTATTACATGGGTTGTTGATGGGGACAGTTTACCAAATTTGGGGAAGAGGTGCCCAAACAATAGTGCCTAGGTAAGCAGGGTGGTGAATTTCAAGTAGCTTGGTTGCCCCTCAGAAAGCGTAGATACCACTTTGGAGTAGTGGTACCGTCACGGACTCTGGCAGACAGGGTACAAGGTTCAAGCCCCTAGCTGGGCAGTTGGGATAAGGCTTGGCTGAGAGCAGGGAATCCAGGTTCTAGATGATGTTAAAGCAGCTGGGTTTGGGCCAGAAAACAGGGTAGAAATAGCAACTCCTAGTGGTCACTGGGGTTAGTGGCAGGCAGGCTGGGTAAGGAAGGTAGGAATGGTTTGATAGTGTGATCAGCGAAGTGTATACATAGACAAAGCCAGGAGTAGGTGGGGAAGGGATAGCAGTAGTTGGGTTGCTGCAGCAAGATAGCAGATATAAGTCAGGTGCCAGATAGTGGAATAGTATCTTTAATATAAATGAAAGTGCAAGCAATAAGTGGTTAATATGAACAAAGCAATTATTAGAGGGTTTATTATAGAGTAGAGGGCCTGACCTGCTGAGTGGGTTTGTGACAAGAGGTATTGCCCCCCCCCCATCACCGATTGCTGGCTTGATAACAAAAATATAAGTTTCCCTGGTGGTAGTCGTTCTCCTTCCCACAATCACCGATCACTAGCCCGATATAAAAATACATTTCCCTGATGGTAGTGGTACTCCCCCCAACGTGATCACTGGCCCGAATATACAGAACAAGTCTTCCTGGTGTCCAGTGGTCCTTCCCCCCACCTATGCCCATGCCCGATCTATACACAATATTTCCCTGGTACTAGTGGTCCGTCCACCCTGCAATCACTGGCCCAAGTATAAAAATTAAGTTTCCCAGGCATCCAATGATCCGTCCCCCCACCCGATCACCTGCCCAAAGTTGACAAGTTGACAACATATTCCCTAGTGTGCAGTGTTACTTCCATCCCAATCCCCTGTATAGTATATTTAAACATTTCCCTGGTGGTCTAGCGGACTCCCCCCTCTATCCTCGATCCCCTGTATAGTGAAATTAAACCTTTCCTTGGTGTTTGTCAGACCCCTTCCCTGGTAGGTAGTGTCCCATAACCCCGCTCCCCCATCCTGACCCCAAGCTGGCCACTGACACAGCCCTCTGCTCTCCACCACAGCCAGCCACTGACTGAGTTGTCATTGAGCTTGTACTGTCTACAGTATGCACTCACTAATTAAAAGCTATACACAATCTATACACAATATTTCCCTGGTGTTTTTGGTCCCCCCCACCCCGTGATCACTGGCCCGAGTATAAAAAATAAGTTTCACTGGTATCCAGTGGTCCCTTCCTCCAACCCGATCACCTGCCCATCACTGACAGCATATTCCCTGGTGTCCAGTGTAACCCTCCATCCAGATCCCCTGTATAGTATATTTAAACATTTCCCTGGTGGTCTAGTGGACCCCCCTCCATATCCCCGATCCCCTGTATAGTGAAATTAAACCTTTTCCTAGTGTCTAGTGGATCCCCACCCCCCACATTGGCAGGTAGTGTCCCACCAACCCACTCCCCCCATCCCGACCCCGAGCCGGCAACCAGCACAGCCCTCTGCTTTTCACCACGGCCAGATGCTGACTGCGCTGTCATTAAGTGCATACTGTATACAGTACATGTTCATTGATTGACAACTGAGTGAGCTGCCAGTCAGTGAGTGCATACTGTAGACAGTACATGCTCAATGACAGTTCAGTAGGCGTCCGACCATGGTGGAAAGTGGAGGGTTATGCCAGTCGCCGGCTAGGGGTTGGGATGGGGGCACGGTCATGGGACACTACTTGCTGGGGGGACAGGGTCCACAAGACGCCAGGGAGAGGTTTAATGTCACTATTCAGGAGATTGGAGATAGGGAGGGGAGTCCACTAGACAAGCAGCGACATGTTTAAATATACTATACAGGGGATTGGGATGAAGGGGTTAGACTGGACACCAGGGAATATGCTGTGAACGTTGGGTGGGTGATTGGGTGGGAGGAGGAACCACTGGATACCAGGGAAACTTGTTCTTATACTCGAGCCAGCATTCGAGGGGGTTGGTGGGGTGGGGACCACTTGCACCAGTGAAATTTTTTTTGTTCCATCAGGCTAGCAATTGGGAAGGGGGGACCACTACCACCAGGGAAAGTTATATTTTTGTTAACAGACCATCTATCAGCAATCGGGGGGGGGGTGAACCACTACCACCAAGGAAACTTACATTTTTGTTATTGGGTCAGCAATCAGGGGAGGGAAGACCACTAGCACCAGGGAAACATATTTATTTTCTATTGGGCCAGTGTTCAGGGGGGAAGCACTATCACCACAGAAATGTATATTTTTTTGTTATTGGGCTGGCAAGCACGGGAGGGGGGAATGAGACAACATGGACACAGGGCTGCCTCTGGGGCAGGGGCTGGGGGTGTGTGCTAAACTCCATCATAGCCCACGTAAATGGGTCCACAATGGGCATGCAAATGGCCACATACTGCCTTGCATGCCAAATGGGCTTATTTACATGGCTGCTTTTGTGAATCGGAAATAGTGCACCTGCGCTTTTCATTGTGGGGCCATACTCATGGGGTGCTAGTGGGATTAGCATTGCAGTATTGGGGTTAGCGCTATGTTGACCTGGCCCTATTCTCAGTCGGATAGCGGGGTGTGCTATCCGATTGTGAATAGCAACATTTGACACATGGGCAATCATAAAGCGCAGTGCAAATGTTTGCACTGTGCTGTGCAATTTTTTGTGAATCTAGTCCCAGGTTTATAGAATGTTGCCCATTCCCTAAAATAATCAGTTTTGTTAGGGATACTGTGTGTGTTAAAATGAAGAAAACTTAAACCCTCCCCCCAAAGAACATCTGCTGTATAAAAAGGATTCATGCAAGTATCAGAGCGAGGATTAGGATTTACATCGCCACAAATAGTGAGACAAATCACAATGGCCAGTTTGCATGAGTGTAATCTACCAAATTCACCCAAGCGTTTAAAAAATGCTTTGTAGATCCCATGATCCGAGTTTAAAAATTAAGTCCTTCGATTACTATGCTGTTCTGAGAGGGAAGAAAATATAGATATACATTTTATCCATATCCTTTCCTGACTATTAGTTACCAATTTAAAATATATTGACTTAGTCCAAAATGCAATTATGGAGCAGTATAAGCACATGGTCCCTCCATGAATTTTATCTAAGGGCATTGAGTTAAAATCACTTAAGGTGTTACTGTATCGACTTCCGGTTCTGCCATGGACAGCTAGACAGCGCAGCAAAGGAGCTCCCTCCCTCGCTACACAAAACAAAAATTAAATAAACCTCATCTAGTGTTTCAAAACCTGCAATACTGCCCAGAATGTCTAAGGATACCAGAAAGAGAGACAAGGGAGGTACCCTGAAGAACAGACATTTACTCAAAGCGAGAGATGCAGACAGATTAGAGACGGAGCATAGGCAGCAAAGCCGCAGTTGCTCACCAAACAGCACCCGTGGCTCTGACTATGACACAGAGGGAGAACAAGATAAGCTATCGAGGACGCGCTTTGAGACAATTTTGAGGGAAATCCGCAGTTGAAGACTGGAAACAAAAAAAGACCTGCAAGGGCTCTCACAGCAGATTGCGAAACTTGATAACAGGATAGAGGCAGCTGAGACTAGGATTTCAGCGGTAGAAGACACCTCGATCTACCTTAACCAAGCAGTAGGGGCTCTGATCCAGCAAACGATCCATCTACAGGCAAGAAGCATAGATCTCGAAAGCAGATCAGGTCACAATAATTTGAGACTGTATTGGCTGGCAGAGGGTGCAGAGACAGCTCCGATGTTGGCATTTGTGGAAAATCTGCTCAGAGACATACTAGTGCTCCCACTGAATTATAACTTAAAAATAGAACGTGCCCACCAGTCACTCGGACAGAAACCCCAAGACCCGAAGGCGCGCCCTCGTTCGATAATATTTTTCATCTCAAGTTATCAAACCAAGGAGGACTTACTTTGTAGAACATGGGCGAAAAAAGAAATGACTTACTTAACATCCAAAATTATGATGGACCATGACTACCCAGCGGAAATCCAGCAGGCATGACAGCCGTACTCCTCGATCCTGAGGGTGTTGAAAGAAAGGGGCATTAGGTTCCAGACACCGTTCCTGGCGAAGTTGAGGATTCTCTGGCCGGAGGGCGCACAATTGTACTGGTCACCAAGCAAAGCAATGGAGGCGCTAATACAAAAGGGAATATCCCTACCTGTGGAGGAATGGGAACGGATTGTCAGAAGTTAGATGTTCCCATCGGACGCTTTTCAGGTGGCAACTCAACGTAATGGAACGTCGCCAATGAGGGTACTCAGGGAAGCACTCGAGAAGCTGAAGAAGATGGAGAGAAGCAACGCACAGAGAGAAGTTCGAGCAGGGTCTGAGATGGAAGGCTAAAACTAGGGCAGGGGTGAAAGTGCTCGCAGGAACTCTTAATTGGCTTGTTCCTATGGAGGCTGAGAGCTTTGAGCGTGAACAAAACACCTGTAAATACTCCACGTAGTCAGGAACTCATGAACTGCCCTCTGAAGAGAATGAAATGCACACCTAGAAAACTGCAGTGTATACAGAACTTGAATGGGGGGGGAGAAAGGGGAAAGAAAAAGAACAAAAAACCAAAAACTGGGACAGAATAAAAGTGATAAAATAACCTGTGCATAATGGTGAAACAGAATTAGTGGTATTGGGGATATGATATTCCCGTTTGACTGAAACAAGTGGTCTGGGGCGATTTAAGGGGTGAATTGAAACAAATCGGAAGATGTGCGTGAAAGGCCCACTTGCTGAAAAGTTGTCGAATTATCGATTGAAGTGGGCATGAGGCAGATCTATAGGGAAATCCGACATGCATTAAATAAATAAATAAGGAAGTCCAGCAGAAGAGTGTCCAAACTGAAGTAGTAATACACTGGAAGTTCACATGGAGGGGGGGGTCCATGAAAGATGTTTAGGACCAACTACAAAACTGTAGGTGTAGTGTTTTGTTTGGAGCCTTCTCCTTATTGGAGAGATGGGAGGAGGGAAAAGGCAAAAGGTTTTTTTTTTTTTGTACTGGAGGAGGCTTCTTAAACTTAAGACTCCCTGGGCTTATGATTGGAGCCATGATTAGTTGAAAGAAAGGCAAGAGACAGACTTAGTTAAGACCTATATGCATGGGCTTTGGTCACTTTCTGTGGCAAGAGACAAAAACTAAGTGAGGTAATCCAGATACAAGGGGAAGGGGTACCTAGACAAAAACAAGATATCAGCTGGGGCCTAGGGGGCTTATGAAGGGCTATTGTATGGTAAGATCCCTTGCTTCCGAATAAGTGGAAATAAATAATATAAATAAGGAGAGGAAATATAGCATAGAGGAGAAAAGAAAGAGACATGGTGAACTCGCCCTGTTGTGGGGGTTCCCCACATATAAAGTTGGTGAATAGGAAATAGGGGGTTTTACATATCAAATATTATATGACATGGGGAAAAGAGATAAATATAAAAGAAGTGGGTGAGGAAGGGAGGGCTGGAAACGGGAGGTAATTACAACACAACATCATAACTGCGCTGCTGAGCAGTCCGAAGGTGATAATTGAACTAAAAGCTACTTTGCAGAGAGAGCTTTCTCGAGGGGATACCCCGTGAATACAGGACTATTTCCACCCGAGTCTGCCCTCAACACCATTTCTGGAGGGCAGAGAAAGGGAACCACTGAGTTGGGATACCCTACCTTGGAAGCAACCACTTTTTTCTTCCTTTTGTAAAGAGGGGAAAAAAAAAAAAAGTTGTGTTTAACTAGTTGGTTATTAATGTTAACATTTTATATGTTTAGAGAAATACTTGTTGGATTACTAAAGTGTTGGGAGATTGGGATGTTAGGATCTCCCAATAAGTTGGGAAGCAGTTCATTGTGTTTACAGAAGTTTACTAAGCCTAAAATGTATGAAATGGAGAGGAGAACGAATGCATATTATCGAAGCTGCCTAAGATCCATCACCCCGGGGATGATTGATGTGAAAGAGTGGGGAGGTATTGATAGAGAACGGAGGGACAAGAGGGAATACGAAAATGGATAAAACAACATTAATTTGTTCATTTAACATCAATGGATTGACAAACCCCATTAAGAGAAGCAAGATATTAGCAGCAATGAAAAAGGAGGGCCCTGATTTTATTTTGTTACAAGAGACGCAACCTTACTCCATAGAACATAATAAACTAGGGAAGATGAGCTTTAATTACGAGGTCAGCGCTCTATGGACGAGGCAGAAGGCGAGGGTTTCTATATTAACACCAAATAAAACAGTATTTGAAATAATAGATAAATGCATTGATAAAGAGGGAGATATGTATCTTAAAGGCAAATTTCAAGGAGACTGTTAACTAAGCCGGTATATATACCCATGGTTCAAACTATCAGGTATATAGAGCAATATTGCTGAAACTACAGAATGGGTCAAGGACAAGTTATACTGAAAAGATTTGAATATAACCATGGACCCTCATATGGATAGTACAGCTCTGGGTGGGCGTAAGAAGAGGGGGACCTCGAAGAAGTTGGTGAAGCTGCTGGGGGAGACAGGATATGTAGATGCATGGAGAGTGGGCCACCCTAAACAATGAAATTATACATTCTTTTCACCGCCATATAAAAGCTATTCGAGATTGGATTATTTCCTTTTACCAAAAGAAATAACGATGGAGGTGAAAGATAGCTGGATAGGCAATACGGTATTGTCAGATCATGCCCCGATATTCCTTCAAATAAATTTAGGGGATTTCCAGAAGAGAACATTCTGGAGACTGAACGTCTCATTGTTACAGGACAAAGAAATCAAACAACAAGTGATAGATACCATTAAACAGGCTATAGAGGAAAATACAACACCAGATGTAACATCATCCCTACTATGGGACACGTTAAAAGCTATATTGAGAGGGAAACTGATAGCTATAGTGGCTTACAAGAAGAAGCAAAGAGAAAAGAAAATAGAAGCTTTAAGGGGAGAAATAGATAATTTAGAAACTCAGCTTAAAAAGAAATACAATAAAGACACTTTCAAAAAGTTAAACAAAATTAAACAAGAACTAAATGGAGAATTGGATTATCATATTGAACAAAAATTATTATTTATTAAGCAGAGATATTACGAAGGAGGGCCCAGAGCCACCAGATTGTTAGCAGCCAGATTACGTATCCAAAGGGCGAAAGCCCACATAGCTAAAATAATACACCCGCAGAACAAAGGAATTTTACAAAACACGCCAGAGATTGTAGAGGCTTTTAGAACATATTATAAAGAATTATATACAGCCCCCCAATCCGAAAGGAGATAGATGTGGAACAATACTTACGAGGTATTCCACTACCCAAAGTTCCGGAACTGGCAAAATGGCAGCTTGTGAAGCCTGTGACTAGAGAGGAACTGGTAGAAGAGATATCTGGACTTAAAACAAATAAATGTCCTGGAACGGATGGATATCCAGCTGAAATGTATAAACATTTTCAGAAACAGTTCATCCCCCTATTATTAAAAGTCTTCAATGAAACCCTTACAACAGAGGGATGTCCCCCAGAATCATGGTCCCAGGCAATTATCTTGGTAATTCCCAAGGGAGGTAAAGATCCAAAACTGTGTCCCTCTTACCGACCACTCTCCCTCCTTAATACAGACTACAAACTATTTATGGCAGTTTTGTCCTGTAGATTACAACAAATTCTCCCACTGTTAATACAAGCGGATCAAACCGGCTTTATTCCAGGGAGACAGGCACAGGATAACCTAAGGCGAACCACACATATAATAGATCATTTAAACCGTACCAAGCAACCTGCAGTCCTCCTTAGCCTAGATGCCGAGAAGACTTTTGATAAAGTCTCCTGGGCATTTTTAAGAGTGGTATTGGGGAGGTTTGGGTTCCCTGCACAATTTATTAACCTTATTAGGAAAATCTATGAGGCACCCAAAGCCTATGTAAGAGCAAATGGTAATCACTCAAATCTATTCGGCCTAGAGAGGGGAACAAGGCAGGGTTGTCCGCTGTCACCATTGTTGTTTGCCCTATATTTGGAACCCCTGGCCCAAGGAATTAGAGATAATTATGAAATTAAAGGTATACAACTCGGGGGAATGCAACAAAAACTAGCCTTATATGCAGATGATATTTTACTCTATTTAACTAACCCAGAAGACTCTATACCAAGCCTATTCAAGCACTTAAAAATATTTTCAAACTACTCGGGATATATGCTAAATGATACTAAGACAGAGGTACTGAAACTAAATTATACCCCAACCCCGCAGTTGAAAAATCTGTACCCAATGAGATGGGAACTTCCCCGTTTGAAATATTTAGGGACAAAATTAGATACTTTAGCTATTCGACTACCCCAGATAAACTACCCTACATTGGTAGAACAGATACAAGAGGATATACAAAGGTGGAAGCTTCTACCAATGTCTTTATACACGAGGATACAGACAGTTAAAATGAATGTCTTACGACGTTTTCTATTTTTATTTCAATGCATCCCTGCCCCACTATCCCTTAAATAGTTAGGGACATGGCAAAAAGTGATATCGAGCTTTATTTGGCTGAATAAAAGGCCTAGAGTTAAAAAACAAACTTTATATCTCCCCAAGGGAATGGGAGGACTTGCAGTTCCCCTACTGACCGGATATTGGATAGCATCCCAGACTAGAATAATACTATTATTGCAACATATGGACTATACGGCAAGATGGAAGGAGATTGACCTAGAGGCTGTTTTTCCTCCCTCAATATTAGCACAATGTACAACGTTAAATCCCAGAGAAGAGTAGATGAGTACGCCCTATTTGGGGACAGAAACAGCAATACAGGGATATAGACAGGGACTGTCTAAAGGCACTACTAGAGTATACCTTTGGAAGTATATCTGGTGGACCATGAATACAGAGAATAACCCAGCAGCTACTGACCCCTGGTATAAAAGGCAGGAAAGACAAGGGTGTAGAGCTCCCTGGCAATTCCTTAAAGGGGATCATGTAATTTCATTTGCGGAAGCTCAAATCAAGTTTAATTGGACAGGGAAAGAACTCATTCATTATTATCAGATTAGAGATTTAATAGGAGAGCAGATGAACAACTCAGTTCAAAGAGCCAGAGGCTACTCAGCTCCAAATGCATTTGAGACAATCTGGAACTCGAGCAGAGGGGAAGGGGCTATTTCAATTCTATATCAGAATTATATTGAAGACCTCCACTATACAACAGATTATATAAAAGTAAAATGGGAACAAGAATTACGGATTAAGTTAAATAATAGGGAATGGGCGGCAGTTTGGCAAAACACCTGGAGTACCACATCGTCCCCAGAATGGAGGGCATTTGTATGGAAAATAAGATCTAGATATTTCAGAGTGCCAACACAGATGGCTAAATGGCATAAAGCAATATCTGGTAGCTGCTGGAGAAGTTGTGGAGCACAGACAGCCAACCAAGCACATGTTTTTTGGGAATGCCCGGACCTAAAGGAATTCTGGGAAGGGATACAGGGAGATATGAAGGCAAGATTCAGCATAACAACACCATTAGGGCCAGAGCACATGATATTAGGGGTATGTCCAACAGAGCTTAGAGGGAGAGAAGCCAGATACCTCTGGAATATATTGATAGCCGCAGCTGGTAAAGCAATTACCAGAAGATGGCTCTCACCAAATGCCCCCACAGTGGAGGACTGGAGGGAGCTGGTAGAAAAGATAAAAATATTTGAAAGGATCACCTATTCCCTGAGACAAAAGCTACCACAGTATCAAAATAGATGGATGAGATGGGAATTGTCTGAGATAGGAGAGTAGGAACAGAACACAATGATTGATTTGGTGATGGTAAGAAGGAAACCGAGGAAATTCGGTAGAGAAAGATGAGAAATTGGGAAAAGAAGTGGGGTAGGCAGGATGGGGGGGGGGGGGATGAGATGCATTTCTCCTTCCCATTTTCACCATTTCTTCCTGACTTTGGTTTTTTTTTCTTTTTTCAATGGAGGTAATAATACCTGTAAGAAGGAGAGGAATGGTGGGTTAGAGGCAGCAGAGTATAAAAGAAACTAGTATGTTATAGATAGAAGCATAATGCATTCGGCTATTAAAGACGAATAAATATATGCAAGATAAGAAAGATGAATAAGTAAATAGAAATTAGGCTATAGTTCATTATATAGAAAAGATTGATCTGTAAGATAAATTAATGTCTGAGTACTGGAAATGTGGAAATAAGGATATGTCTTTATTTGATGGAGATGGAATGTAATGTAAGATTTATCCACAGCTGAAGAAAATAAAGCTGAAGTATAAACAAAAGGTGTTACTGTATCAGCAAATTAAGTATCAGTAAAGCATAAAAATCCCCCACATAATGACAACTTAAACCAAAGCATATATATTTTGGCAGTTATATATATTTTGGCAGTTATTACAGTAGCACCCATTAACCCAAGACTACTGCAGAAAGAACAGCCTCCTAACATAATAATCAGAGAACAATTAAATGCAGTCTAAACTCTAACGTTCTTATTAAAGGGAAACATCCATCTAGGATTAAATTAATCAATATTATTACAAATGGAAATCTGCTTTACATAAGCTATTGACTGAACCCTTAACACTTTTAGGGCCAGAATTATACCCATTCAGTTTCCCCTCCCTTTATAGCGGCAGGCATCCATTTTCTAAATCACAGGCACAAAAAATGACATTACATCAGGGGAAACACGTATAGTAGATAAATATTTTAACCAGGAAAGGCACACTAAGCTGAAGCCTGAGTCCAGTGTGACCTGATAGCACAAGAAAGTTAAGTGACTAGCTCAGGATCATGCAGTAATGCAAGTGGGGACTGTGAAATTCAAACCCAGGTCTCCAGGTTTGCAGCTCAGAGTCTTAAACCACTGCGCTATACTGCCTCTTTCAAGTTAAGAGGAAACGAAGAGTTAGGCCTCTTGATGAGCGACAGTACAATACTTCTGGCACAAACTGGAACCACAGTCAGGTTAAATGCAAACAAAGTTAAATCTGATTTATTCAGGGGACTTGAACAAGGGAGGGGCGTAATCAGGTTGATTTGCTTTAAAGCTATATTAATCAGACAGTTATGCATGCAGTTCAGAGTCCTTACACAGTCACACACTCTGGGTACCCAGGTAGGAAAACGGTGGGCTAGCCAGGAATGTTGCAGCTGGTTGGGGCCCTATGATGGAAGAAAGCAACATGCACAACACACACTATTTGTAATCCGGAGCCGGAGGGTTCAGTTTGTGAAAGAAAAGGCAACAAGACAATCAGATGACAACACTTTTAGATTTAGCAGTTGTTGCAGGGAGCTACCCTGATGTTTACTCATGATACCCAATACTGGACACAGGCAGGATGAAATCGAGACTGCAGGCTGTTGAGCTGGAGTGTCTGGAGAAGCAGGGCCCACATGAATCACCTAGGCATCATTCCTGTTCAAGGCATTGAGCGGGGGGCTGATCCACAGGCCGGTCTCTCGTCGATGAGTTTCTCTACGTAGCAGGTATTCTGGCTGAGCCAATGTAGCAGGGCCCAGGCAAATGGAAATGGATACGGATTCAGTCCATGGAGCTGGATACAGCCTCCAACAAGCAAAACACAGTTAAGATACACAGTGGGGAACCAAATCATGACCCACTATAAGCACACAGCACATTCACATGTAAGGAAATTCCACTGTAGCAGGCAAATGGCTCTCTGGTCACAATTACAGAGTCTCTGCACAATCCGGGAGTTCAGAGGTAGCTGTAAGTCCTGACAGGCCGATTGCATTCAACGAATCTTCGGTCTTCTTCAGGTTAAAGCCTGATCACAATTCATTAGTTTAATTCGCTCTCCAAGTTCGGATTCAGTCCAAAAAAAGCACAAGTTCCCTCTCAGCAACAGCAGGCAAGCATGCAGGCCAAACTCAGGCCTTTCTACAGTTCTCCCATGCGAATCCACTATGGATTACTGCTCGAACTATCTCGAGCTGTTACTTCTTCACTTCCCAACTCAGATCTAACTGAAACTGCAAGCAGTGTGGGACTTTCCCCAAGATCCAAAAGGTTCGGTTGGCTGATCTGTCTGTCAGTCACAACAAGGGCTCCCTCTCCAGGTTATTTTAGGCGCCAAAAGCCCAAAACTAAAATTCCTACAAGTTTTGGACCCACCAAGCCCCTGTAGACAGGATCCATTTTAGAGTCCCAAATGTACTGATTGGCCCATTCTGCAGTCCAGAACCAAGATGATGGAAACAAACAGAACTGTCCATGCTGCAAAGAAGGCAGGTTGGAACAAACTGCAATATTATTACTACTCTAACAAATGATCAGCAAATAAGTACATCTTCTAATAGAGCTCCTTCTCAGATTAATTATGACTGCAATCCAGGCAGCTCTTAAAGAGTCAGTACACAGAGGTTATACAGGCATTCTCCAGCAATACATTTAAACTGCTAAAACGCAGGACACCAGCCTGGCAGTGAGCATTTAAGCAAGCTCAAGGAAGACTTTTCAGGAACCCCAATTTGTAGGGGGGGTTACAAAGGAATATGGAAAAGAGTAATGGACCTAGTATAGAGCCCTGGGAGACTCCATCAGTATTGGTAAGGCGACGTGAGTGATCCCCTTACCATTTAACCACCTGTGACCTGTTTGCAAGGTAGTGAGAGACTCAGGAATGGGAGTGGCTGTCTAATCCCAGGAAAGACAGTTTATTGCAGAATATACCATGATTGACCAAATCAAATGCTATAATAAGGTCAATGAAGATGGCTCCTATCAATGACCATTTGTCCAAGGCCTTCAAAGTATCAGCTATACATTTTACAAGTGCTGTGTCAGTATCATGGGATTTTCTAAAGCCATGTTGCTTGTCAGAGAGCAGATGGTGCTGTTCAAGGTATGCTTGAAGTTGGTTATATACCAGTCTCTCTTGAACCTTTGCCAGTGGGCTGAGGATAGAGATAGGCTGGTAATTCTCCATGGGCTCTTGAGGTCCTCCTTTATGGAAAGGTGCCACCACAGCCACTTTCCATTTATTTGGGATAATCCCTTCCTGAAAGGACCTGTTTAGTAGCAAGGTGATCGTGAGGGCAATTGCAGGGGCAGCTACCTTAAGAAGTTTTGGTTCCAGCTTATCAAAACCGAGGGAGTCATTTGTTTTTATTCACTTTAGTAGGGCTAGTACCTTGCTTCTCCAGACCAGCTGAAGGTGAAACTTAGCGAGACAATTTTCAGTTACATCTGGGTATTGGGAGGTGGAGGGAAAGCAAGGAGGCACAGATTTCTACTTAGTTCAGTCCATAAAAGCTTTACAGCGGTTATTTTGGGATCCTATACACTCTCCCATTATGGCAGAGTTGGGGAGAGACTTGTTCAAAACATTTCATCCTGCAACCTCCCATATAATACCTTAACCTCTTCACAACAACACTTTAAGACTATCTGTGTCACCAAAAAAACATGGCAGCACTACATGTCTCAATGCTTAGGAAACAATAAGATGCTACCCCCCAGAACTAATGCCACTATGGGACAACAACTATATTTCATTTAATGGGTCTCCACTACATTGGCACCCATGGATTAACAAAAAATCTGGTTAATCAAACATCTTCTGAATCCAATAACCAGTATATTTAAAATCTTTGAACAGATAAAGCGGGAATATGCAGTCTCTAGTGTTGATTTTTGGTGTTATTTACAAATTATAGATAGAGGGAGCGAACCCGACCAATCAGAGCGCTCCTTTCCCCTGCGCGTGAGGCACTCTTATTCTGTGAAGAGCGTCTCATGTGCAGATGCCCTGGAAATGGGCATGTTCTGGGAACAGTTTTAAAAATATATATATATATATTATTGATCGCTCTTGATCAATAATAGATGTCTCTGTCACCACTTGTTGCTGAAAATGAGTGGTTTCATTTGCCTTCATCTTGAGCCAGAACAGCTCAACTTCGCTTCGCTGTTCTCGCTCAGCTGAAGACGTGTGAAACCACTCGTTTTCAGCAACGAGTGGATCCGGGGGACATATTAACACATATTAGAAGTTCCCTCTCTCCTTTGTTAGACTCTTCCATGAGAGTGCCAGATAACCCCATTATGAAGTTCCTAAACACTTGGAATTCCAAAAATAAGGGGAAGTAGGCCTTATTTGCCAGAATTTATTATCCTCCCAACCAAATGAATTTGTAGAACTCTGTAGAATCTGGTCTTGGGAAATAAGAGAGGACATCATACCCCAAGAATGGTCTACTGCATGCACTCACACATACACTACCAGTAGGGACATGAAAAGTAAGTAATTTTGAAGAAAATTGTTTCCAGATGGTATCAAAGACTGAACATTCCATATGACAAAGGGTTATTATCATCACCACTTTGCTTGCGATGTAATTCTCAGGAAGGCAACTTAACTCATATATTGTGGTCTTGTCCTAAATTAACAAATTTTTGGGAGAAGGTACTATCCACCTGCTTCAGGGTATCCTCTTACTCCATCTCAAATACACCCAAGCTGGTGTTGCTAAGCATTTTTCCGACTACCCGCAAACTTATTTGTCTGTATTCTATCCCATTGTTCCCAACCCCCCAGGTTGCACTGGGAGATGAGCAACTTGTTGCTCAGCGTACCTTCCTGGTGAAACAATTCAATAAATAAATCAATAAATTAATACCTTTCATCAGGACTGGATCCGAACTACTATAATTGAAGCAAAAAGATTGATTCTAATAAACTGGAAATCCACCAGTCTTCCCACTTTGGACTTGTGGACTGAATCTTTAAACACCTTGGCTGTAAATTAATGCATGTCACATTTTGCCCTAGGGAAAATGAAGCAATAAAGCAGAAATGGAACAAATATTTATCATTGCATTTATGTCAGACTGATGCTCTGTGACTCTAGATATAAAATTAATTGGAACACCATAAGAAATAAATTACGCAATTACCAGTTTTCTCTCTATCTCATACACAGTTTATGTTAGCTCTATATCTCAGACAGTTTTATAGATGTTAATTGTTTTAAACATTTTATTGTTATGAATAACTCTGTTATTTGCAGTTCAGAACCCTTGATTGTTATTCTTATGTTGAAAATTTAATAAAAATGTTAAATACAAAAAAATTAAAAATAAGTTAAGTCCGTAAAGAAACAGTTGAAAGCACTGGCGACTGTAAGGGAGTCATTAATATCCTGGCCGTTAACCTTAACTGTTCCATCTGGAGTGATAGAACTACCTTTTAGCAATTTGGAACCGAAACTGTTTATGGTCGGCCAGATATTTTCCTTGTAGACCTCTTAAATAGTGGCTTTTTTCTGCTTTAGCACCTTTTTTATTCGATTTCTCAGATCCCTATAGTTCTCCCAGCCAGCCTTCAGGGCAGTTTTCTTAATGTAAAAGCCCTCTCACTCGCCTTGGCTGCTCTGAGACCCTTGGGGTCCATACTGCAGTCTCCTACAAGGGGGCCGGCCTGGGTTCAGGAGTGGAGAAGAAGTGGCACGGTGCCACCTAAGGTAATGGCAGGGAATACCTGTGAACAGATTGTAGGTTACCACCCCCCAGGAAATATACAATATCTGTCCCCGATGACACTTCCCCACACAATAGCAATTCCCCCCCTTGCAATATCCACAGTATCATAATATAACATGAACAGTTAACAGTACTGTAACAGGGCCCCCCGTTATGCATAATAAAATAGGGTATCATTCCCCTTTAAAATAAAAACA
The DNA here is from genome assembly GCA_016271365.2 of Neoceratodus forsteri. Classification (NCBI taxonomy): domain Eukaryota; kingdom Metazoa; phylum Chordata; order Ceratodontiformes; family Ceratodontidae; genus Neoceratodus; species Neoceratodus forsteri. Next base: position 428,224,304 of record CM028138.1, read on the forward strand.
AATTCTGTTTCACTCTTTTCTATATTCTTTTATGTAACCCCTCACCCTTGCCTTTTTAGCAAAATGACAGGTGACATGCTGTTGAAGCTGACAGCAGTACCTGGCGGGGACTGGGTTCGGGGAGGATGAGGTTACCTGGCACAGGGGGGCCTAGGTTTGGCTACTCTGCACAGGGGCACCCAAGTAAATCAGAACACAGGAAGCAATAACTGTAATGTCCAGAACCAGGAATGGGATTCTTCAGTGTGGCTTTTATTCACATCCAAGCTGAACAAACAAAGCACAGATGGACCCCCATGGGGCTACGTTCATGATAATGCAGATTAGAGACTACAGAAAACTTTATCACCATTTCCAACCCTCATGCTCTAAACCCACCAGGCACGCAGCCCGGACTTGCATGCAGCTTTGGGTACACAGCCCGACTTGTACACTACTTGGGTTTTCCTCACTGGCCTGGCTCCCCCGCCGGCCACTTGATCCACGGTCCATTTGAGGAATGAACCAATTATCCTGTCATGGCTCCCCAAACCACACTAGAGTCTTCAACCCCTAGAGAGAATTTTCATTACAATCCCACATCTGGGTACTTCCCTCATCATTGGCCAAGTGCCTGAGGTAAAGTAGAAATCCACAGAAGAAATCCGTAGAGGTGGACCTGGTCACTAAAGATGGGGGGGGGGCACCCACCTCCAGCTCCCACAGCCCATACCCAGCCATTTCTCTGGAAACTGAACAATTCCTTTACTGAACTTTCCAAATGTAGATTCTGGGTAGATGTCTGTCACATCTCCTCTACATATCATTTGCACCCCAACAAGCTCTGGACTTGAACCTACTTTTAATTTGCTTAGCCCATTACTATAGGCTTCCCAATGTTTAATAGTTTAATCCCCATATTGTCACTCAAGTCCCAGGGTGAAAAACATAGGCCCTTCTAGCAAGAGCTGACACTCACCCTCACGTTGCAGGTGCCCCACAGGCGACTCACAGATCTTCTTGTTCTCCAAATAAACTCTGGAGCACATAGGCAGCTTTTCCTTCACAAGCAGAACTAGGGGGTTGCCCCAGGAATCTGCAGGGAACACTTTCCTGCCCCCCCAAAGGGAGGGGGCACTGAGACCCGAAAACAGCGGTCTCCACCACTTCAATTATCTTCTCTGTCTCTCTTTAAGGTGGAGACACACACCCTTTTTAACTAAAAGTAGCCCTCTGACAGGGCTGAGGCTCCTAGAGCCCTCACTGAGCTGCTTTCTCAGCAAGCTCCCAACTTCACACCACACTGACTCACACTCAACTGAAGACTGACTTCAAAACCTCCCAACGTTCTAACCAACTCCCTTGCTGCAGATTCCAATGTGGCTCATGCAGCTGCGATAGTTCTATTGGTGATGTCATCCCTCAGTCTCAGCTGAGACTGAGAACAGAGCGAGACAGTGTGAAACCCATTTAACTGGAGTTTCACAAGCTGCCTTCCCTGCCTACCACTAGGTCTTACTGGGATTCTAGTAACCCCAGGTAACAAGGGGGTTACATTTACTTATTCCAAACTATTCTGCTTCTTTTCTTGTCAGGGTGGCCAACCTGACAAACCCATTGTGCTTTACTACCCCTTTAAATGTCCCTTTTTCATAAAACAAAATCAAACTGTCATGCTGATTTAAAGAGCAGTTTCCTAATAGAAGCTGCTGTCTTTATCCTGTTTTAAAATATATTTGTCCCCAAAAGTAGACTACAGCGCTGCAGGGTTGTTAAAGAGTAATGGTACCTACAGAACAGAGTCCCTGCTGATCCAGGAAAAGCTGTTTTCTCTTGTTATTGAGCCCTGTAAACAGTGGAAGGCAGAGGAAGGTAAAAAGCTGCAATTTCAGCTATCTGAAATAAACCAAACAGCCAGAAAGAGTTAAAAAAGCTCTGTATGGTAGCTAATGAATTGTAATTTGAATTAAAATGACTCTCTGAGGTACAGAGAGCTGTTTTTCTTTCTGTTGTCTTAGACTGTTTTAAAAGAACAAAACAGTGTATTTCTGACAGAATTGTTCTGATATTATTTAAAAACAAACTTTCTTCTGCTTCTTAAAGCTGTACAACACAATATATTATGGATTGTGAAGTCATGAAAAAGAAATGAAAGTGATTGTTTTTACCAGAAGCTTCAGTAGGCCCTGCTTAGGAGCTAGTCAGCCCCAGAATGACAGTTTATATAGGAAGAAGGTATGATGTCACCAAAAAGGGGAGGAGTAAAATGTACCAGGAGGAGACTATATAAACCCCTTTTTCATTAGCTAGGGAGAGGAGATGTGGAGGAGTGTTCAGTAGAGTTCTGGATACTGGGCAAGAAGGAGCTTTTGTTCAAGGAAAGCTATAGCTGTTAAAGAAGAAAGACAGACCAAGAAGAAGTGATTCCTGTTTGAAGTGTGCTGGACTTAACACTTTTATTTCTTTCTGTGAAGTAACAGTGCTTTCTTTCTTTTTTTTTGAACAATTTATTTTGGACCTTTATTTCTGATATAAGAAATAAAATGATAAATGAAGTAATTTGCATTTTTTTATGCACCGAAGTTCTGTCTGTGTGTCTGTTATTGATCCCACGCTTCCCCACACAATAGCAATTCTCCCCTCTTGCAATGATCCACAGTATCAGAATATAACAGGAACAGTTAACAGTACTGATTTTGGAGGAAAGGGAGAAATGAGAGGAAAACAGCACAACATTAATAACTGTGTCAACAATGTGACCCCACACAATATCCTCACCTGTCACCTGTGGGTGCACCCGACTTCCCAATAGCAACTGCCCAAAAATGTCTCTAAAGTCCCTTAGGCGGGTACCACACTGCGGTGTAGACATCGGAACTGGGGATCTTCCATGTGGCCCAATACTTTTAAACAAACAACTTTGCTTGAATTTCAGGTCTGGGTGCAATTTTCTGACAGAATCCTACCCAGCACCTAACCCCCTGATTTTAACCTAGCTAGCTAGCTAAATAAGTATTCCCCAAGGATGCAGCCTAGGGGTACTTGCAGTTCAGAAGTTCAAAGGGAGTGGCAGAAACTTGGTTCACGGTACCGTGGCGGTATCTCGTTGGTGGTGTACCACAGTAACAGCAAGGCTGACTGAAGAAGTTGAATAACGCGGGTCTTCACCTACCTGAGCTTGCCAACTTTGCCTCAGAGGCCTTTGTAGACAGTTTTCACCAGGCAGGCCTCTCGTCTTCCTTGCTGGTCTTCTTTGGTCTTCTTTGGTCTAGGGACAGGGCAGGCATGGTCCCCTAGACCCCTCTGTTGTACACCCTTTTTAAAAACAATTAGCAGCTGGGCTTTGACTCGGTCTCTAACCCCAGCACTCTCACTTTGTTCCTCCAAGCACAGCAGTGGCTGGGCCCTGGCACAGTCTCTAGCCTCAGCACACAGTCTCTCTGCATGCAGCAATTTACACTCTTCAAAACTTTCCCCACTGAGTAGGAAACACAGTGGCTCAGTCTTTGCACACAACTGCAGCGCTTCACTTGATCTGCTTAAAAAGTGCAGTCTCTGCTCACACACAGCAGCCCCAGGCACTTAGGCTTTATCTGCTTGCACAGCTCCCAAATCTCTCTCTCTCTCTCTCTCAGGCACAAAATTCCAAACGTCTTCCTCTTCCACAAAACTGGCAAGTCTCTACCTCGGAAGGTCACTGGCTGGTCAGGTTCTCTGCTAATCTGTAGCATGCTGGGGCTGAACTGGCCGTTGAGGTCTGGGTGCAAGTATTGGGCTGCCCATGGCAATCTCTCCTGTACCCTGCTCACTCAGGATTCCCAAACAAATCTCCTCCTCCTTTTGGTGGGCTAGCAGCCGTATTTATCACTTTTCCCCAAGTTCTTTCTGATTGGCTGCTGCCTGCCTGGGCTTTTTGGATGCCCACTCATCTTTTACCCAGCAGCCTTGCTCTGCCCAAGTCCATGAGGGCTGCCATCTTTGTTTGTATTAGTCCCACACACTGCAGTCCACATTTTCATTATTATCTTGCCTTTTGGAGGGTTGAAATCATATCCCTTTAAGCCACAGGCTTTCAGATTCTCATTTACCCCTGATCCCCCAAATCTGCTGTCTGCCCTGGAGCCGGGGATATCATTTAACAGTGGCTGAGGGCTGAAACACTAAACGGAGCCATGGCTTCTTTAAATTTTACCCCCGGGCGGACTACTCATGTTCTTTAAAGAGCGGGTCTCCATTATTGTTTATCTTGATTGGCTGTTCCCTTACCAAAGCTTCCAGGACTGCCGAAATGCCTCCCAGCTCACCCAGAGATAAAAAACATCTTTTGGCACTCAGCCCCCTTCCTCTATGGGGCCAAGACACAGGATAGTTGCAGCCGTGGCTGCAGAGCACCACCAGGGCACTAATGGTCCCGTAGCCCTCCAGGGGCCACCGGAAAATGCTGGCAGGCAGTGCAGGGGCAGAAGCCCACAAGGTAAGCCCAATTTGGGGGGCTTACATTAAGGAGCCCCCAAGCAATGGATGGTTCAGACTTCATACGGAGCTATTGGGTACAATGAGTTTAATCTCTTTTTTTTTTTTTTATCGCTACTACTTTCTACCTTTTCTGGCCACCTCAGTCTGCTCCCCTCTTGTCCCTGTATCTGGTCCAGGGATTCCGGCTGCCATCTGCCTCTGCCCAGCTGGTACCAGGCACCCATATGCCCCTGCAGTTGTACCCTCCACAGCAAGGCCACAGGGAGCCTCCCAGATTCCCTACGGAACACGGATCTAGCCTGGGTGCCCAGCCACTGGGTGAAGCTCACGGACGGCCATCAAGCCGCTCAACTGAGTGCCTGTTTTTTTTTTCGCCCCTCGGAGCTGAGGGTGTGCAATGATATCACCAGAGGGTGGCACGCACGCATCCGCATGTGCTCCCTCTGGACGTCTACCCTCAGCGCCACCCCTATGTGCAATGTAGCGTGTAGTCTCCTAGCCTCCGCCAGGAGGCAACCATGCACTGACTGCTGTGGACCCCCTTCCCCGGAGAAGGAGAGCAATCCTTCAGATGCTCAATCCTTCTCCTCCCTAGCTGACTCCCGGTGACCTGTGCTCGTTCCCGAACACCGGTCACCAGCATGGAGCAAGGTGTGGTGACCAGCGCCTCAGCGATCAGTGCCACTAGGCCGGTGAGTTTAATCTCTTGAACTCAGAGTCAAGCCATTTGTGACATTTACCCTTTACTCGGCACTTCCTATAGGGGTCATGTAGATTGGCTGCTGAGAGAAAATTATTTGTGAAGTATTCAGGAGCATCATCTATACCTGGGAGCTCTTTGATAGGGTACCAGTTAATGTCAGAAAATGCGGATATGAAGGATTCAGGTTTGAATTTAGAATAATCCCTGACCATAAAGGTCTTGGAGGAGTCTGGGAAGATTATTCTTCCAAATGAAGAAGATCAGTGAATGATCGCTTGAATCAGAAAATATTCCTGCAGACTGGATTCTATTAGGATTAGTCACTAATGTCCAGTCAAAGGGGGGTGTGGTTCCCAGATTTAGTGTTGAGTGTGGGGGCTCGCTTATGACTTGTGTGAGATTAGCAACAAGGAGAAGGGCCTGCAAACCAGCTTTGGTATCTGGAGTCCAGTTTAGGTTGAAGTCACCGAGTATGACCATTTCACCAGGTGAGTGCTTGGCAAGCACTTTGATTAGGAAATCTAAGGCAGCGGTTGCAACAAGAGGTAAGATGTATATACATCCCAGGTATAGTGGCTTTGTGCTTCCAAGCAGGATGTTAACAAACAACATTTCACTTTCTGTGTCATTCAGGCAGAGGATATCAGTGATGGATGCATGAAAGGTAGAGTTAACATAGATAAAAACCCCACTCCCTTTCTTACCAACCCTATACTTCCTGAAGGCATTAAAACCTAGGACAGCCACTTAATAGAAACATAGACAGTGTGGCAGAAGGGGAATACAAGGTCCATCTAGCCTGCCCAAGAACCTACCTGGTGCTATTCCCTCTCCCCTCCATTGCCTTTCCGTAGGCTACCTTTATGTCTATCCCATGCATTCTTGAACTCGCTTACCATTTTGGCCCCCACTACCTCCTTGGGTAGGCTATTCCATGGATCCACCACCCTCACTGTAAAGAAGAACTTCCTTGTCTTACTCCTAAACCTCCCTCCCTCCCTCCTTCAGCCTCATGTCTAGGGCTGGGAGAACCCGGTGAAGTTCTGACCCTTATTAAATAAGAACCAGAACACAGTGGAGTTCTGATTTTTTCTGATTAGTTCTGATTATTTATAAATATTTGAAAAACAAATGTGATAAAATTCATAAAAATGGCCAAAGTTGGTCATATTTAACACAGAGGCCAAAAGGAAATAATTTAATGCATGATTTGTATAACAATTACAGTAAAACTGCTAAATAAAAACAATAACTGCTAGCTGCTTCATGACTGGGTTGTACTGGTGGCATATCCTGCTCAGGCCCATGACGTGAGAGTGCTGGGAGAGAGAGAGAGACAGACAGAGATGGAGGGAGAGAGAGAGAGAGAGAGAAAGAGAGACAGACAGACAGACAGATGCAAGCACTATTTTGCCTGTCTGCCTGCCCTGTACAGTGTACACACACTGCACAGCCACATTGAGGCCAAGATGAGTTTATTTGTGATTTCTGTGACTGTAGAATTTCTCTTTGGCCCCCAGTAATCTCTCTCTCTCCTCTGGATGGTGGCACAAGTCAACAATTTATTTTGCCAGCCTATCCTTTCCCTGTGTACACACACAGCCACAATGAGACCAAGAATAAACTTTATTTGTGATTTCTGTAACTATAACATTTCATTTTGGCCCCCAATAGTCTCTCTCTCTCTCTCTCTCTCTCTCTCTCTCTCCCTCTCTCTCTTTTTCTCCTCTGGATGGTGAAACAAGTCAAAGATTTATTTTGCCAGCCTGCTCTTGCCCTGTACACAACCAGCCACAATGAGACCAAGAATAAACTTCATTTGTGATTTCTGTAACAATAACATTTCTCTTTGGCCCCCAATAGTCTCTCTCTCACTTTCTCCTCTGGCACAAGTCAACAATTTATTTTGCCAGCCTGCACTTGCCCTGGGCCTGTACACAACTCTCCTCTCTCCTCTCCCCTCTTTCTGGTATTCAATATATGTTCCAAACCCACATAGGACAGGCTGCAGGAGTCAGGCAGTTTGTGAGGTACTACTTACCTAAGTCGATCATTCTGAGAAGAAAGACCGGCAGCCGACCCTAGAGTCACTGACTGGCCAACCACAGCAGTTGCAGCCTGCACTCAGATCGCCACCACACGTGACTGTGATGTGTGGTCCTTCTGCTCCTGGGCCCAGCTCCACTTCTCTCCTCAGTCTTTTGTGTTCTACCTGGCGCCGTCCATTCCTCCTTACCTCCCTCCGTGGGATGCCAGGCATGCAGAGAAAAAGCCCTGCTTTCCACGAACCCGGAACTGGATTTCTGCAGTGAAGTCTGTATTTATCCAGGTCCATGGATTCAGGGTTTGATCCGGGGGTCTGGATTTTGGATGGAACAGTCCGCCCAGCCCTACTAATGTTATGCCCTCTCATTCTCCTGCTCTCTTTAAAATGGAAAAGCTCCTGAATATTAACCTTATTTATACCCCTCATATAATTAAAAATCTCAATCATGTTGCCCCTCTCCCTCCTCTGTTCCAGGGAGTACATGTTGAGTTCCCTCAGCCTGCCTGGTATGCCATATGGTGCAGTCCCTGAATCATTTTTGTGGCCCTCCTCTGCACTGTCTCGAGTCTGTCTATGTCCCTTTTGAGGTGCAGTCTCCAGTACTGTATGCAGTACTCCAAGTGGGGGCACACCAGCGCCCCATAGAGTGGTAACACCACTTCCCTCCTACGACTCGTGATTCCCCTCCCGATGCAGCACAGCATGCCACTTGCCTTTAGTGCCGCCTTTTTGCACTGTTTACCCACTTTCAAGTCTTCTGATATAATGACCCCTAGGTCCCTCTCCTGGCTGGTGGAGGCTGGCTTCTCTCCTCCCAGGTAGTAATCCTCTTTGGTATTGTTTCTGCCTAAGTGCATGACTTTGCACTTTTTGGCGTTGAATTTCAGCTGCCATGTTTCCGACCACTCCTCCAGTTTCCTCAAGTCTGAAGCCATACTCCTCACACCCTCAGGGGAGTTCACTCTGTTGCAAATCTTGGTGTCATCAAAAAATAGGCACACTTTACCTTCCAGCCCATTTGCAATGTCTGCTATGAACACATTGAAGAGTAGGTGACCCAGTACCGAACCCTATGGTACTCCGCTGGTCACCTCCTTCTCAGCTGAAAATGCCCCATTTACCTGAAACCTCTGTGTTCTTCCTCTCAGCCAGCTACTCAACCACCTCTCTACCCACTCCCATGTGGTCCAGCTTCCTTACCAGCCTTCTGTGTGGAACAGAGTTGAAGGCTTTGTTAAAGTCCAGATAGACAACATCTACTGCTGCTCCCTGATCTACTGTCCTTGTAACCCAGTTGAAGAAGGTGACCAGGTTAGTTTGGCAAGACCTACCTGTCATGAACCCATGCTGTTTTGGGTCTTGCTGCCCACTGGATTCCAGATACGTTATAATTTTCTGTTTGAGTAATGTCTCCATCAACTTCCCTACCACCGACGTGAGGCTTACTGTATGGTAATTACCAGCCTCCTCCCTGCTCCCTGCTTTGTGGAGCAGGACCACTGTTGCCTTTTTCCAGTCCTCTGGTATGGTCCCACTCTCTAGTGATTTGGTGAATAGTTCTGCTAGGGGTGCTGCTAGTACACTCCCAAGCTCCCTGAATACTCTAGGGTGAATCCCATCTGGTCCCATGGCCTTGTCTACCTTTAGATTATTTAAAGCTTCCACGACTAGAGCCTCTGTGAAGGGGCTTGTGTCAATCCCTGGTCCCTGGGTGTTGCTGCTATGTAGGCTTGGTCCATCTCCTGCATTCTCTTTGGCGAACACAGAAAAGAAGTACTGGTTTAAGATTTCTGCTTCCTCGCAATCTTTTTCTACCAGTTTCACTCCAGTATCTGCTAGTCTAACTATCCTCCCCTTGGTTTTCCTCTTTTCTCTTATGTACTAAAAGAAGGTTTTATCTCCCTCCTTTACCCCCTGTGCAATCCTTAGTTCAGTCAGGGCTTTAGCCTTCCTTATTGCCTTACCAGCTTCCCTCTGTGATACCGTATAGGTTTCCTTATTCTCATCTTTCATTGACACCCAAAACTTTGTGTACACCTTCTTTTTCTCCCTTACTATTGCAGCCACTTCCCTGGAGAACCAGAGGGGTTTCCTTTTCTTATTTGCCTTGCTAACCCTTCTGATGCACTGTTCAGTTACATCTGTGATAGCTCCTTTGAGATACTCCCACATTTCGTTTACTCCTTTCTTTTCCCTACATGTAAGACTCTCTGCCAGGCTATCTCTCATCTTCCAAAAGTCTGCTTTTCTTAAATCCAAAACCCTGATCTTGGAATGACTAATGGCTTCACTAGTGTTTACTTTAAATCCCACCATGCGGTGGTTGCTATTTCCTAAGTTGCACCCCATCTCTACTTCCTTTACCCTGTCGCTGTTAGTTAGAACCAAGTCCAGGACAGCTTCACCTCTGGTAAGAGTTTCCACAAGCTGCCTTAGCCCTGTACCCTGCAGGGCCATTACAAAATCCCTTCCTCTTGATGAAGATGCTGTACAAGATTTCCAGTTTATGTCTGGCAAGTTAATGTGGGAGAACCTGAGGCTTACAACTTTGCAGTGTCAGTGGCTCAGCAGGTTGCACACTCGCCTCTGAGGCTGGAAGATCAGAAGGCTGTGGCTTCCATCCCCACACCAGGCACATGGGTTAAATCCCAATACTGACACTGTAGTGCAGCATGAGGGGGTGCTGCACTCCTGAGGTGCTGTCTTTCGGATGAGATGTTAAACCGAGGTCCCATCTGCCTGTTCAGGTGGATGTTAAAGATCCCATAGCACTTCTTGAAAAAGAGTAGGGGAATTTTTTTATTTGAACTGAAATAATTCATAATACAATACAGTTGATACTTGAAAAACAAACTACATAACTCTAAACAATCAGTATTACTGCATACTAAGGGACAAACAACAAAGGAATTTTGCAAGTTTAATAACTTCTTAACCATACAATAAAAATAAAAACAATGTAGATAGTCTCGTATCTCATCCCCATACCCCCAAAGAAAAGGCAAAAAAAAAAAGTACAAACTGCATACTTAGACCAAAATCTTGACACCTAGTTACCAAAATAGATATATGTCTTTATAGGAGAATCATTCTCTGTTTAGCCTGTGTCCTGCCATGACATATTTCTCCACCACAGTCTATACATATCAGGAGAAAAAATATTTTTATGTTTCCTTTGAAGTCTAATAACATCCTGTATTACAACATATACTACTTGGTCTACTGATTTATGTTGTTGCCTTAATGTGAGAGCACATCTTGCATGCCATAACTGAAATTTTATGCATAACATAATCTGCTGCATTGTATTTCCATCATATTTTGACCAGCCTGAGGGAAAAATTCCTAAGTATAATATGTCAGATGTTATATTATGAAAAGGGCCCTGTATCCATACTTTGTTTAGGTATTGCCAAAAAGAAACTGCAAAAGGACATTCTAAGAAAAGATGGTGCATAGCTTCCAGTTTCCCTACACATAGTCCCATTCTTGGGCATTCTCTTTCTACTTCCTCCTTATGCTTCATGTTATCCTTTACTCCTAGCTTGAGATGTACACATAACCACATGAAGTCTCACATATAGATGGGTATCATATTACAAATTAACATTCCAGAGTCAATATTTTGTTCTTTTTGTGTTTTTTCTGTATACCACGGTTATTCAATGTAATGAGTTTCCAATATTTTATTATATAAATCATTCCTTGATTTAGTAAGAAGGTATTTTTTAGTTAATTGCCAAACCTTTAGTTTACCAACTACATCTGATAGATACCCCGGTAATGCTGCAATATGTTTTTGTTTGGGTATTGGTGAGTGACTCTCCCAACTTGTTAGCAAAGGGCCTATATTATCCAAAACCCAAGGTCCTCAAAGTTTACTAGAATTGTGTATTATGGAAAAAATATTGTGATATAAAAATGTACAGTAAAAAAGACTAAAGGGTGTACCATAGCCAGGCTCTCTTGTGTCACTGGTATGTATGTAATTCTCCTTTTTATGGGGTTGAAGCTGCTACCCCAAAGACACTGAAAAAAAAACTAAACAAAGTTGATTCTAGGGATTTAAGGGGAGGAAATATTATACTTGAAAACAAAAACATGGGAAGCAAAAAGGTTTTGATCAAGTAGATTCTTTTTTTCTTAGACATCCGCCAAAGATGCCACTTCATTACTTTATTACTGGCTTCTTTTGATTTGAAGTCCCAATTATAAAATTGTGAGTTATTTTTCCCAAAATATATTCCTAATATTCTATGATACCCTACATTCATTGGTATTCCCAATATTTCTGATATTACCTCATCCTCTTGCCCAATGGGTCTATAGCAACTTTTTTTTAATTTATTTTTGATCCTGAGATTGCTGAGAAATTGTTCAAAACTTGTCCAGCAGCTATGCCTGATAGTTTATCTGTGAGTATAAGCCCCACATCATCAGTGTAGGCAATAGAACATATTGGTAAATCCTCACTGCCCACCAATAACCCTTGACTCATACTATTCTGGTTTAATTTGTGTAACAGGGGGTCTAGTGTAAGATATACAAAAGGGGACGGGGCACCCTTGTCTTACCCCTCTATTAACCTGGCATTTTTCCTCCAGCCACCCATTTACACTAGGAATTATGCATGTTTCTTTATAACAAATTTGTAACCAAGATATGAATTGTGGCAGAAAGCCATACACTTCTAATACTGCCCATAAATACTGATGTTCTATGCGATCATAAGCCTTGGTCTGATCCGGGCTTATTAAATATCCCATTAATTCTCCTTCATCTCCTTTATTCATTATTTCCCTAATTATTATCAAGGCATCATGTATTTTCCTGGAAGGAACACCACTAAACTATGTAGGGTGTATAACGGTATCCAGTACTACCAAAATTCTGTTACAAAAATATTTTCATTAAAATCTTGCAATCTGTATTCAATAGGGAGATGGGTCTTCAATTTTTTAAATCCCCTTTCTCTTTGGACTTAAACAAAAGCACCAACACTCCTATATACACACTATTGGTAAGGAACCCCACATTTAGTGCCTTACTGTAAAGACTGACCATTTTGTCTACTAAAACATCAAATATTAATTTATATAGTTCATGTGGTAACCCATCTGAACCTGGCATTGTTCCTGTGTTTAATGACCAAATTACTTCTCTAATTTCTGCTTTCATAATTGGAGACAGTAATATTTTTTTAAGGTCCTGAGGGATAGTTGGAAGATTGAAGGTTTTTAACCAGTCTCTCATCTTATTTGTGGGGAGATTTTGACTAGAAAACATATGCTTAATGTAACTTTCTATTTCCTGCATTACGTCTGTTTTATTTGTGATCTTCCACCCCCCCGATGTTACTAATTGTGTTATAATTTTTGTTCTCTCACAGTTTTACAATTGTCCAGGGGTATTGTGTCCCCTTTTTTCCTTGCATTCCGTACTGTTGTTTCCTTTCTAAATTCTTCATTTTCTCCTGTTGTAATAACATCAATTCTTCTTTTATTACTTTTATTTGTGTTGAAATATCCTCTCCCCCTTCATATTGCAATGTGGAAGAAAACTGTAATTGTTCCCTAAGGTTTTTGTATGTGTCTATTTTTTTTTGTTTCCTATTTACTTTTCCCACTGTTTTAAAATATTTTTATTTATTTTATTTAGCTTTTGTTGACCGGGTAAGTGCACTAGACAAATCCTGCCTATTTTCAGGCACGACCCGGGGGAGGGGGATACAGATGAATGCCAACTGACCTTGAACCAGATTAAGCTGTTGGTGGTATTTTTAGTGAATGAGGGAAATTTGGCCAGGACACCGGGGAAATTCCCCTACTCTTTTCGATAAGTGCCATGGAATCTTTAACATCTACCTGAACTACCACCAATCCAGGCAGATGGGACCTCGGTTTAACATCTCATCTGAAAGACGGCACCTCAGAAGTGCAGCACCCCTCTCATGCTGCACTACAGTGTCAGTATTGGGATATTAACCCAAGTGCCAGATGTGGGAACTGAACCCACAGCCCTCTGATCTCCTGGCCTCAGAGGCGAGTGTGCTACCTACTGAGCCACTGACACTGCTAAATATGAAACAATATCTTTTTTTGGACTCTTCCCACCATTCATTACTGTCCTCATATAGGAAAAACACAGATTTCCAGGCCTCTAGAATACATTGAAAACCTTGTGCAATAATGTCAATATCTAGCAGTTTAATATTTAACTTCCATAAGCTTGGACCCCTCCTTTGCTCAGGGTGGGTCCCTATTACTAATTGTAATAGCCCATGGTCTGAGGTAGCCACGGCCACAACTTGAGCTCCCTGCAACTGTGAATTCCTAGACACAAAAAAGCAGCCTATCCTGGAGACCTCTTGCCACTAACATATGTGTGTGGTGCTGTCTGGTGTGAGGCTGCAAATACATCAGCTAACCCCATTTCATCAATTGTGCCCTGGAGACAATTTGTATCACAAAAGATTTTGCTAGTTTGTAACAACCTATCAGTTGGTAACAAGCTACAATTAAAAACCCCTCCCATAATTATGTTTTTTGAAGCGAATAAAAAGGGTTTTATTTTCCAGAACAGTGTAACTCTATTGAATTTCAGTTGAGGTGCATAAACATTTAATATGCAAAAGTCCACCCCTTTTAACTTAACATCTAACAAAAATGCCTTCTCTGGAAAGATGTCTATAATGTTGGTGATCTGTACTGTAGTGAAAAAATGTATTCCCACACCTGAACAAGTCTCTGCACCCATATCCAGCTTCTACTTGCTGCTTCTATCTCAATGGGGTGCAACCGACATCTTGAAACAGAATACAAGCTAAATCTGAAATTTGAAATTGAGGAGCATATGTGCTTAAACTTTTTTTTTCAGATTATAAACTGTTAGCATTTAATGATGCTATTTTTAGAGTATAAGAAAAATGTCCCATTTGTCATGCTCTCCCTCACTTAACTTTGCTGGAAGCCCTTGTTACTCTGCCAACTTTATGTGTTTTGGGTCTAGAGTCATCTATAGTTTCTGAATCAGACAGGGTACCATGTTGTGAGGATCTCACTGAGGTACTCTCTGACTCCCCCTCTGCCTCAGATTCATTCCGCTGTAAAGCTGTATATTGTGACCATTACAGACTCATCCTGTGGTTTATTTTTCTTGGTTTTTGACTTAGATTTCCTCCCTTTCTTCCCTGGAATGTCTGTGAACACAATCTCTGTATGAACTGCTGTTTGGGGGGGGGGTACTTTTCCTTTGTAATTCAGTGTCCAGTATTTGTTCATCCTGCATGGTTTGAGTGGTATCTTCTGGTGTTATCGGGGTAGGCTGCCTTTGTGGAGTGTGCCCCTCTTCCCTGCTTTGTCTGTCAGACGTTCCCTGTGGAGGGTGACTGGCAAAGTTTTGCTTGGAGGCTGTCTTAATATAAAAATCTTGCACCCGGAAGTCTGAATTCTCATTATTTTTTGAGGCCCAAGGGCAGTCTGTAAAGTTATGTCCCAACTCTTCACATAAGTTACATCTGGGTTCTTTGAAACAATGGGCACTTCAGGATCACACAGTCTGTACTAATGTGCTTGCTGGACCCGCACTCAAAGCAGGTCTGAGGCTGACCTGGGTAAAACAAAAACCCTTTGTCCCGCCTGATATAAAAACAGTTCGGGAGATGGACTATTTCACATTTTGGTGCAGTTTTACTTTAATTTTCCAGCCACCATTCCAAAACCCTCATCATCTACGGTTGGGGGCTGGGTTACTTTGGATTGAGCACCCTTTTCCAGCCAGTATACTGCGTCTGTAATATTTACCCCCTCTTTCGTAAACAAAATAGTTATGACCCAGAATGGTTGCTTTGTAAGGGGTATCACCAAGAAATGGGACCAAAGGTGGTTGATTTTTAAATTAGTGTATTTACACCAAAAGCATTCCAGGATCTCAGGGATTCTAAAACTAACATCGTAGGTTGCTTCTCCTGGTGCATGTATTAGAGCATACACCTCAGAGGGTGTAAACCCAAGGGATTGTTTTAACAAGGTTTTGGCACTATAACACCTGTCTGGTATTGTCTCTCTGTTGCCAATGTAATGGAGCCTGATGTCATTCCATATCTTTGCCAACTCCACTGGTTTATGAAAAAGGCTTGCAAAGGTGGGGTTTGAGTTGTTGTCTTGATCTGCAGTCTGTGAGGGCTCAGTTAACCCTTCTTTTGACCGGGTTTGATCTGAATTTAGTACCTTTTGCAAATCAGGAGCATTTGTTAATATGTCATTGAAAGCAGTACCTGTAGTGGTCTGAGTGCTATTTACCTCTGTCACACTTTCACCCACTGTTCCTTCATTTGTGGATTCACTTGCTGCCATGCCAGACAAAGGTATGTTTGGGTCCAGTATCCAGACCCCAGTATATGTTTCTGTCCATCCTGCTTTTTGCAAAACCACCTCTGGAGACCATGATGTTTGGTTGGCGTAATTCCTCTTTGGTGTTTGGGGCACGGTCTCTTCTGATGTATCTGGACATTCAGTCAGAGCATCAGTGACAAACAACTTAGTTACTCCTGAATTCTCTGGGCACGTTGGTGAGTTAATGAAGCATTTCCTTTTCTTCTCCTCTTCCATCTTAGCCTTTGCTTGCTGCAATTGTTTGACAACTTTTTTTAGTTCAGCTTCTAAGCATTTTTGCTTTTGTTGTAAAGTAAGCTCCACGGCAGGAAGCTCGTCTTCACTACTATCACTTACAATGACTTCCTCATCCACTGTGTGCATATCGGTTTCCATTTGTGAGACGTTGTGCTGGCCACCACTCAGGTGCATTCCAGATGTCTGTTTGCTAGCCACAGAAGCTTGCACATTTCCTCCTTCTTCCTTTCTAAATCCTGGAGTTGTGACCTTTGAAGCCAAGCCCTATTTTTTTGCCAACTTACTGCATTCACCTCCTCCTCCTCCTCCTCCTCTGTCCGGCTCCAAACTGGGCTCTTCCATCCTTGCTCACAGGAAGAAGAGCCCCCTGGTGAAAGAGTAGGGGAATTTCCCAAGTGTCCTGGCCAAGTTTCCCCCATTCACTAAAACTACCACCAACAGCTTAATCTGGTTCAATGTCAGTTGGCATTCATCTGTATTCTCCTCCCCCAGGACAAAGTTGAAAATAAGCAGAATTGTCTAGTACTCCTTTCTTGGTCAACAAAAACTAAATAAATAAATTAAGCCAAGTCTCTAATTTGGTAGTCACGAAAGGCCTGTAAATGGCAACCCAACTTTAAATTCATGCATTTTGTTCATGCATTTTAGGCCTTAGACTATTGATGTTCATATGGACCAGCTTGAGGCCTTCGATAGTAGACCAACAACAATCAGATGGAGAGTAAACCCTGTATTTAGAGGGGAAGGGGCTGGGATTTAGCTCTGTGTCCCCAGACAAGATCAGTATTAGTGTTGCCAGATATTTGAGGAGTTGTGTCAGATTTTTATTTATTTAAAAGTTGATGACAGGGAAAAGAACCAATGAGCCAAGGCTCATTTCCATGAGTGACCCAGGGACAAGGGAAACATGGGAAAAATAACAATCAGCAATACAACAGAACAACAAAATGAGGGTCAGGGTTACAAGACCTAAAAACAGTGCAATTAAAAATAAAAGCAATAGGATTATAAAACAGCAATTATTACATAGTGCAAAATGGAGCAACCAAATGAGGCAAAGGAATGATATGAAGACTCCCCAGAAGTCAGTATAGCGCAGTGGTTTACGGCTCTGAGCTGCAAATCTGGTGACATCCAGCAGATCAGACCTGGGTTTGAATCCCACAGCTTCCACTTGCATACTGAGTGACCCTGGGCAAGTCACTTAACTTCCCTGTGCTCCCAGGTCGCGTCTGTAAAAAAGCTTTCAGCTTAGTGTGCTACTTCTGGTTAAACAACTAAATAAAAAAAAAATAACACAATGATGCAGCTATCAATTCCTAATTCAGGTGGAACAAACAAAAGTTTAAGAAGCATTAAGAGGGTAATGATTGGGGACACTGAAAGCAAGGCTGGTGGGGTAGGAGTCTGAGAAGTCTTTTGAAAGTGAAGAGGGAGGAGGATTGACGGAGATCTGGGAGTAGTTTATTCCAGAGAGAAGGGAGGTGGTAAGAGAAAGCAGACTGCTCAGAAGCAGAGTGGTGTTGAGGGATAGATAAGGTTCATGGGAGACTGTGATGAAGGCAGTAATTTGAGGTGTCAGCTTAGGAGAGGTGGGAGGAGAGATAGGAAGGAAGGGTACCAAACCAGAATTTAGAAATGAAAGAAATGCAGTGAACCATTCTCATGTGGGGCAAAGGAGCAAGTAACAGAGTAGAATAAAGAAGATAGTGATGAGTAAGTGGTGGAGAGGCTGAAGCGAAGTGGCAGAAGGAGTTTAGCAGGATGTCAAGTCTGCCTAGGGCAGCCTGAGAAGCAGTGCCATACACCACATCAGCATAGTTGAAAGTGGGTAGAATCATTTTAGTGACAAGCTCATGATGGTTGGGAGGGGAGAGGCAGTTTTTGTGCCAGTAGTGGGCACCTAATTTAGAGCAAAGCTTAGCACAGATGGTATCGACATGGGTGGCGAAATCTAGGTGAGAATCCAGCCATACCCCTAAATACTTGAAGGCAGAGACATCTCGAGGCAGGAGCCATCCAGGGTAGAGAAAGTTGAAGGGTGCTGAAGGGTGGCCAGTTTTTGCCTGGAACTGAAAGTCATGGCCACTGTTTTTTTTTACATTAAGTTTGAGTTTGTTTTCCCTGAACCAGGATTAGACCCTGTTGAAATTATCCTGGAGGGGGGCCTGTACGCTGTTTACTGAGGGCCCAGAGAGGAAAATAATAGTATCATCAGCATATGTATGTATTTCAGCAGAACTGCATACTGAAGGGAAGTTATTTATAAATAGGGAGAAGACGATGGGGCCAAGGATGGAGCCTTGGGGGACAGCAGAGAGGACTGGGAGCGGAGGAGATAAAACATTTCCTATTTGAACGGATTGTTCCCTATCTTGTAGGTAGGAATGGAACCAATTAACAACAGGATCAGTGAGACCAACAGAACTGAGGGATTGTAACAAGAGGGGATGGGAGATGGAGTCAAATGCTTTTGCCAGATCGATGAAGATGGCAGCAGTGATATGGCTCTTGTCCATCGCAGAGAAAGTTAAGTTTGTGACATGCAGAAGAGAAGACATGGTTGAGTGATGCTTCCAGAACCCAGGCTGTACGGGAGACAGTGTGTTAGAGCAAGCAAGGAAGTCAGATAGCCTTGAGTGGATGAGAGATTCTTGTAGCTTAGATAGAGATGGGAGGAAGGAGATATGCCTGTAGTTACCAGGGGCAGAGGGATCCCCACCCTTATGCAGGGGAAGGACTTTAGCTGATTTCCAGGCTTTGGGAATGGAGGAAGAGGAAAAAGAAAGGTTTAGGATGTGGGTGCTGGCAAAAACAGAGAGGTGGAGAAGCTTAGACCATCAGGGCTGGACTTAGAAGGGTTTAGGGCAAGAATGGCAGAGTAGACTTCATGATGAGTGAACGGTGGGGAAATGGTAATCAGAGGGTTGGCCAGGTGAAACTGAACGGGCTGAAGTGGGTACAGTAGATGAGGGTGAGCCTGGATCAGGGAGAGCACAGGTGGCAAAACAGTCATTGAAGGTATACGTGATTGATGTGGGATCAGAGACAGATGACCCATCAACATGTAGAACTGATGAGAAATGTTGTGCGGGAGGGTCTAGGAGGGAATGGAGAACCTTCCAAAATGATGCTGTTGTGAGATGATCTTGCTGCAGGTGATGCTTGAAATAAGTAGCCTTAGAGAGAGACGGATGGCCTTGGTACAGCTATGCCTAAGGGCTTTGTAGGCTTGAGAGTCTTCCTGAAGAAGAGCACTTTTGTAGCGGTGCCAAGCTGTATCCCTTGCCCTGCACTTAGCCAGTAGGTCAGCAGTGATCCAGGGGAGGTGGTGTCGCTTCACTCTGGATTTCTTAAGTGGGGCATGGTGATTGCAGATGCTTAAGAAGAGGTTGGAGAACAGAGATAAGGCAGAGTCGATGTCAGTTGCTGAGTAGGTGGGAAACCAGTCTGCCTCAGATAGGTCTTGCTGAAAGGCAGTGACATCAAGATTGTGAAGGGGTGGGATCAAATGTACTTGGGGCAGCACGGGGGGTGTGAATCTTTCTAATGCAGTAGGTGATGCAGTGATTGCTGATGACGTCAGGCAATATTCCAGCAACAGTGATGCAGTGGGGGTGAGAGGATAAGACCCAGTCAAGCAGACTGTGATTCTGGGAGTGGGGGTTTATGTGCATGGGTTCTTGGATCAGTTGTGAAAGGTTTAGAGCTTCCAGTTTAAGGATGGTGGATTTGGAGGCGGGTGAGAGCCAGTCAAAGTTGAATTCCCCAAGTAGCAGCAGCTCTCCTTTAGATGTGAGGGAGGAGATGGAGGAGATGATAGATACTGGTGCATCAGAAGATGTTTTGGGTGGGTATAGAGAGTGCCAATATAGAGCAGGGCAGATGAGGGGATGACAGTAGTGCTAAGATTACTTCATGGGAGGAGATTCGGGCCTCCTTGAAAATGATGGAGCAGGAGATAGATTGTCTGATGTACAGGGCAACGCCTCCATCATGCTTACCTCTGTTTTGATGAAATAGGTTGAACTCTGGAATGGAGATGACCGGATCGGGGATTTTGGCAGATAACCAGGTTTTGGATACACATAAAATTTCAGGAGGGTATTGGGAGACCCAAACTCTAAGCAAGTCAATTTTGGGAAGGAGGCTGCATGCAATTAGATGAAAAGTCTTTAGTTCCTTAGGCAAGGCAGAAAAATCAGCATTGGGGACAGCAGAGTTAGAGGACAAGGTAGAGGATTAGACTGAGGTCCTGGGTTGGGATGGACGTCCCCAGAGAGGAGAAGTAGAAGTAGAAATAGGGGGAAGTAGGGAGGGTACCTAGACTTCCTGTGGGTGTGAGAGGTGGTACATGGGAAAGGAAATGTGAAGTGAAACAGGGCCCCAAAGTTAAGAAGAGAGGAGAGTAGTAACCCAGGGTGAATAAAAGGAGAAGAGTGAGGGAGAGGGGGTTAGTGATGGGAAGTGAGGGGAGGAGAGTCAGAGGAAAGGAGAGCGAGAAGGATGTAAGACTAAAGGAAAGAGGGGACAGGGAAGAGAAATTAGGGGGCGGGGGGCATGCTGGATAGGTGAGGGGCAAAAGAGGGGAGAATCGTGGAAGGGTAGAAATGAGAGGGTGAGCAACAAGAGGTAGATTGGTAGAGACATGTCAGGGAGAGAGGCAGAGGTTGGAAGAGGTAAAAATTATAGTGGAGTCTAGGAGGAGTTTGAGTGGAGACTGAAGGCAAGACAGTGATGGGCTGAAATAAGCAGCCCCACAAGAGTAAAAGAAGGTGGGAGTTACAGCTTATACTAAACAATTACCACAAGTAGAATGACAGGAGCAGGGAGCACTATATAGCGACCACTAAGATGTGGAAAGTTAGGTGGGCAGGCTCAACTTGGAACCACTGTAAGCTGGAGAGAAGGGCAGAAGCTTACAGAGTTACTTGATTGGCTGGCTTGGAAAGTGAGGTGTGGTCCAAGACCATTTAAAGAGTGTCGGGTGGGGGAGCGGGTGGAAGAAAATTAAAGCTGGAGCGGACAGCAGCAACAGAAACAGCAGTGGATGCACCACAGAAGCTGAGGAGGTGAGCCAGCCAATCAGTCACAATCAGGTTAATCAGATACTGCTAAAATTTCAGAGCTGATAGATTCAAATGCTAGATCTACCTTGTTGCCAGATGGAAGCTTCAGGTGGTGGCTGCCTAGAAGGAGCAGCGCCATGGGAGGGGAGCCCGCTCAGGGCTGAGGTGGCAAGGTCTGGGAAGGAAAAATGGGAAAATAAGTTAGTTTTAACAACAGGACAGTGGGAGGGAGTAACATGGAGACAAGCAGAAGACAGGCTGAGTAGAAGAGGGGCAGAGAGACAAAATGGTCTAAATCGGAGGCAGGGGTTTAGAGAGTGCAGAGTGATCAGAAGGAGACATGGGGGGGTGATTGCTAGGAGATCTTTGTCTGAGCTGGGCCACCTAAACTTAGAATACAGAATAAGAATTGTTAGAAATTGCCAGAATGGCTAGGGAGTCAGGTCAAAAGAAAAGGAAAAAAGGAAAACATGAAACAGTAGTAACGACTAAGGTAAAACAGCACTAGGCACATAGAAAACTGGTCACTTATCTCTAGGCTTGTGCAATTAAATAAAACAGGTAGAATATCTGATTGCAGTGCAATAAAAATGATACAGGTAGATTTATCAGAGAATATTTCCTTTTGTGGGTCAAGCAGGAACAGAAAATTTACAAACAGTTCCCTTTCTGAGACTGACCATGGGTTATCAGTAGGAAGGGGTCATTTGTGTATGCTACAGGGGGAAAAGATTGGGGTGTGCGAAATTGCCCATCTCTTGACCTAGGCACATCAGTTGTTAGAGGTACCTAATCTATGCAGAGCAATAGTATGATATAGGAGAAGGCCATGGTAAGGCCATAAGGCATCATGGTAGCAGGGGTATTAACAGGTACCCAGTGAACACAGTACCCCAGTAAGTGAAGGGGGATGGTTGCAGAGAAGGATACTAGCGGGGGGCAGCTCTGTAACAGGGAGGGTGGATTACCTCAGGGGACTATGATATATATATATATTTTTTATTTTAAATCTATTATTTATCCTCCTATTCCCGCAGCATCCCCACTCTTTGAGGTCTCAATGTGGGCCTGCCTCAGAGCCTACCCTGGAAAGCCCTCGCATATGGGTGCCCCACTCCTTAGACCCTAGATTCTGGATTACCCCCCGGAGGGGTGGAGGAGCCCCAGATCTCCTCCTGGCAATGATTGGAGTGTGCACTTTGCATGGACTCACCGGAGCATCCTGAGTGCTGTCCCCGAGACCCGTCTACCGGCAACACCGTGGGATCCATTTTCTCCTCCATGCTTTCTCCGCCCTGAGATGCCAGCATGCAGTGAGGGCCAGTGAGCTAGGAGACGTGCTGAGATGCGCTGAGATGTGCCTCTTGCTTCCGCCCTCTGCCGGCATCTGATCCCCGCTACGGCTTCCCCCATACCACACCTATCACCTAAGCTCTCCCAGGCGGGAGCTTGTAGATCCCCTCCCTGGAGAAGGAGAGCAGCCATCGGGTGCTCCATCCTTCTCCTGCTGACCCCTGGCAGCCTGTGCTCATTCCTGAACATGGGTTGCTGGCGTGGAGCGAGATAAGACATCCAGCGTCTCAGCCCTCAGCACCACCGGGCTGGTCGGGACTATGATATATGAATGGAGAGTAGTGACTAGCTGAGAGTTAGTAACTAATAACAGCTCAGGTCACTTTATCTTACCTGTATCTAGGGGCTAGGATATAAGAAAAGGGATATAGTGATCTGAACAAAGCTAGCAGCCTAGCATTTTGTGAATGTGGAACATAAAACTGCGGGCAGTGTAAGAATTTATAGAAATGTAGTAAACAGCACATATAGTTTCAGTTATATGCACAGAACCAAGTCATACAATGTACTAGAAATATGTCAGAATATAGTAGTCAATGGTGAGCATACAGACATACACTGAGCAGAGGCAGCCACAAGGTTTGTGCAGTGATAGTAATCAATATAACTAGTTAACAGGGCACATAGACAAGTGACAGAGCAGATGGTGCAGTGAGGAAGTACATGTTAGTCCCTTAGTCACAATAAGTCCAGTGGCTGATCAAACAGTGCATTGGCTCTTAGGCATTCTGACCTGTGCTGGGAAGAGATTTATGGCAGTTAGGCTAATCGGGATGGGAGTCAAATGAAGAGAATGCTGGGCTGACTAGAAGGTCAAAACCGAGAGATTCTAGGTGTTGTCCTGGGGGCTTTCTGGCAGAATCTCTGGTCAATGGCCATCGCCATGAATGATGACCATGGTAGACACCCTTAGCACATCAGCCTGCACGTGGAGGCCCACTTGAAAAACATGCAGAAGATAACTGGGTAAGAAGTCCTTCCTTCCACCTGCTCCTATTGGCAGGGAGTCAGGAGGAAGAGCTTGGAACCAGTCGCATGGCTGTTACGAGGCTCCCGGATGCAATCAGTGGGGAAGGTGTTCCAACACAGCAGCTCCCCTCTCAACCCCCCTGTAGAAGGTAGTTCAAGATGGCTACTAGCTTCTCCTCAGCCTGAGGTCCACAGTAATTTAAAGTCCCTGCTGCAGCAACAAAGGCCCAGCTTCTGCTTGCTCCTGTTGGTAGGGAGTTAGGAGGAAGAGCTTGGAGCCAGTCCCGTGCCTATTAGAGGACTCCCGGTGGTGGTCAGTAGGGGGAGGGGGGTTTCCAACACTGCAGCTCCCCTCTTGACCCCATGTAGAAGGTAGTCCAAGATGGCAGATACTGCCACCACATATTCCACTCCAGCACCCAGGACCTGGACATTGTGGATGGGGGACTGGCAGGAGATGGCAGCGCCTCCTGGGCCATGCAGTTTACAATGCTTTTGTTGCATATTAAAAATGGGCTGCCACCACTGAAAAAGAATAGCCTAAAACACTGCTTTGCCATAGTCAGAGAATATTCCCTGGCAGAGACTGTTCCCTACCCCTGCCACTTGAGCAAGGTGGATGGGACTAGAGAATGAGGGCAGGAGCCCTCAAAGAAGAGGAACATGAAGGAACATCCAGTGACATCATGGGCATGGAAACATGATAGTGTTTCCACTCCAGCTCCCACTAGCATCAATTGACTGCAGTAAGAATGAATCGTGAACTCAGAGAAATCTACAGAATACAAGAAAAGATAAATGTCCACATGATAGAATTAAGACTAAATCCACAATGACAGCATGAAAATGATTATTATTTTTTGCTGCTGTGTCCCAGTGGCTTAGCCCTCACTCTTTGAACCAGCCCCCTGGGACTTACCTACTGTGATGATCCTCCCGGGCTTGTCCCCCAAGGTGGAGCCACCAATCTGGTGCTCCCCATTAGACCACAGAATCAAGTTCCCGGTGGCACCCCATAACTGGTGTGCCTCCCTGGCTTGCCCCCCCAGGGTGGGGCTGCGGGATCAGGCCAGTCATGATGGAATACTGAACTAGGTCGTCACAGAGCACCATGGGTGGGATGGGACTGGTGGCATAATGTGTCATGGGATGGACCAGCAATTTTTGCTGCTTAATCCCCATAGGAGGCGTGGCATGCAGTGACATACCAGCGCAAGGTGCAAACATCTGGCATGCCTCCCCACTACCAGGCTCCAGCAGCTGCTCCCCCGCCTCTACCAAAGGTTAGTTGAGTGCTGGATGCTCACCCACCATCCCCCTGGAGGAGGACAATAATCCCTTTGGACACTCAATCCTCCCTCCCCCCTGGCCAGCCCTCCAACTCCTTGGGTCCATTCCTGAACCTGAAGTACTGGCGCCACAAGCAGAAGCCCTACCGCTGCACCAGTGGGCTGGCTGCCAGTGTGAAAATTATGTGCATTAGTCGAGGAACCTGGGGGGGGGAAGAAATGGCAGCAAGATGCCAGTCACCAAGGCAGCATTCCCTGTCAGCAATTACCTTGTTAGACTATAAATGTGAGGTGTAGATCAATTAACACCAGTAGATCAGGTCAAATAAAAGGTGCCCCACACAGTGAACCACATTGAATCAGCATTTACTGACCTTCAAATCGATCTAAAGACACTGGACTACGATGTGATTACCACTGAGACAAGAGTCAGCAAAATATCAAATACCATAGACACACATGAGCAGGTGTTTTTTTACCTTCTGAAATGGGAGAGAGAACTACAGCATAGGGTCAAGTATGCAGGGAACTGCAGTAGACACAAGAATTTCCAGATCCATGACTCAGACAAGGGCCTGTGGAGCACTGTCTAACTGTAATCCCCAAGGAGGGAGCTTGCCTGAATAGCTGTCTGAAACAGAAACATAGAATTTGATGGCAGATGAGGACCACTTGGCCCACCTAGTCTGCCCATTTCCCTACCTGATGGATAAGCTGCAGATTCTAGTTAACCAACAGCTTACATCCTCCTACCCCCCCTCTAGAATTGTTTTTTGTCTGTCCCGTGCATTCTTAAATTCTCCCATTGTTCTGGACTCCACAAACTCCTCAGGAAGGCTGTTCCATGCATCCACAACCCTCTCCGTGAAAAAATACTTTCTAACATTAAGATTTAAGAATATGCTGAACATTAGAGGGCCCAGGATAGAACCCTATGAGATGTCAGAGTGAACTGGTCTGCTCTCTGATAGGATGATATTATCAATCCTGACTTGTTGAGATCGGTTTGTGAGGTACTGTAGCTCTTGACCCATCTGACTGTGTCCCCAGAGAGGCCAATAGCTGTAAGTTGTGCAATTAGGAGGTCATGATTAACCATATTGAACGCTTTCAACAGGTCAATAAATGTTGCACCAACCAGCTCGCCACAATCCATGGAGGTGTGAATAAAGCCTGTGAACTCAATGAGAGCAGTGGTGGTGCTCTGACCCTTGTGGAACTCATGTTGTTGCGGGCACTGGATGCTATAATTTTCAAGATATTCAACTAATTGATCTGCAACAACCCTTTCCAGTGCCTTTGATAGAGGCGGGAGGATCGAGATGGGTCTATAGTTACCAAGTGAGGAACGGTCTTCACTTTTGAGGACAGGAGTCACTAAGGCCTCTTTCCACAGCTGTGGAAACTGAGAGAGTCTAATTGAGGCATTAATAAAGTAGGTTAATGGCTGCAGTATGTCATCCAAGGTGAGGGCTATAAATTTAACGTCAAGGGAGTCACCGCTGTGTGGGGACTTCCCCAGGACTTTTTGCAGGTATTTTCTGGCTTCGTTTAGGATAATAGATCTGAAGAGGAATGGAGGATGTGAGGGATGCTGGACAATAGTACCAGTGTTGATGGTAGAGTTTGCATGGAGAAAATCCAGGAGTAGCACACCAGAAAGATCTGAGAACGCATTATTAAATGCGTTTACGGTTATAACCGGGTCAGTAGAGGGTAGACAGTCAATATTGAGCATCGTGGGGGCAGCCTTACTATCCTTTCCGGTGACTATGATTTCCTTGTGACTATTCCATGCATTTTTGAACCCCACCACTGTTTTTGCCCACCACGACCTTCTCTGGGCTGTTCCAGGAATCCACCACTCTTTCTGTGAAGAAGTACCTTCTCACATCTCTCTTGAATCTACCCCCTTCCAGCTTCATATCATGTCCCCTTGTTCCTGAGCACCTTTTCTTCTAAAATATACTTCCCTCCTGTACATTATTTACCCCTGTGAGGTATTTAAAGGTCTCTATCATATCCCTCCCTCCTCTCTTCCAGGGTGTACATACTGAGGTTCTTTAGTCCCTCCTCATAAGGCTTTTGATGCAGACCCTGCACCATTTTAGTTACCCTTCTCTGTACTGCCTCAGACTATTACCGAGGCATTAGAATCTTTTCTGGTAGCATTCCCACCTCACTGGAGAAAATGATTATGAAACCTGGATTGATTATGTTATCCCTGTGCTGTATGAATGGCAATGCACTGAGGCAGAAAAATACAAGAGACTGGCAGAGAGTTTGAAGCGGCCGACATTGGAAGCCATCTGGTCCTCACGTGCCACAGACCCAGAGGCCCATGCAGATGAATACCTTGCCACCCTAGGCAGTGTGTTTGAAGTACAGAATCCTGTGATGGTTTATTCTGGAAGTTTAAGACCACCAAACAAACTGGGGTGAGCACCTCTTCACCTATCTACAGCAACTTGGGGGCCGTACAAAAAGTGTACCGCAGAGGTGGAATTGAGTCTAAGGACCTGAACAAGGTTGAACTAAAACAAGTGCTGAAGGACACCAATTTTCAGAGTTACTGCTGTTAAAGTTATGTTTAAAAGACAGACTGGTTGACGTACCCTCTTACTGAGCTCTGCTGCTGGAGGTTAGACAGGCTGAGGAACACGATGAGCAGTGGGAACCCCAACTTGCTTCCACTACCAATACCCAGTGTTGGACAGTGGGGGCTCCCTTGATGTCACAGAACTACAGAGACTGATTCAAGAAATGAAAAGTATTGTAGTTCAACCTGGAATGACCAGCCCACCCCCTGAAGGGCCTGAACCCTTAGTCTTCAACATGCCGGTGTCAAGTAATATTGTGTCAGCTGCCTCGAGCACTGGACTGCAAGCATCAAATGCTATCTCACTGGAGGAAGTCCATACTCAACTGACCAAGCTAAAGAAAATAATGGGAGAATCAGTGAACCACCAAGTCTTGCCATCACCTAGGACCCCTGCCCGAGGAGGCTGGCACCAATGGAAATCTCTGACTGGAACCCCTCAGCAGCCAATGTCTAGAAATCATGTTTATTGCTAATGCCGTGATGAGAATGGGTATATCCAATGTCACAGGCAGTCTGAAAACAACTTTCAGAAGGTCGCCGGAAGGCTAATCCAAGAGACATTTGCCAGAGACACCTCCAGGTCTTTAAACTTTAGGGGGCCCTAGTAGAGGACTGCCTTGGTGCCCTGGGAAGAAGTCACTCTGCAGCAACCATTGATAATGCTACAGTTTATGCTACAACCAATGTTTCAGATACCAAAGACAAAGTGTTAAGGAATTGGGACAAGATTGTAGGTCCTACTGCTTGAGCAGATGGATGGCCCACCTGAGTACTCCCGTATAGTGGCTCCCAACTCACCAAACTGTAAGTATCTGTCACACAGAAAGTTGGAGCCCCTGGACAGCTTAGATGTGTGATGTCTCAGTGAAGCTTCATTCCCCCATCTGGATTTCGATCTCCTTCCTGGTGAACTTTTAAGGAATTCCTGCTGCTGTGGAGACATGTGCTCTGGTGTGCCCACGGATGAGTATGTATGAAGATATTCCAGTCATTATAGGAACAAATGCCCATCTGATCCACCACCTGGGACAGTTCTGTAAAGAGTTTGAAGCCTTTCAAGGAAAAGCACCAGTGCCCCTCCATGGACTCATCAGACAAGCTTACATTTGTAAAACCCCTGTCCTACCTGAGGATGAATCTGTGGGAACTGTTTGGCATCAAGGCTGATCTGAAGTGGTGTTACCCCCCCAAAGTAGAGTGTGCCATCAAGAAATCTTGCCAAAATCCACTGCTAATGTTGTATGGCTCAGAAGAAGCCAGTTTACCAGGGGGGCTTGTAGTCAAACCTACTAAACCATCAGCTAAAGCTCGAGCATATGTCCAGCAAGTAACAGTTCATGTGACAAATGTAACAGAGCAACCTGTTGCCATCCAAAGGTGATGGACCATCAGCAGGGTCTATTGTGCCGATCTGGAGTGCAACCACAAAAGAGAGATAACCGAGCTCCAAGGCAATTGGATCCTTCATTGTTCGAGTCTGGAGACCCCTCTTTGACCACAGAGTGACGGAACAAAATTTTAAAGAAGTTGTCACAGTGGACAGAAGTTTTCTCCCTATAGGAATGAGACATTGTGTGCACCAAGGGTGTACAGCACCACATCTGGGTCACTGATGAAAGACATTTTCAGTTGAGGTTGAGACAACTGACTCCCGCCAACATACTGTAGATGATATCTGGAAGCATTTACAGAAGATGCTGGCCACAGGCATCATTCAGGAATCTAGAAGTCCCTATGCATCACCAGTTGTAGCTGTCAGGAAGAAAAGTAATGCTGCCAGAATGTGTGTGGACTTCTGGACTCTAAGCCAAAGAATTGTACCCAACTAATGCACTATACTGTAAGTCTAAGATGCCCTACACTGTCTGAAAGGAAATCAATGGTTCAGTGTGATGGATTTGAGATCCTGCTACTATCAAATCCTCATGGCCGAGCACGATCAAGAGAAGATGGTGTTCATCTGCCCCCTGGGGTTCTATGGGTTCCTCTGAATGCTGTAATGGATCTCAGAGGCACCCACCACATTCCAATGGCTAATGGAGAGAGCAGTGGGTAACATGAACCTGTTGGAATGCCTTGAGTACTTGGATGACATTATCATATTCTGGAAAACCCTGGAAGAACATGAAGCCTGGCTATTCAAAGTACTCAACAGACTGAAGAATATGGCCGCAAGCTGCCTGTCAACAAGAGCCATTTCTTCAGGACCTTGGTCAAGTATGTAGGTCACACTGTGTCCCAAGATGGCATCCATACCAATTCTGACTACGTCACGACTGTAACAACCATGCCCAACCCACCTGCCTGTGAGAACTGCAGAGTTTCTTGGGATTCTTCAGCTAGTACCACAGGTTCATTAAGGACTACATCAAGATTATCAAGTCTCTGTGGGACCTCAACCACAGGTACCCTCCAGCCAACCAGAAAAACAAGAGGGTGCCACAGTCTACTCTTGAAAAAGTTTACTACAGAGTAAATGAACAATTTGGCCCCAGATGGACCTAAGCTTATGATGAATCATTTGAAGAGATAATCAGACAGTTAATCAATGCCCCAGTGGTCACCTATGCAGACTCCACAAAGCTATATGTGTTGCACACAGATGCCAGTCTCAGTGTTTTGGGAGCAGTGCTGTATCAAGAAAACCAATAGGGACTCCACAGATAGCTTATGCTAGTTACAGTTTATCATCATCAGAAAGAAATTATGTTGTTCACAAGCTAACAACCCCTCGTCTATTTGCAGATAACACCAAAGTTGGATACTGCAGTCCATCATTGATTGTCAGCCCTCTCGACATACGATTACGATTGTGGAGTATCACCCCTCTACTCCCCCCAAAAAAGCCACGTTGATGCTGACATGCTGTCCAGAAGACTCACACAGGGGTGCCAGGTCCCAAATGTATCTGAATCCTCGGGACTGCATTCAAGCTTTGTGCAAAAGATATGACCCTGAAGAATAGACAAGAACTTCTGGTTCTGCCCTCCTCCTCCTACGGAGATGTGATTCTCATTGGCTCTCACCCCCCGGGCTCTGCACTGAATTACATCTACCTGCATTTCTAATAGTCAGACTAAAATACACCCAAAAATTAAAAGAGGGAAGGATGTTGGCCAAAATGAAGCCAAAAGACTGACTCCCTCCTGGATTACCTTCAGCACTTGAAAACTGCAGAGGTTCCAGAAAACAGGGACTGCAGCAAGTTTATTGAGCTACACAAATTCAGCTCCACTATGGACCGCGTAGGAAAAACAATTGATGAGAACAAGGAGGGTCTGGCTGAGGTTATGCAATGGACAGCCGACCTTAAGGTGGGTCTAACAGATGCATCAGATGCCAGAGATCAACATGACTCCTTCCTGCAATTCCTACACAGAAGGGGGAGAGAGAGCTGACCAAAACAATTGATGATATGGAGCATAGAGCTTGCAAAGACAACTTCCGAATTTACAGTCTGACAGCTGACACCTAATCAGGTCCCATGGAACCATTCCTCAAGTCTTTCCTTAAAGAACTGCTGAATCTGCCCTCTTTGGAGCCACTAAAAATTCTTAGAGCACACAGAGCCTTTGGAGAAAAAACCCACAGACCCCAAAGCCAAGCCCAGATCAGTAATTCTGAAATTTTGGGATTACAGAACTAAGACCAAAATCCTAAACACTACCTTTTTTTTTATCTATTTTTACTCCCTCTACCCTGGCCCTGGTCGGCCCTTGTCCGGCCTCCCGCCATTACCTCCATCCCATCAGGCCCTCACCCCTGAAGCTCCCATGGCTTACCCCCCATGATGGTGCTGCGGGGACCCCCACCCGCCGACAAGGCTCTAGCTTGGGTTGTTACCTCTGGGACAGAGCGTGATGGCGTGGCCATCAAGCCACTACGACCAGCCAACAGGGTTATTTTCCACACTTTTCTGTCCCTGCAAGAGCTGGCATGCAATGATGCCATGGTGGGCTTGTGCACACTCCCACGCACAATCCCACCAGTGTTAGCCATGCTCTCATCCCTCAAGTCTTTTACGCCAGTGCGACGATGCTCCCCAGCCACCGCCAGGGGTCGGGCGTGCACTGACCGAAGGTGATTGCCCCCCTCCCCGGAGATGGAGAGCTGTCTGTCAGATGCTCAATCCATCTTCTCCCTGCTGACCCCAGCAGCCCGCGCTCATTCCCGAATGCTGGTCGTCGGCATGGCGTGAGCTGTGGCGTCCAGTACCTCAACCCTCAGCACCACTGGGCTGGTCTAAACACTACCTTTGAGGAAAAATTAAGTGGTATTTGGAGACCAGCGGCTCTAATTTGATGATGACTACACACCACTAGCTCAGCAAAAGAGCAAAACTCTCCTAGCAAGTCATAAATATCTGTCTGGCAAGAACATTAAAATGCACTTGTATGCGTCAGCTGGGGTCACCCATGTTGCGGTGACAGGAAGCACCGCAACCGTCTTTAGGGTGCAAGCAGAATGCTGACAGCGCACATCACGCCTGGCAATTGTGATGCCCGACCCCAGTGCGCCCATGCCCCAAGGCACATTCTGCCTGTTTGCAGGGGGCTGTGCCCCTCCCTGCACCCCATACCTAAATATAATCAACTCCAGGTCAGTGGTGTATGGGGCAGGGGGCCCAACACCTGGACGGCACCATCCCTGCTGGGCGCCACAAAATCCAGTTTGCCTGCATGATGGGTGAACTGGTTGTGACACCCTAATTGTGGCACCCTCATAATGGTATACGCATCAGCCCAATTAAAAATCTTTTTTTTTTTTCTGAGTCATGGTCCCTTATCCTCCCTTTGGACGTTTGCCCGTGCCCCGTCCGCGTCCTCTCCTTGCCCAGGCTTACCCCCCCTCACTGATAACTGTAGGCTAGCCCCAGATTGCCCCCCCTGGGTTGGGGACATGGGAGGGAGACCCCCCCAGCGGACATGTACAGCAGTGGAGGACGGTGGTAGAGCAGGGGTGTCATGTCAGGGGTCGGCGATTTTTCCTTTTTGCTGCTATCCTGGGAAGGGGACGTGCAATGATGACCAGCATTCACCCCGCCCCCCCAACATGCTTGTGCCAGCCACGTAGCACCCCAGCCTCTGCCAGGGGGGCAATGAAGCACCAGACACTCTTTCCTCCCCCCCCGGAGAAAGACAACAGTCCCATGGATGCTTCTCCCCCTGGCCTGCCCTCTGACTCCCTGGTTCATTTCTGAACCCGGGTCATCGGCGTTGCAAGTGGAAGTCCCACTGTTGCGCTGGTGGGCCAGCCCTCAATTAAAGATCATTTTAACAGATGGACCACAATTCTTTAAAATGCTAGCCGACACCAAGCCCACACTAACAAAGCTTGGCATGCCGCCGGAACTGTGCACTCCCCCTATCCAACAGTTGACATTGCAGCGGGTCCAGCACTGTGGAAGAAGGCTACAAGTTTCTGAAGGAAGAATCAGGCAATCTCACAGGCAATCCACACTCCTGCACCTGACTGTGAGGAAAACTCAGCTGAAGGACTCAGGAGCAGACCATAGTCACAATTACCAAAGGACTTAAAAAAATAATCTTGCTGTAAGAACTGATTAGCCAGTGCAGCAGTTGAGTCCTGCAGGGATAAAGTCGTCTCACTAAAATGGCAGCAGGACTGATTCTCCCCAACATTCTTGCTGAGCTGTAAAAAATGGCTACTTCACTTTTGGCACTTAGTTATTTACGCCACAGATTGAAGCATGCATTCATGATGCAATGGATATACAATGTATTGTTCAAAAGGTGGGGGTCTGCATTCACGAGACTGGGAAAGCTAAATTATCTAGAGCAAGAGGCAGATATTAATTATATGAGGACTGCCCCCCAGGTAGTGAGGTACAAATGGTTTCTTCTTGGTTCTGATCTCTGGCCCAGTTTTGGGAGCAAACTACTGGGCCAGTTACTCGTGTTCTGGCTGATGGGAGATGGCCTCCTGCCTTGGTAATGTGTGCAGGGCTGACTGGTGTGCAGTTTTGGCCAGTTGGTCAGGATCTGAATTGAACACAGACAGCAGGGGTAGATTTGAGAAGCCCAACCACTAACTAGTGGTCCAAAGCAGCGATCGATAGTTTGGCACTGTCCTCTGGGTCATGGCCGACACCACCTGCAAGTAAGCAATGACAGCAACCAGGCAACAAGGGAGAGAGTTTGTGACTGGGCAGAGAGAGATGGGAGGCGGACTGGTACATCTGACGTATAGAAAATGACATGCAGATACAGGCCATATTATTCATCGACTCTGTCACCCCAGCACGAGCTCCCAGTCTAATCTACTGCAGCTACCCCTACACCCTTCGCCTGTCTATCTGATATATCGCCCCCTTCTGCTGAGTCCCCCTTCCCAGTGTTCCCTCAGTTTTGACCTTACTTTTGACCATGTCCCACCCCCCACTTAAAACGGCCCACAGATTCCAATGATATCACCTCTTCTGTCAGTGCATTCCATCTCACTACCACCCTTTCCGTGAAGTAGCGCCTCCTCATTTCCTTCCTGAATCTTCCACTCTCCAGTTTCAGACTGTGTCCCCCTGTGTCCCCCCCTTTAATCTAAACATGCCCTCAGTACTAACCCTATTCATGCCCTTTAAGTATTTGAAGGTCTCAATCATATCCCCTCTCTCCCTTCTATCCACAAGGGAATACATGTTGAGCTGCCCCAGTCTTTCCTCATATGGTTTGTCCCCCAGACCAAGGATCATCTTTGTCACCCTGCACTGGGCCACTTCCAGCAGTCTGATGCTCTTCTTTAAATAGGGGCACCAGAACTGCACACAGTACTCCAAGTGAGGTCTCACCAATGACCTGTACAGAGGCAGAATGACATCCTCTCTGCTAGACGTGAATCCCCTGGCAATGCACCCTAGCATCATATTAGCCTTGGCCGCTGCCTTCCTACACTGTGCTGAGTGATTCATGTCCCCTGTGACTAGTACCCCCAGATCCTTCTCCAACACTGAAGTGGATAACTGCACTCCCCCTAGCCAGTAGCAATTCCCAGGGTTCCTGGCTCCCAAGTGCATGACTTTGTTCTTCTTAGCGTTGAACCCCAGCTGACATATGTCTGACCAGTGCTCAAGTCTTGCCAAATCCTCTTAGAGTACATGACCACCTTCCACACTATCCATCTCCTCACTGATCTTTGTGTTGTCTGCAAAAAGGCTGATCTTACTCCTAATCCCATCCGATACTGGCACTGATATTGGTGAGGCTGCAGCAGATATAGCAAAGAGGGAGGCACAAATAAATCTGTACCACTTGGTCTTAGATGAAGGTAGGGGTTTCGGGGGTCCCAGGTTGGGAGCAGGTTACCACTGC
Source organism: Neoceratodus forsteri (assembly GCA_016271365.2). Lineage (NCBI taxonomy): Eukaryota > Metazoa > Chordata > Ceratodontiformes > Ceratodontidae > Neoceratodus > Neoceratodus forsteri. Next base: position 428,258,746 of record CM028138.1, read on the forward strand.
AGCCCTTTCAGCACTGACTGGCCTTGACTCACAGCATGAAGTGGAGTGCCCTCAAATGGGCTTCTGGACTGTGCTGATGTTGTCCTCCCCTCATATGGGTCTTCATAATCAATTGTTTCTACTGTATGGTGTGAATCCCCCAGGCTGGCATTGCGGTTTAACAAAAGGTGGCTGCTGTGGGCAGGGTTTAGGGCCCAGGGGCTGCTCAAACTCTAAGGAAAAGCTGGAAATGAAACTTAGTCAGGCCTCTTGACTGGATTTAACTAGACCCTGAAATAACACAGAAATGTGGCCTGGTGAGAATCCTGGCTCCATACCCAAGTGGTGGTTCAGCTTCGGATTAGTGTCCTACAGCTATAGTCAGGGGTAGGGGTCCTCCTAACACCACAATAGAACTCTCTAAAAGGTGGGCACAGAGTGGTGGGGGTAGGAGTGAATTATCAAACTTTGGGCCTTTTCTGCTTAATGGACAGCTGAAGGGACGCAGACTCAACACTGATGAGGGACTCGGTGGGGGAGGTAATAGTAATTCATGTGTTATGCTAATGCTTTCATTTCATGGGTGAAGGCTGTATTTTGTCAGTCGCTGGGAAAGAAAGAGTCAGGTGGGTGGCTCATAAAGTGCACTATGAGTGTAAGGTCTCCTGGGAAGAGACCTCACCCTGTCAATCAGACCACAGCTTACAGGTTGACAGGGTGTGAAAGTAATCAACTGAAGTGTTCGGGTCCACTTGTATTTTTGTATTCATATTTATTTACTTCACCAGGAAATTATTTCACTAGGAAAAGTCTCTGTTGAGCAAGCTCATTTACAAGGAGGTCCTGGGTAGCACGGCATGGAGAGTTTAAAGCATTGATACAGGGTACAGAGGTATAGAAGTCATAGCCATATTCACAAAAGACTACACTCACTGAATTTGTGTCTTAAACAATTTTGTACAGACTATGGTAAAAACAGAATATAACAGAATATACAAAATAAAGTTTATTAGATTCGACAGCTTGTGTAAACCCCACTGGGGACCATACCATACAAATTGGATACCAATCAAAGGACCATAGGAGTAAATTAAATAAATGCTAGCCACATGAGCAGGTCTCACTGTGCAATTTTTCAATGAGCACCTTGAAGGTGTTAGGTCTAAACAATGAGGAGAGTTTTAGAGATGTTTGCAGTGAATTCCATAGAATGGGGAAGAAACAACTAATTGCGGATTCCCTATCTGCATGGCATACTTCAGAATGTCTAGGAGTATGTAATTATTTTTTTCTAAGAGAGTAGCTGCTGTGAGAGATACGGACTAGTTCAATGGTATTACCTGGGAGATCATTTAGATTTACCTTATATGCTCAAATATACAGGTTCAAGTATTTCCTGGTTGTTAGTGAGGGCGGCCAGCAGTGGCGTACAAAGTACAGTGGTGAGTCCTGGGTCCTGACTGTGTTATAAACCTGAGTGCTTTGTGATAGACTACATCTAGTTTAGCCAGACAAGTCACTGAGCAGTGACAGTAAACTAGGTCTGCATAGTCAAGAACCAGTAGAATGGTGGCCTGGACCAAACTTTTGTGGATGTTGTGCGGGAAGCAGTGCCCACTGTTTTTTTGTACAGTGTTTCTATGTCACTGGTGAATGCTAGTTTATTATCAATCCAAACTCCGAGGTATTTGTATTTTTCTGCTACTTCAAAGGTATCTCCTAACAAAGTAGTAATGGCCGGGGCAGGCGCACAGTGTTTTGCTGCTCTGTGTGAGGTAAAGAACATGGCCTTTGTTTTGGAGGGGTGTAATTGCAGTTTGGAGTGGAAGAGGTTTAACTGTAATCATTAAATGCCAATTGATGATCACAGCATATGGTGCCAGTGTTGGGTCCTTACTTAATCTGCACCCTCCTTCTCCCGCAGGCTCTTTGCCCTTCATGGGCAGGACTGTCTAGATCCGGACCACCACCTCTGCTACTTGCAGCAGAAACTCTCAGCTGCAGCTACTGAGAGCACCGGATCAAGCTCCCTGCCTCCCACCCCATCTTCAGGGCGGCCACCGCCGAAGTCAAGGCATGCCCGCTGAACACCACTCAGCATCTCTCTGGAGGAGCTATTTGAATTTCTGGCGCCTTTTCATTTCTTGCCTCTGATTGAATGTGGACCCTCTAGCCAGCTTCCTGATTGGAGAAGTAGCTTTTACATCTGATTCTGATTTCTCCTATTCTCCTTTGTAGAGCTAAATATTTTAAATTAATTGTTCAAGAGAGCAGCTCTTTCTTAGGAATTTTTTCTATTTACTTTACTTGCCGATTGATATAGTGAACAGCCCTTTCGAATTTTTCTATTTGCTGCTATTGTGGGATGCATCTAATTCCTTTGGTCTCTCCTCTCTACCCTCGCCTACTCCTCTCGCTCCTACTCAAACTTTTCCCTTCTCTGAATGCTCTGGGTTATTCCCCTCTGCTCCCTTTTCCCTACCTAGTGCCTTTGTTTGTCTGAGCCCTCCCATGTCCCTCTCCTTACTTAATCTGCACCCTCCTTTTCCCACAGGATCTTCGCTGTTCATGGGCAGGACTCTCCAGAGCCAGACCGCAGCTTCTGCTACTTGCGGCAGAAACTCCCAGCTGCAGCTACCAAGAGCACCTGATCAAGCTCCCTGCCACCCGACCCATCTTCAGGGCCACCACTGAAGTCAAGGTACACCTGCTGATAATAATCCCGCCCTCCCCCCAACCAGCCACCCTAGGTAGACACTTTCTTATATAGTTTTTAGGAGTCATATGACTATCAGTGTGTTTTCCCATTTGCTCCGTATACTCTCAGACCACTAGGGGCATCTATCCAACTCTTTTACCTGTATTACGATCTTAATATTTCGGAGCTCTTAAAGCCACTCCGGTGATCTGGCTGACCTTGAGGTGGCACTATATCTAATACACAAGCTCTGTTGTATCCTTCTCTCTCCCTCAGCCATCCCAATATGTGGTGCCAAATCCTCCTTCCACTGTATCTAGGAGGCTTGCTGTTACTTTTAACTTGGTTTTCTATGCCTCCTGGCTCACAGTACTCTGAACACTCACCACCTAATGCCCATGATTTCACCTTTTCAAACCTCCTCACTAGGAAATCAATGAGATGTGAAACTACCCCACTCCTAATTCCTCAGAATTTCATATACAATACTATTTATGCCCTCTGTAGATGGTCATGCCACCCTCTACTTATTCAGCTGTCCTTCACCCATCAAAAGCTCTGGTTCATCATCTTTCTGGCTCTACTGCTTTCAGGTGATGTGGAAACGAACCCTGGCCCTCAGGTTCTCTGCTCCCACTCTGACTCTGGCTGAACCAATTTGAAGGGTCTCCATGTTGCTCACATAAATATCAGAAGCCTGCCAAGTAACATTACTGAGCTTGAGGCCTGGGTGGCCCTCTACTGCCCTGCCATTCTCTGCCTATAGGAGACCTGGCTTAGGCAGTCCATCCCTGATTCTGTCTGTGCTATACCTAATTATAATCTAATCATATGTGACAGGAGGTCTCCCAAACATGGTGATGGGGGGGTTGCCATATTCTATAAGTCTCAATGAATACTGTCACATCCACACTTAAACTCTCTGCATGAGAATCTATTCACGCTACTCTTCTCCTTGGCACAAAAAAGCTGCACATCATATGTGCTTATAACCCTCCTCAAAGTGGGCTTTTGGGTCTTGAGGAATTGCTTATCCATGTTACCTGTTCCACAGGACAAAATGAAGTCCTTGTTCTTGGTGACATGAATCTAAATTGGTCTGGTAAATCTCATCACGCTCTACTCTTCTTAGTTCAAAGCCATAACATGCATCAACTGATAACTGACCCGACAAGAGTCACATCCCCCTCTACCTCAGGTACCCTGATTGATTGGGTACTTATGAACCACCTATATAGAATTACTACCGTTGGTATTACTGCTGACACCATGAGTGATCACTCTCCCATCCTTTGCTGTTGGAGTCCCTCTCTCACACTCCCCCCACCTCAGTATAACTCCTTCAGACGATTTTTTCAAATCTTGACCAAGTGGGCTTCCTGCTTGCTATCTCTATGGTTAACTGGTCCTACCTATACCAGACCCTAGATGTTCAATCTGCTCTTGATTATTTCCTCTCTCACTTCAGGGCACTTCAGGACAAGTACACCCCTTTTTCAAAGTGCCATATCTGGGTAAACAGATGAGTTGTCTTCACAAAGACCTTCTTTCCCTACTACAGATGAAGGAAAAGAGTTGGAGGTGATTCAAAAACACTGGTCTCTCATCGGACTACAATGAGTATAGGATACAAAGTAAGGACTGTAAAAGGCAGCTCAGACTAGCAGAAAGTTCTTACTGCAAAGGCCTCCTCGTGGATGCTGCTGGCAACCCCAGAAAATTTTGGATCCATGTTAAAACCTTCCTTGGCTCTACTTAATCCCTCTCCACTAATGACATGGTCCTAAATGGGTTGCACTGCAATGATCCATTAACCATTGCAAATTGTTTCAACCAACACTTCTCTGATATGTCAAAATAAGTCTCCTCGTTCCCGCCTACCCAGATCACATCAGGGCATACACTCAACACAAATAAGCCCTACTATCCGATCTTTAGGTTTAAAGTCATAACTAAGGTTGATGTCCTAAAGCTCCTGAACACCATATCAGGTAACACAGCTGCTGGCTCAGATGGGACTGAAAGGAAAAGTATGGCTCTTTGCAGAAGATACAGAGATCTGCAACATGGTTGAGACACGTGTGTGTGTGTGTGTGTGTGTGTGTGTGTGTGTGTGTGTGGAAAGGATGAGAAGGGACTTGGCAAGCTTGGAGGAATGGACAAAAGTATGGCAGCTTAGATTCAATGCAAAGACATGCAAAGTAATGCACCTGGGAAACAAAACTCCAGGGGAAGAGTACACAATGTGGGGAGGGAGGTATTAACAACAATACAAATGGAATGGGACCTGGGGGTAGTCATATCAGATGACCTAAAGGTAAGCAAGCAATGTGAGAAGGCAGTAAGGATGGCTGGGGAGATACTGGGATTTATAGGGAGAGGCATCACCAGTAGAAAACAGGAAGTTGTCATCCCTCTGTACAGACAGTTGGTGAGACCCCATCTGGAGTACTGCATGCAGTTCTGGAGACCCCATCTCTGCAAGGACATAGACAGGATGGAGGCAGTTCAGAGGAGGGCAACTAAAATAGTGCAGGGTCTGCAACAGAAGCCATACAAAGAGAGACTAAAGAAGCTTAATATGTATACCCTTGAGGAAAGGAGGGAGAGGGGAGACATGATAGAAACTTTCAAGTACCTCAAGGGAATCAACAACGTCCAAGAGGGTAGCATCTTTCAGAAAAAGAGATGGGCAAGAACAAGGGGACACAATTTGAAGATAGAGGGGGGGGATGGCTCAGGGACAATGTGAGGAAGTATATTTTCATGGAGAAGGTGGTGGACACATGGAACAGCCTTTCTGAGGAGGTTGTGGGGTCAAAAACAGTGGAGGAATTCAAGAATGCATGGGACAGACATAAGGCAATTCTGGTGAGGGGTAGGAAGAAGTAGGCTGTTGATTAACTAGGATCTGCAACTTATCCAATAGATAGGGAAATGGGCAGACTAGGTGGGCCAAGCGGTCCTTATCTGCTGTCAAAGTCTATGTTTCTATAGTCTTGAGCCCAGGCTTCAAAAGATAGCTGCCCCTTGTACTGCCTCACCATTAGCCAGAATCTTCACTCCGTCCCTTTGCCATAGCCAAGTACCTGGCACAATGAGAAGTCTCTCCCTAGTGGTTATGTTAACAATGGGGGGAGGGACTGAGTCAAATCCAGGTCCACCAAATGAAAACCATTTAAAAATTATTCAAGATAATGTATGTAGTATTTCACAGAAAATAGATGAATTCAGAGTCAGGATAGGTATAGAGAATCCAGATATATTAGGATTAAATGAAACATGGCTACACAACGGTGTTGATAACAAGGAGGTAAAAATTCAAAAATTCAAATTACAGAGATGGCTAGAGAAAAAAAGGGGGGGGGTGTAGTGATGGAATATATTGGGAACCATCTTGAAAGTTCTAAAACCATCTTGTCAGAAAACATTGAAGGCATAGACTGTTTATTAGTTAAGGTGGTGACCTATAACCTGATAGTAGGTATTATTTATGCTCTACCCAAAATGAAACTTCACAGTTTTGATACCCTGTACAATAAAGGTCAGACCTAGTGGGACATTCTAGAATAGTCCTCACGGGAGACTTTAATGCAGGATGGGGTCAATGCAGAGGACAAAAGCTAGAGGAATCCCTAGCCCCACTAGGATTAAAACAAGTAATTTTAGATCCAACTAGGTTAACAAAGCAACACACAAAGGGCTCTTTACTGGACTTAATTTTCATCTCTGATGGTTTAGAATTACTTGATTCTGAAGTTATGTCACAACATATAAGTGATCACTGTCCAGTTAAGTGCCATATTAGATGGACTAAACTAAGCTTAATTGAACCAGTTATAAAATGGATAAGACAATACAAACATTTTAATATACAACGGTATAGGGATAGTTTAAAAGCAATTAGATGGGACCGGCTGCACATTATTCTTGGCACTGAACTGGCTATTCAATACTTATCTAATACATTAACACAAATAATTAATGAACATGCACCTATGGCTAGACAAGAAACAAATAATAAAAATCTCCCTTGGATTTCAGACAGACTCGATACACAAATCAGAGTTAAAAAAAGATTATGGAAAAAGGCAAGGCAAACTCAGAATGAGGAAGATTAAACACTTACAAAACATGGCGTAACAAATGTACAGAAAACATTAGATTAGCAAAAAGAAAATATCATAGAGTAAATTTTGAACAGTCAAAAACCCCTCGGCAATTTTGGAAATGTGTTAAAAAATTACACCCCATAATAGAGCCAAACAAAATTCAACTGATGAGAAATGGTGAATTGGTACATGATCAGAGAGAGGTTGGAGAGGTTTTAAATTACTATTTTATAAACCTCCCAGACTTAAACATCGAGTGCCCCAAAAAGGTAACTAAAGATATTAGAGTGGCAGACCTAGTTAAGAAATTAGAAAAGGACAGGTCAGAAACAATAAGATTAGCAAACCATTCCTCTCCGTTTAGATTCAAAACACTCACAGTTAAAGAGGTAGTGAAAGAACTAAGAACTCTGAAAACAAATAAGGCAGAAGGGATTGATGGTATCAGACCTAAATTCTTGAAAATTAGTGCTGATATAATAGCAACCCTGCTGACTTACTTATATAACTGGAGCCTGTGCTGTGGGATTGTCCCAGACACTTGGAAAGTAGGGAAAATCATACATATCTACAAAGGGAGAGAAGCAACGGAGTCCTCTAATTACAGACCCATTGTTTTGCTGATGGCCTTGTCAAATACCCAGGAAAGGCTGGTCCATAGACAACTGAGCCAATACCTAGAGGGACATGGCCTTTTGTCAAACTTACAACATGGATTTAGGGTGGGGAGGTCCATGCGTACCACCCTTCTTGACTTTAACAACTTAGTCACTTCCTCAATGGATATGGGGAAGGACTTGGGGACAGTATTCATGGACCTCAGTAAGACCTTTGACCTGGTCGATCACCAAACAATGTTGGAGAGACTATTGGGGATGGGAGTGCTTCAGGAACCATTAAGCTGGTTCCACTCCTACCTATCAAATAGAAGACAATGTGTTATAAGTGATACAGCTGCCTCTAGTTTAAAACATGTACTCTGCGGGGTACCACAGGGATCCATCCTGGGCCCATTATTATTCAATGTTTATGTCAATGTTCTGGGGAACCATATTGGGAACAGTGAGGTGTGGCTGTATGCGGACGACACCGTCTTGGTTGCATCTGTGTGCAGCCCCCCCCTTTACTGGAGCAAAAACTCCAGAGCGACTTGAGTAACATGGAAGAATGGTTTAGGAAATCCGGACTGTTATTGAATAAAAAAAGACCCAATGCTTATATTTTCAACAAAGTAACAAAGGAGAACAGCATCGTATCCTAGACCTAAGATTTGGGGATGGACTCAGGATGGAAAATATTACCCAATGTAAATATCTGGGAGTATTGGTGGACTGTAAATAAGACTTCAAAGAACATATAAAGTCCACTGTTAAAAAGACTAACCAAAAGCTAGGTGCCCTTAGAAGGACATCAAATTGCTTATCAAAAGAAACTAGAAACAAAATAGTTAGCCACATGATAATTCCAGTAACTGAGTATGGTTCAGTATTGTACATAAATGCTAAGAAAACAGAATTGAATAAAATAAACCAACTGTACTATAAATTAACATGATTTGTTACAAGAAGTACATGTGGTACATACCACTGTAAGCTTTATCATAAATTAAACTGGCTTCACCCAGATAAAAAAAGGAATTACATTTGGTTACACTGGTGCCATAAAATAATATACCCTCAAAGTAATGGTCAGACCAGTTGTAACCTAAATCTTACCACCAGAAGACATAAGGGTCATAATTTAAGATTTAATAGCGTGAATGTCCAGACAGTTAGAACTCGCAATAGATTTGGTGATACAATGCTCCAGCCTTCTATAGCTGGAACTTGGAACAGGTTGCCAGACAAATTAAAAAGTATTACTCCTCTTAATCAATTCCTAAAGGAATTAAAAACATACTTGCAACGGACCTGTGATTGTTTTAGATAGATTAATGTATTGTAACATGAATTGCATTGTATGATAGTGATAAATTGTGCAATTGTACATGTGTGTGGCTTATTTTATGGTCTTGTAAAGGATAATTGTTGTAAATAGGGTGTCACCCTAACAATATACTGCCTGTATAAAAATAAACTTTTATTCATTCATTCATTCGTTCATTTGGAAAATCACCAGAATCATACCAGTTTACAAAAAGGGTGACAAAAGAGATAACACCAACTATAGACCTATAGCTATCCTCTCCGTATTAAGCAAAATCCTTGAGAAGCTGGTTGCCATTCAAACAACTGACTTCCCAATCAAACATGATCTTCTCTCTCAAACCCAACATGGATTCTGTAAAAGGGCACAGCACTGTTACTGCCCTCCTTAAGTTCACTAATGACATGCTCTGCTCCATGGATTCTGGACTGATGATTGGTTTGGTGTTCATAGATCTTACTAAGGCTTTTGATCTTGTCGATCACCCCCTCCTACTCAACAATCTCCATGCCTTAGGCTTTTCACCTCAAGTGGTGGACTGGTTCTCAAGTTATTTATCTAATAGAATCCAAGTAGTCAAGTTTAACTTGGCCCTGTCTGAGCCAACCTCTACCAGCATAGGTGTTCCTCAGGATTCCGTACTGGGTCCCCTGCTCTTCTCTATCTTCATTGACCAGATTGTTCATGACACCCCACTCTGCTCATCTCCCCTCTACGTGGATGATCTGATCCTGCATTCCAGAGCAAAGGACATAGCCGAGATCAATTATAATCTCTCATATGCATTTCAAAATATCCAATCCTGGTTCTTCAGTTGCAAACTTGTCCTCAATGTAGGCAAAACACAAGCTATGTTATTTGACCCTCGAGCCAAACTCAAAACTAACCAGTGCACTCTCAAAGTATCTTGCCTAGATGGCTCCTTACTGGAGGCTGTACGCTCCTTTAAATATCTAGGGATCCTACTTGATGGTTCCCTTGACTTTGATCAGCACATCCAAGTCACATGCAAGTCTGTCAACTCCAAGCTTGGGGTGGCCTATAGAACTTGCTACACTCTGACTCCTTCAGCCAGGCTGGCTATTGCCAGAGGTATTCTGCTACCATTGCTCTCCTATGGTGCTGCTGCCTATGTCAATGTCTTCAAAACCTCTGCACAAATGGGATACTAATTACAACAATATTTGTCGCTTTGCCTCTGCATCCTCTTGTTTCAAACACCACTGCCAACTCTATGCTGCTGTAAACTAGCCCTCCCCATGCCCTCTGGTGCCTCTCCCTTGGCTCCCTTACTGACTCCATATTGAGAATGAACACCCCTAAATCACTTGCCTCCCTCCTAACCCCCTGGCCTCCTCTTATGGCCTTAGATCGACTGGCCATGTACTGCTACACATTCCTAGGTGCAAAACTAATAAGGGTGCTTATGCCTTCTCACACACTGCTCCAATATATTGGAATTCTCTTCCCCTGGATCTGCATCTTACATCCGCCCATAACCTATTTAAAATGAAACATTGGGCTCTGCTCGCTACTTGTATACGCTGCACTTGTTTTAACCCTCCCTAGACAATTCAGTGTCCCTTCTACCTGCACTAACATACTCCTCTTCCATCCCTCACTAAACTTTCTCTCATCCCTCCCAATGTATGTCCACTCTCACTCAATCAGCCCCTCGGTGACAATATGTTTCCCAGTTGATCTTGGCCCTTTTGCCTGACATTCATTGCCTTTTACCACCCTGTTTTTTCTCCAGTCTCTTTGCTTGCTCCTGCAACTTTTGAACTCACCCTGGGGACCTACCTAGTTGCCATGACTTTTGCCCACAATGTTACATTTGTCTTACTGGCATTTTGCTGGCATTCACCTAAGAATGCCTTATCTGTCTCCATTGTACATTATGGTCATTGTTGATCGGACTTGTTTATGTGCTTTACTTCCCACATTGTGTATTATTGTGTTGCCACTTATCCTTTATAACCTGTACAATATGTTTGGTGCTAAGCTGCCCTATCTTTTGTACTTTACTTCCTTGATTATTTGTATCTTGTTCTAAAACTGACTGCTGAGAATCACTGCTGTTATGGATTGTTGCTGCTATTGTCATATATTGTGTACTATTTCTCTGTAACCTCCTGGGTCATGCCTGAAAATAGCCATTCACTTGGCTAGTGCACCCCACCTGGTAAACAAAAACTAAATAAAATATAAGGTGGTGTCATCTGCATAAAAGTGTAATTTGGCATCAATGATGGTCTCACCTATGTCATTAATCTATATCATAAAGAGTAATGGGCCAAGTGCAGCACCTTGGGGGACATCCCTAGGAGGTGGTTACTGGTAGAGTAGAGGCCTTCTGATTTTGTCTGTTGTACCCGGCCTGTTAGGTAGTTTGCGAACCAATTCAATGGGGCAGTGCCAATTCCTATTTTACTTATTTATTTCCCTGGCCCTGGTCAGCTCCTCATCTGGCTGCCATCCCATCGCCCTGCTCCATCAGGCTGTTACCCCCTGTAATCCCCATGGCTTACCCCCCATGATGGGGCAGCAGGGAGTCTCCCTTACTCACCCACCAGGTTTGGATCAAGTTTCGGGGGCGTTACCTCTAGAGCAAAGCCCAGGGACGGCCTTCAAGCCGCAATGACCAGCCACCAGGGTCTCTCCATCCATTTCTGCTCCCCTTGCAGGAGCCACACGGCATGCAATGATGCCTGTGGTGAGCCCATGCATGCACCCACATCTGGGTCCCATGTATCTGCGAGCACCAGCCCCATGTTCTTTGCAGGCAGTATATCATTGAGCCCCAGCCTCTGCTAGGATCAGGTGTATTGATCACTTGTCACCCCCCTCCCCGGGGATGGGGAGCAGCCCGACGGATGCTCGATCCATCTCCTCCTTGCCGACCCCCGATGGCCTGCCCTCGTTCCTGCATGCGGGTCACCGGCATGGTGTGAGGTGTGGTGTCCAGTGCCTCAACCCTCAGTGCCACTGGGCCAGCCCTAATTCCTATTTTAGACAGTTTTTGAATCAGAATGTTATGGTCCACAGTGTTGAAGGCCTTACTGAGATCAAGAAAAAATAGTTCCAGTGGTTTGTCTGTGGTCAACTACCTGTATCCAATCATTAGTGATCTTTGCTAGGACAGAGACAGTGTTATGGTCTGAAACCTGATTGGAGGAGAGTTATAATGTTTGCTGTCTCCAAAAAATCTCAAGAGGAATGTTGTGTGCTGTTTTCTAGAGCAGTGGTATATTATTACTTGAGAGTGATAGACTGAAGAGATGGGTTATGGGTGTCATGAGATACCTGTAGCCAGTTCTGATTGAGCAGTTAAATGTGTTTTTATGTTCTGATTTTGGTTAAGTATGAAAATGACACTGAAGATTTATGGAGCACAGTACACTAAGAATATGGTAGAAGGCACCAAGGGTCATAACCCATTAGTCCGATTGGGGTGTACAGGTTTTGCTATAATCTGTCTAAAATCGATGCTGGAAAAGTAGTAAATTACAATGTTAGGGGACTGAACAGCCTTATTAAACATAAAACAGTTCTCAATGAGCACAAAAAACTTCACACAGAAGTTGCCTTCCTTTAGGAAACTATACTAAACTTGGAGACAAAGGACCCACTCACCGGTATATGTTTAAGAACTTATTTGTACCAAATTGCTTATCTACCAAAATATCAATGTTTCATAGTGTACCCACTACTTCTTTTTTTTTTTTTAGTTAGTACTTTTTACCTTGTGGCTCTCGGTCTGCCTTTTCGCGTCCCGACATCCGCCCGTCTCCGGCCACTGTCCGGCTCTGTCCTGGCCCCATTGAAGCCCCCACCACCATCTACCCCATGGCTTGCCCCCCACAGTGGGATGGCAGAGAGTCCCCTCCTTACTCCCCACCAACACAGGATCCAGTTTCTGGGCAGTGGTGCCCCCAAAGCCAGCCAGCTCCTCAGACGGCCATCAAGCAGCCGTGACTGAGTGCCACACTTTCCCTTTTCTTCCGACGTGGGCTGGGGCATGCAATGACTCCAATAGAAGGGGGCACACACATGTCCGCATGCGCTCCTTCCTGGCTTCATGCCCCAAGCTCACCTCTGTCTTACAGTGCCAGTGTACCACCCTCCGGGGCTCCACCAGAGGTCACTGGAGCACCAACGACTGGAAACCCCCCCCCCGGAGAGGAAGAACAGTCTATGGACACTCAATCCCTCTCCTTCCCTGCTGACCCCTGGCAACCCGAGTCCGTTCCTGAACCTGTGTTGCCAGCATGGAGCAAGGTGCGGCATCCAGCACCTCAACCCTCAGCGCCACCGGGCCGGCTGTTCCTACTACTTCTTCAGGATCTATGGACATATATACATAAATATAAATGTTTAAAATTTAACATAAATAGTACAGTTACGGATTGCTCTTCACTCATCCTATTACAATACATCTATAATTAATCAGTTTAATAAATGCTATAGTAGTAAATGTATTGTGTAAATTTCAATCATCTGTTAGTACTCTATTGTACCTCCATTGGTACGTGTCAACACCAAACTGTAATATGTAAAATAAGCTAAATAAATGAACATTTTTAACAGAAAGCATAACATTTGAAAAGCACTCTTTCACAATCTAATACTTCATATTGTATTTAATAACATCCCACCTTTTGGCTTGTGACTTTCCAAACTCCCTTACTTTTTAGATTTTTTAATTTATTATTTTTTTAAATAATTAATTGCATTGGTAAAGAGATCACAGTGGAACAGAATGGAATATTTTTGGGGGTTAAATAGTGAAAACTGAAAAGACCATTTACAATTTGGTACTTTAGTGATGATGCATTAAGTTTATTGTAACTTTGTAATTCATTTATTGCTATGGACCTAAAAGCAATATAATGTAAGGCACACGGGAGAGTTCAAACGGCTTTAGAATTAAGCTAAAAATAAGGGACTTTGGAATATTTTTAATAGGGAAGCCACATATGGGACAGGCTAAGTTTGTATTTAAATTCAAATCTTTAATGCATAGCCTTTTTTACTGCCTCTCTAAATAAAGGTGTGGTCCAAGAAGAAGTTGGAGGCTTCTCTTTGTAAGTGTGCAAATACAAAGAATCTTAAATGCACAATAAATGCATCTCACAAAGACAACACACAGTGATATATTAATTTTAATTATGTGACCAATATGTTCTTTACAAAGTAATAGTTGAAATTACAGTATTATACTGGAGACCTAATAAACACATAGAGACAGAGGTGTTCAGCTAGCTGAGCCCACTATACAGATTCATTTGGAATTAATGATTGTGGTTAAACATTTTTTCAAAAAATTACTATATATTTTACAACATGTGTTTATCTTAAAATAGGTGACATTGGGGGGTGCTGTGGAGCACACCAACTGACAAGATGTGCCAAGGAAGAGCTCTGCACAAAGCGAGGATTTAAAGTACAAAAATCAATAATTTTCTGCTGAAAAGCATGATTTGGAGAGCAGCTGGGAAATCTATTCACCGAGCTGAACAAGAGCATATATTTTTTAAAGATGGGTCACACTAATAAAGCCCCTGGAAGTGGACTGAAAAATCAGCTATTGGCAGAATCACAATCATCAGCTGACTCACAACTCTTGTTGGGGACAGAACCCCTGTGGTGGGCCTTACAAAAATCAATGTAGGTGATCGACATGAAAGTCGAATCCATACTAACGAGGTTGACGGAGTAGGACACCAAGATCGATAACGCCATAAAAGCAGCTTCATTGGCTGAATCAATGGTCACAAAGGCCCTGGCCACTACAAGCAAAATGACCCAAGAAATTTCACAGCTGTGGTACCGCATGGAGGCAATTGAAAATGCACAGAGGATATCAAACATGCGCATAGTGGGTCTACCGGAGAATTGTGATGGCGAGGGTTTCCTGGAACTTCTGCAGGGCGGGCTACCAGAAAGTTTAAATGTGGGATTGACCCTTTCAGCAAATAATTTCCTCAAGGCTTATCAAATATTACCTAGGGCTGCCAAAAATCAAAATTAACTACCTCGGACGATCCTGCTGGTAACAACGGGTGCTTCCATTTGGGACCTTATTTTACAGGCCGCTAGAGGCTTTCGGTCTCTAAACTACCAGGGAAAGCTTGTTCACCTTTTTCCAGACCTCTCATTTGCCACATGTTCTAGGAGGAAGAAATTTGATGGAGTCTGGGCAAAACTCAAAAGTCTGGGAGTAGCCCACTCGCTGCTAATGCCTGCTCAGCTGCAGAACCACTATGGTGGTAACACGTTTCAATTCACTGACCCGGATGAAGCAGGGAAGAACATGGAGGCCATCACCAAAGAATCTGAGTGCGCCAGACCTCACGAATCATCTGATTCCAACTAAGCTGCCTGAAGAGTGTTTCTATTTGAACAGACTCGATTGCTTACCTAAAGAGGTTTACCACTAAAAGTTTAAAAACTGAAGTTGCATGTTAACTGTTTAGCGGATGAACACTTTACTAGCCACTAATTATAAATCACTGCTTCAGAAGTAACTAGGTTTTTCTTACCTACTGTTATAACAGAATGACATTTATTCTGCAGTCGTTTCGTAGAAAGATAAAAAGATAAGAGTTTAGTGATGCCACTTGTACTATTTAGCCGAAGTGTTCCAGTAGCATAAATGTTTGTGTTTGGGTAATGGTGGCTACCATGTGGAGGGAATCTACACAGTTAATTGAATGACTCAGTTAAACTTATCCTGCTATGACAATCATTTTACATTTTTGTGCTGAAACATCCTCAACCGGTGCAGAGTTTACTCTCCTTGTGCATTACCAATGCTATGGATTTAAAATGTTTGATAAGGGGGTCACATCAACACTGGTTGTTGTGTTAAAATGCTTGGAACTTATGTTTTATTTTGAACTGACCACCCAAAGTCTTGTAGGGTGCAACGTATCTTGGACAATATGTGGACTTGATATAAATGGAATACCCCCACATTTGTAATCCAGATTGCATACACTTGTATTCACTATTACACTGGATGTATCTACTTGTACAAACTGTGATCTCTTGCATGAGATAGTTGTATGCTATTGTTTTTTTTTTATCACAAAAGCAATAAAATATCATTATAAAAAAAATAGGTGACATTGAGTATTCGGATTCTTTGCCAAAACAGAATACAGGAAATGTAGTGTTGTGCCAAAAAGTGGGGTGTCATTAATAAAATATTAGATTGTGAAAGAGTGCTTTTCAAATGTTATGCTTTTTGTTAAAATCCTCATTTATTTAGCTTATTTTACATATTACAGTTTGGTGTTGACACGTACCAATGGAGGTGCAATAGAGTACTAACAGATGGTTAAAACTTACACAATACATTTAATGCTATAGAATTTATGGAATTGATTAATTATAGATGTATTGTAACAGTGTAAGTGAAGAGCAATCCTCGATCGTATTATTTATGTTAAATTTTAAAGAGCCCCCACTCCATCAGAAAAACGTTAAAAAATGTGAGATATGGGCACAGTTTTGTTTATATTTCATATATATTCTATAATTATTTCCCTGTTTTCATTATAACTGAGGGCAGTTATGTGAAAGAGGATTACTGTCTCTTATATTTTCTCTGTTCTTTCTGCTTGCCTACACCTGACACCATAATCCCCTGTTTATGGCATCATACTTATCTCCACAGCAACAGACTGTAACGTCATAAACAGAACTGTGATGTCAGGTGTAGGGCAGCAGCCAGACCAGACAGGGCAGTAATCCTGTTTACATGCAAATGTCCATAGTAATAAAGAAGTAAGGGTGAGAATCACAGAAAAATATTAAATATAAAAGCTGATGTTGTCACAATGGTGTCAGGAGCTCTTTAAACATTTATATTTATGTATATATGTCCATAGATCTTGAAGAAGTAGTGGGTACACTACAAACATTGATATTTTGGTGGACAAGCTATTTAGTACAAATACATTCTTAAACTTATACCAGTGAGTGGATCCTTTGTCTACAAGTTTGGCATAGTTTTGATTGAGGTTTCTGAGCACGATCCCTCCCGATGGTCTGTTTCTTTTTGCAGGTGCTAGGTGGGTCACACTGCCTCCATGTGATTGACTTCCTTCAGGAAACCCACCTGCCTCAGGATGAACAGAATAAACTGAAACAGGCTTGAATGGGGGAGGTTTTTGTGCCACGTACAAACTACATCCCCATAGGTGTGGAGTGGCGATACTACTGCATGAAGTCTGCACCTTTGAGGTGAAAAGAGATTACTCAGGACCCAGAAGACAGATATGTCTTACTTAGGAGGAACTACAGGGCAACACCTTGTACTCTTCTTAATACATATGCCCTGAATGGAAATAAGGAAAACACCAAGTTCTTGAGGAAGATAATTCTAAAGACAGCACCTAATCCTGGGGAGTTATTTATAGTTGGTGGGGATTTCAACACAGTCCTAGACCCTTTGTTAGACAAATCAAGCTCTGGGGGAGAGACACGTAGCCTGGTTGCAGTATATCTGAAGGGACTAGCCAAATAACTGGGCCTGGTGGAGGTGCAGTGGCATCTAAACCTGAAAGTGCGAGACTAGACATGCTGGTCCACACCACACCAGGCATATTCCAGAACTGATTTTTTTCCTGTTGTCTGCAGCATGGTTGCACACTGTGTAGTATAGCACAATTATGCCCATCACTGTATCTGACTGCGCAGCAGCAATTATGGGTCTAACTTTGTCTCCTAAGATAAGGAATTCATCCTGGAGGCTTAATGTCTCCCACTGGAGCAGAGCTGATTACAAAGAGATGGTCGAGAGATGTCTTGCTGACTATTCAGCCACGACCCTCCTCGGGAGAAACATCAATGTCAAAGTGGTCGGACAGATTTAAAGCTGTGGTCAAAGGAAAGACAATCAGTATGGCCTCACACTTAAAGAAAGAGAGACAAAGGGAGCAAACAGAACTGGAGAAGAGGTTATATGATCTTGAGGCAAAACATAAAATAGTACTAAATGAGGAGGTGAAAAAAAAAGCTGGAAGAGTGTAGGTCCAAACTGAACAGGATACTTGATAATAAAATCGAAAGGTGCCTAAGATAGTCAAGGCAGTGGTTGTATGAGGCTGGCAACCAGGCAGGGATATTACTCATGTGGTAGCTTCACAAAGAGGATGCTGTCAAGATGGTTCTGCACCTTAGGACAAAACAGGCCCCCCCAACATGTGAGTGAGCCACATAAAATGCAAGTGCAAGAGTTCACACAATTTTACAAACACTGCTACTTGCAGGAAAGCATAACAAATTAACAGGAGAAATTAGACACCTTTTTAGCTAGCGTGAGGGTTAAGAAGCTTATCAGGAGAATATGGAGGCCTTAGAGGTCCCTATTAGCCTCCAGGAGGTACAAGTCACCCTGGGTAGCCTGAAATCAGGAAAAGCCCCATGGCCTGATGGGTTGTCTCCAGCATTCCATAAAACTTTCAAGGAGGAATTTCTTCCCTACTTATGCAGAGTCTTTAGGGTGGTACAGGTGGGAGAGGGGGCACCCCCAACATGGCACTATGCTCAGATCTCACTAGTCTCTAAAGCTGGTAAAGATCCTGCCATATGTGGATCATATAGACCTATCTCTCTCCTCAATATAAATCAGAAGATCTTTATTTCTATCCTGGCTAAGAGATTACAGGGCTGTGTAGTGACTCTAGTCCACCCAGACCAGCCTAGCTTCACGAAAGGTAGACTGATACAAAATAACATCAGGTGTCTACTAAATATGATGTCATGGCAGTGACGATTTACTGAACCAGGGCTAGTCATAATTATGCATGCTGAGAAGGTGTTTGACCGGGTGGACTGGTGATTCCTGCATAGAACTCTGAAGGAGATGAGTTTGGGAGAAAAATTCCAGGAAAGCATCAGAATCCTATATGCCTCTCTACAGGTCATGATAAAGGTAAATGGGGTTCTGGACCAATGTTTTTATTTGCCTAGAGGCACAAGACAGGGCTACCCCTCTCCTCTTTGCCTTGTGTATAAAACCACTGGCTATTGGCTGGCCTGGTAGTGCTGAGGCATTGGATGCCGTACCTCACACTATGCTGGTGACCCGGGTTTGGGAACGGACTCAGGTCATCGGGGAACAGGGCATGGGGGGAAGGGTGGGAGCAGGATCGAGCTGTCTAATGGGGAGGGGAGTCCCCCTCCCGCAGTCCCGCCACCTCCAAGTGGAGGTCCCGTGGTGGTGCAGGTGTGTAATAGGCGATCAGTAGGGTGAGGCATCCTGCAGTGCATGACACGCGCGTGCCTCCACATGTGCGCGCTCATGCCAAGGATGTGAGGGTGGGTGAAAAATGGGGGAAAATGGCTAAACAAATAATAGAAAAAAAAACTGTCTATAGCAATTTGCAGGAACAGCAACATATAGGGTATCACTGCTGGTGATAAAAACCACAAAATATCATTATAGTCAGATGATTCTTTGTTCTTTGTTCTTTGTTCTTTATCACTTCACCAGAGTCCTCAGTTCCAGGTTCCAGCCTGTTTGGGGAACTGCAGCTGTTTGGTGAAGTTTCTGGGGTATGAAATCAATTTAGAAAAGTTTGAGGCAATCAAACTTAGTGGGATATGTAGCAATAATTTGCTGGCCAGGTTTCATTTTAGATGGGCAGCAGATAATTTGGTTAGGCATTTAGAGGTGAGGATTTCCACCAACCTATCCTCCCTATTCAAGCTCAACTCCGAGAAGCTCCTGGTGGAAATTTGAGCTGATCTTAAAAGATGGGAGGTTCTGCCCCCTCAGGCAAAACCCTAACCTAATTCCCCCCCCACCTGTTTTGATTCAACACCCTATATGTTTTAATGCACATGTGATGCTTTTACCCTATCATAGGGGGCTTTGTCATTTGACATCATCACTAGATTAATTGTTTTACTACCTAAGGCTGTGCTGTCTTCAGTTGCACCAGCTTTTGATAAAGGACCACAGTCCAAAATGTGTCAAGCGTACAACATGTGTATTTTGGAATACAATTGGAGTTCTTTGGATATTTTGGAGCCCATGTGTTTCTGTCTGGTGGTAAGTGCCCATTCTTTTGTGAAACTGTATTGAACCACATCTATTTGATCCATATTGGACATGCCAAATTTGAAGAATGGCCCAGAACTTCCCCAGAGAATGGAAACCAGAGGTTCTCACAAACACAGAAGCAAACCTACTCAGCTTGCTCCCAACCTGGATACTTGTCCACTCAGGTCTCCAGAAAAGCCTTCGCCTGAACCAGCACAAAATGCAACAGATGTATCTGATGAAGAGGATGACCTTGTTCATTACCATTCTGCTGTGGATATTCCCCATCTGTTAAATGCATTTGATAATTGGTGGATGCCAGCAACTCCACCCCCATAGTTAAATCCAGATGCAGAACTTTCTTTTTTTTAACTACATTTTGTTGAGATGAAAAGTTGTCCTCAATGAAATTGCCTATACAATCAATCTTGGCACAATATCAAACAGGCAATTTATATGTGCAGTGGGCAAATCAAATAGCATGGTTCTCAGCATATTGACTTAACAGAGATAGAAATTAGATCATGTCTGGGTGACTCCAAACTCCCGCCCTGAGGCATCCTGAGGAAATCCTCCTAGGCCCAGATACACAAATGGGGTCTGAATTCCTGGCCAAGCTAGGGAGTCTAAGGCATAAATGAGTGATCTATGGCCATGAGGTACTGTGTACATCCCTGCCACCTGGTGCATAATTGCTCCAATCTGCTATGGAGAGAAATGGTTAGACGTTCTATACAGTATAGCTCTAATACTGTTTTGTGCTAGGTTTCCATAGTTGGGAGGCGGTACTTGCAAACAATGTCATGTGATAGCTTTTTTAGCAACTAAAATATACAAGTAGCAAGCACTTGGTGACTATCTACAGTCTGGGGGAGGAATGGACAGGAGCACCATTGTCGTGGAAACTAATTCCTCAGTGAGGTACAAGTCATCAGCTGTGTGCAATGTCCTGCCAATAGAATTTTATATCTGGACACAGCCAAAAAAACATGCATGTGATCAGCCTTATCCTACCCACATTGATGCCAGCACCTGCCATACTCTGCTGGAAGGAACCACTCCAAGACTGCAGGAGTTCTGAAAAGTCTATAATGGCACTTCCATGCAAATTCCCTCATCCTAGAGAGAAAGTAATTTTTAAAGCTGGCAGTGCGTGTCATAACCATGTCTAGTACATTACCACTGTGCCGAGCTCAGTTTCATTTCATTAATATTGATCTTGTAGAGTCATCCAGTAGGTCTCGCAATCCTCAGTAGAAACTACCCATCAAGTGACCCCACACTGTGCCCTGAATCACCCCTTGGAATAATGTCAGTAACAGCACAGCAGGGTCTGGTAAGCTCAGTTGTTTTGTGTAGAAGATAAGTACAGACTTGCAAGTATCAGAAGTGTTCCCTTCCTGCCAGGCTGTATGTGTTTTGCAAAGCTTCAAAAGGAAGCACTCTGTGCATGTCTAAGACTTGAAATACATTTGTAAAGTTATCACCAGCATGTAAAGGTCTGGTCATTTTGGGTGGCCAAAAATTCTGTGTATCATGCCAGCGCCATACAGAAATAAAACACCAGTGGGGGTTGGGGAAGCTGCTGTAATTTAAACCTGACTGATAATGTACATGCTGTAAATTTAGAAAAGTCAACCAAATGTGGAAGGCAATTCAAATTTGAAAAAAGGAGGTGGCCAATGTTGTACATACTGATGATCACAAATTTAAGCTGCTTCCATGGAGGGTTAGTCTTGGACAAAGTCACGAGTATACCATATGAAGATGGCATGCTTTAGCATAATTAAGTGTAAGCCCCCCTTCCTGTGTCTAGGGGTCCTGATGGAAAAAATTTGGGAGGAGGCCCAAATCATAAATTTCCCAGGAACATAGGGCAGGATTCATGAAACTCGATGAAATACCTGCAGCTGCAGGTAAACCTCAGCGCAAGTCGGTTGCGACTTGCAGATCCGCAAGTTACCCACAGCGGCGTGTATTCACAAAGGTGGAGCCAGATTACGACCGGCTCCACGATCTACGGCTGCTTGTGGGTGGTGTCACTGGGGAGATGGTTGCAGCTGCGGGAATGGGCTACGGCTGTTGGGAGCAGCTGTAACACCCTCTGCAACTGTTGCGGCTGTGAATCGCTACTGCCGCAGCAACGGGCGATTCCAGTCCGCAAAGACAGTTGCGGAGTGGGACTTAGGTTCTGGGTGGTTTGTGAATCCTGCCCACAGCCTTTTAGTTGAACTAAGATGGTCTTACCTCACCTGCAGGAACTCATGCAGCAGGGGGACAAAAATAGCTCTTACTTGGTCCATGGTATAACCATAGGCAGGCTAGAGTGCTTCACATCCAGGACTGGGTGGACAGGTGCTATTTTCTTTTTCTTCTTTGGAGGGAGCAAGCATAGTTAAGCAGCAAATATAGTCTCGGCACACCAGAGTGAAAATGATAAAGCAGATTTAATGAAGTATTAAAATCAATACATAGAGTGCACAGTGCCATGGAGCAGAGGGTCAGACAGACCAAATGGCATTCAAGCAGAGACTGAATGCAGCACAAGTTTATAGGTACCAAAAGGCCGAATTGGGCAGGGCTTGGGCTCCACTCAGCTACCTAGAACCGGAACAAGCTCAAAGTGATAATGGCACTGGTGCCTGTTCACACTGGGGGAGTGACTTACTCCTCCTGGAACACCCCAAAATGGGAAAACAGACTATAAAATCATGGTTGACCTGACACCTTGCCAAAGTTCAAAACATGTCCAAGCCACTTTTCCAGGAAAAAGTTGCAGTGATAATTAGCAGCAGACGACTCAGCTCCCTCCTTCCAGTTCCACCATCCTGCACTTTCTAGGCCTAGATTGGAACTTGCACCAGACATGGGCGTAGCAGGTCCTTGGTGTTGGATGCTTAAATAAACCCCTCAAGTTTCGCTCTCAGGGTTTATGTAGCTTCCAACACCTCGGGGGTGGGTAAAATCTCATTTAAACACACCACCCCATGTATTATTCTATATGTTAAACCTGTTCTATGCTTTAAATGATAAAGAGGCCCACTCGTACCTTCACACATTCCCACTCAGCCAACACACACCAAACCAACTCTCTGATACCTCAGATACACCCACTAGCAATCACACTTTCTCTTTCACAGGTGGGACAAACATCATTCATTAGTGATTTTTCTTTTTCCTAAACAGCTGAACTAGACATTTTCTTCAACCCTAACAAGGAAGAGGCACCAATTTTTCCACAGGCTCTATATTTAAATAGCATTGCAAACTCAGTGGGTAAAGTTCACACTGTCTTGGTTCCCACTCAGGAAACAGTCCTGTAGCGACATCCACTGGACGCAAGTCTTTAAGGATTTTAAACTTTAATTAGCAAACAGTAACTATAACTTAAAGGGTATTAACAGTCCTGGCAAATACAAGCCCAAGGGTGCTGAATCTATGAGGCGGCCACCCCCCACTACGTGAATAGTAGAAGGCAGGGTCCATTTTTGTGGTCTGTTCTATGAATGAGCCTATGGATATGATGTAATACTTCATTCTGCAGTCAGCAATATCTTGAACCAGAGAATAATGCTTGATGTGATAGTGAGTAATGTATTATAAGGTGACTCCCCCCCAGGTAAAATGGGAAATTAATTCATGTAATGTTATGAAACAACAAGAAGAGGGATAGAAGAAAGAGTCTGTAGCAAATAAAAGTTGTGTGGCAGAAGATTCATGTAAATCATTTCTACCCTGGAAAAAAAGGAGAGAGCACTGTTTTGTTGCTTGTGTTAGGTCTTGTCATACCCCTACACTCCCACCCAAATTCACCACAAAAAGAAGCAGGCATAGTTTTGATCCTTGGTTATTCACTGCTGAGCTAAGTCACTCTCCCCAGTGGCAGAACTTCTACCTAGCAGAATCTGTGGTTCCTGCCTATGACATTTTTCAAGACATTGTGTTAAGTGCTCTGAATAAGAACGTCCCACTAGTTACAAGCAAGAGTTAGAAGCAAGAATTGCCGGTGGTTCTGTACTGACCTAAAGGGTGCACTGCAGAATAGGGACAGGCTATGCAAAACTGCTCACAGAACAAAGCTACCTAACGACTGGAATCTTTTTAGGAGAGCTAGAAACCTCTGTATCAAATTGGTTAGAGAAACAAAGGCTAATTATTATTGCTCTCAACTTGAAGCTTCCTCCACATGTTTGTCAAAATTCTGGAGGACTATTAGAGATATTGAAGGCCATTCCTCTGATAACCCCTGCCTGCTAAAATCCGGGTTGGTTCTTACACAATTACTGATAAACCTACTATTCTGGACTCATTCAACAATCATTTTGCCACTGCTGGACTAGCTTTTGATTCCTCCCCAGCTAGTACTCTTTGGGTGCAGCTTGGGCTTGATACCTCTGACCCCCTTGTAATTAACCCATCCTTCTCTCTCCAAGCCACATCCTTGAAGGAAGTGGAGGATCTCTTGCTCCAGCTGGATGAAAGAAAAAGCCCTGGGGCCGATCTAATCGATTCATTCTTTCTAAAAGCAGGCTTCCATGCTCTCGTCGTGTTTATTACTCACTTGTTCAATCTATTCATCTCCCAAGGTGTCCTTCCTACTGTTTGGAAAACTGCCCATATTGTTCCTATACGCAAGAATGGGGACACTAGCGATCTGAATAATAATAGGCCCGTCTCTCTCTCCTCTCCGTACTGTCACAAATGCTGGAGAAAATTGTTAACTCCCAACTCAGGACCCACCTGGAATCAGTGAACCTCCTCAACCCGCTCCAGTCTGGGTTCAGGGCTCAACATAGTACTACTTCCACCCTTGCCAAAATCAGTAATGACTGGCTGGGGGAGCTGGACAACAAGAATTTTGTTGGAGCAGTCTTCCTGGACCTCAGTAAGGCTTCTGACACTGTTGACCACCCCCTGCTACTATCATCTCTATGGAATATTGGTCTGGATGCTCCCTCTCTTAAGTGGTTCCACAATTACCTAACTGACTGCTCCCAGCAAGTTAAGGCCTATGGTGAGGTCTCGCTCCTCAAACCTCTTACTCGGGGTGTTCTGCAAGGCTTTATCTTGGGACCCCTGCTTTTCACAATCTACATTAATAGAATTAATGCCTCCATTAACAAGGACAAAACTCATCTCTTTGCAGATGACACAGTGCTCTACACTAGTGGACCATCTCCCGACACTGTACTCTCATCTCTCCAGAGTGAATTTGATCTGCTACAACTCCAACTCCTAAAACAGAAGTTGCTCCTGAACACGAAAAAAACAAAACCATGCTCTTCTCCCTTGCGTCCAACTCTACTGCCCCTCCCTCTCACGGTTCACTATTCCCTATCACTACCATACTGGGGGATCAGCTGGAATATGTGTCTTCTTTCAAATACCTCGGGGCTTGGATTGGCAGTTCTCTCTCCTTCCAGGGTCATATTGAAGAACATATAGAGAAACTCAAGCAGAGACTAGGACTATTCTTCAGGATGAAAACCCTTCTACCAAGGGAGGCTAAAAAATGGCTAGTCCAAACTACATTTCTCCCCCTGTTAGACTATGCCGACTTCCTATATCGCCAAGGTCCTGCTGGTGCTCTTGCAAAACTCAATACACTCTACCATAGAGCCTTAAGGTTTATAACAGAGCTCCCCTACTCCACCCATCACTCTCTCCTATATACTGTTGTGGGCTGGCCTTCTCTTACCCTTAGGCACCAGAGGAATGCTGTACTCTGGACCTTCAGAGCCATTACGAATAACCTGCCCAGCTATATCACTGATTGCCTACCATTAAGCCCCCAACCTAACTATGCCCTAAGAAGTGCTTCTTACGTAACCCTGAAATTCCCGAAGGTTAGATCCTGCTTCGGCAGGACGGCAATAAGCCATGTACTTCCCTTGCTGTGGAACAAGCTGCAAAAATCCCTGAAATTAAACCTCCCTTGTAGGCTTGCAGCTTTCAAAGCTTTAATCACCTGCCAACTCAAGGAATCCTGTGACTGCTTCCCTTAATCCCTCGGATTGCAGCCGTTGTGCTTATTTCTGCTCTCTCTCTCTGTCATCCCTTGATCCATATCCCTGCCCTCTCCTCTCCCCTTCTATCTTATGCATCCCCTTACCTTCTGCCCCCTGGAAAAAAATAAAATGTAAATCTAGCTTACAACAGTTCAGTGTTCTACATTATACCAAGCTATTAACTTGTACATTTCTTTTATGGTACTGTTTTTTGTATATTTAGTATTTTTGTGTATGATGGCTCTGTGTTAGCCTGTTCAAATCTGTTCTAATGTATACTGCCGTGTTGGCAGCAATCGCAATCCTGTTGTTTCTTTCTGTAGTTGTACCTTATTCCAGGTTCACCTCGGAAATGAACTCTGCTCAATGGTGCCCACCTGGAAAGGAGTTCATAATTCAGGATTTCAAAATTACCTAGGTTTTTTCTGACTGAATACCAAGGTATTTAAGTTTGGCACATCCCTGTTTCAGAGGTAACTCTTGCCTGATAGTAGTCAAAGGAAAGTAGTTTAAGAGTAGGACTTCCATTTTATGAATATTCAGCTAAAGGACTGAACTTGTCGAAGACAGGACAGACTGATGGTATGGAGGAATCTGGATTTAACAGGGTAAGGAGACTATCATCTGCATACAGTGCAGTGGTGTATTCAGTGTCTCCCAGGGGGATTCCCTCAATTGCAGGATGCAAGCAGAGGGCCATAGCTAGAAGTTCAATGTATAGGGCAAATGGGAGGGGGGACATTGGGCACCTCTGTCTGGTGCCATGTTGAAACTGAATGGGTGGGGGGCAGCAAAGCTAGCCAGCAAGCTGAAAAAAATGAGTTTTTGTGGAGCTCCCTATCCAATTAAGAAATATGGGCCAAATTCCTATTTTTTCTATCCAGAGTGGCTAGTTTCTATTCTGAATTTATCCTTGAAGATCCTCTGGATAAAATGGGTCCAAAAAAAGCAGATAAAGCTGCCACTTCCTCCTTGAAATTGATGGAGGACTTTTTACTCCCGAAGCCTAATGTCTTAGCAACTGCGCCATCAGCATTTTGGAAAGATCCTGCGATCGCTGGCCCAGTGGCGCTGAGGGCAGAGGCGCTGGTTGCTGCACCTTGTGCCACACCGGCAATCCGGGTTCAGGAGCGAGCATGGGTCATCGGAGACTGGCAGGAAAGGAGAGGGATCAAGTGTCTGATGAACTGCTCTCCCTCTCTGGGAAGGGGGTGTTCATGATGGTCGGCACCTACCTGCCCCCTGGCGGAGGCTGGGGGTCAGGGATGCACTCTGTACTCGGGGAGTAGTCAGGGGCAGATGCCAGGATGTGGGGTGCATGTGGATGTGTGTGCACTTCCGGCTGCCAGTGTCATTGCACGCCCACCAGCTCATGGGGGGAACAAAGATAAGTGGCACCTCTCGTGCGGCTTGATGGCCATCCGCGTGTATCCATCGGCACCCAGACTGGATCAGTGGATCGGTGGGGAGATAGGGTGCTCCCTGCCACCCTGCTATGGGGAGAAAGCTGCAGGAGTTACATGGTACTGATGAGACAGATGGCAGCCAGATCCCCAGCAGGATGCGTAGAAGAAAAACAGAAGAGGGTGTAGAGAGGTGGCCAGGAGGATAAATTCAGATGGTAAAAATAAAAAGAAAGATCCTGCGATAGATAGAATTTTTACAATTCTGCAAAAGATAGAAGAAAAAGTAAATATAATAAATATCTCTTTGGCAGCAGTGGATCAATGAATGGTGAAGCTTAAAGAGGGCAGGGAGGAATGCTCTAAAGTTATGGAGGAGCTTTCGACCTGTCAGGAGTGCTTTACGGCAGCCCAGGCCTGGGACTCAAAATTCCTTCTAAACAAAGTGGAAACCCTGGAAAACCAGCTTCATGCTGCAAATATTAGGGCAGTGGGATTCCCACTATCTGTAGAGACCAAAGATCTGAAGGAGGTGTT
Source organism: Neoceratodus forsteri (assembly GCA_016271365.2). Classification (NCBI taxonomy): domain Eukaryota; kingdom Metazoa; phylum Chordata; order Ceratodontiformes; family Ceratodontidae; genus Neoceratodus; species Neoceratodus forsteri. Next base: position 428,286,468 of record CM028138.1, read on the forward strand.
CCTCACTATATTTAAGGAATCACTGTTTCTAGAAAAAGATTTTACTTCCATTATTCAAATCTTCCATTTACCAACTCATAGGAAATTACCGGTGGGCATGGAAAGGCAGGCAACTGTAATTGTGACTGTTGGTTCGGTGGAAGAACGTTTAAGGATCCTAGCTGTGGCAAGGGATAAGTGTGATGTGTTCTACTGGAGCAAAAAATTATCCTTTTTTCCAGAGGTGGCCTCCTGCACTCAGACCCGGAGGAAGGATCTTTTGAAAGTCCAACAGCGTTTGGCCGAATATGGTATCTCTGCCAACTTGCTTTTCCCTGCTAGATTGGACCTTACTTTCAAAGGTAAACCTTAGTCTTTTACAGATGTTGATGCGGTGAAGAGGTTTTATGATGGTCTGCCACTTCGAAAGGGACCCGGACTCAGATTATCCCGATGGTGGGGCAGAGACTCCATGAAAAGACTTTTAAGTTCTGTTAGTTTCAGACTGTGCTAAATTGAAATATGTGCCAATAGTTTCTCATTCAGGGTATTGTGTGGGCAATTCCACATAGTGCCTAAGAATAGTTTTGCTGGTAGTTAAATGTTGGGGTTATGTCACAACAATGAGGGGGTTTCATTTTTTAGTATCTCCCTTTTGAGCTGGACTCTCATATTCTTTGAGTACTGCTCCTCACTTTGTTGATGCCATAAATCTCTCCTGGTAATGTAAGTGTTTACTTGAATTTGTAGAATAGTGTACTATTGCATACTGTGGGTTAACTAGTTACCTTAGGGATACTGTGTGCTATGCTTACCCCACAGAATTTGGGGATTTAGGGGTGCATGGCATAGATTTGGTTTTGGAATTGTATGCAGTGTTTACTTTTATTACATTACGACATCTTGTTTTTATTTGGGGGATATTCCCAATCATTTCTCCAACTACTACAAAGGAGCAGACCCCACTAGTTATCATTCTTTATATATCTAAGTGAGAGCTGTATTTTTAGTGTGGGTGAAGCCTATACTGTAATTCTCATTATTCTGTTTTATATTCTTTATGTCATTCTAAGAAGGAGAATGTCAAGTACTTCTGTTGTATTGTAATGGCAATTTTAATTTTAAAAAAAGAAACTGAACGGGGGAAGGTATGTGACGTGTTCATGTGGGCAAATGCCTGGGGACTGCTGTAAATATTCTTTAGCCAGATAAGGAAAGGGTCAGTGAATCTCTGTATGACATATTCCCTTCATGTAGGGGACCACCAAATGTTGTCCATCATTTGCCACTTACGAATTAACCCTGCTTGATCAGAGTGTGTAAGAGAGAGGGAAGTATTTGATCCAGCTGATGGGGCCCATATGCCATGAAAAGTTTGTAGTCCACATTGAATATGGATATTTGAGTAATATGAGGATGTACAGGACAGCTCTTTATTTGGTTTGGGAATCATGGAAACTGTCACATATCTCCAGGAGCCTCTCCCCTACCCACCATCAAAAAGGTGCAGTGCGCGTGTGGGGTCAACTGGTCAGAGAAAGCCTTGAACCATTTCACAGGATAGCCATCTTGGTAAGGACACTTCTGTGTCTTTGCTGTAGACAAAGCAAAGAGAAGCTCCTCCTGCTGTACGGGAGCAAGAAGGGAATTGTTCTGAGAATCAGAGAGTGTCAACAGAGAAAATTGTGAAAGGAAGGTTGAGATGCTAGCTGGATCTGGGGGGAGGGCCTCTGTATAGAGTTCTTGGTAGTAATCTCAGAAAAATGTTCCTGATACACTGTGACTCATTAATGTGGTGCGTAGTTGCTGCATCTCAGAGGGGGAGGACACAAGCTGCCTTTTTGTTGGCCCACAGTTTATGTGTCAGCAGTTGAGCACCCCACGCATCCCACTCATAGCAGAACAGTTTTAAATAGTATAGTGCTTGTTGAATCTACTCATCTAATATGCCTTGTAACTCTTACTTCACAACTTTAATCTGATCAATTATAACTTGGTCCCCCTGAGAATATAGAAGCTGAAGTGTGCGTAGTTGGTCCTGAAGGAGTTCTATTGCTCTGTTCACTTGCACTTTTTTGCTGAGGTATAGGAAATAATATCTCTCCTCAGAACAATTTTCAGTCTATACCATAAGACTGGGTCTGAGATCCAGTCTGAAGCATTGGCAGCCATAATCTGTTGGATACGGTCCTGTGTCATATTTCAAAAAGGTTCACCCCTCAGTAGGGAGATAGTAAACCTCCAGAAGGTTGATTTGCATTCCTTACCTATGTCCAGTTTAAGAGTGAGGGTAAGGGAAATGTGATCCCATAAAATCTGGGGGAGTATATAAGGTCACAAAACGTGGTAAAGTGTTCACATGTTGTGAAGAAGTAATTGAGCTGGGCATAACTGTTATGTCAAAGAGCAGTGTGAGAAAGCTTTCCCAGTGGGGAAAAACCCATGCCAGACATCCATAAAATTGAGCTGGGCCTAGTTAGTCCAGAGGTATTTCTATGCCGCTGAGACTCTATATCTGATCTGCTTCAAGGTGTCCAAGTCTATGGACATTTTGACATTAAAGTCACCCTCCCCCCAAATGAGTTGTCCACAGAGGAGATCTAGGAGTTTCCCCAAGAATTTCTGGAAAGTCCTTGTGTCAGAGCTGGGTGGGAAATAAACATTGGCCAGCGTGACTTCAGCATTATAGAAAGTGCCTTGCTGTATAACAACTTGGCCGCAGAACTCTGCAAACTCCTGATGCAAAAGAAAAGGAATAGTGGCAGGAATAATTGTGGCTGTACCCCACCTTTTCCCCTGCTGGCAGGATGAGGAAAAGACTGCATAGCATCTCCCCCCAAGACTTTTTGGTGTTCTAAAGGGTAAGGTGCATTTCCTGAAGGAATATCACATCTACCAAGTGCCTATGTAGAGAGCGAAAAAGTTTTGTATGCTTGACCGTGTTGTTCAGGCCATTTATATTCTGAGACAGAATAGTTACTGCATTTCATTCATTTTATTTAAAATGAAGGCCCTTGAACAATATTTGCCTGTTTTCATAGGTGACCATACATAAAACAGGTACATACACAAACAATTTCATGGAGATAATTCTGCTCAGTCATAACAGTTGCAGGAGTACAGCATGTTCAAATGTATCTTTAAAGTTTGTGCAAATTATGAATAAGAATCAATGCTGGTGATTTCATAACACAAAGAATTCCAAAGGCAACTAATCTGTAATAAAAATTAATCTTGACCTATCTTTTTTCTACAGTGTGGCAGTTTCAAAACTAGCCTCCTTGTTGCTCTAGTAGCATTAGAGTTACAGGTGTTATATTTAACTATCTGACACAGGTTTTAAGGTACACAACCATAATTCATCTTCCAGACCCAACAGCCAAGTAAATAATCTATCCGCTAAGAGTCCGCAGATTTGCAGTGGAACATATATTACAAGTATGACAATCCGGAAATAAGTTATAGGCAAATCCAAATCTAAATGCCCTATTCAAAACTATTTCAACTCTATGCAGTGCAGTGCAGTCTTACTGGTAGAGGAATATACTACTAACCAATATTCAATTATTGGAATAATATGAGACAAAATCATTTGTTTATGAGCTTCTATAGTTACGTTCGATTTATTCCAAAATAAGACACCAAATTTCATATTTACAGATTTACCCAATACATCTGTTTGCTGCAAATAAGATAAATTAGAGTCAAAGGCCACTCCCAAATAGCAATAAGAGTCTACTTCTACCAACAATTGACTATTAAAGGTCTTTATTTGTAAAGACTGTTCCATTAATGTCTTCATTATGTTGCAAAACTGCATACATTTTTTTTCATTTAGGCATGACTTCATTCCTCAAACCATCTTTGGACATTGCCAAAGCCCTTTGTCCCCCCCCAACACGAGGGTGGACGTTCATGAGGGCCAAAGAGGAAGAGCCCTCCCTCCTACATCACACACTGAGAACAGGTACAGAAAACGGCCGTTCTGGCATGCTCCTGAGATGTCACCGTGCTCCAATAGATTTTTTTTGGGCGCCATTTTAATTAAAACCAGGACTATTTCCTTCTAATATATTTATCGTTGCCATACAAGTGAAGATAGTTTACTTTTAATGATTGTAAGTCAGCAAAAAGCTAGTTTAGAAGGTTTGCTGTAAGGTGCCTTAGTTTTTAAATCAACAGAGCTAGATATTATGCTTTTTATTATGGTGCCTTAGCCTGTTAATCCTAGCACCAAGTAAGAACTACTGCTGCTCTCTGCACTGTATTCTGGGCTCTTTAACTTTTAACTCTAGAACTAATCGCATCAGGCAAGGGACCAATTACCATTAAAAATAAATTAATTCAACCCTAACTAGGCTTGCTCCGACTCCAAGGGAGCACTTGATCTCTGCTGTGTTTGGCACTGCATTTATGGTCCTGCAGGGAAAGGAAGCCTAATTCAAATAAATAATACCAAAACAGCAGCAGCTACCCATTCTAACTTCTCCCGCTTGTTTGAGGCTGTGAGGAACTGCTGTGGCTTGGTCTAATTCTCAAACTAAGAACAAGAAAAAACAAATAAATCCTAATCCTGTGGGGTGTAAGGAAATTCTCCACTTTTAAGTCAGTCTCCTGCGGAACAAAAGGCACTTCAGGCCCCAACACCCCTCCCTTTTCTCTACACCCCTCCCCCTTCAGGTTACACAAAGCCCTCTCACCTTACTTAATTCCTCCTTTTCTCTGCTTCTCCACAGTAACTCACTCGGATGGACAGACGGACGCCCCCCCACACAAGGGTGGACGGTCGTAAGGGCCAAAGAGGAAGAGACCACTCTCCCACATCATGAACAGAGAACAGGTACAGAAAACGGCCATTCTGGCATGTTCCTAAGACACTGCCTTGCTCCAGTGGAACTCCGCTGATGCTCTGCGTCGGCTACCCCACCACCCCCGCCACCACCCTTGGTGGACATAGCCTTATATAGGCTAGGTCATGTGCGCTTCTGAGCCTAGCAGCCCACTTCCCCATTTGCAACTTATCAGTTGCCGCCACTAGAGGCCACCCTTGTAGGACAGCCAGAAGTACATCCATAAATCCCTTGTAAACATAGAAACAGCAACAGAGTACTAGATAATGTATGCTTGGCTCAGGGGCCAGCAGATGTGTAGCACAGTTGGACTGTACTTTCTAGGCCTGCACTCAGGTCCTGAACAGCCTGAGAGAGATAGAGAGCAAGGTATTGATGTTTCCTAAGCTCCCGGGATCTTATAAAGTTAAAGCTAACTAAGAAAAAGCTGATATACCCCAAGCTAGACAATCTAATGGTCCTAAGACAATCCTTGGTACCACTAGGGTCTCAAGCAAGGAACCTCACTGGTGGCTTGTTCACGAGAGCTGCCCCCCATCCCAAAACCAGCCTGAGGGCAGCTACTACCACATATTACCAAATTTTATACTATTGACACTACACTGGGACTGATGGCTCAGAGCACCATGCATCTCCCTGAAACAGCTCACCCCCCATACTGGGACCTCCTACGCAATCGGATCCTCTTAAGACAGGCACCACTCAGGGGTCCTGTCCTGATCATCCTATACGTCATTGTGATCATCTGGGTAGATAAACAAATGAGTACCTGTCATGACCCTAACCTACTTAGGGGCATGCAGGACTGCCATCTCCACACCTTAATGACTGCCTGCAATGCCAACAGTGGATACCCTGAAAGTGATGCATGGGATAACTCACGAGGAGCATGCTACCTCATCTTCGCAGAGAAGTAACTGGCAAGGAACAAAATTAACCCCTTGCTGACCTAGAGTCCTCAGCCTAATTGCTTTAATACTGATAATATGCTCTGGTAACATCCATCCCAGTCCTGGACCCGTAGTTGCCAACTCTACTTTACGGTCCCCTAGTGACCCAATCTGGATCAACACTAAGGACCTGAGAGTTGTGCATATGATTGTCTGCAGCCTGCGACCTAAGCTGCCTGAGGTACAGTCCTGGGTCGACATGTACAAGCCCGATATGCTTGCCATCTCTGAATCCTGGCTGAAGCCTCACATCCTCACATATGAAGTGGAGCTAGCCAATTACAACACCTTCAGAAAGGACAGAGAGGGAAAAAAGGAGGGGGGGTCCTCATCTATGTAAGTTCCTCGCTAGAGGCTTTCCTGTCCTCTCTCCACCTGCCTAACTCCTCAGGCATTGAATCAATATTCATCAGAGTTGTCCTGGCCCATGCAAAATACCTAACTATAGGCTGCATATATAACGCCCCCAACATTGCCCACTCTGCGCTTCAGGACTTAACAAGTACCCTAGCAGGGATATTCCTATGGAGCTACTGAGCCGGGGGTACTTCAACCTAAGGTGGGAAACTTCCATCAAGCAAGTGCACAGGGCCTTGCTCCTTGAAGCCAGCCTGACCCAGGTCATCACTGAAATCACCAGGCTAAACATAAAAACTGGGAACCACTCCAGCCTAGACTGGATTCTAGCATCAAATCCTGCAAATATCCAAGTGGCTGGAGTGATGGCGGATGCTCTGAGCGACTATTCACCCACTTTCTGCATTTAGAAAAACAGGCCTGTTAGGATTCCTCCCAGGCTCATTGTAGCTAGGGACTTCTCCAACTACTCTGCTGAGGCCTTCCAGAGCTGTCTGGGAAATGTTGACTGGACAGTCAAACTGCTTGACAGTATTGATGAAGCTGCACAATTCTTCCAGCACACATTCACTGCGGTGGCCTATCTCAATGCTCCTCTAAGAAGAAGATGCACAAAAGGTCGATGTCACAGATGGATCACACGTGAGCTGAAATCCCTAATGAAAGACAGAGACAAGGCCTGGAAAAGGTACAAGTGCTCTACCCTTTTAGAAGACCTAGCTGATTATAGGTCACTGAGGAACCAATGTAAGAAGGCCTCAAAAATGGCAAAGAGGGAGTACATCACGCTCATCAGGTTCACCTCCGATGTCCTCACTGCTCTTGACAAAGGCACCCCTATTGGGTCAGTCTTTATAGACATGACTAAGGTCTTTGATCTGGTAGATCACCCCCTTCTGATAACAAAGCTGAGAAAATTTGGATTTGACCAACACTCTCTGAACTGGATTCGCAACTACCTGTCGGATCGCTCCCAACAGGCCAAGTGGAGAGGTTCAACACTCCCCATAAAAGAGGGGGTTCCACAAGGTTTTATCATGGGCCCTCTCTTGTTCTCCCTGTTTGTCAACGACCTCTGACACCAATGTGGGAACAGCTCAGTGTTGCAGTACGCTGACAGCGCGGTACTCTACAGAACTACGTCTCACTTGGATGAGCTTGGGCCCCTGCTCCAGTCAGACTTTACCAAGGCTGAAACCTGGCTAATCGAAAATTGTCTGGTCCTTAACCCCCCAAAAAAAGCACTCCTGTTTGGATCTAGATCACTGGGTCCTGACCGGGATCATCTTATCCTGCTTGTTACTGTATCTGGCTCCACAATTGAGGTCCAATTCTTCAGATACCTTGGCCTTTTGTTAGATCAGGGACTCTTGTTAAAACCATACGTGGAACTAGTAACAAAAAACATACACCAAAAACTTGGCCTGCTCTAATGCCTAAATGTTAACATGATACCGGAGACTAGATTGGCGATCACAAAGAGTATCCTCCTCCCAACCCTTACCTATGCTGCTCCAATCCTACACAGCATTGCAAAAAAGGACAATTGTAGACTGCAAACCCTGTACCACAAAATAACACAATTTGCCACAAAAGCTCACCCTAGGACCCACCATTGTGATGTCCTTGCCTCACTCAATTGGCCTACCTTCAGCAACAGACTCCAGTACCCCCTACTAAGTAGGACATATAAGCTTCTCAATAACGAACCTCCCACAGGGCTAGCTGGGCTACTAGCTCTGAAGCTGTCCACCAGACCACTTCACACCTCAGGCTAAAAACTCCTGGAAGTACCCAGGATCAGCTCCGCAGTGGGCAGCAAATCCTATGCTCATGCTGCCCCCGTACTGTGGAATGAGCTCCCTGGACACCTTCAGGAAGCCTCCTCCCTAGTGAAATTCCAGAATGGACTACACATGCACCTACTAAATGCCAGTCACTGCTCCTGTCCCAAAGACTAGCTTACCTACATCTTGTTCTGTGGAGTGCTGCAAAGGCTAATGCCTTAAGCCATTTACCATTTTTTCTCATGGCTGTGATATCTTTCAGCTGCTATTGTTGAATTGTGTAAACTTGCTGTAGATAACTTCTCTCTAATGTGAAAACTGTATATTGTCTTTGTAATCCCGTATGACATGTCCTGCACTGTACAACTTGTGTGTATATGCCTTGTTTATGTGACTAATTCCATGTGGCTCCAGAAAAAGGGACCTTTGGGGCTCAGCGGGCCTACCTGGTTAACAATATGTATTAAATAATTTACATTACTCAGTTCTTTATCGTCTGTAAACAATATGATATCATCTGCAAGTAACAGAATTTAAGTTGGTTAAGCAATACCCAGGAGATCATTCAGAAGTAAACTGAATAATAAAGGGCCAAAAAGGGACCCTTGTGGGACACTGAGATTTACCAGAAGAACAGCTGAAAATGACCCTGTATTTTCACTTTCTGACACTGATGTTGAAAAGCTTAAGTTCCTCAATTTTCTCAGTAACAAATTATGACTTACCAAATCAAACACTTTTGACAAATCAATGTAAATTGCTCCAGACCTGTCTCCACTATCCATAGCCTCATGAATTTTATTAGAAAATTCAGCAAGCATTGCAATAGTACTATGTGATTTTCGAAAACCACATTGTTGTTTAGCCTGCAAATTAATGTTTATTTAAGTAGCCAAAAATCTTATCATAACTAATTCTTTCTAAGGCCTTTGATACTGGGGAAAGAATGGAAACGGGATGATAATTAATAACATCCTGCTTTGAACCATTTTTATGAACTGGAGTAACATATGCATGTTTCCACAAAGCTGGGACTTCCTGATAGCACAAAGAAAAATTAAATATTTTTGTTATTGGAACTATTAGTTCCTCTATAGCTATACTAAATAACTTCATATAAATTCCATCAGGACCCACCTGGGTCTTACATTTCAACTTTTTTAAGTATTGTAAGCATGTTTGAACTGATATCCTCTTAAAGTAAAACAGTTGTTGTCTGTCAATTACAACTGCACCTTCTTCTTCTTCTGTTATGGACTGGGTATTTGGTACGGTAGTTGCTATCTTTTCAACTGTAGTTGTAAAATATCCATTAAATTAATCAACTATCTTTACTTGATCAGAACATGGTGAGCCATCAATGTCTAAAGATTTAATCAACCGTTTAGCTCCTGTGCTAAAAGGTTCTTTACCTCTTCCCAAAAATGTCTAGAATTTTTAATAGCCAAGTTTTATTTTTAACAATATTACCTGGATTTGTCCAGTAGAGTTTATTTTTTTGCACTTATTCCTAACTGTCTAAATTCAGTTAAATGTCTAGGATCTTTAGTTTGCCTAAATAATTTCCATTTTTTGTCCCTGGTGTCTCATTAACTGCTTAAGTTTTAATGTTAACCATTTTAAATAGTTACCCCTTGACCTCATTTCCTTAATTGGAACAAACTGGTCACATATTTTAGTAAATCATTTCATCAAAAAATCAAGTAACTGGTTATAGTAAATCCTTTAAAAATGCAAGTAACTGGTCAGCTGATGGTATTGCATCCATATATGACCAATCAAAATCCAAAAATGCTTTTTTTTAAACACTTTTTCTGCTCCTCCCTGGAGTGGGCAGGCAGCTCCTGACCCTCCCTCAGAGGGGGCTCATCTCTCTGGCCTGGCTTTCCTCACACCCATCCCACCCAGCCATCCCCCACGGGTTACCCCCTGTGACAGGGCCATAGGTGAGGGGCACCAGCCTCCCCCCACCCCAGAAGCCAATATCCAGATTGCTGGAGGGTGGCACAGGCACAGCCAGCCATCATGGAGCCTGCAGGCTCTGTCTTTTTCCTCCAGTGTATGCCCCAGGGCCCACAAACATGCAATGGGTGGGGTGACTGTCTCCACCTCTATGGAGGCAGTCTAACACTCTGGATGTGGGCCCTCCCCATTCTGGGCAGTGCACCTGTGCTGACACCCAGCCACTGCTGGGTGTCAGTGTCAGTCTACAGCATGCTGCAGTGTCCCCTCTCCCCCTAGAAAGGAGAGCTGTCGGCGGATGTGCAATCCTTCCTTGCCCGGGCTGACCCCTGAGTGACCCAAGTCCATTCCCGAACCTGGGTTGCTGGCGTGGTGTGAGGTGTGGTGTCCGGTGCCTCAACAGTGTCAGTGGCTCAACAGGTAGCACACTCGCCTCTGAGGCTGGGAGATCAGAAGGCTGTGGGTTCTATCCCCACACCAGGTATTTGGGTTAATATCCCAATACTGACACTGTGGTGCAGCATGAGGGGAGTACTGCACTTCTGAGGCGCCGTCTTTTGGATGAGATGTTAAACCGAGGTCCCTTCTGCCTGTTCTGGTGGTAGTTCAGCTGGATGTTAAAGATCCCATGGCACTTCTCGAAAAGAATAAGGGAATTTTTTATTAACAAAACATCAAAACAAATAATGATAAACAGTGTTAAAGCACACAAACCAAAATACAAATCATAAGAAAAACAACAAGTATTGCAGTCATACAAAAAAAATGAAAATAAACTGAGAAAAGCCTCCCTCTCTCCCCCAACAAGAAGGAAAAAATAGAGACAATAACCATTGATATAAAAAGAAAAGGAGAGAAAAAAAGAAAATATTCAAAACTGTAAATATCAGCCCAACAGAGTACCCCTGGTGCAAGCACCCATATTCAACTCACCACACAAAACCATAAAAAAACCTGAAGAAAAAATAAAAAACCCTCATTTAAATTTAATAAACATAGAAAATCCCTTCCACCAAGTATTAACCTTCCTGGTAGAATGAACCTCAGAGTCCCGAACATAAACTTTCTCCATTGCTTTTTGAATCAGGGACCCTACTGTCTCATAAGGCATCAGCCTCTGATGCAATACCCATTGGCATCTAGCCTGCCATAAATAATACATCAAACAACAGCAAAAGATCGTTAAAGTATCCGAATGATGAAAAGTACCCAGAGTAGCAAATTTTCCTAAAAACAAAATATCATAATTCAACCCCCTCAACCAATACAGTTTCCACTTCAAGGCTAAGAACTTCCAGAAGGAACTAGCATAGGAGCACTGAAACAAAAAATGTTCCATAGACTCCTCCTGATTAATGTAAGCAAGGAAGGGACAATTTCTTTCCTCCCGAGCCTTATGTTTGGCATTACCTCTGACACCAATCTGCCCATACACAGCAAGCCACAAACATTTCCACATCTGGACGGTAATCGCTTATTATTTAGTTGCTGCAATACCCCAGGAATCAGAGAGGAAGGACAATTCTTAAAAACAGGTTCCACAGGGTAGAGTGTTGACGTGACAGTATGATATAACCTGGGCCCTTTAGTATCCCTTAAAAGTTGCTTAGTCAAGCCCCATTTATAGAGTTTTTGAGCCGTAGGCCTAAAAAACTGCGGCACATGGAGATGGTCCGAAAGTTTGAAGGGGTAATGTGCCAGGCCAAAAAATGTCATGATAAGGTCGTTTGGATTAAATGATTGTGTGGAAGAGACGTAGAGACCAATCCCTCCCTGACAGTCTGTGAAAAGAACAGTGTATGGAAAAAAACAACCGGGTCAACCATACCTAAACCACTCTTGTCTATTGCCAGATAAGTATATTGTTGTTTAATGGTATTAAGTCTGTTTCCCCAGAGCATTTGGAAAAAAAGGCTGTATAAGTTAGTATCCAAATCAGCTGGTAAGGGAAAAATCATAGCAACATATAAAATCATCGGAATAAGAAACTGCCTAATGATCTGTATACGTTTGATTTTAGACAATTTCCAATGTTTCCACCTTTCGACTTTAATATCAACCTTAGCCAAGGCAGATTCCCAATTTAGGGATGGGATATTTTGGGAACCAAAAAGAATCCCCAAAATCTTCAAAGGTGCAGTAGAAATCTGGATACCCTGGTTCACAACAGGATTAGGACATCCAGTGCCCACAAATAAGCCTTTACTCTTCAAGATATTCAATCTGGAATTGGAAACAAATGAAAATGTTTGCATAAAATCAAAAAAAGAAGTCACTTGGGTGTGATCCAAAAAAAAATGACAAATGTCATCTGCATAAGCCTGCAAATACATTCTCTTAGCCATGGTCGCCCCTAAAACCCCTGCCCAGCGGGAGAACTTGAAAAGAGACCGAATCAGGGGATCACTAGAAAAAATATACAAAAGGGGACTTAGCGGACATCCCTGCCGAACCCCAGTAGCAATATGGAACCCATCTGTCACTTCATTTTTTTATCAAAGGTCGCTCTATGGCTGTGGCATATAAAGACTGTACCCATTTTATCATGGGAGCAGGAACCCCATATGCCTACAAGGTTAAAAATAAAAAGGGGTAGTATACCCTGTCAAAGCCTTTGCACTGATCCACCGAGAAAATACTCCCATATGTCCCAGTTAGGGAAAAATGTTCAATCAAGTCCCTAATAATCATTAAGGCATGCTGAATCTTTCTCCCCAGAAGGCCACAAAACTGCAAGGGAGAAATAACTGAACAGGCATAAACCCGCAGTCTAGTATTCAGAATCCCAGTCAAGATTTTAAAATCTGAATTCAATAGAGTAATGGGGCACCAATTATCCAAAGAAGATTTATCCCTGGATTTGAATAACATAATCAACAAGCCTTCTGTTAACCAAGTAGGGAAACTGCTCACAAAGATAAAAAATTGATTGAATGCCATTTCCAAGCATACAGAAAATTCTTTGGGGATGTCTTGTACAATTCATTAATAAGACCATCCAGACCTGGGGAAGTCCCATTCTTAAGGGTTTTAATAGCCCCTTCAGTTTCGGCTGCCGTAATAGGACGAGTCATCCCTAAGGACCCCTTCGGATCCTTCAGGAAAGCATAGTCGGTAAAAATCAGGTAACATCTGTCTCAGTAGGGGGTACTAAGGGGGAATGAGACGGCATAAAGTCTCTAATAACATTGGAAAGATCTTCCGTAGAAAATATCATGCGTTCATCCTGATGCGATAAAGAATCCAAAGAGGTTACCTGTTTAAACCTTTTAAAAGCTTCATAGGGATCTCCCTGTGGGTATTTCTTAGTGTCATTTTGTAGTAATGCCTTCATAGTACCGGCCCTATCATACTGATACTCCTGCATATTTTGCTTTAATGTATCTATTTGTTTGGTATAGTCGTGTTTGGAAGTATTAGCCATGAAAAACAAATATTGCAATTGTTGGTGTAATTTAAGATAATGGAGAAATTTAACATTTTCCCCAGACCTGCCAAGGTTCATCAGCAGGGTCTTAAGGTCAGCCTTGGAATCTAGCGACCAGTCACCCAAATCATTATATAGGAAGGAAACAGAGAGTCTTGCAGTCAACAATTCCTTAGTTTTAGACAGCACTAAGGGTTAATTAAAACAGAGGAATTCAGTTTCCAGCGAGGCTTAGAGGGGGACCGTAAAGCTGTGTTGCAAAAATAAGTGATCAGAAAAAGCAACAGGACTAATCCTAAAGCCAAAAGAAGGAAGATTGCTGGAAAAAAATATATAATCAATGGTAGAGCTATATTTATTCAGCCGATAAGTAAACTTAGGTCCATTTACTTGGTGATGTCTACTATCCATCATACTTGCCACATCAACCAGTTGCCTTAAGCATTCAAATCACAATAAACTTTTTTCCCAAGCTCCACTGGACCCAGAAGTTTAGATTTTAATTCACAATTAAAGTCCTCACATAAAAAAATGTGATAAGAGGTAAGCAAAAAAGAGCGGATGGCAGAAAACAAGGCCACTTTTTCAGCCTTGATCTGCGAACAGTATACATTAATGAATCTACAGGTCATATGTTTCCAAAGACCATCCAAAATTAATGGTCGTCTGGGTACCAAATCAATCAGTTTTAGTAAAGAAAAATCATAGGAATTAAAAATGAACCCTACTCCATCGGCCGTTTCAGTACCAAACGACCAATAGGAAGGGCCCCAAAGCCATTCCTTCTGGAAAAACTGAGCCTGGTCAGTCGTAAACATCCATGTTTCCTGGAGAAAACAAAGCTCTATATGATTACCATGAACATAATCAAAACACACTTGTCGTCTCCTGAAATTCAAAATACTATGTACATTCAAAGAACCTACACAGAATGATGACATAGCTTACTTAAAGGAAATAATCAACACTCATTTTTCATTTTTTCTTTTTTCCTTTATATCCCTCCTGAGGATGAAGTGGGGTCTGTGGATCCACTTTAGAGGACAGGGAGTTAGAATCACCATACTCCATTTCAGATCCCCATTGCGTGGCCAGAACCGCAAAGGAATTAGGAGACTCAACCTCCGTGGGGGGGGGGGGGCAACCACGGCCTTTATGTTAGGGGTCGACCTACGGACGGGTAGAACCACCAAAAGAGCAGGGGGTGCATCAGGGACATTTGCGACCTGTTGGTATGCGTAACACACTGGAGCCAAAAGGGGAGGTACAGGAATGGGGGGAAGTGGAGAGGGAGGAGGGTCCTCATGCTTTGAAGATTCATCCAGTTCTTTTTTATTAAAGGGACAGAGGGGGAAGGCTGTGCCTTAACAGGACCTGGATCAGGTTCAGTTTGATCCCTGTCAGGGCAAGAAACTGAATCCTGTGCCTGTTGAATTAAAAGGTCTAGACTGATACAAGAGGCCTTGTTCTTGTCTTTCCAAGAACATTCAGAAAAGACATGCCCAGTGTCTTTGCAGAGGTCACACCTAGCATGGTTAGCACATTGAAAAGCAATGTGACCAACCTCTCCAGTTATCACAGTGTGGTTTGTCACAAGAACTGGGTAAATGGGTGCGAGACCCACACTTGTAACAGGCTTGGGGCTGCCCTGCATAAAAACAGACCCCCCCATCACGTCCCAACATGAAAGAGTTGGGAATGTGTTCAATACCTGCCTCGGTCTGTCTAAGCTTCACTTTGTAGGACCAACCCCAAGAATAGCCTCAGGAGGACTCAGCACATCACATTTCAGGGACAACCAGTATGTAATATCATCCACGTGTACCCCCTCATTCTGGAACATAACCATGACAAACTTAATCAGAGGTTTAGATAAGGGGATAACCAAAAAGGGGGTCCACGTGGGAGAAAACTTAATTTGGTTGTATCGCTCCCAAAAGATATCAAGTGCATAAGCAGAACAAAAACTAACATCAAAATGATCTTCTCCTGAGATATTTATAAAGGCAAAAACCTCCATTGGGGAGAAGTGCAGAGAATCTTTCAACAAAAAGTTTCCCACATGGTGCCTATCAGGTCTAATAGCTAGGCCACCTTTTTAACGAATCCTTACCGCATTTCTCCGTGGTGCAGCTTCCTTTTCAATTTTGGAAAATAAATCAGATAATAAGGGTTTATTTAAATCAGAAGGTCCTGGAGTCGGAGGTGCAATGGGGGAAGATAAGTCAGGCTGTGGATCCGTGGAAAAGTCAGGAGCCGGCCCAGTAACTGGGCCAGGAGTAGGTAGGCCATCACCCTGTTGCTGGATCTTAAGCTGCACCCCAGGATTAGCTGTATTCAACTGTAAGGGGGGGGGGTGGAGATTCAAGATGTTGATGTCCCAGCGACACTGTGGGCTGCCATTGCTGTGTATTCTGAGAAAAAGTTAACTTAGGGTCCTAATCTGGGGTGGGAAGCCATGTCCCTTGTTTCGTCTGTGTCCAGCCTGCCTCACTCAAGGCTTTCTGAGGTGATCAGGGCTCCATGGAGGAAACAACAGAATGTAAACCCAGGGATGCAGACTGCGAGTCAGTTACAACAGGTTGTAAAGCTGGTGCCCCACTGTGAGCAGAATGAGAAACTGCAGTTCCTACTAAATCAGACAAGGACCCCAAATGTCTATTTGCTAATACAATAGCACTGCGTTTATCCTTCTTTCCTTCCTCCATCCCCACTTGAGGTGGCAAGCCTCTCTTGGAGAAAGAAAATGTATTGACCTCATCCTGTAACGTCGGAATCATTTGAAAGATTAAGTCAGCCCCCAGGACCCCTCCCCAATAAAGTAGAAGTGGAAGGAACATCCCAAAAGACAAAACCTGACATTTTAGATAGTGTAGCAGTCCCTGAAGGAAGAATGTTATCAAACTGCATAATAATGATATCACTTGATCTGCAAGGATTCTGGATTGGAGTACCCCCGTCACAATTCAGAGAAGCTACTATCGCCAAAGAATTGACGGCACCGTCAGGCTTTAGGCACAAACCAGCACTGGTAATAGAACTGCCAGCCTCTGCAATAGGAGTAGCAGGGAGAATAGTTATATTAGGCAAAGTTACAGGGGGAAGACCAAATGACTCACCTGACCGCACCACGCCCTGCAATGCAGCCACATCATCCAGAGATTCAGGCCTACTGACAGGTTTGACAGCCGCTTTCTCCGATTTCAACAACACCAGCTGCTCTTTCAAACGCTCTGTTTCTTTAGCTTTAAAATCCAACTCCTGTTGAATCTGTAAGCGAAGCACCTCCTCCGAAGAAGGAACACTCGTTTCCATGGGAAGAACTCCAGTATTCACACACGGTACACTCAAATCCTCAGTAGAAACAAAAATATCTGGATCATCCTGCTGAACAGTAGATAAATGCCACTCATGGGGTATGATGGTATCCGTAAGCTTAAGGTCAGAATACCGAAACCACTCCTCCTCTGCAGGGACTTCCATCTCCTCTGGTGCTCCACACAAAGTGGCCATAGCTCCCAGACACCCGCTCCCCCTACAGCACAGTAGGGGAATTTCCCCACTGCCCTGGCCAAATTTCCCCCATTCACTAAAAATACCACCAGCAGCTTAATCTGATTCAAGGTCAGTTGACATTCATCTGTATCTCCCTCCCCGGGTCATGCCTGGAAATAGGTAGAATTTGTCTAGTGCACTTGCCCGGTCAACAAAAACTAAATAAATAAAATAAAACCCTCTGCACCACTGGGCCTGCTCAGATAAGCTTTTTAAAAGCTATTTGTTTGTTCTGGGGCAAGATCTGTATATATGACAAAACTCGTGGCATTTTTACTATTTTGCCTGACCATTCAAAATACAAGGGAAGATGATCACTAAGCGTATTTGATAATACTGAATTATTAATAATTCTATGAGATCTAGAAGAAAGTAAACAATCAGTATATCATTTCCACTTCAATAGTTAATTTGAGTGGGTTCAGCCATCATTTGTGTAAGATTAAAGGCATTCACTTTATCCTTATAATTTTTTATTTATCTTGCTGAACCAATCATTTTGAAAGTCTCCAAAGACTATCTTCTCATGGTTAGTATTCAGACTTTTAAAACAGGAAACTAAATTATCAAAGCCAGTAGAAGTATATTTTAGAGGTAAATGAACTATATTAACATTTAAAAATTTTAGAACCTCCTAAAGTGACAGTTACATTTAAAATTTTACAAATTTTGTCATTAGAAAATACAGATTTAGTTACTGAATAATAATCCTTAAAATAGATTGTACAACCTCCTCTTTTTTCCCCACTCTATCACACCTAAGTACATTGTAGCCAGGAATGGTTAAATGAGTATTAGGGACTTTAGAACTTAACCAGTTTTCAGATAGCCCAACAAAGTCGAGGTTTTATTGATAAACCCAAGGAGAAAATTGAGACATTTTTTGGGAGTAAACTTCTTACATTAACAAAGGCCAGCTTCAGTCCTCTGACAAAATGATTTGATATTTGAGACGTTTCAACTACAGGTCCAGGATTGGAATGAATATTTACTGATCACAATAGAAAGTTAATCAACAATTTTACCCAAAATGTCTTTCGTGGAATTGATTTCATAGCCTGTGGACAATATCTTCATTTTTTATTTGCATGTACCTCATATAGCAGCTCAACAATTGTTATGTTAATTATCCATTTACCCTGATAGGTCTTTATCTCATCCTTGTCCCCAAAATGGAGACCTTAAATTTAACACATTACTATTAAAAACAAGCACCTCTTTCTATCAGCTGGATAATATTAAATACCGCAGTTGAGGGCATATTAGTAGAATTAGCGTTATACAATGACAAGAAAGAATGACTGATTGGTCAGTCTGGGGCTAGGCCCGTCATGTCATCCCAGTCCAACCTCATGGATCTAGTCCCAGCACACGCATGACCAACTCACGTGAACAAAAAATCAATACTCATCCTATGCTGAAGCAAACTGAAAGATGCATTTGTGATCGGTTTCACACCACTGCCCCGCTGTACTCACAGTCCCCATTTGGCGAACATCCCATTTTATGTCCCCCAATTTCTACCTTCAGTGTTTTGGTCACTCATCACTGTCCTCTCTCCCCCTCCCCCAACACAATTCATAACTGAAAAATTTAAAATGAAGTTGAAAAAAGCCATGACTGAAATAGGCTTTCTCCTCACTTGCCAGTGCAGTCATGTGAGCAGATGCACACCACAGTGCTGCGCTTGCTCCACTTGCTGATTGACTCAGTGGCCATTACAAATGGCCATGCTGCTTAGTGACTTACTTTTAAAATATGCAACATGCTGAACAAAAGTTACAATGATAGCTGTCACATTGGTTTTAGACACAAGCACCCCACTGCCTCCCACTCTCCACAGACTCCCCACCGCAGACAAAGGTAAAGCTGTCATTATGATCAGTTTCATCACAGTAGTCTGTCCTGCTTTTCTCACACTGTTAGCTCCTATAGCAACTGGGCAATTGAACATGACCATTCTTCAGTTACTTACCTCATCGCCATTTCCTCCCTTCAGTTTCAGCCCTGATAGTTGCCTCTTTTGATTCCATGCCACTGACTGTGAAAGTGGGTGTGGGGGGGATCACACCACAGCATAAGAGACACAGGGAAGAAAGACAGCTTAGTGTGGCAGACTGTGGAGCCACAGTAACAGCAGCTCCACCGAATGGCCAAAACTGTCAATCAACACTACTTTTTCAAAAGCATACCTACCTCCCCCCAAGAAAACACACCAAAAATATACTTTTAAATGTACTTTTTCATTGTTTTTCTTTTTTTACTCAAGAGCCATTGTATAATAGGAATAATGCACTCCATGGTGTGTGTCATGCTGGGATAACATCACTTCTCGGGTGTTGGATGCACTTGGCCACGAGGCCGCCGAGACGTGACGTTATCCCAGCAGAACACACACCCTGGAATGCATCATTCCTTTATTTAAATCCAACCCACTCAACCCAAGGAAAAAGAATCCTAATACCATCCAAATATTAGCTGACATCTTACCAACGTTATACAAGTATTTTACATTGGTTAATATTATTCACACTAACAAAAGTGTAGGATAAAACATGTAAAATTACCACTTCTAGCTTTATAGGCCACAGCCACACTTAATAGGAACAATTTCAATCAATGTATATATAAGAAAGGAAAAACACTTGTTAGCTTTGGTGGCAAAGTATTGCTACAACACAATATATTACAAAATAGTAACATGATAGCAGTCAGTAAGAGTTAGTAGTTGTAAAAACAAAACTCTTTTCTCTGAGTGGCACCTATGCCACCCATGCATGCACCATGAGTGGGTGCCACCTGGGCAGTATGGACTTTATGCTATGAAGCCCCACCTCCAAATGCCGAGTCACAACCATCGGTATGCCCTGTACTCCCTTGCTGGACGTAACTTATGGGGAGCAGGATGACAGTCCAGAATTTATTTATTTATTTATTAGCTTTTGGTAACTGGGTAAGTGTTGTAGGCAACAAGTCTGCCTATTTTCAGGCACGACCCGGGAGAGTACAAAGTGACAATACAATAATAGCAAACAGTAAGGTACAGCAATTACATCAAATTAGGCAAGTAGGGACACACCTGTCAGGCCAACAAAATCACAGTAATTAGATATGCAAACAGAGATAAAATTAAGGAATACACACACGATTAGGGTTAGTTACAATACTGGCAACAGCTGGACATTTGCAGGGCTGTCTGCAGCCAGGTGTTCTTGTGGCAAATGATGATGATGCAGGTTCCAGAGTTCCACGCTGAACACCCCCTTGGGTGGCACAGGCTTTATGCTGTGAAGCCCCACCTCCAGCTGCTGAGTTACAGCTGCCAGTATGCCCCCATACCCCTTCCCCCTGCCAACCATAATTTATACAGAGCAAGATGACAATCCAAGATAACAGCAAGAAACTTGTAGGGCTGGTTGCAGCTGACTGGGAGATCTGTAGACCAGGAGTTCATGTGGCAAATGATGGTGCAGGTTCCAGAGTTCCATACAGAACATCCTACTGGGTGAAACAGGCTTTATGCTGTGAAGCCCCATCCCCAACTGCTGAGTCACAGCTGCCAGTAAACCCCCATACCCCCTTGCCAGCTGTAACTTACAGGGAGGAGGCTGGGAGTCAAAGATAACAGCAGGAAATTTGCAGGGCTGTCTGCAGCTGACCAGGAAATCTGGTAACCCAGGAGTTCATGTAGCAAATGACAGTGCAGGTTCTAGAGTTCCATGGTGAACCTCCTCCTGGGCGGCACAGACTTTATGCTGTTAAGCCCCACCCCAACAGCTGAGTCACAGCAACTGGTTCGCCCCCTGTACCCCCTTACTGGCTGTGGGGAGCAGGATGACAGTCCATGATAACAGCAGAAAACTTGCAAGGCTGTCTACAGCTGACCGGGAGATCTGGTAGCCTGGCAGATCTTGTGGCAAATGATGGTGCAGGTTCTGGAGTTTCATGCTGAACATCCACTTGGGTGGCACAGGATTTTTGCTTTGGAGCCCCACCCTACCTGCCGAGTCATAGCCACCGGTTCACCCCTGTACCCCCTTGCTGGTGGTGACTTAAGGGGAGCAGGATGACAATACAAGATAACAGCAGAAAACTTTCAGGGCTGTTTGCAGCTGACCAGGAGATCTGGTAGCCCAGGAGTTCTTGTGGCAAATGATGGTACAGGTTCCAGTGTTCCATGCTGAACATCCCCCTGGGCAGCATGGGCTTTATGCTGTAAATCCCCACCCTCAACTGCCGGGTCACTGCTGATGGTACCCCCCCGTACCCCCTTGCTATCCATAACGTATGGGGAGCAGCATGACAGTCCAAGATAACAGCAGGAAACTTGCAGGGCTGTCTGCAGCTGACCAGGAGATCTGGTAGTCCGAGAGTTCTTGTGGCAAATGATAGTACAGGTTCCAGAGTTCCATGGATTTACTGCCATCTCATCTCCAGAAGTGTGATGTTACCATGTGCAAAGAATCCCCTAAGTGCATAGGTCTAATAAAACTTGGGGACATCTCCTCCCCCCACCAGGGGGCTCTCCAGCCCAGGCAACTGTTCCATAGGACCGAACAAAGTAAAGCACATAGACAGAGCGGCACCCCCTCCTCAGAGGAGCAAACACCAAGTGTGTCACCTACCCAGCCTCCCAGATGGGAAGCAGGAAAGTGACAGCAGTACTCTGTTGTCTCAAGTTTTCTAGGTTTCCTGTAACAAGAAAGAAACCTCAATAAATGGGAAGGGGGAAAACAATCAAGTCTGAAAGAAACAAATCAAAACCAAGCCCACTGTGGCCTGTGGCTTCAATGTGAAGTTCATGGAATCTCCGGGGGATAGTTACTCCTCACAGGAACATAGGGCCTCCAGAACTGGACACAGTACTCGAGGCAGGGTCTTTTTTTTTACTTATATTTATTGATTTTAAGTTCAACTTATCCAAGTCTTACATAGAAATACATTTCACTTCATTGTTCCAGTAAGTATTGATTATGCCCCTGAGCTTGTTACATCATAGGGGGTTATCCACTTCATATAGCTTAAGTACTCCATATTTTAAATTAAGCCATTGCTGTCATGAGTAGGGACAATCCAACATCGATGTTAAAATTAATATCACCCTTGTAATAGATTTACATCCCCTATAATACTTTAAATATAACTAGAAAGACATCTACTGAGCAGTAAAACCCATTCTCCTAGACCTTTAGCTACCAAAGTTGTGTTATGCATTATGCATTTTACGTGCGTAAAACATTTGGAAAAAATGCAGTTAAGAAGAAAATAAATTTCTGTTTTATGAAATAAAAGAAAATACACTGTTGTAAGCCAGTTCTATGCTTTAACATTCTTTAAGTGCCAGTGTGGTTATGATGTATACTTAAGTAACATCGTGATAACTATTTACTATAAATATTTATATGTTCATAAACTAAATACCTTGTCAACCATTACAACGCAGCTACCACCATAGTAAATCAACATTGAGAGGGGGGGAATCACACAAGGAGACCTCTAAACTAAAGATACTGGGCCACACACAACGCCATTTTATAATGACTCTCATTCAGTACCGACCTCTGTAAACGCTTCTAAATAGAAATGCAACAATATTGTTTAACAAATATGAGGTTGTGTATCTGAGAGGACCATTCCAGAGCTCAACAAGCTAACAGAAGTCTCTCTTAGATCCACTCCTTCATGCCTTGAAATGTTATTTTTTTGTTTTACAAGTCACCTCACTCTGGCTCTTCTTCTGAGTCAGCGTCTCTGTCCCAAGCAGAATAGTCCTTCTCTGTTTTGTCCACCAGTTTAGCTGCAGCCCCAGGATCAGAGAATTGATAAACTTTGCCCCCGTAAATGATTTTTAGGCTTGCAGGCATCAACAGGAAATGATGGATCCCCAGTTGGAGCAGGCGAGATCTGACCCATCATATCCCTTATGCCTCTGTTGGGTGGCATAAATTAAATCAGGAAAGATGTGCACCGGGTATTCCTGTCAGACAGTTTGGCCCTTTTGTTTTGCCCTCTGCAGTATACTGTCCCATTCCCTTTCCAGTCCCAATACCACCAGGATCATTCATGCCTGAGTTCCGCTCGCTGCCAGCTGGGGTCTCCTGCCTCGTGGTGTTATGCGGTACATTTGTGGACTGACACCAATTCTTGCATATGGAGAACACCTTTTGGCCATCCTTCGATAAACGCATGTAAATCCTCTCCTTCTGCATCCTCCAGTGCTCCCAGAATTCACAGGTGGGTAGCCCTCATACCATTTTTGATATTTTCTAGGCACCTTCTCAACAGAACATTTTCTTTAGACAGCCCTGTTGAGACAGTCAAGGCCTTGTCTGCTATTTTAGTCACCCCTTTGGCCTCTTCCTCAACCACTCAGACCTTTGTATCAACCACTTGCATAGTAGTCGTGAACTCCTCCACCTTCTTATCTAGTGTTTGGATAGCCTTGAGTAATGTTGCATTGGATGGCTGTGACGCATCATTGGTGGGCAAGTCTTGATCTTTGCTTGGGCCTGGGAGTGCATCTTTTCATTTAGCGCCTTCGCCCCAGCCACATTTTTCGTTTGCCTCATTGAATATCTGTTATTTCCAGTTCACAAGTTTATGGATTCAAAATGTTCCTCTCAGTAAAAGCTGTCAAACAGTGTTCTTAGATTTTACAAAGTGTTACGTTTTTCTCCAAAACAAATTCTTTCACAGCCAAGATCCACAGAGCTGTGCAATCCTGCTACTTTTAGCTCGGCTGTTGGCTTCACCCCTCTTGAGGCAGGGTCTTAACAGTGATCTGTACAGGGGTAATACTACCTCCTTCTTCCTACTGGTGATACTCCCCTTTATGCACCCCAGTGTTCTGCTAGCCTTCCCCTCTGCCTTAGCACACTGCTTGGCTACCTTCAGGTCATCAGAAATGATTACCCCTCGGTCCCTTTCCTGTTTGGTGGTTGCCAATATCTTCCCTCCCAATTGGTACATAGTCCCCTGAGTTTCTGTGTCCCAAGTGCAGGATTTTGCACTTTTTTTGTATTGAAACCCAGCTGCCAAACACTTGACCATTCATCCAACCTTTTCAAATCATCCCTCATTTTTTCCACTTCCCCCTGCTGTATCCACTGTATTGCAGATTTTTGTGTCATTTGTGAACAGGCATACTTTCCCTTCTAGCCCTTCCACAATGTCGCTAATAAATGCATTGAAGAGGACCGGGCCTAATACTGACCCTTGAGGTACCTACTGGTTACCATGCCTTCTCCAGAGCAGACACTATTTACCATCACCCTCTGACTCCTGTTGCTTAACCAACTTCTTACCCAGTTTACCACTAATTGTTAGTTAAGTTTTGTAAATAATTGTACTTATCTAATTGTATACCTGCAGATAGACAAAAGCTCTGTGTATGGGTTGTGCATGACTTACCGTACTTCTCTAGTGTGTTTTTCTTCTGTAGTTCTTATGTAACGTAGATATTTTTTTAACAGGACTGTCTTGCAAACAGGAATTTATTTCCTAACAACATGAAACATCCTGTATAAAAATAAATGTTCTTTCTATCTATCTATCTATCATCTATCTATCTATCTATCTATCTATCTATCTATCTATCTATCTATCTATCTTTTGGACCAACTCCCAAACAGGCCAGCTTGTTCACCAGTCTTCTATGTGGAATGATGTTGAAGGCCTTTCTGAAATCTAGGTAGGCCACATCTACCACTCCTCTCTGATCCACTTCCCTGGTCACCTAGTCGAATAACTCAATCAGGTTTGTCTGGCAAGACCTCCCCTCCATGAAATCATGCTGCTTTGTATCCTGTAATCCACTGGTTACAAGGCATTCCACTATCCTTTCCTTCAGTAGTGATGCCATTACTTTACTCACTACTTAAGTCAGGATGACAGGTCTGTAATTTTCTGCCTCCTCCCTGTTTCCACTTTTATGTAGTGGGACCACATCTGCCCTCCTCCAGTCCCTTGGACCCTCCCCTGTTTCTAGTGATAAGTCGAACAGAGCTGTCTGAGGTGCAGCCAGCACCTCCTTGAGCTCCCTCAGTATCATAGGGTACACCCCATCAGGTCCCATTGCCTTGTCTACTTTCAATTGTGCTAGTACATTGAGGACTTTCTCCTTTCTAAAAGGACTAGTGTCCACCTCCATATCATTTATGACCTTGTCCATTGTCTTTTTTTAATTATTTATTTCTCCTGTCCTCCAGCTGCCCCCATCTGACCGATCTCCACAGTCCCATCACCCAGCTCCCCTGGGACTTACCTTATACCTGTGTTCTTTGCCACAGGACTTATGGTGTGTGCCCAGCCACTGGTGCAAAGTGTGTGGGGGGTGTTGGTCTTCATCCTGCCTCTGGGGGTTCTTTTTCCACCTGGTTTTCACCCCTTTTATGTCCCTGGGACCTCGGCAATTCATGGCAATGCATATGTGTGGAGGCACACATGTGTGCTGGCACTGAGCACAGCCCTGAACCCACTCCTGGCATAGTGCCAGCTCCTCCAGTGCTCCAACACTATCAGCGAACCCACACTTCGTGGAAGTCAAGAGCTGGAGAGGCCTACCTCCCCAAGCCAGGAAAGGAGAGCTGTCTGATGGCAACTCTATCCACTCCCAGCCCCCCCCGACCGACCTCCGGCAACCTGAGCTTGTTCTCGAACGGGTCACCAGCATGGTGAGAGGTAAGGCATCCAGTTCCTCAGCCCTCTGTGCCACTGGGTCAGTGGTTGTCCCTTATTTTTGGCTAGTCACCTACCTCTTCTTCTGTAAATACCGAACAAAAGTATTTGTTTGGTATGTCTGCCTTCTTTTGGTCCTCCTCCTCACAAACCTCTCCTTCACCTTTTATCCTTACTATTCCCCCTTGGTCTTCCTCTTCTCACTTACAGTATATATCTGAGGAATGTTTTATCCCTTTTTTCACTGACTGGCCAATATTCTTCTCTGTTTGTGCCTTTGTGTATCTAACTGTCTTCCCTGTCTCCCTTTGTTTCTCCCAGTAATTTTTCCTATCCTCCTCCTCCTCCTCCTCCTCCTTCTGTGTCTTTTTGTACTTTCTAAATGCTAGTTTTTTTGGCCCTTGCTTTTTGTGTTATGTCTTTTGAGAACCATAGTGGCCTCCTTTTTCTCTTGCCCTTGTTAATCTGCCTGACACAGAGATTTGTTCCTTTTTCAGTGTCCCACTTTATTTTTGCCCATAGCACCTCAATTCCCCCCAGATCCTCTATCCCTGCTAGGGCATCCCAAATATAGTCTCCCATTTCCCTGAAATCAGCCCTCCTGAAGTCCAGGACCCTCATTTTAGTGTGGCTCAGTTCTGGCCCAGCCCTTATATTGAACCACACTGTATGGTGATCACTAGACCCCAGGTTGTCACCCATTGTAACATCAGCAATACTGTCCCCATTTGTCAGTACCAGGTCCAGTATTGCCCCATTCCATGAGTGATCTCCTTAACTAATTGCGTAAGGAACACCCATTGCATGGCATCTGGGATGTCTCTACTTCTGACTGTTGCTGCAGCTGGTAGGCGCCAGTCCACATCTGGTAGATTGGAGTCACCCACCAGCAACACCTCCCCCGTGTGACATCCTTCCGATGGCTTCCATCATATCCTTATCCATGTCTCCCCCCCCATGCTGGAGGTCTGTAAATCACTCCTATGTGACTAGTGTCCCCCTTACATATTTCCAGGGTGACCCACAGTACCTCATCTCCTCTGTGCTGTCCCTGTATTTCCATGGCTTTTATGGTGTCCCTAATGTAAGTAGCCACTCCTCCCCCTTTTTTACCTACCTTGCCTTTGCTGAACGGAGTATAACCTGTTATGGCCACATCCCAGTCCTGGTTTTCATTGCACCAGGACTCAGTAATAGCAACCATATCCAGGTCTGCTTCTGCCATGGTGTCCTCTAGGTCTGCAGTCTTATTGCCTAGACTTTAAGCATTTGCACACATGACTCTCCAGATTTTGCTGCCACCTCCTTGTTTTCCATTTGCCCCACTTTGTTTCCTCCAATATCTATCTTATTTTCACTGTTGCCTTCTATCCCCTGGATTCTTTTGTTATATAGATCTTTTTGGGGGTTTCATCCCCTCAGGGGTCCCCTTACTGACCTTGTTTGCCTGTGGAGGGGTACCGTTTATGCAGTATAATGATGTAACAGTAGATGGAACCAATAGAATACAGAAAGCAATATAGTGAAGCACATGTGAGTGCATATGAGTATTGCACATTTCAGCTTGAGCAGCAAATGCTCATGCAGTTTTAATAAAGAAGCTGAACAGTAAACAGCCTCCCATGGTTTCTCGTACTTTACATGGTGTTTGATGTACAGAAGAAACTGCAGAAAGAAAAAGGAAGAAATGGGGCAGTTGATACCTCCAAACAGTTTGTGTCTTGAAGGCAATTTGGCAGAAAATAGGAGAACATGGATACAGAAATTTGAGCTGTACATAACGGCAAGTGGAATAGCAGAGAAGTCCGAGAAGGTACAGTGTGCCATGTTTTTGCATGTAGCTGGAGAAGAAGCAATGAAGGTATTTAATACTTTTGAATTTACTAATGCAGAGGACGGAGAGAAGATAGCAGAGTTAAAAGCAAAGTTTCAACAGTACTGTGAGCCTAGAAAGAATATGCCATATATTAGACACATGTTCTTTACCAGAGTGCAAGGCCCATTGGAAACGATAGATGCTTATGTGACTGATCTTAAAAATAAGGCCAAGAGTTGTGAGTTTGGGCAGTTAACTGAGTCACTTATAAGGAACAGAATTGTGTGTGGCATTAGAAATAATCAGGTCAGAGGCAGACTTCTTAGAGAAGCAAATCTTACATTACAAAAAGCAATTGATATATGCCATGCAAGTGAGGTTAGTCACAGCCAAATGAAAGTGCTTAATGATGAAGCAGAAATGTAAGTCCACAAACTAAAGAAAATGACACCAGGCTACAGTAAATTCAAAAAGAACAGCTCCAAAAAAAAAAAAAGCGAAAACACAAAAGATAAAATCAGATGCGGCAGCTGTGGTTACAAACATGAAAAACGAAAATGTCCTGCTTTTGGTTAAATGTGTAAAGCCTGTCACAAGAGAAGCTACTCTGCAAAAATGTGTAGAATGCAACCTCAGCCTCAGCCTAAGAAAGTACATGTGTTAGACGAGGAAGATGCTGAAGCAGAAATGTTTACTGGAATAATTCAGACAGAAGAAAGTATAGATGAGAGCAAAGTGCAGTTTGGAGCTATTAATGTTAAAGATGTTACTGAGGACAAAAAAGACTGGACAGAAACACTTCAAAAAAATAATAAAGCAGATCAATTCAGGCTTGACACTGGAGCAGAATGTAATGTCATATCAACATGAATGTTTAAACTGTTGAATTTGAAAGATAAGTTGAGCAAGTCCGGGTACAAGCTAGTTACTTACTCAGGACATCAGATGACTGCCTAAATGGCAAAAAGAGCTCATACGTGAGTATAATGGCCAGAAATATGACATCCAGTTTTAAGTAATTGATCAAGAAGCACTAGCAATACTGGGTCATGCAACATGCTTGCAATTAGGCATGCTGAAAAGAACTTGTAATGTAGATCCCAGAGAAAGAGACATATCTGATAAGTATGAAGACTTGTTTGCAGGTCTTGGATGTGTACCAGGACAGCACCATATCCAGATAGACCCCACTGTTAAATCTGTTGTGCACCCACCCTGGAAAGTGCCAGTAGCACTGAAAAATAGAATCAAAGTAGAACTTGAAAGAATGGAAAAATTAGACATCATTGCAAAACAAACAGCCTACAAACTGGGTTAACGGCATGGTAACAGTAATAAAACCTGATAAGGTCAGGATCTGTATTGCTCCAAAAGACTTAAACTGTGCAATAAAAAGAGAGTACTACCCCCTGCGAACAGTGGAAGAAGTAGTAGCTGGGATGCCAAGTGCTAAGGTATTCCCAGTACTGGATAAACCAAGGATTTTGGCAAATACAGCTTGATGAAGAGAGCTCCAGATTGTGTACATTTAATACGCCATTTGGAAGGTACAGATTTAAGAGTCTCCAGTTCGGTATCTCATCTGCGCCTGAGGTGTTCCAGAAAATCATAGCAAAGATGCTGGAAGGCCTAGAAGGAGTAGTGAAAATTATTGATGATACAGTCATCTGGGGAGAAAATGTGAAGCAACATGATCAGAGATTGACTCAACTACTGGAGAGAGCCAGAAGTATAAATCTGAAGCTGAACAAAAAGAAGTGCAAAATCAGAATGACTGAAATAAGCTGCATAGGTCATGTTCTAAGCAGTGAAGGGATAAAACCAAACCCTGAGAAAGTGAAAGCTATTCAGCAGATACCAGAGCCAGAGGATAAATCAGCTCTGATGAGGTTCATGGGTATGATCCATCCAGTATTTAGCAAAATGTATTCCCAATCTGTCTGAAGTACGTGCACCACTAGGGAAACTGCCGGAGAACAAGGTCCAGTGGCACTGGGAACAACAGCACTAAAACAGCTTTCAAGAGTTCAAGAATTTGGTAACTAATGCACCTTTTCTTAGGTTCTATGATGTAAACAAACCAGTTACACTGTCTGTGGATGCCAGGTAGGAAGACTTGGGAGCAGTGATAATGCAAGAGGGAAAGCCAGTAGCCTATGGTTCCAGAGCTCTTACTGACTGCCAGAAAAGGTACTGTATGCTCAAATTGAAAAAGAACTCCTAGCAATTGTGTACAGATATGAGAAATGTCACCAATATTTATATGGGAAGCAAATGCAGGTGGAGTCGGTTCATCATTCATTAGAGGCAATATTCAGAAAACCTTTAATTCAAGCACCACCAAAACTACACAGGATGCTTATGTGGTTGCAGAGGTACAGTCTACAAGTTCATTACAAGCCTGGGAAAGACATACACATTGCAGATACCTTGAGTAGAGCGTATCTTAGAGAGGAGACTGGAGATTTGCTAGATGAAGAACTGGAAGTAAATCTGCTTACTACTCAGCTACCTATTTCAGCAGAGAAACTGCAAGAGTTCCAGTCAGCCACAGATAAAGACATGACACTACAGCAACTCAAAGCAGTTGTGATAAGTGGATGGCCCACAGAAAGAGACAGTGTGATGCTAGAAAACAGAAACTATTGGACTTTTTGTGAGGAAATCACATACTTTGACAAGCTGATGTTCAAAGCAGCAAAACTGATAGTTCCACAACAAATGAGGAAACAGATGCTCCAGAAAATACATGAAGCCCACCTGGGCATTGTAAAGTGTAAACAGAGAGCACGAGATATACTGTACTGGCCTGGTATGTTCAAACAGATTGAAGAAATAGGTTTACAGTGTGCTGTTTGCAATGCAAATAGAAACAATAATCCTAAAGAACCTCTGTTGTCTCATGACATACCAGACAGACCTTGGGCTAAAATAGGAGCTGACCTCTTTCAGTTCAATGGACCCGACTATCTTCTCTCTGTGGACTATTACTCCAAATACCCAGAAATAACAACACTCAGTGAGTCTACAGCAAGACAGTTATGGCAGCCATAAAGTCACTGTTTGCAAGACATGGCATACCAGACGTGGTTATGGCAGATAATGGTCCACAGTTTTCTAGTTCAGAGTTCAGCATGTTTGCGGATAGTTGGGAATTTAAACACTTCACCTCTAGTCCAGGGTTCCCACAGTCCAATGGACAGGCAGAAAGGACTGTGCAAATAGTAAAGAACTTACTGAAAAAGGCACAAAAAGTGATGGAGACCCTTATCTTGCACTGTTAGAATACAGGCACACACCTGATGGAAAAACATACCGAAGAAACAGGAAACATCTTAATAAAGACACAGGAGGAAAACTTCCCTGATTTCCAGATTAAGACAACCTGGGGCCCTAGGCCCAAGATAAATCTGGAGCCCCCCTCACTGCAACCATGCCCCTTCACCACCACTGTGCCCCTTGCCATAACTGCACCTCTTGGTCATTGCATATCAGGTCTGAAACTAAAATGTTCTTACTGTCCCTAAAAAGTGGCATAAAACACAACCTAAAATGCTTCAAAATTAATGAAACTAATAATATCAGTATGGAAAAATAACAGTACTATGAGTTTTGATCATTTAGAGAAAATAATTAGTAATTTGGCCTGGTAAAAATAATTTTTGGGGTGTGAACTGCATCTGACTAAGGTGGGAGTCAGTGCATTGGGGAAGAAGTTTGATGTCTTTGCTGAATATTTAAACTAGTAAATGGGGAGAGGGGTGCGGCACCTGATATGTCGAATGGGAAGAACACCCCTCCCCCCTCAGCTAGTGATCAAACAGGAGTTCAGCATGTTTGTAGTTCATTTGCATCACCAGGTAAGGAAAAAGGTCCGGCTTCCCATACGATGCACAGGAGAAATGCCAGCCCTTGCCCAACAACCAACACACCAAAATCTGGCCAGTGTAAAATCATGTACACAAATGCTTGCAGTTTGGGAAACAAGATCCCAGACCTGCAGGCAATAATGACAGAGGCTAAACTGGACATAGTAGCCATTAGCGAGACATGGTTCACCAGTAACCACACTTGGGAGACTTCAGTACCTGGTTATGTACTGTTCAGAAGAGACCGAGGTGCAAAAAGTGGAGTGGGGGTGGAGTGGCCCTTTATGTCAATGAAAATATCAGCGCTACAGAAATTCAAAATACACATAAGGAGCCAGAAGAACTGCGTGTCACCCTGGAAACAGGAAATGGGACAGCCATACGAACTGGGGTTGTATACAGGCCTCCAGACCAGGGAGAGGACATAGACACATTACTGTTAGAAGATATACAAAACATGATAGCTAAGGGGAGGTTCTGATAATGGGATACTTCAACATGCCAGATACAGATTGGCCAATACCAGCAGGAACATCTACCAGAACTAGACACGTAGTGGATTCCCTGCAGGAGGAGGGCCTCAAACAACTGGTACAACAACCCAGAAGAGACAGGGCTATCCTAGATCTAGTACTGACTAACAGGGAAAGGATCACAGATCTCCAGGTAGAAGGTCACCTGGGGGCCAGTGACCATCACATGGTATGGTTCAATTTGGCCACTAGAACTAAATCATCCCATTCCAGTGCAAAACTATGGCACTTCAGAGGAGCTGACTTTGATAAGATAGCCAACAGAGTTAAGCTAGCCCTGGCAAGAAGAAATACAGGTGAGGGGGTATAGGCAAAGTGGGCAAGTATTAAGGATGCAATACTTGAGGCAACGTTCCATTGTGTTAGAGAGAAAAGGAAGTGCAAAAGAAGAAGGAAACCACTTTGGTTCTCAAAAATAGTAGCAGAAAAGGTCAGAGCCAATAGGCTGGCCTTCGGGAAGTATAAGGGAACGCAGCGGGATGAAGATAGGGAGGCATACCAAACTTCCATAAGGGAAGCAGGGATGGCAGTAAGGCAGGCAAAGGCCCAAACCAAGGAAACCCTAGCACGAACAGTAAAAGAAAGTGACAAGACTTTCTATAGATACATTAATGAAAGGAGAAAGTCCAGAGGGGGTATTGCTAAGATCAAAGGGGATAAGGGTGTGTGTGAAGAGGAGGACCATGTAAACGCATCTATCCTAAATAGATACTTCTGCTCAGTATTTACTGAGGAGAAGGTATGGCAGGGCCCACAGCTCAGCACCATGGACACAATGGGGAGGGAGGTATGCACTAGTCCCTTCACAATGGAAAGGATCCTACAAGAGCTCAATAAACCCAGGGTGGACAAGACAATGGGACTTGATGGCATACATCCCAGGGTAATAAAGGAGCTAAGGGTGGAACTAGCAGAGCCATTATCAAAACTATTTAGTGAATCTCTGAGCACAGGAGAGGTCCCAGAAGACTGGAGAAGGGCTCATGTGGTAGCAGGGAGGAGGCAGGGAACTACAGACCAGTCAGTCTTACCTCAGTAGTGGGCAAGATTATGGAGGCACTCCTTAAGGAAAGGATAGTGCAACACCTGGAATCCATAGGAGCACAGGATCCAAGACAGGAATGTCTTGTCAAACTAATCTCATAGATTTCTTTGACTGGGTAACCAGAGTGGTGGACCAAGAGGGAGCAGTTGATGTCTCCTACCTTGACTTCAGCAAAGCTTTCGTTACTGTTCCACATAGAAGATTGATTAATAAGCTGTGGAGGATTGGGGCAGGTCAGACGTTGGTCAACTGGGTAGCAAACTGGTTGACAGGCAGAAAACAGAGAGTGGTGGTAAACAGTATACAGTCAGAAGAGATGCAAGTCACAAATGGGGTACCTCAGGGATCAGTCCTGGGGCCAGGTCCTCTTCAATATCTTCATCAGTGACTTTGCAGATGGACTGGAGGTTAAGGTTAGTCTGTTTGCAGATGACACCAAGATCTGCAACAGAGTAGATGATCCAGATGGGGTGGGCAGAATGAGAAGAGATCTGGATAAACTGTCAAAATGATCAGAAGAGTGGCAACTTGGGGTTTAATGCAAAGAAGTGCAAGATCATGAACATAGGGAAGAGAAACCCTGAAGCCTCTTATAGGTTGGCAGAGGAGTTGCTGGCAGTCACAAGGGAAGAAAGAGACTTGGGCATCATCATCACAGATGACCTGAAATCATCCAAGCAGACCACTAAAGCAGTAGGTAAGGTTAAGGGGATGTTGGGGTGTATTAGTAGGGGTATCACAAGTCATAAGTGGGAGGTAATAATCCCTCTTTACAAGACACTAGTTGGGCCCCATCTGGAGTACTGCATGCAGTACTGGAGGCCATGCCTTCACAAGGACATTAACCAAATTAAGGCAGTCCAGAGAAGGGCAACCAAATGGTGCAGGGACTGCATCAGAAAACATATGAGGACAGATTAACGGAACTTGATATGTATACCCTAGAGCAAAGGAGGGAGAGAGGTGATATGATTGAAACATTCAAACACCTTAAGGGCATTAACAAAGTGAAAGAGGCTAACATGTTTCAATATTAGAAAAATAGTAGGACAAGAGGACACAGCATGAGATTAGAGGGAGGCCAATTAAGGGGTAACGTGAGGAAGTTCTTTTTCACAGAAAGGGTGGTGGATGCATGGAATGGCCTACCTCAGGAAGTGGTGAATATGAATACAGTGCAGGGCTTCAAACAGGTATGGGATAGGCATAAGGGAGCAATACAGATGAGTATGAATAGATAGGCCATTGACAGAGCAAATGCCGATGGCACATTCACAAGGTAGAAAAAGAAAGGGGCAGACTGGATGGACCTTGCAGTCCTTATCTGCCATCAACTTCTATGTTTCTATGAAATGTCATGGTTTGCACTTCAGCAAAGGCCCCCCCTCCAAACACACATGTGTGTATTTACAGTCTCCGTGTTATCATCTTGTCCTGTCAGGTAGTATGAACCAGGACATGGGAGTTTTGTTTTGTAAGGTATGGACCCATCTCTAAAAGGGGCTAGGTCCTGGGTGATGTAGCAGTTAAACTGATGGTTTACTGGAGGAGTCATGAATTTTAGAGATTATATTGCAAAGTGAGTGATTGCTGGAGGAAATCATTCCCAGGATCAAACATTTGTTGATAAGTAACCAAGTAAGGCAAGAATCAATACATGGCAAGATTTACTGAAGGAAATTTGGAAAGATGTTCATTTGTTCACCCTGAAAACAGAGCTATATCAAGGTCAGAACTTCAATATGAGTGAGATGAGGGAATTAAAAAAAAGAGTACAATTTTTAAGCATACCATTGAAACGCATTTTCGGTTTCTTAATTTTAGGAGTGAAATTAAATATAATGCATACACATTGCATTGCACTGTTAATCATTTATATTTAAGAGTGAGACTTGATTCTAAGTTGGATTCCAGATGGGGGTGGGAGACAATGCAAAGGAAATCAGCCTATTCACACCTTAAAGGT
The DNA here is from genome assembly GCA_016271365.2 of Neoceratodus forsteri. Taxonomy (NCBI): domain Eukaryota; kingdom Metazoa; phylum Chordata; order Ceratodontiformes; family Ceratodontidae; genus Neoceratodus; species Neoceratodus forsteri. The sequence goes on from CM028138.1 coordinate 428,321,240, forward strand.
CAGCCTGGCTGGGGCCCCATGAAACTATCAGCTGCGCTTAACACCTAATCAGGGAGGTGATAGTCATGTCACAGTTCGGCTCCTGCCTTGTTCAGATTACTGGGTGTCTGACTCCTTTACAAAAAAAAAAAGCAGCTCAGGCTGAAAGAAAATGGTATATAGTAAATATATATTGGAGTTTGCTGGGGCCCCTGGCAGTCAGGGGCCCTATATGTTGCCTATGCTTTAATCCAGCCCTGCTGTGATCCCTGATTACTTTGAGGAGTCAAGTCCTACAATATCAGAGAAACATTCAGAAAGTGTAGATCAACCTGATGTGGCAGCACCTGTAAGCTACCTGATATTTGCAAAGAAAATACACAGCCAGTGAAGACATCAAAAAAGATACTCAGAGCAACAAAATCTGGCAGAGAGATCGAAGTTCCAAGAAAACACCAAAACTACATGTAGGGCAAGAACAAGAGGATGAAGTATGGACTGGTGGTAAAGACCAGTTCTCAACGGGGCTATGTGCTATTAACCTCTGGCCCTAATTGTGGTTATAAATAACAGTTGTTTTTCTTTTGCTACCTGCTGATTTTGACGAAAGAACTGAACTGAACTGAAAAAAAAAAAGTGGGAGATGTAATATAATGATGTAACAGTAGATGGTGCCAATAGAATACAGAAACCAATACAGTAAAGCACATGTGAGTGCATGTGAGTGTTGCACATGTTTCAGCTTGAGCAGCAAATGCTTGTGCAGTTTTAATAAAGAAATTGAACAATAAACAGACTCCTGTGGTTTCTCGTACTTTACAGTTTACGTCTCCCTTCGCCTTTCTGATTCTGCCCTTGGCTGGTTTAAATGCTGGTCAATGTAGCATTTAAACTGGTCACTGAGGGCCCTGGTTCCTCTCCTGGATAGATGCAGGTCATCACCTCTGTGATCTCCCATTCCCAGACCATCCCATAGCACTAGGGAGTAGGCAAGGCATAGCATAATAACTTCAAGCTAGTAATAACATTACCGGCATCCCCAGTTCATGGCCCCCAGACATCCTGTTAACAGGAAAAAACAAGGTCCAACTATAAAGTTTCATTATCCATGTCTACTCCAACAGGGAGCTCAGCACAGTGCAAACAGCCAAAGGCTAATCCAATGTGAAAGAGTAGATCCCTCTTATAGTTCATAAGTCACCATTGCAGCTGGGGGGGCTGGAGGAAGGAAATACTAACCAAGTTCAAGTAAACGGTCAAGTGAAAAACCTATAAGCACTAGCTGGCCATAGTACGACTTGTGACTGTGAGGCCCAGCATAAACCAAGTAAGCCCTCAGCAGACTCCCTAATAGGTACAGGCCAATTATTCCATACCAAAAAGTACTGAAGGGAATCTAATGGATTAAACAGTCCTGTGATGTCAGTTCATAGTTATAATGACCAAAGATTACAGCCAAATATGGGCAAGGTGTATATCGAGGGGGTGACACTGGTGGTGGTGGTGGTGGTGGTGGTGATGGTGGTGGTGGGGGGAAATGAGGTGACCCCAAACTAAAATTTGGTATCTTACTTAAAGGAGGGGCTTCAGGATAAAAGAGATGGAGAAGAGAGCTTGGAACTATGGAAAAAATGGATATTTGAATGATAATTCACTAAGCACAATGAATTTTGCGGCAGTATATATGTGTTTGTGTGTGTATGTGTGTGTGTGTATATATATATATATATATATATATATATATATATATATATATATATATATATATATATATATACATATAAATTATTGGCATGATAAAATTCAGTGAAAAATTCCATGGCCACAGAAATGCAGAATTCCGGGGGCCTTTCTTTTATGGGCAGGCTGCAACAGTGCTGCACTTAAACTGAGTAACAGCTGCAGCGTCAGAGCACAGGAGGGCAGACCCTCACCATCCTCCTCCACTGGCCTAGAGAGCATGGATTTACTTCAGCTTGGCTACACCAAGGTATTCAGGGAACCTAGTTTTGTGTGTTGCTGAGCCTGCGTGCATGGAGCCTGTGGGACAGGGTCCACCTAAATTATTATGCATCTCCTGCTTTAGGGTCCATGAATGCTCAGAAAGCCATGCATGCCTTGCAGCTGTTCCCTGAGGGTAGCAAATGTTCATTCGGGGAGCTAAGTTGAATAGTGAGACCTTCCACCCTACAACCTGAGCCACAGCTCCAAATGAGTTCCCAGACACCACCATCAGCACTCACCTTCACATGATTAAAATAAAGGACTTAAGCCAGTCTCAGTCAATCAGGGAGGTAGTTGTTTCCGACAGAAGTTCTTCAGATGGTTCAGGATCTTCATCATGGTGTTTTCTGTCTGATGTCTCCAATGCTTTTCAGCCTGCGCCATCTGCCATCTGGGTGGTAGTGGGGTCAACTTGGCCAGTGGTCAGGGATTTCCATCTGAGGACATAATACCTGTTGCCTGTAGGTCTTTCTGTGCTGCTGCCACTGAATGATATGTTTGTTGGACGACAAGTTTAGCTGGGTAAGGCATTTTGAATTTTAGCTGGTTCTTCCACAGAAGCTAAAGTAGGGAAAGGTATTCCTGCTGAGCTTTCATGGTGGCCGTGGCATAGTCACTGTAAAACTAGATTTTTGTCTGGCCATAATAAACTGCCTTTTTTCTGCCAGGCTCTCTGAAAAATGTTCTCTTTCACTGCATAGTTCAGGAAATGGATGATTATTGATGCGTAACGGGCATCTGGAAAGCTGGGCTTTGGGCTCAAGGCTCAATGAGTACACTCAGTGCCCAGCTGGAAATTGGCATCAAACTCAAGGGCAGTCCAAAGGAAACTCTGAGAATTCAACTAAATTGGTGCCTTCTGAATTTTCTGGCAATCCATAAAACCAGATAGTTTTCTGTTGGGCATGATTTTTTGAGTCTTTCTGATGTGCCATGATGTCATCATCATCATCATCATCATCATCATCATCGTCATCAAATCTTTATTTATTCAGGCGAACATCATTGAGCAAGGCTCATTTACAAGATGGACCTGATAAGGTCAAGGTTCAACAATTGATACATAACAGATACATCATACACTTATATAAAACAGTTATACATACAGGTGAAAAATGTTTATAAACACAGTGATGTACAATAAAATTCACATGATACAAATGGGTAATAGGAGAGTTAAACTAATATTTACAGTATATACAGTATATACATATCCCAGTGGAGGGGCCATGGCAAACACACAGTATAATGTAATACTAGGATGGTGAAGGTATTACTGGGTGCCATAAGATGGGGTGTCTGCCTGGGAGGGAGAACTGAAGAACAAAGATTATGCCATATATGGTTAATTTTTGGGAGGGAGATTGTGAGATGACATGGCTAGCTGTAGCAGTAGCAACTGCATTTCTCTGTGAAGAAAACTGTACAACGCTGTTTAAAGGATGCAATTGGAATAATATTGGACAGTTTTAGGGATTTTTGTAGGGTGTTCCATGCTATAGCTAGAGAATAGCTGATTGCTGCCCTTCCTATCCGGGTGTTGAATTTGGGCAATTTGAGCAGGATGATGTTGTTGCTTCTTAGGGCATGGGAGCTAGGAATGGTCTGGGTGAAGCAGTCCAGAATATAGTTTGGAAGTTTTTTTGATAATGCTCTGTAGATCCATAGGGCTGCATTTCTGTTCCTTCTGAGGTGAAGGGAAACCCATCCAACTGCAGCATAAAGAGAGCAGTGATGGGTATTAGATGGCAGATCTGTAATGAATCTTATTGCTCTATGGTATAAGGTATCCAACTTGTGTAGATATGAGATGGGGCAGTGACTATAAAGGAAGTCTGCATAGTCAATGACGGAAAGAAAAATGGCCTGGACTAACCTCATCTTTGAATCTCTGTTTAGGAAGGGTTTTAATCTATAGAGAAGGCCAAGCCTTTGGCGAAGCTTTTTTAGCAGTTCTTCTAAATGGTGAGTGAAGTCGAGTCTGTTGTCAATCCACACACTAGGTATTTGAAATTTTCTACATACTCCAGGTTTTCTCCAAGTATAGTGCATAGCTGGGGAGAATGATTGAAGAGGAGGTGCTGGTGGAGCTTTGATTTGTGAACATCATTGCTTTAGTTTTCTTTGCATTCAACAGAAGCTTTTCTCAAGTAGCTGATATTGTAACAAGGAGAATTCTGTTTGTAGGATTTCACGAGCAGCTGCAGATGAAGGGCTGCTGACATACAAAACAGTGTCATCAGCAAAGAGGTGTACAGAGGAATTGGTGAGGGTTGAATCAATGTTATTTATATAAATAGCAAAAAGGATAGGACCCAGGATAGAACCTTGGGGGACTCCTCTTAACAGTGGTTTTAATGGGGATAGGTCACCTTCAGCTTTTACCTGCCTGATCGTCAAGGATTTCTTTTGCTGTGATCTCTGTCTGATCAACTTTGGTGTCAATGTCATTCCCTGAAACCTGCTTTTTTAGCTGCAAATGTGTGCTACTCCAGGATGGCCACATCTTTCTTAATGTCTCACAAGGCATCTTTAAAATCAGCACACAAGGCCTTGATCTGGTGGAGGGGAGCATTTTTCATGATAAGGAGGTCTGTAGAGTCGTGGGGACTGGATCCAAGACATTGGATCTGATGAAACAGTGAGCAGTTCTATTTCAAAAAGTTCCTCACAAAGTTCCTCCTGACATGAAAGCTCCACCTGACTGAACTGTGATGAATGCAGGGTACGCACCCATTCATCGCAGTTCAATCGGGCGGCCAGCCATGGTGGAGAGTGGAGGGCTGTGCTGGTTGCCCACTAGTGGTTGGGGTAGGGGTGGGAGCGAGGTGGTGGGGGACTACCTGGGGGAGGGTTGGGGGGTCCACTGGACACCAAGGAGTTGTCACTCATTACCGCCTACTGTGAAGATTGGTGGTGGGGGGGTGGCTGCTTGGCAATCGTTGATGGGGTGGGGGGACACTGCAGTGTACTACAGGGTAGTATGTTGCTGTGGGTGGGACATGGCAGCTGGGATGGGGGACACACCAGCTACCAGGGGCAGTACCTCATACTGCCTGCTTGCGATATGCTGGGCGGCGATATTATGTGTATGCTGACATTGTCGCTGTGATGATTTCCCAGCTGTGTATTGTGCCATGCTGTTTGAGACACAATGTTACTGGCCAGATCCTACCAAACTTATGAGCCTGTGTTTGCAAAATTCAATGTACACTCATAACTTTGTTGTTTTTTTAATATTCTTACACCAAATTTCAACATAGCCCTCTTATGACCCCACCTCATGAACAAGGGCAGAAAACATTTTCAACTCCTGTCTAAAAGGTGATTTCGTGCAGGGACAGCAAAATCATCTTTCAGGACAGATTTGCCTAATGTGAGTGCAATTGTTCATGAGGCAGGATCCCAAAGAAGGCATGTTGAAAATGTGGGCCACAAATATGCAAATATGGCCAAGTTCGTTTAATTTAATTTAATTTTTTATCCTTGTAAGTCTGATGAGCATAACTGCCCGTTTTCACAGACGACAAGCATTACATAACGATAAAAATACAGTGACAAAGTACAAAACAGACATTACAAAATAAATACAGTTTGAGTCAGCAAGTACATTCCTGTGACAGTTGTAAGTGCTTTTCAGTCTGGATTTAAAAGACAATAGTGAATTACAATTCAACACATCTTGGGGAAGAGAACTGAACAAATGTGGACCCCTATATAATAGAGGATGTTGGCCTAAAGCGTTCTTAAAAAGTGGAAAACCAAATGTAAATTTAGATTGAGTTCTGGTGCATTTAAAGTTTATGTATCTAGGAAAATATGAACTTATTGAATGGGCAGAAAACCAGATTTGATTTTAAATAGGAAAATGCTCATTTTAAAATGAATCCTATTAATAAGGGAGAGACAATTAGAGGATTTCAGGAGAAAACAATGATGGGTTCTTGTAGGAACACAAAGCATAAATCTCAAGATAGAATTGTAGGTAACATTCAATCTCTCCAGAGAGTTATGGTTCATGGCTGCATTGACTGTTAGCTCATAATCCAGGACACTAGAGAGAAAGCTGTGTGCCAGTAACTTCCTTGATTTTGTTGTTAGGAATGACTTAATTCTAAACAAGCAACCAAGTCTTTGATGGATTTTTTTTAATAATATGCGTGACATGATGTTCGAAAGTAAGATTGCTATTGAGTATAATACCCACATATTTAAACATGTTGACCAGTTCAATGAGATTTCCCCTAATATCGTGAACAGGTACTAAATCAGCAATATTGTTTTTTTTTTTGTTGGAGAACAGCATAATTTTAGTTTTAGCAGAATTAAGCACTAAGAGTTAGAGATTAAACAGTTCTGAAAAGAATCAAAATTAGTCTGAATTTTACAGAGGATTTCGTTTGATGTTTGTCTTGTCTCACAGATGACTGTGTTATCTGCATACATTACAATGGAACTTGAGACACATGAGCTAGGGGCTGCATTCACGTAAAAGGAAAAAAATTAGTGAGCCCAGAATGAGTCCCTGGGGAAAACCACATTTAATTGACTTGGGAGAAGCGTAGTGACCATCAATGCTGGTCACATGTGTCCTGTTCATGACGTAATGAGAAAGCCATAGGAAAACTGCAGCTTGTCCAGAATACAAGGGAACAAATTATGCTCCACGAGATCAAAGGCCTTGGTGAGGTCCATATGTGGTTGCAACAGAGTGCTGCCTGCTATCAAGGGTACTCTGTATTCGTGAACCTCACAAGGCTGTTTCAGTATTGTGCCCTACTTTAAAGCCATGTTGACAATCTGTTAAACTGCATTTACAAAGATGCTCTGATGTCTGATCTAATACGATTCTTCCTAAAATCTTGGACAGTGGTGGGAGAAGGAAAATTGGGTGGTGATTTGAAACAAGAGCTGGATTACCACTTATGTGTATGGGTCTGATAACTGAACACTTCCAGAGTTTTGGGAACTCCCTGTGGAAATTTTAAAAGTTAAAAATGATGGAAAGGGGGTAAGCAATGGTATCAACACCCAATATTAGAATCTGGAAATCAGTACCATCAGATATCAAATTAGGTTTGGGGTCATTTCTAAGTATATACTTTTTAACCATGTTGGGGGTCACTTCATGAAATTTAATTTTAGAGTGTGAGTCAGGGTCAGATTGGGAAAGGTTATTATTGGTAGAATTAACATTAGAATTAGGCAACCTTATACCTTCTAGGTCTCCAAAATAATTATTAAAACATTCTGAGACCAATCCTGGGCCACTGATGGCAGTGGCACCTTTCTGAAGAGAGATTAATTTTTCTTTATTACCCCTTCCCAGTAGTTTACTTAATGTCTTCCAAGTATGTCTAGAGTTGCCAAAGGCTTTTTTTTTGTTCAGTAATGAAAACATTTACCTTTGCCTTTCTAATTTCTGACTTACATTTGTTTCTTAACATTTTGTAAGCCAGAAGGGAACTATCATCCCTATTAGCTTTGAAACATTTCCAGCTATGGTCTCTCAGTTATATTAAATTTAACAGATTCTTGGTAATCCATTTTGCCTTGAAGATCTAACTCTCATTTTTTTGAGGGGTGCCAATTTATCTACCAGAGAAGTATAAAGGGGTTTGAAAGTGTCCAATAATAAGTCAATATCTTGCATGGATTCAAGCTATGACCAATTTATGTCTTTACGAGCTATTGCAATGCCTTCATGGGACAGTGATGAACACTTACTGAATTCAATATACTTGTTTTTTTTTCTTCAAAAATTTGACAGACCACTCACACATGACTGGACAGTGGTCACTCATAATGTTCAGAAGGGCCCTTGCATTTGGAAGTCTACCAGGCTGAGTGACCAGCATCCAGTCCAGGATTGTACCCGAGTTTGTTTTATAGTCATATCTAGTGATATCCTGTATCACCTGATACAGGCCCAAGTCCAATAAGGTATCACACATAACATTAGTACAGTCAGAACTCCAATTATTATTGAAATCTACAAAAAGAATCAACTCTCTATTGGGGGGTAACTGGGATTTAGATTGTAAAACCAGCTCAGTATCAGTTTTGAATTTACCAGGCAGAATATACAGGGAACTAATGACTAATTTTTTATCCTGGCCAAAAAGTACCTCAATCAAAACAAAGTCACCCCTTAGTTCAAAACCCGATTGAAATACATTGAACTGCATACCTGTTTCTTCAGTTTGCAGTCCGGCTTTGAAGAGTGAAGATGTGTCTGAGGTCCAGAGAGGGGATTATGGCATTGGACTCCTGATGGGTAAGTGAGGACTTGGGGGGGTACGGAGTGGTAGATGCTAAGTGGGAGGGTCAGTGGGGAGTCAGGAATGGCAGTAAAAGACATTGACAGGTGGTTTTCTTTTTACAGTTAACAAAAAAAAACCAACAAAGTTTCCTATTTGCAACACTGGGGGATTGAGCATCCCCCAGTGTCACTGTTATATTTCTGGGGAGTGTGTTGGGTGATGAGAGGGATGGTTGGTTGGGGGAAGAAAATTACACACCAGGGAACAGGTGCTGTTGGAGGCTATCCAAGACAGTTACCTAGTGCAAGGGGTGATGGAGCCTACTAGGGAGGGGGGAACATACTGGACTTCATGCTAACAAATGGAGACCAAGTCCAGGATGTGGTAGTACAGGACCCTCTAGCAGGAAGCAACCACTGCTCAGTGTGGCTCCTCCTCAACACAGGGAGGGAGTCTGCTAAGACCAGGACAAGAGTGTTAGATTTCAGGAAGGCAGATTTTGCCAGAATGGGCTGCATCCCAGAGGGGTATTTAGCTGAAATTAACCCAAGGATGGATGCTGATCAGAAGTGGGCAATCATTAGGAAGGGGCTAAATGAGGTCACGAACATGTGTGTCAAATCTCAGAGTAAGCGGTCCAGGTGAAAAAAACCTAGCTGGCTCAGCAAGGAGGTGGAGGGGAAGGTGAGGGAAAAAAGACTGGCCTTCATTAAGTTCAAAAAATCTGGGCATGCGGAGGATAGAGAAGTGTCCTCAAAGGCATCTAGGGAGGTGACCAAGTCAGTCAGGGCAGCCAAGGCAACAAAGGAGCTGAGGTTGGCTCAGGGGATCAGAAAGGGTAAAAGGGGTTCTTTAAATACATAAGAGAGAATTGGAGTTTTAGTGATGACATTGTTAGAATCAAGAGAGAGGGAGGATGGGCAGAACAAAGGGAAGATCAGCAGAGGCACTCAGTGAGTATTTCTGCTTAATGTTCACAAACAAAAGGGATGGCCCAATACCGCAGGGGAAAGGGGGCAAGGGGGGGCAGAGATAACAGACAAGGTCATCCAAGAGGATAGAGTTCTGAGGGGCCTTAAAGGCTTGTGGGTGGACAAGGCACCAGGATCAGACAGTGTGCACCCAAGGGTCCTGAAGGAACTGGCAGAGTTGTTGGCAGGCCCTCTGATGGACCTGTTCAACACCTCCTTAGAGATGGGGAATGTACCCAGGGACTGGTGGATGGCTCACGTGATGTCCCTTCACAAGAGTGGACCCAAGGTCCAACTGGGTAATACAGACCAGTGAGCTTGACATCCATAGTGGGGAAGTTGATGGAAACCATTCTGAAGGAGAGGTTGATAAACTTTTTTGATAGCAATGGCCTGCAGGATGAGAGACAGCATGGGTTTGTCACAGGAAGATCTTGCCAAACTAACCTGATCGACTTCTTTGACTGGGTCACTAGGGTGGTTGACAAAGGCCACGCTGTGGATGTCCTATATCTGGACTTCAGCAAGGCTTTCAACTCTGTGCCACACAGGAGGTTAATGAGCAAGCTGAGGGACATGGGAGCAGGGGGAAAACTGGTGGGGTGGGTTGATAGCTGGCTGCAGGACAGATAACAGAGGGTATTTGTAAGGGGGAAACATCCAAGCCATGGCCAGTAATGAATGGAATACCACAGGGTTCAGTGCTGGGCCCCATTTTGTTCAATGTCTTCACTGGAGACATTGCAGAGGGGGTCAAGAGTAAGATCTGCCTGTTTGCAGATGACATGAAGATTTATGCAAAAGTGGACAATGAGAAAGAGATGCAGGCACTCAGAGAGGATCTAGCTAAACTTGAACATTGGTCTAGGGAGTGGCAGTTGGGGTTTAACACTAAGAAGTGCAAGGTCATGCACCATGGAGCCAGAAATCCCAAGAACAGCTACTGGCTGGGGGGAGTGCAGGTAATAGCTTCAGAGAAGGAAAGGGACCTGGGGGTAATAGTCACAGGGGACATGAAGGTATCGGTACGGTGTAGGAGAGCTGCAGCAAGGGAATATAGAATGCTGGGGTGCATTGCCAGAGGGATCACATCTTGAAAGGGGGAGGTCATCCTGCCATTGTATAGATCACTGGTGAGGCCACACTTGGAATACTGTGCACAGTACTGTTGCCTATACCTCAAAAAGGATGTGAGATTACTGGAGGGGGTGCAGTGTAGGGCTACAAAAATTATCATGTGACTAGGGGAGTTGTCATACGAGGAAAGACTGAAAGAGCTCAACATGTACTCGCTGGACGAGAGAAGGGTAAGAGGGGACATGATAGAGACCTTTAAGTACTTGAAAGGCATAAACAAAGTCAGGGAGGGAGAACTGTTCCACTTAAAGGGGGAAGGGTCACTAGGGGGGCATAATCTGAAGTTGGAAGGTGGATGATTTAGGAGGGAGATGAGGAGGCACTACTTCACAGAGAGAGTGGTGTCAGGTTGGAATGCACTGCCGAAAGAGTTAATCACTCAAAGGACAGTGGATAGCTTTAAGTGGGGTTGGGATAGAGTCAATGGTAGGGTTAGGACAGACAAAAACACAAAAGGGGGAAGGACCTGAAAAGAGGAGGAGGAGAGTGGTTTGCATGGGGGTGGGGCAGCTGTAGTGATATGAAACTAAGAGCTGCACAATCAGGCAGACTTGATAGATCTGTGGGCCTTTTTCTGCTGGCAATTTTGTATGTTTGTATGTTCATATAAAAAAAGGACCGGCACGGGGAACATGATGGCAAGACTGGGGGATTGGGCACCCCAGTGTCACTGTTATGTTTTGGGTGGTGGTGGTGGTGGGTGCTGAGAGGGAGGGTTGGGTGGGGTGAAAAAATATATATAAAACAAAAAAGGACTGGCACGGGAACACGATCGCAACACCTGGGGATTGGGTCCCCCACTGTCATTGTTATGTTTGTGGGGATGGGGTGGTGGTGCTGAGAGGGAGGATTGGGTAAGGGTTAATATTTATAATAAAACATAATAAAAAAATCGGCAGTCATGGTGGAACACGACACACACTGCCATGTCCAAGATGGCTGTTGCATGCTACTGTGCATGTGCGACTACTAGCATATGCGCATTAGAGTGTGGCAGCCATTTTGGACACAGTAGAGTGTGCCGTTTTCTGAAGTGACCACTAACAGAGAAAAAAATAGTGCAGTGAGACTGCTAACGGAGACAATCAGCAGAGTGCTTCACAGACACAGAGGCGACTGTGTTGCAACTCCAACATGTTGTTCGGTCAGAAGGAATGCACTGAGTCCTTTTTCTGTAGCAAGAGATCTGCAGGGCTACACTCACAGCAGCCCTAAAAATGGAGAAGTTGATTTCTTTAGAAGATAAAATAAATACATTTCAAAGTATAACAGAAAAAATTAAAGACAAGAATAAAATACCGAAGCAAGATATGGTAGCGATAAATAAGATAACAGATCTAAGTGATAAACTTTTGCCAGTTCAGGGTTAAGTCCACCATTTGAAGTGAGTAAATAAAGAAAAGAGGAGATACTGGACTTTGAAACCAGGGCAAGGTGAAAAAATATTTGTATTCTGTGGATACCGGAAATCTGGGATGCAGAAAAAATGTAAATTATTAATTCCAACAAGTCGCAGCGGCATCTTTAGAGAAAGATCCATCAGAAATTGATTTTGAGCTTGATAAGATTCCAAGATGCCTGAGGGCTAGACCTGATGTCAGTGCTCCTCTGAGACCCATTATAGTTACGTTTATGAGATCTATGGAAAAAGAAGAACTTATGTATGTTAGAGGTTTATTAATATCTAAAGATCAGACTGGTGGGGGCCATGATATCTATTTATAATGGCCTCCCCCCAGATTAATTAATGAGAAGAAGGAGTATGATTACATAAAGAGGAAGTTGTGAGACAATGGGAGCAGAGCAAAGGTGATGTTTCCAGCAAGTCTTAGACTTATTATGGGGGATTTGTATGTTATTTTCCACAGGAAGCCGTGAAGGAACCTACTCTCAAGGTTTCACAAGTTTTTCCTTTAAGCGACTATGTTATGGTTCATGTAACAAAATGGGACTTTGAACTGACAGACTTAAAATGTAAACTCCATTAAGTTTATACTTTGTATTACAATGTTGCACAAAGCTTCTACAAGTTTTTCTTGAAGCAACTATGTTACGATTAATGTAACAAAAGTTAGGTGGGTCTTGAACTTAAAGACATGAAATATAAACTCACGTTTCCATTTTCTGTCTCTATAATATTTTGTCTGACAATGAAGTGATAATGGAAGTAATGGAAATAATGTACTATTACTTTAATTTAAGAAACTAGGTTACAACAACATGACATAGGATGGTTCCAGATAGGGAGATTAGTTCATGGATCATTTAATAAATTATATATTTATGAGTTATAGGTTAGAATCTTGTTGTACTCAAAAACAGAAACAGAAACATAGATATTGTCAGCAGAAAAGGACCTTTAGGCCCATCCAGTTTGCCCCTTTTCCCTGCCTATATCATCACCACTGACCCTAACTGGTGATAGATTTCACTCCCTCCCCCTGTTCGTCTATGTAATATGCCCCGTATCTATCCCACACATGCCTGAATCTACCCACAGTCTGTGCTCCCACTGCCTCCTCTGGCAGGCTGTTCCAATCATCCATCACTCTTTTAGTTAAGAAGTATTTCTGCACATCTCACCTAGACTTCCCCTTCTTAGCTTCATTGTATGCCCCCTTGTTCTGGTGCCTTCTTTTCTCTGAAATAGACCCTCCATTTGCACCTTGTTCATTCTTGTGACATACTTGTAGGTTTCAGTCATGTCCTGTCCCGCTCTCCTCTCTTCTAGGGAGTATATGTTGAGTTCCTGCAGCCTTTCCTCATGTTTCATATGGCTTCTTGTGCAACCTTCTTACACTGCTGTGAAGTGCGCCCTCCTCTATGCCGCCCTCCACCCTTTCAATGTCCCTGCAGAGGTGCGACCTCCAGAACTGGACACAGTACTGCGGGGCTTCACCAATGAGCAATACAACAGCAGCACCACCTCTCTCCTCCTGCTAGAAATGCCTCTCCCAATGCACCCTGCATTCTGCTAGTCTTTCCCACTGCTTTGTCATACTGCCCAACTACCTTGAGGTTATCAGATATGATGACCCCTAGGTCTTTTTCTTGCTTTGTGACTGTATGCTTCACTCTCCCCTTCTTATACACAGCCCCTGGGTTCTGCAGCCCTAAGTGCATAACCGTGTACTTTTTGGCATTGAAACCCAGCTGCCATCCCCTAGACCATTCCTCTAGTTTCCTCAGATCCCTTCTCATTCTCTCCACCCCTTCCTGAATATCAACCCTGTTGCAGATTTTTATATCATCCACAAAGAGACACATCTTACCCTCAAGCTTCTCTGCAGAGTCACTTATATAGGCATTGAAGAGGACGAGTTCCAACACCAAACCCTGTGGCACCTCACTAGTCACTCTTCTATCACTTGAGTGGCTACCATTTACCATCACCCTTTGCCTCCTATCCCTTAATCAGTTTGATACCCAGCTTGTCACTTTCTCCCCTATCCCCAGACTGCTTAGTTTCTTAACTAACTTTCTGTGTGGCACAGTGTAGAAAGCCTTACTGAAGTCCAGATAGGCCCCGTCCACCATTCTCCTTTAAGCCACCTCCCTGGTAAATGAGTTAAATAAATCTATGAGATGGGAGATGGATCAAGGAAGGAGCAGAGGGAGGATGGAAGCACAAGGAACCTGGGTGGGGTTTGACAAAGGGGATAAGGGGTGGGGGGTGGTGTTAGTAAATGCCAGGAGCTTGGGAAACAAGTTGCCGGAGTTCCAGGTCATGCTGTTTGGGGGGGGGTGGATGTGGTGGTGGTCACAGAAACGTGGGCCAACAAAAACCATGACTGGGACCTAAATGTGTGGGGGTACACTATGCTTAGGAAGGATAGAAAGGAGGGCAGAGGGGGTGGAGTGGCTATGTTCATTAGCGATGATATAGAAATTGCTAGGGTAGAAGAGGCAGAGGGAAACATGGAGGCCTTATGAGTCACCTTACAAACTCCGGCAGGAGGTAAGGTCAAGCTGGGTGTAATATATAGGCTCCCTGGGATGGGTGATGTTCTGGAGGATGGTTTGCTGGGCAACATCATTGTCCAGTGTGGACCAAAAGAGGAGGGAGTAGTGTTGATGGGGGACCTTAATATGCCTTGTACAAACTGGGAAACTATCTCCTCTAAGGTGGCCAAGGAGCAGAGGCTGCTGGATGACTTCCAGGATGTGTTCTTAACACAGCACATGATGGAGCCAATAAGGGAGGGGCATGTCCTGGATGTGATTCTGGCAGATGGGGATCTGGTAAGGGACCTGGTTGTAGAGGATCCCCTGACTGGGAGCTACCACAATACTGTCTGGTTTAAATAAGTATTGGGGAAGGGGGGAGAGATCTAGGACACTGACAGTGGACTTCAGGGGGCAGACTTTGAGGGCATGGGAAATATTCTCAAGGATCACTTGAAGGGGATTACAACAATGACAAATGTGGAAAAGAGATAGGAGGTCATAAAATGGGGACTTCATGAGGCAGTCAGGACCTGCACTAAGGTGAAGTGTAAGGGAGCAAGGTCACATAAACCATGCTGGTGGTCCAGTGAGGTTCAGGTAGTGGTCAGATAAAAGAAGGCTGCCTACAAAAAATATAAAACAAGAGAGGACAGGGAAAAGGAAATGTACCATCTTGCATCTAGAAAAGTCACTCGGATGGTACAGGGGGCAAAGTCCAGTAAAGAGCAACGGCTGGCACAGGGGATATGGGGAGAGGAAAAGGAGTTCTTCCGGTACATTGGGGAGTAGAGAAAAACTAAGGGCCATCTCAGCAGATTGAGATCAGAAGGAGGGTGGGTGGAAGAGGTGAGGGACCAGACAGAGGTATTAAATGAGTAATTCGCCTCTGTGTTCACTAGGGAGGTGGATGGGATATCTATAAAGCAAGGCACGATGGGGATAGAAGCAGTAGTGAGTGGGATCAGGGGAGCAACAGAAATGGAGCAAGAGGGAGGGAGAGGTACCCCAGGGGTGTCACATCAGGATAAGGATAAAAAGGCCAGTAAGGTGGAGGGGACGGATGATGCTATCTCCACTGAAAGGGTGTGGTTAGCCCTTAAGGCCCTAAAGAAAGATAAATCTCCTGGGCCGGATGGCATTCATCTGAGAGTACTATGGGAATTGGTGGACATACTGACTGCACCCCTGGTGGAGCTCTTCAACAGGCCGCTTGAGACAGGGAGGGTACCTAGGGATTGGCGAGAGGCACATGTGGTGCCAATCCATAAAGGGGGTCAAGGGAAGTACCAGGTAACTATAGACCCATCAGTTTGACCTCAGTGGTGGGAAAATTAATGGAGAGTATACTAAAGGAATGTTTGGAGGTGTACTTGGAGGAGGTGGGAGGTCTGGATAGTCAGCAACATGGGTTTGTGCCAGGTAGATCGTGTCAAACCAATCTTGTGGAGTTCTATGAATGGGTAACATCAGAACTGGACAGGGGAAAGCCTGTGGACGTATTATTCTTGGACTTCAGCAAGGCGTTTGACTCTGTCCCCCACAATGGTTTGGTGGAGAAACTGACGGGGTTGGGAGTAGGCCCTTTGATGGTCAGATGGATTGAAAACTGGCTAGCTGGATGCACTCAGAGAGTAGTGGTTGGTTGGGGGCTCTCGAACCCTAAAGAGGTCAGTAGTGGGGACCTGGACACCCTGGAAAGGTGGGCTCACACATGGAAATTAAATTTCAATATCACCAAGTGCAAGGTGTTACATCTTGGGTGGGGAAACCCTAAACACAGGTACACCTGGAAGGGAGGCTGGAGGCCTCAACAGGGAAAAGACCTAGGGGTCATGGTGGATGCATGTATGAATAACTCTGAGCAGTGCAGGAGGCGGCTAGTAAAGCAAACAGGATGTTGGGATGCATCATAAGGGGGATCACCTCTAGGAGCAGGGAAGTGATTCTGCCGCTGTACAATGGACTGGTTAGACCACACCTTGAGTACTGTGTACAGTACTGGAGACCACACTTGAAGAGGGACATACAGCTCCTGGAAAGGGTACAGCGGAGGGCAACTAAGATGATACAAGAACTAGGGGATTTGATGTATGAGGACAGACTTGAGGAGCTCTGCCTGTTTTCATTGGAGGAGAGGAGAGATGGGGGGACATGATTGAGGGCTTCAAGTACCTCAAGGGAATAAATAGGGTAAACATGGAGGGGATCTTTAGACTAAAGCAGGGAGGTATCACCAGAGGGCATGGTTTGAAGTTGGAATGTGGAAGGGTGAGGGGGAAAAAGGAGGGGTTTTTTCACTGAGAGGGTGGTGGATCCTCGGAACGCGCTGCCTGGCGAACTGGTTCAGAAGTCCACAATGGAGGGCTTCAAGGACCTCAAGAGAGGGTGGGACAGACACAGAAAGCAGATGTATCAGATGATGGCCTGGCCCAGGGGGGAGAGGATGGATGATAGGAGTTTCTGGAACACAAGGGACGGGGAGGGCCTCAGTACCCAACTAGGGATCTGAGGTTCGAGCAGACTCGATAGACTGTAAGGCCTAATCTGCTGGCAATTAGTATGTTAGTATGTTAGTATAAGTTACAACCACTTTCTCACAAACCACAAAGGTTGTCAATTTCGCCACCCATAGGGAATAAAGGAAGCAAGAAAAACTTTCTTAGAGTGCTAAAAAGTGCTTCATTTTATTTTTAAATGCACCCTGCTTCCATGAAAAGCTGTCCATTCTTACAGCATAAAAAAGTTCCTAACGCTTTTTATGCCACCTGGTGCTTAGTCATAGGAATAACATCCAAACCATAAGGTGCCATTAAATACTTTGTGTTCTTAAAGTGCCAGTACAACATAACATACTTCTAATAGGACATACATTAAATGACCATTAAAAAAAAACAATTAAAACCATTCTCTGTACTTATCAACTGTAATGCAAAAGGCTGTTACATTATATTATTACTAGGAGTTATTTATTATAGACTATTATCAAAATTAGCTTATTTTATCAGTTTAACTTTAGTTTTAATTTTACCACTATTATTTTTGTACACCAGTGTCATCCTCCAGTTTCTCGGGGATCCAATTTGCATTCAAGTGTTTAGCAGAGGTATCTATAAAAAATAAACAGGAAATGTGAATTAACACATATATCTTGCTGTTGAAATGATTTCATACAGTGGCTATATATCATACTATAACAAATCTATTAAACAGCAGGCCACAAAAGTTATTTCTTTAAGAAAGGTTTCAAAGCAATTCTTTTATTTAGCCCTGGTCTTTCTGACCCTCCTGTAGCAAAAATCCAGTATTGTTCTCGTTTTAGCAAGACATTGTCATGGTCACCCCTTGGGCTTTTTATAGGCTTCTCAAGCCCTAAAAAAGACCAAACATGTTCCTTTGGGTTTGTCGCCTTTCCCATATGGATTGCTAGTGCATTCTTAATGTCACCACTCTTTATTGCTCTAAGGTGTTCCCCCACTCTTTCCTTCAATTTTCTTTTTGTTTTACCTATATAAAAACATCCACATGTACATGTGGCCATGTAAATGACCCCTTCTGTTACACAGGTAATGAACCCTCTAACCTTTGTCTCTCCTTTTGTTTTGGGGTTAATGAAATTCTTAGTCTGTGTCAGAGATTTACAGAATTTGCAATTACTACATTTAAAGCAACCCTCCTGTTGCCTCGGTATCCACATCCTTGTATGTTCTTGTTTTGGTTGTACTGAATGTACTAACCTGTCTTTTAGACTTTTTCCTTTCCTGTGAACATTTCTAGGTTTCATATTAGTAAGATCCCTCAAACCTGAATCCAGGCTCACCAGAAGCCAATGTTTGTTAACAATTTTCCCAGTCTCATCTGATTGTGCATTATATGTGCTTACGAAATTTATTCTGAGGTCACCTTTCTCTCTTTTTTCTGTCTTCTTTTGCATAACCTCAGATCTCACCATATTGTTTACTTCTTCTCTAGCTCTAGTAATGGTGTTTACAGGGTATTTTCTCTCATACAGTCTGTTCTCCAACTCATTAGCTCTTTTCTCATATGTTTCCTGGATACTGCAATTTCTTTTCATTCTCAAAAATTGCCCTTTTGGAATACCTGCTATGGTGTGATATGGATGACTACTGTCTGCTTGTAAAAGTGTATTTCTGTCTGTACTTTTTCTATACAGATCTGTTTCTATTCCTCCTGTTCCATCCTTTTTAATGATCAAATCCAGAAAGTTAATATGTGTGGAACTGAAGGACAATGAGAAACGTAGATTTTTATTGCTTTGTTCCAAATAATTAACAAAATCGAAGAGTTCATTCTCTGTGCCAGTCCAGATGATAAATATATCATCTATAAAACGTCTATAGATGTCTATTTTATCTCTATATGGGTTAGTCTCCCTATCTCTAATAATCTCTTCTTCCCATTTTCCCAAATACAAGTTTGCAAAATTTGGAGCAAAAGTTGCCCCCTATAGCTGTTCTTTTAACCTGTATATACTGCTCATCTGTAAAAAAGAAGGTGTTAGACATTAGTACAAATTTTGCCATATTCACTAACATTTCTGTTGGTGGAGCCTTCACATCTCTTCTGTCCAAATAATACTCTAATGCTTCAAGGCCTCCTTCATTAGGTATATTTGAGTATAAGGACTCAACATCCAATGCCACAAACAAGCTCTTTTCCTCAATTTCAGTTTCTTCTAACACAGAGAGTATATCACCTGTATCTCTTATATATGAAGGAACATTCTAGGCTACGGGTCTGATGTAATAATCAATATAATGCGACAAAAGCTCAGTTAAAGAGCCATTTCCTGGCACAATTGGGTGACCTGGGGGATTTATGAGGCATTTATGTACTTTAGGGAGGATATAGAAGCAAGCTTTCATAGGGACCTGCACATTCAAAAATGAGAATGTATCTTTAGTTATCCACACTTTTTCTTTTATTTCCGCTAGATAATTATCACTCTGTTTTTTATATTCTAATGTAGGGTCTAATGATACCTTCTCATAAAATGCTATGGTACTCAGTTGCCTATGTGCTTCTAACAGATATTTATCTGTATCCATCACAACAATTGAGCAACCCTTATATGCTTTCTTAATGGTTATATTTTTATCCTTGCCTAGTTCATTAACAGCAATTCTTTCAACTGCATTCAAGTTGTTTAGAACATTATTACCACTACTTTGCAAACTTCTGTCCAGTTCTAAGAGTTCCCTTTCACAACTTTTAGTAAAAGTCTGTAATGCTGGAGTCAGTGGTGGACAGAAAGTAGAAGGGGTTTAAATTTGCAAATATTCATTGTATCAGAGTCCCCAGATATCACAGACTCACTTACCCCTGGATCTGCGATGTTACATTCTTCTCTTCTTTTGAAAAAAGATCGCAGCCCAAGGTTCCTTGTTAATTTATGGCAGTCCACTATTGTATCAAATAGGTCAAATCTCTGCTGTGAGACGAAAGAAAGGCCTTTATTTAAGAGTCCTATTTCTATTTCTGTCAATTTTCTAGAAGAAATATTAATTACATTGTTTATTGCTGGCCTCTTTTCATGTTGTCTCTCAAATTCCATCCTCTTCTCCCTCTGTTTCGATAAATGCCACCTCCTCCTCTTCCCGCCCCCCCCATCCTTTTTTTGGGGCCTGGTTGTAATTTAAGCGTTGGCTCTGTCTTGGGCTTTCTGGTGTCCTCCCATTGTCTAATTCTACAGTATATTCTTTTTCTCCTAGATATGTGTCTTCTAGACTGCTTAACTCTTCTCTTTGTGTTTCATCATGTTTGTTGTTAAGGATGGGTCTGGTACGTGTACATTCATGTGTTCTTGGGCTTGTGTTGAATCTTGCTTTCTTACCCCACTCGAAAACATTGCCACTTAAATAGTCATTAGCATCTTGATCAAACTTAGATTTTTTTATATCCTGGATTTTTTTTATCATATTTTATTAGACTTTGTTTAAAACTCTGGCAAAATTCTTCATATAGTGGGTGATCACTATATTTATTCAAAACTTCTTCTTTTATTCTTATCTCCTCCTCTGTCTCTATTTGTATCATTGCATTTTCCTTTAAAATCAGTTCCATATATTGTTTACTGGCCTCGTGGCTTATTTTTGCCATTTTTCCAAAAAGCCTTCCCTTTGCAAACCAAATGAGTTTTTTTTTTAAATTTGTAATCCTCGCATGCACGCTCAACTTCCAGATATGCTTTTAGTGAGATTTTTTCCCAGTACAACCTCTTAGCCCTAAACGCTACTCTTTCAAACTGCTGAAATGCTTGTTTTATATTAATAGGGCTCACCTCAGGACTCTCGATCTTCTTTAGAAGCTCCGCAAAGGTGTCCATTCCTGTTTCCAAGTTACTGAAGATTAAGTCCTTAAACAAAGTGTTTTCTCCTGAGTCTCTGCTGTGAGCGTTTCCTGCTCTTCCGGCTGTATTCTTTCCATTACCGGATGCCATTTAATTTGCCCGCTCGCTCCTTTGATATTTTTCACAACATTCGTGGTGTCCGTCTTTTACCTATAAAGACTACAGCCATTGTACTGGTAAAATATTCCTTATCCATTGGCTTTTTAAAGCGGTTGTACTTTTTCTTCAATTCCTGTGCAAAATCGGCCTCAGTAACACATAAAGATTTGGAAACAGGATTCAGGCCTGCACTCAGGAACTGTGCTTGGTGAAAACAAGTAAACCAAAAAAGTCAGATGCCAGCACAAGTTACAACCACTTTCTCACAAACCACAAAGGTTGTCAATTTCGCCACCGGTAGGGAATAAAGGAAGTGCTTCCTTTATTCCCTATGGGTGGTGAAATTGACAACCTCTGTGGTTTGTGAAAAAGTGGTTGTAACTTGTGCTGGCATCTGACTTTTTTTGGTTTACTTGTTTTCGCCAAGCACAGTTACCAGGTGCAGGCCTGAATCCTGTTTGCAAATAGTATGTTAGTATGTTAGATTAGTCTGACATGACATACCCCCTGTGAAACCATGCTACCAGTGGTTCTGCAGCCCTTTTGCCTCCAGGTGCTCCACAAACCTCTTATTCACTAGTGTCACCATTAACTTCCCCTCCACTGATGTGAGACTGACTGGCCTGTAGTTGCTGGCATCCTACCTACTGCTGCTTTTATGCAGAAGGACCACATCAGACTTCAAATCCCTTCTGTACCTTCTCCATCGAAATGGACTTGTGTCCACTCCCCCCCCCCACTGCTTACTGCAGCATGCTGGTCCATCCTCCCCCCACCCTCTACTGTGAAGACTGAGTAGAAGTAATCATTTAGTATTTCTGTTTCTCTTGATCTTCTTCTGTGCAGTCCCCCCTGCCCTTCTGAGTCTCACTATCCCTTCTCTTGTCTTCCTCCCCCCACCACATACCTGAAGAAGGTCTTGTCCCCTTTTTTGACCTCCTTAGCTATCCTCTCCTCTGTTAGTGCTTTAGCTGCCATCACCCTCCTTCCTGCCTCCTTTTGTTTTGCCAGATATACCTCCCTGTCATCATACTTCTGTGTCTCCTGGTACTTTCTAAATACTGTTTTCTTCTCCTTTACTGCCTTTGCACCTCCTTAGAGAATTATAGAGGCCTCTTCCTCCTCTTTCTGTTGCTCACTTCCTTCAAAAAGTATGCTGTATCCGGCCCGGTGGTACTGAGGGTTGAGGCGCTGGATGCCACACCTCGCGCTGTGCGGCGACCCAGGTTCGAAGAGCAGGCTCGGTTCATCAGGGGTCGGTAGGGGAGGACTAAGATTGAGCATCGGGAGACAGCTCTCTCAGTCCTGGGGTGAGCTGAGGACTTTACACTGTGCTGCAGTAATCCCTGGGGACGCCCGGAGGTACCGCAAGCAATGGTGTAACTGGGGGGGGGGGACCGCAGCAGACGTCTGCACGTATGTGCAATGTCATTGCATGTCCAGGTTCCCTATGGGAGAAAGAACAGGGGAAAATATGGCAGCATGATTCTGCGGTAGCTTGATGGCTGCAGCTCTGCTGGCCGACAATGCCTGGAGGCATGTGCAGGTACTGGTTTCCTCACCGGGTGTGGGGGCCATGGGGGGGCCTCTTTCATAGGTGTAGCTGCATCTGCCAGCTGGGCATGTGAACTTCGGGGTCGGCAGCGGAGTGGAGCGGTGGCTGGATTGGAAGCAGGGACTGTGGCTGCAAGGAGGTAAAAACTGTTAAATGAAAAAAAAAAAAGCATGCTGTTACTCACCTTAATTTTTTTCCATTGAACCTCCACTCCCGCTCTGCCTCCCCTTCCCCCATGAGGCATTCTCTGAGGCACTTTCCCATTTCATTAAAATCTGCCCTTCTGAAGTCCAGGACCCTACTCCTAGTGTTTTTTTCCTGTACTATCCATATGCTAAACCACACAGTATAGTGATCACTTGTACCCAGGGGACTACCTAATATGACGTTAGTAATGCTGTCTCTGTTTTTAAGTACCAGGTCCAGTACTGCCCTGTCCTTAGTGGGTTCCAAAACCAGCTGTCTGAGAAATGCCTCTTGTATGGCGTCAAGGATGACCCTACTTCTTGATGGAGCAGTGGTTAGAGTGCTCCAGTCTACATCTGGCAGATTAAAGTCCCACGTTATCAAAATGTCCCCCTTGCTGGCCATTTTGCTAATAGCTGTCCCCAGTGCTCTGTCTATATTCCCCCCTGTATCAGAGGCCTGTACACCACCCTTATGTGGATAACTGCCCCAACCCTGTCTTTAGGCTGACCCATGGTACCTCCAACCCTTCAAAGTCTCTTTGTTGCTCCTGTATCCCAGTGGCCCATATACCCTCCTTCACATATAAAACAACCCATCTGCCTTTCCTCCCTGACCTGTTCTTCTGGAACATGGTGTAGCCTGACATGGCCACTTCCCAGCTGTGATTGTCCAAACACCATGATTCTGTAATGGTCACCAGATCCCAGTCTTCCTCATAATGATTGTCTCATGGTCGTGTTTCCCAGACTCCTCATGTCGGCAAACATGGCTCTCTATTCTCTTTGTCCCGCTCTCCCTCTAACCTGCCTCTCCTTACTGTTCTCTGTCCCCTCTGTTAACCCACTCCTGCCCTCATCTGCTAATCTTAGGGTAGCTGGTTCATTCTACTGGGGTGTCAAACAGACAAGGCATACTGATGAGTCCTGGTAGGATGAAACACGTGTCCATGTCTTCTGTTGGCACCCTTTGCAAACTGTGTGAGAGGCCTTTTGGCACCATGCATTTCTGCTTAAAGTTGAACCAGCATAATATTCTGTGGTGATTTGCATATGCAGCCCATGATGCTTTGCATTGTGGGGGCATGTGTGATTTTGTGTTTCTTTGAAACTTGGCTTCCTGGCCACATGCCCTTTGGGGTAACCATTGCCTCAGTGCTTGCGCACAGAGGTTCTTTGTCATATATATATATATATATATATATATTTGGTGGTGTTCCCACTCATAGGAATAATTAAATTAAGTGATACAGTATTTAGGGATAGCCATTGGCTGGTCTGTTTATAAAGCTGGACACCACATGTGCCAATAGATGCTGTAATAACACAGTTGTCATGGTAACATGCTCGGGGATCTGCTGGCAGCAATATCAGTTGGTTCTTTTAAATGGAGGTGCCTATCGGTAAAGAAGGGAGAGTCGATTGTAATGTACTGGCTGCTTCAAATGCCATTTATGGATTAAATCAGACGGGGTACATTTTAACTGCAGACTAGAAAGTCTGTTCCTGTTATTTTCCGGGATCTTAAGGGGGAGGGGATGGCGACAGCACGATATGCCAGTAGTTGGGGATGGGGTCAGGATGAGTGAGTGACATTGCAAGTGTCTGCAACACATGCTGGGGGAGTGGGTAAAAGTGGGTGAGTGACGCCCATCAGAGGCAATGCCAGAAGCTGGGGGGGGGAGTAGATATAATTGCTGAAGGTAGAGCTAATTGCTGAAGTCAGCTGTAGAGGCAGGCACTGAGGAATTTAAATTCCCACACCGTTCGCATCTGCGAGCATAGGGCGAGCATTGTGAGTGGTACAAGCGCCACTCCATATAGGAAAAGTGTTTAGAAGTATAGTGTGTGCCTCTGTTTTATTCATACTGTAGGTAATGAGAGGGTCTAGGGGTTTGATCTTTACCAGATTTTATCCTTAAATGTTTTGATATGTTAGTAATGGTTCATAAGCTACTATATAGAGAGTCGCATTACAAACTGGATATAGGTTGTATTATCCTACTTGTGTGTTAACGGTAGGAGTATTTAGATTGTCTAACTGCTTTTTAGTAGCTATAATCTTTTTAAACTAGTGATGTGCCAGGGTTATTTGGGGGGGCCGGCCGGGGAGGGCCAGAACAGTGTATGGGGCATCCCTTCTGCATGACTTATGGCCCTTCACTTACCTCTCAGTTTCTGATGACGTGCAGATAGCACGAAACTGGTTGGGATCATTTGCTGTTGAGTCATTTGGCTGATTTTGGCATCTGCTTTTTACATTTAATAAATATATGCCTGTTTTGATGCCCAGTGGAGGAGTGCTGAGTTTGCTGTACACATTCAAGTTGAACCAGCATAATATTCTGTGGTGATTTGCATATGCAGCCCATGATGCTTTGCATTATGGGGGCATGTGTGATTTTGTATTTTCTTTGAAACTTGGCTTTCTGGCCAATGCCCTTTGGGGTAACCATTGCCTCAGTGCTTGAGCACAGAGGTTATTTGTCCTTTAACTTGTTTTTTGTTTTAATTGGGTTCACCACAACATAACCCAGATAGACCATCTTAGGGTAGCTGGTTCATTCGCCTGGGGTGTCAGACAGATGAGGCATACTGATGAGTCCTTGTAAGATGAAACATATGTCTATGTCTTTTGTTGGCACCCTTTGCAAAGTGTGTGAGAGGCCTTTCGGCACCATGCATTTCTGCTTAAAGTTGAACCAGCATAATATTCTGTGGTGATTTGCATATGTAGCCCATGATGCTTTGCATTATGGGGGCATGTGTGATTTTGTATTTTCTTTGAAACTTGGCTTCCCGGCCAATGCCGTTTGGGGTAACCATTGCCTCAGTGTTTGAGCACAGAGGTTCTTTGTCTCTCATCTACTATGTTGTCTTTCTGTCTTCCCTTCTTCCCATCTTTTCCAATTGAAGTTCATCCTCCAGATGTGCCTGTCCTGTCCTTCCCTTTACTTCCATCAACCTCTCATCTTCCCTGTTGCACTAGTCTGGGGGGGCAATCTCTGCCTCTCTAAGTCTTTCTGCCCCCCCCCTGGCCAGTTTTAATGCTCATCAAAGCAGCATTTAAACTTTTCATCCAGAACTGCCATGCCCCTCCTGGATGGATGGAGGCCATCTCCCTTGTACAGACCTCCATCCCACAATGAGTGACCCCAGTCCCTGATGTGGCCAAAGCCCTCCTTGCACCATGCCTAAAATCACTTGTTGAAGGACCTGGTGCAGAGTTCCCTAGCCTTCCCCCAACTGTGCATGAGTAACACCTCAGTGAAGGCCACTGTGCAAGCTATCTGCTTCAGGCCCTTCCCCTACTCCCTAAACTTACCTTGCACTGCCTCTACAGCTTCCCTTGCCAGATCATTCATCCCCAAATGGACAACAACATACAGCTCCCTAACTTCCCATTCCTACCTGGTGAGCTCCAAGATCCACCCTCCAGTCCTCCCCACCGAAGCCCATAGAATGCAGCATACTACCCTGTCCCTCCCTTCCCCTGGCCCCAACTCAGTCCTCCTGACTATGGAATGTCCCACCAGCAGCTGTCTCCTCCTTGGCTGGGGACACTTCAACCCTCCTTGTGGCCTGCTCCTTTAGGGACCCCCTCCTCCTCCTCCTCCTCCTCTCTTACTTCTGCCTCGGGTGCCTATTGATATGATATTACAGAAAGTTAATACAGTAGCCCCTCACAATAATGAATGGCTTTGGAGTCATAATGTACATTCATTATAGTAAGCTGCTCATTAAACCAAGGGACTCTGATTAGTATTTGTGTCTGCCTTTGTGGTTAGCACAGGATGCTTATCTTTGTGCCTTTTGTAATGTTTGTAGTGTTTTTGTGCTTTTGGTTTTAACTTTGGGATACTTTTCTTTAATGAAATCTTTATTAAATATTTATTTAAACCAGGCTTAAAAGAAAATTTTTTTATTTAAAAAAATCGTTCATCTTCGTTTGCCGTTTTGCATTGCTTTGTCCTGCGATGTCTTTGGCAAATGATATTAGGTGACTAAGTTGGACAGTCTTCACAGGGTTGACTTCTTGAGTCTGAAGCCATGACAGGCCTACCTCAAGCCCCTTGATGGCTTCACGGTTTGTTGGAAGCTCGTCTTCTGTCTCATCTTCATCCTCATCCTCGGACTCACCAGAGTGTGCATCAGAGCCTTCTCTCAGTACAGCACCTTGAATTCCTCATCAGTCAGGCACTCACTAGTGGTGATGCAGTCATCATGTGTGAGCCACTCTTCAATGATGACCTCTGCATTCTCTTCTTTGGCTGCTGGCAATTGTAGTGTTATTATGAGTGTCACAATCTTAGCAGTGTCATCGGCGTCATCCTCCTCAGGTGCATCAGGTTGTTCATTAAAATCTGCATCAAGGGTGGTGGATCAGCAGTTAGCGATTGTACTGGCTGACTCTGTGTCCCACGCCTTGCCCACCAGATTCGCTACATCCCGGAAACAGTTTCTTTAAGAATTCAGTAACACAGGCACCGCTAACTGCAGCTACCAAATCCTCTGCAGACGTTTTCGGTGCAGTTTTTAAAATGTCTGTCAATGCAGAAATCTGTAATTGACCTAAAGCTTTTGATTTTTATAGATTGACAGACAGCTACAATAAGTGGAGCAGAAGCTGAGCAGAAGCTTGTCATGGTGAGCGACATTACCGGGCAAGAGTACAGTACAGGTAAGGGTACAGGTACGGTTACTGACATTGGCATTCACTGTACTGCATTGCGACAGAGGCAAGGGGGATAACAGGTACAACAAAACCAACTCTGCCACAATGTTTTTTTTTGATAGGAAAGAAAAATTGTGAGTACGATTACTGACACTAAACCCCCTAAAAATCATGGGCGCCAAGACGAACATACGTTATAACCGATAGTTTTGTATAATGAGGTTCATAATAACGAGGACCTGCTGTATTTCTTAGACTATGCATTATCAGTATTGTCTGTTGGGAATGCCTTATGTTTAATTCTGTTAGTAACATTTTTAGATGTTTTTTTTCAAATTATTAATGAAATAGCAGGATGTGAAAACTCTTTGTTCAAATGGGAGTGCTGAAAAAGGGAGGCTTTTATTTCTGGCACCCTATATAGACAGCCATATTAATAGTTATCTTTGCTTATGTGACAGGCGGAGAATGGACAAAATGTATATTGGGGATGGAGGATGGGGGTAGTGATTTACTTAACAGTACTGGTGTTGTCATTGCTTCCAATATAAAAATCCAAATTTGTTCTTATAGATATGGCACAAAGGGAATTATATTTGCCTCACTTAATGTTTGTTAATGGACAAAATACACCAGATTAGGAGGGCCAGCATATTAAATTACTTGCTAAAGTCTGAAGCAAATAGTATTTGCCTACAGGAAACTCATTTAGGAACTAGTCAAACAATCAGAATGTAAAGGAAATGGATTAGTGATATATATATTTTTTTCGACCATAACACAGAGTTGAGGGGTTATGATTTTGATGAAAAAAGGTTAGAATTTTCAATTTCAGAAAAAATTTAAAGACTTAGAAGGAAGAAGAAGAATTTTAAAAGTTTAGTAAATAGGATACCTATAACAATTGGATCACCATATGGCCCATTTAATAGGTATGCTGATTTTTGTTTTTTTATCTAAAATTACTGAAGGCCTAGTAAAACTCCAAGCAGAAAACATGATCTTACCTGGAGATACGAACACAGTGCTGCAACCCCTCTTAGATAAATCATCTAAACCAACCCAAGGAAATTATAATCTAGCTTCAAAATTACTGCACTTTATTACTGAGCAGGAATTAATAGATCTCGAAAGAACACAATATCCAAATGAAAACAAGCATTTGTCAATGCCGAATGTTTGCTTGCTGGTATTGGCATTGGAAGTGCAGGGGGTTAGAGAGATGCATAGTAGGAATGGCAGTGAAGTAGTGAACAGACGCCAACCCCAACCCCTACCCTGCAGAGACTGACAGGCATTGGGGTGTACCTTTTGGTCAGCCATAATGCACACGTCATTCCACCTCACCCCACCCTGCAGACAGTGACAGGTGTCACGGTGTGCCTTGGGGTTTTCGGCTCTTACGCTCACCCAGTTCCATAAGGAAATAAGGTGAGATGGGTGCAGTATAGGAGAATGGGGTGAACGTTAGGGCCAAAGACCCTAAAGCACACCTCAATGCCGGTCAGTGAATTCAGGGTGGGGGTGGAATGGCGTGAGCATTACGGCTGAGAACCCCAAGCCACACCCTCAACGCCTGTCAGTCTGTACAGGGTGGGGCGCTAACAGTTGGAAACCCTAATGCCCCAGGCGTTTGTTGGTATTTTCATTCAAAATTTTCAACATAGGCTTTTCAGAACCTCCCCTCTTGAACAGTGGCACTGAGATTTCATTAATCTGTTCCAAAGCTTGAATTCACACAACGACTGCACCATTCTGCACCACAGGCGCAAAAACACTTTTTGGGCAGGATGCAAAAAATGACAGTTGTACTGTTCATAAGGAGGTGTGCAAAATGGGCAATGTTGAAAATTTTGAGTGGGAATATTACAAATTTGTAAAGTTACGAGTGTGCGTGGAAACTGCACAGTGCACGCTCGTAACATAGTCCTTTTATGAACTTTTGTCACCAAATTTTCAATATAGGCATTTTAGGACTTCTGCTCCTGAACAGTGTCACTGTGATTTTCTTAATCTGTCTCAAAGGTGACTGTGCTATTCAGTGCCGGAAGTGCGAAAACACATTTCGGCCAGGATGTGAAAAATGGCAGCTGTACTGTTCATAAGGAGGTGTGGAAAAATGCCAATGTTGAAAATCTGGAGATGAAAATATTACAGATTTGCAAAGTTACGAGTGTGCATGGAAACTGTGCAATGCGCACTCATAACTCAGTAATTTTTTGGAATTTTTTCACCAAATTTGCAACATAGTCTTTTTGAGAGTCCACTCTGTGAACAGTGACACTGTTGTTTCATTAATCGGTCCCGAAAGATGCCCCTGTAAACAGAAAAATGGTCCTACAATGTTTTTTTTTTATTTTTGTACCTGTGGAAAAAGGAAACGGTCCCTCGGCAGTCTCCCCCCCTCCACAACCAGCACCCACCACTGCCGCACCCTGCCTCCCCACACACACCTCACCCCATACTTACCTCGCGGAGTCCGGCGCGACGATCTTTGGTGGACGGAAACACGTCTGCACTCTTCAAAGTTGATCATGAACTGAGGAAATGCCGGTGAGCTGTATGGAATAAATAGGGGCTTTTCAACTTTGATGCATATCTCAGGCATTATTTGGAATTTTGGCACCAAATTTTCAACATGGGATTTTGGGGACCCCTCCTCATGACTTCTAGCACTGTCATGACATTATTCTGTCCCAAAAGGTGATTTCGTGGTCACTGCGCAGAATCACCTTTCTGGACTGAGTAATGAAATGACAGTGCCACTGTTCATGAGGGGGGCTCTCAAAAACTCTATGTTGCAAATTTGGTGACAAAACTCCCAAAAATGTCTGTTTTACAAGTGTGTGTGTTGCGCTGTTTCTATGCATGCTCGTAGCATCATGAATTTGTAATATTTTCACTCCAGATTTTCAAAACTGCCATTTTCCATACCTCCTGATGAACAGTACAGCTGTCATTTTACATATCCTGCCTGAAATGTGGTTTTGCGTCGGCGAAAAGTAGCGCGGTCGCCGTGCGGAAAATCACTTTGCGGTACAGCTTGAGGAAATGACGGTGACACTGTTCATGAGCAGAGGTCCTAAAATGCATATATTGAAAATCTGGTGCTGAAAGTCCATAAAATGACTGCGTTGCAAGCCTGCATTGTGCAGTTTCCAAGCACCCTTGTAACTTTGCAAATTTGCAATATTTTCATGCCAGAATTTCAACACTGGCATTTTTTCACACCTCCTTATGAACAGTACAGATGTCATTTTTCACATCCTGCCCAAAATGTGTTTCCGCACCTGTGGTGCACAATGGCGTGGTCGCTGTGGGAAATCAACTTTTGGGACAGATTATCAAAATTGCAGCACCACTGTTCATAAGGGGAGGTACCAAAATGCCTATGTTACAAATGTGGCTACCAAACTCCCAAAAATAATTGGGGTACGGACGTGTGTTGCACAGTTTGTATGCATGCTCATTGCTTTACCAATATTTCATACTGTCATTCTAGATTTTCAGCGTTGCCATTTTTTTATGCCTTCTCATGAACAATACAGTTATCATTCTCCACATCCTGCCCAAAAATGTGTTTTCATCCTTCTGTCGCCAAATGGCACAGCCGTTGTGCAAAACCACCTTTCAACTAACAAAGTGATTGTGCCGCTTTTCATGAGGTGGCCTGACAAGCAGCCCATGTTGAAAATGTGGAGTGAAACTACCACCACATGCCTACAGTGTTAGGGTTTCCAGCTGTAACACCCCACCAGGTACAGACTGACAGGCGTCAGGGGTGTGACTTGAGATCATCGGCTGTAATGCTCATGCCATTCCACCCCAACCCCCACCCTACAACCACTGACAGGCATCGTGGTGTGCCTTCGACTGTTCGGCCACAAAGTTCACCCCGCACTCCTATACTGCACCCACATCAGTGTATTTCCTTATGAAATGGGGTAAGTATAACACCCAGAGACCCCAAAGCACACCACGACACTTGTCAGTGTCTACAGGGTAGGGTAAGGTACAATGGCATGAGCGTTATAGCTGTCGACCCAAAGGCACATCCCAATGCCTGTCACTCTCTACAGGGTGGGGGTGGGGTTGGCGTCACTTCAATACTTCACTGCCATTCCTATTATGCATCTCTAGTTCTGGCACTACCAATGCCAATGCCAGTGTGACAACATTCGGCATTGACAAATGCTTGTTTTTTATTAGTTATTGTTAGCACTGAGCACTTCTAGACTTGTTACACACATATGTGAACAAGTGTATGCACTAATGGTGATACTGTGTCTTTAACTGCACCTTTTTTAATAACTCCTGGTGATGAACTGGTCATCCTCCTCATGACGCATTAGTGTGCGAAATGGGTATTGACTTTAGAAGCTACCTGTGTGTGTACTTGTGCCGGTATGTAATTTTTAAACTTCATTAAAGATGCCCATTTGAAATTCAATGGAGTGGTGCTGCTTTTGCCTTTCTCAACATACATTATGGCCTACAGAAGCAAAATGCCTCTGTTTCCCCATATAACCATTCTACAGCTATGGGGACAAGACCCTGTAAATGGCTACAGTTTCATGTAAAATACACAAATCCCTGTAGATCTGGATGCCCTGCCTTACCTATGCCGCATGAATCTGGGAGCCATGCTGAAGCCACACACACACACCGTCCACTGCACACCCATCCTTTTCTTGGCCATTGCACAGGACACCTACCTCTGTTCACCTGCAGTTCAGCTGTGGTATCTAGGTGGTGAACTGTGCTCCTTAATATCCAAGCGCAATTAGACATGATAATGTAGGCATACCTGCCGGTAATGACATGCAGATGGGGTTGTTTGCCCACAGACTACAAAATGATGTCAGTTGCATACCCTAGGTGAATATTACAGTTTTGCCTGCTGCACTATCTTGGTTTGCACTAGTGCACTGCCACTGCACTGCACTGCACCAGTGGTTGCACGTCTTTGGGCCATGGTGCAGGCATGATGTCATGTGCCACCTCTGACATCATTATACTACATAGAAGTGTGTGTCACACCAGTGCACAAGCATGTTGCACAGTGTTGTGCTGCACCGCATGGTACATGCACATCCGACGCACATACCACCTCATGCTGGCCACATGTCCCTGGGCCAGACCCCACCCCCGCATATGTGTATTTTACAGCATAATGGGATGTAGTGCTATGCTAAGTCAACTACATGCTGTACAACACCCAGACAGGCATGAAACAGGAAGCAACATGGTTACACTGCTCTGCCAAGTAGAGGGAACGCCGTGGCTGAGTGGTGATGCAGGGCTGTCCAGCAGTGGGACCACAGATGGTCCAACATAGCACTGGGCAGTCTGGTTGACCTTGTAGAGGTCAGGGAGGACCAGCCACTGGGGGAGGTGGCAGGGGCAGACGGGCTCCACAGGGAGGTGTGGGTGTCAGTGGGGTGGTGCCTCATGTGCGGGACAGGAGTCATACACACTGAGGACCAGTGCAGGCATCACTTTAATGACCTGTAGAGAAGGGAGGTGCATTGCCTGTGGGAACTGCTGGCCATGGTGGATAGGTGAGTACAATTGGTTGTATGGATGGTATGTGTACTGGCCTGTGTGCAGGCATGTGACATGGTAGTCTGCGATAGGCCTAGACCCCCAAGGCACTGTGCACATCACCTGTGTGCCCCTGGTGTTTCCCTGTGTGCTATGGGACATGCCCCACTGGATGGCCTGTCAAGACGTATGTAGCTGTCAGGGCCCCCTGTCCTATGGGACGTCCTTGTGCCCTGTACATGGCTGGCCCTTCCATGGTGGCATGAGGCATGCACCTGCCTTGGCTGCATGGTTGTGGGCCACCACAGTGACATGGAGGGAGTGTCAGGGGCATAACATGCCCATGTATAGTGACATGACACAGAAAGCAGGGACTGTGTACAGGGTACAGCAACCTAGACATGTCAGTGCCCATTGCCATTTATGACCAGGGAGGTAGTCACATGTGTCCTACCTGTAGCAGGACATGGATGTGGCCACTGTCAGTGTTGTATGCACTGTCAGTACTATGTTGCATGGTCACAGGTAAGCATCTGCTGGGTACACCATAGGGTGCTATGGTACTGCACTGGGGTCTGGACATGTACTGGACACTGTATGGGCCCACACTTACTGTATGCTAGCCCCTCCCACTATTGTGCCAGTATGCCGTGCTCACCCTTGTTGTGTGTTATCTGATGCACCTTGCATACCCAAGCGTACCAGGCCTGGACAGGGTCTGTGGCCAACCTGTGTGGTCTGTGGTACAAGGGCCAGGGGGCTGGCTGGATGTGGCCACTACATGGGCTGGTGTACAGTGTGGTAAGTCCTACCAAACACAGGGGGAGGTACCATAACTTCTGTGCCCGTGCCAAGGCACACATGTGTGTGGTGCCACAGGTGGTGCTACAGGTACCTTGCAGCCCTGCCCGGCCTGTCCATCCTTATCATGTATATATGGTGTCTGGTGCACGGTAAAGGAGTATGGGTGTGAATACTGAGTAGTGTGTATGGAACAGTGCACTGTGCACTACTGCGGGATGCTGACACACCTCCCATTCCCACCTCTGTAGCTCTCAGTGGTGAACTGGCCACAGTCCTGGACAGGGGCACACACCAGCAGAAGCAGTTGCTCTGGAGAGAGGCATGCACAGGGTCGCCAGGCTATGACAGGGCCCATGGTGGTGCTGCACAGGAGGTGCATCCAGGTAAGTACTCTGCACTGTGCGTCACTTCCAGGGTTTCATGTGTATACATATAGGTGCCATGACAGGTGGTGCTGCTAATCCCATGGCCCTACCACTTTCATAGGTGTTAGGGCCCTATCTGTTGTTTTACTCATGACTATATATGACACTGATGGAGGGTGCTTTCCAGAGAATTACTTACATAGCACTGTCTGTGTGGCATGGCAGGTGTCAGTGGCAAGAGGGACAGGGACACTCCTGGTTTTGTGGCTGGGTGTGGCAGGGGTCCTGTCCTGGTGGGTCATGGCACAGTGGGCAGATGTAACCAGTGGAAACAATGTGCCTGGCCTTGGAGGTTACAAGGTACAGAGTCTTGAATAACTTACTGTAAAATCCTCTTTTGGTTGTGTCCCCCCCCAACTATTACACCAAAGTTATTCCACTGACATCAAGTAGAATTATATCTTTTTAATTTGTCACTCTGTACAAACCAACTTCCAGATTGTTGGAAAACAGCTGTGGTAATTTCATTACATAGTGCTGGGAACAAACAGATAATCATGAACTAGAGGCCAATTTCTGTTTCATCTGCACTGGCGAAATTATTATAGAAACTACAAAAAACAAAAACAAAAACAAAGTGCAGTGTCCTAAAAGGAAACGTATGGGCACACCAAATGTCTCTATAAATGCAGAAATAACTTTAATAGTGATAAAAAGCCATCTTAACATAATGACCTGTGTATGCAAATTGTAATCACATGCAAATCATTGTGTAGAAGTCAGTTGCTTGCAAAGAGACAATACAATTTTGTAACCTCTTGACCCCTTAGAAACACAAGACAGTGGCTAAACAGATCATTACAGACCTCAT
Organism: Neoceratodus forsteri; assembly: GCA_016271365.2. Lineage (NCBI taxonomy): Eukaryota > Metazoa > Chordata > Ceratodontiformes > Ceratodontidae > Neoceratodus > Neoceratodus forsteri. The sequence continues at coordinate 428,356,007 of CM028138.1, forward strand.
GTAACAGCTTTTGCAAATGCCGCCAGACAGCTGGAAAGTGCTGAGCTTTCAATAGGTGAACTGCACCTTTCTCAGGGTTCTGAAGAAGGTGGAGTTCGTGGAAAGCTCAGCACTTTCGATGTCATGAGTACCGGGAGGTAAAGACACCATGGCATAAAGCAGCCTGTTTGGAACTAGAAAAAAAGAAAGTTTTCTTTGTTATAAAGGAATTGTGTTGCACAACTTGAGCCCTGGCTGCTATTACCCGAATGTATGCACCATGAACTCCAAATTATCATGAGATGACATGAGGTGACATAGTCTTACATTTTAAATTTGTCTGAAAAAAAACTGTCCAGGGCATTTGCAAAAGCTGTTACATAAGGTCTATATTCTCCTTTTAGAAGACTGCACTTCAGTGCTTTTTTTTTACTTTTATGCAGCCTTGGATGGAGCTCCATGCTTTTGTGTAGCACGGGGCCCTGTCCCCACTAAGCACAGTTTATGAAAGTTTCTGAATATATTTCTGAAAATATATTTTTTTCATTTCCGTGCTTGAGCATGGTTGTTGGAGCATCCAGGCTGGGCTGACACTGCGCTTGCCTGAGTGAGTTCCCAGGCATGAGTGCAGGAATACCACAAAGACTTGGGAGTACTGCAAAGCATGCCGAGGTACTCACCACCAGGTACAGTATCCAATAATGGGGAAGGTGGAATTCAAACTGGGAGCTCTTTCTGAGTTCTGGAATGCTAGTAAATTATGTCATCTCTCTTTTTGAGTCACCAAAATGAGGAAAGAAGTGTTAACATGCTGCCATAAACTATGTTAGAGCACAGATCAGCTTCACTCTGCTGTTAACACAGTTTAAGGCAACCGTGTTGGGTTAAAACCATGCTAAAACCTCTCTTTGACTAGGGTTTTAGCATGGTTTTGTAATACAGTTTTTAGCATGGTTTAACTGTGCTACAGTGTGGATGCAAATCTTTTAAACTGTTTAACAGAGTTAAAACAGTTTGAAAGTCCCAGTGTGGACCGGGCCTATGACAACGTGGATGAAGGATTACCACCACACCCGTTCAGGGCACCGGCATTAGTGCACCCATCATTAGGGTGCCAAATATCAAACTTTACCACCCCTTCCCTGAGGTCCACCCTTCCCCAGAGTTGGAATGCTTAGTTAGGGTGTGACTGGGAGGCACAGCCCGGCGATCAGCGAAATTGCGGACTGGTGCCCTAATGATGGGCGCACTATCGCTGGCTTGTTCCGAGGGTGGAACCAAGGATTACTCACTGAGGCTATTTTTATTAACCTGACCAAGGCCTTCAACCTGGTAAACTACCCCCATATAAATAAAAAAAATTAGCAAATTTAGGCATATGGATTTATACATTAAAATGGTTTGAACACTATTTAAGAAAACGGAAACAGGTGGTAAAAAATAGGTTCTGAGAACCGTAAGTGGAATGACCCAGTATTAGTTACCCAAACCCAAACTTGGTAGCCAAATGTGTGGGAAGCATCCTGATTTATTTTATACTAGCTCAAGAGCAAACTTCAACCCCAGTTATGGGATTTCACATGGCTCCCACAATATTATGAGTTTCACTGAGCAAGAAAGGTTTACAATTAACTGCAGTATATCACTCAATACAAAAGAACATGCAATTATTCATTTGACTTTTTATTAAGCAGCATATGTTTGAAAAGCAAAAAAGAAAACAATTAACATATAAGCAATTAGCAAGTAATTATGCAAGTAGAATGGTACCTTTTTGTACACATTAGTACAACCTTGATAGTAACACCCTTTGGGGGAGGGTATGCTGAATTCGTTTCTTTGCAGCTTGCAACAATGTGGAAACAGTTTGTACAATTTTTCTTGAGAAGCACAGCATCAATCAAAGTTGGTATGAGGTGGTGTACTGGTGGTAAGCTGGCCTCTGTAGTGGATGAAACATAGCAACAGGCATAGTCCAGATAGCAACAGTTTAACAGTTCTTAGCAACAGCTACAGTAGGTGCACACCTCTCTGCCACTCTTAGCCTTCTGTCCCCCAGGTAACACATATTTCCAGTCCCTTTCACTTGCCAAATATCAAGACATTACATAGGCTATTAGCTTTAGGAAGTATTGTTTGGCAAGTGCTCAGTCTTAAAATAGCTGTGTTACCTGGTTTCAGCTCTGGACTCAGGCATCTTCAGGCTTGTTTGAGGTGAACACCTCCTGGAGGTACTTCACTGTAGGTGGGCTCCTGCTTCTATGTGCGTGGGAAGACATATGAAGACTAAATGTTCATTTTCTTCCTTCTGTTAGCTGTGGTTTGGTGTTAGGATGTTATGGTATTGTTAGATGTTGAAAATGCCACTTGATAAAATGGCAGCAAGATGTTCAGAAAATGCCACACGTACATGCACATACCCCAGTGCCCTGGTACTAGTTATTTTAGAAAATGTTCATACGTTATACACTACAATGTCCACGGAGCAGCATCCCTCTCCCTACATCACCAGACCAAGTGGTGATCACATGTACTTTGTTGACAATCCACCAAGAAACATTTGATGAACATGTTTTTGCCGAAGTCTGCATAATGGTGTCTGAGCTTCCCTCTAGTTTCTTAGAGCTTTTAACACTTTCAGTTAGGCAATTAATGATATACATATAATAAGAGCATCATACCAATACAATATTAACAGGGCTTTTAAGTCACACTGTTGTTACAAAAACACATCTCAGTTATTTTACAAGGTGTGAATTATGTATTATATGAAATAAATGTTGTAGCAGTTTCACACATTGACTTTGTAATATGACCACTAGAGGGCACTCATGCAATGCATTATTAATGTACCTGTTAAACAGAAACATAGACTTTGACAGCAGATAAGGACCGCTTGGCCCACCTAGTCTGCCCATTTCTCTACCTAGAGGATAAGCTGCAGATCCTATTTAACCAACAGCCTATTTCTTCCTACCCTCCACAAAAATTGCCTTATGTCTGTCCCATGCATTCTTGTATTCTCCCACTGTTTTAGATCCCACAACCTCCTCAGGAAGGCTGTTCCATGTGTCCACCACCCTCTCTGAGAAAAAAATACTTCCTCACATTGCCCCTGAGCTGTCCTCCCTCTATCTGCAAATTGTGTCCCCTTGTTCTTGCACATCTCTTTTTCTGAAATGTGCTACCCTCTTGGACTTTGTTGATTCCACTGAGGTACTTAAGCATTTCTATCATGTCCCCCTCTCCCTCCTTTCCTCAAGGGTATACATATTAAGCTCCTTTAGTCTCTCCTCGTATGGCTTCTCTTGCAGACCCTGCACCATTTTAGTTGCCCTCCTCTGAACTGCCTCTATCCTGTCTATGCCCTTGCGGAGATTGGGTCTCCAGAACTGGATGCAGTACTCCAGATGGGGTCTCACCAACTGTCTGTACAGAGGGATAATAACTTCCTGTTTTCTGCTGGTGATACCTCTCCCTATACATCCCAGTATCCCCCCAGCCCTTCCTACTGCCTTGTCACATTGCTTGCCAACCTTTAGGTCATCTGATATGATTATCCCCAGGTCCCTTTCCATTTTTGTTGTTGTTACTACCTCCACCCCATTGTGTAATCTTCCCCTGGGTTTTTGTTGCCCAGGAGCATTACTAACATATGGTTCAGCACTGCTTATCTGTTTGTTCCTGAACAATGAACAAGGACTGCAGATCTGGTACCACTGTAGACTCTAACATGCCTTGAATATAAACAAAAGTACTTTTGTCTCTTCAGCATAGACAAGAACTGGGACAATACAAGAGCATAAAAAATAGCATATTACTTGGTCACTAAACAATTTAAATCAAGCCTTAGTTGGCCTGCATGAAAATTAACAAATCAGGTTTGGAATTGGGCTAGCCTGGACCCATAGGTCCACAGAGATCCAGTTTGAGAGAAATAGTTACAGGGATTCCACAGGGCTGAGTCTTGGATTCACTCCTGTTTGAGTTTTGTTATGATCTGCAGAGAATGTGCAGAGGAGTATTGACAATAATGTATGCAGATGACACAGTATCATACTGTATGGGGAAAACAGGAGTGAACCTAAAACTGTAAATAGAACCCACTTATCATATATTACAAAACTGGTTTACTGCAAACAAAATGTCATTAAATGGACAGAAAACCAAAATGACGGTATTTGGAATTAAATCGAAAACTGAAATAAAAGTAAACAAGATGCTATTAGAAGGGGTAAATGGACAGAGTTTGAAAGCTGTAGCTAGTTTTAACTACCTAGGTATCATGTTGTATTGGTCTCTGATGCTTCAGGAACATACACAAAAGATCACAAAGAAAATAAATAGTGAATTGGGCTACTTATACAAAAATCAAAATAACGTAACCTGAACTGGCCCGGTAGCACAGAGGGTTGAGACACTGGTGCCTTACCTCACATCACACTGGCGACCCAGGTTCGGGAATGGACTTGGGCGCTGGAAGGTCCGCAGGGGCAGGAGATGGATCAAGTGTCCGGAAAACTGCTCTCCTCTCCTCTCCTGGGGTGGGCTGGGGGAAAGCATCACCCTGTAGCGGCCCCCAGTGGAGACCAGGGGAAGCACAGATGCAGGGCAATTAGGGGAAAAAGCAGGAGGAAAAAAGAACATGGCGTCTCCACCCACCAGGATGACAGCCGCCCCAGATCTCCTCGGGACTCCGCTTCAACTGGCTGACCTCAGCAGCACCCGGAGCCAATGCCTAGGCTGCTAGGCCACTTCTCCTCGGAAGAGAAGGACCCACCCAACAAAGGGTAACTTTGGGTTACTCCGAGGTGGCTGCAATATGCGGTTGGGATCAGAAATGGTGCAGGTCCTTGAGGGCAATTGGCTCGAAGCAGGATAGGTGGTTAGAAAATAAAAATAACTTAACCCCATATGTCAGAAATATCATAGCTAAACAAGTCCTTTTACCAGTTTTAGAATATAATTCCATTTTGTTTTTTTAATCTTTTGGGTATAAACTTTCATAAATATGCTGTAACTTTCAACAATGTTGCCAGATTTGCTGTCCAGTTCACAAACAAATGTTCATCACTCTGACTTTTACCATAAGGCTGAAACATAGAAACATAGAATTTGATGGCAGATAAGGACCGCTTGGCCCACTTAGTCTGCCCATTTCCCTACCTAACGGATAAGCTGCAGATCCTAGTTAACCAACAGCCTACTTCCTCCTACCCCCCCACTAGAATTGTCTTATGTCTGTCCCATGCATTCTTGAATTCCCCCACTGTTTTTGACTCTACGACCTCCTCAGGATGGCTGTTCCATGTATCCACAACCCTATCTGTGAAGAAATACTTCTTCACATTACCTCTGAGCCGTCCCCTCTCTATCTTCAAATTGTGCCCCCTTGTTTTTGCACATCTCTTTTTCTGAAAGATGCTACCCTCTTGGAATTTGTTGATTCCCTTGAGGTATTTGAAAGTTTCTATCATGTCCCCCTTCTCCCTCAAGAGACTCTATCACCCCAGTTAATGATATATTACACTGTATGTTAGTATTTTTGCCAAACAAAAAAACAAAATTGGAAGGAGAAATACCCCAAATGTGTTAAGAATTAGACTGACACCTACTCACAATACCAAAGCTTTCACTTAAAATCTCTAACAGACTATTCAGTGATATAAGACTCAAAGTGAGGTCGCACGCTAGCACTTGAAGGTGATGGCAGCCTAGAGTGGAGATCCCTCACCACCAGGAATAATGAAGAATTTAGTGTATTAAAAAATACACTAGCATTGAACAAAAGTATAACGTTTTTATCGGATATAGGTCTCCGGTCTTGACAAATTTGGCATTAATCGGGTCAACGGTTTTCAAGTTATAGCGGGTTTTCAAAATGCTGGTACCAGCTGTCAAAATGATGCCAAATTAAAGCTGGCCCAGTGGCATGGAGGGTTGAGGTGCTGGATGCCACACCTCATGCCACGCCAGTGACCCAGCATCGGGAGCAACCTCAGATGCTGGAGGGTCAGCTGGGAGAGAGGAGGATCGAGCATCCCAGGGACTGCTGTCCTCCGGGGAAGGTGGGAAGGGATTACCATGGACACACTGGCCTCTGGTGGTGGCTAGGGTCAGTGCATTCTGCGGTCAGCTGTGGGTCAGCGTGGACTGATGCCAGACATGCCATGCATGGATGCGCACACAGAAGCATCCTTGGTGTCATTGCATGCCAACGCCATGGGGCGACCAAGCACAGAAAGCCTCCACATGCACAGTGAAGGTGGTCCGCTGGCATTGACTCAGAGGCATTTAAGTTAGCTCCCCTGGTGTCCACCCCCTGGCCTTCCATGGTGTGCGGGGTAAGTACCGACTGCGATGCGGCTAGGAGGGGTAGGACATAGGGGTCAGAGCTCTGGCTGTGGCTGGGACAGGGCCGAAGAGATAGCACAACCCCCCAGCCAAGGAGAAATAAATAAATAAATGATGCAGAATTATCTCAAAAATGAAATGGGAGCAATGGTGGGTCAGCCTGGGGTCTCTCCACTGAAGTACTGTAGCACATCAGGTAAAAATGTTCAAAATGACACTAGTTATTAGGACTACATTAAGGAAAAGATTCAACCCATGCATCAGTCTTAAAAAAGATGCCAGTATTGAAAGAAACAAGCATTTGTCAATACCGAATGTTTGCTTGCTGACATTCTAGTGCAGGAATTAGAGCAATGCATAATAGGAATGGCAGTGAAATATTGAACTCACGCCAACCCCCACCCCACCCTGCAGAGACTGACAGGCATTGGGGGTGTACCTTTGGGTCATTGGCCATAATACTCATGCCATTTCACTCACCTACCCTTAACACCGACATGTGGTGTCGGTGTGCCTTGGGGTCTGGTCTTATGCTCACCCCATTCCATAAGGAAATACACTGAGATGGTTGCATCATAGGAGAATAGGGTGAATGTTGGGGCCAAAGACCCCAAGGCACACCTCGATGCCTGTCACTGGCTGCATGGTGGGGGTGGAATGGCATGAGTATTACGGCCGACGATCCCAAGTCACACCCTCGACGCCTGTCAGTCTCTACATGGTAGGGTGTTACGGTTGGAAACCCTAACACCTCAGGTGTTTGTTGGTATTTTCACTCTGAATTTTCAACATGGGCTTTTTGTTACCCCACCTCATGAACAGTGGCACTATCATTTCATTACTCAATCCCGAAAGGTGATTCTGCACAGTGACTGCGCTACTTGGCACCACAGGTGCAAAAACACATTTTGGGCAGGATATGAAAAATGACAGCTGTACTGTTCATAAGGAGGTGTGGAAAAATGCCAATGTTGAAAATCTGGAGTGAAAATATTACAAATTCGTGAAGTTACGAGGGTGCGTGGAAACTGTGTAATGCATGCTCATAACACAGTCATTTTAAGGACTTTTGTCACCAAATTTTCAACATAGGCATTTTAGGACCTCTGCGCATGAACAGTATCACTGTGATTTTCTTAATCTGTCCCAAACACTGATTTCCCACAGGGACTGCGCTATTCTGCGCCAGGAAGTGCAAGAATACATTTCGGCCAGGATGTAAAAATGACAGCTGTACTGTTCATAAGGAGGTGTAAAAAAATGCCAATGTTGAAAATCTGGAGTGAAAATATTACAAATTTGCGAAGTTACGAGTGTGCGTGGAAATTGCAAAATGCATGCTCGTAACACAGTAACTTTTTGGAACTTTTTCACCAAATTTGCAACACAGGCTTTTTGAGAGCCCACTTCATGAACAGTGACACTGTCATTTCATTAATTGGTTCTGAAAAGTAATTCTGTTCAATGACCACAAAATCACCTTTTGGGACTGAATAATGCCATGACAGAGATGAATTCATGAGGAAGGGTTCCAAGAATCCCATGTTAAAAATTTGGTGCCAAAAGTCAAAAAAATGGCCGAGATATCTATATAAGTTGAAAAAAGCCCACTTATGCCATTATACAACTTACCGGCATTTCTTCAGTTTGCAGTCAGCTTTGAAGAGTGCAGGCATGTTTCTGGTTCACCGAAGATCGTTGCACCAGGCTCCACAGATAAGTATGGGGCGAGGGTGTGTGTGGGGAGGTGGGATGTACAGAGGGTGGCTGCGGGTTGGGGAAGGGGGCAAGAGACTCAACGAGGGACTGTTTTCTTTTCTTGTACAGGACTTTTAAAAAAAAGACACCATGGGACTTTTGGCTTGCTGGGGTGGGCTCCCAGCATGCTACCTGAATGTTTGTTGGGGGGAATGGAGCCGACAGGGATTGGGCACCCCCGTTGGCCTTACAGTGTGCTGGGGAGTGTATGAGCATGCTGGGGTGGGCTCCCAGCATGCTACCTGGGTGTTTGTTGGGGGGAACTGGAGCTGATGGGGACTGGGCACCCCTGTCGGCCATACAGTGTGCTTGGGGGGGTGTGCATGAGCCGAGGGGGATTGGGCACCCCTCAGCACATAACAAATGGGGGGGTGCATCATGCCAATGGGGATTGGGCTACCCTGTTGGCAAATGAACTGGGAAGGGGGCATGCCGACAGGGGGATTGGGCACCCCAGTCAGCTATAACAGGGACTGGGAGAGGCAGACCTCAGCTGTCCATTGGCTTTGTGGGGATTGTGAGAGGCTGACAGAGAAGCCACTGCCATGTTTCTCAAAATGGGACACCAGACAATGCAGCTGCAATTGGCTGCTGCAGTCAGGGACTGTCTCACAAACACAGCTGATTGTTCAGTGACGAGGCGCTCCCTGATTGCAGTGGTCAATTTCTTTGAGCATAGTGGCATGCTCATTAACTGCTGTCATTGACAGCATGCTCTTCTATTGGTGTGGCAGAGACCAGCCCCCAAGAAAAGACTGCTGCCATTCACGAGAACACTGCCGCACCTCCACAGCCCACTCCTGAAGGAAGCTGATGCATTGTGTTTTCATGCTGCAGCGCAAGCAAACACAAAAAGCAGAGATTTTAGAAACAGGTTAAACACCATTGAAGAAAGACTAGCCCTGTTAGAGGAATCCCTGTGTAACATGGAAGATAGAACAGAAAGTAACTTAACACAACTGAAATCCTTAGGGAATAAAGTGGATGAGCTAGAAAATCGCAGTAGATGGAATAACTTGCATATTGTGGGGGTGCCAGAGTTATTAGAAGGTTGTGACATGCTGAGATTTCTTCAAGACTTCTTCCCTTCAGTATTGAATTTTAATTGGCCATGGACTCTGGAGATGGAAAGGGCTCACAAAGCACTTAGAGCTGTACCTAAGCAGGGTCAGAAGCCACAACCAAACACCAGAGAAGGGGAGGGAACGGAAAAGCAGACAGGAATGGAAGGGAGTGAGGCAAACGAACACTGGAGCAGCAATGACAAGGGAGCAGGGAAAAGAGAACAGAAGGATGTGGGACAAGTCACAAGAGGGAAGGGGTGGAGTGGGGAGAGGGAGGAAGGAAGCAACACTAGCGGCGGACAGGAGGAAAAGGGTAAGGGCAGAAGCAGGAGAGCAATGGAAGCAAGCAGCAGACAAGGACAGGGAAAACAAAAGGGAACACCAGGCATCCAGAGACAGCACAAGACAAGCAGCAGGCAGCAGATGGCAACGGAGGATGAACAACAAAAGGGGGCAGGAAAGAGGAAGGGCCAACAGCGCCTCTGGCTGCAACGAAAAATGATCGAGGTAGGAGTGAGGAGGACTGACTCTATTATGGCCCGGGCAGGGGCATGGTTAGTTGCTCCGCTCCACTGAACTATAGGCATAGCCTTCCAAAAACCAACCAATAGGAATACAATTCTTCATAGTACTAGCTTTCATGAGCCATTGCTCATAAGGTGCAGGAACATTAAGGTAATATTGTTTAACCAGGTATAGCACACTAAGCTGAAGCTTGTTTCCAGATGCGACCTGGGAGCACAAGGAAGTTAAGTGACTCACTCAGGATCACACAGTGTGCACGTAGGTGGCTGTGGGATTCAAACCCAGGTCTCCAGATCTGCAGCTCAGAGCCTTAACCCACTGTGCTATTAGACTTCCGGTGACATCACTGCCTGAGATGGCTGACTGAAACTTAGCTCTGGCATAAACCCTAAAAACAACCTCGTTAAAATCAACATTCTTTAAGAAATAGCAAATCATGCCTGCAACGAGGCAACACTGGAGTAATAGGGGAAGGAAAAAAATGGAGCAAAAGTTGGAGGATCAACTGGATACAGAAGGATCGGATTATCCAGACTCAGTGAGTGAAACATCTTCCCAGACCAGCATGACAGCAATCAATCAATCAAAATCTTTATTTATCCAGGCGGGCACCATTGAGCAGGGCTCATTTGCAAGATGGACCTGGTCATACAAAAATCATAGTACAGTAACATGGTAAAACATAATGCAATATTATACAAAGAATAAAAATATACACATGTACATCAACATTTGAGTGAGAGGGCCTTTACAACAGACTCATAACTGGGTACAGCCAGATGTTCACTTAAAAGGAGAGAGAAAGGCAAGAAGAGGAATACCAGCTTAGGACGAAATGACGGGGTTGGAATAGTTAACTGGCATTCTTCAGGGAAGGGGTGGAACTTGGCCATGGCTAAAGAGAAGCAGAGAAGCCGGTATTTTGGTAGGGAGAAAGAGGCAGGGGCAGAGGCAGGGCGGGAGGCAGGATGGGCAGGAGGAAAACTGGAAAATAGGTGAGCTAGTGATGTGGGAATCATTTGCAGGATTCCTTCACAGAGTGGTCATAGAGTGACTTGAAAATATTCAGGCTAACAGGACAGCTCAGCTTCAAGTTTTTTTGCATATTGTTCCACAAGGAAGGCAACGAGAAACTTATGGCAGATCTGCCGAAACGAGATTTGACCGTTGGTAATTGCAAGACAATTAGGGAATAGCTTCTTAGAGCATAGGCACCTATCACACTCAGGGGAATACAATCAGAGAAGTATAGCGGGAGCTTGTTGGTAACCACTCTGAAAGCCCATAGAGTGGAATTTCCATTTCTCCTATAATGAAGAGAAGTCCAGCCCACCGCAGTGTACAAGGAGCAATGGTGTGTGGAAAGTGGAAGGCCCGTTATGAACCTGATTGCTCTGTGGTATAGGGTGCCCAACTTAGTCAGGGCAGAGGCAGTACAATGGCTGTAGAGAAGGTCTGCATAATCTATTAATGAAAAGAACATGGATTGAACCAACCGCTGCTTGGTATCCCTAGTAAGGAAGTGGTTAATTCTGTAGAACAGTCCTAGTCTTTGTCTTAGTTTCTTCTGTAGTTCTTCGAGATGTTCAGAGAAGGAGAGTTTGTGATCGAGCCATACACCCAGATATTTGAATTTTGGCACATACTCTAGATTTTCTCCAAGTACTGTGATAATCTGAGGGATAGCTCCAATGCAAGCGGGGTTTGCTGCATAGGAGGAAGGGGAAAAGAGCATCACTTTTGTTTTTTTCACATTAAGCAGAAGCTTTTTGCTTATGAGCTGGTATTGCAATAGTTTAAATTTGGCTTGGAGGTCTTCACAGGCTGCTTCTGGCATAGGACGACTCAAATAAAGTACTGTGTCATCAGCGAACAAGTGGATATTGGCCTTATTGATGTTGTCATCGATGTCGTTAATGTAAACCGCAAACAACAGGGGACCAAGGATAGACCCCTGAGGGACACCTCTCTGTAGGGGTTTAAGTGGCAAAAGATCACCTTTAGCTTTAACCTGCTGTTTCTGATCTGCGAGGTAGTCGGCAAACCAGCACATAGAGTTAGGATCCAGACCTAGGTTACATAGGGAGGAAAGAAGCAGGCTATGGTCGACTGTGTCGAAGGTCTTACTTAGATCCCAAAAAATGGCACAGACAAAATTCCTATTATCAAGGTCAAGGAGCCAATCATTAGTCACTTTTGCTAGGGCAGTTATGGCGCTGTGCTTTGCTCTGAATCCAGACTGCACTGGGTTTAACAGACTCCTGGATTGGAAGTACACCCTTAGCTGACCACTCACTATCTTTTCCAATAATTTAGACAGAATGAGGAGGAGGGAGATCGGTCTATAATTATTAAGGTCGCAAGGGTCACCTGATTTGAGCAGAGGGATGACATGGGCTACTTTCCATTGTGAGGGGAGGCTCCCCTGGGATAGTGACAAGTTGAAGAGGTGCATGATTGGCACTGCCAATACATGGTATGCACATTTCAGAAAGTAAGGCTCTATAGAATCCGAACCTGCACCCTTCTTGATATCCAACTGCAGCAATAGATCTTCAACCTCTTTTAGAGAGGCAGGCAGAAAGGAAAAGGCCTCTTTGGTAGCAGGAGACTTGTGAAACAATAATCCGTGCTGAGTGTGGATGGCATTAGCAGGGGATGTGTCAAATGCTAGCTCAGTGGTTGTGAAATGATTATTGAGGGCTTCCAGTATCTGGCAGCAACCCACCAGGAACACCTGCAAATAAAGGTAAATAAATAGATATAATGCTGGGTGAGCTTACAGCCTTAAGAGCAGATACCAAGCAAGACTTTGTAAGCCTACTCGCTGAAATTAAAGAGTTACAGAGAACAACGCTCGACCATCAAGCTGTAATTACTGAATTGGACACACGCGCTGATCAAAGTGACAGGTTGGTCATCGAAGCTTCTGCCCGGATCCAGACGCTTACAGCAAAGTGCAAGGATTTAGAGGGGTGATCGAGAAGGAAAAACCTAAGACTCTGTGGGTTCAGAGAATGTGCCGAAGGGAACAACATTATCCAATTTCTTGAAACATTTTTAAACAAAAACTGAACTTGCAGGCTAACTTTCTCTTTGACATTGAAAGGGCCCATAGGGCGCTGGACCCAGTTCCAACTCACAACCGGCAGAGACTGAGATCAGTCATCCTGCAATTCATGTCAAATGCTGTAACGCAGCAAATTCTAACCAGTCTTTGGCAACAGAAAGAGATATTCTACGAGGGGGTCCATATTTTTGCAAACAACGACTACTCAGCAGGAGTAATGGAACAGTACTGCAAACTAGGTCCACTTATGACATTGTTAAAAGAAAAAAACCTGAAATTTCACACTCCCTATCCAGCAAAGTTACAAGTGTTCTTCCTGGAGGGAGCCAGAACATAGGAGGACCCTGAAACGGCCAGAGCAGTGCTCACAAAAAAAGGTCTGAATCCGGCTCCACCTCCTCGCACCAGCAACCGACCAGTAACCAGAGGGCAGAACGAACAATCTTAGGAAAATGCACTAGTACAGAGAAAACATACTGCAACAATGCTGAAGGACATACAGGAATTACTGCAAATGTTCCAAAAGGCCTGAGACAATCCATGAGCTGACATACAAGGAAAACAACTGAAGGAGTGACAGGTGGGATGCACAGCATGTGCTATATGAAGCCCAAACCATACCTCGACTTTGCCTGAACGCGGTAACAAACAAAACTGCTGTCTCCCTGGAACCAACAGTGTTCAACCCAACACAGAACACTACCCACATACCTGGAGGTTGAACTAACAGCTTGAAAATTGAACTGGGACTTACAAACTGAAGTTCATGACAGAGGCCATGCATAATGGGGTGGCACTGCAAATGCCCGGCTATGGGATACAGCATGAGCCGGACACCAGTCACCACAATAAATAACAATAAAAATGAACAATAAACTTGAAGAGTAGGATACCTTGAGGTGTACTTGCCCTCTAGAAGGGAAGCTCCAGGTAGGTGGGCCTCTTCTCCTGGGTTGGCGAGTGGCCTGGAAGGGTGAGGGTTGGGGGTGCAGTGTGCAGGTGGGATATGGGGACCTGGTGGGGAGGAGGAAATTAAAACAAACAAATGACAAAGGAATGAATAGCAGAGAGATGGGAGCTAAGGCCAGGCTTGCTGCATGCCATGCAGTGCCTCTGAGGGCTGAGCCTACAGGCAATGAGCAGAACCACATATGCAGTTTCCTGGGCACACGAGGCTCCCCTTAAAGGTGACACTACCTCAAAATGACGCAAAGGCCTAGACGCATCTTAACTAATCCGAACAAGATAGAGGAGGTGCCACAGGGGGACAAATGAGACTCAGGAGCTGTGGGGAAGGGCCTAGAGTATTTGATTAATTTAAGGAAGGACGGTTACAAGACCCACCCCAAGAAATGCAGAAATGAGAAGGGAAAGAGGGGTGTGCATGGCATGTAGCCTCGGCCAACATGGCAGATTGCAGAGAGGGAAAGGGGAAAGTATAAAGTATAGCATGATAGCATGACAAAAATAAAACAGCTCACCGGGGCTAAGAGTGTGTGGTGGTAGAGTGGACCAAGCAGGGGTGGTGATGGTGGTGGGTGGCCGCACTGCTTGGGGCCTCTTCTGGATGCTGGCTTTGGTGTTGGAGGTGTGTGGAGACCACTGGTGGGGGTGCTTCAATGTATTGGGAGTCAGATTCTTGATGCGTTGCAGCGCTATTATTGGTGGGCTGTGTGCATTTTTGGTGCTGTAACTGTGGTTTGGGGGGGGCTGTGGGTGGTGTGGTTGTTTGTTTTTCTGCATTAAGTATAGCACATCAGGGAGACAGAGACCCCAAAGCCAGGCATATAAAAGTTAAAATAATCTTATAGAAGAAGGTGGACTGTGGAGCAGAACCCCTAATAAAACACTCCTGTGGGCTGTAAGATCAAAATGAAATATATAATTGATGGGAAACCTTACTTGCCTCTATGCTTTTATTAATCCAGGAACACTGTGAAGATGACCAGCAGCTGGATCTTCCATGAAGTATTAGGGACTGAATGGCAAAGCCCTGACAAAATGCTGCCCAGATAACATCAGGTCCTGTATCTCAGGGGGACTCAATGCCCATTGTCTGCGGGCTGCTGGTGAGTGCATTTTGTAATACTAATGCAAGGAGGAGGCACAGACAGGAAGAGACAGGAAGTAGTGATAATGAAGGTCCAGTGGAAGGTAAAAGGGAAAAGCAGCAGAGTAAATGAGATCAGGAAGGGAATAAACCCACTAACCCTGGGAAGACTGGCAAGAAATGTTGAACGGGTGGGGGATGATATAGATGAGGAAGCTGAATACAGCAGAGAGACCTTGACATCGGGAGGGATGAAACACAATGCTATAAAAAAGGGAAAACCAGGTGGTGGGTCCCCCCCCTGGAGATATACAGTTGATAAGATGAAGTACCCACATGGCCAAAACAGTAGGCCAGCTGTGTCCCAGGAAGATCCCCCTCCCACCTGATGGCTCCCTGGGCTCTCGATCCCATACATTGAAAAGGAAAAGAGGAGAACTGGTGCCCTTTATGGCCCAAACCATAAACGAGCAAAGGTACATGCCCAGTAGCCGGGGGAAGTCACTTCTGGGATTGTAACTAGGAGGAACCCCACAAGCCAAAAGAAAAGGCAAGAACTGGAGTACATGGGGTTGAGATTGCGCTGACTAAGAGGATGAGGCATTAGCCTACATAGATTGTCTAACCTCCGGAGACAGAACTGAACCTCCAGGGATTAAACCAAACACATTCCCCCGAGTAGGGATAAGGTTATCACAGATGGTAAAGCATGATTTTTTTTCTAATGCATCTCATTGGACTGAGTTTTATATTTGGCCTCTGTGTGGCCATCGCAGGTAGTGATGCACCTATTCTTAACCCACACCCCAAAGGTGGATATACACCACCTTTAGGAGGCCTGGATCCCTTAGGGGACTCACCTGTCCTCCTACCAAAAGTGGGAGCCAGGGTATTGGCTCCACTTTTGTACTCAAGGGTGTCATGCTTAAGACACCCCTACCTGTGAAGTCACAACTCACCACACCCTACAAGTGGATACATTTGGCTTAGACAGCTAACATCCACTTGGCATGACAAACCTCCCGGGATAGATTTCCTGGGATGACGTTCACTACATAACCAAAAAGAAGAAGCAGCTTCACAAATTTCTCTTTCTATAGAGAGGTGGGGAATGAAGATAAGCACTAAGACTTTTACAAACTTGATACTCAAAAAATGTTTAAAGTTGTTATGTTACATCGTTATTTACTGTCCTT
This sequence comes from Neoceratodus forsteri, assembly GCA_016271365.2. NCBI lineage: Eukaryota > Metazoa > Chordata > Ceratodontiformes > Ceratodontidae > Neoceratodus > Neoceratodus forsteri. The sequence goes on from CM028138.1 coordinate 428,372,003, forward strand.
GTACTGCTGCTGCTGAAATACTAGTAAAACTAAAAAAAATGGATTATGACATCTGAGAGACTAGGGACTTTATACACCACTATTCCTAACAAAACACCAGAAAGGGAACTGAGACAGGAAAGACTAAAGGAGAGTGTATGTGAGCAGGAAAGGAAAATATATAGACCAATGACCTGGTGGCACCAGGCACATGGGCAACAAACATCACAAAGATTGAAAGATCATTATGGTTGACCATAGCTCTATGTTAATATACTCACACAATGTAAACGGGCTTAATAACCCGGTCAAAAGATACAAGGTACTATTCAGTATTAAAAAGCACCATCCTAGTTTTGTTCTTCTACAGGAAACACACCTTTCTAAAGAAGAACATGATAAACTCACAAAGTTTGGATACTCCATAATCATATCAGCCAGTTTCCCAAAAGGGAAGAGAAGGGCAACTGCAATACTAGCCGTCAAGGGAACACCCTTTCCAATGACTGCCTCTTACAGGGGTCTAAGGTGATAATGGTGAATGCCTAAAGGCAATCACTGTTATCGCTCAGTCAGAGTGCCGAACACATTTTTGGCACTCTGGCAACCCTGGCGCACCAGAACAACGGCACCAGGACAATTTTGTACTGTATTCTGTGGGGGGGCTGTGCCCCACTACACCCCTCCCCTCGTGGGGCTTTGCCCCTGCCACCCTACTTGAGGATTCTTAACTTCAGGGGGGTGCATGTTGGGGGGGTGAAAGCAGTGACAAAAATAAAGGTTCGGGCTGGGTGCAATAAAAAATCGCACCAGCGCTCAGACCTGAACACAGTACCTCAGCCACCCCAGCCAGTAGCCAATCCCTGATGCCACAATGCAGCTCAGCCAACAACCCCAGTGCCACCCCCTACAGCCTCTCCACTTCCTCCCAGCCCACACTCGCCATGCTCACTCCCGCCTCCCCGTGCGTACATATAGCGACATCCTGTCACCTAGTTCGCCCAACCCCTGATCCCATCACCCTACCCTCCCATCACCATGAGTGGATTGCACGGGGAAGGAGTCGCCGTAATGGATGGCGCCCTTTCTCATGCGCCCACTTCATGGGTTACCCGCTTACAGTGACCCTCAGGGAAGACTATCAATTGTAGTAGGGCAGCTAATGGGTAAAGAAATAACACTAGCAATTTTCTACATCCCACCGGGCACCAATACATCAGGAATAAATAACCTATTGGGCAAAATCCTTCAGTATCAAAAAGGAATGTTATTGATAGGGGGGAGACCATAACATGATGTATGAGCCACTGGATACATCTAACACACAACCACGGAGGCAAACAGGAGCCACTAAAAGAGCTAAATTTCTCTTAAAAACCTATAGATGGCAGGATGCATGGTGGCACATGAACCCAAGGGTGAAGCACTATACACACTATTCTCACCCCCATAAAATATGCACTAGAATAGATATGTTCCATGTGTCCAAGGAACATCTCCCACACCTAAACAGTTGTGAAGTGTTGTCAGTATGCCTATGAGATCATGCTCCCTTGTTACTCAGATTACAAACAGGGTACACAAAATCACCAAACCCTCTGGAGATTTAATAACTCTATCCTTAATGCACCAGAACTTAAAAAATTGATCCAAGAAAAAAATAAAACAAATCTTACTTGATAACACAGACTCAGAAATATCTCCTAGGATTATCTGGGATACAATAAAAACATTTCTTAGAGGGGATCTAATTAGTCTGAGCTCGAGGCTAAAACGACAAAGAGAAGAGCAAATGACCCAACTGCAAATGGAGCTTAAACAAAAACAGGACTTGCATATGCAAGGAGATAATTCGCAACTAACTGACGTAAAAAAATTGCAACATAAGATTCAAGAGATTTTAAATGGGAAAACTGAAATGGCACTGATACCTTAAACAAAGGTTCTAAGAGGAGGGCCATACAGCCACCAAACTATTAGCATATTGACTTAAGGGAAGTGTCTTGGAGTCCACATTGACCCAAATCAAGGACAGCAATGGTGTGAAAATGCACAAAACGCAATCCGCAATAATTAACACTTTTCAAAAATACTACGAACAATTGTATACCCAAGAAAAGAAGCCAAATCCCCAAGACATAGACAAATTCTTAGAACACCTTGAACTACCCACCCTATTGGAAACACAGGCCACAGAAATTAACCAGATCAATAATGACGGAGGAAGTAATGATTAATATCAACAGTCTTAAAAACAACAAAAGCCCAGGCCCAGATGGGTATACTGATGCATTTTACAAAGCATTCAAGGAAGAACTAGACAACCCCTTAACTGGGATGTGTAATTGGGTAGTGGGTGGAGAACTCCCCCCCCCACATGGAGCTATGCCACCATATCAGCAATCCCAAAACCCTATAAGGATAGAACTCTATGTGCCTCATACAGACCGATATCAGTACTGAACATATTATAACTTATTTGCCTTGATTTATGGAAAATGTCTCAACAGTATTCTGCCATCCACAATACAACTAGAACAAACAGGTTTTATCCACACATGATAAACCCAAGATAATATTAAAAGAACATTGCACACAATATAACTCATTCCCAAACCCCATTTCTCCTCTTGAGCTTAGATGCAGAAAAAGCTTTTGACAGGGTAACATGGGAGTTTCTTTTTAGTACCCTACTCAAGTATCACTTTCCTCAAACCTTCATAGACATATTAAAAGCCTTATACAACACCCCAAAAGCATATGTAAAAATAAATGGGCAAATTTCCAGCCCGTTCCCCCGAGCAGGGGCACGAGGCAGGGATGCCCTTTGTCCTCATTACTATTCATACTCTATCTAGAATCATTAGCCCAAACCATAAGCCAAATCAAACACATTTCAGGACCTGAATTAGGGGCACATACACAAAAACTGGCCCTATATGCAGATGACTTAGTAGTATATCTAACATCGCCGGAGCAGTCACTCCCAGCACTGTGGGAACGCCTGACTCAGTTTGGAGAATCAGTGGGATATAAAGTTAATGACACAAAAAACAAACCACTGTCTCTGAACTATACGCCCTCTAATGCAATCAAGCAAAACTTTCAATGGAATAGTCCCTTGTTTAAATACTTAGGGATACATATTTCCAAGGATTTGACATCCCTAAACAAACTAAACTATGACCCCATTATAAAAACAATACAAGAAGACCCTAAACGCTGGCAAACAATAAATTTAACATTAATACAGAAAATAAATACCATATGGATAAATGTGTTACCCAGGCTATGATACCAAGCCCAAACTTTACCAATTGGCCCAACTAAACAGCAGTTCAGAGCATGGGACACAATGATTTCCCAATTCCTATGGGGCAAAACAAGGCCAAAAGTCAGATACAGCACTCTACAACTACCTAAAAATAAGGGAGGCATGGCCCTCCCAAACCTACAGTTATATCACCAGGCAGCACAAATAAGGACAGTACTATATTGGATAATACCAGCATATGAGGCATTGTGGAAAAAATCGAAATGGTGGAGGAGGACCTACTACCAGTGCCACAGGCACTCCTTTATGATCTAGAACTAGACTTCAGACCAGAAAGTGAAAATCTGTTCACTAAGCAGACACTTCAAATCTGGAATGAAACCCTGAAACACCCAAAACTCCAACCTTATAGATATTACATTACCCCTTTTGCAGGCAGCAAAAAATTTCAACCAGCAAAACTAGACCACACTTTTAAGCGATGGGAAAAGAGAGGGTCTTTTTCTACCACTACATTGCCAGCAGAAAGGTGAAATCATAGATTTCTCCATCTTAAAAGAGAAATATAGGATGAAACTGACAGATTTCTTTCGATATTTGCAGATGAAGTCCTGTATTATACAACAAGAGGCTACAATCCCAAAAAGACCCCAGTCCCACAACCTATAGTAATAATCCTGCAAAGTTGAACAATAGGATCAACAGAAACCCGTATCTTCAAAATTTACACAGCCTTGCTTGAGCTAAAGGGCACATCCACAGAATATATTAGAAGGAAATGAGACTTAGACCTAGGAATACAAATATCCACAAAACAGTGGGACACATTCACTATGCATACCCATAAACCAACAGCATCATATATCTGGAAGGAATATTCATTAAAGGGATAGTTAGATATTTCTGCACTCCAGTGCAACAGATGAAGTTCCAGCCGGATGTTGGGGGGATTGTTGGAGGCAGTGTGGACAACAGAGGGCATCTCATGCACATATTTGCTGTCATTGCCCAGAACTCCAAACATACCCAGGACAACTAGAACCTGAAATGCAGTCTCTAGTGTACCCCTCGTTCTGTTTAACTATAGTCACTTTCCTGTTCTTGGACATCCCCGGAGAATTCAGGGACACATACACCAAAAAATTAATGTATAATTCCATGCTGGCAGCCAGAAAAGTAATAACAAAAAATTGACTTACCTCAACCGCCTTCACAATAGAGCTATGGCAGAACATAATGAATTCAATATATGAGTTGGAAAAGCTCACTGCTAAAGTTACACAAATAATATACATCATGGGGAAAATAAATTATTTTGTACCCTGAGGAAACTAGAAATGAAATGAGGAATGGAACTGATAGTCTATACTGATAACTGAAATAAAAAAAAAGAAAGAGATTACTATGTTATCAGCATCAAAATAACAATAGAGTGTAAACTGCATAAAAGCCATATGAAACTGCATGTAAATGGAATCCACTCATCTGTCAAGTTTTTACCTACAGCAGAATGTTGTTTAGTTGATGTTCTATATCGTGCATAGGTGCAGACTATGGGGGGGGAGGCATGAGGGGCTGAAGCCGCCCCCCAGGAAGATTAAGTAGAGGCTCTGCCCCCCCCCAGCAAGTTATATCATTGTAGCAGGGGTTAAACCGTGGCAGGCAGAACAGTATTAGCCAGCTACCAGCACTTTCACTTTTCCCTGCCAGACCCACCAATCTGTGTGCACCGGGAACAAGGGGACAAGTGAGGACCAATCAGCGCTTGGACTTGCACCTGCCTGAGTGATGTGGTCACATGATGTTTTGGCAGAATTGGCACCGGCGGTTGCTTTCTGTGCTCACTCGCTCAACAAGCACGATTCCTTTTTGCTGTCACTGTTTCACTTTCTTTGCAAATTTGGAGTCATGGACAGGATTGAAAGTGAGCTGCTCCAGGCCAGGCCATGTCAGAATGGACCCTGCCCCAGCTATCTGTTCCATACAGAGTACCATGGCCTTGCCATGACCTCACTTACTTGCCTGTCGGCCACCTGCCCACCTCTCCCTTAGCGCTTCATCCATCCATGTGACCGAGAAACTAGACAAGCTGCTGCCTGCTGCAGCTCCCAGGAAAACAGGAGCAAGTAACTTGTCAAAACTGAAACAACGACGGCTTTCTGCCAGTACATAACTTTACAGGAGGAGCGAGACATCCATCCTGGCATTTGTTGCAATTGGGTTAGTACTAGCGTGTGCCAATTTATTTTATAATAGCCCTGCTGCCTAGACCTTTTATAAATAGAAACAGAAAAGTGCTGGTCAGCTAAGCTCAATCCATACCGTCCCCCCACCTGTTACTGAAGTCGGTCGGCATGACTGAGTTTGTTTTGTTACATACTAAATTTTGTTTTCCATCCTGATCCTGCTGCAAGGGAAGTGTGTGTGTGTAATTGTTTTTTAAAAGTGGAATATAATATTTTTTTAATCTAAATTGTCATCCCAATTCCCATCTGACTTGTCTCCCACCCCCACCCCTACCACCGGTAGCACCATATATAGCAGTGTTCCATTTTTAGCATGTTCCTACTACTGTACCAGGATTTTAGTGCAGAATATTTTTCACAAGACACAATACAAAACTGAGTTTCAGTTTTTAACCCAGGAACATTTTAGGAAGAATACCATTCATCTGGTTACTGGCAATGACTCTCTAAAGCTTTAGATTTTGAGTAGCACTCTCCAGCTCAGCCAGTTCTACAAATCCACAATAATTAAGAACATGCCTTGTTTAGGAATTGTCAGCATGTTTATCCCCAACTACTGTTTGTTTTTTTTCACAGAATTTTAGAAGACAGGACTTTTGTGAATCCACATTCATAACTTTAAACACATGGGCAGGACTTTTTGCATGAATCTGATATTATGGAGCACACTGAGAAGCAGGCAGATAAAGCACTTCCTAAATAGGTCTCCCATTCCAGCACAGTGTGTGGTGGCTACTGAATGGAAAATGTATTGACATCAAGAGCTACATTCCTTCATGACATGCATGGTGAGACTACTGCATCTATGCACTAGAAGTATAATTAGTGTTCTCACAAGGAAAACTGCTAGTATTGCCTCAGTGCTTGTGCACAGAGGTTCTTTGTCTTTTAAACTGTTTTTTGTTTTAATTGGGTTCACCACAACATAACCTAGATAGACCATCTTAGGGTAGTGGTTCATTCCACTGGGGTGTCAAACAGATGAGGCATACTGATGAGTCCTGGTAGGATGAAACACGTGTCTATGTCTTCTGTTGGCACCCTTTGCAAACTGTGTGAGAGGCCTTTTGGCACCATGCATTTTTGCTTAAAGTTGAACCCGCATATTATTCTGTGGTGATTTGCATATGCAGCCCATGATGCTTTGCATTGTGGGGGCATGTGTGATTTTGTATTTCTTTGAAACTTGGCTTCCCAGTCAAATGCTCTTTGGGGTAACCATTGCCTCAGTGCTTGTGCACAGAGGTTCTTTGTCTTTTATATATATATATGTTTGGTGGTGTTCCCACTCATAGGAATAATGAAATTAAGCGATACAGTATTTAGGGATAGCCATTGGCAGGTCTGTTCATAAAACTGGACACCACATGTGCCAATAGATGCTGTAATAATGCAGTTGTCATGGTAACATGCTCGGGGATCTTCTGGCAACAATATCAGTTGGTTCTTTTAAATGGAGGTGCCCATCGGTAAAGAAGGGAGAGTCGATTGTAATGTACTGGCTGCTTCAAATGCCATTTATGGATTAAATCAGATGGGGTAATTTTAACTGCAGACTAGTAAATCTGTTCCTGTTATTTTCAGGGATCTTAAGGGGGAGGGGATGGTGACAGCAAGATATGCCAGTAGTTGGGGACGGGGTCAGGATGAGTGAGTGACATTGCAAGTGTCTGCAACACATGCTGGGGAGTGGGCAAAAGTGGGTGAGTGACGCCCATCAGAGGCAATGCCAGAAGCTGGGGGGGGGAAGGTAGATCTAATTGCTGAAGCTAATTGCTAGAAGTTGAAGTAGAGCTAATTGCTGAAGTCAGCTGTAGAGGTGGGGACTGAGGGATTTAAATTCCCACACCACTCACAAGTGCGAGCATAGGGTGAGTGTTGTGAGTGGCACGAGCGCCACTCCGTATAGGAAAAGTGTTTAGAAGTATAGTGTGTGCCTCTGTTTTATTCATACAGTAGGTAATGAGAGGGTCTAGGGGTTTGATCTTTACCAGATTTTATCCTTAAATGTTTTGATATGTTAGTAATGGTTCATAAGCTACTATATAGAGAGTCGCATTACAAATTGGATATAGGTTGTATTATCCTACTTGTGTGTTAAGGGTAGGAGTATTTAGATTGTCTAACTGCTTTTTAGTAACTGTAATCTTTTTAAACTAGTGATGTGCCAGGGTAATTTGGGGGGCCGGAGGCCAGAACAGTGTATGGGGCATCCCTTCTGCATGACTTATGGCCCTTCACCTACCTCTCAGTTTCTGATACTACTGTAAGACATTGCTGGGAGGTGGGGATTTGGAGGGGCCAGGGTGATCGCGGGTGGTGGGTTGCCCCGTGCACATTGGAGAGTGGCAGGATAGAGACTGGTAGGTCCAGAAGGCACCCTGGATTACGACGGGCACAAGAGAGAGGTGAGACATGTTTGGTGCCTGTCCCCAGGGAGTCCACCAGACTGAGTGGTCAGGTAACCGGAGGGGCTGCTTTACCCACCAATGCCCTGAGGGCAATGCTATGCAATGCCAGATTGATCAGGAACAAGACCGCAGTTATTGCAGACTTGATTTCCTCAGTCAATCTGGCTTGTGTCTCAGAAACCTGGGTTGAGGATGATGCTGGCCCAGTTTTTGAGGCTGCCGTCTGACCTGGGTATACCGTGGTGCACTGCCCCAGAGAGGAATGCAGGGGCTGTGGGGTAGCCACTTGTTTTAGATCTGGCTTGGGCTTCACTGCGCACCCAGTGGGAACCACGGGTTCTTTTGAATGTGCGGCCATTCATGGGGTCCGGGCACAGGCTTCAGGATTTTTCTTATTTACACCCCCAGGGTGGTGGGGAGTCTCCGCAAGAGGTTGTAATTAGATTGCTATTGATGAAACATTGGAGCCCCCACATGTATTGTCCTGGGGGACTTCAATGTTTGGGCTGATGACGAATCTTCTCGGCTTAGTCATAACCTCCTCCAGACTATGTCATCACTGGGCCTGTTGCAAGTTGATCCTGGTGCGACACACCAGGGCGGCCACACGTTGGACCTGGTGTTCTCACTAGGGCTTGAGATAAATGATCTAAAAATTGATTGGGTGGTGGTCCAATCACTACACGGTGCAATTCATGTTCAGGGCTCCCACCGGATGCCCTCCTCCTACAGAGATTATGAGCTGTCGTCCTTTTCGGGGATTGACCCTGGGTTTATTTTTGGTGGCAGACAATCTATCTGGTGTGGGTGATGCATGCATTGGAGGCATTGGTGCTGTGATGGGCTCTTGTAATAGAGTACTATCCAATGCCATTGACTCCCTCACACCTGTCCGTGTATGACCCAAATCTTCCTACCTGAGGTCCTCATGGTTTGATGGGGGCTTCAGGGAGATGAAGAGAAAGGGTCGGAGGTTGGAGCACTGCTGGAGAAAGTCCGACCTGGAGGAGAACAAACTGGCCCTGCGTGTGCATTATAATGCATACCAGGGGGCAATTAACCATAAGAAGGCAATGTTCCTGTCCAGGGAGATTGCTGCTGGGAAGAACTGACCAGCTATACTTTTTCAGACTGTGGACAGGCTACTTCATCCTGCTTGTCTACAGCTGAAGAAGGCTTTCTCTAATGTTGAATGTGAAGAGTTTGCTCAATTCTTCTCGGACAGTGTTCGGTATCCGGCAGGGAGTTCCTCCAGTCAGCAATTATAGCTGGCAGTGGCAGCCAGAAGTGTTCTGAGTGCACTCTGCCTGGTTGGGGGGAGTTTAGACCAGTGGAGGTAAGTGAGGTCATTGGGGTGGTGGCCAATCTGAAGCACACTTTTTGCAAACTGGATCTGGTGCGGATGCATTTCTTGATGAGATGCATCGACACCGCTGGCCTGGTGTTTGCTCTGATTGTCTGGTGTTCCTTTTCTGAAGGGGTCTTCCCTGATGCCTTGAAGGAGGCATTGGTGAGACCACGCCTAAAGAAACCATCGTTGGACCTGGAGGTTAGGGTAAATTACTGACCTATCTCCAGTCTTCCCTTTTTGGTGAAGGTTGTGGAGAAGGTAGTGACGCTTCAGTTGGAGGAGCACCTCATGACCCATGAGTTGTACGAACATTTCCACTCAGGGTTTCGGGTGAGGCATATCAAAGAAACTGAGCTTGTTCGGGTACAGAATGATGTCCTCAGGATTAGAGATCATGGAGAAAAGACAATTCTTTTTCTCCTTGATCTCTCCTCAACATTTGACACTGTGGACCATTGTGTGTTGCTTGACCACCTCAGGGAACTCTGCGGACTCACTGGCATTGTCATCTGCTGGTTTGAGTCCTTTTTAACCAACAGGAGGCAATGGGTTGTGATGGGGAATTTTTCCTCCACCCCTAGCCCACTATCTTGCGGAGTACCTCAGGGATCGGTGTTAGCCCCAGTGTTGTTCGCAGTGTACATGCTACCCCTGGGTGGGATCATTAGGAAGTATGGCTTGGGTTTTTATTGCTATGCTGATGATACCCAGCTATACTTATCCTTTGCCCCAGGAACATCCAATGCGGTAGATGTGCTAAACAACTGCCTTGCTGAGATCAATGACTGGATGGCCTCTAGCTGGTTGTGACTGAACCCTGATAAGACAGAGGTATTGGTGGTGGAGTCGAACAAAGTGCGCTGATAGGATGGCCTCTGAATCAGAGACTGGACTTGTTCTGGGATCTGTTTAATTGAAGGCCTCCTCTTAGGTGCGAAATCTTGGTGTCATTCTGGATAGGAGTTTGACTATGGAGGTGCAGATATCTTCCACTGTCCACTCCTGTTTTTTCCATCTCAGAAATGTCACCAGGATAAAGCCCCTTGTTCCGTCTCTGCACCTCCCCACTTTGATGCATGCCTTAGTTACATCAAGGCTCGACTACTGTAATGCACTCTACCTCAGGGTCACGGGAGGATCTCTCAGCAGACTGCAGCTAGTGCAGAATGCAGCTGCCTGGGTACTTACTGGGCAGCCAAAAGTTTGCCACATTCACCGGTGTTGTGTGAGCTGCACTGGCTGCCGGTCAGGTGAAGGATCCTCTTTAAGGTGGGTCTTCTCACCTACAAGGCCCTTCACAGTCAGGGCCCTGGTTATCTGTTAGATCTTCTTGTACCTGCTCTCTCGGTTCACCCCCTCAGTTCATCCTGTGGAGGTCCCCTAGCAATTCCCAGGACGAGGTTAAAATCGGCAGACAACAGGGCTTTTAGTGTCACCACCCCGTCCTGTGGAATTCGCTGTCCCTTGGGGTTAAGGGGGCCCCTACTCTGGAGGTATTCAAGGCCTGCCTTAAGGCCCTCCTATTTGCTCAGGCATTTTTGGATTAAGTTATTAATTTATAGATTTGATTTGATTATAGCTGCTGGTAAGTTGATGTCTTGTTTATTGTCTAGAGGTAATGTGTATATGAAGAGTTATTATTTATATGTTTTTAAGTATGCCTGTATTTTATTGATCTACTTTGAATATGTGTCTGTTTATCTGTATGGCACCCACAGCCTCCAGGATTGGGCATCTTTTAAATAAATTCTGTCTTGCCTTGCCTAGATGAGTGACACCACCACTTGCTGGGCAGAAGGTGAAGGGAGGGAGTGACAACAAAACACAGGCAAATTTGGGTAATGTGTGAGCATTAAAATGGTGTGTGTTATGCTGTGCTGTCTGTTCAGAAAACCCTCAAAAATGCACCAGAGAGCACCAGTCACTCCAGAGCTTCTGGGGGCCTTGGTGGCCCCCAGACCCCCAGCCCTTTCTTGAGCCCTCCCCAGGAAAAATAAAAGTTGGCTCCTATGGTATTGTGTATAATGTTGAAAAATTAACCAATAAAAAGAAAATATAAAACAAAACAAAAAACAAAACAAAAAAACCCCACTGCACTATACTGCCTCCTTAATACATAGTATTCCATATTTGCAGTCTGTAAGGATCAGAAGGAACTGTAGTGAAGACCAGGATTTTCAAGAACAAAAACAGAGATGATTGATAGGTTCAGGGTAGGGGGTATAACAGGCACTAAAAAAGGCAGATCAAAGACTTTATACAAAGAGTAGGCAATAAGTTCTAGAGGGTGGGTGCTGGACAGATCAGACCAATCGTCTGGTATTTGCTACAAAATGCAGTAATAAAATGCAGCAAATATGTAAAATTATCAGTAAATATTGATACATATTACAGCAGAGTGAATCTAATATGACTATGTTTAGGGAAAAGCTGATTATAACATCTAGGAGAACCAGTAATATCAATGAAAAACGGATACATTCACAATTCATGAGAACTAAGGATGAAACAGACAGCTGCCCTTGAGTCCACTACAAGCATTGATGTATTCCTGTGGCAGATGTTCACTATGTGGACATACTAGTAAGAAAAAAGTTTTATAAAGCCCACATGATGATGAACAGTATGTAATTAGAAATTACATTGATTGTACTACTCATGGTGTTTTTTTTTTATCTATCTATCTATCTATCTATCTATCTATCTATCTATCTATCTATCTATATGTTGTACGATGCCCATTGGACCATCTTTATGTAGGAAAAGCTAGTAGAGTGTTAAAAGTTAGGATACAAATGCATAAAGGAGATATTAGAAGATGATGAGAAATCTCCAGTGGCCATGCACTTTAAGGCAGCCGGACACCAGGATTCCTCTTTTAGGTTTTGGGGACTAGAAGCAGTTCAGAAACCATTTCATGGTGGAGATAACTCCAATTTATTGGACAAAATGTAGATGAAATGGATTTTCCAGCTATGTGTTTTAAAATCAGGGGTATGAATGAATACTGAGGTGAACTGGTCTGCCTGCTGGTGATTTTGTGGCGGGGTTTTTTTTTGTGAGGTTCATTTTACTTGTGAACAGATTGTTGGACTATAAAAGAAATTATACATTTTGTATGGTTATTTATTGGTTCATATCTGGACTTTAATAGTTTCACCACAACTTTCATGCAAGGATTCATCCATGATTTGGTGGTTACTTCCCCTTTAAGCACCTGCTTTTGTCCATTCAAATTAACTTTGAATATATTTCTGCATTGACTATTTAAGGTACATTTATATGCATCTATTCTATCCATAGAGGTTTTTTTTTTCATCCCAGTAATCATTCTGAGTGGGCTATTATTACCATCTTTGGTTATAATTCTCTATTTTTATTTTTGTTAGAATTTCTCTGAATAATAAGCTTATTCATTTTTCTTCACTGAATGTAAGAAAGTACTAAGACGCAATAATTGTAGGCAAGTGTGTCAGTTTTCTAGTTCTTCTTTCCTTGATATCCTGTGTCTATGCATGCAAGCTCCAGTTCTGATACAGTTTTGTGTCAGAATGTGTATGGTTGCCACCGGCAACCACCTTCCACAACTTCCTGGCTACAGTTGGAGCAGGAGAATGATGCAATGTAATTCTCACATGGGGCTGCCGTGCAGATACAAGAGGAGCTTACACTGGGTCAGTGTGCTCTTTTGAGCAACATGCAATCCAAAACCAGAGAGGTGAGGTATTGAATCTTTAAAAGCAGGTATAGTGAGCAGTGTTAAGTGCTTTGAAACAGTATTCCTGTGGCATTTTGTATACATTTTTACAGCATAATAGCGGACTGCAGTGTGCATGGTGACCTTTATAGGCTAGCTTAACTCTCTTTGGCAAAACTGGAAGTACATTGTAGCTTAATTTAATATTTAAAACTTTCTGGGGAGAAAGAGGATTATAAATTCTGTGAGTGTTTCTACATAAGTAGTATTAAATCAGTTTTACTTATAAATGAATACTATACAAAATATAAATAAGTAAAGAGTTTCAGAGGGACTTAATTTGCACATTTTAAACACTACAGTTTGAAATAATAATAAATAATGATAATAATAACTTCATTTCTAAAGCTCCTTTCCACAACCAAGGCACTGTACAGCTTTAAGAACAGATAAAATCCAATTGATAAAAACATGAAATTCACATATAGTAGGTTAGTTTAATAAATAACAGTCCAAACATAATTAATCTTCATAGGCAATATGCCATAAATAGGACTTCAAGGCCCTCTTAAAACTCTCCACAGTTGTGTACTCATGTATCTGACGAGGTAGAGAATTCCACAGGGTTGTGGCCGCCTACATAAAAGCATGGGCCCCTGATGTTTTAAGACGTACTCTGGGGATCTCTATCAACCCCTTGTCAGCTGAGTGGAGCAGTCATCTGGAGCAGTAAAGCAACAGGAGCTCTTGCAGATAGCCTGGGCCCTGTCTGTGCAGGGCCTTAAAGGTAAAAAGCCAGACCTTGAAGGTGATCCATCACTGAATCGGCAGTCAGTGCAGTAATGCACAAAATAGTTAATTTGATATTTTTTGGGGGTCCAATAAAAGGTATCAAATCACCTATTTTGTGCATCTTAGTGTACTAGGACCAATATGACTACAGACAATTTGAAATAATGTATTATATGTGAAAAACAGATAAAATACACAGTATAGACTACCAGTGTGGTTATGGGGTGTAAGCACATTTTTTGTGTGTGTTAAATTATGATACTGAGGAGCTCAAATTCCTGCAGCACTGTAAAATATTTGCTGTCGTTTGAGAATTGGATGGATGATTTTCTTTCTCTTTTTTTGTATGATATGTTTATTGATTGACAGTCAACATATCACAATACACTGGTGTATACAGTTTACATAAAATTCAGTACATTGTATAGCAGACTTGTATACATTTAGGCATGACACTGCTTATAAAAAGAAGAAAAATATGTCTATACCTTAGAGCATTCAGTTTTTATGCCTTACTTGTCTCTTACTGTCATTTTTGCATATTAACAAAGACAAAAGGAAGCTCTGTCTGAAAACTGAACATGTATGAACAATAAAGTTAACTGTGCTGAGACACCTCAGCTAAATTAATTGGTCTGTGTCTGTATTGATTTTGATCTGCTTATACTCTATTTATATTTTTGGACATTTTCTCAATTCACTCTGTCTCATACCTCTTATATTTTATATTTTACAATGTATATCATATTATCCCGCTACCTGCCCACAGAGCCCCTGCACCACCACCCCAGTACCAAAGAAGCTTACCCAGGCCCTTTCAAATCTGTTTTCTTGTCCTTTCAGGCTATATGTCAGCCTTTCTACTGTTAATACCTATATTACCAGGTCCTTCCATTGTTCCAATGTGGGGCCCACATTGGTAGTCCAGACATTCTAAATTCCTTGTCTTGCAACCACCGAAAGAATTCTGATCCATCTAGGATACAACATCCACTCCCCATTCTCTGTACCCTCGATTCCTAGGAGCAAGGATGTCAGGGAGAAGTCTACAGGTTGACCTCTCATGACTGCTATTTCCTTCGATACCCCTCTCCAGTATTTCTATGTCATTGGGCATCCCCAATAGTAGTGAAACTATGTTCCTTGTGCAGTCTTGCATTTGTTACATAGTGAGGATACCTCAGGGGAGAATGTATGCACCATGTATGGTGGATAATATAGGCGGTGTATAAATTTATATTGTGTCTCCTTGTATTTATTGCACACTAATAGTCCTATGTGTGATTATAACAGAATAGTCCAATTACTTTCATTTATCTCTTCTCCTTTATCTCTTTCCCACCATTTCTTAACTACTTGCTGAGAGTCCTGAAAGAATCTCCTGTCCAGTTTTACTGCCCTCCCTATCAAACTTCTTTTTTTCTTTGCTGCACCTAGAATTTCTCTTTCTGTCTCCCTCAGTGGAATCTGTTGCTACTTATTTCCTGTCATTTTTTTTATAATAATCTCTTACCTGAAAGTATTTATATAGATGCGTGGAGGGGAGATTTAGTGTGACCTGTATCTCTTGTAAGGAGAGCATGTTATCTCCCCTAGTCAGTTTGGCTAAACATTTGATACCCCTTCATTGCCAAAGGTGAAAGCCTTCATCTTTTAGTCCTGGAAGAAAGCAAGGGTTACCTGCTATGGGCACCAACAGAGTATCAGGAGAGGTTTTCTGTTGCCTCTTTCTAATATGAGTCCATGCCCTTATGCTAGCAATCACCATAGGGTTAGGTAGTTTGAGTCTAGTATATGTCTTTAATCCTTCCCCCTTCCCCTCCCCAAATATCCTGATAGTCAGCCCATTGCACCTTCTTCTTCAAGCTCCAACCAGCTTGCCACTTCATTACAGTTCACCCAGTTTTGTATATACCTGAATTGGGTTGCCAAGTAGTATCCTCTAACATCTGGGAAGTTAAGGCCTCCCTGTGCAGTGGGGCCTTTTAGTCTCTTAAGGCTGATCCGTGGCCTCTTACCTTTCTATATAAAGCGGGAAAAGCCTTTCTCTAGCTTTTTAACATCATTTACAGTAGGGTCATGTGGCAACATCTGCATGGGGTACAGGATTCGGGGCAGTACATTCATTTTTAATAAATTAATTCGGTCCGTCCACGATATAGGTAATGCATGCCATCGACTTAGGTCCCTTAAAATGTTTTTAACTACAGGCCCATACTTCATCTCATATAGAATGCCCAGATCCCTGTTGATTTCTATCTTATGTAACCCCTAGGTGTGCTATCCCAAGTGCTACTACCCCTGCCTGCTTGGCTAGTAGCAAGTTAAGGGGCCTGAGTTCTGAAATGGGTGCCTCCACCCAGAGGTCAGGGTTGGTAGTGGTCAAGCTAACCTGGGCACAGCCCTCTGGGACACTGTAAAACCCCTCTTTCCCCTCTAGTGGCCTGAACACTGTACACTAATCATTTTCACAATACCCCTGGTACACCACACAAGTACCCACACTGTTTACACTTACCACCAGGGCTGGTTCCTCTGACTCGACCATGGGGACCACCTGTAAAATAAGTTTATGCACAGCAAATAGCAACAGTACAGTACTTTGAGCATAAACTGGAACCACAGTCAGATTACATACAGAAAAAGTTAGATCTGATTTATTCAGGGAACTTGAACAAGAAAGGGGAAAAATCAGGTTAATTAGCTTAAAGGTTCTATCAATCAAGCAGTTATGCATG
The DNA here is from genome assembly GCA_016271365.2 of Neoceratodus forsteri. Lineage (NCBI taxonomy): Eukaryota > Metazoa > Chordata > Ceratodontiformes > Ceratodontidae > Neoceratodus > Neoceratodus forsteri. Next base: position 428,388,491 of record CM028138.1, read on the forward strand.
CGCTTTGAGTCCCCCCACACAGTCACACCTCTGGGTACCCAGGTGGAGAAGAGATGGGCTAGCCAGGACTGTTGTCCGGGGTTGCAGCTGGTTGGGGCCCTGTGATGGAAAACACAACATGCACAATACACAATATTTGTAATCCAGAGCCAGAGGGCTCAGTTCTTAAAGGAAATGAAACAAGACAATCAGATGACACACTCAGATTAAGCTGTTGTTGCAGGGAGCTACCCTGGTATTTACTCACCATACCCAACACTGGACACAGGCTAGATGAAAATCGAGACTGCAGGTGGCTGATCTGGAATGCCAGGAGAAGCAGGGCCCACACGAGTCACAGAGGCATCATTCCTGTTCAGACGTGGAGCAGGGGGGCTCATCCCCAGGCAGGTCTCTTGTCGATGGCTTCTCTGTGCAGTGGGAAGTCTGGCTGGGCTAGTCTGGCAAGGCCCAGACCGCATGGAGACAAATTCAGATGCAGTCCGTTTTCGGCTGCATACAGCTTACAGCAAGCAGAACACAGTTCACACAGTGGGGAACTAACTCACAACCCACTAGCAGCTCATAGCACATTTACATGTACAGGAATTCTAGTGTACCAGGCAAAGCACTCCCCGGTCACAACTGCAACGTCTCTGCACACAACAGGAGCTTAGGGGTAGCTGAAACTCCTGACAAGCCGATTGCATTCAACTAAATCTTCGGTCTTCTTCAGGTTGAGCCTGCTGGCCTACTTCAGTAGCTTACTTTAGTCTCACAAACTTGGATTTAGTCCAAAATAATTCTCTTCTCTCCCTCTCAGGAGCAACAGCAGACATGCAAGCCAAAAACTCAGCCCTTTCACAGTTTTCCCATGCGAATCCACTCAGGATTGCTGCCCAAAATACACTTGAGCTCTTCTCATTTCACTTCCCAGCTCAGAACTAACTGAAAACTGCCTGCAGCCCCGGGACTTCCCCAAGATCCAAAAGATTTGGTTGGCTGATTTGGCTGTCAGTCAAGGCAAGAGCTCCCCCTTCAGTTGCAAAAAAGACGCAAAAAGTTCAAAACTACAATTCCTACAGATTTTGACTTCAGACAGCTGCTGTAGTCCAGCTATATTTTATGTCCCACCAGAACTGATTGGTCCAATTTGCAGTCCAGGAACAAGATAGTAGAAACAAGCAAAACAGTCCTTGCTACAAAGAAAGTAGGTTAGACAAATTACATTATCATTATCACTCTAAATGATTTTCAGCAAATAGTTACATCTTTCAACAGAGCTCCCTCTCAGATTACTTAGGCTGCAATCAGGCAGATCTTAAAGAGACAGTACACAGAGGCTATACAGGCTCTGGTAATCACATTTAAACTGCTAAAGCGCAGGACACCAGCCTGGCAGTGAGCATTTAGGCAAGCTCAAGGAAGACTTTTTGGGAACTCCCATTTGTAGGGGGGTTACACTTAGGTATGTAAAGGTACAGTTTACTACTTTTAAGCCTCAAGCTTCAGCTCACTTTCGGCAGTTCCCTCCTCCCAAAAACATTATTTTGGATTTCTCTAAATTTAATTTATAACCCATAAATTTAGCAAACTATTTTACAACCATCAGGAGCTCTGGCACTGATTGCTCTGGGTCTGTAAGATATAGTAATATGTCATCTGCATACAGAGAAATAACATGTCTTCCCCCATACTTCCCTGTTATTCCCTCTATTCTGGGGTCACTCCTAATTTTAATTGCTAGGGGTTCTATTGCCATGGAAAATAATAATGTGGACAAAGGGCACCCCTGTCTGGTGCCCCGCCTTAGATGAAACTCCGGGGATGGGGTACCATTTACTAAGACTTGTGCTGTTGGGGTACTATAAAAGACCTTCACCAGTTTTATAAACTCCTCCCCAACCCAAATCTCCCTAGTACGTGTAACAAATAGTCCCACACTATCCAGTCAAATGCTTTTTCAGTGTCCATGGACAGGATGCATGCTTTCCTTGGGTGGCAGGATCCGTACCAAATACCATTTAACAGTTTTCTCATATTATGATATGATTGTCTTCTTTGAACAAATCCAGTTTGATCAGGGATAACCAGAAGGGGCAAAACCTCCTCTAACCTTTTGGCTAGAATCTTTGTCATTATTTTGCAGGCTTGTTTCAATAGGGATATGGGTCTGTAAGACCCACATTCCTCTACATCTTTCCCTGGTTTGGGGATCACTGTAATGAGAGCCTGACAGCAGGTTTGAGGGAGTATCTGATCATTTTTTGCCTCCTCCAGAACTTTGCATAAGGGGCCTGCTATTTTCTCCTTTACCAATGTATAATATTCTGCACTGAAACCATCAGAGCTTGCTGCCTTCCTATTTTACAGTTACTCAATTACCTTTCTCACCTCTTCTACTGTTATTTTGGCTCCTAGTTTCTTCTGTCTCTCCTCACTGAGCTTTGGAATTTGTAAGCCTTGCAAAAAAGTCTCCCATATAGTGTTGGTTCCCTGGCACTCTGCTTAGTAAAATGCTTCATAAAACTCCTTAAATCTTTGTTTAATAGCTACTTCTTCCTTTAGCAGCCCTCCCTGTTTGTCTTTAATTTGTATTCTATGCTTGTTAACTTTCCTTCCCTTCATAAGGTGTACCAGGAATGGGCCCAGTTTGTTTCCCCATTCATATAATTTCTGTTTAGCAAAGAGTATCTTACTGCTAACTTCAGATTCTAGATTTGAATTCAGCAGTTTCCTAGCCAATTTCAAGTCTTGAGTTGTTTCTTCTCCCCCCCTCCCGTACCAGGTCTTTCTCCTGCTCTCCAGTCTTAACCTCTAATTCTCTCTGCTTTTGCTGTTTGTCTCACCTCAGCTTGGCCGTATATCCTATAATTATTCCCCGCGTATACGCTTTGATGGCCTCCCAGTAGGTGCTCTCCCTTTCCACCGTGCCCTGGTTACACTCTTCAAGTAACTTCCATTGTTCTTTGATGAACTCTCTAAAACCTTCTTTAGCTAGTAGGTATGTGGGAAGTTTCCAATTACCCCTTCTACCTCCAGGTTGAGTCAGGGTCAGCTCCATTTCCACCATGGCATGGTCCAAAAGGAAGATTGGACTGTGTCCGATATTTTTGGTATAGGTATATAGTTCCCTCTGAATATAAATGTAATCAAGGTGTGACCATGACCCATAGGGACTGGAGAAGAAAGTGTACTCTTTAAGCCCATGATTGGCTGGTCTCCAGCCGTCCACAAGTCCCATTTCATTCAGTCTGAGTTGCCATTGCTGAACCGCACTAATGTCTCTGTTTCTGGTGTCTCTATAGTTTAGGTTAGGGTCTGCCATGCAGTTAAAATCTCCACCAAGAATTAGGTTCAGGAATTGTTCCCTGACAAGAAAGTCTAGTATACCCTGGTAAAAGGATTTATCATATACTGCTAGTGCATACACATTACAAAATGTGATCTTCTTTCCAAAAACTTCCCCCATGACAAAAATTTACCTACCCTCCCTGGAGTCCTTTACTACTCTCTTAGCAGTGAACGATAATTGTTTATTAAACAAAATGGCTACCCCTGCCTTGTGTGAGTTGTATGCCACTGTGTGGCAGGCTCCAACCCAGCCCCCCAATAATTTTTTATGTTCCCCAATGGACAAGTGTGTTTCCTGTAGTAGGGCCACTGTCGTGCCCTTTCTTTTTAATACTACCAAGACCTTTGTTCGCTTTGCAGGTGAGTTGAAGCCCTTTACATTCCACAATATAACCTTATATGTCGGAGATCCATTATTCACCATCTTAGCCATCTTAGCCATTTCCCCCATCCTGTGGCACATTTCACCCCCCCCCAACTTAAAGGCCATCTAGTACCTGTCAGAAAAATCAGCTCACAGACTATGGATAAACACAGTAAATAATAACATAACAATAACTGAACCCTTCCCCATTCCACCCCCCTTCCCAAACCCCAGCTTCAACTGTTTCCCACATATTCCATTCCATATTGAAAGAATTTCTCTCTTCACTCTTTCTTCCAGATCTAATTTAATAGATTGTCTCATGGTCCTCACCTCTTTATTAAGTTCATCCAAATTATTAAACATGTCAGAAAAATCTATTGTTAATTCCTTTTTATCCCCTGTAGAGATTTTGTGTTTTTCTGATCCCCCAATCTCATTCCCCGTCCTTTTTCTTTTTTTTGGGGGGGGGAGGGTGGATTTCCTTTTCTTCCAGCTTCCTGTTTACCTGCATCCCTTGTAGAATGGTCTTGTCTTACAGATTACTTATTGACAAGACCGGGTTGCAAGTTAGTTCTTTGCCTTTTTTTTTTTTTGAGGGATTTTTAATAATCTTTTTCTTTTACCTCTATTAGTCACATTCTTCATTCTGTTTAATACTCTTAATGTTAACTCCCTCAATGTTCTGGTGCCTCTAATGGGAACCATTTCAGGGCTACTGGCCTCTGTTGCTTCAACCTTTGCTGTTTTCCCACTTCTTGTTGTGGTGGGCATTGTTTAATCCCTGGCTTAATTCCATCTTAAATATCATTAAATTACTTGATTTTACTTGGCAATTAATGCTGTTTTCTTTAGTAGGACACTATGTGGTCTCCCTTTGAATACTATGAGGTATTAATAGCTTACTACAAAATATATCAACACTAAAATGTTAAAACACTAAAAACACTTGTAGACTGTGGGTTGAAAAGTCACATGAAAATAATAACAAGAACCATGTGAACCAAGTATATCATATAAGATATGCAATACTATTTATGAAGCATGAAAGATCTATTTCACCAGAGTCCTTCTGTCAAATATACCTATAGTGTGTTTATAACAGTCCAAGTTGTCCATTGACCTCACTGAGCTGGCTTTTATTCCTGCAGATTTTCTGGGCCTAAGCTTCAAAATTCAGCTTCCTGATTTCTTTGATTTCGCAGTCTCACTTATGTTTTTTCCTTTTAAGCGCATCTCTGGTCACCTGGACCACCTCTTGGAATCTTCCCTTATGTATTCTATCCAGACACAGCTTTGCTTTACTTTGCGTGGATTTTGATGCTATTCTCTTGTCAGCCCAGGGGCCTTGCCCATAGATTACTGAAACGAATAATAAAAAAGAAGAAAAAAACAGGACTAAATTAACAGAAATGAAGCTTTCCCATTGTTCCCTATAGTTAGCACAGAGTGATGTTTCTAATGAGCCTCTCTAATGAGAAAATATGCATTTTATCCTGCTCAAGTTGCTTAGCTAACACTTATAAGAATCACTCAACCTCTGAATCTCCAATTTCTTGTTAACAATAACCAAAATAACCAAAATCCATAATTAATGCCTCAAAATTACACTACTTAGTTTGTTTGGATAGCATTTGTCCCCTAGGAATGTCACCGGATTCATTGTGTCATTGCTATATCAACTTATCCCTTTCTTTTCCTGCATTTTGGTGTTGTGATGTTTCTAGTATCTGGTGTCTGACAGCCCAGTGTTTGTCTACCAAACGAATGCTGACACCTGTGCTCTCTTATGCTCCCCTAACCACATGACCATATGGCATGAATTGCAAGAAATGTAAAATATTAAATACCCTGAAAAGGAACTTTCTTAAGATTTATTTAAAAATAGTGCCAAGTCCATCCACAGGCTGCTATCAGGTTGTGCAAAAATTACTGAAATTGCAAATTTAAAGGACTAGGAGGTTGCCGTTAGTGCTGATAGACACCAATAAATTCCAATATTTTTTTTTGTTTAAGCAATTAAAATTAAAGAAAGAGAAGTAAGGAGACAGAGAAAATATTATAACAATAATTGTTGAACTTTACTCCCTGATGACAGCTGATATACGCTCTTCTTTGGGGTCTTTCTTCTCTCTTTTCCCCTTGAAGACTTCTTTTCTCAGGGCCCCCTGCTTCACTTCTCTCTCTTGGAGTGGGCTACTTTACCACTGCTTGCACTCCGAGCTCCTGTGGAGGAAAAAACAGCTGCCAGCAAGGCGACACCACAATCTAGCAGCACAAGACAAACTGAAAAGAGTACTGGAATATTTCTTGAATGTATTCAATTTATCCTAGGCAACGATGGTATACCTTTTATTAAATTTGTGTAAGCCTTTCCAGTTTCCTGCTCTAACCTCTCCTCCACAGAGGTTCAGTGTGCAACTGCACTCTTATCTGGCGGGTGGGCCCACAAAGAATTTGAAGCCAGACAAGTTCGATTTTTGATGATGACGATGATTAAAAGTTTATTTTTATACAAGAACATTTACATTAGAGCAAATTGCTCTGTTTACAAGTAAAGGCCTGTGTAGATTAAGTACAGGAAAAAAAATACGAAAGCATTACATACAAACAAATACAATACAACAGTTACACATAAGAAAATCTTTATACAATCACATATTTTCCAAACAATGACAGGTATGGAAGAGTTCTTGAGTAATTTGTTTCTTGAATATGTTAAGGGTTACTGATGCTTGAGCAGCAGATGTAAGTTTGTTCCAAGAATTAGCTATGCTAGCGTATAAAGTCTTTGGGTCATATTTAATATGGGTATGGAACAACTAACGTTTTCATACTTTGACCTTGAAGGAAATATCTCAACTGGTGTAAAAGTTAGATGACAATGAGATTTTAGTGGATGATGAGGCTGTGACAGTAGAATATCAAACATCTTTAATGAAGCTGGCCTGGTGACACAGAGGGCTGAGGAGCTGTAAAGTGCCTTATCTCATGTCACGCCAGTGACCCAAGTTCAGGAATGAGTTTGGGCTGGCTGGGTCTGGTGGGGGGCTGGGACACGCAGTGAGTGGCTGACAGGCAACTTTCTCTCCTTTCCCACGTAGGGGTGGTTTGCCTCCCCGGCTCTTGGCTGCCACCAGTTGGAGGTCTGGTGGTAGCACTGATGGTATGGGAGGGAAAATGGATATCTGGGTGGTGGAAGGAGGCCACTGTTCCAGAGCACAACTACATCTCTATGCTCACATACTTCCATGCTGCATTGTGACTCTGGGACAGAGGGCAAAAAATCATGAGGAAAATGCAAGGGGATCAGGCTACATGAAGCAGTGCCTGAGGTGCCATGGCCCACTCTACCACACCAATGGACAATGGGGAAACTTTTGTATGAATGTCACTGGGGGAGGACAGCCTTCCAGCTGCTCTCCCCATGGGGGGGGGAATCAGTGGGGAAATACCTTCCCAGAAGGAGAGAGGCAACAGGCCATCCAATGGCACCTGGGGACAAGGCTGAACAGCTGCCCAGTCAGTTCAGTAGGATAAAAACCTTTATAAAAAAATCATTAATAATAATTTTACTTCTCATCTATTACTCAAGTTTGCCAACCCAGGATTTCATATAAAACAGAATGGTGTACAGTTGGTTTACACACAGAATGATAGATCTAGCAATTTTCTGGTACAAAACATCTAACTTTGCCAGGGTTGTTTTCCAGGTGAATTGGTAAATCTGATTACCATAATCCAAGCAGAGAGAAGTGTAACCTGTACAGTGTTAAACCTGTCCCTCCTTGGAAGATGGTAAGCCTCTCTTGGAATAGCACCCAGCTTTCTATTTATGGAAGAGATCAATATGTTTATATGAAATGAGGAATTTAAAGCATTATCCATGTGTATGCCCAGGTACCTGTATACCTTTACGTTTGAAATTTTTATACTTTCGATAGATACCAAATTCAGTTCCTGATCTTTGGGAGTGTAAGTTCCAAACCTAATCCACTGAGGGTTTTTTTGGCTTCCGATGTTCTGAAGGGATCTCAGCTCCGACTCACTACCTCCCCATGCCCAGATTTACCCCCTGGGTGAGGCCGCTAGGTGGGCACCCCTCCCCAAGGTTACTGGTAATATGCCCTGGATTACCTCCCAGGGTGGGGCCATGGGAGTGGGACCACATCTGGCGGACATGATTGGCAGCAGAGGAGGCAGAGTGGGGCCTCACGCTCAGGGCCGGTATTGTTGTGTGCTGTACAGGGGGTGGGGGATGTGCAATGATGGCCCATGTCTGCCCTGCTCCCCCACTAATATGGTGCCAGCACAGCAGATCCCCCCCAACCTCTGCTTGGGGATCGCAGCATGCTGGACACACTACCCCCAACCCCTCCGACAAGGGGAGCAGTCCCTAGGATGCTCAATCCTTCTCCCCCCAGCCGGCCCTCTGACATCCCGAGTCCGTTCCTGAACCAGGGTCGTCGGCATCGCAAACACTGCCTCTGCACCGATGGGCCAGCCTACTGAAGGTTTTTTTTTTTTTGGTATTGAGCACTAGGCCAGATTTGAGAAACCAGTTTTGAATATTTTGAAAATCCGATCTCAAATTATGTTCCATTGTGGCAAAATCCATGCTAGATGATATCAACAACGCATTGTCTGCGTATGTTCCAAGTTTCAAATTTTTAATGACCTGGAAGAGAGGATTTATAAAAATCCAAAACAAATGAGGGCCCAGGATTGATCACTGTGGCATTCCCCAAAATATTTGGTGAACTGGCATTGTAGACACGAAATCAATGAGTGCAGTGTTAATGAGGTATCTTGACTGAAGTTAAATTCTAGGAAGTCTATAAGCTGTGAATGGACATGCCATTCCATGGTCTTTGAAATGATGGGGAGCAATGAAGCTACCCTAAAATCTGACGGATTAAACGGATCCCCACCCTTGGGTGTAGGTATCACTTTACTAACCTTTCATGTTTCAGGAAATAATTTTTCAAGACTACGCCAGTTAAAAAGATACAAAACCACTGGGGTATTTTTGAAGACACCAATTATTATGAATTTTTATGAATTTAGCATTTAACTTATCCAAACTTGGGGACTTTAATTTAAGGGCTTTTAAAGACTTATAGTCCTCATTCCATGTGAAGGGTCCAAGTTCAAAAATAGATCCATTACCAAGGTCAATTTTTCCTTGTCCACATCCCTTACATACCCTGGTGGCACATCCACATTAGGTAGTCTGATAAAATACATATGCAACAATTTAGCAACCTTTCCAGATTCTTCAATAATATCAGTCTTGTTTTTGTTGTTGTTCTAGAAAAAGCTCTCAATTTAGTAGGTGTTACCTTGGGACAATTGCTCCTACCTGAGGAGCGGTGACCCAGGATCAGCAGAAGGTATTTCACCAGAACTCAGATGTTCTCCTTTCATAATTGGGATGTGGGGTGCATGAATGGGGAGGACTATAATGGCTGGCTGCACAACCACAGGCCATTTGGGGAATGGTCCCAATGATTGGCACATGCTGATATTGACGTGTGATGGCATCTACAAGAGCTACTGGCTGCAGGGATAATACAGGCACCCAGAAGTCCTTATGCCTCCCTGCTCATCATGATCATGAAGTAGAATGGAGCTGTCTGCATGTGCATAGATTTCAGGACTCTTATGAAGTGCACTGTTCTGGACCAGTACATCATGCTCTGGATGCAGGATGAGCTGAATTGCCTTAATGGTAATTTGTCTGTGTTGGACATGCAAAATGAGTACTATCAATTCCCTATGTCCAGAAGTAACTGGAAAGATTGCTTTTATTTGCCCATTATAGTTCTACGAGTTTCTTCACATGCTCCAAGGCATTTCTGGTGCACCTGCCACTTTGTATTTTGATGACATAAGGTATGAATGTGTTGAGTAATTTACTTTATGTTATGCATGCTGTATTTTTATATACAACTGTGTCATTTCTAGGAAGCATTGCTAATTTTGTATTTATTGATTCTGATTTTTTTTCTTCTGTAACCAGGACAATGCAAAATGGGTATCCTTTGTAAAATAGTTTAAGCTCAATGGGAATTGCCTTATTCATGTTACTGAATAAAATTTGCTACTACTACTACTTTTCAGCACCTCATGTAGTGAGCTGTGGGAGACCTAAATCTTATGGAGTGCTTGATTGCTGAGGGCAGCCATTTCTTCAGCCAGGAGAGAGTATAACCCCCACCCAAAGTCTGGGGCTTATCTGGGGACCCCTGACCTAGACCCAGCAAGTTGCCACCACATCTTCGACTCCACTGGCTCCCAGGGCCTGGACAATGTGGATGGGGGACCAGCAGGAGATGGAGGGACCTGACAGGAGTTGTGGTTCATTGGCACCTCCTATGTCATGCAATTTACCATGCTTCTGTTGCATATCAAAGGTGGCAGCTGCCAACAATGGAGCATAGCCTAAAATGCCACTTGCTGCAATCAGAGACTATTCTCTACCTCTGCAACCTGAACTAGGAGAGTGGGAATGGAGAACAAGGGCAGGAGCCCTCAAAAAAGAGGAACATTGGGGCCAGCGACCAAGGAATTCATGGCTGCCATCAGTTTTGTTACTTCTGACCCTGCAGGACAGACAAAGGGAGGGACAGAAGAGTAGGAGTGGCATTTATGCTCTAGCCAGCACAAGTGATAATGCTGAAGAGACAGCGCAGAGCACAGCAGAGCACCTGAAGCCAGGGTTGCTGGTTCAGATCTCATTGCAGGCATGGCAGTCAGGTGTCAGGCTGCTGCCACCCTGAGTGTTTGGGAAGCCAGGACGTAAGATCGACCCGGGACCTCAGCAGCTGAGAGAGAGAAAGTCAGCTGAACCTCTAGGAGGAGTCTGAGGCACCAGCACCAGAGAGAGTTAGAGTGAGCCTGAGGAGGGAGCCCAGCTGATTCAGTGAACCATGAGAGACCAGAATTCCAGAGGCTTGCAACACCAGCAGGCGTCATCTGGTTACGGATTCATTAGCAACATCTGGGCTTGCCCAGCTCTGGAGTGAAAATCATTGTTTGATGGGATTTTGTACTTTGCTTTTGACTACTGGGCCAGGATCTACAAATACCTTACAACTTGAGATTTAGTGCCTTTTAAGCAACTGCATGGCCTTTTGGGGAGATTGTTACTTGGAGCATGTTGCTCCTTTAATTTAAAAGTGCACCAAAGCCAGCTAACCCACAGCACCAATCAATGGGCTACATCAGTCCAACCCTGGGTACCCAGGCATTGCCATAAGGGGTGCTCCCATAGAGTACACAGGGAAAATCCTGGTACCAGCTGGGAGAGGGTAGCACCGGCTTCCAGAAAAGGAGGTCCACCGGAAACTGTGCTTGTTGATTGTGGGAGCCATGCCTGGTTTGGCCTAGTTAGCAGTGACCCCAAGAAACTGAGTTAACCCCACCTAGTTAGGCACCGAAGGGAGTCACAATTAGGCCAGCCTGGAATGGCACCTAAGAAGGACCACTGGAAGAACAAGTGGTTGCAGTAATTGTTTCCCTTTCAGGGCCAGAATTGTGTTGTACTGTGCTGTTAAACTTGCTCTCATTTCTGACTGCAATAATATTGTGCATGCAGTTGGGATGAGACCATTACATTTGTGTGGGGTCTGTGGGAGGAATGACAACAGTGGATATGTGGGCAGGTACAGCATCTGAGGGAGTTGTGCTTACACGTCAGCAGGATCTCTTAAATCTTTCTCTGTGTGGAGGCACTGCAATATTTCTTCTTTTTGGATATAATCCCCCTACACACACACACTTTTTTATTACTAATTTATGCCCCCTTCCTGTCACTGCCATTCGCTCTACCTCCAACTCCCCAAGGTACCTACTCCCTTCACTGGACCTACCTGCAACAAGCTGGTATTGTCCTGGTTTGACTCGGATTGTCCCCTGGGGGGGGAGAGAGATGGGATGAAGGGGATATACCCCTGAGCTACATTGCTTCTTTAGAAGATAGGCTTAGTAAGGTAGGTTGGACCCCGAGTGTACTTGGGTTCCTGTCTGTGAGCAGCAGGGCCATTTCCCATTTGTTTGGTCCCCCTCACAGAATGCTGCAGCAGGGATGTCAGGGGCTGTACACATGATCTGGGTTACAGTAACTAAGTTTATGGCTGAAGAATGATTGTGGTCTTTGGACCAGTGAACTAATGTACTGCATTACTGAATCTGACAAATCCCCCAGTAAAGAAACAAGCATTGGGAAGCATCATGTCCTGTGTTTTTTTATTCTACACCATTGGCATCCATGTTTCAACAGTCCCTCCAGGAAATAAGAAGTCAGCAGTTGTGTGGGTGTAAGAGGGCTCATGGCAAGCATAACATCATATTACTAGACATGGGAGTTTTCCCTGGGCCATGCCCACCCCTATCCAGGGCATCCACACAGGTTGGTCAGAGTATTTGTCTCAAGAGGGGATTGCATTCGCAAAAGTCCAAGCACTTGACTTTTACTGAGAGCATCTGTCAGTGTTCATGTTTACATATTAGTCTCAGATCCAGGGATGCTAATTCATCTACACACTGTCAATGTACTGTGCAATCTTATATGCATTTTCCGAGTATCCTCCTGATCCTTTTCCTAGGCTGTTGCAGCCAGACCCCTTTCCATCACAGCTTCTTCCTAGGATGCATGGTAACCCTTTCTCATCCCCAGTGACACCAGTTTCTCAGTCTTTACAATTGCTTTGACACTCTTTATCCTTTATTCACATGTACATGTGCTATGTGGATGGCCTTGCCATATCTGCTAGAACAGGACTCTGCCAAGGGATCCCTATTCCCCCTCAGTCTGTCCTCACAGCTACCATAATTACAGTTATGACTTTTTAAATTGGGGCTTTTTGAGGCATTCCTCGCAGCAGCTACCCTTACTGTTCCCTTTGTGATCACCTATTCCTCGTTCTCAAATCAGAAATTCTGTTCTGCATGAAAGTTCACTTTTGTATCCTGTGTCATGCCAAGCAGGCATTGTCCCACTGAACTGAGCTCCTAATAACCCAGCAAAGATCATCAGGGGTTGGTGCATTCCCCTACAAGCAATCCACCTACTCTCCTTCTGCTCCCAATCCATAAGAGGTCCCACTGAATCACATCCACACACAGCCATGTATACTATCTAGTGACCCATGATCCACCTGCTGAGATCTCTTCCCTGGTGGGTCAATCCATGGATGCTGCTACCAAGGGATTTCATTTCATTTCTTTCTTTCTTTCTTTCTTTCTTTCTTTCTTTCTTTCTTTCTTTCTTTCTTTCTTTCCTTCCTTCCTCGAGATGGTTTTCCTATCTTTTTTTGCTGCTTTAGAGCTGCAGCAGATCTTGCCTGCTATCTTCAGCTGCAATGACTCTGCATGGGTCAGACTCAGGGTCATCCCCCCACAACAATCTCCCTTAATGCCTTTGGATGTTATTTTTCTCTCCTCAGAGCTCCAGCTACAACCCCCCCCACACTCAGTCGTTCCCCCGGCGCCATCCCTGGACATGAGACCCCTTCCCTTCTGCACCCCGCGACTTATCCTTGATGGCATGGGTGGTGGGGAGTGACTCAACCCACCCAACGGATCCATGCCGGGAGGCGCCTCCAGGAATGGCGCCGGGAACGATAATCGTGCTGCTGGGCTCCCATTTTCTTTTTTTCCTCCCGGCATCGTGGCGTGCAATGGCAATGACTGTGACTGAGTGCGCAGACGCTCCCCGCGCGCCGCTAGTCAGCCTGCCAGGTCCCATCCTTGGCTTGCGCGGCCAGCATGTCAATCCCCAGCCTCCGCTAGGGTCAGGCAAGCACTGGCCACCCGAATCCCCACCCCAGAGATGGAGGCAGTCCACGGATGCTCAATCCATCTCCTCCCCGCCGACCCCCGGCAACCCATGCCCGTTCCCGAACACGGGTCGCCGGCGTGGTGCGAGGTGTAGCAACCAGCGCCTCAACCCTCAGCACCACCGGGCCGGCCTTAATGCCTTTGGGGGAACCCTCCACTGATCTGAGGACCACTGTGTTGTCTCCCTCAAAGGGAAACTTCCTTGGGGTTCCTTCTCCCTCACCATGGTCCCTATTGCTCCCCTTCTTTTGGCCAGTCCCCTTACTGACCTCCAGATCCCCAGTCCCTCAGGATCTGCCCCCCCATGCCTAGGATCTTTCCTGGTAACCACCAGGGTCTCTCTTAATGTTTCTGTCGCAGAGTCCTCAAGGTGTCCTGGACCTGGGCACTCCTTGGAGCCCCAAGATTGGCTGGTACACTGCTCCTACCTGCACTTTCCGATGGAAACCTCATCCTGATGCCACCAGTGCCATTATAAAATGACAAGAAAAAATCTAGAAATCTCATTGGCCAAACAGATCAGCTGACCGTACATTAATTCTCTGTATATGCACAGTCATCCTGGTCCTAAACCACATTACACAATGAGCAGATCAGTCCTCCTACAACCAGAACTATCTTCCATCAGTCTCCCTACAACCAGAACTGATATTCCACCACAAACATGGCCGCTACCTTTACACCGTAGAAACCTTCAACTGGGCCTAAAAATTAAAATGATCTTAAATATACAATAAAACAAATTAATTAAATGTTGTTTACCAGATTGTCACACTCTCCTTACACACATAAACAAATTAGAAGCATTAAGTATTGTTTATAGTTCTCATTACAACTGTTTGCTTGCTAACAGTGAAAAATCCCCCTTCTACCTTTATCTGCTCATCAGGGAAATCTCTTCTGCTTTACCTGACAAGTGAGATAATTGAGTCACTGGCTCTAAAACAAGCCTTTGTTGTCTGTGTGTACAGTATGTTAGTAGAGGAACATTCTGCTCGTAGAACTGAGCAGAATTTTGAATCCCTGTATTCCATGGTAAACATTCCATGATAAACATTCCATTTCTTGAATGTGGAGAAACACAGAGGGAAAAAAACAGAATGAAGAAAGTATGCAATAATACTATATAAACAAAGACAAAAGGTGGTAAATGACTCACCCTGCTGTTTATCTTTTAGGACAAAGCAAGCAGTTCATGATGCTGTCAGTGAGTGTGGCAGTTTTGAACCACACTCATGCTTGCAGCACTGGGGAACTGAGAAGCCTCTGTTATGGCTTCCTTTTAGTTTTGTCTACAGACTGAGGAGAATGAAATAAAACAAGGGGTCTGTGTGTCATACTTAGAATGAGAAAAACAGCATTTGTGAATTGTTGTGGCTGGCAGGGGAATATGAAGCTTAAGTGGGCAGGGAGGCACACACTGTACAACACTACTTTAATCTAGCACCAATAGGTGGAAGGACTATTTTATATTAAAAGCACAGGTTCACTTACATTTTTTACTTATTTAAAAATGTGTTTAAAAATAAAAATGCTTCTAAAAATAAAGGGACATTTTATAAGTGCAATAGGACACTCTGGGGTTGTGCATTACGGTGTGATAACTGCACTCCTAGGGAAGACCGTCACTCGGCCTTCAGCCTCATACCTAACTACGCCCCTAGGATTGTGGTTATCACACTGTAATGCACACCCCATCATGTCTTATTGCTTACATGGCCCATGTTCTGCAATCAGACACCATCCAAGCTAAAATCTGGGCACCAACTCTCCCAGCTGCTATGAGGCGAGAGTGGTATAGTGGGCACTAGTGAGTGCCCACTCATTTTACTTCAGATGACACCCGAGTGCTCAAGGGCAGCCTTGCATTACCAGACTTTATACTGGCAGTGCCAATTGGCTTTTACACTGGCAACTCAGGCAAGAGTGCCCCAGTCTGTCCCCTGCATAGCACCCCAAGGCTACCTGCCTGACAACGGCAGCTCAAGCATCAAAGTTCCCTCCAAAACTCTCAGCCTCAAGTCCTAAGTTCCTGGTGCCATGAGGGCATCCTATTTTATCTGCTCTATAAGCTCCTTCCCCATCCATATTCTCCAGAAATAATGACAGGGTCTCAGATCCCCCTAGCTCACTTGGGTAAACAACCACCTCCCCTTACTGCAAGGAGGAGTTTGTTATGTAATACCCCAAAGTTGGGGTCCCCAGCAGTCCCCAGTGTTCCCAGCAAAGTGCCCCAATGGGTGCCCAGGTGCCCCATCAGAGTAGGTGTCAAGGGTAGGGGCCAAATGTAGTGCAGGTGCCCCTGCAAAGTAAACTGCAGCCTGCAGTTTTAAAAGTTTTTTCTCCACTTTTGCTGCAGCTTGCCCAGCTATGGCATGAGCTTGTGCCATCCCAAGTCCAGCTTGTGCTGGGCAGCTGCTTGCCTCCCTGGTCACTAGGGACTCAGTGTCCTGAATGCCAGGGAGGGCTCTGTGGTGGCCAGTAACAGCCATTTTGAATTGAAAGTGTGGCCAGTGGCAGTAGTGAGTGGGAAAATGTTTTCAGGTGCTCCAACGAAGTCAAGATAAGAAAAGTTAAGTTTTGTGGCCATCAGGGAGAGAGTGGTCACAGGGAGGCAAGTGTAAAAAAGGGTAATTGTACCTGCAGTCCTCCTCTCATCACTGAAGTTAGTGTCGGTTGTCCAGTGTTGCGGCGGCTCCCAGTGATCGGAGGGGTCCTCACAGTGCAGCAGACAGAATCTGCAGTGTGGGCTCTGTTCAGCACTGTTTTTTATTTAATTTTTTTTTAAAGTTAAAGTTCAGTCCCTTGGCGGCGGGACCCACAAGCTGGGACGCATCTTCAAGAGTCAAGCCAGGAGGAACATCAGGCCACATCAAGGCCCCAGGGAAGACCACCCATCATCTGTCTCCAGTGCCAGCATCAAGCCAGTACATCTTCTCCTCCGTCTACTTTCCCTGGGCCAGGCCAGTGAGTCAGCAGCAGCACCAGTGGGCAGGTGCTGACTGCCCGAACTATTGAATAAATAAATTAAAAGTTTATTCTCCACACCAGAGGGTGCATGGAGAGGCAGTCATCAGTGGGGTAGGGTAAGGCCCCATAATAAAGAACCACCTGTGGGAGAGTATATTTAAATTTATGAAATTATAAAAATAAGCTTCAGCAAGGGAGTAAAAGAGCAGGGGCAGGCTGTATTCAAATTAAGCTCCCTGGAGGTGGAACTTGGTGCTAGGCAGGCCCCAAACTGTACTGAATAAAAAAAAAATGATAAAAAGGGATCCAACCAGGAGCAGGGGCATGGCAAGGCCCCAGTTTATAACTGAGTTAGCCATGTGGGCTATTGAAGAAGGGCTAGTAAGCCCAAATACTTGATTTTTATTTAAAATAAGAAAAAGAAAGTCCCAGTGACATTGGAAGTGGTAGCCACGCTAGCCAAGTGGGCTAGTAAATTAGGGGCTAGTTACCCAGAAGCTGTTTTCTCTTTTCTGTGCAGCTAATTCAACTCCATGTGGGCTAGCTAAGAGAAACATGCCCCAGATTAATGGAGAGTGCCCCAGAGTGAAGAAAGGTGGCCAGTAGCAGCCAAACCACGGCTAGTGTTTGAAGAGTGCAAAATTCTACTATTTTAAAAGTGTACTAAAGTATCAGCTTCAGACATCAGCAAGGGAAGGGGAGTGGGCCAGATGGTTATCTACCCCAGCAGCATAGTAGCCCCAGCCTGAGCCAAGGGCTAGTAACCCGAATAACTGTCCCGTAACTCCCCGAGTTTAGGGAGGGACAGTTAGTGAGGGACTCTTAGCATTCCAGCTAGCCAGATTCCCCTCAGCCAATAGGATAATCCTCCTGTTAGGCTCCTTGGAACCCAAATGCCTGTGGGAGGGAGGACGTACCCCAGGGTCCCTGTGTAGCTAGGTATATCCAGCATTTGATAGGTTCCCCCTTGCCATCACCTTCCTAGAGTTCCTGCTATAGAAAGCATTTCTGTAGAACATTTTAAAAGTGAAATGCAGAACTGTGTGTGAATTGTGAAAAAGTCAAAATCTTCACTGACATTTAGACTGCATTTAAAGGGACAGTGCCTAAACGTAACAGTGTAATTGCTCCCCTTGCTCAAGCTTGCCTTGGTTATAGCAAAAAAGACTGTCATGTTAACCCAGAATTTGCCCTGCATGTACTAAAGTGCCCTTTCTGCTTGATTTTGCCTCGTTTGTTCCAAATACTGTTGGATTAACCCAGAACTTGCCCTTCTTGCCCTTCATGCCATTGAACTGCCTGCTTGTTCACAAATTTCTTAGCCTAATGCCTAGCTTCTCATCTGATTATTGCTCGACTTCAGATTGTCACTAGCAGTGACCAGCCAGAGACTGTGGCAGCCATCCTCCTTTGGACAAGTTGGGGCTGGTTGCCAGTATAGGAATACTGTAGATGGCTCCCTGTCACTTGCTTCTTCTTCAAGATCTACAGGCCAACCCCTCCCTAACAGTATACTAGGTAGCGCAGGGAACTGCACCGGTTCACAAACAGGGATCCGTCGCCCAGTGGGTTGGAGTTTTTGTTGCAGGTATCCAGCCTTTCCAGAGGCTCCCAAGCGAAAGTGTCTTAGTTCTTCAGCTGCCTCCAGTTTCCTGGGTTGGTGGTGATGGCCTTTAGGTGTTCTCATTCTACAGTTCTTCAGTTACTTCCAATTTTTCTGGGTCAGTGGTGATGGCGTGGAGTTGTTCTTGTTTTATGGATCTTCAGTTCTTCATTCTTCATGTCAGTCCTTCCAGTTTCCTGGGTCAGTAGTGACAGCCTGGAGGTGTTCTCATTCTACAGTTCTTCAGATGCTTCCAGTTTCCTGGGTCAGTGGTGACAGCCCGGAGGTGTTCTTGTTCTAGAATTCTCCAGTTAATCCAGCTTTCAGTTTCAAGCCTTCCCAGGTTAGTGAAGGCAGCCTGGAAGACTTCAGTTTTCAGCACCTCTTTGGAATGCAAGTGTGTTTTTATCGCCGAGTCTGTCGATGCCCAGTTGCCAAGTGTTTTCTTCACCTGCTCTACAAGCTGGCCAATGGAAGCATGTGCACAGAGGTTTCCTTGTGCATCCCTCTGCTGTTTATGGCACCCAACAAATCTGAAAGTACTTTGGGGTGGAAACTATGTAAATGCCATACATTAGAATCTTAGAGTCTTGTGAATAGATTCATTCAGCAACCACAGAAGTATTGGAGTTCATAGAGTCAGTATAAGATCTTTTAGAGTTTTTTGCAAATAGAACCATTAGTAACAGTAGAAGTATTAGTGTTTAGAGTATAGGGTCTTTTCATGTTCTAGTAGAGATTGTAGATGAAATTGAATGTTGTACTCTTTTCTCCTGTTCCAGTTTCTGTGGTCAGTTGCTCAATAAACTAATCCTTATTATGCGTCGTACCTCCAGCCTCTCCATTTTGGTGAAAGTAACCTCATGTAGACAAACAGAAAAAGAACTACCTTACCGCCTAGCTGATTCACCTCTCTAATCCAAATCATATCATCTAATCATCATCATCATTTATTTCTTGGATCACTTCAGTTACACCCACACCTGTCCTACATGGAAAAGGAGCTGCCCTTATTAAGAAGGTGCTGTAAATTCAAACAGTAGAGCGGAAATTCATAATATTCAGATGAGATGCACTGCGTGTACACTATACAGTAGGGGCTAACTGACAGTTCAGTCTGGAGGACGGCCGTGGAGGTGAGAGGTGGGCTGTGCTGGCCACCGGTTGCATTTTGGAATGGGGGAGTGAGGAGGTGGGCACTACCAGCTGGGGTGGGGGGCCACTAGACCACCAGGAGGGGATGAATAATTAACATTTAATTATGGGCGACATTGGTGATTGGGGTGGGGGAACCACTAGACTACCAGGGTTTTGGGCAGAAATTATTATTTTACACTGATCAGGGATCAGGGATCAGGGTGGGGAACCACTAGACTACCAGGGATTTGGGCTGAAATTATTATTTTACATGGATCGGGGTGGGGGCACTAGATCACCAGGGAACGATTATTACACATATATTTACGGTCAACAGTGGGGATTGGGGTGGGGGGACCACGGCACATTGCCAACAAGTTTACTCTCCTGGAGTAGAATGTTCTAAGTAGTGCTGGTCTAAATGTACTTAAAATTTGTCCCTCTGGGAGAGTTCTGAGAATCCAATTGTGGGCGATGTGGCAGCCTGTGTCTGCCATATGCCCCTAGTGCCATGTTGCAGTCTGTTTTTGGGCACATGGGTGGTGCAAATCCCATTTAGGGCAGGCAGCCTGTGGTGGATGCAGGCTGCTTCTGTGAATAATTCTGGGGGCAATGTTTGACACAAGGAGCCACTTGTGCCATTTGTGTTTGGCGCAGGTACCTTGCGTCACTCACAGGGCTTTGAGAATCAAGCCCCTTATTTTTAATTCACATAAAAGCTCCTTTACTTGCGACTTTAGGTGATATGTTATATATACTTTGTCCCATAGCAGGATGCTTAGCTGTGGTAGTTGGGATACTTGCCATTTATGTGCTTATGAGATGTTGTTGCCCAATAGAGCTCCCGTCTCTTATTCAAAGGGAGGAAACTCAGAAGACCATACATATTGTATTACAAAAGCCTAGGGCAAATTTGTAGAAGCGGTTGTATGTGAGTGAACATGAGCCTCTGGGGCAGTGTGGTGGCAGCTACCCTGAAGATGATTAGCTAGGATCACAGAAAACACTAGACATAAGACCCAAGGGGCAACTGTGTTTGTTTCCTGCCATCCAGACAGCTGCAGCACCCAACATTATGTAAAACAAACATTTGTCAATGCCAAATGTTTACATGTTTGGTGTGTGTGGCAGGCATGCGTAGTGAAATAAGTAATTTGTGGTGGATACTGATTTCCTACTAACTGTACATCTGTGCCTGCAGTGAAATTTAAAACTCTCAGGCTAACCTACTTGTCCAAATGCAGTGCATGGGTCCATCCGGCCTTGACACATACATCAACCCCTTGTGAATCAAGGCCCCCATGGCCCACCATAAGGTGTTGTGTGTGCGAAAGAACACTGCTCTGTCCCTCCTCAAGCTGGGACCAGTGCCTTACACTGCAGCGCCTTTCCCCAGCCTCACTCCATTCAGTCGGCTCACTGAGCTTGCACCTGAACTCAGGTCACTGGTATGGGAAGGCAGTGTGGTTCCCACTGGGCCAACAGCCATTCCTGTAAATGTTAATTTATAATTTTTCTTTTGTAAAAGTTTTGACTCCAGAATTTCAACAAAGACTTTTTATTACTCCCCCTCTTTGTTGAAATGTTATCCTTTGCTTCTTATTCCTGGCTCCTCTTGTCTCACATTATTGTTATACAGAGGTTAGTAGCCCCTGCCTGGCACTGGACTACCTATCCACCTGAACACACCTGTTTCCCGTTTGTATCTCTTCACTTTTGGCGTGTGGCTGTGGACATCAGCGCAGCACTGGTGAGTGGAAGTCCTGTCAGAGACGTACCTCTCAAGTGTCCTTCATTACGAGGGACATCCCTCATTTTGCCCCTTAAAATTGCTCTGTCCCTCATCCGTCCCTCATGGAAAAGGTGCTGCCCACACAGAGAATGTGCTGTAAATTCAGATTTTAAAGCAGAAACTCTTAATATTCTAAAATACTAAATCTAAAATAAACTTTGTACAAGTAAACACTATGGTTTTCACAGTGTTCTGAGCTTGTGTCTCCATTTTTGAGGATGTGTCCCTCATTCTGAGGGTCTGTGTCCCTCATTGTCCCTCATTTTGAGAGTCCAAAAATGTCCATGTCCCTCATTTCAGTGACAAAAGTTTGAGAGGTATGGTCAGAGAGGAGGCACTGGCTGAACGCCTGCAATTGTGAGATCATGGCTCCTGGGTCTAAGGGTGGACTGTTTCACAATAAAAGGCTTCTCATGACATGGAGAAGAGCTGCTCTAGTATGAGCTCTTCAGATCCACAAAAAGAAGCTTCACTGTCTCAGTCCATTGAAAAGCGCACGTGTTTGGCAGCTGTAGAAGAGATAACAGCCATGAAGGCTCGAGTCAAAGGTAAAACAACTGAGAGTGACACTGCTGTTTCCAGCTATAGTGATACCAGTGACATTAAACAGCAGTTCCTCACTTTAGAAACACTAAGTTTTGAGGACCTTAATTTAAATTATAATATCCTAGCATTACTCTTGAAACATACCTTGAAAGGCAACAATCACCACAGTGCTCAGGGTCAATAAAACCCCATCCTGTGGTCTTGACAACTTCTGTAGAAAAGAACAATGGGAACAGGCAGCTGCATGCTATGCCAATACAGTACATTTACTGAACTTAAAGACCTTGAAAAATATACTGTGATTAGAGAATAAATTGCTAACGTTAAATCAGAACTTTCTAAGTTCAAGAATGATTTTCTTTTCAAAGAACTGAACTCACAGCTGGATAAAAAAAACTAGAGAAACATGAAACAGAGGTAATCGACTGCAAGCAGAAGAGACTGGAGATGATAATGATTTTTTAAAAGGCCACATTTTTAGTTGGCTGAAAAACCTGAGATCAAGCAGCAGAGGGTGATCTCAGTCCAGAGGAAAACCAAGTAAAAAATAACACACTAAAGTCGATGTTGAGGAGGGCCCTTCCAATGCTGAGGATTTTTTTTAGAGAAAAAGACCTTAGAGGTGACCAAAAGGAAGGGCAAACAGTGACTCACAGGGGCATAAGAGGAAAACATGCAGGGGAAGAAGAGGAAGAAAAAAATAAATCTTTGCAGCAGCTCCAAGACACAAAGGAGGTGATCAATCTTTTGGAGGTAATTCTAACCCCTGCTAAAATTTCTGTTCTGCAGAAAGGGCTGAACTTTATCACACAGACTGACTGACAAATTCTCTGTTCAGGTCAATTTATTTAGGTTTTTAAGACAAATTCATCTTTGTGAATATTTTTCCAAAAAAAAAAACCAACAACCCAAAAAACTGTTCAACAACATGGTTCTACTCAATGCAAATTCACTTGTATGTCAAGATGGCCTACAGAATGTTAGAGGTGCCTTACCATATGATCCAGTGCAAGTAGAGTTACTGTCAAATTTACATGACTCAATATTGCCTCCTACTGGTCAGAAGGATATTTACAGTCAGACACATGTTGCCTGTGAATTGGGTGATGTTATTTTGGTAGGAGATTTCAATATACCTGATATTGAATGGGATAAGCTTTCTGGTAAATGTAATTTCTCAAGGACCTTTATTGATAAAATTAAACAGTGCTCTCTCTGGCAAATAGTTAGTCAACATACCGGGGGGGGGAGGGGCTCATCCCTTAGATTTAATCTTTCTATCCAATGCAATTTCATACATTGCATGCAAGGTTAAAGATCCCCTTGCTAACAGTGATCACTGTATGGTGACATTTAATATACAGATGACTTGCATTAAACTAGTGGCTGCACCAAAATGTACTTATATTCTAAAGCCAATTTCAATAAAATTCACAATTAACGAAGCATGATAAATTGGAATCTTAATTTGGGTTCAAAGGGGGATGAACAAGCTTGACTTATCCTTAAAACAATTATTCGGGAGGTGTGTCAAAAATATATTCCCCAAATCAAAAAATATGATGGTAAAGGGAAAAAACCTAAATGGTTAATACAAAAAAATAAAAAAAGTTATTAAAAACAAAGTATAAGGCTTTTAGACAATATAAGGCATCCGGGACTGATAGCGCCAGGGTTAAATATAAAACCTTACTCAAGCAGTGTAAAAACACCACTAGGGAAAAGAAAAGGGACCTAGAGAAAAGGTTGGCTGCTACTACATCCAAATCCAATAGCAAAGTACCTTTTGGGAGTACATAAATTACCTCAAAAAAGGTTCTACTTCTATTGGTCCAATCAAAGTGTTGGACAGGATAATTAATTCTCGCCAGGATATGGTTGAGGAGTTCAATAAATATTTATCTTGCATTTTGTTTGAAAAAAGAAACAAGACAAACTTTGTCCAAAATGTTGACTATAAGACATGGTGAATCCTCCAAATGGATTACTACTGATCACATTCTAGAGAAGCTCAAGACCATCAAGCCTAGTAGTGCCCCAGGTCCTGATAAAATCACTGGTAAAATGATCAAAATCCTAGGTGATTATATTGTAGAACCACTTAGGATTATTTCTTGTAAATCTTTGGATGAGGGTATAGTGCCAGCTGACTGGCGAGTTGCCAGCATTATCCCAATCCACAAAAAGGAATCCAAGATGGTGATGTCCAATTATAGACCTATTAGTCTCACCTCTATTCCTGGTAAAATGCTGGAATCTTTAATTAAAGATGTGATACTGGAACAATGGAACAGTTTACACAGTTCAGATGATACACAACATGGTTTCCATAAGGCAGGCTCTTGCTCTACAAATTTCATTGGGTTTTATGAAAATGTTAACAGGGCACTAGATACTAATAATCCTGTCGACATTATTTATCTGGACTTCAAAAAGGCCTTTGACTTAGTTCAACACTGGGCCATATTGACTAAACTTAACAACTTAGGTCTGAATGATGAACTTATCAGATGGGTAGAAGCCTGGCTACATAATAGAACACAGCAAGTGGTCATAAATGGGTACACATCAACTAGTTGTAGGGTGGATAGCAGGGTCCCCCAGGGATCTGTTCTGGGCCTGGTACTGGTCACCATATTCATCTCTAATTTGCATAATAAGATTTCCAACTGGTGTCTGAAGTATGCTGATGACACCAAATTAGGAGGATTGTGGGATACTATGGAGCAAAGGGATTCCATACAATCAGACCTGGACAATATCTGCAAGTGGGATGACTCATGGGGTTTGGTTTTTAATAAAGACAAATGTATGGTAACTCGTTTTGGTTCAAATGATCCCAAGCAAAACTATACATTTATGGGGACGATATTCCAGGGCACTGAAACTGAAAAAGATCTTGGTATACTAATCAACAACAAGTTTCATTTTGATGCCTTAAGTAATAGTATTATAGCTAGAGCTGGTAAGTGTTGGTGGAACATCAAGAGATCCACTAGGAGTAAGGATGAGAATGTGATCTCGCCTCGGTATAGGACCTATGTTCTCCCACATATGGATTATGGATCTCAGCTCTGGACACCCTAGGAAAGAAGATCCTGGATTGGATTCTTACCAGCCACCCGACTCATATCACAAATACCTCAGTCCTCCCTGACTCGCTTAGCAACCATTCCCTTGTCATCTGTGAATGGTCAAATTCCACAAACCCCCTCCTAATATCATCACTAGTAGAGTCCTACCACATGGGCAGTTGTCACACCTCAAAACATGCCTCAACCTCCAAGTCTGATCCCCTATCTACAAAGCAACAGATGTAAATACTGTGGTGGATTACTTCATCAACACTTTCAATGCAGCCTGTGACTCCTATGCTCCTTTTAAAAAGCGCAGAGTCAAAGCCCTTTGTAATCCATGGCTCTCAGCCGATCTCTTACATCAACTAAAATCTAGAGATCGCCTCTGGGATCTGGCCAGAACCACTGGTAAAGAAACTAACATCCAAAACTATAAACGTGCATGGAATGACTGTACCAAATCTATCCGGAAAAAGAAATCTACCTACTTCAAGAACACTCTCACGGATACTTTGGGTAATGGGAGGGTATTTTGGAACAATATTAAAGAGGTCACTGGGGAGCCGCCAAAAACCTCCCCTACCTTGCTCAACATAAATGGGTCTACTATGCTTGACCCTAAAATCATAGCAAATACCTTCAACACTGCATTCACTGATCTCAGCAGTGTTCTCCCTTCTGACTTTTTCAAGGACTATGACTCTCTCTCTCTCTCTCTCCTCCCCCCAATGCCTCCTCCTACTCTAGCCACCCGCCTTTTTATTTCAAAGCAGTCAAAATGCATGATGCCTGCAAATACATTACCAAAGCCATCACCAAATCCAGATCCAGCAGTGATACACTTGACCCTAAACTGCTATCTCTCACCCTTGATGAGGTGTTACAGCCACTGACATATATTTTCAACCTCTCACTTAGGCTCAGCCAGTTCCCTGACAAATGGAAATCCACCATTGTTACCCCTGTCAATAAAAGTAGTGACAGGGCCACTCATGGAAACTACTGTCCGATCTCTATATTGCCACCCCTCTCCTAGGCCCTTGAATGTATTGCAGCAGATCAGCTCACAGATTTCCTAAACAAACACAATATTCTGTGCTCACAACAACATGGATTCAGGAAAGGACATAGTACTTCATCTGCCCTACTGGAATTCTCTGGCATTCTTCACAACTCACTGGACAATGATCAGTTAATTGGGTCCATCTTTATTGATCTGACTAAGGCATTCGACACTGTCCATCACGGCCTACTGCTTGTACAACTTCTGAAAGCTGGACTCTCTCCTGACTCCATTGCCTGGTTCAAAATCTACTTGGAGAACCGGTCTCAAAGGGTAAAAATTGCAGATGTCCTCTCTGATACCAGGTCTGATCACTCAGGTGTCCCCCAGGGATCCATTCTGGGTCCCCTACTATTCAGCTTGTTCCTGAACTCCCTTCCAAATTCTTGCTCTGGAACAATCATCCTCTATGCAGATGATGCTGTAATTCTTGCTTCCCACAAGGATCCTAAGCCTCTACAAGACAATCTTCAGCTTGGCTTCACATCTGTTGAAAATTGGTTCTCAAATCACAATCTGGTCCTCAATAATAAGAAAACAAAGTCTATGATGTTCAGCAGCTCTCATAACAAGCATAAGCTGCATCCACTATCCATCAAACCCAGTCATGTAGTCACCCTGGAACAGGTTCAAGCCTTTAAGTACTTGGGAATCACTCTAGAACCTCATCTAACTTATAGTGCCCACATTGACTCTGTAGCCAAAGCAGCAAATACTCTCCTTGGCCTTCTGTTCTGGCATAGGCAACATCTTACCCCAGAAGCCCTGACTGTTGCCGTTCAGAGCTCTGTTGTCTCCATTATTGACTATGGGCTAATCATCTATGGCTCTGCCCCCTCTACCTCTCTTAGATGCATATCCACCAATAAGGCCTGCCGACTTCTCACTGGATCCTACCACCTCCTCACACATACATGCGACCTCTATGCACACACTGGATGGCTGCAACTCACCAA
Organism: Neoceratodus forsteri; assembly: GCA_016271365.2. Classification (NCBI taxonomy): domain Eukaryota; kingdom Metazoa; phylum Chordata; order Ceratodontiformes; family Ceratodontidae; genus Neoceratodus; species Neoceratodus forsteri. Next base: position 428,415,175 of record CM028138.1, read on the forward strand.
TCAGATAAAGTATCTAACCTGCACCATGACAAAGAAAATAACAAAGGCCCTTCTACCCCTTGGAGTGTGTGCACTCCTGCACCCTAGCAATAACCTCCACTCAACCAGGGGGTCTTAATCACAGCTCCTACAGGTTCCACATTGTTGTACCTCACAAGGTCAAAGATCCTCTGCCTACAAGGTGCCCAGCTGGCTAAATGGTCTAAACAGTTACATCTCCTCCACTCCTACCCTCAGTGCATTTAAATCAAGGCTCCACCTCTCTCTCACTGCCTCTAGCTCCTGTGACTGCCTCCACTAACTGACCCCATGAATAATTCCCTAACCTTAAGAAGTTCTGTCTCCTATTAGCACTTGGTTACCCCTTAGCACACACTTCCCCCATGTTATGTCTATGACAATGCCTCTGGCTGCGCTTCTCTTCTATAGCTCTCCACCCCCCTCTACTCTTCCTCTCCCTTGTCCTATATCTTCTCTGCACCTCATCTGCTATCTCCTTGTAACCTAGCCTTCAAAACTTGTTTTGTTTCTCAGATGCTTTGTAACTCTCTTTAGCTTACACTTTTGTAACCTTGTCCTATGTTATGAATTTGTAATCTGACTTACATGTCTTATGTTTTGAATTGTAACCTGACATGGAATCTTTGTAAAAGAGCCTTGGCTCAAAGGTATTGTAATCCTAGACCTAATAAATAAATAAATATCAATAGTATAGAATTAGTAGAGAGGCAAATAACTAAATCTATTAAGAATTTGGGTAGCATGGACTATAATAGGCACTTAAGGAAAACAAAATGAGTTACCTTGGAAACTCAAAGGATCAGAGGTAATCTGTACTTTATGTTTGATATAATAAATGATCCGGAATTAATGCTTTCCTTAAATATGGGTTTCAAATAGGTTAATAGAAGTATTTAGGGTCAGCCTCTGCAGTTACATGGTAACAGATTTAAGACTGAAAAAGGAGGGTATTACTTCACACAGAGAGTGATTGGAGTATGGAATAGTCTCTCTCTTGAAGTGGTTGCAAGTAAGAATAAAATGGAATTCAAAAATAAGCTGGATTCCTACTTAACTTCAAAATCAAATATTAAGTTCTACCACTGATATAGTGGGGGAGCAGTTTACATGGGCTATATCACCTTTATCTGCTAAATTAACTCTATTATTAACAACAGCAAGTAGCATAACAGGTGATGAGTCAGCATGGAATAATGTGTCTTTACTAAACAAAGCTAATTTTGAAGCTTTAGAAGCTTTAATGGTTGATGAACCACTGGATAGAATGAATTTGAGGTTGGGTTTATGGAAATTGAAACCATATATGATGTGTCAGGAAACACTTTTGTGAATCTGAGAAAAGCAATGTTCAAGCCTAGGTCTCTTTTCTACCCTTTTACCAGTAATCCATCTATCACAGCATTTGTGAGTGTGATACTTTGGAAAATAGATGATCTATTTAACAACTTGCCACCATTTGTTTGCAGGAATATGACTAAGGACAAGAAAGTGGCTCTGAAAGAATTGAGTTAAAAAACATTGTCAGTAAAAATGTAGACACAGGTGGCAATATTATCATTCTAAATTAAACTGATTACATTAAATGTGCAACAAATCTTTTAGACAACCAACATAACTAAAAAAGGCTTGACCAAAATCCCAGACACATTCAAGAAGAAACTCCTGTAACTTTTGGAATGGGGCCGTGCATTTGATTTTATTACAGATCATGAATTCAGGTTTCTCTTGGTAGACTCTCCCACTTCGGCACAGAAGAGAGAGAGGATGTGCAAAAAACAATACTTGAAGTCAACTCTAGTGAACGCTCAGTGGTTTATTCAGTGCACAGAAACAGAGTAAGATACCCCAGCACTTCGAGTCCTTGCGGACTCATCATGTGGAGGGGTGACCAGTACAACAGACCTTCATTTTAAAGGCTGCTCCTTAAAAGTGCAGTGTCACATAAAGTGCATTGTATACTTAAAGCAGTAACAATCCATAAAAAAATAAAAAAATTAAAAAATATATATGTTAAGGCTGGTAAACATATTAGGTTATTAAGGAAGCACCAAAATCCATCTAAAGAGAAATAGTCAAAATTAAATTATTGGATTGCATTAATAGCATCAAAATTCAATATAAATAATTAAATATATAGATGCAAGGTGAATAAGCTTCCAAAAAAAATCTGAATCAATGAAACTGTCAGACCACCTAGAGGAGAGAGAAAAAAGAAAAAGGCAAAATGACCATAAATATCTTGGAAGAGCATGAGACAAACACAAAAATAATAAATTAAATAAAAAAGCACAATGATCCCTTTTTTTTACAAAACATGAAAAAATGGAACTTAATTGGTTTATAAAAAAAGTGGAATGCTAAATAATAAAGTATACTAAATTAATAGAAAAAGGAATACCAGGACAAAAAGGAAACAGACCAGAGCTAACATAAAAAAAATAATTATTTTAGTGATGTCACTATAATGAATTAACTTAACTTTATATGAAGTATTGCTCTGGATACATCAAAAAATGAATATATTAAATGAAAAAAGCAAGGTTAGCTAGGGAATCACAGGAAGGGTATAATATCCCAATCCTCATTAAGGCCTCCTGGGTAAAGTGCACCTAACTGAAAGATACATCTGCTTTCTCTTTGTAAAATGGTATTGTGATGATTCCCCCCCCCCCCCATGGGTTGGGAGGAACATGATTAATGGCCATAAATTTAAAAGAGTGTAAAGTCTGTCTATGATAGGCACTTCAGTGTGTCCCTCCTGGAGTGTCACAGCGACCATTTAAGATGGAGTGAACATGTTCTTGAATTCGCTCCTTTAAAGTGGGAGTTGTCATGCCCATATATGTAACCCTCGTTCCACCTTTGGCTAGCTGGCACCCCCATTATAAGAACTAGTGCCACATATATGGCATACCATTTACTTTAGGTAGAACTACACAAATGGTACCACCCCTGACATTGGCGTGTATACCAGGCTCACTATCTAGAGGATAGGGGTGGGGATACATACTAAAAAATGAACCTTTGTATTTACCACCAGGTCCCAGGGAGAGGATGCTAGTCATATGCTAGACCTAACTGCTAAGGGGCCCCAATAATATTCACACTGAAGCAATAAGCTGAATGTCCAAAGCAGTAACTGGGATTGTGCAGTATGGCTTTATTCACAGATGTTACTTAAAGCAAGGGTGGTCCCTCAATGGTTTGTTATTGCAATACGGGTACACTGTATTTTGCAGAAACACTGTGAAGCAGTACTGTTTTCTACAGAAACATCTCCTTCCCCTGTAAGTGTATTCTTGTGGGATGTGCCACACACTTTAACCATTTCTAGAACACATTTCCATTTCCAATGTGTATATCTGTGGGATGTGCCACACACTTTAACCATTTCTAGAACACATTTCCATTTCCAATGTGTATATCTGTGGGATGTGCCACACACTTTAAGCATTTCCAAACACATTTCCATTTCTAAAGTGTACAGCATATCTGTGGGATGTTCCACACACTTAAAAATTCTCCTGGTGCTAACCTTTGCCCAGGGAAACTTGGTGCCCATCCATGAACCAGTTAGCCCTGCCTGAAACTCTAGATGGCGTTCCTCCCACCATTTGCCCAAAGACAGTCTCTGCCATTCCTTCAGGGATTAATAAGAAGTATCCCCTTCCCACCCTCCCCATCATCTTACATAGAAGAGATTAGATTAGGAAACTTGTATCCCCTCAAAGAAAATGTATGTGTCATTAAAGCCTTGATCACACAAAGGAAAGGGCTTGGAAACTTCAGGCACACTTGGAAGAATGAAGAATCTTCTAGCATGCCTTTTCTAAACACTATCAGCTATATCTACTAATGGCCATGTGTGCCCACATGGACAAGCACTTGCTAGGCAACACCTTAGGCAAGGGCATTGCTTGGCTCCACCTGCTGACCAGTTCAGCATGTGACTTCATGTGGGTACAAAAGGGATGGGTCTCTGTCCTGCTCTTGCTGCCTCACTCAATATTGGAGCTGCTAGGACGCTGAATGAAACAAGCCTGAAGTAAGCAGTTTTACTTTATCTCACACTAAACAAAAGCTCTACGAAATTAGGAATGAAAAATCTAAATGTATACCATGCATTAGTACCTCCTTTTTGCTGTTTAGAGGAAACGCTAACCTGTGAGCAGAAACAATAATAGTGAAAGCATAAGCACCGTGGGAATTTGAAATTTAAGTAAGCGCATTAAGAGACGTTGATACAGAATTAATCTGATTCACTACCATTATGCAAACATTGATCCCATTATTTTAAGATTTCAACAGCGTGGTGAACACAGGTCACAACCTATAATAGGAGCAAGTGCTCCAATAGAAGTAAGCATCTTCCTGTTTAGGCATAATCAGAAATACACGTAAAAGCTCTATGAGCGTAGAGATGGCATGGAAAAGCCAGGGGGTAATCTGTTTATGTTCTATTAGGAAACATGTACTGAAACATTGAGATGAGATAAGGACATTTTAGTAGGTTTGTAACAAATTTAAAATGAGGCAAATCAAAATAAAATCAGAGTTTAAAATAAAAATATTGTATATACATCTAGAAAACTTTACAGTAAAAACTCTAGAGAAATGGAAGTGAATAATGAATGGATGTAATTGCATGGTTGGAATTGCATTAAGAAATAAGTGGAAAAATATGGTTAAGAGATGAAATCACAGCATTAGTATTTAAAGGGACAGCACCTTTATGTCTTACATTATTATGGATTGGTTGTTACATGAACTGATGAAAAGTATTACTGAGATGGTTGGTATATAATACAATCTTTATATAAAAGGCATCTAATAAGAACTCAAGTGAATGGTGATGGCAGGGAGAAGGCTTATGCCCAGTTACAAAGTAGGTAGCCATGGTTGGAACACTTAAGATTTTGTAATGGCCAAAATTGTGCCAGAGGGGTAAGAATTAATAAATAAGGATTTTTATTTGCTGTATTGAAATAGTGTTGAGCACAATGTTGGATAAAGTTTATTTTGGAGCTCAGAATGGTACAGATGATTAAGATCTGAAGGATTTATAAAGCAATAATGAATCTAATAAAACTACATGATCTGAAATACTGAAATATTGTTTATTTATTGTTTAATAGTTCCCCAGAAGAAGCCACCATGTGGTGAAACGTCGGGACTGAACTAAATAACACTTTGTGAATAACAGAATTGAGAAAATTTCAACCTTAAAGGACTTTTGTGTATGGCGTCTCACTGAGCTAGAGTGGTTGAACTTTTATTTTTGACTTCATGGATTTTCACACTGATGCCATCCAGCTCCACAGTAAAGAATTGACATTTTTACTTTGGACAGATTTCCCCTGGGATACCCCTTTCTTTCAGACTGAACATTTTTGATCAAGTGTGGATCAATCAACCCAGGGACATTCTATATTTATTGAAATATGGAGCCTAATATTGGCCACATGGAATTAACTGTATCATAAAGGCTGCACGTATCCTTATGAACATTTTGTTTAACAGTTGGTATACTTTATAAATAACAGAATGGATTGAAAGCTTGTTGTGACTTAGAAATGGCTAATTTTGTGGATGTAGGAGGCAGTGCAGAAGCGGCATATACTTTCTGCAGCTTTACTGATGCAGAAAGGGCTACCTTGTTACAAATCTTGTATCTATCGCTTTGTTACAATGCGTGTAACCCTACAAATGTTTGTACCAGTATAGCTGCTGCCTGTAATCTTTATTTTAAAGTGTGTCTATGTATTTTTTTTCACCCGTGTGTTCATCCCTGTCTCTATTCACTTAATTGTTGTCTCCCCCCCCTTGCGACGAGGTACCTTTGTAAACGAGTCCATGACTCAAAGGTTGTAAAACTGATTGTCTCCAATGAATAAATAAATAAATAATAAATGAAGAAGGGGAATAGAGACCTTACTACAGCACAGGTAGACACACCAAAAATATTAAAAGAAAAATAGAAAACATCAAATCGAGAGACACAAGACTTGAATGGCATGGGCTTACTTTAGCTAAACATTTAGAATGTAAACATATCCCAAGGGGGAGTTAGAGTGGCCATTGAACCAAATGTAGGCATCAATGATGATGAACTGACCAAAAAATAGGATGGTATTCGTACTAGATGCAGTGTAGATTTCATGTATGCACTGATTGAGGTAATAATCAAAACAAGAGGTAAACTAGCAGAAGAGATACATGAACAAGAAGAGACACTTAAAATACAGTTGAAACCTGGAAGAATTTAATGCCTGGTTAGAAGAAACTAAAGAAAAATTATCAGACTATGAAAAGACTATAAAGGAAACTAAGATGAAGAAATTTCATCATGACACCATAGATTATAGGGATAATAAAATATACACCTATAAAATGGTGAGATGGCACAACCAGTGCAATACTGGCAACAGCTCAGATAGTTCAGACAATAACACTAAATGTACATTTAGATGTGGGCCCAATAGAGATCCTTTTTTAGGGAGGAAGGTACCCCAGAACAGGGAAGAACAGAACCCCCATCAGACCATAGTCCCGGTAACCACACAGGTGGAACAACAGCCGCAGCCAGGCACGTCCAAAAGATACAATTTGAGGGACAAAGTAAAAACAGGTGCAGGAAACAGAAGGAGGAGATGGAGGGAACGTAGGTCAAGGGCAAAAGACAAATTACAGAGGCAACAGGGGGGAGACCATGATTTTTAATTTAAGTAATTGAGTGCTTACACAGGTGGAGCTTGACACTTTAAGTCTAGGTCTCTCATTCTCAATGTCAAACAATTTAAATAAATTTCAACTGGAGATAGATCTCCAAAGGTTTTTTTAGAAATTTGCAGTTACAAGCACAATTTGTCAATACAGAGGATCAAAATCCAGAAAGAACTGAATTCTGACTTGCCATGGGTATTAGACCTTCCTTTATGCCTGCCAGTGCTGCAAATCATGCTGTGGAAACAAACATTAGCACAGTGCAGAAAGAAATTGACACTATGACAACACATATCTTGCGAACAAGAATAGTTGGAAAAAATTTCACTCAAAAACAGAGGGAAGTAATTAACAATTTGAAAAGGATGAGCAGTTGGTTATAAAACCAGCAGACAAGGGAGGAGCAATAGTCTTGCTGGACTTAGAAAAATATAGAAAGATGTGTAAAGATCTTTTGGAAGTAGAGTAAAATTATAAGAAGCTCACTCGGGACCCTTTGCGTAGTACACAGGATAAAATCTATGATTTTTTTTACAAGAAATGGAAACACTAGGGTGGCTTAGGAGATGGGAAGTAGAAGGACTAATTAAAAATTGTCTGAGGACACCAGTATTTTATTCCCTACCTAAAATTCATAAAGATCTGGTCAACCCACCAGGGAGACCGATTATATCAGGAATTGACTCCTTTTTGGAGCCCCTCTTGAAATTTGTGGACTACCACATTCAGTCATTAATTACTAATACTTCTACATACCTAAGAGACACTTCCCATGTATTGGAAATGATTAAAAATAAGAATACACATATGAGTAGAGACAACATTATTATATTTGTCACTATTGATGTGAAGGACTGGTACACGTTGATCCTCCATGAAGGGGCTGTTAAAACATTAAGTACGCTTTTGAATACTAGACCCACTGATGCAAGGCTGAAAAGTGTTCTCATTACTGAGATGGTGAAACTGGTCTTAGAAAACAACTACTTTAAATTTGAAAATTCATTTTTCGGACAAATTAAGGGACAGCCATAGGGAGTACAGTGGCCCTGGGCTATACTAATACATATATGCATTCATTTGAGGAACAGTTTGTTCTACACTCTGAAGAACAGGGAAATAAATTTGTGAACACCACCGTGTTTTGAAAACGCTTTATTGATGATGTTCTCCTTATATGGCAAGGGGAGGAGAAAATCTTAGAGGAATTTTTGCAGTACATCAACAGATGTGACCGAATTCTGAAGTTTTTAGCAAATTACAGCAAAGACAGGGTTAATTTTCTTGATATCACTATATTTAAACAAAATTTAAAATTGGAAACTAAGCTCTATTGCAAAGAGATGGACAGAAATACAACCTTACACAGAAATAGCTTTTGTCCTAATAAGCTAAAAAACAGCATCCCATTCTCCCAACCTTTAAGAACCAAACTAAATTGCAGTACACAAACAGCATTTAAGCAGGAACAGAAAAACACCTTGGAGAGGTTTAGATCACGGGGTTATAATAATAGGATATTGAAAGAAGCACAAGAAAGAGTAGCATTAATCACTTGGGAAGAAGCTTTAACTAATAGAAACAAGACAAAGACTCGGGAGAATGATTAATAAAAAGTATTCCCTTCCCCCCATCATCTCATATAGAAGAGATTAGATTTGGAGACTTCTACCCCCCCGAAGAAAATTTATGGCTAGCGCTGTGTCGTTAAAGCCTTGACTACACAAGGGAAAGGGCTTGGAAACTTCAGGCACTCTTGGAAGAATGAGGAATCTGCTAGCATGCCTTTTCTAAACACTATCAACTGTATCCACTAATGGTCATGTGTACCCGCATGGTCAAGCGTTTGCTAGGCAACACGTTGCTAGGCAAGGGCGTTGCTTAGCACCACCTGCTGACCAGTTCAGCATGTGACTCCATGTGAGTACAAGAGGGATGGGCCTCTGTCCCACTGTTGCTGCCACACTCAATATTGGAGCTGCTAGGATGCTGAAAGAAACAAGCCTAAAAGTAAGCAGTTTTACTTTATCTCACGCTAAACAAAAGCTCTATGAAACTAGGAATGAAAAATCTAAATGCATACCATGCATTAATATCTGCTTTTTACTGTTTACAAGAAACGCTAACCTGTGAACAGATACAATAATAGCAAGAGCAAAGGTACTGCGGGAATTTGGAATTTAAGTAAGAGCATTGAGAGACTTGATACAGAATTAATCTGATTCACTACCATTAAGTAAACATTGCTCCTATTACTTTAACAGATTTCAGCAGCATGGTGAACATAAGTCACGGCCTACAACAGGAGCGAGTGCTCCAATTGAAGTAAGTTTCTTCCTATTTAGGCTTAATCAGAAATACATGTAAAAGCTCTATGAGTGTAGAAATGGCATGGAAAAGCCAGGGGGTAATCTTTTGCGTTCTATTAGGAAACATGTACTGGAAACATTGAGAAGAGATAAAGTCATTTTAGTAGGTTTATAACAAATTTCAAATGAGGCAAATCAAAATAAAATTGGAGTTTAAAGTAAAAATATTGTATATACTTCTAGAGAATTTTACAGTAAAAACCCTAGAGAAAGGGAAGTGAATAATGAATGGATGTAATTGCATGGTTGGAACTGCATTAAGAAATAAACAGAAACATATGGTTAAGAAATGAAATCACAGCATTAGTATTTAAAGGTAGAGTACCTTTATGTCTTAAATTATTATGGATTGGTTGTTACATGAACTGATGAAAAGTAATACTGAGATAGTTGGCATATAATACAAACTTTGTATAAAAGGTATCCAACAAGGCCTCTAGTGAATGGTGATGGCAGGGAGAAGGCTTAGTGTATGCCCAGTTACAAAGTAGGTAGCCATGGTTGGAACACTTACGATTTTGTAATGGCCAAAATTGCACCGGAAGGCTAAGAATTAATAAATAAGTATTTTTATTTTCTGTATTGAAATAGTATTGAGCACAATGTTGAATACAGTTTATTTTGGAGCCCAAAAGGGTACAGATGATTAAGATCTGGAGGATTTATAAGCAATATTGAATCTGATAAAACTACATGATCTGAAATACTGAAATATTGTTTATTTATTGTTTAATAGTTCTCCAGGAGATGCCACATTGTGGCAACACATTGGGACTGAACTAAATAACACTTTGTGAATAGAAGAATTGAGAAGAATTCAACCTTAAAGGACTTTTGTGTATAGCATCTCACTGAGCCAAAGCGGTTGAACTTTTATTTTTTACACCAAAAGAAGCCTTCAAGCCCCACTGAATTGCTAAAGGCTCCCAACTTCAACTTTAAATTCAGCACATTTGTGGTGAAAGGGGTCCTGACTAGTGTGAACTGGCCTTATCTAGGGCACACACACCTCAGCCAACTCCCTAAGAGAACAGTCACAAAGTCTGTACTCACAGATTAAGTTGCCCCTTCCTCCCAGTCATGGAAAGAACAAAAGAAATGTGCCTTTTCCTCTCTGGTAGCTTGTCAGATTCTACTTATTGTCCTTCTTTAAGGCAGCTGTAAACTTCAGGACCATCAGGGGATTGCTCCTTGGATCCACAAGACATTGCAATCCCTCTCACTCCCCCTGGAATGAAACTAAGAGTCCTGCAGGCAAACGGTCACCATGACTTTAAAGGCAAACTGAGGATTTTATCAAACTAGGGTGAGAAATGACCAGGGCTCCCTTTTCAGAGCCCCACTGGCAGACCTCCTGCCACTCTGACACTCTAACTCAGACTAACTGCTGAACATTCTAAGCTTCTCCTGATCAGCTGACTCAAAATGGTTATGCTGCTGTGAGAGTTTTAAATGACATAACCATCCCTCTCTCAGGCTATCTGAGTAAACAATGCCATTATGTAGGAAGCCCCCAGTGAGCTTCCCACCAGCTGCCTTTTTCTACCTGCCTAATACTAGTACTAATGGGATTCTAGTAACCCTAGGGGACTGGGTGGTTACACTCACAACAACCAGACACACTGGCTGTCCGCAGCCAGGTTACGGTCCAGTACCAGGTCATCCTACCTCTGTGCTCCCTATGTGAAGGGTTGATCAGGTCCTCCCCAACCATGTGTTAGGCACAGGCAGGTAACACTAAAGGATAGAGGCCAGCTCAAGAAACTTCGGCTCCTACCCTATGACTATCTATGGATTTTTAGTGGCTCCAAGAGATTACCTGAAGCATGTCCTGACTGACAGCATTGGTGACCGCTATCCAGATTCCGGACCACCAACATGCCTTCCCCCTAGCCCTCTAGGGAAAAGCTATCTGACCTATGCTACCTACCAGTTGCACATACTGAAAACCATTTCACAGCATGTAGAACTGTAGCCCACTTTAGAAACATCCACATGGCATTACATTTCCTAAATCTATGAACTACAAAACTCTGCACTTGCAAAGTGGAAAAATGGTTAGCATTGTACTACACAGTTACACCAAGCCTAGCAACTTTAAAAAGAAAGACTCCAATGAGTCCTACAAATCATCTTCTTTTCTTCTTTCAGGAACACCTGCAAAAGAAAACATTGCAAAACACATCCTGCAAAGCAAAACACAACCTGTACAACACACAGTGATCAAACCTCCCACCACAGATACTGTACAATCCAAAAAAAGTTATTTTTTAAAAGGGCTTTTTCTAGAAAAGTGCAAAAATAGAAAATAAAAGCATTTAAAAAAACATTTTGGGGAAGGGAAACCCTACAAAGTTCGATGCTCTAGGGAGAATGTCCAGAGTGCCCAGGGCACTACACATAGAGTCTCTCCTAGGCCAAAACCTGCTGAAAAACAAGACCTTCTAGCACTGCAGTCCAGTTCAGGATTGGCTATTAATAAACCAAAGTTCCTGGGACATCCTCATTTACAAGCAAAACAGTTAAATTAAAATGTAAAGAAGTAAAATATACCTTACCACATTCTAGGTGAAAGATGGAGGTCTACATCACCTCTCTGGACCTGCAGCCTGATGATCTTTTTCTGTTAGACAGATGAACTGTTTGGATCAGGTTCTTCCACGCCTCCTGCAGGACCTGGACGGGAAATCTTCTCCCTCTGCTGGGCTGATGAGCCTGGATGCTGATGCAGATGAACCTGGAAGCTGCTGGAGATGAAGCTGGATGCTGCTGCAGATGAACCTGGATAACCAGAAGAGATGCACCTCCTTTTCAGCTGCTGCCACTTTGTGGCAGATTGCTGATCAGGCATTGCTGTATTCACTTGGCATGCTGGCATGGTCAAGAAATGTAATTGACTCCAGAGCAATCATACATGTAAAATGTAAGTTCCAGTTATTTGAATTGAGATTCCTTAAAAAGTCATTTGCTTCAGAGTGTGTGCCCCCCAGATGCACAAGATATTGTCTATATGGCACCCCCAGTACCTTATCTTGTTACAGTGTCTATTTGCCTGGGGGTCAAAGATGGCAACCTCTTCCCACCAACCCCAAAACAGGTTAGCTTAGGAGGGCACCATCACTGACACCATGGCTGTGCCACATGCCCGCAAACAGAATTTAGAATTAAACATAAAGAATGTGCTGTTCAAGACAAATTTCAGTGCCTCAATAACAAATTCAAGGTTAAGCACATCCTCACTCTGGAAGAGATCCATAAAGAATTGCAGTACATGAAGTCCTAAATGATGTCTGATGCTGGTGTAAAGCAACTCAGCATCAATAGTCAGCCACAAACAACCAGCATCAAAAGTTTAGTGCTCAAGGGCCTCCAGAACCAAAATGGTGTTGCTAAGGTGGGAAGGGAGGTGCAATACCAAGGTGTCTAAGAAACCATCCAAAAATGTGTACAGATTTTCCATTAGGGAGCCCATTCCAGAAATTATGGGTCACCCCGGTGGTTTCTGGGGGTCCTTGTGCACCTTTGGTATGTGATAAAATGTAGGGACAACAGAAAACTGCTGAAACAGGTACCTGTACTCCTGTTTAGAAATCAAACCTCGAGATCTGTAGGAAAGAAGGAAAGTGTTAAGTTTGGTCTGGTAGAACAGGGTGGGATTAATGTCCAGAAGTTTGTAATTATTGGTGTTCTGTAATTGTTGTTGAGCTTCCAAGTAGTCTCTAGTATTTAGGACAACTACTTGACCCACCTTGTCTGCTTGTTTCGCCACAATATTTTTCATTAAAGATAATTCCTTCAAAGCTTCAGATTCTTCTTTGGTGATGTTCCTGTGTGAGCTGAGATTGGTGCAGGTTACAATTCTATCTATTTCTTTGCAGACCAGTTTCTCAAAAGTAGATATAGCTGGAGAGATCGTTCTCCCTGGACAAAAAGTTGAAGTTGGGTGGTATACATCCCTATTCCAGGTTTTCTCTGGATCAAAGTTCTTGAAATTGTCCAGGCACCAATCTGGGTCCCAACTTTCAGGCAGCTAATCAGAAACAAACTTGTGACCTGAAGCTTCATTGTTGTCAGGGGACAGGGTGGCTTGATTTGAGTACCTCAGTTAAGCACTGCTGGGGGGGGGGTTAGATTGAGTATCACACTGTCACCAGTGCCTGGTGTCAGTGCAGGCTCCTCTGCATGTAATAGTGTTGTTGATCCACACATGTTCTTTGTAAGTAAAATGTTTTTAACCGTAATTTCCTAAATGTCTTTTCAAGGTCCACTTGAATGTCAAATTTATCTATATGGGGATCAGGGACAAAGGACAGACCCCTTGACAGCACCAGTGTTTGTGATGCAGTTACTGTTACATCTGAAAGGTCCAGGACTTGCCCTTGTCCCATAAACTGTGCTGTTTCTGTCTGTCAAGGTGTGGGTTTATGTTTCTTTCCTGTTTCCCCTCTACACCCCCTCTTGTCCTTTTTCCCGTTTTCGGTATAGTTCCAATTTGTTCTGTTTCTTCCTCGGACTGTGTATGTGGGGTTAAAAAAAACTTCACTTTATTAGATGCTGCCTGATTAGTTGGGTCGGTGGTTTTGCTATTGCCAGATCGATTCTTGCAGAAACTTTTGGAACGTTTACGATTTCTGGACATGCCACATGACTGTGGCCTTCCCCTGGACTGCGATTCAGCACTGGTGTCCCACTGATAAACCTGCCCAAGCACAAAATCCTTAGTGTCGTGGATATATTTAGTTTACGTGCAATAATAATTTTTTCATGAGAGGCAATCTTATCTGGTAGTCTGGTATTAAAGGCGTCAAAGTCTTCAGCTGTCTTAAATGGAATTAGCTCTTCTTCATTACCGTCTATAGATTTTAAAGTATCAGAATGCCTTTCTGTTTCTTGATCTACTAAAATAGCAATAAGTGCAGTAGAACAGGTAGAAAGCATTTGTTCCCACCTGTCTTGATAGCATGGTTTATAAAAAACACTGGAGGGACCCTTGTCAATTCTTAGAGCACGTGGAATAAGTTTAGTTTCTTTATATTTAGAAAGGCTAGACACAGTGTAATAAAAATTTATCTCAGTGAATTTATGTCATTCCAATTTGTTAAATAGGTCACTGCAGTTATCATTTAATTCTGGAGGTGGTCTGAAATCATTAGAAAAAATGTCACCAGCCTATTCTCGTCACTTTACTTGCTCTGCTGTAGTGGAGAGGCCCCTTCTCGGTGAATGTGTATGATCCTGGCAAGCACCTGCTAGCAATTCTTCGAGTGTGTTCGTCTCTGACTTGTCGCTGTTAATCCTATGATTCCCAGGCGTTGAAGCACAAGTTCCAGCTAGGTAAACTGGAAAAATCAAGAACAGTGTTCAGAATCCAAAAAGTGGAGGGGCAATAAACAAGCACACCCAACCCGCAAATGCAAAACAGTACCGAACCGCCGAATACAGGGTGCCAGGTATAAAAATCAGTAAGGTAAACAGGGCTATAAACACTTTAATCCATGTACTGACAGAAGTGGGTAGATAACCACTTAAACTTAATAAAATGAACCACTGATGCAAAAAAATCTCAAGGTTATATGCTGCACATCGGAATGTATCAGAATCTGTGCTGCCATACATCAGCAAAAAGGAAAAATAACTAGGAAGAGAAGGCCAGTTGCGCTCAGGCTGTAATGCTGCACACAAAAACACTACAGGACAGAAGATAAAGAGGGTGCAGAAAAAACAATACTTGAAGTCAAATTCAGTGAATGCTCAGTGGTTTATTCAGTGCACAGAAACAGACAGAGTAAGATACCCAGCACTTCAAGTCCTTATGGACTCTTCATCGGGGGAGGGTGACCAGCACAACAGCCCTTCATTTTGAAGGCCGCTCCTTAAAAGTGCAGTGTCACATAAAGTGCATTGTATACTTAAAGTAGTAACAATCCACAAAAAATTAAAAAATGTATATGCTGAGGCTGGTAAACATATTAAGTTATTAAGGAAGCACTAAAATCCATATGAGAGAAACAGCCACAATTAAATTATTGGATCGCATAAATAGCATCAAAATTCAATATAAATAATTAAATATATAGATGCAAGGTGAATAAGCTTCCAAACAAAAATCTCAATCAATGAAACCTTCAGACCACCTAGAGGAGAAAAAAGAAAAAAAAAGGCAAAACGACCATAAATATCTTGGAAGAGCATGAGACAAACACAAAAATAATCAATTAAATAAAAAAGCACAATAATCCCTTTTTTTTACAAAACAGGGAAAATAGAACTTAATTGATTTATAAAAAAGTGGGATGCTAAATAATAAAGTATACTAAATTAATAGAAAAAGTATTTCCAGAACTAAAAGGAAACAGACTAGAGCTAACATAAACAAATTAATTATTTTAGCGATGTCACTATAATGAACTAACTTAACTTTATATGCAATATTGCTCTGGATACATCAAAAAATCAATATATTAAATGCAAAAAGCTAGGTTAGCTAGAATCACAGGAAGGGTATAATATCCCAATCCTCATTAAGACCTCTTGAGTAAAATGCACCTAATTGATAAATACATTGGCTTTCTCTTTGTAAAAGGGTGTTGGGATGATTACCCCCCCACCCGTTGGTTGAGGGGAACATGATCAGTGCCCACTACACCCACTTTTTAAGCTCTGACAACAATACATAAAAGCTTGGAGTCACCCCTGGGATGTCCAGTAGTGTCTGGGATGGGATCCTTCACAAATAACTTTTGTAATTTTATAAACTTTTTCCTAAAATAATGTGTCTAGTCTGGGGTCTCATTTTCGAGACACTGTGTATGTCTTGAGTAAATTCAATTGACTAAAATGGAAGCAACATTATCTATTCTTAGGAATAGATGTGCAGTTTTTTTACACCAGTATAGACCATGAAGAAAGTATACAGGCATGTTCATGCTTCTGGGGATGTCATCCCAAAAAGGAATTTATACCTGTTGATTTTTTAGTAGAGGGACTTTGATTTGTCATGAAGCATAACTATTTTGAATTCAATAATAGCTACTACTTGCACTTGTGTGGGACAGCCATGGGGGCAGCTATGGCACCCTCTTTTGCCAACCTCTTCCTCAGACTCTGGGAGGACTCTCTCATCTATTCAGTTATTGAAAATCCTTTTTTGGGCCATATCATAAAATGGCACCAATATATACATGATATTATATGTATATGGGAGGGGGTGCAAGGAAGAGGCCAGTAATTTTATTGAATGGCTTAACACAAATGAATTTGGCTTGAGATTTACAGGCACTGTAAATAACAAATGTTTGGACTTCCTGGATGCCACTCTTTTTGTTGATGAACAGCTTAGCGTAGAAACCAAAGGTTACAGAAAGCCCACATCAACCAACAGCCTATTGAGGGCTGAAAGTTCACATCCTCATGCCTTTATTAATTCCATACCATGTGGGCCATTCCTGTGCATAAGCAGAAATTGTTCCAGGAAGGTGGAGTTTGAGACACAGGGCCTGATTCCAGGATGTATGGCGCAACTCATGGGAGGATGCGAGTTGTGACATATGTCGCTATGCCAGGGACCCTACACCAGATTTCAGAACAGGCAGGGTCCCCAGAACCTACGCCCTGTGACCTGCGGCAGCTCCAGGGTTGCTCCATGGGAAAGGCGCACCTGACCTGGGTGCCACAAGCTGCAGTAATGCCCAGCCGTGCATGGCACAGCCCCCCAAAGCCCTGCACCAGAACACCACGGCAATGCCCCACAGGCCTGTGAAGGGGGTGGGGAGCCACTGGATGGCCTTGGGGTGCATGACAGACAGGGTTTTGTGTACTGCCCTGCAGGGCACTGCTCGGGGTTGGGGGCACAGAGGTGCCAGCTGCACACAGATGGCAACCCTGTCTATGGGTGTGGGGTGGGCACCTATGAGGGACCCTGGGGGGTCAGCTGTAATGGTCACAGGCATGGAGGTGCAACCCTGGTGGCCGTAGGGTATGGTTAGACCAGCTAATAGCTGGTCTAACTGTAACTAGACCATTGTCTGCTGGGGTCTCTCCTGGAATAGCAATGTGCCATTCCGTCAGCCTCCCACTTGGAATATGGCCATATCCCATGCTGGAAACCCCCTTGCACCATGTCACAGGGGGTTTCTGCCTTAGCCAGTGGCATAGCCTGCCTTTGGCACAGGCAGCCTGTGCCATGTCTCAGGCCTCCTTTCAGAATCGCGGGTGGCATAACGCATGTCGCAAGGTGCGACTTGCACCATTAGGTTTTGCACAAGTTGCCTTGTGACATGCATAGCCCATCTTGGGATGTGGCCTACAGTCTCAGGAACTTTTCCAGAGATTTTTATCAAGTGGTTATGATAGAAAGAACTTAGAAGTGTCTCTAAGAAGAGCAAAAAACAAAGAAAGGAATAATATTTTGTGTCCCAAATCCTGCACAGAACCTCAAGCAGTGACTGATCATGAACCACTATGTTTTGTCACAAAGTTTTCCAGACTGTCGGGTAGGATTGGCCTACACATTTACAAGATCTTATCCTGTCAGCTGAACTCACCAGTAACCCTAGAATAACTTTTTCGAGCACTGAAAATCCGATGGACAAATTAGTCCATAGCCGACACACTACCAGTTTACCACAAGTTACTCCTACGTTTAGGCAATGGCTACCCTCACTCCCAATATGGATGCATAAGTGTTGTCATTGCAATGTTTGTGTCTATTGCCACCAAGGAAAAACCCTTCTGTTGCAGGGGTATAACAGAACTGTGGAAATTTGTAACTTCCTAAATTGTAGTAGTGAATTTGTGGTTTATGCAATTTGGTGTTCTTGCCCAATTTTACATATAGGCCATACTGTCAGGCCATTAAAGCAGAGAATACGCAAACATTTTAGAGGTATTCAATCAGGGATGGCAGACACCCCAGTAGGAAGACACTTCTTAGACGGGCACATAGGCTCACCAGTAGGCACTCAGTTCATGACCCTGGAAATGGTAGGGATGAATGCAAGAGGAGGTGACAGGCAGAAAAAACAGTTGCAGAGGAAAAGCTTTTGGATCTTCTCATTAGGATCCATTCAGTCACAAGGGCTAAATAATGAATGGAATTTGAAGCCATTTTTATAACTACTTGTTTCTGTCGCAATAATTGTAAAATGACTAGCTGTCAGTGCCTAATGTATATTTCTCTCTCTCTCTTTCTTTTTTTTGCGGCCTATTTTACACTGGCTGGCCCCTGGATTAGCAGTTTCCCTGTCCTTGAATGGGATTAAAGACACAAGAGGGGGGGATTACAGCTGCTATGGAAGCCACTTATATCTATCTATATCTGTCCCTCCATGCATTCTGGTTCCGCTGATCACCATAGCATAGTGTAGTACTGACCCCCCCGCCATCCTTTTTTAATCACCAAATCCAAAAAAATAATCTTTTCAAGATCAACACTGACACTAAATTCTAGATATGGATTACTATTTTCTAAGTGATCCTTACACACGTACAGTTACTCCAAAGAAAATTACTTATAAAATAGTAATCCGTATCTGAAATTTAGTGTCAGTGTTGATCTAGAAAAACCATTTGAATTTGGATGATAGGATAGAGTTTAATAAATACACTGCTCTGTAAGCCTACAGACACTAATTATTTGCTCCATTTTGCAAGCTGTGACCCCCTCCACACCATAGAAAATATACCCAAACGCCAATTTATCAGAGTGAAGCACAATTGTGACACCCAGCAAGAGTGACAAAAACACTTGGATGAGTTGGCTAAGTATTTTCTAAACAGGAGATATAGCAGTGCATGTTGCCAAAGCTAGGAGTGAGGTGGACATGATAGAATGAGATCATCTTTTGTTGTTCCATCAGAACAGTACAGGAGAAAATCAAGTACAGAATGAAGAAATGGTTCACCATAGACAACAAGGTACACACATGGCACAGGCAAGTGCATTAGGAACTGAGACAAGACCTCTCACCATGGATGAGAGAAATGGCAAATTGAATGTTAGCAAAACTAGAGTTAATTTTGTTACTGCATACTTTAGGCATGCAGTAAACATTAGAAAAATAACTTGGAAAAACTGGGCAGTTATTAAAGCTGAATGGATCCTTAAGGAGACATCTGATACTACTCTCAAGATGGCATGTAGAAGGGGAAGGAATGTGAAGGACTTTGTAAACAGTAGTTATCAGAGAAATTTAATTTGAGATATTTAGTTGCCAAAGCCACCAACTGGCACATTTATTTTTTGTAATTTATATTTTATTGTGTACCAACAAGTAAAATCCTAAACACTTACTCGATTTCCAGATTATGAATTATCTGATACTGCTTTTCATTTTTGTAAGTATTTTGTCTTTTTCCAATCATTTATATTTAAATAGATATTTTTGCACTTTTGAAAATGCTGGTCTGGAGTGCTGGTTTTATTAATGTTGGTACTTCCGCAGAAGTGACTGTCCTTAGGGAAAAAGGTGTTTGGATAGGCACATTGTTACAGTCAGTGAGCACAGGGGACTGACCTGAATTTTCCAGGTACACAAAGAGGTCAGAGAAGAGAGGGTTAAGAGCATTTGCAATCGTGACTAACTTGTTACAGCTGACATCATTTAGTGTCATTTCAGTTATAGATGGCTTGGGTCCTTGTCCTATAAACCCAGGGCATTTTTTGCAGAGATTTGGAGAAGTTTATTACAATATTCCCTTTTGATCTCCCATATGCCTTTTTGACAGGCATTCCTCAGGGTGCTGTACCTATCCCAGTCCACTGGCAGCTGAGACTTCTTAGTAGAAGTCCAGACCTTGCCCCTTCTTCTCATAGAAGGCAGGAGATCACTGTGCAGCCATCTTGTTTCAGAGCCCTGTATTCGCCTCCTCTTTAGGAGAACATGTAAGTCCTGGAGAAAGAGTAGCTTAGTCATCAGGTAGTCAAGAGCCATCTCAACATCATCTGTGAGATAGACTGGAGACCAGTCAATACTTCTCACATCAGATTGAAGCACTGCTAAGTTTAGCTTAGAGAAATCTCAAAACTGTATTCTCTTGGAGGGGCTTAGGACACTGCCCGTTACAGATACAGAAAGTTGGCAAATGATCACTAATAGAATCCGGGAATGTGCCCGCAGCAATGATCTTATTTGCTTTGTTGGTAACAATCCAGTCCAATAGAGATTGATGGTTGCTTTTGGCAGAGATTCTAGTCAGTCCAATAATCAGTTGTGAGAGGTGAAGTTTCACGAATCCACTACTGGTCGTCGACAAACATTTTGTCAAATGACCAGACAGCGAAACCGGCAGGTCAACCGCATTTTGCCATTGCCTGCTAGTTTCAAAGAAAACTAAGTGTTTTCATCAGGGGGCTTCACCCCTGAACCCCCGATGTGGGGGGCTGCACCCCTTGCACCCCCACTAAGGATTATCAACTCTGAGTCAGAGCTGATTTGGGGGGGTGCAGGACCCCCAACAGACAGTGCCAGGTTACAGCACAGACACTACACTGATGTGTCACTGTAGTCACTGTAGTGTCATGCGCTGTCAAAATGTTGTGGTCAGGGCGGTATACCAAGTTTCATGAGGGCTTCAGTGCATGTACCAAAGTTGCTCCCAGACTGGTCCCTGTTGAAGTCACCCAGTAGAATGACTTGAAATTTATCCTTTAGAGTAGAAAGATAGTCCACGATACTGCTAAGCCCAGAGAGAGAGAGTGCACTTTGGTGGGTTATAGGAACATATCAGGTTGAGTCTCTTTGCAACACCTAATGCCAGTACAGTGTGCAAGGTTTCAAAGGAGCCGGTTAACCCAGAGTGTTGAACAGTAACACTGAGATGCACTTTATAATAGAAGGCAACCCCACCTCCCCTCCATTTGGAGGGGCAGTCAAATCTAATAGGGCTATAGCCATTTAGATGATACATAGCATCAGGAATGTTAGAGCTAAGCCAAGTCTCAGTTAGCCACAGGATGTCAGGGGAGTGTAGGGCAATCCACACTTTCAGTTCAGGAAAGTTGGCTGGCAAGCTTCTTATATTCATGTAGATGATTTTAACACCCTTAGTGGAGAACATGTAAGAGAGGTTGACAGGACTGGCAGCCGTGGAGGAGCTGGAGTTTAGCTCTATGTCACCAGATAGTGAGAAATGTAGGAGGGGGAACTCATGTCCCTAGGAGGAGCTGAAAAAGGCACTCGAAACCTTTAGGCACATGGGGAAGGTGAGAGAGAAGATAGTATCCTAGTTTGGCAGGGCGGATGACATTAAGGGACCAGTAACATATTGGGGGAAAGTTTTTATTAACCAGGAGATTTGAGTAGACAAACAAGGATTCATCATGAGAACGAGACCTTGGGTCACAAACCGGTATCATAAGAGTGAGGAAAAGGAGGGTTGCAAGGGCAAGTAAAATCCAACTATCTCCAGGATTATCCCTGGCTGAGTTGAAGAAACCAACATGGTAGGCAAGAATCTATAATTGAGTAAGGAACATAGATACCTCACTGGATTGATTGATTCAGTTTAGCAGATCTTTGGGTGCAGAGGCAACTGGATGCAGAGACAGTCTGAATTCCAATAGTAATGCCCCTAAGTTCAGAAGTATGAGAAACATAAGCAGATCAGCTTCAGTTAAAATGGTAAGAGCACAGAATTAAGCAAACGCTGTATAAGGAGATGATTTTGCCCAGCTACTTTCCAGGGAAAATTGAGGGGTATTTATCACTGTGTGTACAGCCAGAGGATTAAGCACATGAGAAGGGACTGAGAAGACAATGGAAACTGGAAGTAAAAAGGGTATGCAAACTCCAGAAACAGTAAGGATCCAGGTGACAGGAAAAGACCCACCCACAAACATACTTCCCACCCACAAATGTACTTCCCAATCAATTAGCAGTAGAGAGGAAAGGACCCACCTACCACAGTACTTCCAGTCAAATTAGGGAGGGCAGGTGGAGCAATAGTGCATTTAATAGAGAGCGGAGGTGGTGTTGGTGGGTGGGTGGGCTAAAAGAATAGCCAAAAACAAGCCACTTGATATTCCCTTCTTGGAATATGAGATGTACCGTCTACATGAGGCATCAGAGTGAGATTAAGATCCCCTCCCCTTTTTCAGCAATTAGGGATAAAAGCCTTCCATGGAATCCATAGTCGGCTGCAGGTGGAGCCTATAGGGAGTCAAATGTCAAAGGCTGTCCCTCTTAGATACTCACTAAAATAACATATCGGCCCTTCTTATCAGCATAAACACATTTTTCATACTTGGTTATTGATTAATTCCATAGTACAAACATATTTCTGGAACTTCAACAGTTTCTTAGGTTTTTCAACAATTGCTAAAATTATGATCATCTTTTTACAGTAATAACAAGCTGTTTAAAACAAGAACTGAAGATAAAAAGATAAAACTTTTGTATAATAAATAGGGAGAATAATCCCCTAGACAAAGAGTTAATATTGTGCTCAGGTAGAGAGTGGAAAAACAGTTAGAGAGGGTAGTAAGGGAGGGAAGGATGGAGGGGGAAGGGAAAGGGGTCTAGGGGTAGGGAAAGTAATGGGGGGGAGATACTGGTTTATTCATTTCCAATAGCAGTTCATAATAAATTAATTAATGTATGTTATCTTTATAGATATCCCATCTGTTCCATCTATTAGTAAATTGTTCCTTTTGATGGTTTACAGCAAAGGTGATTTGTTCCATACTATAGATTTGTGAAATTATTCCCAACCAGTCATGAATGGATGGGTCAGTCTGCTGGAGCCACTTTTTTGTTATAGCTTTCAAAGCTGCTATTGTAAGAATCACCCATAGATAACATCCTTCTTTACCTTTATTGTCAGCCGGGTATAAGCCCAGTATTAAGTGCTCAGGACCCACGTTGATGATTAGCCCAAATAAATCTGTCAGGTGGGTTATGATCTGGTTCCAAAACCTCCGGATCCCTGCACAGTGCCAGAATATGTGTGCCTGGTCCAGTTTCAGGGTGCCACAGTGCATCCAGCAGGTTGCCCTTGGTATTGAGCCCACCTTAAATAATTTGTGTGGGGTGTAAAAGTACCTAATCCTGACCCTCCAGGCGTATTCTCGCCAGGCTGGTGAGGAGGTGGTCTTCCATGAATTTCTAAAAATGTTAATCCACCCACAAGAGTTCAGTGTAAGACCCAGCTCTTCCTCCCATTTCTGGTGTATCTGTTGTATGTTATGGGTCTTATCAGCTATTAGGTTCCAGTATAGAATGGTTATTGCCCCTTTTACATGCTTGCCCTTCCAGATGGTTTCAAAGGCCTCAGGAAAGGGTCTTTCATCCTGCCAGCTCATAATTTGGTGAAATTTGTTTTGAATGTGGTCTCTGATCTGATAAAAGTATATACAATCTGTGGGGCCCCACCCGGTTTGGGCTCTAACCACTTCAAATGGTAGAATGTCTTCACCTTTGAGGATCTGCCGGGGGCACACAGACCCTTCACCATCTGCCTCCTATACCAACCTGACTGAGTGGCCAGCATGAAACTCTCATCATAACACCACCATCTATATTTCCACATAGGTTTGGCTATGAAATCCTTTCTAGTACCCTGGACACAACCCCGTAGTGTTGTTTGGACCGTAAATTGTTGGTAATCCTCTGGGTGTATTTGGGAGGGGGGCTGAATAAGACTACCAAGAGGGGTGTCTTAGCTCTATTCATAATTTCCATTTGCTTTCAATGGGGGTTACAGTCAGGGTGTGCCCAAAGGAGGGCCATCTTCATCTGAGCTGCTAGCCAATAATCCAATTGGCTGGGACAAGCTCTGCCTCCTTCCTGTCTAGGTAGAAGGAGGGTTTTCCTGGAAATTCTGGGATGTAAATAAACCCAGAGGAAAGTTGTTATCTTTTTCTGCCAGACCAAGATGTCTCTTTGTGGAATTGGGCAGGGGGCACAGTTAAACATTTTTGACAGTAAATGGAACTCTGTTTGGAGTCAAAATTGCCACTCCCCTCCTCTGGCCAGCTTTATAGGAGAAAAAGTGGATCTGGGTATATCTGAATTTGACCAGCTTCTGGTATTCCACAGCCAAAAGACGTGTCTCTTGTAAGACCATAAAATTGGCAGCTGCTTTTTGTAGGTAAGACGTCACCGTACCTTGTTTAACGGGATGTGTAAGGTGATTAACATCATATGACAAAAAAGTCATCTGTGGAGTATTCATGATGATTCAATAAGTGAAGCACCACTGGAGAAGGTCACTGTACTGAACTGTAACACTTCCCCCTGGAGCATGAACAACCAAAAGTGTAGTACGTCCATTCCAATCAGAGTTGGAAACCTCTACAATAAAATAAAGGCCAACTGGACCACATGTAACCAAAACATTATGCAACTTCCACAGGAGAGGAATGTTAAAGTACATTCTCTAGACCTGGACAGTTAGCCACTTGGCAAAGCCAGACCCCCTCCCCTGAGCCAGGAGCAGTGAATTTCTGCCTTCGACAGGTTCCACTACATGAGCCAAACCAATCAGGTAAGAGCTCAGAAATAGTTGTGTAAGCCCCCTCTTATTTGAGAGAGGCTTGTGCTCCCTTTATGGAGTCCTTCCTTCTCAGCTGCCCCCAGAGATAAGGGATCTGTTAGTGTTTTGAGGGCACAAATTCTGTTAGCAGCCATTTGGTGGCAGCAGAGAGTAGAGTCTGGACAGTATATAAGGGGAGGAGCAGGAAGTTAAGGGGAAAGGGTCAGTAGAGAGAGGAGACCGACGAGTGTGGCAGGGCAGTGCAGGGTAGGGGGAACCCCCTCACATGTAGGCAGGCCAGCTTCTTCAGCGGCGATGTGTCAGGTCCCCTTGGTGAGGATCTGAGGGAGGGTATGAGGCAGGTAGCTGCAACCGTATTCGTGGGGTCTTGGGCTCTGGGGGTGGAAGAGAGAGAAATGGAGATGCAGGATAGGTAGGCCCCATGGTCTGGGTGGCCCTGTTTGGCAGGTGGTTAGTGGGCCTAAATCATCGGAGTGGCAGCAGGCGGTGGCAGGTCCTCTGTCTCCCGATGTGGCAAGGTGGCCTAGGGCCCACTGGTGAGGGGGGCCTGGGGGAGTCTTTAACCCGGTAGGGCCTGTTTGGAGGGACAGGCCTGGAGGCTGCCGGTCTTTAGCTGAGTGGGCTACGGATTGCCCTGGAGGTGTGTATCCCCTGGTGCTGATTTGCACATACTGAGCTGCGGGATTATTGAAGAAAGTTTATTCCAACATTAGTACCTTGTTTTATTGCCCCCTCCCAGGGTCTTGGAGGGAGTAAAATGTGGCCTGGGGATCCTGGTCAGATCAGGAAAGTGACTGGATTGAAGAGTGTGGGGGTATGGTGTGGAGGGGTTTGGCTGGTACCACACCAACCATATCCTTGGAAGGCCTTAATAGGGAAGTCAGGGAATGGTGGGGAGTAAGCAGCATGCTGCCCCGGGTTAAAGGAGTTTGTGATACCCCCCATTGCTGAAACCCAGTAGGAAGCTCTGGCAGGTAATTTTCAGTGCCATTTAGTATCTAGGGAGCTTCACGTTCCAGGAAGAGAGGTAATTTTAGGTTCCTGGGGAAAAATCAGTTCTGCTGGTTGTGAGCTGTGTAAAGATCTTGCTCAGCTGAAAAGTGTGGTACTAATACTCTCTGTATAAAATGTTTAGCCCCATTTAGCTGTAGAATGTTTATTCATACTACAAATGAACCCATGTGCTCATATTAAATCATTTTAGGCACAGGCGAAATAAAGTGATTGGTTTGTTAAGGGAATAATTGAAGTCTATGTCATTTGTAAATAAGTGTCTAATGAATTTAACATCCCCAAGCTTAAGTTGCTAGTGAGTTTCTTTTCAGTGGGCCTTTTTATTTAGCCATCCTGTATCTCTGGTCTTGGGGCTGGTGTGGATCCTCATTGCAGAAAGAAATCAGAAGACATCCAGAGCCTCGGATCCCGGTTGGGAGTTGGGGTGCCCAGTTTGATTGTGGTCACATCCTCTGAAGTTGTCCTAGCTGTTCTGAAGACATCTTCAGGTAGGCCTTAATGTGTTTTTCCATGCTTTTGAACCTGGGGATTATGTCTGGAGGATTTTTGTGTGTTGGGCTGCCCGCCTTCCTGGGAAGATAATGTTTCTTTTATGCCCCATGACATGTGTGGAAGGGAGTGGGGGGCTCATCTGGGATGTTTCCTCACATCCCAAGACCCAGAACTCTGTAATTCTCTAGAGCGGAGGTGCTAGTGGGTCACTCTGCCTGCTAGGCCATATACCACACTTTTAAATCCATTAGTTGCATGGTGTTGGTGGGCCTTCCTTGATACTAGGCCACAGGCCCCTTCTGGAGAGCTCACGTGTAATCTGTGGGACATGTGGAGGGACCTCTGTCTTCTGATTGGCTACTGGCTCGTGGAGGAGAAAGCAGTGCTATGTGCCTGCACCATTTTGTGAAGTGTGGAGATAGGTGTGAGATCAGAGCTTGTGGCTATGAGAGGAGAGAGGTTCTGTCATCATTAATCAAGGTCTAGCCAATGTTTTCCACTGATCCTGGTGAGAGATAGTGCGGGGAGCTGATTATATGAACTTATGAGGTTGTATAGCAGATGGAGGACTCAAGTCAGAGGATGCGCCTCCTCCAGGAGGAGCCTATGTCAGTGGTGCCTACGTCTCTCTTGGCGTGGCTGTGGAAAAATGGAGGGAAAGAACAGCCTGATGAATGGTGTGTCCACTATGGATTTTAGGGGGAAAGCATAGCTAGACTGCCAGTGTTCGGCATCAGTTCCAGCTCTGCCCCTGGAGACATATTTAATCGAGCCCCACCCACATTCTATTGGGGGTACCCTCACAGCATTTCAGAAGGCCCCTCCTCGGCATGGTCTCAGGGAAGTGTGGGGTCTGGACTGCTTGAGAGACTCTCTTGGAGATCTGTCCCCAGCCAAAGAAGAGAAGCTGCTAAACTTTCCTCTGACGTAATTGTGGAACTGGTGGAAGAGGAGAGTAGTGCTGCAGGATTAGATCCTGAGGGCAAGGAGGGGCATCGACATCTGCCCAGTTCCTTATCACCAGCTGCTAACTATCCCCATGGCAGAGGTAAAGAAAGGGGGCTTCAGCCATCGGTGGGCGGCCCCTCAGGGCCCTGGGGGGTGTCCCTGTCTCGATCCCTGTCTGGGAGCAGGCCTCTGGCCCTGGAAGGTAGGCTGGTGGATGCATCATCGGTGTGACTAAAAACTGCAGTGGCTAGGCTGGGGCCCATAGGAGAAAAGCTTAACAAGAAGAAGGAGAAAAGGTTAATCACAGAGGATGAGGACTTTCATGGTGAAAAGTATGTTGGCAAAAAGTTTCAATCTACAGACCATGAAGTATATCATGCCATTCCCAGACCATGCTAGCATCCTGTGATTGCCTCTGGGAACTGCACCCCATGTATTCCACTGCGCTCTAAGGCCCTTAGATCTAGGATGGATGGACTAAACCATGGTGATCTCTTGAACTTAACCTATCATCCGGGAAGCTTGCTGGAACCAGGTCAAGCACGCAGCTCCAGTGTCAGGGATCTGCCTGAATGGAGTCTAGCTGAGAAGATAGTGCGGCGAAGGATGAAGGTTGAGTATCCACAATTGGACCATCCCTATGTCTCTGAATGGTTCTGGGATATCATCAGGGAGATGCAAGAGGAGTGGATCTTCAGGGAACAGCTTGAGTGACTAAAGCATAAACTGGGAAATGGAAGTCTGCCCTCCCAATAACTATTTCACAAGGCACGGGCTATGTGCCATACTGCCCCTTGGACAGGGCTTACCATCTTCAAACATTTTGCACTGGTCCAGGACTTGGCTGGCTGATGGGTAAAATATTAGATAGTGTCAACAGACTGTTTGGGAGATGTTACCACCAAGCTGGACCCAGAGTTTTATTTCCCACCTGATGGAGGCCCAGCTACTTAAGCCCTCAGTGAAGGACTCTTCGGACTGTGCCAGGAAGCTGCTTCCCAGAGCAGGTTATGGAGACTGTATAACCATTTAAATGACTAATGCCAAAACTGATCATTACTCATTGTTAATTTGAAGTTTAACGATAGACAGTAACCTAGTCTATTGCACTTAAGATGTGTGTATGGTGTGTGCAAGGTGTGTGTATGGTGTGTGAATGGTAGAGTACCTTTAATTGTATATAAAGTAACTTGTTCTAGTGAGTGAGAGGTACAATCCGGAGTAAGGGAGACTGTGCTGCCAACCCTACCTCAAATCATTTTACATTACTTAAATTTTTATTTGAATTCTAATGAAAAGAATTTTGTGGTTTACAAATTAATGTTTTTAGCTATTTTTACATGTATGGACCTCCTGGCACAGGTAAGCTAGTTAGAGTTTAGGTTAGGATAGGTTAGTAGGCAGTGTGGGACAGAACCCCCTTTGGGCCTAAAATAGGTGGTTTATTTTCCAACAGGCTAGGGAGATGCACATTACCCAGTTTTTGGATGAGGCCCAGCTGGGGCTTCCTGCCATCATTCCCAGGAGGGAATGATTCCCTGGGTAGGGGGAGAGTGTAAGCCCTTCTCATTTGAGAGAGGTTTGTTCTCCCTTTAGGGACCCCTTCCTTCTCATTTGCCCCCAGAGATTAGGGATCTGTCAGTCCTCTGGGGTGCACATTCTGTTAGCCACCATTTGGTGGCAACAGAGACTAGGGTTTGGGCAGTATATAAGGGGAGGAACAGGAAGTTAGGGGGAGAGGGTCAGTGGAGAGAGGAGACTGACAGGTGTGGCAGGGCAGTGCAGGGTGGGGGACCCCCCACTTGTAGGCATGCCGGCTTCTTCAGCGGCGATTCACAGGTCACCTGGGTGAGGATCCGAGGAAGGGTATGAGGCAGGTAGCTGTGACCGTATTTGTGGGGCCTCCGGCGCTGGGGGGGGGTAAGGGAGAGAAATGGAGATGCAGGATAGGTAGGCCCCAGGGTCTGGTTGGCCCCGTTTGGCAGGTGGTTAGTGGTAGTAACATGTTGAAGTCTCACTGAACCCTTTCATAAAAAGGCAGGCCACAGTTGTCAGTAAATCTGTGAGTAAACTGTAGCTCTTATATAGAATTTCTCCTTGTTTTGAAATATCTCTTTTATAAAGCTCAAAATGAATGTTATAATATGCTCCATATTCATATTTACATTCCTGTGTAACATTTCAGAACACATATAAGTTCCTTCTTCAGACTTGGAGCTATAAATAAATCTAAATGGATATAAGCAACAAAAAGGAGAAATAATTTTAATGTACTAAATGTCAAAATTATTTTAGTTATAATAATTGATTAAGAAATCTTTCAGTTTTCAGAATTTCTTGAAATTACTTGTGTACATGTGGAATTGACCTGTATAAATCACTTGCTTCAAATAAAATCTTTATAGGAATCAGCATGGATTAAGGTGTTGGGGAGGGGGGTTCAGTCTTCTGCTGTATGGCTCATCTCAAAACTGCCCAATCTAAATAAGAAAAGGTACAAATGAATTTTCATTCAAAACCTGAATGGTCTCAATTAAAAAATGGGCTCACATGTACTTCAAAAAATTCTTACTTCAAGGTTCAATAACACAATCTGTTTCAGCAGCAAAAGATCCATTTTCTCAATGCAGCAATTCTGTGTTAATTCTAAATAAAGAAACATAGAGCCTTATATTTAATCCAGAATTAATTCTCAGTTGCCCTAAAATGTTTTTTTTTTAATTTGAATAAAATTCAATATAGGTTCAGAGTGCAAACTCCCTTACCTGTTTCTGGGAGTTTGTTTCATGCATATTAGGTCTGGCTAAATCTCATTCAGGCAAAAAAACACCAATGACTCGTCGCCATCAACCCAAACGCTGTTCTGAGAGTGAAACTATGCTAACACCTTGCAAGGTGAAGAAGAGGGGCTGGGCCACTTGGCTGCATGCCAGAATGGTGTGCCGACATCAGATATGACATCACCTGGGCGGCCCGGTCAGTTAAGAAACTCTCTGGTACATATGGGGCAGTCAGGAAGTCCCCCATTTCTATTGTGTTAAAATGCCTTTTTAAATAATATCATTTGCAAATTATTGATAAAGAAGGACCCATATTAATAAAGGAAATCATAACACATGTGAACATTCTATTATTTTACAAATAATGTAGTGATTGTATGTTATTTTAAATTCTTATCTAAATTATTACAATCAGACATATGGGTAATACATTTTGTATTTTATATACTTCAAAAGTATGAGAAGGAAATATAAATTGGCTGATGATGACAGAAGAACTATCTGGAAAAATGATTAAAGAGTGAATAAAGGTGTACACATTAACAGAGGAGCTTGTACGGAAAGGGGAAAAAAGGGGCAAATGGGAAAAAAAATTTTGTGAGAAGAGAAACATGAGATGTGAGTGAGCCAAAAAATCTAATTAAAAGTGGAAACAAGAATAATGTAGGAAGAGATGAAAATCCAAACCGTGAGCCAGGGCGATGGTGAGCTTAGAACCAGAGTAAATAAATAAGTTACAGAGAAGAATCAACATTCAGTAAAAATGAGAAAGTTCAAGTGAGGACTATCTGAGGGATATAGCTATAATAAATTATTAAATGCAAACCACTATGTGGTGATGTTTGGACTATAAGAAAAATAGCTGAGAGAAAGGATGCAGTGAAGGCAAGCATCGTCAAAAAATTAAATTTTTGTACAGTAGATTTGATATGTGACAGAGAGTGAATGTGATGGAAGAGATCTGATATCACTAAACTAAAAAATTTAAAAAACAAAGGAGAAATGTTTATTGAAAAGTAGTCCATATCAAGTTTTCATTTAGTCCATATCTGGGAATATTTGTCTTTAGGATGAAAATCCACCAGGTTTCCCCTCTTAGTAGTGTTGATTCTCTATTTCCACCAAGTAGGTTTTCTGATATCTTCTCTATTCCAAACATTTTTAAACTGGAAATAGAATGGTGGCATTCCAGAAAATGTCTCGCTAAGGGTGATCTAGTGTCACCTCTCCTAATATTACTTTTATGTTCTGATATATGTCATTTCAGAGGTCTGGTGGTCTCTCCAATGTAATATAAAGCACAAGGACAAATAATGCAATAAACAAAAAATTCAGTTCTACATGTTATAAAGTCCTTTATGTCGTATTCTTTGTCATTTCATGTGCTTCTTATCGTTTTGTTTTTCTGTCCACTATTGCAGTGGACACAATTTCTGAAGGGATAGAAGCCTGTTATCTTGCTTTTAAGCCAAGTAGAAGTTATGTTTTCAGGTTTCCAATGTTGTGTTCTGATTAATTTATTTTGTTGGTAGTTGTTCTCTTTGCCGTAATCCATGGTTTCTGTTCAAATATTTTTTCTCCTTTTTTATTTGACTGTAAAATTTTCCAGTTTGACAAGATAACATTTTCAATTTGACCAAAACTCCCAGAGTATTGAGTTGACAGTGTTATTTTAGAGGTAGTTTCTGTCACATTGGTAGGTCTATCTCTCAATAAAACTTCTCTTTCTCTCTCTCTCTCTCGCGTCACATTTATTTTTTGATGTTCTTAGTACTTTGTTTGACTAGCCTCTAGATTTAAACCTTTCAGTTAAAGCTGTTATGTTGTTAATACAGCGTTCTTGACTGCCACTATTCCTTTTAACTCTCAACATCTGACTATAAGGAATGCTATCGTTTAGCATTTTAGGATGAAAACATTTTGCATGTAAGACTGTATTAGTAGATATTTCTTTTCTATATAAGTCTGTTATGATCTTCCCATCTTCTTTTATAATCTTAAGGTCCAAAAAAGGAATTTCTAGATTGTTGTACTCAAATGTGAAGGATAGATTTGGAGTGGCACTTTCAAGATATTGGTAAAAATCTTGTGCTTCTTGTAGTGTGCTTCTCCAGATGATCAAAATATCATCAATAAATCTTCTGTAAAAAATAAAATTTGACTTGAAGCTATTGTCTTCCAACTGAATGTATTAGTTTTCAAAATAAGCCATATATAAATTGGCATATGTGGGTGCCATTGTCGCTCCCATAGCTGTGCCTATTTTTGCATATAGGCAAGGCCCTGGAATTCTGCGGTTCTCTGTTATGAATTTGTCAGAGAATTTGCATCGAGGCTGCAGAATATATATAGTGCTGCAGAATTCATTGTTTTTGGTGAATTTTCATATAAATATACTGTTTTTTCATAGTGTCAGGCTTTCTTTCCCACCTCGTTTATCCTGAAGCCCCTCCTCTATGCTCAGCATGTGATGTCATCGATGACATCACATCATATTTAGCCAATGACAGGACTGCATTCTGCCAGAGAAATGAATAAATCATGCAGCAGAAATCAGAAAATGCTGCCGCAGAACACCAGGGGCCCTGTATATAGATGGAATCTTCAAAGGAAAAATATTATTTTAAAGTACTATTTTGGTAAGATGTAGTAAAAATTCCTCATTAGGTTTATTCTGTTCTCTTGTAGACAAAAAGAAATCCAATGCCCTTAGTCCTTAATTGTGTGATACATTAGTGTAAAGGCTTTTAACATCCAAAGTGATGAGTAGTACTTCCTTGAGATTCTGTTCCTTCTGATTCAGCTCTTCCAGTAATTGTATACAGTGTTTGCTGTCCTTAATGTATGACCAAAAACTCACTATTAGGTGTTTACAGTAGTGGTCCACATAGTTAAATAATGGTTCTGTAATGGATCCTATTCCTGAAATAATAGGTCTTCCAGGGGGTTGTACTAAAGTTTTATGTATTTTTGGTAAGCAATAAAATAGGGGTATTCTTGGTGTTTTATTTATAAGTTCCTCTGAAACCCACTGTTCTATAATTCCTCTATCACTGGCTTCAATAACTGTTTTGGTTATCATGATTCTCAATTGTTGGAAGGAAATATTTCTTGTTTTTTCATAAGTAATATGATCATTGAGTTGTCTTAGATGCTCTGCTCTGTAATCTTCTCTATCCAAAAGCACTATACCACCCCCTTTGTCAGCTGGTTTGATTATTATTGTGTCATCCTTGCTCAGGTTATCAAGGGCTTCATATTCCTCTGTTGTTAAATTGTAGTTTATCAGTTTGGATATATTATCCACCAGTATTTTTTCTATGTCCTTGTTAACTTTTCAATAAAACAAGTTACATTAGCTGGGGTAAACTCTGTTGGGTCAAAATTAGATTCAGTTCCCAGGGCTTGTTTTAATTCATATCATGCTCTCTTTTCAGATTCATTTTCACAGGATTCTTCTCTTGTACCAAAGAAATGTTTAAGTCTGATCTTCCGATAAAACGTCTCTAGGTCTATTTTGAGTTCAAAACGGTTTAATTTGTGTGTTAGATTGAAAGATAGGCCATAATTGAGGACTTTTTCTTCTATGGGAGTTAATATTCTATGTGACAAATCATAGATATTTAGTTTTATTGATTCCATGATCTGAATTTGTGTGTTTTTTCTTTTTCTAGCTCTCCTCCACCTGTCTTTTTCTTTTCCTTTTTTCCTTGACCCTGAAGGGCCTGCCTGCTCTGGACCTTTCTGAAAATCCCTTTCTGTTTGTCTCTCCTGTTGTTGCCATTAGGGGGTATTAGAAGAGTTTCTTTCATAATAGCTTCCCCTTTGATGTTGAAATCTGCCATATGGTCTGTTGTAGCAATTAGAGCACCTATTTCTTCTATAATATGGTTTCCTGTACCCAGTGCCTCTGAAGGTTCTTGGTCCATAGTTTTCTGTATCAGAAGTACCCGAAGATATTAATGTATCATCCAAATTATAGAAATTGGTGTTGTGTTCTGATCTATTCCAGGTATAAATGGTACCATTCTTATAGTCGTTAACGTCCCTTTTAAACTTAGTAATTTTTATACTTCTAATATGGTTATCGTATTCTATCAAATATTTTTTTATTTTTTCTAGTAAAAGTTTGAGTTGTGTTGTTTCAACTGTTTCTTTCAATTTTGTTTCTAGTGTTTGAATTTCTTCCAATACTTTAGTTTGTTCTATGGTTAATGTTTCAATCAGAAGTAGCATGAAGTCAAAAGAGCATTTCGATCTAATTCCATTCCATTTTACCTGGGAAACCCTCTGGGGTAAATCCTAAGTGGGATTCAACTAGTACCCTTAATCCTCTGGGTATTCTCTTTTGCCTCATATATTCCAGTAAGGTCACAGCATGCCAATCTAACTTATCTCTCTTTCTTTTAAAGATTCTAGCTTATTAATGGATGCTTTTTGTTATTTTATTGTGTCTGATTGATTAATATGTCATTTACTATTTACTAGTGACATAATTATAGTAGCTTCTTCTGTGTTAATACTCATTGAAGTGGATCTATTGTCCATAATTTTACCAAGTTCCGTAAAGGTGGCCATGTTGAAAATCTATAAATTTCCTTGATCCTCTGGGTCCTTATAATAAATAAAAGATGATTTAGGAAGACTGTACTCCTAATCTGTATAGGAACAATAATCTGTATCCACAATCTTTAATCTTCCTGGGTTCCTTTTCAAACTTTTTTAATATAGGGAAGTAGAAACAAAGAAGTGAGACTAGATGGATTCATTCAGTGATAGTACCATGTTGAAGTCTCACTCAACCCTCTCATAAAAAGGCAGGCCACAGTTGTCAGTAAACCTGTGATTTTATTTTCTTTCAAACTATAGCTCTTGTATTGAATTTCTCCTTGTTTTGACATATCTCTTTCATAAAGCTCAAAATGAATGTTATAATATGCTCCATATTCATATTTACATTCCTGTGTAACGTTTCAGAACACATATAAGTTCCTTCTTCAGATGTGGAGCTATAAATAAATCTAAATGGATATAAACAACAAAAAGTAGAAATAATTTGAACGTGATAAATGTCAAAATGATTTTAGTTATAATAATTAAGAAATCTTTCAGTTTTCAGAATTTCTTGAAATGACTTGTGTACAGGTGGAACTGACCTGTATAAATCGCTTGCTTCAAATAAAATCTTTATAGGAATCAGTGTGGGTTAAGGCATTGGGGGGGTGTCAGTCTTCTGCTCTATGGCTCATCTCAAAACTGCCCAATCTAAATAAGAAAAGGTACAAAAGAATTTTCATTCAAAACCTGAATGGTTTCAATTAAAAAATGGTCTCTCATGTACTGTGAAAAATTCTTACTTCAAGGTTCAAAAACACAATTTGTTTCAGCAGGAAAAGATCCATTTTCTCAATGCAGCAATTCTGTGTTGATTCTAAATAGAGAAACATAGAGCCTTATATTTAATCCAGAATGAATTCTCAGTTGCCCTAAAAATGTTTTTTTTTTTTAATTCAAATAAAATTCAATATAGGTTCAGAGTGCAAACTTCCTTGCCTGTTTCTGGGAGTTCGTTTCACACATATTATGTCTGGTTAAATCTCATTCGGGCAAAAAAACGCCAAAGTCCCATAGCCATTAACCCAAATACTGTTCCGAGAGTGAAACTATGCTAACACCTTGCAAGGTGAAGAAGAGGAGCCGGGCTGGGCCGCTTGGCTGCATGTCAGGATAGCGTGCTGAAATCAGACATGATGTCACCTGGGCAGCCTGGTCAGTTAAGAAACTCTCTGGTGCATATGGGGCAGTCAGGAAGTCCCCTGTTTCTATTGTGCTAAAATGTCTTTTTAAATAATCTTCTCATTTTCGAATTATTGATAAAGAAGGACCCATATTAATAAAGGAAATCATGATAACACATGTGAACATTCTATTGTTTTACAAATAATGTAGCAATTGTATGTTATTTTAAATTCTTACCTAAATTATTACGGACATATGAGTAACATGTTTTGTATTTTATATACTTCAAAAGTATGAGAAGGAAATATAAATTGGCTGATGATGACAGAAGGACTATCTGGAAAAATGATTAAAGAGTGAATAAAGGTGTACACATTAACAGAGGAGCTTGTACAGAAAGGGGAAAAAGGGGCAAATGTGAAAAAAAGTTTTGTGAGACGAGAGACATGAGATGTGAGTGAGCCAAAAAATCTAATTAAAAGTGGAAACAAGAAGAATGTAGGAATAGATGAAAACCCAAACCAGGAGCCAGGGTGATGGTGGGATTAGAACCAGAGTAAATAAATAAGTGACAGAGGAGAATCAGCGCTCAGCAAAAATGAGAAAGTACAAGTGAGGACTATATGAGGGATATAGTTATAATAAATTAATAAATGCAAACCACTATGTGGTGATGTTTGCACTATAAGGAAAATAGCTGAGAGAAAGGATGGGCTCACACATGGAAATTAAATTTCAATGTCACCAAGTGCAAGGTGCTGCATCTTGGTCGGGGAAACCCTAAACACAGGTACACCCTGGGAGGGGAGGCGCTGGAGGCCTCAATAGGGGAAAAAGACCTAGGGGTCATGGTGGATGCATGTATGAATAACTCTGAGCAGTGCAGGAGAGTGGCTAGCAAGGCAAACAGGATGTTGGGATGCATCGAAGGGGATCACCTCTAGGAGCAAGGAAGTGATTCTGTCACTGTACAATGGACTGGTTAGACCACACCTGAGTACTGTGTACAGTACTGGAGACCACACTTGAAGAGGGACATACAGCTCCTGGAGAGGGTACAGAGGAGGGCAACTAAGATGACACGAGGGCTAGGATTTGACGTGATGAGGACAGACTTGAGGAGCTCTGCCTGTTTTCATTGGAGGAGAGGAGAGACAGGGAGGACATGATTGAGGTCTTCAAGTACCTCAAGGGAATAAATAGGTAAACATGGAGGGATCTTAGACTAAAGCAGGAAGGTATCACCAGAGGGCATGGTTTGAAGTTGGAAGGTGGAAGGTGAGGGGAAAGAGGAGGAGGTTTTTCACTGAGAGGGTGGTGGACCCTTGGAATGCACTGCCTGGTGAGCTGGTTCAGAGATCCACAGTAGAGGGCTTCAGAGAGGGTGGGACAGACACAGAAAGTGGATGTATCAGATGATGGTTTGTCCCGGGGGGGGGTGGGGATGGATGATAGGGGTTTCTGGAGCACAAGGGATGGGAGGGCCTCGGCACCCAACTAAGGATCTAAGGTTCGAGCAGACTCGATGGACTGTAAGGCCTAATCTGCTGGCAAATAGTATGTTAGTATGTTAATTTCCCCGGTGTCCTGGCCAAATTTCCCTTATTCACTAAAAATACCACCAACAGCTTAATCTGGTTCAAGATCAGTTGGCATTCATCTGTATCCCCCTCCCCCTCACCCGGGTCATGCCTGAAAATAGGCAGGATTTGTCTAGTGCACTTACCTGGTCAACAAAAACTAAATAAATAAAATTAAATAAATGTATACACCTTTGTTCACTCTTTAATCATTTTTCCAGATAGTCCTTCTGTCATCATCAGCCAATTTATATTTCCTTCTCATACTTCTGAAGTATAAAAAAATACAAAACATATTACTCATATGTCTGATTGTAATAATTTAGACAAGAATTTAAAATAACATACAATCGCTACATTATTTGTAAAATAATAGAATGTTCACATGTGTTATCATGATTTCCTTTATTAGTACGGGTCCTTCTTTATCAATAATTTGCAAATAAGAAGATTATTTAAAAAGACATTTTAACACAATAGAAGCAGGGGACTTTCTGACTGTCACATATGCACCAGAGAGTTTCTTAACAGACTGGGCCACCCAGATGACGTCATGTCTGACTTTGGCACGTTATCCTGGCATGCAGCCAAGCGGCCCAGCCCCTCTTCTTCACCTTGCAAGGTGTGAGCATAGTTTCACTCTTGGAACAGTGTTTGGGTTAATGACGATGGGTCATTGGCGTTTTTTTGCCTGAATGAGATTTAGCCAGACATAATATGCATGAAACGAACTCCCAGAAACAGGTAAGGGAGTTTGCACTCTGAACCTATACTGAATTTTATTCGAATTAAAAAAATTTTTTTTTAGGGCAACTGAGAATTCATTCTGGGATTAAATATAAGGCTCTATGTTTCTTTATTTAGAATCAACACAGAATTGCTGCATTGAGCAAATGGATCTTTTCCTGTTGAAACAAATTGTGTTTTTGAACCTTGAAGTAAGAATTTTTCACAGTACATGAAGGCCCATTTTTTAATTGAAACCATTCAGGTTTTGAATGAAAATTTTTTGTACCTTTTCTTATTTAGATTGGGCAGTTTTGAGATGAGCCATAGAGCAGGAGACTGACCCCCCCCAACACCTTAACCCATGCTGATTCCTATAAAGATTTTATTTGAAGCAAGCGATTTATACAGGTCAGTTCCACCTGTACACAAGTCATTTCAAGAAATTCTGAAAACTGAAAGATTTCTTAATTATTATTATAACTAAAATAATTTTGACATTTAGCACATTAAAATTATTTCTCCTTTTTGTTGTTTATATCCATTTAGATTTATTTATAGCTCCACATCTGAAGAAGGAACTTATATGTGTTCTGAAATGTTACACAAGAATGTAAATATGAATATGGAGCATATTATAACATTCATTTTGAGCTTTATAAAAGAGATATTTCAAAACAAGGAGAAATTCAGTACAAGAGCTAGAGGTTTGAAAGAAAATAAAATCACAGGTTTTTCTGACAACTGTGGCCTGCCTTTTTATGAGAGGGTTGAGTGAGACTTCAACATGTTACTATCACTGAATGAATCCATCTGGTCTCGCTCCCATGTTTATGCTTCCCCATATTAATAAAGTTTGAAAAGGAACACGGGAAGATTAAAAATTGTGGATACAGGTGGTTAGTGGGCCTAGGTCATTGGGGTGACAGCAGGTGGTGGCAGGGCCTCTGTCTTCCAATGTGGCAAGGTGACCTAAGGCCCACTGGTGAGGGGGCCTGGGGAGCCTCTAACCCTGGTAGGGTCTGTTTGGAGTGACAAGCCTGGGGGCAGCCCGTCTTTAGCCAAGTGGGCTATAGAGTGCCCTGGAGGTGTGTATCCCCTGGTGCTGGTTTGCACATATCGAGCTGCGGGATGATTGAAGAAAATTTATTCCAGCGTTAGCACCCTGTTTTATTGCCCCATCTCAGGATCTTGGAGGGAGTAAAATGTAATCTGGGGAGACCGAGCAGAGCAGGAAAGCAACTGGGTTGGAGAGTGTTGGGGTATGGTGTGGTGGATTTGGCTGGTACCACACCAACTGTGTCCCTGGAAGGCCATAATAGGGAAGTCAGAGAATGGTGGGGAGTAAGCAGCATGCTGCCCCGGGTTAAAGGAGTTGATGATACCCCCCATTGTTGAAACCCAGTAGGATGCTCTGGCAGGTACTTTTCAGTGCCATTTAGTATCTAGGGAGCTTCATGTTCCAGAAAGAGAGGTAATTTTAGGTTCCTGAGGAAAAATCAGTTCTGCTGGTTGTGAGCTGTGTAAAGATCTTGCTCTGCCGAAACGTGTGCTGCCAATACTCTCTGTATAAATCAAGGGAGAGACTTTGAGAGTTGTCTGATCAAAGAGATGCTTTCTCTGTGGAAAGTGCGAAAGTCCAGAACCACCCCTTACCACCCCCAGGGGCACCCACAGCCTGAACATTTCAACCACACTTTGCTAGATATGCTAGACACCCTCCACCCAAAGGACAAGCCTAGATAGAGCCAACAAATTAGCACCCTGGTACATGCCTACAACTGCACCAGAAGTGATGCCACTGGGTTCTCCTCCTACCGCCTGATGTTTGGAAGAGAAGCTTGACTGCTGGTAGATGTATGTTTTGGAGTTTCTCCTGATGGAGTTCGAGCTGACAACTATTTACAGTATGTGCAAAAGTTAAAGGCCCAGCTAAATCATGCGACCTAACTGGCTCAAACCATGGCTGCCAAAGAAATCTGGCCAACAAAGAAAGGTATGATAAAAGGTGAAAGCACAGGAACTCCACGAGGGAGATTGGTATTGCTAAGAAATCTGGGACTGCATGGCAAACATAAGATTGCTGACAGATGGCACCATCTCCCTCACATTGTAGTGGGCAAACTAGATGATATGCCTGTGTACAAAGTAAGGCCTGAGAATAATTCAACAGATGTGAAAACAATGCATAGAAATCATTTACTGCCCATTGGACAAATCTTGATTGAGTCTGAGCCCCCAGAAAATGCTTCCTCTGGACCAGTGACTAGAGCTGCTGCTAAGCAAAAAATCAAGAAATCCTGCACCTACAGAAGCTGAGTTAAAGTGGTCCCTTCCACAAGTCCCAGTTGAACATGACTGTCAGTCCATGTCAGAGGAAAGTGAGTGTGGCTTTGAATACTATGCTTCTTACGAACTGAGTCAATTGTTTCGTGGCAATCCCCTAGTCAATCCTGGAGATGAAGCTGGGCCTTCTGGACTGTCTAAGCCCCCAGCTTTGTCCCTGAAGCCAATGCTCCCAGAAAGTGAAGTGCAAAGCATGAAGTCAGATGACATGGAATCATCATGTATGGTTGAACTGTTTGAGTTTTCAGAGGAGGAAAATGATGGACTGGGACAAACTGGTGATATACCAGAACAAGAAGAGTGTGTTGAGTACCCTGATAGTTCACTGCCAGTGTCAGAAAATCCCCCATGTGATTTAAGTGTTGTGGACTCTGAGACTGCAAATCATGGAGCTGAAAGTGCCCCAAGTTCTAGCCTCTTTATCCCCAGGTAGACTTCCCTGGCAAGTAAAGACAGTGTTGAAAGTGAGTCTAAAAGTGCAGAGACTGTAACAGTTCCTCCTAGAAAGACTGGTCAAGCTGTAAGCCTGTAATGCGCTTAAGCTATGATTCCCCTGGGAGGCCTGTGGACTTACCTCTCAATGTTGTCCATAAAGGATTGTATGTGTCCCCGAGCTCATTGCCCAAACTAAGCATAAGTGCTACCTCCAAGTTAATTGTGTTGCCCTCTAGGTACGGTGTCCCTGCCCCATCCAGCCCCAAGGTAGCTGATAGGGAAGGGCCCACTCTCTTCAGGTTTCATGTACAGGAGGTAATAACCTAAGTTACGGTACAATGTGTATATAATACTGTGCAAAAAGTGATGTACTGAAAAGTTTCAGAAATGTATTTCTGGTAAGGTGATATGCTGACTGATGATTACATGTATAAGCCTAATGTTATATTGATGTAAATGTATATGGTTGCGTTGAAATTTATGGGGGTACTTACTTGACGTGGAAGCCAAGTTTTCCAGGCCAGGAAGGGTGTAACCCCCCCCTGCAAATGGGGGTTCCCAAAAGTCTTCCAGGAGCTTGTCTGAATGTTCCAAGTCTGGGCAGTGTTCGGCATCTGAGCTGTTTAAATGTGGTTCCAAGTGAGTGCTATTTGAGCCTCCATGTACTGTCTCTTTAAGAGCTGTCTGCTTGCAGACTTAATTAGTTTGTATGGGGGGACTGTGTGTTCTAATGCCCAAATCCCACCTGGGCTGCTGTCAATTCGCTCTGTTTCTGCCGTTGCTACATGTGCAGAGGGAGCCTTGTTGAAAGATATAACTGTTTGCCAGAAATCATTTAGAGTGACTGAGAAAATGTAGTTTGTCTAACCTGTCTTCATTTCAGCACAAACTGTTTCAGTGTAACTTTTTAATTTTGGTCCCGAATAGCTGACTTGGACCAAACAGGATGATAGGGAGACCCTAAAATGGAGCATGTGGACTAACTGGAACTTGGACTCTCAATTTTGAGCCAGCCACAAGGGGATTGTATGGGCAGTGACTCTGGGAAATGTAGTTTTAACCTTGGCACCTTTTTCCACCAACAGAGGGAGTCTTATTGTGAGTGACAGCTGAACCAGCCAACAGAATGGTGTGGAGCTAAAGGGAAAAGCTCTGCTCTGTGACTGGAAAGATTAGATCAGTTGTGACTGTGAAGAGAGAAGGAGCTCTGTGCTTCTGCAGTGTATAGTTTCATACAGGAAGCGCATGTGAGGCCCTGAGTTTCAGTCTGCAGCCTTTGTGAGTGCCAGTTTGGACTGAAGTTGTGAGGAGAAAGAAGCACTAGAAGTGTGGAAACCAGGCTCACCCTGTAGAAGACTGGAGAAATTGCTGAATCGCACTCGGTCTGTCAGGAGCTGAAGCTGATGTGTGTGCTCCTGGGTATTTTGTAGTAATTGCGATCGGGATTGAGGAGCAGTCTGCCTGGTATAGTACTTTCCTTTTACATATTAATGTGTGTAGTGCTTGTGGGGAATCACTATTTCCAATCCCCAGTGCTGTGTACTGTGTGTTGAAACTGGAAGCAAACCCCAGCTTGTCTCGGACTAAATCCGTTTGCTATCAACTGCTGTGGGATCCAGTCACAAGAACCTTGTCTCCATGCCCTGTTGTTCTGGCAATCCAGAAGAACATCCACTATCCGGTTTTCAGCTTGGGTATTGTGAGTACAAGTCAGGGTATTCCCCTGCAGCCTGTTTTCAATCACAAGTGTGTCATCTAATTCTTGTTGTTTCACTGCTTCATGGACTGAGCCATCCGGCTCCAGATTACAATTGGATGTTGTGCATATATTTTCTTCTACAGGGCCCTATCCATCTGCACCTGCCGACCAACCCCGGTCAACGGGCCTGGCTAGCTCCCCCCAACCTGGGTACCCAGAGTGTGACTTTTCAGCCCCTGTATGTGTGCACAGTACTGTGATTTAATGCCACCAATTAACCTGATTTCCCCCTCCGATGTTACTGCCCCCTAAATAAATCAGATTTGTTGTTGTTATACTATATACTGTCTGTTGTGTTGGTACTTATGGAAACAGTATTGTGTTTCGCTGTGTATGTTGTTTAACCTTATTTTACATGGGGTCCTCAGAGACGTGCTGCAGAATCAGTTTCGAGGGTAAGTGGTATCTATATGAGTGAACAGTGTGTATACGTGGGGTATTGGGGCTGTAACTCTGGTGTACTGTGTGAGCCACTAGAGGGAATAAAAGTGGGTCTCAGTGTCCCAGAGGGCTGTGACCAAGCTAGTCTAACCACTACAAACCCTGACCTCTGGGTGAAGGCACCCACCATAGGACCTAGGCCTTTCAACCTGTCCGTAGTCAAACAGGCAGGGGTAGTAGCCCTTGGGATAGCGCCACCTAGGGGTTACATGGGGATGTGGAAATAGGCATCTTTCAAGTTCAGTGATGCCAGTCAGTCTCCTTTTTGAAGTGTTGGCAAAATCAGAGCCAAAGTTACCATTTTGAACTTTTTTTTTTCAGGAGCTTGTTTAGAGCTCTTAGATCCAATATAGGCCACCACTCCCCACTTTTCTTTGTGGTTAGGAAGTATCTGGAGAAGAAACCCTTTCCCCTTAAAGATTTTGGAACTGGTTCCACTGCTCTCAACTGTAGCAGGTTTCGAACCTCTGCCTCCAAGAGCATCTTTTCTGCTAGGTAGGGAGAACTGAAAACTCTGGACTTTTGATGAGGAAAGGACTTGAATTCCAGAGACAGACCCTGACCCACCACCTCCACAACTCACTTGTATGTGGTGATGTTCAGCCAAGCCTGGAGGAAGTGGGACAGTCTGCCTCCGACAGGTAGGGAGGAGGCAGCCTGTGGTTCAAGGAGTCTGTTTGGTCTGTGACTGAGGCTGAGTATGGGATCCTCGCCTCAAGCCCCTTCTGCCCCTACCCTTGGAGTATCCCTGCTGTGGATACTGCTGGTACTGGGATAAGGCCACTGGTTGGAAGAAGGGCCTGGTGTAAAAGGACCTGCCCCGGCCCCCCTTCCATAAGGCCTGGTGGATGGAGAAGCTCTCTCTTTGGCAGAGTTGCTTCTGTAAGTGGCCTTATATTCATCCACCTTTTTCATGTATACCACAATGGACTCTCCGAAGAGGGAATTTCCCTCTAGGGGAAATCCAAAGCCTTTGATTGTGTATCCTGAGTGAGGTTTGTACCTCTGAGTCAAGCAAACCTCCTCAGTGCCACCGTATTCGCCATCCATTTGGCTGCAGTGTCATTGGTGTCAGCAGCCATCTGGAATTGATACTTAGCTGCCTCTAACCCAAACCTGGCAGTTTCAGCCATGTCATCTGTCAAGGGCAAGAGAGCTTTCTGAGACATGACCAGGACTGACTGCGACAGGGATTTCTGATACTGGGCAGCGTATGCCTAGAAGGTAGCCGGACGCATAGTCAGACAGGCTGAAAGGTACCCTTTTTCAGCCACACTTTCAATT
The DNA here is from genome assembly GCA_016271365.2 of Neoceratodus forsteri. Taxonomy (NCBI): domain Eukaryota; kingdom Metazoa; phylum Chordata; order Ceratodontiformes; family Ceratodontidae; genus Neoceratodus; species Neoceratodus forsteri. Next base: position 428,459,324 of record CM028138.1, read on the forward strand.
TTTCTAGAGTCCTTGTCCAGAGGATATGAGGACAGAGGGACTCTAGCCTTGTCACAGGCAGCTTGCTGTATGATCCCCTGGTGGTCGGGGTGGGAGAAGAGAAAATCAGCTCCCCTCTTTCCAGCTGATACTTTTTGTCCATCCTCCTGTCTATGGGAGGAGCGGAAGTTGGTGCCTGTAAAATCTTTAGTGCATCTTTTTTAAAGAATTTATAGACATGGAGGAGGAGGAGAGCCTTTGTGGGTGTTAACCCCATCATCTCTAGGTATTTCATCTCCTCCTCATCTTTGATTTGTTCAGTGGTGGAGATGTCCAGTGCATCTGCCATCCTCCTGACAAAGGTAAAATGGGAAGAAAAATCCTCAGACACCCATGGAGGAGAACCAAAGTCCTGTCCAGGGGACACTTCTGGTTCTATTGGTCCCTCCTCCTCCTCATCATAATCAACATCATCATCACCAAAAGTATCCACTTCTTCTTGAGGGAGAGGATGCACAATACTGCCAACCTGGGGACCGGGGGGGGGAGGGAACTATTGCCGTAGAGACTGAATTATTTTAAAGACCTGAGCAGTCTCTTGGGCTGTAGGTACAGGCAAAGCAGTCACAGAAGTCTCCAGTTTAACAGGTGAGGGTTCTGTGTGCTTCAGTTTTTTGCTTCTTTTAGCAGAGCCCGGGGAGTCAGCCGTTCAGTAACTCTTTTTGTCCCCTTTGTGCCCATCTCAGGGGCAGGAACAGACAAAAATGTGGGTTCAGCCACAATATTTCGGGGTATCGGCTGGTCAGAGCCAGAGGGACCCCTTGGAATTTTCTTTTTAAGCCTTTGAAGGCATTTCTCAATGGTCTTCTCAGGGAATGTTTTGCATACATCGCATTCCTCTTTTAAATGATCAAAGCCCAGACAAACTACACAAAGTGTGTGTTTGTCTGCTTTTTCAAACACCTCTCGACATTGAGTACAGTGTTTGAAAGTGGGTTTCTGGTTTCTTTTGGGTTTTCCGACATAATTCAAATACAAGCAACTGCTAATAGGATTGCGGAACCGAAGTGGAACCGATGGAACCAGACCGTTTACAAAATATGGAACCGGGTTAGCGGTTCAGTACCTGAGATTTATTGGTTACAAAAAATAAGTAAAATTAACTTTTTAAAGTATAAATAAGGTGGTTCTTTAGTCAGAGAACCCTGATTTTAACTAAAACTAACCCAGTTCCCTCACGGTTATCCTGAACCGAGGGGAACTGAGAAAAACAAATTTAAACATAAATAAGATTAATTATACAAAACAACTAGTAGAGGCAGTAAATGAAAACAAAATATACTTAAGGTCAGTATGTTTTCTTCTCGCAGGAGAAAGTGGATGAACGGCACTCTGAGCGACCAGACTTTTCAGGCGGAGAGAAAAATCTGAAGAGGTTAGAACACAGGCAGTCAGTAGAGGCAGTGTTTGAAAGATGCTCACATGCAAAGTGTTCCATCATTTGCATGTGTTGCATCTCTCTGGGCAGTCCAACCCCTCAGGCTTACTGCATAAAGTTATGAATATACTGTGCATTACTGGGGTTAAAAACATCTAAATTTTTTTTTGCCTTCTAGTCAGTTCAGGTAGGAAATGGGCAGTGACATGCAGAACCTATACAGAAAGAGGACCTGGGGTGGGTGGGATTAGGGAGTAGGGTGGGGTGGGGCAGAACCTTTGTTTCTCCTTTCTGCTGAAAAAACAATCAGTTTGTTAAGGTTTGCCACTTAGTAGAACAACTAGAGACTAGAGGAGAGGAGAGAAGGTCTCTCTCCCAGTTGATGAAGATCTGTGAAGCTCAGCAGACAGTAAGGATAGGGGCTGGATCACACTTGACATATGCCTCCTAGGGTTTCCCTTTGTGTCTGAGCTGTTGCTTCTGGTTGTTTCTGGCTGAGAGCTTTCTATTAGCTAACCACTATTTCAGTAGTGGGTACAGCAGACAGTAAGGCTAGGGGCTGAATCGCTCTTGGTGTATGCCTCCTAGGGGTGCCCTTTGTGTCTGAGCTGTTGCTTCCAGCTGAGAGCTTTCTATTAGTCGACCACTATTTCAGTAATTGAACAGCAGTACAAATGCTGATTTACATACGAAGCCAGGAATTCTGAGTAAGTATTCCAACTGCTCCTTATGCTGTGAGAGCAGCCGCTGGCTGGGTCTGAGCTGAGTGATGGAGGAGAGGTCTACTCAGCAGAGATAGAAGCCCAGACTGTGCACTCTAAGGGGAATTCAGCCAGGTAGAACTGCTGTCAAGGAATCCCTGCTTCTGCTCCTCTCAGAGTCTGCCTTCCATCCATGATTGGTCTCTCTCCCAGTCGGTGAAGATCAGTGAAGCTCAGCAGACAGTAAGGCTAGGGGCTGGACAGCACTTGGTGTATGCCTCCTAGGGTTGTCCTTTGTGTCTGAGCTATTTTAGACAGGAGGTTTAGACAGGAGGTGGGTTAGACTAAGTTATAGACAGAAAGAGGGTGAGCCAGATGCAACCACAGCAGCAAGTACTGCAGGGTGGCAAAAGTAGGCTGATTGTTTCAGCAGAGGGCCGTGTAAAGGACGGACCACCTTTGGGGGGGTGGCTGGGGAGGGTGGATGGGATGTGCCTTACCATGCCGCATGAAGTGCGATACTGTACACGTAGTTCTGTAGCATTTGTTGCTGGAGGCAGGCTGAGGAGTGGGGAGGGGGGAGAGCTCTGGGATCACTGGCTGCCCCAAAAGCCCAAATGGCTGAGCAGTGCTGTCCATCGGTCCTGGGGTTGGTGAGGGAGGCTGAGGAGAGAGGATGCAGAGGGCTGTTAAATACTGAGTACCAGGGGGTGGCCAGAGAGAACCTGAGCTCAGGGGAGGGAGGGAGGGCGGGAGCAGAGCAGCCAACCGCAGAACCACAGCAGCTTGCTGGCACAGCCCAACAGTCCCCTAAAGCAACCGGGTATGCAAGATGGGAGGCAGAGCACAGTTCAAATTAGTTAAAGACTGGAGCTAAAGTCTGTTCAAACTAAATATTCTACCTGCTTTTACACTGTGCTAACAAAGTCAGGAAAAAAGGTTACAATGCTCTGAGCTGATTCCACCATTTAAATGAGACTACACTTTGCTAGCCTGTTGCTGCACTATACGGGTAGCTGCTCCATCTTAATACAAAGGCTGAAACACTCTTAGAAGGTAACAATAGATCAGAAGAGCATTAGCTTCAATGGAACAAGGCAGTATAATGTTAGATTGTGGGGTAAACAACAAAAAGCACTCTTAAAGTCACTGTGGAAATTCTTAAAGTCACTGTGGAAATATTGCAATCAGTGGCATTCCACTAATGGATTAGGTCTGGTCAAGTGGTGTGGCACAATCTGAAAAGCACAGCTAAGATGGTGCCAGGCACCAGAGGTAGGTGTAGATTTGTATCTCTAGTTCTGTGGCCTCTATTGCTGAAGGCAGGCTGAGGAGTGGGGAGGAGGAGAGCTCCAGGATCACTGGCTGCCCCCAGAAGCCCAAATGGCCGAGCGGCACTGTCCAGCAGTCCTGGGGCTGGTGCGGCAGACTGTAGTTATGTGGCATCTGTTGCTGGAGGCAGGCTGAGGAGTGGGGAAGTGGGAGAGCTCTGGGATTGCTGGCTGCCCCCAGAAGCCCAAATGGCTGAGTAGCACTGTCTAGTCTTCCTGGGGTTGGTGGGGGAGGCTGTAACCACAACTGCTGTCCAATTAGTCTCCCTTAGCTGGGATCTCTGGACAGTCATCCAGTCACTTCTTTGTAGTTTCAGCAAGGCATTTGGTTGAGTTTGTTGAGTGGTGATCTGGAAACCTCTGTCTTGCAGTGCTCGGAGGGCCTCTTGTGGTGTTTGATGTACCTAAATGCCATCTTCCTTAAAAACTTTCAGCTTAGCTGGGTATGGCAGTTGAACTTTTATCTGCTTCATTTTGAGGGCTCTGATCATTGGCATATATTGTAAATGCTGTCACTGAATGTCTGTGGGGCAATCATGGTCAAGATAAAGTTGGGATCCATTATAAGCAAAATCTTTCATCTTCCATGCTGTTTTAAGTATCTCTGCCTTCACATGGAAACTGGCAAATTTCATAATTATTTGGTGGGGTCTGGCACTAGAGGTGGGGAAGCAATGCGCGGTAAGACTTTTTTACTTTAACATCAATGGAGGGTGGTAGTGCCAGGACATCTTTGAGTAAGTTCATGAGTCACACATGTTCCCTGTTTCTACTCCCTTGGGGAGTCCTGACAGTCATAAGTTATCTCTGTGGGATTGCACCTCCAAATCTTGCCACTCATTCTGCAGAGTGTCAGCATGATGAATCAGGGCCTCCACTGGGGAGCACAACAATTCTGTGATCTCTTCAAATTTTGAGACAACTTGGTCTGGGGGATAAAATGCAAGGGCTGGTACATATTTACACTTTAATGCAAATTCAGCAACTTGACAATCTCTGCCAGCCAAACCCTCACCCTGAATTTTGTGATGAATGCACTGCATAAAGTGGAAAAAGCAACCAACCTGGCATGCCTGCGGGAATACTGATTTGAATGCCAGTATGGTTGCCCATTCAAAGTCGGTCATGACCACTTTTGGGTTTAGCGTAGGGTTACTCTCTTTTAAAACTTGTAGCATACACTCATAGTTCTCCCTGTGTTTACCAGGCAACAGTGCATAGACGACTGGCTGCATGTTTCCAAAACGTACCCCCAGAATAATATACTTTTTCTGGAATAATGGTGGAGCTACATTGAAAGTGCCTTCTGCATACCAGTTTTTAGCATGTTCTAGAAATGTTAAATTATTTTCTGTGTCAAAAATTAGTATTCTGTCTTGTCCAGGACCACTGTCATGCAGCAAGAAATTAACAGTGCTCTCGCCAGAGTTGGGCTTATATGTTTTGTACTGACCAAAGATAACAAGTTCAGTTAAGTTCTTAGGATTGGGGGCTGCACCATATACTCTCACCCTCTGTATAGTTCTCTTTAAATTTTTATCTGTAATGTTACCCTGTGCAGCAAGAGGCACATGCTACTTGGCATGTAGCATGTAGCAGCACCTGGGTAGTGGTGTTCTGCATTTCTACTGCCTTTTGCTTGGCACAGTGAAGTGCTTCTCCTTTTTCTACTGCAGCAGAATCTGGTGCATGTCTGTGCTGACTAAAATGATAGATAATTGTGGGGTCATCATAGCTCATTGTATGTACTCCAGCATTACATCCTTTTTGCTTCTTGACCGCATGTTCACACTGCCATACAGCCTTTCTATCGCAGCCTCTTTTGTGATGTATGTAAATAAAAATAAACTGATCTAGAAGTTTGCATTTCTGAAATGCAGAGACAATGAAACAGGCAGACATGTTGGCAAGAGAACAAAATATTATGCGGTTGCTTTTGGGCGGTTTTTATTGTACTTGCCCTGATTGTTAAAAGTTGGCAATTAGCGGCAGTGGATTACAGTGATTTCAGTGATGATGGTGGACGATGTTAATTGCTTGCACCACCTGAGCCACTTATTTCCCGGCAGCATATCATGTTCTTTTTGTCTTTTGTCTTTTTGATTGCCAGTGATCATTTTGGGATTTTTTGGCACTGCGGGAGCAGATTGAAAGGAGCAGGTGATATGGGAGCAAGTTTGCATCGGAGCGAGTTGTCAGATGCATATTTAGTGGGAGTGAATTGACAGGAGCAAGATGTCATGTACCCCCTCCACTGCCGCCCCAAGCTGAAGTACACCATCTTCTGAAATTCCCACACATTACTCTGCTTCCTCCACTCTGGCTTCCATCCCAGTAAGTCTTTCATTTAACGTTTTGAATTCTTGTTTGTTTTCTTTACAAAAGCTTTGATGTCATATAGCAGCATTTGAAACCTTGTTCTAGTGAGTTGCTCCATCTCTAAGTCAACATCATCTTCATGGCCTTTAGGTCTGGATGTAGAAATGCTATATCTGCGATCTGTTGAATGAAGGGCTGGTTCCACCGCCTGTAGTGACATGGTTGACTTTTTTTGTTCAGGCTCTGGTACTGTAACAATCTTGTTCTCTGTCTCCAGTCATTTAGAAAGCAAATATTGAAGTTTTTGAGTGGTAGAGGGAGTTTGTTAGCTCTGGGGAGATGAGAGCTCTTCTTTCAAGCTGCCATTAGCTCCATGACATCACTGGAAGTCCTCCTGTAGATAGTTTACCATAATATTTAGTTGTGCAAATAGGGGAGATTGTTTTCAAATATCTAATAGTTGAACAAGAGAAACTTCTTTAAAAATACCTATATTAATATTAGGTTGAGTCATTATATGGGAGACTAATGAATTTGACTTCTGTGTTATATTTAAGTATGGAGACATTAATGAATGATGAAAGTCAAATTCATAAACAGGTTTTTAATGTTATTTACAGTAAGGTTGTTATAGTATGGGGTGTTTATATAGTCTGGGCTTATCGGTCATTATGTTTGTGAGACTGTGTATTTAATTATATTTCATAATTGATTTGGTGATGATTTGCACTATAATGGTATGTACCTTCCTTGCCAATATGTCTGTAATTGGCAAGGCTGTAAGGAGCTTTTTTGAAGAGCACTGTCACTTTAAGAGGTTTAGTCTTTAAAAAGCAGGGGGCATTGTATTGACTGTAGCCCTTTGAAAAATCACCGAGTTCGGGTGTGAAACATTGGTGGACTATGGAGGAACTGGGGGCTGCGGTATGACTTGTATGCTTTGAAACGTTTCAAAAAATGAATGCTTTTAATGTGTACATGGAGCCTGGTGCTGGATTCTTTGTTTGTTTGACTCCTTAGAGAGGCAGTGTCTTGTTTTTGGTTTTCAGAATTTTCCCTATAATTAAACACTGCCATTCCCAGTAAAATACTATTATAGAATCCCGATAGAAGCTGATTTATTGGAAAGTTACTTCCATTTAAAGTTAGATTTCAGTGCAACAGGGACATAGTGTAATTGACTAGCACACAGCATTTTTATTGTTTGCAGCATGGTATCAGCCTCCCCCCCTTCTTTTGCTAGCCCTAGTAATGGGAGCCCAGCTCGTCTAATCCCAGTCTTCCCAAACAGCTAGTCACAATGTGATCCAGGCAGATAAACACAGCACAGTCTTTCATAATTTGATTTATAAAATGGGTAGAGACAGTAAAGCAGTGTGATTGGCTGGCAGCCCTTGCCAGCTATGTTTTTTTCCTTATACCACACTAAATAACAAGTACCAAAAATAGCAACTGACTTGTCAGCAATATCCTTGTGCCACCCTGCCCTCACATCTTAAAATCCACCATCTTGTTTGCCCGCTTACAAAATGGCCATGAAAACAGTGAAATCGGAAACCGCCAAAGGAACAAAAAACACTCACAACACTTAAAAAGTGTTGTCTGTAGTTTGTAGTTGCTCCCTTCCCATTCTCAGCTGTGGGTATCACGCAGCGTATGAACTCCCCCTGACCCACAAGCAGAGGGAGACCACCAGGACTTTTGTGAAAATGGTTACCACAGATGGGAGTGTGCTGCTGGCAAGACAATCAGGAAACCGTGGTCTTGCCAGCAGCTCATTGCAGTGACCTGCAGCACATCGCAGTGCTCCTAGTCAGTGACACCAACTAGTGGAACAACACCCCAAGGAAAAGTGGAGGGATTATTTCAAATAAAACAATATATTTTTTTAATGTTACCAATTTTTTAATAAATATCACAGTTTCTCAACATATACCCATTTTATAAGCATAATAACACACTATAGGGTATGGGTTATGCTCTGATAAATGCTCTTCTAGGGGCAGTAAGGCACTTGGCCTGTGGCTCCAAGCCTCACTATGTCCCCTAGGCGTGTGTTTATCAGAGCATGACCCACACCCTGTCATGCATTATTGCTTACTTATAGGAAAAGCAATGCAGCCCAGTTTCAAAACTTATTTGTAGTCATTTTAGACAGTTCTCTGCTTATTTTGAAGTTCAAATCCTGGTTGTTAGCTTCAGTCTCAGCTACAGCCGACAGCTGTAACTTTTTTTAAATCACTTGACTCTGCTAAGAAAACCCTTTCAGCAACCATTCAGTGCCTGACACTGAACAGAAAACATTAACAACAGACTATAAATATGATACGAAACTGGGCTGATTGGCTTTTCTCTAGAGAAAATCTCTTATGAGAGGCAATGCTCTGTCTGCATAACTGGCTGGACATCCTGTTCTGCAGTTGCGATCAGCTGTTTGGGAGAGGGCCAGTTGGGCTCGCATTACCATGGCCTGCACTTTGAAGTAGGATTGTTTTCTCTCTATCCCCATCTAATTTCTTTATCATGCAAGGGCAGGAGAGGGGAAGCTGCAGTAGACACAAAGCACAAGGACAGGAATGGCTTCTCAAACAACTCAAATATAGTACTAAAAAGAGATAGATTAGACCGACAGATAGACTCCAGACACTGGTACTACTGTATTTTCATTTTCTTACAATAGGTGACTAAGTTTAATCAAGCTGCATTTTTTTTATTTATTGGTAACCAGGTAAGGCCCACTAGGCACAAGAGTCTGTGTCTGAGACCTAGGATCACTGGGGAGGTTAAGTGACTTGCTTAGATTCACACAGTATGCAAGCTGAGGTTATGAGAATCAAACCCAGGTGTGCTGGATGTACCAAACTCATTCATAGTTCATTACTCTAACCTCTAGGCTACATTGCCTGTTGTTCTGCTGTATATTACTTCTTAGACACATCCTGCAACATCAGAACATTAGTTCGTGCACTCAATTTGTTTAAGGTACTGTAGCACTTTTTTATTGGTATCTTTAGGGTAATTAATTGGCAAATCTCTGTTATTTATATATGGTGCAAAATGCAAATATTTTTTGTTCTGGTGCTAATTGTGGGAACCTATAGCTGTTGGCCTTGACTCTAACAGTATTATGGGTGGTGAAGGGGGCAGCAAGAGAGAGGAGAGAGGGAGGAGAGAGAGAGAGAGAGAGAGAGACAGAGACAAAGGCAGTGAGAGAATCAGTGATGGAATTATGGGGGGACTTGCCAGGGCTCAGCCCACCCCAGCTCTGAAGCGAGTCCTGGTAGCTCACGCATCTCTGCCATTGACATATAATGGGAAGGGGGCTCAATTTAAAGATAGGACACTCATAGCCCCCCCCAGCTTCCAAAGCTCATAAAGTGTAACTCCAACACTGAGAGAGACAGAGAGAAAGAGCCAGACTGCAAGCAGCTGGTTACACTGAGGTGAGTGATCCAGGATTTTTTTAATGATGAAAAGATTGTCTGTGCTGATGACAAGCTTGTTTTTGCCAAACCAGTAAATATTATGCAGCCCCTAGAACCACATACTGTGCTATATTTAAAAAATAAACATTCTCCTCCTACACAGGAGCCCTCGGTACCCCCACAGAACCACTCCAGTGCAGACCTAGAGCATGGACCAGAGTGTTTACTCCAAGTGTCCCTGGTTAATTTATTGAAGCCCAATGGCTTCTGAATGTAAAAAAAAGTAAAAAAATGAAAAGTTTACATTATCACCTACAGAACCAGAAGGAGACTAGTACCTGTGTCCTGGGTTCTGGTAATTCATTGATTTACCAGATTAAATTTATGTGCCCAAGGTCTTTTGTAAATATTATTGACTACTCCGTTGATGCACACGCAATATCAGCTGTGGCTTTGAACTTGCAGCACTTTACCTCTGTTTTAATAAGGCATCACAGCCACAGACCTGAGTAAAGTGCGGCATGCAGGGTTCAGAAAGATTTTCTCGGAGCTGATTTGTTAGCACTTTAACCCATCAGTGTCTGCTCCATTTCAGTTATTTGAATTTACACCAGCTCTCTTCAATCAGTCCCATTAACAAATAGTTCTGAACCCTGCATACTGTACTTTACTCAGCTCTGTGGCTACAATAACTTCACAGGCCATGGATAAAATGGTTCCCTCTTAGGTCCAGTATTTTATGCATGTCCCTTTATTACTCTGTGTATTGGTATAATTCCATAATAACAGAATTATACCACTATAAAGTAATGATGAGATATGTATAAAAATGACAACTATCCAAGTTCAAATTAATGATAGCATTCATCCAATCAGTGAAGAGTTCATATGAATATTCATAAGTGGGTATCGTGGAAGGCCGGTGTCCCAAGGCTAACACCAGTGTGTTCTGAGGCAGAACCATCTTTCAGACTTCAGCCATGGACCTGATCCAGATACCAGCAGACACATGTGAAATAAAATCAAGTCTGTCCTTGCTAGCCTTGCTTGTAGAGCAGAAAGCAGCTAACAAAAAGAAGCTACATTTTCTTATTAATTTAGCACTTATATCTCAGCAGGAGTCAGTGTCTGTTGAGATTAAGCAGACAGATACTTTATTAGAAGTAGAAGGGGTCTTATTTAGAGTTAAAAAAGAAAGAAAGTCAGTGTGTGTTCTGGGCTGGGAAGGGTACTGAATCAACTTACTTTGCTAAACCAGTAGGAGGAGAGAGAGCTTAATTGGGTGTGTGGCTGAGACACTATAAAAGCAGGTGACTCAAATTACAACTTCCTGTTGCTAGCCTTGCTTGTAGAGCAGAAGGCAGCTAACTAAAAGAAGCTACATTTTCTTATTAATTTAACACATATCTCAGTAGGAGTCAGTGTCTGTTGAAATTAAGCAGACAGATACTTTATTAGAAGTAGAAGGGGTCTTATTTAGGGTTAAAAAAAGAAAGAAAAGAAAGAAAGTCAGCGTGTGTTCTGTGCTAGGAAGGGTACTGTATCAACTTACTTTGCTAAACCAGTAGGAGGAGAGAGAGAGAGCTTAATTGGGGGTGTGGCTTAGACACTATCAAAGCAGGTGACTCAAATTACAACTTCCTGTTGTTAGCCTCTTTTCTTACTAATTGCCCTCCATCCCACCCACCCTAAGCCAGTTCTACTTTTATAGCCACTGGATTTGACTGTCAACAGGAACTTCCCGTTTGGCAGTAGGAAGGGAAGGATCATAGAGAAACATTGGTTTTGTCAACCCTAAAGGAAAAAAGTAGCTCACTCTCCCCCCCTAGCTGCTGGTGGTCTGACACTGAGCAAGGAAGAAGGAGGCTACTGAAGGATATAGGAAGTTGCTGTCCCAGAACAGGAAGGGTGACAGTTGTAAGGACAGGAGAGAGTAAGCATACAGAGAAACAGGAGAGGGGACACAAAATAAGACATGATAGGGGTGGTGCAGTGCAATGGCTGTGGGGCGGCAGTGTTCTGGGAGACATTCTGGAGGCTGCGATGCTGCCCTATTTGCAGGCACCTCTCTGGTCTGAGGGAGGAGGTTGCCTGTCTCCAGGCTGACCTGGCTAGGATTTATGAAACCTCCTCCCCCACCCAGGGACCACCAGGGCCAATGCCACTACCTCAGAGGCTTGCCAAGAAAGAGGAGAGGCTGGACCAGAGGCGCTCAGGAGGAGAGGGTGGTGGAACAGAGTTGCATCCTCCAGCTGTACCTCTCCACAATTCATTCGCTTCTTCTGGTGGATAGTGGTTCCTCTATGGAGGCATCTGCAGTGGAGACCAAGGAGGATGCTGAAACCTTCACAAAGGAGACCCACAGGAGGGTGGCATGGGACCCCTGCAGAGGAAGGAAACAACCTGGTGGGGACCAATCATTGGGGGTAGAAATGGAGGAGGAAGGGGAGAGGGAGGTAAGGTGCCTGCCTGGCGCCATGGCTTGGAGGGACAGGAAGCGAATCCTCAGGATCGTGGAAGCAGCTGCACGAGGGAGGGAGCTGGATGTCATTGTCCACCTAGGGACAAATGACCTGGCTAGGAATGGGATCAGAGCAGTGCAAGAGGAGTTTGTAGAGTTGGGGAGGGGCCTTAGACAAGTAGCGCATATGGTAACCTTCTCAGAGGTGCTGCCTGTCTATGGCAAGGGTGATGTACTCCTCACCAGGGAATTCAATGAACGGTTGAAAAACTGGTGTGGAGCTCAGGGTTTGGGCTTCATTGGGAACCGGGGAGCCACCTGGAGGGATGCAGACCTATACTGGTGTGATGGTCTGCATCTGTCCAGGGGGGAACCAGGATCCTAGTTGAGAGGTTTAAATGCTTCATTGGCAAGCATTTAAACTAGCCAAGGGGGGAGGCACTGAAAAGGAGCAGGGAAATCCCAGCCTTCCCCCACAAAACGCGGTAATTAGTGAGGTAAACACCAAGGTAGAGAAGTCATTAGGGAGCAGGACAGTGGTAAATGTAAAAAAAGGCAAAGGCAGTAAGGACAGGAATGGGGCTCAATGGGGTAAGGCCATCAAAAAGTGGAGGGTGATGAGTACCAATGCCCATAGTCTGTGTAACAAGCTCCCTGAACTAGTGGCCTTGTTGGAAGAGGGTTGCCTGGATATTGTGGCAGTCACAGAAACATGGTACACAGAGAACCATGACTGGGATGTCAACATACAAGGACACACAATCAACAGGAGGGACAGGGAGGGTAAAAGAGGAGGAGGAGTAGCTCTCTATGTAAAAGAAGGGATCAAAGCAACAGAACTAAAGAGTAAACAGGAAGTTGATGAGACACTCTGGGTCACCCTGGAGACAGGAAATGGCACCACAATCCGCATGGGGGTTGTATACAGACCCCCATCTCAGGGGGAGGGACTGGACAAGGAAATGATAGAAGGTTCTTAGAATGGCAGAAAAGGGGAGATATTGTTGATGGGGACCTGAATATGCCAGATGTTAACTGGAGCACCTTTGCTGCAGGCACATCCAAGAGCAGGGTCATTCTTGATGCCTACAGCGGCATGCCTCAGACAGCTAGTATTGGAACCCACTCAGGAGGGAGCAATCTTAGACCTGGTACTCTCAAATGGGGATGGAGAAAGAATCTCAGATTTAGAAATGGGTAGCCATCTGGGAACAAGCGACCACCAAACAGTTCACGATAAACACAGCCATACAATCAAGCCATACAAAAGCAAGAGTATTGGACTTTAGGAGGGCTGACTTTGAGAAAATGAGAGAGTGCCTCAGAAAAGCACTAGCAAACAGGCAAGAAGGAGGGATGGAGGAATAATGGGGAGTAATCAAAACAGCCATCACAGAGGCAGCAAGCCTTTGTGTAAAGCAAATCAACAAAACACAATGAAGGAAAAAGCCACTATGGTTCTCAAAAGAGGTGGCAGGGAAAGTTAAGGAGAAAAGTATAGCATTCAGGAAATATAAGGAAACACAGAAGGAGCAGGATAGAGAACTTTATCAGTTAAAGCAGAAAGAGGCTGGGAAGGCAGTCAGAATAGCAAAGGCCCAAACTGAGGAAAGGATAGCCAACTCTATTAAGAAGGGGGATAAGACCTTTTATAGGTACATTAGGAGAGAAGAAAGACCAAAGGAGGGATACTGAGGCTTAATAAAGGGATGGAATGTGGGTAGAGGTGACAGTGAAAAGCAGGGATACTGAATGAATATTTCTGCTCAGTATTCACAAAGGAAGAGGAGGGAGAATACCTAAACCAAACAAGAGAAACACTCTGAAGACAGGGGTCGATACCAGTCCATTTACAGAAGAAAGGGTTCTGAAAGAACTAATAAAATTGAAGGTGGACAAAGCAATGGGGCCTGATGGGATTCACCCAAGAATTCTAAAAGAACTAAGGGTAGAACTAGTGACACCACTGACTACTCTCTTTAACAAATCATGGGAGGATGGGGTGGTACCTGAGGACTGGAGGAGGGCAGATGTGATTCCTCTTCACAAAAGTGGGAGCAGGACAGAGGCTGGAAAATACAGACCAGTTAGTTTGATCTCAGTGGTAGGGGAAAATGATGGAATCACTTCTGAAGGAAAGAATTGTTGAGTACCTAGAGGCCAGTGGGGCACAGGACCCAAGGCAGCATGGATTCACAGTGGGAAGGTCATGTCAGATGAATCTAATAGATTTCTTTGACTGGGTGACCAAAGTAGTAGACCAGGGAGGGGCTGTGGTCATGGCCTAACTAGAGTTTAGCAAGGCATTTGATATAGTCCCACACAAAAGATTAATAACCAAGTTAGCCAGCTTTGGAGTGGGTCCCAAGGTGGTAGCCTGGATAAAAAAATGGCTAGACAACAGGACGCAAAGGGTAGTAGTAAATGGAGTCCACAGTGAAGAAAGGAGGGTTACTAGTGGGGTACCGCAGGGTTCAGTACTGGGACCGGTCCTTTTTAATGTCTTTATAAGTGACATTGTAGAGGAACTGGAAGGAAAAGTATGTCTCTTTGCAGACGACATGAAGATCTGCAACAGGGTTGATACACCAGATGGAGTGGAAAGGATGAGAAGGGACTTGGCAAGGTTGGAGGAATGGGCAAATGTATGGCAGCTCAGATTCAATGCAAAGAAGTGCAAGGTAATGCACCTGGGAAGCAAAAACCCAGGGGAAGAGTACACAATGGGGGGTGAGATACTGACAACAGTAAAAATGGAAAGGGATCTGGGAGTAATTGTATCAGATGACCTAAAGGTGGGCAAGCAATGTGAGAAGGCAGTAAGGAAGGCTGGAGTATATTGGGATGCATAGGGAGAGGCATCAATAGTAGAAAACAAGAAGTTGTTATCCCTCTGTACAGACAGTTGGTGAGACCCCATCTGGAGTACTGTTTGCAGTTCTGGAGACCCCATCTCTGCAAAGACATAGACAGAGTGTAGGCTGTCAGAGGAGGGCAACCAAAATGATGCAGGGTCTGCACCAGAAGACATCTGAAGAAAGACTAAAGGAGCTTAATATGTATACTCTTCAGGGAAAGAGGGAGAGCGGGGACATGATAGAAACTTTCAAGTACCTCAAGGGAATCAACAAAGTCCAAGAGGGTGACATCTTTCAGAAAAAGAGATGTGCAAGAACAAGGGGGCACAATTTGAAGATAGAGGGGGGATGGCTCAGAGGTAATGTGAGGAAGTATTTTTTCACAGAGAGTGTTGTGGATGCCTGGAACAGCCTCCCTGAGGAGGTCGTGGAGTCAAGAACAGTGGGAGAATTCAAGAATGCATGGGACAGACATAAGGCAGTCCTAGTTGGGGATAGGAGGAAGTAAGCTGTTGGCTAACTAGGATCTGCAGCTTATCTGTTAGGTAGGAAAATGGGCAGACTAGGTGGGCCAAGTGGTCCTTATCTGCTGTCAAATTCTATGTTTCTATGTTTCTATGTCCTGCCACTCAGATCTGCCATGTGTGTCTTGTCATATCTAACTCTCTGCATGATAGCCTGGTTGAAGCAATGGATTTCAGTCTGTTGTCCTATGGTACTAGTTAGTACCCAAGTGCTTATAAGCAACTCTGATTTGCACTGTATAGCCTGTAGGTTGAGAGTGTACAGTAAGGTTGAGGTAATAGTGGGTGAAGGCATCAGAAAGGAAGTGGTTAAGAGCACTGAGCTGCAAACTGGAAGAACTGGGTTTGAATCCCACAGCCACCATTTGCGTAATGTGCTCCCAGGATGCACCTGAAAACAAGCATTACTTATGTGTCTTTCCTAGGCAAAACTTGCTAAATAAATAAGCAGTGAGGGGAATGTGTGTCAGTGCAATGATTGCAATAGTGCAAAACATATATGGGGGGAGGGATGAGTCCATACAGGGACAGTATGGTGTCTGCTAATTGGTCAGATTAAGAAATGAATACATTAAGCATATGATGGTTCATCTTATTTAATCCAAAAGGGACTGCTAAGGTTCAAAGAATATATGCACATCTCGACCCCTCCATACGCACACAGCATAGTGAGATAAAATTAAATCAGAAGCTGCAGCCCCACTAATGGAAATATCTGTGAAGACACAGAAAAAAAAGCTGCTCCAAAGAAAAGCTGTATTTGTTTCTGCTTTTGTGTAAACAAGTAAATGGCTTTTTTGGGGAATGAAGGAAAGCCTTTCTATTTGGAAGCGACATGTTTTCCATGTAGTCTCTCCTCCATGGATTCTTTCATGGTATGCAGTTGCTTCAATGTAAAATCAAAAACAAAACTGCTGCTTTCTTTTAGAACAGCTTGTTTTTTCGGTGTCTTCACAAACATTTCTGTAAGTGTGTATGCAGCTTCTTGTTTGATTTTATTTCACTATATACCGAGTGCATGATATGGGGGGTCTAGATGCACATGTGTTTGTCTAACCTCAGCTATCCCTGTGGGATTAAATAAACTGAATGGTTATATTCTCAGTATAACAAGTTCTAAAACTGCCTTAATAAAAGACACCATAGTTTCCTGCCTTAAAAATCGGAACCAGAGCAGGCAGGTTGCAACTCTTTGAAAATCTCCTCTTAGTATAGTATCTTTTCCCATTTGAACCTCTATATAGAAGCAACGCGTCCTTTCTGCCTAGTGCTGTTTTGGAGCAGCTTGTGCTGAACTTCTCTTACATTTTTAGCAGCTATCTCTAGTATGGTCATTAACAAAATGTGGCAGTGAATGACGTACCAAGTTTCAGTTCAAAGGGTTTTGTTTGTTTTGGAATTATAGATAGCCAAGTTTTATTACAACCAGTTATACGAAAACTTTCTGTTTGTAATTGTCACAGTATTTGATAGTAATTCATGTCCATTTCTATATTTGGTATAATTGTATAGACTGAATACATTTTTCCATATCCATTATTTTTTTTATTACTTGGGCCATAGTTATTTTAGGGTATTATGTCATGGGATAACTATACTACTGTTGAGATAGCGTTTTATTGTTCTGATTTCTGGGCCATAGCTATCTTTGGTATCTTTGCATCAGTGGTATTGCATTTAATAGTTTAAATTCCCTTGGGAGGTCTATACTCTTATTTTAGTAAACCTAGGATCTACAGGAATTATATTTTGAGCAACATACTGAGAAGTGGGCCAAGTATGTTTCAAAAAGTATATAGTGGGACGTCACTGAACACATTTTACAGATTTCAAACAGGAGAAGGGTCAGCACTGACTTGAACTATACTGTTACTGCTCTTCATTTCTGGCAAACCATATGAAGCAAACTTGAACTTGGAAAAGGAGGTTTTAAAGGGGAACAGTCAGCACCAAGAACCCCAACCCAAGCATGGGGCTGGTCCCAGTTTGCACTTTGTGTGCAGAAACATTTTGCTACTTACTGCTTACTGCAGTATAGTAGATTGTATCAGGCTGAGTCTGCTGACTTCCAAGCTGACATTTGCTATAACCAGAAATCCCAGAATCTCCCACAGCCGACATCAGAAAAGGGCAGCAGCAGATGGAGATTTACTAGCCTGCAGTGTATGTTAAAGGTTTTATAAGCTCTGATCTTTTGTTTGCTGGTCCCTTGTCCCACCGGGGATAAGTACAGTCACTGTGGACTATACTTGGCCCTAGAAAAACAGCGGGACTGGCAACTTCCGATCGGAGCTTAGTAAATTTTTAACATGTACAGCAGGCTATTGCATCTTTCACTGTTGTAGGGGATTCTGGGACTCCTGGTTATGGCAAATATCAGCTTGAAAGTGAGAAGAATCAGCTTGACAAAACCTACTATTGTGCAGTAAACGGTAAGTAAAAAAAAAAGTTTTGGCACCAAAAGTGCAAATTGGGATCTGTGCCACACTTGGTTGCTGGAGTCTTAGTGCTGACTGTTCCCCTATAAGAAACAGTAGAATACTAGTGGAGGAACACTAGAGGGAGGAACTGGTGAATAGATCCTTTTGCACTTTTTGCTGAACTTTGCTGTTATTCTAAATTAAGTCATATATTAGCTTACTTTAAGTGGATTCCTTTTTCCCAGTGGGCAAAAGCACTGGGACTAAGTGAGTGGGGAAGAGATCTGGGAGGGAATAGACAGCCAGAGCCAGGAGCCAGGGCTGGGGAGGCGGAGGGGGGGAAAACTGTGTGTCAGACTGTATGGCTCCAGGGCTGAAAGCATGGAGGGAGAGAATTAGGGAGTAACGTATACCTCCAGTTTATACCACAGCAATTCAAGCCTGAATTTGATGCAGAGGGCAACTTTTGGATGCTCACTGCTGTCATTTCCTACTGCTCCATGATTTGGTGCCAAACTGCTAAAATTTACACATTGAGCTGCACTGGCTGTTAATCATTTCTTGGGCCATGTTGATACCAACATTGAAGTCTGTTTTAGTAAACATCCGGGAGGAAATTGCTATCTCTGCTAGATATTTTCAAGGGTTGTTAATAAGGTTATAACAAAAACATTATTTTCTAAGGGTCCAGCTTGACTAGTGGCCTGTATTTTTATGTTTTTTAAATCAAAAGCTGTATTTAGTTGCATTCATGCTACCTGATGTCTGTGACTAAGCACATAACGTACCAAAATAGGTGTACAATACATATTACTGGGGGAAGGGACCCAATAATTTAGTGACAGTGCATCTGTGTGAAATGAGATCCCAGGTTCAGATCCCACCACAGTTATTGGCTCACTGTGTGACTTGGAACAGTTCATGTGACTTCCTCTGCCCCAGTTCCTCATTTCTGTAAAACTGGGTCAAATCTGAACCACTAATGCAACATTGCATCTCACCTGGCATCATGGCTATATCAATTGAGCACAAAAATAAGTAACCTCAGAGAAACAAGAATGTTTGCATGTTTTACAATGATGTTGGGAACTGTATTCCATCACTGTTCAAGAGTACCCTCTACAGTTCACACCAGTAACCTGCATATTGAAATCATACCATGTCACAACTCTGTCACATTATGGCATGGATTATGAAACTGCTTTCATGGAGAATGGGCTAACTTAGTTGAAGAATTCAGTTTGAAACTGACTCCCTATGGCTTGGGGTTTGTGTGCATCAGTTGTCTAAAAATATCCAGTAACATAAACAGCAGACGGGTTTTCTATAGGATTACATTTAGTCACATTTGTGTCTTCTGTACTGTTTAAGCAACAACACACAATGTCACACATATCCTGACTGCAGTCCAGATTGAGCAGCTGGATTTCTCTGAAGCCTTCTGGAAGATAATACAGGACAACAGCCTGCATGAGAAACAGATTCTTTAAAGCACCAGGAGAACCATGCATATGGTTTTACGTTGTAGCAATGTGGGGTCCTTGGAGTAACTCTCCTACACACACCCACACACACACACACACACACACACACCACACTCTCACTACTTATTGTTATTTGAATGGTAACTAACAGTAAATCTGCCACAAATACCACTAGTGTACCAATGTGTCATTTAAAAACATTGGGCATTAGACTGTTCATTAACTTAAACTCCTGTTATATTTCAGCACAGCAAAGTAATAGCTTTTGATAGCTGAAGAATGTAAATCAATTATGGGGGGATGATGATGATGAAAAGTTTATTTTTGTCCAGGTACATACATTTAGGGATATCCCTGTTTTCAAAGCATGCTCTGTACATGTTACAAAATGACTACAATCATTAAGAACATATAACAATGGCATTGTCCTCCATCCTGTCATCCATCCAATCAGTTTTTAAAACTCTAGTTCATTTCTGACATCCTTGTATTCATCATCAGTGTACTTCTAATTAACTCAGAGATTTTTAAAACAACTTTTATTGCTAGTTGTGAATTGATTATTGGCATCAATAAATATGGCTGCCACCAGCATTTTTGTAAACATCTCTTCCTGGAGGTTACCTTTATTCTATACATAATTGTCATCCTGTAGATGGTGCTTACTGTTTGCATATGCCTCTAACAGTAAAACAGGAAATTCTTTCAGCACAGTAATCATGCACAGTGTTTATATAACTGTGCAAAAAAGAATGCAATAAAATCTTTTATTTGCACGCATCTGATGAATTATCCATACTTTAGCTTACCAATGCCTAACAGCAGTATTGGCAACTGGCAACCTCCTTAAGTATTAATTATGTCCCCAAGGAAGTTAAGGCTCTACTGTGTGTTCTGTCTGCTACAACTTTTAACAACTTTTGAAATTTATAAAGCAGCATACCAAAAATATAATAAGAGTATCTTCCATAATTAAAATTTCATGACAAACTGATACAAGGCTAAATATTGTACTGTTCTATATAGATAGAAATGTTAGCAGTTCTATTGAAAATTGGGGGTGGGGGCAGGGTTGCATTAAGGGAAAAATGAAAAACAGATATACTGTGGCCCGGATATTCAGACTGCGCCAGGCTGTGGCGCAAGCCTGGACGCAGTGCAACTTGGCTGCACAGGGGCATTGACAGGGTGCTATTCAATGGAGCTGCACCATGGCACAGCATCGCTGAATATCACACCCTGGCCACCTGCAGTGCGCATGGCGCAGTGGCACTGTGCCAGCACAAGTGGCCAGAGTGGAGCAGGGGGATGCGCTAGCGCAAGTTCCATTGCGCTAGGTGCAACAACCACGATATTCAAAAGTGCACATGCAAATGGGGCCATAATGTATGCAAAGTGCAAATGGGGCCAGTTGCATGTCATTATGGCCCCATTTGCATGCAGGTGCGCTGATCCCCGGTGACTTGCACCTGGCGCCCTGCCAGGCAGCAGCTGTCGGGGACCGACGCCCCCTTCACATCCCAGCAATGTGCCTCACTGCCCGATCGTGGGCATATGTAGAATATATACACTTCCAAAATCCCTGGTGGTCCAGTGGACTGCTCGCAGCCCAATCGCGGGCATATGTTAAAATAATAGCAGTCCAATATCCCTGGTGGTCCAGTGGACTGCTCACAGCCCGATCGTGGGTATATGTGGTAAACAGTACATGTCTGATATCCCTGGTGGTCCAGTGGACCGCTTGCAGCCCGATCACAGGCTTAAGTATATAAATAATTGTCCCATATCCCTGGTGGTCCAGTGGACCACTTGCAGCCCAATCACGGGCATATGTAAAATAAAAGTACAGTCCAATATCCCTGGTGGTCCAGTGAACTGCTTGGAGCCCGATCGTGGGCATCAGTAAAACATTAATGCCACAGAAACCCAACCCTGGTGGTCTAACGGTACCCCCTTCCCCACCCGCTCACTGAGCCGCCGCCCCTCCCCCAGTCAGCAGTGGGTGGCAGCTCCCCACCAGCTTGCTGCCCCGCCGCCCGCCGACTGACACCATACGGAAGGGCTGTACGCCCATTGGTCCACAGTGTGAGCCAATGGGCATGCAGCCCATACTGTACTACACAGTCCAGATATGTGATAATACAAGTAAAGTACAACAAAGTCATGAATGGGGACATCCAGTGACATCACCGAGAGATGCGCTGTAAGCAGCTTGAGCTTTGTATCCCGAACCCCCAAACCTTTAGCAATCCGCATCCCAGTTATGGATTTATCCACCAAATGGGACAAAATACAAGTCCTAAGAATATCAGCTTGACAGGGACTGAAAGCTTCTGTGGTAGATAGTCCCTAGCTTATGAAATCTCAGTGTCTACAGAAAGAAAGTCTGGCAGCCCCCTCATCTCCACCACTGTCAGAAGCTGGCAATTGCCTCACCGACATAGACGAGGAGGAGGACGCATCCTACACTATAACATCTAAGAAATTAGTCACTGAGCTGCAGAAAATCATCACTATACTCCGCAGCATGCAGCTGAATCTTGCAGATACATGGCAGGAGGTCAGAGACATAAGGGCTCACACTAAAGACCTGGAGCAGGGTTTAACAGAGGTCACCGGGCAGGGAGACCACCATAATATGGCCCTGCTGCATTTACTTGAAAGAGAGTGTGAAATGTCTGATAAAATTGACAATCTGGAGCAAAGAGCCCATCAGAACAACTTGCAGCTTCATGGAGTTCCAGAAGAGACAGAACAGGGAGACAGAGCTTTTTGTTTCTTGCTTTCTTTTGGAGCTGCCTGGTTGGGACAAGAACACCAATCTCCAGACTGAGAGAACTCATTGGGCTTCGACGCCAAAACTGGCAGATCCCAAGGCACACCCTTGCTCCATTGTGGCCCGCTTTGTTGACTACTTGGTCAAGATGAAAGTTCTTCATGCAGCATGGGCAAAGAAGGAGTCGCCATTTAAAGATACTAAGATCTACCTGGAGCATGACTTTATGGGTCATGACTAAGCAGAAGAGAATTATGGCAGTGATTAAAGAAATAAAGGATAAAAATATCAAAGCCCAATTATTTGCACCTGCCCAGCTTAAAGTCTTCATGAAGAATGGTGCCAGGTTTTTTCAATCATTGGAAGACGCCTCAGGGCTTCTGCATCAACTGGGAGTGCAGAGTTTTGGCTTGGATGGAACTGTGACACCGGGAGAGCAGGAACTCCAACAGTGACAATGGCTGCAGCAGGGCCCGAAGAGGAAGCAGACTACTACATCTCCCTTGATCTCCAGGAACTGGAACACTATTTTTGCTTGAAGATCACAGTGCTTGGTGGCGGTTGATCAGGTTTCTGTGGAGAGTGAAGGCTGCCTGATATCTGAGGGACTGAGATAGTGCGTGAACATTACAATGACGTATTGTAGGTCATCAGGCCCTCTTGCATTTGGTGGGACTGTTTTCCCAAGGGCTCAACTAACCTATCTTTGACTATTTGGCAGGGGTTTATTTTCTCTGCCTTCTATTTGAGAACATGTTGTAAGCTGTCTTTCTTCTGGGGGTTTGAGTGATTACATGCTCAGTGTCATGCATTAACTTTGGTAGGGAAGGGAGGTAGGACCTAGTGGGGAATGCTGTACATTTATAAACATGATGCTCACAGACCTCAGGTTTCTCCAGTAGGCTATTGGTGATTGGATAATTTGTGGGCTCATTACCCCTACTGGTGTAGATTCCACAATAAGCTGTACTTTGTGCTCTGTATAGTTTTGGAACTTATTCTTAGGGCTTATTCTTAGCTGAGCATTCATTTGGGGGTGCACTACAGTACCATGGTGAATCCCCCTTCTCATATTGGGGTAGGTATAGAAGCGCATGACCTGTGACCTCTATACATTACTAACTGGAGGGGGGAGCTGCTGTATGGGTGAAGCAGTCCTCAGGGACGAACTCTACAGAGATGGGGACCAGCTTGCCCTTCCTTGGGGGGGGCTGTCCCCACTCTGATACCCGAGAAAGGTGTTGGGGCTACCATCTTGCCACTGCACTCCAGTGAGCGTCAGTTGGCTTCATACTTAAGGGGTCATCCAGGCACACCTTGAAATCACATTCTATCTTATTATACATAATGGTGGGGTTTGTGGGGGGAAGAATACGATTAGTGGGACCATAATCTACTGTTATGGTGTTTCTCTTCTTGGGCCTGCCTGCACACCAGAGTGATGCTTTTTTGCTGTTGTTCTGGTTGTTGTTCTTTATGATGTTTTTTGTTTGTATGTCTCATGCTAGAAAGGGTTACGCGATTTACAGTGGCATCCAATGGTTGACCTAAAAATAGTATCCTATAATGTCAGAAGTCTCTACTCCTCCATTAAAAGAGTATGCATATTACAGGATGTTGGATGGCTGGGGGCCACCATAGCTTTACTCCTTGAAACACTATTATCCCTGCAGGAGCACCATAAATTGCAATGGGGATGGGTGCAGGTGGTTTTCTCCTCATCTTTTGTGGTGCACCCTAATAGACGTGAGGTGGCCATGTTGGTCAGACGGGATGTGCCTCTGGCTGTCTTGGCAGCTGTGGAAGATGAGGAGGGCCAGTTCATTCAGTTAACTGGACTTCACAGAGTGATGACAGTAGTATTTCTTAATATTTATGCCCCCAATGACAGAGCAGGGAGATTTGCATTTTTTTAAAAACACCTGCTTCTCCCAGCCATCGACCAGGGAATGCTGACCTTAATTGGGGGTGATTTTAATTGTGTACTTCAGTCTAGTTTAGACAAGAGTGGGCAGGGAAGAGGGGATCCTTGGTGAAGAGTAGAATGCTCAGACGTCTTGTGCAGGAGATGGGGCTCCAGGATGTGTGGCACCATCTTCATGAGAGATGGAGATTACACCTTTTACTCTCACCCTCTCTCAGCATTCCTGGATTGACCTGTTTCTCATTTCACAACCCTGGCTTCACATTGTGCAAGCTAGTGAAATCTATCAATCCAAGGCCTCAGACCATGCCTCAGTGGGGGTTGATCTGGTCATGGAGCACATTTACAAAAACACCCTGTGGAGGCTCAATATCTCACATCTGACTGACTCATTTTTTTAATGAGCGAATTATTACAGCTATAAACAAGTATCTCCATTTGAATTAAGGAGGGAGAGATGTCTGATGCTACCCAGTAGGGCAGACTGAAGGCTGGAGTTCATACTGGAGTTCATACTGGAAGAATAAGAAAGTCAAGAAGGCGAAGGCCCATATGGACTTTTACCACAATTCAGTGGCGGTAACAAGCACCACCAACTACAGCAAAGAACCTATCCAATCTATTCTTAAAAATCACCAGATTGTCAGCATCTACCACCACCTGTGGCAGTCTATTCCACATCCTAATCGCCCTACACTTGAAACCATTCCTTCTTAGTTCTGTCCTACTCATTTTCTCCCTCAATTGCCTATCATGTCCTCTCAATTGATAGGATTTCTCCCTGATCACTAGTCCTAGTTCTGATTTAAGATCATCATCTCTTAAAGCCCTATACAATAACAATAAATCTCCCCTTTCCCTTCTGTTAACTAATGAGGCTGTCCTCATGGAGTGGTTTATTTCTCACACCTCTCAGAAAAAGAAGGAGCAGAACAGTAAGAGGGTAGAGCTTGAACAAAAAAGTTTTGATGCTGAGACTGAGCACAAAATTACCCATGACCCCTCTCTCAAGGAACATTTGATAGAGTATATAAATCAGCTGATGAAGCCACTAGAAACCAAGACTGAGGGTCATTTTAGATACGCTAAACAATGGTACTATGAGGCCAGAAACTGGGCAAGGAAACTCTTAGCCTGGCAACAGCACCAGCAAGAGTTAAATAGGGCAATACTATGGATTCTAGATGGGGGGGAGCACAGCATATACTAACCCCATGGACATCTCCCAAGTTTTTGCGGAATATTGTACCTAATTGTATACCAACTCCTGGGATCAGGCAGCCAGGCCGCACTACAACAGTTTATGTCTACAGTCACTCTGAAGAGATTATCTGAGGCTGATTGGAATAGTTTAGATGCTCCAGTTACCAGATGGGAAATTGAGAATAAGATTAAAAATGTGAAAGGTAGTAAAGCACCTGGTATGGACAACCTGCCTGCTGAATTATATAAAACATTTGCCACATAGCTCACCCCCTGTTGCAACAGGTATACAACTGTATTTTGGATGGGGAGCTGGCTCCTGAAACTTTGAGACAGGTGCAGATAACTGTCTTGCCTAAACCAGGTAAGAATCTGGAATTGTCTAGTAAAGTTCTTATTGATCTAGCTCCTTATTATCTGTGGATATGAAGATTTTTGCAGCTATGCTGCCAGACAGGTTGGAGAGTGTGTGTACAGGGCTTAGCGGGCCTGGACCAAACTGACTTTATTAAAGGACGGGTCCTACAGGACAAGATCAGGAGAATTTTAAATATAATTCTTTCCCAAGAATCCTCTAAAGATGTCCAACTTACCATCTCAATGGATGCCGAGAAGGTATTTGATAGGGTGCAGTGGGAGTACCTGATAAGAGTGCTTCAAGAGATGCATTTTGGTCTGGACTTCTAGGCTAGCATTGTGGCCCTGTGTAGGTCTCCAGAGGCTGTGGTTAAAGTAAATGGGATTAACTCAAAATGATGCCCCCTAGAGTGGGGGACTTGGCAGGGTTGTCCCCTATTGCCTTTGCTCTTTGCTCTCTGCATTGAGCCTCTGGCAGCCTGGGTTCAAGATACAGCAGAGATCCAAGGCATAGAGATTAATGGTGACCAGCACAAAATTTCTCTTTATGCTTTTTTTTTGTTAGTGATCCTGGTGATTGATCCTGGCTTTCCAGGGGGTCTTACAGGAATACGGAAGAGTCTCAGGCTGTAAGGTGAACTACTCTAAGTCAGAAGTAATCTGTCTTAGTGGCACCCGTCCCCCATCCTTTAAGGCATCCTTTCCCTATGCCTGTTCAAAAAATAGTACCTTCAGATATCTGGGCGTCCAAGTTACCCCCTGGACAGGAGATTAATTCCATTTGAACTATGAAAAACTCTTTGTGGAAATTATAGCCGACATAAAATGGTGGCAGTTACTACCTTTTTCACTGGTTGGTAGAATAGGTATGTGGAAGGGTGGTAGAATAACAAATGGATCAGACACATATCTTCAGGTTTAACACACAGTCTCTGGATGATGTTTATTTAAAACACCGGGGATAAGCAATTGCATATTTCTTCAATACATCAGTTTGCAGCAACAGACTATGCATGTACTTCCTCTGCACTTAGTCAGCACCTACTGACCCACTGATCTACTGATCTATCTCTTTAGTGAAAATTATTTCATTCCCTATGTTGGTCTTGTGTGTTTGGGTGATGGGGAGCTCAAAAAAGAAAACTACCAAAACAAACTAAAGACAAAGAATATCAGTGCAGAAGCACTGAAGCAAGGGTTTCCCCAAAGGGCACTGGCAATAAAGCCAAGTTTCAAAGAAACACAACATCACACATACCCCATAATACAAAGCATCATGGGATGTATATGCAAATCACCATGACATTTTAGGCTGGTTCAGCTTAAACGAGGAATGCATGATGCCAAAGGGCCTCTCAAACAATCTGTAATTTACATGGATTTAAAAAACACAACGGGGGTTTTCTGATATCTCTACCCCGGTAACTTAATTTTTATAATACAGTCCCCTAGTAACTTTTTACCTTTATCAAAAACACCTACTGCTGTGGTATTTTCAACATTTACAGGTTTCATACACATAAGGCATATACATCAAGGTATTTTATGACATAGTTTATTTATTTATTTATTGATACATATCAGAATTTACAACCTTTGAGTCAGAGACTCCTTTACAAAGGCTCCACATCAGGAGATTACAGTGCAATTACATAAGACAATTTACATAGGGTAGAAAAGAATAACAAGTGTTTACAATGAATGTTTTGGAAAACAAAATACAGAGACATCAAATTCTTAGGCCACCATGCTATTGCATGCTAAATCCAACAATGAGGAACACAGCCTGTTGTTCTACATCAGCTCAGAGGTCACCACAATAACTTCCCTGTATGAGGACCTGAGAGAGAAAAGGAAAAATTAAAGAGGACACTATAGCATAGTCAAGAAAGGGAAGGGGGACACCCATAGGTGGCCAACCTTATGGACTAGAAATTGTAAAGGATAGATTAGGCTAAGAAATAGAACTGTTGTAACAGATTTAAGAAAAGGTCAGGTCTCAAGAGTGGCAGGATCTCCCTGTCACATATTCCTCACCTTAAGAGGGAAGCAGTTATTTCAGACTGCTTACCACCTTCCTGTCCCAGGAAGGGGTGGAGTTTCCACCCATCCATCTTCAGAAGTTCTGTCTCAGGGTCCCTATTAATGATAAACATTCCATCATAAACGTAGTGGATATCATCATTCTTTACCCTGAGTCGTTAACATGTTTCTCAACAGAGACTAATGGTACCTTCCCTGTACTATCGCCTTTTAAGAAAAGTCCATCATATTTTATTGACATCTATTCCTGCACCATATCTAGAATGAAATCTGCATTTACATGTTTTGTCCCTGCCCTGTGGGACACAGTAAATCGATAGGGCTGAAGAGCTAAGTACCACCGCATTTTACAGGGATTTTTTTTCTCTCATTTGTTGCAACCAGTAAAGGGGGTTATGATCGGTTACAACCTTAAATCAGCCCCCCAAGTAATATTTCAGAGACTCAATAGCCCACTTCAGAGCTAAGCATTCTTTCTCTATGGTAGCATATCTTCTCTCCCTCTCATGTAGTTTCCTGCTGATATGCATGATCGTATGTTCTTCCCCATCTATTTTCTGAGATAAGACTGCCCCAATAGCATTCTCTGATGCATCGGTCTGGACCTCAAACACTTGGTTGAAGTCAGGGCTTTTCAATACAGGAGCTGTACATAGAATGGCCTTGATATTCCTAAAAACCTCATCACAAATATGAGTCCACTGAACCTTATTCAGGCACCTCTTTTTAGTGAGATCAGTCAAAGGACTGGCAATGGCTGAGAAATTAGGAATAAATCTCCAATAATAACCAGCCAGGCCTAGGAAAGATCTCATGTGCTTTTTTGTGGGAGGTATTGGGCTGTTTGCTATGGCTGTAACCTTCTCTACCTCGGGCTTCACTTGTCCGTTGCCTAAATTGAACCCTAGGTATCTTGTCTTGGTCTTTGCTAGGTCACACATAGCAGGGTTAATGGTCACTCCTGACTCCTTTATTGCTTGCAATATCTGGGACAAGTGTCTAACATAGAATTCCCAGTCAGGGCTGAATATTATCATCCAAATAAGCTGCACAGTACTCAGTGTGTGGTCTTAGTATGATGAAAAGTGGCTGGGGCCCCATGTAGTCTGAATGGCATTGTGACAAACCTGGTATAAACTGATTGGGGTACTAAATGCAGTTTTATCTTATGAATCAGTTGACAAGGGAATTTGCCAATATCCCTTAGTAAGGTCAAGGGTGGAGATATACTGTGCATTGCCTAGCCTGTCAATGATGTCATCTATTTGGGGCACTGGATAGTAATCAAATAGTTATGCATTATTAAGCTTCCCAAAATCTAGGCATGTACATATCCTGCCCTCTTTCTTGTCCGCTATGACCATGGGTGAAGACCATGCACTCTTTGAGGGCACAATTATGCCTAACTGCTCCATTATTTTGACTTCCTGAATCACTTCATCCCTCACCTTCATGGGCAATCTGTAGGACTTTTGGTGTATGGGCTTGTCTTGTGAGGCAGTTATTGTGTGCACAATTCCTCTGGCCCTCCCTGGGATGTTTGTGAATATAGGCTCAAATTCTTGTAATACCCCCTGCAAATTTTTCTGTTGCTGAGGCTCCATTTCAGGGTTTATCTGGATATCCCCCACTATCCTGATTGCTCTAGCCTTTTATAGGCAACCTCCAGCTCTAACTCCCTAACTTCAGGATGGATATAAAGGGAGGGGTTAGGCTTCTCATGCCATTTCCTAAGGAGATTCACATGGTAAATTTTTTTGGTGGGGTCTCTTTCCTGGCATGCTAAGCTCATAATTCACTGCTCCTGTTTGCCTCAAAATGGTGAAGGGGCCCTGCCATTTCATGAATAGTTTGTTCTCTGTGGAGGGAAGGAGTAACAACACTTTGTCCCCTGACTGAAATGTTTTAGTCTTCAAACCCTGGTTGTATCTTTCTTTCGGCAAGTCGTATTTCATTTCTAAGCTCTGGTGTGCCAAGTTGATATACCTCACCAGGCGTTTGAGTTACTGAGTCATGTACTCTACGACATTAAAATGTCCCATACTTAAATGTGATGAGTGGGAACAATTGATAAGACTAGCAACACTTAGAAAGGGAGCAGGTCTTTTATACAAATTATTGACTAACAATCTGTCTTCTAACTCTCTGACCATCAAGGCCCAACAGAAGTGGGAGGAAGAATTGTGCCTCAATATAACTGAAGAGGAATGGGAATCCACATGGGGTAGGGCCATCAAGTCCCACAAGAAATTACAAGGTAGGTTAATTCAGTTTAAAATTCTGCGTAGATACTATTTCTGTCAGGAAAGATTGCACACTATGGGAAACCTAAAAGACGTCAATTGCTGGAGGTGTAATAAACAAATTGAAAATCTGACACATACTGTATGATGTGGGGCTGTCCCATAATTCAGGCTTGTTGGAAACAAGTTTTGTCTATCTGCAATATGGTTACTGGACAAAATATCCCTCCTTTGCTTTCGATTTTTCTTTTGGGGATTTTTCCAGACTCTCCAAAACTTTATAAACATCAGATAACCTGGATCTCCCAGGCCTCGCTTAGTCTTAAGAGACTGATCCTGCAAAAATGGAAAAGTACTGAGGGGCCCTCGTTGAATGAATGGTACAATCAGATGGTATTTTTGTATAACAATGCGGAAATCTGTTATTCTTTAGCTGACAAGTTAGATACCTTACAGGAAATTTGGTTACCCTTTTGGTCTATGAAATAGATGCTGCTGATAGGGAATTGTTTGAATAATTTATAGAACAGAGTTATTGTCTCTCTTTTTTTCTTACTCAGGAACCCACTAGAATTAGATTAGTTCCAGGCTTAGCTGCCAAATAAGTGTTTGCACTGTTGTATTACTATTGTATTCTATGTAGTTCACCAACTACTGTAATTTGACTATTATATCATTTTTGTATTATTTTCATGCTGCATTTGATTTGTATGGCTTTTTCACTATATACCAATGTTGATAAACGTTAAATTATGTAACATTTATAAGTTGATAAAAGTTATTATGGAAAAAAAGATGTCCCGCCTCCTTCCCTTCTTCCCAGTATTCTTTAACCACATCCAGTGCCCCCTCAGGTTCCTCCCATACAATAATGAAAAAGGAAAGAAACCAGTGGATGCTTGAGGGATTTCTCTGGAAGCGAAAAGTAAATAGGGGAGGTACCTATCCCAATCTCTACCCTCTTCTTTTACATACTTCCTTAACATTCTCTTTAATGTCTGATTAAACCTCTCTATGAGGCTGTCAGTCTGTTGGTGGTATGGGAAAGTACGCACTGCTACCACGCCCAGGAGACTGTACAACTCCTTTAGCAGGAGTGCATTAGAATTATTCCCCTGATCAGTAAATATTTCCTGGGGGATTCCCATGTGGCTAAACACCTTTGTTAACTCCTCTGCTAACCTTGGGGTGGTGACAGTACTCATGGGGATAGCTTCTGGGTAGCGGGTAGCATAATCACATATGACTAGTAAAAATCTGTTACCCTTGGAGCTCTTTTCCAGGGGGCCCACTACATCCATGGCTATCCTGTCAAAGGGGTTAGTCACAATGAGGATGGGTTGTAGTGGTACTCTATCCCTTTTTCCTGCCTGAGCTACCTTCTGACACTCAGCACTTGCTTTACAATACTCAGTTATATTCTCATGGATAGAGGGCCAATAAAACCTGGGCAATATCCTATTCAGGGTGCTATGTCTGCCTGCATGGCATGCTAAAGGGATGTCATGCACCAGATACATGATTTGGAAGTGGAATTTTTCTGGAACCATTAGTTGGTCTACTACCTCTCCAGTTCTGGGGTTAGTGCATTCTCTGTACAGTATTCCCTGTTTTACAACAAACTGAGGGACATCTTTTTTCACTCCCTTCCCCACCTGTGAAAAAAAGGTTAAGGGAAGGGTCTGCTTTTTGCTCATGCTGCATATCACATTTAAAAGTGTGTCCCAAGTCTGGCTGTACACCAGAATGAGTATCAGTCCAGTCCTTCTTTAGCTTCCTCTTCTCCGCCTTAGTTTTATAGTCCTTGCCAGGATCCTCAAAAACATCATCATCAAATGGGAACACAGATGGTAAATGTCCCTGCTTCACTTGAGCTCTGGTGGTTATGGCAACTACAGCAGAGTCCCTGATGGCATGACAATGTATAAATGAAGCAAAGTCTGGGTGGTCATGCCCAATAACAACTGGCACGGGTAGGCTAGGTACCAACCCCACTTTTACCTCATGTGTCTTTTCTTGAACAGTCATTTGTATGGTGGCTGTATGGTAGCAATGGATATCACCGTGCAAACAGATGACAGCTGTATCTGGCCCTTTATTATTTCCAGTCACCAGGTCTGCTCACACAAGAGTCTGAATCAGTCAGTCCCATCATCTGCTGTGATCCAACCTGCATAGTAGCCATAAAGTGACCCCAGTTTGCTAAGGTTAGGTGAGCTATCTCTTTCTTTATATTAGGACAGTTTTTTTTACATAATGTCCCTTCTTCTGGCACCCATGGCATACAATTTTTGCTACAGGAATTCGTCCCCTCACTCTGCTCTCCAGTCTTGTTTCACTTGGTCTGGATTTGACAGTTTATAAGTAAAAGGGCTCCTTACTGGACTGCTGCTGGTTGCAGCAGCTGATATCCTTTGGAACCCTCTGGATCTGGATGATTGGGCTGTCAGGAAGTCTTCTGCCAATGTGATGGTTTTATCAGCAGAATCAGGTGTATGCTCCCGAACCCAAAATTGTACATCATGGGGTTAAACTTTAATAAACTGTTCAATAATTACCGCCTCCAGAAGTTGGTCTTTGCTTTTGTTATCTGGCTGCAACCATTTGTAGCAGATTTCCTTGAGATGGGCATAAGTCTCTTGGGGGTATCCAGTGACTGCATTTTAATAAACCTAAACCTCTGGTGATAGGTTTCAGTGTTTATGTCATAGTGCTTGAGGATCTCCTGCTTCACACAATCATAGTCCACTGCCTCTCAGGAGTCCATGTGGCTATAAACCAACTGGGCATTGCCTGTCAGGTGCGGAGCCAGTCAAACAACCCACTGTTCTCTTGGCCATGCGCATGTTTGAGTGATCCTCTCAAACGTTGTGAGGTAGGCTTCAATGTCATCACTGTCCAATAGTTTGGAAAGTTTCATGTCTTTTGGGTTACTGGTTCTTTCAGTTTGTCCTCCAACAGTGGCATGCAAGACCCTCATGGTATCCACCCATTTGGCATCTTGCCTTCTCCACTCAATGTTTCTATTTCTTTCCATTTCCTCCTATTTTATGCAGAGCCATTTCAACAACTCCCCTACATCCTCAGGTGGAGCATCTTCAAGAGGAGGTAGTTCCCTCACTTCTTTCTCATCCCGTTGCATCTCTTCAAGCTCTTCAGGCTTGGCCTTCCTCCAAGCTCCCAGGTCTAGTCCAGGCAGCAACTTCTCTCCTGGTCTGTTGGTCATGGTTCTGGTCAGAACTCCATGGACTTTCTTCTCCGGGTTCTCCTCTGGTGATTCCTGGTGCATCAGTCCACCTGGGAGATCTGGGTGAAATCCACTGGAAAACATCTTTCTAGCCAAGTCCAGATGTTTTCAGCAAGTTATCCCACTTCTAAAACCAAGTCTGTGGAGGGGTTGTGGGATAACAGATGGATCAGACACAGAACTTCAGGTTCAACACACAGTCTCTGTGTGATGTTTAAAACATGGGGATAAGCAATGGCATATTCCTTCTTCAATACATCAGTTTGCAGCAACAGACTACGCATGTCCTTCCTCTGCACTTAGTCAGCACCTACTGACCCAGTTATTTTTCTGGGGCCAAGGTAAAAGACATTCAGAAAGTGTTACCAGATATTATCAGGGAGAAAGATCATTCATCTGCTGTAATATTACACTTGGGAACAAATAATATTAAAAGTCAAGGAATATCAGAAATAAAACAAGCATTTGTCAATTTTGAATGTTGTCTTGCTGACGTTGGCATTGGTAATGCAGTAGCTGAACAGATGCATAATAGGAATGGCAGTGAAATATGAAAGTGACGTCAAACCCTACATCACCCTACAGAGACTGACAGGCACTGAGGTGTGCCTTTGGGCATTGGCCATAATGTTCATGGTATTTCAGCTCACCCTATCCTGCAGTGCAACAAATATTGCATTGTGCCTTGGGGTTCTCGGGCCTTACGCTCACCCCATTCAGCCATAACGCTCATGGCATTTTACCTCACCCTATCCTGCAGACACCGACAAGTGCTGAGGTGTGCCTTGGGGTGTTTGGCTTTACAGTCACCCCATTTCATAAGGACATACACTGAAATGGGTGCAGCATAGGAGAATGGGGTGAACTGTGGGTCTGAAAAGCCCAAGGCACACCTCAATGCCTGTCAGTGGCTTGAGGGTGGGGGGATATGGTATGGCGTGAGCATGGCAGCCGGCAATGGAAAGACACACCCCTGATGCCTGTCAGTCTGTACAGGGTGGGACGTTATGATTAGAAACCCTAATGCCCCATCTGTTTGTTGGTATTTGTATTACAAATTTGCAACATGGTATTTTTGTGACCCCCACCTCATGAAAGTGTTTGGGAACTCTTCTCATGAATAGTGGCACTGTGATTTTGTTAATCTGTCCCGAATGTTGATTTTCCACAACGACCACATCATTCTGCGCCAGATGTGGGAAAACACCATTTGGGCAGGATGTGAAAAATGATATCTATACTATTAATTGGTAGGTGAGAAGAGATGGCAGTGTTGAAAATCTTGAGTGAAAATATTAAAAATGCTCGCATTTACGAGCATACGTAGAAACTGCGCAATGCTCACTCGTAACACAGTCATTTAGTGGAATTATTTCACCAAATTTTCAACATAGGCATTTTGGGACCTCTATTCATGAACACTGTCACTATGATTTTCTTCATCTGTCCTGATCATTGATTTCCCACAGTGACTGCGCCATAGTGCGTCACTTGTGCGAAAACACATTTTGGGCAGGATCTGAAAAATGATAGCTATACTGTTCATAAGGATGTGTACAAAATTGACAATGTTGAAAATGTTGAGTGAAAACATTACAAATTGTCGAAGTTATGAGTGCGTGTGGAAACTGCGCAACGCACGCTTGTAACATAGTCATTTTATGGACTTTTGTCACCAAATTTTCAACATAGGCATTTTAGTACCTCTGCTCATGGACAGTGTTGCTGTGATTTTCATAATCTGTCCCAAACACTGATTTCCCACAGCAAACACACAATTCTGCACCGGTAGTGCGAAAACACATTTCAGACAGGATGTGAAAAATGGCAGCTGCACTGTCCATAAGGAGGTGTGAAAAAATGCCAATGTTAAAAATCTGGAGTGAAAATATTACAAATTGGAGAAGTTACAAGTGTGCGTGGAAACTGTGCAATGCACGCTCATAACAGTCATTTTTTGGAAATTTTTCACCAAATTTGCAACACAGGCTTTTTGGGAGACCACCTCCTGAACAGCAACAGTCATTTCATTACTCAGTCCTGAAAAGTGATTCTGTGCAGTGACAGCAAAATCACCTTTCGGGACTGAATAATGCCATGACAGTGACTGAGTTCATGAGGAGGGTGTCCAAATAACCACAAGTTGAAAATTTGGTACCAAGGTTCCCCAAAATGCCTGAGATATGCACCAAAGTTGAAAAAACCCTATTTATGCCATTATACAGCTTACCGGCATTTCTTAAGTTCGCGGTCAGCTTTGAAGAGTGCAAGCGTGTTCCTGGTCCACCAAACATTGTCACGCTGGGCTACGGAGGTAAGTATGGGGTGAGGGGGAGATGTGAGGAGGTAGGGGTGCAGAGGGTGGGCACAGGTTGGGGAAGGGGCCATGGACTCAATGAGGGACCGTTTTCTGTTTTACAGGGTTAAAACAAACAAACAAAAAAAACATTGCGGGACTGTTTTTTTTTCAGGGACATTTGGCATGCTGGGGTGGGCTCCCAGCATGCCACCTGTGTGTTTGATGGGAGGGGGTTATGTAGCTGACGGGGACTGGGCACCCCCGCTGGCACATACAGAGTTGGGAGGGAGTCGCATGAGCCGAGGGGGATTGGGCACCCCCTCAGCACACAAGAAATGGGGGGGTACATTATGTTGTCGGGGATTGGGCACCCCCGTCAGCTTTCAAAGGGACTGTGAAAGGTGGCGGCTGTCCCTTGGCTTCTGTGGAGACTATGAGAAGCTGACGGGGACACCAGATGAGGCAAGCAGTAATTGGCTGCTGCAATCAGGGACCACCCTGTGGCACTCCCTGATTGCAGCGGCTAATTTCTTTCAAGGTGGTGGCACATTTTCTGAACTGCTGTCATAGATAGTGTGCTATACCATTGGCACCACAGAGCCCAACCACAAAAAGCAGTGGCGCCATTGGCTGCAGCAGGACCGCACCTCCAAAACCCGCTTCTCCACTGAAGCAACCACAAAATATTGTCTGCGCTGCACGCGCAAGACAACATAAAAAGGAATTCAAAAGCATTACACAGGAAGTGCAAAAACTAAATTGTACTTTGTACTTCTCAGAAATTCTCCTGGTACCACATGAAAGTACTTTCAATAATGATACAATTAAGGAGTTAAATAATTGGTTTTGACTCTGGATCTTACAGGAGGGAATAGGATACATCACCCACTGGGAAGAATTTGACAACAGTTATGGATATTACAGCATTGACGGGTTACAACTGAACAAGACAGGGAACAGAAAATTAGGGGCAGTCCTAAAAAAATTGTGGACAAATGTTTAAATGAATAAAGTGGGAGAGAGGGGGTACACTGTTCAAAGAAACCAGGAAACATTCAGCCAAACCAGTAGAAAAACATACTACTAAAACAAGGAAAGGTTTGTAGCTGTGGTCATTGAATGCTAGAAGTTTAAATATGTATAAAAAATTAGAGTTGGAGGTTTTACTAATTAAAGAGGAAGTGGATATCTATACTGTGTTGAAGACATGGTGGGACAGTAAAGTAACCTGGAGCAAAAACATTAATGGTTGCACTCTCTACTCAAAAGATAGACTAGAATGAAACGGGGATGGGGTGGCCATATACATAAAAACTCTATTCAAAGCACAATGGGCTGGATATTCAAAAGGGTTGCGCAATGCGCAATAGGGTTGCACCAGCGCAAGTCAGAAAATGCGCCATTCTGCGATATTCAGCAGGAGGCAGTTGCACCACTGAAAACATGCTGAGCAACAGCGCAATGATAATGAAGGCATGCACAACTGAAGGGGGTGGAACCATGTATAAAGGGCGCAGTGCGATGTTCAAAGACTTACGCAATGTGCAACAGTGGAGCAGGCGGAAGTTGTGCCATAGCGGAAATGAGCCAAAATAAAAAGGAGCAAGGAAGAGGCACAAGAACACTACAGGGAAGCCACATGAGTCAGAGACAGGCACAGGGAAACAGGGAGAAAGAGGGCAGGCCAGGGAAACCACACCACAGAAGAGGGGCAAGGGAAGGTGTGTGGGGCCACAGAGTGCAGAGGCAAGTAGGTGTACCCGGTGCAGGGGAGGTAGCAGTCAGGACAGCAGGGGGAACAAAGCAACATCAGCTGGGGGGGGACACAAGCCAGGGACATGGACAGTGCCACCTTCCACATGGATGCCGTAATGAGGGGGGTGAGAAGGCATGCTGCAGGAGGATGTGGCTGTGGAAGGGTTCGTCGGCGATATGCCCCCAACAGGCAGTACCGAGCCTGCACCAGCTTTGAGCTGTACACAGATGTTGAGATTGTGGGCCAGTACTGCCTGAACAGGGCAATACTGAGGCGGCTCTGTGAGCTGTGCAGTGATGTGATGTGATGTGATGCAGGCACCCACACGACGGAGTCATGCTCTGTCAGTGGAGACAAAGGTAACAGCCTGCATGTGCTTGCTCACCACGGGTACCTTCCAGAGACCAACAGGGGATACCACAGGCATAACACAGTTGGCCACGTCATGCATCCTCACCCAATTCCTCAGCGCACTGCTGCCACATGCTGCGGAGTACATCCATTTCCCCAGCACCGCGGTGGAGCGCACAGCAAACATACAGGAGTTCCACAGGGTAGCACGTATGCCTGGCATGCTAGGGGCGATAGACTGCACCCATGTGGCCATCCACACACCACCTGGCCCCGATGGGGCTGCCTACATGAATCAGAAGGGATATGCCAGTGTCAACTGCCAGGTGGTGTGTGATGCCAGTGGGGGGCATCATCAATGTCTGTGCCATGCACCCTGGGGGAGCACATGATTCCTTCATCTGGCACCAGTCAGCACTGTACCACCGATTCGAGAGTGGGGACATCCCCACAGGTCATCTAGTGGGTAAGTATGTATGTAGAACTGACATATCGTGGGCAAGGGGGGGTAAGCCAGAGGTGCCATGGGTGTGGCCCACAGGGTTTGGGGCAGTCTGAGCCTGAACAAGACACTAACCTCCACTATCTCCACACAGGTGACAGTGGATACCCACTCCATCCCTGGCTGCTCACACCCTACTGGCGGCCCACGACCCCATCGCAGCAACGCTTCAATGAGGCACATGCCACCACATGCAACATCATTGAGCAGGTGTTTGGGATGCCGAAGGTGCATTTCCATTGCCTGGACACCTCTGGCGGGTGCCCTACAGTATAGCCCCTAAAAGGTTTGTGGGATATTCCTGGCCTGTTGCATCCTGCACAACATGGCCAAAGACTGTGGGATAGCCATACAGGTCAAAGAGGGGGGACAGCGATGGGGACGCCGGTGACGATGGGGATGGGCAGCCCCCCTTTGGCTGACGGGACCCCCAACTGATCCGACTGGCACAGCTGCACCGGGACACCATCACAGAGGAGCACTTCAGCCAACACAGGTAACTCATGGGGCCATGTGCAACCACCAGTGGCTAGGGCACAACCCACATACACACATGGAAACACACCAGGGGTGCATGCTGGCAAGGGATGTGGCAGGGCACAGAAGCACACACATACAACCAGGAAGGGGTGAACAGTAACACGCCACATGGATGGATACACACACACACGCACACACAATAGGCACAAAGTGCACAGGGGTCAGGTGCGAAACAGAGCTGGAACACAAACACTAGCAACACACATGTCCACAGGCCACCACATCCACTGACTGTCTATGTGCATGTGTCAGATGCTGGGCACCATTGCACTTTGGTGTACAGTGCAATGCAGGCATCATCATGCACATGTACCTGTGGACAGCAGTAAGGAGGGTGTGCAGGTGGACCGTGTGTCTGCGTGCAGGGCTGGGCACCCACCCGTGCACTGCCAACCGAAACACACAATGCACACAGGGCAGCACCAGACAGCGCCCGCACTGGGAGACAGGTCAGTCTTGCGGCACAGTGCCACGTCTGCCTCAGATGTGTGGGTGGCCCGGCCGAGACCCAGCAGCACTGGCAGGCTGACCATGGGCCTCATGGGGTGGCACCGATGGTCCACCAGGAGTTCCACTGTGTGAACGTGACCGTGCCTGCACAGGGGTCTGCAGCTCACCGAACATACCTGCACCAGGAGTGCTTGGGATGCCCACAGCTGAACCCGGCATCGACAGGGTGGGTGTCGCACGACGCCGGGAATGGGGAGTGGATAATGAACTTTGCAGTGTGAGCGACGCATGGGCACCTGACTGTGTGCCCATTGTGGCCATGACAGCGACCAACGCCTGTGTTTGCCTGTCAATGGCAGTGGTCACATCCTCTCGCAACTGGACAATCTGTGACAGGATCCTATCAGTGTCCCTGCTGTGTCACTCCTCGACCCTCTCCAGAGCCACACACAGTGCCTTCATGGACGCTTGCAGCGCATCTGCTGCTGTACTGATGCCTGCAGTAGGCGGGTGTGCTAGTCAAGAGGTCATCTGCCACCTCGGCATCCCGTCCATCAGGGTATGGAAGGGCCTGATGTTCAGCACCCCTTGAGGGTGGGCGCTGCTCACCAGAACCAGGTATGGGCAAGTCCACAGGTGGTGCACATACGCCACCGCTGAACCCTGAACCCCCAGTCCCGGTGGGTGACTGCTGCTGCTGCCCCTCCGCCTGCTGTGCCCAAGGGATCAGTTGTTCCGCCACTGTGGCTGCAACAGTGCCACTGTCCTGACCAGCCACCAGTGCTGTCCCACTGGTGCTGACAGGCACAGCCTGGGACTGTGCTGACACGCTGGCACACACGTCAGAACCAGCCAGGTCCATGGGCATGAGCTGGCCTGCTGTGTGTCCATTCTGTGGCACACATGTCACTGCCCATAACGGTCATGTCATCATCTTTGGTGCAGGTCTGTGCCACAGCCACAGTGTGCTGGCATCCTTGGATGCCAGAACTCTGAGACACAGGAAGGGCCTCCCCCACATCTGTCTCAACGACATCAGTGTTGACAGCCAGGTGGACCCACTGTTGCAATGCTCGCCGGATACCTGTGGAGGTGGATGGTCCCTCCTCCAACTCCAGATGACTGTCCGCAGTGGACAGGTCCTCCACTGCTGACCCCTGCAGATGCACAGGATCTGTAACAGAAAGTAAGGTCACGTCAGTGCATGTGATCTACCCTCCCCCCCCGACAGACCATGACGTACCATGCAGTGATGGGCTACCACCTGTCTGGAAGTCACCTCCTGGAACGCCCTCAATGGCACTGTGCTGCATGCTTGCAGTGAGCCTGTCCTCTGCCGGTGTGAGCTGCACCACCTCCGGCTGGCCCCCGCCTTTTGCAGCACGTGCCGCCCTGATGGCAGCCACCTTCTCCTTCACCTTCCTCCTGTCAGTACACATCTTCTTCTTACACTCCTGCACGGAGCGCTGGTGGCTGCCGTGCAGGTTGATGGCACGTGCCACCCCCTCCCATGCAGCAGCACGGGCCTGAGGGGTGCCCCACCATCCACTGAGCAGTGGCTCCTGATCAATGTAGGCCTCAAAGAGTGCCTC
Source organism: Neoceratodus forsteri (assembly GCA_016271365.2). Classification (NCBI taxonomy): domain Eukaryota; kingdom Metazoa; phylum Chordata; order Ceratodontiformes; family Ceratodontidae; genus Neoceratodus; species Neoceratodus forsteri. The sequence goes on from CM028138.1 coordinate 428,499,547, forward strand.
CATCTCAGCCTTGGTTAAATTGGGCCTCCTCTTCCACCCACCATCGTTGTCCTCCTCACTCAGACCTCGCTCAGTCATTATTCAGCCTGTATGGATGACAGTGGTTACTTGTGACTGTGCAGTACAAAGCAAGTCCCTGATACCACAGTCCAGAACCCCACACAGCATGCAACTCACCAATAAACTGCAGTAACTGAATATGGCCACTGCAGAACAGTGTCGCAGTTTTATAGCGCAATTCTTGCAAATTAGGTGAGGAGCAACTTTAATGAGATGCAAATTGCGCTGCTGCACCATTGCATGGCTGGTCGGATGATTTGCATATGACGGCTGAATATCACACTTTTGCGCTTTGCGCAATTGTGTTGAACGTGCTGAGCCAATGGCGCAGTTCTGTGGCATGCATAGTACACCCCACTGCACATGACCAGGTAGCCTACGCAGGCGTCTGCCATGCTGATGACGTGCTGTGCGTGGTAGGTAATTCAGGGCATGGCCACCATTGTGCCAATGGTGCTATGGCGAGGGTCACTACATAGAGCTGTGGCACAACTGCGCAATAGTTCGCTGTGGCGCTGGCACACAGGCGACCAATCGCGCTAGACACATAGATGTCCAATAGCGCTGTGCGTGGCCTTGTGCCAGAGACCCATGACCCTGTGCCTGACCTTGGCCCCCTTGGCGCTATACATCCGGCATGGCTGCACCTCTATCGCGCTGTAGGGAATGGTGGCGCTGTACCACGCAGCAGTTCCACGTGGAGTGCCGTGCTGCAGAGCACCATATTGCCTACTATAGCGGTGGAGATGGCATGCAGGAGAGCCCCTCAATGGAGTGCCCTTGAGCTGGCCAACCTTGTGGCCATTGTGGAGCCACACTATGGCCCACTCTTTGGCGAGGAGGCACTGGACAGGGCCAGGACCCAGGTTTGGCAGGAGGTGGCCACTGACCTGGAGGTGGCCACTGGCCACAGGAGAATGGCAGGGCAGTGCAGGCACCGGTACGAGGACCTTAGGAGGAGGGAGCCGGAGCTACTTGCCCATCTGCAGTCGCATGCCAGGAGGGGTGTGGTGCCTCGTCCAGGTGGGTGATATGTCTACACACTTGTATCGTCCATATGGGTAACACTGTCTTATGTGTCCAGCACATAGGGGAGGGATAGTCTAGGGTTGGCTGTTGCGGTGTTTACAGGGTTTGGGGTGGGTGGGTCTGGCTGGTGGTGAGCACACATTGGGGCAGGGGGACTTTGCTTTGGGTTTGTACTGATATATTTCTCTCCTTTTTTCTCCCACAGGTGTGGCCGAGCAGAGGCGGATGGTGGAGCGGCAGCAGAGGGAGGAGGACGCTGCACATGGGCGTGTCGGGGACCAACACCAACGCCAACAACGTCCCGATGAGGGTGAGTGCCATGACACCATGATTGCTATTGCATGCTGCGTAACAGGGTGGGAAGCAGGGCATGGCCACCATCCATGGACACCACTGCCATGCACGCGACTTGTGACAGTCAGCACTGTCCAGTGGCACTGCATGTCTGGGAGTGCGTCAATGGTGGTCCATGCATGCATTGGGCACATGGCTGTGGCATTGCCTGCACACCGCATAGCCAAGTTACTGTACGGCCTTGGCTGTGCTGTGCTGGACATGGGCGGTGGGTGTGTGCAGTGGTACACATGGCTGTTGCTGCCTGGTTGGGCATGTCTTGTGGACACGGTCACTGTGGGTGGGCACACACCATCACAGGAGCGTGGCACATGGCTGTATGCCATGCATAATGGGTGGGCTGCAGGGGGATGGACAGTCACACCTGTTGACTCTGATCCCTCGTCCTAGGTGTATGGATATTCCTACAGATCCAGCAGGCTGTTCAGGAGCTGCTGCAGGTGGCACAAGAGTCCCTGACCATATTGAGGGACTTACAGTGGCATGGGGTCAGGAGGAGGAGGTGGCCCAGGTGACAGCCCCAGGCAGAGGAGGACCAGGCTGGACAATGATGTCTGCAAGACCTGCCTGCAACTACCACCCTTTGATCAACCCTCACACCCCACCTACCCTCTCCCATATGTTCACCCCTGCCCCTTACCCACCCCCACCTTGTTTCTGTCCCTCCCCCCCATTTGTACATAGTTCATTGTATATAGTTCTGTTTATATTTTACAGTAGACATATTTTGATATGAATACTGTGGTGGTCTCTGATTTGCAGCTGGCTATAGGTGCTCAGCTGCAGTGGTGTGCATGGCATCTGGGGTAGTTCAGTCATGGGTATGTGTGTGTGTGTGCGTAGGGAAGTGTCTCTGGTGTGGGAGTGGCTATCAGTCGGTGTCTGTGGTGTGTGTGCTGTTCTCTGTGCATTGCATTACTGTGTGCAGTGGTCCATGGTGCATGCTCTGTGTCCATTGTGCCCCTGTCAACCCATCCTTGGCCTGTGCAGCTGACATCCTTGCATGTCTGTGGCCTGCAAGGTCTGCTGCCTTGTCAGTGGTGGCTGTCCCTGCAGGTCATCCACTGTGACCGTCACAATGCTGGGTTGCCTCCTGTCACTGGTGTGGTGCATGTTTGCCTTGGGTGACACTGTGGCCTCCGCAGTTGCTGTCCTATCTCCATGCTGTGGCTTGTGTGTGTTGCAGGGGCTGTGCACCACTGTCTGTGACTTGTGCTCCAGGCATATGCTGGTGGTGTACAGGACCACAGTTCATGCACAGGGTGGGTGTCACCCCTGTGCCATGGAGGACTGTAGGCTGTGTGTGCTCAGTTTTCATGGGCCCACACTGGGGGCTTGGTTGCCACACTACTGCGTCCCTGTGTTATTGTCCCCGTGGGTATGGGTGTGTGTTTTTCCCTGCACTGTGTTGCATCCGGTGTACTGCATGCTTCCACGCACCACTGTGGGTGTCTGTGCTGGCTGCTGTGGCTCATGGTGGGTCGGGATGTGACACTTGTCTACTGTGCAGGGTGTTGTCTCAATGGTGATGGTGTCAGGGGCACGCCCTTTCCTGTGTGGGGTACCTCTTGTACCGACACATGGTCGGTCTATCAGCTGTGCCTCAGGGGGATTGTGTGTGTTGGCACTGTGTCTGCTGTTGTTGCATTGCTGTGTGCTGCCACCCACTGCTGGGTGCTCATGGTGGGTCTGGCTTGTATGGTTCTGTGGTACATGAAGTTGCAGTGTGACAGTGGGGGTGGTGGTATGCATAGGGTTTCCTGCAGTGGTGGTCACTGCTCATGGGAGGTGTCTGGGGGTCACGGTGCAGGGTGTGCTGTGCACTGGGGGGGCTGGTGTGGCACGGGGTGGTCCACCCTCCTTGTGTGGCAGTCTCAGCTTGCCGGTGGGTGTGCTGGGGCACAATGGCCCAGCTGTGCTTTGTTTGCTTGTCCCCATGGGCCAGTGGATATTCCAGCCCTCCCCCAGTTGTGCTGTGCTTAGGGTGTGGGGGCGCATTGTCAGTTCTGCTGTGTGTTCCTGTGCCCATCTGTGGCATGGGTGGTGGGTCCCTACCTACCTCTCTGGTTGTGCAGTTACATTGCTCTGCTGCTGGGGGGCTCTCTACTTGCGCTATGGCACCTCTGGGCTGCTCAGCTGGGCAGCCCTTGTTGCGCCATAGCGCATCGTATCTGCTCAGCTTCCACTTCCTAGTTGCGCTATAGCGCAGGTTGTGTGATATTCAGATGTTAGCTGTTGGCGCAATTTGGCTTGCTCCTTTTTTGAATATCGTGTCTATTGCGTGTGGGCACTATTGCGCACTTTTTGGGCGCAGTTTGAATATCCAGCCCAATATGTACAGCTTATGAAGCTGAATCCAGTTTGGAATCACTCTGAGTAGCTGTGGATATAAAACAGGTGAAACAATTATATTTGGGAGTATACTATAGGCCCCCATCTCCTGAACTGCAGTGGATAGGAATATTGATGAACAGATAGGAAAACTGTCAGCACTAGGTGATGTAATTATTGCTGGAGATTTTAATTATCCCAGTATAAACTGGTCTACACAAGCTTCAAAGGGGAACACTAAAAATAGGTTTACGGAATCCTTAGCAATGGCTGGCCTTGAGCAAATGATTTGCAAATCCACTGGGGGGGGATAATGTGCTAGATTTATTGATAACAAACATTGGTTATTCAATACAGAGTATTAATATAAGAGACAATCTAACTAACTCTGACCACTGTACCATTGAGTGCATTATAAAAACAACTGCAGTTGCAATAAAGAGTGTGACATATATATAAAACTATACCTAGGCAAACTTTAATAAAATTAGAAATTAGTTATCAAATTGGGATTGGACACATCTACGACAGAATAAAAATGTGTGCCGAATATGGGATATTATTAAAAGTAAACTGTTAGAGGTAGAAGAAAAATATGGATCCGGTAAAAAAATGTACAATAAATAGGGTAAACTTCCTATGTGGCGCACAAACAGAATAAAAAAACAATGTTCCAAAAAGAAAAAAAGCATACGATAAGATGAAAAAACTAGGTACAGGAGATTCTATTATGTCATACAAGAAGGAAGTAAAAGCACTAAAAAATGATAAGGGCTGAAACAAATAAGTTAGAATTTCACATTTCACATAGGAAAGCTAATAACAAAGCCTTCTATGCATATATAAACAGTCAAAATAGGAATAATTCCCAAATAGGTCCTATAAATCATGAAGGGAAGGAATTGAGTAAACCAACTGAAATGGCAGATGCCTTTAATTCATATTTCTGCTCTGCTCTGCTTTTGATAAAGGTAGTGGAGGAAGTATAAAAATGAAAGAGAATGAATACCCAGATTTATCCCTAGAACTAAATGAACATGACATTGAAACTATTGGCAAAGCTAAAAGTAAATAAATCAGCAGGGTCGGACCAATTACATCTGAGATTATTAAGGGAAGTACGCATGAGATTTCAAAACCACTGGTTGCATTATTTAATGCCTCCTTTTCAACAGGGGAGATACCCCAGGAATAGAAGTTGGCCATAGTAGTTCCATTGTATACAAGCATTTGTCAATGCTGAATGTTGGCTTGCTGGCATTGGCACTGATAGTGCAGGCGTTAGAAATGAAAAATAGGACTGGCAGTGAAGTATTGAAGTAATGCCAACCCCCCCCCCGGCAGAGACTCAAAGGCGTTGGGAGTGTGACTTTGGGTAGGCCATAACACTGATGCCATTCCACCTCACTCTACCCTGCAGAGAGCGACAGGTGTCGGGGTGTGCATTGAGGTCTACGGCCTTTATGCTCACCCCATTCCATAAGGAAATAAGGTGAGATGGGTGCAATATAGGAGAATGGGGTGAACGTTAGGGTGATGGAACCCATGGCACACCTCAATGCCTGAGAGTGGCTGTAGGGTAGGGGCAGAATTCTGTGAACATTATGGCAAATGAACCCAAGTTACATTCCCGCGGCCTGTCTGTCTCTACAGGGTGGGTGTATGGTTGGAAACCTTAATGTCCCAGGTGTTTGTTGGTATTTTCACTCCAGAGTTTCAACAGTGGCTTTTTGGGACCCCACCTCATGAACAGTGGCGCTATCATTTCGTTACTCAATCCTGAAAGGAGATTTAGCACAGCAACTGCACCATTGGGAACCATAGGTGCAGAAACACATTTCAGGCAGGATGCAAAAATGACAGCTGTAATGTTTATGAGGAGGTGTAAAAATGGCAATGCTGAAAATCTGAAGAGAAATATTAAAATTTGCAAATCTGATGTGTGTGAATGCGGGCAGCACCAGCCCGTAATGCAGTCATTTTGTAATTTTTACCAGATTTTCAACATGGGCATTTAGGGATTAGTGATTTGTTGCTCTGTCCCGAAATTGATTTTGCACAGTGACCGCGCCCATTGTGTGCCACAGGTGCGAAAACACGTTTTGGTCAGGATGTAAAAAATGACAGCTATACTGTTCATGAGAAGGTGTGCAAAAATGGCAATGTTGAAAATCTGGAGTGAAAAAATATTAAAAATTCTCAAAGTTACAAGCGTGCGTAGAAACTGCGCAACGTGTGCTCATGACATAGTTATTTTTTGGATTTTTTTAACTAAATTTTTATTATAGGCATTTTTGGACCTCCACTCATGAATGGTGTCACTGTCATTTTCTTAATCTGTTCCGAACTTTGATTTCCCACAGTGATCATGCCATTGTGCGCCACATGTGCGAAAACACATTTTGGGCAGGATGTGAAAAATAACAGCTGCACGGTTCATAAGGAGGTGTGAAAAAATGGCAATGTTGAAAATCTGTAGTGAAAATATTAAACACTTTCGAAGTTACGAGCATGTGTGGAAACTGCACAATGCACGCTTGTAACACAGTCATTTTTTTGAATTTTTTACCAAATTTGCAACATAGGCTTTTTGGGAGCCCTGTCACTGTTGTTTCATTAATCATTCTCAAAAGGCAATTTCATGCAGTGACCACGAACGTAGGAACCAACTTTTATTTTTGTCAGGGGGGGTGCTTAAGAAATGGCCTGGGGCGGCCCCCAGGAGCTCTAGGGTTTTTGGTGCTCTGTGGTGCATTTTGTTTTTTTTTCTGAAGGCATTGCACAGCATAATAAACACCATTTCAATGCCCGCATATTACCCAAAATTTGCCTGTATTTTGTTGTCACTCACCGCCTTGACCTAATGCCCAGCACGTTGCAGACACTGATAGTATCATTCATCCACCTTGTCCCCTCCTCAGCTACCTGTATAGCCTCTGATGGTGTCACTCACCCACACTGACCCACCCCTCAGCAAGTGTTGCAGACACTAGTGATGTCACTACCCATCCATATCCCTTCCCCAGCTACTGGCATAGCCTCTTGTGTTGTCACTCACCACCTTGACCCACTCCCTAGCAAGCTGTGCAGACACAGGTTATGTAACTCACCCACTTTTCCCCCATCCAAACTAGAATGTGTAAACTGCCAGGTGACCACAGGTGTATGCTGCAGATTACACTAGCAAAAGTAGGGAGCAAGAAGTATTAATACCAATATATAGCAGTATAGTTAGATCCAATTTTGTACTGCTCATCATTCTGTGCTCCAACACTAGTGAAGGACAAGAGATCTGTAGAAAAAGTACAGAGCAGATTTACAAGACATATTAAAAATTTTAGTTTTTTTTCACATGAAGATAGATTAAAAAAATTGAACCTTTTTTCCCTGGAATATCACTCAATAAGAGGAGACCTATGTCTAATTTATAAAGCCACAAGAGATGAGGCCTTATTTGAAACTATATATTTGGATTGGCACCCTTCTGCAAGCAATACTAGATTCCATAAAATGAAGTTAAGGGCAAATATAAATAAGACTGTTAAAAGAAATTGCTTTTTTACACAGAGGATAGTTCCAATATGGAATTCCTTAGCGTAGGAGGTTGTGGAAAGTACAAACCTGCAGCAGTTTAAACACAATTTGGACCTATATACGGGGGAATCTAAATATTATTTCCACCCGAGTTAAGGGTGGCGAGATTATAATGGGCTAGCCCCTCGATCTCGTATTCACCTATGAACCTATGAACCTCTGAAAATATGTGGGTCGTTTTAGATCAGAATGCTCCCATGATGTGTATACAGATAGCAGATTATTGTGCTCTGAGATGGATAGGCTGCCCATTTTGCCTTTCTTATGAGTCTTCATATTATCCGTCAGATGTAAATCTTTATTCTAGAAAGGCACTGCAACAATATGGGGGGCGGAGAGCAGTGACTGAGACACAGACCTAACAAAAAGTAAAGAGCCAGGGCCGAGTTACACCAACCGATAGATTTCAGGATTTCAACTGCAGTAGATGAGGCATGGACAACAGAAACTGCAAGAAAGTAAAAATGACCCACATTATAACACTGCACACCAGAAATAATGCAATAGATGGGCTGTGGTAATACTTCAGTGTGTCATGTGTCATCATGTGTACATTTAAACTGGTTTTGTTGGCAGCCTGCTGTTGATAATCCATGATACTCAATGACACACTGATCTGAAGTACTAGCATGGCATGTACTGGGGTGGGTGAACATTTTAAAATAAAATCATAAAAATGTGTTTTTTGCTTGTTGTTTTGTGCAATCTTTCAACCGCCCCCCATCTTGGGTTATTGCCCTTGAGGGGAACCCCCTGCAAAAGTCAGAGGCCCGGGGGGGGGTCCCCCATTGATTTCCCTACTACCCTCTATAGCCAGCAATCACAGAAATCTACAGTATGTACCTGCTTATAATTGCTAACAAAACAGAACAAAGCACCCCTCACATTACCATGCAAAATGTTGCTCCCTGCTTTGTCCTCACTTCTTTCCCTTCTTTCCTGCCACCTCCTGGTAGGTAACATAGTAGAACATAATGGATCCAAAATATTCTCCTTACTCAGTCATGCCTCTCAAGTGCTTGAACTGGCTGGCAGTATAGTCTAGAGGTTAGAGTAATGAATTTTAAATGAGCTTGATATATCCTGGAGAGTCGATCAGACCTGGGTTTGATTCCACAGCCTCCACTTCTAATTACTGGGGAGAATAAGCAGAGCATCTCTAAAATGACTATGGCTATTCAAGACTTCCACCCCACGGCAGATCCCTTTCAAAAATCATACAGTACTCTGACTAAATAGAACAGCTAAAGCATTTTAAAATATTTTAAACAACTGGGACCAGAAAGTATTGATAAACTGAGTAGGAACCATAACTTGCTGCTGGTTTAAGCACTGTGCAGTAGGTAAATGACTGACACAGATTGCATAGGCTGCAACAGCTGGCAGCAGCCATATTTTGTCTGGGGCCATCTCCCCTGGACTCAGGAAGAGGTGGGGAGAAAACAGAATAGATGGTGGTCCCAAGGGGGCTAGGAGGAGTTCAGTGATTAGACACTGGGACCACCGAGGCTTCCCACATGGGAAAGGGGGGTCACATCTTGTGGGGAAGAGGAGAAAGGGGATATTGGGGACTGTAGCCAGCAGTCCTTCCTCTTTCTCCTTCTAACCTCGCAGGATCAAGACGTCCAGGACCCTCAGGCAGGAATTCAAGGTAGGGCCTAGTGTGCCTGAGGGCTATCCCATAGGCTAGAGCAATCTACCTGGGCGGTTGGCTTTGGGGCCCTGGAAGGGGAGAGATGGTGCATGCTAAGGGACAGTGGTACAGGGTTTGATCCCTTAAGAGAGATAGTTGATTTTTCTCCTTCGTCAAAAAAAAAAAAAATAAATATATAACAAAAGGTTTCAAACTTAACAAGGGTTGGGGATTGGGAACCGGTGTAATTGTTGGGATACTATGGTTTCCCTCGGCTCCTAGGGGAGTGCGGCTGTCTGGAGCCTGGTTGCAGCTGTCCCCCATGAGACCTCAGTGTCCCCATCCCTCCGCTTATCCATAGCTCCGGTAGTCAGTGGAGCAACATGTGCTTCTCTGGCAGCACTCGCTGCGAGCTCAGCAGTGGAGGTGCTTCCCACGTGGTTTTAAACAAAGAGCCTCCTACTTGGGTCATGGCTCTGGCATTGGGTTGTCCCCCACTTGGCTTAGATAGGCCTTTAGTCCATCGTCCAGTCAGTGGTCTGGCCGGGGGTGACTACGATACTTCCCGGGGGAGTTTTTTGAGGGGAAGTGAAGGGCGGATTGGCCACGCTGGGCTATGCATCCCCAGGGCAGGCCTTACTCCATCAGGGAGGGGGTTCTGATGCCTTGGGGCTGTTGAGCAGCCCTCAGGTACATGGCATGAGGGAGCAGTCATGGAGCAGGCTTCCAGGTGTTCGATAGCTGGGGGATTATTGCTGGGAGAGTGGGTTCCGCAGGATGTAGGGGCACCTTCCTTGCCACCCTATCCTCATCGTGAGTCGCGGCTCCGGGAAACAGTGGGGGATGGCTTCTGAGGCTCATTCTCGTGCCTAGCTCTTGCGAGATCATGGTGGCTACAGGGACGCATAGGAAGCTCTCGCATCTTGTAGCTCTTGTGAAAGTGATGGCAGCTATCTTTCCTGGGGCTGCCGTGAGTATGCCTTCAGCGGGGGCCGCTTGGCTGGGATATGTCATGAACGAGGATGGTCTGGTCAGCCTGCATGCTTCTGTGAGCTCCTTGTGGCCGGCGACAGTGCCAGAGGCCAGCAGTACATGGGGGTATTGACCAGAGGGGGTGGGCCAGGCACAGGGGATATATATATATATATACAGGAGAATATAAAGCAAAGACGGGCAGATACACGCCATCATGGCAGGGCAGCCAGTATGGTGTGGGGTTAAAGGGCTGAACGGAGAACGGGAGACCTGGAGGCCTGGCAGCCAGGGTTCAAATCTCAGAAGCTCCTGCTGCCTGGTGGGGGATGATCCAAGACAGACAGCATCCCCTAGACAGGCGGCGCTAGCGGGGGAGTCACTAGGCTTCCATCCCTTGGGGGAGGACACCTAAATAAAATAAATGAATAAAAAATCAAAAAAATTAAAATAATAACAAAAAATGGTAAACTGTAATGTTACAGGCAGGGGAGTGGTCAGAGATAGGCCTTGCACAGCGGTTCAACCCAGGGAGACTGGCACATCAGTGGGTATGCCCCCCCTTTTCTCTCACTGCATGGGGAGAGGGAGCATGGCCTGGCAGGGTCGGAGGGGACCAGGAAAGAGAGGGGTCGAGGCTCACCAAGTAAGGTGGTTACCTCTGGATCACACTGATGTTAAAGTGGGATACACCACTAACTGATCTCTTCTGTTGGGGGGGGCTTTCAGTGTTTTGCAGATTACGGCCACCCGGCAGAGAACCCCATTACAGAAGGCCATGGAGGGCCTGGAAGGGCAGCTTCAAGAGATGTACGAGAAGAAGGGAGCTGCTTGGCTGGAAGCTTGCTTGGAGGGACTGGAGGGCCCATTGACATCGATGGCCAGGCAGGGGGCACCACCACAGAAGAGGCCAGCAAAAGGGAAGGTGGCACCTCTGGCCAAGGTGCCTAGGACACCGGGGAGAGGTAAGCAGAGCAACAGGGCTTGGGAGCTCATGGGGAAGTCCAGCAAGTCCTCAATGTGGCGCTAGGAGTAGGAGGGCAATCCCCACACAGGCAGAAGGTCACAGGGGAGTAGGAGGTCCCCACGTCACAGAGGCAGACAGACAATGAGGAAGGAAAGGGGCCAGTGGCCACTCCTGCCAATGGGGTGGAGGCCAAGATAGACAAGCTGCTGGACCTCATGGTGGCAATGGTAGAGAAGACAGGGTTACAGGACGTGGCCCTGGTCTGTGGCCATGCCCCCTTCCCCAAGTTCATATGCAGGCTTGGATAAGCAGTTGGGGTCCCACCTTATGGAGATGGTCAGGCAGCAAATCAGGAGCAGGGAGTACATTGACATGTTCTCTTTGTTGAAGAGACTGGCGGATCAGGAGGACAAGAAGAAGGAAAAAGGGGAGGAGACAGAGAAAAAGCCTCCTAAAGTTCCCCGGACATTCGAGAATTGTATAGTGGCCTTCCCCATATATGCAGGCACTATACTGCAGACAGAGAAGGATCAGGGTCTGGTGCGTTACACATATCAGAACAGGATCACTCTCATGCACAGGAGAAAAGAGGGGTTGGCACGGCTCGAGTATGATGAGGAATTTAGAAGATGGAGACAGGAAGATGGGTCTTTGGGGTGGGGAACGGTGGACATGACTCTGCTGGTGGACGTCATGCATGGCAGGGGAGTGGTGTACACCAACAGTGGCTTGCCACTGCAGACAGTGTTGCCATCAAAGCCTGAAGGGGTCATGGGGAGTGGACAGGCTGCTACGCATACAACCAGGCAAAGTGTACTAGGGTCTTTTGCCGATTTCGACACTCCTGCATGGCCTGTGGGTGGCAGCATCCTTTCATCCAGTGTACGTTGCCCCGGCCCTCCAGGAGAGGCTTCAGAGGAGAGGCTAGGAAACCAGGGAAGCAGCAAAGTGACAGGCCTGCCTACCCCAGTAAGGGTGGACAGGATTAGACAGTAGTTGGCCCAGTACCCGGACAGGGAGGCTGCTGACCTGCTCAGGGAGGGTTTCAAAGTGGGTTTCATACTGCAATTCACAGGTCCCAGGGGGTGCCAGGAGGCAGAGAACCTGAAATCCACCAGAGATTGTCCACAGGTAGTCCTGGGCAAACTGGAGAAGGAGAGGCAGCTAGGGAGAACTAGTGGGCCATTTGCTACCCTGCCAAGCCCGGCACTGAGGGTATCACCTATTGGGCTTGTGCCAAAGAAAACGCCGAGGGAATACAGGATGATAAACCACGTTTCTTACCCAGAGGGGGACTCAGTGAATGACCATATTGACCCACGCCATACGGCTGTGCAGTATGCATCTTTTGACAGGGCAGTTCAGGTGGTGAAAGAGGCGGGGCCTTAGGCACTCTTGGCAAAGGAGGACATAGAGTTTGTGTTCTGGCAGCTTCCCATTCACCCAGATGACAGGGAGCTACTGGGCATAAAGTTCGAGGGTCAGTACTACATCCACAACTGCATGCCCATGGGTTGTTCCATAGCTTGTGCAGTCTTCGAGACATTCAGTAGGTTTCTGCACTGGGTGACAGAGAAGCAATCGGGCAATAAACTTGTGGTCCACTACCTCGGTGACTTTCTGTTTGCCGGGGCAGGCAGTCAAGAGGATTGCGAAAAGACTCTGTCCACCTTCATGGCGATCTACAGGGACTTTGGGGTCCTCTTAGCCCCAGGTTATGTCGAGGCATTGGCCAGGTTCTAGTGTTACTGGGGATTGAAATCGACACCATCAACAGGCTCTGCCACTTGCCCCGAGAGAAGGTGGAGGCACTCAAGTGCCTGCTCGACACCATGGAGGGGGCCAGAAATGTAATCTTGAGGCAGCTGCAGCAGCTGGTGGGGCACCTCAACTTTGCTTGTCGGGTTATTCCCATGGGGCACACATTCTTACGATGCATGGCTAAGCGGGAAGGGGGGTGCATCAGGCCACCTCACAGGTTGCAGGTTACGGAGGACTTTCAAGAGGAACTACGAGTATGGAAGGTCTTCTTGAAGCATTTCAATGGCATGGCCCTTTGGCAGGAGGACAGGGGAGAGCATGGGGTTCAGATGTTCACAGATGCAGTGGAATCTTTAGGGTTTGGGGCATACTTTCAGGGGGAGTGGTGTGCTGGGCAATGGCCACCTGAATGGGAGGTGGCAGGGCTGCTTAAAAACCTCACTGTGCTGGAAGTCATCCCCATAGTGGTAGCCCTGCAATTATGGGGTGAACAGCTGAAGGATCGCAAGGTCCTCTTCAGGTTGGATAACATGGGGGTTGTGCACACTGTCAACAGGCAGTTGGGTCCAAGGGGCCTGACAGGGAAGTTGATGTGCATCTTTGTACTAAAATGCTTGCTTTTGAACATCTCCTTTAAGACCATTCACAGGGGATTTATAACGGGATCACTGATGCTTTGTCTCTTTCACAGTGATAAAGGTTTTGGGAACTGGCTCCAGCAGTGGAGAGGCAGCCACTGGCGGTACCCCCCTTCTTGTGGAGGGTACTAACACCTTGATTTGGAAATGGGTAGGTAACTCCATCGCACCTAGGACAAGAGTATACCAGAAGGGAGTTGAACATTTCTTAGGCATGATGGTGCAGCCGGTATGGCCGGAGGATTGGTCCATTCTGGTGGAACAGCTTGCCAGTACATCCTGTAGTCAAGGCAGGTGGGGGCATCGCTGGGGGTCGTGGCAGGGCACCTCGCTGGCTTGTCCTGGGTTTCTAGGGTCCTGGGGGTCATGGAAACCATGAAAGTGTTCAGGATGAGGAAGATCCTGGAGGGATGGGTGAAGACCATTGCCCCGCACCAGGACACAAGGTGCCCAATCACACTGGCGACCCTCGAGTGCATCAGGGGGATCTTGATGAAGGTTTGTGGGACCCCATTTGAAGTGCTCATGTTCAATACCATGTTTCTGATGGCATTTTGTGGGGCATTCCAGGTATTGAGGTTACCCAGCCGTTCAGGAGAACCAAACATATAGGGCTGGGGGAGGGTGATGTGCTTGTTTCGGCATGGGGGGGTCTGGGTGAGGCTCTGGAAGAGCAAGACTGACCAGGAGTGGAAAGGTCACTGGTACCTGGTGAAGGCTCCACCTGGGGTGTCTTGGAAGATACAGGACAGGGTGCAGGCCTATATGGTGGCCACACCAAGGTTATGGGGTGCTTTCTTTAGGCACGCAGATGGAGCTCCAGTCATGGCCTACCAGTTTAGAGCCATCTTGGCTAATGCAGTCCAGCAGGCAGGGCTGGTTCTGAAGGAGTATGGGACACACTCCTTCAGAATCGGGGTGGCCACACGCTAGGAATCTGGGATGGGCAGATAGCCAGATTCAGGTGCTGGGGCAATGGAAGTCCCAAGCATTCTTGAGGTATGTGCGCCCCCATTTGCAATAACAACTTTTGTTTTCCAGGTTCCCCCTCAGGATGGTTCGAGCTGACTGATGGCTAGACCTTCATGCGGCAAGGACATTGGGGCAAGATGTGGCTCTGATGGAGGGGGTCATCCGAAGGTTCTCATCTAGGCCTGGAAGGTGGAAGATCATGGACTTGCTGTTGAGGGCATGAAGAGTGAACCAGGGAGGAGTAGCCACCGCACACTTTGCTCACCTGGCAGAACTGATCCGGTAGTTACCATGCCAGAGGGGGAGTTGTGGTTCCTCTCACGCATGGCCCACCTTAGCATTGGCTTGGGGGTTGAGCGGGGTCAGGCGGCGGTTTGCGGGGACCATGGAAAAACATAGCCAGATACAGGATTTGGGTCAAGGTATGGTAGCCGAGACAGGCCTCTGTTCCAAAGAGGGGAGAACTGAGTTAGGAAAGGCAGGTGTGGTTCTTGGAGGAATTGGGGGAGCAGTTGGCTTGAGGGGTCCATCTTGGGAGGATCATGATTACATTGTATGGTCAGTAGGGGTGGTAGCGAGCCGTATTCTTCAAAAGGCTTGTGGCCCCCCCTCTCTGGTTGGTGTGGAGGTGGAAACTGAGTATCCTGACCCAGGGGAGGGGCCGAGGTCTGCCTCCAGCAGGTACAGCTATTCTGCAAGGCTAACGGTGCCTGACGGAGGGCGGCTGGTAAGCCTTGGCCCTAATAACCTCGAACCTTGATCCTCCCGTTTACGCACGCTGCTCTCAATCTGGTTTTGTAATCAGTAAATGCATGGCTGCGGCCATTTCCTCCAAGATTGGTGTCTTTTTCTTTCTGAGGAAAGGGGTCTATGGATGGGTACCAGATAATATCTGTGGAACCCACCAGTTTATGTTTAAAAGGATTCTGAACAGAAGGCTCAGTGCTAAAGATTCTCAAGGCAAATAGCAGCTCTGAAATACAGTAGTTCTGAAAAGGCAATCTAAATGATATAGAACCTCATCACACAAGCAGTGAAGCAAGGGCATTACCCTGAAAGGCCAATGGCAGTAAAGTCAAATTCCCAGTAATACATTACTCATGCTTTATAATAATAATAATAAAACTTTATTTTTATGGCGCCTTTCCAGAACCAAGGCGCCTCAGTTTTAAAAACACATCAGATGACACACAATTAACTAAGTAAAACAATACACATTGAATTAAAACAGATACATCAATCACCAAAAGCTTGAATCCATAAGTAGGTTTTTAAGGCTTTTTTAAATCCCTCCATGGTCGCGCACTCACGTAACTGGCGGGGTAGATAATTCCAAAGAGATGGGGCCACCTGCATAAATGTCTGGGCCCCAGATGATTTCAAACACACTCTTGGGATCTCTAGCAACCCCTCACCAGCTGAGCGAAGTGATTGCCCAGGGCAGTAGGGGACCAGAAGCACTTTCAGGTAGTCAGGGCCGAGTCCGTGTAGGGCTTTGTAAGTCAAAAGACAGACTTTAAAGGTCATCCGCCATTGCATAGAAACATAGAATCTGACAGCAGATAAGGACCGCTTGGCCCACCCAGTCTGCCCATTTCCCTACCTAATGGATAAGCTGCAGATCCTAGTTAACCAGCAGCCTACTTCTTCCTGCCCCCACCCCCTAGAATTGTCTTATGACTGTCCCATGTATGCTTGAATTCCACCACTGTTTTTGACTCCACAACCTCCTCCGGAAGGCCGTTCCATGCATCCACAACCCTCTCTGTGAAAAAATACTTCCTTAAATTACCTCTGAGCCGCCCTCCATCTTCAAATTGTGCCCCCTTGTTCTTGCACACCTCTTTTTTTGAAAGATGCTACCCTCTTGGACTTTGTTGATTCCCTTGAGGTACTTGAAAGTTTCTATCATGTCCCCCTCTCCCTCCTTTCCTCGAGGCTATACACATTAAGCTCCTTAAGTCTCTCTTCATATGTCTTCCGGTGCAGACTCTGCACCATTTTAGTTGCCCTCCTCTGGACAGCTTCCATCCTGTCTATGTCTTTGCGGAGATTGGGTCTCCAGAACTGCACGCAGTACTCCAGATGGGGTCTGACCAGCTGTCTGTACAGAGGGATAATAACTTCCTGTTTTCTACTGGTGATGCCTCTCCCTATGCATCCCAGTATCCCCCCAGCCCTCCTTGCTGCCCTCTCACATTGCTTGCCCACCTTTAGGTCATCTGATATGACTACCCCCAGGTCCCTTTCCATTTTTGTTGTTGTTAGTATCTCACCCCCCATTGTGCACTCATCCCCTGGGTTTTTGTTTCCCAGGTGCATTACCTTGCACTTCTTAGCATTGAATCTAAGCTGCCATACATTTGACCATTCCTCTAACCTTGCCAAGTCCCTTCTCATCCTTTCCACCCCACCTTGTGCATCAACTCTGTTGCAGATCTTTGTGTCATCTGCAAGAGACATACTTTTCCTTCAGTCCCTCTGCAATGTAAACGTAAGACATTGAGAGGACGATCTAATACTGAGATCCTGCAGTGCCCTAGTAACCCCCTTTCTTCAGAGTGGACTCCATTTACTATTACTCTCTGTGTCCTATTCTCCAGCCAATTCTTTACCCAGGCTGTCATCTTGGGACCCACTCCCAGGCTGGCTAACTTGTATATTAATCTTTGTGTGGGACTGTGTCAAATGCCTTGCTAAAGTCTAGGTAGGCCATGTCCACACCCTCCCTGATCCACTACTTTGGTCACCCAGTCAAACAAATCTATCAGATTTGTCTGGCATGACCTTCCGCTATGAATCCATGCTGCCTTGGGTCCTGTGCCCCTCTGACCTCTAGATACTTGACAATTCTTTCCTTCAGAAGTGATTCCATCATTTTCCCTACCACTGAGGTTAAACTAACAGGTCTGTAGTTTTCTGCTTCTGTCTTGCTCCCACTTTTGTGAAGGGGAATCACATCTGCCCTCCTCTAGTCCTCGGGTACCAGCCCATCCTCCCATGATTTGTTAAAGAGGGTAGTCAGTGGTGTCACTAGTTCTACCCTTAGTTCTTTTAGAATTCTGGGATGAATCCCATCAGGCCCCATTGCTTTGTCCACCTTCAGTTTTAAGAGTTCTTTCAGAACCCTTTCTTCTGTAAATGGGCTGGTATCAACTTCTGTATCCAGAGTGTTTCTACTGTTTGTTTTAGGTACCTCCCCCTCCTCCTTTGTAAATACTGAGCAAAAATATTTGTTTAGTATCTCTGCCTTCACAGTCACCCTCCTGCCCACCCTCCCTCCCTTTATTAAGCCTCACTATCCCTCCCTTGGTCTTCCTTTGCTCCTGATGTACCTATAAAAGGTTTTATCCCCTTCTTAACCGAGTTGGCTATCTTTCCTCAGTTTGGGCCTTTGCTGTTCTGACTGCCTTCCCAGCTTCCTTTGCTTTAACTGATACAGTTCTCTGTCCTGCTCCTTCTGTGATTCCTTGTACTTCCTGAATGCTTTCTTTCTCTAGAACCTTCACTGCCACTTCCTTTGAGAACCATAGTGGTTTCTTACATCGTTTCATTTGTTTATTTGCTTCACACAAAGGCTTGTTACCTCTGTGATGGCAGTTTTTATTATTTCCATTGTTCTTCCACCCTCCTTCATGCCCATTTGCTAGTGCATTCCTTAGGCACTCACCCATTTTGGCAAAGTCAGCCCTGCTAAAGTCCAGTACTTTTGCCTTTGTATGACTTGACTCTATTGCTGTGTTTATTATGAACCATACTGTTCGATGGTCGCTAGTTCCCAGATGGCTACCCACTTCTACATCTGTGATCCTCTCTTCATCTCCATTTGAGAGAACCAGGTCTAAGATTGCTCCCTCTCGAGTGGGCTCCAATACTAGTTCCAGTGCAGACTGCGCAGCACCGGAGAAATATGGCAGGAACGAGAGGTTTCTGTCAAAAGCCACGCTGCTGCATTCTGCATCAGCTGCAAATGGCAGATTTCCACCCCAGAAAGCCCTAGGTATAGAGAGTTTCAATAATCCAAGCGCGAGGACACAAAGGCGTGAACCAATGTAGGAAGGTCACCAGTCAGAACAAGGTGCTTAATCCTGGAGATATTCCTCAGGTGGTAAAAAGAGGACTTGATAACAGCTGACACCTGCGCATGCAGTGTCAGCCCTTCGTCAAAAAGTACCTCCAGGTTTCGCACCCATTCAGAGGCCGGGAGTGGTAGACCCCCAAGAAAAGGCCCCCAGGTTAAACCTACCCCTGACCCCCCTATCAAGTGTCCTGGGTCCTCAATCAGCACTTCAGTCTTTCCCGAGTTCAACTTCAACCAGCTCAAATCCATCCATTCCTGAATTTTTGTGAGGCAGTTATTAAAGACTGAGAGAGCTCCACCCTGGTTGGGTGCAAAGGAAAGGTAGAGCTGGGCATCATCAGCATAGCAATGAAACCTCAACCCATACCTCCTTACAATGTCTCAGAGGGGCAGCATGTACACTGCGAACAACATGGAGGACAACGCCGATCCCTAAGGAACCCCACATGACAGAGGGACTGGGCCCGAAGAATAAAGTCCAGACACTACCCTCTGAGTTCTTCTGGTGAGGTAAGATGTAAACCACCTGAGGACTGTACCCGACATGCCACAGATGAACCTCAGATGACCTAGAAGAACCCCATGGTCCACAGTGTCAAATGCTGAAGAGAGATCTAGAAGAACCAAGATAGAATGGTTCTTCTGATCTCTCACCATCAAGAGATCATTGAGCACCCAAACCATCACTGTCTCAGTACCATGCCTCTTTCGAAAACCGGACTGGAGAGATTCATAGATGTCATGGATGGTTAGATGGTTCTCCAGCTGTACGGCCACTACCTTTTTAACCACCTTCCTTAAAAAAGGAAGGTTAGAGATTGGTCTGTAGTTCACATGGCAATTGGAGCCAAGGAAGCTTTCTTCAGGAGGGGTATTACTACCGCCTCCTTCAGGGAACTAGAAAACTCACCTGTTTCCAGGGAGCACCAAACTATCCATGCAAGGACCGGACCAATGGTATCAATACAACCCAAAATAAGGGAGGTTGGTCCTGGATCCAAACTACAGCATGTAGGGTGCATACTCTGGACAATCCTCATGACATCCATGAACTCCAGGTGGTTGAAGGCACTCCAGGGAGGATGAAGACCAGTGACCAAGTGCTGATCAAAAACAACGCCTATAGAGTGTGCCTGCTGGAGAGTTGCCCTGATGTCAGCCACCTTAGTCGCAAAGAACTAAGCAAGTTCATTGCACTCTGTTTGTGAAAACACTTTCCAAACTTGCAGACAGGCTGGGTTGCACAGTCTGTCCACTGTTCAGAAAAGCTGACTTGGTCAATTCTGAGTGGCCGCAATCTCCCCAGACAGGATCTCTGCCTTCTTACGGGTGATTGCAAATTGATAGGCTTGATAATGCTCCATCAATCTAAGGTGGTCAGCATCGAGTGCAGATCTCTGCCAGCAATGCTCTAGCCTTCGACCTAATCACTGCATCTCCTTTAAGGTCCCATCGAACCATGGGGACTGAAGGCGAAGGGAGAGAGGATGAACTTGCACATGAGCAATGACATCCAGGGCCACCAAAATGGCTGTATTATAGGTCACCTTGAGAGCCTCTGGGTCATTGTTTGCCACCGGAATATTCGATAGGTCTAGTACCGCCATTAGGCCTTCAGAGCTAACATCTCGTAAAGGGCGATGCTTGACCTTCTCCGCAGGGGTAGGCCTTCGAGCGGGGGCACTAAAATTGAACCCCACGGTGTAATGAATGGACCATCCAACTGGTTCCACCCCCCAAATCTGAGACTTCGATCCTCAGGAGGAAGACTAAGTCAAGTGAGTGACCATATTTATGGGTAGCAGTGTTAATTATCTGTGTAAGGCCCAGAGATGTCATATGCTGAAGGAAGTGTTGTCCAAATTGTGAGAGTTCATCATCAACCCAGGCGTTAAAGTCTCCCAGGACCATCAACCTGGGAGACAAACACCATGTCGATGATGAAGTCCGCAACTTCCTGAAGGAGACATTTCCCATCCCCGGATGGATGGTAGAGGAGAACGATCCTACAACCTATGCCTTTATATCACATCATGATGTGAAGGATTATGCAGCTCTCCATGAAACAATTAAAGAATGAATTATTCTTTACAATGAAAGTGCAACATTACACATTCTAGCCATTTGCTCTGAAATTGCATTTGAAAGGGCCACTGCTATGCATTTTGGTATATGATGAATTTATCCATCATCTAACAGCATAACACAATTATCTTTTGACCACAATGTGCTCATAGGCATTTTAAACCAGCTACTGTATGACTTGGACTTAGGTTCGGACCTTAAGACTTGGTACACTGGCCCACTTCACCTTCCCATTTCCAAAAATAAAATATTAGAACTAGCCTGGAAGATTGTGCATTCATCATTTCTTTTTAAAACATGGGTAGGGAGTGGGACTTAGGGTGGGGCTTGCTCAGAGAGGGTCAAGGTGGATTAATGGGGCAAATGACTTGCCCCATTAATTAACTTTGACTGTCCTTGGGTAAGCAAGTGGATTCAGTCTTGATTCAACTTCTGTTCAGGCCTGTAATCTTTCTCTTACTATTTCAAATAAAGAATATTTTGTTATAAATACATCTGGCCTCAATGTTGTGTTTCAGTTTCCTTCCCTTCTCCTACCCTGGTAGCCCCCTTATTAGCCACACTCATTCATCAGACCTAAAAAATAAATGATTCCCTTCCCCTACCTTTATGATACCCTTATCTACTGCCTCCAATCCCATCCACTGTGCAATAACTGCAATCCCACCCTATCCCAAAAATGTAGTTACCACCATGTCCCACTCCCACCCACTATGCAATCCCACCTCAACCTTTAACTTTACTGTGCAATGCAATCCATTCCCGAATCCCACCCACCCCAATCTTGTGTTATCAATGCCCCACCAGTCCAGTCCCACTTACTCAGCAACCACACACTTCACTCCTAAGTATTAGTCCACTTCTGCAATTTGTTGTCTTTCTTTTAAATGACTCACCGCCGGCTCTGCACTGAGTCCTCATCACAACTCAGCCACAAACACCTGCTAGTAGCCTCTGCCGTAATCGAGATGGATGGGGTTCTGGGCTGGGGATCCTTCCAATTTAAATCCAAAATGCAGAACATCAGCATCCCGATGAGCGAGGGTCATGTGAAGGTCCTGATCATACTCTGGAGCTTCTCCCGGTCCTGGCAGAGTGAGTGTCGGTGGCAGTCCACTGTCAACTGCAGTCTACTTCAAGGCATTATTGTCCGGCTCGAGGATGCAGCCGGGGATAAAATTAATCACTGGCCTGGCACTGATGCTCTAGAGTATCATGCCACTGGGAGGTCTGCGAGCCGAGCAGCAAACAAATCTGGTGCCAAAACTGGTACTGCTGGCTGTTATAGGCACTGTGCATGTGTGAGCTTGCCTGGAGTCTAGACCGTGACATCACATCACAAGTCCAAGACAACAACCAATGAAATGTATGATGCTGTGACGACCTGCCCCCCTTGCCCCATGCCACAGCACTGTGCTCCACATCTGATTGAGCCATCAAGGCTAAAAAACAAATACTTTTTTTTATTTCATTGCTTTTTGCATTACACAATTGTGGCCCTCCGGAGGGGGGGCAGAGCCCCCACCTTAACTTTCTGGGGGGGCTTCAGCCCCTCAGCCCTCCCGTAGTCAGCGCCTATGACCACAAAATCACCTTTTGGGACCGAATAGCAAAATGGCAGTGACTGATGTCATGAGGTGGGGTCCCAAGAACCCAATGTTGAAAATTTGGAGCCAAAAGTAAAAAAAAATGGCCAAGATATCAACCTAAGTTGAAAAGCTCCCATTTATGCCATTATACAGCTTATCAACATTTCTTCAGTTCATGGTTGGTTTTGAAGAGTGAAGACGTGTTCCCGCTCCACCGAAGATTGCCGTGCCGACCTCCGGAGGTAAGTATGGGGTGAGGGTGTGTGGGGAGGTGGGTTGCACAGAAGGTGGGCGTGGTTTGGGAGAGGGGGTGCCATGGACAATGAGGGACCATTTTCTTGTTTTTCAGGGAAAAACAAAAAAACTTCGGGGGAAGGTTTTTGTTTTTACAGGTGACACTAAGACATTTGGGCACACTTGGGTGGGCTCCCAGTGTGCCACCTGTTTTTTTGGGGGGGGACAGGAGCCGACGGGGATTGGGCATCCCGTCAGCAAATAAAGCATGTCTGTGTTGGGTGGGCCTGATGCTGAGGGGCATTGGGATTCCTCATCAGCAGACAAATAAAACTGGGGGGGCATTATGCCGATGGGGATTGGGCACCCCCATCAGCAAACAAACTGAACTGGAGAGGAGGCATGCAAACAGGGGATTAGGCACCCCTGAAGTCAACTTTCTAGGGATTGCGAGAGGCGGACGGCGAGAGCCGCTGCCATGTTTATTGAAATGTTTCACCAGGAGTGGCACATAATGGAGGTGTGTCAGATCTGCCACTGCAATGACGAGCCTGTCTCTCATTGCAGCTGTGGATTTTTTTCAAGTTGGTGGCACTCTCTGAAATGCTCACTGGTTGGTGGCTAAGGGACACACCATCTAAAGCATCTCCTGAATTTGCCACAACACTAACACACCTTTGCAAGTGCTAGTACAGTGCTACTACCACAAAATGTTTGTGCATGTGCGCAAGCCAGCATAAAAAAGAGGGCAAAGCCCTAGTTTCTAATTATAGGCCTATGAGCCTGACCCAGATCTTATATAAAATAGCTGAACTTTTTCTAAAAACTAAACTAGAGGAACATTTGAACAGCATAGGGTATAAGGATACAAAACAACATGGATTTAGATCAAATTGAGCATGTCTGACCAATCAACTAAGGTTTTATGAAAATGTAAATAAAAACATTACAAATAGCATACTAGTGGACATTATTTACCTAGACTTTATGAAGGCTTTCGGCAAAGTTCCCCATACCCTCCTCATAAAAAAAATGTATCTCATAGGAATAGATGAGAGAATAATCGGGTGGGTTGGCAACTGGCTAACATCTAGAAAGCAGAGGGTCAGAGTGAGGTGGTGTCTGTCAGCTTATGGTGAAGTATTGAGTGGCATCCCTCAGGGTTCTGTACTGGGACCAGCACTTTTCGCATTATATATTACTGACCTTCTCCACGGGATTGCCAATTGGGTGGTGAAGTTCACTGATGATGTAAAATTAGGAGGCCCAGTAGACACCCCCGAAGGTGTACAAAGCCTGCAAAAAGATCTAAAGACAATAGAGGATTGGTCAATAACAAATGGAATGTCTTTCAGTATTGAAAAGTGCACTGTGATAGACTGTGGAACACAATAAAAATTATGACTATCATATTGGTAAAGTGTTATTACAAAAGGCCAAAAAGGAGAAAGATTTTGGAATACTAGTTGACTATAATTTTAATTTCAGGGCCCACTATACAACTTTGATACAAAGATCGATTTATATGCCGGACCAGTGGAGTTGCGCATTGAGGCACTGGATGCCATACCTTGCACCACACCAGCAACCTGAGGTCGGGAATGAGCTCAGGTTGCTGGGGGTTGGCTGGGGAGGAGAGGATTGAGCATCTGGAGGATGGCTTTCCTCTCCTGGGGAAAGTGGGCCAGTGATTTCCCAGCAGCAGTGACTCCCAGTGGAGATTGGGGGTGCAACAGCTGGGGTTGCACATGCTCAGGGTGGAGGCAACAGTGGATGCTGGTGAGAAGGATACAGGAGTGTGCCTGGCTTGCACTGGGCATCATTGCATGTCTGTGCCTCTGAGGGGTCACGATCATGCAAGGAAACAAGAAACACCCCACGATCTGGGAAGACAATGACGTGTCGAAGCACCCCATGCCCAATGTCAGATCCCACCTATCAGAGTCCCTGATATCCGCCAACCCTCCCCCTGCTTGTAGCCCTAGATTGAATGGAGCACCGAGGACATGGAGGTGGCCCCACCCTGGGGGAACAAGCCAGGGAAGCAGCTGCAGGTAGGGAGTGGGGAGTTCGGAGTACCAGGGGGGACTCATGTTGTCGGGTCTCAAGCTGAGCAGAGTCTTGCCTAGGTGACGTCCAAGGGAGTTCCCAGATAGAGGCGACCGGAAAGGGGGGGATCGAATTATATGATCAAGAATGTCAAGAGAGGTTTTATAAATAGAACAGAAAATTGTGTCATGCCACTCTACAAATCTTATATTCAACCGCACCTGCATTTCGGTTTCCCACTTTGGAGCCCACACCATAGATGTGAAATAGATAGGATTGAGAGGGTACAGAGGACAGTAACTCAGATGATTAGGCCACTACACAACCACATTTATAATGACAGACTAAAACTTTTAGGGCTGTATAGCCTGGAGCTGAGGAGGGTTAGGGGAAATCTGATGCAGTTATATAAAATAGTGCAAGACAAGGAATTAATGGAGGAAATAGGAGTAAAGTTCCAAGTTAAACCAGAGTATCTTAGGGCTCATAAAATGCATATCAAATTGGATATAGCAAAAAACAATGGAAGATATCATTTCTTTCTTCAACGCACAGGTAGAGTATCGAACAGCCTTCCATGTGATGCAGTTAACAATGTGAGTATAGAAATGTTTAAGAATAAACTTGACAATATACTTCTAAATGAGGGGACTTCTTGGACTTGCTAATGTGGGTGAATGGAATGTATGGGCAATAGTGCCTTTTCCCATTCAAATCCAAGTATGATAACCCAGTATGATTTATCTCTTTAGTGGAAATTATTTCATTCCCTATGTTGGTCTTGTGTGTTTGGGTGATGGGGAGCTCAAAAAAGAAAAACCCCAAAACAAGCTAAAGACAAAGGACCTCGGTGCAGAAGCACTGAAACAAGGGTTACTCCAAAGGGCATTGGCAATAAAGCCAAGTTTCAGTGAAACACAACATCATACATACCTCCATAATGCAAAGCAGCATGGGCTGTATATGCAAATCACCATGAAATTTTAGGTTGGTTCAGCTTAAAGCAGGGAATGCATGGTGTCAAAGGGCCTCTCAAACAATCTGTAATTTACATGCATTAAATAACACAACAGGGGTTTTCTTATATCTCTACCCCGGTAACATAATTTTTATAATACAGTCCCCCAGTAACGTTTTACCTTTATCAAAAACACCTAGTGCCATGGTATTTTCAACATTTACAGGTTTCATACACATAAGGCATATACATCAAGGCATTTTATGACATAGTGCTATTGCATACTAAATCCAACAACGAGAAACACAGCCTGTTGTTTTAAATCAGCTCAGAGTTCACCACAATAACCTCCCTGTACAAGGACCTGAGAGGGAAAAGAAAAAATTAAAGAGGACACTATAGCATAGTCAAGAAAGGGGAGGAGGACACCCATAGGTGGCCAACCGTATGGACTACAAATTATAAAGAATAGATTTGGCTAACAAACAGAAGAACTGCTGCAACAGATTTAAGAAAAGGTCGGTAGTCAAGAGTGGCAGGATCTCACTGTCACAAGGTGTTGGTAGAATAAGGTTTGGAATAGAAAGGCTCTGGTTCAATTTGAACAATTACTGGAGGGGGATCATTGTGTTTCATTTCAAGCCCTACAGGACAGGTATTCCCTGGGTAAATCTGACTTTTATAGATTTCTACAGGTTAGAAGTTACATCCTGGAGCACAACAGAAGGCACCTGTTGGGGTGGCCTAGAACTGGGTGGGAGGAGTAATTCTACTAATCTACAGTTCTGCAGGGCAAGTCAAAATATACCTCCTTTGTTTGTAAACTTCTCCTGAAAGAAAGAGGTACACATACCCACCAAATTAGGAACAAGTGGCAACATGACACAGGGATAACCATCTCAGATGATCAATGGGCACAGTGATTGGAGGGGGGACGGAAAGCTTCTGCCTCACAGAATTGGCGTGAGTTATGTGGTGGATTCTAGTGCATTTTTTTATGTTCCTACCATTACTGGGCATTTGGGCACCTCCACCATCAATCTGTGTTGGAGAGCATGTGGTATCAGGGGCATGCACTGCCACATTTTTTGGCCACGTCCAAAAATTCAGAATTTTTGGACTGTGGTCAGGGTGGAGCTCTACAAAATCTGGGGGGTTACGATGCCAGACTCCTTTCAATATTATTTACTGGGGGCCAGGGTACAACAGATATGACCCTGCAGAAGAGTGGAGGTGTTTCAATGCATGGTGTTGGCTGCACTTAAAAAACTCACTTCGCATTGGCTGACACCAGAGATTCCTGCAGTGGGGGAATGGAATAGGAGAGTGGAATCAATCTTTGACATGGAACAGCTTACTGCCACACTCTGTCTTTTGTGGGAAAACTTTAGGGATGCTTGGAAGCCATGGATAACATATTCTAGTAGAGAAGAGGCCTGAGGAGCTTCCCTCATCTTTTGGATCTGGGGTGGGTATCACATAATCATCCGGATGGTCTGCAGTGACCCCTTGTGATAATACTGACACACAAATTCTATAAGTGCTCCTGTTGTATGTTTTTTACTCTGTTACTCTTTCTGGTTAACAGTTACTAAAAATTGTGCTTTTGTTTAGCCTCTCAGGAACTTCATGGAATCTAATACCAAAATGATGACAGGACAAAATGCATGAATTCTACATGCTTGAATATTTTTATTTTAGATTAATTGTGCCTGTCAGAACTTGAGACATTTACTTGTGTGGTGGGTGGTATTCCTACATGCGTGACAGTTTCATGTCTTTGAATAAAGCTGAGGTTAAAAAAAAAAGTCATGAATTAATTTTGTTTTTGTTGACCAGGTAAGATGCACTAGACAAACATTTGCCTATTTTCAGGCATGACCTGGAAGAGTACAGTTCTATAGCCCATCTTAGGTTAATGCATTAGCAGCCCTTTTGGCTCTGATCATGCTTTGTTTTGCGCAGCAAACATTTTGTTATGATGAACCTCATTTCAGAGGTGTGTCACTGTTGTCTCTAATGCAGCTCAAGCTGCAGTGGGCTTAGCCATAACAGACCAATGACCAGTTAAGCTGGGTATGACACTGGTCACTGTTTGCTGGGTGGTAATTTCTCATAGTTGAAAGGACTGGAGCACTCCAATGAGAGAGCACCTCGATGCTTTCACCTCATGAAGCTGGCCAGTAGGCAGCTGAGCAGCATCATGATCAGCCTGCTTTTCCATTACATTCTGCAAAGGAAAGAGATCCCCCTCTCCCTTGAATGAACAAGCCTTTGCTCATCCTGCTCTGTTTTTCTTTTAGGTGACTGGGCCGTCAGGAAAGTTACTTTCATTTTCAGCCCTGCCACTCCCCCATGGCTCACCTGGACCCCACCAGACTGGACTGTCACTGGCAGTCTGCATGACTGACTGCCAATAGCTGAGTGGGCACCTGAGCATACTTTCACCCCCCCATCATTCACTTAGAAATGGTGTGGTCACCTGATGTACCTAAGCATGCTTCCCATATACTGCTGGGTAACTTTATAGAGCAGCTTCAGGACCGGGTTAATGCTGTGGAAAGAGTGTGCTTTTTTTTTGCAGAGGAGGATGGATTGGACAAAGCTACACTAGGGCACTCAATCAAGGCTAATGCTGGCACTCTCTGAGGCTAAGCCACCCGCAGCCACTCTGCATCCTCTCTCCCTGGAATCATGGCTACTATCTCACTTGTGCACTCTATCTTTTATTACTGGTGGTGCCTTGGTGCCTGCAAGACTCAAGTGACACTGTCTCAAGACCGGTGTGTGCTGCCCCCCTCCCATCATCCATGTTTCCAGCCTCTCACGCTTGCTCATGGTCAGACAGTTGGGCTCTGAGTCCTTAACCTCTCCTCTCTCTTCACACACATTGTGTCAGTCATTCTGCTGCAGTGGCGTTGCTCGTGCTGATGATGTCTGCACCTGGGGCTGCTCACACTGAGTTGTGCTGGGTGAGCTGGCTGGTCTGTTGGTGGGAATTGAGATTTGAGATGAGCTGAGAGAAACATTCAATCAGGTGATTACAGCCTGGTCTTGCCTTGGCCTGCTACAGCTACAGGCCTAGCACTTGGCGGTGGGTAGTGGCATTGGCAATTGCAAGGGCTGCATGAGAACTGATGGCATGGCATCTCTGTCTGAGCTACAGCACTGAGCAGCTACAACTAGACTTCTCTGAAGGCTCAGATGAGGTAAGGCACTGGGCAACAGCTAGCTGGACTTTATTGTGGAACTGGAAGACTTGATACTTCATTAAAGGAAAGTGGTCAACAATACAGGCTCCGGCCCCCGCAAGGCTTACCCTCTGGTTAAGCTTTATAAGTATGTTGTGCCATTTTTCTCACATAGCAACATACTTTATTTTAATAGAAAAAAGTCCATGACCCAGCAGTATGGCGGATGCTGGGGTGCTGCATTATCTGTAAAGGTGTTACTTGTTTGGGGAGGGGTAGCAGCATAGCAAGTTCTACTACAAGTGACCCCCAAAATGCACCAGAATGCACCAAAACTTTAAAAGTTTGTGGGGGCCTAGGTGCACCCAGACCCCCAGCCTATAGTTTCAATTTTCAAACCTTATGCATACACTTTTTTAAAGGTTGATTACTCCATGCTTGCTTAATTTCTTGCCAGTGCATTGCAGCCCATTGGTCAATGCTAAACCTGTTATTTATTTTACTACCTGAACTGCAGACTGACCAGAATATTCACTAGTGAGAGAGGAGTTGCCAGCTCCCAGTTTGATTTTGAGCAGTCACCACTGGTCGGTGACAAGAGAAGAGCAGTGCAAAGTTGCACAGAAGAGCAATATAGAGCTCTCAGTGTACCATGATGGGGGTGCGGGATGGTTGGGACATGCCACAGCTCAAGAGGGAAGGCAGTTGCACCACACAGGCAGTGTCATTGCAGATGGGGTCGGAGTGACACAAAGTGAAGAGTCACAAAGACCTGTCACCCACTGTGTTGTCCTTCTCCTCCTCCTCCTCCAGGGATCAAGGAGTGGCCATCTGGACTGGTTTACTGTGAGTCTGCTGCCTGTTTTTTTTTTATCTATCTGGGACAGGGCAGAGTGAGAGACTGACATGGAGGAGTGTGTCCAGGACTCGGAGTGAGCAGCAGGATCCAGAGCAGCTACCTGCAGTCATCAGCAGAGGCTGAGGAGGCAAGGATAACTCACAGCCTCACCCTCCATGTTTCTGGTCAAGAACAGAAGAGGGAGGGAGGGACAGAAGAGACTGAAAAAATTGTGAGAGTTGTACGTGTGGTATGTTTCAGGTTGTTCGGGGTCTGGCCTCGATGGGAGCCTGGCATAGTGGCCTATTGGATCCTGACCTGTCTTGCTTGAATTGGAGAGGACAGGCTCTGAGGAAGAAAGTAAGCCTGAGGAGTGGCTGTATGGCACTGCTGGTAGGCTGCAAGATGAGAGAGTGGATGAAAAAACAACAGGAAGGAAACAACAGTCTACAAAAGGTATTTGGCAATCATCATTTTATTTTACAGATCCTCAAAAAAAGAATCTAAAGAATTTTGACAGAAGGTAAATCTACATGTTCATAGACAACTAGAAAATCAGAGTAAGTTTGGCCAAAAGTAATACTTTTTCCAGTATCCAGAAATGTTTTTGCAATATGATATGACACAATTCTGCTCATATTCCACAAAGGACCTGCATTTCATTTTTGTTTTAATAATTTTTGGTTAGGAAAGGCACACAAAGCCAAAGGCCATTTCAAGGTGCTGTAAGATATGCTTACCTACACACACGTAACATACTGTACGCAAGGTACGTCATCACTACAAAGCTTACCCACATGTGCATGATGTACACAAGGTGCATCATGATTACCTGTATGCTCATGCAGATGATACACAAGTACATTGCCCACAGCCATAAGTGGGAAAGTCTTACACACACACAAGCCCACAGCCATAAGTGGGATAGTCTTCACACACACACACACACACACACACACACACACACACACACATCCACAGCCTTAAGTGGGGATACTTACACACACAAGCCCACAGCCATAAGTGGGATAGTCTTACACACACACACACACACACACACAAGCCCACAGTCATAAGTGGGATAGTCTCACACACACACAAGTCCACATCTATAAGTGGGGATACTTACACGCATACCCATGTCTATAAATGGGCATTTATGTTTACACATAACCCACAGCTATAAGTGGGATAGCAACACAGACATGCCATTTACAGTACAAAACTAGGATTATACACTTGGGGGGATACACATTTCTCACATAGCACTAGGGATGCACACAGAGTGCTAGAGACACTTACACAGAGTTAGTTATAGGGTTACATTTATATATAAGGCTAGGTAACACTTTATTTTTGCATATATAATATAGAAAGCAGCTCTACTCAGGGGAAATTCCTGGGCTCGGGACACATCTTTAGGACTGGGCCCCTCTTAGCCTCACATCCCCTGTTACAGGTCACTCATGGGCCCTCCTGAGCCACTGGGCCCAGGACAGTTGTCCCTCCTGTCCCCCGTCTGCTCCTCTGGCTCTACTAATAAGAATAACCTTTATGTTACTTAGACACAGGCTATGCAATGCACTGCTATTGAAGGAAGACATTTGTCCTACAAGTGATCATGAAGAAAAGAATAAGCAATCTGGAATGATGTTTTTCTACAGACACATACTGCTATCTGCTGTCATAATAGTTACAAAGGAAGTACTGGAGCCCCCCTCTACAGCTAAGGTATCATGTGCAGTCTCAGCTATAATTTATGAATAGACCTTTCAGAAAACATGATGATACATTACAAAATGTTTCATCCATAAGAACACGTCATTGACATAAGTGTATTCTTGTGAGTAGAATGCTACATGAGTAGAATGCTACAAAATTGTAGCATTCAATAGGGCAACTAAGATAATACCCCATCAGCCCACCAAATTGACCAACAAAGAGTAATAGCAAGTGCGATCATTATACACACATGAGCTGGCGTAACTGTCACCAGACTAGATGTTATCAGGGTATAAAACCCTGTGCACCCCGTAGCCTCTCTGAGGAAAACACAGGCAGACCCTGCATGACACTACAGTATATGAGAGCTTCCAGACTCCCAGTTGTGTATGTTACATAATTAGTATGCAATGTAAAATGACTGTCCTATAAGGCAAGCTGGTAGGACAATAAAAGAACTTTATGTTACTTTTATAATTGCTTCTGTTTCTTTATATTATCCTTACTCAGTCCTTGAATCTGTAAAAGGGGTATTGTATGTTTTGTTATAATATAGTGATCTCCTTATGTTTCCCAGAAGGGTTACATTTCCATGCAGGTAACCAAGGGTTTATTAGATCATAATAATGAAGTCAGAGGGTGTCCAACAGAGCTCAGCAAAATACCCAACATAATTTGGCAACCACAGCAGGACTAGAACAGGATTTAGGGGCAGAAGCAGTTTTTCCCAGAGTGACACAAACTACTCAAAGATAGAGCAAGGGGGAACGGTACATTCTTTACTTCAATTAAAGAGCAGGATATGGAAGGTGCTCTTGAAATGGCCATTAAAAATAGAACAGCTAGTAATATTAGCGCAGAGCTCAGGTTAGATATTTCTAATTTTTTTACCTCATATGGAAGGTGGGGTAATTTTGCATCAGATGCAAATACCCACAGTAACCCACTGCGTTACTTGGGCACACTGTATTCAGATACTAAACATGTGATGAGGAAAAAACCTGATCAGAGGGGGTTAACTGTAGCAACATTGTTTTCCATGATTCAGGCACTAGAAGCTGAGAATTTGTCCTTGAAGCAAAATCGAAGCAAAGCAACCAGAGAGATATGTAGGAACATAAAATGTTGTTGGAAATGGCACAAAAAAGTGTGCAATCCTTAGGGGTCATGTTTAAAGCCTCTTTGTATGTATTCCCCATTGATCTTGCATCATCGGAGGATGACAAAATGATCAATGATGAGCCCAAAGGCCAGACAACTTGGGTGTCGTAAACCTCAGGCATAATGCTGGAGAGGAAAAGGGAACTCCCATCCCTCTGGCGTGCATGAATCCTGGTAGACCTCCACCCCTTGCCCCAGTCACCAGCAAGCCCCCACCCCTAGAAAAAACTGCAAAGGAAAGATTATGTTAGTAAACTGCAAACTAGCCGTGTAAAATGTAGAATGCATTTGAAAAGGGTTATGTAAATGCTTTGCTGTATGTGCTGTTTATCAACCTTAATGTTTTGAATGTAATATGCTACATAATGTTTCACATAACTGTCCTAAGACCTAAGACAGCTGGCAGATCCAGAAATAAAGGAAGTATACCAATATTTTTCAAAACTAAACTGTATCTCTCTCTCTCTCTCTTCCAAAAAAAGACTCTCCAGTCAAACTATGCTTTATGTTTCCTTACTCTTCTGAAAACCTATTTTTCTAGCTCCTGAGCCTGATTAGCTCAGAGCAAAGCAAAATACACAATGGCCCAGATATTCAAACTGCGCCCAAAATGTGCGCAATAGCAGGAGCAAACGCAAGTCTATTGCGCCCATGCGCAAGAGACGTGATATTCAAAAAAGGAGCAGGCCAAATTGCGCCTACAGTCAACGACTGAATATCGCACCACCTGCGCCATAGCGCAACTAGGGAGGGGAAGCTGAGCAGATCTGATGCACCATAGCACAACAAGAAATGTTCAGCTGAGCAGTCCAGAGGTGCCATAGCGCAACCAGGGAGCCCCCCAGCTGCAGAGCAATGTAACTGCACAATCAGGGAGGTAGGGGCCCACCACCCATGCCACAGATGGGCACAGGAACACACAGCAGAACAGACATCATCCCCCCACACCCCAAGCACAGCACAACTGGGGGAGGGCTGGAATAACCACTGGTCCATGGAGACAAGCAACCAACCCACAGCCTGGCCATGGTGCCCCATCACACCTACCGACAAGCTGTGACTGGCACACAAGGAGGGCAGATCACTCTGTGCCACACCATCCCCCCAGTACACAGCACACCCTGCACCATGACCCCCAGACACCCCCCCATGAGCAGTGACCACCACTGCAGGAAACCCCATGCATGCCACCACCCCCACTGTGTCAATGCAACCCTGTGCACCACAGAACCATGCAAGCCAGCCCCACCATGAGCACCCATCAGCAGGTTGCAGCACATGGCAATGCAACAACGGCAGACACAGTGCCACCATGCACAGTTCCCTCGAGGTACTGCTGAGAGACCGACCATGCATTGACACAAGAGGTACCCCATATGGGACGGTCGTGTCCTTGACACCACCACCAGTGGTACAGCGCCCTGCACAGTATTCCAGTGACACACCCTGACCCACCACTGGCCACAACAGCCAGCACAGGCACCCACAGTGGTGTGTGGAAGCATGCACCACACTGGATGCCACACAGGGTATAGACAGACACCCACCCATACCCAAGGGTACAACAACACAGGAACTCAGTGGTGGGGCAACCAAGCCCCCATTGTGGGCCCATGTAAGCCGTGTACACACAACCCACAGTCCACCATGGCACTGGAGTGCCAGCCACCCTGTGCAGGCACCGTGGACCCGTACACCACCAGTAGTCACCTAGAGCACAAGCCACAGACAGTGGGGCACATCCCCTGCAACACACACAAGCCACAGCATGGAGGTGGGACAATGACCGTGTTGCCCACAGTGCCGCCTGAGCCAGGCATGCACCACACCAGTGACATAGGCAACCCAGCAAAGTGATGGGTACAGTGTCCGCCCTGCAGGAAATGCCACCAATGACATGCCAGTGGACCGTGCAGGTCACAGACAGGCATGTGTGTCAGCTGCACAGGCCATGGATGGGCCGATGGGTGCATCTTGGACACAGAGCACATGCCATGGACCACTGCACACACTCATCCAGTGCACAGGGAACAACACACACAACACAGACACTGACTGATATCTACCCCCACACCATAGTCACCTCCACACGGGGACACACACATACCCATGACTGCACTACCCCTGATGCCATGCACACCACTGCAGCTGAGCACCTATAACCCACTGCAAATCAGAGACCACCATGGTATTCATATAAAATTCAAATGTATTGTAAATATAAAACTGAACTATGTACAAAATAAAAACTATATACAAGCTTGGGGTGGGGACACAAACAAGGTGGGGTGGGCAGGGGAAGGGTGGACAACTGGGATGGGATAGGAGGGTGTGAGGGTGGTCCAGGGGGGTAGGGGAAGTCAGGGACCAAAGGACCATCTTCACGTCTGCCGTTCCTGGCTCTGGGATCTCCTGCCTCTGTGGCGCCGCAGCACCCCCGTTGCATTGAGCCTCCTCAAGATCTCCATGGACTCACAGGCCAAATGAAGGAGCTCCCTTAAGGTGTCCCTAATTTCACAGAGATGTCACATACCTAGGACAAGGGAGCACAGTCAATAGGTGTGAATGTACAACCCCATACAGCCCGCCCACTGTGCATGGCATACAGCCATGGGACATACCACTGTGATGGTGTGTGACCACCCGCAGTGATCACGTCCACAGGACCTGCCCACCCAGGTGCATACAGCCATGCGGAATGCTGCACACACCCACCGGCCATGTCACGCACAGCACCACTGTGGCTGTTTAGTGACATGGCTATGTGGTGCAAAGGCAGTGGCACAGCCATGCACCTGGTGCACGCATGGACCACCAGTGACGCACACCCAGACATGCATTGCCACTGGACAGTGTTGACTGTAACAAGTGGCGTGCATGGCAGTGAAGTCGATGAATGGTGGCCATGCCCCACTGCCCACCCTGTCACACAGCATGCAATACTAATCATGGAGGTATGGCACTCACCCTCATCAGGCTGGTCAGGTGGGCGTTGATGGTCCTCAGCCCGCCTGGCTGCATTGTCCTCACCCCTCCACCACTCTGCCCGCACCCTGTGGATTTTGTCCAGGCCTATGGGGGAAAAAAGGGAGAGAAGAACATCAGTACATTCCCGAAGCAAAGTCCCCCTGCCCCAAGGTGTGTGCCTCCCACCCAGCCAGACCCACCCACCCCACACCCTGTGAACACCGCCACAGCCAACCCCATATGGTCCCTCTCCTATGTGCTGGACACATACAACACTGTGACTCATATGGATGATAAAAGTGTGTTGATGGGACCCCTACCTGGACGTGGCACCATGCCCCTCCTGGCACGTGACCGCAGTCGGGCCAGTAGCTCTGGCTCCCTCCTGCGCAGGTCACCATAGCGGTGCCTGCACTGCTCAGCTGAACGCCCCCATCCTGTGGCCTCTTCCAGGGCAGTGGCCATCTCCTGCCACACCTGGGTCCTGGCCCTGTCCAGGGGGGCCTCCCCAAAGAGAGGCCCATGGTGTGGCTCAACTATGACCACCAGATTGGCCAGCTCAATAGCCGTCCATTGAGCAGCTTGTCTACGCACCATTCCAGCAGCTATAGTAGGCAATATGGTGCTCTGCAGTGTGGCTCCCCATGTGCAGATGCTGCACGGTAAAGTGCTGCCATTCCCTATCGCACTGTTACCAAACAGTGCAATAGAGGTGCACCTATGCCTGATGCATGGCACCAAGGGGGCAAAGGTCAGACACAGGGTCAAGGGTCTCTGGTGCAAGGCCACGCACAGCGCCATCGGATGACAATGCGTGTAGCGCAATTGGCTGCCTGTGTGCCAGCACCATAGCAGACTACCGGGCAGTTGGGCCACTGCGCCTATGAAGGCCCAGTGCCACAGCGCCATGTAGTGACCATCGCTATAGCGCCACTGGCACAATGGTGGCTGTGCCCTGCATTGCCTATCACACACAGCACGTCATCAGTGCGGCAGATGCCTGCATCGGCAACCCAGGCATGCGCAGTGAGGTGTACTATGCATGCCACAGAACTGCGCCATTGACTCAGCACGTTTAACACAACTGCACAAAGTGCAACAGCACGATATTCAGCCGTCATGTGCAAATCATCTAATCAGCCATTCAATGGCACAGCACCGCAATTTGCATCTACTTAAAGTTGCTCCTCGCCTCATTTGCATGGATTGCGCTGTAAAGGTGCGACAATGTGCTGCAGTGGCCATAATTGGTTACTGCAGTTTATTGGTGAGTTGCATGCTGTTTGGGAGTGTGGAATGTGGATTCAGGGACATGCATGGGACTGCACAGTCACAGGTAATAACTGCCATTCTTACAGGCTACATAATGACTGAGCATGTTGTTGGAGAGGAGGAACACAATGGTGGGAGGAGGAGGAGGCCGAATTTTACAAAGGCTGAAACTGAAGCCCTGTTTGAGGCATACCTGGATCAGGAGCCACTGCTCAGTGGACGGTGAGGCACCCCTCAGGCCCGTGCTGCTGCATGGGAGGAGACATGTGCCGTGAACCTGCATGGCAGCCATCAGCACTCTATGCAGGAGTGTAAGAAGAAGATGGGCATGGACAGGAGGAGGGTAAAAGAGAAGGTGGCTGCCATCAGGGCAGCATGTGCTGCAACAGGTGGGGTACAGCCGGAGGTGGTACTGCTCACCCCAGCAGAGGAGAGGTTTTCTGGAAGCATGCAGTGAAGTGCCATTGAGGGTGTTCCGGGTGGTGGCTTCCAGATGGGTGGTGGCCCATCACTGCATGGTAAGTCATGGTCTGTCTATGGGGGGGCAGGGTAGGTCACACGCAGTAATGTGACTTTGCTTTCCCTTACAGATCCTGAGCATCTGCATGAGTCAGAGGTGGTGGGCCTGTCCACTGCGGACAGTCGGATGGAGTCGGAGGTGGGACCATCCACCTCCACAGATATATGTGGAACATTGCGACAGTGGGGCCGCCTGGCTGTCCACACTGATGTCGGTGTGACAGGTGTGGAGGAAGCCCTGCCTGTGTCCCAGTGTGCTGGCATCCACAGATGCCAGCACGCTGTGGCTGTGGCCGGGGCAGAGTCCGGCACCAGTGATGATGACACGACCGTCATGGGCAGTGACACGTGTGTGCCACAGGATGGACACAAAGCAGGGCAATTCACGCCCATGGCTGTGGGTGGTGCCGCCGTGGAGGCCTGCATGTCAGCACAATCCCAGGCTGTGCCTGTCAGCACCAGTGGGGCAGCACTGGCATCTGTTCAGGACAGTGGGACTGTTGCGGCCACTGCAGTGGTGCCACTGAGCCCTGGGGTGTGGCAGCCGGAGGGGCAACATCAGCAGTCGCCCACTGGGCTTGGGGGTACAGGGTTCAGTGGCGGCGTCTGTGTACTGCCTGTGGACATGCCCAGACCTGGTCCTGGTGTGCAGCACCCACCTTCAAGGGGTGCTGAACATCAGGGCCTTGCACAACCTGAGGGACAGGATGCTGAGGAGGCTGATGACCTCTTGGACGAGCACACCCGCCTACTGCGAGCATCGGTCCAGCAGCAGATGCGGCTTGCAACATCCGTGGATGCACTGTGTGTGGCTCTGGAGCGGGCAGAGGAGCGTTGCAGCAGGGACACCGAACAGATCCTGGCACGGATGGACCATTTGCGGGAGGATGTGACCGCTGCCATTGACAGGCATGCACAGGCGTTCATTGCTGTCATGGTCACAATGGGCACACAGTCGGGTGCCCATGCATTGCAGACACCTCGCAGTGCACTATCCACCCCCCATTCCCGGCGTCGTGCGACTCCCACCCTGTCAATGCCGGGTTCAGCTGTGGGCATCCTGAGCACTCCTGGTGCAGGCATGTTCAGTGTGCTGCAGACCCCTGCGTGGGCACAGTCGCGTTCACACAATGGAACCCCTGGGGGACCATCGGTGCCACCCCATGAGGCCAGTGGTCAGCCTGCCAGTGCTGGCGGGTCTTGTTGGGGCTGCCCATGCATCCATGGTGGCCGTGGCACTGTGTCGCGGGACTGACCTGTCTCCCAGCACGGATACTGTCTGGTGCTGCCCTGTGTGCATTGTGTGTGTCGGTGGGCAGTGCACGGGTGGTTACCCGGCCCTGCACGCGGACACACAGTCCACCTGCACATCCTCCCAGCTGCTGTCCACAGCTGTATGTGCATGATGATGCCTGCATTGCGCTGTACACCGATGTGCAATGGTGCTCAGCATCTGACACATGCACATGGACAGGCAGTGGGCATGGTGGTCTGTGGACATGTGTGTTGCTAGGGTGTGCATTCTGGGTCGGTGTGCCTTCTGCCCTCTGTGCACATTTGTTGCATTGTGTGTGTGCGTCCTTTGGCATGGCATGTTAATCCTCACCCATCCCTGGCTGTGTGTGTGTCTCTGTACCCTGCCACTTCCCTTGATGGCATGCACCCCCGGTGTGGGTCCCTGCATGTTTGTGGGTTGTGCCTTGGCCACTGGTGGTTGCGCATGGCCCCATGACTTACCTGGGTTGGCTGAAGTGCTCCTCCATGATGGTGTCCCGGTGCAGCTGTGCCAGCCGGAGCAGTCAGGGGTCCCGTCAGCCAGGGGGCTGCCCATCACCATCATCACCGGCGTCCCCATCGTCCCCATTGCTGTCCCCCTCTTCGACCTGTACGGCTATCCCACATTCGTTGGCCATGTTGTGCAGGATGCAACAGGCCAGGAATATCTCACAGGCCTTTGAGGGACTGTATTGTAGGGCACCGCCAGAGGTGTCCAGGCAAATGAAATGTGCCTTCAGCATCCCGAACACCCGCTCGATGACATTACGTGTGGTGGCGTGTGCCTCATTGTAGAGTTGCTGCGATGGGATCGTGGGCCGCCGGTAGGGTGTGAGCAGCCAGGGATGGAGTGGGTATCCACTGTCACCTGTGTGTAGAGGGTGGAGGTTAGTTTGGTGATCAGCATCGCCCTGCCCCAGGCCATGTAGGCCACTACCCATGCCACCTCTGGCCATGCCCCCCCAGGCCCTATGATTGTCCATGTGGTTTGCATACTCACCCAGTAGGTGTCCAGTGGGGATGTCCCCACTCTTGAATCTGTGGCGCAGTGCTGACTGGTGCCAGATGAAAGAATCATGTGCTCCCCCAGGGTGCGTGGCACAGACATTGATGATGCGCCCCCTGGCATCACACACCACCTGGCAGTTGATGCTGGCATAACCCTTGTGATTTATGTATGTGGCTCCCTTGGGGCCAGGTGGTGTGTGGATGGCCACATTGGTGCAGTATATTGCCCCTAGCATGCCAGGCATACATGCTACCCTGTGGAACTCCTGTATGTTTGCTGTGCACTCCGCCGCTGTGCTGGGGAAATGGATGTACTCCTCAGCATGTGGCAGCAGTGCACTGAGGAATTGGGTGAAGTGGCGTGATGTGGCCAACTGGGTTATGCCTGTGGTGTCCCCAGTTGGTCTCTGGAAGGTACCCCTGGCAAGAAAGCACATGCAGGCTGTTACCTTGGTCTCCACTGACAGTGCATGGCTTTGTCGTGTGGGTGCCTGCATCACATCACTGCACAACTCACAGAGCCACCTCAGAATTGCCCTGTTCAGGCGGTACCGGCCCACAATCTCAGTATCTGTGTACAGCTCAAAGCTGGTGTGGGCTCGGTACTGCCTGTTGGGGGCATGCAGCCGATGGGCCCTTCCACGGCCACGCCCCTCTGCCGCCCGCCTTCTCACCCCCCTCATTACGGCCTCCATGTGGAAGGTGGCACTGGCCATGTCCCTGGCTTGCATTCACCCCCCCGGCAGCTGTTACTGTATTCCCCCCACTGTCCTGGCTGCTACCTCCCCTGCACCGGGTACACCTGCCTGTGCTGGTCTCTGTGCTGTGTGGCTCCCCACACCTTCCCTGTGCCTGGCTGTTCACTGTGACCTTTCCCTGGCCTGCCCTGTTTGTGCCTCCTGCCCTGTCTGTCTGCCTCTGCCTCATGTGGCTTCCCTGTAGCGTTCTTGCACCTCTTCCTTGCTCCTTTTTATTTTGGCTCATTTCCGCTATGGCGCAACTTCCGCTTGCTCCACTATTGTGCATTGTGCAAGTCTTTGAATATCACACTGTGCCATTTATGCATGGTTCCTCCCCCTTCGGTTGCGCATGCCTACATTATCATGGCGCTGTTGCTCAGCATGATTTCGGAGCCGCAACTGCCTCCTGCTGAATATCGCAGAATGGCGCAATTTCGGACTTGCGCAGGCGCAACCCTATTGCGCATAGCTCAACTCTTTTGAATATCTGGGCCTATATATACACTACAAGCTGTAAAGAATGAGTTTTATTCCTTTTTTGTTTTATCTAAATGTTCTGAAAACTACAGTTTTCAAAAGTGTCATGTAAATATGCAGAGAAAAGTTGAAGACACCTTTGTGATTTTACAGCATCAATGTTATATGTGAGCTAGTTAAGATAAACTGTGTGCAGGGGAGCCCAGCTGCCACGGAGACTGTTTTCACTGTATACTGATTTATAAATCTAGTCCCTAGAAAGATATGGCGAGAATCACTATTCACATAATTTTTTTTATATAATTGGACTTGTTTAGAGAAAGAATTGGATTGGTTGGTTTATGTGCAAGAAATGGAAGTGGTTAAAGAATGATGTAATTGGTTTGAGCTGTACGTGAAGGCAGTTAGGAACGGTCTTGGGTGTATGACGCAGAATGATGAAGTCTGTGCAAGGAACTTGCAATTTATATGTGGTTTGATATCAGCTTGAGATGCTTTTGTTGATTTTAAAAAGTTTTCTTTTGCTTTCTCTCCTTTAAAGAAAAAGGTTTTTTTTTAACCATGGCTGATACATCCGCCTAACACTACGTCATCAGTCGTGCCAGCTAGCCAGGCCAGGAGGCATGACTAACTAGCTGATAACACAGCTGTGTTCTCTAACACCCTTCATTGTCCAAAACTAAAATTTTAAAAATTTTATTTGGTTTTTAAATGCTATTAAAATAGTTTTTCCTGTGTTTTGTTTTGTACAGTTGAAATGTAAACATAGCACTGTATTTTAAAAAGACACGTACCCCATCCCTTTTAATAAGCTACTTTATTTTGCAGTATACTATACAATGTTAATCTATGGCCAGCTATAATCTGTTTGTCACAAGAGGCATAAACCTCCTGTGGGCTTCTAATAAAATGCAGTTATCAACGGCACTCAAATACAAACCTGGTAACGTTGGTTTAAATCCCTCCAGCCCCACTTGCATACTGTGTGACCTTTGGCAAGTCATTTGACCTCCTTTTATTCCGATACCACATACCCCAAAATCTCAGACATGGTGCTCCTGTCCTGGCTAAGCAATTTTCTTTTTCACTTTTATGCATGTGTTTCAAAAACACCCATTAACTAGAGATTTTTTAAATATTACTTTTTTTTTTTACAAAAGCATAAGCTTCATGCTTGCACTCACCACGTCTTTTTTGGGGGGGTCAGCCCCATTACCACATGTTTCTCTTGCCAGACAAGGCAAACGAGGGGGGAGACATGGATTTTCTAATGCTCCAGCATCCATAACAAGTCGCTTACTTTGACAGTTCACAGGAAAAAGAAAGCAAGGTCACTTGCTATGCAGTTTTAACTGCTAAAAGAAAAAAATATTAGAACTATGTTTTTTTTTCAAATTCATTTATGTACTGTGGCAATGAGATACACCAGAGGGCATACAATTCAGGAATGACATCCAAGATCAATAAGGAGATTCTCTTAATCATTTTGACTTGTTTTAACACTTTTTGTTACCGGTATGGTGTGAGTCACTTAACATGTAAATACAAGGTACAGTATTTTGTATGATTCAGCCAAGACTGTCTGTAGCTGTAAATTAAAACTGAGAGGAAAAGGGATGCTTTCTTATCTCTGCTTTGATTTTGTTTGATTTTATTTAATTTTTAGAAATCGAGTAAGGTGTGGCTTGCAGCCACAGCACAATCTACCCTGCCAATGGCACAGTTGGTTGGGGTAGCCAAAGGCACACATCAGTATAAGGTTAATGCAGCAGCATTTTATAGATCAGTGCTAATCTATCACAGAGAGACCTTGCTCTTTGAGTTTTGTTTTTCTTTCTCTATTAGGAAAAAAGTGTCCCTCTAGCCAGGGACTGAACCAAGACATAAGATCCACCACTCGAGGGGGGGGCAACAACACTCAATACCCTACAAACCACCTCTGGTAATGTATGGAGTAGGCTATTTTAAAATGTAATGCTGTTAAGAATTTGAAAAACATTGGTATATTCTAGGGCCACCCCATCAGTATCTATTCAGCAAACACCTTTTAAAGTGCTAACCGATTGGCAAATAAGATTGTCGAAACACTTTTGTGGTTAAATGTCCACACCCCTACTGTCAATAGAGTGTCATCTGACCTCTATGTAAAACTGTTACATGTAACTTTAGTGGGAATTTACTAATTTGTTGTCTGGCCTCTGCTCCAGCATTGGCCAACACACACAAAACCCTTCCATTACTACAATAACCAAGCTGCCGCTTTCATCAAAAAAGGAGCTCGGGGGGGTATGGATCATGCCCCCTTCCAGTGCAACACCTATGGTGGCTTCAGAAAACAAAATAAAAATATCTCTGGACCTGACTGAGCTATAGCTGGCAGATCCAGAAACAAAGGAAGTATACCAATATTTTTCCAAAGCCACCGAAAAGAAATGTCTACAAATAATCCATTTGTTACTTACAGTTTGC
The DNA here is from genome assembly GCA_016271365.2 of Neoceratodus forsteri. NCBI lineage: Eukaryota > Metazoa > Chordata > Ceratodontiformes > Ceratodontidae > Neoceratodus > Neoceratodus forsteri. The sequence goes on from CM028138.1 coordinate 428,542,493, forward strand.
CTTTTTCAGACACACACAAACTCCACCTAATGGTACCCTGTCTATATGCCAGGCCCAAGCACAACACCCAGGTTTATACAAACACACTGCACTTATAAACTCACATTTTTTGTGCTCAGTCTCCAAATGGTACTATTTGACAGCATTGTGCACTTCATTCCATTGCTAGCACTGTCATGTTTCCAACTGTTGTTCCCACAACAGAGGAAAAATCCACCCAATGTCCAATACAGAAACACAGACAGACTAGTGGTCTGGTTGCATTATCTCTCCAAGGTGCCCTTGTAAATATTGTGCAATTTATGCATGTTCCCGTGATGTTAAATCTTACCAACTATAATATGGCAGCATTTTGATTCTGCTCCAGTACCAACACTTCTAGGTTTCATAGTGCCATGTTATTGAACTTACTTGCAGCATACCAGACACACACTTAAGATCCAGTAGCAGGGCCCCACACTACTGAATACTTAGGAGCATTTAACTGAAAAGGAACACAGCCAACTGAGAAATGGTGCCATGCAAATCAGTTGAAGCTGTATAAAAGGTTTTAAGTACACAACTTTATAACCCCTTCCCCACTTATTGGGGAAGGGACATGTATTTTTAACAGATTACCTATTTTCTGTATTTAGATATCAAAAATAGTAAATGCCAGAATCCATGGATGGAAGACAATTCTGGGTAGGCCTATTCCAGCCCTACCTACTTATGACCCTGTTGCCATGCTTGGGTCAAGGAGGTCCGATCCAAGAACCTGACCAGAGGGAGACATCTGTTCTAGTGCCAATGAGACCATCCCCAGATGACTACACCTTGGAAGGAGACCCCGACCAGAAGGATATAGTTCCACCCCCAGAACCAGAACCGAGGCCTGGTCCATTTCCAGTTCCAGTCCAGGTGAATTCAATCCCAGGCCCAGTCCAAGATCCTCCATAAAAAAGTCCCAGATGACCCCGGAAAGGAAAGGAAAGAAGTTTGCCCCACTTCATCTTTTTGATTGACCCCTTGACCTCCAGCCATCCATCCTAGGCCCCTTTTAGAATTTTGATTTCCAAATCTTATTGCATGACACATGAAGGTTCTGATATCAGTCTACAAGTCAGTGTGACTGCTCTTAATCCCCTTGTTTTGCAGCTGGACATTATGTGGACATTTACTGATTCTAATGTACTTTTTAAATGGTAAATCATTTGAAGTGGCCTGCCTTCACAAAGGAACTTTTAAAGGTTGGCCAAACACTCAAATTGCTTCTAATGGAACTTAAACAATCCAGAATGTACACTTACAACACGCTGGACTCTATAACGTTACTGTTACAGCAAATTTTGATTTTTGCCTTTGTTTTCACAACATCTCAATGAAGAGACTTTGCCAGCTGAACACTATTCTTACTGAATCTATTTACGTTACTGTAATTTCTAAAACTGTTTCTGAAAATCATGAAAACTGCCCTATACTTGAACCCAGACCAAAAAGTGGCCTAACTGCTATTTCTTTTCCAGGTGTATGTACTGTCATAGGCCATACAGTCATTACCCTGGTGACCCTCCATGACCAAGATTCTATAGATTCTGAACCCACACATTTAAAAGATATAAGCCAATACTTACCAGTTTTTGTAAACTTTTTATTTAGTATTTCATACATATGCATAAAACACATTTTTACAAAGCATATATACCAACCATTAATTTGCCAGTATACATTATTAAGGAGATAATGACTATACACTTCAAATGGTACAGCATTGGGGGGTAACTGCCAATTACTAAGACAGAAATAGTTAGTATTTCTCAGTGTACAGGAGCTGTATTACAGCCAATGCCCAAATGATTAAGTGCTAGAAAGTGATTATAATGAACAACGTGTAACTGACCCAGTATAGGTCCTTTAGTAAAACTCACAGTGTTATAACAAAGAAAAAATTGTACCAGTCTAGAGTTTCCCTTAAACGCTACTGTGCCCAGTTGGTATTAGTCTTATATGTCTAGGCTCCAAGATATTCTATTCTTATTCATCTAACTAGATTTATATGCACCCTTCTTAATTTTCTCTGAAGATGCTATATGGCCTGGTGACTTGCTCCAGCCTACAGCCTCTAATAGGGTATAATATATAAGGGGGCAAGAACGTATTTACAATACTCTCTTGGAATTACTAGCCACAAGATGTTAACATTATACGTAAGTATAACCCCCCCAAAAACATCCAACTTTTGATACTGCCTATAATTAAGAACAACAAACTGCCATTACGAGACAACATGTCTGTCTGACCCTGAATCTCCCACATTAGAGGGACCCAAGGTGAAAAGACAGAACTGGTAGTATGCTAATAAATCATCTTTATATTTGGTAATATTGGTGTAAATGTTCATTCAGTGGGAGTTAGATCCTCCAACTTATCTGATACTTGAAAATTGCCTTCCCATCGAGAAAGAAGAAAAAATGAACTCTCCGCATCCCATATTACTCAGGATATAGTAATACCAGTAGAATAAATATTCAAAGAAAGAAATTATAGAATAGCAAACCAGTCTGTCAGTGTGTATTTAAAGTCCACTGCATTTTATTTTCAATCCGACTCTATTTCTTCTTCCGATAGCTGTTCCTCATGGGCTTGTCGAGCTGCAATCCTCTCCATGCACAAACCCACTTCTTTTGGGTCAGTAAATTGGTATTGTTTTTGGTCATCTATAAAACACAGTCGAGCAGGAAAAGCCAGTGAGTATGTCATGCCTAGGTCCCTTAGTTTGTGTTTCACCCCATCAAATGCTTTTTGCCTCATCCTTGTAGCGTAAGCGAGATCTGGAAAAAAAAAAAGAATACGGTTGTCGCCATGAAACATTGGACCTTTGTTTCTTATGGCCCCAAGAATTAAGTCCCATTCTGATACTGAGTTAAGTGTGAGTAGCACTGTATGGGGATTTTCTGCGCTGGTACTGGGCCTATGAGGGGTGATCCTATGGGCTTGAACGATCTTGAAGTCTGACAGTCCTGCTATTTCCGAGAGCCAGGGTCCTAAATACTGCACCAGATTCTCTCCTTCTGACATTTTGGAAAGGCCCAAAATTCGAACATTAGCTGCACGAACTGAGTTCTCCGGTTGTTCCATGCGGCTCCGCAGGGCTGCTTGTTCCTTGAGCGAAGTGGTGGTCACTGCTAATGCTTTTCCCGCAGTTGCCTCAGCATTGTTAGACATCTCTTCCATGGCATCGAGTCGGGTTTCAACGGTCAGAAAGTGCTGTGAGAAGTGTCCATTTTTTGTACAGACTTGGTGAGCGCAGTCATCGTGACTTGTAATGAATTGAAGGAAGCCATAAGCTGCCCTGTGTCTGCCTGGGAGGATGCCCCGTCTGCATGGTCTGGCGGCCTGGTTGTGGGAGTGTGCGGGTGGAAGAAATCCTGTTTCACCATCTTTGTTTGGCCCATTTAGTCAGCCAAAGTATATTTAATGATGCAGAAGATTATATTATAGAGATCAAGATGTTTTTTCAGCAGATTGGAAATGATTTTTTAGCATTTTTGATGTTTATTGCAGAGCTTCTCCTGGAGCTCCAGCAAGTTGCTGCTTCTGGCTGGGCTGCTAGCTCTGCCCCCTTACTTAACAGATTTTAATGTTCATATAGCTCAATTGCACTTTGGTGTTAAAGGGTTAATGAAAAGGAAAGACACACACCTTATTCAAATCAAAAATAGTGTTCAGAAGACAGAGGATTCATTAAAAACTATGTTTCATGATGGAGTTACACATACCGCATTTACCAACACATGGTTGGAATTCACATTTAAAGGATTTATTATTATTCAAGTTTTTCTCATTTTTATACTTCTTATTACTACTTTTTGTCTCGGTAAAACTCTTAACTTTCATAGATCTCAACTCAAGTTTCTTTATGCTACCCAATCTGCCCACTCTCCTACTCGCTAATTCTCTCTCGCTTTCTCTTTTTCTTTTTCTGTGTTACCTGTATAGATGCAGGTAACAAAGGGGGGAAATGTAAGATATGCTTACCTACACACACGTGACATACTGTACACAAGGTATGTCATCAATACAAAGCTTACCCATGTGCGCATGATGTGCACAAGGTGCATCATGATTACCTGTATGCTCATGCAGATGATATACAAGTACATTGCCCACAGCCATAAGTGGGGATAGTCTTACACACACACACAAGCCCACAGCCATAAGTGGGGATACTTACACACACAAGCCCACAGACATAAGTGGGATAGTCTTACACACACACACAATCCCACATCTATAAGTGGGGACACTTACACGCATACTCATGTCTATAAATGGGCATTTACATCTACACATAACCCACAGCTGTAAGTGGGATAGCAACACAGACATGCCATTTACAGTACAGAGCTGAGATTTTACACTTGGGGGATACACATTTCTCATATAGCACTAGGGATGCACACATAGAGCTAGGGACACTTACATAGAGTTAGTTATAGGGTTACACATATATATAAGGCTAGGTAACACTTTATTTTTGCATATATAATATAGAAAGCAGCTCTACTAATAAGAATAACATTTACCTTACTTAGAGACAGGCTATGCAAGGCACTGCTATTGAAGGAAGACATTTGCACTACAAGTGATTGTGTGGGGATAGAATAAGCAATCTCAAATTATGTTTTTCTACAGACACATACTACTATCTGCTGCCATAATAAGTACAAAGGAAGTCCTGGAGCCCCCCTCTACAGCTAAGGTGTCATGTGCAGTCTCAGCTATAATTTATGAATAGACCTTTTAGAAAACATGATGATACATTACAAAATGTTTCATCCATAAGAACACGTCATTGACATAAGCGTATTCTTATGAGTAGAATGCTGCAAAATTGTAGCATTCAATAGGGCAACTAAGATAATACCCCATCAGCCCACCAAATTGACCAATAAAGAGTAATAGTAAGTGCGATCATTATACGCACATGAGCTGGTGTATCTATCACCAGACTAGATGTTATCAGGGTATAAAACCCCATGCACCCCATAGCCTCGCCGAGGAAAACTCAGGCAGATCCCGCATGACACTGCAGTGTATGAGAGCTTCATGGCTCCCAGGTGTGTATGTTACATAATTAGTATGTAATGTATAATGACTGTCCTATAAGGCAAGCTGGTAGGGCAATAAAAGAACCTTATGTTGCTTTTATAATTGCTTCTGTTTCTTTATATTATCCTTTCTCAGTCCTAGAATCTGTAAGAGGGGTATTGTATGTTTTGTTATAATATAGTGATCTCCTTATGTTCCCCAGAAGGGTTACATTTCCATGCAGGTAACCAAGGGTTTATTAGATCATAATAACAAAGTCAGAGGGTGTCCAACAGAGCCCAGCAAAATACCCAACAGTGCAACCCTTGGCCACAGGGAGGTAGAGTGACTTGCTCAGGGTCACCCAGTATGCAAGTGGCCATGTGGGAATCAAACCCAGGTCTACTTGGTCCCCAGGTTTACAGCTTGCTTTGTAACCACTGCCTCCTCTCCCCCTAAACATTACTACTGAAGACATTTGCATGAAAACAGGATTGCTGTGTCTCAGAGTCCAACGTATGTGTTAGGTGCCAGTTGACATGTTGGTGGGCTTTTGAAGTTTTACAGTATGAGCTGAAATGGGCTACTACATAGAGCTTCTATTAGTCTTTCTGAGCTTTCTCACCTCAATGACATAATTATGTCTCATATCGGCACCATCTTATGGCTAGATCATGGAGCTGACTTTCAAACTCTGGTGATCTTTGTTTACAAACTTAAAACATGCCAAAAATGGGTTAAACAGATATTAAAAAGGTAAGGACAACTATATTTTAAAATGGCACCCTGGCTCTAGCACACCACAATTTCAGATTTTTCAGTAAGCGACCCCCCCCAAAATTGCTGTTTAGTTGTCATTTAAAGTGAGATGACAGACTTTAACATACACCTTAAAGGAGCAGTACAGTCTGAATTTGCAAAAACATATGTTGTGCAGAGTGTTTTCATTTGTGTGTGCAGTCCTAGTGTGTCCTTCCCTCTGTCTGCTCTTGGGATTTTTTCTTATTAGCCTGCTAGTTTTGTGGCAGTTTTTTGGCCCCTGGGATCTCCATCTCAGCAAGGTTTATTGCTCTTCTTGTTTCTACAATGCCTCCTGTGCCACGTGATAGTGATGTATCCATCACTGTGGATTCAGCAAGCACTGGTTTAGAGTCAATTTACTACAGCAGACCTGTGGTATTAAGTAACTTTCCTTATTCAGTGAGCACTAATTGCTACATTTACAGTTTAGCAAATACTTGAGGGCTAACTAAATGGGTTATTCTGTAAGAAAACAGCTAGAGTCTTTACTAATTCTACCACTGATGATCTGGGGTGATTTGTGTGCTTTATATGATTGTGTGTAATTTGATGAAATGAAAGTTTTAAAGGCAAAATATTTACTCCTGCTGACTAGACCTAACGCATACATAGAAAACAAAAATATTGAATTAGAGCTATTCACTGGAGGCCAGAACATCAGGCTCTTATCTCTAGTACCTGCTGAATCAGTGATCGCAGATGCATCATAGCCACATGGGACAGGATGCATTGTAGGAAAAAGAAGAGCAATAAAGCTTACTGCAGTGGAGACCCCCAAACTACCACATAATTAGCAGGCTAATTTAGAAAAAACTCCAAATAGCAAATAAAGGGAAGAATACATCAGGACTACACATAGAAATCAAAACACTCTGCACAACATATGTTTTTGCAAATTTTGACTGTACAACTCCTTTAATGAGCAGCTGACACCTCCTGCAGAACCTTGAGAAAACTGAAAAATGCCTCCTGCATATGACATTTGAATATTTAAGTTGTTAACTATGTCATTATTTTGTGTGATATCGTATATATTGGGTGGGATATTCAGAAATGCGCCAAAGGCATGTGCAACCCCGGAGCAGTGCAAGTCAACTGTGCAATGGCGCAGTGACTGTGATATTCAATGGTTGTGCACCGCAACATGTGCCAGTGCAACATGGCTGAATATTGCAGGCACTGCACCATGGCGCAGTGAGAGGTGCACCAGGGAGCAACTAGAAAGGTGCCATAGAGTAACCAGGGATGCGCAAGGGGCAGAAGAAGATGCGACAAGGCACAGCAGGAACAGCCACAGGCACAGCAGGGAGCCAGGAAAGGGGGAAGGGGGACAGTGTGGAAAAGCAGGGGCACCAGGCCAGGAACACTGGCAGAGACATAGCCAGCACACAGGTGACCACTGCACATGGATTGCAAGCATGCAGCTGGTGGGCCCCCCTGGTGGAGTACGCAGGGCACAGGCGGCACTGACGTCCAGGGTCAGGCACCCTAGTCCACCACACACCAGAGGGCACGCGGCCGCTCAGCCAACAACAAACCACACCCTGACACATGGCACCCACCACACACACACATGGCACACTGCCCAAACTGCCAGCCCAGGGTGGCTCCAAGGCACAGCCACTGACCGAGGGGCATGCTACCACCATGCACGGACCACCCAATGACACAGGTGCACCACACGGCCACCCACCACACCACTGCAGCATGGACCCACTTGCCATCTGCAAAGCAGACATGGAAACAGAAGGGTAAACAGGTAACAAATGTAATAGAACTATAGCAACACAGCTGTACAGAAAACAATAAACAAAGGGGAGGGTAGGTGTAGGTGGGAAGGGGCAGGGAACAGAGACTGTACAGGTGGATGGTGGAAGGTAGGGGAAGGGAGGACAGAGACAGGAAGGGGGCTGGGGAACATCATGGCTGGCCAAGACCTGCCGGCACCTGGTGCCTCCCCCTGCACGGCCCCATAGCAGGATCCACCTGGTCTGGTCTGCGATTTCCATTATATGAGACATTATTAGAATTATCTGCTGCAGCAGCTGGCGGTATAATGGAAACCTGGAACCCCTCCGGACACCTATGCCAAAGGAAGGGACAGGTGATCAGTGCATGTCCAAAGCACCCTAGCCCTCCCAGTGCACAGTGGACAGTGGGAACAAATGCCCCTGGAGTGGCACTCTGGCCACCCGCAGTGGGTGGGCCTATGCCTGCCACCAACCCTGCAAGCCACATTAGTGCACAGCTTTGGAATCCGCAGCCCATGGGCCACCTGACAGCACAGCGGCAGGCAGGTGGCATGGTGCTGCAGTAGAACCGCAGCGGCACAAGTGGTAGCTGGACGCACACCCAGCCCACCAACAGCTGCCACACATGTGCAATGGCTGCTCCACGGCACCATGCACACTGCACCATGTGCTGAACACAGCTGCCATGGCACAAGGCACAGGGGACCAAAGCCATACCCCCACCCCTGCCGCCCACTTTGCACAACAATGTGGGAATGCACAGTGCCTACCTGCTCACTGTGGCACTGTGTGCACTGGTCCTGGCATACCATGCCTGCCCGGTCCTCCACCAGCAGCCAATGGGCCTGCAGAGGCCTGCTGTGGACCGCCAGATGCTTTCACTGCCCTTGCTCTCCTCCGGTCTTCAGGTCCTAGGATGGGAACACAGACAGGCACACATCAGAACACAGCCACAGCATGAGCCTACTGCCTTCACCCCCCCCAAGCACAGAGTGCACCCCAGCCTGGCATGGCTGCAGGACAGTGACGCAGTGTACCCAGTGACTGGCAATGCTAAGCCACAGGGCACAGAATAACAGGCCCCCAGGCATGGCATGCAGCCCTGCCTGCCCCATGGAACAGTGGACATGCATGGATGCAGTCGGAGCCCACTTACCTAGCCGTGGCATGGCCCCCCTCCGGATGCATGCCTGCAGCACCCTCAGCATCTCTGGGTCCCTTCTTAACAGGTCCCCATACCAGTGGCGACACTGCTTCCTTCTACACTGCATACCGGTGGCCTGGATGAACCCATCCACAATGTTCTGCCACACCTCGGTCCTGGATCTGTTGAGCTGCTGCTGGCCAAATAGGCTGGCAGCATGGGGCTCCACCTGGGCCACCAGGTTCACCAGCTTGACCTGGCTCCAATTACGGGAATGGGGCACTGGCAAGGCAAGGCAAGGCAAAATTTATTTAAAAGACGCCCAATCCCAGAGGCTCTGGGCCCCATACAAGCATTTAAACAAACATATTTAACATAAAAGAATATAAATTCACATATAAATACAAATCAATACAAAAATTTTTAAACCTTACAATAAATCCATCTCTAAACATTAAATGCCTTAGAGTAGAAGAAAGTCTTTAGCTGGGCCTTAACATCCACCGTTGAAGCCTCTCTGACCATAGTCGGTAAAAGAATTCCACAGAACTGGGGCTCGACACTAAAAGCTCTATCGCCAGCTGTTTTCAGCCTAGTTCTGGGAATGGTCAATAGGCATTCATTCGATGAACGAAGAAGACGCGAGGAGAGGGCAGGTGACAGAAGGTCTAACAGGTAGCCAGGGCCCTGTCCATGTAGGGCCTTATAGGTGAGAAGACCCACCTTAAAGAGGACTCTCCACCTGACCGGCAGCCAGTGCAATTCACGCAGAACTGGTGTAATGTGACAGAACTTTTGCTGCCCTGTCAACAATCGGGCAGCTGCGTTTTGCACCAGCTGTAATCTTCGTAGAGATCCTCCCGTGACCCCGAGATAGAGCGCATTACAGTAATCAAGCCTAGATGTGACTAAGGCATGTATCAAAGTAGGGAGGTCCAGAGACGGAACAAGGGGTTTAATTCTGGCAATGTTTCTGAGATGGTAAAAACAGGTATGAACCACAGAGGATATTTGGTCCTCCATGGTTAAATCTCTGTCCAGAATCACGCCAAGATCGTGCACCCGAGAGGAGGCCTTCAATGGCACAGACCCTAGGACAAGCCCAGTTTCTGTGTCAGAGGCCATCCTATCACGAACTCTGTTCGACTCACTACTAATACCTCCGTCTTATCAGGGTTCAGCCGCAACCAGCTAGAGGCCATCCAGTCGTTGATCTCAGCCAGACAGATGTTAAGTACGTCCACTGCATTGGATGTTCCTGGGGCAAAGGAAAAATATAGCTGAGTATCATCGGCATAGCAATGAAAACTCAAGCCATACTTCCTAATGATCCCACCCAGAGGCAGCATATACACTGCGAACAACATTGGAGCCAAAACTGATCCCTGAGGAACTCCACAGAGAAGCAAACTGGGTATAGATGAGAAATTTCCCATCATAACCCGCTGCCTCCTGTTAGTTAGAAAGGACTCAAACCATTTGATAACATTACCGGTGAGTCCACATAGATCCCCAAGGCGAGCAAGCAGCACACAATGGTCCACAGTGTCAAAAGCTGATGAGAGATCAAGGAGAACAAGAACTGTCTTGTCTCCTTGATCTCTAGCCCTGAGTAGGTCATTCTGCACCCGAACAAGTGCAGTTTCAGTACTATGTCTGGCACGAAAAGCCGACTGGAAAGGTTCATACAACTCGTGAGAACTGAGGTGTTCTTCCAATTGAAGCGCTACCACTTTCTCAATAACCTTTCCTAAAAATGGAAGGTTAGAGATTGGACTGTAATTTGCCATGATCTCCGGGTCCAAAGATGGCTTCTTTAAGAGGGGTCTTACCAGAGCCTCCTTCAAGGCATCCGGAAAGACACCCTCAGACAAGGAACACCGTATAATCATGGCAAACACCGGGCCAACAGAGCCAACGCATCTCATTAAGAAACGCGTTGGCACTGGGTCCAGTTCACAAAAGGTGTGCCTCACATTGGTTACCACCTCAATAACCTCACTATCCTCCACTGGTCTAAACTCTCCCCAACCAGATGGAGTGCACTCAGAACACATCAGACGATCACTGCCAGCTATAACATTTCTGGCTGAAGGAACCACCCGCCGGATCGCAGACACCCTATCCGAAAAGAACTGAGCGAAATCCTCACAATCCGTGTTGGAAAAAACCCTTCCGGGCTGCAGACAGACAGGGATGTAAAAGTCTGTCGACAGTCCAGAAGAGTGAGGCGGTTCGGTTCTTTCCGCAGCAATCTCCCTAGACAAAAACACTGTCTTCTTATGGTTAATTGCCTCTGATAGCCAACATAGTGGGCACGCAGGGCCAGTTTGTCTGCATCCAGACGGGATCTCCTCCAGCAGCGCTCCAATGTCTAACCCAGTCTCTTCATCTCCCTGAGCTCACCATCAAACCGTGGTGACCTCAAGTAAGAAGTCCTGGGTCGTACACGGACAGGTGCGAGGGAGTTTATGGTGTCGGATAACACCTCATTATATGTGTCAACTCTGACCACAACACCTCCCGCGCATGCATCACCCACTCTAGACAAATCTGCTGCCGCCAAAAAACCCTCAGGGGTCAAACCCTGTAAAGGGCGACAGCAGATCATCTCAACAGGGGAAGGGCTTATGGCGGGAGCCCCAAGCGTGAACTGAACCGTGCAATGATCAGACCAGATAACTGGATTCACCTTAAGATCGCTAATATCAAGTCCCAGTGAGAACACCAGGTCCAACATGTGGCCATCCCGATGAGTCGGTAAAGTAACTACCTGTGTCAAACCAAGGGGAGGACATGATCCGGGAAAGTTCATAACCGGGTCCATGATTCACATCGTCGAACCAAACATTGAAATCCCCCAGAAAAACACATCTGGGGGATTCCAATGATGCAACGGCAACGAAATCTGCAACCTCCTGCAGGAACTCTCCCATCAACCCAGAAGGGCGATAAATAAGAAAGACCCTGCAGCCCGCACCTGGTCCTCCCCGGATGGCCACACATTCAAATGAACCCGGAGCTCTCATTGGGTGCACGGTAAAGGTCAGGCTGGATCTAAAACAGATGGCTACACCGCCACCCCTGCGCTCCACTCTGGGACAGTGCACCACGGTATACCCGGGGGGGGGGACCGCAGCCTCAAAAATTGGGCCCGCATTGTCTCCCACCCAGGTCTCCGTGATAAACGCCAGATCAACCGACAAAATCGTGGCATGGTCCCACAGCAATGTAGCAGGCCAAAATGGTGCCCAGTAACGCACGTGCACAACATGCTCGGGATGCGTGCCTCGCACAGAAATGTGCTGCATGTGGCAATCGCGCATCTCTGGGGATGTGTGGCATGGATGTAACCACACTGGCATGTGGGACAGAGGTCCCTGGGGGGGCATAGGGCAGGGTGGGGGTCAGGGGTCAGCATGCGCAATGTGTGCATGAGCGCTATTGGGCCAATGACGCATGTTGTGCAATAGGGCCGTGAAGGCTTCATGCCTCATGGGCCCAATAGCACCAGAGTGCCACAGGCCCAATAGTGCCCGAGCACCATGGGCTCTATAGTGCCCGAGTGCCATTGGCCCTATGGCACCCGAGCTCCATAGGCCCAATGGCACCCGAGAGCCATAGGCCCAATAGCGCCCGAGCACCATAGCCCCTATAATGCCCCACCATGCCATAGGGTCCATGGCACATAGGGCACGATGGCCCCAATAGCACACCTAGCGCATGCTGCGCAATAGGCGGTAGCATATGCCGTGCCACATGCACGTTGGTGAGTGCGTACTGCACATGTCATGGCATTGTGTAATGACATGCGCTGGAGCAAGTCCATTGCGCAATGCGCAAGAGCACGATATTCAGCCATCATATGCAGATTAGCTCATCAGCCTATCTGCGGTGCAATGAGGACATTTGCATGTCATTACAGCTGCGCATCGGCTCATTTGCATGCGATGCGCTATAAAAGCACCACACAACAGCACAGGCCATGGACCGGTATTGCAACCATCAGAGGTAAGTTGCGCCTGCCGAGGGGATGGCCAGCACAGGGTGCTAGATGGCTGGGTTTGGCCACTGCAGCCACTAACCACATGTCCATGTCCAAAGGTAGCATTATGTCCGAGCATGAGAAGGGTGAGGAGCATGGGCTTGGCTGGAAGGGCAGGCCCAACTTTATGAGAGCAGAGGCAGATGCCCTGTTCAAGGCATACCTCAACAGGGAGTCTTTGCTGAGTGGCGCCACTGGCACACCCCAAGCCAGTGCCATGGCCTGGGAGGAGGTGGCGGAGGCCGTGAACCAGCAAGGCAGCTACCAGTGGTCTGCACAGGAGTGCAAGAAAAAGGTGGGCACCGACAAGTGTCGGATAAAGGAAAAGATGGTGGCCATTTGGGCCACCAGGTTGGCCAGAGGTGGGGGCCAGGCCACCGTGCCACAGCTCACGGTGCAGGAGGAGCTGGTGGTGGCCACCATGTGGTGTAGTGCAGTCAAGGGTGTGCCGGGTGGTGGCTTCCAGACTGGAGGGAGCCCATCACTGCATGGTAGGTATGGCAGGCAGGCGGGCAAGGGGGAGGGGCCTGTTGAGTCAGCAGCTCTAACACATCTGTGTTCCCTTACAGCACCAGCTTGCTAGCATGCAGTGGTAGGGGCACCTGCAGCTGTCGTGGGAGCCCGCCCAGCCCCAGAGGACCAGCCATCCACCTCCACAGGCATCAGGGGGCCCGATAGGCTGCAGCACACCACCGCCATCCAGCCGGATGTCCCGGGCGTGGTGGTGGACGAGGCCCTGGCTATGTTCCAGCAAGACACCAGCCACGGTATGCTCTGTGTGAAGACACAGATTGGGGTGGGGTCTAACACTGATGATGATCTGACCATAGTCCTGGACGATGGGGGTCATGTCGGAGGGGAGACACCCATACCAAACACCAGCACTGGCAGCATGGCCAGTGGCCTGCTGGCAGTGGAACAGCTGCACACCACTGCCCCGGTACTGCTGTGTGCGCAGCACAGTGACGCAGGGTGGCGGGGCATCCGCACAGGCACTGGCCAGTGCACAGGGGCTGGAGGAGTGGCAGCAGCAGATGGATGAAGACACTGGGAGGCCGGGTGCCACATCTACCACCACCACAGCGCCTGCCATTGCCCAACCCCATGAGGACCCCACTGTGCAGCACCCACCTGAGTGGGGGGCTTGCAGCTCGGCCGTACGACACTGGTGGGTCAGCACCATGCCCATGCATCCAAGGGCGCCGAACTCTTGGCCGAGCACACCTGATTGCTGCAGGCCTCCGTGGAACAACAGGTGCAGCTCGTGGCTGGGGTGCGGGTACTCCGTGCAGAGAGGTGCACCAGGCAGCTGAGCAGCATGAAAGGGGCACGTGCAGGTCCTGGAGGCCAATCAACGCCTGTGGGAGGACACGACTGTGGTCCTGGACCACATTGCCAATGCGATCTCAGTCAGCCTTGCCCCACTGGCTGCCACAGGACATGACTGACTGCCACAGACACCACAGACTGCAATATCCACCCCACAGCCCCGGTGCAGGGTGACCCCAACTGTGTCAATGCCGGGCTCAGCTGTAGGCATCCCAGGCACACCTGGTGTGGGCCTGTTTGGGAGCCTGCATACCCCTGTGAGAACCCAGTCGTGGTCCCACAGTCCCACCCCTGGGGGCAGTTGCAGCCCCCCCAGTGGCTGCCATGCAGCCTGAGTCTGCTGGACAGCTGAGGCACGGCTATCCCCATGTCCGTGGTGGCAGTGTGTCTGCTTGGCGGACCTGATGTGCATGCCTCCCTGTCTGCTGTCTGCAGCCACCGCCCTGTGTGCACATGGGTGTTGTGTGTGTGTGTGTGTGTGTGTGTGCATGGCATGGTCATAGCAGCTGTGTGGTGCACCACATGCTGCCCATTTGTGCACCTTCCTGGCCGCTGGTCCATGTGGCATGTGCGTGATGATGTCTTCTCAACACTGGTTGTGCATGTGCACCGGTGCCCTGCGTCTGATCGATGCCACGCACTAGTGCCTGGTCACGTGCCTGCGGGTGCCACTGTGTGGGTGTGTGTGTGTGATGCTGTGCAGTGCTGTGTGGTGTGGTGTTGCATGTGACTGTATGGCACTGCCCCGCCACTGTCCCACACCTGTATGTACATGGTCTTGGCCATGCCCACACATGGCTATGTGCCCTGCCTCTGTGTCGGTTCTGTGCATGGGTGTTTGTCCACCTATCTGCATGCACCGTAGTGTTCCTGTGCTATTGTGTCTCACTGGTGGCATGCCAGCCACATGAGCTGGGGATCCTTCCGCCCAGGGAGGGCTGCCCACCACCTCCCAGCCCATCACTCACGTCGTCCCCACTGCTGTTCTCCTCATTGGACTCGACAGCTATCCCATGGTCAATGTCCATGTTGTGCACCATGCAGCAGGCCAGGAATAGGCCGCAGGCTTTTTAGGGGCTGTATTGTAGGGCACCACCAGACCTGTTCAGGCAACAGAACCATGCCTTCAGCATCCCAAATACACACTCTATGATGTTCCACGTGCTGGTGTGTGCCTCATTATACTTCTCTTCTGCTGGGGATGACGGGCACCGGTAGGGGATGAGGAGCCAGGGCCTGAGTGGGTTGCCACTGTCACCTGTGTGGGGGGACAGAGAGAGAGAGAGAGAGAGAGGGGGTGAGAGGGTGAGAGGGTTAGCCCGGTGACCCCTGTCACTGTGCCCAATGCCCCTCCCAGATGCACACAGCGGTCCTCCTGCCCTGGACGCCCCCCTTCCATGCCCTGCTGTATCCAGCTGCCTGTGGTCTCACCATGCTCACCCACTAGGTGTCCTGTGGGGATGTCCCCACTCTCGAACCTGTGGCACAGTGCCGATCTGTGTCAGATGAAGGTGCCATGTGCTCCCCCAGGGTGTGTGACACAAACATTGGTAATACACCCCCTGGCATCATACACCACCTGGCAGTTGATACTGAGGTAGCCCTTTCTGTTGATGTAGGCTACCCCTCTGCACCAGGTGGCATGCGGATGCCTACATGGGTGCAGTCGATGGCCCCTAGCATGCCAGGCATATGTGCTACCCTGTGGAACCCCTGCATGGTTGCTGTATGCTCCGCCTGTGTGCTGGAGAAGTGGATGTGTTCTGCAGCATGTGGCAGCAGGGCATTGAGGAATTGTGTGAGGAGCCATGACATGGCCGACTGGGTTATGCCTGTGGTGTCCCCTGTTGGTCTCTGGAAGGTGCCCGTGGTGAGCAGGCACATGACAGCTATTACTTTTGTCTCCACTGTCAGGGCATGGCTCCTTCTAGTGGGTGCCTGCATCTTCTCACTGCACAGCTCACAGAGCTGCCTCAGAATCACCTGGTTCAGGCAATACTGGCCCACGATCTCTGTGTCAGCGTGGCTCTCGAAGCTGATGCAGGGCCAGTGACGCCTGTTCCGGGCGTACCACCGATGGGCCCTTCCACGGCCATGTTGCTCTGCCTCCTGCTTCCTCACACCCCTCATTATGGCCTCTATCTGGAATGCCACACTGTCCATGACCTCTGTTGTCCTGTCACCCCCTGAGCGTCCAGCTCCACTGGCCCCCTGGCTCTGTGGGGCAGTGCCTGTCGCTCGGCAGGACCCCCTCCTGCATGTCCTGCTCTTGGCTGGGTTCTGCATGCTGGCTCTGTCACCCACCCCGGTGGGTGTCTGTGTCACTCTCCTTGGGCTTGGTGGCTCTGTTGGGCACTCACTCTCTCCCTCTCCCTCAGTGGGCCTCCTTGTGTGACACACTCCCTCTCACTCTCTCTCTCTCTCTCTCTCTCTCACATACTCTCTTTCACTTTGTCCTTCTCTTCCTCTCCCTGTCTCCCTCTTCCTCTTTCAGATGGCCTGTCTGTCTCCCACTGTCCTGCTCCCCTCTGGCACAAGTGCTCTCCTCCGACTTGCTCCCTGGTTTTATAAGCTCAAGTCTGCTCCACACAACTGGCAGTTGCTCCTTGCTTGCACCACTGCTCGGCAGTTGAATATCATGCTGTGCCACACATTCATGGGTCCGCCCCTGCCCTTGCGCATGTATGCATTTCTATTGTGCATTGGCGCACTGCCACTTGTGCTGGACAGTTGCTCCCACTGAATATCACTCTATGGCACATCTCCGCAGTTGTGCATGGCGCAACCCTGTTGCGCCATGCGCAACCACTTTGAATATCCAGGCCTCTGTATTTTACTGTGTTTGCTGAGACCAGGGTTACCCTTGAAAATGGAGATGTTGTGCTCAAGGCTTCTTCTGGAAATAAATATAAAAAAATACATATTTGGGTACAGTCCAGCTTACATTTGACATTTCCTCTTATTGCTCAGCTCATTTACAGGAAAACTGGATATTTGTTCCTTGAGAGTTCTTCAGTTCCTATTGTATGTTCCCCATATGATGTCATCATGCTTGGCTTGTGACATCACGGTTATTTCCATGGCAACAAACTGTGATGTTACAACAGAGGATTTCTGACTTCAAGGAAGGAACTGGTTGCATGAGCAGATGAGTCACCAGTGGCTCAACAGGTTGCACGCTTATCTCTGAGGCTGGAAAATCAGAAAGGTAGGTGTTCTAGCCATACTAGCCCCACACCAGGAACCTGGGGTATAATCCCAATACAGAAACTGTTGTGCAGCATCCCCAGGGGTGCTGCACTTTTAAAGTGCCATCTTTCAGATGACACATTAAACTGTCTGCCTGTTCTGCTGGTTGTTCAGGACTTTAAAGATCCCATGGCACTTCCAAGAAACAGTAGGAGAGGTTTTTATTTGAAAAAAATCATACAACACGTAAGGACAAATTTATCACAACAAACTGAAAATGACATATGCAGAGATCAGCAAAAACAACTGCAGCAGAAAAAATGAGCCTTGCAATGTACACAATTAGGAAAAAAAAATAAAGAAGGCACTACCCATCACCTCAAGTCACCCAAAACAAAAAATGTGCCCAAAGTGAAGTTGGTCGACTATCATCAAGTGACTTTACCTCATGCAAATAAATATTTTTCATTTGTGTCTGAATAAAGCCAAACACTTCCCGTTGAGACAAAAAATGCTGTTGCAACAGAAATTGACATCTTGCCTGCCAAATATAATACTTTATAAATCCACAGAAAAGTCATAAAGTACTGGGATAAAAAGTCTTCCAGGATTCCAGTGAAAACAGGACACTGCAAGCTCCATTCTAGCCGATCCCAAAAGGCCAGTGCATAGGGGTATGTAAGAAAGAGGTGCCCCTGAGTTTTTGAGGAAGCTGGTTACAGGGATCTCTAGAACAGAAACAATCAGTAGCAGATTTACGTTTATGGTTGTCCCTAGCACCCAATCTTTCATGACAGGACAACTAGACAGTGTCACAGATGTACTTAGGCACCCTGGGATCAGTCAGTTGGTGAAGCACATGCTGAATGGACTGTCCAGCACCCTTAGGGAATTGAGCCTTTTAAAAAAACTACAGTTGCATAATCCAGTCATACAATGCATTTCTGTGTCAAGTACTAAGGGTTCCCACATGTATTTTCCACACTCTTACCTTTGCCAATGCAGAGGAGATATAGCGTGGGATCTGAGCCTTACGTAACTTGGTATGGAAAGGCCATTTCTCCTTTTTCCAGAGGGAGAGGACAGGAGTGAGCCAGGATCTGTATCAAGTAAGCCATAGTAATGTGTTATTCTGAAATAAAAGGGTAAAATTAGTGGTGAAAAATAAAGAAGAAAAGAAAACTACAGGGTTCACGATATCTAAGCCCAATTTGATAACAGGTAAATAAGTAGTTTGTCCTTTTATGTGGGTTTAACCTGCTCCCCCAAATAACCCGGAAAAATACACTATGGAGCCACACTTCCTGCTCCCAGGGAGATGGGGGCAGGAACTCAGATGCAAAAGTAAGGGGATAAGAAATGTTTTAACCAAATATACTCACTTTAGTTTAATGCATTGAAGACAATTCCAAGCAATAACCTTCCTGTCACAGACAGCAAGACGTTTCTCCCAATTAAGTATATACATATTCCCTGGAAAAAACTGTACCCCAAGAATGTCAACCACTGGGATAACAGGAACATTGCACACGTGAGTCAACCCTAGGTCAGCAGTGTGACCAAGACAGATCGCCTTACTTTCATGCAGATTAATCTGAGCCCCCGCGACTCTTGAGAAAGATTGCATTACTAACATAGCTGCTTGACAAGCAGGCTCAGTAGCTGCAAATATACAGAGATTGTCTGCGTAGGCCAGGACCTTAAGGGGAGGGGTATCAGGATATAACCTAAGGCCCTGTACAACCATGGTCTAGGAGAGTTTCCTGACCAGGATATCCATATAAAAGACATGTAATAAGAGGCTAAGGGGACACCCTGTCATACCCTTCTTACAAAAGGAATCTTAGTTCCCACACTGCCATTTATCAGTAGGTGGAAATGTGCTTTGGAGTACAGTAAACTAATCCAATCAATGAACATCTCCAGGATGCCATGGTGTGTCAGTACCTTGCATAAATAGTCAAGTGGGATTTTATCAAATGCTTTTTCCTGGTCCATTAGTACAAAACCATGCAAAAAACTAAGGTTGCTCCTCTTGAAGACTTCCCTAGTGATAATTAGATTATCCCATGTTAATCTGCCTAGTACAGCACAGGTCTGATAATGAGCAATGACCTTTTGCACTATATTGCCCAACCTAGCACAAAGAATTTTTGTCAATATCTTGATATCCGCATTAAGCAGAGAGATGGGCCTCCACTTGCCTATGTCCAGTCCATCCCCTTTTTTATGACGAAGAATCAGAAAGGCTTTTGCCATATCTTCTGTGATTCTAAGACTGTCCAACATGTCATTAAATAACACCAACAAAATAGGTGTTAGCAGAGCTCCATAGGCCTTATAAAACTCATTACTGAGGCCCCCCGGATCAGGTGCCATGCCAGTTTTCAGGCACCCAATAACCCTCTGAATTTCAGAGAGAGAAATAAGTATTGTCAATTCAGTTACATCAGACGGGGCAAAGGACGCCACAGCGTGTTGGGATAAAAACTGCTGTATGGTGTCCAGCCCCACATGGGGTTCCTCAAAATCAGTCTGTAACTTCCGAGTGATGACATCTAAGATGTTTGTGAAGTTGGTAAGAATAACTCCTTGTGGATCCTTCACATCCATCCATAGCTTCCCGTGAGCTCACTCCTGACAGTCCTTAAATATGTCCAAGGAATGTCTTGACCCTTGCATCCCTATAGTCTGTTCAGCCTTCAGAGAGGTAGCACTGTCATATAGAAACGTCCTCATTTCCTGATTTGCTTGCGAGATCTGCTGAGTGAGAGCGGCGTCCCCCCGCATTTTGCAAGGAAATAAGATGGAATAATTATGCTCTGAGATGTAAAAACCTGAAATAATCTGATCTCCCTTTGGCCCGCCCTATTTTTAAAAACAAGAATTTTAGTCCCTGTTTTGTGTTTTGCCACCAATCCCAACCGAATCATACCAAACCTCTACTGTTGCCCGGGCCTTTAAAAATTCTTCAGTCTGCTACAAAATATCAGCATCTCATAAAACAGAATTATTAGTATGCCAGTAACCCGACCCCAAGTTGTTGGACTGTAAACCACCCAAGGTTGTCACTTCAAAATGGTCAGAGGTCGCTGTAGGAAATACCTTGGCTGTACTGACAGTCCAGTGCTGGGACACAAAAACATAATCAAAACAAGAGGATAGTGTTCCTCTGTGGTAGGTGTTCTCCACTGTGGTCCATTTACTTCTGTAGGCATCTGTCAATCCTGCCACATTCAGAATATTCCTTAGAGCCATAGTATCACAGTACAACTTTGCTGTATACCCAGTTTTATCCCCGAAGCCTAGTGGACAGTTAAAATCCCCACCCAAAATTATCTTCCTATTCATGTGTAAGTAAGACTGGACCAATTTAAATAACTGAATTCTAGTGGTCTTGGTTTGTGGGGCATAGATCACCCAAAGCCTGATAGCTTGCCCTTGACACAGCATATCCAATAAAAGAGCCCTTCCAGGGTCAATGTCAATTGCTTTTTGGATTTGAAAAGAAAACGATTTAAAAAGTATCCCCACCCCTGAACAAGGGTCTTCACCCAAAGACCATATGGAGGGGCCCCACGTCTAGGCCTTCTGGGTTTGGTGAATATCCGTGGTCGAATTGAGACACGTATCCTTTAAAAGAACAATATGGGCCTGGGATCAAGATAGGGAAGCAAAGGCAATGCTTCTCCTAGTATGATTTTTTTATGCTATTAACATTCAGAGATAAAACAGTAATGTTTTCCAAAGAAAGCAGCTCCATTAGCAGGAAATGAGGGAAGACAGAAAGTCCATATTAAGAATTTTTCTTCCTGGTCCTCTCCTTGAGTTTCAGCCAAGACGAAAAGTCACCCTCCATATCACAGTGGCCCCTCTGAGAAGAAGCAATAGAGGAGGCCTCTGAATCTCCTCCCTCATCCTCCATATGGTGCTGAAGAGCAGTAAAGGCATTCTGAAGCTCCACGCCATCCATTGTTGCCAATTTCTTTTTATGGGCACTCCTAGTACATCTCCATTTCCCCATCACCATTTGATAGTCCTCCAGGGGCACCAGAGGGTGTGGGAATAGATACAGCTGGCACTGTCGACCCATCCCCCACAGGGTCCTCAGCAGTGGCACCTGAGTGGGCAGTGGAATCGGAAATGGGATCAGGCCCATCACCAAGTGGAACCTGGAAAGGCTCGGTGGTGGCCACCAGGGCAGCTTCTGGCTCAGCTTGTTCTGAGACTCGGGAATTGAATTCCAAATTACCCACAGTAAGAGAAAGTGATAAGTCCATAGGCTGGTGGGTAGCCAGCATAGAGAAACCCACTGCAGGAGATTGTACTCAGGCTTGCTTCGCTTGTGCCTCATGCATCATATCATTCTGGTTGTAGATAGTACCAGTGTTCTGAGCCACTTGGGGCATTGGAGAAACAAGTGACCGGGCTCCTCACAAAGGCTGTATTTAGTAGGATTAGGGCAAAAGGAACTTCAATGGTCAGATTGCAAACTAAAATCGCAAACTACTGCATTGCAGACATTACTGAGATGGGAGAGAGAACCACACCTATGGCATGTTTTTAGTTGTCCTGGGCAAAAACAAAACCCTAGGTACTTGCAAAGATAAAAGCAGCTAGGTAGGTGCTGAGTACCAGTGTTAGAAGACCATAAGTGACTTTGTATTTTCCATCCCTCTGTCCAAATGTTTTCCACATCCAGAACAGGGAGAGGTCTGTCAATGACGTCAGCTCTTTGCTTGACCCAGTAAAGAATATCTGAGATATGGACGCTCTCATTTCAGAACAAGATGGTAATGATCTTTACAGTAGGTTTTGTCAAGGGTATGGCAAGGAAGGGGGTCCAGAGGGGTGTAAGTTTAAGTTGGTGGAATTGTTTCCAAAAACATTCCAGTTGCTGGGCAGTATTGAAACTGACATCAAATATAATATCTCCATGGTGAAAAAATGAATGGAATCATTGACCACCTTGCAGGCAACAAACACCCTATCCGGGGCCTCCTCTAGGCCACCCTTGTATATAAGATAAACTGTGCTTCACCTTGTGGTAGGCCTCCCAAGCTTGGAAAACAGATCAGACATTTGAAAATTCAGATTGCCCTAAGACCTAGTAGCAGAAGAATTTAGGACACTTGAAGTACTGGCAGTGTGAGGTAAAGAACTTCCCCAAGGGGGGGGAGTGCCACCGGGATGTGTCCCAATGTAGAAGTGGGACCAGGTGGAGCCTCCCTCACTCCCTGCTCCATAATGTCAGCCCACGATGTATGGGAGGAACCGGTGGTGGCAAAACCACTGACTGCTCATCATCCAGCAAAGGGACCTGTTGAAACTTAGTGGCAACAGAAACTTCCTCTGACTTCAAAATAGCAGCACACGAGTCCGGAACAGACAGTAGAATCAGGTTAGCAGACTGACCAGCAGGATTCAACCCTAGATCCCCAGCCACATCAAAATCATTAGAAGAAACAGACTGAGTACAGGCTGTGTTAACTGTAACTAACACCACAGCAGGGGGATCAGAACCAGTGCTCACCCTCTCCAAATCCGAGTCCACAACAGGTGTTGAAGCAAGATGAGGCAGAGGAAACTTCCTGATCCTACTTCTAAGAACCCTAATGTCATGACTGAGGTAGGAGCCTCGCCTGGATTCCAATGAGTGCCATTTGTCGATTTCTGCCATCCCACTTCTGAAAGTGCTCTGTCTGATGACCATGGGCCTCCTGCCTCTCCTCGATGTAAACTTTCTCTTACCAATTGCTGAACCTCAGGAGATTGAGGAATAATCTCTGCTGCCAATATAGCTTGATGATCTGAGTGCTCCAGTAGTGCCGCACCCCATAGTCCAACAAAAAGGCCAGGATGCATGGGGCCATCATCCAATACCATGTCTTTAACTGATAGCATTTTAAGCAGCCATGCCCTCCATTCCTTCCGATCAGAAGGAAGACTCAAAATATTAGAAAAGGTGTCCCCGATTGTAAATCCGATCCACGAGCAGACTGGGAAATCCACACAGGTGAGTTCTCACCAGTCTGGACGTCTCCATTTTTCTCATCCTTTGGTCGAAAACTGTGCACTGAATTAGATGCAGCCGTAGAAAAATCTGTGCTCACGGGGCCAAGATCACAGCTCCAAGCCCTGCCATCCTGTCCACCTCCACCTCTGGAGTCATCAGTCATACTGCCTATTGCAGTACACAGTAGTGCCCCCAACCAAAGAGTAGGGGAATTTTTTATTGCATATTCAAAACAATCATTTATACAGAAATTCATACTAAAGAAAACCAAATCAAAACAGTAAAAACATACAGTTGTATGTGTAAACCCATCCATATCACTATATATATATATATATATATATATATATATATATATATATATGCAATGGGGTGGAGATAAACAGAGTGTGATAAATCCATTTATCTAAGTAGGCGTGTACATAAATAAGGGATATACAATGGTGAGCTGTCAGATAAATAGTTTATCTACACAAGTGCTGTTTGACCTCGGGTAACCTCATGAGTGGCGTAAGCCATGAGTGAGATGTATGAGGTCAAACAGCACGCGTATAGCTAAATCATTTATCTGACAGCTCACCATTGTATATTTCATGTATGCAATAGGGATGCTTTCTGTCAGTACAGGGACATTTGCTATTGATTGTTTATCTTTTTTTGCTTGTGTTTGTCAAAAAAGTGAACAAAAAACTGCATTTTCTGCTCTTTTTTGCTAATTATAAAAAAATCTATAAGGTATCTATAAATGAAATACCACTCCTTTTGTAGATAATTTTGTGCTGCACAACTTTCATGCTCACAGCACTATACTATCTTTTTTCATTTTAAAGTTATTTGCATTTGAATATAGTTAGTACTGGTACTGAGGTTGAACATTCTAAATGAGTACCGGAGTGATTGTGACATATCTACTATGTACTGTATATAAATCTGTGATGAAGCATCTACTATGTGTATAAATGTAAAATTTTGAATTTATCTCATAGTAGCTCAGATTTATCACATAGGATTTATGTCCACACCTATTGCATAAATTTCATTTATGTATACAGTGCTTATGTCATCAGCCATTTATCCACCCAGTGCTTATGTCATCAGCTGTTTATCTGTACAGTGCTTATGTCATTTAGAATGTTTGGCCTCAGTAGCAGTATTAACCATATTCAAATGTGAATAACTTTAAAACGAAAAATGATAGCATGGTACTGTGAGCATGAAAGTTGTTCGGCACAGAACTATCTACAAAATAAGTGGTGTTTCATTTATTGATACATTTTAGATTTTTTGATAATTAGCAAAAAACAGCAGAAAATTCTTTTTGTTTTTCATTTTGTCTGGAAAAAATGTAAATAACTTTAAAATGAAAAATGATAGCATGGTACTGTGAGCACAAAGTTTATTCAGAACAGAAATATCTACAAAATGAGTGGTGTTTCATTCATAGATACTTTTTAATTTTTTCATAATTGGTGAAAAACAGCAGAAAATCCAATTTTTATACACTTTTTCATCAAACAAATGCAAATAACTTAAAAACAAAAAATGATAGTATGGTACTTTGATCACAAAAGTTGTTCAGCATAAAAATATCTACAAAATGAGAGGTGTTTCATTTCTAGATTCCTTTTATATTTTCTATAATCTGCAAAAGATGGCAGAAAACTTAATTTTTATTCACTTTTTGGATAAACAAATGCCCCATACAAAAGCAAAAACAAAAGAATTGCATAAATGGAATATGCAATAGAAAACTTGTGTAATGAATAATTTATCTGCACTCGAGCAGTTTGACCTCAGACTCCTCATTCATGGCTTATGCCACTCGTGAGGTTACCTGAGGTCAAATTGCTCTTGTGCAGATAAACAATTCATTACACTTGCTTCCATTGCATATCCTAGATATAAATTTATATATATATATATATATATAAATATAGGACATCTAATGGTGAGCTGTCAGATAAATGCTTTATCTACACAAGTACTGTTTGACCTTGGGTAACCTCACGAGTAGCGTAAGGCACGAGTGAGGTGTCCAAGGTCAAACAGCACAAGTGTAGATAAATCATTTATCTGACATCTCACCATTGTATATTTCATTTATGCAATAGGGATGCTTTCTATCAGTGCAGGAACATTTGGTTTTGACTGTTTATCTTTATCTTAAATGATAATTTCTGCGAGTTTCGGTTAACTTTCCTAGAGTATGTCAGCCTAGCATAGTAGTTGCTATTAAATGAAACACCACTCATTTTGTAGAAAACTTCCTGCTGAACAAATGTCATGCTCACAGTACTATGCTACCTTTTTCCTTTTAAAGTTATTCACATTTGTTTGTCAAAAAAGGGAAAAGAAAACTGAATTTTATGCTGTTTTTGCTAATTATAAAAAAAAAACTAAAAGGTATCTATAAATGAAACACCACTCATTTTGTAGATATATTTGTGCTGAATATTTTTCGTGCTCACAGTACCATGATATCATTTTTTGTTTTAAAGTTATTCACATTTGTTTGTCAAAAAAGTGAACAACAAATGTAATTTTCTTATTTTTTTTGCTAATTATAAAAAATTTATAAGGTATCTATTAATGAAACACTACTCATTTTGTAGATAATTTTGTGCTGAACAATTTTCTCCCATTATCCTATTCCTCAGCTTCTTTACACATGTGATGGGGTGAGAGATAGGGCCGACGACTCCAATGCGCACCCCGATGTCGGTTGGGGGGGTGGGCTGGAGGGGTCCAAGGGGGGCTTTCAACCCTAACACCAAATTTCCTCACTTTTGTCACTGTGGAACAACCTTAACTGATGCATTAAATGGAGTTTTTTGCCTCTAATATATATATCATAGGAAGGGTTGAGTAGGCACTTCTATGTTAAACTCAAAAGTTTGCACGTTAATAACTTTGGACCTGTTCAATGGATTTGCATTAAATTTGGTATGCACGGTGGGGCATGGCAGATATCTTGCTTTGCCAAATTTTGTTTCAGTTTGACTTACGGTTTTTGCACACCAAAATGCTGAAAAATGCACTTTTCGCCAGTTTTGTGGGCAATTTTTCAAATTTTGTATGTGGTGCTGCACGGCCGTTGTGTGCCATGCTGCTCTGTGACTTAGCTCACCTGAAAAAGCTTCAGTCAAGGAACATGCCGCTTTTCGTTTGGTGAAAAAATATTAAGTTATTAAACTTTTAAGTTCCCATTATAAGTTAATGGGAAAATTTATATGGTTATTTTGCGAAAGAAGAATGGGTTTTTGGCCATCTGGTCCCTCCTCATGATCAAAGAATTTGCAGGCTTGCGATCAAAGAATCTTTGATGGTGAGAAATTCTTTGATCGTGACTCCCGCCATCTTGTTTTCAGTTTGCGGTTGGAAAAATTCAAATATCTCGGCTCAGGAGTGATTCCTGAAGTACAACTTGGATGGGTTTTGCTCAGACGACTTCACTCTATCAAATCATGCCTGTGGTTTCTTTCAAAGTGGTCAAAAAATAGAGTTTTCGACTTTTTAATTTTTTGATCACAGCTCGCTAACGATCTTTGGTCGCGAGCCTGCAAATTCTTTGATCGCGAGATTCTTTGACCGCGATCTTTGATCTCGAGTTTGCGACTAGATGACCCATTGAAAAAATCTATTTTCTCAGCTCAGGGGTGGCTTATTAAGCCAAATGAGGATGGGCTTCACTCAGGGCACATTGTTCTATCAAGAGGCATGGCTGTGGTTTCATGTATTTTTGCCTAAAAATTGAGTTTTACCATTTTTTATTCTTTGATAATGAGCCTGCAAATTCTTTGATCACAAGCCTGCAAATTCTTTGATCGCGAGATTCTTTGACCGTGATCTTTGATTGCGAGGTGACGACCAGATGGCCAGATGAAAAATTTTAATTTCTCAGCCCAGGGGTGACCTAGAAAATCAAACTAGGATGGGTTTTTCTCAGGGGGCTTTGTTCTATCGAGGCATGGCTGTGGTTTCATGTATTTATGCCTAAAAATTGGGTTTTACAATTTTTTATTCTTTGATCACAAGCCTGCAAATTCTTTGGTCGTGAGCCTGGAAATTCTTTGATCACAAGATTTTTTGATCACCATCTTTGGTCGCGAGGGAGGGACTAGATGCCCAGATTTGGAGGGAGCAGATAGCCCAATTTTAACAATGTTTAAAATTAAATATCTCTGAAACAGTTTGGTCTTTTGGCTTGAAATCTGGACGGGATGTCTTGTACATTATTGCTATGGTGTTTGTATGTCAGACAATACATTTTTTGCAGAGATATTGTGTGGCACAGTTTATGTTTTCTGGACAGCATTTTCCATTCTGGTACTGGCTTGAAATGTATATGATAGCTACCCTTACTGCCATGGATGTACGTTTCAGTTGTTAGGTGTCTAACATGTAAACTGGTGCAGAATTCTGTAGAAATTTGCAAGTTGGTGGGAGCAAGGGCCTAACTCTCACCCATCATGTGTAAAGCAGAGGTATAGGAGAATGGGGTGAGGTTAGGACCTTGGCCCCAATGGCACCTGATGCCGATGGGGGTGGGCTGGGGGTCCAAGGGGGCTTTCAACCCTAACCCTGAATTTCCTCACTTTTTTCACTGTAGAACAACCCTAACCAATGCATTAAACAGTGTTTTTTGCCTCTAATTTCCCTTCTTTTTGAGAATGAGGATGATAAATAGTGACTAGAATGCAGTGGCGGGAGCGCGGGTCCCGAACGCAAGCACCAACGGTAGGCAAATTGTTATGGCAACAGCAACAATAAAGCCAACAGAAACAGAAACACAAGCACATAAGGAAACGCAAACTGTTACATGCAAGGTCATGGTACCTCAATTGTAACTGTTAATGGTAACAGTAACAATAACAATAAAACCAACAGAAACAGAAATGCAAGTGCATATGAAAACACAAACCGTAATGTGCATGGGCACGGTACCGCAATTGCAAATGCAAATGGTAATGGTAACAACAACAATAATGCAGAACAAAACAGAAATGTAAGTGCATACGAAAACGCAAACCGTTATGCACATGGTGGCCTAGATGAGAACGGTAATTCGAACGGTAACAGAAGCGCAACTGGAAATGCCAACTGACACAGTAGCGAAAGGGCACACCCTGCTTTTCCCCAAAAACTGCATTGAAACAACAAATTGAAAACAAAGAATGTATACATTATAATTGACTTTGGAGCAGAAAAGTACGACTTGGAATACTAAATTGCTTATATCTCAGGAACCGTAAGATGTAGGAAAAAAATTTAAATTTTGTATGAATTATTACTCTCCTGGCTAGTTTTATGCTTATTCCCCATTTGGGGGGCTAAGTGTTTTTTGCTGAAAAGTCCGCATCTCACACCGTTTCCAAGATACAGGCCCTGAAAGACGCAACGGACTCCATAAAGTTATCCTATGGCAAAACGTGTCAACTTCAGAGTGCCGTCACTTTGCTGCCCTGAAATATTATTTCACCAAAAAGACACATCTGTGGTATGTTGGCTTTCTTCCCTCCAAATTTCAGCCTAAATGACCACAGCATTATTTTGCAGCAGTGCGGCAAAGAATTCCTGTAATGCGTCAAATGCCATAATGTTATCCTATGGGAAAAAATGCCAACTTCATAGTGCCATAACTTTGTCACCCTGTACTATTTCTAGACCAAACCACCAAAAGACACATCTGTGAGGTATTGCCTTTCTTCTCTCCAAATTTCAAGTCAAAAGACCAAACCGTTCCCAAGATATTCAATATCAAAGTTTACTAAAATTTCCCTATCTATTCCATTATAAAAAATCTGGCTATCTTGTCCCTCTCTCATGATCAAAGATGGTGATCAAAGAATCTCATGGTCAAAGAATTTGCAGGGTCACGAACAAAGATTGTAAAACCTTATAAATCGAAAAATTGAAGGAATTGCGGCAAACCACCACCATGGTTCGACAGAACAAAGCCCCTTGAGTACAACCCACCCTCATTTGACTTCCAACAACAACCCCTGGGATGAGAAAATTGCTTTTTTAATTGGGTCATCTCGTCCCTCGCTCACGATGCACGATCGTGATCAAAGAATCTCACGATCAAAGAATTTGCAGGCTCGTGATCAAAGAATTTGCAGGGTCATGATCAAAGACTTTAAACTATTGTAATTTTAAAAATATACATAATCGTGGCAAATCACCACCATGGTTCATCAGAAGGAAGCCCCTGAGTAAAACCCACCCTCGTTTACCCACCCTCGTTTGACTTCCTACAACACCCCTGGGCTGAAAAAATTGCTTTTTTCATCTGGCCATCTCGTCTCTCACTCGTGATGCATGATCACGATCAAAGAATCTCGCGGTCAAAGTTTTTGCATCCTCGTGATCAAAGAAATTGCTCGCTCGCAAATGAAGAGTGAGGGACGAGATGGCCAGATTTTTAAAGCAACTTTCTCAGCCCAGGGGTACCCTAGACTGTGAAATAAAGCTATTTTTTGTTCAGGGGGCTTTGTTGTGCCCCATCTGCATGGCCAAAATAATGTAATAACGATTCCTGGTAGTTTAGTGCCCCCTCAATAAAATATTTACATCCCTGGTAGTATAGTGGCCCCCCAATAAAATAAATCAATGAAGTAATGCCCTGGTAGTCTAGTGGCCCCCACCCCTTTTTTTGATCCCTGGTAGTCTAGTGGCCCGAGCCGTATTGTTGTTATAAAATGTTATTATACCTCAATCTTTATATCCCTGTTAGGCTAGCAGCCCCCCAGTGTAATGAAAGAAATAGTGAGTTAATAATATACCCGGTAGTCTAGTGGCCCCCCACCCCCACCCATCCATCCAAGCCCACCCAGTACCCCCAGCCTTTGCCAGCTGGCTACTGGCACAACCCTCCTCTCACCTCCATGGCCAGCTGCCGACTGTCTGCATTCTGAGGCTGTAATGCAAAGAGGCACTCTGAAATATTTTCAGAGTGCCTCTTTTGCGTACGCTGTAATGCAACAGTCAATCAACTGGCCAGCCGGAGGTGAGGAGGAGGGCTGTGCCAGTCGCCAGCTGGCGAAGGCTGGGGGGTGCTGGGTGGGCTTGGATGGATGGGTGGGGAGCCACTAGACTACCAGGTATATTATTAACTCACTATTTCTTTTGTTACACTGGGGGGGCCGCTAGACTACCAGGGATATAAAGATTGAGGTACAATAAAATTTTATAACAACAATACAGCTTGGGGGGCCACTAGACTACCAGGGATCTAAAAAAAAACAGGGGGTGGGGACCACTAGACTACCAGGGCATCACTTCATTGATATATTTTATTGGGGGGCCACTATACTACCAGGGATGTAAATATTTTATGGGGGGGCACTAGACTACCAGGGATCATTATTACATTATTTTGACCATGCAGATGGAGCACAATGAAGCCCCCTGAATAAAAACCAGCTTTATTTCACAGTCTATGGTACCCCTGGGCTGAGAAAATTGCTTTTTAAATCTGGCTATCTTGTCCCTCGCTCGCGATGCACGATCGTGATCAAAGATTCTTGCGCTCAAAGAATTTGTCGGCTGGAGATCAAAGATCGTTAGCGAGCCACGAACAAAGAATTTAAAAGCTAAAAATTCTATTTTTGGACTGATTTGGATGGAACCAAAGCCATAGCTCGATAGACCGGAGTCCCTTGAGTAAAACCCATCAAAGTTTTACTTCAGAAGTGACCCCGGGCCAAGATATTTGTGTTTGTGCAACTGGAAAACTGAAAACAAGATGGTGGTCCTTGCGGTCAAAGAAGTTTTGAAATTCCTTGGGATCAAAGATTCTTGAACAGCGAGGCTGCAAATGATTTGACCGCCAGGCAGGACGAGATGGCCAGAACCCAGATTCTTTGATCGCAAGATATATATATATATAAATTTTCCCATTGACTTATAGTGGGAACTTAAAAGTGCCATAACTTTTGAATGGCTTAATATTTTTTCACCAAATGAAAAGCGGCATGTTCAGCCACCAACGCTCTTTCAAATGAGCCATCTCACAGAGCAGCACACCACACAACAGCTGTGCAAGACCACATTAAGAACGCCAAAAGGTGCCTCCAAAAATGGATAATTTTGCATTTTTCAGCACTTTTGTACATGAAGACCAGCACTCTGATAGAAATGCAATTTGGCAGATCAAGAGAACGAGTGCACCCCACTGCTTGTACCAAATTTCAGGCAAATCCATTGAATGGGTCTAAAGTTATTAACGGCCAAACATTTGACTTTAGTATGTAACTGGCTGCTCAACCCTAACTATAGTGGTACGACCGTGCCACTATTATATATATAAATATATATATATAAAAATACATATATATATATATTCATTGCAAAAAAATATTTTTTAATGCAGCAGTTAGGGTTAATTCCACACTGACAAAAGTCTGAAAATTCAATGTTAGGGTTACCAACCCTACCACCCCACTGTCCACACACCAACAGGTGTTGGGGTATGCATTGGGTTCATTGGCCTAACTCTCACCCCATTCCATGTGTAATCAAGCTGAGATGGTACAGTATAGGAGAATGGGGTGAGAGTTAGGCCTGACAAACCCAACGCACACCCTGATGCCTGTTGGTGTGTGGAGGGTGAGGTGGTAGGGTTGATTACCCTAACATCAAATTTCCAGACTTTTGTCAGTGTGGAGTTAACATTAACTGCTGCATTAAAATAGAGTTTTTTTGCCATGAATTTCCCTTCTTTTTGAGACCGTGTAATATTACTCGTATGCATACTGCATGTGGGAGTGCGGGCCCTCTGGGCCCTGCACTCCCACTGACCTTGCAAATTTCATCCCAAAAGTCTTAACTGTTTTTTGCTATGAAGTGGCAAAGAAACTGTTTTTTTGGGGCTGTTTACCCGCAGAACTTAAAAGAACCGCAAACTTTTGCAAAAGTATCATTGGTTTACATGCGGGACTTCTTTGAAAGTTCCATGGACTTTTGCAAAAGTCTCACATGTAACCAACGGTACCTTTGTGAAAGTCTGTGGTACTTTTGTAAAAATTTTCATGGTGCGCCATATATTTTTCCTATAGACTATAATGGAAAACATAAAAGTGTAATAATTTTTGAACAGATTAATATTTTTTCACCAAACCTTTAAAAGGCAGTTCAGTGACCCAGTCCCCATATACTCTGCAAATTTCAGACTAGATGGACAAACCATTCAGGCTGTAGTGACGAGCAAACAATTTGCCAAAAAGTGAGAATTTTTCACACTTTTTGATGTGCCACAGCTCTGCAACTGCAAATCTGACCAGAATGAAACATGCTAGATCCAGAGATCTATGGTACCTCACTGCACATGCAAATCTTCAGGCAAATTGGACAAATGGTTGCAAAGTTATTAAAGTGCAAAATTTTGGATTTAACATTAAAGTGCTTACTCAACCCTAACTATACTTGTACTACCGTGCAGGTATAATCAAGATAGATATATATATATATATATATATATATATATATATATATATACATACACATACGCACACACACACAAAAAGCTAACAAATTAATATAGAGGAAAAGGAGAAATAAAACATATGCTATAAGGCATTAATCCTCATACTTGTTAGTGAAAAGAAGACCAATAAGGGGATAAATAGCAGAATTGTATCTACAGTAACCCTCCAATAGGGAGTTTTACTAATCTCCATATACCCAATTTACAACTTCCCACCCTCCTCTTTAGATATCTGAAGAAAAAAAAAACTCTCAAAGTTGGTTTGTAAAAGAAAGGAAAATTCCCTTCCAGCCATTAGAGAGCTGGCATTTGTGCATCGGCACATCAGGGCTCCAATTTTGGGATTCACGCCCCCTTCCCAAGGTGCACAGCCTCAGAGTTAGAATCTTAAGAAAGGGTGGGTGGGGGCATGGGAGCACAGCCCCCTGCAAAAACAGAGGTTGGCGAAATCCCAACTTGGCACCCTGATGAACGGGCACACTAACGCCGGCGCTCTCAATGGGTGGAACCAGGAAAATTTAAATCAACAAAAGCAGAACCATTACCAGGCATATACATACTTATCTCAATTTAAGGAGAGCCACTTCAAAGCATCCCAGTGCTCCAATCACTTAGTCTGACCCATTGTACAGAGTTCCTTCTCTTTGATCTGTTGCAAATCAGACACTATTATAAAAAAATAATTCAACAGGTGTTATGTACTGTTGCTATAGTACAAACCTGCATTGTGTTTGCCATGTCCAATATAAAAAACAGGACGTAAGTATTCTCATACTACTCGTACTGTATGATTTCCACTCTGGGGGGAAATTCCCCAAATATAATATTGCTGGTGTCAATTGTTGAAAAATTCTCATGTCATCTATCGGCCAAGAATTCCCAAAATTCTATTATAAAAGGACATGTAAGATACAGATAGTCCATTGTCTCAATTTTAGTAACACAAGCATGTCTTAGTCAAAACCTATCTTTCAGGTCTTTGTGTTTGTGATTTTCTTTCACATTAATTTTGCCATGAACCCCAAACCAAACTATGTCCCACATTTTCTGGGGTAGTCTTTGATCCATTAATACAGATTTTATCATGTCTGGTTCTACTTTTGAATATTAAGTAAATGGATATTCAACAAAATGATGCTGTATTATAACATCATACAACTGCTTTCGTTGTGTCGTCATAACTACTGTCTTTGGTAAGTCCCATTTCTTAATATAACCAAAGACATAAGTCCACATTTGATTTAGCTTAGGTACCCTCTTGTTTTTGTGTAGAAAATTATTGGTCATCCACTCTTGAAGGATCCCTTGTAATGATGGTGCCACCCATTGTACCCATACTTTTCAATGTAAGTTTACCACTAGAACTAGATTTGCATATATAAATATGCTAAAAAAGAAAACAATGGGGTTGGGCATACCTACACCCCTTTCTTTAATCTCTGAGTACATTATATTCCTGTTAATGGACTTTAACCGACTCCCCCAAAAATAAAAACAAAAACACTCATATAACACTGTTTCCAAGTGTTTTGGAACTGGAAAAATATAACTTAAAAATAGGAAAGTTGGAATTAAAAAGGTTTTAGTTAAGTAAATTCTCTTTCATTTACCCATACACTATGCATTCCATCTAGTTACCTTGGCTTTACCTATACCACACTGTGCTTCCCAGTTAAAAGCAGCCATTTCCCCCTTGGCCAAAAAACAAAACAAAACAAAAAAAAAAAAAACACCCAAAATTCTACATGGTGACAAAGCAATTGAAATATCTACAATAGCTGGAAGTTCAACCTCAGGAACACCAATTTCTATGCAGTGGCTTTCCTGTTTATTAATTTGAGTACCTAGTATGCCTGAAATTGCTAGTAGAAGATTACTAGCTAGAATACCAGACCAATCATCAGACACCAACAGACAGAGATCATCTGCATATGCAATCATTTTTAAAACTGGGGCTTGGTCACTACCAATGCTCTGTACTGCTGGACACTGCTGTAGAATCTGGATCACTGGGTCAAGTGTCAAAATATATAGAAGAGGGCTAAGGGGGCACCCTTGTTGTATACCCACTTTAACCTCACATCTATACCCAATCCATCTATTATCATAAGGCCTGACATTTACTGAACCATAACATAGTTGGATCCATTGTATAAATTTTGATGGAAAACTAAGCCGCCATAGAGATCCAAAGAAATTCCTGGGATACTCTGTCAAAAGCTTTGGCTTGGTCTAAACTGAGAATGTAACCCTTAGCTAGCCCCTAATTACCTTTATCCATAATTTCCCTAAGCAATATTAGTGCATCAGTGATATGATGACTTGGAACTGAACAAAATTGTGCAGGGTGAATAATTGAATTCAGGGTCATAGCCAACCTTGCACTAATGATCTTGGCCAAAATTTTAAAATCAGTACTTTGCAGTGTAATCGGTCTCCAGTTGTGTAGATTAGATTTCTCCGTATTTTTATAAAGAAATATAAGTAACCCTTCAGACATTTGGTCAGCAATACAGTTCTCTACAAGAAAAGTATTAAAAACTTCAAGCAATACAACTGGCATAAATTCCCATAACAGTTTGTAAAATTCCCCTGGTAAGCCATCTGTCCCTGGGGACACTTCCATTTATAAGTTCTTTATGACCTTTTCTGATCCTCCCTATGAAATTTTGGAGGTTAACTGTTGTTGTTGGTCTTCCAAACTTTGAGGTAAATCTGCCTCTTGCAAAAGTTGTGACATGTAATTATTTTGAGGTATGGGAGTACCAAAATGGTCTAAAATATATTTTTCCATTAAGTGCATGATGCTATCAGAAATCAGATTATCATTACTATCTTTTAGTTCTGTTATCAATTTCTTATTTGTTCAGTTTTTGCAGTCGTCATACTGGTTAGTCTGACATTTCTTACCATGTGTCCCAAATCTTTGCTCCATTTCCAGTGTCTTGTGTCTCTCATACTGATATAAAACCATTTCATTTTTTTGTTTTCTGCATTTGTGTAGTATAATCCCTGTTTTGCAAAGTTTGTAAAGAAAATAACTCGTACAGCTGTTGTCTAAGTGAAAAATATTTTTGATACTTTCTAGCTTCTTTTGAATTTGCTGACTGTACCAAAAAATCGATTAAACAAGTTTTACTGTCCTCCTACCAAGCTACGGGGGAATCATATGGAAACCTTACCGATTGTCAATAATTATAAGGGGAAAAAGCCTGTCTAATCTTAGAATCATGTAATAAGTTAACATTCATTCTCTCAGCACCCTTTCCTACTGCTTTTGGGGTGGAGGACAAAACAGAAATCCAAATTAGGGCATGATCTGATGTTTCTACTGGTATAGTCGTAGTACTAGCAACTGGAAGGGAACGAGAAACAAAACAAAAATCAATTCTCATTGATAACTTCCCTTTAAAAAATGCATGTTTTGGGAGCTGCTGTATTGTCGCTTATGCATCCTTCTGGCCAGTCTATTTAAGTAAAAATTGTAGGAAAGTAGCGTCACAATAGGTTTTAACAGCATTATGACTCTTACCTGTTTTTAACAAACTAACATTGGAATCACCACAAAAAAAGCCATCTGTTAGTGTATTAAACAGCTGAATTAGTTTTAACAATTCAATCCTAAGCATCATTATTTGAAGGGCATATATGTTTATTAATCTACATGCCATCCCATGATACAAAACCCGTTCCAGCCATTAGAGTGCTGGCATGAGTGCACTGGCACTTCAGGGTGCTGATTTTGGGATTTTCACCTCCTCCCCGAGGTCTGCCCCCTCAGAGTTAGAATCATTAGAAAGGTGGGGTATGGGGGACCCCGCAGCCCCCGGCAAAAACAGGGGTCGTCGAAATCCCAACTTGGCACCCTGACTATTGAGTGCACTAACGCCGGTGCTCTGAATGGGTGGAACCATTAGAGAAACATATCCCAATCCCACTGCATTGTTCTGTCCCTATTGACCAAAAGGACTATCCCACCAACCATTCTTCTGTGGCTTTGTTAATATCCTGTACAGTATGAAGTCTGGTATTCTGTAGAAAGAAAATATCATATTTAAACTGTGATAACATTGAAAAAATAGCAGATCTCTTAATATCAGACTTTATACTGTTAACATTAAGGCTATCCAGCCGTAACTCAGGTAAGACTACGAAAGTATCATTTTAGTGGTGTTTTCTTCCTTGACCTAGAAATCAACATGCTTCATGCAGGTTTGACCCCAGAGGTACTGGGCATTGTTGAGTCGGGGTGGGGGTTCACGTTGTGTTGACTGGACAGACACTTCAGAGTCCTCGTCATCTATTGTCTGGCTCCAGTCCTGTAACATGTCAAATGTATTCTGCAAATGAAGTTGATCAGTAACCATACTCCTTGTTGCATGGGGAAGTGACGCTTTTCTTCCCCTGGTTACTGGCTGAAATATTTCTGTATTTGACTGTAATACTGGTGGTGGGGGTGGGGGTGGCATATCAGGGGCAACCACCTCCATGGTTGCAGGCACCTGCTGAGGAGATAGTAATGGTATTACCTCTGTGCTTACTGATATTGTCAAAACATCTGAGGTAATTGAGGTGTTAACCTCCTGAAGAAATACCTGGGGGAGGCCAATGGGCCTGTTCTCTTGGTACCTTATGTGGCTTAAGGGCTTGGTTAATATAATAGTCTTGTTCAGTATAGTCTGTGGTATTGTCGGCCTCCCAAGGACAGGATTTAAATGAATGTTCCTTAGTGCATCAGTTTCTGGAGTGTCCCAGTTCTCCACATTGAAAACATTTGATTTGGTCACAATCTGTATTTAAATGTGTCAAAGACCTGCAGCAGTAACATGACTTTGGTTGTCTGGGATAAAACAATATACCCCAGTTTCTTACCAAGTAAAAACAGTTAGATAAATGCTGTATACCCTGCTCATTTTGTCACAGTTGCATGTAGAATTTCCACCCCCCCCTTCCAAAAACCATTATCATCAATGACGGCATCAGGGGTTCCTTATACTGTACAACGCTTCTTTAACCAATAAATAATGTCATTTACATTAACTCCTTCATTGCGAAATAGGACTGTTATTGTCTTAAATGTAGGCTTAGTGATTGGAATTGCAATGAAAGGCCACCATAGGCACTCCAAAACTTGTCTAATAAGGCCGCACTTCTCAGACTAATATTAAAATTATAATCACCAAGAGCATGTATGAATGCATACACACCTGCAGGTGTAAAGTGCAATAAATCTTTAACTAATGTTTTACTCACATAGTTCCTGTCCGGGACATGTTCTAGGCCTCCCTTATACCGAATACAGACCACATATCTGCATTTTTGCAGCTTCTGCAGGTTGTTTAAAAAAGCATGCATAACTAGTTGGTCTGGTTGGAGCCATTTTATCAGTGTTTGTATTCTCTGTTGGTGTCATATCCATTAAATCATCTTCCATTGAATCAGTAACATTAGACAACTGTGCAGTACCTGTAAGCGTTCCACTTGTATGTAAACTTGTGTTCTCTGTAGTGCTGTCTCTGGCG
Source organism: Neoceratodus forsteri (assembly GCA_016271365.2). Classification (NCBI taxonomy): domain Eukaryota; kingdom Metazoa; phylum Chordata; order Ceratodontiformes; family Ceratodontidae; genus Neoceratodus; species Neoceratodus forsteri. The sequence continues at coordinate 428,580,847 of CM028138.1, forward strand.
TCTGATGCAGCCAAAACATTTTTCTCCAGAGTTACCTCCTGTGCAGTTGCAACCACTGACTGGGTAATCTTCTGAGCATCCATCACTACTGACCAAGTGTACTCTTGCTGGGCGGTATCCTGTGTTGTCAGTAATGATCTCAGTAAAGCCAAGCTGGGTCTGGCACCCATTTTTGATTTGTGAAGATCCAGCTGGCATTTTTGAGTACTGACTCTGGTGTCCAATCTGCATTCGCTAACTATGGTAGAAATGAAGTAGCTGTGCTTGCGCTGGCCACCAAATCCGTTAAATCTATTCCCTCTTTTTCATACTCCTCTGCTGCAAGCAGTAATTTCTCTTCAGGGTATTGGGTGACTATAGCACGGACAGAACTGCACATGGAATACCATGCTGTAAGAAGTGCGTATGGTGTTACAGTGACAGGGGTCCTTTAAGCGTGCAGTAAGAACTGCTACCCCTGTCACTGTAGGATGACATTGGTAATGGTGAAGAATGCCACCAGTGCAGTGCCTGGTCAGAGCATATGCCTCCGGCGGTGTTGGGGACCTGAGGCTGCGGTTTGATTCTCCCCAGGTCCCACTATGCTGTGCTGTGGCTTTTTGTTTTTGGGAAACAAAAAAAAATCACCACTCTGATTTTGTTTGTTTCCCCGAAGTCCATGACCCCCTGGAGTTGATTATATTTAGTCGGGGAGAGGGGAAGCCCCCTGCAAAAACCAAGGTACTGCTCCAGTGTGCGCTGTATTTGTTATTGTTGGTGTGTTGTGCTGATGTTATTATGCCACACGTTGATTTGTGTGTGGCATTCTTGATGTGCGCAGTTTTAACCGCGACATTATGACTCAGTGCTTCTTTTCAGGCATTCTGGTTGGGCTCATCCAAAGCCTTTTCCTCTTCTTTTCTTCATCTAGCTTGGATTTATTCTGGACATATTCTTGCTCTACCTCCATCATCATACATAGTAAGAGCTGTCGTTTTTCTTCTAAATCACTCTGTAGTCTCCGTTCATCTTCGTTGAGTTCCATATCATCCTCATTGGAATTTGAAAACTGGTGTTAGCAAATCTGAATCTATTGACTGTCGCTCTCATTGTAAAATAGCTCGTTCTCCACCTCCATCCTGCTTCACACTGGGCTCCTCCATTCCACCAACAAGGTGTATAGCATCCCCTGTGGCAGAGTAGGGGAATTTTTAAAACAAAAATGAAAGAAAACTTCTTTACATTTCAATCATACACTTATTTAGAAAAACATACATTACATTTTGTAAAGAATTACAGGCATTATTTAATTTCATATGAAGATTATATCAGGCTCCCTTGATGTTCTCTTTTTCTCACCTGTTTTGCCCTATGCATGATATTCTTTCCCATATCCTTTTACATTGTTCCTCCCCATCCATTTCTTTTCATAAGTATATATTTTGTCCAGTTCATCTTGGATTCTAAATGTAATGTTCATTTGGCCCATTGTTGTCCCTTGCAGTTGCCTCTGGCATCTCATTCGCCATATTGACCATTAAAAGTAGCTAATAGAACGTATACTGAGGCCAGGATATTCAAAGGGGTTGCGCCTGACGCAACTGAGTTGCGATGGTGCAACCCCACATTGCGACCTGGCAGGATATTCAAAAGTCTGCCAGGCACTGCACAAGTCCCAATGTGCAGGGGCACAATGTAATCCTATGTAGCACAGATGGAGGGGGCATGCCCATGCATATGTGGCACAACCCGATATTCAGCCCGGGATGTGCGGCGCATATGCTGGTGCAACCCTGCATTGAGACACACAGGGGGGCTCAAAGTTGAGCCCCAGAAAAGCAGAAGCAAGTCCCAGCCATCTACAGGTGGGCTGCTGTATTGCAATTTGCAACACAGCAGCCCCCTGCTGTGCATGGCCACCTGCCCACCCAGAACACCATTGTCAGGCACACATACTCCCCTGGTGGTCCAGTGGACCCCCAACCCACCTCGTATGCCTGATCGTGGGCTGTAGGAAATGTTAATATCCCCAGTGGTCTAGCGGTAACTCCTCCCCACACTCCCGATTGTGGGCTGTAGAAATGTTTCAACATTCCTGGTGGTCCAGCGGTAACCCCCACCCCAATCACGCCTGATCATGGGCCATTCTGGAAATGAAGTATTACCTGGTGGCATGGTGGCCCCCCCTCACCCCACCCACAGGGTTCCCCAGCCACCCAGCACCCCCCCATCATTGGCAGGCAGCAGCACCCTGCCGCATTCCACCCAGCCGCCTGCGAATGACGGCGTACAGTATGATCTGTATGCCTATTGGTCAGTGTGGACCAATGGGCATGCGAACCATACTATACTACCAGGACCAGAAATTTGAATGAGCACGGCTCATTCACATTTCACGCAATAGTGGTATATGGTCTGCATGCTCCATTAGTCCACACTGTGAATAATGGGTGTGCAGATCATACTGTACACTGTCATTCGGCAGGTGGCCAGGGGCGGAATGCCTGCGGTAGGGTGCTGCCACCCGCTGATGACGGGGGTGCTGGGTGGCTGGGGACCTCTGTGTGGGTGAGGGGCACCACTGGGCTGCCAGGTAATACTTCATTTCAAGAAGCGGCCCATGATCGCGTATGGGGGTCGAGGGTTATGGCTGGATCACCAGGGACGTTATAACACTCTACAGCCCATGATCGAGCATACGGGGGGGGGGTTACCGCTAGTCCACCAGGGATATTACCTTATACTACAGCCCGTAACTGGGCATACCAGAGTGGGAGGGGGCTGCATTAGCCCATGGGGGGTAGCCTGGCAGGGCGCCAGGCACAATTCACAGGGAGCCAGCGCATCACATGCAAATGGGGCCATAATGACATGCAAATGGCCCCATTTGTGCCGTGCTTAACTTATGGCCTAATTTGCATGCCCCTGGCTGAATATCGCGGGTGATGTGCCTAGCACAACTGCACTTGCGCTGGCGCATCCCTGTGCTCCCTTTCTGCATCTTGCACTGGCGCAGTGCCACTGTGCCATGTGCAGTGTGTGCGCACTCCCTGCCATATTCAACGGTACTGAGCCATGGTGCATCACCATTGAAAATCGCCTGGTCCTGGCCCCTGCGCAGCCCAGTTGCGCTGCGCCCCGGCTTGCGCCACTGCCCAGCGCAGTCTGAATATCCCGCCCTGTGGTTTTTATTCCATTTACTCCATTCTTCAGTTAAATTCCCATATATCAAAATTTCATATGTTATTTTCTTAAATACAGGTTTACCCCACATTTGTGCTAGGTTTGCCCAAATTGTTTTAATAATCCCACACTCGAGAAACAAATGTTTCATTGTTTCACTTTTGTTTTCACATCCTGCTTCACTACACATTCTTTCTGATATCTGCTTATGTTTATGATTGTCCTTGACATTCAGTTATATGTGCACACATCCATATAGTATCTTTCATGTTTTTTTGGAATTCTTTTCCCTAGCATTGCCTCTAATATTCTTTTTTTATCTATTTCAGGTGGCACTTGAAAAACTGGGTCTTCATACTGAGCTTCCAATATTTCTTTGTAAAACTGTTTCTTGGTTTTTGTTTGAATGGAGGCTCTCTCTATTTTCCATTATCTTGAATAATAAAAGCATGTGGTAACATAATTTTGTGTCAGGCTGTGTGTTCCTCTTCTAATTAGTTGCCACCTGTCATCAAAATACCCTAATCATTCTGTAAATAAAGACTTCCAGAAAGATTGCCCTGATGCCAGGCAAGGTTTGATATTTGCCTATGTGAACATATTCTGAAAGAAGATTATTGGATTTAGCATATCCAGTCCACCATCCTGCTTTGATCTGTAGGTGATACCCCTTTTTACTGGATTGAGTCTATTACCCCATAATAGTTGAAAGAATAAACCTAATATTTTTGTTTGCATTCTAATTGGGATTGGATATATGTGTGCTATGTGTAGAAAAATGGGTACTATGAATGTTTTTATTAAATACATTCTTTTCTCCTTAGTCATTGTACATGTTTTCCATCTTGTTATTTTGTTATTTGCTATTTTATATTTTCCTTCCCAGTTTTCTTGAGCTGCATTCTCTGTCCCAAATGTTGCTCCTAATAGTGTTATGGTCCCTTTTGTTACTTGTATATCTTACTTGTATATCTTCAGTATTAGCTGTTTCTACTTCTCCTATTGTCAGTATTTTACCTTTTTCTTTGTTAATGTTTATTCCTGTTGAATCCTGTATTTCTTGTATTATTTGTATTTGCTTTTCTCCCTGATTTTAAATCTTTGTTGAACAACACACAATCGTCTGCATATGCTATATTTTTTATGTTATTTTTCCTCCAGTGCTATTGGTTGAATTTCAGGATGTTGTTCAGTTTCCCTTAGTACTGGATCTAGACAACAGTAAAGGACTTTTTTTTTTTTAACTTTCTTTATCCTTCTGTACTGGCCCCATAGGACTCTCTCCAACAGGACATCGGGACTGACCCTGATCCAGCTCGCCTGAGACCTCTCACACCATGCCTCTGTCCTAGGGTGTCCTCCTACTGCATCACCGACTCGCCACCCCCCCCGAGATGGGGCTGCCAACTCCTGACCAGCGCTCTATCTAGAATCTAGAGTGCAGTTGGGACACAGAGGAGAACCAGAGGCTGGGTGAGAAGGTCCAGCACTGAGCATGGAGGGTCGACTGCAGGATCTGTCTTTGCCTTTTCAGGTGCCAGGGATTTCCACATTTTCTGGTCCTGGAGGTGCGGACGTGCAATGAAGTCCAGTGTGCGATGGGCGCCCTTCCACGCCTGTGTACAGGATGTCCGCCACAACCTCCATACCCCTTCAGTGTCTCTGCAAGCTGTGATACCCCCAGTCTCCACAGGGAGCCGTACAAGCAGTGGAAGACAGAACTCACCCTCCCCAGGAAAGGAGAGCAGTCCTCTGGACGCTCAATCCTATCCATCCCCTGCCAATCCCTGATGACCTGGGCTCATTCCTGAACCCAGGTCACTGGTGTGGCACAAGGTATGGCATCCAGCACCTTAACCCTCAGTGCCACTGGGTTGGCTCAGTAAATGACTTAATGGACATCCTTGTCTTACTCCATCAGTGAAAAAATTTGGTATGCCCAAAAACCCATTTGTCATAGGTAGTATTTGTGCTTCTTTGTACAATATTGTTACCATTTGTATGAATTGGTCTGGTATACTGTATTTTCTTAAGACTGCCCACAAATAGTTATGATATATTGCATCAAAAGCAATTTCTTGATCCAGTGAATATATATATCCTTGTGTAAAGCCTTTATTTCCTCTTTCTATGATCTCCCTGATATATATCAGATTTTGTGTTATATTTCTCCGAGGAACAGAGCACGTCTGTGTGTCTAGTATTAATTTTTGGGCCACTGTAGTTAGCCTGTTACAAATTATTTTTGCAAAGAACTTATAGTCACTTATTAACAAACTTAGTGGCCTCCAGTTTTTAATTTGTAAAGTGTCTCCTTTTTTAATGGATAAAAAACATTATTCCCTTCTTCATATGGTCACTGAGGGTTCCTCTTCCCTGTGTTAATTTAAAGATTTCTTTTAGTATTGGGGCCATATATTCTATAAAGATTTTATAGAATTAATTATGTATTCCATCAATATCTGGTGCTGTGTTTGTAGATACTGCCTTCATAACCTCTCTTATCTCTGTTTCTGTTATTTCTCCTTTTAAAGAATTTATTTCTATATCTGTTAATGTGGCATTTGCAGTCATTCTAAAAACTGACAATTTTGCTCCTTCTGTGGTTCTTTAAAGGATTGCTTTATATGTTCTTGCACTATTAGCTGTATTTGTTTCTGGTTCATCTGTCTGACTCCCTCCTCATCTATTAAAGCTGTTATGATTCTACTTTTAACTCTCTCAGAACAACTTTCATAAGGATTTGTGTGGAATCTATTCCCTTGAGTCCCATATTTCCTCTCCATAATTAAAGATTTCTCTCTATCATATTGATATTCTTTCATTTTGTTTTTTGTTTGTTGTATTTCTAGTGACAGGTCTTGTCCTAGCATTATGGCCTGCATTAGTAATTGTAACAGTTTTGCTCTATGACTTAGGTATTTTTCATATGCTGATGGTGTCTTTTGTTTGGATATTTGAATAATTAATTTTTTTAGCTCTTCCTTAGTGTCCTCCCAAAATTCTAGTGGGTTATTATAGAGTTCAAAAACTGATTCTCAAGCATACAAGAAGTCTATTATCTCTTTCTTGTTTTCTTCTTCCTGTAGTAAATTCAAATTCATTCTCCAATAACCCCTTCCTATTTTATGGCTTTTTGCTAGGTTAGTCCGGGTCACCCCTGAAAAAGGGACCTTTGGTCTCAGTGGGCTCACTTGGTTACTAAAATGCAATAAATAAATAAATAATCGCTATCTGTAACCCCATGTGATCTGATGTTTCCACTGGGTATCTTTTTATTTTTTCTAAATGTGCATTTGCTGGGATGAACCAGAAATCTATTCTTGTAGATATTTTGCCTTTGTAAAATGTGTGGTCTGGTGGCTGTTGTTTTATGTCATATGCATCTTCCAGGTTTGTTTGTTGCAAGATGCTGTTTAGTTTGTTTGTGTCACAAAAGCATTTTCTTGTTTTTTCATCCCCAGTCTCTTTTTGACCTCCCACAATTAAAGTCCTCACCCCATAGTGCCATGTTGGAAATGTGTAGGTAGGGTTCTATTTGTCAAAAAAGAGCATTCCTCTCTGCTCTGGTTTGTGGACTATAGATGTTTATTAATTTAATATATCTGTTATTTGCGATTATAGCCACCATAAAAGTGTCCTTCTAGGATATATGTCTACTATCTTTTACATTTTCAGGGTATGGTTTTTGAACAGTATTCTAACCCCTAAGCATGTTTCTTCATTGATTGACCAGAAGGAAGGACCCCATCTCCATTCCCTCTGAGCTAATTTAATTTCTTGTACTGTATGCAGTCATACATCCTGTAAGAAAAATAAGTCACCTCCTAAATCTCCTGTAAGTCCAAAGGTTGTTGTTCTTTTCTTCCCGTTTTTTATGCTGTTTGTGTTTAGTGTTGTACAAGTTAGAATTTCAGTTTTTCATTTTGCTGGGGGGGGGATCATAAATATATTCTTTATTTTTAAGTAATGTCCTTTTTATGGCTAATGTAGGTTTAGCCTGCAGACGTTTTGCTGAGAAAAGGACTCTCTGCATAAATTACCTTCTGTGGAACACAATAGTTGAGTTCACCATTACTGTGATCCCACCCTGAAATCAATTCAATCCTATGTTCAGCATGAATTTCAATGTTGGCACAGGCTTATTTTGTTAGGTCCATGGGAAGGGAAGAGAGTTGGGACTTTTTATGCGGGAGGGAGCAGTACCAGCAATGTAAGGGTTGTGGGAGGGGAAAGAGGTGGAACTGTGTGCATGGGAGGTGGCGTTCCTCCCATGGGGGAGGAGATGGGGAAGCCTGCATTGCCAACAGTATTAGAGCTGACCTTTACAGTGCTGTCAAGTATACCACATTCATAAAATGAAAAAAAAAACTGAATGATGTTTCTTTTTACAGCAAGAAGCTCTGGCAATGATTTATTTCATATATAAGTGCAGTTCTACTGTCTCACAGCAATGTTTCTGTTGTCAGGAGGAAAAAAAATCTCTCCCTAGTCTAAATGGCAGCCCGAACAGATCCTCCAAACAAGCACAGCTCAAATGTTTATCACCATCTCCAGTAACATGCCACTCTGTGTCTCTAGATTCACACTGTATTTACTGCTCTTCAAGTTAATGACCCAAGGACACTAAACACAGCTCATTTAAAAGTTCTGTTTTGCCTGAATTGAGGGTAGAGTTTGATAGTTTATAGGCTTTTGTAACCTAAAAACTTTTTTTATGTTTAAATTCAGATTCCTAAGTACCAAAAAATAGATTGTTTGTCTGTTGATATTCCCTTTGTTATTCATGAAAACTGAGCTCAGCCCCACCTCCAGGATTGCCAACAGTGTTGGAGCTGACCATCTCCTTTACAGTGCTGTCAAGTATACCACATTCCTAAAATAAAAAAAATAAAAAACTGAATGGTGTTTCTTTTTACAGCAAGGAGCTCTGGCAATTATTTTTTTCATACGTAGGTGCAGTTCTGCTGTCTCACAACAATGTTCCTGTTGACAGGAGAAAAAAATCTCTCACTGGTCTAAATAGCAGCCCAAACAGATCCTCCAAACAAGCACTTCTCAAAGGTTTATCACCATCTCCAATAACATGCAATTCACTCTGAGTCACACTCTATTTACAGCTCTCCAAAGTTAATAACCCAAGCTCATTTAAATGTTCTGTTTTGCCTGAATCAAGGGTAGATTTTGATAGTTTATAGGCATTTGTAACCCCAAAACATACTGTTATGCTTGAATTCAGCTTCCAAAGTACAAAAAAAAGAGTTTGTTTGTCTGTTGATATTCCCTTTGTTATTCAAGAAAACTGAGCTCAGCCCCACCCCCAGGGATCTCCTGTGATGTCACACTGGCCTGAATCATTGGCTCATGCTGTGCATGGCTGTATTAAAAAAAATTCAGTTCACAAAGCTTTCAGTGTGCCTGTGATCAACATCTACAATGTCTGAAACTGAAGAATTTGAAGAAGTGGAGGACACTGATCTAAACTTTGATATGACTGTGAGGGGGTCTACGCTGCTGCCAATGTGAATGCTGCTCTTGAGTGCATTATCAACAAGTTTAACTCGGTCTGCAACATCTTTGCCCCTCTAAAAATGAGGAAAATCAAAGGAACCAGCAAATCATGGATCACACCACAGCTCCTTGAGCTCATGGGGGTCAGGGATAACCTGTGGCATAGGGCTAAGAGCACTGGGTCCCCTCTGACATACAGAAATACAAAGCAGTACGTAATAAGTGCACTCAAGCCATCCGCCTTTGCAAAAAGATCTCACTTTAAAAGTGAACTGGACAACTCTTGGCATGACAGCCACAGATTCTGGGACAATATAAAAACCCTAACAGGCAGAGCAAGTAAATCACCACCATCTCAAATAAACTTTGAGGGTGCAATTACCCAGGATCCCAAAACTATCGCAGATGGCTTCAACAAGGCACTCACAGACCTTAGTGGGGTCCTTCCTCCAGACTGTCTACTACCTGTGCCTAGCTCCGCCATTAGTTGTACCGACATCCCTCCAACAGACACAGCACCTCCTTTCTACCTGAAGGTAATCTCTACAACTGAGGCAAAAAATACCTGGAAAAAGTTCTCGGGAACACTAGATCCAGTGGGGACTCGCTTGACCTAAAGATTGTGGCTGTCACCCTGGATGGGTTACTCTCCATTCTAACATGGATCCTAAATCTCTCACTAACCACTGGCATTTTCCCTCAATGCTGGAAAGCTGCAGTGGTCACCCTGATCTTTAAAAGAGGGGATGGAACCTGCCTGGCCAACTACAGGCCTATCTCAATTCTGCCCCCCCAAGGCACTAGAGAGGATATGATCAGTTAGGTACGTTCCTTGATAAGTACAACCTTCAATGTCAGGAACAGCATGGCTTTCGGAAGGTACATAGTACTTCAACGGCATTGATCGAGTTTACCGGTCATATCCATGAAGCATTTGACCGAGGGCTCTTGGTGGGGACCACTTTCATCGACCTCACCAAGGCCTTCGACACGGTCAACCATGACTTGCTTCTCACACAGCTCTCTAACATTGGTATATCCTCTGTCTCTCTAGGCTGGTTCCAGAGTTACCTCTCTAACAGGACCCAGCAGGTCAAGATTCTTGACGTTCTATTTGACCATCGCCATGTCAAGACAGGGGTGCCCCAGGGTTCCATTTTGGGCACCCTGCTGTTCAGCCTGTTTCTAAATGAACTCTCCAAAGTCTTCCAGAATAAGATCCTTCTATATGCAGATGATGCTGTTCTCTACACATGTCACTCTACTCCGGAAGAGCTGGAAAAAGGCATGCAAGACGACTTTAGTGCTGTGGAAAAATGGTTCCTTCAGTGTAAACGCTTGCTCAACTACACTAAGAGTAAAACAATGTTGTTTGCCTCCCATCAAAACCATCATAAGTCCCATCACCTCAATATCTACAATAACAAATTTGATGCACTCAAAATGGTCACCACCTTTAAGTACCTTGGTGTCTACCTTGACAGCTCTCTCTCCTACAGCCAGCACACAGACCTTGTTGCTAAGGCATCTAGTGCCAGACTAGGTCAGCTCTACTAGCATAGGCAGTGCCTCACTGAAAGTGCCATCAAGCTTGCAGTTAATAGCTCCGTGCTCTCTATCATAGATTATGGACTGGTAGTCTATGGAGCCGGTACCGATACAGCACTTAGGCGAATCAAGATTGTCTTAAACAAAGCCTGCAGACTAGTCCTCGGTGTGGACCGTTTAACTCACACTTGTGAACTATACTCAAGCACTGGTTGGTTAAACCTGAATAGCAGAATTCAGTACCAAGTCTGTCTATTAGCGAAAAAATCCACCCTAGGTCTTTCTCCTCCTGGAGTGAGGCAACTGCTAAGAAACTCCACTTCCTCCAGACTAACTAGGGGGTCGAGTAAAGCTACCTTCATTATCCCAGTCTGACAGACCTCACTAGGGCAACGGTCCTTCGAATACAGGGCCCCCTGCTGGCTAAATTCCCTTAACTCTGAGCTGATTGAGGAAATGAAACTACACCCATTTAAGGCCAAGCTGCTGCAGTACCTGGCCACTCTTAATAACTGTGACTGCGTCACCTGTGTATAATCCTACTGTTATTGATAGCTTATCTGTCCTGCATAGCACCCATCTCCCCCACTCACTTCCTCCCCTGCCTGGTGTGACCCCACTGAGCACTTAACCCCACATCCTCTCTTTATGCCCCCCACCTTCCTGCTTTCTCTTCACAAATATTAATCCCCCAATTTTCACCCCTCCCCAGGTTTCCCTCTCACCTCACCCCCAATTTAAAACCCTTTCCTTATCCCTCTCTCCCCACTTCACCCAGCCCTGCCCTATCACCTACTTATGTAACCCTGGGTAGATTCCTATCCAATCCCACCCTCTGACTTCTCAACCCCTTATTCTGTCACCCCTTTGTCTCTGGCCCACCCTCCCACCTCCACTCATCTATTCTGTCCTCCCCCTCCTTTGGTCACCACCACTTCTGACACTCCATAACTCTACCTGCATGCTCTAAAGCTCAGCTACCACTATAAATTGCTTGTCCACCTTAGGTATGCACTTAGTACTGTTGCAATAAAGTTGACCTCTCCTACCTGATGTATTTTAACTGTACTTGCTTGAATCAGTATGTGTATGTACCATAATGCACTTGCCTGCTGCATATATCCCTATCTGTTTTGTAATGTCTACATACCTTGTCTATTGCCTTATGATGTGGAACCTTTGTAAATGAGTTTTTAGCTCAAAGGTGTTATCAGAGATTCCAATAAATAAATACATAAATATTGGTATCTGACCATACCAATTTGAGCATCTAGTGTCTTGTGATATTCCTAGTGAGGGTGCACAAGCTGCCTCTGATTCAGATACTGACAATGATAGCTCCGATCAGTTCTGTTGCCAGTCCCTTTTAATGTCTTCAGTGGTGACATTTCAGAAGAGTTGGAAAAGGGATGTTTGCCTGGTGCTCCCCCTCCTCATTTAGAGATGACACCAGCACTCATGTATGCAGACTGATGGGGGCACTCTGCTCTGTGAAGCACTCCACCCCCCACCCATACACACTGAGCCATCCTCCTTGCACCCAAACACACATAAAGGTAGCCAGCCTGAAAGAAGTCCATTTACACTAGCATTCATGCATACAGTCTTATCAGGCCACTACTGCCTGTGAAGCACACCAACCACCCCTACCCATACGCATCCAGCCACCCCCCCACACACAAACACCCACAAACAGTGCCAGCCACTCCCCCCCAACACTCACACACACACAACCAGCCAACACACACAAACATAAACACAGGGCCAGCCACTCACTCCAACCCTGCCTCCCCACACACACACACACGGCCAGCCAACACAAACCTAACCACCACACACACACACACACACACACACACACGCACACACACACAGTCAACACAAACCTAGCCATCACACATACACACACACACACACACACACACACACACACACACATATCACACGAAACACCGTTATCTAGTTAATGCATTTGCAGCCATACTGGCTGTGCCAGAAATTGTTCTCTTTGGTTTTATCTTTTGCTTTCCTTTTCTTTGATTTCTGGGTGTCCGTTGATTCATAGTCCAAAGACTGTTCTGGCTGTGATGATTGTATTAAAGACGTGTCTGAGTCTTCCCCGTCTTCTCCCCATTCCTTCAATATTTGGTATTTATTTTTTAGGTCTAAGGTTTCTGTATACTTCTTTTGTAGTTTTGACTTTGGCTGCTGGGTTGTTTTTTTTCCTGATCTTCTCACCATCTGGAATAGTCCATCTGGTGGAGCTGGGGGGACATGCTTTCAGATGTGTTTTCTTTTTCTTTTTGGCTTTCAATTTCTTCTGTTATAGATTAAGCTTGTTTGGTTTCATTTTTTCCTGTTTCCATATTTTCTTCTCGTTGGCTCTGCCTTTTGGCTTCTTTTTCTGTGTTTACCTCTTCCTGCTGTTTTTGTGCATTCTGGGCTTCTCATTTCATTCTTTCTTTTTGGGCAAGCGTTACATATAGATCTTGTTCTGCTTTTTCCGTTGGGTCTGGGCTATTGTGTGAGGCCCAGGGACAACTTTTGTAAGTGTGTTGTAAGTGTGGTTTTGTTCATCACATAAATTGCATCTTGTCAGGTTTTTACACTGTGCTCCATAATGACCTACTTCTCCACATAGCCCACATTTTATTTTGTCACAAATGTTACTTAGATGTCTTTTAGAGCTACACCTATAGCAGGCCCTGGGTTGGCCTGTGTAGAAAATCACCCCTCTGTCTTGGCCCAAAAAACCCCAATTTGGCAGGTGCTGTATTTCTCCTTCTATAGTTTTTAACATAATTTTGTATTTCCACGCTCCGGTCCAGAAGGCCTCTTTGTCTGGAATTGGTTCTGGGTGTCCTATTATTTTGCATTTCTGTGAAAGCCAGTATGTTATATCTAACACATTAACACCCTCATTTTTAAAGAGCACTGTGATTTGTTTGTATGCTGGCTTTGTTAACGGAATTGTCAAAAATAGAGACCATAAAGGAGTATTCTTTTTTCTTGATATAATAGAAACATAGAAAAATAGAATTTGATGGCAGATAAGGACTGCTTGGCCCACCTAGTCTGTTCATTTCCCTATCTGATGGATAAGCTGCAGATTCTAGTTAATCAACAGCTTGCTTCCTCCTACCCCCCAAAAGAATTGCCTTATGTCTGTGCCATGCATTCTTGAATTCTCCCACTGTTCCTGACTCCACAAACTCCTCAGGAAGGCTGTTCCATGCATCCACAACCCTCTCTGTGAAAAAATACTTTATTACCTTTGAGCTGTCCCCCCTCTATCTTCAAATTGTGCCCCCTTGTTCTTGTACATCTCTTTTTCTGAAATATGCTACCCTCTTGTACTTTGTTGATTCCCTTGAGGTACTTGAAAGTTTCTATCATGTCCCCCCTCTCTCTCCTTTCCTCAAGGGTATACATATTAAGCTGCTTTAGTCGCTTCTCATATGTCTTCTGGTGCAGACCCTACAGAATTTTTGTTGCCCTTCTCTGAACAGACTCCACTCTGTCTATGTCTTTGCAGAGATGGGGTCTCCCGAATTGCATGCAGTGCTCCAGATGGGGTCTCAGCAACTGTCTGTACAGAGGGATAACAACTTTCTGTTTTCTACTGTTAGTGCCTCTCCCTATGCATCCCAATATCCCCCCAGCCCTCCTTACTGCCTTCTCACATTGCTTGCCCACCTTTCATCTGGTCATCTGATATAATTACTCGTAAGTCTCTTTCGATTTTTGTTGTTGTTATTATCTCACCCCCCATTGTGTACTCTTCCCCTGGGTTTTTGTTAATTTCCAGAAATTGATCTAGTCCTGAAGGATGTTTGAAGCTGTCAAATTGCTGTTCTCCTGGAATATAAATAAGAGCATAGACTTCAGATGCGCAGAATCCCATACTTTCTTTTATTAATGTTTTTCCCTATAAACAGTCTATTTGGTGTGTATTCTGGGCCCTCTTTAAACATAAGTCTTACAGCGTTTCTGTGCTTGGCTGGTTCAGTATGCTCTCTTATACTATCTGGAAACAGCCTTTTATTTGTATTTGGTCCCTAGGCCCCATTTTGCATTTAGTGTTTTCCTGCTCTGTATCACTGAACCATTTATCTGTTTGTATTGTCTCCTCTTCTTTTGTCTCCATTTATGACTCGCTATCTATATTTTTATTTTTCCCCATTTCTGTATCTTCTGTTATTTTAAGAGTTTCCACTTCTTCATTTTCATTTATTTTGCTGCATTCTCCCTTTTCAAATTTTGCATTTTGCATGTTACATTGACCCGTTTGCGATGTGGTTGTCTGACAGTTTGAGTCCCACCCTTTGCCATCTTCAGTTCTTTTCCATCCTGTTTTTTCCAGTGCTTCTGTCGCCCAGTCTGGTATATCTGCTGGAAGGTCTTTGGTATATTGCTCAGTAGTTGGAGGGCTCTTAGGCTCCTGTTTATCCTGCTCATTTTTCTCCATGTCTTGCTTTCTGCTTGCCTCACTTGTTTTTGCACCTTTTACTCCTTTTTTCCTCTTGTATCTGCCTCCTTTTTAGCCATCTTTCTCATGCCTAGTCTTCTATTTTGTAGTTTTCCTTTTTTTCTATTTTTTTCCCTCCTGTTTCCTTTCATCCTCTTAGTCGGCTGTCTGCGACTTGGTTATTGTCAATTTTGTGTGTCCACGACATGGCCTTGCAGCAGTTCCATTCTCCACACTCTTTGATGCTGCTACATCATCTATCAGGTGAAATGCTGAGCAGGGCATTTTCTCGTCTGCTAGCATCTGACAGCTTGTGTTCTCTGCTGCCTCAATTGCACTTGTAAGTTTTTCTTTTTGCTTCATAAATCTTTTTTCTTCAACTTGAAATCATGCATATAAATTTATCGTTTCTGTGCTCTGAATAGAGACATTTGCCTTCGGATCCAAATCAATGGTTAATTCCTCTTCTGTAGTTTTCCATTTTCCCTTACCACTGGATGCCGTCTTAGAGCTCTCTGTTGCACTCGTCTCAGGGTTTTCTTTTTCAGTCTCTCGGTGTTTTGAGGCTGAGGAGGAGACCTGCTCCCAAACCTCCTACGCAACCATCTCTTCCATCTGCTTGCAGTGAATGACCGTTCCTGACAGCCTAGGGTTCCCCCTACTGGAGAGTAGGGGAATTTCCCTGGTGTCCTGCCCCAATTTCCCCCATTCACTAAAATACCACCAACAGCCTCATTTTGTTCAAGTTTGTGTTCGTTTCTATCGTATCTCCCCCACCCCACCCCGGAGGCTGAAAATAGGCAGAATTGCCTAGCCCTCCTTTCCCGGTCAACAAAAACTAAACAAATAAAATAAAAAGTACTAAGGGGCAAATATCTTGTTTTCTGAAAATGTTCTAAGTATCAAGTCTGCAGATCATATATCCTCCGTGAGGAAAATTCGAGTGCCTAAAATCTACCCCAACATGGCCAGGCGCCCAGATGTACTATGTAACTCCCTGCAAACACAGGGTGTCCAAACATCATGCTACCTCTGAGCTCTCTGTACCCAGTCTGGAGCCTGCAATAGGAAATGCACTCCCCTGGCCCATGTCCGGAGCCTGCCTCTGACACACCACATCCTCAGATTGTCCCTCTGGGGGCCTACTCAGTTTTCAAGTGCATCCTGCTGCAGAGCTGGCATGTGTGCCAAGCATTCCCCAGCCAGCACCCTGGCACAGGGGGCTGCTTTTGTTCCCCATCTGTTGCCCAAGAGCAACTACCATAAAGCTCCTGGACTGTGATGCCCTCTCCCCTTTCTCTTGGGTTGGCTAGCCCAACTCCAGACATTTTCCCAGTGACACTACTGACTGGCTTGTGTCACCTCACAAATGGGGCAGAAGGGCCTTCTTTATAGCACTGTGCTTCTCCCATCCCCTCTATCCCACAGAGGCTGCTGCTGAGGCACCAGATCCCTGTTAAGACTAGTAACAACCTTGTCTCCTACCATCCAGGAGGGGTTGTAACACTCTTCCCCCCAGTTAAATATTTCTGTCCCTGGAAACAACGGGGAGGGAGCTGATGAACTTGGGCCACAATGCCACATCATGCACTCACTGGTTGATCATGCCACACTGCATCCAATGTCTAGTATGAGTGTTTGTATATGGTTCCTCTCCCTGGGATAAAAACCCACCCAAACAAACAGAAAACCCCAAATAACCCCCTACACTATGCTACCAAGGGACGAGCCCCAATTTGTGACCAGTCTTCATTTTGTCATAGGGCTGTGGCATCAAGGGTACCCAGTCACTCTCACAAACACACACTCCAGTCATGCAGACTTACACACTGGAGGCTACAGCTCTCCCTTCCAACTCTACTTGCCAGGTAACTGTGGCCCCACCCACCCTGGCTGCCTGGCCACATCAGGCCCTCTATCCTGACCACTCCTAGTCACTCTGACATCCGAGCAGTACTACGCCTCACATACTGAAGAGGTAGATCAGCCCATTCTAGTCTTCATGATCAGGGAGGAAACCCCCTCAGCCAGCAGGCTGCCTGGGTTTCTCTTTGGGATCCCACTCCCAGAACTAACCTATCAGTCAGGGTTCACTATTTGCCTATTTTCCCTGAACTCCCCCCTACCCAGGGGCCCACCACTGTACCAATGTATCCTTACCCCCAGAGAGAGACAGAGAGAGAGAGAGAGAGAGAGAAGAGAGAGAGACAGAGACAGAAAGAAAGACAAAGGACTAAGTAAAACTGACATTTACTGTAAACATTTACCTGCTGGCATTTGCATATTATAACAATACAGTGCAAGGTGGTGCAAAATTTGGCACCAATATTATGAAGCAGTTAACATTTATACATTGAACTAGAGGGATGGATCCCCAAATAGCTGCATTACCATGGGGCTTGTCCTTCCTCATGATGGGAGCCTATTACTTCATTGGCCACCCCAGCTCCAAAGTCCAAATGATGGCAACAGAAACACATCACCTACAGGGTGAACAGTTACTTTTTGCAAATTGATATTCAACCTGCACTTCCTGCAGATCAGGCAAAGTTGTTGGTCACTTACAGAAGTGTCTTTTTTAGAGTCACTTAAAGTCTGGGCCCCCAACAGTGGTGGGGATGAGTGTTCACAACCATCTCCTGGCCATTTCAGGTCTTCTATTGCCTCTGACTGGTCTGTCTTTGTCATTGTGCAATATATGACATGGTGCATACTGGTGCTTCTGCCCGTCTCCCACAGGTCCATGATATCTCTTATCTTGGCCTCTCTCTGCTCTTCTGTGGGTCACTGCACATTGTCCTCTGCTTTCTCTAGGAGCCACTCTTCACACTGGGTCTCCACAGCCTTTCAGAGCCACTTCAAGTAGTAGATGATCTGGTGCTCCCATCTACTGCCACCTTCCAATCCACTTGGTAGAGGAGCATAAAGTTGACTGGCTCTCTTGTGAGTATCATGGCCCACTTTTAATTACGCATACCTAAACATGGTAGACAAATGTGGGGGAGGCAACCAGATTTACTTTATACTAGCCCAAGAGTAAATCTTAATCTCTGTTAGTGGACCTCACATAAATCCCACAATGTCATGAGTCTCACAGGACATGCAGATAACAAGAACATGTACCATATCATTCAATAGGTTTTATTGTAAGCAAGACTTGAAAAGAGAAAGATTACATATAAGCAATTAACATGTAATTATGCAACCAACTCTTTCACGTACATTTGTACCAATGCACTCTTGTTAGAAGAACATGACATTGCTGACAGTCTTTTGGCTTCCCCCTGGAAGAAGAGTGGGGTTTGCTGGAAAGGTATGTTCTTTGAACAGTTTATTTAGTTGATACCCTTAGTATAAGAGTCCCAATTTCAGCTTGGCATATAACCAGTCCAGATGATAACAGCTTATACAATTGTTAGCAAAACATGAATCCCATTAGCCACTCGATAAACCCACAGCACCCAGGTGAAATGCAAGGCTCTTGTTAGTTGAGCGATGGCTTTCAATTGTTCCCAGTGGACTTGTAAAATATGACAAAAAAAATTGAAAATTGGCTCCATTCATGTCAGTGTAGTGCACCTCCGCACTCTACAAAGAACTATGTCACAAAACATTGGAGCATGGGGGTAGCACGGTGAGCGGGGGGGGAGCAGAGCTTTCAGCTACTGGTACCAGGAAGGCGAAGGAATCTGGAGATCAGCTCCTTCAAGCTAAGAATTATGATCCCTTCATCTTCTACACATCAGAAAATTGCAGGATATCTACTGTGTAAGTCCAGGTAGGGTAAGACACCAGTTGGGGGGCTTTGAGACTTTTTTTTTAAAAAATGAGCACAATTGTTGCTCTTTAAGAAACACCACATCTCTTGATGGTATTAGATGCTGAAATATCATCTTGATGGTACTGTTGTTCTACATATCACATCTCTTGATGGAATGAGGTGTTTAGAATACCATAGTTCTTGATGACATTGTTGTATGTTAAGCAATACCATAACTCTTTTGAGAAAATAGTTATATTTTTATGCAATACATTTTACAGAGCAAACATTTTTCATCTCATGTCATCAGACATTAAGACTGCTAAGTTGAATTTGCTTACATTTTAGCTAGGAACATTTGTCAGAAGCTCAGCAGAAAAAGAACTATGCAGTTATTTCAACCTTAAAACGACAGACTTGTTTTAGAAGAAAATAGTGAACAAAGGTGAAAAAATAATACTTCCATTAAGTGAACAGGCCTATAATTCAAGTTCAAACTTGACCTAAAAATATATGACCCTATATTGCCTACACTCTTCATGGCTCTAACCAGATCTGTGTCCACCTCACACT
Organism: Neoceratodus forsteri; assembly: GCA_016271365.2. Classification (NCBI taxonomy): domain Eukaryota; kingdom Metazoa; phylum Chordata; order Ceratodontiformes; family Ceratodontidae; genus Neoceratodus; species Neoceratodus forsteri. The sequence continues at coordinate 428,599,869 of CM028138.1, forward strand.
CTGGCAGCATACCCACTGGTTCAGAGCTATCCAAGTAAGAGCAAGGGAGCTCACAGGACCTATGTGACATGTAGGGTGGTGGAAGTTCCCCCAGTTCAACATGGAGTCAGCGTCAGAGGCTGCAGATTCCCCGCTTACTTCCTCCAGTAGTAATGAACTTCAGGTGGTTGGTAGCTGTTCTATCCCCATAGCCAACCATATTATGCTGTGTACTGCTGAAGGGACCCAATAAAGCTCTCCTCTCTAAGACCCCTCCACCAACCTCTCCCATATGTTTGGCAGGGAGCATGCACTGGTCTTTCTGCATGGTCCACTTCAATTTGTTGCACATTGGTGGTCTTGAGTTCACCCCTTCCTACTATTCCTCTTTGGGCTCAGTGAGGTCTTGATGCTGGGATGGATCAAGTGGTGAGTAAATAGGGATCATGTCACTGGGTGCCTGTGAATGTGCCTGGTCCTCCTGCGCTGTCTCCAGAGGTCCCCCTAAGTCTGGGAGGGCCTCTGGGTCATGCTCTTCAAGCAGAAGCCATGGTATGGGTATTATGAGGCTAGACCAGAGGCCCCCATGCCCGCAGTCCAGAAATTCTTTACTTGCATTGCTTGCATAATGGCATATTCTTCACCCGCTCATTCATGCTTCTCACAAAAGGCATCTTGTGGACAGACAGCATCTGGCACACTTAGTTGGATCCCTGATTGTACTTGCTGCTCCTTATAGGTCCTTGCCAATCTCAACGCAGAAGTTTCCTTGTCCATGTGGGACCATTCTGTGGCCATGATGGCTGTGTCACATATCTGGAATACCTTCTTCTTCTTGACCACTTTTTTAAGGGATCAGCCTCCTTTTTTGCTTTCTACTGTGGCTCATACTCCTTTTCCAGAGTGATGTAGGTTTGTTTCAAGAGGGCGCTAAGATGTTCCTAATTAGAAGCCATGCCTGGGCTGCCTACCTCATGATCTTCATCTGAGGAGATGTTTACTGCTGAGTAGGCATTAGAGTTGTTACCATATGAAGCTGTTTGGGACCTGTCCCTAAAAGGCAAGCCTTCCCTGGGTTGAGGTGGTGCCAGATGAGAGTTATTTTCCATTTTTCTGAATGTGATGCATATGCAGCTTCCATGAGGATGCCCACTGCCTTGATGAGCTTGGCAATCATAGACTGCAACTCCTCTGCCTCCCTTTGGGGCAGCCATGATCTTGAGGCTCATCTGGGTTCACTGTGGTGTGCTGGAGAAAGGTAAGGCAGGTCTTTGGATGAGGATGACATAGATTTTGCTTCTGAGGCATTTCTATGCTTGAATGATCCTTTGTTGGAGCAGGGTGAGTCACGTGTTTTATTATTCTTGTAAGAAGATGCTGTATCATAGAAAAGGTAGTAGGACCCAGCACTGTGGAGTGGAGCTTAGCTCCACATCTTTTGCATTTAGATGCCTTGAATATCATCTGTTTGGAGTTACTGCTCATTGATGCCATAATGTTGCTGATGCAGAATAATAAGGAGCAGTTGTGCAAATGTATAATAAGGAGCAGTTGTGCAAATGTTTCCAGTGATTGTAAGGCATGCATAACTAGGAACAGTAGCTGAAAAGCCAGTCAGAGCAAGTTTAATGTGAAAATGATGCACAGTAGAACCCAAAATGGCCACCACACTGTACTGAGCATGTGTGGACTGTACCAAGATGGCCGCTGCATGAATTGCACATGCAAAACCTGTACTAAGATGGCTATAATCAGCCTGATGGTCAGAATGCCCTAATCCAAATGATATATGTTGTACATGTACAGATTGGTGCATGGGACCCCTCAGTAGCATGTGCTACACTTGTGGCTGCAGACAGTGCAGAACACAACCCCTTATAGCCACAAAACTACCCCAATCCTACTTTATTCCAGAAGGGTATATCAGTGGCCTTAACCAGGCACTGTAAGAGGGTTGGGGGCTATAACTGCCCTTACCAGGCTCCACAGCTCTATTTATTTATTTTATTTATTTATTAGAATTTCGGATAAATACCTTTGAGCCAATGGCTCTTTTACAAAGATTCCACATCAGTATACAAAGAATAGAAGAACAGTTTGTGTGAGATTAGCAGGCAAGCAGTCTGAATACAAAATTCAGTACAGGGTATACATGGTCTAAAGCTACAGGTAATATAAATAACAATTAGAACAACATAATCAGGCATACATTTAAGAATGATGAGTCATAACAAATAATATTTACATGAATTAAAGCTGTCAGAAGGGCACTGTCAAAGAGAACAGTAGAGTAGGAAAAAAAAATGAGTTGCTGCCAACTGTGCCAGGTAGCGTAGGAAAGTGGAAGAGAGAGTGGGTGTAGAGAGGTAACTGGGAGGGAGGTAGAAGGAGAGGAGGGTGGGAGGCAAGGATCAGGGAACAAGTGCAACATTGGATGGGGTGAGCAGATTAGAAGAGGGAGAGAGGAAGGGAGTTGAAGGAGGGTAAGAGAGGAAGGTGCTGGACCTGGGCTAGGGAGAGAGGCAGGGGTAGATATGGGGGGGGGAGGGTGGTGGCAGGCAGAGGTGGTGATAGTACAGAGGTGCAAAGAACAGAAGTGACTACCTGGGAGGTTAGGAGAAACAGTCACAGGTGGCTCTGGACACAAGCGTTTGACGTAGCTTGTGTTTGAACAAGCAGAGGGTGCCTAAGTTTGTGAGTTCACTGCCCAGGGAGTTAAACATCTTAGGGGCTCTACCTGCAAAAGACCGCTGGCCTTGGGTGGTGAGGCAGCAGGGAACAGCCAGAGAATAGTTGTCAGAGCTTCTTGTGTAACGGGGGTGGTTGGCTGGGCTGTGTACGGGGTTCCATTTTGCAATAGGAGCAGCAGTGCTGCAAGAATGAAGGTGTAGGGAGCAAAGTCAGGCTTTGTAAATACATTTCTGTCTTCTATTTAATGAGAGAAATTCTGTGTTTATAGTTGAGAGAGAGAACATTGAAAATAAAAGTAAAAGTGGAGTCCCTGCAGAGCATGGAATGGTCTACCAGTTAGGAAAGGTTGTAAAAGACTGAGGAAGTCTGAGAAGGGATGTGTCCTAAGACTTCTTTTAGACAGTTACAACCAGTTTCAACTGGCAGGGGAGGACAGCCCATTGTACTGGACTTCCCACAGGAGCCAACACACAACCCTACCACTGCACCAGTGGGCCGTTGAATGAGGGATCACTTCTGCTATCACATCAGCATCCTGCTCATGGCAAAGTTGCATAGGCCCTATAACATTTTCCTTCCCCCCCATTTTTCCTCTTTACTTCATGTCCTCTATGCCAACAGTCAGGGCTGCCATGGCTGCACCACTCCTACCACCAGGAGGGTGGGCAAGCTGCTGCCTTCATAGTCAATAGCAATGCCACTCTGTGATTGACTTGCAGGGAGTCATGAATGCCAAGGAGCCCATGCGCTGCCTCCCCGGGAGCTAAGTATCTCACTGTTTCAGTGCTCTTGAACACCAGCTGACCCCACCTTAGGAGTTTTGGGGTCACATTGGTTTGTGTGTGGGACCTGTGTGTCCTCCCTGGAAGTGGCAGGTGAGCTGCTTGGCTCACAGAGATGAATGGTGCAGAGAGCACAGCAACATTGTCATCAGTAGTGATGACAGTCACTTGACCAGAATCATGGCTGGAAGGCAAGGTGAGGCTGGTATGATCTCAATGTCTGGTTGGGGAAAGGGGGAGTTGGTCTCCAAGAAGGCTTCTTGAACTGGCACAGTGGTGTTGAGAGTAGCACACTGTGTTGCCATGCAGGAGATGTTTAGTTCACAACCAAACCCATCAACCATCCTTGGGTTGAAGGCATCTGGAGACTGCTGTGGAGACAGTGCACTTGAACATAGATGGACAATTCTGGCAACACAATCACTTGGGCACCTCTTACAGCCAGTTGTGGAGTGGCATTGGATGACCACACATCCTTCCCTCCCTGGCAGATGCCCAGTGTAGGTTTAAGTGGAGTATGTTGAGGAAAGTGTGTGGGCCTGGAGGGTGTAACATTGTGGCAGACACCCCAGGTTAGAGAGTCTCCCACCGCTTGGATGCTCTTCAGGCCCATGCAGGGCAATAAAGCAAAGGGGGGTTAGCAGCAACAATAACTCCAGACAAGAACTGAATGTCCAAACAATATTACATTTAAACAGGGATTCTGTTTTATTCTCTCAGCTCATGAGCATGTGATGGTCAGCATGCCTTCATTTCTAATACAGCATTCCCCAGTCTGAATCCCACTGTGAATCACAAGTCCCATTGGGGACATACACTCTAAAGTTGATATGTCCTCTAATTACCTTCGCTGAACAGTCCAGAATTGAGGCAGGGCTGCAAGCAGCCCAGTGGGAGTACAGTTGAAGTTAACCTCTCTTCCTTTAATATGGCATTTTACAAACTTTTTTTTTGCCATTAATCTGTTTTAGCCCTGGCACAGCCTAACCCTCCACCGACCCTGTCAGCCCTGTCACCGGCAGCCAGGCACTCACCTCACCCAGTCTTCCCCCATGGCTTACCCCCCCCCATGGCAGGGTGTCAAAGGGGGTGCTGCACCACTAAAAGATCAGATACAGATTGCTTCCCCCACTGCTTACCCCTCATGATGGGGTTCGACGGCAGGGGCCACCCTCCAACAGGATGGATTTGGTGTGGGAGAGAGGTCTTGCAGTCTGGCGTGGAGGCTGTGGAAGGTCAACTTCATTCACGCCATGACCAGCCTGTTTTGTTTAAATAGTCATGGAGGGGCGGACATGTAATGTTGTCCAGTTGCAGCACGCACACTACTGTATATGGGACATCAATAACCGCTGACCCTCCAAACCCTGTATACCGACATTGGCTGCTGATCCCCAAGCCTCTGCTAGGGACCAAACAGGTGCTAGGACCCACAACCCTTCCACCCCAGAGGAGGAGAGCCATCCTTCAGACACTCAGTCCCCCTCTCTCCAGCCAGCCCCTGGTGCACTGAATCTGTCCTCAAACCTGGGTCACTGGCATGGTGGCAGGTGAGGCAAAATGGGTGCCTCTGCCCTCCACGCCACCTGGCCAGTTATTTTACAAACTTTATACTGCTCTGTCCCAGCCAGACCTTGCCTAGTCTGGATATGCATTCTGTGACTGATAATACTTGTTACTGTGGCCCTACTTTAACTCCTTAAATATTCATCCTCACCCACCAAGCGTCTTAACACAGGGGCACCTTTTACTCTTTTACACTCTTATATTTTTGCACTAATACAGTTGGGCTCATTCTTTATCCTGTCAGACTTCAGACACAGCAAGGAGCATTTGGCTCCATGAAGCTGCCTGAAGAATTCCACCATCCAACCGTCCACTAAACCCAGTACACAGTCAACCCACTGTCTGCCCAGAGGGGGACATAGGGTAGTAGCCCATAGATCTAATGCAGCATAAGAAATCTTATGCAGAATTAAGGCTGAATCCAGTGGGGAGTTGCCCCACAATTTAAATGACTATGAGGAATAGGCACCCCCCGGGGGGTCCGATGGCTCAACTGGTGCCACCTCCTACTCTTTCCCAAGTACTGAACCCCATGGGCTGAACGTGCAAGGCCTAATCACATAATCTTCCTGGCTTCATCAGTGTTTCTGGGGATTTTTGCAGGCTACCAACCTAACTTAGAAGGGCAAGGAGAAGCAGACACCCCCCTCGGGGGTCCAAAGCACAAGTGCTGCCTCCCACCCTCTCCCAAGACCAAAGCCCCATGGGTAGAGGGTCCCTGGCCAAATTAATTCACAGGGTCACACTTGGTCCCTTACCTGCCTGTTGCAGGGAGGGGTGCACCAATGGATGTCTGGATCAGTCACTGATTTAGAAAAGCATGAAGTTGTCCTTTGCATTAAAACTTCAGTATCCATGGTTTTAACTGTTCCATAATGTTCTTCTTTTAAGCAGCAGTCCCACTCTGGCTTCTCTTGCATGGAGATGTGTGGGGGGGCATGGTGGGCTTTCAGCAAGTGGCAGCCACCATGATTCTCTGAGCTTTGTTTGGATCACACTCACCGAAAAAGAAGTTCAGACAAGGGAGCAGGTACTGCATGCCTGGCATACACCTCCCTCAGACTGATTCCCAACTAAATCTTGCTCTCCAGCTCCAGCTAATTGACTCCTGCTCCCAAAGTTCTGGAACAGACAAGCTGGCCCAGCCCTCTGACAGACCAGAGGTTAACCCTTTGAGGTCTCATAGACACTCATGAGTCAGGGCTCCTTATAGGGGTTTACACATAAATTAACACATTTATTTATTTAGCAGGGAGTGGTAAGGAAAAAACAATGGGATATAAGGGGAAAATGAAAGCAATTTGGAAATTTTCTATGCTCTATTATAATGCTGTTCTGTGCCTTCCCTTGGCAGTTCCAGTCTCACAAGTGCAGATGCACATAGTTTATGCCCCCAAAGGCCTTAATAAGAGCTCTCAAATTGCAGTGGGTACCTCAGCATATTGCTGGTAGCTAATTAGGGTTATTTAAAGTTGGCACACTTGATGAAAGATGGAAAGCAATTCAAAAAATGAAACCAAACTGTAGGAATTAAGGGACCCTATTTGTAATCTAACAAATTCAAGCTGGATGGCCGTGCAGTTCTTTGGCCTGGACCTATCCAGATGATGGCAAAGTCCTGCCCAGGACTTAAACCCCCTTTACTAATTAACTAGCTAACTAACTAACTAATTAACTAACTATTTGGGTTCATCACAGCATAATCCAGATAGACCATCTTAGGGTTGCTGGTTCATTCCACTGGGGAGTCAAACAGACGAGGCATACTAATGAGTCCTGGTAGGACGAAACACGTGTCTATGTCTTCTGTTGGCACCCTTTGCAAACTGTGTGAGAGGCCTTTTGGCACCACGCATTTCTGCTTAAAGTTGAACCAGCATAATATTCTGCGGTGATTTGCATATATAGCCCATGATGCTTTGCATTGTGGGGGCATGTGTGATTTTGTATTTCTTTGAAACTTGGCTTCCCAGCCAAATACCCTTTGGGGTAATCATTGCCTCAGTGCTTGCGCTCAGAGGTTCTTTGTCTTTTAAATTGTTTTTTGTTTTAATTGGGTTCACCACAACATAACCCAGATAGACCATCTTAGGGTAGCTGGTTCATTCCACTGGGGAGTCAAACAGATGAGGCATACTGATGAGTCCTGGTGGGATGAAACACGTGTCTATGTCTTCTGTTGGCACTCTTTGCAAACTGTGTGAGAGGCCTTTCGGCAGCCTGCATTTCTACTTAAATTTGAACCAGTGTAATATTCTGTGGTGATTTGCATATATAGCCCATGATGCTTTGCATTGTGGGGGCATGTGTGATTTTGTATTTCTTTGAAACTTGGCTTCCCAGCCAAATGCCCTTTGGGGTAACCATTGCCTCAGTGCTTGTGCGCAGAGGTTCTTTGTCTAACTAACTAACTAACTAACTAACTAACTAACTAACTAACTAACTCACACCCAGAGGGTATCCCCAGAGCCACAGCTCTGAGATATCTACAATTCTGAAGGCTTCACAGGTGGTTCTCCAACTTCACAGCTCAGCTGTGTAGAACTAGAAATGCTGACACCTACACTCCCTCTGGATTAGCTGGCAGATGGATTGTCTACCCTGAAAGGACCTCTTATCAGATGTTTCAGTGGTCACCTTCACCCCTGGAGCCTTTCATCTGTCTTTGCTCTTCAGGTCATTCATCAGTGTTTGGTCTAGGGCCTTTCATTGTCCCCCTCAGCTGAGTGGCTACTGCTGCTACTCCATAGAAGCTGTGCATCAGACCCTTCCTTGCAGGTACCAGACACCTGCGCTGTGACAGTGGATAAGGTATAGCAACAACTTACTATGGCTCTCTACTCTGCAGGGTCCATAGTCAGGCAAATGTTCTCCCGCTGCATTGTCTTCTTCTTGGTTCCCCTGGATCTTTCAGTAGACTTGGGTCCTGGTGAGACCTAAAGCTAATGACAGGATTTGACTTCCCTGCTGGGAAACACTCAGTGGGCAGATTGCCCTTTTCCAACACTGGTCACCTTTCTCCTGATGTTTCTCTGAATCACCATTCTCCTTATTGTTTCTTCAGTATGTATCTTAACCCACCCTTCTGATCATCCCTACTAAACTGTCCCTTGGCGAGGAGGGGGGCAGGCATTAACCTTGGAGGTGACTTCCGTGTCTAGGTGTATTTGGATGGATCGTCATGCTAGGAACCTCTTCCAGTGTATTGTACAGTTCCCAGGACTGGCTTTTCCCCATGCTCCTGGAGGTGTGTAATGCACTGCGTATAAAGCCAATGTGCACCTCGATGGGGACTGCTTCGGCCATGCCACCTGTGCCCTTATGAGGAAGACTGCTTACTATTCTTGCTCCTGCTTGGTCTGCATTGGTAATTCTTGTGTAAGCCAAACCTCTTGGGGCGGGCTTACTGTAGTATCCTCTCCCCTATGGCTGCTTGGGTCTGCCCCGGGGGGAGTTTCTTTTTGCCTCTGCCCATTTAAAATGGTGCTGCTGGGAGGGAAAAGGAGAGCTGGAAGGCTGGAGTTAGGGCAAGTGGGCAGGGGTTTCAAACCCCTGGCCTCAGAGATTCAGGCAACTTGGTGGCAGTGGTGGCTACGCGTACAAGCTGTATGGGGGGGGAAGTTGGTAGGAGCAATGCAACTATGGGGAGTGGGGTCCTGTAGAAGTAATGGCAGTGGTGGATGAAGAATGGAGGTAAGCCTCTCATTCACCAAGGTGGTTTGGGATTCCTGGTACCCGTTTAGAAAGGTATGGCAGTAGGACTGTTGCAGCACCGGCAGGGCTGTGACAGATTCCCTCGGTGGTGGCAGTTCTGAAGAGGTCTTTCATGGTGTGGCCCACTGCTGGGGTAAGTCTGGTAGCCTGCATGGGATCATCATGTTATCAGGCCTGTTGTGCCCGTGTCTGGGGCAGGTCCCGATTTGGGCCCATAAAAGTGAAGGAGTATGGGTAACTGTAAGGAGGGAACTGTGTTGCTTTTGCTGTATTTATCCCAGCATCATATCCCTGTTTGGATGAGGGTTTAGAAATGAGTGGTTCTCTGGCAAGATTTCAGGGTGGCTGTGGTGGTTAATAGGCCACATCCCCGGCTTAAGTTATGCCGGATGGGGGAGTAAGGCACGTCTCAGGTTCTGGTTAGGTCTTGGTTGTAACCTCAGTAAATCTGACCTTGTTTTTGGCTCAAAATATCTGCGTGGAGCCTGCTTCTGGCCCATTGTTCAGCCTTTTGATACCTTTCAGCCCAGTGCTGCATATATCTCCTTTGAATGCCCTCTAGCCTGTTGACTCTCCGCTTCATGGAACTATGCACTTTATGTATTTACTTATTAATTTTTAATGGAAAGACATTAAATGTCTCTTCATTCATTTGCACTCTGAGTGTGCTAAGATTATTTATATGAACTAACCATGTTGCTTCTCCTGAGAAAAATTAGCATCCATCCACCCAGGCCTGGCCTAGAAGTACAGCTGATTGTGTTGGTCGCCCAGCTGGTAAGAAAAAAAAAGAAACCCCATTGATCCATGCTGATCGAGACTTGTAAGCGAGGTAAGGCCTTATTTATCCAAGCCGAAGACTAGGATACCTGGGAGGTTTCTGCTTTGTATCCCCCCTCCTCATATTTACCATTGAGACCCCTAGACAGTAGGATGGAGGCTTATACTTGTGACCTCTGCTGGTTCTATGGGCCACTGCCCCTGTCACATTCTCTGTCCTGTTCTTCATCCCTTTGGCTCTTGGGGTAAACTGAGCCACCTTTGTTGGCTCATTGCACCATACTTGTCACTGATACTTTTCCCTGCATGAGAACTGGTGTTGGCATAATCTAGTTAAACTGTAACACAAAACATTTAGCTGCATAAACTTGTTGCAACTGCATTGAACACTACTGTTTAGAAATCACTCAGGACACAGGGCATGGCACTTAATACATAAACTTGATTGCAAAACGCCAAACATTTATTTACAGGCTGATGCATATACAGCAGGCGGTAGCAGTAAGCCTGCAGCTGGAGTCCCACCCTGCAGCTCTTTTTTGGGCCCTATTTTAATCAGCAATCCAAATCAGATGTCGCAGTTGGCATGATTTTGGCATAGTCACATTTCTGTACATTCCCCTGACCAGCTGGTCATGGGTTCAGTTCTTATCAGTGTTCAATTGCATTTTAACATATTTAGACTTGACTCGGTTACACTTCTGCCCATGCTCTCAGTTTACTTTGGTAACCCTTTTCCTTATTGCTTTAGGTAACATTAATCATGGCGTATCCTTTACAGTTGTTCTCCCCTTGTGAATATGAGCGGGATGAGGAGACCAGGGTGTATCCAGCCCTGTTAGGCACAGAAGGGAGCAATAGGTGCCTCTGACAGAGGTCAAGTGAATGTGTATACTCTTCCTGAACACATTTGCATATGAACTGAGGTACATGGCTACCGTGCGTGGCCTGCCCCTTGCCCCGTGCTTCCAGGGGTCAGAGTTTATGCCTATCGATCACAGAAACAGTGACTCGCCAACCAACTGTGTCTGTCTGTTGCCCCTGGGTTTCAGATCCTTGGGGCCAACTGCTCTAGTCATCCACAGATTCACAGGCCCTTATGGCCATGGGCTCCTCCCCAGTACTGAAGTCTTGTCCACAACTTCTTCACCATAGCAGGAACATGAGACAGATGGCACAGAAACAATCAGGGGCCCTCTGTGAGGGTGGACCTCCAAAAGACCCCCACTGTCCTCAATTTCAGCACCAGTCAGGGCCTGAGCCTCCGGAGACCCATACCAGAGGGAGCTAGTGCTACCCGAACCCAGGAACCCTGCCACCATCCCTGGATTAGGAGGCCCTCTCCAGCTGGTCCAAGCTGGAGAAGCATACCAGGGGGTGCTAACACTGGAACTGCACACGCTAGTACCAGGGACTAGGAAACCATACAAATTGGAACTGCTTTTGGCAGGCTCGAGCCACTATATAAATGCCCTAGCGGGTGGAAAAACATTACCAGGAACCTTCCCAGCCAATCAGCAACTGTCTGTACAGCTGGCACAGAGATTTACTGTCACCGAACAGAAACACATTTTAAGTAAACAGGATGTGCCTTTTTAATCAGCTAGAACATTTCAAGATACATTAAACCACAGCTAACGTAACCCTTTACGTGCATAATCACACAGGCACACATTACTTTTACTTTTGGGCTAAAGTTAACACCTCAGTGCAATTTACAGTAAACATTATTTTTAACCATTTGCAGGTCCTCATTACCCCTGTTTTGACAGCTGGATTACAAATAGAAGAGGGGCTACCACTCCACTGAGCCTGGCAGTTATGGTCACTGAGAGGGCTGTCAGCTTCACAGATGCCCTCCGAATTTCTGGATGAACTTCCACCAACTGACCTTAAGAGCTGTTCTCTCAGTCTTACAAGGGATGAACTTCAATGTTTGATTGGCTGCTGGGATTCTCTTAGCATTGTGTGATTGGCTGTTGCTTCCCAACACATCATAGTTTTCAAGCACCTTCCTAACATGCTTTGAAGTCTTATATATTCTCTTTTGGTTGCTATGGTTATTTACATTATTAATGTAAAGTCCTGGGGGGTGGACAAAGTGCCAGGGCCAGATGGCATGTACGCCAGGGTGCTAAGGGGGCTAGCAGAGGTCCTGGCAGAACCCCTGGTAGACCGGTTCAATGCATCCCTAGCCTCAGGGAGTGTACCAGAGGACTGGAGGATGGCACACGTGGTGCCCCTCCACAAGAGCGGCCCCAAGGATGAGCCAGGGAATTACAGACCAGAAAGCCTCATTTCCATCGTGGGAAAGCTGATGGAGACTATCCTGAAGGAGAGACTGGTTTCCCTCCTAGAGGCTAATGGTCTGCAGGACAGCAAGCAACATGGGTTTGTCTTGGGCAGATCCTGTCAGACCAACCAAGTGGAGTACTATGACTGGGTAACCAGGCAGTTAGACAGGGGCCATGCAGTGGATGTCCTGTACCTGGACTTCAGTAAGGCATTCAATTTGATGTTGCATGGGAGGTTAGGTAGTAAGCTGAAAGGCACAGGGAAGGGGGCAAAGATGGTAGGATGGGTAGTGAACTGGCTGCAGGGGAGATAGCAGAGGGTAGTGGTGGGAGGGGAGTTCTTGTCACCCAGGGCAGTGACTAGTGGGGTGCCACAGGGCTCTGTACTGGGGCCGGTGTTGTTTGGGAGCTTCATAGCAGACATCTCAGTAGGCATAAAGAGTAAGATCAGTCTGTTTGCAGATGACACCAAGATGGGAGCAGTGGTGGATGGCATACAGGGGTGGTAGGGGTTGCAGGATGATCTAGCAAAACTGGAGGCCTGGTTGGACAATTGGCAGCTGGGGTTCAATGCCAAGAAATGTAAGGTGTTGCATTTTGGGGCAAAAAAAAAACAAGGAAAAGTGACCAGCTAGGGGGTTCATCTAGCCAAGTCGGAGGAGGAGGAGAAGGATCTGGGGGTAATCACAATGGGAGCAATAAACAACTTGGCACAGTGTAGAAAGGCAGCTGCAAAGGCTAACAGGATGCTGGGTTGTATTGCCAGGGGCATATCCTCCAGGAGGGGGGGAGGTGATCCTACCACTGTATAGGTCACTGGTTGGACCACACCTGGAGTACTGCATGCAGTTCTGGAGACCAAACCTGAAGAAGGACATTAGGTTACTGGAGGTGGTGCGGTGCAGGGCAACAAAATGATCTGGTGGTTAGGGGACTTGCCCTATGAGAGCAGGCTAAGAAAACTGAACATGTACTCCCTGGATGAGAGGAGGGAAAGGGGGGACATAATTGAAACCTTCAAGTACATGAAGGATATGTAACCCCTAGGTGCCGCTATCCTAAGGGCTACTACCCCTGCCTGCATGGCTAGTTGCAGGTTAAGGAGCCTGGGTACTGAAATGGGTGCCTCCACCAGAGGACAGGGTTGTTAGTAACAAGGCTAACCTAGGTACAGTCCTCCGGGACACTGTAACCCCCCTTTCTCCCCCCTAGTGGCCTAGTCAATACGCAGCAAACACTTTCACAGTAGCCCCTATTCTGCATACAATTCCCCACACTGTTTGCACTACCACCAGGGCTGGTTCCACCAATTCGACCCTGGAGCCTGCCTGTAAAACAAGGTTAGGCACAGCAAATAACAACAGTACAGTGCTTTTGGTACAAACTGGAACCATAGTCAGATTAAATTAAAAAAAATTAGATCTGATTTATTCAGGGGAATTGAACAAGGGAGTGGTGTAATCAGGTTGATTGATTCTAAAACTGATCTAGTCAGGCAATTATGCATGCACTTTTAGTCCCTACACAGTTACACACTCTGGGTACCCAGTTGGAAGTAAGGTGGACTAGCCTAGAATGTTGCCCGGGGTAGGCTGACATTGCAGCTGGTTGGGGCCCTGTGATGAAAAGAAAAGGCATGCACAACCACACACAATTTGTAATCCAGAGCCTGAAGGCTCAGTTCATGAAAGGAAAAACAACAATGCAATCAAATGACAACACTTAAGATGTAGCTGTTGTTGCAGGGAGCTACTCTGATCGTTACTCATGCTACCCAATATGAGTCACAGGCTAGAGGAAATGGAGACTGCAGGTTGATGACTGGTTTACCATGTTACACAAGGTCCCTGCACCCTTATTGGCACCCTCAGAGGTACACCCTAGACAGCTAGTGTTTAGGTATATGTTATACTAGTATATAGGGCATAGGGCATCTACCGTACAAGAGTAGATGTCAGGATATGCATGCATATTATTGTTATACACTTTCCTTTCTAATACATATATATTTATGTATTTCTTGCTTACAAAATGTTAGGACATTTGTGTCCTTGGAATAATTATGATATGTAATTCGGCATTGCCACCTTTTGGCGATTTGTACTATTACACTGATTTGTGTAAGAATTGTACTCTTTTGTTTCACAAAGTGATGACTACTATAAAATTGTATAATGTTATCTTGGACCATGGAGCCACCTCTAATTTAGCCAATAGGGCTAATCTCTGTAACTAGAAATGTTTCTATCTTACAGCAACCATAGTAATTATCATAGGTATATAATGTGAGACACTAAGTCTTATACCTTGGAGACCCCAAGAGGCATGAAGAAAACTCAAGGTATAGGGAACGCTTAGCATTGGATCCCGGTTTGTATTGGTAACAACTGCTTAGGGCAACTGTGATTTATCCCTTTGATAGTTCTTATGCAATGTGTCTGTGAATTTTTGCACTTCCAATATTGCCAAGAACCTAAGACTGAGGTTTAGACCTCCTGACAATTGATGACCACGTGCAGGCTATATTTGGTGTTTGTGAGCTTTCACTCATTGCTTGAAAATGTTCCCTTCCCAACAGGGACTGTAGGTGTGCATTCCTGCACCCCCTCTCCCACTTTCTCACCACTTTGTAGTAACTTGCAAAGTCTGGCTGCTTTTCTTGGGTGTGGTTGATACCGACTTGACCAACTCCACAGCGGCTCTGAATTGCAAGCCTACAAAGATACAGTGGCCCGATTTTGTTTAAAGTGCTCCTGCTGTGGAGCGATACACAGCATGGCGCCTTGTTCACAGTTTAATTTTTCGTTCCCTCCCACACAATGGACACCGTATCAAATATCTGCACAGAACTGAGACTCGATGTCTCAAACTTCCTTGCCTCCCATGGAGGATGGGACAAAGGTACCGAAGAAAAACTTCCCACACACAATCCCTACCGGAGGCATGAAGGTAAGTTACGCTTGTCCCCAGATGACAAGCTCATCTGGTACCAACCAAATGATTCCACCACCAAGTTATGGGTAGTCTCCAGACACCTTAGGTCTGAATTCTTGCACCAAGTGCATGATACCCTCACTGGTGGACACCAGGGAGTGGAAAACACCCTCCAGAGACTCAAGACCACCGCCTGATGGCCTGGTGTCACCAAAAACATTAAACAGTACATAGACAACTGTCTTGTTTGTGCGCAAAACAATCCCAACCCCACCAAACAAAATGCCAAACTCCTACCACAAAGACATTCTGGCCCTTGGCATGCCATACAGATTGACTTTATTGGTCCCCTGACCATTACTAGCAGAAACAATAAATATGCTCTTGTGGTGACTGATCTCTTCTCTAAGTGGGTTGAATCTTTCCCCACTAAGACATTGACTGCTAAAACCACTGCCAAAATCCTGGTGGAACAAATTTTCTCCACGTGGGGCCTACCTCTTCAGGTGGACTCCGACAAAGGAACCAGTTTTACAGGTGAGTTGATGAAAGAATCCCTTGAGCTCCTTGGAGTTCAACAAAAGTTTCACATACCTTACCAAAGAAAGAGCCAACAGATGGATTAAGCAAATGCTTTCCAAATTCATTGAGGACAATCCCAATACTTGGGATTCCCTGTTGCCATTACTCCTTATGGCAATCAGGGGCACACCCTCAGCCACCACCCTGTTGACACTCTTTGAGGTGATGACTGGAAAACAGTCCTCACCCCATTGGGCAGAATAATACTAACCTACTAATGTTTGATTTTCCTTTTTAGATATACTGACAAGATGGCTATCTTGTTCCATTTTCTCCTTCTCTCAGGAGTTATCCCCTGTATCCAAGGAACGGTACCGAACTTCCTACCTCACCTTGATCCTCCAACATCTATCAAAATACCCGATAGTTTGGTTACTGTCCAGGAAGGTTCTGATGCCTACCTCACTGCCTCAGTTGTTGCTCCTGATAAATCTACCTTACAAATTGAGTGGCAAACCACATTGCAAGGACAAATTTTCCCTGTGGCCAAACTTTCCAAGGGAACTTTCCAGGTTTGGCCTAAAGCTAAATTATCCCCTAATGGTTCTCTGTCCTTGCAACAAATTGCTCTTAGACATTCTAGTTTTTACAATATTACTGCTTTAATTGATCCTTCGTATTGTAATTCTTTGTCTAAGGACTCTGCTAGAAAATTTTGTGCTGTATGCAACATGGCCTCTGCTGCTATGTTTCTATCTGTGTTACCACCCACCGACAAACAGCTTTTGGAATGTCCAAAGCACACCCCTGGTCCCTGTAGTGGTCTAACAGCCACTGCTCTACCTGGTACACTGTTTAACAATTTACAATAATATGTATATACCTGTTTTGTTTAATCTGACTTACTGGAATATGAAAGAATTTGGTATGTGTCATAATACTAACACTTCAGCATTTCACAGTACTTTATTGCTTGATAGCTTAGCAGCATTTCGGATTCATACACAAGACCCTATTGCCAGGGTGCATGCCACCGAGCATAGAGGCAACTTCAGGAGAAAACCCAATCCTGATGATCAAAGTCACAAATGTAATACACATGAAGCTGGCAGTTCTGATGTCACTTGTGCAACAGGCACTGTCACGGGTCTCTTTGGTACAGCTATGTCTATCTGGAATAAAGCAGACATTGCTGCTATCAAATCTCATTCAGCCAAATTTCAAACTGGTTTGGTAAATAATACACTGCTCCGATTATTGCATGGTGTGGATGGCCTTAGTCAGGAAGAAAGATACACTGTATACAATATGCACGACATTGCCAAGGTATATACAGACTCTAAAGATAAGATTAACGCATTCATTGCACAGAACAACAAAGAAGCAGATAAGCAATACATTGCCCATGAGATTCCCTACTCTGCCTATGGCTTGTACATTATCACTACCATCAACAATCTCTTCTGTGATCTAGAATCTGGAAGAATCCCTGACATACAAGGCAGACGTATTTCTAAATGTCATTGTCCATGATGTAAAACCCCTGGCTGTATTGCTATGTGTATGCAACAGTCTTTAACTATTCCTTTTTCTACAGCTAGGAATCTGGGTTTTGTGATCAGACACCCTAATACAGGTCCCTGTTTTACTTCTAAGAAATGTTCCATCAAAGATACAATGTTTGTTTCTTTAACTGTCTCTTTACCATGTTTTGATCCCACTACGGCTTTGTTCTACAAGCTGGCTTCTGTACACTCGATTGGGCACCTTGCTGACGACATCTACAGAGAACACCTAGACTTGCCTCCTCTATTGGTCTTCCATCCTTTCCTGGACGCCTGGGTCACTCTGCACATGGACAGCTGTGGGAAGAAACAGTATAATCTACTTGTGTCGATGTGATGTATTTAATGTTATTAAACCTGTATGTAGTTATTCTCCCAACAGTATTGATTGGTCCTTTTCCATGGATGATGAGATCAGCACTAATGGCTCAGACATTTCGGACTCAACATTGGCTCCAGACAAACTCTACCAGTCTTATCAAGAGGAGGTTCATTGCCTGTTAACACAGATTTCCAAGACAACCTACACCTGCCTGGTACAGTTGCAAAAATGGCAATGATCTACAGTTAAAATGCAATATAATTCTGATGGAGAGTATTTTGTAGTTACTAACTAGAAAAGTTACACTTATGGCTCGCAGACTTGTGTTATTGATAACCCCAACTTTTGTTTTGTTTCCCATCAAAAGGCTGTCATTGGACATACCATTATTACCCCCCATCCCCCTTATGGGTGCGGACATCATTGATGGTAACCCCGATTATCTGCTCACCCTTTCTGAGTATCTACCATATTTTAATGTACACATAGATCCACTCTCCCTTATAATTAAAATCACTTTTAGAGAGAAAAGACACACACCTCATCCACATCAGCAATAATATTACTAAGGCTAATGGAGCTATCCTTTCATTGATTAATGATGGTGATATGAATGATGCATTAACTAACACTTGGTTAGAGATTACTTTTAAAGGTTTTGTTATTGTACAAGCATTTCTAATATTTTTTCTTGGTTATAATGCTATGCTGCCTACGGCGCACACTGCGCCAACATCGTGAGCAGTTGGAGTTCCTTTACAACGTTCACGCGTTGGGTTTGTAAACGGCCCCTGCTCCCTGACCTTTGCCAATTTTTTGCCTGTGTTGCCGTTACAGGCAACAAGGGGGGAATGTTACACTAGGTCCCTGCACCATTATTGGCACTCCCAGAGGTACACCGTAGACAGCTAGTGTTTAGGTATATGTTATACTAATATATAGGGCATAGAGCATCTAACGTACAAGAGTAGATGTCAGGATATGTATGCATATTACTGTTATATACTTTGCTTTCTAATACATATATATTCTCTATGTATTTCTTGCTTACAAGATGTTAGAACATTTGTGTCCTTGGAATAATTATGATATGTAAGTCAGCATTGCCACCTTTTGGTGATTTGTACTATTACACTGATTTGTGTAAGAACTGTACTCTTTTGTTTCACAAGGTGATGACTGCTACAAAATTGTGTAATGTTATCGTGGACTGTGGAGCCACCTCTAATTTAGCCAATAGGGCTCATCTCTGTAACTAGAAATGTTTCTATCTTACAGTAACCATAGTAATTATCATAGGTATATAATGTGAGACACTGAGTCTTATACCTCGGAGACCCCAAGAGACACGAAGAAACCTCGAGGTATAGGGAACACTTAGCATTGGCTCCCAGTTTGTATTGGTAAGAACTGCTTAGGGCAACTGTGATTTAACCCTTTGGTAGTAATAAACAAGTTTATTACTCTTATGCAATGTGTCTGTGAATTCTTGCATTCCCAATATTGCCAAGAACCTGAGAGTGAGGTTTAGACCTCTTGGCAGCCAGGAGAAGCATAACCCACATGAATCACCGAGGTGTCATTCCTGTTCGAGATGGTTGAGCAGGGGGCTGATCCCCGGGTGAGTCTCTTGTCGATGATGGTCTCTGTGCCTGAAGTAGCTGGCTAAGCTAGATGGCAAAGCCCAGGCCGGGCGGAACAGTTTGGATTTTGAGTCCGGTAGTGCTGGATGCAGCTTCCAGCAAGCGTGACACATTTACACAGTGGGGAACCAAATCGTGACCCACTAACAGCATGCAGCACATTTATAGTAAAGCAATCACCATACCACAATTAGGAAGGCAGTTTGACCACAATATCAGTGTCTCTGAGTAAAACCGGGAATTCTGTGGTAAATGGATGTCCTGACAGGCCGATCGTACACAGCAAATCTTTGGTCTTCTTCAGGTTCAAATCTGGTCACTCTTCAGTGGCTTTGTCACACTCCAATTCAGATACAGTCCGATTGCTAAACCTTTCAAAGGATTCCCTCTCAAGAGACTGCAGGCAGACAGGCCAAAAAAAGCAGCTGCTTAAATCACTCAGGCTGTCTCTTCAAACTCTAACTCCAGACTGACTCACTGCAACAGGCAGTTTGGGAATTCCCCTTTGGTCCAAAAGGTTCTGGTTGGTTGATCCATCTGTCTATCAAAGCAAAGGCTCCCCCTCCAGGTCTGTTTTGGCACCACAATGTAAAAACTACAATTCCTACGGAAACTTGCTCCCACAAGACCCCTGGGGACAGGCTCCATTTTAGAGTCATCAAAGGTACCAATTGGTGCTGACTGGCAGTCCAAAACTAAAATGGTGGTGATAAACAGAACTGTCCATGCTGCAAAGAAGGCAGGTTAGACAAACTACAGTATGATTACTATGCTAATAGATAATCAGCAAATAAGTACAGCTTCTAACAGAGCTCCCTCTACGCAAATAGCGATGGCAGAACGGAGCGATTATCTGGCAGCCCAGGCGGGACTTGAGCATAAACACACTCAACCCCCTCCCAGATTAAATAAGCACCACGTTATTGGCAGCTTTTAAAGAGACAGGCACAGAGACAATTAGGCACTCTCATGCAATTTCTTTTTAAACAGCTAAAACACAGGACACCAGCCTGGCAGAGGGTATTTAGGCACACCCAAGAAAGGTTTTCGAGAACCCCCATTTATAGGGGGGTTACAGGTATAAATAAGATGGACACAGAGGGGCTTTTCCAGTTAAGGAGAGGAAGTGACACCTGATGGCATGAGCTGAGACTGGGGGGGGATGGTTCAGAAGGGAAATGAGGAGACATTTTTTACGGAGAGGGTGGTGTCAGGGTGGAATGCATTACCAGAAGAGCCTGTAGTATAGTGGGCTGTTTCAAAAGGGGATGGGACAAGGTAAGGAGGAGGGTCACTGGGAGGGGAAGGGGAGGGAGGGGCAGCTGCAGTATAAGGGCTGCTAGCTGCACAGTTGAGCAGACTTGATAGCCTGAAAGGCCTTTGTCTGATGGCAAGTTCGTATGTTCATATGTTCGTAAAACTAAAGTTTTTACTTTCCTGCAGCCCCCTGCTGCTTTGATGGTTTCCTCACTGGGCTTATTAATGCAGGTCTTGGCCCTGGTGGTGCCTATT
Source organism: Neoceratodus forsteri (assembly GCA_016271365.2). NCBI lineage: Eukaryota > Metazoa > Chordata > Ceratodontiformes > Ceratodontidae > Neoceratodus > Neoceratodus forsteri. Next base: position 428,620,173 of record CM028138.1, read on the forward strand.
CCAAGGCCAGACTGTAGATGACTGGGCAGTTATGCTGCCTGTTTCATTGTTGGCACTCTGACTCCATTTCTTGGCATCCTGGGCATGCACGGACCCCAAGATGGTGCTGGGGGTTGTTTTCATTGTTTCTCAGCCTCATTGCCTGCCCTGGGGTTGGGAGTTGCTCGTTATATGCATCCAGTAGCACTGTTTACATTGGGTTCCAGCTCCACAGCCTACCTTGGAGTTCAGGACCACGTCTGAGTGTGGGTGCAGCCCAAGTTCAACTGCTGAGCTTTTGCTCTGAGGCACATAAGTTGCCTTACTATGCTAATGGAGGTACAGTGCCAAAAGATCCTCCTTGCTCCCAGTCCCGCTATTGGTCCTGGTTTTTAGGGAGCACAATATCTGCTCCTGATCGCATTGTGGTCCTCTTCTATTCTGGTCCTGCCCCACACAACACTGTTCTGGGTCTGGGATCATGAGAGAAATGACCAATACTGCCACATCTCTCTGGCAGGGAGCCAAGGCTCGACTCTCACCAGTGCTGCTGACTGCAACACAGAATGGCCTTGCTGGTCCCTGCATTCTACATTCCTGGGGATCAGAGAGTGAAGAGCCAAGAGAAGACCAGAGGGAATAGCTGGGGGCCACGAGAACCCAACATGTAAGCCCCCAATATGGAGGACTTACATCACAGCAGGGGCCTGCAGAGTCCACAACAAATGAACCTACCAACATTGCCTTGTTACTCAAATATTTGATGGCCTCTTAGTGCAGCACTCTGTTGCAACACCAGCAGCCCACATTTGGGGAATGAGCCGAGGTCTGAGGAGGGCCAGCAGGGTGGAGAAGAATTGTGTATCCCAGGGGATGTCCTCCTTCTCAGGTGAGGGCAGGTGAATGACTCCACCAAGCTGCTGCTACCTGGGTAACCATGGGTGGCAGTGTAGGAAGGAGTGTCTTGGGGATGGAGGATGTGGGTCTGGCACTATACACTGTCACGCAATTGCATACAGGTGGGTGCATAAAGTCTTTGTGAGCCAACAACCTGGGGAGGGAGAAAACAGTAAATGCACGGACCCAAAGGTGAAGCTTGAGGTATTCTTTGGCTACCTGAAACAACCAGAGCATATGGAGGGGCTTGGGGCTGCACTGCTTTCCCCACTAGAGGAGCTAAGCCATAGGGTGAATGGGCAGTGGCAGCAGTGACCGGGCTGGAAGGTTACTGAGGGTTGATATGGGGTGGGGGGGGGGAGGCTTGGGGAGGAGAGAAACAATAAATGGAAAAACAAAAGAAACTGAAATATTTTCCATCCTGAAATGCCATTCTGGAAATTAATATGGACTTGAATCTAGTTCAGTCAGACACAAGGTCAGCAGCAGAAAGGGCAGACAAAGCACTGACTGCTGTGGCAGGTGTTGTAATGGAAAATGCTTTACTGCACTTTTGTACCGAGAACTTGCAAAATGCGACCAGGTAGCACACGTGTAAGTCATTAGTCTCCCAAGAGGGGCCAAAGAGAACATAGTGAAATCCTTTATGCAAGGCTATTTTGCAGACTCACTGAAAATGGAACAACCACTGCAAGTACTTTGAGCTTACCACGTCACTTCAAGGTGTACTATTAGAGTAAACCCACACTTGGACAGTTCTTCTTTCCACAAAGGTTTTTATCCTCCTAGGCAGGCCTGGATGGCTATCAGCCCCGACCCCATGCCCAACAGTTGTCCCATACCTCTCTCCTGGTCCAGAAGTGGGTACTCCGGTTAATTTTCTCTCATGGTGGGGTGGGCAGGGAAGGGCCATCCTACCCCATGGCAGCCAAATCCAGTGTGGTCTTGGTGCTGGAGTGGCAGGATGGACTGCCAGGACATGGACAGGGCTTCACGAAGCCCAGGCCCCCATCTTTCCCACTTTGTTTGTCCCTCACTTCCCACACTGCAGCATCTATATGTGTGCGTGGAGGCACATATGTCTGATGTCAGCACAGCCCCCCCCCTTCAAGTTGCTCGCACTTACACTACCATTGGGACTCCACCTAGTGGCATTCATGGGTGGAGACAGCTTGGCCTCTCTCTCCCCAGGAGATGAGAGCTGTGCCTGAAATGCTTAATCCTCTCCCTCTCAACCCACCCCTGGCAATCCACACTCGCCCCTGAACAGGGGTCACCAGCATGGCAGGAGGTAAGGTGCACAGCACCTCAACCCTCCATGCCACCGTGCTGGCTCAGCTTGAACAGTTGTGGTGGTCACTGGCAGCATGAAGGAATGGGAGGATGCACTGCAAGTAGCCAAGCACTGTGTATCAGTACAGTACAGTACAGAGATGCTGAGGCATCGCTGTTCCCAGCCCAGCCTAAGCAATGCAACCCGTTTGAGGAGGAGGATAGACTCTGATGGTGTGCATGCTCAGTTTTGAGAGCTAGTTATTACCCACTTCCACATGCTGCTGCCTCATCTGTGACTGGTGTATGGAGGCAAGATTTTAGGTCCACCAGGACATGGGGAAACTGATCACTAAGATCTGTAGAGCATTTTAAAACCCAGAGAGAGTTCTTCTTCTGACTCAGATTAACTGAGAAGGAAACTAATATTTCAGTCAGATGAGAGACGATGTATACAAACATTTATGATGTTCATTTTCTGTTTTGTGAGACTCGGTGTATAGGGGAAGCCCACGATCCATTTATTGCAATGGATCTGGCACCATACTGCCTTGGAGGTGTGCAGCAGGCAGGGGTTCAGTTTGGGAAGCCTACTGATTGGTGGAGTGCCATTTGCATCCTTTGGAAGGGCTTATAAGGCAGGTTTGGTTTTGGTATTCTTTTTTTCCCCATATATATTTCTTAGCGTTTTTTCCCCCTGTTTTTCTTCCCGTAACTCATCCCCGTACTTCAGACGCACGTGTGGAGGCACGTGCATGCCGTGTCTCAAGGAGCCCTCCCACTACATGTCACCCCCTCTGCCTACACTAACTACTGATCCTCCACCCAGTGGCAGCGAGACTATGAGAGGGGGGCAGCAACCACCCCGGGAGAGGAGAGCTGCCTTCCAGCTGCTCAATCCTGCTCCCCCTTCCCCTCCCCTCCATGCCGGCTCCCCAACAACCCAAGTCTGTTCAGGAACCTGGGTCACACTGGCATGGCATGAGGTAAGGTATCCAGTGCCTCAGCCCTCTGTGCCACTGGGCCGACTGGTTTTGATATTCTAGGGCAGTGTGTTAGATATGCAGCCAAGAAATTAGGGATCACTACCATCGGGAGAGGCTGGGGAGGTTTTTCATTTTCAGAGAGCTGCAGTTAAGGCAGCTCTTGACAATTGTGGGGTTTGCGGGGGGGACAGGAGCAAAGTATCCTGTACAGCAAGGACAGAATCTGAGAAGGCAGCCACTAGAGACCCATCAGGAGATACAGAGGGGTGAAGGAGCTTCAGTCCCAGTCCCAGTCTAAGACAGAATTCAGGCAAACTGTTTAAAGGAAGGGAGAAGCAGTCGAGCAGAAGTTGCAGGCACTTTGTGGAGGTAGTATGGTCCCTGTACCAGCAGAAGCCAGGGCTGTAAGAGTTTTAGGGAAGTATAGACCACTAAGGTGAAATGCTGCTGTGCATCAGAGACAGAAAGTAGTCCAACAATTCAGCCAAGCCACGAGTGCATCTGGGAGGTTTTGCTATGCATCACTAGGGAGTGAATAGAACCTATGGAGGTAATGTAGTGTAGTTTCACAACCCCGTCAGTGTGGAACCCTCAATGGATACCCTGGAACATGACACGGGGGCTGCACCCTCAAAGATCTGTCATGTGGTCAAGCTAAGAAAGGCCTTGAGAGTATCTGTGGGGCGTGACATCTGTCGGCATTGGAGAGTGGCCCTTAAGGAACCTGGCCCTTAAGGAACAATGGGATGCTCAAGCACTCATCCCTGGTAATGGCTGTTCATCTCTTGCTAGCAGACATCTTTGTGCCAAAGCTACAAAATGTAAGGCTAACACTGGGGTAAGGTGACTGGTCAGGCCTTGGAAGTATCTTGGTGTGGCAGGTGGACTTTTAAAAACACTATGGTCTCTGCTCCCTTTAGAGTTGTCAAAAGTTAGTAAAGTTATTGAAATTCCCATTGTTTACTATGTACAGTAATCAGACACTGCCAATTTCGATAAATAAATTGGATTAGTGTATAAAATCCTTTGTATCTTTGTGGCAGTGTTTCCACCAAACCTACTAAGCGTTAAGACCCCTAATGGCTCAGCAGTTTGGAGTGCCTTCAACATTTGCTCTTGTGGCTTAGGCATACCAGATCTTACCAGTTCACCAAAGGTGGTGGCAGCACCACTGGGGTAGAGAGGGTCAACAGGGAGACCTGCAGGATCCGTCACAATATGATTGAATTATGACCGCAAGGGCTGGCAAAAAAATGACAATTTCCTGAGCTTAAAGGTGAACAGCTCTGAACCAACAAGTAATTTCTTCCAGTAGAGGCCTTTTTTTTAAAATATTGGTTCCCCTTCTATTAATGTTTTATCTATATGGGCCTGTTACTGACCTGAGCGGGAGTTTCAGATTTGTACACTGAGGTTAAGTACTATTTTAAGACTTTATGAAGTAGTTTATTTCCCTCTCAGCCACTAGGTTCTGTAGCAGAACATGGATACACTGTACCAACAATGGAAGATCAGAGCAAGGACACAAACTACATTGTACAATGGTAAAATGGTTCTTACTAGCTGGGTGTGAATCAGAAACAATCACTACGATAATAACTAAAAAGCTTGTAGTGATGGACCAGTCACAGAATTGGAACCAATATTTCAAAGTCAGCTTCTACAGAGGAAAATGACTTACAGTTTTAGCACAGTTCTCCTTTAAAAAGACGGTTTCATTGCTCTTCTTTGGAGTAGACCAGTCTCCTGTTTCCCACGTCAAAAAATGGATGACATTGGATTTGTTTTGCTTCCACCAGAGGGAGTGATTGCTCCATAACAGACTACACTGTCCCAATAGCACTATCATAAATTTCAGACTTCATTAGTGGAACGTTTGTTCTGTTTTAAAGTGACAGTTTTATTAATGTTTGATTTTTTTTTCACTAAGCCATCTGTTACAAGTGCTTGTTCACTGTTAGTCATTTTAGAATTATAGTTTGCAACTCTAATCCTGTCTTCTGCAACTGGGAACTGATTACTATCTTCTGTGTTGAAGACTTCATAAGACAGCATTAATTTGAGACAGAAATTAGAAGTAGACATGAATATTAGGGTGCTGAAGGTTTGGCAGGGTCCATCCACCCCAAGGGTGTCTGGAGGAGACCTGCCAGGCCTGGAATGGTGGTTTCCAGGTCTGGGGTGACACGGGAAACCTCTAGTCCCCAGCTGCCAGTATCATTGGAGAAGGTTTGCTTGGTGCCTTGTATTAGGAGACAATGTGGGTTCTGAGGCACGGGGTCATAATGTTGCCTACAAAAACCACGCGGCAATAAATGCTGCAAACAAAATGCCACGCTCCGTCATAATGTCGGACACAACAGCGATCCTCCAACAACAGTGCACACCCATTGAAAACAATATGAACTCTATTTTTTAGGTGGGCTGTGCCCCCTCCCACCCCTCAGACTAAAAATAATCATCTCCGAGGGCGTGTGGACATCGGGGATGGCAGAAACTCAGGAGGGGAGAAAATTCATTTTTTTAAAAACAAGCAACACCAGGAGACCTGGGGGGGGGAGCTGAACCATGATGCCAAGTCACCATCCCTGCTGTATGCTGGCACCTTAGCCACTCCACCACAGGAGCGGCTCAACCAGGCACCACTCCACACGGCTACTTGAGCCATACTCAGTTAAGGCACACAGTGATGGGGGTAGCAGTAATTCCCTACTGCTATTAAACCCCTGTCACTCTAAATTTATTTATTTATTTAACAGTATTGGAATTACAATCCTTTGAGTCAGAGACTCCTTTATAAAGGCTCCACATCAGAGTAGTACAGAAGTTTACAGTATACACCAAATAGCAAACAAACAACGAGTAAGGAAGATAGTTTTCTTACAGAGGTAGTACAAGAAAACATTGGACAAAGATACCAGGTAGGTTATTAAATGGAGGGTTTTCAATTCAAACAATGGTAGGTGCCACGGAGGCTCAAAAGAATGGTGCATCTGAGTTAGGGAGAATAAGCAGGACAGGAGTCTCTTGACGAGAGGTAGTTGGTGGCTGGTCAGTAGAAAACATGAAGCTCAGGAAGAAGCAGGGGGTGATTTGGAGGGTCTGGTCATTTTAGGGTCAGTTACAGGTATAGGAGGTAAGAAGATGGCCCCGGAGAAGGGATTTGAAGTGACCAAGCTTGCTTTCCAGGGTGATAGAGCTAGGTAGAGAGTTTAGCCAGGAGGGGGCTCTATAACAGAAGGACCTCTGTGCTAAGGTGGTTCTGATGCGAGGTACTAGGAGGGTGGGTTTGGAGGAGCTGCGGGTGGCTATGGTCATAGGTGTTAGTTGGAGGAGAGTGGATAGACCAGGTGGGGCAAGATCACTGGTAATCTTCCTGGCAAATAGACAAGTCTGGCACAACAATCTCTCTTCAAAGTTGAGCCAGTTGGCTAGGTTATATAGTGTGCAAGTGTGGGTGAGCCTGGCACTACCAATCACTAGGAAGCAAGCTTTGTTTAGGGAGACTTTAACTCTGTGGAGGGCAGTGTTTTTAGCTGCCCTGTATACCAGGATCCCATAGTCAATAAGGGACAGGATGGAGGATGAGACTGAGAGCCGGAGGGTGTCGGGGGGGGGGAGACAGCTCCTGTGGCTATAGAGCAGGCCAAGACTAGTGTTGACTGCAGTGCTGAGGAGATGAATGTGATCATAGAAGGAGAAAATGGAGTTGAAGGTGATCCCGTGATACTTGAAAGTATTCACATGCTTGAGGGGGAATAGTCTATTTGTAAGGATTCGGAGAGGTGTCCCTTTGTGTTTGCTTTGGTTGTGGGAAACAGCATGACCTAGGTCTTCTTATGATTTAGCACCAGCCTGTGGTTGACAAACTAGGTTTCAGCCTTGCTAAAGGAGTTCTGGAGAGCTAGTTGAAGGGAGCTGGGGTCAGTGTGGGAGGTGAAGAGGACCGCATCACCGGCGTATAAGAGGACTCTCTCAGGGCAGACCTTGGGTAGGGTATTGAGGAATAGACTAAACAGAATGGGCCCCAGGATGGATCCCTGGGGTACACCAGAGAGGACTGGGAGGCAGTTAAAGAGAGTGCCATTTATTTTTTCACACTGGAAGCGAAAGGATAGGTAGTCCATAATCCAAGTGGTAACCTTCTGGGGGAAGCCTAGGTGGTAGGGGACAGATAGGAGGAGGGAGTGATTGACAGTGTCAAAGAAATTTGACAGATCTAGGAAGACCACGCCGGCCAGGCCCCCATTGTCGAGAGCGAAGTGGATGAAGCTGGAGAATTCAAGGAGGGCTGTGGTGGTGCTATGGCCTTGTTGGAATCCATGTTGCTCCCCACAGAGAAGATTATATTTAGTGAGGTAGTCAGTGAGCTAATCTGAGACAATTTTTTCTAGGGCTTTCAAGAGGGGGGATGGATGGAGATGGGGCGATAGTTCCCAGGGGAAGTACGGTCACTGCTTTTGTGAATGGAGGTAATGACAGCAGTTTTCCAGACAGAAGGGAACTTACCAAGGCAGAGGGAGTGGTTGAGGAGGCAAGTGAGAGGGGAGAAGACCACGTCCAAGACCAGGTGAAGGAGTCTGAGGTCCAGGGTGTCATTGCTGTGGTGAATGCCACTTAGGGCTTTGAAGAGGTAGGGCTTGGCTTCCTGTGCAGAGAGAGCTCTGGAGTGGAAGGGTGGGTGAGGGTGTGAGGGGGGATGGGAGGTGGAAAAGGGATCAAAGAAGTTATAGGAGAGTACAGAGCTGAGATCCAAGAAAGGAGGAGTTCAGGGTGTCGGCAATAATTTTCCAGTCAGTGTTTATGTTTCAGCGCTTTACACAGTGCGGTTATTGCCATGCTGTTTTTGTAGTGCTGTATTGAACTGGTACCAGGTTGGGGTTCAGACTGAGGGGGGACTCGGTGGCTGTGCCTTGTGTCAGACTGGGTCAGCTCAGTGCCCCAAAGAGGAAGTGCAGCAAATGGGATTCTTGTGCAGGCATTGCTGGATTAAATGCTGGGTGCTAGGAGAACCGGGCAGCACCAGAGGGGTAGGCACATGAGGTGTCTCTTCAGTGGCTGGCCACAGGACTCTGACCAGGGTGGCACAGCTCCCTATTGCACAAGATTCTAACCCTTGGTTAGGGCTGTGTAGGCTTCCAATGGGCAGGTGCTTTAGCAGCTCAGATCCTTGGGTAGTAAGGACCATAAGGGGAGAAGCAGGACAAAATGGGTTTCCCAGGTAGGCACCCCTTCAAGGATTGTGCATTGATGACTTTCAGGCCTGGAGGGATGCCTAAAGATTCAAATATCTGAAGGTAGTACTTGTGAGAAAACGTGCTCCAAAGGTGGTAATTGGAAATGCTTTGCCTGGAGTTCAGTGGCCAAGCAGGCAAGGCAAGGCAAGGCAAATTTTATTTTTCTGGCCCCCAATCCCAGAGGCTCTGGGCGCCTGCCATACAAAACACAAACATTTAATTTACAAATACATATATAAAAATAATCTGCCATTCAAACCCACTCACTATATATAAATAAACCCCTCTTTAGTTTAAAAAGGACTGATAACTATGATATCATACAGTATCTGAGAAAGCCTGTGTAAGCAGATAAGACTTTAGGTGGGCCTTAAAAACCTCCACCGACGGGGCCTCCCTCACTAGTGGCGGGAGTGAATTCCACATGACAGGGCCTGTGACACTAAAAGCTTGATCGCTGGCTGTTCTCAGGTTTGTCCTGGGAATCGCCAGGTGGCCCCTCGAGGAGGACCGGAAGGGACGAACCGAGGCAGCGGGTGTAAGAAGGTCAACCAGGTAGCAAGGACCCATTCCATGTAGGGCCTTATAGGTGAGCAAGCCCACCTTAAAAAGCACCCTCCATTGAACTGGCAGCCAGTGCAGTTCCCACAGCACCGGGGTGACATGACAGTATTTCAACTGACCAGTCAACAACCTGGCAGCTGCATTCTGCACTAGCTGCAGTTGACGGAGGGCGCCTCCAGCGACCGCGAGGTAGAACGCATTACAGCAGTCATGCCTAGATGTTACAAATGCATGTACCAAGGTGGGGAGGTCCAGGGGCAGAATCAGGTGCTTAATCCTGGCAATGATTCTCAGATGAAAAAAAATCACCTTGACAACGGCAGACACCTGATGTTCCATCGTCAAACCGTCCATCAAGCAGCCAACCACTCCAACTGCCTGAGCTATATAAGCATTTCCTCTCAGCCTCATTGTGAATAATTTATTTTCTTTGCAGCCGAAGGCTCTGTCCTCTGAGCTGGTTGGGCCTACCCAGCTGCCTGGGGCCTGTGCCCCCCCCTTGCTGCTCCTGCTTGCCTCTGCTGGGCTTCTGTGTTTGTTTTCCTGCTTCTGGTTTGTATTTTGCCTTCGGCTATGTGTGCTTCTGTTTTGTTCCCTATTTTCTGTGTTTGTGTGTCGTTGGTCTTGCCTTGGGGGGTTGTTTCTAAGCTCCTAGTATACTGCTGCTCTGAGCTCATACTACTTGCTTTCAGTTATTTACAACTGCAGCAACTGCTACTGTTTACTCCAATTACTATTGTACCTAGTGCTTGTGTTTTTCACACTGTTGCTCACCACTCTCAAACCACTGCAATGCAACTACAATCATTCTCTGTATGTTTCAGCTCAACCATAGCCCCTCCATGTTGCATATTCAATTGTTTTCACTTGATGCAGGTTTACTCTGACCCCAGCTATGCTGCTCATTTATGCTGTCATTCTACTTGCAGCTTCATTGCATTGCCTGGCTACACCTGCTTTCATAACATTGTGTCTCCATGTTTTATTGTAGTTTTACAACTCAATGTACTCCATACAGCTGTTGCTTCTATATTTATTCAATATGTTCTACTCTGAGGTCAGCCAAAAAGCTCCCGCTGAGGCTGTTAACCTAGCTTTCACATCTGCATGTGGTTCTCGGCCTTCCATCACTTCCTTGTTTGTCCTACGGCGAGGACTGGGAGGTGTTTGGGAGAGTCGTGACCCCATGTGGCTACTTATTTCTGTTCTAAATTCTGCCTTCGCCTCCAAAAATCCTCAGAGTATTTGTCTCCTTGATTTGGCTTTTAAATGCTGGCTGGCTTGCCCCACTGTTCAGTGCTGTTTCATTGCTACTATGTTATGCAGACCTACATGCAGGTCCACTTATTAGTACTCTGTTTACTGACCTATGTACATGTCCACACTTGCTTACGTACTCATTACTTATGCAATGCATTGCTTCATGCCTACTGCCATCCCTCAACTTCAGCCTCTGGCATTCTGCTGCACTCAATTCTGCATTTGACCTGCAAGGTCTCAGCACTCCCTACTCATTATGATCTCAGCACACCTGTGCTTAATCAGCTCACCAGCTTCAGCGCTAAATCTATTTCTGGGGCATGCCAGCCACTCTTTATTGCTGCAGGGTTCCTGCAGCCGATGGTCTCACTCTGCATTTAGTCCGCATCATTGAGCCTGTCCAATTTGGGGTGGGATCCTTCTCACCTGGCCCATAGCTGGGACTGTCCTCACCCTGGGCTTGGCTTTAGCTGCCTGCTATGTGACAGCAGCTCCTGGTGTAGAATTTAAGACTAGTAGTGAAGGGTGGTTACTACAATCTCCTTTGGCTCTAGTATTCCACTATAATGGTTGTCCATTGGCTTTAGTGGATTCCCTAGCAAGGCACCTTCACTGCATTCTCCCTACGACTGCCTCCGGTTCACCTGGTTTGATTTTAGGGTGGGTAGGCCAGGTGAGTGCCTCAGCAGTCATTGCTCTCCTCCTCCTCCTCCACCTTGGCTGCACGTATTGTTGCAGAGTTTTCTCGCAACCTTCCACGGTGGTCTTGCTAGAGGGTTTGAGTGAGAGCCTTCCTCCAAATTGGAATATTTTCCACCTCCCCTTAATTGGGTTTTCCAAATTGCAGCTGCAGAGCCATCACTAAATAAAATATCCCAAGCCTGGAAGGAAGGTGACCTAGGCCTTGGATCCCCAGAGATTTCCTCCTCATAGGGTTTTTTTTCTCTCCTCCGTTGCCTCAGGTCATAACTGTTAGTTAGCATAGTAGTGTCTCCTAGTTTCTTTAGGTAGGTTCTGCTGTTGGATGGAGGTGGATGGTGTCCATGTCATTCCCTCTCTCCTTAGAGGATCCTCTCATTCTCAATGCAAACCTGTTTTGTGCTACATAATCCTGGGCATTTCATTATGTTCTCAAACTGAGCATCTCATTATATTATCAAACTGTCTATGCTTCTCTACTACTACGTTACAGTTACTGCGCCTACGTCACGGTTACTGCTTGCTCATATGCTTTGTATCACCTCATTCTTTTGGGATGCTTGTACTACATTGCTTTTGGGGATTTCTAAGGTACCTTTTGCCATGGGAATCATCCCATGGCACCTCTAGGGGTGGAACCCTCTCCAAGGGATCCTTGCCTTTGTACCCCTACAGGGTGGTAATTCCTCTGGACTAGAGAGTGCGACCGGCCCAAACCAAACTAACACAGTTGCACAAGCATAACACTATATTGGCTGCATAGAACAGTGAATTGTAAAGGCCAGCCATTCCCACTTCCTGAGCTATATAAGCAGTTCCTCTCAGCCTCATTGTGAAGCATTTTTCTCTTTGCCCCACCATCCTCCCCTCCTCCTCCAGTGGCAGCATTTCTCTCCTTAGGGGGATTCCTAAGGTACCTTTAGCCATGGGAATTGTCCCCTGGCACCACTAGTGGTGGAACCCTCTATGAGGGTTCCTTGCCTTCATTCCCATACAGAGTAGTAATTCCTCTGGAACAGAGAGTGTGAATGGCCAAAATCAAACTAACACAGTTGCACAAGTACAACACTATACTGGCTGCGTAGGACAGTGAACTATCTTTAAGCCCAAAGGTCAAAGTAAAGAGCATAACTTAGTGGGTCTGGCTGTGGTGCTCCACATGCCAGATGGATGCCCAGGTCACCTTGGCCACCAGGGAATAGTGGGTAACTCCAGTCTAGTGTATGTGCCAAAAACTGGGGATTCTGGACATTGGGGCACAGTTATGCATTAAGCAGGGGTATCCAAGAGAGAACCTTTACTGGCTACTAAGCCGGGGTTCAGATACAGGGATGACTCTGAGAGAGCCTACAAATATGTATTGGGGTTAGGGGACCCTGAGGAAACTGCACCCATGGACCTCAGTGTTACTATAATGAAGGATATGCAATGTGATGAAATGTCAGAGCTCCTGGGTTCTATGTTCTGTGAGATGACCTTGTACCTAAATGAACAGCTATGAACCAATCACCCCAGGAAAGGACAGCATATGAACTGCCACTCTGAGTGTGATGTGATCATTTATATCAGTGTTTCCCAATCTCTGTCTCAGTAGAAGCTTGAAGATAATGGTAGCTGTGCCATAACTATTTGCAAGGGGGCTCCTAATGAGCTGTATCACTAATCTACCGTTAGACATGCGTGTCACCCTGCCTCATGCTCACCCTCATCAGAGCACATGAAGTATCAACTGACAGGCCAAGGGGTGGTGCAGTTGCTTTACAGGAGAAACATAGTACAGGGTGGGTCACATAAGGTCACAGTACCTCCTCACACATCATTCTGTAGCAGTCAAAGTCTCCTCTACCAAAGCCATCTCCTTCCTTTCACCATAGCACACAGCAGCAACTTGAAATGTGTTCTGGATAGCAAATCTGGGGCTGTACCAAGTAAACAGATATGGGGTGAATGCTGAGTGGTGAACTAATGTTAACTAGGAATTCTAAGATTCTGAAGCTGGAAGAAGGGAGGAAAAATGTGAGTTTTTAAAAAAAAAAAGAAATATCCAATGGCAGTTTATGTAAAAGCAGAGAATAATCCCTGTGCCAACGATGTAACAGTTCCCCTCTCAACCAACAAGCAGGTCCAAAGGGACTCACTAACATCTCTGTCAATGTGAGTTGCCAGTCCACAGTGACTTTTCGAGTTTGTCTTCACAGAGTCACAGCACGAGATATCGAGTTCATTAGCTGTGCAAAACATTTTGCATGGTGTTTGAAAGGAGCTGTATAAATATAGTAGTGCATTTCCATTTGCTTTCAGTTGGCACTGTCTCACAATAGCAGAGCTGTAATTCCCTCTTCAGTCAAGGCTCTGACTCTGACAGCTTCATTATGTAGTTAACATAAGCCATGCGGTCTTGTAACCACCGTTACTAGATTGGAAACTTTTTTTTAAAAAGCAGGCAAACACTTTAGCATATACTTTCATAAACATAAACTACTCTGTAATTCCAATTTTGTTAAATTATTTATTTAATTTACTTCTTGTTGACTGGGAAAGGAAGGCTAGCCAATAAAGCCTATTTTCAGCATCATCCAGGGGGTGGGAGGGTCCGGGGGAATACAAATTCAAACCAGGAACTTGGTAAAATTTGGACCACTGAACCTGTACTGGAACAAAACCGGATTGGACACAGCTTGTGCAGTCTGGCTGATTTGGCCAGATCAGTTGGTATGTTTATACCCTTTTGCTCCATTCATTCTGGCTGGTCTTGCTTTAGTCTAGGATGAGGGATAAGTAAAATCAGGACTGCTGAACCTGGACTGTGCCTTTTACCATTTTGGTCCAGTCTTAGTCTGGTGGTCCGGATTTCACCCATACCCTCCAAAATGGTAAAAACCGGACCGGCACGACTGGTCAGACCAGGCACAACATGCATGATCCAACTGTTCCAGCTGGATCAGTCGGTCCAATTTTTACTGTTTTGGTCTGTCCATTCTGGCTGGTCTGGATTCCATCTAGACTGAAGATATGCAAGGTCTGGTCCCAGTCCAGTGGTCCAGATTTCACCCATACTCTCATCCTGGATGAAATCCAGACAAGTCATAATGTACGGACCAAAGTGGTAAAAGCCAGACCAACTGATCTGGCTAGAGCAACCTGACCATGCTAGTTGTTTCTGGTCCAGCTTTTACCCTTTTGGGTCCAGTTGGGTCCTGTGCTCCGTAGTTTATCAGATTCTTAGTTTTTGTTACACAAGAGTTCTAAATGCTTCGCAGTGGCCAATACTGCACCAGTGACTAATTACTATGTTAATGGTTCCAAGTGGCAGAATTTACAATTCTGAGAAAGATGGTGACAGCAGGGAGCTAATGGTAGTCAGGTGAGCCTGAGAGCTCAGCTAGTAAAGCACTAACAATATTTCAGGAGCCTGGGTTCTGTTCCCATGTTATTTCTTTCTCATTGTAATTTGTGTTTCAAATGCAAAGCAGTGGCTAGTAAAGCACAAACAACTAGTTACCATCTCGGAGTTCACTGAAATTGATGATGGGTCAGTGAGAGAGAAACAGCACTGGGTACAGAATTCCAGAGTTTGGTATAAAAAAGTAAAGAATTTACTTCCCATCTTAACATTTCATCAGTACTAGTTTTTCAACTTTCCTTATTACTAAATCAATTAAATGGCAAAAGTGATCGTAACCCCGCCCCCCCCACACACACACACATACTGTTCAGTGTTCTTCTGAGTTGCCTTACAGTTTTATTTATTCGTTTATTTGAAAAGTAGTAACTGGGAGAAGCACACTGAGCCAAAGCTCGTTTCCAGGTGCAACCCGGGGATGGGGAACAGTGGAAGCAGCACAATATCTAATTGCAAACAGTCAACAACATTTGGTAAAAAGGTTTGTACAAAATTAGAATGAGTACAAAAATTGTATGTGCAGAGAATAAAGTGTGGTACAGCTCAGTAGGAACGCCTAACAAGTGCAAATTCAGAAGTGGTAGTAATACAAGGTGAACAAGAACAATATTGACAACAGGCAATTGACCTGTAGGACGAGTTATTGTCTGACATCGTAATAGAGGGCAAAAACTGTAGTGGTGTGGAAGTTAAACCAAGGCAGGAGTGGGGACCCAGCTGGCTGCTTGCCAGGATGGTTAAGGCTCAGGTGGGGAGGTGTCAGAAGGAAGGGTAACAGGAATAGGTGGGGAGGGTTTGAAGTTTCAACTGGTGCCTGTGGGAGCCATGGGAAGGGGAGAGGTGGAGAAAGGAGGGGAGGCGGTTCCAGAGTGATGGAAGTTATTTATTTTATTTATTTGCTTTTGATGACCGGGTAGGTGCACTAGGCAAAATACCTGCCTATTTTCAGGCACGACCCGGGAGAATACAGCTTACAATAATACAGCAAAGACAACAATGAGTACAGCTTACAATAATATGGCAAAGACAATGGTGAGTTACATAAGGCAAAGGGAACTGTCAGAACAAAAATCATGAAACAGCATTAACATCAGCATAATTAACATCATTGGGGTAACAGAAAAAATAATACAAGTTAGAGCAGACATGCAATCTTGCATAGTTTCCAGTGCTAGGAGAAGGCAGATTGTCCAGCAGAGGAGCAGAGGAGCAGAGGAGCAGAGGTGAGGAATGGCAAAAGTGCGATGGTCCCCAGAACAGAGGGAGCAGGAAGCAGGGGGGAGCTGGGAGAGGAGAGAGGAGAGGAGAGGTAAGAGGAAGGAATCAAACCAGTATTTGGATATGAAGGAGGGACAGTGAGCCTGAGGATGAGAGGACAGAGGGAGGATGTCTAGGGATAAATACAGTAAACAATGGTGTGTATGTGTGTGTGTGTGTGGGGGGGGGGTAGTTTGTAGCAAAGTGGCAGAAGGAGTTGCAGAGGGTATCCAGTCTGGCAAGGGAAGTGGAAGCGGTGGTGCCAAAGACCACACCTTGCATAGTCAAATAAAGAGAGCACCATTTTGGTATCAAGCTCCCTGAAGACAGGGCTGTGCTTTACTGACATATTGTCAGTATGGTTGTATAGCCTAGGGTTTGAAGTAAAGAGTTGTGAATGAGCTTGGTGCATCCAGCAGACTTGGGTTTAATTCCCACAACCTCCACTTTTATACTGTGTGACCCTGATGCTACAGGACACACCTGGAAATGATTAATTGTAAATGAGTCACATACTTAATGGCGGATCCATTTCTCATGACTAAAATAGATTATCATTATACCCATTCATAGTGTATGCAGAATCATTATCTAGACAGTCCAGAGTGCCATCTGGTGGTACAAATTAAGATTGCAACATGCAAATAACAAGACCTCAGTCTAGTAGCTCGGATGGCTAATAGGACTTTGCCTTTAGCTGCCTGGTTAGAGCTTCTACCTCTGAGACCAGGAATTCAAGGACTGATCCCGGGGTCAGGCACTTACTCTTTCAGATCTGTAATTCAGTTTACAGAAGCTGTCTCTCACAAGCTGAAGAGAGGATGGTACACTGTTTGTACAGTGCTGTAGCAAGTATTGATTTGAATTGAGTGTTGGATCACCCTACTGTACCATCATGAAATGGTTCAATCTCCTGTGTCTGGCTACTGTTTCTGCTTGTCCCCCAGCTTCCCCTTGCAAATGAACTGTTACGGCCCAAGCAGACAGAAAATGGAACTTCTGTAAATAAATTAAGAGCACAAAAATAATAAAATGTAAGTCAACCGGAAATACTGAGAGAGTCCCTGGCTAGAGCATGCCATGATACGGACCATATATCTCTTTGCCAAATATAGCTCTCTGATGTATTTACTATTTAATATCTTGTGTTACTGAATGTACATGGGCCCTACATCATGTTATGTATTTTTGTACGTGCTAGCTTACAGTATTTTTCTCTGTGGCAGTGTAGCCTAATGGTTAAAGTGCAGAGCCTGAAGCTGAAGACCCAGTTTGAATCCCACCACCACGACTTACTCGCCGTGTGATCTTGAGCAAGTTATTTACTGTTGCCTTCTTGCGCTTAACCTCCTCTCTCCCTCACTCTTTCCTTCTCTGTACTTAACCCCCGAGCTTGTCTTAACCTCCATCAATCCCACTTAACCTGTAAGTGCATGCCTATTAGCTGCTACCAGGGCCTGCCACTTTTTAAGGTGCTAGCAAAGCCAGTATGTAACTCATTGCTTTGTAAACCACTTTGGGATGCAGTGTGTATGAATGGTGCTACAGTGTGTTTGACTGGCACTATGTAAAGCTTTATTTTATGCTATTCTATAGTCTCTGCACTACAGCTAACCCATTGCTTTAACACTTTGGGCTACAGTGTGTATAAAATGCACTATAGGAAACCAATTTATATTCAATTTTACAGTCCCTGCACTACAAGTACCTACTGTAACTCAGTGCTTTGCAAAGCACTTTGGGATGTATCTAACCAAACCCCTTCCCTTTGTAATGATACAACCATTCATTATATTATTTTCATTCCTTCATACTGGATTTCATACTGGAGGAATAGGAAGTCAAAAAGGCACAGCCCATACAGACTTCCCCACTATTCAGTGGTGATAACCGAAGTTATCAACAACAGTGAGAATCTATCTAATCCTTCTTTAAACTTAACAACACTATCCACCTCTATCTATTCCTGATGACAATGCGCTGCTGCTTTTTCACCCAGGACCCTCATGATAACCAGCTAATAAATATGAGGCTGTCCTGGTGTGCAGAAACTTAAAATAAGACAAATGCCCAAGCAACATCAATTCTTTGCGGGACTTTTTCCAGTGCCAACTCAAACCCACAAGGTGAAGGAGGGGAGCTTGTTCAAAAGGAAGGAGGGAGCTAAAACAAGGGGGCATAGCCTCAGATTGGAAGGGGGGAAATACAGAGGCAATATGAGGGGGGAGTTCTTCACAGAGAGGGTGGTGGAGGCCTGGAACAGGCTACCAGAGGAGGTGGTGGGATCTGAAATGGTGAGGGGATTCAAGAGATCATGGGACAGACATATGGGGTTGGGAGGAGGGGGGAAGTTCTGAGCCAGTAAAAGGAGGAGGGGTGGGTATAAGGGCAGACTAGATGGTCTAGTTCTTTTCTGCCATTAAATTTCTGTGAATTTGTGTGTCAGGAATGAATATATCATACATGGAAAACATCCAGTCACATGTCAGAAGCTGTGTGTATTAGGCAAGCATAGCTGTGTTCATACCAAGTACATTGACAGTAGGAAAAGGGGTTCTCAAAACGTTCTCAGAATCTCATTGGAACCTAACAGCCACTGCCCTCCTCTGATGACTCAGCACACTGTCATATGGGCAACCCAGGTTCAAGAACAGACTCAGGAATCTGGCCAGGCAGTCTTGCAAGGGCTGGGGTTATGCTTCCACTGTCAACACCCAATGCTGGGAGGGCTGGCACCAAGTTCCCTCTGCCACAGCAACCCCCATGTTGGGCTGTTGGGCTGGGGAACTTGTTCCTCTGCAGAGGAGTTACTGTGTGGGCACAAGGCCTGCTGTGGCATTGTTCAGTGCAATGTGTGAGGTTGGGAGGGCCTTGGGAAAAAACATGGAAAATATTCCAAGCCCCCACTACTGTCAGAATGACAGTAACCGGCACACCTTCTCTTCTTTCCATGGATCTCTGTTGACCTTATGATGGAGGAAGTGACTGAGGGGGCAGGATGGTCACTGGGATGAGATGGCTTGACAGAGGCAAGAGGACAGTGGAGGCAGAAAATGTAAGATGGGGAAAAAATACATAACAGCCAATCACAAGTCAGAAATAATGCATTATATGGTCAATATGGTTAATGCTGGTGACTCCAAGAAGGACTTGTTATACTGAAACTCTAAGGTATGTTTCAAAACAAATGAATACATGAGTCTTAAAATACAGCCAAAAATAAAACAGCCAATCAAATTGCTGGAATTCATGTATAATGAGGACAATATGGTGGGCATTGTGATATTTTGAATGCGTCATAATTCTGAATGTCTGTACCAAGTTTGGAAAATAACTACATCGGGTACTTTGTTCCTCTTGATATTGTGAGGTGGGGAGGTGTTATTAAAGGAATAATGCCTGACAGGGTCAGTGTTATGCTGGGATAACATCCCCCCTCCGGTGGTTGGGCCCGAGGCCACCAGCCGAGGGCGTCCAACACCTGAGAAGGGATGTTATCCCAGCATAACACCCACCCTGGAGGGCATTATTCCTATTATACAATGGCTTGTTATTTTATACAGAATAAAAAAGTAATTTTAAAGAATGTTTTTGTTGTCTGGAAAACTATTTTTGTTTCTTAGAGAAGATGCAATTAATAATAGAGCAACTAATGATCATCTTGATCATCCTAATCATCGGCAGGGATGTTATGCCAGGATAACATCCCTGCTGTGATGGCCAACTGACCAATCAGAATCCAGGATTCTTTCTTGCCATTGTTTAATCTGGGATAATAATGCTATAGAATGCTGATTAACCAATGGGTTTCCTGAACTTTAAAGAAGGGCTCTGCTGGGCTGGCCCAGTGGCCCTGCCATCTTGGAGGCTGGGATCGGCATGTGAGAACTGGAATCCCACAGTGTGACAGGCAGGGAGAGGGCTGAGTGCATTGTGGAGGGGAGACGCTCAGCTGTCAAGGAAGTGGGTATCAGACCCAAAAACTAATGGGAAAAAATGCTGATTTATGAACTGAAATCATAGGACCACTGCAGAAATCCCACTATCATCTTATAGAGCACAGCTAGCTCAAAACTAACTCCTGGTCTTTTTACAGCCAAGTACAGTGGCCAACAAAGATAAAACAGCATAGACCTACCAACACATTTTCAAACACATAAGGGCAGCAACAAGCTGCAGCTGTCAACCATATAGGGACAATGACAAACAGTAGTCGTCAACCACACAGGGGCAGCAACAAGCTGCAGTTGTCAACCACACAGAGGCAGCAATGAGCAGCAGTTGTCATCCACAGAAAGACAGCAACAAATTTCAGTTATCAACCACACAGAGGTAGCAACGAGCTGTGGCTGGCAACCATGTAGGGGCAGCAACAAGCTGCAGCTGTCAACCACACAGAGGCAGCAATGAGCAGCAGTTGTTATCCATGCAGGGACAGCAACAAACTTCAGTTATCAACCACACAGGGGCAGCAATGAGCTGTAGTTGTCATCCATGCAAGGACAGCAATGAACTTCAGTTATCAACCACACAGGGGCAGCAATGAGCTGCAGCTGTCAACCACACAGGCGCAGCAACGAGCTGCAGTTGTGATCCACACAGAAGCAGCAGTGAGTTGCAACAAATTTGCACATTTTCAGCCACTATGGGTGCTGGACCACTCAGGGTCGGCACACCAGTTGCTGGTCAATCATACAGAGGCACTGGTGTTAGCTTTAAAGACAGTGGCTCATCCGCCTTCCTATTCAGAGGTAGGGCACAGCCACTGTGGCCCTGACTGTCAAGGCAGGGGACAGGGAGGAAAAAGAGGGGCGGGCTGGTTCCACGGTGTTGAAACACAGAAACATAGAAGTTGATGGCAGATAAGGACCGCAAGGCCCATCCAGTCTACCCATTTTTTCTACCTTATGAATGTGCCATAGGCCTTTACTCTGTCAATGGCCTATCTATTCATACTCAACTGTATTGCTCCCTTATGCCTATCCGAAGCCTGTTTGAAGCCCTGCACTGTATTCATATCCATATCCACCACTTCCTGAGGTAGGCCGCTCCATGCATCAACCACCCTTTCTGTGAAAAAGAACTTCCTCACATTACCCTTTAATCGGCCTCCCTCTAATCTCATGCTGTGTCCTCCTGTCCTGCTATTTTTCTTATATTGAAACATGTTAGACTCCTACACCTTTTTAATGCTCTTAAGATATTTGAATGCTTTGATGATATCCCCTCTCTCCCTCCTTTGTTCTAGGGTATACATATTGAGCTCCGTTAATATGTCCTCATATGTTTTCTGATGCAGTCCCTGCACCATTTTGGTTGCCCTTCTCTGGACTGCCTCCATTTTGGTTAATGTCCTTGTGCAGGTGAGGCCTCCAGTACTGCATGCAATACTCCCGATGGGGCCTAACCAGTGTCTTGTAAAGAGGGATTATTACCTCCCTCTTACGACTTGTGATACCCCTACTAATACACCCCAACATGCCCCTAGCTTTACCTACTGCTTTAGTGGTCTGCTTGGATGATTTCAGGTCTGTGATGATGATGCCCAAGTCTCTTTCTTCCTTGTGATTGTCAGCAACTCCCTTCCTAATCTATATGTAGCTTCAGGGTTTCTCTTCCCTATGTGCATGATCTTGCACTTCTTTGCGTTAAACTCCAGTTGCCACTCTTCTGACCATTTTGCCAGTTTTTCCAGATCTCTTCTCATTCTGCCCACCCCATCTGGATCATCTACTCTGTTTCAGGTCTTGGTGTCATCTGCAAATAGGAAAACCTTACCCTCCAGTCCATCTGCAATGTCACTGATGAAGATATTGAAGAGGACTAGCCCCAGGACTGATCCCTGAGGTACCCCACTTGTGACTTGCATTTCTTCTGACTGTATACCGTTTACCACCACTCTCTGTTTTCTGCCCGCCAACCAGTTTGCAACCCAGTTGACCTACTTCTGACCCACCCCGAGCCTATCCAGCTTATTAATCAATCTTCTATGTGGAACAGTATTGAAAGTGGTAGGGACTGCTCTGGCATGCTGGGGACCCAGGTTCATGCTCTGAGCTTGGGACGTCAGCAGCAGAGGCTGGCTGTGAGGGGTACAGAGTATCCACTGGATGTTCTCCTCCGAGGGAGGGTGGGTTGTAATGCTGTACTACTACAGTGGATCCTAGCAGAGACTGGTTTGGTGGTGCATTCTTGGCAGTGTGGGTGACCAGGGCAGCTGGATGTCTCCCTGCAAGGATGCTACTGCAGTCAGCTGCATGCAGAAAGAGGGCCCTGGTGCACCATATGACAACTTACAGCAGCCTCATCCACTCCATCTGGCCCTGCTACACAGTGGCTCCACCCCACCCTAGCCATCACTAACCCAAATGAAGTACTGTGCTTCTCCCTGATGTTTGCAGGGAGCCCCCCCCCCCACAGCTAGGTTGCAGTGGAACATGGCGGGGAGAACCTGTACTAATGAAGGAGTCTGTCGGCAGACCCCACAGATGCAAACAGAGAGGTGGGGTCCCCTTCATGCATTAATAATAAATATGATAAGAACAGCTTTCATATATAATTTTACAGGTTAAACACCTACAGTATTTCACCTAAACATGTATTCCAGACAATTAACATAACATTTCATACCACTAAGTCAGACTAATAACATTGCATGACAGCAGGGTTTTTTGTACCTGAGAGTTTCTTTTCTCATTTCATTTTTGTGTTGCTTGCACACATGTGCAAGAAACACATTGCATCTCATTTTTTCACAAGCAGGTTGTGGAGGCGCGGCAGTGTTGTGCCGAATGGCAGCAGCCCATTCAGGGGCTGGTCTGTGCCTCGGCCAATAGCGTAGCATGCTGTCATCACCGGCAGTTAACGAGCAGGCCACTACATAAAAGAAGCTGAGCTGCTGCAATCAGGGAGCACCCTGCAATCAGCTGTTTGTATGGCGGGGCCTCCCTGATTGCAGCAGCCAATTACACAACTGAATGGTGCTGTTACTATGGCTACGACTTCTCCGTCGGCTTCTCACAAAGCCGACGGAAAGTCGCTGCCCGCCATTCAGTGTGCCTTCCTGGTGAAACATTTCAATAAAAAATGCCCTCCCCCTCAATTTCTTGTGTGCTGAGGGGGGTGCCCAGTCCTCCTCGGCTCTTGCCACCCCCCGCACCGATATGTGCCGACAGGGGTACCCAATCCCCCTGTCGGCATGCTTCTCCTCATCATTTTGCAGACCAGGGCCCTCCCCATCGGCATATGCTCCCTCCCAATTTCTTGTGTGCAAGCGGGTGCCCAGTCCCCTCGGCTCTTGTTCCCCCTCCAGCATGCCAAATGCCCCTGTAAAGAAAAAAACATCCTGCGTTTTTTTTTTTTTTAACCTGCAAACCAGAAAACGGTCCCTCATCAGGTCCGGTGGCCTTCCCCCAACCTGCGCCTACCCTCCGCGCACCTGCCTCTCCCCACCCCATGCCTCCCCAGAGCCTGGCGTGACGATCTTCGGTGGACCGGGAACACGTCTGCACTCTTCAAAGCTGACCGCGAACTGAAGAAATGCTAATAAGCATTGTCAGTGGCTCAGTAGGTAGCACACTTGCCTCTGAGGCCGGGAGATCAGAGGGCTGTAGGTTCAGTTCCCACATCTGGCACTTGGGTTAATATCCCAGTATTGACACTGTAGTGCAGCATGAGGGGGGTGCTGCACTTCTGAGGTGCCGTCTTTTGGATGAGACGTTAAACCGAGGTCCCATCTGCCTGGATTGGTGGTAGTTCAGGTGGATGCTAAAGATCCCATGGCACTTATCGAAAAAGAGTAGGGGAATTTCCCCGGTGTCCTGGCCAAATTTCTCCCATTCACTGAAAATACCACCAACAGCTTAATCTGGTTCAATTTCAGTTGCTTATCAGCTGTGTCCCCCCTCCCCCCGGTCGCCCCTGAAAAAGGGACTTCTAGGCCCAGTGGGCTTACCGGCTCAACAAAATTCAATAAATAAATAAATAAATAAGCTGTATAATGGCATACATTTTTTTTTCAACTTTGATGCATATCCCGGCCATTTTGGGGAATTATTTCACCAAATTTTCAACATGGGGTTCTTGGGACCTCACCTCATGAACTCAGTCACGGTCATTTTTATTTATTTATTGAATTTTGATGACCGGGTAGGCTCGCTGAGCCCCGGAGGTCCCTTTTTCAGGGGCGACCCGGGAGTAACAATTACATACAGGTAAGCAGATAAGTACAATCGGGTAAATGTAATGTTATTTAACAATAAAGACTACATATGGTTACAAGAGTTAAAGAGGAGGAACATACAGGCAAAAGGACTTAAGAGTTAGACATAAAGAAAACATTTTAAATACCAAGTTCATGTTGAGATTGGGAGTGCTCTAGGTAATGGCAAGAGGTTGCTAAAGACATGTGGTACCTTCCTTCTGGGCATAGTGGAAGGGGGAATATTGGTACAAAAGTGCTCCCCTTCCTTTGATGTATGGTTAGGTCCTGTGACATAAGCATATGCTCCTGTCGAGCAGGTGAGCCTTGAGCTTGGTCAGGAAGCAGGTGATGGACTCTGCCTCCCGTACCTCCAGGGGGAGGTTGTTCCAGTTAGAAGGGGCTGTGTACACAAAGGACCTGGACCCTGCTTTAGTCCTGGTCTTGGGAACCACAAGGAGAGTTTGGCCGGATGTTCTTAGACTCTGCGGGTCGGTTTTAACCCTAACGAAACCATTGAGGCTGAGGGGAGGTGTGGGACCCAATAACTTAAATGTAAGGCAGAGGGTTGGGTAGATGAGGCGAGCTTCCAAAGACGGCCAGCTGAGCCTTGTCTGAAGTTCGCAGTGGTGAATCCTCGGGTGAGATAGAGTGGCGAAGTGGACTATCTTGTTGTACAAGGACTGCAGCCTGCCAAGCTCCATCGTGGCCATGCCCTGGAGAACTGGGGCTGCGTAGGTGAGCTTTGGGAGAAGTACGCTAGCAGCAATGGCTACCCTAGCTTCCGGGATAATCTGGTCCTTTATTCTGTAGAGGATTCCAAGTTTCCCATGGATGGCTTTGGTGATTTGGTCTACGTGATTTTTTAGTGTGAAGCCTTGGTCCAGGGTAAGTCCAAGGTATTTGGTGGAGGTAACCACCTCAGGTTTTTCACCCCCCCTGGTCTGAAGTTGTAGGAGCAGAGACCTCTCGGATCCCAGTGATCTAGGCCCAAACAGCATCACCTTCGTTTTTTTGGTATTTAGTACCATTTTGTTCAGAGTAAGCCAGTCCTCCATCTGAAGGATGTCCTCTTGGAGGGCTGTCTCCAGTTCTGTTAGGTTAGGGGAGGCTCTGTAGATGACAACATCATCTGCATACTGGATAACGCTGCTGCTTCCACAGTGTGAGTGCAGATCATTTATGAACAGAGTAAAGAGAAGGGGGCCGAGTATTGACCCTTGAGAAACATAGAAACATAGAATTTGTCGGCAGATAAGGACCGCTTGGCCCACCCAGTCTGCACATTTCCCTACCTACTGGATAAGCTGCAGATCCTAGTTAACCAGCAGCCTACTTCTTCCTACCCCAACCCCTAGAATTGCCTTATGACTGTCCCATGGCTGCTTGAATTCACCACTGTTTTTGACTCCACAACCTCCTCCGGAGGCTGCTCCATGCATCCACAACCCTCTCTGTGAAAAATACTTCCTTAAATTACCTCTGAGCACCTCCTTCTATCTTCAAATTGTGCCCCCTTGTTCTTGCACACCTCTTTTTTTGAAAGATGCTACCCTCTTGGACTTTGTTGATTCCCTTGAGGTACTTGAACGTTTCTATTATGTCCCCCCTCTCCCTCCTTTCCTCGAGGCTATACATATTAAGCTCCTTAAGTCTCTCTTCACATGTCTTCCGGTGCAGACCCTGCACCATTTTAGTTGCCCTCCTCTGGACAGCTTCCATCCTGTCTATGTCTTTGCGGAGATTGGGTCTCCAGAACTGCACATAGTACTCCAGATGGGGTCTCACCAGCTGTCTGTACAGAGGGATAATAACTTCCTGTTTTCTACTGGTGATGCCTCTCCCTATGCATCCCAGTATCCCCCAACCCTCCTTGCTGCCCTCTCACATTGCTTGCCCACCTTTAGGTCATCTGATATGACTACCCCCAGGTCCCTTTCCATTTTTGTTGTTGTTAGTATCTCACCCCCCATTGTGTACTCTTCCCCTGGGTTTTTGTTTCCCAGGTGCATTACCTTGCACTTCTTAGCATTGAATCTAAGCTGCCATACATTTGACCATTCCTCTAACCTTGCCAAATCCCTTTCTCATCCTTTCCACCCCACCCTGTGCATCAACTCTGTTGCAGATCCTTGTGTCATCTGCAAAGAGACATATTTTCCTTCCAGTCCTTCTGCAATGTCGATTATAAGACATTGAAGAGGGACTAGTCCTAATACTGAACTGCGGTACCTCACTAGTAACCCTCCTTTCTTCTGGTGGACTCCATTTACTATTACTCTGTGTCCTATTCTCCAGCCAATTCTTTACCCAGGCTGTCATCTTGGGACCCACTCCCAGGCTGGCTAACTTGTATATTAATCTTTTGTGTGGGACTGTGTCAAATGCCTTGCTAAAGTCTAGGTAGGCCAGGTCCACAGCCTCCCTGATCTACTACTTTGGTCACCCAGTCAAACAAATCTATCAGATTAGTCTGGCATGACCTTCCGCTGTGAATCCATGCTGCCTAGGGTCCTGTGCCCCTCTGGCCTCTAGATACTCGACAATTCTTTCCTTCAGAAGTGATTCCATCATTTTCCTATCACTGAGGTTAAACTAACAGGTCTGTAGTTTCCTGCTTCTGCCTTGCTCCCACTTTGTGAAGGGGAATCACATCTGCCCTCCTCCAGTCCTCAGGTACCACCCCATCCTCCCATGATTTGTTAAAAGGGTAGTCAGTGGTGTCACTAGTTCTACCCTTAGCTCTTTTAGAATTCTGGGATGAATCCCATCAGGCCCATTGCTTTGTCCACCTTCAGTTTTAAGAGTTCTTTCAGAACCCTTTCTTCTGTAAATGGGCTGGTATCAACTTCTGTATCCAGAGTGTTTCTACTGTTTGTTTATGTACCCCCTCTTCATTTGTAAATACTGAGCAAAAATATTTGTTTAGTATCTCTGCCTTTTTCAGAGTCTCCCTCTGCCCACCCTCCTCCCTTTTTTAAGCCTCACTATCCCTCCCTTGGTCTTCCTTCTCGCTTCCCTGATGTACCTATAAAGGTTTTACCTCTTCTTAACTGAGTTGGCTATCTTTTCCTCGGTTTGGGCCTTTTGTATTCTGACTGCCTTCCCAGCCTCCTTTGCATAACTGATACAGTTCTCTGTCCTGCTCCTTCTACGATTCCTTGTACTTCCTGAATGCTTTCTTTTTCTCTTGAACCTTCACTGCCACTTCCTTTGAGAACCATAGTGGTTTCTTACCTCGTTTTGTTTTGTTTATTTGCTTCTCACAAAGGCTTGTTACCTCTGTGATGGCAGTTTTTATTATTCCCCATTGTTCTTTCACCCCTCCTTCCTGCCCATTTGCTAATGCATTCCTTAGGCACTCACCCATTTTGGCAAAGTCAGCCCTCCTAAAGTCCAGTACTTTTGTCTTGTATGGCTTGACTCTATTGCTGTGTTTATTGTGAACCACACTGTTCGATGGTAGCTAGTTCCCAGATGGCTACCGCTACCATCTGTGATCCTCTCTCCATCTCCATTTGAGATATCAAGTCTAATATTGCTCCCTCTCGAGTGGGCTCCAGTACTAGTTGTCTAAGGCATGCCCCTCTAGGGCATCTAGAATAACTGCACTCTTAAGTGGCAGCTGCAACTGCATCCAGTTAACATCTGGCATATTCAGATCACCCATCAGCAATATCTCCCTTTTTCATTCTAGTATCTTTCTATCATTTCCTTGTCCATTTCCTCCCTGAGAAGGAAGGTCTGTATACAACCCCTGTGCGGATTGGGTGCCATTGCCTGTCTCCAAATTTACCCACAGTGCTTCTTCTCTCCCTGTTTACCCTTTTGTTCTGTTGCTTTTATTCCTTCCTTATGTAAAGAACTACTCCTCCTCCCTCTTTACCCTCCCTGTCCCTCCTGTAGATGGTGTATCCTGGTATGTTTATGTCCCAGTCATGGTTTTGTGTACCATGTTTCTGTGACTGCCACGATTTCAGTTGTTCCTCCATCAAGGCCCACTAATTCAGGAAGCTTGTTACCCAGACTACGGGCATTGGTACTCATTGCTCTCCATTTTGATGGCTTTACCTTCTGTTGCAGCATCCCCCACTGACCGTTCTACCTCAGTCTTTTTCTCATTTAGTACCCTGTTTTGTAGGGAGAGCTTGGATTTTCCTGCTGCTTGTTTGCCCCCTTTGACTAGTTTAAAAGCTTGCCAATAGGCATTTAAACCCGATTGCTCAAAGACTTGTTCCTTCTGGACAGATGCAGACCATCCTGCCAGTATAGGCTGGTGTCCCTCAGGTGGAACCCCAGTCCCCAATGAAGCCAAACCTCTGTGCTCCG
This sequence comes from Neoceratodus forsteri, assembly GCA_016271365.2. Lineage (NCBI taxonomy): Eukaryota > Metazoa > Chordata > Ceratodontiformes > Ceratodontidae > Neoceratodus > Neoceratodus forsteri. The sequence continues at coordinate 428,648,256 of CM028138.1, forward strand.
CACCATTTTTCAACCATTCATTAAACTGCATGGTGCTAATTACCCTCGCCTCCCCCCATGCCTTTGACAGGCAGCACCTCAGAAGGATACTGTGTGTGCTACTTGTCTTAGGCCCCTCCCAACTCTGCAATGTCCTCCTGCACTGCTCTAATCTCATGATGAGCCAAGTCATTTGTCCCTAGGTGACAATTCGTCCAACTCAGACTCCCTTGCAGCTATTCTCATGATCCTAAGGATGTGCTTCCTGTCCCTCCAAGCCATGGCACCAGGCAGGCACCTTACTTCAGTTTTCCCAGCTCCCCAGTTCTATACCCTAATAATTGAGTCCCCCACCAGGAGCTGCTTCCTTCCCTGTGGTGTCTCTGCCTCCTTCCTGTGGGCCTCCCTTGTGACAGTTGTCATCAATCTTCTCTGTGGGTGCATCCATGGGGGCTATGCTCCCCAGAGATGGTATGGATTGTGTAGTGGAACAATTGACTGGGTGTGCCTCTGTTCCACCATCCTCACCCTCCTGAGCCCACTGTGGTCCAACTGCTGTGCTTTCTTTGCAACCTCTGAGTAGTGGTGGTGGCGCTAGTGCTCCCTGGATGGGGAGGTTTCCCTTCCTACTGTCCAGTGTGTCCTGGGGAAGGTTCCTTACTACTGTTCAGTCATGCGGCCTGAAGACGGGCAACTTCCTCACTCAGGGCAGATAGTTGTTTGCAAATAGGGCAGCATCTCAGCCTCCAGAAAGACTCCCGGAAGACTGCTGCCCCACAGCCATTACATTGCACTACTCCCCACATGTTTATTTACTTTTGTGTGTGTGTGTGTGTGTGCACGTGCGTGTGTGATTGGTTATATAGAAATATATATATTATACAATTTGTATGCTTATATTGTCAGTGCAGTGTGCTAGAGGGCATATGACAGTGAAATGCACCTTGCACTCTTGAAGAAATGATGTCAGAACCTCAGGTATAAAGGACTATTTCCAGGGTGGGTGGGGCTGAGGGGTGGGAAAGGGTTGGAAGCAAACTGTGCCCTCACAAAACAAAACAAAGCTAAAAGCTCTCACCCACCACTGCAATGAGTGCCTTCCTGTTAGCAAGATACCCTACACAACAATTTGACAGAGAAAGTACCCTGCTAATCAAACAGAGAAAAATCCAGACATCCAAGTCAGACACACGTAAACCTCTCCAGCCCCAAAACAGGAAAATCAAATATGCAGTTATTTCAGCCCTTCTGAAGATGCTGACAAGATAAGCAGTTTTGAAAACCCCCTTCCTGAATTAAAAACTAAAATAATTAAACACAAAGCAATACCACTTTAAAAGTGAGGAAAACTTCTCTCAGATGTAAGCAAGAGAGAGAGATTAGTTACAGATATTGAATCCAATATAGTATATCCCACGCAGCTTCTCAGTTGTTTCAATACACACTCAGTACAGAACTTGGAAGAAGATGGACTTCTGTCTCAAACAGGATCCTACCAGTAGTTTATAGTAATAGAACAATGCTGAAATAGTCAAGCTAGACAATTGGCTGTGATGCAGGCCTCTGACTTGTGAAGACAATTTCCCCCACCTCAGGCTATGTCTGGCATCCAATTACAAACTGCAGCCTCTGCTATTTTAAAATCACAACCCCACCAAAAGTTGCAAATATATTGATGCAGATTGTCACAGAATTCCAGTAATCAGTCCGGTTAGCCACAAAGGAAAATCAAATATGCAGTTATTTCAGCCCTTCTGAAGATGCTGACAAGATAAGCAGTTTGAAAACCCCTTCCTGAATTAAAACTAAAATAATTAAACACAAAAACAATACCACTTTAAAAGTGAGGAAAACTTCTCTCAGATGTAAGCAAGAGAGAGAGATTAGTTACAGATATTTAGTCCAATATAGTATAGTCCACGCAGCTTCTCAGTTGTTTCAACGCACACCCAGTACACAACTTGGAAGAAGATGGTCTTGAGGTACCCCTTCTTTGAGTGGTGCTAGCTTGGAGACATTATCATTCCACTTGACCCTCTGGGTACGTCCAGTGAGGTAACTCTCGAACCATCCCAGTGCATGGGTGTCAAGGCCAAGTGAGCACATTTTTTGTAGTAGGAGGTTGTGGTTTACCAAGTCGAATGCTTTTGAAAGGTCAATAAAGACCGCGCCTGTACTGATCCCTGAGTCATTATTGCTCAGGACTTCTGTTGAAAACTTGGTTAGCGTGGTGTCTGTCCCATGCTTGGCTCTGAAGCGTGCTGAGGCGAGGAGAGATTACCTGGTGGATTTCCAGGTATTCGGAGGTTAGAGTAGACTAGCTTCTCCTGTACTTTAGCAATAGCACAGCAGGGAGATAGGCCTGTAGTTCCCCAACAGGCTCAGTGGTAGATCCTCCTTGTGTATGGAATCACTAGGGCCTGCTTCAACGGCTCAGGTACTGATCCTCAATAATGGACTGGTTTATCAGCCAAGTTAGGAGCTTCACTAGTGCTGGGCACCCTCCTTGAGGATTCTGGTCTGGATCCCATAAGTCCCCAGATCCTCTTGAGTGCAAGGATTTAAGGATGATCAAAACCTCCTTTACCTAACCAGCCTCAAGTGAAATGAAGAGCGATCAAGGTCAGGGGCTGATGTGCATTAAAGCTCCTCCTGTTGCCAGTGGGTCCCACCTTATGCGCTTCAAGGTTAGTGAAGTAACTGTAAGGGCCTCTACGATGGTGATCCCTCATCAATTACTTGCCCATTGGCCATGATTGGGCGGGTGTAGTTTTGTTTCCTTTGAGGTTCATTAATGTGTGACCAGAAGAACCTAGGGTTTCCTAGATTGGTTTTTGAGGTTGGCGATATATTCTTTTAGCGCTTTATGGCCATTTGCATTGATTTCTAAGGGCCTAGCCAGCTCGAAGTCTGCAGGTAGCATTATTTTCTTGAACTTTCCAGGCCTTGTCACGAGTGGACATCAGGGCTTTTGGGAGGGCAAGATCCACTTATAGCATTCACTTTACTCTGTGGGTTTTCATTGGAGCTAGGAGGTCAGTGGTTCTGGTGAGGTTGTTTGGAAAAACTCAACGACCTCCTCCAGGTTAGGTAGGTGTCTTATAGGGCTCCAGTCAATGCCATTTAAGAACCAATGAATTGGTCAGGGTGAAAGTTGGAGTAGTCCCTAGTAGTGATCGTCCCTAGGCGGGACTTTTATCGCATTATTTTCAGATGGCAAATATCGGCGAGTGGTCGCTCAAGGCATACGGGCCAGGGTTGCCAGCCATTTTACGCGTTACTAGGTTGAGGTCAGGACCCAGCCAATTATGGAGTGCCTCCTGATTTATGGTTCATTCTGGTCGGTAGAGAGATGACTTGAGCGAGGTGGAGTCATGTAATAATCCATTGATGGCTGAACTAAGCCTCTAGGGCCAATATTAAATGAAGTCACCCAATATGATAAGCTGCGGATGCAGAGTCAACTGCAGGAGTTCTTCAGGAGGCGTGTCCAGAGAGCAGGCGCATTGGTAGGAGGGGCTATACGCAGCCTATTGTGAGATGTTTAGCCCCTCTAGTAGAGAGCCATAAAAGATTGCTTCTATGTCTGGGTCATGCAGTGAGGCAACCCTAACAAGGAGGATGTAATGGTGTCCTTTACATATATGAGAACCACCCTCATTTTGAGGTCTGTCCTTTCTGTAGAAGGCGTATCCAAAGGCAGCTACTAAAGTGATCCTGAATAGGGGGTTTTAACCAGGTCTCAGAGACTGCTAATATGTCTGGTTTGTATGCCACCCACATGCTTGGACTTCATGGATCTTTGGTCTCAGGCTGAAAAATGTTCATATGCACCAACCTCAGACCCTTTGCTCCATCCCAGGCCTTATCTAATGGGGAGGAAATTGATACATTAGGCATCCCAGGGCCTGGTTTGGGTTGGATGTCCCCCACTAGTAGCAACAGGGCTGCTAGCAAGCTCTGGAGAGTATTCGGTCCCGAAAGGTGATTTTGCGGTCACTGCGCAGAACCACCTTTCAGGACTGATTAACAAAATGACAGTGTCACAGTTCATGAGGTAGGCCCCCAAAAACCCTATGTTGAAAATTTGGTGAAATAATCCATAAAAATGACTGTTTTCGGAGCATCGTTGTGCAGTTCTCACATGCGCTCGTAAATTCGAGCATTTAATATTTTCCTCAGATTTTCCAACATTCTATTTACCACACCTTCTATGACTAGTAGAGCTGTCATTTCTCATCTGACCCTGAAATGTGTTTTCGCACATGTAGCGCACAATGGCACGGTTGGTGTGCGAAATCAATGTTCAGGACAGATTAAGAATATCACAATGACACTGTTCATGAGGTATGTCCCCAAAAACTCTATGTTGAAAATTTGGTGAAAGAATTCCCCCAAATGACTGTTTTGCAAGCATGCATTGCGCAGTTCCTACGCAAGCTCGTAACTTCGAGCATTTTTAATATTTTCTCTCCAGATTTTCAGCATTGCCATTTTACCACACCTCCTTATGAACAGTAAAACTGTCATTTTTTACATATCACCCAAAATATGTTTTTGGCCATGTAGTGCACAGTGGCGTGGTCGGTGTGCGAAATCAATGTTTGGGACAGATTAAGAAAATCACAGTGACAGTGTTCATGAGCAGAGGTCTTAAAATGGCTATGTTGAAAATTTGGTGACAAAAGTCCATAAAATGACTGTGTTATGAGTGTGCATTGCGCAATTTCCATGCACCCTAACGTAAGTTCACAAATTAAGTAATCTTTTCAGTCAGATTTTCAACATAGGTATTTTTCCACACCTCCTTATAGAATGAGTACAGCTGTCATTTTTTCACACCCTGGCTGAAATGTGTTTTACACTTCAGTGCAGAATAGCATAATCAGCTATGGGAAATCAGTGTTCGGGATAGATTAAGAAAATCACAGTGACACTGTTCATGGTAAGTCCAAAATGCTTGTGTTGAAAATCTGCTGTAAAAAATCCCATACTAATTACATTACGGGTGTCGTTGCACAGTTTCTACCTTTTCATTGACTTCCTGATTTTATATTTTTCATTTCCAGATTTTTCAACATTGCCATTTTTATACCTCTCATGAACAGTTCGGTCATTTTCACATTCTGTTAGAAATGTGTTTTGCATCCTGTGTGCCAAATGGCACAGTAAGCTGTGCAAAATCACCTTTCAGCTAACGAACTGATAGTGCCTCTGTTCATGTGGTGGGATCACAAAAGCCCATGTTGAAAACTTTGAGTAAAACTACCAAAAGAAATACCCAGGGTGTTAGGGGTTTTGACCATAATGCCCCCTACCCTATAAGGGACTGACAGGCGCCAGAGGTGTGACTTGGGATTGTCGACAGTAATGCTCATGCCATTCCACCCCACCCACCCCTGCAGCCAGTGACAAACATCGAGCGCCTTGGACTCTTTGGCCCCAAGTTCATCCATTCTCTTATACTACCCATTCCAGCATATTTCCTTATGGAATGAGATGAGTAAGATCCCTAACACCTAAGGCACCTCAACACTTGTCAGTGTCTGCAGGATAGGATGAGGTGAAATGTCGTGACTGTTATGGGCGATGAACCAAAGACACACCCCAATACCTGTCCATCTCTGCAGGGTGGGGGTGGGGTTGGCATCAGTTCAGTACTTCACTGCCTTTCCTGTACTGCATGGACCCAATTCTCAGAGGGGCCTGCGTCTGGCACAAGCTGTGGAAAACAGCAGCTTGCACCAATGCCTGGTATGTCAGAGACCCTGCCCCTGATTCAGGTACAGGAGGGGTCCTAGCGGCTAAGTCCCCATGCTTGCACTGACTGGAACCCTGCAGCAAACCCCTGGTGCACCACACAGGTCCACTGTAGGCCTCCAGAGACTAACACAGGATCCCTGTCCCACTAGGTAATGGGCATGTGGACCCAACCTGGTGGTCTGGTGTCCCCGAACCATGTTTGGTGCAATTGGCACCTGGCCATGGAGGTGAGTGGTGGGATGTGCCAGGTGCTGGGGAGCAGTTGGCACTAGTGTACTGGGGGGTTTGGGCACCACCTGCTGGGGCATGGGTGGGCACTGTACCACCATACGTTGGTGCTGCAGTAGCACTGATGGGGCAGGCATTGGGGCAGCTGCTGCCAGTATGGGTAGCTTCAGGACGGGGTACCAACATGGTACATAGGTGGCATCGGAGAGCTGTGAGGGGTGCCATTGGACCACTAGGATGGAGGCCACACATACGGGGCCACACCCAGGGGAGTATGGTGGGTGGACCGTCACCCATGGTGTGCCACACACAGGCATATCACCTAGGGGAGAATGTCTAAGTCCCGTTATGCCTGCCCTGGCTGGTCTAAGGGCACTTAGAATTTCTCCTGCCAGGTGATGTCTGCGAATTGCAGGATGCAGCTTGTGTTGACAACAGTCCTCCTACCGCCGTGCCGCAGTGCACTGCAGGTGCAAGCCCTGTTTGGGGCAATGGACTGTAGTCAACGTAGGCCACCTTTTGTGAATCACATGGAGGGCAGTCATGGATGCAAGGTGCACCTTGCACCATATCTGTTCGACACAGGCACCTTGCATCTGACACAGGGCTTTGAGAATCGGGCCCCATCTGTCTAACTCCTGCACTTCCACTACTAATGCCAGCAAGCAACCATTCAGCATTGACAAATGCTTGTGTAGTAAGCTCTGGCCCATAAGAGGCTCACAGGTGACCAGCGAGAAGCTCATTAATTAGGAACAGACTGCATCTCCTCTTTAATGTCTTTATAAGTGACATTGCAGAGGGACTGGAAGGAAAAGTATGCCTCTTTGCAGATGACACAAAGATCGGCAGCAGGGTTGATACACAAGGAGGCGTGAAAAGGATGAGAAGGGACTTAGCAAGATTGGACGAATGGTCAGAAGTATGGGAGCTTGGATTCATTTCAAAGAAGTGCAAAATAATGCACCTGGGAAACAAAAACCCAGGGGAAGATTACACAATGGGGGGGGAGGTAGTAATAATAACAAAAATGGAAAGGGTCCTGGGGGTAATCATATCAAATGACCTCTTAAGGTTAGAAAGCAATGTGAAAAGGCAGTAGGGAGGGCTGGGGGGATACTGGGATGTATAGGGAGAGGCATCACCAGCAGAAAACAGGAAGTTGTTATCCCTCTGTACAGACAGTTGGTGAGACCCCATCTGGAGTACTGCGTCCAGTTCTGGAGAACCCACATCTCACTTAAGGACATAGACAGGATGGAGGCAGTCCAGAGAAGGCAACTAAAATGGTGCAGGGTCTGCAAGAGTAGCCATACTGAGGGGAGACTAAAGGAGCTTAATATGTATCCCTTGAGGAAAGGAGGAGAGGGGGACATGATAGAAATTTTAAGTACCTCAGTGGAATCAACAAAGTCCAAGAGGGTAGCATCTTTCAGGAAAAGAGGTGTTTAAGAACAAAAGGACACAATTTGAAGATAGAGGGGGGACAGCTCAGGGGCAATGTGAGGAAGTATTTTTTCACAGAGAGGGTGGTGGACGCATGGAACAGCCTTCCTGAGGAGATTGTGGGGTCTAAAACTGTGGGAGAATTCAAGAATGCATGGGTTAGACATAAGGCAATTCTTGTGGGGGTAGGAAGAAATAGGCTGTTGGTTAACTAGGATCTGCAGCTTATCCTGTAGGTAGGGAAATGGGCAGACTAGGTGGGACAAGCGGTCCTTATCTGCTGTCAAAGTCTATGTTTCTATCTCTCCTTTCTGCAAGCTCAGCCCAGGCTAATGTACAAAGACTTTATCACATTTCTTGTTAGTCTTTCTTAAACATGTTTTATCTGTTTACAGGAGTGCACCTGATTTGAAGCCAAAATCAAAAGCAAATAGTTATAGTAGCAGAGACCCTCCCCCCCAACACACACATACACACTCCCCAAAAAGCTGCTTAAAAGCCTGAAATTCATTCAAATCAATTCCATTTTCTTACTTACTTGGGGTTCAATGCCAACAAGTGTAAAATCATGTACCTAGGGCATAGGAACCCCAATGCTGGGTATAGGATGGGGAGGTACTGATACTGACTAGACATTTATTTATTTATTTAGTTTTTGTTGACCAGGTAAGTGAGCTAGACAAATCCTGCCTATTTTCAGGCACGACCTGGGGAAGGGGGATACAGATGAATGCCAACTGACCTTGAACCAGATGAAACTGTTGGTGGTATTTTTAGTGAATGAGGGAAATTTGGCCAGGACACTGATGAAATTCCCCTACTCTCATCAGTAGGGGGCCCTGAGGTTGCATGGTGTGTCATTCTATGGCTGACGATGGAAGAGAGAGGTTGGTGGATGACTTGCTAGGAGATGTGGAAGGAATAGAATTACAAGCAGGGGAAACGAGAAATGCAGCAGCAGCGGCGGCTGGGAAGCACCTGTTAGATGGCCAGCATATCGCCCGCCATAACATTTCCATTCCCGAGTCAGGAGCTGTTCTTAGTCTAGCTCAGAAGAAACAGTGTCTTGAAGAAGAATTGCATAAAATTAATACTCAGCTGGATGATGCAGTCTCCCAATGAGATGAGGATCGAACACGAAAGCGATCTGTAGCTTCTCCGATTTCAGAAGGATCCTTGGGTCCTGTGAAAGTCCTGGCAACCATAAACAGCTCAGCTCCACTTCCTGGTCAGGATGATAGGCCCCCACGTCATGAAAGGAGTGAGGGTGATGATGTGGAGTGGTCACCAGAGAATGCTCTATCCTCGGTGGGTTGGATGTCCCCATCCCAAGGAGTATGGCAGCCAGACCCTGCGTTTCCACTAACTGTTGTGCCAGATTTGGTAGCTCCACCTGTTCAGAATAAGGGAATGGATACCGGAGGGGTTTCTGTCTTTCCAGGTAATGATTTTTCTTCAGCGGAAACAGAATTACTGCTTGGGGAAGGGATGGAGCTTGGGCCTCAACAAACTTGACAGGGGGAAGCCCCACCTGATGGTGCAGTGTCTTCTGGTGCACCAGACCCCCCGACCTATGCAAGTCATTTTCATAAGACAGTGGATTTAGCAAAAAGACGAAATGCTGTTCGGTTACGATATATGGGGCATACAGATACAGCCCCGGACAGTTTTCACGTGGGCAAAGTTTTACTTAAACAATCTCTGGGTTTCTCCCCTTCAGAAGTATACGCCCTAATTCATGCGCCGGGAGAATGTACTTTTGATATAAGTTTCAGGACTCCGGCCTTGTTAGAAAGATTTTGGTTCAGATTTTCTAATTTGAAAACAAACCCACTTTGGGTGGACTTTCTTGTGATACCCTTGACTAAACAACCCTTTCAAGTTATTACTATACTTTTTCGAAATGAGGGTGTGAATGTTACAGATATTGTTTATTGGTTGGAAAAAAGGTGTACCATTCAGGGGAATCCAGCTCCTATACTGGACGATGAGGGGTTCTGGACTAAGGGTTGGAAATTTAAAATTAAGTTGCAACAGTCTGACCAAGATATTATTCATTTGCCAAATTGCTTTTTTATAGGTTGAGATAAGGGCTTTTTGTTCTACCCTGGCCAGCCCAGGATGTGTTTTAAATGTGGATCTCACAGACACATTAGTACGGCTTGTGAAGTGCTTAAATGTACTCACTGTGGGGACCTGGGACATGTTAGCGCACATTGTTTTCAGGAACCCAAGTGCAATCTTTGTGACGATATCAGACGTGTTCACCGATTGCCCTTGGACATCTAAAAACACTGAGAATGCTGACTTTGGGGTTCAAGATTATTATATTAAGGAAGCAACTGCCCCCTCGGTATTTACTGGCCCTAGACCTCTCTAGGACAGGAGGACATCAAACGTGCCTGATAAAGGAGCCCCCCCTCACGGTTCTGTTGACTACTACCTCTGTTCCTGAACCAGCCCAGACTGTCTCACAAGAGGTGATGGACCCCCCCACGATCAATCACCTATTTCCCAGGACTTTTCTGTGGTCCGCAGTAAGAGAGGGTGAGGGTCTCTAAGCCCAAGGCCTCTAAACTGTTGATAGAACCCTTGGAGGATAAGAATTCTTATGAAGTTCTTCATGATATCCCCACTGATATGGAAGAAGAGATTTCCACACCTATGGAGAGTCAACATCAAGTAGGGGATCTTTCGGACTCAGGCAGGGTGATTGATTGCAATCCAGCTCCTAAAGTCAGTGGCAGGGGTACCCGAGCCTCAAGTAAAGTGAAGTGATGAGTTTTTTCCCCCCTATGGCTTCCCCTAGGTATTGTTTTCGACTGGCATCTCTGAATGTGAACAGCATCCAGTCTGAGTTTAAAAGAATGGCTACTTATGGTCTTTTTTTAAAGTCAGACTTGGATTGTCTGTTTCTGCAGGATGTTTGCCTACATTCTCCAACTCTTATTGAGGCAGCCTCGGTTGGCTGGATATGGGGCGCCAGTTATTGGTCTCAAGGTACGGTGTCTTGTTCTGGGGTGGGGATTTGTTTTCTTTCACAGGTCAAAGTACTCAGACACTTAGAGATTGTGGAAGGTCGGGCTTTGTTGCTGGATATTTTATGGAAGGGTTTACCTTTGCGTTTAATGAATGTATATGCTCCTCAATTGAAATATGACAGGGTAAGGCTTTTCCGTACTATACAGCCCTTTTTATTTACTACCATGCTGGTGATTTTTGGAGGGGATTTTAATTGTTCTCTCCCCCAGCCAGGGTGTGGCCTTTCAGGGAAAAAACAATACTGTGATGTTTCTTGTTTACAGAATGTTATTTCTGATGTAGGTTTATCTGATGTTTTTGGTTCGTTATTTCCAATGAACCCACATACTTATGCTTGTGGTCCCCGTACTTCCAGAATTGATTATTTTTTTATATCTGCATTTCTTTGTGTTCAGGAAGCTGTAGTGGTTGATGTAGCAACCTCTGACCATCGAATGTTAGTTCTGTTGGTAGGAAGCCTCCCTGAACAAAGACGTGGCCCAGGAGTATGGAAACGGAATATTTCCTTGCTAGATTTGCCCCTTATTCAGGATGGCTTTCAAAATGTTCTGGAAGCAAGGAAATCAGTTTTTTTCCTATATGAGGATATGAATGAATGGTGGGAAGACTTGAAAAAGGAGTTTCACTCCTATTTTCAGTCTGTGGGGAGACATAATGGAACCTTTAAACGTAACACACTATGGTGTTTAAGATCTAAACTGCATCTTTTAACTACTCGGCATTATAATGGGGAAGTGTGTGGTCAAACGGCCATTAAGACACTAAAGGATAGGATAACTGTCCTATAGCAGGAGATGATGAAGGGGGTAGTTAAACAACAGCGTTATCAGTTATTTGGCAAAAAACATGACACTATCCCTTTTGATACCCTTGCCCAGGTTCGGGAGCAGTGAACTATGGTGTCCCTGCAGTTGGTTGATGGTAATACTGTGACTGATAATTCTGCCATGCTGGAAGAAATCCACTGGTATTTTACTAATGTTTTCACAAATGAAAATTTGCCACATGATGCTATGAGACAGTGGTTGAAGGATTGCTCTCTTCCTAGTATTGCTGAGGAGCTAGACAAGATTTTGATTGATCCTATTTCAGTACTAGAACTGAGACAGGTCATCTGGTCCCTTTCTATGGGTACCTCCCCTGGCACTGATGGACTGCCTCATGCCATCTATAAAGCAATTTGGGAAACTTTAGGGGAAGAACTGGCGGCTGTCTTGAACAGAGCATTAAGCTCGGGTACTTTACCAGCTAGTAGGTATGAGGGGGGGTATTAGTACTTTTATTTAAGGATGGTGATAGAGAGGACCTGAGGAACTGACGACCCACAACTCTCCTCAACACTGATAGTAAAATATTAATGAAGGTGGTGGGCAATAGATTGGTGGGTGCGCTGGATTCAATCATTCACCCCACACAGTTTAGTGGGGTACCCCCCGAGGAAGATACAAGAGGTCCTGATTCTTATACTGGAGATCTTGCATAAAGGTAGCACCCAAGAGTTGCTGGGGCATCTGGTGAGTCTGGATCAATCTAAGACTTTCGATACGGTAGAATATGCCTATATGTGGGCAGTTCTTCAGAGTTATGGGTTTCCTGATCAATTCATTTTTTGGTTAAAAACTTGCTGTAAAAGCATTTGTTTACTGCCTATTATGAATGGGTGGACAGTGGTTAAGATTCCGGTTGGTAGAGGGGTGCGACAGGGGCTGTCCTCTTAGTCCTCTTTTGTACTTATTGTCCTTAGACCCTCTACTCCATAGAATGTATAAGATGGATAATATTATGGGCCTTTCTGTGAGTAGTTCGGACACACAGATAAAAACTATTGCTTATGCTGATGACCTTTGTCTGGTATTGGCCGACAAAGCCTCAGCTCTGTTGGCTCAGGAGGAAGTACGACTCTTTTCAGAGGTTACTGGCTCTGTAGTAAATCATGGTAAATGCTGTATATTACCATTGGGGTGTGAGGGTGCAGTATGGTCCTCTATCTGGCAGTTTCAGTAGTGACTAGTTATACAAAATCCTGGGCATATATTTTTGGTGGTCCTGATCCACAGTTTTATAATTGGGACTTAAAGCTTCGATCCGCAAGAGTGCTGGTAGCAAGTGGAACACCTAGTGTATGTCAAAGCGTAAAAAGGATTTACATGATTAAATCACATTTATTTACCTGGTATTTTATTTTGTCTGCAGTCCCCCACCCGAAAGCCCTGGAAACCACTGTTTATAGTGTCTTTTTCCAATGCCTATGGGGGAGTAAATTAAACCCTATTAAGAGGGATATTACCTATCTACCCATAGCTCAGGGAGGGTTGGGAATGATCAACCCTGTGGCCTTTTTTTTATGTTATCTTTCTTTTTCATAATATTGTCCCTATCTTGCATAATAAATTAGGGTTGTGGAGCTCATGGGTACTGGATGAGTTTGGGCCCTTATTGATGGTGTGGGCCTCTTCGGATTTCCTCCCCAAACAAGTTAAATTTCCTTGCTGGCAAATTATGGAAAGATGTGGTGGGTAAGATTAAAGTTTGGAAATTGTCCCATAGACATCTTAATGCAGGACATAAAGGCAGTGTATGACTGGCTGATGACACCATGATTTTCACGAGATCCATGGTTTAAAAAGCTTCTCATGTGAGAAGGAGGCTCTGACACGCTTTTCTTCATAGCCCTCGAATCCCAGCCTTTATGTAGGATTTTCTCTGGCTCTTCGCACATCAAAAATTGGGGGTAAAAGGGAATATGAAGCACAAGGGTATGGTAGATCGTACCTGTCCAAGAGTCTCCACTTGTCTTGAGTTAGTCGAAACCATGCAACATTTGTTTGTGGAATGTCCTTATGCTGTAGAATTTTGGACTCTTTTTCACACGTCTTGGCCTTCTGGTCCTTTCGGGGTAATAGACCCGGAAATTTGGATTAGGGGTATTCTCCCAGTGTCATGGGTTAAATTTGACTCCGGGACGATACGGTTGTTTATTGGATATGTAAAATTTCAGTTATGGCAAGCCCGTTGTGCACTGACCCTAAGGCAGAAGGTACTATCCAGTGCCCAAGTTTTTAATACAGTTTTGAGAGAGATCTGTCGATGGCGCTCTTGTGAGCAAAATACAGCCTCACCTGGCCTTTACAATTTATGGTGGAGACATATGTCGTGGTTAGACACAGGCTGATAGTTATGGAATATGGGTTTATGTCTCCTTTTGTTTTTTTTTCCCTCCCAGCTTTCTGCGCCAGTGAGTTATCACACGTTTCATATCTACTTTCTGGGGGATCTCAGATTATTGTATTAAAATCTAGACTTCTGAACATTATTATTTGGGTTTCGATTGTTATACTGACTCATATTTTCTGGCTTTCTTGTATTATAGCGTGATTAGAAAGTCTGTTTTAGATTAGGTATGAGTATACTACTTGTTTGTTATGACATACACTTTTCTTCTGTATGAGTAAATACTATTTATAATTAATTTTTTTTGAGGATTTGTTTTTTCTAAATATAATATCCCCCTACTTGTTAGTAGGAATGGGATGGGTGTTAAATACCAAAATGGATGATGTATGATTGATGTACATGCATGCTGTTCTACTTATTACTGTTTCTTTTTGTCGTTTCTTTTTTTCTCTGATTTTTGTATGAAGGAATACTATTTTGTGTGATTTTTCTTTTGTTGATTTACAGTTTCTTGAGTTAAAACTTTCCCCATCTCTTATAAATGGGGAGGAGGAGGGATGGGTTATGAAACTTTTTTTTTGTTAGTTTTTTGGTTTGCACTGAATACTTATTTTTGGGTTCGTTTTTCCTTTTTATTGTATGTTTTTGTATGATGTAATACTGACTTGTATATGATTTGGTTTTGATTTTGTTTCTGATTTCAATAAAAATTCTCTAACTTTTTTCGATAAGTGCCATGGGATCTTTAACATCCACCTGAACTACCACCAATCCAGGCAGATGGGACCTCGATTTAACATCTCATCCGAAAGATGGCACCTCAGAATTGCAGCACCCCTCTCATGCTGCACTACAGTGTCAGTACTGGGATATTAACCCAAGTGCCAGATGTGGGAACTGAACCCACAGCCCTCTGATCTCACAGCCTCAGAGGCAAGTGTGCTACCTACTGAGCCACTGACACTGCTGATGACATGAAAGAGTCCTTGAGGTTATTATATCAGAGGACCTCAAGGTGGCAGTACAGTGTGACAAGGCTATGGACAGGGCAAATTGGATTCTGGGATGCACAAGGAGTGGCATCTCCAGTAGGAGGAGGAGGAGGAGGAGGGATGTTGTGCTGCCATTTTATCACTCCTTGGTATACCCCCAGCTGGAGTACTGTGTTCAGTTTTAGAGTCCACACTTCAGAAAGGACATAAGGTGGATGTTTTCCAGAGGATGGCAACTAAAATGGTTCAGGATTTTCACAGGAATCCCTACAAGGAAAGGTTGAAGAATCTCAACATGTACACTGTGGAAGAGAGGAGGGCGAGAGGTGACAGGAGCAAAACCTACAAAGTACCTCATAGGGGTAAACAGGGTACAGTTGGGGAGTTTTCTTCAAATGAGGATGACCACCCAAACCAAGGGACATACAGTGAAGTTGGGGGAGTTCAGGATAGATGTGAAGAAATATTTCTTTACTGAAAGGGTTGTAGACACCTTGAACAGACTGCCAGGAGAAGTGGTGGAAGCTAAAATGGTAGGGGGCTTGAAGCATGCATGGGATAAACATAGGGCTGTATTAGAAAAAGGGGAAGGAGGGGTCAACAGAGATCAATAGGGCTATGGAGGTGGAGTAGGTTCAGCTTCATTGCAGGACAAATCCATTAAGCAAGCTCATTCACAAGGAGGTCCTGATGGACACAGTCAGAAAAAGACATGCCGTAACATATACAGGCAGGTGTTACAAGTAGGTAGAGAACACTTCGGCAGACTGGGTGGGCTGAGTGGTCCTTTTCTGCTGACAAATTCTATGTTTCTATGGCATCATGTGTTCATTCAGGTGCAGTGTTTATTTAAAGTTGGGCCTACCATACATCCAGGTGTAAGGTACAGAAAATTACCGAATTAGATGCAGCCCACTTACAGTACAATAAACAGAACCCCAGTGCTTTGAGAAGCCTTTACTCTTCATAAGGGTGCTTAAATGGCTGGGATTCTATTTGCAGTGTCCACACCAGTATGCTGATCTTAAAATCGACACCACATCTGAATGAGTTCTTGATTCTTGCTCATGCCATTTCTTCCCCACTTTGAAAGCTGCGTGTCCTGAGTTAGTTTTGGGCTGGCAGCACCTCGCCTGTGTTGGAAGATGACCAATAAACAGCACTGAAAGACATCAGACGTTACAGACTGTGAAGACAGCTGCTCACCCACCATCTTGGCAAGAAGAAGGCTGCAGCTGTGACCACTGATGACTGTTGGGGTGTGGGGATGGGGGGACCAAAGGGGACAGACATAAGGAGATAAAATCATAATAAAAATTGTGAGACCTTCACCAGTTTTCCAAAATGTTTACCAGTAAAAGAACACTCTATGAAGTTTTTCAAATGGCAACACAATCTGGTGAGCCCTCTGTCTGCCATTTGACACCAGGCACCAACCAACATAAAATTGCCTAAAGAAGGCAGTGTGGTCATGTGATTATTGAAATACTGAAGATTACAGATTTATAAGAACAAAAGTATATCACACAGAAGCTGGCACATGTGTCTATAGCAGCTGCCTCCTGCTTCTCAGTAGTTATATTTACACCCTTGAGGTACTTGAATGTTTCTATCATATGTCCTCTTTGCCTCCTCTCTTCCAGTGAGTACATATTGAGGTCCCTTAATTTCTCCTCATAAGTCTTGTGTTGCAAGCTCTGTACCATCTCATTCATCGTTCTCTGGACCATCTACTGCCTGTTAATATCCTTATGAAGGTGCGACCTCCAGAATTGCACACAGTACTCCATGTGAGGCCTGGCCATGGTTTTATATAATGGCATCACTACCTCTCTCAATATGCTGGTGATACCCCTGCCTGTGCACCACAGCATGTCACTGGCCCTCCCAGCTGTCTTACCACTTTGACATTTTCAGGTCATCTGGTATAAGAACCCCCAGGCCCCTTTCTTTCTTTGTGACTGTCAGCAACCCCTTCCCCCCATCCTTTAGCATTCCCCAGGGTTTCTGTGTCCCAGGTGCATAATTTTGCACTTTTTAGATTAAACTTCAGTTGCCAGTCCTCAGACCATTTTCCAAGCTCTCAGGTCCTCCTCATTTCTCCCCGGGTATCCACTGTCTTACAGATCTTGGTGTCATCTGCAAACAGGCAGACCTTTCCCTTCAGCCCTTCTGCAATGTCACTAATAAAGACATTGAACAGGACTGGCCCCAGGACCAATCCCTGCAGCACCCCACTGGTCACCCCCGCTCCCCAGACTGTACCCCATTTACCACCACTCTCTGCCTCCTGTCTGTTAGCCAGTTTCTATCCCAGTTTACCACCCTTTCCCCCATGCCCAGCATACTCAGCTAGTTTAGCAGCCTCCTATGTGGGACGGTGTCAAAGGCTTTGCTTAAATCAAAGTAAGCATTGTCCACTGCCCCAGCCTGATTTGATTCCTTTGTCACCCAGTCAAAGACATCAACCAGATTTGCCTGACATGAATGCCCCACTGTTAATTCATGTTGCCTGTGATCCTGGGCTCCAATGGCTTCTAGATGCCCCACTATCCCTTCTTTAAGCAATGTCTCCATGATCTTCCCCACTACTGAGGTGAGGCTGACGGCCTATAGTCCCTGCCTCCTCCTACTGCTGGATTTGTATAGAAGAACACATGTGCCTTCCTCCAATTCTCTGGTACCACCCCTGTGTTGAATGACTCGGTGAACATGGCTGTCAGAGGTACTGCTATCTCCCTTCACAGTTCTCTTAATATCCTTGGGTATATGCCATCTGGTCCCATCGCTTTGTCCACTTTCAATTTAGTCACCTCCTGCAGGATTCTTCTGCCTGTGAATGGACTATTATCCACCTCTCCACGCCTTCACAACTGCTGTACTGCTGTGACCCTTGCCCCTCCCCCTCTTCTGTGAATACTGAACAGAAAGACACAGTGGATGTCTGGGGGGGCACATGACAGTTCTTAGGCATGGTCCTATCACTTCCAAATACCTAAACAGCTCATATAAGCAAGCAATATTCGGCATTGACAAATGCTTGTTTATGTTGGTTGCGCACGTGCGCAAACCAATGTATTGTTGTAATATGGGATTTTGGGTGTGTGTTGCTGCTGAGCCCATTGCAGTACACAAAACCAGGGGCTTGTAATGGGCTCCGCAGTCAGCATCAATGACCACTCGTGTGGCCCTGATGCAACTCTCTGCTGGGTGGGCTGAATGGCCATGCACTTCAAAGGACTGAAGCAGCTCCAATCACAGAGGGCTTCAGTCCTTTGATTTGCATGAAGCCCATGTCAGTAAACAGCTGATTGGCTTGTGGAATGAAAGGGGAAGTCTCGTGTAACAACAGCTCCCCCCAAAAAAACAATCTCCTCCTCAGACCAACAAAAACAGGCCCCCATCCCCCTCAGTGTGGGACACTGGGTAGCCCACTCCCAGTGTCCCCAGTTGTCCTTCAGCCCAGTATGGTTCCCTCCTTCCCCCAGCAGTGTACCCTCTTGATATAAAGTTTGCCAACAGCAGGATGCCCAATCCTCATGTTGGCAGTAGCCCTCCCCTGACAGTGTAGGATACTGGATAGCCCACAGCTGTCAGTCCCTAGTTGTGTATAAAATCCCTGTTATTGTTGTGGAACACTGGAGGCCCACTTCCAGTGTTCCCAGTATCCCCTCTCAGCAGTGTTGCTGTTTCCCCTTATGTTTGCTGACAGCAGGGTGCCCAATCCCCCATCAGCAGTAGCCCCCTCCCCCAACAGTGTGGGACACTGGGTAGCCCCTCCCAGTGTCCCCAAATGTATAATGTCCTGTAAAAAACAGGCCTCAGTCTTTTTGTTTTTTAACCTGGAAAAGACAAGCGTTCCTCGTCATCTCCCCATATCCCCTCTCCCATCCTATCCTCTGTGTGCACCCACCTCCCCTTACCTCTGCCTTACCCCATACCTACCTCGGGAGCTCAGCGACTGCAATCTTCTCTGAATCAGGACACGTCTGCACTATTCAAAGGCAAACCGGGAACCGAAGGAATCGAGGTGAGCTGTATAATGGCTGTCAGTGGGGTTTTCAACTTATAATGATATGTCAGCCATTTTTGGGAATTTTGACCCCAAATTTTCAACAATGGGTTCTTGAGACCCCGCCTCATGAACACTGGCACTGTCATCTCGTTAATCAGTCTCGAAAGGTGATTTCGCGGTCACTGTACAGAATCACCTTTCAGGACTGATTAATAAAATGACAGTGCCAGTGTACATGAGGTGGGGTCCCAAAAACCCCATGTTGAAAATCTGGTGCAAAAAGTCCAAAAAATGACTGCGTTACAAGCGTGCATTGCGTAGTTTCTACACACGCTCATAACTTCACCAATGTTTTATATTTTCACTCCAGATTTTCAACATTGCTATTTTTTCACACCTCCTCATGAACAGTTCAGCTGTCATTTTTCACATCCTGATCAAAACATGTTTTCACACCTGTGACGCAGAATGGTGTGGTCGCTGTGAGAAATCAATGTTCAGGACAGGTTAATGAAATCACAGTGCCAGTGTTCATGAGGGGAGGACTCAAAAAGCCCATGTGGAAAATTTGGTGAAATAATTCCAAAAAATGGCCGCATTACGAGTGTGCGTGGCGCAGGTTCTACACATGCATGTACCTTCGACAATTTTTCATATTTTTACTCCAGATTTTCAACATTGCCATTTTCACACCTCCTCATGAACAGTATACAGCTGTCACTTTTCACATCCTGACCAAAACATGTTTTCGCACCTGTTGCGTAGAATGGCGTGGCCACTTTGTGAAATCAACTTTTGGAACAGATTAACAAAATAACAGTGCCAGTGTTCATGATGTGGGGTCCCCAAAAGGTTATATTGAAAATTTGGTGAAAAAATTCCTGAAAATGCCCAAGTTATGTGCGTCTGTTGCGTTTATTCTATGCACGCACATAACATTTTGGACCCTGCGCCCCCACAGTAAAGTAAGAACACTATGATACTATCCCAAAAAGAAGGGATATTCATTGCAAAAAACTACTTTAATGCATCAGTTAGGGTTTTTATTAAATCATCAAAAGCTGGGAAATTTGATGTTAGGGTTCCCACCCCTAAAACCCCACCCCGACCCTCCACACACCAACAGGTGTTGGAGTGTGCCATAGGGTTGTCAGGTCTAACTCTCACCCAGTTCTCCTATACTGTACCATGTCAGCTTGTTTACACATGGAATGGGGTGAGAGCTGGGCCCCGATGACTATGTCACACCGGCGCTGTTGGTGGCTGATGAAACAATGGGGGTGGGAACCCTAACATCAAATTTCCACAGCTTTGACAATTTAACAAAAATCCTAACTGTTCCATTAACTTCCTTTTTGCAATGTGATCTGCTGGCTGTACTATAGCAACAAGCAACACAGTTTCATTCATTAGAAGCCAGCGCTCGGCAGTGGAGGAGGGAGGGTTGTGCTGTGCTGGACCGGCAGGTGCTGGTGGCAATTGTCTTCTCCTAATAAAGAGAATTGGGTGCTGGGTGCCGGGTGTTGGATGCGGGGGGGGGGCATGGATGGATGGAGTGGTCAGGTCAGTGCTTGTTGTTGCTGTGGGGATTACTCTGTATTCTTGACGCTGGTGCCTCTCACTTAAACTTGGGGGATTACTCTCTATTCTTTATGCTGCTGCCTCTCACTTAAATTTGGGGGATTACTCTGTATTCTTGATGCTGTTGCCTCGCACTTAAATTTGGGGGATTACTCTGTATTCTTGGCACTGCTGCCTCTCACTTAAATTTGAGGGATTACTCTGTATTCTTGATGCTGTTGCCTCTCACTTAAATTTGGGGGATTACTCTGTATTCTTGGTGCTGCTGCTTCTCTTAAATTATAAGATGGGGACTGGCCGTGGAGCCGGGTGGGTTGTGCTGATCCCCATTAAATTTTTTTTTTTTGGCAGAAAAAAAACAAACAAATTGCGGGTGCTGGGTGGATAGGAGGGTGGGATTTAAATAGGTGTTACTACGGTGGCCCTGAAGTGCAAAACACAAACCAAAAAAGTGAAAGGCAATCAAATAAGTAAAGCAACAACCAGAAAATAAAATGCAAACAAAAAATGTAAAGCAATAAAACCAAATGTAAAGTGTGTTGCTACAAAACTAATGTTACACAAAAAAACTATTCTAACGTCCAACCAAAAGAAATGACAAATGCAACACAAAACAGTGAAGTCCATCTAAAAATCATGAAGTTATAAAAATAAATTAACACAACTAAAACATGAATGCAAACAAATTTAATATAGCACAACAAAAAAGTGAATGCAAACAAAAAAGCATAGCACAACTAAACAAATTCTGGTCAGATCCACCACGGCTGCATAATGAAATTAGTGAAGTTGTGTGGAATTGTTAAGGAGGTATGGAGAAACAACACAATGATTTATGAGTAGTAAGATTTGTTTTAGTTTCTGTTTTAAGGAAGGCATACACATTATTAGGAAAATATATGCAGGTGTACATTTTAATGGAAGGAATAGGAAGTTTACAAAAGAACCCCAGAGCAAATGCAACTGATGCATGTGTTATCCCGGTTGATACTGGCCAGCCAAATTTTAAAGAAAACATAAATACACATATCCCAATAATGCAAAGCATCATGGGAAACATATGTAAATCCCCATGATGGTACAGAAGGTGGCAGTACATGAAAAAGTAATGGCTGGCATATGTTCAGCCTTGGGATTATTTACACAGTTTATTTATTTATTTATTTTTTAAGAGAAACAGGGTTTTTGTCTATGTAAGTGACGTAAGTAATATTTAAGCAATGCGGTGATGTCAGGAAGTCAGGTGTAATGATGATGGACTGTTAGAGAAAACGTGATATTAACTTTCAGAGGGGGTCACTTTTGATAAGGGCAAGGTAGTTATGCTTGTGATAATGGTAATATTAGGAAAGTATGAGGTCTACGCAGAAGTGGAGTACAAATACGCACAGTTTCATAAGTATGTGCTCAGAGTGCAGGCAAATGTGATATCCAGGTTTGTTTTAGAAATAGGTAAAAATAGTGATACATGCAATTAATAGAAATATAGATAATTACATAGACATATAGATAGAGAGAGATACACACAGACAGACAGGCAGAATAGGAATGGCAGTGAAATATTGAAGTGACACCAACCCCACCCCCACCATGCAGACATGGACAGGCATTGGGGTGTGCCTTTGGGTCACTGCCCATAACGCTCACACCATTTCACCTCACCCTACCCTGTAGACACAGACAAGAGTCGAGATGTGTCTTGGGGTTTTCAAAATTTACACTCACCCCATTCCATAAGAAAATACACTGAAATGGATACAGTGTAAGAGAATAGAATGAACTTTGGGTCTGAAGAGTCAAAGGCACACCTTGATACCTGTCACTGGCTGCAGGGTGGGGATAGGGTGGAATGGCATGTGCATTACTGTTGACAATCCCAAGTCACACCCCTGATGTCCTTCAGTCCCTACAGTGCAGGGTGTTATGGTCAGAAACCCTAATGCCCATGGTGTTTCTTAGTATTTTCACTCCAAGTTTTCAGCATGGGCTTTTTGTGACCCCACCGCATGAACAGTGACATTATCAGTTCATTAGCTGAAAGGAAATTTTGTACAGTGACTGTGCCATTTGGCACCACAGGTGCAAAAACACATTTTAAACAGGATGTAAAAAATGACAGCTGTACATTCCTTGCTTCAGTAACTGCTCAGCACATTTGTTGCATGACCTACTTATTGACATTTTATATCTGCTATGCAATGTACTGCTGCTATGTCTGGGGAAGTACCTTTCCTAGGTTGCAAGAGCAGCCTCAGAGGAACACACACACACAGCAGAACACAGCTGCGAAATGATTAGATTGTCTACAAGCACTGTTTTCCATGCAAAACACAAGCAACTGAATCAAAAGCACACACACACACACACACACACACACACACACACACACACACGTGAACATGCCAGAACACAGTGGAAAAATTATTAGCTTTGTCTACAAGCACTATCTTCTATGCAAGTTGGAGCATGGGTGAGGGGGTTAAGGCTGGAGATCAGTTATGGTCCATGACATAACCACATGGTCAGAATATTAAATATTTTAAAATAAACATAAATGCAAAAGTAACCATTTCAAGAAGAAAATGCAAACTGTGACAAGTTAGAACATCTGGACTTATTTGCTACATATTCATCTCAATTGCTAAGGGGTCCTGACCATGTTCACCCTTCCTCAAGCCAAGCTAGCTACAGTATGTCTAGCAATAACATGGATGGAAAAATTATGCCATATTTTTAACAAGGAGTTAGCATTTTAAAAAGTCAGTGCTGTAGACTGAGAAGCAGCTTGTGTAGGTGCATTTATCATGCTAGCCAAGATATGTTCTGGTTGCGTTCCATAAGGCTAACCAGTGGGAGAAGTAGGGGAAGGGACAGAAATCTAAAATAGAACCATTTAACCCATTTGTGATTTAAAGTTGCATGACAGAAATGTGGCTTCCAGAACTGGACACCATATTCCAAATGAGGCCTCACCAGTGATCTACACAGTGGCATCACCACCTCCTTCCTTCTGCTGGTAATACCTCTCCCTATGCACCACAGTATTCCACTGGCTCTCCTCACAGCTTCGGTACAATGTTTACCCACCTTTAGGTCATCCAGTATGATTACCCCAAAATCCCTTTCCATTTTGATGACCATCAGCACCTCTCCCACCGCCGGAATCATTCTCTGGATTCCTGCAACCCTTCCTTATTCAACAGGCAGTTAGCATATCTGGACTTATTTGCTGCATATGCATCTCATTTGCTAAAGGGTCTTGACCATGTTCACCCTTCCTCAAATCAAGCTAGCTGCAGTATGTCTAGCGATAACATGAATGGAAAGATCATGCATATGAAAACTTATTAATTATGCTGTACATACCCTAAGACTCAAAGGTGGCTGCCATGATGTCTGTGGTTAATTTGAAACAAAAGACAATGTAACAAGACACTGATCTCCACTGTAGCCATTAAACAATAGAGCAAACTGCACTTTGGGAAGGTTGTCTGGGACAAGATGCAATAAAAAACAAACCTGAATAGCAGGTTCCAGGAGATATAAAACCACCAAGAATATTAGAAAAAACTACCCCTCACCACTCATTCACAGGTGTCAATGAATGTATTTGTTAACCATGCTGGTTCATCATCTTGCTTCCCTCATAGTAAAAATGTGAAACTACATTTGTGTTATTTTAAATGAGTGATAAATGGCATGTCCGGAGGATGGCAGCTCTGATAGTTGTTCCAGTCTTACTTTTTTCCTGGCTCAGTTTATAATATCAGTGAAAAGAAAGTAGAAAAAAAAACACCCAGCCTTTTGCTTCTACAAGTAGTTCTTAATTGCAGCTGGTATTTTTAACATGTGCAAGGCAACTCCACTTCTCAAACTTAAAAGAAAAAATACACTTTATCATCAAAGTCTATGTTTACCAAGTACTGTGCCCATGATTAAAATAATTTGAACCCCTTCCCCCCAAAAATCTGCCCTCACATGACACTGCATGATGAACTGTAAAGACAATTAAAACATGTATTTATAAATGCATTACTAACACCAGTGCTTTCAAAGTTTTGAAACTACTAAAAAGACAAACTATATCTATATCTGTATCTATCTATATATACACAGTGGCCCAGATATTCAAACTGCACTCAAAACTAGCGCAACAGCAGGAGCAAGCACAAACCAGTTACGCAAATGCGCAACAGGTGCGATATTCAAACATGGAGCAGAGCAAATTGCGCAAGCAACCAATGTCTGAATATCGCACATACTGCGCCATCGCGCAACCAGGAAGGAGAAGCTGAGCCAAAATGTTGCGCTATGGAGCAAGCAGGAAGCTCAGCTGAGCATTCCAGAGCTGCCATAGTGCAAGCACAGCCCCCCAGACAATGGAACTGCACATCCAGGGAGGCAGGCTGGGGCCCACCGCCAGCCATCCCCACATGGGCACAGGAACACACTGCAGAACCCACACCACACCCACACCCCAAGCACAGCATCACTGGGGTGGGACAGATGATCACGTGCCCATGGGGACAAGCCAACAAAGCATAGCAGAGCCATGACACCCCAGCACAACCACTGGCAAGTGGAGAGTACCACACACAGGGGTTGACAACCACAGTGCACATCAGCCCCCTCGCTAGGCACACCCTGCACCGTGACCCCAAGACACCACCCATGTGCAGTGACTGGCACTGCAGGAAACACGATGCATCTCCCCTGGCACACGTCAACCCCGTGCTGCAGAGAAGCATACAAGCCAGACCCACCCCGGGCACCCAGCAGTGGGTGGCAGCAGATGGCAAGACCAACAGAAAGTCAATGCCATGCTGGTGATACCTCCCCATGCACACACACGCACACACACACACACATATACCCAGGACCATACCACCCCAGATGGCTTGTACACCACTGCAACTGAGCAACCATAGCCAGCTGCAAATCAGAGACCAACACAGTATTCATAACAAAATATAAATGTGTATTATAACAATGTGTAAATTATAAAATCAACATCAAACAACTATTTACAAGAGGGGTAGGGGTACAAGGTAGGGGTGGGCAAGGGGTAGGGATTACAAACTTGGAGAGGGAAGGCAGGGTGGTAGGGATGGGAGAAGTGGGAAGGGTAGGAACAAGTTATGGTCCCGCTGGCTGCCCGTCTCCTGGCTGGTGTTGGCCCATCCCATGCCACCTCCTCCGAAGGCCATGCCTGTGGATGGACTGCAGGATGGTGTGGTTGTCCTCCAGCAGCTGTCTCAGGCTCTGGACATCCCTCCCAATGCACCGGAGAACCTCGAGTCCTAGGAAAATGGGAACACAGTCAATGGCTGTGACTGACCACAACCCTGAACACCACCCAACCTGCAAGCCATATAGCCCAATGTCCCGCACCTGTGATGGCGTACACCCACCCACAGTGAACATGCACATGGCCATCACAAACAGGCGGCACCAGCTATGTGCACTTCTGCCCACACACACTGCCCACGTCCATCACAGTACAAACAAGGCTGGCAAGTGACGTGGCAACGTGGTGCGATGCCAGTGACACAGCTATGTGCCCAGTGCATGCCTGGACCACCAGTGATGCATACACAGACGTGCTGTGATACTGCACAGTGATGCATGTCACCTGTGTCATGCCTACATACATAGATACATAGACAGTGTTGTCAGATAAGGGCCTATGGCAAACCCAGTCTGTCCATATGAGCTTGTAAGTTCACCTTGTTTCCCTAGAAGTCTGTTGCCCTCCCTGATCTCAGAATTCCTTCATGTCCGTCCCCTGCAGTCTGAAATCCTGATTGTGTCAGCCCCCACCACTTCCTCTGGCAGGGTGTTCCACTTGTCCACCACCCGCTCTGTGAAGACAGTCCATCACCATGTGTCCTCTGAATCATCCTCCCTCCAACTTCATCCCATGCACTCTAGTCCTGGAACATCATTTGCACTTCAAAAAGTGTGTCCTGCACCCTGATCCCCCTGTAAGATACCTGTATGTCTCCATCATATCCCCCCCTCCAGGGAGTACATGTTCAGTTCCTTCAACCTGTCGTCATAGGACCTGTGATGCAAGCCATGCACCATCTTTGGTGCCCTCCTCCTGAACCTTCCTGGCCTCTACGTCCCTTACATGGTATGGTCTCCAGAGATGTACACTGTACTCCAGGTGGGGCCTCACTAGGTGTCTTGTATAGTGAATCAGACCTCCCTTTCCTGCATGGTTGCATTGTGCAGGGCTAGTGGATTCCCCCCTCAGCATGCAATGGCATCCATGAAGTCCTGATACTCACACTGCTCAAGCAGCTCTGTCTGCCGCTGTTGCCCCTGCTGCTGTTGCTGCGGCTGCTGCTGCTGCTCTATCCGGGGGGCGACTCCTGCTGCCACCGGGGCCCTGGCACGGCCCTCCTCATCCCGGCCCTGCATCCTCAGATCCCAGCCTGTGGGAGACATATGTTGAGACAAACATCAGTGTGACTCAAAAGCAGAGTGCCCCCTGCCCCAGTGACAGTGCCTGCCCACACAGCCTTAACCATCCATCGCACAGCTGCACACACTAACACAGCCACCCGTGTCCGAGCTGGCACCTATGCACAGCCACCCAAGCACACACACACCCTACAGAGAATATGGGTGCATAGATGGTTCACTCACCTGGCCCTGGGCACCACGCCCCGCCTGGCACGGTCCCGCAGTCTGGCCAACATGTCCGGCTCCCTCCGGCAGAGGTCACTGTACTGGTGCCGGAACTGCTCAGCAGACCGGCCCCGTCCAGTGACCCCCACCAGGTCAGTGGCCACTTACTGCCACACGTGGGTCCTAGGCATGGTGAGGGGGGCCTCACCATAGAGTGCCTCACAGTGGGGCTCCACCAGGGCCACCAGGTTGGCCACCTCCAGTGGGCTCCAACTCACTGCCCTCCTCCTAGCCATCTCAGCCAGTTTACAGCAGGCAATATGGCACTCCAGCTGCACTGGAACCCAGTAGATGTTGCACAATAAACCACCACAGGCTCAATCACGCTGTTCGAACAGCGCCATCCGCTGCATAGCGCTGTCACCAGACGAGCGCAGTAAGGACGTGCATACGGCATGTGAAGCGCCGCCAGGGGGCAAAGGCATACACACAAGGTCACGTAACACGCGTTGCCACGCGATGGTGCCGCCAGACGTATCAGGGCATCCTGCGACTGCCAAGCTGCATACCAGTGCCACAGTGGACCATTGCGCAGTAGTGCCATAGCGCCATATAGTGCCCAGTGCTGTAGCACCACTGGCACAATGGTGGCCATGGCCTTTGATTGCCTATCGCTCCAGCAGGTCTGCAGCGATAGGCGCATGCGTAAGCTGTCTGGGCATGCGCACTGCAGTGTAGCATGCAGGCACAAACCTCGCCATTGGCTCAGCCCGGCCCCTTCCGTGTGCGCCTGGCGCAAATCCGCCTGATATTCAGCCGACATACAATCATTCGATCAGCCATTCAAAGGTGCAGTGGCCCGATTAGCATGTCATTAAAGTTAGCCACACCTCATTTGCATGTGTTGCACTATAAAACGCGACAGTGGGTTGTGCTGGCCAGATTCAATTACTGCAGGTGAGAGGTGGGTTATGCTGTGTGATGCTCAGGACAATGCCTCGATGGGCAGGGTGCCGGAGGATGATAAAGGCTGAGGAGCTGAGCATGAAAGGGACTTAGAAAGGGACAAAGGGCACCCTTTCTATCAGTATCTGCCATATGGAGAGGAGCGGGGGGCTTCCGCCCGGCCGGCACTTTTGCTCATGGGGAAATGCTGTCGACTGCACAGTGACAGGTGTCTACTCCACCCATACAGATCACCATGACTGGACCAGAGCCAAGCTGAGGGTGAGGGACGGTGGGCGTAGGAGGAGGCCGAACTTCACAGCAGCAGAGACGGAGGCCTTCTTCCAGGTCTACCTGGAGGATGAGCCACTATTGAGTGGACGGAGGGCACCCCTCTGAGGAACGTGCAGCTGCATGGGAGGGAGTAGCTCGGGCCGTCAACCTGCACGGAAGCCACCAGCGCTCCGTGCAGGAATGCAAGAAGAATATGGGGACTGACCGCAGGAGGCTGAAGGAGAAGGTGGCAGCCTTCAGGGCAGCACGTGCTGGCACTGGTGGGGGCCCACCAGTGGTGTTGCAGCTGACCCCAATGGAGGAGACACTGGTCGCGGCCATGCAGCCGAGTGCCATTGTGGGCGTACCAGGCAGAGTGATCCGTGACAGGTGGTGCTTCCATCACTGCACGGTATGACATGGTGGTGGTGTTGGGGGCTGTTGTTCATAAGCACTCACATGTATCTCTTTCTGTTACAGATCCTGTTCATCTTCAGGAGACGGTGGTGGTGGTGGGTCAGACAGTGATGCAGACCTGCTGGATGTGGAGGAGGGACCATCCACCGCCACCAGCCAGCAGGCACTGTAGCAGCATCGCGCTGGGCCAACAACTCTGGTGTCAGTGATACGGGTGCGGGGTGCACAGCCTGTATCTCAGCAGTCCAGCATGCAGGTATGCCAGCATGCTGTGCCTATGGCAGTGGCACGCCCTGCACCATTGATGATAGCAGGCCTGCAATGGGCAGTGATAGGTGTGTGTCCCATGATGGACACATGGCAGGCCAGCACATGCCCCTGGGCCTCCTGGTTCACACCTGTGTACCAGCATGCTGGCACAGTCCCAGGCTGTGCCTGTCAGCACCGGTGGGGCAGCACTGGTGGCTGTGCAGGTGTCCGGCACTGTTGCCAGCATGCAGGTGGAACAGGTGGACCTGGGGGCTCAGCAGTTGGAGGGGCGGCAGCAGCAGTCGAACACCAGGTCTGGGGGTACAGTGTCAAGCAGTGGCACATGTCCACCGCCCTTTGATCCACCCATACCTGGTCCTGGCGAACAGCACCCACCCTCAAGGGTGCAGTGCGCAAGGCCGTCCCACACCCTGGGGTACGATGCCATTGGGGCACAGTACCCATTGATGCACACACCACCTGCTGCAGGAATCTGTGCTGCGGAGCAGGTTGCAAGGTCCGTGGGAGGCACTGTTCTGTGTCACGTGGAGTGGCACAGCAGGGAGTGTGCTGCTGGGACCGAGCTGAGCTGGTTCTTGGCAAGGACGGATGACCGCCGCCATTTACAGGCTGGACCCAGGCAGTGGTCTCCTGTCGCTGATGCATTGGGCACACTGTCAGGTGCCCCTGTACCGCACACCCCACACAGGTGTTCTCCACTTCCCTTCCTGGTGGCCGTTGACACCAGGTCCTGTCGGTGCCGGGTTCTGCTGTGGGCATCCTGAGCACCCCTGGTGCACATTTGTTCGGCATGATGCAGACCCCTGTGCGGGCAAGGTCACGTTCGCGCAGTGGGACCCCTGGTGGTGCAACAGCGCCACCCCATTTGGCCCCTGCTCAGCCTGCCAGTGCTGCTGGGCCATGGCGGGGCCGCCCACGCATCCATGGTGGCCGTGGGACAGTGCTACATGACTGAGCTGTCTCCCAGTGTGGGCCCTGTCTGGTGCTGCCCTGTGTGCAATGTGTGTCATGGTGGGCAGTGCACTGCTGGGTGCTCCTGCTCTGCACGCTGACACACAGACCACCTGCACCTCCTCCCAACTGACTGTCCACAGAGTGCGTGTGCATGATGATGCCTGCATTGCACTGTATACCAATGCTGCAAATTGCCCAGGTCCTGACACATGTGACGTGGGACAGTACAGGTGGTGGGGTGGTTTGTGGTGCTGTGTGTTAGCAATGTCATTTCTGCAGTGCTGTGCTTCTGCCCATGTACGGCCTGGTGTGTGTGTGTGTCCATATGAGTGCTTCACCCCTCCCTGATGGTGTGTTGGTATGCCTGGAACCTTCAACCCCTGACCTTTCATGCACAGTGTGTTCCTCTGTGTGCCTGTGGTTTCGCATGGACAGTTTTGCCTGCACATGTCCCTTGACTTACCTGTGTTGGGCGTGGTGCTCTTCTGCAACGGTGTCCCAGTGCAGCTGGGCCTGCTACTGCAGGGTCAGTCAGGGGTCCCTCCGTCCTAGGGGGCTGCTTTCATCACCAACATCACCGGCACCACTGGCGTCCCCATCGCTGTCCCCCTCTTCAACTTGTACGGCTATCCCATGGTCTTTGGCCATGTTGTGCAGGATGCAACAGGCCAGGAATATCCCACAGGTCATTTGGGGGCTGTACTGTAGGGCACCACCGGAAGTGTCTAGGCATCGGAAGCGTGCCTTGAGCATCCCAAACACCCCGCCTATGATGCTACATGTTGCGGCATGTGCTCTCATTGAAGGCAGCTGCGCTGGGGTCGTGGGCACCGGCACAGTGCATGTCAGGGACTTATGCAACCGCAGTCACCTGTGTGGAGATAGTGGAGAGCAGTGTCATGTCAGGTCCATATTGCCCATATCCTTGTGTGCCACTACCATTGGCACCTGTCATTCCACACCACCCAGGTTGCATTCCATACGCTGTGTACTCACCCACTAGATGACCCATTGGGATAGCCCCACTCTCAAATCGATGGCACAGTGCAGACTGTGGTGCCATGTAGAAGGCATCATGTGCTCTGCCAGGGTGTGGCACAGACATTGGACATGCGCCCAGTGGCATCACACACCACCTGGGCAGTTGACACTGGAAACCCCTTCGGTTCGATATGCCTGGCCGCCAGGGCCAGGTGGTGCTAATGGTGTACATGGGTGCAGTTCTGGCCCCTAGCATGCAGGCATACATGCTACCCTGTGGAACTCCTGCATGTTTGCTGTATGCTCTGCCGCGGTGCTAGGGAAATGGATGTACTCTGCGCGCATGAGGCAGCAGTGCGTGAGGTGGGTGAGGATGCGTGATGTGGCCGACTGTGTAATGCCTGTGGTGTCCCTGTCGGCCTCTGGAAGGTGCCCGTGGTGAGCAGGCACATGCAGGCTGTCACCTTGGTCTCCACCGACAGAGCGCGTGACTCTCGTCGTGGGGTGCCTGCATCACATCACTGTACAGCTCTGCTGGAGCCATCTCTGTATTGCCTGTTCAGGTGGTACCGGCCACCGATCTGGACGCCTGTGTACAGCTCGAAGCTGAGGCGGCATGATACCACCTGTCGGGCATTCATTCTTTTTAGTTGTGCTATACTTTGTTTGCATTCATTTTTTAGTTGTGCTATACTTTTTGTTTGCATTCATTTTAATTGTGACTGCATGCTTTTATGTTTGCATTCATTTTTGTGATTATACTATGCCTTTTGTTTGCATTCATTTTTAGTTGTGCTATGCTTTTGTTTGCATTCATTTTTGTTGTGCTGTTTTTTGTTTGGATTCATTTTTAACTGTGCCTTGCACTTTTGTTTGCATTCATTTTTGTTATACTATACTTTTTGTTTGCATTCATTTTGGTTGATATGCTCTTTGTTTGTATTCATTTTTAGTTGTGCTATGCTTTTTGTTTGCATTCTTTTAGTTGTACAAATACTTTTTGTTTGCATTCATTTTTATGGTTATAGCTATATTTTGTTTGCATTCATTTTTTAGTTGTGCTATGCTGTTTGTTTGCATTCATTTCTTTAGCTGTGCTATGCTTTTTATTGCATTCCGTTTTTGTTGTGCTGTGCTTTTGTTAGCATTCCTTTTTGTTGTGCTGTGCTTTTTGTTGCTTTCCTTTTGTTGTACTGTGAATTTTGTTTTGTATTCTGTTTTTGTTGTGCTGTGCTTTTGTTTACATTCATTTTATTTGTGCTATGCTTTTGTTTACATCCCCTTTTTGTTGTGCTGTGCTTTTTGTTTATTCCCTTTTTTGTTGTGCTGTGCTTTTGGTTTGCATTCCTTTTTTGGTGTGCTGTGGTTTTGGTTTGCATTCATTCGTTTTAGTTGTACCATGCTTTTTGTTTGCATTCATTTTTAGTTATGCTATGTTTTTGTTTACATTCATTCTTTTAGTTGTGCTATATTTTTGTTTGCATTCATTCTTTTAGTTATGCTATGCTTTGTGTTGCATTCATTTTTTGAGTTGTGTTATTTTTTTGTTTGCATTCATTCTTTTTAGTTGTGCTATTTTTGTTTGCATTCATTCTTTTAGTTGTACTATGCTTTTTGTTTTGCATTCATTTTTAGTTGTACTACGCTTTTGTTTGCATTGTTTTTTTTGTTGTACTTTTTGTTTGCATTCATTCTTTTTGTTGTGCTATACTTTTTGTTTTGCATCCTTTTTTTTAGTTGTGCTATCTGCTTTTTGTTTGCATTCTTTTTTTGTTGTGCTATGTTTTTGTTTGCATTCATTCTTTTAGTTGTGCTATACTTTTGTTTTTGCATTCATGTTTTAGTTGTGCTATACTTTTTGTTTGCATTCATTTTTTGGTTGTACTATGCTTTTATATTTGCATTTATTTTAGTTGTGCTATGCTTTTTTGTTTGCATTCATCTTTTTTAGTTGTGCATGCTTTTTGTTTGCATCCATTTTTTTAGTTGTACTATGCTTTTTTGTTTGCATGCATTTTTTTAGTTGTGCTTTGGTTTTTGTTTGCATCATATTTTAGTTGTGTTATGCTGTTTTGTTTGCATTCATTTTTGTTGTTGTCTTTTGCTTTTGTTTGCATTGATTTTTAGTTGTGCTATGTTTTTGTTTGCATTCTTTTTTTTGTTGTGCTATGTTTTTGTTTGCATTCATTCTTTTAGTTGTGCTATGCTTTTGTTTGCATTCATTCTTTTAGTTAGTACTATGCTTTTTGTTTACATTCATTTTTAGTTTGCTATGCCTTTTTTGTTTGCATTCATTTTTTAGTTGTGCTATGCTTTTGTTTGCATTCATTTTTAGTTGTGCTATGCCTTTTGTTTACCATTTTTTAGTTGTACTATACTTTTTGTTTGAATTCATTTTTGTTTGTGCTTTGTTTTTGTTTGGATTCATTTTTAGCTGTGCTATGCTTTTGTTTGCATTCATTTTTGTTATGCTATACTTTTGTTTACATTCATTTTTTAGTTGTGCTATGCTTTTTGTTTGTATTCATTTTTAGTTGTGCTATGCTTTTTTGTTTGCATTCTTTTTTAGTTGTGCAATGCTTTTTTGTTTGCATTCATTTTTAGTTGTGTTATGTTTTTGTTTGCATTCATTTTTAGTTGTGCTATGCTTTTTTGTTTGCATTCCCTTGTTTGTTGTGCTGTGCTTTTTTATTTGCTTTCCCTTTTTTGTTGTGCTGTGTTCTTTTTGTTTGCAGTTATTTTTTATTTGTGCTATGCTTTTTGTTTGCATTCCCTTTTTTGCTGCACTGTGCTTTTTTGTTTGCATTCCATTTTTTGTTGTGCTGTGCTTTTTTGTTTGCATTCACTTTTGTTGTACTATGCTTTTTGTTTACATTCTTTTAGTTCTGCTATGCTTTTGTTTACATCATTTCTTAGTTGTGCTGTGCTTTTTGTTTGCATTCATTTTTAGTTGTGCTATGCTTTTTTGTTTGCATTCATTTTTTAGTTGTGCTGTTTTTTGTTTGCATTCATTTTTTATTTGTGCTATGCTTTTTTGTTTGCATTCATTTTTTAGTTGTGCTGTTTTTTGTTTGCATTCATTCTTTTAGTTGTCTATGCTTTTTTGTTTGCATTCATTTTTTAGTTGTGTTATGCTTTTTTGTTTGCATTCATTCTTTTAGTTGTGCTATTTTTTGTTTGCATTCATTCTTTTAGTTGTGCTATGCTTTTGTTTGCATTCATTTTTAGTTGTGCTGTGCTTTTTGTTTGCATTCATTTTTATTTGTGCTATACTTTTTAGTTACATTCATTTTTGTTGTGCTATACTTTTTGTTTACATTCATTTTTTTGATGTGCTATTTTTGTTTGCATTCATTCTTTTAGTTGTGCTATACTTTTGTTTGCATCATTTTTAGTTATGCTATACATTTTTGTTTACATTATTTTTAGTTGTGCTGAACTTTGTTTGCATTCATTTTTTGTTGTGCTATATTTTTTGTTTGCATTCATTCTTTTAGTTGTGCTATACTTTTTTGTTTGCATTCATTTTTTAGTTGTGCTATACTTTTTTGTTTGCATTCATTTTTAATTATGCTATGCTTTTATGTTTGCATTCATTTTTAATTGTGCTATGCCTTTTGTTTGCATTCATGTTTCAGTTGTGCTATGCTTTTGTTTGCATTTATTTTTTAGTTGTGCTATGCCTTTTGTTTGCATTCATTTTTTAGTTGTGCAATGCTTTTGTTTGCATTCATTTTATGTTGTGCTTTGTTTTTTGTTTGCATTCATTTTTTAGTTGTGCTATGCTTTTTGTTTGCATTCATTTTTTAGTTGTGCTGTGCTTTTTGTTTGTATTCATTTTTGTTTGTACTGCTTTTGTTTTGCAGTATCTTTAGTTGTGCAATGCTTTTTATTTGCATTCATTTTTAGTTGTGCTATATTTTTGTTTTGCATTCATTTTTAGTTGTGCTATACTGTTTGTTTGCATTCATTTCTTTAGCTGTAGCTATGCTTTTTATTGCATTCCGTTTTATTTGTGCTGTGCTTTTTGTTAGCATTCCCTTTTTTTGTTGTGCTGTGCTTTTGTTTGCTTTCCTTTTTTGTTGTGCTGTGCTTTTTGTTTGTATTCCATTTTGTTGTGCTATGCTTTTGTTTGCATTCATTTTTTATTTGTGCTATATTCTTTTTGTTTGCATTCCATTTTTGTTGTGCTGTGCTTTTGGTTTGCATTCCCTTTTTTTTTGTTGTGCTGTGCTTTTGGTTTGCATTCATTCTTTGTTGTGCCATGCTTTTTGTTTTGCATTCATTTTTTAGTTGTATGTGTTTTTGTTTGCATTCATTCTTTTAGTTTATTGCTATATTTTGTTTGCATTCATTCTTTTAGTTGTCTATGCTTTTTTGTTTGCATTCATTTTTTAGTTGTGTTATGTTTTTTGTTTGCATTCATTCTTTTAGTTGTGCTTTTTTTTGTTTGCATTCATTCTTTTAGTTGTGCTATGCTTTTTTGTTTGCATTCTTTTTTTAGTTGTGCTATGCTTTTTGTTTGCATTCATTTCTTAGTTGTGCTGTGCTTTTTGTTTGCATTCATTTTTAGTTGTGCTATGCTTTTTGTTTGCATTCTTTTTGTTATACTATACTTTTGTTTGCATTCATTTTTCTTGTGCTATGTTGTTTGCATTCATTCTTTTTTTGTTGTGCTATGTTTTTTGTTTGCATGCATTTTTTTAGTTGTGCTATTTTTGTTTGCATTCATTTTTGTTGTGCTATGTTTTTTGTTTGCATTCATTCTTTAGTTGTGCTATACTTTTGTTTTGCATTCATTTTTTTGATTGTGCTATACTTTTTGTTTGCATTCATTTTTTAATTATGCTATACTTTTATGTTTGCATTCATTTTTAGTTGTGCTATACCTTTGTTTGCATTCATTTTTAGTTGATGCTATGCTTTTGTTTTGCATTCATTTTTTGTTGTGCTATGTTTTTGTTTGGATTCATTTTTAGCTGTTCTTGCTTTTGTTTGCATTCATTTTTGTTATGCTATACTTTTTGTTTGCATTCATTTTTAGTTGTGCTATCTTTTTGTTTCATTCATTTTTAGTTGTGCTATACTTTTTGTTTCATTCTTTTAGTTGTGCAATGCTTTTTGTTTGCATTCATTTTAATTGTGCTATACCTTTTGTTTGCATTCATGTTTAGTTGTGCTATGCTTTTGTTTGCATTCATTTTTAGTTGTGCTATGCTTTTGTTTGCATTCCCTTTTTGTTGTGCTGTGCTTTTGGTTTTGCATTCCCATTTTTGTTGTGCTTGGTTTTTGTTTGCATTCATTAGTTTAGTTGTGCCATGCTTTTTGTTTGCATTCATTCTTTTAGTTGTGCTATATTTTTGTTTGCATTCATTCTTTTAGTTGTGCTATGCTTTTTGTTTTGCATTCATTCTTTAGTTGTGTTATTTTTGTTTTGCATTATTCTTTAGTTGTGCTATATTTTGTTTGCATTCATTCTTTTAGTTGTCTATGCTTTTTGTTTGCATTCATTTCTTTAGTTGTGTTATTTTTTGTTTGCATTCATTCTTTTAGTTGTGCTATTTTGTTTGCATTCATTCTTTTAGTTGTGCTATACTTTTGTTTACATTCATCTTTTAGTTGTGCTATGCTTTTGTTTTGCATTCAGTTTTTTTTGCTGTGCTTTTTGTTTGCATTCATTCTTTTTTGTTGTGCTATACTTTTTTGTTTGCATCCATTTTTTTAGTTGTGCTGTGCTTTTTTGTTTGCATTCTTTTTTGTTGTGCTATGTTTTTTGTTTGCATTCATTCTTTTAGTTGTGCTATACTTTTTTGTTTGCATTCATTTTTTAGTTGTGCTATACTTTTTTGTTTGCATTCATTTTTTAGTTGTGCTATGCTTTTATGTTTGCATTCATTTTTAGTTGTGCTATGCTTTTTGTTTGCATTCATTTTTTAGTTGTGCTATGCTTTTTGTTTGCATTCATTTTTTTAGTTGTGCTATGCTTTTTGTTTGCATTCATTTCTTAGTTGTACTAGTTTTGTTTGCATCCATGTTTTAGATTGTGCTACTGCTTTTTGTTTGCATTCATTTTTGTTGTGCTTTGCCTTTTATTTGCATTGATTTTTAGTTGTGCTATGCTTTTTGTTTGCATTCTTTTTTTTGTTGTGCTATGTTTTTTGTTTGCATTCATTCTTTTAGTTGTGCTATACTTTTTGTTTGCATTCATTTTTTAGTTGTGCTATGCTTTTTTGTTTGCATTCATTTTTTATTGTGCTATGTTTTTTTTTTTGCATTCTTTTTAGTTGTGCTATGCTTTTTGTTTGCATTCATTTTTTTAGTTGTGCTATGCCTTTTGTTTGCATTCATTTTTAGTTGTGCTATGCCTTTTGTTTGCATTCATTTTTTAGTTGTGCTATGCTTTTGTTTGCATTCATTTTTTGTTGTGCTTTGTTTTTTGTTTGGATTCATTTTTTAGCTGTGCTATGCTTTTTGTTTGCATTCATTTTGTTATGCTATGCTTTTTTGTTTACATTCATTTTTTTTAGTTGTGCTATCTTTTGTTTGCATTCATTTTTTTGTTGTGCTTTGTTTTGTTTGGATTCATTTTTTAGCTGTGTCTTCTTTGTTTGCATTCATTTTTTTGTTATACTATACTTTTTGTTTGCATTCATTTTTAGTTATTCTATGCTTTTTGTTTGCAGTAATTTTAGTTGTGCTAATGCTTTTTTGTTGCATTCTTTTTAGTTGTGCAATGCTTTTTGTTTGCATTCATTTTAGTTTGCTATATTTTTGTTTGCATTCATTTTTAGTTAGTCTATGCTGTTTTGTTTGCATTCATTTTTATTTGTGCTATGCTTTTGGTTGCATTCCTTTTTGTTGTGCTGTGCTTTTGGTTTGCATTCCCTTTTTTTGTTGTGCTATGGTTTGGTTTGCATTCATTCGTTTAGTTGTGCCATGCTTTTTTGTTTGCATTCATTCTTTTAGTTGTGCTATATTTTTGTTTGCATTCATTCTTTTAGTTGTCTATCCTTTTTTGTTTGCATTCATTTTTTAGTTGTGTTATTTTTTTGTTTGCATTCATTCTTTTAGTTGTGCTATTTTTTGTTTGCATTCATTCTTTTAGTTGTCTATGTTTTTTATTTACATTCATTTTTTAGTTGTGCTATCCTTTTTGTTTGCATTCAGTTTTTGTTTGTGCTTTTGTTTGCATTCATTCTTTTGTTGTGCTATACTTTTGTTTGCATCCATTTTTTAGTTGTGCTGTGCTTTTTGTTTGCATTCTTGTGTTTGTTGTGCTATGTTATTTGTTTGCATTCATTCTTTTAGTTGTGCTATACTTTTTAGTTTGCATTCATGTTTTAGTTGTGCTATACTTTTTTGTTTGCATTCATTTTTAATTGTGCTATGCTTTTATATTTGCATTTATTTTTAGTTGTGCTATGCTTTTTTGTTTGCATTCATCTTTTTAGTTGTGCTATGCTTTTTTGTTTGCATCCATTTTTTTTAGTTGTGCTATGCTTTTTGTTTGCATGCATTTTTTAGTTGTGCTTTGGTTTTTGTTTGCATCCATGTTTTAGTTGTGCTATGCTTTTTGTTTGCATTCATTTTTTGTTGTGCTTTGCCTTTTATTTGCATTGATTTTTTAGTTGTGCTATGTTTTTTGTTTGCATTCATTTTTTTGTTGTGCTATGTTTTTTGTTTGCATTCATTCTTTTAGTTGTGCTATGCTTTTGTTTGTATTTATTTTTTAGTTGTGCTATGTTTTTTGTTTGCATTCTTTTTTTTGTTGTGCTATGTTTTTTGTTTGCATTCATTCTTTTAGTTGTGCTATGCTTTTTGTTTGCATTCATTCTTTTAGTTGTGCTATGCTTTTTGTTTGCATTCATTTTTTAGTTGTGCTATTCCTTTGTTTGCATTCATTTTTAGTTGTGCTATGCTTTTGTTTGCATTCATTTTTGTTGTGCTTTGTTTTTGTTTGGATTCATTTTTAGCTGTGCTATGCTTTTTGTTTGCATTCATTTTTGTTATGCTATGCTTTTTGTTTGCATTCATTTTTTAGTTGTGCTATGCTTTTTGTTTGTATTCATTTTTAGTTGTGCTATGCTTTTTTGTTTGCATTCTTTTTTAGTTGTGCAATGCTTTTTTGTTTGCATTCCTTTTTAGTTGTGCTATGTTTTTTGTTTGCATTCATTTTTAGTTGTGCTATGCTTTTTTGTTTGCATTCCCTTTTTTGTTGTGCTGTGCTTTTTGTTTGCTTTCCCTTTTTGTTTGTGCTGTGTTTTTGTTTGCAGTTATTTTTATTTGTGCTATCTTTTTGTTTGCATTCCCTTTTTGCTGCACTGTGCTTTTTGTTTGCATTCCATTTTTGTTGTGCTGTGCTTTTTGTTGCATTCACTTTTTATTGTGCTATGCTTTTTTGTTTGCATTCTTTTTTTAGTTGTGCTATGCTTTTTGTTTGCATTCATTTCTTAGTTGTGCTGTGCTTTTTGTTTGCATTCATTTTTAGTTGTGCTATGCTTTTTTGTTTGCATTCATTTTTTTGTTATGCTATGCTTTTTTGTTTGCATTCATTTTTTTGTTGTGCTGTTTTTGTTTGCATTCATTCTTTTTGTTGTGCTATACTTTTTTGTTTGCATCCATTTTTTTAGTTGTGCTGTGCTTTTTTGTTTGCATTCATTTTTTTTGTTGTGCTATGTTTTTTGTTTGCATTCATTCTTTTAGTTGTGCTATACTTTTTGTTTGCATTCATTTTTTAGTTGGGCTATACTTTTTTGTTTGCATTCATTTTTAATTGTGCTATGCTTTTATGTTTGCATTCATTTTTAGTTGTGCTATGCTTTTTTGTTTGCATTCATTTTTTTTATTGTGTTATGCTTTTTTGTTTGCATCCATTTTTTAGTTGTGCTATGCTTTTTGTTCATATGCATTTTTTAGTTGTGCTTTGGTTTTTGTTTGCATTCATGTTTTAGTTGTGCTATGCTTTTTTGTTTGCATTTATTTTTTGTTGTGCTTTGCTTTTTGTTTGCATTCATTTTTTGTTGTGCTTTGCTTTCTATTTGCATTCATTTTTTAGTTGTGCTATGTTTTTTTGTTTGCATTCATTTTTTTGTTGTGCTATGCTTTTTGTTTGCATTCATTTTTTAGTTGTGCTGTGCTTTTTGTTTGCATTCATTTTTTTATTTGTGCTATGCTTTTTAGTTACATTCATTTTTTTTGTTGTGCTATGCTTTTTTGTTTGCATTCATTTTTTTGATGTGCTGTTTTTGTTTGCATTCATTCTTTTAGTTGTGCTATACTTTTTTGTTTGCATCATTTTTTAGTTGTGCTATACATTTTTGTTTGCATTTATTTTTTGGTTGTGCTGTGCTTTGTTTGCATTCATTTTTTTGTTGTGCTATATTTTTTGTTTGCATTCATTCTTTTAGTTGTGCTATACTTTTTTGTTTGCATTCATTTTTTAGTTGTGCTATACTTTTTTGTTTGCATTCATTTTTAATTATGCTATGCTTTTATGTTTGCA
Organism: Neoceratodus forsteri; assembly: GCA_016271365.2. Taxonomy (NCBI): domain Eukaryota; kingdom Metazoa; phylum Chordata; order Ceratodontiformes; family Ceratodontidae; genus Neoceratodus; species Neoceratodus forsteri. The sequence goes on from CM028138.1 coordinate 428,688,454, forward strand.
TTCATTTTTAATTGTGCTATGCCTTTTGTTTGCATTCATGTTTCAGTTGTGCTATGCTTTTGTTTGCATTTATTTTTTAGTTGTGCTATGCCTTTTGTTTGCATTCATTTTTTAGTTGTGCAATGCTTTTGTTTGCATTCATTTTTTGTTGTGCTTTGTTTTTTGTTTGCATTCATTTTTTAGTTGTGCTATGCTTTTTGTTTGCATTCATTTTTTAGTTGTGCTGTGCTTTTTGTTTGTATTCATTTTTAGTTGTGCTATGCTTTTTTGTTTGCATTATCTTTAGTTGTGCAATGCTTTTTTGTTTGCATTCATTTTTAGTTGTGCTATATTTTTGTTTGCATTCATTTTTAGTTGTGCTATGCTGTTTTGTTTGCATTCATTTCTTTAGCTGTGCTATGCTTTTTATTTGCATTCCGTTTTTTGTTGTGCTGTGCTTTTTTGTTAGCATTCCCTTTTTTGTTGTGCTGTGCTTTTTAATTTGCTTTCCCTTTTTTGTTGTGCTGTGCTTTTTTGTTTGTATTCCATTTTTTGTTGTGCTGTGCTTTTTTGTTTGCATTCATTTTTTATTTGTGCTATGCTTTTTTGTTTGCATTCCCTTTTTTGTTGTGCTGTGCTTTTTGGTTTGCATTCCCTTTTTTTTTTGTGCTGTGCTTTTTGGTTTGCATTCATTCTTTTTGTTGTGCCATGGTTTTTTGTTTGCATTCATTTTTTAGTTGTGCTATGTTTTTTGTTTGCATTCATTCTTTTAGTTGTGCTATATTTTTGTTTGCATTCATTCTTTTAGTTGTCTATGCTTTTTTGTTTGCATTCATTTTTTAGTTGTGTTATGTTTTTTGTTTGCATTCATTCTTTTAGTTGTGCTTTTTTTTGTTTGCATTCATTCTTTTAGTTGTGCTATGCTTTTTTGTTTGCATTCTTTTTTTAGTTGTGCTATGCTTTTTGTTTGCATTCATTTCTTAGTTGTGCTGTGCTTTTTGTTTGCATTCATTTTTAGTTGTGCTATGCTTTTTTGTTTGCATTCTTTTTTTGTTATGCTATGCTTTTTTGTTTGCATTCTTTTTTGTTGTGCTGTTTTTGTTTGCATTCATTCTTTTTGTTGTGCTATATTTTTTGTTTGCATGCATTTTTTAGTTGTGCTGTGCTTTTTTGTTTGCATTCATTTTTTTGTTGTGCTATGTTTTTTGTTTGCATTCATTCTTTTAGTTGTGCTATACTTTTTTGTTTGCATTCATTTTTTAGTTGTGCTATACTTTTTTGTTTGCATTCATTTTTAATTATGCTATGCTTTTATGTTTGCATTCATTTTTAGTTGTGCTATGCCTTTTGTTTGCATTCATTTTTTAGTTGTGCTATGCTTTTGTTTGCATTCATTTTTTGTTGTGCTTTGTTTTTTGTTTGGATTCATTTTTTAGCTGTGTCTTGCTTTTTGTTTGCATTCATTTTTGTTATACTATGCTTTTTGTTTGCATTCATTTTTTAGTTGTGCTATGCTTTTTGTTTGCATTAATTTTTAGTTGTGCTATGCTTTTTGTTTGCATTCTTTTTAGTTGTGCAATGCTTTTGTTTGCATTCATTTTAGTTGTGCTATATTTTGTTTGCATTCATTTTAGTTGTGCTATGCTGTTTTGTTTGCATTCATTTTTTATTTGTGCTATGCTTTTTTGTTTGCATTCCCTTTTTTGTTGTGCTGTGCTTTTTGGTTTGCATTCCCTTTTTTTGTTGTGCTGTGGTTTTTGGTTTGCATTCATTCGTTTAGTTGTGCCATGCTTTTTTGTTTGCATTCATTCTTTTAGTTGTGCTATATTTTTGTTTGCATTCATTCTTTTAGTTGTCTATGCTTTTTTGTTTGCATTCATTTTTTAGTTGTGTTATTTTTTTGTTTGCATTCATTCTTTTAGTTGTGCTATATTTTTGTTTGCATTCATTCTTTTAGTTGTCTATGCTTTTTTGTTTGCATTCATTTTTTAGTTGTGTTATTTTTTTGTTTGCATTCATTCTTTTAGTTGTGCTATATTTTGTTTGCATTCATTCTTTTAGTTGTGCTATGCTTTTTTGTTTGCATTCATTTTTTAGTTGTGCTATGCTTTTTGTTTGCATTCATTTTTGTTGTGCTTTTTGTTTGCATTCATTCTTTTTGTTGTGCTATACTTTTTTGTTTGCATCCATTTTTTAGTTGTGCTGTGCTTTTTTGTTTGCATTCTTTTTTGTTGTGCTATGTTTTTTGTTTGCATTCATTCTTTTAGTTGTGCTATACTTTTTTGTTTGCATTCATGTTTTAGTTGTGCTATACTTTTTTGTTTGCATTCATTTTTAATTGTGCTATGCTTTTATATTTGCATTTATTTTTAGTTGTGCTATGCTTTTTTGTTTGCATTCATCTTTTTAGTTGTGCTATGCTTTTTTGTTTGCATCCATTTTTTTTAGTTGTGCTATGCTTTTTGTTTGCATGCATTTTTTAGTTGTGCTTTGGTTTTTGTTTGCATCCATGTTTTAGTTGTGCTATGCTTTTTTGTTTGCATTCATTTTTTGTTGTGCTTTGCCTTTTATTTGCATTGATTTTTTAGTTGTGCTATGTTTTTTGTTTGCATTCATTTTTTTGTTGTGCTATGTTTTTTGTTTGCATTCATTCTTTTAGTTGTGCTATGCTTTTTGTTTGTATTTATTTTTTAGTTGTGCTATGCTTTTTTGTTTACATTCTTTTTTGTTGTGCTATGTTTTTTGTTTCCATTCATTCTTTTAGTTGTGCTATGCTTTTTGTTTGCATTCATTTTTTAGTTGTGCTATGCCTTTTGTTTGCATTCATTTTTTAGTTGTGCTATTCCTTTTGTTTGCATTCATTTTTTAGTTGTGCTATGCTTTTGTTTGCATTCATTTTTTGTTGTGCTTTGTTTTTTGTTTGGATTCATTTTTTAGCTGTGCTATGCTTTTTGTTTGCATTCATTTTTGTTATGCTATGCTTTTTGTTTGCATTCATTTTTTAGTTGTGCTATGCTTTTGTTTGCATTCATTTTTTGTTGTGCTTTGTTTTTTGTTTGGATTCATTTTTTAGCTGTGTCTTGCTTTTTGTTTGCATTCATTTTTGTTATACTATGCTTTTTGTTTGCATTCATTTTTTAGTTGTGCTATGCTTTTTGTTTGCATTAATTTTTAGTTGTGCTATGCTTTTTTGTTTGCATTCTTTTTAGTTGTGCAATGCTTTTTTGTTTGCATTCATTTTTAGTTGTGCTATATTTTTGTTTGCATTCATTTTTAGTTGTGCTATGCTGTTTTGTTTGCATTCATTTTTTATTTGTGCTATGCTTTTTTGTTTGCATTCCCTTTTTTGTTGTGCTGTGCTTTTTGGTTTGCATTCCCTTTTTTTGTTGTGCTGTGGTTTTTGGTTTGCATTCATTCGTTTAGTTGTGCCATGCTTTTTTGTTTGCATTCATTCTTTTAGTTGTGCTATATTTTTGTTTGCATTCATTCTTTTAGTTGTCTATGCTTTTTTGTTTGCATTCATTTTTTAGTTGTGTTATTTTTTGTTTGCATTCATTCTTTTAGTTGTGCTATATTTTTGTTTGCATTCATTCTTTTAGTTGTCTATGCTTTTTTGTTTGCATTCATTTTTTAGTTGTGTTATTTTTTTGTTTGCATTCATTCTTTTAGTTGTGCTATTTTTGTTTGCATTCATTCTTTTAGTTGTGCTATGCTTTTTTTGTTTACATTCATTTTTTTAGTTGTGCTATGCTTTTTGTTTGCATTCAGTTTTTTGTTGTGCTTTTTGTTTGCATTCATTCTTTTTGTTGTGCTATACTTTTTTGTTTGCATCCATTTTTTTAGTTGTGCTGTGCTTTTTTGTTTGCATTCTTTTTTGTTGTGCTATGTTTTTTGTTTGCATTCATTCTTTTAGTTGTGCTATACTTTTTTGTTTGCATTCATGTTTTAGTTGTGCTATACTTTTTTGTTTGCATTCATTTTTAATTGTGCTATGCTTTTATATTTGCATTTATTTTTAGTTGTGCTATGCTTTTTTGTTTGCATTCATCTTTTTAGTTGTGCTATGCTTTTTGTTTGCATCCATTTTTTTTAGTTGTGCTATGCTTTTTGTTTGCATGCATTTTTTAGTTGTGCTATTCCTTTTGTTTGCATTCATTTTTTAGTTGTGCTATGCTTTTGTTTGCATTCATTTTTTGTTGTGCTTTGTTTTTTGTTTGGATTCATTTTTTAGCTGTGCTATGCTTTTTGTTTGCATTCATTTTTGTTATGCTATGCTTTTTGTTTGCATTCATTTTTTAGTTGTGCTATGCTTTTTGTTTGTATTCATTTTTAGTTGTGCTATGCTTTTTTGTTTGCATTCTTTTTTAGTTGTGCAATGCTTTTTTGTTTGCATTCCTTTTTAGTTGTGCTATGTTTTTTGTTTGCATTCATTTTTAGTTGTGCTATGCTTTTTTGTTTGCATTCCCTTTTTTGTTGTGCTGTGCTTTTTTATTTGCTTTCCCTTTTTTGTTGTGCTGTGTTTTTTTGTTTGCAGTTATTTTTTATTTGTGCTATGCTTTTTGTTTGCATTCCCTTTTTTGCTGCACTGTGCTTTTTTGTTTGCATTCCATTTTTTGTTGTGCTGTGCTTTTTTGTTTGCATTCACTTTTTATTGTGCTATGCTTTTTTGTTTGCATTCTTTTTTTAGTTGTGCTATGCTTTTTGTTTGCATTCATTTCTTAGTTGTGCTGTGCTTTTTGTTTGCATTCATTTTTAGTTGTGCTATGCTTTTTTGTTTGCATTCATTTTTTGTTATGCTATGCTTTTTTGTTTGCATTCATTTTTTGTTGTGCTGTTTTTGTTTGCATTCATTCTTTTTGTTGTGCTATACTTTTTTGTTTGCATCCATTTTTTTAGTTGTGCTGTGCTTTTTTGTTTGCATTCATTTTTTTGTTGTGCTATGTTTTTTGTTTGCATTCATTCTTTTAGTTGTGCTATACTTTTTGTTTGCATTCATTTTTTAGTTGTGCTATACTTTTTTGTTTGCATTCATTTTTAATTGTGCTATGCTTTTATGTTTGCATTCATTTTTAGTTGTGCTATGCTTTTTTGTTTGCATTCATTTTTTTTATTGTGTTATGCTTTTTTGTTTGCATCCATTTTTTAGTTGTGCTATGCTTTTTGTTCACATGCATTTTTTAGTTGTGCTTTGGTTTTTGTTTGCATTCATGTTTTAGTTGTGCTATGCTTTTTTGTTTGCATTTATTTTTTGTTGTGCTTTGCTTTTTGTTTGCATTCATTTTTTGTTGTGCTTTGCTTTCTATTTGCATTCATTTTTTAGTTGTGCTATGTTTTTTTGTTTGCATTCATTTTTTTGTTGTGCTATGCTTTTTGTTTGCATTCATTTTTTAGTTGTGCTATGCTTTTTTGTTTGCATTCCCTTTTTTGTTGTGCTGTGCTTTTTGGTTTGCATTCCCTTTTTTTGTTGTGCTGTGGTTTTTGGTTTGCATTCGTTTAGTTGTGCCATGCTTTTTTGTTTGCATTCATTCTTTTAGTTGTGCTATATTTTTGTTTGCATTCATTCTTTTAGTTGTCTATGCTTTTTTGTTTGCATTCATTTTTTAGTTGTGTTATTTTTTGTTTGCATTCATTCTTTTAGTTGTGCTATATTTTTGTTTGCATTCATTCTTTTAGTTGTCTATGCTTTTTTGTTTGCATTCATTTTTTAGTTGTGTTATTTTTTTGTTTGCATTCATTCTTTTAGTTGTGCTATTTTTGTTTGCATTCATTCTTTTAGTTGTGCTATGCTTTTTTTGTTTACATTCATTTTTTTAGTTGTGCTATGCTTTTTGTTTGCATTCAGTTTTTTGTTGTGCTTTTTGTTTGCATTCATTCTTTTTGTTGTGCTATACTTTTTTGTTTGCATCCATTTTTTTAGTTGTGCTGTGCTTTTTTGTTTGCATTCTTTTTTGTTGTGCTATGTTTTTTGTTTGCATTCATTCTTTTAGTTGTGCTATACTTTTTTGTTTGCATTCATGTTTTAGTTGTGCTATACTTTTTTGTTTGCATTCATTTTTAATTGTGCTATGCTTTTATATTTGCATTTATTTTTAGTTGTGCTATGCTTTTTTGTTTGCATTCATCTTTTTAGTTGTGCTATGCTTTTTTGTTTGCATCCATTTTTTTTAGTTGTGCTATGCTTTTTGTTTGCATGCATTTTTTAGTTGTGCTTTGGTTTTTGTTTGCATCCATGTTTTAGTTGTGCTATGCTTTTTTGTTTGCATTCATTTTTTGTTGTGCTTTGCCTTTTATTTGCATTGATTTTTTAGTTGTGCTATGTTTTTTGTTTGCATTCATTTTTTTGTTGTGCTATGTTTTTTGTTTGCATTCATTCTTTTAGTTGTGCTATGCTTTTTGTTTGTATTTATTTTTTAGTTGTGCTATGCTTTTTTGTTTACATTCTTTTTTGTTGTGCTATGTTTTTTGTTTCCATTCATTCTTTTAGTTGTGCTATGCTTTTTGTTTGCATTCATTTTTTAGTTGTGCTATGCCTTTTGTTTGCATTCATTTTTTAGTTGTGCTATTCCTTTTGTTTGCATTCATTTTTTAGTTGTGCTATGCTTTTGTTTGCATTCATTTTTTGTTGTGCTTTGTTTTTTGTTTGGATTCATTTTTTAGCTGTGCTATGCTTTTTGTTTGCATTCATTTTTGTTATGCTATGCTTTTTGTTTGCATTCATTTTTTAGTTGTGCTATGCTTTTTGTTTGTATTCATTTTTAGTTGTGCTATGCTTTTTTGTTTGCATTCTTTTTTAGTTGTGCAATGCTTTTTTGTTTGCATTCCTTTTTAGTTGTGCTATGCTTTTTTGTTTGCATTCATTTTTAGTTGTGCTATGCTTTTTTGTTTGCATTCCCTTTTTTGTTGTGCTGTGCTTTTTTATTTGCTTTCCCTTTTTTGTTGTGCTGTGTTTTTTTGTTTGCAGTTATTTTTTATTTGTGCTATGCTTTTTGTTTGCATTCCCTTTTTTGCTGCACTGTGCTTTTTTGTTTGCATTCCATTTTTTGTTGTGCTGTGCTTTTTTGTTTGCATTCACTTTTTATTGTGCTATGCTTTTTTGTTTGCATTCTTTTTTTAGTTGTGCTATGCTTTTTGTTTGCATTCATTTCTTAGTTGTGCTGTGCTTTTTGTTTGCATTCATTTTTAGTTGTGCTATGCTTTTTTGTTTGCATTCATTTTTTGTTATGCTATGCTTTTTTGTTTGCATTCATTTTTTGTTGTGCTGTTTTTGTTTGCATTCATTCTTTTTGTTGTGCTATACTTTTTGTTTGCATCCATTTTTTAGTTGTGCTGTGCTTTTTTGTTTGCATTCATTTTTTTGTTGTGCTATGTTTTTTGTTTGCATTCATTCTTTTAGTTGTGCTATACTTTTTTGTTTGCATTCATTTTTTAGTTGTGCTATACTTTTTTGTTTGCATTCATTTTTAATTGTGCTATGCTTTTATGTTTGCATTCATTTTTAGTTGTGCTATGCTTTTTTGTTTGCATTCATTTTTTTTGTTGTGTTATGCTTTTTTGTTTGCATCCATTTTTTAGTTGTGCTATGCTTTTGTTGCATGCATTTTTAGTTTGCTTTGGTTTTGTTTGCATTCATGTTTTAGTTGTGCTATGCTTTTTGTTTGCATTTATTTTTGTTGTGCTTTGCTTTTGTTTGCATTCATTTTGTTGTGCTTTGCTTTCTATTTGCATTCATTTTTAGTTGTGCTATGTTTTTGTTTGCATTCATTTTTTTGTTGTGCTATGCTTTTTGTTTGCATTCATTTTTAGTTGTGCTATGCTTTTTTGTTTACATTCTTTTTGTTGTGCTATGTTTTTTGTTTGCATTCATTCTTTTAGTTGTGCTATGCTTTTTGTTTGCATTCATTTTTTAGTTGTGCTATGCCTTTTGTTTGCATTCATTTTTAGTTGTGCTATGCTTTTGTTTGCATTCATTTTTTAGTTGTGCTATGCCTTTTGTTTGCATTCATTTTTTAGTTGTGCTATGCTTTTGTTTGCATTCATTTTTTGTTGTGCTTTGTTTTTTGTTTGGATTCATTTTTTAGCTGTGCCTTACTTTTTGTTTGCATTCATTTTTGTTATGCTATTGCCTGTGTTAAACAAGCAACCAACATTCATCATTGACAAATGCTTGTTTGTATTCTTAAACTGGTTAGTAGAAGGGCAGAATTGCAGCTTTTCACAGTGTGAGAGTTTGCCTGCTCCCATTCATTATCTAGCCAAGGTCATGATCCTTGGCCTGTTACATCACTGTCATCTGAATAGCAACAGATTGTACTGCCACAACCAAGGGGGATTATGATTTCAGCTAGGGAATCTGCATCAGGAGGAGCAGATGAACTCTGAGGAACATGCAAATGTAAAGCATAATGGGAGGATTAATATCAGGTCTGCACAACCCCTTTTGTAACAGCCAGTGATGTGATATTCAAAAGGTAATCACCTTCTGGAGTGCATTTCTGCTATTGTGAGACAGGGAAAGACACTTTACCTTAAATATTTTTACTTTATTAGAAGTAAAACTTAAAAGTTTACTGTGTCTGTCCTTGTGCACAGCTGATGTGTTTTGGGGCTGACTGCTTTCAGAGCACAAGTCACCAGGCTGTTTTGGGGCTGGGGAGGTTTACCTGTGTCTGACTTGGATGTTTGGATTTTTCTCTGTTTGATTAGCAGGGTATTTTCTCTGTCAAATTGTTGTGTAGGGCATCTTGCTGACAGGAAGGCACTCATTGCAGCAGTAGGTCAGAGCTTTTAGCTGATTGTTTCATGAGGGCACAGTTTGGGCCAAACCCTTCCATCCCTCCCCCACCCACCCCTGAAATAGTTCCTTTATACCTGGGGTTCTGACATCATTCCTCAAGAGGGCAAAGGTGCATATCACTGTCATATCCTCTCTAGCACACTGCATTGACAATATAAGCATACACATTATATAATATATATATTTCTATATAACAAACCAATCACACACACACAAAAAAAAACAACAAAAAGATAAAAAATAAACTAAACATGGTAGACAGACATGTGGGGAGTGGTGCAATGTAATGGCTGTGGGGCAGCAGTCTTCTGGGAGTCTTTCTGGAGGCTGAGATGCTGCCTTGTTTGCAGACAACTCTCTGCCCTGAGGAAGGAAGTTGCCTGTCTTCAGGCCACACTGGACAGTAGTAAGAGAACCTTCCCCATCCAGGAAACACCAGAGCCACCACCACCTCAGAGGTTGTGAAGAAAGCACAGCAGTTGGACCACAGTGGGCTCAGGGAGGGTAAGGGTGGTGGAACAGAGGCACACCCAGTCAGTTGTTCCACTCCACAATCCATACACCATTCTGGGGGAGCATAGTTCCCCTATGGATGCACCTGCAGAGGAGACTAAGGAGGTTGCAGACAACTGTCACAAGGGAGGCCCTCAGGAAGGAGGCAGAGGGCACCACAGGGAAAGGAAGCAGCTCCTGGTGGGGACTCAATTATTGGGGATAGAACTGGGGGAATCAGGGAAAACTGAAGTAAGGTGCCTGCCTGGTGCCATGGCTTGGAGGGACAGGAAGTGCATCCTTAGGATCATGAGAACAATTGCATGGGAGTCTGAGCTGGACATCATTGTCCACCCAGAGACAAATGACTTGGCTCATCATGAGATTAGAGCAGTGCCAAAGGACTTTGTAGAGTTGGGAAGGGGTCTAAGACAAGTAGTGCACACAGTATCCTTCTCAGAGGTGCTGCCTGTCAGAGGCATGGGTGAGGCGAGGGTACTTTGTACCATGCAGTTTAATGAATGGTTGAAAAAATTGTGTGGAGCACAGGGGTTTGACTTCATTCGGGACTGGGGTTCTACCTGGAGGGACACCAGCCTAAACTGGCAGGATGATCTGCATCTGTCCAGGAAGGGTACAAGTCTTTTGGGCAATCGGTTTAAATGCTTCATTGGCAAGCTTTTAAACTAGTCAAGGGGGGAGGCAGCAGGAACATCCCAGCCTCCCCCTACAAAACAGGGTACTAAATGAGAAAAAGACCAAGGTAGAATGGTCAGTGGGGGATGCTGCTGCTACAGAAGGTAAAGCCATCAAAAAATGGAGAGAAATGAGCACAAATGCCCGTAGTCTGGGTAACAAGCTTCCTGAATTAATGGAGGAGGAACATCTGGATATCGTGGCAGTCACAGAAACATGGTACACACAGAACCATGACTGGGATGTAAACATACCAGGATACACTATCTACAGGAGGGACAGGGAGAGTAAAAGAGGAGGAGGAGTAGCTCTCTACATAAGGGAAGGAATCAAAGCAATAGAACAAAAGGGTAAACAGGGAGGAGAGAAGCACTGTGGGTAAATTTGGAGGCAGGCAATGGCACCATAATCCACACAGGGATTGTATATAGACCCCCCCTGCTCAGGGGGAGGAAATGGACAAGGAAATGATAGAAAGTATACTTAGAATAGCAGAAACAGGGGAGATATTGCTGATGGGTGATCTGAATATGCCAGATGTTAACTGGAGTGCAGTTGCAGCAGACACTTCTAAGAGTGGGGTTATTCTAGATGCCCTACGGGGGCATGCCTTAGACAACTAGTATTGAAACCCACTGGAGAGGGAGCAATCTTAGACCTGGTTCTCTCAAATGGAGATGGAGAGAGAGGATCACAGATGTAGAAGTGGGTAGCCATCTGGGAACTAGCGACCATCGAACAGTATGGTTCTCAATAAACACAGCAATAGAGTCAAGCCGTACAAAGGCAAACGTACTGGACTTCAGGAGGGCTGACTTTGCCAAAATGGGTGAGTGTCTAATGAATGCACTAGCAAATGGGCAGGAAGGAGGGGTGGAAGAACAATGGGGAATAATAAAAACTGCCATCACAAGCCTTTGTGTGAAGCAAATAAACAAAACAAAATGATGTAAGAAACCACTATGGTTCTCAAAGGAGGTGGCAGTGAAGGTTCAAGAGAAAAAGAAAGCATTCAGAAAGTACAAGGACTCACAGAAGGAGCAGGACAGAGAATTGTATCAGTTAAAGCAAAAGGAAGCTGGGAAGGCAGTCAGAACAGCAAAGGCCCAAACTGAGGAAAGGATAGCCAATTTAGTTAAGAAGGGGGATAAAACCTTTTATAGATACATCGGGGAGTGAAGGAAGACCAAGGGAGGGATAGTGAGGCTTAATAAAGGGAAGAGGAGGTGGGCAGAGGGTGACGGTGAAAAGGCAGAGATACTAAACAAATATTTTTGCTCAGTATTTACAAATGAAGAGGGGGAGGTACTTAAAACAAACAATAGAAACACACTGGATACAAAAGTTGATACCAGCCCATTTACAGAAGAAAGGGTTCTGAAAGACCTCTTAAAACTGAAGGTGGACAAAGCAATGGGGCCTGATGGGATTCATCTCAGAATTCTAAAAGAACTAAGGGTAGAACTAGTGACACCACTGACTACCCTCTTTAACAAATCATGGGAGGATGGGGTGGTACCTGAGGACTGGAGGAGGGCAGATGTGATTCCCCTTCACAAAAGTGGGAGCAAGGCAGAAGCAGGAAACTACAGACCTGTTAGTTTAACCTCAGTGGTAGGGAAAATGATGGAATCACTTCTGAAGGAAAGAATTGTAGAGTACCTAGAGGCCAGAGGGGCACAGGACCCAAGGCAGCATGGATTCACAGCGGGAAGGTCATGCCAGACCAATCTAATAGATTTCTTTGACTGGGTGACCAAAGTACTAGATTAGGGAGGGGCTGTAGACATGGTTAACTAGACTTTAGCAAAGCATTTGACTCAGTCCCACACAAAAGATTAATATACAAGTTAGCCAGCCTAGGAGTGGGTCCTAAGATGATAGCCTGGGTAAAGGATTGGCTGGAGAATAGGACACAGAGGGTAATAGTAAATGGAGTCCACTCTGAAGAAAGGGGGGTTACTAGTGGGGTACCGCAGGGTTCAGTATGAGGACCAGTCCTCTTCAATGTCTTTATAAGCGACATTGCAGAGGGACTGGAAGGAAAGTATGTCTCTTTGCAGATGACACAAAGATCTGCAACAGAGTTGATGCACAAGGTGGGGTGGAAAGGATGAGACGGGACTTGGCAAGTTTGGAGGAATGTTCAAATGTATGGCAGCTTAGATTCAATGCTAAGAAGTGCAAGGTAATGCACCTGGGAAACACAAACCCAGGAGAAGAGTATACAATAGGGGTGAGATACTAACAACAACAAAAATGGAAAGGGACCTGGGGGTAGTCATATCAGATGACTTAAAGGTGGGCAAGCAATGTGAGAGGGTAGTAAGGAGGGCTGGGGGGATACTGGGATGCATAGGGAGAGGCATCACCAGTAGAAAACAAGAAGTTGTTATCCCTCTGTACAGACAGCTGGTGAGACCCCATCTGGAGTACTGTGTGCAGTTCTGGAGACCCAATCTCCACAAGGACATAGACAAGATGGAAGCTGTCCAGAGGAGGGCAACTAAAATGGTGCAGGGTCTGCACCGGAAGACATATGAAGAGAGACTAAAGGAACTTAATATGTATAGCCTCGAGGAAAGGAGGGAGAGGGGGGACATGACAGAAACTTTCAAGTACCTCAAGGGAATCAACAAAGTCCAAAAGGGTAGCATCTTTCAAAAAAAGAGGTGTGCAAGAAACAGGGGGCACAATTTGAAGATGGGGCAGCTCAGAGGTAATGTAAGGAAGAATTTTTTCATAGAGAGGGTTGTGGATGCATGGAACGGCCTTCTGGAGGATGTGGAGTCAAAAACAGTGGTTGTATTCAAGCATGCATGGGACAGTCATAAGGCAATTCTAGGGGGTGGGGGTAGAAAGAAGTAGGCTGCTGGTTAACTAGGCTCTGCAGCTTATCCATTAGGTAGGGAAATGGGCAGACTGGGTGGCCAAGCGGTCCTTATCTGCCATCAAATTCTATGTTTCTATGTAAAACAAATGCTCATTGCACTTAGCTGGTTGTGCCCCCGCATCATGTACTGTAGGGCACATGCACAACATGTGCAGTTACTCTGAAGAAGCCACACAGGCTCTAGCCAATCACAAGAGTAGACTATCATCCTCGGATTTAGTAATAAAGAATGTAATGCTTAGAAATTCCATTTTTTCAGAGGTGGGGTGGGCAATGCGGGGTATTATTTAAAGCAGCAGTACAACAAAAGTGGGCAAAAAATGTGACCCTAATTTTCACTCTAAAGATTCCAGGGATCTTAAACCTTTATTTGGTGGTAAAATGTTATAGTTTCACCAACATTTAGTAGTAGTAGTAACAGTTTTTTCTTGAAAATCAAGAAAAAGATAGCCCAGTTGAGCTGAAGCTTATTTACAATGGGGTCCATCAAACACACAAGCAAGCATACACATCATTACAAAAACTTCATACAAAAATGCAATTAAATACATATTAGACATCAAACATCATTGGTGTCAATTGTGAATTATTACAATAAATGCAAAATGTCCATAAAATAATGCCATTCTATATTACAGTACCTAATTATCCTTTTTCATAACAGGCACAACACTTTTCAGACAGTGAAGAGTTACTTAGAAATCAGGATTTTATCAAATTCCAGGATGCTTTATCTTTTGATACTTTCTTTAAGGAATTGGGTAATTCATTCGAGGCCCTGGGTCCAAGACTGAATATGGTGGATTTCCTTCAGATGCTTTATGTACTGGAACTTTAAGTTCCAAGTTACCAGCTCATCTTAGACTAATTCTTATTCTGTGGACTTGAAACAGATCATCTAAATAGGACAAGAGTTTTTTTGAGAGATTTTGGTAACTTAGATGTAAAATATGCAAATTTCTACATTCTGTTAAACTTATCCATCCCAGTGTAGAATACAAAAGGCAATGGTGGGTTAACCGGGGGGGGGGGGGGCAGTATAAAATAAGCAAACCTATTATAGACCATGTCTAGTTTCCTCAAATCCTTCCCAGTTACACCCCCCCGTAAACCACGTCTCTGTAGTCAAAAATTGGGGTCACCACTGTGTTGTCAATTTACCTTTTTGCATCCTTAGGGATACAACTCCTCATTCTATATAATGCCCCCCAATCTAGCATTTTAATTTTTTTATTAAATGATCTATGTGTACATTCCATTTACACTGGGAGTCCAACCAGACTCCCAGATATTTATAGAATTTACTTGTTTCAGATTTGAATGTTTTCATTGAAACATGTAATGTTTGGTTTGTATTGTTTTGTTTTTTTCCAAAAATCATCACCTGGGAATTTTTGTCATTCAACATAATTTATGTTCTATGACACATTCTTGTAGTCTGTCAAAATCCCTTTGTAAACTAACTTAAATAACTGGTATTGTTTTACCCTCTAAATAGATTACTGTGTCATCTGCATACAGATAGGGCCCTCCCTGATAAGAAGCATGATTCCCTCTGTATATAGATTAAATAAGATCGGTCCTAGAACTGACCCCTGGGGGACTCCAGATCTAATAAAGTCAGACTGAGACCTGAAGTTCCCCAGTGTAACCATTTGTGTCTTTCCCAACAGGTATTCCCTGAACCAGTTCAGGGCCACCTGGTTAAGGCCCAATTTCTCCAGGTTACCTAGTAAAATATTATAGTATTTGAAAATGTTATACATTTTTTTATTTATTTTTTCTCAAGAAAAAAAGATGGCTGCCACATTTGGCTTAAAAATAGCATTGTAGACCTAGCAAGTGTTAAAGGAGAAGTCCACCCAAAACTTGAAAAAAATATATGTTGTGCAGAGTGTTTTAATTTGTATGTAAAGTTCTAGTGTTTCCTTCCTTCTGACTGGTATTAGGAGTTTTTCCTAAATTAGCCTGCTAGCTTTATACTAGTTTTATGACCCCTGGGGTTCTTGATCCCTGACAGCTTAATTGTATTTCTTGTTCCCACAGTGCATCTTGTCTCATGTGACAGTGATGTAAGAGAGACCCAACATTCGGCACACACATGCCAAACAAACTATATATCTTGGAAGCTTTACAAGCTGCACAAAAATTACCAGTAGCAAAGTTTTTCAGGACAGTAAGACCTTTACGATGAGGGCGGTCATCAAGCTGAATTCTACAGATTTTAAAATATAGCCATCTCTACTATTGTGAACTGATTGTAAAGCAATGCTTTCTGCTGTATTTATGGTCTCTGCTACATTACCATCACATGAAACAAGGTGCATTGTAGGACAAAGAAATACAATTAAGCTGTTTCATATGGAGATCTCCAGGGGTTGTAGTTTAAGAAAAACTCCTAATACCAGTCAGAGGGAAGGAAACACTAGAACTTCACATACAAATTAAAACACCTGCACAACATATATTTTTTCAAGTTTTGTGTGGACTTCTCCTTTAAAGCAGCAGTACTGGATAACCAGGAAGTGGTTACCGAAATTCTATGTTTATGCTGTATAACTGCAGTCATAATTCCGGTTTAAGATTATGTAACTTTGAATAATCATTGATCCCTACATTTCTTAAAATTAATAAAACTTTAACATTCTTATAGCGCTACAAGAAATATGGCGGGTGCCGTATTCGCTTTGTTTTTGTCCCATACGTCATCTTCTGCATCCACTGTTTACTTCCATTGTCCCCACTGACAGTTTTCACTGAAGCTTGTCTCTGACACTCTGCTTGCTACTAAACATAACCTCCGGTGCTCACACTAACCTGTAAAGTCTCCCTCCATGCTTGAACTGGATAATTTCATCATTATTTGTGCCACACACCTCTGCTGCATGATACTGCCACTTCTCGGGACCACCACAATGAAAAAGGAAGAGGAGGGACGTGGGGTGGTGCCGTGCTACCCAGAATACTTCTCACTGTTGCGATATTCAAAACAGTGGCTAATTGCTACACAAGGGCAAACAAATAAGAAAATAAAACATGTACTTTTGAGGGTGAAAATGGCCGTTCCTGAAAAAAAAAAAGAGAATTGGACAGTGAGACTGGCAACACAGACCGAAAAACAAAGGTACCATTTACCTTGCACTGCTGCTTTAAGACTGAGAAAATAAAAAAATAACGGTGCACAGCATAGGAGACACCCAGAAAAGTAGCTGCGATAGGTACGCTAATATTTTTATTAATTGCAGCTGAAACTAGCTTTTTGGAAAAACATTTTTTATTGCACTGCTGCTTTAATAGAGGTGCAATAAAGCCAAATGTAATTTTTTGGTCATTTACTCTTCATTCTCTTTTTAATTGATTCTCTGTTTATGACCCCTGCCTCCAGCTTGCCCCCTTCTGTTGGCTCCACCCAGCCCAATCACCTGCCTTCTCTGGGTACTTACCCCAACCTCCTGTACCCCATGGCTTACCCCCCCGAGGGGCCATCAGGGTTCCTCAAGCCCCTTTGGTGTTCATGCTTGGTGGGGGAGGAGGGTGCCACAGTTGGCGGTGTTAGGTATCTGGGGGAGCTGACTTCATCCTGCTAACCAGGGTGTTTTCTAGTTTTCCTGTCATCTCCAGGGCCTAGAATAACATGATATGTGCATGCTATTCATGCCCACACCTACGTCAGGCAGTGTCCCTCCCACCCCGAGCAAACACTGCTTGCACTGCCACCTGTAGTTTCCCAGGTGGTGGTAGTGAAGCAATGCACACTACCCTCCCCACAGAGGAAGTGAGCACTGTCTGGGATGCTCAGTCCTCCTTCCCTCCCTCTCTGTCTGCCTCCAGTGACTTGGACTCTTTCCAGAACCTGGATCACTGGTATCCTGAACTGCAGCCTTCCTGTTGCACCAATGAGCCAACTATTAATTCTTCTTCTTACCAGACCTGCCTCGTTCTGTCCAGCTATGCCCCTCTGAAGAATATTCCAATGTAAGGGAGTGTTCTCTTTGACTTTGTGGTGATCCAAGAATGCTAGTGTGTCATCCTGCCTACCTGGATATGTCTTTTCCATGGTTTCTACCCCCCAACCAGGACTCTAATGGAAAGGGCTCCAAGACTCCCCCACACAGTAATGTGTCATTGTAAAGTCAGTCAGTCTTCTCTCCCAAATACTTCTTCTACTGCAAAACCACCATCACCTGTGATCACCCAGGTGGTGGTATGAAGTTGAGCCTGCTGCCCTCCCTTCCCAGAGCTAGAGAGTGACCTCTGGGATGCTCAGCACTTCTCTTGCCAGCATTCAAGACCCCCAGGCTTGGGACACAAATTGTGGTCCCCGGTGTTGTGAGTGGTAAAGTTGCTGTAGCACTGACAGGCACTCCCATGCAAAATATGAGTTTCTTTTTTGCTGCCGATGACTGGTGTCCCTCTTTAAGACTTACATGAAAGTAGGTTCTAGTTGAAGTTGCTAGGAAACTCTAGCACAGCCTAGCAACTGTACCTATGGGGATTGTGAGGAAGGGTAGTACATACTAACATACTAAGTTGCCAGCAGAGTAGGCCTAATGATCTATCGAAGTCTGCTCGAAAATCATCACCCAGTCAGGACACCGTTGCTGCCATCCCTGCCCCCCATAAATCCCCCTGAGTCCACCCCCCTATCAGAGTTATACCTCCAGATCCGGCATTACTCAGTTTAACCCTCCCCTATACCTGTCCCAACCCCTCTTGAATCCCTCCACTGTATTAATGGCCTCCAGTTCCACAGGCAGTGCATTCCAAGGGTCCATCACCCTCTCGGTGAAGTAGCATCTCCTAGTCTCCCCCCTGAGCCTCCCACCAACCAGCCTCATTGAGTGCCCCCTGGTGGCCCCCTACCCCCTCAGCTGGAACACCCTATTTACTCCCTTCAGATGTTTAAAAACCTCAATCATTTCTCCCCGTCCCTCCTCTCCTCCAGGGGAGTACAAGTTGAGCTCCTGAAGTCTCTCCTCATAGGGCCCTTCCCCAAGACCCTGTATCATCCTGGTCGTCCTCCTCTGGACCCTCTCCAGAAGTGCAATGTCCTTTTTCAGGTACGGGTGCCAAAACTGCACACAGTACTCTAGGTGCGGTCCAACCAGGCAAGTATACAGAGGGAGAAGCACCTCCTGTCTCCTCGAGGTTATCCCCCTGGCGATGCACCCGAGCATTTAATTCGCTTTCGCTGCATCCCTCCTACACTGCTCCGAGTATGGTATTGTTTTGGTGTCTCCAGGCATAGTAGCTCCAGAAGCAGTTAGCGTCCAGACGGACTGGGTAATTTTAAAGTGTGTATGTTCTCAGCTAGGCTACTTTGTCTAAGCCAGCAGGAGTACTGAGGGGACTAGGGTCAGGATGTGGGGGAGGCTGGTACAGATTTGACCATTGGTAGGAGAGGTGTGGGGAACTTATCTGGTGAGAAAGGTACTGGGGCACGATCTGGTGAGGGACGGTATAGGATACAAATCTTGTGATACATGGTTGGGGCACAGATCTGGTGAGAGCAGGGGTGAGGTGCCCATCTTATGAGGAGGGGGTGTCCCTTCAATGAATTGATGGGCTGCCATTGGCAGACATGGGGAATAAAGTGGAGTTATCTGTTCAGTCGCACTTCACATTTTCTCCTGCAAATTTTTCCTCCCTTCTCTTCTCATTCTCCCTCAGGGCAGTAAGTGATCCTCTGTCCACCCCAAAACTGACTGCTAACAAGGTAGCACTGATTCCAACTGAACACTGATTGATTCTGCTGCGACTGAGAATTGTATCATCAACGTATGTGTGTACCTTACTGTGGACTCTTTGGGATCTAAGACAGAATGCTAAGGTGTGCCCCGCTTTAGGGTGCCAAGAGAAATCTTCTTTATGTGCCCCTCTTTGCTAAAGTCAGTTTTTCAAAAGTATTTGTTGAATTACAAATATATATGCTTACAAATCTTCAGGGCCCCTGTGTCTATGCGTTCTCTGCTGTTTACTTTGAGATATTATGGCAGCTGAAAGTTCTACAAATACTAACCAATTGAATATGACAGTCGCTGCGAACAGCAGTTGCTTTCAGGTCCAACTAAACCAGTCTGTCTTGCTTACTGGAGGACTCTCTGGCAAAACCCATCCCTAACACTTAGTGGGACTCTACACGAATGACTGTTGACTCACAGCTCATCTACCCAACACCTACCAGCAGGGGGCAGCAAGTCAGCAGAGGATGAAAAGAAGGCTCCAACAGCCTCTTGCATTCATAATGGCTTGAATTTCCAATGTCTGGTGCTAGATAACACCATACAGGTAAAAATTCCTCTAAATTATTTGAGATATGATATCTGGTTAACTCTGTCACTGTTTGCTGCAAACCTGCTGCTAGATTTGCACTGAAGCACTTATGGAAATAAAGATGAATTAACCTGGAACGACATCGTCCTTTGAGTTTTTGCTTCTCCATCAACTAGTGCATGCCTGCTTTTCTTTGTACAGAATATCCAGTTAAGCAGATTTTCTTAGTGTTGTAATGGAGGGGGGAGGGGCATGGCTGGTGTTACCATTCTTTTTCCTTTTTTTTTCAACTTTATATCCTCCTGTCACGGCTAAGGGGAACTCTCTCAGGCATCCTCTCCATGTACCTGCCCACCTGAGATCCGCTGCAGTCTATGCCCCACTCACTCCTCCCCTCCCACTGCCAGCACCCCTGGTTTAACCTGCCCAGGGAGGGTAGCCCGACCACTGCTTGGGCTCCTTAAGAGACAGACTCTGGCAAGCGGGCGGGGACAGGGTGGAGGAGTGATGAGGGTCAGCCC
Source organism: Neoceratodus forsteri (assembly GCA_016271365.2). NCBI lineage: Eukaryota > Metazoa > Chordata > Ceratodontiformes > Ceratodontidae > Neoceratodus > Neoceratodus forsteri. The sequence goes on from CM028138.1 coordinate 428,708,102, forward strand.
CAGTCAGATCCAGGCGCTGGGCTTTGGTGGAAAGGTGCCATCGCCTATCCCCACTCGCCGGGATTTTCCACTTTTTCTTCCCCATCCTCCCTTGCGTGCGCACCCCGCGACGCTTGGCACACGACAACCCTGCCAGCGTCGGGCACGCTGTGATGTGCTGTCCATGCTTCTGTGGCACCCCGGTCTCCACCAGGGGTCGCCAGAGCTCCGGACAACCCAATGCCCTCCCCCCGGGACAGGAGAGGAGCCCGCCGGGCGCTCAATCTGATCCCTCCCCTGCCAACCCCTGGCACCCGAGCTCGCTTCTGAATGCGGGTTGCTGGCATGGCACGAGGTGTGGCGTTCAATGCCTCAACCCTCAGCGCCACTGGGCCAGGTAGGTGTTACCATTCTTGTGGCACCCCACTATACCCTGCCGCTTTCCCTACCTACATCCACAAAAGCCGTGAAAATATTTTAAAAACAAGGGTGGCAACAACTATATTGTTTACATCTGAGGCACTTTTCATGCATTTTTAGCTGAGGTCTGCTTCTATTTTATACTCTGAAGCTCTCCTGTTGTGTTGGTGACCCAAGTGGCTACTTCCTTATCTTAAGCCAATGTGACACATGTCTGGGGAGAAGAATCTGCAGAAGCAAGCCCCAGCAGCTTATGCAACACTGAAATATATTTATTGGGGGAGGGCTCATTTTATAGGCAGGCCCCCATAGCTCTGACGTGAGTCCTAGTAACTCATACAACACTGACATTTACTTATACGTGGGGCGGCTACTTCTTTAACTTGTTCCTAAGTGACATCGCTTCTGGGGAGGAGGGTCTGACATTTATTTATAATGAGGGTGGGGTGAGGGGTGCAAGACTGTTTTTCGGAAATCTGGGTTAGGGTGCACTGTCATTTTCCTCCTGGGCTTTGATGCCCTGTTTTTGTGTAGAGTGCAGTTTGCGATAGAAAGTTAAATCAGTTTGGCAAACAAGATTTGAGAATGAGATGTTAATTTTTGTTCTGCTGTATCTGTTTTTTTACAGGTTCTTCATTTTAAGGGTTCTTAAAAGCTTATGAGATGGAGAAGAGGTGTGGGGGAAGAACCACTTTAATTTAAAAATAATTCTCCAAAATGAAAAAAATAAACAATAACAAGAGCATGACATCTGAACAAAATTAAAAAATATGGTTCTCAAATTGCTATATTGTGTTCTGTTGCAGACTACAACTTGTAACTGGTTTTCTTCTTTTGAACCTCCATATTTAGAAGAACTTTGCACACAGGTTTCATAGACTTCACGCATGACTACGCCTTCCCTTTTCTTCTGTCCATAAGGTAACACAGCATTTGGAGGGCAGGCACACAGCTCAACTGCCTCTATCTCTCCACATTCCCTAAGATGCAAGAGCCCAGAGGTATGTCTGAAATCTCTGGCATTCCCTATGCTTAGCTTCTACCATTTTCATCAGAGACTCCCCTGTACTGGTTTGCTACAGATTTACACTACCCCTGCCTTGTGGGCACAAATAAGGTTCGGGGGTCTAGGTCAATAACTCCTGTAGGGATTCATTACCCAAAGATGCTGAGGTAGTACATTAATCTGTGCGGAGCCCAGACCAGCCTGATGGCACAGTGGTAGCCCTACAACTTGCAACGCAGGTGACCAGGGTTTGATAATGAGCCAGAAGGCAGGCAGGGGAAGGAGTTATAAGCATTCAACAGGACGTTCCCCTCCTTGGGGTGGGGTTGCCCATCTCTCACCATTATAATGCCTCCAGGGGGAACTTGGGGTGACAGCATGCAATTCGGCAGTGTTGGGGGAGGAGATGTCCCCACCATAGTTGTGTGCACGCCTGTTGTTTACTTATGCAAGCAAGTTGACGCTGGCCTCTCAAGGGGTGAGAGAACAGAGGGAAAGAGTCAGCACCAGACAGAATGACATTCTCTCCCTGGCACATTAGGGTCCTGCAATGACCGTATGCCCAGCATGACAGACTGGTGCCACCCGCACCTAGTTCAGACACTGGAGGAGAGTGGCACCTCGAATGGCCTTGCCATGAGATGTTAATCTCAGTGGCAGCAAGTTTGCCAGTCTCTGGGGTATAGGATCACTGATGGTGCTGGGTGGTGACAAGAAGGAGGGCACAGATGAGGTCAGGGCTGGAAGGGGACAAACAATAATTACAAAAACATGTTATGTGGTGTCTCCACCTGAGGAAAACTTAAGTGAGCTAGATAATAAAGTGGTACTGCCCCCAGGGAAACAATACTAACCCACTAAGATCTCCACTGGCACAGCCCACCCAGCTCCTGTACAATGCAATACAGTAACAGTTGACAACCAGATATAAACCATAGTGCTTTACTAACAATATGCATACAACACAAGATTGCAATAAATAATGTAGCCCTTCTCAGGAGCTATGTATCTTTAAGAGAGTATAGTGACTGCGCCAGTCTTCTATGCCCTTGGAAGACTGGGTCAGCTGGTCTGACTTGGCATTCCAAAGAGGAAGAATCAGTGGTCTTTGCTGAAGGGTAGAGGCTGGTGAGAGAGTTGGTGGGAGACATGTGCCTGGCACACTGTGTCAGCTCCCTCTTTTTCTTTCTACATTGTATTTATGCCCCTGGCAGCTGGCAGGTGCTTCCAGCCCTCCCTTGGAGGGCTCACATATATCCCAACCCATGACCTCACCACTGGGACTGCTGTTGGAGCATCACAGAGCCTGCCACCTCCATTTTTTAAGTTTTCTCTCTGTGCCATGGCCGTGCATACATGTGTGGAGGCACGTGCATGCCATGGTTCCGTAGTGCCCTCCCTGCGTGCCGCCCACCCAACTGCACTACCCTCATGCCTCCACCTGGAGGCAGTGGAACTGCAGGAATGATGAGGTCCCCCACCAAGAGAGGAGAGCTGCTGAGCAGCTGCTCAATCGTGCTCCTGCCCACCCCCCCGGCTGATCCCCAACACCCAGGCTCGGTCCTGAACCCGGGTTGCTGGTGTAGCACGAGGTGTGGCATCCAGAGAGGGATGTAATAGTGCCGCTGTATGTCTCTCTGGGGAGGCCACATTTGGAGTATTGTATCCAGTTTTGGATGCCATACAATAAAAAGGACGTTAGAAGGCTCGAAGAGGTTCAGAGGTGAGCTACTAAAATGATGGAGGGACTCAGGGATAGGGTATACGTCGAGAGACTCTGTGACCTGGGGCTTTTTTCACTTCAATACCGAAGGCACAGAGGGGTTATGTGTCTGGTGTACAGGGCTGTTTCAGACCAGGATCTATAAGAATGTGCAGGATTTAGTTTAAGATCAGATGCCAGAATAACAAGGGGACATAATATGCAGTTAAAAGGTGACCACTATAAACAAGCATTTGTCAATGCCGAATGTTGTCTCGCTGGCATTGGCATTGGTAGTGCAGGAGTTAGAGATGTATAATAGGAATGGCAGTGAAGTATTGAACTGACGCCAACCTCACCCCCACCTTTCAGAGACTGACAGGCATTGGGGAGTGCCTTTGGGTCATCAGCTATAACGCTCATGCCATTTCACCTCACCCTACCCTGTAGACACTGGCAAGTGTCGTGGTGTGCTTTGAGGTCTTTGGACCTTATACTTACCCAATTCCATAAGGAAATACACTGAGATGGGTGCAGTATAGGAGAATGGGGTGAACTTTGGGGCTGTACACTCCAAGGCGCACCTCGATGCCTGTCACTGGCTGCAGGGTGGGGCGTGGGGGTGGAATGGCATGAGCATTACAGCCGATGACCCCAAGTCACACCGTTGATGCCTGTCAGTCTCTACAGGGTGGGGTGTTACAGTTGGAAACCCTAACACCATAAGCGTTTGTTTGTATTTTCACTCCAAATGTTCAACATAGGCTTTTTGAGACCCCACCTCATGAAGAGCGGCACTATCAGTTTGTTAGCCGAAAGGTGATTTTGCACAGTGACTGCGCCATTTGGCACCACAGGTACGAAAACACATTTTGGGCAGGATAGGAAAAAGGATGACTGTATTGTTCATGAGGAGGTGTAAAAAAATGGCAACGTTGTAAATCTGGAGTGAAAATATGAAAAATTGAAGGCATGAGCATGCATAGAAACTGCACAACGCATGTCCATAACCCAATTATTTTAGGGATTGTTTTAACCACATTTTCAACATAGGCATTTTGGGACCTCCCCTCATGAACAGTGGCACTGTGATTTTGTTAATCTGTCCTACAAATTGATTTCCCTCAGCGACCATGCTATTGCGGCCTTAGCTTTGCTATAAATGCTGACATATAGCCCCAACCTATGCGCTTTTGTCCTGTGCATTTTTGTCCTGCACCATCATGTGTTCTATGTCTCCTGTTGCTTATACCTGCATATTACTGTGTGCTAAATTTTCCCTTGTATTGCTGCTGTATGTCAAGTAATTGTTATATGCTCCATACAATATCCAATGTACTCCATGTGTTGTTGCTTGTCGTTTAATGCAATTGTATCCATATGCTGCTACTTGCCTGTGTTATTTGCTCAGTTGATAACCTGCGTGTTATCCAACCCCCTTGTACTCCCTCCCCCCAGGTTGCACCAGGAGACGAGCATCTTGTTGCTCAGTTTGCCTTTCCTGGCAAAACTATTTCAAGAAATAAATAAATTGTGTGCCACAAGGTGTGAAAACACATTTTGGGCAGGATGTGAAAAATGACTGCTGTACTGTTCATAAGGAGGTGTGAAAAAATGCCAGTGTTGAAAATCTGGAATGAAAATATTGCAAATTTGCGAAGTTACAAGGGTGTGTGGAAACTGCGTAACGCATGCTTGTAACATAGTCATTTTATGGACTTTCATGACCAAATTTTCAACACAGGCATTTTAGGACCTCTGCTCATGAACAGTGTCACTGTCATTTTCTTAATCTGTCCCTAAAACTGATTTCCCACAGCGACCGTGTTATTCTAAGCCAGAAGTGTGAAAACACATTTTGACCAGGATATGTAAAATGACAGCTGTACTGTTCATAAGGAGGTGTGGAAAAATGCCAATGTTGAAAATCTGGAGTGAAAACATTACAAATTTTCAAAGTTACGAACGTGCATGGAAACTGCGCAATGCTCGCTCATAAAACAGTCATTTTTTTGATTTTTTTCACCAGATTTGCAACATAGACTTTTTGAGAGCCCACCTCATGAACAGTAGCACTGCCGTTCCATTAGTCGGTTTCAAAAGGTGATTCCACGCAGTGACCACGAAATCACCTTTCAGGACTGAATAACGCAATGACAGTGACAGAATTCATGAGGAGGGGTCCCAATAACCCCATGTTGAAAATTTGGTGCACAAATTCCCAAAAATACCTGAGATATGCACCAAAGTTGAAAAAAACGTATTTATGCCATTATACAGCTTACTGGCATTTCTTCAGTTTGTGGTCAGCTTTGAAGAGTGCAGACATGTTCCTGGTCCACTGAAGATCATTGTGTCATGCTCCAGAGGTAAGTATGGGGTGAGGGGGTGGGGGCAGGGTGCGCAAAGGGTGGGCGTGGGTTGGGGAGGCCACGGACTCAACAAGGGACCATTTTCTGTTTACAAGGTTTAAAAGAAAAAACATTGTGGGGAGTTTTTTTTTTTTTTTACAGGGACATTCGGCATGCTGGGGTGGGCTCCCAGCATGCCACCTAAATGTTTGGGCGGGGACTGTAGCTGACAGAAGTTGGGCACCTAGCCAGCACATGTACAAGTCGGGGCAAGACCCGAGGAGGATTGGGCACCTCCTCCAGCACACAACAAATGGGGGGGGGGACATTATGCCGATGGGGAGTGAGCTCCCCCATCGGCAGATGGAACTGGGAATGGGAGGACTGAAGCCGACGGGGATTGGGGCCCCCATCAGCAAAGAAAGACTGTTGGGGGGGCACATGATGTCAAGTGGGATTGGGCACCCCCTCGGCACACAATTGAAATGGGGGGGCATTATGCTGACAGGATGCTGGCTCCCCGGTCGGCACATGAACTGGGTCGGGGCATGCCGATAGGGGATTGGGCACCCCTAAAGTCGGCATTGTGGGAGGCGGCGGCAGTCACTGCCACCATGTTTATTGGAATGCTTCACCAGTAAAGGCACGATGGGAGGTGTGTTATTGTGCTGCTGCATGACAAGCTTGCCTCTCATTGCAATGGCACTTTTGTTAGATGTGGTGGCCACTTTATGTATTGCTGGTGTCAGTGCCTGCATGCTGGCTTATTGGGGAATGAGGGACGCACCTCCTGATGCGTGCCCTGCATTCATCCACAGTGACCACACCTCCAAATCTGCTATTACTGCAATATGTTGGCTGGCATGCAAGCGCGAGAAAACATGAAAAATCAAAGAGGAATGTAGTTTTGTCAGAGAGTTGTCTCATAGTGGAATTCCTTGCCAGAGACTGTCGTAACCAGTAAAATCATGGACCAGTTTAAGTTAGCATGAGGGTTTTTTGGCGGTGGCTGATCTATCTAGTGTGGACAGTGCATGTGTTGGGGGTGTGTGCACAGCAGTTGATGCCTATAATAAAGCGCTGTCTGGTGCGCTCGACTCCCTCGCACCAGTCCATGTATGACACAGGTCTTCTCACTTGAGGTCCCCTTGGTATGATGGGGAGCTCAAGGTGATGAAGACTTTGGGTTGGAGATTAGAGCTCTGCTGGCGGAAGTCTGGCCTGGAGGTAGACAAACTGGCCCTAGGTGTGCACTATGGTGTGTACCGGGGGCATTCAAACATAAGAAGGCAGAATTCCTGTCCAGGGAAATTGCCGCCGGGAGGAACTGACCAACTGTGCTCTTTTGGACTGTGGACAGGCTTCTCCATCCTTCCTGTCTACAGCTGAAGGTATCCTTTTCGAATGCATTGTGCGAGGAGTTTGCTCAGTTCTTCTCGGACAGGGTGTCCACCATCAGGCAGGGGGTTCTGCCAGTGGGCCAGAGTTTGACTGACAGTGGTCACCATGGGTGACCAGAGAGCACTCTGCCTGGTTCGGGTGAGTTTAGACTGGTGGAGGTGACTGAGGTCATTGAGATTGTTTCCAAACTTTGGCACACCTTTTGTGAACTGGACCTGGTGCCAACTCGTTTCTTAATGGGATGTGTTGACTTCATTGGCCAGGAGTTTGCCTTGATTGTCTGGTGTTCTCTGTCAGAGGGAGTCTTCCTCAATGTCTTGAAGGAGGCATTGGGGAGACCACTTCTGAAAAAAACCTTGTTGGACCCTGACATCAAGGCAAATTACCATCCCATCTACAATCTTCCATTTTTGGGTAAGATTGCGGAGACAGTGGTGGCGCTTCAGCTTGAGAAGCATCTCATGGCCCATGATCTATATGTGCCACTCCAGTCTGGGTTTCGTGCAAGGCATAGCACAGAAACTGCACTAGTTCAGGTGCATAATGACCTCCTTAGAGCTAGACTCGCTGGCACTGTCATCTGCTAGTTTGAATCTTTTTTATCTAATAGGAGGCAGAGGGTGGTGATGGGGAATTTCTCCTCCTCCCCTAGCCTCCTGTTGTGTGGAGTTCCCCAGGGTCCGGTCTTGTCGCCGATGTTCACCGTGGACATGCTGCCCCTGGGAGAGCTCATCAGGAAGTACAGTCTGGGTTTTCATTGCTATGCTGATGATACCTAGCTGTACCTTTCCTTTGCCCCTGGAACATCTTGCGCAGTGGAAGTGCTTAACAGCTGCCTCAATGAGATCAATGACTGGATGGCCTCCAGCTGGTTGTAACTGAACCCTAATAAGACAGAGGTACTGGTGGTGGAGTCGAACAGAGGGCATGATAGGTTGGCCTCTGGTGCAGAGACAGGGCTTTTTCTTGGCTCTGTACCTTTGAAGGCCTCCTATAGGGTACGTGACCTGGGTGATATTCTTGACAGCGGATTGACACTTGAGTTTCAGGTGGTGTCCGTTGTCTGTACCAGTTTTTATCATCTGAGGAATATCGCCAGGATAAAGCCCCTAGTTCTGCCGCTGGACCTTCCCCCCTTGGTGCATGCCTTCGTGATGTCCAGGCTTGACTACTGTAATGCGCTTTATCTCAGAGTCTCTGGGGGTACCCTTTACTGACTGCAGCTGGTGCAGAATGCGACAGCTAGGATGTTGACAGGACAGCCTAAGTATTGTCACATCACTCCAGTGCTGCGTCAACTGCACTGGCTGCCGGTTAGGTGGAGAGTCCTCTTTAAGGTGGGTTTGCTCACTTTTAAGGCCCTACATGGCCTGGGCCCTGTTTACCTGAAGGACCTTCTTATACCTGCTGTCTCACTCTGCTCCCTCCGCTCCTTCTTTAGGGGCCTCCTCGCGATTCCCTGGACGAGGCTAAAAACAGCAGGCGATAAAGCATTTAGTGTCACCACCTCCATCCTGTGGAATTCGCTTTCTACAGCTGTTAGGAAGGCCCCTTCTTTTGAGGTATTCAAAGCCCGCCTCAAGGCCTTCCTGTATAATCAGGCCATCCATGACTGAGCTTTATAGCCCTATCCTGATTCCAGAATTTTATGTTTAAATTAACCCTTGGCTGTTTTTGAGTTTAGCAGTTGCTGATGAGGGTAGTATCTATAAAAATGTTATTTCAATTGCTGTAATATTGTATATTTATGTTTAATAGTGTGTTGTTTATGCATTTATAATGATTTTGTGTTTCGTATGAAATTTTAATATGTTCGGTGTCCAGAGCCTCCGGGATGGGTGTCTTTTTAAATAAAATTTGCCTTGCCTTGCCTAGATAAATTCTATGCAAACCACTGTTACGAACTGGAGATTTAAGAACATGGTGCAGGTCTTTATATGGCTAATGCTACCTGACCTGAATTCCTTCTTATGAATCTTATATGAAAACCCTCAGTGCCATGGGGCCAGCCCAGCTCCCACTTTCTGAAAGTTTCTCTATAGAGCTTGTCTTCAAGAAAAGTACTCATTCGTGGTGTCTGCCATTGAAGAGAGCTTTGAAAGGGGGGGGGTGCCCCACTCCACCAGGAGAAAGAAGACATTTGAAGAAAGAAATAGAGGTCTCTCTGAGAAGAAGTTGGTCTGGACAGGGGTACCCAGTAAATCCACACAGAAAGCAGTAACTAGATTGTCCATATCAGGTTGGGATTCTAGAGTGTGGCTTTATTCCGAAACACAGTTGGAAATACAAAAGCAAAGATGGACCCCCAAGGGTTTACACTTCATGGCACAAGACAATGCAGAACACATCTGTAGAACAGAAATCCCAAACCTCCCATATAGCATAGGATTAAACATCTGGAATTGCAGAACTAGCCACGGTGAACACACACAATTTCTCCTTGAAATGGCACTAGGCCAGTACTTAGAACAGTTTCCATATGACACAGAATTAGACATCTGGAATGTGGAACTAGCCACAGTGAACACACAAAAATCCTCTGGAAAAGGTACTAGGCCAGTACTTAGAACATCTCCCATATGACATAGGATAAAAATGTGGCACCCTGGCCATGATGGAGCACTCAAGGCTCAAGAACTAGAAAAACACCAACATACAAGGGGTAAACTTCTTCAGGCATTAAAACAGGTGCCCTCACAGAACCTGAAGTGCTGAAGTGGTCACTCCAGATTGGAGGGGGGGGGTGTCTCCCACCTTTTGCTTTCACGTCCATAACCAGACATTCTTTCAGAGTTACACCTCACCAAAATACTGAAACTGTAGAAAATGATGCTATCTTGAAAAGTTTATCACATTTAACATCAGGAACACCGCTAGGGTGTAAGGTTAAAGTTCTGAACAAAGGGCATAGTCACATATAGGACATCCACTATTGTCAGCCAACTTTAAAAACACAAATCTTCTGAGAAAATCCTCACAGAAGTTGGGTGAATGGATCCCTTTATCAGAGTGTCACCCCACAAAAAAGACAAGTACATATCTTGGGTACCTCAGACAGAATCTACTCACAGTTCGTGCACCAAAGACAGCTTCACAAAAGTTCTTGGTTGGATCAGGGGATTGCCCTACAATCCTCTGCAGTCCCCTCCATCCCACATGGAATAAAGGCACAGGAACCCCTGAAGACAGTTTCCATCACTTCACGAAGTCAGGAAAGGATGTCCTCCACTAGGGTGAGAAATACAGACACTCCATATACTGAGCCAGTGCCACTGAAATTGTGGACAAGTTTATTTACATATGTATCTGGGTGGACTGCTCCCCCTCTTTCACCCCCGTCAAGAGACGCCAAAAAACTGAAACAAAGGCTGGGAGTTTTCTTCCATATTAAACGGCTACTCCCACTAATTCTAAATCTAGGCTTGTGCAAGCAATGCTCCTCCCTCTTCTAGACTACGCAGACTTCCTTTATAGCAACTGTCCTAACGCCACTCTTGCCAAACTGGATGTTCTATACCATAAGGCTCTAAAATATGTGACCAATGCCCCATACAAAACCCACCACTGCTCACTATAAGCCCAGCTAAGCTGGACCTCATTGGCGACCAGAAGGTGGTGCAATGCCTCAATATGGATGTACAAAGCCATCACGAACAGACTCCACCAATATATATCTGATATTTTTAAGTTCATGCCCTGTGCTTACTCTCTTAGAAAATATGCTTACATGAACTTATTGAGTTATGGGAGATGGGGTGATGAAAAAGAAAATAAGAGTGGAGTGGGCAAGAGAGGATTGCAAAAGTTGGTGACATCTACATATAGACACAAAAAAGTTTAGAATGAATATGTGTCTTTGCCTAGGTTAATATTGTTTGTAACATACACTTGCTGGTGTAGAGAAATGGAGGTATATTATTATTTGTTTCCCTATATTTAAAAGTTATCACAGTAAGGAGACTAACTTCTATACTATGGAGAGGCAGGCAAGGGTTAATTTTTCTTTAGGAGACATGCTAGTTTAGGAGAAAAAAAGGCTGTAATTTGAGACATCATGGCCCATTTCAAACTGCCTACAGACCAGGCAGAAGAAGTAAGTAAACCTTTAACTGTAATAAAATAATAAAGACTGGCACAACACAGTTCCAACTTTCTGTAGATCTCCCCTCAATTTTCTGATGTAGTCTGGTCAGCTTGTCACTGCTGCTGATTTTGATGACAGGCTGCTGGTGGTGACAGCCCATCAGCTGTTTGTTGAATAGCTTCATTCACATCAAAGGACTGAAGCCCTCTAATTTATTGGCTTGGTTCTTCTGAAGTGCATTCAGCGGAAGAAGAGTGGTGTCACAGTTAAAGTGCATGGTTATTGGTCTAGACTGCTTCACCCCCTACAGTTTTTAACTGCAATAGACTCACAGAGACTCACCTCTGAAATCCCCTTCCACTCATAACAAAAGGTTTGTTACACATGTGCATCAAACCTAAAACTGGGCTGGGAGATGCCTGGGGAGTCCCCACTCGTGCTGTCTGGGGTGATGTACTCTGAGAGTATCTAGCACCTCCATCGAGGCCGTAATATACCAGTAATCGTACCCCACCAGGGTTGAATCCAACCCAGGAATAACAAACTGTTCCACCCCTGTGGTGTAAAGGTGGAATGAAATGAGAAAGTGCCCTCTGGGTAGTGTAAAGTGGAATTCATGAGGTAGCCAATAGTTTATGTGAGCTCACAGTAGGAAGAATAAAGGATTGTGTTTTGTTTTATAGCCCCCAGTTTGGACACTGCATCTGTTCTACATCCAAGTTCTCTAGCCCATTCCTGAACAGCTCTGATTAGCTCTGCCACATGTCAGTGTACCCCAGAGGTTGTTTCGGCTTGGGAGGTCAAGTAAATGTTTTCCAGCTGTTCTTTATGTGAGACCCCTCCCTGTACCACTGTACCATCCAGTATACACCTAGACCAGGGAGGGTAGCCTTACAATAACAAAGAATTTAATTGGGGGCAATCAGGAATGAGGTCTTAGGGAAGGAGAGGCAAGGGTTAAATCAAATAGAATAGTATGAAGTTGTCACTGGCTTAATTGACTGGTCTTCATGTGCCCTCCTAGGTGCAGCCTGCTACCCCAATCCCCACTGGTAGAAGTAAACTACCCCTAGTCCTAGGGAGCTCCCTGGTGAAGCCTGGGAATCAGGTGTTGAACTGGTGTAGGCCTGATGAGGTTGTGTGTGGTTGGCTGGCATTGGTGCACTTAAATTAAACAATGACCCCAGGACGCATCTGGAATTGAGCAATAGTCTACTCAGTATGCCTTTCTGGTAAAACTTTTAAATAAATAAATAAATGATGGCTGGCCCGGTGGTGCTGAGGATTGAGGCGCTGGAGGCCACACTTCGTGCCATGCCAGTGACTCAGGTTTGGGAACGGACTCAGGTCATCAGGGGATGGCAGCGGAGGGAGTGGACTGAGCTTCCAGAGGACTGCTCTCCCCTCCCGGGGTGGGCTCTGGGGTAAGCCTCGCTCCATAGTGGCCCCTGGTGGAGACCAGGGACCCTATTGGTAGCAAGGCTCGATGCAACATTGGAGTCGGAGTGCCGGTGGACATCTGCACGATAGATGCGCTGATGTCAAGGGGAGCAACACATGAAGAAATACCCTGGTGGCCCAGTGTAGGTGAAGGGGGCCCGGAGACCTGCCCACATCCCGCTGCTGGACCTGACTCATTGGATCTCCCGACCCTTACCCTGGTCCCGCTGCTATCCATCTAATCACAGAAAGGCTGCCAGGGTGGGCGGGCCCTCCCGAGTGGGCGAGCCCTCCCAGGAGGTGATCGGGGGCTGGACAATCTGTGGGGCCAGGTGGGAGACCGATAGAGGAGGTTTCAGGCTGGGAGTAGCAGCAGCTGTTGTGTGGGTACCCTGGAGAGATGCCCTGGACCTCCAGAGAATCAAACAGAATTCACAAAAAAAAACAAAACATTAAACAATGACAATTTCAAGAAAACCCACAAATTGTAATCCTGGCCAGATGGCCTAGTCCCACAGCTTATAACTGTCTTGGTTACTCACAGTTACTCTAAGGCTGGCAGGCCTCCATCTCCAGCTGCAGTCCTGGCTGGATGTACTCGTTCCATTCTACAGTCAGATGTTGCATTTTTGATGGCTTCCTCAGATTTCCTCTGCTGGCTGCTCTCTGGCACCTCACGCAGGTTAAGCTGAGCTTTCACTCCATAGATATCTTGCTCTCTTGGGGTGTCTTGAGGATCTCGGGCCTCTGCAGCTTACTGAGGGCCAGCCTCAATGATAGGCGAACTAGGCAACTGCCTAGGGTGCCCATCAGTAGGGGTCACTGAAAAAAACAAAACAGTTTTATTCCATTTAAAAAAAAATGCAATCTGCATGAGTGCAAGGAAAGCAAATTCCCTCTGCGCCCCCCCCCCCGTGCCAACAGCAAGCAGAGCAAATCGTGAGAGGCCGATGGCTGGGTGCAGCTGCAGTAGTAGCCAATAGGAGCAGTTCTTGGCAGCAGGTGACAGCAGTTTTGGCAGCAGCACAGAGGGAGAATGAGCATGATCAGTGGTCTGAATAGTTGTCCAATGGGAGGATTACAGAGGGTGGCTGGGCCATCTTTGGCTCTCATTGGGTCGGCAGCACTCACTTCACTGGGGCCAGGCTCTGGACTGGGAGTCAGGAGTCAGAACATAAGGACTATTGGCCATCAGTCAGTAGATGCAGGCCACAGACAGCAAGGGCAGCAGGAACAGGAAAGGACTGAGTCGGCCCAGTGGGGCATGGGCCTGCGAGGAGGAGGAGGAAAGTTGGGAGCCGGGGCTCGGGGCAGGCCAGAGAGACAGCAGAAAGAAGTGGGTCCAGTGGTGTGGATGTGGACTGGTCTGCAAGGCAGCAGCAACTCAAGACGGAGATGAGTCAACTAACAAGGTCAGTGATGATTCTGAAGTAGCAGTTAGCTGAGTTAAAATAAATTGCTGACGTTTTTTGTTTCTTGTTCCCAAACTTCCCAGCCCTCATCCCCATCCCCAGTTCTAACTTCTCCCAGTTCCCCCACCACACGTTCTGCTGTATGCCATTGCCTACCAGAAAGAGATAAGGGACTTAGACAAAAAGACTGGAGTGGCACTAAACAAGAATGCTGCATGTCATTGCATGCTAGAAAGAGAAAGGGGGCTTAGACTAAAACAAAAGACTGGAGATGGAGAGGGAATGAATGTTCTCGTGGGCTGGCCTGTTTGGAATTACACTTGAGTTTCTTTATATCACAGTACTGAATCATACAGTACTGTGATACAAAGAGACTCAAAGGTAATTCCAAATAGGCCAGCCCAGCTGGACCATTCATTCCCTCTTCATCTCCAGTCTTTTGTTTTAGTCTAAGCCCCCTTTCTCTTTCTAGCAGGCAATGACATACAGCATTCTTGTTTAGTGCCACTACACATATCGGGGGTAAAACAGTATTACTAGAGTTAGGAAATTAACTGCCATTATGAATGCCATTTTTTTGGACGAAGGGGGAGGAATGAAGACTTAAAAAGAATTTCTGGGGGGGCGACATTTGTAAGTTCGCCTAGAGGTGCCACATACCCTAAGGCCAGCCCTGAACTCACCTTGCTGTGACAAACAGCATGATGGCATTAGGCCCCTCAGTTCAGTCTCCTTTCAACCCCTCAGGTCTGTCTCATAGAAAAAATCTATCTAACTGCATACTAAAACTCAGCAGCAGGGCAGCTTACATTCACAGGAAGATGCCTTCCGCTGCAGGCTTCAGTGACTCTCTCCTTCAATGCTGAGAGCTGCTGTCTTCTCCTTGGTGGCTGTATAAGTGCACTCTTTCCTCCAAAGTCTCTGCGTCATCCTCTTCTAACTCTTGCTGTTGAGGGATCTGCTTCTCTCCACTGTCTCAGCAGACCAATGACATGCTGGAAGAGTCCCTAGCGAAAACCCAGACAGACAGCCTCATGATTGGTCTAAACCTCCTATCAGTCTCCTGGGAGGATTTGCCAGGCTGTGACTTGATAGCTGATTTGCTCTCACTTTTGGGCAAATAATGAAGTCTTCCAGTGTCTCTAGACCTCTCTCATGGCTCTCTGGCAAACCTCTGAGCCTCACTGGCTGTTATAATGGCCTCTGACCCTAGTGCAGTGGTGAGAGGGTCAGAGGTGACTAAGATGGCCGCCACATTTGTAGTCTAAGGGCCACTGATTCCAAAGTCAATAATACCTGTAAATGCACTGGGTGCCAGTGTACCAATTGCTTTGTCCTTTAGTTGGAGAGGTAGAAACTAGGAACATGGGGATATATTGAAGTTTTGTGGCAGGAGATGGGGAGTTCCAGGGATTTTCCCTGACTGGAAAACCTTGAAGCCATTTGGTAGTAACCAATGGGAGTAGACAGTGTCATTGTGCATGTTCAAGCCCTGGAGTCCATAGGGAGCCTACTTTTCCTGGTTCAGTGTCAGGCTGCCAGGTACAGAGTGGCATGGTTTACCTCTGGGGCTGGATGGATACCATTGGAAGTTGGAGGGTATCCACCAATCCTGGCTCAGTGGCAGAGTGCCAGGGTTGGGGTGGCATGAAACTCCTTGCAGATTTTCCCTACCCATAACATCTGGGGGTAGAAGGGGTGGGTTTGGGCTGCTCTAGAGGTTCTGCAGGCAGGTCCGAGAGGGATTTGGTGGCCATGCTGTAGCTGAGCCAGATCCGTTTGAAGCTTTTGGAGGAAGGATGAAGGATAGTGGTTACTGGACACAGGTGCACCTTCACTGGACATCAGGTGACTAAATAGTGGGGTCCCTGCATGTCCGGTCCACCCTCTTGGTTCTGTCCAATAAGATTTCTGAGGGACTGTCCCTGGGTTGGGAGACCTCTGGGCAGGTGGCACAGGTGGTTGGGCAGTGGCATTGAAACATAGAAACACAGAATTTGATGGCAGATAAGGACCGCTTGGCCCACCTAGTCTGCCCATTTCCCTACCTAGTGGATAAGCTGCAGATCCTAGTTAACCAACAGTCTACTTTGCTCCTACTCCCCACTAGAATTTCCTTATGTCTGTCCCATGCATTCTTGAATTCCCCCACTGTTTTTGACTCTACGACCTCCTCAGGAAGGCTATTCCATGTATTCACAACCCTCTCTGTGAAGAAATACTTCCTCACATTACCTCTGAGCCGTCCCCCCCCATCTTCAAATTGTGCCCCCTTGTTTTTGCATATCTCTTTTTCTGAAAGATGCTACCCTCTTGGACTTTGTTGATTCCCTTGAGGTATTTGAAAGTTTCTATCATGTCCCCCCTCTCCCTCCTTTCCTCAAGGCTATACATCTTTAGTTCCTTTAGTCTTTCTTCATATGTCTTCTGATGCAGACCCTGCATCATTTTGGTTGCCCTCCTCTGAACAGCCTCCACCCTGTCTATGTCTTTGCAGAGATGGGGTCTCCAGAACTGTACACAGTACTCCAGATGTGGTCTTACCAACTGTCTGTACAGAGGGCCAACAACTTCCTGTTTTCTACTGGTGATGCCTCTCCCTATGCATCCCAGTATCCCCCCAGCCCTCCTTACTGCCTTCTCACATTGCTGGCCCACCTTTAGGTTGTCTGATATGACTACCCCAGGTCCCTTTCCATTTTTGTTGTTGTCAGTATCTCACCCCCCATTGTGTACTCTTCCCCTGGGTTTTTGTTTCCCAGGTGCATTATTTTGCACTTCTTTGCATTGAATCTAAGCTGCCATACATTTGACCATTCCTCCAACCTTGCCAAGTCCCTTTTCATCCTTTCCACCCCACCTTGCATATCAACCCTGTTGCAGATCTTTGTGTCATCTGCAAAGGGACATACTTTCCCTTCCAGTCCCTCTGCAATGTCACTTATAAAGACATTAAAAAGGACTGGCCCCAGTACTGAACCCTGCAGTACCCCACTAGTAACCCTCCTTTCTTCACTGTGGACTCCATTTACTATTACCCGCTGTGTCCTGTTGTCCAATCAGTGTTTTACCCAGGCTACCACCCTGGGACCCACTCCTAGGCTGGCTAATTTGTTTATTAATCTTTTGTGCGGGACTGTGTCAAATGTCTTGCTAAAGTCTAGGTAGGCCATGTCCACATCCCCTCCCAGGTCTACCGCTTTGGTCACCCAGTCAAAGAAATCAATTAGATTTATCTGACATGACCTTCCCGCTGTGAATCCATGCTGTCTTGGGTCCTGTGCCCCACTGGCCTCTAGGTACTCAACAATTCTTTCCTTCAGAAGTGATTCCATCATTTTCCTTACCACTGAGGTCAAACTGACAGGTCTGTAGTTTCCTGCCTCTGTCTTGCTCCCACTTTTGTGAAGAGGGGAATCACATCCACCCTCCTCCAGTCCTCAGGTACCACCCCATCCTCACATGATTCATTAAAAAGGGTAGTCAGTGGTGTTACTAGTTCTTCCCTTAGTTCTTTTAGAATTCTGGGGTGAATCCCATCAGGCCCCATTGCTTTATCCACCTTCAGTTTTAAGAGTTCTTTCAGAACCCTTTCTTCTGTGAAAGGACTGATATCAACCCCCCTATCCAGAGTGCTTCTATTGACTGGATTAGGTATTTCCCCCTGCTTTTCCATTGTGAATACTGAGCAGAAGTATTCATTCAGTATCTCTATTTTTTCACTGTCGCTCTCTGCCCAACCACCTTCCTCTTTGTTCAGCCTCAGTATCCCTGCCTTAGTCTTTCTTTGCTCCCTAATGTACCTATAAAAGGTTTTATCCCCCTTCTTTAACCAAGTTGACTATCTTTTCCTCAGTTTGGGCCTTTGCTATTCTGACTGCCTTACCCACTTCCTTCTGCTTTAACTGGTACAGTTCTCTGTCCTGCTCCTTCTGTGTTTCCTTATACTTCCTGAATGCTATCTTTTTCTCCTTACCTTCCCCGCCACTTCTTTTGAGAACCATAGTGTTTTTCTTTTTCATTTTGATTTGTTTATTTGCTTCACACAAAGGCTTGTTGCCTCTGTGATGGCGGTTGATGTTTCCCCATTGTTGCTCCACCCCACCTTCGTGCCTGTTTGCTAGTGCTTTTCTGAGGCACTCTCCCATTTTGACAAAATCAGCCCTCCTGAAGTCCAGTACCTTCACTTTTGTGTGGCTTGACTCTGCAGATAAGTTTATCATGAACCACACTGTTTGGTGGTCACTTGTTCCCAGATGGCTACCCACTTCAAGATCAGAGATCCTCTCTCCATCTCCATTTGAGAGTACCAGGTCTAAGACTGCTCTCTCCCGAGTGGGTTCCAAAACTAGCTGTCTGAGGCATGCCCCATGTAGGGCATCGAGAATGGCCCTGCTCTTGGATGTGGCTGCAGCAAAGGTGCTCCAGTCAACATCTGGCCTATTCAGGTCCCCCATCAGCAATATATGGCATTGATGTCCATGTAGCCACTCTAGCAACTAGGGAGACAAAAACAGGTTCTGGGATGGGACATCCCCTCAAGGGGACGTGCATCAATGGCTTTCAGTCCTAGAAGGTTTCCCTGAAGATGCCATGGGGGAAGGATGATACATGGACTGTTTTGGTGCAGAAGTAAACATGACGTTCATTAATGGGGACCCCAAAGGCAATACCTGCCTGAGGTAGCTGCATGACTAAGGTAAAGAGCATGCCTCCTATCCTTTAAGAATGGGATGAGGCTTGTGTGTGGGACAAAAGCGTCCACAAGAGGTACTGGGATCAGGGTGAGGTACAGTATCAGTGACAATTGTCTGAATGGAGTAACCGTAACTTATATCAGTTGGAGTGGTATGTAGGGGCACTGAAAAGAGCAGTAAGGGGTGGAAGAGTTCCATATAAAGCTCTGTGACCTTGGAACCCTGCATAGTAAGGGATCAAAGAGTTTCACGTAAAGCTTTGTGACCTTGAAACCCTGCTTGCGAGAAGCCTCTGCATGAACTTATTGATGGCATAAGATGCAGGGTGCCGACTCCAGTTGCACATAAAATGAATTGTAAAGTGCAAGGTACAAATGGCTTTAAACCCTAAATCCCCTAAGTAAAAGGGATCACATGTAAACTTTTAATCTGGTGTGGCATATGCTATTTGGTGACATCATGAACTGTTTCTGAGATGGCAAGCTACTGGAGGAAAAAAAGTCTGCGGACTTTGGGCTCCTGGCAAGTCATAACATAAACATACCCCTAGGCACAGGATCCCAGCAGTCTTCTGGTTTAAATGACAGACACTTTTTACTAACATCTTTCAGCCACCTTATGGTTTACCACCGCAGCTTGTCGTTTTTACTCCCACCCCTGTCATATCTTTGTTTGCATATGTTCATGGTATGTTTGCATGTGTGGGTATGCCTGCACACACTACCATCCAGTGTATGGTGGGGGGGCATACTCACATGGGCATTCCAGCTATGAGTGCACATCTATTTTCATTTTCTACAGATGTCTCTATTTTCTTCCCCCACATTTGTCACCTTTCAGCCTCCTTACTATGCCCTGTTAATTAGTTCCCACTCGAGGACCCCACAGCTCATTCACTCCCACTATGCCTTTTCATAGCCATCATCACCTTTTTGTTTCCAGATTCTATTCTTACCGTGCTTATTATCACTTTTTCTTCTTGAGCCTCCCCCTGTTTCTTTCCTTACATATATATCCCTTATTTCTCCGTACTTCTCCATTAGCTTTGCTTTTTATTCTTTTATATAATTCCTGAAGATGATCTATGGCCAAAATGTTGATTCTAACCCTATTTTCTATTTTCAGTGTGCACTTAATATTACAATGTTTTTTTATTCCTAGACACAGGAGTTGCCCTGGGCCCTTCCTGCCCCCCCCCCAAGAAAATGTGACACTCAGCAGCGCAGGCCGAAGGTGGGGTTGCACAGTCATTATATGAAAAGGCAGCTAAATAAAGCTGGACGAAAAATGAACAGTTTTAGGTGACAAGTAGAACAAACTATTTTAGAAACAGAATAATAAGGCAGAGGAATTCCCTACCAGAGGCCACTGTGTATGCGGATAGTGGGGCAACATTTAAGCCCAGGCTAGATACATTCTTGCTTTTTTTTCCCATAAAGCTTTTTGCCTTGTAGTCACTGCAGGCAGGCTCTCAGCCCTGCCCCTGACCCCTCCACCTGGCATCTACCTCCCCTGGACTCACCTGACTCAAAGACCCCCACAGACTGCCCCCGAGGTGGGGCTGGGAAGGGGAAGACCATCCTACCCCCACTCAGTGACTCTCATTCAGTGATGGGCTGGTGGTCCAGGTGGTGGTGCAGGCTGGGGAGCAGGCGGGCAGGGCTTCATGTAGTCTGAGCCATCCTTTTTCTGTTTTCCCTTCTGGTTCCCCTGCCATGACAGCACATAAGTGTGTGCATGTGGAGGTGCACACACACTACAGAACCACAGCCCCTTCCATTTATGTCGCTTGAGCACCAGCGCAAACCCCTGACCTCTACCTGGTGGCAGCCAAGGGCCAAGTCAGCATGCCTCCCCGCCCCAGGAGAGGAAAGCTTTTTGTTGGATGCTCGATCATCTCCCCCTGGTGAGCCCCTGGTGACCTGAGCTCTTCCTGAATCCAGGTCACCAGCATGATAGGAGGTAAGGTGCCCAGCACCTCTGCCCTCCACGCCACTGGGTCAGAGAGTCTTGCTTTTTACTTTCTGTTTAGGCATCTGTTTCTCTTTTCTCCACCTCTCCCTCCAGACCCCAAGGTACTCCCTCCGGTGGTACCCTCACCCTATTGGGATCCCAAATAATCCATTTAGCCACAGATTGCCCCCGGGCAGGTATGGGGTGGGATATACTCCAAACTCACTGACACTTTATCAGGAGGTGCACTTCTGTCAGGCAAGGCTCAGCTCTGGATGTACCAGGGACTTTCGTCTACAGGGAGGACTAGGCCTTTTTTCAGTGTTTCTCCCCTACCACTCAGAACTTCGCATATGTGGATGTCAAGGGGCTGTGTATATGCTGAGTGTGGTGCTGCTCTGATGTCAGTGGAGTCCCAACATCCCCTTGGCCCCCCAGCCACACTGCCATCTGTGGTCACCCAGGTGGGAACCTTGCAGTGATATATGCCCACTCTGGAGAAGGAGAACGTCCTATGGGATGCTCAGTTCTTCTTCATCTGACTGGCCCCCAACAACTTGGGCTTGTTCCTGAACCTGGGTCATTGGGGCCATGAGTGATAGCGCTTCTGCAGTGCTGATGGGCCGACCTTACATTCTTGTTTTTAAATCAAACTTTTTCTCACTCCCTAGCTCACCTGACAGATCCCCCCCCCCACCCAGTTGCTGACCTTCTCATGGACTTACCGGTAATCGACCACTTGCCCAGGACCCTGATAGTGGTAGGTGGCCTGTCATGGTGGTAGTACGTGAACCTGCGGTGGGGGTGTGAGGTGCTGGTCTTAAGGTGGGCCAGGGCTTTTCCCTCCAGCTTCTGTTTTTCTTTCCCAAAGGATGCTGGTGTGCAGTGATGTGCATACACTGCGGTGGCATGCATGCATTCCAGCATCAGGCAGCTGCCCCTCCCCTTGCTGTGGTCCTGCTGCTCTGTCTCCTGGCCTCTGCCAGGAGCCAGACAAACAGCTGAATGCCGTGTCTGTCCTCCCCAAGCTAGAACAGCTGCCTATGGCACGTTCAATCCTCCCTTTCCGGTCAGCCCACAAGCAACCAGAGACCATTCCACAACCTTGGTGGCTGACATAGTGAGCAGTAGTGCTACCTACCCCTGTACTAGCTGGCTGGTCCAGTCCTGATCCATTCTTGATGGATCACGAATTGTCGTCTACACCTATTGAGTAGATAGTGGGACACACTGAGTAGGCTCTGTGTCCTTCTGTCCAGATTGATGTAATGTAAGATGAGGGAAGAAAAAACACTTCTGGTGGCATTGCTGTTCCCAACAAGCTCACAGCATGGTATAGTGCCATGTGAGCAGGTGCTAATGCCGTTTGCACCAACCAGTATAGCAGCCTTAATGTGCACTGGGACAGTCTCATTGAGGACATGTGCTGCCCCCACATGTAACTGTGCACTTTCTCTGTGTATACCCCTAAATGGTGACTGTTTGTCTCCCATTATGTTCACTTCCTTTGCAACTAAAAATGAGGCCCCCAGCTTGGATGCACTGGGGTAGCACTTTGTCCTGCCCTGTGGGAGGACCTGGGTTCGCATCCTGAGCCTGACTCTCATGCCCCGGGCTGGAGGAATCTAGGGTGTGCTGCAGAGGCAGCATGCTCAGATTCCAGGGAGAGGGTGTCCCACACACTGCTGTCTGAGGGCCTCCTTCAGGGGGAGAGTGGAGTGGTGTAGATGTCAGTGGAGTTGGAGAAATGGGCAGAAGGCAAGCATGGTTGGTACTGTGGAGAAACAAAATGATTAACAAAAAAACACACACAAAAAAAAAACACTTCCCTCCTTGATTCATTCCCACCGAGTAAAGCAAGATAGAGTGTAGCCTACCTTGCAATAGCTGTGGCAAAGGTCAGAGAAAAGACTTTTATTTGTGGCCTTTGTGCTACATGGGATGAGTGGATGAGAAGCCGGACTTATTCCTGCCCTTTGTAGTGGGTGAGACAAAACAAGCAGATTAAAGTGAAGCTTTTTATCTCTGGCCTTTGTATCAGGTAAAGGCAATAGAGGGACTCAGCAGGCACACTCTGGAAGCCCAGCCAGCCTACTGTGCAAGACAGGAAAGTAGAGCAGCTAGAAAACATCATATTTGGCAGCCCCTCTGTTGGGGAGAAGGAGCTGATGGGGTACCACTGGATGCAGACCCCTCCCTGATGAACTGGAGGGGACCAAGGATAGAGCTGAGGAAGGCCTCCATATTCCATTCATTGGGGGCTGAATGTGAGGACTGCTGCTGCATGTAGTCAGTGTGGTGCGGTGGTTCGAGCACTGAATTATGAACTAGGAAATATCAGGTTCAAAACCAACCATAGTCACCATATTACTGTGCGACCTCGAGCAAGTTGCTGTCTTTCCTGCATTTTACAGGTACTACACTACTTTTCTTCTTGCTTGTAAAGTGCCTTGGGATACAGTAAGTATGAAAATAGCAATATATGAAGGCAAATTCTTCTTCTTCTTCTTCTTCTGCCTGCTTTAGCTTTAAAATTGGGAAACCACGAGGTTACATCTGCATTGTGTTGCATCTGCATTGTGCTATCCTAGAGAAACTGTACTTTAATAAAAGAATTCCTTTTGTTCTCTTCTGTTACTTCTCATTTACAATTGACAATAGACAAAATATTGCTACTATGAACCTTAATATTGATGGTGTAGTGCAATGTGATGTGGTATGGTGACTCATGATGTGGTGCAATGAGTGTGGTGTGGTGTGTATGGTGTGTTGTGTTGTGGTACATTGCAGTGTGGTGTGGAACAGTGTGGTGCAATGTAGTGTGTTCGTTTTATGGTATGTTGTGGTGTTGCATGCTGCCGTGCAGTGTGGTGTGGAACAGCGTGCTACAGTGTGTTGTGGTGTGGCACAGTGCATTGTAGTACAGTGTGGTGCTGTGTGGTATGTAATCAATAAGCCACAATGGAGTATGGGTTGTTGCCTGATAAATGCATGGCCCCAGGTGTGCGCTGAATGCCTTTAGCACCTGGGGAGTGCATTTATCAGACACACAACGCACACCCCGGAGTCGCTTGTTGCACTTATAAAACGGGTTGTCAACAACAAAAAATTGTTAGAAGAATAAATAAAAAAAAAGTTTTAATGTCTTTGTGTTTTTTTGTTTTGTTCATTTTTCAGTCAAGGGAGGCCCTTACTGTGTATACCACAAGATGGTGCTCTAGAGTCATTTGCCTTTTTCTGAGCCCCTCTGCGCCCCCTTCCCCACCAGCACCACTGTAGCTGCAGTATGTTGCTTCATCCCCACACACCAGTACCGCCATAGCTGCAACATGTTTTATGCTGTCTGTTGCACCCCCCCCCCCCGGCACCAGCACCTCTTTAGCTGCCTTGTGTTGCGTCATCACACCCCCACCAGCACCACTGTAGCTGCTGTATGTTTTATGCAATCTCTGTATGTTTTAAAATAAACAATAACTATTTAGCTCTGTGAATTAGGAGCTTTGACTGACTTCGGGTTCTGTGGCAGTGCTGACCAGGAACGCTGAGCTGCTCGAAAGCCGCTAGCCAAGCAGATTTCTGTTGCATCATGGTCTGTTGTATTTTTTTTTATAACTAAAAAATTGTCTGTAGCCATATTGGTCCTAGTACACTAAGATGCACAAAATAGGTGATTTGATACCTTCTATCGGACCAACAAAGATTTCCAAAAAACCCTTGAATTTAAACTTTCAGACCTACAGGTCCTTCTTCAGAAAGAGAATGGGAATAAATAGAATTTTGTAATAGTTCCAGTTTGGGGACAGTACTGACCAGGAGTACAGTGAAAGCCGTCATGGTTATGAGTCACTATCAGATGCTCTAATTAGCAATGGGAGTGCAGATGGAGCGAAGGAATATACCATGTTATTTAAGGAAAAAATCTGATTTAAGTGCTTCCATGTAGAAAAGGACTTTATGAAGCGTGGGTATGAGTGGGCAGTGGCAGTAGGCTGGCTGACACAAGCGGGTATGCAGTCTGGTAAGTCAGAGGGGTCTGAGCATGGTGCAGACAGACAAGTGCAGTGAGAGGTGGCACCAGAAATCCCAGTCCTGCAACAAACAAACAAACAGAAAAATGTTCACAAAAGCTACTGGAGGTTAGTTTGGCCATTTGTTTTAAGTGTGTTATTAATGTTCACTGGGGACTTACACTTTGGTGTGTGATTTTATGTTTGGAAATGTTTACAAACTGAGTTACTGAGTTAGTGCAATTACTTGTTGTTAACAGCACTGACATGGCAGCCAGAAATCTTTTTTCAAAAGATTCTGGCAGGCATGGATATGAGCCATGCGCTGCATTCTGGTTGTCAGAAAAGTGCCTCCCTCAGGGTTGTCACTCTAAAAATGCACACATTGCAGTGGCTACTAACCAATCAGGACACAGTGTTTTCCCTACTCGTTTTATAAAGTGTGTATGGTACACTGAGGGGCAGTTCAGTGTAGTCTGGTATGATGCGGTGTGGCGTAGCACAATGTGGTGTCGTATAATGCAGTGTAGGGTAATGCACTGGGCTATGAAGGGTAGTATAGTAGGAGTATTGTGGTGTGGTATGGAGTGTTATGCAATGGCATGTTGTGTAGTGTGCTGTGGTGTGGCGTGGTGTGGTGTGTTACGATATGTTTTGGTGTGGCATGATGCGGTGCAGTGTGGTACTGAGCAAAGCTGCACTCCTGCACACATGACCCAGTGTTCACCTTTGCTGAGGAGTTGCCTGTTACCTATGAAGCCTCAGCACCGGCTGTTTTATGATTATGTAGCTGATCCAAGAGTAATCTTGAGACCATGCTTTCATCTGATCTCATACATGCATTACTCCATGCTGACTCTATTTTTCAGATATTGCTCTAGAAAGACAGTTTTTAATTAAAGAAGAATTTGGATCTGTATAGCATTTTTCTTATGCACAGCATTTTAAAGCACTTTACAAGCAATAACAGCCACCAGGACTCTAAACTCATCAAACATCACCTACAGCTAGACTTTGCAAGGGCTGAAGAATGGTTCAGTGCCCACAAATTAATCCTGAACTTCAGCAAAACCAAGGCTATGCTATTCAGCAGTGTGCATAGCAAACAAAAAATCTAGTCCTTCACCATCAAGAATGGCTCTGAAGTCCTGCTTGAGCAGGTCAAGCAGTTCAAATATCTAGGGATCATGTTGGATAACTTCCTCTCCTACAGACACAACATTGAGAAGGCTGCCAAGGCCATAAACATTCAAATTGGAATGCAACATAGGCACAAGCATCGTATGTCTTCTGATGCCCTGTGACTGGCAAACCACAGCTCAGTCACCTCCATCATCGACTACGGATTAGCCATCTATGGCTCTGCCTTCCCTACTACCCTCTGTAGGATAACGGTGGCACTTAATAAAGCCTGTAGACTACTCATTGGCGCTGCCCGTTTAACTCACACGTGTGACCTGTACACCCAATCTGGATTGCTCCCGCTCCTTTGTAGGATCCAGTATCAGACCTACCTGTTAACAAAAAAGTGCTCCTAAGCCTCATGCCACCAGGTGTCGAAAAGCTCTTAAACTCGCTCTGTACCTCTCAGTGCACCCGTAATGCCAGCAGTCATACCTTCCAGGATCCCAGATATTGGACCTCCAAGGGACAGAGATTGCTTGCCTACAGGGCACTACACTGCTATAATGCTCTCAATGGGATATCCTGACTACTCCCAAAATTGGCCCCTTCAAATGGCTGCTCTGGGAACACCTCACCTCTTCCAGTAGCTGCAACTGTTTCACATAAGAGCACCACCTCCCTAAGTACTCCTGACTATCCTGCTCGCAATGCTCCTCTCCAATAAACTTCTACTTGCTAGTCTACCTGTTCATCCCCTCCGCTCCTCCACTCACCCCACCCCATCCTCACCAAGACTAGCATTTCTAGCACCCCTGTCCCCTACCCTCTACCCAGCTAGCACTTTTCACTCCCTCCTCCCTCCTCCCTCCTTGACAATGGCCTTCTAGCCTGCCTACTCCTACTGGGTCTCCCTTCCCTACTGTTCTTCCCCACAAATGCCATCACACTTAGTCTACCGAAGCTCTGCTTAGTTCTCAGTCTCAGCCAGTCTCCCCACATTTGTTACTGGTTTTTGGCTATACTCCCACCTTACCTGAGTAATCTTGTATAATATATAATGATGTTCACCCTTGTATGTTCTCTACCATCTGTGTAATTTCTCTATAATTTTGTAATGATGTTCACCCTGTTTGTCTACCAATGTTTTGACATGGAACCTTTGTAAATGAGCTGTTCTTGCTCAAAGGTGTTTAATCCAAGAGTTAAATAAATAAAAAATAAAGAGGTATGGGTAGCACAGTGACTATAAGCATGTAGGGGTAGCCAGTTCACTCAACATCACCCACGCAGTCATGATCAATTGCCTGAATTGGTTTTATTGGGAACAGAAATGCTGGAAATCCCTTACTCTTGTAAAAAATGTCTCTAATGTCCACTTGGACACCCACCATGACAGCAGCAGAAATGGGCAAAAGGACCTCAGTTTAATAAATCATCCAAAGGATGGCACAACCCAGCAGTACTGCCCCCTTAGTACTTACTGCACTGGAGTGCCAGGGTTTTTGGGCCAAGTGGCAGATGCACGATCAAATGAGGTTCATTTCTGATGTCAGCTGGAATATGTACTGTTGTCATTTTGTTTTTCAGTGTCTACTTCTGAGAGCCTGCAGGTGCCAGGATTCAGTAACTGAACAGATCCGGCATTAGAAGAGATTTGCACAGCAACAGATGCACCAAGCCTGATGCCCTTAATCCCACAGCGTTCTTCCTCCTCTGTGTCACTCAAGCAGATTCCCGAGTTAATCTAAACCACACAGCCTTCCCCCCATGAACATGCTTGTCTTATAAGAAGGACCAATTCTCACAGTAAACCAGCAGTGACTGTTTTCTCTTCAGCTGACTATCCCTTGTACTCTTCGCACCTTTAATACTTACTGGCCATGTCTCAGTAACATCAACAAACCTTTACACTTGGTGGTAAATCTTCCTTTTCTGCTGCCCCTGCCACCTGGATAGCTAACCTGTCTCTTTTTGTACCTTCTAAGACCCCAGAGCAACCTGCTTCTTTGGGCCCCTCAAGTCCCCTCCGCCTGCTGGATTTACCTGCCACTGCTGCTCATTATCTCTCGGCTCCCTCAGCTCCTCTGTCAGGCTCATGAGGTCCAGAGTATCCCCATCTCTGGTGGGCACCCACCTCCTCACTTTTTAAATCTAAGCTAAACAGCAGTCTTTTCTTCCTTGCCTTCCATTCCCAACTCTCTCTCTCTCCCTCTCTCTACCCAGTTTGTGTCAGCTGACTGTTGCAAAATACCATGATGCTGGAACTGTCTTGCATGTAGTATTTTAAAGGGACTGCGGAATCCTCTCTTGTTTTAACTAATTTAGTTTGCGGCAGCCGTTTTAAATAAGGTTGAGTATGGAACATTCTGGCTCTCATGTGTGCTAATCAGACCAACAGAAAGAATCTGGGTTTCAAACCAAGTAATTTCCATAATTTGGATACTAAACACACGCACATTTGATGTTAATTACTTATTCATATTTCAAATCTCTGGAACCGTTTGTTCTAAGAAGAGGTTATTTTTGGTTCTAATTCAGCAGTCTGGTTTTAATGGGTTCCTTTTTCCTGCATGTTATTAGAGGCCACTGTATATAGTACTATATCTTCCTGGGGCTGTCTTCAAAATAAGAATTGTTTCATGCATGTTCTATGGGTACGAGAAGCATGGCATGAAGCTGAGTGGTTCTGTCATTTAAAGAACTCATGTGAAAATACTTTACACATTAGTACTTGTTTGCATTGCATTTTTATTATTGTCCTTTTTTTTTTTGTTACTGTCTAACTAGCTGGCCCCTTTTGCCGTCCGCCCCTCTAACACCACCACCCACCATCTCTGGAACTTACTGAGACCTAAATGTTTGTCCACTGATTGCCCCTTGTGAAAGGGTTGTTGGG
This sequence comes from Neoceratodus forsteri, assembly GCA_016271365.2. Lineage (NCBI taxonomy): Eukaryota > Metazoa > Chordata > Ceratodontiformes > Ceratodontidae > Neoceratodus > Neoceratodus forsteri. The sequence continues at coordinate 428,736,575 of CM028138.1, forward strand.
GGGACCCTAAGCCCCTGCAGACGCCTTGCTTGGTCAGGTGGCCCCCCCTGTGCCCCCCAGTAGGGGCTGCGGAGTCTGCAAGAAGCTGCAGGGTTATCCTACTGCAGTCAGCGAGTATTTCCTTGTTTTTCTCCCTCAGTCCCCAGGATGGTCTGCAGAGTTGATGGCTTGATATTCTGCTGGCAAGCATGCTGACAACTACTGTCAGGGAACATCCCCCCCCTTAGCTGCTCTCACTCACATCACTACCCATGGTTACCTAGGTGACGATGTTGCAGCGACGCTCACTGTCCTCACTCCCCAGAGGAGCAGAGCATCCTCTGGGACTCTCGATTCAATTCTTCTCCCCCCAGTAGGCTCTGACAACCTGGGTCCATTCCCAAACCCAGGTCACCAGTGTTGTGAATGATAACGCTATTGCAGCACAGATGGGCCGGCTATTTTTATTCCCGTCTTAAGAAGCAGGGGGAAGGCCTGGTAGTCTTAGAGTTCCTTTTGACTTCAGATTACTATGTTACCCTGCAGGAGTCAGTGGACCTGATGGACCTAGAGTCCCTTCTAACCTTAAATTACTCTGTACCTTTGTTACACTGCGAGGAGAGGGGTGGGCACAATGGACCTAGAATTCCTTCTGCCCTCTAATTATTATGTTATTGTGCTATGTTACTCTTATTTCAATGACAGGGACTCAGAAACATATTAATATATAAAAATCCATTAGGATTTTAATTTTGTCAAAACAATAAAAATGTAACTTTTAATTTTCTTTTGAAACAAGCAGTGTTTATCCCTTGAGCACTCTGGTTGCTATGATAACCATACGGCCAGCACAAGAAACAAACAAAGGAGCTCTTTAACTGGTTCAAATGCATAATGGAGTTATAGGGCTGATCACAGTGTTGTCAGTGGCGGCTTCTGCTGTTGAACTGTTCTGCTGGTTGGCAAGAAAAAATGCTGGCGATCTTAGGCCCTGTCCACACTGCTCCTCTGTAACGTTACAGAGTGCCCAAACCGTTACCGCAACGGTTTGCGTTTACACCTGTAACGTTACAGAAGGCGTTTTCGTAACCGTTGTGGAAACCACATATGAGGTGCTTTCAACAACGGTTATGAAACTGGTTATGCCTTGGTAACATTACCGGGCGTAGTGTGAACGTGTGGCACCGGTCCCCTAGCGCAGCGTGAGCTGCATTGTGGGATCGGGTCCATGGTAAAAGTTGCCCGGCTCCAAAAGTGTGGACTGGCGGTGCCGGTCCTGTAATGGACACCACGGCAGTGTGGACACACTGCATCGCTCCCCGGTTGTAACGGTTTCTATCCGTTACAGGGTCTGAGCGGTGCAGTGTGGATGGGGCTTTAGACTGCCCCAGCACCCTTTGACAAAGATTCAGGAGAGTCGAAGCACTGGGGCAGTTTTGGAAAGAGGTAGCCAGGTGGTCAAATAGAGGTAATTTACCTGAAAAATTTAAAAACTGGGTTCAGCTCGTTTGTGTTGACTTTTAATGTTTAAAGAAACTTAGCACTCCAGCTATCTTGTGTGGATCTCATACTTGCTCTTGAGAGTGCACAGCCGTGTTGAGTGTAGCAGTTTTGGAGCCTTGGGAATGAGCCCCCCGTTGCCGCAGCACTACTTGCTGTTTGAGTAGTGCAGCTGCCTTATGTGCAATTTTACATCAATTCATTCTTTTTGCCAGCCCCATGTACAGTAGGTGTCTTGATGATGCATTATTTATGTCCCTAATTGGTCCTTTAATAGTGAAAGTGCTTTAGCATTGTTTTATGGCTGGTGCTTAGCCCAGGTAAGACATATGTGTTCTGAGTAGTTATGGGAAGCAGGTGTCGGCCCCCAAAGGTGGTCTCAGTCTCCCAAGGTTACTGTCATTTTTTTTGGGGGGGGGGCAGCTTGAAGCAGTGAGGATAATCTGGAGTCTAGGAGTGATGCTTGGTGAACACCTATCACTTGAGACACGGGTATCAGCAGCCATCAAAAGTTGTTTTACCATCTAAGAAACACTGCCAGACTGCACCTCCTTCTTGATGCTGCAGACATTGGTACAGGCCTTTTTGGTGCCCAGGTTGGATAACTTTAATGTGCTTTACAAGGGCTTACCTTGTGGTCAGTTGCACTGCCTGCTGCTAGTCCAGAATGCAATGGTAAGGTTACTGACCTCCACTCAGAGGTCAAAGCATAATACCTTCAAGGTTTGCTTGATGGTCATGAAGGCCTTCAATAATCTGAGTCATCTCCTGACTACATTAAAGCTCTCCTCTTCCCAATCATGTACTACATGTCACCCCTCCAGTCCTCCAGGGAGAACTTGCTGGAGGTTCCACTTGCTGGTCTTAAATCATATGGAGACAGGGCCTCTGCAGTGGCAACACCCTGGACACGGGATGTGTACCACAGGCCTGGAGAATGACCCATGTGGTGCCCATCCACAAAAGTAGCCCAATGGATGAGCCAGGAAGTTATAGGCCAGTGACACTCACATCGATCGTGGGAAAGCTCATGGAGACCATACTAAAAGAGAGACTAGTGAGCTTCTTAGAGGAGTGATCATTACGAGGAGCATGAACAATTCTGCTCAGTGCAGGAAGGTGGAAGCAAAACTCAAGAAACTAGTGGGGTGTATTGCAAGAGGGATCTCCTCCAGAAGGAAGAAAGTTATCCTGCCCCTGTATAGGTCATTGATCAGGCCCCACCTGGAGTACTGCGTGCAGTACTGGTGCCCATTCCTGAAGAAGGACATCAGACTGTTGGAGGGGGTGCAGTTAAGAGCCACAAAGATGATCAAGGGATTGGAGAGCAAGCTTTACGAGGACAGGCTGGGGGAGTTGAATATGTATTTACTGGAGGAGAGTGGGGATAAGGGGGATATGATCGAGAGCTTTGAGTATCTGAAGGGGATAAACAAGACCAACACAGAAGGGATTTTTCAGATGAGAAAGGGGAGGGACATGTGAGGGCATGGACTGAAACTGGAGGGTTTAAGATTCAAGAGGGAGATGAGGAGACATTTTTTCACAGAAAGGGTGGTGGACAAATGGAACACTTTATCAGATGAGATAGTGTCCTGTAAGACAGTGGACAGTTTCAAGAGGGGTTGGGACAGGGAAAGGTAAAGTAATGTCTCATCACTGAAATCTTTGTATTGTTTGTATCACTGCCTGTATTAAGTATGTTGTATTTTTGTTTTTGTCGTTACCTTGACGAGGTGCCTTTGTAAACGAGTCTCTGACTCAAAGGTTGCAAATCCAAGTTACTAATAAATAAAAAATAAATAAAGGGATACTGGTGTAACCCCCCCCCCTGCAAATGGGGGTTCCCAAAAGTCTTCCAGGAGCTTGCCTGAATGCTCCAAGTCTGGGCTGTTTAAATGTGGTTCCAAGTGAGTGCTAGTTGAGCCTCCACGTACTGTCTCTTTAAGAGCTGTCTGCTGGCAGACTTATTTATTTATTTATTTATTTATTAGCTTTTGGTAACCGGGTAAGTGCGCTAGGCAACAATCCTGCCTATTTTCAGGCACGACCCGGGAGAGCACAGGACATTGGTACAAATATTACAATAGTACAACTTAAATTCAAAGAAAACATAAGGTAACAATAATAATTTAACATCATACACAGTGGATAGAACAACAAAACTGGTACGTAGGATACAATACACATTAAAAGCAATATTGTAGCAAGAAATTAATTAATTAGTTTGTATGGGTGGATTGTGTATTTTATGCTCGAATCCCACCCGGGCTGCTGTCAATTCGCTCAGTTTCTGCCGTTGCTACATGTGCAGAGGGAGCCTTGTTGAAAGATATAACTGTTTGCCAGAAATCATTTAGAGTGACTGAGAAAATGTAGTTTGTCTAACCTGTCTTAATTTCAGCACAAACTGTTTCAGTGTAACTCTTTCATTTTGGTCCTGAATAGCTGACTTGGACCAATCAGTATGATTGGGAGACCCTAAAATGGAGCCTGTGGATGAATCGGAACTTGGACTCTCAATTTTGAGCCAGCCACAAGGGGATTGTATGGACAGTGAGTCAATGTAGTTTTAACCTTGGCGCCTTTTTCCACCAACAGAGGGAGTCTTATTGTGAGTGACAGCTGAACCAGCTAACAGAATGGTGTGGAGCTAAAGGAAATGCCCTGCTCTGTGACTGGAAAGATTAGATCAGTTGTGACTGTGAAGACAGAAGGAGCTCTGTGCTTCTGCGGTGTATAGTTTCGTGCAGGAAGCGTGTGTGAGGCCCTGAGTTTCGGTCAGCAGCCTTTGTGAGTGCCAGTTTGGACTGAATCCGAGTTGTGAGGAGAAAGAAGTACTAGAAGTGTGGAAACCAGGCTCACCCTGTAGAAGACTGGAGAAATTGCTGAACCACTCTCGGTCTGTCAGGAACTTAAGCTGTTGTGTGTGCTCCCGGGTATTTTGCAGTAATTGCGATTGGGATCGAGGAGCAGTCTGCCTGGTATAGTACTTTCCTTTTTACATATGAATGTGCGTAGTGCTTGTGGGGAATCACTATTTCCAATCCCCAGTGCTGTGTGCTGTGTGTTGAAGCTGGAAGCAAACCCCAGCTTGTCTCGGACTAAATCTGTTTGCTATCAACTGCAGTGGGGTCCAGTCACAAGGACTTTGTCCCTATGCCTTGTTGTTCTGACAATCCAGAAGAACATCCACCATCCGGTTCTCAGCTTGGGTATTGTGAGTACAAGTCAGGGTATTCCCCTGCAGCCTGTTTTCAATCACAAGTGTGTCATCTAATTCTTGTTGTTTCACTGCTTCATGGACTGAGCCATCCAGCTCCGGATTACAATTGGGTGTTGTGCATATATTTTCTTCTACAGGGCCCTATCCATCTGCACCTGCTGGCCAACTCCAGGCTATGGACCTGGCTGGCCCCCCAAACCTGGGTACCCAGAGTGTGACTTTTCAGCCCTGTATGTGTGCACAGTACTGTAATTTAATGCCACCAATGAACCTGATTTCCCCCTCCCGTGTTACTACCCCCTAAATAAATCAGATTTGATGTTGTTATACTATATACTGTCTGTGGTGTTGGTACTTATGGAAACAGTATTGTGTTTTGCTGTGTATGTTGTTTAACCTTATTTTACAGGGGATCCTCAGAGACGTGCTGCAGAATCAGTCTCGACGGTAAGTGGTATCTATATGAGTAAACAGTGTGTCTACGTGGGGTATTGGGGCTGTAACTCCGGTGTACCGTGTGAGCCACTAGAGGGAATAAAAGGGGGTCTCAGTGTCCCAGAGGACTGTGACCAAGCTAGTCTAACCACTACAAACCCTGACTTCTGGGTGGAGGCACCCGCCATAGGACCTAGGCCCCTCAACCTGTCTGTAGTCAAACAGGCAGGGGTAGTAGCCCTTGGGATAGCATCACCTAGGGGTTACACTGGGAAGGAGAGGCACAAAGGGCAGCTGCGTGATGAGGGGCTAGCTGCACACTCGAGCAGACTCGATAGACCATGAGGCCTGCTTCTGCTGGCAATTTCATAATTGTGAAACTTCTTACGACTGTATATCTGCAGCAGCTCCTCACTGGAGAGTTTTAAAGAATGCCTTAAAGACACATCTGTGTACCTTGGCTTTTAATGCCTGATTTTAAAGTTACATCAGTGATGAAAGTGAGCAGGAACATGCAGGAAATTCTTTTGTAAGAATTTCATTTCAAATATCAGTAGGAAGAAGTACAGGAACTCTGTTCCTGCTGCAAAAAAGGTGCAGGAACTGAGTTCCTGCATGCTCCTAATCTCCGCAAAGACATAGACAGGATGGAAGCTGTCCAGAGGAGGGCAACTAAAATGGTGCACAGGATCTGCACCAGAAGACATATGAAAAGAGACTAAAGGAGCTTAATATGTATAGCCTTGAGGAAAGGAGGGAGGGGGGGACATGATAGAAACTTTCAAGTACCTCAAGGGAATCAACATAGTCCAAGAGGGTATCATCTTTCAAAAAAAGAGGTGTGCAAGAACAAGGGGTCACAATTTGAACATGGGAGGGTGGCTCAGAGGTAATTTAAGGAAGTATTTTTTCACAGAGAGGGTTGTGGATGCATGGAACGGCCTTCCGGAGGAGGTTGTGGAGTCAAAAACAGTGGTGGAATTCAAGCATCCATGGGACAGTCATAAGGCAATTCTAGGGGTTGGGGGTAGGAAGAAGTAGGCTGCTGGTTAACTAGAATCTGCAGCTTATCCATTAGGTAGGGAAATGGGCAGACTGGGTGGGCCAAGCGGTCCTTATCTGCCGTCAAATTCTATGTTTCTATGTTTCTATAATGACAATTTCTGGGCCTATGACATGAGATCAGTGGATTCCATCACACAGTCTGACTTGCAGAACAATTTAATTTGTTTTAGAAATACTTTGACATCTCTGACTGGATGCACCAGTAGCTAAATGGATATGTCTGGATTGAAAGAAATATAGAAACATAGATGTCGACAGCAGGAAAAGGTCCAACGGCCCCTCGATTCCCAAAAGTTATCCTTCAGAGCGAGGATCTTAATTCTGATTTTCATTTGTGCCAATGTTTGAGTTCCTGTACTTTCTTGTTCACCAGTTACACCACTGAGTTACATTGTAATTATTGCTTTTGATGTTACATTGTGTATGATGTTTTATTTGTCTCCACATCACTTCTGTTAATTGTACGCTATGGATAGCACCCCAAGCCTATGCGAAAGGGTGCTAAACATGTAAATCCCCCGGGAATAGGGGCATCATTATAATGCATTGGGACATGCACCAGTTGGGATAAGTGGTTGGAAGATTTCATCCAACCCTCCCCATGGACTGTGGCCATCAGCATACCCCTAGACACCAGGGAGGGGGTGGGCTACAGCATGGGGGCTTGTCTGTCGATGTGTTTTTGAGTTCTTGTGGCCTACCTGGACCCCGACAATGGTGCTGGGCGAAGTTGCGTGATAGTTTGGAAGTTTTACATTGAACTGTTGTGCAACTAACTTAGTGCTGTGAACGGAGGAAATTCACGCCTTTTGGTGAACTGTGGGGTTCCAGAGGGTCTGCTGTATGGGGATCTCATGCCTGGCCCATGTGAGTCCCATACAAATGGGCTAGGGTGAGAATTATGGATTGGACTGATTAACTTTGTGGAGTGGGGCTTATGTTCCCTGTTGCTTCCTGCTTGTGTTTTGGGAAAGAGGACCACCATCCAAGTTGGGGATCACAGCGGATTTGGCTACTGTTACTGCTATCTTGGTTTTGCCTTTTGGATTGTGTGAGTTTTTTGGATCAAAATGGCACAAGTGCCCTCAGCATCTGATGTCACCATGCCTTCAGAAATGGTCCAATGGATGTAGGAGCTGGTGGGTAAATTGACTGCGCCAGCGACATGTGCTGTGTGCCACAGTAAGGGCACTGACGGGGCACTGCTCCCTGTGTGTGATGTATGCCAAGGTACCAGCTCATCTGGTTTTGGACCCAGTCAATCCATCACCTCCCTGACTTTAGGTGACACTAACTTGAGAGGATTGTGCTGCTCGTATAGACCCTTTATCCAAAATTAACTGTTCACCCTTTCTCATTCACAAACTATAAATGGGATTTTAAATGAGGAGTGCTACGGTATATGGCATACATCAACAAAAACAAATCAGAGCACACCCTGAACCCCCCCACAACAGAGGTAAATGCAACATTAAACATATTTTTTCAGTCTGGATTGGCAACTTACTAATTTGATTTCAAAAGTAGTGGGGGTATCTTGGTGGTATTCACTTCAGAGTCCTGCTGTGAAGTCACCCATACGAACATACGAATGTGCCAGCAGAAACAGACCACCTGGTATATCTAGGTCTGCTCGAGTGTGCAACCAACACCCCAAGTTTGCAGCTGCCCCCCCCTCCCCTTTGTCATCCCACTGCCACCACCCACCTCCCCACTCTCACTCTTCCCTGTTCCCTGTCCCATGCCCTTTTGAAGCTGTTCACAGATTTACATGATACCACCCATTCTGGTAGGGCATTCCATTTTGTTGCCACCCTCTCTGTGAAATAGTGTCTCCTCATTTCCTTCCTAAATCTTCCCCATCTATTCTTAGCTCATGCCCCCCTGCTGACCCTCCCCCTCCTTAACTTAAAGACCCCATCTGCCCCATCCTTATTGATTCCCCTCAGATACTTGAATGTCTTTATCATGTCCCCTGTCCGTCTCTGTCCTCCAGGGTGTACATATTCAGGTCTCCCAGCCCTGTCATAGTCTCCCCTCCATTCCACATATCATCTTTTGCCCTCCTCTGCACCCTCCAGTAGCCTGATATCACGCTTTAGGTATGGCCTCCAAAACTGCACACAATACTCTAAGTGAGGCCTTACCAGTGACCTGTAGAGGGGCAAGATCACCTCTCTTCACCTGGATGAAAACCCCCTTGCTATGCACCCCAGCATTTTGTTCACTTTTGCAGCCACTCTCCTGCACTGGGCAGTGTTGTTCATGGTCCCTGTTATCATTACCCCGAGGTTCTTCTCCTCCTCAGTGATCCCCAGCTTAACCCCCCCAGCCAGTATTCTGTTCTTGGGTTCTTCACCCCAAGGTGCATAACCTTACACTTCTTTGCATTGAACCCTAGCTGCCACCTCTCTGACCACTCCTCCAGTTTGCGTAGGTCCCCCTGCAGATACTTCCATCCCTCCTCTCCATTCACCACTGCTCCGATTTTGGTGTTGTCAGTGAACAGACTTACCTTGCTCACCACCCCATGTGCAATGTCTGATATGAAGAGCCCAAACAATACTGGCCCCAACACAGAGTCCTGTGTCACCCCACTTGTCACTGGCCTTGGAGTTGAGAGTTCCCCTCTTACCACCACCCGTTGCAGCCTGCCACTCAGCCAGCTTGTAATCCAGTTCATCTTTTTGGCCCCTACCCCTACACCAGTTAGCTTCTCCCCAAGCCACCCCCTGAGGCACCGAATCGAAGGCCTTGCTGAAGTCCAAGTAAAGAACATCCACTGCATGACCCTTATCCAACTCACCTGTCACCCAGTCATAATATTGCATGAGGTTGGTTTGACAAGACTTCCCTGAAACAAACCCATGCTGCCTCACATCCTGGAGGCCATTGTCCTCTAGGTACGACACCAGTCTTTCCTTTAGTATCATTTTCATGAGTTTGCACACTATGGAGGTGAGACTTACTGGATGATAATTACCCAGTTCATCCCTTGGCCTGCTTATGTGTGATGGTACTACATGTGCCATCCTCCAGTCCAGTGGCACACATCCCAACTCCAGTGAGGTGCTGTACAGATCTGCCAGCAGCTTCGCTAATACTTTTGCCATCTCCCTCAGCATCCTGGGGTGGATACCATCTGGCCCTGGTGCCTTGTCTACCTTCAATGCCCTCAATCCCTCTAGGACTCTACTTGCCTCAATTCTTCCATCTGTCCCCTCCTCTCCCTGTCCCCACCCTCCCAGCCCATGCTGGTAGTAGTTCCCCCCTTTCTTCTGTGAACACCGAGCAAAAGTATTCATTCAGTGCTTCTGCCTGTTCGGCCCTCTTTTCCGTCCACTCCCCTCCCCTTTTTATCCTCACTATTGTCTCCTTGCACTTCCCTTTCTCCCTGAAGTATCTGAAAAAGTCTTTCTCCCCCTCATTAATTCCCTGTGCTAATCTTAGCTCCCTCTGGGCCTTGGCTCCTCTCACTTTTCTGGTCACCTCCCTGGACCATCTTGCATATTCCTCCCTGTCCACTTCCTTTCCCGTTCTCCTAAACCTCTGGTGTGCCACTTGTTTTGCCCTCACCACCTCCACAACCTTGCTGTTCAACCAGCATGGTTTTCTTGCTCTGCTCCTCTTACTCTATGCCTTGGTACAGGCTTCTGTTGCCTCTGTAACCCCCGTTTAATAATATCCCATTTCTGCTCCATGTCTGTCTCCTGCTTTATGCCCTCCAGTTTCCCTTTCAATACTTCCTGCATCCTCCCAAAGTCTGCCCACCTGAAGTTTACTACCCGAGTAACTGATTTCTCTGGCTCCCCACACATCGTGATATTAAACCACACTGTTTGGTGGTCGCTATCGGCTAGTGGGTCCTCTACCTTTATTACCCTCACTGCCTCCCCATTCGACAATACCAGATGTAAAGTGTTCTTCAGCCTAGTAGGTACAGTAATCAACTGTGTCAGGAGACCTCCTGGATCATGTCCAGGAGCACTTGCTCCCTAGCACTGGAGGTGACCGGAATGCTCCAGTCAACCCCCGGCAAGTTGAAATCCCCCACGATGACCACCTTCCCTTTTCTACATACCTTTTTGATTTGTCCCGCTAACTCCCTGTCAAGCTCCTCAGACTGGGATGACGGCCTGTATACCACCCCAAACCTCAGTTTCCTACCCCTTGAGTCTAGGAGCTGCAGCCAGATTGCCTCTCTTCTCCTTTCTTCTCCCTCGTCCCTTGTGCATTTCATCCCGTCCCTCATATAGACTGCCACCCCAACCCCCCCTTACGGTCCTTCCTATATCATTTGTATCCTGGGGTTGCCAGATCCCAGTCCTGGTGCTCAGTTGCCCACGTTTCTGTGACAGCTGCAATATCCACCCTCCACACTGCTAAGAGTGCCCATAGCTCAGTAGATTTGTTTCCTAGGCTTCTTGCATTCAATGAGACCACCCTCCATAATGCCCCCTTCCCTTCACTAGCCTCCATCTCCTCCCTTCTACTCCCTCCTTTTTTGGCTGCCCTGAGTCCTTCCCTGCTAGCCTGGGGGGTAGATTGTGACTCCACTCTATCGGATCCCTGCCTACCTGCTGTCCACTTGCCACCTCCCCATCTAGTTTAAATCCACCTTTGTTTCAATATACCTCCCCAGTCTTTGCTTTAATACTTCCTTTCCCTCCCCACTCAGGTGCAGCCTATCCCTTGCAAACAGATTGTTATTATCCCAGGTACTTCCCCAGCCACCCACAACCCCATACCCCTTAGTTCAACACCATTCTACCAACCATGTGTTCAACTCTCTAATCCTCTCCTTTCTCACTGTGCTTGCACAGGGTACTGGGAGCACTTCAGAGAAGGCCACAGACTCCCCAGTCTCCTCATACAAAATTCCCACTTCCTCAGCCCTCTCCCTTGTTACCTCCACCGTTTCCCCCACTAGGTCATTTGTCCCCACATGTACCACAATGTGTGGTTTCCTCCTACCCCTCTTTATGCACCTTAGGATTGCCTGTCCTACCATGTCGGCCTTTAATCCTGGTATGGACTCCTCCCATATCCGACTGTGCCTCTCCCACTTGCTGCCCCATCTGATCCCCTTGAGTATGGAGTCCCCCAACACCAGTACACTCCCCTCCTCTTTCCTTGTGCTCATCGCCACCCCCCAGGTTCTCTTTTTTGGAGCCACTCAAGACTGTGTTTTTACCATGTCCCCAAGGTCTTTCCCCCTGTCCCTCCCAATTAAGACCCCTTCCCCTCCTCCTGTTTGACTGCCAACCTCCCTCTCCCTCCTCACCTCTCCGAGTATTATCCCTCCCCCTGCCACACCATGCACAGTCTCTCCACTAGTAATGCCCCTCACTCCCTCTTCTTTGTGAGTGCTATCCCTTGTGCAGTCACCTCCTGCATCCTCTTTCTCATGTGTTGCTAGTAAAGTAAACATGTTCCCTATCCCCTTTGCCTTACTATGTGCTTTCTCCTCCCTCTTGCCTACTGCTGCTCCTCTTTTTCTAGGTTCTACTAGAGTCCACCCTTCATCAGCTGGCTTCCTATCTAGTTTGCCCCCTCCCTTGACCCACTGTTCCTTCTCTGTGGTGCCCCCACAATACTCTCAGATGTCAGACCTCCTACCAATGCAATCCTCCCCTCATCACTCAACCTTCCCAGCTACCTGCCAAGCCACTGAACCTCTTCCTTGAGCCTCCTTAGCCTGTGGCATATTGGGCATCCTCACAACCTCCACAGTATATTTATCTGCATTGCTTCCCCACAACCATTGAACCCAACAATCCTACCCATGGTCCACACTACCTACACAGACTCTCCACACTAACTATCCCTACAGCAAGTAGAATTAACTAATCCCAGCCCAGCCTCTAACAGAAATTTTACCTGATATATTCCAGTTGAAGGCCCTCCACAATATTCACCTATCACACTAATCAGCAATTTATTGTGGATGCTGTACTCCTATTTGAGACCTGCCTATGCTTTTTCCCTGCCCTGTGGCTGGATTATTGGATAGAACTACATGAGCTGCACCTGAAGCCCCTTCCTCCAATTGCAGGGCAGATGCTCCCCTATAAATGAGCTGTGTTCTGGGGAGGGAGGGGTGGGGAGGATGGGATTAGGGCCCACACCTGAGTCTCACAAAAGTGTATCAGCCCTGTGCCTGTCCCTTACTGCACTTCCAAGCACTGCAACCTCCTCTGGAGGAAGGTCCCACCCACACACACACAAACACTGTATTAAACAAGTCAGCACTACTGCCCTAAAGTCCACAGACTGAAAAAGAATTTAAAGATTATCCAGCAACTAAACTCAGCTACCATCATTGTGGTAGACCACCCATCAGCTGGGTCCCTACTCTAAACTGCATCTCCCTCAAATGGCTTACTTTTATAGTGTGCATCAGCCTAAAATTGGCTTAATTAAGGAGCGGTCCCCAGTCAATGTGCAGGTAACTGGTGGGGAGCTAGCTAAATGAGAACGCTGTACTTCTCCATTTACAAACTTTACCCAATATTTACTGCTCATTCACAAGCTCTAAATGGGATTTTTAATGAGGGGTGCTACTGTATATGGCATACATCAACAAAAATGACAAGTCAGAGCACACCCTGACCCTCCCCCGAGGTAAATGTAACATTAAACATATTTTTTTCAGCCTAGATTGGTAACTTACTAATTTGATTTCAAATGGGTGAGCAGTTAATACTGGAGAAAGTCAGTAAGTGGAGAAGTACGGCATTCTCATTTAACTAGCTCCCCACCAGTTACCTGCACATTGGCTGGGGACCACTCCTTAATTAAGCCAATTTTAGACTGATGCACACTATAAAAGTAAGCTATTTGAGGGCGATGCAGTTTATTTATTTTTATTTATTTAATATTTTGGAAAGATCTTTAAGCGCAAGCTCTTTTACAAGGGTTCCACGTCAGGGTAGACAATAAGACAATATACATTACAGTGGTTACAGCGGCCTGAGAGTAAGGCATCATGAGCAGTTACAAGAAGGTTGGATGAATAAGAAAAAGGGAGCAAATGTCGATTAGAATACATTACTATTGTTAATTGATTGCCCTTGGAAGTGCACCCATGGAAAAACTCCTGGTCAAGTGTTGATTTAGACTGGGTAACTGCAGGGGGTTAGATATTACACCAGAGAGCGAGACGTGGGAGTAACAGTGAGTCAAGAGGAAGGAGGTGGGGGGGAAAGCAGCTCCAGCAGGCTTTGTTGAGTAGGGGGTGGTTGTGAGGGAGGGTTTAGGGTGGGGCTAACTGACAGCATTAGAGTAGGCACCCAGCTGATGGATGGTCTACCTAAATGTTGGTAGCTGGGTGACTTCACAGCAGGGCCCTGAAGTGAATACCAAGAGACCCCCACTTCTTTTGAAATCAAATTAGTAAATTGCCAAGCCAGGCTGAAATTTACCTTGGGGGGGTCAGGGTGTGCTCTGACTTGTTTTTGTTGCTCACATAGACCCAACTGGCATCCCTGAGTCTACTGCACTGGGAGGCAAGCAAGAGTCCACCCCTCAGGAGAATCAAGTGTCCAGTAAAGCATTGGGCCATGGTCAAGGAAGGGGTCAGTCAGTTTTTGAGGGATGAGCCCCAGACCAGGTTGTTAACCCCAGCGGTTTTGGGCCCAGCTAGGCTAAGGACTGAAGTGACCTGAGCTGAGCCTCCAGAGAGTATTCTAGCCCCATGGTCTGTGCCCACAGGTGAGGCTACTGAAGCTGCACCCTCTGGACCATCAAGCAGCTCACAACCCCCACGGAGTCCACTGGGGAACAGTTGGAGAGTGCCCAGCCTCGAGACTAGGAGGTTGGTGGTGCCGAAGGTTGAGTGGAGCATGAGAGGGAGAATGAATGGGACACAGAGAGGGATTCAGCATCCCCCCATGCAACAGTGGTGATGTTGCCCATTAAGGACTTTGCAAGTGATGGTGCTCCCTGTCCCTGGCCTCAAGATCATCGGGGGCTGACTGAAGAGCATCAGTAACAGAAGTGGGAATACTGAAATGGAGTGTGGCCCCCTCAAGGACAGGCCCCTGAGAATGCCCATTCGCAGCTTGCCAGAGTAGTAACAGGCGGAGAGGCATGTGTGACGTCATGTTCGATAGGAGTTCCCTCAGTATGACTACCCCTACCTGCCAGAACATGTCTGAGACATCATAGAGGAGAAGAGGTCAGACTGGGTGTTTCGTGGCATCTTGGGGAAGCTGTACCAAAAACACAACCTGCATGACAACAGCCCCATGGTTTCTCTGCAGGAGGCCCAGCAGTTTGCAAAAGACATCTGTGCTCAAAGTGCCTATGAAGGGCTCACCCTATTTAAAAACTATGCCCTGCTGCAGGACATTGATAGTTGTTGTATAAAGTACTGTCAGGGGGTAAACTGATTTATATGGTCAGCCTCGTACTAAGACCCACCCTAATTACTATTATGGCAGGGGGTAAGTCGTTATTGTAATGCCCCTAAGAACTGTGATGCCTGACAACCTGTAGGTAATCTGTCAATGGGTGAGGTTAACCCTTTTTGTGACTTTGTTGCAATCTGAATTTAAGACTTTGGGGGGACTGTCCATACAGTTTAATAGTTTATCTCTATGTTTGCCATGTATGCTTGTTCGCAGCAAGCAAACATCTTCCTATGATAGTGGCTTTCGAGAGGGGCATGATACTGTCCCTCCAATGCAGAGCAGTGTTTAATGGGCAAGTCTGCAGTAGACCAACTATTAGCTAGCCTAACTATGACAGAGTTTAGCTTGGTGAGTGGAATGTATGTCTACTTCAAAACAAAAAGCCAACTCAATCATGGCTTTGCAGTAGTCTTTGATGTAGCAGCCCAGCATGTTGACCTCTCCTTATCAGACTGGCTTAGGAATTTCAAGCACCCACAGCTCTGTGCTGTTCTAGCTGTTAAAAGTAATGTGTGTACATGTGCCTTTCTTTCTCTCTTTCTCTTTCTCTCTCTATCTCTCACTGTTGGAAAATACAGGTTACTCACCTGTAACAGGAGTTCTAGGAATGGTATATGTTGTTCATCCACACTGTCTGGCAGGTTCCTTGCCGCTTTAAATCTTGCCAGAAGGTCTTCAAGCTGGCTCCTCCCACCCACCAGGTGATAACTCTTGGCTCCCGCCTTGATGCCAGATCTAGCCGCTGGAAGCCAGGTTGTGCGTTGAAGCCAGGAGGTTAGGAGTCAGGTGGGATGAACAATAAACCATTCCTAGAACTCCTGTTACAGGTGAGTAACCTGTATTTCTAGGGACATGGATATGTTGTTCATCCACACTGTCTGGCAGACTCCTAGCAGTTCTCTGGGAAGAGGGAGGCAAGGCGCACACCCCCTACTTGGGAAATAAAGACTGGAGAACCGAGGCCCCAAAACCAGCATCCCAGCGTGACTCAAGGTCGATGTGGTAGTGGGTGATGATGGTGTGTGCTGACTTCCAGGTAGCAGCCCTGCAGATTTCCTGGATAGGGATGTCCCTGGAAGCAGCCACCGATGCAGTGATATGGTGGGTAGAATGAGCTTTTATCCCTCTGGGAGGCTGCATGCCCACCAACCTATAGCAGAGATCTATGCAGGAGGTGACCCACCTGCCTATCGTCCACTTGGCTGCAGGTCTGCCAGGTGCGGCTTCAGCATAGGTGACAAACAGCTGGTGAACCTCTCCCCGAACTTCAGCCATCTGCTCCTTATAATAAGTGAGCACTCTTCTAGGGTCCAAAGTATGGAGCCTATATTCGGCCTCCGAGGTGTGATTGGGGTAGAACACCAGCAGAGTCAACACCTGGTTAAGGTGAAACTCTGATACCACCTTCGGAAGGAATTTTGGGTGGGGGCGCAGGACAACCTTGTCCCTGTGGAAGACCAGATAAGGAGACTCAATGGAAAGCACCTGGAGCTCTCCCATCCTTCTGGCTGATGTGATAGCCACCAAGAAGGTGGTCTTCCATGACAGGTGAGAGATGTCACACCTGTGCATTGGTTCGAATGGCTTGCCCATGAGCTTAGCCACTACCAGCAGTAGATCCCATGGAGGTGGAGGTTCTCGCACCAGAGGGGATATGTGATCAAGGCCTTTGAAAAAGCACCTGACCACCTTCTCCTGCGCCACCGACTGCTTCCCGGCCCACACCCGGTAAGCAGAGATGGCTGCCAGGTGCACCTTAAGGGTCGTCGACCAAAGCCCTAGCTGAGAAAGGGACCACAGGTAGTCCAGAATGCTAGTCAAGGAACAGGAGGAAGGGTCCAGGCCCTTCCCCTGACACCAAATGGAGAATCTCTTCCATTTGAAGGCATAGCATTTTCTGGTCGACTCCTTATGGGACGCCTCAACGATGTTGAGGACCTCGTCGGAAAGACCCAAGGCCTGGAACTCTAGCTGCTCAGAAACCAGGCCATCAGGTGCAGGGATTGAAGGTCCGAATGGAATACCTTCCCCTGATTGACTGAGATCAGGTCCGGGTGGGCTGGAAGCCGCCTTGGGAGCCTGGAGCTGAGACTGAGGAGATCTGGATACCAGAACTGGCGGGGCCAGTCTGGGGCTACCAGAATCACCTGTGCCTTGTCCCTCTTCACCTTGAGAAGCACCTTGTGGATCAAGGGAAATGGGGGAAAGGTGTAGAAGAGGCCCGGGGTCCACGTCCTCAAGAAGACATCCCCCTGCAGTGAGCCCTGCTGAGGGGGGGCCGGGCATGAAACAGTCTCGGCTTCACATTCTCCCTGGAGGCAAACAGGTCCACCTGAGGCGTGCCCCAGTGGGAGAAGAGATCTTGTACTACCTCCAGCAGGAGAGATCACTCGTGAGATGCAGCCCTTATCTGGCTTAGGGCATCGGCCAGGGTGTTGGAGGCTCCTGCCATGTGAATGGCAAGAAGATCCGCCTCCAGGCTGCGCACGAGTGACCAAATGCAGAGAGGCTTCCCTGCACAGAGGCACGGAGCGCGTCCAGCCCTGGCAGTTTAGGTAGTACATGGTAGTGGTATTGTCCATCTGGACCTGAACCACTTGACCCCGTAGAAACGGAGTGAAGGCGGTGAGAGCTAGATGAACCGCTTGAAGCTCCAGCAGGTTGATATGGCATTGGGACTCCTGAGGGGATCAGAGGCCATGCGCTCTGTGCTCCCCCAGATGGGCACCCCAACCCATCAGAGAGGCATCGGTCGATAGCAAGACCATCGGCTCGGGGCAGAGAAATGGGATGCCCTCCTGCAGATGTGCTGGAATGGTCCACCACTGGAGAGCGTTCCACATCCCTTGGGTCACTGTCACTAGCTGATCCAGTGGATCAAAGTGTTGTGACCATTGGCTGGCCAGCCCCCATTGGAGGGGACGTATGTACCAGCGGGCCCAACGGACCACGCTGGTGCAGGCCGCCATGAGGCCCAGGAGGCACAGGAAGTCCTGGGCAGGGCACAGTTGCCCAACCTGAAATGATTGGGCAAAGGAGGAAAGAACCTCAGCCCTGTCCACCGGGAGCCGTGCTCTGGCTCGTAGAGAGTTGAGCTCTGCCCCGATGAATTGCATCACCTGCTTTGGAACGGTTCCTGACTCTGGCCTCATTGATGAGGAGGCCAACCTGAGAGCAAACCTGGAGGGCCAGATGTCTGGACCACTCCACCTCCACTCTGGAGGGGGCTGCAATCAGCCAGTCGTCCAGGTAGGGGTACACCCAGACCCTTCAGCATCACAGGAATGCTGTCACCACTGCCATGCATTTGGTGAAGACCCTGGGAGCTAGGGAAAGGCAGAAGGGCATGGCCCGGAACTCGTAAAGGGATCCCTCTGCTCTGAAGTGGAGGAATCTCTGTTGGGATGGACGGATTGGGACGTGAAAGAACATGTCCTGAAGGTCCAGAGAACAGAACCACATGCCTAGTTCCAAGGATGGAATTATCTGAGCCAGAGTGACCATCCTGAAGGTCTGAGACCTTAGGAACCTGTTCAGGTCATGCAGGTCGAGAATGGGGTGCCGGCCCCCCATCCGTTTTGGGACCAGGAAGTACCTGGACACAAACCCCGGGTCTGGAGGAGGATCCGCCACCTTTCTGATCACTTCTTTTTTGAGGAACAGGGCAATATCAGCTCGGCAAGCCGACAGAGAGGCTGCAGATCCTGTAGCCCCCTGAGGGGTGACAGCTCAGAAGGATGGGGCCTTCTCGAACTCCAGAGGCAGGCCCTTTCCTACCACCTCCAACACCCACCGGTCCGTGGTGATAGCGGACCAGGCGGAAAGGAAGTGGCAGAGCCATCCCCCCACGGGGGGAACCCAGGGGGGAGTGACGAGGCTGGGGGTGACACCCCTCAACCCGTCACTGGGCAGGCTTGGAGGAGGGACCAGCCGAGGGACCTCCTGGGCCTTTACCTCCCTGCTTCCTGTTGGAGGAAGCTGCAGGCTTGGGTTTGGGATGCCAAGCATGAGCCTGCTGGCCCTGGTGCTGGCGCTGTTGGGCCAGACATGCCGCAGGTACAGAAGGACGAAAGGACTTGTGCTGCTGCTGTCGGTGGCCTTTGTCCTTCTGGGTGGAGGTGACCGAGTCCAGAGTGGCATTGGACTTTTCGATCCACTGGAGGTGACCTTCCACTCCAGGGCCAAAGAGGTCGGTCCCCAAGAAGGGGACATCTGCCAATTTGTGCTGGGTATCCACCGTGAAGGTGGATATCCTCAGCAATGCTCTGTGGCGCATGGCCACCGTGGCCACAACCGATCTGACACAGGAGTCTCCTATGTCCACAGCCATTTGGAGCTGCTGCTTAGCCACTGCCCTACCCTGGCCCTGCACCTGCCGGACCGTGGTCTGCAGATCGGCAGGGAGATGAGGGATCACCTCATCCAGGAAGCCCATGAGGGCGTGGGAGAAGTGTGCCATCAGCATGGCCAAGCTGGCCTGGCGGAGGCCAAGGGAGGACGCAGCATACACCTTGCGCCTGGCATAGTCCAGCTTTTTGGACTCCTTGTTAGGGGGCTTGTCCATGTCCCTAGCATTCCCGGAATGCCAGAAAACGCTGTCGGTGACCAACCC
This sequence comes from Neoceratodus forsteri, assembly GCA_016271365.2. Lineage (NCBI taxonomy): Eukaryota > Metazoa > Chordata > Ceratodontiformes > Ceratodontidae > Neoceratodus > Neoceratodus forsteri. Next base: position 428,755,806 of record CM028138.1, read on the forward strand.
CTCGGCAGAGGGGTGTTCCAAAAAAACAGGCAAAGAGCCGGTAGGGACCGCATACTTCCTGGCCATCCTGGCCGAAGGTGCAGGACAGGAAGCAGGCCACTGCCAGAGCTCCAAGGCTGGGCCAACAATGGCTTCAGCCACCGGAAAGGCCTCCATGGGTGAATACCCTCGGTCCAGTATCTCCGTCAGGGGATACTTGACCCACTTGGATATGGGCTCGAGCTGCATCCCGGTGGACTCTGAGATGAGCTGAATCAAATCCATGAAGGATGATGGCCTTTCGTCCATCGACTGGCCCCCGGAGGACTCCAGGTCAATGGGCCTGGAGAACAGGGAGGAGTCGTCGCCGGACTCGGAGGAGTCCGTGAAGAGCTGCCTGGGGCCTGAGCCACCCTCCACCTGCCAAGGACGGTCGGGAGTGAGGGTGACCGACAACCTGTGGGGCAGGCCTTGACCCGACCGAGAGTCCTTGGTCAGTGCCCCTGATTTTAGTTGCGGAGGTGGAGGTTCCACCACAATCGGTGGGGCAGCTGGTTTCGGCCGAACAACCGGCCCAGGCTTGGGCACCTCGACTACAGCGAGGGGTTGTTTCGGCCGCTCAGGTGACAGCCACTTGATGGCCAGGGAAGGCAACGGCGCGGCTTGTTCCTGGACAGAAGTAACTGCTGCCACATCAGGTCCTCGTAGCGTCGATGCAATTTGCACCAAAGCCTCTCCTCTTCCTAGGAGGAAGACGAGGACGAGCGACAGCGCCGCTTACCTCGGTGCCGAGACCGAGACCGCCGATGTTGGCGGGATCGGCTGGACCGAGACGATGTCCGAGACCGAGACCGAGATCCTCGGTGTTTCCGAGGATGGGTCTGGGAAGGAGTGGGGGACACCCGCTCTTCCCTTGGCTCAGAAGCCTTAACTGGGGACTGCGGCACCAGGGGCACAGGCAGGTCCTCGGTCTCCACCGGGGGAACCAGTGAAGAAGGGTTGTCGGCCTCACGAGTCGACAGCCCATCCGATGGGTTGAGAAAAATCTCGACCGCGTTGATGGGTGTCTCGGCCCAGCTGGCCTGATGGGGACGCCGTGAAGCCAGGGGCCTAAGCCGCAACCTCGACCGAAGTCGACAGTCGGCTGTCCGGGGAAGGAGACCTCTCCCACTCCCACAAACGCCAAAGAAGGGGCTTACTCTTTGAGTCCTTCTTTTTGGACCGAGAGGAATGTCCCGATGGCCCCTCTCCCTTTGTGGAAAGGGATTGGCAAAGCTCCTTGAACGAAGCTGAATACGAGGTACCCAGTGAGAGCGGGATAAATGCCACGACCGAGGAAGAGGATGATGCGGCCTGGGCCGCCTCCTCCTCGAGGATAATCATCTGCTCGAGTTGCTCAGCCGAGCCAGCCGCCACGGTAACTGCCCAACGGGTCTCCTTTGTTTTAACCGTTGGGTAGCGCTTCTCGGGGCACCCAAGCTGTAACCGGGCAGCACGGTCCTCCAGGACGTTGGCCGAAAACAAATGGCATGACTCGAGGGCCTGCAGATCGTGTTCTAGGCTGAGGCAGTAGACGCACATGGAGTGCGGGTCCGTTCTGGACATCTTCTGCCCACAAGGGCACCGGCAAAATCCGGGAGTCGATTTATCCATTGCAGCTGCGAGGGAGAAAGATGACCGAAGTCTTGAAAATTTTAAAATGAGTTTCGGGCGAACCGAAGAATTAGGATCCAGTCTACCACGCAGAGCGTTAAGGAGAGAACCTGAGCTTCCAAGCGGTAAGGAAAATCTGGCGTCATGGGGCGGAGCCAAGAGTTTTACCACCCGGGTGGGTGGGAGGAGCCAGCTTGAAGACCTTCCGGCAAGATTTAAAGCGACAAGGAACCTGCCAGACAGTGTGGATGAACAACATATCCATGTCCCTAGAAATGGTATTTATTCACCTGGTAAAGGTGATTATCCCTGGAACCTTTCTGTTTTTACATGCCTCAGTAACATCCATGCTATATATTTATATTTGTAACAGCATTTATAAACCAAGGCCAAGATATTCAAAGGGGTTGCACCTGGTGCAACTGTGTTGCACCAGCGCAACCCTAGAAATGTGCCCCAGTGCAATATTCGAAAGAGAGACTTGCGCAGCGCAAGTTCCAATGCACCAGGGTGCAAAGATAATGTATGCGGCGCAACTCCAGGGGGCGTGCCCATGCATATGCGGCATATACCGATATTCAGCCCGGGATGTGCAGCACATATGCTGGCACAACCCTGAGATGCGCCACATACCAGGGCACACAAAGAAGGCTCAAATGATAGCCACCCACATGCAGGCTGCTGTAGTGCAGGGCACAACACAGCAGCCACCAGCCATGGGTGGCACCCCCCAGAACACTGTCTGCCAGTACCCACAGAAACCCCTGGTGGTATAGTGGTACCCCCTCCCTCCCCATAGCTGCAATTGCTATAAATAAATGTAGAAAAATACCTGGTAGTCTAGCGCTACCCCTCCCACAACCCTGATCGCAGGAAAGATATTACTACAATATCCTGGTAGTCTAGTGGTACCCCCACCCTCCCGTAACCCTCGATTGCAAGAAAATAGTGATCAAATATCCCTGGTGGACCAGTGGCACCCCTCACCCCCACTCACACAGGTCCCCTGCCCACTCAGCTCTCCCCGTCATCAGTGAGCTACAAACCCACCACGATACTGCCTGGCTGGCCGAATGACAGGTTACAGGCACAGTTCTGAATACTGGGGCCTGAGTGTTTAAGTTTCAAGCAGCCAGCCTTGTGTTTGCAATGCTCTCATATCTCTCTGTCCCAGCTCTGACTAGTGCTGGAGTAAGTTAGTGTTTTTTTCTTCACAGTGAAGGTTTGAAGTGGGCTGTCCATATGCACTTTTTCATCTTAAAACATATCATGCTGTTAGATTTTCTTTTGGGATAGTCAAAAATATTTTTAAGTAGCCATACGGGCTTGTACTAGAAAAGGTTATATTTCAGTAAGTACATCAGCTGGGCCAGCAGAAATGTCTGTGGGGCTAATGGATTTTTCAAGTCACTAGCCTTACTGGCTAGTGGTTACAAAACTTAAAGAGCTAGTGGAGCCAAAGCAGACAGACAGGAAACCAATACAAATTTTAAGAAGTAGTCAGTTGTAACTTTTCATCTCGGAAGCGTTTTTCTTTTTTCTTTTGCTCATTAGAAAGTCTTCTGTGTGATAATATTGTGCTGGATGTGTGGAACAGCTCTTAGCCTGTCAGCTGACTTATCTATCTGCATCTCCCCCCCACTACATCATCAACATGGTGAACTCACTGAAAGTGACATCACAAGTGAATGACTTGGCAGTCATTGAATGGCAATGATGTCACAGTCAGTGAGATAACAATGCTGATGATGTAGTGGGGGGCAGTAGAGCTAGCTATGTCAGCTGCCAGGCTAAGAGCTGTTCCATGTATCACATCTACTAACATCAGTTAAACAATCTTCTAATCAACAAAGGGAAAAGAAAAAGTACTTCAGATATAAAAGATTATGGCTAGTTGCTTTTAAAATCTAATATTAGTTTTAGGCAGTACACTAGCTCTTTAATTTCAACCCCTGCATTGATCAGCCTGAGATGGGATTTCTCGTTTTTTATTCTATTTATTCTCTCCTAGCTGGCAATTCTCTGCCACCTGGTCCCCAGACACATCAACTCTCCACACCACTTGATGACAGACAGCTGTAACCTATACAGTGGGCCCCCTTATGGGGATCATGACAAGTCGTAGAGAGAGTATACATCCTTTATACAGAGAACAGTGTACTCCAAATCTCTGTCATGTTGGTTGTGCTGTGCACTTCCGTGCCATCATCTTGGTGACCGCATGTCATGATGCAGGGATCAGTATGACAAGTTGATGTTTTATTGTAACCTGTTGTAGACATGGTGCATCAGGTATGCACAATCATGTTGTGTGTTTGTTGGTTTTTTTTTTTCCTGTTAATTATTTTAATTCTCCCTTACCAGACAGCCCCAACATACAATGGCACTTACCTGCCAGCCAGTGTTCACCAAGATTCCCCACCTTCATCAGGGCAGTCAAGTTTCCCCAGCTCCCATCTGGCATGACTAAACAGAAGCTTGTGGAATTAGGGTGAGATTGTAGTAAAGACAAAATGTGAAAACAGCAATTTCATAAGGACATGACAGATGCACGTCACTTCTGTTGCATCATATTATATATGCTCTTTGTGGTTGTTGAGTTTGCTTCTGTGTATACTTTAAATGCACGTTTACTTCTTTTCTATTACCTCTTTTTTGTATATATTGGGGCTCCTACAGTAATTATGCTATCATGGACACAGCACTAGAATGTTTATCCTGCTGCTGCGAGGTGAATGCTATTTTGGCGGAATTTACATATGAACATATGAAGCTGCCAGCAGAAAAAGGCCGTAATGCTCTATCGAGTCTGCTTGAATATGCAGCTCAGACACTTCCTTGGAACTGCCCCCTCCTCAACTCCATAAGGAGTTATCTCCCACCTTCCCATTTCCCTCTGCTAACCCCTTCCCAGTAGAGCCCCCTTCGGTCCTAATCCTCTTCATCACCCTATCCCACCTCCTCTTGAAACTGGCCACCATCTTTGTTGCCATCATTTCCTCCCATTGCTGATTCCACTGTTTCACCACCCTTTTAGTGAATAGGTGCCTCCTTATTTCCTTCTTGAATCTACTCCCCCACCAATTTAAGGTTATGTCCCCTTGTTTTACCTTCCTTTCTTTTTTTATAGAGCTGTTTGCTCCCCTGTTGCCCCTGCGCCTTACTTGGCAATGGGGGAGACATACATGCTTCTGGTTTTCTCTCATTAACCCGGGACCCCAGAACGCTGTTGCGCATGTGTGTGGAGGCACGCACGTGCGCCGCTGCTCCAGTGATGGCCCCTTCCTCCCACCCAGCCTATTGCCAGGTCTCCCTTGGGATTGCCACTGCCACCTGGCTTCCACCAGGAGGCAGTCAAGAGTTGGGGAGACCTCACTTTCCACCCTGGAGAAGAAAGCTGCCAGCTGGCAGCTTGATCCAGCTCTGCATCCTCTCCCCCCGGCCAGTCCCAGGCAACATGAGCTTGCTCCCGAACTCAGGTCACTGACATGCTGCAAGGTGTGGCATTCTAGCGCCTCAACCCTCAGCACCACCGTGCTGCCTCTTACCCTCTTTTCTTAAGTTAAAGATGCCCTTTGTACCAACCCTGTTTACGACCTTAATGAACATGAAGGTTTTGATCATATCCTCCCTCTCCCTTTTGTCCTCCAGGGTGTACAGGTTCAGTTACCTCAGCCTCTCCTCATATGTTTGTTTATGTACAAATCACCCTGGGCCAAGTAAAGAAATTTACCACAGAATGTGCCTACCTCAGCCCTAATTCCTCATCCATCTCTCTCCCCTCCCTTATTTCCTCTTGGTCTAACCCACCGCCCCTCGACCTGGTGTCATATGAGGATTTTGGTATCAGTTGGTTGGGATCAGGAGCTGGTACCACTCACACCTCTGTAACTGAAGCCCACCTATCTCAATTAATAACGGAACCCACCAGGCTCAATATTAAATCTGGCATTCCATTTTAGACTGGGTCCTTAAAATAACTGGCTTGGGGAGAATAAACAGATTAAAAAAAATCCCATCTCAGGCTGATCCATGCAGGGGTCAGATTAGATTTTGTACCTACTAGCCAGCAGGGTAGTGACTTACAAAATCCACTAGCCCCACAGGCTTTTCTATTGGCTCAGCTAATCTGCTTATTGAAATATTACCTTTTCAAGTACAAGCCCTCCTGGCTACTTAAAAAGATTTTTGATTATCCCAAAAGAAAATTTAACAGCATTTGGCTAGTGGACTGGTGCCAGTTTTGACCCTGTCCATGAACATCCACATGTGGTCACACAGTTGACAGTACAGGACAGCCAGGACTACCCTAACAGTACATATACACACAGACACAGACACACACACACACACACACACACACACACACCATGGGCAAACAGCCGGCATTGACAAATGCTTGTTGCTCTTGTACTAGTTTTGACTGAGGCAATGTTCATGCTAATCATGTTCATGTAGCTGATTGATGAATGTTATTGATACTGTGCATGCTTAACTGTTGCAGTATTTTACATGTTTCCAGTCATTAGCACCATGTGTGCCTATCCCTTTTCTTATTAGGATGGTAGCTGTTGGGTTTGGTACCATTTAAAAAGGGGAGAATGTAAGTGAGGGAGTCCCCGATAGGGAGTGGGCAGCATTTTGGGCAGTAATATTTAAGTCTTGACCAGTGATTAGGCCTGGGACACCACCCTAGGCTGTAGGCAATCCATCCTAAAGGTCTGGTAGATGGGTGGCCAGGGAATAGTGTTCGGGCATATAAGAGAGCCGAGCCAGTAGTAGTAGTACCCCATGGTGCCAATTTGTTTTTCCACCTTTGTGATGAGCAGCCTGAAGCTCTCCTGGTGTTTGAAGGGGAAGGGGGGGAGTGCGCATACCTTGCCTGCCTGGGTCCTGCTGAGGATGGCTGGTGGTGCTCTGAAGCTCGTCGAAGGTGTTGAGTGCTCAACTGGGGGAGAGTTGTAACCCCCTCCAGGAATAGGGGTGTCATTATAGTGCACTGGGACATGCACCAGTTGGAATAAATGGTTGGGACATTTCATCCCAGAACCTATAAGGGTTAATAGTTTTGCCATCCTGGGGGATGGCTGACAGTGTGGGAGTACCTTGGGAGTTGCCCCAGGTGATAAAAGGGAGTGCACAGGAACAGAGAGGGTAAATCAGGAGAGAGAGTGGGTTGGCGCAGTTTGAGCCGGGCTGATTGCATGCTCGAGCGATGTGGTAGTTTTCTTTTGGGATAGCAGGTGGATAGCCAACACCTTGTTTGGACATGGTAGTGGCTGCTGCAAAGGGTTTCCCAGTTGGGGAAATGTGGGGTAAAATCAACACCCCATGGGAGGATTTATTTATTTAAATACTGGTAACCGGGTAGGCCCACTGAAACCATTACAGTCCCTTTTTCAGGGGCGACCTGGGATTAATTATATGCAAAGAGAATAAACAGTAAGAACAACTCAAGCAATTGGGTAATACACGCATTACAATAGGGACATAATAGATGATACACGGGCAAGTTAGGTACAATTGAAGATCAGCAGGATAGTGGCCGCATGGCTAGAGGTGACTGCAGGAGTGGGGTGTGAGGGAGAGCACAGTGATCGCAGACCAGATGGGGACATACTAGCATGCCTACTGGGGACAGTCACCCACAGGGAACTATGTGTCTGGAGGAAGTATGGAGCCAGCAGCCTCAAAGTGAGAGGTTGCCCGCTCGAAGCATCAGGAGGTTGCCAGTTGGCAGGAGGGAATGATAGCCCAGAGGTGAGAGGCTAGTGTTCCCAGCTCCGAGCATTGTTTTTACCTTTTATTTATTTATTTATTTTATTTTTATTTATTTATTAAGATTCAGATAAACAGCTTTGAGCTGGGGGCTCTTTTACAAAGGTTCAATGTCATGTAACAAGGACAAGTAGAAAAAAAAATAAGTACAATACAAAACATACAGCAAAATATACATAAAGGAGCAGAACAGTACACCAGGCATTGTATAATGCATGCCTAGGGAAAATTGCATGAGAAGTTGGAGCAGGAGCAAGAGTTACTGGTACAGAGAGCAGTGCTGGATTCTAAAATACAGGAGGGAGGCGGGAAGCAGCTCAATGGTATTGTCATGGAGGGAAAGGGTGAGAATAAGAGGGTATATGGAGATAAGGAGGGTAGGGACAGAGGGGAGAATGTAGGGTAGACAGAGATAAGGTGAGAGGGGGAAAGAGTAGGAGGGAAATGAGGAGGTAAGGGGGGATGAGGCAACTGAGGTGAGAATATGGAGAGAGGGTGTGTGTGGTAGGGGTGCAGAGAGTTAGTGGTGGAGTGAGAGGAGTGGCATTAGAATAGAAGTGCAGTGGAAGAGGGACAGGTGTATTGGGAGGCTAAGATAACTAGGGAGCAAGATGTTTATGGAGTGAACAATGTGCGTCGGGGGGTAGGAGAGGTGACAGGATGGCAGGTGAGGGTGGGAGGTGAGTACAGAGAGGGGAGCAGACCTAAAGCAAATTATGTGAAGCAATTACAGGATGCACTGGCCATGAGGTGCTGGCATAGTTTGCGCTTAAAAGCACTAAGCGTGGCAATGTTGGTGACTTCCAACGGAAGAGAGTTGAACTGGTACAAGGCTATAACTTTGCAGGAGCACTGTCCCTGTGTAGTCCGGCAGTGGGGTATGGAGAATGTTAGCCTTTCTGAACTTCTGGTTAGGCTGGGGACACAGTGGGGCTTGAGTATCTTCTGAGCCCCTGGGGACATGAGACCAAGTGAGGTCTTCTTTGCTAGGATGCACGTCTGGTACTTTACTCTGCCCGTTAGCTGAAGCCAATTTGCCTGCTCGTAAACCTCACATGTGTGAGAGTGGCATGCGACTGAGGTAAGAAGTCAACAAGCTTTGTTAAGGGCTAAGGCAATGCGTCGCAGTGTAGTGTCAGTGGCTGATCCGTAGATCACAAGCCCATAATCAATTATTGAGATTACTGAGCTCTGAATTGCAAGATTTAAGGTTTCAGCCGTCAAATAGTGATTATGCTTGTATGACAGCCCTATGTGGGTATCCACAGTTTTAGCAATGTTGTCAATATGTGTGGTATACGATAGAGTGCAGTCAAGGGTCACACCCAGGTATTTAAACAGGTTCACCTTCTCTAATGCAGTGCCTGAACTGTTGTTGATTGTTAGCTGTTGGTCTTTATGCTTGTTGTGGGTTCCATGGAACAGCATTGTTTTTGTTGTTTTGTAATTTAATGAGTTTATGAGATATAAACCAGGCCTCAACATCCGCAAAGCTTTTCTGCAGCTGAAACTGTAGGAGAGAGGGATCTGAGTTGCACGTGTAGATTACTGTGTCATCCGCATACAGAAGAAACCTATCTTGGCAGGAGGCAGGGAGCTTGTTCAAAAAGATGCAAAATAGCAAGGGACCTGTTAGGACAGTGGAGCAGTAGCCCCGAGGTAAGAGGCCAGCTAAGTCAAGATGACGGGAACAAGTGGGTATGCAGGCTGTGAGAACAGAAAAACAATCCTGCAGTGTTTTGATTTCTGTGTTGAGATGAACTGAGCTGCCCGAATATTCAGGGTCATCCGGATCACGCCATGCAGAATGGACTTTGTGTGAAGGGACATTGAGGACTCCTGTGATTATGTGACCATAACAGCACAGTGTGATGTGTTCTCCCCCATGTATAATTAACTGCCCCGTGGAGTGACTTCATGTTCACTAAAATACCACCAACAACTTAATCTGGTTCAAAGTCAGTTGGCATTCATCTATATCCCCCTTCCCCCGGGTCATGCCTGAAAATAGGCAGAATTTGTGTAGTGCACTTACCCAGTCAACAAAAACTAAATAAATAAAAATTAAAAAATGTTTCATTAAAATGGGATCCCTCTGTTTTACTTTGAAGAAAGAGTTGCCTCCAGCCTTTAACAGACTGTTAATGCTGACAATCACAGTCTTCCACCTAACCCAGCACTGGTGGGGGGGGGGGTTGGAGCCCAGGTGTACCCCATCTGTCAGGAAGTGACAAACATAAGTCAGTTTTGGAAGTTTCTGCTGTGGTTGCCTCCTCCCCATGGACAGTGACCATCAGCATACCCCTAGACACCAGGGAGGGGGTGGTCTACATACAAAAATAAAATGATATTACAGAACAAAACCATTCTGCCCCCAGGAGGAGCACATTCTCTCTCTCTCTCTCTCTCTCTCTGCCACCCTTCCTGCCACACTCCACTCCCATTGCCCTGGGCTCTCTCCCCAATTTAAATGTCATCACATGTGCCCCGAGTCTATGGGAGGGGGTGTTATACAAAAATTACATTATATTGTAGTACCCAGTGACTTTGCATTCTGGGCTGGCTGCCTGTTAGATGACAAGTTAATGACTGTGGCATACCTAAGGAATAAGACACAATGAGGTGTGGTTTATGAGCTGATGAGAGCATGCTCCAGGTGCGTAATGAGGCCCAAGGCGCTATTGCCGAGGGTCTTTAGCACTAGGAAGTGCTGTCACCAGCCCATAAACCACACCTTGGCGTGTCTTATTCCACTTATAAAATGGGTCCCCAAGTGAATATTAAAAAAAAGAACAAAAACATGCCGAAAATGTAAAAAAGGAGGTTTTAATAGTTGAAATAGTAGGACTATTTCCCTCACTAATTTTTGAAGTGTGTGATCACCAGTAGAGGGCGCCCTATAGAAGCACAGATACTCCTCAGGTTATCTTCCCCTCCCCCAACACTCTCTGTATTCATCAGTGCTGCTTTTACTGACATTAGACCCCCACCCCCACCCCACCCACATTTTCTTACAGAGTGTCTTTGCTACTGAGGAACGCTTAGAGCAGCTGGTTTCACTGTCAGGGAGTGTGTCCTTTGGCAGTCGCCATAGTGAGTGATTTTCTCATAGCACTTGCCCGATCATGGTTTCTAACATTGGGCCGCTAGCTGTGCCATAAAACAGAAACCTGAAAAGTTTGTGTATTGCAGAAAAATGATGTACAACAGAATTGGCAGAGGAGTGGGTCTGGGCTTTTATTTGAAAGCTGCCTCCTGGTGCATGAGTGCCATGCTCACTGGATCGTAGTTTTTTTCCCTTACAGGATTCAGCAGAGCAGGTCAAAGTTTAACTTCTGTTGACATTATTTCAGTCGAATGCCAGTATAATGTAGTACAGATGGTGAGAGAGTGTGTTGTGGGGAGTTGGGGGAGGGGTCTCCAGTTCGGCCACTAGAGGACAGGAAAACAATGGCTGCCACTTAGTTTTAAAATTCCACATTCACAATGATCTGTCTTGTGGTGCACCCAGAATGGCTGAAGAGGTACTTGTTGGCACATGTGTTCATTAGGACACGGCAAAAGGTACCTCTCAGCCAAACAGGACACAGAAAACTACCTACCCATTTTTAAAATGTATATAATATTCATTCAGAAAAATAAGTTTCAATCACTGTCTGTGTCGAAATGTTGTACTCAATTGGCCAACCATTGGAATGTCTCAAAGTGTGAATTGTTTACTGAAGGCCAAAATGGCCTGTTGTCTGTTTGTCTCTGATGTGACAGAAGCTGAGACTGAGAGGTATTATTGTCCCTGGAAACAGGGCCTCCAACCACTGCAGGGGGAGGTAGTGTGAGAGAACTGCACAGAAAACATGAGCTGACACAATAGGCTCATTCACACGAGTGACTGTGAGCCGTTGCCAGTGGCTCACAATAATCACATTGGTGCCCCTTCCCAAGTCTAAACCCTACCGTTGTGGCGTTTCAGTGTTGCATGGTGTTGCCATCACAATCCATGTTTTCCATGGATGTAGTGCATTGTGGGCAGGTTCCTTTGTCGTTTGAACACTTCCATTGGTGTACTTTTCTTTTCTCAGGCTGCATTGCATTTATTTATTTATTATGTGAATTGATTGTACTCTGTAACTAACTCTGGGTCGCCTCTGAAAAAGGGACCTTCAGGGCTCAGTGGGCCTACCCGGTTATCAAAATTGAATAAATAAATAATATTTATTAAATTTTGGTAACCGGGTAGGTCCACTGGGCCCTGGAGGTCCCTTTTTCAGGGGCGACCCGGAGTTAGTTACATGGAGCTGAGCAGATACAATCAGATAGTGCAGGGTAGGACATTGCATACAAGAAGTTCAATGACAGAATACAATTTTCATAACAGAAGATGGTGACATGGGTATAACAGCAGTGGATCCAGCTAGGCTTATTGCAATGGATTAAGAGGTATAGACACATAGTACACATAGCACAGTAGACCAAACAAGCATTATAAGCAAGCAGTGCAACTAACTAAGCTGCCGCAACTGTATGGGACATAGTCAGTAAAGGGTAGGGCATATGGTAAGGTTAGCATATGAGAGGTTGTAGAAGTGCAGTTAGGTAGTACAGCATTGTATACAAGCAATTCAGTATACAGCATTGGGTAAGGGGTTACATTGGTAGAGACTGGTTTCATATATAAACTCAACTGTGGCATCTTAATGTCAGCTAGGGCAAGGTAGAGATTTATTTTTTTTTTTTTTGTAGCACAACTATAGGGGGCGGGTTTAGCTATCCTTCAGAACAGGAGCAGGAGCAGAAGCTGTGGTTTAGGAGGTGAGCGCAGTGTTCCGTCTGAAAAGTCGCTAGGGAGAGGGCTCCCTGGAGTTGATAGGGGAGCTTATTCCATAGTGTAGGGGCTATGGGGCCAAAGCATTTACTGCCTGCTGCAGATCTGGTCCTGGGTACTTCTAATAGTGGTTTGCCTGAAAAGCAGAGAGGCCTGCTGGACTGCTTTGGGGCTAGTAGCCCTGTGAGCCCTGTGGGAGGATTGTCAGAGAGAAGCTTATAGGTCCAGCTTAACAGGGGGTACTGGAGCCTGAGATTCAGAGTGGGCCATTTAAGTGAGGCAAGGGCTTCGCAATGATGGGTCCTAGGATGGGCATTTGTGGTGAATCACGCAATTTTGTGGTACAAGGTCTGCAGTCTGCCCTGCTCAAGTTTTGCAATCCTGAGTAGGGTTGGGGCTGCGTAAGTGAGAGTAGGTAGGAGGATACTCTGGGCGATTGCCAGTCGTGTCTCGAGTATCATGTTGACAATTAGATGGTAGAGCAGCCCAAGCTTTTGGTGGATGTTTTTTTGTCACCAGATCCACATGAAGCTTTAGGGTGAGTCCCAGATCTAGAGTAAGACCCAGGTATCTGCGGGATTGTACCACCTCAATTGTGGAGCCAGACGTAGTGGCCAATGGTAGAAGATGTGCCAGGGAGGGACCCAAGGATTTTGGGCCAAACAGGAGTGCTTTGGTCTTGCTTGGGTTAAGGACCAGGCGATTCTCGACCAGCCAAGTTTCTGCCTGAGTGAGGTCAGACTGGAGCAGGGGTCCAAGATCATTTAGGTGCGATGCTGTTCTGTAGAGCACTGCGTCGTCAGTGTACTGCACCACAGAACTGCTGCCGCAGTGGTGGCGGAGGTCATTGATGAACAGGGAGAACAAGAGGGGGCCCAGGATGGATCCTTGAGGTACCCCCTCATTTAAAAGTAGAGGGTTGGAGGTTGCACCTCTCCATTTGACCTGCTGGGAGCGGCCAGTCAGGTAGTTGTGAAAGCAGTTCAGAGAGTGTTGATCCAGTCCAAGTGTACTCAGCTTAGCTAGTAAGAGTGGGTGGTCTACCAGGTCGAAGGCCTTGGTCAGATCTATGAAGACTTCCCCCATGGGGGAGCCCTTATCCAAGGCTGCCAGGACATCAGTGGTGAATCTGATGAGGGCTGTATCAGTCTCGTGCTTTTGTCGGAAGCCTTGTTGTGCTGGGACCAGGAGCCGGTTTGCTTCAAGGTAATCCCTTAGTTGGCCATACACAAGCCGCTCCTGGATCTTTGCAAGGTGGCAAAGTATTGAGATGGGTCAGTAATGGCCAATTGTATCTCTAGATCCACCCTTGTGGATTGGGACCACGTGGACCTGCTTCCAGGTTTTGGGGACTGCTCCATCCTTCAGTGATCTGTTTATTAACAGGGTGAAAGGTAAGGCTATGGAGGGGGCAGCAGCCTTGAGCAGCCGAGGGTCCAGCCCATCAGGTCCTGGTGAACCCATGGGTTTTAAAGATTGCAGAAGGGTTAACACTTCTTTGATGCACATGGTCCCTAGGTGGAAGTGGGGGGTCTGTGGGTCCTGCATTTCAGTGACCGGGAGAACCTAGCTATGGTGTTGGCAGCTTGGTGCCCGTTTCTGAGCATGCCTAGGTCCATGAAGAAGCTGTTGAATGCAGCGGTGGCCTCACCTCCATCGGTTAAGGTTGGCCCATTGCAGGTTATATTGCCCTGCTGAGGTTTACTTGTACCTTTTAACAGGGAATTAATCCTGGTCCAAAAAGACTTAGAGTCTGACAAGGTATCCCACTGAAGGGCTTTGAAGAACTCCCTTTTGGCAGATTTCGATACTTTCTTGCACTGGTTCTGCAGGGACCTATAATCGGCAAGGTTTGCGGGGGTTGCAGATTGCCTGGCCTTTTTACAGGCTTTGTCTCTGGTAAGCATTAGGGATTTCAGCTTGTGCGATATCCATCTATGACATTGACCTTTCGCCCATCGCTTCCTTACCGGGGTGTGGAGATTTGCCACCGCATTGAAAGTGTGCTAGAAGTACAGGGCAGCATCATCAATACTGCCCAGTATCCTTAGTGGCACCCAGTCTGCGTTTCTCAGTGAGCTCTGGAAGGCCTCAGCAGAGAAGTGAGAGAAGTCCCTGGTTGCTATGAGCCTAGGGGTTACCCATGCTGCAGTTCTGCAAAGGCAGAAGCAGTGTGCTTCACTGAATGTTTGCTGATTACAGTGCATTGATTGCATTTATTTTACTGCGTGGTGCATTTTCTTTGTATTTTGACAACAATGTTCTCAAGAATCTAACCCTTGGGTACCGTCTTGGAGGGCAGGCATTGTCCGTTTTTCGGTAAGTCCATGTTCAAATGCAGTTAGTGGGTGGGTGCTGCAAGGATGTCTTTTCTGTATATCCTAGAAACATAGAAACATAGACTTTGACGGCAGATAAGGACCGCTTGGCCCATCTAGTCTGCCCATTTCCCTACCTACAGGATAGGCCGCAGATCCTAGTTAACTCATTGCCTCCAGAGGCTCACTCTGAGATTACACCACTTGCCTCCTGAATCTCCTGTATACTTTTAACAGTGAATCCTGGGCCTTTCTTTGCAAAATCAAGCCATAGTCAGCATGTTGCAAACAAATGCTAATAGCTCAATAACTGTACATGGTAGACACAAAGTATGAGTGGCAGAGTTATTCAGCACAAAATTGCCTTTCCAATGGTGGCATGCATGTAATAATAAGTAATTTTGTTTTTTTTCTATGCTGGTCGAAAGAGCAAACTAAATATTTTTTTCACTAAAAAATGGCAACATAAGCCATTTTTTGTTGGAAAATATGTAAAATATCAACACCAAATTAAGCATACAGACATTAGATGGTGTTTAATATTATGTTTGTTAAAAAAAATATATCTTTTTACTATAAAATGTAATTTTTCCCCATTTTAGTCAAGGTACTTTGAGATTTGAGGGCTAAATCTCAACCACACACACACCATATCATAAACAAAATGCTATAACTCCAAAGGTATACATGATACACACAAAGTATCAACATGAAAGTTGATGAGCACAAAATGCCTTTCCAATGGTGCTATGCAACCAGTTCTAATCAATACGGTTTTATACCTGCTAACGTGCCAAAAGTGAATTTTATTCAAGTTGCTTAGGTGAATCTTGATGGAAAACATGTCAGCCATACACACCATACCATAAACAAATGCAAATAACTCCTAAAGTATACATGATATACACAAAACATCAGTGACAAAGTTGTTCAGCATAAAATTATCTTTCCAACAGTGCTATGCAGTCAAATATCTATTATATTGTGTTACACTATATATTAAAATATATAAGTGACTTCTCCAGACGTTGCAAGGGCACACTGGGAGTCAGTAGCCAACTTCTGCAGACGTCCTCAGGACACACCAGTGTTTTTTTACTGACGACTACAGGCGTCTGCTAGGAGACAATGAGTTAACCAACAGCCTATTTCTTTCTACCCCCCACAAGAATTGCCTTATGTCTGTCCCATGCATTCTTGAATTCTCCCACAGTTTTAGACCCCACAACCTCCTCAGGAAGGCTGTTCCATGCATCCATTACCCTCTCTGTGAAATAATACTTCCTCACATTGCCCCTGAACCACCCCCCCATCTTTAAATTGTGTCCCCTTGTTCTTGCATGTCTCTTTTTCTGAAATATGCTACCCTCTTGGACTTTGTTGATTCCACTGAGGTACTTAAAAGTTTCTATCATGTCCTCCCTCTCCCTTCTTTCCTCAAGGGTATACATATTAAGCTCCTTTAGTCTCTCCTCATACGGCTTCTCTTGCAGACCCTGCACCATTTTAGTTGCCCTCCTCTGGACTGCCTCTATCCTGTCTAAGTCCTTGCAGAGATGGGGTCTCCAGAACTGGATGCAGTACTCCAGATGGGGTCTCACCAACTGTCTGTACAGAGGGATAACAACTTCCTGTTTTCTGCTGCTGATGCCTCTCCCTATGCATCCCAGTATACCCCAGCCCTCCCTACTGCCTTCTCACATTGCTTGCTGACCTTAAGGTCATCTGATATGATTACCCCCAGGTCCCTTTCCTTTTTTGTTGTTGTTACTACCTCTCCCCATTGTGTATTCTTCCCCTGGGTTCTTGTTTCCCAGGTGCATTATTTTGTACTTCTTTGCATTGAATTCTAGCTGCCATACTTCTGACCATTCCTCCAACCTTGCCAAGTCCCTTCTCATCCTTTCCACGCCTCCTTGTGTATCAACCCTGTTGCAGATCTTTGTGTCATCTGCAAAGAGGCATACTTTTCCTTCCAGTCCCGCTGCAATGTCACTTATGAAGACATTAAAAAGGACTGGACCCAATACTGAACCCTGTGGTACCTCACTAGTAACCCCTCTTTCTTCAGAGTGGACTTCATTTACAATTACCTTCTGTGTCCTGTTGTCCAGCCAATGTTTTACCCAGGCTACTACCCTGGGACCTACTGCCAGGCTGGTTAATTTGACTATTAATCTTTTGTGTAGGACTGTGTCAAATGCCTTGCTAAAGTCTAGGTAGGCCATGTCCACAGTCCATCCCTGGTCTACTACTTTGGTCACCCAGTCAAAGAAATCTATTAGATTCGTCTGACATGACCTTCCCGCTGTGAACCCATGCTGACTTGGGTCCTGTGCCCCACTGGTCTCTAGGTACTCAACTATTCTTTCTTTCTTTCCGAAGTGACTCCATCACTTTCCCTACCACAGAGGTCAAACTGACAGGTCTGTAGTTTCCTGCCTCTGTCTTGGTCCCACTTTTGTGAAGGGGAATCACATCTGCCTTCCTCCAGTCCTCTGGTACCACACCATCCTCCCATGATTTATTAAAAAGAGTAGCCAGTGGTTTCACTAGTTCCCCCTTAATTCTTTTAGAATCCTTTCATGATTTCCAAGTTATCTCTGCTGTCGGTCCACTTTTGTACTTGTCTTTCGCTGTTACCTGTTGATGGGCAACATAAAACAATGTGGAGAAACAATATGCTTTTTCTGGTCCACGCAAACCATTGTCCCCCTCCCCAAATCTGGATCTTAATCCAGTGGCTGCATGGGGAGTCCAGGCTGGGGTAGCTCCGACATTGTGGCCTCAGTCATGTAATAGAATATGGGACAATTTGCATATCCACAGCAAGCCAGGGAGCTTCCTGCCACCCCAAGTACTGCAAGGCCACCATGGCTTTCCCTATGTGCAGTGGTGGTGGCCCTTTGCAGTAGTTCATTTATGATCCTCGACCCAAGAGGCCATACTGTTCTTCAGACAGACTTGGGCGTTTCTTCATTATATATCTCCCTGGACACTCCATGCAGCCACTGATGTTGAACCCTGTACCCCGGTAGCCGGCTTGGCAGCGTGGGCATGCTGGGAGACGAGTTTGCACATAATCACTAGATTACAACACTGTGCTAACTGGAATGCCCGGGGCGATGTAGGTGCTGTCTTTCTCTCTTGTTCTTCTGTGCTGGGATGCAAAATGATGGGACATGCTGCATAATCGGTGGGTGGGGGTAGGGAAAGGAGGTCTACCAAAATTGGCACCACCGGATAGCACCCACCTCTGTTATCAGCATGCAGTCAGGACCTGCGCCCTACATTACAACAATCTGGAGCTTTCTGCTGTCTCCCCCTCCTCCCATCAAGCAAGGCACCAGTGAGAACCGGTTATCAGGTCAGTGCTAGCAGGCCTGTCTCTCTAAGGTGTTGGTGACGCTAATGCTCGAGTACGTGGCTGGTGACCGAGCTGTTGGTTGGGGCGGTTGCTGCTGCTGTCCCTTGGTTGTGTTATGTCTAGACTGCCACAGTGCTCATAAGCTGAAGAGAGTGAGACCCTGACATGTCAGCTGTCTCTCAAATGGGTCAGTGGCAGCCATGGAGCCAGGGACTGTTGACCAAGCTGCCCGGGGCCTCTCCTCTCTCTCAGATGTTGGGGGGGACCATTGCCATGATGCCTGTACTACAGGTGTCTTCTTCAAGGGTCAGTGAGGAAATCCATTAATTGACGAGCTTCTATTAGTTTTTTTCGCACATTGACGGTTGCTTGTGTGGGTGGGCGCCATGAATGGAGGACAGCCTGCACAGTCCCCATTGCTTGGAGTCAACATTGGGGGGTTGGGGATGATCACAAAGGTCATAAACCTGCGTTTACATTACACTGGCCTCACAGTGCTTGTTAGTCTGTGGGGTGGGTGGGTGTGTGGGAAGACAGTATTGTAGCCCCACAGTAAAAATGTTATTTGTGCTCAGTGCAAACATCACCACAACACCCTAACAGCCCCAAAATGGTGACTAAAAATAAAACACCAGTGACAATCCACCCATGTGTCCAATACCTTCACCCCACTTCAGCATACGTCATTTAAATCCACCCTACTTTAATTTTAAGCTCCTCCCCACAGTACTGCATGGGCACTCCTTGAGGACACCAAGGCCCTGCACCACCCCACCCACTCATGGGGAGGAAAACGTCAAAGGGACACTCAGGACTACCTCCCTACTGGTCACTACTCCAGGCACCTAGGCTTGGGGCACAAACCAGGGTCACCAGTATACCAAGGAAGCACCATTGCTTGGCGCCACATACCCCGCCACAACAAACAATGTGATTTCATCTCCCACCACCAAAGGTACACAGGTGAACAAAAGGTGAATAGTGCAGCAGAATACCATAAATTGGTGCATTGAGATCAAAAGTCCAATACTCTGTGACGCTCACATAATGCCCACTGCTGTGCTCAGAAACTCTGCAGTGTACTACTTTGGGATGTTTGGGTAATTGTAATAAGTGGACTGTGACATGTTATTGCTCTGATCATTTAACTGCTCCCCATAGGCTGGTGCCAGAAACTGTGGCAGTGTAAATAAACACACCCTTGGTGTGGATATGTATGGGTATGCAGGTACTGGTGCAACAACTCTTTGCTGATCATGGCCAGTCAACAGCTGAAGTACTATCCTCTCATGTTCCATCTGAAAATGCTCGTGCTCCAGGCGCAGCTGTTCGATCTGCTCGATCCACTCGCCACACTTAGTTTCCATGTCCGTCAGCCACTCCAGTCTCTTTTGCTCCATCTCAATGTATTTTTCTTCTGACTGCTTCATGAACACCTTGAAACTATTGGCAAAGATGAACAGTGATGCCTCATTGTGCCTCTTTTTCTCTCATTGTGCCACAAAGTGTGAAACAACAATGTTGGCCTGGGCTGTTGGAACACTAGTGTCGAGCTCCAAGGCAGCGGCTGAGGTTGAGGGCACTTCGGTAGGGCTAGGTGTTGGAGCACCCATATATTCATCAACACTGTTTTGCTCATCCATTTCAACCACATCTTGCTCTGCCTCATCAGATGGTATGTCTCCCCACGCGATGTTGACGAAACTGGTAGACTGGGTAGCTGTGTGTGCTCTGAGGATGGCATCCAGCTCATTGCAAAACCAACATTCCAGTCGTCCATGGCCATGTTGATTATTGTTGTCCCTACAATGTATGTACCTGTGCTTTAGACCCTTGATCCTGGTGCCACACTGTGTTTTGGTTCTGTTAAATCCCATCTCATGAAGCCTCATGGAAATGTCCCTGTAAATGTATATATTTTTCCTGTTGCCATTCAATGCAGACTGTATGTCTTCATCACCCCAGAGTGCAATCAGTGCTCGTGTCTCCTCATCTGACCAATTGTAATTCCTTGCTTCACTCTCCAGCTGCAGAACAACAAATAAATACATTTTAACTTAAGTGTAGACAGATAGATTTAAGCAACCACGATAACTGTCATGATAGTATATAGGCAGAAAAAAGCAGTAACATAAACAGGATTGATTAATGGGGTACTGTGGACACCCTGTTGTGAGTGACGCTGGCCTGTGTAGGGATATATAAAAGGTTAAAAAATTAGCAGAACACTGGAGTGTGCAAGATGGCACTAATGTGGGTATCAGCTTGGCAGACTAACAGGACTCGGACAGTGTAGGTAAACAGCACTTACTCGGCTGAGGGTCAAGTGACCATTGGGGTATCACAGGGGTATGTACTGGGTCCACTTCAGTTGCAGCAACAGCATGCAGATGCATTGCAACAGCTGTAACTAGACACCAAGGCAGCTGGGATAGCGTATGGTTGGTGAGAGGAAGGTTTGCCACCAAGCCATCTAGATCCATGGGGGCATGGACTGGAGAAATACTTTATTCCATTTAGGTACTTGAAGGCTGCAATCAGTGTTGCCCCTTTATTTCCTATCCTCCAGGGAGAACATGTTGTGCCCCCTCTGCCTCTATTCATTTTGTTTTGTCCCGTATACCCTGGATCATCATGCTCACCCACCTCTGGATACCCTCCATGTGCGTGTTATCACTCTTGGACTAAGGGCACCAGAAACAAACACAGTAGTTCCATGGGTGGGCTCACCAGCTCACTCCTGGTGGTCAGTGGAGATGCAGGTCAATGATGGAAAGGGGCAGGTCAAGGGGGAATGCGAGGAAGATTTTCTTCACTGAGAGGGTGGTGGCCATGTAGTATCGCCTGTCACTGGAGTTTGTGTGGGAGCTGGGACAGTGGAGGGATTAATCACGTGTAACACAAGCTTTATGGAACCTTAGTGGTGGAAATGTAACTTAATATTTATTCACTTATACTGTTAGATTTCTGTCATACAAGTGAACTGTGCAAACTTTAGTACAGTGATTCACATTACCCCAGATGATTTCAGTGGCCCATTTAGCCAGCACAGGTAATGTTAGAGCACACTCCTCTCATGCACATTACTTGCAAGAGGCACAGCACATACTTTACAAGTAACAACAGGGATTTATTTAACTCCAAAAATTGATTAGCATTTTGCTCATAAAAGTGCTAAAACATTGTGAAAATGCATAGCACTTGCTTCACTGTGTTTAACAAACATAACACTTCTAGAAAACCTACATAAATACTTTCTGTACAGTTAGCATTGTCCCAAGAAAAAAACTGCTAATCAATTATTTAAAACCCTGAACAATGCTAGTTAGGCCACACGCACAGAAATCAGCAGCAAGAAATGATAAACGACTAATACTGCTTATATTCAATACCAGCAGCACTTTAAATAGACCACACACGTGCTAAGCACCCACCATTCGTTCAACTTATGAAGAAGAAAGGGAAAAATATATAAGAACACCTGTGCTGTTCATAGAGGAGGCTGGTAGCAGACCCACGTGGAGGAAACTGGTCCAGAAGACTGTGTACAGTGCTGTTGCTCTGGTGCCTATGATATTAAAGATATTGGCAGTAAATCTTGTGTACTACCAACCATCCTCCAACACTGGCTGGACTCCACCTGGACTCTATGAACATATGCAGCCTCCTTAAGAAATTCGCCAACCTTCAGGGCTGGATTGTCCAACACTAGCCAGATGTCCTGGCACTAGTTGAAACATGGCTGTCCAAGACCACCCTAGACTCCTTTATTGCCTTGCTGGGATACACCCTTTTCAGGGAAGACAGAGTAGGGAAATGTGGAGGAGGCTGTGCCATATACCTCCAAGATACCCAGCAAGGGCTTGCCCCCCCCCCAGCTGGAGCATGGTGCCCAGGCTATCTCCCTCAAAATCATCCCGGTACCTCCAGAGCCCCACTAATAATCACTGCCACCTATATCTCCCCACGCCACCAGAACCTTGCCCTTCAGTCTCTACTAGAGAACCTCTCCAGCCTACCCAGCAAAATGGAGCAGATCACAATGGGAGACCTTAATATCAACTGGCTTGCCAGCTCTGCCTCCCAAGCTAAAGATGCTATCGCAGCCCTCGACCTCACCCAGCTGGTTACTTCCCCCACCCTACTAATGGTACCGCCACACTGCTGGACATTGTCTGCTTGTACCGACCCCATAAAATCACCAACACCACCATGCTGCCCAATGCACTAAGTGACCACTCCCCCATCATCCTCTCTTGGTCCTATAAGATGAAAAAGCCAGTACCGAAAGTTGTCCTCCGGTGACGCCTATGCCCTGGCAAACTGGCTCAACTCAGAGAGCACCTTGCCCACTGGAACTGGTCCCTGATTAAGCTAGCCCCTGACATTGACATTGCCTTCAGTTACTTTGTCCACTCATTTAATGCTGCGTGTGACACCTTCGCTCCCCTTACTAAACTGTTTCTTAAGAAGCACGACTCCCCATGGATTACCCCTTCTCATATCAACCAGTTGTGGAGCAGAGACAACCTCAGGCAGAGGGCCCTAGAATCTGGCAAGCCTGTGGACTGGCAAGCCTACAGTGCCGCACTCAACAAATGCACCTGGGCCATCCGCAAGGCAAAATCAGACTACTACAGGTCTATCCTGTCCTCCTCCTGGGGGTCTGCCCAGAAGTTCTGGGATGATATAAAGGAACTTAATGGGAAAACCATATCACTTTCCCCAGCCCAACTTAACGTCAATGGCTCACTCTCCACAGACCCGCAAGATATTTCTGAAGGTCTCAACATCGCCTTCTCGGACCTCAGTGCAGTTCTCCTCATCAACTACTTCGACTCTGCCCCTGCTCACCCCCCACCTCCCCTACCCTCCTTTCTACTTCAGGGCCCTCACTCCACCTGAAGCCAAACCCTACCTACTCAAAGCCCTCAATGGAGCTAGCCACAGTAATTTTACACTGGACCTCAAATCCTAAGACTAGTCCTGGACGTAGTAGTTACACCCCTTACCAACCTTCTCAATCACTCCCTCTGCCTTGGCCAATTTCCTCATGCCTGAAAGACTGCTGTGATCACCCCCATACACAACGGCAGGGACCGTACTTCTCCCAGGACCTACAGACCGATATCATTCCCCCCTTGAAAGCCTTAGAAAAGATTGTAGCAGACCAACTAACTGACTACCTCACCAAACACAATCTCCTCTGTGTGGAGCAGCATGGCTTCTGCATGGGGCATAGTACCACCACTGCCCTCCTTGAATTTTCCAATAATTGGAAAGGCTATGCCTGGAGTTCAATTGCCAAGCAGCCAACCACTCCCACTTCCTGAGCTATATAAACAGTTCCTCTCAGCCTCATTGTGAAGCACTTTTTCTTTGCAGCCAAAGGCTCTGTCAGTCTGTCCTCTGAGCTGGTTGGGCCTACCTGACTGTTTGGGTTCTGTGCCCCCCCCATCTTGCTGCTCCTTCTTGTCTCTGCTGGGCTTCTGTGTTTACTTTCCTGCTTCTGGTTTGTATTTTGCATTTGGCTGTGTGTGCTTCCTTCTGTTTGTTCCCTGTTTTCTGTGTTCATGTGTCTTTGGTTTTGTCTTTTGGGGGTCTTTGTTTCTAAGCTCCTAGCATACTGCTACTCCAGAGCACATACTACTTGCTCTCAGTTACTCACAACTCTCAACTTAATTGCACTGGAACTGCAAACCTGATCTGTGTGTTTCAGCTCAACCATAACTGCTCCATGTTGCATACTCGATTAATTTCACCTGATTCAGATTTACTCTGAACCTAGCTATACAGCTCAGTCATGCTCATTCTGCTTGCCTCCTTGCAGCAGCTTCATTGCACTGCTTGGTTACACCTGCTTTCAGAAGCATTGTGTCTCTTTATTTATGTTTATTGCAGTTTTACAACTCAGTGTACTCCATTCAGATGTTGCTCTGTTTATTCACACTGATTCAAACTCTTTACCTTGTTATGCAGTTCAGTCATGCTATTCCCAGTTTGTATATTGCTGTTTCACTCTGAGGTCAGCTAAAGTTCCTACTGAGGCTGTTAAACTAGCTTTAATATCTGTATGTGGTTCTCGCCTTCCATCACTTCCTTGTTTGCCCTATGTGGGGACTGGGAGGTGTTTGGGGAGTTGTGGTCCCATGTGGCTAATTATTTCTGTTCTAAAGCCTGCCTTCACCCTCAAAAATCCTCAGAGTATTTGTCACCTTGATTTGGCTTTTAAATGTCTGGCTGGCTGGCCCCACTATTCAGTGCTGTTCATTGCTACTACATTATGCAGACCTTTGTGCAGGTCCACTTATTACTACTCTGTTTACTGACCTACGTACAGGTCCACGCTTGCTTACCCAATCGATTGCTCATGCCTACTGCATCCTCTCAACTTCAGCCTCTGGGATGTCTGCTGCACTCAATCTGCTTTCGACCTTGCAAGGTCTCAGCACTCACTGCTCATTACGATCAGCACACCAGTGCTCAATCAGCTCACCAGCTTCTCAGCTCAATCTAATTCTGGGGCATACCAGCCATTCTATTCTGGTGCAGGGTTCTTGCAGCCGACGGTCTTGCTCTGCATTTAGTCCGCATCTTGAGCGTGTCCAACTTGGGGCAGGATCCTTCTCACCTGGCCCATAGCTGGGAATGTCCTCACCCCAAGCTTGGCTTTAGCTGCCTGCTACATGACAGCAGCTCCTGGTGTAGAATTTAAGACTGGTGGTGAAGGGTGGTTACGTAGATCTCTTTTGGCTCTAGTGTTCCACTATAATGGTTGTCCATTGGTTTTAGTGGTTTCCCTAGCAAGGCACCTTCATTGCATTCTCCCTACAACTGCCTCTGGTTCACCTGGTTTGAGTTTAGGGCAGGTAGACCAAGTGAGTGCCTCAGCAATTGTTGCTCTCCTCCTCCTCTGCCTTGGTTGCATGTATTGTTGCAGAGTCTTCTCGCAACCTTCCATGGCATTCCCACTACAGGGTTTGAGTGAGAGCCTTCCTCCAAATTGGAATATTTTCCACCTCCCTTTAATTGGGTTTTCCAAATTGCAGCTGCAGAGCTGTCACTAAATTAGCTATCCCAAGCCTAGAGGGAAGGCGACCTAGGCCTTGGATCCCCAGAGATTTCCTCCTCATAGGGTTTTTTTTTCTCTCCTTCATTGCCTCAGGTCATAACTGTTAGCATAGAAGTGTCCCCTAGTTTCTTTAGGTAGGTTCTGCTGTTGGATGGAGGTGGAGGATGTCCTGCCACTCCCTCTTTCCTTAGACAATCCCCTCATTCAACACAAACCATCCGTATCATGCTACGCAACCCTGGGCATTTCATTATGTTATCAACCTGAGCATCTCATTACATTATCAAACTGCCTATGCTTCTCTACTACTACGTTACAGTTACTGCTCCTATGTCACAGTTACTGCTTGCTAATAAGCTTCGTGTCATCTCATTCTTTGGGATATGATTGTACTGCATTTCTTTTGGGGATTCCTAAAGTACCTTTAGCCACGGAAATCATCCCGTGGCACCTCTAGGGGTGGAACCCTCTCTGAGGGTTCCTTGCCTTTCGCCCCATACAGGGTGGTAATTCCTCTAGAATAGAGAGTGCGAACGGCCAAAACCAAACTAACACAGTTGCACAAGCATAAAACTATACTGGCTGTGCAAGACATTGAATTGGAAAGGCTATGCCTGAAGTTCAATGGCCAAGCAGCCAGCTACTCCCACTTCCTGAGCTATATAAACAGTTCCTGTCAGCCTCATTGTGAAGCACTTTTTCTTTGCCCCACCATCCTCTCCTCTTCCCCCAGCGGCAGCACTTCTCTCCTTAGGGTGATTCCTAAGGTACCTTTAGCCACGGGAATTGTCCCATGGCACCTCTAGGGGTGGAACCCTCTCTGAGGGTTTATTGCCTTTTGCCACCTACAGGGTGGTAATTCCTCTGGAATAGAGAGTGCGAACAGCCAAAACAAAACTAACACAGTTGCACAAGCATAACACTATACTGGCTGTGCAGGACATTAAATATACATGCAGCCCTTGATAAAGGGCTCCTCATGGGTGCAGTTTACATTGACCTATTGAAAGCCTTCGATACCATCAGCCACCCACTCATCATATCCACCCTCTTGCATCTAGGTTTCTCTCAAGGTCCCCTGGCCTGGTTCACCAACTACCTCACCTCCCGCTCACAGTGTGTGAAAATTAATAGTACCCTCTCCAGCAATTGTCAGGTCCTCTCGGGAGTCCCGCAGTGCTCAATCCTCAGATCCCTGCTTTTTAGTCTGTACTTAAACACCCTCCCCAAATCCTGCTCTTACGCAGATGATGCAGTCCTCTCCACATCCCACCAGGTCCCAACCCACCTCCAAAGTGCCCTCTAAAGCTCCTTTAACCAAGCTGAATCCTGGTTCCTAGATTGAAGACTTGTAATCAATCTAAAAAGGACTAAGCTCATGCTTTTCTAACACAATCAAAACATGCACAAGGACACCCCTCTTTCTGTCCTGTCTAGTACACTCCTCCCCATTGAAAAAGTCAACACCTATAAATACCTCGGCATAACCTTTGTCACTGCTCTCTCCTTTCATGACCATACGCGCCCCCTTGCATCTGCTATAAACTCATGTGTTGGCCTGCTTTACTGCCACAAGAACTGCCTCACCCCCGAAACCCTGAGGCTGGCCATCACCTCCTCAATCCTATCCCTAGTGGACTGTGGCCTTCTAGTATATGGTGCAGCAGACAAAACCGTACTCAACAAAATCAAAATGTCTCTCAACAAGGCCTGCTGACTACTTACTGGTTCCAGCAGATTCACCTACACCTGTACATTATATGCACAGGCAGATATACTCAACTTTGAAGAGAGATTGTGCTACCGGAGTTGTCTCTTCACCAAGAAAATAGTAGCTGGTTTAACACCTCCTGGCCTATCTACTATCCTCAGCCCCTCCATCTCTACTGTCTCCACCTGGAGTTCCTACAAATGGTCACTCCAAGTGCCCAGAGTCAGAACATCACTGGCCCAAAGGTTCTTCCTCTACCAAGCCCTGTCCTGGGCCAACTCCCTTCCCCCCGATATCTCCTCAGAGCAAAGGATTGGGCCTTTCAAAACAGCCCTTAGGCATCACCTGGTCATCACCCACTGCTGTAACTGCGCATAGCTGATACAACTCCACCTCACTGGGAATGCCCCCAATGTCCCAGCACATTATTCTACATGTAGCTGCTTAGTTAAAATAAATGCATGCCTTATGTTGTTACATGCAATGATGTTTAGCTACCACATTGTATAGAATCCTACATAAAGCTTTATTGTGTACATAATTATATAGAAAAAAATGTATATCTCCTTTTACGTCATCACTGAGACTACGCTGTACCTGTGATTGTTTGTTTACCTGTCTTTGTGCCATGACGAGGAGCCTTTGTAAATGAGTCCTTGACTCAAAGAGTTGCAATTCTGGTACCATGAAATAAATAAATAAATAAAAATATTGCAATCAGCGTTTACAACTGACAGGTAAAATGAGCACAAGATTAAACCAGGGGATCATAGCTGAGGTAGACACAAACTTTGGGGGCTACCATGCAGGGAGCACGCCAACAAACCGAGCAGCAGACACAGCAAAACAAAAGCTATTACAACAAGCTCGAGCCAGAGCCAATACAGCTGTGACAAGATTTTCAATGTGGCCTTTTTGGTACCCCTCCTCATGAAGAGTGCCAGTGTCATTTTGTTCACTTGTCCCAAAAGGTGATTTTGCAGAACGACCATGCCATTCTGTGCCACAGGTGCGAAAACACATTTTGGACAGGATGGGAAAAATGACAGCTGTATTGTTAAAAAGGAGGTGTGCAAAAATGGCAATTTTGAAAATCTGGAGTGAAAATATTAAAAATTGGTGAATTTCAGAGCATGTGTAGAAACTGCAACACACGCTCATAATGCAGTAATTTTTTTAATTTTTTCAGCAAATTTGCAACATGGGCTGTTCGATCCTGAAAGGTGATTCTGCGCAGCGACTGTGAAATCACCTTTCAGGACTGAGTAACAAAATGACAGTGACACTGTTCATGAGGTTCATGAGGTGGGGTCACGAGGTCCCAAGAACCCCATGTTGAAAATTTGGGGCCAAAACTCCAAAAAATGTCTGATTTATCAACTAAAGTTGAAAACCCTTTGAATGCCATTATAGCATGCTTACCTTTGATTCTTCAGTTTGTGGTTCAGCTTTGAAGAGTGCAGATGTGTCCCAGTCCAGAGAAGATAACAGCGCCGACCTCCAGAGCAGAGAGTATAGGGGTAAGGGGTGCGGGGAGGTGGGTGGTCAGTGGGAGGGTGGGGATGGGGAGAGGGACTGGACCGAAGATGAGATCGGGGGAAGGTTTTCTTTAGTTACAGAAAAAAAAACCAGACATTTGGGCACACTGAGGTGGTCTCCCAGTGTGCCACATGAGTTGGGGGTTGGGTACATGATGCCAACACAGGGATTGGGCACCCTGATGTCAGCAAGGGGGGAAGAAAAAACAAACATTTGGGCACACTGGGTTGGGCTCCCAGTATGCCACATGAGTTGGGGGGGCACATAATGCTGACACAGGGATTGGGCACCCCAATGTCAGCATGGGGCAAATAAATATATTTGGGCACACAGGGGTGAGTTCTCATTGTGCCACATGCTGACACGGACATTGGGGACCCCGCTGTCAACATGGGGATGGGGAGCAGGGAGGACAGCAGCAGTGGGAGGATTTTCTTTCCTGCCAGTGCTGGTGGCACTGATGTGACTGCACATGTGTGGCACCAGTGCGTGCACAGTTGTGGCGAATGGCATTGTGCCATTCACAACATGGTGGCACCAACAGAACTACACATATACATGAGTTGTACATGTGTAGTTCTTACCCGGAATGTGGAAGTAACAGCCGAAATAGTGCAGCTGTTATTCCGTAGCGGCCGAGCATGGTGGAGGGTTTCAAGCTCCGTTGGACTTCCGAAAGGATACTTCCAAAAGTCCAATGGAAGGTTCCACAATCGATCATTTTTGTAAGTTATGATCGATCACAAAATGGCTATAGGTTCCACCCACAGTCATAAAAATTAAATCGCCTGCTTCCTGTTTATGTCTGGAAAGGGGTTCTGATGTCAGTGCATTTTCGGCAGGTGAGCAGACGTCGCCACTTTTCCCCACCCTTCCATCACTGACTGGAAGAATGCCCACATCACTGGAAAGGGGGAAACACCAAAGCTGATACCGTGTGAACATGGCTCTCTGGTGATTCAGAATACATTTTTGAAACAATCGCCAGAGACCTGCTGCGGCATCGGGCAGTGTGAATGCACCTACTGAGTTACATCAGAGAACTTCAAACACAGCCATAATTTTCAAGCGAGGGATCCTTTTTAATCTTTACAAAGGAATTTTAATGGGTTGGGGTCTTTGGGGGATACAGAACATAGAGGGGGGAGTAGAACTGAGGCATCAGACTACTCATTAGGCCTGTTTACACTGCCACATTTGCACAGCAGTAACCCGAGGTCTCAGGTTGCTGCAGTTCTAATGTGGCAGTGTGGAAACTTAGTAGAGCTCCTTGAGTTCCAGCTGAGGTGGGGGACACATTGCGATGTGAGCAGTATAAGCCGCTGTGTGGACAGGCAGCACCACTTGAGCATCGCAAACACAGTTATTGCATGCTAGCAGACAGTAAACATCACAGAACACCCACCTGGCCCCCCAAACTCAGAGCCACCTCTCCAGCGCAGCTTGCATCAGCACTGAGAGACACTATGCAGATGTGGCTGCTGGATCAGCACAGGAGGAGGAGGGATGATTGGAGCAGAGCACTGCACCTTACTTTAGCTGTGTAAACACGGTTATTGTTTCTGTCAGGGATACAGAACAAGGAAGGAGAATGATAGATAGAAAAAGGGAATTGGTACTGATGGGGTCAGGAAAATTTGAAACTTGTGCATAATAAGATTTTTTTTTTGCTGTTGAAATTATCGTTTCTACCTCCTTCCCCATCCTGCCACCCCTGACCCATCAGGGGAAACACCCACATCCCACTGCCTTCCACCGTACCCAGATGGACCCAGATCCCATGGAGCCATGGCTATAACCCCCAGGCGGGGACGAGGTGGGGGCCGAATGCCCCGTAACTTACATGTCATCAGTCCAGGGTCCGCTGGTTGGGTGAAGACACATCGTAGACATGTCACAGTTCCCCATCTTCCTGGCAGTGGCAGGCTCTTTTTCTGTTTTTCACCCTCCCCCATACAGCGTACAACTCCCCTGATGTCATGGTGCAAGGCGCCAATGTCCACGCTGTAGCTCGGCCAGCCATCCCTCATAGGGCATGCAGTACTCTGAGCCTCCGCTCAGAGTCAGGCAAGTTGCAGGCATCAGCTTGTACCCTCCTCAGAGAAGGCGAGCTGTCATAGGATGCTCAAGCCTATCTCCCCCCTGCCGACCCACCAGTGACCTGAGTCCGCTCCCAAACCCGGGTTGCCAGCGTGGTGTGAGGTGTGGAGTCCAGCGCCTCAACCCTCAATGCCACCGGGCCAGCATATGAGATTTTATTTTTAGCAGCAGCAGTGGTAATCAATAATCACTTATTTCTATTTGGCTAATTTAACCTTTCTTCCTCTAAATTTGAGACAAAATCAATCTAGATGTATGGACTTGCATTTACTGTTCTAAATCTTACTATTCAAAACCTTCATTTTCATATAGTTTTCCAGATTGCACTGTTTAACCATGTTTACTTTGGAATACGGCTTGTAAATAAACAGCAACTATTTACTGAGGTATAAGTGACTGGTGATGCATCGTGAAAAGAATATTCTGTGGGTCCCTGCGGTATCCATCCTTTTGAAAAGACATACTATTATCACTAATAAGAGCTGAATCCTTTCTAATACTGGAAAATGACAAGGTTAAGAATGTAAAACAAGACTGCAATCTACCTGAGGTTTGATCAGTTGGCATTGGCTTGATCTAAGTGGGCTTAAGTTATGGCTGGGCTCACGGGCTCAGGAGTCTCAGGTGTACCAACTACACAGAATGGCGAGTGTAGACACAGGGCACAGAATGGGGTGAACTAGGGTGGAGGTCTGTAAAAAAACTGGTGTGAGAGGGGCACTGGTAGGGTTGCGGGCATGGGGTCTGTAGAAACTACAAGGTTTTGTGTTTAACAAAGACCTGAATGAGCTGGGACCCCTCCCTCTCTATGCTTTTTATGCCCCTCAGTCCTGGAATATGGAAGTGTCTCAGCAGGGTTTGCTTGAGATCCCTTGTTTCAGCCTTAAAGGAAAGCACTGGATATTGCCCAAACCTCCCTGCCACATCCCAAGGCCCCAATTAGCATTTTCACCTTAAATTAAAAACTTTAAAAATATCTTCTGATGTGGTTTTTTAAGTTTATTATGCTTGCCTGTGGCTTCAGGTTTAAAAGAATGTCTGCAGAAATCTCACAGCTGCCGTGCACATTACATGCTCGCTCTATTCTAATACACCCTTCTGACTCCACCATTGGTCAGCAGGGTGATTAGTAGAAAAAAAAGTAAGGGATGAATGCGGCAGCCAGGAGATGGCTGCGGACGCTCTTTTAAACCAGAAGCCACGGACAAACATAATAAACTGAAACTACATCAGAAGATATTTTTAGAATTTTTAATTTAAGTTGAAAATGCAAATCAAGATCTTGGGATGCGGCAGGGGAGGTTTAGGCAATATCCAGTGTTTTCCTTCAAGCTGGTAAGGGAGAGGGCTTTCTTGTTGTACAACCATGTTATGTGGAATGTTCTCCCATAGAAGGTTCCGTGTGCCCCCTTGGTGGGCATGTTTAAAACAAGACTCCATCAACAGCTCTCGATGCAGGCCTTTCCTGACTGATCCATCTACAAAACGCCATTTTTTTGAATGTGTACTGTTTACATCTATTGCTATTTGTCTACTGTTTGTCATTCAGTTATTTATTATTGCGGCTATTTATGTTGTTTGGTGCCGCTATTTTTGTGTTAATTGTGAAGCACTTTGTGCCTGGGAAGTGTGTTTTACTAAATAAAGATTTACTACTACTATAAAATTCGGAGGGGGTAGAATCCATGCAATGGGGTTTCAGATGGTGTCAAACATCCCCTTAAACTGTAATTGTGGATTGATTGTTTATCTGTAAAAACTCACACATATTATGCTCGTTAGTCGGGAAAGGGCTGTGCCTCTTACCTTTGGACTGTGCTGGAAAATGGGTGGGGCTCCAAGACAATATACTACACTGGTACATAGGCAGAGAAGTATTAGTAAATCCAAATTACTGTGTCCCATAAGGAATGCTGTAATGGTTAACATTTCTTCCTTCCAAGTGTATGACCCGGGTACAATTCCTGGCAAATGCAGAAACCAATTTGGGGAGGCAATGTGGTCTTGTGCTTACAGCACAGGTTTGTGAACTAGGAGATCTCAGATTCAAACCCCACCAGAGAAAAATACTTTGTAAGTGACCTTGAGCAACTCCCTTAACCTCTCAGTGCTCCAGTCCACCCAGTGGTAAATATAGGTGAAAGCAGAGACTCCTCTGAAAATGTACATGTTGCATCTCTGCTGAACTATCCTGAGTAAATATTATTTAAAAAAAAAGATTTATCCAGTGCAGACTAGACCCGTAATACCAGGGTCCATTCCACAGTTATTTGGTAAACAAAACTGCATCCTGCAACAGAATGTATGTGATGCGACAGAGTTTGCTACTTTTGGTGATTTTTTTTCCTTCCATTTTCTTTGTCCAGAGCCACCCAGTGTGCTTACTTATACAGGATAGGCCCGCTGAAATGAAACATCTTGTTTACGGGGGTGTCCTGCCATCAGTGACATCACATTCATCATTGCCAATAGCTGGACAGAAATCTACCACCAGAGTTAATCAGTTACATCCCAGAAGCCTAAGAGGTCTGCTGCAGAACGACATGCAGAAGTAGCACAGATATGCAGAAGCCATGCCTGTTACCGGTTACCCTGTGACTAAAATTGTATTTCCTCACATCCTTTTTGAGGCAATAAGAGATAGCTTCCTCCTATTGTCGTTATGTATAGTCTTTTGTGCAGATTGTAAAGATTATTGTTATGCTTAGTGTGTGTGTGTGAATTAGCTGTGGTGAGGTTTGAATTGTGACATGTCAAATACAGTATAACACAAGTTGAATAATTTCCTAGTTAGTGTACCCCCGGCCCTAACACACACACAGATTTGCATATCCATGATGTGTTGTGCTGGGTTTAAAGCTTTTGACTGTATGTGTGCTTACAGAAACCATACAAATGTGTGTGTGTGTGTGTGTTTATATATCGATATATATACATATCTATCTATCTATCTATCTATCTATCTATCTATCTATCTATCTATCTATCTATCTATCTATCTATGTGTGTGTGTTAAAAAAAACTTTGTTAATGCTCCAGTTAGGATCAAAGTGACAAAAGTTGGGAAATGAGGCGTTAGGGTTTCCAACCCTAACACCCCACCCTCCCAAACCATGCGGGACAGCAGGTGTGGGGTGTGCCTTGGGCTTCTCAAGCCTAATGCCTTCCCCATTCCATCTGTAAATAAGGTCAGATGTGTATACTTTATGAAAATGAGGTGAGTGTTAGGCTTGAGAAGCCCAAGGCACACCCCACATCTGCTCTCCTGCCTGGTTTGGGAGAGTGGGGTGTTAGGGAAATCCTAATGTCTCATTTCTCAACTTTTGTCATTTTGACCCTAACTGGAGCATTAACAACATTTTTTGCATCTTATTTCCTTACTTTTTGAGCTAGTATAATAGTATCCTTATCTTACTGTGGGGGCGCAAGATCCTTGGACCCTGTGCTCCCATCCTTCCATAGATGTGTATATGTATGTCGTTGTGGAAGCTCAGGGCACTCCAGGCCCTGCGCTTCCATTTATCAGACAACAGTGACCAAATTGTCAGCATAGCCCTCTTATAGCCCCATCTCATGTACCCAGTACAGAAAAGTTTCAAATAACTGCCAAAATGCAATTCTGTGCAACTGCAATGCCATTCTGTGCCACTGGTGGAAAAACACAATTTGGGCAGGATTTGAAAAATGACAGCTTTGACATACATGAGGCAGGGTAATAAAAAGGCTATGTTGAAAATCTGTGGTAAAAATATTAAAAATGTCCAAAGCTATGAGCGGGCATAGCAAAATTGCAATGAATTGCCATAACTTTGAAATTTATTTCATATTTTGACTCCAGATTTTCAACATAGTCTTGGTATGACCCCACCTCTTAAACCTTGTAGGTGAAAAATGTTCAGATCCATGCCAAAATGTCATTTCGTGCCACAGGTATGAAAATACATTTCAGACAGGATGTGAAAAATGACAGCTGTACTGTTCATGAGGTGGTGTGAAAAAATGGCCAGGTTGAAAATTTGGGGTCAAAGTATTGAAAATTACTCAAGTTACATGCGTATGTAGAAAAATTTCAATGAACACGCATAACTCGGCCTTTTGTAGGAATTTTTTCACCAAATTTTCAACATTGCCTTTTTGGGACCCTACCTCATGAACACTGGTAGTGAAATTTCATTATTTGGTACCGAAACGTGATTTCTTGCAGTGACCGCAAAATTACCTTCCGACACCAATTAATGAAATGACAGTTGCAGTATTCATGAGTTGCGGTCTCAAAAAGGCCATGTTGAAAATTTGGTGAAAAAATTTGAAAAATGACAAAGTTATGAACCTAAGTTCAAAACACCATTGAAATACATTATATGGCACTTACCTTGATTCCTCAGTTTGCGGTTCAGCTTAGAAGAGTGCAGACATGTCCCGGCCCACAGAAGATGACAGCCTATGACCTCTGGTGGTAACTATTGGGGTAAAGGGGGTGTGGGGTGGGTGCTCAGTGGAAGGGTAGGGATGGGGGACAGGGAGATGACGAGGGATCATTTTCTTTTTTTCAGGATTAAAAAAAGATGTTGGGGGACTGTTTTCTTTTTTTAGATCTAAATTAAGAAATTAAATATATCAGGATACTCGGCATGTGCTGCCCAGTGTCCCACACTGTTGTGGGGTGCACTAAATGCCGACATGGGGATTGGGCCCCTTGATGTTGGCTTATCAATATAAAACAATGGACTGTTGAGGGGGCATCTGACACCAGGGTTAGGTATCCCAGTGTTGGATATTTTATATTATTGATAAAAGGAGTAGGGAACAGCGATCAGGGGTGGGGTTGCCACTAGATACCAGGGAATACATGGTGACAATGATAGGAGGGTGTGGGGTGCCACTAGACACCAGGGAAATACATTTACAGCATGGGGGATGGCACAGAATTCACACTAAAGGATCCTTTTTTGTGACTTGAGACACAGAAAAGGATTCTTTTTTCATATTACACGGTCACGAAAAAGGATTCATTCTATTAAAAAAACACATTTAAGGGGCATCTGTGTAACTATGAAGGGCACATTGCACCTAACAGGGTCCCGATCAGCCAGCTAGGTGTGTTGGTGTCACTCCAGCATGTCAGTTTTGTGGCTTTTGAAAAAATGTTTTTGTGAAAAAAAAATGAAAACAAGATGGATGGCGTGCGAAAAACAACTTTTTTCTCATGAAAAAGGAATGGGTCTCGTGAGAGTGAATCCTTTTTCGCAAGAACAAATCCTTTGTTGATTTTTCTCCCTCTACCCTAAAACGTGATCTACCCATTGAAAACAATAGGCAATGAAAAATGTAATAACTTTGCAACAGATTAATATTTTTACACAAAACTAAACATGCCTATTCTGTTACTCAAGCTGGTTCTACCATAAAAAAATCATACCAAAATTCCACACTGTCTTGATGCAGGGCAATGAGGAAAAAACGGCAAAAAGTGGTGACTTTTATGACTTTTTGCACTGTCCAGATCTCAGAATCCACATATCTAACTGGAACAAAACTTGCCACTTCAAGAGATCTACCACATGGGGCAGAGCATACCAAATTTTAAGTAAATCCATTGAACGGTTGCAAAGTTATTAAAGTGCAGAATTTGAGGTTTAACATTAAACATGTTAATTAGCACCCCTATAGTTAGGGTTGAGTAGCCTGTTTAGTGTTAAACCTCAAATTTTGCACATTAATATCTTTGGCTCTCTTTGATGGAGTGAGCTGAAATTTTACATGTTTTGTCTAAGAGACAAAGTCTTGATGTGTGGACATTTTTGTGATGGCAGCTTGTGTGGTTTCTGAAATCGGCATTTGTCATTTTAAGAAAAAAAAATGTTTTTTCCTATACTTAACATTGCTTTTTTTTAACTCTCACCTGCAGCCTACATGGAAATGAATTCTTGCCCCAAACTTGCAGGGAAGATGTGTCATGTCCCAATGTAGTGCCTTTGACAGGTCTGGTGAAAAAATATCAAGGAGTTCCAGAGTTATAAGGCTTTAAATGTTAATGTTTTTTGACCTGCACATGCGCAGTAGGGTTTTTCAGATAACATTTTGTGGTGAAAGTAAACATTTGATACTGCAAATGCTTGTTTTGTTTTTGGGCCACTTGTTTGGCACAGCACCAAATATTTTTTTTGTGCCGTGCCAACCACCACCTTGTTGACTTTTTCCATGAACCAACAAAAGTGGAAAAAACACAAAAAGGCTGTGATTTTAATAAATAAACATCAGAACATAGCTAAACAGGACCTGTTTAGCTAGATTCTGATGTTTATTTTTAAATATACTGGCCAGAAATATATTTACTGGGCACCCAAAATCCCGGGTGCCCAGCTCAGTGAGAGGAGCACTTCCCTGGAGTTCTCTGTATGAGAACACCAGGAATTTCTTGAGTTCTGCAGCCACAGCTGGGACTCATGCTGTGGGCTGCAGTGAGAGGAGAGAGACGCTGTTTCCCTGGTGTCTAGTGGCACCCCCACTCCACCCTCTGATCACCTTCCCCATTATTTATATGTTGATTCCTGGTGTCTACTGGCACCGCTCACACGCTGATTGCTGTCCCTGGTGTTTAGTGGCACCCTCATACATACCGATCACTGTCCCTGGTGTCTAGTGGCAGCCCCTACCCTCCAGTCACTGTCCCTGGTGTCTACTGACACCCCTCCCTCTGATCATGTCCCCTAATTTTTATTTTAGTCCCCCCACCAGCAGGCCATTGTTTTATTAAAAGTTGCCAACATCGAGGTCCCTAATCCCTGTGCTGGCATGTACAAGATCTGCCCCCAACAGTGTGGAACACGGGGGAGCCCACTCCAAGTGTGCCAAAATATTTCTGTTGCTTTATTGTACCTGTAAACAGAAAAACAGTCCCCTAATGTATTTTTTATACCAGAAAAAAGATAATGATCCCTCATCATCCCTGCCATCCCCTTCCCCTATCCTGACCCTCCCAATGAACATCCACCACTCCACACCCCCCCTTACCCTATACTTACCACTGGAGGTCATAGGCTGTCATCTTCTGTGGATCAGGACATGGCTGCACTCTTTACAGCCAAACCATGAACTTAGGAATCAAGGTAAGTGCCGTATAATGTATTTCAACAGCGTTTTGAACGTACGTTCATAACTTTGCCATTTTTAGGAATTTTCTCACCAAATTTTCTACATGGCCTTTCTGAGACCCCACCTCATGAACACTTGTGGTGAAATTTCATTATTCAGTCCTAAAGATGATTTCATGGTCACTGCACAAAATCACCTTTTGGGCCAGATTAACAAAATGACAGTGCCAGTGTTCATGAGGTGGGGTCCCAAAAAGGCCATGTTGAAAATCTGGTGGAAAAATTCCTAAAAATGGCCAAATTAGGGGCATTCCTTGAAATGTTTCTATGCATGTGCATAACTTCAACATTTTCAGTTCAAGTTTTCAACATAGCCATTTTTTCAGACTGCCTCACAAACAGTAGAGCTGCCATTTTTCACATCCTGTTCAAAATGTGCTTTCGAACCTGTGGCATGGAATGGCATTTTGGCATGGATCTGAATATTTTCAGCTATTGTGTTTGTGAGGTGAGGTCATAAGAAGACTATGTTGAAAATTTGGGGTCAAAATATGAAAAAAATGACAAAATTATATTCATTGCAATTTCGCTATGCATGCTCATAACGTTGGCAA
The DNA here is from genome assembly GCA_016271365.2 of Neoceratodus forsteri. NCBI lineage: Eukaryota > Metazoa > Chordata > Ceratodontiformes > Ceratodontidae > Neoceratodus > Neoceratodus forsteri. The sequence goes on from CM028138.1 coordinate 428,793,853, forward strand.
TTTTCAATATTTTGACCCCAGATTTTCAACATAGCCATAGCCATTAATTGACTGAAATGTATGTATTGCATAATTTTGTGTTTTGAAAACTTTTTACCTTGTTGTGGACCATTGAAAATGAGTTTTACTCAGTCGAGTTAATCCTTATTCATATGAAATCATAGGAATAAAATATTTTACTACTACTACTACATCTTATTATCCCACCTCATGTATGTCATAGCTGTCAGTTTTCAAATCCTGGCCAAAATGTGTTTTTGCACCTTTGGTGTAGAATGGGGTTGCAGTTGCCCAGAATTACGTTTTGGTGGGGATTTGAACATTTTTTGTACTGGGTACATGAGGTGGGGTAATAAGATGGCTATGCTGACAATTTGGTCACTGCTGTATTATAAATGGTGGGCCCTGTGCTTCCACAGCTACATACATATACCTGTATGCATCTATGGAAGGATGGGAGTGCAGGGCCCAGAGAGACCTGCGCTCCCATAGGCAAATAAGTATATGATTACACTATCTCAAAAAGTAAGGAAATAAATTTCAAAAAACTGTGTTAATGATCTAGTTAGGGATAAAGCCACAAAAGTAGGGAAATGTGGTGTTAGGGTTTTAAAAGCTAACACCCCACACCCACCCTGCACACACCAACAGGCATTGGGGGTGTGCCTTGGGGTCATGGGCCCCTAATGTTCACCCCATTCCATAAGTAAATAAGCTGAGAGGGGTACAATATAGGAGAATAGGGTGAGTGTTAGGGCCAAAGACCCAAAGGCACACCCCTGATGCCTGTTTATTTATTTATTGAAATCTTGGATTATAACCTTTGATCTGGAAGCTCATTTACAAAAGTTCCACATCATGACAAAAGAGGGATACAACAGTTAAATTATAAAAGTCAAAACAGTGTTAACAAAGAAAACAAACAGGCAATTCAGATACAGCCATTGTTGGTGTGTGCAGGGTGGGTGTGGGGTGTTAGCTTTTAAAACCCTAATTCCACATTTCCCTACTTTTGTGGCTTTATCCCTAACTAGAGTGTTAACACAGTTTGTTGCTCTATCTATCTATCTATCTATCTATCTATCTATCTATCTATCTATCTATCTATCTATCTCTCTCTCTATCTATGTATATATGGTAAAAAAGTTGCTGTGACTGTACCAGTTAAATGCTCCCTGTTCCCTTGATTCCTGACTATGGTCTCTTATCCACTAGTTAAATACCTTTTCCCAACCTCCCACTAGGGTCCTACTCCCCCTGGAGTTTCCTCTGCCCCTCATGATCTAGCACTTCTCCTTTCCCCTTCCCCCTCACCTAGGCACCATGCCCCCACTCCTCCCTCACCACACCCCCTCACTTTCTTACCTTCTCCCCTTCTGGTACGCCGGTACCTCATATTTGACCTGACAATGCCAACTAGGCTGCTGTTCTGACTTGTTTTAATTCCTGTGTTAAAATCCTCTCTGTTACCTAATCACATTATATTTGAATGCTCACATCTTCTGTGTATAATCAGTTTAGCGTGATAATCTCAAACTCCCACTGTATGTATTCCCACCCTTATGATGTGGAACCTTTGTAAAAGAGTGGTTTCCTGCTCAAAGGTATTGTAATCCAAGATTAAATAAATACATTTGATATATATGTATATATTATAGTTTCTCGGTCGCACCACTATAGTCAGGGTTCAGCGGTCAGTTACATGCTAAAGTCAAAAGTTTGGGCGTTAATAACTTTGGACACGTTCAACCTGCGCAACCATTGTGTGGCATGCCACTCCATGAGATGACTTGTTTGAAAGAACTTTGGAGGCCGAACATGTCGCTTTTTATTTGGTGAAAAAATATTAAGGCAGTCAAAGGTTATGGCACTTTTAAGTTCCCATTATAAGTTAATGGTAACATTTATATGTATATCTTGCGATCAAAGAATGGGGTTCTGGCCATCTCGTCCCACCTGGTGATCAAAGAATTTGCAGCCTCGCTGTTCAAGAATCTTTGTCCCTGAGGATTTTTTCAAATTCTTTGATCGTGATGCCTGCCATCTTGTTTTCAGTTTTCTGATCGGAAAAACAGAAATATCGCGGCTCAGGGGTCACTTCTGAGGTAAAACTTGGATGGGTTTTACTAAGGGGACCCCGATCTATCAAGCCACAGCTTTGGTTCCATCCAAATTGGTCCAAAAATAGAGTTATTAGCTTTTAAATTCTTTGTTCGCTGCTTGCTAATGATCTTTGATCATGAGCCTGCAAATTCTTTGATCACGAGAATCTTTGCTCACGATCGTGCAGCGTGAGCGAGGGACGAGATGGCCAGATTTTAAATTCTATTTGTGTAGCCCAGGGATGCCCAATTGAGTTATATAAAAGTAAGTTTGCTCAGGGGGCTTCGCTCTGCCACATGTGAATAAAAAAGCAATAGTTTTTATTATCCCTGGTAGTCTAGCGGCCCCCTCCCCATCATGCCAATGTACATAATGATTTCTGTTATCCCTGGTAGTCTAGTGGCTCTCCCAATGAGTATCATATTAATATGTTAATGTTTTATCCATGGTAGCCTAGTGCCCCCCATGTGTGTTTATGTATGTATTTTTATTATATCCCTGGTAGTCTAGTGCCCCCAACCCCCGATCTGTAGTTCATTATAATTAATATTGCTATCCCTGGTAGTCTAGCAGTCCCCCCATCATAATAAAACTGATTTCAATTTTGCAATACCTATGGTGGTGGTTTACCGCAATTCTTTCAATTTTGTAAATTATAAAAGTTTTTATTCTTTGTTTGTGAGCCTGCAAATTCTTTGATTGTGAGCCTGCAAATTCTTTGATTGTGAGATTCTTTGATCGCCATCTTTGATCATGAGGGCAGGACAAGATGGCCAGATTTTTTATAATGGAATAGATAGGGAAATTTTACCGATCTTTAAGATTTAATATCTCAGAAACGGTTTGGTCTTTTTACTTGAAATTTGGAGGGTGTTTACAGCATGTCCTGTGCTTGTAAATTACAATGATTACGTGTCAGGAAAAACATTTTTGCCGGAGATATGGTGTGATGCAGTTTACGTACTGCGGACAGCATTTTGCTTGTGGTGGTGCCTTGAAATTGATAGGATACCTAGCCTTAATGTCATGGATGTAGTTGCCAGTTGTTGTGTGTGTTAAATGTCAACAGGTGTGGAACTGTGCCAGTCTGATGAATGAAAATTTCAAACTGTAACATGTTATATCTTGGAGACAGTTTGGTCTTTTCACTTGAAATTTGGAGAGTGTTGACGGAATGTCCTGTAGATGTCAACTGCAGTGTTTGCATCTCAGACAATTTATTTTTTATGGAGAGATTGCGTGGTGCACTTAATGTTTTGCGGACAGCGTTTTCTATTGTTCTACTACATTCATATTTGTTTAGTGGCTGGTTTTGCTGTTGTCACTGTACTTTTTAGTTATTACCTGTGTAATGTGGCCCAACATTTACAAGTTGGTGGTCTCCATGCTCCCACCAACATGCGCAACTTTCTACTTTTTATTCTTTCTTAAAAAGTAAGGACATTCTGTGCAAAAACTTCATGCATCAGTTAGGGTTTTTCTACAGTGAAAAAAGTGAAGAAATTTGATTTTGAGGGTTCCTATCCGCCTTCCCCACCCCAGCCCGCTAACAACAGGCACCGGGTGTGCATTGGGGTCATTGGCTCTAATCTCACCCCATTCTCTTACACCACACCACTTCTGCTTGTTTACACATGGGATGGGGTGGGGTTAGAGCCAATGACCTCAATACTATACTGTTGAGTGAGAACAACTGAAAGTGGGAACCTAAAATCGAATTTCACTTTTCGCTGTAGAAAACCCTAACTGATGCATTAACGAAGTTTTGCATAGAATATATGTGTGTGTATATATATATATATATATATATATATATATACATACACACACTCGCACACAGATTATAGTGGTGTGGTCACACCCCATATTAGGGTTCAGTCTTCACTTCTACATTAAACTGAAAATTTTGCACTTTAATAACCTTGCTACTGTTTAAGTGATTCACATGACATTCTGCATGCACTATCAGGGACCAAACATCTCTTGGTGTGGCAAGTTTTGTTCCAGTTGGATGTGTGCATGTGGAAATACGGATTGTCAAAAAATATGAAAATTACCACTTTTGGTGAAATTCTTTGTCATGCCACTGCGCAAAAATGGTGTGGAATTTTGGTCTGAAATTTTTAGGGTACAAAGGCCTTGAATCACAGATGTGCCTTTTGAAGGTTTGGTGAAAAATGTTAATCTGTTCCAAAGTTATTAAATTTCAATGTTTCCCATTATTTCCTATGGGACCAGTTAGATGTCCTGCTCGAAAAAGGATTCTTTATCGCAATTGCGGAACCCTTTTTTGCAAATGCAGAATGCTTTGCCACAAATGGGGAATCTTTTTCCGTGTCACTGCCATCTTGTTTTCAGTTAGCGAAGACAACAAAATTAAATTACTGAAAAAACAGTGGGCTTTAGGAAATGTCAACAGTTGTGTTTATCTAATCGGGGCCTGTAGAATCGGATTCTGGGGTTATTTTTTTCATAACTTGCTTAGAAATGTGTTTTTTTACTAACGGAAATCCTTTTTCTCAAACCACAGAAAACAAATGCCATGAAACAGGATCTTTTTCGGCAATTTGCGATAAAGAATTTTCTTTTGCTGCAAACTTCAAAAAGGAATTGCGAAAAAGGATTATTTTTTGTAATTTGGGAAAAAGTATTTTCTTTTACCACAAATTGTGAAAAATGGAACCATGTAAAAGAATTATTTTTTGCAATTTGTGAATAAGGATTTTCTTTCACCGCAAGGAACTGCAGAAAAGGATTCTTTTTCGCAATTTGAGAAAAAGAATTTTTAAGAAAGCTATTTCTTTGTCACTGCACAGTTGCAAAACGGTTTATTATTTTGGTCGGAAATTTTTTGAGTTGAAATGGCCTGCCCCACAGATGTGCCTTTTGCTGGTTTATTGAAAATGTATTACTTCGCTCTGAAGTTCTGCAGGGTTAAATTTTGTTTTGTTTCTCATAGGATAACATTGTAATGGGAGGTGCACACAGTGGTTCCTTTATCACTTCCCTGTGAAGAAATGGTTTGCAATTTTGTTCTGAAATTTTCAGGGTGCAAAGGGCATGCCCAAATGATGTACCTTTTCCTGGTTTGGTGGAAATATATTAATTTGCTCTGGAGTTCTGCAGGGTTAAATTTTGATTCATTTCTCATAGGATAACATTGTAATGGTAGGTGTAAACAGTTGTTTCTTTGTCAATCCGCTGTGAAGAAATGGTTTGCAATTTTGTTCTGAAATTTTTAGGGCACAAAGGGCTTGTTCCACTGATGTGTGTTTTGCTGGTTTTGTGAAAATATATTAATTTGGTGTTGAGTTACACAGGTTTTCAAATTTCCTGTGTTTTCTATAGGATAACATTGCAATGTCAGGTGTTTCTTTGGGTCTGCACATTATGGGATGGGAGCACAGGGCCCAGAAAGCCCTGCACTTCCACAAACACCCTGTGCTTCCACAGGCAAAGAAGGGTAGCATTACGTATCTCAAACATTATGCATGGATGGGAGAGCAGGGCCCACAGGGCCCTGCACTCCCACAGGCAAATAGGGATACAATTACAATAGCTTGAACCAGGGTGGGACAAATCACTTTTTGTCCTGGTGGCCAGTTTGGCCACCATACATAAAAATCTGGTGGTCAAAAATGTTTTTAGCTGGCCAATTGTTTTACCCCCACTTTACTATAAAATATGGGTGGCCATTTTTTTAACTTGCCTTTCCGCCGAGGAATTGTCTATTAACCTACATTTGGGAAAGTCTTTACCAGAGATCCTGATGAGAATTAGCCTGCCAGAACAGCATCAAGTATTACACGGGAGGGAGAATTTATGAAGTACAAATTCAAAGTCCTGGCCTGCCTGTCTAATCCAAAAAGGGAAACAAGGGTGGCACAACTATGAGAAAATGAGACCAAAATCACCAAGAGGGTAACTACTGAAGATGGGACTTCGGAGAAACACCATGCGTGGACTGGAGAGATGGGAGTCTGACCAGATCATGCTGATTTACAAGTGGAAACAAGTCCTAAAGTGTACACTTTTTTTTTTCAAGTAAAGCAATAAAACTTTCAGAATAGATGTTGTGGTTCTCTTATTGTCTAGTGTGTTTTTTTGCGGGGGAGGGGTTACTTTTTTTGTGCCTTATTTTGTTTTCATGACATGGCCAGGCCTGCACTGCTGCTGTGCTGTTACCACCACTGTAGGGTCACTAAAATTAAATTTGTGAGGGCAAGGGTAGAACGAGACAGATTGACTGATGTCACACAACCACAGAGACGCTATCACTAATATGCACACACAGACGCAAGTAGTCCTATCTGGGCTTTGAATGACTTAGAACAAGCTTTAATTTGTTATTTAGGTTCCCCTGAAAGCCTGACACAACCACAGGAGGATGAGAGATGCCCATATGGACTGTCACAGCAAGACACTGTCACTAAAAGGGGCACACAGCATAGGTAGTCCTATGGACTTAAGTTCCGCAGACTTTCATATCTATTTTTTATTGTTTTGCTTTTTGGAATGAGTCAGTCTCCCCCAAAAAAGCACGAGTGCCTGACAGAACCACTGGAGGGACTGCTACAACAAGATGCTGCCTGTCACTAACAGGGGCACACAGCTTGTCCTATATGTGGGTATAATATGGTACGGACTTAATTTTAGCAAGCTTTTATATATTTTTTCTCTCCAACAACTGGAGGACAAGATATGCTTGCTGTCAAAACTGATAATAGGCAGGTAGTCTGGCAGTCCTATGGACTTGTTTCAAATAATGATACCAAGCTGCTTTTTCTACAACAAACAAGAGGTACACACTGCTGACACACAACCACAGGAAGATGACTGTATATGGAGTTTATTATGGTATATGGACAGACTTTACAAGACACTTTGATGTCACCACTAGGCAGTAGTCACACACAGTAGTAGACCTGTTTTAACAAAACCTAACCTAGTAGTATGTCCTCTCCTTTGTCAGTACTATCAGGGACCAGGGATCAGGTACTTTTTGCAGACTTTTAATTTTTTGCCCAGATTAGAAGCAGCCCACATTAAATCACTTTATATGGCACACTGCACAGGTAGGTAGTATCAGCAGTGCTGTGCCAGTAGCTTGCGCAACACACATTTTTTTTTATAAAGCTCATGCACCAAACCAACAGAAATATCAATTTTATGTTCCACCCCAACAGGAAATCAATCCATCAGAAGCAGACGGTTCCCACCAGGACCTTTTTTAATTTTTTCTGTTCAGTCCTGCTATGTCGAACCCCTCTACTGAAAAATGCAGCTCTGCTTCACAAGGTTTTCAGAGATTAGACCTTGTTGAGATTCTCTGGGGGGAAAAAAAAGAACTGCAATCTCACAAACAGTGAGTTTAATTTGTGTCCGTCCTGACTCCCACAATTTCTGCAATGTTATATATTTACTGTCAGCTGTCAAGACAGCAGTACAACGCAGTTCTCCACTTCAGTTGAAACACCGACCGCGCTCCCTCCCCCCTCCGTTATTCAGTCAGCACGTCGTCATCAATCCATGTATTTTTATGCCTTTAATTCCAGCTAGGTCAATATTTAACAAGTTTTTCAGCCCTTAAAAGAGCTTTAGGTTCAAGACAAGTTTGCCACAATACACAACACAAGAAGTATTTCTTAGAGAGCACCCTCTCGATCTCCACCAAAATCAAAGTGGTGGGCTAGAGAATTTTCCTACATACTTAATGCAGCACCTTCCCCCCGACCGACCATATGAACGCACAAAGGCTTACATCATGGTTTCACCCATTCTGGCCCTTGCTTGGTGTGTGCAGACTTGAGTAAGGGTTGTAGTTTTTGTAGAGCTGACAGGCATCTGGGTGGCTCAGAAATCACGCTCCCTACATCTTCATTCCCCAACGTGGCCGTGCATACACTTGCACTCCTGAAGGGAAAAAAAACAGATGCCACGCATGCACAATGATGCGCAGCTCAGCAAAACAATGAATGGAAGGCATGCTGAGCTACCATGCATGCATGCCGACCGAGTGGTTACTACTCGCCAGAATGGTGAGTTTTAAACAAAAATAAGTGGCCAGAATGATTAGCCAGGTCGCATTTGGTGACCTGGTGACCCTATTTGTCCCACCCTGGCTTGAACATTATGGATGGGTGGCACTATGTGCTCCCACATGCAAATATGAATACCATTATGGAGTGTTGGGAGCATGGGCATTATGCATACATGGCAGTGCAGGGCCCAGAGAGCCCTGCACTCCCACATGCAAATACTCAGAGGATTATGGAGTGATGGGAACTCTAATGCTCACTCCATACTCCTATACTGTATCCACCTCAGCTTACTTACTTACTCATGGAATGGGGTGAGTTTTAGGGTTCACAACCCCAAGGCACACCCCGCATATTTGTTCCTGCATGCAGGGTGGGGGGATTAGGGTTGGAAACTCAGGGTGGGATGTTAGGATTTGAAACCCTAAGACTGCATTTCCCAACTTTTGTTGCTGGAGCCCTAATAGTACATTAATTATTTTTTTTGCAGAGAGAAAAAAAATATATATATATATATATATATGTGTATATATATATATATATATATATATATATATATATATATATATATATATATATATATATATATATACACACACACACACATATATATATATATAAAATCTCTTATAGGGACATGGTCGTGCCCCTATAGTTAGTGTTGAATAGGCACTTAATGTTAAATCCCAATTTTTGCATGTTAATAACTTTGCAGCTGTTCAACAGATTTGAACAAAATTTGGAATGCACTCTCTGGTATGGTAGATCTCTTGATTTGCCAAGTTGTGTTTTGGTCGGACTTATGGTTTCTGCACAGCAAAGTGCTGAAAAACACATTTTTCGTTACTTTTGACACGTTTTTGCCCATCATGCTGCGATCACACCATTTGGTGTTTTGATCTGAAATTTGGAAAGTAGAAAGAGTTTGGGTCAAAGAACAATCCAGCATTGATTTGGTGCAAAAATATGAATCCGTTCAAAAGTTATTTAATTGTTAATTTTGGGGTTCTGAGCATGCTCAGTTCATGCCAAGATTTATATGTATGTTTTGCGAAAGAGGATTGGGCTCACAGTCGAGGATTTTGTCAGCTCACAAAAGGGGATTTAAAAAATCATAGTCTGTGCAGAAACATTTCTTGTCTGTGAGCTGCCATCTTGTTTTCATTTTTTCCACCAAACAAAATGTTGTAGCTTCCTCCACAGGTGACTTCTTGTTGCAATAAGGCATGTTTTTTGTTCAGGATGATGCCCTCTACAAACCTATACCTTTGGTTTGCTTTGTTTTAGCCAAAAAATGGCCATTTCAAATTTTGAAATTCTTCTTTTGCGACTCGCTTCCAATCCTCTTTCGTGAGCTGACAAAATTCCAGTCTGTGAACTGATCCCCTTTCGCGAGGCAGCAAAATTCTTGACCATCACTTTGTGACCAGATGGCCCTTCTCACGGATGAGGATTGACTCACATTCAAGAATTTTTCAGCCTCACGAAAGAGGATCAGCTCTTGGACTGAGATTCTGTCAGCTCACAAAAGGGGATCAGATTTTTGAATCCTTTTTCGTGTGTTGACAAAATCCTAGTCCGCAAGCTACCCCCTTTTGTGAGGTAGCAAAATCCTTGACTGTCACTTTGTGACCAGATGGCCCTTCTCACGGATGAGGACTGACTCATGGTCAAGGATCTTTCTGCCTCATGAGAGAGGACTGGCTCACGGACTGGGATTTTGTCAGCTCGTGAAAGGGGATTGTGTTTTTGAATCTCCTTTTGTGAGCTGACAAAATCCCAGTCTGTGAGCAATCCCCTTTTGTGAGGTAGCAAAATTCTTGAACGTCACTTTGTGACCAGATGGCCAAAATCTGACAGTCAAGGATTTCTCGCAGAAGGGGATTTTGACAGCTCACGAAAGGGGATTCATCTCATGGTTGGGGATTTTGCTACCTCATGAACTAGGATTTTAAAAGCTTTGCCACTGCACTATAAGTAAACGGTTTGGTCTTTTGATTTGAAATTTGCAGGGTATTAAGGGGATGCTCCAGAGATGTCAATTAGGTGTTGAAAAGTCAATTGGTTCAGTAGATATGGTATCACAAAGTTTTTATTTTTCCCATAGGATAACATTGCAATTCCCATAGAAACTTTCAGTGCCCGTATCTCGAAAACGAAGTGAGATATGGATTTTTCGCTTCCTACAGCTTAGTTCACCTTCAGGTGAACTGATATGTAGAAACAAGTTTGGAAATCATAGATTACACCAGCAGTGGAATTGTTTTCCTATTTGCTACAGTTACAGAGATATTGGCAAAAATGTGTTACAAGGGTTCTAAGAGTGCCTTTTCAGTGCTTTTTGGTGCCCATAGCTCGTAAATGATGCAAGATATAGATTTGGTTGATCTATCTTGCATGGACATCTCGATGTCATGATTACAACGACACTTGAATTTTTTCCTAGCTGCTATAGTTCCCAACATATTGGCAAATTACTGTTACAAGGGTTCCTTGCCCTATAGGGCTGCTGTATGGCTGGGCCCACACTCCCACAGTCACATATCATTATGTACAAATGGGCAGCTTGGTGGGAGCACACGGCCCACCAACACATGCTATTTACTAGTTATATTACACTTTTTCAAAAAGTAAGGAAATTCATTGCAAAACAACTTTGTTTAATGCATCAGTTAGGGTTAAAGTGACAAAAGTGGGGAAATGAGACTTTAAGGTTGAGCCCCTAACCCCCCACCACACAAGCCCTCATCATCCACCGACCAACAGACACCGGGGATGTGCTGTGGGGTCATGAGGCCTAACTTTCACCCCATTTTCCTTTACCGTAGCATGCCAACCTGTTTACACATGGAATGGGGTGAGTGTTGGCCCTCACGACCCCGTGGCACACCCTGGCATCTGTTGGTCTGTGGAGGATGGGGTGCTGGGGTGGTAGGAGGGGTTAGAGGCTCAAACCTAACATCTCATTGCCCCTACTTTTGTCGCTTTAACCCTAACTGATCCTTTAAATGAAGTTTTTTGCAATGAATATAGATATATGTATATGTAATAGATAAACCACTCTGAGGTGTGTGGTCACGCTCTGATATATGCACGCCTTGGTGTGTGTTGCACGCATGAGGCCGCAGGCCGAGTGTGTCAACCACCCAAGGCGTGCGTATATCAGAGCGTAACTGTACACCTCAGAGTGGTTTATCTATCTTATAAAATGTCAAAATTGTTTTTTAGGAGGGTAAAAGTGCAGGTGTGTGGTCGCGCTCTGATATAAGCATGGACACCGGATGGTGTTTGTCCAATGCTGTTGCTGGAAATGACCATTTATGTAGCACCCGTTTTATATATATATTTACAGTATATGCATATACACATACATATATATATATATATATATATACACACACATACATATATATATATACACACACACACATATATATACACATATACAATACACATATACATATATAGATAGATCTAGATATGTATATATGTGTGTGTGTGTGCGTGTATATATATATATATATATATGTAATAGATAAACTACTATTTGGTGTGTGGTCTCGCTTCTGCTATACGCATTGAAAAAGGCCAACTACCCAAGGCATGCGTATATCAGAGCACAACCGCATACTTCAGAGTGGTTTATCTATCTTATAAAATGTCAAAATTGTTTTGGAGGGGGTTAAAATTTGAGGTGTGTGGTAGCGCTCTGATATACGCACAGTCATGTGATGTGTTTTATACAATCAGAAGTTTGGATTTCTAGGATATTGTTATCTCCATTTTATATATATATATATACACACACACCACACTTGTGAAGATATTTTTTGGCACTTAATCTGTGATATTTTTGCTTTCTCCCCCTCTAGAGTGAGTAGAGTGAGAATATAAAAATATTCTTATTCTAGGTCCCCATAAGCAAAACTATTTTCACTACAGCTCCTGTTTGGTTGGAGCTCCCAGTGTGAGCAGCTCAGTCAGAAAACAACTATACTTTCCTTACTCACTTTGCCACTCATGAGGTCAGGTGGTCAAATATTACTCTCACCCATGTCATGTTCCATATATATGTATATTCATTGCAAAAAACTTTGATAATGCATCAGTTAGGGCTGAAGTGACAAAGGTAGGGAAATGAGGCATTAGGGTTGAGACCCTAACACCTCCCTACCCTACCACCCCCCACCCCCACCCTCCGCAGACCAACAGGCGACAGGGTGTGCCTTGGGGTCATTGGGCCTGTCACCCCATACCATGTGTAAGAAGGCTGACATGGTACAGTATATGTGAATGGGGTGAGAGTTAGGCCTAGTGACCCCAAGGCACACTCTGTGGCCTTTCCCTACTTTTGTCACTTCAACCCTAACTAATACATTAATGAGGTTTTTTGCAATGCCTTTCCTTACTTTTTGAGAAAGTGTAATCTTACCTTTATATGGTTTTGGGAGTGCCATGCCCATGGTACCAGTTTTTTGAAGTGCTTCCCATCTATCCATAAAGGGACGTGCCTATAATTGTAGAGACACAGCGCAGGTCTAGACCCATTCCAAGTAACCCTTGTGCTGCAAATGATGCAATATCTCAGTAACCATAGCAACCTTGGAAAAAATTCCACTGCAGTTGTAATCATGGACTGGAAACCTCCATGCATGCTTAGCTGCGTTTAGCAAAAAATCTGTATCTCAAACTGTTTTCGAGATATAGGCACTGAAAGGCACCATGTTCGCTACAATGTTATCCTATGGGAAATGTCTCAACTTTGGAATGTCATAACTATGGAACCAATGACAATCTTTACACTAAACAAGCACAAGTCACATCTGTGGGACAGCACCTTTGTACCATGCCAATTTCAAGCCAAAAGTCCTAACCATTTCTTTGCAGTGAACTGGCAAAAAATAGCAGCCATTAAAAATCCTTTTTCATGAGCTGTCAAAATCCCTGTTCAAAATACCTGTTTGTGAGTCGAATCCCTTTTCGGGAGGTGACAAAATCCCTGTTCATGAGATATTCCTGTTCGCGAGGTAGGGCCATCTGGTTGTCCCCTCATGAACAAGGATTTTGACAGCTCACGAAAAGGGATTGGCTCATGAAAAGGGATTTTGTGAGCTCGTGAAAGGGATTTTGACAGCTCATGAAAAAGGAATTTTAAAACTAATCCCTTTTGAAGTACTGTCAAAATCCCTTTTCACGAGACAATCCCTTTTTGTGAGATAGGGCCATCTGGTTGTCATCTCACGAAAAGGGATTTAGACAGCTCATGAAATGGGAACAGCTTGCAAAAAGGGATTTTGGCAGCTCACAAAAAGAGATCGGAAGTGAGTCATGAAAAGGGATTTTTAAATTTAAAAATGAGCATTTTGTGACTAAAGTAAAGTAAACCAAAGGCATATATTTGTAGAGGATGTCCAGCTGAACAAAATCCATGGTTTGTTTACTTCAGAACACATCCGTAGATAAAGTTATAACATTTTGTTTTTGAGGAAAACTGAAAACAAGATGGAGGCTCGCGAAGAGGGAATTTTTCTCACAAAGAGGGATTTTAAAAATTCCTCTTCATGAGCTGTCAAAATCCCTTTTCATGATCCCAAAATCCCTTTTCATACTGTGCATCTCTCCCAAAGACTGAACTGAGCATTCTCAGAATCCGAAATTTGAAAATTGAATAACTTTTGAACGGATTAATATTTTTTCACCAAACTAATGTTGGATTGTTCCTTAGGATAACCTCATTCTTCCCTGAAAATTTCAGGCCAAACGGTGTGCTTGCAGCACAATCTTGAAAAATGACCATGACATTTGTCAAAAAGGCAAAAAACGCATTATTTGGCACTTTACTGCATAAAAAACGCAAATCTGATTGAAACACAAATTGGCAGATCAAGAGATCCATCATCTAAGACCGTGTATTACAAATTTTGTGCAAATCTGTTGAATGGTTGCAAAGTTATTAAAGTGCAAAATTTGAGGTTTAGCACTAAACTGCCTACTCAACCCAGACTACATTTATTTATTTAGTTTTTGATGACCGGGTGGGTGCACTAGCCATAACAATTACTATTTTCAGGCATGACCTGGGAGGGTACAAAACAAAACATTAAGATAACAGGTTACAATATATGAGTTCACAAAATTCAAACATAGGAATACAAAACAGGCTGGAGGTTACATTACAGACATAGTAAAATATGTAACAAAGACAAAACTAAAAATAAAAGTAAAGAGAATAACAATTACAATAAAGCAAAATAACAATTAAGTTTGGTCATAAGTGTTAATATTACCATGGACATCTAGGAGGATTATAACTAGGTGACAGAGGCATTACAATAGTCAATACAGAATAATGCGGGAGAGTAAGAGTTGAAAGAGGGACATAGGATTGTAAGATGAGGGTGGGATAAGATAGGAAGATGGGTACCTAGTGAGTGATATAAGTCCCTAGGTAATAAGAAGGTAGAAAGCAGGTGGTAGGAAGAAATAGCTATCCATTAGTAAGGGTCAGTAAACTAAGAAGTGGCGTACAGTAAGTGCAGGAAACATAGGGAGAGGAGATGAAGGCTAGGGTGGTTTGAAGCAGGAGCAACAGGAGGAGTCTACAAGATAGTGTCACAGCAATTTTTTAAAGGTGGCATGGGATGATGCTAGGCAAGTACTTAGGGGGAAGGAGTTCCAGAAATGGGGGGGCGTGACAGGCAAAAGCACTAGCACCTTTGGACGTTTGGTATCTGGAGATGTGGACTGGGGCGTTATTAGCAGAACGAAGACCATAGCTGGAAGTGTGGTTTATAAATAGTCCTGCCAGTGGCTTGAGAATTTGGGATCTGATAACGTTATCTATGAGTGATCTGTAAGTGTAAGAGTGAACTTGCATTTGCTGTATCTGCTCCCAGAATGTGGAACACCCTTCCACTCTATGTTAAACAATCGGCTACTCACCGTGCCTTTCAAAAAAGTTTAAGAACTCACCTTATGAGCTCAGGTCTCTGCTCCTGCTCTACCTCTTGCTTGTCTCCACTCGCTTGCACTACTACCACTGATCTTCCACCTTGAAAGTGGTACTTCCTCTCAGCACTTATGTACCCCCAGTGTTTGTTGTATATGTATTTCTTCAGTCAATTATACTGTTTTCAAAATTCTATAAAAGTTTATGTAACTGTGATTACTGTTTATCCTCATATTATGTATATTCTACTTGTTGTTCCTGAATGTGCCATGTATTCAAAATTGTCATTTGTTACTGTATTTTCCTTCCAACTAGATGTTTTGTATTCTGTTGTGGACACTATGTATCTGCTGTTTCTGATGTGTAACCCTCCCAGGTCATGCCTGAAAATAGGCAAAATCTCTTTTCTAGTGCACCTACCTGGTTAACAAAAATGAAATAAAATAAAAATAATAAGATCTAGATGCAGAAGGGGAAAGCCAGTCAAGATCAATGTAGAGGAGGCAATGGTGTTTCAACTGAGGCGAGGAGGATGCATAGCGACAGATGTTATTATAGGTAATTACCAAGAGGCATAGGTTGCGACACTGTAGGTGAGACACGGTAGGAGTATGCCATGATCTATAGCAAGCCTAGCGGATGGTGTGAGCACATAGCTAGTCTGATAGACAATGCCAAGTTTCATGTTTACCAACTTGCAAGTCTGCTGAATATGGAGATCGAAGATGAGAGTCAGGTCAAGGGTGATACCGAAATATTTAAACGAGTTTACTACCCCAACAGCTGAGCCATTTGCAGAGGAGACTTTGAAGTTAGGGAGAGTTTGAGTTTAGTACTGGAATCAAATAGCATGGCCTGAGTCTTTCCTTCATTCAGGATAAGCTTGTTTGTCATCAGCCAGTGTTGAATGACTTGGAGGTCATGGGAGAGTCATGTGTTGATGTCAGCTATATTCTTCGCACTGGTGTACAGAACAATATCATCTGCATATAGCAGGGAGTCTGTGTGAGTGAGGTTGGAGGTGATATTGTTTATAAATATAGAAAAGAGCAGGGGACCTAAGATGGACCCTTGCGGCACTCCAATATTAATGGTAGCTTTGTCTGAGAAAGTTGAGTTAAATGTTAATGTCTGAGTCCGGTCTGCTAGGTAGCTGCCGAACCACCTGACAACATTTGGTGAAAAACCTGGTGATTTAAGAGTTGTTAGGAGGATGGGATGGTCAACTAAGTCAAACGCTTTAGTCATGTCAATGAAAATGGCCCCAGTGAGGAAGCCAGAGCCTATGACCAGTAGGGCATCAAGCGTAAACTTGAGTAGTGCAGTAGTTGTACTAAGACCTTTATGGAATCCATGCTGGGCCATCATAAGAAGGTCAAATTGCTGGAGAAAGTCAGTGGTTTGAGTGGCAACAAGTTTCTCAAAAATTCTACTAAGAACTGACAGGATGGCAATTGGCCTATAGTTGGAGGGATCTTTATGGTCACCTTTTTTGAAACCCGGGGTGATCCTAGCTGTCTTCCAAATGTCCAGGACATGGCTTTGGCAGAGGGAGAGAGTAAAAATCTTGGCTAGGGGAGCAGCTATGTAGGGAGCCACAAGTTTTAGGAGCTTAGATTCGAGGTCGTTAGACCCGGTCACAGCAAACTCTGAGATATTGTTGAGCAATCTTAAGACATTGTGGTAAGAGACTGACTTGAAAAAGAATTTAGGTGCCATGACATCATTGGGGGGTTGGAGTTAGATAGGACAGGGAAGGAAGAAGTGTATTTGGTAAGATCAGAGAATTGAGTATTGAAGAAGTTAGCAATGGTATAGGGGTTGTTACATTGTATGCCATTTAGTAGCATGTCATTAGGAGTAAGGGCCTGGTAAGAACCCAGGAAGGACTTTATGTGGGACCAGAACTTTTTAGAGTCACCATAGGAGTTTGTTAATGACTCCTTACAGTAGGCCCTTTTCACGCTTTTAATATCCTTCTTGCAGGAATTCCGCAATGCCCTATAGATATTTAGGTCAGCAGGTAACCCAGAGTTTCTATAAAGGAACCAGCTTTTGTCCCACTGCCGGAGTTTGGAGAGTAGGTCAGATTATAGCCAGTGGGTACGTGGCACGGTAGTGTCACTATAGTTAGGGTTGCACGGCCATTTCTATGTTAAACCTCACATTTTGCGCTTTAGTAACTTTTGAACCATTTGTCCGATTCGCCTGAAATTTGGAATGTAGAATCATCTAGCATAGATCTCTGGATCTGAAAATGTTTGTTTCAGTCGGATGTACAGGTGCAGAACCATAGTGCACTCAAAAAGTGAAATTTACCCATTGCTGAGAATTTTGTCTTCAGGCATAATGGACTGAAGAATGCATTTGAGTGGGTTCAAATTGATCTGTCTACATGTGTCCTGAGTTGCACTGGTGCCTTTTGAAGATTTGGTGAAATAATATTGCTCCGTTCAAAAGTTATTTCATTTTTTCATGTCCCATTATAGCCCATGGAAACATTTATATGTGAACTGCGAAAAAATTTGTGATCACATTTTGTTGTTGAACTTGCCCAAAATTGTTGTCGTGCTGCCGCCATCTTGTTTTCAGTTAGTGAGAGAGAAAAAAAAATGCTGTAATTCAAAAAATACTGCACTTTTGGTAAACACCAACAGTTGTGTTTACCTAATTGGGTTCTGATGAACATGCCCATGGAATTCGTTTTTGACTAGCTGGTCTGGAAATATGTTTTTTTAAATTGTTCCACATTTTGATCGTGGCAACATTTTTGTTGCCGTGCAAACAATCGTGCTCATGGGAAAAAGTAACAGCGGCAGCATTTTTTTATGTGCAGTAACATTCCCATTATACAGATAGGACAATCACAAAATCATTAAAGTAATCGCGGCAACACTGCATGAACACATTTTGTCAAGTGTTGTTTTCTTTGTCACTTCATTGTGGTAAGGTGGATTGTGCTATTGGCCTGAAATTTTCAGGGTGGCAAGCCCTAGTTCCATCGATGTGCCTTTCAGTAGTTTGATATGACAATATTCAACAGGTCCACAGTTACAGTACTCCAAAGTTCAGAATTTTTCCCATAGGATAACATTGTGGTGCCTGTGACGCTTTTCGGGGGCCCGTATCTCAAAAACAGTTCGAGATACAGATTTGTCTTCGCAAAAATTCTTAGTCCCTTATAGGTACACTAAATACAGAAGTAGGTTGGAAAGCCATGAATACCATGAAATTTGAATTTTTTTTCTACCTTATACGGTTACTGAGATATTTGGGAATTAGTGTTCCAATCGCCCACTTTCATGTGCGTAGGCCACTAGTATGCCCTCAGAGTTACCAGTCACAGTGCTTTTCAGTGCACGTATCTCAAAAATGATGCAAGAGATAGATTCAGTCGATCCTGTGTTGCGAGAACTACTCACTCTCGTGATTATAACACTTGAATTTTTTTCTACCTGCTACGGTTCTTGAGATATTGGCAAATTAGTGTTACAAGGTTTCCTTGCCTTATAGGGCTGCTGTATGGCTCCCTACTTATGTGTAAGTGGGAGCGCAGGGCCCAGAGGGCTCAAGCTCCCACAGATACCTTATGCACAAATGGGCAGCTTGGTGGGACCAACACATAACATTTACTACTTATATTACACTTTTTCAAAAAAGAAAGGAAATTATTTGCAAAAAACTTCATTAATGCATCAGTTAGGGTTGTTTCCACACCTACAAAAGTGTGGAAATTCCACGTTAGAGTTACTACCCCACCACCCCACCCCCATGCCTCCTCTCAAAACCCTAACTTCACATTCCCCCCACCACACACATGCAAGACACATGCAACATTGTAAGACACTATACCACCCTGGCATAACTGTAAGCACAATAATTACAACACTGTACTGATTTCACATAACACTATGTAATGAAAAAACAAGTACAGTATAATCAACTCTATACTGCCAGTGCTGTATCATGACACATTACTGCTGGCATATCTTCTTAGTACAATGACACTTAGCCTGTACACATTTTCAAAATATCGATTTATATGTGTCATAATTCAACAATTGGGTCACTGCAAGTATTGCTGCTACCGCATAGGCATGTAGTAGCAAGACAGATAGACTTGACACATACACAGTAGCTGAAGTGTGCGCAGAGTCAGTGAACAAGGGGGGGCCAGAATCCCCACAAAGCTAGGGGGTCTGGGGGCATATATAATTATACAATAATTTAGTTGGAGGATGATTTTTAATGGGAAGGTGGGGCCAGGGTAGCCCCTCCCGTGCACGCCTCTGCGCAGTAGTTTGCAGATACTGCCCAGGTGGGGAAACTACTACCATCACATGCTGTAATGCTGCTGCGTTACCTGGAAATACTCATTAACAGTATGTTATGGTTACCTCTGCATGTTACAACTGTTGCTTTTACATCTTACTTTGTAAACTATGCTACAAAAAAATTACTTTTATTATTACCACTGTTTGTTATTAGGACTGACTCACTGTATCAGAAAAAAAAATGCAAACATCCAATGACTATTGCTAGGCTCACAGAAACTGTCATTTCTAATACACTAGGGCCCAGATATTTAAAAGAGTTGAGCCATGCGCAATAGGGTTGCGCCTGCGCAAGTCTGAAATTGCGCCATTCTGTGATATTCAGCAGAAGGCAGTTGTGCCCCCGAAATCATGCTGAGCAACAGCGCAATGATAATGAAGGCATGCGGAACTGAAGGGGGAGGAACCATGCATAAATGGTGCAGTGCGATATTGAAAGACTTGCACCATGTGCAATAGTGGAGCAAACGGAAGTTGCGCCATAGCGGAAATGAGCCAAAATAAAAAGGAGCAAGGAAGAGGCACAAGAACGCTACAGGAAAGTCACATGTGTCAGAGGCAGAGGCAGACAGACAGGGCAGGAGGCACAAACAGGGCAGGCCAGGGAAAGGTCACACTAAACAGCCAGGCACAGGGAAGGTGTGGGGAGCCACACAGCACAGAGGCCAGCACAGGCAGGTGTACCCGGTGCAGGGGAGGTAGCAGCCAGGACAGCAGGGGGAATACAGCAACAGCTGCCAGGGGGGGTGAACACAAGCCAGGGACATGGCCAGTGCCACCTTCCACATGGAGGCCGTAATGAGGGGGGTGAGAAGGTGGGCAGCAGGGGGGCGTGGCCGTGGAAGGGCCCGTCGGCGGTATGCCCCAACAGGCAGTACCGAGCCCGCACCAGCTTTGAGCTGTACACTGATACTGAGATTGTGGGCTGGTACCACCTGAACAGGGCAATTCTGAGGTGGCTCTGTGAGCTGTGCAGTGATGTGATGCAGGCACCCACACGACGGAGCCATGTCCTGTCAGTGGAGACCAAGGTAACAGCCTGCATGTGTTTGCTTACCACGGGTACCTTCCAGAGACCAACTGGGGACACCACAGGCATAACCCAGTCAGCCACATCACGCCACCTCACCCATTTCCACAATACACTGCTGCCACATGCTGAGGAATACATCCATTTCCCCAGCACAGCAGCAGAATGCACAACAAACATACAGGAGTTCCACAGGATAGCACGTATGCCTGGTGTGCTAGGGGCAATAGACTGCACCCACGTGGCCATACGCACACCACCTGGCCCTGAGGGGGCCACATACATAAATTGCAAGGGCTACGCCAGCATCAACTGCCAGGTGGTGTGCGATGCCAGGGGGGTGTATCATCAATCTCTGTGCCATGCACCCTGGGGGAGCACATGATTCTTTCATCTGGTGCCAGTCGGCACTGTGCCACAAATTCGAGAGTGGGGACATCCCCACTGGACACCTAGTGGGTGAGTATGCAAACCACATGGACAATCATAGGACCTGGGGGGCATGGCCAGAGGTGGCATGGGTAGTGGCCTACATGGCCTGGGGCAGGGTGATGCTGATCACCAAACTAACCTCCACCCTCTACACATAGGTGACAGTGGATACCCACTCCATCCCTGGCTGCTCACACCCTACCGGTGACCTGTGACCCCATCGCAGCAATGCTACAATGAGGCACACGCCACCACACGTAATGTCATCTAGCGGGTGTTCAGGATGCTGAAAGCACATTTCTGTTGCCTGGACACCTCTGGCAGTGCCCTACAGTACAGCCCCTCAAAGGCCTGCAGGCTATTCCTGGCCTGTTGCATCCTGCACAACATGGCCAACGAATGTGGGATAGCTGTACAGGTCAAAGAGGGGGACAGCGATGGGGACAATGGGGACACCAGTGATGATGGTGATGGGCAGCCCCCCCTTTGCCGATGGGACCCCCGACTGCTCCGGCTGGCACAGCTGCACTGGGACACCATCATGGAGGAGCACTTCAGCCAACCCAGGTAAGTCATGGGGCCATGCGCAACCACCAGTGGCCAAGGCACAACCCACAAACATGCATGGACACACACCGGGGGTGTGTGCCATCAAGGGAAGCGGCAGGGCAAAGAGGCACACACACAACCAGGCATGGGTGAGGATTAACATGCTAAGCCGAAGGACACACACACATGCACACACACAAAGCAACAAACGTGCACAGAGGGCAGAAGGCACACCAACCCAGAATGCACACCCTAGCAACACACATGTCCACAGGCCACCACGCCCACTGCCTGTCCATGTGCATGTGTCAGTTGCTGAGCACCATTGCACACTGGTGTACAGCACAATGCAGGCATCATCATGCACACGCAACTGCGCACAGCAGCCGGGAGGGTGTGCAGGTGAACTGTGTGTCCGCGTGCAGGGCCGGGTACCCACCCATGCACTGCCCACTGACACACACAATGCACACAGGGCAGCACCAGACAGTAGCCATGCTGGGAGACAGGTCAGTCACGCGACACAGTGCCACGGCCACCACGGATGCGTAGGCAGCCCCGCTGAGACCTGCCAGCACTGGCAGGCTGACCACTGGCCTCATGGGGTGGCACCGATGGTCTCCCAGGTGTTCCACTGCGTGAACGCGACCGTGCTCGGGCAGGGGTCTGCAGCACACTGAACATGCCTGCACCAGAAGTGCTCGGGATGCCCACAACTGAACCCGGCGTTGACAGGATGGGAGCCGCACGACGCTGGGAATGGGGGGTGGATAGTGCACTGCGTGGTGTCCGCGATGCATGGGCACCTGACTGTGTGCCCATTGTGGCCATGACAGCAATGAATGCCTGTGCATGCCTGTCAATGGCAGCGGTCACATCCTCCCACAAATGGTCCATCCCTGCCAGGATCAGTGCGGTGTCCCTGCTGCGACGCTCCCCTACCCACTCCAGAGCCACATGCAGTGCATCCACGGATGTCGCAAGCCACATCTGCTGCTGGACTGATGCTCACAGTAGGCGGGTGTGCTCGTCCAAGAGGTCATCAGCCTCCTCGGCATCCTGTCCCTCAGGGTGTGCAAGGCCTTGATGTTCAGCACCCCTTGAGGGTGGGTGCTGCGCACCAGGACCAGGTCTGGGCATGTCCACAGGTGGTGCACAGATGCCGCCGCTGAACCCTGTACCCCCAAGCCCAGTGGGCGACTGCTGATGCTGCCCCTCCGGCTGCCACACCCCAGGGCTCAGTGGTGCCACCGCAGTGGCTGCAACAGTCCCACTGTCCTGAACAGACACCAGTGCTGCCCTACTGGTGCTGACAGGCACAGCCTGGGACTGTGCTGACATGCAGACCTCCACTGTGCACCATCCACAGCCAGGGGCACGAATTGCCCTGCTGTATGTCCTTTCTGTGGCACACATGTGTCACTGCCCATGACGGTCGTGTCATCATCACTGGTGCTGGACTCTGCCCTGGCCACAGCCACAGCGTGCTGGCATCCGTGGATGCCAGCATGCTGGGACACAGGCAGGGCTTCCTCCACACCTGTCACAAAGACATCAGTGTGGACAGCCAGGCGGCCCCACTGTCGCAATGATCCACATATACTTATGGAGGTGGATGGTCCCACCTCCGACTCCATCCGACTGTCTGTAGTGGACAGGCCCACCACCGCTGACCCATGCAGATGCTTAGGATCTGTAAGGGAAAACAAAGTCACGTTACTGCATGTGACCTACCTTGCCCCCCCATAGACAGACCATGACTTACCATGCAGTGATGGGCCACAACCTGTCTGGAAGCCACCACCCGGAACACCCTCAATGGCACTGCGCTGCATGCTTGCTGGGGTCAGCTGTACCACCTCCGGCTGTCCCCACCTGTTGCAGCACATGCTGCCCTGATGGCAGCCACCTTCTCCTTTACCCTCCTCCTGTCTGTGCCCATCTTCTTTTTACACTCCTGCACAGAGTGCTGGTGGCTGCCATGCAGGTTCACGGCACGTGCCACCTCCTCCCATGCAGCAGCATGGGCCTGAGTGGTTCCCCGCCGTCCACTGAGCAGTGGCTCCTGATCCAGGTAGGCCTTGAAAAGGGCCTCGGTTTCAGCCTTTGTAAAGTTCGGCCTCCTCCTCCTCCCAGCACTGTTTTCCTCCTCTCCAACAACGTGCTTCGGTCATTATGTAGCCTGTAAGAATGGCAGTTGTTACCTGTGACTGTGCAGTCCCATGCATGTCCCTGAATCCACAGTCCACACTCCCAAACAGCATGCAACTCACCAATAAACTGCAGTAACCGACTATGGCCACTGCAGCACATTGTCACACTTTTATAGCGCAATCCATGCAAATGAGGCGAGGCACAACTTTAAGTAGATGCAAATTGCAGTGCTGCACCATTGAATGGCTGATTAGATGATTTGCATATGACGGCTGAATATCGCGCTGTTGCACTTTGCGCAATTGTGTTGAATGTGCTGAGCCAATGGCGCAGTCCTGTGACATGCGCAGTACACCTCACTGCGCATGCCCAGGTTGCTGACGCAGGCATCTGCTGTGCTGATGACATGCTGTACATGGTAGACAATGCAGGGCACGGCCACCATTGTGCCAGTGGTGCTATATTGATGGTCACTACATGGTGCTGTGGCACTGGGCCATCATAGGCGCAATGGCCCAACTGCTCGGTAGTCCGCTATAGTGCTGGCACACAAGCAGCCAATCGCGCTACACACATTGTCATCCGATGGCACTGTGCGTGGCCTTGCGCCAGAGACCCTTGACCCTGTGCCCGACCTTTGCCCCCTTGGCGCCATGCGTCAGGCATAGGTGCACCTCTATCGCGCTGTTCGGTAACAGCGCAATAGGGAATGGCAGCGCTGTACCGCTCAGCATCTTCATGTGTGGAGCTGCACTGCAGAGCGCCATATTGCCTACTATAGCTGCTAGGATGGCACACAGATGGGCAGCACAGTGGACAGCAATTGAGCTGGCCAATCTGGTGGCCATTGTGGAGCCACACCATGGGCCTCTCTTCGGGGAGGCTCCCCTGGACAGGGCCAGGACCCAGGTGTGGCAGGAGATGGCCACTGCCCTGGAAGAGGCCACCGGACAGGGGCATAGTGCAGAGCAGTGCAGGCACCGTTATGGTGACCTGCGGAGGAGGGAGCCGGAGCTACTGGCCCGACTGCGGTCTCGTGCCAGGAGGGGCATGGTACCACGTCCAGGTAGGGGTTCCATCAACACACTTTTATCGTCCATATGGGTCACAGTGTTATATGTGTCCAGCACATAGGGGAGGGACTGTATGGGGTTGGCCGTGGCAGTGTTCACAGTGTGTGGGTTGGGTGGGTCTGGCTGGTTGGGAGAGCACACACCTTTGGGGCAGGGGAACCTTGCTTCGGGAATGTACTGATGTTCTTCTCTCCTTTTTTTCCCCACAGGCCTGGAAGAACTCCGCAGATTGCGGGCAGAGGGGAGAGGACAATGCAGCCAGGCGGGGTGAGGGCCATCACCGCCCACCTGACCAGCCCGATGAGGGTGAGTGCCATACATCCAGGATTAGTATTGCATGCTGTGTGACCGGGTGGGCAGTGGGGCATGGCCACCATTCATCAACACCACTGCCATGCATGCAACTTGTTACAATCAACACTGTCCAGTGGCAATGCATGTCTGGGTGTGCGTCACTGGTGGTCCATGCATGCACCAGGTGCATGGCTGTGCCACTGCCTTTGCACCACATAGCCATGTCACTACACGGCCATGGTGGTGCTGTGTGTGACTTGGTCGGTGGTGCGTGCAGCATTCCACATAGCTGTATGTGCCTGGGTGGGTAGGTCCTGTGGACATGATCACTGCGGGTGGTCACACACCATCACAGTGGTATGTCCCATGGCCGTATGCCATGCACAGTGGGCGGGCTGTATGGGGTTGTGCATTCACACCTATTTGCTGTGCTCCCTTGTCCTAGGTACCCATTATCTCAGGGACATTCGGTACGCCTTGAGGGAGGTTCTACAGCTGGCCTGCGAGTCCCTCGACATCCTAAGGAGGCTGGACACGATGGTGGGTGCTGCAGAGGCACAGAGGCCAGAGGTCCCGGAGTCCAGAATGGCGGTCCCGATAGGAGTCCTTCAGTTCCTGACTTCCCCTACCCCCCTGGACCCACCCTCACACCCCTCCTATCCCATCCCATTTGTCCACCCCTTCCCCCTACCCTCCCCCACCATGTTTGTGCCCCCCCAAGCTTGTATATAGTTTTTATTCTTGTACATAATTCACTTTTATATTTTCAATACATTCGATTTTGATATGAATACTGTGGTGGTCTCTGATTTGCAGTGGGCTATAGGTGCTCAGCTGCAGTGGTGTGCATGGCATCAGGGGTGGTGCAGTCATGGGTATGTGTGTGTGTCCGTGTGGAGGTGACTATGGTGTGGGGGTAGCTATCAGTCAGTGTCTGTGTTGTGTGTGTTGTTCCCTGTGCACTGGATGACTGTGTGCAGTGGTCCATGGCGCATGCTCTGTGTCCATGGTGCACCCATCGGCCCATCCATGGCCTGTACAGCTGACACACATGCCTGTCTGTGACCTGCATGGTCCATTGGCATGTCAGTGGTGGCAGTCCCTGCAGGGCGGACACTGTACCCATCACTTTGCTGGGTTGCCCCTGTCACTGGTGTGGTGCATACCTGGCTCGGGTGGCACTGTGGGCACCACAGTCATTGTCCCACCTCCATGCTGTGCCTTGTGTGTGTTGCAGGGGATGTGCCCCACTGTCTGTGGCTTGTGCTCCGGGTGACTACTGGTGGTGTACGGGTCCACAGTGCCTGCACAGGGTGGCTGACACTCCAGTGCCATAGTGGACTGCGGGTTGTGTGTACATGGCTTACATGGGCCCACAATGGGGGCTTGGTTGCCCCACCACTGTGTCCCTGTGTTGGTGTGCCCTTGGGTATGGGTGGGTGTCTGTCCATATCCTGTGTGGCATCCAGTGTGGTGCATGCTTCCATGCACCACTGTGGGTATCTGTGCTGGCTGTTGTGGCCAGTGGTGGGTCAGGGTGTGTCACTGGAATACTGTGCAGGGCGCTGTACCACTGGTGGTGGTGTCAAGGGCACACCCTGTCCCATGTGGGGTACCTCTTGTGCCGATGCATGGTTGGTCTCTCAGAAGTACCTCAGAGGGACTGTGCCTGGTGGCACTGTGTCTGCCGTTGTTGCATTGCCGTGTGCTGCAACCCACTGATGGGTGCTCATGGTGGGGCTGGCTTGCATGGTTCTGTGGTGCATAGGGTTGCACTGACACAGTGGGGGTGGTGGCATGCATGGGGTTTCCTGCAGTGGTGGTCACTGCTCATGGGGGGGGTGTCTGGGGGTCACGGTGCAGGGTGTGCTCTGCACTTGGGAGGATGGTGTGGAATGGGGTGGTCTGCCCTCCTTGTATGCCAGTCATGGCTTGCCGGTAGGTGTGATGGGGCACCATGGCCAGGCTGTGGGTTGGTTGCTTGTCTCCATGGGCCAGTGGTTATTCCAGCTCTCCCCCAGTTGTGCTGTGCTTGGGGTGTGGGGGGATGATGTCTGTTCTGCTGTGTGTTCCTGTGCCCATCTGTGGCATGGGTGGTGGGCCCCTACCTCCCTGATTGTGCAGTTACATTGCTCTGCAGCTGGGGGGCTCCCTGGTTGCGCTATGGCACCTCTGGACTGCTCAGCTGAACATCCCTTGTTGCGCTATGGTACATCTGATCTGCTCAGCTTCCCCTCCCTAGTTGCGCTATGGCGCAGGTGGTGCAATATTCAGTCATCGGCTGTAGGTGCAATTTGGCCTGCTCCATTTTTGAATATTGCGTCTCTTGCTCATGGGAGCAATAGACTTGCGCTTGCTCCTCCTATTGCGCACTTTTTGGGCGCAGTTTGAATATCTGGGCCTATGTGTGGATAGCACACTGGGTGTTTCATCAGCTAACTATTGAAATATGGGCATCTGCTTAAATCTTATTATTGATGTTTGTAATGCAAAAATGCTTACTGTGAGCCATCACCCATGATTGCCCAGCATGTGTGTGTACCCCCAAGCCACTATGATGGCTAAAGAACTCATACAGTTGGTGGACTGTGACAATGACTGTGTCTTGTGGAATGTTTACAGAGTTGTATGTTACTTCTGTTACCTGATCCTGCTTGTCTCTGGTTGGTTGTCTTGCCTTGGCCCTTCCCTTCCCTTCCTTGCATGTGGTATGTGAGGAGGAATGTGGCATTAGAGTTTTGAGTAGGGGCATGGGGGTGGGGTGGTAATCCTAACGTGGAATTTCCACACTTTTGTCAGTGTGGAATAAACCCTAACTGATGCATTAACAACGTTTTTTTGCAAAGAATATATATATATATATCTATATATATATATATATGTATATACATACAATGGGGGTGAGTGGTAAATGAGTGATAAATTATGTTATTTTCACCAGGGTGTGATAAATATAAGACCTGACATTTATCACACCTGCAAAAGCGTGCATACAGCACAAAGTCAGCAAAAAGCCACAAAGCCACGTAAATGGTACATTTTGTAACAATTGTATATATCGATATGATGTATACTGCAGATATGGGAAATATGTTCAGTTCTGTATAGTGACCTTTGAAACCTCACTTGTGGCTTTGTCACTGTGAGTATTCAGAGGTCACTCTATAGGAGTGAAGATATTTTCCATATCACATTCGTGCCCATCATGTATCCCCTATACTATAGATATATATAGATATATATATATATATATATATATATATATTACCTTGCTACCATAGTTAGGGTTGAGTAGCCCTTTTAAGGTTAAAGAGTCAAACTGTGCACCTTAATAACTTTGCCACCGTTCAATAGATTTGCCTGAAATTTGGAATGCATGATCAAGAGTCATACATCTTGGGATCTAACAACTTTCATAGTGGTCGGATATACAGCTGCGGAGTTATTAAGTGAGATCTGCGTGCACGTTTATGGTTTTTGGTGAATTCTTTGCTCACGCCTACAGGTCGCATGGTTTGTGCAACTGATCCAAAAACTTCAGGGAACATGCAGCCGGGGTCCCCAATGTGCCTTTTGAAGATTTCGTGAAAAAATATTAAACGGTTCAAAAGTTATTCAAAAAATAAGTTCCCATTAT
Source organism: Neoceratodus forsteri (assembly GCA_016271365.2). Taxonomy (NCBI): domain Eukaryota; kingdom Metazoa; phylum Chordata; order Ceratodontiformes; family Ceratodontidae; genus Neoceratodus; species Neoceratodus forsteri. Next base: position 428,822,446 of record CM028138.1, read on the forward strand.
AAGTCAATAGGAAAAGTTAATAAAAAGTTCGACAGTGTCGCAAATGCACTTTTTAGTGTCGCAAATGGCCCTAGTAGTGTTGCAAATCCGCCATTTTGTTTTCAGTTTTTGATCAGATAAATGCTTGGCATTCAAAATTGGGGCCATCTAGGGACACGATTCTTTTTGTGTTTACTTAGTCAAGCCCTGAGGATGCTAGGCATGTCCTCATATTGGGGTTAAACATCCTAGAAATATGTTTTTCACATTTCTGCAAAAAGTAGTGTTGCAAAGTAGTGTCGAACGTGCAACACTTTCGGATTTTTTGAAGCTATGTAAAATCAAATACTACTTTTCTAGGCTATGGGCAAACGACAGGAATTCTTTGCCACCCTGCTGCAAAAGAAAGGTTTGGTCTTTTGAGCTGAAATTTGGACGGAAGGCAGCCAACATCTCACAGATGTGCCTTTTGGTGGTTTGGTGAAAAAAGATTGCATGGTTGCCAAGTTACAGTACTCTGAAGTTGGCATTTTCTCCCATGGACTAACATGGTGGCATCCACTGTGCCTTTTCGGGCTCGTATCTCGGAAACGGTGCGAGATACGAAATTTCTATGTCATACGGTTCCTGAGATATAAGCAATTTAGTCTTCCAAGAGCTCATTTTCTGCTCTGAGGCCCATTATTATGCATACATTCTTTGTATATGCTGTGTTTCTCTATGCAGCTGTTGGGCAAAAACAGGGTGTGCGCTACGCTATTGTTACACTTAGCGCTACCACTTGTGTTTCATACCCGCTGCTGCTACTGTTTCGCGTACGCCAATCGTGCATTACCCTTTTATGCCTCATTTGCAATTTGTGTTTATGCTACTGTTACCATTTGTGTTTCCACTATTGTTTGTGTTTTGGTTTGCATCACTGTGCATTTCTGGCAGCCCTTTCATTTGCGTTTATCTTTCGTTTTGCATCTTCATTGCTGTTACTCTTACCATTTGCGTTTGCAATTGCATTACTGTGCCCGTGCGCATTACGGTTTGCATTTCCATATGTGCTTGTGTTTCCTTTTGTGTTTCTGTTTCCTTTGCCATTATTGTTACTGTTACCGTTACCATTTGCATTTAGAATTGCGGTACTGTGCCCGTGTACATTACGGTTTGCATTTCCGTACACGCTTCTGTTCTTGTTTCCGTTTCTGTTTCCTTTGGCATTATTTTTCATGTTAACTTTACCCTTATGGTACTGTGCCTGTGTGTGTTACAGTTTGAGTTTATGCGCGCGCTTGCATTCGCGTTTCTGTTTCTGTTCCCTTTGGCGTTCTTTTTGCTGTAACACTTAACATTTGCATTTAAAATACCACTGCCAACACTGTGCACATTAGCAGTTGCATTTTTGTATGTGCTTGCATGTCTGTTTGTGTCTCTGTTCACTTTGGCGTCACTTTGCGCTTGCATTTCTATTAATATTTACTTTACCATTTATGTTTGCGTTACCATGTGCGTAACTGTTGGCGCTTGCATTTCCATTGCTGTTCCTGTTGCTATGTGACAAGACATCATGTGGTGGGTGCAGGGCCCAAAAGAGCCCCCGCTCCGCCACTGCATTACATTAACTATTTGCGTCCTCATTCTCAAGAAGAAATTAGAGACAAAAACCTCCATTTAATGCATCAGTTAGGTTGTTCCACAGTGACAAAAGTGAGAAGAATTGGTGTTAGGGTTGAATTCCTCTGACCCCAGCCCACCTCGAGCAGCATCGGGGCGTGGTAGTTGGTCGAATCCTCACCCCATTCTCCCATACCTCATCTTCTTTACACATGTGATGGGGTGAGAGTTAGGCCGAGACTCACAATGTGCACCCTGATGCTGATTGGGGTGGGCTGGGGGTCCAATAGGAGCTTTAACCCAACACATCAATTTCCTTTGTCGCTGTGGAACAACCCTAACTGATGCATTAAATGGATTTTTGCCTCTAATATATATATATATATATATATATATATATATATATATATATATATATATATATATGTCGTGCCCTATAGTTAGAGTTCAGTAGGCAGTTTAATGTTAAACCCCAAATTTTGCATGTTAATAATTTTGCAACCGTTCAATGGATTTGCACAAAATTTGGAATGCACAGTCTTGTATGGTAGATCTCTTGATTTACCAAGTTGTGTTTTGATTGGATTTGTGGTTTATTTGCAGCAAAGTGCCAAAAAACACATTGTTTTGCTTTTTTTGTCCATTTTTGCTGATTATTGCCCATCACACTGCAGCCACACTGTTTGGAATATCGGTCTGAACTTTTCAGGGTAGAAAGAGGTTTGCTCAAAGAACAATCCTGCATTGGTTTGATGAAATAATATTAATCCATTATAAAGTTATTTAATTCTGACTATTCGGGCTCTGAGCATGCTCAGTTCAGCCTTAGATGTATATGCATGTTTTGCAAAAGAGGATTGGGCTTGCAATCAAGGATTTTGTCACCTTGCAATTGGGGATTTATAAAATCCCCGTTCATGAGGAAAAATTCCCCTTTTGAGAGCCGCCATCTTGTTTTCATTTTTCCCCACAAACAAAATGTTGTAACTTGCCCCATGGATGTGTTGGCTTGTAATTGAAGCATGGGTTTTGCTCAGGGTGATGCCCTCTACAAACCCATGGCTTTGGTTTGCTTCATTTTTGTCAAAAAATGGTTGTTTTAAATTTAAAAAATCCTTATTTGTCACTCGCTTCCCATCCCCTTTCGCGAGCTGTCATTCACGAGCTGATCCCCTTTTGCAAGCTAACAAAATCCTTGATCATGATCTCTGGACCAGATGGCCCTATCTCACGAACAAGGATTAACTCACAAACTGGGATTTTGTCAGTTTACAAAAGGGGTTGACTCGCAAAAGGAGACTGGTTTTTGAATCCCCTTTCGAGAGCTATCAAAATCCCCTTTCTCATGCTGATCCCCATTTGTGACCTGACAAAATCCTTGATCATGATTTCCAGACCAGATGTCCCTTCTCACAAACAAGGATTGGCTCACAAACAGGGATTTTGTCATCTCACGAAAGGGGATCAACTCGCGAAATGGGATTTTGACAGCTCACGAAAGGGGATTTTTTTTTAAATCCTCTTTTGTGAGGTGACAAAATCCATGTTTGTGAGCTGTCAAAATCCCTTTTTTATGAGCCAATCCCCTTTTGCAAGCTGACAAAATCCTTGATCGAAAAATCCAGACCAGATGACCAAAATCTGAAGAAAAACAAAGTTTCAAAGTCATGATTACAATTACAGTGGAATTTTTTTCATAGCTGCTATGGTTACTGAGATATTGACAAATTAGTGTTACAAGACTTCCTTTTCAGCCCTATAGGGCTGCTGTATGACTCTGCAGTTATATGTAAGTGGAAGCGCAGGGCCCAGAGGGCCTGTGTTCCCACTCACGCATATCATTATGCAAAAATGGGCACCTTGAAGGGACCATGAGCACGGAGGGCCCGTGATCCCACCAACACATACCAGTTACCAGTTACATTACACTTTCTTAAAAAGTAAGGAAATTCATTGCAAAAAAACTTCATTAGTGCATCAGTTAGTGTAGAAGTGACAAAAGTAGGGAAATTAGGCATTAGGGTTGACACCCAAACACCCCTCCACACCTTACCACCCCACCCCCACCCACCACAGATCAACAAGTGATGGGGTGTGCCTTGGGCCGTTGGGCCTAATTCTCACCCCATTCTCCTATGCTGTATCATGTGATCTTTGTTACACATGGAATGGGGTGAGGGCCGATACCAATGACCCCAAGGCACACACCATCACCTGTTGGTCTGTGGTGGGTGGGGGTGGGGTGATAAGGCATGTGGGGGTGTTAGGGTGTCAATCTTAATGCATCATTTCCCTACTTTTGTCACTTCAGTCCTAACTGATGCATTAATGAAGTTTTTTGCAATGCATATGTATGTATGTATGTATGTATCTATCTATATTCATTGCAAAAAACTTTGTTAATGCATCAGTTAGGGTTGCTTCCACAACAACAAAGGCAAGGAAATTTGACGTTAGGGTTTTCAACCCTAACTTTAAATCCCCTCCACACACATGCACACAACACACATACAAGCAGGGGACGGTACAAGGCAACACAACCAATCAGACACAGACACCATAAGGTAACAGAAAGAACATACATAAACATACCACAAGAGGCATCCATCATCATGTTTCAGCAACTGTAATACTTCTGCTGCCATCCCAGTGTCTTGGGGGGTACACCCACATGCTGTGCAACTATGTAAGATGGCCACTGCATGAACTGTTTATCTCCATGCAGATAGTACAACAGTACCAATAAGTCATAGTAGGACTGCATGGTGAGTCAGACCCTGTTCTTCCATCCTTCCACTGAGATAGAACAACACTCTACATATGTCACAGAGGGATCACAACCCTAACTGATGCATTAACGAAGTTTTTTTGCAATGAATTTCCTTACTTTTGAAAAAGTGTAATATAACTAGTAAACGGCATGTGTTGGAGGGCGCTCCCACCAAGGTGCCCATTTATTCATAATGATATGCGTGTGTGGGAGCGTGGGCCCTCCGGGCCCTGTGCTCCCACTTACACATAACAACGGAGCAATACAGCAGCTTTATAGGGCAAGGAACACTTGCAACACAAATTTGCCAATAGTTCAGCAACTGTAGCAGCTATGAAAAAAATTCAAGTGCCATTGTAATCATGACAGCAAAACCTCCACATGAGAGAAGTCGACTAAATCGGTATCTAGCATCATTTCCGAGATACAAACACCAAAAATCACTGTGGGTGCCACAATGTTATCCTATGAGAAAAATCTCAACTTCATAATGGCATATCTATGGAACTGATAACATTTTTTACACCTAAACAGCATAAGTCACATCTCTGGGACATCCCCTCTATACCCTGCAAATTTCAAGTCAAAAGACCAAACCGTTTATTTACAGTGTAATGTACCTGGTAACTGCCCCACCAAACTGCGCATTTGTGCATACTGATATGCGTATGTGGGAGCGTGGGCCCTCTGGGCCCTGCGCTCCCACTTACACATAACAACGTAGCCATACAATAGCCCTACAGGCCTGAAAAGGAACCCTTGTAACACTAATCTGCCAGTATCTCAGTAACCATACAACCTATGAAAAAAATTCCAGTGCAGGTGTAATCTATGACTTTTAGACTTCCTCACGTGCTTAGCTGCAGGTAGCGAAAAATCTGTATCTTGCTTTGTTTTTGAGATACAGGTGCTGCAATGTTATCCTATGGGAAATTTCTCAGCTTCGGAATGCTGTAACTATGGGCCCATTGAATGTTTTGGAATCAAACCACCAAAAGGCATATCTGTGGGATCAGGGCTTGCCACCCTGCAAATTTCAGCCCAAAAGCACAATCCATCTTGGCACAATGAAGTGACAAAGAAAACAACACATGAGACAGTGTTGTGGAGTATTGTTTTCACGACACCAAAAATGCTTTTGCGATGGCAATAATGTTTTTGTGATTCCCTATACCTTATAATGGGATGTTGTCGCACACAAAAAAATGTTGTCGCACACAAAAAATATTTTTGCGAAACTTTTCTCAATGCACATATAACTTTTCACATAGGCTATAATGGGACATGAAAAACTTGAATAACTTTTGAACAGATTAATATTTTTTCACCAAATCTTCAAAAGGTACCAGTTCAACCCAGGCCACAATAGACATGCAAATTTGAATCCACTCAGATGCATTCTTCAGTCCATTATGACTGACCGAAAAATGTGCAAAAGTTGACTGTTTTTCACATTTTGGACATTCTACGGTTCCACAACCATACATCCAACTGGAATAAAACTTTTCAGATCCAGAGATCCGTGATTGGAGGCCGTGTGTGCAAAATTTCAGACAAATCGGAGGAACAGTTGCAAAGTTATTAAAATACAAACTTTGTTGTTTAACATAGAAGTGGCCATGCAACCCTAACTATACTGAGAAGGTATTGAGAAGGTAGTGGCAGCCCAATTGGAGGACCATTTAACCATTCATAATATCTACGAATCCTTCCAATCTGGTTTCCGTAAAAGACACAGCACCGAGACTGTGCAGGTTCGAGTGTTTAATGATCTTCTGAGGGCGAGGGATCAGAAGAGACATTCCATTCTGGTTCTCCTTGATCTCTCATCAGCTTTTGACACTGTGGATCACATGGTGTTGATATCACGCCTGAGGCAAATTTGTGGAATGTCAGGAACTGTTTTACAATGGTTCACCTCATTCCTCACTGGGAGATCACAAAGAGTTGTGTCGGGAATTTTTTCCTCTAGCCCAACCTCTTTGTTGTGTGGAGTGCCTCAGGGTTCCGTGCTGTCATCCATGTTCTTTGCAGTGTATATGATGCCCCTCGGAGACATTATAAGATGGTATGGGCTGAGGTTTCACTGCTATGCAGATGATACCCAGCTATACCTGTCTTTCGCACCCGACCAGGATGGAGCTCTTGCAGTGTTTAATAACTGTCTGGATGAAATCCAAGGTTGGATGGATTCTAGCTGGTTAAAGTTGAACTCAGAGAAGACAGAGGTTTTGGTTGTGGATCCGGGTGGTCAGATAGAGAGGTCGCATGATGGCACGCCTTCTGGAATTTTTCTTGGCGGCATGTCACTTCCGACCTCTGAATGGGTGCGTAGCCTTGGGATTGTCCTAGATGACAGGCTGACCCTACAATCTCAAGTGTTGGACGTTGTCAGGACTTCCTTTTACCATCTTAGGAATATTGCCAGGGTTAGGCACCTTGTTCCATTTGACTCTTTGCCAACGTTGGTCCACGCCTTTGTGTCCTCGCACTTGGACTACTGCAACGCCCTCTACTTTGGGTTTTCTGGGGTTGAAATCCATTGCCTACAACTGGTGCAGAATGCTGCAGCCTGGGTTTTGACTGGGACAAGTAGGTCCTGTCATATTACCCCGGTGCTGCCCGAACTGTACTGGCTCCCTATATGATGGTGGATCACAAAAAGCCATTTTATTGACTTTTAAAGCCCTTCACAATCAGGGTCCGACCTATCTGAAAGAACCTCTGGTGCCTTATTGCCCTGGCCAATCACTCCTCTCAGCCGATGAGGGGTTGTTAGAGATTGCAAGAGTGAGTTTAAAATCTTCAGGCAGCAGAGCATTTTCTCATGCTGCACCCACTCTCTGGAATTCTCTACTACGCCTGTTATGGGAGTGCACCTCTGTGGAGGTATTTAAGAAGGACCTGAAAACTTACTTATGGCAGATGGCCTTCCTGGATAATTAAGTTAATTTTATTGTGCCTGTATTTTATATTGTAACTTATTATTTGATTTTAATATCTGATGTTACTATGGCATAATTTTATTTATATGTATTGTAGATTTGTATTTGAAAATATGGTTTTAAAATGTTCAGCACCTTGATATATTGAAAGGCACTTTATAAATAAAATTATTATTATTATTACTATTATTATTATTATTATACTTGCCCTATCGGGCCAGTATAATATAGATGCTATTTTTTGCATCTTTCATTTGTTAGTTTTCAGACAAATTCTCACAGACTTTTTTCTGACCATCTGATGGAATCTTGAACGAGTTACATAAATGTTGACTAAATCTGTATCTTGCATCATACCCGAGATACAGGCACTGAAAAGCACTGAGGGCGCCACAGTGTTATCCTATGGGAAAAATCTCAACTTCGTACTGGCATATCTATGGAACCGATAAAATTTTTTACACCTAGCAGTATAAGTCATATCTCTGGGACACCCCCTTTACGCCCTGTAAATTTCAAGCCAAAAGACCAAACCATTTATTTATAGTGTAATGTACCTGGTAACTGGTATGTGTTGGTGGGCCCCCAGCTCCCACCAAATTGCCCAGTTGTGCATAATGATATGTGTCTGTGGGAGCATGAGCCCTCTGGGCCCTGCGCTCCCACTTACACATAACAACGCAGCCATACAATAGCCCTATAGACCTGAAAAGGAACCCTTGTAACACTAATTTGCCAATACAGTATCTCAGTAACTGTACAACCTATGAAAAAAATTCCAGTGCAGGTGTAATCTATGACTTTTAAACTTCCTTGTGTGCTTAGTCACCTAAGCTGCGGGTAGCAAAAAATTCATATCTCGCTTCATTTTTGAGATACGGGTGCCGAAAGGCGCCACAATGTGGATAATTTCTCAACTAACAAAAATGCTTTCGTGGCAACAAAAATGTTTTCGTGATTCCCTATGCCTTTTAATGGGATATTGTCATGCACGTAAAAATATTATCGCACACGAAAAAATGTTGTCGTGTGCAAAAAAACATTTTCAAGAATATTTTCGCAATGCACACATACATTTTCCCATAGGCTATAATGGGACATGAAAAAACTTGAATAACTTTTAAACGGATTAATATTTTTTCACCAAATCTTCAAAAGTCACCAGTTAAACCCAGGCCACATATAGACATGCAAATTTGAATCCACTCAGACGCTTTTTTCAATCTATTATGCCTGACCGAAACATGCACAAAAGTTGACAGTTTTTCACATTTTGGATGCTTTATGGTTCTGCAACCATACATCTGACTGGAACAAAACTTTTCATATTCAAAGATCTATGGTTGGAGGCCATGCATGCAACATTTCAGGCAAATCAGACAAACAGTTGCAAAGTTACTAAAGTGCACACTTTGGGGTTTAACATAGACATGACCATACAACTATAACTATACTGGCCTTACTGGGCCAGTATAATATATGTATATCTATATTTTTTTTCTTGGCACAAAACTTTGTTAATGCATCGGTTAGGGTTCCCAGCATCAAAAGTCGGAAATGTGGTGTGAGGGTTTCCAACTCTAACACCCCACCCACACCCTGAACACACCAACAGGCATCGGGGTGTGCCTTGGAGTCATCAGCCCTAATGCTCACCCCATTCCATAAGTAAATAAGCTGAGATGGGTACAGTATAGGAGAATGGGGTGAGTGTTGGGGCTGGCGACCCCAGGCACACCCGATCTGGTCTCATGCAAGTGAGACAATGTGTTATGGTTGGAAACCCTAGCACCACATTTATCAACTTTCGATAGTGTGAACCCTAACCGATGCATTAGCAAAGATTTTTGTGAAGAATTTCCTTATTTTTTGAGAAAGTATCACTCCTTAATAGTATCCATATTTACATGCATGCTCCATATATGCATATATGTATATAGCTGTGGAAGTGCAGGGCCCTCCGGCCCCTGTGCTTGCATTTGTAGGGCAAGTGTGGCAAAGTTGTCAGCATAGCCATGTTATTACCCCACCTGATGTACCCTGTACTGAAAAGTTTCAAATCCCAGCCAAAATGTAAGTCTGTACAACAGCAACGCCATTCCGCGCCACAGGTGCGAAAACACATTTTGGCCAGGTTTTGAAAAATTACCGCTGTGATATACATTTGGTGGGGCAATAACAAGTGTATGCTGAAAATCTGGTATCAAAATATTTAAAATTCAAAGTCGGCCTGGTGACGCTGAGGGTTGAGGTGCTGGATGCCTCACCTCATGACACACCAGTAACCTGGGGTTCAGGAACAGACTCGGATCGCTGGGGGTTGGCAGGGGTAGGAGAGGGTTGAGTATCCAGAGGACTTCTCTCCTCTCCTGGGGTAGGTGGATTGTGCTTCACATTGCTGCTGTGGCTCCCAGTGGAGGCTGGGGGCACTGCATCAGGTGGGCGTCTCACCGAGGGGTTGGAGACAGTGGTAGACATCCTGTGGGTGGGTGTAGGAGTGCACCTGCCATGCGCCGGACACCACTGTACAACCGCACCTCCAGAAACAAGGAAAAAGGACCCTGGCACCCAGACAGGTGAAGGTGGGTCTAGTGGTCAGTCTCCACACCCTCAGATGATTCCGTACCAGCTGGTATCTGTGTGTCTCCTCCACTCCCTGGCTGCCCTTTTAGATAGAGTGCTGGAAGAGTTAGGACAGTCCCAACCTGGGGGGCTCAGAGCCGGGGATGGGGTGGTAGGCAGGGATCGACAAATTTCAAAATGGCATGCTAGTCCAGGACAACTGGCCTTGCCAAAAATGGTGGTCCCCGAGTTTCAAGTGGTAGTCCAATACATTTCAATGTAAGTTTTTTAAAAACGTATGTAGAAACAAAGTACATGGTGTGGGGGTTGTACTGTTAATAGTATGTAGATACAGAACATCAGAAGGCAGGTAAAAAATGTTTTTCGATGCTAATAACATTTCTTTTACCAGTCACTATGTGGTGTGCGTCTTTCACTGGGTGGTGGTACTAGTAGACTAAGATGGAGGCGGGTCAGTGAGAACAGGCAGGCACTTGTTCAATCATCTGGGTGTCTGTCAGTTAGGATACAAGCCAGCAGTGTGGCTGTAGCTGAATACATTCACCCCTACAACTGCATGCCCAAGTGCCCCACACACAGCAAGCCCTGACAATTAGGCCTCCTTAAATCTATCCCACACTCTTTTGCTGTGGTTTTTACAACAGTACCCACAGCACAGCGAGCACGACACTACAGTGCACTTTGATGTTCACCTGGCCCCTCTAGATATCAGGTAGGGTAAGGTGGGGTAGAATTTATTTTTAAATAATACTCTTTAGTTTGTAGTGCACAGTTTTCTCTTTTTTTTCTTTTCCTTAACCAGTCCATCTCTTTCTTTAAAGTCCTCTTCCTCAACTGCCCAAGATTTCCTTTCCCACACCACACACAAGTCCAGTCTCACGCCTGTGCCCTTTCCTCTTTTCCTCCTGTGTCACCCTAAACTGCCCAACTCCAACTGCCCCCACACTTTCCTGCTGAACTGCAGGCTGTTCTTAAAATATTCTATTTTTTTTTTAAGCTAAAGCATTGGCAACCACTTTTATTTTCTTTCTGGTTGCCCGCTGGTTGATGCGTTACTATGGCTTAGTTCGGGGTCCTTCAAAGTCACTGACTAACAATTCAAATTGTACTTTTTCTGATCTTTTATTTCTCACAATTGTCCTCCTTTCGCTGAGTTTGTCGTCGACGATCCTGACATATGTCTCATGAGCTACAGACATCACCCAACTGGCAAGGAAGCTTCCCACCTCCTCCCTTCCCCGTTTGTCTTTTTTTTTTGTTTCCTCCCCACAAGTACACTCTTGAGCAGCCAGCCCCTCCAAACCACAGTGTCACCATGCCACTTGAACAGCCCATGCAGTTGCTGTAACACCGAAGTCACTCCAGCATTGCCTCATGAAAATGGTGCGTCAGTGTGCAGTGCAGTACTGTACTAACCCGCCCAGCTCCATCCCCATCCATCATGCCCGCACCCTGCAGGACTGTCCCAAAACATTGCTGGAATTACCTGGCAGTCCTGTGGATGGCCCACTGTCAGCAGGTGCTGTGGTGATCTTGGGCGGGTAGCAGGAGGTCCCCATTGCAGCGGGCACACGGTGCTTGCTCTCCCTCTCGGCTTCCACTCTGGTGGTGGCGCTCTCTGCTACTACACTAGTGATGATCAAAAAGCGATCACGTGATGGAAGCACCGCTGCTTTATCTGCCCACAGCCGAGCGAGAGATCTGGGGACATCTAGCAGTGGAGTTGGTTGGACTGAATGAGAAGTTAAACAAAAAAAAAAAAAAGACATCACTGATTTGGTTGTCCATGGGACAACCAAGTACTGTGAAATTGGTTGTCCCATAGCAAAAAATTGTAGCCCGGGACATCGGGCTATGGGATTTGTCGATCCCTGGTGGTAGGTGGCAGTGGAGGGGCACTCCTGGGAGCGGAGACCAGACTGAGGGGGACCTCAGACTGGGTGGGATATGGTCACACCGAGAGACCTCACTGGAGAAAGGTCTAAGGGGCCAGTGTAGGCACATAACTAGAGTTCACAAAAAATATTTAAAATTCCCAAAGTTATGAGTGTATGTAGTGAAATTGTAACAAATGGTCATAACTCTGCCATTTTTAATAATTTTGACTCTATATTTTCAACATAGCCTTATTATGACTGCACCTCATGCACAATGTCATTACACAAATCAATCCCAAAAAGGTGATTTCACCAACTGACTATGAAATCACCTTTCCTGTAGGAGTTGCATAATGACAGCCACATTGTTCATGAGATGGGGTCCAATAAAGGTCATGTTGAAAATTTGCAGTCAAAATCTCAAAAAATGCCAAAGTTATGCATAAAAGTTGAAACCCTTCTTGAAATGCATTGAAACGCATTTACCTTAGTTTCTCATATTACAGTCACTGGTTCCAGCAGCAAGACGTGTCTTTGATCAGGAGAGCAGATCCCAAACCTGGGACCTCTTCACGTGATTCAAGGTGTGTGGATCAAGAGTGTGTGTGGGGAGGTGGGTGCAAAGTGGGTGGTTGGGTGGGGGGTGCGGTGTGATCTGCAATGGACTTTTTTTTTTACAGATAAAAAAAATTAAGAAAAGACATCAAGTGATGGTTTTCTTATTTTCAGCAGTGTACAAACATGGGAGGGTGGAGGAATATCACTAAACACCAACGAAATAGACAGGCATCAGGGATCAGGGAGGGAGGGCCACTAGACCACCAGGAAAAGTTAAGTAAAAAATATAATCCATATTTTTGGGATTGGGGAGGGAGGGCCACTAGATCATCAGGAGTATTAAATTAAAAATCATAACACAAAGATTGGGGATTGGGGGGGAGGGCCACTAGAACACCAGGAGTATTAAATTAAAAATCAAAATACAAATATCGGAGTTTGGGGAGGGAGGGCCACTAGACCACCAGGAAAAGTGTAGTAAAAAATATAATACAAATATTGGAGATAGGGATGGGAGGGCCACTAGACCACCAGGAAATGTTATCCACAGAGATTTACTTAGAAATGGTAAACACCAACTGTTGTGTTTACCTAATCAGGGCCCGAGGAATGTGATTTTGTGGTTAGTGTGCTCCCAAAATGGGCACAGATATGTTTATTTTATCTGCAGAGGTTTTACTGGCACAAATTGTGGTGCTATTTCCACGAAACAAGACGGGGGGGGGTCTGCCCTAATCGGGGCCCGAGGAATGTGATTTTGTGGTTAGTGTGCTCCCAAAATGGACACAGATATGTTTATTTTGTCTGCAGAGGTTTACTGGCACAATTGTGGTGCTATTTTAATAAACAGGGGGTCTGCCGCCATTTGCGCAGACACCCTTTTACTCGCGAAAATAGTGCCGCAATTTGAGTAGTAAAATCTTTGCAGATAAACATATTTCTGCACATTTTTTGGGCAACCTAACCACAAAATCTGATTCCTCAGGCCCTGATTAGGTAAACACAACTGCTAGTGTTTATCATTTCTAAGTATTTTTTGAAATATTTCAATTTGTTTGCCTCGCTAACTGAAAACAAGATGGTGGAATCACGACAGTACATTCTGCATTTGTGACAACAAATACAGCTTTCACGGCAACAAAGCAGTTGTTTCGCATGGCACATCTAACTTTTCCCATAGGAAATAATTGGAAAATTGAAACTTTAATAACTTTTGAATGGATTAATATTTTTTCACCAAACCTTCAAAAGGCACATCTGTGATCCAAAACCTGTATAACGTGCATATTTCAGACTACAACTCCACACAGTTTCGGAGAAACAGCATGACAAAGAATTTACACAAAAATGGTAATTTCACATTTATTGACACTCCGTATCTCTGCACCTGCACAACCGACCAGGACGAAACTCACCACATCAAAAGATCTTTGGTCCTTGACGGAGCATGCAAAATTTCAAGTGAATTAGTTGAATGGTAGCAAAGTTATTAAAGTGCAAAATTTGGGGTTTAACATGGAAGTGAAGACTGAACCCTAACTATAGTGGCGCGACTGTGTCCCTATAATATCTTTATATAATACTGGACAGCAAAATGAGCTGAATAGCCCTTTTTCACAAGAAACCAGTGGTACAGAATAAAGACAGTATACAAAAAATACAACCAGAGAATCTCAAGTACATCAGGATTGGAACCATTAGAAAAAATCTCAGTGCAGATTATCAATCAAAAATTGACAGAGCCTGGAGCTGAAGAACAGAATAGGATTTCTCTCAGTGAATTGGGAGGGTAAGAGGTTGTAGGGGCTAATAGCCTGATAAGACAAAGCTTTTTGCCCCAAAGTGGTTCTCCAGAAGGGAAGTTGAAAGTTAAATTTGGACTAGGAATGAGCCCCTGGCATGTTGGAGGAGCATTAAGAAAGCTAAGTTATACAAGTGGGGACTTCTACATTGTGGAGGAACAGCGTCAACCTGTGGGCCAAGTGATCCTCCAGGGATAAACATGCTGCAGCTTTGTACAGTTGACAATGATGTGTACGATAGGGCAACCAGTTAGAAAATGCTATATATATATTGTACTTATCTGTATTTAAATTATTTCACCTCTTTCCACTCACTAAAGCATTAAAAAAGAGGACTTTGAATGTAACTGCTCTCGAGCAGCTGAGGAAATAGTATCTGTCCATGCATATGGAACTCATCTTGTGTCAATGAACTCATTAGGGAAGGGGAAGTGCTGGACCTGGTACTTACAAACAGGGACAGCATTGCAGTCGTTACAGTGTGCAGTCCCCTGGGTACTAGTGAGCACCATACACTGTGGTTTAACATTAAGACAGGAACAGAGCCAAACCACACTAGGATGAAGATCCTGGACTTTAGAAGAGTGGATTTTAAAGACTTGGGTGACTGCCTCAGACATTACATAGTAGGGAAGGGTTGCCAGGGAGGGGTAGAGGAACAGTAGGGAAAAATAAGGGAGTGCATAATTAATGCAATCAGCCTCTACAATGAGGGAAGTGAGTGAAAAAAATGGAAAAAGAGACTGTTATGGTACTCTAAGGATGTAGCCATGGTGGTGAAGGAAAAAAGCCCGATTAAGGAGAAGTAAGGAAATGCACAGGGAGGAAGACAGGGGAGTGCGCCAGGTAAAACAGAGGGAAGCAGGTAAGGTAGTGAGGTGGGCAAAGTTGCATAGCAATAACTAGCCAAAGGGGTAGCACATGGGAACAAGGTTTTCTTCAGGTAAGTAAGAAGAGGAAAGTAAGAGGGGAGGGATGGTGAGGATAAGGAGGACAGCACAGGGAGACTGCACAGAAGGGGACCAAGAAAAAGCAGACATCCCATAAAGATACGTCTGCTCGGTCTTTCCAGTAGAGGGAGAGGGGAGGATCATCAGGGAGCAGCAGGAACAAAGGGGTGTGAAGGTGGACTCAAGTCCATTTTCAGAAGATGTGACTTGTAGTTCTGAAAGTGGACAAGGCTATGGGACCAGATGGGATACATCCAAGGGTACTAAATGAACTCAGGGAGGTGCTGACTGCCTCATTGATGGATTTATTCAACAGATCAATGGAATTGGGCATGGTTCCGGAGGATTGGAGGAGAGCGGACATGGTCCCTCTATATACGAGTGGCAGCAAGGAAAGGCTAGCAACTATAGGGCAGTGAGCCTCACCTCAGTGGTGAGGAAATTAATAGAAACACTGATAAAGAAAAGGTTGGTGCAGTGTCTTGAATCCAATGGACTGCAAGACCAAGGGCAGCATGGATTCATGGGGGGAGGGGGTCATGCCACACAAACCTGATCGATCTCTTCAGCTGGGTGACCTGGGAAATACATCAGGGATGGCAGTAGACGTGGCCTTTCTGGAATTTAGCAAGGCCTTCAACACTATACCTCACAGGAGACTGATTAAGAAATTGAGCAGCCTAGGATTGGGGATCCAAAATGGTGAACTGGGTTAGAAACTGGTTAATGGCTAGATGAGAGAGGGTGGTGGTTAATGGCACTCACTCTAAGGATGGAAGAGGTACCAGTGGGGTGCTGCAGGGCTCAGAACTGGGACCAGTCCTCGTCAATGTCTTTGTAAGTGACATCGCAAATGAACTGGAAGGAAAGGTACGCCTTTTTATAGATGATACCAAAATCCGTAATAGGGTGGACAATCAAGAAGGGGTGGAAAGAATGAATAGGGATCTTGTGAAACTTGTGGAGTAGTCAAAAACATGGCAGATGGGGTTCAACACCAAAAAGTGCAAAATTATGCACCTAGGACATGGGAACCCAGGAAATTAGTACAGGATTGGGATGAGGTACTGCCAGTCACTAATCTGGAAAGTGACCTTGGGGATTATCAAATCTGTTGACCTCAAAGTGGCAGGGCAGTGTGACAAAGCAGTGGGTAGGGCCAGTGTGATGCTGGGATGTAGTGGGAGAGATATCTCCAGCAAGAGGAGGGAGGTGGTGTAGCCACTGTATCACTCACTGGTGAGACCCCACATGGAGTATTGTATCCAGTTAAGGAGGCCGCAGCTTGGAAAGGACATTAAGAGGGTGGAGGCAGTCCAGAAGAGGGCAATTAAAATGGTGCAGAGGTTGCACTTAAAGTCCTATAAGGAAAGACTGAGGGATCTCAACAGGTACACCGAGAAAGAGAGGAGAGCGAGAGGGGGCATGATAGAAACCTGCAAGAACCTCACAGGGGTGAACAGGGTGCAGGGGGGAGTCTCTTTCAAAGGAGGAAAAGCACCAGGACCAGAGGGCATGTGGTAAAGCTGGAGGAGGAGAAAGTTAAAGAGGTATGTGAGGAAGTACTGCTTCACTGAAAGAGTGGTAGATGCCTGGAATAGCCTGCGAGCAGAAGTGATGGAGGAAAAACAGTGGGGAGCTTCAAGCATGCATGAGTTAGACACAGGGGAATATTAGTGAATAGGCAAGGAGGAGGGAGGATCGCTGGAGACCAGTTAGGGTCTGCTGAAGCAGAATAGTCAGGGACCATCTGGGCAGACTGGGTGTGCCAAGTGGTCCTTTTTAGCTAACCATGTCTATGTTTTTATGTGCTGAAGGGGCACTGTCAGTAGTATGGGAGTCATACTCATAAATGGCTGACTCTGGCTATCCAGATGGTGGCTGTAGTTAGGGGCAGTTTATATCACTCCAGATTTTCCCCTTATTTTAAAACTGAAGGTGTAAATTCTTGCAGCTTTTAACAGAACAAAAGACTGAATTGTGGGAAGGTTACTGTTACCTTCAAGTGTGCAAGTCCTTGCTATGGTGCAGTCTGCACAGTGACATGGTCATTGGCACTTCTTAGTACCATTGGTACTTTGATTAACTACTGGTAAGTGCCTGAGCTGAAAAATACTATAGTGTTTACATTTATGTAGTACTGTTCATGCACTGCATCTTAAAGTGCTTTACACGTATTTTTTTTACACAGGATAGCATAGCTGAGATGCCACATCTCATTTCCAGTGGGGTCCTGCTTCTGCTAAGGACAGCTTGACACCTTTCAGTATCATTGGTTCTTTGATTTTATTTCTATTGTGTTATTTTTATCCCTCCACACTGGGCCAGCACTCAGGCCACCACTGGTGACACCCCCTCCAGCCCTGTCTTAGCTTACTTGTCTCCTGGGGTGGAATCCTCATACAGAAGGCTTCCCAACCCCCTCCCTTGCTAAGTCCACATCTGATGAGAAGGAGGGGTTCAGCATGGTAGTGCTGGGAGGGCATTTTTCCCTTTTCTGAGACTCATGCTGCCAGGGTGTGATTCTTGTGCAGTAGCGGCCACGAAAACCTCTCCACATCCCCTACAGCCTTCAGTGTCCTCTGGCAGTCAGTCTGTTCCTGCTGCAGCATCTGATGCATTGCTTTGCCTTTCATGAGGGAGTGGGCTCCACTGCACACTGACAGGGGTTCCTGTGGCAGTGGGCATCAGTGTCCAACCTCAGGGAGCTGGGACTTACTGGGCTCACAATACAGTTCCAAGTTCTTGCAGGTCATAGGCTGGCTCCTAGGTTTGGTCCCAAACCCGGATCAGTTAAAACAGAAAATTCAGTGCATGCCATCCGCCCCCCCCAGCAAATCTTTCAAATATTACAGTTTTTCTGCTGCCTGAATACGCTGCTTACTTGATAAACTTCCAAGGGAAGTAGAGGGTCTCCTGAGCTGCTAATTTTATGTTTGTCCCAAACTCTGGTTGCTGGCATTGCAGCATGTACTGATTGATTTCGAGGATGACCCCTCACATCATTTTTACAATTTTTTTTTTATATAAGTGTTTATCACCTTGTACTCCCCTCAGCTGCCCCCTTCTATCAGCCCTCCCCCAGCCCTGTCACCCCGGTCTTGCCGGGACTTACCCAGAGCTTGCCCGGTCGCCAGGTGCGGAGCCTGCAAGGGGTCAGTCGTCATCCTGCAGCTAGGAGGTGTTTTTCCTCCATATTTGTCCCTTCCCTGTTGCTGGGGTGCACATGCAGGATGTGCACACATGGAGGCGTGTGTGCGTCCACAGAAGTCCTGCAGCATCCTCCCTTCCATGGCACCCACAGTCCCGCACTTCCACCAGGCCTCCACCTGGGGCAGTCATTCGGTGGGAGCACCAGTCCTCCCTCTCCGGTAGAGGAGAGCTGTCCTCCGGATGCCTGATCCTCTCCCTCCCCTGCCAACCCTCAGTGGCCTGTGCTCGTTCCTGAACACAGGTCATCGGCGTGATGCGAGGTGTGGCATCCAGTGCCTCAACCCTCAATGCCACCGGGCCGGCTATAAATTTTCTTTTTTTTAATCAGGTTTTTTCTTTATGCTCTTAGTGACTACCTCACCTCTTGCCTCTGTGGCAACCTTCCAGCTTGACACTTGCTTGGCTGACACCCGCCCCAGCTTGATGGGGTGTCCCCATTTGGCATCAGTATCCAATGTGGCCGAGCAAGACATGGAACCCGAGTCTCAGGGGATGCCATACTGGCAGCTTATAGTCTTTAACCCCTGCTATTTGTTCCTCCAACCACCCTTTGATGTTGTGGCCTGCCCCTTCTCCACAGCCACCCTGTGCAGGAGGTAGTGACTTGTACATCCAACAACTTCCTTTGCCTGCTACAGGGGTCATTATGAGAATGGGGAAACAGGACATCACTCCTGGAGTCAGACAGTGCTGACAGTGCTGCCATCAGCAGCACCCCCAATCCATGGGCTTCCAACAAGAAGTGACTTGACCTCAAACTCAGGTTATCTGCATTGTAATGCAACACACTACCACTGGGCCATGGGGGTAGTCCCTTCACATCCTATTTTTATTCAACTCTTTATACTCCTTCCTAGGTGCCCTCATTTAGGGTTTCACTGGCTACTGGCCAGACCTGTTTTCCACTCGTTTCACTTCTGAGGTCTTTCACGGCTTGCCCCCTATGCCCCTATATCTGCAATTGATGAGCAGGCATCTCTCCCTGCCAGGACACAGTCTGGTGCGGGAGTGGGTGACAGATATGCTGCATAAACTTGCCAGTGCAGTTATCGCGATGAATACCATTTGTCCTCTGGCTTACCTATTGACTCTTGCCCTCCCTCCTCTTCAGGGCAGTGCATGAATCTCCAACCCCCTCCAGAAGCAGGCATGTACCCCTGCACAGAAGCAGGCTACCTGGCTCAGCGTAGAAGGTCACTGCAGCTGTGGATCATGGCACACACACCTTCCCTTGGCTAGGATATGTTGCTATGGGCAGTGCTTCTCCAGTCTGGTTGCTCTGGCACAAGCAAACCAGGTTCACTCCTGAACTCTGGTAAACTGCAGGGCAAGGCAGCATGCTGCTGCTGGGCCATTGTGACCCCTTCACATCCTTTTCTGAACATTGTTCCTCTAAGTATTAATGCGTGCTCCTCATTCTGGACCCCTGAGCTATTGTGACCTCTAGTGAACAGGTGACTTTCCTCTCAGATCACTGAAGTTACAAACAAAGTTAGAAACGGAGACCAAAATCAAGGCTGTTGTGGTGAAATTATGACACTGCCTGCATCTTGTTAGACACCCTTTGGACATGCATGCAACTGAACATTGCAGACCAGCTGCCATAGATCATCCATAGGCCATGCTGGGGGATATCACGCTCATCATGCCTTAACACGCAGGCACGCTTTCTCCGGCTCTGCCAGCAAATCCCACTAATCGGCCCCGCTGTTTAATGCAGCCTATGGTGCTCTGATCTGACCTAATTGGCTAAGGAGCCACCTCAAATGGCACACAAGCTCAGATCCCATTAAAGGTTTACATGCTGCAGGAAATTGTGTTAAAATCCAGTAAGCATGAGGAGTGGGGAAGGGGGCAGAAAAGCAATACATGTTACAGTGAACATTTTGGACCTATACCTTTTTATTCTAGTTCAGACTGCTCTTTTTCTCTTGTCTTATACAATGCACCCTTTTTCCCATTTTGAGTCTGATATAGCATTTGTTCAGGGTTGCAAAAATTAAAGGGCCGCTCCAATAAATATGCCTATTTGCACGTTTTCATCAGTATTCTCAGCTGTTTTTGAAAACTGATTTTTTAACATCACTTTTTTTGTGACTAAGGTGAACTGGCATGCAACAGACACTGTTCCCTGACCCTACAGGACATACGGTATTCAAAAACTGAGAATACTGGAAAAAAAACCTGCCGCTAGCCATATTTAAAGCAATGCTCCTTTAATTATTTCTAATCTAGGTGAATGCAAAAGCATATTTAAAAAGTGGAAATGGAGGCATCTTACAAGACAGGAGCAAAAGGGCCAGCCACACTTAAAGTTGTCCAAAGACCTACCTGGTTAACAAAACAAAATTAAAGATAAAAAGAACAAGAGTTAGCTAGTGCCCACCATAACTGCCCATGACAGTGGGCTTATTGTTGTGTCCCTGCTGCTCCTGTGGGGGGACTGTGATGGCCACTGTGGCAACAGGACCATTCCTCCCTCTGGTACTGCTCCTGCAGGGGTTGGGGGGCATGATAGCAGGTCCCTTATTATGCCTGCAGCTCCTGTGTGTGTGTGTGTGTGGAGGGTGGGATGCTGCCTCGATGATGATCCCTTTGTTGTGTACTCACCACTCCTACAAGGGCTGGGAAGGCCATTTCTGAAGGTGGCCCTTTGTTGTGTTCCTCCACTCCTGTGGGGGGGACCAGGATGGCTAGCAGTGACAAGGGGCTCTTTGTTGTGTTCCTGTTTCCCCTGCTTGGGGACCAGGATGGCTAGCAGTGACAAGGGGCCCTTTATTGTGTTCCTGTTTCCTCTGCTTGGGGACCAGGATGGCTAGCAGTGACAAGGGGCCCTTTATTGTGTTCCTGTTTCCCCTGCTTGGGGACCAGGATGTCCAATCAGGACAGCAGCCCATGGTCATGCCCTTGATCCTCCCACAAAGGGAAGGCGATGACTGCCCATGGTGGTGAGCATTTTGTTTTGTCATCACCATCCAGGGCACCCCCTTCACTCTCTCATCTCCTAGTAAGGTCTCCCTTGTGTCTAGTTGCACCCCAGCCCCAGAGCCCCCCAAACCCTCACCTTTGATCTGCCACAAAAGCCAGCACAAATCCTCTGTTTATGCCATTGGCCATCTGCCATCTAACTAACGCACACTACTTTATAGATACAGCAGGTCTGTTGATAGAATAGTTGTGAGACATCGCACTGAAAACTACAGAAGTGGTTTATTAATGTAGCCCTTCCATGATTCTCAGACATCTTGCAACCGCTCTGTCGATATACTCACTAGTAAATGGTTATACTGTACTGGT
Organism: Neoceratodus forsteri; assembly: GCA_016271365.2. Lineage (NCBI taxonomy): Eukaryota > Metazoa > Chordata > Ceratodontiformes > Ceratodontidae > Neoceratodus > Neoceratodus forsteri. The sequence continues at coordinate 428,844,022 of CM028138.1, forward strand.
ATAAGTTAGTCTGATGGTGGCCAACCAAGGGTGTGAGTAGAGGGTTTGTTCTGGCCGCTGTTGTGGGTCTGGGGCGGGGTTTGGAGTGCTCTGTGGGTATGTGCCACTAGACACCAGGAAGAACTTGCATCAGAAAGGGAGAGGGAGGGAGGGAGGGGTACCACTGGATGCCACGGAGTACTTGGACTGGAACGAGGAGAGGGAAAGGAGGGATTGTCTGCAAAAAAGGAAAAAAAAAGTTGATTATGTTATTTTACAAGAAGCACATCCCATTCTAAGAATGTTTAAAATATACCAAAGTGCAAAACTTTCAAACTGTGAAATATGTAAGGGACTCTTGCAACATCAGCTTGGGAGATCACTGTGCTGTAACTGACAGCTGTCCCATTTACTATGGTGATACCTTGGGAACAGTGAACTCCATCAGGGAGGAGGTGCTTATGGCAAACGTCAGCCAGGACTTATTTGCTAAAGTCCTTGAGCCAGTCCTGCAGCCACTCCATTGCTTTCTATGGGGAGTGACAAACTTTTATTACCCTGATTTCAAAAATAGCTGGTGGAACTGAGCTACAATAGAGGCATTAATGCAACATTGTATTTATTTATTTTTTTTTTGCTAGGTATGCTAGACAACACAATACACACAATAGACAACACAATAAATTTCAGACACAAACCAGGAGAATACAATCAGAACTTTTGATGAGCAGAAGTACCATAACAGTTATACACTGTATAGAATATTTAATTTATATTTAGACCCTCTGGACCACCAGTTACAGAAAAAAAACATTGATCAAGGGCATAAAGGTTGGACAGCATGCGTTTTCATCCTACACAGATGATATCTTGCTGCATGTTGAAAAGCTAAACACTTCCATACCAGTGGCTCTCAGGAAAATTAGACATATTCAGTAAGGTGTCTGCATACAATAATGTGGGTAAAACCAGTGTGTTACTTCCAAACACAAAGGTGTTGAAACGGGATATACTTGACATGGGGCTTCAGTGGGATCCAAAAGCACTGACCTACATAGGTATTAAGGTGTCCAAACATCTACCTGACCTTAAGAAAAATAAAGCAGGGTTTGCAGGGCTGGAAATCCCTCCCACTGCAACTCTGCAGCAGGGTGAACACTGCACAAGCATTTGTCAATACCAAATGTTTGCTTGCAGTGTAGCAGGGCTGATGTTATTGGGACAACTCTGAAAAACAATATCTAGACACAGTTTAGCTTTTATTTCATCCTTTTGTTTGTAATTGTCACCCGTATCTGTTGATTACTAAGGACATTTGCATGGAAACAGGATCTCTGCTCTATTTGTTCTGTTTGCTGGTCTACTTCTGCAATCACAGTTCTGTTTATGACATCCCAATTTGTTGCTGTGGAGACAATTGTGATGTCATAAACAGGGTGTTATGATGTCATGAGCAGACAAGCAGCTGAAGCAAATAAAGTTCAAGGGACAGTAATCTTGTTTTTATGTCACTTTCCTCAGTAAGAAAGAAAATGGGTAAAGAACTGCAAAAACATAATTCTAGCTGAATGGTGCAGAGGGTAAATGCACAGAACTATAAAGCAATGAGTTGCAGGTTCAGCCCCCTCAGGGCCACAAACAATATTGTCTAAGGGAATCAGAGCTACAGTAAACATGTAGCCGGGCCAGTGGCACAGAGGGCTGAGGTGCCGGATGCCACATATCCAACCACACTGATGACCTGGGTTTGGAAAAAAAAAACAGGTCACTTGGAGGCTGTCGGGGGAAGGGGGATTTAGCGGTGATCACAGATCTCCTCCATTGGGGTGGGGCGAACAGTGTGTACTGCTGCTTAGCTGCCACCTAGTGGAGGGTAGGTGGCACAGCGGTGGTCACCAGAATTGAAAGTCGGAGGCAAGTATTGAAAGTGTGCACCATCTTCACAGTCTACATATGCGACATTGCATGCCGCTGGCTCTGACTCGAGGAGAGTAATGGGCGGAACAGAGCCTCAGTCTGCAGGATGATGCTGTGACCCTGAAGGCTCCGCACCACTACCCGTACCTCTCAACATCTATTAATTTAGCACAGCATTATGATTTTTACACTCAAATTAACCCTTGCTTGACAACGGTTTACTGATGTTCTTCATAATGTTACAGATATCTCTGTACACATACACACAAATTATTAAAACATTTAACTAACTTGATAGAAAAATTCCCTAATACTAGACATAGGGGGCCCACTATTATTAGACATATTATTCTTTAAAATAAGAAAGTGCTACACATTCTGGAAATTTGCTCTGGATTTTAAAGGCCAGTAATGTGCATTTTAATGCTGAGAGGTTCAGAGGTATATCGCCATCATCCATGGCACCCACTCACACAACAAGGTAAGAAGTAGATGGGGTAAGTACTGGGGGGGGGTGAAGGGGCTGGGGATTGACTGTCTCTTAACCTCCCCAGTGCCCCTGGGTTGTCTCAGAAGAAAGGCACTTGTGCCTAGTGGGCCTTAACTGGTTACCCAGGAATAAAAGTGGGCCTTAACTGGTTACCAAAGAATAACAGAAAACGAAAAAAAAACCAAGCATTTTTCAATGCTGAACGTTGGTTGCTTGTTAAACAATTTGATGTTTTTCTGATAAAGCCCAACGGCGAGTCTAGTCTGCATACCCACAAGACCTCCCATGTTGTAACACCACCCCAGATGTGGCCTTACCATTGATCTATATAGGGGTAACACCACCTCCCTTTTTCTGCTGGTGATACCCCTCCCTGTGCACCCCAGCATCCTACTAGACTTTCTTACTGCCTTATCACACTGCTTTGCTACCATCAGGTCATCAGATATGATGACCCCCAGATCCCTGAGATGGTGTCGGGGGACTGCCCCTTTATATCATGAGCAATTAGGATCTATGGTAGCATAGTATGTAGGGACCTTACAGCAGACTACAGTAGGTGGGCCTGGAGGTCCTTTTCTGTTTTCATCTAATTGTCCTTGGCAAACAAGGTGAAACTGGAATTGGTATGCTGAGCAGGGTACATGAATGCTGGGACTAATAAAGGGAAAAAGTATGAGTACCATAGGTGGCTGACATAAATTGATAGGGAAGGTTGTTTGTAATAGTTGTCAGAGTGCAGTAAACAGTGTGGAAGGTCAGGCTCCAGACGAGGGTCAGCACTGTTGTAAGAGAAGGGAAGCGGCACTGAAGACGGCATGCTGATGCTTTAACAACTTTTTTGCAAAGAATTTCCTTACTTTTTGAGATAGTGTAATAGTATTGGACCCTGTGCTCGAATTCCTGCATAGATGCACATATGTATGTAGGTGTGGAAGTACATACAGACATAGAAACATAGAAATTGTTGGCAGATAAGGACTGCTAGGCCTATCCAGTCTGCTCATAAGCCCTATACTTGATTACAGCTTCTAGAAACATAAACATAGAAACATAGAAACATAGAAGTTGACGGCAGATAAGGACCTCAAAGCCCATCCAGTCTGCCCATTTCTTTTTCTACCTTATAAATGTGCCATCGGCCTTTGCTCTGTCAGTGGCCTATCTATTCATACTCATTTGTATTGCTCCCTTATGCCTATCCCATGCCTGTTTGAAGCCCTGCACTGTATTCATAGCCACCACTTCTTGAGGTAGGCCATTCCATGCATCCACCACCCTTTCTGTGAAAAAGAATTTCCTCACATTCCCCCTTAATCGGCCCCCCCCAATCTCATGCTGTGTCCTCTTGTCCTGCTATTTTTCTTATATTTAAACATGTTAGACTCTTTCACCTTGTTAATGTCCTTAAGGTGTTTGAATCCTCGATCATATCACCTCTCTCCCTCCTTTGCTCAAGGGTATACATGTTGAGCTCTGTTAATCTGTCCTCATATGTCTTCTGATGCAGTCCCTGCACCATTTGGTTGCCCTTCTCTGGACTGCCTCAATTTGGTTAATGTCCTTGTGAAGGTGTGGCCTCCAATACTGCTGAGTACTCCAGATGGGGCCTAACCAGTGTCTTGTAAGAGGATTATTACCTCCCTCTTACGACTTGTAGATACCCCTACTAATACACTTAACCCCCTAGCCTTACCTACTGCTTTAGAGGTCTGCTTGGATGATTTCAGGTCATCAGTGATGATGATGCCCAAGTCTCTTTCTTCCTTTGTGACTGCTAGCAACTCCCCTCCCAGCCTATAGGTGGCTTCAGGGTTTCTCTTCCCTATGTGCTTGATCTTGCACTTCTTTGCATTAAATCAAAGTTGCCACTCTTCTGACCATTTTGCTAGTTTATCCAGATCTCTTCTCATTCTGCCCACCCCATCTGGATCATCTACTCTGTTGCAGATCTTGGTGTCATCTGCAAACAGACAAGCCTTACCCTCTAGTCCATCTGCAAGGTCACTAATGAAGATGTTGAAGAGGACTGACCCCAGGACTGATCCCTGAGGTACCCCACTTGTGACTTGCATCTCTTCTGACTGTATACCATTTACCACCACTCTCTGTTTTCTGCCCGTCAACCAGCTTTCCACCCAGTTGACCAACTTCTGACCCACCCCGAGCCTATCCAGCTTATTTATCAATCTTCTATGTGGAACAGTGTCAAAAGCTTTGCTGAAGTCAAAGTAGGCGACATCAACTGCTCCCCCTTGGTCTACCACTCTGGTTACCCAGTCAAAGAAATCTATGAGATTAGTTTGACGGGACCCTCCTTTTGTAAACCCATGCTGTCTTGGATCCTGTGCCCCTATGGATTCCAGGTGTTGCACTATCCTTTCCTTAAGGAATGCCTCCATTGCCCACTACTGAGGTAAGACTGTCTGGTCTGTAGTTCCCTGCCTCCTCCCTGCTACCACTCTTGTGGAGCAGGATCACATGAGCCCTTCTCCAGTCTTCTGGGACCTCTCCTGTGCTCAGAGACTCACTAAACAGTTCTGCTAATGGCTCTGCTAGTTCCACCTTTAGCTCCTTCAGTACCCTGGGATGTATGCCATCAGGTCCCATTGCTTTGTCCACCCTGAGCTTAGCAAGCTCTTGTAGGACCCTTTCTTTTGTGAAGGGAGTAGTGCTCCTCCTCCCCTGTGTCCATGGTGCTGAGCTGTGGGCCCTGCCCTACCTTCTCTTCAGTAAATACTGAGCAAAAGTATCTGTTTAGGATAGATGCTTTTACATGGTCCTCCTCCTCACATGCTCCCTTTTCTCCATTAAGCTTAGCAATACCCCCTCTGGACTTTCTTCTTTCACTAATGTATCTATAGAAAGTCTTGTCACCTTCTTTTACTGCTCGTGCTAGTGTTTCCTCAGTTTGGCTCTGACCTTTTCTGCTACTGTATTTGAGAACCAGAGTGGTTTCCTTCTTCTTTTACACTTCCTTTTCTGTCTAACACAATGGGATATTGCTTCAAGTATTGCATCTTTAATGCTTGCCCACTTTGCCTGTACCCCCTCACCTGTGTTTCTTTTTGCCAGGGCTAGCTTAACTCTGTTGGCCATCTTATCAAAGTCAGCTCCTCTGAAGTCCCATATTTTTGCCTTGGAATGGGATGATTTAGATGTAGTAGCCAAATTGAACCATACCATGTGATGGTCACTGGCCCCCAGGTGACCTTCTACCTGGAGATCTGTGATCCCTTCCCTGTTAGTCAGTACTAGATCTAGGATAGCCCTGTCTCTTGTGGGTTGTTGTACCAGTTGTTTGAGGCCCTCCCCCTGCAGGGAATCCACTATGTGTCTAGTTCTGGCAGATGTTCCTGCTGGTATTGTCCAATCTGTATCCGGCATGTTGAAGTCTCCCATTATCAGAACCTCCCCTTTAGCTGTCATGTTTTGTATATCTTCTAACAGTAATGTGTCTATGTCCTCCCCCTGGTCTGGGGGCCTGTAGACAACCCCAGTTCTTATGGCTGTCCCATTTCCTGTTTCCAGGGTGACCACAGTTCTTCTGGCTCCTTTGTGTATTCTGAATTTCTGTAGCTTTGATATTTTCATTGACATACAGGGCCACTCCTCCCCTTTTGCACCTTGGTCTCTTCTGAACAATACATAACCAGGTACTGAAGTCTCCCAAGTGTGGTTACTGGTAAACCACGTCTCACCAATTGCTACTATGTCCAGTTTAGCCTTTGACATTATTGCCTGCAGGTCTGGGATCTTATTTCCCAGGCTGAGAGCATTTGTGTACATGATTTTCCATTGGCCAGATTTCGGTGTGTTAGTTGTTGGGTGAGGTTTGGCATTACCCCTGTATGTTGTATGGGGAGACAAACCTTTTTTCTTACCTGGTGATGCAAATGAACTGCAAACATGCTGAATCCCTGTTTGACCACTAGCTGAGGGGGGAGGGGTGTTCTTCCCATTCGACGTATGGGGTGCTGCACCCCTCTCCCCATTTGCTAGTTTAAATATTCTGCAAAGACGTCAAACTTCTGCCCCAATGCACTGACTCCCGCCTTAGTCAGATGCAGTCCATCAAATTTAAAGAACTTTCGCTCCCAGAACTGTTGCCAGTTCCCTACAAATCTTCTGATCCTCCCTCTCCTTTACCTCTATGGTTCCCCTATGCCTGTCCCATGCATGTTTAAATCCACCCACAGTAGTCGCTCCCACTACCTCCTGTGGCAGACTCTTCCATGCGTCCACTACCTTCTCCGTGAAGAAAAACTTCCTCACATTCCTTCTTAATGTGCCTCCTTCCAATTTCATGTCATGCCCCCTCGTTCTTGTACTCCTCCTGAATTGGAAGATGTATCCCCCCTGCAACTTGTTTATCCCTTGAGGTACTTGAATGTTTCTATCATGTCCCCTGTCTCCTGCCTCTCCTCCAGCGAGTACATATTGAGGTCCCTTAATCTGTCCTCACAAGTTTTGTAGTGCAAGCCCTGTACCATGTTAGTCACCCTTCTCTGGACCATGTCCAGCCTGTTTATGTCCTTTTGATGGTGCGACCTCCAGAACTGCACACAGTATTCCGTGTGAGGCCTGACCAGGGTTTTCTATAATGGCATCACCACCTCCCTCCTTGTGCTGGTGATACCCCTGCCTATGCACCCAAGCATGCCAGTGGCCCTCCCCATTTCCTTTGCATTCTGCTTTGACATTTTCAGGTGATTTGAAATAATAAGCCTCAGGTCCCCTTGTTCCTTGGTGACTGCCAGCAACTCCCCTCTCATCCTGTAGCTCTCCCCAGGGTTTCTATGGGCCAGGTGCATAATTTTACAATTCTTTGAATTAAACCTCAGTTGCCACTCCTCTGAGACCATTTCAGAAGCTTGCCTAGTTTCTTTCTCATGTTCTCTACCCCTTCCGGAGTATCCACCCTGTTATATATCTTGGTGTCATCTGCAAACAGTCAGACCTTTTGTTCCAGCCCCTCTGCAATGTCACTAATGAAGACATTGAACAGGGCTAGTCCAAAGACTGATCCATGAGGTACCCCGCTGGTCACCCTCCTGTCCCCAGATTGTACCCCATTTACCACCACCCTCTGTCTCCTGTCTGTTAACCAGTTCCTAACCCAATTCACCACCTTGTGTCCTATGCCCAGACTACCCATCTTGTTAATAAGCCTCTTATGTGGGACGGTGTCGCAGGCCTTGCTGAAATCGAGGTAGGAGACATCCACTGCCACCCCCCTCATTTACTTCCTTCATCATCCAGTCAAAGAAATCTATCAGATTCATGTGACATGACCTACCTGCTGTGAATCCATGCTACCTAGGGTCCTGGTTACAGATGGCTTGTAAATGTTCCACTATCCTTTCCTTTAGCAGTGCGTGCATGATCTTCACCACTACTGATGTGAGGCTGACTGGCCTATAGTTCCCTGCCTCCTCATACATGCATGCATTACTTTTGAGCCTGCTCACATAATGCCTATTCTGGTCTAATATAGCAAGGAGGCTTGCTCGGATCTTCCACAGGCCACTGATGGATGCTCTACTATCTTTGTTATTTGGAATGGAGAGCATCACAGAAGATCCTTGAACACCTGACATATGAGCTGAAACAGAGGGGAGAAGCATTTGAGATGCAGTGGGCTTCCCTTATTAACTCCCTCCCATTAGGGGAGGCAGAACTGATGGGGGGGGGGTCATTTAATGGCCTAGCTTGTCAAATAGAGAATAATGCATGGGGTGATGTGTGTTATGAGAATTTAATACACACCCAAGTGGTGTGATGCTACATAAACCCTGAGAGCGAAGCTCGAGGGGTTTATTTAAGCATCACACAGCAACGGTATGTATTAAATTCGAGTAACCCCACCACCCATGCCTTATTGTATATCATTCTGGTCATCAATTGTTTTCTTACCACCCCATAATTTTTTTTAGTTTGTAGTTGGTTAGATAGCGAGTTGCTTTTGACAGTAGTAACTACCTGTGATACTGGGCAGACGTCTGGTTTACAAGTTTTCTAGAGAGCCTAAATGCATTTTAAGTGAGTATCCCCCACAAGCATTCAATGAAAATGCGAAGACTGGAAGTCTTTTATTTTATTTTTTATTTATTTATTGAGATCTCAGATTACACCAGTGAGCGGATGCTCATTTATAGGTTCCACGTCAGTTTACAAAGACAATAAGGTACAGCATTACAGGATTACATTTGGTACAGACAGAGTTACAATAAGGTACACACAAAATTGAGCAGCTTAGGCAGTATAACAGTTTGCCAGTCAGTGGTGAAGCTAGGTTTGGGAGTGTTTGGGAGCTGGGGGAGGAGGCATTCAATCAATTGTGAGCTTCACAATGGGCACTACACAGTGAATAAAGATCATGGTGAGGCACCACTACTCACACTGGGGCAGCCAGGGTGTGTGACTGCCCCCACCCCCTCTAGCTTCACCACTGTTGCGTGTCTGAAGTTAGGACACTTTACTGAGTTGCAAACACATAGAGGAAAATAGGAGGAGCAGGCTTAGGGGGATAATGGGAGGGAGTGGGAGTGGGAGGGGTGTCATGTTTGGGAGGAATGGAGGAGTCACTGGGTGTGAGGTAGGGTGGTGACCTGAAGTGCTGAAGTTGGGATGCATCAACGTATAGTGTTGACGTGAGGCAAAGTGCAAGTGGGTGATTGTAGTTAAAAGAGGGTACTAATGGTAGCAGCTACAGTTGCTGGTTGTAATGAGGTGCTGCCGAAGTTTGCGTTTGAATGAGCCAATAGTTGCAGCACCGTTAATGTCAGGTGGTAAGGCATTGGTTCAGAGAGGAGCATGATAGCAGAAAGCACATTGTGCCAAGGCAGTGCTGCATCTAGGTATTTTGTAGATTTGACTGGTGGAGTTTCTTGTGAGTCGGGTGCTCGAGTGCAGGGTTAGGAGGTTCTGGGCCCCTGCAGGTAGTTGACTGAGAGAGCCTTTCTTGGCGAGGAAGCAGGATTGGTATTTAACTCTATCCTTCAGTTGGAGCCATCCTGCGCTGGTGTAGAGATCACAGGTGTGCATGAGTCTTGCTGCACCTGTGAGAAGGCAGCATGCCTTGTTTAGTGCCATGGAGATGCGGTGCAGGGCCGTGTCAGTTGCTGACCTCTAGATAGCCAGGCCATAGTTGATGAGGGAGACTATTGAACTGTTAATGGCCAGGTATAATGCTTCATATGTTAACAGTGCTTGTGACGGTAAAGAATCCCTATTCTTGTGTTGATCGCCCTAGCTGTACTGTCTATGTGTTGGACATACAACAATGTGGAGTCGATTGTGATGCCCAGGTACCTGAACTGCTGGACGTGCTCCAGAGTGTCTCAGCTGTCATTCATGACTGCAAGGGAGAAGGCCTTGAACTTGCTTTGGGAGCTAGAGTACATCATTGTCTTTGTTTTTTTGCAGTTCATGACTAGCCTTTGCTCCTTAAACCATTTTTCAGCAGATGAAAACCCCATTTGGAGATCTACCACCAGCTGTTCGAGAGGAGGGTTGCTGGTAAATATGACCGTGTCATCTGTGTATAGGAACATTCAGCTTGGGCAGGTGGCCGGTAGTTGGTTTAGGAAAAAGCTGAATAGTAGGAGTCCCAGAACTGACCCCTGTGGGACCCTGGAATGGACTGGTCTGCTATCAGAGATGATATCACTAATCCTGATCTTTTGGGAGTGGTTGTGAAGGTAACTGTTGAACTAGCATACGGATTCTGTAGAGAGGCCAGTGGCAGACAGCTGCTCCAGAAGGAGCTCATGGTGCCCTGTAGCAAATGCTTTTGGCAGGTCGATGAAAGTTGTCCCTACCAGAAGATCTTGGTCTAATGAGTGGTGGATGAAACCAACAAATTCAAGTAAGGCCATGACGGTACTGTGTCTAGATTGTATGCTGTGTTGTTCAGGACAGAGGAGTTGTTACTGGTTCAGGTGCTCAACAAACTGATCTGCCACCTAGCTTTGGGGGGGGGGAGTATGGAGATAGGTCTGTAGTTGTTGAGCAGAGTCCGTTCCCCACCTTTGTGCACTGGGGTACTGTTGTTGACGTCCATCACTGGGGGAACTGTGAGAGACAAAGGGAGAGGTTGATTATTTTAGTGAGTGGGCCAAGGACTTCTGCCAGGGCCATGTTGACAAATGTAAGGTCCGGGGTGTGCCCGCTGTGTCATGATTTCCCCAGAGTCTTCTCTAGGTACTTTCTGGCTTCAGCTTCTGAGACTTCTTTAAAGTAGAAGAGCAGTCGGTTAGAAGATGGTTGCTGGGTCGCATTATGATCAGCCGGGGTTGGGGGATTAAAGTAATCCGCTGGTAGTCCACTGCTTAGGTCTGTAAACACATTGTTAAGTGTGTTGACTAGGTGAACACGGTCCAAGGATGGTGTGCTCTCAACCATGAGCATTGATGGGGCAGTTTTGGGATCCTTGCTGGTTATATCGTTGAGGTTGTCCCAGAACGACTTGCTGTTATTCCAGGAGCTAGAGAGGGCTTCCTTGTAGAATTTGCTTTTGGTGAGTTGAATGGCTTTTGTGCACTCATTATGAGCTTTTTTGTACCTCTGGATGTTAACGGTGGTACCATGTGCTCTCGCTTTCTGCCATAGGTGATCTCTGGTGTGAAGCTGATCCAAGAGGTCTGGGGAGATCCAGGAGTTGCAATATTCTTTTATTTTTCTAGTCTTTATTGGGGCATGCTTGTCACAGATGATGTTAAATTTATTTATGAAGTGGTCCAGAGCTGTATCCACATCATTGGCTTCATAGAGGTCTGACCAGTCTATGCATTGGAGGTCAGCTTTTAGCAGAGCAAGGTGACCTTTTAGTAGTACACGGTTTGTTATAGTTCTGGGAGGCGGTTTGCAGAAATTGTAGGTCCAAGTACAAATAACGGGGGAGGGGCCGCTCAATGAGTCAGAAAGAACAGTAGTATTGAAGATGTGAGCAGGCTGGTTAGAAAGTATCCAATCAAGGATAGAGTGCTCGTCCCAGTTTTGTAACTGAGTCTGGTTGGTGTCTTGACCATTAGGGAGAAGTGGATGGCTGATAAGGTATCCTTGAATGGGGCAGCAGCAGGGGTGAGCCAGTTCATGTTGAAATCTCCCAGCATCATGATTTCAGTATTTAGGTTCAGGGTGCTCACATATTCCATAAGGTCACTGGTGCCAGCCACGATTAGTTTAGGCGGGATATAAACAAAGAGTTCCGTAAAAGCCCTGTTATGTGATCTCAGTAGTAGTTTTACGGTCAGGACCTGCAGGTTGTCACTACAACTGGGTATGGGTAAGATGTGTCCCTGAAGGGAATCCCTGATGTAGAAGACACAGCCCCCACCTCTTTTTGAGAGACAGTTCTGTCTGAACAGGGTGTATCCTTACAGTATGATGGTAGAGTCAGGTATTTTGGGAGAGAGCCATGACTCAACTAAAGAGAGAATGTTGGGCTTGTGCCGAGTAATCCATACTTTCAGGTTATCCATCTTTGCAAGTAAACTGCAGATATTTATAGAGGCAAGAGTAAGTCCTGTTGGCTTAGGTGACAGATTGAACCGGTGGGGTGGCAGGCCGGGGTTCGGGTGCACATTGCCTGATAGCAGGAGTTGGAGCAGTAGTAGGGGAGTGAGATGGTGCAGTAAGAGTTTAATATTCCATTCCCATTTTCTCTTGCTGGGTAATCGTTCTTTCATGGTGCTAAAGTGTGCAACAAACCCAGGGAAGAGTGTCTCCATAGAGGGATCTTTTGGTTGGTGTTCCTGAGTCCAGGGCATATGGTGCCCATGCAGGGTGTTCCTGGGGACCCCAAGGTTATAAGATGTGATGGTGCTATATAAATTTAGCACTGACTGTTGGTTGTTAAGTTGAGTGGATTGAGGGTACAGTCTGCAGGGGAGACCTGTGAGGGATATTAGAGTGAACAGGATGAGGCCCCCTACGGTCTCAATGGTTGTGGGGGATATTGTGGTGCACACAGAGTTCCAAATACCGACAGCAGTTAGAGAAGGACATGGGAGCAGTGAGAAATGCCTCCTTCTAAATGTGGCTGGGAAGGGGGTAGCAGCATGCAATAGACCAGAATTGCATAGTAGTGGTGTGGCAGGCATGGAATGGGAGTCAGTATTTGAAGCACAGGGGCAAGGGGAAGAGTGTAGAGGGAGGAACACAAGCAGGAGGTACTGAGCAACTGGTTGCATTGTAGTATGTTACATTACTGACTGGATGCCAGTAGTTCAGATTAGCGTACCCAGTGTTTGCTTTCCTATAAAGTGCAAATGGCTGCAAAAAAGAACTAAGGTCCCTCTAGTGGCAGATCTTAATAATCTGCTAATGGGAAGCAAGTAGAGAAACATAGAAACATAGAAACATAGAAGTTGACGGCAGATAAGGACCGCAAGGCCCATCCAGTCTGCCCATTTCTTTTTCTACCTTATAAATGTGCCATCGGCCTTTGCTATGTCAGTGACCTATCTATTCATAGTCATTTGTATTGCTCCCTTATGCCTATCCCATGCCTGTTTGAAGCCCTGCACTGTATTCATAGCCACTACTTCTTGTGGTAAGCCATTCCATGCATCTACCACCCTTTCTGTGAAAAAGAATTTCACATTCCCTTAATCGGCCTCCCTCTAATCTCATGCTGTGTCCTCTTGTCCTGCTATTTTTCTTATATTTAAACATGTTAGACTCTTTCACCTTGTTTATGCCCTTAAGGTGTTTAAATGTCTCGATCATATCACCTCTCTCCCTCCTTTGCTCAAGGGTATACATATTGAGCTCCGTTAATCTGTCCTCATATGTCTTCTGATGCAGTCCCTGCACCATTTGGGTTGCCCTTCTCTGGACTGCCTCAATTTGGTTAATGTCCTTGTGAAGGTGTGGCCTCCAATACTGCATGCAGTACTCCAGATGGGGCCTAACCAGTGTCTTGTACAGAGGGATTATTACCTCCCTCTTACGACTTGTGATACCCCTACTAATACACCGTAACACCCCCCTAGCCTTACCTACTGCTTTAGAGGTCTGCTTGGATGATTTCAGGTCATCAGTGATGATGATGCCCAAGTCTCTTTCTTCCTTTGTGACTGCTAGCAACTCCCCTCCCAGCCTATAGGTGGCTTCAGGGTTTCTCTTCCCTATGTGCATGATTTTGCACTTCTTTGCATTAAATCCCAGTTGCCACTCTTCTGACCATTCTGCTAGTTTATCCAGATCTCTTCTCATTCTGCCCACCCCATCTGGATCATCTACTCTGTTGCAGATCTTGGTGTCATCTGCAAACAGACAAGCCTTACCCTCTAGTCCATCTGCTAGGTCACTAATGAAGATGTTGAATAGGACTGGCCCCAGGACTGATCCCTGAGGTACCCCACTTGTGACTTGCATCTCTTCTGACTGTATACCATTTACCACCACTCTCTGTTTTCTGCCAGTCAACCAGTTTGCCACCCAGTTGACCAACTTCTGACCCACCCGAGCCTACCTAGCTTATTTATCAATCTTCTATGTGGAACAGTGTCAAAAGCTTTGCTGAAGTCAAGGTAGGCGACATCAACTGCTCCCCTTGGTCCACCACTCTGGTTACCCAGTCAAAGAAATCTATGAGATTAGTTTGACAGGACCTTCCTTTGTAAACCCATGCTGTCTTGGATCCTGTGCCCTATGGATTCCAGGTGTTGCACTATCCTTTCTTAAGGAGTGCTTCCATAATCTTGCCCACTACTGAGGTAAGACTGACCGGTCTGTAGTTCCCGCCTCCTCCTGCTACCACTCTTGTGGAGTGGGATCACATGAGCCCTTCTCCAGTCTTCTGGGACCTCTCCTGTGCTCAGAGACTCACTAAACAATTCTGCTAATGGCTCTGCTAGTTCCTCCTTTAGCTCCTTAAGTACCCTGGGATGTATGCCATCAGGTCCTATTGCCTTGTCCACCCTGAGCTTAGCAAGCTCTTGTAGGACCCTTTCTTTTGTGAAGGGACTTGTGTTGCCCTCCTCCCCCTTGTGTACGTGGTGCTGAGCTGTGTCCCTGCCCTACCTTCTCTTCAGTGAATACTGAGCAAAAGTATCTATTTAGGATAGATGCCTTTACAGGTCCTCCTCCTCACATGCTCCCTTTTCTCCATTGCTTAGCACCCTCTGGACTTTCTCTTTTCACTAATGTATCTATAGAAAGTCTTGTCACCTTCTTTTACTGTTTGTGCTAGTGTTTCCTCAGTTTGGGACTTTGCCTGCCTTACTGCCTTACCTGCTTCCCTTAGGCAGTTTGGTATGCCCCTATCTTCATCCCGCTGTGTTTCCTTATATTTTCTGAAGGCCAGCCTTTGGCTCTGACCTTTCTCTACTGTATTTGAGAACCAAAGTGGTTTCTTCTTTTTTGCACTTCCTTTTCTGTCTAACACAATGGGATGTTGCTTCAAGTATTGTATCCTTAATGCTTGCCCACTTTGCCTGTACCTCCTCACCTGTGTTTCTTTTTGCCAGGGCTAGCTTTAACTCTGTTGGCCATCTTATCAAAGTCAGCTCCTCTGAAGTCCCATATTTTGCCTTGGAATGGGATGATTTAGATGTAGTAGCCAAATTGAACCATACCATGTGATGGTCACTGGCCCCCAGGTGACCTCTACCTGGAGATCTGTGATCCCTCTTGTTAGTCAGTACTAGATCTAGGATAGCCCTGTCTCTGTGGGTTGCTGTACCAGTTGTTTGAGGCCCTCCCTGCAGGGAATCCACTATGAGTCTAGTTCTGGCAGATGTTCCTGCTGGTATTGACCAATCTGTATCTGGCATGTTGAAGTCTCCATTATCAGAACCTCCTTTAGCTGTCATGTTTTGTATATCTTCTAACAGTAATGTGTCTATGTCCTCCCTCTGGTCTGGGGGCCTGTAGACAACCCCAGTTCTTATGGCTGTCCCATTTCCTGTTTCCAGGGTGACCCACAGTTCTTCTGGCTCCTTATGTGTATTCTGAATTTCTGTAGCTTTGATATTTTCATTAACATACAGGGCCACTCCTCCCCTTTTGCACCTCGGTCTCTTCTGAACAATACATAGCCAGGTACTGAAGTCTCCTAAGTGTGGTTACTGGTAAACCACGTCTCACTAATTGCTACTATGTCCAGTTTAGCCTCTGACATTATTGCCTGCAGGTCTGGGATCTTATTTCCCAGGCTGTGAGCATTTGTGTACATGATTTTCCATTTGCCAGATTTTGGTGTGTTAGTTGTTGGGTGAGGTTTGGCATTACCCCTGTGCATCGTGTAGGAGACAAACCTTTTTCTTACCTGGTGATGCAAATGAACAGCAAACACACTGAATTCCAGTTTGACCACTAGCTGAGGGGAGGTGTTCTTCCCATTCAACGATGGGGTGCTACCCCTCTCCCCATTTGCTAGTTTAAATATTCTGCAAAGACGTCAAACTTCTGCCCCAATGCACTGACTCTCTTTAGTCAGATGCAGTCCATCAAATTTAAAGAACTTGCCCCAGAACTGTTGCCAGTTCCCTACAAATCTGTGTCCTTTTCCTGGCACCAGTCCTGAGCCATGTGTTTAGCTCCCTATCTCCCTTCTCTGACCTTCCGTCCATCTGCTCCTTCTCCCAGACTGGCAGGATCTCAGAGAAGGAGATGGATGAAATAGATGATAGTTTGTCACCCAGCCTAGTCAGGTGTTCCTTGGTCTCCACAACTGACCGGCTGGCGAGATCATTAGTCCTATGTGTACTAGGACATCAATGTTTTCTCCTGCTTTGTGAACAATTTTAGCAATGCGTCAGTGTCTCTCCATGCTGATGTACCTGGAGACATCTGACCATCACCCTCGGCTGGAGATGGGTATCAACTCCCAGATCATGGAGTCTCCTATGATCAGAAGTTTTTGGATTTCCTTTGTGCTTGTTTAGTTTTGGTTCCTGATTTGGGTGAGTATTGTTGTGCTAGCTCCTGTGCCGCAGTGTCCTGTTCTGCGAGTGTCTTCTGCCTCTTTATTTGATTTCAGAGATAGAGGCAGATACCTGTTTGTAGTGTTTATATGGTTTTGGAGGTAATGTGTTGGAGAGCAGAGAGTGATGGGGCACCTGATTTGCTCCTCCTAACCACCTGCCAACCTCCTGGACCAACTACCTCTGCGGTTGAGGTTTTTCTGTTGGATGCTGGGGAAATGGCGGGTGGTTCTTATAATGTATTTCCTCTTTAATATGAAATTTGGGCGTGCAATCTCTGCCCATGCTGCCCGGAGCTGAGACTAAGATCTCAAAGGCCCAGCATGTAGGACAGTGTCCTAAATCTGTAAGAATGTCCTTCTGAAAATTGTTCCACAGTACCTGCAGTTAATGAAATCCATTCCAAATAAGTTGCTGGGTTTGTAACCTAGTCAGAGTAATTAGAAGGAAAAAATGCAAGTAATGGTTTAATTGTGCTTTGTTTAACTTTTATAACAAGTTAAATTACTAGTGCCCTGTAAATGAGATCACCTTGTGTAGGCCCCACTGATCCGCCTTCCTGCTCTGCCACAGGAAATGTCACAACTGTGGTACCCTATAAAGGAGTGTAGCGTGGGAGGTTGGGATGGGGTGGGTGGTGGGCCCTTCCTGCCTAAAAAGAAGAACCACGGACGAAAGAACAAGGAGGTAAGAGCAGAAACAATCAGTCAACAACAAATGCAGTAACCCTGAAAGCTTAACCTAATGTTAGATAAAACTGTAAAACCTGTAAAGCACCACCTGTAATAATTTCAGAGAAGATATACCCTGTAAGAAACACTTTGCTCCAGAGAAAATAAAGCAGTAACAGAAGATATACCTTGCAAAAGACAATTTGAATCAGAAGATTACAGCAGTAATCTGTTAGCACACACTGTAGGCACACCTTGTAATAATGCAGAAGAAGGTATACCAGCAACAACAATTTGAATCAGAGAAAAAATAAAGCAATGAAATGTTAGCAACAAACAGTAGCAATCCCTGTGAGTAAAAATAAAACACCACCACACAGTAAATCTGCTTAGCCAAACTAAGTCTTTATCCTTCTCCCTTGCTCTGGTAAGTTTCTCTACTCTGCCTTCAAGCAGTCTTAGAAGGAAAGAGCTCAGGTGAAGCTAGGTGCCTTGGCCAGCAAACCAAGTCTTCTACCTCCAAGATATCAACTAACCTGACTTTTTAACCCTTCTTTCTGTTGGAAATTACTGACAGTTTGCCAGCTCCACCCCCACATACACACCTAATCCTTTGGAAGAGCTGTGGGAGGAAAAGCAATTAGCTCCTTCAATGTGAGAAGGAGACTGAAACACCTCTGAGACAACAAACCTTTTCAACAAACAAGAATAAAATAAAACACAGTGTCAAACAGTAATTTTGCTTAGCCCAATGATAAAAAGTCACAAAATGTAAGCTCCACCTGTAATACAGTAATTTGAGAAGATATGCCCTGAAGAAACACTTTGCTCCAGAGAAAAATAAAGCAGTAACAGAAGATATACCTTGCAAAGACAATTTGAATCAGAAGATTACAGCAGTAATCTGTTAGCACACCTGTAGGCACACCTTGTAATAATGCAGAAGAAGGTATGCCAGCAACAACAATTTGAATCAGAGAAAAATAAAGCAGTGAAATGTTAGCAACAAACAGTAGCAATCCCTGTGAGTAAAAATAAAACACCACCACACAGTAAATCTGCTTAGCCAAACTAAGTCTTTATCCTTCTCCTTGCTCTGGTAAGTTCTCTACTCTGCCTTTCAAGCAGTCTTAGAAGGAAAGAGCTCAGGTGAAGCTATGTGCCTTGGCCAGCAAACCAAGTCTTCTACCTCAAGATATCAACTAACCTGACTTTTAACCCTTCTTTCTGTTGGAAATTACTGACAGTTTGCCAGCTCCACCCCACATACACACCTAATCCTTTGGAAGAGCTGTGGGAGGAAAGCAATTAGCTCCTTCAATGTGAAGGAGACTGAAACACCTCTGAGACAACAAACCTTTTCAACAAACAAGAATAAAATAAAACACAGTGTCAAACAGTAATTTTGCTTAGCCCAATGATAAAAAGAGACAAAATGTAAGCTCCACCTGTAATACAGTAATTTCAGAGAAGATATGCCCTGTAAGAAACACTTTGCTCCAGAGAAAAATAAAGCAGTAACAGAAGATATACCTTGCAAAAGACAATTTGAATCAGAAGATTACAGCAGTAATCTGTTACACACCTGTAGGCACACCTTGTAATAATGCAGAAGAAGGTATACCAGCAACAACAATTTGAATCAGAGAAAAAATAAAGCAATGAAATGTTAGCAACAAACAGTAGCAATCCCTGTGAGTAAAAATAAAAACACCACCACACAGTAAATCTGCTTAGCCAAACTAAGTCTTTATCCTTCTCCTTGCTCTGGTAAGTTTCTCTACTCTGCCTTCAAGCAGTCTTAGAAGGAAAGAGCTCAGGTGAAGCTAGGTGCCTGGCCAGCAAACCAAGTCTTCTACCTCCAAGATATCAACTAACCTGACTTTTAACCCTTCTTTCTGTTGGAAATTACTGACAGTTTGCCAGCTCCACCCCACATACACACCTAATCCTTTGGAAGGCTGTGGAGGAAAAGCAATTAGCTCCTTCAATGTGAGAAGGAGACTGAAACACCTCTGAGACAACAAACCTTTTCAACAAACAAGAATAAAATAAAACACAGTGTCAAACAGTAATTTTGCTTAGCCCAATGATAAAAAAAGTCACAAAAATGTAAGCTCCACCTGTAATACAGTAATTTCAGAGAAGATATGCCCTGTAAGAAACACTTTGCTCCAGAGAAAAAATAAAGCAGTAACAGAAGATATACCTTGCAAAAGACAATTTGAATCAGAAGATTACAGGAGTAATCTGTTAGCACACACCTGTAGGCACACCTTGTAATAATGCAGAAGAAGGTATACCAGCAACAACAATTTGAATCAGAGAAAAAAAAAGCAATAAAATGTTAGCAACAAACAGTAGCAATCCCTGTGAGTAAAAAATA
The DNA here is from genome assembly GCA_016271365.2 of Neoceratodus forsteri. Taxonomy (NCBI): domain Eukaryota; kingdom Metazoa; phylum Chordata; order Ceratodontiformes; family Ceratodontidae; genus Neoceratodus; species Neoceratodus forsteri. Next base: position 428,863,402 of record CM028138.1, read on the forward strand.
AAAACACCACCACACAGTAAATCTGCTTAGCCAAACTAAGTCTTTATCCTTCTCCTTGCTCTGTAAGTTTTCTACTCTGCCTTCAAGCAGTCTTAGAAGGAAAGAGCTCAGGTGAAGCAGGTGCCTTGGCCAGCAAACCAAGTCTTCTACCTCCAAGATATCAACTAACCTGACTTTTTAACCCTTCTTTCTGTTGGAAATTACTGACAGTTTGCCAGCTCCACCCCACACACACCTAATCCTTTGGAAGAGCTGTGGAGGAAAAGCAATTAGCTCCTTCAATGTGAGAAGGAGACTGAAACACCTCTGAGACAACAAACCTTTTCAACAAACAAGAATAAAATAAAACACAGTGTCAAACAGTAATTTTGCTTAGCCCAATGATAAAAAAGTCACAAAAATGTAAGCTCCACCTGTAATACAGTAATTTCAGAGAAGATATACCCTGTAAGAAACACTTTGCTCCAGAGAAAAATAAAGCAGTAACAGAAGATATACCTTGCAAAAGACAATTTGAATCAGAAGATTACAGCAGTAATCTGTTAGCACACACCTGTAGGCACACATTGTAATAATGCAGAAGAAGGTATACCAGCAACAACAATTTGAATCAGAGAAAAAATAAAGCAATGAAATGTTAGCAACAAACAGTAGCAATCCCTGTGAGTAAAATAAAACACCACCACACAGTAAATCTGCTTAGCCAAACTAAGTCTTTATCCTTCTCCCTTGCTCTGGTAAGTTTCTCACTGCCTTTCAAGCAGTCTTAGAAGGAAAGAGCTCAGGTGAAGCTAGGGTGCCCCAGCAAACCAAGTCTTCTACCTCCAAGATATCAACTAACCTGACTTTTTAACCCTTCTTTCTGTTGGAAATTACTGACAGTTTGCCAGCTCCACCCCACATACACACCTAATCCTTTGGAAGAGCTGTGGAGAAAAGCAATTAGCTCCTTCAATGTGAGAAGGAGACTGAAACACCTCTGAGACAACAAACCTTTTCAACAAACAAGAATAAAATAAAACACAGTGTCAAACAGTAATTTTGCTTAGCCCAATGATAAAAAGTCACAAAATGTAAGCTCCACCTGTAATACAGTAATTTCAGAGAAGATATGCCCTGTAAGAAACACTTTGCTCCAGAGAAAAATAAAGCAGTAACAGAAGATATACCTTGCAAAGACAATTTGAATCAGAAGATTACAGCAGTAATCTGTTAGCACACACCTGTAGGCACACCTTGTAATAATGCAGAAGAAGGTATACCAGCAACAACAATTTGAATCAGAGAAAAAAATAAAGCAAATGAAATGTTAGCAACAAACAGTAGCAATCCCTGTGAGTAAAAAAAAAAACACCACCACACAGTAAATCTGCTTAGCCAAACTAAGTCTTTATCCTTCTCCTTGCTCTGGTAAGTTTCTACTCTGCCTTTCAAGCAGTCTTAGAAGGAAAGAGCTCAGGTGAAGCTAGGTGCCTTGGCCAGCAAACCAAGTCTTCTACCTCCAAGATATCAACTAACCTGACTTTTTAACCCTTCTTTCTGTTGGAAATTACTGACAGTTTGCCAGCTCCACTTCACATACACACCTAATCCTTTGGAAGAGCTGTGGGAGGAAAAGCAATTAGCTCCTTCAATGTGAGAAGGAGACTGAAACACCTCTGAGACAACAAACCTTTTCAACAAACAAGAATAAAATAAAACACAGTGTCAAACAGTAATTTTGCTTAGCCCAATGATAAAAAGTCACAAAATGTAAGCTCCACCTGTAATACAGTAATTTCAGAGAAGATATGCCCTGTAAGAAACACTTTGCTCCAGAGAAAAATAAAGCAGTAACAGAAGATATACCTTGCAAAAGACAATTTGAATCAGAAGATTACAGCAGTAATCTGTTACACACACCTGTAGGCACACCTTGTAATAATGCAGAAGAAGGTATACCAGCAACAACAATTTGAATCAGAGAAAAATAAAGCAATGAAATGTTAGCAACAAACAGTAGCAATCCTGTGAGTAAAAATAAAAACACCACCACACAGTAAATCTGCTTAGCCAAACTAAGTCTTTATCCTTCTCCTTGCTCTGGTAAGTTTCTACTCTGCCTTTCAAGCAGTCTTAGAAGGAAAGAGCTCAGGTGAAGCTAGGTGCCTTGGCCAGCAAACCAAGTCTTCTACCTCCAAGATATCAACTAACCTGACTTTTTAACCCTTCTTTCTGTTGGAATTACTGACAGTTTGCCAGCTCCACCCACATACACACCTAATCCTTTGGAAGAGCTGTGGGAGGAAAAGCAATTAGCTCCTTCAATGTGAGAAGGAGACTGAAACACCTCTGAGACAACAAACCTTTTCAACAAACAAGAATAAAATAAAACACAGTGTCAAACAGTAATTTTGCTTAGCCCAATGATAAAAAGTCACAAAATGTAAGCTCCACCTGTAATACAGTAATTTCAGAAGATATGCCCTGTAAGAAACACTTTGCTCCAGAGAAAAATAAAGCAGTAACAGAAGATATACCTTGCAAAGACAATTTGAATCAGAAGATTACAGGTAATCTGTTAGCACACACCTGTAGGCACACCTTGTAATAATGCAGAAGAAGGTATACCAGCAACAACAATTTGAATCAGAGAAAAAATAAAGCAATGAAATGTTAGCAACAAACAGTAGCAATCCTGTGAGTAAAAATAAAACACCACCACACAGTAAATCTGCTTAGCCAAACTAAGTCTTTATCCTTCTCCCTTGCTCTGGTAAGTTTTCTACTCTGCCTTTCAAGCAGTCTTAGAAGGAAAGAGCTCAGGTGAAGCTAGGTGCCTTGGCCAGCAAACCAAGTCTTCTACCTCCAAGATATCAACTAACCTGACTTTTAACCCTTCTTTCTGTTGGAAATTACTGACAGTTTGCCAGCTCCACCTCACATACACACCTAATCCTTTGGAAGAGCTGTGGGAGGAAAAGCAATTAGCTCCTTCAATGTGAGAAGGAGACTGAAACACCTCTGAGACAACAAACCTTTTCAACAAACAAGAATAAAATAAAACACAGTGTCAAACAGTAATTTTGCTTAGCCCAATGATAAAAAAGTCACAAAAATGTAAGCTCCACCTGTAATACAGTAATTTCAGAGAAGATATGCCCTGTAAGAAACACTTTGCTCCAGAGAAAAATAAAGCAGTAACAGAAGATATACCTTGCAAAAGACAATTTGAATCAGAAGATTACAGCAGTAATCTGTTAGCACTCACCTGTAGGCACACCTTGTAATAATGCAGAAGAAGGTATACCAGCAACAACAATTTGAATCAGAGAAAAATAAAGCAATGAAATGTTAGCAACAAACAGTAGCAATCCCTGTGAGTAAAAAATAAAAACACCACCACACAGTAAATCTGCTTAGCCAAACTAAGTCTTTATCCTTCTCCCTTGCTCTGGTAAGTTTCTACTCTGCCTTTCAAGCAGTCTTAGAAGGAAAGAGCTCAGGTGAAGCTAGGTGCCTTGGCCAGCAAACCAAGTCTTCACCTCCAAGATATCAACTAACCTGACTTTTTAACCTTCTTTCTGTTGGAAATTACTGACAGTTTGCCAGCTCCACCCCACATACACACCTAATCCTTTGGAAGAGCTGTGGGAGGAAAAGCAATTAGCTCCTTCAATGTGAGAAGGAGACTGAAACACCTCTGAGACAACAAACCTTTTCAACAAACAAGAATAAAATAAAACACAGTGTCAAACAGTAATTTTGCTTAGCCAATGATAAAAAGTCACAAAATGTAAGCTCCACCTGTAATACAGTAATTTCAGAGAAGATATACCCTGTAAGAAACACTTTGCTCCAGAGAAAATAAAGCAGTAACAGAAGATATACCTTGCAAAGACAATTTGAATCAGAAGATTACAGCAGTAATCTGTTAGCACACACCTGTAGGCACACCTTGTAATAATGCAGAAGAGGTATACCAGCAACAACAATTTGAATCAGAGAAAAAAATAAAGCAGTGAAATGTTAGCAACAAACAGTAGCAATCCCTGTGAGTAAAAATTAAAAACACCACCACACAGTAAATCTGCTTAGCCAAACTAAGTCTTTATCCTTCTCCCTTGCTCTGGTAAGTTTCTCTACTCTGCCTTTCAAGCAGTCTTAGAAGGAAAGAGCTCAGGTGAAGCTAGGTGCCTTGGCCAGCAAACCAAGTCTTCTAGAGGGGACACAAGAGCAGCGGGGTGGGGGTGGGGGCAGGAGAAAAAGATTTATGAGAAATTAGCAACAGAATGGAAAAGCGTAGATGCAGTGTCTGGCTAAGCAGGTCTTTTTACACTACACAGTTAGGGAGTATTAGCAATGTAAAATGGCTCTAAACAATAATTAACAACAGTGGCATGGTCAGGTCAGATAGTGAGGTCTTCATCTCAGTAGCGGTCAGTGGCTCCAATAACGAAGTTATGTGCAGTGTAGAAGGGCCCAGATGAGATTACATTTTAAAAGTAAGTCTGACTTTTTAAAAAGTAACAGCTTGCCCTGTGGCCATTTCAGATGTTGCGTAGTAACACACGGAGCAGCGCTTGAGACTGTCTTGAGAGTACAGCTGCTGTTCAGTGAGTACGTTTTGCCGTATTAACTGGCCAGTTGTTACACAAAATATTAATTGGCCATCTCCATTGAAAAAATTGATGGTCATTTATTATATCACATTAGAAAATGAGCATGTAAAATCCTCCCTTCTGATTGGCCAGTTCCCTACCCAGAGCCCTGGTCTATGTGGCAATAGAGCCCAGATCAGGAAAAGTGCTAAATGCAACTGGACTAATTATTGAAATGATGGGGCCACTTAGAATTTTCGAAGCTGACCTGCCGCCATTGTTTTCTCTTGCTTAGTGGGCGAGTTGGCAGCCTGTCAACCTCCCCCACCCCCATTCAGACTTATTTTCATTTAAGTAAATGAATAAAACAGCAGCCACACATTTTGAAAATAAAAGATACAAGAAGTTGTCAGTCTAATTGGCTTTACCTAACCAGCGGCTGATGGCAGTTTTTAAAAGGGCAGCACGCGCCTCTCAGTAGCAGCTGAACTCACAAATGCTGCATACCCGTAATGCTTGCCGTACAACTGCTATCTCCCAAAAACAAGTAAAAACTGTCAAGAAAGCCTTGTTACACCCCACTGCCTCCACAAAAACTTTCACTTCAGAGTTCTGAATAAACTTACCGGTGATCAGCCACTGTAACGTTAAAAAGCATGAAAGGTTTTGCGATCATTCGCTCCATAGTTAGTTTTTCTGCAATACACACTAGCGCTTCTAAAGAAACTGCTCTGCCTCTGCCTCTCAACTCATTTCCCCATTTTCTCATTTTGCCCTTTTCCAGATAACCCAATACTTTACCAAGCTGGCAACTTTTAGCCTAGTGAGTGTGTGTGTGTGTATGTGTGTGTGTGTATGTGTTGGGGGGGGAGGGCTAACCATGACAGGCAGCTCCAATAGGACAAAGTCCTAAAGAGTACAATATTCTAATGCAGGCAGAGGAAATATTTTCTTACAAATGAAATATTTTCTTACAAACACAAAGAGTTTCAACAGATAAACAAAATTTTTTTTTTGCAAACAAATATAATACAGTTGTCTATTTTCTAAGTCACAATAATACCCTCCAGGGTGGGTGGTATTGTGCTATATTGGACCTTCCAGGGGCTATAAGACCCTACACCTGCGGCGTCAGGCCTTATTATGCCCCTGGGCAGTCCGGTATAGCACAATACCGCCCACCCTGTTGGGTATTATTGCTTACATAACAGAGGCGTGGATATGACCACTTTCTTATCCTGGTAAAGGGAGATATATGACAGATTTGGATAATGACATGTCCTGTAGCGTTTGTAATTGACATAATGCCCATTGATTCAAGTTGCACATTTAGTTTTTTATTTGATTTTAGTTTTCTATGTGAAATTGTTCTTACCTTGTTAATGGTGACATGTTGCTAGACCGCTGGATGTCAGTTTTGTTATATGAACAAAAATACAAATGTTATGACGGAAGAAGGCTTGGTGCCAATTGAGACTGCCCCCCCCCCACACACACACTTCTCAGTGGTAGCAGCATCTCTTTATTTTTGAATCCCGTAAATAATTTTATCATTTTTCTTTAGATATTTCCTTATTTTCTAGGTTTTCTATGCTACTTGGGAGTGAATTCCATATACCAACAACCCACTGTAAGAAGCTGTGCTTCTACCTGTCCCCCCCTGACATTTCTCCCTTGCAGTGGCTTGTCATGGCCCCGTGTACTGTTGTACTCTCATTTTGTTTAATGTTTAGACCCAGTTCTTAGCATAGTTCTGAATCCTTTAGGAAACCATACAAAATTAAGTCACCTCATTCTTCCTTGCTCCAAGCTAGACATAGTAGGAGTATCAAGTCTTTCCCCCATATTCCATTCTATTATCTCCCATAACCAGTTTGCTGTTCTTTGGACTCTTTCCAATCTATCTATGTCCTACCTGTAATAGAGATTCCAAAACTGTCAGCAGTATTCCAGCTGAGGTCTCACATAAGCCCTATAAAGGGGTTCCATTACTTGCCTTGATTTGCTCACAAGGTTTCTCCTGATGCAGTCTAACACCTGTGCTGCCTTTTTAGAAGCTGTCTCGTAGCATTCTAATGTTGTAGCTATTATCTTTTTCTTTCTGAAAACCCATAAATATATAGTTTAAGAAATTATATATAAAATCATTTAAAATGTTAAAATTCATACCAGGATTTGCACTACAAATAATGCAAGTTGGTGTGGTGTTGTGATTTGTCACGGGGCAACGAAGCAGCTGACCGGAGCGTAAATCTTTGTAGGCAGTGAAAAAGCATCTACCTTGCAGCTTTGGCTCTGTATTTCCTTCAATAGGACAGAACCCAAGGGAAGCCTTGCCAGACATTAACCCTCTGTGAACTTGTGAAGTGTTCCTTCCTAGTACCCCATCTTAGCTATGGGTCTCTAACACCACTAACATACCACAAGGTTTTTTATGTTTTATCAGAAAACAGAGTTATCTAATGGTTGGAGGTCAGAGCTTTGAACCAGGAGACCCATGTTTGAGCCCCACTGCCTCCATATACAAGGTTTTTTATGTTTTATCAGAAGGCAGAGTTATCTAATGGTTAGAGGTCAGAGTTCTGAACCAGGAGACCCAGGTTTGAGTCCCACTGCCTCCATATACTTACTGTGTGACCCTGAGCATGTTGTCTAACCCCCCTGTGCAGTAGTATTCGTCCACAAAAAAAAATGTAGTACGGTAGTTTTTTATATTAAGGTATTCCTGCCAAAAATATAAAAATAACCCATTTTGTTTTCATTTTATTTCATTTCAATCCTGAATTCATATACAGTATGTGGTTTTGAACAGGGGCGCTATTTGGGGGCAGGGGGTGTACTCACCTCCGCATTGCAGGCTATTGTTGTTTTTTGTTTTTCAGCCCCTGACTCCACCCCCACAACCTCTCTGATCAGTTGTTGCCTCCACATTGAAAGCTGAAATGACCCCCCGGTTTTGAAGTTTTAAAGGTTATTGCTCTCTTACCACACTATGAAAATATTAAACACCTTGATGAGGTGCTGCTATCTGTTTACTGTCGGAAATGTGTGAAAGCATCATGCTAGCACATCCACAGTATGAATGTAGAATGTATAGTCAAAAAGTAACCTCAAGGGATGAGATTGTTTTAAAAATTGCACATGGTGGTCATCTTTATTGACTTAACATAGAGGATAATGTATGGTCCTCCATCGTTAACTGGTTTGTTAACCGTCGAGAGGTTGCCAGGGTGACCATGTAAACCTCAAGAGTGAAGCTCGAGAGTTTTATGTCACTATGGCAACCTCGAGATGTTACACAAACTGGTTATCAATAGAGGGACCATACATTATATTTTATAGTGTATGGTCCCCATAAACTGGCAAAACAAATGAATGTGTTTTACCTTTTGCACCACCACGGATGTTCTGGAACATTTTCTCGCCGTTGTGCTAGTTTCTGGAAGGCCATCGGTGCGCGAGATAAAAGGTACAGGCATGCGCAGATGGGCTCCGTTTGTAATCCCAACGCTATGATGTACTCAGGATAGGTTTATAACCACTTACGTCATAGCGATGGGATTATCAAGAAATAATTTTGCCACTTTTTAGCAGTAATAAGGGCTCACCATACATTATAAGTTAGTAATAAATGCTGCTGTCAAAATATCTGGTCGAGTTCTATGACTGGGTAACTAGGCAACTGGACAGGGGCCATGCAGTGGATGTCCTGTATCTGGACTTCAGTAAGGCATTCGACTCAGTGCCACATGAAAGGCTGGGAAGGAAGTTAGTAGGCACAGGGGCAGGTGCAAAGCTGGTGAGATGGGTAGGAAACTGGCTGCAGGGAAGGCAACAGAGGGTGGTGGTGGGTGGGCAGCTCTCACACCCAAGGGCAGTGACGAGTGGTGTTCCACAGGGCTCGTGTGTTGGGACCAGTGTTGTTTGGTTATTCATTGCAGACATATCATGGGACATCAAGAGCAAGATCAGTCTGTTTGCTGATGATACAAGATAGGCGCGACGGTGGATGACCTAGGGGTTGGCAGGGGTTGCAGGATGATCTGGCAAAGCTTGAAACCTGGTCAGACACCTGGCAACTGGGCTTTAATGCCAAAAAGTGCAAGGTGCTGCATTTTGGGATGAAGAACCCAAGGAGGAGTTACCAGCTAGGGGGACTGCAGCTAGCCCAGACAGAGGAGGAGAAGGATCTGGGTGTGCTCATTACAGGGTCAATGAACAACTCGGCACAATGTAGGAAGGCAGCTGCAAAGGCCAACAAAATGCTGGGTTGTATTGCAAGGGGTATATCCTCGAGGAGGGAGGAGGTGATTCTGCCACTGTATAGGTCATTTGTTAGACCACACCTGGAGTACTGCGTGCAGTACTGGCGTCCGTATCTGAAGAGGGACAGTAAGTTACTGGAGGGGGTGCAACGCAGAGCGACAAAGATGATCAAGGGGCTGGGGGACTTATCATACGAGAGGAGGTTGAAGGAGTTGAACATGTACTCACTGGAGGAGAGAAGAGACAGGGGTGATATGATTTAAACCTTTAAATACATGAAAGGAATAAACAAGGACGGGTACAGATGGCTGTTCAGAAGTGAGGGAGGGCCACCAGGGGCCATGATATGAGACGGAGCCGAGGGAAGGTTCAGGAGGAGATGAGAGACACTTTACAGAGAGGGTGGTGGCTGGGTGGAATGTGTTACTTGCTGAAGTGGTATGCAGTAGAACAGTGGACTGCTTCAAACGAGGATGGGACAGGACAAGGGGGATGGTTAATGAAGGGGAAGGGTGGAAGGGAGGGGCAGCTGCAGAATAAGGGGTGCTAGCTGCACATTCGAGCAGACTTGATAGACCTCTAGGCCTTTATCTGCTGGCAAATTTTGTGTGTTCGTTTCTGCTGGAATTAAAGATATACTGTAGCTATGGGGACCACCCAATGGCCTAGCAGCACACTGCACTGCCATGCTGGTGACGTGGGTTTGGGAGTGGACTTGAACAGCTAGCGAGGTGGCCTGCCATGCGGCAGTGCTCCCAGCTGGGAAGGCTGGCACTGATTTTCCACTGCCACAGTGACCCCTTGCAGTGGCCAGGGAGCTTGCTCTGCTGCAGAAAAGTGCCTGTATGTGCACAAAGCCTGCCAAGGCACAGCTTAGTGCCACACGAGAGGTTGGGAAGATCAGAGGGAAAAGGGGGAAAAATGCCACCACTCCCACACTTCTATCAGAATGGTGCACACCAGCACATCTGGGCTCCCTTCTGTGGAATCTGCTGGTCTGACAACAGAGGGAGCGGCTAAATAGGCTGGGTGGTTGCTGAGATAAGAGGGCCTGACAGAAGTAAGAAAAAGATAGCAGAGGGAGAAGAACATAAGATGGCAGAGAAATAACATAATGGCACAAAAAAAAACAAGCATTTGTCAATGCCGAATGTTGTCTCACTGGCATTGGCATTGGTAGGGCCAGAGTTAGAGATGCATAATAGGAATGGCAGTGAAGTACTGAAGTGACACCAGCCCCACCCTGTAGAGACTCACAGGCATTGGGGTGTGCCTTTGGGTCGTCAGCTATAACGCTCATGCCATTGTACCTCACTCTACCCTATATACACTGACAAGTGTTGGGGTGTGCTTTGGGGTCTTTGGGCATTATACTTACCCCATTCCATAAGGAAATACAATGATGTGGGTGCAGTATAGGAGAATGGGGTGAACTTTGTGGCCGAACAATGCAAGGCACACCATGATGCCTGTCACTGGCTGCAGGGTGGGGTGGGGGTGGAATGGAGTGTGCATTACAACCGATGATCCCAAGTCACACCCCTGACACCTGTCAGTCTCTACAGGGTGGGGTGCTACAGTTGGAAACCCTAACACCGTATGTGTGTAGTGGTATTTTCACTCCACATTTTCAACATGGGCTGTTTGTGAGCCCACCTCATGAAAAGCGGCACTATCAGTTTGTTAGCCGAAAGGTGGTTTTGCACAGCGGCTATGCCATTTGGTGACACAGGGATGAAAACACATTTTGGGCAGTATGTGGAAAATGACAATTGTATTGTTCATGAGGAAATGTAAAAAAATGGCAACATTGAAAATCTGGAGTGAAAATATGAAAAATTGGTGAAGTTATGAGCATGCATAGAAACTGTGCAACGCATGTCTGTAACCCAATTATTTGGGGTATTTTTTTAACCACATGTTTAACTTAGGCATTTTGGGACCTCCCCTCATGAACAGTGGCACTGTGATTTTGTTAATTTGTCCGAAATGTTGATTACGCACAGTGACCACGCCATTGTGGCCACAGGTGCGAAAACACATTTAGGGCAGGATGTGAAAAATGACAGTTGTACTGTTCATAAGGAGGTGTGAAAAAATGCCAATGTTGAAAATCTGGCATGAAAATATTGCAAATTTGCGAAGTTACATGCGTGACTGCGCAAAGCACGCTCGTAAAACAGCCATTTCTATGTTTGCTTGCACGCATGTGCAAGAAACATAGTGCCATCATCGGAGATTTCGGAGGTGTGTCACCTCCTCCTCCAATTCAGTCAGTGTGTTGGCAGGCGCGGACCCTGTAAGCCAATGCATGCTGGAGCTGTCTATGACAAGCTCCAAAATGCAGTGGCATACAGTTCAAAGGGGGAGCTACGCCTGAGTAAGCAGCGATAAGATATCGCCTGCTCATGAGCAGCTCCCCCCCCACACACACACGCCATGCAGGCGCGCCCCCGCCCTCCTCACGCGCACACTGAATAGCCGACAGGGTGCCCAATCCCGTCGGCTGTGCTATGCTCCCTCCCACCTCCCCAAAGTTTTCGGAAATGCCACACTGGGTGCCCACCCCAGTGTGGCAAGTAATGATATAGCCGACGGGGTGCCCAATCCTCGGCGGCTCCATTGTCCTAACCCCCGAGATAAGTGCCACGCTGGGAGCCCACCCCAGCGTGGCAATCCATACTTTGGCCGACAGGTGCCCAATCCCCGTCAGCTGAATGGCCCCCAACCGCCCTTGTGCCATGCTGGGAGCCCACCCAGCGTGGCAAACATCCTCATCGTTCTTTTTTTTTTTACCTGTAAAGAAAAAACGGTCCCACGGCATGTCTCCAGCCCCCACAACCTGCACCCACCCACTGCGCACCCAGCCTCCCCACCCCCTCACCCCATACTGACCTCTGGACTCCGCGCGACGATCTTCGTGGAACGGAACCGTCTGCACTCTTCAAAGATGACGCGAACTGAGGAAATGCCGTAAGCTGTATAATGGGCTAGATAGGGGTTTCAACTTGTTGCATATCGCAGAGCATTTTTGGGAATTTTGCACAATCTTCAACATGGGTTTTGGGACCCTTCTCATGAATGATGTCACTGTCATGGCGTTTCGGGTCCAAAGGGTGATTTCACAGTCACTGCGCAGTCACTGTGCGAAATCACCCTTCGGCCCCGAATAACACCATGACAGTGAAATCACTCATGAGAAGGGGTCCCAAAAACCCCATGTTGAAAATTTGGTGCCAAAATTCCAAAAAATGACTGTTTTACGAGCGTGCGTTGTGCAGTTCCTACGCAGGCTCGTAAGTTCGCGAATGTTCAATATTTTCACTCCAAATTTTCAACATTACCATTTTACCACACCTTCTTATGAGTAGTACAGCTGTCATTTTTCACATCTCACCCAAAATGTGTTTCCGCCCATGTAGCGCACAATGGCGCAGTCGGTGTGCGAAATCAATGTACGGGATAAATTAAGAAAATCACACACTGTTCATGAGCAGAGGTCTAAAAATGGCTATGTTGAAAATTTGGTGAAAAAATTCCTAAAAATGACTGTGTTACGAGCGTGCGTTGCACAGTTCCTATGCATGCTCGTAAGTTTGCAAATTTAATATTTTCACTCCAGATTTTCAACATTGCCATTTTATTACACTTCCTTATGAACAGTACAGCTGCAATTTTTCATATGTTTCCCAAAATGTGTTTTCGCACATGTAGCGCACAATGGTGCTGTTGGTGTGCAGAGGTTCATGAGCAGAGGTCTTAAAATGGCTATGTTGAAAATTTGGTGACTAAAGTCCATAAAATCATAGATGTGTTACAAGTGAGCATTGCCCAGTTTCCACGCACCGCTAGTTCATGACTTTGTAATATTTTCAGTCCAGATTTTCACCAGTGCCATTTTTCCACACTTCCTTATGAACAGTACAGCTGTCATTTTTCACAACATGGCTGAAGTGTGTTTCCACACTTTCAGCGCAGAGATGCGTGATCGCTGTGGGAAATCATTGTTCGGCACAGATAAAGAAAATCACAGTGACACTGTTCATGATCGGAGGCACCAAAATGCCTGAGTTGACAATCTGCTGTAAAAAATCCCCAACCTGATTATATTACGGTGTGCTGCACAGTTTCTATGTATGCTCGTGACTTCACCATTTTTAAATATTTTTACTACAGATTTGCAACATTGCCATTTTTTACACTCCCCATGAACAGTACAGCTGTCATTTTTACATCCTGTTCGAATGTTTTGCACCTGTGGTGCTAAATACCGTAGTCACTGTGCATAAGCAGCTTCGCTAACAAACTGATATTCCCCTGTTCATGAGGTGGTGGGGCCACAAAAACATGTTGAAAATTTGGAGTGAAAATACCAACGAATGCCTGAGGCTATTAGGGTTTCAACCATAACGCCCAACCCTGTAGAGAATGACAGGCATCAGGGTGTGACTTGGGATTCTTGCCTGTGATGCTCACACCATTCCACACCCTGCAGTCAGTGAGAGGCATCAAGGTATGCCTTGGACTCTTCAGCCCCAAACTTCACCCCATTCTCCTATATCGCACCCATCTCACCATATTTCCTAATGAAATGGGGTGTGCATAAGGGTCAAAGACCCCAAGGAACACCGTGACACTTGTCAGTGTCTGCAGGGTGGGGTGTAGTGAAATGGCGTGGCCATTATGCCTGACAACCCAAACGCACACCCCAATGCCTGTCACTCTCTGCAGGGTGGTGGTGGGGTTGGCTTCAGTTCAATACTTCACTGCCATTCCTATTATGCAGCTCTGTAACTTCCACACTACCACTGCCAATGCCAGCAAGCAAACATTCGGCATTGACAAATGCTTGTTTGGATTATTACCACCAAATTTGCAACATAGGGTTTTTGAGACTTCTGCTCATGAACAGTGTCACCGTCATTTCCTCAAACTGTCCCGAAAACCAATTTTGCACAGCGACTGTGCTATTCTGCGCCGGATGTGCGAAAACACATTTCACCCAGGATATGTAAAATAATAGCTGTACTGTTCATAAGGAGGTGTGGAAAAAATGCCAATGTTGAAAATATGGAGTGAAAATATTACAAATTTGCGAAGTTACATGCGTGACTGCGCAAAGCATGCTTGTAAAACAGCCATTTTTGGGATTATTACCACCAAATTTGCAACATAGGGTTTTTTGAGAGCCTCTCTGTTTGCAGATGACACCAAGATCTGCAACAGAGTAGATGATCCAGATGGGGTGGGCAGAATGAGAAGAGATCTGGATAAACTAGCAAAATGGTCAGAAGAGTGGCAACTGGGATTTAATGCAAAGAAGTGCAAAATCATGCACATAGGGAAGAGAAATCCTGAAGCCACTTATAGGCTGGGAGGAGTTGCTAGCAGTCACAAAGGAAGAAAGAGACTTGGGCATCATCATCACTGATGACCTAAAATCATCAAGCAGACCTCTAAAGCAGTAGGGTAAGGCTAGGGGGTGTTAGGGTGTATTAGTAGGGTATCACAAGTCGTAAGAGGGAGGTAATAATCCCTCTGTACAAGACATTGGTTAGGCCCCATCTGGAGTACTGTGTGCAGTATTGGAGGCCACACCTTCACAAGGACATTAACCAAATTGAGGCAGTCCAGAGAAGGGCAACCAAAATGGTGCAGGGACTGCATCAGAAGACATATGAGGACAGATTAACGGACCTCAATATGTATACCCTTGAGCAAAGGAGGGAGAGAGGTGATATGATCGAGACATTTAAACACCTTAAGGGCATAAACAAGGTGAAAGAGTCTAACATGTTTAAATATAAGAAAAATAGCAGGACAAGAGGACACAGCATGAGATTAGAGGGAGGCCGATTAAGGGGGAATGTGAGGAAATTCTTTTCACAGAAAGGGTGGTAGATGCATGGAATAGCTTACCACAAGAAGTGGTGGCTATGAATACAGTGCAGAGGCTTCAAACAGGCATGGGATAGGCATAAAGGGAGCAATACAAATGACTATGAATAGATAGGTCACTGACAGAGCAAAGGCCGATGGCACATTTATAAGGTAGAAAAGAAATGGGCAGACTGGATGGGCCTTGCGGTCCTTATCTGCCATCAACTTCTATGTTTCTATGTTTCTCTCATGAACAGTGGCACTGTTGTTTCATTAATTGGTCCCGAAAGGTGATTCCGTTCAGTGACCGTGAAATCACCTTCCGGGACTGAATAATGCCATGACAGTGCCTAAATTCATGAGGAGGGGTTCCAATAACCCCATGTTGAAAATTTGGTGCCAAAATTCCCCAAAATGGCTGAGATATGCACCAAAGTTGAAAAAACCCTGTTTATGCCATTATACAGCTTACCGGCATTTCTTCAGTTCGCGGTCGGCTTTGAAGAGTGCAGACGTGTTCCCGGTCCACCGAAGATCATCACGCCAGACTCCGTAGGTAAGTATGGGGTGGGGGTGGGAGTGGATGCAGAGTATGAGGGGTGGGCACGGGTTGTGGAGGGGCAGGAGACCATGAGGGAATGT
This sequence comes from Neoceratodus forsteri, assembly GCA_016271365.2. NCBI lineage: Eukaryota > Metazoa > Chordata > Ceratodontiformes > Ceratodontidae > Neoceratodus > Neoceratodus forsteri. The sequence continues at coordinate 428,878,770 of CM028138.1, forward strand.
TTTCTTTTTACAGGTTTAAAAAAAAAAAATTGTGGGACGGTTTTCTTTTGCAGGGGATTTGCCATGCTGAGGTGGGTTCTCAGCATGCCACCTAAGTGTTTTGGGGGGATGCTGTAGCTGAAGGGGGATTGGGAACCCTGTCGGCACATATCGAAGGGGGGACACGAGCCGAGGGGTATTGGGCACCCCCTTCAGCACATAACAAAAGTCGGAGGTAGACATTATGCCAATGGGGAGTTGGCTCCCCTGTTGGTACAATAAATGGGGACAGGGGATAAACGCCGACGGGAATTGGGCCCCCGTCAGCAAAGAAAAACTGGTGGGGGGTGCATGATGCTGAGGGGGATTGGGCACCCCCTTGGCATACATTTTAAATGGTAGGGGGATCATTATGCCGACAGGGAGTGGGCTCCCCCGTTGGCATTGTGATAGGAGGCGGCGGCAGTCACTGCCGACATGTTGCCTGCACGTCGGGAGGCATGTTATGGTCCTGCTGCATGAAAGCTTCGCTTTCATTGCAGTGGACCTTTTCTTAGATCTGGTGGCCACATTAGGGATGCATGATGCCAGCGCCTGCTACTAGCTTATTGGTGTTTGAGGGTCGCACCTACTGATGTGTGCCCTGCATTCACCCAACAGTGACCGCACCTCCAAATCTGCTACTACCGCAAGATGTTGGCTGCCAACATAATAACAATGACATAAATAACTCTTGTAATCCCTTGCTCTCTCTAGTTACCTCCAGGTGTAGATTGGTAAACACACAAACTTTCCTTCAGTTCCTGCCTAGGGCTCTCGGCTGTTATTGTTTACAAAGTTACTGAACTGGCAGGCAGGACACTCACTCCCAGTCTCTGAGGTAGACTTTCATGTGGCTACCCTCCTCCCCTCACTGTCTAGGGCTTTTGTGGTGTTAAAGTTCATGGAGAAATGGGGGGGGGGGCACCAGCTCTAACTAGGCAGTGAAGCAGTGTAAAAGAACAGAGTGCCTTTGTTATGCAGAAATTTAGGATTCTTTTTGTGATGGCTGGACTCCGTCATGGTGCAGACTGATGTTCTCTCCTTCTGTTCTCAGCTGGTGGGCACAGGCACAGTCTGTTATCTAAAAGCAAACTTATTAGGAACACAACAGCAACATTTGTAGAGGCTTAGACATTAAAGATTCAGTTCAGGCAGGAATCAGATGCAATCAAGCACATTTTATTTGTTAGAAATGTAAAAAGGCTCAAGCCACACAGATCTGCTCCATGGAACAGCAAACATATCAGTTCCTCTCCTCTCAGTCACTATGGCATTGAGACCATGGTACAAGCTACTTGGGGAACCGGGGTCCCGAACCTGGATCCTACCAACAACTTTTCAATTGGTGAGCCATAGAGAACTCCTCTCCCTTCTGTCAGCACTACAAGCTGGCAGCACATACAGCTTCTTCTTACAGCCTATCCACCAGTGGGAGTGGGGCAAATCTTACATCAGGCACAGTCTCTCCTTGGGGGCTCTGATGGAACTTGGGCACAGTCCAACCACCTAAGGCCATCCACCCTGCTGATCCATGGGCAGGGTTCGCATAGGGCAGTGTCCACCATCCCTTGGGCACAGCTCTCTCTCTCCTGCCTCCACATCAGCCTCTCTTCGACCGGATGGATATGGCTACAGGTGGGGTCTAGTCTGCCATCTTGGACCCTCTGGATCCACATCTCTGCCACTCCGTGGCCCAGGCCTTCCATGGCAGCCATCCCAACACTGTTTCTTTTCATGGAGCTGGACAGGCTCTATCAAACGTGGCTCTCTTTTCTGCGGCTGTGGATGGCTATCCACCCTCCTCACCGATGGCTTGTGGGGGGTCCTTCTGCTTCTTTGGGACTGGGGGAAAATCTCCACTCCCGGGCCTCTCCAGCCCTCACTGGTGGCCCACTCCCCGACCGGCCTAGCAGCAGGCCTCTACGCTGCTCACTCCTCCTCAACTTCTCGACGACTCCCTTCTAACTGTCACCCTTATGCCAAGCGGTCCTTATCTGCCGTCAAATTCTATGTTTCTATGTTTCTATGAGTGCTTTAAAATCAGCTGTGCAATGCCCAGGCTCCACCCCTGGCAGTCCTGGCACTGTGCATGCCCGAACCTGATGCCAATGGGGCATCATTAGTAACCCCCCAAATTGGCACGGAGGTTACACTCTGATGTTGTATTATTGTATTATTGCTTGGCTATGCTCCATTGTAAAACTGCTGCTGTTCACTTTGTTGCCACCTTGTGGGTCGGGTTGTGGCTGAAATCGGTCCCTTGGATCAGTCCACCAACCCGGTTATCAAAGACATAAATAAATAAATAAATGTTGACTCTAAGGAGGTCAGAAGTGCATTATTGCTAATAAAAACTGTATGATTAAATTGCTTGCTGTCTAACAAATACTGCTGCTTTAACCTCTGTGTACTCTCTCTAATCTGTACCTGTGCACCTCATGTCAGCAACACTCTCTCCCAGTCTCCTGTGTAGTAAAGCACTTTGTGAGACAGTTTGTATGAAAGGTACTATATAAAACCAAATTCCTTTCCTTTTGCTGTGTGCAGAACCCATTGTCACAGACAGGGTACTAAAAGGGTTCATAGCTCTGAAGGTAGCTGAATCTCCAGGGTCAGATGGGGTACACCCTACGGTGCTGAGAGAAATGGTGCAGGTACTGGCGGCACCCTGGTTAACCTAGTCAACAGCTCTCTGGAATTTGGAGTTGTGCCTAGGGACAGGTGAACAGCAGAAGCGGTTCTCCTACATTAAAGTGGGGTCAGCAATGAGCCAAGGAACTACAATTGAGACAGTTTGAGATCATTAATTGGCAAACTGAGGGAAACCATTCTTAAGAAAAGGTTGGAAGAGTTTCTAGAAGCAAAAGGGCTGGAGGTCAATAAGCAGCATGGCTGAGTGGCAGGGAGGTCAAGTCACACTGCAGTAACTTGAGCGACTTTTTTGATTGGGTCTCGAGGGCCATGGATAAGTGCCAGGTAGTAGACATACTGTATCTGGACTTTAGCAAAGCTTTTGACTCGACCCCCCATGGAGATTAATAAAAAAACTGGGGGACTTTGAGGTGGGGGACAGATTGACCAGGTGGGTGTGCAGTTGGTGGAGGTGGGGTGGGGGAATGCAGGGGGTAGTAGTCAATGGGGAGCACTCCTGTGGGGTCTAGCAGGAATCAGTGCCCAGGCCAGTGCTGTTCAGCATATTATCAGCCATATCAGAGCCAACACTAAAAGCAAAATCTACCTCTTTGCAGCTGACACCAAGCTCTACAGCAGGATTGGCAGCTAAGAGAAGATCAGTGATGTGAGGGGAGGACCTAAAAAGGCTGGAGAGGTAGTCCAGAATCTGGCAACTGGGTGTCAATGCCAAAATGTACAATTTCATGCATGTAGGTAGGAAAACCTGGAGTTAAGTATAGGTGGGGGGTATGGCAGTCACGATGTTCAAAGAGTGAAGGGATCTGGAGGTAGCAATTGCAAGCATGCTCAAGACATCTGTGCAATGCAATAAAGTTGGGCTGGGTTGCACAGGTGGTGGGTTCAGCAGTAAGAGTAAAGTGGTCATCCTGAACGTGTAGAGAACCCTGATGTGGCCACACCTGAAATACTGTGTTCAGTTTTAGAATCTTCACCTGATCTCCTGAGGAAGGACAGAAGCAAATTGGAGGCAGTTCAGAAAAGGGCAACCAACATGATGTCAGGTCACCAGGGATACATAAGGGCAGAGACTGGAGAGTCTAAACGTACTCACTACAGAACAAGGGGGAGAGAAGGGCATAATAGAGACAGTCAGATACATGAGGGGAGTTAACACGATGGACTCTAGCAAACTGTTCAAGACCAGCAAGAATGAGAACACGACGGAAAATGGCAGTACAACAGAGGGGCGGGAGATTCAGGAGGATGCCAGGAAGTACTATTTTACAGAAAGGGTGGACTAAGCTTCCAGAGGTGCTTAATACAAAAACTGTGCACAGCTTCAAAAGGATGATATTGGCATATGGCATGGGGGTATGGGCATGAACCTCAAATGGACATATACCTCCACACTGGACAGACTTGATAGATCGCAAGGTCTTCCTTTTGTTGGCACAGTTCTGTGCTTCTATGTTTCCTCATCAAGCCCTCAGTCGGAGAAAGGTTGTAGAGAATTGTTTGTTGCTGTATTGGTCCTTGTACAAACAGATGAACAAAAGTAGGTGATTTGATACCTTGCTCTGAATCAAGACATTTTCACTAGCTTTCAGACTACACAGAGCCCTTCTTTATGTCATGAGTCACCTGAAGAAGGGCTCTGTGTAGCCTGAAAGCTTGTGTTCAGAAAATGCCATGTTGGTTCGATAAAAGGTATCAAGTCACCCACGTTGTTCATTGGAGAAAGGTTAGCTTCTCAAACACTGCCATCTACTGGCTTACCCAGGAAGTGCTGACAGACAAGACGGTCTGTGGCACATTTCAGGACTGACCAAGTGCCATGAAATCACAAGTGGGTAGAGGGGACCTCAGTTTAACATCTTTTCTGAAGGAATAGTATCAAAACCACTGCTGTTGCTGCTGCTGCTGCTGGTGGTGTGGTGTGTGTGTGTGTGTGTGTGTGTGCTTTGAGCTCAAGCAGTATGTTGCCTGGATTGTGAACTGTGAAGCTCCACTCCTCAATCAGCAATATTCACTTTATTTTATTTTTCCTATTTTTCTGATATTTCTTTGTGAAACTGTGTGTCAGAATGTCCAGTGATCGAGACAGTAAAGTCACAATGGGATGAAGCCATTGGCAGATGGAGTTAAGAGTAAAACTCTGGGTGGGCAGATAACCATGAGGTCAGACTTGATTCAGTCGGCAACAGATGGGGATCAAGCCACAGGGGAGACTAGGCAATCACTGGGCCTAATGAGCCAATGGCTGATTACAATATACAATTGCAGCAGATTTCAGCATGAAGTTTGATGGCATTAATGGCTGGGTGACCACTATGGAAGCAAGCAGTGAGGGAGTAGAAGCAGAACTGCATGACGTGCAGTGTCAGATGGATGCCTCTACCAGCGTGACAGTCATGCTGACACATGAAAATCTGCACTTGTGAAAGAAGGCTTGAGACCTTGGAAAAGCAAGCCCATGCTGCGAACATTCTTATTTTGGGGCTCCCTGAGGAAGCAGAGGGAGGTTACTTGGGTATGATTATTAGGGATTGGTTGACTGAAAATCTGCTGGAGGAGAGAGAGTGGGGCACACCGCAGGTTCAAAAGGTTTATTGGATCACACGTTGTGGTTGGACCCACTGGAAATTCACCTCACACTGTGTTTGATGTGTTGCATGGGGTCAGAATGAGAGATAAGCTACTTAACCTTGCTAGGCACAAAAGCCCCCTCATTTTTGATGGCTAAGGGGTACATTTGCTCCCTAACATCAGTTACACTACCTGCTGATACAAAAAGCTCTTTGATGATGTTCAGAAAGTACTGCAGGAGGCCTCTATTCTACCGGGCATGATATTTTCAGCTGGGCTGAGGGAGGTACCAGAAGGGAAAGTATTTAAGGAATAATTCACAGTTGGGTGTGTGACAACAGTGCAATAACTGTAAACTCTGGGTGAATTGTGAGGCACGAGGCACAGCTGAGGGCTTTCTACCACCAAGGAGGTGCAGTTATTGCAGCTTTGCCACATAACCAGAGTGGATTATTCCGCTAATAATTATCAGAAAAAGGTCAGAAGTGTTATAAATGTGTTTACTGATCCATCAGATGTCAGACATTAGGCAGAGAAGGCCCTGGCAACAGCTTACAGTTGACAGAGAACAGTGACATTGGACTCAGAAGGCAATGACACATGAGGAATGAACTGTTTTTCATTTTCTATGGATTTGTTAACAGCACATAGTTCTACATCATTTAGAATGTCAATCTAGTTTACGTCACCAAGCATGTTGGCATGGCCTGTTCTTGTGGTTATTTTTGGCTTTAAGATGCAATTTATGGTACTACAAACTGCATTTACTCTGTTCTGTGTTTCTTAAGGTAGGTCCCCTTATGGGGCCAGTTACTTCTAGTTTCTTGGTTCATGTAATGGATTACTGTGGGAAGGGGAGGATATGTCTCAGTATTGTCTTGGTGTTACATCAGGTGGCTGCAATATGGTTTCAGGAATAATTTACTGTTACAGCATGGCACCCTAACACCCTTACGTGGCTGCCAGGCTTGGGGACATTTCCTTTGTGTACTCAACCCTGCTGCTCCTGGCCAGCTCACTAATGCAGTATTATTTCAGTATGGATACAGTTGGAAAAAAGAAACATTTTCAATTTGTACCCCCGATGTAGTGTATGGTGGAACGCTGTTCCACATGGAAATCCATGCCTGGAACAGCGCTGTTGTGCTACACTCAGTGTGTTATGATCTTGTTATGCTGCACCGAGTACGTCACCAGTGCAGCACAACAAGATTGAATGCATCTGAGCAATTGAGCGCTCCATATGCACGCGAAGTAAGGCTTATTTTTCTGGTAGACTTGTTTGGGGGATGATGGAGTGCTGCTTATGGTTGCCCATACACTATAAAAGATTGTGTATGAGCAACCATACACAAACAAAACAGTTATAAGATCTCGAGGTTTCCATGGTAACAGACCTCTCGAGCTGTGCTCTCAAGGTCTCTGGTTACCACAGAAACCTCTAGATCACAACTGCCTTGTTGTGCATCATTGCTCATACACAATCCTCTATGTTATAACTCTTTATGGGAGATACTACTATAATTATTTTTATTTATTAAACATAATTCACGAAAGTATCAATGGGCTGTACATCACACATACAACATATGATGCAGTCTGTATACTTTGTATTAAGGAGTGTTTTCCCTAATGTGATGGAAAAGGGAAAGAAAAGGGAAAGGGGAAATTGTTTAACCAGGATAAGCACACTAAACTGAAACTTGTTTCCAGTGGAAGCATAAGGAAGTTAAGTGACTCGCTCAGGGTCACACAGTATGGAAGTGAGAGCTGTGGGATTCAAACCCAGGTCTCTAGGTTTGCAGCTCAGAGCCCTAAACAACAGCACTATAGTGCCTCCTGATGGAATTATTTCTGTTGTTTGTTTTCTATATGGAGAAGACTGTTAAGTTTACTTGATACTCAAATAGAGCAGAAAAAAAAACATCGGGGGTGGGGTGGGCTGTGTCAGTGGGTGCTTGGGCTGCAGATTTTTTATTATACATATTTTTAACCCCATAGTCATCCCCCTCCTCTGGTCCACAAGTGACCTCCCAGCCACCAAGAGTACAAGCAGACATCTTTCTGTCAGTTACAGATACACTATTTCTGTTTGTTCCTGTACTTCCCACCTGAAGCTTGGTGCCACATGTGAAGCACCGTATAGCCTCATTAGTCTGCTGCTAGTCCAGGGTGGGGTCATGGGTGTAGGAATACATGTGCCAAGTAAGCCATGGCTTTCAGATTGACTGGGGGGCAGCATTCTGGGCCCTAATTGATTTTGGTTACTCCTACTGTCTGATATTCACACCTACTGGTGCTATATTATGATTGTTGTGCCCTGCTTGAAATAAACATAATGAAAAATGCTGAACACTAAGTACTATGGGGTATACAAAGGGTCTGGGTAACAAAGTGAGAGTTAGTGTAACAGCCCCTTGCTGACTCACTTTGGTTGTTCTGGGGCCCTGTGGTCTTCCCTGGACACATCTTGAGGGGGACGGCCTAGGTTCTCTGGCAGACAAGTAGTACAGAAACAATAAGTGCACATGGTGCCTCCACCTGAGGTAATGATAGGGGGCACATGTGGATAAACTGCAGGTTACCACCCCCCAGGAAAATACAGTAACTGTCCCCACAGTACCTTCCCCACACAGTAAATGCCTACACTTTCAATAACCAGCAATGCTAAGTGAGACCATAAATCAACTTTCCATTTTATTATGGGGAGGGTGGTGAACAGGGATAAAAAAGCTTAACAATAATAAATGCTAACAACAACTACACCCCACACTATCTCCCATACCTCCCCCCTGCGGGTGCACCCAGCTTTCCCCCACGGCTGTTTAATGTACAGTTCAGTTCGTAGCAGTGGGTACCACACCAGGGAGATGGTTCCAAGAGGCTGGGACATGGTGGGATTAAACAGTCTGTAACTGAGGGGCACCAGAGAGCCAGCTTCGAGGCAGGAAGCACCTTCACTTGCTCTGCTCTACAACCTCCACAGTAGCCAACACCAATCGCTTTTTTAGGCACAAAAGATTATTTTGAAAAGGCTCTTCAGTTTCTTTGGCTCCTTACCTACAGATTGATACCAAATTTGGCCATGGGGTGAAATAAAAACACAGTATCTCAGAGCTCCGGATCTCAGTGGCCTACTACTTTGAATGCCACCCCGAGCAGGGAAACAGATTTATTGGATCGTGCTACTCTGACAGGTGCTAAAGAACCACCATGACAGACAATATTGGAATCGGTCCATACCATGGATTCCAAAATAGAAAGAACTCTCACTCACCTAGAAACGCATGAAGCTGCCATCACAGCACTCTCTTCATCGGTAGCAGAAGCAGACAAACGTTCCCTATTAATGCAAGCTACCGTGGCCCAGCTCACGGGGGAAAACCAGCAACTCAGAGGTAGAATGGAGGCCATAGAGAACACACTTCGTGCAGGTAACGGGCGCATAGTGGGCCTAGCTGAGGGCGCTGAAGGCACAAATCTGTTATCTTACCTGAAACAATGACTTGCTGAAACACTGAGTCTTTCAGAATATTTTGAGTGGTCCGAATTGCGGCAAGCTTTTCGAATTACACCCAGGGTGCGGCCTCCAGATCCCAACACTCCTCGCATTGTGGTATGGAAAACTAACGGCCCAGAGATTCGGGACATGCTGCTTTCAGCTGCTAGAGCAGCTTATCCTCTGACAGTGCAAGGTTTAGACGTCAAACTGTTCCTCGATTTATCTTTTCAAACTCGTGCCCGCAGCAAGCAGTTTGATGCGGTGCACCAAAAATTATGCCATCTGGGGATAGTGCATTCCTTTCTTTTGCCTGCCCGGTTGAGAGTGACCTACGGGGGAAAGTCCTGGCAATTTAGTGATCCCGGAGATGTGGGTCTTTGGACCGAGAAGACAGAACTCGAATTTCAAGCACATCCGCCCAAGCAATCAGAGTTTGTGAACTCGGACTCAAATGGGGACTAAAATATTGACTCTGTTCTTGTTTTCAGTTTATAAAATCACAGTTTATTAATAAAAGTTTATTCCGGTTGCATGCTGCTACTTTGGGAAAAGGGGCCGACAGTTTCCTTGGGAGATGGGGATTGCTGGACATCAGTTCAGTATTATTTTTTACATCTTGTTACTGCAGTTATGACCAGCTACCCCATTTATTTCCTAGGGACATGTGTTCTTAACAGAGTAGTATGACTAGGATAGTAAAACGTAAGGAGGCCTTAAGGAAACAATGTAAGTGCCTTGTTAAATGGGCTAAATCTATTAAATGTATTAATTTACATAATTTTTGGCTGTGTGGAGGGGAGGAGGGGACGAGGAAGGGCAAATCTTATTTGTATGTCTTCTTTTGATTAGGTAACACAGCACTACTGGCTAGTGTGTACATCTACCTTGTTCTCTCTCCCTTTGGATTATGACCTACGCCATGAAGCGGCTGGCATTACCTTCGGACTTTATGTTTGATATATGGCTTATTGGGGCCTTGGTTTTCCCCCACCTCCTACTGTGCAAGACTGTAAGAGTTTACAATGTTAAATCAACAGTATCTATTGTCCTATCCCTACTCTCTTGCATGAGAAGATCACCTGTGTTGTTTTTATATAAAAGCAAAAAACAGATATTACAAAAAAAAAAAAACAGTCTGTAACTGGGAAAATAAACTTTCATTGAGGTCCAATAAATTTTAAACAGATGCAGAATGGAACTTTTCTGCCTGGGCGCAGCTTTAAACTTGGTGCAGTCCTGCCAAAGACTTAAACCCCTTTAACTAAGTAGCTAGCTAGCTAAATAAGAACTCCTCTGAGCCGCAACCCAGGGGTACTTGCAGTTTGTAGATTCAAAAATGAGAAACTTGTGTCAACAGTGCTGTGCTGTTATCAATAGTTGTTTGATGGTGCAGCATGATAGCAAGTTGCAGACGAACAGCAGCTAGAAGAAGAATTGAAGAACGATGATCTTCACCTGCCTGGCCTTTTGAATCTTCACCTCTGAGGCCTTTGTATGTGGTGTTCACCAGACAGGCCTTTCAACTTCTCCCTCACCAGTGGTCTCCTCTTTGGTCTGGGGACAGGGCAGGCTGGTTGTTCCCCAGACTGTTCGCTTGGCACACACTTTTCTCTGATGCAAAAATGTAGCTGGGCATTGGCTAAGTCTCTGACCCCAGCATGCACAGTCACTCTGGCTTACGGCAATAGCAGTCTCCAAGGCACTTACCCCACAATGGGGGAACACAGGGGCTTAGACGATTCACTCTCCACCACAGCTCCCCCCCCCTCTCTTTCCTGGCTGCACTTTACCATCTCTGGGCTCAGGCAGCAATTCCTCCAAACTGCAGGCTGACTATTTCTCTTTTCCAGGCTGCAGCTCACAAAGTTCCCACTTGAAATAGCATATTTAAATCTCCCAAAAGTTGGGATGGAGTGAAGGGTACAGTAGTCACTCAAGGCAACAGAATCAGGAAGGAGAATGGGGGGAAGGAGGAAGGGGAGAGCTAGGACCCTGGATGGACAGTAATTCTCAGGGTTAGAAAGGGAACTTGAGCAGACTGGATGGACCATTGGTCTTTTTCTGCTGTCATTGTCTATGTTCCTATGTTTCTAAATATGAGTATATCTACATCAGTCACACAGGTCAGTTCTTTTCTCTGAGGTTCCTGCTTTGGAAAGTATTCTGCAGCTTGTCTAACTCTGGGGCCAGCAAGGTTGTTGGGAAAACAAGCAGGTCTTTAGGGCTAGCAAGCCCACAGCAGTCTTTCCTGCTCTGCTCTCTCCCGAGTCCCTCAGGAATCTCTCCCTTTGGCAGGAAAACAGTCCCTTACATAGTTTCTCCACAGTCCCCATCTGATTGGCTGCTGGATTCCTGGGCTCTTCTTGTGCCCTCTCAACTTTCCCAGTGGCCCCCCTGATGCAGAAGTCCTATGCAGGCCATCATTGCTGCTTTATTTTAAGCTCCACAACACGCACATAGCCCCGTTTTAATTTTCAAGCCCTTTCATGGGCTAACCACACTTTATCCAGACTTCACTTTTCCACATGGGGCCAGGAACCCTTTATTTGCTTTGTGGGAGCCCCTATTTGCCCACTGGGGCTCCCGAACACACAACCTCCCTTCTCGTGCCCTGTTTGCTGCTCACACTAATAGAGCCACGGCTCCTTTAAATTTTATGGCTCCCTTCAGCCATGCATGTGCATTTGGTGCATGGTGGCCATATTCTTTATTTACTTTCTGCCGGTCAACACTTTCCCCTGAGCACCTGGAGGCACACAACAGCAGCAGTCAGACCTCGGCCCCCTTCTGCCTGTGGAGCCAAGAAGCGGACAGCTAGTGGCCGCAGCCGTGAAGAACAAACAGGGATCATGGGCCCAAATCCTACCAGGCCATGTATACAGCCCTCTGGTCCTGATCTCACCAGCAATGGGGACCGGAAGCAGCATGAGGATTACACAGGGCTGTAGCCTCTTCAAGGTAAGCCCAGCATGGGTTGGGGGGGGGCTTACATTAGCACTATGGCTGAGGAATGTGACCTAAGAGTTATCATCAGTGACACCCTCAAGCAATTGAACCAGTGCAACAAGGCATGTGGTAAGGCAAGTAGGATGCTGGGGTGTATAGGGAGGGGTACTGATAGCAGGAGGAAGGAGGTAATTCTACCCCATTATAGATCTTTACTGAGGCCACATCTGGAGTACTGCACCCAGTTTTGGAGCCCTCACCTCAGGAAAGATAGGAGAGACTGGAAACGGTGCAGCGTAGGGTAACAAAAATGATTCAGGGTCAACAGAACAGGTCTGACGAGGTGTGCCTCAGGACACTGAACAGGTACTTGGTGGAGACCAGAAGAGAAGGGGGAGATACGATAGACACCTATAAGTTCCTGAAAGGAATAAACAAGGCAAACTGTGAGCAACTATTTAGCTTGAATACTAGTCCGGGGTCGAGAAGGCATGAACGGAAACTGACATGAAGGAGGTTCAGGAGGGACATGTGGAAGTATTATTTTACAGAAAGGGTGATGGAGCTGTGGAACAGTCTGCCAGCTGAGTTGGTGGTCACTAAAACAGTTCATGGTTTCAAGCAGGTTTGGGACGGAGTGAAGGATGCAGTAGTCACTCAAGGCAACAAAATCAGGAAGGAGAATGGGGGGGGAGGGGAGAGCTGGGGCCCTGGATGGACAGTAATTCCAAGGGTTAGAAAAGGAACTTGAGCAGACTGGATGGACCATTGGTCTTTTTCAGCTGTCATTGTCTATGTTCCTATGTTTCTAAATATGAGTATATCTACACTGGGGGAGAGTGACGAAGAGGCACCAGAGGGTTCTGGTTTACAAATGTTTCTTTCGTATTTACACCAGTGGAGGGGGGGAGACAAACTCTTGGCTCACCACAGATTTAGTGTGGCTGTGGAACATGGCGCCACCTATATTTGTAAGGTAGAAAAAGAAATGGGCAGACTGGATGGGTCTTGCGGTTCTTATCTGCCATCAGCTTCTATGTTGCTATATATTTAGTCGAGAAAGTACTGCTGTAGCACCATTCTTTGATTGTGGCCACCCAATTGTGGAGGACTTGGGCTCCCTCCTGAACCAAGGCTGCCTACATGGTAATGCAACATGCTATGGCTGTGCCGCTGAGCATCTCTCTGGGCTGCAGATTTTTAAAAAAAATGGTTATGTTAAATTAATGCATGCTAATGGGCCGTCACATTGTTCCAGTGGTACCACTTAATACTATTACCTGGGAGATCACATGTGAACTTAGCTTTATTTATTTGTTTAACCAGGAGTAGCACAATAAGCTGAAAGCTTTTTTACAGGAGAGACCTGGGAGCACAGAGAAGTTAAGTGACTTGCTCAGGGTCACACAGTATGCAAGTGGAAGCTGTGGGATTCAAACCCAGGTCTGGTCTGCTGGATGTCACCAGATTTGCAGCTCAGAGCCTTAAACCACTGTGCTATACTGCCTCATATAATCCTGGGAATGGAGAGAGCCAGGTGTGTCATGGAGTCTGTATGCTTTCTAACGAGACTGAGGTTTAGGGACACTTGTCTGTTATTTCAGGTCCTCAAAGTCTCGGGCCCTCTATGTCCCCTAGAAGGCCAAAAGTACAAGAATGCTCACATTCTTGAGACTTAACATTGAAATATTTAGTGGCCTATATAGTGTATTTTGCAGTAGCTGTGTTTATGCAATAAGGCAGGAAATGGCATGTGTTAGACTGGAATGACATCATGCGTCTGATGTGTTGTAAGGCATGAGGCACAGCTGAGTGCTTCAGCCACCCGAGAATTGACATCAATCAGCATAATACATGCTCTGGAGTACCTTATTTTGATTATAAAATGGATTCTGTCAAATAAAATTAAAAAAAGATTTTTTATGTAGGTTTTTCTTTAAATTAGTTTCAGACTGTTATGTTGTACTGTGATATCATTATGGTTGTAACTGCCTCCAAACCAATCAAATTTCAGAAATGTTTCCATCCATTTTATAATTGCCAATTACTCATGGCCATTGGTACAGAGATACTGACACAGTGTTTGTGTGTCTCGCCTGTTGCAGTCTCACCACTAGGTCAGAAGGTTGTGGGTTTGTGTGCTCAGTTGGGACGTGGAGCTCAGACTCAGTGCTGATGCTGCAGTGAAGTATTAGGCTGGGAAAACACTAATAATGTTGAAGACAGGAAGAGGTTGCTTAGACAGCCTAGCACCTGTGACTTCAAAGAATGCCAAGGTTCCATGACATAACGGCGATCGCCGTTAGGGTGAGTGTACATTGCTGAAAATCAATTTTGCAAAACGGTGCTGGAGATGTACTTTTTTTTTATTTGTGTGGGGGTCTGTGCCCCCTACCCTCCCACTTAAGGATTCTCAACTCCAGGGGGGTGCATGTCGGGGAGTGGTGCAAAACACACAAACAAATATCACGGACAGCGCACAAAAAAGTGACCGCACATAGGACCGAACCTGGTACCCTCCAAACACTAGCTTGCCACCCACCCACCATGCCACATGGCCAGCTCAACAGCCAACCACCACACAAACCAACCCTCCCTCCCCTTCCGCCCATTGCACGTCGTGTTCACCCCCCCACACACGTGTACATATAGCGACATCCTTTTGCTATATTCGCAGACCCCACCATCTATTCGCCTTCCCTGTCCAGTAGCCCTGTGGACAGACGCCATGACTGAGTCGCCTTTTTTGAAAGCACTGTCAGAGGCTACCAATGCCAAGGAAACCTAGAAATGGACAGCAATAATCAATGAAGAGGGAGAATACAAATCTGGTTCAGTGGCAGAGATAAAACTAATAAAAACATTTATTTTCGATAAAAATCCACACAGAGTGGATACAAGTGAAAGGAAGAAATACAAAAGTAACACGTAATTTAAGTTTATAAGGGACTCTAAGTCTGTTATGTCTGTCCCCACTTCATAAGCAGGTATGAATAATTATATACTGAAGTCCAAGAATATGTGATTATTATTGACTGGCACTTTTAGCCATGGGTAAATCCCTGCATAACCCATGCATAACTTGCTAGTCGACCAAGTTACAAAACTAAAAATCACTGCACTAAATTTCAGACTGAAATGGTCCGTGTAGTCTTCCAGCATTTATAAAAGAAGAATTGTTGCAGCCTCAACTATTTCTAAAGCCAAAAACAGTAACACCATCTTAGTAATGTGTTTAAGAACATGCAACTACAGGGACCCTACTAGTTAAGCGACTGCTTTAATTTTACTGTAAGACTGATAAAAATTACTAAAAAATGGCTTTAAAAATAGGCCCCATAGACTTGTATGGGGCTCACCCCCGCAATCTCCCTGGCCACACGTCACAGTTTCAGAGAGCTCGGGGTGGAGTTGGGGTGGAGCGGGGATGCCAGGAAACTGGAAGGGATTGGCTGGCCAAGGGTTCGGCGCCAGTTACAATCCCTTCCCCTGCTAAAATGATGAACTTTTAAATTAACATTTTTGCAGGGGTGAGCTTAGGATGATATAAGGTATTGGGCTATGAAGCCCAATACCTTATATCGGAAACTTCCTTTAAACTGTTAAATTGCTCTTTAAGAAAAATCAGTTGTTTATACGTTTGATCATCATTAACGGACATGTGTATGGATTCTAGGTTTGCAGTTTCACTTTCCAGGTCCTTTAATTTAAGTCTCTTCTTTTTGTTGTGCATGATTTGGTAGATGATACTGGAGCCCTGACTATATAACTTTAAATGTGTCCCAAACTGTAGAGAAGCTAACTTCTTGATTTATGTTAATTGAAAAAAATAAATCAATTTCCTTCCTGGTAAATTCAATGAAGTCTGAATCTTTAAGGAGTATAGGATCCAATTTAAATAACAGGTTTTTATTATAGTTTGATATTAAGAACTCAGTGTAGACTGGGGCATGGTCTGAAATCAATAAGTTATAATATCTAATCGACTGGATTTGATGCGCAATGGATTGTGAGGTCAAGAAGAAATCAATGCGGGAATAGATTTGATGTGGAGCTGAAAAAAATTGAGTACTGACATTTTAACTGATTCTTAGCCCGCCATGGTTCTTCTAAGTTGTAATCGTCCAGAAAATGTAATACTTGTGCGGCAGCTGAGGTTAGCTGGTCTCTACGGACCCCAGATTTGTCTATTACAGGCTTAAGGACCAGGTTAAAATCCTCTCCCAAAATATATGGGGCCAGAAAACTGGCTAATTCCAAGAAGACGTGTGAGAATAATTGTGGGGAGTTTTCATTGGGACTATATATATTGCAGATTGTATATTTATTTCTAGCTGATGTAATTTGAGCAATAATATATCAGCCATTTGGATCTGCGATATATCTAAGAATTTTAACATCAAGTGACTTTAAAAAAAAAAGGGCCACCCCTCTTATTGTATTAGTATGAGGGGTATTAATCCCAATGCCACATCTTTTATAGCGGAACATAAATTCTTTATTGTCCAAGTGGGACTCCTAAACAAAAATACAATTAGTTCCCTTTCCATCACAGTAGCTAAAATTTTGTTGTAGCTTTAATTCTGTTCTGTATGCCACAAACATTCCATGACATTATTTTAAGTGATTGTGTCATGGTTAGAGATCAAAATAACATATGCCATCATGTTTTTGCCCTGTAGAAAAACATTTGTCACAGCATAAACAACAATTCCATTAAAAATCTTTGATGACTTTAAAGATTGTGTCATGTCTAGTATCTTATTTATGTAACTTTTATAACAATGCTTCTCTAACCCCCCTTCCCCACCACCCTCTATCATCAAATATTTATAACAGAAAACAAATGGATATACATATTTAAGACATTTTATGACAGTTTATGAAATTTACAAAATTTGACCAGAAATGTGTTCTACACAAGTTGCTAATGGACGGAACTGTTATTAGTTCTAAGATGGCTGTGCATGATATTAAGCAGTATCCAATAAATAGTTTCAAATAGAACAATCCCAATATTCCTCCCACCTCCCCCATGTCCCACTGTGTTCAGTGTCCCACAGACCATGTTAAGGGTCAAGGTGCGGTGGTCTCCGACCTCAGGCCAAGCTGGAAGAACAAATAAAAAAAAAAGATTTCCCCTTTTTTCCCCTTTTTCTTTCCCTTTCTCTTTTTTCTTTTTTTTTTCCCTTCTTCTTTTTCCTCCTTCCCACTTTTTTCCTTCCCCTTATTAGGGTTGCACCCCTCCTCATGGGTATTTAGCAAGGGGGGGATGAGACGTACAGAGGACTGATTTACAAACGCAGAGAATATTTCCTAATCCATCCACCTCCCCCATTGTGAAACTAAATTATAACAGCTGGAGTAGGTAACATCTGTCTCAATCAATTATATATCTATTATATCTTTACTCAAGCATGAATCCAGGGTCCGTGAAGAAAATAAATTATCCAGACCTTCTAATTTTGTGATTCCAAAAACAGTTCTGCTTTTCTTGGATCCGAAAATATCCAAGGTTTTCCGTGAAGAAAAAATCTGAGTCTGACTGGATACAGGAAAGAAAAGTGAATATCATGCTGAGTTAAAATAGACTTAGATTTCTCAAAAGCCCTGCCTGTGAGTAAGGTATGGGTGGAAACATCAGGATAGGCAGAAAATTTATATAGTGTATGGTGGAACGTCATTCTCCACTGAAATCCATCGTTGTCGAAACCTTGTAGTCACACACTAGTGACATTGTCAGTACAGTAGAACGATTTTTTCTACTGCACTGCAAATGTCACACCGTGTCCTTGAGCAGCATTCGACAGTTAGGGCTCACTCCATAGACAGGACACATAGCAAAAGCAGCAATGTCGGGGGGCAGTACTAATGTTTAGCATTAAAACGTTCAAAATGTAAAGTTCTTAAACAGTTAAAATGTCAAGCGTGAACACGTTCTAAATGTAGCGTTCTTTTTTCCTTCTAGTAACACAGTAAAACTGTTTTGAAGCAGAAACATGCTGTAGTTATTTTTTTTCCCAAAGAACGACGTTCCACCATACACTATAAGGAAAAGTGCATGGGGAACAGTTGACAACAGGGCATCTTTCACCTCGTTGGCACTATGATGACGGATTACCTCTCGAGCTATGCTCTTGAGGTAATCTGTCGTTATAGTGCCAACTCGGTGAAAGAATAGCCCTGTTGTCAACTGTTCCCCATGCACTATCCTATATGTTCTTCAACCTGTAACCCCTTGTGTATTCTTGCAAAACGTAGTATCAGCTCTCTGTCCTTATAGCTGTGTGGTTTAATGTACACAGGTCGAGAATGGTGAGGGCTACTAGAACCATTAGTCTTGGGGCCCCAACTGGCCCTGAGTTTATGTGCTCCTCTGGAAATTTCCTGTTGAGGGCCGTGGTAATCAATTTTTCAAAAAAAGGCAATGGGTCTCCTTGACCTTCTAAGCCCTCAGGAACTCCAATTAATTTAAAATTTGGGTGCCTAGACTGGTCTTCTAGGTCTGCTATTTTGGTTTTTAACTCAGCAAGTTCTTTCTCTAAAGATTGTTATTTTTCCAAAGCTGGGATAATTTTGTTCTCTAAGGTGCTAATTCATGATTCTGCCTCAGTAGTGCGGAGTGAGAATGCACCCATCTGATTCTGTATGGAAGATAGAACTGAGGACAGGTCTGTAAGTGCAGAGGTTATGACAGCAAGCCCTGATTTAATTTCATTTTCAATCTCCTGCTGTAGTTTAGCTGAGTCTGCAGTTTTTACAAATTCAGCCTCTGAAAATGCCACTGTTTTGGGTTCCCCCTCTCAGCACTACAGGTTAACTCTATACTTGGGACATCCAGAGAAAATACAATCCCATTGTGAAATTCGGAGACAACATTATTAGTAAATGCTTCTGGAACAGGGACCAGGGGCTGATTGTTCCCTTGAAGAACACGTTCTGGTGCTTTCTCCACATTAGATATAGCTTGTATAGAGCTGTTACACAGCGCAGGTGGATCAACAATAAACATGTTATCTTCTGCTGGCAGTTCACTCCTTGTCCAATCGTCCGAAGGCTTTGTACATTTGGCTTCAGAACTATCTTCATCTGCAGTGGTGTAGCCAAATTCCTCTTGGTCTGGAGCTGAAATTACTGCCATGCTAGAGGAGAGCTGAGAAGATTGTAATGACCGTGGGGGTGAAGACTGGGAGTGATTAGCACCTGTGAGATTACTTTCTCTGTTCGTGTTCTCTCCTGTGGTTAAAGCCGAAGTTGTGGCCATTTCAGGATGCTCATGCAGGGTTTTATTTAACTCTAAAAACTGATTAGAGTTTTGCTCATAAAAGTTCTAAAACACTGTGAAAATGCATAGCACTTGCCTCACTGTGTTTAACAAACATAACACTTCTAGAAAACCTATATAAATACTTTCTGTACAGGTAGTATTGTCCCAAGAAAAAAACTACTAATCAATTATTTAAAACCCTGTCATGTATGGGCTGCAGAGTTTGTGGAAGAGGAGAGAGGGGTTTGCCTGAGAAGATAGTTTTGGACCCAAGAAAGGTATTAATTTTTTGCTGTTGCAGTTGGGTTCTACAATTACCGACAGGTGAGGGATCCAATGGATTGCGTTTAAGGAGTTGCTGGCTCCTTGCAGTTGGCGTTTGTTTTGTTTTGACACAACGGTCAAAAGGAGGGTTGGCATTCTGGTTTTTGGCACTTGTTGCTTGCTGCATAATCCGTTACCCCCCCCCCGTTTCTGCCGAAGTCGTGACTTTTTATTAATAGAACCTTAAAAGTGCTCAACAATATCAGTAAAACAACAGATAAGGGGCTAAATGGCCAAGTCTTCTATCAGGCTGGATCGGAGACGCTACCACTTCTTTGACTTACTCAGCCGCCTTGTCAGGACATGCGCACTGCTCGCCTCCCTATCTCTTAGGCATATACTTAACCTCAAACATCTCCCAGATGATTAGTCAAAATTTTAAAACACTTTTAGATAACATGGAACTAGATTTTACAAAATGGAACAAAATGTTTCTCTTTTTTGGGAAAAATACAAGCCTTCAACATGATGCTCGCTCCCAAAGCATATTATGTTTTGCAACACCTGCCAGTGCAATACCCTCTCTCTCTTTTTTTTTTTTTCACAAAATCCAGATTTTGATCAAGAAATTTTTATGGGGAAATAAACCCCCATGTATCGCTACGAAAAAATGTCAGCAATCTAGAAATAAAGGGGGTTTGGGGCTTCCAAATTTTAAAACAAGACATAATGCTTTTATTGCAGCACAGTGTGTCAAATCTATTTGGTTAAATGATAGACAGGATACACCAGGCTGGGTGGGTTTAGAGAGAGCATTATTAAATGGACATCATCCCAGAATAGTTCCATATTCTGATACTTCTAGATCCTTTAACTTAAATCTGGTTCTGAGTCAAGTAAATAAATCTTGGTTGGAAGTCACCTTGGCTTTAGAATGGGACACTAATACTTCCCCTCACTGCCCTCTGTGGGGTAACCATGGTTTAAAAATTGTGGACAAAACCTTTGATTGGTCAATATGGAAATCAAAAGGCATGTGCTTTCTGGATGACATTACAGACCCTGCTTCAGCCTCCTTTATGCCCTTTTCACAAATCTCTCAGAAGTTCCAATTGCCTTGGACTGAATCTCACAATTATCTTCAGCTTAGGGATGTTCTTAGGACTAAAATAAACAAAGATGTTGTTTTCCCTTCAACACATATTCTAGACAAAATTCATACAACAAACACTGGACATAAGATTCTCTACAAACTAACCATAGATTTCATATCTGACCCTCTCATACCTATTATAAATAAATGGCAGGATGAATTACAGGTCTCAGTCTCGCCCACAGAATGGAGTCAGATGTGGCATGCCACATTGAAAGCTTGCAAAGAGGACAAAGGCAGGCTGGTGCAATACAAAATAGTGCACAGATGTACTATACCCCCAATAAATTAGTGGAATTAGGTCTGTCCACAGAGAGAGAGAGTGTTGGAGATGTTTAACTGACAAAGGCACGCTTTCTCACAGACTATGGTCATGTCCTTCTTTAGCCTCTCTTTGGAAGGACATAAAGGCAATCTGTGAAAAAGTGACCAGTACTCAAATTGGCTGGTCAGCCAAAACAGTGGTTCTGGGAGTTTCTGCAGAACTGCCACAGTGTTCCACATCTCAGAAACTTTGGATGATGCATGCGGCCTTGATTATGGCAAAAAATGTGATTCTAAGGCATTGGAGGAATACAGAAGCACCTACAATTAACAAATGGTTGCAGGATGTATTTGCTAGAGCCAGTTACAGGAGCATGGCATATGTTACTAACAGCAGGCTAGATAAATTCTGTGATATTTGGGAACCATTTTTAAAAACTGTATTTTGAAAATAAGTTTAGCAGTACTGTCAAGATTAGGTGTTAATTGTAGGTTCATTCATATGTATGTTTGGTGTTTTAGGAATTATAATTGTTATAGAAATACAGTAATGTCTCTCTTCTCTTTCCATCTCTTTTTCTTTTCTTTTTTCCTCTTCTTGTCCTCTTTTCTTCTGGTTGGTAGCTTTATCTTTGTACACAACAATACATAGGCTGATTGTATGCCATATTTTCAATTAGTTAGTGTTTATATGCCTTAAGAATGTATATCTGTTATTTTGTTATTTCGACGTATGTTCAGAAAAACTTTCAATAACATATTGATTATTAAAAAAAAGAAACATTCAAAAACCTCACAAGCATAAACAAGGCAGAGGAAAGGAGCATTTTCCACAGAAAGAGATGCTCGAGGACAAGGGGTAGCACTATGAAGCTGGAGGGGGGGAGCCTGGGAGAAAATGTAAGGAAGTACTTCTTCAGAGAAAGGGTGATGGATGCTTGGAACAGCCTCCCAGTGGAGGTGGTGGGGGTTAAATCAGTTACAGAGTTTGTCAAATGATGAGGCCAGCCTCCCTGGGGAGGCCCCAGCATGTTCTGGGGGAGGCTCAAGTAAGTCTGAAAAAGTACTGTATATGCATTTTGAGTTTAAATATTTTGTATGAATGGATGAGGCAAATAGAAAGATGATAATAGTAGGAGAATTTATGTATTTATGTACAAATCAGTGACCAGGAAAGGCAGACTGAGCCAAGGCTCATTTCAGGTGTACCTGGAGAAGGGTAGGAAGTGCACACAGTTCACAAGGTAACTGTAAAACAGTCAAGCAATACCAAATAAGCAATACAGCAAACAAATAGGAACAACGAACAAATAATGAGAGGTAACAATTGACCTATTAGAGTGGCAGCGGAACAGCTTAAATACAGGGGTTAAGCAGAATGGTACTAGGAGCAAGAACAGGAGGGAGCAAAAGGATACCTGAGAAGCTGCTTAAGAACAGAGTAAGAGGGCAAGAGGCCGAGGTGGGTAGGAAGGTTATGCCAGATAAGAGGGAAATAGACAGAGAAAGCAGTCTTTCCTATAAAGGTATTGCAACAAGGGGTAACAATGGTTCGAGAGTCAAAATAGTAGAGCAAGTAGGCTGGCTGGGGGGGGTTAAAAGTGGGGGTTACTATAAGCTGAATAAAATGAGAGCCAGCTACTTAAAGGAGGTTCACTTTATTCCTAGTGTACTGTGGAAAGTATTCTATTTTATTTTGGGGAGGCCCAACATTATTTCTATATTTGGAGGAGGTTCAAGATCTTTTCTGTGACTTGGGGGAGGCTCACTGTGACATAGTCTGAGAACTAATGAGTTGCAGTATTCAAGAAAGCATGTGATAGACACAAGGGAATCTCAGAAGTAAGGCAAGTGGCGGGAGGCGGGGTGCAAACCAGAGACTGAGCAGGGTCTGTGGTGGCACTGTAGATAGGGGAAAATAGGGCAGATAAGGTGGGCCAAGAGGTCCTTATCTGCTGATAACTTCTGTGTTTCTATGTGTCTGTGTTTAAAAGCTTCATGCAAAGAAATAGTCTTAATAATTTAGCATAGTACCCCCTAAGTAAACAACAACCACAAGCAGGGGGATCCTCTTACTGCAATAGCCAACAGTTAATGGTACCTTGGTTTAGTTGGCTATAACTTGTCCTGGGCTACCACATGGGAGATTCAGTCATTACTTTGTGGCACAGTGGCTGTTTAGAGGGCAGCATGATTGGCACTTGGCTTCCTCCGTAGCTGACTCCAGGCAGACTCCCATTGTCCTTTGTGCTCATCATTAGCATGAGGACCACATGTGGGATGGCCATTTGGCAGCAGGGCCTTTATAGGAAGTGTAAACTCAACACAGCACTTCCCCCAGCATGCTTGTCTTCCATCTGGTTGGCAGAATGCAGGCAAGGTAGGAACAGGAGCCATGGAGAAATGGCTGGGCTATGATGGCATGGGGGGGGTCTTTGGAGGAGGGGAGGAAGGTGGAAGTTGCTGCCGTTGCCCTCACTCCAGACCTCAAGTCCTCCGGCAGTATCTGATGTTTAGCAGGAGCGAGGCTTAGAATTTAGAAAGAAGAAAAGCGGCAGGCTCAACACAGCACTTCCCCAAAACACTGGTCCATCTGCCCAATTGGCGGAATGTAGGCAAGGCAGGAACAGGAGCCAAGGAGAAATGGCTGGGCTCTGATGGCATGGCGGGGTCTTTGGTTTAGGGGAAGGAGGTGGGAATTGTGGCCATTGCTCTTCATCCAGACCTCAAGTCCTCTGGTGGCATCTGATGTTTAGCAGGAGTGGGACTCAGAATTTAAAAAGAAGAAAAGTGGTGGGCACAAGACCACTTAATCCAGAACACTGGTCTATCCACCTAGTTGGCAGAATGCAGACGATGCAGGAACAAGAGCCAAGGAGAAATGGCTGGGCTCCTATGGCATGGTGGGGTCTTCAGTGGAAGGAGGGAGACAGAAGTTGCGGTACTGGCCTTCCTTTTAAACCTCAAGTCCTCTGCCTATTTTCAGGTATGACCCAGGAGGTTACAAGGTGGAGAGGCAAATAAGTTATTGCAGTACATAAGATGAGAACTGGAACTTCTGAGTACAGCAAAAGTACAATCAAGAGTACAGTATATATAAAGTATAGGCATATAGCACAATGAACGTACACAGCCATAGTCCTGATCAAATCAGAATAATGCTAAGGTCCACAATCAATGAGAGGGAGAAGGTACCAGTTTCCTAATGTTTGTACTGTCCACTAAAAGCCACTCACAGTGCACCTCCACCTGCTCAAACTGTCTCTGCCAACTGCAGATTCAGTCAAAATCATCACCGAGCTCCAAGATGAAAAACAAGTATTTGTCAATGCCAAATGTTGTCTCACTGGCATTGGCATTGGTAGTGCCAGAGTTAGAGACGCATAATAGGAATGACAGTGAAGTATAGAACCCCACCTCCACCCTGTAGAGACCGATAGGCATTGGGGTGTGCCTTTGGGTCATCAGCTATAATGCTCATGTCATTGTACCTCACCCTACCCTGTAGACACTGACAAGTGTTGTGGTGTGTTTTGGGGTCTTTGGGCGTTATACTTACCCCATTCCATAAAGAAATACACTGAGGTGGGTGCAGCATAGGAGAATGGGGTGAACTCTGTGGCCGAACAGTGCAAGGCACACCACAATGCCTGTCACTGGCTGCAGGGTGGGGGTGGGGGTGGAATGGCGAGAGCAGTACAGCTGATGATCCCAAGTCACACCCCTGACACCTGTCAGTCTCTACAGGGTGGGGTGCTACAGTTGGAAACCCTAACACCATAGGCGTGTGTTGGTATTTTCACTCCAAATTTTCAACATGGGTTTTTTGTGAGCCCACCTCATGAAAAGTGACACAATCAGTTTGTTAGCTGAAAGGTGGTTTTGCACAGTGGCTATGCCATTTGGCGATACAGGGACGAAAACACATTTTGGGCGGGATGTGGAAAATGACAACTGTATTGTGCATGAGGAGCCATAAAAAATGGCAACATTGAAAATCTGGAGTGAAAATATGAAAAATTGGTGAAGTCATGAGCATGCATAGAAACTGCATAACACACACATCCGTAACCCAATTATTTTTGGGAGTTTGTCAGACACATTTTTAACATAGGCATTTTGGGACCTCCCCTCATGAACAGTGGCGCTGTGATTTTGTTAATCTTTCCCAAAAGGTGATTTCCCACAGTGGAAACACATTTTGGGCAGGATGTGAAAAGTGAAAGCTGTACTGTTCATAAGGAGGTGTGAAAAAATGCCAGTGTTGAAAATCTGGCATGGAAATATTGCAAATTTGCGAAGTTACTAGGGTGCGTGGAAACTGCACGACACATGCTTGTAACACAGTTATTTTATGGACTTTCGGCACCAAATTTTCAGCATAGGCATTTTAGGACCTCTGCTCATGAACAATGTCACCGTCATTTCCTCAAATTGTCCCGAAAACTGATTTCGCACAGCAACCGCGCTATTCTGCGCCAGACGTGCAAAAACACATTTCGGACAGAATATGTAAAATGACAGCTGTACCATTCATCAGGAGGTATGGAAAAATGCCAATTTTGAAAATCTGGGGTGAAAATATTACAAATTCACGAAGTTACAAGCGTGCGTGGAAACAGCGCAACGCAAGCTTGTAAAACAGCCATTTTTGGGATTTTTGTCACCAAATTTGTAATATAGGCTTTTTGAGAGCCCCCCTCATGAACAGTGGCACTGTCACTGGGTTAATCAGTCCCGAAAGGTGATTCCGTTCAGTGACCGCGAAATCACCTTTCGGGACCGAATCCATGACAGTGCCTGAATTCATGAGGAGGGTCTAATAGCCCATGTTGAAAATGTGGTGCCAAAATTCAAAATGGCTGAGATGTGCTTCTAAAGTTAAAAAACCCTATTTATGCCATTATACAGCTTACGGCATTTCTTCAGTTCGCGGTCGGCTTTGAAGAGTGCAGACGTGTTCCTGGTCCACCGAAGATTGTCGCGCTGGACTCTGGAGGTATAGTAAGTATGGGGTGGGGGGTGTGAGGAGACAGGGTGCACAGATGGTGGGCGCGGGTTGCGAGAGGGGGGCAGGGAGACGGTGAGGGACCGCTTTCTTTTTTCACAGGGTTAAAAGAAAACAAAAACATTGCGGGATGGTTTTTATTTTCCAGGGCATTTGGCATGCTGGAGTGGGCTCCCAGAATGCCACCAAGAGTTTTGGGGATGCGAAGCTGACGGGGATTGGGCACCTCAAGGCACAAAGAGTTAGGGGGCAAGAGCTGGGATTTTGGGCACCCCCTTGGCACACAGAACAAAAGTGGGGAGATATTATGCTGACGGGAGTGGGCTCCCCCATCGGCAAAAAAAATGGGATGGGGGACAAACGCCGACTGGGACTGGGCCCCCCATCAGCAAAGAAAAACTGTTGGGGGGGTGCATGATGCCGAGGGAGACTGGGCACCCTCTCGGCATACATTTTAAATGGGGAGGTCATTATGCCGATGGGGAGTGGGCTCCCCCATTGGCATTGTGACAGGAGGTGGCATCAGTCACTGCCGCCATGTTGTGTGCTCATGGGGAGGCATGTTGTGGTCACGCTGCATGAGAGCTTTGCTGTCATTGCAATGGACCTTTTGTTAGATGTGTTGGTCACATTAGGATTCATGATGTCAGCGCCTGCTGCTGGCTGATTGGGGAATGAGGGATGCACCTTCTGATGCATGCCCTAAATTCGCCCAACAGAGACCGCGCCTCCAAATCTGCTACTACTGCAATATGTTGGCTGCGCATGGGCGAGCCAACATAACAAGAAAAAAAACAATGCTAATAAAAACTTCATGTATCCTCCAGTAGCTATCCCTGAAAACTAAAGACAGCTGCTCAACACTTGCACAAAGCTGTATCTCAAACTATAATACAACAGTGGCTCACAACATTCACACTAGGCTGTATGTCTAAATGAGGTATTGAACCACTTGCAGCTCACAACAGACTGCAGCCCCTTACAACTCCAGCATGCTCTCTCACTCTCTCTCAGTATAAAAAAAATAAAAATAAATGACAAAGTGAAACAAATACAAGCATCCTACTATTAGTCTGTGTGTGTGGGGGGGGGGTGAAGGGTCTGGGTGAAATCTCTTACAACCATATTCTACCTAGTAGCAGAGGACTATCTAATATACAGAGGAAGAATATTGCACTAAGAATCAATAAAAAGGCTAGAAAGTAAGCTGTTTAATATTCTTCACTTATACTAATTGTATAATCACAATAATCCACTCTAAGGTGTGGGTTATGCTGAGATTTGCCCCACTTCTGGTTTGGTTTAGTGATCTGACCTCCAGCATCACGATAAAACCACACCAGGTGTGGGTAAATCCCAGCACAACCCACACTCTGTGTTGGGTTATTGCATAAATACGCTGTGCAAACATGCACTAATTTATTATTAAAAGTTACACATGCTGAAAGTGATTCCACTTTTAAGACACCCTCATGCCATGAAATAGCTTGTTTGTCTGCTTGCTCTGCTGGCTGATCCAGATCAGAAACTGCTAACCTGGATTTGATGACATTATGGAGCCAAATAACTCCATGGGGAAGGACATTTCCTGCATGGTAAGCTTTGAGGAGGGAGGCACTTTTTGAAAAGAATAAGGTAATAACACTCCCCGTGTACCCCTAGTGTCAATGGAGTTCTCAAATAATGTTGAAGGGAATGTTCAGCATAGAATGTTGTGTATTACATCCAGCCCATATGGAAAAGATCTATATATTTTAATATCTGAAATATATCCTTGTATCTACAAATATATTTCAAACATATATCAGATATATTCACACTTTTCAGATATATGTTGAGATATATCCTAGATATTCGCAGAATTATCCAGCATATATCAAATTTGGGAAGTATCTTTGATATTGGAGGGGTGGCTAGCTGCTCAGCCATCTGGATGCACTTTCAGAGCACTTCCTAAGCTTTATTCAATAAATTTAAGATTTACAGGATTTAAACTCCGCCTAAAGGAGGAAAACGATCACATACCCAACCAGGCAAGGATTGTGTATAGCCAGATCAAATGTTATTAGAATGGGGCGGAAAACTTCAGATCAAAAAGCCAACTTCTTTGCACCTCATGGCTGGGCCACAAAGGTGCCAACAACATCCTCAGACCTATGCTGAATGAGCCAGCAAGGAAGACTCTCGACCGGCCTCGCTCGATTCTCTGCAACAGGCTCTGCTGGCCCTCACAAAAACAGTCCAACAAATGGACAAGAAAATGGACACATACCACGACCATATGATGGCCGTGGAGAGCAGATTGATGGCCTGGTGGGAGCAGCAACAACCGTTGAGAAGACCTCAGACAAAGCCCTAGCTACCGCGATGACATGTGATAAGGAACAAGCCCTCATCCGTGCTTGGTTGGAACACCTTGAAAACACTGCCAGGGCTTCACACGTTCGAGTGCTTAGAGTTCCCGAGGGCACTGAGGGCGATGACTTGCTCACATTTATGATAAACTGGCTGGCTTAGATTTATGGACTTGAGCTGCAGGAAGTGATTCTCCAAGCTTACCCGATCACCCCATGGAGAGCTAGTGGACAACAAGGGGAACCACGTACAATCTTGATGATCACAACATCATTGGTGATCAGAGACCAAATTCTTCAGGCAACTCGAACCAAGAGAGGAGTTCAAATAGATGGGTCCCGAGTCATGCTATTCCCAGACCTATCCTACGCCACCCAAACAAAATGAAAATGTTTTGATGCACTCAGATGCCGATTTTCTGAGCTGGAGGTTCCTACAAGTATGCTGATGCCTACTTGGCTGCATGTTAATGTGGGAAGGAAAGCCTACATTTATACAGATCCTAAAGAGACT
Organism: Neoceratodus forsteri; assembly: GCA_016271365.2. NCBI lineage: Eukaryota > Metazoa > Chordata > Ceratodontiformes > Ceratodontidae > Neoceratodus > Neoceratodus forsteri. The sequence goes on from CM028138.1 coordinate 428,907,283, forward strand.
GGGAAACTGGTTGATGAGCTGGAAGCAGAAAAGGCAGCCAGGGAAGAAAATATGTCCTTAGACTCAGAAGGAGAAGGAACCTGAAGGACTGCCTTTTTGGGCTCAATTTCTATCTTCACCCAGACCCAGAGGTAACATTGGAATAATGGGAGGTTAAGTCATAGCTTACAAGGTGGGCTGGGACTATGCTACAGTTTTCAATATAAAGGTTTTGTTTCCCTTAAACCCACTAACAGCATGACTTGCAGATGGACTATAGCTAAGTTCAACCAGGGTATTTTATTAATTCTGTTATCAACCTACTGTTTGTTAAAAATATGCTATATCGGCTCCTGTAATTCATATTTGCTGACAAAATGGAGACTGCAATCTTGTTTACGTTTAGGGAATGGACTCATTTTCCTGCCAACTGACCTTTTTAAGTTGATAGAACTATATAGCTATGTTTATGCATGGAGAAAGGTGGACATTGTTTCCTATAAATACTACTATAAGTATTAGAGGAGCAGTCCCCAGCTTATTGAATAATTAAGAGTGTATATCTGACTTTGTTATAAGACTACTGTGGTTTAAAGGCATAAGCAATTTGAATGGTACCTAGTAATTTTAGCTAAAGGGAGTACACTGAGAGGAAATGTATTTATTTTACAAGTGTGGTTTAAACACAAAGGCTTAATAGCCATTTTTCTTTAATCTTTTTAAAGTTTAAAAATATAATATGTACATAAAAGTTTAAGGCATTAGCAGCAATAGCCAATCCGAATAATTCATGGATTTATAGATTTTGTTATTTCCCTACTTCTTGTAACTAATGTAACACTGATTCAAATATCCTAGTGTCAATATTGATTGTAAAACATGATGTATGCTCTGTTCAGGAAAAACATTTCTGTACAGTAAGGTATAAAATTATAAATAAAAAGTAAAAAAAATATTTTATATATATATATATATTTGAAATATATTTTTTGCTATACTATTTCATAATTCAAGTGTTTATTCTTGCAAAGTTGTGTCCATGCATAAAATCAAAGACACTTATTTGTGCATACACATTATTGCAGTTTCTACATATTTTGCATTTTAGGCAAACATATATTTTGAATCTATCCAACATATATATTCTGAGTTAATTATATCTTTTCATTTTTGATTTGCCTTGTAAGATGTTAAATACATAAAAACCACAAAAATATATTAATAACAGAGTTTTAAAGTATACCCATATGGAAAAGAACTATATTTTGTTAATATGTAGACTATATCTGAATTTGCCTAAGTATATCACATATTTCAGTTATAGTTTAGATATTTACAGAATTCAATGAGATATGTCTTGTACTTGGCAATTATATACTAACTGTATATATTTTGTTATACTATCAAAGAAAAGATGTTGTTTTACTTTTTAATGTTTTTATGGACTCTAATGAAAAATGATTATAGTTTTATGCAAGCATAATTTTAATCTGTAATTTCTACAATAAGTGTATTTGAATATATTTGAGATGTATATTCTGAGATATATTTCATATATGTTAAAATGGAATTGGCCTGATATACATCTAGAAAGAATCTGTAATATACTGTAAGAGCTATGTATCACATCTATCTATATACACCACTGTCCTAAAGGCAATGCACTTTAAAATAAACACAAAGAAAAGTACCTTGCACTAATATGAACCCCATGTAAGTCTGCAGCACTCCAAATGAAGCATTTGCTTTAAAAAAATACATCACTGCACCCGGACCATCGGTGAAACCAACACATACAGATGATGCAAGAAAACAGCAGAACAATAAATACAGAACCATAAACTCCAAATGTACAAGTAAGAAAACTAGAAAAAAACTGCAAACATACCTCACAGAGCAAAAATAAAACATTATAAATCTCACTTCTGAGTTACTGACAGAAATCCTGCCCACAAACAGAACTACGCCAATTGCAAGGCATGCAGCTCGAACAACAAAGTGCAACAAGCAATCAAAAAACACACATTCATAAAAGCAACCAATCTAACACCACAACCTTCTCAGTCACAACTTAACCACTCACACTTCAGTCACACAAACTTGCTACTACTGAACAACCCACGGATGTACACCAGGAATAAAAATAACACATACAACATGCCTTATAAAACAATAAAAGCATTTAATAAAGAAAACAAATAAATGATGCCCTATTGTATAAATCACATGCATGATGTGCAGATCATGGGATATGGCAAATATTCTTGCTCCTGCAGAGTGAGCTCTGGATACTCTCACTCGTGTCTTCGGCTCTCATGAGTATCCAGAGCTCACTCTGAGGAGTGAAATATTGCCATATCTACTCTACATCATGTATCCTATAGATATATGTGTGTGTGTATATATATATATATATATATATATATATATATATGTGTATATATCTATATATATATATATATATATATATATATATATATATATAATACATTTTAAATATATGTTTTACATATCAAATACATATGTTTTATAGTTTAAAAATATGACTGGAATATATATTACATATACGTTTATAATATGTAGGCTACATTCTGTAAATATATATTGAATGCACTATTTTTACATACCTTTTTACAGTAAAATATGTATACAAGCAAAAAAGGCAGTTCCAAAATGTAGTGGTGCTCACAACATAAATGTAAACAGCACTCATGGTAAAGGTTAGGCGCATGCACGCACACACACACACACACACACACACACACACACACACACACACAAATCAGGAACTCCAGAAGACAATTCTTAGATTTTCAACCACAAAGTTCATTTGTACAAAAAATAAAAATGTTGTAAAACCAAAGCCAAAAGTAGCAATAGTTTAAAAGAGATCTCCCCACAGGACTGACATTTCATGCTGTCCTCACCTTTTGTTAAAGGAGAACACCATTCCTTCTGCAGCTTTCATCATTCAACTGTAGCCCCCCAATGACAGCAATCGACATGTCCTGAAATTTAGCGTTTCTTTGTAGTAATTTTCTTATCTTAATATTTCAGCCTAGTATGTGTCTGGTGCCTCGCGAACAACCGCGCCATGTTCCTTCTCTGTTATCTGGATTTTTCCTTGCAGTGGGTGGTGTGCGCATTCACACGGTACACTGGTGGCTATAGGTATGCTTCATGTTGTGCTGGGTAACAGTGTTGTCTGTGGGGGTGCACTGTTGTTCAGTAACGCGCCGACATAAATATTAAAGAGAAATAGAAGCCACTGTAAAAATGAAACCCAAAGTCAGTAACCCATGAGTGGAATAGCCATTTCTTTTCAATTTTCTCCACAACAGGACATGCTAATCAAATGGAAGCAATGTTGCAAATAGAGTTCTGGTCATGGTTTGAGAAATGAAAATCTGGCACTGCAAGGTAGTGCGTTTTGGTACTAGTGATACGAGCGTTGATGTGCTGTTGTTCGTATTGACTACATCAAACTGAATGAAAGAAGGCAGAGCCGTATACTTATTATGTCACCCTGATGGTTGCTGACCATTATTTAAGTCGTCTTTCATATTTTGTGTTTCTTGTGTCTCGCAACTCCCCCATCAACGCTCCTACCACGTTTCATGGCCTTCACTCATTTCTATATTTCCCCCATGCACAAGTAAGTATTAATGTCTGACTAAGGAGGCTTCTACTGGGGAAGAAATGCATGGTTGGGGAGGGGGTTGTGGCATGAGGCCGAAGGCCGAGTGCCTACAACCACCCAACCATGCATTAATTACCCAGTAGAAGCTGACTACGGAGGGCATTAATGTGTTTGTAATATGAGCATAAATGTGTTCAATAATGTGTGGTAGTTTCACATATATTAATGTTTAAGAGGGTGGTTTTGTTTTTATAATGATGTTTATTTAATGTGGTGTGGGCAAGATACGTGGTTATATGATTGTATGCAGTGTTTCAGTGTTTGAAGTAAGCTTTATTACAGTCAGATGTACAAATGATATGTCGATATGGTGTTACATTCTGTGTCCTGGAATTGTGCTGATTATTGCTGCGGGGTTTGGTAATGTTTACACTTCTCGTTAGAGTGCCGTTATTTCTGTGCAGCATTCATATCCAGTTGGTAAGTCCCGTAGGTATTGAAATTAACAGTTCTGTGCACCGTGAAGGTGTTGAAGTTGTATGGGGTGTTGCACATTTGCTACGGTGTAGATATTATCGGGCATGTCATTTTCATGCTCTTAGTGTCTGGATCAGAGCTTGTCTTCTGTGTTGCTTGTGTCAAGCGGTATTTTGTCATTGAACTGCTTGGTTTCTGCATTGGTCATGTATGTAGTGCTTGTGCTACTACTGGGGTGTTTGGTATAGGTAATGTCAGTTTGGCACTGTTTCTTATTACCAGGTTCATCACAGTTTGGTTTGGATGTTGGTGGTGCATTTAGAGTTTGATATTGCTGCTGCTGGTGGTTATGCGGCTCTGTCAGTCTTTTTTTAGATGCAGCACTGTGTTTGTCTCTTCAGACATTGCTGTCGTAGGTGTTTCCATTCCATGTTGATTGCACAACTGTTAATTGTGATCTCTGACGTGGATGTTTATCTTGTTGTGCAGTGCTGGTCTCCTGTGGTACGTTACCTGCTAGTATCGTTGACCACTTTTGCCTGTCTATGTCACTGGGAGACCAGTAATTTTGGAGACTGGTCTCGCATCTATGTCTGTTGACTAACATATTTTCTCTTGATGCGAGACCAGCCTCTGATAACATATGTATGGCTGTGCTCCTTATGGAATGGTTTGTGTATCTTGTTGTTAGAGCAGCATCTGTAGATATGTTTGGCATTAGTTGTCCTAAGTAATTCTGCCCCATTGGTTGTTTGCTGTACCAGATCATTTTGTTGTTTAATATGTGTTGCGGGAATCTGAGATGGTGTAGGTAAAATGCTGGTGCATTGTCTGGGCAACGAGATATGTATTCTTTGAAAAGTGTTACCGGGCAACTGGATGAGTGTTTCTGGAAATATAGAACTCCTCGTAGTGCTTGTTTGTTTGGTTCTGTTACTGCATTATGTTTTTTTGTGGTTTCGTTAAAAGTCATAGAAATAAACTCGCCATTGCTGTGTTTTTCAATTATGAATGAATCTTGCTGCAGCTTTCTGAGACCCTCTCTTCCTCGCCGTGCTAAACCGAGCTGCATTTCAAACCATAAACGGGGTACTAAGCCGTATGCTGTTTCAGGGTTTAATTTGTCACAGTGTCTAATACGATGTAAATCAGAATTGGATATTTTTGGATAGTGAGTTGCAGTGTCTTTTCCTGATCTTTTATACTGTTTCATGATTGCGACAAAGACATTGTTTGCTGCGGTAAATTCTGAGTCGTTAGTTATATTTATGTTTCTGTTTACTTCTAGGCTGTTAAAGTATCTATTGAGCCCCCGCTCTTATACCTATTAAGGAGCTGATACTATACTGTGAGCCATCTTCAGCTCATACAGCTGCATAGAAACGGTGCAATAGTCCAGCCAGTGTTGTTACTGGGATAGTATTTATATCAACCGTTAGTTGATTAACAGTAAGCCAGTTCGAAAAAATGCGACATGCCCACCGTGTATTCTTTTGGGTATTTATTTTCCGATTTTTATCTCTCAAGGTTGTGCAGTTCTTCAGTTGTTAGTACTGCATATCTACTAGTAGTAGGTGTGATATCTGGTTTGTTCAATAGTCGTTCTACATGTTTTTGTTTTCTTTTTTTAGGTTTGTCAGCAAGGTGTGCAGCAATGTTTTCTGGATTTCTTTTATCTGAGTTTGCCTGCCTTATCATCGATTGTGCTGCACTCCAGGAAGTTGTGTCGACCCATCGTATAATTCCTTCAGATCCACATATATCAAAGGTTAGTTTGTTTTTCTCCATTCTTAGTTTTTTTCGTAGTTTGTGAAGCGCTATATTTTCTATGACTGTGTCTTTTAAACTGCGTTTCGGTGTGTGTGTTTAGTGTTTCTTTTTTATAGCTGCAATGTTCCGTTGTTTCTTTGTTCAAGGAAGTTGTTTGATGTGTTTTGTTATGGTACGACAAGTTGACCTGTTGACCCGGTGATTAATTCTTAGTTGGAGCGGTCCTTACTAGGGAATTAATCACTGCTCCAAGTCTGATCATGTGTTGTATTTCATCCAATGGCATTTTTTTATTTGTGGTTTTGGTTTGATGCCATGTTACAGCACTATTTAACATGTAACTGAAGTCTGTGTTGCTTTTCAATGGTTCCATGCATTCCCTTTTAGCTTCGAGTTGTCTGTCAGTTTGCTTTTGTTCCCGTGAGCATCTGCATTGCAATTATGTCTGCGGTGCATTTTACCTCTTTAGACATGCCCAAACAGGACACTGACAGCATCAGAGCTGCTGTCATTATCTGCTGACTGCTGTCTGTGTTGTTCAGCATACTTTTGTCAGTACTGGTGATTACTGTCAGTCTGTCATTGTTCCGCCTTTATCAGTGTCTCGTCTGTTCATTTTCCCACTTCAAATGAATGAGTGTATCATCTGTGATATAAGCAACCAATCAAAACTGCTTATTCCTTGTCCTATACTGCTGTCATATGTCTGTGTGCTGTCATCTTGACTTAGTCGTCTGTGTTTTATGTGTATATATCCTTTCTTGTCATTGTCATTTTGAGAAAATGCCTACATGCATGTTTGTCGATTGTGGGAACACCACAGGGAAAAAAAATCATGGTGTGAGGATATCTTTTCACAGGCTACCAAATGATGCTAAGTTGCAGCATGACTGGCAGAAGGCATTGGTCAAGATAGATTATGAGATACTGACCTTTTCTGCCACTGGTAATGAGGTTGTTTGTTCTGTACATTTTAAGCCTGAAGAAGTCAGTGTTTCATTATCCAGTATGACCAACAGTAAGTACTGTATATTTATCCTTCAGTTCTTTTCTTTACTGTAGTCCATGTAATTTTGCTGAGCCTACACCAACCCCCCAATTTCGACACCAACTGCATTTCTGAAAGGTGCACCGTGCCGTACTTTTTTTGGGTGTTCGTTGTCCAGCAACAGATATGGTGTCCTTACACATCAGAGTTCATTACTGTGTGTATGGTACTGCTTTTTCATAACACATGACACACATCACTAATATTACTATACTTCATGTAACAGACACACATTTGCCATGAACGACAACATTTTTCTGACATTTGCATGTGTCAGAATTAAGTTTTGCAGCCACTAGCCAGCCATGGCTTATGACTGGTAAAAACCACTGTCCCCATAGACATTTCCAGTGGCCCAGTTTGTGTACAGTGACATGTTTATGTATCCAATAGAAGCCCACAGTTTTACTTAGATGATAACCTTACTAGATTTATACAAAAATCTACCTTCATTTCTGTAGCGTCCTTTGCCAATGTCTAACACTGTGTATGCAGTGTGTTTGTGTGTTTGACCTCGTGTGTGTGTGTGTGTGTGTGTGTGTGTGTGGTCTTCATTTGCTTTTGTCAGTGTGTATGTTGGAGGGATTGCATCTGTATGTCATGCAGAGGAAGTTATTGTGGATGCAACAAGGTTTGTGTGTGTGGTGTGTCACTTTTGTGTCATCTGATGTGCATGTGTTTGTGTCAGAGGGTGTGTGTGTCTGTGTGTCACAGTGAGGGAATGTATGCTGACGAGGCAAGGTATGCAAGTGTAGTGGTTGGCACATTGCTGTCATGTGCTGTGTGTGTGTGTGACTGTGTGTGTCTGTGTCTTGTAGTTATTTTGTGAGAGCGGGCAAATAAATGTGTGTGTCTGTTTGGGGGTTGGTGAGCACAGTGTTGTGTCTTGTGGTGTGTGTGTGTGTGTGATGGGGTGTGTCTGTTGGTCACAGTGAGGTACTGTGTGTGGATGCTACAAGGCTTGTGTTTTTCTTGTTGTGTGGGATATGGTTATGATTGGTTGTCTTGGTACTATGTATGTGTTGTTCCGAGTGTTGGTGTTTACAAGTGTTGTGGGTGTGATTGAGGGTGGTGTGTGGATGTGTGTGTGTGTATGACTGTGTCCTTTATGCCCACAGTGACTGTAATTATATGCATGCTTGCATGGATGAGTGGTGGTGTGAATGGACCTCTGTGAGCCTTGGCTACCTTGACGTGGTACAGAGGCTTATCACAATGTTTCTTACTCATTGTAACTAAAAGCCAGGCGATTTCTGCTTGGGTGTGTTCTCTCACAATACTGTTGCTGACGTAAAAGTGCTATGTTGTGTTTGCAGTGCAACTGTTATATTATTGTATGCATGTGGGGATGATGGTGTCAGTTGCTGTGGGTGATGCACTGTGTGAGAACACAGCAAGCTGTGTGCGTCTGGTGGGCATAGCTCTCTGTGCTTCTATTTCTGGGATGTAGTGTGTATGTTGGGTGGACTGTGATACTGTGTGTGGCTGCAGCAAGGTATCCTTGAAGTCCATCTTCTTCCAAGTTGTGTAACAGGGCGTGCTTTAAAACAGCTGAGAAGCTGCATGGGATATATTGTATTGGACTAGATATCTGCAACAACTCTCTCTCTTGCTTACATCTGAGGGAAGTTTTCCTTACTTTACAGTCTTACATTGGTATTGCTTTGTGTTTAATTATTTTAGTTTTTAATTCAGGAAAGAGGTTTTCAAAGCTGCTTATCTTGTGAGCATCTTCAGAAGGGTTGAAATAACTGCATATTTGATTTTCCTTTGTGGCTAACTGGACTGTCTACTAGCATTCCGTGACAGTTTGCATCAATATATTTTGAAATAATTTACTGGTAGTGGCTGTGTACTGTTAGATAGCAAAGGCTGCAGTTTGTAATTGGATGCCAGACATAGCCTGAGGTGGGGGAAATTGTCTTCACAAGTCAGGGAGACCTGCATCACAGCCAATTGTTCTGGCTTGAACTTTCCAGCATTGATCAGTTATTATAAACTACTGGTGTGATCCTGTTTCAGACAGAAGTCCATCTTCTTCCAAGTTGTGTAACAGGGTGTGCTTTGAAACAACTGAGGAGCTGCATGGGATATACTATATTGAACTAGATATCTGCAACAAATCTCTCTCTTGCTTACATCTGAGGGAAGTTGTCCTTACTTTACAGTTTTACATTGGTATTGCTTTGTGTTTAATTATTTTCGTTTTTAATTCAGGAAGGGGGTTTTCAAAACTGCTTATCTTGTGAGCATCTTCAGAAGGGTTGAAATAACTGCATATTTGATTTTCTTTTGTGGCTAATTGGACTGTCTACTAGTATTCTGTGACAGTTTGCATCAAATTACTTTTAAACAGTTTACAAATCAGTTACTGGATGTTAGTTGAATTACTATAAAGGGCAGTACTCACCAGGCTGGTGGAGCAGTGGTATCTGAGTGTCTCTAACAGTCACCAATGGTTGTGGACTACCCACCCACCCTTCCCACACCCCAAACCCCAAGTGTGACACTTCCTTTATAGCCAATGTTCTGACATCAATTCCTCAACAGGTCTTGGGGCAGAACTGTCATATTCTTAATAACCCAGCACAGTGCATAAAGGGTAAGTACACACCACAAAAAGAAGAAAAAGAAAAAGAAAAGAAAAACAATAAATATGTGTGTATATATATATATATATATATATATATATATATATAAACTATATTATATATCATAAGGGAGAGGGACATGTGGAGTGGTGCAATGCACTGGCTGTGGGGCAGCAGTTTTCTGGGAGACATTCTGGAAACTGCATTGCTGTCCCATTTGCAGGCAACTTCAGCTCTGAGGGAGGAGGTTGCCCACCTCCAGGCTGAACTGGCAAGGACTAAGGAGGCCTCCCCCACCCAAAGAGCACCACTGCCACAACCACTGCCTCAGAGGTTGCCAAGTAAGAAGAGCCGTTGGACCACAGTGGGTTCTGGGAGGGTGCGGGTGGTGGAACAGAGGTGAAGCCTCCTAGTTGTACCTCTACACAAACCATACGCCAGTCTGGCAGAGCAAGGTTCCTCTATGATGGCACCCTCAGTGGAGACCAGGAAGAATGCTGAGGACATCCACTAGCGAGACCCACAGAAGGGTGGTAAGGGACACAACAGGGGAAGAAAACAGCTTCTGATAGGGGACTCCATTGTTAAAGGGGTAGACCTGGGGGAAGGGAGAGAAGAGGGAAGTAAGGTGCCTGCCTGGTGCCGTGGCTTGGAGGGACAAGAAGTGAATCCTCAGGATTGCAGAAGCAGCATCACAGGAGAAGGAACTAGATATCATTGTCCACCTTGGGACAAATGACCTAGCTAGGCATAGGATCAGTGCAGTGCAGGGATGAAATTGTGGAATTGGGGAGGGGCCTCAAACAGGTAGCAAGCACGGTTACCTTCTCAGAGGTGCTGCCAGTCCATGGCAGGGGTGAGGCTAGGGTACTACACACCATGCAGTTTAATGAATGGTTGCAAAACTGGTGCAGAGCACAGGGCTTTGGCTTCATTGGGGACTGGGGGTACACCTGGAGAGATGAAGGTCTAAACTGGCATGATGGTCTGCATCTGTCCACAAAGGGAACCAAGATTCTAAGTGACAGGTTTAAAAGCTTCCTTGGCAAGCTTTTAAACTAGCCATGGTGGGAGGTGCTAATAATAGGCAGGAAATTTAAAGCCTCCCCCCCCCCACAAAACAAGACCAGTAGTAAGGTAAAAACTGAGGTACAATGCTCAACAGAGGGCAGGACAGGGGTAAATGGAAAAACAGACAAGGGCAAAAAGAGGAGGGATGGGGGAAAAAAGAATAAAGCCAACATTAAATAGAGGGCAATGAGTACCAATGCCCATAGTCTGGGAAACAAGCTTCCTGAGCTAGTAGCTTTGATGGAAGATAAACAATTGGATATTGTGGCAGTCATGGAAACATGGTACACAGAGAACCTTGACTAGGATGTCAACATACTGGGGTACACAGTCTACAGAAGGGACAGAGAGTGGGGAAAAGAGGAGGTGGAGTAGCTCTATACATAAGCGAAGGGATCAAAGCTACAGAACCAAAAAGTAAAGGGGGAGGACAAGAGGTACTCTGGGTCACCTTGGAGACAGGGAATGGCATCACAATCCTGCACAGGGTTGTATACAGACCCCATTTCAAGGGGAGGAAATGGACAAGAAAATGATAGAGGACATTCTCAAAATGGCTGAAAAAGGGGAGATACTGTTGATGGGGGACCTGAATATGCCAGATGTTAACTGGATGACATGTACTGCAGCCACATCCAAGAGCAGGGTCATTCTCAATGCCCTGCAGGGGGCAGGCCTTAGACAGCTAGTGTTGAAACCCACTCGGGAGGGAGCAATACTAGACCTGGTACTCTCAAATGGAGAGAGGATCACAAATTTAGAAGTCAGTAGACATCTGGGAACAAGCGACCACTGCACAGTGTGCTTCACAATAAGCACAACCATGGAGAAGAGCCATACAAAAACAAGCATACTGGACTTTAGAAGGGCTGACTTTGGCAAAATGGGTGAATACCTGAGGAATACACTATCAAATGGCCAAAAAGGAGGGGTGGAAGAACAATGGAGAAAAATCAAAACTTCCATCATAGAGGCTACAAGCCTTTGTGTGAAACAGATAAAGAAAACAAAGTGGAGTAAAAAAACACTATGGTTCTCAAATGAGGCGGCAGGGAAGGTTAAGGAGAAAAAGGCTGCATTCAAAAAGTATAAGGAATCACAGAAGGAGCACGACAGGTAACTGTATCAATTAAAGCAGAAAGAAGTGGGGAAGGCAGTCAGAATAGCAAAAGCCCAAACCGAGGAAAAAATAGCCAATTCAGTTAAGAACGGGGATAATACCTTTTATAGGTACATTAGGGAGCATAGAAAGGTTAAGAGAGGAATAGTGAAGATTAATTAGGGAGAGGGGAGGTGGGCAGAGAGAGACAGTGAAAAGGCAGAGTTACTGAATGAATACTTTTGCTCAGTATTCACAAAAGAAGATGAGGAGGAGTTACCTAAACCAATAGAAGCACTCTGGGTAGGGGGGTTGACACCAGTTAATTTACAGAAGAAAGAGTCCTGAAAGAACTCCTAAAACTCAAGGTGGACAAAGCAATGGGGCCTGACAGGATTCACCCTAGAATCCTAAAAGAACTAAGGGAGGACCTAGTGACAACACTGACCAAGCTCTTTAACAAGTCATGGGAGGATGGGGTGGTACCTGAGGACTGGAAGAGGACAGATGTGATTCCCCTTCACAAAAGTGGGAGCAAGGCAGAAGCAGGAAACTACAGACCTGTAAGCTTGACCTCAATAGTAGGGAAAATGATGGAATCACTTCTAAAAGAAAGAATTGTTGAGTACCTAGAGGCCAGCGGGTTACAGGAGCAAAAGCAGCATGGATTTACAGCAGGAAGGTCATGTCAGACGAATCTAATAGATTTCTTTGACTGGGTGACCAAAGTAATAGACCAGGGAGGGGCTGTGGATATGGCCTACCTAAACTTTAGCAAGGCATTTGACACAGTCCTGCACAAAAGATTGATAATCAAGTTAGCCAACCTAGGAGTAGGTCCCAGGGTGGTAGCCTGGGCAGCCAACTGGCTGTTCAACAGGACACAGAAGGTAATAGTGAATGGAACACATTCCGAAGAAAGGGGGGGTCACTAGTGGAATACTTCAGGGCTCAGTACTAGGTCCAGTCCTCTTTAACATCTTTATAAGTGACATTGCAGAGGGTCTGGAGGGAAAGGTATGCCTCTTTGCAGATTACACAAAGATCTGTAACAGAGTTCATACACAAGGGTGGGGTAGAAAGGATGAGAAGGGACTTGGCAAGGTTAGAGGAATGGTCAGACATATGGCAACTTAGATTCAACGCAAAGAAGTGCAAAGTAATGCACCTGGGAAACAAAAACCCAGAAGAAGAGTACACTATAGTAGGGGAGGTACTAACAACAACAACAAAAATGGAAAGGGACCTGGGGGTAGTCATATCAGATGATCTAAAGGTGGGTAAGCAATGTGAGAAGTCAGTAAGGAGAGCCAGGGGGATACTGGGATGCATAGGAAGGGGCATCACAAGTAGAAAAAGGGAAGTGGTTATCCCTCTGTACAGACAGTTGGTGAGACCCCATCTGGAGTACTGTGTGTAGTTTTGGAGACCTCACCTATGCAAGGACATAGACAGGATGGAAGCAGTCCAGAGGAGGGCAACTAAAATGGTGCAGGCTCTGCATCAGAAACCATATGAAGAGAGAGAGAGAGAGAGAGAGCTTAATATGTATACTCTTGATGAAAGGAGGGAGAGGGGGACATGATAGAAACGTTCAAGTACCTCAAGGGAATCAACAAAGTCCAGGAGGGTAGCATCTTTCAGAAAAAGAGATGTGTAAGAACAAGGGGGCACATATTAAAGATAAAGGGGGGATGGTTCAGGGGTATTGTGAGGAATTTTTTTTTTCACAGAGAGAGTGGTGGACGCATGGAACCGCCTTCCTGGAGAGGCTGTGGGGTCTAAAACAGTGGAGGAATTCAAACATGCATGGAACAGACATAAGGCAATTATAGTGGGGGGTGGGGGTGGCAGGAAGTAGGCTGTTGGTTAACTAAAATCTGCAGCTTATCCAGTAGGTAGGGAAATGGGCAGACTGGGTGGGCCAAGTGGTCCTTATCTGCCGTCAAAGTCTATGTTTCTATGTGTGTATGGTGTGTGCCCACTGCTGTTTAGTGGTGTGAGTGTGTGTGAGGTACTGTGATGGTGGTTCTAAGTGAGGTATTGAGTACTGACACAGCAAGGCGTGTGTGCGTGTGTGTGTGTGTGTGTGTGATTTTAGTAGTTGTGTGAGTCTGTCTGTTATGGGCCAGAGTGCCTAGAATTGTATGACGGATTGCATGCACGATTGCCGGTGTGACTGGACCTCTGTGAGGCTTGGCTACCTTGAAGTGGTACAGAGACTTATCACAATGTTGCTCATACGTTGTAACTAAAAGCCAGCCAAGTTCAGTTGGTATGATTTTTGAGAAAATACTATGGGTGTGGGACCAACTGGCATGTTGTGGTGGTGGGTGGCTGAATGAGCTATCTTGTGGTGTGTGTGTGTGTGTGTGTGTGTGTGTGTGTGTGTGTGTGTGTTTGTGTGTGTGTGTTATTTTAGTACTTGTGTGAGTCTGTCTGTTATGGGCCAGAGTGCCCAAAATTGTATGACGGATTGCATGCACAATTGCTGGTATGAATGGACCTCTGTGAGGCTTGGCTACCTTGAAGTGGTACAGAGGCTTATCACAATGTTGCTCATACGTTGTAACTAAAAGCCAGACAAGTTCAGTTGGTATGATTTCTGAGAAAATACTATGGGTGTGGGACTAACTGGCGTGTTCTGGTGGTGGGTGGCTGAACGAGCTATCTTGTGGTGTGTGTGTGTGTGTGTGTGTGTGTGTGTGTGTGTGTGTGTATGTGTGTACTAACACCATACAGATTTGTATCACGATATGTGTTGTTTTAATGTCTGATGCATATATCCTTGTTTGTGTTACGGATGCTGAACAACAGAAACATCCTCATTTACACGAAGGTTCTGTTCTCTCCATCTTCCAGCAACACAAGTCACAACATCGACAGTCGGAATTGATGTCAGTGCAGGTACTTATCATACCGGTATGCCCCTTGACCTGAAGTCATGATCTCTTTGGTGGAATGAAACAGCCATGGCACTGCTGTAAGTTACAATCACAACTGAGCAGTAGTACCTAAAGAATGTGACCATGTATGGTCAGAGTCCGGTCACACAGTGTTGCAAAGGTGCAGATCACATTACAGTGCATTACTGACTGCTGTTATGCATGTAATTCCATGCCTTGAATATGCTTGTTTTGCTGCAGTTGTGACATTATTATGATGTCAGTACTGCAGTAGAACAACTTGGAATGATGCCACATATTTGCTTTCCTCTATCCAGTGATGCAGGTTTATTTTTGTCCAAACTTGTACTTGAGACATATGAAGGACACTGTGTCTGTTAAGAAATTTTTTTAAATTTGTATTCTCCGTTTTCTGCACTAACTGATTTTGTGTGACTTTCTATGCTGGGACTAAAAGATACAAAAGATTGTGTATGAGCAGTCATACACAAAGAAGGATTTTCTTGTATGTTGAGGTTCCCTTGGTAACAGAGCAACTCTACAGCTGCCCTACCAATGTCATCTGTTACCAATGAAACCTATCGGTACCATTATATCCTGGCTCTGTATGGCTGCTCAAACCCAATCCTCTATACAGTGTGTAGCATGTCATTGCTCTATATGTATATGTATCCTTTTCACAATGCTGTTGTACCACAGTTCAAAGGTCATGGAATGTTATTATACCCTTCTATGGTACACTAGCATTGTACAACTGTGGTCTATGATCTCATGTTTCAGATTCTCACTGACCTAATGAGGTTCCCTATTGATGTCACTGTGACTCTAAACTACACTGTCGCACGACAACATGATTATATAGATTTGGTAATCGAGTGTTGTCTATGTACTTATATTGATAGATTCACACAAATGTCACAGCATAGCAGGGACTTTGTGGCATACTGTGTCTGCCAAATGCCTCTCTGTAACAGTCACCAACAGTCATAGCAGTTTCCTGCTTGATCCCCTTGTCATCAATTTTTGTTTTTCAAAGGCCCTCTTGAATCCATCCACTGTGGTAGCAGTCACCACAGTGTGGTACAGTCTGTTCCAGGGCTCAGCCACTGTATCTGTGATGTTATACTTCCTAATGTTTCTCCACCTGTGCCCACCCTGTATCCATGGACTGGTTAAATACCATTCGACTTTGTTTTGATAGCACCTCTCTTAATTGTATGGGCAGCGTAATGTGAGTACCATTGTATTCCACGACCTGTCTACCCTCAACTTACATAATTCCTACTTTACCTCTTCAACTTTGACTGGGCTATGATTACAAGAACAGAAAATGTTCTCAAGAGTAGTGTATCATGAAATACGACTCTGAGTCCCAACTCTTGTCTGTCCCACACATATCCACCATCGCAGGCCATGCAACCTTTTATATTTTTTTGCCTAAACAGTGGAACTCCCTTTTCCAGAACAGCCCAGACGCCACCCCCCACTTCTCAGCACAACACCCTCCTCAAAGAACACTTCTCCTCTACCTGCACATGCAACTAAGATATGTTGTACAACTAGGGCCTTGCTTCTCCTTTAATGTGACTGTTAATATGTGCTGAAACCACCACCAATGCAGCATGTGATACTGCACCACCACTCACCACTACCATGTCCACAAGATACACACCTTCCTCATCACCCTCTGCTGCGAGTACTGTGTATCTGTTGTCTGAACCTGCCAACACCCACATTCCTTTCTCCTGTTAGTCTATGTAAACTGCCCCATACTTTTTCTCTGGTTAGTAGTCTCCTCACTTCCCTAGGTGAACTGAGCACCCATTACCGGGACTACCCGCTGCTGCCACAGACTAATTCAGACTCATATTGAGTAACTTTGCTTTATGATGATGTGTTAATATTTAAGATTTATTAAGACTATTCATAACTTCAATTTTTTGGTATTCACATTACAGGTACAGACACCACAGTCATCCTCTGTAATAACAGCGACTCACTTTTCTGTACCTCAAGACATACAATGTGAGTCAATTGGAGTTCAGTGCTACCCTGAAATGTGTGACTCTATATGTCAATGGCCTGAGACTCCCAAAGTTGTTTTTAAAGATCACACGTACTTCTCCAAATCCAAGTCCCAACCAAGTACCAATACTGAGCAATCACCAAGCATTCCTGTAATTTCATGAACAACAGAATTGTAAACTTCATTTACTGATATCCATCTATATCCACCTGCAAATACCTCGACACCACAGAAACAAGGTGCCGAAACTGCCACCATGGTACCAGAAGACCTCTCACTCTTTTCTTGTGAAAGCAACAGTGACAAGGACAAAACTCATTTCTTGTTTATCCCTTCCAGTGACAGCGATTCAGAACTGGATATGGACGACAGTGTTGATGAGTCTATAAGTTCTGGTCATGGTGTGGTGACGGAGTTAAAGTATCTTGTCTTTCGCAGTTGCCAGTTTTTTCTATTATTAGTATGATTGTCTGCCAAGTTTGTAATCTGTAGATGATGATAACAGACAGCTGCTTGCGTGGTTGCATGTTAATAGTCAACATGTGCTGCCAAAACAACCACACATTCATATGGAGGTCACAGCCACTCGTTAGCAAGATAGGCGCTGGCAATCTTCTATTGTCCTCCTGTGTATTGTTTAGCGGGAATGCATATGCACGAATCTCACAATTTTTCCATTTCTTGTGCATGCCATTTCTGGGGGAGACACAGTACAATAACTTACAGAAACAATACCTGTTCCCTGTAGTCAACAGATCATGGCAAAATGTGAAACAGAGAAATGGGAACTCCTGTCGGGAAAATCAATTACAGCAGTCGGGGATGGAAGATGTGACTCCCAGGGCACGGTGCAAAGTATTGCACGTATACGCTTATGGACATGGACAGCAATTCCATGATAGAGTCATCTTTGGTGGAAGTATCAGAGGTTGCAAACTCAAATTGCATGGAGAAGGAGGCATTCACGATGTGCATGCAAAGCGTATTGGATGTGGGACTACATGTGCACATGGTCGCAACCGACAAGCATCCACAAATCAGCTGCCTGATGTCTAAGGGTACCACATTCCTGGGAGTCACTCATCAGTATGATATGTGGCATATGTGCAAGTCTATCATGAAGAAACTCACTGCCAAGTCCAAACCCAAAAGCTGTGAGAAACTAACGGGTGGATTTGTTGAATCTTGAACCATTTTTGGTGGTCCGCCAATACATGCCACGAGAACAGCACCCTCCTGAGGAAGAAGTGGATATCAACCTTGGAGCATACAGTCAATATTCATTCATGGCATGCAGCCCTTGAATACAAACAGTGTGAGCATGGCCTGATCATGCCAAAGGAGCGCCAAACTACTGAGTGGCTGAAGAAGGGGGAACCAGCTTATGAAGCAATGAAGAGTGTCATGCTGGATCCACGTCTGTTGAAAGACATGGAAAAAATAACTCAGTTCTGTCACATGGGAAACCTTGAGGTGTTTAACTCTCATCTGAACAAATACTGCCCCAAGATACAGCACTTCTCTTTTCAAGGGATGACCGCTTGCACACAATTGGCAATGCTCGATTATACTGAAAACCAAAATCTGCCTCAGGCTGTCATAAGGACAGGGAAAAGGAAGGGTCAGCCAAGGCATAAATTTGCATTCTCAAAACAGACCCATCAGTGGGTTGTCAAAATTGTCACGGAGGCAAAAACATATAAGTATGTGTCACAGCTATTCAGTGACGTCATTCCAATGCGTGAAGGAAGTCTTACTGATATCCCCCTTCTACACTCACCAGACCTTCCTGCAAACATAGCCTCCATTAAACGACCTGCAAAGGAGGAGCTGCTGCATAAGCATTACTCAAGATTCAAGGATACTTGAAGAAAAAAGTGAATATCAAATTGATGTTCTTTGGTTTCATACTGCCAACTTTGTAACATGCTATAAATGCATTATGCTATTACAAGGCCTAGTCTAGAAACAATTTTGGGTCCTGAATGGTATTCATACTGTCCATGTTACTCTGAAAATCATTGAGCTTGATGATAGACTGTTGTAAACATTGATAATACCATCACCTTGATTTGGCACTGAGTTCTTTAGCCTTCTTTTCTTTTTTTTTTAATCTCTGTTTATTCCCCCCAACACCCCTCCAGCTCTGGTTCCTTAGGAGTCCCCATGGAGTAGACCCCTGCTATCCACCTTACCTGGTTTGACCTGATCCCCACATGGAGCCATGGTTTACCCCTGGGCAGGGACGAGGTGGGGCCCATACACCCCAAACACTTCACGTCTCGTCGATTCAGGCAGCCAAGCAGGTGGAAGCACATTAGGGCTAGCTCTAGAGCTCTGTCTCCTGAGAGCTGGAAGGCTTTTTCTCTTTTTCCTTGTGGGCATCGAGAGTGCCCTGACATCAGGGAGAAGAGTGCTGACGTCCGCAACATCCTCAGCACTGCTTCTGCCTCAGTGCTTGCTGTGCTCCAGACCTCCACCTGGGGCCAGTCAAGCACTGAGATACTGTCCCCCCTCCCTCCTTGGAGAAGATGAGCTGTCCCTGGGATACTCAAGCCTTCTCCCCTGGCCGGCCCTCCAGCTCCCAGGGCTTGTTCCCAAACCCAGGTCGCTGCTGCCGCAAGTGGAAATTCAACTGCTGCACCAATGGGCCATCTTAATCTCCTTTTCATCAGTATGTGTCCCTTTCTCCAGTAAAACACATCACATAATTGGTGTGCTGTACAACACTCATGAACTACTAAGCATAATTAGTCCAAAGCACATTGCGATGGGTGTTATGTACAGCAAAATCCAATGTCTACTTCTGCAGGGCCACTGAAAGTGTTCTATGTGATGGTTGAATGTGATATATCCCTCTATGGCCCACTACTAGGGGTTTGAATAATGGTCGAACATCATGTCTCCATCCCCCAGGGCACACATTGTTGGCGTTCTTGACAGAAATAACAGATATCTCCCTCTCATTTTTACAGTGACAACTTGATGTCTACCTCCCTGTCCAGTCCAAGGTGTCTGTTTGATGTGAAAACTTGTCACTCACCTGCCCACTTACAGGGGTCTCCGTCATGGCACTACCTGACATCTCCCTCCAGTGACCACTGAAATGCCTCTCTTCTTGGCACAGTGCAATGGTCTATGTGATAGCCACACTTGAGTTTTCTCTCCCCAGGACCAGTATGTCTTATCGTGTTGCTTTGTGATGGTAGAAGATGGACAGCTGCTCATCCAGTGTACCACTGTCTACTTCTAATTTATTGACTTAAGTGCAAGACCTCAACCACCTCCCCATGTTTGCCACAGCCTGCCTGTAGTACTTGATGGCACCCCTCAAACTCTCCAACTCTCATTAGCTGCCTAATCAGTGCATGCACCCCATGTGTGTGTATGCATGCCTCTGCGAGGCATGCATCAATCCATGCTTTGTCTACCCCCAGACTGGCCAGCATGACTGAGTAATACCTTTTTGTACTAAGATGAGGATTGAACAGCAAATATGTTTTTAACTGTTCATGTTTGCACCACACTTTATAAGGTACATAGTTTTAAAGTTGAAGGATGAAATTTGTATGTCTTTCAACAAAAAACATTTTATGTTAGTATTACATAAATGTTTATTTTCTCCGCAAGAAATATCCTGATGTAGTAATACCTCTTTGTAAACATAGATTGGTAAATGAACATAATTATGTCAATGTGCCTTGTAGTCAGTTATGATTAATTACTGTAATTATTCATTGCTCCAGTTATGATCCACTATGGATTCTTCCCCTACTCTGTCTTTTGTAGCTGATAGCTTCTTCTTTGGTTTTTGGCTCCAGAATATATCACATAGCATTTCTTGTCCTTGAACACCAGCTGGCAAGTGTTGTACCATTCCGCCACTAGTGCCACATCCATTTACAGCTCATGCCACCTCTATGAGTCATCTAGTACTGCTCCAATCTTGTTGTCATCTGCAAATGGACTGATGCTGCTGTTGGTGCCTATTGAGGAGTGTGACTGGAAAATCCCAAAGTACACTGCTCAAAGTACAGAGCCCTGTGGCTCCCCTACCACCCAACATGAGCAACACATGGTTGTGGTCACTCAATGCCAGTGGCTCCACCAGCATCAGGTTCCCTGCCTCCACCCAGAATCATTTGTTCATCTCCCCATTACCTCTCTCTAATGTCTTCCATGGAGTACATGTTCAGTGTCCTCAACCTCTCCTCATATGCCTTAACCTGTTGACTGGCTATCATCTTTGTAGCCATCCTCTGGACCTTCTCTAGCAGGTTAATGACCTTTTTTCAGGTGTGGGCACCAGTACTGAACTATATACTCTGGATGCAGCCTTACCAGTGACCTGTAAAAAGGGCAGTATAACCTCCTCTCTCTCTTACTACTGACCCTCCCTAGATATGCATCACAGCATCTTGTTTGACTTTGCTTCCACTTTCTTGCACTGCGTGGAGTGCTTCAGGTCACTAGTGATCATCACTCCCAGGTCCTTCACCTCCTGTGATACAGATACTTGGACTACACACAAGTAGTACTCTGTCCTCCCTCTCTAGCTGCTGTGGACCTGTTCTGTATATCACCTTCCACCCTGTTATCCTCACTCATTGAAGCCCTAACCACTTCAGTGACTCTAACAGTGCCCTCTGGGCTGAGAGTAATCTCTTCCTCACCATCCTTGTCTACATGGTCCTCCTGATTAATCTCCTCCAGTGTAGGAATCAGTGAGAACCTGTTGATTGACACTTCCACCGTGGTGTTATATCTCACTGGCATACTATTAAGCAGCTTGCATTTTGTACCAGTTCTAGGGCCATTCCTGCCCCAGTTCCACATCATTCTCCTCCACCTTCATTCATCTGTACACAGTGGTTTATGAGGTGGTAATATTGATCCAGTTCACACTCCCCACCCCCAACCAACCTTTCCATGTTTGCCTGCAGTTTCATTCTGATGTTATATGTTTACTTCTTAAAATGTTGTTGCTGTTGTAACATGTTTTGAATTAAAAAGTAATAAGTACATAACTGTTCCTCTTTCAGAACAATGATTTATAGATGTGGCTGTTAAATATTTAAATTTGTTTCATTTTTATCAAAAGTTGTAACAGTATAGTTTAGTCAGTGGTTGACTCTGCTGCTTTTCACAAAACTAACCTTTTAAAAAATCAGCAAGGTTTTTTTTACGCAATATCCAAATGATACAAGCACGCTATTCTGAAGTAACCGACAGCTCCAAAAAAAAAGAAAGTAGGGCATGGAACATCATGCCCATAACAGTTAACAATGTGCTACAACAACTAAGTTTTGAAAACGTTGTGTCTTGTCATAATGCATAGTAAAGAACTGTAATGAACAGCAACTGTTGATTTTGCTATCAAGCTATTGTGAGTTGAACTCCTCCAGTAACGAATTGGCCAGCAGTTCGTCTTCATTCTGTTCATCTACCTCTCAAAAACCTTTGTAGATACCACTAGCCTTTGGCCACTTTGATCTAATGGCTGTAACTGCACATGCAGGGATGACACGGTGAATTTTTCTGCCAAGAATATCATGTACCCAATGAGTATACTGAATGTATGCAGCTAACCTCATCGGCCTAAACATGGGAGCAAAAACAGTCAGTAAAACAGTAAGAAATAATGCAAAAGTGTTATAGTTGTCATAATAACATTATCTTGCAAGTAGAGTCACAGTACACAGACGGATGTCAACTGTATTCTTGGACGTATGGGAAAATGTACAGCAACAACACAGCATTTCTATACTGTGCATTAATGCATGCCTAAGTTGCGTTTGTGACTCACGGAGTGGATGAACAAGTACCTTCAACCATTTTTGGAAGTGCATTAATGGATGGTATACACATGGCGCCAGAATCCGTTACTGCAGTATTACACAATTGGGTTGTGCAATCACACACTGGCTAACTGCCACCTGTTACCTGTGATAAGTTGCACCATATATCAATGTGAAAGTGGGCCAGTCACAAATGAGCCACATGATAAACTCCACAGAGATCATTGACAGCATGGAAAGCCATGAATGGGAAAGATGGCAACAGGCGGCAAGATGCAGAATTGATGAGTCTACTACCCGTGCCCTTAAACTCTCTGCCCAATCACTATTACCACCCTCACCAAAAAAAAGAAAACAAAAGGAAAATAAACAAATTAAACATCACAGACTGGCAGTGTCATTCAACAGGGCTACCTCGTAAATATAGAGGAAAAAAAGAAACAATATATTTTCAAAACAATAGCAATCAGACAATAGCAGTCAGGAATGGCACAACAATACTGTCCATGCACAGTACCACCACATCCCCAGCATCCAAGGATAATTATTCATAGAGGTGCAATAAAAACTGTTAAAATAATTCAAAAAGAGGAAAAATACATTTCTATATACTATTTCTCCATCTGCCGATCATTGCTCATAACAGAACAACACTATCAATAATTTTTAAAGAAAGGAATGTACAACAACATTACAATACCTATTAGGCGCTGGTGTTGCCTGTTGTGGGTGTCGATAACAGGCGCAGATGGTGATGAGTGCTAGCATACTACAAATGGGTCCAAGCAACCAGGAGTAAAGTATGGATTTTGTGTGATGCACGTCACACCATCCAGCTTGTCTCCCAGCTGATGACCAACCTCATTGCAGCACAGGCACTCCCTGATACTTGGCATAATGGTGCAGTTGCCGCATGTGCACCAATTAAGGCCATCAAGGTGACTTTGCAAAACTTCTGCCTCCTCGTCAGATGAGTTGGTGTCATCACTTGATGAATCACTTGGTTGCTGCCTCTGTGGCTGAAACATATACGGCTGTGGCAAATGTAGGCTACGCTCCCTAAAAATGGACTGTTGAACTCTGTCCTGTCTTCTTTTTTCTTCCACTTTAAAAAATCTTTTGCAATAGTACCCTCTTATTTCTTCTACTTTGTATATTTTTTTCTATTATCCTAGGTAGGCCACCTAGTATAAAACTGTACTATCTACTTCTGTACTTCATTTCTATTCTCTAGTGTTGTCTAAAACTTTTACTTTTGGTTCATACCCCCCCAAACTCCAAAGAGACAAGGAGTTGGTAGTTGAAAGAAACTGTACAGTAAGAGAAGTATGTATGTCCTCGGACATAATAATCAAAGAAGATTATTGTTTGAAAATGTTCTAGTTTATGTGGTAAAGCAGACTAATGAATAAAGATCTGTTTATACAAAAGGCAGGATCCTGGAAAAAGGTATGAAAGTATATTGCCAGAGGTAATATAAGAAAGTATTAAATGAATAAAGGAAGCAGTTTTGATTTGGGTTGCTGTATGTACTCGGGGCAAAGCGATGTCCGTTTTTGCAGCCACCCGAGTAAAGAAATAATAAAATGTTTTGTTTGCTTCTCAGTGCATGCAAACCCTGTAAAGTGAATATTATGGAATTTAGTTACAGCTTTTATTTGCAAGCTCTGTTAAATGCCGCAGAATACATAGGACAGAATAAATAAACCAGAGAGGTGGGGTGGCAATGGAAATTACAGCCACTGGCCTGAAAGGAAAAGTGAGAAGAAAACTTTCACTTTTCAGTGTGAGTCACGCTGCAGATGACTAACGCAGGAGAAAACTGTTTTACACTTCCTAGGAGTCACCAGAAGGTTGCTATCCTTGCTCCTGACATACCTGTCAGGGTAGCATGCCTCCCAACAGAAGAATTAAAATAAATAAATGGGCAAGGCAAGGAGGAATTGGTGGCTGAATGAAAGCAGGAGTTTACAATTGCAACTGCTGCCCCTGCAAAACCTAGGAAAAACAAACTCACTCATCCCCAAAGCCAGTAGCAGGGATATATTAAAGGATGCCCTGACAAACCCAGCATGCAAAGCATTATCTTTGAGTATAGCAGACTTTGTAAAATGCAAATGGGAAAGAAGAAAACTTGAACGAAAACAGAAGTAAATTCTAAAGGGAGTAAACTAAACCCTCTGTTATTCTGTACAGCCTGAACATAAAATAGCGTGCTCTTGTTTATAACCCGGTTGGTTTAAAAAGAAATGCAGCAGGTTTTTAGCCAAGTAGAAAATCTTACCTGAGCACTTAGAAACAAACAGTGCTGTTTCAAGCTTGCAGATCTTAGAATGGGGATTTCCTTAAGGGATTAACGCCCTCTGCTGTTCCCTTTTTATATGGGTATCTGATAATCCCCTGTCACTCAGATGGTAACCAACGCTGTCACATCTGGATTGCTAGGTAATTAGTTGCCTAGTTAACTCTAATACAGGAATAAATGTTTTATCTTTCAGTTTACTATGTAAATAGAAACAGTATTGGAATCATATTGAATTAAGTAAGGATTTAAAACACTTGCTGCTGTCCAAACATTTACTAAAGGCTCACAAGAGCAGGTATACTGTTAAGGGTGTAGTCAGGTGACCATGGCCCAGGGGTATAAAGATCCTCCTCCACTGTTCATTAAGCAGATGAGCCTTGACAGTGAGACAGAGAGGTCTACAGTGAGGTAGACTGAGAATTCAAGAAGAGTAATACAGAAGTATTTAGACCATAGCAATTCTATGGCCTTGTTACTGTATTTAAAATCTATTGAAAGAAACCACTGAGGGAACAAGTGATCATTGGTATTGCATGTTATTTTCCTGACTTAAACATTATTTTGGTTGTTCTAATTTCTTGGTTTATTCTTTTCCTTTTTGTACATACATTTCTGTAAATAAATGTCACATTCTAATGTGTTTTAAATCTTGGAAGATTGCCTTGTCTGCATTATTTCCCATCCTCTGTGACATATGGTGTGAGAAGCAGGATTTGGTACTGGTCGTCTTGTGAAACGAGGGAGAGACCAGTGCTAGACACCAGCCCTGGTGTCCAGACTTATAGCGGCAAACATTCAAGATGGCACACAAGTTGGAGTCTGTGGATGCCCAGGAATTGAAGGAGGAAGATGGACCACCAGGATTGTAGACCCGCACCCCGACATCAAGGATGGGAGAGAAACCTATACCAGAGATGATGTGGACTACTGGAGGTGGTG
The DNA here is from genome assembly GCA_016271365.2 of Neoceratodus forsteri. Lineage (NCBI taxonomy): Eukaryota > Metazoa > Chordata > Ceratodontiformes > Ceratodontidae > Neoceratodus > Neoceratodus forsteri. The sequence goes on from CM028138.1 coordinate 428,932,932, forward strand.
GCCTGGGCCAGGCACCATGGGAATGTAGTGGATCTGAAAACCAGGTGGCAGACCTGATACAGTTCATCCATTTTCTGAGTGGGCGATGGTTGGCAGTGGATTAACAACAGAGAGCATTGAAAAATTGATACCAGGTGTTGCCAGAGATGACCCATTTGGTGGAACCTGATGTTGCTGCAGATGTCCAGCAGCCTTGGCACCAAGAAGAGGAGGGCTCACAGATGGAGTCCTTGTTACTTTTATTGCCAATTTTTCTTGGCTGTTATCTGGAAGAGGACTGCCAATGAAATTATTGCAGCACACTACAGAGTTTGTGATTCCTGAGCTCCTGATGTTCCCAGGCTGTTACTGGATTGAGGATGAAGGAGGAGATAAGTCCCCAGGTAAGGATAAGACTGTTACTGGACTTGTGCGTACTGGGGTGAAGACTTCAATCAAGCATGAAGAGGCCAAGATGGTTGAAGGGACTTGGGGTGCTGATACTGATAGAGATGCCATTGCCAGTACCCTGTGTACTGACTGGGGGAAATTGCAGGCAGGGGATCCTGACATGGCACAGTTAACGACCTATGTTTTAGTACAGGAGAGTGGCATGGGTACCAGTGGTATGGGAGTGGAACCATTGTGGTGGTTTGAGCAGAAACAAGGAACACTGTATCATATGAAGCCCAACCCCCATACTAGATGGGTAGATGCCAGAGTAGTGGTGCCCCTAGCCTATAGAGAGGAGGTGATGGAGAAAGCTTGCTCCAGTCACTCTAGGCCACTGAACCATGGGGAAATCATAGCAAAAATAACACCCTTTTACTATTGGTCAGGAATGTACCGGCAGATGGCTGTCTATCAGAAGGCTGGTTCTGGGTCCGGCAGGTAGAGGTAACGGGAAGGAGAGTTGGAGGAGTAACCCAAAGGGTAGAAGGCGGCAAGAAATGGCACCCTTGGAAGAGGTGGAGACTCCCACGCAGGGCAGAAGGTGCAAGGTGGTAACAGATGGCTAACGCTGGTGTACCTCTGTATAAATTGTATAAATGTGGTAAGGAATGATATCCCAGGGCTATGAGAGGAACCGGCTGTTTGCTTTCGGCTTGGGAAGTTCTTAATCTGACTGGAGGTGTTTGTTGAGACTCACCTGGGATAGGACACAAGGGCAAGGGCAAAGGAATACCCTCTAGTTTTAATAATGAAAATCAAAATGAAAAGTATATAATGAAAAGAAATGTCTAGGCTATTTGAAATGGAAAACACGCCAAGGGTCATAGGGATCAGGTATGGGATGAAACCTATGAAGAGGCCCCAGAAAAAGGCTTGGTATGTCTAAGTGGGGATGGACTAGGATAGTGTCCCTTCCAATTGAAGTTTTTTTTTTTTTCTCTTAGTGCTGGATTATCCAGCTACCAAAATAAACAGCAAGATAGAGAAAGCCAATATGCAACTTTTTCTTTCTCTCCTTCAGTACATGGGACTATAGCTGATTGTATATGTGTGTATATATATGCACTAGGCAGATTCTAGTAATGTGATAGCCCCAGGGTATAATTAGTGAGTATCATCTTTGTAAAATAGCTGCCTTGAAGGCAATACTAATTAGCGACCCTGGGGTGGAGCTTCAGGTGAGGGTAGGCGGAAGCTCTACACCCTTCCAGGGCACTGGTTGGGAATTTGAACCCCATTTTTTACGTTGATTGTGCGCATGCGCAAGAAACATATTGCGGCAGCTTTCTCCACAAGCAGGTTGTGGAGGCGTGGCACTCTTGTGGCTAATGCCCCCACAGCCTGCAAAGGCTTGTCCTACTTCCCCCAATGCCGTGGCATGCTTCTGCTGACACTAGTTCAGCCAGCGTCCCACCAACTTGTGACAATTTAACCGCTGCAATCAGGGGTCACCTCGTCATTGCAGCGTAAGCCATCCGCTGCAGTGAGTGAGCGACCCGTCATTGCAGGGTGGGATCTTTAGATAGTGATATTGTTTGTGAACATGGCGGCGGTTTGCCGCCGTGTTCTCAAACAGTATTAACCCCCCACATGTTTACTTGCCGACAGGGGCCCCAATCCCATGGCTTCACTGCCCAATGTTTTGTTGCTGATGGGGAGCCCACCCCCATCGGCATTATATAAACCCCTCCCCACATATATTCTCTGCCGACAGGGTCCCAATCCCCATCTGCATAATATAGCAAGTCCCCCCTTTCTTGTGTGCTGGCGTGGGTGCCCAATCCCCCATTGGCTACTCGGCCCCAAAAAGCAGACTCTGTTGGCATGCTGGAGCCCACCCCAGCATACCCATGTACCAGTGAAGAAAGAAAAACGCCCAGCGATGTCTTTTTTTTACCCTGTAAAGAAGGAACGGTCCCTCAGCAGTCTCTGGCACCCCCTCCCACAATCCGCACACACACCCTGCGCACCCTACCTCCCCACACCCCATACTTACCTCCGGAGCTTGGTGCGACGATCTTCAGTGGATCGGGAACACGTTTGCACTCTTCAAAGCCGACCGCGAACTGAGGAAATGCCGATATGCTGTATAATGGAATAAATGTTTTTTTTTCAACTTTAATGCATATCAGCAATTTTTTTGAATTTTGGCACCAAATTTTCAACATGGGGTTTTTGGGACCCCTCCTCATGAATTCAGCCACTGTCATGGTGTTAATCAGCCCCAAAAGGCGATTTCGCAGTCACTACGCGGAATCACCTTTTGGGACCAATTAACAAAATGACAGTGCCAGTGTTCATGAGGTGGGCTCTCAAAAAGCCTATGTTGCAAATTTGGTGGATTAATTCCAAAAAAATGACTGTTTTACGAGCATGCATTGCGCAGTTGCTACGGACGCTCATAACTTTGCAAATCTGCAATATTTTCATAGCAGATTTTCCACACTGCATTAGTTCACACCTCCTTGTGAACAGTACAGCTGTCATTGTTTACATCCTGGCCGAAATGTGTTTTCGCAGTTCCGGCGCAGAATAGCACGGTCGTTGTGGGAAATTAGTGTTTGGGACAGATTAAGAAAATGGCAGTGACACTGTTCATTAGAGGTCCTAAAATGCTTGTATTGAAAATTTGGTGACGATACTCCATAAAATGACTGTGTTCCGAGCGTGCATTGCGCAGTTTGCACGCACGCTCGTAACTTTGCGAATTTGTAATATTTTTACTCCAGATTTTCAATATTGCCATTTTTCCACACCTACTTATGAGCAGTACAGCTGTCATGTTTCCCATCCTGACAAAAATGTATTTTCACAGTTCCGGCGCAGAATAACGCGGTTGCTGTGGGAAATCAGTGTTCGGTACACATTAAGACAATGACAGTGGCACTGTTCATGAGCAGAGGTCCTAAAATCCCTATGTTGAAAATTTGGTGACAAAACTCCATAACATGACTGTGTTACAAGCGTGCGTTGAACTGTTTCTACGCACTCTTGGAACTTCGCAAATTTGTAATATTTTCACGCCACATTTTCAACAGTGGCATTTTTTCACACCTCCTTATGAACAGTACAGCTGTCATTTTCCACATCTTGGCTAACATATGTTTTTGCACTCCTGCCGGAGAATAGCATGGTCGCTATGGTAAATCAGTGTTTGGGACAGATTGACATCGAGCGGGTGAAAGGGAGGAGTGACCAAGCTCAACTAAGCTCTGTCAGGACTGCTGCGGATTTGTTTGTGGACAGAAAAAGGCCCCAACGCAAGAGCCCAGTACAAAAGGGCAGTCTGCAGCACTAGGTGAAACAGAACGAGAGAGCGAGTGAGGGAGGGGGAGTGAACAAACTCGCCGGAGCGCTGTCAGGACTGCTGCGGATTTCTTTGTGGGCAGAAAAACGCATCAATGCAAGCAGGGGCCTAGTACAAAAGGGCAGCCTGTAGCGGTGGGAGAAACAGTACTAGCGAAGTGAGACAGGGGGACTGAGTGAGCTCAACGGAGCTCTATCAGGACTGCTGTGGATTTCTTTATGGGCAGAAAAAGGCACCAATGCAGGCAGGAGCCCTGTACAAAAGGCAGCTTGTAGCACCGGGACAAACAGAATGAGCGTGTGACAGAGAGAAACTGAGCGACCTCCACGGAGCTCTGTCGTGACAGCTGCGGATTTCTTTGTGGACAGACAAAGGTGCCAACGCAGCCAGGAGCCCCATACAAAAGTGCAGCCTGCAGTGCCAAGAGAAACAGAATGAGCGAGTGACAGAGAGGTAGTGAGCGAGCTCAATGAACTCTATTGTGACTGCTGTGGATTTCTTAGTGGGGAGAAAAAGGCGGCAATGCAGGCAGGAGTCCAGTACAAAAGGCCATCTTGCAGCGCTGGCAGAAACAGAATGAGTGAGTGAGAGAGGGGGAGTGAGTGAGCTCAATGGAGCTGTGTCAGGACTGTTTCAGATTTCTTTGTGGCCAGAAAAAGCCGCCAATGCAGGCAGGAGCCCAGTACAAAAGGGTAGCCTGCAGCGGTGGGAGACACAGAACGAGCGAGTGAGGGAGGGGGAATGTGTGAGCTCAACGGAGCTCCATTTGGACTGCTGCAGATTTGTTTGTGGGCAGAAAAGGGCAGCAATGCATGCAGGGCCCCAGTACAAAAGGGCAGCCTGCAGTGGCGGGGAAACCATAATGAGTGAGTGAGACAGGGGGAGGGAGTGAGTGAGCTCAACGGAGCTCTATTGCAACTGCAGCAGATTTCTTTGTGGGAAGAAGAACTCAGCAATGCAGGCAGGAGCCCAGTAGAAAAGGGCAGCCTGCAGCCCTGGCAGAAACGGAATGAGTGAGTGAGAGAAGGGGAGTGAGCGAGCTCAATGGAAATTTGTTGGGACTGCTGCAGATTTCTTTGTGGGCAGAAAACAGGAGCCAACAAAGGCAGGAGCCCCATACAAAAGGGCAGCCTGCAGCTCCAGGAGAAACAGAATGAGTGAGTGAGACAGGGGGAGGGAGCGACCTCAACTGAGCTCTGTCGGGACAGCTGTGGATTTCTTTGTGGGCAGAAAAAGGTGCCAATGCAGGCAGGAGCCCAGTACAAAAGGGCAGCCTGCTGCGCCGGAGAAACACAATGAGCTAGTGAGAGGGGGGGAGTGAGCGAGCTCAATGGAGCTCTATCGTGACTGCTGCGGATTTCTTTCTTGGCAGAAAAAGGTGGCAATGCAGGCAGGAGCCCATTACAAAAGGCCAGCATGCAGCACCAGCAGAAACGGAATGAGTGAGTGAGACAGGTGGAGTGAGCAGGCTCAACAGACCTGTGTCGGGGCTGCTGCAGATTTCTTTGTGGGAAGAAAAAGCCGCCAACAGAGGCAGGAGCCCAGTACAAAAGGGCATCATGTAGCGCCAGGAGAAACAGAATGAGCGAGTGAGAGAGGGGGAGTGAGCCACCTCAACGGAGCTTTGCTGGGACAGCTGTGGATTTCTTAGTGGGCAGAAAAGCTGCCAAAGCAGGCAAGAGCCCAGTACAAAACACCAGCCTGCAACACCGGGACAAACAAACTGAGCGAGTGACAGAGGGGCAGTGAGCAAGCTCAACGGACCAACGCAATCAACATTCAGCATTGACAAATGCTTATTTTTCTCTGTTTTGATCTTATACTAGACCTTATAGCTAAATAGTTTCTATATGGTGTAATGGAAGTGCAAGTACATTTGCATGAAAATGCAGGTTGTCAGACAGACATGGGGCCATGAAAGAAGTATCATGAATATGACTGTAGTAATATGAATGTTTGTTGAAGCCCCAGGGTATATTTTAAGAAAGAAAGATGTATTTCAGTATTGTATTACGGTGTCATTATTTCTAATGTTTTGTTAAAGGGATCCTGGGGTGGAGCTTCCATAGTGGGTGGGAGGAAGCTCCAACCAACCCCCCCACCACCTTAGTGGTATGGAATTATTGGGAGGTTGTCAAACCAGTTTATTAGGAATACTGGTTTGTTTTTGAAGAGGAAGGTGTGTGGCAAATGTAGGCTACACTCCTTAAAAATGGACTGTTGAACTCTGTCCTGTCTTCTTTTTTCTTCCGCTTTAAAACTTCTGTTGCAACAGTACCCTCTTATCTCTTCTACTTTGTATATTTTTATTCTATTATCCTAGGTAGGCCACCTAAGATAAAACTGTACTATCTACTTCTGTACTTCATTTATATTCTCTAGCGCTGTCTAAAACTTTTACTTTCGGTTCATCCCCCAAACTCCAAAGAGGCAAGGAGTTGGTAGTTGAAAGAAACTGTACAGTAAGAGAAGTATGCATGTCTTTGGACATAATAATCAAAGAAGATTATTGTTTAAAAATGTTCTAGTTTATGTGGTAAAGCAGACTAATGAGTAAAGGTCTGCTTATATAAAAAGGCAGGATCCTGGAAAAGATATGAAAGTATATTACCAGAGGTAATATAAGAAAATATTAAATAAATGAAGCAGTTTTGATTTGGTTGCTGTATGTACTGGGAGGCAATATCTGCTTTGCAGCCACCCGACTGAAAAATAATAAAATGTTTTGTTTGTTCCTCGGTGCATGCGAACCCTGTGCCCGAGCTGTTTAAAGTGAATATTGTGGTATTTAGTTACAGCTTTTATTTGCAAGCTCTGTTAAATGCCGTAGAATACATAGGAGAGAATAAGTAAACCAGAGAGGTGGGTGGCAATGGAAATTGCAACTGCCTGCCTGAAAGGAAAAGTGAGGAGAAAACTTTCACTTTTCAGTGTGAGTCACGCTGCAGATGACTTGCGCAGGAGAAAACTGTCTTACACTTCCTAGGAGTCACCAGAAGGATGCTATCCTTGCTCCTGACATACCTGTCAGGGTAGCATGCCTCCCAACAGAAGAATTAAAATAAATAAATAGGCAAGGCAAGGAGGAATCGGCGGCTGAATGAAAGCAGAAGTTTGCAATTTCAGCCACCACCCCCGCAAAACCTAGGAAAAACAAACTCACTCATCCCCAAAGCCAGTAGCAGGGATATATTAAAGGATGCCCTGACAAACCCAGCATGCAAAGCATTATCTTTGAGTATAGCAGACTTTGTAAAATGCAAATGGGAAACAAGATAACTTGAATGAAAACAGAAGCAAATTCTAAAGGGAGTAAACTAAACCCTCTGTTATTCTGTACAGTCTGAACATAAAATAGCGTGCTCTTGTTTATAACCTGGTTGGTTCAAAAAAGAAAAGCAGCAGATTTTTTAGCCAAGTAGAAAATCTTACCTGAGCACTTAGAAACAAACAGTGCTGTTTCAAGTTTGCAGATCTTAGAATGGGGATTTTCTTAAGGGATTAGCGCCCTCTGCTGTTCCCTTTTTATATGGGTATCTGATAATCCCCCTGTCACTCAGATAGTAACTAACTCTGTCAGTTCTGGGTTGCTAGGTAATTAGTTGCCTGGTTAAATCTAATACAGAACTAAATGTTTTATCTTTCAGTTTACTATGCAAATAGAAACAGTATTGGAATCATATTGAATTAAGTAAGGATTTAAGACATTTGCTGCTGTCCAAACATTTACTAAAAGCTCACAAGAGCAGGTATACTGTTAAGGGTGTAGTCAGGTGACCATGGCCCAGGGGTATAAAGATCCTCCTCCACTGTTCATTAAGCAGATGAGCCTTGACAGTGAGACAGAGAGGTCTACAGTGAGGTAGACTGTGAGAATTCAAGAAGAGCAATACAGAAGTATTTAGACTGTTGCAATTCTACGGCCTTGTTACTGTATTTAAAATCTATTGCAAGAAACCACTGAGGGAACAAGGGTTCGTTGGTATTGCATGTTATTTTCCTGACTTAAACATTATTTTGATTTTTCTGATTTCTTGGTTTATTCTTTTCCTTTTTGCACATAAATTTCTGTAAATAAATGTCACATTCTGGTGTGTTTTAAATCTTGGAAGATTGCCTTGTCTGCATTATTTCCCACCCTCTGTGACAATGGTCTAATGTGGCCAGATGCAGCAGCTGCACTGTGAAAGATATCCCTACAGATCTACGTTGCCTCACTGTCACTGTCGCTGGAAGTACTGCTGCTTTCCTCAGACACATGCTCGCTGGACACAGTGGCTATGGTTTCTATAACAGAATCATATACGGTTGTCAAAATATAGTACTCCTAACTGAAATCCGAAACAAATGATTGCATTTAAATACAGAAATGCCATTCCATGCATCCACACACACACACACACACACACACACACAAGATAGCCCCTTCAGCCACCCACCACCCCAACATGCCAGTTGGTCCCACACCTATAGTATTTTCTCAGAAATCATACCAACTGAACTGGCCTGACTTTTAGTTACAATGTATGAGCAACATTGAGATAAGCCTCTGTACCACCTCAAGGTAGCCAAGCCTCACAGAGGTCCATTCACACCGGCAATCGTGCATGCAATCAGTCATACAGTTCTGGGCACTCTGGCCCATATCGGACAGACTCACACAACTACTAAAATCACACACACACACGCACACACACACCCACATGCCTTGCTATGTCAATACACAGTACCTCATTCAGAACCACAGACACAGTACCTCACACACACTCACACCACTAAACAGCAATGGGCACTACGCCATAAACACATGCCTTGCTGCATCCACACACCAGTACTTAAAAGTTTCTATCCTGTCCACCCTCTTCCTCCTTTTCTCAAGATGGGGTCTCCAGAACTGGACGCAGTACTCCAGATGGGGTCTCATGGTGATGGCTCTCCCTATACATCCCAGCATCCCCCCAGCCATCCCTACTGCCTTCTCACATTGCTTGCTAACCTTTGAGTAATCTGATATGATTACCCCCAGGTCCCTTTACATTTTTGTTGTCTTTACTACCTCCTCCCCATTGTGTACTCTTCCCCTGTGTTTTTGTTTCACAGGTGCATTCATTTGCACTTCTTTGCATTGAATCCAAGCTGCCATATTTTGTAACATTCCTTCAACCTTGACAAGTCCCTTCGCATCCTTTCCACCCCCCCCGTTGTGTATCGACCCTGTTGCAGATCTTTGTGACATCTGCAAAGAGGCATACTTTTCCTTCCAGTACGTCTGCAATGTCACTTATAAAGACATTAAAAAGGACCGGACCCAGTACTGAACCCTGTGGTAACCCACTACTAACCCCCCTTTCTTCAGAGTGGACTCTGCGTACTATTACCTTCTGTGTTCTGTTGTCCACCCAATGTTTCACACAAGCTACCACCCTGGGACCCAGTCCCAGGCTGGCTAATTTATTTATTAATCTTTTGTGTGGGACTGTGTCAAATACCTTGCTAAAGTCCAGGTAGGCCATGTCCACAGCCACTCCCTGGTCTACTACTTTGGTCACCCAGTCAAACAAATCTATTAGATTCATCTGACATGACCTTCAGGATGTGAATACATGCTGCCTTGTGTCCTGTGTCCACTGGCCTGTAGGTACTCAACACTTCTTTCCTTGAGAAGTGATTCTATTATTATCCCTACCACTGAGGTGTAACTGACAGGTCTTTAATTTCCTGCCTTTGTCTTGGTCCCACTTTTGTGAAGGGCAATGACATCCACTCTCCTCCAGTCCTCAGGTACCACACCATCCTCACATGATTTGTTAAAAAGGGTAGTCAGTGGTGTCACTAGTTCTCCCCTTAATTCTTTTAGAATTATGGGGTGAATACTGTCAGGCTCCATTGTTTTGTCCACCTTCAGTTTTAGGAGTTCTTTCAGAACCCTTTCATCTATGAAAGGACTGGAATTGACCACCCTATCCAGAGTACTTCTATTGAGTGAATTAGGTACATCCTTACATACTTATTTCTGCTCAGTTTACTCTAATAACATCGGAAATAAAACAACTAATCTATATAATAATAATATAGGAACCCTTGAATTCACTAAAGAAGAAATTCTCCAGCAAATCCAACATTTAAGAGAAAACACTGCACCAGGCCTAGATAATATTACATCAAAAATTATTGAAAATAATGAAAGATTCTAGTTGGAAACCATTGAAAATACTATTTGAAAGGTCTATAAATCAAGGTGTTATTCCATTAGACTGGAAAATTTCCAAAATAACTCCTATTTTTAAGAAAGGAATTGAGACTGAAGTGTCTAATTATAGGCCAATAAGTCTAACTTCTATACCTGGTAAAATCTTAGAGACCGTCATAAAACACAGAATCATAGAGCATCTCAATAACAACCCGATATTTGACTTAAACCAACATGGTTTCAGGAAGGGTAGATCATGTACCACCAATCTGATAAGTTTTTATAACAAAATCAGTAAAGCATTGGATAAAGGAACGCCAGTAGACGTGGTCATGTTTTTATTGATTTATTTATTTATTGAAGAGTTTCACCAGGAAAGTTACACTGAGCAGAAGCTCGTCTCATGGATGTTTGATTTTAGTAGAGCTTTTGGTCTAGTTCCACACTGGGCAATCAGTGAAAAACTTTCTAAATATAAAATAGACTCCTATATTATAAGATGGGTGGAAAACTGGTTACAAAATAGAAAACAAACAGTATCAATACATGGGCATCTTTCAGTTGAAGGGTTGGTAACTAACAGTGTGCGACAGGGGTCAGTTATTGGACCTATCTTATTCCACATTTTCATAGCAGATTTAGATGACAACATAAGTAATGAAGTAATAAAATAGGCTGATGACACCAAATTGTGTGCTCCTTGTAATTCAGTTAGTGCTAGGGAATCATTAAAGAAAGATATAAATACTATTGCAGACAGGACAGTAACCTGGGGAATGAAATTAAATACAGAAAAATGCTATATTATTCATACGGGTAAACAGAATGAACAACACGTTTATCACTTAAATGGAGTACTTATACTACAAAGAATATCAGAATGCGATTTGGGCATTACCCTAGATAATCAATTCCTGTTTAAAGAACATCTTACAACAGTTATTTCTAAGGCAAATAGGGTTATCATGTCTATTAAAAGAAATATTAAAAGTAGAGCACCGGAAGGTTTGCTCCCCTGTACCTATCATATGGTAGACCATTATTGGATTTTGGTAGTCAGGTGTGGTCCCCTTATGTAAAAAATTATATAAACAGACTTGAAAAGGTACAACGACGCTACACAAAATTACTTCAAGTAATATCAACTATAAAACATGATAGTTATTCAGAAAGATTGCATAAGGTAGGACTACATAGTTTGGAAACAAGGAGGCAAAGAGGGTGTTTATTACTTTATTATGACATTATGAATGATCCATTGTTAATGACCAAAATGAGTATTGCATATAAAAATGACTTTCTCAGTGTAAGAGGTCATCCTCTTCAAGTAAAAATAGATAGATTTAAAAGAACTAAAAGAAAAAAAATGTTTTACCTTGTGAACTGCAGACTTGTGGAATAGACTACCATTGGAAATAATATTAAGTCCAAAGAAACAGCAATTCAAAAAAAGTTTGGATAAGTACATCTCAGAAGGGGGAAGTATGGAGTATTTTATACTTTCATAATGGAGCTATTTGTGGGCTTCAGCCTTTTTTTGCTCCTATCAACTAAGTCAAACTAAATCAATTCTCCTCCTATTCTTGGGTGAATGCTGAGCAGAAGTATTCTTCAGCATCATGGCTTTTTCACTGTCCCTCTATGCCCAGCCACCATCTCCTTTATTCAGCCTCACTATCACTGTTTGCCTTCCCCTATTCCTTCTGCTTTAAAGAGCAGCTTCCTACTATGTAAGTAGCTGCCAGCCCCCAGCCTGTACGATGGCAGACCTGCTTAGGAGTCATCTGATGAAGTCTGGCTAATACATTCCATATTGATTAAAAGATACAGCCCACATAACCTTTTTTTTCAACATGCCTGCAAAAAACAGACCGAGTTCCCGGTTGAGAAACCACTCCTCCACGTCGGCCCACACAGCCCCATTTTGTGATGTCACAAAACGAAGGCTTCATGAGTGCACCCCATTCAGTTCTATGGGGCTGATATTTACACATAGCTGTATACCTTTTCCTGTTGGGATTTCAATAAGTCAAAGCGATCGATCAACTAATAGGGTCCAGTTAAAGAGTAGCTTCCTACACCACTTCCATACACCACAATGTTCTCCCCCCCCACCACCAATTGTCATAGCAGGCTGATTTCATTTCTGTAAGTGAAGTGCATATTACATAGAATATGCAAATCATGTGAGTGAGACTGCGGTACCTCATCCGAGTACATTTTGTGTGACCACACCGGCCATCTTGATAAAATGGAAAATAAGGAGAAATGCTGACAACCGTCATGTGGGGGGTGGCGGGACAACTGGAATACATGTAGTGAAAGCACCTCCCAAAGAAGCGGTGGCATGCAACATTGCATGACACCGAAACATTAACTATTTCTTTTGGGACACCATGTAAGACATTTTAAAAGCAAAATGATGTCAGAAATGAATTGCAACTGTGGGTACCTTGTCACAGTGGATTGTCAACACACTGCTAGTCCCAGTATGTGCCTGAGGGTGGGTGAGGGGGGCAGTGTGTACTACAGAAAACTATTGTCCAACAGCATACCAGGTGTGCTGAAAAGCTGGCACATGGCAGAGCAAACTGGCAGTAATAAAAGAAACTTTAAGTATAGGAAAGAGAAGGTAAATGTCATCACACACACAAACCACTGCATAGAAGAGGCAATGAAATGGCAGCCATCCGATCTATTGTACACTGCTATTACTTTTAGTCACATTGTGTTCAGTGGTGGTGTGTGTGGATGTTTTCCTTTGTTTTTCGTTGTGTTACTACTTCAAGGCTCCCCTGAGATATGACAACTTTGCATCAGATATGCTGTTGTAGTAGCTCCACCACACAAACTGACAGTGCTACAAATTCTGTGGAGACCCTCCAGTGCAACAAGGGTCCACAGTTCAATCCTTTTGTAACATCATATTCAATTTGAAAAGTAATGACATGGATGCCAAAAAAAGAATGAGGCCAGTATTGCGGTTCATGCAATATAGCACCCAGAGCTAAAATCAGTTTGACACCATTTAAATTTCAAATCTACTGCTCGGAACCCTGACATACCCCACCTTGCTTTTGCTATGGCGGGCTGATATTAGCATCTAACCCTATGTACCACATATCAGGAACATGCCATAACACAACATGCGGGTGCCAGTGCTGCCTGCTGTTTGCCCGTGACACACTTGATCACATCTCAGGGGCTGGTACCATGTATAAATATTGTGGTACTATTCCAAGTACTCTTTGTAATGAAATATCTCTTTTTTTTATATGACAACCTTGTGAGTGGGCAAATAAAACTGTGGTCTGTGTGAGGTTCTCGTACACCGTGTATTCCAGAAGTCTCACCTCGGTACCTTGGGATATATACCAAAGGGAAGGGGGGGGCAACTGAAATACATGTAGTGAAAGCACCTCCCAAAGAAGCAGCAGCATGCTACATTGCATGACACCGAAACATTAAGTGTTGGTTTTGGGACACCGTGTCAGACATTTTAAAACCAAAATGTATTGTGGAGATCCTCCACTGCAACAAGGTTCAATCCTTTAGTAACATCAACATGAAAACTAATGAAGGAGGAGCTGCTATTAGTGAACATGTCCTCCACCCCCTTCTGGACTGCAAGCTCTTGGCAGTATCCACTCCGCAGCCTGGCAAGACATGCACATTTGATGCAAGCACAGGGATGGGCAGGATATGACCTGAAATGGTGCTTGGGGAGAATGAGAAAGAGAGAAGCAAGGAGTGCAGGCCAAACTTCATCACAAACACTTGTGCTAAGCTTTCAATTGTACAGATCAAGTCATTGTGCTCATCTCATTCAGGGCATGTATACTTGCTATCTGGTAAAAAAAAGACATGATTAGCATCAACACAGGCACAAAGGTTGTTCTTCTTTTAAACACAGTCCCACGTGAACTGATCACTTGTGCTTATGTAGTTTTTATGGTACAAAGCCCTCAGGCCAGTGATAGACACACCTAGTAAACTTGACTCGCCTCACTCCCTTTTTTTCTGACACCAAAGAAGGTGGAGGATGCTTTCCAGCAAACCTGTGGCTTGTTCCTAAGTACTAGCTCTTTCAAAAAATTCGGCATGAAACATTAATTTAAACAAGCATTTGTCAATGCCGAATGTTGATTGCTTTGGTCCGTTGAGCTCGCTCACTGCCCCTCTGTCACTCGCTTGTTCTGTTTTTCCCGGTGCTGCAGGCTGCCCTTTTGTACTGGGCTCCTGCCTGCGTTGGCACCTTTTTCTGCCCACAAAGAAATCCATAGCTGTCCCAACAGAGCTGCGTTGAGGTGGCTCACTCCCCCTCTCTCACTCTCTCATTCTGTTTTTCCTGGCACTGCAGGCTGCCCTTTTGTACTGGGCTCTTGCCTCTGTTGGTGGCTTTTTCTGCCCAGAAAGAAATCTGCAGCAGTCCTGACACAGCTCTGTTGAGCTCGCTCACTCCCCCTCTCTCACTCACTCATTCCATTTCTGCCAATGCTGCAGGCTGGCCTTTTGTACTGAGCTTCTGCCTGCGTTACCACCTTTTTCTGTCCACAAAGAAATCTGCAGCAGTCACAATAGAGCTCCACTGAGATCGCTCAGTCCCCCTCTCTCACTCGCTTGTTGTGCTTCTCCTGGCACTGCAGGCTGTCCTTTTGTATTGGGCTTCTGCCTCTGTTGGCACCTTTCTGCCCACAAAAAAAACTGTAGCAGTCGCGATAGAGCTCCGTTGCGCTCACTCACTCCCCTTCTCTCACTCACTCATTCTGTTTCTCCCGCTGCTGCAGGCTGCCCTTTGTATTGGGCCCTCTGCATTGCTGCCTTTTTTCTGCCCACAAAGAAATCTGCAGCAGTCCCAACAGAGCTTCATTGAGCTCGCTAACTCCCCCTCTCTCTCTCGCTCATTCTGTTTCTCCCACCGTTGCAGGCTGCCCTTTTGTACTGGGCTCCTACATGCACTGCTGCATTTTTATGCCCACAAAGAAATCTGCAGCAGTCCCAACAGAGCTCCATTGAGCTCACACACTCCCCTTCCCTCACTCACTTGTTCTGTGTCCCCCGGCACTGCAGGCTGCCCTTTTGTATTGGGCTCTTGCCTCTGTTGGTGGCTTTTTCTGCCCACAAAGAAATCTGCAGCAGTCCTGACACAGCTCTGTTGAGCTCGCTCACTCCCCTTCTCTCACTCACTCATTCCATTTCTGCTGGTGCTGCAGGCTGGCCTTTTGTACTGGGCTCCTGACTGTGTTGCTGCCTTTTTCTGCCCACAAAGAAATCTGCAGCAGTCATGATAGAGCTCCATTGAGCTCGCTCACTCCCCCCTCTCTCACTCGCTCATTGTGTTTCTCCCGGTGCTGCAGGCTGGCCTTTTGTACTGGGCTCCTGCCTGCATTGCTGCCTTTTTCTGCCCACAAAGAAATCTGCAGCAGTCATGATAGAGCGCCGTTGAGCTTGCTCACTCCCCCGTCTCACTCGCTCATTCTGTTTCTCCCACCGTTGCAGGCTGCCCTTTTGTACTGGGCCCTGTGTGCATTGCTGCCTTTTTCTGCCCACAAAGAAATCTGCAGCAGTCCCAACAGAGCTCTGTTGAGCTCACTCACTTCCCCTCCCTCACTCGCTTGTTCTGTGTCTCCCGGCACTGCAGGCTGCCCTTTTGTACTGTGCTCCTGCCTGCGTTGGCACCTTTTCCTGCCCACAAAGAAATCTGCAGCAGTCCCGACAGAGCTCCGTCGAGCTCGGTCACTCCCCCTCTCTCACTCGCTCAATCCTAATCTGTCCCAAACACTGATTTCCGATAGCGACTGCAGTATTCTGCACCAGAACTGTGAAAACATATTTTGGCCAGGATGTGAAAAATGACAGCTATACTATTCATAAGGAGGTGTGAAAAAATGGCAGTGTTGAAAATCTGGTGTGAAAATATTACTAATTTGCGAAGTTACAAGGGTGCGTGGAAACTGCACAACGCACGCTCGTGACACAGGCATTTTATGGAGTTTCATCACAAAATTTTCAACATAGGCATTTTAGGACCTCTGCTCATGAACAGTGTCACTGTGATTTTCTTAATGTGTCCTGAACACTGATTTCCCACAGCGACCGCGCTATTCTGTGCCGGAAGAGTGAAAACACGTTTCAGCCAGGATGTGGAAAATGACAGCTGCACTGTTCATAAGGAGATGTAGAAAAATTATAATGTTGAAAATCTGGAGTGAAAATATTGCAGATTGGCGAAGTTATGAGCGTACGTAGCAACTGCACAACGCACACTCGTAAAAGTAATTTTTTGGATTTTTCCCACCAAATTTGCAACATACACTTTTTGAGACCCCACCTCATGAACACTGTCACTGTCGTTTCATTAGTCGGTCCCGAAAGGTGATTCCGTGCAGTGACCATGAAATCACCTTTTGGGACTGATTAAAGCCATGACTGTGGCTGAATTCATGAGAAGGGGGCCCAATAACCCCATGTTGAAAATTTGGTGCCAAAATTCCAAAAAATGCCTGAGATATGCAAAAAAGTTGAAAAAGACCTATTTATGCCATTATACAGCTTACCGGCATTTCCTCAGTTCTCAGTTGGCTTTGAAGAGTGCAGACGTGTTCCCAGTCCACCAAAGATCATTGCACCAAACTCCTGAGGTAAGTATGGGGTGAGGGGGGTGTGGGGAGGAAGGGTGTGCAGTAGGTGGGCGTGGGTTGTGGGAGGGGCCAGGGAGACTGAGAGGGACCGTTTCCTTTTTTACAGGTTTAAACAAGAAAAATGAAACATTGCAGGACTTTTTTTTCTTTGCAGGGGCATTGGGCACATTGGGGTGGGCTCCCAGCATGCCACCTGAATGTTTGGGGGAGCTATAGCTGATGGGGATTGGGCACCCTGTCAGCACAAGGCATTGGGCTCACTGGGGTGGGCTCCCAGTGTGCCACCTGAATGTTTGGGGCTGTAGCTGACGGGGAGTTGGGCACCTCCGTTGGCACATATTCAGTGCTGGGGGGGGGGACTAGAGCCGAGGAAGATTGGGCAACCCCTTGGCATAAACTGACTGTTTTGGCAGGGGGGACCATTATGCCGACAGGGAGTGGGCTTCCCCGTCTGCAACCTGAACTTGTGCGGGACTGCAGCTGACAAGGATTGGGGCCCCCGTCGGCAAACACACACTGTTGTGGGGGGCACATGCTGTCGAGGGGGATTGGGCACCCCCTTGTCACTGGGGGATCACTAATATTGTTTGTGAACATGGTGGCAAGCCACCGCCATGTTCACAAACAATATTATGTACCAACTTCTGCCCAGCAATGACGGGTCGCTCCCTCATTGCAGTAGAATGGCTGATGCTACAATGACGAGGCAGCCCCTGATTGCAGCGGCTGAAACACTTCAAGGTGGTGGCACACTGGCTGAACTAGTGTCAGCAGCAGCATATCATCCCATTGGGGAAAGTGGGCCAAGCCTTTAAAGGCTGTGGGGGCATTGGCCACAACAGTGCCACGCCTCCACAATGTGCTTCTGGCAAGCTGCTGCAATATGTTTCTTGCACATGCATGCAATCAACATAAAACAAGGCCTCATTTTGGGATACAGACAGACAGCAACCATAATGGCAGAAGGGGAAAACAAAACAAACTACAAGAAATACACCACACAACACAGCAAACTGAAGTATGCATCCATTGTTTACTTTTGTGCAGACAGACTGAAAAACGAGACAGGGAAACACTACAGATAACATTAATTTACTCTTTATTTGAAACCCACTCACAGACAGTAAAGTGGGAAAAAGCAACAACAGGTCAGCAGCTGTGCGCGCTCACGGTGAAAGGGCGTGACAAACGCAGGCACACTGATAACTATCCTCAGATGCACTTACTCGAAAGGCACTGCCCCGAGAAGAGATGCGACCGCTCACATAGGTGTAATTTGAATGCGGAGTGCGGCACCACACAACATGGCCGCACAGCCTGGAGAGTGCCATTAAGTTTCATTAAGCTTAATTACTAGGTTTACTAGGTTTATTTGGAAAAAGGAAGGCTGAGGCCCATCTAGATTTTCCCCCACATTGTGTGGGCACAATTTAAAAGAAGTGAGTCTAGGTTAACCAGTTGTCGAGTCCCTTTTTAAATGCTTCGATATTGCCAGAATCTACCAATTCTTGCAGTTATTTATTCCATAGTCGAGACGCCATCACTAAGAAAAAATTAAGTCTAAGATTAGTTCTTGCCTTTGGCACAATGAGTTGCTTGGTGTGACACCTAGGAACAATTCACCTGGTGTCAGGAACGAGCCCACATTTATTCATAAGATCTAAATTTTTTTATAACTTGTATGTTAAAAGTAGGTCCACTCTAATTCTTCTACTATGTAAAGAATGTAAGCCCATAGCAGTAAGTTTTGATTGATAAGGCATATTTGCTAATCTTGGGACCATCCTAGTTGCACGTCTTTGTATTCTCTCCAGTCGATCAATATCTGACTTATGGTGAGGGCTCCAAAAATGAGACCCGTAATCAATAAAGGGTCTGACACAAGTTCTATAAAGAGTAATTATACATTGTTCGGTTTTAGTGACAAAGGAGCGCTGAATTTGTCTGAGTAACCCACTAGTTCAGTTGGTCACTTTTATACAGTGGTCAGGTGGTGTAAGTTTTGAATTAACTAATATACCCAGGTCCCTTTCCAAATCAGTGGATTTCAACAGAGTATTATTAATATAATATTTGTTTTTAGGGTTATGAGACCCAAAATGCAGAACCATGCACTTTTCAGTATTAAATTTCATCTTGTTGTCAATGGCCCATTTTTCAACCTGCTGCAAATCTAATTTGAGTGAGTCAGAATCTAATTGATTATTCACAGAACCCCCAAGCTTTGAATCATCTGCAAATTTGGATAGCCAGTTCTTGGTGGTTATTTGCATATCGCTAATGTAAATGCAGAGCAGAATTGGGCCCAACACAGAGCCCTGCGGAACCCCACTAGTAACTTCACCTAGATTGGAACAGCAGCCATTTAAGACCACTCTCTGAGATCTATTGGTCAACCATGCACTTACCCAATTGACTAGTTGGTAGGAGAAACCCAAGGATTCCATTTTTTTTAATGAGGTTACCATGTGGGACTTTGTCAAAGGCCTTGCTATAGTCCAGTAAAATAACATGAAGCTGGCGTTTATTGTCAAGGCCCTGACTAATATTATTATAAAAAGATAACAAGTTTGAAGTGCAAGAATGACCATTTCTAAATCCATGCTGTGTGGTATCATCAATGTTAAGTTCTATCATTTCTTTTTCAAGAAATTATTTTATCTTTTTTTTTCATAATTTTACAAATAATCGAAGTAAGACTAATAGGGTGATAATTCTGAACATTAGACTTACTACCTTTGTATGGATTGGGGTAACAAATGCTGTCAACCAATCAGCGGGGATTTCTGCTTTATAAAGAGATTTATTGAAAATTATTTCTAATGGAATAGCTAATACCTCAGCAGTTTCAATAAGGAATCTAGCACTGGTCTGATCAGGTCCAGGGCTTGTGGTTTTCTTTAATGATTTAAGAAGTGGGATAATATCTGAAACATTAATGCTATATTTCTGGGTTGATTTCAAATGAGGCCCAGAACTTTTTATAAGGGGATGGGAGCTTTTTATTTGTAGTGAAAACTGAATAAAAGTATGTATTAAAAAGGTTGACCATATCAGAGTCTAACTGCATAGGAGTACTGTTATGAGTAGGAGGCCCTACCATACGTGAATTACCCTTTTTATTATTTAAATAAGAAAAAAATGCTTTGTATCCGTCTTTTTTATGAGACAATTTAAATTCAATTTTCATTTTGGCTTGCTTAATCATATATTTCAATTTATGTGGCAATTTTTATACTCAGAAAAACCTACACTATTGCCCTTATATTGACCAGATTTGAGTTTTTTAAAGAGTTTTTTCTTATTATTAATTTGTGTTCTAATGGATTTATTCAGCCATTTGGGAATCCTGCCTAATTTATTATATTTGTTTTTTATGGGTACATATTTGTCTTCAAGGGAATGAATTACGTTTTTTAATGAGATCCATGCCTCATTAGTTGCAAGTCCCTGGAAGGCCTTTTCCCACTGTATATTACTGATTTTATCAATGATGGTATTAAAATTAGTACTATCATAGTTTTTATATGTTGACTTGTTTTTTAAACTATAATGATCTCCCAGTAGGTCAAACAAAATTGAATAGTAGTCACTGTTCCCCAATGGGTCCAACATTTGGATGTTGGAGAGTTTATGGCTCACGTTCATAATAAGAAGATTGAGAATATTAATTCCTCTATTAGGGGAAGAGATGAGTTGCGATAGACTATTATCTGTTAATGCTGACAAAAAGTCAGTATCCTGTTTACTTTTACTTGTATTAGTGGACCAATCGATGTGTGGCATATTGAAATCTCCCAGTATTATTACATCCCTATGATCGGAAAAATGAGCAATATCATTTAACAAAGCATTCTTATATGAAGAATCAGACATCGGGGGGTTATAACAGATGCTATTAATTATTTGAGGAAGCCCCTTCAACTGAACAGCCACCCAAATGCTTTCAGAATTATTTCGAGCTGGAAGTTCATAAGAGGAGATATCCTCTCTAATATAGAGACAAACCCCACCACCCTTCTTATCCACTCTATTTTTATGGAAGAGTTTATAGCCTGATATTTGTTGGTTCCACTGAGAATATGAGTCCCACCAGGTTTCCGTTATTGCAATTACACCCACATTTAACAGTTTACTTTTCGCTTCCAATTCCAATAATTTGGAGATATTTAAGAAACGGGCATTCAGGGACAGAATTTTAAAAGTTCTAAAGAGCTGGGTATTGGAATTAGTTAGAGACATGGGAAATTTTCCATTCTCCTCCTTTTTAGTCAGTTTAAATGGGTGTTAATGATGTTTAATAGAGATTTTCCCAACATAGTGCTGCCTCTTCTGCTAAGATACAGACCATCCCAGCTATAAAAAGGAGATTTGTCGACAAAGTTTTTCCAATGTGTAATACAGGGAATATTCTGACTGATGCACCATTTCCGTAACCAGTCATTAGTTTGTTTGATCTTAGAAGTTATTGATTGGGTAGCTCTAGGGATAGGTAAAATCTCCGAAAAACAAACAGTACACCCTTTATCCACAAGTAAGTTGTTAAGTGCAATAATGTCTTGTTTCAGTTTATTTTGGCTTGTGCTGTGTATATCATTTGCACTAGTGTGTATGATGACAAAGGGATTTTGGCCAGAATTATGTAAGATGTCAGGAATCATAGCAGTAATATCAGATATATTTGCCCCCCTAATACTAGAACAGGTACGGTTGACTTTGTCGGGATTGCAGATGGCCCTTTCCAAATGTTTTATTACGGAGTCACCAAGTACAAATATCTGTTTAGGTTTTACCATTGGGATGGGGGCAATGGGATGGCTAGTAGAGGGGTACTGCAGAACATGTTGTTGTATTAATTAACTTGGAGGCTGATTTAGGTGATGTTTGGTTAATCTGGGTGATAGATGAGGAGAGGGTTATATCACTTAACATTGGCTGTGGATCAGAGTCTGCTAATAAAGGGGAATCCTGAAGATTCTTGATAGTCATAATACCCATTGGTTCAGGATTTAAAACTTTAATAGTATTCTGTGTAAGGCAAAACTCAGGGCTGTCTGTGGTGTTGGTCTAGTCCTGAGGATCTTGATCATCTAGTGACTGAAATCTATTGTGTAGAGGAAGCTGAAAGGGATGATGGTTTTGCCCCCCTCTGCGCTTGGTTTTACAGTTTGTAACCAAGGCAAAGTCATCTGCAAGAGACTGGGGATGATTAACAGCTGATTCCATAGCAAGAGAGTGTTAAAACTTGTAGAGTTAAGGGAAAGGGGATTGCTGGAGATGTAATGTTCGACTGCTTGGTCAATAAAGTTTTACAAACTGTCAATATCACTGCTAAGTGTTTCTCTATTCAGAAGACTAACAATTTGGTCTAGAAGGGACTTAATTAATAGACAATTATCACAAGTGAACTCTGTAACAGGCAATCCCAAGCAGAACATTAGACAGACAATACACTGTTTAAAAGGGCCCTCCATTATGTTAAGTAACTTATGAACTTACTTGCTCCTGCTAATAATATATTTGCACGATTCCCAGTTCCACCAGTCTCCCTAGTGGACACAGCAGACACGTGCAGACGTGTGTGTCTCTGTTCGCGTCTCTGCGTGCCCTGCCGAGCTTGCCCTGCTCGCTGCAGGGACGTGTTATAAGCCCAAATAGACCGGAAAGTGCTTGCCAAAGGTCGTGGGTCCCTTGCAGAAAGTGCAAATGTAATTGTTCAAAACGGCTTTAAACTAGCACCATGCATAGCCCACTCATTCGTGGGTCAGGCACAGACTCCTGAATTTAACAGGAAACAAGTTTATTTAAAAAGGTTCGCTCGAGTAAGGTAGCTCACCCCAGTGAATAAAGTATCACTCTCTTCCTGCTTCCATCGTGACAGACAAGCAGGGCTCCAACTAAAATCTGGACTGTAGTCCACAGTATGTTTGACAACTACAGATTCACACACATAAACTGTTGCCTCAAAACGCACTAAAGGTGCATAGTAGTACTTAAGTCTTATTCTTGTTTTAAATTTAAGCTTAAACAACATTTGTTAGCACAGTTTGATTGTTTATGTTATTTGTAAATTTTGTATCTTGTATATTTATTATGTATTGTTTGTGATTTTTTTTTTATGTTTGGATCGGTCCTGAAAAAGGGCTTCGGCCCAGAGTCCTAACCCAGTTAACAAATAAAATGAAATGAAATGAATGAAGCACCACACTATGCATACTGGCATGTAAGTAAATTAATTCTTTCCCAATAAAAAAAACTTGTGGAAAAAACGGATAACAGCACACATGGAAATAACAGTATATCGGTTTGTGGATGTTTAGACTTTGTTTACTGCTGTTCTCCATTAGAACAGTGTGAAATGTTGGTCCTGTGGAGAGGTCTGTTTTTTACTGTTGCTACTTTTGACTTTAGTTTTACAATTTTTTCTTCATTGTACAAATAAACTTTGAGATGAAAAATCCAAGCAGTGCCTTCTGGAGCTCCTGGTCCGGTGTGTGTGTGTGTGTGTGTGTGTGTTTTGGTAACATGGCATAAAACAAAAGAACAGAATAACTAACATGGATTGGAGGAACGGCAACAGGTGACCATGGAGCAACCATGGATCAATTCTCACGTAATCCATGGTTGCTCCTCAATAAACCATGCTTGCTGTTGTAATTCTGTCATTCGCCACCAGAACTCAAATCTCCTGTGCACTTAAATATATGCATTTCCCATCATGCACAGCAGCCAAATCCCAAACAGCAAACACAGCAGAAAAATGGAGACAATTCGACAGTTCACAAAAGTAAATCAGCCAAAATCAACACATATTCTGAAATGCTGATCACATCTGCATGTAATTAGCAATTGAATCACTGTTCACCATTGTACTCACAATATTAAAACACAAATCAGCCTGTTTAACACAATACAATAATTCTACATTCCAACTATGTGTGTCTGACTCTGCGTCAGTGTTGTAGTGTACTTGCTAATATAAGACATCATGTTACAATCTCTTATCAAGCATAACTCCCTGTTTCTGCACTTGCCATGTAACAAGCACATTAATCCATGCCACAGCATGGTTCTACTTAAGCAATAAGGTATGACCAAGGGTTATGTTAATGGTCTGTTAATCACCTTCTAGGGGTGTACTGTGGCACGAGGTGAAGCCGAGTGCCACATACCCCTAGAGGGTGATTAACTGACCATTAACATAATCCCTGGGAGTACCTTATTGCTATTATAATAATAATAATTAAAAAAAAAAATTAAACAGTGTTAAACCTTGTTCAGCATATGGCTAAGCTCTACATGTATGTTAATAAAACATTAACATAAGGCTGTTAGAATGTTTGCAGCCAATCAGAAATCTCCATTTCTCAGACCCTTTTTATAATATAGAATTAATCCATGCTGTGTTGTGGATTAATGCTTACGTGTGTGCGTGTGTGTGCATGTGTGCATATGTGTGTGTGTGTCGAACTTCTGCAGTGAGCAAAATATTTACCTTGTTTGCTTGCAACATACAGTATGTGTAGAATATATGTAGAACATATATTTTTATGTATGTCAAGTATATTTTTGTAAACGCCTGCTTTGGTACTCTGTACACATTTGTATAACTAATTTGCAAATTTCAGAAGTACAGTTTATCAGTCTGGTACATACACACGCAGACACACACACACACACACACACACACACACACACACACACACTTTGCATTTAGGGAGGATCTTTGAATATAAACATCTTATAATTTATAGGTCTCCTGCTGTCACATTCCACTTTGGGAGAGGAGTCTACATCACTGATCCGTTTTACAACCACCTAGTATTTCAAAGAGTGTTTTTTTTGTTTGTTTGTTTGTTTTTGTCTCTGTGTTTTATTTACCAGTAGATTTATTTATCCTAAGAAGTTTGCTTTCTGCAGAACCTGGCTGCTACACCCAATGAAGGGTTCTGTATAGCCTGAAAGCTTGTGCTTTGTATATCTCTTGTTGGTCCAAGGAAAGGTATCAAAGCACCCACTTTGTTCATCTCTCAAATAAAACAGATTCAACAGGTTCTCTTTTTCTGTAATGTCTTTGTCTCCTCACACACTGAGCTGTTCTGAGATTCTGCACCTCAAGCCTATATCCCAACCTGGACCTTCACTACAGGATAATGATGTTCCTAATTTTTAGGCACTCTCAGCCTTGCCACTAAAACTCCTTTGGCCCCCAACACAATGCTAACTATCCAGTGGCAATCCCTACTACCAGTCATAGAATACGGTAGTGAAGTCCATGGCTTGTTACCAACCGCATTACTTCAGAAGATCACAGCCTCCTTTAACAACTTCTGTATATTTGCTATTGACTAGAACAAAAAAATACATCATTGTGCTCTACGGCAAACTAGTCCTCCTCTCATCTGATTCATGGTGGGTGTTCAAGTTGTCCACAATAGTTTACAAATGAGGGAGCAGGAACCAACAGTCTCAATCTCTGCTGAATGTGGGAACAAAGTATGCATTGCATTACGTCTGGTTACATCTTCTCCCAAGTGTATTCCAAGGGTATTCCTGGAAATATCTACTTGGTTTTTTCTTACCCAGTTCTTTATTTATTTACTTTAAAAGATTTACCAGGACAGAAATACTGAGCTGAAATAGCTCCTTGGGGAGGAGGAAATTGAAAGAGTGCAGCAGTGAGTTACAACAGTTGGTTACACAAACCAAAATTAAGTTAAACAATAAAGTAGCAACAAAAGGAACAAGATGAGCTAGGCAGAGCATCTGCAAAGCAATAAGTAATATAAGTGCCAACTGGACTTATTACCCCCGTTCTACAGATCCACAGGGGCATGACAGCCATGGTAGCATATTGGAGATAGAAACACAGAAACACAAGTATTTGTCAGCAGATAAGGACCGCTTGGCCCACCTAGTCTGCCTAGTTTTTCCCTGCCTATACTGTTACTGCAGAACCTACCTGATCTCCGGCTACTTCCCTCCTCCCTGCTTTCTTACTAAGATTCCTTTGTGCCTATCCCATAAATGCTTGAAGCCCACCACTGTTTTTTCCCCCACCACAACTGCTGGTAGATTGTTCCAGGCATCCACCACTCTTTCAGTGAAGAAGCACTTCCTCACATCCCACCTAACCCCCCCGCCCCCTTCAGCTTCATTGCATGCTCTCTTGTCCTGGTACACCTTCTTTTCTGAAAAATACTCTCCTCCTTACTTTATTCACCCCCCTAAGGTACTTATAAGTCTCTATCATGCCCCCCCTCCTCGCTTTCAGGGTGTACATACTAAGATACCATCCTCAGTCTCTCCTCATAGGGCTTTTGATGCAAACCCTGCATCATTTTAGTTGCCCTCCTCAGGACAGCCTCCACTGTGTCTATGTTCTTCCTGTGGTAACTGGGTAAAGTACTCCAGGTGGGGTATCACCAACGAATGATACATTGGCAACACCACCTTTCTCCTGCTGGTGATTTCCCTCCCTATGCACCCCAGCATCCCACTGGCCATGCCTACTGCCTTATTGCACAGCCCTGCCACCTCGAGGTAATCAGATATGATAACTCCAATGTCTTTTTCCTGCTTTGTGATCATCACTACCCCACCCTAATTTAATACACCACCCCTGGGTTTCTGTGCCCTAGATGCATGATTTTGCACTTTTTTGCATTAAAACTTAAACTCAGCTGCCATATCCTCGACCGCTCCTTGAGTATTCTCAGGTCTCTACCATTCCCTCCATCCTCTCCACAGTATCTAATCTATTGCAGATTATGGTGTAATCTATGAACAGGCATAGCTTCCCATCCAGCTCTTTTGCAATGTTGCGTATGAAAACACTGAATAGGACTAGTTCCAGCACTGAGCTCTGAGGTACCCCACTGGTCACCCTCCCCTCAGAGTGAATGCCATTCACCACCAGTCTCTATCACCTATCCATCAGCCAGTTCTGTACCCAGTTAACCAAGCTTGGGTACCACCACTAAACTGCCCAGTTTCTTTATAAGCCTCCTATGTGGTACGGTGTTGAAGACCTTGCTGAAATCTAAGTAGGCCACATCCACCACCCCACCCAGATCTATTTCCCTGGCTACCAAGTCTAAAAAATTGATTAGGTTCATCTGACATGGCCCCCCACCATGACTACTGCCTTGGGTCTTGTAACCTGCTGGATTCAAGATACTCCACTAGCCTTTCTTTGAATAGCATTTCCCTTAACTACCCCACCACTGATGTTAGACTGACAGGCCTATATTTGCCAGCCTCCTCCCTGCCAGTGCTCTTATGAAGCGGGACAACATCTGCCCTCCTCCAGTCCT
This sequence comes from Neoceratodus forsteri, assembly GCA_016271365.2. Lineage (NCBI taxonomy): Eukaryota > Metazoa > Chordata > Ceratodontiformes > Ceratodontidae > Neoceratodus > Neoceratodus forsteri. The sequence goes on from CM028138.1 coordinate 428,959,818, forward strand.
CTGGAACCATTCCTGTTTCCGGTGAGTTGTTGAATAGGCTGTCAGAGGTGCAGCCAGCACCTCCCTGAGCTCCCTCAGGACCTTTGAATGTACTCCATCAGCCCAATAGCCTTATCCACTTTCAGATTTGCAAATCCTCTCAAGACTCTTTCCTCTGTGAATGGACTACTGTCCATCTCCCTCCCTCCAGTGTTCCTGCTGCTTCTATGTGGTCTGTCCCCATCTCCCTCCAGTATGAAGACTGAGTAGAAGTATTTGCTTAGGATATCTGCTTTTTCCTGATCCTCCTCAGCACAATCTCCCCTTGCTGTTCTTATCCTCACATTCCCTCCTCTTGTCTTCTTTCTGTTAGTATATCTGAAGAAGATCTTGTCCCCTTTTACTAACCCCTTTGGCTATCCTTTCCTCTGTTTGCACCATTATGTCCCTCACCACCTACCCTGCTTCCCGCTGCTTAACCTGGTGCACCTCTCTATCCTCTTCCCTCTGCATCACTTTGTACCTCCTGAATGTCACCTTTTTAGTCTTTACCTTCACATATCTGGAATGTGTAGTACGGTATGGGCTGCACGCTCATTGGCTCACGCTGTAGATCAATGGGCGTACAGCCCTACTGATGGTGTCAGTCGGCGGGCGATGGGGCGGCAGGCGGGTGGGCCGCTGCTGACCCACCGCTGACTTGGGGGGGGAGTGGGACGGTGGGGATCAGTGGGCGAGTGGGGAGAGGGGTCCATGGATACGTTGTTATATTACTTAAGCCCGCGATCGGGCTGACAGCGGTCCACTGGACCACCAGGGATATAGGATTCTGTTTTATTTTACTTAAGCCCGTGATCGGGCTGACAGTGGTCAACTGGACCACCAGGGATTTTGGATTCTTTTTTATTTTTCAAATGCCCATGATCGGACTGTGGGGTACATTGCCGTGCTGCAGGGGGCATCAGTCCCCAATGGCTGCTGCCTGGCAGGGCGCCAGACGCAAGTCGCCAGGGATCAGCGCACCTGCATGTAAATGGGTCCATAATGACATGCAAATGGCCCCATTTGCGCCTTGCATACATTATGGCCCCATTTGCATGTGTGCTTTTGAATATCGTGGTTGTTGCGCCTAGTGTAATGGAACTTGCGCTAGCGCATCCCCCTGCTCTACTCTGGCCACCGCGCCATGCACACTGCAGGTGGCCAGGGTGTGATATTCAACGATCCTGAGCCATGGCGCAGCTCCGTTGAATATCGCCCAGTCAATGCCCCTGTGCAGCGAAGTTGCACTGTACCCAGGCTTCTGCCACAGCCTGGCGCAGTTTGAATATCTGGGTCTTTGTATCTCCAGCTGCTACAGCGTACACCCTGGGCTCCTTCTGAAAACTAGGCGACTTGACCTAAATGTGGATATTGACATAAATACATAATAAAGTGGGGTTCTGCCCTTTCTGCACAGCTGCTACATAATTGGGAAAGATAAAAGATTTAGAGGCAGTGTGGGGGAGGGGATGGCATGTTTGTGCATCTGTAAGGTATGGGTGGTCACTGGTGTGTGCACTTCATTCAGCTCCAGTGGGAAGAGTCTCTCCCCAAATTATGACCTGCCATTCTCCCACAAGTACCATGTGCGCTCACAATGGCGCAGGGTGAGCCAGATGTTGGGCACTCACCCGCAGTGTCAGTATCATCACCTCCAGGGGTCCCTAGGTATTGTTGGAAAAGTGGTGCTGCAGAGCCTCCCCATCATGGGAGGAGAGTATGGAGTCCAGACAGACACTCTAAATCCTCTCTGTCAGCCACTGCTCCTGACATCTTGCGTTCAGGGTGTGAACTCAGGTTACCAGTATGCCAAAGAGGTCCCCCACAGCTTTTCACTGCACAGCCAGCTATATTAAAGGATTGAAATGTAGTCGCTCATGGCAGTGTGTGTGTGTGATGCTGCTGGTCCATTGTGGCCCCCCTGTTTGTATTCTTACCATCACTGCACCACCAGTACCTAACTGATTGGTCTGTAAAGCCCTTCAAGTTACTTGGTGCATGACTGGTGCTAAATCAATTCAACTTCTCTGCATTGTAATGGAGAATAACAAAAACAAGCAAGTAACAGAAATAAAGAGATTTAAAACAAACTGTGCCCTGAATGTCCCCGTGCCCATGTGGTTTGCTTACATCACTGTTTATGTACAATGACCTAACTAATTAATGACACAGATAGATAATATCTCAGATCTGCCTATTACACAGTAAGCCGATTCTTCCGCCCCACCTCCCAAGCAATATCTTTTGTAAAAGCTTGGTCCAGTTCCATAAACTGTGAATCCCCCCTAATGCCTCCTTAAGGAGAAATATATCTGAGACCAGTAGCACATCTTCACTGGCATTAGGCTCTTAGGCCCTGATGCTGCTGTTAGCATTCTTTGCATTCTGCTGGGCTATTTGCTCTCCATCACTGTGTCATATAAACACTTCAGGAAATCTGTAGGAGAAATTTTATCCATCTTTTTTTAATCAGTGTCAGGGTATAATTCCTCAAGGATTAAGTCCCCAGCTGTGATTAGGTTGTCGTAAAGGTGATTGGATTGTGGATTACTCTCACAGGGAAGTGTGGTGGGAGTCCTGATTTTGTGGCAGGATTAGCCCCTCTTAGCAGTAGCTTTCCACATTAAAATATGATTAGAGCAACATTCGAAAGCAGGATCAAGCCATTTGTCTCTTGGGGTATAAAAGTGTGCAGCCTTCACCCTTCGCCCAGTGCTAAGAGGGGGAACTTTTTAATTATTACACACCACTACAAGTCAACTACTTTTACAAGTTAAAAAACACATTTTGATTTTCTTGGCTTTCTTGCTGCGGGGTTACTTGTTTTTTTTTCTTAACTCCATTTTTAAACAAAAAATATTTTTATTTATCTCTTGTCAGTTTTCTCAAAAAGACAGACAAACAAACAAACAAAAAACAGATAATCATAAGTTCAGGATGCACCGAACGAAGCCAGATCCACAGGAGGATCTCCCCGATGACTTCTACATTCCTGTATCCCTAAACACCAACAACATCACAATGCTCAGCCCATTCCTGGTGCCACAGACCCACCTGGGAAGCCCGTCAGTCTTCATGGTGCTCTCGGTGTTCATGTTCTTTCTGCTCATCACAGGTATTCCCATCAACGTCCTGACAATCATCTGCACCTTCAAGTACAAGAAGCTTCGCTCCCATCTCAACTACATTCTTGTGAATCTGGCTGTGGCCAACCTGATAGTGGTGGGCTTTGGCTCAACCACCGCCTTTTACAGTTTCTCACAGATGTACTTTGCGTGGGGGCCCTTGGCATGCAAAATTGAGGGATTTGCAGCCACCCTGGGAGGTAAGTGCAACTCCCCAAACAAAAACCCAGTTCACAAAAAGCAGAAATGTAGAAATGTTAGCTCTACCCTGAACTAGCACAGCTAACTGGAACTCATATAGAGACTTTTAATGTTTTACAATTTTACTCAGGTTAGCCCAGCTGAGATGCAATACCTTATTTTCAGTGATGTCCTGCTTTTACTCATCTTTACAGCTGTATGTATTTACACAGTACAGCACCAGATGTAATATCTCCTGTGAGGTACTGCTTTTACCAATTTTTATAGCTGTATATATTTGCTATGGATAGCTCAGCTGAGCTGCAGTATCTCATTTTCAGTGAGGTCCAGCTCTTTTATACCCAGTTTACAGCTGTATGTATTAAGTCAGGCAAGACCAGCTGAGATGCAATTTCTCATTTTCAGTGGGTCCTGATTTTACCAGTTTTTACAGCTGTGGATATATACTCAAGATAGACCAGCTGAGGTGCAGTATCTCATTTTCAGTGGTGGTTGTATTCTCCTTTTACCAATTTTTAAAGCTGGGTGGATTGAAGCACTCAGAAGTTAAGTGACCTGTTCAAGGTCACAGGACATGCAAGTGCAAAATCAAGGGGATTGCAGCCACCTCAGAAGGTAAGTACTGTATGACTCTTTTCCCAGTAAAAACTAAGTTCTCCCAGAGTGGAAAGGTAGATAAGTTACATATACATGTACTAGCATGGGATTTAATGCAAAGAAGTGCAAGATCATGCACATAGGGAAGAGAAACCCTGAAGCCACCTATAGGCTGGGAGGGGAGTTGCTGGCAGTCACAAAGGAAGAAAGAGACTTGGGCATCATCATCACCGATGACCTGAAATCATCCAAGCAGACCTCTAAAGCAGTAGGTAAGGCTAGGGGCATGTTAGGGTGTATTAGTAGGGGGTATCACAAGTCGTAAGAGGGAGGTAATAATCCCTCTTTACAAGACACTGGTTAGGCCCCATCTGGAGTACTGCGTGAAGTACTGGAGGCCACACCTTCACAAGGACATTAACCAAATTGAGGAAGTCCAGAAAAGGGCAACCAAAATGGTGCAGGAACTGCATCAGAAGACTTATGAGGACAGATTAACGGAGCTCAATATGTATACCCTTGAGCAAAGGAGGGAAAGAGGTGATATGATCGAAACATTCAAACACCTTAAGGGCATTAACAAGGTGAAAGAGTCTAACATGTTTAAATATAAGAAAAATAGCAGAACAAGAGGACACAGTGTGAGATTAGATGGAGGCTGATTAAGGGGGGATGTGAGGAAATTCTTTTTCACAGAAAAAGTGGTGGATGCATGGAACGGCCTACCTCAGGAAGTGGTGGCTATGAATACAGTGCAGGGCTTCAAACAGGCAGGTCTCCCCTTTTTCTCCTATGCTCCAGACTATACAAGCCTAGTTGGTTTAGTCGTTCAGCATATACCCATTTTCCCACGACAACTAAGCTGAGGCACAGCATCTCATTTTCACAGGGTCCTGCTGTTGCCCAATTTTTACAATTTTTTTTACCCAGGATAGCCCAGCTGAGATGTAACATCTTATTTTCACTGGAGTCTCACTTTTGCCCTTTTTGCAGTTTATTTACCCAGGATAGTCCAGCTGAGATGTAGTACCTCACTTTCTGTGGGATCTCACTTTTACTCATTTTCACGACTGGGTGGAATGAAGCATTGGAAGGTTATGTGGTGGTTCAGGGTCACACAGTATATGGCAGTTCAGGGTTACACATGAGGTGTGAGTGGCTGTAGTGGGATTTGAACCTTAATCTTTTATTTTTCCAGGGAGATGGATTGGCCCCATACGTTAACGGCGGGGGTTATGAAGCCTTCCACCTTTAGGTCAGTGGTTCGAATCCGATCCTGGGTCGCTAGTGGCTAAAAGTCATTAGCATCAGATTGCTGTTTGATGCAAAATGAGCTACTCTCTTTTTTCAGTCCAGTTCCTAATTGGCAGGTGTCTGCATCACAAAAGTCAGCATCTTAATTGGCTCCAATTGCCATTCTTACTGGCAGTCTATCATGAGAGGGCAGAAACTGACTGGACATCGAGTCTGAACTACCCTTTACCAGCCAGGGATGACCCTCCAGAGCAGGCATGTGAAATTTTTATTTTATTTAAAATATTTGTCCAGGTAGGTATGCTAAGCTGTTATATACTGTAGTTTGTTTCCAGATGCATTGTGTGTGTTGGGGGGGGGTAGGGTAAGGTGGAGAGTATAGCAATAATAATGAAATCTGCAAGATCAATTTACCCATTAACTGGAAAACAGAATAGTAATAACACTAATCCAACAAGAATAAAATCAGATACACAGGGAGAGAGAGAGAGAGAGAATACAAATTTATGAAACTAACACCTTCATGATGCAATAGAATTGGGCAAAGCAGTCATAAGATGCTCAAAACCAGACAGACAAATTAACTTACAGCTGGCTGATAAACAACAAAGATGCAGAAATACATACATAATAAGAGTTGCCTTGAGTCAATGGACTTGCTTTGCAAATTGTCATAGAATAAAAGCAGAAGACATACATTGTTTTAGTTGACATAGACTTTGTTAGCAAGTAGCATTTTAGAACTGCACGATGTAGTTTGTATCCTTAAGAATCTTTTCCTTAATTCATCCGTGTTATACTATAGGCATTAACTGTGCTTGAAAGGGACAAAAAGTACATTATACAGTTCTATAGTAGTACTTACTGCCAAACAAATTGTGACATCTTATTTTCAGTGGAGTCCCAGCTGGGATGTAATAGGTGATTTTTAGTGGTACCCTGCTTTTACTCACTTTTACACTGTACCTGCTCTTAATAACACAACTAAGATGCAATTTAATTTATTTGCTATATTAGACATGTGCTGCTTTTACCATTTTACACTGTAATTACCCAGGTAGCTCTGGTGAGATGCAATATGTTATTTTGTGTGGCATGCTGGTTTTGGACATTAATACATGTTTATGGTGTAGGTTCAATTAGTGGGTCTATAATGTGTAATTACAATGTAACGAATGTTCAAATCTGAACCCAACAGAAAATGAGATTTTGCATCTCAGCAGGGCTGTCATGGGCAAACACTGTATGTTAATAGCATTGCGGAGACCACTCTTATTCTTGTAAGAGTGGTCACACATGCATTCTTAGGGTTTGAGGATGGCAAACTGAAGGTGAGCGGTTCTGATACCCTAAGAATGTAAGTGAGACCACTCTTACAAGCATAAGAGTGGTTTCCGCTGTAGTATTAATATATCATTGATCGAGCTTGATCAATAATACATTATAAAAAAAAAACTGTCCTGAAACATGCCCGTTTTCAGGGCATCTGGGCGTGAGATACACTTCACAGAACAAGAGTGTCTCATGCACAGAGGAAAGGAGTGCTCTTATTGTTTGGGTGTGCCCCCTCAATAAATTATGACATCATTTTCAGCCTATCAGAATTGTTTATCTCAAAACAATCTCAGTACACTTGTAGTCATAAGAATGTCTGGAATGTTTGAAATAAAGAATGGTTGCCTATACAATCCAGCCAAGATGCTGCTTTTTGAGTTGCTATAGAAAAATATACTTTGACCACAGATAAGGACTGCTTGGCCTACCTAGTCTTACCTTTTCAATACCTGTTGGATAAGCTGCAGATCCTAGTTAACCAACAGCCTACTTCTTCCTACCCCCTCTAGAACTGCCTTATGCCTGTGTCATGCATTCTTGAATTCTCCCACTGTTTTTGAGCCCACAACCCCCTCAGGAAGGCTGTTCCATGCATTCACCACCCTCTCTGTGAAAAAAATACTTCCTCATGTTGCCCCTGAGCTGTCCCCCTTCTATCTTCAAATTGTGCCCCCTTGTTCTTGCACATCTCTTTTTCTGAAAGATGCTACCCTCTTGGACTTTGTTGATTCCCTTAAGGTGCTTGAAAGTTTCTATCATGTCCCCCCTCCCTCCTTTCCTCGAGGGTATACATATTAAGCTCCTTTAGTCTCTCTTCATATGGCTTCTGGTGCAGACCCTGTACCATTTTAGTTGCCCTCCTCTGGACTGCCTCCATCCTGTCCATGTCCTTGTGGAGATGGGGTCTACAGAACTGGATGCAGTACTTCAGATGGGGTCTCACCAACTGTCGGTACAGAGGGATAACAACTTCCTGTTGTCTACTGGTGATGCCTCTCCCTATGCATCCCAGTATCCTCCCAGTCCTTCTCACATTGCTTGCCTACCTTTAGGCCATCTGATATGACTGCTCCAGGCCCCTTTCCATTTTTGTTATTGTTAGTACCTCCCCCGCCATTGTGTACTCTTCCCCTTGGTTTTTGTTTCCCAGGTGCATTACTTTGCACTTCTGACCATTCCTCCAACCTTGCCAAGTCCCTTCTCATCCTTTCCACCCCCCCCCTTGTGTATCAACTCTGTTGCAGATATTTATGTCATCTGCAAAGAGGCATACATTTCCTTCCAGTCCCTCCACAGTGTGCTACTTTTATTTATTTTTATACTGTATTTGCCCAGGATTGCCCAGCAGAGCTAAACAAATTGTTGCATCTCTACTGGTTAGTCTGAGAAAATGCATTGCAAAAATGGGTAAAAGCAGGACCCCCCCCCCACATATACATTCAAAATGAGATAGTATATCTCAACTACAATATCCTGGGGAAGTACATTGCAAAAATAAATACATGGAGAACCCCACTAAAAATGAGACACTATGTTCAGAGAGACATATGCATACACTGGTGCACACACACACACACACACACACACACACACTGGCATTTGCATTTACCACTTCAAACAAATGCGCATGTGCGCGTGCACACACACACACACACACACACACACACACACTCTCACAGACAGATTTACACAGCATTAACAAGAGCAACAGTCAGCTGGCCCATCAGCACAGTAGTAGCGCTACTGTCTGCAACGCTGGTAACACAGGTTCAGAATCGAACCTTGGTCATTTGAGGGCTGGCCAGGGGAGAAGGATTGAGCATCCGAGGGACAGCTCTCTGGAGGGTGGGAAGGAGGGACACAGCTCCTGGTGCTATAGGGACATCCAGATGTGGCTGGAGTTGAGTACACCATGGAGCCCACAACAGCGGGGAGAGGAGTAGCTGATGTCAGCATGCTGTGCATGGAAGCACACACAGCACACCTAGGAGCATCACCGCAGAGCAGCTCCTTTGGGTTCAAGGAGAAAAAAGGGGGAACTTTTGGGCAAATGAATGTCCTGCCTGCCTCTCACAGTCATCTCAGGCCTGCTTCTGACCAGCCCCTTGGCAGCTCGGAGAATGACCTCCATCAGGGTTACCAGTTATGTGGGTGGTGTGCCACCATGGTGCAGAGGTCAGACTTTGCCTCAGGGAAAGGGGAAATCCCTAGGAGGCCCATCCTGGTGTGTCATAGGTTGCCTGGAGTTCCATGGAGTACCAGTTGGAGTGAAGTTTTCAGGCTGGTGACGGCACTGGCAGCGGATGAAGAAGGTCCTGGTAAGAGGATCCAGAAAAATGGCAGAATTAACAATAAAACAAGTACGACATTCTCATGCACAAAATGCACAAAATACATGGATGTACTCGCACACATGTACACACAATAATACATACACATAAAGAAAAACAAAGGAAGCTTTATAGACATAAACACCACTACTATAACTATGCATCCATCTATCTATCTATCTATCTATCTATCTATCTATCTATCTATCTATCTATCCACCATCTAGGATATGACACGGGTGAGAGTGAGACAGAAATATCTTCACGAGCTATACCTGATCTCCTGACCTCACGAATGGCACAGCCATGAGTGAGGTAAGAAAAATTCAAATATGGCGAGTGAAGATTTTTCTACTACCTCACTCTCCCATGTCATATCTGATTTGTACAACAACTGTTTAGGTGGTTTTGTGATAGAAAGGATCAAAGGTTACAAAGAGAAGAAAGTACAAAATGTAAATGCTACCCTTCTGATCAATGGCTCAGCACAAGAGAAACAGATTAATACATTACAAGTCAGTATAGTATAAATTAATGCAATCAACTGACTACAAGTCAATACTATCAAAATAGATGTGAAGTAAGTCAGCAAGGTAGCTCACATATGCTGAGCCCGTGTTATTCGAGCAGTGACCTTCATTAATCTCTAGCTGGCTATTCTTAAGCTTAAAAATGTAAGAGAAATCTAGCCCCATTCAATTCAATGGGACCCACCCCCCCGCACTCTCCCTGGTCACACTTCATTACGTGCTTGAGCCCGGGGGCCATGTCAGTATCACCGGGCTTGCAGAAAGGATTGGGGCTGACTACTGCAATATTGAAATTATGAATAATATATCTACGGTATGGGCTAATGTTAGTTATTCAAACCAGGCTGGAATGATTATCTCTGAGGGCAGCTACCACAGTATGTGAGTGATAGCTGCTATCAGCTAAGTCAGAAAATCACTTTAGCAATAAATGCTGGGAAGGGGGAATCTTTAGAATATATATGGAATGGAAGCAGAATTGTACCTAATTATTATGTTTTTCAGAGTTTTTTAAGGCATCATTAGCTCTTTAATAACACATTAATACTTAACAAGCATTATATATCTATACTACCTATATATTAATTTATAGTGTATGGTGGAACATTGTTCACGTTAAAAAGCCCACCATACTGAAACGCTGTTCATCCACAGAGTCAAAAATGAATAGAACACTGTACTGACTGTACATGCAGAACAGCGTTCCATTCATTTGGAATGACAGACTCTATCTTGAAATATAAGCCCTGCAGCACAAGGAACCACTGCGAATCATACGTGGTTCTCATTAGAAACTTGCCATACACTATAACAAATACTGACTTCTCAATCTCATTAAACCAGTGTGGTTTCAGCCACCTCAGGGTTTATGATTCCATCGGACCTCTCGAGCTTCACTCTCGAGGTCACATGGAATCATAAACCCCTCTGTGGCTGAACATACTGGTTCAGCACAATTGCTCAGCGAGTATTCTCTATGTTATTAACACTTCAGTAACATATTACTACCCAACACTCTACAAACCACCTGAATAACACATGTAACAAGCTCAATAATAACACAAGTAACAAGCTCCTTAATTACACATGTAACAAGTTCCATAATAGCAAGTGTAACAGCCACCCTAGTCCCCCCAACCACTATAGTAAAGCATAGGACACAGTAAAAAGTATCCAAGCTAATGAATGCTATAAAACAAAAGATGGCAAAGTCTGGCATAATCATGAAATAATACCATCTCAGGGTTGAACAAGCTTATAAGGACCACTCGCACCTTGGGCTTGTGGCTGTATGGCTTGTTTGACCCCTTGATGGCATTATTTCCTTGTATACCACACTTTGCCATCATGTATTTTCTCTCTCTTTCTCTCTCTCTGTCTATCTATGTATAAGTATCTGTGTATACACATTATGACAACACGTTCATAGGAAAAAGACCACACAGACACATGTACATCACTGACTAGTGCCACAGTACTTAAGGAGTTGGTATGATTATTTGCAGTAAAATGGAGTACAAAACTAAATTTTTAGCTTCTGTTCCATCTACTCAAAGTTTAGAAGTGGTTTTGCTTGAAATGCTACTTCAGCATTCAAAACAAATTTTTGTTAGGATGTTTTAAACCCCCCTACATCTGATCTAGCCTCAATGTGTGTGCTGGGTGAATTTCTTCATCCACTTAAAAATTCCTATGGTATAATCAAAATGGGTATTGAGCTGTAATAGGAATGCGTCTGCTGGGCCTGCTTTATCTATGCTAATGGAATCTCAAGACTTGGGTCTTAATTAGAAAGAAATACTAGAATAAATCTCATTGACCCTCAGTCTTCTACATGTTTAGATTCAATACTCACTAACAGGCCTGGTTATTTGCAGGAGATGTTTAGTAATCACCAGGCATTTGTAAAAATTCTAGTGTTAAGTTACCTAATACAATTATCTATTATCAATCTTTTAAAAGTTTTCATTTCCTATGGTTTGTGTTGGAATTGGTAACTGAATTGAAAAAGACTTTATTTGATTCCACTGCTCAATGTTGTTGGCAATGTCTGAAAGTTATTTTCTCAAGGATTTCTTTCGACTTGTCTCTCCAATGCCCCCATTGGATCTAGGAGGGTAAAAACTATGAATGATAAATGGTATTCTATAAAAATTAGTCAAACTACAAAAGGATAGGGATGGGGTGTGCACAACTGCTAAACTGTATAATTAACAACCTGACTGGTATCTATATCATTCCCTTAGGAATAAATATCTTGCAGCCATCCGCCAAGCAAAGTAAAATTGTTTTAGGGATTCATTTACTAGTAGGTATAGTAAAAACCCTCGAGCCTTTTGGAAACTGGATTATTCTTTAGGTTCCCACCAGATGAACACTTGATTGAAATGGAATAGTGGTAAATGATCCAATTAAAACAGCTGAAGAGTTTAATCAGTTGTTTACTAAAAACTCTGTTAGTCAGCCCAAGCATTGATGTGATGTTTTGTTTATTCGGGAGGTTGATCCCAATGTTAAGTACATGCATTCTTTTTTATTCAGATTGATACTCGGCAAGGATGTTATGAAAGAGTTAAATAATATGAATATAAATAAGTCTTCTGGTCAGGATGGAGTAAGCAATAGATTTTTGAAATATACAGCTCTGATATGTAGAATAATGATCAGATAATATAGGATAATGGCTTCGCTCTCAGGGTTTATGTAGCATCAAACCCCTCGGGTGTGTGTAAATTCTCGTTACACACCCCGACCCGTATTTTATTTTATGTAATTGCTGGGTTTTCCTTTTTTCACCTCAGCAATTGTATGAAATAAAATATAGCTGTGCAGCCTGGGTTCGGTGAAGGCGAAGTGCGTGGCCGCAGTTGGCTGTTTGATTTTCTAATTTGATTTTTTTTCTTCTTGTGCACAACACTGAGGCAGATTTTGTTTTTGTTTTTTTCATACTTACCGCCTAGTCGAGGTGGCGGTTTGCTGTCCGTTAGTGGTTCCCTGAGCAGGCACGGTGGTGAAGCGAGGAAGTGTGGCGGGCAAATGCGCACAGTGAGGGAAATCGTGCATGTGTTTGCAGTAATGAACACTCCTTCATTATGGCAAATTATGCCATGGTTTCCCTATGGGAAAAAAGGGAAACCGGTTATTATGAGAATTTTACACACACCCGAGGTGTGGGATGTCACCTAAACTCCAAGAGTGAAGTTTGAGGGGTTTGTAAAGGCATCCCACACCTATCCAGCCTTTATTTTACATAATTGCTGGGGATTGTCTTTTTTCACCACAGCAATTATATAAAATAAACAGATATCCCTACAGAGCCGCAGACTAGTTGAGTTTCAATGCAGTCCATGAAAGAAATATTAACTTTTTTTTAAAGCAGCCCAGGATGGAAATTAATTTTTTTAGCCCAGTTAACATTATTTTTTTAAATGAACTTACCACTGACTCCAAGTGGTGGTGAACTATCCAGTGCTGAGGAGCGGGGCCTACGCCAAGAAAGAGAAGAGCGGTGGCAGGCGCATGTGCGGAGTGAGGGAAACCTGACATGTGTTTGTCGTTATAACCCTCAGGGTATAACTGGCGAATTATAACCAGGTTTCCCTATGGCAGAAAAGGCTCCCCAGTTATAATCTGTTATTAATGAACTTCATTTTTTAATGCATCATTAACATCTGCTGTTTTTCCCAGCTCTTGGAAAATTGCCCTGGTTAAGCCAATTTATAGAAATGATACATCCAATTTAATTACCAATTACCACTCAATTTCTCCTCATCCTGACTGTCTCTAAAATTTGATTTCTGTGCAACTGACTTCATTAACCCCAGGGCCATCATGTTCACAGTTGCTGGGAAGGAACATTCCCCTTCCGCCAATTCTTAATAGTGCTCTTTGGACTGAGGAAAGCTGTAAAAGTATAATTTAAGGTTTGTATTAGATCATTTTTTATAGTGTGCCCTCCAGTGAATCTCTTGGCATGACATTCCTGGCACTTCCTTCCTGGTCAGGGTCACCAATGACTCGCTGATCTCTCTTGAGGGTGGCAGGTACTCTTGTGCTATTTTTGTAGACCTTTTGAAGGCCTTTGATTCTCTGAACTAGTCTCAAACATTGTCTAAGTTGCCATCCTTGGGTTGTAATGGAATCACAGTAGATCAGTTTGAAAGCTGTCTCTCAGATTGCTATCAACAGGTATCATATAGAGGGAACAAATGTAAAAGTCTGCCCTTGGCTTAAGAGGCTCTTCAGGAGGTCAGTCTTGGTTCCACTACTCTTTACCATCTATGTTAAGGATCTTGTTAAGAACTTGCAAGGTGTGATTACATATCTTTGTGCAGATGACACAACTTTGTATGCATCTAGTAAAAATGTTACTGAATTACAGAATTTGTTGCAAAATGGTTTTAAAATTCTCAAGAACTATTTTGTTCAGAATGGCCTAGCACTGAATGCAGACAAAACTCAACGTATGCTACTTGGCTAAAAAAATATATATGTCAGATCATTCTAACAATTTCTTATTTCTAACTACTTTGGACAACAGGTCATTGAGGGGAGTAATCTCTGAGGCACTCCAGCACACCTTACATACTTGGTTATGTTCACCTGATAGGCTGCTGATGCACATGTGGCTTCGGAAAAGAAGTCCGGGCCCCCTACTGTCCTGCCTTTGGCTAGCAGAGCCAAGTTTTTTATGTGCATCGAACCAGGCTGCAGCACAGGATCAGGCTCCTGTCTGTCTACTTTAAAACTGTTTGTACAACTTTGAGTTCTTCCACATTTCATTAAGATAACCATGTTTTACTACCTCTGTGACTCAGCCATTCAGAAAATCAGGCTTTGTTTTCTTTCTTTTCACTAATATGTCACTCTGATCTTTACTGGCTGACTTCCTGTTCTAGCAGGAGTCAGTTTTCCATTAGTTTTTGCTGATAGCTATTAGGCTAGCATACAGAGTCTATCCATCTAAGCTTCCACTATGCCTACATGCCATTTATGATTTTTCAAATAGTGCACCCAGCTGTATTATTTGGGGCATTTAGGTCAAGATAACATGGAAACAATTACGTGGTCCAAACACAGCGGGAATCAATATAGCGCCAGGGAAAAACAGTGAGCCCTACATACAATGCTAACACCCACGAGCATCTGAGCATGGAGCAGCAAACAGGAGAGGCGACTTGGGGAGGGTGAAACTCAGGGGAGAGGGGAATGGGGGGTGGACAGATTAAATAAACTTTGGGGGAGTGCAGTGCTAACACCAATGGGCAGCTGAGTACAGAGCAGTGTGGGTTCCCCCCCGCACCCCCCATAACATATATAAGTATCCTCGAAAACACACCAAACACCATCAAAAAAAATTCAAAGGAGGAAGGGAGACTCAAACACAGGTCCGCTGGCCATCCCAGGCATTCACAGCCCATCATTCTAACCACTAAGCCACATGACCAACTTGTTTACCCAGCACACAATGGAATGTTAGCTTACTCGGCATGCGTGAAAACACCTACAAGTATAGCACTATAATGTCCGCACTGTATTTCCCTGTAGTTGTTTTCACTCAAGCTATTTTTCCCATGTGGATTTTAACCACGATATTATCTCCACGTGACCTTGACTGGATACCTTATTTTGGCATGCCTCCAGTTTGTTCGACGTGCCTGTACATGCCTATTGTCCCTATGGCAGTGATCATAGTGCTGCCCGTTCCTGAACAAGTGGAGCACTACCTGGGAGTGGAGTGCTCACTGAAGTGGCCCAAATGTGCTGGAGTGGCTCCTGCAGCCCCTGCTAATGGCTACAGGACTGTACACTCTGCTGGACTGTATACTCTGCTCCCACCTAAATTTGGCATATAGGGCAAGGTGGTGGAATTACATTCTCTAACAGCAAGGCAGTAATAATACTACAGGCACTGTGGAAATTGTGATGAATCAAGTTTCTTGGCATGATGGGAGCATCCTTACCTACTGTCATAGCCAGGCACTGTTGGTTCCCACTCCTGCTGCCGGCAGGAGCATTGACCGGCAGCCAAGGACACCATAATTGTGTGTGGCTGAATTTCTTCCTCCTTCCCCTACTCCTTCATGGTTGCGTCCCTGTCCTGGGTGCTTGTCACACCCTCATGATATCAGCACATTGTGGCATGACCACACATGCATGAAACGGCCAGTGCCATATTGCACATGGCAGTTCATATGGCGACCTGCATACACAACTGCTAGGGCTGGATGGGGTCTCTTGTTACAAATTACAGGAGACATAGCTTCAGAACAACCTCTGAATGAAGGAAGATGTGTATTCGATCACCCCCTCAGTCTCTTCAGCACTCCCTCTCTTCTGCATGCCTAGGGAAGTGACCTGTCACACAGCACTTCCGGTGGCCATCTTAGGAATATGGACGACATACTTTGCTGCCCCATTAACAGTGTAGCAAAAACAGAAAAGTGATCCCACAAGCAGGCATGGCTAAACAAACACACCCCTCATGCACCTACAGTATTAACAGTACCTATGAGCACATTTTGGGACACTCCACAATGCACTATATCAAGGGCCACCAAATCAAACATACAGCCCTTGCATGACCCAGAAGTGACTCGAATCACATCAGTTCCAGCGGCCATGTTGGAAATCCATGATTGCCATTCAAATGCCAGTAACATGCTAAGATAATTACTTTCAATAATACACTTACATGAACCTTAAGACATTCTCCCTTTATGTCTCCCTATGCAAACAACATGGTGAAGACAAAGATATGTCGTCCTGCAAGGTCCCACTAACTCCATCCAGTCCAGGCCAGATGTGCCCAACCTGCCTGACAGATGATTTGTCTAACCATTCCAACCACTCAGATGCCAGATATGGCAGAACCATTAAAGACATAAATAGTAACAATGCACCACTTAAACAGAACCTGGTGCAGGCTCCAGACATGGCTGCACTTCTTCTGCAAAACCAGTAGGCCACCAAAGAACTGATTCAGGCACAGCAACAATTTATGACTGCTATGATGCAGAAGTTGGTGGAGACAACCAACTCACATGCACCAATAACACCAGAACTTGTCCTACCCCAGCCTCTGGTAGACCCAAATCCAGCAGACACGTCTCCAGACAACCCACATGATTCAGGTGATGTATCAGGGAAGGAACTGGAGGGAGAATAAGAAGCAGTGGAACAAGACCCACAATCATTAACAGTAAAATACTGCTTCCCAGACCAAGTTCCTAACCTAGTTATGTCTACAAAATCTACAGTGGGGTTCGACGAGGCCCTACCACCACCCAAATCCAAACACTATCCTTAACCCCTCGGGGCAAAATTATCGTATACATTTCCTGTATATGATTCCACTTACAAGGTTGTGTCTAAGGAGAGGGAGGTAAATGAACATACTAGAATACCAGAACGAAGGTCCGGGGATAAGATTTATCCCTTACCGGAGGACCAACTGAAACTATGGTGCTCGGCACCCATAATGGATCCACAGATTGCAGCCCTCAGTAAAAAAATGGTACTTCCATCAGAAGAAGCAACGAGTCTTAAATACCCCTCAGACAAGAAAACAGAGGACATGTTCAAAAAGAACTTTGAGCTAGCAGGGTTAGGAATCAGAGTCGCCACTACCGCTATATATGCAACTCGTGCACAGCTCGCTTGGAAGCAGGATATCCAAAAGACACTTCTGTCTAAATTGGCAGAAGCAACACTTATGGACCAGTCAATCCAATCAATGAAGTACCTCGTGGACATGGCGGTAAACTCATTGAGAATTAATGCTAGATCAGCAGCTATAACAAACAGGGCAAGGAAAACTATATGGCTTGAACTACGGGATGCTGATTTAGAATCTAAATCCATGTTACAGAAACTACTCTTCAAAGGTTCACGCTTGTTTAGGGAAGGACTGGGCAAATACTTCAAAGGAAAGGAAGGAGGAAAGTCAGTAGCTAAGGATAAGGACAACAGCAACACTTATTTGCCATCAAGGGGAAGATTCAGAAGGAAATGGAATTTTCGGGACAGGCACACCGACTTCAATGCCAACCAAAACCAGAATTTTCGACCTCACTTCAACAGTAATGGCCAAAACAGATTCTGAAAGCAAATTAGTCCAATAGAGGCAGATTCAACAACTCATCCAAACCAAAACAATCTTCCCAACGACTCCCTTCCAGTGACTACTAAGATAAGCAACCCGTCCATAGCTGCTCAAATGCTGCAATTTGCAAACATATGGGAAAGAATTACAAAGGTCAAATGTGTCCTAGAAATAGTACAGAGAGGATTCCTAATAGAACTGGCAGAGATCCCACACAGAAACCATCTGATGACATCTCCAGTTTCATGAAAGAAGGCAACAGCACACCAGGTTCAGGAAATTCTAAACGGTCTGCTCACCACAAGGACCATAGCACGGGTACCACAACAGGAACATGGCAAAGGAATATTTTCCATATTTTTTATGTTGCCAAAGAAAATGGATGACTTTCGCCCTGTGCTAGACTTAAAATTCTTAAATTGCTTCATACAGTACAAACAGTTCATGATGGAAGCAATCAGATTGACCCTCAAAGTATCAGACCAGGGGACTACCTGACCTCCATCGATATGAAGGGAGCATACTTCACATCCCAGTAAGATCATCACATTATAAATTTCTGCACTTTCATATACTGGAGCAACAGTTTCAGTACAGAGCACTGCTGTTCAGCCTAGCATCAGCCCTGAAAGTTTTCACCAAGTTGCCAGTGGTACTAGCAGCCAAAATGCGAGAACAAGGGATCCAAATGATGCCATACCTGGACAACTGGCTCATCCGGACCAGAACCATGTCCCAGTCTCATAGAGGGAGACTGAGACAGTCATATGATGTCTGGAAAGTCACAGCTGGGTAATAAACGAGGACAAAAGAAGTTTAGCACCCAACCAAAGTTTCGAGCACAGGGAGTTCTGAAAGACATGAGCCTGGGCATAGTACAACCATCAGTGAAATGAGTCAAAACCACAATGAACCGAGCTCAGGAACGTATGGCCAATTGAAAGCCAACAGTACAACAGGTATCTGAGGTACTGGAACTGATGGCATTGTGTATAGACCTGTTGCCATGGATATGATGGAACATGAGACCTTTACTGTTAACATCTATATAGCAGGGAGTGCAGGTGGATTACGACCTCGCAGCAGCAATCACCAGGAGCACATCAGTGAGGGACTCCCTCACATAAGTAGTATGGTAATGTGTGTATGTATATTTTTCCTTATACGTTTTATATTTTTCTTATAAGTTTTATATGTTTCTACTATTTGTAAATGCAAAAAGTTTACAGGAGCACCTTGGAAATGGGATAAATATCCTAATGGTGTTATTGTACTACCTTTCCTATATAAAAATAAGATTTTTACTTCTACTACTGGTGGGCGATCCAAAGTAACCTAATGAAAGGAGTACCACTGGATTGCATGAATGACATAATGATAGACACAGATGCCTGTCTCCTGCTCTGGGGTGCAGCTACTGGATAACAGATAGCCCAGGGGACTAGAGAGATGGACAATATTGAAATACAGACTTCTTATGTAACCCCTAGATGGTGCTATCCCAAGGGCTACTACCCCTGCCTGTTTGGCTAGTGGCAGGTTAAGGGGCCTGGGTACTGAAACGGGTGCCTCCACCCGGAGAACAGGGTTGTTAGTAGCAAGGCTAACCTGGGTACAGCCCTCCGGGACGCTGTAACCCCCCTCTTTTTCCTCTAGTGGCCTAGACAATATGCAAGAAACACTTTTACAGTAGCCCCTATTCAGCATACAAATCCCCACACTGTTTGCACTTACCACCAGGGCTGGTTCCACCAGTCCAACCCTGGAGACCCCCTGTAAAACAAGGTCAGGCACAGCAAATAACAACAGTACAGTGCTTTTGGTACAAACTGGAACCACAGTCAGATTAAATGCAAAAACAGTTAGATCTGATTTATTCAGAGGAATTGAACAAGGGAGGGGCGTAATCAGGTTGACTGATTCTGAAACTGATCTAGTCAGGCAATTATGCATGCCTTTTAGTCCCTGCACAGTCACACGCTCCGGGTATCCAGTTGGAAGTAAGGTGGGCTAGCCAGAAACGTTGCCCGGGGTAGGCTGGCGTTACAGCTGGTCGGGGCCCTGTAATGAAAAGAAAGGGCATGCACAACCACACACAATTTGTAATCTGGAGCCAGGAGGTTCAGTTCGTGAAAAGGAAAAACAGCAATGCAATCAGATGACAACACTTGTGATTTTAGCTGATGTTGCAGGGAGCTACCCTGATTGTTACTCATGCTACCCAATACGAGACACAGTAGAGTTGAAATGGAGACTGCAGGTTGACAACAGGTATGTCAGGAGAAGCAGGGCCCACACGACTCACCGAGGTGTCGTTCCTGTTCGAGATGTTGAGCAGGGGGCTGATCCCCAGGTGAGTTGCTTGTCGATGGTATTCTCTGCACCTGAAGTAGCTGACTGTGCCAGTGTGGCAAGGCCCAGGCTGGGTGAAACAGTTTGGATATCAGTCCAGGAGGGCTAGATGCAGCTTCCAGCCAGCATAGCACAACTAAATAGTGGGGAACCAAACTGCGACCCACTAACAGCATACAGCACATTTATAGTAAAGAAAAGAAACAGTACCACAGTTAGGATGGCAGTCTGGTTGCAATATACAGTGTCTCTGCGCAAACTGATGCTCCCCGGTAGTCTCAGATCCTGACAGGCCGATCGTACTGAGGCAAATCTTTGGTCCCCTTCAGGAAGATTCAATTCATCACAATTCAGGATTCTGGTCACAACGCAGCAACTTCGGAGAAAGTCCGATTTCTCTTTGGCTCAGAAAGATTCCCTCACAAGGGAAGATGAGATAGGCAGGCCAAACACAGACTTCACACCAGTTTCCCACACTATTACGCAGGGGCAGTTGCTTGAATCACTCAAGCTGTTCACTCTTCAAACTCTAACTCCAGACTGACTTCTGCTACAGGCACCACCGAGACTTCCTTAGAAATCCAAAAGGTTTGGTTGGCTGATCCATCTGTCTATCACAGCTAGAGCTCCCCTTCCAGGTCCATTTAGGTGCCAAAGTGCAAAAACTACAATTCCTACAGAAATTCACTCCCACAAGACCCCTGGGGACAGACACCATTTTAAGGTCCCCAAAGGTACTGATTGCTCCCAATAGGCAGTCCAGAACCAAGATGGTGGTGCAATACTGAAGAAAAAATTATTCACCTTAGTAACTGTGTTTCTTCTAATGGAGTCTTGCTGTATTCTGACAAACTGCAGTTAGCTTCAGCCTTTAAACTGCCCCGGAGAACATAGGGTTAAATTTCTATGCAGTGCATAGAACGCTGAGCTCGAGCTCGGTTGAGGTCTCTGTCTACAGCCCTTTGAAACCCAACCGTCAGATTCTTACAAGCAAAAACTCACTAACTATACTATGTGGAAACTGTAAAATTTTAAACTAGCCAACTGGCAACAGAGAGTTTTGGATTCCCAAGGAAGACTCAAGTCAGGAAGCCCCAAACCAAAACCAATCCAAAATAAGGATAACAATACAACAAAACACCCAAATAAAAAGGAGGGTGTGCAAGAAGCACCTCTGGGGTGCAGCACTGCACCTGCCCACCCACTTCCTAAAAACTACGTTCTCAGAAGGGTGCAGGAAGGGAGGTCAGAATACAGCGAGACTCCATTAGAAGAAACACAGTTACTAAGGTGAGTAATTTTTTCTTCAAACAACATGAAGTCTTGCTGTATTCTGACAAACTGCAGACTACCAAGCAGTACCTCCATGGAGGAGGGAGAGAACTTACTTTGGGAATAGGCTCTGAAGTACTGCTGTGCCAAACCGAGCATCACTCTTAGCCTGGGTATCCAGAGAGTAATGCTTGGTAAAGGTATGGACTGTTTTCCAAGTGGCTGCTTGACAAATTTCTAACAAAGGGATATCCCTGGCTGCAGCCAGGAAAGCAGCTGTACCTCTTATAGAGTGAGCCTTCAGGCCTGAGGGTGGAATCTTTCCCAGTTTCTCATAGCAGAATTGTATACAAGACACAATCCACCTTGCAATAATTCTCTTGGTGGCAGGTTTGCCCTTTCCCACTTCCTCATAAGTGAGGAACAACTGGAGGGAATCAAACCTGTGACCCTTGGTATGCTCTATGTAGTAGCTAAGGGCTCTTTTAACATCTAAACTGTGTAGTCTCCTCTCTCCTGAGGAGGAATGATCAGTGAAGAAGACAGGAAGAGACATAGACTGATTCAAGTGGAAGTCTGAGACCACTTTGGGCAAGAACCTCCTATTGGTTCTAAGGACCACTTTATCCCTATGGAAGGAGATAAAATTAGGTTCCACTGACAGGGCTTGCAGTTCACTGATATGTCTGGCAGAGGTAATGGCTACCAAAAAACATAGTTTTCCAAGTCAAGTACTTAAGCTGTGCTGAGGACATAAGCTCAAAAGGAGGTTGCATAAGTTGAGCAATGCAAACATTTAAGTCCCAGGCAGGGGCAGGATCCCTAAAGGGAGGATTGGTATGAAGCAATCCCTTGAAAAATTTACAGAACACAGGATGAGAAGATAGTGAGGAAGACTTCCCCACTGACAGAAAAGCAGAAACAGCTGACAAGTGTACCGTGAGAGTAGCTGGTCTGAGACCTAGGCCATTAAGATGGACCATATAATCCAAAACAGTAGGCAGTTCAGCAGTGTCTGGAGAAATATGCTTCTTGGAACACCAAATGCTGAATCTTTTCCATTTGGAGTTACAAGTCTTTCTGGTGGAGGGCTTTCGAGAAGCTTTGAGAATATCCAGAACCCCCCTGAGATAGATGCAAATCTGCATACTCTAACTCTTCAAGAGCCATGCCTTGAGATTGAGAGACCGAAGATTGGAGCACCAAATCCTCCCCTGAGAGGAGGTTAACAGGTTGTAATTCCTGGGAAGAGACAGGGGAAGATGGACTGCTAGAGACAGCAACAGAGGGTACCAAGGCTGTCTGGCCCAGTCTGGAGCAACCAGAATCGCTTTGCAAGGTTGTGACCTTCTCTTGACTAGAACTTTGAACAGTAGAGGAAAG
Source organism: Neoceratodus forsteri (assembly GCA_016271365.2). Lineage (NCBI taxonomy): Eukaryota > Metazoa > Chordata > Ceratodontiformes > Ceratodontidae > Neoceratodus > Neoceratodus forsteri. The sequence continues at coordinate 428,982,322 of CM028138.1, forward strand.
GGAGGGAAGGCATACATAAATTTCCCTTCCCAGTTCAAAATCAGAGCAGCCAGAGGGACTGAACCCAAGACTGGGGGTCTGCAACAAAACAGAGGAAGTTGATGATTGTCTGGGGCTGCAAAGAGATCTATCTCTGGAGTGTCCCACCTTGAGAAAATTACTTTCAACACTAAGGGGTCCAGGGACCATTTGTGATGGCCCTGGGAGATCCTGCTCAGTGCATCTGCTAGCACATTGTCCTTCCCCGGAAGGTGGACTGCTATCAGAGAGGTCTGCAGAGAATAAGCCAGGGACCACAATTTCATGGCCTCTGTGCACAAGGCTATAGACCAAGTGCCTCCCTGCTTGTTGATGTGCCACATGGTGGTGGTGTTGTCTGTTCTGACCTGAACTACCTTGTTCTGCACAGACTGAGAGAAAGCTTGCAGGGCCAGAAAAACTGCTCTGAGTTCCAGGAGATTGATATGAAGAAGGGACTCCTGAGGGGACCACAGTCCCTGGGCTGTGAGAGCTCCCAGATGAGCTCCTCACCCCAAAACGGAAGCATCCGTGGTAAGGACCACCGAATGAGACTGAGTGACAAATGGGACCCCTTGCCTTAAATTGTCCTGATCCTGCCACCATTGAAGGGCTTGGATCAGTGTCCGAATCACTGGAATCAGTTGGGTAAGAGGGTCCTTCTTTTGGGACCAAAAAGCCCTCAGATGGATCTGAATGTCCCTCATCTGAAATCTTGCCCCTTGGACCACTGCTGTAGAAGCTGCCATGTGGCCCAAGAGCTGAAGGAAGTGCCTTGCTGGTTGGGACACTGGAAGGCTGAAGGAAGAAGCCAGCTCCACAAGCACTCTTGCCCTTTCCAGGGGAAGAAAGGCTCTTGCTTTGACAGTATCTAGCTCTGCCCCTATAAAGGTAAGAAGCTGCACTGGTACGAGGACTGACTTGGGGAGGTTGAGAAGGAACCCCAGGGAAGATAGCACTTGCAGGGTCACTTGCAGATCTGACTTGACTTGGTCTGGAAACTGACCCACTATGAGCCAGTCATCCAGATATGGAAAAATGGAAATCTTCAGCCTTCTTAAAAAGGCCACTACTACTGCCAGGCACTTTGTGAAAACCCTTGGGGCTGGTGTTGGGCCAAAGGGCACTGCTTTGAACTGATAATGGCCTCAGGCAACTTGAACCTGAGGTACTTTCTGTGGGAGCACCTGATGAGAATGTGAAAGTAGGCATCTTTGAGGTCCAGGGAGGCTATCCAGTCTCCAGGCCCTAGAGAGGGAAGAATTATTCTCAGAGTCACCATCTTGAACCTTGGTTTTAAAAGATGTTTGTTCAGGTATCTTAGATCTAGGATGGGTCGCCACTCCCCTGTCTTTTTTGGGGTAAGGAAGTACCTGGAGTATAGACCTTTGCCCCAGTGTAGGGTAGGAACTCTCTATATGGCTCCTAGGGCCGGAAGAGATGAAACCTCTGCCTCTAGGGCAAGGGTTTCGGAGAGACTTGCAGGTGGAAAAGATCTGGCTCTCAACTTCTGAATTTTTTTTGAAGCTGAGAACCAGTCCCTGGCTTACTACTTCCAGGACTCACTTGTCTGAAGTAACATACTCCCAGTCCTGGATGAAGTAAGCCAGCCTGCCCCCTACAGGGATAGGAGAGTCGACCCGGGCAGACCCATAAGGGTGCCTGCTTGGCAGAAGCCTTAGGTTGAGGAGTGAATGCAACCCTGCTCATCCCCCTTCTGCCTCTCCCTCTGAATAACCCCCTCCATGAAAAGGGAGAAGAGGCCTGTGCTTGGTAGAAAGGCCTATGAAAAGGCCTGCCCCTGCCCCTAGAATGTTGCCTTTGAGGAGTTGCCTGCCTCTCCTTGGCCTGTGCACTCCTATAAGTGGTCCTATACTCCTCCATCTTCTTCAAGTAATTCTTTGTCTGCTCCCCAAACAGAGAATTACCTTCCACAGAGAAATACATGGTCTTAGCCTGGGTGTCCTGTGACAGGCTAGTACATCTAAGCCAAGCCATTCTCCGAAGAGCCACAGATGTACCCATAACTCTTGATGACACATCATTGGAGTCCACAGCAGCATGAAACTGTAGCTTAGAAGCTTCAATCCCATCCGCAGCCACCTCCTCCAGCTCCTTGGCCAGCTGGGGGGAGGCCTGTTTAGCCAGTGCCAGTACAGTGTCCCACCTGGACTTCTGGTACCTGGCTGTATAGGCCATATAATTAGCCTGCCTGAGTCCCAAAGAGGATGCCATGTATTGCTTCTTTGCCAAGGCATCCATCCTCCTGGAGTCTTTGTCTAGGGGTGTGAAGCCAAGGGGACATTAGCCCTGTCACAGGCTGCAGCCTGCATGACTCCAACATGGCTGCATTGTTGGTAGAAAAGTTCTGTGTCTGAGCCTGATAAGGTGTACATCTTATCCATTCTTCTATCAACAGGAGGTACAGAATTAGGAGACTTTAAAATTGTTTGTGTCTGTTTCCCCAAAAATTTGTGCAAGGGAATAGACAGCCTCCTGGACTCTGGGATGTTCATCATCTCTACAAAATCAAGCTCCTCTTGATCCTCTGTAGCTTCCTCCATAGGAAGCTGAAGAGTTTCAGCCACTTTCCTGTAAAACAAATAGTGGGGAGGGGACTCAGAGAGCCTAGGCGGGGAAACACCAGAAGGTCTGTCTGGGGAGATGTCCGGTTCAATGGGCACATCCAGACTTTCTGCTCCATCATAGTCATCATCTTGTTCAAATTCCCCCTCCTCCTCAAATTCCAGTTGATTAAAATCTTCAGGGGCATATTCCTGAACAGGTGGAACCAACCGAACCGAGCCGCTAGCCAACGGAGCCAGATCGGAAGGAACCGGGCGAAGCGATTCAACAATCTGAATCGCTCAGGCAATCTCATCAGCTGTCGGAATATGAACCTCTGGATCTGAACCGGCTGATTTGTCTTTCCTTTTCCTTTTTGCAGGGACCGATCCCTCAGGATCGGCTCTCCTCTTGCCCAAAGAAGTGTCGCCCTGGTCAGAAGGCACTCCTTCTGGTTCGGTTGGAACCGAACCGGGCTGGCCATCCGGGTCAGCGGACTTCTCGGCCTCCTTTTCCCTAAGTCTACCTAATCTCTTTTTACAGGGTAGACATAGGAAAAATGTTTGCACATTTGGCAGTCTGTAGTGAGGTGTTCAAACCCCAGATAATAAACACAGGTGGTGTGGGGATCGGCCTTAGCAAAGACCTCCCCACACTCACTGCAGTGTTGAAACCCAGTGGACCTGTTTTTTTCTTGGGTTTCTCAGACATGGCCAACCTACTCAAACTTACCCTTTTTTCGGCAACCGCCAGGCAAGACTCCCTTATCGGTTCCTAACCGTGTCACGGGTATTGGAAAAAGATGTTTAAAATACGTTTTTTTATAACCGATAAGGATTGGTAACCACACACTAAAGTAAAGTACAAAAAATCAATATGAAGGATCGGTTCAGCCGAACCGATTGAACAAACTTACAATTTCCACACAATAATCAGAAACAACTATCTAGTACTCACAATACCTCAGATAAAGCCTGAACTGACGGTGCGGAATAAATTCGGAATAATTTCGGTTTAAAAACAACACTTTAACCGACACTTTAACCGGCTTTTGAACCAAGCTGAAGGAGAAATCTCCGGAGCGACTGTTCAGTGAGGCGGAGTAAAGAATCTGACAGTTGGGTTTCAAAGGGCTACAGGCAGAGACCTCAACCGAGCTTGAGCTCAACGAGCTCAACGTTCTATGCACTGCTAGAAATTTAACCCTATGTTCTCCAGGGCGGTTTAAAGGCTGGAGCTAACTACAGTTTGTCAGAATACAGCAAGACTTCATGTTGTTTGAAATATCCATGCTGCAAATTAAGGCAGGTTAGACAAACTACAATATTATTAATATTAAAACAGATAAACAGTAAACAGTCACAGTTCCTAGCAAGGCTCCCTCTACGCAAATAGTGATGGCAGAAATGGAGCGATAACACTGCAGTCCGGGTGGGACTCGGCCCCTACCCAGATTAATATTACACCACAAAATAGGCATCTCTTAGAGAGACAGGCACGGAGGCTAACAGGGTGCTCACATGCAAACACTTTTAAATCACTAGAACACAGAACACTAGCCTGGCAGTGAGCATTTAGGCAAGCCCAAGGAAGACTTTTGGGAACCCCTATTCGTAGGGGGGTTGCACTTGTAAATGTGCTAGAGATGTGAGCAGTGTACAACGCATTAATCCAGCAACAGTACACCACAAGAACATTGTCATACATTCAGGAAATTGAGACACAGTAGCCTACATTGCAAAAGAGGAAGGAACAAAGAGCAAAGTGATGCAACACAAAGCATCCAAGGTAATGAATCGGGCACAGTCCAACCGGTCACAAATCATAGTAAATCTAGCAGGTAAGCTCAACATGACAGTGGATTGGTGAAGAAGGCAACAGATTCATCTGAGAGAATGGCGCCCAAATCAATAATATTTCAACAGGTAAACAGAAGATGGGGACCAGTGGAGACAGATCTCATGGCCAAGAGCAGGAACAGGCAAGTCAGCAGATTCTACTCTAGGTTCAAGGAAATGCAGTCCATGGGAGTAGACACACTGTCCCTGGACTGGTTATTCAGAGTGGGCTACACAGTATTTTCCCTCCAGTTCCTCTCATACCGCAGGTTCTGAGAAAAACCTATCAATGAAGGGCAAGAGTTATACTAATAACACCATTTTGGCCCTGCTAGTCGTGGTTTGTGAGGGTGATGGGCACGGCTGTAGATCATCCATGGATACTACCATCAAGAACGGACATCCTACAACAGGGACCAGTCCACCACCGCAAACCTCATGACCTACAGTTAACGGCCTAGCTTCTGAAAGGGAATGACTTAAAGGCCGGATACCATCAGTCGGTAGTCGACACCATGATCATGTCCAGGTGCTCATTAACTACCAACACATATAAGTGCCAATGAAATGTGTTTACCAAATGGTGCCATCTCAAAACTATAGTGCCAAATCAGGCATTCATACCTTCAATATTTCTGTTCCTACAGGAAGGCCTCGACAAAGGCATCTATTCATCGTCTATGTGAGTGCAACTGGCAGCCATCAGAGCAGCATGCTGACAGGTGGGAGATTCAGCACCTGGGGCGCATCCAGATGTAATAAGGTTCCTGAAAGTGCAACCTACCTAAGACCAAAGCCAAAACATATCACAGCACCATGAGACATTCCCCTAGTACTAAAAGCAATGACTTCTGCTCCTTTTGAAGCACTACTTTCAATAGAGTTAAAATGGTTGAGCCTAAAGACTGAATTCCTAGTAGCCATGAGCTCGATTTTCAAAGAGCCCTTAGATCACTGCAATTTGCAGTGATCTAGGGCTGTGGCAAACTCTGGCTGCGTCAAGGACCCTAAGCAGTATTTTATAAAATTGGGGGTCCCTGTGCCACAGACCCGGGAGTTGCCGCAGCCACAGGGTTGCTCCAAACGTGGTGCAGCTGTGGGGTTTGACAGAGTAATCCATCACCCCCCAACCCGGGGAAACCCAGAGAGGCCATGAAGGAGTGGGGGGGAGGGGGACTATGCCAGCAAGGAGGGGAGCAAAGGCAGAAGGAGCATGGGGGTTGGGCAGCAGCCTGCCTCCAAACAGGGGCCTCAGTACCAGGGAACTGTTGTGGTGCCTGGGGAATGTTCCTCTCTACCATCTGCACCCCCCAACCTGCGACCATGCCTGCCCACCAATAGTGTTGGGGACTGGTGCACCTATGGGGCAGATGCCAGGGCTATGTGCAGCAGAGGTCATGTCATGGTCTGTCCCTGACAATCCCCTCTACCCTGGTGGATTGGATCAATGGACCTGTGCATGGTACCTCCACCGGATGCCACCCCAGCACCCTGATATTGCCACCATGTCCCCCTCACTGCCTAGGGCACCCCTATGCTCCTTCTACCCAATGCCCCTCCTTGCAGGTCCCCCCCATTCGCTGCCTTGCCCATCTATGGCACATAGCCCTTAGACCACCTAGAGTTCACTGGACCACATAGTCCAAGGAGTGTCAGGTGTAATGCTGGCAAGTAATGGACATCCAGACGAACCAGATGTATGTAGAATGAAAGAAAACAAATCAATTTAAGGACCAGAGCAGTACCATAAGGAGTGTTAAGAACAGCGTCAGCACAATATAGCATGTCACAAGGGTGAATGCAGGAGAACCAGTGCTCAACCAAGGGTGGATAGGGATATAGAGAAAGCAAGTAAACAACATAAGAATAATAAGGAAATTAAGGGAGAAAGGTGCTGTGTGAGAGAAAAACAAAACAAACAAACAAAAAAAAGTATTATAATTTGGTGTATAATTTAAAGCTATATCCATAGCCACTGGCTAATAAAAGCAGAGATTAACTCTAAGGGGGTCAGTATAAGGATTAATGAACAATTTAAGCCTATTCAGGCTACACTTAAGCTAATCCTCTCCCCCAAAGCTTCAGCCAGGTTAAGTCAAATGAAATCACATTATACTCAAGAACTTAAAGTGAAATTAATGCTAGAGGTGAGTCATCATTTGCAGCTCAGTCCAGAAGTGAGCTATTAACTAGTAGACTGCAAACCCTTTAAGAGATACCACCATCACCCTGAGTAAGCACAACAGATACTGTAGATATAATAGAGACAGTGTGTGTGTGTGGGGGGGGTATCTGGGTATCTTTCACAAACATTCAATCAGCACTTAAACAAAATTGGCTATGTAACACTATATCATAACCAGGGCCCCTGGTGTTCTGTAGCAGCATTTTCTGATTTCTACGGCATGATTTATTCATTTCTCTGGCAGAATGCAGTCCTGTCATTGGCTAAATATGATGTGATGTCATCGATGACATCATATGCTGAGCATAGAGGAGGGGCTTCAGGATAAACGAGGTGGGAAAGAAAGCCTGAAACTATGGAAAAACAGTATATTTATATGAAAGTTCACCAAAAACAATGAATTCTGTGGCACTATATATATTCTGCGGCATGATGCAAATTCTGTGGAAAATTCCACAGCCGCAGAACTGCAGAATTCCAGGGGCCTTGATCATAACACCCCAGGGAACTTACAAAAGCTTTTTCCAACAGTAAGTACAAGAAGGGCCTTAAATTCCATGAGAGAAGGGCCAATATTTTGAAAGACCGAAATCCAAAACACACATCAGTCTCAGATCCTTTGTGCAAATCAAAGTATATGAAAACTCACCAGGATTGCCACAGAGAGACCATAGCCCATGAGGAATTGCATATATGTAGGGAATACCAAGGTTTTAACGGAAAAACTGAACGCGATTGTCACAAAGGAAGCGAGGTGTGCATCACACTTGCAGAGGGGTAAGTCCTCTCCGGAAGGTCTGTGGTAGAACAAGCAGTTGCAGCCAAAAGGATTCCTTGATCACAGGAAGCAGCAGAGGGATTAAGATTAGAGAAACCCACCTCCGGGATGTCGTCAGCACACATTGTCTTCCCGGCTCAGGGGTATGGTGAGAGGAGACCGATCTTGAGCTTTCTCTGCTCCTTCCATATTTCCTCAGGTTATGCACCATAGAAGCAAGTCTAGGGATATTTGAGGAGTGACCCATCTGTCTGGATTTTCTATTAATCCTCGGTAAGCAGGGAGGTGTGACATGGGGATTTGCAACAGCAGAGTATGTGCGGGGTGTTGAGCTTTGAGGTAAATTGACCATATCAGAATGCTGGGGAAGCCCTTCAGGATTCTGGATGTGCATTATGCCATTGGAAGCACAAGAGACAGAGGGTGCATGCATTGATCTGACAGACCCTTGTGCAGACTTTAGCCCAGGGGAGCTATTGACTGAGGCTGTTTTTGAATCAAAGGCCGTAGAATTTTGGTAGTTCCAGATGAAGCTCCAAGCCTCTGCCACAGAGTCACATTTAGAAACGTACCCCCTTCCTGTTGAATAATCAAGGATGCTGGATACTTAAAGTAGTAGGGAACACCATACTTTTGTAGCTGTTGTTTTACCTCTTAGAAAAACTTCCTTTTGTTAACAATTTCTGAGGAGAAATCCTGAAAAATGGAGATGCGTTCCCCTTTCCACACAATATTTCTTTTCCTTCTTGCCAAATAAAGAATTTCTTCTTTAACAGTAAATCTAAGCAGATAACCAATAATGGGCCTGGGCTTTCCATTTTTCTTATTAGGACCCAACGATCTGTGCACCCTTTCAATTTCATGTAGCCAGGGCCACTGGTGACCAAGAATTTCAGGCAAAAAGTTTCGTAGAAATTGAATCATGTTTGGACCCTCCAGACCCTCAGGGACCTCCAGAATCCTAAAATTATTTCTACGACCCCTGTTTTCTAGGTCATCTATCTTTTCTAGTAAATAACCAGTTTGTGAGTTTTGTTTCTCCGTTAGTTGTTCAAGAAAACTGACAGAGTTAGTAAGTTCATTTATCTTACTGTTGTTGGTGCTAATTTGGGATGAAAGTTCTTCTATGTTTTTAGTAAGGGTAACAGCTGTAGCCTTAATTTCAGTGATGTTCAATTGTAATCCTTGTAGCATTGTTTTGATATGGGTTACATCATCTTTGCTGGCTGTTTGAGTAGTGATGGTAGAGGTAGAATGTGAAGAGGGTAAGATGTTCCGTGTAACTGGAGACCTGACAGTAGTGGCTCGCATCGCGTCGAGACTTTCAGAGTGCCGAAAACTGAAAACGTTGTAAAAAGTAAATAAACTGCTTCCACGATATAGTTAATTAATTAAAAGCAAGCCCTTGGTTTAAATAAACAGATGTACTGCACCAGTCGCAATAGAAATCAGAATAAATAAATAAATAATTTAAAAAATGCTGGTATTGCCCAGAGTGTAACGATTAGCCTGCCATCTAGCATTAGCGCTGGCATGCGCTCCCTTTTGTTTTGAAAACTGGGCCCCATATTTTCACCTGGATGGACATGTGGGCACCACGCACTCTCCTGTAAGGAGCCATTCTTAGTGTTTCACCGGGACCAAGTCACGCTAAGAACAGTTCCTTCCTTCATCCCTAAAGTAAACTCTCATTTCCACAACTCACAAACCATAGAGTTGCCAGACACACTTCCTGAAGCAGACCCAAGAATGCAATCATCACTTCACACACGGGGGCATGAAAAGACTTCTGGCAATATATATAAATAGAACCAGGGAAATCTGAAAGTCTGACAGACTATTTGTACTTGTACAAGGAGAAAGAAAGGTGGCCCTGCATCAAAATCTGCCATCACAGCATGGTTGAAGAGCGTTATTCAAGTGCCCTACAAGGCCATGGCCATGACACCACCTAGTGATCTAACAGCAGACTCCACCAGAGCAGTGGCTACTTCATGGGCTGAACGAAACATGGCCACAGCAGAAGAAATATGTGCCACAGCCACGTGGTCAAACATCTATATCGCCTGGACATGCTCTCGGCTCCCAAAATTAATTTCAGCAGAGTAGTACTTAAAGCAGCAATATCCCCATTGCCCAGTCACGATCGGTCTCCCCCTCCCATTTCTTAACTATACTGCTTTTTAATACCCAGTCTGTAATATGCGTTGGAGTGTCTCAGAGATTACTCCCCACAGTGGTAGTTTACTCATGTAGTAAAGGTGACTGTGGGATTACACCTCTGAGACACTCTAGTGCTCACCTAGACAGGAGACAACCTGTGACAGGATAGCTGGAGAAATGATGCAGAATGTCATACCTCTTTTCATTATTATAGGCAAGCCGTACAAGCTGGCCCATACTTAGTCTGTCTACGATAGACAACAAATTAGAATTAGAAAACAATAGCATTTTGTAAGCCTTGATTCTTGTAGTCACAAATGAAGGTACTAACCAAATTATTCCTAGTTTATTCAAGCACAGCTACAATATGGAAGACATCTAAATGAGCTCTGCTAGCCAAAGGCAGGGCAATAGGGGGTTCAGACTTCTTTTTTGCAGTCACATGTGTATTGACAGCCTGGCAGGTGAACATAACCCTGTCTGTAAGGTGTGTTGGAGTGCCTCAGAGATGTACTCCCACAATCACCTTTACCAGATGAGTAAACTACCATTAAGTTCTATAAATCAGTATAAATATTTGGCCTTATGGCTGGATTGCCACATGTTGCGGGAAGTCCATATAAACTATTTGGTAAAGAGGATTGGTACTATGATTGGCTACCTTTTCTTGTATTTTTATTTATTTTTATTTTTTTATTTAAATGTTTGGTAACTGGGAAAGGCACATTGAGATGAGGCAGGTTTCCAGGTGTGACCTGGGGACATAGGATTCAGGGACAAATACAAGAATGCAAAATTATAATAGACAGATATTTAAAATAGAGACAGAAATCAAATTACAGGTTCATAATATACAGAGCAGGGGTGTAGCCAGGAATTTTAAACTTGTACTCAAAACTGATGCACTGTTGCCCCCCCTGTTATGTAAGCATAAACCAAAATATGCGCTGCCACGCCACACCAACAATAGCCCCCCCACTCCCCCGTTTGCAAAGTCTGAGTTCAGATAATCACTTTTTTCCTGTAATCCTCCTTCCTTTGTTTTTCTGCCTGCCTGGTAAGTTGTTCTTGTTTGTGTATTTGGCTGGTAGCATCAGTGTCCCATAGTGAGCAACAAAGGCAAAAGGGCTCAGTACGACACAGACAGTGTGACTCACAATGTCCTTGCATTCCTCTTTTTGTTGCCCCTGCCTGATTTTTTTTAGTGTACTCTGCTGAGTACAGTGCATATGCCTGCCGACACCCTTGATACAGAGGAAAGTAAACAGGTGGCACTCTTTGTACACCGGTTCACAATGAGTTCAACTGAGAAGGACGGAAGTGCAGTAAAAGCAAGGCAAGAAGCACATATCATTTGGATGGACATACATCAGGATATAGGAAGTACAGAAGGCAGGTTACAGTCCCCTGTATATAATGAGGTCAAAGGGGACATATGACAGGGGGCTGCTAGGGGCAGGTGCAGGTAGGGTGTGTAAGCTGGCAAATTTGGTGTTTGGTGGAGTTGTGTGAGAGAGAGAGAGTTTCTTATCAAGGGTGGTAGTTTGTTCGATAATAAGGGGAGCCTGTAGGAGAAAGTGGATTTGCCAGCGGATGAGGATGGTTTAGGGAGTGAGAAGAAATGGGAGTCCCTTGAGCGCAGCGTGTCTGGTGATGCAGCTGCTGGAGTAAGACCATCTGACAGGTAGGAGGGGAGCAGGTTGAACCACAACTTTGAAATAAAGGAGATGGAGTGTGTGAAACGGGGGTGGGATAGTGGTGGGATATTGATGGCAGAGAGTAGAGTGCAGTGATGGGTTCTGATGGGGGAGTTTGTGGCAAAGCGACAGAAGGCATAGAGAAGGGAATCTAGTCTGGTTAGTAGAGTGGAGGGAGCAGTGCAATACACTATGTCAGCATAGTCGAATATGGGAGTGATCATTTTGGTTAGTAATGTTCGTCTAACTGCTTGAGGGAGGGAGTCTCTTAATCTGTACAGCAAACCAAGCTCGGGACAAAGCTTTGAAATGATGGCATCTATGTGGATAGAGAAGTTTAACTGGGGGTTGAGCTACACTCCTAAATATTTGTAAGCGGAGACTGTGTTTAGTGCTGTTCCATCTAATGAGGAGATAGCAGAGGGGCAGGGTGCTCTAGCAAGTTTTTGGGCCAAACTGAAGGACATAGAAACTGTTTTGGAAGTGTTTATTTTGAGTTGGTTTGCCTGGAACCAAGACTGCATGTTTTGGTAGTCATGTTGTAGTATTGACTGAATGTTGCTAAGAATTGGGTCGAATGTAAAGAGGATGGTATCATCCGCATACATGTGGATGAGGGAACTAGAGCAAATGGATGGGAGATTATTAATGAATATGGAGAATAGAATGGGGCCTAGAATCGATCCTTTGGGGACACCTGTGAGTATAGGGAGTGGGAGAGAGGTGGAGTTAGCAATCTTGACAGATTGGAGCCTGTTCCTGAGGTAGGATCTAAACCACTGGATTGCGGAGGGGCATCATGGAGCAGAGGGTGAGAGACTGAGTCAAAGGCCTTTGCCAAGTCCAAAAAGATTACTGCTGTTAGTTGACTTTGATCAGCGGTAGACTGGATGTGACCAGTGACTTGGAGAAGGGAGAATATTGTAGAATGGTGCTTTCTGAAATCTGATTGGTATGGGGAGAGGAAATTGATGGACATGAGGTAATCAGTCAGTCTAGATTGAACTAATGATTCTTGCAATTTCTGGGAGGAGGGGGATGTGCCGGTAGTTGCTAGGTGCTGAGGGATCACCACCCTTGTGAAGAGGGATAACACACACCATTTTCCATGCTTGCAGGACCTTGCCTGACTAGGGGCGGTTCAGAATGTAAGTGAGGGGAAGAACGATAGCAGAAGCAGATATACGCATAAGTCTGGGATGGATGCCATCAAGTATTATTGATGCCTTTCACTTGAAGGAGGAAACAAATTCTTATGAGCATGGTATGCCACATTTTGATTATGCAGACTTGAGTTTTTAGAAACGTGCAGACTTAATTTTTGCAAATGCTTATCAGACTGTATTCAATAAATTGGAAGGTTCTTTATAATCATCTAAGAAGATTTACCGTGAATGCTCTTACACACACTCATGATTGTTTACGTTACAGAGAATTAGGTTAGCTGTCTTTACAAGCAAGGTGTGATTTTCCATTATGCCTTTTATATATAGGGAGGCCATACAGTGTAGTGGTTAACAGCACTGGGCTGCAAACCTGAAGAACTGAGTTTGAATTCCACAACCACCACTTGCATACTGTGTGACCGTGAGTGAGTCACTTAACTTCTCTGTGCTCCCAGAATGCACCTCGGCTTTGTGTGTCTTTCCTGGCTAAAAATGGTAAATAAAATATATACATGTGTTCAGCATAAAGTTCCAGGATATATTTCAGACTATGTATCTGTAAAGAATTATGGGTTAAAGGGTAAATCTTCTCTGTTAATTTCCTTTATTGAGCTCTGCAATAGGTTAAATTATGGTAGGTGGCCCCCATATTCAGAGCTGGCCAGATGCATGCGCAGACAGATGCACCACCTGAAAACAATGCACCGGCCTTCTCTGGAGCCACATTCAAACAGATGGCACAATCATGCTTGAATATCGGACCCTAAAAGCACGGCGCACAGCAAGTGGCTGCTAAGGGGAATGTGTGGTGCATAGCTGTATGCGCTGCAGCCCCCATGGGTGATATTCAGCCCAAACATGCAAATAAGCCCATTGGGCATGCAAGGTGCAAGGGGACCATTTGCATGCTTATTATGTGGTCATGTGCACGGCTGTACCTGGTGGAATGCGTCAGGCCAGCCCCCCCCAGCCACAATCACTGTATGACATAAAAAAAGTCCCAATCTGGACAACCAATGAGCATGTACTATTCACTGTATGTACTCCGGTACCGATCAGTCGGCAGCTGGCTGTGGCAGGGCGAGGAGGGCTGTGCCAGTCACCTGCATGGGTTGGGATGGAGGGGTGCGGGGTGGTGGGGTACTGCCCACCGGGGTGGGGAGTGGGTAGACTACTAGCCACCAGAGAATGGGGATCAGGGTTGTCATTGTTGTGCCAGTGATCTGGGCTGGGGGGACACTACACTACTGAAATCGGAATCGAGGGTTTTCTTATTTATTACTGTGATTGGGGCTGGGGGGATCCCTACACTATGGAAATGGGGATCTTTTTTTTATTATTTATTACAGTGATTGTGGCTGTGGAAGGGGGTTACAACACTATGGAAATGGGGGTCTTTTTTATTTATTACAGTGATTGTGGCTGGGGGGGTTTCTACACTATAGAAACAGGGATGCTTTTTTTTTAATTTATTACTGTGATCTAGGCTGGGGGGGGCACTACACTATGGAAACAGGGGTAGGGGAGTTATTTCATTTTTTACAGTAATTGGGGCTTGGGAGGATGACTACCCAGCCCTGTACTGTGCGCAGGGCACCAACCTACCACGTTCATAGTTAAAGTAGAGTTTCAAAAGCATAACTATGCACCGGCACAGCCAGCTGTCTTTATGCTGGGGGGGTTCAATATTGTGATGTGCGGCATATGCATGAGGGACCTCTCATTTGCATAGGCACATCACAGTATTGTGTGTGGTGGCCCAGTAAGGAGTGCGCAGCGCATCAGTGGCCTCTGAATGTGGTCATGACACCAATGGCCCACGCAACTACGGGAATGCACGGTGCATCCAGGGATGCGACGTGCATCTCATTTGAATATGTGGGCCAGTATGCATTTGTGTATAGGAGTCCTAAGGTATGGAATTCACTGCCTCAAAATTTCTGAGAACTGGCCCACTTCACTCGTTTGAAAAACTTAAATAGTGTATGTTAGAACGATGTATTCCCTCAAAATCTATATTTCCTTAGTGTTGTTGTACCATCGATGTGACGTCACGATGTTGTTGTACCATCGTGAGTACATCACATCGATGGTACAACAGCCCTGATCACGTTTGCGCATGCACAAGTCGCGGTTTCTCCTCGTCCATAAAATGGCCACTGCAGTTCAGTGAAGGCACGGGAAGGCACTGGAGGAAATTTTTATTGTGCAGTAAGTGGCTTTTTCTTTAAATATTAGCTGGCACACAGCAGGACACCAGGATCTTATTTCAAATGTGGACCCGAGTGGAGTGTTGTCATGGACACGGGTGGGGCGAGGGTCCCTGACATCACGCGCGACCGGGAAAGAAGTCACAAGCTTTTTTTTTTCACAGTTGCCCATACACTGTAAAAGACGGTGGATAGAATAGCAACAACAACAACCACTTCTCGAGGTTTTTTATGCCAGCAGAAAACCTCTCGAGCTTCGCTCTCAAGGTTTTCTTGGTTGTCATGACAACCTCTCGAAGTGAACAACAGTGTTGTTGTTCACTGTTGCCCATCCACTATCCTCTATATAATGTATTTTGTTTACTCAAGCAAGTGCCCGCAGATATGTTGTTTATTAAATTAGTGAGCTTATTGAATGTATAAGTGTTACTGATTATTCCATATTGAATTGTTATTACTGTGTAAATTTATGTACAACCGATACAGGGTGCAATTGAAAATGAGCCTTGGCTCAATTGTTATTTCCTGCTAATGCTACTAACTACTAACAGTGTCATGCACACAAAAATATATGTAAATGCAGTCACACATACACCTCCGATGTACATCACTACATACGCACAACCCCCCTCCCCAAAAAATGCATACACTAATACACATATATAATACAGAATTATTTTACTTGAGCTTTATGCTCTGTTTCTGCATCTGGATGGGGCCAAACTCTGCACCCACTTATAGTATGAATGGCAGAAAGTAGCCCCATCAGCCTTCAGCAGAGACAATGAGGGGAGTGTTACATGTGAGGCAAATGGGCATATATTCTTCCCCAGGGATTAAGACAGTTGGGGGGTAATATAAGAGAACTGAAGGCAACCTTCCAGCCACATGAATGTTTAAAGAGCATCTGATGCCTTCAGGATAACTTAAACAAAACATAATATTTAAACACAGTTCAGTTTATATTTCAAATTTGTTCTGTATTTTTACTCCCCATTATTTTAATACTGAGACCATTTCAATGAAAACAAGATGTCTACACCTGAGCAGTTCATCATGTCCTGTTGTCTTCTCCCCACCTGAGATCATAATGCACTGCTAGTGACATCACAGTTACTCTCATACCAACAGACTGTGATGTCACAACAGATGATTATGACATGAAGTAGGGAGTCAGCTATAGAGGCAGATGAGCTCTATTGGAGATAGATAGAAACAGAGAAACAGAAATTGTAGGCAGATAAGGACCACTAGGCCCATCCAGTCTGCCCGTAGGCCCTATACATTGTATGTGGCCACTGACCCTACGTGATCAATGGCTTTTCATCACTCCCTCCCCTCTCAAACTTCCCTTGTGCCTGTCCCAGGATGCTTAAACCCCTCCACTGTGCTTGCCTCCACTACCTCCTATGGCAAACTAGTCCAAGTGTATACTACTCTTTCTGTGTAGAAAAACTTCCTCACATTACCTCTTAATCTACCCCCTTCCAATCTCATGTAATGCCCCCTTGTTCTACTACTTTTTCTACATTGGAAAAGGTCCTCCTCCTGCACCTTGTTTATGCCCTTGAGGTACTTGATCATGTATTCATGCCAATTTCCTCAGTAACAAGTAAAGGAAAGGAGAAATATATAGAATATATGCAGAATTTAAGCTGAGTTATACCTAATTATTATGTTTTTCAACGTTTTCTTTTAGGTGTTAGCAGCTCTTTATAGTGAAGCAGCCACAATGGAAACAAAATCTGGCCAGAGCTGATAGGGCTGCAGCTGAGGAATATGGGGTAACAATACTGTATATTGTTTTCTTAATATTTTTACACCAAATTTTCAACATAGCCTTGTTATGAACCTGCTTCATGAAGACGGGCAGAGAAAATGTGCAGCTCATGGCTTAAGGTTGATTTTGAACAAGGACTGCGAAATCAACTCTTGGAATGCTAAAACACATTTTGGGCAGGAGTTGAAAAATGACAGCTGTGACATTCAAGAGGTGCTGTAAAGAAATGGCTATATAATAAATGGGTTCCCCTTTTTCCCATAGGGAAGCCATGGCATAATTTGCCATTGTAAAGGAGCATTTATAATGGCAAACATGCGCACGGTTTCCCTCACTTAGCACATGCACCCGCTACAGTCCACCATTTCCCGACCACGCCTGTATTGCCCTCTCTCGATGAAAAGGCAATCACAAATCACCACAGTAACTCGTGGTGTTATATTATTTTTAAGAATTCTGGGCAAATCCCACAGTTACAGGGACAAATAGACATTTTTTAAGATTTTAAAACCACATGCACGTTCACCGAAGGAAAACGGAGAGTGGCACCCCTCGGCCAGAACCTCTGTTATTTTATATAATTGCTGTGGCGAAATAGGGAAACCCAGCAATTATATAAAATAAAATATGGGGTGATGTGTGTAAACTCGCATTTTACACACACCCTCGGGGGTTAGATGCTTGCACAAACCCCTCGAGCTTCGCTCTCGGGGTTTATGTATCATCTAACCCCTCGGGGGTGTGTGTAAACTTCTTGTTACACACGTCACCCCATACTTTATTCTCTATGTTGAAAATTTGGGGTTAAAATATTGAATATTACCAAATGTACAAGCCTGCATTCGCAAAATTCAATGTAGGCTCTTAACTTTGTTGAGTTTAAATATTTTTACACCAAATTTTCAGCTTAGCCTTCTTATAACCCCACCTCATGAACAAAGGCAACAAAAATGTTCAAATTCTGCCGAAAGATGATTTTGTGCAGGGATCGGGTAATCACCTTTCAGTATGTAAAAAAAACAACATTTTAGCCAGGATTTAAACAAGAATTTGTCAATGCCGAATGTTGTTGCACTGGCATTGGCAGTGGCAGAGCTAGAGACGCATAAGAGGAATGGCAGTGAAGTACTGAAGTGATGCCAACCCCACCTTGTAGAGAGCGACAGGCATTGGGGTATGCCTTTGTGCCTTTGGGTCATCGGCTATAATGCTCATGCCATTGTATCTCACCCTACTGTGTAGACACTGACAAGTGTCGTGGTGTGCTTTGGGGTCTTTGGGCATTATACTTACCCCATCCCATAAGGAAATATGCTGACATGGGTGTAGTATGGGAGCATGGGGTGAAGTTTGTGGTCGAACAGTGCAAGACACACCACGATACCGGTCAGTGGCTGCAGGGTGGGGCGTGGGGGGTGGAATGGTGTGAGCATTACATCCGATGATCCCAAGTCACAGCCGTGATGCCTGTCAGTCCATACCGGATGGGGTGCTACAGTTGGAAACCCTAACACCATAGGCGTGTAGTGGTAGTTTCACTCCACATTTTCAACATGGGTTGCTTGTTAGGCCACCTCATGAAAAGCGGCACAATCACTTTGTTAGCTGAAATGTGGTTTTCACAGCAGCTGTGCCATTTAGCAACAGAGGGACGAAAACACAGTTTTGGGCAGGATGTGGAGAATAACAACTGTACTGTTCATGAGGAGGTGTAAAAAATGGCAACGTTGAAAAT
The DNA here is from genome assembly GCA_016271365.2 of Neoceratodus forsteri. Taxonomy (NCBI): domain Eukaryota; kingdom Metazoa; phylum Chordata; order Ceratodontiformes; family Ceratodontidae; genus Neoceratodus; species Neoceratodus forsteri. Next base: position 429,000,457 of record CM028138.1, read on the forward strand.
CTGGAGTGGCAATATAAAATATTGGTGAAGCAATGAACATGCATACAAACTGCGCAACAGACGTCCGCAACCCAATTATTTGTGGGAGTTTTTTAGGCACATTTTCAACATAGGTATTTTGGGACCTCCCTTCATGAACAGTGGCGCTGTGATTTTGTTAATGTGTCCCAAAAGGTGATTTCCCACAGCGAATATACCATTGTGCGCCAAAGTTGTGGAAACGCGTTTTGGGCAGGCTGTGAAAAATGGCAGCTGTACTGTTGATAAGGAGGTGTGCACAAATGCCAGTGGTGAAAATCTGGCATGAAAATATTGCAAATTTTCGAAGTTACAAGGCTGCGTGGAAACTGCACAATGCATGCTTGCAGCACAGTCATTTTATGGACTTTTGGCACCAAATTTTCAACATAGGCATTTTAGGACCTCTGCTCATGAACAGTGTCATCATCATTTCCTCAAACTGTCCCGAAAACTGATTTTGCACAGCGACTGCGATTCTGCTCGGATGTGCAAAAACACATTTCAGCCAGGATATGTAAAATGACAGCTGTACTGTTCATAAGGAGGTGTGGAAAAATGCCAATTTTGAACATCTGGAGTGAAAATATTACAAATGCACGAAGTTCCGAGCGTCTTTCCACAGTGACTGCGCTATTCTTCGCCGGAACTGCGAAAACACATTTTGGTCAGGATGTGAAAAATGACAGCTGTACTGTTCATAAGGAGATGCAGAACAGTGGCAATGTTGAAAATCTGGAGTGAAAATATTATAAATTTGCAAACTTACGAGCCGCAGCGTGCAAACTGGGCGCGAACGCACGCTCGTACACAGTCATGTTATGGAGTATCGCCACCAAATTTTCAGCATAGGCATTTAAGGACCTCTGCTCATGAACAGTGTAACTGCCATTTTCATAATTTGTCCCGAACACTGATTTCCCACATCGACTGTGTTATTCTGCGTGGGAAGTGCAAAAACACATTTTGGGCAGGATATGAAAAATGACAGCTGTACGGTTCACAAGAAGGTGTGGAAAAATGCCAATGCTGAACATGTGGCATGAAAATATTTCAAATTCACTAAGTTATGAGCGTGCGTAGCAACTGTGCAACGCATGCTTGTAAAACAGTCATTTTTTTGATTTTTCCACCCAAATTTGTAACATAGGCTTTCTGAGAGACCCCCTCATGAACACTGGCACTGTCATTTCGCTCCTCACTCCCAAAAGGTGATTCCGCGCAGTGACTGCGAAATCACCTTTCGGGAACAAATAACACCATGACAGTGCAAGAATGCATGAGAAGGGGTCCCAAAAACCCCATGTTGAAAATTTGGTGCCAAAATTCCAAAAAATGCCTGAGATATGCATAGAAGTTGAAAAAACTCTATTTATTCCATATACAGCTTACTGGCATTTCCTCAGTTCGCGGTTGGCTTTGAAGAGTGCAGACGTGTTCCCGGTCCACCGAAGATTGTCGCGCCGGACTCCACAGGTAAGTATGGGGTGAGGGGGGTGTGTGGAGAGGCAGGGTGCGCAGAGGGTGGGTGCGGGTTGTGGTAAGGGGGACTACGAGGGACCGTTTTTGTGTTACAGGGTTAAAAAAAAAAACATCACGGGACGTTTTTCTTTTTCTCAGGGGATTTGCATGGTGGGGTGGGCTCCCAGCGTGCCACCTAACTGTTTGAGGGGGTGCTGCAGCCAACGGGGGATTGGGCATCCTCGTCAGCACACAATAAAAGGGGGGGTTAATTTATGCTGATGATTGGGCACCCCCATCGCACACAAGGAAAGAGGGGTGGGCAAGAGCAGAGGGTTGGGCACCTCCACTTATATAACAAATGGGTGGGTGCTTTATGCTGACGGGGTAGGGGCTCCCCCATCGGCATGTACATTGGGGCCATGGTAAGCTGACAGGGGGATTGGGCACCCCCGAAGTCAGTAGTTGGGCGGCTGCCATGTTTACAATGTGGCCGAACATGTTGGGAGGCCCGCTGCATCTGACGAGCTTTGCTCGGATTGCAGTGGACCTTTCCTTAGATGTGCTCACCACATTATGTATGCATGGTGTGGCACTGGCATGCAGGCTGATTGGGGAATGAGGGACGCACCTACTGATGCATGCCCTGCATTCACTGAACAGTGACCGCGTCTCCAAATCTGCACTACCACAATATGTTGGCTGCACAAGCATGCCAACATAAAAATGACAGCTGCCACATATAAAAGAAATGACTGTGCAGGCACGGTAGTGGAGGGGGACGGGATGAGGATACAAACAAAAAACAGGATGGAGATGCCGATCAACACTGGGGAATTGGGCACCTCCAGTGTCACTGTTATGTTTCTGGGGAAGGGGGTGAGCACTGAGAGGGAGGGTCCAGTGGGGGGGTTAAAAAAAAAATATATATATATACATATACATATGAAATGACCTTGCATGCACAATATGGAGGATAACTGTGCATGCATGGTAGTGGAAGGGGGAACGGGACAAGGATTTCTGCATGGGGGACTGGGCACGCCTCAGTGCCACTGTTACATTTCTGGGAGGGGTGCCGAGAGGAGGGTCGGGTGGGGAGTTATATATTTCAGCAGTCACGGAGCCGCCGACTGCAAAAAAAGTTTTCCTCCAGGTCAAGTAGTGTGAGCGCGGAGTGTGCCGTGGTGCACAGACGCAGAGGCAACTTTTGTCACCTCATGAGGTTTTTCATTTGCAAGCTGCTTTTCTTCTGCTCCTAACAAGAGGACTGCAGGGCTCTTCCCACTGCAGCCCCTAAAAAGGCCCATTCAGGACTGCCAGAGGGAGCCACTCTGTGCAGCAGTGGCAAAGGGCCACTTGGGGCCATGGGAGGGAGATGCTCTGTCCAGAAGTGGCAAAGGCCTAATTGGGGATATGAGTAGGAGCCACTGTGTGCAACAGTGTGGGGGCCACTGTGTGTGGCAGTGGGAAACTGCTGTGTGTGGCTTTGGAAAAGGCCTGCTTAGAGCTGTGTGAGAGACAGAGTGAGAGAGATATGCTGTGTGCATCATTGGAAAAGGGCTGCTTATGGCCATGAGAAAAAGCTGCTGTGTGTGGTACAGGCAGAGGGCCATAGGCACGAGGGGCTGTGTGTATAAATGGCAAAGGGTTGCTCAGGGCCACAGAAGGGAGCCAGAATGTGCAGCACTAACAGCCCTCAGGGCCATGGGAGAAAGCAGCTCTGTGCAGCACTGGCAAAGGCCTGCCCAAAGCTATGGGAGGGAGCTGCTGTGTGTGGCATAGTTTAAGGCCCACTCAGGGCCATAAAAGGGAGCCATGCTGTGCAGCATCATCAAAAACATACTCAGGGCAACAGAAGTGAGCTGCTCTGTGTAGCAGTGGCCAGCATATGGGTATGGAGGTGAACTGGATTTGCTGAAGTGGGAGGGAGTCAGGCAGTCCAGAAAAGGGTAGGAAAGGGTGTGAGTTTCCATAGCAGGTGTGGATATGGCTTGCCAGCTGGATTTGACAGGTAGGTGGGAGTTCCACCACAGGAAGGAGTTTGCCAGAAAAGGAGCATGTAGGGAGGCAGGAGGGAGTTAGTGCAGTGGGAGAGTGTTTGCCAGCCAGGGAACAGGGAGGGAGGTGGGTGGAAGGTACAGCAATGGGAGGGTATCTGCGAGCCAGAGAATGAATAGGGAGGCAGGCATGATTAGGAACAAGGGGAGGATTTTTGTCAGGCTGAGTAAGGAGGCTGGTGGGAGTTTCCACAGTGGAAGAGAGATTGCCAACTAGGGAAGGGTTAGAGAGGGGGTGAGAGTTGTGACAGCCCGAGGGCAGTTTGCCAGCTGGGGTTGGGAGCTGGGCAAGAGTTGCCACAGCTGGAGGATGTTTGCCAACCTGGGAATGGGCAGTGAGGTAAGTGGAAGGTTCCACAGCAGGAGGGTATTTGCCAACTAGAGAGTGGATAGGGAGGTGTGTGTGACTTGGTCACAACCTGAGGGTGTTTCCCACGCAAATTAAGGAGGCAAGCGGGAGCAGCCACAGTAGGAGAGAGTTTTCCAACTGGGGAAGGGATAAGGAGGGGTCCGAAGTTGCCACAGTGTGATGGAGTTTGTTGAGGGGGAGCAGGTAGGGAGGCAGGTGGGAGTTGCTGCAGCTGGAGAATATTTGCCAGCCAGGGAAGAGGTAAGGAGGCAAGAGTTTCTGCAGTGGGAGGGTGTTTTCCATGCTATGAGAGGGTAGGAGAGTGTGCATGAATTGCCACTGCAAAAGTAGGTTGGTGGGCAGGGAAATGGTAGGAAGGTGGGTTGGTGTTGCCGCAGCAGGACGGAGTTTGGCAGTTGGGGAGTGGATAGGGAAGCAGATGGGAGTCGGTAAAACACACAAAACAGAAGTGCTAAAGAGTGCTAGGTGCTGCCCAAAAACAACAGCAGAGAAAAAATGAAGAAGCAGCACACTTACTGAATGACAAGATGTAGGGTCGCATTAGCATAAAATGAGCATTTATTCCTCCAATGGCAAAAAGATTCCAAATACAGTATGTGCAATAACAGTGAAACAGCATTAGGAATGCTGAGCCAGATGCCACAACAGGTCACGCACTGTGCTCCCCCTGGGCTGGAGTTGGTACGGAAGGGAGTTTGTTACCTGGGAACTGGATAGGGAGGTGGGTGGAAGCTACAATAGCAGGAGGGAGTTTGGCAGTCAGGGAATAGGTAGGGAGGCAGCCAGGAACATTACATGCCCTACTGAGGTGCACTGGTCTTTGTAAGTGAAATGGCAGACTACTCATTGACTGGGGCAGCTGGGGCTGAATACAAGAAGGAAATCAATGCCCAGAGAAGACTGACATCTCTGTGAAAGCATGTGATAGGCTGGAAGGCACAGTTACATCATTTTGAAAGCTTCTGAAGTGGCAGAGAAAAATGTGCAGGGGCATTTTCAGCCTGAGACAGGATTTAATCCCATTTTAGAGATGGCTAAACTAACAAAGCAGCTCTCATTTTTGAGAAAATTCATGGTGACTCTCATACATTGGCATACCCAAGGCAAGCCATGTAATAATACGCATTGGTCAATGCCAATGTTATTGGATTGCTTGAGGTTGGTGTGCTGCACCAGTGTCTAGTGCAGCTCCTATATGGATGCCCCCTCACCCCAGGGGCTGAATTGCTGCTGAGTATGGCTACTATAAGGATGCCCTCCTCTCCCATTGGCGGATCCTATTGACACTCCTGCAGGAGGTCTGTGATGGGCTACCTTGGTGGTGGGCAGCCGGTTGTGTCTGCTGCTTCTTTAGGGGGACCAGCATGGGCTGCCTCCGTGGTCGTTAGCTGGATGGGTAGTGGGACTCACACTGTTTCTCATGGTGGCTCCTCCTTCCCTCAATGCTAACTCCTCAATGTCTGTCAATGCATTACTCCTCTGACCACATTGAAATAAATAGGGACCTTTCATTTGAATGAATCATTCATTTCAATAATTTTTCTTTTAATTCATAATGTCTTGGCTTCTTGATATGTATTCCTACTTTTTTTTTGTCAAGGTCCTTTTTAGCCTTTCCTTCATGAACCCTATGGGTGCCAACTTTCAAATCCCACCCACAAATGGGTGTTTGCGATGAACACCAGGACCCACTGCAAACACCCATTTGGGATGGATTTGAAAGTTGGCACCCATAGGATTCATTAGGATTGGGGTATAAAAGCTCTTGACAGAAAAGCAGGTAAAAATATTGAAAACCAAAAAGGTATGACTTAAAGAAAAAAAACATGGAAATGAATGGGCCATTTAAATGAATCAGCCCATTCATTTCAATGTCTTTTTTTCATTTGTTTTTATTTATACCTATTTTATTTTGAGCTTTTTAGAGACCCACCTATACAAACCCTATGGGTGTTAGCTTTAAAATGACCCCCCCAAATGGGTGCTTTTGACGGATGTTGGCATACACTGCAAGTATACATTTTTTTGGGGGTGGGGTGGGGGGATGGGATTTGAAAGTTTACACCCATAGGGTTTGTAAGAAAGCTGACACCTGGATGACAGAGTGGTGACAGCCTTACCTGTTCACCATGAAAAAGTCAATGCTCCAAGAGGACGGTGGTGGATTCTGGAAGCAAATTATGGATGGCAGCTGCAAATACTTCTAAAAACTTAGGGTATCCAGATGTGATAATAAAAAATAATTTTAGCGCTTTCATCAAAAAAATAATGGCAGTGGAGGAGGCAGAGGAGCACATGGGCCACGTGAAGGATGGAACATTAGAGCTGGGGGAGGCTGTGGAGCTACTTTATCAACTAACTGAAGCCCTGCAGGAGGTGCCTAGATTTGGAGGTGAGATAAAGATGAGACAATTTAAGCAAATATATGGCCTACCTGAAGGAGACGGAATATGCAACATGTCAGAGTTCTTGGGGGACCTTCTCAAGAATGTGCTTCATTCCCCCATCCATGAACATCTGCATTGAGGAGGCCCATCATGCTCTCCAGCCAAAGCCAATGGACTACCAAGTTTGTTGAAGATCAGTGATCATGAAGTTCTCAAGCTACTGGGTGGAAGAGGAGACCCTACGGCAGGCCTGGATTCAGAAGGATGTGAAATTTAATGAGGCTCATCTTCCTTTCAATAATGACTACCCACCAGAGATTCAGCACCAATGACAAGGTTAAGTGCCCATTCTGAAAGCTGTCTTGGAGAAGTATAGAAACATAGACTTTGACAGCAGATAAGGACCGCTTGGTCCACCCAGTCTGCCCATGTCCCTACCTATTGGATAAGTTGCAGATCCTAGTTAACCAACAGCCTACTTCTTCCTATTCTCCACCAGAATTGCCTTATGACTGACCCATGCATTCTTGAATTTCCCCACTGTTCTTGACCCCACGACCTCCTCAGGAAGGCTGTCCCATGCATCTACCACCCTCTCCATGAAAAAATATTTCCTCACGTTGTCCCTGAGCCATCCCCCCTCTATCTTCAAATTGTGCCCCCTTGTTCTTACACATCTCTTTTCCTGAAAGATGCTACCTTCTTGGACATTGCTGATTCCCTTGAGGTACTTGAAAGTTTCTGTTATGTCCCCCCCTCCCTCCTTTCCTTGAGGACATACTGTACATATTAAGCTCCTTTAGTCTCTCTTCATATGGCTTCTAGTGCAAACCCTGCACCATTTTAGCTGCCCTCCTCTGGACTGCCTACATGCTGTCTATGTCCTTGCGGAGATGGGGTCTCCAGAACTGCATGCAGTACTCCAGATGGGGTCTACCAACTGTCTGTACAGAGGGATAACAACTTCCTGTTTTCTACTGGTGATGCCTCTCCTTATGCATCCCAGTAACCCCCTGCCCTCCTTACTGCCTTCTCACATTGCTTGTCTACCCTTAGGTCATCTGATATGACTACCCTCAGGTCCCTTTCCATTTTTGTTGTTGTTAGTACCCCTCCCCCATTGTGTACTCTTCCCCTGAGTTTTTGTTTCCTAGGTGCATTCATTTGCACTTCTTTACATTGAATCTAAGCTAATCTAACACCATTCCTCCAACCTTGCCAAGCCCCTTCTCATCCTTTCCACCCTCCCTTGTGCATCAACCCTGCTGCAGATCTTTGTGTCATCTGCAAAGAGGCATACTTTTCCTTCCAGTATCTCTGCAATGTCACTTATAAAGTCATTAAAAAGGACCAGTCCCAGTACTGAACCCTGCAGTACCCTGCTAGTAACCCCTTTTTCTTCAGAGTGGACTTCGTTTACTATTACCATCTGTGTCCTGTTGTCTAGCCAATTTTTTACCCAGGCTACCACCTTAGGACCCACTCCCGGGCTGGCTAACTTGGTTATTAATATTTTGTGTGGGACTGTGTCAAATGGCTTGCTAAAGTCTAGGTAGATTATATCCACAGCCCCTCCCTGGTCTACTACTTTGGTCACCCAGTCAAAGAAATCTATTAGATCCGTCTCACATGACCTTCCCGCTGTGACTCTGTGCTGCCTTGGGTCCTGTGCCCCACTGGCCGCTAGGTACTGAACAATTCTTTCTTTCAGAAGTGATTCCATCATTTTACGTGCCACTGAGGTCAAACTAACAGGTCTTTAGTTTCCTGCCTCTGCTTTGTTCCCACTTTTGTGAAGAGGAATCACATCCACACTCCTCCAGTCCTCAAGTACCACACCATCCTCCCATGATTTGTTAAAAAGGATAGTTAGTGGTGTCACTAGTTCTCCCAGTAGTTCTTTTAGAATTCTGGGGTGAAGTCCCATTGCTTTGTCCACCTTCAGTTTTAGGAGTTCTTTCAGGAACCTTTCTTCTGTGAATGGACTGGTATTGACCCCCCGATCCAGAGTGCTTCTATTGATTGGTTTAGGTACCTCCCCCTCCTCTTCCTTTGTGAATACTGAGCAGAAGTACTCATTCAATATCCCTGCTTTTTCACTGTCACCCTCTGCCCACCCACCCGCCACTTTATTAAGCCTCACTATCTCTCCCTTGGTCTTTCTCCACTCCCCAATGTACCTATAAAAGGTTTTATCCCCTTCTTAACTGAGTTGGCTATCTTTTCCTTGGTTTGGGACTTTGCTATTCTGACTGTCTTCCCTGCATCCTTCTGCCTTAACTGGTACAGTTCTCTATCCTGCTTATTCTGTTTCCTTGTACTTCCTGAATGCTATCTTTTTCTCCCTTACCTTCCCCACCACCTCTGTTGAGAACGTAGTGTTTTTTTTCCTTTGTTTTGATTTGTTTATTTGCTTCACAGAAATACAAACTTCTCTCAGTGCAGTTTAGCCCCTGCAAGGCATATTTTTTAATCAAGGATGGAAATGAGAAAGGAAACATGTGTCCCACTGGGAACAGAACCTTAGATCTCTGGTATGCCGTTCCAGTGCTCTAACCATTAAGCTACAGACTCACATGGTCAAAGTGCCTGAAGACTTCCTTTAAATTCACAATGTGTGGATGTGCAGAATGTGTGGATTTAAAGGAAGTTCTCATGCACTCTGACCATGTGAGCCTGTAGCTTAATGGTTAGCATGCTGGAACGGCATACCAGATGTCTGAGGTTCAATTCCCAGTGGGCCACACTTTTCCTTTCTCATTTTCATCCTTGATTTATTTGCTTCACACAAAGGCCTGCTGCCTCTGTGATGGCAGTTTTGATTTTTCACCATTGTTCCTCCACCCTTCCTTCTTGCCTGTTTGCTAGTGCTTTTCAGAGGCACTTTCTCATTCAGCCTTCCTAAAGTCCAGTCTCCTCGCTTTTGTATGGCTTGACTCTATGGCTGTGTTTATCGTGAATCACACTGTTTGGTAGTTGCTTCTTCCCAGATGGCTACCCACTTCTAAATACGAGATCCTCTCTCCATCCCCATTTGAGAGTACCAGGTCTAAGACTGCTCCCTCCCAAGTGGGTTCCAACACTAGCTGTCTGAGGCACGTCCCCTGTAGGGCATCGAGAATGACCCTGCTCTTGGATATGGCTGCAGCAAAGGTGCTCCACTTAATATCTGGCATATTCAGGTCCCCCTTCAACAATATCTCCCCTTTTTCTGTCATCCTAGGGATACCTTCTATCATTTTCTTGTCCATTTCCTCCCCCTGAGTCAGGGGTTTGTATACAACCCCCATGCGGATTGTGGTGCCATTTTCTGTCTCCAGGGCAACCCGCAGTACCTCCTCTCCTCCTTGTTTATCCTTTGGTTCCATTGCTTTGATCTCTTCCCTCAAGTAGAGAGCTACTCTTCCTCCTCTTTTACTCTCCCTGTCCCCCCTGCAGGAATGGTTCCATACACTGTACATGGTCTGCCTCTGTGTTTTGGGAGGATGGGCCTAAACCATACAGTTCACCAGGAGAGACAACAGTGGCACTTAAAGACAAAGGCCTAGCAGTAGAGACCTGTCCCATTGGACAAGCAGCTACCCCTGCCTCACTGACATTGGACTAGGGACAGGTGAATCAGCAGTATGCAAGGTGGGCAGGTCAAGGAGTTGCCCTGGCAGCCCTTCAGGACATTTGAAATCTGCTCCGGGCTCTGGGGCAAACTAGACCATACCGAGCCTCGGGCACCAGCCAAAGCACTTGAAACTGGATCCATGACTAAAAGTACTGTTTCTGCAGTATAAACGGCTGGTGGTGGAGGTCTGTGACTGTCTTTCCTTTGAGATCCACTGAACTCTCACATGTGGCCAGGTGCGCCATTTAGACTCTTCTGTTTCGGGCTTGAATTGAACTGGATGTTGTACACTAAGTGTTTGTTGGGACTGCCACTTGGCTGTATTATTGAGTCAATTCTGCTTTTGATACCTAGTGTACAGTTCCTATTCCCTGCAGGACCTACACTGTACATTGTTTATACTAACTTTACTTTAAGAGAGAGTGTCTATGCGGTATAGTTTGTAATTGGGCCTGTCTGGGTGTATCTTCAGAATGGCTTGGGTGGCTGGTTTCAGAGGTATGGGGGGTTAGGGCTGGCCAGTGGGATCAAGGCAGCTTAATCAGCCAGCGGCTGCCCTCTGGGCCTCTCTTCCCCGGTGGATAGTGCTGCATCTGCTCACAGACTGTTTGTTCCAGCGCAAAGCATCTGGCTCTCCTCAGTCCATAGCATAACAGTCCTTGGGCGTATGCTTGCTAGACACTCCTGTCCTTATGGTTTCTGAAGGCTGGCCACTACTACTAGAACTCAGTTCTCAGTTATGCATGGAATAGATTGGGGTCCCAATTTTGTGCAGTTCTGCGGGTTTTTGGTGTACTATACAATGTTCTGTGATAAAAAGCTGCCTTAAGTAGTGATATATTTTATACCTCAAATATAATTCCTACAATTTGCCTTAGGGGACTCATGCTTTCTGTACTGTAAAATACTTTATATGATTGAGGGGGGGCAGAAGGCTTGAGGAATGGAGTTTTTAGTAAGTGTTTGGTCTGTTTTTTTGCTGAGCCCTGAAATCCACTGGGATGCTTGTTGGGGGTGTACCAACCGCAGGTCGATACTGCCACAGCGAAGACCATCACAGTGAAACAGAATTCGATGAAAAGCATTGGGTTGCTGTGATGGTCCCTGCTGGCTATGGTACTGCATCTCCTGGTATTTAGCCCCTTCCCCAAGACAACTCCGACTCAGAGTTATATATCTAGAGATGGGGGGGTGGGGCAGAGCCCCCCACATGGATGGTTCGGGGGGGTGCAGAAGAAAAACCACACTGGCATCCTACGACGGTACAATGCCAACACTTGGCATTGTGTCTGTCATTGTCGGGGCTGGGGACGTATCCCTGCTCCAAGCTCTGACCTGAATGTGGGGATGCGTGGTGTTCAGTTCAGGAAGGACAGAGGTCTTCGCTGTAAGGCCGCCTACCTTGGAAGCACTTGTTTTTTTCTGTATTGCACAGTTATTTGCCTGCTTGGCATGTTGCAAATTTCTTATTTCTGGCATAAAATACCCCACGGGTCAGCCTTTTCGAGTGTGATGTTGGCCCATGTCCTCTCCCCCCACGCCTACCCACCCAGTTGCTAATAGGCAGTGTCAGAGTTTTTTCTGCATCTGCTTTGATAATGGTTGATACAGCCTCTGTGTTATTGTCTTATAATGTTAACGGGCTCACTAATCCTATAAAAAGGAGCAAAATCCTCTCTTTTGTTAAAAAGCCAGTGTGAATTTCATATGCTGCAGGACACCCACCTATCACTGGCTGAACGTAAGAAACTACAGTCATTTGGGTTCTGTTTGGTCTTCTCCCCCTCATTTAAAGCTGACAAGAGGAGAGGAATGGCCATACTGATCCCAAATACTGTGTCATTTGAACCACTAAACTTAAAAACTGATAAGTAGGGTCATTAAGTGATGGTCAAGAAGTGTTATAATGGAGTGCTCATGTAGCCACCCCACCTTCCCATTTGTCTAGGTGCTCCTGATGTTACAAAAAGGGAAGGGGGGCCTACCCAAAGAGACCCAGACCAGAACCTTAAACTACCATGGAGAATAAAATGGTTTTGTCTTACCACAGCCTGGGTCCTACTGCAGCATAATGGAAACTGCTACCCCTTGCCACTCTTGTGGATACTGCCTGATGGAACTGGAGACCTTCTCTTTTTTCTTTCTTCTTCGGAGTCTCCCACCAGCATCCCAGCCCAGGAAGCACCAAACATCATTAGGGGCTGCAAACTTTAAACTCCCCCCAAAGAAATCTGCTTAGAAATTCATTAAGTTCTCTGGAATTCATCTATCTAGTAATCTTTAAAAAACACTGTCACACACTTAGGAATAAGCAACAAACCAATTTATTACCCCTGAGGTCCCAATGATTTCTGCCAGGACCCAGGGTTCTCATTGCTTGCTTTGAACTTATCAGCCATTCTGCTCCATGGAGCACAAACTATTTACAATACTGGGGTGGGATAAGACTGAGAGAACAGATGTACTGGGCAGCATTCCACCCAGGCAGCTGATGAAGCTTCAGAGACTGTTATTTTCCAAGACCTTAGAGCCCAACCTACCCTCTGGCACTGGTAAGTCTATCTCTGATTTTACTTATACTTTACCATATTTCCCTGGCTAGTCTTCCACCTGTTGGAGAATCAAGCTGCTTCTCCCACCTGGTCCCGTGCCACGGAATACAGAAATTTTCCTTCCCAGACCAGTCCTTTGAAATCATTAAGGGTGCTGGAACTCCCTTAAACCATGGCCAAAGTCACACTCGGTCTCCTGTCTACATTCAGAAAGGGGGCCCTCAAGTTACATCTGGCCTGCTTCCCCACACACCTTTCATCCTGTGCTTGTTTTAAGCTACAAGGTCCAGAGGGCTTCCCAAGGCCTGTCCCAAAATGACCTATGGCCCACCTGAACAGCTTGTGATCGATGCTCCAAGATCTGCCCCTCCAAGCAGGCCCCATAGTGGGTGAGAAGCCTCCTGCACCCCCTTGAACAAGCCTGGACCACCTTGCCACACCGGAAGCCAAGAGGGGAGCTTTCATCACGCCTGCCCTGGAGGAATCCTGCCACGAAACCTCTAGCTCTGGCAGTCCAGACCTACCTCCTTTGGGCCTGGGACCCCATCAAGCTACCTCCTAGGGCACTTTCACCACCCTTTTCTCCCTGGAGCCTCATCTACCCCACATGACGCTGAAAGGCTAACTAATGCCCTTCGCCCACAACTCCCGTTACCAGCGCCATGTTGCCTTGTTCCCGGCACTACCTTGGACTTACTGTGGGGGGGGGGCACCCTTGGAATATGGCCCAAAACCTGGATGGACTAGCTCCTTCTTGTCTACCTTTCCTGCCATCTCCCAGCCAGCCTCCTGTCTCCCCCCAGGCTACCCACACTCCCAGCTTTTAAGGGCTAAAGGAGCCTGCCCTTAGTGTCAGTTTCACAAAATAGCCTAAAGGTGACTTCCTGAAAAACCTACAAAACCCATAAACTGGAGGGGAAGGCACAAAAAGTAGGACCCCTAATGGAGAATATAAGCCCTCTCATAGAGGGGCTTACACTCATCCCCATCCAAGGGAATTATTCCTGGGGAATGAAGGCAATTACCTCACCAGTTCTTCCGATTTGCTCCCGCCCCTCCTGGTATGCGCAGTCCCAGGGGAAACCAGAGCCAGCCAAAGTCACCTATGGCGGCCCCCCCTTCAAAGAAAAAGGAAAAGGGGTGTGTGTGGAATCCCTGCCTACCGGTTGCCATACACCAGATCCCCAAAACCCAAAAAGAGGGACCCTTCTTCTTTTTTTTTTTTTCCTGTGCTGAGGGATCAAAATTTTAGCCACCGCCAAATAAATATGAACAATAACAGCATAATATATATCACGCTCTGCTGGATTAACTTATCATTGAGAGGGCTCTAAGATTGATTAGAATAATCATAATCACCAAATAGATAGACTTTTGTATAAATGTTTCAAACCATAATCACTACCCACCCTCAGAACCACTCACACACCCACTCACTCATGCACGCACTTTAACGATTAATACTTTTGTTTTCTGCAAAAACATTTCAAAATATAGCAAGCTATTGTCCAAAAAATACAATCTTTTGAGGTAGAAATATCATTCTAGTCTATTGTCAGTTCTCTTAAGTTCAGTTTAATCCTGGGGGTTAGCAGCCTGCTTCAGGGAGCAACACCTGGCACAGTCAGAGTTCTTTAAAGGGCACTTTAAGTATGGAGTCTTTCTTCTGGTGGAAAATAAAATTCAGGGTCTGGCTTAGTAGTCTAGTCTCCAAAAGAGTCCTTAGCAATTATGAAGTACTTTGTATGACATCCAGTCAAGTCTTGCACCAGGGCAAAATGTTTGAATAAAGTTAACCTGGTCCAGAGGGTGGTGTGGCACATAGCTCTGGCCTTTTGGAACAGTTTTTGGGATGGGCGACCACTACTTCCAGGGCGCTGTTTGATCCTCTCTAGCTGTTCATGGTAGATCCAGCCTTCTCTCATTTCCTCCACAATGTCCCACTGCCTCTCCGACAGGTAAGGGTAGCCAGGCTCTCATACTCCATCCTCAATCTGCTCCACACCCATCATTCTGTCTGGCTCCATTCCGGCAGATCCCTTAAGCTAGTCCTGCAGTTCTGGAGACCCCATCTCCACAAGGACATAGACAGGATGGAGGATGGCCAGAGGAAGGCAACTAAAATGGTGCAGGTTCCGCACCAGAAGACATACGAAGAGAGACTAAAGAAGCTTAATATGTATAGCCTCGTGGAAAGGAGGGAGTGGGGGGACATGATAGAAACTTTCAAGTACTTAAGGGGAATCAACAACGTCCCAGAGGGTAGCATCTTTCAGAAAAAGAGATGTGCAAGAACAAGGGGGCACAATTTGAAGATAGAGGGAGTATGGCTCAGAGGTAATGTGAGGAAGTATATTTTCATGGAGAGGGTTGTGGATGCATGGAACGGCCTTCCTGAGGAGGTTGTGGAGTCAAAAACAGTGGGGGGAATTCAAGAATGCATGGGACAGACATAAGGCAATTCTATTGGGGGGTAGGAGGAAGTAGGCTGCTGGTTAACTAGGATCTGCAGCTTATCTATTAGATAGGAAAGTGAGCGGACTATGTGGGCCAAGCGGTCCTTATCTGCCATCAAATTCTTTGTTTCTATGTTTCTGCAGGCTTTTCCTGTTTCCAGCCATACTCACTTCCTGTACTCAGCATTTAGAGGGTCCTCCCTGTTTAGTCCATCCATCCTGCTCTGTAAGGCATGCAAGTGCTCTGGGATGCGGAGGGTTCTATCATTAGCTGTAAACACTGGGCAGTGAAAAGGCTTGCGTATGGCCCGATAGATGTTATAATCGTTTAGCTGAAACTTTTTACCAAGAAACCTGCCTTCATCAAAGTTCTCATCATCAGCCAACAATCCTTTACCATGCTTTCTCTCCTTCTTATCTGGCGATCCCAGACCAGCAGCAGCAGTTTTAGGTCGCACTTGCTCTGGAGAAACTGACTGTGACATTGTAACTGGAAGGCTACCTCCAGACAGAGGCCTTGGCAGCATTCCCCTGGGCCCTGGTGGTTCACCTGCCAGTGCTCTAAGGCCCCTGCCCCTCCCTCTGCTCTGGGAAGTAGAGGCAGCCAGCAAGGAGGAACTGGGCAGATGGCTATGTCCCTCCCCACCCTTCTTCTCCTCTGCTGCCACTAAACCCTCCCCCTGTACCTCCTCTGCTTCAATAATCACACTGGGGGAGATCCCTCTCACTAACTCTGCCTTCTTCACTGCCCTGGGGTCCACTTCTCTAACAAGAGCTGTTCTACAGCACCAGGTTCCAGGCTTCCATGTGGCCATACCGAGGATAGGCCCTCTGACATGCTAAGGGGGTACGTCCAATGAAAGACTGGAGGGGCCCAGTCAAATATGCCTCCAGGGGGCGGACTTGAGCACAAGCTGCACACTGGTAGATGGGCTATTCCCTCTCTTTTGTAGCCACATCTGCCACATCTCTCCTCCACCTGCCCTTTTCCTGCAGCGCTCCATAACCAGGAGAGTAATGATGAAGGAACCATAGACATGAGTTCCCCAGAGGGTGGCACACCTTCGCTCCAAACCCCCACCCAGCTTTCCATGACAATGGGTCCATACCTTCCAGGCTCAAGATACCTTCTAGGGGCTGTGGGTTCAGGCAGTTTTAAATTCCAAACTTCACCTATGCATAGATGTCTTGGCTCGATCCTCCTTGTTCTACTTACTCCTGTTCTCTCTCCAAAATGGCAATGCCTTCTTCACTGTTTTTCCCCTCAGCACGCTCTCCAGCCAATCAGACAACAAGCTGGGATCACGTGACTGGCAGACCACATGAGCTTGCACATGAGAGCCAGGTCTGCGGCCTTCCACCCGCACCACCAATCCCAGGATAAAAATGCAAGTGCACCACACGGCCTATCCAGCATAGGCTGGACCCACCAGCTCTCCATTCTGGGACATGGGGCCCTGGGGGTGCGAGCGGTCCTGGGTTCAAATCCTGGACGAGCCCCCAGGTGTAGCCACCCCACCTGCCCATCTGTCTAGGGGCTCCTGATGTTACAAAAAGGGAAGGGGGGGCCTACCCAAAGAGACCCAGACCAGAACATTAAGCTACCATGGAGAATAAATTAGTGTTGTCTTACCATGGACCGGGTCCTACTGCAGCATAATGGAAACCGCTACCCCTTGCTACTCCTCTGGATACTGCCTGATGGAACTGGAGACCTTCTCTTTCTTCTTCAGAGTCTCCCACCAGCATCCCGGCCCAGGAAGCACCAAACATCATAAGGGGCTGCAAACTTTAAACTCCCCCCAAAGAAATCTGGTTAGAAATTCATTAAGTCCTCTGGAATTCATCTATCTAGTAATCTTTAAAAAAACACTCACACACACTCAGGAATAAGCAACAAACCAATTTATTACCCCTGAGGTCCCTATGATTCCTGCCAGGACCCAGGGGTTCTCATTGCTTGCTTAAAACTTTTCAGCCATTCGGCTCCATGTAGCATGAACTATTTACAAAACCGGGATGGGGGGCATAAGACTGAGAGAACAGATGTACTGGGCAGCATCCCACTCCAGGCAGCTGATGAAGCCTCAGAAACTGTTATTTTCCAAGACCTCCCTTGGAACTTTACCGGACCTTAGAGTCCAGCCTACTCTCTGGCACTGGTAAGTTGATCTCTGATTTTACTTATTTTTTACCATATTTCTTTGGTCAGTCTTCCACCCGTCGAGGAATCAAGCTGCTTCTCCCACCTGGTCCTGTGCCAAGGAATGCAGAAATTTTCCTTCCCTGACCAGTCCTTTCAAATCCTTAAGGGTGCCGAAATCCCCTTAAACCATGGCCAAAGTCACAGCTGGTCTCCTGTCCACATACAGAATGAGGAGGCCCTTAAGTTACATCTGGTCTGCGTCCCCATACACCTTTCATCCTCTGCTTTCTTTAAGCTACCAGGTCCGGAGGGCTTCCCAAGGCCTGTCCCAAAATGACGTGCGGCCCACCCAAACAGCTTGTGATTGGCACCCCGAGGCCTGCCCCTCCAAGCAGGCCCCATAGTAGTTGAGAAGCCTTGAACAAGCCTGGACTACCCTGCCACACCAGGAGCCGAGAGGGGAGCTGCCACCACCCCTCCCCTGGAGGAATCCTGCCATGAAACCTCCAGTCCTGGCAGTCCAGGCCTACCTCCCATGGGCCTGGGACCCCATCAAGCTACCTCCTAGGGCACTCTCACCATCCCTTTCGCCCTGGAGCCCCATCTACCCCTCACGATGCTGAAAGGCTAACTAATGCCCTTCCCCCACACCTTCCATTACCGGCACCAGGTCACCTTGTTCCCAGCACTACCTTGGACTCACTGGGGGGTCACCCCCAGAATATGGCCATAAAACCCAGACCGACAAGCTCCTTCTTGCTTGCCTGTCCTACCGTCTCCCAGCCAGCCTCCTATCTCCTCCCAGGCTACCTGCACTCACTGCTTTTAAGGGCTGAAGGAGCCTGTCCCTAGTAGCAGTTTCACAAAATGGCTCAAAGGTGCCTTTCCCAAAAACCTACAAAACCCATAAACTGAAGGGGAAGGTGCAAAAAGTGGGACCCCATTGAGAACATAAGCCCCTCTCATAGAGGGGGCTTATACTTAAAACATTGGTGTCACTCTATGCACTTCCAGGAGCAGACTAAATTTTCTTCAGAGACTTTCTGTTACTCTTAAACAAATGTAAAGAGGGAGCACTTCTAGTAGGTGGGGATCTGAATCGAACATTTCAGATACTATTCTAGATAGTATTTCCCAGAGCCGACATGCTGGTGCAGCGGTAGTGTCACCACGTATGGCACCTACGACTCAGGCTTGAGAGTGAATGGGTTGTTGGAGGATTGGCTGGGGGAAGGAGGATTGAGCATCCAGTGGATTGCTCTCCTCTGGGGGGGGGTGCGAAACCCAGCATTAGCTTGGCCCCTGGCAGTGGCTAGCACAGGATGCCAGAATGGCTCAGCAGAGCATGGAGCATCAAGAAGTCCAACGTACCATGCATGGGAACATGCGTGGTGCCATGACTGCCATCATTGATTCCATTGCATGCTGCTGCTTGGGGGGGGAACGAGAAACACTAAGGAAAAATCCTTGTTTGCAGGATGACTCCTACCACCCACAGGCCCCACATCCCTTGACTAGGCACTACCGCAGAACTGCATCCATTTCACTTCAGGGAAAAGGGAGCCCTGCAGCCCCAGCCCTGGAGGAACACATTGGCTGGGTAAGTCCAAGAGCAGTTGGGGTGATAGGGCTGGGGTAGTAGGCATGAAGGAGGCCACCCCAGAGACCCACAGGAGGGTGGCACAGGACCCCACAGGGGAAGGAAACAACTCTGGGTGGGGGACTCAATTGTTAGAGGGGTAGAATTTGGGGGGAAGGGGAAAGGGAGGTAAGGTACCTGCCCGGCGTCATGGCTTGGAGGGACAGGAACCGGATCCTCAGGATCGTGGGAGCAGCTGCAAGAGGGGAGTGAGCTGGATGTCATTATCCACCTAGGGACAAATGACCTGGCTGAGAATGGGATCAGAGCAGTGCAACAAGAGTTTGTGGAGTTGGGGAGGGGCCTTAGACAAGTAGCACACACAGTAACTTTCTCGGAAGTGCTACCTGTCTATGGCATGGATGAGGCTAGGGTACTCCGCACAATGAGAGTCAATGACTAGTTGAAAAACTGGTGCAGAGCTCAGGGATTTGGCTTCTTTGGGGACTGGGGCTCCACCTGAAATGATGCAGGCATATACTGGCATGATGGTCTACATCTATCCAGGAGGGGAACCAGGATCCTAGGTGATAGGTTTAAATGCTTCATTGGCAAGCATTTAAACTAGCCAAGGGGGGAGGCACCGAAAAGGAGAAAGGAAATCCTAGACCCCCCCAAAATCAGGGTAGTTAGTGAGGTAAACACCAAGATAGAGCAGTTGATAGGGAGAATGGCAGGGGTAAATGGAGAAAAAGACAAAGGCAGTAAGGACAGGGATGGGGCAAAAAGAAATAAAGCCATAAAAAAATGAAGGGTAAGGTGTACCAATGCCCATAGTCTAGGTAAAAATCTCCTAGAAATGGTGGCCTTGATGGAAGAGGGATGCCTGGATATTGTGGCAGTCACAGAAACATGGTACACAGAGAACATTGACTGGAATGTCAACATACCAGGGTACACAGTCTACAGGAGGGACAGAGAGGGAAGAAGAGGAGAAGGAGTGGCTCTCTATGTAAGGGAAGGGATCAAAGCAACAGAACTAAAGGGTAAACAGGGAGGAGTGGAGGCACTGTGGGTCACACTGAAGACTGGAAATGGCATCACAATCCGCACAGGGGTTGTATACAGATTCCCGTCTAAGGGGAGGAAACAGACAAGGAAATGGTAGAAGGCATCCTTAGGATGGCAGAGAAAGGGGAGATATTGCTGATGGGAGACCTGAATATGCCAGATGTTAACTGGAGAACCTTTGTTACAGCCACATCCAAGAGCAGGGCCATTCTCGATGCTCTACAGGGGGCATGCCTTCAGACAGCTAGTTTTGGAACCCACTCAGGAGGGAGCAGTCTTAGACCTGGTACTCTCAAATGAGGACGGAGAGAGGATCTCCGATTTTGAAGTGGGTAGCCATCTAGGAACAAGCGACCACCAAACAGTGTGGTTCACATAAACTTAGCTGTAGAGTCAAGCTATACAAAAAGTGAAGGTACTGGACTTCAGGAGTGCTGATTTTGTCAAAATGGGAGAGTGCCTCAGAAAAGCACTGGCAAACAGGCAAGAAGGTGGGGTGGAGCAACAATGGGGAAATATCAAAACCGCCATCGCAGAGGCAGCAAGCCTTTGTGTGAAGCAAATAAACAAATCAAAACGAAAGAAAAAAACACTATGGTTCTCAAAAGAAGTGGCGGGGAAGGTTAGGGAGAAAAAGATAGCATTCAGGAAGTATAAGGAAACACAGAAGGAGCAGGACAGAGAACTGTACCAGTTAAAGCAGAAGGAAGCAGGGAAGGCAATTAGAATAGCAAAGGCCCAAACCAAGGAAAAGATAGCCAACTCAGTTAAGAAGGGGGATAAAACCTTTTATAGGTACATTAGGGAACGAAGAAAGACAAAGAGAGGGATACTGCAGTTGAATAAAGGATAAGGTGGGTGGGCAGAGAGGGACAGTGAAAAAGCAGGGACACTGAACGAAGACTTTTGCTCAGTATTCACAAAGGAAGAGGAGGGGAAGATACCTAATCCAGTCACTAGAAGCACTCTGGATAGGGAGTTTGATGTTAGTCCTTTCACAGAAGAAAGGGTTCTGAAAACTCTTAAAACTGAAGGTAGATAAAGCAATGGGGCCTGATGGGATTCACCCCAGAATTCTAAAATACTAAGGGAAGAACTAGTAACACCACTGACTACCATTTTTAATAAATCATGGGAGGATGGTGTGGTACCTGAGGACTGACTGGAGGAGGGTGGATGTGATTCCCCTTCACAAAAGTGGGAGCAAGACAGAGGCAGGAAACTACAGACCTGTCAGTTTGACCTCAGTGGTAGGGGAAAATGATGGAATCACTTCTGAAGGAAAGAGTTGTTGAGTACCTAGAGGCCAGTGATACACAGGACCCAAGGCAGCATGGATTCACAGCAGGAAGGTCATATCAGACAAATCTAATTGATTTCTTTGGCTGGGTGACCAAAGTAGTAGACCAGGGAGGGGCTGTGGACATGGCCTACCTAGACTTTAGCAAGGCATTTGACACAGTCCCACACAAAAGATTAATAAACAAATTAGCCAGCCTGGGAGTGGGTCCCAGGGTGGTAGCCTGGGTAAAACACTGGCTGGACAACAGGACACAGAGGGTAATAGTAAATGGAGTCCACAGTGAAGAAAGGGGGGTTACTATTGGGGTACCGCAGGGTTCAGTACTGGGGCCGGTCCTTTTTAATGTCTTTATAAGTGACATTGCAGAGGGGCTGGAAGGAAAAGTATGTCTCTTTGCAGATGACACAAAGATCTGCAACAGGGTTGATATGCAAGGTGGGGTGGAAAGGATGAAAAGGGACTTGGCAAGGTTGGAGGAATGGTCAAATTTATGGCAGCTTAGATTCAAGCATAGAAGTGCAAAGTAATGCACCTGAGATAAAAAAACCAGGGAAAAGTGCAATGGGGGGGGGGTGAGATACTGACAACAACAAAAATGGAAAGAGACCTGGGTGTAGTCATATCAGGTGACCTAAAGGTGTGCCAGCAATGTGAGAAGGCAGTAAGGAGGGCTGGGGGGATACTGGGATGCATAGGGAGAGGCATCACCAGTAGAAAACAGGAAGTTGTTGGCCCTCTGTGCAGACAGTTGGTAAGACCACATCTGGAGTACTGTGTACGGTTCTGAAGACCCCATCTCCGCAAAGACATAGACAGGGTGAAGGCTGTCCAGAGGAGGGCAACCAAAATGATGCAGGGTCTGCACCAGAAGACATATGAAGAAAGACTAAAGGAGCTTAAGATGTATAGCCTTGAGGAAAGAAGGGGGGCATGATAGAAACTTTCAAATACCTCAGGGGAATCAACAAAGTTCAAGAGGGTAGCATCTTTCAGAAAAAGAGATGTGCAAGAACAAGGGGGCACAATTTGAAGATAGAAGGGGGACGGCTCAGAGGTAATGTGAGGAAATATTTCTTCACAGAGAGGGTTGTAGATGCATGGAACAGTCTTCCTGAGGAGGTAGTAGAGTCAAAACAGTGGGGGAATTAAGAATGCATGGGACAGGC
Source organism: Neoceratodus forsteri (assembly GCA_016271365.2). Lineage (NCBI taxonomy): Eukaryota > Metazoa > Chordata > Ceratodontiformes > Ceratodontidae > Neoceratodus > Neoceratodus forsteri. Next base: position 429,022,642 of record CM028138.1, read on the forward strand.
CGGCCCGGTGGCGCTGAGGGTTGAGGCGCTGGTTGCCACACCTCGGGCTACGCCGGCGGCCCGGGTTCAGGGACAGACTTGGGCAGCCAGGGTCGTGGGAGAGGGAGGATCGAGCCCAACGGATGCTCTCCTCCCAGGGGGTGGGGTTAACAAGAGCGATTAGGTGCCTGCATCCTTCCGTAGCCGTGTGGAAGCAACCGAACATTGGGAAGGGATGGAGGCGTGCCGCTTGTTGGAGCCGGGAGGGGATGTCGCGGGCGATGAGGGTCTGGTGTGCAAGCACGCTACCACTCAGGACGCACGTCCCAAGCACAAGGCGCCCTAGGGGAGTGGGGACGTAAGGGGAGAAAACCGGAAAATCCCCTCCGGCAGCCCTAGATGAAGGCTGCCCTAAGTCCACCCGGACCACCTACAGGACAGACCCCACTGTGCAAGGAGAGGAGGATGGGCACTCTAGGGGCAGATCCCTAAGGTTGGTAACGGGGGACATGAGCGGACGGAAGGAGGGGGCACTGGAGGTAGGAAGGAGGATAAAGACGAAAAAGTAAAAAAAAAGAGAATGCATGGGACAGACATAAGGCAATTCTAGTGGGGGTAGGAGGAAGTAGGCTGTTGGTTACCTTGGATCTGCAGCTTATCCGTTAGGTAGAGAAATGGGCAGACTAGGTGGGCCAAGCAGTCTTTATCTGCCATCAAATTTTATGTTTCTATTGAGGGGAAGTACTAACTGCAAAAGACAGTACTCCCCAAGAAAGAACATTAGGTAGGCAAAGGAGTTTGCAAATTGCTAGGGGAACTGGGGGTAGGTGATGGATGTATGGAGACGTTTATACAGACATAGAAAAGGTTATTTCTAATTATCCCCTTCACATCAGATTTACTCATAACTGAACTACTTTCTAACTTTTAAAGAAACAATGAGGTAGGTGGAATCCAGCTGTATAGGTCAGATTGGGCTATCGTACTTGCCTTAATATACATGATGTTTAGCCCCAGTATGGTGCAGAAATCCACTTTTTGGTATCTAAATATTTTCTATCAGATGGAGAGGTCATATAATTAATCCTGCAGGTTATTAATCAGGCCAGAGAGCAAAATGCCTCCCCAGACATCTTGGCCACTATACTGTGGGGCATGTTAAAGGTGGTATACACCACCGACAGCGACATTTCGACAGCGACTGTCACTATGCTGACTACAATGCCAGGTAGCTGTAGTGTCGGTGCTGGACCTGGCACTGTATTCCAGGGGTTCTTGCACCCCCTCCCCTTATCAGCTCTGACTTGGAGTTGCTTATATTTAGTGGAGGGGTGCGGGGTGCACAGCTCCCCTCGTGGGAGATTCAGGGGGCAAAGCTCCCTGAAGAAAACATGTTTCTCAGTGAGAAACCATATGCCGACCGCAAATGCAGTCAACATGACGGTTTCGCTGTATGGTCGTTCGACAAACCTTTTGTCCATGACCGGTTGTGGATCAGTCAAAGGCCATACTACGTGACCAACTGACAGTAAGCTTGTCCTCAAAAAAGATGGCTAGGGAGCAGAGACAGAGAGACCTGGAACATCAAATTCAGCTTTTAGAGGACCAGCAAAAAATAAAATGAAATGGACCCAGGGTCCATTGACAGCAAGACTGTGAGCGGGTGGGGGTAGGATGCATGCCATATGAGGTTGAATAACTGTTTGGTATTATCCAGACCTCTGCACCCTGGTACAAACCTGACTTGATCATAGTCTACTAACCCGACAAGTATACCCTTCACTCTTTCAGCTATGTTTTTTGCAAAGATCTTATAGTTCACCGGGATCAATGAGATAGGCCTGTAACTACTGCATTTCTGCAGGTTGCTGCCTGATTTGGGAAGTAGGGAGATTTGAGCTGTGTGCATGGAAGGAGGCAGTTTGCCTTTGGTTGGTCACTGTATGAGTTGGCAGTGTGCATGGGTACAGTATAATGTATGCATGCATACTGTCAGCTCATACTGTGTGTCTGAGGAGCTGCACTGAATCCTGATATGGCGACAGGCACATAGCCCTCCTTTCACCTCCTCGGCTGGCCACTGTATGAGTGGACAGTGTGCACGCGTACAGTTTACAGTATACTGTATGTGTGTATACTGTCAGCTCATACTGTAGAGACAAGGAGGTGAGAGGAGGGCTGTACCGGTTGCCATATCGGAATTCAATGCATGTCACCAGACAGACTGGTAAGAGAGGGTTGGATGGGTGGTGTTCTGGGTGCATACGGGGCAGGCGGGGGGTCTGCTGAACCGCCACTGTTCACCTGCCTGTTTGCTGACTGGCATTTGGGGGGTGGGGGCAGGGGTATCACTGGATAGTACAATATTATAGGGTACATGAGCTGGGGGGTGCCACTAGACACTAGGGATATGTGGTACAGTTCGGGACGGGTGATTTGGGGCTTGGGGGTGCCACTAGGCACCAGGGATATGTGTCTACTATATGGAATGAGTGATCAGGGCTGTGGGGTACCACTAGACACCAGAGATATGTGTGTAATATACAGGACAGGTGATTGAAGGGTTGGGGTGTGCCACTAGCCACCAGGGAGTGGTGTACCATATTTAGAATGAGTAGTTGGTTGGAGTACCACTGAACACCAGGGCCAGCAACCTCGCTGGTGAGCCAGCGATTGGAAGCAGATGACTGCAGTACAGCTGTCCCACCATCGATGGGGTGAGACCGCAAGCTTAGCACCTGCTTAAGATGAGATTTTCGATGGTGGTAAATAGTGCCAGTTTGAGTGCCATTTACCATCATTGGAAATCTTTGAAAATGTCACTGCACCCGTATGTAGAAGTGGATCCCCTCATTTGCATGGGATCTGCACTGCATTAATGTCAGGTGCTAACAGGTTTAACGCACACTACAGGGTCCTCTGAATATAGCCCCCCAAAAAAGACAGAAGCAAACCCAGGTAGCGCAGGTGCAAACCTCATCAGCACCAGCACTAACATTTGAATATCTAACCCCAGATATCCAACGTCTCTCTTTCTGCAGTCAGGTCCTGGACAGCAATTGATGCGGGGTGGAGGGGGCTGTCTCCCATAGGGGGCTTACTTCTGTTGAGCAATTTGTCTAGCACGGTGTTCATGTCCTCCTTCCCAATCAAAATTTGCCCCTTGCCTGTCTCCATTAATTTTTGGGTGAGTGCAGTGAAAAAGGCTGCCATATAACTGTCCCCCTACAATGAGAAATCTACGTTCTGGGGCTGTGTGAGTGAAAGTGGCTGTGAAATCAACATATGAGTTAAAATGGCCACTCCTCTGCTCTTTGTATTATAGGCGCTGCTAAATATCTGTGCCACCCAGCCCAATTTATCTCTTGCAGAATTCCTATTCCCGTTGCAAGCCTTGAGGTGATCTAAAATCTTCCTTCATTTTATGGGAGGAATCAATTCCCTTGACATTCCAAGTAGTTAATTTTGTGGCTGTGCTTGCCATTTATTGCTTTCTGAGACAGCAGAGGGGAAGCCAGTGGATGTGGAGTAAACCTAGGTGCCTCCGCGGCCATTGCCAGAGGCCTCTGCACCTCCTCTTGTGGGACATGCATGAGTCATGGGGACCCCCTGATGCAGATGGGCTTAAGGTTGTGACAGTGGAATTACAGTAAGTTATACTCAGTAACTCAAGAAAGAAATTGGAGCAATATGATATCAATAGCACAGTAACCATATTCATCCTCCAGGATGTGAGGAACATCAGTTGAACACAAACATTAACGTAACCATACATACAGTGCAGTTTTGGGGCCTTGAGGGTTGATGAAGGCAGGGTGGGAGTACCCTGAACCTGTCTACCCAAGGACCCTATCACTGCTTAGTTCTTCTGATATGGCACATAGCCTAGTACCCTGCTCCACATCTCTGTATCCTGGGGTACCAATTACTTCATGAACGTCTCTTCCTTATCTAATCTAAGAAGCAGTAGTGGGTACTGAGAGAAGAGACATCTCTGGGGGAGGTTCATTTGCTGGTTTAAGCCTGCCCCCCCATGAGATGACAGTGCCAGATATCCAGAGGGTGTGGGTTCTGTAATGGCTATTAGATGCCTCTACCAACCTGCAGCATGGTTAGGTGACCACTCCTCCAATACCTGATGTGCCAGATCTGGTTGGAGGCAGCAGCATCAGTGAAGGCTGGAGGGATTCGCATCCAGTGCCTTGACTGCATCATCTTGCATGGGGTTGCTCAGCATAAGCTGAATCTGCCTGGTGGGTAAGTAGAAGGCATCAGCGGGGAAGAGGGAGAAAGGGCATTGGAGGTGGGATGGTTCAGTAGTTCTCCTGAGGATGCTTGGTACCAGACATAAGCTTAATGGCCCAGTTATGCCATCTGCCTCTGCCCCATGGATGTGGATGGTGAGTGTACCATACTGCACTATGCACCCCCCAAGTGAAATTGTGCTCTCTGTGTTTCAGGATAGAGAGGACTAGTCTCCTCTGGGGGGATGTTCTGCCCACAAGACTTGCATGTAGCTGAATCAGTGGCCTGGGTGGGAATCACACTTGCAGAGCTCCCAAGATCGTGTCTATTTTCAATGCATGCTTTTTAGCTCACCTTCTAGCCTGTGATGGTCTATAATCACACTGTGGCAATCAGGTCCTGAAAAGGGGGGATAGGTGAATGGGTGCCATCCCCTGCAGACCATGGAAAAGCCAGTAACCTGAAACCGCTAAGCAGGCAGTGAACTGCCATGGCCTTCAGTCACACGTTTGTGATTCTGCACTGCTTGATTATCTGCTCTGGGGGCACAGTGGGGGCATTCCCTTCCAACCAATGTCTGTGAGCCACACTCGGTGAGTTTACCATGATGGGTGCCTCCTGCGTGCATCCTCCCTCCCCAGACTAACTTAACAATTGGGTATGATTTAGTTAAAATTTCCCACCTACAACCTTCCCTGTTAATGGCATAATTGCTTCCATGTTCAAAATGCCACAACTGCACCTCAAGTAATGATTGCCTCATAGATTAGAGAAAGAAATAAGTGCCTTTGCTGGGATTGGAACCCAGGCCATCTAGAATACCATTTCAATTGCATTTATATAGACAAGGATGTGGAGTGCACATATCTGTTTAGGTTTCATATGTGTGCACACCACACCCTTGTGTATGAAAATGTATTTATCTGTGCAGCATCAGGTTGTACATTAGAGAAAGAGTAAGATGCTCTGGAAGCCCCTGGTTTCCAGTTACCTTAGTGACACAGCTGTTAGCACAATCAGAATGGTATTCCGAGAGGCCTGGGTTCAAATCCCAGCTAAGGCACTTATTTCTGTCTCTCTTCTGTTTGTTCAGGTCAGGACTAGTTAAAAACCTACAAATAGCTTGGTCTTAGTTCCCCATTCTCCCAGTCTCCCCCCACCCATCCAGCTGTGACCCCAGTAGCAAAGTACCTGTTGGGAAAAAGAGAAGTTAGTGAGCCTCAGCAGTTCAGAAGGATATGACCCACTGCAAAACAGGATTGTTTTTTATCAGAGATCCAGTAACTTGCACACAGTCTACATTTCAGTTCAGGTGCAGTCCTTTGAAACATGAGTAATGTTTTCCCAGTCTGGGTGTGTTATGCTCTGCTCTGTCCAGGTATCTTTATCAGATTAGAGGATAACAATGGCCACTATGCATGAAGAGGTGGAGTGGCTACACGCCACATATCTGTGGTGCAGAGCCACTCCGCACCCATTGCAGCCCCTATGCACCCAATCTCCCGGCCTCATGGACAGCAAGACATTGGCGGGGTGAGGGGGGCATGGCGGCACTATGCAGTAGTCACTAGTCACTGTGGAGGACAGTGCAGGCTATGGTGGGGTTTGCTGTAACGGTCAGGAGTGCCATTGTCGAAAGCACCCACAGGGTCCCCCCGCACAACTGGTCCTGAGCTCCTTTCCCCAACAGTCAGAGCCCCAGGTCCCTGCAGCTTGGCCTCCCCAGCATACATATGATCCATCCCCGGTACAGGTGGTGAAGGAGGTGTGCAGTGGGCATTGCCACCGGCAGCCCATGGCTGCAGCAACTCCTGCCAGATCCGAGAGTCAGGGTGGTGTGAATGGTGCTGCGGTGGGGGGATCTCATCTGTGTGCCTGTGATGGTACCACAGTCCCGGGGCCAGTGCCCCCCTGTGTTCTGGGGAAGGGGGGATTCCGCCGATGACACCCATCTGCATTGTGTGCTGGTACCGATGCACAAACCCGGTCCTGCGCCGTCATGTGTAGGGGATCCACTCTGGGTCCCAGGCAGGCCATTTGATTTGCCGTCCTCCTGGGAACGCAACTCTGCTCCCATACTCTCCATGTGCACCTGCATGCCCAGGTCGTGGGCCCATGGACAGGTGACCGGTGGTTGTGAATGCTGCCAGTGCACAGCTGTCCACAGATGCGGAGCGCCACAGGTGGGATATGCTCCTCTGGTGCATAATTTCTGCCCCATGTGCATAGGGGCCAATGTCAGCTCAAGACTGTAACTTCTCCTTGGAAAGCTCTTCGGTTTGCAGAGCTGACAGTTTATTCAGCAGTGGCAGTTTGTTTGAGCTGGAGTTCTTTTCTGGTCCTGCCCACTTAAAAGTGGGCACACCCAACATGCTGGATCCATACGAGGAGGAACAGGAATCTCTGTTCCTGTCCTTGTGCCTGTGTAGGGGCTCATCAGATTTCTTTTGTCCTCTACCTCATGACCTTTTTGAGTGGGTCACTTGCCAGTCCATCTCCTGCCCATCTGGGTGTGCACTGGGCTGCTGCAGCTTGTAGTATCCACAGATCAAGCTGGGAGGGGCCATGCGTGCTTTCTTTTACTGGGACTCCCTGTCAGGGACTCGGAGTTCTTGGCTTTGTTTGGCCAGCACTTCTCTAGGTACTGGAAGGCTGTAGCATGTAACAACATTGAAAATGTTATAGTGGCCAGTCATTTACAGTGACAAAACCTACAAAATGACTGGTCACTGTAATGGTCATGCAGGACCCCAGCACAGCTTCTCTGAGTTTTGTGCCCCCTCCTCGAAATACCTCTGCCATGAATGGGGTTGGGGGGGCATAGCCCCCTGCAGAAAACACACTTGTGTTTCTGACAGCGCAATGCGGATTGCAGTCGACAGGTTTTCTGTCGAACAGGCTTGGTGGAACCCTGGAAGGCTTCCTTAGGAGTTTCAATAGCAGATTCGGTTTAAACAATATGTGGGGAGATCCGGTCTAGAGACCCTACTCTCTTACCAAAGCTGGTTAAGCTAGGCCTAGATATGGGAAAGAATCAGCAAATCGGGGCTGAACCAAGTCAGCTCATGGAGAGTTGGCTGACAGTGGCTCTCATTACTGCTTAGAGAATCATTCTTAGACATTGGGGGGAACAGGGCACACCCCAGACTGACATTAATCTTTCTCAAATGTGCAACCTGGTGGCTGCACAAACAATTGCATTTATTCAATCACATGAGTGCGGTGTACATATTTTGGGGAACACATACAGTGGGCAGAAAGTGTGTATGTGTTCCATAAAATATGCACACCGCACTGGTAGTACAATTGGAAATGGTACTCCGAGCGGCCTGGGTTCAAGTCCCAGTCGAGGCACTTCTTTCTCTCCTCTGTTTTTATGTGTTGCATAAAATATGCATACCGCACTCGTGATTGAATAAATGTAATTATTTGTACAGCCACCAGACTGTGCATTTGAGAAAGAGTAATGTACTTAGGGACAGCCCAGGTTCCAGTTGCCTTGGTGGCACAGCTGGTAGCACAACTGGAATGGTACTCTGGGTGGCCTAGGTTGAAGTTCCAGTTGAGGCACTTACTTCTTTCTCTCCTCTTTTTATGTGTTACATGCACCATGCAGGGACACCAGCTGAGAGTCAAGGAGTTCTGATGCCGGAGGGTCATGTATCAACTTGATAGTAATACAGAGTTTATTTCATAGGTCAGTGTTCATGAGGATTACCAAGATCAGATATTGCAATTTATTAAATTATAATCTTCCATCTATTAACATTCCAGAACCATTTCCATTTGTTCTGCTGCAGACTACCAGTTGCAAAGTTTTTATGTATGTACATTTGAGCAATAATGACTGAACAGTTGGTCATTTTCTGGTGATTAACGACTGGCTGGGAGGGAAGGGTGTGCTGAGGGCTAACCCCACCCAGCTATTCATTAATTGCCAGGAAATTACTAGCTGTGAGATCATTATTGCGAATATAAGTCCAATCACAATAGTGACAGTTTTTTATAGGTTTTTGTATTTACCTTTTTTTTTTCTTGGCACTGCGCTGCTGTCAGCATACAGCATGCGACCAGCTGAGTATCGCTGCCGTGCCAAGCATTTCTACATGATTTCCACAGCATTCAATCAGTGAGCAAGTTTAGCTCATGAATAATTAATTAGACTTATATTACCAAATCCAGACATTTACTGTGAGATATTGATAGTATGTCAGCCCACTAGTGTGTTGGTAGCTGAGCTCCTTTACGGTACCTTTAACCCAGCCTGGATTTCATCTTCAAACTTTCACAGTACCAGCTGCTTTGTTATTATTTATATTTTTGTCTGTACTGACGCTGTTGTATCTTGAAAACTCTCAGAATAAAAATTGATTAAAAAAATAAACAAAAAGTTCAGCAGTCCTTTGCACTCCATATCTGCTCTAAAAGTTCTTGCTTGTATCAGAATTACAGACCCCCTTTCTAAGCAGTGAGAAGTAATACCTTGCAGCTTCAGGCTAAGCTTTTTTACAGTGCAACCCTGTTAATCCGAAAGTTAGGGAGGACACAAAATTCTTTTGGATAAATGGGGTTTCTCCGGGGTTGCCATTTCTGTGACATGCGGTTTACATGGTAGGCTCTTAACAAACCTGTACTTTATGTTTTTTTTAATGCGAGGAGCCTAAGAAATGATTTAAAAAGAATACAGTACAGCGCACTTGTCATGTTTCAGTATTTCACTTTAATATTAAATTTCATTGATTCATAGACTGGGTACGAGTTCAGTGAACCAGGGTCCTTTAATGAACTCGCCACCACTTAGTGGTGGAAGAAATATTTTTGGTTCCCCATAAACCTATCTAGTCGTTTTTTAAATGTGTCCATGGTATTATTATTGACTATGTCTTTTGGCAAGGTATTCCATCTATTAATAACTCTTTGTGTGAAGAATTTACTTCTTGTTGTAGCTAAGCGATCACGAAGTAATTTCAATCCATATGATATGGTCTGCTCTGTACCAGTGTGTCTAGTTAGGCCAATATTACTTCATTCATGTAGATTATTTATGTACTTGAAAATCAAGCACATATCACCCCTGGTACTTCTGTAATGGTTTGAGTACATATTTAGCATTTCCAGTCTTATACCATAATCAAAGTGTGAGCATTGCCTGATTTTTTTTGTAAGTCTTCTCTGGACTTTTTCTAGCAATTTCTTAGATTTAACATCCTGTGGAGTGCAGAACTGTGCACAATATTCCAGATGTGGGCATATCAGAGTGGTATAGAGTGGGAGTATTATAGTTTTATCTCTTCTCTTGATATTCCTTAATATACATCCTGTAATCTTTTGACATTTCTTAACAACCTCATTACTATGTCTAATGAAGGACAGGTCACTGGTGATTAACACCCCAAGATCTTTCTCTTCTTCAACCTCTGTTAGTTTAATATTATCGATTGTGTATGTATACATAGGGTTTTTCTTCCCAAAATGCATAACCTTGCACTTAGAGATGTTGAAATCCATTTGTTTGTTTTTGCCCAGATAGCTAGTTTATCTATGTTTTTTGAAACATCTTAGCGTCATTTAATGATGCTACATAACTTCCTATCTTACAATCCTCTGCATATTTGCAGATCCAGATGTCATCTATTGTTTGCAAGGTGGATATCATAATGTTAAAAAGGACTGAGCCTAAAACTGAGCCCTGAGGGACTCCACTAGTAACTTGGCCAAGTCTGGAGTAGTGTCCCTTAACTGACACTGTCTGAGTTCTGTTCATCAGCCAGGACTCAACCCATTGAGTTATTTTTTTATGTACTTTCAACTTCCACAGTTGTTCCAATGGTATTGCATGTGAGACTTTGTCAAAAGCCTGAGCATAATCTAAGAACACTCCTGGTATGTTGGTGCCTAATGCTGCACTAACAGGTTCAAAGAAACGAAGGAGGTTGGTTAAACAAGACCTTCTGGAAACAAAGCCATGTTGTGTAATATCCCTGTTGCCTGTACTTTCTGTGTGTGTTATTAATTGTTTAACTAATAATCTCTCCATAATTTTACCCAGTGCCGATGTTAGGCTGATTGGTCTATAATTAACTACATGGGCCTTATTTCCCTTTTTAAATATTGGAGTCACAAAGGCTGTTCTCCATTCTTCTAGCGTTTTGCCTTTGGATAGAGATGTATTTAATAGCAAGGTAAGAGGCCCAGTAAGTTCATAAACTAACTTTTTTAAGAATAGATTTGTTATACCATCTGGTCCTGGGGCACTTGACATCTTTAAATTATGGATACAATCTATAATTTCTTTAATGTTAAAAGGAACAGGAGGTGTTGTAGATTCAGGGATCTGTAATGACACATGATCCTTTGTGTTATATACACTAATAAAATAGTCATTCAAAGTATTTGCCATATCTATTTCATTATCGATAATTACGGTTGGTGTATGAAAGGGGCCCAATGGATGTTTGCTTGCCTTTTAGTGAACCTACATAGGAAAATAATTGTTTTTTATTATCTTTTACTTGTTCGACTAACTTTCTTTCCAGACTAGTTTTAGATTTCTTAATAATGCTTTTAGTGTCCTTGGCTAATTGCTTAAACTTCATCCAGTTTGAATCCGTGGGCAATGATTTATATTTGTTATAATATTTTTGTTTCTTTCTTATTAGTTTTTTAATTTTGGGGTTCCACCAAAGACAAATTATTTTTGAATTTTGGTATTTACTTCTTGTAGGTACCCAGTTTTTAACGCAGTAGCTTATCTGCTTATGACACAGTGCCGATATAGTTTTTAGATCTTTTCCCTCTAGTTCCTGTTTCCAATTTCAAGATCAGTGTTGGGTAAATTACTTTTTCTATTACTTTCTATTACTTTTAGAAACTTGTTCCAGAAAGCTCTGTGCAGTCACTAGCAAGGATGAAGAAGTACTGGAAAAAGTAATACACCTTACAGTTACAATTACTTATGTCTTTTTATACAAAAGTAATATGTAACTGTAACTGATTACATTTATTTGAAAGTAACTAGTAACTAACCTATTACTTTCAAATAAATGTCATCTGTTACAGTTTTTTATTATTTTTGTATTGCTTTTGTATAAAAAGAAATATATAACTGTAACTGTCAGGTGTATTACTTCTTCTAGTACTTCTCCATTCTTGCTAGTGACTGCACAGAGCTTCCTGGATCGAGTTTCTGAAAGAAATAGAAAGTAATGGAAAAAGTAACTTACCCAACACTGTCCAAGATTTTAAGTAATGTTTTATACTGTTGTAATCTGCATTTTTGAAATCTTAAACTCAGTTTTACCTTTGGTAAGTTGTTGTTTAATTGCATACTCATAACAAATCATATTGTGGTCACTGTCTGCCAAAGATTGTAATATTTTGTAAATTTTTTCTGGCATGTTAGTAAGTACCAGCTCTAAGAAATTATTTCCTCTTGTAGGTGTAGTTATTAATTGATCTAGATTTAATAGTACTAATATTTCCATAAAGCCTTTTTCCGCAGAATTAGTACCTGAGTATTTTTTCCAACAAATACCAGGGAAATTAAAATCACCCATCAAAACAGTCTCTCCTGCTATATCTGTTCTTTCTAATGCTGTCAGAGGTAAGTCATTTTCAGTTTGGGTATAATTAGGGAGACGATAAACTAGTCCAATGTTGAGTAAGTTGGTGGTTGTTTTTAGCTGATACCATCCTAATTCAAGGCTAGGATTAATAGTATTAGTGTCTAATTCTACTACCAGAATAGTATTTTTCACATACAAGGCAATTCCACCCCGAGTAGTACTGTAGGTCTATTTTTGTTTAATAAGTTATAATCAATTACATTAGTATTCCAGTCGCCTTCGGAGAACCAGGTCTCGGTGACTGCACATATATCAATATTATAATGATTTAAGATTAATCTAAATTCCTCTATTTTGTTTCTCAGATGTCTTGCATTGAGGAATAGTATCCTTAATTTGTTATATGAGGTAATAACAATTTTCCTTAATAACTGCCTAGTCGACTTATTGGTTTCCTTATATAAAAGGTTTTTATAGGTTTTAGAAAAATTTGGTTGTTTATTTTTAATGGATTTATCAGATGTATCTACCCCGTTTATCTGTTTAAATTTGTGTTCACGCAATCTGTGATATGTTCCGCTAATCATTTATTACCCTGTTTGTTTAGGTGCAGCCCATCCCAACAATAGAGGCTGCTATTGTCAACAAATAATTCCCAATGTGTGATACATTGTATGTTTTGTTTGGTACTCCATGCCCTGATCCAGTTATTTACTTCTTTTAATTTTTTACACTGCCAATATGACGCTCTTGGTATGGGGGAATTTCTGAAATTACTGGGATGCAGCCGAGCTTAATTATTTTGTTGGTCAAGATGACAAACTCCTGTTTTATGTTCTGTAGGGGTTCATGAAATATATTATTAGCTCCCACATGAGTAATCACTAAGGTGTTTGTAGATGCAACTTTAATTATATTATGCAACATACAGGTAATATTCTGTATCTTGGCTTCTCCAAAGCGAGACAAGGTTCTAGTTGCTTTATTTGGCTCACATATAATGTGGTGTAGGTGTTTTATAATTGAGTCTCCCAGTACATACATTTCAGTTTCAGTTTCTTGCTCTGTAATCATATCTGTAGTACTAAGTTCAACTTCAAAATGTATTAAGGTTGTCTGTCTCCTGATTTATTTTGAGAAGTATTACTAACATCAGTTGTTTCAAGTTGTAATAGGGGTTGTCTAGCTCCTAAGTTATGTTTGGGAGTGGTTGTAGCGTCAGCTGTTATAGTATTGCTGGATACTACTAGATCTTCATTTATATTGGTGAGGGGATCAAAGTGATTCAATAAAGCAATCTGGAATTGGTTAACCTTTCTTCCCTTTTTTGGCATTTTAGAAGCTTGTACTAAGTACCAGTCATCGTCTGAATTTTCACCAATGTCTGACTCCCTGCTTCTTTTTTTATTTCTTTTTATGTTTGCTTGACCGGATGTGCAAGAAATATAGTGCCACCATATGAATTTTCGTAGGTGTGCCACTCAGCTTCCATTGCCCTACTCCCTTTTGCAGGTGCTGTCTCACCGAACCAATAAATGTGGAGCTGTCTATGACAGCAGTTCAGATGCAGTGGCATACAGTTGAAAGCAAAAAAACGCTGCAATCAGCGGTGGTAACGTGTAGGCAATTTGCATACTGCTGTCAGCAGTATGCAAATTGCCTACACGTCATACTGCATCTGAACTGTCATAGACAGTTCTTCCCCCCCACCCTAAAGACCTAGGTAGCACGCTGGGAGCCCACCCCAGCATGCTCATGCATTCCCCCCACTTGCACTCCATATGGCTGCCGGGGGTGCTCTATCCCCCGTCAGCTCCACTGCCCCCAAAACAGATTTCCAGGCACCATGCTAGGAGCCCACCCCAGTGTGTCAAAAGTCCATATGGCGATGGGGTGCCCAATCCCCCGTCGGCTCCACTGAACCCACCAGCAAAATAAAATGACTTCCAGGTGCCACGCTGGGAGCCCACCCCAGCGTGGCAAACATCCCTATTGCTGATGGGGCTGCCCAATCCCCCATTGGCTCCACTACCCCCTCAAAAAAATTAAACATCCAGCTGCCACGCTGGGTGCCCACCCCAGTGTGGCAAATGTCCCGCATCGTCTTCTAAAGAAAAAGACACCTGTGGGAAAAAAACGGTCCCTGATTGAGTGTCTGGCCCCCCTCCCCAACCCACTCCCACCATCTGCACACCCACCTCCCCACACACACCACCCCATACTTATCTCCGAAGCCCAGCACGATGATCTTCAGTGGACCGAGAACACATCTGCACTCTTCAAAGCCGACCGTGAACTGGAGAAATGCTGTTAAGCTGTATAATGGAATAAATAATGTTTTTTTCAACTTTGGTGCATATCTCAGGCATTTTTGGGAATTTTGGCACCAAACGTTCAACATAGGGTTATTGGACCCCCCCCCATGAATTCAGTCACTGTCATGACGTTATTCAGTCCAGAAAGGTGATTTTGCAGTCACTGCATGGAAACACCTTTCAGGACTGAGTAACAAAATGACAGTGTCACAGTTCATGAGGTAGGCCCCCCCCAAATCCTGTGTTGAAAATTTGGTAAAAAAATTCCCCAAAATGACTGTTTTACGAGTGTGCACTGCGCAGTTCCTACGCACGTCCGTAACTTCGCAAATTTTTAATATTTTCACTCCAGATTTTCAACATTGCCATTTTACCACACCTCCTTATGAACAGTACAGCTGTCATTTTTCACATCTTGCCCAAAATGTGTTTTCGCGCATGTGGAGCACAATGATGCGGTCGGTGTATGAAATCAATGTTCAGGACAGATTAAGAAAATCACAGTGACACTGTTCATGAGCAGAGGTCTTCAAATGGCTATGTTGAAAATTTGGTGACAAAACTCCATAAAATGACTGTGTTACAAGCATGCATTGTGCAGTTTCCACGCACCCTCGTAAGTTCACGAATTTGTAATATTTTCAGTCCACATTTTCTACAGTGGCATTTTTACACACCTCCGTATGAACAGTACAACTGTCATTTTTCACACCATGGCCAAAATGTGTTTTGGCACTTCCAGCACAGAAATGCATGGTCACTGTGGGAAATCACTATGCGGGACAGATTAAGAAAATCATAGTGACACTGTGCATGAGTGGAGGTCCCAAAATGCCTGTGTTGACAATCTGCTGTAAACAATCCCCAAACTAATTACATTATGGGTGTGCATTGCGCAGTTTCTATGCACGCTCGTGCCTTCACCAGTTTTTTTTATATTTTCACTCCAGATTTTCGACATTGCCATTTTTACACCTCCTCATGAACAGTACAGCTGTCATTTTTCACATCCTGTTAGAAATGTGTTTCCACACCTGTGGTGCCAAATGGCATAGTCGGTGTGCAAAATCAGCTTCCGGCTAACAAACTGATATTGCCACTGTTCATGAGGTGGGGGTCACAAAAAACCCATGATGAAAAACTGGACTGAAAGTACCAATGAACACCTGGGGCACTAGGGTTTCCAGCCATAACGCCCCACCCTGTAGAGACTGACAGGCATCAGGGGTGTGACTTGGGACTGTTTCCTGTAATGCTCATACCATTCCACCACCACCCCCACCCTGCAGACAGTGACAGGCATTGAGGTGTGCCTTGGACTCTTCGGCCACAAAGTTCACCCCATTCTCCTATACTGCACCCATCTCAGCATATTTCCTTATGGAATGGGGTGAGCATAAAGCCCAAAGACCCCAAGGCACACTGTGACACTTGTTGGTGTCTGCTGGGTAGGGTGTGGTGAAATGGCGTGGCCTTTATGCCTAATGACCCAAAGGTACACCCCAATGCCTGTCAGTCTCTGCAGGGTGGGAGTGGGGTTGGCTTCAGTTCAATACTTCACTGCCATTCCTATTATGCATCTCTCTAACTCCTACACTACCAATGTCAATGCCAGCAAGTAAACATTCGGCATTGACAAATGTTTTTTTTTCCCAGTTTTATGTTTGTACCTTGATTATTCTTTGTGCTTGGTTTTTTAGTCTGCGCTGGGGATTTCTGTGGTTGTAAATCCTGACTCTCTGTGGTTTTATTTGCCTCAAGTGGCTTATCAACTAACTGCTCATTATACCTGTCAATCATTTCTTGCTGACTTTGTTCAAGTGCTTTAGGACTGTCACCAAATGCATTTATTTCTTTCAACATGTCAGTGTTTTGTTTACACTTATCACAAGTAAGTACACCTGGAATTTACTATTTCTCAATAAGCTTGTGCATTAAACATAACACACATTGTTTTAATTGAATTCCATCTTTGGTGAATACACAAGCGTCCATCTTGGGAGTTCAGTATAATGTACCAAAATATGTTTGAAATCCACTTTAAAGTGACACTTCACAACGTTGTGCTACTATGACAGGTACTTGGTTTTTTAATCAGTGCAACTCCACAGCTTGGTTTCTAAACAATGTTATCGTGTAGAAATAAGCAGCCTCACAGTAATGCTACTATTATTACGGATTTTAATTATTAGGCATTTAGCAGAGTAAAACACTGGATAACTACCATAGAGTCCTACATGTACTGTTTTCGTGGTTTATAACCAACAGAATTTTACCTGCTTCCTTGCTAGAGCCACATCCTGATGCTATGCTTCTCCCTAAACTCACTAGTTACACAGATGCAGTCATAACAAGCATTTGTCAATGCCGAATGTTGCTTGCTTGTATGTGCTGTTTAGGTATTTAGAAGTGACAGTTTCATGCCTTCCTCCCAAGACATCCACTGTGTCTTTCCGTTCAGTATTCACAGAAGAGTGGGAGGGGCAAGGGCCACAGCAGTACAGCAGTTGCCAAGGGGGTGAAGAGGTGGACAATAGTCCATTCAAAGGCAAAAGAGTCCTGCAGGAGCTCACTAAATTGAAGGTAGACAAAGCGATGGAACCAGATGGCATACGCCCAAGGACATTAACAGAACTGCGAAGGGAGATAGCAGTACCTCTGGCAGCCATGTTCACTGAGTCATTCAACATGAGTGAATTGGAGGAGGGCACATGTGGTCCCTCTACACAAGTCCGGCAGCAGGGAAGAGGCAGGGAACAATAGGCCATTCAGCCTCACCTCAGTAGCGGGGAAGATCATGGAGACATTGCTCAAAGAAAGGATAGTGGGGAATCTAGATGCCATCGGAACCCAGGACCATAGACAAGATGGATTCACAGTGGGGACATCATGTCAGATAAATCTGGTTGATTTATTTGACTGGGTGACAAAGGAAGTGAATCAGGGTGGGGCAGTGGACAACGCTTACCATGATTTCAGCAAAGCCTTTGACACCATCCCATATAGGAGGCTGATAAACTAGCTGGGTAGGCTGGACATGGGGGAAAGGGTGGTAAACTGGGTTAGAAACTAGCTAACAGACAGGAGGCAGAGAGTGGTGGTAAATGGTATGCAGTCTAGGGAGAGGGGGCGACCAGTGGGGTGCTGCAGGGATCGGTCTTGGGGCCAGTCCTGTTCAATGTCTTCATTAGTAATATTGCAGAACATCTGAAGGGAATTTTTTCACCAAATTTTCAACATAGCCATTTTAAGACATCTGCTCATGAACAGTGTCACTGTGATTTTCTTAATTTATCCCGTACATTGATTTCGCACACCAACTGCGCCATTGTGTGCTACATGGGCGGAAACACGTTTTGGGTGAGATGTGAAAAATGACAGCTGTACTATTTATAAGAAGGTGTGATAAAATGGCAATGTTGGAAATCTGGAGTGAAAATATTGAAAGTCCCTTCGACTTCTGACGTCGCGTGGGAACTGCATAATCTGCGCTCGATAAAACAGTCATTATAGGAATTTTTTTCACCAAATTTTCAACATAGCCATTTAAGACCTCTGCTCATGAACAGTGTCACTGTGATTTTCTTAATTTGTCGTGCATTGATTTGCACTCCGACTGCGCCATTAGTGCTTCATGGGTAGAAACACATTTTGGGTGAGATGTGAAAATGACAGCTATACTGCTCATAAGAAGGTGTGGTAAAATGGCAATGTTGAAATATGAATAAAAATATTAAAATTTAAGCCAACTACGAGCCTGCGTAGGAACTTGCATAGCATACGCTAGTAAAACAGTCATTTTGGAATTTTGGCACCAAATTTTCAACACAGGGTTTTGGACCTTCTCATGAATGATGTCACTGTCATGGTATTATTCAGGCCCAAAGGGTGATTTTGCGCAGTGACTGTGCAGTGACTCGAGAACTACCTTCGAGGCCTGAATAACACATGACAGTGACATCATTCATGAGAAGGTCCCAAAACCCATGTTGAAAATTTGGTGCAAAATTCCCAAAAATGCCTGAGATATGCAATAAGATTGAACCCCCATCTAGCCCATTATACAGCTTACGGCATTTCCTCAGTTCGCGGTCGGCTTTGAAGAGTGCAGGCGTGTTCCCGGTCCACCGAAGATTGTCGCGCGAGGTCCGGAGGTAAGTATGGGGTGAGGGTGTGTGGGGAGGCTGGTGCGCAGTAGGTGGGTGCGGGTTGTGGGAGGGGTTGGATGACGCGCTGGGACAGTTTTGTTTTACAGGTTTTAAAAAAAAAAAAGACATTGTGGATGTTGCCCACACTGGGTGGGCTCCCAGCGTGGCACAAGGACATTGGGGAAACGTTCAGCCGACGGGGATTGGTACCTCAGGCGGCCGCCTTTGTTGCCCACGCTGGTGGCCCCCAGCGTGGCACAAGGAGGGAGTTCAGCCGACGTGGGGATTGGGCACCCCGCCGGCCAGTGATCAGCTGCCACGCCTGGGGTGGGCCTCCCAGCGTGGCACTTACTACTGGGCCGTAGCTCAGCCGACGGGATTGGGCACCCGTCGGCTATACAGTGTGCGGGGAGGGGGCGCGCATGCCTGCGTGGGTGTCTGTGGGGGGAGCTGCGCGTGAGCAGCCGATATCTTATCGGTGCTCACTGAAGCATAGCTCCCCCTTTCAACTCTTGCCACTGCATTTTGGAGCTTGTCATAGACAGCTCCAGAATGCATTGGCTTACAGGGGCCGCGCCTGCCAACACACTGACTGAATTGGAGGAGGAGGTGACACACCTCCGAAATCTCCGATGATGGCACTATGTTTCTTGCACATGCATGCAAGCAACATAAAAAAACAGGTAAATAAACCAAAGTGCAATAGCAAGTGCCACAGCCACACAATGATTAGTACAACAAATACTGTACAGAATGTACTGAGAAGTACAGTCCGAAACATCACTTAGCTTTCGTTACTGTCCTTTACTTGAAAGTAATTCTTGATCCCCTTATGTTTTTGCTTTGAGTTTGTGATTCTTATCGCCTTACCCAGAAGTTTCGGTTCAGTTTCAGTTCAGTTTATTTATTATACTGGAAAGACATATGAGCAAAATTGCCCCTTTTTCACAAGCATCCAGTCAACAAATAACAAGCAGTTTTACAGAGTACAAAGGGGGATGCAATAACAAGATCTAAACAGTAACTGCAAAATAAAGTCATACAAAAGGAAAAAACATTAACAAAAGGCAAACATTTATAACAGAGTTTTAAGTGGATTAAGTGCATTGCTGTTACAACTTAGATAGAAACAAAGAAAAGATGGAGGAGGGAAAGTGGGCAAATGAATAGAGGGACAGTGTGATAGTATGACAGAAATAGGACACAGAGGTGCAACAGGGGTGAGGCAAGAGAGGTGGTGACAGAGCACACAGAGTGGATGTGGGAGAGGGGAGACTGGGGACATGAGGTGGGAACAGTAAAAGAAAAGAGGGACTTTGGAGGGTCTGTCACGGTGGTAAGAGATGCAGTGGGTCAGTCTCTGACTGGTTCTCCATCCACCTCAAGTAACCTTCGAAGCTCTGTACAGCTTCAGAATCAATAGACATGGATGATGGTTTCTCCTCCTCATCTTCACTGCTGCAGCTGGTGTCCTCCATTCCTTGACCACTTGCCCCCTCTCACACAGCTTTAAAAATGTCATTGTATGAAAGCTTCTCATGTCCTGGATCTTCCATGCCTTCTTGCCACACCTCCAAATGGGTCTGCGCTTGTGCTGCTGCAGTATATGAGTAAGGTCCTCCTCTGCTTGCAGCACCTGGTCATTATCTGAGGGGGGGTGTCAGTAATGTCCATTGTCAGGATCGATGATTTCTGCTAACATTTAGAAATGGTGTGAGGGAGGATATCAGATCAGCTCTCTGTCAGCAAGTTAATCTCATCTTTAATTGTTAGGGACTTTACGATGGTGCAGAAATAATTTTGTTCATTTTCCTCGTTAAGACTTGTGTTAAAAATTTGCTCTTGTACAACTGCTTTAATGATGCAAGGATCCCTTGATCCATTGGCTGGATCTTTGCAGTTGTGTTTGCTGGCAGGAACTTGCAACAAATAGAGCCATCGGGGGTGATAACAGTTTCAGTGCTGGTGTAGATACCTGCATTGTCAGGTAGAAGCACAGCTCATACTGGGAGACCAGAGGACTGGAGGTGGGAGCGCACAGAAGGCATGAAATAGGTAAAGAACCATTCTTTAAAGATTTGGCAGCTCATCCACGCATTGGTAGATTGTTGAGGTTCACATGCTTAAAACATCGAGGCTTGTACTAGGTTAGGTCTTTCTTCCTCCCAGTTTCTTATGCAGCCTTTACTTTCTTCTCAGCGCATCAAGGAGAAGCCCCCCCACCCCAGACTTTTGTGCTTTTTAACCAGTAGTTAAAGCAGACATTCCGAATGGGGGAACTCTATAGGCAGAGGGGCACGAGGGGTACAACATTTTAATTTCTCTAGGGGCGTCCAGGGGTATGCCCCCCCATATAAATTTTTAAAAGTGATGCCAAATGGTGTATTCTGGTGGCTTTTAGCAGGTTGTGAAGCAGATTCATAACAGCCCGCTAAAAGGCAGCAGAATGCTGAGGTATAGTAAAGAGGACCAGGTCTGACCATCTGGAATAAGTAGCAGGCACAGACAGAGTTGAACTACTGCAGTATGTTGCAGTGCTCAGCTCAGCAGCTTATTTTTTTAATTAATAATCCACAGTGGATAAGTGGATTCCACCTATTATTATCTCCAATTCCCCACCCCACCACTGGAGTCGATCCTTACTCTCTGACCCTTTCTTCTCAGAACTTCACTGCTCAATTAGTTGTCCTTACAGTGTCTACTGAGACAAACAAGTAAGAAAAACAGCTGTAACTAAGGATGGAAAACAGTAACCCATTCCTGCCTTCAGTGTTAATTTTATTTTACAAACTCCTAGTTTTTAGAAATATTATTTTTCCTTATAAAAATGGGACCAGGTTCTAACCCTGTCACAGGTGCCAAGCTTGGTGAGGAGATTTTTTGTGATTGGCACTGATGTGGAAGAAGAAATCAAGGCGTTGATCCAACCACACATCAAGGTACTTGAAGTGGGAGACTTCTTCAAGGGGGAAGCCATACAGAGACGTGAAGACAGAGGTCATAAGGAGCCTAGCAAGTCACTTCTTGCTGCCAAAAGTCATGGAGACCTTTTTGGGCATTGAGCAAGAGTTGATTTGAGCAGAAGCAGCACCAGATTTTATCAAAGTATATTGAGAGGTTGTTTCCAGCTTGGAGCTGAGGAGCTGTTAGCAAAAGGTCATGTCATTCACAAGCCAAGCATATGGACATGTGCCGAGACACAGACAGAGAGCAGGTAATTCAGGAAAGTAAAGAATAGGATGGGGACCAGGATGGAGCCCTTTGAGACTCTTGAAGTGATAGGAAGAGGTAGGAGGAAAGAAGGAATCATCTACTTGGCCTGACTGGTACCTGTCAAACAGGTGGGCGCAGACTCAGCTGATTGACAGAACAGATAGACCCTGCCCATTAAGTTTGTTGAGTAGGAGGGAATGGGAGACAGTGCTGAGTGCCTCTGCAAGGTCAACAAATATTGTTATTGTGAACAGCCCCTGGTCCATCTCATTCAGGACAGAGTTAGTTAGCCATAGGACAGATGAGACACCAGAATGGGTTTCCCAGGAACCAGAATGGAAGGAACAGAGAAAAGAAAAGGAGTCAAGAAATGAAAGCTGAGATAAAAACCTTAAAATTACTATTGCTCTTATAGCTGCAAAAAAAGTGATTACTCATCTATGGCTGACAAGTAAAAAACCTAAAAAGGAAATTGGGTTTGGGGTGGTTAATTCCAGATGTAGAATGGAAGTGCTTACATATACCATTGTAGTATTTGCCCTCTGATTCTGTAGTGTGGCACATGATTCAGCATTCCTCCCCTAATGTGGGTGTTAATATGTTGCAACAGTAGGGGATCAGGGGCTTAAAATACATACATCAGTTCTTCACAATGCAAGGTATCTGCTCCTTTTTAGAGTTGCAGAAAGGGAAGGGAAGGAAACGTTGTTTAACCAGGAATAGTACACTAAGCCACGGCTTGTTTCCAGATGCGACCTGGGAGCACAAGGAAGTTAAGTGACTTGCTTAGGGTCACACAGTATGCAAATGGGGGGCCGAGGGATTCAAACCCAGGTCTCCAGGTTTGCAGCTCAGAGCCATAAACCACTGCACCAGAAAGAGTTCACTATCCCTTGGTCTGGACATTTTAAGTACATACAGATCAAGTAGCATATACAGGGGCTTGAACCCTCCTTTAAAAACTTTCTGAAAGGGCTGGCCCGGTGGCGCTGAGGGTTGAGGCACTGGACACCACATCTCATGCTGCACTGCTGACCCGGGTTTGGGAATGGACTCGGGCTGCCAGGGGTTGGTGGGGGATGGAGGATTGAGCATCCCAACAGATGTCCTCCTCCTCCTGGGATGGGTTACCAGGGGTGCCTTGAGCACCCGATGCTCCTGGGGCCAGTGGAAGCACGGGCCTTTGGGGGCAATGGCAGCTCTTCAGAGTTGGGGGAGAGAAGGACGCTGTGGGTGCTTGACGATGGCGTGCATTAGCACACCATCTCTCTGGACATTTGTCCTTCACACTAGCATCCTTAGGGGCAAGGGGGGAAAAATGTAAAAACACCCCAGCCCCCAAGCAAGATGAAGCCGGGGTAGGGGGTTGCCTAGTAGGATGCCCAGGCAGACGGAGTAGGAGGGGGTACAAGGCCTCCTCTGAAAGCCGTGGGAGCCGGGCAATTGAAAAAAAAAAAAAATCTTCCTGAAAAAAGAGTTTCCCTTTGTGGTATTATTATGCACTACCAAAAAAAGATTAAATGGAGTCATTCAATAGGGTCCCTGTACAAGGGAATAGTGGATATTTTACTACATTGTACACTGATTGTCCTTGCTTGATGGAATGGGGAGCTTGAAACAAACCATTCGTTAGATACTTGGCTACAATTTGCTTTCCCTAATTACTGTATTCCTTCCTCTGTGCAGTTGAGAGACCTCCTGGAAATGCTGTGATTTTTTTTGCACCTCAGTTATTCAGGTGAAAAATATGGGACCCCAAATGGGTTCATGTTGGATACATAGAAACATAGATTTTGATGGCAGATAAGGACCGCTTGGCCCACCCAGTCTGGCCATTTCCCTACCTATTGGATAAGCTGCAGATCCTAGTTAACCAGCAGCCTACTTCTTCCTACCCCCACCCCCTAGAATTGCCTTATGACTGTCCCATGCATGCTTGAATTCCACCACTGTTTTTGACTCCACAACCTCCTCCGGAAGGCCATTCCATGCATCACAACCCTCTCTGTGAAAAAATACTTCCTTAAATTACCTCTGAGCCGCCCCCCTTCTATCTTCACATTGTGCCCCCTTGTTCTTGCACACCTGTTTTTTTGAAAGATGCTACCCTCTTGGACTTTGTTGATTCCCTTGAGATACTTGAAAGTTTCTATCATGTTACGCTGATGATCCATGATACGCTGTTGAGAATCCATCAAAAACAATACTCATATTTTCTGGCCCTGCCCATCTTTAGAAGAGTATTGTAATAATATTAATGTAGCCTTGAATCAAGTTTTTTGCAGACCAGAATTTGCTTACCTCTTCACTGGCACCATTGGCTATCTCTAAGTAGGGTGTTAGGGACAAAACCCATTACTACTGATCTTAGTCACAGCCACAAAACAAGTGATTACTCATCTGTGGCTCACCAGTAAAACACCTAAAGAGGAAATTTGGTTTGGGGTGGTTAATTCCATACATAGAATGGAAATGCTTACACATACCATGCAGGGACACCATTCAAGGGGCAAGGAGTTCTGGCGCCAGTGGATCATGTATCAGCTTGATAGTAATACAGAGTTTATCCCATAGGTCAGTGTTCATAAGGACTACCAAGATCCGAGGTTGATATGTTGCACTTTATTGAATTGCAATCTTCCAGCTGTTAATATTCTAGAACCATTTCCATTTGTGCTGGTGCAGACTTCCAGTTGCAAAGTTTTTATGTATTTACATTACCCAATCAAGACATTTACTGTAAGGTATTGATAGTATCTCAGCCCGCTAGCTGGTTAGTAGCTGATCTCCTTCGTGGTACAATTAACCTGACCTAGACGTGGTCTGCAAACTTGTATCTTGAAAACTCTGAATAAAAATTGATTAAAAATAAACAAAAAGTTCATCAAAGTCTTTTGCACTCCATGGGCCCAAGTCTCAAAGCTGTAAGTCCATGAGCATGTACACTACACAGTACATGCGTGGGGCAAGTCAGTCAGCAGCCAGCCGCGGAGGTGAGAGGAGAGCTGTGCTTGTCGCTGGCTCTGTTTCAGGATGGGGGGAGCGGGGTGGTGGGCTCTACCTGCTGAGGTGGTGGGGGAGTGAACCAGGTCACCAGGGAAGGGGTGTTGTATTTTAAATATTTACAGGTAAAATCATGAGTCAGGGAGAGGGCTCCCCTAGACCACCAGGGAAGTGGTGTTTAATTATTTATATCTACGGGCGACATTGGGGGTTGGGGAAGAGGGTCCAGTAGAACACCAGGGAAGGTAATTAATTCATTTACCAGGGGATTGAGGATGGGGGGAACACTAGCCTTTGCCACATGGAGCATGCAGCAACCTCTTCTGTGCACCTTGTGTTTGTCGCATGGGAAAGGTTGCCGCAAGTGTGGGGACTTAGGCACCGGGATCCCTCCTATGGTGAAGGGTCCCTGACACACCTGGCTTCAATGCCAGTTGCTGTTTGCCGCAGCTTGCATTAGAAAACACAAACCAGGTCATTTGAAACAATTCTTACCAGGATCTGGTTATGCTGCAAGGGTCTTTTGATGCCAGTGGGGTGCCATCTGTGGTGCTGGGCTGCAATGGAACATCAAGGTTAAACACCTGAAATATTGAAATAATGGAAGATACACACATAAATAAAGCTGGAATGGGGATCCCATATTTTAATTGATAAACTTGGCCAGTTCACTACTTATGTACAGATTCAATCCTCTAGACCCCTGAGTCCACAGTGGAGTAATATGGTGGATCTAACATGGTCAAGCTGAGCCCCACCAAAATACACATTTCTCTGGGTTGGGTGGTTACAATTTGGATTTCTGGGCAGCAGCTCTAACACTGAGGGGCTGGGTGACCCCCAAATACAGGCAGCAGCATCTGCTCCCCCCCCCTTCTATCTCTCCACTATTCTCTCTCTGAGATAGAAAGGCATTGGGAGGTAGAGTACTCAGAGCTACCTCTCTCCCTCTTCCAGAACTTGCACAGCCTCCTCTGCAAACATTCGAGGTAGCTGGACCCAGGGAGCCATCACCATGCATGGCTCATCCGCTGCGCTCCATACTGTTCACACTTCTCCCCACGCTCCACATAGGTTGGCGACTCCCCCCGGTACTACACAGGTAGACATCCCCACCCCTGAACACATGAGGGCTGGCAAATTGACTCAGGATTGTGGCTTCCCCTCACCACTAGCCACTGGCAGATCTCCTTCACCCTCTCGGGGCTACAGCAGCCAGATCGGTGGGTGTGATCCAAGCTGAGCACCCACCACAACTCACTGTGTGCCATACCTGCTCCCATACTTCCTCTGACCATGCTCTGTCTTCAGTGGCCACATGTTCAAATCCCCCTGCACACAGAGCCATTCTGCCACCTTTACCACAACCACCGCCATATCATCGCTGCTGCTTATTGCCCTGACCACCCAGCTAGCTGAATCTCTTAAAGCAAGAGCAGGCAATTGCCCCTGCTCCCGCACTCCCACTGCTGCTTACTCCCATGGTGCAGAACTGGCCACCAGGGTGACCTTTGACCCATGGAGACCACACCAGTGGGTGGATGCCACAAATATTATTTAGTAGGGCCACACAGACCCAACCATGGCACATTAAGTACACCCAACCCACGGGGGTGGGGGGAGTTACATCAGAAAACAGATGTAGCTAAGGATGGAAAACATTAACCTGTTCCTGCCTTGAGTGTAAATTTTATTTACAAACTCCTAGTTTTTAGAAATATTATTTTTCCCTATAAAAATGAGACAGGATTCTAACCCTGTCACAGGTATCAAGCTTGGTGAGGAGATTTTTTGTGGTTGGCACTGATGTGAAAGAAGAAATCAAGGCTTTGATCCAACCACACATCAAGGTACTTGAAGTGGGAGACTTCTTCAAGGGGGAAGCCATACAGAGACGTGAAGACAGAGGTTGTAAGGAGCCTAGCAAGCTGCTTCTTGCTGCCAAAAGTCATGGAGACCTTTTTGGGATTGAGCAAGAGTTGATTTGAGCAAAACTAGCACCAGAGTTTATCAAAGTCTATTGAAAGGTGGTTTCCAGCTCTGAGCTGAGCTGAGGCACCATTAGAAAATGGTCATGTCATTCACAAACATATGGATATGTACTGAGATGCAGACAGAGGGGAGGTCATTCAGAAACATAAAGAATAGGATGGGGACAAGGATGGAGCCCTGTGAGACTGTTGGAGTGATGGAAAGGGGTGGGGGAGAGAAGGCCTCATCTACTTGAACTAACTGGTATCTGTCAAACAGGTGGGAGCAGAATTAGCTAATTGACAGAGCAGATAGACCCTGCCCCTTAAGTCTGTTAAGTAGGAGGGAATGCAGTGCTGAGTGCCTCTGCAAGGTCGACAAAGATTGCTGCTGTGAACAGCCCCTGGTCCATCTCATTCAGGAGAGTCAAACATATGAGTTTCTCAGGAACCAGCATGGAAGGGGCAAAGAAAAGAAGAGGAATAGAAAAATGAGAGCTGGGAGGAGGATTACTTTTTCCTGCACTTCAGCAACAGCAGGGAGGAGAGAGAGGTGGCGTAATAGTTTTCTAGTAATGAAGAAGAAGTAAGGCACCCAAACCAAGGATAGGTATAACAATAAACATCTGTTTATTCAGAAAGTGCAGAGTGCTACAAACACTGGCTGAAATCACCATTATGGTGCATAACGGAAGTCAAGCTGACACATCTGACGTTACACCGTGTCTTTGGTTTGGGTGCCTTACTTCTTCATTACTCAGGTTAACTTTGTATAAGCACCAAAACAAAATCTTGGTGCGGACTTCCTTAAATTTTTTTTTTCTTAGTTTCCTAAGAAGAGGAGTAACAGCCTTTGTTGCGGCGGGAGGAATCCGGTGCACTTTCAAGCCTCAGGAACCTCATCAAGAAGGTTTAGCAGAGAAGAGATGAGACCCACAATTGCAGGAGCCAAGAGATAGAGGAAGCTAGAGTTGGGGCCATCATGGCTACTGTAGCCCTTTCGTACTTAGTTACATATAAATACTTACAGACTGCTTTTAGAAGACTCCATTTGGCTTTTTTATTTCTGCTGCATCATTCCCCAAACCCCAGGCACATCCAATACGAACGTTACAAACATTTGCAGTTCTACATCATTAACAGTAGATGGCATCAGGCCCTCAGACATCATGTATTTCAAAAGAATATCACATCCTTCCTTCTTTTTGAACATAAACAATTATAGCTCTTTACATCTGAATATTAGCGGGTTTTTTTCTATTCTATTAAAAGTAACAAATTATTCCCCATTGGTAAACACTTCAGCATCCTATTATTTAAAAATACCTAAAGTTTTAAACATAATGCTCAGTATTAATCTTATTAACATCTAACATCAGTAAAAATAAATGACAGAGTGCATAACATCAACTTTGTGAAAACTCGGTGAAACATAATTTCATGCTAATATACTCACGCACATGTACTGCAATATCACAAAAGTTCAGAAGTCGATAATGTTCACAAGTTTCTTTAACACTTGGAAAAGTTCAGAGTCCAAACCTACAATGTTTACTGAAATTCTCTTTAACTGCATATATTATCATTTAGGTACTTTGGTGCTTAGTTTTGTTGTGTTCATTTTGGACTATCAGCAGGCGAAGTCTGGTCTGTCAGTTCTATGTGCCTTTGAATGTTGTCTACAGCTATTTCCAGCTGTGTTTCTTGCGTGACCTGAATCTCTTGTCACAGCTTGGCTGTAGGTTATGACATTGCCCAACTCAGTGTCTGCATCCTCGGAACATTTTTATTGTTATTTTCGGTGAGGAAAGGCACACTAAGCAGTGACTTGTTTCCAGGTGTGTGTGTGTGTGTGTGTGTGTGTGTGTGTGTTGGGGGCAGGGTTACAAGGGGTTTTTTTTCTTCATGGGGGAATGTTGACCATGACAGTTCATTGATAAGTGACATGGGATCTTGTACTTCCACCAGAACAGTGACTAGAGATGGGCAGAAGGGACCTTGGTTTGTTGTTTCATCTGAAGGATGGCACCTCAGCAGTGCAATACCCCCTTCATACTACTCTACAGTGTCAATTATGGATATTACCCCATGTATCTGGTTTGGGGCTAGAACTCAGAACCTTCTGATTTCCTGGCCCCAGAGGTGAGTGTGCTACCTACTGAGCCACTTGACACTGGTAGAACATCTTCTTTGTGCTTCTTAATGTGTGCTGATTTTGGTCTGATCCATTGTCCATCTGGAAGTTCTGGGTGACACTGTTTCCTCTCTTCAGTTACTTATAAAATGGGTTGGAAATTTCCTGCTTCCTGATTAGGTGAATAGGTTTTGAGTTTCATATGCTAATCCTCCAGAAATGTGCAGTCTAGAAAAAATTCAGGTAGTGGGATTTAGAATTTCAGCCATCAAATATAGAATTCATGATCCATGTCCCTCATTCCTATTTGCACAAGCATGGCTGCCTAACCTTTACTTGCCCAAAAAAGTCAACAATGCCCTAAAATGAAAATTCCTTTCAATTTAAAAATGAACTAAATAAGTAAATAAACATTCTTTCCTTTCATGATCCCATCCTTACACACATAAACAAACAAGTTTTAAAAATGAGGTACTGTTCACAGTTTTAATTCCTGTGGTCAGATATTCAAAAATGGGTACAAGCACAGCACAAAGGTTTGTGCTACAGTTGCACCTGCACTCGACCCGGAGGCTGCTATATTCAGTTGTATAGCAGACCAGCACTATCTGACTGAATATCGGTCTGTGTAGGTGCAGCGCTAAGTCAAACTGCACTGCTCTGATATGGACCTAGGCTGCATCAAGCCCAAAGGAAATCGTGCCCCAGGATTGGATAGCCTTGGGAACCATGTTGCTATATTCAGCCATACCATACAAATGAGCCATTTGGGTATGCAAGGCACTAAGGGACCATTTGCATGGTGAGCAATGGCTGTTTTGTGCCCATCCTGTCAGCACCTGCCATGTCATTCCTGGTGTCTAGCGGCATCCCTCCCACCACTTGAACAACCATCCTGTGATATTCTATATCTCCTTGGTGTCTTGCAACACCACTAAATCCTGAACACCCATCCAGTGAAATTATATATCTCCCTGGTGTCTAGTGGCACCCACACCCCTGATTACCTGTCCAATTTTAGGATCGATCTCCCTGGTGTCTAGTGGCACCCACCAACCACCAAACACCTGTTCCATGAAAGTAACTATCTATTTGGTGTCTAGTAGCATCCCCACCCACCGAATGCCCATTCTGTGCCTTGTAAACTATTCCTGGTGTCCACTGGTACCCCCATTCCCACCCCTTGAATTCTCATTGGTGAATGGCCCAGTGAACAGTGGCAGTCCAGCAGCCCCCCCACCTGTCCTAGACACACCCAGAGCACCACCCATCCAACCCCCCCCCTTACCTGGGTCCCTGGGAATGCACTTGAAATCCCAATACAAAAACCGGCACATACCTTCTCTCACCTCCTCAGCTGGCCACTGTATGACCTAACAGTGTGCACGCATACAGTATTACATGTGCACACTGTCAGCTTATATGATGGCCAGCCAAGGAGGTGCCAAGAGGGCTATGTGGGTAACCATATCAAGATTCCAGGAACATCCCCGGGAACCCATGTAAAGGGGGTTGGATGGTAGTGTTCCAGACATGGCTGGCATGGGTGGGTGGCTACTGGATTGCCATTGCTTGTCAGGCTGTTCATCAATGGACAGTTGAGGGGGTAGATGAGGGGACAGCACTGGGCACCAGGGATATTTTACAAGGCATGGGATGGGCATTTGGGGGGAGGAGGGTGCCACTAGAAACCAGGGAGATCTATTCTAAAATGGGACAGGTGACTGGGAATAGGGAGTACCATTAGGCAAAAGGGAGATATCTACTACAACAGGATGGGTGATTGGGGGATGGGGGCCACTAGACACCAGGAAGATATTTACTGAAATGGGGCAGGTAACCAGGGGGTGGGGGGTACCACTAGAGACCAGGAGGATTGATTGGGGGGGGGGTGCGCTAAAAACCAATGAGATATATAGTACCACAGGATTGGTGGTTGGGAGTGGGGGATGCTGCTAGACACCAGGGAAACATCTATTTTCACAGAATGGATGATTGGGTGTGGCAGGTGCCACTAGACACCAGGGAGAGGAGTTACAATATATGGGATGGGTGATTGGGGGTGGGGTGCCACTGGACACCAGAGACTGCTTCCACACTGGCATGCCGGCGATCAGGTGTGGGAGGCTGCAGAACAGCAGTCCTGATATTGGTGGGGTGGGGGCTAAGCATCCAGTTAAATTGAGGTTTTCGAGGTGGTAAATGGCACCACTTTGGGTTCTGTTTACCACTGATGCAAACCTTTGAAAATGATGCAGCACCCATATGCAGGAGGGGACTCCTTCATTTGAATGGGTTCAATGTTATTTTGGCACCTGGGAGTTAACAGGTTTAACATGCACTACAGGGGCCTCTGAATATAGACCCCTCCCCTAAAAAGGGAGCAAACCCAGGTAGCGTGGGTGCAAACTGCATTAGAGCCAATGCTAACTTTTGAATATCTGGCACCTGGTGTTTCATTGGTGACCATGAAAAAATCCCCCTCTTATCCTTACCAACTTGCCATGG
This sequence comes from Neoceratodus forsteri, assembly GCA_016271365.2. Classification (NCBI taxonomy): domain Eukaryota; kingdom Metazoa; phylum Chordata; order Ceratodontiformes; family Ceratodontidae; genus Neoceratodus; species Neoceratodus forsteri. The sequence goes on from CM028138.1 coordinate 429,053,722, forward strand.
CAATCTCTGCTGCTTACAGGCCTATGGCACATTCATAAGGTAGAAAAAATGGGCAGACTGGATGGGCCTTGCAGTCTTTATCTGCCATCAACTTCTATTTTTCTATTTTCTACGTTTCTATGCTTTGCCACATATAAAATTAAGAGTGGGGCTCCACTGAAGGCCTTTCATTGTGTGTGTGAAGGAGTGAACATTCTTCTGCTACAGGAATTTTGCAAAAGTTTGAATTCCTGTAGTCCATGATAAACATTCAATCCATTGAATAAGCGGAGAGACAAATGCTTGACAGGTGGGTAGGTACTACCTTTTTAGCAAAACAAAACCTGTTTTAAATTTTAAAACACTGGCTTTTTTTGTTGTTTTGTTTTTTAAAATGTTTCTCAGTTTAAGCATTTTATAAGCAAAATAAGACACTCAAGAATGTTGGCTCTTGGCTGGCTGAGGACAGTACACTTCCACGTGCTGAAGACATTTGGTGCAAGCAGCTTGTGTCTCACTCTGCACCTTGGTGTGCATTCACCTGGACAACCAATACCCTTTCATGTCTTATTACTTGCTTCGTATGGATGGTATTCAAGTGTTGTAGAAGATTTATCTACATGTCTCTGCTGTAGCAATACTTTTTCCCCAGTTTAAACTCACAAGGTAAAGCATCCATGTGATGATCTGCATATCTTTTTCCCTTTTTCTCTGTGAATTCATTCTTTGTTGCAATATATGTGTTTTCCAGCATAGACGTAGCTATAGGTGCTTCTGGCAATTGTGTGAGTATGTTCTGATTAAACAAAAGTTCAACAGGATGTATCCCAGTCACAGAATATAAAGTGCCACCATATGCCATCAGAAACTTGGTTACTTTTTTGCTGCAGCCTTTTAGCACCTGCTGTTCAGATCATAGTGGAGTGCGGACTGACACCGGCTCAGTTGAAGCCATGTGTTCACCATATTACAGGAGGATTGAGGTGCTGGCAGATAGCAGGAACCCTTCTTGAAACTTAGATAGCGGCACCAGCACACTATCTAAGACAGCAACTGAGCAATGTACTGCTTATGCAAGCAAAGGAAAAACGAGCATACCGGTACCTTGCTTTTGTCACCGCAATGTGCGTCTGCTTCATCATTTCCCTATCAGTGGTGATTCTTACCGAAACAGATCAGCAGATTGCTGTCAGAACAGTGTGCTGGTGCCACTACTTAAGTGTCAAGAAGGGATCCAGCTATCTGCCGGCACCTCAAGACTCTGGTAATATGGCAGATGCACGGCTTCAACTGAGCCAGGGTCAGTCCACACTCTAACCTCTATCCATCTATAGAACTCTATGGTTCAGATTGCTTTCAACAAGATGCGGTTTTATCTTTTCACTTAGAAGTTCCTTATGGCCAATAAGTAGCAGTTTTCCAGTTAAGTATTCCATTATCTAGCAAATAGTTTTCAAGGTACGTTGAGACAAATTGAGGATAACTGTCACTCACAATGGTATATGGCAACCCATGCACAGAAAATATTTCCTTAAGCTGATTTATCATAACTTTGGAGGACATTTCCTTCAGAATTGCTGCCTCTTGCCATCAGGAATAGTGATCAACTATGACAAGTAAATGTTCACCTGACAGGAATGGCCCACACAGGTTGATTTCAAGAAATTTGCCAGGATCCATTCGGTATCTCTGTACTGTGTATTGGCTCAGTTTTTGGTGGAAGTCCAACTACTTGACACGCATGACATGAAGAAAGTAGATATTCTACATCTTTATCTGTTACTGGCCACCACAGTTTTTCACGTAGCCTTTGTTTGGTTTTAACAATTCCATGATGGCCTGTAATGTTCACTGTCACAAACTCGTAGGTACAAAATGAAAACACCCTGTAAAATAGGTTCTTCTGTAATGGGAAATTCAGTTCTGATAGCTTTCAATCTTGAATTTTATTTTGCGCAGTCTTCACTCAGGTTGGCTTTTTATGATATGTTAAGATATGCTATGATAACATGTTATTTTTATATAGGATCATATAGTTGGGGACAAGCCTATTTTCCACAATAGTCCTATACTGACAAAAATGCAATACACACAAGACATGCAGATTGTTACATAACACGTATCATAGTAACTAAAACAATTAAGAATGCCATATCAAACATATGGGGCAGGATTCACAAAGAAGATGCGCCCAGTGCAACCCAGATATGCTGGCACAAGGCAGATGCGACGAGCACAGACAGAGCGATTCACAGAGGCATGCGCAATGGGATGCGCCAAGCACATCCCCTCTGTGAATCACCCATACAGAGGACAGCACAACTGGAGATGCGCCAGGGTACCCTGGATGCCCTGAGCCACACAAGGGAGCAAGTCGGAGCAGGTGGAGTAAGCCAGCAGGGCAATAGTGAACAACCATGATGCTAGAACAATGAAACCCACAGACACAGGTGCTGATAGCAACATGTTTATAAAACAGTAAAACCAGATAAAAACTGTACAACAGAAACCCCAGAACAACAAGGAAACAGGGGGCCAAAGACAGAAACAGTAAACAGAGCAAGGCCCCATGAAGAGGCAGGGGCCACTAGTGCCGCCGTGGCCCACCATGCCATACCCGTGCACGGCCATGTAAGGGCAATCACTGAAGAATACTTTGCAGGGCAGCTGACAGGTGCTGAATCATCCTGGAAATAGGCCGCAGGGCCGTCTGGATGGCCACACGGAACCGCCCCTCCACATCAGGCTGGGCACCACCCCCTGCCACAGCATCTCATCCCTGGAGACCTACAGCAATGACAGAGAGAACACACACTGAGGGCCCGAACGTAGACAACACCCCCACCCAGCAGTAAGCCACAGCAGCAGACCACAGCAACAGCAGAATGCACCACCTACCTGACCCTGCAAGGGCTCCAGGCCTAGCACCCAAGAGCCTCCTCCTCCATGTCTCAGCGATGGCCATGGCCCTCTGCCTGGCCTCTGGACCTGCAAAACACAACAGACAGACAGAGAACTCCATGAGACAACACAGCAGTGCCAGAAACACACAGCAACACTGACAGGCAGAGGTGGGGCAAGGACAGCCAAACAGCACCTCTGTGAAGGATGCACTGCCACAGTGCAACCCCCCAGGCATGTGTGCATGCAGCACACAGTGACAACCAGCTGTGCAGCCCCAGTGGCCTGCATGCAATCACATCCCTGCCCATAGCCCCCCTCTATGGCACACATGACAGCGCTGCACTGGGCAGGTGCAGCCACTGCCATGTGTGCAGGATGACAGTGACCCAAGTGGATTCCCCATGAGGGCCACAACACACACACCCAGCATGCACCACAAAAGGAGCCAGGTGAGCAACACCTGCCTGGTCGAGGCAATACATTCCAGCATGCATGGTGACGCAGCTGCCCCAGTCCCTCTGGGTCCCACCTCTGGAGGTCACGGAAATGATAGCTGCACTGCTCCCCAGCACATGGCAGCCCAGTGCACTGAACCAGCCTCCTGGCAATGGAGGCCCACACCTCTGCCCTGGGCACTAGGCGGTCCTCCTGCCCAAACAGCTGCACCTCCACCAGCATAACAAGTGCCACCAGATGCAGCAGCTCCACCTGGGACCAGTTCATGGCCCTAGCGAATTGCCTACCAGCTCTAAGCATTTCCCCACTGACAGTAACTGTCACGCAGCGCAACATGGTGAACAAGCATGATCGAGGACCCGATATGCGCCATGTGAAACACCAAGCCACGTGCAGTACAATGTGCACAGTGCGTGAAGTGCGATAGGTGAAAGGAAGCATGGCATGCACAATGACAACTGCTAAGGCATGGCGAGGTCACGGCTGGGTCACACATGAGTGATGGGCGTGCAGCCACCATGTTGTGCATGGCATGTGCTACGGCTGCCTACGGCACACATAGCATGATCCATGGCCACTATGACCACCCAGTGCAGCATGTCCCGCGCATGTGGGAGTACGGTGTGCGATACAGGACACAGTGCAATGGCCAGCGTTCCTGCAGTGGCACCTTGTGGAAGCAGTGTAGCAGTGCATATCGGAAGATGTGTCATTGCACACGGTGATCGTGCATGCGTGGCAGATGTGCCATAATGTCATAGGCGCATCTCGGAGATGCTCCTTGTAAAGTTAGATGAGCTGGGGGTAATTATGCAATTTACAGTCAATGCGTCCTAAACCGCCTCATTCCACATGCATGGACATCTCAGCCAATTAGCATCTCATTACCAGAGGCCCAGGCCTCATTTGCATGCCTTGAGCCTTAAATGCTCCCAAAGCTGCAGGCTGAGATCAGGTGACTGAGAGGAAACAGAGCCTTGAAGGTGAGTACACAGCTATATTTACATGGTCTACAGAATGCACTGGGGGAATGTACAGGTGCATGCAAACCTCTGAACGAACACAGCCCCCACATGGGGAACAGTGACTCCCAGCATGCACAGATTGTGGAACGAATGCCCATAATGCTGAACACTGAACCTGTGCAGTACACAGGATGCACAGGATACTGGTAGATAGGTCGCTGCCATATCCAAGCCGCCTGTCACAGTACCGTGGTGTGCAGATGGCAGTATTTGGGATAGGGTGCTGCTATACATAGGTATGGTGTGCAGTGGGACAAGGCCTTATACTGTGGCACATGGTGGTTCTGTGACCCACATGGAGGTACTGTGCCCTGTATGGTGGTACTGTGGAGAGGTATGTGTGACTGGGTGTTACTGGACATGTGTGGTGGATGCATCAATGTGCTACTGGTCAGTCTGGGGCACACGGTGGCACCTGTGCAAGCAATATGACAGTGTCACCATGTCACACACTGCAGCCAGTCACCCCATGGCTGTGGTCCACCGGTCTGTGCCCCCCCCGGCGTAGCAAGGGTGGGACCTTGTTCAGGCATGGTAACACTGCGGCCACACACACTCTGCTGAAGCACCAGGACATGTCCATGGTGGACAGCACCATGTGCCCCCCTGGGGCAGCAGCATGGACACCCCAGCTGTAGGCCAGTGGACATGCATGGCAGGTGCACTGTCCCCAATGGTACCTGTACCATGAGGTGCCGCACACCATACCAGGACACCCACATGCAGACCACCACTCAGACCACCTGCTGCAGGGGTCCAGGTGGGGTTGACGGACAGAGACAGGCAGGGAGGGAGCATGTGGAGCCACAGGCATGCCTAACACCTGGATGCTTCCCCCTACAGTAGCCACAATGTCGGAGGATGTAAGTGCTGCCACAAAGCGGCAACCAAACTTCACACATCATGAGAAGAGGGCGCTCATTGAGGCATGCCACCTATGCCTGGCTGTCCTCACTGGCAGGGGAGGCAGCCGGCCTGCATGGGCAGTGGGCGGGGAGGAGGTCTGGCAGGTGAACGCCATGGCACCGTACAACTGCACCGTCACAAAGTGCAGAAAGCACTGGAATGATGGGCACAGGAGGGCCAAGGAGAAGGTAGCCAACAGCCAGGCCTCCCTGCAGCAGACAGGGGGTGACCCGAGCATGGCTGAACAGCTGAGCCCTAATGAGGCCTTCCTGGCCACCAGTGTGTCCCAGACAGCTATGCAGGGCATCCCTGGCAGTGGGTTCCAGAGTGGTGGCAGCTTGTCGCAGTATTGTGGGTAGCCGTGTGTCCTAGGCATGGCCACCACCCATGTGTCAAGGCTGCCACACCTGCCCCAGTACACCTAGGCACAGCAACATAGGGTCGGTCACCCCTGACCAGATGCAACATGCCCCATGGTGCCACTGCTGCCATGCCACTGCACTGTGGGACACGTGCCACTGTGCATCCATGTGGCATGTGCCACCACTGCCATGCAGTGTGCATAATGGGATGGTGATGGGCATGACTCTGCCATGGCATGGTTAGCCATGTCACGCCATGGTCCTACCATGATCAGACCTGTGGCTTTGGCACCATGTGGATGGCCATTTACTGTTGTGCATCACCAATGTTATGTATGCGAACTGTGCATTAACTATGAACCCCTTCTTCCGTCCAGAGCACCAGCACGCCTCCAGGGTGCAGCTGTGACCACAGCTGCTCATGACACCCTCGTGGGTGATGATGCGGGCCCATCTCATGGGGCTGATGACACCACCATGGATGTCTCTGCATCTGATCCATCCACATCCTGGGTGACTCCAGTCATGCCCCAGCGCAGGCAGGCCTCGTGGGTCCCTCGGATGACGCTGGCAGGACAGCCGGTGGGTACATCACTTGGCTGGGGAGCCTGTCCAGGTTCTCTGACAACAACCAGGAAGGCACAGTGGACATTGCTGACACCCTCCTTGTGCTTGTCAGTGGCATGCAGGGGGAGGGCCTACCACCAGCTCAGACATGGTGGACGGAGGTGCACCCAACAAGGGGTTGCCTGTGCATGTGGTTCTGGTTGTCACTGATGTCCACATTGTGCAAGATGAGGTTGCAGATGAGGCACAGCTGCCCATGGCTGTGGGTGCTGTGCCCCCTTCACCACTGCCATGCGCAGTGCCGGCAATGTCAGTGGCATCCGGGCAGGATACCATGGTGCACGCACCCACACCATTGGCCCAGGAGGACAACATCCATGGGCATTCAATAGCATTGCCCAAACAAGCCCTGCCCGTGTCCCAGCCTGCCAGGGTGCATCCACCACCCATGGATGCACCAGGACAGGCTGCTCCATCCCCTGCACATCAGCGATGCCACTGTGAAGCATCACCCACCAATGACATGGGAGCCTACCTCACCCTCCTGCAGGTGACTGTGGAGGGGCAGAAAGCCCTCTGTGCAGAGTTCCATAGCCACAGGACTGTGGTGGTCTAAGAGCATGAGTCCACAGCTGTGTGGCATGCACAGATGCTGGCAGAGGCATGCATCATGCGGATGGGCATGACCACAGCTCTGGAGCAGATTGCAGCTGCTGCGGAGGTGGTGGCTACTACTGCAACATGCCATGGACATCATGCATCCAGTTGTACACCCTGGAGCACATCCTGCTCACCCTGGTGGTGGAGACATTTGAGCCCTCTGCTGCTGACTCCATTGCCACTGGCCTCCATGCCCACCGTCCATGTCTTGGGTGGTGGCCATGGGTTGGTCACTCCACTGGGCACCCAATCACAGTCTCAATGCGGCACCTCTGCAGGGTCTCAGGCGACACTTCCTCTGGCTGAAGGTGGCACGCCCACCAACACCAACCAGAGCAGAGGCCACCCCCATGTCTGTGGCAACCAGGGTGCTACCCTGTGATGCCCATGTCCCCAGGCCTGCAGTGGCAGACTGGCACACCTGTGTGCACTGGATGCCCTGTGGGTGGTGCCTGTGGTGGTGTGTGCGGTGGAAGCCCACCCCACTACAGCCCTGGCACCACTCCTTGCTACCTGTGCAGGCCCACCCACATGTCTGTATGTGCCACTGTTGTGCCATGTATCATGGGAATGATGAGTGTATTCTGGTGTCCACTGTGCCCTTGTATAGGCCACTGTGCACACTGGCCCGGGTGGTGCACGGCTTTTGCATGCCTGGTGTGTGCGTACCTCTGTGTCTGTATGTCCCTCACTGTGTGTGTGCCTGTGTGCACCTCTGTGTATTGTCCATTGTCCACTGTGCCCACGACATTCATTCTCCACACTTTGGTGCTCACTCTGCACACATACATACCTGCATACTCACCTGTGTGGCCCAAAGTGTTCCTCTACCACATGCCTGCAGTGGTCCCTTGCTCTGACCAACAGCCTTGGGTCCCTCTGTCCCAGTCCAGCATCACCATCCTGGCCTTCTGGGGTGCTATGCCCCCTCCTTCCCCCTCCCCTCATCCTCCTCGGAACTGTTGCCCTCACCGGCCTCGACAGGTATTCCATGGTCTAGGGCATGTCGTGTAGCATACAACATGCCAGGAATATGCCACAGGCCTTCTCAGGGCTATACTGTAGGGTGCCACCTGACCGACACAGGCACCAGAAATGCATCTACAGCATTCCGAAGACACGCTCTATGATGGCACGTGTCGCAATGTGCGCCTCAGTGTTGTGCTCCTCTGCCTCTGTTCTGGGTTGTCAGAAGGGGGTGAGGAGCCAGAGCCTCAGCAGATAAGTGGCATCACCTGTGGGGGTAGATGTGTGTCCATTAGTTTGTTGGGTTACACCTTGCCATGCACCCTGTCCTCATCCCTGGCCTCAGTGGTGTGTGCACCTGTCCTGCTCTACCACCCGTGCATCCCCATTATGGGCAGTCCTGCATCCCTACCCCAGTTGCACCTGCATGCCCCAGTCCATTGTGTGGTGCTCAGCAGTTGCATGTCTTCCTGTGTCCGACTGTGTACCCTTGCACACCCCTGCTGTCCCATGGTGCATGCACAGGTGTCGCACTGCATGGGTGCCCACAGCCGGCCCCCTGTATCCTGGCCTTGGTGCCCTCCTGTGCTGTTGGGGACCTGTCACATGCACCTATCAGGTGGCCACTTGGTATGTCCCCATCATCAAACCTCATGCACAGTGCTGACTGGTGCCATATGAAAGAATCATGTGCTCTCCCAGGGTGTGTGGTGCAGACATTGGTGATGTGCCCTGTGGCATGACACACCACCTGGCAATTCATGGAGTGGTATCCCTTCCAGTTGATGTAGGCGGTGACATCCTTGCCAGGTGGTGCATGGATTGCCACATGGGTGCAGTCTATGGCCACTATGATGCCTGGCATGCGTGCCACCCTGAAGAACCCCTGCATGGCTTCTGTCCACTCCACCTGCGTGCTGGGGAAATGGATGTATTTTGAAGTATGTGGTAGCAGTGCAGTGAGGTACTGTGTGAAGAGATGGGACATACAGGCCTGTAAGATTCCAGTGGTGTCCCCAGTAGGCCTCTGAAAGGTTTCTGTGGTGAGCAGGCATATGACCGTTATCACCTTGGTCTCCACAGGAATGGCATGACCTCATGCAGTGGGTGCCTGCATCACATCATGGCACAGCTCACAGAGCTGCCTCAGCATGGCCCTGTTCAGGCGATATCTGCCTACTGTCTCTGCCTCAGTCAGCTGCTCAAAGGACAGCCTGGTACGATACCGCTGTGGGGACAGCCGCCTATGGTGCCTTCCACCATCCTGCCTACTCCTCCTCATTAGTGCACCTGCAATGACAACTGCTGCTGGGTTCATTCTGCTGCAGGGTACTCTGTCCGGCCCTCTGGCCCAGTCTCTCTGGCTTGCTGTGCTGGATGGCTGTCTCTGTCTCTCTCTGTCTTCCACTCTCCCCCTGGATCAGGCAGTGTGCTGCTGTGGCAATTCAGTCAACAACCTGTAGGTGGGCTAGACTTAAATCTCCTTCTTTTATACTTATCTTTCTATGGTACATCTTGCCTTTGCACTGGAAATGCCCCATGGATGTGCCATGGATTTGCACTGTGAATTAGGTTGTGCTGTGTATGCATGGGTACGCCCCCGGTATTTGCGTCTCATATTATTATGTTGCGCCTATGGAGCATGTTGTTGGGCACAGGGCATCTTAGTTGTGTTGGTGCATTCACCCTGTTTGTGAATCATTCTGTGGCACATTTCTGGCTTGCACCAGCACATCTGGGTTGTGCTGGGTGCATCTCTTTTGTGAATCTTGCCCATAATGTATAGTATAAGGTTTGTCTATTTGTAGCAATTGCAGGTTTGGGGCAAAATTTACTTGACAGCATTTTGTTTATGTATGTATGTATGTATGTATTTATTTATTTTAGTCTATGGTAATTAGGTAAGGCCCACTAGACACAAATGTGTTTTCAGGGGTGACCCGGGAGTATTGGGGAAGCTAAGTGACTTGCTCAGAGTCACGCAGTATGCAAGTGGAGGTTGTGAGAATCAAACCCCAGACCACTGGATGTACCAAGCTCGTCCACAGCTTGTTACTCTAACTTCTAGGCTATACTGCCAACCACCCCAAATTAAATTAAGGAATTTTTCACTCAAACATTGATTGGTAGTGAATTCCAGAGCTTAGCTGCACAGTTTTGTAAAGTTAAGGTGCCATATTTAGTGCAGGTATGGAAGTATGGCAATGTATGCATTTTATGCTGCTGGATCCCAGGATCTTGTAAAGACACTTCTCCAATCTTGTTTGGCTTCATGGCTCATGGCACAGTTTCTTGAGTAGTATATCAAATGTAATCTTCAGCTACATGAAGTACTGCTAGCATTATTAGCATGTTTGTACACAGTCTATGCATTTGCTGCATTTGTACAATTTGGATGGTGGAAGAAGAATAATTAGTATTTATTTAGCACATTTCATACACTTTAGATCCTAAAGTGCTTCACAAGCAATGAGGAACTGGTAGTCAAGTGACTGGAAACATGTAGTGGCAGTCATTTTGCACATCAGCACCCATACTTAGCCTTGGACATGTTAGGAGGTCTAAACCTCACTCTCAGGTTCTTGGCAATAATGGGCATGCAAGGAATCACAGACACATTGCATAAGAGTAATAAAGCTTGTTTATTACTACCAAAAGGATAATCACAGTTGCCCTAAGCAGTTCTTACCAATTCGAACTGGGAGCCAATGCTAAGCGTTCCCTATACCCTGAGGATTCTCCGTGTCTCTTGGGATCTCCGAGGTAGAAGACGTAATGTCTCACATTATATACCTCCGATAATTACTATGGTTAATGTAAGACAGAAACATTTCCAGTTACAGAGATGAGCCCTATTGGCTAAATTAGCAGTGGCTCCTCAGACCAAGATAACATTATACAATTTTGTAGTAGTCATCACTTTTAAAGACAAAGAAGTACAGTTTGTGCATAGTCGTGTAGTGATACAAATCATCAGAAGATGGCAATGCTAAATCATATATCATAATCATTACAAGGACACAGATGTCCTATCATCTTGTAAGCAAGAAATGCATGTGTATATTAGAAAGTAAAGTGTATAACAATAATATGAATGCATATCCTGACATCTACTCTTATACGGTAGAAGCCCTTAGCCCTATATGTTAGTATAACATTTGCCTAAATGCTAACTGTCTACGGTGTACCTCTAGGGGAACCAATAAGGGTGCAGGGATCTCATGTAACATCCCCGCTTGTTGCCTCAGAAGGGGCAACTCAGCAAGAGTAAGGAAGTGGAGAGGGAGCAGGGGTCATTTACAGACCCAAAGAGTGAGCCTTGTAAAGGAACTCCAGCTGCTCACAGTGTTGGTGTAATGTGCACCGTAGGCAGCAAAGCATAATTATCAGAAAAAATACAAAAAATGCTAGTATAATAACTAAACCTTTAAATGTAATCTCTAACCAAGTGTTGCTAAGTACACTATTCATATCACTATCATTAATGAGTTCAAGGACAGCTTCATTAGCTTTGGAAATATTATTGCTGATGTGGATGAGATGGGTGTCTTACCTCTCTAAAAGTGATTTTAATGTCAAAGTGAGTGGATCAATGTGTACATTAAAGTAAGGTAAATACTCGGAAAGTGTAAGCAGATAATCAGTGTTACCATCAATGATATCAGCGTCCATAATGGGGACGGGTGTAATAACTGTGTGCCCAATAACTGACTTTTGGTGGGGCATGAAGCAAAAGTTTGGACTATCAGTAGAAAATGTTTTAAGACCATAAGTGTAAGTTTGAAAGTTAGTGATGATGTAGTACTCACCATCTGAGTTGTATTGCATTTTAACAGTAGGCAGTCTCCATTTGTGCAATTGTACTGGGCAAGTATAAGGCTGTTTGGAAATCTGTGTTGATAGATGGTGAACCTCCTCCCGGTAAGACTGATATAACTTGGAACTATCTGGAGCCGATGTTGAGTCCTGGTATTCTGTGCCATTAGTGATGATGTCATCATCCATGGAAAAGGACAAATTAATACTGTCTTGGGAATAGCCACATATAGGTTTAATAACATCAGATACGTCACAGCGACACAAATAAATATACCCTTTCTTCACACAGCAGTCTATGTGCAGGGCGACCCAGGTGTCCAGAAGAAGATGGAAAAGCAATAGAGGAGGTAAATCGAGGTGTTCTCTGTAGATGTCTTCATCAAGGTGCTCAATGGAATGTACAGATGCGAGTTTATCAAATAAAGCTGTAGTAGGATCAAAACGTGGTAAAGAGACAGTAAAAGAAACAAACATAGTGTCCTCAATAGAAAATTTCTTAGAAGTAAAACAAGGACCAGTATTAGGGTGTCTGGTCACAAAGCCAAAATTTCTAGCTGCAGAAAGTGGAATAGTTAAAGTCTGTAACATACACATAGCAACACAGCTAGAGGATTTACACTGAGGAAAATACCATTTAGAGATACGTCTATCATGTATAATATCAGGCATCCTTCTGGATTCTAGATCACGGAAAAGATTATTGATAGTAGTGATAATGTAAGAGCCATAGGCTGAGCATAATATCTCATATGCAAAATATTGCTTATCTGTTTCTTTATTGTTCTGTGCAATGAGAGCGTTAATCTTATCTTTAGAATCTGAAAATGCCTTCGCGATATTGTGCATGCTGTATACAGTGTATCTTTCTTCCTTCCTGACTAAGGCCATCCACACCATACAATAATGGAGGTATAATATAATTACCAAAATCAGTTTGGAACTTCTGTGGATGTGATTTGATAGCAGCAATGTTGGCTTTATTCCAAATAGACATGGCTAGACATGGCCATACAAAAAAGACCAGAGATGGTGCCTGTGGCACCAGTGACATCTAAGGTGTCATGTGTATTACGTTTATAACTTTGATCATCAGGATTAGGTTTTCTCCTAAAATTGCCTCTATGTTTGGTGGTGTGTACCCCAGCAATAGGGTCTTGAGTACGAATTTGAAAAGCTGCTAGGCTATCAAGTAACAAAGTACTATAAAACAAGGAAATGTTAGTAGTATGACACATACCAAATTCTTTCATATTCCAGTAAGTCAAGTTAAACAAAACAGGTATATGCATAAACTGTAAGTTATTAATAAGTGTACCAGGTAAAGCAATGGGTGTGAGGCCACTACTGTATGAAGACCAGGGGTGTGTTTTGGACATTCCAAAAGCTATTTGTCAGAAGGGGGTAACACAGACAAATACATGGCAGCTGAGGCCATGTTGTGGACAGCACAAACTGTCCTTGCAGAGTCTTTAGACAAGAAATTACAATATGAGGGATCAATTAAGGCAGTAATATTGTATAAACCAGAATGTCTAAGAGAGGTTTGGAGCAAGGACAGAAAACCATTGGGGGATAATTTTGCATTGGGCCAGTCATGGAAAGTTTCCTTGGAAAGCTTGGCCATGGGGAGTATTTGTCCTTGCGACATGGTTTGCCACTCAATTGGTAGGGTAGATGTATCAGGAGCAACAACCAAGGCAGTGAGGTAGGCATCTGAACCTTCCTGGACAGTAATCAAATTGTCAGGAATATTGATGGAGACTCCCTCTGGGATAGTTGCAGGTGAATCAAGGTGAGGAAGGAAGTGCTTTACCATGCCTTGGATGCAAGGGATAACTCCTGAGATGAGGAGAAAATGGAACAAGATAGCCATCCTGTCAGCATCTGAAAAAGAAAATCAAACATTAGTAAATTAGTACTATTCCACCCAATGGGGTGAGGAAAAGTAATTATACTCCTTTGTACAGTTTCAGCTGGTTTGCGTGTAACCATTTGTCAGCCAGTTTGTTGTTTTGCATGAGTCTAACCTGATAGACTGCTGGACTGAGCTTATTGACAATGGGGTAGGGTCCTTCCCAGTTATTGGAGAAGTAACGTGTGGGATGTGCAAATCTGAGAACCATTACCTGATCATCAACTTGCCAATCCACTTCTTGTGCATTTGTCAAACTGGATTTTAGATTGTTGCAGGTCCTTGCCCATGCAGTTAGCAGCATACAAATGAGTGTGTGAGGGTTTGTCTGAGTTTTTCCACATATTGGTCCACTGAGACATGGTCCACAGTGGGGGTGTGCAGGTCAAACAACAGGTGTTCAGGTAATCACATATTTCTACCAGTCATCACCTCAAAGGGTGTCAACTGGGTGGTGGCTGAGGGTGTACCTCAATTGCCATAAGGAGTAACGGCAATAGGGAATTCCAATCCTTGGAATTGTCCTCGATGAATTTGGAAAGCATTTGCTTAATCTGTCTATTGGCTTTCTCTACTTGTCCTGAAGATTGTGGGCGGTAAGGTATGTTGAACGTCTGATGAACTCCAAGGAGTTCAAGTGATTCTTTCATCAACTCACCTTTAAAACTGGCTCCTTTGTCTGAGTCTACCTTAAGAGAGGTAGACCCCAACTGGTGAAAATGTGTTCCACCAGGATTTTGGCAGTGGTTTTAGCAGTGCATGTCTTAGTGGGGAAAGCTTCAACCCACTTAGAAAAGAGGTCAGTTACCACTAGGGCGTATTTGTTGTTCCTGCTGATACTGGTCAAAGGACCAATAAAACTGATCTGTATGACATGCCAAGGGCCAGAATGCCTTTGTGGTAGTAGTTTGGCATTTCATTTGGTAGGGTTAGGGTTATTTTGTGCACAAACAAGGCAGTTGTCTATGTGCTGTTTGACATCTTTGGTGACACCAGGCCACCAGGTGGTGGTCTCAAGTCTTTGGAGTGTATTTTCCACTCCCTGGTGTCCACCAGTGGGGGTGTTATGCACTTGGTGCAGAAATTCGGGCCTAAGATGATGGGGAACCACCCACAACTTTGTGGGGTGTCATCTGATTGATACCAGATGAGCTTGTCATCAGGGGACAGGTGTAACTTACCTTCATGCCTTTGGTAGGGGTTATGAGTAGGTAGATTCTTCTCTGTACCTTTGTCAAAGAATCAGAACACATCTTTGAGTTCAGATTCAGCATGCGGGGCCTTTGACAGGTCCAAGGGGGTAAAGGGTTCAGGTTTCTTCCTGACTGCTGCAATGTGCACGGCCGCTCTGGCCTCTGGGTGGTCCATCATCCAGGTGTCCCCCCTCAGGCCCCTTCCTTTGCAAGGGTGTCAGCAGTGTCATTGAAGGCATAGTAGGGGTCGTGTATGGAGTGGGCCTTAACTTTGTGTACATAGAGTTTGTGAGCAAACTTTTGTGCCAGTGAATGAATGTATATTGCCAGTTCCTTGTGTTTCACTGGGCTGCCATCAGAAGAGGCAAAGGAGTTCTTCTGACAGAAAGGAAGGAATTCTGTAAGGAAGCAACAAACCCAGTTAGAGTCTGCAAAAATGATGGTATCCTTGGTTCCATGCTGGATGAACTCGAGGACACAGGCCACCACTGCCATCTCAGCACACTGTGATGATGCCACACTGCAACACTTAGAAATTTTAACAATGTTACCATAAGGGTAAATGACTAATATGCCCATTCCTGCTATCTGTTCTCCCTGGTAATAGGAAGCTGAGCCATCTGTAAAGACACGACACAATGAGGTGTTCTCAAGCAGTTGTGGTGTAGCAGGAAGGAAAGGACCTGGATCTGGGAGATCAGGTGGCTGCAGTGTACAGTCATGGGGTTCTTCTTGGAAAAGTAATCCATGTGCCAGCATGGATGGCATTTTGGTTGGGTGGACCTTCATGTCTCTATCCTGGAGAAGGAGGAACCAATGTGTCAGTTTGGTGTTGGACACTGATCCATCCTTCACTCTATCTGATAGCAGAAAGGTAACTGTGGTGTGGTTTGTGCTGATGATCAGGGGAGAGTACCGAATGATATACAGAAAGTGCTTGACAGCCCAGTAGGTAGCCAGAAGGTTCCTTTCACAAAGGCTGTACTTCTGTTCCACTGGGGTCAAGAGTTGTGATGCATATGAAGTGGGTTTCAGGGTGCCATGGACCTTCTGGGCTAACATGACAGACATAGCAATGTCACCGTTAGCACATTGCAGATGGAATGGCAGAGTTGGATTAGGGTTGACCAGAGCTGGGGCTGAGGCCAAGGCCTGCTTCAGTGACATCACAGCTTAGGTGTGAATAGGGCCTCAATTCCAGGAAATGTTCTTTTTCAGTAGCTCATACAGAGGGGCAGCCTTCTGAGCAAAATCACAAATAAAATCTCTGGAATAATTCACCATACCTAGAAACCTTCTAAGAGAGGCCATGCTGGTGGGCAGTGGCAAATCTTGCAATCCTTGTATCTTCTTCCAGGTAGGACTTCGGCCTTGGTCCGTTATCCTCAGACTCAGAAAGAGTACCTCTTTCTGACATAGTTGTGCTTTTGCAGGGTTACATTTGAGGCCTGTCCTCTGGAGGAGGGTCAGTAGTTTGTCCAAGAGATCCAGGTGCTGTTCCTGTGTGGCTGTGACCAACAACAGGTTGTCCACATACTGCAAGGGACACTGGGGTGTAGAGAAACCCTCAAGGGCATCCATCATGTGTAAATGGAACAGGGAGTTGTGGAACCCCTTTGTAAGCAGGTCCACGTGTACTGCCTGCCCTCAAAGGTGAAAGTTAACTTATATTGACTCTTGTGGGCCAATGGCAATGACCAGAAACCATTGGAGAGGTCCAGGGCACTAAACCATTGTTGGTCAGGGGTCAGTAGTCGTAGCACATCTGGTGCTGATGCCACAGTTGGGGCACAACTGGGGGTGACCTAGTTTAGTCTCCTGTAGTCAATAGTTAGTCTCCAGATACCTGTGGGTTTTTTCACAGGACACACTGGGGAATTTGCAGTGGAAACACATGTCCTGATTACACCTTGTTTGAGGAGTGATTTTATTGTTTCCCTAAGAAAAGACAAGGCCTCAGGTGGAAAAGGGTATTGCCATTGCCACTCATGTGCTGGGCCTGTCACTTCAATAACAGTGTGCATCCTGCCACAGTCATGCTTGTTGGTGGCAAATGCTTCCAGATGCCTTTGTAGAATGGGAAGGAGCTTTGGGAAAAGCTCATGGTTATTGAACAAATCTATTACATCATACTCTTTGTCATTGGCAGATATTGTTGCAACCACATGTGAGTCAGGGATCATGATGGTGTGATATTGTCCCTGAATTTGTATCAGTAACATGTTGGCTAGATCTACCACACAGCCGTGTGGTGCCAGGAAGTCAATTCCAGTTATACTAGGGTGGTCATGCAGTACCATCGGCTGAAAAGTATGATAGGCCTTCAGGGTTCCCAATGTCACAGGTAGTGGCAGGGAACAGTATGTAGGCAATCTAGTTCCATCTATCCCAGACATATTGGTCCTCCATCTGGTGGACCAATGGGATGTGTCCAGATGGGCATCATGTAATACAGACATGGCCGCGCCTGTATCCAGAAGTACTGTTAGTAGGTGGCCCCCGACCTCGGCCTTGGTGCAGGACCTTCCATTTGTATCCAAGGCCAGCTTGTTTACAATATGGACTGGGGTCTGTAATTGTCAATCTGTACCAGTGGACGCATGGGGAAGCTCTTGGAAGAGAGTCTGGGCCTGGTTCCTTTGAACCATCTCACCATGCTGCACTGATGCTATATAGGGAGCTGCTTCTGGGTTCAGGCCTGTAGGGGCCTGAGAGCCTGGACTACTGGTATCTCTGCACCCTGTTGAGGCCTGCTCTCTGGGTTGTATTGCTGCAAGGGCCTGAACAGGAATAGCATCCGTTACGGAGCGCACTTGCTCGAGAGGTCTCGGAACTTCTGGTTCTCATTGGCTATTTCTCTATATGAAGGGCCTGATCTTTGTGGTTTACCCTTATTGTTCTTATGGTGTTTCTTGTTTTTGTGGTAGTTCCGGTTCCCACCCCATGATTGTTGTTATTGGGCATGTTGGCTGTCTGTGGGGAGGGGCAGTTTCTCTTGGGCCTGCCCTTCCACTGTGTAGTGCATTGTGGCTTCCAGGATGGCTTCCATAGCAGTTACTTTCTTGGAACCAGAGCCTGAATCATGGATGTAGAGTTGATAAACTCTCTGTTTTCTGAAGAATATTGGCAAATCTCTCGGTGGCAGGTAGGTGGTCGGCTGTACCTTCTCTCTTACTGCAGAGATCATGTTCCTAAGGAACAGGGTCTTATATTCAATGAGGTCCACATCTGCAACTTCTCCTGCAAGATGCTTCCCTGCTTGGTAGTCCATCCAGAGCCTCTGGTGAAAAGTCTCTGGACTTTCTTTTGCATTCTGTTTTACAGGGTATGCTAGCATCACCCCTACTACACCTGGGCTGTTTGCAGAAATGAGTTCAGCTGCTACTTTGTCAAAGGTGGTGCTGCTGTCTTGGCGGATGGCACTGGGGAATTTTACCCATAGTCCAGGATCAATGGTCTGGCGTAGGATCTGGACCTGGTAGTCTGCAGTGAGACTAAGCATTTCACATTTAGCATGCACCTTTTCCAAGTGCCAACTGAGGTTGTTGGACAGGCTCATCCAACCAATGCTGTCAGCTATTTACTGAACAGAGTAGGCCATTTGTAGAAGATTATTGGGCCAATCAAGTGGAGGTAGGTTACCTCGGTCACCATCTAGGGCTGCCTGAGCTGTGACTTCTTTTCACAGAACAAACCATGCCTTCCTGAGTGCCAGCCTCATGTAGAAGCTGCCTAATTTGGGGCTTGAGAACCCGTTTGTTTCTCCCAGACATGAGCACGATGCCTAAGGCATTCTCGATCATTCTCTTTATCTCCTGCCTGTCTTCCATGTTAATAATGGCTACCAGTGGTGCCATCGGGACTAGGCCTAGGCCTGCTCCCCTCCCAGCATGGGGGTCACCATGTTGGCTTCACCCATGATATGTGTCTTGCCGTCAATGACATAGAGTGTGGGTGTCATGTGACAGGGGGCCGCCATGTTGTGGATGGCAGGGTTGTACCTGGGCCATAGTAGGGGTGTGACTGGGCGTTGTACTGTGAAATGTCATTACCTGACGCCTCCCTGCCAGATGACATCAACAAGGCGGGGGCTACACCCCCCATTGCCTTGACGTGACCAGCCAACACCTCTTGCTGATGGTGCAGTTTCACCATTTTGGTTTCACATTCCTCATGACCAGGGCCCCTGGTGTTCTGCGGCAGCATTTTCTGATTTCTGCGGCATGATTTATTCATTTTTCTGGCAGACTACAGTCCTGTCATTGGCTAAATATGATGTGATGTCATCGATGACATCATATGCTGAGCATAGAGGAGGGGCTTCAGGATAAACGAGGTGGGAAAGAAAGCCTGACACTATGGAAAAACAGTATATTTATATGAAAATTCACCAAAAACAATGAATTCTGCGGCACTATATATATTCTGCGGCATGATGCAAATTCTGCGGCAAATTCCGCAACCTCAGAACCGCAGAATTCCAGGGGCCTTGCTCATGACTCACTTTTACAGCATTCAGATCCAACTCATCTTGCATCTGTTTCTGTAACATTCTATTCGCGGCACTCAATTCCCGATTGTCTCTAGTAGCTGCTTCTAAGTCATTATGTACCTGGTTGATCTCATCCTGTATCTTTCCCAACTCCTCACTCAGTTGTTCATTCGTTATACTTAACAAGTCATTCATTTGCAAAGCCTGCCCCTTATCCTGTCTCAAACTTTCACACTCCTGCTTCAACATACAAAGTTCCTGCTCGCCTGCCTGAGCAGAATGATGCAAAAGGGAATCCTTTTCATGTCTCAGAGTTTGGAGTTCTGACTCCAAATCCTGCTCTCTTCTCACACATTCAGTTTCCTGCAACCCCATCCCCTGCTTAAGAGATGAGATTTGCCATTCAAGGGTTCGAAACCTCGCTTCTGAGGCTTCCAGAGCAGCATAGAGAGCTGCGACCAACATCTGTTTAGCTTCTTGCTTTCTGGCTGTTTGTCTCGTCTCTGTGTACTGAGTTGAAATCCCCAGTGCAGGGTTTTCGGATTAACTTGCGTCCCATGTGAAGTCATCCCATCCTCCATGGGAGGCAAGGAAGATTGAAACATTGAGTCTCAGGTCTGTGCAGATATTTGATATGGTGGCCATTGTGTAGGAGGGAACGAAAATCAAACCGTGAAAAAGGCGCCATGCTGAGTATCGATCCACAACTGGTGCACTTATCTACAGTCAGGCTACTGTGCACTCGTAAGCTTTCAATTTAAAACTGCCATGGGGTGGGTTGAGGCAGCATTGACCATACCCAGAAAGCAGCCAGACTTTGCAAGTAATTGCAAAGTGGTCGTAAAATGGGAGAGGTGGTGTGGGAATGCACACCTGCCCCGTTGGGAAGGAAAAAGTTGTTAGCAACAATAGAAATTTTGCAAACACCAAATATTGCCTGCTGGCAGTCGTCAATTGTCAGGAGGTGTAAACCTCC
Organism: Neoceratodus forsteri; assembly: GCA_016271365.2. Classification (NCBI taxonomy): domain Eukaryota; kingdom Metazoa; phylum Chordata; order Ceratodontiformes; family Ceratodontidae; genus Neoceratodus; species Neoceratodus forsteri. The sequence goes on from CM028138.1 coordinate 429,073,939, forward strand.
CTCTCAGGTTCTTGGCAATAATGGGCATGCAAGGAATCACAGACACATTGCATAAGAGTAATAAAGCTTGTTTATTACTACCAAAAGGACAATAACAGTTGCCTTAAGCAGTTCTTACCAATTCGAACTGGGAGCCAATGCTAAGCATTCCCTATACCTCGAGGATTCTCCGTATCTCTTGGGATCTCCAAGGTAGAAGACGTAATGTCTTACATTATATACCTATGATAATTACCATGGTTACTGTAAGATAGAAACATTTCTAGTTACAGAGATGAACCCTATTGGCTAAATTAGAGGTGGCTCCTCAGACCAAGATAACATTATACAATTTTGTAGTAGTCATCACTTTGTAAAGACAAAGAAGTACAGTTTGTAAATAGCCGTGTAATAATACAAATCATCAGAAGATGGCAATGCCAACTCATATATCATAATCATTACAAGGACACAGATGTCCTAGTATCTTGTAAGCAAGAAATACATGTGTATATTAGAAAGTAAAGTGTAAAACAATAATATGCATACATATCCTGACATCTACTCTTATACGGTAGATGCCCTTAGCCCTATATGTTAGTATAACATATGCCTAAATGCTAACTGTCTATGGTGTACCTCTAAGGGTACCAATAAGGGTGCAAGGACTGCATGTAACAGAAAGTTGCATGAACCAGTTTTAAGGGAAGCGGAATGTTGCCCAGGGCACAGGGAAACATCTATTCTTGTAAAAAGTGCCTTGGATTCTTTTACTTCCACCTGAACATCACCAGAGATGAGCAGAAGAGACCTTGATTTAATGTTTCATCTAAAGGACAGCACACTCCAGCAGTACAGTATCCTCCTAGTAAAGCACGGGGTGCTAGCTTTTATAGTATGATTCAAGTCCCAGTGTGGACTAGAACCAATGACACTCTGGCCCAGAGGTGGATATGCCACCAACTGAGCCATATGGAGACCTTTAATTTCTAGTGAATCACTTGATTTCTGGTAAATCACTTCTAAAATGATAAAGTTGCAGTCTAAGTACCCACCTTTTAATTCTTGCTAGCTACTGGCTTGGACTTGGGAGAACAGATTGCCTCCAGTGGCTTGTGATCAGTGACCAACACAAATTGTATACCATAAAGATATATAGTAAATCTCTCATACCCCTGGACCACAGTAAGAGTTGCCTTCTCAGTTTGAGATTATAATTTCTCTTCATCAGTCAGTGCCCTGCTTGCAAAACATCATGGTGTGAAAGACACATCTGCATTTTTCTTGCTTACAATTGCTCCCAAACTTACTGGACTGGCATCTAATATGACATGTATTTCTGCTTCAGAATGGTAATATGTTAACATATTAGCACTGGATCACCTTGATTTAAGCTACTGAGGAGCACTTTGTGGTGATTCAGTCCATGTCCAACATATATCTTTATGAGCTAATGGCATAGCAATTGTTAAAAACTTTTTTTATGAATCTTGCACAGTAGCTATCAAGCCCCCCAAAGCAACACGCTTCACTTGCATTTTCTGGTATTTTTGATAGCCTTGACTTTCTCTTCACTAAAATTAGTACATTTGGAGAACAGAACATGACTCATGAATGATAGTTTGTCCATACCAAATGGATGCTTTTCTGCATTATGCGCTAGTCTCCTGTTTTGCAAGCATTTTAAAACCTCTTCCAGTCTCTCATCATGCTTATCTTGATTCTTTCCAAAAAGAATGCCATCACAAATGTTACAGCTCCCTGCACATCCTTGCAGATCCTACTGAATCAGGTACTGATATTGCTCAGATGCCGACTGAATTCCAGGCATTAATCTTTTATAACAATACAGCTCCATGTGTATCTGGCAAATGCAGTAATCCTTTTGGATCCTGTCTTAAAGAGCAGACTTCACTTTTTGATAATTCTGCTCTCCAAAACATATAATGCAGCTTACCTGGCCCCAAGTGAGATTCAGTATTTATATTAATTTTCTGGGAAGGAATGGATCATATATTGGCTCTGTGGAGCCGAGAACATGATCGCTTCCACTTCCCTATTCAGAGACCCCCCCCCCCGTGCTAGCATGTTTTGTGATGTCAGTTCAGGAAGGGCACAGGGATACACTTCATAGAGTTCAATAGGGACATTTTTAATTGGTTTGTAGTATGATTTAGAGTTCTGATTTTGACAAATCAAGGCCAATGCTCAGCTAACAAGGACCTTGTTAGTTGAGCAGTGGCATTGATGTGTCAAAATCAGAACTCTAAATCTTACTAAAAACCAGTTAAAAATTTCTCTATTGAACTCTATGGAGTGTGCCCCTGCGCTTTCCCTGAACTGACATCACAAAATGTACTAGCGTAGGGGCATGACTCTGAGTAGGGAAGTGGAAGGGATTGGACTCTTGGCTCTGCAGGGCCTAAATGTGATCCCTTGCCTCCCTAAATACTGGCACAAGAAAATTACAGTTTTTACTGAATTATACCTGGTGCCAGGTACCTTTATGTAAAGAAACATTCTTTGAAAATAGCTAATTAATCTTTGCTTTAGCAGAAATATTTGAATCTAGAATGTGAATCCATCTACAGAAGGAATGGCCAACATTGTACTTGCTTAAAATGGCTGCAAGATAACTCCAATCTATGCAGTGAACACTTTGTCAGCATCCAAAGATAATCGTATAAATTTATCAACTAACTTCCGGGAAGCATAAATAATATGAAACATTCTCTTAAGGTGATCTGTGCTGTGGCGACCTATACAAATCCCACTTGATCAAGGTGGACAAACGATGCAATGACCTTGTTAACCCTGTTAGCCATCATCTTGGTAAGAAGTTTACAGTCCACACTCATTAGAGATATCTGCCTGAAGTCTTTGCACTGGTCCCTATCTTTCTTCAGTAAAACGGATATAGTAGCCTCTCTCATAGATTTAGGAAGTGCACCTACAGTATTCTGAGTGAATGGGCACATTTTCTGTAACCTTGGCAAATGATTTTGCATAGTTGATTTGTAAAATTCCCGTCTGTTCCTGGAGTCTTCCCAGCAGGCATAGACATGTTAGATTTAGTTTTTTCTTCCTTAGTGAAGGACTTTTCAAGAAATTGTTTATCTTCACTAGTGGAGGGAACCTTAATGTCTGCTAAGAAGAGAGATCATTTTGCGTGATTATATAAAGCATCTCACCAATTCAACTGTGAAAATAATTCCTCAAATTCCATAGCTATGTCTTTGGAAGAATCAAGAATATCACCATTGTTTTAGAAATACACATAACTTTAACGCTTTTTGAGATTTTTCTAAGGTAATGTGCATAGAGTTTACCTTGGACTTTTCCTGATCCCCAGTAGTTTAAAAAAAGCATATTCTGACTTCTGGTTGTGAACAGAATTGATGTTATATGTTAAGCCTATTATTTTATGATATTAATTTTGGTTCTTACATTTTCATTCAATAAATATTGTTTCTTTATTTTTAGACTAATCCTCAATTCTAGGAGCTCTTTGACTCTAGTCTTTTGTTTAAAACTAGAATAAGAAGTAATGCACCCTCTTAAGAAAGCTTTAAAGGCACCATATAATATCTTCAGAAACTGAACTTTTATTATTCAGATCAAAATAACTGTTAATACCTTTATTATTTCCCTATCTTTAAGGAGGGAGCAATTACTTTTCCAAGTTTTTTTTTCAACTGTTGAAGAAGCCCTAATTTGAATTCCTACTGAGACTGAGGCATGTTCAGAGATAACAATGTTTTTTTTTAACATAAATATTTTTAAGGTTTTCATAAAACAAAAAAGGTACAATGAACATATGTAAAAATATAACAGCAAAGAAACAATGTTGTAGATTATTAAATGCAGCAGTTAGTAGAATAAAATAAGCAGTTTGTCATTCAATAGAGCAAACCCAGAAAACTATCTAAACAAGTTCATTAAACTTAAGACAAAAAAAAAAGTCCCACATTTTGGTAAACAAATGTATCTGATCAGAAATTAAATAACTGATTATTATTTCATTGCTGGCAGTGGATCCCATCCAGTCTAGCCATTAGCAATTCTCTTATTGTGGAGATTAGGGACTGTTCCAATTTTTTAGAACGAGCCTTTTAAAGGCCAATGCTGCAGATAATAACCAGTGTTGATAAACTTTTTTTTTTCAATAGTATATAATGATAAGGTGTTACCCAGGATGAAATGTTTGGATAAAAGGTTTTTTTTTGGCCCAAGCATTTGCTGGCACATAACATGGATTTGTTTCCAAATGTGTAAAATACCTGGACAGGACCATAACATGTGGGTTAAATTAGCAGATACAGCACTGCATTTAGAAATGTTCATGGAATTAGCTTGATACATTTTACATAATTGGTCTGGAGACATGGTTTAAGATCTTAAACTGCCCTAGTCTAGACTGTATCTCTTTTGCACGTAAGTATGCAGTGTCCCATAATGAGAACCAAAGTTTTGGAGTTAACACCACATTCAGTCATTTCCCATTTCAGTCTTATTGAGTTGGAGATGGAAGAATGTGATTCTAACATGACCTTATAAACTAGGCTAGTACCCCCTTTCATTTGGGCTAGTTTTGATAACTGAGACCATTCCTTACTTTGTTGAAATGTGAAACTAGCATCAAACATATCTGATGATAATGCTTGCCTGAGTTTTTAATAAATTCAAAAGGACAGTTTTGAGATTCTGTATTTGTTCTGAATTTCAGCAAAGGATAGTAACTGGTTATAAACAGGATTTAACGTATCTTTGACACTTTTAATGCCAACTTTGCTCCACCCTATGTCCTTTACAGGTTTATTACTGTATTGAACTAAGGAACTATTCCATAAGGGGCAGTATTGTAAGGGAAGAGATTTATTTTCTGTAAGAGAGGTAAGTCACTTGCAGAGCCAAATTGAAACTGAGATGGAGTGGTTATTTCTTAAATGAGCAGGGATCTTAAGAAACAACAAGTCTGTCAGAGATAAAGGCCTTTTTAAGTTTTGTTCCACCTTCACCCAAAGAGGGGTGTCTGTGTTTTGAGTAGGCTAAAACCAAAAGGATATTTGTTTTAGTAAAAATGCCCAGTGGTAACTTTGTCACCAAGGTAATGCAAAGCCATCATTCTTCCGAATGGCCCTAAGTTTCTTTAGATTTATCTTGGAGGGGTTCCTTCCTGTAAGAAAGAAGAAAACATGCTGTCAATTTTAACCAATTACTGTTAATAAAATTAGGGCAAGTGTTTAAGATATAGAATATGTTGGGGACTGTAATTATTTTTATAGCTTTAATTTCCCTCCATAATGATAGGTAAAGTTTGCTCCATTTATTCAGTCCATCTTTTATAAATGCTTTCAGCGAGCTTAAACTGAGCTCAGTGGTTTGATTTTCTGAGCTATGTATTGATAAATCCTAGATATGTTTGGGATTTAGAGGGCCAGTTAATATCAGCTGAGGAAATTAATATGTTTGTTTTGAATGCTGAAGCATTAAGTGTAAGATCTTCTGTCTTATTTAGGACTAGGATCTGCAGCTTATCCAGTAGGTAGGGAAATGAGCAGACTGGGTGGGCCAAGCAGTCCTTATCTTCCATCAAAGTCTATGCTTTTATTTTTCTGTCTTTCAGTTTATTGACAGCCCTGATATTTCTCCACATGCCTCCCACATCTTTTCCCTTCCACGACCATCCGCCTGTGCTGGCGCAGCTGCATTCGCCTACAGACTGCTCTCGCACTGGAACACCCTCCCCTCCCACATCAGACACCCTCCTTCTGCCCCACTCCTAAAATGTGCTTTGTCTAACATATCTGACCTATCATATGCCTGCCACTGTAATGGTTAACTACTAACTACTCCCAACTCAATTTCATTCTCCCTCTTGCAAACCCCAGTTACTTGCAGTCCTTTGACTCCATGTATAATCTCAGCTCGAACCTTTTGTTTCACCTCCTCTGCCCCTACTCTCACTTTCTACTCCTACTTGTGTGTAATCCCTTACTCACTCTATTTGCTACCCCTCTCTCACCCACCCACCCCGTTTTACACGTTCCCCTCACTTGCCCCTTCTACTACCCCTCTGCTACCTCATGCCTCCATTTTCTTTTTCAACCCCTCACTCTCACCCCCCCGTCATGCTGTCTCTCAATCTAAATAAAGGCACTTCCTGACCCTCTTTAAATGGTAGTGCTTCTCCCATCTTCTCTAACTCAGATCAACTCTGTTCCACTCTCTGCCACTCATTACATCTCCGCAGCTCCGCAGTCACCCTATCTTAACCATTTTTTCATACACCATAATTTATACGACTTGTAAAACAATGTAAATGTCATCAAATGTTGTGTAACTAATGTAACTTGCTGAACTGTATTTTTTTGGAATGTAAGCTTCCCTGGTTCCCCTCTCCCCAGGTTGCACCTAGAAATGAGCTCTGGCTCAGTGTGCCTCTCCCGGTCAACAACTTTAAATAAATAAATATTAGTTGTATGTAGGTAACAGAAATGTGAGGTTGGCAAATGGTTAACAACACATCATCTGCATAAGCTGACATTTTTTTATTTGTAGTTCTGGTTTCAATTCCATGCGTATTGGTGGTGTCAGCTATTTTCCTAATTGGGTGTTTAATAGAAAGAATAAATAAAAAGAGAGAAAGAGGGCAAACCTGTCTGGTGCCTTCATTTAGGTTAAAAGACTGAGAGTTGATACCATTAGTAATAATGGCAAAGTTTGATTGCTTATAGATCGTTTTAATCCAAGAATATACATTTGGGCCAAAACTCAATTTTTCCAAACATGAAGGAGGAAGGACCATTCAGATTTATCAAAGACCTTCTAATACCTAAGGCTGGCAAGGATGTGGGACCTTTTCATTTTTTGCATGCCCATAATATAGTGAATAATATTCTAATATTGTCTGGGGAGTTTCTGTCCCTCATAAAACCAGCTTGCTCTTTCCCAATGAATTTTTGAATTATAGATTGAATTCTGGAAGTTAATACCTTGGCCAGAATCTTATAATCTAAATTTAATAAATACTGTAGTATATCAGTCTGTAATTTGAGCAATCCATTGGGCCTTTATGTTTTTTTTAGGTATTAGTGATTTTAAAGCTTTGTTCATAGAAGGGTCTATTCTCTAATGAGTATGATAACCAACGCACTGTGTATCTGTGGCACATAAGCAATTGTACAAACAAACACTATGCAGCAGGGTCCAGCAGACCCCCAGCAGCATTCATGATGCATACGCTAGTGCCTTCTGCACAGGATCCCCCAGCTGGCCATGTGGTATTGTGCCAGGGTGGTCTGGGGCATCCCAGGGAGTGTGCCAGAACTGTATGCATTCACTACATCACTTGCATGACACACTGGTGGGGTGAAAGCTGTGCGAGGGGATACTCTGCCATAACTATGTATGCACTCCCTCAAAGGTTATTGGTGGGATGCGGTGGCATTGGGACCCCCCTGCACATGGCTGCTAAAGCCCACTGGGCCATCTGTTAGGGCAGGAGGTAGCCATTCAGGCAAAAACACATTTTTTTTATCCTGGTCAGACTGCACACTGTCCCAGGCTCCCCTGCCCATTTGCACAGGGGATCCACCATGTGACTGGTGAACTGGATGCCCACCTGTGGCCTGCACTCCGCCCCATGCCGTTACATTCCTCTGCTGTGCTGCTGTGTGCTGGGGTGGGGGAGCATTCTGGTGGCCGACCATCATGCAGGCTGACATGTGCTCACCTGGGTGCAGGTGCAGAGCAGCATGGATGGGATATGCGCGATTTAAGCGTACTTCCTGCCCATTCATGAATAGACCCCAGCATGTACAAGTGACCTGTCACTAAAGGATTCTGAGCATGACAAGTGTAAATATTTGGTTATAACGGGGCTTAAATGTTTCTATATTCCTGTAGTGATCTCATCTGGTCTGGGCACCTTCCCAGATGTAAAAGAACTAATAGCTAAGGAAATGTCTTGTGAGAGTGGAGCATCAAATCCATTTTTGTCTTCCTTGGAAAGTTGATTAAGTTTAACAGATGCAAGGAAATCAGGAACTTCAGAATAATCATGTTGTTTGTCAAAGCCTTATAGTGAGAGAGAAAATTCTTGAAAGGTATCATTGATTTCTTTAGCATCACATGTAATAATGGTGTTATTATTAGGCCTATAGATGCTATTGATTTTTCGGATAGTTTGTTTTTTTGAGACAATACGCCAATAATTTCCCTGCTTTTTCTCATGACTCCCAGTACTTCTAACAGGTTCTAAAGGGGCACACTCAGCCTTTTGAGATAATAATTTATTGATTTCATATTTCAGCAGAATAATCTTGTGAATTAGATCTTGTCTATCCTTAAGGTTATTCTTATAGATTTTGAAGCTGGGTCAGAAGGTTTTCTTTTTTGTAAGGTCTCTATGTCTTGTTTTCTTTTTACTGGCAGCATATCCAATTATTTTACCTCTAATAAAAACTTTAACATTTTTCCCATAGGAATTTTTTGTTAATTTCTCCATTATCATTAATTTCAAAAAAGGTTGTGGTCTCTTCAGTTAGCCATTTCCCAAAGTTAGGATCCTAAAGGATAGGTGAATTAAATCTCCATCTAGGTTGTTTGTGAAACAAACTGACTATGTATACAGTGGCTTTGAGTACACTGTGATCTGATATCATTCTGCATTCATAGTTAATGGAAATTACATTATTACAATTATTTGGGGCTATGCACGACGGGGCAGGAACTACGCACCAAAGGCTCATATCCTACCTGCACAACTTTGCACTTGTGGACAGGTGCTCACCTGGTGGCATTCACATCCACTGGCCACCTGTCTATGGCCCCATCCTCCCAACATGCTGGTACACGCATGTTCATGTGGGGTGGACGGGGGCGGAGCTGCACACATGGTTGGGCATCCAATGGGATGCCCAGCCCGGATCCCTCAGTGGATCACTTATGCAGTGGGGGGTGCATTGGCTGCACTCCCCTGCAGATGTCTGCATGGCCAGCAGCTGTGGAGGTGTGAGGTGGGCTGTGCCACCTGCTGTGCCATGCCCCTGGACTGACAGGTGGTGACGCAAGGGTAGAGGGGTGAACACTGACCACCACACCTTGCCCAATGGGGCCAGGATCTGGGGTTGGGGGAGAGGTGGGCAGATAGTGCAGTATGGAGGGTCTGCAGTCCAGGGGCCAGTGCCCTCATGTGTATGCATGAGGGGGTTGGCATACATAGGGAGGGTGGGGGGCACAGCTCGGTGCTGGAGTTGGTGGCCCTGAGTGACCTGTGGCAATGTGTGCTGGGGTCCCGTTGTTGAGTGATGGAGGTGCTGGGTGCATAGATACTTATGGCAGGGTTCTCCCTGGCATAACCTACATCCTCTTCCCGCACTCCAGCAGGCAGCACTATGCACCATTGTGCATATTGCATACTGCTGGCATGCCCCCTATCCACCCCCTGCATGTTGCAGGCTATGCAGGTGGAGGATTGGGTCTGCAGGTGCTGCATGACCCATATCATGCATCCTGCACTGGAGGGGTGCACTGGGTGCAGTGGAGGCACTCCGCACCCTCATGCAAAGGCCCCAATCAAAGGGAGAAAAATGTATTCCAACCTGCTGATTGAATTATAATGGGCAGAAAAAAAATTAGCATTCTTTGTTTTGAGGATGTACCACCCTCTGGATCCTGAACTGGTGTCTTAAATGCTCTCTGGGATTTAATAACATGGGCAACATTTTATAGAATGGATTTGTCCAATATTGGGTCACTGACTTTGTTAAAGTCACCACAGGGAAATATTAATTATCTGTAACTTTACTTATTTCAAATAACAGTTTGGTGAAAAAAACAGCCTGTCCAATAGTAGGTGCATATACATTATACAAAGAAACCTTTTCCCCATTGAGAATACCTGCTAGAATGTGACAGTGACCCTCAGGGTCTGTAACCTGGGAGATATGTGTGAAACTAACACCTTTTCTAATTAGGGTTGTAATTATTTTTTTTGGTATTAAAACAGCTATATTCTTATTTTTATTTTATTTGAAAATTGGTAACCAGGAAAGGCACACTGAAAACACAATTACACATACCCCAATAATGCAAAGCATCATGGGAAACATATACAAATCCCCATGAGAGAATTTGGACTGGCTCAACTTTAAGCAGAATCGCATGGTGCCAGAAGGCCTCACAGTGCAATCAGCAAAGGCTAAGAACAGCAGACACATACATGTGTTTTGTCCTCATTTGGACTCTTCAGTGTGCCATATCTGTGTCTTAGCCCAGGGAAAGAGAGACAGCAACCCCTTAAAGGGAATGTTATTTGTTTGGGTCATGGGGACCCCAAAATAGAGAAGAAAAAGAACTACAAAAGAACCCCAAAGGGCTAGTTTCTGTGTGTGACCTAAGGGAAGGGGGGGAGGGTATTCTGCAAGGGCTACTCAATTTTGAAGGAATTTATCTGCTTCAACAAGTGTGAGGTGCAAGATAGCAGGTGAACATGGAACCCAGCAAAAACAAACAAAAAAACCCAGCAATGTCAATTTTATGCTTGTTCAGATATATAACATCTTTTCTCCATTTGTTTGGGGATCCAAAACCCTGACTGTTCCAATTTGCTATATTCAGAGAGCTCATAATAAATACTAATAAGACAGATACTCTATTAATAAAGTGGGTTTGTTGAATATGAACAAATAAAAACAATTCTAGTTTCTAGCAAATTACTTAACTAAGTCACTATAGCATCTGCTTATTACTACAATGTGCAATGTGCAATAAAACTGATGGCAATAAAAAGAAAGAATACTGGTGATGGGTAGTGGGCTAAATTGGAGTAATATTGCAAAAGAACATCCACTCTATGTTATTCAAAAGGTGATGGAAACGAAAAGGAGGTCAAAAGATAGAAAAATAAATAAATAAATAAAAAGAAAGCAATGCTGAAAATAAATAAAATGGACATAGCAGTGAGTAACAGCTGTAGATCTATAGCTAAAAATAAGCCAGAAGCCAAAACAGAATGCTACAGCTGTAAAACTGAAAGGATTGTGAAAATAAAGCAACTGCTGACACACCAGATGGGTTATGCTCTCAGACCCCACGGCATAAAAGTACAAACTACTTGGTGTCTCAGTATAAGCAGTTCTCCAGTTCCAAATGTGACTAAAATAGTGAGTTTTTAGATTTTTTGTTTTTTTCCCTTTTAGATGCAAAATATGTGTTTTAATTACAGAATCACTGTTGTGGTCTTTCAAATGTGTAAAACGTAGGAGGCTACCATTTCTGAGAATGCTCAGATGTCAATGGTAAAAGGAGAGGACATTTGTTTCGACACTCACTTATCTGACTGCCGTATGTGTAGCATTGGTGTTAGGCTGGATCGGTTAACATATCTTCCTCGACATTATATTTAGTTAGAAGGGAAGGTTTAGGGAAGGCTCAAGAGGGCCATTCTTTTAGGATTCCATCAAGAGGTCTCCCTTATACTATTAACAGGATTTACCTGCTTAAATGAAGCTATTTACTGTACAGGTAAGGTATATATCCGATAACTGATTGTCACCACAGTCATCCACTTAGGCTGAGTGGAATGTTTCTGTCTCTGTCAGTGAGTGAAAGGTCATACCAGCATTAGGAATGACAATAATGTCTCTCACTACCCAACAGTTAAGAGGGGATCTTCTTCTTCTTATGTTTGACATTATGTAATATCCATACTTATTGACAAATCTAGGGCTGATGTTCAAAGATGATACTTTTAATCTCAGAGGTCACCCACTTCAGTTAAAACATAGGGGCCCAGATATTCAAAAGGGTTGCTCCATGCGCAACAGGGTTGCGCATGCGCAAGTCCTACATTGCGCCATTCTGCGATATTCAGCAGGAGGCAATTGCGCCACTGAAAACAGGCTGAGCAACAGCACAATGCAAATGAATGCATGCTCAACATGAGGGGGAGGAACCATGCATAAACTGCACAACCCGATATTCAGTCGGGCTGTGCAGAGCAATGCAAAGCGCAACCCCAACCTCGCCTGCACAACTTTGAGCCAAAAAAAAGGATCAAGTTGAGGCCACCCACAGGTGAGCTGCTGTATTGCAGGGCGCAACACAGCAGCTGCCACCCCTGGCTGGCTCCAACTCGAGTCCTGTCCCCCTGCCCGATCGCGGGCATAAAGTAACATGACCCCACACATTTCCTGATGCCCGATCGCGGGCATAAAGTAACTGTAAACCCCCGCCCACACATCTCCGAAGCCCGATCGCGGGCAGGCGTGTATCAACCCCCTCCAGTGCCCGATTGAGGCAGAGATATAAAAAGCCCCCAACCCGAATATCTCCCTGGTGGTCCAGTGGACCATAATGCCCGATCGCGGGCAGAATGTCAAATTACACCCCAAAACATCTCCTGGTGTCTAGTGTCCCCACCCACCCATGAAGCCCCTCCACCGCTCCCCCGCGGCGGCGGGCGGCAGCATCCACCCGCCTGCCGCCCGCCGCCCGCTGACTGACTGTCCGGTAGGGCTGCATGCCCATTGGTGCAGAGCTACAGCCAATGGGCGTGCAGCTCATACCCGTACATGACAGTCAGATTTGTGAATGACATCATTCACCAATCTGGACTGTCAATTGCGGCTGTATGCATGCCCATTGGCTGTAGCTCTAGCAGCTGAACCCTGAACATCGGTCGCGGCGGCGAGCGGCAGGCAGAAGTGCTGCCGCCCACTCCGGTGGGGCAAAGACACCAGAAGACGCTGAGAGATAACGACATTCTACCGTGACGTCTGATCACTGGACCTGAAAAGGGCCAAGATACTGCCTCCGGACGCGAGGTTGACCGTTCTGCAGATAACCGAATAGGAGTTAATACTTTATTGCCATATCGACTTCCGAAAGATAATGAAATCATAATATCGGCCTCGAAGATCAGATCTGTGGGGGAATGTGAACACAGAGATACTGCCCGCGGTCGGGCTGCAGGGTGCGTCGGTCTCCGGCGGCTGCTGCCTGGCAGGGCGGCCAGGCCGCAAGTCCTCGGGATTGGCGCATCTACATGCTAATGGCATGCAAATGGGGACATAAATAGATGCAAATGGCCCCCCCTGCCTGCATAAATTATGGCCCCATTTGCTGTCACCGTTTGCAGATAGCTCGGAGATTTGGCGTAGGCGCTTGTGGTGCTGCGCCACCGCAAGTTTAATGCTCAACTCTGGCAACTTGCGGTGGCGCAAGTTCCACTGCGCCATGGGCAGTGGCTGTGGCTGGGGTGATGTCAAAGGTTGCTCAATAGCGCAACTTCTTTGACTATCACCCCGGCCACACCCCTGCTCAACTATTTTGAGCAGCGCAGGGGCTTGCGCCTCAGAATGGTGCAGTTTGAATATCTGGGCCAGGAAATTTAATTTAATGCTCAGGAAATTATTTTATACTTTACAAATCATAAAACCCTGGAATGCTTTACATGTGGAGGTTATTTCTAGTAGTTCCAAGCTTATGTTTAAATCCCAACTGGACAAGTTGATACTTTCTGATTTCATTCTTTGTTTTATTAATGTAGGGACCATCTATGGGCCTCACGGCTCTCTAGCTTCTTTCCAATCTTAGTATGAATAAGAGCATTATCCCATAACAGGAATAAAAATATTTTTAAATAAGCTACCTTAAAAATAGTTACTGAATCTATCATGACAACACTAATATTTCATCAGGTATTATGCCCAAAAAAATATCTGGCGCCACAGGAAATCACTAATGTGCTGGGAGAGAAGGTAAAACTTAAAACAAGAAGTACTTCAATATAAGGCATATAGATAAGAAAGCATTATGTGACTATACATATCATAACCTTGGATTTATGACTAATTTTGAGTATAACATTGGCATTTAAGGGGGCTAAGACATATCAGATTAGTCATGTGAAGTGTTTGTCTCATCTTAAAATTGTCAGTTTCTTAGGGATGTTTTGTTGAGCCCCCCTATAGAATGAGATGCTAAAGGGACAAAATCAGTCTGTGATACTGAGAAGAGAATATAAACATCAAAGGGTATCATAACAATGTAAAACAATATCCCAGAGACATTATAAAGATGATTATTTGAGTAGCAATGTGTCATTTGGTGGTGTTTAGCAAGGTCCAATGAGTGAATTCAGTCTTACCCAATTCCATAGTTCCAGAAGCAAATGATTTGATACCTTTTGCTTCTGGATCTATTCTTGCAAGGACCAATACGGCAACTACTAAATCTAGATTCCAATTCCATAGTGTAAGGAGACACATTGCTGGCAACTTCAGATGGAGCTTCCAAAGTCAAGTGTGGTGGAGCAAGTCTGCTACAATACTTTAAGAAGAGCTATTGCAAGTGAGAAAGTAAATGTGCAAAGAAAAACAAAAGCACAGCACAGTTACTGAGATGCAAGGAAACCAGATGAACCAGAAGTGCCTTTTAACCTGGCAGTAGAGATTAACATTTTTGGTGAAATAGCTTCTAGATTTGTGGCATTTACCTCACTCAGCTCTAGAATGGAATCTTGAGTGAGTGATGTATTCCTATGTAAAAATGGCTATTTTCCTGAGCAGTTAGAATGTTCGGAACTTAAATGGTAACACTCTGACTTGGAGTATAAATAACTAAAAAAGTATAACCCCTATCACAAAACTTACAGCATGAAGTTTGTTCACAATAAAAAAAATCTTTCAAATGAGGGGTTACACATATTAGTAGCATTAACTTTTGGTTTTTTACAGAGCATGTAACAATGACAATTTAAGTTTTTTTTCTTTTTTTAAAAACTCAAAAAAACACCTTAGAAATGGCAAATGTCTACTGTATGATGGTTTTCCATCACACCAACATCTATGCATTACACTGCCACAGTTTAGAATATTTCTGAGCTGTTTTACATAATAAAATGGATCATAAACTAAGGCATGTGCCAGTAAACCGACTGAATTCGGAAAAATGCTTTGCACAACTTCCTACATGATGCACAAACCACGATAACTGAAAAAGTATGCCTCCTAGCCCCTAGACACCTGCATGGAAAATGTTCACAATAACAAGGGATTTTAAATGATGGGTCACTCATGTTAGTGGCATTTGCAGATATGTTTTTTTACAGTTCCTGAAATGATAAACCAGCTCAGGAACTACATTGAGTCAAAAAACCTATTAAACCCCATGCAATCTGGCTTTAGATCAAGACACAGCTCTATTTCAGCCTTTGCCAAAGTAACCAATGACTGGCATCATGACCTGGATAGTAAAAATGTTGTCTGCGCTGTATTCTTAGACCTAAGTAAGGCCTTTGACACCGTGGATCACAGCCTGCTTCTCTCTTCCTTGAGGAATTTAGGTCTTGACCCAGCTCCAATGAGTTGGTTTACTGATTATCTCTCATGATGGTTACAGCAGATGAAGGCTGAGGGTCCACTCTCAAACCACTTCAAAGGGGAGTGCCTCAAGGGTCAATACTTGAACCATTACAGTTTTCTATCTATATTAAAAACATTGATGATAGCATAAACAAGGCCAGTATATATCTGTTTGCAGATGACACTATTTTTTATCTTAGTCGTCCGACTCCTGAACCCACCTGTGCAGATCTCCAGGAGGAATTTAACCAGCTGCAGAAGCAGCTTCTTTTTAAAAAGCTCCTCCTAAATGCAAAAAAACTAAAGCAATGCTTTTCTCACCCCACAGTTGTGTGGTGAATCCGGCCACTAATGGAATGTTACCTCTGATCACCACAATACTTGGAGAGAACTTAGAGTTTGTTCCAAAGTTTAAATATTTGGGAGTGTGGCTGGATCAGAATCTCTCATTCACAGATCATATTGAGGACTTGATAAAGAAAGTAAGACAAAGGCTGGGTCTTTTCTATAGGATTAACCAGTTTCTTACTAGTGAAGAAAAAAAGCGGCTGGTCCAAATAACCTTTCTCTCTCTGGTTGATTATGCAGATTTCTTATATAGTCAGTGCCCTAAAGCCTCTCTCGACAAATTGGACATGCTTTATCGCAGAGCTATTAGGTTTATAACTGGCCTTCCCCTCTCCACCCACCACTGTGCATTGTATGCAGCTGAAGTGTGGAATTCTCATATATTTAGGTGAAATAGAAACGTGGCAATTTGGACATTTAGAGTAGTCTCAGATAAGCTCCTTCAATATATCATTGACTGTCTCCCGCTAAGCCCACCAGGAAATATGCCTTAAGAAGTGCCTCCCTTATCACATTGTGTATCCCCAAGGTTTTTTCCCACCATGGCAGAGCAGCAATCAGCTTTGTGTTACCATCCCTGTGGAATAAACTGCAAAAATTGTTGAAATTGAGCACTCTCATCAGTTTGAATTCGTTCAAGACCCTTTATGCTGGGACAGTGAGGGAATCCTGTAATTGCTTCCCTCACCATTGAAGTTTCAGCTCCTTGCAGATTATAAATAGAATAATAGATAGAGGACTATGTATTATAAGGCAGTAAGACCATCAAGAGGTTTGGGGACTTGGAACCTCGAGCGAAGCTCGAGAGGTTCTAAAGTCCCAAAACTCGAATGCAGCTCTATAATATAGTCTTCTATTGATATTTTGTAATATATGGACCCCATTGCGGAGATTTATTTTTCTGATGTGCTTTTTGTTAAATGGGCTGGCCCGCCGCTGCACTCAGCACGCGCTGCCTCTGAACTGCCCACAGCACTAACGAGTGTCCCATCGCTCGTTTCAAAAAAAATGTGGTTTCCCTTAATTTAGTAGGCAGTCCTACCGTTCAGCTTTTTTGTCATTCGGGAAACGCAGGATGAGTGACATAGTCCTTGTTTGTTCAAAAAAATGAAAGTACAAATTTAACAGATTCCTCTCGCTAAGCGAGAGGAAAAAGATGCCATGTTTCTCATGCTGTTATGCCCGCCTACTAAAGAAAAGCCGCCAATGGAGATGCACGCCATCAGTACGGTTGTGCAGGAAGGGACGTGTGACCATGGCAACTGGGTTTGTTGGCAGGAAGATATGGACATGCGCTCTGTGATTGTAGTGATAATACTATCGTTGAGAGCTGAAACTGTAGTATTATCAGCTCTGAACGATAGTATTATCAGTTTGCAACGATGGTATTATCACTTTCAGTACTGTGCTATTACAATAAAATTTTTGTATGGGATGAGATGGTATTATTAGGCCATCTCCATATATTACATTATAGTAAAATGCTGGCTTCATGTGCCCTCTCTACTCTGATCTCATCCCAAGGTCGTATATCATTAAACTGTGAGGGAATTCTATAATCGCTTTCCCTCTTCCTCACACTGCCTCATCACCATTTTTCCATGCATACCACGCAGGCCATTGCTCTCCTTCTCCCTACCTTGTTTTTTTCCCTATCTTCCCACCCCAACCCCCACTGCACCTCCCCCTCCATGTTCCTCGGCTTTAGTATTTTTGGGAACTTCATACATCTCCTCAACCTAGCTGTACATCCCTGGCCAGGACTAAGTATTGTACTGGCTACCTTATCCGCCATTCTGTTATCTGACTGAACCATTGTTATTTTTCCCCAAGCCATCTAAGCCTCCCAGATCTCACTTATATGACACAGTTATCCTCTCTGCTGTTGTATGCCACCTCTGTATTGTAGCTGGTACTGTATTTTGCACCTTCTTTGTATTTATTTGTTGTTATGATGATGACATTTTAACAGTGACTGTAAATAATTATTTGTAATTCTTATGTTTCTTAATGTAATTGGAATGTATGTTAATCTGGTAATAACCAGGTCCATCTTGCAAATGAGCTTGCTCAATGATGTTTGCCTGATTAAATAAGATTTGATTGATTGATTGATAAAAAGATCATTTTTTTGCATTTTGTTCCCAAATAAAAACCTACATCATAAAAAGTACACCTCCTAGACCCCAGACGCCAGCATGATAATTGTCCACAATAAAGAGACCTTTCAAATAATGGGTCACTCACGTTTCTAGCATTTACAGTTTTTTTTACAGTACCTGAAATGGAGGAAAATCAAATTTTTACACTTCTTTTATCCCAAAAAGCTAAAACAAAAAAGTACATCTCCTAGCTCCCAGACACCAGCATAC
This sequence comes from Neoceratodus forsteri, assembly GCA_016271365.2. NCBI lineage: Eukaryota > Metazoa > Chordata > Ceratodontiformes > Ceratodontidae > Neoceratodus > Neoceratodus forsteri. Next base: position 429,092,009 of record CM028138.1, read on the forward strand.
TAATGTATCACAATGAAAAGTGCTTTCAAATTATGGATCACACATTTCTAGCATTTTCACTTTATTTTTTTTAACGGTACCTGCAATGGAGAAAAATAGCATTTTCTTCACTTTTTAACCTAATTAAGACCTAAAAAAATCTGAAAGGTAGCAAATGTGTCCAATATAAAGTTAGTATTCTGGTAGGTAGGAATGTTTCCTACCGACCTGCACTTTCCAATAACTTTATCCCTGAATGGTTGATCTAGAAAGTGCACAAGAAGTGCAGGACGCACATATGCACTCAGGGGATGAGAGGAAGTAAATACCTGACACACATATGGGTATGGGGACTAGAGAAATTTTCCTGATAACGCGCATATGCTCTATGGGGCTGAGTGAGTTAAAACAAAAGAGTGAGGAAAAGTGTAGTCTTCAATTTAAGCATTCATTGCTTCAGTGCTGGCAGTTTGATTGCAGGGTTCAGAAGAAGATTTAGAAGCCATCCCTGAGGTACAATGATTTCTACGGCTACCCTTTTCTTAGGATTTTTGTATGCTTGGAGCTTGTAGTAGCATGTGTAGGCTCTAAGGGGTGGGGGACTAGATTTCTTTAAGATTGTAGGATTTGAGGAGGCAGTAATGTTGCAAGTTTTGTTCTTTGATGTACTAACGTGTGGCTGGGGAGATTGTTTAATGTTAGTATTGCCTGAAACAATATATGATGAATCATGATGTGACAACTTTTAGGGCTTCTGAATTCTTGGATATCATCTGAGAGCAAGCTTTGTTCTGCTGAAGGGTTCATGACCACAAAGTCTTTTGAATTTTTAGAAGTAGAATGCTTGCCGTAATGATCATCCAAAAATGTCCATACAAATTCAGGAGAATCAAAACTATAACAGGTTTTCCCTTAAATCTGTACTACCATAGTATCTTATGTCCACTGTCCAGTAGAGCCCTTTTCACTTCCTGATGCACTTTTCTCCTTTCTATAATTTCAGCAGAGAAATCTTGAAATATTAAAATTCATTCCCCCCTCCATACCAGCTGCTTCCTCTCCGTGGCAATCTGAATAATTTCTTCTTTAAGTATCTTGATAGACTGACAATAATGGATCTCTGTATATTACCATTGGGCGATCTGGGGGCAAGGGAGCTACAAGCCCTTTCTATTTCCAGAGGCCATGTCCATTTGTAACTTAAAATTTCTGGCAGGAACTGTTGTAAAGAATGTGTCATATTATTCCCTTCCATTCCCTCTGGGATTCCCATTATGCAGATGCTATTCCACCTGCCACAGTTTCCAAGATTATCTATTTTTTTTTTTTAGCAGGAACTGAATATGTTTTCTTGGAGCACCAATCATTCCTCTAGGTAATAAACAGTGTCCTCAAGAGAGATTATTCTATTTTCTGTGGCAGCTACTCTCCCTGAGGCCTCTTTGAAATAATTCTATAATTTTTCTGTTGTAGCATTTAGCACCCACCCCCCATGTCTATTTTAAGTTTGCCAAATATTTATCAATGCAATGTCAGACTTACAATGCTGGAGCTGCAGCTGCAGCCATGGTTCCATTGAGAGTCTCTTCCTGCTGTCACTGATCTTGGATGTAGGCAGTGCCACATAGGATGTCGGAAATTTTTGTTTGGTAAGAAAATAGTTAAACAATGTGTCTGGATCAGAAATGTAGATATCTTTTGTTAGCCTTGGATTTATTTAAACAAGTGAGACACTTTTTCAATGGAAGATTATAAAATTACGTTATGAATTTATTAATTAATTGTGGCCCAACAGCAGCTTTGTTTTTTGGTCTGCTGACTCTCTTGGCACCATGCGTGCACTCCTTCCAGAGATAACAATGTTACTTATGTTGAAAAAGCTATCCTTGTGTGACTAGGCCTGGATATCAGTATACAGTTTGGATGACCAAAGCGGTTATGTCTTTTAAATATAAAAATAGACTCTTTCCCTTTAGGGTTAATGGGTCTTCGTGCATCTGATAAACTGAATTCCTTACACAGTTTTTAGTGCTTGAGTGGGTTGAAAGTAGCTAGGTTGTTTGCCGCCACTTCTATTAATATAATTATCTAATCCGGCATTCAGATCTTCTCCTAGTATTATGTTTGGAACACCTAATGATGCTATTTTGCTAGCCAGATGAGCAAAAAAAATCTACTTGACCATCATTAGGTGCATATACATGTAAGCAATAATATCCTCCAGAGTGGGCAGTACTGGGAAATACCAGACCACCCAGGGCATAATGAGGCTGGATGCCACACTTGGAGAGCCTTATAGCCCCTGGAAGGTCCAGTATTTCCCAATACTGTCCATCTTGGAAGGTATTATTGCACTTAGAAAATGGACCATAAGTAACATTTTTAATAAAATAAAATGAAGTATTAAAAAGAAGTCTAACACGTGTTTAAAAAGATTCAGAATATGTGTAATGTGCAATGCTTGCCAGTAGAGGGCACTGATGTTTAGGAGACTGAGTGCATAACAGCCACAGGGTTTCATGGGACTTGCAATTCTATGCAACTAAGATATGGAAGGAATGGGAGGCCCTAGGGATTCCAACATTGGTAGTGGTGGTTGCGGTGGAGCTGGAACCGTTTTTTTTTTTAAATGGAAGAGAAACCCTCGGGGCAACTAACTAGCACTTACCTCTACTGATGGCTACATCAAAAAAGGTACTGTATTCTTCTAATCATCTTACCCTGTGGTTTCGTCCACACTAGTATCACCTCTGTACCTATGCCATTGCATTGTTGTGTATCATACGACTCACATTGTATTTTTTATGCTTGCCACTAGGTAAAGTATTTTGATATGATACAGGGCTCTGAGAGGTGTGTCACAGTGATCCAATGCAGGAGAGTCTACAAGAACCATTAAAGAACTGAGAAACTCACCAAAAATTCACTCTAATCTAGACTAAGTCTACCTGTGAACCAAAGACAGTGCTTCAAAAATCGAAATAAATAAACAGACTTTGAAAAACTGAGAAAAATAAAACTCTTCAGGTAAAGTGAAGGAGAGCTCTCTGGAGACATCTTACTGAGGCAAGCAGAGTAAAGAATCTAACAGTTGCAGAAAGTGCAACCAGGGATAATGGTTTGAAAGCCGAGCTCAAACCTAGAATTCCACCATTTACATAGATTCTATTAACCATTTTGGCTCTGGGGCAGTCCTATGGTGAGACCATACTGCATTTGTCAGAATGCAGTAAGATTTCCTGGAGTTTGATTCAGCCTGTCTGATAATGGCACTGCTGAGGCATGAAGTGCATGGACTTCAAAACATTGTGCCGACAGACACATTAATAAATCAGCTTCTTCAGCAAGCACAGCTGATCTCATTCTCTCTGTGTCAGAGCAGGGAAAGGTTAATGTCTGTCATACAATGGCTTATCTTTTGCCATGCACATTCTTTTCATTAAGTTCCAGCTTTCTTCCAGCTAGGCTGCTTCTGTCCTGAATTCAAGCACTGCAGGTTTTTTAGAATCAGGATTTCAGGCAACATATAAAGTCTTTACAAAGCACCCTCTGCACTTCATTTATATCAACAGCCAGCAAACATGCTTGCCACTTTATGATCGCTAAAGCACTATAAGCACTGTCTTAAGCAGTTTTTCTTATTCATATGCATATCAAGCATTTTATTCAGCACAGCAGGCACTTTGGACAGCACATATAGACCACATATGGACATAAAAGGAAAAAAATGTAAGAGAAAGAACAGTGAGAGGGGAGAATACCTAGGTAGGTGGACAATTTACAGAGGCATAAAACAGGAAATAAATAGGATAGGAAAATGGCACTTCTGCAGCAGACTACTATATACTGTAATACTGATTTTTAACTTATAACTTATATGTGTAGTATATTGCTATAGTTTTTTTTTACTTTATATATGGAACAATTGTCTGACTTATGGACCTCCTTGTAAATTAATTGTATTACTTAATGGAGTTCGATCCTGTTCATATTGTATATGAATAAACTATTACCATACTATACTAAGATAGAAAAGGGAAGAGGTTAGAAAAATATGTCCCTGGGTGCTCCAATTATTCCTAACGTAGAGCACAGCTCTACCACAGCCTGCAGTTCAGTTTTATGATGTTCTCACACCAGATTGGTGGGATTAGAAGCCACATTCCTTTCTGAAGTCACCCAAGTACACCAGACTACACAAGCACTGCTGCAGAGGAACCTCTACATCGAGAGCCCATCCTCCACTCCAAGCAGAGAATGGTGAAAACTATATTTTTTATTCTTTTAAATTCTCTTCAGTTTGCCAGTTGTTGCCCTACCATAATTGCCCCCCCCCCAGGTCTAACCCTTAGTCTTCCGGCATGGTCTGGGATCTGCACCTTGACCTGGTATAACATTAATATCAAACGGCAAGCATCTGGCATTGACAAATGCTTGTTTTTCAAGTATATTCTATTGTATGTAGTTGCTTGCTCCTCTGTACCGATTCTGCACCCCGATTCCCTTGTATCACCACAGTACCTTGTGCCTTTGCATTGTTGTGTATACTATTGTATCACAGTGTTCCTCCCACTTATTTCTATACCCTTAATATATCTCTCCCCTGTGAGCTCGATCACTGCCTTGTTCAGGCAGGATCCATTGCGCAGGGTGGGCAACAACTTTACCCCCTTTCCCCTGTTTCTCCATTTTCTGCACCCCCCTCAGTCACTGCTAGATCACTGCCTTGTGCAGGCAGGGTCACCCAGCACACTGGTAGGGTACTACCGATCCCCAACATAGCTGACCTCTGCTCAGGCTCACATGCCTACTTCCCACCACTCCTATTTCCCCTCTGATCGTGCTCCTCCTTGTCCCCTAATCTCCTGCCTCCTAAAGTTTTCCTCCCCCTTCTTTCTCTACCCTTAATCTACCTCCCTCCTGTAAGCTGGATCACTGCCTTGTGCAGGCAGGATCCATAGCACATGGTGGGCAAAACTTTACCCCCTTTCCCCTAGCTCTTCTTTTACTGCACCCCCTCAGTCACTGCTAGATCACTGCCTTGTGCAGGCAGCATCACCCAGCACACTGGTGGGGTACTACCCCGCTGCTATAGTTGACCTCTGCTACCCCTTCCGACAACATCCCTCCCCCAACACCCCCCCATCTCGCATCACTATATATAAATAACTCTCATCGCCTATAACCAGTGTCCTACCAGTAGGGCTGTCCACCGCTCTGCTCAGATAGGGATAATAAGACACTGTTGAATTTCAACTCCCCCCCTTTCCCCCTTGGATACTCCCCACCTACAATATCTCTCTCTCTCATTCACCCTGCCACATTCTACCTCTCCTCTCTTCCTACCACCCTTTTGGTTAACGTAGCCTAACATTGGCCTACCCTATATGCAATTAAGCACTTATAATCCACACCTATACCCCTCTTATATGCACTTTAGTCCACCCTGTTGTCTCTGTTTGCCTCGCAAATCATGTTCTGTCTGTGTCTCTCCATAAATTTCCTTTTCTTCTTCCATTCTACCCTCTGCAATTTTTCATTCCCTCCTTCCATTCTTCCTCTCTTTACTTCAATCACTGTAAATCTTGAATATCTATGTTACATTAATGGCTACTAATTACTATTGGGTCACCTTACTAACATGCTAAAATGCCAGCAGGGGAGGCCTAATGATCTTTTGTGTCTGCTTGATAGTCAGCCCCCATACTGGGCACCAACGTTGCTGTCCCTCCCAACCCTTGGGTTTTTCTGTCCCCATTCCAAGATGTTCCCCTTGTATTGGATTTCGTCAGCTTCATCCTCCCCCTATTCCTGTCCCAGCCCCTTTTAAACTTCTCCACAGTCTCTGCCTCCACCAGTCCCTTGGGCAGTACATTTCATGGTTTCACCACCCTCTTAGTGAAGTAACACCTCTTCCTCTCTCCCTCCTGAGTCTCTCCCCTCTAGCTTGTACCTGTGTCCTCTAGTTGCCCCCCTTTCCTTTGCAGCACCCCAACTGAGCCTCCCTTATTTATCCCCTTTATGTACTTAAAGGCCTCTATCATGTCCCCCGTCCCTCCTCTCCTCCAGTGTGTACATGTTGAGCTCCTCGACCCTCTTTCCATAGGTCCTTCCCCCAAGCCCCAGATCATTTTCATTGCCCTCCTTTGTACCTTCTCCAGGAGTGCAATGTCCCTTTTTAAGTGTGGTCTCCAAAACTGCACACAGTACTCGAGGTGCAGTTTAACCAAGCAGTTATAGAGAGGGAGGATCACTTCCCTCCTTCTGGAGGTTATCTCCCTAGTGATGCATCCCAGCATCCTATTGGCTTTTGCTGCTGCCCTCCTACAAGTCTCAGAGTTATTCATTCTGACATCTACCACCACCCCAGGTCCCTCTCACCCTTCGAGACTTGCAGTGTGTCTCCCCCCAGGGTATACCCTCACCCCAAATTTCTGACCCCCAGGTGCAGAACTCTGCATTTCCCTGCATTGAACTTTAGTTTCCACTTTCTTGACCACTTTTCCAGAGCCTCCAGAGCAGGGTCATTCTCCCTTCCTCTCCATCCACCACCGCTCCCAGTTTTGAGTCATCCACAAAGAGACTCATTTTGCTTCTGATACCCTTCCTTATGTCAGAGACATAGGCGTTAAACAGGAGGGGCCCTAGCACTGATCCCTGGGGAATGCCACTAATGACTCTCCTTGGAGATGAGACTAGCCCCCCAATAACCACCCTCTGAGTATGCTCCAAGAGCCAATTTCCTGTCCATCTAATCATGTGCTTCCCCACTCCCATTTCCCCCAGCTTAGCCAGCAGGCCACCATGGGGTATCAAATCCAATGTCTTGCTGAAGTCTAGAAAGAGGATGTCCACTGGCCTATCCTGGTCCAGGACACTCATCACCCAGTCATAGAATTACACAGGGTTTGTCTGATGCGATCTTCCCAGGATGAAGCCATGCTGTCTATTGTTCAGGTACCCCATTTGTTCCAGTATCCCCCTAGCCTTTCCTTGACAATACCCTCCATCACCTTGCCCACCACCGACATCAGGCTAATGGGCCTGTAGTTCCCCACCTCCTTTCTTGATCCTCCCTTGTGGATAGGCATGATATGGGCCACCCTCCAGTCTTGGGGTACCCACCCCATTCTCAGAGAGATGTTAAAAAGCTATGCCAAGGGGGCTGTCGGGACATCCGACCGCTCCTTCAGCACCCTGGGATGTATTCCATCCGGCCCTGGTGCTTTTTCCATCCAAAGGGATTGGAGGGCTTCCCTCACTCTCTCTCTACTGGGATTTCAACCTCCATGTCCTCCCCCTTTGCTCCCTGTACTGCCCTCCCCCACCTGATGGTGCTGGCCCTTCCTTCTCCCTAGACATGACCAGACTCCTGATCTCTAAGGGTCCCATCCCTCCCACCGGTTCACTCTCTCCCCCCAAAAGACGTAGCCCCCCCCATCCTCCCTGGTGAAAACTGAGGCAAAGTATTTGTTTAGTACTTCGGCCTGCTCTCCCACATCCTGTGCCCATCCCCCACTGATCTAATCTTGCTGATCTGCCCCTCACCTTCCTTTTTCTCCAATGTATCTAAGAACCCTTGTCCCCCCTCCTGATCTCCTGGCCAAGCTCTGCTCCTTCCTCACCTTAGCTGCTCTCACCACTCTGGTGACCCTCCTGGCCATCAGTTCCTACCCCCCAATCCCTTTCACTCCTTGAGCACTTGAAGCACCTATAGGCCACCTTCTTTTCCCTCACCACCTCCTGAACCTCCCGGATCCACCAACAGGGTTTTCTGGCCTTACTGAATTTGTGCCTCTCTCTTGCACAGGACCTAGTAGCCTCCTGTACCCCCTCCTAATGTTCTTCCACCTACTGTCAGCATCCATGTCTGGCCTTAACCTGTCTAAATGACCCTTAAGGATATTTCACATCCCCCTAAAATCCACACCCTTAAAGTCAATTACCACCATCTTTGTGCGGCTTTCCTTCCCCCAACCCCAGGTCCAGAAGAAACCAAATTGTGGCATGGTCACTCCCCACCAACGGGTCCCTCACCTCCAGGCCCCTAATCTGGTCACTGTCCGCCAGGACTACGTCTAGTGTCCTGGCCTCCCTAGTCGGCTCCCCTACCTGCTGGGTCAGGAATGCATTCTTTAAGACATCCAGCAGCCTCTGCTCCTTGGCAACTGGAGACGTCATAGTCCCCCAGTCTGTTCCTGGCACGTTTAGGTCCCCCATCACCACTACCTTTCCCTTGCACAATCTACAGTGACCCACAGCATGAGCCACTAAACTCTTTCAGAGCCTCCACCAGTGTGGAGGGTCTGTATACTACCCCTATTTTTACTCTCTTACTCCCCTGCATTACCCAGATGACCCAAATGGCCTCCACATTCCCCTCTACCTTCTCCATCCCTCCTATAGCGATGCCATTTCTGACTATCAGTGCTACCCCAAATTATCCCCCCCAGTCCTTCCTGAGCATAGCGTAGCCCTCCATATTAGGTCCCATTCATGCCCTTAGGTGGCCCAGGTCTCAGTGACAGCTGCCACATCAACTGCCCCCTCAACTAGCATCGCCTGGAGCTCAGGCATCTTATTTCCTAAGCTCCTGGCATTTATCAGGACCACCCTCCATCCCTTTCCCTTCCCCCCATTTCCCCTTGTGCTCCCATTTGGCCGCATGTCCCCCCTCCCCTGCACCCTACCTGTTGGCCTTTTTCTGTATCCTTTCAGCCCCTTAGGGGAGTGGAGACTGAGTCCCTCTTTTATCGTACCCCCTGCAACAGCTCCTTCTTTGATCTCTCCACCTTCACAAGTTTGAATTCCACCTTTCACTGTTGAACCCAGCTAGTTTCAGTGTTAGTATTCCCCTCCCCTCCAAACTGAGGTGGAGCCTGTCCCTAGCATACAGCCCCTTATCCTCCCAGGTTGCCCCCCAGTCCCCCACAAGGCCATATCCCCCTAGCCTCACACCACTCCCTGAGCCACTGATTAATCACCCTAATTTTCTGCTTGTTCTCCCCACTAGCCCTCGGCACTGGCAGGATTTCCGAGAAGGAGACTGAGCAACCTATGGAATGGCAAACCCTGGCTAACTCCCGAAATATTGCCTGTATCTAATTCACTATTTCCATTTATCTCATTTGTACCCAGGTTCACCAGTATGTCTGGGGACCCTCCACATTCCCTTGCCAGTGGATATACCTCGTGCTTGGCCTTGTTCACCGTCAGCCCAGGGTGACATTTGGCTCTTACTGGACAGGTTTTACCCTCACCTTCCCACTGGATACCTCTGATCATGGAATCCCCCAACAGCAGCACTCTAACCTACCTCTTGCCACCTTGCTCACCCCACAGGTTTCCCCTCCTTCCATGCCCATCCTCACTGTTTCTACCAGCCTCTCTCCTCCCCCTCAGCTGGCTCCTCGCACCTCTCACAATCTTGGTGTCAGATGTAGCCTCCCTATTTTCTCTGGCCACCCCCTCTACTCCAGTCTTGGGCATTCACCCAACCCGAGTATCCTTTTTTGTATCACTCTCTCACATGTCACCGCCCTTGACTGAGTCATCCGCCCTATCTGTTGGCCTAGCTTGGTTGTTACTCCCTTCCGACCCGTCCTCGTTCAGTGCCCCCCTACCTACCATGAGCTCTGGCCCGTACCCTCAGTTCCACCAATTTCTGCAGCTACCTTCTTATTCACCTGATCCTTCTCATTGCCCTGCCCCCCACCTCCATTTCCTCTGCCCGGCTGGGGTCCCCCCATCTCCCACTTTCTCACCCACCATGCCCCCCCGCTCCTCTTGATTTCCTGGTCCCTACCTCTTGCCCCCTTCTCCTTTCCTATCCATCCCTGCTGCATCCTCTCCCCAACACTCCCCTACACTACTACCAGATATAGAGGGTCAAAACAATTTGTGAGCCTAAGACCAGACCCCAGTACCCCCTGTCATTCCCCCCTCTCAGTTCCTCTGGAGCAACCCCAGTCGCATGCCTGCTTCTTTGAAAGTTTTACCTTTTGGACCCGTCCTTGGGGTCCCCTAGTACCCTCCTTAATGCCTCTCTCTATGCCGGAGGTTCAGTACCTGGTGCATCTACGTAGGCAACCCCTTGCCCCCTACTTCTCCAATCCCTCCCATGTCCCCCAAAATCCCCCAGCTGCCTTCTAATCCCCTCCACCTCCTCCCTATGCTGTGCCAGCTGGTAGCACACTGGGCAACCCCCAATCTTCCAAGCCCAGTCAAGTACCATGGCCGCCCCACACCCTTTGCACCCAACCACCCTCCATGCCCACTCTAGTGACATGTAGTCCCTTACACATCTTCATCATCTTAGTAGGTTTATAGGACAAAAGGCCCCCCATGTAATGCAAAAACAATCCCACCGGGACCCCCAGTGATCAGAGCCACAAGTGGCTATACAGTTTTCAGAACTCCCAGTTAATATACTTAACAATTCCTCACACAACATGCAAGGTGTTAGTCCAAAAATTGAGTTTCTCCAAGGACCAAGGCCACAGGCTATTAGTCCAGCCCACTCCTGTCTAGACACCTCTCCCTCTGACTATTTAATAGAGGTCAGGGCCGGGGTGGAGGGGAGGGAAACAATTACAGCTCCTTCGGTGCAACAGTATGGGTGAAGGCAGCTGGGTTTTCCCATTTATAGCCCAGCCGTAAGCTCAAATCAGGCACCCTGCCCTCTGATTGGGCCTCTGTCCTCGCCAAACTGTTTCCTCCCAGCAGCCACTCTCACTACAGCCCTGGCCCTCTGCCATTGCAGCCACTGGGAAAAGGTTGCCCTGGTGCCCTTCCCTGCTGCCGATGCAGCCAGCAGATCTCCCTGGTAGGTGCTATTTCCTTCCACCGCCGATGCGGCCACCAGTGTGCTCTCTCCCACCGCTGCTCCTCTTTCTCCCTCTGCTGATGTCGTCTCCGGTGCTCTCTCCATGCTGCCGATGTGGCCAGCCATTGCCCCTGCTCCTCCGCCGTCGATGCGAACCCCAGATTCAGCTCCTCCGGTGATACAGCTCCTCTGGTGCAACAGTACAGGTGAAAGCAGCTGGGCTTTCCCCTTTATAGCCCAGCCATGAGCTCAAATCAGGTGCCCTGACTTCTGATTGGGCCTCTGACCTTGCCAAGCTGTTTTCTCCCAGCAGCCCCTCTCGCTCCAGCCCTGGCTCACAGCCATTGCAGCCAACGGGAAAAGATTGCCCTGGTGCACTTTTCTGCTGCTGATACAGCCAGCAGATCTCCGTGGTAGGTGCCATCTCCTTCTGCTGCCGATGCGGTCACCAGTGTGCGCTCCTCCCCACTGCTGCTCCTCCACCTTCTGCAGCCAATGCGGTCTCTGGCGCTCTCTCCACATCGATGCAGCCAGAAATTGCCCAAGCTCCTATGCCACTGATGCGGACCCCAGATTCAGTTCCTCTGGTGATACAGCTCCTCCGGTGCAACAGAACCTTACCATCTACTGCTAAATACTGTTGCCAAGTTATAATATGTGTTCCAGTGTTATCAACTGTCAACAACTGTTGCCAATTTGCTATATGTGTCTTCTTATCTGCTATACTTAACTGTTGTATTGTTAACCAATGTTATCCACCTGTAATCCCTCCTGCTCTCATTGTATGCAAGTAACCAAATTATTGTATAACACATTATGATCGCGCAACCAAATTTCCACGCGGCTGTGCTACCAGACTTTTTAGCGTAAATTATTATTAGTGCAATTACGGTGCTCAGGAAAACCCAGAAGTCAGCTGTCAGTTGCTTGGAGTCTACAAATTGCTATGAACGAATGGCGACTTTAATTTTACTGTACTTCAAGCTAACAAGATATCACTTCTTTCCTGCTTACAAGAAATACTTCGGTTAAGAGGGACTTTTCAGGAGCACAGCTTAATGCAGAAACCCTGAGCCAATCTGCTTCGGTCCTCCTACAAGTTGCTGAGTCTGTTGTCGGTGAGCTGTCTAGTGAGTTGTCCAGTCCGCCAGCTAAAATGCGCAGGACAGAGTATGGCAGGTACAGTGCAGCTATCCATTTTGAAATTGGGAGACATGCTGTTGAGAATGGTGTAATGAATGCCGTTCGTTACTATAATAAGAAATACCAGAGCACCATTAACGAAAGCACTGTGAGAGGTTTCAAGAAAGACTACCTATCTGAGCTCAGCAAAACCCAATAAAGTTTATGCTTTTAAGTCCATGAAGTAAAGGCAATCTAGCAAGCAGTAGTACTCATAAGCACACCAATGAAAACCCCTTCCACCTCCTACACAGCAATAAAAGTGAAGCGCTAACTCCAACACAACACAATTGCCGCTGTGAAGCGTTAACACAATCAGCAGAATGAACCCTTACACAGGTAGGAGGTAGGAGCACACCGATCACCACGCTATCTCGTTAGTGTATGTTAAACCATACTGGTATGAGCACATTTTTCTACTCGCTATCCCTATGCAATGACAATGAACCCCTTACACAGGTAGAAGGTAGGAGCTCACTGTCTGAGATCGGCATTCTGATCACTACGCTTCCTCGCTATCTCGCTACTGAAAGTTAAATAATAATCGCTTTCATTAAATATTCACGTGCTGATACCGATCTGCGGATAGCGCGTAAATTAATTAACCGCTAAAATAAGGGGTTATACAGTATATTCCAACATTGTAACATTTTCTGTATTCTATCCCATTGTTCCCTACCCCCCAGGTTGCATCGGGAGACGAGCAACTTGTTGCTTAGCGTGCCTTCCTGGTGAAACATTTCAATAAATAAATATTGTATTTTTCTGCATACCAAATGTATGTAATTGCTCATGTTACACTGTACACATGTGTACCGCTATTCCCTTACCCCAGGACACATCTATAAATGAGTTCAGTATTTCTACCTGATGAAACTCTTAAATAAATAAATAAATAAAGAAACAAATAAATAAATAAATAAACAAATTTAATAAATAAATAAAAACTAAGTGTCACATTTCACTGCAATGTAAGCTCTTTAATCAGAAAAGACGTCTGCACCTGGCTGGGGTGCCGAGACATAGAAACAAAGAAACAGAATTTGATGGCAGATAAGGACCACCTGGCCCACCTAGTCTGCCCATTTCCTTACCTACAGGACAGGCCACAGATCCTAGTTAACCAACAGCCTATTTCTTCCTACCCCCCCCCCCACTAGAATTGCCTTATGACTGTCCCATGCATTCTTGAATTCCCCCAACTGTTTTTGACTACACAGCCACTTCAGGAAGGCTGTTCCATGCATCCACAACACTCCATGAAAAAATACTTCCTCACATTGCCTCTGAGCCATCCCCCCTCTATCTTCAAATTGTGCTCCCTTGTTCTTGCAAATCACTTTTTCTGAAATATGCTACCCTCTTGGACTTTGTTGATTCCCTTGAGATACTTGAAAGTTTCTATCATGTCCCCTCTCTCCCTCCTTTCCTCAAGGGGATACATATTAAGCTCCTTTAGTCTCTCTTCGTATGCCTTCTGGTGCAGACCCTACATCATTTTGGTTTCCCTCCTCTGGACAGCCTCCACTCTATCTATGTCCTTGCGGAGATGGGGTCTCCAGAACTGCACGCAGTACTCCAGATGGGGTCTCACCAACTGTCTGTACAGAGGGATAACAACTTCCTGTTTTCTATTGCTGATGCCTCTCCTTATGCATCCCCATATCCCCCCAGCCCTTCTTACTGCCTTCTCACATTGCTTGCTCACCTTTAGGTCATCTAATATAGCTACCCCCAGGTCCCTTTCCATTTTTGTTGTTGTCAGTATCTTACCCCCCACTGTGTACTCTTCCCCTGGGTTTTTGTCCCCCAGGTCCATTACTTTGCATTTCTTTGCACTGAATCTAAGCTGCCATACATTTGACCATTCCTTCAACCTTGCCATGTCCCTTCTCACCCTTTACACCCCACCTTGTGTATCAACCTTGTTGCAGATCTTAGTGTTGTCTGGAAAGATACATACTTTTCCTTCCAGTTCCTCTGCAATGTCACTTATAAAGACATTAAAAAGGACTGGTCCCAGTACTGAACCTTGTGATACCCCACTAGTAACCCCCCTTTCTTCACTGTGGACTCCGTTTACTATTACCCTCTGTGTCCTGTTGTCCAGCAAATGTTTTACCCAATTTACCACCCTGGGACCCACTCTCAGGCAGGCTAATTTGTTTATTAATCTTTTGTGTGGGACTGTGTCAAATGCCTTGCTAAAGTCTATGTAGGTCATGTCCACAGCCCCTCCCTGCTCTACTACATTGGTCACCCAGTCAAAGAAATTGATTAGATTCGTCTGACATGACCTTCCCACTATGAATCCATGCTGCCTTGGGTCCTGTGCCCCACTGGCCTCTAGGTACTGAACAATTCTTTCCTTCAGAAATGATTCCATCATTTTCCCTACCACTGAGGTCAAATGGACAGGTTTGTAGTTTCCTACCTCTGTCTTGCTCCGACTTTTGTGAAGGGGAATCACATCTGCCTTCCTTCAGTCCTCAGGTACCACACCATCCTCCCATGATTTGTTAAAAAGGGTAGTCAGTGGTGTTACTAGTTCTCCCCTTAGTTCTTTTAGAATTCTGGGGTGAATTCCATCAGGCTCCGTTGTTTTGTCCACCTTCAGTTTTAGGAGTTCTTTCAGAACCCTTTCTTTTGTGAAAGGACTGATATCAACCCCACTGTATAGAGTGCTTCTATTGACTGGATTAGCTACCTCCCCCTCCTCTTCCTTTGTGAATACTGAGCAGAAGTATTCATTCAGTATCCCTGCTTTTTCACTGTCCCTCTCTGCCCACTCACCTTCCCCTCTATACAGCCTCAGTATATCTCCCTTTGTTTTTCTTCACATCCTAATGTACCTTTTCCTCAGTTTGGCCTTTGCTATTGTGACTGCCTTCCCTGCTTCCTTCTGCTTTAACTGTCACAGTTCTCTGTCCTACTCCTTCTGTGTTTCCTTATACTTCCTGAATGCATTCTTTTTCTCCCTCACCTTCCCCACCACCTCTTTTGAGAACCATAGTGTTTTTTTCTTTCATTTTGATCTGTTTATTTGCTTCACACAAAGGCTTGTTGCCTCTGTGATGACAGTTTTGATGTTTCCCCCATTGTTGCTCCACCCCTCCTTCTTGCCTGCTTGCTAGCGCATTTCTGAGGCATTTTGACAAAATCAGCCCTCCTGAAGTCCAGTACCTTCACTTTTGTATGGCTTGATTCTACAGCTGAGTTTATCATGAACCACACTGTTTGGTGGTCACTTGTTTCCAGATGTCTGAGGCATGCCTCCTGTAGGGCATTAAGGATTGCCCTGCTCTTGGATGTGCCTGCAGCAAAGGTACTTCAGTTAACATCTGGCATATTCAGGTCCCCCATCAGCAATATCTCCCCTTTCTCTGCCATCCTAAGGATGCCTTCTATCATTTCCTTGTCCATTTCCTCCCCCGAGACAGGGGTCTGTATACAACCCCTGTGCAGATTGTGGTGCCATTTCCAGTCTCCAGGGTGACCTACAGTGCCTTCTCTCCTCCCTGTTTACTCTTTAGTTCCATTGCTTTGATCCCTTCCCTTATGTGGAGAGCTACTCCTCCTCCTCTTCTACCCTCCCTGTCCCTCCTGTAGATTGTGTACCCTGGTATGTTGACATTCTAGTCATAGTTCTCTGTGTACTATGTCCAAATCTCCACTGAATTAAAGTCTCGCACTGACCACCTATGTAAAGCTACTCACACCATCTGCATGTGCAAAAGTTCCTTTATTGAAGTGCAAGTAGATCACTACTCCACACACTTGCAGATAGTGTGTGAAGCTTTACTTAGGTGGTGAGTGCGAGACTTTCATTCAGTGGCATGTAAGCTCTTTCTTTATACGAGTATATATATATATATTTTTCTTGTTACAACTTTTGTTTATCTTCCTCGGTGGGCTGCCTGGTCATGTGCCAATTTTACCAGTCTCTCAGAGTTGTTTGGGCACTTGCAGCACCATGAGCACCCTGGAAGAACCCCAGAACCAGCCTGGAGGCTTCATCCTTGGGTGGCCCCTGACATTTCCTCTGTTTTTCTCCCCTTGGTAGGTCCTACATCCGAGACCCCAGAAACAGTGACGCATGCGCGTTAAGGTGCACATGCACATGCAGCTCCAGTACCAGTCTCTTCCACCCTCCCTCAGTCTATTGCTGGTACTCCTCAGAGTGACACAGTTCTATGGCCTCCACCAGGGGGTGACCAAGCTCTAAGGAGACCAAGTTCTCCCTCCCAAGGCAGACAGCAGCCAGCTGGCAGCTGCTCACATCATCTTCCTTCCCACACCCGTCGACCTCCGATGACCCAGGCTCATTCCCAAACCTGGGTTGCTGGCATGGCGTGAGGTGTGGCAGCCAGCGCTTTAACCCTCTGCACCACCGGGCCGGCTAATACAAGTATTTATTTGCTGTTATTCTGTGCAGGAGGTTTGAGAGAGGAGCGCGGTCCCAGAGCGCCGTGACAGAAGACAGAAGTGGGAGTTGACTGAAATGGCTGCAGGAGATGAAGTCACGCTGGTGGCAACTGGCACATGTGAGAGGGGTTGGGGGATCATAGGTTGGGAGTTGTGGTTGCATTGGAGTCGAGTCTGTTAAAAAAGTAAATAATTAAAAAAAGTTTCTTGTCTGCGTTGTGCTGCTGTTTTAAAGTTGATGGTTTGAATAAAGGCAGTGTTAGGGAGTGTCTCACTTTTGGGTGGGGGGGCTGCCCTGCTCAGTGGTCAGCTTAACGAGTGGAAAAAAAATGGCATCTATTTGATTTTCATTTTGTTTCTGGCACAAGGACACCAGTTTGCTTTTGCAGCATGATGTTTGCACTTGTTTTCAGAGGGCTCTATTGAAAAATAGATGCCCACTTCAACCATGTTGTCAGCCAATCAGCTTTCAAGATTTTTCTATGCCATTTTCTAATAACCAATAAAATAGTTTGTCCCTCCATGCAAGCTTTAATAATTACATATTTCCCTTCCAAATATTTGTCAACCAATTCAGTTGTTATGGCCAGACATTTGTGCAGCAGAATACAGATCCCCCTGCTTTTTGAATTATATGAGTTACCCATGACCACCCCCACCCAAGATCTCTTAAGTTTCAGGGTTTCTTTCTCTGTGAGATTTATCTCCTGTAAAAAGGCTACATCTGTTTTAAGGGATCTTAAGTATGCAAGAACTTTAGTGCGTTTAACAGGGTTATGATACCCATTAATATTCCAGAGACAAGTTTCAGAATGTTAGCTACTGTATGAACTGGAACCAAGTTATATTGAATTTCCTGAAAGCGATGATATAACATATTCTTGCTGAGGAAGGTGAAAGGGTTAACATTACATTGGATGAAAAGCTTGGTACTAGTGATTTTAACAATTTTTTAAATAGAACACCATTCGCTGAACCTCAGTATAAGGAAACCAGATAAAAACATCATAAGAATGGAGAAAATAGTTACACACATGTATCTATTAAGGACCGAATGAAGAATGTTTCCTGCAAGTCAACTATTAACTATTTATTATTCTTAACTAAATAAATAACTAAATAACAATTAAAATGTAACCTTTTAGCAACTACTAAGCTAAAATACTATACAACAGAGTAGACTAGATATCCACCGCATCGGCAAAGGCCCTACCTAGATGCAAATATCTACAACATGCAACACACTGTGGAGATAAGATGTTGTAGTAATCTATGTCTTACTATATTTTGTGACTCTTCAGTGATAAAACTACTGCATCAAAAGAAACCCATGTTACACTTATAAGTAAGCAACCTACATAAACTACAACTGTTCTAAGCTCTATCCAAAACTCGGTGCTCTTTACAGCAGCAGAGATGCACTCTCCATCCCTGTCTGCCACATTCTACTCACAAAAACAGTCCTATCCCTCTTTGACTATGCTGAAGTCATCTGCGGGTCTGCTCCCACCTCTACCCTTTCAAGACTAGACTCTTTATTCAATTACTTTTAATGCTTCACCTTAAATGTCCCTCCTAGGACCCACTACTGCAACCTTTACTCCTCTCTCTATCACTCCCCAACATCCTCTCGTTGCCTCCACTACACTTCCATCATCACAGCAAAATACTGGTTTGGTTCTGTCATCCCTTACCTCACCTCCCTCCTTTCCCCTATCTCCCACACCTCCAATCACCTTCGCTCTAGAGACTATCACACTTTCTCCCTTCCCCATCCCCACTCTAACTCTAGGATGGCTGCCTTCTCCTACCATTTCCCCCACATCTGGAACTCCCTTCCAAGGCACTCCGTATGCTACCCCCACTAAAGCTCCTTAAACGTGCCCTCTCCCACTCTTCACCTCTCCCTGTTTCTGCCACCAGCTAAGCTGAATCCCCTACTATCTGCTCAGACTGCTAATGACATACTACATCAGCTTTTAGCAAACAGAGCCCAACTAAGTGTTCTTGCCATATACAATGCATTGTTATCACATGTGTAAACCAAAAAAAAGATGTCTATAATCCACAGAGGTTATCTTTTATTAACTCTTGTTATAAATGTGTAAACTGTACTATACCTAGGTTACCTGAATTCAGCCTTACAGCAAGTGGAACTCTATACTTTACTGCTGGCTTTAGTAACCAGCTGGATTTTTACTTTATCTTATTCTATTTTTGTATCCCTGTCTCCTCTTTCCCTTCCCACGGGTTGCGCATGGAAACGAGCTTCGGCTCAGTGTGCCTCTCCCAGTTACCAAACTTTAAATAAATAAATTATTAAATAAGCAGGCCTGTTCACACCTGACAAATAGTACATGGATCAGGACCCTTACATGAAGGCACAAAGGAGGCAGTTATATTACTAAGCATCATCACAGCACGATCCACATCCTATTCTCTTCTGATCATTATTGGCTACTGTAAGATTATGTTCTCCATATTCAGAGTAAACATATAGGTGTGCGTCATGAAGGTTCTCTTATTGGTTAAACTGGACCAAGAAAAGGCTTACAAAACTGCATGTATGGAGGTAGCAATCAGCTACCCCTTTTCCAGAGTCCTGACTGGTAGCTCATAGACTTACTTTCTTACATTAGTATTGTTTTATTTTATATGGTCTGCATGAATCAGTCAGACTACTCCTACTTCCCCCATAGTGCACTTGATTTCTAAAATGTATTATATGTTATACAATTGGGTATGGAAATCCTGTAACCTCATTGGTCAAAACACATCTCATGACCGTGGTATATCCTGTAATAACCCACAGCTGAGAAATGGCATTTATAAAAAACATACTTAAACACATTAAAAATTTGTTTTACACATGGGTCCATTGTATAACCACAATAAGGCACTCCAGGATGTGGGTTATTGGGGGATTTACCCACTTCTTGTGTGGTTAAGTCACTCGGCTGCGCCTCGTGACACACCACACAAGGCATGGGTACATCCCCCAATAACCCACACCTTGTTGTGCCTTATTGCTTAAATGGGCAAAAAATCTCACAATCTGATTGGTTAACTGGCACCTCCCAGCCGTGGTAAATTTTGACATTACCCATGGGAAGAGGTGCCAGCCAGCCACACATTTTAAAATCACTCTGGTCCCCTAAGCAGAGATGAAAAAACACTATCTTGAAAGCAACAGTAAATCTCAATCCGATTGCAGCCCCTGAGCAGTGCGCATGCCACCACGGAAAAAGTAAACACAGTACTTTAATAATGGTTGGTCCTTCCCGCCTCTTGGTCATGTGACACTCGCTTCCTCTCTCCAGCCTCTGCAGCAGTCATTCCACACTCCTCCATCTAACCTCCATAACTCTGCCGTTACTGACCTGGTTTGCATATGCCAGTCCCTTGGTCTTTAATTTATACATCATTACACACAAATACAAATTTTAAAAAATAAAATAAAAGAGTTTCCAGTACCGTTCACTTGCTACTCAGCAGGCTGTCGTGCATGTGCAGAGTGGGCAAAAACAGAGCCAGTGCTTCCTGCTTGAAATGGGTGGAGAACAAACTTTAAAAACTGCCCCAGCTCCTAAAAACAAAAACAGAGCTAGGACACAGTGAACTCAGTTCTGGAAAATCAAAGAATCAAACCCAGGACTGCTGGATGAAGCTCATGTACAGCTTGTTACTCTAACCTCTAAGCTATACTGCCATCCCCTGAGCAACACCGCACTATTTTTTCTGGCACAGCAATAAAGGCACTAAAAGTCATATACAATGGGGAAAAAAACTTCTTCTGGATTTTTTTTTATGTCACAAAAGAGGTAGACATTGTATAACAGCAATAAACCATGACAGATTGTGGGCGATGCTGGGATTTACCCATACATGGCATGGTTTAGTCACTCGGCCCGCGGCCTCGTGACCGAACCACGTCAAGCGTGGGTAAACCCATCATTACCCACACTCTGTTGTGGTTTATTGCTTAATTAAGGCACTTATTGCCTGAAGGTAGTACCTTTGGAACCTCCCAGGGTATACAATGTAGCACCTGATAACCTACCATAAGCTATAGGTAGCCAGATAAACCGATCTAACCTTGGTTTGGAACATAGATATTGTCAACTGTAATTGAGGAAGAAAGGGGGTTGTTTGTGCCATGAAGGATTTCAGAGATTGTCCTTTGCAAATCACATCAAGGGAGCCTATCAGAATGAATTGCTAGCTTAGATACACAGATCTGTGCAAACAACATCATGAAATACTGCCAATTTAACAAACTATGCAGACAGCATGCCTAGATTAATGAATAAAGATGAATCATGAGGAATATTAAATGTTTGCTCCCTGAGCCAGCCAGGGTTCATTTCCTTCTGAAACTTGTATACAAATTAGGTAGCACTGCAGCAGCATTCAGGGCACAGGCTGCTGCAGCTTTGTAAACAGTTATTAAAGACTTGCATGCTGTGCAATGTTTTCTAATTGTCCTGCATTCAAAATGGCTGAAGGAATATCCTGTATAGTCAGGAAAGCTAGTATACATAACAGGTACTGAGCCTTTTGGCGGAATATTATTTCAGTGGAATACCTATGAAATCTAGAAACTCAGCATCCCAAACCTTACATGACCAAGTTTGGAATACTGAGTTTCAAAATTTCAAAAGGTACTTGGATGTAATGTGAGGGGCTTTGCCCCCCACAGTCCCCATGTGGGGGGGCTCTACTCCCACCAGCCCTGTAACTTAAATAACCAACTGTGAGGGGGAGCGGACCTCAGATTAAAAAAATAATAATGTTATGTGGGGGGGCGGAGGTGAAACAGTGAGCTGGCAAAGTTCCTAGTGACTAGGAACAGAACCTGGTCTACCAGACCATACTGGCTGAGCTGGTAATGGCTTAGCTCTCCACAGCATAGGAGCAGCTCAGGCAAATTCCGCATTTTTTTCTCCCTTGTGGAGTCTGGCTAGTGGTAGTGTAGTGGCTTGTCACATCCACTATCGTACCACTGTCGGCATTGGCTTCCTTCTTGTCAGGCTTGTCAGTGTCAGGAGACTGAACTTGGTCCCCTGAGTTTTGGGATTCCAAGTTTCAGTCTTTTAAACATATACCATTTCAGGAAATTTTGTCCCAAGATCATTTTCAATAGGGCTGTCTGTGTTCAAGCTATTCGGGGCATTTTTCTTGTCCATATCCACTAGGTTGGATGTATCAGTTGTCGGGGCATTAGACATTTAGTGGTGGTCAGGCAAGTTTAGGGCCGAGTCTGGGGACACTTAGCTACTTCCACTTCTGTGTCTTTTATGAAGTTGGTTGTTAATAGAAAGCATTTTGGGAGGCAAAATATTTCTATGAAAGGGCTTGCTTTTCCTGATTACTTTTGACTTGTTTTTGTATGCAGACTTATTGGAAATTTCTGCAGCTTGCTTAGTGACTTTGTCATTTTTGATTTGACAGCACTTGATTTAGCAGAGCTGCTTTTGTTAGTTGACTTGTAAGCATGGGCATGAGAACCTTGTCTCTGAGCAAGCATGAAATCTCTATTAGAATTCTGAGCCTCATTCAGATTTGTACGAATGACATTTCTCTGCTGTTCAGGCCAATGCGTATTTATAAAGTTGCATACCAACTCCACTGCTTCAAAACTGTGAAACCTTCCATTTCTTTGTATCTGAAGTGCAGCTGGGTATTTGATTGATAGTGTGCCCACTGTTTTTGCAGATACAATCTAATGTCTGTAAAGGCCTTTTGGTTTCTACTAGATCTGTAGAGCAATTTTGAAAAAAAGATTAACTCTGTATTACCCTCCCAGCTGCGCATTTTTCTTTCTCCAGCAATCCTGAGGATCTCACCTTAATTGAGAACCCCAAAAAGTATGCCACTACGGGTCTTGGTTTCTCCCCATTTTTGGGTTAGAAGTTAAAGACCAGCAAGCCCATTCAGTTTCCAGTGACCATGACCTCTGGTATCCCAGGATGTTTGAAATAAAGTTTTGCAAGAAAGAAATCACATTGTGTCCTTCAATATTTTCAGGGACTCCCACAATACAAAGGGTATTCCTTCTACCCCTGTTCTCTAAATTATCAATTTTTGTGTATAAATAGTCAGTTCAGGAGAGTTGGTGAGCAAGGTACTGTTTATTAAATGTGCTGCAATCTTCCAAAATAGCTATTCTACTTTCTGCTTCAGACACTCTATCTAACACTTTTCCCATGTTTGTATTCACACTGTCAACTGTGATTGTTTTTTTTTGCTTCATCTGTTTATAAGCCCCCTTACCAGCCCAGCCACCTGCTCCGTTAGGTGACCAAGCCTCACCACACTGCTTCTCTGATTGCCGTCTGCTGCTCCCTCAGGTGACACCCTTCGATCGACCCGATGTATCCCTTCATTGGGAGGTCCCCATACCTGTGGAGGGGAGACTGTCATGTGCCTGTAAGCACACCTTCAATCCTTGTAAAGGGCAGCGAAGGTGCAGCTTGGGCTCCCAGCTTTGCAGAGATGGAGGGTGGGCTGCTGTCACCCAGCAGCTTGGGTGGCCATTTTCTGTGTTCCTGGTTTTCCCCACCCAACATGAGCACATGCCACTGTATCTCGGTGTTCGTACATGCAATGTGTGGTCACCCATGCCGCAATGCATGATGCCAGAACTGGCCACCAGGAGCCACCAAAGGGCAATGTGCTCTTGCTCCCCCCAGGAGGAAAGCATCCATAAGACACTCTTGAACTCTCCCATCAGCCACCGCAGTTGTCATCCCGGGCTCGGGTGTGAACTTGGGTTGCCAGTGTGCCAGGTGATCCCCTATCACCTGGTGCCTTGGAGCTGGGCCAGCTGTGATTTTTAAAGAAGCAGTGTCATTTCTTATTATAGAAAGTAGATTTTTAATAGCAGCAAATTCATTTTTCTGGCTGTCTGCTGTTACAGCGGACATCCCTCCTCCTTTAACATTAGTGCTTACTGAAGGCTGTGGTTTGTTTACAGTGGTGGCTGGCATTTTCAAACAGCAAAACTGTCACTTTTTTACTTCAGTTGAAGCCGCTTATAGGGGACATATTTGTGAATGGCTAATCATCCCTTTTAAGAGACCATCCCTATTATCAGAAGTTCATATGCTGAGCAAAAAAAAATAAAACAAAACCCACAGCACTAGACAGACACAGACCTACAGCGAAGTGATTACATCTCTTTTTTGATTACATGCTGTTTGTTTGAGTTTGTCTCTTCAAATCTTTATTAAACAGTTAGATTAAAATCTTTAATTTAAAACCAGATTTGCACTGAACAGCATACTCTGGCACACTTACCTGTCCGATGGAGTGGCACGCGTCCTTCGGTCCTCCTCAGTGGAAAAAAATTTGTTATTTTCTTCTGCCGTGATTCTCTTACCATCTCTTGGAGAATCATGCCCTCCAGGTTAAAAATGTGCTCCCAGTCCTCCATCTGCCCATGTTGTAGGCACCCATCCCTCAGCTGTGCACAATGGACCTGTGCATCTTTGTTAGTCACCTTGGTCACTTCCAGTGGTGTTGCAGATTCCAATGGAATGATTTAGATGCATGGCTATCTCAGATGCTTTTTTCTTTAAAACAGGACCAGAAACATGGGCACCCTTGCTGACAGCACTTGAAAACCACAAGTGCAAGGCTTCATCCACTTGCGTGTCCTTACCCTCACACTTTCTTTTACGCAGTGAGTTGCTGTTAGCCTGCCATTCCTCCAACAGTTCTGGTTGTTTTGATTGATTCACCCTAATTGACTCTTTGATATGTTAAAGAGTTTAGCAACCTTGGCCATTGAAGCACCAGGTTCTTGGAGTGCTTCTAAGACATTTACTTTATCTGCCAAAAGCAGGTCGATCCTGTTTGACTCCATCGGTCAGATACAAGTGCCGAGGGACTGTAACAACAAAGACACAGTAATAGCGCAGAACTGCTCTTGTTGGGATTTTGTAGTAAAGTGCTAAGTGGCTAATTGTTTCTGAGCACAGTTGCATCTGGTAATCATTAACACTCCATTAGGGTGGTACTTAAAAGGTTGAAGTTAAGGGCAAACTTGGGAAAACATTGTCCCCATAAACAGGTTTGCTATGTCTCCTTTAAAGGTGTGAATGGCCCATTGAATAACATTGCCACTAAATCGGTGGCCGGGGGATTGACCCCTTTAAGCGAACGTCCCCATTAAGCGCATCCTGATTAAGTGGCTTCAACTGTATTTGGCATAAAATAAAATAATACCCCACCAATCTGAAAATGGACTTCAGAGAACTAAAGCAGAAGGGAAGCGCTATCAACTGATACAGCAAATTCATTTGGTCGTGATAAACTGAGAAGGTGAAATTCCTGAGTTCTGTTTAGCTGTAAAAGCTGAACAGACTCAAGCGATCATCTTTCAGATGGCCAGTGCATGCTCTCAAATGACATCTTAGTGTGTCATTTAAGCACTTATCCACAACTTGAGCATGTGTGACATCATTCTGGAAATCACCATATTCCCAATTTTTAATCAGCTTAGTTTAGATACAAATGAATCAAAAGGCATGCTGTATAACCTGTTGGAACTCTTGACTCTCCAAGGAAACATTTTTCCTTGGCTGAAAACAGTCTGTGAGTTTCTGCCCTGCAGCACTGTAGGTATCACCAGTGTTTCTAGTATTTAAACAATATCCTGTACCTCAGGTCCAGTAAAGTGCAATAGCAGAGCATACTTTGAGTGCCATCTCTCACACAAGCAGCAACAAGATAGTAGTCAAAAGACTTCTTCCAGTTTTCCCAGCACTGGGAAACATTTGTCTGATCTCATGCAGGATCATATCTTGCTACTGGTGGTAAATACATGACTTTATAAAATGGCTAGTAAAAAACTCAAAATCTAATTGATCAAATAGCAACACCTGACCGTTGATGAAATCTATATCGAGGATAATGGATTGGCAACAGTTAACAACAACCCTATTGTTAACTTCAAGAGGTTGTCATGATAACCAAGTAAACCTCAAGAGCGAAGCTCAAGAGGTTTTCGGTTGGCAGACAACCTCGAGAAGTTAACTCAGGGTTGTTGTTAACTGTTGCCCATCCATTATCTTGTATAGTGTATGGGCATCAGCAGAACATTTCTTGATCGTGACCCAGTGGGCCAACACGACAAGATGCCCCGCTTGCTCCACGTTCTCACACTGTCCCAGACTCAAATTTCTAAAATAAAAATGAAGCTACCCACCAATTCCGAACATTGGAATTGTCCTTTCAACAGTGCTGCTGTATTTTTTTGAACAGATCTCGCCGCTGCTGGCCGTTTACTCATGATCTGTCCTGCACGCACCTGTTTTCACAGAGTTGAGTGTCACTGATTGCACATGCGCAATGAGGATCGATGCTGTTGTACCATCGATGTGATGTCCTCAAGATGGTACAACACCATGTTGATGTCACATCGATGGTATAACAGCATTGTGTTTCTATCGAATTTTGTGAACAACAGCACTCTCCCATACACTATAATGGTCATTTAGGCAAACTCCTAGACATCTTTGTTTAGAAATAACATAACAAAACTGCATCACTACACATGTCTGAGCCATGTAACAGTTTGTAAACTTTCACAGTATTTTCATGCATTCAGCATTTTTATTGTATTTTGAGCTTATTCTGCCTGTCTTTTAAATTAGGTTAGTTTAGTGAGGGTTGAAGCAGTGAGTAAGTACAGGAGATTGTTGTTTTAATCTTTCTTCCACTTTTAATCCTTTGAGTCCTGTTTGTGCACTGTGTTGATCTGTGTCTGTGCACTAATTAGGAGGCAATATGGCGCAGTGGTTTAAGGCTCTGAGCTGCAAACCTGGATTTGAATCCCACAGCCCCACTTGCATACTGTGTGGCCCTGAGCAAGTCATTTAATTTCCTTGTGCTCCTAGGTCGCACCTGGAATCAAGCTTTGCCTTAGTGTGCCTCTGCTGGTTAAAAAAAATTTCCTTTCTCATAGTTGTACCTGTTCTGTTTGAAGCTATTTTTCAAATTCCAGCAAAGTCGCTAAGGATCAATAAAGTCACTGAGGACTGCTAACATGGGAGTTTTAGCATGGAGATCTGTTGGCAATTTTCTGCAATAACAGTGAGCTTTGGAATTTGGATTTAAGATCATTTTCAGCCACAGCCATTTTTCTCTGTATTCATGAATTTGGACTGCCATGCTGCGTTTGCCCCCCCCCCCTTTTCCCCTGGCACAGTACCAGACTGGGACTTTGCTATAAAGTGGTTTGGACATAAATGTCCAGGTGAAAGAACTGTGGAATTAGAGGCACATGATTTTTTTGGGGGGCATTTTAGCTGAAGCTGTTATTACATCTAAATATCTAGGATCCAGCTACAGTATAGATCATTACAATCAACCGGTATACCCTCAGTTCAGCCACAGTGAGAGGGTGGTTGATCAGCACATGAAATCCTGATGTCTCAGTCACAGGGTGGGAGCTGTGGATGGGAGAAGTGAAGTGCTATTCGGATCCTAGGGATTGGTGTTTCTGAATTCGGAGGCCCAGATACTGCATGGGTGAGGGAGACACCCAGCATAAAAACAACTTGCTCATGATTCCTATCTTATAAACTCTTTGCATCTTCATATTTTAGTCCAGTGGGAGTGGACTTGTATTGTGGATAACTCTCCCTGTTTTTCAAAGACTGATCATCTGATTGGCTAAATTTAGATTTTTCCAGTTCATTTTTTGGGAGAACGTTTTACTCATTATTTGGACTCTGCAGTATTTGAAATAAGAATTTTAATTTCATCCTATGGACATGTTCCTCACCTGGTGGCAGCAGGCTGAGGATTATTATTTTCATTGTATACTTTAGGATTCTCTGTATGCCCATTACTTGGACTTAACAGGGTTTTAAATAATTGATTAGCAGTTTTTTCTTGGGACAATACTAACTGTACAAAAAGTATTTATATAGATTTTCTGGAAGTGTTGTGTTTGTTAAACACAGTGAGGCAAGAGCTATGCATTTTGGCAAAGATTTAGCACTTTTATGAACAAAACGCTAATCAATTTTTAGAGTTAAATGAATCCCTGCTTAATCAACAGGACTCAAAGATACTGGAAAAATTAACATATTTAACGTTTTTGGTGTGTGTAAATGATTAAATTTATCAATGAATTACTATGTATCAGTGTGTGGCTGTGAGTTTTAGGAGATTGCTGAATGGTATTTGGGGGGGTGTTACTTGTAAATATGTGTTTGGGTATTGATTTGATTACCTACTCCTTTAATAGACTTCGGCAGTTGTGTGCTTTTTGAGACTGACTGCTGGGTCTTCAGGAGGAGGTTTTTAGGATAAGTAAACAGTTGGGTATTTAACAAAGAGAAGAAGATGCTGGGTTGGGGAAGACAGGGGAAAGATAAAAAGAAAATCTAGGATGGACGAATAGAGGTTCTCCTGTTGTACTGTGATTCCCCCTCTCTGAATGTAGCTCTTGTGTGTGTGTGTGTGTGTGTGTGTGTGTGTGTGTGTGTGGTGGCCCATCAGTCCCTGGATTGGAGATGTTGCTTAATGCTAAGTCAGTAGTTAATAGAATGATGATTTTGTATGCTTTATTTGATTCATAGAAGGCTGACCTGTTTTTTATCATTGAGGCATGGTTGGACAGTAATGCTGGTCCTTTTCTTAGCAGGACTATGTCCACCAGGATGCTTGGAGATACATTATTCTCTCATGGGACGAAAAGGGGGTGGAGTTGCCATCATCTCAGAGCCTCAGATGGAATGTATCAGGTTTTCTATGGAAATATATAGATAGTTTGAGATGACGGCTGTCAGCTATGCAGGGGCGCTTGATTGTAGATGTTTTATTGATTTATCACTCACCTCAGGTGGGTGGGTTTTTTCTTAGGGGGTTTTCTGAGATTGTGTCCTCCCTCACCTTGGAATTGTAGAGGCTGATTATCCTTGAGGACTTTAATGCCTGGGCGTACTCTGCCTTCACAGTAGAATTCCTAAGTTTGGAGGAATCTTTAGTTTTCTATCAGCATGTGGAGACCCCAATGAATGTTGCTGGCCACTCACTCAATTTTACCTCCATTATTGAGGTTTTTAAAATATCTACTGAACCTGTTGTTTGTTCTGACCATTTTGTGCTGTGGTTCGAGATGGTGTGTGATAATATCATAACTCCTGCCCCCCTGCTGAGACAGTCCACACACATGAGTGGAGAAATGTCGAGTCTGACATTTTCTAGGTCCAGATGGATGTCACAGGAATTTTGGCTGTCTCCTCTAGGAGATCCAGAAAAAAGGATGATTTTATATCTTAATTGGATTAACATAGATGTTACAAAAGAAAACAGGTGCTTAAGTTTTCAGACTACATGCAGTCCTTCATCAGACGCTAATGCCAGTTGTTTTGGAAGAATATATTCTATTAAAGACCAGATCATACATAAAAACAGACAGAAAGGTTGTAAAGAATCACATTAGCCTAAAACATTTTAGGCTAAAGCAATTCTGTACAACCTTTTTGTCTGTTTTTTTTTTATGTATGATCTAGTCTTTAATAGAATGTATTCTTCCAAAAGAACTGGCAGTAGCTTCTGCTGAAGGATTGTGTGCAGTCCAAAAGCTTAAGCACCTGTTTTCTTTTGTAACATCTACATCGGTCCAATAAAATATATAAAATCACCTTTTTTTCTGGATCATTTGTTACAAGGACCAATACAGCAATAATAATATTTTATTGTGTCCTCTAGAGGATGCATTGCAGTGACTGATGCATATAATGTAGCCATCCTTGCTGCAGCTAACTCCCTGGTGCTTGTGCACCCCACTCACACCTTGGGCATTGGAAATCTTCTTGGTTCAATGATGAGCTGAGGGACTTTAAAAGGTGATGGTGGATGATTGAGCAGTGCTGAAGGAGTTTGGGTCTGCTCTCCAATAAACTTGTCCTGATATCCCATTATCAGCGATATCCAAAGGCAATAACTGGCGTGAGGAAACAGCTTTACTCATCCATCATTGCAGATGGGAGAAACAGAACCGCTGCTGTCTTCAAGTTTGGTTGATAAGATTCTTAACCTGGACTGTCTTCTCTCCTGGATGGAGCTTAGTTCAGTGGAAAGATATGAAGTTTGCTGATTTCTTCTCAACCAAGATTGCAGAGACAATGTGAGACATCTCCTCTGCTGGGGCTGGTCAGCAGTGCTGTGTGTTCTAAGAGTTAAGGTGACTGACTCTAAGGTGCTGTTGTTCAACTTTCAGTCAACTCATGTATGGTGCAGTCAGCATTGTGCCAATCCACTTGCATCTTAGACCCAGCCCCCTCTTATTTGGTAAAGGTGGGTTGGCAGATGCTAGTTCCTGTGTTTTTGAAGATTGTGAATTCCTCACCGGGGAAGAGTGTCTTCCCTGACTCCCTTAAAGAGGCTATTGTGAAGCCCCTCCTGAAGAAGAGATGTTTAGAGCCAAATGTTCTCACAAACGTCAGGCCTATTTCAAACCTTCCCTTTTAAGGGAAGGCTATTGAGAAAATGGTGGTGCTGTGCTTGATGGAACACTTGGAGAATTTTGAACTCTGTGAGCCTCTCCAGTCAGGTTTCTAGTCTTGCTACAGCATGGAAAGTGGACTGATCTGTGTCATGAATGATCTACTCCTGGCGAAGAACCAGGGAGAGCTTTCAGTTTGGTTCTCCTTAATCTGTCACCTGCCTTTGGTACTGTGGATCATGAGGAGTTGGTCAAGCATCTGAGGAGCTTCTCTGGTTTATTTACCACAGTTTTAAACTGGTTTGGGTCTTATCTGGAAAATCACCACCAGATCCTAGTTTTAGAAAATTGCCATTCTGATCCCTCCCTGGTTCTGTGCAGCATGCCTCAGGGCTCAATACTCTTTTTTTTTACAGTATATATGCTTCCACTGGGAAATGAGATCTGAAGGAATGGCTTGAGTTTTCACTGCTATGCAGATGACACTCTGCATGGGACAGTCATAAGGCAATTCTAGGGGTTGGGGGTAGGAAGAAGTAGGCTGTTGGTTAACTAGGATCTGCAGCTTATCCATTAGGTAGGGAAATGGGCAGACTGGGTGGGCCAAGTGGTCCTTATCTGCCATCAAAGTCTATGTTTCATTTAGACCCAGACAGGGTAATCCACTGTCTGTGGCTGAGAATGCTATCTTGGAGATCAGGAACTGGATGAATGTACAATTTACTGAGATTCAACCTCA
Source organism: Neoceratodus forsteri (assembly GCA_016271365.2). Classification (NCBI taxonomy): domain Eukaryota; kingdom Metazoa; phylum Chordata; order Ceratodontiformes; family Ceratodontidae; genus Neoceratodus; species Neoceratodus forsteri. Next base: position 429,122,624 of record CM028138.1, read on the forward strand.
GCAAAACCAAGTTGCTTCTGATGGGTCCAGACCGCCAGGTGTCTGCAGTTCAGAAGAACCATATTCTCCCAGTTATAAATGGGACAGAGCTGTAGACAAAGGAGAAGGTTCACAATCTAGGTGGGATTTTTGACAGCCAATTGGCTTTAACATCCCACATTTCTGCTGTCATTTGTAGTGGTTTTTATCACTTAAAGAATATATCTAGATTGTGTCCTTTCCTTGACCTGCCACACTGGTGTAAGCTTTCATCACTTCATGAGCTGACTACTGCGACACACTCTAGTTGGGCCTCCCAACTGTTCAGTATCACTGACTATAACTGCTTCAACATTTGGTAGCCAGGTTGATTACAGGAACATTGAGATTCGATCAGATTACTTACACTTTGCAAGGGTTACACTGGCTGCTGGTAAGATGGCACTCTGAGTTTAAAATTCTTTTGCTGGTTTATAAGGCCATAAATGGACTGGGCACCTTCTACATATGTGAGCTGCTGTCAATCTGACGGGATGACTCTAGGGGCAACAGAGTTCTTAAGGAATGCTGTATCCCACCAGCCCCTGCTATGTGTGTGACTTGGGTGAGGGTTAATAAATCCCAAGGCCCAGACGGCATACACCCCAGGGTGCTGAGGGAACTGGCATAGGAGCTTGCAGATTAATTGGCTGGCCTATATAATAATTCACTGGAATCAGGTGTGGTACCACAGGACTGGAGAATGGTACATGCAGTGCCCCTTCATAACAGCAGTCCCAAGAAAGACTGAGGGAATTACAGACTGGTCAGTCTGACCTCAGTCATGTACAAGCTCATGGAGACCATACTTAAGGAAAGATTGGTAAAGTATCTGGATGAGCATGGTCTCCAGGACATGAGGCAGCACAGGTTTATGAGAGGGAGGTCATGTCGGACAAATCTGATTGACTTCTTTGACTGGGTCACTAAAACAGTGGACAGAGGCCAAGTGGTAGACATCCTTTACCTGGACTTCAGCAAGGCCTTTGACTCTATACTCCACAAGCAGTTGATCAGAAAGTTGGAAGATCTTGTAGTTGGAGAGAAGTTGATCAGATTGGTGGAAAACTAGCTGATGGGCAGGTCTGAGAGCATGGTGGGGGGGGGAGAGAGCTGTCTAGCACTAGAGAGATCACCATTTGGGTCCCACAGGGCTCAGTGCTCAGACTGGTGCTGTTCAGTGTCTTCATCAGTGATATTGGGTATGGCATTAAGAACAAAATGTGCCTATTTGCACAGAACACCAACTCTGTGGGAGTGTGGGAGGGGAGGGTGAACACAGCAGAAGGGATACAGGACCTAAAGGAGGATTTGGAAAAGCTAGTGAGGTGGTCTGGGATTTTGTAGCTTGGCTTCAATGCAAAGAAATGCAAAGTTATGTACACTGGAGTCAAGAACCTGTGGACTGAGTACAGCCTGTGAGGGGGCCGGGTATTTACATCAGAGGAAGAGAAGTATCTGGAAGTGATGATCACTAGTGACCTGAAGCACTCTATGCAGTATGGAAAAACAGCAGGAAAACAGACCGATTGATAGACAGAATAAAATGTTGGGCTGCATTGTCACAGGGATCAGCAACAGGCAAGAGGAAGTGATACAGCAGTGCCCTTGTAAAGGTCAGTAGTTGGGCCGCATCTGGAGTACAGTGTAAAATACAGGTGTCCATACCTCTAAAAAGACATAAACCTGGTGGAGATGGTCCAAAGGAGGGCAACAAAGATAATTATGGGCCAGCAAGGTAGAATGTATGAGGAGAGGTTGGAGGCCCTAAACATGTACTCCCTGGAGAAGAGAAGAGAAGAGAAGAGAAGAGAAGAGAAGAGAAGAGAAGAGAAGAGAAGAGAAGAGAAGAGAAGAGAAGGACAAGACTGAGACCTTCAAGTATTTGAAAGGAATAAATAGGGTGGACAAAGAGAGTCTCTCGAAGATTAGTGGAAACTGAAACATGGGACAGTCTCAAGTTGGGGGGAGGTTTAGGAAAGGCACTTCTTCACAGAGAGGTTGGGGGGGTTGGAACGTGCTGGAAGAGGTGGTTTCATTTTTTTTCTTTCTGCTCTCTCCCTTTCCACACCCCCAGCCCCATCATCCTGGCATCTACTGGACTCATCTCTTGGCATTTTTGAGGTGCCAGCTTGCTGAGTGCATTGCCTGCAGAGGGCTGGCATCATCTCGCTGGTCAGTGGGATTTTCGGCCTCTATTTTTTCTCCCCGTCCCTGACATGCAATGACACCAGTGGTCGAGCCGCGCATGCCTCTGCATGTGGAATGCCGGGTGTCTGCTCCTCCTCTTCCCTCTCTTTGTCTGTGGAGTGGGTGTGCCAGCCTCCAGCCACTGCTAGGGGCCAGGCATGCACTGGTCTCCTTTCCCACCCCCTCCAGGAGATGAGAGCTGTCCTCTAGATGCTCAATCCTCTCCCTCCCTGGCCGACCCTTGGCGACCCACTTGAACCACAAACATGGGTCGCCAGCATGGTAGAAGGTAAGGCAGTGATGCCTCAGCCCTCCATGCCATTGGGCCAGCAGAAGAGGTGGCTTCATTGATGATGGTAGGCAGCTTTAAGCGAAGCTGGGATAGAGTTAAGCAGAAAAAAAGGTCAAGGGAGGGGTGGACAGAAGGGAAAGGTAGATTGTAGAGAGGAGAAGGGTCAGTAACCTAAGCTGAGGACCCTGCAATATGAGCAGACTAGAGAGTAGTAGTAGTAGTAAAAAGTTTATTTTTATACAGGTAGCAGTGTTTAACATCATTGGGTCATAAGACCCTTTTTCAAGATGGAACCGTTGCATTTACATATAAAATGTTACACATATTGCACAAGAGACAAACTATTACTACATACATCATAGTAGCAATACTTAAACAATTATTAAGTTCAATTTTTCATTCACCACATTTTACAATCACTCCGGTCAAAAGTCAAGACTAGAGACAAGGTATATGTATTATCTAAAAACTTTGAAGTTCACTATATTTCTAAGATTTAGGGAAGCTTCACTTCACTCATCATGCACATGTTCATCAGTCTATCCAGGTATAAACACTTCAACCATTACACATGCATTTCATTGCTAAGTCATCACCAATAACTTTCATAAAGTGCTTTGTTTGTGGGATTTGTTTTTTCTCTTCATCAATTGGGGCCCACAGTTTAACAACTTTTGTTCCAAAGGTTATGTCAGCAAATCTATTATGCGATTTAGATATAACAAATGTATTTCTCCCATTACCTCTAAGATTGTAATTATGTCTGTATGTCAAATATGACATTTTATCTACAAGGTACCTAGGGTTCTGATTGTGTACCACTCCATGAATCTGTTTTAATCATTTTTGTTCTATTTGTTGCTCTAAATGAGGCCACTGTAGTAGCATAAACATCACGATGATGAGTGTAATACTCACAATTTAATACAAATCTAGCCAGATCATTATATAGAACTTGAACAGCTCTTAGATTTGTCTTACTAGCCATGCCTTAGACATGGATTCCATACTCAATACCAGGTATAATCAGTTGATTTGTGATGTCCCCTCTCATTTTCTGGTTTAAACAATATTTTGACCTCCGAAAAGCTCCTAATTTATTATTAGTTTTATTTACTAAATCTTTTATATGAATATTACATTTTAAATTCTGGTCCATGAAGACCCCCAGGTACCTGTAGAGCTCAACCTGATTTAATATTTCGTTTTTTACCATTTTTATAAAAATTTTAGAAAAAGTGCTGGTGGCTTTGCCTTTACTCAGGAAGACCATAGCAGTTGTTTTTTTTAACTGTTTAAAACTAGTTTTGACTGACACCACCATGTCCCCATCCTACTAAAATCTTTTTGGAGAAATTTCTCCATCTTCTGGATTGAATATTCATGGGCCAATAAAACTGCATCATCTGCAAACATTCTCAAGGCAGTATGTTCTACTACCTTTGACAGCTCATTCACATACACTATAAATAATAAGGGCCCAGAACTGAGCCTTCAGGGATTCCTCTTTTAAGGGGTACTGGTTTTGACAAAACTTCCCCAATCTGCACTTGCTGGACTCTTTCAGTTAAATATGACTGAAACCAGGGAAGAGTTTCATTATCTATCCCCCAATCCCGGAGACCAAATGGCCTTATTCTGTTGGCTGTTTGTATGTTTGTAGAAGGAGTTCCTGTGAAGAGGGAATGGCAGACCAATATACAATGTTATAGGTGAGGTTGAGATGAATGTACATAGCCACACTGCCACCATACTTACCACATTCCTGTCTGTGGACAAAAGAGGCAGCGATGGAGACATCTACATCACTGATCCTGGCTGGAAGCCAGGATTTAGACATAACTAGAATGTCAGGCTGGTGTTGCTGGGTCCATAGCCTAAGTTGATCCAACTTCAGGAGTAAGCTTCAAGTGTTGACATGGATGATGCCGAGAACATTGGGAAGAGGAGAGGGGAGGGAGAGAAGGAGGGACCGGAGCATAGCTTATCATTTCCCAACAGCAGAGGCAAAAGGGTGGTGATAAGCTTAAGGAAGTGAGATTTACTACAGATAGAAAGGAGAGAAGAGAGGAACAAGGAAAGGGAGCTCTCTAAGGGTATTCTAGGTTGAAAACAGGAGATAGGAGAAGGCTACTACTAAGGAGGAAGGTATACTAGGAGAAAGGAAAGAGAAGGGTAGCTTGGGGTAGGGAGAAGATGAAGGAGGAGTAAGGTGGGGTGAAGAGAGGAGGGAACATAATGGAGAAATAAGAAGAGAAGTAGGCAGGGGAGTAGTAACATGGTAATAACAAGAAAACTTGGAGGGCAGTGGTAAGTGAGGGAGATAAGGAGGGTTCGGAAGGGGAGGGGAGGAGGTAAGAAGGCATAGGAAAGGGTATAGATGGAGGAGAGGGGAGAAGGGAGAGGAGACCAAATGAGACAATCTTAAGAAAGAAAGGGGGAGAAAGTGTTACATGTGAGGGTAGGGTACATGTGAGGCAAACTGGAACTAGTGATATAAGAGAACTGAGGTTGTCCTGCTCTACAGAATTTGTAGACATCTAAGACTGGAGATAATGGGATTCTGCAAAATATGTGCCCTAAACTATCAGTGTGGAGGACTGGGAAATGTGGGGAAATGAGGCCAGAACCATTTTGGTGGGCAACCAGGGGAATGTGGGCCAATTGGGCCATAACCATCTGGGTAGGGGATAGGAGGAAATTAGTAGGTCTTGGAAATTGTGGTCAGAAACATCAATAAGGGGGCAAGGGAATAGATAGATCTTGGACAATGTGATCAAACTCATCAGTATAGGAACAGGAGAAATAGGGAGTTTAGGAAACAGTGTGCACTGGTGGAGCTGGGACAAAGTGGTCAGAACATCAATGCAGGGGACAGGTGGAATAAGGGAGTGGTCTGTGGAAATGTGGCCAGAACCATATGTTTATGAGATGGGGGTCTGAGGCAAAGTGGCCAGAAACTTCTATGTGGGACACGGGGAATGTGGGCGGGCTGGGGTAAGTGATCAGAACCATTAATATGGAGAACAGGGGATATGGGAGGGAGGGGCGATGTGACCAGAAGCAAGAATTAGGGACAGTAGAGTGGTGGTGGAGTTGGCAGAGTGTTCAGCAGCATCCAGTTGGGGAATTGGATGGGGTTCAAAGAAAGTGGCCAGAAGCAGTAGAGTGGGGTGGGCGGGGGAGGGAGAGTGGAGGACAGGGGGAGCTGGTCCCTTTTTGGCTGTTTGTCTACACTTAGCATCACCATGCTCTGTTGTGTGGCGTCATAATCTATTGCTATAAAAAATGACTGTGATGTCATAAACAGAAAATTCAATAGACCACTGGGCTCATTATGAAGGAATGCATAGGCAGCAACAAAAGAAGGCTATGTAGTAGTACTTTATTTATAAGGCACCCTTTTCTGGAGGCTCAGGATACCAAACAATTTAAAACAATAATAAAAATGACAGCATAAGCAGTTCAATGTGTGTACGCAACTTAATGATAAGTATATGCTTGTGCAACTTCATTGATAGATTGATAGCATTTGAATGCTTATGTTGTTGACTGTGATAAACAGATACTTTGGCCTTCTGCCTTCTCTGTCCCACAGGGAACTACCACCCTGTTGGGGTACGGTGAAGGCAAAGGGACCTTCTTGAAGATGGTTATACCCCTAGAGGTGCTGTGGGAAGATAATTCCTTTATCCTAAAAGTACCTTAGGAAGGAGACCCCAGGGAGAGAGGCGTGCCACTGGAGGAGGAGGGGAGGATGATGGAGCAAAGAAAGAATGCATCTGAATGAGACTGCAAGAAGCTGACTTAATTAGCTCAGGCAGTGGGCATGACTAGTTGCTCGCATCCACTGAACTGCAGTCATAGCCTTTGATTTCAATATGTGTATGCAACTTAGTGATGAGCATATGCTTGTGCAACTTCATTGATAGACTGACAGTATTTGAATGCTTATGTGGTTGACTATGATAAATAGATACTTTAGCCTTTCACTGTCTCTATCCCACAGGGATCTATCACCCTGTCAAGGCACTGTGAAAGCAAAGGTACCCTCTTGAGGGGGGTCCCACCCCTAGAGGTACTGTGGGAAGATAATTCCTGTAAGCTAAAGGTACCTCAGGAAGAAGCCCCCCAAAAAGTCAAGCAGCAGATAGTGAACACAGAAACTGGATGAGCATGGATTAACAGAATAGTAATAACATGTAATAGACATAGGAGGACTGGGCAATGAGTGATAATTTTGGTATTGATAGCAGAAGGGGCATGACTTCCATAATGAGAGAAGGAACGGCAAAGTAGAAAGAAGGCCACCATCCAACCCCAACTCAACAGTGGAAACCTACCTGGGTCAAAATGTACTACTATAGATCTACTACTTGAGGAATTACCTAACCTTTATGACCTCTGGCACAGAGGAAACGATAACCTCCCTATGAAGGGGAACCTCTGGGGATCCAAGGCCTCGGTCACCTTCCCTCCTGGCTTGGAATGAACTATTAATGGCTCACTACTGCAATATAGAGATCCAATTCAGGGGAGATATTTAGAAGAACGGCTCTCACTCTATCCCTCTAACAAGAAAAGCTGTGGGGGTTGTCACGATCCCCTGGCCCCTAAACCCTGGGCAGCCGGGTAAGACCTACTGTTTGCAGAGAGGATCCCCTTTTCAAGAACTTGTGAGCAGTTGTGAGGGTTCCAGAAGACTTATCAACATTCTTTTTCCCAGTGGGAGGGTGGAAACTGTAGTTTTGAGTTCCATTGACTCTGCACTACTTTCAGTATTTGAATCCCACCACAGCCACTGGCTACGTCTCGCCTAAGTAGTTTGTACAATAGCTGAGCAGTACTATCTGTCAAGGCACACCATCTTTTCAAAACCCTTCTGTTAAAAATGTTAAATCACACATCAGACCCCAGGCAGAGTTGATAATAAAATCATAAAAGTTTACTTAAAATAAATGCAATACAGAACAGTCTACAGTTTGGGAGAACTTTGAATGCAGACAATAGCAAACCTAAAACTAGATGGTTTATAGAAAACACTAGATACTGTTATTCTAAACTATACCTTGTTTTGATGTTGAGTCCAGACAGGATTTTATATGTCCTTGTAGATATGAGTCCTTAAGCAGCAGTTTGTAGCAAGTCTATATCCCAAGTCAGTTCCTCTGAATGTCCTTTTAAAAATGCTTCAGGTGCTTTCCTTGGTGAAAAGTCTTGGTTTCCAAATATCTGACTTAAAATCAGAATTTTCTGTTCAGTATGTGAAAAGTCAAAATTTCCACACACTCAGGTCTGGTTTTAGAGATTTATCCAGGCCTTCACATGTACTTCTGGTCTTCAGGTATATGCCAGCTGGACAGGCTATCTGACTCCCAGCTAAACTGTTTATCAACTGCTCTGAGTTCAGAATGTGTGTCTTATACATATAAGTGGATCATCTTTAAACCACACCCACAGTGTAACGGGGTGCAACAGTTTACCTTTCCCTGTAGGTGTCACTGTAGTTCCATGTTAGGATTCATGTCAACCCCAGTGACATCTGGTCCATGCATTTGGCTTAACCCCTGACCCCAGGTCATCCCCCTGACCTCTTCCTGTCATGGAAAGCTAGATACCCAGTTTTCTCTAAGAGTTATGTTTTCCTGGCTCAGTAAAACTGTCTCCCTTATCTGGAGATGTACCAGATTCAAAAATAGCCATTAGCACAATTAAGGCTATTTTTGTAGTTTAATTCCTAAAAGCCTTTTAAAGAGACAGTGTCTTAATTCTAAAGTACATTACAGCATAATCAGTATGAACCCACATAAATGGATATAGGCCTATTATGTGACATTTCTCCCTCCTAAAACAGAACCTGGCAGAATACGCCCCTATTGGAGGCAGTTCTTCTCAGTTCTGTTATAGATTCAGGATGCATGATAGGTCATCTGCGTTCCCATTTTTGGACCCAGGCCTATGCGAAATCTCCATGTCGTAAGCCTGCAAGGCAATACTCTATCTCAGAAGTTTCCCATTTGTTTTCCCCATTTGGCCCAACCATATTAATGGGTTGTGGTCTGTTTGGACCTTAAAATGCCTCCCATAAAGGTATGGTTCCAGTTTTTTTAATGCCCAAACTAAGGCGCGACATTCCTTCTCTACTGTTAAATAGGCCTGTTCCTGTAGAAATAGCTTCTTGCTTAAGTATACAATGGGGTGCTCTCTCCCCGATTGGATACTTGGCTGAGGACTGCCCCTATTCCCACATCTGAGGCATCCATCTGTACCACAAATGGCCTGTTGTAGTCTGGGCTAGCCAGCACTGGGGCCCTACACAGTGAGGTTTTCAGCTGCATGAAGCCCTGCTCACAGACTGCATCCCATTTTATCTTTCTAGGCTTATTCTTTTGTCGGCAACCCAGACAAAGGAGCAGCCAGGGAGCTGTAGTTGGGAACAAATTTTCTGTAATACCCTGCTGTCTGAAGAAAGCTCCTGACTTGTCTCTGGGTTTCAGGTGTAGGCCATGACACAATAGCCTCTATATTTGCTCGGTTTAGGCAAAGTTGACCTCGCCCCACCACATGTCTCAAATAAGCGACCTCTGCCATGGCCACCTGACACTTTTCTGCCTTAATAGTCGGACCTGTGGCCTGTATTCGGCCCAACTTCTCCCTCAGGTGTATCAGGTGTTTTTCCCAGCTATTGCTGAACATAGCAATATCGTCCAGGTAGGCGGCGACTGCAAAGTCCTCTGTATCCTGTAACACCTGATTTACTAAACCCTGGAATCTAGCAGGGGCATTCTTCATCCCAAAGGGCATAACCTTGAACTTGAACAGGCCGATTGGGGTGATGAATGCTGACCTTTCCCTAGCCCTGTCAGTCAGTTCCACCTGCCAGTACTCCTTTGTCAGGTCTACTGTAGTTAAGTATGTCACGTCTCTCAGTTTGTCAAGCAGTTCATTTGTGTGTGGCATTGGCTGGGCATCAAATTTTGTGATGGTGTTAAGGCCATGATAATCTATGCAGAACCGTGTAGTCCCACCTGGTTTTGATACAAGGACTACAGGTGAGACCCAGTGGCTGTGAAACTTCTGGATCACCCCTAGATCCAGTATTTCTCCCACCTCCCTCCTAATGTCCTTGAGGACTGTCTCTGTCACTCAGTAAGCTGTCCTATGTATGGGTGCTTGGGTCCCCATGTCTACATCATGCACCACTACAGTGTCCGTCCAGGCTTTGTCTGTAAATAAAGGGACAAAGTATCACAAAAGGGTCCTCAATTCTTCAGCCTGTCCAGGTGTCAACTGGGGTAACAGCATGATGGTCTCCACAGATGATGCCTGCTTGCTCTCGGCTAACAAGTTAAGAAGGGGGTCTTCCCCACCTAGCTCCTCTCCAGGACTGCAAACCGCAAGTACCATGTCAGCCCTATTAAAATATGGCTTCATCATGTTCACATGATACATCCTGTGTGTTATCAGTCAGGTCACTCTACAGTGTAATTAACATCATTTACCTGCCGGACTACCTTATATGGCCCTGCCCACTTGGCTTGAAGCTTGTCCTTTTGCACCAGAATCAGAACCATTACCTCCTGTCCTACCCCGTATAAACGAGCTCTGGCTCCACGATCATACCAGATCTTTTGTTTTTGCTGGACAGCTGCCAGGTTGCTCTGGGCCATGCCCATAAGCTCCTTCAGCATCTCCCTGAATTTTAACACATACTCCACTATGGGAGTCCCCTGGGTGGCATGCTTACCTTCCCAGTCCTCTCATATTAACTCCAGGGGCCCCCTCACCCTATGTCCATACAAGATTGCGAAGGGTGAAAACCAAGTCGACTCTTGTGGCACTTCCTTGTAGGCAAACAGCAAGTGGGGCAGACATTTCTCCCAGTCCCACCCATGCTGTTCTGCATATGCCATAAGCATAGCTTTCAGGGTCCCATTAAATCTCTTTACGAGCCAATTGGCTTGTGGGTGGTGAGGTGTTGTGCACCTCTGTACGACACCACACTTCTCCCACAAACACTTTATTAGGTCCGACATAAAGTTACCTCCTCGATCAGAGATAACCTCTTGTGGAAACTCAACATGGGAGAAAATCCCCAGCAAAGCATCTGCCACCTTGTCTGCCTTAGTGGAGGACAGCGCGATGGCTTCGGGATAGCTGGTAGCATAATCGACAACTGTCAATATATACACCTCTTGCTAGAGGAACGTGGGGTATTCAAAGGACTCACAGTATCCATTCCAACCTTCTGGAATGGCTCCTCCACAAGTGATAAGGGAATCAGGGCAACCTTGACTTTGCTTCTGGCCTTCCCTATTTCCTGACACCGGTGACAGGATTTACAGTATTCCTTCACCTGCTTGGTAATATTGGACCAACAGAAATTGTGGGCTAAGTGCTGCGTAGTGTGAGCAATGCCCAAATGTCCTGCCATGGGAATATTATGAGCTACCTTGAACCATCACCCTTCCCTCTGTCCTGATATCCTGTGTGTATAACAGTCCATTGTCCCAATACACCCTATGCTTTCCGTCACCTCCCTGTGTTCCAGCAGACTCTGCACAGGCCTTCAGCTTCTCTAAGCTAGGGTCTGTCCTTTGTGCTGCTGCTAAATCTTCCCACTTACCCAGAGCATGGGGCATGCCCCCATCAGTTCCCAGGCTGAGGTCCATAGCTGTGGCAGTAGTGGACTCAGTATCACAACCTTCCCCCTCCCCCAGGCTATGTGTCACCCCTCCTTCCAGACAGCATTCTTCAGTAGCAGTTGGGTTAACTGCCAATAGGGGAAGTTCCATCCCCCTGTTATTACCCTCTTTTACAACAGCTGCAGGTTGGCTGACCTGTCTCCCAACCTCTCCTGTCTGAATTTCAGTGGGGTCCCGAAGATCACATGAGCCTCTATTCTTTTGGCTCCTGGTCACAGCACAAATCACTCCCTGTGGAACATCATTCCCCCAATAACGTCCATAATGAGTTTTTTAGCTACAGCCACCTTCCTTACCCCTTCACCTGCATCTCCCCAATCCAGGGTAACACTGGCTAATGGGTAAATTTTCCTTTCCCCTGTGTAATCCCTCACAGAGACAAACTGATTTGGCAGTATTTGTTCAGCCCCCGTCAAATCCCCTTTCACCAGGGTAAGAGACGCTCCTGTATCCCTTAGCCCTTTTGTGTGTACCCCATTAACTGTGACTGAGTGAATGTGCCCCCTCATTTTGTCAGGGAGAGCATCAGCGATACAGTGGGCTATTCTCTCCAATTGCACAGGCCCTTATACCTTCTGGGCTTTCTTAGGACACTGCCTAGACAGATAGCCTATCTGGTGACAATACCAGCATTCATCATGTTTCTTGTCGCCAACCTCCCTTTTGGACACCTGGGGATTCCTTTCTTTTTGCAGGGGCCCTGTGGTTTTTGGTTGTCCAAAATGCCCACTTTTGCCTTTCACTCCGGAATTCCCCTTGGGAGCAGCCCTGCTTCGAGCATAGCGATCCGTCAGCTCTGCAGCCTCTTTGGCAGTCTTAGGATCTCAGTCCTCTAGCCAAAGCTTTAAGTCAGGTGAGCAAATCCAATAAAACTATTCAAGCAATACCACCCCTTTAATAGCTTTAACAGAATCTGCTTTCACCCCTTCCCACCAACTTTTTAAATATTGATGCTGCTTTGTGGCTACCTCCTCAAAGCTCATTCCTGGCCCCTTTTGGAGTTTCTGGAGTTTTGCTCTGTATGCCTCAGGGTTCAGATCATATTTTTTTAATAAAGCAGTTTTAACTTGTCAAAATCTTTACTTTCAACATTGTACATCTGCCCCAGTGCTTCCCTCCCCTTGCCAGTAAGTAGTGGAGACAGGTGAAAGCTCCAGGTCTCTTTGGGCAGATTGGCCTGGATACAGACCTTTTCAAAAGAATTTAAAAACATGTCCATATCCTCCCCCCTCTTTAAACTCAGTCATTAATTTTGAATGTAGCTTGTACCACAGTCCTGGAGATTCAAACCCTACTCCACCTCTTATCTGCTATGGGGTTGGTGGCAGTTGGAGCATCAGCTTTTTCTACTCATGTTCCCTCTGGTGTTGCCGTTCTTCTGCCTCCACCTGGTGCTGCTGTTCCTCCACCTCCACCTGGCACTGCCTTTCTTCCGCCTGGCGCTGTCATTCTTTGGCCTCTCTCTGTTGCTGTCGGTCCTCCATTTCCATCTCAAACCTTCTTTGCTCATGTTCAATCTGTTTCTCCTGCATCTGCAGCCTTCTCAGTTCCAGCTCTTGGTCTGTAGATGACTCCTTCTCCTCTGAGCTCTGGACCTGTGAAGTCACCACCTCTGACTCTAAGTGGGGTGGCACTTCCTCCGTCTCAGCTGCCAGTAGGGCTTCCATGAGTTGCCTTTTATTTTTATTTTCACTAGGAATGCCCTTCTCCCCACAGATCTTTCTCAGTTGTTCCAGGTTCATAGTGCTGTACTGGACCTACATTCTTCTACCTACACTACTCTGCTCAAAAAAATAATTCAAACAGGATAGGGTCTGTTGTCCGCAAACAAATTTCTTTTTCCCCTTTCCAAATTCTGCCTTTGATTGTGTGATGGTTTTGCAAGACTGTTCAAAATCCCAGTAGCTGGCACCAAATCTGTCATGAGCCCCTGGCCCCCAAACCCCGGGCAACTGGGTAGGACCTCCTGTTTGCAGAGAGGATCCCCTTTTCAAGAACTTACAAGCAGTTGTAAGGGTTCCAGAAAACTTGCCAAGCTTCCTTTTCCCAGTGGGAGGGTGGAAACTGTAGTTTCGAGTTCCCTTGACTCTGCACTACTCCTGGTTGGGGACTTCATTGTTAGGGGGGTAGAACTGGGGGAGGAAGGGGAGAGGGAGGTAAGATGCTTGCCTGGCACCAAGGCTTGGAGGGACAGGGAGCAAATCCTCAGGATCTTTGGAGCAGCTGCATGGGGAGGGAGCTGGATGTCATTGTCTACCTAGGGACAATGACCTGGCTGAGGAAGGGATCAGAACAGTGCAGAAAGAGTATGTGAAGTTGGGGAGGGGCCTTAGACAAGTAGCACACACAATAACCTTCTCAGAGGTGCTGCCTGTCTATGGCATGGATGAGGCTAGGGTGCTCCACACCATGGGATTCAATCAATGGTTGAAAAACTGGTGCAAGGCTCAGGGATTTGGCTTCATTGGGGACTGGGGGTCCACCAGGAGTGATGCAGGCTTATACTGGCATGATGGTCTGCATCTGTCCAGGAGGGGAACCAGGATCCTAGGTGATAGGTTTAAATGCTTCATTGGCAAGCATTTAAACTAGCCAAGGGGGGGGGGAGGCACTGGAAATGAGCAGGGAAATCCTAGCCCCCAAAAATCGGGTAGTAAGTGAGGTAAACACCAAGATAGAGATGTTGATAGGGAGAAGGGCTGGGGTAAATGGAGAAAATGACAAAGGTAAGGACAGGGATGGGGCAAAAAGGGGTAAGGCCATCAAGAAACACAGGGTAATGAGTACCAGTGCCCATAGTCTGGGCAACAAGCTCCCTGAACTGGTGACCTTGATGGAAGAGGGATGCCTGGATATCGTAGCAGTCACAGAAACATGGTACACAGAGAACCATGACTGGGATGTTAACATACCAGGGTACACAACCTACAGGAGAGACAGGAAGGGTAGAGGGAGGGAGGAGTAGCTCTCTATGTAAGGGAAGGGATAAAAGCAATGGAACAAAAGAGTAAACAGGGAGGAGAGGAGGCACTGTGAATCACCTTAGAGACTGGAAATGACACCACAGTCTGTGCAGGGGTTGTATACAGACCCCATGTCAGGTGGAGGGAATGGACAAGGATGTGATAGAAGACATCCTTAGGATGGCAGAGAAAGGGAAGCTACTGTTGATGGAGGACCTGAATATGCCAGATGTTAAGTGGAGCACCTTTGCTGCAGCCACATGCAAGAGCAGGGACATTCTTGATGCCCTACAGGTGGCATGCCTCAGACAGCTAGTTTTGGAATCCACTCATGAGGGAGCAATCTTAGACCTCGTACTCTCAAATGGGGACAGTGAGAGGATCTCAGATCTAGAAGTGGGTAGCCATCTAGGAACAAGTGATCACCAAACACTGTGGTTCATGATAAACTCAGCTACAGAGTCAAGCCATACAAAAGTGAGGGTACTGGACTTCAGGAGGGCTGACTTTGGCAAAATGGGAGAGTGCCTTAGAAAAGCATTAACAAACAGGCTAGAAGGAGGGGTGGAGCAACAATGGGGAAACATCAAAACTGCCATCACAGAGGCAACAAGTCTTTGTGTGAAGCAAATAAACAAATCAAAATGAAAGAAAAAGCCACTATGGTTCTCAAAAGGGGTGGCGGGAAAGGTTAGGGAGAAAAAGATAGCATTTAGAAAGGATAAGGAAACACAGAAGGAACAGGACAGAGAACTGTACCAGTTAAGGCAGAAGGAAGCAGGGAGGGAAGTCAGAATAGCAAAGGCCCAAACTGAGGAAAAGATAGCCAACTCGGTTAAGAAAGGGGATAAAACCTTTTATAGGTATATCAGGGAGCGTAGAAAGACAAAGGGAGGGATAGTGAGGCTGAATAGAAAAGACGGTGGGTGGGCAGAGAGGGACAGTGAAAAAGCAGGGATACTGAACGAATACTTCTGCTCAGTATTCACAAAAGAAGAGGAGGGGGAGATGCCTAATCCAATTAACAGAAGTGCTCTGGATAGGGGGGTCGATCCCAGTCCTTTCACAGAAGAAAGGGTTCTGAAAGAACTCCCAAAACTGAAGGTGGACAAAGAAATGGGGCCTGATGGAATTCATTCCAGAATTCTAAAAGAATTAAGGGAAGAACTAGTGACACTACTGACTACCATTTTTAAGAAATCAAGGGAGGATGGTGTGGTACCTGAGAACTGGAGGAAGGCGGATGTGATTCCCCTTTGCAAAAGTGGGAGCAAGACAGAGGCAGGAAACTACAGACCAGTCAGTTTGACCTCAGTGGTAGGAAGAATTGATGGAGTACCTAGAGGCCAGTGGAGGCTGGGACCCAAGGCAGCATGGGTTCACAGCAGGAAGGTCATGTCAGATGAATCTAATTGATTTCTTTGACTGGGTGACCAAAGTACAGACCAGGGAGGGGCTGTGGACATGGCCTACCTAGACTTTAGAAAGGCATTTGACACAGTCCCACACAAAAGATTAATAATCAAATTAACCAGCCTTGGAGTGGGTCCCAGGTTGGTAGCCTGGATAAAACATTGACTGGACAACAGGACACAGAAGGTAATTTTAAATGGAGTCCACTCTGAAGCAAGAGGGGTTACCAGTGGGGTACCGCAGGGTTCAGTATTGGGTCCAGTCCTTTTTAATGTCTTTATAAGTGACATTGCAGAGGGACTAGAAGGAAAAGTATGCCTCTTTGCAGATGACACAAATATCTGCAACAGGGTTGATACACAAGGAGGTGTAGAAAGGATGAGAAGGGACTTGGCAAGGTTGGAGGAATGGTCAGAAGTATGGAAGCTTGGATTCAATGCAAAGAAGTGCAAAATAATGCACCTGGGAAACAAAAACCCATGGGAAGATTACACAATGGGGGAGGTAGTAATAACAACAAAAATGGAAAGGGACCTGGGGGTAATCATATCAGAAGACCTTAAGGTTAGCAAGCAATGTGAGAAGGCAGTAGGGAGGGCTGGGGGGTACAAGGATGTATAGGGAGAGGCATCCCCAACAGAAAACAGGAAGTTGTTATTCCTCTGTACAGACAGTTGGGGAGATCCCATCTGAGTACTGAGTCCAGTTCTGGAGACCCCATCTCTGCAAGGACATAGACAGGATGGAGGCAGTCCAGAGGAGGGCAACTAAAATGGTGCAGGGTCTGCAAGAGCAGCCATACGAGGAGAGACAAAAGGAGTTTAATATGTATACCCTTGAAGAAAGGAGGGAGAAGGGGGACATGATAGAAACTTTTAAGTACCTCAGTGGAATCAACAAAGTCCAAGAGCGTAGCATCTTTCTGAAAAAGAGATGTGCAAGAGCAAGGGGACACAACTTGAAGATAGAGGGGGGACGGCTGAGGGGCAATGTGAGGAAGTATTTTTTCACAGAGGGGGTGGTGGACGCATGGAACAGCCTTCCTGAGGAGGTTGTGTATGTTCTAAAACTGTGGGAGAATTAAAGAATGCATGGGACAGACATAAGGCAATTCTGGTGGGGGATGTAGGAAGGAATAGGCTGTTGGTTAACTAGGATCTGCAGCTTATCCTGTACATAGGGAAATGGGCAGACTAGGTGGTCCAAGCGATCCTTACGTGCCATCAATGTCTATGTTTCTATGTTTACTTTCAGTATTTGAATCCCACCCCGGCCACTGGCTACGTTTTGCCTAAGTAGTTTGGTATGATAGCTGAGCGGTACTGTCTGTCAAGGCACACCGTCTTTTCAAAACCCTTCTGTTAAATCAGACCCCAGGCAGAGCTGATAGGAAAATCATAAAAGTTTACTTAAAATAAATGCAATACAGAACAGTCTACAGTTTGGGAGACCTTTGAAATGCAGACAATATCAAAAGTAAAACTGGTTGGTTTACAAAAAAACACTAGATACTATTATTCTAAACTATACCTTGTTTTGATGTTGAGTCTAGACAAGATTTTAAATGGCCGTGTAGAGATGAGTCCTTAAGCAACATTTTGCAGTAAGTTTGTATCCCAAGTCAGTTCTTCTGAATGTCCTTTTAAAAAGGCTTCAGGTGCTTTCCTTGGTGAATAGTCTTGTTTTCCAAAACTCTGACTTAAAATCAGAATTTTCTGTTTACTATGTGAAAAGTCAAAAATTCCACACGTTCAGGTCGGGTTTTAGAGATATTTCCAGACCTACACATATACTTCTGGTCCTCAAGTATATGCCAGCTGGATAGACTATCTGACTCCCAGATAAACTGTTTATCAACTGCTCTGAGTTCAGAATGTGTGTCTTATACATACAGGCTGGTCATCTTCAAGCCACACCCACAGTGTGATGTGGTGCAACAGTTTGCCTTTCCCTGTAGGTGTCACTGTGGTTCCATGTCAGGTTTCATATCAATCCCAGTGACATCTGGTCCATGCATTTTGCTTAACCGCTGACCCCTAGGTCGTCCCCCTGACCTCTTCCTGTCATGGAAAACTAAATACCCAGTTTTCTCTAAGAGTTATGTTGTCCTGGCTCTGTAAAACTGTCTCCTCTATCTGGAGGTGTACCAGATTTAAAAATAGCCATTAGAACAATTAAGGCTGTTTTTGTAGTTTAATTCCTAAAAGCCTTTTAAAGAGGCAGTGTCTTAATTCCAAAGTACATTACACCATATAAAATATGAACCCACATAAATGGATATAGACGTATCATGCAACAGGTGTGCTGTGAGTAGAGGCCTGTGCAGCTAAAGGGAAACCCTGCTGTCCCCCCAGGTGAGGATGAGAGCAATGGCTGCTGAAAGGCACTCACCTGCCCTCCAAGTGAAGCCTAGGAGGCAAAGCCAAACCCGGGGGGGTTAAGGTCAAGCACTGGAAGGGCGAGAATAGGAGGATTGAGCAGTCTTCCCCTTGAGAGGCAGGAAGCACAAGGGAGGATTTAGAATGGAAACCAGGTGAACAGTAGGTGGTGGTAGGGAGAATAGCTTTCAAAGGCGCTGCCAACAGTGTCAGTAGCTGAAGGAGCTCCCTGGGACTTGGAGGCCCCACCCTCTGGCAGCTGAAGTCTTAAATGCTACACCAAGAGGTGCCACTGATGCTGTCTGCATTTCCAAAGACTTCATCCAGAGTGGAGGACACTCTCAACACTAGTGGTAGACGAGAAGGACCCCCACCCCCAGTGAGGGACCACCCTCAAGATGTGAACTTCAAGGGGGTAGAACCGTGCTAGGTAGAGAGAGGCAGGGATGTGACTGAGAGTGCAGGACTGGTAGTGCAATTGGTGGAATTGAGAACAACAGTAGACAGCATGAGTGGGTGTGCAACTGGAAGAGAAGGGGAGGATGATGGGGTAAAGAAAGAATGTAGCATGTGTGGGCATGCTGCTGGAGAAGTATGATACTGCATGAAGTGAAGCGCATCTGGTAGCACTGAGGACAGGGAGACAGTGTGGCTACATCAAGACACATAAGGTGAAATGCAACTGCAGCTGGTAGGATTGTGTATGGCAAGGAGGCATGCTGCAGCAATGAAAAAAACAGTTAGTACTGGTAGGAAATGCAGTATCATGGGGAATCAAACTAGGAAGCAGAGTAGTGCTGGATGAAAGCATGAAACCAGTAAACCCAAAGGGAGTGGTTGCTAGGCTACTAGCCAGGTGTAAGCAATTAAATGTAGGTAAGCAGGGAGACTGCATTTGGTACAAAAAGACAGCAAACACGAGAGCCTGGAGGAGCACAAGGCAAATTAAATGAGCAAAGACAAGGTACTAGGAAGACTAGGAGTGTCCAAAAAGAAACACAGCAGAGAAAAAATACAGAGCCTGAAAACAGGTGGGCAGTGCAAAACACAGACAGAAAAGTACAAACAGCACCCAGGAGGCAGGAGCAAAATACTAACCTAGGAAGAAGGAGGCACAAAGCAAGCAGAAATCCCAAAAGCACGAAATGAAGCAGGAGACAAACACCGGGGAAGGGGAGCACAAAGCTCCAGCAGAGCCTCTAGCTGCAAAGAAAGAATGTGTCTGAATGAGACTGCAGGAGGCTGACTGAAATAGCTCAGGCAGGGGGTGTTACTAGTTGCTCCCACTCATTGAACTGCAGTCATAGTCTTTAATGAAGACATTCCAAATACAGAGAAGTAATATCAACACCATAAAATATGTTAATATAAAATGACATCAGCAGGTTCAACAATACAGTACATACATAAATAAGCAGATGGACTGTCATGTGTTGTTGAAGACCTCTCTAAAGAAGTATCTTTTGAGATCTTATTTGAAGACCTCCACTGAGGGGTCCACCCTCTCACTCTTGGGAGGGAGTTCCAAAGAATAAGGTCAGCCACTTCAAAAGCCCAATTACTTGACAATTTTAATCGGTCTCTAGGAGCTGAAAGGCAACCCACCTCAGTGGAGCAGAGTGCAGGATGATCGATAAAGTCAGATAGCCTGGCCCAATCCATATAGGGGCCTTGTAAGTTAGTAGTCCAGACTTAAAGGTGATACGCTACTTTAACAGAAGCCAGTGCAGTAATAAAAAATTACTCACCATAGTAATGTTTCCTCTAATGGAGTCTTGCTGTATTCTGACAATATGCAGTTAGCTTCGGCACTTGAACTGCCCCGGAGAGGAAAGAGTTAACTCTATGCAGAAGCATAGAACGTTGAGCTCGAGCTCGGTTTTCAAGCCTCTGTCTCTGGTACTTACCAGTGTAGTCATCAGATTCTTATGAGCAAACTAACTAACTACTAATTTATGGAAATTGTTTACTCTACAGCCAAAGGGCAACAATTTGGGTCCTAAAAGACTCAAGTCGAGGACCCAAGAAAAAAAGCTAGTGACAACAAAATATATATATATTAAACCCAACAAGAGTAATAATAATAAAACAACTATCCCACCCTTAAGAGGGAGGGTACAAGGTACATCCCTGAGGTGTAATACTGTACCTGCCAGCCCATTTCCCAAAAACTAGGTTCTGAGAGGGAAGGTAGGGAGGGAGGTCAGAATACAGCAAGACTCCATTAAAAGAAACAACATTACTATGGTGAGTAATTTTTTCTTCAAACAATATGAAGTCTTGCTGTATTCTGACAATGTACAGACTACCAAGCGGTTCCCCCAGGAGGAGGGTATGCAGAACCTACTTTGGGAACAAGCTCTGCAGTACTGCTGTACCAAACCTAGCATCACTCCTAGCCTGGATGTCCAGAGAGTAATGCTTGGTGAATGTATGGACTGTTTTCCAGGTGGCTGCTTTGCAGATTTCTAGCAAGGGTATATCTCTGTCCACCACCAGAGTAGCAGCTGTACCCCTAGTCAAGTGAGCCCTCAAGCCTGCAGGGGGTGTTTTGCCCAATTTTTCACAGCAGAATTGTATACAAGAGACAGTCCACCTGGCAATAGTCCTTTTAGTAGTAGGCTTACCTTTCCCCACTTCCCCATAAGTGAGAAACAATTGAAGATAGTCATGTCTGTGTGTCTTAGTATGCTCTAAGTAGTAGCTAAGAGCTCTTTTAACATCCGAACTGTGTAATCTTCTTTCTCCTGAAGAAGAATGGTCAGTGAAAAACACAGGAAGAGAGATGGACTGGTTCAGATGAAAGTCTGATACCACTTTGTGTAAAAACCTCCTATTGGTTCTTAGGACCACCTTATCCCTATGGAAGGAGATAAAGTCAGGTTCAACTGACAGGGCCTGTAATTCACTAATCCACTTGGCAGAAGTAATAGCTACCAGGAACACAGTTTTCCAGGTCAAGTACTTCAGCTCGGCCGAAGTCAGAGGTTCAAAGGGTGGCTGCATAAGCTGGGCAATGCAGACATTAAGATCCCAAGCCAGAGTAGGCTGTCGAAAGGGAGGGTTAATATGAACCAGACCCTTGAAAAACTTACTGAAAACAGGATGAGATGCCAGAGAAGAGACCTTCCCTGCTGAAAGGAATGCAGAGACAGCTGCTAGGTGAACCTTCAGAGTTGCAGGCCTAAGGCCTAGACCATTAAGATGAACCAGATAATCTAAGGTTGTAGAAATGTCTGCAGAATCAGGCACAATGCCCCTCTGAGAACACCAAATGCTGAACCTTTTAGATTTGGAATTATAAGTTTTTCTAGTGGAAAGTTTCCTGGAAACCTTTAAAATATCTAGAACTTCCTGAGAAAGGTGCAGGCCTGCATATTCTAACTCTTCAAGAGCCAGGCATTGAGGTTGAGAGTCCTGAAATTGGTGTACCAAATCCTCCCCTGACAGGATGTTAGGAGATTGTATCTCTTAAGGAGAAACAAGGGACATGATACTGCCAGAGACAGCAGCAGAGGATACCAAGGCTGTCTGGCCCAATCTGGAGCCACCAGTATCACTGTGTAGGGTTGAGACTTGATTTTTATCATGACTCTGAACAACAGAGGGAAATGAGGGAAGGCACAGAGAAACCTACCCTTCCAATCCAGAATGAGAGCATCCAGAGGAACAGTCCCCAGGACTGGAGGTCTGCAACAAAACAGAGGAAGTTGGTGATGGTCTGGGGCTGCAAAGAGATCTATCTCTGGAGTCCCCTATCTAGAGAAGATGACCTGTAGAATGTGAGGGTCCAGCAGCTATTCATGATGTCCCTGGGAGATTCTGCTCAGAGCATCTGCAAATACATTGTCCTTTCCTGGAAGGTGAACTGCTATCAGGGAAGTCTGAAGAGAATAGGCAAGAGGCCACAGTTTCATGGCTTCTGTGCACAAGGCCGTGGACTGAGTGCCCCCCCGCTTGTTGATGTACCACATTGTGGTGGTGTTGTCTGTCCTGACTTGGACCACCTTGCCCCTGACTGACTCCGAGAAGACCTGAAGGGTCAGGAAAACTGCCCTGAGTTCCAGGAGATTGATATGAAGGAAAGACTCTTGTGGAGACCAGACCCCTTGAGCCGTAAGGGCTGCCAAATGGAACTTCTTGTCTGAGGTTGTCCTGGTCCAGCCACCACTGTAGAGCTCAGACCACAGTCTGAGTCACTGGAATTAATTTGGTGAGATAGTCTCTTTTCTGAGACCAAAAGGATCTTAGGTGGAACTGAATGTCCCTCATCTGAAATCTGGCTCCCTGCACCACCGCAGTGCAAGCTGCCATGTGGCCCAGGAGTTGAAGAAACTGTCTTGCTGGACAAGAGACCAGAGGTCGAAAAGAGGAAGCAAGATCTGTTAAGGCCTTTACCTTTGCCGGGGGGAGGAAAGCCTTTGCTTGGATAGTATCCAATTCTATTCCTATGAAAGTAAGAAGTTGTACTGGTTCGAAGACAGACTTTGGGAGATTGAGGAGACACCCTAGAGAACTGAACAAGTCTTGAGTGGTTTGCAAAGCAGACTTGACCTGGTCTGAAGACTGACCTACAATTAGCCAGTCATCCAGATATGGGAAAATGGAAATACCTTGCCTTCTCAGGTAAGACACTACTACTGCAAGGCACTTTGTGAACACCCTTGGAGCCGATGTTAGGCTGAATGGCATGGCTCTGAACTGATAGTGGCCTGAAGGCAACTCAAACCAGAGGTACTTTCTGTGGGAGCACCTGATAGGAATATGGAAGTTGGCATCCTTGAGGTCCAGGGATGCGAGCCAATCCCCTGGCCTTAGAGAGGGAAGAATTATTCCCAGAGTCACCATTTTGAATTTTGGTTCTGAAATGTGTTTGTTCAAATACCTTAGGTCTAAGATGGGTCGCCACTGCCCTGTCTTTTTTGGGGTAAGAAAGTACCTGGAGTACAGGCCTCTGCCCCTGTGCTGAGTAGAAACCTTCTCTACAGCTCTGAGAGCCAGAAGAGAAACCTCTGCTTCTAGGGCAAGGGTTTCTGAGATGGATGCAGGTGGAAAAGACCTGACCCTCAGTTTTGGATACTTTTTGAAGCTGAGGTCCAGTCCTTGGCTTACTACTTCCAGAACCCACTTGTCTGAGGTAACAGACTTCCAGGCCTGGAAGTAGTAAGCCAGCCTGCCTCCTACTGGAATGGGGGAGTCAACCTGGGCTGACACATCAGGGTGTCTGCTTGGCAGGAGCCTTGGACTGGGAAGTGGATGTAGCCCTGCTCATCCCCCTCCTGCCTCTCCCTCGAAAGAACCCCCCTCTGTGGGAAGGAAGAAGAAGCCTGGGCTTGGTAAAAAGGTCTGTGGAATGGCCTGCCCCTGCCCCTAGACTGCTGCTTTTGAGGAGTGGCTTGCCTCTCTTTGGCCTGTGCACTCCTGTAGGTGGTACTGTACTCATCCATTTTTTTCATGTAAGCCTCTGTCTGTTCCCCAAACAGAGAATTACCCACTACAGGGATATCCATAGCATTGGCTTGGGTATCCTGTGAAAGGCTAGTACATCTGAGCCAAGCATGTCTTCTGAGAGACACAGATGTAGCCATGACTCTTGATTCCACATCATTGGATTCCACAGCAGCATGAAATTGCACTTTGGGTGCCTCAATTCCATCAGCAGCCACCTCCTCCAACTCTTTGGCTTGCTGGGGAGAGGCCTGTTTAGCTAGTTCCAGAACTGTATCCCACCTGGACTTCTGGTACCTGTCTGTGTAGGCTATATAATTTGCCTGCCTGAGTCCCTAAGAGGATGCCAAATATTGTTTCTTGGCCATGGCATCAACTTTCCTGGAGTCCTTGTCCAGGGGGTGTGAAGCCAAAGGAATGTTAGCCCTGTCACAGGCTGCAGCCTGCACTACCCCAACATGGCTGCAATGAGTGTATAAGAACTCCGTACCTGAGCCTGATAACATATACCTCCTGTCCATTCTCTTATCCACAGGAGGTAAGGAGTTAGGCGTTTGTAAAAATTTTTGTGTCTGTTTCCTCAAGGACTTGTGAAGAGGGATAGACAATTTCTGGACTCTGGGATGTCCATCATTTCTACAAAATCAGGCTCTTCTTCCTCCTCAACAGCTTCGACCATAGGGAGCTGGAGGGTTTCATCCACCTTCTTGTAAAACAAGAAGTGTGAAGGGGACTCAGAAAGCCTGGGAGGGGGAGACATTGGAGGGCCTGTCTGGGGAGAAGTCCAGTTCAATGGGCACATCCAGACCCTCAAGGTCATCATCCTCGTCCTCATCATCGGGATAGTCTTCGTCTCCCTCCCACTCCTCATTGAAAGCATCTGGATCATAATCCAATGGAGACGGATCTGACCGAACTGACCGCCTAACCGTCGGAACCGGTTTGGATGGAACTGCGCAAAGTGATTGAACTATGCTAATCGCTTTGGCAATCTCGTCAGCGGTTGGAGTAAGCGGTGCTGGATCCTAACTGGCAGACTTACGCTTTCTTTTTGACGGAACCTACCCCTCAGAGTCGGACCTCCTTTTGCCCGAAGAGGTATCTTCTAGGTCAGTAGGCACCTCCTCAGGTTCGGCCGTAACTGAACCGGGCCGGCCATCCGGATCTACAGACTTCTCAGCCTCCCTTTCCTTCAGCCTACTCAACCTTTTTTCTAGAGTTGCTTTAGGGAAGTTTTTGCAAATCTGGCAGACTGATTTGAGGTGGTCAAACCCCAGACAATAAACACAGATGAGGTGGGGGTCGGCCTTGGCAAAGGCCTTTCCACACTCAGTACAGTGTTGAAACCCAGTGGGACAGTTTTTTTTCTTGGGTTTCTCAGACACTGCCAACCTAACCAATTACCCTTAAAAAGCTTTCAAGCCAGGTAATAAAAAATCTATCAGTTACAAACCATGTCACGGGTTCTGAAAAAGAACCAGAAAAAGTCCGGTTCTTTTGAAACCGATTGACACCGGAACACCACACTAATCCCAGAAATTACAAAACAGTTTAAAACAATCAGAAAGGTTGGTTCCCAACCAGACTGACCGATGAAGAACCGAAACAAAAAACAAGTTCCACAATTTCTAAATAAAACACAAGTCACCACCTATCTACCACAGTACCTGTGCCGTAGACAGAGGCTGGAAATCCGAAAAATGATAAACAGATAGGTTTAAACCGAATGCTTTTTTAAAACTTTACCGAACCGAGCAGAGAAAATCTCCAGAGCGACTTCACTGTTAGGTGGAGTAAAGAATCTGATGGTTACACTGGTAAGTACCAGAGACAGAGGTTTGAAAACGAAGCTCGAACTCAACGTTCTATGCATCTGCATTGAGTTAACTCTTTCTTCTCCGGGGCAGTTCAACTGCTGAGGCTAACTTCATAGTGTCAGAATACAGCAAGACTTCATGTTGTTTGAAGCACAGGACTGGGGTCACAGGACATGACCTGGGAAGCCCTGTCCATAACCTGGCCCTGGCATTCTACACCAACTGTAGGCACCGTAGAGTAACACCATTGACCCTGAGGTATAGGCCATTACAGTAATCAAGCCTGGACATCATAAGCACATGCACAGTGACACCAGGTCTTCAGAGGCATGTTTTGTTTATTTATTTATTGAAATGTTTCACCAGGAAGGCACACTGAGCAACAAGTAACTAGTCTCCTGGTGCAACCTCGGGGGAAGGGGTACAATTGGAATGAGACATTAAACAAGTTACAAGATCAAAATTAACATACAGTTGTAAGGCAGGTGTTACAAACAGTGTTACAACAGTGTTGCGCATAACATGCAGAAAGAGTGGACAATAATAAGTGCCGGTTTAATAAGTAAACAAGTGCTTACATGAAAGAGTGAGTGAGTGAGTGAGCATGTGAGTACTGAGGAAGGTTAAGAAGGCAGGTACTCAGTATGTTGTCCTAGAGTAATTGAGGGGATGAATGCAGTTATTGTAGGGTAGTATGTTTGAAGGTTGTGCAACACAGATTGCAGATTTGATATACGCTCTCTCTATCCCTGTTACAGGAACTACCACACTTTCGAGGTGTCATAGAGACACAGGAACACTCTTGAAGAGGGTTCTGTCCCTAGAGGTGCCACAAGGACAGGGTCCCCTTAGACCAGTGGTACATTATGGAAGAAGGCCAGATCCCAAAAGGAAAGAGAGGATCCATTGTAGGAGATGGGGAGCATGGTGGCTCAATGAAATGGATGCTTGAGCAAATATTGTTTGATGGAGCATGTGGCATGCATACCCTTTAACCCACTTAACCACAGGCGAAGCCCTTTAATTCAATGGAACTCTGAAATTCTTATGTAGAAATGCTTAGGTAACAGCAGGGGGATCATAAGTGCTAGGGTAGAGTAGTAAGGTAGATACTGATTATGTTGTAATAGAATAGTTGAGGGGGTGAATGAAGTTGCTGTATGGTTGTATGTTTGATAGTCATGCAACATAGTTTGTAACTTTGGTATATACTGTTTCCATCCCTACTACAGGGACTACGACCATTTTGACATCCCATGAAGACCCAGGAGACCTCTTGAGGGGGATTCACCCCATAGAAGTGACACAGGGATAAGGTATCCTTAGACCAAACCTACCTTAGGGAGGAAGGCCCAAAAGAACAAATGAATGAAATGAACACAAACACTTCTATTAAGGAGAGAAGAGACACAGCTTGGGGTAAAGAGATGCAGGCCTGTTGATCAGTCCTAGTAAAACAATATGCCACTTTGAAGAGTGAATACCACCCTTCAGCTCCAAGTCTCAACAAAATATTTAATTACTAATGAAATCATTATTATGACCTTCACCATGGAGTAGAGGACACCCCCCCCCCCCGCCACCAACCATGGAGGAAATCTCTGGGGAAACCAAGGCCTAGGTTGCCATTCCTCCAGGCTAGGGATTACATGTTGTGCCTGGATAAGGATCTCAGACATACTGCTTTTATTGAAGGAATGGCAGGTCTCTCCTTTTTCTTGGAGACTTCCTCCTTTCTTTTTTTTATACCTATATTTTATTGAGTATTCATCACAGTTATACAATACAAAAGACAATATTGACAGCAATAAGAAAAATAGAACTCTCAGATGAGAAGAGGAAAATGTCCAAATTGTCTAGATGATATTACATCACATAACAAGCATTTGTCAATGCCGAATGTTTGCTTGCTGGTATTAGCATTGGAAATGCAGGAGTTAGATAGATGGAGAATAGGAATCGCAGTGAAGTATTGAACTTCATGCCAACCCCACCTCCATCCTGTAGAGATGGACAAGCATTGGGGGTAAGTGTTTGGGTTGTCTCCCATGACGGTCATGCCATGTCACTTCACCCTATTCTGCAGACACCAACACGTGTTGAGGTGTGCCTTGGGGTGTTTGGCTTTACAGTCACCCCATTCCATAAGGACATATGCTGAAATGGGTGCACCATAGCAGAATGGAGGGAAGTCTGGGGCCGAAGAGTCCAAGGTACACCTAGATACCTGTCAGTGGTTGGGGGGGGAGTGGGACGGCATGAGTAGTACAGTCGGCAATCCAAAGGCACACCCTAATGCCTGTCAGTCTGTACAGGGTGGGACATTATGGTTAGAAACCCTAATGCCCCAGGCGTTTGTTGGTATTTGCACTACAGATTTTCAACATGGCCTTTTTCTGACCCCACCTCATGAAAGCATTTGGGACCTCTTCTCATGAAGAGTGGCAGTGTGATTTTGTCAATGTGTCCCGAACTTTGAATTCCAACAGTTACCATGCCATTCTGCATCACATGTATGAAAACACAGATGAGGCAGAATGTGAAGAATGACAGCTGTACCATCCAAAGAGAGGTGTGAAGAGATGGCAATGTTGAAAATCTGTAGTGAGAATATTAAAAATGCTCGCACTTCCGAGTATACGTGGAAACTGCCCAACGCATGCACGTAACACAGGCATTTTATGGACTTCCATCACCCAATTTTCAACATAGGCATTTTAGGACCTCTGCTCATGAACAGTGTCACTGTGATTTTCTTCATGTCTCCTGAACAGTGATTTCCCACAGCGACCACGCTATTCTGCAATGGAAGTGTGAAAACACATTTTTGCCAGGCTGTGAACAATGACATCTGTACTGTTTATAAGGAGGTGTGGGAAAATGGCAATGTTGAAAATCTGGAGTGAAAATATTACAAATTTGCAAAGTTACGAGCATGCATGGAAACTGCACAATGGACGCTTGTAACACAGTCATTTTATGGACTTCCATCATAATATTTTCAACATAGGCATTTTAGGACCTTTGCTCATGAACAGTGTCACTGTGATTTTCTTAATGTGTCCCGAACACTGATTTCCCACAACAACTGTGCAGTTCTGGGCCAGAAGTACGAAACACATTTCAGCTAGGATGTGAAAAATGACAGCTGTACTGTTCATAAGGAGGCATGGCAAAATGGCAAGGTTGAAAATCTGGAGTGAAAATATTGCAAATTCGTGAACTTACGAATGTGCGTAGCAACTGCACTATGCACACTCGTAAAACAGTCATTTCTTGGATTGTTTTAACCAAATTTGCAACATAGACTTTTTGAGAGTCCACCTCATGAACACTGGCACTGTTATTTTGTTACCCTGTCCCGAAAGGAGATTCCGTGCAGTGACCACGAAATCACCTTTCGGGACTGAATAACGCCATGACAGTTCCTGAATTCATGAGAAGGGGTCCCAATAAACCCATGTTTAAAATTTGATGGTAAAATTCCCCAAAATGCCTGAGATATGCATCATAGTTGAAAAAACCCTATTTATGCCATTATACAGCTTACTGGCATTTCTTCAGTCCGCGATCGGCTTTGAAGAGTGCAGACATGTCCTCGGTCCACAAGATTGTGCGCCATGCTCGGAGGGTAAGTAAGGGGTGGGGGTGGGGAGGCAGGGTGTGCAGAGAGTGGGTGCGGGTTGGGGGGGCAGGTCCACCAGACTCGACAAGGGACCATTTTCTGGTTTGCAGGTTAAAAAAAAAACATCACAAGATGGTTTTCTGTTTTCACAGGGGCATTTGGTACGCTGGGGTGGGCTCACAGCATGCCACCCAACTGTTTTTGGGGTGGGGGCTGAAGCTGACAGGGGATTGGGCACCCCTGTCGGCACATACTGGAGGGGCGCAAGAGCCGAGAGGGATTGGGCATGCCCCTTGGCAGAAAGCAACTGTTGTTTTTGGGAGGTGACATCATGCCAATGGGGAGTGGGCTCCCCTGTCAGCAAATTAAACTGGGCAGGGAGGGAACTGAAGCCAACAGGGCCCCCCGTTGGCAAACAAAGGCAGTTTTTTTGGGGGGTGAATTATACCGAGGGGGATTGGGCACTCCCCTCGGCAGACAGCAACTGTTTGTTTGGGGGGCAAATTATCCCAATGAGAGTGGGCTCCTAAACAGAATAAACTGGAATGAGGAAAGCCGATGGGGATTGGGGCCCCGTCAGCAAACAAAAGACTGTTGTGGGGGGGTGCATGCTGTTGAGGGGGACTGGGCACTCCCTCGGCAGTGGGGGCTGAATAATATTGTTTGTGAACACGTCGGCAAGCTGCCGCCGTGTTCACTAACAATATTACAGTAAGCAACATTCCACCCAGCAATGACAGGTTGCTCCCTCCTTGCAGCGGAATGGCTGATGCTGCAATGACGAGGCGGTCCCTGATTGCTGCAGTGAAAACGGCACAAGTTGGTGGCACTTTTGGAAGCTAGTGTCATCAGCACACTGTGCCTCCATTGGTCCACCAGTGCCAAGCCTCGAAATTCAATACCTCCATTGGCTGTCACACTGCCGCGCCTCCACAACCCGCTTCTCTCCTAAGCTGCCACATACTGTTTTTTGCGCATGCGCGCAAGCAAACATAAAAATTATGAACTCATTAGCAAGTATTTAAGGTTCCAATACTGTGAAAAACTAATGCTTACTGAGGTAGCCCATAAAAGAAATTCATTAGCCTTTCATAAAAAATAAACTTTCAAAAGTAAATATAGTAACAAAGTTTAAACACGTTCAATATGAAGGATTTAAGCATAAAACTAAAACCTAATCAAACAGACCAATTTGAAAGGGAGAGTTAATTTGTCCATTCCCTTCAGCACTATTTTAAGAGGTTTGAAACGTCATTTCCAAAAATCTTTAGGCATAACCAGCAAGTTCATTATTTCTCAGGGTGCCTTGCAGGTGTTACTAGAATGTAGTCAGTTTGTGCTGATAGATCAAATACATTGGCATCGTGTAATTCCTGCAGTTCATCATTCATCTGAGCAGACATTTTGAAGACACAAAGGACTGCAGTGCTATTTCTTCTGTGAACAAATACAGCTGGTCGAATAGTCACTTTTAAACGTGCAGGGTCCTGTAAAGAAAACTGATCCCCTATCTCCAGCAGAGCTGATTTAAAATTAAGAAGATGCTTCCTTCTTCTCCGTTTCTCCCTTGAGAAGTCGGGGGGGGGGGGAGTGGAATGTGATTTTTTAGCCACCAATTTCAAATGCTTTAGTAATCCTGGCTTTACTAATCAGTTGAAATGTTTGTTCCACTGAGTACATCATGGCAGTAAAAGTTGGTGAGTGTGAAAAAGACGTTGTGAGAAGCTACTTGGTTAGTGTCATGTGTTTCTTTGTGGCAAACAAAAAAGCTTTTGTAAAAAGTATACCACCCTCAAATAACTCGTATGACGAATTATGTAAAACACTTAATGAGTTGTCTGTGACAAATGAAACTGGAACCCAATTATCCTGACATTTCTTTCTCTTGAAATATTTTCAAGTCTCTTTATTTTCCAATGTAATGTTTCAGTACCACTGATCACAGCATCTTTATTAGATGTAAGAGATTAAGTTTCTTCAGTATTTTTCACCACCAAGCCAGAGCAATATTTTGATTGATTCTATTTGCATACTGATTTTAGTCAAGTAGTCCGACAGACATCAAACGTTCAGTTAACTTCATTTAGCTTTTTTAAAGCTGACTCCAACATTTTAGTTGAGTCATTCAGTAGCCGGTATATGGCTTTCAAAGTTTCAGCCGAAGATTGTTCCTCCATCTGTCCACATTTATCCGCAACTTGTGTGTTGTGGACAGTGGGTTGGGTATTGGATCCAGACTCTGAGGAGTGTTCCTTAGAAACACTATGACCTCTGAACTGTCTTGTCCTCAGACCAGCTTGCAGGAAAAATGCATCAAGTGTTTTACCTTTCTGTTCCAACTCCTTTAGCTTTTTATATTCCATTTTTGAGATTTTGACATAGTGAATGTTCATACAGCTAGCCACAAAGAGACAGTACCTGCAAGAAGACACTGGAAAAGCAAAATCTTGTTGTTTGATTCAGCAGCTTCAAAAACTCGAACTCGCAGCCATATTGCTTTCCAGCCACTCCCTAACTTCCTTCTTTCTAATGATGTTGCAGGGCTGGCCATGCAATTGAAGGAATCCCTATATATGGAAGGACTTAATCCTTGGTGAAGTGCTAGGAGGCTGAAGCCAGATGCCAAAGGAACAACAGGAATAGTGAGGAGAAGGACAACTGATTACAGCTGCTTCAGGCTTGACCACCCAGACACTCTCTTCTGAGACACGGCTCAAAGATGGATATTGGAGTTGAGCCCTTATGGGGCAAAGGCTGATGGGACGATGAGTCGGAGGGGGCAAGGTCTGAAGTAGAAGAGCCATGAGGAGTGAGGAAAAGAGCTGGGGTGAATGTTCAGAAGTTGGAGGTAGGGTAGGATGCTGATGTAG
Organism: Neoceratodus forsteri; assembly: GCA_016271365.2. Taxonomy (NCBI): domain Eukaryota; kingdom Metazoa; phylum Chordata; order Ceratodontiformes; family Ceratodontidae; genus Neoceratodus; species Neoceratodus forsteri. The sequence goes on from CM028138.1 coordinate 429,154,343, forward strand.
CACATAAGAGACAGCAAAGCCTGGGTATGTAGCATAATGAGGAGGGTGCAGACTGAACTGAGTAAGGATGAAGCAGCAGGCTGAATCCAGAAAAAGGGCCAGAAATGCAAGACGCAGAGCACAGTCAAGCAGCGCAGGCAGCCAGGGGAAGGCAGTGTGCCAGGCGAAGCCAGCTGAGCTGAGGTGATGGAGAAGATGGCAGGGTGGGGTCAAGAAGAAGACAGAAGGAGAGCATGCAGGAGAGGAAGCAGGCAGGGACAGCTAGTCTGGTTGCACTGTTACTCATTTTGCCAGTGACCTGAGCTTGGGATCACCCTCAAGTCATTGGAGGTTGGCTTGACAGTGCAAGAGGAATGAGTGCCCCAGGGACAGCTCTCCTCCTTTGGAGAAGGAAGACAGCATGCTCCACACCTCACCTGCCACCTGGCAGAAGCCGGGTGTTAGCACAGCTGGAGCTGCTCACACAGAGAGGGTAGATGCTGCCTGGCATTGGGAGGACTGCTCATCAGCATGCAAGTGCATCAGGACGTCTCTTGGCAGCTTCCTAGGGTAGGAAGTGAGGGAAAACAAATCAGTGGAAAAGTTCCTGGTGGGCAGGATGATGCTGGCATCTCTGTAGGCCATGCACTAGGCACCTACCCACATATGGGTATGGGACACGTGGTGGGGGGAAGTTCCAGTTAAGGCAGCTGAAGGAACTTGGGGGGCAGCAGAAGTGGGCACAGCAGAGTGAACAAGGAAAGAAACAGGACTGAAGAAAAAAACAGGTAGAGATGTCCAGGGAAATGGACAGGGATGCAGCAGCAGAAAGGTGTAGGGCTAGGCAGAGGTAGAGGGCAGTACAGGAGAGGTAGCAAGTAGGGAACCACAGGCTACCAGGAGGGGCCGAAACATGGAGAGCAGAGTGAGGCAGGAGGCAAGAGGCAGGAGGTGGTGGAATAGACAAATAGAGCTAGAAAATGGAAGGGGCAAACTAAAGGAGTAGGCCAAAAGGGCAGGCAATGAGGACAGACTGAATGGGCAAGCAGGCAGAATGGCAGATTGAAGGGGCAGACTGGAGGGACAGACTACATAGACAGGCTAAGGTACAGGATAAAGAGACAGACTGAATGGGGAAAAATAAATAGGCAGACTGAAAAAGAAAGACTAAATAGAGAGGCTAAATGGGCAGACTGAATGTGCTAGGGGCAGACTGGATGGGTAGCCTAAATGGAAAGACTGAAGGGGCAGACTGGATGGACAGACTTAACTGGGCAAACTGAATGGGTAGACTGAGAAGGCTGACTGAAGTGGCAAACAGAATGGACAGGCAGCTGAAAGAGGATGAGGGGTAGATGTAGGTGGTGCTAATTGAATCTAAGGGGGACCAGATGAAGCTGGGGTTAACAGGAGGGGCAGTTGATGCTGACAGGGCTAATGAAAATAAGCGGCAGCTGATATCACTGGGGCTAATGGGATCAAGGGGAAACAGATGACACTGGGGCTAATGGGATCAAGGGGCAGCTGGTGCCACAGGGCCTAATGGGATTGTGAGCAGCTGATGCCGCATGGGATAATGAGATTGAAGGGGCAGCTGATACTATAGGATCTAATGAGACTGAGGGGCAGCTGATGCCACCAGGGCTAACAGCATCAAGGGATAGCAGAGGTTGATATGGCTTAAAGAACTGAGGTGCAGCAGATGCTGACAGAGCTAATGGGATAGAGGGGGCAACTAATACTAGTGGGGATTGAAGAAGCTGAAGCCACCGTGGCTAATGGGATCGAAGTGCAGCTAATTCTACTTGGGTAAATGGGATCAAGGGGTAACAGAAGCTGACAGGGCTAATAGGAGTGAGGAGCAGCAAATGCCAACTGGACTAAGGGGAGAGAGGTGGTAACTGACAGCAATGGGGCTAATGGAATTGAAGGAGTTAATGCTAACAGGGTTAATGGGAGCAAACAGACTGATGCTAAGTGGGGGGACTATTCTGGTGTGGCAGCCGATGAAAAACAAGAGGTTACAAAGGGGCTAAGTAGGAACAAATACCAAAAACCAGGATGTGAGGGACAAGAGGCAGTATAGCACAGTGGTTTAAGGCTCTGAGCTGCAAATCTGGTGACATTTAGCAGACCAGACCTGGGTTTGAATCCCACAGCTTCCACATGCATACTGTGTGACCCAGAGCAAGTCACTTAACTTCCCTGTGCTCCCAGGTTGCACCTGTAAAAAAGCTTTCAGCTTAGTGTGTCTCACCTGGTTAAACAACTAAAAAAAAAGAAGCCACCAGAAATCACTGTGGATGATGACAGAGAGGGGGCCTGAATGAAGGATGTACCACTGCAGACATGCAGCTAGAGAGGAAATGGTAGACAGTGCAGCACTGAGAAACATCCATGAACACAAAATAAAAGCCAGAGTGGCAGAGAAGCCAACTGCCTCAAAGCAAGTGGCAGCACTGAGGCAGTACAAGGAAAGAAAGAGTGTCCGGTGAAGCAGAGTGGAGAGAAAGCCCCAAAGCACAATGAATGGGAGTAGCAGCCACAGAAAAAAAGAATGGATTAGCAGGTAGGGGAACCAAAGACAAGGAAAGGACAGGACAGAGAAGATGCAAAAAACGCAATAGGTTGCTTAGAGGACCTCATTAGGGGAGCATGGGCCAACCCAAAAGGGTTGATAGCAAAAACTGTGAGACAGAATGGAGATGCATTCCCAGACTGCACACAAAAGGTTAGGGGCCTTTGGGAGAGAGAGACCTGGGGATAAAGATTGCGGATGACAGCTGGGCCACCCTAATGGCTTCTCACATGGGCCTGCTGTTGTGCAACAGGTTCAAAGAATCACACTACAAATTCATGCACAGGTTCTACTGTCCCCCAGTTGTAGTTAATAAGTTCCACAGGATGGTGTCCCCAACATGCGGCCGCTGCAATAGTACGTTGAGCACCTACATACACTATTTCTTGGAATGCAGGGACCTGCAGCCCTTCTGGACAGCAATTGCACAGGCAATTTCAGAGGCACTACACATACGGGTGGCAGACACTGTGGTGTCACTATTGTTTGGAGTGGAAGATTGGGAAGTGGAGGGCTGGGAGGCATACCCTAGGACAGTGCGGGTATTGTTGACCCTAGCAAGACAAGACATTGTATACAAACTACCAGGGTGTTCCACGTTAAGCCTACCCTGAACCAATGGAAAACATTAGTGATAAACAATTTGGCCTTAGAACAACTAACGTATCAGCTACATGGCAAAGTGGAACTCTTTCTGAATAAGTGGGGTCCTTATATACACTCACTGCCAGTACGGGAGGCATGTCTGTTGAGACAGAGAGTGACCTGATTAATACAACACCGCTCTGGCTGGATGCACAAGAAGTCCTGTGCACAGGGTAGGATGGTGGAGGTGAAAATAGGGAACCGGAATATGTAATTAAATGTAATCTGGACACAGGGATTATTTTTGAATTTCCCAGGGATATGTAATTCCTCGGAAGGCAAACTTGGGCTACGGTCCCACCTTGAGCTAGAAAAGATATGTTGCTGCTCTACCTAAAAATGGCCCTCTGAAACCCCCCACCAATCCCCTCAACCACCCTAAACTCCTCGCTCTTCTCAACCTCCCTCTACTCCATCCCTCAATTTCCCGTAATCTCTTCCCCTCCTTCCTAATCCCCCTACCACCCCACCTCCCCACTGCCCCACCCATGCTCTCGACAATGTCTACTCCGGCTGATCTTCTCCTGTGCCATACCCCTGACAAAGCCTCTGGCTGCACAGCACTCCACTGATTACAGGAATTCCTCCCAACCTGCCTGACTCTCAACAATTACACAACGACTTAACAGCACTAATAGTGTGCTGGTCAAATGTACACTGAAACTTAAATCTGTACCACTGGAGTTCCTATCACTTTGTATTTTTTCTTGATTCTGGTTTTAATCTTCTGTGATGACATAAACTGTAATCATTTGTGACAACTGTGTGATTCTACCTGTGTTGTTAAGCCCTGTATTGTATGTTACTGATCTGTAGATTTCTGACATGGAACCTTTGGAAAAAAGTCCCAGACTCAAAGGTATTAATCCGAAACCGAAATAAATAAAATAAATTTAAAAAGGCAGTTGCTTATACCTAGGGCAGGAAACACAGGCAAGATAAAGTACTGAAATTAGGAATGATGAAAGACAAACTCACAAGCATTTTATGTAAGAGTTTATGATTTATTGGGCTAATTTGTTCACATGTTTCCAAGTCTTGTACACTCCTTTGTTAGTCTGTTTGCATATATATGTATACAGCCAATCTGTCTCTAGACTATACAAGATAAATCATACTGTAGGAGAAGCAGAGGTTTATGTATGTAATGGGCTTAATAGACACAGCTTCAGGCTACAAAGAGACAGAGAGCAGCAGCCCCCAGTTGTTGTAAAGGGGTCTGTCTTAGATGTTTGTATTCCTTACATATATAAAACTAAAAACTAATAAAAATATTTAAACCTATAAAACACAAGACAGCAAACAACAAGACCCAGGGACAAGGCAGAGGAGCAATGGCACAGGATACCAATGTAATTTATGTCCTTGATAATCTCTTACATTGCCATCACAATGCATCAGAGTCTACTACAAAATTCTGTGGCTGAAGGGGACATAAATCTACCACCAGTACAAAAATCAGAAAAGGCTGCTGGATTAACTAAAAGATGAGCTGATGAGATAACAACAAAACTGAAACTAGGCGCAAGAGACGCAGTATGTGGTGTCACAAAATGAATGTGCAGCAGGCTTCCTGATGTGCCACCAAACAGTTGTGCTTTACAGAAAGCTGGCACACTGTTGCCAGAAATTGGAGTTCAACTTGAAACAGTTTCGCTCCGCACTTAAATAAAAATTAGCTGATCCAGATCTTAGTGGTGCACATGGGGTATGGGAGTGTAAAATCCTGGATTGCAGCAGGCACAGGGGTCTGTGCATGGTACTGCCAGTTGCATTGCCATGCACTGACCCCTGGCCTAAAGGCACCACAGAGAAAGTTGTTCCCCCGCCCTGGCATCTTATACCTTAGGCTTGCTTATCTTCAAGTTGTCCTTTTGGCCAGTGGACCCCCCCCCCACAGATCATCACAATGTCCCTGGTAGCTGCCTCTGTTCGTTCTTTGTGTGCTCTGTTCAACAGTGCTCTGTGCTGCCTTATCCCTTACCCCATTGTGAAATTCACTCCAGTTCACAAGTCTGTGCCCCCAACTCTGTAGAACAGCTTTCAACAGTTCTGCCAGGGGAGGAGGATGGCAGTGGCTTGTGACCAGGGCTGCAGTTTATGACAGTGGCTTATTTGCATGACAGCACCTGCATTAGCCTGGCTGCCGCAGCCCCCTTCCCTGTGAAGTCACAATGCCCATTGAAATGGTGCATTGAAAGTCTTGTGACGTTGCAGAGCTGGGGTGCAATTCAGAACTGGCCCAATGTGGTCATTGCGACCACTACACACCACTGAATTGTGAATCTGTATGGGGCCCCGACATTCAAAAAACAGGTTCTATGGAAACAATTACTGATAGCCTCAGTGCTGTTCTCCCTTAACCCAGTGCTCACTTTTCTTTTTAAGGTAGAGACCCTAGGAAAGCATCAGCCCTTGTCCACCCACCCAATGGATAAGATCTCAAAGGTCGGTAGTGAATGCTACCTTTGATTTCATGCTGCCTTTTTTAATGGCCCATTGTTTTCAATGTTTTTTCTCCATAGGAATGGTTAGTTTGTGGTCCTTGGCTGTTGTGGCATTTGAAAGGTTCCTGGTTATCTGCAAACCACTAGGCAACTTCACATTTCGTAGCACCCATGCCATCATAGGCTGTGTAGCCACCTGGGTGTTTGGACTGATCTCGTCAGCGCCTCCACTCTTTGGCTGGAGCAGGTGAGTTCCTGGTGCGCTTTGAGGAATTTTTTATGACCTTGCTCTTTTCACTCATTCAGTGACCTACTCTGCAGTGGGACCCACGCAGAAACCTGGGGCATACCCAGGATTTGCGAATGGGGGACTTCCACCAAAGATATTGCATTACTCAGTGTACAAAAAAACTTTCTTTATGAAAACATTAGGGAAACAAGATGGGCGGTCATTTCTGGGCAACAAGAGACCTTCTATTACATCTATGGAAACAATCCTTTAAATAATCCTACCCATACCTCCCTTCAAGTCACAGATAGTCATACAGTGTTAGTAACTGCCCATACAAATACTTGACATAGTAGTGCTATTTAAGGGTACAGTTATAGCCTTGCAGGGGAAAAACTGCAGTAGAAGTGGTGCAAGATGGTGTTAGATGTTCACCTGTGCACTAACAGCCAGCCAGGAGCCTTGGATCATTTTCAGAAGGACATCCCTAGTGTGTGTGTGTGTGTGTGTATATACTGAATGGGCATGGAGTTAGAATTACCTTCTTGCCTATGTGGTGGTCCCCTCATGGCAGCATTGAGGTACGCTGGTGAGGCAGTATGGGAAAACTTGCACTGTAATTGCCCCACATTTTACTTATCATATGGATAAACAGAGGGCTTCAGTCTCTGGTGCTACTAGTCTGGCACTTCTCACCAGCACTAAATTTCAGTAGAAAAAATATTAAGAAAATAATTTCAAGGTACACAGCTGGGCCGGGGGAGGAGGGTTGGTGGTTAATGGAGCTTCCAGAGGGAGGTCACTATTCAGAGGTTGCTGTTCCACACAAACAGGATTCCTGAAACATGCGGACTGTGTACACCCTGTCCTCCTGTGACAGCGACTGTGATGTCACAGAGTATTATGACTGCAGTTGGGGAACAATCACCCTGGAGGGCCTTGAAACTTACATTTGTATTTTATTTATTTTAAAATATATTTTACCAAGCGAGAGCAAGCAGAGCCTGAAGGCTCATTTCAGTTGCAACACATGAAGGGGTATAGGATGAGCAGCCATACACTCTTTGCCCAGAGGGAAATGTTCACTGAGCATGAAGCACCATATTCCTTGCAGGGCATAAAGGGTGACGTGAGGGTTTCCTCTTATCTGACTCACATTTAGTCATACCAAGTCTGTATTGTGAAACATATTTCTTCTTTTCAGTTCATGCCAACTTGTGGTAACAGATGTTAAAGTTGCACTTCTTCCAGGATTTAGAGTGTACAAGAATTTGATGGTCTTGGGTTATCAGATACAGCAGAGGGACTGCAAGTGTCTACCATCCCATCCCTCCCCTCACCAACCCCTACAAGGTGTGGGGTCCGAGTTCAAATTAAACAGACTGACTGAAGCCCATATTGGTCCCTCCAACTTAAAGAAGTAGAGGGTAACACGGGTTAATGCCCAGTTAAAGTTATTTTGCATACATATGTAACCCCCCTCTGGGGCTTACTTTGTTTTCCAGGGGCTCCCACTGGTGATTTTAGCCTGGATGGGTTGCAGGGATCTCCTCAGCATGGCCGTCAGCCTCTGAGTTTGTTTACAAGAGGTCTGCCAGTCCGCACATGCAATGACGCGCGCGGCCTAGCCATTTAGGCTGCCACTCTTTTGGGCATTCCAGTGGCCATGCAGATGCCTCTCTGTTGATACTGACCCCCTCGGTTAACCTAAGCAGGGGTTGGACACCAGGGGGAGGCAGGTGAAAAGCTAACTTTCGGTCTGGAAGCAGTGTCACAGAGCGCTGCTAAATCGGGGGAGATATGAATATTAAACAAGGGCTCATGAATATTAATGAGCTAAATCACTGTTCCTGGGGGCTCTGACAAAAGGAACTAACGGCAGGCTCCTGGGAAGGGGGAGTAATTAATTGCGTGTGCAGTCATGTAATAGGGGACAAGGGTCCCCATCCCTGACAGGGAAAACTGCCTGATAAATGTGAACATTTTGGCTGCCATAATCATTTGAAATTGGGACTGCTATGTACAGCATGGGGCTGAATGGGAGCAGCCATGTTTGTAATACTCTGACCCCAGATGAACCACCAGTTAGCTTTCTAGGTACCTAAAACTATCTGAAGGGACTCCTGGGAAAAGATATTAGCTAATTTCAGGTGCCAAGGGGTTCAGCCAATCAGAGGGCTCAAAGAGTCACTAACTTTGATGGACAACAAGGGACAGCCAATCAGGAGGCCAGAATCTCAAGCGAAGACCCCAAGGACTTTCTGGGTTTGGGTCAGTCTTGCCCGGGCTCTTCTCAAGTCAGGAGGATCCTGTGTGAGTGGAACTGAACTGCCTGAAGCCTTGCCCAGGTCTCAGCTGGAGACTGCCACTGTGGAAAGGGATGTTGAGAAGAAGAGAGAGTGAGAGATTGGACTGATTTGGGAACTCTACAGGTTCTGTCAACTGCTGTTTTGATAGGAGAAAATAGCTTCTGCTGAGACCCTGCATAGGTGCACTGGACTGAGCTGATAGAACTGTGCTGTTTGGCTGGAAACTAAGAAGCTGCTGCAGAGAACCTGTTTTGAAGATTGGGACTCTGATAATTATCTTGGAGAGGCAAAGCATCTCTGGAATTGGGTGCTAGCCAGGCTGCAGAGAAACCGCTCTGGGATTTTTGTGGACTGAATCAACTGGCTAAGAGCTGTGTCCCAGCTGAAGTTGCTCCAGGAATTGGTTGGAAAAGTCAGAGACTGCATGTGCACAGGTGAGCAGGTGGTTGCATGTTTTCAGAATCCCTGCTGCTGCTCTGTGATACAGTGAGGATTGGAGTTGCTGTTTAAAGCTGAAAATCAGTGGCCAACCGGCACAGGCGTTCAAGAGTTGAAAATTGCCTGGCTACCCCCTGGACTTACTGAACTGGTGCAGGAACAGAGTGGACTCCACCTGCTTGGGAGACCTATAGAGCCAGGAAGGGAACCTACTAACCCCTTCCGAGAGGGGCCTGCTGGCTTTGGGAGGTTACTGGCATTTGTTGGGGTGCAAGGGCACCTGCGACTCATGTGGGGAGCCGGGCTGTGAAGCCAATCCTGGGTCTGGGCCTCCTGAGGCTGGTTAGGACCTGCAAGCATGCTCTGCAACAGGCCAGAAGAGGCTGAAGGTGACAAGTGGCCAGACTTTCAATCAATAGGACAAGCTGCAAGACCTTCAATCAAGATCACACCCCTTGATGAAGGGATCACTCTCGAAGCGCTGGGGCATTGTGGTACTGGTGTGCTGTCCACAACATACTAAATTCAAGTTGCTATTAAAGCATTCAAAATACATTACTATATGTGGAGGTTTATTTTGACCAGATTGGAGTGTAGGCATTTGGATTTTCTACTGACATCTTTAGGTTTGGCAACCCTTATCTGCACCCCTCCCAGCCTGGGTTACTCACAGTTGCAATCTTTTGGACTTCGATCAAGATCAAGCCTGACAAGGGAGAAAACCATCATCCTATGCCCAGTGCTGAGTTTTCATGTGCGGAGCTCCACACTCCTGGACTGTTGAGAAATTCGACCCTAAGGAACTGTTTCCCAACTGCAACCTGTGAGTACCCAGGGTCTGACCCTTGAACCAACAGATGAGTGTTTAGTTAATCTAATTAACATCTTTCAAATTCTCAGGGCCCCAACAGCCGGCCAACCCATGGCAACATCCAGGCCTGCAACTAGTGGGGAACCAAAGACTCTCAGGGCTGACACTGGTATCAGTGGGGTGGACAGCTGGGGGAGGTCTGGCCTTCGGGGCCAAGCTGTTCCTAACCTGTTTAATTCCTGCTAACCATTTTCTCTCCACAGCTATCCCTCATCCAGGTACCCTTATCCTAATCCTTCCCCCTAATAAAGCTGTGACTTTACTGTTTGAAATTGTTGCATGCAGGGTTTTTCTGTGTCTGTTGACTTGTTACTGGTGTATGGTTTATGTGTTAAAGAACTGTTAGGTATCCAGTGTAGGGGGGTGGTTGGTAGGGAAAGTGGGTAGGTGCAACATCCCAGGGGGCTATGCCACTCAGTTACCTGACCCACTTCTAACTTACTCTGGGTGGAGGCACCGCGCTATTTATTATAACTGTGGGAAAGAACACCCAGTCACCACCGTAGCAGGACCCAGTCCCCTTAACCTGTTTGAGAGCCAACAGGCAAGGATAGTAGCCCACTGGCACACAACGCCTGTCATACACATAGCTCACACTTCTCATCCACTTTCCCTTTTCTGCCACTGCTATAATCCTGAAAATCTGGGATCTTCACTTCAGAGCTGGGAAACTGCATTACTGCTTCGAGGGCAGGCAGCATGTTGCTGTCTTGCCAGATCTCAAGCTGAAACTGCCAGCAACTGCCAGGAACCTTCCAGCTCCAGACAGCTGCCCCCCCCCCCCCAAACTTTCTGGGCATAGACCAGATGACTCCAGAGGCCTGTGAAGCCTCTAAAGTTGATTACCTGAAGCCGGAAAACCTCTTTTGGGAGCCTATGGGGCACCTGGGGGTTACATTTGGTTTTCCTTTCTTACATTAGTAATTTATGCCCCCTGCTCTCTGATGGCCCCCTTCTGCTTCCAGACCATCTAGCCCTGTGATGATCCCCAAGGTTTGCTCCCTATGGTGGCCAGGAGAGGGCGAGCCCCCCCATGCCCTTATCCAGATTCGGAACCAGAGCACAAGTGATGGCGCTGGGCCTGCGGTAGGCTGGAGCGTCATTTTGTTGATGGGGTATTTTTCTTCCTAGTTTCCTCCCTTGACCCCACTTATCTCATCGATGTCAGGCCATGCCCTGTCACACCTGGCATGCAGCTGGCACACCCCTGTGGTAGAGGCAAGCTCTCCTGACTACTACAGGGATCACTAGTACAGCAGAACCTAACACCATCCCTCTCTATCTCTATCCAGGAGCAGTGCCAGTAGCAGTGCCTCCCAGCCCCCACCCCACCCCGCCATCCAACCGAGCTACCGAGTTTATTTTAAACTGTCTTTATTGAAGAGTTTGAGTCATTGCATTACATGTTAACATTGCAAGCATTTATTTTTTTTTTACATTTTCTTCTGAATTAGGTTTTACAAACTGTGTCTCTTTACCTTTAGGATTTGGTTTACAAAACATGACAATTAACCTTTAACATTAGAATAACTAAATAAAGAAGCAGGCAACTAAACCAAAAGATGCAAGTAAAGAAACAAAACAAACTGAAGTGTCACTGATATCTCACCTTTAGCTTTCTGCAATCCATTACTTCTTGGTAGATTTATGTCCAATTTCCTTACACTGGGGTCTGACCTGGGTATGTTTGTAACTAGGTAGCATTACTGATAAGGTGTGATTATATCTTGGCATGGATGCTGGGCTTTCTCTGTTCCTTTTCAGGTCGCGTCTACATCCTTCTCCTTTTCCCATCTAGTCCAACGCATGGTGTATGCCTGTAATCTATCTTGGGTCAGGAACATTAAACGCTCCATTTCCTCTATCTGGTCTACCTTCTCTAACCAGTAGCGTAGCAAATTCACAGAGGGCCTGGGTGCAAGAGTATGTTATAGGGCCCCCCTGGTTTTGAATAGACATCAAAATTATGATTTGGGGCCCTCAAACCTCATGGGCCCGGGTGCGACTGCACCCCCTGCACCCTTGTAGCTACGCCCCTGTCTCTAACCATTCTTTCATTTCTGGTGCAGATTGCTGAAGCCATTTTCTGGTAATTACTTTAAATGCTCCAATCACACAGATGTCCCATAGGTAAAGCAGATCCTTCCCCCTTAAATTTCCGGGGGAGGGGGGTCCAAGCACCAAAAGTGAAAACTGCAAGGGTTCTACCAGCCCAAAGAGGTTTGTTAGTCTGTTGGAAATCTCCCTCCAGTACGTTTGTAGTGCCTGACATCCCCAAAACATGTGATGTGTGTGGCTTTAGATTCACCACAGTTTCACCAGCATTTAGATTGTTTAGTGTTGTCCCATTTAGATTGCTGTACTGGGGTTATAAAATACTATACCTAGTTCTAACTTTCCAGGTGTGTTCATGCCACTAGGGGGAAGGTGAAGTACTGGTCGCTTTTCTCCAAATCTGCTCCCATTCTGTGGTTTGTAGCTGTGTTTGGGCATCTATATGCCACCTGTTAATTATGTGTTGAGTCTGAAGTTTCTGGGGTAAGAGTAGTAGTTTATATAAACAGAATAAAGCACGGGGTGGTGTGTGTAGCAAGTCGTTTACACACCCTTGAAGGTTAGATGCTACATAAACCCCGAGAGTGAAGCTCGAAGGGTTTATTAAAGCATCTAACCCCAAGGGGGGTGTAAACTTTGAGTTTACACACACCACCCCATATTTTATTTTATATAATTGTTGGATCTTCCTTTTTGGCCACAGCAGTTGTATAAAATAAAAATAAAGAAGACATTCCTGACTCCTGTGCTGCCGCGATACGCTTTGGTTGGAGTGTGTGGTCCGCGGTAGTTTTTATTTTTATTTTTTAACCTTTTTATTTATTTGTACTCGCAGGCTAAAGTCTAGTTTTTAATATCTTGATTTTGTTTCTGGTCACTTACTGCTGAATCCGAGTGGCAGTTCCCTCTGCTGTGGAAAGTCAAGGTGGTCAGCGGTCAGGGAGGAAGAGCAGTGGGCACATGCGCAGACCGAGGGAAAACCGTGCACGTTTTCCATAATAAATACTGCTATATTACATCAAATAATGCCACAATTTTTGTACGGCAAAAAGGAAGACCCATTAATTATATTGCCGTTACAGCGCCTCGTTGTTGAAAATTGATAAGTATTGAGGACAGTGACACTTCTTTCTGATTTCTCTTCCCAGCCACCTCCATCTCCCATTCCTCAGTCCTGAGTTCGGCCTGTATGAAGTTTCTGATCTGGAAATATCAGACACGGTCTGAGGATTTCCACCGGAACCTTTTCCTACTCAAAAGTGATTATAGTGTGTCCTTGCAAGATCTGACTTGGGTATTGTAATCAGGCCAGGGCTTGCCTTTTGAACCAGGGGTCTGTCTAATGTGGCCGGGGTAAAGGTGAGTTCCCAAGTTAACTCCTGAACCCTGGCCACCAGCGTGGGAGCATGTAGCACTACCTATAGAGCCATTGCATGGCCTCTCCCATTTGTTTTTCAACCCCAGTTTGCAAAGGAGACTTTCTAGTTTCCAGCAGAACTCAGTTACATAAAATCCCCCCCAACAAGTCTGAGTTTAGGATCTTCCATATGTTATCACTGAAAGCGTTTTCCATTACAAAAGAGGAGATCTTCCTGGACTTAAGTCTTCAGTATTTATTCATGCTGCTGGGTTCAAGCTGAAGGTGCTGGGACCCTGCGGGAGCCAAAAATCTTCAGGAGGTCGGTGCCGAGGTAGGACCGTGCATGCACAGAACTGCAAGGCTGGCTCACGCCATGTAGGCTATCTTGGCATCAACTCTCCAACCATCTCAGCTCTTTTTTTCCCGCCATCAAGTGCATTTCAGAGATAACATTGCTTGCCTGCCGGGAGTCAGATCTTCATGTCTATATGACAACAGCATTCAGTTTCATTCAGTTTTAGCTTATTTATTATTTTCTGCAGTAAAAAAAAAAGTTTTATTATTTTTTCATTGACAGCCCTTCCAATTGAAGGAGTTGGCCATGGACAGTGATGATGAAGGTAGGGAGTCTCCTTTAGAAGGCTGCTCTGGCAGCTGGGCCATCTGCCACCCTCTCGGGGGGGGGGTTCTGACCACGGGCAGGCCAGTGTTTGTAGGGAGGACAGTCTTCCTGAAAACACATGTAACCCCCCTGCAAATGGGGGTTCCCAAAAGACTTCCAGGAGCTTGCTTGAATGCTCCAAGCCTGAATGGTGTTTGGCATTTAAGCCATTTATCAGTGAGTGTTTTTAGAGCCTCTGGTACTGTCTCTTTAAGAGCTGTCTGCTTGCAGACATAATTAGTTTGTATGGGGGGACTGTGTGCTTCTCTGAGTACCACTCGAGCTGCTGCCAATTCACTTAATTTTGCAGTCACTAGGAGTGCAAAGGAACCTATCTGAAAGATGTAACTGTTTACCAGAAATTATTTAGAGTAATAATGAAATTACAGTTTGTCTAACCTGCTTTCTTTGCAGTCAGAACTGTGTCTGCTAGTTCCCATTCTAGTTTTGAACTGCTGAACTGGACCAATCAGTGTGGGGTAAGCTAGCTCTAAAATGGTGCCTTGACGAATCAGAACTTGGACTCATAATCTGAGCCAGCCACAAGAGGATTGTATGGGCAGTGACTCTGGGAGATGTAGTTTAGACTTCAGTGCCTTTTGGACCAACAGCAGCAGTCTATTGTGAGTGACAGCCAATCCAGTCAAGAACTGGGAGGAACTCAAAGGAAGTGCCCGGTTTTTGTCGGTTGGAGTTCAGTTGAGCTTTGGCAGTGAAGAAGGAAGGAGCCCTGTACTTTTTCAGTGTGCAGTTTTAGTCAAAAACGTGTGAAGGCCCAGAGTTCCGTCTGCAGCTTGTTAGGACTGAATCTGTCCTGTGAAAAGAATCAAAGGATCTCTGAAGAGTAGAAACCAGGCTCACCCTGTAGAAGACTGGAGGAATTGCTGAAAATTACACTCGGTCTGTCAGGAACTGAATCTGCTGTGTGTTCTCCTGGGTATTGGCAGTAATTGCATCGGGATACAGATGCAGCCTGCCTGGTATAGTGCTTTCTTTATATGGATGTGTGAAGAGGTTTGTGTACCTCAAGTGAGCCCTGCTGACATTGAAGGACCCTATCTTATTTGGAGGTCGTGAGTACTAATTCAGGGTCGCCCCTGTTGAATTGCCACATTAAATCCAAATGGAATTACTGTACTGCTGACTGTTTAATTCTCCTTTTCTCTGTGTGAAGGGCCCCTACCAGCTGCCACGGTTTGGACTAGCTCACTAGGGCTTGGGTACCCAGGACAGTAACTGATAGGGATAGGCCTGTGCACAGAGCCATAGGTAGATTATTAGAGTGATAAGCTAATTAACCTGATTTCCCTGTCCTTGTTATATCCCCCAATAAATCAGAGCTGCTTGTTTCAGCAAAGTTATACTGCCTGAGGTATTTGTCTATGTTAAAGTACTGTACTGTGATTGTTGCACTGTATCTCATTTCACAGGAGGTCCCAGTGCCGGAACCAGACCTGGGGGTAAGTGTATACTGTGAAGGTAATTCTGATATATTGTGTGGGCCACTAGTGGGAAGAAAGGGGGGTTGCAGTGTCCCAGAGGGCTGTGACCAAGTTAGTTTAACTATTGCAAACCCTGACCTCTGGGTGGAGGCACCCGCCATTGGATCCAGGCCCCTCAACCTGTTAGTGGCAAATCAGGCAGGGGTAGTAGCCCCTGGGATAGCGCCATCTAGGGGTTACACACAAAAAGAGCCAGGCCTGTTCCTGATCCAAATCAGGGATCTGTCACTGCTCTGCCTTGAGTTCTTCCTCTTCCTGCCAGAAGGAGAAGAAACTGTGCCGCTCAAGGTCACCCTCTGGTACATTGGCCAAGAGGTTATCGGCATCTGTGAGAGGCCTTCCCTGGCTCCATCCAGTTCCCTGATGGCCTCCACTTGTGGTTGCTTGGAATCTTGGCACTGGAGCCCTCCTCTGTCCTCCTGTGGGGTTTCCGGTGAGCAGTTTCACCACTGGGCTGCTCTTATGGAGCAGTGGGTACAGTGTCTGGCTTGTTTGCTCCTTCTCAAAGATTCGGTACCAATGCCCTTGGGCCTAGATGCCTCAGATTCACAGTTGGGACCATTAGGTCAGGTAGATAGCTTGGCTCCGGCAACAGAATCCCCTTCCCTTGTCGATGACTGCGTTGCTGACGCCGATTCCACGTGCCTACCTCCCTCATTCTGTCTCCTCACAGAGACCGGCACAGGTAGCATCCTCTGTCCCTTCTTTCTCTTGTAGGTCTGGTTAGGTGTTCAGGCAATGCCTCCTCTGGTGTTGATGTCTTCTTAGTCAGCACCAACTCCGGCACGGTGTTCGACACCGGCTCCTTTGGGGCCAGTGCTGAGTCTGGTGTCGGTTCCACCATCTCCTGTTTTTCCTCCTCCTAGACCTAGTCTTGGCCTTTTGGGTCTCACACTTCTTCCACCTTCCCCCTCTGAGGGAGATATGGAGCAGGATGACTCTGACCCTGACGTCATCATTTCTGAAGCAGGGGATGAAGATTCCTTCTACAGCCTGGAAAAGAAGCTGTCAGTTCTGGCTGCTGTTCCTCAAGAGAATATTTCTTCTCAATCTTTACACAGAAATATGCAGGCAACCCTGGCTCTGCAGACTTCTTCTTTAGATTCAGGAAAGCTTATGTGCCTTGAATGGCTTCATGCCCCTAGTATCCCCAGTACCCTTGTCCAGGGTACCCTCCCTGCCATATGGAAAA
Organism: Neoceratodus forsteri; assembly: GCA_016271365.2. Lineage (NCBI taxonomy): Eukaryota > Metazoa > Chordata > Ceratodontiformes > Ceratodontidae > Neoceratodus > Neoceratodus forsteri. The sequence continues at coordinate 429,170,609 of CM028138.1, forward strand.
CAGCCCACATTATACTGCTTTTTAAATCAGGCAACGCTAGTGACCTAAACAACTACCATCCAATATCCCTGTTTCCTGTCCTAAGTTACTTGAAAAGGTAGTTAATTCCCACCTTTGGCAGTACCTAGAAGACTCTGACCTGCTAAACCCAGCCCAGTCTAGTTTTTGGCTCCATCATAACACTATCTTAGTGCTTGCTAAGGTCACAAATGATTGGCTAAACGCCCTGGATGCCAGAAACTATGAATGTGGCCTATTTCTAGACCTTAGGAAAGCCTTTGATACGGTGGCTCACACCCTGCTTCTGGCCACTCTAAGGAATATTGGTGTTAACAATCTGGCCCTAAAATGGTTTTCCAGCTACCTCACCGATCGCTATCAGCAGGTCAAGGCAGGGGTGACCTCTCCCTTATAAAAACCCTTCCAAAAGGTGTACCCCAAAGGTCCCTTCCTGGTCCACTTTTATTTGCCATTTATATAAACAACCTAAACACCGGAATCAAGTCAACAAACATTTACCTATTTGCTGACAATACAATGTTATACATAGCCAGGCCTACCTTGGAGCTCACTTGTAACAACATCCAAATAGAATTTAATCATTTACAGAAAATTATTTTGCACTCAAAGCTCCTCTTAAATGCTAAGAAAATGAAGGTTATGATTTTCACCTCATCAGTGAATGCCTCCAAGCCCTGTACCCCAGGGATGGCCCCTCAAATCCTCACCCTGCTTGGTGAGCCACTGGACTAAATGGAATCCTTTAAATACCTGTGAGTTTGGATAGATTTTAAACTATCATTCAAAGTCCATATAGAAGAAATCTCAAAAAAACTAAAACAGAGGCTTGGGATTTTCTTTAGAATCAGGCATTTTCTAACTCGGGAGGGGAAAAAAAAGTTAGTACAAACTACGTTCATGCCTCTCCTAGACTATGCCGATTTCTTGTATGGGCACAGCTTGAGCACAGCCCTTTTCAAACTTGACTCCCTATATCACCGAACACTTAGATTTGTTACTGATGCCCCCTATTCTACACATCGCTGCACCCTCTATACTACCATAGGATGGAGCTCACTTAGCCTCGGGAGACAAAAGAATGCAGTGTTCTGGACATATAGAGCCATTATTAATAAGGTGCCACAATACATTAAGGACTGCCTGTCTGTTTGCAATTCTGGTACCTACCTTTTAAGAAGTCTCTCTTATATTTCTCTCTTGATTCCTAAAGCTAGAATGTATTTCGGCAGAGCAGCAATAAGCCACACCCTCCCTGTTCTTTGGAATAATGCACAAAAGACACTTTAGCTTGCTTTCACCGCGTTGCCGTCCCTCTTCAAAAACTGTTTTGTGGTCTTTTAAAGAGACATGCAACTGCTTCTGCTACTGATCCCTTAATTTTATGTCCCTGCTTATCCCCGTCATCCTCTCATTCACACCTATAAGTCCCCGGTCCCTTCCCCAATTTTTGCATCAGGACTCACCTCTGTCTGTCTTGTGTTAACTTACTGCCCCAGTAATTGAAGTTCTTACCCTTCCCTTGGCCTTCTTTCCTTCTTACCTCTTTTATATTATTTTCTACACATAGTGTAGATCCTGCATATCTACTGTGTATACTCTGTGTATTTTCTTATATATTACACATGACTATTTTGTAATTTTGACCTGCCTGTAGTGTACAAACTTGTATGCTGACATGGATACCTTCCATGCTCTGTACTCGTTGTATATATCTGTATGCCATTTGCCAATGAAGCTCTGTGAATGTGTCATGTTGCCTTTTGTGAACCTCTTCCAGGTCCATCTTGAAAATTAGTTTATCTTAATGGTGTTCCACCTGGTAAAATAAAGATTTGATTGATTTGATTGATTGATTGATTGATTGATATCCCGGATAAACTTATGCCTCCTGTTCCCTCAGCCTTCAAGACTCTGAAGTTGTGTGGGCATGGCCTGCCACTTTTCCTTCTGTTTGCAAGTCCATAGATCGGAAATATGTCCCTCTTAGAGACCTATTCTAGCTTCGCAAACCATTGCGGATGCATTGGTTATTCTTGCAGAGAACAACAAAGCTGTTTTACCTCAGGAAGTACCAGAACATCATATCAATAAGGAATCTTGCAAGATCGATACTATGGGGAAAAGGACTTTCACAGCTGCTACTCTAGGCATGCATATAGCCACGTATAGAGGACACTTCTCCCAGTACGAATATGTCTTCTGGACCTCGCCTAAGTCTCTTGTGGAGAATCTACTGGAGTCTGACTCCAAATTTAAAATTCTTCAGACTGTCACCTGGGGAATAGAATGCAGTAATCATCAGTTGAAAGCGTCTATGGATGCATACAATATGACTTCCAGAGTGGCCACTGCTAGAATCTATTTTAGAAGACATTCCTGGCACTGGACATCAGGGTTTTCCTCAGATGCCCAACAGCAGATTATGATTGTCCCCTTTGACAGTACCTATCTGTTCGGCCAACAGGTGGAACAAGCCCTGGAGGCCTCTGAGAAAACCAGGACGGCCATCAAGACAGCCAGACTGGCTCCTTCAGCCCCTCAGATAGGCAGGAATCATCAGTTGTTTTGTAACAGGCACTGACAGCCCTTTCGAGGAAGAGGCAGAGGAGCCATAAACAAGCACCAGTCTCCTCAGCCACAAAAGAAAATGCAGCAGAAGGCACAGGGACGAAAGCGCACAGTGCCGCCGTCTGAGAATCTGGCCCCAGCTCTGCCTCAACTGCCTAAGACAGACCTCTTCTCGGCAGTGGGAGGATGTCTGACTCAATTCTACAGCCATTGGAAATCTATTACCACAGACAAGTGGGTCCTCAGGATTGTTTGAGAGGGGTACTCACTGAACGTTGCAGAGATTCCCCCAGACCTTCCACCCAAGCAGCAGCAGCAGCACACTCTGCCAGCCACTCAGTCAGACCTTCTCACCTCGGAGATAGTGGGCCTTCTCAAAAAATAAGGCAGTGGAAGTAGTTCTGAGCAAAAAGAAAGGTGCACAGAGGGAACCAAAGGCAGCATTAAGTAAATGCAAAAAACAATTTATTGATACAAAGTGCACAGACCTAAAAACGACAAGCAAAATAACTACAGTAGTTCCCTGGGAAGAGCAAAACACAGGTTTCTACTCCCATTACTTTCTGGTTCCAAAATAGACAGGGGGCATACGCCCCATTTTCAGTCTCAGAAAGCTGAACAAGTTTTTGTACCACGAGAAGTTCAAGTTGGTCTCCCTGAGGACTTTTCTACCACTTCTCAACAATATGACTGACTGGCATCCCTGGACATGCAAGATGCCCACCAGCATATTCCAGTGCACACAAACCACTATAAGTTCCTTTGCTTTGTGGACTTGGGTCAACACTACCAATCCAGAGTCCTGCCCTTTGGGCTCTCCTTGGTAGATGACTGGCTCTTTACATGTCTGTCAAGACAGACTACAGAGAAACCGGTATCTACAGCATCTCAGTTCCTGACCTCCATGGGGGTCCTGCTGAACCTGGAAAAGTCACAGCTTCAACTCTTAAGCAGCTCCTCTTTATAGGGGCCCTCTTAGATGCCACAAAAGAGAGGGCCTTTCTCCTGGAGGACAGGAGGAATGAATCCTTCAGATGACATGCTTTCATCATGGAGGATAATCATATCCAGGCTCGCTCCATGCAATGGATGTTTGGCCTCATGGCCTCTTCCATCTTCACAGTGCCTCTAGCTCAACTGCACATGAGGACCACTCAGTGGATGCTCAGCACACAGTGGTCCCCAACAACACATCCTCCATCTTACCCCGTCAAAGTGATGGACCCTCTGCATCGGTCACTTGCAAGGCAGATGCAAGAGGACAACCTTCTGCAAGGTCTCCCCTTTGCTCCGCCAGAATCTCAGATAACCATCACTTACAGATGCATCTCTCCTCAGCTGGGAAGCTCACTGCCAGGGCCATCGCACTCAGGGAGTTTAGACCCAGGCTGAGTCTCACCTTCATATCAATGTTCTGGAGATGAGGGCAGTCCTCTACACCCTCCAAGTCCTGGAAGATGTTGTCAGCCACAAGGTAATCCTTCTTCAGAAAGACAACAAAGCAGTAATTTATTACATCAACAAGCAGGGGGACACACCCCTACCCTCTCTGCAGAGAAGCCATGAGGGTATGGGAGTGGTGCCTCAACCACGATGCTCTGATTCAAGCAGTTTACCTGCCAAGGATTCAGAATGATCTGGCGAACCATCTCAGCAGAACAGAAGCAGATCCTCATGAGTGGTCATTAGCACCAGATGTCATGCAGTCACTCTTTGATGAGTGGAGTACTCCAGACCTGGACCTTTTTGCATCCCCACTCAATGCAAAACTGTCTCTATTCTACTTCAAAAATCCAGAACCTGGCATTTTCTGTCAAATTGCATTCAGGCTGTCTGTGGTGGACAAAATGCTTTCTGTATGCATTTCCTCCTCTTTCATTAGTTCAGAGGGTGCTGTTCAGACTGGAGGCATATGGGGGCAAAATGATTCTCATCGTACTGTACTGTCCTCGACAGATTTGGTTTCCCAAGTTGTTAGAGGCCCCTCTGCCTCTATGAATGGACCTTCTGACATAGGGATCCCTGGTTCATCCTAGCCTGCGCTCCCTTCATCTCCACGCCTACCTGGCTCCTGAAGAGATAGAAGTGAGCAGGCTTAAGGTTTCTCAGAGAATCTCAGAGATCCTCTTGGCTGCACGTAAGCCTTCCACTAGGAAAATTTATACAGCCAAATGGAAGCGTTTTTTGGAATGGTGTGCTAAGATCTCCATAGATCCATTCCAGTGTCCTCCAAACAAGGTGCTGAAATACTTACTAGACCTTTCAGACGCAGGACTGCAATGCTCATCTGTAAAAGTACATCTCTGTGCACTCTCTGCCCATCATGAGCCAGTCCAGAACATGGCTGGCTCAACTACATCTGTTCAAAAGACTCCTCAAGGGCATTCTACATACAAGGCCCCGGTCATGAAGCAGTTGCCCCCTGTGATATTTACCTCATGTTGGACAGGCTCACTCGTAAACCCTTTGAGCCTCTAGCTATGTGTGATCTCAAGTTTCTGACCTGGAAAACCACCTTTCTGGTGGCCATCACGTCTGCTCATAGGTCTCTGTGATACATACTTTGGTCACAGACTTCTGCCCCCCCCCATACCATCTTTCACAAAGACAAGGTGGTTCTCCGTACTCACTCTAAGTTCCTACCCAAAGTGGTTTCAGGATTCCACCTCAACCAGCCTTTGGTTCTGCCTGCTTATTTTTGTAACTTCCACATTGAATGGGAGCATACCCTTCATTCCCTGGATGTTAAAATAACCTTTTGGTTCTACATCGATAGAATTAAGGACATCCGACAATCCAAGCATCTCTTTGTGTCCTTCAGTGCTGCCTGGCTGGGTCAACCAGTATCCATTAAATGTATATCTGCTTGGATTCACCACTGTTACTCTATGGTGCAGGTCAAGTTGGAGGGTAAAGTGTGCACCCACTCTACCAGAGTGGTTGCTACATCCTTGGTGGAGATCCACTCAGTTCCCATTGCTGAGATTTGCAAAGCGCATACTTGGAGCTCAGGGCATACTTTTGTAAAGCACTATGCTCTGGATGTTCGTGCCAGACAGCATGCTTCCTCTGGCAGGACAATCCTTAATGGACTTCTGTCCTGCATGAGCTCCATCTCTTATTGCCCTGCTCGGGGGATCACGTTTCAGCTTGGTAGTCTACCCAGCAGTATGAATAAATGGTGAAGACTTAAGACCAGGAAGATATGGAAATTACATACTCACCATAATTCTTAATCTTCTTGGACAAGTCTTCACCATGTAGTCATATGCCCACCCACCACTCCCCGAGCTCACTCAGTCTGTTCTGGTCTTCACAGTCCTTGTTTCGGTTTGGGCTGTGAAGACATTGTTATAGTTGACCCTTCTTATACAGGTCAGAAGGGCTATCTTATGCCCTTGTTAGGTTAAGTGTTTCTTAGAATATGCTGCACCTCCTTGGTAAAAAATGTCCTGAGGTGGTTGGAGGGTCAATGCCAAGATAGCCTACACAGCACGAGCCAGCCTCGTAGTGCCATGCAATTGCATACATGGTCCTACCTCGGCGCCGGCCCTGTTGAAGATTTTTGGCTCACACAGGGTACCAGCACCTCTGTCTTGAGCCTAGCAGTATGAATAAATGGTGAAGACTTATCCAAGAGGATAAAGAATTACATTGAGTACGTAATTTTCATTTTTTCCTCTCAGACGTCATCTGTTCACATTGCTTACACCTGCCGTAAAGTCACAGTCCCCTGCGTATAGCCTGTTGCCATGACAATTATTCTGATTGATGTCACATGTAAAGGATTGATGACTGCAGTGCATGCAAAGAGACAGGAACAGATGACGTCTAAGGGGAAAATAGCATGTTTATAAGCAAATATATTTAATAATTCAGAATGGAATATCTGGAAATCAAATGTTTTTGGGAATGTTATCAGACTTAATGCCTACCAGTGCCGACTGTATTTTTTTTTTGCACTTAACTTGAAAATTGCTTTAATATAAATATCTTAATGTAATGATTCCTAAGTAGTTTGAATTGTGTTTGTATCATACCGTATACTTGTATAGGGGCTTTCATGGACGCATCAGAGAGGTACGTGAGAATGAGTGGCAATGCCTACTGACTGGGAAAAAACTATTGGTAGCATGGCACCAGTCTGGCTTTTTTATGCCCAAGCTGTTTTACATCACTTTGTGTGAGCACAAAAGCTCCTACTATATAGTACTTCTGAATAGTAACATGAATATACCCATTTTGACCCGGGACCCTTCTGGAATGAGTTTTGCTGAGCTCAACCACAGTTATTTATCCTGATTAAAATGAATATAAACACGTTTATAAATGAATGACTTCTTGTTTTTCAGGTACATCCCTGAAGGCCTGCAATGCTCCTGCGGCCCTGACTGGTACACTACTAATAACAAGTGGAACAATGAGTCTTATGTTATCTTCCTCTTCTGCTTCTGTTTCGGGTTCCCTTTAAGCGTTATCATCTTCTCCTACGGCAGGCTTCTCATGACCCTCCGAGCGGTAAGTCATCCTTCAGTCACTCATTCACCCCTATTTTGCATACTCAGAAAAGACTTTGGTTTAATTATTTAATTTTTTTACAGTTTATTGACCAATGTTACCCCAACAGAGGTGTAGCATCACCTTTTCTGTGTGTGTATGTGTGTGTGTGTGTGTGTGTGTGTGTGTGTGTGCATTCTACCCATTTGTACAGCTGGTAATGACTGAAGCACTAGGAGGTCACCCATGCTCAGGGTCACGCATTGAGTCACTGGCTGTGATGAGATTTGAACGCAAGATCTCCTGATTCACAGATCAGTGCTCTGTTCACTGCACCACATGCCATTTTTATGTTTGCTTGCACGCATGTGCAAGAAACATAGTGCCATCAACGGAGATTTCGGAGGTGTGTCACCTCCTCCTCCAATTCAGGAAGCGAGCTGGCAGGCGCGGCCCCTGTAAGCCAATGCATTTTGGAGCTGTCTATGACACGCTCCAAAATGCAGTGGCATACAGTTGAAAGGGGGAGCTACGCTTGAGTGAGCAGCGATAAGAAGCTGCTCACGTGCAGCTCCCCCAGCTGCAGGTGTGCGCCTTCCGATGCAGCGTGGAGCAGCCACGGGTGCCCAATCCCCGCCGGCGAGCTGCATCGCCTCCTCCCCTTCCCAGAGTTTGTGCCACGCTGGGAGCCCACCCCAGCGTGGCAATCACTAATTTGGCCGACGGGGTGCCTAATCCCCCATCGGCTGAACGCTTCAAAGTTCTTGTGCCACGCTGGGGAGCCCACCCCAGCGTGGCAAACGCCCCAAGAGGTTTTGCCGACGGGGTGCCCAATCCCCTGCTGGCTGAACGCCTTAAAGTCATGTGCCACGCTGGGCTTCCACCCCAGTGTGGCAAATGGTCCCGCTGACGCCTTTTTTTTTCACCTGTCAAACAAAACTGTCCTACGCAAGGCCTCCCGAACCCCTCCCACAACCCGCACCACCCACTGCGCACCCAGCCTCCCACACACCCTCACCCCATACTTACTTCCTCCGGACTCCGCGCGACGTATCTTCGGTGGACCGGGAACACGCCTGCACTCTCTTCAAAGCCGACCGCGAACTGAGGAAATGCCGGTAAGCTGTGTAATGGGCTAGATAGGAGGGGTTCAACTTTATTGTATATCTCAGGCATTTTTGGGAATTTTGGCACCAAATTTTCAACATGGGGTTTTTGGGACCCCTTCTCATGAATTATGTCACTGTCATGGCGGTATTCAGGCTCGAAGGGTGATTTCGCGCAGTGACTGTGCAGTGACTGTGAAATCACCCTTCGGGACTGAATACCACCATGACAGTGACATCATTCATGAGAAGGGGGCCCAAAACCCCCATGTTGAAAATTTGGTGCCAAAATTCCAAAAAATGACTGTTTGACGAGCGTGCGTTGCGCAGTTCCTACGCAGGCTCGTAAGTTCGCGAAATTTCAATATTTTCACTCCAGATTTTCAACATTGTCATTTCACCACACCATCTTATGAGTAGTACAGCTGTCATTTTTCACATTTCACCCAAAATGTGTTTCCGCCCTTGTAGCGCAGAATGGTGCAGTCGGTGTGTGAAATCAATGTACGACAAATTAAGAAAATCACAGTGACACTGTTCATGAGCAGAGGTCTTGAAATGGCTATGTTGAAAATTTGGTGAAAAATTCAAAATGACTGTTTTATTTAGCGCGTAGCTATGCAGTTCCTACGCACGCCATAGGTTTGCGAATTTTCAATATTTCCACTCCAGATTTTCCACATTGCCATTTTCCACACCTTCTTATGAGTAGTACAGCTGTCATTTTCACATCTCACCCAAACGTGTTTCCCCCATGTAGCGCACAATGGCGCAGTCGCATAACTCAGTGTATGGGACACATTAAGGAAATCACAGTGTCACTGTTCATGAGCAGAGATCTTAAAATGGCAATGTTGGAAAATTTGGTGACATAATTCCTAAAATGACTGTTTTAAGAGTGTGCATTGCACAGTTCCTCACGACGCTTGTAGGTTTGCAATTTTCAATATTTCCACTCAGATTTCCAACATTGCCATTTTTCCACACCTCCTTATGAGCAGTACAGCTGTCATTTTTCACATCCTGTCCAAAATGTGCTGCTCATGTAGCGCGATAATGGCGCAGTCGGTGTGCAAGCTCAATGAAGGAATACATTAACAAAACCACAGTGACACTGTTCATGAGCAGAGGTCTTAAAATGGCTATGTTGAAAACTTGGTGGAAAAATGCCTAGAAATGACTTTATGGTAGCGTTGCACAGTTCCTATGCATGCTCGTAGTTTGCAAATTTAATATTTTCCTCTAGATTTTCAACATGTCCATTTTATTAAACTTCCTTATGAACAGTACAGCTGCAATTTTTTCATATGTCACCAAAATGTGTATGCCGACATGTAGCATAGTGGTGCTGTTGAGTGGAAAGCAATGTTTAGGACAGATTAAGAAAACTCACAGTTACACTGTTCATGAGCAGAGGTCTTAAAATGGCTATGTTGAAATTTGCGTGACAAAGTCCATAAAATGACTGTGTTCGAGTGAGCATTGTGCAGTTTCCACGCATCCTCGTTAGTTCATGACTTTGTAATATTTTCAGTCCAGATTTTCACTAGTGCCAGTTTTCAACACTTCCTTATGAACAGTACAGCTGCCATTTTTACAACATGGCCGAGTGTCTTTTCACACTTTCAGTGCAGAGATGCTGGTCACTGTCGGAAATCATTGTTCGGCACAGATAAAGAAAAATCACAGTGACACTGTTCATGATCGGAGGCACCAAAATGCCTGAGTTGACAATCTGCTAAAATATCCCCAACCTACTTATATAACGGGTGTGCGTTGCACAGTTTTCTATGTACGCCCGTGACTTCACCATTTTTTAAATATTTTTATTACTACAGTTGCAACATAGCCATTTTACACCTCCCATGAAAGAGTACAGCTGTCATTTTTACAGCCTGTTTGAATATTTTTGCACCTGTGGTGCTAAATCCTCGTAGTCACTGTGCATAAGCAGCTTCGAGCTACCAAACTGATATTCCCCTGTTCATGAGGTGGGGTCACAAACAAGCATGTTGAAAATTTGAGTTAAAATACAAACGAATGCCTGAGGTATTAGGCTTTCAACTAAATCGCCCAACCCTTATAGAGAATGACAGAATCAGGGTGGACTTGGGATTCTTGCCTGTGATGCTCATACCATTCCACACCCTGCAGTCACTGAGAGGCATCGAGGTGTGCCTTGGACTCTTGGTCCCAAACTTCACCCCATTCTCTATATTGCACCCATCTCACCGTATTTCCTAATGAAATGGGGTGCGCATAAGGGCCAAAGACCCCAAGGAACACGTGACACTTGTCAGTCTCTGCAGAGTGGGGTGTGGTGAAATGGCGTGGCCGTTATGCCTGACAACCCAAATGCACACCCCAATGCCTGTCACTCTCTGCAGGGTGGTGGTGGGGTTGGCTTCAGTTCAGCACTTCACTGCCATTCCTATTACGCAGCTCTGTAACTTCTACACTACCACTGCCAATGCCAGTAAGCAAACATTCGGCATTGACAAATGCTTGTTTAATATATTTTTGCTGAAATGAAGAGCATTGCTTCTCATACATCAAAAGGATAGCACACAGAATTTTAAGACATCAAATAATATGGTGTTTCATCCATACTGTGTTATAATACAAGACACCTCATTCCCCTCCCAGCTTGTTACAATGTCTGAAACAAACTAATGGAGTCAACTGTACATGTAAACCTATATATATATATATATATATATTATTTATTTAAAAATTGTTAACCGGGAAAGGTACCATGAGCAGAAGCTTGTTTCCAGGTGTGACCCAGTGGAGGGGTACAGAGGAATAAAATACAGCAATTGATAAAACAACATTGATAGCAAAGTTGTTATAAAAAGTAGGAATTTTACATAATAAACAAGAATGCTTTATACATTGAAGAAATATATTGTATATACAAAACAATATTTACATTGATTATATACAATGAACTGCAGCAAGAGAGATGGGGACAAAGAAGCAGAGGTAAGTGAGTACTAGGAAGGGGAGCAGATACAGGAAGTAGTACGGGTTGGTTTGAGTAGGCACTTGAGTGCAGGGAAGGAGGGAGAAAGATGGATTTGGAGAGGGAAAGGAAGTCTATAGGAGAAAGAATGTTTGTCAGCTGATGTGCGTACACGTGGGAGGGAAAATGTGTTGGGGTCAGTTCAACCGCAAGTTGTAGGGTGAAGGGTTAGCTGGATTAAGGAGGGAGGCAAGGTAGGATGGAAGGGTTCCAAACCAGTATTTAGTAATGAAGGTGGAACAGTGTGAGAAGCATCTCTGAGTGAGAAACTGGAGGGAAAGGGAGGCGTATATGTCACAATGGTGAGTTAAGGAGGGGGAGTTAGAGGTGAACCTACAGAAGGCACGAATCGACATCAAGTTTGGCAAGGGAGGTGGCTGGGGCAGCACTGAAAACTATGTCCCCATAGTCAAGAACTGGGAGGATTAATTTAACCATGAGATTACGTTTCACAGGGTGGGAGGAAGAGACTAGCTTTACGGCAGTAAAGTAGCCCAAGTTTAGGGCACAGAGTGTAGAGCACTAAAGTGGGAAGAGAAGTCAAGGGAGAAATCGAGCCAGACCCCTAGGTACTTGTAGTTGGGGACGTTGTCTAGAGGGGTGTTGGCAGCAGGGAAGAAGACTGAGAGGGTGGGAAGCCTGGTGAGTTTTTGTTTAGATCCAAAGGTCATGACTACATTTTTTTTTTATGCTTAGTTTCAGGCAGTTGGCATGGAACCCGGCTGTGACTGCTGTGAGATTGCTTTGGGGGGGGGGTTTGGATGGCTTGGACGGATGGGTTGGACAGAAAAGGTACGGTATCATCCACATACATGTGAATATTTGCATGAGTGCAGACTGAGGGGAGATCGTTGATAAAGAGGGAGAAAAGAACAGGCCCAAGAACAGATCCCTGAGGCACACCTGCGAGGATGGGGAGGGAGGAGGATAGGACATTGTTAATAAAGACCGACTGGGAATGGCCAGTAAGGTAGGAGCTGAACGAGGACACGGAGGCAGAGGAAAGGCCAGCAAGGCATAGTTTATTTAGTAAAAGAGGATGGGAAACAGAGTCAAAGGCCTTGGCTAGGTCAGTGAAGATAGCCAAGGTGATCTGGCTAAAGTCCATAGCAGAATGATTCGCATCTGTTAAGCATAAGAGGGAAGAGGTGGTAGAGTGAAATTTCTTAAAGGCTGATTGGAACAGGGACAAGGTGTTGGAAGCAAGAAGGAATTCATTGAGCCTTGAGAGAATAAGGGACTCTTGGACTTTGGCAAGGGAGGGGAGAGATTTTGAAGAGCCAAGGATGCAGGCAATTGGGACTTGACTTAGAAGGGTTAAGTGAAGCTAAAGCTCTAAGAACTTCTGATGGCAAAATTAGCAATAGTTGAAAACCAGGCATCTGTGACAGGGGTTGGTGGGTGCAGGGTGGTGAAGGGGGGAGCTCCTGGGGAACAGCACAGGATGTGAAGAACTTATTTATGCCCTTGGCAACATGGGAGGGGTCAGAGATTAGAGAATCTGACATACGAATAGAGGGAGGAGGAGATTCAGCGGGGGAGCAGAAGCGAGCAGAGATCCTGCCAGAAGGAGGAAGAGGTACTATTTGAGGGGTGCAAGTGTGCCTTAAAGAAGTCAGATTTGGCACAGTGGATATTATTAGTGCAACTGTTGCAGAGGGTGCAAAAGACTTGCAGGGAGGCCTGGTTACCTGAGGATTTAAAGTGTCACCAAGCAAGATCGTGCTCTTTGCACATGGCCAAAATATCAGGGGTGATCCAGGGATGGTGATTACGTTTTACTCATTTAGGTTTAAGCGTGGCATGGACATCCCAGATTTTTAAGAAGATGGATGGGAAGATAGCGAGGGCAATGTTGACTGAGGGGGAGGAGAAGACAGGAGACCAGTTTGACTGAGCCAGGTCATGGAGTAGTCTACTCATGTCAAAGGATTTGAGGGGCGGTACTGATTTTTTTTGGGGGTGGGGAGGCGAGACTTCCTAATGCAAAAGGTTAGACAGTGGTCACTGATCACATTGGGTAAGATACCAGCCAAGCAGATATGGTGCAGTGGGTTAAGAGCACCCAGTCCAGTATGGAATGAGTATTAGATCTGGGGTTAGGACAGGTGAGCTGTTTGATCAGCTGGGTGAGGTTTAGAGCTTCAATCTGGTGACATGGATTAAGTGACAAGGGGGAGAACCAGTTGAGATTAAAGTCACCAAGAAGGATAAGTTCACCTGTGGATGCGAGGGTGGAAACTTGGGAGATGCAGGAGATAAGGGATGAGGGGGGAAGTTTTGGGGTGGCATATAAAACCCCTATGAAAAGAGGAGTGGAAGCTGGGAAAGCTAGATTTGCTAAGAGGAGATCATGGGACCTGGGGATTGCTTCACGGTGGAAAACAATGCACTTTAAGGAGCAGCAGGAGTAGATAGCCACCCCACCGCCACGTTTTCCATGGTCTTACCAATAGAGGTTAACATCAGAGAGGGCCAGATGGGAGTCCGGGATACGGGAGGACAACCATGTTTCAGTTATGCAAAGTATGTCAGGGGAGTACTGAGTGACCCACACTTTTAGTTCATCCAATTTGGGGAGTAGGCTATGTGCATTAATGTGGAAAATCCACAAACCTTTAGGAAGGGCCTGTAGCGGGGTGGTGGTAGGGCTAGCCAGGCCAGGATTTAGCTCAATGTCCCCTGTGAGGAGAAGTAGAAGGACTAAAAGGTGTAAGTGAGTAGCATGGCTGTTACAGTTGGTTCAGTAAACTTGGAGGGGGCATACAAGGGAGGTTTGGGGGGTGTAATTGAAGAATGGTTGCTAAGTGTGAAAGGGAGCAGCTGAGTAACCCTGGGTAGATTAGGATGTGGAGGTGGGGAGTAGTGGGAGGGGGGATGTGAGAGTTGGCTGCGGGAATAGAGAAGTTGCTGGGTGGGCAGTGGGCAAAAGGGAAAGTGTAGGAGATTGATGGGGCAGAGGGAGTAGATGGGACAGAGGGAGGGAGGAAAAGAAGGACTAGGAACACACAAACATATGGACCTACAAAAACACCAGCAGAAGCAGACCTTATGGTCTATCGAGTCTGCTCAATTGTGCAGCTAGCCCCTCAACTTGCAGCTGCCCCACCCTCTCCACCCCTGTTCGTCATAACCCCTCCTCACCCTATCCCAACCCCCTACTAAAGCCACCCACTGTTCCACAGGACACCACCCCCTCGGGCAGAGCATTCCATCTGTCCACCACCCTTTCTGTGAAAAAACGCTTTCTGATTTCCCTCCTGAATCTTCCCCCCTCCAACCTCAACTGATGCCCTCTCATATCCCTCCCTTCTCATATCCCTCCCTCTTCTAAGCTGGAAAATCCCTTCCATTTTAACCTTATTTATCTCCTTGAGGTATTTAAATGTCTCAATCATATCCCCCTACCCCTATCTGTCCTCTCCTCCAGGGAATACATGTTCAGCTCTGCTAATCTGTCCTCGTAGGACTTCCCTTCAAATCCCTGGATCATCTTTCTCGCCCTACGCTGCACTCCCTCCAACAACTTGATGTCCTTTTTCAGGAATGGGCACCAGTACTTCATGCAGTACTGCAGGAGAGGCCTGACCAGAGACCTGTAGAGGGGAAGGATCACCTCCTTATTCCTGGAGGAGATTCCTCTCGCTATACACACTAGCATCCTATTGGCCTTTGCCGCCACCTTCCTGCACTGAGCCGAGTTGTTCATGCTGCCTGTTATGATCATCCCCAGATCCTTTTCTTCTTCATTACTTTCCAACTGTGCCCCTCTCAACTGATAGCTCCTCCCCTGGTTCCTAACTCCGAAGTGCAGTACCTTGCACTTCTTTTTTTTTCTTTCTTTTTTACCAGGAGAGACACACTATTTATTTATTTTATTTATTAAGTCATTGGTTTACAGATCATTTGCAAAGGCACCTCGTCAGGAGAGCAATACATCACAGCAAACAAACAGTACAGTACATGTACATAACGCTTCAATTAAAAAGCAACTAGTGTTACAGGCATTCACTGGTGGTACATGCTTGGTAATAGGTAGATCACAGTAGTCATAAATTTTAATATAGGTACACGAGTACCATGTCAGGTAGCAACCAGAGATATCTTATTACATTGGTCAGCAGATGTTGCATGAGACCCCAGGTATATACAGCAAAAGTAGACAGAGCAGACCCAGCCTAGGGGTGAAGGTAAGGGGCAGGTGGGGGATTATGTGCAGTTGCAGCAGCGAGTGCTTGTCAGATGGCTTCTGAGGGAGACCTTGAAAGGACCAAGCTTAGTGGAGTCAGCTATATTGGCTGGGAGGGAATTGAACCAGGAGGGAGCCCAATAGCAAAACGATCTCTGGGCCATAGCGGTCCTTACCCTGGGGGCAATAAGGGAGGTTTTGACAGTGCTGTGGGCGGAGACTGAGGGAGAGGCACGCTGCAGGAAGGTGGCAACCCAAGGGGGCAGAGCCCTAGCAGGGCCTTTTTTACAAGAAAGCAGGTTTGGAAGCGAAGTCTTTCTTCAAGGTTGAGCAAGTTGGTGGTGGAGTACAGCAGGCACGTATGGGTGCTCCTAGGGGCTCCCAGCATTAGCCTGCAGGCCTTGTTTCTAGAGAGCTGGATTCTTGCAAGTGCAGTGTTGTCAGCTGCAGCATAGATGGGCAGCCCATAGTCGATTAGCAACAGGACACAGGAGGTGATTGCCAATCTAAGGGCCTCTTGTGGTAGGCAGTCCCTATGGCGATATAATAGGCCGATACTGACATTGGTAGCAACAGAAAGGGCACTGATATGGGAGTGGAAGAAGAGCGCCGAATCAAAGGTAATGGCCAGATACTTGTAGGAGGAAACCTGCTCAATGGGGTTTAGTGTGCTAGGCAGTATCACGAGGGGCACCACTGGCTTTGCTTTGGCGATGCGAGAAGAGCATAGCTTGGGTCTTTTTTAGGTTCAGGACTAGCCTTCACGATGTGAACCAGTGCTCAGCTCTATCAAAAGCTTGCTGGAGGGTGGCCTGGAGTGTGTTGGGTTTGGGGACAGCAGCAAAGAGCACAGTGTCATCCACATAGAGGAGGATCTTACTTGGGCAGGCCAAGTAGAGGGAGTTGAGGTACAGACTGAAGAAGAGAGGGCCTAAAATGGAGCCCTGGGGAACTCCAGAGCAGACAGGTCGTGTGTCAATTAGGGTGCTATTGATTTTTACACACTGAGTTCTGGCAGAGAGGTAGCTGGCGAACCATGCAAGGGAGCCGGGGGAGAAACCAAGGTATCTGAGGGAGTCAAGCAGGAGAGGATGGCAAACCGTGTCAAAGGCCTTGGAGAGGTCAATGAACACGGCACTGGCAGGACTTCCGGCAACAAGAGCAGAGTGCATGAAGTTGGAGAATTCAAGTAGCGCGGTTGTGGTGTTGTGACCTGCACAAAAGCCATGTTGTTCAGGGCACAGGATATTGTGCATGGCCAGGTATTCAGCAAGCTGGTTAGCAACTACATTTTCAAGGACCTTAGAGAGTGAGGGGAGGATGGAGATAGGTCGATAGTTACCCGGGGTTGCTCAATTGCCGCTCTTTAGGATGGGAGTGATGATGGTGGATTTCTATGTGCTGGGAAACCGGCCCAGGCACAGAGAGTGGTTGAGCAGCTCGGTAAGTGGGACAAGGATAGCATCCAACATCAGACAAAGTAGTCTAGTGCAAGGGTGTAGCTACTGATACTCCAAGTAAGCCATGGCTTACCAAGTTTAGTACCAGGGGGTAGCAAACTAGGTGGCCAGCATTGCCCTGCCCTCTCTAGTCCATTGCATTTAAATTCCTTTGTTTGGCTTCACAGGGTTTTTCTTTTCTCTTTCCGCTTTGTTTTGGGGAGGTGGCAGAGTGGACCATGGATGCTAAAGCTGAAGCTCTCAATTAGGTCTGCATGGTCCACCTACATAGTGATTGGCTGTGGCATCTGGTAGGGAGGTGTGGTAAGTCTTGGTCAGTGAGTTTAAATGCCCCAGCAAAGTTAGAAGCCATACTGTTTGTTCCATTGTACTGGGAGCGAGAGAAGCAGTAAAAGAACTGAGGAGCAGCAGTCTGAAGAACAGACTTGGAGCCAGCTAAAAGAATGAAGACTTCATGTGGAGTGGCAAGTGGAGCAAATCTGCCTACCTGCAGGGGAGAGAGAAGAAATTTCTGCCATGGTCTTGGACTCATGGTGCAGTCAATGGCGTTTACCAGCGTGCAGCGAGCACCACACAAGCAGCGCAGACAGACAGCAGGTGTAGTGTGGGAATCATCTGATTGAGCCAGAACCTTGGCCTCGAAGTCGTGGGGGGGGGGGGAGTGGCAGGCATGAACAACAGTGGGAGAGGGGTAGCAGTGTGGCAGGTTGGTGTACAATCTGAAATGCCTGGCTACACCCCTGACCTAGTGTCCAGTAAATCGCTGCCGAGGTTGTTACTACTAATGGCTTTTTGCAGAAGGGGTCTAGCCTTCAACGGGGAGATGGTACATAGGTAGAAAGGAGGTATCTGGAGAGTGGGCAAGGGTGCTACTGGGATGGGGTCAAAGAAGTTACTGGGCAGGACTGAACTCAGGTCTGAGAAAGTGCAGTTTAGGCAGTCTGCAATGCCAAGGGGGTCAGAGCAGACAGTTCCATTAAAGGAGAGTTGAGAGGGGGATGGGAGCAGGATTTCCCATTCAGCTCCTTTACATTATCCCAAAAGTTTTTAGCCGACCCCCAGGAGGAGACAAGATCGGATTGGTAGTACTGGGCTTTGGCCTGTCGAATGGCCCAAGTACACTTATTGTGCTCAGCACTGTACGCTTGCCTATCAGCTGGCTTGCCAGATTCCATGGCAATGTGCCATAGGTTGTCTTTCATTTTAAGTTTGTGAAGGAGGAAGGGGGTAACCCAGGGAATGTTTTGCTTTTTGGTGCGATTTCTAGCGAAGGGGGCATAGAGGTCACAGGCAGTGTTAAAAGTGCGAGTGAAAAAATCCAATGCCTCATGTATGGACCATGCAAGCCTGATTGGGGACCAATCCAGTTGTGAGAGGTACAGTTTAAGGCGACGCAGGTTGCCTGGGAGTAGGTGATGTTGCTGGGTGGTTTGTGGTGCAGGTTTGCTGTTGGCAACGGACCAAGAGAATACAATCGGGGAGTGGTCACTAAGTGAGTTGGGAAGTACACTGATATCGAGCACCTTCTGGGGGCGGTTGGTAATGGTGATATCCAGGAGGGTGCTGGAGCCAGTACAGGGGTTGAATCTAGTTGGGGTGGTGACAAGCTGGGACATGTCAAAGGTGGCAAAGATATCTCTGGTTTGGGAGGCCGTGGCAGAGAGCCAGTTGATATTCAGGTCACCAACAATTATCTGGGCCATTTTGGGTGGTAGGCCAGAGAGGTAGGCTAAGCTGAGACACTAAGGCCCTGTACACATCAGGCTAGTTAAAACATTTTAACTAGCGCAAACACGGCGCCCATCCGCATTTAAGCACGGTTTCAAAGCGTGTTAGGAAACCGTGCTTAAATGGTTTTATGAGAGAAAGCATGTTACCCTGTAGTGTGGATGAGCGTCTGCATATTGCTTCTCCAGGAAGTGTGTTAAGGGTCGTGGAGAACCCGTTTTAAAAAATGTTATTGGAGGCAGATGCAGACGGGAGTCGGCTGTGGTATAACCGAGTTAAAACTCAGTTGAAGACTGATCTGGACGGGCTGCTGTGGTGAGTTTAAAACTGGTGCAAATCTTCAGCTCTAATGTGTACAGGGCCTAAGTTGAAAGCTTGTTTACAGGTGTGACCTGGGAGCACAAGGAAGTTAAGTGATTTGCTCAGAGTCACACAGTATGCAAGTGGAGGCTCTGGGATTCAAACCCAAGTCTCCAGATTTGCAGCTCAGAGCCTTAAACCACTGCGCTATACTGCCTCCTTCTTGGCGTTGAACCCCAGCTGCCATGTTACCGACCACTCCTGTAGTTTATTCAGGTCCTCCTGCAGCTCCTTCTATCCTTCAGTGTCATCTACCACAGCTCGCATCTTAGTATTGTCTGTGAACAGACTGATCTTACTCCGGACCCCATGTGAGAAAGCAGCTATGAATATCCCAAACAACACTGGTCCCAGCGCTGATCCCTGTGGCACCCCTGCTCGTCACTTCCCTTGGTGATGAGAGCTCCCCTACCACCACCACCACCCTCTGCTGCCTTCCATTCAGCCAGTTGACGATCCAATTCACCATCTTTGTTCCCACCCCTATGTATTCCAGCTTCCCCCCCAGCCTCCCATGCGGCACGGAATCAAAGGCCTTGCTGAAGTCCAAATGCAGGACATCCACCACATGGCCCCTGTCCAGTTCCCTGGTCATCCAGTCATAATACTCAATTAGATTTGTCTGGCAGGATCTGCCAGAGATAAACCCATGTTGGTGACCGTCTCGGAAACCACTATCCTACAAGACGGTCACCAGCCACTCCTTTAGGATTGTCTCCATGAGCTTCCCCACAATCGATGTGAGGCCTACTGGCCTGTAGTGGCCCAGCTCATCCTTGGGGCCACTTTTGTGAATGGGCACCACATGGGCCACTCTCCAGTCCTGTGGTATGCGTCCTGTGTCCAGGGAGGTATTGAATAGGTCAGTCAGCAGCCCTGACAGAATCTCTGCCAGCTCCCTGAGTACCCTAGGGTGGATGCCATCCAGGCCTGGTGCCTTGTCCACCCTTAATGCCCTCAATCCCTCCAGAACCCTGCCCTCCATAATCCCTACATCAGTCACCCCTCCCTCCCTTCCTCGCCTCCACTACCCACCCTATCCCCTTGGGTATCTGCCCCTTTCTTTGTGAACACAGAACAGAAGTATTCATTTAACGCCTCTGCCTGTCCCTCCCTTCTCCACCCACCCTCCGTTCTTCCTAATCCTCACAATCTGGTCTTTGTTCTTCCTTCTTTCTCTAATGTATCTGAAGAAGTCGTTTTCTCCTTCCTTAATACCCTGTGCCAGCCTCAGTTCTCTTGAGGCCTTGGCTGCTCTGACTAGCCTGGTAACTTCCCTGGACATCTTCGTATACTCTTCCTTCAACCCCCCCCCTCCCCAATTTCTTGAGTTTCTGAAATAGCCTTCTACCTTCTAATAGCCCTTACCCCCTCTATATGGCCTACCTAGACTTTAGCAAGGCATTTGACACAGTCCCACACAAAAGATTAATATACAAGTTAGTTAGCCTGGGAGTGGGTCCCAAGATGACAGCCTGGTTAAAAAATTGGCTGGAGAATAGGACACAGAGAGTAATAGTAAATGGAGTCCACTCTGAAGAAAGGGGGGTTACTAGTGGGTACGAGGGTTCAGTATTAGAACGGTCCTCTTCAATGTCTTTATGATTACATTGCAGAGGGACTGACGGAAAGCATGTCTCTTTGCAGATGACACAAAGATCTGCAACAGAGTTGGACGACAAGGTGGGGTGGAAAGGATGAAAAGGGACTTGGAAGGTTAGAGGAAAGGTCAAATGTATGGCAGCTTAGATTCAATGCTAAGAAGTGCAGTAATGCACCTGGGAAACAAAACCCAGGGAAGAGTACACAATGGGGGTGAGATACTAACAACAACAAAATGGAAAGGGACCTGGGGTAGTCATATCAGATGACCTAAAGGTGGGCAAGCAATGTGAGAGGGCAGCAAGGAGGGCTAGGGGGATACTGGGATGCATAGGAGAGGCATCACCAGTAGAAAACAGGAAGTTATTATCCCTCTGTACAGACAGCTGGTCAGACCCCATCTGGAGTACTGCGTGCAGTTCTGGAGACCCAGTCTTCGCAAAGACATAGACAGGATGGAAGCTGTCCAGAGGAGGGCAACCAAAATGGTGCAGGGTCTGCACCAGAAGACATATGAAGAGAGACTTAAGGAGCTTAATATGTATAGCCTCGAGGAAAGGAGGAGAGGGGGGACATGATAGAAACTTTCAAGTACCTCAAGGGAATCAACAAAGTCCAAGAGGGTAGCATCTTTCAAAAAAAGAGGTGTGCAAGAACAAGGGGGCACAATTTGAAGATAGAGGGGGCGGCTCAGAGGTAATTTAAGGAAGTATTTTTTCACAGAGAGGGTTGTGGATGCATGGAATGGCCTTCCGGAGGAGGTTGTGGAGTCAAAAACAGTGGTGGAATTCAAGCATGCATGGGACAGTCATAAGGCAATTCTAGGGGGTGGGGGTAGGAAGAAGTAGGCTGCTGGTTAACTAGGATCTGCAGCTTATCCAGTAGGCAGGGAAATGGGAAGACTGGGTGGGCCAAGCGGTCCTTATCTGCTGTCAAATTCTGTTTCTATGTAACCTCCCAAGTCAACCAGCTGGGCTTCTTTCCCTTCCCTTCTTGCTCTGTGCCTTTGAACATGCCCCAGTGGCCTCTGTCAGTCCTCTTTTAATAACCTCCCACTTCTGACTAGCATCCATGTCCTGACAAATGCTTGCCAGATACTTACCCAAACTCTCCCCCATCCTACTAAAGTCTGCCCCTTTAAAATCAATCACCCTGGTATCCGTACCCCCGGTTTCCCTTCTCATATTAAGAGTGAACCACACTGAAGGGTGGTCACTCCCAGCCAGAGGGTCCTCCACTCCCAGATCTCATACAGCCTTCCCATTTGAAAGTACGAGGTTCAGAGTCCTATTCACTCTAGTAGGCTCATGTACCAGCTGCTCCAGGAAGCTGTCCTGAAATGCCTCCAGTATGACCTGCTCCCTCACACGCGTGGTGGCAGGAGTGCTCCACTCCACCCCAGGTAGGTTGAAGTCCCCCACTACCACAGTGCACCGCTTCCTACAGACCTTCCTAATTTGCTCGGTTAGCTCTCTGTCCAGGGCCTCTCCTTGCATGGGATGTCTGCATACTATCCCCATCCTCAGTGTCCTACCTCTCGAGTCCTGAAGCTGCATCCATAGGACCTCTGTTCTACATTCCTCCCCCTCCTCCCTTGTACACTTTATCCCTTCCCATACATAGATTGCCATGCCTCCCTTCCCTTTAGTCCTATCCTTCCTGAATAATTTGTACCCTGGGATCATCATATTCCAGTCCTGGTGGTGGGAAGCCCACGTTTCTGTAATAGCCACAATGTCCACCCTCCTCACTGCCATGAGAGCCTGCAACTCAGCTAGCTTATTACCTAGGCTCCTAGCATTCAAAGTAACCACCCTCCAGCCTGTATTCTTCCTTGCCTTACCCTGCCCCCCCCAGTGCCTCTACCCTGACTCCTCCCCTGTTGGCTTGGGGGTAAGCTCATCAGGCTCCCCTCTCATGGTGCCCAGCCTACCAGCTGTCCACACGCCATTCCCCACCTAGTTTAAACTCACCTTTGTTGCTATGTACCCCCCAATCCCCTGTTTTAACAATCTTCTCCCTGCTGAAGTGCAGCCTATCTCCTGCATATAGATTGTTGTTGTCCCAGGTTCATCCCCAGCCTCCCACTAACCTGTAACTCTTGGATCGATCCCATTCCCCCAGTCATGTGTTGAACTCTCTAATCCTCCCTTTTCTCGCCATACTTGTGCACGGTACTGGGAGTGCCTCTGAGAAGGCCACTGACTCCTCCAGTTCCTCACACACCCTAACCAGTTCCTCGAACCACTCCCTCACCGCTTCAACAGTTTCCCCCGCCAGGTCATTTGTTCTCACGTGCACCATTAGATGCGGTTTCCTCCTACCCCTACTTGTGCACTTCAGAACTGACTGCCCTGCCCAGCTTGCCATTAGCCCAGGTATGCACTCTGCCCATATACGACTGTGCCTTACCCCCTTACTGCCCCATCTTATCCCTTTTAGTATAGAATCCCCCAGCACTGGTATCTCCCCCCCATCCCTGGAGTCCACCACCTTTGTTTCTCTGCCCTTATCCCCTATTGTCCCCCTCCCCTGATCTGTTCCCCCTCTCCCTCCTCACTCCATCCCTATCCTCCACTTCCTCCTAATCTCCTGGACCCCGCCCCATTCCATTTGGTATGTGACCTATTATTTGTTCAAAATGTTATAAAATTATTTTTTAAACAAGTGAAGTGAATATTTTCTCACAAAGCCTGGAGTACAGTTTTTCATTTTTCTGCATTGTTCCATTTTCAGCACCCAACTTTATTGAGAGCTCCTCCTGGTCTTGATCCCCCCTGTCTACCCCCTCACTCCTTCACTGTTCCTTTCTCCTTCCTCTCTACTTCCTTCATCTGTCCTCCCAGCTGTGCCCCTCATCCCTTATCCTTGGCTCCCTCCTCCACCCCACTTCTGTCCTTTGTTCCTTCCCTGCCCCCTTCAGGTGATCCTTCCTCCCCTTCTCCTTTCCCAATGTGACTAGGACCACAGACCTATTACCTGCCCCCACTGCCTTGTTGTGTGTCGGCTCTTTCCTCCATATCATGCCTTCCCCCCAGAGCCTGAACTCCTGTTCGGTTTGCTCCAACCTTCCCTCCCTATCCCAACCTTGACCCAAAGCTCCTCCCCTGTGATACCCTCATGAGCCCCACTGGGGGTGGCCCACTTGCCCCAGCAGCTCCTCTCCCTCCTCCCATCCTCTCCAACTCCCTACTAAGCCACCTCACCTGCTCCTCAAGCCTTCTAAGCATGCAACAGATTGGACACGCCCCCCCAAGCTTCCACAAAATGTTCATCCAAATCACCACCCCACATCCATTACAGCCCACTATTCTCCCCATGCTTATGTAGCCTTAACTAACAGGAAAGGGCAATGTGACTGACACAGTATTAGCAATGAAAATGAAATTACTAGTAGTGGTTGTGCTATTTTAACTAGCCCTGTCCCCCAACAAAAGCAACTTACTCAACTAACACAGTGTTATTACTAAAACAATTACTAGTACTAGCTGTGCTATCTCAACTAGCCCTGTCCCCAAAAAAATAAACTTACCCGACAGTGACAAATATAAGAATACAGTCCTACCTTACTTTAAAAAAAAAACTTCTCTCTCTCTCTCTTTCTCTCCTCTAGTCACTTCCTACAAGGAAGGGGAGGAGGAGAGCATGAAGGGAGCTCAGGATGTAATGAAGGTGAAGTGAGGTAGTGAGGTGGGAGCCATAGGGGGTTTTAGGGGAATGGGCTGTATGAGGCAAAGTAGGGAGTCACAACTATGACACCAGTGAGGCCAGGTAGAGGAAGAAAACTAGTGAGAAAGATGAGATACAAAAGAGCAATTTCAATTGGAGCTACTGCAATGGTGCAGTGGTAGTGTTGTTACATCCAATGCCAAAAATCATGGGTTCAAGTATAGGGGGTGATGGGTGTGCAGAGACAAGGGGGGATAAAGATATGCATATTTATATATAGGTTACAGGAACTCAACATGTACACCCTGAAATGATAGAGGGGACATGATTGAGGCATTCAAGTTTCTGAAGGGTATAAACGGAGTCTCCACCCAGGAGCTCTTTATGGTCAATAGCACCAAGAGGACATGAGATGAAATTGAATGGAGGGAGATTCAGGGGCAACATGCAAAGGTTTTCCTTCACAGAGAGAGTGGTTGACCCATGGAATGGTCTATCGGCCGGAGTCATTGACTCCAAAACAGTGGGGAATTAAAAGCAGCTTGGGACAGACATAAGGGATTGTCTCACAAAATCCTAAGGGGGGTAGGGCTCAGGGCAGACTAGATGGATCTTTGGTCCCCATCTGCCGTCAGTTTCTATGTATATATATATATATATATATATATATATATATATATATATATATTTTTTAATAAATGGGTAGAGACAATAAAGGAACCTGATTGACTGACACCCCTTGCCAGCTAAGTCTTTTATTTTGAATATACCATGGCAAAAAACAGGTGCCACCA
This sequence comes from Neoceratodus forsteri, assembly GCA_016271365.2. Taxonomy (NCBI): domain Eukaryota; kingdom Metazoa; phylum Chordata; order Ceratodontiformes; family Ceratodontidae; genus Neoceratodus; species Neoceratodus forsteri. The sequence continues at coordinate 429,195,628 of CM028138.1, forward strand.
CAAGTGACCCAGTCACCCAGGATATGCTTGTGCCCTGCCATCTCGATTCTTGGGGATCCTGAATCCCGATCTGAAGTCCCGAACTGGCAGTGGCCCAAACAGTACAAACACGGTGCAGTAAGTGCGAGTGTAAAGTGAAGAAAGCGTGGGTGCTATCTTTCTGTCTGGTCAAAGCAATAAAATAAATTACTTTTTTTTCCACTGCACTGGGCAGCTGTCTCTTGCTCGCAAGGACTCAGACGACTCCCCGGTAAATGACACGGTGAAACGGAGTAAAAAAATAAATAAAAAATAAATAAAAACTGTAACAACACTTCTGTTTGTATGTAAAAACTGTAACACAGTCCCTGCCGAACTGCTGCCTTGTCCCCCTCGCCTAAAAGCTCCAACGTTCCTCCGAAGTCCCAGGCAGATGAACCAGCGGGACTTTTACAAAAGTTGCTACCACAGAGGGTAGCTTGCATTGGGCAAGACCGAAAACAAAATTGTGGTCTTGCCTGGGGCCTGACTCATTGATTCTGCAGCTGCCTTCAGCTCCCCTAGTGACAGCACTTCACATAACAGTGTCCCTAGCAACCTACAGAAAGCGGAAAGACTATTTGACATCATTACAGATTTTTTTTACTATTTTTAAAAAAATAATATGACAGTTTCTCAACAAATACCCATTTTATAAGTGCAATAATACACAGTGGGGTGTGGGTTATTCTGGATAAACGCACTTCTAGGGGCGGTAAGGCACTCGGCACTCACTACGCCCCTAGGCGTGCATTTATCCAGAATAACCCACACCCTGCTGTGTGTTATTGCTGACATGTATGTATATTAGTGTTGCTCAGACAGCGCTTTTGTGGATCCTACCACTATCTGTCAGATAGTGCTGGTATACTACCTAGGATCCTACTAGAAATCCTAGCAAAGACAGATGTAGAATCCAGGGTCAGATAGCGATGGATCCTGGTTAGGATCCAGGGATCCTATGTCGGATAACAAAAGAAAGCAGACAGGCCACACTGCCTGCACTAAATACAAAAATAAACACACATGAGAACAAATTACCAAGTAAAGCAGCAGCAGAGTTTAATTCATGAGAAGACCTCGGTGAGTCTCAAACCCTCGGCGCTTTGCGACTAAGCATGACGCTCCGTCAGGAGGAGGACCAATGAGCAACACACATTGCATTTAAAAGTGCCTAGGTCCTAGGTCAGATAGTTAGGATCTGGGGTCAAACAGTGATGGATCCTAGGTCAGATCCAGGGATCCTAAGTCAGATAGTTTGGATCCAAGGCAGATCTGTTGCAAGGATCCACAGGATCGACAACATTTGTAGGATCCATGCACTGGATCCCAGAGGACAGGATTCATGGTCAGATAACACTACTATCATACCACAGCAACTATCTGGCCAAATGGGAGGTGTCTTTTGGTATCCTAATGTCTAGGATACTATCTGAGCAACATATACATATACACACATATATATATATATATATATATATATATATATATATATATATATATATATATTTATTATGGTAGCACGGTAGTGCTACCATAGTTAGGGCTGAGTAGCACTTTTAAGGTTAAAGGGTCAAATTTTGCACCTTAATAACTTTGCCATCGTTCAACGGATTTGCCTGAAATTTGCTATGCATGATTGGGCATGGTAGATCTTAAGATCTACCTTGTTTCGTAGCGGTTGGCTATATGGCTGCGGAGTTATTAAGCAACAACCAACTGCGCAATTACGCTTTTTTGCGATTTCTTTGCTCTCGCCTACAGGTTGCACAGTTTACGCGACTGGTCTGAACACTTCAGGGAACGTGCGGCCATGGTCCCTGATGTGCCTTTTGAAGATTTCATGAAAAAATATTAAACAGTTCAAGTTATTCAAAAAAACAAGTTCCCATTATAAGTTAATGGGAAAAGTTAAAAAGTACAACACTTTCGCAAATGCACTTTTTAGTGTCGCAAATAGCCCTAGCAGTGTCCCAAATCCGCCATTTTGTTTTCAGTTGGTGATCAGAAAAATGCTTGCCATTTAAATTTGTGACCCTCTAGGGACACAATTCTTTCTGTGTTCACCTAGTTGGACCCTGAGGATGCTAGCCATGTCTTTATTTGGGGGTTAAACACACCAGAAATGTTTTTCAAATTTCTGGAAACAGTAGTGTCCTAAAGTAGTGTCACACCTGCGACACTTTCGCAAATTTTTATGAAAATTGCCGCAAATTACCGCAGCACTACTTTTTCAGACTTGCCCAAAATGACAGGAATTCTTTGCCACCCTGCTGCGAAAGAACGGTTTGGTCTTTTGAGCTGAAGTTTGCAGGGAAGGTAGCCAACATCTCACAGATGTGCCTTTTGGTAGTTTGGTGAAAAAATGTTGCATGGCTCCAAAGCTACGGTACTCCGAAGTTGGCGTTTTCTCCCATAGACTAACATGGTGGCGTACGCCACGCATTTTGGGGCTCGTATCTCAAAAACTATGTGAGATACAGATTTTTTGTTGCGAGCTACATAGCCCATTGGGCTATGTAATAGCAAAAACCTAGCCAGGAAAATCATGATTTCTGTGAAATTTAAATTTTTTTTCTACGTCGTGCCGTTGCTGAGATATTAGCAATTAAGTACTTCCAGTGCTCGTTTTAAGCTTCGATGCCCATTACAATGTATACATTCTTTGAACACACTTTGTTTCTCTATGCACCTGTTTGGCAAAAACAGGGTATGCGCTTCCGTTACTGTTACAGTTACTGTTTCCACTTGCATTTATGTCTCTGTTTGCGTTACCATTCCCGTGTACGCCACCGTGTGCATTACCCTTTGCGTTGTCATTTGTGCTTGTGTTTTTGTTACTGTTACCATTTGCATTTCCACTACTGTTTCTGTTTGCATTTTTGTTTGCATCACCGTGTGCATTGCCATTTGCATTTCCGGCAGCCCTTTTGTTTGCGTTTCCGTTACTCTTCCGTTTTGCGTCTTCCTTGCTGTTAACTGTTACCATTTGCATTTGCAATTGCATTACTGTGCCAGTGCGCATTACGGTTTGCGTTTCCATATGCGCTTGCATTTTCTTTTGCGTTTCTGTTTCCTTTGCTGTTATTGTTGCTGTTACTGTTACCATTTGCGTTTACAATTGCGGTACTGTGCCCGTGTGCGTGTGCGTTTTGGTTTACATTTCCATACGCTCTTCTGTTCCCTTTTCCGTTTCTGTTTCCTTTGGCATTATTCTTCATCTTAACTTTACCATTTGCATTTACAATTGCGGTACCATGCCTGTGCGCACTACGGTTTGCGTTTATGTGTGTGCTTGCATTCATGTTTCTGTTTCTGTTCCCTTTCACGTTCTTTTTGCTGTGACACTTAACATTTCCATTTAAAATACTGCTGCCATCACTGTTCGTGTTACCAGTTGCATTTTCGTACGTGCTTCAATGTTGTTTGCGTCACTGTTCACTTCAGCGTCACTTTGCGTTTCTATTAATGTTTCTTTTACCATTTACGTTTGCGTTACTATGTGCGCCACTGTTGGCACTTCTGTTTGCATTGCTGTTCCTGTTACTATGTGCCGCTGCATTACATTCACTATTTCTCATCATCATTCTCAAAAAGAAGGGAAATTAGAGGCAAAAAAATCTGTTTAATGCATCAGTTAGGTTGTTTCACAGCTTATTAAAGCAGGGAAATTCAGAGTTGAAAGTCTCTTGGACCTCCAGCCCACCTCTGGCATCGCGCGGTTGGGACTGCTGCCTCCCAACTCTCACCCCATTCTCCTATTCCTCAGCTTCTTACACATGTGATGGGGTGACAGTTATGGCGATAACCCCAACACGCACCCCGATGCTGGTATGGGGGTGGGCTGAGGGTCCGAGGGGCTTTCAACCTAAAACCGAATTTCTCTTTTGTCACTGTGGAACAACCCTAACTGATGCATTAAATGGCGTTTTTTGCCTCTAATATATATATATATATATATATATATATATATATATATATTTATATATAGTATGGTAGAATGCTGTTATGCCTGGAATATGTTGTTCTGCTGCAGTAGTGACATCATTATGTTGTTCTGCCGCAGTGGTATCCCATCATAATAGTAACTCCTAAATAGCGAGTCAATAATAGCAAATGCTTAACAGTGTGATTTGCATTAGCGACTGCTCAGTAATAGCGCCCCACTGAAATGGCACTTTTTAATGCATCAAAATAGTGAAAAAGATTTTATGGCAGCATTAAACACAAACTCAAAAACAAAGCAGCTCTTATGGACTATATTAATCAATCAATCAATCAAACTTTATTTAACCAGGCAGTTACATCATTGAGCAGGCTAATTTTGAAGATGGTCCTGGACACATAGGATATATTCGATAGCAAGACGTAATAGTTTGTGCATGACAAATAGTAAAACTGTGTAATGATAAGATAAAAACAGCATAAATTAGCTTAGATGGCGAATACAGACATAGTCAAATCTCATGATCTAAAACTTAACCTCAAGCGGGGGGGAGGGGAGGCACAGGGAAGGTTAGAGGGAGTAACAAACAAAAGAGAGAAGGAGGGGGCAACACTAAAAGGGAGGTGGCCCCCAAGGGAGCTAGCTAAGTGCTGGGGGGAAGGGTCAAGGGGGGCTATATTGACCCTAAAGGGATGCTGGCCAACAGGGGAATAGGAAGGCCTGGTCCATTAGGGCTGCGGAGTTGGTTGATCAGGTGAGAATCTGTTTACTTAAAACAGTCGCACACCGTATGCAAGCATTGGTTTAGCAGCTGTCTGAACATGTAAGGGCTGGGCAGGATGGAGAGTTTAAGTGCTTTTCGTATGTTGTTCCTGAGCATGGTAGGAGGGAGCTAATGGCTGTGGAGCCAAGACGTGTCCTGGTCTGAGGTATTTTAAAACTGATGAAAAGGGAGTTTCTTATACCGTAGGAAGACATTGAGCTATACCTGTATGTACGCCTGCATGTTCCTCTTGGTTCTAGCTCATCCATTAACTTTCTGTTCCTGTTGTGCTACATGAAACAGTGCTCTGACCACTGCCGCTAGGTGTCTGTATCATAGCAACCAAGCAAACAAGGAAACTGTATTATAAGTTCCTCACAGTGAGCTTTAACTACACCATTACACAGCTTATAAGGACAAACATTTAGAAGTGGAATTACAATACTGTGATGGCATTTCACTTACACTGCAGGCACTTATGCAGTCAGCTCAGCAGGTCTCTCAACTATTTAAGCAGTTAGTATTCACTGCCTCTTTAGTTGTGGAGTTGCTGAATTGCTGCTGTGCATTGCTGAGGAGGAAGATTTCGTCAGTATGGCAATGGAGTCTGTGACCAGCCAGAAGGGTAAGCCACTTGTGCTTTTTTTATGGCTACCTGTATAGAAAGGATAAGGCAACAGCAGGAAAGGTGTATTGGAGGTGTGCAGATACACACACATTCAAATGACTTGCCAGACTACACACTGTGGCAGATAGAGTTTCTGCTAAAATAAAACAGCACAATCATGTGCCAGACGTTGGGGAAGTTGGTGCTAGGAAGGTTATGGCAGAAATACTTGACCATGCCCGCACAACAGATGAAACTACATCTCAGGTCATAGTTGAGTGCACTGCCATTGCCCCTGAATCAGTTAGTGGTAGCCTGCCAGGCATACGCCTCATGAAGCGTACAGTGCAGCGTATACGCACGATTGAGAGGGGTTGCCCTGCTACACCACCTACTGTGGAGGGCCTCATTATCCCTAATGAACTCTCTATACTTGGTTCTGGGGAGAGGTTCCTTATCTATGACAGTGGGGGGAAAAAAAAGGATAGGATACTGATTTTTGCAACAGAGGGCAATTTGAGGTTTTTGAGGGAAAGTGAGGACTGGATGCTAGATGGCACATTTAAATCTTGCCCGTCACTTTTCAACCAACTGTACACTGTTCATGCTTTACAGTCTGGTACAGTTATTACTGCAGTGTATGTACTAATGTGCTCTCGCAAGTCTAAGTCTTATGAACAAGTTTTTCCCAGCTGCAAACACTGTGTGCAGATATGAGTCCTGCTAATGCTATAATGGACTTTGAAAGGGCTGCCTGAAAGGCATTTATAACTGTTTTGCCCAATACACAATTGCGGGGTTGCTTTTTCCATTTTGCGCAGGCTGTTTGGCGCAAGATTCAGACATGCCCTGAAGTAAAAAGATGTACTGCATTGATCCTGATTTTGCTCTGCATTTAAGGATGCTACTGTTGTTGGCCTTTGTTCCACCAAATGATGTTGTGAAAGCCTTTGAGGAGCTTAGAGAACTTGAGTTCTTCATTGCTAATGAAGAAATGTTACACCCCAGTCCTAGATTACTTTGAGAACACTTGGCTGGGTAGACACAGAGGTCAGTCTGGCAATAGGCGTGCTACTCTTCCAGTGCCTCAATGGAATTGTCATGCAGCCACTAGTCTTGTACTGTCACACACTAATAATGCCGTGGCGGGATGGCACAAGGGCTTTAACTTCTGCCTTGGAGTGTGCCATCCCAGCATCCGGAGATTAATAGAGAGTTTAAGGGACGAACAGAGACTGAATGAGTTGAAGTTGGAACAGCTGATCTCAGGTGCAGCGACTGCTGGTACCAAGAGAAAATACAGAGACCTTAACGAGTGTATATCAGCAATGGTTTCTGAGTATGAAAAAAAGGACCACATATGAATATTTGAGAGGACTTGCTTATAACTTCCAGTTTCAAATATAAAGGACTCCACCTGAATCTACCTGAATATATCTACCTGGATGAATCTACCTGAATCTACTTGAATTGCCTGCCTGATGCTTGGTTCTAGCTTGAAGATGCATGAAGATTGCTTGAGTACAGAAACTGCTGAATACAAATAAAAGTTAAATAAAACATAATTGCTTTCTGGCTTCGGCCAGTTGATTTTTAATTGCCAGTAGCTGCACTGGTTGCTACCTGGTTGGTATGCGTGCCTCCAAGACATAGTGCAGAGGTAAGAGGTCATAGGTCATTTCCAGTTTCATTGGCTATGCTGAACAACTTAGTTCTAGCTAGATAGAAACACGAGGTACGAGTACAGTAGTCAGAAAAGTCAGCGTTCTGCGTTATGTGGTCAAACAAGAGGCCGGTAGTCGGAGCAAGCAGAGTTCTGCGTTATTGTGTTGATCTTCCTCACATTCACTCTTAACATAACATACAGGTAAGAGGTCAATGGTTGGAGCAAGCAACTAATGCCTAAGCACAACATAACCAAGCTCAGGTAGGGCAAATCAGTTCTGTGGATAAAGATAGTTCATTAAAATGAGAAGCTATGGACTCCCAAAATGGTGCGATAAGTGGGCATGACCAAAATGTATGGGCATAGTGAACCTTAGTAGACCAGGGACAACTAGCTGGAGCAATCTATATTGACCAGTCCAAGGCATTTGAGCATGTGGATCACAGGCTGCTGCTCCACAGGTTAACCTGCATTGGGTTGTCCTCAGAGATGATTGGGTGGTTCTCTAGCTACCTGTCTGAGCACTCACAGAAGGTAAAGATTAATGGTACCATCTCGGAGGCCAGGAAAGTCACGGTCGGGGTCCCGCAAAGGGCCCATACTGGGCTCCCTCCTGTTTAGCCTCTTTGTAAATGACCTCCCAGCTGCGTACCCCTCTGCCAAAGTCCTGCTCTATGCAGATGACACAGTGCTATTCCTTAGAGGCTGCTGACAAGACACGCTGACCAGGAACCTACAGTGCAACTTCGACCTGCTACAGGAATGGTTTAACACCAGCCTCCTAGTACTCAATAGTAAAAAGACTAAGACAGTGCTCTTTACCAGTTGCCAGAAGAGGAAATCCACCACACCATTTAAAATAGCACTCAATACAGACTCCACCCTCAAATAAGTTCACTTTTTCCAGTACCTGAGGGGCACAGTCAATTGGTCCCTCTCTTTCAATGAACACTTAAGTAATATCACTAAGGCTGCAAACAGGAAGTTGGGGACACTCTACAGACTACACTTCTGCCTCACCACTGAAGCCAGGCTCCAGGTGGTCAATGGCACAATTCTGCCAATCCTGGACTACGGAAATGTGGTTGATGGTACTGCCACAGACACTAGCCTACAAAAGTCCACCTTACCTTCAATAAAGCATGCAGATTTGTCCTGGATGTGGATCGCATCACACACACCTGCGAGCTCTACATAAGGACAAAGTGGCTTCCCCTCCAGGATAGAATAAAGCTGCAGATCTGCTTACTAGGAAAGAAGGCCCTACTGGGACTGGCACCTGTCTCCCTGCAGGCATTATTCCCTGCAGGTGTTACACTTTTTAGCAAATCATGGGAGGATGGGGTGGTACCTGAGGACTGGAGGAGAGTAGATGTGATTCCCCTTCACAAAAGTGGGAGCAAGGCAGAAGCAGGAAACTACAGACATGTAAGTTTGACCTCAGTGGTAGGAAAAATTATGGAATCACTTCTGAAAGAAAGAATTGTTGAGTACTTAGAGGCCAGTGGGGCACAGGACCCAAAACAGCATGGATTTACAGCAGGAAGGTCATGTCAGACGAATCTAATTGATTTCTTTGACTGGGTGACCAAAGTAATAGACCAGGGAGGGGCTGTGGATATGGCCTACCTAGACTTTAGCAAGGCATTTGACACAGTCCCGCACAAAAGACTAATAATCAAGTTAGCCAGCCTGGGAGTGGGTTCCAGGGTGGTAGTCCTGGTAGCAAACTGGCTGCACAACAGGACACAGAAGGTAATAGTGAATGGAACACATTCCGAAGAAAGGGGGGTTACTAGTGGAGTATCACAAGGCTCAGTACTGGGTCCAGTCCTCTTTAACTTCTTTATAGGTGACATTGCATAGGGTCTGGAGGGAAAGGTATGCCTCTTTGCAGATGACACAAAGACCTGTAACAGAGTTGATACACGGGGGTAGAAAGGATGAGAAGGGACTTGGCAAGGTTGGAGGAATGGTCAGACATATGGCAACTTAGATTCAATGCAAAGAAGTGCAAAGTAATGCACCTGTGAAACAAAAACCCAGGAGAAGAGTACACAATAGCAGGGGAGGTACTAACAACAACAAAAATGGAAAAGGACGTGGGGGTAGTCATATCAGATGACCTGAAGGTGGGTAAGCAATGTGAGAAGTCAGAAAGGAGAGCCAGGGGGATACTGGGATGCATAGGAAGGGGCATCACAAGTAGAAAAAGGGAAGTGGTTATCCCTCTGTACAGACAGTTGTTGAGACCCCATCTGGAATACTGTGTGCAGTTTTGGAGACCCCATCTACGCAAGGACATAGACAGGATGGAAGCAGTCCAGAGGAGGGCAACTAAAATGGTGTAGGGTCTGCATCAGAAACCATATGAAGAGAGACTGAGATAGCTTAATATGTATACCCTTGATGAAAGGAGGGATGGAGGGACATGATAGAAACTTTTAAGTACCTCAAGGGAATCAACAAAGTCCAGGAGGGTAGCATCTTTCAGAAAAAGAGATGTGTAAGAACAAGGGGGCACAATTTAAAAATAGAGGGGGGACGGCTCATGGGTAATGTGAGGACATTTTTTTTCATGGAAAGAGTGGTGGATGCATGGAACCGCCTTCCTGGGGAGGTTGTTGGGTCTAAAACAGTGGGGGAATTCAAACATGCATGGGACAGACATAAGGCAATTGTAGTGGGGGGTTGCAGGATGTAGGCTGTTGGTTAACTAGAATCTGCAGCTTATTCAATAGGAAGGGAAAAGGGGAGACTGGGTGGGCCAAGTGGTCCTTATCTGCCATCAAAGTCTATGTTTCTATGTTTCTGTTCAGACCTGCGCCAGGTGAGCATGCCAAAAGAAGCGTCTCCAGGCATGCCTTAGCTGTTCCCTTCAGGAGATCAGCCCTGGGGAGGTGTACCTTTGCGGTAAGGGCTCCCATCTGGCTAAACGAGCTTCCAAACACAATCACCAGCCTTCAACGCCTAGGGCACTTCAAATCCGAACTCCGTAAGTCCATCTCTCCTCCAGTCCGCTGCCTGTGCCGAATGTAATCCCAGCATCCGGGCCACCACTTAACTTCCCACTTGCTCTGGCCGGGTTGCATCTACTCCCTTCCCCTCACCCCCCACCAACTCCCCCCCACTTGTCCTTTGTCCATTACCCCTCACTACCTCCCCCTCCACCTGCCCTCTGTCCAGTTCACCCACACTACCTCCTGCCTGGTCACCTGTCCATTTCCTCTGCCCCCCTACTCCTCCCCTCCACCTGCCCTCTCTCCAGTACACCCACACTACCTCTAGCCCATTTTCCTGACCTCTTCCTCCCCCCCACCTAGCTGCACTTGCCAAACCCCAACTTGTCTCTCTGCACTTAACGTCTCTCAGATGGCTGCACATTGCGTACCTCCACAGGGGAAATTGGCAATGCTACCAGCTGCTTCATTCATGTCTTGACTTGTGTAAACCGTAAATGTATTTGCTACCCCTTCCTATGTAAACTCTGTGTTAGTAGTACAACCCCAGTGTCAGTTTGTCTGCTGTAATCATGCTGTTGCAACAAAATGTATCTTAAGTGTTAACGAGGATCCTTTGTAATCGAGCTCTTAGCTCAAAGGTTTGTAATTTCAAGTTCCCAATAAATAAATAAAAATAAATAGTATGTCTGCATTTCCAACAGCACTACCTGTATTGTGCAGATAGAAATTTAGCCAGGACTACTGGAGTTCTAATTATATCTAGAATTGCACTTCCAGGCAAATTCCCACCACTATGTGGCTGAGGTAATTTTCAGAGGAGGTAGGGCATATTTTAACCATTCTGTCAGGGTAATTGTGGTACAAGTTCCTGATTCCACTTGTCTAAAATAGTTTGTATGGTGTTTCTGAGTTGTTTTTAGAGCCCTCTGTAGAAGTTGCCTATGAGGTGTTTCCAGTGCGTGCCCCTTAAGGCATCCCTCCCGGATCATAATGTCTCACTCTTAATAACGTACAATATTATGGATAACCCGGTACAGTGCAGTATGCTACCGCTACTGGTGCAATACCACGTATACTGCTGTACATGGTATTGCACCAATAGCAGTTTCCCAGGCAGAGGATAAGACCTCTGCTGGGAGTGGGTTCTGACGAGCAGCTCCCATGGCTCAGAGGGCTGAGCCACAGCAGTAGAAGCCCAGGCTGGTTTGATTCCCGGTCCCAGAAACATTTAATTTTTTTTTTGGACTTGTGCGCTCCCTGAGTTGGACCCCCTGAGTTGAGAATCTTTAGTTGGGGGCTGGGGATACAGCCCCCATAACAGGGGATGTGGGGCGGAGCCCTCACAGGAAAAGACTTATGCCTCATGTCATAAATCGCGCTGTATTGACAGCGAGATTTTACCATGCGGCATAATGTCTTGTGACATTATGACCCCATGCCTAAGGCATCCAGTATCATCTGCAGCAGTGTAGGGTCAGGGAGACAGGTCTAGTCTATGGTTTTATGTAATAGATATGTTCTAACCTGTAAATATTGGGAGTGTTCCCTACCAGTTAACTCAAATTGCTGCTGCAGTTGCTCAAAAGGGACTACCATGTGTGTGTTTAGAAATTAGAAGACATGTGACACCAAGCTGCCTCCATCTAGCAATGGTATATTATACTGGCGCGATAGCACCAGTATATTAGGGTTGATGTGAGTGTTTAATGTTAAAGGGCAATCTTTGGACCTTAATAACTTTGTAATGGTTAAAGTGATTTCTATTAAATTTGGCATGTATAATCGCCTTGGGTAAGTGTTTGCATGTGACAAATTGTGTCTCAATAGCTATTGCCATTTCTGAGACACAGAGTGTTGAAAATAAAGAAGGTCTGGGGCTTTTTGGCACTTTTTTTTGTCCACCTGTATCTCAGAAACAGCTTTAGCTTCTGGGCTGAAATTTTCAGGGTAGAAAGCCTTGGCCTCAGAGATGTGCTTTTTGAAAGTTTGGCAGAAAATATTAATCCATTCCAAAGTTATTTAATTTTGCATTTCTCATTATTTCCTATGGGAAAAAATAGATGCCAAGCACGACGAAGGATCCCATGTCACAGGAGCAGCTGAAATGTGGGATTCTAGGTCAAATACATTATGCTGCCAGCCATGTTATTTCTCTGCTTAGCGAGAGAAACAAATGAAGTACTTTTGATGTGTGGACACTGGGGAGCCCACTCCCAGTGTCCACAAATTATTTGAATAGTGTATCCCCTACCCCCACAAGTGCTGTGGGACACTGAGGAGCCAACTCCCAGTCTCCCCAAAGAATTATATATTTTTTTCACCAAAAAAAAAAAAAAGAAAACAGTCCTGTGATGTACTTTCTGACATAAGGGTGCCCAATCCCTCTGTTGGCATTTACATGCCCCCAGTACTGTTGGACACTGGGTAGCCCACTCCCAGTGTCCACAAATTGTTTTAGTTTATCCTTCCCAAGCACTGTGGAATACTGGGGAGCCCACTCCCAGTGTCCCAAAATAATCATTATTTAGATATATTAATAACCTAAATAAAAAGAAAACCATCCCACGATGTTGTTGCTGACATTGGGGTGCCCAATTCTCATGTCGGCATTTACACACACACACACCTAGCTACTTTTGGACACTGGGAGCCCACTCCCAGTATCCACAAATTATATTATTGTTTTATTCCCCCCCAGTACTGTGGGACACTGGGGATCCCACTCCTAGTGTCTCCAAATAATGATAATATTTTTTCAGTTACCTGAAAAGAAGAAAACAGTCCTGCAATGTCTTTACTTCTTTTTCCTGAAACAAAGAAAATTGACCCTCATTGTCACCGCTCAGCACCTCCCCCATCCACACTCTCTCACTGAGCACACACCTCCTCACACACCCCTTACCCTATACGTACCTCTGCTGGTCATCTTCCATCATCTTCTGTGGACCGGGACACATCTGCACTCTTCAAAGCTGAACCGTGAACTGAAGAATAATGGTAAGTGACCTATAATGGCAGTCAATAGCATTTTGAACTCATGTTGATATCTAGGCTATTTTTAGGAATTTTTGCACCAACTTTTCAACATGGGCTTTTTGGGACCCCACCTCATGAACACTGGCACTGTTATTTCGTTACTTGGCCCCGAGAGGTGATTTTGCAGTCACTGCGTGGAATCACATTTCAGGATGAATTGATGAAATGACAGTGCCAGTATTTATGAGGTGTGGTCCCAAAAAGCCCATGTTGAAAATTTAGTGAAAAAATCCTAAAAATGGCTGCACTGCGGACGTGCATTGTGCAGTTTCTATGCAGATGCACAACCTTAGTGATTTACAATATTTTGACTCCAAATTTTCAACATTGACATTTTTTCACAGCACTTCATGAGTAGTATAGCTGCCATTCTTCACATCCTGCCTGAAAGGTGTTTTCCCACCTGTGGCACGATTGGCGCAGTTGCTGTGTGAAATCACCTTTCAGGACCAATGAATGAAATTACAGTGGCAGTGTTCATGAGGTGGGGTTCCAAAAAGGCCATGTTGAAAATCTGGTGAAAAAATTCCTAACAATGACTGAGTTTATCTGAAAAAATAAGGAAAATTCATTGCAAAACACTTCTTTAAAGCACCATTAGGACTGAACCATTAAAAGTAGGGGAATGCAACCTTAGGATTCCCAAGAGTAAGGCACCACTCCCACTGTGCATGCAGGAACAGGCATGAGGATTCCCAATCCCAACACCCCGCCCACACCCTCGGCTTCCAATCGTAACACCCCACCCCCACCCTGCATGCAGGAACAGGTGTGATGGGTGTACACTGGCATTTCTAACCCTAATGCTCACCCCATTCCAAGACTAAGTAAGGTAACATGGGTACATAATAAAAGACTGGGGTGAGTATTAGGATTCGAACATACAGGTACACCCATCACACCTGTTCCTGCATGTAGGGAGGGGTTAGTGATTGGAAGCCGAGGTGGGTGGGTGTTGGGGCTAGAGCCTAAGTTCCCCATGCCTGTTCCTGCAGGACAGTGAGTGGGGCTTTGCGTTTGGGGAATCCAAAGGTTGCATTTCCTACTTTTTAATGGTTCAACCTCAATGGTACATTAACAAAAGCGTTTTGCAATGAATATAGAATACAGGGGGGGTGCATAACAAGAATTTAATGCACACCCGAGGTGTGGGATGCTACATAAACCCAGAGGGCAAAGCCCAAGGGGTTTATCAAAGCATCCCACACTGAGGGTGTGCATTAAATTTAAGCTTTGCATTCCCCCCATGTGTTGTTTTATGTAATTACTGGGGGACTTTTTTTCTCCAGCCAGATTTCATTGAATAAAAAACTGTCTTTTAAATAGGGTGTTGTGTCTTATTTTTATTCATCCGAACATGAGACAACATGAAAAAAAAAATTAAATGCACAGTGGGATAGTGCTTGAACATTTGCATTTGTTTGCATAAGTAACTTTTTTTAACAGAGATAAGAACTGGTTGTTTTAAATCAGAATGTAAGAATGGTAACAGCTTTGTTCCTGGTCTGGAAATGGCAACTTTTCAAAATAGCAATAAAAATAGATTTACAGTTGGAGAACAGTTCTAAATTATAGGAAACATCATTGAAAACATTAACATTTTGTTTTCAGTTTTTTAGTTTGAAATATTTTTAGTTGTGCAGATCGTTGTCTCTGCAATATTATAATTAAGTGCAGAGGTCAGAGTTCATGGTGGTTACTAGGGGTGACTAAAGACAGAGAGAGAGAGAGAGAGAGATATACTGTCCAGAAGTCCCTGGTATTCATACAGTATGTTAGTCCGGGTCATAGTTCTAGATTTTTGGGTTTCTTTTACATGTACGAGCAGTTTTGTTACTAGTTTGATGTTCACCAAAATATTTTTGTGATTGCCGATTGACTAGAACACGGTGAATGAGTGCATGCTGGGCCAAGGAGAAGCTGGCACGTGTTCACCGTTCTAACTCGAGGGTTATAACAGCAAATTATAACCAGCATTTCCTATGAGAAAAAAATGACCCCCAGTTATTGCAGTCAATTAATGGTGATAGGAATTCGGGGTCAGCTGATAGTATGTGAGTGAAGCAAAGAATTTGGGCCAATTTAGGTAGTCTCTGTATCTCAAACCAGAGTTGTAGGGTGTTGGATGTGAAGTTGATATAACTCACCAGGGGCAAAGAGGTGGCTCGATTCATTAGTGATAGGGGGCCAATATCATGCATATCATTAAAGATAAATTTAATTTGTTTCCACAGTGTGGAAATGTAAGGGTTCAAGTATGACACAGTGTGGAGATGTGCCACTATGGCATAATTAAGTTAGTTTGGGAGATTCACTCCACCTTTGGTCGTGGTTACCTGCAACAGGGAATATCATCCTCGGTGGGTGTCTTTGCAAATGTACTGGGATATCTGTTTATTCCAAGAGGTGAAGTAATGTTCAGATGTGAAAATGGAAAGACTTTGAAAGAGCTATAGAAGGCATGGTAAAATATTCATTTTAATGGATTCCACTTTAGAGAAGAAGGGAAGAGGCACTGAGGTCCACCTAGCAAGATCCTCTGCAACAGCAACAGAGAGAGGTTCATAGTTCAAGAGTTCAAGGTTTCCAAGATCTTTTGGGATATGGATCCCCAGATATTTGAACTTTGTTCCTCTCCATTTAAATGGAAGGTTTTTTTGTAGAGAAAGACAGGGGTGAAAATTTAGAAGCCGGACCTCTGTCTTCTTAAGATTAAGGGAGAACCCGGACAGTTGGCCAAAGGTGCAGATAGTAGTCCAGGCGCTGGGATGGAGTGTCCTGGATTAAGTAGTGTGAGAAGGATGTCATCTGCATAAAGTGCAGTTTTGTATTCTACTCCTCCCAGAGGTACTCCTTCCACTAATGGTGACTGTCTAAATGCTGTCACTTGTCGGGTTCCCCGTTGAAGAGAAATAGGAGCAGAGTGAGAACCATTAATACAAATGTAGGCTTGGGGATCTGTATATATTTTTTGAGCCATTAAGAAAGGCTTCAGGAAAGCCAAACAGGGCTGGATTAATAGAAGGGCAAATGGGGCAATGTTCCAGGGCCCTTAGCTCTGAGGACCCTCCCTTGCCCTCCCTGAACAAATATTCCTGTTTAGTTCTAATTTTATTTTTTCTATTGTGCCTGGGCTGGCCGGCCCCTTGGCTTCATGGCAAGATTGACACCTCCCCCCAATACACATGCATGCATTGCTGACAACTTAAAAAAAGAGATGTTCTTGTTTTTTTTAGTGACCATCTGTTGCTAGGAGATGGTGGAGACTCGATTGTGACTGTGCGCAGGCATGGCCTGAGACAGTCTTACAGTCAAGACCAGTGGGAGAGAGACCGGACTGGAGACTCGAGGCGGGGCCACCGGCCTGGCAGTGTGTCTCTTGCAGCTGCTGGTCTTGCCACAGCACAGCACAGACAGAGCAATGTGGAGCACTGACACTGAGAGTAGGAGGCGGCAGCAAAAAGTCATAGCATGCCAGTGTGTGCAGTTGCCTGTGTGGCACTCAAGAAGTCTGTGATCTATCAGGCCAGCGTGTTATAACTGGAGTCTGACTGGTAGGCATAAATAAGTACCATATTCCTCCCAGTGTGTTTACTGATGTTATCTGAGCATTAGCATGCATCTAATGAAAAAATATGTGAGTGAGAAGGATTTACAATTGCAAATGTATAGAATGTCATGTCGCTCATGTGAGGAAAAACATAAGAGATGTATGTAATGATAATGAACATAAGGAGGGTATAATGGACACCTCTGTACTGTAGCTATCAAGGATGCATCTCTCTAGGATTCAGCTACACAACCTACTGTAGATTGAGAGTGGGGGCTCAAGCTCAGTGTTACTGGTGGTGGTGGTGTCTGTAATAGGACCAGGAGCCAACTTAACTAGGAGGGCAGTGGTAGGTCACGCTAGACAGTACTTGGGAGTTACTCAAAGGCCTCCAACCTACATTATTAGGATAAATCCCGGTACTTGAATCCCACCACCAGGGCTGTCATCAGCAGGGCATGGAGGCCGTATGCTCATCAGGATTCACTCTTCTTCTTAGACTTACCCTGAGAGTCAGACCCCTGATCCACAGCACAGCCCACTGCCAAGTGAGTCCTGATCTCTTTCTTTTGTCACCCTGGCTTGACTTGTCACACACTAAGACCTGTGTGGGGGACTAAGTATACCCTCTCTGCTTGTTGTCTGAATGAGCTACAACCCTGTTCATCTTCATATGTTTTTTATTTTCTTCAACCTGCTAGCTGCTATGTTTCATTTCTCTATCCCAGTTTCTATAAAAGGAAGGAATCTCATACTTTAAATTTTGGGGGTGAGGGGAACCTTCAGACTGAAAATGCCCAGGGGCCTTTTCAGTCTTATTTGGCCCTGTAGCCAATGGCTGACAGGGTGCCCCAGAGAAAATTCCAGGACACCCTTTCAAAAGCCTTCTCAACATCTAGGCTAAGCTCAGCTGCTGTGATTTATCTCTGGGTCATGTACTGTAAAGCTGACTGCCTTTCTTGATCTAAAAACAGATTAATTGGCCCAGTGGCACCTGCTGACTGCTCCTCCTCTTCCCATGTGGTTGACCTGGGTTCGTACCCCCACCACTCTAGGCCAGTGGAGCTTAAACAGCACAGTGGAGATACCACTTTCAGGCTCCAAAGGGATGGCGATTGCATCTTCATTGCCAAAGCAGCTCCTACTATATGTGGCATTAGAAACATAGAAACATAGACTTTTACGGCAGATAAGGACCACTTGGCCCACCTAGTCTGCCCATTTCCTTACCTATTGGATAAGCTGCAGATCCTAGTTAACCAACAGCCTACTTCTTTCTACCCCTCACCAGAATTGCCTTATGTCTGTCCCATGCATTCTTGAATTCCCCCACTGTTTTTGACCCCACACCCTCCTCAGGAAGTCCATTCCATGCGTCCACCACCCTCTCTGTGAAAAAATAGTTCCTCAGATTATCCCTGAGCCGTCCCCCCTCTATCTTCAGACTGTGTCCCCTTGTTCTTGCACATCTTGTTTTCTGAAAGATGCCACCCTCTTGGACTTTGCTGATTCGCTTGAGGTACTTGAAAGTTTCTATCATGTCCCCCCCCCCTTTCCTCAATGGTATACATATTAAGCTCCTTTAGTCTTTCTTCATATGGCTTCTGTTGCAGACCCTGCACCATTTTAGTTGCCCTCCTCTGAACTGCCTCCATCCTGTCTATGTCCTTGCGGAGATGGGGTCTCCAGAACTGCATGCAGTACTCCAGATGGGGTCTCACCAACTGACTGTACAGAGGTATAGCAACTTCCTGTTTTCTACTTGTGATACCTCTCCCTATATATCCCAGTATCCCCCCAGCCATCCTTACTACCACCTCACATTGCTTGCTTACCTTTAGGTCATCTGATATGACTACCCCCAGGCCCCTTTCCATTTTTGTTGTTGTTAATACCCCCATTGTGTACACTTCCTTTGGGTTTTTGTTTCCCAGGTGCATTACTTTGCACTTCTTTGTGTTGAATCTAAACTGCCATACTTTTGACCATTCATCCAACCTTGCCAAGTCTCTTCTCATCCTTTCTACCCCCCTTGTGTATCAACCCTGTTGCAGATCTTTGTGTCGTCTGCAAAGAGGCATACTTTTCCTTCCAGTTCCTCTGCAGTGTCACTTACAAAGACATTAAAAAGGACCAGACCCAGTACTGAACACTGCAATACTCCACTAGTAACCCCCCTTTCTTCTGAGTGGACTCCATTTACTATTACAAAATGAAACAGTTTTTTCCCTGTATCTAAATGAGATGGCAAATATATGTCCTTCCTGGGAATTAAACCTGTGATTCTTTGCTTGTAAGGCAAGGACATATCCAGTGTACCACCTGAAGCTCTGAGGTATTGAATATCATGGGTCACCAAGCAACATTCTTGTCCCAATGCACCAGATAATATTGGCATTCAAAACTAATGTACTCCCTATTTGTGCCATTAGGTGAGTAAAATATAATTTTGATGAATAGAAGTACTTCAAATCAGGAAATAATTGCTTCTTTTTAAGCACCTATGGAGCATTTCTAAATGATGGGATGAATACCAGTACTCATCAAAATATTTTCTTTAAAAAGGTGAGTAAAATAGACCAGTAATCACCTTATATGGAGCACTGCCTGTTCTCCACTCAGACAAGCATGCAGGGAAAGGAGACTCTGAGCTTCACGAGGGCAGGCGAGTGTTGAAAAATAGGAAAGAACCTGCTGCCACTTGCACCCTTGTCACCCACCCCTGCAACTCTGCCAGCAGCTCCTGGATCCCTCTGTTCCTCCTGGCATTGAAGGTGAACTTTGTGTAAGCCCAGGATTCCCCCTCCCCCAGGGCCTGCAGGTGGTGGTGGTGGTGGGAACTACCCCGTGGAATGCCTCCTAGCTGTCGGTCATGACCTGGAGCTGGTGTTGAATCTGTGTGCCTGGCCAAAACACTCAATTCAGTATGTTCTTTTAGAGGTTAAATTACACCATGAGTCAAATATACAAAGTTTATGGAACAAGTTTATTTTTAATCCCATTACAAGTACAGAATTCCTAGTACAAGTGTAGAATTAAAGAGCCATCCTAATTTTACCTGACAAAGGTGTTGATCATTCACCATATGCAGGCTAATACAGATGACAGACAGGTTATGGTTTCTAGATTGCTTCTTTCCTCCTCCTCCTCCTCCTCCTCTCTCTCTCTAAACCCAGCACAAATGTCTGTTTTTTATATTCTAGCTGACCTTACTCTTTGAGTGGTCTCTAGGTTTTTGACCAATCAGAATGTTACAGGCTGTTGGCCAGTCACAGTTTGCATGCTCATTGCATGAACAGTAGTTTGTGGCCAATCGCTGCTTGCCTTGTCAGTGCATGATCAAATAATTACAGTTCAAATAATTTACACAGCTAAGCACACTGGCCCCTAAATGGCAGCAGTGTTCCATTTACAATAGTAACAAGTATGATTATGTTATTTGTCTTTGATTGAAATGTACAACATATAGAAATTAAACATTATTCCATGCAGTAAGGGAACTTCTGGTAACGTCACCTCCTCGATGGCAGCATAACACCTGAGCTCTGTCGTGACTGACTGAAATCTAACATCATCCAGGTCTCAAACAGAAGATTTAACCAGCAAGATTTACAAAAGAGGCAGCCTTGATGTCTACAGACAAAAAAATTGGGAATCGACCACGGGCCCCGTCACAAAAACAACCTAAACAGGCTACTATTGAGTGGCAGTGTGCGCCAACAGGGCCTACAGCGGCAGCCACGAATGAACCATCAGGCCACAGTACAACTGATGATAGGTCCGAACCAGAATTTACAATCACCTTGAAACAGCTATACACACAACTCCAGAAAATTGGAGAAGCCCTCCACAAAATGGAATCACTGGCAGCTGATAACTGCAGACACCCAGGCAATAGACCACCGCACCTCGGCTTTAGAGGAAGAGGTAATGGAGTACTCCCAACTCACGAATGTGCACAACTCCGCCTTGCTCGACCTACATCACTGAGAAAAGGAACTTCAAGAATTAGAGAACCAGCATAGGCGAAACAATGTAAGAATGCATGGCTTACCTGAAAAGGCAGAGTCTGGAGATATGGGTCAGTTCATGGAGGGCTTGCTGAGGGAAATTTTGAACCTACCGCCCGACCTACAACTAAACATCATTCAGGTACACAGATCCTTGGTCGCACCACCGAAGAATCTATTAGCTAGACCCAGATCGATTGTAATGGCATTTCTTGATTATAGAGTAAAGGAGCAAGTTCTACGTACTGACTGGAGCAAAAAGGAGGTATTCTTCAGTGACTGGCGCCTCTATTAAGAAGACGACTTCACCACTTCCACAGTGCTCAGGCATAGGAAAGTGCTTTCAGTACAAAGACTACTTCGAGATAAAGGGCTGAAAGCAATCCTGGAATACCCCGCCAAGTTAAGAGCGGTGACACAAGAGGGTACCAAATGTTTTGCTGAGCTTTCAAACGCAAAGGATTTCCTTCAGTCCATGGGCATCTCCTTGGATGAGGTGTTCTCCAGGTTCCTGGAGTGAGACCTACAGCAAATGGTATAGCAGGCTAAAACCCACCCCCAGTCAGGAAGAAAATGACAGCAAGAGGTATGGAACAAAATCCGAACACATCGAATTCCAAAGAAGCCAACAGAACCCCACAAAGCTGCCACCACCCAAGCAAAGACTAGTGATGAGGGAGACCGAAGCACCGATAAAGGGTGAAGGGAAGGCAGCAGGCAAGTGACTGTTTAACTGTTTTCCCCTGCATCAGGGGTCACTAAACACACCCAAAGTGGCCTATTTCTTAAAAGGTATCTTGCTGAGACCTAGAACACTAATGTTATTCAATGGTTTGAGATGGATGAAAAGTTTGTACTTGCAATAAATATCAGCCACACATGCCTTTTAATTGGAAACATAAGGGGTGTTGAACCTTTTCTTCAACACAGCAGCACCCTTCCTTCCTTCTATCTTTCTCCAAAGTCACTGTATGTATATCAGTTACTTGGTGAGGAGGAGGTGGGGAGCAGGAAGGCTCAACACACTTAGACTATGGACATATGCTGCGATGACTGTGGTCTGAATGAGACATTGTGAATTTATATTTTCTTTTCTTTCCCTTTTTTGTGCCTAACTGAACACCTACCTCTTTGAAAGTAATACCAAGATAAGCTGAGGATATGTAACTATTGGTCGGTTATGAGGTCTGAGGCTGTGCTGTGTTCTACTCAAGGACTTGTTAAGCAATCCAAAGAGTAAGTAGAGGTGACTAACCCCTCTGACCACCTCACTAGTCTGGTCAGTAAAGAGCCACCCTAAATAAAGTTGAGTGCCACCCCACCCCCTCCATCTTGACCATTTTCGGTGGAGAAGAGGTTAAAGGGTGAAAACATTGTGAAGTCATTGTGGTTGGGCCCATCTAAAGACCCGGCTCCCTTTCTGTGTGCAACTAGTATTATAAAAAATAATTTTTGTTTGAAGTGTTATCTGGTTGATCCATATGTACATGAGTTACTGTTCGAGTTTTGAAACGTTTATTGTCGTTTATACTGACTATATTATAATTATGATTAGTGTAAAGTGTCATGGCATTGGATGGAGTTGGCAGACTGATCCACATGCAGGGACCTTCAAAATGGGGGGACTACGGATAGTTACTTACAATGTATGGGGCCTTCACAGCTCCGTTAAATGTTCCGGATTGTTACAAGAACTCAATAGGCTGGGAACAGACATTGCTCTCTAGCAAGAGACCCACTTGGGGCAGAAGAACATGCAAAACTCAGAAGGTCCTGGGTGGGGGAGATCTATGCCTCTCATTGTGTGGAATGCCCACGCAAAAGTTGAGTGGCAATTCTAATATGAAAGAATATACCTTTCCGAGTGGTAAGGGTTCCTACAGATCCAGAAGGAAGATTTGTCGGGGTCACAGGGGAACTGGGGGCACACCAGATCAATGTACTGAACATTTATGCCCCGAATGAAAAGCAGCTCAGGTCCACCGTTTTCCTAGATATAATGACAAAGGAGATGACAAAGGACTCTGGCATAAATATATTAGGGGCGATTTTAAAACCCTGCTCTGTCCCAACCAATATAGGTCTGGAGTGGGGGGAGATGCTCTAGATCCTCAACCATACTAGGCAGAATCATGTCTGAATTAAATTTTTAATTTAGTTGTTTAACCAGGTACAGCACACTAAGCTGGAAGGTTTTTTACAGGAGCGACCTGGGAGCACAAGGAGATTAAATAACTTGCTCAGGGTCACACAGTATGCAAGTGGAAGCTGTGGGATTCAAACCCAGGTCTGGTCTGCTGGATGTCACCAAATTTGTAGCTCAGAGCCTTAGACCACTGTGCTATACTGCCTCCTTATTTAATCTTCTAGATGTATGGTGATACACAAACCCAGTGGTAAGAGAATACAGTTTTTATCCACCGAGACATGACCAGTACTTGAGATTAGACTACTTTCTAATGTCATCATAATGGGAACACATAGTAGAGACAGCAAAGATAGGCATCTCGACCATATTGGACCATGCCCCAGTTAGTATGAGCATGGTGTTCGAACCCCTGGCCAGGAAGTCTGTCTGGTGTCTCAATGCCAGACTGTTAAATAAAACAGAATTTAGGGAAATTATTTCAGGGGAAATAAAATATTTCTTAGAGTTGAACCCACCTGAAAGCTCTTCAGCATCCATAATATGGGATTCACTGAAAGCATATTTGCACAGGAAAATGATTTGCTTTGCAACCAGACTTAACAAAGAAAATATCCAGCACCAACAAGAACTAGAAGAACAAATAGCCTCCCTTGAAATACAACACAAGGCAAGCCTAGACCCTACGACTAAACAGCAATTGGAGGAAGCCAAAAAGACTCTAAGCAAACTGCTAGAATACAAAAGAGGGAAAGCTTAGATACGCCAAGCAGCTTTACTGCGAAACAGGGAATAGGGCAGGCACACTATTAGCAGCATAACTGCACAAAGAGGCAGCCAAGAAAATAGCTTTTTTTTTTTTTTGCGTCATATGTTTATTCAAGTTTTCCAGTAAACAGACAGACAAATCAATTACACTACAGGTAAAACAAGACAAAAAAAAAAAAAAAAAGAAAAACATACAAAGACAATTCATAACTTTTGCACAAGAAGATCCAGTTCTAATTTCTTAACCATAGTGATTTTATGTGACCCATTAAAATAATAAAAGCAAAAGAATAGGTTTAAAAACATTATTCATCAAGTTGATACAGTTGCTTGCAATGGTTTAGTATACTCTATTTCTATCCAATTAGACACCATCCATAAGCTGTATCCCCTCCTTCACATCCAGCCTTCTCCCAGTGTCAAATTCTCTGCGGGCATCAGGGCACTGAGATATGGTTGCCATGTGTTATAAAATTGCTCCCCCCACCCCGCATTACATAAGTTAGTCTTTCCAGGGTGAGAGCCTGAAAGACCAGTGCCTTCCACTGTTGTATAGTGGGCTTAACTGCAGACACCCACGTATTCAAAATACAATGTCTGGCCATTACAAGTATGACCCTAAGCCATCTGGGTAGAAGGGCCCAATCCGCTTCTCCCACTTCCTCCACTCCAAACAGCAGTACCATGGGTAACTCTGGGAGCCTTCTGCCTGCAAGTGTGTGGATCTCCTTTACCACTTCTCCCCAGAATTCCTGAAAAACAGGACAGGACCAAAAATAATGATAATAGGAGGCCAGGACAGTGTTACAGCGGGGGCACACCGGGGAGACCGAAGGGTTACATTTATGAACAATCAAAGGGGGGCAATATAGTCTACGGCAAAATTTATAAAAAGATTCTTTATACTTATTACAGACCAGAATGCCCTGGTGTAGCTGAGTCATCACCCTCCATGTGTCCTCCACTACGGGGTTTCCCATATCTCTCTCCCATAATTGTCTGTTTTTCTGGGTCATGTCTGGAAGCAGTTGTCTGCCCGCCCCAGCCACTCCACATATGGTACCTTTGGGGCTGTGCCACCCAACTTGTATTAATTGCTCAATTTGTCCCAGAATAGAGTCTGTATCATGCCTCCTCTCCAGGGTCCGACAGTATGCTCTAAGATACCAATAAAAATTATGGTGTCCCAACTCTGTCTTCACTCATATACCCTCAAAGGTATCCAGCCCTTCTCTCACAAACAGGTCCCGTAAACATATTATGCCACCCATCTCCCACTCCTTAAATCCCAGGTCTACCATACCAGGGACAAAAAAGGGGTTGCCAGCTATTGGAAGGAGCAGGGTCTCCTCCTGTTCCAGACACCCGCGATTGGTCAGGTGTCTCTAACCCTCCAAAACCGACCTAACCAGTGGGTTCAGTTTAGGCAAGCCCACAAACGCTATGTAGCCTTTCCCTGACAAATAAGTAGATACCCACCCAGAACACCCCCTCTCCTCAAGGTCCAGCCAACCTGCTTCCGAGGATCTGCCTACTCAGTCTTGCAAGTATCGGCACTGTATAGCAAGGTGGTAAGTGCCCAGGTCCGGAAATTGCAAGCCTCCTTTATCTGTCGGAGCCTTTAAACGGGTGTGGCTTGTTCGTGGTCGCTTGCCTTGCCACAGGAATTCCGAAAAAGCCTTTTCCAGACATTTAATGTCTGCTCTCATTAACCCCATATGAAGCATTTACATAATATACAGGATTCTAGGCGGAGCATTCATTTTAAGCAGGTTTATTCTCCCTAGCCAGGTAATAGATAATTTGGCCCATCTCCCTAAATCAGCTATAATTACCTGAATCAATGGGGTATAATTTAGTTCATAAACAGCCTCTATGTTGTTTCCTATTCTGATGACCAAATAGACTAAAAAGTCACAGACCCTGCAAAATCCCCAATCCATATTCCCGTCGTCCTCTCCAATTCTAGGTTCCCTAATTCTAAGCTCCTCCAATTTGTTTAAGTACAGTTTATAGCCTGAAAATTTAGAGAACTGATCTATTAGCACTAAAAGTGATGGCATGGACTGAGATGGTTTGGTGATGTATAGAAGCATGTCATCAGCATACAGAGAGAGCATATATACTCTACCTGATTTACCCAAAACCCCTAAGATTTCAGGGTGCCTCCTAATCGCAACAGCCAGGGGCTTCAGGGCCAAAGCAAAAAGGAGGGGTGACAAGGGGCACCCCTGCCTGGTTCCTCTCTGCAGTACTAAATTATCCATCAGGGTGTCATTCACCAGCACCTTGGCCGTGGGGGCACTATACATCAGCTGGACCATCCCTAAAGAATCATCACCCAGACCAAACCGGGTGAGAACTTCCATTAAATATGGCCATTCAACCCGATCAAATGCTTTTTCAGCGTCCATTGATAAGACATGAACTGGCTCATATCCATTCGATGCTCCCCAAATCACATTCAGGAGGGTTCTCATATTATTATAAGAGTACCTGTTCCGGATGAACCCGGTTTGGTCTGGGTGAATCAGGTCCGGTAGACGTTTATCTAAGCGACTTGCCAAAACCTTAGTGAAAATCTTGGAGTCACAGTTTAGCAGGGAAATAGGCCTGTATGATGCACACTCAAGCGGGTCCTTACCTTCCTTAGGGATCAGGCAAATGACCGCTTCCCTCCATGTTCGTGGTAGTGATTCCCCCTCCTCCCTGGCTTCATTAAATACTGATACCAGGTGCCTAAGCATGTGTGATTTCATAGTTTTGTGGTATTCTGCAGAGAAGTCATCCAGACCACTGGCTTTCCCTTCCCTTTAACCTCGTAATGGCCAATGCTATTTCCTCCTCTGTAATTTTAGCATTTAGCCAATCCCTTTCTGTGGCAGATAATTTAGGTAATTCCATATTATCTAAGAAGGTCTGCACATTAGCCCTCATGTCCCAGCCTGCATTTGGTATAGTTCGTCATAGAACCTTTTAAACCTGTTCTTTATGAAGTTTCTATCTTTCTGCAACTGACCATCAGGCCCCAGCAGAGCAATTTTAAAGATAAGAAAGGGGACCACTGTGGAATTTACAGCCAAACCTAAAGAAATAGCACAACAGTTTGTAGACTTCTATAAAGCACATTATGGTGCAGAAAGAGGTGAGGCTCATGCCCTGGATGTGCAGTCATTCCTTGCAAACATCCCCTTACCCTCCCTAAAAAAAGAAGAGGCCAAAGTGTTGGGGGCCCAACATCTCTGAACAGGAGATCAAACAACATGTTACCTTTCTAAAAAAAACTCTAAAACCCCAGGATGAATGGCTACCCAACTAAGTTCTATAAGGCCTTTTTGGTGGAACTACTACTACCCTCCAAAAAGCCTATAATTCCATTATAGGAAAGGCAGAACCTATTCCCCCCTCTTGGAAATATGCTCAGATATTACTTTTTCTGGCACCCCTTTCCTCCCACCTTATATCATTAGGTATAGAATCCCCTAGAATTATGACTCTCTGACACTTTTCCTGCTCACCCTCTTGTTGCCATCCACTCCTCTCCCCATATAGGCCCATCTCATTATTAAACATGGACCTTAAGGTCTTCACTGGCATCCTAGCCACCAGACTGCAAACATACACGTGCTCCTTAGTTCACCACAACCAAACGGGATTTATAAAAGGGAGATTTATCAAAGATAACATTTTCAGGTTTCTAAACATAATCTCCTCCCAGAAGAAACACCAATATTTCCAAATAGCCATAGGGGTGGATGCAGAGAAGGCCTTTGATTGGGTTGACTAGATCTTCCTGCAACAAGTCCTTAAAAAATTTGGCTTAAGTGACAATTTTGTAGCTGCAATAGCAGTGCTATACAAGGGGCCAGAGGCTGTGGTGAGGGTGAATGGCTGTGTGTCTGACAGGTTTGGACTTGCACGAGGAACCAGGCAGGGTTGCCTCCTGTCCCCACTGCTATTTGCCATGTCGATGGAACCATTAGCAGTAATGATTCGAAATAACCTACATATTCAGGGCATTTGGGTGGGGAGGGAGGAGCAGAAAATTGCCTTATACGCAGATGATGCCTTACTTTTTTGGGGAAATCCCTCTGCCTTGCTCCGCCAACTGCTGCAGATATTAGACCAATTTCAGAGGCTGGCAGGATACAAAATAAACCTAAATAAATCTGAAGGTTGGAGGCGAAACTCTGCAGAGGGAGGCAGGCAGCTGGAGCTAGAAGGTAAGTACTTTCTCTGTGCTGTTTCTTTCCTTTTAGGATTCGGGTAGCATTTAATGAGATTGCAGTGTGTGCTGTGTGATTTGAACAGCGTAACTGCAAAACAAATGATGTTGTCTTGGCTGGGAGGAGGGCGGGCATTTAACTGAGTGAGGGAGAGTTTGAGAAACACACAGGAAGGGGAGGGGTGGTCACGTGACTCAGACCAGCCAATAGTGGGGTTGGGATCCATTTATATTTCAAAGGGGACCAAGAGACCCCAAAGCTTGGTCAACCCCGAAGCTTGAGTGCCACAAAGCAGGAGTGTAGCATCTTGAGTAGTGTCTGCAGGGTGTCAGCAGGCAGGACAGCAGGCAGCAGGCCATGCAGGTAGACAGGGAAGAGCCTAACTGGGAGGCCCACATATTTCCTGTACAGACATGTGAAGTCCAAGGTGGGGGAAAGGTTCCAAGGAGTGGGATAGGACCAGGATAAGGGAGGCGAGGATGTGCAGGGACAGTCAAATAGAATGGGTGATGGGAATGGTTGTTTGTTGTCAAGGATGTGGAGCAGCCATATTCCTGGGAGTGGCTTGGAGGGCAGGGGGTTGTAGGGTATGTTGGCAGGTGGGCCAGCTGAGGCAGAAAACAGGGTGGTTGGGGAGGGAATTGGAAGCATGGAGGAGACAGAATAGGGGTAAACACAGCCAGGAGGGGAAACGAATGAGACATCCAAAAGAACTCAAAACAGGCAAAAATAAGGGGGAACTTGGTGGGACAGCAGGAGGGTCACACAAGCGGGTGCAGTCAAGGGAAGGAAGTGATAACTAGAGGAGGGTCAGGCACAGGAGCATGACTAAGACTGGGCCGGAGCAAAGATATCAGCCTGTGGGAATGGGGACTGGACTCATTCAAGGAAAGGAGATTAGCACTGCAAACAGATTCTCAGTGTTGGCTAGTCCAGAAGACCAGGTAGTGGAGAGGAGAGAAGCTACCATGAAGAAGCAGAGAGAGGACACTACAGGGGAAAAGGTATACAGCAGGAAGGAAGTAGGCAGTACACCAAGATGACACATTGGCAAAAGGGGCAGCGAGGAGATGGTGATGCAGTCTCTCCAGAGGGAGAGAAGGAGCAAGGAGACAGGATGAAGGGGGAAGCAGCAGGCAGGCAGGCAGCCCAGGGAAGGCTAAGGATATTGACAGGAGGGGTGTCCAAGTGAGGAAGGGCTACATTTCAGGGAAGACATGGGGAAGTAATTGTAGAGAAGGTGGTAGCATGGTGGATGGAGTAACAAGTCAGTGCAAAGCGGAGGTTCCACAGATGGAAGATAGTTCGGAAGTGGAGGTCAGTAGCTCGGTCGATTTGTTGGGAGGGGAGAGGACAGGGCAAAGGTTAGGGAAGCAAAGGGGGCTGAGATGGGGATGAGAGGGCCTCGCAAGTTGGGGGTGGGAGTGGAGGGCAACAAGAGGGTAAGCAGGAGAAAGCGTCAGATAGTCATAATTCTAGGATTCTATACTTAAGGGTATAAGGTGGGGAAGGGGTGCCAGAAAAAGTAACATCTAGGTAGAATGCATGCCAGGCATGACAGCGAGTAGAGTGGGGCAGCATATGGGCAGATACGTGGGGAAGGTGGGGGTGGGAAGCCACACTTTGTATTGCAGCTGGGAATGAATGATCTGGAAGGGAGAAGGATTGAGGAGGTACAAGACAGCTTCAGGGAAGTGGGATAACTATGCAGCAAAGAGGAAACAATGGTAGCCTTCTCAGAAGTTCTGCCAGTGCCAAGGGCCAGTATAGACAGGAAGAGAAGAACCAGTGACTTCAACAAGTGGCTGAGGGAATGGTGTGGGACCAAGGGGTATGGATTGGTGGGGGACTGGGGTAGCACATGGGATAACACAGATCTTTATGCAGGGGATAGGTTACACCTCAGCAGGGCAGGTTCACAGGTGTTGAAGCAGATGCTGGGGTATTTCATCAATGACAGGTATTTAAAGTAGGTGGGGGGAGGCACTGGAGCTGGAAATCACCAGGAGAGGGGTTCCCATGGACCTCCCCCACCACAGGGATAGATGCAACCTTAGGTGAAATAGGGGTTGGAGTGAAGGGTAAGGAAACAGGAAGGATAGGTGCAGCATGGAGAATGGTTTCACTAAATGCTAGGAGCCTGGGGAACAAGTTGGCAGAGTTGTAGGCATTGATGACAGAGGGAGAGATGGACATAGCTATCATTACTGAGATGTGGGCAACCAAGCACCATGACTGGGACCTAACCATCCTAGGGTACAAACTTTTCCGGAGGGATAGAGATAAAGGGAAGGCTGGGGGGGTTGCCATTTACGTAAGGGAAGGGATCAGCTTTAATAGAGAAGAAGGGGAGGAGGGCAGGTCAGAAGTCATTTGGCTGCAACTACACAGCCAGAAAGGGACCAAGATCTGTCTGGGGGTTGTTTATAGACCTCTGGCTCAGAAGGAAGACATTGACAAGGAACTGGGGGAGCAAATAAGGAGGCATAGTGGCAAAGGGAGCACAGTGGAGGTGGGGGACTTTAGTCTGCCAGGGTGGATTGGAGCATCCCAGCAACCAATTCCTCCAGGGAGCAGATTCTCCTGGAAGCATTCCAGGATGGCTTCCTAACCCAGAGAGTAATGGGGCCAATGAGAGAAGGGAATATACTAGACCAGGTACTGAAAGATGGGGAACAGGTCAGGGATGTAAGGGCGGAGGAACCTCTAGCAAGCAGTGACCACCGCACAGTGTGATTTTCAATCAACCTGGGTAAGGAAGTAGCCACTACAAAAACTAGGGTCCTGCACTTCAAAAGGGTGGACTTTGGCAGGATGGGAAACATACTAGAAGGTCATATGGCAAGCATCTGCCCAGAAATGGACACGGAACAAAAATAGACAGTCATCAAGACAGGACTGGCTGAAGCCACTAAAACTTGTGTCAAGAGCCAGCGCAAGAAAGCCAGGACCAAGAAACCTAGTTGGATGAGTAGAGAGGTAGTGGAGAAGGTGAGGGAAAAGAGGAATGCATTTTGGACCTACAAGCGATCCAACAGGTCAGAAGATAAAGAAGAATATGTGAAGAAATCCAGAGAAGTGAGCAGAGTGGTAAGGGCAGCAAAGGTGGCTAGGGAACGGAGGTTAGCACAGGGGATCAACGGAGAGAAAAGGATTTCTTCAGATATATCAGAGAGAAGAGAAAGAGTAGGGATCAAATTGTTAGGCTCAGGAGGGGAAGTGTGTGGGTAGAAAAGGGGGCTGAACAGGCAGAAGGACTTAATGAATACTTCTGTTCAGTCTTCACCAAGGAGAAGGATGGGCACATACCCGAGAGGAAGGGTGAGGTGGGAGAAGGTGGGGAGAAGCAACCACAGATGGGGAAATCATGGTGGAAATGGTGAGGGAGGGCCTTAAGTCCCTGAAGGTGGACAAGGCACCTGGACCAGATGGAATCCACCCCAGGGTGCTGAGAGAGTTGGCAGAGGTACTGGCAGGGCCACTGGCGGACCTGTTCAGTACCTCTCTGAACTCAGGGTGCATGCCCAGGGACTGGAGGGGAAGCACATGTGGTACTTCTCCATAAGAGTGGGCCCAAGGACGAACCGGGGAATTACAGACCGGTAAGCCTTACTGCAATTGTGGGAAAACTGATGGAGACAATCCTCAAGGAAAGACTGGTGCAATTTCTTGAGGATAACAACCTCCGGGACAGCAGGTAGCATGGGTTTGTCTCAGGCAGATCCTGCCAGAAGAACTTGGTTGATTTTTATGGCTGGGTTACAAGGGCACTGGACAGGGGACATGCGGTGGATATCTTCTACCTCATTAGTTCTCTCACTTTGTGATAGTGATCCTCCCCCAAGTCATGGAACAGATTCAGAGCCTCCCTCAAATTTGATAAAAATCTTGGGCCTCCCCACAGAAAAAAAAATCATACTTTTGCACAGTACACCAGGAATCAAGCGGGACTAATAATGTTGACGGATTATATTCTCTCTTTATTCGACTTACTGTTCTCAACCCCCAGCCCCACACCCCAGGTTATCCTTGTCACTCCACTACTCTGACTCTTGGACCCTTATTACTCTACTTCCTCTCTATCTGGAACTAACCTAGCCAGATTATCTCTCCCCCCTTACCCTGTTAAGCAACTTCTTGCACCCTTACCGAGGTCACACCTGAAACATGCATTGGCTCAGTGTGCCTTTCCCAGATACCAATTTACATATAAATAAACACCTACTGTAGAAACAAGCCTCAACTCAGTCTGCCTTTCCCACTCACTAATTTGCAAATAAACATCTACTGTATAAAAACGCCTTGACTCGTGTGCCTTCTTAGTGACCAATTTACATGTAGACACACACCTACAGTATAAACAAGCTTTGGCTCAGAGCCTTTCCTGGTCACCAATTTGTGCATAAGTCAAGAAATTCACCTGCCATTCTCCATATTTAGTTTGCTTCATCCCTTCACAGAAAACATCCAAAACTTAAAATTCAAATACTGTACATTATCAGACTTGACTGGGCCTCCCCTGGAACAGTGTGGGGCCTCCCTTGGGAGGCTGGCCTCACCATTTGAGAACCACTGCTCTACCTGGATTTCAGCAAGGCCTTTGACTCAGTGCCACATGGCAGGCTGACCTGCAAATTGAAGAGTCTGGGAGCAGGGAAGAAACTGATCAGATGGGTCGAGAACTGGCAGCAGGGTAGACAGCAGAAGGTAGTAGTGGGCGAAGGGGCATCTGAACCGAGGGCAGTATCAACTGATGTACCACAGGGCTCGGTGCTGGGACCAGTTCTGTTTAACATTTTCATAGCTGACATTGCAGTAGGGATTAAGAGCAAGATCAGTCTCTTTGCTGATGATGCAAAGATTTATGCTGACGTAGATGGGGGGCGGCAAAAAAGTGCTTCAGGAGGATTTGGCAAAACTGAAGTAATGGTTTCACATTGGCAGCTTGGTTTCAATGCCAAGAAGTGCAATGTGATGCATTTAGGAGAAATTACTAGCTGGAGGGCGTCCCATTAACAAAATACAAGGAGGAGAAGGATCTGGGGGTGCTGGAAGCTGGGGAGAAGAACCACTCTGCTCAGTGCAGGAAAGCAGCAGTGAAGGCAAACAGGATGCTAGGGTGCATAGCAAGGGGGATTACTTCTAAGAGCGGGGAGGTCATCTTGCCCCTGTCAGGTCCCTAGCGAGACTGCACCTAGAGTACTTAATGCAATTCTGTTGCCCCTACTTGAAAAGGGACATCAAACTAATGGAGGGGGTACAGCGCAAGGTAACAAAAACGATCCTGGGGTTGGGGGACAGACCATATAAGGAGAGACTGAGAGAGCTCAATATGTATACCCTGGAGGAAAGAAGGGAGAAAGGGGATATGATTGACACCTTCAAGTACCTGAAGGGTTTGAACAGAGTAGACACCAGGTGTATGTTCAATCTGAAGGGTGGAAGGGAAACCAGGGGATACTCTATGAAGTTGGAAGGGGGCAGGTTCAAGAGGGAACAGAGGAGGTAATATTTCACAGAAAGGGTGATGGCAGGGTGGAATGCTCTGCCAGAGAAAGTCGTGTCGCTACAGAGTGTTGGGGCTTCAAGAGGGGTGGGACAGATTCAAGGAGAGAGTACAAACTGGGAAGGGGCATGAGATGGGGGGAGGGCATATGGGGGGGGCAGCTGCAGTCTAATGGACTGAAGTGCTGCACACTCGAGCAGACTAGACAGACCAAATGGCCTGTATCTGCTGGCAATTTTGTATGTTCGCATGTTTGTATGAAGCCATTGTCCTCAGTGGATCCCAACACCTGAATTCAAGGAAAACTTCCCATTCACCTGGGCACCTAAAAATGCAATCAGATACTTAGGAGTTCAAGTATGTGTCAACTTAGGTAAACTGTTTTTGAATAATTACCTAAACGTCCTTAATGCCCTTAAACAAGATTTAGCTCACTGGAAGATTCTCCCCTTATCCCCTATATGGCAGATCACAAGTAATCAAGATGAATGCACTCCCCCGCTTTCTCTTTCAGACACTCCCTGTCCATATCCCAAAAGGATACTGGAAGGAATTGCTCACATCTCTTCGACAGTTGCTGTGGGGTGGGGTGGGGAGGAGGGTGTAAAAGAGCTAGACTTTCATATAACATGTTAACAGTGCCTAGAGAAAGAGGTGGATTTGGGCTCCTGGATTTTAAAAAATACTATTTGGCTGCCCAAGGGTCATGGCTATTTTCCTGGTTAAGGCAAAGAAAAGAGCCAAGTTGGTATGTGATCGTGGGTGCTCAGAGTAAAACACAGACGACAGGAGTATGGTGCATAAATTCACTCAGCAGTGTAGATCTATTACATTAGGCAGAAGTAAATAGCATAACTTGTAAAATAAATGTAAATAAATCAAAAAAATAAACACAGTCAAGACCCAACTTTGATCTACCCTCTGAGCTTCCTCAGCCCTCTCCAAGGCTGAACTGATCTGTTTAGGCTGAGGAGAAGCACCTTTTTACGGCTGCATGGGCGGAGCTCTGCAGATGTTTTGCATGTAGAAAAGGGCTGACGTCATGTTTTCCATCCGTGGAACTGTTTTTCCTCCACCTGACCCTCCCCCAAGAAGCAATCCTCCCATGCTGTCCCTATGGACTGCAGCACTGCACTATATCACAGTGGGCGTTTTTTTTTTAATTGGCTTTTTTTTTTACATTTTACATTTCTGTCCCTTCCCCTTAACAGAGGCACTTCCCCCAAACCAGGCTTATCCTAACGAAATCCAGACAGCCGGTAAGTAACCCTACTGGTACACCCGCGGATGCCTCCGATTATCGCTACATCAACATAGCATGCAAGTGAAAATACAAATTTGCTTTGGTTTTGGTCTAAACCATTAAAAGATTGCAATTATAGAACAAAAGAAGAATAAATGGTTTTAAAACAAGGATGGCCCACCTTTTCTGTTGCATCATGTGGAGCTCATCGACTCCCAGCGGCTCCTCCTCACTCCCGCTGTGCTCTAGAAGTCGGACTCGAAACTTGTTGCACCAGCTGGAGAGAACCTCCCCAGTCTGGGAAAGGAACACCATCCTCTATTTCTTGCCCCCCTGCTCCTCTCCCTCCTCCTCGGCAGCAGTGGTGCACAGATTCTCTACACTTAGCTGCAGCATTGGGGGGTGCCGTTGTATGCAGTCCTGGCAGTGTAACCCCCTCAAAGTGCCTTCTCACCTGCTTTTAGCAACAGCCCCTCCCCAAAAAAAACCAGACAGATGCTACCGCCCTCAAAACATAAACACATAAAATTTGGGACACACTTTGACGTAAAAAAAATTAAAGACTTTTTTTGCCTTATCATCCCACCTCTTCAGCCTTTACTTCACCCCCCATCAAGCAAAGTCGATCGATTCATCTCCATGCTTATGTGCCGGAA
This sequence comes from Neoceratodus forsteri, assembly GCA_016271365.2. Lineage (NCBI taxonomy): Eukaryota > Metazoa > Chordata > Ceratodontiformes > Ceratodontidae > Neoceratodus > Neoceratodus forsteri. The sequence continues at coordinate 429,230,732 of CM028138.1, forward strand.
CAATAGCAAACGAAAAGTGTGTTATCCCCTCATCCGCAAAGTTATCTTGGTGCTGCCTCCTGGTAGCTGGTGAGCTGTTTCATTCTGTCCTGGTCCTCAGTTGAACTCCTTATTCTTTCTCACCCCTCACACTTTGTTTCATGACATGCCTTGAGGCCCCCCACCCGGTTGTGTGCTTTCACAGGAAAAGGTACAAAAAGGGATTTTCCAGCTGCTCACCTTGTCTGTGCAACTCGACATCCTCATCCTGAATTAGGGGCGAGGCCGCCAGATTAAGCTCAGTTTGCTTGCAGTCGAAGCGGTCCAACACACTCGAGATAACAACAGAGCTACAGAATGGGAGGCTTTTCATTTTAAATAAAATGTTTTTATAGCCTTCATTCTGCTCTCCATTGTATGTGGATCCCCTTAAAGGAGAAGTTCACCCAAAACTTGAAAAAATATACGTTGTGCAGAGTGTTTTAATTTGTATGTGAAGTTCTAGTGTTTCCTTCCCTCTGACTGGTATTAGGAGTTTTTCCTAAATTAGCCTGCTAGCTTTATGCTAGTTTTACGACCCCTGGGGATCTTCATCCTTGACAGCTTAATTGTATTTCTTGTTCCCACAATGCATCTTGTCTCATGTGACAGTGATTTAAGAGAGACCCAACACTCAGCACACACATGCCAAACAAACTAAATGTCTTGGAAGCAGGGGTCAACCTTAACCTTTTTTGCACTAGCCAGCAGGGCAAGTTGATTCAAAATTGCACTAGCCCACAGATGGTTGCACTAGCCCTAAATTATAACGGTAAATTTTGATCACTTATGCAGGAAACAATGCAAGCAAAGCCAAGAAATACTCTGATTATTGCACATTTATCCTGCTCCCACATTGCTTCCAGCTCCCCAGCAGAAAAAAAAGACTGCAATGCCATCCATCACAGACAGTGAGCCCCCTCCACATTGTTTTGTACCATGGCCTCCTCTCTTCCTCTTTCTGCCCCCTTCCCACACACATACACCAAACAGAGAGAGGATATCACAACAGCAAAAGTTCAGTCAGGCAGTCCTAGCTCTGCGCCTACAATAGCTGACATCATCATGCACCTCACCACACTGTCACCACCACCCACAGGGCAATGGACAGAGACAGGCAGAGGAAGACATTTGCGGTCCCCGCCCTATAGTCAACTGGAGACCTGCACTTTTGAAAGTTTTTGTACAGTCTCAAGTGAGCCAGCAGCACATCTAAGGTTTCTTTGGGGTAGGGGCTAGACAAACCTAAGAGGCTTGGAAAATAGAAAACTATGACAATTTTATTTGTAAAAGCATTGATTTTAATGTGCTCTGCCCCAACAATAACAGATTGTTCTTTAGCATTGTCCTTTCATCAGCCCAGGGGAAACAGTACACAAGCATAACACTATACTATTTCTATTTTTGTAAAGGATGATCTATGCACCCCAGGAATGCCTTTTTCGAGGTTTCAAATTATATATTTTATCAAGGTTTATTTTTGTACCATACATAATCCAAAGCTTTGCTTTTAGAATGAAAGGACATGTTGAATGGGATAAGGGTAGAACTGTATGGATGGTGATGGGTGGCATGGTCCATTTAGAAGAGCTGGGGAGCTCCTACACTTGCCAGTAATGGCAGCTATGGATCTGTGGATGGTCACTTCAGAGTGCAACCCCTAGATGGCGCTATCCCAAGGGCTACTACCCCTGCCTGATTTGCCACTAACAGGTTGAGGGGCCTGGATCCGATGGCAGGTGCCTCCACCCAGAGGTCAGGGTTTGCAATAGTTAAACTAACTTGGTCACAGCCCTCTGGGACACTCACGACCCCTTTCTTCCGCTAGTGGCCCACACAATATATCAAATTACCTTCACAGTATACACTTACCCCAGGACTGGTTCGGCAGTGGACTCCTGGGACTCCCTGTAAAATAAGATGATACAGTGCAAAAACCACAGTACAATACTTTAACATAGACGAATACCTCAGGCAGTGTAACTTTGCTGAAACAAACAGATCTGATTTATTTAGGGGGATATAACAAGGACAGGGGGAAATCAGGTTAATTAGTTTAAACGCATTAGTAATCACAGCACTGTGCACATATTTTAGAATCCCAAATGTCCCTAAAGTCACTCTTACTGGGTACCCAGGCAATGAGAGGCTAGCCTATTTGGTGCAGCTGGTTGGGGCCCTGAAGATGGAAAATGCATGCACAATACCCAGATTGTAATCCGGAGCCGGCAGGCTCAGTTTGTGGAGAAAGAAAGGAAAAGTAATCAGATGGAACACTTGCAATTAGATGATGGCAGGGAGCTACCCTGATCTGTACTCACAAATTCAATGCTGAAACTGAATGGAAGGCAGATTGTCCAGGATTGCCAGGCGGAGAAAGACCATGTGGACAAGGTCCTTGTGACTGGACCCCAAGGCAGTTCAGAGCAAATGGATGTAGTCTGGATTAAGCTGGGGTTTACTGCAGCTTCATGCACTCAATTCACTGTACAGAGGATTTGAAAGCAGTCCCACTAGCACTACACACATTTATATGGAAAAGAAAATACTATACCAGGCAGGCTGCTTCTCTATCCCGATCATAATTACTGCACAGTACCGGAGAACACACAGCAGATTCAGTTTCTGACAGACCGGCCTTGATTCAGCAATTTCTCCAGTCTTCTACAGGGTGAGCCTGGTTTCTACTTTTCAGATCTCCTTGATTCTCTTCACAGGTCAGATTCAGTCAAACAAGCACTTGCACAAGCTGCAGACCGAAACTTGGGGCCTTACACGCGTTTCCCGACTAAAACTGCGCACCGAAGGAGCACAGGGCTCCTTCCCTCTTCACTGCCAGAGCTAAACTAAAGCTCCAGTAGACAAAACCAGGCACTTCCTTTGAGTTCCTCCCAGTTCTTGGCTGGATTGGCTGTCACTCACAATAGCCTCCCCCTGTTGGTGCAAAAAGGCGCCGAAGTCCAAACCACATTTCCCAGAGTCACTGCCATTACAATCCTCTTGTGGCTGGCTCAGATTACGAGTCCAAGTTCTGATTCATCCACAGGCACCATTTTAGGGCTACCTTAACCCACACTGATTGGTCCAGTTCAGCAGTTCAAAACTAGAATGGGGAACTAGGCAAACACAGTTCTGATTGCTAAGAAAAGCAGGTTAGACAAACTGTATTTTCATTATTACTCTAAATGATTTCTGGCAAACAGTTACATCTTTCAGATAGGTTCCCTTTGCACTCCTAGTGACTGCAAAAACGGGTGAACTGGCAGCAGCTCGAGTGGGACTCAAGCAGAGAAACACACAGTCCCCCCCATACAAACTAATTATGTCTGCAAGCAGACAGCTCTTAAAGAGACAGTACCAGAGGCTCTAAAACACTCACAGATAAATAAGCTAGGCCAAACACCATTCAGGCTCGGAGCATTCAAGCAAGCTCCTGGAAGTCTTTTAGGAACCCCCATTTGCAGGGGTTACACCCTTCCTGGCCTGGGAAAGCTTGACGTCCGCGTCAAGCAAGTACCCCCATAAGTTTTAATTGCAACCATATACATTTGCATTAGGCTCACACATGTAATCATCAGTTAATATATCACTTTACCAGGAACACATTTCTGAAACGTTGCAGTACGGCACTCTTTACACAGTATTACACACACACATTGTACTATAACTCAGGTTATTACCTTTTGTACATGAAACCTGAAGAGAGGGGGCCCTTCCCTATCAGTTACTTTGGGGCTGGACGGGGCAAGGGCACCATACCTAGAGGGCAACACAAGTAACTTAGAGTTAGCACTGACGCTCAGTTTGGGCAATGAGCTCGGGGACACATACACTCCTTTGTGGACAACATTGAGAGGCAAGTCCACAGGCCTCCCAAGGGAATCATAACTGAGGTGCACTACAGGCTTTACAGCTTGACCAGTCTTTCTAGGGGGAACTGTTACAGTCGCTGCACTCTGAGCCTCATTTTCGGCATTGTCCTCACTGGTCAGGGGAGTCTCCATTGGGGTAGAGAGGCTAGAACTTGGGGCACTTTCAGCTCCAGGAGTTATAGTCTCTGAGTCCACAACATTTGGCTCACATGGAGAGCTTTTGGACACTGGCAGTGGACTGTCAGGGCACTCAAAATACTCTTCTTGTTCTGGTGTATCACTAGTCTGTCCCAGTCCATCATTTTTCTCCCCTGAAAGCTCAAACAGTTCAACCATACACAATGATTCCATTTCATCTGACCTGATGCTTTGCACTTCACTTTCTGGGAGCATTGGCTCCAGGGAAGAAGCTGGAGGCTTAGACAGTCCAGAAGGCCCAGCTTCATCTCCAGTATTGACTAGGGGATTGCCCCGAAACAATTGACTCAGTTCATAAGAAGGGTAGTAATCAAAGTCACACTCACTTTCTTCTGATATGGACTGACAGTCATGCTCAACTGGGACTTGTGGAGGGAACACTTTAACTCTGCTTCTGTAGGTGCAGACTTTCTTGATCTTTTCTTAGCAGCAGCTCTAGTCGCTGGTCCAGAGGGGGCATCTTCTGGGGGCTCAGACTCAATCAAGATTTGTCCAATGGGCAGTAAATGATTTCTATGCATTGTTTTTACATCTTTTGAATTATTTTCAGGCCTTACTTTGTACACTGGCAGATCATCTAGTTTGCCCACTACAATGTGAGGGAGATGGTGCCATCTGTCAGCAATCTTGTGTTTGCCATGCAGTCCCAGATTTCTTAGCAATACCCGATCTCCCTCCTGGAGTTCCTGTGCTTTCACCTTTTTATCATACCTTTCTTTGTTGGCCAGATTTCTTTTGGCAGCCATGGTTTGAGCCAGTTAGTATGCATGAGTTAGCTGAGCCTTTAACTTTTGCACATACTGTAAATAGTTGTCAGCTTGAACCCCATCAGGAGAGACCCCAAAACACACATCTACCGGCAGTCGAGCTTCTCTTCCAAACATCAAGCGGTAGGGGGAGAACCCAGTGGCATCACTTTTGGTGCAGTTATAAGCATGTACCAGGGTGCTAATTTGTTGGCTCCATCTAGGCTTGTCCTTTGGGTGTAGGGTGCCTAGCATATCTAGCAAAGTGCGGTTGAAACGTTCAGGCTGTGGGTCCCCTGAGAGTGTAGTAAGGAGTGGTTCTGGACTTTCGCACTCCCCACAGAGAAAGCATCTCTTTGATCAGACGACTCTCAAAGTCTCTCCCTTGATCAGAATGGATTCTTTGTGGAGCCCCATAGTGAACAAAATAGTTTTCTACAAGTACTTTGGCCACAGTGGATGCTTTCTGGTCTTTGGTGGGAAGACTTGGGCATATCTCATGAAATGGTCAGTGACCACCAGCACATTACTGATATTTCTTTGATCTGACTCCAAACTCAGAAAATCAATACAGACCAGCTCATGGGTGCACTGGTGGTGATGTTAACAAGGGGCAGCCCTCTGGAACAAAGCTTTCCTCTGTAAGCGACTACAAGTTCGAATGTGTTGCTCCACATCAGCCCCATCTTGGGCCAACAGAATCTGGATCTCACCAAGTCAAGTGTTCTGTCTATACCAAGGTGCCCCATGTGGTTGTGCAAGGACCTCAGTACTGAGTCTCGAAAGGCAGTGGGCAGCACTAGTTGTTGTTTGTCTACTTGTCCCCCTCTGTCTACTGTTTCTCTGTATAACAGTTTAATGATCAGTTTCAACTTAGGACCTTCTTTGTATAACAGTGCAGTTCTCAAATCAGTGGAGCGTAATTTGGACACATCTTTTCCTGCGTAGAGGGCTTCTAAAGCTGATTTGATCATGGGATCGTGGGATTGAGCCTGTTGAATACTGTCATTGTCCAGCTGAGGCAGTGCACCAATGTCTATTGCAGAAAAGTGGCAATAAGCAGCAGGTATGCAATTTGCAGAGGGTTCCAAGCAATCCACCATGCAGTCCACTGCGTCCGTGGACATTTGTTCCTCCCTGTCAAACTTCTGGCAGAGTGCCCGAATATCAGGTTCTGACAATCTGACCCAATCATTCTGGAAACAGGCCTCCAGGAGAGCATCAGCATCTATGTGGTTCAGGCCTGCTCGGTATTCAACAACATAGTCGTTTGTAGATAATCCGGAAAGCCACCTATGCCAGTGGCATCCAACTTAGCTGAGGTCTGCACATAGGTCAAAGGATTATTGTCAGTTTTACTAGTATTTTAGCCCTACAAGTACTCATGGAATTGGTCAACATAGCCCACTTCAAAGCTAGGAACTCTAACTTATGTACAGGATAGTTCTTTTCGGATGAGGTCAGGCTTCTACTGGCAAAGGCCACTGGTCTCAGGCCATTCTCGTGCTCTTGGTACAACACAGCTCCAACCCTTGCAAGCTAGCATCAGTGTGCAGGACATAAGGTTTTCTTGGATCGGCATAGGCCAGCACTGGAGCATGGGTAAGTTGATATATGATCTCACGAAAAGCAGTCTCACAATCAGGAGTCCAGCAGGCCCCAAATACTTCACTCGGACGAAAATACACTCTTTCAGTCTTGAGGGACGCTGACTTTTTGTATTTTTTGTGGGTTGGGGGATACCCTTGAGTAAGGTTAAGTAAAGGGCGGATTACTCTTGAATAGTCCTTGATGAAATGCTGATAATAACCACAGAATCCCAGGAATCTTTGCAGTTCTTTTAGATTTTTGGGCTGTGGCCAGGTGGTCAAGGCCTCAACTTTACTTGGGTTGGTCTCTATTCCCTCGGTGGATACTATGTGTCCCACATACTTTACTGATGTTTGAAAGAATTGACACTTATCAATGGACAGTTTAAGGCCAAAGTCTTCCAGTCGGTCCAATACCTTAAATAATCTGCTCTCATGTTCCTCCAGTGAGCTGCCAAACACAATAACATCATCTAGGTATACGGGCACTCTAGTAAGTTCATGTCCTCCACTGCGCTCCATCAATCGTTGAAAAGTGGCTGGGGCACCTGAAATCCTTGAGGCATCCTCATGAATTCATAGAAGCAGCCGGACAGATGAAGGCTGTCTTCTCACGGTCCTCTGAGACCGCCAGGATCTAGTAGTACCCACTGCGGAGGTCCCACAGAGAACCACTTGCTCCGTTTAGGCAGTCCAAAGCATCCTGAATGCAGGGCATTGTGTACTGATCAGGGATAGTCTGCCGGTTTAAGGTGCGATAATCCACGCACATCCTTACTGTCCCATTCTTTTTCCTCACTACCACAATGGGGGAAGCATAGGGGCTTCTGGATTCTTGTATTACACCAGCAGCTAACAGCTCTTGCAGATGCCGTCTCACATCATCTATGTCAGCAGGTGCCAGGCGTCGAGACCTCTCACGAAATGGTCTTTCGTCATGCGGCGGATATGGTGCTCAACTCCTTGCACATCCTCGTCCCATTCCTTTAAAGAAACACCTGGTCTCTCTGGGCAAGCTTCTCACTGATCCTCACTTTCCATTCAGCTGTAGCGAGATCACGAAATCAAACAAGTCAGGCGTTACTCTATCATTCTTCCCGAACTCTTGCTGCTGGGTAGCACTGCACTGTCTGCACAATGCACATTAGCCAGGGTGCAACCTCTATTTACTCGAATCTCTCTTTCAGACACATTATGAACTTGAACCATTACCCTTCTGGCATAAGCATGGGCTCTAGCAGGCAAAATACTAGGCTTGACCAGCAGTCCCTCCGGCAATTTTCCATCACCTGGTGCATCCAACATTAATATTTTATTCTTAACATCCTTTCTGATACGGAACCTCTCCCTGTAAGGTACACTGGGCATTTGGCGCCAGGATCAGAGACTCAGGATCCTTCTTCCAGACAATTCCGACCGGTTCCTCTGGTTCTACTTTTTCAGCATCTCTCTGTGCCTCATAGGTAGGGTTCCCACCTGTCAGGTTTTTTACCTGGTGATCAGGTTTTCAGGGTCCCTGTCAGGTAATCCTGTTTTGCTCCATGCTGGTCAGGTTTTTGGACCATTTTGAGTGCCCACATACTTTTTAAACATATTTTGTAATCTTATTCATTGTTTCAGCTACATGACCAGGTTACAGACAAGTTCTGTTGTCAATATAGTCTTTTGTTTGTGAAAGCTGCTATCCTGGGAGGTGTACAGTATGGCCATTAACACCATTAGCACTTACTTAACCTAATCTTTTCCACTGCATCTTAATGTGGCATAGCAGCAAAGCTGCCTCCACCTTTAGTAACAACACAGCCAGTTGTCTTCCACTTTCATGTATTTTCATCTCTAACAGAATTTAGGCATTTTAATTGTTTAAAATTATTTTTTTCCTCAAGGAAAAAAGTATGGTCACCACTTTGACTTTGAAATAGTACTGTGGACATGAAAAGGAAATGGAGACAGAAAAATAAAGTACACACTTCATTGGAAACCATTTCTTTATTGTGTATTATACCATGTGTACTGTTGTATGCTATTTACAGTATTCCCTTGTCTCCCCAGATCATATGTGCAAATTAGATTTATTTTATCTTTGTATGTGTATCTGGTAAACCAATGTTAATAAATAAATACATACACAAATAAATAAATAACTAAGAAGAACCTGGGAAAGTAATGTTAACAGGTACAGTATCTTAACAGTTTTGTTGAAGTACTGCTTTGAGTGCTGTCTTTTATTGATATAACAAATGGCTTTCTAGGAGGAGCAATACATGATGAGTCATGAAAAGGGGTGGGGCTGGGGGTGGAGCTTAGGATCCGGTTTTTGCCTCATCCAAAGGTGGCAACCCTACTCATAGGCCTTCTTAATTAAAGCCGGAATTCTTAAAGCTCTACTAGTCCTTGACCCCTGTTTTTCATAACACAACTATGCCAGCCTTCCAAACATATGAGCATTTGTTCCAATCAACAAAGGGATACCATCATACAGTCCAGTGGTGGGGACACACTAAGACTAGGGTCTCTACTTGTTCGGCCACTCCAGCCACGGAGGTGGGGAAAGACAGCCAAATTCAGATATACCCGGAATAGGGGTAGGCCTTCTCACTTAACCCCCATACATGCAGTCCTTCTAATGGTTGTAAGGGTACATCTGACAAATGCTTCAGATACTAATCCTGGAACATAATTGTCACTTGGGAGCCACTGTCTAATACAGCTCTTGTAGACACTCCATTCACCTTTACAGTGGTCTCCATGGAGGGACCCACTATTCTGGACCAGTCTGGAGAGGCGGTAGCGGGGGCCTGGGCAACTGACCTTGCCACAAAAGAACATGAGTTAGCATTTTTGGGGCCCTCACTGGGATCATTTCGTGCACCTCTTAACCACTGATTTGTTCTCCGAAGCTCTCCTTGTAGCATATATGCAACTTTGTCAGTGTCTTTTGGGGACCGGCATTCCCTCTATGTGCCCATCCTTCCCACAATTATAGCAAAACATACTTTCTGGAGTTTGAGCTGGCGAGGCGCCACACTGGGAGCCAGGCGGGGTACGACTAACTGGAAACATTGGTGCCATCTCTGTCTGCGGCGTGATAAGCATTTGGAGACATCTCGTCAGTTTCTCCACTTCCATGGTCAAGGAATCGAGTTTGGAGCTGTTATCAGCAGGAGATACATGGGTGGGTACCCCAACCCCCATAGCAGATGCAGTCGAATATAGGTCGGGGCCCGTACTTGCAAGTGTGGCCTTCATAAAGGGACTGTTTTTGAATTTCCGGATCTCTCTCAACAGTTTGCCCCATTGTGGCATATCTTTTTCCTTCTCAGATCACTCATTGACTGCCAACCTCTGCCCCTGAACTTCACTTGATGGATCACCCTCAGTCACTCGGGTCGTAGCCGCAGCTATTGGTGCAAGTCCCTCCCGAGGTCGCCTTTTCTCAACTCCTTGAATTTCTCTCATTAGCTCATCATAGGAGGGTGGGGATTCCAGTCGATTTGCCAGGCGTAACTGAAGCAACAGCAGTTCTGAGAAGGGGGCAGGCTTAAGGATCCTGTCCAGCCTGGTTCGGTCCAGTTCAATCGCTGACAAACTACCCTTTCTGAGGCATTCTTGCAACAATTTTTCCAGCCGAGATACATACACAGACAACAACTCCCCTTGGTACTGTTGTGCATTTCTTACTCTCCACCATAGGTCCTCATCAGAATCTGGGCTCCCATACACATTCTCCAAGGCCTCAAGATAGGCCTGTGCAGTCGCTTCAGGGTTACTGGCCTGTTTAGCACAGATGATAGCCAGGGCAGGACCTCAGAGGCTCTCACTAACCCTCTTTTGCTTTTCGGCTTCCGAGCATTGCCATTCTAGCACTTGGGGGGGCAACATAGTCTATCCAGATCTCTAGTCATCCTCCTTGGGGGTGAGGTGGTGACAGAGAAGATCCTCAACCTTCGGGTACGTCGTAATTCAATGGCAGGTGCAGGAAACAGAGCCTGTATTGATTCAGCTATCAATACGGGTACTGAGCGAGAGAGGTGTTGGGGAGGAACACCCCAGGTGGCAAGAATAGTTTCTTCAAGTCCTCCACAGTTTTCCCTTCCCCCAGCAACCATTTAGCAAATTTCTCCTCAAAAGTTTCAGATAGTGGTGGGGGATCATTCCCCCCCAGGTCTTTACTGTCCTTAGTTATCACTCTCCAGGCAGTGAGGGCTCCCTCTGGGGTAATAGTCTGTGGCACTTTGGAGCTATCTATGGGATCCTTAAACTCTACTAGGGCCAGGAAAGTGTGGGTGAGCAGATTAGCATGCCGACCCACCACCACAGGGTTTTGTAAACCTTCCACCTTGGAAAGTACTCCCTGTACAGTGTCCGTATTGATATCCAGGGGGATGTCCAGGATAAACATAGCATTTTGGGGGTTGATCTCCTCCCCAGTACACCACTCCACCAGCGGTGCAGCCACTTCTGTCAGGGTACCCATTTATTTATTTTTTCTTAACAGTGGTTAGTAAATATGGCCACTAGAGGACACACAATCCAGCGGTGAGCCTCAAGATGTAACCCTAGATGGCTCTATCCCAGGGCTACTACCCTGCCTGATTTGCCACTAACAGGTTGAGGGGCCTGGATCCGATGGCAGGTGCCTCCACCCAGAGGTCAGGGTTTGCAATAGTTAAACTAACTTGGTCACAGCCCTCTGGGACACTGCGACCCCCCTTTCTTCCCACTAGTGGCCCACACAATATATCAGAATTACCTTCACAGTATAAACTTACCCCCAGGACTGGTTCTGGCAGTGTGACTCCTGGGACTCCCTGTAAAATAAGATGATACAGTGCAAAAACCACAGTACAATACTTTAACATAGACGAATACCTCAGGCAGTGTAACTTTGCTGAAACAAACAGATCTGATTTATTTAGGGGGATATAACAAGGACAGGGGGAAATCAGGTTAATTAGTTTAAACGCATTAATAATCACATACTGTGCACATATTTCAGAATCCCAAATGTCTCTAATGTCACGCTTACTGGGTACCCAGGCAATAAGAGGCTAGCCTATTTGGTGCAGCTGGTTGGGGCCCTGAAGATGGAAAATGCATGCACAATACCCAAATTGTAATCCGGAGCCGGCAGGCTCAGTTCATGGAGAAAGAAAGGAAAAGTAATCAGATGGAACACTTGCAATTAGATGATGGCAGGGAACTACCCTGATTTGTACTCACAAATTCAATGCTGAAACTGAATGGAAGGCAGATTGTCCTGGATTGCAAGGCGGAGCAGACCATGTGGACAAGGTCCTTGTGACTGGACCCCAAGGCAGTTCAGAGCAAATGGATGTAGTCTGGATTAAGCTGGGGTTTACTTGCAGCTTCATGCACTCAATCCACTGTACAGGGGATTTGAAACTCGAGTCCCCACTAGCACTACACACATTTATATGGAAAAAGAAAATACTATACCAGGCAGGCTGCTTCTCTATCCCGATTGCAATTACTGCACAGTACCCGGGAGAACACACAGCAGATTCAGTTCCTGATAGGCCGAACGCGATTCAGCAATTTCTCCAGTCTTCTACAGGGTGAGCCTGGTTTCTACTTTTCAGATCTCCTTAATTCTCTTCACAGGTCGGATTCAGTCCAAACAAGCACTTACACAAGCTGCAGACCGAAACTTGGGGCCTTACACGCGTTTCCCGACTAAAACTGCGCACCAAAGGAGCACAGGGCTCCTTCCCTCTTCACTGCCAGAGCTAAACTAAAACTCCGGTAGACAAAACCAGGCACTTCCTTTGAGTTCCTCCCAGTTCTTGGCTGGATTGGCTGTCACTCACAATAGCCTCCCCCTGTTGGTGTAAAAAGGCGCCAAAGTCCGAACTACATTTCCCAGAGTCACTGCCATTACAATCCTCTTGTGGCTGGCTCAGATTACGAGTCCAAGTTCTGATTCATCCACAGGCACCATTTTAGAGCTACCTTAACCCACACTGATTGGTCCAGTTCAGCAGTTCAAAACTAGAATGGGGAACTAGGCAAACACAGTTCTGATTGCTAAGAAAAGCAGGTTAGACAAACTGTATTTTCATTATTACTCTAAATGATTTCTGGCAAACAGTTACATCTTTCAGATAGGTTCCCTTTGCACTTCTAGTGACTGCAAAAACGGAGTGAATTGGCAGCAGCTCGAGTGGGACTCAAGCAGAGAAACACACAGTCCCCCCCATACAAACTAATTATGTCTGCAAGCAGACAGCTCTTAAAGAGACAGTACCAGAGGCTCTAAAAACACTCACAGATAAATGGCTTAAACGCCAAACACCATTCAGGCTCAGAGCATTCAAGCAAGCTCCTGGAAGTCTTTTGGGAACCCCCATTTGCAGGGGGGTTACAAGAGTCTGGTCTGCAGTGGTGTCCAGGGAAAGAGCAGAGTTAAGAGATTTGGAGGAGAGAGGGAAGTTATGGTGAGGCTGGGATAAAACCCACCACCTGCAGGGCCGATCCTGTATACCTCTTTGCATTTTGTCACTGAAATGTTGGATACACAAACACTCAAAATGTAGAGAAATGAGGGGCACTGGTCTTAATAATATTGGACAAATTGTTAGACATAGACACAGTCAGAAAACTGGAACCTAGTGACTTAACAGCACTCTACCCTTGATCGCACCCTGGAGACTAGCTGAAAGTTGTAACAGTGGAGTGATAATGACTCGCAGTGAGTCTTTTGTGGGAATCCTCTCTCTTGAACTGCCAGATAATTGCATCTCTTAACGAGCTGTTAATCAAACCTGGCCATCTGGAACATTGAGAGAGATTAGCATGAAGACTGGAGAATGCTAAAGTAGAGACATTTTTAACGTCATTAACAGCCATGAAGATCTACACTAGTCAAGACGGGCAAGTAGAGAATTAGCTGCACTTGCCCTGGTCAATTTGCACTAGAGTTTGGGCTAGTAAAACAATGTTAAGGTCAACCCCTGCTTGGAAGCTTTACAAGCTGCACAAAAATTACCAGCAGCAGAGTTTTTCAGGACAGTAAGACCTTTACGATGAGGGTGGTCACCAAGCTGAATTCTACAGATCTTAAAATATAACCATCTTACTGTTGTGAACTGATTGTAAAGCAATGCTTTCTGCTGGATTTATGGGCTCTGCTACATCACCATCACATGAAACAAGGTGCATTCTAGGACAAAGGAATACAATTAAGCTGTTTGATATGGAGATCTCCAGGGGTCGTGAAACTACCCTAAAGCCAGCAGGCTAATTTAGGAAAAACTCCTAATACCAGTCAGAGGGAAGGAAACACTAGAACTTCACATACAAATGAAAACACTCTGCACAACATATATTTTTTCAAGTTTTGAGTGGACTTCTTCTTTAAAAAGAGATTTTCCAGCCAGGGCCGGCCTTAGCAAGGTGCGAGCCATGTCCCCACACCTTGGGGGCCTGACGGTCGACCGCCGTGGTAACTACAGCCTCCGATGCTCGGAAGTCGAAGATCAGACAGTCTGGGTACAGACAGACAGTCTCAGGTACCTGAGGACCGGAAGAAGGCGGATGTGATTCACCTTCACAAAAGTGGGGCCAAGACGGAGGCAGGAAACTACAGACCTGTCAGTTTGACCTCTGTGGCAGGGAAAGTAATGGAATCACTTCTGAAGGAAAGAATTGTTGAGTACCTAGAGGCTAGTGGGACACAGGACCCAAGGCAGCATGGGTTCACAGCAGGAAGGTCATGTCAGATGAATCTAATTGATTTCTTTGACTGGGTGACCAAAGTAGTAGATCAGGGTGGGGCTGTGGACATGGCCTACCTAGACTTTAGCAAGGCATTTGACACAGTCCCACACAAGATTAGTAGTCAAATTAACCAGCCTGGGAGTGGGTCCCAAGGTGGTAGCCTCGTAAAACATTGGCTGAACAACAGGACACAGAAGGTAATTGCAAATGGAGTCCACTCTGAAGAAAGAGGGGTTACTAGTGGGGTACCACAGGGTTTAGTACTGGGTCCAGTCCTTTTTAATGTCTTTATAAGTGACATTGCAGAGGACTGGAAGGAAAAGTATGCCTCTTTGCAGATGACACAAAGATCTGCAACAGGGTTGATACACAAGGAGGCGTGGAAAGGATGAGAAGGGACTTGGCAAGGTTGGAGGAATGGTCAGAAGTATGGCAGCTTGGATTCAATGCAAAGAAGTGCAAAGTAATGCACCTGGGAAACAAAAACCCAGGGGAAGATTACACAATGGGGGTAGTAACAACAACAAAATTGGAAAAGACATAGGGTAATCATATCAGATGTCCTTAAGGTTGGCAAGCAATGCGAGAAGGCAGTAGGGAGGGCTGGGGATACTGGGATCTATAGGAGAGGTATCACCAGCAGAAAACAGGAAGTTGTTATCCCCTGTACAGACAGTTGGTGAGACCCCATCTGGAGTACTCGTCCAGTTCTGGAGACCCCATCTCCGCAAGGACATAGACAGGATGGAGGCAGTTCAGGAGGGCAACTAAAATGGTGCAGGGTCTGCAAGAGAAGCCATACGAGGAGAGACTAAAGGAGCTTAATATGTATACCCTTGAGGAAAGGAGGGAGAGGGGGGACATGATAGAAATGTTTAAGTACCTCAGTGGAATCAACAAAGTCCAAGAGGGTAGCACATTTCAGAGAAAGCGCTGTGCAAGAACAAGGGGACACAATTTGAAGACAGAGGGAAGACGGCTCAGGGGCAATGTGAGGAAGTATCTTTTCACAGAGAGGGTGGTGGATGCATGGAACAGCCTTCCTGAGGAGGTTGTGGGGTCTAAAACTGTGGGAGAATTCAAATATACATGGGACAGACATAAGGCAATTTTTGTGGGGGGTAGGAAGAAATAGGCTGTTGGTTAAATAGGATCTGCAGCTTATCCTCTAGGTAGGGAAATGGGCAGACTAGGTGGGTCAAGCGGTCCTTATCTGCCATCAAAGTCTATGTTTCTATGTTTCTATGACAGTGCTCTGCTCATGGCACTTCGGGGGACTCGGGGAGAGATGTTTGGGTACATGACACTTGACAGGCAGGGTTGTCCAACCAAGAAAGAGATAGTGGAGAGAGCGAAAGAGAGGGTTTACTGCATGATTTCTTTGTTTTTAATTCAAAGTTTATCAGAGGTTCAAACGAACAGCATCACACAGTTCTTGAAGACATTGACAGAGAGAAAGTTGCAAGAATGGTGACATTAATAGCTCAGTAAGCAACGGCAACAATGCAACAGCAATTGAGCTGCCTCTGCCTGCCCTACTTAAAATTGTTTTTGGTTTTTTAATAAGCAGCATGCAACTGCATCCACATGCTTCCCTTCCTCAAGGACTGACTCTGACCCGACAGCCCCCTTCCCCGCCGGCCTGTCACAGAACTTGCTTGATAATGTATTCTTTTTTTTTTTGAGAATGAATGGTGACCTGGCTGGCTGGCTGACTAGATGAGGCACTTAATTAGGTGGCATCCTGTTCTTTGTCTGCCTTCTTTTCACCACATATCTGCGAATGAGTGTCCAGTTAAGTTAAGTGCTCCATCTGGCACCTCCAACTTGTTTTTAGTTTTTGCAGCAGCTTTAACAAAAGAGCTGAATCGGACTGCTCACTGCTGTGTCAGGGCAAATGTCTGAGTGAGTGAGTCATTCAATAAGTGCCCTGGTTCCCCATGATAATCCTCTCTATTCTGTTTCACGCACACCTCCGTAAAACTTAAGTTGTTTAACTTGTTTGCAAATCGGATTATCGGAGGTGTGAGTGTTCTGTGATGATGTCCCTGTCCTTACAGAAATGAATACGGTAGTAGTACTGTATCTACTTAAATTCTGGCTCCAGGCTCAGTCAGATTCATTTCCAATGGTGAAGTCACATTCAGTGCAATCAATGGCACTAATTAAAAGGTGCTGATTAAACTAGTAGACCTGGTACTGCTTTATTTATTTCGTTTTTTTTAATTATTGTTTATACTCCTCACTCCATGGCCCTCACACTCTGGGGGAGTCCCAGCCCCGTCACCCCAATGTCTACCAGCTGGCACCAGCTATATCCCCAGGGCTTGCCCCCCTTGGTGGGGTCGATGGGGGGCCCACCCCCACTGAGAACTGATCCAGTGTGCCAGCACCGTGGCTAGTTGGGACCGGGACCTGCAGACATCCCCTTCATCCTCTGTGAGTGTATTTTTTCCTTTGGTTTCCTCCCCTTCAGGAGAGGGGTGTGCAATGGCAGCAGCAACAGCACTGCACATGCTCCTGTGCACGCACCATGTCAAGTGACTGCTCGACTCCTGACCCACATTAGGCAGCATCAGTGTGCCACCCCCAGCCTCTGCTAGGTACCAGGCATGCACCAACAGCTGAAAGACCCCCCCGCGGAGAAGGAGAGCTGTCCCTGTGACGCTTGATCCTTCTCCTCCCCTGCTGACCCCGGTGGCTCGTGCTCATTCCCGTACACGGGTCGCTGGTGTGGCGCGAGGTGTGGCATCCAGCGCCTCAATCCTCAGTGCCACTGGGCTGGCTGGTACTGCTTTATGAATACAGGACAGGAGGGACAAGAAAGTCAAGTGTTTTCTTTTAAAAAGGATGAGAGTGCAGCAGATTCTGAGTAAAACTACTCTAGTTTTACACAGAATAAGTTTTACACAGAGTCTGCTGCACTCTCATCCTTTTCAAAAGAAAACACTTGCCTTCCTTGTCCCTTCTGTCCTGTATTAACAGCAATACTGTACAAGGTCTACTAGTCTTACCCTACCCAGAATAATATTTGATGCACTCTCAGTGCCTTGTTATTTTTCGTCAACATTAAATTAAACATCTGCTGATGTAGTTAACTGTATCAGGGAGAGGAGGGGTTACTGCATGACACCAGGCAGTGTGGAGTCGGGACCAGGGAAGGGAGAGTTGGTTATGATTGACTGGGGCATCACATTGCATCACTTCTCTTCTGGGCCTGAGAGCTGAATTTAGTTTTTTTCCCCACTAGAAGTATGTGTATGTGTGTGTATGTGTGTTGGTGGGGGGGAACAGGAAAGCAAGTGGAGTTACTAATCCAGTCCCCTGGGCCCCTCTCTCCACCAGGGGCCAGTGAAGCAGGGATGAGGGTACTTTTTCTGGCCTCAGTGCTGCTCACCTTCTTTTATCATTAGCAGCTGAGCCAGAATATTGGAAGGGGGCACATCTAGAGAACCAGAGAGCCACATCTCTGACACCCCCCCAACAACAATCAAGGAGGGTGGCCACTTTTTCTGTTCCAATGGCTTGATCACTTCTGTCCCGTGTCTCAACAGGTCTTGATATGGTACAGAATTGTGGTGCAGGAGAGGTGTAAATGTTGGATGTGGGGGGGGCCCACAGGGAATGGAGTGGTAGGGCCTGACAGGGGGCTGCACAGGGGCCTAGAATGGTTAAGGCCAGCCCTGTTTCCAGCTGCTCACCTTGTCTGTGCAACTCGGCATCCTCATCCTGAATTAGGGGTGGGGCCACCAGATTCGGATCAGTTTGCTTGCAATCGAAGCGGTCCAACACACTCTGGATAACAACAGAGCTACAGAATGGGAGGCTTTTCATTTTAAATAAAATGTTTTATAGCCTTCATTCTGCTCTCTGTTTTATATGGATCCCCTTACTGCTCATGGTTGCTTCCATTTACATGTTGACACAACTTTTGGGGGCTGGGGCCTGTGACTGGAATTTGCCCTGACCGTGAGGCAGTAGTGCCTGTTGCATCTTGATTTGCCTTAAAGGGGGAGGAGACAGGGAACTGCAGCATGCTTTCCCAGATTGTTACGGCTGCATGGGTGGAGCCCTGCAGACGTTTTGCATGTAGAAAAGGGCTGACATCATGTTTTCCGTCCGCGGAACTGTTTTTCCTCCACCTGACCCTCCCCCAAGAAGCAATCCGCCCATGTTGTCCCTATGGACTGCAGCACTGCACTATATTACAGTGGGCGTTTTTTTTTTTTATGGTTTTTTTTTTGTACATTTCTGCATCTCTGCCATTTCTGTCTCTTCCCCTTAACAGCAGTCTGGTACAGCCCCGGCACTGCAGCAGTAGAGTTTATTAACTTCCTTAGACAGGAAATCTGCTCACCCCATATAGCTTGCGTGTGTTGGGGGGTGCCACGTGTATGTGGCTTGGAGCCTTTCGGCTTTTGTTATAGCCGCATTGCAAAGGATGACTCAGGACTGCCCGTGCCCGCTGCACGTTAGCACACGCACCGGTCACAGCCGACGTTTCCAACAGGCGCGTGAGTGCGCGCGAGACAGGCTGGGTACAGATCTCATTACTGTATTCCGAATTTCATGGGTGGGGATTTTCTCCATCTGGTCAGCCATTCACCCACTCACAGTGTCTGAGCGGAAGCGAGGCTCCACCCCTTCCTCCGTCAGCATTGCTAGGCCATCTCCATGGACTCTTGCTGTGGTTAGTGTCCCTCAGTTCATACGGATTTGTTTTTGTCACCGGCGATAACTTTCTGTGGGGGAAAAATTGTAAATGTGCTTCCAACGTGTTTGGTAGAAGTTACATGGGGGACACATCGGAAAATAGTTTAGTTGTGACCCGCCCCCACAATGTACTGGCGACCCCCACCCAAATAAATAATTCAGAGCAACATGGCCTACAAGAGAATGTCTCACTGGGATCTCGTATGACCAACACTTATGCAGTAAGTGAATCTGATTGCCTGCTAAGCCTGCTCGGGGAAAAGAAACCAGACAAAAAGATTCTGGTGGTCTTGTCTTTTGCCATACTGCTAATACGGGAGGGCTGTTTTCACTTTGGGTTGGCATCTGCCTCATCTTTTAGCATCAATAAATATTTGAATCCAGCTTGACAGAGACAAATAGGACGCACAAAAAGTGATTAGTAATTATGTGCTTCTCAGATAGGTAAAACTATGAATCATTCATGCATGCGTATGAGAGACAGGAAATCTGCATTGCAAAAAGTAATTTGCATTTATCACTTTTTGTCTTCTGCTAATTGATGTGAGTCACAAACGAGAGACAGAGAAAAATATACAGTATTTGGCTGGGGTTACCTAGTCTATACTTTAGCAGTGCAGCACATACCTCTCAACCTTTCTTCACAAAATGTGTGACAAATAAGCAAAATGTGTGACATATCATCAAACACGGCATTGCAAGCTCAGAACACTATTGCTCTCAGTGCACTAATGTTAATAATGTTTGCTGATAATTGAGCACAACAGATAATTATGAATTTCTGCTTTAAAACCTCTGTGAAAAATGTGGAATATCACTACCTTGATGTGGGACAAGGGATTTCTGAGGGTTAAAATGAGTGACGTACCTCATAATGTGTGACAGTTGAGAGGTATGGTGCAGCATTTGCAATTCTTATTTCCTTATCCACTGCACTGTTTCCCTATACTGTAAGGCCTGCATTTGTACACGTTGTGGTGCAGCTGTTTAGCCTGCAACTACAGTACAACCCTGTAAATGCACCAAAATGTTTGTGGAGGATTTTCAAACATTCTAACGCATTTAGAGCACTTTGCTCACTTTATGTGTGTGCTCCGGGGCTCAGTTCTGGGGCCACTGCGCTTCAGTATTTTTATGGCTGCATGGGCGGAGCCCTGCAGACGTTTTGCTTGTAGAAAAGGGCTGACATCATGTTTTCCATCTGTGGAACTGTTTTTCCTCTGCTTGACCCCCCCTCCAAGAAGTAATCCTCCATGTTGTCCCTATGGACTGCAGCACTGCACTATATCACAGTGGGCGTTTTTTTTTATGGGCGTTTTTTGTACATTCTGCATTCCTGCCATTTCTGTCCCTCACTTAACAGCAAGGCATAGCTACCGACACATCTGGCGCCATGGCGTGCAACACACTCTACGATGGGGCATAGCAGCCCATAGCTCAACCCAGATTAAAATAAAAAAAAATTTAAAGCCAGTCCCTGCTTAAAACTGCATTGCCATTGCTTAGTATTGAAAGTTGCCTAATGAAACGGACCTGTTTTGCAATCAGAACCCTTTTCTTGCACTTCTAAAGTTTGGAAGTTAGACTGTAGCCTGGAAATGGCGACCTCGGAGGTGACTGAGACAGCTTCAATAAATACTCCATTAGCAACGCTCGGTATGTACTGTGGTCACCCTTCTAAACTGCTAGCCTCTGAAAATCATTAAATACATTTTAACTGCCCAGAGGAACAACCTCCCAGATGAATGTTACAATACCTCCTGACTTCCGACTTTCTTTCAACCCTACTTTATTCAATCAGAATTTTTGCCTAGCACCGTACATCCTTTTAGCCTGCCACAACTGACAAGAAGCAGTGTGAAATTCACTCCGGACAACTGGCTGTCAGTAGGGAGCAAATTGACAGGGGGTGGGTTATCTCAGGAGCCAATTGTCACCGGAGCGAGTCATCGGGATCCAGTTGTCGCGGAATGAAATGACGGGAGCAAATTGATGTGCTCCCTTTCTTTTTGTGGTTCCCCATGTAATGCTGTTGTGTTTTACAAGACTTATGAACTGAAATAGCAGTGAGCAAATGTTACAAAAAGCAGATCTGTGAAATAATCCCCCATTTTTTATCGCAGGTTATGATTAGATGGGGGCATGTTACTTGGGACTGCATGTCTTTGTGGGAATGCTTTTGTTTGTCATAACGCCCGCCCAGCAGCTCTCGGTCTCCAGATTGGAGTCAAGCTTTGCTAAATATATATGTAATTGTTCTTCATCGTGCACCAGGTCAAGTCTGTATAGTTATTCACATGGAAAAAAAAAACAGCTGCAGGAAGAAGGGGCATGTAATGCAGAACCGAATGGTATGTTTTATATGTCCCACTTCAAGGAATCACAATATTTAGCTCTGCAGCACCTGCTATCATAATTTGTTGCTTCACTTGGTTGCCGCCACACTCAGTCCTGTAGCCCATCCCACCCCTTCTTGCACCCAAGAAAAGCACAAGACTTCACTGAAATGATCCAGCCAGGATGCTGTTAGCCCACAGGAGGGCAAGAAAAATGCATTGTTTTGCTGATGTCAGCTGCTCTTTCAGCAATGCCACAGAAACAAACATGGGTGTACTAGATGGACCCCTAATCACCTTCTGCTGTCACCTTTCTATGTTTCAGTTATGTGTGGTCCAGCATCATTGCAGTGGTAGTGTATACTTGGTTGTAGGTGGTGGGGATTGGGAGGCTTCAATCATACAAGACCCAGATAATTTGCCAAGGGGGCCAGTAAGTGCAGAGAAGGGATTTCACAGCAGTGCTAGTGTTCTCTGGAATAATTGAGCATGTTAATTTCTTTTAATGTTTGCCATTGTCCCAGATGCCCAGGTGTGATTAACGGCTCTTTAAGATCTTGCACCTAGCAGTACAATGTTAGGGATCACACAATGGACTAAATATGAGTCTTTAGCACACCATTATTTATCCCCAGCTACTCTCCTGGCTTTCAGCAGGTGATGTTAAGTGCCCTTGTTTTGTAACAATATATTTAAATACATGTATTCTTGGTGTAATTTAAACAGAATTTACCATCAGAATTGGCAATATGACACAGAAGAAAAAAATACTTACCTTAGTAATGTTGTTTCTTCTAATGGAGTCTTGCTGTATTCTGACTATTGCAGTTAGGTTCTGCCTTTCAAATGCCCCGGAGAACAAAGAGTTAACTTTCCATGGCCAGCATGGGACGTTCCGCGCAAGCTCGTTGAAGCCCCTGTCTGCTGCTGTTTAAACTCCAACTGTCAGATCTTTACGAGCAATACTCACTAGAAGTTCTGTGTGGAAACTGTAAAACTCACACTAGCCAACTGGCAACTAAATTTATTAAAAAAGGGTTTTTTAGTTTCAAAGCAAAGACTCAAGTCAGGAAAGCCAAAAAACAAAACACAACACACACCCAAAGTAAAGGAGGGTGAAAAGGGGCACCTCTAGGGTGCCAACACTGCTCTTGCCCACCCACATCCCAAAAACCAGGTTCTGAGAGGGAGGTGGGGGATCAGATACAGCAAGACTCCATTAGAAGAAACAACATTACTAAGGTGAGTAATTTTTTCTTCAAACAACATGAAGTCTTGCTGTATTCTGACTATTGCAGACTACCAAGCAGTACCTCCATGGAGGAGGGACAGAACCTACTTTGGGAATAGGCTCTGAAGTACTGCTGTGCCAAACCGAGCATCACTCCTAGCCTGGATATCCAGAGAGTAATGCTTGGTGAATGTATGGACTGTTTTCCAGGTGGCTGCTTGACAAATTTCTAAGATAGGAATATCCCTGGCAGCAGCCAGGGAAGCAGCTGTACCTCTAGTAGAGCGAGCCCTCAGGCCTTAGGGCGGGGTTCTACCCAGCTTTTCATAGCAGAATTGTATACAAGAGACAATCCACCTGGAAATGGATCTCTTAGTGGCAGATTTGCCCTTACTGACCTCTCCATACGTGAGGAACAACTAGAGGGACTCAAACCTGTGACCCTTGGTACGCTCTATGTAGTAGCTGAGGGTCCTCTTAACATCCAAGCTGTGCAACCCCCTCTCGTCCAGAGGAGGAATGGTCAGTGAAGAAAACAGGGAGAGACATAGACTGGTTAAGGTGGAAATCTGAAACCACCTTAGGCAAAAACTTCCTGTTAGTTCTTAGGACCACTTTATCTCTATGGAACAAAGGCTCAAAGGGAGGTTGCATAAGCTGAGCAATGCAAACATTAAGGTCCCAAGCAGGAGCAGGGTCCCTAAAGGGAGGATTGGTGTGCAGCAATCCCTTGAAGAACTTACAAAACACAGGCTGGGCTGACAGAGGAGAGGGCTTGCCTACTGACAAGAAGGCAGAAACAGCTGCCAGATGCACTTTAACTGTAGCCGGCCTAAGTCCTAAGCCATTAAGATGAACTATATAGTCCAGGACTGTAGGCAACCCAGCAGATTCTGGAGAAATATGCTTATTAGAGCACCAAATAGTGAACCTTTTCCATTTGGAGCTGTAAGTCTTTCTGGTGGAAGACTTTCGAGAAGCCTTAAGGATATCCAGAACCCCTTGAGAGAGGTGCAGATCAGCAAACTCTAACTTTTCAAGAGCCAGGCCTTGAGATTGAGAGATTTGAGGTTCGGATACCAAATCCTCCCCTGAGAGGATGTCAACAGGTTGTAATTCCTGGGAAAAGACAGGGGAAGGTGGATTGCTAAGGACAGCAACAGTGGGTACCAGGGCTGTCTGGCCCAGTCTGGAGCAATCAGAATCACTTTGCATGGTTGAGACCTGATCTTGACTAACACTTTGAACAGGAGAGGGAAGGGGGGAAGCATACAGAAATCTCCCTTCCCAATTCAGAATCAGAGCATCCAGGGGACTGAGCCCAAGACTGGGGTCTGCAACAAAGAAGGAAGTTGGTGATTGTCTGGGGCTGCAAAAGATCTATCTGTGGAGTGCCCCATCTCGAGAAAATCACTTTCAAAACTAGGGGATCTAGGGTCCATTCGTGATGGCCCTGGGATATCCTGCTGAGAGCATCTGCTAGGACATTGTCCTTCCCTGGGAGGTGAACTGCTATCAGAGAGGTTTGCAGGGAATAGGCCAGGGACCACAACTTCATTGCTTCTGTGCACAGGGCCATAGACCGACTGCATCCTTGCTTGTTGATGTACCACATTGTGGTGGTATTGTCTGTTCTGATCTGGACCACCTTGTTCTGTACAGATTTGGAAAAGGCTTGCAGTGCCAGAAACACTGCTCTGAGTTCCAAGAGATTGATGTGAAGCAGAGATTCTTGAGGTGACCACAGCCCTTGGGTGGTAAGATCCCCCAAGTGGGCTCCCCAGCCCAGCAGGGAGGCATCTGTGGTGAGTATCACTGAATGAGACTGAGTGACAAAAGGAACTCCTTGTCTCAAATTGTCCTGATCCTGCCACCATTGCAAAGCCTGGATCAGGGTTCAAGTCACTGGGACTAGTTTGGTAAGGGGAATCCTTTCTTTGGGACCAGAAGGCTCTTAAATGGAACTGAATATCCCTCATCTGAAATCTTGCTCCCTGGACCACTGCTGTAGAGGCTGCCATGTGGCTGAGGAGCTGCAGGAAATGCCTTGTTGGTCGAGACACCTGAAGTGTGAATGAAGAGGCCAGTTCCATAAGGGTCATTGCCCTGTCCAGGGGAAGGAAGGCTCTTGTCCTTATTGTATCCAGCTCCGCCCCTATGAAGGTGAGGAGCTGTACTGGCTTGAGAACTGACTTTGGAAGGTTGAGGAGGAATCCTAAGGAAGTGAGCACTTGCTGAGTTATTTGCAGATGTGACTTGACTTGGTCTGGAGACTGACTCACTACGAGCCAGTCGTCCAAGTATGGAAAGATGGAGATCTTTTTTCTCCTTAAGAAAGCAACCACTGCTGCCAGGCACTTTGTGAACACCCTTGGGGCTGATGTTAGGCCAAAGGGCATTGCTCTGAATTGATAGTGGCCTGAGGGCAACTCGAACCTGAGGTACTTTCTGTGGGAGCACCTGATGGGAATGTGAAAACAGGCATCTTTGAGGTCCAGGGAGGCTAGCCAGTCCCCTGGCCTTAGAGAGGGCAGAATTGTTCCCAGAGTCACCATTTTGAACTTTGGTTTTAAAAGGTGCTTGTTCAGATATCTTAGATCCAGGATGGGCCGCCATTCTCCTGTTTTTTGGGGGGTTAGGAAGTACCTGGAGTACAATCCTTTGCCCTTGTGTAGGGTTGGAACCCTTTCTATGGCTCTGAGAGCCAGGAGGGAAGAAACCTCTGCCTCCAGGGCAAGGATCTCTGATGGATTTGCAGGTGGAAAGGATCTGGATCTCATCTTGGGAAATTTTTTGAAGCTGAGAACCAGTCTCTGGCTTACTACTTCCAGGACCCACTTGTCGGATGTCAGAGACTTCCAGTCCTGGACAAAGTAAGCCAGCCTGCCCCCTACAGGTAGTGGAGAGTCGGCCCAGTCAGACCCATCAGGGTGTCTGCTTGGCAGGGGCTTTAGGCCGAGGGTTGGAAGCAGACCTGCTCATTCCCCGTCTGCCTCTCCCTCCGAAGAACCCCCTCTGCGCATAAGCAGAAGAGGAGGCCTGGGCTTGGTAAAAAGGCCTTTGAAAGAGCCTGCCCCTGGAGTGCTGTCTCTGAGGAGTGGCTTGCCTTTCTTTGGCCTGAGCACTCCTGTAGGTGGTCCTCTACTCGTCCATATTTTTCATGTAATTCTCTGTCTGCTTCCCAAACTGAGAATTTCCAATGACAATGAAATCCATGGCCTTAGCCTGGGTATCCTGTGATAGGCTAGTACATCTGAGCCAAGCCATCCTCCGAAGGGCCACAGGTGTAGCCATGACTCTAGATGAAACATCATTGGAGTCCACAGCAGCATGAAATTGCACCTTGGATGCCTCAATCCCATCCGCAGCCACCTGCTCCAGCTCCTTGGCAAGCTGGTCAGGGGCCTGTTTAGCCAGAGCCAGCACAGTGTCCCACCTGGACTTCTGGTATCTAGCTGTCTAAGCCATATAGTTAGCCTGCCTGAGTCCCAAAGATGCTGCCACGTACTGTTTCTTTGCCATGGCATCAATCCTCCTGGAGTCCTTATTTGGGGGGGGGGTGATGCCAAGGGAATATTTGCCTTATCACAGGCAGCAGCCTGCACTACCCCAACATGGCTGCATTGCTGAGAAAGGAACTCCGTGTCCGAGCCTGAAAGGGTATACCTCTTGTCCATTCGTCTGTCCACAGTTGGTATGGAGTTAGGAGTCTTTAGAATTTTAAATGTCTGTTTCCCAAAAGATTTGTGGAGGGGAATAGACAGTCTTCTGGACTCTGGGATGTCCATCATTTTGACAAAATCAGGCTCCTCCTGATCCTCTACTGCTTCTTCCATTGGAAGCTGGAGGGTTTCAGCCACTTTCTTGTAAAACATAAAGTGGGAAGGGGACTCGGAAAGCTTAGGAGGAGAAACACCTGAAGGTCTGTCTGGGGAGATGTCCGGGTCAATAGGCACATCCAGACTTTCATAATCACCATCATCATCATTATCCTCATACTCTCCCTCCTCCTCCTCCTCCAGTTCATAAAATTCTTCTAAAGTAAAATCCGGAACCGGGGGAACCGACCGAACCGAGCCCCTGCCAGATGGTACCGGTTCGGCCGGAACTGAAGTTAGCGATCGAACTATCCTTATCGCTTTGGCTATTTCATCAGCGGTCGGAGAAAGAATTTGTGGATCTGAACCGGATAATTTTTTTCTTCTCTTTCTTTTAACCAGAACTGACACCTCAGAATTGGCTCTCCTTTTGCCCGGAGAAGTTTCGCCCTGGTCAGAGGGCACTCCTTCTGGTTCAGTCGGAACCGAACCGGGCTAGCCATCCGGGTCACTGGACTTCTCGGCCTCCCTTTCCCTCAGTCTACCTACTCTCTTATCCAGGGTAGCTTTGGGAAAACTTTTACAAATTTGGCAGTCTGAATCGAGGTGGTCAAACCCCAGACAATAAACACAGGTGGTGTGGGGATCAGCCTTAGCAAAGGCTTCCCCACACACACACTGCAGTGTTGAAACCCAGTGGGCCGATTTTTTTCTTGGGTTTCTCTGACATAGCCAATCCTATCCAAAACTTACCCTTTTTTCGGCAATCCGCCAGGCGAGACACCCCTATCGGTTCCTGACTGTGTTACGGGTCTTGGAAAAAAACGTAATTAAATCCGTTTTTTTTAGAACCGATACAGACTGCACTCTAATAAATTCAAAACTTTTTTTAAGACCAATCTGATCGGTTCAAACTGAACCGATCCCCAATTTACAAGTTCCACACAGAAACTAAATATAAAACCTATCTAGTACTCACGGTACCACAGACAGAGACTTAAACCCACAGATTCGGTAGCAGAAATTCGGTAGAAACCGAGCGAAAAAAAACAACACTTTAACCGACTTTTTCGAACCGAGCAAAGGAGAAATCTCCAGAGAGACTGTTCAGTGAGGTGGAGTAAAGAATCTGACGGTTGGAGTTTAAACAACAGCAGACAGGGGTTTCAACCGAGCTCGCGCTGAATGTTCCATGCGGGCCATGGAAAGTTAACTCTTTGTTCTCCGGGGCAGTTGAAAGGCAGGACCTAACTGCAATAGTCAGAATACAGCAAGACTTCATGTTGTTTGAAAAGATAGCTCTTGGTGTATTAACATTCCATATTTTCCAAACCAACTGACTACATTACCCTCAAAAAACATACAATTTGACACTAGGTAAAGACCACAGGGGCCATCCTAGTCTGCTCATTTTCTTCACAAACTTCATTATGCAGCCGTGGTGGATCTGACAAGAATTTGTTACAGGAAGAAATCACATGATGTCTGAAAACTCCACTCATTATCTAACAAAATAGTATTAAACTAACTTTAAAACACAAGGAAACATTTTTGTTACATAAGAAATCAACATAGACTTGCTTTAAGATCTCTAGGTACCCAAAAATAGCTATAATTCTGTTAATTTATCTGTTTCTGCTTTGTAACCCCACCCACCTCCCTAGAGTGAGAGCCCCCTTTGTATTTAACCAGCAGTGCAGAGGCGCTGGTCCTATAGAGGCAACCAGGACAACAGAGCAGGTTAGTGTTTCAGCATTTGTCTCAGTTCCTTGTGCACCAGGAATGAGACACTTACTAAAACACCAAATACAAACATAAAATACAGTACGTGAAATAGGCTGGAGAACTAGAAGAAAGTTAGTGCAAAGGAAAAATGCTAAACATGACTTTCATAGCATGTAATTTTAGCACTTTTGACTGTTTGCATGGTGTTTGTAACCTTGAACTGTAATGGCCTGCAAGTTAACAGGTGTTGCTAGAATGTAGGGGAGCATTTTATAATTCAAATATCCCCCAAAAACATTTAAATATCCATTATTTATGCTTCTGTGCTGTTTGTGAGGAGCCTCTGCAAATTCTGGGAGTGTTTCTTGGCGCCAACTAAAACACTCACAGGGCAGTCACCTCACAAAGGACAAAGCAAGACTTTAAACAGTTTTAGAAAACAAAACACACTGGATGGGATATTCAGACTGTGCCAGGCTGTGGCACAAGCCTGGGCGCAGCGCAACAGGGTGCGCCAGGGCAGTGACAGGGTGATATTCAATGGTGCTGTGCCATGACACAGCACCGTTGAATATGGCACTGTGGGCACCCGCATTGCGCATGGCGCAGTGTCACTGCACCAGCGCAAGTGGCCAGAGAAGAGCAGGGGGATGAGCCAGTGCAAGTGCCATTGCGCTAGGTGCAGCAACCACGATATTCAGCAGTGGATATGCAAATAGGGCCATAATGCATGCAAGGCGCAAATAGGTCCATTTGCATGTCATTATGGCCCCATTTGCATGCAGATGCGCCGATCCCTGGTGACATGCACCTGGCACCCTGCCAGGCTGCAGCCATCAGGGACTGACACCCTCTGCCACTCACCGGCAATGCGCTCCAATGCCCAATCGCGGGCCATAATATTAAATAAACACCCTGGTGGTCCAGTGGACCTATCCCCTTGCCTGATCGCGGGCTGTAATATTAAATAAATTCCCTAGTGGTCCAGTGGACCTATCCCCTTGCCCAATTGCGGGCTGTAATAATAAATAAAATCCCTGGTGGTCCAGCGGTACCTGCCCCCTCCAACCCTCCACCCATTCCGCCACCCTGCTCCCCCCCAATCAGTGGTGGGAGGCAGCTCCCACCATAAGCCGCCCGGCCTTGGCCGACTGACAGCATACAGTTCTGCTGTATGCCCATTGATCTGGCGTGGGCCAATGGGTGTACGAACTGTCGTACTACACAGTCCCAATGAATGGATCCATTCACATATCGACTCGTGTAGTACAGTATGGTCTGCAACACCCATTGGCCCACACTGTGGACCAATGGGCGCATGCCGCATTCGTATGCTGTCAGTCAGTGGGCGGCGCGGTGGCTTGCGGGTGGGGGAGCTGCCACCTGCTGCTGACCCGGGGGGGAGCGGGGTGGTGGGAATGGGTGTGCGGGTTGGGAGGGGGGTACGGGTACTGCTGGACCACCAGGGATTTTATTTAATGTTACAGCCCACGATCGGGCAAGGGGATAGGTCCACTGGACCACCAGGGATTTTAGTTATTGTTACAGCCCGTGATCGGGCAGGGGAATGGGTCCACTGGACCACCAGGGAGTTTCTTAACTAATGCTGCCCACGATCAGGGAGGGAGTTAGGTCCACTGGACCACCAGGGATTCTATTATCTAAAACAGCCCATGATTGGGCGTGGGGGGGCATGACGCTGACAGACCCTGGCTCTGGAGCTCAGGTGGCCACCCACAGCTGGCGGCTACCGTGTTGCGCCCTGCAATATGGCAGCTCACCTGTGGGTGGCCAGCTGTTGCTCCTTTTCTTTATGGCTCAACTGTGTGCAGCGCAAGTAGGGGTTGCACCTGCATCTGCTCAGCACATCCCAGGCTGACTATCGGGATGTGCAGAATATGCATGGACAAGCCCCCCCTTACTTGCACCACATACATTACTGTTGCGCCCCGGTGTATCGGGATTTGTGCAGCACACGATCCCTTTGAATATCGCTATTAACATCAGTGGTTGAGTGATTTGCGCCCATGCAGTCCCTTTGAATATCCCACCCACTGTCTAGAAGCAATTACAAAAGCTTTCTCTGTTTTGCTCATTTTAAAGTGTTTTTTACTTATTGGGACAGTACTTCCCCATGGCTACACCCAGGCAGACAAGAGCCTAGCAGTGCACCTTTACTAGGGAACAAAAAACAAACTTTCAGGACAGATTCAGTTTTACCTGTGCTCGTGAATCTGCTGGTCCACAGAAGCTTCCACTTCACAGGTGGAGGCAAGTCTAACAATTGAAGGGGAACAGCAGTGTTGCTAGGGGCTGAAATTACCAACTCCCTTGGCTTGTTTCTGCTGTTTGTAAAACTACATAATTTTTTTCTTTCTAACATAGAAACATAGAAACATAGAATTTGACGGCAGATAAGGACCGTTTGGCCCACCCAGTCTGCCCATTTCCCTACCTAGTGGATAAGCTGCAGATCCTAGTTAACCAGCAGCCTACTTCTTCCTACCCCCACCCTTTAGATTTGCCTTATGACTGTCCCATGCATGCTTGAATTCCACCACTGTTTTTGACTCCACAACCTCCCCCAGAAGGCCGTTCCATGCATCCACAACCCTCTCTGTGAAAAAATACTTCCTTAATTTACCTCTGAGCCGCCCGCCCCCCTCATCTTCAAATTGTGCCCCCTTGTTCTTGCACACCTCTTTTTTGAAAGAGGCTACCTCTTGGACTTTGTTGATTCCTTGAGGAACTTGAAAGTTTCTATCATGTCCCCTCTCCTCCTTTCCTCGAGGCTATACATATTAAGCTCCTTAAGTCTCTCTTCATATGTCTTCCGTGCAGACCCTGCACCATTTTAGTTGCCCTCCTCTGGACAGCTTCCATCCTGTCTATGTCTTTGCGGAGATTGGGTCTCCAGAACTGCACGCAGTACTCCAGATGGGGTCTCACCAGCTGTCTGTACAGAGGGATAATAACTTCCTGTTTTCTACTGGTGATGCCTCTCCCTATGCATCCCAGTATCCCCCAGCCCTCCTTGCTGCCCTCTCACATTGCTTGCCCACCTTTAGGTCATCTGATATGACTACCCCCAGGTCCCTTTCTGTTTTTGTTGTTGTTAGTATCTCACCCCCCATTGTGTACTCTTCCCCTGGGTTTTTGTTTCCCAGGTGCATTACCTTGCACTTCTTAGCATTGAATCTAAGCTGCCATACATTTGACCATTCCTCTAACCTTGCCAAGTCCCTTCTCATCCTTTCCACCCCACCTTGTGCATCAACTCTGTTGCAGATCTTTGTGTCATCTGCAAAGAGACATACTTTTCCTTCCAGTCCCTCTGCAATGTCGCTTATAAAGACATTGAAGAGGACTGGTACTAATACTGAACCCTGCAGTACCCCACTAGTAACCCCCCTTTCTTCAGAGTGGACTCCATTTACTATTACTCTCTGTGTCCTGTTCTCCAGCCAATTCTTTACCCAGGCTGTCATCTTGGGACCCACTCCCAGGCTGGCTAACTTGTATATTAATCTTTTGTGTGAAACTGTGTCAAATGCCTTGCTAAAGTCTAGGTAGGCCATGTCCACAGCCCTCCCTGATCTACTACTTTGGTCACCCAGTCAAAGAAATCTATCAGATTTGTCTGGCATGACCTTCCGCCAGAATCCATGCTGCCTTGGGTCCTGTGCCCCTCTGGCCTCTAGATACTCGACAATTCTTTCCTTCAGAAGTGATTCCATCATTTTCCCTACCACTGAGGTTAAACTAACAGGTCTGTAGTTTCCTGCTTCTGCCTTGCTCCCACTTTTGTGAAGGGGAATCACATCTGCCCTCCTCAGTCCTCGGGTACCACCCCATCCTCCCATGATTTGTTAAAGAGGGTAGTCAGTCATGTCACTAGTTCTACCCTTAGTTCTTTTAGAATTCTGGGATGAATCCCATCAGGCCCCATTGCTTTGTCCACCTTCAGTTTTAAGAGTTCTTTCAGAACCCTTTCTTCTGTAAATGGGCTGGTATCAACTTCTATATCCAGAGTGCTTCTACTGTTTGTTTTAGGTACCTCCCCCTCTTCCTTTGTAAATACTGAGCAAAAATATTTGTTTAGTATCTATGCCTTTTCACATGCACCTCTGCCCACCCTCCCTCCCTTTATTAAGCTCTCACTATCCCTCCCTTGGTCTTCCTTCGCTCCCTGATGTACCTATAAAAGGTTTTATCCCCCTTCTTAACTGAGTTGGCTATCTTTTCCTCGGTTTGGGCCTTTGCTGTTCTCTGTCCTGCTCCTTCTGTGATTCCTTGTACTTCTTGAATGCTTTCTTTTTCTCTTGAACTTTCACTGCTACTTCCTTTGAGAACCATAGTGGTTTCTTACATCGTTTCATTTTATTTGCTTCACACAAAGGCTTGTTACCTCTGTGATGGCAGTTTTTATTATTCCCCATTGTTCTTCCACCCCTCCTTCCTGCCCATTTGCTAGTGCATTCCTTAGGCACTCACCCATTTGCAAAGTCAGCCCTCCTAAAGTCCAGTACTTTTGCCTTTGTATGGCTTGACTCTATTGCTGTGTTTAATGTGAACCAAACTGTTCGATGGTCACTAGTTCCCAGATGGCTACCCACTTCTACATCTGTGATCCTCTCTTCATCTCCATTTGAGAGAACCAGGTCTAAGATTGCTCCCTCTCGAGTGGGCTCCAATACTAGTTGTCTAAGGCATGCCCCCGTAGGGCATCTAGAATAACCCCACTCATCGAAGTGGCTGCTGTAACTGCACTCCAGTTAACATCTGGCATATTCAGATCACCCATTAGCAATATGTCCCCTTTTTCTGCCATTCTAAGTATACTTTCTATCATTTCCTTGTCCATTTCTTCCCCCTGAGTTCTTTAAAACAAAATGAATCAAACTAAAAGAAAAAGATAGGGCATACAAATTAGGGCAAACATGGACTGTACTGTCTAAAGGGGAAACCTCACTCAAACAGAAACCTTTACATAGTAGCTGTGCGATGCTGTGATCGTGCGCTGGATCATGCAGGTCCGCTAGCGGGAGCTGCCATTACACAAAGGGGATTTAAACAAGTGCTAGCAAAAATAAAGATGTACTTAATAACATTATGTCCCACAAATACAGTGGAGACCTGGCACTTTAGTAGTATGGCAGCAAGGATACCCACAGGGAACTCGGGGAGAGAGAGAGCAATGAAGAAAGGAAAAGAAATACATAGGAAAGAAATTAAAGACTGTAGGTGGCCATCCTACAGGGGAAATTAAAGAACAGAATAGTAGAGGTGCTGTTTCGCAACAGACTAAAGTAAGAGAATCACTCTGCTCAATCCCACACGGGGGGGGGGCCCAATGCTACAGCATGGTACACAATGGAAGTGGAGCAGTTGCCTCAGTTCCCCCTCAGGGCATTAGCTACGGGCAAAATTCCCTGATCAGTCCTCAGCAAAATCACAAACTCCTGGACTAGACACATATTCACAACCCCGCTTACTTTGAGACGCCAGACAGGCACCCCAAATGAGTAAGGACTCCTTTCCTTGATCATATTTCACGCGGAATTTCAGCCCCCAGCATTAGATAGGGGATATGCCTTCTGGGACTCAAGAGGTTTAGTCTGTTTTTCACAAATAACACAACGGGGAACCTGTATGAGTTACATACCAACATACGAAAATTGCCAGCAGCAAAAGGCCATCATGGTCCATCTAGGCTGCTCGTAAAAGTAGATAGCTCCCTATGCAGCAGCTGCTCCACCCCCTTCCCTCCCTTTACCCTCCCCTTTGCCCTGTCCCACTCCTTCTTGAAGCATTCCACTGTGGTACATGCCACCACTTCAGCTGATAGTGCCTTCCACTTTGCCACCACCCTCTCCATAAAGAAATGCCTCCTCACCTCGCTCTTGAATTTACCCCCCCTCCAATCTTATGTCATGGCCCCTACTGTCTCTCCCCACCCTCCTCCTGAATAGACCCTCTGTGTCCGTTTTGATTATCCCTTTCATCTATTTGAAGGTTTCAATCATATCCCCCATCCCATCTCTTCTCCTCCAGTGTGTGCATGTTCAGCTGTCTTAGTCTGACCTCATATGGCAATTCCCCCAGGCCCAGAATCATCCTCGTTGCTGTACGCTGCACCCCCTCCAGCAGCTTAATGTCCCTTTGTAGGTACAGGCACCAGTACTGCATGCAGTATTCCAGGTGGGGTCTAACCAACGATCTGTATAATAGTAGAATAACCTCCCTTTTCTTGAGGTAATGCCCCTCGTAATGCACCCCAGCATTTTGTTGGCCATTGCTGCTGCCTTTCTGCATTGTGTGGAATTATTCATTGCTCACGTGATGAGCACCCCCAGATCTTTCTCCTCTTCTGGTACCTCCAGGTGCACTCCCCCCAGATGATAGCTTCTCCTCGGATTTTTTTGTTCCGAAGAGCAGCAACTTGCATTTTTTTGCATTGAACCCCAGCTGCCATCTGTCAGACTATGCCTCCAGCCTTGCCAGATCCTCCTGTAGCCCCTGCCAACCCCCACCCCTGGTCATCCACCACAGCTCCCATCTTAGTGTCATCTGCAAATAGACTGATTTTGCTGCTGATCCCTTCTGAGATGTCCGCAATAAATATGCCAAATAGTACTGGGACCAAAACCGAACACTGTGGAACACCACTTGTCACAGTCTTAGGGGATGACTATTCGCCACCTACCACCACTCTCTGCTGCCTATCTTTTAGCCAGTTCTCCACCCACCCCACCAGTTTTTCTCTCGCTCCTGTGCCCTGTAGCTTGATTCCAAGTCTCTCATGTGGTACTGAATCAAAGGCCTTACTGAAGTCTAGGTACAGGACATCCACTGCATGGCCCCTGTCAATCTGGCTAGTCACCCAGTCATAGTATTCCACCAGGTTGGTCTGGCATGACCTGCCCTTAATGAAGCCATGTTGCCTTCCATCCCACACTCCATTCACCTCCAGTAGTGCCACTAGCCTATCCTTTAGGATGGTCTCCATTAGCTTCCCCACTATGGACATTAGACTTACTGGCCTATAGTACACTGGTTCGTCCCTGGATCCACTCTTGTGGAGGGGAACCACATGAGCCAGTGTCCAGTCCTTCGGTATGCATCCTGTGTCTAGAGATGAATTAAATAAGTCTGCCAAGGGTCCTGCCAGGACCTCTGCCAGCTCCTTCAGCACTCTCGGATGTACTCCATCCAGTCCCGGAGCCTTGTCTACCCTCAATGCCCTTAACCCCTCCAGCAATCTCCCCACTGTGATTTTACCATCCATCACCCCCCATCTGTTTATATCCTCCCTCCTACTATGGGTAGCGCCCCTTCCTTTTCTTTCGTAAAGACTGAACAGAAGTAGTCGTTGAGCATGTCTGCCTTTTCACCCCCTTCTTCCACCCACCCCCCTTCTTAATTCTTACAATTTGGTCCTTACAGCTTCTTTTCTCCCTGACGGACCTAAAGAAGTCTTTCTCTCCTTTTTTTATGCCCTACGCCAGCCTGAGTTCCCTTGCTGCCTTGGCTGCCCTTACCCCTCTGGTCACTTCCTTCGCTTCTTTCAGGTATTCCTCCCTATCGTCCTCCCTCCCTGATTTTCTGTATCTCCTGTAAGCTGCCCTTTTTTTCCTCACCCTATCTAGCACCCCTTTACTTATGTAGCTGGGTTTATTCCCCCAGCCTTCTTAGTCTGGGCCCTGCTGCAAGTTTCTGTTGCTTCTGCTATCCCCTGTCTTACCAGTTCCCACCTTTGCTGTGTGTCCATACCCAGTTTGAATTTTGCACAGGAACCTCTGTACCACTTTCCTCATCATCTTAAAGTTGGCATTCCTGAAATCCAGCACCGTTGTACCAGATGCCATCCTCTTCTTAGCCATCTGTAACTGGAACCATACTGTCTGGTGGTCACTCCCCCTCCCAGGTTCCTCCCCCCTTACATCCCTCACCTACTCCCTGTTCATCAGTACAAGGTTAAGGGTGTTACTTTCCCTAGTTGGTTCCCTGACCAACTGTACTAGAAAGCTTTCCTGGAAGGCATCCAGCATTACGTGTTCCCTTCTGCGCTTTGTGGTAGGTGTGTCCCACTCCACCCCTAGCAGGTTGAAGTCCCCTATCACCACCACCACCCCCTTCCCACAGTTCCTCCTGATCTGTTCTGCCAGTACCCTGTCCATCCCTTCAGTTTGAAAGAGTGGCCCGTCCACCATCCCCAGTCTTAGTGATCTAGTTATGTGATCCTGTAGTTGCACCCACAGTGCTTCTGTATCTCTCTCGTCTCTCATCTCTCTCGCACATTTTAATCCCTCCTTTACATACAGCGCCACCCCCCTCTCCCTTCCCATTTTCCCTATACTTCCGGTGTAATCTGTACCCTGGAACCATCATGTCCCAGTCTTGGATTTGGGTAGCCCATATCTCAGTTATAGCCTCCAAGTCCAGGCCCCCCTTCTCCAAGAGAGTCTGTAGTTCCACCCCCTTATTCCCCAGACTCCTAGCATTTAGTGTTACCACCCTCCAACCCTTGTCTCTACCCTCCCCGGCCTCTCTCCCCTTATGTCTGCTCTCTTAGTAGTTGCCTTCCTCCTTACCTTGCTATCACGAGGGTAAGCCCATTTGGTTTCACATCACTAGGCCTTTGAACATCACTATCCCTCCTGCTACCACCCCTCTCCTAGTTTAAATGCTCCTTAATGTGCTCCTCTTTTCTTGCCTTCAGTACATTTTTTCCTTCCTCATTTAGGTACAGTCTATATTTTACATACAGACTGCTGTTCTCCCAGGTTCCTCCCCACCCTCATACCAGCCCATACCCCTTTTCCTGACTCCAGGTCCCCAGCCATTCATTAAACTCTTGAATTCTCCCTTTTCTTGCCATGCTTGCCCTGGGAAGGGGAAGTACCTCTGAGAAGGTGACAGATCTGCCCGCTTCCTCACACAGAGGTTCCAGTTCCTCAGACCTCCTCTTTACCTCCCTACCATCCCATCAACCAGGTCATTCATCCCCAGGTGTATGATTAGGTGAGGCCTTCCCCGACCCCTGCTTGCATATCTTAGCATGGATTGCCTCACCCTTTCTGCCTTCATTCCTGGCATGGCTTCCACCCAAATTCTACTGTGCCTCTCCTCTTTGCTTCCCCACCTGATCCTTCTTAGTATTGAGCCTCCCAACACCAAGACACCTCCCTTCTTCCCCTCCCCATCCTCCCCTTCTCCTCTCCCTCTTCCTCCTGCACAATGTTCCCTCCTATTGTCTCTGTTTCTACCCCTGTGTTCTCTGCTGTACACAACCCTTTTTGCCCTAGTTCACCTAT
The DNA here is from genome assembly GCA_016271365.2 of Neoceratodus forsteri. NCBI lineage: Eukaryota > Metazoa > Chordata > Ceratodontiformes > Ceratodontidae > Neoceratodus > Neoceratodus forsteri. The sequence goes on from CM028138.1 coordinate 429,268,035, forward strand.
TTCTCCATCTCCCTCCTCAGTTGTTTTGTTCTTTGTACAGATGGACTGCGCTTCTCCTTCCTCCTTCCCCTCCTTTGACTCCCCTGTTAGAGGTCTTCCTCATCTGAGCTCCCAGCATTACCAACTCCATGTACTCCTTCTACTATTCTCCTTGCACGTTTGTCTCCCGTACCTGTGTCACCCCCACTGCCCCCTTGTCCTGACCACCCCATCCCTCTTATTCCTTCCATCTTTTTTTCCTTGATGTCTTTTGTGCTTTCCACATTCCCTTCTCCTCCAACTTAATATGCCCCTTCATCATCTTTGACACTTCCCCCTTAGCCTTAATACTTCCTTCTTTATAGCCTCCCCAGCCTTATACAGATGGGGCACCCCCCATCCTCCACAGGGTGTCCATGAATACTGCCAATCCACCCCACGATCCTTCCTCCCCCGTGACTTCTCCCCCACTTTCCGGATTCCTTTGCCCCCCCCTCCCCTCCACTGACCCTCATTCTGGCCTGCCCCACTACCTTGTCCCCTTCCCAGGCTGCCCCAAGCCATTGCCATTGCCCCATTACCCCTTCCTATTCTTTGTTCCCTCTGCTCCATTCTCCCTCTCGCAGTTCCTCTTCTTTCTATCATGACCCTGTCTGTTGGCAGCACTATTTCCCAGCTCCTCAAGTTTTCATCAACTCCAACAAAAATATGGCCTATGGAGGGAATACCACTTTAAATTTCTGCTGGTCAGGAATTTCATTTCACAAGATCCACATCAGACTCAAATCCAGAGGCCCCAAACAGAGTTGGAAGATTTATTCTACTGGTGGGTATGGCTGTCAGCAAAGATGAAACCCATATCACAACTCTACAGACTCATGGTGGACATTGCCCCCCCCCCCCCACATATCGGAGAGGATATGTCAGTCGTGGGACGTGGAGACAGGACATCCAATCCCTCAATCCAGCTGGCTTAGGTTGAGGAAGGGCTGGGCAGTCACTTCCGCTCCCTCCTGGACAGAGTTTTAATTTATTTAACCAGGAGAAACACACTAAGCTGAAAGCTTGTTTACAGGTGCGACCTGGGAGCACAAGGAAGTTAAGTGACTTGCTGAGGGTCACACAGTTTGCAAGTGGGGCTATGGAATTCAAACCCAGGTCTCCAGGTTTGCAGCTCAGAGCCTTAAACCACTGCGCTATACTGCCTCCAAAATGTAGTTGGAAGTTTAGTTGGGAGTTGAATTGGAAGATTTTAACAAGATTCTTCCTCACCCCTACCCGAATGAAACATTTTGAGTCCACTAACACTGATAAGTGTTGGAGACTTTGTGGAGATGTAGGCTCCCACTGGCATATTTTCTGGGGTTGCCTGAAAATAGTGCCCTTCTTGCAACAAGTACATGAGCAAATCTAAACCATCTTGGGGTTCCCATACCCTTTTACCTTTCAGGCACTGATCTTGGCCCTGGGTGGTAGTCTGGAGGGGTCAGGGGGGTGACACAAGCTGTACAATGTATTGAGGCTGGCAGCTCTGAAATGTATTACTATCAACTAACTATCACCGGAACCCCCAACCCTGGCAGTGTGGATACAAAGGGTGGAGGAACTGGAGACCATGGAGAAGCTTACAGCCTCACTTCACCTCAAAACAGAAAAGTTTCTGGAGATATGGAGACCCTGGCATGTGAGGAAGCAGGAGGAGGAGGAGGGTAGAGAGCGCAATGCAGATCGTACTTGAAGTCTGGGGAGTCCCCCTATCCTGGGCAAGAGACGGCAGTAATCCTTCTCAGTTCCCCTATCACGGCCCTGGAATCAGGTCATTTTGGCCTGCACACAGGGGAGGAGGGAGCAGGAGTTTGGATTAAACAACCAGCCAATAAGCACCCAAATGCCCCAGATACATCAAATCATATTCAGAAAAATAAACGGCCCACCTAAATGTTTAATGACACACATGGTATTGTTAGTTTCTTGTTTTAAAAAAAATATTTTATTTGGTTTCTTTTTAAAATAACTCCTATAGTGAACAGTGGTCATCTTATAATTTGAAATAAGGTTAACCACATGGGAGGATAACATTTGATTAACCCCCAGAGCCATGCATTGTTGTATTTCAGACTTTAAAGAGTTTATGGCTCGGGTTAGAAGAAATTTTATTAGTTATAGTATTGGACTATAAACAAATGACACAGCCGGACAGTTCTCTTTATGATACCCAGGACTGAAATCAACCATCTTACACTTCAAGGCTCCCGAGGAGACAAAAATGACTGTGTAGAGTCCCTCATGGTAGCCAGTACACCAGTGGATCTACTATTGAAGAATTATCCCTGGAAATGTAAAAGAGAGAAGGCAAAATCAACCACATAGTCTGGATAGAAATGGCATATGTCTGCAGCTCTATCTGTATCTGATTGTATGCCTTATTGGTGTAATGTTTGAAAATATTGTAAGAGAAAAATAAAGATCAAGTTATAAAAAAAAAGAAATTAAACATTATTCCATACAGTTAAACTAAACATAAAGAATTATATTTAAACACAAAAGTATTTTGAAAATGTGGTTTTGATAACCTTTTAAGATTCACCTATATAATTGCTCTATTTAAATTGAAGTTGTAAAATGTTCATATGGCTTAAAGCTGTCACTGTCAGTTAAATTTAGAAAAATCCACATGTATGTACATAAGCATACAGGCATGTTTAGCATATTTACAGTTTGTACAAGAAAAGAAAACATTTACACATTGTGTTAATCAAAAAGAAATATAGACATACTGTAACAATTAACAGACATAGGGCCAGATATTCAAAACTTTGCCCCGGGGCTAAATTAACACTGCCCGGCGGGCAAACTTAGCCTAGAGCAAAAAGCAAGCTATATTCAAAAGGAATAGCCCGGTGCAAAACCAGCTGAATATAGCAAGCAAAGGAAGCCGGGCAAACAGGGCCAGGCATGCAGGGCAAAAATTGCCCAGGAATAAGACAGCACTGAATATAGCAACAGGGAAGTGCACACTGCAACTGCAGCTCATTAGACTCTGTAGCAAGCCAGTGTTGCAGGTGGAGAACATTGTGTATGATTGTGCAGAGATGTCTCCCACCTACTGCAAACAACATTGTATGTCGCACACTGCAGAACTGTGCTATGCTGAAGTGAGGTTTGCCTGGTGCTAACCTGATTGCACAGTGCTAACACATTAGTCTAGTGCAAACTGGTTAGCCCGGGGCAAACGGGAGCTATATTCAAAGCTCCCATGCAAATGAGCCTACTTAGGTAATCCGTGGGCAAACAGGCACATTTCGACACTGTCCATCACCACCTGCTGCTTATGCAACTTCTGAAAGCTGGGCTCTGTCCCAACTCCACTGTCTGGTTCAAAAGTTACTTGGAGAACCGGTCTCAAAGAGTAAAAATTGCAGATGTCCTCTCTGATACTATGCCTGTTCGCTCAGGTGTCCCCCAGGGATCCATTCTGGCCCCCCTACTATTCAGCTTGTTCCTGAACTCCCTTCCAAATTCTTGCTCCGAAAAAAATTATCCTATATGCAGATGATGCTGTAGTTCTTGACTCCCACAAGAATCCTAAGCCTCTACAAGACAACCTTCAGCTTGGCTTCACATCTGTGGAAAATTGGTTCTCAAACCACAACCTGGTCCTCAATAATAAGAAAACAAAATCTATTATGTTCAGCAGCTCTTATAACAAGCATAAGCTGCATCCCCTATCCATCAAAACCAGTCATGGAGTCACCCTGGAACAGGTTCAGGCGTTTAAGTACCTTGGGATCACTCTAGACCCTCATCTAACCTACAGTGCCCACATTGACTCTATAGCCAAAGCAGCAAATACTCGCCTTGGCCTTCTCTTCTGGCACAGGCAACATCTTACCCCAGAAGCCCTGAGTGTCACTGTTCAGAGCTCTGTTGTCTCCATTATTCACTATGGGCTTATCATCTATGGCTGTGCCTCCACTATCGCTCTTAGATGCATATCCTCCTCCTTCAACAAGGCCTGCTGACTTCTCACTGGATCCCACCACCTCCTTACACATACATGTGACCTCTAAGCACAAACTGGATGGCTACAACTCACCAATCGGATAAAGTACCTAACCTGCACCATGGTGAAGAAAATAACTATGGGCCTTGTGCCCCACGGAGTGTGTGCACTCCTGCACCCTAGCAATAACCCCCGCTCTAGTAGGGGGTCTGAATTACAGCTCTTGCAGGTTCCACGTTGTCGTACCTCACAAGGTCAAAGATCTTTTGCCTACAGGGTGACTAGCTGGCTAAATAGTCTAAACAGTTACATCTCCTCCACTCCTACCCTTGGTACATTTAAAACAAGGCTCCGCCTCTCACTGCCTCCAGCTGCTGCAACTGCCTCAACTAGCTGATCCCGTGAATATTTCTCTAACCTTATGCAGTTCTCTCTCCTATAACCTCTTGGTTACCCTGTAGGACACACTTCCCCATGTTATGACTATGACAATGCCTCTGGCTGCGCTCCTCTTCTTTAGCTTACTGCCCCTCCACACTCTTCCTCTCGCTTGTCCTCTATCCTCTCTGCACCGCATCTGCTATTTCCTTGTAACCTAGCCTCCAAAACTAGTTTTGTTTCTCGGATGCTTTGTAACTCTGTTTTACTTGCACTGTTGTAATCTTGTCCTATGTATTGAATTTGTAATCTGACTTATATGTCTTATGTTTTGAATTGTAACCTGATGTGGAACCTTTGTACTTGAGCCCTGGCTCAAAGGTATTGAAATCCTAGACCTAATAAATAAATAAAATAATAAGTAAACATTTGCATCTCATCATGTAATGCTTAGCATACATTACCATGCAGTTTGCCCAGTGCTACTGCATGGTGAACGCAGCTCCACCTTTTGGTCAGAATGGAAGTACAGGCTGGATGCTGCAGGCCAAGGCATGACCACAGCATCCCTTGTTGGTTGGTTGGTTGGAATGGTCTACAGAGCAATATAGCCATACACACACACACACACACACGGCGGTCGCCGCAGAAGAAAAGCCGCACTCCTCCAGGAGTTACTGTTGACAGGGGCCGCCCGCTGCACGCTCGCCCAGGAAGGGAACCAGGAGCCCGGCCGCTCACTGGTACCTTGTACCGCTAAAGGCGCTAAAGCCATAAGGACTTCTCCAAGCCCACCGGGGCTTCAGACCTGCTCCTCCCAGGACCCGTGGAACCTCCACCGCACCCAAGGAAGCCTCAGGGATCACCGCTTACCCGGCAGTCCCCTCAGAAGAAAAGCCGCACTCCTCCAGGAGTTACTGTTGACAAGGGGGCACCGCTGCCACCTTCATGGGAAGGGAACCAGGGCCAAGCCGCTCACTGGTACCTTGTACCCATAAAGGCGCTAAAGCCGTAAGATCGTATCACCACTTTCTCCCACCGCTCTTCTCCAGGGTTGGTGGCACTAGCTGGTTCCACCCTTCACTGAAAGTGGCTGTTTTCAACTTGCAAACTGGACTTTGGACTGCCTGAACATGCTCTGGGACTGTGAACGCCGTCTATCGTGGCGAGCAATCCGCTCTCCCTGCGAGCGGCGAGCCTTTTATGGCTGGTGTTACAGCTCCTCCAGTGTACACTCAGCTGGTGTTACAGCTCCTCCGGTGTACACGCGTCCTGCTGGCGCTTCGCGCTGGCTCCCCACCCACCCCCACCTCACCCACCCTGGTCGACCCTTTAGCTTTATAGGCTTTTGGTGGTCATATAACTAAGTGTCCACTTTTCCATTGGCTCCTTATACTCTCTAACCACTGGGGGCGTTAGTCCTACTCACTGCCAGAAAGCCCTTGCCTACAGTTCCCTAGAAGCTGCCCTGCCTGGTCGCGGTCCCTTTCAGCTATCGAACTCAATCCCACTCCACTTCTCCACCTTGCTCGATCCCTTCTGCATTACTGAATCCCTGCTTCACCCTCTAACCTACTCCCTACTCCCTAACTTGCCTGCTACTCTTTTTTAACAAAACTCCATCTCCATTAAGCTCTATCATGTTCCTCCTCCATGAGGGTATGCCACCACCGTGTGGTAGATTAAAGGTACTAACCCCTATTATCTACCTTCTTTTCCTGTTCTGCCTAAACTATACCTCTCTGTCTCTACCTCAGGTCATACACCACAACCCCGCCCCTCGCTCAATGATTTTAGTTTTTCAAACCTACTCCTTACCAAACAATATGCCAAACCCACCTTACATTACCTTTTACTCAAGAATGGATGCACGTATCTCATCCTCATTACCTACCATCAGAATAGGAAGAAACCGGTATCTACCAATACCCTATACAGACTTCAGCTTAAATTCTAGCCTCTTTCTGCTACTACTAGCAGGTGACGTGGAACCTAATCCTGGCCCCCAACAGCACCCAGATCAACTCTCCTGGCAAATCTAAAAAAGTTCTAGTTATTGCACATATGAATATTAGAAGTCTTCTGGGACATATGGCCGAACTTGAGGCTTGGATCAAAGTAGTTGGACCGGACATTCTATGCCTCACGGAAACATGGTTTAAACCTCGCATCCAGGATGCCCAGTGTCATTTACCTGGATACACTATCATCCGACAGGACAGGCCCGGGTCAAAACGGGTTGGGGGTGTTGCCATTTACCATAAAAACCACCTCACCATTAAGCTGGTTCCTGTCCACAACCCTCAACGGATCTGTGAGTCTATACACGCTATCCTGTCCCTAGGTGCTAAAAATCTGCACATAATCTGTCTCTACAATCCGCCCACCAGAGGGGTGGAGAGTTTCCATGAACTGCTCCAGCAAACTTCACAAACTATAAATATGAGCGAAACCATCATACTTGGGGATGTAAACCTAAACTGGCTGGGCCCCTCCCATAGCTCCCTTGCATCTCTAGTCCAAGGTCTCAACTTCCACCAGCTCATCACTGAGAACACCAGGATGATAAACTCCCAATCAGGTACGCTGATAGACTGGATTCTCACAAACAGACCTGACCGTATGACAAAGGCAGGTATCCTGGCTGATGCTATAACTGACCACTCGCCCACTATCTGCCACTGGTGCGCCAGTCCAACACCTTCTCCTCAGTCCCGCCTGGTCACATTTACCAACTTTGCTCACCTGGATCTAAATGCCTTTCTCCTAGACGTATCCTGCATTGACTGGTCCGAAATCTACCATGCAACAAAAGTGGAAGATGCCCTAAACGTGTTCCTAACCAGGTTCAGCGATGTACAGAATAGGCATGCACCGAAAGTGCAGAGAAGGGTCAGGGGTCATCAAACGAGATGGCTCCACAAAGACCTTCTCCGACAACTCAGAACCAGGGATAAACTGTGGAAACTCTTCAAAAGCACCGGTCTGCCCAGGGACCATGCTATCTATAACAACATAGAAACTCCTGTAAAAAGCAAATAAGGCTAGCAAAAAGCAAATACTGCCAGAACCTACTAGCCAGCTCAGCCCATGATCCCCGCAAATTCTGGGGTCACATCAAAACCTTCCTGGGTACACCGCAATCCGTAACCCCTTCGGAAATGATTCTAGATGGTATCCACGGTAATGACTCCCTTACCATTGCAACTGCTTTCAATAAGATGTTCTCTGATCTGTTCCATTACACATCTACACTTCCACCTGCATCTGTGGCATCTCAGCCCTCTGCAACTGGTGCACTGGCTGACCCACCAATCAATAATCCTGTGCCTGAAACAACCAAGCCCTTCTACTTCAAAGCTGTGTCCGAATCGCAAGTCTTTAATCTACTAAACACCATATCTGACACCACCAGCCTGGGATCCGACTTACTGGAACCACGCCTTCTAAAGGCAGCTGCTCATCTCATCTCCTATCCACTAGCCAAGGTGTTCACCCTATCCCTCTCCAATGGTACCTTTCCTGACATCTGGAAATCCGCAAGAATTACCCCATCTTCAAAAAGAGGGAAACAAGAGTGATATCTCAAATTATAGACCAATAGCGATTCTCTCGGTCCTCAGCAAAATCCTAGAAATACTTGTAGCCACTCAGACCATTGAGTTCCTTGAAACCTCAAACTTGTTATGTGCAGCACAACATGGTTTCAGGAAAAACCACAGCACCACAACTGCACTAGCTAAATCTACCTCAGACACTCTCACAAACATGGACAAAAGTCAGCTTACTGGTGCTATCTTCATCGACCTCACCAAGGCTTTCGACCTCGTGGATCACCCCTTACTCCTGTCCACCCTCCAAGAATTTGGCTTCTCACCTCCCGTCACAAGCTGGTTCAGAAGCTACTTAACAAATAGGACCCAAGCTGTCAAACTTAACTCCGCAATCTCTGACTGTACCACTATCAACATTGGAGTGCCACAAGGCTCAATACTGGGCCCTCTCCTATTCTCATTATTTATTAACAACCTGCCAAGCTGCATTGTGTCCTGGGCCTCTCTTCTCTACGCAGATGACCTGGTTATCTCCTCTAGTTCTGATAATGTTGACCAACTTAACGCGACATTCACCTCTGCTTTCCACACTGCTCAACACTGGCTAAACTCCCATCGCCTTATCCTGAACTCCAGCAAAACCAAAGCAATGCTACTGGGCACTGCCCACAAGACAAGGTCCTGCTCTCCTTTAAAAATCCTGGACCTAGATGGGACCCCCTGAGGAAGTCAGCACTTTCCACTATCTTGGCATCCTACTAGATCAATCCCTGGATCTAAACCTGCACATTCAAGAAACCTGTAAATCTGTGAACTGCAAACTGGGAGCTGCCTACAGAACCAGCTATATGCTTACACCTGCTGCCAAGTTGACATTGCCAGGGCTCCTCCTGCCCTCTTACCTACTGTGCTCCCATCCTGACCATGGCGATAATCTACCTTACAAAATGGGATGTCACCTTCAACAATGTATGCCGATATGCTTCAAAGGCCCCTTGGCTCAAGCATCACTGCCAATTGTATAGAGACCTTGGCTGGCTCTCTCCCTCCGCCACCAGACTTTACTTTCTGGGCTGCCTCTGTGGCTCCATCCTTAGACTTGACAGACCGGCATCCCTAACTGAACTGCTTCAGCCTGCCTTCTCTCCACGTGAGCTGAGATCATCAGATAAATCCCTCCTGAAAGTACCCCGCTCGTACCTCAAAAAGGGTCTGGTGCGTTCCGGGTACTGCCCAACCCTCCCCTCCTTAATTGGAGCCTCTGTGCCTGCCTTATTTATTCCCTTCATGTATTTAAGGGTTTCAATCATGTTCCCCCATCCCTCCTCTCCTCCAGGGAGTACATGTTCAACTCCCTTAGCCTACTCTCATAGGGCAAGTCCCCTAGCCCCTGGATAATTTTTGTTGCTCTGCATTGCACCACTTCCAGTAACCTAATGTCCTTCTTCAGGTATGGATGCTAGAATTGCACGCAGTACTCCAGGTGTGGTCTAACCAATGACCCATATAGCGGCAGGATCACCTCCCCCTCCTGGAGAATAGGCCTCTGGCAATACAACCCAGCATCCTGTTAGCCTTTGTACACTATGTGGAGTTGCTCATTGCTCCCGTTATGATCACCCCCAGATCCTTCTCCTCCTCAGTTTTCCCCTCTAGCTGGTAGCTCCTCCTTGAGTTTCATGCTCCGAAATATAGCACCTTGCATATCTTGGCATTGATCCCAGCTGCCAAGTATCCGACCAGTTCTCCAATATTGCCAGATCCTCTTGCAACTCCTGCCACCCCTTCAAGTGATCCACTGCTGCTCCCATCTTGGTGTCATCTGCAAACAGACTGATCTTGCTCTTGATGTCTATTGAGACGTCTGCTATGAAAATCCCAAACAACACCGGCCCCAGTACAGAGCCCTTTGGCACTCTGTTCGTCACTGCCCTGGGAGATAAGAGCTCCCCTCCCACCACCGCATTCTGCTGTCTCCCTTGCAGCCAGTTGACTATCCATCTCACCATCTTCGCTCCCACCCCTGTGTCTTCCAACTTACTACCTAGCCTCCCATGTGGCGCCAAATCGAATGCCTTACTGAAGTCCAGGTACAGGACATCCACTGCATGGTCCCTGTTTAATTACCTGTTTACCCAGTCATAGTACTCCTCTAGGTTGGTCTGACAGGATCTGCCTGAGACAAACCCATGTTGCCTGCTGTCCTGCAGCTCATTAGCCTCTAGGAGGGAAACCAGCCTCTCCTTCAGGATCGTTTCCATCAGCTTTCCCACGATGGATGTGAGGCTTACTGATCTGTAGTTCCCCAGCTCATCTTTGGGGCTGCTCTTGTAGAGGGGCACGTGTGCCTTCCTCCAGTCCTGCGGAACACTCCTAGACTCCAGGGATGCATTAAACTGGTCTGCCAGGGGTTTTGCCAGGATTTCTGATAGCTCCCTTAGCACACTGGGGTGTATTGCATCCCACCCTGGTGCCTTGTCCACCCTCGGTGCTTTCAAGTCCTCCATTACCCTGCCTACTGGGATTTCCCTGTCTGTCTTCTCCTCATCTCCCGTGCCTACCCCCAACCCCTTGGGTATTACTCCCCCTTTCTCTTTTGTAAATACTCTGCAGAAGTACTCATTTATGCTTCTGCCTTTCTGCCCCTTTATCCACCCACCCCATCCCTTTTTATCCTTACTATTTGGTCCTTGTAGCACTGTTTCTCCCTGATGTACCTGAAGAAGTCCTTCCCTCCGTATTTAATGCCCTGTGCTATCCTGAGTCCCCGGGATGCCTTGGCTGGCCTGACTGCCCTTGTTGCCTCCCTTGACTCCTTCAGGTAATCCTCTCTGTCCTCCCCTTCCCCTGTTCTTTTGTACTGTCTAAAGGTGGCTTTTTTATTTCTTACTTTCTCCATGACTCCTCTGATCACCCAGCTAGGCTTCTTGGCCCTAACCCTCTTACTCTGGACCCTTGTACATGTTGCGGTTGCCTCCTCAATGCCCCATTCAATGACCTCCTACCTCTGATTAGTGTCCATATCTGGACTGATCCTGGCCAGATACCCCTGTACTATTTCCCTCATCCTCCTGAAGTTGTCCCTTCTGAAGTCTAACACCCTTGTTCCCAATACTACTCCCTCCTTCCCCATGTTTAACTAACCTGAACCACACCGAGTGGTGGTCACTCCCTGCCAGTGGCTCCTCCACCATCAGGACCCCTCACAAATTCCCCATTTGCCAGTACTAGGTCAAGGGTATTCCCTAACCTGGTTGGCCAGTTGACCATCTGCAATAGGAAGCTGTAATTAAAGCTGTCCAGAAGTACCTGCTCCCTCCAATTTGTGGTGACTGAGGTGCTCCAATCTACTCCTGGCAGATTGAAGTCCTCCACAATCACCGTACTGCCCCTTCTGCAGGTCCTTCTGATTTGCCCCGGTAGTTCTCTGTCTAACTCCTTAGTCTGAGATGGTGGCCTGTACACCACTTCCATCCTCAGGGTCCTATTTTTGGAGTTAAGGAGCTGCACCCATAATGACTCTGTTGTCTTCTTCCTCTTCCTCCCTGACACACTTCAGACCTTCCTTAATATACAGTGCCACCCCCCTTCTCTTTTACCTTGTCCCTCTGAAATATCCTATACCCTGGTACTGCCAGGTCCCAGTCATGGTAATGGTTGGCCCATGTCTCAGTTATGGCCTCCATATCCACCTCCCCATCTGCCATGAAAGCCTATAGCTCTGCTGTTTTGCTCCCTAGACTCCTAGTGTTCAAGGTTACTACCATCCACCCCAATTCCTTTGCCACTCTCCCTACTTGCCATCCCTTTTTTGCACCTCCTCCTGACCTCTCCCTAAGTCCCCTGCTGCTAGCATGGGGGGGTAAGCTTGTTAGGCTTTCTTGCCTGAGGATCCTGCCAGACTCCTGCCCACTTGCCACCCCCCACTACCAGTTTAAATTCTCATTGTTTGCTAAGTATTTCTCCAATTTCTGTTTCAATACCTTCTTTCCCTCTCCACTTAAGTGAAGCCTGTCCTTGGCAGAGAGATCCTTGTCCTCCCATGTCCTTTCCCACCCTCCCACCAGCTCATACCCTTTAGATGGACACCACTCCCTTAGCCATGTGTTAAATTCCTCTATCCTCAGCTTCCTCGCTGTGCTCTCTCTGAGTACTGGAAGCACCTCCGAGAAGGTTACTGATTTTCCTGCCTCCTCACAAATCAGTCCCAGCTCCTCAAACCTCCCCTGGACTACATCTACTGTATGACCCGCCAGGTCATTGGTTCCCAAATGCAGAACTATGTGAGGTTTCTCCCTACCTCTCTGGCATACTTCAGGACTGGTTGACTCACCCTTTTTGCTGTCATGCCTGGCATGGCCTCCACCCATATTTGACTATGCTTCTCTCCCTTACTCCCACATCTGATCCCCTTCAGAACTAAATCCCCTAGCACTAGGATCCCACTCTTGCTTCCTTGTTTTGCTCACCTTGTCCAACCCTTATCCCTCCTTGCCAGGTCTTCTGTTCCCAAATGCATCATAGCTGTTTCCCCTTCCACCCCTGTCCCTGGCCTGCCCTCCCATTCCCCATTTTCTCCTCATTTCAACTCCACTCTGCACTGGGCTCCATCTGCCCTTCCCCCAATGCATCCCTTCCCTAATCTCCTCATAACTCCCCTCCTCCCTCTCCTTAGCTACTGTCCCCCTGTCCAGTATCCTAGCTTCCACACCCTTATCCTTACCCATTGAAGCCCTGCCCCTTCAGTCACCCTACCAGTGCCCTCTGGGTTGTGAATAATCTCTTCCTCACCAGCCTTGTCTACAAGGTCCTTCCGATTCATCTCCTCCAGTGTAGCTAGCACTGAGAACCTGTTGCTTGACACCTCCCCCCTGCTCTGAGTTCTCCCTGGCATACTATTGAGTGGTCTGCATTTGCTACCTGCTCTAGGGTCATTTCTGCCCCTGTTCCCTATCCTCCTCCACCCCATTCATCTGTACCCCGTGGTTCCTGAGGTGGCAATATTAATCCATTTACCCTTTCCCCCCTCACCCCCTTGGCATGGTTTGCCTGCAGTCCTCTGAGGCACTCCCATGTGCCCCCAGTTTTGGATTGTACTACTACTCTGTTCCCTTCTCTCTTCTTATCTATGCCCATAACCACCTAATCTCCTTCTTGAGCTGCTTAAGTTGCCTGCACACCAGGCATCCCCCTGCTCCCCATGAGACCCCAAAAAGATAGATGCCCCACAGTTGTTGCATCCTACTACCCTCCCCATGCCCCTACTAGACTCTCTACCTCTCTTCCAGCTTACCCTAACTTCATACTGCTTGCCCCATCCCCTAGGATGTTCCCCTTTACTAGAGCTAATCACATTATTGTCTTTCCCTTACTCTCTATTTGAACTGGTCAGGAATGATCAATCAGCCCTGGGATTGCACGGTGTGTACTGACTGCCACTCTTGATCCAGCACCTCCCTATAAAGGCAGATAAGCCTGGGGAGGTGGGGAGGTGAGTTGGGTCTATCTGACTAGAGAGAGAGTCAATCAGTCCAGTCTAGCCCTGCTGCCCAACCCAGTTCCATCAGCATTTGTACCTCACCCTGCTCCAGCAAATACACAGAACCTCCCAGAAGTCTGGCTTCCCCCACCTCCACAACAGACTGAAGCAAAGAAGCTCAGCTCACATCAATTTAAACTCAATTTAACTGAAACAGTTACAAAACAGACATTACCTGAAGCTGTTACATCACACAGAACCTCACAGAAGTCTGGCTTCCCCTACCTCCACAAGCAAAGAAGCTCAGCTCACATCAGTTTAAACTCAATTTAACTGAAATGGTTACAAAACACAGATTACTTAAAGCTGTTACATCACACAGAACTTCCCAGAAGTCTGGCTTCCCCCACCTTCACAACAGCCTGAAACAAAGAAGCTCAGGTCACATCAATTTAAACTCAATTTAACTGAATCAGTTACAAAACACACATTACCTGAAGCTGTTACATCACACAGAACCTCCCAGAAGTCTGGCTTCCCTCACCTCCACAAGCAAAGATCATGGACAATAGTTTTCAAAAGTAAAACAGGCAGCACAATTCAAAAAAACATTGCTATAAAAACTATATGTGTTTCAGGTTTTGTAACAAAGTTGACAAATTTGAATGTGTTAATGCCTTTTTGGTGTGGTCCAATTCTCCAGGGTTGCTGGATCCTGAGTCAGCATGCCTCCAGGCTGCTGATGCCATTTGGAGTGCTACTCTACTGTGCCTGTTAGGAAGTTGTATTGCTGCTAATATTGTACTGTTGGTAACTTCACTGCCATTTGCCAATGTCTGCTTTACAATGCATTTTAATAGGGACCTTTTATGTGTTGATTCCTACTAGAGGTGGAAGTGTTAGTTCTTGTAAAATTATCATTTTAATTTAGAGTAGAACACAGATGAGCCTGACTGTAGATCAAGTAACAACCTGACAGGGTGAAAACATTGGGCTGGCTAAATTAGAGACTCCTAGTAAGGTTTTAAAACAGCATTACCTCTCCCACCTCCATTGACAAAGAGATGGAATAATTCTTTTTAAGCTGCATCCTGAGAAATCGCCTCAATTGAATGATAGGTGTGAATGATCACAGCCTTTCACCACATCAGAAACTTATTCAGTCTGCAAACCTCACAACAGTGTGCTATAACCCAGCATTCATTAACCCTGCAAAAAGGACCACAACAAAAAAGGCACCAAAAATTGTCAACTTTGTTACAAAATCAGAAAAACACATAGTTTTTAAAACAATGTTTATTGAATGGTGCTGCCTGTTTTACTTGTGAAAACCATTGCACATGATCTTTAAAACTTTGGAGAAACAGGTCCTGTAAGCTTGATGACAGGGAAAACTATTTTATTTAGTTTTTGATTACTGTGTATGTGCTCTAGACAAAGAAATTGCCTCTTTTCAGTTACGACCTGGGAGAGTTACAGACACAGGTAGAAGCACATCACATCACAATGGTTACTATTACATAATACAGACTTGGGTCAAACACATACATTATGGAGAGGCACAGTGATACATACTATACAGGAGAAATTAGACTGTGAGTGCCTGAGATGACATCAGCAGCAGCTCTTTACTGAAACTGGCTTTTTTTGGACAGGTAGTGTAATCAGGATTACAAAATAGTTCATAACTTTAAAATGAAGTAACATGGAACTCTAGTTTTTGGTCTGATATTTACTGAGGGTATGCTTATTCTAATTCTGCAATGTAGTACTTTTGACCAGGGTTGTGTCAATTGCTCTTTAACAGAAATGGATATAGCCCTACACTTATACAATGGGTACATTGATTTTACCAAAAGACATTGCATTTACAAGAAAAGCATATTTATACAGAGACAGTCTAGGATGGTTTTCCAATTATAGCTCTTAACCATGAAGAAAAGAAAACCAGTGCTATATACCATATTTGAGAAACACCACAAGTACAGAAATAAGTTGGTCTTAACATTTTGTTATTAACACAAGATCCCTGAATGACCTTTACAAGGCTTAAAGGAAAACTGTCATGATCCCCATTTTCCTCCCAGCATCTACTCACCTGCCAACTTGCAACGAGAGACTGGCATTTCTGTTGTAAGGCATGTCTTACAATAGGAATTCTTATTTTATGTTCCAGAGTGAGTGATGCCATTTCATAGAGGGTAGTGGCCAGAGCTGTAACTTCTATGCAAATTAATTCCCTGATCTTCCTGCTGTATGCCAGAACACTCGTTCATGATGAGTGGGGCACATTTTTCATGGACTAAAAATAAATAGTGTGCCATGTAGAAGTCCTTGAGCTGTACCTCCAGAAACAACCCCCGTTAAAAATGGAGCAGTGTAAGATAGTTAATTTTTTTAATGGAAGTTGTGGCTCCAAGTTTGGGCATGCGCAGTAGTGCCTAATGCTACTGCCCATGTCCGAAATTGGAGCCACACCTTTCATTAAAAAATTTACTACCTTACATGGCTCCATTTTAATGGGGGTTGTTTATGGAGGTACAGCTCAAGGACTTCTGCATGGCACACTATTTATTTTTAGTCCATGAAATTGTGCCTCACTCATCATGAATGAGCATTCTAGCACACAGCAGGAAGCTCATCAAGTCACTAAGGTCATGCTCTGTCTTCCGGTGTGGGGGCACTTTCCAAATGGCACATCCAGGACAGTTCAAGAAACCACCATTCAGGTAAGAAACAGAAGAAATTACTCAGCAAAGGTTAGCTATAATCTTGTTAAAATATACAGGTTGTACTAATTGGGCATTTTTGCAGTCCTGGTAATTGCCAACACTGTTCTGGATAGTTTTCCTTTAAAATAAACTAGCTGGACCCTTTGCTGTCTTACTCAGCAAAAAATAGCGATTGTCTATTTATCGGGAGCAATGCCGGACAATAAAATGCAGTTTCAGCTGAGATCGTTTTTCAGATATCACCTGTGTGATAATTAGATGGTTGGTGTTTGCCTGAGATAAATAAAGGGACAGAAACAATAAAGGTTACAGTTAAGATGGCTCCCAAGATATGAAACCAAATCACCTATTTATTACTTATACAGGATCCCCCATCTTTGGTTTCCATCAGAGGCAGCTGTTTATAGATGAGTTTTGTTAGTTGGGAAACATGCAGTTTATAGTAAAATTGCTTAACTAGATGGGATTGGCACATTCCAAACATTTAGAAACTTGTTTCCTGGCTCCATGTGTTTCTCCACAGTCAAGAGACTTTGAAAGGTCAGATGCAGTTTATCATCTATCCTGAATATTACAAAATAGATATAAACCTTTAGTTTTTACAAAAAAAAATAAATAAATAAGCAAACCTCTTTATTGGTTTCAACTGCTGCTTAATACAACAGTGTGGTGTCATGTGAGACTGGTGGGGAGGATGTGTGGCAATTGAAGCAGGAGGAGTACAGACTGATGTAAAAATAAAAAAATAGGCTCAAGTTAAAGATATAATAACTCCGGTGTGTAACAGAGACCATGCAAATGTCTTGGCGAAGGGGCTGCTCTTTCGGCTCACATGCTGGATAGGCCCCCCTCCCCCCCGCTTCCTGTTGCTAGGAGGACTTCATCATGAGGGCAAGCTGTTTTGCCACTGCTGGCAGTGAGAGATTCAGTCAGGACCTACAGCAGAGGTATCAGGGGTCCAGGGTATGGGAAAACCACAAAGGACATGAGTGGGGACTGTTTAAAGAGGAGAAATACATTGTAGAAAGACAATAATACAAGCACAGGTACCTATGATCACGAAGGTCTGACCAAGTTCTGTAGGCAATGTTATACTGAAAAAAGAATGTGATTCATTTATTTCAACACTGTTATCTGTGGTTCCTTCTAGGTTGCTAAGCAACAGGAGCAATCTGCCTCTACCCAGAAGGCCGAGCGCGAAGTGACAAAGATGGTGGTTGTCATGGTTCTGGGTTTCCTAGTGTGCTGGTTACCTTATACCGTCTTCTCTCTCTGGGTGGTCACACACCGAGGGGAATCCTTTGAACTTGCACTAGGCTCTATCCCAGCTGTCTTCTCCAAATCCTCCACTGTCTACAACCCGCTGATCTACGTCTTTATGAACAAACAGGTACAGCTTGCAATTCTATTTTTAGACTTGAGAATTGGAGAACATAAATAATTAGTGTACATATATTAATAGTGATACAGAGACAGGTACCTACTGTAAACCCATCAACCTAACTAAGGCACAACTAACACTGTCTCCTGCTTCCCCCAACTCTGGATTCCGCAAAATGGAGGTGGAGATGTTAGCACCACCATCAAGCATGACATGTTAACTGAACTGAGAAATGCTCTTTGATTAAGAATGCAAGGGGTCCATTAAAAATGAGATGTCACCTTTCTGTTCTGGATGTGATAGTCTTCAAAAGTAGAAACATAGACAGTGACATAAGAAAAAGATGAAAGGCCCATCAAGTTTGCCCAGAGTTCCCTATCTCTAGGCAGACTAAATGGACCTGGCATCTTTCCAAACTACACACTTACATTGTAAAGTTCTCAAACACAGTGCAAGGCATTATGGGTATGTAAACCTGTGTGCAGGTCAGGTAGACAGGGCTTCATCAAACCAAAAGAGATGGCTTTTAATCTGGCTTTTACCAATGATATAGTATAGGCTGAGAACAGCAAATAGAAATGTTACCCTTTACTACACTGCACTGTGAAGGGGGAGTCAGCCACTTCCAGTGACATGCTGCTTGGCAGTGAAAGAGTCTATGTGAGCACTTCCAATTGTCAATTTTTTTCATTTCTACTTGGAATCCTTACTTAGAAAATGGAATAATTCAGTTTCTGTTCATCTGTAAAAACTACATGCTTATGTTCTAAAGTTTCAAACTCAGTGCAAGGTACCATACTTATGCAAACCCTGGTGCGGGTCAGGCTGACAAGGTTTCATCAGACCAAAAGACAACTTTTAAACAGGCTTTTACTAATGATATAGTTTCAATATTCGGTGCATAGCATCGTGCTTGTGTATACTTATGTACTTGAATGTATGAACTTGGAGTTTGGCCTTTCTCTGTTCCCACCCTTGGCAGAAATGCTGGGTAGGTGTAGGGAATTGAAGGCCCAGTGTCAAGGGTGAGAAGAGTGCCAGAGAAGGAGGCAGGGGAGGATGGTGGGTGATTTCAAAATGCTCCAAGTGGAGCTAAATGGAAGTTGGCTAGCTTAAATGGGGCATGTGGGAGGAGTTATTTCCCTCACATTGAACCACGGGCTTTTGCCCTTCCATTCAATGTTGGGTGTATAGCGTAGTGTGTATACTTATGAACTTGAAGGTATGAACATGGAGCTTGGCCTGTCTCTATTTCCACCCTTGGTAGGAATGTTGGGTAGGTGTAGGGAATAGAAGGCCCAAAAAGATTAACAGTTAGAGATTACCTCCTCCAACCTATGGAGAGTGTGACTAGTAGCATGCAGGAGAGGAAAAAAACCCAGGTGGAGGAAACCTCTGAGGACCCATGACTACTGACCTACCTGTCCTCCGGGCAATCTATGAGGAGATAATCCTAAATGATTTCAACTGAGTTTTTGATTCTGGTTAAGCCAAAGAGTCCTGTCCTCTGAATCTTTGCTGGTCAGTGACTCATATCCTCTGAATCTTTGATGGTGTAATTAGGAAGGTCGATTCTGGAAAATGAAGGAGACTCAGAGTCGGATGGATATCCAGATGAAGGAAGATGGGTGGTTAAAAAATGCCTAGGATTTCTGTTGTAGTATTCGAGTACTGGAGCCTGATGTGAGGATGGATCCAGGGAACGACATCAATGGATGGTTGAGCACTAGACGGTGGTGCACTTGAAGGCCTCAAAAGGAAAACAGGATCAGGATGTCCAGGAGGCAATCCAGAGCCAGAGTGAAGGTGAGGAAGGAGATCGGTCAAGCTAAAAATGTCACTATGTAGCATTATGAGGAATCTGACAAAATTCCGATCAATGGAGTGGGAAGTAGCCACTGAAGAAAGTACGGAATGGAATGGGTAAAAGGGTGAGGACCTGATGTCTGAGTCTTTGATGAGGGTTCAAGTTCAATAATGTCACTATGGAGCACTATAAGGAAGCCTGAAAACTCCCAATCAATGAAGCAGTAATCATCCACTGTAGAAATGGAGTAACTGAATGGACTGGCTGACGTGGACTTGACTTCTGAGGCTTTGATGATGCAGGAGGGTCAAACCTTGAATTTGATGGCGAGGTCCAAGTTAGAGGAATATTGAGGTGTGGAGATAGGTTGGAGTTGAAGGATATCCAGGAGTGCTGCCCAGGCAGAGCCAGAAATGGAGCAGCAGAAGAAAGGTGGACAAACCAGGATATGAATAATTGATGGAAAAAATGACGGAGCAGGACTTCCAACCCTGGCAAACAAGAAGCCCGCCTTCATGCAATACCTCATGAGGCAGAGCTAGGGATGGTGACCACATAAGGATGGAATGGCAGTACAAACCAGAGACATGGAACAGGCTCCCATCCCCAGCAGATGAACAAGCCCACCATTGCTCAATATCCCAAAGGCAGAGCTACGGATGGAGATTGACGAACGATGGAACGACAGTGAGGGTACTTTAAGGAGAAAGAGCCGCTGAGACATAGTTTAAGGTACATAATATGCCATTGAATAACAGGTCTTTCCTGACAGTACAGCATGGAGTTTGCCAAATTGAAAAGGCTAGCAGTAATGTGTAAAGCAAGCACTCATCAATACATAGAACTCGTTACACAAGCAGTCCAGAGTACATGGGAAGCAACACTGAAGAAGATATGGCAGTTCCCAGGTAAAGTCTGCTCTGTACATCCCACCTGATCCTGGCATTTAGGAAAGCCGCAAATGAGCATATGCAAAAAAGGGTCACTGGGTCATAATGTCGCAGTCAAAACCGTGCACATCAAGAATGCTGCATGCAAATCAGCATGCAGCAAAACAACATCAGCACAACACACCGACCAGAAAAGAACAGCGCACACCGGAGGATTATCTTTGTTTTTGCAGGGGGCTCCACCCCCTGCACCCCGATGTGGGGATTAACTCTGGGGGGTTGTGGACTTCAGGAAATGAAGCAACCCCAGAGTGGGGCAAAATTGTTTTTGCTGGGGAAAAAAAAATCAGTATTACAGTGGGACCGGGGGAGAACCAAACCACAGCCCCAGGTCCCCAATGCCGGAGGAAGGTGCTCTAGCCACTCCACCACAGGAGTGGCTTGGCCAGGCACTGCCCCGGCAGCATCCTTCACTGTCCTGCATGGAAGCATACAGCGACAGGGGTAGTGGTTCTTACAACACGCTGTAAAACCCCCTGTCACTGTACAGCCATTCGCACTATTCCATGCACGGTATTTCATGCACCGTTTTATCCGCTCTATAGTGACCTGGTACCGAAAGGGCGAGCACTTCAGAAATCATGTCAGGGCCAGCCCAGTGGCACTGAGGGTTGAGGCGCTGGATGCCACATCTCGCTCCACGCCAGCGACCCGGGTTCGGGAGCGGACTCGGGTCATTGATGGGCCGGCCGGGGGTTAGGCAAAGCATCACGACGGCCTCGCCTACTCCGGGGAGGTCAGGCTATAGTCCCAACACTTGTCTGACTCTGAGCAGAGGCTCGGAGTACTGCAAGCCCCAATGTTAAGGGAAGGGCTGCCGACAGTTACAGCATGACGTCATGCCTGCGCCTCTTGGATCGGCCAGAGAGTCCTACGCTGTAGGTGGGAGAAAGTGGAAAATGCCTGCCATCGCTGGAAGACAGCCTCGAGACATGCCCTCGATGTGCCTTCGCCCCTCGCCCGATGGCCCCGGACCCATCAAATCTGATTGCTGGGGTAAGGGGGTTCTCGTCTCCATCCCCACTGGGGTAAACCGAAGCTCTATGGGGTTCCTGTGGGGTCATACGGGCAGGGTGAAAGGCAGAGGGATGTCTACCTTGAGGCTCCTGAAGGGTCGGGGATGGCAGGCAGGAAGGAGGAAAAATAGTAATTTCAAAAAAAAGAAATCATGTCAGAAATACAGTTAACAAATGACTTCATGTAAAAGTTATTTATAGTTTCTATCTGCTATTGCTGTGCTATGAGCTCGGTCAGAATGTAAAACCCTTCTATGTGAAAATCATGGCAAGGACATATTGAACACTGCAATTAGAGTGAAAGAGGTCTGCTCATGTCACAGTTCACTGTGCAAAGAGTGAGGGTTTGTTCGGTCTCCTTCTGATCTGTAAAGTGCAATGTTTGGCAGACTGGAGCAGGAGGAAGCCACTGAAGCTGGAGAGCATGGATTGCAGCCACACTGGCAGTTCCCAAAATTTATTTAGTTATTTATTGAAATGTTTCACCAGGAAAGGCACACTGAACAACAAGTTACTCATCTCACTGTGCATCCTGTGGGAGAGGGTGCAAGGGAATGAAGATACATACATTACATTATGACAGAAACATACAGTGTATACATTACATTTTGATAGATACATACAATGCATACACTACATTTTGATAGATACAATACAATACATACAACATGCAACCACAATAATAAATAAATTAATTTTGTACAGAGTGTATGACAGTACAAATCATGGTTGGAGGATGAAAGAGAGGGAATTAAGTGCAATAACGATGTAAATATTGTTACAGTTTCAAGTGGTCTGATAAGTACAGAACTAGTAGAATGCCAGCTTGGCTGAAGGGGACCAAAGAAATAATGATTAGCCAGATATCAGGAGGTTAAACTGAGTAGGAGTACAGAAGATGGGGGTATTAGCCACAATTACAGAAAATGAGCAGCTGTAGCTGTAATTGGCAGATGCCAGCATCACAAACTTGGAAACACTGGATAGAAAACAGGGTGGCAGCTCTGAAAGAAGCAGAAGCAACACAGGATCAGGAACGCCCAAACCAAGCAGCCAAAGGAAACGAGGAGGACGAAGTGGGAATGCTCCGATAGAAGAGCAGAAAGCCGTGCATGGTGGGGAGAACACCTAGGAAGCACTGGTAGAGCAGCGGCGGCCAAGCAGCCCAAAACAGCCGCAGAGGGCTGCAAGACAGAGGCAGTCTAGAGCAACAGCAGTCTGTCAGGTAACAGTATGCAGCATCAAAAGGTGAATTTCACTGTACTGGAGAGTGCGTACCATTGGTTACTGGAGGCTGAGTGCTCAGGCAGGATGTCACATCTCAGAGCGCTGGCAAGGAACGGAGCGGTGGCCCCATATGGTAGAGAAACCCTAAGTGAGGAGAAAAAAACAAGAAACAGACTAAATGGGGGCTCTAGGAGTGGAGAAAGCAGCGTAGGTAGTGGGCAGCATCCTCCCAGTAGGGAGCAGCAAAATGGAGCATAGCAAAGTCCAGGAAAGGCAGACAGCCAACTGTCCACAGCACTCCTGATATGAAATGTTCCAAGTGAAGCTAAATGGAAGTTGGCTAGCCTCGGTGGGGGATGTGGGAGGAGCTATTTCCCTCACACTGAACCACGGGCTTTTAGCCCTCCCAATAAGCTGAGAATGGCAAGCAACATTTTTATCCCTTAAAAACTGCTACAAATTGATTATCAGAGGAATGAAATAGGAATGCATCAGTGGGAGACTGCTCAAAAGAGGATCAAGAAAAAACTGCCATTCTGAACAGGTACTTCTGCTCAACTTCACGGGGGGGGGGGGCACCAGGGAGTAGTAGGAAGAAACTTGGGGGAGGCAAGGTGAACACAAGTCCATTTTCAGAAGAAAGAGTTCTGAAGAGACTTGCAGCTCTGAAGGTGGACAAGGTTATAAGACTGGAAGGAACACACCAAAGGATATGAAAGGAACTCAGGGAGGTGCTAGCTACCCCACTGATGGCCTTATTCAACAATTCACTGGAAACAGGCATGGTTCTGGAGAACTGAAGAAGAGCAGATGTGGTCCCCCTATATAACAGCAGCAGCAGGGAGGAGGCTACCAACTATAGGCTCGCCATTCATACTTCATTAGTGCTTAAGGAAAGACTGGCAGAATCGTGAATCCAGTGGACTGCAAAACCACAGGCAGCATGGATTCATGGGGGGGGGTCATTCCAAATTAATCTGACTGGTTTCTTCTATTGGGTGACCAGGGAAATAGACCTTGGGAGGGCAGTGGATGTGGCCTATCTGGACTTTAGCAAGACTTCCGACACTGTGCCGCGCAGGAGACTGATAAAGAATGAGCAGCCTAGACATGGGATCCAAAGTGGTGAACTGGGTTAGAAACTGGTTAACAGATAAGTGACAGAGGGTGGTGCTCAACAGCACTCACCCTAAGTATATACTGTAAGAGTGACCAGCAGGGTGCTGCAGAGCTGTGAACTTGGACTGGTCCTCTTCAATGTCTTCATACATGATATTGCAGAAAAACTGAAATGAATGGTATGCCTTTTTACAGATGATACCAACATCTGTAATAGGGTGGACACTCAGGATGGGGTAGAGAGAATGCGCAGGGATCCTTGGAAACTTGAGCAGTGGTCAAGAGCATGAAATAGGGCTCAGTGCCAAAAAATGCAAACTTGTGCAGCTAGGGCATAGGAATACAGGAGCAGAGTATAGGATATGGGGAGGTGTGAGGCATCCAATTATAAGTTGAATACAGCCAAGACAGAAATCCTCCCATTTTACTGGATGCTTTCATTGATTCTGTGAACTCTTTATCCCTTTCGTTGGAATCTTAGAGCCCTTAAATATATTGGTATTACTCTGACACTATCTAAGGATGGATTATGCCAGGCTTATTATGGCTGTTTATCTGCCCAGATGCTGACAGACCGTCTGCAATGGTAGCATTTGCCTTTAATCTTGATTAGAAGGCTGGGCACAGTCTGGATAATTATACTACCTCGCTTTTTACATTATTTCTAAAATGTTCCCCTCCCCATCCCAGATCAGGATTGCAGATGGTGGGAGACTGCTATCTCCTAATTCTATTTGGAACGGATGGTGCTCTAGAATCTGTCAATGCACACTAATGCTTCTGAGGGTCAGAGGTGGAATGGCACTAACCCTTTGAACATATTATGCTGCTTCAAAACTTTGGATATTGTTTGTGTGGCACCAACCTATTCCTGCCCGAAGTGGTTGGACATGGAACGAGCCTTGCTTCCCTTATGGGACATGACTAGGTATGTTTTTTTTTGTTGCAGAAGATCCAGACCACACTGAGACCCATTCCATTCCCAGGATGGCCAGGGTCCAGCAGACGTAGTGGGGGTTGATGCTCACTTTATTTTTTTTATAGAGGTTTTTATCCTCCAGAGCCCTGGCAGGCGGCTTCAGCCCTCTTGACAGAGGGACTCTCTCTTTGGTCCTGCCGCTCCTGCACTTGCCGATACCCTGGAAGTTCCCCCCACAGATTGTCCCCTGTGATGGGGCCAGGAAGGAGGTTGTCAGCTTTTCCTCCCTCCCAGAGACCCAATCCAGAATCCAGGGATGGCCCTCGGCAGCGACGGACCATCACTGAGCCTGCCAGGCTAGTTTTCCTCCATTTTTTCCCTGCCCCCCCCCCACCAATATGAGGACATCAGATCAAGCCTCCCAACCCGTATTTCCCTCCAGCCATCGCCAGAGGGCAGTCAAGTCTCCCTTCCCTGAGAGAAGAGTGCAGTTTTCTGGATGCTCGATTGTCACCCCCCCTGCAGACCCAAAGCAGCCCTGGCTTGATGCCGAACCCGGGTCGCCGGCGTGGCACAAGGTGTAGCAACCAGCACCTCAACCTACAGTGCCACTGGGCCAGCGTCGATGGTCACTTCAAAATTAGCTTCTCCTGAATGATGGGTTTTCTCAATAGCACAAGCAGATGACTTTCGGCATTTTGCCTTGATCCAGCATATTGCAGATGGTTAGGAATAATTTGATTTATTTCTTCCAGTTTTGGGCTGAAGGGACAATACATTCTTTTCAAGAGATACAAGCCCTTTGCAGCCCATTGCAGTCTGGACCAGCAAGATTTTTATGTATCTTCAGATCCACCATTACCTCGAGTTCTTTCCTAAGGCAAAAAGGGACCCAGCTCCTGCTCCTGCTTTGATCCTTGCCCTGATAGTATGCATATACCCCAACCATAGCACATATAATTTCTGTATTACACTGAGCCATCCAAGCTACACAACCATGCACCTCCTTGTATGCAGCAGAAAAAGGGGGCACAGAAATAGGTAAAGCTATAGCTCAGGTTGAGTGGGAAAGTGGTTGTTCCGAGGCTGGCAGGATCACCTTATCCCATATCTGGCAGGAATATGCTTGGAACCTTTTCAAAAGCCCACAGGAAACAGGTGTTTTTCCAGGGGACTGGAGGTGGGCAGATATAGTCCCTTTTCATAAAAATGGTAGCAGGGAGGAGGCTGGAAATTATAGGCCAATATGTCTGACCTCAGTGGTGGGAAAGTTAATGGAATCACTGTTGAAGGAGAGGATAGTAAAAATATCTTAAATCAAATGAGTTACAAGACCAGAGCCAGCATGGGTTCATGGGAGAGTGGTCATGTCAAATGAATCTGATAGATTTCTTTTGATTAGGTGATGAAGGAATTAGATCAGGGTGGTGTGGTGGATGTGGACATACCTAGATTTCAGTAAGGCATTCAACACCATTCAACATAACAGACTATTAAACAAGCTGGGTGCTTAGGAGTGGGTCCAAAGGTGGCAAACTGAGTAAGAAATTGGTTAGGGGATAGAAGACAGAGTGTGGTGGTAAATGGAGTTCACTCTGAGGAGGGGGAGGATGACCAAAATGGGGTGCCTCAGGGATCAATACTATGATCAATCCTCTTTAACATATTTATAAGTGATATTGCAGATGAGCTGGAAGGGAAGGACTGCCTCTTTGCAGATGATACCAAAATCTGCAATAAGCTGGACACACCCCTGTGGGGAGGAAAGGATGAACAGAGGCTTGAGAAACTTGAAAAGTGGTCATGGGTATGACAGTGGGATTTCAAAGTGAAAACGTGCAAAATAATGCACTTAGGGTACAGAAACCCGGGGGCAGAATACAAAATGGTGGAATGTTATTGACAACAACCAAGTAGGACAGAGACCTAGATATAATCATCTTGAATGACCTAAAGGTAGCCAGGCAGTGTGCAAGGCAGTTGGGAAGACTTGTGGGATGTTGGGTTGTATAGGGAGAGGGATCACCAGCAGAAGAAGGGAGACAGTGTTGTCTCTTAACAGGTCACTGGTGAGACCTCGTCTGGATTATTCTATACAGTTCTGGAGACCACATCAATGAAAAGACATAGGCAGAGTGGAGGCAGTCCAGCGGAGGGCAACTAAAATGGTGCAGGGAGGTGGATCGGAAGAGGACACGTCACACTCAGGGTGGCGCTTTGGAAGAAAATAGAATCGAGCACCATTATCAGGATGGATGGCTTACAGCTAGGCAGGCTGCTTTTTCAGAGTTCATAATACAGTCCAAATAGAGGCCACATGCTTTTGTACATCACATAGGTGCAACAAGGGTGGCTACCCCAAAGTTCCAAGCAAGAATCCAAAAGATGCACCCATAATAGTAGCCCACCAAGTTGTGATTCAAGATGCCCTTTTATTTAAGACTTGTACAAAACAGCCTAAATTCATTAGGTGGACACAAGCCTGGCACTTTGCCTCTCCTCGGAGGCTTCAAAGGGGCTAATGAGAGAAACTTGCTACAAACTTAAGTCCTTATTACTCATGATATCATATAGCAACCAGCAATCTAATTGGCTTGTACAAATACTTCAGCTTCATCACAATACAGTTGATTAAATAACATAATACAAAACTAAAAAGTAAAGTAAATTAAAACCATTGTAAATAAAGTAACACATTCACTTAGTGGTTTAAGCTAGGGTGGTGAACTTCAATTAATTTTATGCAGCGCACGTAACGCTTACTGGAGCAACCCTTTGTTGTCAGTGTTTAACTCTAATATCACCAATTTTGTTACCAGTAGTCTATCCTTTGTTAAACAATAGCAGTGCTAATACATTTCACTAAGCAGTCATTTAATTCCTTGCTATACCAATTCATTAAATAAACAAAATCCCTGCAGCCTGAGAGAATGAATTTGAAAATGAAAATGATAGAAATGGATGGGACCAGGGACAACTGAGGATGACTTACATCCTTGGTAAGTCATCCTCTGTTGTCCCTAGTCCCATCCTTTTCTCTCTTCCTTATTCCTCTCAACCCCTTTCATTTTCACCCCCCTTTTTTTGCAGTCTTTGCTTTCTTTTTGCCTCTCCCACCTGCATTTCTCTTCTCTCCCCTTCATCCGACTGCACCCCAAACACCACCAACATTTCTAAAACACTATGTGAGCATTAACAATTGGAACTTTAAATCTGATGTTACATGTCATGAAAAAAATAGTTCTTAGTTTTTGACAAACACTTACTAGTGTACTCTCATGTCTTCTTTTTTCTTTCATTTCTTCAGGTAGATTAAATTCCAAAACTAAGGAGATGAGTACTGGATTATGGGTGTCTTCAGATCACCAGGAAAAGCCATGGCCCTGTGGTTGATCGAGCATCCTATCGGACTTGCAGCAGATTTGAAAACAGTAAAACTGCTTTCTCCTTTTGTTGATACACTATAACCTCTTTCAACTATTTTCATTTTCGAATTCATTCTCTCAGACTGCAGTGATTTTGTTTGTTTAATGAATTAATATTGCATGGAAGTAATGCAATATATGGTATGAAAAATAACTTATGGTTATGGCGCCTATGAATCAAAATATAAATGATTGCTTAGTAAAATGTATTAGCACTGCTTTTGTTTAACAAAGGATAGCCTACTGGTAAAAAATTGGTGATATTAGAGTTAAACACTAACAACAAAGCGTTGCTCCAGTAAGATTTACATGCACCCCATAAAATCAATTGAGGTTCACCACCTTAGCTTAAACCACTAAGTGAATGAGTTACTTTGTTTACAGTGGTTTTAATTGACCTTACTTTTTCGCTTTGTATTATGTTATTTAAGCAACTGTATTGTGATTAAGTTTAAATCTTTGTACCGCTGGATTGCTATATGGCATCATGAGTAAGAAGGACTTAAGTCTGTAGCAAGTTTCTCCTCATTAGCCCCTTTGACACCTCTGAGGAGAGGCGCAACACTGGGCCTGTGTCTGCCTAGTGAATTTAGACTGTTTTGTATGAGCCTTACATAAAAGGATGTTTTGAATCACAACTTGGTGT
Organism: Neoceratodus forsteri; assembly: GCA_016271365.2. NCBI lineage: Eukaryota > Metazoa > Chordata > Ceratodontiformes > Ceratodontidae > Neoceratodus > Neoceratodus forsteri. The sequence continues at coordinate 429,296,650 of CM028138.1, forward strand.
TATATTATTTTTGAGTGCAACTTTTGGATTCTTGCTTTTTCAGAGTTCAGTCAGACAGTAGTCATTCTCTTCTAAATCAAAACCGTTACCGCTTTCATCATCGACCACAACCACCTCACCTACCACACTGCACCACATATTGTGTAGGCTTTAGGGGGGTTTGCAACTTGCTTGGTTCGAATTGGGGCGGGGGAGAAGGAAAACAAATGTAGTTTTTTTTTTCATTTTGCCAGGCCTAAAAAAAAAGAAGGTGAAAAGGGAGAGACTGAAGAGGAGAAGGAGATTGTTCATCATCATGTTGAAAAGGCAGCCTTAGGCAGGGCTGGTGAGTGCTGCTGCACATGAACTACACAGCTGCTGGGTGTCAGATGGCCCAGAACGAACAACAGCATAATAAGCATTGCCCTTTTGGAAAAAAAAAGATAAAAAAAAAAGAAGGAATTAAAGACTCAGGGGAGGGAAATTAGGAGATCTTCCTGGGGAAAGGCAGGACAGGGCTGCTGGGCTGGTGTGTGCACTCACTGCCACTTGCAGTGAGCCTGACTGACTACAGCTGCTGTGTCAGACAGCCCAGAAGGGAACAACAGCAGCATTGCCCTTTTAGAAAAGAAAAGAAAAGAAAGAAAGAAAAAGGAAAAGAATAAAAAAGACTTGGGGGGGGTAGGGAGATTGAGAAGAGTCTTGGGAAAAGGCAGGGTTGGGCTGGTGTGTGCACTTGCAGTGAGTCTGAGCTGCTGGGTCAGACAGCCCATAAGGGAATAACAGCATTGCCCTTTAAAAAAAAAAAAGAAAGAAAGAAAGAAAGATAAAAAAAGCCAAAAAGAATAAGAAAGACTCGTGGGAGGGAGACTGAGAGGAGATCTTGGAGAAAGGTGGCAGCTGGTGTGTGCACTTGCTATGAGCCTGACTACAGCTGCTGGGTCAGACAGACCAGGCCAGAAGGGAACAACAGCATTTTTTAAATGAAAACAAAAAAAAAGAATAAGACTTGGGGGGGAGGGAGAGGAGATTGTGGAGAAAGGCTGGTGGTGTGCATTGACTGCTACAGCAACATTTGAAGCGAGGCCAGTCTGATGGTCCAAGGAAACAAAAGAAAGAAAAACCTTTAAAAAGAACATATTTACAAAATGGCCTTTTGAAGGGGAGAAAAGGGCACAGGGGCATCATTGTAAGGAAAGGTGATGGGTGAAAAAAGAAGATAAGAACGTCTGAAGGGTCAGGTGGCCCAAGGAAATGAAAGAAAGTTTTTAAAAGGCTAAAAACAGCAAAAGCAATTTTTTAAGGCTTTGTAAAGGAGAAGAAGGCAGGGTGGGGGAGAGATCATGTGCAAAGGTGGGTGAAAGAACACCTGAAGTAAACTTGCAGGATCAGAAGACCCAAAGAGACAACAAAACAAAGAAAATAGCTCTTTTGAAGCCAAAAAAAGAAAATAGAGAAAGCAAGTTAAAAAGGCTTTCTTGAAGTAAAATAAAGTTAAGCACCACAAGCATCTACTCCTCAGTCTCACGCCCCTCCCTCTGACCCTTCCCTGCCCATATCAAGAACACACACATTAGACACATTTTTGAAGCAAATTTTATTAGACACAATTGCAATAGAGTGTTCAATCTGCAAAACAGAATTTCCACTTTATCAATCATGGTAAACTAGTGTCCCTGATCATAATGCATGAGTGAGGTTGAAATATGTTTAGCCAGTACTAGTTCAAAAAGTTTTAAGTTAAAATGTTGACTGTTCCATGTAAACATCTCAGTGGTGCAGCAAGCAAAAGCTGAGCAAAGAGAGGGCTGAACTATTAAAGAAGTTGCCAATCATTTCAAGCTTTTTAAAGAAAGGCAGTGCAGACACTTCCAAGAAGGACAGTGAGGTTTATAGTGGTGAACCTTTGAAAGACAGTGATGTCTGGCAGGTTGCAGATACTGCTGTGGGTGATTCAGTGCCACTGGACACTGAACAACACATCAGTAATAATGAATGCAATACCGTAGTGATATGAAGGTTGAAGATGATGCAAGAAGTGTAGATAGCAGTGAAATGAGAGATGGTGACGGTACCTCGGCAATGATTGAAAGCAACATGCATCTTGATAAACTCGCTTCAGAAAAGCTCCCCACTGACAAAGCACACTTTAGTAAGTCTCTCAGTGCTCAAGACAAGCGGTTCATAATATCACATTAACCATGCCAAGCATCTGGCCCATTTCTATGTGATCATCTTCAGAAGGGGAGATGTTTTTCAGAACCCTACTATGAGAAGGTAAACAAAGCTGGTGTTAAACTACAGTGTGTATGGCTCTGCTACTCCTCAACATTAGACAGCATATGTTGCCAGTCTTGTTGACTGTTTTCTAGCAACAAGGATAGAGCTAATGCTACATGGGAGAATGGGCTGTATGACTGGGGCCATCTGTCAGCAAAAATAGACTTGCATGAAAACTGAAGCCTTCACCTCCAGTGCTGCATGGTACTGGAACAATGGCATTTGCACAAGATCTGGACAAAGCTATCAAGAAAGATGCAAACTTCTGGAGGCAAGTGCTCGACAGGATTATCAACATTACGTTGACTTTGGTGATGTCTAACCTGGTGTTTAGTGGCCACGGGGTATAAGGTCCAGTGCAAACTGTGGAAATTTTCTTTCCATTATTACACTTCTCACAAAATATAATCAAGTATTGGAAAAGCTATTAAGTATGCCAGAGGGAACTAGGTTTACTTTGTTTGAGCGGACATAAGAAGGCACAAGGCTCATCTCAAATGTCCTCCACAAAAGTGGGTCTAAATTACACTAGTATATGCTTGTTGTAATAGTTTTCATCCAGGGTTGATTTCAACAATGTGTGAAGGTCTTCTGTTCCATACCTTAGTAATTCTAGCAGTGTAAAAATTGTCTCTTTTATTGGTTATGACTCGTGGTACTACTAACCTTCTATTATGGGATCTTGTATTACATATAGCAGTACTATGAGAAAGTTCACAGCTACTGGTAAGATCCTGTTGTTGCAGAATCTTATGCAAGAGCAATAAATCACCTCTTTGATGTCTAATTTGGAGTGAATGAAGTCCAATTGTAGATAATCTATCGGGATATGTCATATTCTTTAACCTTGGAATAGTTTAAGTAATAGACCTTTGAAGTTTTTCAACCTTGTCAATGTCTTTAATTAGGTGAGATGACTAAAATTGTGACCCATAGTCCAAATATGGACGTACATAGCTCTGGTACAAAGGAATAATACATTGCTCAGTTTGTGTAATAAAAGAGCACTTAATCCTTGAAATCAGCACCGTTGCTTTTTTAGAAACAGCTGTACAGTGAGTAGACAAGTTTATTGCCACTAGTACCCCAAGATCTCTTTCTAGGTTTGAGTTTTTAAAATTTGTTTGGTTTTGAGTATAAGAGTAATTGGGGCATTTGTGTCCAAAATGCATAACAACACATTTATTGGTGTTAAAGATCATTCCATTTTTCATTGCCCATGATTCAAGTTTCCCTAAGTCTTCTGCTAATTAAAAGTGTTGTAATAGAGTATTGACTTGACCTCCCAACTTGGTGCCATCTGCAAACTTTATTATACTATTTTTCAGATCTCTGCCTGTATCTGATATAAAAAGGTTTAATAATATTGGGCCCAATACAAACCCCTGAGGGACATCACTGCTGACTGCTCCCTGATAAGATAAAGTATTATTAATACGAACACATTGATACTGGTCAGTAAGCCAACAGTGTATCCACTTAACCAAACAGTAGTTGATGCCTAGATCTAATAGTTTAGCTATTAGGATATTGTGTGGCACCTTGTCAAAGGCTTTGGAGAAGTCAAGAACAATAACATCTCATGGAACTCTATTGTCCAGATTTGAACTGATGTTATTATAAAAGGTAATCAAATTGGTACTGTGACGCTTGGCCAGCTGGTTATGATTGTTGTATAATATTTGTAAAATAAAAAGATAGTATGTGATTGTCTCACATAAGACAGCTGTGCTTCCATGGGTGCCCCCCCCAGGTTTCAGTGAAGCTACAGGATATATTACACTGACCAGGAGATCTCTGTAATGTAATTAACCTCCTTGAGAAATTGCATTTTATTACCTTGTTATGACATGCCTAGGCTTTTTGAAGTGCAAACTAAATGCGACTTTATGACTTCAGAAACAGGACATCATTAAGTTGATTCCTGTCAGCTATCTCACCTGGGTGATGGACTGCAGGGTTGCAAATCCTCAAAGGAACTGGCTGCTCAAAGACTCATCATTTGGGAAATGAGTTTTTGGTGCTGTCACATTATTTAATATACCTCCTGATAGGACATCATATTTGTATTTTTTTAAGTCTAAAGAGGAGGAGCTAGATGACTCACTAAGGGGGTGGGGAGATGGGTTTGAAATGTATCCTTGTAACTGGGGAATATGACATATCATTTTGGGACTCAAAGACACAGCTCTCTGATCTAACTTTAAAAGGCACTTATAGAGGTAATACATTAGATAGAAAAAGTCTGACTATATTGTGGTAGGAGTTTTTTGTTTTGTACTCTTCCCTTGTTCTTTTATGTGATTGTGAGCTCTTTGATATATCGTTCTGTGTTTACATTTTTCATATTTTTATCATCTTTTAGTAAAGTATCTATTATTTGAAAGACTGCCTGGGCGTCTGCCAGTTCTTTTTGCATGTGACGTATAGAGGGTTAAGACTGACAAAATTGTTTAACAGCTTGGTGGTGTTACTAAACTGGGAAAAGGTTAGAATATACCTAAGGTCTTTTATAGAGTTTTAAGGATTCATTTTGGAAGCCTGGCTTGGTGCTCCTGGTGAAAGATTGTACCTCAATCCCCGAATAGGGTACGTATCTCAGCCTGTACATTGGGTATGCTAGCATAAGGTTTACAGTTTGAATCCTCCCAGAACTTGAGACCAAAGGTGATTCGGACCGTGAGTGACCATCGCAATGAAGCTATTTTTTAACTGTGAGAACTTAAATTGCCATTTAGATGGTAACTAACAACAAAGATAAAGCTGAAACAACAATGAGTACTCTTATTCAGCTTAATTCAACTTCAGCTTGTACAACACACCCTTAAACTGTCCCCAGTTAGCAAATTAAACATCCTACTGAGAAGGAAAAGGAAAACTATTCAGACATATGTAATTTTGCTGTGTATGAGGGCTGCCATGAGGTTGCCACCATCTTGCATTCTATAGCCTAAAGCAGTCTCTAGTCCAAAATTATAACATCGACAAAACTACTAGGTAGAGAAAAAGTTTTTACTGAGATCGATTCAAGTGTCCTGCTCCGATTCATCATCTCTCGGTGAACAAATGGCAACAAATTCATGCTCTAACACCTCCACCTTCTTGCCAGCCTCCTGCGGGTCTGTGAAAGTATACATCTGCCCTCCATGATATATGCATAGATGAGCAGGCATTAGAAGTGAATGCACAATTTCAAGGCTCCGAAGGCAAGCCCTCACGGTGTCAAATTTCTTCCTCCTTGAGTGGGTAGCAAAAGAAAGGTCTGGGAAGAGATGCAGAGTTGTTCCAGCAAATTTAAAGTTTTGTGACCACATGGTTGCTTACAGATATGCGTCCTGAACTGCTATCCCCGTAGTGATGATCAGTATGGCCCTTGAAAGATCAGGCTGCAGTGAGGTGGCTTGAGGGGAGATATGGTAGACCTTAATAATTTGTGGGGCCAACATGTTCCCTGCCTCTAAGCCCAGTGCATCAGGTAGCCAATTTTGAAGAAATGATGCCAGGTCTGAGCCTTCACTACCTTCCAGCAACCCAAAATGTCTTAAATTCTCTGCTCTCTGGGCATTTTCAATGACTTCCATCTGATATCTAAGCTGGTTGTTCTCTTGTACCAGCTTAGTGGTCATGTTAATGGCCTTAATCATTTGTGTCTCCGCCTGAGCGTCTGTTTTAGTCACTAATTCTATTTTCAGGTCCTCTTCCCCCATCCAGCAAAGGATTTCCTCTACTTTCCCATTAATGGCCTTCATAGATAAGGCCAGTGAATTCCATGGTGGCATACTTGGTTCTGAGGATCTGCCGGGGGCCATCAGGGCCTGCTGCTCTGTAGGTTGCACATTTTTGGGTCCACTTGCTCCTCCCTTAGTCGTCCGACCCATGGCTGTATTTGGTACTGTTCAATTCATCTCGGTACACTCTATGGATTTCTGCAGCTCAAAATTCTAAATAGTGGAAGTATTTCAATGGAAGTATTTCAATTATTTATCTGATTACAGGTGGAAATCTGTAGAGACGAGGTGAAGCACGTCTATTTGGCAAGAGTGCTCAATAGCGCCCCTTTTGTTTAATTTTAATCTGTCTTTTTATGCCTGCATTCAATCAGTTTGGTACCCTATCTTTATTATTGTATTTTTCCTTGATAGGAACAAATTCATTTTCAATTGTACAAATTATCTCCTTAAAAATTTTCCAAGCAGATTCAGTTGAAAGACCCTGAAATATGTAGCCCTAGTCTATATTCTTTAAATGCTGAATGATAGCATCAAAGTCAGCAATATTATAATCTCTGATAATAGTAGAATGTTTTATAGTGTACGAGTTGTTGCCAAACACCCCAAAACTATATTATGGTCGCTGCTACCTAAGGGATTAACAACATTTACATAGGATACATTTTCATGAATATTGGTAAGGACTAAATCCAATATATTATTATTATGGGTAGGTTCAGCTACAAGCTGCTGAAAGCCATTCTCTGCACAGAGTTCCACAAATGATTGCTCAAATGAGGTAATGCCTTTAGAATTTGTCCAGGTTATACCCAGTAGATTAAAATCACCTAAGATAATCGCATCCCAATGCTCCATAGTTGTAATAACTTCTTGGAGGAGGGCACTGTTATATGATTCAACAGATGCAGGGGGTCAATAACAGCAACTTTAAAGTAGTTTGGTCCTACTTGGAAATAATAGTTTGACCTAGAGGGTCTCAAGCTCAACCTCTATATTTGTATTAAATTGATGAGTTGCAGCAGGAATGGTGTTGTTGACATAAAGGCACACTCCTCCTCCAGACCTAGATTCTCTGTTTCTGTAAAAGAGCTGGTAGCCTTGAATATCTCTGGACCATTCGGAGGACTGAGCCCACCATGTTTCAGTTATTGCAATCTCATCTATAACGTGTAGTTTACAATTAGCTTCTAGTTCCGCTGTCTTTAGGTAATTTAAACTTTGTGCATTAGCTAAAAAAATTTTATATTCTCATTGGTTACTGGCAGATGTAAAACTAATTGGAGTATGAACCATATTGCCTATATTAGGAACACCCACCCACCCCTGCAATTTAGTTTAAAGTTTTATTAATAAAACTCTCAATTCTTTTACCCTACAGAGAACTTCCATGTTTACTCAGGTGGAGACCATCCCAGGAAAATAAATTTGGGCGGTCATGGAAGTTCTCCCAGTGAGTTGTGCAGTGGTAACCTTTGACCAAACACCATCTCCTGAGCCGATTATTAACCTGTTTGATTTTGTTAGTAATGGTAGCAGTTGCCCTGGGAACTGGAAGAATTTCTGAAAAACAGACTTCGGCATTATTTGCAGTTAGTATTTCACTAAAGATACTATATTCTTTTTTGATGTCCTCAAGTCTGTAGCAACTCACTTTATTGGTGCCAGCGTGGATTACAACAAGAGGAGAATCACCTCCATTACAGAGAATGGAGTTTACCATAGTGGAAATATCAGATATAGTGGCCCCCCCTAAAACTGCTACAAGTCCTGTTGGTCTTATCAGGGTAACAGATAATACGTTCGATATGTTTTATTATGGAGTTGCCTAAAACATATGTTTGGCGTTGTTGAACAGTGAAATATTTAAGCCCTGACATACAGAATGAATTGATTGAAATACTCTCAAACTGTGTCAAGGATGAAATAATAGATGATGTCAATAAAGCTCCATTCTTTTCTGTCATTATGGACACCACTCAAGATATTGTGAAGAAGGATCAGCTCAAACAAGTGATCAGCTATGTGTCCATCGATACTGGCGAAAGCAAGAAACTAAGACACATAAAAATAAATGAATCTTTCCCAGGGCTTCGTGGAAGCAGAAGACCAGTCAGCAGCTGGCTTGGAAGAGATGATTATTAGTAGTAGTAGTATTGAAAATAATAGGTTACACATACCCAAAATGCGAGGCCAAAGTTATGATGGAGCCGCAAATATGAGTGGCATGTATGTAGGCGTGCAAGCAAGAATTAAAGCCTGAGAAGCAAAAGCAACCAATGTTCACTGCGCTGTGCATAACTTCAGTTTCGTCCTGAATGATGCCCTGTCAGATGTACCAGAAATGAGGAACTTCTTTGGTGTAGTAGAAAATCTGTACATCTTCTTTGGACACAGCATAAAGCGTTGGCTCATGCTGTCATCATTTGCATCCACCTCTAATGTCATCTTAAAGAGATTATGTCCAACCAGATGGTCATCGCAGTATGACTACTTAGTGGCACTTCATTACCATTTTATAGATATCCTCAAAGCATTATCCAAGATAATACTTAGTAGTAAGAAGAAAAAATAAATCATGGAGGCAACAGCTCTGAAGTCGCAAATGGAGAAGTTCCAATTTGTATTTTTAGTTGTACTGCTCACCAACATTTTGGAATTGGTCAACTGTGTTTCAAAGTTGCTGCAGCCACCAGAAGAACACTTGAGCAGAGCTGCCACACTCCTTTAAACTGCCCACAGTAGTTTGCAGGAATCCAGAAACAAATTTGAAACTTTTCATGAAACTGCCATAGAAATGGCCAAAGCTTGGGGAATATCAGAGAAATTTGCCAGCCTGGTGTCTTAGAGGGCTGAGGCACTGGCCGCTTTACCTCTCCCCACGCTGGTGACCTGTGTTTGGGAATGAGCATGGGCCATTGGAGGTCAGCACGGGTTGGGGGGAGCAGTGCAGGATTGAGCTGCCAACAGGCAGCTCTCCTCTCCAGGGAGGGATCTGTGATCCCTCAGCTCTTGACTGCCTTGCGGTGGAGGTCAGGGAACAGTGTGAGCTGTGGGAGCCAGGGTGCTAGGCCAAGGGGGTGGGTGGAAGAGGCTGTCACCGGATCAGGAGGGTGCCTCTACCCTCATGCACTTCTCTGTCTAGGGCCCCGACTAACTGGGGAGAAAATGTGGAACAATTGAGGGCGGTGGCAGGATGAAGCCTCTGAGCACCGCCAGGATATGCACAGTGCATCAAGATCCCAAAGGGCCCCTGCGTCCCCTAGGGTTGGCGGACAAGCAGCTGTGGCCCACTGAAGGAGGAATAAACACCTATATGGAAAAAAAGAGAAATCTGAAGAGCATCGTGTGCCAAGAGTAAAACAGTTCCACGACAAACTCTATGAAGACCATAGGCTTACATCTGCAGAAGAAAGGTTCAAAGTTAATGTGTTCTGTGTAACACAGGACAGAGCCATCTCACAACTGGAATGCCTCTTTGTAGGATTAAATCTAGTGGTGACCACATTCAATGCTATTCACCCTTCCACACTGACTTCAGCTACCGACAACGAATGATATGTTGCTGGAGAAATTCTGGTTAAACAATATGACTCTGACTTGTCACCCTCGCTCCCACGCCAACTACTGGCATTCAGAGCTTGTCTGAAATCAGACATTTCAAGGAAATCTATAGTGAAGAAAGTAGCTGAGCTGCTGATGATTGAAAACCATGCTCTTTCTTCAAGTTTTCCGGACATTTGTATGGCATACTTATTGTTTTGACAATACCAATAACAGTGGCAACTGCAGAGCACTCCTTTTTGAAACTCAAACTTATCAAGAGTTATTTGAGAAGTACAATGGCTCAAGAACTACTCAGCGGCCTCGCTCTTTTATCCATAGAAAATGAACGTGCGAGGAAATTAAATGTCTCCAAAATCATTGATGTCCTCGCCAAGCAAAAAGCACAGAAAAGGCCACTTCACTAGGTGACTGAGAATGTACCCAGAATGAAATGTCCACCCCCCATGTATGATTAAAAATGTTAAACATACACGGGGGTGGGGGGAGGGCCTTTCATTCCTTGCACCAGGGCCCATGCCAACCATGTCATGTCACTGGGAGTAATTAGGAGTTATCAGTGTCTTGGGTTGGTGCTATTAGGTCAGATAGTTTTATCTTTGTATTAGGTAGTTTATACTTAATGGTGGAATTGTATTTGCATTTTAATTATTAGCGAAGGACGCGTCATTATGACATTATTGCACTGCTACTAGTTAAGTGCTTTTTTAGACACATATTCAGCAAAATAAATAAATAGGTTACAGTGCTCCTCCACCCACATCAAATGAACTTTATTAACATTAGAAATGTTTTGACAGAAGCCAGACAGCATTTCGCTCCCCTACTTGGAGCTTTATCAAGGGCTATAGTATGTGTGCAAAAAAGTGTTTAGATAGTAAATCAAAAACAGTGTATGGTTGTGACCAACAGGTAGCGCTGCTGTTACTGCAGCTCAAGTATGGCCCGGTACAACAACAATACCAGCGGTGAACATCTGGCATTGATAAATGCTTGTCTCCTATCAAAACTGTGTTTTCAGACTTTGCTTCATGTGTTATAAATTTCCGTAGTGCCAAACACCAGGCACCAGATAGAGGGTTTGTTCAAAAGAAGAGGCTCTCTAGCCGCTTACATATGAACAACTATCTCAAAAGACTCCAAAAAAACAAACATTTGTTTTTCAGACTTGATTCAGAGTTCTTCATCATAGTTCTCTCTCAGTTTGCAAACTGACAGCAGCAGTTTTTACTTAATACTGTATAAATCCTGGACCGGATTACAAAGAAATGTGGAATGGTTATTCCTAAAGGTAAACGTAGCATGCTGTGGAGAAACCATGCACTGGATTAAACAATGCCACTTTTCCATTCCTTATCTGCTGTTTGTGTTCTACATGATTTGATTACTGCATTCTTTTCAGTCTCTTTTTTGTTTACACACTTTACTGACTGCCACCTGAAAATCCCAATAATATGTTAATAATGTCTCATTCCTAACTTTAGGCTGCATTTTGCATTTCTCCTTTCCACAGAATGCAGTTCCTACTTTATTATCTATGGCATCAACACCCCTAAGGATTGATCCCAACAGTGTCAGATGCAATCCACATTTACCCCACACCAGGAAAGAAAATATCATCTACCATGTCTTGAAACCTAAGGAATAAATCTTGGCTGCATTACTCAGGCCTGTTTGCATTTCATTTTCATTGAACTTTTTCATGGTGGTTCTCATCAGTTCAAAGGCTATAAGGTGTGATAGTCAACTGGTCATTCACCCATAGCTTTTACCTGTGCCCTATGTAACATTAATTTACTCAGCAACCTCAGCCTCAACCAGTTACTGTTGCAGAAAGGCTCCACTATTGTCTCGGCCGCTCTTATAGGAGTCCATGACATCAGGAGTTCTGGACAGCAATCATTCACCAGCCATGACCCTACAGATCCTAGTGCATTCAAAGTCTGTCACTGAATTTGACTGCTGATGGTGCTGTTACCACAAGGACTGCCTTAGCTCTGCTCAGTGAGCATGGTGCCATTGGAGGTCTTACACCCCTAGTGTTCTCCTTGAAGATTAGTACTACCATAGGTGTAAGCAGCCATTCCCAGGGACCTAGAATCCATATTAATAGCAAGCCAAGCAGATCCATTCCCAAGGGTCGAGATTCTTGGATGCTGTGAGTTATACTCCCATAGCATTTAAAATGGATTGACTATTTATCTAATAGATCAGCTAGTATTTCTGACTTCACATCTTCCTCTGTCCATAAGATTGGTTTTTCATATTGAATTTGATTCTTACTCCCGCAGCTCCATCTGCCTGTCATCTGGCTGCCGTCCTGTCTCACCCATTCAACTTGATGGCTCACTCACATCCGGCTAGCATGCACAGTACCCACAGAGGTGTCCCCACTTCCTCCGCCAGGCCCGGATCTAATCCCGGAGTACAATTCCTGCGGGATCCCCTGGGTGGAGCAGCACAGCCATCAAGCTGCCATGACTGACCACCATTTTCCTCCGAGTTTTTACTTCCTGAAGTATGGATGTTATGGTTGCCACCCTTCCTGTTTGCCATGGGACAGTCCCGCTTTTCAAGGTGCTGTCCCGTCTTCTGCTCCTCCCAGCTGTGGGATGCTAAATGTCCCGCTTTTTGCACGTGTAGCAAACAGCAATAAAGAAAGTCTACCTACTGCCTCCTTCCAGCAGTTTTTCCTTCCCTTCGCTTCTCCCAGGCTTCTGTAAATCATTGCAGCAGTGTGTGCAGCTCCAGCCTGAGCCTCCTATAGCTAGCTGTACGGTCGTCGGTCATGGTGAGTTAGGCAGGTGGCAGTGCAAGTTAATTGACCAGGTTACATGCCCATCTGTCTCCTTGTGTGGCTGGCCATCTTTGTTCATTTTTCACGGGCTTTTCCTAGGGCTTTCTTTGTCGGGGGGTGGCAGGTGGTGGAGCTGTCCGCTCTCAATCAGGTCTGCTCCGCGACCTCCTGGTGACGTCCCTGATGACTGCATGGCTGCAGAGTCATCAGGAGATGTGGCTACCAGGTGGCAGCATGTTTAAATGCCACGAGTTAAAGAGCCAGCAGCACTGGGGATCAGTAGCAGCATTGAAGGCTAGTCGGACTCAGAGGAAAGGAAAAGGAATATGGGAATCATCAGCAGCATAGCTAAGCTAGCCAAGAAGAAGGAAGACTGGGCATTCTTTTCCTGGTTGTAGATCAGAAGAGAGCAGGCGCTCGGTGCTTGGTGCAGTGGGAACCAATTGGGCACTGGCAGTCGTCAGAGTTGGGTCACTGCGGTCTGTGTTTTTTTCTGCCTGGGGCTGCCATATGCAGAAGAGCCGGTGTCTGTCTCTTTGGGAGCTGCCTGCATGCCCGCCTATGCCTAGCTTGCTCCTGACTGCTCAGAACCTCTGAACAGAGAGACTTCTCTCTGTCAGAACAGCAAATCGAGTTGAAGAGCTGCAGTCACTTGTGAGTGTGGGCAAGTCATCATTGGAGCTAAGCTAAGCAATGGAAAACAAGTTGAGAGACAGCATAATTCTTCAGAATCAGAATCAATAGGACTACACTGAAATCCCATCACTTCACTGGACTGAGGAGGACTCTGTCTGCTGGTTGTGTTTGTGGCTGTCACTACTGGGGAGTCTCTGGAGTGTGAATTCTGTAGTCAGGTATGGGCTTCTAGCCATGTTTGCATTTTTTGCTAATTGCTATGCTATACAGTCTATCATGTCAGGTAAAAGTACCCCCAAGAAGGCAGCACAACAATACACTTTACACTCCATTAAGACTCAGGAGTGTTACCAGTGCCACAGTAAATATAATGTATTTGTGTGGCGGGATGCAGTCTACCTTTCTTGTTGTGATTTGTATTAGACCATTTCTTCAAAAAGCTGGGCTCATAGATAGACCGGAGATCTAGAATAGTGGAATAAGTTTGCTGTTTTGGTTTGTTCCAAATATTTGGGTCTCTGGCCTTTTTTTCTGTGTCTTTAAGCACAGCTTTTTGAAGAAATATGTAATATATATATCCTTTTGATTTTTTTTTTTTTGTCTATCAGCCCTAGATCCCTAGATGAAAGACTGACCCTCCCCGGTGGCAGGTTATGTCATGGGGCAAATACATCAGGAGCAGCAAACACAGACAAGCAACAGTAGCAGATTGTACAAATGCAGTTGTCTGGTCTGGGCAGCAGAGAAGCAATGTTAGTTTATCTTGAATACATGAATGGCAATAAAGTCATTATAATGCCCAACTCTGTTATACTGGCCTCTATTACCACAACTCCCAAAGGCTGCTTTATTTTGGAACACTAGGTGATCAGCCCGTTGTTGTTTCCTGGCATGTCAGCTAGTGTTGGGATAATTTATCATGATGACAGGCTGCCAGGGGGAAATCAGTCTTTCATTTATATACAGCGGATGTTTTGACCAGGACACTCAAATATAAAATGGTCCATACCGTCATGTATTGCAATGTGCGCAGCACTGCTGCTGCTAATCAATCTCAAGGATCTGTGGTGAAATACTCGGCTAGCTCCTGTAGTCTCACAGGAGCTAGCACAGCATTTCACCACAGATTCCTGAGATTGGCATAGAGGTGTAAACTTAATGTGCAGAGCTCATGCAATCTGTGAATGAACTCTGTACTGTCTTAGTTTACACCTCTGTGCCTTCCTGTGTGGTAGTGTCAGTTATTAATGAATGGCTGTGTGTGCATCAAAAAAATTTGTTAGACGTACAATGTCCTTTTTATGTTTGCTTGCACGCATGTGCAAGAAACATAGTGCCATCGTACGAGTTTTCTAAGTTGTGTCAGACTCTTCCAATTCAGTCAGTGTGTTTGCAGGCGCGGTCGCAGTGCGCCAATCACTGCTGCAGCTGTCTGTGACAGCAGGAAAATGCAGTGGCATACAGTTGAAAGGGATAGCTCCGCTTCAGTGAGCAGAGCTCTCCCCCCCCACACACACACGCAAGCACGCATATTGCGTGCTGATGCGCTCCCTCCCCATGCACACACTGTGTGGCTGACGAGTGCTCAATCTCCTGGCGGCTCCGCCTCCCCCACAACAGCTGTCCAGGTGCCACGCTGAGACCCACCTCAGCGTGGCAGAAACTATCATAGCCAACAGGGTGCCCAATCCCCATGGCTCCAAGGCTGCCGCTCCCAAAAAAGCTTTCCATGTGCCACGCTGGGAAGCCCACACCAGCGTGGCAAAGAATTTATGGCCGACGGGGTGCCCAAATCCCGTCAGCTCCAGCCCCCCAAACAGTTTTTTCCAGCTGCCACGCTGGGAGCCCACCCCAGCATGGCAACGCCCGGCCATCTAAAACCTGTAAAGAAGAAAACCTTCCTTGCAGTCTCCGCCCCCACAACCCGCGACCCACCCACCGCGCACTTGCCTCCCCATACCCCTCACCCCATACTTATCTCTGGAGCTCAGCACAACGATCATTGGTGGACCGGGAACACGTCTGCACTCTTCAAAGCCAACCGCAAACTGAGGAAATGCCGGAAAGCTGTATAATGGAATAAATAGGGTTTTTTCAACTTTGTTGCATATCTCAGGCAATTTTGAGAATTTTGGGCTCAAATTTTCAACATGGGTTTTTTGGGACCCCTCCTCAAGAATTCTTGCACTATCATGGCGTTAATCAGGCCCAAAGGGTGATTTTGCAGTCACTGCGTGAAATCACCTTTCGGGACCCATTAACAAAACGACACTGCCAGTGTTCATAAGGTGGGCTCTCAAAAAGCCTATGTTGAAAATTTGGTGAAGAAATTCTCAAAAATGACTGTTTTACGAGCGTGCATTGCGCAGTTCCTACGCACACTGGCAAGTTTGCGAATTTGTAATATTTGCACACCAGATTTTCAACAGTGTCATTTTACCGCACTTCCTTATGAGCAGTACAGCTACCATTTTTCACATTTTGCCCAAAATGTGTTTCCTCACATGTAACGCACAATGGTACAGTCGGTGTGCGAAAACAATGTTTGGGACAGATTAAGAAAATCACAGTGACACTGTTCATGAGCAGAGGTCTTAAAATGGCTATGTTGAAAATTTGGTGACAAAACTCCATAAAATGACTGTGTTATGAGTGAGCATTGCGCAGATTCCACGCACCCTGGTAAGTTCATGAATTTGTAATATTTTCAGTACAGATTTTCACCAGTGGCATTTTTCCACACCTCCTTAGGAACAGTACAGCTGTCATTTTCCACAACATGACCGAAATGTGTTTTCACACTTTCAGTGCAGAAATGCATGGTTGCTGTGGGAAATCATTGTTCGGGACAGATAATGTAAAATCACACTGACACTGTTCATGATTGGAGGTCCCAAAATGCCTGTGTTAACAGTCTGCTGTAAAAAAAATCCCCAAACTAGTTACATTACGGTTGTGCGTTGCACAGTTTCTACCTACGCTCGTGACTTCACCAGTTATTTTAAGATTTTCACAGCAGATTTTCAACATTGCCATTTTTTACACCTCCCCATGGACAGTACCGCTGCCATTTTTCACATCCTGTTTGGAATGTGTTTTTGCACCTGTGGTGCCAAATGCCGTAGTCACTGTGCAAAAGCAGTTTTCGGCTAACAAACTGATATTGCCACTGTTCATGAGGTGGGGGTCCCAAAAAAACCATGTTGAAAATTTGGAGTGAAAATACCAACAAATGCCTGAGGCGTTAGGATTTCCGACCATAACGCCCCACCCTGTACAGAATGACAGGCTTCAGGGGTATGACTTGCGATTCTTGCCTGTAATGCTCATACCATTCCACCCACACCCACACCCTGCAGCCAGTGAGAGGCATCAAGGTGTGCCTCGGACTCTTCGGGCCCAAACTTCACCCCATTCTCCTATACCGCACCCATCTCACCGTATTTCCTGATGGAATGGGGTGCGCATAAGGGCCAAAGACCCCAAGGCACAGTGACACTTGTCAGTGTTTGCAGGGTAGGGTGTGGTGAAATGGCATGGTCATTATGCCTGACGACCCAAAGGCACACCCCAATGCCTGTCACTCTGTGCAGGGTGGTGGTGGGGTTGGCTTCAGTTCAATACTTCGCTGCCATTCCTATTATGCAGCTCTGTAACTTCTACACTACCAATGCCAATGCCAGCAAGCAAACATTCGGCATTGACAAATGCTTGTTTGCACTGTGTTTTTAACCTTTTACCTAAGAAATACTACAAGTCCATTTTTATTGACCCACAGTCACCCACACACTACATATGATGGCAAATGATAACATTTTGAACAGAAGACAACAAGCCTAATTGATTTTTATGAGCATAATTTTATTCTGCTTAACACAAATTGATCAACACAGGCATGGTCTATTTAAGATTGCAGTCATTCTTTTATGATCCTAGCAACTGTTGAACAGATTCACATGATGTGAAATGTGATGCATACATGTGATATCGCCCTCTTTACGCAGGAGACTCCTGTTTTTTTTTTTTTACTGAACTCCTTCCCTCCCTCCTGGGAAACAAAATCTCCTGCTTAAGTAAAATTCTGTTCAAAATATCCATCTTTTTTGGGCAGATAAAGACACATAAAAATTATATCAGTGATGCACAATGTATCTGATAACTTTATATAACTAGTTTATTCTTTTTAGTGCATATTCTTAACAAAATGAAATGCATTACATTTTTGTAATGACTTTTTTCTTATGTTTTTGATGCCATTTAAGGACAAACGCTCAACGTTACGGCATCTTCCTACTAGCAGGCCAATCTCCCTCCTAATTTGACCCAAATCTCCCTCTTAAGCAACTTGGACATATCACATGTATGGTGATGCGAATAGTCTTGTGTGGTGGATCTCTTTTTCTCTGGGTGGCACTGCAGTGTCTTGTTGTGGATGTGCATGTCTGTTTAAAGCAGCAGTACTGTGTAGTAAAAAAAAAAATCTGCACTTTTTTTGTCAGTTTATTTCTTGTGCTCTGCTGATCATGTGCCTGGTACTCTTTCCCGCTGGCATTGTACTATCCCCCCATAAATCGCTCAGTTATCCTTTACTTTTGTTTACATTCCTGCACTGGAACCCCCTCTGCTACCAACTGCACATGTGTTTGACTGGCAGTACTACACAGGGTCCTCGGGAGTGTTCAGCACAGGGCCCCACTGCAGTAACCAAAAGACAGGATGCGATTTGTGGGGGATTCGCAACTGAAAATTAGTCAGCTGCCATATTTGTTGTGACAACACAAAAATTCAAATTGCAGATATCTAAAATAAAATACTAAGGATGACTGGAAAAACATATGTACAGATATGGAAACTGGAATTATAGTCGCATGCTTACAGCTAAAAAGCAGAAGTTTGATAAATCACTTCCTGACTTGGTAGTACTACTGCTTTAATAAAAATGGAGACAGCTGACCAAATGACATCAGTGTACTTTGAGCCATCACAGGTGCTACTGCCGGAATTAGAAAAAAAATATGGTGACTCAGCTGTGGTTTCTATTAGAATTTGGTGTTTTGCTTATACTAGTTGGCTGTTGTCGTGGCCACCTGTTCTCTTTTGTGGAGCCTCGCTATGTTCTTTTTGTTTCTGTATTTTGGTAGCTGGGGGAATCAAACCAATTAACCAAATTCTGCCGGATGTACAGTACCAAGCTTCTACTGCATACAGATATTCTTTCCATGTACCTTGGGCCTTGCAGATGGTTGTTTGCAACCAAACGTACAAAGTGGGGCAAGCACCTAGCAGTACAGATTTGGGTTTGGACTGTCTGAGACTCTAATCTCTAGTCTGTACTGCCAGGCCAGCTGCCTTCCCCAATTTGTACATTTGGTTGCAAACAACCATCTGCAAGGCCCAAGGTACTTGGGAAACCTATATTGCCAAGGCTATAAATGTTGTTCACTGCCTGCCACATGGTTAATGAGAAATGTCATTTTTAAGTTGTGAATTGTACAACCCTGTTTAGTTTAGGCATTCTTTTTTTGTGTTTTCAGGTCTTGTTTGACTGCAGTGTATGTGTGTTGCACTATGCTTTCAAAACGAGGGCCTAGGCGCATGGGTGGAACAACCTATATTCCATTCTGTTCACTGCCTCTATAGCTGTTCCACTGATGTTACATAACCTCTGTAGCCATAATGGCTGGCTTACGGTGCTTTGTTTGACTGCCATGCACAGAAGTTGCATTGTGCTTTCAGACCATGATTGGTACACATGTGATAGCGCCTCTAAGTAAGATGACTCATAGTGCACCAGTTTAATGTGTGACTGAATATATACTAAAGGCACATTGCAACATTTATGTTAACTGCACAGGTAAGTAACGGGACTTAAAGAATGAAGTGATCTGCACTGACTGCATCTTCTTCCAACAATAAGAGACTCGGCAAGTGGCAAGATGTGTGGAAGACTGAGTTCAACTGGGTCGAGAAGTGCAGCAACACACTGAAAGCCTTCTGCAGATATTGTAGACACAAATTCCTGGTGTCACATGGTGGACAGAATGACCTAACGAGGTATGAGAGCACAGAGCAACACAAGACTGCCATCCAGCAAGACAAACACAGCCATCTGATGACAAAGTGGACCAGAACAACTAATCTGGATGAAACAGAGCTGAAGGTGACTACAGCTGAAGTGGCTGAAGTGTTTCATGCAATGCAGCACAACGTCTCGTATAATTCCTTGGACTGTGGACACAAGCTGGCCAGCCAGCTGTATGGGGACTCTGAGACTGCCAAAAAACTTGTCTGTGGAAGAACAAAGGCAGAGGCAATTGCAGAGAATGTTCTGGAAACACATTCTCTGGAATGTCTTCTAAAAGACCTCAAAAGTCCAGGGGTATCATTTTCAATTGCATCAGATGCTTTTCTTGTCAGGGTGGCCAACCTGGAAATCTACATATCTTGATACTTTACTTATAACAGGACTCTTTGCTGCATGAATGTGCGCAGATGCTTCGTGAGGGTGCGAGCGTGCTAGCGTGCAAATGTGTGATCGTGGGCACATTTCACCACCACATCCACTCGCTTCAACAGCTTTAGCGCTAAGTGCTTTTCTTTGGCAAAACTCTTTTTCTTCTCTAATTTTTTCAGGACTACAATGGGGCACCTGCAACTGGCTCAAGGCAGGGAGCTATGTATATATACAGAAAGCTCCTTTTCCCACAGTATCTCTTTCTTTGAATATTTATGGGCGCTACAGGGTTTCTTTTCACCTGCCTGTAGTGTCCTACTTATTGTTTTCCACAAGACAGCCCTCTTGCCCTGCATTGGTATCTGTGGAGTAGATACCTTTTTCAGCGCTGCAGGACTTCAGAAGAAGGGTCCCATGGCAACAGTAAACAGTTGCCTCCTACCTTCTTTTACTGAGCTGACGCTTCATTTCTTTAGAGAATCGCAACAAGTGGTTGCGATTCTACAGCTCAACGACTCTGTTTCTCATGACGTGATATTGATGAATATCCCCGTGTATGCATATTCCTGTTGTATCATTTTGGGTAACCTTGCTGTCCGGGGCCAAATCCGCTCTCATCAGGGTCTGCCTACTCCCAGTATCCAATAAACCCAATGTCTGTAGGTTTCCAATCCCCACTTTTGCAACATACCCGATATTAGCCGATGCTATGTGAGTCATATCAGTTCTTTTCTTGTTTGGGCAGTTTCTCACTATATGGCCTTTACCAAGAAACCCATGGCAAATCAGTTCAGCATACGGTATTCTTCCCCCTCTATCTCTCCTGTTGTAATTATGACGTATATTGGAATAAAAAGGTCTTACCAATCCCGTAGTCTGAGGTGGGGTATTTTGTTGTCCTCTGGGTCTCATGGGTCACTAGATGATCCTCTGCCAACTTCACTGTATCCTCTGCAGATTCAGGCTGATGCTCTTTCACCCATAACTGTACATCATGGGGTAAAACCTCAATAAGCTGTTCAGTAACAGTCATGTCCACAATCTGCTCTTTAGTTTTCAGCAAGGGTTGTAGCCATTTCCAACCGTAGTCTTTTAATTTTGCATAGATCTCTCTGGGGTGTTATGAACTGTCATTCTCTGGGTACGAAATCGCTGTCTGTAGGTTTCTATGCTGATATCATAGTGTCTTAATATCTCCTCTTTTACCCGATCATAATTGTTTGAGTCCACCCCACTTAACTGGCTGTATACCATCTGCACTCTGCCAGTTAAGTAGGGAACCAGTCTTATGACCCATTGATCATGGGGCCAAGCACAAGTTTGGGCAATGCGCTCAAAAGTGGTGAGATATGCCTCAATATCATCACTTTCTGACAGTTTTGTTAACTTAATGTCTCTGGGCACAGTGCTGTCAGACTGACCTTGTGCAAGTGCCTGAATAGCCTTCAGGGTATTTGTCCATTTCTCATCCTGTTGCTGACATTCCTCAGCCTGGACATGCCTGTCCTCTTCCTTCTGGCGACGATCCTCTTCCCTCTGGTGATTCATCTCCACCTGTGGAATACACAGCCACTTCAATAATTCTCCGGGGTCATCTGGTGCTGGGGCCACCTGGGCTGCCTTCTGGTTACCCGATGGCTGAAATTTCAGCCAACAGCTGTTTATGTCAATTGGCCTGGTGCCAGCCTTCTTACTTGACTGAGGGCTTTTTTCCAGCATTACAGCTCTTTTAAGCATTTTGTGGATACTGCAGGGCTTTCTACTTATGTCCTCAGTGTCCAGGCTTTAATTTGGCCCATTGTGGAGACAACAACAAGGCTCTGGGGTCTGGACAGGAAGTGTAGCACTGCTTCCTAGCAACTGAACACAGTTGCTTGCTTTCGGCATTTGCATTTAGCTGCAGAGCCGCTTCGCGCACTACTCACAACAAGCAGTTGCAATCTCTTCATTCAGCAGCTGATTTTCACTGACCCTTTCCAGATATCAAGATTTGGATTTCAGATTAAAAAGATAACAAGGGACAGTAAAGCAAGTTATGTTTGTAAGGTTCGGTCCCGCCCTTCATGGCCTGCCATTGGACTATTATGGGCCAACTGCATCACCTTCTTTCTATAGATTTTTGGTACCATCAGTTGCTCTACAGGTACATTCAATACAGTGTCTACAGCAACTTTATACAAGTTTCCAACAAGGGCAGCATAAAATTATTCCCATTGGTAGTAAGGTACTTCAAAAAGGAAGAAGGTGTTGTTAATGCTCTCCTGGACTTCTATGAAGACTGAGATGAATCTGCTCAGGCCATTACTGACCAGAGTTCATCAATTTTGCAAACAGATCCAGAAACAAATGATTTGATACTTTTTATTGGACCAACATGGATGTTACAGAAAAAAACAAAGTGCTTTAGCTTTCGAACCAACCAGGTCCTTCTTCAGAAGCTTTGTGGCAGTTTTTCAAAAGTTTTGAAAAAACTGCCACAAAGCTTCTGAAGAAGGACCTGGTTGGTTCGAAAGCTAAAGCACTTTGTTTTTTTCTGTAACATCCATGTTGGTCCAATAAAAGGTATCAAATCATTTGTTTCTGGATCTGTTTTTAAAAGGACCAATACGGCACCTACAACATTTTTTTTGCATCAATTTTGCAAAGGCATTCCTTGGCATGGGCCTCTGTATCTGCATATGGCGCAGACAGTGTTAGTGTGAACTATGGCAAGCGATCAGGAGTGTATACCAGATGAAAAGAGAATTGTCCATCACTCCAGAAGGCAAATTTTCCTGCTCACATCCTTCACAATGCTGCAAAGAAGGCAGCAGCAAAACTTACTTATGATGTGGAAGTGCTTATCCTGAAAATGTTCAGCCATTTTTCTGGCTCTGCCACAAGAACAAAAGATTTAAAAGAGTTCTTTGATTTTTGTGGCACGGAATACGAATCCCTTCTGAGGCATGTGCCAACCAGGTGGCTGTCATTGCTGTCAGCAATTGACAGAATAGTAAAAAATCTTGCTGCACTGCAGTCCTATTTCCTGTCACAAGGAGAGGACACACCTCGGCAAATCTGGCAATACTTTGCAGATAATGAACATGGTAAGAGCAAACTTCCAACATTGCCACAGTGCTACCTGTATTTTCGTAGTGCAATTCTGGTTGATTTCAATGAACATATAGCTACCCTAGAAGGGACCCAACTGACAGCTATGTAAACCTTTGCTGTGATATCCTCACTAAGACAAAAACTTGAAGTTCGAGCAGCAGACAAATTTTTTTGGGGAAAGCTCCCCACAGTCATGAAGGATATGGACACTTTCTCCTGTAAAAAGTTGGAGAAAGATTTTATCCTTTTCCTTGAAACTGCTGCCAAATACTTAGCTCAGGGGTTTGACTTTAGTGACAATAACTACCTATAGAAAATGTCTCGATTGTCTTTAAAGGAACCCTTTGCCTTTGATAATTTGTTGAATGTTGTTGCTGCCCTTTCTTTGCAGGAATCCATAGATACAGACAGACTGTTTCAGGATTATTCAGTCATCAGGCCCCTCATGCCAGACTTGTGTAGAATGGAACTGTCCACAAGGGGGAAGTGGCAAAAGATTTTTATGGATGCCCTAGACCTGCCTGCTCTGTATCAAGTAATTGCACATATTATGAGCATCCCACCTTCAAATGCTTTTGCCAAAAGAGTGTTTTCTTTCCTAAAGAGTAAGTGGATTGATGTAAGAAACCACTGCTGGGTGGAATTAATAAAAGCCGAACTGATGAGCACAATAAACTATCGAATGAAATGTGGTGAATTCCATTCAAACATTATGTGGAACAGGTTCCTTTTGCAGGCTGTTAAATCAAATGCAAAATATAGTTTCAAAGCTAAGAAATTAGGTATAGAGCTGTTTTGAGAGGGAGAGGAATGCAGCTGGGGGGGAGAGTGAGAGGTATGGAGCTGGAGGGAGGACAGAGAGGTATGGAGCTGTTATGAGGTATCAGTGAGAAAGATGGAGCAGTTTTGAGAGGTGATTATCATTTTTTTTATTGCTTGATGTAGTTGTTACTTGAAAATGTACTTGTTGCTTGAAAATGTACTTGCTGCTTTACTTACTTGGGTGTTACATTTTTCTTTTTGCTTTGTTTTAGTAAAATCCCTCTCTTCTCTTGCAGTATTGCATTATCTGGTTCCTGATTTCAGCTTACCACAGGTTATGAACATAGACTGCAACTCTAAGGCTATTCCATGGGTGAATCAGCAAGGAATGCTGAGTTAAGGCATACATTGGGTGGGCAGTGGTACATGACACAGCAACCCAAATATCCTGATTGGTATCCTGTATCTTATGTCTGCCACAGGCCCATGGCATGCATGCTGGGCTGCCAAAAGCCACCTCACATGCTTTTGTTCTGATTTGGCCTGCCCAAAAGGTGGCAACCCTAATGGACATGCAATGACGTCCAGGCACTACGTGCTGACGTCCGCCGTACTTCGTCCCCTGAACACACTGCACTTGCAGTGTCCCCGACTTCCATTGGGGGCCACCCTAGAGCAGTGTAAGCCCCAAACCCACCCCAGGGAAAGGAGAGCAGTCCATCAGATGCTCAGTCCTCTCCCTTCCTGGCTGACCCATGATGGGTCAGGTGCATTCCAAAACCCAGGTTGCTGGTGCAGCACGAGGTGTGGCATCATGCGCCTCAACTCTCAGTGCCACTGGGCCGGCTGAGTCCATAAGATTCCTAACATAATCATGTCGTATATATTTCTCTAGCATTTATTAGATTTATACTTCTGCATTAACCTTTCAGTCCAATACTTGGTCTTTGCAGCCTGTCTACATATTGTACAAGAGCCACTTGGGAGTCTTTCATAAGACAAACAGAACCAAACAGCTTATCAGAGGCTAAGTACAGTTCTAATTCTGTAGCACTTTCAGCATTTTAATCCTTCAGTTTCTCCTCCTGAACCACATTTTTTTTCATAGAGCTGTTTGGCCTGTTGTCTGCCACCTTACACTTTACTTTTGGGTCCCTGCCGACCCCCAGGCCTGACTGCCGCTCCCCCACCATTGTGGCTGGTGAGGATCTACACAGAGCAAGGACTGAGGGAACCATTATACTTGATGGATGAGGTACATATCTTTACTGTGGTTTCCTCCCTCTTCCCTATCCCCTTCTACTGCCCCCCCCCAACATCAGGCATAGTGTCTGGCAGCATCAGCAGTGCACACACTGGGTTGACGCCATCCCCCATGAGGGAGTTAGCTCCCCAGCTCACCACAGGGAGCCCAGCCATCTCTGTCCCCCGCTGTCTCACACTCACCAGCCTGGCTGCCTGATCTTGTTAACCCCGGGCTCACTACCGAACCCAGGTCACCAGCATGGAAGTGCAGCGCACTACCACTGAGCCATCGAGCGGTCCCTTCTGAATCATTGTTTAACCCAAATCAAGCTCTCTACTGACTGTTCCCATATTTCTTGAAACAACTACCTGAAGGCTTCCTGAAGGGTTGCTTCTTTCACAGATATCTTCCGCTAGTGTACATTAACAGCTAACACAGCCAATACTAGAACAGCTGCACTGCAAGTACATCACTGCCTATGAAACTGAGGGGGACCATTTAGTAGAACACAGAGAGCTGCTGTGGATTTTCTGCAGTTTTGGTCAGCCCTTTAGTGTACCAAGACAGGTTTACAGTGTCTTTTTAAAGGCACTGTACCCTGTAGTTGCACTAGTAAATTTATAAACTACTTGCTAAAACTTTTAAATATTGCCTCAGCAAGACAGGAAATGGTCGTGATGTCATTTCTGGATTGGCTACTTATAAAGAGCTGTTTTAGCTCAGCCCATCAGGTATAGCCTGAATCAGAGTAATCTCATCTTTCTGTGCATGAGAAGGGACCTTTTTTACTACTAATACTCAGGTGAGAGCTGTGTTTTTGGCTCCACTTTGCCTCACTGCCTGTGAAACTGAGGGGGACCATTTAGTAGAACACAGAGAGCCGCTGTGGATTTTCTGCAGTTTTGGTCAGCCCTTTAGAGCACCAAGACAGGTTTACAATGCCTTTTTAAAGGCACTGTACCCTGTAGTTGCATTAGTAGATCGCTAAACTACTTGCTAAAACTTTTAAATATTGCCTCAGCGAGACAGGAAGAGGACGTGATGTCACTTCCAGTCTTCCTCCTATATATCACTTCCCCCAGTGATCTGAAGTGATGCAGGCAGAGGCAAGCAATGTCTGCCAGCATCCGCCTAGGTAGCATAGGGAGCTAGGCCTGAAACCTTGTCACTTTAATACCAAAGGAGTATCTGGCCCTAATATCCTGTTGTTACAAGCAGTCTGTAAGTAACCCTTCCTATTTTCTGCTTTGGAACAGAGCAAACAAAATCAGTTTAACATCTTAGAGCTAGGAAATGGAAGCAAGGTGATAGATTGTCAAACCTGTAATACAATTGATTGCAAGAATAGCACTGTTGCTGAACCCATAATTTCCTTTTCATGTACTAACTGTGAAGTTATCTTAAGCACTAAAGGGGAAATTACTAAACTGCACACTGAACTGACTAACCTAAAAGAATTACGCAGTTTAGCAGTGGCACTGGAACAATTCTTATAGTGGGGGTGCTGAAAGTCATTGAACAAAACTGTATAGAAAGCCATAGGGAATTGTACTTCAAGCAAGGGGGTGCTGCCGCACCCCCAGCACCCCTAGTTCCAGCACCTGTGCAGTTTAGAATGCTTCATGGACAACATGCTTAGAAATATAGCCCCTCTAACTGTAAAGCCAACTGTTATCACAGATAATGGTGCATCTCATAAGAATGGAAGTCTATAAACCTCCTGTTATAGATAATACTTTTCACACACTTTTCGTTTTCAGTACCAACTAATAACAGATTTGCATCTTTACAAGAGACTATGGAAATCCCTGATGCTGTCACTGAGAATAATTATCATTCTAATGATATGATTCAACATAAAATCATTGGTGACTGTACAGTATTATTAAAACATTGATTCTTACATCCTACCAACCAATAAACTAAGAAACAATGTTACATGTCTACCAGGGGCAAAAATACAAGATGTTGCATCAAGACTTGACAATCTGCTAAAGGAAGAAATCACTAAAATTATCATTCATGTAGGGTGTAATAATGTGGGACACGCGCTCAAAAAGGACATATGTTATGAATTGCTAGACTTAGGAAAGAAAATACAGCAAAATAAGTGTCATGTTGCCATCTCTGCCATTCTACCAATACCAAGAGCTTCACAGGAAAGAAAATAATACTATAGTCAGAATTAACGATAGGCTTAGAAACTGGTGTATTCAAGAGAACATCTTGTTTGTTGACCACTGGAGAACTTTCTCACAAAACAGATCTTTGTTGGAGATGGATTACATCTAAATAAAAGAGGCACAGACCAATGAACTTCATTTTTTCTTTCAACTCTTAACACCATGGATTTAAACTAATAAAAGGGGGGAGGGATCAAAAGTACCATCTTGCCACTATTGATCATACACTCATTATGAAAGTTACCAACCCTATCAAAACTAAGTCTGATACAGTATATAAAACATTCTTAAAAACTAGTGTTGCTCGGATAGTGCTTTTGTGGATCCTACCACTATCTGTCAGATAGTGCTGGTATCCTGACTTGGATCCTACCAGATATCCTGCCAAAGACAGATGCAGGATCTAGGGTCAGATAGTGATGGGCCCTAGTTAGGATCCAGGTATCCTGGTTAGGATCCACAGATCCTAGGGCAGATAGTTAGGTTCTGAGGCCAGATAGTGATGGATCCTGGTTAGGATCTGATGACCGGATCCGCAGGCAGATAGTGGAAGTGTCCAACAGATCCACTACCCTGCCACAAAGGGCAGGTATCTGTGGATCTGGATTTGTCCAGCTCCATCTGAGCAACACTATTAAAAACATATTTAATCAATGCCCAAAGTCTGAATAATAAAATGGATGAACTAAAAGCACTCTGTAATCTGCATAGCCCAGATATTGTTGCCATCACTGAAACCTGGTGGGCTAATAAGGAAACGTAGGGGCCAGTAATCTCTGATTATGATTTGTTTTTTAACAGTAGAGAAAACAGGAGAGGAGGAGGAATTGCATTATATATAAAATCTCAAATAAAACCTATAGATATTACAAACAAAATAAAAACATCTAGTCACACTGAAACCTTATGGATAAAACTATTGAATAAAAATAATGAAACTCTTTTAACAGGCTTATGCTATTGTCCACCGGATACCACCCCCCTGCAGAATAACAGAGAAAATCATTTTCTCAGTTTCAAATAGAGTTTTTTAATATTGAAAGAAATTATGAATGAGTTGCAAAAAGCTGTAGACCAAGTATTTTTGGGAGATTTACCGTAAATATGGGTGACATTGACTGGATCAAAGGTACTGCCAAATCAAGCATCTCCAAAGATTTTGTGAATTTGTGTGGTGAACTACCCTTAACACAGTCAGTTACAACTCCAACAAGGGGTTCAAACATATTAGACATTGTGATAAATTCAGAAAATATTATAACACAGAACTGTACGGTACAAGCACCACTTGTATGTAGTGACCACAATATGATTTCATTTGACATAATTTCCGATGTTTCCGTGTCTAGGAATGTCTCCAAAATCTTTCTTTATAAAAAAGTTAATTTAGATCTGATCAATAAAGCACTCAGTAATATTGACTGGGATGAATTATTTAATAATGCATCAGTGGAAGACATATGGACTATCCTAAAGACAAAAATCTTGCAAATAGCTAACACAAACATATCAAAAATCAGGAAACACTGCTCTGCTAAGAATAACCCAAAATGGCTAACTGTAAAACTAAAAAAATAGATTAAGGAAAAACATTGCCTCTGTAATAAATATAAAAAAAAACTAAATTCCATCTAGGTTGGCAACATTTAAACAGATCCAAAATAAATGCAAACAAGAAATCAGGAAAGCAAAAAAAGCAGCAGAGTTACAACTGGCGGCAGAAGCAAATAAAGGAAACAACTCATTTTACAGTTATATAAACTCCTTTAGGAAACAATCATGTAAAGTAGGCCCATTAGCATTTGAAGATAATGTGATATCAGAACCAACAAAGATAGCCAATCTGCTAAATGAACATTTCTGTAACTCTTTTGATACCCCTTCATCCAATACCCATACCATGCAAGACACAATTCAATCTGATATTACTATTTCTGAGGAAGAAATTCTATCTAACATTAAACTTATAAAACCTGGTTCTTCCCCAGGCCTAGACGGCATCTCCATGGATGTGATCACAATTATGCAAGCACATCTGACTAAACCATTAAAAATTGTATTCAATCACAGCATTAAAACAGGAGAAGTACTAGCAGACTGGAACAAAGCACAAGTCATACCACTATATAACAAGCATTTGTCAATGCCGAATGTTTGCTTGCTGGCATTGGCATTGGAAGTGTAGGAGTTACAGAGCTGCATAATAGGAATGGCAGCGAAGTATTGAACTGAAGCCAACCCCACCACCACCCTGCAGATACTGACAGGCATTGGGGTGTGCCTTTGGGGCATCAGGCATAACAGCCATGCCATTTCACCACACCCTACCCTGTAGACACTGACAAGTGTCCCAGCGTGTCTTGAGGTCTTTGGCCCTTATGTTCACCCCATTCCATCAGGAAATATGGTGAGATGGGTGCTGTATAGGAGAATGGGGTGAACTTTGGGGCCAAAGAGTCCAAGGCACACCTCGATGCCTCTCACTGGCTGCACGGTGTGGGTGGGGGTGGAATTGTATGAGCATTACAGGCGACAATCCCAAGTCACACCCCTGATGCCTGTCATTTTCTATAGGGTGGGGCATTATGGTCAGAAACACTAATGCCTCAGGCATTCGTTGGTATTTTCACTCCAAATGTTCAACATGTTTTTTTTGTGACAGTGGCAATATCATGAACAGTGGCAATATCAGTTTGTTAGCCGAAAGCTGCTTTTACACAGCGACTAGGCCATTTGGCACCACAGGTGCAAAAACACATTTTGAACAGGATGTGAAAAATGACAGCTGTACTGTTCATGGGGAGGTGCAAAAAATGGCAATGTTGAAAATCTGCAGTGAAAATAATAAAAAACTGTTGAAGTCACGAGCGTGCGTAGAAACTGTGCAATGCACACCCATAATGTAATTAGTTTGGGGATTTTTTACAGCAGATTGTCAACACAGGCATTTTGGGACCTCCATTCATGCACAGTGTCACTATGATTTTCTTAATCTGTCCCGCACAGTGATTTCCCACAGTGACCATGCATTTCTGTGCTGGAAGTGCCAAAACACATTTTGGCCATGGTGTGAAAAATGACAGCTGTTCTGTTCATAAAGAAGTGTGGAAAATTGCCAGTGGTGAAAATCTGGACTGAAAATATTACAAATTCATGAACTTACGAGGGTGCGTGGAAACTGTGCAATGCTTGCTCGTAACACAGTCATTTTATGGACTTTTGTCACCAAATTTGTAACATGACCATTTTAAGACCTCTGCTCATGAACAGTGTCACTGTAATTTTCTTAGTCCGTCTGGAACATTGATTTCACACACCGACTGTGCCATTGTGCGCTACATGCACAGAAACACATTTTGGGCAAGATGTGAAAAATAGCAGCTGTACTGCTCATAAGGAGGTGTGATAAAATGGCAATGTTGAAAATCTGGAGTGAAAATATAAAAAATTTGCGAACTTACGAGCGTGCATAGGAACTGCACAATGCACGCTCATAAATCAGTCATTTTAAGGAATTTTTTCACTAAATTTTCAACATAGGGTTTCTGGGGCCCTACCTCATGAACTGTGACACTGTCGTTTTGTAAATTGGTCCCAAAAAGTGGTGGCGTGCAGTGACTGCAAAATCATCTTTCGAGGCTGATTAACACTATGACAGTGCCAGAATTCATGAGGAGGGGTCCCAAAAACACCATGTTGAAAATTTGGTGCCAAAATTCCAAAAAATGCCTGAGATATGCATCAAAGTTGAAAAAACCCTATTTATTCCATTATACAGCTTACTGGCATTTCTTCAGTTCGCGGTCGGCTTTGAAGAGTGCAGACGTATTCCCGGTCCATTGAAGATGGTCTCACTGGCCTCCAGAGGTAAGTATGGGGTGAGGAGGGGGTGTGGGGAGGTGGATGCGCAGAGGGTGGGCATGGGTTGAGGGCAAGACAATCAATGAGGGATCATTTTTTTCTTTTCAGGTGTTTGTTTTCTTTTCAGGAGGATGACATGGAATGTGTGCCATGCAGGGGTGGGCTCCCAGCATGGCAGCTGGAAGAATTTTTTTGGGGGGGCAGTGGAGCCAAGGATAATGATAGAGGACTTGTGCCACGCTGGGCTGGGCTCCCAGCATGGCATCTGGAAGATTTTTTTGGGGGGGGACAGTGGAGCTGCTGGGGGATTGGGCACCCCGTCGGCAATACAGATGTGTGCCACACAGGAGTGGGCTCCCAGCATGGCAACTGGAAGTCTGTTTCTTTTGGGGGGAGTTTAATTGAGCCGATGGGGGATTGGGCACCCCCGTCACCTCCTCCCGGAAAGATTGTCCTAGGAAAAGTTCACTTCAAACTGAATTTATGTTCCAGGAAGAGAAAGCAGAGACGTATACAAGCAGGATTGCCGGCAATATGCTAATCAACACTATCTTATCGCTGCTCACTGAAGCGGAGCTCTCCCTTTCAACTGTACGGCACTGCATTTTCAGTTGCTGTCATAGACAGCTGCAGCATTCATTGGTGAACTATGGCCATGCCTGCAAACACACTGACTGAATTGGAAGATGGTGCCACACCTACAAAAACTCGGATGATGGCACTATGTGTCTTGCACATGCGTGCAAGCAAACATAAAAAGGGAGCTAGAGAGGATACGGATAACTATAGGCCTATTTCCCTTACCCCAGTTCTCTGTAAAACTATGGAAAGCATACTTAAAGACAAAATAATAAATAACATGTTTTTTTGTAAAGGTCGATCTTGTATTACAAACTTGTCATGCTTTTATGAATCAGTGAGTAAGCATCTTGATAGCAGGACACCATATGATGTGGTATTTTTGGACTTCAAAAAAGCATTTGACTCTGTCCCTCATTGGGCCTTACTAATAAAACTGAATCTCTATAACATACACACTAGCATTATAAAATGGATAAAAAAACTGGTTATTAAATCAGTCTCAAAGAGCCCTAATAGATGGTCATGCTTCAGAATGGAGACTGGTTACTAGTGGGGTACCCCAAGGATCAGTCTTGGCGCTCTAAATATTTCAACTGTTTATAACTGATTTATCTGATAATCTAGAAAATTATATTATAAAATATGCATATGACTGCAAACATGGAAGTCCTTACAAGACACTGTCTGAATCAATTTCTATACAGAATGACTTAAATATATTGACTGAGTGGTCCAAAAAATGGAGTCTCAGATTTAACAATAATAAATGCAGCGTCATGCACTTTATAACTGAAAATTCTGTCACACCCTACTCACTCAATAATTTACCCTTAAAAGTGATGGAGTCTGAAAAGGATTTGGGAATAACGATACAGAAAACATTAACATTCAATACTCAAATAACTGAGAACATAAATAAAGCAAACCGCATTTGGTGGAGTATAAGACGGAATATTAAATCAAGACACGAATAAGTTATTCTTCTGCTGTATAGATAATATATTCGCTCCATATTTGATTATGCTTCTCAGTTATGGTGTCCATACAATAAGAAATACATCTTAAGAATTGAAAAATTTCAACGAAAAATTGCAAAATATATAGATGGTGCACAGTCCTTAAATTATGAGCAAAGACTGGACACAGTTGGATTAATGACTCTTGAAAAAAGAAGACTCGGGGTGACCTTATGCTCACTAGAGATATTATAAATGATGAAAACATATTGTTTGAAATTAGCATCGATTTCAAGCAGATAAACATTAACGCAAGAGGACATCCACTTCAAATAAAAAGATAACACTTTAATACAAAAAAGAGGATATTTCTTCTCTCAGAGAATTATAAAATCATGGAATTCACTCCCTACAGATATTGTCATCAGTAAAACCAAGAATATCTTAAAAAAACACAGAGACAACTACTTATTACATGACCATTCCCTTGGGTATTATGGGTGACTAATAGGAGTATTCATAAGCTTTGGCCTTATACTCCTTCTAACTTTCTTAGTGGATCTTAGTGACTCAGACACTGAAGTTCAGCACCAGATGGCCACAGAGAGTAGGGTAAAGTTCATACTTAGCAAACTAGATCAGAAGAAGGCTGTGGTGCCCACAGGAAGCTATCCCCCACTTCTCAGTGGATGTGATAACTTACACTTTTATCCAGTAGAACTCTTATCTAGTTTTGTTTTAAAAGAAGTTTTTTGACATTTTATAAATAATTTTCTAAGATAATATATTCCATATCCCAATACATTGTGAAAGAAAAACTTTCACTTCCTTGCAGTGGTGTACTGGTGCTTGCTCACACTGGCTCACTCATGCTGGTAGTTATCTGTCTGAAACTGTTTTACTGACTCAAACAAGACAGTAGTGATCAGCGCCATTTCTGCCATCCAGAGCTGGTCTCTTTGAAAAATAAAATATGTTTTTTTGGTGCGCCTTTCATAATAAAGGAAAAATGGACTGTGGGGTGGGTGGTTAGTCAGGAAACTACGCGGCTCTGTATTAAATGACTTACATTTCAACTAGAGGTTATGTCCTCTTGTCATATTATGGTGTCCCTTTAGTTTGAATCCCAGTTCCCTTAGTAAGTCTTCATCATGCACAATGTCAGAAAGGAACAGGAGATGCCCCTTTATCCTCCTCATTTCCTGACTCATCATATTTACTTTTGATAGTTTTTAATCATGTGACAGGTCTTGCATTCCACTAACTACTTTTGTTCCTCTGTGCTGTATTGTTTCCAGCCTCCTTACACTCTTCCTCAAAAATGGGAACCAAAATTGTGAGCTGTAATCTAAGAGTAGCCTAACACAGATTCTGTATAATGGTACAGTATTATAACCCTATAGCTTCTACTGTGTATACCTCTTTTAATGCTTCCTAACTGTATCACACTGTTTACTCTGTTTGAGGTCAGGTGTTATAATGACTCTCAAATCTTTTTCTTCCTTTGTCTCTCTTATACAATACGGTTTTATGCCGCATTTTTTCACCCAGATGCCAAAACATCGGAGTTTCATTAGTATGGGCTATATGTATATGAGTGTTGCAGTGTATGTCTGTTATGGTGTAATAAGGGTCTCTTGCACTGGTTGGGCGAGAGGACCATGAAGTAAAGCTTCGGGTTCTGTCTACCCAATCAGCACAAGAGACCTTTGTTACACCATATGAGACACACACTGCAACACATATACAGTACATATTATATGGCAAAAGTATGTCTAATACTATGTATATGGAATGTTTAGGCAATTCTTTTATTTTTTTCAGAATACATACAAACAGAGGTGAGAAAGAATAAGTGCCTCAGCTGGGACTTGAACCCAGGCCACCCTGAATACCATTCTGATTGCATTAACCAGCTGCGCTGCTGAGACAACTGGAACCTGGGCCGTCCCTGAGCACATTACTCTTTCTCAAAATGCACAACCCAATGGCAACACACATATTTAGTTGTAACAATCACACAGGAGTGTGGTGTGCATATTTTATGGAACACATACAAACTGAGGTGAGAAAGAATAAGTGCCTCAGCTGGGTTCAGTTTTGCAGCCATCCTGGAATGCACACCAGTGAAGATGGCCACTTGACTGAGGGGCTGCTGTCAGCCCTGTTTTTAAAAAAATATTCAAAAGTGGTTCATTTAAATTTCAGGCTCAAAACTATATCATTTGTTTTACTAGTCTATATGTTAACAAATTTACACATTTGGATGGAATTGGAAATGGTTTTCTTGTTTTTCTGAGCATTTTCTAGTTACCGGGATGTCTGAGATGGCTCCTACAGCACCCAGGCACCCTGAAGTTGGGAAGAACACTGCGAATTCCTCAATGAACAGTAAGTCTAATATAAATCACATTGAGGATATGCTCTCTGAGATTAAGATAGATATCAGTGACCTCAAGGCAGCTATAGGAAAATTACAAATGGATTTTCAAGATGAACGCATGCAACTGAACAAAGCGATCTCTTCGCTTCTGGGCCCGCCCCCTTGGGAGGACTCACCCAACTCATTGCTGAGTGTACTCAGGGATATGGCGGTATTACCTCACCCGATATCCAAATTTTACGATCTTTTATAACTTCATGACCCTGCCAGGCTTCATGGAATGTGCTTCTATTGGAAGCATGAACTAAGTCTCACCATGAGCAAGAAGGTGTGACAACAAGTCTGAAGGCATTTATATAAATACATAAAACAAGCTTGTCTTCACTTTTTGCAATTCCGCATCTTACGCAATCTCTATTTCTCCCCTGCATGGTTATGCAGAATGGGAAGATCTGGGTCTCTGACCTGTATTAGATGTGGATTGTCTGACGGTTCCCTAAAACACATTCTCTGGGACTGTGGCCTAGTAACCCACTTCTGGCAAGCAATTAGGGGTGCTTTGGACCCTATGCTGGACTTGGACTCCTATTTCACCCAGCAAATCTGTTTATTGGGCCACTTCCCTAGGGGAAATGTTGGATTGTCATAAAGCCTACATGTCTCTAATTTCAGGGGTTGCCAAACTCATCATTGTAAGACATTGGCTGGACCAAACTAGTCTCTCTCTAAAAGAGTGGCACTCCGAAGTTCTTCAAGTCCTTGAAATGGAATGGCATATTGCTAATAGGACGAATCGACAAGAGGCATTTAATAGGAGGTGGGCACCACTTATGGCTCGTTTACCTCTGATACGATGCACATATGTATCCCCATATGGTTGAGAGAGAGGGGGACACTTGGATTTTAGTCAGGGGGATACTCGATCAGAGCTAAAGAGATACCCTGCATCTGTCTGCCTGGCATTAGGAGGATCTCCTCTGGTAGATCTTCCTGGATCCATCTGTAATAATAAAGTTGTTCAGGGGAAGGGGGTTTGGAATTAGTTAGAATATAGTTATTTACACATGGTAAGGCTGTACCAGTGCTCATTATAACTCCTATATTTGGCTGGCCTTGCAAACTCAATGTCACAGTTTTCCTTACATATATCTGATGTATCGAATTCACTTGGTGGGGTGGAAAGCTGTTGATTATGTGTATGTATTTTTCTTTGTTTCTGGTGAGAAAATATTAAATGAAGTATACTAATTTGAAAAAAAAAATGGATTTTCAAGAGGCCGTGGGATGGGTGAACAGGACAGAATTTAGGATTGATGGTTGAAGACAAAATGGACTACTGTGGCAAGCAAATACAATACATATTAGAAAACTGGGCGACACTGAAAACAGGGGTCACAGAAATAATTTGTGTATTACTGGAATACCAGAGGGGGTTGAGGGCAATAACATCATTCAGTTCCTTCAGCAGACTGTACTACAGATTGTGGGATTTCAAAGGCCACAGTCTATCGAAATAGAAAGGTCATACCGCTCCCAAGCCCCCCTGACCCTTGAAAATGCTAAACCCTGGACCATTATAGCCTATTTCTTGAGATATTCAATTAGAAAGGAACAGTTGCATCTGGTTACAGAATGTAAGAGACTTCCCTGGAAAGGAGAGTGGGTGATGATTTTTCAGGACTTCTCCTCGGAAGTCATTGACAAAAGGAAAGCATTTGGAGAGATCAAAAAAATAATGCAAGGCTTGGGTATTTCATACTTTAATAAGTGCCCAGCAATTTTGGTTATTTAAATACTGGGGAGACACCCATTTCAGTGTAACTCTCCTGATGTAGTCTGGAATTATCTTAATAAACATTTCCCTCTCCATAACGGATGCCACCATTTGAATGCAGCTCAACATTCTGACTCGAATCCCCCTGCTTGTGCTGACACTCCGTGGGAGACACATTCACATTCAGTATCTCAGCATACTCAACGGCATGAAGCTAAAGCTACTTGTGTCATACAAAATGCTGCTGCAAACCCTTTTAAAAGTAAGCTGCCAATTCCTCAAGCTCTAACTTAAGTCTCCTCCATCCTATACTGCCATGACTAAACGTAATGTACAGTATTCGGTTACATCCTTTCTTCCGGTTCCAGTCTTTACTGAAAAAAACAAACTCCCAACACGTACCTGTCAGTCTCTACATAAATCCCTTCCACAGAGGAATCCCAAAAAAGAGGAAGAAGCAGGAGTCAGGAGAGCTCTAAAACCTGTGGATCTGGTCCTTTTTCTCCTCCTCCCAGCGCTAAAACTGCAACCAGGGAAGAGGATAATCTTGTTGGCATGGTAACTGGATAATCTCTCTGATTGGCTATAATTGTAACCCTGGGTCACATTGCTCTTCACTTCTGGTTCACAAGGTTACATGCATCACAAGGAATTACATAATGCGGCATCTTTTATAACATTTATTTTGCTTGGATTACTTTAGTACACGTTGAATGTTCTTATTGTAAAGGAACTGAGCAGACCATGTCAGGGAAACAAACTGCTATTGCAACTCGGAACTGGTGGTAAGTTCTGTCACTCTGTGCCATTACCCCATTGGTCTACTTGCTTAATTGCTATGGGGTTCATGGCCCATTCATTAAGGAGGCCAGATTCAAATAAACTTTTGGAAGCAGACTGTTGCCTCAGTGTCCTGCTGGATTTTAATCACCATGGAAGTGTGCTAAAGAGATCCTTTTCATTTTGGTTTTGTAAGTAGGCGGTTCCCTGAGCAGACTCAGAATAAACTATATCACTTCAGACCTTTTACCAGCTCAAATTCGGGTGCTCACCACCATGTATACAAGGACACCAACAGCACTCAGATTGTGACTTTGTTGTCTTATTTTATTTAAAGACAATCTATAATGAACAACAGACAAATACTAAGTGCCCACCGGATGTGTTTCAGACTACTGTCCTTTATCAAAGGCTAAGGCAATAGACCAAACATATTAAATAGCACAAGCCAAAATTAGGAAATGATGACATCACACATAAAGATTTAAAATGATTGGACCAGAATAAATTGAAGCAAGTACCATTCAATTAAAACATTAATGAAATGCCTGGATGTTGGAAAACACCAACAAGCTCCATAATTGGGAAACATAACAGGAGGGTAGGGAATGTTTCGGGCAGAATGGGATAAAAAGTTAGATTAAAAATACATTCATCTGCCCAGTGGCATGGAGGGCTGAGGCAGCGCTGCCTTACCTCCTGCCACGCCGGCGACCCATGTTCACGGTGCGAGCAGGTCGTCAAGTGCCAGCTGGGGTGGGAGAGGATCAAGCATCCAGAGGACTGCTCTCCTCTCCTCTCCCAGTGAGGGTGGGGAACTGTGGCCAGCATTTGCCTGACACCTAGTGGAGGCTAGGTGTTGGCATGCCTGGCCAATACAGTGGTGTACGGAGGTGGAGCAGCTGGCAGACATGCTACATGTGGATGCGTGCATGGCATGCCCATGTCAGCATCACATACTCTGCCCCAATGAAAAACAGTGAAAATTGGCAGCCAAGTCGAGCTACTTGATGGCCGTCTACCTCTATGCACTGTCTCTGGGCTCCACCTGTACTGGATCTGGTACTGGAGGGGAGTTGGAGGCTCCCCACCACGGGGGGTAAGTCATGGGGATAGCAAGGTGGTGGTTCAATGGGAAATGGGTGCGGACGACTGGCGGCTGGAAGAAAGGAGATGCCTGGAATCAGAGCTGACTGGGGGCCATGGGAGAAAAAGTAGGGTAAAAAAATAAAATTTTAAAAAAAACCACATTCGTATATTGCAACAAATCATGAGAGATGCCATAAAACATATCATATGTGGCAAATTCATAAATAGATATGATAAAAACAACAAGTGTGTCCAAAATACTAAAACATAAAATATGGACAATAAAAATGACAGTGTTATTTGCATATTACAGTTTAAAAGCAATATACACATATTAGAAAATAACACATAAAATCTTATAAAGTGCCATATACAGTATCATATCAGAAGACAGCAAAACAGAAGAATGACAGTTAAGTTCATCTTCTCTCCAGATAAGGGCACAGATCAAACCCTGCATTTGACCCTGTTTTTTCAGTAGCTTGTAGTTGTATTATCTAAAATATTTCTCTATTTAAGACATGGTTATTAAACTTCCCACCCTGGGTTCAGATTAACCTTGTCTATGGCTTTGACAGTGAACTTATGTTTTGTACTGTCATCAGCCTCTGCCACATGTGCTGCCATTGTGTAGGTTAAATAGAAACATAGCAGAAAATGATCACCAGGCCCATCCAGTCTGCTAGTTTGCCCTAGCTGTACTAACCTAGTTGGTCACTGGCTTAGCTATTCCTTCTCTTAGCTATTCCTTCCCATCACTATGGTTCTCTTATTCCTATCCAATGCATGTTTGAATTCTGCCACAGTGCATGCTCCCACCACTTCTTGAGGCAGTCCATTCCATGCATCCCCCACAGTCTCTGTGAAAAAGAACTTTCTCCCATTTTTCCCTATACGGCCCCCTCCAATCTCATGTCATGTCCCCTTGTTCTAGTACTCTTTTTGTACTGGAAGATGTTTTCCCTTCTCACCTTATTTATGCCCTTGAGGAACTTGAATATCTCAATCATATCCCCCCATTCCCTCCTCTCTTTCAGTGTGTACATACTAAGGTCCTTCAACCTTTCCTCATACAACTTATGTTGTAAACCCTGTACCAGTTTAGTCACTCTCCCCTGCACCGTCTCCACCCTGCTGATGTGCTTGCGAAGGTGGGGACTCCAGAACTGCATGGTGTATGCCAGATGAGGTCTCGCTAGTGTTTTACACAGTGGGACCAATATCTCCCTTCTTCGGCTTGTGATACCCCTTCCTATACATCCCAACACCCCACTGGCCTTCCCCACTGCCTTTGCTGCCTGCTTGGTGGCCTTTAAGTCATCTGTGATAATGACCCCCAGATCTCTTTCCTCCTTGGTGACTGCCAGCAGCTCCCCCACCATCTTGTAGCTCTCCACTTGGGTTCCTACTCCCCAAATGCATGATTTTGCACTTTTTTTGCATTAAACCTCAACTGCCACATCTCCAACCATCTTTCCAACATTTCTAGGTCTGTTCTCATCCTTATCATTCCCCTTGGAGTATCTACTCTGTTGCACATCTTGATGTCATCTGCAAACAGGCAAACCTTCCCCTCCATTCCCTTTGCAATGTTGCTGATGAAGACATTGAAGAGGACTGGCCCCAGAACTGATCCCTGAGGTACCACACTAGTCACCTCCATGTCCTCTGATTGGGCTCCATTTACTACTATCCTTTGCTTCCCATCCCTCAGCCAGTTACTAACCCAGTTCAACACTTTTCAGCCCATCCCCAGACTACCCATCATGTTGACCAGCCTTCTATGTGGAACAATATCAAAGGCTTTGCTGAAATCTAGGTAGGTGACATCTACTGCTCCTCCTTGATCTACCATCTTTGTTACACGGTCAAAAACTCAATCAGATTAATTTGACAGGACCTTCCTGCTGTGAAATCATGTTGCCTCAGATCCTGTGCCCTTATGGATTCCAGGTATTCCACAATCCATTCCTTAAGGAGTGTCTCCATGATCTTACCATCTACTGTCGCGAGGTTACTGGTCTGTAGTTCCCTGCTTCCTCTTTGTGCCACTGTTGTGCAGAGGGACCACATGTGCCCTTCTCCAGTCCTCTGGGACCTCACCCACATTTAGGGAGTCAGTGAAGAGGACTGCCAGTGGGGCTGCCAATCATCTTGCTCTTTCTCCCTTATGTGCTCCCCATTCTGATTTTAAAATTTCTCATAGCTCGTAGAAGGCTTTGCAGATGCTCTCTGCCAAATAATCATTCCCATAGTGCTGCAAGTTGTCAACTGGCAGATCTCACCTCCTCTAGGCAAATTAACTCACTCCTCAAAGGACACTTCTCAGCCAATTGCCCATGCTGACCAAACTCACACTAGTTCAGGTACTAGCCCTCCAACTGGTTCCTACTATGGGTACTCCCAATAACTATCTCTGATTCTGGTGATTGTATTGATTTGCACCGCATAGTATTTTTGCTGCCATGAATTATCCAGATTGTTCTGGTTGCTTGCTGTGTTGCATTCTGTATTTATATTGTATATATATATATATATATATAAAAAAAGACAAAGAACCTCTGTGCGCAAACACTGAGGCAAGGGTTACCCAAAGGGCATTTGGCTGGAAGCCAAGTTTCAAGAAAATACAAAATCACATGCCCCCACAATGCAAAGCATCATGGGCTGCATATGCAAATCACCACAGAATGTTATGCTGGTCCAACTTTAAGCAGGATTGCATGGTGCCAAAGGCCTCTCACACAGTTTGCAAAGGGTGCTAACAGAAGACATAGACACGTGTTTCATCCTACCAGGACTCATCAGTATGCCTCATCTGTTTGACACCCCAGTGGAATGGACCAGCTACCCTTAAGGCAGTGAGCCTTGGATATATTGTGGTGAACCCATTAAAACAAAAAACAATTTAAAAGACAAAGAACCTCTGCGCACAAACACTGAGGCAAGGGTTACCCCAAAGGGCATTTGGCTGGGAAGCCAAGTTTCAAGAAAATACAAAATCACACATGCCCCACAATGCAAAGCATCATGGGCTGCATATGCAAATCACCACAGAATGTTATGCTGGTCCAACTTTAAGCAGAATTGCATGGTGCCAAAAGGCCTCTCACACAGTTTGCAAAGGGTGCTAACAGAAGACATAGACACGTGTTTCATCCTACCAGGACTCATCAGTATGCCTCATCTGTTTGACACCCCAGTGGAATGGACCAGCTACCCTTAAGGCAGTGAGCCTTGGATATATTGTGGTGAACCCATTAAAACAAAAAACAATTTAAAAGACAAAGAACCTCTGCGCACAAACACTGAGGCAAGGGTTACCCCAAAGGGCATTTGGCTGGGAAGCCAAGTTTCAAGAAAATACAAAATCACACATGCCCCCACAATGCAAAGCATCATGGGCTGCATATGCAAATCACCACAGAATGTTATGCTGGTCCAACTTTAAGCAGAATTGCATGGTGCCGAAAGGCCTCTCACACAGTTTGCAAAGGGTGCTAACAGAAGACATAGACACGTGTTTCGTCCTACCAGGACTAAAGACAAAGAACCTCTGCGCGCAAACACTGAGGCAAGGGTTACCCCAAAGGGCATTTGGCTGGGAAGCCAAGTTTCAAGAAAATACAAAATCACACATGCCCCCACAATGCAAAGCAGTTAACTTTTTTGTACTTATTTGGGGAAATGTCTGTACTTTGAATTTTGTATGTATCCTCCCATCCCCAACACCCCCCAGGACATATCTGGAATTGAGTGGTAGTCTGCTCAGCATGCCTGCCTGGTAAAACTTTTAAAAAAATAAATAAATAAGTACATACTGTATTGACACTCGTAAAGTCTTTGCATGTTGTTACATATTTACAGTAGGTGCAATTTTTACATTGATAACAGCCGTTACTATCAGTAAACCAAGCTGGGTGCTTTTCATCAACTTAATGGCTATGCACTACCGTATTGTTAAGGGTCAGTGCCCTCCTGTATGACATTCTGGGGGGTTTATGTGTGAGAGTCTTCATGCCCATGTCACTAGATAAAACATGCCAGTGCTCCTTGATAATCTTCTCTAAGTAAGTGGCACGTGCTGAAAAGGTGGTGACATAATTAAATCTACCATCTGCACTTTCATTCCTGAGTTTACCTTGTACCAATTGTGATTGATCTTGCAATTTTGCACAATTCTGAGCATCTGTGTTTTTTTTATTACTATAACTTCTTTCCAGTAGTTTGCTTGCTAATTCTACAGCACCTGTCTGAAAGCCAGCCTCAGTGCTGCAGTTACATTTCACTCTAAGGAACTGACCCTTAGGGATGTTCTTAGTAACATGTTGCGGATGGCAGCTAGAAGCAAGTAACAGCGTGTTGCCATTGACTTCCTTCCTAAACATGTTTATAGCAATGCTTCCATTCACGTCTTTTGTGAGGATCAAGTCTAAACTGGAAAT
Source organism: Neoceratodus forsteri (assembly GCA_016271365.2). Classification (NCBI taxonomy): domain Eukaryota; kingdom Metazoa; phylum Chordata; order Ceratodontiformes; family Ceratodontidae; genus Neoceratodus; species Neoceratodus forsteri. The sequence continues at coordinate 429,339,242 of CM028138.1, forward strand.
GAAATTTTTGTCACATGTATAGGTGAACTTAAGGTTCGAGTTTGAATTATGCAGAAACTTAACAAAATCATTTAACTATGCAAGTTCACCTCGCCAGACCAAAATGACATCATCTGTATACTGTATCTGCCCCAAAATGCTACCTTGTGAAAAAGGGGTTATTTTAATTCAAACATGCTGATTTTCCCACATTCCTACATAAAGATTAGGTACTGAGGGGTGTGCAAGTGGTTACCATAGAAGTCCCCTTTACTTGTAAAAACAGGTTTTTATTAAAAGTAAAAACATTCTTCTCAAGTACATGTTCTAAAAGTTTAATAACAAGGTCAATCGGGGGACTGGCATCCGGATTTCTTGAGTTTAGAAAGTGTGCCGCAGCATCTAATGCACCCTCATGAGGTATGTTCATCTAAAGGGCCTCTATGTTCATTGTTGCCATAGAAACATTTTCTTCATGTGTCATATCATTTAACAAATTCAACACATGCTTCGTATCTTTAATGTAGGAGGGGAGCCTTTCCACAAAAGATCACAAGAAAGAGTTAACATATTGAGACAAAGGTTCTGTCAATGATCCCAATGGGACAACCCGGTGGTTTCTCCTTAGATTTGTGAACTTTAGGTAAAGTATAAAATGTCACTCTTACTGGATTTGCTGTCATCAAAAAATCTTTCGTTTTTATGTAAATGTGACCTTGGTCAAAGGCTGTAGAAATTGTTTCATCAATGGTAAAGTTAAAATTGTTCGTAGGGTCTTGATTCAGTTTTAGATAAAGTTCCTGATTATTTAATTGTCTGTCAGTTTCAGGCAAGTAATCGTTTTTATTCATGAGGACCATGTACCCTCCCTTATCTGCCTCTTTGATGACAAGGTTCTGGTCATGCTGTAGTAGATGTGTTGTATCTCTTTCAGTAGCAGATAGATTAGCGAAATTCAGCTTAGGGAGGTCCTCAAACAATTCCTCCAAATCTCATTCCACTAAGTCTTTAAAAACACTCACTGCTGTGCAGTATGGAGGGCAAGAAGTAGAGTAAGGGTGAAAAGTATTATCATGGTCAATTCTGGCATTCAAATCATGCTCTATGATTCTTTTATGAAAGAACAATTTCAGATTTCGTTTCCTGCATGCTAAATTCAAATCGATTAAAGTTGGCACTTTATCAATCAATGCTGTTTGAGCAGATTTTAAACCTTTTTCCAGTAAAGTAGCCTATGCTTCAATCAAAGTGTGTGTGGACAAATTCATAATCTGAGAACTGGAACTGTCACTTCCACTTACCTCCAGCGGCCTCTGTAGGGTCATCCATTGTACGTGGTTCTCCGATGGTCTGTGTTGTGTCCTCCATATCTGTTACGCTCTTTGCCTCCACCCCCTCCTCGTCCTCTTTCTCCATTGTAATGATATTCTTGATTTGGGTTGCTGAGTCTCGGACTCCTGCATGGTTGGGGTGTTTGGCGGTGCTGGTTTGGTATCCACTTGTTCCCTCTACAAAAAAGGCCTGCTTGTATTGTCTTCTGTTTCAGATTCGCTCACATCTGCGCTGAAATCAAATGAGACATGTCTATTGTGTTTCAGGATGCCCTAGTGTTATTTTTTTTTCCTAGAATAAATTTGTCTCTTATCATAGTCCTCTTCATCTCTTGTAAATGTAGTCTGTTTTAATGTTTTAAGGTCTTGATCAAGTTTGCAAATGGAATCTTGGAGTTTTTTTATTTAATAGATCCAAATCACTGTGGTTTTTGAATTTCAAAACCTCTCTCTCTTGAAATTTAAGATGCTTGTTTAGCTTAGTCTCTCTTTCCTTGCTGAACTGTATAATCAGTTTCATTACTTTAAAACTCGCTTCAGCCATCATGAGAGATGCCATAAAAATATCATATTCAGCACCACATATGATATGTTTTATGACCGTCTCTCATTATTTGTTGCAGTATTCAAATGTATTTTTAATCAAACCTTTTTTCCTGCCCCCCCCACACATTTCCCCCTCCTATTATGTTTCCCAGTTATGGAGCTTGTTGGTGTTTCCCAACATCCAGGCATTCGTTTATGTTTTAATTGATTAATACTTGCTTCAGTTTATTCTGGTCTAATCCTTTTAAATCTCTATGTGAGACATCATTATTTCATCATTTTGGCTAGTGCTATTTAATATGTTTGTTCTATTGCCTTAGCCTTTGATAAAGGACAGTAGTCTGAAACGCTTCCAGTGGGCACTTAGTGTTTGTCTGTTGTTCATTATGGATTGTCTTTAAATAAAATAAAACAATAAAGTCACATTTTGAGTGATGTTGGTGTCCTTGTATACATGGTGGTGAGTGCCTGAATTTGAACTGATAAAATGTCATGTTTCCTTCATAAGCAGCACCTCCCCAGTACACATTTTTGTTCTTTTTATATTACTTCAGTCCTCTTTTCTCTCCCTTTAGTTTAGACTAATTTTCTTTTAGCTTCCGGTGTGAGTTGTGGACGGATTATAGCCAGTGCAATACATCTATGTTGTTAGTTTGTAGCATGGGGAACCACATTTATTATTTATTTATTTGAAAGGTTCCACCAGGAAAGGCAATATGAGCTGCAATCACCTTGTTTCCAGAAGTGTCTGGGGAGGAGGTTACAAGAGAGGGAGATCAACAAAGACATAGCAAAAAATGCATACACTACAATTGAAATACATAGGGTGCAGTAAATAATACAGTAAGTAATATAGTACAAATTAATCCATAACAACAGACAGTGTCCCACTGAAGGAGCATGCTTAGGTAGCTAAGCTAAGGTCTGAGTCATTGGATGAATTGAACCAGGGTATGCAAAAACAACAGCATATAATACAGTATATACACAGTAAAAAACCAGGGACAGGTAGCCCGTAGAGGGAGGGACAGAAGATGGAGAACAACTAGAGGCGCAAGAAGTGGTATGCTGGGCTCAAGGCTACCAAGTGCTAATTTAGTGACAAAAGAAAGGCAATTATAACATAAGGTGGAGGAGGAAGGAGGGTAAAAGGAGGAGAGGGATTAAAGGAGAGGGAGGGAGGGAGGGAGGGAAGAGTCAACCCAAGAACACTTTAGAGGGGAGGAGAGTCAACCAAAGAACACATTACTACCACTGATTATGTGCTTGTTAACAATTACAGTTGCTAATCGTAAGTATAGAGTCATGTAAGGCACTCCACTGCAAATTGGGAATGACTTGTACACTTTGGCTCTCTATCTAACATTTGCTTGCATATTTAATTTTTATGTTTGTTGAGCGTGCAAGCACAGATGAACATGTTGATATGAGAGTTGCTAGACAGAGGCGTGACGGATGACAGCCCAATGGCCAGGGGTGCTGCAGGGGCCAGTCTGTGGCCAGCAAATCAGCAGGCAGTGTCCCGATGACACTGGTTTGCTGAGGGGGCTCATCTTGGCAAACATTTCTTGTGGCTTTGTCCTTTGAAATGCGAGCCCTTTAGCTATGGATTAGTGTGTCTTTCCTTGTTAAACAATGTCCCCTTTCCCTGAAGCCACTTAATGTGTCTTTCCTGGTTAAACAATTTCCTTTTTCCCTTTCCGACACTAGGATGACCACTCCCAGTGTTGGATGCCCCCCACAACCCATCTATATCCCTAGCTGACATCGGGGTGCCCAATCCCTGTGTCGGCATCCCCCCTTCCCACCACCATTGTGGCACTGGGAGCCCACCCCAGTGTGCGCTTCCAATTTATATTATTTTTACCTGTAAATGAAGAAAACCTTCCTTCACTGTCTTTTTTCACCTGTAAAACAAAACCGTCCCTCGTTGTCTCCCCTGTCCCTCCCTCCCCATCCCAACCCTCCTCTGCACCCACCTCCCATTACCCCCTCTTACCCTCTGACATCAGTGGACGTGATCTTCTGCGGAGCAGAACATGTCTGCACTCTTCAAAGCTGACCAGCAAACTGAATAAATAGAAGGTAAACCATACAATGGGAGTCAATGGGGGTCTCAACTTATGTTGATATTTCAGCCATTTTAAGGAATTTTGGCCCCACATTTTCAACATGGGGTTCTTGGAACCCCACCTCATGAACATGTCACTGTCATTTCACTCCTCAGTCCCAAAAGGTGATTTCATGGTCGCTGAAAGGAATCACCTTTTGGAACCGAGTAATGAAACGACAGTGCCACTGTTCATGAGGTGGTGTCTCAAAAAGCCCATGTTGCAAATTTGGTGAAAAAAATTCCCAAAAATGACTGTTACGAGCATGCATTGTGCAGTTTCTATGCATGCTAGTAACTCTGCCAATTTTTAATCCTCTCCCCACTTACGGGCCTGTTAAACTGCTCACTGTGCCTAGGTCAGTTTCCAACCCCATGGAAAACTGCAGTAATAACCCCAATACTGAAAAGTGGTGACTGCTTCTTCCCCAAACAACTACCGGCCCATCTCAATTCTCCCCCGACTCGCTAAAGCTCTTGAAAAAATCCTGGCGGACCAACTCACTGAATACCTCCTTACTCACAACTTATGATGCAGGGAACAACATGGTTTCTGAGCAAATCACAGCATTGCTACTGCCCTTACAGAATTTTCTAACTTGCTACACTCTACTCTGGATAAAGGGCACCTCACCAGGGCCGTGTTCATTGACCTCTCAAAGGCCTTTGACACAGTCTCCCACTCCCTCCTATTGAACACACTCCAACTCATTGGTGTTTCCAAAGGTCCCCTCATCTGGTTCACCAGCTATCTTGCCAATAGAACCCAATGTGTTAAAATCAATAACACCCTATCGACCACCCTACCAGTATGCTCAGGGGTACCTCAAGGATCCATCCTGGGTCCCCTGCTCTTTAGCATGTATCTTAATGCCCTGCCTGACTCCTGCTCTGGGAACATTCTCCTCTATGCAGATGACGCAGTTCTATTTGCCTCCCACCCTGACCATTCTTCTCTCCAGCTCTCCCTTCAAGACTCCTTCAAGCAGATAGAAAACTGGTTTGCTGAACACAGACTAGTTGTCAACATTAATAAAACAAAAAACATGCTTTTTGCGCACTGCCAAAATAGGGCTAAGGACTACCGCCTGAAAACACTATCCAGTTCGCTCCTCCCTCTGGACCAGGTCCAAACCTACAAGTACCTGGGTGCCACCTTTGACACCACCCTTTCATTCCATGAGCACATCAAAATACTCTCCTCAGCCACCAGTGTCTGAATTGGCCTCTTATACCTCCATAAAGACTGCCTTCCACCAGAAGCTCTACAACTGGCAGTAACATCCTCAGTCCTGTCTCTTGTGGACTATGGACTCACAATATATGCCACCTCTGACTCCATGGCACTCCACCAAATCCAGCTGGCTATCAATAAAGCATGCTGGCTCATCTCAGGTGCAGAGAAGCGAACACATACCTGCACCCTCTACATGCTCGCCAATGTTCTCACACTAGAGGAAAGATTACAATATCAGACTTGCCTACTAACCAAAAAAATCCACCTGGGTTTGATCCCAGTAGGGGTTGCAGCCTCTCTTCAGTCGGCCACCTCCTCTGTCGCCACTCGCATGGCCGCCAAAAGTGTTTGGAAGGTACCGAGAGTTAGGACCACTTTAGCCCAAGGACCTTTCCCATTCAGAGCCCCATCATGGTATAAAGCCCCCCCCCCCCAGCTATTACCACTATATCCAATCTAGGTCCTTTCAAGGCGGCATTGAAGACCCGTATCTTGTCCTCATGCAGCTGCCAGTGTGACTGCTAGCCTTATCCAAGGCCCTGCTCATTCACAATAGGACACTCCTGGCCTTTTGACAATGCCTCCGCTGAGGCTGCGCACAGTCTCCCAACTCTGAGGCCCACTGGCCCAATGCCCATTTTGATAGCTTCTTAGCTTACTCCCTGTGATAGGAATTTGACAATGCCTCCCTGGAGGTAGCACCCTGTTAGGTGTTTGTAACCTGTGATGCTACAACTACTTAGCTACCACTTGTATAGGCAACTACCTTATCTGTATGTCTGCTTCTCACCTGTATGACACCGTACTGTACTTAATTGTCCTAATCTCTTAGCATTATTGTCTTACTCTGTACCCGACTGAAACCTGTGATGCAACATCTGCTTAGCTACCACTTGTATAGGCAACTACCTTATCTGTATGTATGCTTCTCACCTGTATGACACCGTACTGTATTTAATTGTCCTAATGTCTTAGCATTATTGTCTTACTCTGTACCCGGCTGAAACCTGTGATGCAACATCTGCTTAGCTACCACTTGTATAGGCAACTAACTCATCCGTATGTATGTTTCATACCTGTATGATACCGTTCTGTATTCAATTGCCCTAATCTCCTGTCATTAATGTCTTACTCTGTATCTGATGTGGAGCCTTTGGAAACGAGTCTATGACTCAAAGGGTTGTAATTCCTATGTATGTAAATAAATAAATAAATAATATTTGCACTCCAGATTTTCAACATTGCTATTTTTTCACACCTCCTTATGAATATTACAGCTGTCATTTTTCACATCCTGCCTGAAATGTGTTTTCACATCAGTTGCACAGAATGTCGCTGTTGCTGTATGAAATCAACTTTTGGGATGCAGTAACAAAATCACTGTGCCAGTGTTCATGAGGGGAGGTCCAAAAAGCCCATGTTGAAAATTTGGTGAAAAATTCAAAAATGACTGTGTTACGGGCGTGTATTGCATAGTTTCAATGCTGCGCTCAGTAACTTCTATTCTCATATTTTCCTCCATTTCCAACATTGACATTTTACCTTCCTCATGAACAGTACAACTGTCATTTTTCACATCCTGCCCAAACTGTGTTTTGGCACCTGTGGGGCCGAATGGCGCAGTCGCTGCACAAAATTACCTTTTGGGATTGAGTAACTAAATGATAGTGCCACTGTTCATGAGGTGGTGTCCCAAAAAGTCCATGTTGAAAATTTGGAGTGAAAATACCAACAAACATCTGGGGCGTTAGGGTTTCCAACTGTAACATCCCACTCCCCCACCCCCACCCTGTAGAGACTGACAGGCGTTGAGTGTGTGCCTTGGGGTCTTCGGCTGTAATGCTTACACCATTCCACCTTCACACCCGCCCCCACCCTGCATCCAGTAACAGGCATCGGGGTGTGCTTTGGAGTCTTTGGCCCAAACATTCACCCCATTCTCCTATACTGCACCCATCTCAGCTTATTTCATTATGGAATGGGGTGAACGTTAGGGCCAAAGACCTTAAGGCACACCGCGATGCCTGTCAGTGTCAGCAGGGTGGGGGTGGAATGGTGTGAGCATTATGGCGGATGGCCCAAAGGGACACCCCCAATGTCTGTCAGTCTCTGCAGAGTGGGGGTGAGGCATTAGGGTTGGAAACCCTAATGTCTCATTAAGGAAGTAAATCAGGGAGGGACGTTTGATGTCATCTACCTTGATTTCAGCAAAGCCTTCCACAACATCCAACATAGAAGGCTGATTAACAAGATGAGTAGTCTGGAAATGGGGCACAAGCTGATAGACTGGGTTAGAAACTGGCTGATGGACAGGAGGCAGAGGGTGGTGGTAATGGGATCCAATCTGGGGAGAGGGGGTGACCAGTGGGGTACCTCAGGGATAAGTCCTGGGACCAGTCCTGTTCAATGTCTTCATTACAGACATTGCGGAAGGGCTAGAAGGAAAGGTCTGTCTGCCTGTTTGCAGATGACACCAACATCTGTAACAAAGTGAATACTCCAGAAGGGGTGGAGAAAATGAGCAGGGACATGCAGAGGCTTGAAAAATGGTCTGAGGAGTGGCAACTGAGGTTCAATGCAAAGAAGGCCAAATAATGCACCTGAGAAGAGGGAAACCTGGGGAGAGTTACAGGATGGGGTGGAGGTGCTGATGATCACCAAGGAAGAAAGGGACCTAGGAGTTATCAGTTCTGATGACCAAAAGGTGTCAAAGCAGAGCACAAATGTTGCAAGGACGGCCAGTGGCATGAGGTGGTGATGCCACTGTATAATGCACTAGTGAGGCCTCACCTACAGTACTGTGTGCAATTCTGGAGGCTGCAAATGCACAAGGACATTGACAGGGTGGAGGCAGTCCACAGAAAGGCAACCAAGATGGTACATGGCTTGCAACACAGAACATATCAGGAGAGATTAAAAGGACCTCAATATGTACTTATTGGAGGAAAGGAGGGAGTGGGGACACATGATAGATACATTCAAGTACTTCAAGGGCATAAACAAGGTGCAGAGGTGGACATCTTTCAATACATCAAATGTTTGTCATTGACAAATGCTTGCTTTTTATCCTTAAAAAAAAAAGAAAACTGTCCATTATTGTCCGCTGTGTAACCCCCTTCCCCTTAAACAGTATACAGTCACTGAGGGGTGCCCAATCTCCCAGTGTTCTCATCTGTTCATCCATTGTTGTGCACTGTGTAACCCTCCCAAAACAGTATGCAGACACTGGGGTTGCCCAATCCCCCAGTGTCATCTGTCTGTCCATTGTTGTCCACTGCATAACCCCCCAAACAGCATACAGACACTGGTGGTGCCCAGTCCCCCAGTGTCCTCATCTGTTCAGCAAACTACCTGAAAAAATGAAAACTGTCCCTCATCCTTTTTTTTTCCCTAAAAAAAGAAAACCATCCATCATTGTCCATTCCACCATTACCCAACCCCCTATCCTCCCACTCAGGACCCCTCCCCGTACCCCATAAGTACTCACTGGAGGTCCGTCACCGTATTCTACCTTGGACTGCAGGCACGTCTTCACTCTTCAAAGCCCAACCGCAAACTGAGGTAAGCGCTTCAATGTATTTCAACGGGGCTTTTTGGAGTCAGTATATTGCAATAGGGTTTTCAACTTAGTGGCATAACCTGGCCATTTTTAAATATTTTTGCCCCAAATTTTCAAGATATGTTTTTGGGGACCCCACCTCACAAACAACTTCACTGAAACCATTTTCAAACATTTCCTCCCCCCCATGACACCAGTGCACACGACGAACATTCGGCATTGACAAATACTTGTTAATATATATACTATTGGCTTTGACTAATGGATGGATTTAATGGGTTTGCTGATTCACTCCACTGTCCATTGTGTCTTAGTGCCAGTTTGGTTCTGACATCCACAAGCCATAAGTTACTCAAGTTTCTTAGCATGATCAAAGTTGTTAATAATACCAGCATTTCTTTTTTTCTATCCTGGGTAAATTCCATTAAGTAGCCTTCTGGTTCAAATGCCTTGAGAAGGAATGCATTAATATGTATGGCCATCCTAAACCATCCAGCTGGTTCTGTTACAGGCTTTCTAATTTAAACTTTATGCAGAGTGTGGGCGTAGAGCAATCTTTATGTAGCCCTGGCGCCATTATGCCAAGGGCTACTAAACCTGCCTGTATCCCTGATAGCAGCTTGAGGGGCCTGGGTTCATAACTACCTAGTATGGGGGGTTCCTACCAGGAGTAGTACTATAACTATGGTGCCTCCACCCAGAGAAATCACGTGGGTAACTACAGTAGGTACAGCCCTCTGGGAAGCTAATACCACCCACAATTCTGCCTAGTGACCTTTCACAAAACCCTGAACAGTTGCAATGTTCAACAAGTAAAATATCAAACAGTTTGACCATTAATAATATGCTCACAGTCAGCCCACTTACCAACAGGGTCTGGATCTCTGGCCCATGCCCTGCAACCCCCTGCAAAAGACAATTTCAATAATACCAACATGCATTTTCAATATACTGTGCAATACATTCAATGACTTTAGACCAGGTAATAATATGCTCACAAGCCAGATTAACATTAAAACTGTAAATCAGATTTATTAAGGGGGATGTGAACAATGGAGGGGCTAAAATTTAGGTAAAAGATTAGTATTCTGATTTCATTCAGGCTGCTCATGCATTCACTTTAAGTCCCAGCCATATAGTTCAACTACACTGGGTACCCAGAATGTTAAACAGGCTAGCCTGAAGTGTTGCCCAGGGCTGGCCAGCATTGTGGCTGATATTGAGGAAAGAAAAGCAGTTAACCATGCAAACAACCCAATTATTTGTAATCCCAAGCCAGAGGGCTCAGTCCTTTGTATTAACCCAGAACAAGAATCAATTAGATGGTAACACAATGATTTTAAACACTTGTTTCAGAGAACTACCCTGATTTGTACTCACGCTGCCAGGATTTAGCTGCACATCAGGTGAGATGTAGACCTCATGATGATGATCGATGGGCAGAGGGAAGCAGTGCCGATACAACGCACCTTTTGATGGTCGCAACCTGCGCGATGGTGTTGTGCAGAGGGGCCAAATCCCCAAGCCAGTCTTTCGCCGAGTGGTCTCTGGTGCAGGAATAATGACCTAGGCCAAGATGGCAAGGCCCAGGTAGGATGAACAATTTGGGCAAAGTTCGTATCTTCTGCTGGTGAAGCCTCCAGCTGGCATAACAGTTTCTCTTGTGGGGAACCAATCTTAAACCACGAAAACACATTCAGCACATTTAAATCATTAACTACTTTAGACAACAGTTCGGATTCAGTCCGGTTGCAAATTACAGCTTTACTGCACAAACCTTTCAATCTGAGGATGTCTCACACACAAGCTGAGCCATCTGCTTACTGGAGTAAAATCTTTGGTCCAAATCACAAGTAGTGCTAGTAACACTTTTTTCTGGTCTGCTGGCAGGCAGTTCCAATGCCCAATCCCGTTTTGGACGGGAGGATTCTTCACAGGGCCTTCCCTGTGAAAAGGCAGCACAGAGCCACACAGGCTCCCTTCTCCTAGATGTCTTGAGCTGAACCCCCAACTGGACTAATTTAAACAATCCCTCTTAAGACTAAGGGCAGGATTCCAGAGATCCGGTTGGCTGCAAAAGCTGTCACTCGTAGTTTGAGCACTCTGATTGGCTGGATCCTTTGGTGCCAGGAAAAAAACCCTGTTTTTCCCCCACAAGTCACTGGTCTTGTCCTATGAGCCCCTGGCTGAAATTCTGGCTTGTGATTGGCTGTTACCCTCCCAAAATGGTGGTTGCTGAAAAAGTTTTCCCACAGTACATAGACTCTCCCAAGTTCAAAGTTCTGGTGCAGCCAGGATTTTTACTTTTAGTTGTAATTCCCCCACAGGCATATAGCCCTGGCTGTGCACTTTCAAACGAGTCATCATTCATAAATATAACTCCTGTAGTTTTGCTGTCGCTGCTGCCGTAACATAGACCCCCCAAGGCGGCAGGCAGCATCTTATGCATATTTATGAGGGCTCATGAATATATATATTTTTTATAATTCAAGTTTATTGTAAGTTTATGCACAGGTTCAGGCTACAATTCCATTTTCACAAGGATCATTTTATAACAAATTTATCTTGCCTTTACTATTTCTTCATGTCAGGTTTCATTTCATGAAGACCAAAAAAAACTCTTTATATTAAATTATTACAGACATCTACTTTTTTTTCTTACTGCGTTATTTACAATTCATATAGATTGTGTTACAATTCCTCTCTTATACTCCCCCCCATTCCCTTGTCCTACTTCTTCAGATATATACTGATCTCTCCACATCACCCATTGGGCCCACTTATTGATGTAGGACCTTGTGCATGAATTAATGGAAGTGTGTTAACTCCTCCATCTCCTGTATTTCTTGTACTATCTCCATCCATTGCTGTATGGTAGGGGGTTCAGCCTTCAGCCATTTTCTGGTGATTGCTTTGTGTGCAGCTGCTATAAGTATGTTCCACAAATAAACTTTATCCCTCCCCCCAACCCCCCCAGGGAGCAGTCCCAAGACCATGTGCCTCGGACCAATGTCCTCGGTTATAGTTAGTATTTCCCCCATAGCCTGCTTAATCTGAGTCCAAAAGTAGTTCAGGCATGGCACTGCCAGAACACATGGAGGTGGGAAGCCCCTGTCTCTTGACATTCCCTCCAGCATGTTGAGGGGTGGGTTCCATCCCATTTATTCTGTATCACCCGGAGTGATAAAACAGCTCGTTAACATAGAAACATAGAAACATAGAATTTGACGGCAGATAAGGACCGCTTGGCCCACCTAGTCTGCCCATTTTCCTACCTAACAGATAAGCTGCAGATCCTAGTTAACCAACAGCTTAATTCCTCCTACCCCCCACCAGGACTGCCTTATGCCTGTCCCATGCATTCTTAATTCCCCACTGTTCTTGATTCCACGACCTCCTCAGGGAGGCTGTTCCATGCATCCACAACCTCTCTGTGAAAAATACTTCTCACATTACCTCTGAGCCGTCCCCACTCTATCTTCAAATTGTGCCCCTTGTTCTTGCACATCTCTTTTCTGGAAGATGCTACCCTCTTGGACTTTGTTGATTCCTTGAGGTACTTGAACGTTTCTATCATGTCCCCTCTCCCTTCTTTCCTCAAGGGTATACATATTAAGCTCCTTTAGTCTTTCTTAGTATGTCTTCTGGTGCAGACCCTGCCATTTTGATGCCCTCCTCTGGACAGCCTCCACTCTGTCTATGTCTTTGTCGAGATGGGGTCTCCAGAACTGCACACAGTACTCCAGATGGGGTCTCACCAACTGTCTGTACACAGGGATAACAACTTCCTGTTTTCTACTATTGATGCCTCTTTCTATGCATCCCAGTATCCCCCCAGCCTTCCTTACTGCCTTCTCATATTGCTTGCCGACCTTTAGGTCATCTGATATAATTACCCCCAGATCCCTTTCTATTTCTACTGTTGTCAGTATCTCAACCCCATTGTGTACGCTTCCCCTGGTTTTGTTTCCCATGTGCATTACCTTGCACTTCTTTGCATTGAATCTGAGCTGCCATACATTTGACCATTCCTCCAACCTTTCCAAGTCCCTTCTCATCCTTTCCACTCCATCTTGTGTATCAACCCTGTTGCAGATCTTTGTGTCATCTGCAAAGAGACATACTTTCCTTCCAGTTCCTCTGCAGCGTCACTTATAAAGACATTAAAAAGGACCGGTCCCAGTACTGAACCCTGGGGTACCCCGCTAGTAACCCTCCTTTCTTCACTGTGTACTCCATTTACTACTACCCTTTGCGTCCTGTTGCCTAGCCAATTTTTTATCCAGGCTACCACCTTGGGACCCACTCCAAGGCTGGCTATCTTGTATATTAATCTTTTGTGTGGGACTGTATCAAATGCCTTGCTAAAATCTAGGTAGGTCATGTCCACAGCCCCTCCCTGGTCTACTACTTTGGTCACCCAGTCAAAGAAATCTATTAGATTCGTCTGACACGACCTTCCCATCGTGAATCCATGCTGCCTTGGGTCCTGTGCCCCACTGGCCTCTAGGTACTCAACAATTCTTTTCTTCAGAAGTGATTCCATCATTTTCCCTACCACTGAGGTCAAACTAACTGGTCTGTAGTTTCCTGCCTCTGTCCTGCTCCCACTTTTGTGCAGAGGAATCACATCTGCCCTCCTCCAGTCCTCGGTACCACCCCATCCTCCCATGATTTGTTAAAGAGAGTAGTCAGCAGTGTCACTAGTTCTACCCTTAGTTCTTTTAGAATTCTTGGGTGAATTCCATCAGGCCCCATTGCTTTGTCCACCTTCAATTTTATTAGTTCTTTCAGAACCCTTTCTTCTGTAAATGGACTGGTATCGACCCCCGTCTTCAGAGTGTTTCTCTTGTTTGGTTTAGGTAACTCCCCCTCCTCTTCCTTTGTGAATACTGAGCAGAAATATTCGTTCAGTATCCCTGCTTTTTCACTGTCACCCTCTACCCACATTCCCTCCCCTTTATTAAGCTTCAGTATCCCTCCTTTGGTCTTTCTTCGCTCCCTAATGTACCTATAAAAGGTCTTATCCCCCTTCTTAACAGAATTGGCTATCCTTTCCTCGGTTTGGGCCGTTACTATTCTGACTGCCTTCCCAGCCTCTTTCTGCTTTAACTGATAAAGTTCTCTGTCCTGCTCCTTCTGTGTTTCCTTATATTTCCTGAATGCTGTCCTTTTCTCCTTAACCTTCCCTGCCACCTCTTTTGAGAACCATAGCGTTTTTTTCCCTTCGTTGTGTTTTATTGATTTGCTTTACACAAAAGGCTTGTTGCCTCTGTGATGGCTGTTTTGATCACTCCCCATTGTTTCTCCACCCCTCCTTCTTGCCTGTTTGCTAGTGCTTTTCTGAGGCACTCTCTGACTCATTCTGACTTTCCACTCAAATTCTCTCCACCATGGGGAGTAAGTGGTTTATTTTTGCTTGTAGAAAAATTATTTCCCATTCACTGTCTGTCAGCCTCTCCCCCATTTCACCTTCCCATCTTTTTTTGAGTGACTCCGAGTTGGTGACTCCTCTTTCTCTAAGGGCCCCATACAGGGCCAAGATCTGACCCTTGACTCTTTGATGTGTCAGTATCTCTCTGATACTATTTATCAAATTGCCTGAGGTTGGTCGCGGGATCTCCCGGGGCTCCAGTGTTTTTATATAGGTCCTAATCTGTAAGAATCTGTAATGGTCAGTTTGTCTTAAATTGTATTTTTCTCTGAGCTGACCAAATGTCAATATATTATCTCCTTCCATAAACAGTTGAAGAGTAGTCAGATCCACTTTCCCCCAGTTCCTGAACGTTAGATCCTGCATCGGTGGGGAAAGTCCAGGTCCCATGCAAACCACCTCAGTGGCCATAGTTTTTCACTAAGTTTATATTTGGTCCATAGTCTCCTCACCGCCCACAGTGTATTTCTCACCGTTGCCAATATTAAAGTGTCATCCTGTTGTCTCAAACTAGGGCTAGCCACTCTAGCTCCCAGAGGGGCTCCCCCTGTAGTTATTATTTCTATATTTTTCCAATGTGCATTATAACCCTGAGTCGACCATAGTAGTGCATTTCTGACCTGGATGGCAAGATAGTAGTCCTCAAGATTCGGAAGTGCCCTCCCCCCATGTCTTTTATTTATAAGCATGATTGCATTTTTAATTCTGGGTCTTTTGTTTGCCCAGATACATTTTGTAATGGTTTTCTGCCACTCCTGTAGTCGATTGTGGTGTATTTTAATGGGAAGGCACTGAAAAAGATACAGGAATCTGGGCAATATATTCATTATGACTGTTTGTATCCTGTCATAAAGGGGGAGGCCAAGAAGGTCCCATCTCTCCATATCTTTTTTAATTTGACACACCAAGGGCTCAACATTATTTGTGAATAATGTGGTTGCAGGTTTAGTAATAGTAGTACCCAGATATTTTAGTTTTAAAGCATTCCAGTTCAGGGGGACAAGTTGGATAATTTCTGGGGAGGGACTATAATAAAATTTGAGTAATTCTGTTTTTTGTTTATTAAGAGCATATCCGGAGTATTCTCCAAATAAGTCTAAAAGGCTCCACAACTTAGGAAGCAATTCCTCTGGTCTGGACAATTAGACAAGGACATTGTCCACGTAAAGAGAGACCTTGTGTTCTGTATCCCCAATTATCAGCCCATATATCCCCTGTTCCTCCCTAATAGTCTGTGCCAAGCGCTCAATGTAGATAGCAAAGAGGAGGAGTGAAAGTGGGTACCCTTGTCGAGTACCCTTCCCTAGCCCAAACCTCTGGGAACCCCCCCCCATTCACCCTGACATATGCCTGTGGGGAAGCATACAAGGCCTTAATGGTCCCTATAAATGTCTGAGGGAAGTTCAGTCTTTCCAAGACCATGAATAGGAAGCTCCATGTAACATGGTCAAATGGCTTTTCGGCGTCAAGACTCATTATACATGAGGGGATATGATGTCTATTTATTATATCTATTATGTTGATACTTCTTCAAACCCCTTCCAGAGCCTGCCTGCTCTCTGTAAAGCCTGTTTGATCCAGATGTATCAGTCCTACCAGTAAAGGGTTGAGGCGAGCTGCTATTATGGCTGTAAGACTCTTATAGTCTACATTTAACAGGGAGATGGGTCTATATGCACTACATTCTTTAGGGTCCTTCCTCTCTTTGAGTCTAACCGTAATTGTGGTATAATTCCAAGAGGGAGGGACTACTTCTCCTTCCCTCCAAACCAAATTGAAAACGTCTTTTAAAAGGGGTATTGTTTCTACTTGGAATGTTTTGTAGAATTCATTGCCAAAACCATCATGGCCTGGGCACTTCCCAACTTTCAAACTTTTTATTATTGAGCTTATCTCTGCCACTGTAATTGGGTCCGACAGGGTTTGCTGTTGTTCTTGGTTAAGCTTAGGAAGCTTTAGTTGTCTGAGGAAGTGGTTAGCTTCCTTTGGGTGTGTTTCCTTTTGTGGCTGGTAGAGCCCCTTGTAATAAGTGGCACAAGATTCTGCTATCTTATCCCATTTATGGGATATATTTCCTTGGGTTGGATGTCTGATAGCTGTAATATTAGCTCGGGCTACTCTCTGTCTTAACCTGTAAGCTAATAGTCTAGTGGACCTGGTTCCTCCCTCATAGTAGGATTATTTTACGTATTGGAGGGCTTTCTCTGTTTCAATTTTATTAATGTTCAGTATTTTATCTTTGATGTTCTTTATCTCCATTTATCTGTCTTTTCTCCATTTCTGTTTTTTGTAATCCTTCTGTTTCTCTAAGCTGAGCATGTAATATGTCTAGCTGTTTCTTTCTTTCCCTCTTTTTGTATGTAGCTATAGATATTATTTTCCCCCGTACCATTGTTTTTGTTGTGTCCCACATTATCTGGGCTGTTATCCCCGGTCTATCGTTTGTCTCAATTGTTTGTTTGATAACTCTCTTAATTTCTTGCCTAACTTCTTTGTCCCAGAGCAGACTGTTGTTCAGCCGCCACTGTGTTGGTTTCTTTGGGAGTTCCAGACCAACTTCCACCCTCTCTGGTTGATGGTCTGACAGAGTTGCTGTGCCTATCTGCATTGAGTCAAACAAAGACAGGTCCTTACTGTATGTAAGAAACATGTCTAGCCTCGAATACATCTTGTTCCTAGCAGAATAGAATGTGTAGTCTCTAGCTGCCAGGTATTTAGCCCTCCATATGTCCACCATACCCATATCCCTCATGATTTTATTAAAGCCTTTGGCTAGCCTGCTCTCAGCTGTGGGGATCCTTGACATGGAGTTAAGCTTCCTATTTAAAATAATATTCCAGTCCCCCCCTGCAATGAGGAGTCCCCTGGCTTTCTCCACTATAATCTTAAAAAGATCTATGTAAAAGCTAACTGGGGAACCCGGTACAGCATAAACATTAATAAAAGTGACCTGGAAATCTTGTGTCTGCCCCACCACCATTACATACCTAGCTCCAGAGTCCACCACCACCTCGGTTTCCTCAAAGGGCAGAGAGGCTGACAGTAGGATTGCTACCCCCCGCTTTCTACCTTTATCTAAAGAAGCATAGTACATTTTAGGAAATCATTTGGTTTTCAACTTTTGTACCTCTGTTGGGTTTAGGTGCATCTCTTGGATAAAATTAATGTCTGCTCTTTGGTCTATAAAAAATTTCTGCACTCTTCCTTTTTATTGGATGATTAATCCCATTTACATTATAGGATAATATTTTAGTGTCAGCTGTTGCCATTATGCTTTTTATATTTACTTCAAATTGTTCTAATCAGTATTTGTGTTTTGTGGTAGGATGTCTCCTCCTCTTCTATGACTCTTCCCATGATCCCCACTAAAATTATATATTCTAGCCAACTGTGTCTGTCTCTCCAGTATAGGTTTAGATCCTTGTGAACATACCTCCTATAGTGAATCCTGTGCTTCCAGTACTTAAACAGTACTACTATATTTTGAAACTGATAATTCCTATTAAATTCCTCCCAGTTTTCCCCAGTAGGTGGGAGTATAACCAAATACAAACACTTAAACCATATACATTTTTCTAAACAAGAACTACACTACAGTAAAATTGTTTTAAAACTCCAACAGAACAAGGGTAAGATCTTAATTCGTTCTTTTCTCCTTCCCGTGTTCTTTATTGTCCTATATCCCTGCTGAGTTTTGCAGTTATAGCTCTTTATAGAGTAATCTAATCTATAAACATTAATAGTTAGGGTTCGGTGTCCAAGACCCCAGTCATACCAACTATATACATTATTGTTTCCTAGTTGAGCCCCTGTTAATAACAAAGGGCTGGTCTGTGCCATACTAATGGCACTGAACACGCTATGATGGTGTCGGGCTTGCCCCATCAAAGGGAGGTACTTAGAGTAAGTTTCTCTTCCCCCAGGCACGGCCAACATCAGCAACGTGGTATCACTAAATAGCTTTCCATAGTCATTTTAAACATATATATCTACCCCCTCCCTTATTAATTGCCTTCAGAGGAAGGAGGCGGGGCTTCCATTTTCCAAGATCCCCCCCTCCTGCCCCTGAGGCTTAGTGTAAGGCATCCATCTTGTCTGCTGCATTGTTTATATCCCCCCATGGGCACAGTTGACCTTTCCATGCATATTTCTCTTTTCTTTCCCTCTCGTCAGTAATGCTCTCCCCATGTCTCCAAATGGCTAGTAATTTCACGGACAAACCAATTCTGTTCAGGAGATTCAGATATTTTACCCCTTAAAATGTTCAAATTTAGCATTTTCTTATCTGTTATGTACATACCCATTACTTATCATTTAGGAACACAAGCTGCTGTACCATTCTGCAGGACAAAAATTGTGAGACTGGTTAATTTCTAATCTCCCCTTCCCCCTTGGAAAGAGAACTTTGTATTGCCCAGCCAGTTCACCTTTATGTTGTATCATTATGGGGTCCCTGCCCCTGCGTGAGTCTTGTTCAGAGTCTCTGAGCCAAGTTCCCAGGGTTTTTAAATCACGCCCTATGTAGAATCCCCAGAAGGTCTCAATTTAAGTTCGAGGCAGAGTCTACGGTGCGAACATGTTTCCAACCTTCCCCCCTCCCCCTCGGCAAACGTGAGGACAACAGTGTCAGAAAAAAAAAGAAAAACGCCTGTCTCCCAGGCCTCACTGGTTACACAGAGAAATCAAGGGGGGAGAACCCCGGAATTCATCACATCACCAACAGGCTGTTACTTGCCCAGTCATTGATCAGAGCCCCTTGTGTCCGTTTCCATCTGTTCTCTAGAGTTTTGTACTACCTGACGACTATCCCTTGCCGTAATGCCATCAATGAACACAGGTGATCCATACTGCTTTAGCGTGGTACAGAGGTCTGCTCTCAGCGTGGTGGCTTGTGCCGGTTTGGTATGCTGCTGTTTCGGTGCTCCTTTTCACACCACCGCCCAGGCCGCCTGCAGCAACTCCTTCTCTAACCATTCTTTGACTAGTTGGGGTACAGCAATACCCATGCCTTCCAGGAATCAGGCCGCTGCTACCAGGTCTTCATAAACTTTGATGCCCTGTCCCATTTCAACTTTTAGCCAAGCTGGATAAAGAATTTGCATCTTTACATTTTTGGCTCTCAACTGTTTCAGTATTGGCTACATGGTGCGTCTGTTCTCTTGCACCATTGTGGTGTAGTCGTTGTCAATAGAAATGCGGTGTCCCTCAAAAGAAATCACCTGCATTCTCCCGGCTCTCTGGGGGAGCTCTTCTTTTATATTATATGATGTTATTTTGGCAATAATCGATCGGGGGCAGGCACCTGGGTTAGTACACCTTTGTACCAGGGAGCGGTGGGCTCTGTCCCTCGCAAGATCAAATTCAGGTGGCAGGTTTAAGGATTCTCTGAGAATTTTTTGAAGGCACGTAATAATATCCTACGATCCTGACTCCAACCCCTCTGGCACTCCATAAACCCAAATATTTTGACGCCTGCTCCTGCCCACCAAGTCATCTTGCCTGCTCGTCAGCTCCCTTTCCCTGGCCAGAAGGAACAGTAGACGTCTGTCATGTCTGTCGGCTTGTTCTCCCACATTTGACAGGCCCAATTCAAGCTGATCAGCTCGCTGTTTGATTTTATTGATGTCTGCTTTTAGTTCAGTCAGAATGGCATCTATTTTAGGTACCGTTTTGGCTGCTTGTTGTATAGATGCCACGAGTTGTCTGTGCTCCTCTTCCGATGCAGTCGGTAGCACTATTTGGGCCTCATCTTCACCTGGCTCAGACATTGCTGTCGACTTTTCTAGCTGCAGCATTTGTTGTAATTTTTGTACCGGCGTATGAATGTTCTTGGTCCTTAAAGCCTTAGACCTAGTAGATTTTCCTGGTGCTTGCATGGTATTTTATGATGGATGCCAATAGATCGGTCTCAGGGTTCTTCTGGAAGAAGATCTAAGCTGCCGCCCCATTGCTGATGTCACCGGAAGTCAGGGCTCATGAATATTAATGAGCCCTCGCTGGTAGCCCTCATTTTTAAAACTTTACATTTTCCCCCAAGTGGCATTTTATCCACAGCTTTCTGGTCA
The DNA here is from genome assembly GCA_016271365.2 of Neoceratodus forsteri. Lineage (NCBI taxonomy): Eukaryota > Metazoa > Chordata > Ceratodontiformes > Ceratodontidae > Neoceratodus > Neoceratodus forsteri. Next base: position 429,359,503 of record CM028138.1, read on the forward strand.
CTGGCCCTCTTTAAGCTGAAGAGAGGCACTGGGACCAGGAGATTCCTTTTTGTTTGATCACATCGACAGTCGGAATGTAAAAGGCACCAACCACGCCTACATGAGTGCTGGTGGCCTGCAGATAATACCGGCAGCTCATGGTTGCATTTTTCCAAGCCCAACAGGGATAAATAAACAGCAGGAACTGGATCAGGGGGCTTTGGGGCACACAGAAGAGTCGGGCTGTGGTGGGGACATGGTGGGACACCAGGCTGCAGCGGGAGAAGAAAGGGAGACCAAGGGACCTAGGGGCAAAAAAGGCAAGCCCCCAAGGAGGGGGTTACATCTCTCCCCATCTGAAAAGCTTGGCATCCACACCAAGACTATAATAAACTAACAGTAACACTTTACTATACCTTAAAATACTATAACATTATCAAACCTGATATATGATAACTATATCAATCAATCAATCAATCAAATCTTTATTTATCCAGGTGAACATCATTGAGCATAGCTCATTTACAAGATGGACCTGGTTAGCACAGGAACACAGGATATACAATATATGAACAGTCACAACATAACACCTCGGTAATATTATACAATACAGAGATACAAGAGTTAAACGTAGTCATAAGTGGAGAACAGTTTAGAAACAGTGGTTCAATTCCTTCGTGGTGTATAGTGAGTCTAGTAACAGTAGCTGGAAGTACTAATGAGGACAATTGTTAGGTAATGGTATATTACATACAATGCCATAAGTAACAAGACAGACAGTGAGTTAAAGAAAGAAAAAAAAAAAACAGTGTAACAGGGTACAAGGGGGGTGTGGTAGGCGAGGCGAGATAGGGTACAGGCAGGGTAGCAGGGGATAGACAAGGAACAGATGAAGCCTCGGAGAGGACACAGGCCAGGAGGAAGGGGAGCACAATTAGGTATTAGAGAAATGTGAAGGAGAGGCCACAAGGTCAGGCATAGTGGGGAGGACAACGCCATCAGGGTACGCTATAAGTGCAGGGAAGTTTAGGATCGGGGGAAGCAGTTGCAAATTTCCTTGACTGAATGGTCATATAGCGTCTTGAAGGAGGATAGACTGACCAGGGTACTAAGCTTTAGCGATTTTTGTATTTTGTTCCATAGAGATGGCAGCACAAAGCTTATAGCCGTTCTCCCAAAGCGTGTTTTTAGCTTAGGCACCTTTAAGGAAATAAAGGAGTAGCTTCTCAGTGTATAGTTCCCAAGCTCGCATAGCGGAAGGCAATCAGAGATATATAGGGGTAGTTTTTTGATAATAGCTCTGAACGTCCAGAGTACAGCATTTCTGTTTCTCCTGTACTGAAGGGAGGGCCACCCCATGGCAGCATAAAGGGCACAATGATGAGTGGAAAAAGGTAGGCCAGTAATGAATCTCAGAGCCCTGTGATACAACGTATCCAATTTAGCAAGATGAGAGACAGGGCAGTGACTCTAAAGAAAGTCAGCATAGTCGACCAAGGAGAGAAACGTTGTTTGTACCAGCCGCCACTTGGCATCGCTAGTAAGGAAGTTATTAATCCTGAAAAAAGGTCCAAGCCTCTGCCTCAATTTCTTTAGCAGATCTTGATATGGTCCGTAAAGGAAAGTCTATGATTGACCACACTCCCAGTACTTGGATTATTGACAAATTCTAGGTTTTCTCCCAGGATTGTTGTGATCTGTGGAATGGAGCCAGCACTGTCCGGGTTTGCAGCATGGAGAAGTGGAGAAAATAGCATTGCCTTAGTTTTTTTGGCATTTAATAGGAGCTTTTTGTTTAGGAGTTGACTGTGAAGTAGATTGAATTCAGATTGTAGGTCTCCACAGGCAGCTTCTGGTGAAGGACGACTTAGATAAAGAACCGTGTCGTCTGCGAACAGATGGGTATTGGCCTTAGTTACATTGGTGTCAGTGTTGTTTACGTAAATTGCAAACAGTAGGGGACCAAAAATTGATCCCTGGGGGACCCCTATTTGCAGAGGTTTGAGGGGAGAAAGTTCACCTTCTGCCTTGACTTGCTGCCACCGGTCAGAGAGGTAGCCAGTAAACCAATGAAAGGATAGTGAGTCCAGTCCTATCGCCCTCAGGGAGGAAAGGAGCAGGCCATGATCAATGGTGTCAAAAGCCTTACTTAAGTCTAAGAGCACTGCACAGATGAAGTTTCGATTCTCCAGGTCTCACTGCCAATCATTGGTCACTTTGGCTAGGGCTGAAATGGTGCTATGCTGTGCTCTAAAGCCAGATTGCATTGGGTTTAGAAGATTCATAGTTTCTACATAGGTTCTCAACTGCTTGCTTACAATTTTTTCCAACAGTTTGGACAGTATAGGAAGTAGAGAAATCGCTCTGTAATTGTTAAGATCACAGGGGTCCCCAGATTTAAAGAGAGGGATAACTTGAGCTGTTTTCCATATGGGTGGGAGGATTCCGAGGGACAGTGAGAGACTGAATAGGTGGGTAATTGGTACAGTTAAAGCATGGTAGGCAACCTTTAGAAAGTATATGTCTAGAGAGTCAGCACCAGCATGTTTTTTGGTATCCAACTGTAATAGAAGTTCTTTGACCTCTTTCAAAGAAGTAGGCTGGAGAGAAAAGACCGAATTGGTAAGAAGAGGTTCAGAGTTTTGCGCACCCAACTGGGAGCATAAAGAACATGCAGGGGAGCTGTCAAATGCCAGTCTGTGGTGGCAAAGTGGTTGTTAAATGCATCCAGGATCTCCATTTTGTCGCAGATTGTGGCACTGCCAGAGGTAATCTTTGCAGGCAGGGAGTTCCCCGGGGTATGTCCGGACATATCCTTAATGGACTTCCAAAATTTAGAGGAGCTCCTGGCAGTAGAATCCAGTTCCAAGTGATAAAAGGAGGCTTCGCATCTCTTATCATCTTGGTGCATGTATTCCTGGCTTGTCTGAAGCGACACCAGTCCATCGGGAACTTAGTTGTTTGTGCTTTTTTCTAAAGCTTGTTCCTGTCCAGCAGTGCTGTTTTGAGTTCTAAAGAGAACCAGCGATAGGTTCTACTCCTTACCCTAACTTTTACAAGAGGGGCATACTTATTTAACGCCCCAGTCACAGTTTCAGAAAAGATGTCATATACCAAGTGGACCGAGTTAGCTAGGTAAAAGTCCTTCCAACGCAGTGAGTATTTTAACTCATCAAGGTAGGCAGACTGATCGAAGTTACGTCTGGACCTCTTAGTAGAGAACCTTGACGAGAATAGTGGATTCTGGACCAATCTTACGCGGCGATGATGCCATGGTCACTAACATTCTTGTTCCTGCATGGGAGAACAGGTGCAGTTTACTTACTAAGATGACGTTCCCCTTATACAAAGTGGGAACAAAGAGGAAGCAGGGAACTACAGACCAGTCAGCCTCACCTCGGTAGTGGGGAAGATCATGGAAGCACTACTGAAGGAGAGATTGGTGGAACATCTGGTTGTCAATGGACTACAAGACCCAAGGCAGCATGGTTTCATCAGGGAGGTCATGTCAGACCAACCTCGTTGAATTTTTGACTGGGTGACTAGGGAAGGTGGATCAGGGAGGGCAGTGGACATGGCCTATCTGTACTTCAGCAAGGCCTTTGACACTGTGCCACATAGAAGACTATTACACAAACTGGGGAATATGGGTGTGGGCAGGACAGTAGTGTGATGGGTAGGTAACTGGCTGGGTGACAGGACACAGAGGGTGGTGGTAAATGGCTGTCACTCCACAGAGGGAAGAGTGACCAGTGGGGTACCACAGGGATCAGTGCTGGGACCGGTCTTATTTAACATCTTCATCAGTGACATTCCGCGGGACCTAGAAGGCAGAATTTCACTGTTCGCTGATGACACAAAGCTCCGTAACAGAGTAGACACACCAGAGGGTGTAGACAGAATGAGAAGGGACCTGAAGAAACTTGAAGAATGGTCAGGGGTTTGGCAGTTGAAATTCAATGCAAGGAAGTGCAAGATAATGCATACGGGCACAAAACCCTGGCACAATATATCAGTTAGGGGTGAGGATATAGCATGCACCAAGCAGGAAAGGGATCTTAGGGTTATCATCTCTGATGACCTCAAGGTAGGAAATAGTGTGACAAGGCAGCAGGTAAAGCAAATAGGATGCTGGGATGTATAGAGCAGGGGCATCACCAGCAGGAAAAGGGAGGTCATAATTCCGCTATACAAGACACTAGTGAGGCCCCACCTGGAGTACAGTGTACAGTTTTGGAGACCATACCTACGTAAGGACATAGACAGGGTAGAAAGGTTCAGAGGAGGCAACAAAGATGGTGCATGGATTGCATCACAAGTCCTATGAAGACAGGTTGAAGGAACTGAACATGTACTCCCTGGAGGAGAGGAGAGAGAGAGGGGATATGATAGAGACATACAAGTATCTTACAGGGAGGAACAGGGTGCAGGAATACACTATTCTTAAGCGAAAAAGATGTTCCAGGACTAGAGGGCATGGGATGAAGTTGGAGGAAGGACGATTCAGAGGAAACATGAGGAAGAATTTCTTCACAGAGCGGGTGGTGGACAAGTGGAACACCTGCCAGAGGAAGTGGTGGGGGCTGAAACAATCACAGGATTTAAGAATGCATGGGATAGACATAAAGGAATTCTGGAGGTCAGGGTAAGGGGCAACAGACTTCTAGGAAAACCTAAACTGAACTTACAAGCTCAAATGGGCAGACTGGGTGGGCCATAGGCCCTTATCTGCCGACACTGTCTATGTATCTACGTTAAGCAGTGTACTATTAGCAGGGTTCTTTTTATTAGGGCACGTAGGCTCACCAATAAGTTGCGTCAGCCCATGGGCATCACAGAACTCCTTAAGTGGTGCAGCGGCCTTGGACATCCAATCAAGGTTAAGATCCCCAAGGATAACTGTTTCAAGGGAGCCATGCCCCATAATAGTAGTTAGTTGGGTGAGGATTTGAGAGCCAGCAGATGGGGTCTATAGCAACCTATGATACAAAGTGCAGTGGAGGAGGATATCTCAACCTTTAGTGCTAGGCATTGGAATTGGTTTGCAATGGATAACGAGTCTAGGCATGAAACTGAGTATTTATCCTTGACGTAGATGGCCACTCCGTCACCTCTAGTGAGCCTGTCAGCTCTAAATAATGAATAGTCTGGGATGTTAATTTCCCTGTCAGGCATAGAGGGTCTGAGCCATGATTCAGAGATCACCAAAACATCCGGTGTGGTATGATTGACCCAGGCCTGGATCAAGGTAAGCTTTTTTAACAGGCTGCATGCGTTCATATGCATAAAGCACATTCCTTTTAGTTTTGCTGGATCCGATGGGGAAGTAAGAACTTTAGCTGGGCCAGGGTTAAGCTCAATGTCTCCTGAGCACAACAAAAGGAAAAGTAAGAGCCACCCTAGCACAGCAATAGCCATTTTGTAATCCCTTGCCCATGTTCGTCTACAAGGGGTGTCGGGCCGAGTAAATAGAACCCCGTATTTAGATCTGGTCTGTCCTAAGACAGCAATTACCAAGACCCTGGCTGTGAGATATAAGAGAGGCAAGTGCACGGTAGAGTGATGGATATGCCCTGTGGGGGCAGTTCGGTCCAAGTCCCGCCACTAATAGTAGTTCGAACAAAGGGCTGCAGGTGGGGGAGTCTAAGAGCACAAAGATAATTATAGGATGAGTTACGGTGCACATGACAGTCCACCGGAAGGCTATGTTCGCCCGGCTAGAAGATTGGGAGAGCTTGTGTACTGTGCATGGCACAAGGAAAAGAAAGAACAGAAAACGCAGCCAGTGGGGCACCCACATGGTGATGCCTTGCATAAAGCAGACACAGTTGATCTGTCTGGTCCTTGCAGCCTATAGATTGAAGTAGCAACCTACACAAAGGCAAAGGTGCCAGCTACTGGGATGGTTTGGCTGTGACTGAGTATGTCACCATAGGCAGTGGAAGTGTAAGAATTGAAAGGGTATATAGTCGAATTAGGGTGAGGTCCCTAACAATAGGGCAGATTAGAGCAGTAACTGAGAGGAGTTAACTAGAGAATTGAAAGGGTATATAGTCGAATTAGGATGAGGTCTCTAACAATAGGGCAGGTTAGAGCAGTAATTGAGAGGAGTTAACTGGAGTGGCTGGAGAAAAAGTTGAGAGCAAATGTGTGACCCTGTGGGTGAGACTGCTTTAAAAAGGGCGGTAAGAAAGTGGGTCAAGTCAGGTATTGAAGACAGGGAGGCCAATAGCATAAGAATGTGCAGCAGTGGAGTGACCAATCAGCTGCTAGGCTGAGGAAAGGGGCGGAGCAAGGGTCTATTTAATACTGTGAGGAGGTGGGGGGGGGGTGAAAAAATTCAGTCCAGAACACAGCACAGAAAGAGATTTCCCCTGAGATCAGGAGCGCCAGGCATTGGAAAATCAGCCAAGGAGCAGAAACTGCCAATCAGTTTGTCCAGCACTAGTCGCACAGCAGCAAGTAACACCGAGATGCTAGACTAGAGGCTTGTAATAGACTAGCTAAACTGGCAGGTAAAGTAAGACCCATTGATGCATAACTTAAGAAAAAACTCAGTCCAGAACACAGCACAGAAAGAGATTTCCCTGAGATCAGGAAGCGCCAGGCATTGGAAAATCAGCTGAGGAGCAGAAACTGCCAATCAGTGCCTGGCTCCACCACTGGGCATCCAGTCAAAACAGCGGCATTCAAAACCACGAGTTTCGGAGGTCCGGTGCATACCTGAATCTGGGTCAGTCGGCGGTCTGTTAGTTGCGGCCTGCTCAGAAAGAGCCAGGGCCACAGGAGCAGCTTGGGAAGCCCACTGATGGTCTGTCTGAATCTGTCCGGGGGTCAGTCGGGTGGTCTGTTAGCTGTGGCCTGCTCAGAGAGAGCCAGGGCCACAGGAGCAGCATGGGAAGCCTGCAGATTGGCTGTCTGAATCTGTCCGGGGGTCAGTCGATCGGACTGTTAACCATAGGAATGACATTTTGCTTTTTTTTTTTTTGCAAGCATTTGTTTCATCAATACAGACACTGGGGCACCTTTTAACTAATCCCTCTAACTCTGTAAGGGTAACCCCTAAAATACTGTGTGGAAGGCTTGGATTTATGTGATAACAGTGAAAGTCTAAAAGCAATTGGCGTTATCGCGAGGCCAGAGTGCCCAAAAATCGTTTGGCACCCCTGACTCTTCAGTGTGCAAAAAAACAGCACCGGAACTTGTATTTTAAACATTTAATGTGGAGGGCTGCGCCCGCAACCCCACTTAAGATTCTCAACTCCAGGGGTGCATGTCGGGGTGCAAAATTTTAAAACAAATAATTTGGGTCTGGCACAACAAAAACACACCAGTGCCTGGACCCAAACCCAGCACCCTGCCCACCAAAGCCACCAACCCACCCACCCACCATGCCACGGGACCAGCTCGGCAACCCACCATGGCACCACCTCTCACAATCCCTCCTGTCCCTCGCCGTGTGTGCTCGCTCCCCCCGTGCATGTACGTTTAGCGACATCCTGTCACTATATTCACCGACCCCTCTCATCTGGTCACCCTACCCTGTCGGTAGCCCCGATGACATGCGCCGGGATTGAGTCGCCATTATTGCAGGTGCTCAGTCACCAACGTCCATGTCATGGGCTACCGAAGGCTTAACTATCACTTGGGAATATTCAGTGAACACTAACTTGGGCAGGGAATTTGCTGTGACATATACCCCTTTGTGAACTACATTCATGGGCAGATCTACAGGCATTCCTGGAGTGTCATTCGTGAGTCGAACCACTGGCTTTACTACTCTATCGGAACGTCTAGGTGAAACGGGCACTGTCATTGGTCTTTCAGCATTAGCATTCGGAATAGCTACTTCCAGCTCACTGTCCACCAATAAGACAGCTTCTAAAGAAAGAGGCACCACTGCACTTTGTTGAGGTTCAGAATTGGAGTTATTACTTGCACTTGGTGTGGCACTTGAACTTTCGGGTTCTTGAAACTCAGGTTCATCTAAGAGAGGTATTTCAACAAAGTTCGAATCATTTAACACACTGTTAGCACTTGCAGGAATAACACTGTCTGACACTTGATCTAGCTCATTAGGCCCACTGGTTTCAGCATCACCATTTCCTTGATCAGAATCTGATATTTCAATTTCTGATAGTTCCACCAGGGCTAAAGAGTTAGTTATATCAGAGCTCACACTTTGGACGTCACTGTCAAAAGGTTCGGGTTTAATGGAGGAATCAGGATGACCTGGCATTACTAGACTACTTGGATCATCTCCTCTATTACACAAAGGGTTTCCTTGAAATACTTGAGCTACAGTAGCTCTAATGAAGGAAAGAAGACAGTCCCAAAATTACTTTCATCATCATCTGAATTGACAGCATCCTTTTCTGTACTGATTGTAGCAGAGGGTAGCAACTGTAGGTCGTCAATAACTTGAAGCTTTGATTGCTTGCATGCAGCAGAACGAGTGATAGGACCTGTTGGAGCAGGATCTGGTAGTGCAGTGTCTATAACTATTTGCCCAATGGGTAACAGTTGATTTCTATGAATAGTCTTTACAGTCTTAGGGTCATTTTCTGGACGTACTTCATATGCTGGCAAATCAGCTAGTTTACTGATTACGATGTAGGGCTGGTGACTCCATTTGTCAGCAATTTTATGTTTTCCTTAGAATCCCAGATTTCTCATCAGTATTCTGTCCCCAGGTTGCAACTCTTGAGCTTTGACTCTTTTGTCGTGACACACTTTGTTTGCTAGGTTTTCTTGGCAAGCATGGTGCGGGCAAGTTGATACGCATGGTTTAGTTATGCCTTCAGCTTTTGAACAGATTGCAAATAGTTGTCTGAACGTGCTCCATCAGAAGAAACTCCAAAATAGATGTCAACAGGTAGTCAAGCTTCATGACCAAAGATAAGTTAATAAGGCAAGAAACCTGTGGCGTCATTCTTCGTGCAGTTATATGCGTGGACTAGTGCACTGATTTGTTGGCTCCACTTCGGTTTGTCTTTTGGATGTAGGGTGCCAAGCATATCTAACAATGTTCTATTAAACCTTTCGGGTTGTGGGTCTCCTTGTGGATGATATGGAGTGGTCCTGGATTTTTAAACACCCTAGACAGATAACATTTATTTAATTAAACAGCTTTCAAAGTCACGACCTTGGTCAGAATGTATGCGCTGAGGAGCACCATAATGAACAAAGAATTTCTCCACTAGGACTTTAGCTACTGTGGTGGCTTTCTGATCTTTTGTTGGATAGGCCTGAGCATATCTGGTGAAATGATCAGGGACAACAAGCACATTTCCAATGTTCTGGGAATCAGGCTCTAAACTTAGAAAATCAATGCATATGAGTTCCATAGGCACACTGGTAGTTATGTTAACCAGAGGAGCGGCTCACTGAGGTTGTGCCTTTCGCTGGAGACATCTGCCACATGTTTTAATGTGTTGCTCAATGTCCATATCCATCTTGGGCCAGTAAAAATGTGCACGGGCCAAGTCTAAAGTTCTTTCGCTGCCCAAATATCCCATCTGATCATGAAGAGCTTTTAAAACCTCATTTCTAAATTTAGATGGGAGCACTAACTGTCTCTTTACCACTGTATCTTGGCTATCTGTAAGTTCTCTGTATAACAATGTTTTTTTGAGCTTGAGTTTAGGCCCTTCTCAAAATAACAAGGCAGTACATTGATCATTTGATTGCAACTTGGAGACATCTTCCCCCTTTTTTCTTTCCTTACCTTTTTTCCCCTGGCCAGCATTCCTCCGGAGGGCACCCCCAGCCCCATCCCCTGGCATCCACCAGCTGGCACTGACCCGAACTCCAGGGCTTACCCCCCCAGTGGGGTCGGCGGGGTTCCCCCAACCCCTGACTGAGGCCAACTTTCAGTGGGCCAGTGCCGTGGCTAGCCAGGAGTAGAGTCTGCGAGGCGCCCTCCACCATTGTGCCACGGCCATGTCCATTTTCCTCCAGTTTTCTCCCGGGAGCTGGGGCATGCAATGACACCGACAGAAGGGAGCACACATGCATCTGTGAGCACTCCTCTCCGGGCATCTGCCTCAACTCCACTCAAACTGCAGCACTGTGCCCTGTCCCCCAGCCTCCACCAAGGGGCGAAGGGGCACCAACACTGGGAATCCCCTCACTGGAGAGGAGGCAGTCCATTGGATGCTCAATCCAGCCTCTACCTACTCATCCCGGTGGCCATACACTGTTCCCGAATACGGGTCACTGGCGTGGTGCAGTGTGGCGTCCAGTGCCTCAACCCTCAGTGCCACCAGGCCAGTATCTTCCCTTTTTGTTATGCGTTTAAGATTGGTTGGATAATAGGGTCATAATACTGTTCTTTTAAAATGTCAGCTGGAGTAAGTTGAGGCAAAGTACTTAGGTCTAAGGCTGCAAAGTTACAGAATGCTGGTGGCAGACAGGTATCAGGCTGTCCCAGGCAATCAGCTAGACAATTTACAGTCTCCAGAGATAGGGTTTCATCTCTTTCAAATTTATGACATAGGGTCTTGACAGAATGTTCTGGTATGCGCACCCACTGTTGAGAGGAATTCGGCCTCCTGGAGAGAGCATCGGCATCAATGTGATTTAGGCCAGGCCTGTATTCTACAGCGTAGTCATATGTGGATAATTCTGAAAGCCACTGATGTTCAGTAGCATCTAGCTTGGCAGATGTCTGAACATAAGTTAACAGATTATTGTCTGTCTTTACTAAGATCTTTGTTCCATGCAGGTATTCGTGAAACTGTTCCACGACCGCCCACTTCAAAGCGAGAAATTCAAATTTGTGAACTGGGTAGTTCTCGGATGGAGTTAAGCTTTGACTTGCAAATGCCACTGGGTGCAGTCCCTCAGTGTACTTCTGGTAGAGCATGGCTCCTAGACCACTCATAATAGCATCTGTGTGCAGAACATAGGGCTTAGATGGATCAGCATAGGCAAGAACTGGTGCATGCGTAAGATGGTAGATTATCTTGTGAAAAGCAGGATCACAATCTGGAGTCCATCTTTGACCAAACAGTTCATTAGGCTGAAAATATGTCTTAGTCTCTTTTACAGAATTTTTTTGAACTTTTGATGAGTGGATGGGTACCCTTTGGTTAAGTTCAGCAGTGGTCTGATAACTTTGGTGTATCTTTGACAAAACATCGGTAGTAACCACAGAAACCCAGAAATCTCTGAAGTTCTTTTAGGTTGTTTGGTTTTGGCCTGGTGGTCAGTGCTTCTACTTTAATAGGATCAGTCCGAATTCCTTCTGAGGATACAATGTGACCTACATATTTTACTGAGCTTTGAAAGAACTGGCAGTTGTCGATTGATAACATTAATCCGAATTCTTCAAGTCTGTCCTGTGCTTTAAAAGGAAGAGCCTCATGCTCTTCGAGGGTCTTGCCAAAAATTATGATATCGTCCAGATAAACAAGGCACTCCAAAAGAGTCATGTCTCCCACTGCACATTCCATTAACCTTTGAAAAGTTGCTGGTGCACCAGATATGCCTTGGGGCATGCATAGAAACTTGCAGAAACCCAGAGGACAAATAAATGAGGTCTTCTCCCTGTCCTCAGGGGCCATTGGGATCTGGTAGTATCCGCTCCTAAGGTCAAGTACGGAGAACCGCTTGCCTCCATTAAGACAGTCTAGTGCATCTTGGATGCAAGGCTTTGTGTATTAGTCAGGCACAGTTCTTTTATTTAAAGTTTGATAATCAACACACATGCGCACTGAGCCATTCTTTTTGCGAACCACCACAATTGGAGAAGCATAAGGACTACGTGACTCCTGGATTATCCCTACTGCTAGCATTTCTTGCAGGTGGCACCTCACATCATCAATGTCAGCAGGAGCTAACCGGCGTGATCTTTCTCTAAAAGGCCTCGGCACCGGTGACACAACCTACATTCCATTATTTCAGAGAGAACACTTTGCTTCTTTTGGCCAGTATTCGGCTAATTTTCTCTTTCCAGCCTTCAGGAATGGGTGATTCTCCAAAATCAAACATGTCTGGGGGGACTTCTCCATCTTCTCCTTGGTGGCATTTGCATGGCAGGACAGCAGTATCTGCACAGTACACCTTGACCAGGGTGCATCCTCGAGTGATTTTTATATCCCTGTCGGTGACATTTTGAATCTGTACCACAACTCTTCTGGCATAGGCATGAGCACAAACAGGAAGCACACTTGATTTGACTAAGAGCCCATCAGGCAGTTTTCCTTCATCGGGAGCATCCAGCATTAGAATTTGGTTGATTATACCTTTTCAGATGCGCACCTCCCCGCTGATACTACACTGTGCGTTCAGAGGAAGAATAATGGTTTTGGGGTCCTTCTTCCATACAGATCCCACTGGTTCATCTTTATCATTTTCTTCTGGTTGCAGGTGCTTGTCATAGCCTTCTTGACTACAGCATGTATATGCACTGCCTTCCCAGTCCTCTTCTTTTGTCATCCTTTGCACGTCTGGGCCAGGCAGCCAAACATGTGAACATTGGTGCCAATGAGAACTGGAACGTCATCATATAAACCAGAAGAGGGATAGACTAGCACAATAGTCCGTACTGGTTCGTCAACACCTGCCACAGTGGATGGAAATGAAAGCCACACTCTCACAAATTCAAGGTATGGATAAGACGTTTCATTTAGGCCCCACACACATAATCCATCTAGTGGCTTTAAGGGATGGTCAGACAGGTGTTGATCATACCAGTCCTTGAATATTATTGTAACTTGAGACTCACTGTCAAGAACAGGTCGAGCCGGGATGCCATCTACCCACACGGTAGTCGCCATTGAAGGTCCTACCACCTTTGATGAGTCCAGTGAGGTGTTTACAGACATTGCAGGAGCAGGAACAGAGGCCTTGGTCACAGATGCATTGTATCAAGACTGGAACAGGGCTCCAGTAGCATTGCCTTGCCCTAGGTGCATTTGCGCAAGCAGCCTGTCTCTCACCCTGACTGGATCCTCTCTGGATTGACATTCCTTCTTCAGGTGGCCATCTTTCCCACACTTGTAGCAGAATCCACTTTCTCTAGGTCACCTGGACTGCGACAGGACATCAGGACTTGGCTGATAGTCATGGTTAGTGGGCTGTGAAGGATATGTGTCAGGAATTTGGGCAGAGGTGCTGGCAGCAATGGGCCCTTGCTGAGCCTGAATACTGTGTTCCATAAATTTTTTCATCATAGCAGTCAATTCGCTTATTTCAGTCTTTTGACTGCTATCTACAGGGGATGCCTGGGCGTGCACTCCCATTCCAATAGCAGATGCATTTTGAAGGGTTCCCTGCCCTTTATCAGTGATGGCCTTAGCTACGGCACTAGCTTTCATTTCTCTGAACTCTTTAAGCAGTTCTTTCCATGGCGGATCACTCTCTACAATCTCTTCCTCACTGGGCCTTCTCAGCTCCAAGGCTACTTTATCAATGCCTGCACAAGGATCCCAGATGACTTCCTCACCTTCAGCCTCTGTGAGTTCTTTTATTAGATTACGATAAGTAGGAGGATCATATTTCTTATCCTGGAGCTTTAGCTGGATGATTAGTAGTCAAGAGTATTTGTCAAACCTGGGATCTCAAAACTGCTCTGCATGGATGGGAGGCGTGATGATGCAAAACGCTGAAGGATGAGCTAGGCAGCAAGCTGCTGCTGCTCCCCTCTCTCTCCATGACAATTTAAACCGTCATAGTGAAATAATGCCACTGTTGCAACAAAAAGTTCAGTCGGGTTGAAGCTTTCAGGCAGACCTGTTTCTATTCCTCTGAATTCGGTGGGAAAGGGGGAAAAAAAGATATACACCATTACACCGATATGAGGAAATCAGTGATGGCAGAGTTAAGAGCCTAGTACAGTCATCCATCTCTCAGCATTTGAAATTCACAGTAGTAGTGGTCCAGTTCCTGGTCGGTATCAGAGTTTGGCACTAATATCGTTGCTGTTTATGAAATGGACTCTGTTTAAAATAACGCTACATTTGCCGCATGCTGAATTTATTGCCTACTGGAAGCTATGTGGGCAGACCAATGCCAGAGCCTGTGTTAATGAGTTTGAACGCTGAAGAGAAGATAAAAGGAAAAGCAGTTCTCTCGGATGAATGGAGATTCAACTGCCCGAATAGCGAAGTCCAGGTAAGTAAATTTGTTCCCGACTGAACTTTTTGCTAACTTTTCTAAAATGTTATCTACCATATGCTGACATCTGTGGAAACAGTATGGTACAGGGAAGCTTAAATCATGACTGAATAAGTTATCTAGATTATTCAAAAGTACACACTACAGCTGCTGGTTTTTACCATGTATGATGGATGAATAAGATCAATTAGTCCCTGAACTTCCTTGCTTATCATTGCAAAAGAGATGCTTTCTTTTTCCTTCTATTTCAGTTCAGTCACGAACTTTCATTTTTGTGGGACAGAGAGATACTTTAATACTGCTGAGGATTTAAGCAAACTTGGAGGGTTACATTTACATCCTTTTTTTCTTGCACATGGGAGAAGCACAGCAAAATGCTGAAGTACAGGGGAAAAGATTATCTAAACTTTTTCAGGTATCCAAAAAAAAAAACCCAGGCAGAACTGCAAGTGCTGTAAATATTGAGCAAGAAGCTAAAACTAGCACAGAGACAAGAACTAGAAAATACAAACAACTATGACTACCCTTTAAACATTGCTGTGACTTGATTGGTTCAAAACCAAATATGGCTCCTAAAACTGATGCAAAAGAAAAAAGAAAAGGGAAAAACATCAATAGCAATAAATCTTCACAGTCCCCCGGAGAGTCTGCAACAGCCACTTCAAGTGAAGCCTCTGAGGCCTTACCAGACACTTTGGCAGAACAAGCATCTGGTTTGAATACAGACTCTGGAGGGCTGGAGTCTCCCACTTCTCCTGTACCTTCTACCTCAAAAAAACTGAGTGAGGACTTAATGGATGTGCCTCCAGTATGGGCTTTGCAATTGATTCAAAATATAGCAGAAGTTCAAAATTTGGTGGAAAAATTACAAAATCTCCCAGAATCCATTAAAGAACTTTCTGATAATATCTCCAATCTAGACAGTAAACTGGAAAATGGCTTAAAATGAATAACTGAATTGGAAAAAAGGCACAGTGCTCTAGCGGATACTGTGACCCCATTGAATAAAGAGGTGGGATCCCTAAGAAAGCAGCAGCTAAGTATAGAAGAGAAGATGGACAAACAAGAAAAAAGAACTAGGAAGAAAAATATCCAGGTATTTGGCATTATGATGGATTGGGAAAAATAACTTCTATTACGGGACATTATGAAAGATATATTTGCTAAATTATTATCAACGGATCAAGAAACACCTGTTATTGGCAGGGGTCATTGGCTAGGGGCCCCCTAAAGATCTTAAAATATCTAGACCTGTTATTGTCAAAACTCTAATATCAGAAGGGAAAGATCAGATTATGCAAGCTTTTTATAAGCTCAAGAATTTTCTGTATAGGGATCAGCCAATTTATTTTAAGAATGATTACTCTAAACTTTTGTGGGAGCAAAGGAAAAGATATGGGAGGATACAATGTAAATTATGGGCCAAAGGCATAAGTGCATATGTTGTTTTTCCAGCAAAGCTCAAAGTGTTATTAAACAATCAGATTATATCCTATAGTTCTTTGGCTGAGGCATTGTCAGATTTTAAATTGTGATTACCAAATCTGTTTACAGGGTATGAGAATGGTTAAAACCCTTTATGGCAATAACATAGGTAGAGCTGTATGGAAAGATCTATATGTCGTGGGGGGGGCTAGCTCTATTCAGTTAATTGCACCAAGTGGTGATGGGGGATGCCAGCTTAGTCTTAGGGACTGGGAAGGGAGGGGGGTATGGGGTATCTGGAAAATGGGAATTACATAAAGAACACAGGTATGGGTTTATTAAAGTGTTATGGGGTAAGGTCTGGTTAGTAAAACACAGTCTGGTATGTTGGGATCATTAGTAGGTTGTACCCGGAATGTAAATGGTATACATTCACCAGTAAAAAGATCCAGGGTTTTAACTAGGTTTAAGAAAATAAAGTCTGGTATTTCCATGTTGCAAGAGACCTACTTGAATGTAGCAGAATGGAATAGGCTGAAGAGCAGATATCCCAGAAGGCTGTATTTCTCTGCAACAACCTCTAAAAGGAGTGCTGGGGTTGCCCTCTTGTTTAATAGGACCTTTACAGGAGAATTATTGGAATCAATTAGTGATAAACAAAGTAGAATAATCATAGTAAAACCAAAAATTGCTGGTAACATTATTATTTTTGGGTCAGTGTATACCTCTTTAAGGGTTATAATAATTTTTTGGCAGAATTAAATAAGCTTATATATACTTGGAATGAAGAGACCTTTATATTAGGGGGCAATTTGAATTGCATTTTGAACCCAGAATTAGATAAAACTTCAAGGGCACTAGGATGGGATAATTGTAAAGCAAAATTACTGCAGAATTGTTTGGCTCTTAATAATCTAAGAGACACTTGGAGGGAACTGAATGGGGATATTAAAGGCTACACTTATTTCTCCCCCAGACACAAAGCCCACTCTAGACTGGACTATATTTTCATGTCAAAGGAAATAATTGCTAATAACCAACGGCTGTGGTTGAAAATTGAAACCAGACTGGTTTCTGATCATAGTCCTGTTACTTATGGGTTTACACTCAGGAATGAGGGAAATAGGAATAATAAACTGTGGAGATAAAACAATAATTTGTTACAGGATAAATTGTTTTTGGGCAAACTTTCTCAGAATATAAAATATTTTATTACAGAAAATGAGGTCTCTCATATTAATATAATAGAAAGCTGGGATGCTTTAAAAGCTACTTTACGTGGGCTGTTGATCTCGGAACTCTCCTGGAAGAATAAAAGGAAAATGAAACAACAAAAGGAGATGGAGGAGAAACTAACTTAGAAAGGGCAGTAAAATTGGGGGATTTATCAAAAAAACGAAGAGTTAACAAATCTCAGGAAGTTAGTAGAATCTACTGATTATTTCTGAGTAAAATGCAGTTGGGCCTGGCATAACAAGAATTGGAAGACTAGCAACGAAGCAATTGGGAAGATCCTCTCTGGCAGGATTCAAGCTATGGAAAAACAAAAATCAGAGACTGTTTCGTTAGTAACTGAGGATGAGGAGACACTTTCGGATCAAACAGGAATTCTAGGTGAATTTACTACGTTTTACTCTGAACTTTATACTTCAGAATGTTCTCTTCTATTAAGGAGATAGAGCATTATGGCCACTTTATTAGATCTAGATTAAATCCTGAAGAGGCAAAGACTCTGATGAATGAAATTTCAGAGGCTGAGAAAAAACACACGATACATCAGGTGGCAAGGTCCAAGACATCGGGAGTTGATGGCCTTCCTTTGGAATTTTATCTAGCATTAGAAGATACAGTAGTACCTATTCTATACTTATTATTGAATCAGATCATTAAGACTAAGAAATTACTCCAGTCATTTTTTCAAGCTTATATATAAGTAATATTGAAGCAAGGTAAATCTAATAAAAAAGTTGAAAATTACAGACCCATTGCAATACTGAACACAGATAACATTTTGGCAACAATCTTAAATAATAGAATACTTCTTTTTCTTCCTAAGCTAGTTCATAGTAATCAGACTGGTTTCATTCCAAAGAGTAAAATTCAAATGGGTCTGACAGATTACATTTTTGATTGAATATTTACAAAAAGTTGATTTCCCTGCCATTTTTCAGGTACTTGATGCAGCCAAAGCATTCGATAGGATAGAGTGGGGCTATTTATTCCAGATATTGAAGGCCTTCGGTCTACAGGAAGATTTTGTTGCCTCTATTCAAACCTTATATTCTGCTCCTGAAGCTTATCTCAAAGTAAATGGGAATCTTTTGGAATAAATATTACTCCACAGAGGGGTCAGACAGGGCTGCCGGTTATCCCCACCCTTTTTGTTCTGGGATTAGAGCCCTTCCTAAAAGAAATTAGAGTAAATCAAAATATTTAGGGCATTCGAGTAGGTCAAATAGAAATAAAAATAAATACCTTTGCAGACAATGTTCTTTTAACACTTCAAGACCCTATTTATAGTATCGGGGAGTTAAATCTGGTCATAAAATGATTTTCTAGAGTAGCAGGGTATAAAATAAACGAGGAAAAATCAGATATGATAACCTTCCATATTCAAGACTCCAAACCAATCCAACAAATTATACCGGCAAGTGTAAAAAGCCAAGGTATGAAATACCTGGGAATAAATATTCATAGTCAGATAGGCCTTATGTTCAATTTAAACTTCAAAGAATTAGCAGATTCAGTTAGAAACAAATCACAATGCTGGTTCAAGATTCCTCTCTCTGTCAGTGGGAAAGTCCAGGTTATAAAAATGATGATTGTTCCTCTTTTATCTTATAGATTACAAACATTAATGGTGCCAGTACCCAGTTCTTGGTTTAAACAAATAAATAAACATTTTAAAAATTCATCTGGAACAATAAGTGTCCCAGAATTTCATGGGAAAAATTATGCCTCCCAGTAGATCAAGGAGGGCTGGCCTGTCCAGATATGGAAAAATATTTATCGTATCAAATGAAGAGGGGCTTGATGTGGGCTCTGCAAGAAGATCAGGACAGAACCACCTTGAGTTTTCTTAATTAAATAATTTACATCTCCTGCCTGGAGCGAATTGATTTATCCCAACTTGCCTCTACAGCCAGGACATTTAAAAATTCCAAGTTCATTATAATAAAACATTTGGCAATAGCAATAATTAAGTATGCAAACAAAGTGCAATGGGACCTGCACTTGCCCCCAGAAAATCAGATCTGCAACAATCCTAATTTTAGGACTGGAGGGAAACTTTTATGGAATAAGGTTTGGGAAAACTTAGGAATCAATAAGTGGAAATGTTTCATAGAAAATGGGAAATTTTTAACATGGGATAGGCTTAAGGATAAATACTAGATTTATTGCATCCTATGGTATTTAATCAATTGATAAACCTTTATGGGAAAGATTATTTGAGATGGGAAAGAGCCCCTAATAATAAAGTTTTGGATCTAAATTAATTACTATAAAATCCAACATTTTTGCTTCTATTTTTGCCTGGTTAAAGGATAAATTACAGAAACCTTATATCCAAGTATATAGATCAACCATTCAAAACTGGGAACAAGAATTAAACTCTTCCTATACTGATATACAATGGGGATTAGCTTTTAACATAACATCTCATCATAAGTTGTCTAGAGACAAAGTGATACAGTATAAGATACTAAACAGAGCATATTATACTCCACACAGATTATACAAGGTCAAATTGTTACAGGATGATCTTTGTTGGCACTGTAAAATGTCTTTGGCAGATATGCTACATGTATTTTGGAATTGTTCAGAAATAAAGACATGGTGGATTAGAACATTTGAAATTCTGAACCAAATTGGTGTGGATATTCCATACTGGGATGATCCGAAGATTGTAGTACTTGAAATGTATAATATAAAGGGTTTTGATAAGAATCAAAGAATAATTTTTCAAACCAATATTATGTTTGTTAAAAGACTTATTCTAAAATATTGGAAACAGGTAATGTGGGGGGCATCTTTCCTAAATGAATGGAGACAGCTGTTCTTGTCAGCACTTTACAACTATGGTTACTTCAGCGATTTCCTCCCAGTATGGAATCTATACAATAAGGAGATAGAAAGTTGGAAAGCAGAAGATTTTCAGGGTAGAAGTTAAAATGCTTAGAAAATAGAGATTGTGGGCAGGATTCACAAAGTTCTTTCTTGGCATCTCAAATGCACACCAGCATAAAAGCAGATGCATGAGCACAGACAGAGCAATTCACAGAGTCATGTGCAATGGGATGCACTGAGCGCAGCCCCTCTGTGAATCACCCATAAACAGTACAGAGCAACTGGAGATGCGCCGGTGCAACTGGAGATGCGCCAGAGCACCCCGGATGCCCTGAGCCACACAGGGGAGCAATTCAGAGCAAGTGGAGCAAGCCAGCAGGGCAAGAGGGAGCAACCACAAAGCTGGAACAATGAAACCCATGGACACAAGTGCTGAGAACAACATGTTTATGAAAGTGAAATATCAGATAAAAACCTGTACAACACAAAAGTAGAACAACAAACAACTGGAACAACACCAAACAGAGAAAGGGAATGGCAGGGATGGGAAGGAGGACAGGAAGGGGACAGTAACAGGGGACTATGTACAGTAACTATATACATGGGCCAGCCACAAGAAGAGGCAGGGGGCCACTATTGATGCCACACCCTGCCACACCACACCCTGGCATGACCATGTAATGAGAGTCACAGCAGGACACCCTGCAGGGCAGCCGACAGGTGCTGTACAGTCTTTGATATTGGTCTCAGAACTGCCTGGATGGCCACATGGATCCTTCAGTCCAAGTCCAAAGGTGCACCTCCCCCAGCCACAGCATGGTGATCCTGGAGACCTACAGCAATGACAGAGAGAACACACATTGAGGGCCTGAAAGTGGACAACACCCCCACCCAGCAGTAACCCACAGCAGCTGAAATGCAGCAATAGCAGAATGAACCGCTCACCTGCTCCTGCAATGGCACCAGTCCTGGCACCCATGATCCTCCTCATCCTCCTCCTCCTCCTCCTCCTCCTCCTCACCTCAATGGCATCTGTGGCCCTCTGCCTGGCTTCTGGTCCTGCAAAACACAACAGACAGTACCATGAGTCAACACAGTGGTGCCAGAAACACACCACAACACCGACATGCACAAGCGATGTAGGGACAGCCAGACACTGCCACTGTGCAGGATGCACTGCCACAGTGCCCTCCTCTCACTGGTCTGTGTCCATGCAGCATACAATGGTAACCAGCTGTGCAGCCCCTAGTGGCCTGCATGCAGACACAGCATCGCCCGGTGCCCCCCCCCATGGCACACATGATATGGCTGCACTGGACAGGTGGAGCCACTGCCGTGTGTGCAGGATACCTGTGATCCATGTGGGTGCCCCATGAGGGCCTTGACACACACACACCCAGTACGCACCACAAAAGGAGCCAGATGAGCAACACAGCCTTGGCAGTGCACCCCTGTGTGCACAGCGACGCAGCTGTGCCAGTCTCTCCGGGTCCCGCCTCTGGAGGTCGCCAAACTGATACCTGCACTGCTTCCCAGTGCATGACATCCCGGTGCACTGCACAAGCCTTCAGGCAATGGAGGTCCACACCTCAGCCCTGGGCAATGGAGGTCATCCTACCCAAACAGCTGCCCTTCCACAGACAGGACAAGAGCCACCAGATGCAGCACTTCTACCTGGGACCAGTTCATGGCCCTAGGTGTCTGTCTCCCTGCCCTAGGCATACTGTAAATCCAAGTAACAGTGTTAAGGAGCAACACGGCTATGCACAGCCGAGTATTAGATATGCGCCACGTGGAACACCGAGGCATGTGCAGTACAGCATGCACTGTGCTTGAAGCGCGATAGGTCAAAGGCAACACACCCACGCATGTTCAGTGCAGACCGCGAAGGTGTGGCAAGGCCATGGCAGGGTCACGCATGCGTGATACACGTGTGGACTCCATGTTGTGCACAGCATGCGCTACGTACACCTACCGCATGCAGCGCGTGATCCATGGGCACCACGAACACAGTGCAGCATGTACTGTGCATGTGGGATCACACTGCATGATAGAGTGCACAGCGTAATGGACAGCAGCCCTGCAGCAGCGCATTGGGTAAGCAGCACAGCAATGCATCATGGAAGATGCGCCATTGAACATGGCGACTGCGCATGCGTGACAGATGTGCCATGTAGACTGCCCTGGATACAGGAACATGCGCCCAATGCTACACACATGTGCCACAGATGCGCTGTACTGGCACTGGTGCAAATCTCAGATGCCCCTTATAAAGTGAGATAAGCTGGGGGCAATTGTGCAATTCACAGATAATGCACCCAAAACAGCCTCATGCCACATGCATGAGCATCCCAGCCGATTAGCATCTCATTACAAGAGGCCCTGGCCTCATTTGCATGCCCTGAGCCATAAATGCTCCCAATTCAGCAGGCCAAGACCAGGTGACTGAGAGGAGACGGAGCCGACTGAGAGGAGACGGAACCTTGAAGGTGAGTACACAGCTATATTCACAAGGTCCACAGAACGCACTGAGGGGATTGAACATGTGCATGCATACCTCTCAATGATTATGTCCCCCATATGTGGAACATTGCCTCCCAATACGTGGAACAAATGGTCATAATGTGGAACACTCCATTAGAGCAGTACATATGGAGCACAGATCACCGATAGACTGTTTCCTATCATGTCCAGAAAGGCTGTTAGTGAACCATGATGTAAACATGTCAGCATGCACGATACAGTACTGCTGAACAATGATACGGTTGTCAGTGGGACAAGGCCTTGCAAAGTGGAACAGGGAGGTTATGCGACGTAAACAGATGAACTGTTCCCTGTATAGTGGGACAATTGAGAGGTATGTGTGACTTGGTGTCACTGGCCATGTGTGGTGGACGCAGCGACGTGCTATAGGTCTGTCCGAGAGCGCAGCAGCGCCTGTGCAGGCACAATGACAGTGTGACCATGCACGCTACTGCAAATAGCTGCACCATGGCTGTAGCCACATGTTCTGTGCTCCCAACCCACAGGTGTAGCAAAGGTGGCACCCGGGATGGATGGCGTACCTCGGCAGCTACACACACACTGCTGAGGTACCAGGTCATGTCCATGGCAGACTGCACTGTGTGCCCCCCGGGGCAGCTGCAATGTTGCCCCAGCCGTGGACCGGTGGCCATACATGGCATGTGCACCATCCCCAGTGGACCATGTACCATGGGGCATGGCCCCCTGTGCCAGGACAACCACCTGCAGACCATCACCCAAAACACCAGTGGCACGGAACCTGGAGGGGCAACAGATGGAGGCAGATGGGTGTGGGAACATGCGTACCCACAGGCGCGACTAACACCTTGATGCTTCTCCCCACAGTAGCCAGTATGTCAGAGGATGCAGGTGTCACCACTAGGTGGCGACCAAACTTCATCAAGGAGGAGGAGAGGGCACGCATAGAGACATGCCACCTACGCCTGGATGTCCTCACCAGCAGGGGAGGCAGCAGGATGGCACGGGCAGCGGGCTGGGAGGAGGTCACCTGGCAGCTGGATGCCATGGCACTTTACAATCATACAGTCCTAGAGTGCTGTAAGCACTGGAACAATGGGTGCAGAAGGGCCAAGGAGAAGGTGGCCAACATTCAGGCCTCCCTGCGGTGGACAGGGAGTGGCCTGAGCACGGCGGAACAGCTCAGCCCGAACGAGGCCCTCCTGGCCACCAGTGTGTCCTGGACAGCCCTGCCAGGTGTCTCTGGTGGTGGATTCCAGACTGTTGGCAGCTCGTCACAGCATGGTGAGTAGCTTTGTGTCCTAGACAGGCCCACCCACCCATGTGCCATGGTCGCCAGGCCTGTACCTATATGGTGTGCACTGTCGCTGTATACCCAGGCACAGCTTCCCGGGGACAGTAGCCCCATGCCTGATGCATCATGCCCCATGGTGCTGTGGGTGCTATGTCACTGCACTGGAGGGCACACATCCACTGTGCATCCATGTGGCATGTGCCACCACTGCCACGCAGTGTGCATGATGGGACAGTGACAGGTGCGACCATTCCATGGCCTGCTTAACATTGTCACACCATGGCCCTGGGGTGGTCAGGCCTGTGGCCTCGGTGCCGTGTAGATGGCTGTGTTCTGTTGTGCATTACCAAGGTGATGTATGTGTATTGTGCATTAACCATGTTCTCTCTTCCTCTCTCCACAGCACCATCATGCCTCCAGGGTGTGGCCATGGCCATGGCTGCATGTGATGCCCTCGCGAGCGATGATGCAGGCCCATCACACCAGGCCAATGACACCACTATGGATGACTCTGCAGCAGCACCATCCACATCCCGAGCAACACCGGTCACAGCCTTGGTGCAGGCAGGCCCTGTGGGCCCCTCGGCCAGCACTGGTGGGACAGCCGGCGGGTACATCGCTTGGTTGGGGAGCCTGTCTGAGTTGCCTGATGCTGATTCAGATGATGCGGTGGACATTGCTGATGCCCTCCTTTTGCTCGCCAGTGGCATGCAGGGGGAGGGCCTTGGCACCACCGCATGCATCACCAACGCAGACATGGCTGACAACAGTGCACGCATCACGGGGTTGCCTGTGCACGTGGCCCTGGGTGTCACTGATGTTCCCACTGTGTGAGGTGCAGATGCAGATGCAGCACAGCTGCCTGCAGCTGTGGGTGCTGTGCTGCCTGCACCACTGCCCAGTGCAGTGCCAGCAACGTCGGTGTCATCCGGGCAGGGTGCCTCGGTGCATGCACCCGCTCCAGTGGCCCTGGAGGACACCATCCATGGGCAGTCAGTGGTGGTGCCCAGCCAAGCCCTGCCCATGTCACAGCCTGCCAGGGTGCAACCACTGCTCGTGGATGCTGCAGGACAAGCTAATACATCCCCTGCTCGTCGGTGATACCACCATGATGCATCATCCGCTGACGACATGGAGGCCTACCTTGCCCTCCTGCGGGTGACTGTGGAGGAGCAGGAGGCCTTCCGTGCAGAGTTCCATTGCCACAGGGCTGTGATGGTCCAGGAGCATGAGTCTGCAGCTGCTTGGCATGCACAGATGCTGGCAGAGACATGCATCATGCGGGTGGGCATGACCGCAGCTCTGGAGCAGATTGCAGCAGCTGTGAAGGCAGTGGCTTCCTCCACAACACACCGTGGACATCGTGCATCCAGTCAGATGCCCAGGAGCACGTCCCACATACCCTGGCGGTGGAGTCAGGTGAACACCCTGCTGCTGACTCCAGTGGCCGTAGGATGGCCACTCCACTGGGCACCCGTTCATGGTCTCAGTGCAGCACCCCTACAGGGTCACAGGAAACACCCCCTTTGGCCGGTGGTGGCACACCCGCCACCGCCAGCCATGGCCTGAGGCCACCCCATGTTCATGGTGGCCAGGGAACACCCTGTGATGCCCATGTCCCTGGGCCTGTGGTGGCAGGATGGCACACCTGTGTGTACCGAACACCCTGCAGGTGATGCCAGTGATGGTGTGTGTGGTGGTCACCTGCCCCACAGCCATCCTGGCACCACTCTGTGCAACCTGTGCAGGATGTTCTGCATGTCTCTGTGCACCACTGTTGTGCCATGTGTCATGGGAATGATGAGTGTGTTCTGGTGGCTGTTGTGCCTGTGTGCAGGCTGCAGTGCACACTGACCCATGACGTCTGGGACATGGCCTGGGTGGTGTATGGCTGTTGCATACCTGGTGTGTGTGTCTGTATCTGTGTGTCTCCCACCATGTGTGTGTGTGTGTGTCTGTATGTGCAACACTGTGTGGCGTCCGGTGTCCACTGTGCCCACTTCATGCCTTCCCTACACCTTGGTGCACACACCTGCATGCATACATACCTGCAAATTCACCTGCATGGCCCAAAGTGTTCCTCCACCACAAGCCTGTGGAAGTCCCTTGCTCTGTCCACCAGCCTCAGGTCCCACTGGCCCTGCCTGCCTTCACCTTCCTGGCCCTCAGGGGGTGCTCTGTCCACCCCCCCACCCCCTACTCCTCCTGGAACTTCGCCTCACCGGCTTTGACAGGTATCCCACAGTCTAGGGCCATGTTGAGTAGCATACAACAGGCCAGGAATATGCCACAGGCCTTCTCAGGGCCATAGTGTAGGGCACTACCTGACCGACACACGCACCAGAATCATATCTTCAACATGCCGAAGACATGCTTTATGATGGCACGTGTCGCAATGTGTGCCTCATTGCAGTGCTCCTCTGCTACTGTTCCAGGTCGTCGGAAGGGGGTGAGGAGCCATGTCCTCAGTGGATATGCAGCGTCTCCTGTGGGGGTTGACGTGTGTCCATTAGTACATTGAGCTCCACTGTGGCATGTGCCCTGTCCTCAACCCCGGTCTCAGTGGTGTGTGCACCTGTCCTGCTCTACCGCCCATGCATCCCCATTACTGGCAGTCCTGCATCCCTACTCCAGCTGCACCTGCGTGCTCCCATCTGTCATGTGGTGCACAGTGCTTGCGTGCCACCCTGTGTCCACCTGTGTACCTTTGCACACCCCTGCTGTCCCAGGGCCCATGCACCTGCTTTACACTGCGCGGGTTGCCCACGGCCCACCCCATGAGTTCCAGCTTTAGTGCCCTCCTGTGCTGTTGGAGCCCTGTCACACGTACCTATCAGATGGCCATTTGGTATGTCCTCATCCTCTAACCTCATTCACAGTGCTGACTGGTGCCATATGAATGCATCATGTGTGCTCCCAGGGTGTGTGGCACAGACATTGGTGATGCACCCTGTGCCATCGCACACCACCTGGCAATTCATGGAATGGTACCCCTTCTGGTTGATGTATGTGATGGCATCCTCGTCAGGTGGTGCACGGATTGCCACATGGGTGCAGTCAATGGCCCCTATGATACCTGGCATGCTTGCCATCCTGTAGAACCCCTGCATGGCTTCTGTCCGCTCTGCCTGCATGCTGGGGAGTTGGATGTATTCCAAAGCATGCAGTAGCAGTGCGGTGAGGAACTGTGTGAGAAGGCTGGATGTAGAGGCCTGTGATATGCCAGTGGTGTCCACAGTAGGCCTCTGGAAGGTTTCTGTGGTGAGCAAGCACATGACCGTTGTCACCTTGGTCTCCACTGAGATGGCATGACCTCGTGCAGTGGGTGCCTGCATTGCATCATGGCAAAGCTCACAGAGCTGCCTCAGCGTGGCCCTGTTCAGGCAGTATCGCCCTACTGTCTCCACCTCAGTAAGCTGCTTGAATGACAGCCTAGCATGATACCACCGTGGGGCAGGCCACCTACGGTGCCTTCCAGAACCCTGCCTCCTCCTCCTCCTCATTAGTGCACCTGCTATGGCGACTGCTGCTGGGTTCATTTGGCCACGGGGTTCTCTGTGTGGCCCTCTGGCTTGGTGTGCTGGTTGGTTTGCTGACTGGCTATCTCTGTCTCTCTCTCCCCCCTCTGGCTCTGTCAGTGTGCTGCTGCAGCAATTCAGTTAATGACCTGCAGGTGGGCTAGACTTAAGTCTCCTTCTTTTGTACTTATCTTTCTATGGCACATCTTGGCTTTGCGCTGGAGATGCCCCATAGATGCACCGTGGATATGCACTGTGAATTGGGTTGCGCTGTGTTTGCATGGGTACACCCCCTGTATATGCGCTGCATGTCATTATATCGCACCTATGGTGCATGTCGTTCGGTGCAGGGCATCTCGGTTGTGCTGGCGCATTCACCCTGTTTATGAATTGTTTTATGGTGCATTTATGACTTGTGCGGTGCATCTAGAGTTACGCTGGGTGCATCTCTTTGTAAATCCTGCCCATCATTTATATATATATATATATATATATATATATATATTCTTTTTTTACTGCCCAAATAGTAGTAAGATGTCAACCTTTAATTAATCATCTCATGCTCTTTTTCTGAATTTGTAACCAGCTGTGTCCTTAATTGGAATTATTTATTGTAATTATTGCACATTTAGTACTCCATGCCTTTCTTTATAATTTTAACCAACTGTGTCCTTTTCTACTGTATTTATTGTACATTAATAAAATATTGCTTAAAAAAAGAGTATTTGGCAAATTTGAGCATATGGTCTAGTCTCACATGACTCAAGTCACTACCCAATACCTCACCCTTTCTGTAAGCTCTCTGTAAAGCCCTTTCCAGCCAAGTGGCATATTCAGACAAATGTTCACCTTTACATTGCTTAATGGATTTGAATTTCCATACCAAATCTTCCGGCTTCAGTACTACCAAAGACACCTTCTAGAACAGACAAATATTGTTGGGCAGAAGCATCAGGGTTTGTAGACCTCAAAAATGTTATAGCCTCAAGTGCAGGACCTCTTAAATTTTCCATAAGCCTTTTCTGCTTTTCAGCTTCTGCACACTGCCACTCTTGGACCAGGGGGGTTGCATAGTCCATCCAAGTCTCTAGATCATCTTCACTTTGGGGTGTGGGAAGGGTGCCAGAAAACATTCACAGTCTGCGGTAAGAATCATGACTAAATACGGGCACAGGATTAGGTACAGCAGGTACCAGTATCGGTGTGAGCACAGGAGCTGGTGCATGGGCTGGGACTGGTGCAGGCCCTAAGGGAGGCTTTAGTAACCTTTGTAAGTCCTCGAGGGTCTGACCCTCAGCATGTAACCATTTGGCAAGCTTTTCTTCAAGACTTTCAGAGAGGGGTGGGAGTTCTGGCTCTGAGAGACTCTCACAGTCCTTGGTTAACACCCTCCAGGTGGCCGGGGACCCATCTATGGTGATCATTTTAGGCACTTTAGTAGTGTCTATGGGGTTACTACACTCCACTAGAACCATTATTGTTTGTGCGGTCAGGTCAGTTTGTCAGGCTACTACCTCAACCTCCCCCAAACAGTCAATTTTTGAGAGCCCCCCTCAATAGTGTCCTTACTAGTGCCCAGGGGTACATCACGTAATAACAGAGTATTCTGGGGATCAATCTCATTCCCCATACACCAACTAACTAACTGATGCACAGCCATCTCTTCAGGGGTACCCATAAGACATTTATTGGAAATTTGTCATTTTGGC
Source organism: Neoceratodus forsteri (assembly GCA_016271365.2). NCBI lineage: Eukaryota > Metazoa > Chordata > Ceratodontiformes > Ceratodontidae > Neoceratodus > Neoceratodus forsteri. The sequence goes on from CM028138.1 coordinate 429,388,119, forward strand.
CACTAGGGGGCAGTAATCCCAGCAGTGCCTCCAAAGCTGTAGCCCTGGTGCTGTTATACCAAGGGCTACTACCCCTGCCTCTATCCCTGATAACAGGTTGAGGGGCTTGGGTTCGTAATTACCTAGTATGGGGGTCTCTACCAGGAGTAATACTATGACTATGGTGCCTCCACCCAGAGAAATTACGTGGGTAACTACAGTAGGTACAGCCCTCTGGGAGACTAATACCGCCCACAGTCCCACCTAGTGATCTTTCACAAAACCCTGAACAGTTGCAATGTTTAACAAGTAAAATACCAAACAGTTTGACCGTTAATAATATGCTCACGGTCAGCCCACTTACCAACACAGTCTGGATCTCTGGCCCATGCCCTGTAACCCCCTGAAAAAGACAGTTTCAACAATATCAGCATGCACTTTCAATATACTTTACAGTACATTCAACGACTTTTGACCAGGTAATAATATGCTCACATGCCAGATTAACATTAAAACTGTAAATCAGACTTATTTGCTCATTATTACCAGGGCAGCCATTTTGTGTCAGGTAAACAATGAATAGTTCGGACTTCATATGAAGCTGTTGGAAGCAATGAGTTAAGGGGGACATGAACAAGGGAGGGGATAAAATTTAAGTAAACAATTAGTATTCTGATTTAATTCAGGCTGTTCGTGCATGCCCTTTAAGTCCCAACCACATAGTTCAACTACATTGGGTACCCAGAATGTTAAACAGGCTAGCCTGAAGCATTGCCCAGGACTGGCCGGCATTGTGGCTGATGTTGAGGAAAGAAAAGCAGTTAACCATGCAAACAACCCAATTATTTGTAATCCCAAGCCGGAGGGCTCAGTCCTTTGTATTAACCCAGAACAAGAAACAATTAGATGGTACCACAATGATTTTAAACACTTGTTGCAGGGAGCTACCCTGATTTGTACTCATGCTACCAGGAGTTGGCTGCACGTCAGGTGAGATGTAGACCTTGTGATGATGACCGATACGCAGAAGGAAGCAGGGCTGACATGACGCACCTTTTGATGGTTGCAACCTGTGCGATGGTGTTGTGCAGGAGGGCCAAATCCCTGAGCCGGTCTTTCGCTGAGTGGTCTCTGGTGCAGGAATAATGACCTAAGCCGAGATGGCAAGGCCCAGGTAGGATGAACAGTTTATTTTATTTATTTTATTTTATTTAAACAGCAGTTTTGAAAACCTTTGAGCCATAGGCTCATTTACAAAGGTACCTTGTCACAGTAAGACAAATGAAAATACACAGTATAACAGTACAACACATAAGTATAACAGTAAATTAAGACATAGATACAAACAAGCTGGTACAGGTAGGATGGATGCAAACAATACCAGAGTTATGTTGTCCTTAGCAGCTTAGTAATAAGCTTTGTCATAAGTATTGAGTACGGCTTTGACTAGTGGCAATTACAGCATCGGGTGTTAATAAGGTGGTTACGTAAGGAAGTTTTGAAGCACGATATAGTTGGAGCTTCGGAGATGGAGGGGGCAGTGTGTTGAACCAGGAGGGGGCCCTAAAGCTGAAGGCTCTTTGGCCGTGAGAGGTCCTAGCTCTAGGAATAACAAGAGGTTTTTCCAGAGGTCCAGTATGAACTAGTGGGACAGAAGGCGTATGGTGGTGGTCAATTCTGGTGGGGATAGCCCAAGGAGGGTCTTTTTGTGGGGTACAAGTCAGATATTTGAGGCCTCGTCAAGATCAAGTACCAGCTTTAGCGTACAGTGAGCAGGTGTGTGTCAGCCTAGGTGCTCCAGTAATTAACCTGCAGGCCTTATTCAGGTAGTGCGAATTTTATGGAGTGCGGTCTGATCAGCAGCACCATACACCGGCAGTCCATAGTCCACTAGGGACAGGATAGAGGAGGTGACTGCAGTGAAGAGCCTCGGGGTTGGCAGTGTTTATACCCGATGTAAGATGCCCAATCGGATATTAGTGGCAGTGGCTAGGGCAGCGATGTGTCCATGGAAGGAGAGGGAGGGGTCAAAATGGATCCCTAGGTATTTATAGGAGCAAACTTGTTCGAGTGGGAAAGAGGACCCAGAGTGAATGAGGAGTATGAAGTTGCAGGACTTGTTTTGGGGATGAGTGAAGAACATGGTTTTGGTTTTTTTAAGATTTATCACCAATCTATGTTCCTTGAACCAGCCCTCGGCTTTAGTGAAGGACTTCTGCAGCGAGTCCTGGAGGGCAATAGGGTTACGACTTGAGGCAAAGATGATTGCATCATCAGCGTACAATAGAATGGTCCCCGAGCAAGAGCGTGGAAGGGTGTTAAGGTAAAGGGAGAATAGTAAGGGGCCCAGAATGGAGCCCTGGGAACCCAGAAAAGATGGGACAGATGTCTGAGTATGTCCCATTAATTTTACACGCTGTGGCGGTCAGACAGATAACTGGTGCACCAGGAGATAGGCCCAGCAGCAAAACCAGAGACTAAGGGCATCAAGAAGGAGGGTGGGAGACAGTGTCGAAAGCTTCGAGAGGTCAATGAAGACAGCACCAGCCAGAGAACCAGTGTCTAAGGAGGAGTGGAGAAAGTTGGAGAACTCTAGGAGGGCTGTGTTGGTACTGTGGCCCGCTCGGAAGCCATGCTGCTCAGAACAAAGGACATTGTAGGTGGAGAGGCAGTCAGAGATTTGAGAGGCCACCACTTTTTCCAAGGCCTTGGAGAGAGGAGAGAGAATGGAGATCGGTCGATAGTTTCCAGCCACAGTCCTATCACCACCTTTAAAGATAGGGGTGACAGTGGCGACTTTCAGGCAGTTGGAACCTTCCCCAGGCAAAGATAGTGGTTGATGAGGCATGTGATCGGGTAAGGACTGTGTCTAAGACCAGCCGTAGGATACAGGATCCAGGGTGTCACTGCCTGTACTATTACTCTTGAGGGCAGTGACAAGGTGCGGCCTAAGTTCTTGGGCAGAAACACGGCGGAGGAGAAAATAAGGGCAAGAAAGATTTACGGCAGGTGCTGGGGGAGGAGGGTCAAAAAAATTTGTAGGGAGGATAGGGCTAAGGTCAGTGAATGAGGTGTTGAGGTGGTTGGCTATGAGGGCTGGGTCTGAGGAGATCACACCATTAATGTTGATCTGGGTGGGGGGGAGTGTGCACTCCCATTTAACTGTTTAATGTTATCCCAGAAGGTTCTGGGGTTCCCCTATGAGGCAGTGGTGAGGACCGATAGTGCTCAGACTTGGCCTTTCTGATGGCCCAGGTGCACTTGTTTCGGGGCAGCATATAACCGCCTGTCATTGGGCGGCCAGTCTCATGCTTGCGGTGCCATAAGTTGTCCCTATGTTTGAGCTGGTGGATCAAAGCTGGGGTTACCTAGGGGCATTCTTCCTTTTAGAACGCGGGTCAACATTGGGGCAAGATATCACAGGCATTATTAAAAGTTTGGGTAAAGAAGGAGAGAGCTGTGTCGATGTCAGGAGTTGCCTGTATAGGAGACCAGTCAATTTGGGACAGTTTGGGCAAAGCTTGTATCTTCTGCTGGTGAAGTCTTCAGCTGGCATAACAGTTTCTCTTGTGGGGAACCAATCTTGACCCACGAAAACACATTCAGCACATTTAAATCGTTAACTACTTTAGACAACAGTTCAGATTCAGTCCAGTTGCAAATTACAGCTTTACTGCGCAAACCTTTCAATCATCCGAGAATGTCTCATACACAAGCTGAGCGGACTGCTTACTGGAGTAAAATTTTGGGTCCAAATCACAAGTAGTGCTGGTAGCACTTTTTTCTGGTCTGTGGGTAGGCAGTTCCAATGCCCGATCTCCTTTTGGATGGGAGGATTCTTTACAGGGCCTTCCCTGTGAAAAGGCAGCACAGAGGCACACAGGCTCCCTTCTCCTCGATGTCTCAAGCTGAACCCCCAACTGAACTAATTTAAACAGTCCTTCTTAAGGCAAAGGGCAGGGTTCCAGAGATCCAGTTGGCTGCATAAGCTATCATTCACAGTTTGAGCACTCTGATTGGCTGGATCCCTTGGCACCAGGAATAAACCCCTGTTTTTCCCCCACAAGTCACTGATCTTATCCCATGAGCCCCTGTTACCCTCCCAAAATGGTGGCTGCTGAAAAAGTTTCCCCACAGTACACACACTCCCCCAAGTTCAAAGTTCTGGTGCAGCCAGGATTTTTACTTTTAGTTTGTAATTCCCTCACAGGCATGTAGCCCTGGCTGTGCCCTTTTAAATGAGTCCTCATTCATAAATATAACCCCTGTAATTTTGCTGTTGCTGCCGCTGTAACATAGACTCCCCAGGCAGCAGGCAGCATCTTATGCATATTTAGGAGGGCTCATGAATATAGCCTTCGCTAGTAGCCCTCATTTTCAAAACTTTAAATTTTCCCCCAAGCGGCATTTGAGCCGCAGCTTTCTGGTCACTGGTCCTCTTTAAGCTGAAGAGAGGCACCGGGACCAGGAAATTCCTTTTTGTTTGACCGCATCGGCGGTCAGAATGCAAATGTTGCCAATGTGAGTGCTGGTAGCCTGTAGATAATGCCAGCAGCTCGCGGTTGTGTTTTTCCAAGCCCAACAGGGCTGAATAAATAGTAGGAACTGGATCTGGGGACTTTGGGGCACACAGAAGAGTCGGGTTGTGGCAGGGGCACAGCTGGACACCAGGTTGCAGCAGGAGGAGAAAGGGAGACCAAGGAACCTAGGGGCAAAAAAGGTAAGCCCCCAAAGGGGGGGTTACATCTAAAATGGTATGCTGAGGGTAGATGTGGATGAAATCCATAAACTTCGCTATGTGGAATATTTCACGTATAACTCAAATTTCGCAAAATACTCCGCAAAGCGAAGCAAATAACGTCACGTTCCACAGTTACATGAAGTTCCCATTGTTTTCTATGGCCTTCACATTACTTCATCTTTTTTTTGCTCTTTAAGGTGAATTTTGCAGATATTAATGGGATGGCAGGTCACATGGGCTCTATGTAAGGATTTACCCACTACAGAGTGTGGGTCTCTCAGGAATTAATATATGGTTGGGGAGGGGGTTGGACCACGAGGCCAAAGGCAGAGTGGTTCCAACCACTCAGTCATACATTAATCCCCAAGACACCCATGCTCTGTAGTGGGTAATTCTCTTGTAACATGGGGAAGAGAAAGGGTTCAGCACTCTTTTTATATGTTTCTCTTCCTCATGTTACATTTGCATAAAAATAATTTTAAAGCAGCAGTACTACGAAAAAAAAAACCTGTGCTTTTTTGACAGTTTATTCCCTGTGCCCTGCTAATCATATACCTGGTACTCTTTCTCACCGGCATTGTAATATCGCTAAGTAATTTCCTCGGTTATTCTCCGCTTTTGTTTACATTTCTGCCACTAAGCATGTTACACTGGAATCCCCTCTGCTGCCAACTGCACATATGAATGACTTGCAGGGACATCGGGAATGGTCAGCAGAGGGTCCCTCTGCTGTTGTCAAAAGACGTGATGTGATCTGTAGAAAAAGCGCAGCTGAAATTAGTCAGCCGCCATATTTGTTGTAGCGCTACAACACTTCGAATAAATTGTAAATATCTAAAAAACTAAAAATGACTGGAAAAAAACATTTACAGGTATGGAAACTGGAACTTTGGCCACATGCTCTCAGCCAAAAAACAGAATTTTGATAACTCACTTCCTGATTTCATAGTACTGCTGCTTTAAAGTACATTATAAAATGGGCATGAAAATATAAGCTCACTGATTGGGTAGAAAATCAGTGTCATATGTGTATTACACATAGAAAAAAAAAGGGCAGTCAGAAATCAATACTCTGAATTAGAATGTTCAGTACTGAACATGCCAAACATAGAATGTTCACAAAGGCTCAGTTAGCCATCTTGTTATCCTGTTAAGCACCCTGCATACAAACATGTCGAACGAGTCTGTGAATTTCAATATTAGCTTAACTGAAGAGGAGCTAGAGGAAGTCTTTAGAAATGAAACTAACATAGAGGAAACCAGCATTCCTTGTCAAAAAGCTGCTGACTATAACAGTGATCCTCCGACAGCCGAACCACAAGTAAAATGAAACAAAATACTGCTGCCAAAAAACGAAGCCATCAGCCCAAGAAATCCTGATCACTCACCCCTGACAGCAAGTCAGTCAGTTTGTCCATCTAGTCTGTGGCAAAACAAAAACATCAACCCAGAGAATACTACTTACCCCACCCCCCAACAGCAACAGGTGGCCAATCATCAACAGGTCCTCAGTCAGCTCTGTGGCAAATCAGCCCAGGAAATGCTGCTTACGCGACCATGACACAAATCCAGCAGTGTGCGACTAGCGCTTGCGCTTCATTTTTCCTTCATCATTAATTGTTAAAAATGTAAAGGTTTTTCACAGTTTACTGAATTAATGCTTTAAAAAAAGTAAAGGTTGCAGTTGAAAGGGAACTATTTCCTCTTGCGTATGGACATTAATCTAATAAAGCAATATTTGAATGCAAAAACTGAATTTCCTTGTTTTTTTTTTTTTATTTCTATTGCAATTTCTCCATTTATAAAGCCAATAAGACCCTCCGAGGTATGAGTTGAACATACATTACTGCACGACTGGGTTGAAGTCACCGCCTGCCGCCTCATGACTTACAAACACCCCAGCCATACAGTAATATATGTTCAACTCATACCCCGTCATATCTTATTGCTTACACATTACAAGAGTTCCAGGAAGATATTAAGATTCCTATCATGGGAAAAAAAGAAAGAGTTGCATCTGACTGGAGAAACTATGTTTCTAACTTTTTTATATTGTGGCTGCAATGGTGAATAATTACTGATTACATGCAGACATGATCAACATTTCAGAATATATGCTCATTTTGACTGACTTCATTTGTAAACTGTGGAATCATCTCTGTTTTTCTGCTATGTTTTACATTTAGGATTTGGCTGCTGTGCATTATGGGAAATGCATATATTTAAATGCAAAGGAAAGTTGAGATCTGGTAGTTGTGGCTTCAATTCCCTTGCCGACCTACAGATGGTAGTACACTGAGGCATACATCTTTTTCATCTGTGAATTTTACACCCAGCATTGCACATTAATAACTTTGCCCCCTTTCAACTGATTTACATAAAATTTAGAAAGTTTAGCCTCTGTGTCAGGAACTGTTGATCCTGTAAATTTCATGTAGATCGGCTTGAGGGAAGGCAATGTTACAGAGGTGCAAAAAATTGTAAAAGTCTCAGTTTTTTTAAATGTTAAGCCTTCTTTTGACACCTGATAACTAAAAAAATAGGAGACTTTGGAACCTGAAATTTTCAGGGTTGATAGAGATTGGTCCAAGGTGTGTGCATTTGTGTTTTTTAGGTTCCACTGTTAAAGTAGTTTTTTAAAATATTTAATAAAAGACATGGAGGCAATCTTGAAAATCATGTGTGGCATACATTACTGTGTAGTTACTGAAAGGCAATATGTTGTTGCTGCTATTCCCTGGCCGACCTACAGATGGTAGTACACTGAGGCTTGAATCTTTTTTTTATCTGTGAATTTTACACCCAGCATTGCACATTAATAATTTTTCCCCCTTTCAACTCATTTACATGAAATTTAGAATGCACAGCCTCTGTGTCAGAAACTCTTGATCCTGTAAATTCCATGCAGATTGGTTCAGGGGAGGCAAAGTTACAAAAGTGCAAAAAATGCAAAAGTCTCAGTTTTTTTAAATGTTAAAGGGGCACTGTCAGCTTTTGCCCTCCGTTTTTGCTAACCTCCAAGCATTATGCCTTTTGGCACACGCCTACATCACTTGCAGTGTACAATACCTCCATCGGACTAAAAAAGAAGCAAATACACCACACTTGTGTATTTTTACTATCATTAGGGTTTACCGTGACCCAAGGTTAAATCACACACCACTGGAAGCAGATCCTGGTCCAGGACATGCAGCAGGAACAATTACGGTCCCGAAGTGTCATTTTATAACATGCCCACTCTACAAACATGCTCCTCCTGTAACACCTACGATTGCAAACCGAGTCTGGTATTGTAGAACTCAAAAACGAGCACTGCAAATGTTGCAATTTACTTTTCCCAACCAGAGCTGAAATCCTGCGCATTTTTTGCCACCCAATAACTAAAAAATAGGAGACTTTGAAACCTGAAGCTTTCTGGTTTGACAGACTTTGGTCCAAGATGTGTACTTTTGTGTTTTTTAGGTTCAACTGTTAAAGTAATTTCTTTAAATATTTAATAAAAGACATGGAGACAATCTGGAAAATCATATGTGGCATACATTACTGTGTAGTTACTGAAAGGGTATGTGTTTCTGAGCCAATAGACCAAGTTAAACAAAACAAAACAAATAAACATTACAGTCATATAGATGTTTTCAAGCTACTTATGATGGAACTACCAGAAATTTCACTTAAGCATATCTATTCTTGTTTGACAGCCATCTGTTGGTCAGCTGTGAATTGCAGGCTAAGACTGTTTTGGGACAGGAAACTAACATGAGGAACAGAATGTGGGTGCACTTTACCACTGATTAATTCTCAGGCAACCATGGATTACTTGAGAATTAATCAACTGTCTCCTGATGCTGTTGGACCAATCCTGCACAATCCTTTTTCTTCCCCATGTTACAAATTGTCTTGCAACATGGCAAAATCATAAGAAGTAAAACCAACACAAGTGATTGGAACAAAGGCATCATGAGACACTCTGGAGACGGCATTAATCTTACAATAATGCCGTCCCCAAAGTGCAGTACCGCAATGTTCCACAGAGCAAATAAAGCAGTGCAGGAGTGAACGATAGTTTAATCAGAAGAAGCAGTCAGCGGCAAGTGATAGTAGAGTGAACGACATGACTGCAACCACGAAAGAAGCACTTACGGAGCTGAAAACATCAAAGGAACTCCGTGAACACAAACCAAATGGGACACAGTTTGCAAATCAGCAAGAATGCCAGGTGACAGAAGTGAGACATTCTCATACTGTGGACCTCCTACGCTGGCTATGAAAATAATTGCCATGTGTACTCGTCCCAAAAGCCAAGAAATGTGTTTAATAATACTAGCTGTTTAATTATTTCTTTTGTCATTTTCACACCATCACGATATAACTAAATGTTCCTGTAATGTTCACACGAGTTCCAAAAGTGCAGTAAACATATTGGAACACTGCAAGATGTCTCTGCAGTCTTTATTTCCCACTATAAAAAAGATAGCTCAAGTGAACATATCTGCACACAACCCATGTTACAAGCGCATTAAGCCACTCTGAAGGTGGCACCTAATGGGGAATTAATGCATGGTTGTGTGGTTGTAGACACTCGGCCTTCAGCCTCGGCGACAACCCCCCCCAACCATGCCTTAATTCCCCATTAGATACCACCTTCATCATGTCTTAATGCGTACTTGCACAGCCTCAGTTTGATGTAGTGCGTGTAGTGAAAAGCTAGAGACAGTCTGGTCCTAGAGCTTTGAGACTCAAACCATCCAAACACCTTCAAAAAAGCATTTTTGCATCCAAATATTGAGTCAAAATTGAGTACATTGATTGTAGTAAACCCTTGTGTGTTTTTATCATGGAGCATTTACGAATTTGGTGTGAATATTGCATCTTAATTTTGTAGATTCAGTGTCTGCACTGACAGACACTGCAGAAGTGTGCTTCAGGGAAGGGGCGGATCTGTGGTATAGAAGGGAGATTCACAGACCACAGTGAAAAAGGCAGCCTTTCCAACTGTTTTGGCTAGTGATTTAGTATATGTGTTCAGGTACACCACAATAATACTTCTATAAATTTTTTTATAAGTTGTTGCTGTTTGCTGGGTATTTTTCAGTTTGTTTAAAAGACTGTGTTTCAGTTTACTGACTGGTTACAGTTTCTGCGCAGGATCTTTAGTCTGTGTGCGTGCTGTCAATTCATATGCATTTTATTGTGCCACCATAATAGCAGTACTTTGAATTTCTCAACCTGTCTGCATTATTTTTCCCTGCTTCTGTCTAACTACTGCTGTAAATCCACCCCATAAAATAAGGTATTGTTTTTCCACTTTGGGATTTCTGAAGACTGGTTAACGTCTTGTTGTGCCTGTGTGACTGCATCTCTTTAGTGCCCAATCTCCATCTGGAAGTCATTGTTGCTGTTTTTGTCTTCCCATCTACCAAAAAATGAAGAAATGTAACGTTGCTGTTAATGCTCAGAAAAGATGTTCATGTTTGATTATTCTGGGATTCTCTTCCTGATGCACTACACTAGTGCATCCGCAGCAGCACTGAGCAGCATGGAAGCATTTCTGTAATGGGGCCACTACTTGACATTTGTGGATAACAGGAAAGTAGAAAAAGGAGTATACAGCAGGATGAAATGAAAAACGCTTGGATTCAGAAGTTAAAGTACTCACACTGATGATGAAGCAATGACCGATGCAGAGATAATTGCTTCAGCACACAGACCCACCATGGAGGCACAGTACTAAGTGATATTTTTTTACATAACGATCACAAAAACTGCCAGAACCTAACTTGCAGCTGTTATCTCGGTGCAGTATGGTGGTTCTTCCTCCATGAGATGGTGCTGCTAAGCACGTTGGAACATGTCTTGCCTTTGCCCCATCAAGGGACTGTTGTCCATATGTACACAGATGTTATATTATCGTGACTATAATCTCAAGACCAGCGCTAATTTTACAGAATGAGACTACATGACATGTGTTATGTCAGTTAGTCACATTCACATTCTGTAAGGTTAACATAGCGCTGTGCACATGAGATACAGACTCCAGTCCATACATATGGACAACAGTCTCGAAGGTGAAAGGCATGCGTGTTTATGTTTAGCAGTAGCAGCATCATCTCATGGAGGAATGAACAGAACACTACAACAAGATGATGGCTGCAGTAGAGGCTTGGGCAGTTTTTACAAGTGTTACAGTAAAACAAATTAATTTACTACTGTGTGTGCATACGGGGGGGATATGTGAGCTGGAACACCGATCTCTGCAGCAGCAAGGGCACCATCAGTGCTACTAGTTGTCATCACTTAACAGATAAGGGGAGAAAGGGTTAAGGAAGGATAGCACAGATTTTCTTGGGTCACCATTTTTATATACTTCTTTTTTTTTTAGGAAAACGGCATAGGTGTTAAAGAAAGACAAAATGAAAGGAAAGATGATAAAAGGGTACAGGAGAGAGTTAGAACACTGCCACATGTTTACTCAATGGCACCTCTATGGCCACCACCATGATGGATCCCTTTCAAAGTCTCAGTCTCACAGTCCTAATTATCATGGACCTGTGCAATAGTTTGCTGGAGCTCCATGACCAGGCATTGCAATTCTAAAATATCACGACGCATTGACTCCTGCTCATTGCCTGCAACTGGTGGTGGTGCTGCTGCTACTGCTGGTGGTGCCAGTGCAGCAACTACTGCAGATATTTTGACTGCAGGAAGTGGAGGCAACTGAGGATTCCATCTGCCCTTGTCTGTGTGACGCTGCTAATGTAGCAGCTGCTGTACGTGCCTGCTGCCACTCTGCATGGTGGTGCATATGTAGGTGTGTCCACTGCCCCCCATTGCCAATAGGGCTGCCCCTCTTCCCCCTATGGACCACCTTGTGGCATATAGTGCAGTTAGCCACACTTCTGTCATTCTGGTCACATTCAAAATATGCCCACATAGGGGAGGTCTTCCCTGGGCTCCTAGGCTCACATTGCTTGCACCCATCTGATGGCCCTGCCTCTTGTTCTTAGAGGTAGATGGTACATGCTGTAGGCATGGAACCACAGGGGGCTCCAGCCTGCTGCTGCTCCTGCTGTGGCTGCTCCACCAGCTGTGGCTGCTCCAACTGCTGCAGCTGCTCCTGCTGCTGCTGCTGCACCTCCACCTCCATGTTTTTGGTGGGTGGGTGGACCTGCATCCCCAAAACAGCATGATTTAGGATGATAGCATGTGACCGGCCATGTGTCTGTGGTTCACGACGTCCAGCCAGACAATCCATAGCAACAGCAAGAAGATCCAACAAAGAAAACACAGAGAAAGAGAGGGACAGAGAGAGAGTGTAACATACATATGTTTAAAACACAAAACAGAAGTAGTTCAGTTAGAACTTCAGTAGGACAAAAGAAAAAGATAGATTGGTACTACTTACTGTAGTAAACTATCAGACTAGTTAAATGAATTGCTCTTAGTATCTGCCTGTACCCCACACCACTTCCAACCCCACTCAGGCTGAGTCATCAAGTGCAAACAAGCATTTCCTGTGGAGGAAAGTGGTCATGTGACCTGCAGAGAGATCCACATGTGACCAAACTGTTTGTTTCCTGTCAACTTTGCCTGTGCACCAAATTAAAGTCGAAGTTAATGGTCAAAGTTTACCAGGCGAAGTTGCATAGGCAAATTCCGGGTTACCTGCGTAAAACTTGGTGAACTTTTACCAGAAGCAAAGTTGGTGACTTCACGTTAACTTCGCAGGCGAATTAAAAATTTGCTGCATCTCTTGTTGAGTGATGATCTACACCCTTTTATTCACTAATGCTGTCATATTTTCAGCATGCTTCAAATATGAAGGTGTGAGGTTTTAAAGATAGTCTGTGAGTCATGGTTTTCCCTGCAAATAACTTGCTCAGTTGCTTCAGCCTAAACTTTGACTTGCTATTATGAACCACTACATGTTGTAAGCTGTTAGGGTTCTGTCATCAGCCTTAAAGGAGGTAGGAAAAGTTTTTGCATATTTAACTGCCCTTCTAGCTTCCTTTCCATGTCAGTTATGTATTCTGATATGCAGGGGTGCCAGGTTTTGAAAAATGTTGTGGGTGCTCAGGGTTAATTATAAAAGGCAGGGGGTCTGGAAGTTACAGGATTTTTCATGCTTTGTGGTACATTTTGGAGGGGCATTTTGATACATGTTAGAATGCGTATGCTGCCACCACAACTACTCCTCTGCAGAGGATGCTTAGGGGCCAAATTTGCCACCAACCCCTCTAACATCCACAAATCATCTGAGTGTGTTTAATTTTGTTGTTTTTAGAATGGTCACAGGTGGACATTTCTCCAGGACAGGATAGGAGATGGAGACTTTTCTGGACTGGACAGGAAAACTCTGACAGACTTGGTTAAAGCTCAGCTCATACACACACACACACACACACAGACACACACACACACAGACACACACACACACATGCGTGGCTGGGTTAAAAAAAGAGTTATTGTTATTCCTTTTTTTCTGATTTTTCGAACTGTTGCTCGAGACTCGCTTGCTGCTGAACCAAACGTAAGAAAGGGCTAGTCTGATTAGCAGCTAGATTACGGCACATGATTGGAGGAGGTTGGAGGACACACATGAGAAACATCCCTGATGCTCACAGATGCCAGTCATGGATGGGTCATCAACTAAAGCACTGATGCACACTATATTACCTATAGTGTACCTGCAAAGGAAGCTAAGGGTAAACAATGCAGTCACAGTCTATGATGTGCACATGATTGGGATCTATTCAAATACAATTTCATTTCCAGGCAAAAGGCAGTAATTAACCTAGGCACTAAATGCAATATACAGAATAATGCATGGTGAGGTGTTCATAATAACGTTTTTATGGACACCTGAGGTGTGGAAGACCAATTAAACCATGACAGTGAAATCTGAGTGGTTTATAAGGGCATCCCACACCATGAATGTGCATAAAAACTGTGTAATCACACCTCCTCACCCGATGTTTTATTTTTTATAACTGTTAAAAGTTTTACACCTCCACACGCAAACAAAACTGCTCCCCCTCATGATTATTCAACTGCCTTGACCCATATTACTTGCCAACATAAATGAACCATGAAGTAACTACTTTTAACTTCATAAATAATCAAACTCACAAACATTTCAATGTTACCGTCAAAGCTGCTCAGTTTTGAACAGTAGCATGGCATGTCATTGAACTGTTTAATACTGCTAGAAACAGGATTTTCCTACACAGCTGTTTTTTTAGACAGGGATTGGTTGTAGGAGTGAGTAGCTGAGAGTACTGCAAAACAGGACAGGAAAGGCAACAACCAAGACATTAAACTGGTCCTTGTGCCACTCCATAAAATGCTTAAAAAGATAGCCGCTACCATTTCACTCATTCAGTTAGTGAGACTTTTCCACAGCTCTGTCTGGCAAAACACAGCCTGTACGTTAAAAACATAAATGTCAAATACAATGCTCTATGCTTTTTCCGTCATTTTAAAAAAAAATCTGTCAATTCTGCCAGCTCGATCCCCTGTGACCTGTCACTTGTTCCCATCCCACCACCCCTCCGCTACTATCATTTGCTCATTCACTTTCTCTCTACAGTGTACTCCCCATCAAATCCACTAATCACATATGTGCACTACAAAGTACCTCAGTCTGTTGTTTCTTTGTCTTTTCTAACAGTTTGTGAGCTCCAGGATTTAAACACTTTCACCTCCGGCTTCTCAGCACTGTTGCGCACTGGAGCAAAACAAGTATTTTGGAACGTGAAAATATTCCTTTTGGCACAGACTTACTTTGCTGAGGCAGGAATGCCACAGACTGTCCATCTGCAGGCTTCCCAAGCTGCTGCTGCAGCCCCGGCACTCTCTGAGCTGGCTGCAGCTAACAGACCACCCAACTGACCCCCAGACAGATTCAGACAGTCCATCTGCGGGCTTTCCAAGCTGCTGCTGTGGCCCCTGGCACTCTCTGAGCTGGACACAGCTAACAGACCACCCGACTGACCCCCAGACAGATTCAGATACACACCGTACCTCTGAAACTCATGGTTTTGAATGCCGCTGTTTTGACTGGATGCCCAGTGGAGGAACCAGGCACTGATTGGCAGTTTCTGCTCCTTGGCTGAGTTTTAAACTCCTGGCGCTTACTGATCTCTGGGAAATCTCTTTCTGTGCTGTGTTCTGGACTGAATTTTTGTAAATGTAATTACTTATGTTATGCATCAATTGGTCTTACTTTACCTGCCAGTTTAGCTAGTCTATTACAAGCCTCTAGTCTAGCCTCTCGGTGTTACTTGCTGCTGTGAGACTAGTGCTGGACAAACTGTTGTTTAGTAGCTGATGTTCAACTGCTTAGACCTAGCTACTGAGTGAGACTGCTGCATTTTTCCATTTCTGCCTCTACTGCCAAACCCTGTCTCCTGTCCTACACTGGTCACTCTGCTAATTATTAATTTCTCCTCCCCACTTGCAATGCTATCTCTCTAAATAGCTTAATTTCTTCTCTGGCTTACCTACAAACCCTCCTCTTACACCCCCTCCTGCTGCTGCTGTTGTCCTCAGATGTTCCGGCGCCAAAGCACAGAACCCCCTCTCCCTGTTAACTCCTCTTCTATCTCTAAATAATTGCCCTGCATTTGCCACCTCTTTACTTTATGCTTTGTCTTTCCCCATTGCCTGCCCCCCACTGAGCTTGCTATTGTACTCTAGCTGTATTTAATCCTCTGTATTTCCCTCTTCTTCCACAGACAGCCCATCTGCAGGCTTCCCAAGTTGCTGCTGCAGCCCCAGCACTCTCCGGCCTGACTGACCCCCAGACAGATTCAGGTACGCACTGGACCTCTGAAACTCGTAGTTCTGAATACCGCTATTTTGGCTGGATGCCCAGTGGAGGAGCCAAGCACTGATTGGCAGTTTCTGCTCCTCCGCTGATTTTTCCAACTCCTGGTGCTTCTTGATCTCGGGGAAATCTCTTTCTGTGCTTGTTCTGGACTGAATCTTTTCATCCACCCCATCCCCCACCTCCTCACAACATTAAATAGACCCTTGCTCCACCCTTTTCCTCAGCCTAGTAGCCTGATTGGTCACTCCACTGTTGCACATTTTTATGGCTATTGGCCTCCCTGTCTTCAATACCTGACTTGACCCACTTTCTTACCACCCCTTTTTAAAGCAATATCACCCAAAGGGTTGCACATCTGCTCTCAAGTTTTTCTCCAGCTAGAAGTACATGACATTATTTGCTACATCTTGTGTGGTGTTTCTTTTCAGAGCCCTGCTACTCGCCTCTATCCACAAATTTTTCCATAATAGCTATGGCTGGAAGAATACTGCCTCTGCTGACATTGAGCCTTGCTCTCTTTTTACTGGCTCTTCTCACTGCTAGACCTTGCTCTCCTGGCAGTGCTAAACTGACCTCCAGACTATCTGACTTTACCTACTCGAAATAATTTGTGTCACAGATCAAGCTGCATGATAGTGACTCCTCTATTACTCACTAGGCATCTCTTATACTTGGCTGCTGACTTTACCTCTAGACGCCTCTGGCAGAACACGCTACTGATACCACCTCTTTTCCCACGGAAACTATGGTATCTTGTGCTCCTAGCTTTGTTATTATCTGGGGACATTGAAACAAACCCTGGCCCCCAGTTTCCCACTGCCTTTCTGAATATGGACTGGTTAAATATGGAAGGCCTTTGTGTACACTTAAACATTCAAAGCCTTCTTGTAACTTTACTGAACGTGAGGCATGGATATCCATATATGAACCTGCCATTCTCTGTCTGACTGAAACTTGGCTAAAGCCCTCTACTCCAGACTCTTCCTGCTCTCTTCCTAACTATTACCTATTTCAAGGAGACAGACTATCTGGAAAAAGGGGAGGTGGAGTTGCGCTCCATTTCAAAAACCACCTGAATATGTCCTTAATGCAATGTTCGGTTACCTCTAACTGCGAGTTTTTACATACCCTACTTCTACTTGGAACCAAAAGATTCACTTAATATGTGCCTACAATCCTCCTAAAAGCAGGTCAACTAGGATGCTCTGAACTACTTGAGTACTCTACCTCTGTAGCTGGCCAAAATGAACTTATTATTCATGGCGACCTCATCCTAAATTGGCCATGGAAAAATAAAAGCGCACTGGTATCTCTAGTACATGGATTTGACATGCGTCAGGTAATTGAAGATCCCAGCAGGTTGACCCAGTTACCTGCTGCTGGAACACTTATAGACTGGATACTCACAAATCAACCTGATAGAATTACCACCTCAGGTGTGCTTCCTGATTCTATAAGTGACCATTCCCCTGTGTTTTGCATATGGAGAACATCGGTGATTCCAACCCCCTCGCCAAACTACATCACCTTCCGGGATTTTTCCACACTTAATCAAGCAAGCTTTCTACATGATATGTCTTCTGCAAACTGGATCCCTATTATCCAGTCCCAAGACACTGAATCTGCTCTCTATCTCTTCCTTTCTATATTCTCATCCCTCCAGGACATACATACACCTAAACAGAATTGACGCGTTAGGGCCAAACAGACTAGGTGGCTGCACAAGGAACTTCTCGCGTCCCTCCGGGCATGTGACAAAAGTTGGAACCACTACAAAACCTTGGGTCGGCAAAGTGAATATGACACTTACAGAAAGCAGTGCAATATGTGCAAAAAACAAATCAGGCTTGCCAAAAGCTCATACTGCAAAGGTCTATTGCTGGAATCTGCTGAGGACCGAAGAAATTCTGGACACATGTAAAATCCTTCCTGGGCTCATCTAGTCTCAACACATGAATGATATGGTCCTCAGTGGTATGCACTGTAATGACCCCACCACCATTGCAAATTCTTTCAACAAATACTTTACTGATCTCATCAAATACACTGCTTCTTTCACAGCAAATCGCATCCGGATGCCCGTTACTCACACAAATGTGCCCATACATTCGCTCTTGTATTTTAAGGGTATTCCAAATGCTGATGTTCTAAAACTACTAAACTCAATCTCTGATAGTACTAGTGTAGGCTCTGACTACCTAGAGCCTAAACTCCTGAAGCTGTCTGCTCCTTTTATTGCGGCCCCATTGGCTAAAATCTTTACACTGTCTCTCTGCCATGGTCATGTTCCGGACATGTGGAAATTGGCAAAAGTCAACCCAGTCTTTAAGAAAGGTGACAAGAAGGACATAACTAATTATAGGCCCATAGCCATTCTGTCAGTATTAAACAAAATACTCAAGAAATTAGTGGCTGTGCAGGTCATTGAGTTCCTCTCTAAATATACCCTCCTATCACCTGCTCAACATGGTTTCCTCAAAGGGCATAGCACCTCTACTGCTCTGATACAGTTTACAAATGATGTCTTTACTGCTATGGATCATGGTCTCATGACTGGTGCAGTGTTTATTGACCTCTCAAAGGCATTCGATCTTGTAGATCACCCTCTTCTGCTTGATTGCCTTAGCTTCACTGGTTTCTCAGAGCAAGCCACAAACTGGTTCCAGAGCTACTTAAGCAATAGAAGACAACAGGTAAAATTTAATTCTATGGTGTCAGACTCTGCACCTATCAATGGTGTTCCTCAAGGCTCCATCTTGGGGCCTCTTCTCTTCTCTTTTCCATTTTATAAATGACATATCTTCTAACACCCCTTGGTGCTCAACAATCTTGTATGCAGATGATCTAGTGCTCTACACCTCCTCTGCAAACATAGAAGAAATAAATAGTCGACTAACATCTGCATTTCTCATAATGCAAGAATGGATCCACAACAAAAGGTTCATCCTAAACATAAATAAAACTCAGGGCATGCTCTTCGGGTCTGCAACCAAACTTGGAACAAACCACAACCTTTTCAACGTCTCCTGTGCAAATGGCTCCCCCCTTACAAAAGTAACCTCATTCAAGTATTTAGCTGTCCTACTTGATGAAACTCTCAACTTTGAGCAACACATCATTGACACCTGCAAGTCAGTAAACTCCAGACTCGGAATAGCTTATAGGACTAGTCGGATGCTTACCCCCAAGCTAGAGCTGGCTATTTCTAGGGGTATACTACTTCCATCCTTTGCATATGGCGCTGTCACCTACATAAATGCTTCAAAAAACACCCTAAGTAAGTGGGATACAACGTACAATAGTATCTGTCGTTATGCCTCGGCTTCCCCATGTTTGAATCACCATTGCTTGTTATATGCAGACCTTAGATGGCCTTCTCCATCTGCCAATCGACTCCTTGCCCTTGGTACTCTGCTGGACAACATCATTAGAACTAGTTAAAAGACAAAGAACCTCTGTGCGCAAGCACTGAGGCAATGGTTACCCCAAAGGGCATTGGCCAGGAAGCCAAGTTTCAAAGAAATACAAAATCACACATGCCCCCATAATGCACAGCATCATGGGCTACATATGCAAATCACCACATAATATTATGCTGGTTCAACTTTAAGCAGAAATGCCTGGTGCATTATGAGGGCATGTGTGATTTTGTATCATTAGAACTAATCTACCCACCTCACTTGCAGGCATGCTGGTGCCTCTGCCCCCCACTTATAGCCTCCGCTCTACTGGATTCTCTCTACTATACACTCCTAGGTTCAGAACCTTAAAAGGAACCTCAGCTTTCTCCTGCCTGGCCCCCAAAAATATTGGAATTCCCTACCTCTTGATGTTCGCTTTGCACCTAGTTATATTGCTTTCAAAAAGATGCATCACACTCTCCTCATCAAACATGCCCTATGTTCCTGTTTTAAACCCCCATAGGGTGTTTGACACCCCTTCCTCAGCTCTCAAAATGTTTCAGTTTTGCTCTGACCCCTTGTTACTGTTATATCTAGCACTTACCATGGATTATGTGTTAAAACTCTACTGCACTATGACTGTATGCTTATTATGTTTTGTACTATTGCGTATTTTTCTGCCATTGTCTCTGTCATATTAACAATACTGTTTACGTCACGGAACATGGTGTAGATTTTTCCTTGTATGGTTGATTACCTCTGAACTATACCTGTTATTTGTTTTGTCTGCCAGTTTTGTATTGTAACCTCCCGGGTTGTGTCTGAAAATAGTCATATTTTGTGGCTATGACACCTTGCCAGGTAAACAAAAACTAAATAAAAAAAAAAACTAAAAAATAAGTGTATGAGAGACTGAGGAAATTCTTGAAACAAAATCGTGGACAGTTGAGAGGTATGCTCCTGCCTGCAGCCCGACAGAGCCCACTTCAGTGTCCGGTGGCCCCTGCCTTGGTCCCACCAAACTGGTCTGGCTCTGGTCCATCCACTTCCCCCTCCATTGGTCCCACCCATGACCCCCTCATTTTGCTGCGACCCGAGACTGACCTGCTGCTGCAATCTGGCACTGTTCTCACTCACGAGCTCTGCCATGCTCACTTGCCGCTAGGGACCAGGACTGCACGCTGCCTAACCGGCCTGCCAAGGACAAAGAAACACTTGTGACAGAAACAGGTAACACCACCATGCTGCACCGAGAGCAGCAACAAGTGAGCCAGTGGAAGAGGAGTGGGGGAACATCTTGCTGCCATCTTGTGGCTGGAGGTAGTACAGTAGAACTGCAACCCTGTCTTCATAGAACTATCAGGGCAGACAACAAGGAAAACTCCCAATTTTAATTCTGTCTGCCTGTCTCATTCTGCCAAGTTGTAAAAATGTTCGCTGACTCAGACTGTCAGTCTGACTGTTTTACACTACAAAAGCATAATTAAAATCATCAGACCATTCATATTCTTGGAGAATATGAACGGTCTGATTTTGCGGGTGCCCAGTTTAACTTTGTGGGTGCTCCAGCACCTGAGCACCCACTCTGTCGGTGCCCCTGCTGATATGCTTTGATTTTTTGATGAATAAATAATGTAGCTTTGGGGTGCCCTCAGATCTACATCGAGTTCCACTCTCCTCACCAGCTACTGCTCTTGATTTTCATATCTCTAGGACATTCTATGACATCACAGACTCCCATTCCATGCTATTCATCTAAATGGCCTGGAAAGGAGTTTGTGATGTCATAGAATGTTCAGGCAGTATGAAAGGAGACAGCAGTAACTGCTGAGCAGAAAGGGATTCAGGGTAGTTACAGAAGCAACACAATTAGATTATTAATTTAACAAAAAAGGTCAAATGTATATCAGACTACTGGGTATCCAATAAAAGAACAACTGGAGGGCATCTAGAGGTGTAAGAACCATTTCCTATCACCTTTAACAAGAAACCAGAGGTTGAGATAATGCGCTCAGTTGGTGCTTTGGAGTTTACAGTATATTCCAGTGCACTCAGCAACTGGTGCTTTGGACAGGGCTGGCTTTGGGGGGGCAGTAGGGGCGGCTGCCCTGTGCCCCGTGCTTGTGGGTGCCCCGCACTTGTCTTGACTTGACTTTCACTTTTATGATTACTAAGTCTGCAGACTGTGGTTCTGAATCTTGCACCAATAAATAGCCTACATGGAGAAAGCATACAGCAGGCAGCAACAGTGCCTGTTTTCTTCTCGGTCCACCCTCCAGACTTTCTCAATTTGTTCCAGTTTGTTCTTGCCCATTGCCATCCCCTCACACCACACCTCCCCCATGCATCGCTGAGCACAGGAGATAGTTGATTTCTTCAGTTTTAATGACACTGAAGAAGTTACACAGTCTTGCTTGTGGGAAACACTCAAGGTATATTTGAGAGGGAGAGGGTAATTAGTTATGCTACACCCCCAAAAAAAGAAAACTCAAAAATTGTTAACAGATTTAGAGAATCAACTTGGGGAAACTGATACCTGATACAACAAGCATTTGTCAATGCAGAATGTTGTCTTGCTGGCACTGGCATTGGTAGTGCAGAAGTTAGAGAGATGCATAATAGGAATGCCAGTGAAGCATGTAACTGACGCCAACCCCACCCCACCCTGCAGAAACTGACAGGCATTGAGGTGTGCCTTTGGGTCATCGGCCATAAAGCTCATGCCATTTCACTTCATCCTGTTCTGCAGAGTCCGACAAGTGTCATGTTTGCCTTGGGGTCATTGGGCCTTATGCTCACCCCTTTTCATAAGGAAATACATTGAGATGGGTGCAGTATAGGAGAAAGGGGTGAACTTTGGGGCCGAAGAGTCCAAGGCACACCTTGATGCCTGTCACTGGCTGCAGCATGGGGGTGAGGGTGGAATGGCATGAGCATTACAGCCGACAATCCAAAGTCACACCCCTGACGCCTGTCAGTCTCTACAGGGTGGGACGTTATGGTTAGAAACCTAACGCCCGACGCTTGTTGGTATTTGCACTCCAAATTTTCAACATAGGCTTTTTGTGACCCCACCTTATGAAAACATTTGGGACCTCTGTTCATGAACAGTGACACTGTGATTTTGTTAATCTATCCCGAATGTTGATTTCCCACAGCGACTACGCCATTCTGTGCCAGATGTGTGAAAACACATTTTGGGCAGGATGTGAAAAATGACAGCTGTACTGTTCATTAGGAGGTGTGAAAAAATGGCAATGTTGAAAATCTGGAGTGAAAATATTGAGTTCTCGAAGTTACGAGCATGCGTGGAAACTGCGCAACACACGCTTGTAACACAGTCATGTTGTGGCATTTTTTCACCAAATTTTCAGCATAGGGACTTTGGGACCTCTGCTTATGAGTAGTATTACTGTGATTTTTCTTAATCTGTCCCAAATATTGATTTCCCACAGCGACTGCACCATTGTGTGCAAGATATGTGAAAACACATTTCGGGCAGGATGTGAAAAATTACACCTGTACTGTTCATAAGGAGGTGTGAAAAAATGGCAATATTGAAAATCTGGAGTGAAAATATTAAAAATTCTCGAAGTTACGGGCGTGTATGGAAACTGCACAATGCATGCTCGTAACGCAGTCATTTTTTGGAATTTTGTCATCAAATTTGCAACATAGGGTTTTTGGCAGCTCGTCTCATAAACAGTGACACTGTTGTTTCATTAATTGATCCTGAAAGGTGATTCCAGCAGTGACTGCAAAATCACCTTTCAGGACTGAATAATAAATGGCAGTGACTGAGTTCATGAGATGGGGTCCCAAGAACCCCATGTTGAAAATTTGGAGCCAAAAGTCACAAAAATGGCCGAGATATCCACTTAAGTTGAAACCTCCCCTTTGATGCCATTGTACAGCTTACCGTGATTTCCTTCTGTCCGCAGTCGGCTTTTGAAGAGTTCAGACATCTCCCATTCCACCGAAGATCATTGTGCCGGGCTCCGGAGGTAAGTATGGGGTGGGGGGTGCAGGAAGGTGGGGTGCTCAGATGGTGGATGTGGGTTGGGGAAGGGGGCGTTGTGACCATGAGGGACCATTTTCTGTTTTACAGGGAACAAAAAAAAAAGGGACATCGCGGGAAGGTTTTATATTTACAGGTTTGCTTTGGGCACACTGGGGTGGGCTCCCAGTGTGCCACCTGTGTTTTTTGGGGAGTGGAGACTGAAGCTGATGGGGACTGGGCCCCCGTTGGCAAAGAAAGCATGTCTGTGTTTGGGGGGGCATGATGCTGAGGGGAACTGGGCACCCTCTTCGGCAGACAAAACAAGGGGGACATTATGCTGATGCGGATTGGGCTCCCCCATCGGCAAATGAACTGGGAAGGGAGCATGTCGACAGGGGGATTGGACACCCCTGATGTTGGCCTTGTAGGGACTGTGCGAGGTGGACAGCAGGAGCCGCCACCGTGTTTATTGAAATGTTTCACCAGGGACACGTAATGGAGGCGTGTCAGATCTGCTGCTGCAATGTTGAGCCTGTCTTTCATTGCACCGGTGGATTTCTTTCAAGTTGGTGGCATGCTTCTGAACTGCTGTCATAGACAGTGTGCTCATTCATTGGTGCCAAGGAGATCAGCCCAAAAAAAGCAGTGGTGTCATTGGCCACAACATGGCCGCACCTCCACAACCTGCTACTCCAGCAAGCTGTCACAAAATGTTGCTTGCGCTGCGCGCGCAAGACAACATGAAAAGGATGTCAACCGCAGGCAAGACCTATTAAAGTATATGATAAAACTTAAGTATGAAATTAACCTGATCAATATGCAAAAAGCTGAATATGCCTTATTCTGCACAAAGCAGAACTTCTGGGAGTCAGGGGAAAGGCTGGCAAATTGCTGGCATATAGGCTTAAAAAACAGCAATCTAGCAATACGAACACTAATGTCCAAAACAAAGCCAGTAGAGTAGCATGGATAAGCAAGGACATTAATGAAGTGTTTACTAAATTTTATAAAAATATCTATAAAAGTAAATTGACATGTTCAGAGCCAGATATCAATAGATTTCTAGATGGAATTAATCTTATCCGTCTCTCTGATCAGGAGACTGAAAGAATGATGGGAACCCATCCAGCTTAATGAAGTCACTTTTGTTATACAGAACCTTTAGAATGGTAAAGCCCTGGGACCAGGTGGTATTCCTGGGGAAGTTTATAAATTACTGGCTCCTCAAATAGCTCCTGTATTACACAAAATGTTTCAGTACTCCTGGGCCAATGGCACAATACCTTCAACTATGTTGGAAGCCCTAATTTCTCTTATTCCCAAAAAGGGGAAAGATTTGTTTGACTGTACAAATTAGAGACCCATCTCAATTGAAAGGCTTGCCTGTAATTCAGTGGCCAAGCAGCCAGCCACTCCCACTTCCTTAGCTATATAAGCAGTTCCTCTCAGTCTCACTGTGAAGCATTTTGTCTTTGCAGCCGGAGGCTAAGTTGGTTTGTCCTCTGAGCTGGCTGGGGCCTACCCCCCACACCCCAAGCCTGCTGTTTTTGTGTGTGTCTCTGCTGGACTTCAGTGTTTGTTTTTCCTGCTTCTGGTTTGTATCTTTCCTCTGGCTGTGTGCTTCCCTGTGTTTTGTTTCTTGTTTTTTTGGGACTTTCCCTGTTTTCTGTTTTGCTGTGTTTTCGTTTCCTCTTTTGGGGGCGCTTTTATTTTTAAAACTCCTAGCATACTGCTACTACAGAGCTCATTCTGCCTGCTTTCAGTTACAACTCTCAATTTACTGCACTGCAACTGCAAACCTACTCAGAGCTCATGCTACTGCTTTCAGTTACCTACAACTTCAGCCACTGCTGCTGACTGTTTACTTTAATTACTATTGTACCCAGTGCCTGTGTTTTAACACTGTACTCATTTAACTACTGCTGTACAGGCCCACTTGCTTCCTGCTGCTGCATTGTTTACACCCATTCCTATTCTACCTTGTTTACTCTGAGGTTAGCTGAAGCTCCTGCTAAGGCTATAAAACTAGCTTTCATATCTGCATGTGGTTCTCTGCCTTTCATCGCTTCCTTGTTTGTCCTACGGCGGGGACTGGGAGGTGTTTGGGGGGTCATGGCCTATGTGGTTAATTAATTTGGTTCTAAATCCTGTCTTCACCACCGAAAATCCTCAGAGTTTGTCACCTTGATTTGGCTATTCACGTCTGGCTGGCTTGCCCCTAATTCAGTGCTGTTTACTTGCTATACAGTTGTTATGCAGGTCCACCTATTACTACTTCTGCTTACTGACCTATCAGGTCCACACTTGCTTACTCAATCGTTGCTCCTTGCTTGCACAAATCATTGCTTCACGCCTAGTGCCATCCCCTCGGCTTCAGCCTGGGATTCTCTTGCTCTCAATCTGCATTTGACCTTGCAAGGTCTCGGCACTCAATGCTCATTATGATCTCAGCATGCTGTGCTCATTTAGTGCACCAGCTTTGCAGCTCTCAATCAATTCTGGGGCATGCCAGCCATTCTAATCTGGTGCAGGTTCCTGCAGCCGATGGTCTCGCTCTGCATTTAGTCCGCATCATCGAGCGTGTCTAACTTGGGAACTTGGGGTGGGATCCTTCTCACCTGGCCCATAGCTGGGAATGTCCTCGCCCTGGGCTTGGCTTTAGCTGCCTGCTATGTGATAGCAGCTCCTGGTGTAGAATTTAAGACTAGCAGTGAAGGGTGGTTACGATGATCTCCTTTGGCTCTAGTGTTCCACTATAACAGTTGGCCATTGATGTTGGTGGTTTCCCTAGCAAGGCACCTTCACTGCAGTCTCCCCACGACTGCCTCTGGTTCACCTGGTTTGATTTAGGGTGGGTAGGCCAGGTGAGTGACACAGCAGTTGTTGCTCTCCTCCTGTGCTTTGGATGCTCGTATTGTTGCAAAGTTTTCTCGCAACCTTCCACAACGTTCCCGCTAGAGGGTTTGAGTGAGAGCCTTCCTCCAAATTGGAATATTTTCCACCTCCCTTTAATTGGGTTTTCCAAATTGCAGCTGCAGAGCTGTCACTAAATACATTTTCCCAAGCCTGGAGGGAAAGTGACCTAGGCCTTGGATCCTCAGAGATTTCCTCCTTATAGGTTTTTTTTTTTCTCTCCTCTGTTGCCTCAGGTCATAACACTTAGTTAGCATAGTTGTTTCCCCTAATTTTCTTAGGTAGGTTCCGTTGTTGGATGGAGGTGGAGGATGTCCTGCTGTTCCTCTCTCTCCTAGGGATCCCCTTCTCTCAATGCAAGTCATCACTATTCTTCTCTACTACTATGTTCCAGTTACTGCTTGCTCCTGCATCATGTTGCCTCCTTTGGGGATGATTCTACATTTCTTTTGGGGAATCCTAAGGTACCTTTAGCCACGGGAATCGTCCTGTGGCACCTCTAGGGGCAGAACCCTCTCCGAGAGTTCCTTGCTTCGTACCCCTACAGGGTGGTAATTCCTCTGGAACAGAGAGTGTGAACGGCCACAACCAAAACTAACACAGTTACACAAGCATAACACTATACTGGCTGTGTAGGTCAGTGAATACTGAATCAGGATTATAAAATACTGGCTAAGATTTTATCTAATAGGCTACAACCAATACTGAACCATCTGTTGGGGGCAAGAACAGGTTGTTTTTTAAGGTGTACGTCTGGGCAGATAATGTGAGGAGGCTGATCAATACCATTTGGTTAGGTATCAAACAAAAAAAAAACACCAGGACTTGTGATAGCTTTGGACAGGATGAAAGCTTTTAATACCCTGGAATGGGACTTCATGAACATTGTTCTCAATAGATTTCGTCTGGGTAATGCTCTGGGAATATGGTCTAAGATACCATATAACAATTCTTCTGCTGGAATTATTACTAATGGTATGATTTCTCAATGTTTTACATTACCTCGGGGAAGGAAACAAGGATACCCCCTCTGCTCCTACCTTTTGATGTTCTCTGCTGAGCCTTTGATATGACTTATTGACAGCTCTCCTGCAATTCTTGGAATCAGAGCTGAAAAATCTGTCTAAACAGTCTTTGCTTATGTGGGCAATTTGTTTTTAACACTTAGCAGGCCTCCTGAATCTAATAAGGCTCTTGAAACCCTTCTCCAACAATTTGGTTTAATATCTGGCTTCATAATAATTTGGGAAAAACCTCAGATTATGCCCTGTTACTGTCCCAGACTACTGGAGATATGTTTTAACAGTCAGTTCAGTAAAACTATATTGTTGGACAAATTACAATACCTGGGTTTAACATTTCACAAGGTTCTGAAGAAGATCCATGGCTTTAATCTGTCAACTTTTCTAACAGAATGTAAGCCAAGAATGGAAAGATGGGACAGACTTAAATTATCTTTAGATGTGAAGATTAACACCACCAAAACGGTTGTGGCACCCAAATTCTTTTATATTATGCAGAACCTGCCCATGACCATAGACAAAATTATTTTACAAAGCTAGAAACAATTATCAAAAGTTTTTTTATGTTGATTGCGCATAGCGCAAGAAACATTTTGGCACAGCTTGCTGAGAAGCAGGCTGTGAAGGCACGGCACTGTTGTGGCCAATGCCCTCACAGTCTGCAAAGGCTTGTCCCACTTCCCCCAATGCCGTTGCTGGCTGTGGTGACACAAGTTTGGAATGTTCGCACCAACCTGTGACAAATCAGCCGCTGCAATCTGGGACCGCCTCGTCATTGCAGCGTCAGTCATCCGCTGCAATGAGGGAGCGACCCGTCATTGCAGGGCGGATCTAGCAAGCCTGATGTTGTTTATGAACATGGCGGCAGGTTGCCGCGTGTTCACAAACAATATAACCCTCCCACCGTGTTTATAAAGCCGATGGGGGCCCCATTGCTGGCTTTGGTGCCCCTGTTCATTTTGCCGATGGGGGAGCCCATTCCGTCGGCATTCTGTCACCCCCGCTTCATTTTCTGCTGATGGGGTGCCCAATCCCCATTGGCATAATGAAGCCTCCCCTTTGTGTGCCGAGGGTGCCCAGTCCCCGTCGGCTGTAGCTGCCCCGCCAACAGAAAGCCTTGGTGCCCCCCCACACGCTGTTATTCCTGCCGACGGGGTGCCCAGTCCCCATCGGCATAATGACTCTTCCCCCCTTTGTGTGCTGACAGGGGTGCCCAATCCCCCATCGGGTATTGCTGGCCCCCCCAAAAGAAAGCCATTGGTGGCACACTGGGAGCCCACCCCAGCGTGCCACATGCCCCTGTAAAAGAAAAAACTGTCCTGCGAAGTCTTTTGCTTTTTTCCCCTGAAAATCAGAAAATGGTCCCTCATAGTCTCCATGCTGCCCACCCACCACCTGCACCCACCCAATGGCAATTTTCACACCTCCTTATGAGCAGTACAGCTGTCATTTTCACATCCTGAGTGAAATGTGGTTTCCAGCTGCGGCACAGAATAACGCGGTCACTGTGGGCAATCAGTGTTTGGTACAGATAAAGAAAATGACAGTGGCACTGTTCATGAGTAGAGGTCATAAAATCCCTATGTTGGAAATTTGGTGACAAAACTCCAGAACATGACTGTGTTACAAGCATGCGTTCAGCTGTTTCCCCGCACCCTTGTAACTTCGCAAATTTGTGATATTTTCACGCCACATTTTCAACAGTGGCATTCTTTCACACCTCCTTATGAACAGTACAGCTGTCATTTTTCACATCCTGGCTAAAATATGTTTTTGCACTGCTGATGGAGAATTGCACAGTCTCTGTGGGACATCAGTGTTTGGGATAGATTAAGATGGAACGAGTGAGAGGAGGGAGTGACCAAGCTCAACTGAGCTCTGTCGGGACTGCTCCGGATTTGTTTGTGGGCAGAAAAAGGCCCCAATGCAAGAGGCAAGTACAAAAGGGCAGCCTGCAGGAGTGGGAGAAAGAGAACAGAGAGTGAGTGAGGGGGTGGCGAACTCACCGAACTGTCAGGACACTACAGTTTCTTTATGGGCAGAAAAGGTGCCAGCCAGGCAGGGCCCAGTAGAAGGGCCAACCTGCAGCGGTGGGAGAAACAGTATGAGTGAGTGAGACAGGGGGACTGAGTGAGCTCAACGGAGCTCTATCAGGACTGTTGCGGATTTCTTTGTTGGCAGCAAAAGACGCCAATGCAGGCAGGAGCCCCGTACAAAAGAGCCACTTGCAGCGCCAGGACAAACAGAATGAGCTCATGACAGAGGCAGACTGAGCGACCTCAATGGAGCTTTTTTGGTACAACTGCAGATTTATTTGTGGACAGACAAAGGTGCCACCGCATCCAGCAGCCCCCTACACAAGCGCAGCCTGCAGCGCCAAGAGAAACAGAATGAGTGACAGAGCGGTAGTGAGCAAGCTCAGCAGAGCTCTATTGTGACTGCTGCAGATTTCTTTGTGGGCAGAAAATGTGGCAACGCAGGCAGGAGCCCAGCACAAAATGCCAGCTTGCAGCGCGGGCAGAAACAGAATGAGTGAGTGAGAGAGGGGTAGTGAGCGAGCTCAATGGAGCTGTGTTGGGCCTGCTTCAGATTTCTTTCTGGCCAGAACAAGCCATCAATGCAGGCAGGAGCCCAGTTCAAAAGGGCAGCCTGCAGTGGCAGGAGACACAGAATGAGTGAGTGAGGGAGGGGGAGTGAGTGAGCTCAACGGAGCTCTGTTGGGACTGCTGCAGATTTGTTTGTGGGCAGAAAAAGGCAGCAATGCACGCAGGGGCCCAGTACAAAATGGCAGCCTGCAGTGGCAGGAAAACCAGAATGAGCGAGTGAGAGAGGGGGAGTGAGCAAGCTCAATGGAGCTGTATTGTAACTGCAGCAAATGGTGGCAACGCAGGCAGGAGCCCAATAGAAAAGGGCAGCCTGCAACGCCACCAGAAATGGAATGAGTGAGTCAGAGAAGGGGACAGAGCGAGCTCAACGGAGCATTGTCGGGACTGCTGCAGATTTCTTTGTGGGCAGAAAAAGGCACCAACAGAGCCAGGTGCCCAGTACAAAAGGGCAGGCTGCAGCGCCAGGAGAAACAGAATGAGTCAGTGACACAGGGGGAGTGAGCGCCCTCAACGGAGCTCTGTCAGGACAGCTGCGGATTTCTTAGTGGGCAGAACAAGGTGCCAATGCAGGCAGGAGCCCAGTACAAAACAGAAGCCTGCAGCACCGGGAGAAACAGACTGAGTGAGTGACAGAGGTGCAGTGAGCGAGCTCAACACACCAGCGCAATCAACATTTGGCATTGACAAATGCTTGTTTTTTTACAGGGGAAGAAATCTTCATGTCTTTCTATAGTTGAACTTAAGGTGCCCCCAGAAGCAGAAGGTTTTCCTCTGCCCTGCTGGGAGAGGTATTACTGGGCTTTCTTTTGTAAACAATCCCTTCAGCACACTCAGTTAGCCTCAACCCCATAACAGATCAACCCCTATGACTCTCTATAGAGGCACAGCTAATGGCTCCACATAGCATCGTAGACTTTATTTTTATTCTCCTTCGAAGCTCCCTCAAGCACAACCCCATCATTGAAGGTTCTGTTAGGATACTTGGGAAAGCATTCCAACAAATTATTCCAAACCTTGCTCCAATTAATGATACACCATTATGCAAGGAATAACACATGACGAGGTGTGGGTTATGTCCTGATAGGAGCACCCCCAGGTGTGTTATAAGGCACAAGGTGCTTACCTTGGAGCATGTTATTGTGCTTATGAAATGCCCCCCCTGCAAAAACTCCCTAGTAAAATAAATAAATATTTTTTTTTTTAAGTATGCTGAAAAGTGTTCAGTATACAAAACAGAGAACATAGTTCCACCTGTACTGCAGAGTTGCACACTGTATAGACTGTATCATGGAGTGAGTAGGGGGCATTGTTGTCTATCTCTCCTCCCATCTCTGTCTCTCCCTCAGTACAGAAAGGCCACATATGTCAGACGGCCATCAGCCATGGAAGTGTGTGGAGGGCTGTGCCACTGGCCGTCTCCGACTGTGGCACCAATGCTGCAGTTACGGGGGGGTCAGTGCCACACAGGGGGTGACACTGCTACCACTGGGGTTGCCAGGATGGGGGGTCGGGTGTGTGTGTTGCCACGTCGGGGCGGGCACAGATGTGTGGTGGGACAGTGTCAGGGTCCACCTGCTGGGGTTCCTGCAGTGTGTTAGAAGGGCACTGTGCATCATGAGCTGGGCCAGGGGTATGCCAGACATCAGGTTCATGCTGCGTGGGTCAGGGTGCTTGCAGTAGGCACTCACGCGTCTGGACCTGCACCACACCACGCAAGATATCCATTATTGGCCCAGTATGGGCTTCTGATTGGATGCCCACCTAGGACTGCAACTCCACCCCTGGCCACCCTGTGGAGTCCTGCACACTGTGGGGGCGAGGCCGCGGACAGGTGGCCACCAGTTGTGCATACCAGGATGTGAGCACCTGTCCGCAGGTGCGGAGCTATGCGGGAGGGATACACGCCTTCGGCACGTATTTCCCACCCATTAGTGCATAGGAGCCATTGAAAGGATTAGCTATAAGTTATTAGACATACTTGAGATGTTTAACTCAAAATGGAGTCCTTTCCTAAGCATTTTGAACAAATAACTCCTGTAGTTAACACTTTACATTATAATGCATGTTTATCACATTTGTCCTGTATCTGCCCTGTCAAGCGATACTGGAAGTTTTTCTGTCCTCTTTTTTTAAAATTCTATTGCAGTTTCAGAGGTCTCCTTATATTCTGTTAGTTAGCAGAAATACAAGGTAATGATATATTTGACATAGTTTTGTTTTAACCTGCTCTGCTATATTGTTTTCAATTTGCTGTTCACACTCTTATTCATTTTTTTTCCTTTCTGTATTGCTATGTAATGTTTTTCCTATTGAAATTAATAAACTTTTTACTGGAAAAAATAAATTCTGCAGCCATTCTTATATTGAATCACACATTACAGTGATCACTGTTCCCCAGGTAGCCTACCTTGACATCTGCAACGCTGTCCCTGTTAGTGAGTACTAGATCCAGTATTTTCCTCATCATGAGTGGGTTCACTGACTGGCTGCCTGAGGAATGCCCCCTGCAGGGAGCCCAGGATGTCCCTGCTTCTAGCCAAAGCTGCAGTTGGGAGGTTCCATTCTACATCAAGCAGGTTGAAGTCCCCCACCAGCAGTGCCTCCCCCTTTCTGCCAACTTGCCAGTAGCATCCACCAGTACCTTATCTAACTCCTCCTCTTGTGCTGGAGGTCTGTAGATCATGCCAGTGCAAACAAAAGCTCCATTTGCCATCTCTAGGGTGACCCCCAGTACCTCTGCTTCCCCCGTATTCCCTGTATCTCCATTGCTTTTATGCCTTCCTTCACATAAAGCACCACAACCCCTCCTTTCCTTCTCACCCTGTCCCTCCTGAAGAGTATAGCCTGGAATGGACATGTCCAAGTCATCATTTTCAGTGCACCATGACTCAGTAATGGCCACAATGTCCAGGTCTGCTTCTGCCATTATGGCCTCTAGGTCTTGAATCTTATTTCCTAGACTTCTAGCATTCACACGTGTGGCCTCCTAGATTTCGTTACCACTCTGCTTGGTACCTCCTCCCTTTCCTTTTTGCCGTTTCTCCTTCCCCACTCTCTTTTTAATGCTTTCTTTCCCATCCCCCTTTATTTCTACTGACCTGCTTCCTTTATTAATTTCCACCTTGGGGAATGCCATTCCTTGCAGGTTCTCTTTACTTTCTACTGCAGCCTCCTGCCTTCTTGATCTCTTCTGCCACCCCCCTTGGCTAGTTTAATTATTCATCAAAGTAACATCTAAACTGTCCACTGAAGACTGTGGTTCCCCTCCCGGATGGATGCAGGCCATCACCCATGTAAAGACCCTTATCTCTTCAGGCGGATCCCAGTGTAGCTGAACCCCTTCTTTCTGCATCATTCCTTTAACCATGAGTTGAAAGTCTTGATGCAGAGATCCCTCTCCTCCCCCCTGTCATAGACAGGCAGCACCTCAGTGAAAGCCACTGAATGCACTACCTATCTAAGATCTCCCCAGCTCTATAAACTCCCCATGCACTATCCCCAGCCCTGACCAAGCTAGGTCATTAGTCCTAAGGTGGATAGTGACATCCAGCTCTGCCTCCCATTCTGCTGTCCTAGTGATCCACTGGATCTGCTTCCTATCCCTCCGGCCTGTGGCACCGCCTAGGCACCTAACCTCCCTCTTCCCCCTTTCTAGTCCCATATCTATTCCCCATCATGACTGAGTCCCTCAGCAGAAGTTGCTTTCTTCTCTTCTTAGGTCCTCTTCCTCCCTCCTTGGTGTCTCCGCTGTGGAAACCCCCCACATCCTCCCAGTCCATTATCACGGGAGCCTCCTTCTGGCAGTCCCACCTCACCAGAGTGGCATAGGAATTGCATAGTGGTACCGGCTGAGGAATGTGCCTGTGACCCACCATCTCCCACCCTTCAAGAGCTCACTGTTGTCCAGCTGTTCCTCCTCCCTGGCATCCTCTGGGGTAATGGTGTCAGACTTGGTGGCCCACACATGGATGAATAAGAGGTACAGTTGTTCTTCTTGCTGATTTGTTAATGGCATTCCCTTGCAATACAATGACCTACCCAGCTTAGTGGCATCTGTGTACTTTATAATCCAGCTGCCAACCCTCTCCCTTAGATCCATTATATACATATGGAACAGTAGGAGTCCAAGAACAGATCCCTATGGAACCTCACTTGTGAGACACCACTTTCAAATACATTCCCATTTCTACAGAGCCATTGAATTCTGTCAGCCAACTATGAACTTATCCAGTTAGTGATATTGTTATGCATATCATATTATTTCAATTTCTGTATAATCCTTGCATGTGGCACAAGCTCAAAGGCCTTGCTAAAAATCAAGAAAAGCTATGTCTGCCGGTGTACCTTCATCCAATTCCCTACTAACCTTTTCATAATAACTGAACAGATTTGTGTTGCATGATCTCTCCTTAAAACCATGTTGTACATTGTCTGTTTGGCCCTTTTTATGCTGGCTCGCAAGTGCGCACCAGCCAACATATTGCACTAGTAACAGATTTGGAGGTGCAGTCACTGTGGGCGAATGCAGGGCATGCATCAGAAGGTGCGTCCCTCATTCC
Source organism: Neoceratodus forsteri (assembly GCA_016271365.2). Classification (NCBI taxonomy): domain Eukaryota; kingdom Metazoa; phylum Chordata; order Ceratodontiformes; family Ceratodontidae; genus Neoceratodus; species Neoceratodus forsteri. The sequence goes on from CM028138.1 coordinate 429,422,168, forward strand.
CCAATAAAGCAGCTGCAGGCACTGACACCAGGCATACGTCAGGTGGCCAACAGATCTAAGAAAAGGTCCGCTGCAATCGTACAGTGGCACAATAACACACCCTTCCTGACGTGCCTGGTGACAGTGCCTGCAGAGTGCCTCAATGCACTTCTTTTGTTGACGGGGAGCCCACTCCTGTCAGCATCATGACACCCCTCCCATCTACAATGTATGCCAATGGGGCCCAATCCCCATCAGCTTCAGTCCCCCTTCCCCATTTATTTAGCAGATGGGGATCACTCCCCGTTGGCATGTCTCCCCCACTTTTTTGTGTGTGCCGAGGGGTGACCAACCCTGTCAGCTACAGCATGCCCACAAAACCACTTAGGCGGCATGCTGGGAGCCCACCCCAGCGTAAGCAACCCCTGAAAAGAAAAATCTTCCAAATGTTTTTTCTCTTTAAAACTGTGAAAGAAGAAAACAGTCTCTCAGGTCTCCTGCCCCTCCCACCCTGGCGCCCACCCTCTGTGTGCCCTGCCTCCCCAAACCCCCTCACCCCATACTTACCTCCAGAGCCCAGCGCGACGATCGCCGTGGACCAGAACACGCTCTGCAATCACAAAGCCGACCGCACACTGAAGAAAATGCCGTAAGCTGTATAATGGCATAAATAGGGTTTTTTCAACTTTGGTGCATATCTCGGCCATTTTGGGAATTTTGGCACCACATTTTCAACATGGGGTTATTGGGACCCCTCCTCATGAATTCAGTCACTGTCATGGCGTTATTCAGTCCCAAAGGTGATTTTGCTGTCACTGCCATGAATCACCTTTGGGACCGATTAATGAAATGACAGTGCCACTGTTCATGGGGGAGGAGCTCTCAAAAAGCCTATGTTCCATATTTGTGGAAAATCCGTAATGCTGTTTTACGAGCGACGTTGAGTAGTTTCCACGCACGCCATAACTTTGTGAATTTGTAATATTTTCACTCCAGATTTTCAAAATTGTCATTTTCCCACACCTCCTTATGAACAGTACAGCTGTCATTCTACATATCCTGGCCGAAATGTGTTTTCACACGTCCTATGCACATTTATTTATTTATTATTTATTTAGCTTTTGTTAACCGGGTAAGTACACTAGACAAGACATTTGCCTATTTTCAGGAAAGACCCGGAGTATAGGAAACTACTATTCAGATACATAGGACAACATGGTAGAGATACAATCAGATTAACAGAGTCAGGGAAAACATTAGATGCCCAGATAGGGTACATACAGTGGTACAAAATGCAAAGAGATATGAGCAGTACAATATATACAGTTTGAAGTGCAAATATAAGCAGTTATGCACACTACAGGACCCCATAGTAGTGGAGCCACAGACAGAGCATACCCAGAACATCGGGCGGAGGCAATTACAAACTGAGCCAAACCCCAGGTGGTCTGGCAAGTCAAGAAGAGAGATGGGGAAATGGTGCCAGGGGACAGGTGAATATTATGGAGGCTTGGTACAGCCACACTCTGAGGAGAGCTTAAGGTGATTCCAAAGGGAGGATATAAGGCAAGCCAGTGAGAGGTAGGAGTGAATCTGGGAAGGAAAAGAGTTCCACAACCTGGGTGCACACGAGGCAAAATCTCTGTCTCCCATCTGGGTGCAAGTGGCAGATATCTTGAGGACAGCAGGACCCAGGGACCTAAGGGAATAGTGTGGGGAGGCGGCCAGTATGAGGAGCTCCACCAGCCCAGGGGGGTTGCCAGTGTGAAGTACCTTGCCCGTGAAGCACCCCAGGCCAAAGTCTAAGTAATTAGACGGGGAGAGCCAGTTCAGCTAGCTGTACAGATCACAATGTTGGGTGAGTCGAGGGGCCACAAGCGCAAAACAGCAAATATTATTGTAGGAAACAGTACACCTTGAGAGGAGAGCTTTGGAGGTGCGGGCAAACAGAAGAAGCCCATAGCAGAGGGAGGGGAGGAACACACCTCGAGCCAGCGCCAGTCATGCAGCGGGGGTAAGGTTGCTCTTAGTTCTGTAGGTCATACCCAATTTGCAGTTTACAGCTTTACAGACATTCTGGATGTGATGCCCAAGGTCAAGCTGGGGGTCTAGTGTCACTCCAAGGTGTTTGAAGGTACCAGTGACAAGGACCGGAGCACCATCGATTCCAGTGAACATTAGCGCAGTCACTGTGCGAAATCAGTTTTTGGGACAGTTTGAGGAAATGATGGTGGCACTGTTCATGAGCAGAAGTCCTAAAATGCCAGTGTTGAAAATTTGGTGACAAACGTCCATAAAATGACTGTGTTACAAGCATGCGTTGCGCAGTTTCCACACACCCTTGTAACTTCACAAATGTGCAATATTTTCATGCCAGATTTTCAACACTGGCATTTTTTCACACCTCCTTATGAATAATACAGCTGTCATTTTTCACATCCTGCCCAAAATGTGTTTTCGCACCTATGGCGCACAATGGTGTGGTCGCTGTGGGAAATCAACTTTTGGGACAAATTAACAAAATCATAGTGCCACTGTTCATGAGGGGAGGTCCCAAAATGCCTATTTTGAAAATGTGGTTAAAAAAATCTGAAAATAACTGGGTTACGGATGTGTGTTGAGCTGTTTCTATGCATGCTCATGAATTCACCAATTTTTCATATTTTCACTCCAGATTTTTAACGTTGCAATTTCTTTACACCTCCTCATGAACAATACAGTTGTCATTTTTCACATCCTGCCCAAAATGTGTTTTCATCCCTGTGTCATCAAATGTCATAGCCCGCTGTGCAAAACTACCTTTCAGCTAACAAACTGATAATGCCACTCTTCATGAGGTGGTGTCACAAGAAGCCTATGTTGAAAATTTGGAGTGAAAATACCAACAAACGCCTACGGCGTTAGGGTTTCCAACTGTAACTCCCCACCCTATAGAGACTGACAGGTATCAGGGGTGTGACTTGGGATCATTGGCTGTAATGCTCACATCATTCCACCCCCTCCACCCTGCAGCCAGTGACAGGCATCGAGGTCTGCCTTGGAGTGTTCGGCCCTAACGATCACCCCATTCTCCTATACTGTGCCCACCTCAGCGTATTTCCTTATGGAATGGTGTAAGTATAAGGACCAATGACCCTAAAGCACACCAAGACACTTGTCAGAGTCTGCAGGATAGGGTGAGGTAGAATGGAATAAGCATTATAGCTGATGACCCAAAGGCACACCCTAATGCCTGTCAGTCTCTGCAGGGTGAGGGTGGCATTGGCTTCAGTTCAATACTTCACTGCCATTCCTATTATGCATCTCTAACGCCTGCACTACCAATGCCAATGCCAGCGAGACAACATTCGGCATTGACAAATGCTTGTTTATTGCTGTAACAGTAGGCTGGCACTGACAGACTTTTTAAAAATATTTTCTAGTGGTCCCCCTATCTCTTCACTGGTATTCTTTAAAATATTTGGTGATATATTGTCTGGTCCAAAGGATTTGTTCTCAACTAATTTATCCAGAGCTTCCTTCAACACCTTCTTTGTAACTACAGATGCTAGATCCCCAGTGCTAGAAGAAACGTCATTTGCTGGGTTCTGTGTAGAATAATTGTTTGTAATGGCTAGTGGGAAAGATTGTGTGTAGATTGCTTAAAAATATTATTAAATTCTGAGGCCATCCGTATTTCATTTTCTATATTCTTACCCTGTGTTGTAATCGGTCCCACGGTTCTTCACGGTGCTTTGAGAGAGTTAATGTATGATGACAGTTATTTTAATCTTCTCCTTTACCACAGAAAAGTTTACCACATTAAGGTAATGCAATACGGCACCCTCCCCGCCCCCATGGCAATATCATTCAAATTACCACATTCGCTGAAGTGTTACCATACTGTGCTGACTAAGCACAATAAGGCAATACTTTAGTTTATGTGGTACCTTGAATGATACTGCCACAATGGGGACATGCTGTATTGCATTACCTTAATGTTAGTAAACATTTTTGTGGCAACTTGGAAGATAAGATAGCTATAATATTCTCTAATGTGTCCTCTCTGAGCCCTGTTTGCCAGACTGAATTCAAATTTTTTTCCCTCTTTACTTTTCTGTACTCTTTCTGAATAGATCTGTAATTTGTTAAAGCATTGTCTGTTTTATTTCCCTTCCATTTTCCATGAAGTCTTATTTTCTTGGCTAATAGTCTTTGTAGTTTAATGTCTACCACACAGGTTTGTTTCTTTTTGTATTATATTTTTCCTCTTCAGGATAAATTTTACTGTACAGCATGCATTTTCATTTGGTTCCATGCATTTTCTGTGATTTATCCTTAAGGTCATCCTGCCTGCTTCAAGAATTCAGGGCCATTTTTATGCTTTTATAGTCTGCTTTGTTGTACGTGAAGATTTTTGTTTTCCTTTTTTCCTTGTTTTTGATGGTTCCATACCAAATCTAACCATACAGTGATCACTCCCTGAAAAGGGGCTCTAGTACAATACAGTCTCTGATACATATATCTGAAAAGCCTAATAAGATGTCTAATATGTGTTCCCCCCTCACAGGTGTTATAACATATTGTGCTATTAACACATTTTCATACAGTTATAAAAATTCTTCCTCTTGTTTAGTAGAAGCCAACTTACATTTCCATTTTATATCTGGGTGTTTACATTTTACATTACCAGGACATCATACTTTTCATAAGTCTGTATCACCCTTTGAATCTGGAGGTCTATAGAATGTCCCTATGACATTTGCCTCACTATGTGATATTTCAAGCTTAACCCGTACAGTAATTCACAACTGCAGCTTAGTACTCCATGCCATTTCTACTCAAGGGCTCAACACCCTCTATGTATGATCTGCACCGCAATGCAATTTCCTGTTTCTGGATCCTCATAAAATTAAGACTCTGCTCTCACTGAAACTCCATGACTCAGAGTATAGTTCAGTACCCTTCATCTCAAGGTTCTCACCAGCCATGACTTTAAAGCTAAAAGAAACACACCCTTTACATTTGAAAGTAAATCAGGAAATTTACCAAAATTCCAGTTTTCTCATCATTCTAGTAAAGCGATATAGTCTCCAGGAATGTATAGACCTCTGTCTAATCCATGTCCAAACCTGACTGGTGTTGATGTAATCAACTGCTTGCTTCATGGAAGACAATATCAGTTCCATAATTTGTTGATTTCTCCACTTGTTGCCAACCAGGTATTCTAAAACCTGTGCTTTCTCTTTTCCTGACCCTCTGACTCTCAGCCTTTTAAGTTTCTTCCCCTAGAACTTTATCGAGCATCAAGAACTCCTGATTTCAACTTAAAGGAAAACAATGGAAAAGACACAGCTTTCGTCAGGCACTTCAGAAACTCTCAATTAGTGCTTTCGGACAGTAGCAACTTTTTTAAATTATTTAGAACCGCTACCAACAACTTCCACTTTCTGTTGCTGGCAGCAGCCATTTCATGAGCAGCAGTGAGCCTCCTGAGCTCACTGTATGCTAATATGCCTGTTTGACCTCTGCTATTGGTTGGCAGGTCATATTAGCATAAGGTGAGCTCAGGAAGCTCTCTGCTACTCATGAAATGGTGGCTGCCAACAAAAGAAAGTGAAAGCTGAAGGCCACTGTTTAAATCACTAAAAAAGCAATTAGAGGAATTAAAAAAAAAATGTTTATTGTCTGAAAGCACTAATCAGGAATGTTTGTAGTGCCTGGGTAAAGCTGTGCTTTTTCCAGTGTTTCCCTTTAAAGAACATCAGTACTACTTCTACAACACTAGCTGAGCATGCACAAACAGCTGCTCAGCATTGTAACCAGCCTTCAATCTCTGATATTTTGGGGAGCCTAAAACTTGCCTATGAAGGGTCTCATTTTTATGAACTTTAAACTCATACTGACTCCACAACCTGTCTATAGACAGAGAATTATTTTATCTGATATACTTGATGGGCATCAGCCTTTACTGAACTCATATACTGCCTTAACTCCATGTGTCCTACATCCTATTAACAATTTATACTTAATAATAATAATAATAATTTTATTTATAAAGTGCAATTCATAAAATACTAAAGCGATGTTCATAGGTAAAAACAAGGATTAAAACAGATTAAGCATAAATATTGCACTCTAAAGTTTGACCAAATGCAAGGTAAAATCAGTGTGTTTTAATGCTGTTTTAAAGCTCTCCACGGTCTGGCATTCCTGAACCCGATGAGGTAGAGAGTTTCACAGGGTAGGTGCTGCATAAGCAAACGTGAGCCAGATGTTTTCAGTTGTACCCTGGGAACCTCCAGCAATCCCTTGTCAGTGGAATAGAGAAGGCAGTAAGGGCAAAGAAGCTTTTGCAGGTAACTCAGGCCCTGACCATGTAGGGCTCTATAGGTCAGCAGGCTGACCTTAAAGGTGATGTGCCATTGTACTAGCAGCTAGTGCAGTGCCTGCAGCACAGGAGTTATATGGGTAAAACAAGAGGACCCAGTTAGTAACCTGGCTGCTGCATTCTGCACTAGCTACAAACGGTGGATATCAACCCCAGGTAGCCCTAGGTACAGTGCATTACAGTAATCCAGGTGAGAGGTAACAAAAGCATGGACTAGGGTAGGCAGGTCATCGGGGGGAACGAGGTGCCTCATCCAAGCGATATTTCTCAGGTGGTAAAATGAGGTCTTAACCACAGATGATACCTGAAATTTCATGGTCAGCCCCTCATCGAGGATAATGCCTAGACTACGCACCCACTCTGCAGTCTTCAGCTAGCAGCCACCCAGCAACAAACCGGAGGGTCGCCCCACCAAGGGCCCCTCAAACTGACATCCCGGATACACCACCAAAACCTCGGTCTTGTCAGGGTTGAGCTTCAGCCAGCTGGCACACATCCAGTCCTGGATCTCAGATAGGCAAGAGTTAAATAGCAAGAGAGCAGCATCTCGTCGAGCCGCAAAGGACAGGTACAGCTGAGTATCATCTGCATAGCAGTGAAAACTCAGTCCATGCCACCTTACAATGCCCCCCAGTGGCAGCATATACACTGTAAACAACATGGGGGACAGCACCGAGCCCTGCAGAACCCCACATGGCAGGGGAAAGGGGTCAGAGGAAAAAATTCCTGAAACCACTCTCTGAGACCTGCCAGTGAGGAAAGAATGGAACCATCTGAGGACTGTACCAGAGAGTTCACAGATTGTCTGCAGGAGCTCTAGCAGCACTCCATGATCCATGGTGTCAAATGCTGCTGAGAGATCAAGGAGGACCTACTGTAGATGGTACAGCTTCTCCGATCTCTCGCAACAAGGAGGTCATTGAGCACCTGGACAAGGGCAGTTTTGGTACTATGCCTTTTCTTAAATCCTGACTGGAAGGGATCATAGATGTCGTGAATGGCAAGATGATCCTCCAGCTGCAGCGTGACCACCTTCTCAATAACCTTACCCACAAAGGGAAGGTTAGAGACAGAACTATAGTTAATAAGACAGTCTGGGTCGAGAGAGGATTTCTTAAGAAGTGGAGTCACCACTGCTTCTTTTAAAGCATCAGGGAATTCCCCAATCCCCAAAGAACTCTGGACCATCTCTGCAAGGACTGGATGGATGACATCCACACATCCCACGAGGAGACGTGTCAGGCCGGGATCCAAACTACAGAAGCTCAGCCGCATAGTCCAGTTGACCATCACAACATCCAAGATCGCCAACTGTCGAAACGTCGACCAACCTGACCGGGGCACTGCCACCTCCCACCGATTGCTGCAATCCAGCTTAGGATGGGCCGAACAGATCTCAGACCTGATGTTGGCAATCTTATCTGCAAAGAAATGAGTGAACTCATCACATTTATCCTGGGACAAATCTCTTCGTACTTGCAGACAGGCTGGATTGCACAGCCAATCCACAGTGAGAAAGAGCTGAGCCAGTTGATTCCGTGCAGTGGTGATCTCCCTGGACAGGAACTCTGCCTTCTTACGGGAGATCTCCGATTGATAGTCTGTATAATGAGCCATCGATCTAAGCTTGTTGGCAGCCAGGCCCGCTCTCCGCCAGCGACACTCTAACATTTGCCCTACTCTCCTCATCTCCCTCAAAGCCTCGTCAAACCAAAGAGATCGAGGTTTATTTATTTATTTATTTACAAGTTTAACCAGGAAGGCATACTGAGCAGGGTTGCTTGATTCCAGATGCGACCTGGGGGTCAAGACCCAAGACAATGGTACATAGATTTGGTACAGAGTTAACAACACAATAAATGTCCATTTGCCGTACAGACAATCGGCAGTTAGATACAGACAGTCAAAAGATAGATACAGGAACATTTTAGATGGTTGCAACTGAGTACAGAAACACAATAATTGTACATAGTTTGACATTAGTTATAGCAAGAGCAGCAGGAGGAGAAGTGGGAGGTGGTAGGCAGTGCGATGGCTGGGGTAGGGTGAGTGTCTTATATCAGCTGGCAGGGCATTCCATAACTGTGGGATGTGGAAGTTGAATGCGGTCTGACCTTTGGTTGTGCGCATAAAGGGGATGTGGAGGAGCCTGGGGTCATTGCTTCTGAGTGAGTAAGCGGTGGGGGGGTTGTTGGGAGACGGTAGAGGCCAGGTAGGGGGGTAGGGAATGAGACCAATATTTGGCTGCGAACCTAGCATTGTGGGTTAGTCTTCGGTCTTGGAGGGATGGCAGGGCTAGGGAGCTATATAACGTGCAGTGGTGGGTTGTTTGTGGGCAGTCGAGGATAAACCGACAAAAAGAGTAGAAAAGGGTGTCAAGGCTGGCCAAGGCGGAGGAGGAAGTGATAGTACAGACTATATCACCGTAGTCGAGTACTGGGAGGATCATCTTTTGGGCAATAGCGTTCCTAGCTGGCGGAGGGAGGCAGCTTTTGTTCCTGTATAGGGCGCTGAGTTAAGGGAGAAGTTTCTTATGTATGGAGTCGATATGCATGGTAAAATCGAGGTGCGGGTTGAGCCAGATGCCTAAATATCTGAAGCTGGTGCATTGTTCCAGGAGGGTCCCGTCCAGGGTTTTGAAGGGGTGGCAGGGGGCTTGGCGGGAGAGTCTTTGCTGAGAGCCGAAGATTAGTGACATTGTTTTTTGAGGGTTTAGTAATAGTTGGTTTGTCCTGAACCATTCCTGGATGGAGTTAATTCCTGCTGAAGGAGATTTGCCACTGTGCTTGTGGAGGGGCCTGTGGCATACAGTACTGTATTGTCCGCATACATTTGTATGGATGCAAAGCGACACTCTGATGGGAGGTCGTTTAGGAATATGGAGAAGAGCAGTGGGCCCAAGACTGACCCTTGGGGGACACCAGCGGTAACTGGGAGGGGGTTAGAGACATGTGAGGCGACTTTTACAGCCTGATGTCTGCCCACCAGGTAGTCGGTGGAACCATGTGGTGGCTGGTTTCGTAAGCCCGGCTTCAGTTAGTTCGGAAAGGAGCAGAGTATGTGAGACGGTGTCAAAAGCCTTGGCTAAGTCTATAAAATGGCAGAGGTGATGTGGCCTTTGTCCATGCCGGTGAGTATGTCGCCAGTGACTCATAGCAGGGAGGTGATGGTTGAGTGAGATTTGCGAAAGCCGGATTGGACGGGAGTGAAGAAGGAGGAGGCATCCAGATGGGGAGAGAGTTGGGCGAGGACAAGACGTTCCTGCATTTTTGCCAGAATTGGGAGTAGGGAGATGGGGCGGTAGTTGCCTGGGGAGGAGGGGTTGCCCCCTTTCTGTAGGGGAATGACGGTAGCCCGCTTCCATTCGGAAGGAAGCTTGCCCAACGTGAAGGAGAGGTTGAATAGTGTGGCTAGAGGGGCGGCTATGGCTGGGGCAGACAAGTATAACATCTTGGCATCCAGGGACATGGGGCATTTGTCTTTGTTGGGGTTCAGGGAGTGTAGAGATTTGAGAACTTCGGCTTGGGATACAGGGCGGAAGGAGAACTGTGAGGCTGGTGAGGCACACTTGGTTGGGGGGTGGGGCCTGGGGTGGACACTGAGGATGAGAATAGTCAATGTAGCAGAGAAGTAGGTATTGAAGGCTTCGCCACTCTGCAGGATCAGTGATGTAGGTGCCCTGAGCTGATAGTGTCAGAGTTGGAGGTTGGGTGGGGAGAACAGGGATTTGAATGATTTCAAGTTTGTCAGGTGGTTTATGTTTGCGCTAAAAGCCGATAAAAAATAGTTCTTTTTTGCCTGGTGGATGAGGTTAGTACAGGAGTTGCTGAGGGCTCTGTAGGTTTGGAAGGATGCCTGTCACTGTGTGCCCAGTTTCTTGTGGGTTTTCCATGCGTGATCCCTGGAGTGGCATTTGCTGATGATATCAACGGTGATCCAGGGAAGGTGGGCGCCTCTGACTCTTTTTGTGTGCAGGGAGCATGTTTGTCCCAGACTTTAAGAAATTTGGCCTTGAAGGTTTTGAGCATGACGCCAATAGATGTGGCCACCGGATGAAGGACCAATCTACTTGGCCTAGGTCTAGCACTAGCGACACTAGGTCCAGGGAATTATATGACCTTGTGCGCAGCATCTTTGGGGGGTGTGTCTGTGCACTTTTCTGATCAGGAAAATCATGTGGTGGTCACTTAGGGAGTCAGGGAGCAGGCCCACATGTAGAATCCTGTGGGGGTGGGAGGAGAGAGTCCAGTCCAGTAGTGAATGGTTGTGCATTTTGTGATTTATCCTGATGGAATCTAGTATCAGTTGTGTGAGGTTTAGGGCCTTGATCTTGGTTTTAAGGTGGGCCTTGTCTAAGGCAAGCTAATTGTGGTTATAGTCTCCGATTAGGAGAGAGTCTATGTTGGCTGAAAGCGAGGGAATTTGCACCATTGTAAACTGCAGACTAGTGGATATGTACATGGCAGTTCCTCCTCCTCTCTTTTTCCCCTAGCCTATCATGCCTAATGATTGTGTATCCAGGTAGGGATACTTCAGCATTGGAATGCTGGGGTTTTAGCCACGTTTCAGAGATGATGAGAATATCAGGGTGGTGGGTTAGGGTGATTGGTTGCAGCAGAGAATTTTTATTTATTAAGCTGCAGCTGTTGAGGTGCAGAAGCCTGAGAACTTTGGGAAAGGAAAATGGGGTGTGGGCATTTGTGGTGGTGGGTCCTGGGTTAGGTTCGATATCCCCAGCTAGGAGGAGTAGCAGTGTGATAAGCTGCTTGGTTTTAAGCCAGAGGTATTTAGTGCTGGAGGTATGTGTGTTATCTGTGGCTATATGTGGTGGGCGGCGGAGGGTTGGGGTGTGGAGGACAGAATGACCTGGGAGAAAGGATGGTAGCGCTAATGGGCCAGTTGTGAATGTTTGCCAGGGCATGGGCATGTAGGAGGTGAGGGGCAGCATAGTTGTACTGGGGGTCGAGGCATGGTGTCAAAGGAGGAGGGGGTCCCTGTTTGGGAGGTGTGCTGGGGGTAGAGATGACAGTGGGGCCAGTGAGAGAAGTAGCAGGGCTAGAATATGCATCATCTTAGCCAGAAGTAGTGGAAAAATGCTTTGTCCAGGGGGTAGCGGCCTCTAGTGTTAGCAGCTGATAAGCTGCAAATGGGAGAGTGGGCTGACAAGTTTTTGCAGTCACGTGGTGAGTACTATAAAGCTAGGAGCTCACCAAGGGTGGTGGTGGGGGTGGCCAGGCCAGAAGCACAGTTGAACAAAAAGGTCTCTCTGGAAGGCCGGAGCCCTTGCAAGCACTATTGTTCAGTTCAAACTGAATGGCGCCAAAACCGCGCTCTGATTTCAGCGGCGGGTGTCCATACGTGCTTGGGGGGGCTTCCACTCTGCGGCTGCTGGCTGGGGAGAGCTGAAATTCACCTTGGAGCCCTCACGACCCGAGTCCCGACTGCAGAGAGAGGAGAAGAGAATTTATGGTGAGCAGAGAGGGAGGAGCAAATCATGAGCAGCTAAGTACTTTCTGATACGCACAATTCATTCAGTACTTTAAACCAGGGCACAGCAAGCTGTATTCTAGGGGATTTCACATCAACAGAGGTGTAGTTTCCAACAGTTTAGTAATTCTAAAAACAACTCTAATCTGTGGGTGCAGCACGTTGTAACAGGGCACAGCAGGCTGTTTTCTGGGGGAATTAACATAGTTAAGAATGCAGAAAAAATGCAGTTTCCATCAGCTCAATAATGCTAAACAGCTCTAAACTATAGGTGCAGCACGATGTATCAGGGCACAGCAAGCTGTTTTTTTTAGGGGAATTAATTTAGTCAAGAATGCATTTTAACAGCCCGGATAACATTAACACAGGTTGATGGGAGAGTGGGCAAACACAGACAGGAGCTATGGAATCGGGGCTGCAACCACATCCCTGCTATAGGTCTGCAGCAGGGCCTCAGGACCCAAGTTTGCACTTGTACACCCCAATAGGTCAAGTATTGCCAGTTGGTCATCTGCGACAATGTCTCTCAAAGGGCGATACCGGACCATCTCCGAAGGGGCAGACCTATGGGGGGGTGCCTGGAAACTGAACCAGATAGTATGATGGTCAGACCACCACCAAATCGATGCATTCCATACCCAGTAGGAAGATCAGATCCAGAGAGTGACCCGCAACATGGGTAGCAGCAGAAGCAACCTGTGTGAAGCCCAGTGTATGCATAAGCTGGAGAAGGTCTTGCTCAAAATGCGAGAGTTCATCGTTGACCCAGGCATTGAAGTCACCCAGTACCATCGCTCTGGGCGACTCCAACACCGTGTCAATAATGAAGTCTGCAACCTCCTGTAAAATTGCTCCCATCCCCTGGTGGACAGTAGATGAGAAGAATTGTGCACCCACACCTGCACCCAGGATACATTCAAAGGATCTGGTCACTCCCACTGGCACATCTACCAGATCCAGCTCCATTCTAAAGCAGATGGCAACACCCCTGCCCCTTCAAACCAACCTCGGGTGGTGTATCACTGAGAATCCAGCTGGTACTGCTTCCTAAAGAAATGAGCCAGCATTCGTATCTAACCATGTTTCAGTAATGCAAGCCAGATCAGATGACCCAAAAAGATTGGCAATCACAGCCAACTTGTTTGTAATAGATCTGGGATTGCATAACACTGCCCGGGTAGGTTGAGGTTCCAAGGCCACCCAAGGAACCTGCCCACTGAAGGTGGAGCCCTTGGGTATGGGTACCAAACAGGGAGGACCCCTGTCTAACTTCCATTTCACCCCAGGGTGTCATCTTGTCTTCACTATCCCAATCCGACCACTCCGTCCCTCTCCTCCCCATTGCCTGGGGCCTCGTCCACCATGCCTCCTGTTCGCTATTTCCAGCACTCTACAATGAGTGTAGACTTCAGCGGGCAGGGGAGGACAGGTAAAAGGGTGAAGGCCCCATAGGTCTGAGGAGGAGTAACACCTGACTGGGAGAGCCTTCTGCCAACACATTATACCTTGCACCCAAAAACCAACCCTTCAAACCAAGTAACACTAAAATACCCAGAACCCTGCCCTAACCCTCCCTTAACAAAAAAACTCAATCCAAACACCCCCACACCCATCCCCCCAAAGTTCAGTGTCAGAAAAAATTTAGATGGAGTCAATGAAAGATAGCAATTCAGTACTAATACAGTACACCACACTTCAACAATGAGGTTTGACAAGAGGAGGCTCTCACCCTCCCCAATCTGGGTAATTAAATTAGGTAAAAAGAGTTTGATGTGCTTACACAACTGGATGAGATAATATGAGATGATGCTTGTGTAACTTGATTTGCTTTGTGGCTTTCCACCTCTCTATCCATGGGATATACCACCCTGTAGGGGTATGACTCGAGGAGCCCTAGAGGAGGGTTCCCTCCCACAGGTGCCGGGAATGAATGCATTGACTAAAGGTAGGGTAGGAAAAAGCCCACGGGTAAGAGCGATGAGCTGCTGGAGGAGGAGGGGTGGATGGTGGGCAACAAAAAAGAATCCTGGTGAGGCCCAGGATGTTGTGACCTTTTAAGCTTGATAGGGGAGTGACGTTGTTGCTCTGCCCATCAAACCTCAGGCTTAAAGCCCTCCCATTCGATGTGCTTATGCAACTGGATGAGATAATATGAGATGATGTGTAACTTGATTTGCTTTGTGGCTTTCCACCTCTCTATCCATGGGATATACCACCCTGTAGGGGTACGACGCAAGGAACCCTAGAGGAGAGGTCCCCCCTATAGGTGCCGGGAATTAATGCGTCTGCTAAAGGTAGGGTAGGAAAAAGCCCAAAAAGAACATCCAAAGATGTTGAGCTTGGAAGAGGCGAGGATGATGAATGAATTCTGAGAAGAGAAGGGCTGACTTCACAAGGAGAGAGGGGAAAGCAGGGGCCACCATCCACCTCCATCCAACAGCAGAACCTAAATAATTAACTAACCGAAGAAAGCACCAACAAACCTAACTAATTAACCAAAGATCGCACTAACTCTAACTAATATTACGACCACTGGCACAGAGGAGAGGAAAAAACCCCTTTGAGAAGGAAACCTTTGGGTATCCAAGGCCTAGGTCGCCTTCCCTCCAGGCTGACAATGTTTGATTTGAGGATGTATGTCGTTAAAAAGAAGGGTTCAGTAACGAGATGAATACGAGTAGGGATGATGATGATGAAATAGGGAAAATCCCCAAAAGAGAGCATAGATCGAAGAGGGAACATGAGGCTGCATGCAGATTGAAGAAGGAACATGAAGCAACAATGAATACTTTCTTTGTCGATAGGAAGGAGTAGATCCATGTAGAAGTCAGGGGAGCAAGGGGTATCCAGATGTGTGCACAAGAAGATTCCAGATGTGCTGATGAGAAGATCGAGGACAATGCAGACTGGCTTGATGGAGCGATGCGAGTGAGCTGACACTGAGGTTGAAGAGGCATGCTTGATTATACGATGTGAACGATTAGACTTTGAAAGATTAGACCATGAGGTTGTAGTCAATGAGGTAACATAGGATTCAATGATTGGAATGTTCGAGTAAGCGATGTAAATAGATGAACCCTGAGGTAAGGCTGAGTGAATGATGACTGGAGTTATGAACTCGATACAGGCAGCAGGATGGCCGCATGTTGATAAGGTGGCATAGGAGTAATGATAGGTAAGCCCAAAAAGGAACATCGCTAGCAGGCCACGAGTGGAGTGAATCTTGAATGGCCAGTATGGAACTGGAAGAGGAGGAGACAGGAATGAACTTTAAAATGAACTTGTATGAAGGAAGTAAAAGGAAGTAGGCTCCTCAAAAGGAGGTAGACTCCGAGGCCAAGAAGGTAGATCTGGAACCAGAGGTAACTCAGGTTGAGCGATCGAGGAGCAAAACTGGATGAGGTATGATGAGGAGGAAAGCTAAGCAGAATTCAATAGAGTGATGCAAGCAATGAGGCTCCTCGAAAGGAGGTATACTCTGAAGCCAAGAAGGCATATCCAGAACCAGAGGGTATGCGAACTAGAGGGGAAGGTTGAGGGGGTAGCATAGGACCCAAGGAGAGCAAGACCAGCTGAGGTAGCATGGACGGGTGGCAGATCATTCAGGATAGGTAGGCCAAAAGGAAATGTTGATTGCCAGCCAGACGGAGTCAGCCAGGGCAGTACGGATTGAGTACAGAACATGAAGAGGAGGATGATGCATTGATGCTGTGGAGGCAGGTACTGGAAATCAAGATATGAAAGGATGAAGTACAGTAGGGAGGTCAATAGGGTAGCATATGACCCAGCCGATACGGAATGAGAACTGCAGTAGGGCGAGTCGGAGTAGGTGGGATAAGATCCACGATAGGTATGCCCAAAAGAAATATCGAGAGCAGGGAAGGGCGAGGAGGCAGAGCAGAAGAATGGTGACAACAACTGGCAGAGGTACGATGAGTGGTATACGAATGAGCGATAGTCGAATGTCTGAGGAAACCAGATGAGCAGGATGGAAAGGTAGGAGAGTGAGGAAAGAGTAAGGTAAAATAGGAAATGGATGAGGCCACGAAGCCAGAGGAAGAAACATTCCCAAGCACAACAGATGGGGCCCACTATTCCTAGACAGGATACACTGGAATGGAAGACAACCCTCCACAGTCAGGCCATCTGCCATGATTTATGAAGGAGAGCGCCATGATCTACAATGCTGAGAGGTTGAGATGTATGTGAACTAAGGCTGAGATAATACATATGGACTGACGAGAAATGAAAAAGTGCAAGAATGAGGGAGACAATTGCAAGTGGTACAACTACACATGAGGAATTTAGCACTGGTAACAAAAGCCAAACTCCAAACCTATAGACACAAGCAGAAACCATTGACAGGGAAATTGCAGCCCACAACCCAGGTGATATCATGCCATGAGCACAGTTGGCAGACAAGGAATCGACAGACAATACTGCAGCACACACTTGAGCTTGGGACCCAGGCAAGCTAGGAGATGACATGGGTTAAATGAAGCACAGAAAAGAAACAAACAAACCCCGCACTACCCCAGAATCTGCACAGCATTCGGAAACATGGCAGCACAGGCAATGCAAACCACAGAGGGCCTACCTGATATGAGAGCTTTGAGGAGCAGCTTGCATGATAAGGGAGCGCACAAGAAACATGGGTATCCAGCGCAGCGACAGAACTGCAGCACTACAGAGAATTGGAAGTGCGCCAGGAAAGAAGCAGTGGCCAATGAATACTGGAGGTGAGGATCACCGCAGGCCAGCAAGGATCGAGGAAGCAGGTATGGGAGTAGATGACGGCGTGAGCCGGGGCAGGGGAATTCTGGAGCAGCCACACAGCATGACTGCAGAGGGCTTGATGGAGGAGCCGGGAAGAGAAGCCAGGAGTATGACAGGTGGCAAACAGAAAGCAGAGGGGAGGGAAAAGGTACCGAAGCGGGCGGGCGGAAATACAGGAGATGTGCAACGCGGCTTGCAGAAAGAGCAGCCATCCACAAACGAAGGCAAGGAAACACAGATGCAGTAGTTCAAGCTGCTCAGCAGGAGTGGGGGGGTGGGTCGATAGATGAACGTCGAAAGTCAAGGGCTGGAGGCTGACGCAGAGCAGTGCCTCCGACCACCAATGAAAAAGAATCCTGGCAAGGCACAGCATGTTGTGACCTTTTAAGCTCAATGGGGGAGTGACATTGTTGCTCCGCCCATCGAACCTTGGGCTTAAAGCCCTCTCATTAGCTTCAGTTCATAATCATTTAGATGTTAGGAGGTCCTCTCACCACCTCCATAATAATAAAAACCACAGCTTCCATCTCGATGCAACTAATCCAGCAACTCCTCACTGGTAAATCAGAGCAAATGGCCATTGGGAGCGAACATACTTAAAAGTTGGAGTATCTGAAAACAGTAAAAGTCACTGAGTCTCTTGAATGTTTTAATAAAGGGTCCAAAAGTGCTCTCACCTCCTAGAACCAATGATACCAGAAGGTCCTCAAACCCAGACTCAGCTCTCACTAAGAGTCTGAGAAAAGAGCATACAGAAACTATTTAGTATTAGTAAATCTTTTTGGAGGCACTCTCACTGCCTAAGAATAAGAAACACTCAAATCATAAAAAAAAGTTCAAACCAGTAGCAGATCACAGGCGGCGTCCTCCGTATCTCCTGTTGTGGGCTTGCTGTTGCTATTTATTCTCCAGCAATGTCTCCTCCTCTGGGGAATACTGCCAATACAGAGTGCAAGCCAAGTAATGGAAGAATCAAGTAAAAATGACCACCCAAGGAGGTAATCACTTCACCTAGCTGGACCTGCGACAATGGCCCCCAGCCCAGTGTCCGCTCACCAGCAGACCCTCACGGAATGTCTAGGGACTACCAGTAACAAACGTACTCTCTCCAGCAGACCTGAGACTGGCATCACCCGCCATGGACCCAACCCGGCAATGGCAACTACCCCAGATGGTGTTAGACTAGACTCCACAATTGCTTCTGCTAGTCCTTATGATCTCCAGACCAAACTACAGTTCAGGCATTTGGCAGCAGCCAGTCCCCCGGAAAATGGTAGACCGACAATGTTCCAGTTGGATGTTCAACCACCTGAGAACTCTCCTCACCTGTTCTGATTGAATCCTCAGTTCCAGCGGTTCCTCAGAGCTTTTTCAGAGCTTTTCCAGACCTCTCTCCTCACCACAGGACACCACCAGCCCTCAGCTGTCCAAACCGAAGGCCACTACCAGCAGATGAGGGTGTATAGAAAGTAAGGCTGAATAGCACCAATATAACATGAGAAACTATTGAAAAATGGGTGGAGGTAATTCAGTTTACTCTGGTTACCGGATACAAAAAGAGCTCCCTAGCTTAACAGCCCGAGAATGCTGAAAGCTTAATACCCCACTCAGAGACCCTGACTAACTGCATTAGCAGGCTAAGCTTAAAATAATGTAAAATAAATCGAAACAAGACTAGAAAGCTAAAAGAAACTCAAAATAAAACAAAAGTGCTGCTAAAGTATTGTTTGCTTCTGATGGCTAGCCCAGCACGGCCTCCATCTTCAATCAGATCATAGACAGAGGAATTCATAGACAGAGGATCATAGACTTGGAGGAATAGTTGCCTAAAGTCTTGGATCCTCAGTGATTTCCTCCACATTGTTTCCTTTCCTCCATGACAAAAGTCATAGAAACATAGAAACATAGACTTTGACGGCAGATAAGGACCACTTGGCCCACCCAGTCTGCCCATTTCTCTACCTACTGGATAAGCTGCAGATTCTAGTTAACCAACAGCCTATTTCCTGCTACCCCCCACTACAATTGCCTTGTGTCTGTCCCATGCATGTTTGAATTCCCCCACTGTTTTAGCCCCAGCAACCTCCCCAGGAAGGCAGTTTCACGCATCCACCACTCTCTCCGTGAAAAAAGATTTCCTCACATTACCCCTGAGCCTTCCCCCCTCTATCTTTAAATTGTGTCCCCTTGTTCTTACACATCTCTTTTTCTGAAAGATGCTACCCTCCTGGACTTTGTTGATTCCCTGGAGGTACTTGAACGTTTCTATCATGTCCCCCCTGTCCCTCCTTTCATCAAGGGTATACATATTAAGCTCTCTCATTCTCTCTTCATATGATTTCTGATGCAGACCCTGCACCATTTTAGTTGCCCTCCTCTGGACTGCTTCCATCCTGTCTATGACCTTGCGTAGATGAGATCTCCAAAACTGCACACAGTACTCCAGATGGGGTCTCACCAACTGTCTGTACAGAGGGATAACCACTTCCCTTTTTCTACTTGTGATGCCCCTTCCTATGCACCCTAGTATCCCTACTGACTTCTCACATTGCTTACCAACCTTTAGATCATCTGATATGACTACCCCCAAGTCCCGCTCCATTTTTGTTGTTGCTAGTACCTCCCCTGCTATTGTGTACTCTTCTCCTGGGTTTTTGTTTCCCAGGTGCATTACTTTGCACTTCTTTGCACTGAATCTAAGTTGCCATATGTCTGACCATTCCTCCAACCTTGCCAAGTCCCTTCTCAGCCTTTCTACCCCCTTGTGTATCAACTCTGTTACAGATCTTTGTATCATCTGCAAAGAGGCATACCTTTCCTTCCAGACCCTCTGCAATGTCACCTATAAAGATGTTAAAGAGGACTGGACCCAGTACTGAGTCATGAGGTACTCCACTAGTGACCCCCCTTTCTTCGGAATGTGTTCCACTCACTATTACCTTCTGTGTCCTGTTGTGCAGCCAGTTTGCAACCCAGGCTACCACCCTGGGACCCTCCCAGGCTGGCTAACTGATTATTAATCTTCTGTGTGGGACTGTGTCAAATGCCTTGCTAAAGTCTAGGTAGGCCATATCCACAGCCCCTCCCTGGTCTATTACTTTGGCCACCCAGTCAAAGAAATCTATTAGATTCATCTGACATGAAGTCATACCAATTCCACCATGGGTTGGGTCTGGATGGTGTCTCCATCTGTCAAATGCTAGTTCTTCATTCCTCTCTCCTTATTGGAAAGCATGTATGAATTTGTTAGTGCCCCTTTGGCTCTGACATTTTTTTTCAGAATTTATTACTATACATCCCTGAGGTACTTATAATCTAAGGGGCCTTGTTCTTGTAGGTGGTTCCTCCTTAAGAAGGTTCCTTTGCCACATTAGTGGTACCTCAGAAATGTGGTAGTCCTTTGCTGCGACTGAGATAGGAACAGCCAAATGTTGTGCTGCACAAGCATTCAGTCTACTTTGCATTATTCTACCTTCACAAACTTAAGTTGCCCATTGAATCAGCGAATAAAGAGACTATGCTGGTCATTCAGTGGGGCAGTGAAATATTCATTCTGCCCCCAGAAAAGATCCATGTTTCCTTGCTTCACCATTCTCCCATCCTCTTCAGTGCTTCTCTCTCCTTCTGGGGATTTATTACTATACTTCCCAAAGGTACCTTTTGTCTAAGAGGAACTTGTCCTGCACTACCTCTAAGGGAGAAATCTTCTTTAAGATGGTTCCATTGCCACATCAATTGTATTTAAAAAGGATGGTAGTCCCCTGCATGGACAAAGACTTGAATGGCCAAAGTTTACATTGCATAACCATTCAATCTACTTTGCATTACCCTACCTTCACATATTGTATTTAAACTGCCCATTGAACCAGTGACACCATTATGTTCTGGGCATAGGTATGAACCTATTAGGGAAAGGGAAAGGGAAAATTGTTTAACCAGGAAAGGCACACTAAGCAGAAGCTTGTTTCCAGGTGCGACCTGAGAGCACAAGGAAGTTAAGTGACTTGCTCAGGGTCACACAGTATGCAAGTGGGGGCTGTGGGATTCAAACCCAGGTCTCCAGGTTTGCAGCTCAGAGCCTTAAACCACTACGCTATACTGCTTCCTATTATCCACATCCCTACAGGTAGAGAACCCTTTTAAATGAGTACGTTTCCACAGTATACTTATTCATACCTGCTTATGAAGCAGAGGGTAGGCATGATGAATCTCCCTTTTTTCAACTTGAAACAGATCATAAAAGGTCCTGGTCTAGTTCATGTGTAAGCTAGTCTGGGTCTGGCCCTGGTTTCTGTTTCAATTTAGAACAGAATGAGAAAAACTATTTCGGTATTGTATTTGCTATATATGGAAAACCACAATGAATCATAGGAAATGTAGTTTTATTGTTTAGGGATCCTACTGCAGATTTATGCATCAGTGAACAACCCAGAGCATTCTGTTTGCTTCTGGTATAGTTCCACTGCAGTGGAAAAGGAAATGGAACCAGATGAGGACTGGGCGGTTCTCAACACAAATGGATCCAAGTAGAAAACAGGTATAGTTCTTTCTGACCTTAAATTACTGTTAGTATGTTTCTTACTTTTTGTAATTATCATGGCCCTCAAAAAGTGATGACAAGGCACTGGATGGGTAAGAAATCCTGAGCTTTAAAGACTGGCATGCTAAAGTGCTCGATGCCATCCATATGGAGAAAATCAAAGCCAGCATGAGTAGGATAGACAGCTTTATTGCTAAATGGGGAACACTGCTTGCTTTTATATGGCTTCAGTGGGCATAGCCTGTAGACGTCTTGCCATGACAGTAGAGAAAGGGAGTTTATTGTATAGAGAATGGACTTTTTAAATAGTGGAGGTGAGCGGAATCACTGTGTGTTCACTGCACTATTTTGTCCATTGGTCCAGTGGAACACGGCACTGTCCACTATGTCCAAGATGGCCACTGGAGTTCTCTGCGCATGAGCGATGACTCATGCATGCACTGAAATCTGGAGGCATGGTGGCACAGTCTACCATGTCCAAGATGGCCCTGGTGTCCAGTGTGTGCATGTGCTAAATACCCCATACATGCAGAGGGTCCGGTGGTCATCTTGGACATGGTGGTGGACAGTGCCATGTTCTCCATGACCTCAGCTGCAGCTGTACTGACTCTGACCAGAGTTTGTTTGCAGATGTGTTGAATCTAAATAGTTGGATAAAAATGAATTACCATGAAGGTATTGTGTGGAAATCGGCATGATATTCTCAGTAATTTATTCATATGAGTGTTAAATATTTAAATGCTTCCCTTCTGGAATGATATTATAAAAAACATATTGTATTGTGGCCCTTTTCTAATTAATGTCTTCATAATAAGTAAACTTGTTTTGTGGTCAGAAATGAAAGATATCAAGTAATGTATAAGTATACCATGAAAAGTCAAATACATTTGCATAATAAAACATGTTATTTTACCTGCCAACATTTCTACTAGTAACAGCATTAAAAAAGTGTGCAATTTTACCTGTAACCCAAACAAACAGAAGAGAAAAGAAATAAGTGCTTTAGTTGACTTGGGATTTGAACCCAGGCAGCTCTGAAATACCATTCTCTGCTGATGGATGTTTTTTTAAAGCCTCTAGCTTGCTATTCAGCTCCTCAGACAGTCGTTTCTGTTTCTACATCCAGCTATATATGAAGCCTTAACCCTTTCACCAACCCTTAACCTTTCACTAAAATACCACCAACAGCTTAATCTGGTTTAAAGTCAGTTGCAGTGTTGGGTAAGTTACTTTTCCTATTACTTTCTATTATGTTTGGAAACTTGTTCCAGGAAGCTCTGTGCAGTCACTAGCAAGGATGGTGAAGTACTAGAAAAAGTAATACACCTTACAATTATAGTTACTTATTTCTTTTTATACAAAAACAATACAAAAATAATAAATAACTATAACAGATTGCATTTTTTGAAAGTAATAGGTTAGTTACTAGTTACTTTCAAATAAATGTAATCAGTTACAGTTACGTATTTCTTTTGTATAAAAAGACACAAGTAATTATAACTGTAAGGTGTATTACTTTTTCCAGTACTTCTCCATCCTTGCTAGTGACTGCATCAGAGCTTTCTGGAACATGTTTCCAAAAGTAATAGAAAGTAATAAAAAAAGTAACTTACCCAACACTGGTCAGTTGGCATTCATCTGTATCCCCCTCCCCCCTGGGTCGTGCCTGAAAATAGGCAGAATTTGTCTAGTGCACTTACCCAGTCAACCAAAACTAACTAAACTAAACTAAAGTTTCCTGCTCTGCGGGGGAAAAAGCACCCCCCCCCCAGTTTTAGCAGTTGATGAGGTGGGGGAGCAGCTTTAGTACAAACCATTTAATTTCATTTATTTCCTTTCTGATGATGTGCAGGTCTGAAGGGATGCAGCTTTCCCCATACCTTCTTCTTTTGCTCGGCTACATTTGCAAAATACTCTATTAACCCACCCCCAAAGATTCTGATGCACCCACAGCCAATCTGCTCTCCAAGGATTAATAATTCTCTCTTGAGGAACTCAATCACCTACTGTAGTTTTCATTCAAGCCTGGGGATGGGGCAAGCACATCAGTAATGAATCCCCAGTAATGGAGTTAGGGAGAGGCATGACTGGAGGACATAGCACTTCCATTTTCTCAGTCAACAATACCGCTAGTACATATTTCTGTGTATGTTTGCCTCTTGTCTCCAAAGCATATCCTTCCCCTCCCTTTTCTTAATTCATGGTGCCATGCTGGATACTATTATTCACAAGTGTAATTATAGAAGGGCGTGGGGAACACACCTTCCCCTAGGACCTCAGCTTTTTCATACAGACCTATGCACAACAGTTCTGTAAATCTCACTGCCATGGGATTACAGTGCAGAGTGCCTGCACAAAGCGCCTGCTTCATTCCCTACAACACTGTGCGCCTTTACTCCTTTAAAGAGGACCTTCCCCAGTCACTTTGACTTTCATGCACTAATTACCCCTTCTTGCATTGATTCTGGAACTGTATTTCATTAATGTCTGTTCCAGTAAGTTTTTGCATTCTGAGCTGCTAAAAACTGCAGGGTGTACCAGAACTTCTAGAGCAAGCCTGGTGTTGCTGTAGGCCCAGGGTTGTACTGCAGACATCATTGTAGGCTGATCAAAATTTCACACAAAAACAAACTTACAGGCATTTAGATTTTGACATAATGCATTGCTAACAGGGTGTCTTGGGGAAGGGGAACACAGTATGTACACTGAGTACTGGTAGGTTTCCTTGCAACACTGTTGCAACTGCATTGACATTGAAACAGTGTGAGTCACTCCTCTATCCTACAGTGATGTCATCAGGAGCTAGCAGCCCAGTAAGCTGAACAGCAAAGGCAAGTGCAGCAGGGCCCAAAAACAAATCCAAATTATGGAAGGTAGAGTAACCCTTGGCCAGAAATAAATGCATACACCTTTTCAGGTCTAGTACTGCTTATGATGACTACAAGCTGTAACTTTTTGGACCATCAGGGAAGGTCCTCTTTAAAGAGAATTCAGCGCAGCTGACTCTCAGATCTTAAGTTACAGCTGCACATGCAAACAGCATCACACTATGCTTTCTGCCTCTCACGTGATTAATATGAAACAGAATGGCTGTTACTGAGCCATACCTGATACCTCTTCATTAGACTCACTTATCTGTCTCATGGGACAAGTATTCCCCAATCCCACTCCATCTTGATATCTGCAGGAGCAGGGATCTGTAGTAAACCATATCCTTATCACAGTCTCTGGAACCCTTTCAGGATATCAGCAGTGAAATTAGACCAGAACACAAAATGGAATTATCAGTACAAAAAATTTTCAATTTATTTACATTGTCCTAAAAAAACAATCAGACTGTTAACACATGCACAAAATATGGACAGTACAATGTAGACTCCGAGAGAGGAACCCCGTATTGTGGGTTTTGCACTAGCTGCCTGCAAGGCAGAAGATCGACTGCAAGGTTCTTTTGCTACTTTTAAAGCCCTGATTGACCAGGGCCCCTCACCTCTGTAAGTTCTGGAACCCCTATGCACCAGGGAGAGTGACTCATGATGGACAGGAGATTCTGATTACTCACTCTTCTCGACTGAAATCTGCCAGTGACTGGGTGCTCTCAGTCACTGCCACTGGCCTTTGGAACTTCCTTCTGAAAGAGATCTGTGTGATCAGTGCCCTGTTAAGTTTCAAGAGGCTACTTTAAATTTATTTATATAATCAGCTATATGGGGGTGTTTTTTCATTTCTTCAGTTATTGTTATTAAAACAATAATACACACCAGAGTGTGGTACATAAGATAGCATGATGACTCATACACCCAAGAACTGACAGTATCCCATGATATGACATAACCCTGGAGTGTATTACTGCTATTATTCAACAACGAAAAAAGGACATGAAACAGTCACAATTTTCAATTCAGTAGAATTTATTTGAGAAAAAAAATAGTCCTAACTTTAACTTTATGTTAGCAAGTTAAAGACTTTACCTTAAGAATGCCTGGCATGCTGTGATTCTCACCCATTTAAGGTAAGCTTCTCTGAAGAGAATGGCAGTGTAGTGATTATTTATGTTATGAGGTATGTGACTGGAACTTTTTTTAACTATTTTCTATGTCTGGGGGTTTATAATGACTGTCAGTCACTCAAGTTTCTTTATACCTCAAGACTGTTATATATGTAATTTATTACACCCATATCTGTGGTAGCCTGTCTCCGTTTTGCCATTTTCTGGTCCACTGAGCCCTGGAAGAGTGCCGTATATAGATAAACTACTACTACTACTACCAAAAGAAAATCAAAGGGGAGAGGCAATATTTGCAGGGGTCTTGATAGTGTTCCATCCCAGCACCTGGAGTGTCATAGTCCTACTGCCCAGTGCAAAAGTTAAGCACATATCCTCCTTAACACCTCAGTTCATCTGTCCTGCACCTTCTCAAAAAGGAATCCATTATAACTCAATGTCATTAATAAACTTTTGGAGCTGGTGCATCAGGCACTCAACTGTTATCCAATACTCACTATTCCCAGCTGAAGGGAACATTGGAAGAGTCACTATTAACTCCCTGGGGATTGGTCTCAGAGTTTTCAATGATCCAGTTGTCTTAGGCATGTGGCTTGAACACAAGTCACTAGAGTGCCAAGTGATCACCTCTGAGTGGGCACCACAAAACTAGCCTTAAGTAAAAGTCAGGGTTGGCTGTGTCTCAAACAGCAGTAGATTCTGTGCTTATAGCATTTGTATATTAGATTTCTTTTACAATTAAATTTAGGTAGTCACCCGATTGCCCAGTGGGTGTACAATGCAGGTGTCCTGAGTTTGGGAGTGAACTATTGGGAGCTCGATCAGAGTGGTCCTGAGCCACTCAGAGAGGGAGGCACCCAACAACCAGCGCAGCAGTACCCCTTGCAGTGGAGCATGGGCTTTCTCCTCCAAGAGAGGTGGCCCATGCCTTGTGTGCACTGTGGTGTACCAGGCCATCAAGCAGATGTGTTAGCACCAGGGAGAGTCTTGGGAATGGGGTAAAATACAAAAAAAAGTACAAGTACTATCCAGGCTGAATGAAAATACTGGCACTGTTGCAAATTGCCCCATGTGGATCCCTATCAGCCTTGATGAAGAGGGGAGTGGCAGATCGGACTGGGAGGTTGCCTGAAGCAGGGTGAAGGTGGTGGACTGGTGACCAAACCGCACAAGAAAAAACATTTAGATAAAAGGCAGTTTTTCTAACCTACATAGCATTAGATGACCCACTATATGGGACAGGAAAATACATGTTTTTGGTTTTCAAATAGTGCAACCAAGCTTTTTTGAGGGGATGGGGTTAACACACAAATTTAAATGTCAGTTGTGCCTTTACACATCATCCTTCTTCAGGGCACTTTTTTTTTATCAAAATGTAAGACACAGAACAAATGTTCCTTTAGGAATGACCCAGCCAGATGTTGGGCTGTTATTAATGGTTGTGTTCTGCTCTGTTTCAGTTCCGCTCCTGTATGATGAAGCTAATTTTCTGTGGCAAGAGTCCCTTTGGAGATGAAGATGATGCTTCCTCTGCATCCCAGTCCACTCAGGTCTCTTCGGTCTCCTCCAGCCAGGTTGCTCCGGCATAGCATGCATGTTTGAGTCCCATTCCAGAAAGAAAGCACAATGAGGAGGGGGGATGAAGCAGTTAGGAACGGACTGATGTCACACACCAGAAACACTGCAATGCTAGTGGTTAGATTAACACCCTGAGAGAGGATTTGGGATGTCTTTTGATGCTGTTGACCACAATAGCACCATGGCCTCTGACATAAATGCCAGCAGGATGGAAGTGTCAAACACTGGATAGACTGAGAGTTCCCAGGACCCACAGTGCAAGGAACGACACATTGGTGAAATGGAAAAACAATTCCTGCAGACACTGACTACTTTTGGTACAGGAACTATAATCTCGGAGAGTCTAGGACCATGTCATCCCATGACATTTGGTAGTTATGCATGTAATTTGATGCACTTCTATGCATTTTTAATTATACATTACTGCACCAGCAGCAGTCTTCTCCAAACTTTATTTACCAGAAGAAAGAGACACTCTGAGAACTGAGTTCCTGTGAGATTTGACCAATTTATACCACTGGTTTAACCTAGTTAATTTTTCTCTCCCCTGTCCCCTACCCTGATGATCACAGACCCCATGTCTGCATTCTTCCTCCAGTCAGGAGGACAGTTGAGTGACTTCCTTCACAGCTAAAGCCAGTGTCGTTCTATGATTGACTGGCAGGGTTTGCAGGAGTGCAAGGAGGCCAAAACCCTTCTTTTCTGGGAGCCATGCACATCACCTCCACTGGGGACTTGGTGAAAACTGGACTGCAGGAACCAAACTGAACCAGATCAGTAAAATCCGGACCAGTGGGACCAGCCATACAGACAGCAAGTTGCTCAGATTTTGTTTTTCCAGACAGTCTGGCTGGACAGACTGGCCTGTGTTTTATTGATCTGGTCCAGTCCGGTTCTGGTGATCCAATTTTTACCAAGTCCTGGGCATGGTGAAAACTGGACCACTGGAATTGGACCTGACAAAATTGTTTAAAGCCAGACCAGCAAAATTCACACAACTTGTGCCCTTGGGCTGTCCTGTCAGACCAACCAGTCCATATTTTCCAATATCATCCAGCTCCAGTGGTTTGGTTTTCACCTATACCTCTGTCAATGCAATATGGCCCCTCTGTAGGATTCTGGGCCTTGTACATGAACCCAGCCTCCCAGATGGCAGCTCAAAACAGTGCCACGATGTCACTGAACCTGCGATTTTATGGTAACACTTAACTTTAAGTGTCCTTAACTACACTGCAGTTAACAGTGAAACTACACTGTAACTGCATTATAATTGCAGTGTAGTTACAGGCAACAAACATAAAGCTACAGTGTAATTACTCAACTGCATGTGACTACCTACCCTGTAGTTACATTGAAACTGACACTTCAAATAAAGTGTGACTGGTTTTATTGTTAAACTATGTCAGGTTTTGCCTCTAAAATAGTTTAAGGCATCAGCCAGTGATTGTTTGGTTTGTTTTTCAAGTGGAAGGTTCAGCTACACAAACATCAATTTTCCCATGGCCTACCACAGATAATCCTCTTTATCAATGTTTCTAAACTACATGCTACTCATTGGTATAGACTGTCTGGTTATACCACCCCACCATGAGAGGGCTGCCATTAGCTTCCTGTTTCCCCTGTCTATATTCTTCCAGTGCATATCATCTCATCATGATGTCATCGCAGGGTAAAGCAGAAAGCTACCGCCAGCTCTCATGGTGGGGTGTGTACATGTAGACAATCAAAGAATATAGTATTTAGTAAGCAGCAAAAAAAAAAAAAAAATTTGTGGCAATGACCCTTCCCCTTTAAAGAAGGTTCCCAAATCAAGAAAGCATGCTATATCTTGTGCTATACACATATTTAAATTAATTTGATTTTTGTTGCATGCACTGAGGTGGGAAGTTTCTGGTTCTAATTAGACTCCAAAACATTTTCTAACAATGTCTTGTTCATAAACTAAGTGATTTGCATTATTAATATTTCCCTGTTAAGGGTATGCAAGTTATGTGCAGATTACTCATTAGTATTTAAAACTATTCATTTGAGATGGAACGAATAGTACTTTTTAGTATTCGACCGAATACCAAATAATTAATGACAGCATTTGCCGATTAATGAACATGAATACGTATAGTGAATGACGACACAAGGCTTATAGTCTTTATTACTTTCATTTTTATTTTGTTTCCATTTACTTTTTATTTAAAGAGCAACTGCCATGATTTTTTTGTACTGGGCAGACAACTCATACTAAGGAGTTGCCTGCCTGAGAAGCAAATTTAGCCCCAAATAACTTTTTTTATTCAGTAATTAATCAACTACTTACATTAGTATACCTGGCTCATAGCTTCTGACTACTGGCAGTGGCTGCTGGGTGCTGCAGCTCCAACCCTAAAAATTGCAGTTTGATGAAGTGCAGTAGGAAATGGAGCTGCAAGTGTACTACATATAGAATAATGAAATTGGGGGGGGGGGGGCTCTCTAAACATGATGACAGTTTCCTTACTTCCATTTATACATGTATGGGGCTAGTACAGTATATGATGCATACTATAGCCTCATACATGTATGTATAACTGGAAGCAAAGAACCTGTCAGCATATTTAGAGTGCCCCTACCTCAATATCATTAGTTTATATATAGCACACCTCCAGCCCCATTCCTTACTTCATGTCATCAAACTGCAGTTTTTTAGAGGCGGGGCTAACGTGCTCAGTGGCTGCTTGGCTCATAGTCGGAAGCTACAAGTCAGGTATACTGTTGTAAGTAGTTGATTAACTACTGAATAAAAAACTTCCATCTTAGGTAAATTAGCTACACAGTATGAGCTGCCTGCCAGAATGTGGCAGTTGCTCTTTAAAGGGACACTGTCGACCCCCTTGGGCTTCAAATTGTCCCTAGATTAAGAAACATGTTATGTTGCTCACGTTCTGTAGAGAATAGTGCTGTAGCTGGTAGTTACAGTCTAATTAATTTTTTTCACTTTAAAGTAAAACAAACCAAAAAAAAAAACAACAGACTGCCCACCATACTGGTGTTACCACACAAAAACATGTTTGTTTATATTCTTTGATCAACTTTACTGCTTCTTTCCTGGATTTGGGAATGCCCCCAATACAGTCGAGCTACTCATGATGCTGCAGGAAGAGAAGATACTATTGCAGCATGGGTGACTACACTGTTTGGGGTGTTTCTTATGCTCAGGATGTATTTAATAAGAGTAGATCAAGGATTTGAAGCAAAACAGGGCTGGGTGCAATTGCATCATGCCCATGCATTTCAGTTCTGCTAAGAAAGGAAGCATTAAGTATATCAAACAACCAACAGCTTCAATGCATTTTAGAGATGGTAAGCAATCATAAAATGTTGGTTTTCAACTGGATATAGTGTCCCTTTACGGCATGTTAAGCCATAATTTAAAATCAAAATGAGGTAGTCTGGTAGTGACAGGCAGTGACAGTCACTGTGCAAAATTACAAGTGGCATTTCATATTTCGTAGATTCAACTTGTGCAAAAATAGCAATTATCAGCTTTTTGATGGTGGGGACATATTATGGACCAAATAAAGGTGGTGGGATGCTTGCCCTAAATGCAAAAAATGACTGTCATTCAGACTGGTTTCAGTTAGATATTCGACAGAACACAAATAGTTTGGGTTGGCCACTATTCAGGTACAAAGCAAATACGAAGTGAATACTCGTTCCATCCCTTCATTTCAAGCTGTGTTTTTTTACTAGGTGAAGCCCTTTTTGTTTCCAAATTTGAGAACTGAACTGGTTCTAAACAGGTATTTTAAAGTCAGTTTTGCCTGTCCATATTTAAAACAAACCCTTTTGCCCTC
Source organism: Neoceratodus forsteri (assembly GCA_016271365.2). Lineage (NCBI taxonomy): Eukaryota > Metazoa > Chordata > Ceratodontiformes > Ceratodontidae > Neoceratodus > Neoceratodus forsteri. Next base: position 429,452,731 of record CM028138.1, read on the forward strand.
ATGGTCTCTTGCCAGCCTGGTAATCTTTGTTTTGGAAAGCAAAAGCTCCACTTCTTTCTAAGTATTGTATGATCTTTGATTACGAAAAGCACTTTGAGCTCAAGAAAAGCACTATATTCAGTAAATAAAATTCCATCCATCCACCCATCTATATAGCTAGTTAGCTATCTATCTATCTATCTATCTATCTATCTATCTATCTATCTATCTATCTATCTACATGCCTACCTACAGTTTCTAGCTCTATTTGTCTTTATCTATCTATACATCTTAACCTCCAACAATTGGAAACTCACTTTTTAAATACTGTACTTGCCTCTGATGTCCTTACTTGCCCACCTAAATATTTCATATGCGATTCATCCTCTGGAGCCAGCATATCCTAATGGTAAGAGTAGGGGGCCATGAACCACGGTATCTGGGTTTGACTCCCACAAAAGCAAACATTTTTACATTTTTGCTTCATCTTCAAACTCCTGCACTTGCTAAGTCCCAAAAGCAGCGTCTCTAACCATTCAGCTACAGTGCACCAACCCCCACCTTGGAAAATAGAGTGCTCATTTGTATTTCTTTACTTGCTGTCCAATTAACCTCCACTAGAGGTCTCTATTATAAGTTACTGTTTCTCAGCACTGTCTGTGACTGCTTATTCAAAGCTTTCACCACAGCTAGGTGAGGAGGGTGGCAAGTGGGTGAACATGGTCTCCAAGCCAGGGAACCCAATAGGCCCTCTCCCAAATCAGTCAGGAGGGATCAAGGGACTATACAAATAGGGTTGGCATGAGGTGGTCGAACAGGGAGAGGAGGGTGGAGAAGTACTATAGGGTGATCTTCTTGAATGTAAGGAGCCTGGGAAATAAGGCAGCTGAGTTGCGAGGCTCGATGGCAGAGGAAGGGTGGACATAGCTGCCATCAGCAAAACTCAGGCCACCCAACACCAGGACTGGGTCCTGATGATCCCAGGGTACAGGCTGTACAGGAGAGACAGAGACAATGGCAAGGGAGGTGAGGTGGCAATGTATGTTAGGGAGGGGATACTGTTTAGCAGGGAGGAGGGAGAGGAGTGCAGAGCAGAAACATTATGGCTACAGATCCAGGACTCGAAGGGCAGGAGGGTTAGGTTGGAGGTGGTGTAGTAGATCACATTTTAAATGGAGGACACATACAGGGAATTAGCAGTGCAGATAATGAGGGTCAGTGGAAAGGGTAACACTGTGATTGTAGGGACTTCAATCTGCCTGCGTGAACTGGAGCACTCCAGCCACCTTAAGTGCCAGGGAACAGGTCATCCTGGAGGCTTTCTAGGACAGCTTCCTGGTGCAGATGGTAAGGGAGCCTCCATTCTGGACCTAGTACTGACTAATGAGGAGCTTGTCAGGATCTAGGGTTTGAGGATTTGCTGGCAGGGAGTGATCACCATACAGTGTGGTTCTCACTTAGTATAGGGAAGGAGGCGTACAAAACCAAGCCTAAGGTATTGGACTTCAGGCTGGCTGACTTTGGCAGGTTGAGGGACATAATGGAAGAGCACCTAACCAGCATCTACCCATATATGGACGCTAACCAGAAGTGGAACATTATCAAACTCGGCCTAGCAGAGGGAGAAAAGGATTTCTTCTAGTACATAAGGGAGAGAAGGAACTGCAAAGATCAAATTATAAGAATCAGGAAAGGTGAAGGGTGAGCAGAAAAAGGGGAAGACCAGGCAGAAGCGCTCAATGAGTACTTCTGCTCTGTGTTTACCAGGGAGAAGCATGGGCCAGTGCCACAGGGGATGGGGAGTGGGGGTGGGCATGAGGGGTTGCAAGTTTGACGGTTGGGGAAATCCTGGTGTGCAGGGTACTGGAAGGCCTAAGGGCCATGTGAGTAGATAAAGTGACTAGACCAGACGGCATACACCCAGAGTTCTGAAGGAGTTGGCAGAGATACTGTCAGAGCCACTGGTAGACCTGTCCAATACCTCTTTAGGAACTGGATGCATGCCCCAGGACTGGAGGATGGCAAATGTGGTGCCCCTGCACAAGAGTGGACCCAAGGATGAACCTGGCAACTATAGGCCGGTTAGTCTTACATCCATTGTGGGAAAGCTGATGGAGACTATCCTAAAGGAAAGGCTGGTAACCTTTCTTGAAGTGAATGGTTTCAAGGACAACAGGCAGCATAGGTTTATCTCTGGCAGATCCTGTCAGACCAGCCTGGTGGACTTTTTATAACAGGGTGACTAGGGTGCTCAACAAGCGCTAAGCAGTGGATGTCCTGTATCTTGATTCCAGTAAGGCCTTTAATTCAGTGCCACATGGGAGGCTAATTAGCAAGTTGACATACCACGGGGTAGGGGAGAAAATGGTGGACTGGGTCAGTAACTGGCTGCAGGACAGGCAGCAGAGGGCTGGGGGGTATACTGGGATGTATAGGGAGAGGCATCAGCAGCAGAAAATAGGAAGTTGTTATCCCTCTGTACAGACAGTTGGTGAGACCCCATCTGGAGTACTGTGTCCAGTTCTGGAGACCTCATCTCCACAAGGACATAGACAGGATAGAGGTAGTCCAGAGGAGGGCAACTAAAATGGTGCAGGGTCTGCAAGAGAAGCTGTATGAGGAGAGACTAAAGGAGCTTAATATACCCTTGAGGAAAGAAGGAGAGGGGACATGATAGAAACTTTTAAGTACCTCAGTGGAATCAACAAAGTCCAAGAGGGTAGCATCTTTCAGAAAAGAGACTTACAAGAACAAGGGACACAATTTAAAGATAGAAGGAGGGCAGTTCAGGGCAATGTGAGGAAGTATTATTTCACAGAGAGGTAGTGGATGCATGGAACAGCCTTCCTGAGGTTGTGGGGTCTAAAACTGTGGGACATTTCAAGAATACATGGGACAGACATAAGGCAATTCTTGTGGGGGTAGGAAGAAATAGGCTGTTGGTTAACTAGAATCTGCGGCCTTATCCTGTAGAGTAGAAATGGGCAGATTAGATGGGCCTAAGCGGTCCTTATCTGCCATCAAAGTCTATGTTTCTATGTTTCAGAGGGTAGTTGTAGGGTGGGGACCCTCAACTCAAAGAACTGTAACCAACGAGTACAACAAGGTTCAGTACTGGGCCCAGTGCTGTTTGGCATTTTATTGCTGATATCTCACAGGGGATCAAGAATAAGATCAGCCTTTTTGCAGATGACATGAAGATTGGTGCAATGGTGGATGATACAGAGGGGTAGCAGGGCCTACAGGGTGATCTGGCTAAACTGAAGCACTGGTCAGACACATGGCAGCTGGAGATCAACATGAAGAAGTGCAAGGTCATGTACTTGGGAGCAAGAAACCCAAGGAATTGTTATTAGTTGGGGGGAAGTACAGTTAATCACCTCAGAGGAGGAGAAGGATCTTGGGGTGATAATAACAAGGCAAATGAACCACTCAGCACAGTGCAGGAGAGTAGCAGCAAAGGCAAATAGGATGATGGGGTGCATAGCTAGGGGAATCACCTCCAGGAGAGGGGAGGTCATCCTGCCACTGTACAGGTCTTTGGTGAGGCCTCACCTGGAATACTACATGCAGTTCTGGCACCCCTACATAAAGAAGGATATCAAATTGCTGGAGGGTGTCCAGAGCACAGCAACCAGGATGATCCTCAGACTGAAGGATAAACCATACGAGGAAAGACTGAGGGAGCTCTGTATCCTGTGACATAGGCGACCATGATTGGGCACCTACAAAAATGGTGACTCAGTTGTGGCACATGTCAACAGGGCTACCTACCAGGGAAGGCGACTGGATGGGGGGGGTTTGCGCATATAGCGACAGGATGTTGCTACATGTATACACGTCGGGGGGAGCAAGCACACTCAGCGAGGAGCGGGAGGGGAGAGATGGTTTGTGAGGGGTGGTGCCACAGTGAGCTGCTGAGCTGGCCCCATAACATGATGGGTGGGTTCAGGGCTGGGGTTCTGAGGGTGCATGGTTCGGGTCCAGGCACAGGTATGTTTTGTTGCGCCTGGCCTGAATTTTTTTTGTACAGTTTTGCACCCCACCCCCAACATGCACCCCCCTGGAGTTGAGAATCCTTTAGTAGGGGGATGCAGGGGTGCAGACCCCCTCATAAAATGAAAAATCCAAGTCCCCAGCACCCTTTTGCTGTGTGCGGGGGTACATCACAAAACTGATTTTCGATGTACCATCCCTCTTTCGATGACCACCCGTTCACGATCGCCATTATGACATAGAACCAAGGAGCTCAACATGTACTCCTGGAGGAACTAAGGAATAGTGGGGACATGATCAAATCCTTCAAGTATATGTAAGCCTTAAATAAGGCTGGTACAGAAGGTATTTTTAGACTAAAGGAAGGAGAGTCACTAAGGGACACAGTCTGAAATTGGAGGGTGGTAGATTTAGAGAGAAATGAGAAGGCGTGTTTCACGGAGAGGTGGTGACAGTGTGGAATGCATTGCCAGAGGAGGTGATATCATTGAAGATGGTGGGCAGTTTAAGAAGGGATGGGACAAGGTCAGGGGAAGGTCACCAATGGTACAGTGTGGGAAGGAGTTACCAAGCAAGGGTGGAAATGTGGATATGTGGGTGTGGGAGGGAGGGGTAGTTGCAGTGTAATGGACTGCTAGTTGCATACTTGAGCAGATTAGATAGACCATATGGCCTGTATATGCTGGCAGTTTTCTTATGTTCATATGTTGATGTTTCCCTTTTTAGGGCAAAACATCCCCATAGCCTCATCATTATTGTTGCGTCAGTTCCTTCCACGTGGGAAAATACACCTTCCCCCTTGCTGGGAATTAAACCTGGGATCCTAACCCTTGAAGGCATCATCTTGACCCAAACCATTTAACTAAAGGGAAAATTCCCCTTAGCTGGGAGGTTTGAGTTCTCCTCTGACATCATGTACTTACTGTGCCATGGACAATAATAGAGAACTCTGTTTGCTGTTACAGTTAGCATTGCTTTGGACTGCTGTTCACAGGTTTCACTACTAAATGGCATTGCTTTCTACTGACTGCCTTTCTCATGCATAGCATAATCTGTAGCAGTGTGCATTTGAAATAGGACATCTACATTGAAGTGAGTCAAGTGTAAGAGAGAATAGCTCTTAAAGTAGCATGTTCTCACAGTACATTGACATTGGATCAGTGGTGGTAGTAAACTGATCTTGGGTCAGTGGTCGGGGCATAAATATACAATCTACTTGCAGCCATTGCACACAGAAAGGAAAACCAATATGGCTGATGTCTGATTTTGTTTCTATAGCTGTTACTGGACTGGCTTTCACAGATGGTAGTGCTGCTATGCCTGTGCAGCATTTTGGACTAGATTTCACAGAAAGTGCAATACAAATGCAGGGTCTGTCCATCAACAAAAGGTGTGCCCTCTTTGGTCCATTCCTATGTGTACCTACAATATGCTACCCAATAATGGAACTATATTTTGTAAAGGGAAGTGTCCAATCACAAATGTTGTAAATTGTAAACATCACACTGTTTTCTTTTGTCACGATCATGATTATAGCACAACTGTAAACTGTAGCCATGTGTGTTATTTCAATAAATAAAAGGTAGATGCATCTATCTGTGATTTCCAAACCAGAGTAGTAGTTATTGTGTCTGGAGTATAATTTAAAGGTGCACTATGACACCAATGGGGCAGTGTCAGCATGGTTAAGCATGGTTCCCTCCCGTTTTGCAGCCAAATGGATAGTCCAGATAACAGCTGTCCATATTCTTATCAGAGGATCACTGAAAGTCCCATGTTTTGTGTTCCACTGCCGTACTTTCTTGCCCTGGAAGTTGGAGACCATTGTGCCAGGTGAAGAAGTAGAGTAAAAGGAACAGCTGGCTTTTATTTGGAGAACATTTGTCTGCCTAATGGATTTCACAGCTTGAGATCAGGAGATGAGCAGTCCCCCATATGTGATGCAACCACAGGGGACTATTCTAGAGGGGTATCGGCAGTGCAAGCTTCCCCACACTCTGTCCAGCCAATGTGCCACAAACCTGTCATGTAGTGACTGGCTTAAGAGGGTGAAAGTGTAGCTCAGACTCCAAGCCTGTTCCCTCCTTGCTCTTTCATGTGAGACTGCAAGAAAACATTACTTACCATAGTAATCTTGTTTCTTCCAAGGAAATCTTACTGTATTCTGACAATATGTAGACTACCCAAGCAGTACCTTTGGAGGTGGGCAGAGAACCTATTTAGGGAACAGACTCTGCAGTACTGCTGTGCCAAACCTGGCATCACTTTTGGCCTGGATATAAAAGCAGTAGTGCTTGGTAAAGTGTGGACAGTTTACAGGTAGCTGCTATGCAGATTTCAACAGGAGCAGCTGCTATGGAAGCAACTGTTCCCCTGGTGAAATGAGCCCTGAGACCGCCAGAGGCTTTTGCCCACCTTACTGTAGGAAAACTGAATGAAGGCAATAATCCACCATGCAATTGACCTTTTGTAGCTGGTTTACCTTTTCCACTTTACCCATAGATCAGGAAAAGCTGAGTATTGTCCTGCTTGTGGCTCTTTGTGTGGTCCAGGTAGTAGCTGAAAGCTCTTTTAACATCCAGGCTATGCAGTCTACTTTCCCCTGAAGTGGAATGGTCAGTGAAAAGGACTGGCAGTGTAATGGACTGATTGAGATGAAAGTCAGATACCACCTTAGGAGGAAACTTCTTATTAGTCCTAAGGACAGCCTTGTCCCTATGGAATGCAATGTAGTCAGGCTCTGTGGACAGGGCCTGGAGCTCACTAATCCTCCTGGAAGAGGTGATTGCCACCAGGAACACTGTTTTCCAGGTTACATACTCAAGATCAGTAGAGGATGTGGGCTCGAAAGGAGGCTACATGAGCTGGGTAATACATATATTAAGATCCCACACTGGTGTAGGGTCCTCATGTGGGAGACGCAGATGCAACAGACCTTTGAAAACATTTCTGAATACTGGGTTCAAAGCCAGGGATGAGTTCCTACCTACCGATAAGTAAGCAGAGACAGCTGCCAGGTGCACCTTAAGAGTAGATGGTCTCAGGCCAAGAGAATGAAGGTGGGTCAAATAATCCAGAAAAGCTGGCAAACCCACCTCACTGTGATTTATGTCTCTTGTCTGACACCAGATGGAAAACCTTTTCCACTTAGATGTGTAGGTCTTCCTGGTGGAAGACTTTCTAGAGACCCTGAGGACCTCCCGACTCCTTCTGAGAGGTGCAAGTTGGCATACTCTAAGTCCTCAAGAGCCAGGCTTTGAGCCTAAGGGACTGGAAGTTGGGATATAGGATCCTGCCCTGAGAAGATGTCAGTAGGTTGTGCCTCCTGGGGAGGCTGACTGGTTCAACTACTAACACGGAGAGAGAATAAGGGAATACCAGGGCTGCCTGGCCTTGTCTGGGACAATGAGGATAATTGTTGCTGGCTGACATCTGAGCTTGATTCAGTACCCTTAGCAACAATGGAAAGGGAGGGAATGCCTAAAGGAACGTCCCTGTCCAATCCAGTAGCAGTACATCCAGTGGGATTGTACCCCTCATAGGAGGTCTGCAGTAGAACTGAGGTAGCTGATAGTTGTCTGGGGCTGTGAAGAGGTCCACCTCTGTAGTGCCCCATCTTCTGAAAACAACCTAAAGGACCTGCTTGTTGAGTGACCACTCATGGTGGTTCTGGTTGATTCTGCTGAGGTATCTGCCAGGACATTGTCCTTCCCTGGAAGGTGGACTGTAGAAGAGATCTCAGGAGTTTGCCAGACTCCAAATTTTCATGTCCTCTGTGCACAGTGGAGTTGACTTTGTGCCTCCCTGTTTGTTTATGTAGTACATAGTGGTTGTGTTGTCTGTCCTGACCTGCACCACCTGGCCTTGTAGCATGTTGGTGAAAACTGGATGCACTAACTAATCAGTCCCAATCCAGCCAACCTCGGTAAAAAGGATAGGAAAAACTTGAGGCAGTAGCTCACTACCAATAAGGCTTCTAAACAGTATAGACAATTGGTAGAAATCAAGCCACTCGCCAAATGTGTAAAATGTTTATATAATTATTTATTAAATTATTTTCCTTTTGTCTTCTGAATTCACAAATTACATTGATTTAGTATCAACATATTTCTTTAACTTTTCAGACACTGTCCTTCAGTAAGATTGTACTGTATCATAATTTCATTCCAACTTCTTTCTTTTTGTCTTATTATAGTTTCATGTTCAAATCCCCATGCCTGTCTATGTACTCACAAAGGTATCCTTTTCAATTTCTGTCTGTGTACTTGCAAAGGTATCCCTTTTAATTTTTCATAGAATTATTCTTGTTTTCTCAAATATCACAGATGCACCAACTCCTGTCTCTGTTGCTTGTAATGGAGTGTAAAAGACTGGATGCCCAGGAGGACTGCTCTGAGCTCCAGCAGATTTATGTGTAACAATGACTCCTGCTTGAGCCTTGTGCCATGAGCAGTGTGCTTCCCCAGGTGTGCTCCGCCAGGTGTGCTTCCCCAGGTGTGCTCCCCCAGGTGTGCTCCCCAGGTGTGCTTCCCAGGTGGCTTCCCATCCCAGGAGGGAGGCATCTGTGGTTAGCACCAATGAGGGATTTTTCTGCATGAATGGTATGCCCTGTCTGAGGTTGTCCTTCCCCTGCCACCACTGTAGTGCCTGAAGGAGAGTTCCTGTAAATGGCACTAGCTTTGACGACAAATCACTGTTTTGATGCCAGTGTGACCTGAGATGAGACTGAATGTCTCTAATTTTGAACCTGACCCTTGACACTGATGCTGTTGATGCTGCTATATGGCTCAGCAACTGTAGAAAAATGCCTTGCTGGCCTTGGGTTGTGCAGCTTGAAAGAGGTGGCTAGCTGCACCAAGCTGTCCACTCTTTCCTGTAAAAGGATTGCTCTTCCCTTTACAGTGTCCAACTCAGCTCCTATGAACTCCAGGAGCTCAACTGGTTCTAGCACTGACATTTTCAGGTTCACTAGGAACCCTAAGGATTGCAGAGTATCCTGGGTGACTGCCAGAGCAACCCTGACCTGATAAGGTGATTGACCTATGACTAGCCAGTCATCCAGGTAGGGAACTACTGCTACCCCCTGCCTCCTTAGGTCTGCTATGGCCATGGTCACACTCGTTGTGAACAACCTCTAGTAGAATTCTGTCCGAAGGGCATTGTCCTGAACTGATAATGGCCTAATGGCAATCTGAATCTGAGATACTTTCTGTGGGATTGCCTGATGGGGATGTGGAAATAAACATCCTTTAGGTCCAGAGATGCTGACTAATCTCCCTATCTTAGTGTTGGGAGGATGGTTGCCAGAGTCACCATTTTGAACTTTGGTTTTAACAAATGTCTGTTTAGATGTCTGAGATCCAGTATGGTTGTCACTCCCCAGTTTTCTTTGTTGTGAGAAATATCTTGAGTACAGGCCTTTTCCCCCTTTGTGCCAAGGGGACTGGCTCTACTGCCCTTTGTGACAGAAGGTTGGATATTTCCTCCTCAAACAGAGCTGTTTCTGATGGGGTAGAAGGTCTGAAAACCCTTGCCCTCAGCTTTGGCATGATCTTGAAGCGGAGAGTAAGACCCTGGCCAACTACCTCCAGGACCCACTTGTTTGTGGTGATGGTTTCCCACTCCTGGAGATAGTGGGCCAGCCTGCCCCTACCAGGGTTAGGGAGGCAAGGCAAGGCAATTTTTATTTATAGGGTGCCCATTCCCAGAGGCTCTGTGTGTCTAACAGACATAAAAAAAAACAGAACAAACATTAAAATGCAATAAAAAATTTACAAAAATAGCAGAACAGAAATATACAATTTACAGCTCAGCATCTTTAAAAGAAAAAGCTTCAGGTTTGCCAAAAGGATGAACCAGACAAGAAGGATGGAATTAGCAATCTGCTAAGGCCAGGCCAAAAAAGTGGGCCTTCAGCCTCAACTTAAACACCTTGATCGAGGGGGCCTCCCAGACTGCAGGTGGAAGTGAGTTCCACAGGGTCGGCCCATAGACACTAAAGCTTGGTCTCTTGATGTCCTGAGTCAAACCCCGGGAACGGCCAGGAGGCCTCTCAAAGAAGACCAGAGGGAGCGAACAGGGGTCACCAGTGTCAGGGGCTCTAACAGGTAACCAGGACCCAGTCCATATAGGGCCTTATAAGTAAGTAAACCCACCTTGAAAAGGACTCTCCACCTGACAGGCAGCCAGTACAGGGCATACTGGACTGGGGTTACATGACTGGACCTCGAAAGGTCCGTCAGCAACAGGACCACTACGTTCTGAACCAGCTGCAGTCTAACATACTAAAGTGCCAGCAGAATAGGCCTAATGGTCTTCGAGTCTGTTTCGATTGGTCAGTCTTCTCATCCTGGTGCTGACCTGTTGCCCTCGCCTTTCTCTGGCTTCTCCTTCCCAGTTCTGGATATTCTTGCTGCTTTGGATTTTGCTTCCAGAACCCTTCCCTGTATCTGTCCCAGCCCTCTTGAACCCCTCCACCGTCTCTGCCTCCACCAGCCCCTAGGCAGTGCATTCCATGGCTCCACCACCCTCTCAGTGAAGTAGCACCTCCTCCTTTCTCCCTGAATCTTCCCCTCCAGCTTCCACCCATGCCTCTAGTGGCCCCTCCTCCTTCCTTCGAAGCACCCTGACTGTTCCTCCCTATTTACCCTCTTCATGTACTTGAAGACCTCTATCATGTCCCCCGGTCCCTCTCTCTTCCAATGTGTACATATTTAGCTCTTCAAGCCTCTCCTCATAGGTCCTGTCCCCCAAGCCCCAAATCATTTTGGTTGCCTCCTCTGGACCCTCCCAGGAGTTTAATGTCCCTCTTTAAGTGTGGCCTCCAAAACTGCACGCAGTACTCAAGGTGTGGCCTCACCAAGCAGTTATACAGAGGAGCATCACTTCCTCCTTCTGGAGGTGATCCTCCTAGTGATGCATCCCAGCATCCTGTTGGCCTTGGCTGCCCTCCTACAAGTCTCCAGTTGTTCATTTTGACATCCACCACCACCCCAGGTCCGTCTCAGCCATGAGACTTGTAGCATTTCCCCAGGGTGTACACTTGGCCGGGTTTCTGGCCCCCAGGTGGAGTACCTTGCATTTCCCTGCATTGAACCTCAGCTTCCACTTTCTAGACCATCTATCCAGAGCCTCCAGGTCCCCCTGTAGGGCCACCCCCCTCCTCCCCATCCACCACCGCCCCCAGTTTTGAGTCATCCGCAAAGAGACTCATCTCACTCCTGATTCCTGTCCTTATGTCAGAGACGTAGGCGTTGAACAGGAGGGACCCAAGGACTGATCCCTGTGGGACTCCACTAATGACCCTCTTTGGGGATGAGACTATCCCGCTAACTACTGGAGTCAATTGCCTAGCCATCTGATCATCTGGTTCCCCACCCCCATTTCTCCAGGCTTATCCAACAGGCCCATGTGAGAACAGAGTCAAATGCCTTGCTGAAGTTAGAAAGAGGACGTCCACTGGTCTACCAAGGTCCAAGGCACTCGTCACCCAGTCATAGAACTCCACAAGGTTTGTCTGACATGATTTCTCAGACGAATCCATGCTGTCTATTGTCCAGGCACCCTGACTTTTCCAGGCCCCCAGCCTCTCCTTGACAATGTCCTCCATTACCTTGCCCACCACCGATGTCAGGCTAACAGGCCTGCAGTTCTCTGCCACCTCCTTGATCCCCCTTGTGGATAGGCACTGTATGCGCCACTTTCCAGTCCTGGGGCACCCACCCTGTCCTCAGAGAGATGGTGAAAAGCTCCACCAGGGTTTCGCCAGGACATCCGAAGTTCCTTCAGCACTCTGGGATGTAATTTATCTGGCCCGGTGCTTTCTCCATCTTAAGGGAGCTGAGGGCCTCCTCACTCTCTGCTGTGATTTCCACTTCCAGTACCTCTTCTCCCTGCTTAGCCCCCCCTTCTGCCAGTGATGCCTCCCCTCCCCCAGACCCACCGATCGGTGGGGTCCCCCTCCTCAGTATCTCTGTCTCCTCCCATGTGATGCAGCACCCCATTTTCCTTGGTGAAAACTGAGGTGAAGTACCATTTAGTACCTCAGCCTGCTCCCCGGGTCTTGTGCCCATCTCTCCCCTGATTTAATCCTGCTAATCTGCCCCTTCACCCTTCGTTTTCCCCAATGTATCTAAAGAACCCTTGTTCCCTCTCCTGATTTCCTGGCCAGGTTCTGTCCTTCCTTGCCTTAGCTGCCCTCACCACCCTAGTGGCCCTTCTAGCAATCAGCTCATACTCCCTTGATTCCTTTCACTCCTTGAGCACTGAATTGCCTATAGGCTGCCTTCTTTCCCTGCACCACCTCCTGAACCTCCCTGGTCCACCAGCAGGGTTTTCGGGCCCCACCACATTTTGTCTTACTCTTGCACAGGTGCTGGTAGCATCTTAAACCCTCTCTCTGATGATTTCCCACCTAATATCAGCGTCCATGTCTGACCCAATCCCATCCAAATGCTCTAAGGATCCTTCTCATTTCCTTAAATCCGTTCCCCTGAAGTCAGTTACCTCCGTCTTTGTGCAGCTTTCTAGCCTCCTAGGTCCAGGCAGAACCAGACCGTGCATGGTCACTCCCTCACAGGGTCCCTTACTTCCAGGCTCTAATCTGGTCACTGTCTGCCAGGACCACATCCAGTACCAGCGCCCCTGGTCGGTTCCCCACCTGCTGAGTTAGGGCAGCGTCTTGAAAGACATCCAACAACCTCTGTTCCCTGACCACCGAGGATGTCATAGTCTCCAAGTCTGTTCCTGGCATGTTTAAGTCCCCAACACCACCACCCTCCCTCCCAGTCTGCAGTGTCTCCCAACATCTGCCACCAGACTCCCTCCAGCTCCTCTGCCAGGGCAGGGGTCTATACACCACTCCTATTTTTACTCTCTTCCCCCTTGTTATCAAGGTGACTCAAATTGCTTCCACGGTCCTCTGCCTCCTCCCTCCCCCATGCCAATGCAGTTTTTGACTATCATTGCTACCCCTCCTCCCTTCCTCCCCTGTCCTTCCTGAACATAGTGTAACCCTCTAGGTTCAGGTCCCAGTCATGTCCTGCAGTGGCCGGTCTCAGTGACACTGCCACATCTACTGCTCCCTCAGTTAGCATCACCTGGCGCTCAGGCATTTTATTTCCCAAGCTCTTGGCATTTAGCAGGACTACCTTCCACCCTTTCCCTATACTTCCATTTCCCCTGCTCGTATGCCCATGGGGATTCTGTTTTCCCCTGGTCTGCACTTTACCAGTTGGCCTTTTCCCACTATCCTCCAGCTCGCCAGCGGGTTGGAGACAGAGTCCCTCCTTTATCGGCACCCCCTTGACAGCCTTTTCTCCCATCCCTCCCCCCTTCACAAGTTTAAACCCCACTTTTCACCAATGAACCCCTCTATTTTCAACTTAAGGATTCCCTCCTCCAAATTGAGATGGAGTCTATCTCTAGCATACAGCTCCTTATCCTCCCAGGTCTCCCCAATCCCCCATCAACCCATACGCTCTGGCCTCACACCACTCCCTGAGCCACTGGTTTATCTCCTAATCTTCCTTTTGTGCTCCCCACTAGCCCTTGGCACCGCAGGATTTCTGAGAAGGAACTGTGCATCCTATGTCATGACAGACCCTGGCAAGCTCCCTGAATCTTGCCTGTATCTCTAGCTCGCTATTCCCTCAATGTCATTTGTACCCAGGTGGACCAGTATGTCCGGGAACCCCACAATCCTTTGCCAGCTGATATACCTTGTGCTTAGCCCTGTGCACCGTTAGTCCAGGGAAGCATTTTGTTCTAACTGGCCAGGCTTCTCCCTCCCTATCCCATTTGATACCCCGATCATAGAATCCCCCAACAGGAGCACTCTGACCGCTCCTTTTCCTCCATTTCCCCCCCTTCCATGTCCCTCATCCTTTCTACCGGCCCCTCGACCCAGCTGGCTCCTTGTTCCTCCCCTATCTGGGTGCCACACCCCTCCTTATTTACCCTGACCCCCTCTAATCCTATGCTCCTCCTCCTGAGTATCCTTCTGTACCTTGCTAACTCCCCTCACTGCTCTGAACTGGTCCTTCTCCCCATCTGCTAAACTAGCCTGGCTCATCCTCCCTTCCTTGTTGTCTCCATTTAGTCCCTCCTGCTTGTCGTGCTCCCTGGCCCAAACCCTCAGCCCCTTTACTAAATCCTCCTTGTACTTCTGGTCCTTCTCCTTACCTTTCCTCCCAACTGGTCCTTCTCCTTGCGCTTTCCTTCCTCTTCCCCTGCCCCTCCTGCTCTGATTCACTGCTCCCCCTTTTCTGCATTCCAGTTTCCCCCCTGTTCTTCCTGCTATCTGGCCCCTGCCTCCTGTCCCCCACTTCCTTTCCATCTCTAATCACCCCTGTCATGGTTACATCACCCCCGCATCCTCGAGCAGAAGAAGAGAATTGAAGCGGTTACTGAGTGTAAGATCTGATCCACCTCCCCACCTTGCTTCCTTCTTTCCAGCTCTGGTCATCTGCCTACTTCCCTGAGAATGTTGTCCCTCTGTCCCTCCTTTGTGAGGGTCCCCAGTTACCTGCCTGCTTCCTTGGTAGTGTCCTTTTGGACCCCTCTGCCAGGGTCCCTATGTGACCCCTGAGTATTCTCCTGCACTCCTTTCCCTATGCCGCTGCCCCCAGTGCTTGGTGCAACCCTGTGGGAGATCCCTGCCCCTTCCCCAACCATACCTCCCCCTTCCCCCAGCTGTCTCCTAATCCCCGCAACCTCCTCCCTAAGCTGTGCCAGCTGGTAGCACACTGGGCAACCACCAAACTTCCAAGCCCAGTCCAGTATCATGGCTGCTCCACACCCTGTGCACCCCACCACCCTCCCAAAGATGCCGGCCCTAATGCCATGTGGTTCCATCCCCTTCCAAGTAGGTTTCCTTGGGTGAGCCACCAGGTTCCCCCCAGTCCAAGATACACCCCTACTGCCTACTCAGGTCACCCACTAATCTTAGATATAGTCCCACAGTACACCAGTAACCCTGTTACTAGGTGCAGTACAACACAGTAAACTTATAAGAAATGAACAACTCCTAAGCTCCTCTCTCTTTAAATCCAACCCCAGCGGCTAGAACTACATGAGCTGCACCTGCAGCCTTTTCCTCCAATTGCAGGGCAGGTGTTTCCCTATAAATTAGCAGAACTCTGGGGAGGGAGGGGTGGGGGAGGGTGGGTCTTGGGCAGACACCCGACTCAAGAGAGAGTGTATCAGCCCTGTGTCTCCCCTCCAAGCCCAGCAGCCAAATACCCAGGCCCAAGCAAATCCCACCAAATAGGTTTTTAATCAGAAGAAATAGGCCTCCACCAGCGCAGCCTGTTACACAGTGAAACATCCAACAAATGAGCCCACTTACAGCCACCAAACCAGTTTTCAAACTCCCAACAGCCCCCACAACAATACCCTGCTAGCCCCTTAGAAGTAAGAAAGCAAAGAAATAACCTTCTACCAAGTAAAATCCACAAGAACCCTGTAAAAACAACAAGCAGCAGCAGCTACTGTCCTGGAACACAACTGATCCTGTCCCCTTCTAGTTCCTTCTCCAGTCTGTGAAGGGTCCGTCCTGTGACCCCAAAGTACAGAGAGTTGCAGTAGTTGAGCCTAGAGGTAACAAAGGCAGGCACCAGCATTGGCAGATCCTCAGGCAGAACGAGGGGCTTAATCTTGGCAATGTTCCGAAAGTGGTGAAAAACACTTTTGACTACAGATGACACCTGATCTTCAAAGGTCAATCTGCTGTCCAGGATCACGTCCAGAGTTTGCACCCTCGGGGAAGCCACCAGCAGAGCAGAACCCAGAACAAGACCTGTGTCAGCCCCCCAGTGGAAACCCATCATGCCCACGACCAGGCTCGATCACTAGTACCGCCGTCTTGGCTGGGTTAAGTCTCAGCCAGCTGAAAGCCATCCAGTCGTTGATTTTAGCCAAACAGTTATTAAGCACATCTATAGCTCCTGATGTTCCAGGGGTAAAAGACAGATACAGCTGAGTATCAACTGCATAACAGTGAAACTCCACAGTATATTGTTGAATGATCTTGCCCAGGGCACCACATACACTGCGAACAGTATCAGCGACAAGATCGAGCCCTGTGGTACTCCATGGGCAGAGGCATTGGGAGGAGAAGAAATTCCCCATCACCACCCACTGCACCCTGTTCGAGAGCTAGGACTCAAACCATCTGACGACAGTACCAGTGAGTCCACAAAACTCACAGAGCCGATCAAAAGCACAACACTGTCCACACTATCAAAAGCTGAAGAGAAATCGAGGAGCACCAGAACTGACCTGTCTCCTCTATCTCCAGCCCTGAGCAGATCATTATGCACCCTCACTAGACCTGTTTCTGTGCTACGTCTGGCCCAAAAACCCAACTGAAATGGTTCGTAGCTGTCAGAGGACAACAGGCAATCCTTGAGCTGCTCTGCCACTAATTTCTCGATAATCATGCTCAGAAAGGGCAGGTTGGAGATAGGACTGTAATTTTCCAGGATGTTCAGGTCAAGGGAAGGTTTCTTGAGGAGGGAACTCACCAGCACTTCTTTCAAAGCCACTGGGAGTATCCTCTCCACCATGGAGCACCTGGCAATCCCAGCAAACACCAGGCCAACAGCCTCCACACATCCCATTAAGAAATGCGTTGGGGCTGGGCCCAGTTCACAGAAAGTGTGCTTGAGCTCTAAGACCACCTTAGTCACGTCAGACACCTCCACTGGCCTAAACTCCTCCCAGACAAACGTAGTCCCTCTGAACCTCTCAGGCCACAGTGAGGCAGTATCCTCCCTGGCGGGATCCCCAACCAGACAGCTGACACCCTGTCAGAGAAAAACAGAGCAAACTCTTCATATAAAGTGGATGAAAAAGCCTTTTTTGACTGCAGACAGGCAGGATGAAGTAGCCTATTTACAGTTTGAAACAGCTGAGATGGTCTGTTTCTCCATACAGCAATTTCCCTGGACAAGAATTCTGCCTTCTTATGGGAAATTGACCCCCGGTACTCAGCATAGTGAGCAAGCAGGGCCAACCTGTCAGCCTCCAGCCAGGTCTTCCTCCAGCAACACTCCAACGTCCGACCCTTGATCTTCATTGCCTTAAGATCCCCATCAAACCAAAGAGGATCTCAAGTGAAAGGATCTGGGTCATATACGAACTGGTGTGATGACATCCAGAGCTTCAAAACCACCCTATTATAGGTGGCCACCGCCTCTCAATGCCAGTCGCACATGCTGCATTAATCCTAGATAGGTCAGCCAACAGTCCCTCTGGGTGAAAGCCCCTTAAGGGGCGGTAGCTGACCATCTCCACAGGGAGGAACTTTGGGGAGGACCCGAACGTGAACTCCATGGTATAATGATCAGACCAAAGACCCGATCAATCTTGAGGTTATCAATCTCAAGACCCAGCTGGAACACCAGATCGAGTGTGTGGCCATGCTGGTGGGTAGCAGAAGCAACAGCTTGTGACAGGCCCAGTGATTACATCAACTGGAGGAGGCTGTAACCAAAACACATGGATTCGTCATTGATCCAGGTGTTGGAAGTCCCCCAAGATTAAATACCTGCGGAACTCCAACACCTGGTTAACAACAAAGTCTTCCACCTCCTGCAGGAATTCTCCCCCAACCCGGGAGGGCGGTAAACGAGGAGAATCCTGCAACCTGCACCCCCATGCACAATAATGCACTGAAAGGATCAGGTATTACCAATTGGGTGCACCGTGAATCCCAGGCTGGATTGAAATACATTGGCCACTCCCCCACCCCTGCAATCCGTCCTTGGCCAGTGCTCTATGGAGTAACCAGCAGGGACAGCTGCCTCTAGAACTGGGCCCACATTGTCACTGAGTCAGGTCTCCGTAATGCAAGCCAGATCGACATAGGAAATCAAGTCTGCAAAAATGGCAATCTTGTTCCTTATCAACTTGCCGTTGCATAGCACTACCCGAACATCCAAAGCCTTTGTTTATGTATCCTGGGTCAGATTAGTAGTCCTGAGCCATGCAAACCTTCTGCGAGACATTAACATTGCCATCTGCCTGGCTGCAGTGTTGTTGGCATCAACTGCCATCCTAAACTGGGCCTTAGAAGCTTCTATGCCTCTTTTTGCAGCCTTTTCCAGGTCAGCTGCCATGGGAGCTGGGACAGCCTTTGCTATTTCAGGCAGTATTCCAAAGTGTTTTCTGATACCTGAAGACGTAGTCCATATACAAAGCCTGTCTGATAGTCATAGAGGACCCCAGGTAAGTTTTCTTAGCCATGGAGTCTATTTCTCTGGAGTCCTTATCAGGGGGATGTGATGCCAGTGGGATGCCAGCTTTGTCACAAGCTGTAACCTGTACCACCCCCTCATGGCTAGGGTGCCCAAAAAGGAATTCTGCTCCTCTCTTAGTTACCCAGTACTTTTTGTCCACTGGTGGCATAGAAGATGTCTACAATATTTTGTTGACCTGTTTCTTCAGAGACTTATGGATGGGCAACAGTAGTCTCTTTGACACTGAGACGTACATCATCTCCATAGAGTCTTGTTCATCCTCCTCCTCAGTGGACTCCTGAGTGGGGAGGTCCAGGGTTTGAGCAACCTGCTTCATGAAAGCAAAATGAGATGTGTAATCCTCAGATCCCTTGTCAGGGGAATCAGGACAGTGAGGATCAGGAGAAAAGTCAGGCTCAGTGGGCTCTCCATAATCCTCCTCCTCCTCCTCTTCATCCTCATCATCCTCATCATAGAATTCAACACTCTGTTCCAGGGAACCAGGAACTGAGGTTGAACCAGAGGTTTGAACGGTGTTTGTGCCTACAGCTACTTTTCAACCAGAACTGGAGTTCCAGGTTGCAGTGACTGAATGATTCTGATTGCATTCACATCGCTTCAGCAGTTGGAACCGAGGTCTTTCTCAGTTGCGGTTCCTGCACTGTATGTTTTGTTTTTCTTTTTTCTTTTACCCTTTTTTGTTAGTTCAGTGACTGTATCTGCGGTGCGTTTCTTTCCAGAGGAACTATCACCCCTGTCAGAGGGCTGTTCCTCCAGTTCCTTTCGAGGAGGAGTCGTTTTTCCCCAAGACTGAGTCAGCAGCCTTTTCGGACATTTTTTCCTGAAGCCTTTTAAGTCGCCTCTCAAGTGTGGACTGTGGAAAGTTTTTACAGATTTTACAGTCTGCCTTCAGGTGGTCAAATTCTAGCCAGAATACACAAATTAAATGAGAATCAGCCTTAGTGGACAGTTCCCCACACTCAGTGCAAAGGGCCTGTTCTTTTCATGGTTTTCTGTGACATCTAAACTGGCCAAGAAAAACCTTTCTCTTGTTTTTTTTTTTTTCAGTTAGCTTTAAACCGTAAAAACTGAGAGTTACCCCAGTTAACCAATATCCAAATTCACACGACTTACCAGATAAGTAGAAATAGACTTAAATCTACTGAAGTTCACTTCAGAAAAAGTAATAGATACCGGTTCCTCCCAGTTGCGAGGAACCAAAAGGAACCAAGAACTTACCAGATAAACACTAAATCTAGACTAAGTCTACCTGTGTACCAAGGACACTGCTTCAAAAATTGAAAGAAATAAACAGTACTTTCGAAAACTGAAGAAAATAAAATTCTTCAAGTAAGCTAAGGAGAGGTCTCTTGAGACATCTTACCGGGCAAGCAGAGTAAAGAATCTGACGGTTGTAGGAAGTGCAATCGGACAATGATTTGAAAACTGAGTAGTAGTCTCTATGCCAATGACAGACTACACTTGAGTGAGGAGGGAAAGAAAGTGTTGAAACAGAGGATGGAGGAGTACATAGAGGAAGTAGAGAATTTAAACTAGGAGCGGGGGGTGGCAATTGGGCAAGAGACATGCAGAGACCACAGGTTGGGAAACCATATGACCTTACCCCCCATAACAGTGACAAAGGACAAATGGCAAGTACTATTGGTGATGCTAGTAAAGGAGGGCAGGATGGGAGGGGAAAGGGTGGAAGGTGGTTTCCCTTAATGCTAGGAGCCTTGGGAGGAAAACTGCAGAGTTACAGGTGCTCATGGCAGAGGGAGAGGTGGACATTGCAGCCATCACAGAAACATGGGCCACCCAATACAATGACTGGGACCTGTCTGTACCAGGGTACAGGTTATTTCATAGGGACAGGGTGATTGGGAAAGGAGGAGGTGTGGCACTATATGTGAAGGAAGGACTGAAGTGTGTAAGGGAGGAAGGGAGGAGGGTATGCGAGTCACTTTGGATGCAAATCTAGGATTCCAAGAATAGAGTTCTTAGAATGGGAGTGGTGTACAGGTCGCCATCTCAGACGGAGGAGTTAGACAGGAACTAGCGGGACAGATCAGGAGGACCCAAGAGAAGGGTAGTGTGGTGATTGTGGAGGACTTCAACATGCCAGAGTGGACTGGAGCACCCCAACAACCAGGAACAGAAGGGAGCAGGTACTGTTGGATGCCTTCCAGGACAGCTTCCTGCTGCAAATGGTCAGTGAACCAACCAGGTTAGGGAATACCCTTGACCTTGTGCTGGCAAATGGGGACTTTGTGAGAGAACTTACAATGGAAGAACTGCTGTCAGGGAGTGACCACCACTCAGTATGGCTCACATTGGATATGGGCAAGGAAGGAGTGGAATCTGGCACAAGAGTGCTGGACTTCAGGAGAGCCAACTTTGGGAGGATGGGGGAAGTGGTAAAATGGTACCTGGCCAGAATTCAATCTAGTATGGACACTAACCAGAGGTGGGAGCTCATAAAACTGGGGATAGTAGAGGCAACCAAAACCTGCTGCAAGGCCCACAGCAAGAAGGCTAGGGCTAGAAACTGAGCTGGTTGAGCAAGGAGGTCATGGAAAGGTAAGGAGGAAAGAGCTGCCTTTAGGAGTACAAGAAAACAGGGAGCGGGAGGACAGGGAGGAGTACTTGGTGGAATCAAAGGAGGTGACAAGGGCAGTAAGGGGAGCCAAGGCATCTACGGAACTCAGGCTGGCACAAGGTATTAAGAAGGGGGAGAAAGACTTCTTTAGGTACATCAGGGAGAAAAGGAGCTGTAAGGACCACATAGTAAGGATTAGGAAGGAGGGGGGTTGAGTGAAAGCAGGGTGCGATAAGGCAGAAGCACTAAATGAGTACTTCTGCTCAGTATTTACTAAAGAGAAGAGGGGGGTGACACCCAAGCAGGGAGAAATGGCAGAAACAGGGGGGAGGGGGTGACAGACGGGGAAATCATGGAGGGCAGAGTTCTGGAGGGTTTGAAGGCACTGAGGGTGGATAAGGCGCCAGGCCCAGACGGCATCCACCCCAGAATACTGAAGGAGCTGGCAGAGATCCTTGCAGGACCTTTGGCAGACCTATTTAATGCCTAACTACATTTGGGGTGTGTACCTCAGGACTGGAGGATGGCTCATGTGATGCCCCTCCACAAGAGTGGCCCCAAGAATGAACCGAAACTACAGATCAGTGAGCCTCACATCCATCGTGGGTAAGCTAATGGAGACTATCCTGAACAAGAGGGTGGTGGCCCTCCTAGAGGCCAAAGGACTACAGGACAGCAGACAGCATGACTTCATACAGGGCAGATCCTGCCAAACCAACCTGGTGGAGTTCTATGACTGGGTAACTAGGCAACTGGACAGGGGGTATGCAGTGGATGACCTGTATCTGGACTTCAGTAAGGCATTCGACTCGGTGCCGCATGGAAGGCTGGGAAGTAAGTTAGCAGGCACAGGGGCAGGTGCAAAGCTGGTGAGATGGGTAGGGAACTGGCTTCAGGAAGGCAACAGAGGGTGATGGTGTGGGGAGCTCTCACACCCAAAGGTAGTAATGAGCAGTGTTCCACAGGGCTCGGTGTTGAGCAGTGTTGTTTGGGATATTCTTTGCAGACATATCATTGGACATCAAGAGCAAGATCAGTCTGTTTGCTGATGATACCAAGGTAGGAGCGGTGGCGGATGACCTAGGGGATGGGAGGGTTGCAGGATGATCTGGCAAGCTTGAAACCTGGTCAGACACCTGGCAACTGGGGTTTGATGCCCAAAAGTGCAAGGTTGCATTTTGGGATGAAGAACCCAAGGAGGAGTTACCAGCTAGGGGAGTGCAGCTAGCCCAGACAGAGGAGGAGAAGGATCTGGGAGTGCTCATTACAGGGTCAATGAACAACTCGGCACAATGTAGGAAGGCAGCTGCAAATGCCAACAAATGCTGGGTTGTATTGCAAGGTATATCCTTGAGGAGGGAGGAGGTGATTCTGCCACTGTACAGGTCATAAGTTAGACTGCACCTGAGTACTGCATGCAGTACTGGCGCCCATATCTGAAGAGGGACATTAAGTTACTGGAGGGGTGCAGCACAGGGCGACAAAGATGATCAAGGGGCTGGGGGACTTATCATATGAGAGAAGGCTGAGGAGTTGAACATGTACTCACTGGAGGAGAGAGGAGGGACGGGGACATGATTGAAACCTTTAAGACAGGTACAGAGGGACTGTTCAAAGTAAGGGAGGGAGGGAGGGACACCAAGGGCCATGATATGAGGCTGGAGGGAGGAAGGTTCAGGAGGGAGATGAGGAGACACTTTTTACAGAGGGTGGTGGCTGGGTGGAATCGTTACCTGCTGAAGTGGTATCCAGTAGAACAGTGGACTGCTTCAAAGGGATGGAACAAGACAAGGTGGAGGGTCAATGAAGGGAAGGGTGAAAGGGAGGGCAGCTGCAGAATAAGGGTGCTAGCTGCACATTCAAGCAGACTTGATAGACCTCTAGGCCTTTATCTGCTCGCAGATTTCGTATGTTTGTATGAGCTTGAGCCTAACATTCCACTATTTGCATAGGTTCTATTACCCGTTTCAGGTCCGGGGCAGTCCTATGGTGAGACCATAGTGTTTATTGTCAGAATACAGTATGATTTCCTGGGATTTGAACAAGGATACTGTTATCCCCCTCCTCATGGGCCATCATACCTCAACTCTTGCCCAACTTTCCACGCCATTGCAGAAATACACTCTCAATGAAGACCTTTGAACTTGCTCCACTCCTTTCATGTGTGTCCAAGTGGTCCCCCCTCCCCACAGAAGATCTCTAACACTACCCATAGGATCCAGAAAAGTACAGGCCTCCTTGGGGATGCCAAGGGGACTCCGGGTTTGGAAGAACAGATAGGACAGCAAGCCAATATGCATCACTAAGCTTTTCGCTTCATTTTACATTCCTTCCACCTCTAACTGCAGGGAAATACCCTGACCTCCCTTACAAAAATGGAATATATTGCAATATATTGAAAGATATGTGTTAATGTATGTCAATACAATGAGAAACACATTGTCCCAATGTAATGTATTATATAATATATCATGAAATGTATTTTTAAATATACTGACGTAACATATTTCTAACCCATAGTATGCAAAAATATATGTCACTATATTGAGAAATACATTGACTCAATGTAATATAATAAACAACGCATTTCAGCATATAATGAAACCACATATTCTGCCTCATGCATTGCTTGAAAGCATGTCAATCTATTTAGTAATACATTGTCTGAAATATATTATTAGTATATTTCAAAATATATACTGTATTCTTTGTATGTTAAACATATTTTATATGTTACATATGTTATATATGTTACATATATTTTTACATATTTTACATGTATTTTGTAAATGCTTAGTTTCATCCCATGTGTATATTTGCATAACTAATTTGCATATTTCAAAACATAGTTTATCAGCCAAAATCATGATAATTTCTAGTTTTACAATACTTTTGAATGTACAACACTAGCTTACAGACTGAAAAGAAAGGTGCAAGTACATGTAGGATCCCATCCTGATCTAAAAGTAAAACAAAATGGGGTGATATAAATACCAATCTGAGCCTTTAACAAGCATGAGCTTGTGAGGAAAGTACAAATGTATAAAATGTATGTTTGAGTTAAAGCTGTACTATAAATTAATAATTCAATGTAAATGTCTCCATGATTAATAACAAGATGAACTCCAGTTGTACATATAGAGGTATGTGTAAATAATAAATAATTTCTTTTGTCTTTGTCTGGGTAAGTTAATAGTTATATTAATATCTATTACACATGTATGTTATATATATTTGTAAATATAGGAATTAATGTTTGAAATGTAAAACAAAATACATTTATGCATATATTAGCAATACATTTACCATCCTTATTTCAATATATTTAGAATTGTATTAATATATTTTGCAATATACTGAATATACTAAAGTGGTCATACTGTATATATTTACAGTAGGGCTGTGCAAATAACGAATATTATTTCCAGAATATCATGAACTATGTGTTATTTGTTATTCGGATCCCGAATAACGAATAGTGCACTATTCATTCCCTATTTGGGAAACGCCTTTATGCATACCTGAAACATAAAGAAAAAGTCAAAAGCCCCCACATTTTCCTCCCTAGAGCAGATCCGATGTTATATAGAGAAGCCCCCCTTCCCTCCACCCTCAGTTAGCACCCAAACCCCCTCCTTCCCCTCACCACATTTTGACATGCCATTAATTTCTTTTAACAATAAAAAAAAAAACTGCAATGATGGGCGACCGGCAACCCACCCGCCCTCATGGCCAGCTACCAGGTTTCAAGGCTGTCATTGCACACACACACACACACACACACACACACACCAGTATCTAGCAGCAGTCCCTTCCCCACCCTGCACCCCACACACCCTGCACCTAATTGTAAATTATAGCAGAAGGCAACTGGCACAGCCCACCCTTCTTCACAGTCGGCTACCTTCTACTGAATGAAGCCACTCACGCACCTGCCTGCATCGTAGAACCAGCTGATCATGTGATCAGCTGGTTTTACTATCGCGATAAGCATATGCCTGGGTGACTTCATTCAGTAGAAAACAGCTAACATAGACGCAGAGTGGGCTGTGCCGACACTGCTATAATTAATTAAATGCCGAATGTGAGGCAAAATAAAATACTGCCACCAGGTAATGTGAAATGAGGACGGCCTTGAAAACCCGGTGACCAGCCGTGGAGGTGGACAGGTTGTGCTGGTGACCCATCATTGCAGTTTTTTTTTTTGTAAATTAAATTAATGGCATGTCAAAATGTGGTGAGGGAGCAGGAGGGGATTTGGGAGCTAACTGAGGATGGGGAAGGGGCTTCTATATAACATTGATCTGCTCTAGGAGGAACATGTGGGGCTTTTGGCCTTTTTGTCCTTTCATAACAGAACATGAATATTCGTCAGAATATTCAGCCACATAGGCACTGAATATTTAACTGAATATTTGAAGAAAGGTATTCACACAGTCCTGCTTTACAGTACATTGCAATATATCAGCAAATTTTTAAATACATTAACATTTATTGATTTTCCAATACATTACAATCTATTATAAAACAAGTAGATTGGAATATATTTCACTATATGTAAATATATTGTTAATAATATATTTTAAAATGTATTTCATTTTGTAGAGATGCCACAGTTGTCTAGGGAGGAGGCTCAAATGTTGCATGGTCACTCACAATCTCAGCACAACACCTCCTCCTAACTGGAAGAGGTACTCAGGTGACAGGATAGCCATGCTCTCTCCAACACCCCCCATCTGGAGACCAAGTGTGCTGTTTCCACAGTGTATCCCAGAATCCATAAGCCAGGTCCTAGGAATTGGACTTGAGACAGAAATCTGGGTCTCCTATATGGTGTTACAGTGAGCTACCACCAGTACCACTAGGCCAAGCGAAAGGGTGCTATTTGTGATGTGGACGTCTATACACCAGAAATTGAACTGAGCACCACTACAACTCATTTCACAAAGGTCCCCCAACAGCCATCAGATGATAATGGTTTTCGACTACTACCGACCTGTGCTGGATTTGAACTGGTGAGCACAAAGTGAAATGTGTTGTAACCCACTACCAAGCCACTGAGCCATCAAACTCCCAATTTTTTTGTTTTATTTCTATTTTACTCTCCTTTCACACAGTCAGCCTAAATCAGCCATGCCTCACATCCAGCCCCATCACATGCCTCCTTCTGGACTTACCCCACCTCCCTTTCCTCCCTGGCTATCCCCCCTCCACCAAGGTGGGGCCATCAAGTAGGCAGAATCCCCTGCCAGACATCATGCTCAGTGTGTAGGTGGGTGCCATAGTCAGCAGTACCGGGCCTCTGGGGTGGGGCCAGCTTCATGCAGTGCCTGTGGGAGGATATGCCTTTTTTCCCCTCCCACATAGGAGACCGATATTATTGCCTTACAGATTCGTGTGCACGCAGGTGCATGTCAATGCATGTCAGAACGCCATCTGCATCCTTCCCGCCTATGCTACAACTTGCATCATCACCTGTGGTCCACCAGGTGGCAGTAGTGCAGCGGAGTCTGGGAGCTCTCTCTCTCTCTCTCTCTCTCTCTCCCCCCCTCCCCAAGGAGGAGCGTGTTCTCTGGGAGGCTCAGTCCTCCTCCCTGACCAGCCCTCAGATGTCCAAGCTTGTTCCCAAACCTGGATTGCCAGTGTTTTGAGTAGTAACAGTAGTGCTAGCTCTGTACAGGTGGACTGGCCTTAGCCCCCAATATATGCTCTCCTCATTTTCCCATTTCTGTCCCTGTCCCCACCCCAATAGTCAGGGCACCATGGTAGCACCCCTTCTCTGGCCAGAAGGGTGAGCAAGTTGCAGCCTGCCTATGCCAATCTCTGATTGACCAGCAGGAGTACATGGACACCAGGCAGACTCTTCCCTCCCTTCCTGGGTACACATTGCCTCACCACCATGATATATTTGGCAATCTGCAGGGCTGCAGACATCCGCCACTACCGTCCCCCATGGCAAGCCTCCTCTTTCTGAGGTGTGCCACTCATAACGCAGCCAGGAAAGGACTTTTTATACAGTAACACCCCCACCTTAACAGACATCGCCATTGATAATGGTTACCCCCGTGAGCCCCAAAAGGCTGCCAGGGCTGCTCATGCCCCCAAGTCTGTGTGTGTTTCCAGATGTTTTGTAAACAACTTGTGTAAGGATTTTGCATGCCATAGATCCTGGACATATATCCCAGGTTACAGAGGTCAGTGCTGGTAGGTGAAGATGTTTGCAGATCAGTTGCACACTTTTTCTAAAAGATTTTGTTTCCAACATATGCATTTAAAGGCAAGCCCCCCCCCCGCCCCCACTGCCTCATGCGTCTTGCCCTTTACTGGAGTTAGTTGAGTGCACGGCCGAGTTCTGCTAGTAGTGAACTCTTTCCAACAAAGAATAGTTCAGAACTAGCGGAATTCCTGACGGGCACCCAGATTTTCTGATGAGGGCAAGACAAGTTTTAAAATATCTAAGACCATATCATATGTATAATATAAATATATACACACTGTATATATTTAGACAATGAGTGTGGTAACATGCTGGTAATAATTAAAATCTTGTCATTATTGGGGAGGTGTGATATCACCTGTTTTTAACTTAAATGGCTAAAATGTGTGTGTGTGTACATAAATAAACTAGTACATAAATAAGCTTCTTTTGTAAGCATAAAACAGGTGGGAAAAATCCAGCAATCAGACTGATTGAGAACTGTCACATGCTGTCCTGATATTTCATCACGACCGGACAGCTCAGTTGCTGTTGATATTTTGTTAAGTGTACTGATTTTCTAATTTGTTATTACTACTTTATAAGCATAATAATGCTTTCCAAGGTGTCCAGTAGCGCTGAACTACATGGACTTCTTAGGTGGTCGAAAACACAAGAAGTACATATATTTCCTGCATGACTAAAGGCCTCTTTGGGTGTTATTGCATACATATAATCCCACCCTCATTATCATAAATAGGATATTATATGGCTGCCATTGTGATATAATTGTTCATCCACTTGTGGGGGAGACTTACGCGACTTGCATGATGCACATGGCTTTGCAGCTATTAAGTCTCCCACACACGTGGGTCAATATCGTATGTCAAAGACAGCCATGTGTTGGGTATTCTTTTTATCAGTCTATATCGAAATTCATTATACCTGCTCCAGGATATCAGAACACGATTAAACTTCTCTAGTTTCAAAGCAAAGGGAAACATCTGTAACATATCACATTGCCTTGGTTAGAGAGTGTGCTGTCATGTTCTTTCATCACTCCATGTGTGACTTTTTGCTGCATACTCCGGAAGCCATTTCTGTGGAAACACAAAGAAGAGAAGCAGAATAATGCAGCAGGAAGAGGAGTTGAGATATCAAGGTCATCGGGGTCGGGTAGAAAGGGAGTAGGAAAGGAACTGGAACACAAGAGAAAAATATCAGGAAGGGAGGAAGATGCAGGGACCAAAACAGGAAGAGTGAGAGGTCAGGCAGTAAAACTTGGAAAGTCATGGTGACAAATGCACACGGCCTGGAAATAAAGTCTCAGACATGGAGGCCTTAATAACTGAAGGAGACCTGGACATAGTAGCAATAACTGAAACCTGGTACACAGCTAATCATGAGTGGGAAACAACGGTACTAGGATATGTTCTATTCAGGAGGATCGGGAGAGCAAAAGGGAGGGAAGTAGCCCTGTATGTCAGAGAGGGTATAATGGCAACACAGCTACAGGGTAGGCAGGGGAGGCCGAGGCACTGTGGGTCACCCTTCAACCTGGAAATGGCACAGCAATACGGGGTGATATACAGGCTCCAGGAGACGGAGAGGAACTGGACAGGAGCTAGTGGAAGAAATACATGAGATGGCAATGAAAGGTGAAATTCTACTGATGGGGATTTCGATATGCCAGACATGAATTGGAACACCAGTGTAGCTGCTTCAGCCAGAAGCAGAGGTATCCCTAATTCACTCAGGAGGCTGGACTTAGGCAGCTTGTGCTTGTCCCACCAGAGACAGGGCAATTCTAGATCTAGTAATGACCAACGGGGATCGAATCACAGATGTTCAGGTAGAAGGGCAACTGGAATCCAGCGAGCGCAACATTATGTGGTTCAGCATAGGGACAGAGACTCACTCTCAAGTCATACTTGGACAAAGGTTTTGGATTTCAAAAATGCGGACTTCGCTGAAATGGGGAGGAGTATCAAAAAAGCCCTGGAGAGAACGGGGGCAGGATGGGGAATGGAAGAACAATGGGAGTGTCTAAAGGAAGCCTCACTGAAGTAACAAACCAATGCATCAGATTGGTTTCCAAAGGCAAGAGAACGAGAAAGCCACTGTGGTTCTCCAGAGAGGTGGTGGAAAAGGTCAGGGTAAAAAGAAAAGGGTTCAGGAAATTAAGGAGACTCAAAGGAGGAGGACAGGAAAGAGTACCTAGAGTGTCTAAGGGAAGCAGGAAAGGCAGTAAGGAGAGCAAAGTCATGGGCTGAGGAAGGTTTAACACAGTCAGTTAAGAAAAGGGACAAGACATTCTTCAGGTACATCAGCGAAAGGAGGAAAAACAAGGGGGATTGCCAGTCTCGAGGAGAAGGAGGGAAATGCAAGGAGGGTGACGTGGAAAAGGCAGAAATACTGAATAAAATGTTTCTGTTCAGTGTTCACAGAAGAGGGAGAGGGACAGGGGCCACAGCAGTACAGCAATTGCCAAGGGGGGGGGGAGGTGGACAATAGTCCATTCACAGGGGAAAGAGTCTTGCAAGATCTCACTAAATTGAAGGTGGACAAAGCGATGGGACCAGATGGCATACACCCAAGGATATTAAGAGAACTGTAAAAGGAGATAGCAGAACCTCTGGCAGTTATGTTTGCCGAGTCATTCAATACAGGAGTGGTACCAGAGGACTGGAGGAGGCACATGTAGTACCTCTACACAAATCAGCAGCAGGGAGGAGGCAGGAACTATAAGCGGGTCAGCCTCACCTCAGTAGTGGGGAAGATCATGGAGGCGTTGCTTAAAAAGGATTGTGGGACATCTAGAAGCCATCGAGCCCAGGACCATAGGCAACATGGATTCACAGCAGGGAGGTGATGTCAGATAAATATGGTTAATTTCTTCGACTGGGTGACAAAGGAAGCAAGTCAGGGTGGGGCAGTGGATGTCACTTACCTTGATTTCAGCACAGCCTTTGACACCGTACCACATAGGAGGCTGATAAACAAGCTGACTACGCTGGGCATGGGGGAAAGGGTGGTAAACTGGGTTTGAAACTGGCTAACAGACAGGAGGCAGAGGGTAGTGGTAAATGGGGTACAGTCTGGGGAGAGGGGGGTAACCAGTGGGGTGCCTCAGGGATTGGCCTTGGGGCCAGTCCTGTTCAATGTCTTCATTAGCGACATTGCAGAGGGCCTGGAGGAAAGGTCTGCCAGTTTGCAGATGCACCAAGATCTATAACAGAGTGGATACCTCAGAGGGTGGAGAAAATGAGGAGGGACCAGGGAAGCTTGAGGACTGGCAACTGAAGTTTAATTCAAAGAGTCAAAAATAGCATCTGGGACACAGGAATCCTGGAAAAGCTGCAGGATGGGTGGGGAGTTGCTGACAGTCACAAAGGAGGAAAGGGACCTGGGGATTATTATCTCAGACAATCTGAAAATGTCAAAGCAGAGTACTAAGGCAGCTGGGAGGGCCAGTGGCATGCTGGGGTGGATAGGCAGGAGTATCACCAGCAGAAGGAGGGAGGTAGTGATGCCATTATATAAAACCATTGTCAGGCCACATATAGAGTACTGTGTGCAGTTCTGGAGACCGTATCTTCATAAGCACATTAACAGGCTGAAGATGGTCCAGAGAAGGGTGATTAAGATGGTACAGGGCTTGCAACACAAGATTTATGAGGCGAGATTAAGGGACCTCAATATGTACTCGCTGGAAGACAGGAGGAAAAGAGGAGACATTATAGAAACATTCAGGTACCTAAAGGGTATAAACAAGGTGCAGTGGGAGACATTTTCCATTACAGAAGGAGCACAGAAACAATAGGGCATAACATGAAATTGGAAGGTGGGAGGTTAAGAAGGAATGTGAGAAAGTTCTTCACAAAGAGGGTGGTGGATGTATGGAATGGTCTGCCTCAGGAGGTGGTGGTGGGAGTGAGCACTGTGGATGGATTCAAGCATGCTTGGAATAGGCATAGGGGAACCATAGAGGTACAGCTATGGGTTAATCTGAAGCAGTAAACCAGTAAAGGGCTTACGGGCAGACTAGATGGGCCAGCGTCCTTATCTGCTGACAATTTCTGTTTCTATATTTCTCATAAAAACAGGAGTATGAATCCATTCTCCTGAAAGGTGACAAGACACAAAATCTGTTGTTTTCGGTTTTAGTTTAAAATTATCCTGACCCCTCCACCCACTTTCTTTTTATTTTATGTATTCTACCCTACCTGTGGCCTCCTGGCTGGGATTTCTGTTGTCCAGTTGCTCTAACTAATGTGTCCATAGGTGCTGGTCTCCTTACAACCACTGCCCTAGTACTCCCACATCATGGCATCCATCCTCCATGCAGTGGGGCCCTGAATATAGTAGATGGGAGGAGAGCGTAGCCATGCTATCTGACCACTATGAATGTGAGTTTTTCTCATTTCTTAGCTGGGCTATTCCCCTTTCCAGAGGATCTCTTCCCCACCATATTGGCGTCAAGACAATAAAACCTGGCACTTAGAGGAGCAGTTGTGAGGGAGTCGGGGACTGTGGTGGAATCTGAAACTGAGCTCTCCTGGTTTAAATCCCTGTGTTCGAACCACTGCACCCCTCACCTTCACACCTTGAGAAGGGCTGATAGCCCTAGGCTCTAGCTCATTCTTAATAGTTGGAACAACAGACTCCTGTCATGATCATTGAATCTGCCTAGATTTTAGAACATTAGTTCTCTAACTTTGACATAGAGATCCCCCACTTCCTCCTCCCAAGCTGTCGAATAAATTTCAAAACTGGTGTTGCACAGATAGTATTCAGTGGAACTGAACACCATGGGATACCACTGATTTTATCGGATACTAGATGGCATCAGGTACAACTGGTATCTGACTACTGGATCCTATCACCTAGGATACAATAGGATACAAACTATCTGATGTGACTATCTGGGATCAGAGGAATCCAAGCAAACATATGACCTCGGATCTCATTATCCAGTCTTGGATCCCACTATCTGACCTTGAATCTGAAATCTGAATGGGGTCAGATAGGATCTTGGAAAGCTGGGTAGATGGACTATCCATTGGATCCCATTAGCATAGTTAAAAGCACTGTCTGAGCATCACTACAGTAACTTCAGAGCTCCCCATAGAGTAAGATACCGTACTACTTTGAACGATACTAATAGTTATCCCAGTAAAAGAACCCATTGAGATTAAAATCTCCTTTACAAGGGTGACATAACCAAGAAGCAACCTTACAATCTAATTAACACATAATGAACAGCTGGATGGTGTACATTCTGTAACATCTAGATCATTTGCTATCAGACAGTGTGATGCGCACTGGGGTCAGCCTTTAAGATGTAAACAGGAATCCCAAACAAGAGCTTATAAAATGGCAAGGAGAACAGGAAGGGTGGGATTAACTGAACTAAATCACATTTGATTTGTTTACCGCACAGCTAGCTGTCAACCACATTTGCAGGTTTTTTTTTTACCTTAAGAAAATGTTTCATTCAGATATTTTTTTCTGTCTAAATAAGCCATTTATATATAACAACCCACTCCAGGTTGTGTGGTAAGACAGATCTTACTGCACTTCCGAGGTGGTTGAATGCACTCAGCTGCACCTTGTGCCTCAGAATGCACCTGGGGTGTGCAGTAAGATTGGTCTCATGACACACCCTGCTGTGGGTTGTTACCTATATACACAGAGCATGAGAGTACAGGAAGAATGCAAGACATATTTTGATAAATAACAGAGTTTATGCAGCAGGCATTATTTGCTGTACATAAAGTTTGCCTCATCTCTTCACATAGAACACCAAAAACCTACCATGTTGGCCAGCCCAGTCTTGCAGCAGCACTGCACTGCATTGCGACCTGAGAGGACTGGGTTCACATGTGATCCCCAGAACCCCCTGTTGGGGTGGAGGGGTCAGATGCATCAGAGCGAAGACATTCTTGGCTACCTGGGTGGAGATGCATAGGCCAACTGGTAATCATGCACCCCCTACTGGTCAACATCGGTGCAGCACTGGCATTGGTTATAAAGGCAGATGTTTTCCTTCCCTGGCTAGAGGAATGGTGCAACTAGACAATCCCACAAGGTGAAGGGGGAGAATCAAAACTTGGAAGAAATGTTAAAAAAATATAGTAAAAAAACTTGCGTATGGTTCTGTGGCATTGAGTGGTGAGGGAAAGCTCTGGCATTCTGGCAGCCCAGGTTGTGCACCTAGCCTTGGACAGCAGAAGTAGAGGCTTGGAAGGAGGGCTCAGCGTGTTAGTGCAAATACTCTCCTTCTGGGTAAAGGGATGATGAAACACTGCTCTGGCAGTGGTTCCTGGTAGTGACATTGTGAAGGATGCCACTGGCACCCTCAGATACCCCCTCCTAGGCCAACTTCAGCATACTCATCCATGTGGTAGGAAGGATGTAGAGAAAAGCATTGGAAACAAGCTGGCTCGGCTGCTCGGGATGAATATTTATGCACTTACTTGTGTATACACACCACACATACACACACACACACACACCCTCCAGGCTCTTTTCAGGGACCCACAAGCTCCCAAACCCCAGTCCTGGGACTTAAGGTGCTTCTCTTGCCTCTCCAGTGGCAGCAGATAAGTTGCTGTTCCTGTGGATTGATAGATACAGGTTCTGGGACCGGGGGCTTCACTGGTTGATGAGTGTCTCACAGTACCAGTGGAAGGGAATCTGGTGGGCAGAGGTGCAGGATGATGTGCGGACCTAAAGGAGAGAAGCTCTGAGGGCCAAGGAAAACGGTAAAAGAAAAACCTCTCACAACTGAAATAACTGGTACAGTACATGGATCAGAATTAAGTTTTGCAACCATTAGCCAGCAGAACTAGTCATTGAGAAAATAGAGAATCTCCTCAGAGTTTACTACTGACCCTACTGGTATACTAATTAAATTGTTACCTTCTTTTGTACAAGCTAACAGGGCTAGCTAAAAGAAAATATCACTAGCCTGATATAAAACGTACCAGAATTTGGCTAGTGGGCTCATCCCAGTTTTGACCCCTGCATTATTTGGCTCACTTGCCTCCCTGGGAACTCAGCCTTACTATATGAGAAACTCTGGCCCAGATGTTGTTTTTTCCTTTTGCATTTTCCTTCTTCCATCCCTGGTTCTAGTGGCATTTCACCAGCCTCGTCACTGACCTGTCTCATAGACTTACGGGTTAACCACCATTGACACAGAGCCATATTGGGAGGTGACCTGCCAAGTAGCATTGTGCAGTGCCTGTAGGGATGCTGAGCAAGCCTGGGCCTTTTCCTCCAGTTTTCATCCACAGGGTGTCAGGGTACATTGTAGTGCACACAAAGTGCATTTTGATGCACTTCGTGTTGTGTCAGAGCCCCGCCCCCATTTCTGGTCCTGCTGGAGCTACCTCCCATCTTCAGCCAGGTAGCAGACAAGTGGCGAGAGTCAGAATCCTCATCCTCAATGGAGTAGAGCTGTCCTTGGAATGCTCAATCCTGCCTCTGCTGGCCAGCCCCCAAACAACACTGCTCTGCTCTGTTCCTAAACCTGGGTCACCAATGTGGCATGCAGTAAGTGGCCAGTGTCTTAGCCTGCCAACTGAGCAGATAGCCTAGATTTCTTTTGGGGGCAATTCTATGTAATATAACAGGGTATATGTAGTAGTCTGCAATGGTGCTCAGTGGTGTGCTGCCTGAGGCTTCTGATATGGTAGAAACCAAAGTCAGTCATTACAGTATCATTGATCCAGACAGCTCGAGGTCAAAACCTCCAACACATTTATATTACAATGCAGATTTAATATACATATATACATAGTAGCGAAGCAACATAGTACTGTGGTGATGAAAGGGACTTGGGGTCCATCTCATCTGTCCCTCCATGCCAGTGACTATATCAAGTTTAACTATGGACACATATCCAGACATTTCAGGTTGATTGCAACCCCTACTCACACTGTGTACCCCTCAATGCCAGTCTCCCTTGGGAATCTGCGTAGTCCTTGTTTGTAAGACTGAATAGTTCTAGTTTCCACAATTTCACCAGCTAGATTATGCCACGTTATTCACCTTCTGTGCAGATTGATATTTTCTAATGTTTCAGCTTATCATGCCTCCCCCTGGTCACTGTTTAAATGCATGTCTTGTAGTTCTGCCAGTAGCAGCATCATTTCACCAGAATCACAGGGGCTGCAAAGTCCCATTTCACCAGAATCGTAGGGGCTGCAAAGTCCCCTTTCAGCAGAATCGCAGGGGCTACAAAGTCCCCTTTCAGCAGAATTGTAGGGGTTACAAAGCTTCCCTTTCATCAGAATCACAGGGGCTGCAAAGTCCCCTTTCATCAGAATTATAGGGTTTGCTAAGCTCCCATTTCAGTAGAATCATAGGGGCTGCAAAGTCCCCTTTCAGCAGAATCACAGGGGTTGCAAAGCTCCCCACTCACCACATGTTATATAACTAAATTCTAGGGAAACCTTATTTTAAGGGTCCCTAGGGGTTGCAGTGGATATCATAAGGGTTACAAAAAAAAATCATAAAGGTCTCAGCTGCAACCCCTAGCTATCCCTAAATGACCCCCCTGTCTGCCGGCTCTCACCAGTTCAAACATCTGGGTATACTCCACCCTCTCCATCTTCTTTTCAGAACACCCTCATAATGTCCTCTCTCTTCTGCCTAAACAATTGGAGATGTCCAACGTCCTCTTGTAGCTCTTGCTCACTAAGCCACTAATCATCTTGGTGACCCTACGATGGAACCTCTCAATCACTTCAATGTCCCTCTGAGCAAGATATTCAGAACGATTGTGCGATTTGGGTTGTTCTGGCAAGTTTACAAATATTCCTGTCTGGCTAAGTAGTGCTGGTTGGTGGTGCATCCAACCGCCACATTACAGACATGGGATGGAGTTCAATTCCTGACTCCACCCAGCATAGGCCACTGGGACCAAGACTGTGATATAGAGGCATTACATGCTCTTCCCAGGGGAAGGGAGCAGGGCAATTCACTACTCGAGATGCCCCATGATGGATGTAGTGTTGGCATTATGGGTGACCATGCATCATTGGTCATCCTCGCCTATAGGATGGTGCCATGGGTATCCAGTGGCTGCTACTGGGGTGGTCATCAGCCTTAAAGCAGCAGTATTTGCAGTATTTGTAAGTCACCAAAAATGTTCATCATAAACATTTTTTAAATATTTTTCTGGCAAAAAAAAATGTATACATTCTTTCTTTTCATTTTATTTTATTTCCTAGCTGAGATGTAGGATTTTGACGTTTTTAAAAGTGCGTCCTCTCTTGCCAGGTCTCCTATAAGAAATGTAAACATCTTGGTATGAGAATGTATTGTTTACCATCAGAATGTGTGCTGGTATCACCCTAACACATGCATATTATGAACCTAGTTTGTACAGTCAAAACAACCTCAATGGATGAGATTCTTAAAAGTTGCTTGTAATGGCCACGTTTATTGGCTTGAGTCATTAATTAATTAGTAATAAAAGCAGTTTAAAATATTGCTGAGAATTCAAAATACACTCATCTAAGGAGGTCAGAAATAAATTTTACTAAACAACTACAAGATGAAGTGTTTCCTCAACTAACAAATGCTGCTGTTTTAAAGGGACCTATGCCGAATCTACAACACTGTTGCTGATGTTCAGCATAGCAAGATCCCCGAAGTTGACAGGTGAAATTTTGCCTGTCAGACATTGGTGTGTGTTCTATTGGGGGCTGTACCTCCTTCTTGAAATAACTAACTACAGTCAGAGAGTTATCTAGGGGGTGAAAGTTGGCAAAGGATGAAATTTCACCTCAGGTCCCTCACAGCGACAATCTCAAAACCTGTCGGGATTGTCGATGTGAGATTCCTGATGGGGTTTAAGCTCTTCTGTCGGTACACTGTTTTAAAGGAGGGGGGGTAAAAATGTCTGCCTCGTATATGTGTGATGACACCACTGCTCACCCACCTTAACACTGCCAAATGCCTGAGGTCTCTCTGTTTTCCTCCACTAACCAGGACTGGTTCTCTGCTGCAGGCTGTGCACAGGTTGGTCAGTGGGATCCCACCATGGGGGAATAAGCCATCAGGAACTGGAAGGATGAAGTGGATGTGGTCCCGGAGATGACTGTGGCAAGCAATTGCATGCGAGGGGCAGCTAGAGTAGCAAAATGCCAGAGAAGAGCATTGGGGGTAAGGCGGTGAGAGGGTTGGATAAGAAATAAAAGCATAAATTTAAAACATATCTCAGGGGATGGGGGCAGAAGAAAATGCTGGCTCAGAAAAATCTGTGAGGGCATCACTAGCCTTTTACTAGGAACTGGCCCGCTTTCTATGATTTCATGAATTTGGTGACTTTTTCCAGTAGCTTTCACAGAAGTCAGGTTTGAGTTCTACCTGCAGCACTCAACCTCCCCAAAAAAAAACCCACTAAAACCACAACATTCAGGTGTAATCAGTGTTTTCCCTATCTGTTTTAAGTGGATGTCCATTGTCAAAACACATCTCCACATCTCCCCGAATGTTACAACTTTTTTGTCTGCAGTATTTCACAAGAATGTGGCAAATTTTTTTGACATCTAGGTCTTTGTTCAGCATTTGTTTTTGCATTCTTTGTCCCACTAAAGGGGTTAGCACAGTACAGCTACACCCTTCCTCTCACTAAGAGGGTGGGTGAGCCACTGATTTCACTGCTGATGCCAGCTCCCCATAATTGTCTGACAGAGGGTGCATGTGCATGCCAAATAACCAGTGCTCCCTCCCCTGGAGCCAAACACTTCTTCATGATGGACCAGGTCTCGGCTGGCAGCACTGTGAAGGTCTGGGGTTTAAACACTGGGTCCAGGTCATTTTCTTTTGCCCCCACTGCTCTGGCCAGCCCCTTCTGCAGGCTATCCTCCCCAGCCCCATCACCAACTGTCTGTGGAGCTTACATCCCTTTCCCTTTTATTACTCCATAACTTACCCCAGTGGTGGGGATGATAGGATTCCCCAAGCACCTCTGTATGTCATACTATGTCGGATGTGTGTGCTCAGTAGACAGTGTGGAGTGGTGTTGTTTCTGCTTCTTCTTGTCCCTGAACCCCAAGGACACCTTGCGGGCAAGGACGGCAACAGCATATGCACATGCACACGCACACGCTACAATCAGGAATTGTCCACCTAACCAGAGGGACTGCAGCTTGCACTGCCGCCTGCGATTACCCATGGGGTGGAATTTTAGCTGAGACACTACCTTCCCTTCCCGGAGGAAGAGTGCATCCACTGAGATGTTTAGAGCACCCTCCCCAGCCTCCCCCAGCCAGCCCCCAACAACCCTGCCTCATTCCTGAACCAGGAGCACAAGCACTGCGAGCTGTAACCCTACCAATGCACTGATGGGCCAGCCATGCAGATTAGTTTCTTCTGTTTTAAGTCTTTGCAGTGCATGCAATCAACCAGCAAACAATGTTCCTAAGACTTCTTTTATCAGAAAAATATTTGTTATCATTGTACTTACCATTCGGTAGAGCCGGCAGGGGAGGGCATCTACAAGGGAGATGCAAGAGAAGGGACGCAGTGTGATCCAGTGGATATGGCACTGAACACTCAGTAAAAAGATTCCCAGGTAAAAATTCCACCATAGCCACTGACTGTACATGTGACCTTGAGCAAGTCATTTGACCTCATTGTTCCCATGTCCCCTCACAGCCGTAACCTAGAGTGGAACCAGGATCGCAATGCAAACGTGATGTTGCTTCTTCTCAGTTGGGCTATCCTAAATAAACTGGATGATAAAAAGAGAATTAGGAATATTAAGGAAACAAAAATAGACAAGCAAGAGAAAAAAGGTGACAATTTGAGAGCACCTATTCCTAAGGGATCGGGCAAAGTACAAAGGGCAAACATTTAGCTAAGGAAGAAAGGGATTTTCACATTAGCTCAGCAAGCACTTGGAAATTAGCCCTTCAAAGAGCTCCAGATAGGTCTCCTCCTCCTCCTCAAACCCCAGGGGCAAGACATAAGCAGGCATCAGAGCTAAAACATGGAAGTTTATCTATGAGAAACTACAGAAAACAAGCCTTCAAGTGCTTTAGAACCATGTACGAAAGATGCATGCTGCATGCTCCAAGCCAATGTTCCCGTGTGTGCAAACACTTTTTAGCTTAGTTTACGCATGACTTCCTACATTTCTGTCTCCCCCTGCATTCATCCTGTGCCA
Source organism: Neoceratodus forsteri (assembly GCA_016271365.2). Taxonomy (NCBI): domain Eukaryota; kingdom Metazoa; phylum Chordata; order Ceratodontiformes; family Ceratodontidae; genus Neoceratodus; species Neoceratodus forsteri. Next base: position 429,491,928 of record CM028138.1, read on the forward strand.
TTTACTTAGTTTGTTCCACAAGCCCAGGACAGTCATAGCTGGTGAAGTGCCGAGAGGTAATAAAGTGACAGTCACTGAACCAAATGCCATGCTGAAGGGAACAAAATGAGAAAAAAAATGAAAGGAAGGAATGAAGAAAGGAAGAAAAGAAGGAAGGGCGAGGGAGAGAGGAAGAAAAGGGAGGAAAATAAGAAAGATGGAGGATAATGATGGACTGAGAGAAGACAAGAAAAGAGAATAGAGGAAGGGAGGGAGAAAATGAAGGGAGTATATGAGAGGGAGGGAGAGAGAGAGAGAGACGGGGAGATGGTGAGGAAATAAAGGTAGGTGAGAAGAGGGAAGGAGGAAAACAAAACAGGAACTAGGGAGGGAAAAAGAGAAGAAAGAAGGGGAGAGAGGGAGAGAGGAAGAGAAAAAAGATAGGAGAGAGGAAGGAAAAGAAAAAGGGAGTAGGAAGGCAGAGGAGATGAAATAAGGGAGAATAAGAGGCAGGGAGGAAGAGAACAAACAAGGGAGAGAAAGAAAAAGAAGAAAGAATGAAAGGCAGGTAGATCGGTACACAAAGGAATTTAGTAAAGCAACAAGAAAAACAAGGCAAAAACTGCAAATGTAATTGAATACCCGAGTCCTCTTTATCTGGTCTGCTTCCTCCCAGTCCCCATAATACAGGGCACTAACTAAAGGTGTTCAACCTTCCTTCTTGGTTCCTTCCTGTCTTTCAGACACTTAGTATAAAGAGGTCTTGCTTTGAGCAGAAAGAGATTAAAATTTCAAGTTTTTCTTAAGCTTCCTACCCCGGATTGAACTAAAAATCCTAAAAGGGGATTAAGAAATCCACGCCATGCCTTCTGTCAGCCAGTCTCCATCTCAGTGAATGGGATCTGACAGATATGGAACTGGTCTGGCAGATCTGGAGCACCCCAAATCTGCGTGGCTATGCTGAACAAAGCTTCTGGGTTATGTGGCTGGACTCACTGGCGAGGTTCTCAGTGTCATGCAACATTTTATAATGCTGTTCATTGTCTGGTCCAACACTTTTTAAAGAGGAAGTGAAGCATCGCTGCATTTGCAGTCTATATTCCCAGGTGACAACTAGAAACAAGCCCTGGCCTCTGCATTCTTGCCTGGTAAAACATGTCTAAAATGAATCATCTAATCATCATCTGCAAGGCCCATGTTTTCTGCAGTTGCAGCAATTGCCACAGAAACATGGTCCTGCCACGGAAACCTAATTTGCAGCAGAAACAACCTACTTGGTGTAGTAAAGATGGCACTTACACTGAAAACTCCCAACTATGGCCCGGTGGCACTGACAGCTGAGGAGCTGGATGCCTTACCTCACACCACGTCAGCAACACTTGAGATATTTTAATGCTTCAATCATATCACCTCTCTCCCTCCTTTGCTCTAGGCTAGGGTATACATATTGAGCTCCATTAATCTGTCCTCATATGTTTTCTGACGCAGACCCTGCACCATTTTGGTTGCTCTTCTCTGGACTGCCTTCATTTTGTTAATGTCCTTGTGCAGGCGAGGCCTACAGTAATGCACACAGTACTCCAGATGGGGCCTAACCAGTGGTTCAAAAAGAGGTTAAAACAAAACGCTCAAGTGCGCTAATTTTGGCTGCATGGCAATGTTGTGTTCAGCACCCCCCTCCCAAAACTGGTTTTCAAATGATGGCGTCCCAGAGCATGCTGGGAGGTGGGAGCTTCATTCTGCCTGTTGTTATTCTGTTCGAGGGGAACAATCTGTGAGTTTGAGGGGCTTGCAGAGTACTGTTGCTGCCAGATGAAACAGTTTATTTTTTTACCTCTATGTTTTTCCCTTCCCCTAGCTGTCTTTTCCCCCCTGACTTCAGCACATCCCCCAATTTTTCCTGACAGTCTCATAGCATCCTGCTTGCTAGCTCCCTGCAAGCTGCCTCCACTAGTGTCATCCTGGTTGAAAGCCCCAATCACAGCAGGTCCAAGCTTACTGCAGTCCGATGCAGTGAAGGGAGAAGTCGAAGGGGCACTAGAGCTTTGGGGTAGGGTCTAGAGCATTGCCATATACCAATAAAGGATTTTAACCCCTTGCATAGTCCTACCCCCCTGCCAATCATGCGTGATGGTCTGTGAGGGGACAAGATGTGTGTGGTCTCCAACTAGGTCCCATGTCACCCCAGTGCATGACAGCAGTCCAGCTCTTTCAAGAATCATGCGTATCCCCTCTTCCTCAGATGCAGTGATTCCTCAGCATTGTTCCTTAGACTCTGCTGACCCAGTATGGTGGGACTAGTTTGCACAGTGAACCTGGGTCACCCACATAAGAACACAATGCACTTTACCTTTGTTGCTGGGGCAAGCAAAGGTTTATTTTTTAATTAATTAAAAATACAAATGATAATTGCTGCAGTTTCATGCTGAATGGAGCAACAACATTAGCTGATTTCCATACTACATGACGTCAAACACGAATGAGAAAATGTTACGAGGTAATGCAGCATTTGCTGTATTTATAAACCTGTGCTATGAAAATCCTGTGACCTCATTGGTCAAACATGTCATAAGACCATTGATTATTTTTCTAACAACCGCACACCTCACCTGAACTATATATTTTTTTAAATAAATAAGAGCCTATTTTATAAGTGGGAAAATACACTACAGGATGTGTATTCAAAAGGGAAATAATGCACTTCTCAAGTGGATGTGGCACCCGGCTACGCCTTGTGCTTAACAACAACTTGAGGCATGCATTATCCCCCCATACTCCCACCCCTGTCGAGTATTATCTCTCACATAATTTGTAGAGAAAGTGTGATTTCAGACAGTGGCATTCTATTTATAGAAGGCTTCCCTTAACGTGTTCTGCTGTGATGGACCCAGGAAGCAGAACAGCTTGTGAATACCTCAGTTTAGCAGAACAGCTGACGAAAAGGACTTGTGGGAAAAATTCTGGATTAGAACTCGAATGCTTCTAACCCTGTGTTTATGATCAGTATACATCATCATATGTAGACTAAGGCATTGACGTAACCAGACTGTGTAGGGTCCCTAGGTACATGAGAATGGCCGGGTCCCAATGAGTCTGGGTCTGACATGTGGCTAAGAAATCTCAATGATCATTGCACATCATAGGCAGTGATGGCTTCTGACCTAGAGCCAGACAGGGCACATGCCCCAGCAGTGACAATCTGCTGCACCCAAATAGTGCCCTAGCAGTGATACCAAGCGGCCAACATAGTCCACATTGAAATACAGCCCACATGACCCAACACAAGGCCTCTGCACCCTGCCTGTGCCCCTCTCATCCCTTTTCCCTATTTAGGCCCTATGCGTGCCTCATTTACCTGATCACAGTCACACTTCTAGACAAGGGCCAGCACAATAGCACAGATGCAGTTTTTCACACTGCCACCTGGCAGACTGAGGTTTGCATGCGAGCATGCAGAGGCTGGCTGGGGGTTTTTTGCACTGTGGAGGTGTGGTGTTGAGATCCGGGGGGGGGGTACTGGGCACCCAGCATTCCCATTTTCCTCCCTGCCGGCTGGCTGACCAAACAGAAACACTGACATTGGCTGTGAAAGCAGTCACTTGGCCTGAGCCACCATCCTAGTCAGAAGAAGGTGTAATGAACATAGAAACATAGACTTTGATGGCAGACAAGGACCTCTTGGCCCACCTAGTCTGTCCATTTCCCTACCTATGGCAAAGCTGCAGATCTTGTTAACCAACAGCCTACTTCTTCCTACCCGCCTCTAGAATTGCCTTATGTCTTTCCCATGCATTCTTGAATTCCCCCACTGTTTTTGACCCCACTGCCCCCTCTGGAAGGCTGTTCCATGTGTTCACCACCCTCTCAGTGAAAAAATACTTCCTCACGTTGCCCCGGAGCCACCACCACTCTATCTTCAAATTGTGCTCCCTTATTCTTGCACATCTCTTTTTCTGAAAGATGCTACCCTCCTGGACTTTGCTGATTCCCTTGAGGTACTTGAAAGTTTCTATCGTGTCACCACTCTCCCTGCTTTCCTTGAGGGTATATATATATTAAGCTCCTTCAGTCTCTCTTCGTATGGCTTCTGGTGCAGACCCTGCACCATTTTAGTTGCCATCCTCTGGACTGGCTCCATCCTGTCTATATCCTTGCAGAGATGGGGTCTCAAGAACTGCACACAATACTTCAGATGGGGTCTCACCAACTGTCTGTACAGAGGGATAACAACTTCTGAGGGACTAATGTTAAGGCAGAGTAACTCCCTGAGCAGTGATGTGAATTTCAGATGAGGACCTGTGTGCAATTGGAGCAGGATGTCATACATTCTTGTGGCACATAGCAATATGTTTGCTGATGCCTGAATAGATGTGGGCTCTCTGCCAGCAGTGCATTGTGTGCTTCTTGGGGATGACTGTACTAGTCATAGGAGGTGGTGCTCAAAATGTCCAGATACTGTGCAAGAAGCTGATGTGTTTGCACCATACTGTATTAGGTAAGGGATGTTGGCCTGCCTGCCTGTCTACCACTGACTTCAGGGCATGCTCCTCTGTAGATTCTTCTTTAAAATTCATCTCAGAATATATGTGTTTTCTCTTACTGATCCACCCCTCCATATACAGTATATATCTCTCTAGCTAATCATATTTTGCCAGTAAGTGTCCATTTTATCTACTAGTAGCACTAAACACAAGTAAGTAATAAGCCACAACAGGGTGTTCATTATAGGAATTTAATACATACCTCAGGGGTGTAGTAAGGCACAAGGCTGAAGGCCAAGTGTCCTTACGCCCCTGGGAAGTACAATAAAAATCCTTTGATGCACACCCAACAGGGGCTTATTACACTTATAAAATGTCTGTAAGTAGTTTTTGGGGGGAGAAAAATGAGATTAGGCACTGACCATGTGTTTACAGAGATTTAATGCACGAATCAGGTGATCTCAGCAAGTGAAATTTCTAGATTCTTTCTTGCCATTTTATAATACTTACTATAAACTATTAGTGTCTTCACTAGCACTAGTACAACCAATTTGTTTGATATGATATCTACAGATTATTGTATTATGATTCATTTGAATTTACATATTTTGTTCTGATTTCTCGTACAAAGTGTTTTGTGCTGCTTGATGCTGTATAACAAACAGCACTGCATTATGCAGCAAACGGTGTCCTTACCAGGTGCTGATTTTTGAGCAGACTTGACAGACCATTAGGCCTACTCTGCTGGCATCTTAGTATGTTAGTATTATGTTCTTGTCACACAATTGGAGGTCAGAGGACTGACATCTACTAAAAGGAGGGCTTATAAACTTTAAAAGCTTTTCACGCTTACATTAGTATTTATTTAAAATCCAATATTTTGTACTTCTTATTAAATTATGTGTCTTGTTGCTTCTGGTGGGGACGGTTGAACCATCCTTTTGACTGGCACACCCTGGCACAGCTACAGTCATTGTTGTCCAGCACTGCATTTGTCCTTGATCTGAAGAAGAAATCAAAACCTTAACATTTTACCTCCTCCTCCTCTGTCCTCTATGTACTGACAAGGCATTTTTATTTGCAGGACCAGTTTTGGCATAAACCTTTCTAGCTCCAATCTCATTTATTGTGAAGCTTATGAATTTACAAAGCTTTTGCTGAAATGTTTGCCCTTCTTTCTGGCTTTTAAAGTTGCAGTTAGAGCCACGAAGTAATGATAGCCAGTATCTCTATGTGACTTTTATTTGTATGCTGTTTGATTGCTCCCTCGCCCACTATATTCCAATCCTTTAAACTCCAAAGTGTTCCCACGTTTCTGCTGGGCTCACATCTCATGGCCACACTCTCCTGCCTGGGTCTTCGAATGGTCTGCTGTCCTGATGGTCCTGGCCTATCATGTGCCAAGCGGCTCCCATCAGGTCAGGGTAAGGGGAATGTATAGAAACTTTAGGGACAGTGGGGGGCTGGTACACCAAGGAGTGCAAGTGTCATGAGAGGAGCACAGGAGTCATCATCCACTGTGCCCCTTCCCCCTACCTCTCAAGCATGCTCATGACATGATGACTTCGGGGGCACAGCAGCATGGGGTTACCCACAACGCCAAGAGCATGACTACAATGCCACCAGCAGGAACTGCTCCTTGAGCGGTGAGCTGCATAGCCCTCCCACAGGAGGAGAGTGCCATGTGGATGCTCCTTTGAACTCCCTGCTGCTGGTCTCCTTTCTGGATGTCATGAGCTTGTGGCATGAACCCATGCCAGAGTGCTCCTCTACTCTGTGTGTGTTTTAGTGTTCATGTTCATCTGATTTTGTGTATATTTTTATTTCTCCAAATTTTAATGGCACCTGGTTGCCAGCCGGCCCCCATCTCCTCTGGTTCCCTTGCCCCGTCAAACTCCTTCTCCGGGACTTACCCCACAGTTGAGTCCCCCATGGAATACTTCATGGTGGGGCCACTGGGGCTTGTCAGGCCCCTCCAGAGCACAGCTCAGATTCCGGTGTGGGGCCTGTGGGGAAGCTGGAGCTTCATTCTGTCGGTATGAGATTTACTGCCATCATTTTCTCTTCCTAGGCTGCTGGCTGTGCAATGCCACACTGTGCATGAGCATGCAAGAACACTTGCACAGACATCTGCCAGCAAGCCTTCCCCTATATTGGATGCTCAGACTGTGCTGCCCCCACCCCAGCCTCCACCAGGTGGCCACTAAGCAGCAGAGTGACTTGTCCTCCCTCCACAAGAGAGAAAACAGTCCATGGAACATTGCTGCTCTCCCCTAGTCGCCACCATGCGACCCTGAGCTTGCTCCCTGAACCAGGGTTGCTGGCGTGGCAGGTGGGAGAAGCTTCTGGTGTGCCACTGGCTGGCTGATTTCTGTAGATTAAATGTTTTTGTCTCCTGGTCCTGGAATGAAATGACAACAATATTTTATGTTCTTGTATTGTAATTCCAGTTTTGGCTAACTAATGTTGTAATGCTGTACTTTTATGTTTCTTGTTTGCTGTATGTGTATTCATATTTTTGTAATGGCGAGAGCTATGCAGTAATAAACCAACTTGCTGGGGCGCAGGATGTTTTGTGATTACCTATAATATCCAGGGCAGCTGTGACTGTCACAAATGTGGTGCTAGAAATGAGACAAACATTCCCTCTTTCTTGAAGCCTGAGTGTGCTGCCTATGCTTTGCACTCTAAACTCCACTGGCCTGATATAGAGAGTCAGGACTCTACTGGGAGCCGGGTCTCCAAGATGGTAGCCGGACATGCCAACCAATCCAGTGCCACCTGGCTGGGCAAACATAAACTATGTTTTTGTTCATGTTTTGGGAAAGAAGAAAGGAATTTGATTTTATATAGCGCTTTCACATACCCACATACCACATCTTAAAGTGCTTTACAAGCCATAAGAACATATGAAGAACCAGCAGAAGAAGGCCATTTGGTCTATCAAGTCCGTTCATATTGCAGGGTTCAAGCTTGAACTAATGTCCCTGCCCTCCTCCTCACTCCTCCCAGTCTCCATACCCATGATCCTTACCTTCCCATGCCTATTCCAGCCTCTTAAAGATGCCCACTGTCTTTAATGAGATGGCCTCTTCCAGAAGTGCATTCCAAGTTTCCACCACCCTCTCTGTGAAGAAGTGATTCTGACTTCCTCCTAAACCTCCCACTCTTCAGCTTAAGACTGTGCCCTCTTGTGTTATGGTTGCCACCAGCTTATAGAGACTCTCCTTATCAACCTTATTATTCCTTTCAAGTACTTGAAGGTCCCAATCATGTCCCCCCTCCTGTCTTCCAGGAGTACATGTTCAGTGCCTCAACCTCTCTTCGTATGCCTTACCCTGCTCACTAGCTACCATTTTTATAACCCTTCTCTGGACCTTCTCCAGCAGGTTAATGTCCTTTTGAGGTGTGGGCACCAGTACTGAACTCCATACTCTAGATGCGGCCTTACCAGTCTTGACCTTATAAGGGCAGTATAACCTCCTTTCTCCTACTACTGATCCCCTAGACATGCATCCCAGCATCTTGTTTGCCTTTGCTGCTGCTTTCTTGCACTGCGTGAAGTGCTTCAGGTCATTAGTGATCATAACTCTCAAGTCCTTCTCCTCCTCCTCCTCCTCTGATGCAGATACTCGGACACCACCCAGGTAATACTCTGTCCTGGGATTCTTGGCTTCAATATGCATAACTTTGCATTTCTTGGCATTGAAGTCAAGCTGCCAGATCCTGGACCACCTCCCCAGCTTTTCCAGATCTTTCTGTAGGTCCTGTATCCCTTCAGCTGTGTCCACTCTCCCACAGAGCTTGATGTCATCCACGAATAGGCACATATTGCCCTTAATGCCATCTCCAGTGACACTGACGAAGAAATAGGCTGTTGGTTAACTAGGATCTGCAGCTTATCTTGTAGGTAGGGAAATGGGCAGACTAGGTGGGCCAAGCGGTCCTTATCTGCTGTCAAAGTCTATGTTTCTGTGGACTGTCTGGTACAGTTCTGCATTGGTTTTGATCCTTCCTCATGGGTCGGAGACAGAGGGTTGTCACTGGAATTTATTCCTCTGACGCCATCTCCCTGTCCTGTGGGGTGCCGCAGGGCTCCATTTTAGCACCCATGTTGTTCGCTGTTTTTATGCTGCCATTGGGAGACATTATTAGGTGATACAGTTTGGGTTTTCACTGCTATGCAGATGATACCCAGCTGTATCTGTCCTCTAGTCCCGGGCAGGAAGATGTAGTCTCTATGCTTAATAGCTGTCTATCCGAAATCAAAGATTGGATGAGTGCCAGCTGGCTGAGGTTAAACCTGGATAAGACTGAGGTGTTGGCTGTGGACCCAGGTCACCTTGAGGCGGGTTGTAGGGCTGGGGCTCCATCGGGCATATGGCTTGATGGTGTCCAGCTCCCAACCTCAGACCAGGTACGTAATCAGGGCATTATTATAGACGATGGCCTGACCCTAAAATCACAGGTGTCGGCCGTTGTCAAATCCTCCTTTTACCATCTTAGGAATATCGCCCGGGTGAAACACCTGGTTTCTCTGGCTGATCTTCCTATCTTAGTCCATGCCTTTGTGACCACTTGCCTTGATTACTGCAATGCCCTGTACCTAGGGCTGCAGGGGTTGACATCAAGTAAACACGGCTGGTGCAGAATGCAGCAGCCAGGCTTTTGACTGGGACATCTAGAAGTAGTCATATTATGCCTGAGCTGCGCGGACTGCACTGGCTGCCATTTCAGTGGCGGATCACCTTCAAGGTTGGGTTACTGGCCTACAAAGCCCTACACGAACAGGGACCGCGGTATCTACAAGATCTCCTTACTCCCTACTGTCCCTCTCGCTCACTCCGATCTGCCGACGAGGGATTGCTAGAGATTCCCAGGGTTTGTTTAAAGACATCTGGGGCACGTACATTTTCTTATGCTGCCCCCACTCTGCGGAATTCTCTACCTTGTCGGATACGAGGCTGCCTGACCGTCGAGAGTTTTAAATCAGAGCTAAAAACTTTTTTGTTTGTGAAAGCATTTGGAGAAAGATTTTATTGTTGTTATTGTTAATAATATGCTTGTAATTTAAATGTTGCTCATTTGTACAGCACTTTGGATTTTTCAAAAGAGCTTAAAAAATAAAATTTGACTTACTTACTTTTTTACTTTCTATGTTTCTAAGACATTGAACAACACAGGCCCCAGCACTGAGCCCTGCGGGACACCACTGGTTACCTCTCTGGTGCCAGATAACTCTCTCCCCACATCCACCCTCTGGGTTCTGTCCTTCAGCCAGTTTTCCACTCATCTGGCCATCTTTTCCCCAACCCAGAGATCCACCAACTTCCTGTTCAACCTTTTGTGGGGCACAGAGTCAAAGGCCTTGCTGATATCAAAATAGAGGATGTCTACTGCTTGGCCCCTGTCTACTGTGTTAGTGACACAATCAAAGAAGTCAATCAGATTTGTTTGACACAATCTCCTCCTATGAACTCATGCTGCCTTGCATCCTGGAGACCATGCTCCTCTAGATATTCCACCAATCTTTCCTTTAGTATGGTGTCCATGAGCTTGCCGACAATGGAGGTCAGACTGACTGGTCTCTAATTCCCTGGGTGATCCTTGGGACCACTTTTGTGGAGGGGCACTACATGTGCTGTTCTCCAGTCCTGTGGTACCACAAACAGTAAGAACAGCAAAGAGGTGCACATTGGGAAATTATACAAACTTAAAGTATGCTACAAAAAAATCAGAAGATTTAAGCACATGGGACAGGGAGAGAGGAGGCTGAGCTCAGTTGAAGCTATGCTGATGTCATGGGAGACCACATGGATCACTGCCTCACCCCCCTCCCCAAGGCCAGCATGGCAGTGGTGGCTTCAAATAAGTGTAAAGGGATGCAGGCATACATTGCCCTGGAATCCCTGCCCCACCCTGGATCCGGGGGGGGGGTACTCCATTGCCAAGGAGTGGAGGGAGGGTCACAGGATTGCATGACAGATAGAATGAGGGTATTAGGATGGACTGACTTGGGGGAGCAGCAGTGTTGGAACAGCGGTGACAGCCCCACAAAGGGTGGGGCACAGGAGTGCATAGAGGAGCAGTATTAGGATGGATGGGGTAGCAGCAGTGGCAGGACAGAATTCAGGCAGGTCAGATAGGGCACTGGTGCACTCAGAGACACAATAACAGGATGGAGGGACTGAGGACACCAAAACTCCCTAGCAGAATGCAGCTCAACACTTGTGGTGGGTGGTGCAAAACTCTAAAACAAACTCCTACTTGTCCCAAACAGTAAAGCACAGCACACTGATTTCTGATTTTGAAGAGTTGTTACTTTATAAAAGCCTGGAGTATGACAAAGGACTCCAGGAAAACAAGCTCACAGTTCACCAGCTGAATCCATTCACTAAAATGGTACATATATTATTTTCCTTGCTTGTAGTGCTGTAACTCTGTGGCACATCCCTGAAACCAACTGGCAAAGCACTACTTGGTCAAAACAGCACAGAGGCGGTGGACTGATCGATCCAGTGCTTCGTGATAAAAATCTCTTTTTCAGGAGTTTGAATTGAATGCTTTTATAAGAGTAAAACTCTTCATAGTCAGAAATCAGTGGGCTGTGCTTTGCTGTCTGGGATGAGATGGACTGAGGGCAACAGTGTCAGAACACAGGTAAGCAGCTCCATGAGGGGACGGGGCACCAAAAAAACACAGAGAGATGGTATTAGGATGAATGGAATGGGGGTCAACAGTGTCATGACAAAAGCTGGAGAGGTCAATGGGAACAGGGCAAGCAGAGGGATTGCACTAAGAAGGATGGATTGTGGCTGGTCCAGTAGCACTGAGGGTTGAGGTGCTGGACACCACACCTCGCACCACTCCGGTGACCCGGGTTCGGGAATGAACTCAGACCACTGGGGGTCAGCAGCGGAGGGAAGGGATTGAGCATCCAGAGGACTGCTCTCCCTTCCTGGGGACGGATCCAGGGGTAAACACCACTCCTGGGCGGCCCCTGACAGTGGTCGGGGACAGCGCAAGGAACTTCCAGCACCAGCAGATGCAGGGGCGAAGCTGCAGCAGATGTTGGCACACAAATGCTGCTGACGTCATTGCACATCTGAGGTCCAGGGGCAACCAGCAAGAAAAAAAAACAACCTTGGTCTAGGGAGCGACGAGGAATCCAGTGGACTGTGCCCACATCCCCAGTGTGGGCCACCTCCCCGACAGCTGACCAAGACCCTCACTGGATGGACCCTCTAATCTTAGAAAGGCCACCAGGTAGGAGAGGCAGGCCATCCCCTGGGGGGTGATCTGGGGGCTGGAAAGTTTGGTTGAGGGGTGCTGGAGGGGAGGAGACTTCAGGTAGGGGAGTAGAGTGTCAAGCTGTGAGATTACCTCTGAGAGATGCCCTGACCATGGGGAGCATAAAGAAAGTCTACAAAAAAAAAAGAAGGATGGAATGTGGGGAGCATCAGTGTCAGGGCAGAAATGGACAGGTCTGGGAGCACAGATGCATGCATAAGGGAAATTGTTAGGATGGCTAAGCTGAGCTGGCCCGGTGGCACGGAGGGATGAGGCATTACTACCTTACCTGCCGCCATGCTGGTGTCCTGGGTTCAGGAATGGACCTGGGTCATTTGGGGGTCAGCCGGGGGGGGGATTGAGCATCCTACAGGATGCTCTCCTCCACCAGGAGAGGGTGGATTGCTGCCTCCGCTGTGACATCCCCTGAGTGACCACAGGTGGTGGTGCAACAACAGAGACACAGCACAGGAGGGAGGGCGTCTTGTAGCTATGACACATGCATTCCTGCACATCCCTGTCAACCATAGCTTGCTGATGTGGCTGTGGGGAGGGACACAAAAGGGAGGAAAATACTGAAGCGGCAGGATGATGCTGCACTTCCCTGCAGGCCCTGTATCATCTACTGGCTGCCACTGTGACATCCCATACCTAGCTCTTCCCTGGATTAGTGGGGGTTTGGGGGCCTACCAAGAGGGCAATCTGTGGGGCACTGTGCAGCGGGATGGAAAGTCCCAGAGACAACAGATGATGGGGCTGGGGAGAAAGTGGCAGTCTGATGGGCGGCTGAGGGCAGAAGGGTGAAAAGTAAAGTAAAGAAATATATTTATTTATTATTTATTTATTAAATTTTGGTGACTGGGTAGGCCCACTGGGCCCTGGAGGTCCCTTTTTCAGGGCGACCCGGGATTACATGGAACAGCATAGTGAAATAGTGAGCATGAGTTACCTCTATTACAGGCAACATACAGTTATGGTTCAGCATAGTGAAGCAGTGAGCACGAATTGCATGTTTTACAAGCAACATACAGTCATGGTACATGAGAAGTAAAATAAGGTGAGCTGCAAAGTTGGTAAGTATATATAAAAAAAACGTTGGATGAACTGGAGAAGTAGAAGTGTTAGGACAGAAGTGGGCAGTTCAGAGGTGATCAGGTTTTTGGCCGGGGAGGAGGAGAACAAAGAGAAGTTTGAAAAGAGGTCTGCACTTGTCATCAAGCTAGAGTAGGGTAAAAGGATAGCTGCCCTGAAAAAGGACAAAGTATGAAAACTACTTGCCCTGGACAGCCACAGCTCGATGCCATTATAAAGTATTATTTGCAGAAAATGTAACTCAATTAGAAAAGGGAAAGCCATGTTCTTAGTGTGAGTCCTTTGCTCTTGCTCTTCCTCCCGTCAAAGTAAGTCAGTCAAGTGATGAAGAGATTAATGCTCCAGGCAGAGCTCTAAGTCCTCTGTTTGTCAGGATATGAGTCCTAGTTACCTGGATTGTCCAGAAAAGATATCGTTCTTAGCCGAGACCAGTGACGCAAACCCTCTCAGGAGCCAAAAGGAGAAGAAAGACGGACACAAATTCCAAGCCCAATTAAGGGCTAAAACATTTTTAACTGGATTTCTGTCTTGACCCAACGCCAATGCAAATGATCGGCTTATCCTACCATATTTGTATAAAATGGTCCAACCTCACTTTGGTGGGTGTTCTGGTGTCGGAGCTGGTGGGCGAGCGGTGAGCGACGAAGACACAGAGACAGAGAGGGAGAGATGGCTGAACCCTGGGATGCAGTCCTTGCCGCCAGAAGGCGACATCAGGATGAGGAAACAACAAGAAGCACAATTTTCGTGTATACCAACTCCAATAACACAAGGGGTGAGTACACAATAAAGTTCCTGTAACTGTTCACCACCATCAACTCCCTAGGATTCTATTTCCTCATTATTCAGTTTTTGTCATGGAGAGTATTTAAAGATCTTAAGCTCGTAAGAAAATATCTTTGACTCCCCCCCAACATACTTGTGTCAACAGCAATTTTTTTTTCATGCTGTTAATCATATCAAGCGAGGAAAGTTGCCTGATTCCTTTCTGAGACACACATGCAGGAAGAATAGAATACAGTCTGGAGTTATGTAGTGTCTTGCATGGATACTGCATCTCAAAGCACTTTATAAAGACGTCAGTCGGGTACTAGCAGTGCAGGGACTGTATGTGAATAAATGGCCACAGCTGTTAAGCCTGCAACAGCATCTAACACACAGCCATGGACAATAGTATTACAACCTGTTTTGTTAAGAGATGGATTGTTGGTTGGGAGACTGGAGGGAAATGTACCATGGGGTCTTCAAGATTCTCCCAGATAAGATTCTCCCAGATAACCACCCAAGATGGGCAGAAGGGAACTCAGTTTAACATCTCATCTGAAGGATGGCACCACCAGTAGTGCAGTCCCTTCTTTCTAGTACAGCACCACAGTGTCAGGGGTGGGCATGAACCCAGGTTCCCAGTGTGGGATTTGAACTTGAAACCTTGTGGTGCAGATGTTAGAGCATTAATAGCTGAGCTCCATGCACCTTAGCATTAGATGCATTAATAAATCATCAACTACTTAGCTTGGATAATATTACAAATCAGGTGGCATAACCCTTGGAAGCACTCAATGAGAGCTTAAAACATATCTGTTCTCCCCCCACCCCCTCAATTTGTTATCAGCTGAGGGGGTTTAAATCACTCTGTAGATGGATTTTACCCTTAAAAGCTATCTAATCCTCAGAAGCAAAGGCCAGCAGGGAGGGCAATAGAGCATCCCTCTCCTCCTGGGGAAGAGTTAACCACTGTGCATTCTTAGAGCGACTCCTGGTGGCACACATGTGGTAGTATATGTGAGGTGGTGACCACATGTTGAGTGCTACCTCCCAGGACACTGCCGTGGATGTGCCTTGAAGAAGTTGGGTGGGGCCACAAAATGCAAACATTTGTCTGGCTTGGTTTGCTTCAGATGATGACCTTCCCATGCCTGAGCCCACAAACCACCAGACCCTGCTCAGTGGCATGACACTCCCCAGCCCTGGTCTTGAGGATTCCAATGCACTTCTTTCACCTCTTGGTTGGCTGTTGAGTGGATGGGAACCCCTGGAAGTGATAAACCTGTAACTCAGAGACCAAGGGCAACCATGGGAGTCAGGAGGCCTGCATCAGTGGCAGCAGAGAGGCTGGTAGAAAGAGGTATGGACTGTTTGGAAGGCCAGCAGAAGAGAAGCACTGGGGGCCATGGGAAGGAAGCAAAAATAATAATCCTCCCAATCTAAGATGGCTCTGTGGTGCTGAGCAGTGGGGCATACACTTGGTCCACTGGAGATCTAGGTTTGCGCTCTGAGACTGGCACAATAGGAGTGAAAGCTGTAAGGAAGTCTGACAGACATAGTCATGCTCCTGCGGTACATGGGAGGAGTGAGTGCGGGCAAACCAGAAATTTTGTCCAGCTTGGCATGCCAGATGATGTCCTCCACATCTCCTCATGCCAATCAGATCCTGATGCACTGCAGGCTCCAGCTCAACTACTGACACAGCAGTATGGTGGCTTCATTCTCCCAGTGAGAATACCCCCAAAAGGGATACTCAGGACCTTGATGGTGGAACGCTTGGAGTCTAAAGACAAATCAACAGTAACTGGGTGAGTTCAGTGGGTAATAGGGTGCCCAAAGGAGAGAAGGCAGTGAGGAAGATAGAGACAATAAAAGAAATTCATGTAGAGAAACTGGACCATACCAATAATTCCCAGTATGGGTTTGTCCCAGTTGTGAAGCTGCTCTGCATCCTGGGATTGCAGAGAGTCCCAGAATTGTATACTTGAGTCAGCTGGGTGGTAGGCATGTATGGAAGTGAGGTGCTCATCTGCTGGAGAGGGGGGAAGTGGGCTGCCCCACATCTAATCACCCCTGCCAGCAGATTACAGAGCAACAGTGATTTGAGCTGTAGTGTGAGTTAGCTGCTCACCCTCCAACTCGATCATAGGAGCTGGGGGCAGAGCTAATGGGTGAACCAAAGGGGAAAATCCAGGGATGAACTGAATAATACGCAATAGAGAGAAATAATTCAGCAACTTGATTGGTAAGGCATCTTCTTACCCATGGTTATATCCCAGCATATACTCATTGGTAAGAAAAAGTCCCAGCCATTTATTTTTCAACTATTTTGAATCGTTCCACCTACAAGCCCAGCATATCCTTCACCACAACACCTCCTACTGTCAAAACAGAACTAATTGTTTTAAATATATACATACACATAAAAAACAATAGCAGTATTTTTATATTTTTTTCTTTTAAATACATAAAAATGGATTCATTGCATAAGAGCAATAATACACTAGGGTTTGTTATGTCAGGGGATAGCATCACTTCTTAGGTGCATGAGAAACTCAGACTTCAGCCTCGTGCATGCCTCAGAACGCATCGAAGGTATGAGGTATCCCATGACATACCACACCCTATCATATAATATTGCTTAAAGGGGAACAGTCAGCACAAAAGACCTAACACTTAGAGTGTGGGGCTGGTCACAATGTGCATTTTGTGGGCAAAAACATTTTGGTTTACTTACTGTTTACTGTAGTAAAGTAGATTGTATCAGACTAATTTTGCTTAGTTGAAGGCTGACATCTTCTGTTACTACAAATCCCAGAATCCCCTGCAGCTGACATCAGTGCAATAGGCAGCAGTGGGAGATTCAGTAGCCTGCAGTACACTTGAGTGTGGGGGCTCTTGTTGTTGATTGTTCCCCTTCAAATAAACCAGTACAAATATACACTGACTCATCTAAGCAAGAAGGGTTCCAGCCACCTGAAGGCAAATGCCCAGAAAGTAGGTAGTGAACTATGAAAACGGAAATGACACTCTGAAAAAATATGAATCAATTCCACAATCTTCCTACCTTGTGAGATGCCTTTATTGTTGAATGACTTTATTTTTCTCTTTTTTTCTTACAAGATGCTCCTGTCACATCATCAACCAGTACCTCGCGGATAATCCAGAATTTTTATAGACTATTCTTTTCTGTTTTGTTTTGTTATCATGCTGTAGCTTCTTGTAATAAAATGTATCAATGGTCCACAAGAATTTTCACTGCAATTTGCTTTTCATGCTGACATAGCTGTAAGGAAGATCAGAGCAGCAAAATGAGTGAGATGAGAGGAGAAGCAACAGGGAGATTATTACCTGCTTCTCCACTGAAGTGCATCAGAGATCTCTTGATTTTAAGATGTGTAATTAAAAAAGTAGAAGTGCGACTTGATTGAATTGCACAGTTAATCTTTTACTTTTAAGAGTGAGGCTTAGCAGCGCTGCACTGAATTTTCTCCCCACAGCAGTCAACTGTCACAGAATATTTTTTTTCTTCTTCTTCTTTTCTTATTCCTTACTCAAAAGTAAGTTTAATAATGGTTGATGGGTTAAGCCTGTGCGTAATGCGATTTAACAGCTGCAAAGTGCCTATTGACAACAATGGGGTCTTAGCCGTTAGCAGTGACAAATCCGTTCACTCAGTCTCTCTACTCAAAGAGCATTAGTATAATTTAAAAGTGCCATGATTAAAGTGCTTCCTCATCTCCTTTTAAATGGACCAGACTTGCAGCTGTGTGAAACTTGCTCGTAGAGAACTTAAAATAATGATGCCAGTATATTCTATCCAATAATCCTGCTTATTAAATAATTATAATATTTATATAGTATATGGTTAGGGCTCATTGTGTATGGAAATCAGTGACTACTCAAAAGTTGCTATGCACGCTCTGTTATCAAGTGCACTCTGTGCCTGCTTGCGCTGACTCCCACCTGACACCCACTTTCATTTTCACTGAGTGCGACTTCTGCAGGCCACAGCCAGCCTTCATGACCACACTAATGGTTCATGATGCTGCCCTCAGGGTATGTGAGGATTCTCTCAGAGCACAGTAACGTTATTAGGCAGACACGCCCACAGCTCTCTCTCTCTCTCTCTCTCTCCTCTTCTGGCACTCATTCACTATCTTTGCACCAGATTTTAAATTTTTTTGATGTCAAGTAAATTGAAGTATGTACTGGAAGTGCTCACTTGGCAGAAGCCGCTCCTCGGTTCACTCTCTCTCACCCTGTACTGGTCTTTGGTGCCACTCAAGTTCTCTCAACAGAACCATATGCTATAAAATATAAAATAATGGATGACCACAAACAACTCACCTTGTGTTTCCATCTCGAGGTCACGATAACAGCATGGACCTCAAGACAGAAGCTGCTGTGACCCATTGATGGAAACACAGGCTTGTTGTGTATGGTCACCCATACATTATTCCTTATTTATCTGACTCATGTTTGCTCAGGTAAGTAAACAGAGACCAAAAGTAGGCTTGTTTCCAATTCTGCTATGTTGGGCAATGTTAATAGATCTATAGTCCCTAAAATTTTGTAGCTTTATAATCATCTAGTTTTGACCACATAAAACTCATCCCAGTTATGAGGGTCCGATCCACAATGTGGCTGGTGACATGCGCAATTGCCCTGCCAAACACCTCACATTCTGGTGTGTTCCACACCAGATGACATTAATTGTATAGCACCTGCTTGTTGCTCTCTGTGAGTGTGAAGCTTCGCACAGGGGCAAGAGGTGGGGGGCTGTGCAGGATACTGGGCATCCAATCAGATACCCATGTTAGTCCATCAGTGAATCCCCCATCCCGAACAGAGTGAGGGGTGGTCATAGGCTATGGCAGTCTACCAAGGACTGCCATTTCCCCGTAGCCAATGCTATACTATCTTTACACATCATGGATTATGCTGTAACATCCCCCATCTGTCTGTACCAGCTAAGAGGGCTGGGGCATTTGGAGGAGGTTGAGCAGACCCTGTGTGATGTCATGTGGCCAGGCAGAGTGGGGCATGCAGTGCTAAAGCAGGAGTCTTGCCACACTTAGTCTGTGCCCCCTCTGCCTGTACTTCACACTGTGGAGAATAATTCCTCAGTCAGATGCTAGCACGACACCACCCCCTTGCCCAACCCAGCGTGGCTGCTCACATTGCTGCATGAGTGGCTTGGGATTGAATGCAGAAGGCATGCATCCAGGGCTGTGTGAATACACAGATGGTTCCACATGTGTCCAGGGGGTGTTCACCAGCAGCCCACACAGGCACCCCTCCGCTGGTGCACATCCCTTCATGGAGTGGACCCTGGGACCCTTAAATGATTTTCTCTTTTACTATGTTTTCCATGGCAAACTATGACTAAACTGTCACTTTTTCTTACTTGATCTTCCCGCTCAGTTGACTCTAATTAGTCCAGTCTCCTCACACAAAACAAAGTTTCCCTCCTTGCTGGCTCATTCCCTATACTGGTGCAAACTATTACACAGTATACAGTACTGTATAACATAAAGGATAATGTATGGGCAACAGTGTGTAATGAGATTTGTGCACACACCTGAGGTGTGTGATGCCACATTAACCGTCTTTCGGATGAGACGTTAAACTGAGGTCCCATCTGCCTGGATTGGTGGTAGTTCAGGAGGATGTTAAAGATCTCATGGCACTTATTGAAAAGAGTAGGGGAATTTGCCCAGTGTCCTGGCCAAATTTCCCTCATTCACTAAAATTACCACCAACAGCTTAATCTGGTTCAAGGTCAGTTGGCATTCATCTGTATCCCCTCCCGCTGGGTCATGTCTGAAAATAGGCAGAATTTGTCTGGTGCACTTACCCGTCAACAAAAACTAAATAAATAAATAAAACCACAAGACCAAAGAGTTAGTTGTTTATTCAGGTATTGCACATCGAGGGTGTGTAAAACATGTGTTAACTGTTGCCCATACTTTATTTAACATAATTACTGGTTTACAGAACAGTAATCAACAGATAGACCAGGAGACCAAAAATGAGGCATGCCGTTATCCCAGCACAAAAGCACATCCTGTCATATCTTACTGCTTAATCGGTGTATATGGGCAATATTTTCTTTATGGAACTTAAAGAAAATGCCAACTTTCAAAACAGCAATTTTGGGAATATCTTCAACTGAGAGATGCCCTCTGGTGCTAAGCAATGTGGAACACTCTGACACATTGACGACCTGGGGTTTTAGTTTAGTTTTTGTTGATCGGAAAGGAGGACTGGACAATTCTGCCCATTTTCAGCCTCGTTCCAGGGTAGGGGGATACAGATGGATGCCAACTGACATTGAACCAGATTAAGCTGTTAGTGGTATTTTAGTGAATGGGGAAATTTGGCCAGGACACCAGGGAAATCCTCCTATTCTTTTTTCGAGAAGTGCCATGGGATCTTTAACATCCACCCGAACTACTACTAGAACAGGCAGATGGGACCTCGGTTTAACGTCTCATCCGAAAGACGGCACCTCAGTAGTGCAGTCCCCATGCTGCACCACAGTGTCAGTATTGGGATTTAACCCAAGTGCCTGGTGTGGGGATAAAACCAACAGCTTTTTGATCTTCTGGCCTCATGTTCCCAAGTCAAGGAGGCAGAAGTAGAGGACATCAGGGAGGGTGCAGAGTGTTAGTGAGGATGCTCTCTTCTGGGGGCGGGTCAGTGCTGCATCACTTGTAGCATGACACCTGGTGGGGGCTTGGTGCAGACACTGCTGGTGACATGGGCAACCAAATGTTGTCTGGCATCTCCTCCTGCACTCACAGAAGGAGAACAGGCACGGATATAGCTGGAAAAACACCTCCACTGGATGCAGCATGACGTGAGGACTGGCACTACCCACGTCTGTTAGGCATAGATAAAGGACTGCGCCTCCTTGAAAAGACCATGGCTCAATGATCCTGAACCCACCCTTGAGTATGCCATGGGGTAGCTGGAAACTATGACCTCACCCTGTGAGGCTGGCAAGCTGGTGGGCAAAACACCATGACTGGAATGGAGACCATGCAGACTAGGATGGAGATCCTGAACTGGAGTTTGAAGAAAACACCAACAGAAGTAAGTCACAATAAAATAAAAAATGCCAATTAAAAAAAAAAGATGTTCTCAAATGACATCTCATAATTGTATAATCCGAATGAACTAAGTGTGAGAATGATTGCTAAAATATGCTAGGGGAAATGAGGGGTGTAGGTAGAGTTTATAAACTAGGCACACAGAGGGAGCAGGAGCTGCATCCAGGGACTGATTTGCCATGGTTAAGAACCTATGCAGTATATGAAACAAGTGAAGCTAGTGCCAGCAAGACCAACAGATTCATTGCTAAATGTTACAACAAAATAAAAAATTGGGTTAGCTGAAACTTGTCATTATTCGGTACAACACAAGAAAGAGGACAGCAGTTCAATCCACATATTCATGGCGGAGAGCTCTGTTTGTAGTAGGTTCCCAGTAGGAATGACCCATAGGTGCACCAGTCCCATGCAACACCTCAGATCCTCCTCTAAATTGTAAGTTTCAGGCGAACCCGTTTTTTTTCTTTTTTGCATTTCGTTGAATCTGTTGGCCATTCAGGTGCCAGCTTCACTTATTTTCTTTATGCTGCATTAAGTTCATAAATTATCTGAAGAAGCTATACTCAACCTAATTAAAAAGCCATGTTTCAAATCGAATATAATCTTTGCACCATTTTGCAAGATAATAAGCATACTCTCCAGAGTAAATGTTCACATATGTAGCAAAAACTTGCAAGGAAAATGTGCACAGTTTAATTCTTACCCCAGCTGGTACTGCACACCAACAGTACTGGAGAAAATGCCTTTTTCTTGGGGTGGGATGCTGGATATGCTCAGGAACTCATTCTCATTAGGGCAAATGCTTTGGAACTGCCCTATAACTGCAAACATTGAGACAGAAAGGGCTTTAAACACAGCTACAAGAGACTGTCACTAGTGGTTACAACGACCATTTGGTGACAACCCTTGATTTGCACCCCATGGGCCATACAAACAGGGTTGCAGCCTTCCTGTTGGTCACTCAGCACATAGCGACTGCTCAGAGAACCTGACAGGGCAATATGCAAATGACCCACAGGGCCATTCACAAAGCATGGAAACCCTACTAACACCGTTGCAGTTATGTGACAACCTCTGCCAAGAACTATTTAAGGAAGGGAGGGAGGTCAGAACACTGGGGCTGTTTAACCAGCAGCCAGCAAAAGATAGGATAAAGATCATCATATCAGGCCTTTCAGATAGTGCATGGGAAATGGGGGCCCTGGACACCAGTGATGAATTGAGGTTGGGGAGAGGGTTAGCCACAGGACCACTAGAGATAGAGGGCATTAGTTGGAAATAATTTAATAGTCACTGGCCTACATACATATCTAAATGTGTGGGTCAGATGGGTTGGGTGAGGAGAACACTACAGCAGTATTGTTGTTTCCAACTGGCACTATGCCATGGCCATGCCTCCATGGTTGTCACAAGCCAGCATACTAGTGGGTGCAGACCCCTGTTACACCCACTAACATCTGGCCAAGAGATTTACATTGTAGCTTAGAAAATGGCCATGGAAAATCAAGTAACCCACATTCCAAGACCAATGCTTTTATTTGCATGACCAGTGAATAACAGAAACTGAACTGGTCAGAAGATAATGACTGCTTGACCCATCTAGTCTGCTCCTCTTTTCCCTGCCTATTCTGCCACCGAGACCCTACCTGGTCTCCAGCCACCTCCCTGCTTTGATACCAGTTTTCTTATACCTCCGATGCATGCTTGAAATCCACCAGTTTTGCCTCCACCCCCTTGGAAGATTGTTTCAGGCATCCACCACGCTCTCAGTGAAGAAATACTTACACCACTCCTAAACTTCCTCCTCCAACTTCATTGCATGCCCCTAGTTCTCATACACCTCTTTTCTGAAAAATACTCCCTTCCTATACCATTTTAACCTTTGTGAGGTATTTAAAAGTCTCTATAATGTCCCCCTTTCCTCCTCTCTGCCTGGACATACCTGTTTAAATCCTCAGTCTCTACTCATAGGACATTTGGTGCAAACCCTGCATCATTTTGTTGTCCTTCTTTGTTGACCTCCGCCCTGTCTATGTCCTGAGGTTGTGTCTCCAGAACTGGATATAATATTCCAGGTGTGGGCTCACCAATGACCAATACATTAGCAACACAACCTCCCTCCCTTCTTCTGCTGGTGGTATCCCTCCTTATGTACCCCAGCATCCCACTGGCTTTCCCTACTGCTTTGTCTCATTTCTTTACCACCTTAAGGTCATCCGTTATGATTATGCCTAGGTCCCTTTCCTGTTTGATCATCAGTACCCCCCATTCTATATTCTGCCTCTGGGTTTCTGCACCCAAATCGCATGATTTTGCACTTTTTTTTGCACTGAAACCCACTCAAGTGTGTGCTGTGGTCAAGGTGAAATAAAAGCTTTTCTCAAGAAGTTGAATGGCACTTGGGTTCACCTCATGCCAAACAGCCACTCAAGGTGGGTGTTGATTCCACTCAACCACACACGCTGTTGTGCATTATCACTTACTGAATCACCAAGGAGACTCCTCTATGCAACAACCAAGTCTGTAAACTGGGTTTGGTACTTTTTATTGGTGGCACAATGGAGGGGTCTCTTTGCATCACAATTTGCAGGGTGAAGCGAATCCTAGCTATTCAAATGTGCTGATCAGATTTAGGTTGCCTGATTACAGCAATCCATGTACTTGTTATTTTACAATGACCTCTTCCTTCATCATAGAAGTTGGTCACAGCAAATGTAGATATTAACAATTGTGAAATGGGGTAGAGCAAATGCTGAATCCTGATTGGCCAAGAGATACCTCAGCTGGGCTGTTATCCCAGCACAACAGACAAGCTGAAAGGGAGAATGGCTGCCAAAAGAACTGACATTAGTTTGGTTGATAAAATCCATGTTTTGGAGGTGCTGGAAGTTCCAGGTGCCCTTTAGTCACACTAACCTAGTTAGTCAGCATTTCAAAATCATAAGGGAGGAGGAGGATTAGCCATCATTCCCAGTGAATTAGCAAACAAGATTTTGCTTGTGAACTAAATGAGTTTATGTTTCTGAACTGTGTAGTGTGTGCTTTGTTCCACAGTAATGAACCTCAAAAATGTTTTTTATGTTGGCGCTTGCATAGGCAGCATTGTGGGACAGTGCAGCTTTGGAGGCGGGGCCGCAGTTGGGCGAATATAGGGCACACACCAGTAGGTGCGTCCCGCATTCCCCAATCAGACTGCATCAGCACCACACCATGCATACATAATGTGGTGAGCACATCTAAGAAAAGGTCTGCTGCAATCCGAGCAAAGCTTGGTCATACACAGCGTCTCCTTTTCTTGCCGTGTTCGCTGCCATTATATGCATGGTCGGGAGCGGGAGGCTGTCTAACTAATGCTGACTTCAGAGGTGCCCAGTCCCCTGTCGGGTAACCCTCCTTTGTGCCTGAAGAGGAGCCCACTCCCCGTCGGCATAAACCCCCAATTGTTGAATGCCCAGGGGTGCCCAATCCCCTCGCCTGCCCCGGCCGCTTTTGTGTGCCGACAGGGGTGCCCAATCCCCATCTGCATTACTTCCTCCCCTGTTAGGTGTGTGATGAGGGTGCCCAACCCCATCGGCTACAGACACCCCCCAACAGCAGTAGGTGGCATGCTGGGAGCCCACCCCAGCATGCCATCCCTGCAAAAAAAACTGTCCCCAATGTTTTTTTTCTTTCCTGTAAATGAAAACAGTCCCTCGTAGTCTCGATGCCCCTCCCCACCCGCACCCACCCACTGCGCCTGCCTCCCTCACCCCCTCACCCTATACTTACCTGCAGAGTCCGCACAACGATCTTCTGTGGACCGAACATGTCTGCACTCTTCAAAGCCAACCGAACTGAAGAAATGCTGGTAAGCTGTATAATGGAATGAATAGGGGTTTTCAACTTTAATGCATATCTTGGGCATTTTGTAATTTTAGCCCACATTTTCAACATGGGGTTTTTGGGACCCCTTCTCATGAATTCTTGCACTGTCATGGCGTTATTCGGTCCCTAAAGGTGATTTCGTAGTCACTGAGTGGAATCACCTTTGGGACAGAGTAACGAATGACTGTGCCACTGTTCATGAGAGGGCTCTTACAAAGCCCGTGTTGCAAGTTTGCTGGGAAAATCCAAAAGTGACTGTTTTACTGAGCCGCATGAAAGCAACTGTGCAACGCACGCTCATAAGTTAGTGCATTCACACTATTTTCATGCCAGATTTTCCTCATTGGCATTTTACCACACCTTCTTATGAACTGTATAGCTGTCATTTTTCACATCCTGCCCAAAATGTGTTTTCGCACTTCTGGCGCCGAATAGCATGATTGCTGTGCGAAATCAGTGTTTGGGACAAATTACAAAAATGACAGTGACACTGTTCATGAGCAGAGGTGCTAACATGCCTGTGTTGAAAATTTGGTGACAAACTCATAAAATTACTGTTTTACAGTGCGCGTAGCAACCGCGCAACGCACACTTGTAAGTTAGCCCATTTGTAATATTTGCACGCCACATTCTCAACATTGGCATTTTACCACACCTTCTTGTGAACCTGTACAGCTGCCATTTTCTACATCCTTGCTGAAATGTGTTTTGCACTTCCAGCGCAGAATAGCGTAGCAGTCGCTGTGCGGAAATCACTGTTCGGGACACGGACACATTACAAAAATAACAGTGACACTATTCATGAGCAGAGGTCCTAAAATGCCTGTGTTGAAAATTTGGTGACAATATCTACAAATGATTGTGTTATTGAAGCCATGTCAAGAGTTTGTACCACGCCGTAGTTCTGAAACTATATCATTCACATTTTCAACAGTGCCATTGTTCTACTCCTTCTAATGAACAGTACAATTGTCATTTTCATATCCTGACCAAAATCTGTTTTCAAAGTTCTGGCGCTAAATGCGCAGTCGCTGTGGAAAGCCCGTGTTCTAGAGCGCATTATGAAAATGGCAGTGACACTGTCCATTAACAGATGTCCCAAAAATGCCCATGTTGAAAATTTAGGGATGAAAGTCAATACATTGCGCAGCTTTGATGAAAGCAGGTTGTGCAGTTTGCATGCACGCTCGTGACTTTGTGAATTTGTAATACTTGCACTCCAGCTGTTCATCATTGCCATTTTTCCATACCTCCTTATGAATAGTACAGCTGACTGAAATGTGTTTTCTCATGTCTGGTGCAGAATTGCACAGTCACTGTGTGAAATCACTTTTCGGGACACTTTCAGGAAATTACGGTGACACTATTCATCAGCAGAGGTCCTAAAATGCCTATGTTGAAAATTTGGTGGCGAAAGTCCAGACAATGACTGTGTTGCAAGTGTGCATTGCGCAGTTTCCACACACCCTTGTAACTTTGTCAATCTGCAATATTTTCATGCCACATTTTCACCACTGGCATTTGTGCACACCTCATTATCAACAGTCCAGCTGCCATTTTCCACAGCCTGCCCAAAACGCATTTCCGCAGCTCTGCCACACAGTGGCGTACTCGCTGTGCAAAATCACCTTTTGGGACACATTAACAAACTCATAGTGCTATACCTCTCCACCTCCGCCACTGCCAATGCCAGAGCGACAACATTCGGCATTGACAAATGCTTGTTTTAATTAAAGTTTATTGAACTTTGTTCCATTTTATACAACAACACTACACACTGACAATACAAAAATAAAATATTTATTCATTTGTTTATTTGGTTTTTGGTAACTGGGCAGGTACACTAGACAATTGAATGCCTAATTTCAGGTACGATCCAGGAGGATTTAGTGCAACATTCTACAAACAAATACAGATAGATTTAGAGAGCTCACAGTTCTGAGATCAGGAAAAGGTACAACATGAAATATTACGAATTACAAATAGTGAACAAAATACAAAAATAAGTTAAACAGGTACATTTTGGGATGCAGGCAAATCTGAAGTACAATAAATTAGGCAAGGGTATGAGCAAGTACAGATGGAGCAGCTAGAAACAGCTGCAGGTCAGAGATAACATTAGATGACACTAAAGGGCCAATTTGAAGGTTGACGTAGTGGGAGAACTACAGCCATTGGAGGGGAGGGTGTTCCATAGCCTGGGGGAAAATGAGGGGAATGCCTGGTCACCCATCTTGGATGAGCATTTAGGGGTGATGAGTGAGGCAGTGTCCAAGGATCTGAGAGTGTATGTGAGGAGAGCACCGTGAAGTAGGGGAATTTGGGTGGCTGAGGTGTTAGACTAGAGTTGTTGTTTGCAGATGAAACAACCTAGTGCATAGGATCAGAAGGCACAGGGGACAGCCACCCTGAGGAAGCTAGAGGAACAGTGATGTGTGACTTGGAGAGGAATGGGTGAAATGGCATATGTTGTATGTGACATTCCATTTGTGTAGAGTAGATGAGTGGGCATTAGTGAAAGGAGAACTATACTGTAGACAATCATAGGAAATCATAGTAAAATTACAGTATTACAGGACAGAGAGTGACAGAAAAGGGGGAGGGAGGTTCATGAAGGGCTCTAAATTGACATATCATAACCATTCGTCCAAATCTAGATGACGGACCTGTTGTTCAGCCAGAGTCCAGTGCCCGCATCATTAAATTGCTGCCCTTCCCTCCTGGGGGTTATAATGGGATGTACAAGAGATATATCATACAGTTTACTATCAAGTACAACAAATGCATTTAATGGACCTGATATGCAAGGTACGCAGTTAAAAAAAAGGGGTGTGGAGACTTCAAAAGTGTTTTTTTTTTTAAACTTCATAACTAATAAAATGGTTTTACAATGCGGTACAGTGTGTGTAGCATCTTTACTTCCTCAGTCGCCTTGATGGGGTCACAAACAAGCCTGTCAAATAAGACACAAGGCAGGATTTTCAAAAAGGTGAGAGTGCCGCAAGGCAAGCCCCAGGTGTGCCAAACAAATGACGCACGGCGTTTGCGGCATTCACTGGCTGGTGATCGGTATATTCTATCCTGTACGCCAATTGCTGCAAGTTAGACCAATGTTTTGTGGACTAGCTTGCAACAACCCCGAGGGCCTTTTTTATGGAGCTTTGCACCAGATATTCGGCACAAGCTGCCATAAATCATGGAAACTGTCGCAACTGCGCCCGAGATTGTAAAATTGGGTGCAGATGCAGTGAAGGGGTTTGGTGCACCACCAGAACCTAAGTGCTGTGCTGCAGGGCTTGTCGCAATCCCTGCACCATGCTTTGAAAATCCTGCCCATAGGAATCGATTCTCAAAGGTTGGCACAAGCTGCACTGGTGGCAGCTTGCGCTGACTGCTGGTGACCCAGGGATCCTGTTCCTGATTCTCTATCAGGTAGGGTCCCAGCAGCAAGGTCCCACAGATTGTGGCAACTGTGGCTGTGCACCAAACAGATGGCACATCTGCAAGGTTTGCCATAAGCTGTGGGGCAGTCAGGTGGCAGCTGCGCCAAAGACAGTGACCAGCACAATCCAAGAACCAAGCACACATCACTGTTGCAGCAACATGCATACATCCTCTCCATGGTGTCTAGCAGCCCCCCCGATCCCTGATGTCCACTGTATGCAGCCACAATAGAACTCCCTGGTGGCTAGCAGTCACACCCTTCCTATCCCCAATCTCCCCCATAAATAATAATATAATCTGCCTTCGTGATCTAGAGGGCTCCCCCTTCCTATCCCTGATCTCCCTCATAAATAATTATATATTCTTCCCTGGTGGTCTAGCGGACCCTTATCACTATCCCTGATCTCCCCCATAATTTATTATATAACCTTTCCTGGTTGTCTAGTGGACCCCACCCAGCAGATAGTACCCCACTCCCCCGTCTCATC
Organism: Neoceratodus forsteri; assembly: GCA_016271365.2. Taxonomy (NCBI): domain Eukaryota; kingdom Metazoa; phylum Chordata; order Ceratodontiformes; family Ceratodontidae; genus Neoceratodus; species Neoceratodus forsteri. The sequence goes on from CM028138.1 coordinate 429,520,449, forward strand.
CCTGGGCTGGTGACCAGCACAGCCCTCCGCTCTCCACCATGGGCAGCCACCGATCTGAGCTGTCAATGAGTGTGTGCTGAACAATCAGCTGTTACAACATCGCTCATTGACAGCTCAGTCGGTGGCGGCCATGGTGGAAGTGGAAGGCTGTGCCAGTCGCTGGTTCGAGGATGGCTTGGGGATGGGACAGGGAGCGGGGTGGTGGGGCACTGCCTGCTGGGGTGGGAAGGTGGAAGGTTCACTAGACCACCAGAGAAGGATATATAATTATTTATGGGGAGATCTGGATAGGGAGAGGGACTGCTAGACCACCAGGAAAGGATATATAATTATTTATGGGAAGATCAGATATAGGGAGGTCTGCTAGATCACCAAGAACAGATTTCCATATATTTAATGGGGAGATCAGGGATAGGGAGGGATCGCAGCATGTTCCCTCCCACCCACAGCGGGCTCTGCGGGTGGTGCAAGGATCTAAACCCTCCCAGAGGACATACTTCTAAGTGCCATGAACCAGCAGTCTAATGGGCCATAGAAAGTGCCCTCTGGGAGGGTTTAGAGAACTCCCGATTTAGGACATGGCAGCCTGCATCTGCCACAAAGCCCCCAGTGCTAGCACCGCAGCCAATTTTATGCCGCAAGGACAGCCCTCTGTGGTGCACACAGCCTGCATTTGACACAGGCTGCTTTTGAGAACTGCCCCCAGTGCATCTTTTGGCACAAGCCACACCTTGCACCATTCCTTGTGGTGCAAGCCCCTTGCACCATTCAGGTGGGCTTTGAGGATCAGGCCTATAGCTTTTTGGGGACACCCACTTGAACTGAACAAATATGAATCCATGGTGACAGTCTAATTAAGAAGGATATATACTGTACTAGTAAGTGAACAAACTTGTCATTTTGCTAAATTGGAACACTTTGACATCATCGGGGCCCTGTTTGTGACACAAATTCCAGTGATAAGGAATGTTATTCTAGAGTTTCTTTGTTAATCTCTTACGATTTCAAGATTCCCTGGATTTCTTGAGTGCCATCTGGAGTAGGTAATACATGTAATGAGAGCTCCATCTAAAAGTAAAATTGATTCTTATTGAAACACAGAAACCTGCTAGCAGCAGAGGCTCTGCAGTCTATCAAGTCTGCCCTGTCAGGTTGTACTTGCTCCACATAGGGGCTCATGCCTGACCTCTCCCATTCCTTTGCCCTCATCCCTCTTAAAGCTTTCCACTATTTTTGCACTGCCCAGTACTTCAGGTAGCTTTTCCACCCATCCCCACCCCTCTCTGTAAGTAGTGCTTCTTAGTTACGTCCCTTATGAACCTCCTGCTCACACCAGTTTTTATTATTCCCCTGGTATTCATATTGCCACTGACTGTGAACAACCTTCTGGTGCCACCTCGTTGCTATCAGCTCATATTTAAACATTTCATGTGGTAGCAGAGTACATTTGTGCTGAAGTAGGTTAGGGTATGAGTACAGTCAATGCACGGTGGATAGGGTTGAATGCATGTGCAGCATTAGTCTGGCCATTCACTCTCGCTGTCCCTGCCTCATTGAACTAAGTAACAGAGAAAACTAATTCAAAGGTTTTGTGGTCAATCCAGCTTTCAAATGAGGTTATACATGCCCCTAGATACGATGACCTACCTACCTCCTGCCCTCCCTGAGGTTGATAGTGAATGGCTACTTGCCCAGCCAAGATCCCTGAGAAGTCGGGGGTGATTGTCTATGGGCCTTATGCCTCTTATCACCCTACAACCCAAATATAAACCCGAGTATCTCTTGGCCAACCCTTTGTGCTTATGCCACCCCCTCTTAATGCTCTCCACTATTTTGCACTGACCAATGTTTCAGGTTGCTTATTCCACCCCTCTACCACCCTCTCTGTGAATTAGTATTTCCTCATGACCCTTTTAACCCCCCCCCACCAGTTTCTTACTTTTACCCCCCCTTGTACTGGTATTACCACTGTTTGTGAACAGCCCACTGGAGCCCACCTTGTTATTAACCTGCATGCATTTCAATGTTTCAGTCATGTCCCTTTTCCCTTCTGGCATCCAGTGAGTATATGGTGAGGCTTTCCTTTCTTTGCTTGTATATTCTTCCCTGTTGCCCCTGGATCATTATAGTCACCTGCCTCTGCATTGCTCCCAGCTTGTTGATGCTCTTTTGTAGATGCAGGTTTCAGAATTGTACACAGTACTCCAGGTGTGGTCGCATCAGAGTCCTGGCAATATGACCTCCTTTTTTTTCTGCTACTGAACCCCCTACCAATACATTCCAGCATCCTGTTTGCTTTCCCTGTCACTTTATTACATTGTGCTGATGGTTTGAGGCTTCTAAGGATAACCACCACCAGATCCTGTTCCACCTTTATTTTACCAGTAGATGCTTGTTAGGTCCATGCAAATTTTTTAATCCTCTGGTGAAGTTAGCATAAAGGGATCATAATGCCACAGTGGAAATCACATGGACAAATAAGAGGAAGCACAAAACCACGCAAGGCAAAACAATGTTAGTGAAAACACCGACAATACCAGGACCACGTACACCCCATTGAGAACAATGGGACTTTCTCCACTCCAGCACCCCCCTCCCCAGAATTAATATAGCTAGGGGATGTGGACTTCAGGGATGGGGCAAAACACTGCAGGCAGCAAAATTTCTTTTCTTTTTTTTTTTAAATAAACTTGCAACAATACAGGATGAGGGGAGAATCGAACCATCGTCCCAGGTCCCAGGTGTTAGTGCTCTAGCCATTCCACCACAGCAGGAGCTCAAGCAGGCACTGCACTGGTAGCCTCCTTGACACTTCCATTTCACCACACAGCAACAAGGGTAGTGGTTATTCCTGATCGCTGCAGAACCCTGTTACTGTAGTGCCTTAAGCACTTTCTTCAGCACAGTAATCCATGTGCTGTTTTGACAGCGCTGTGTTGACCCGGTACCACATAAAGTGGCCCACTACATACTTTGTGTACTGTAGGCACATTGACCCCTTCACACTATGCCTGAATTTGCATAGTAATTTGCCACTATACAGCCTAAAATAGTTACAAAGTGGCGAATTAGCAAACCTCACAAAGTGCATTGTTATGTGAAGCTGTGCACATTGTGCAGTGCTACACAAAATGTGAAGTTTTTCCATTTCACACAGCTAGTTTTTGTTTCCCATATGCATGACTTTGCACTTTTTGGCATTAAAGCCCAGCTGCCACATTTTTGACCACCTTGCGAGCCTCCCCAGATACCTACAGTACTTCAGTGTCAGTCCTGCCAAACAGCTTGGTATCATCTGAAAATAGGCAGCTTTTCCCTCCGATGCCTTCAACTATGTTGTTAATGATGACGTTAAAGAGTGCCAAACCTAGCACCAACCCACGTGGTACCCCACTGGTGACTGGCTTTATTACCGAGAACTTATTAATCACAACCCACTGTGTCTTTCCCCCAGCCAATGATCCACCCACCTTGTTAATTTGTCCCCCACCCCATGCCTCTCAGTTTTTTAATTAATCTCCTATATGGGCTGAGTTGAAGGCCTTACTAAAATCAAAGTACAGAGTGTGGACTAGCTGTCCTTTATCAGCCTCCATACCTCAAATTGCCATTATCCAGCATCCAATAATGAACCCCGGATATGGATAATTTATTCTAGATAGGTAAACATAGGGAACAAGAACCCCAGAATGGACTCCACTTCTGAGGAAAGGGATCTGGCAGTCATCTTAAGTGACTCAATTAAACCATCTAGCCAGTGTAATAAGGCCTGCAGTAAGGCAAATAGGATGCTGGGGTGTACTGGGAGAGGTTCTGACAGTAGGATGAAAGAGGTAGTACTACGTAAGCAATACTACTCAACAGGGTGGGCAGTATTTGGCAATGCCAGACTGCCCAGGGGCGTAATGAGGCCCAATGCCACAGGTGGAAGGCCTTATAGCCCCAGAAGGTCCAGTATTGCCCAATACTGCCCACCCTGGAGGGTATTATTGCACTTAGAAAATGGCCCACTGCATTATTATGTTCTCAAAAGAAAAAACAATTATGTTTAAATGTCAGAACTCTTATTTGTTTGATTTACTTTGTAATAAAATAGTTCCTCCACCTGTTTTTTTGTTTGCAAACCTGAGGACTTTTGTCCTAATGGAGCCTCTGTAGTTTTAAGGTGTGAGTTGGTTGTTATGGTTACCCCCGCACATGTTGAAACACTTTTGTTTCACTGTTTTTATTTAAGTTAAACAGCTTTTGTTTCAATGCTCTATTTTTTTTAAGTATTCATTCTTTGATTATAATGTATTCATTTTATGTATGACTTTATTTATTTATTTATTTATTTATTTATTTATTCATTCATTCATTTGTTGATGGGAATGTAGCCGAGGAACAGTGGTGGCAGTCGGGCGAGGTGGGAGGAAAAGAAAGTTTATCCGGCTGCATAGAGGTACATTTTGTGCTTTTCATTTGAATGTATGCTCCTTTTTGAGCTGGGGTACTGAGAAGAGCTACATATTAAACACTGCATATGTCAGGAGAATCGGCCAGCGGTGCAATAGTGGCAGGTGGGCAGCCGTGCTGTGGAGAATGAGTACGGACAGAAGGTCCATACATTTTGTAGGAGAGAGGTCCACCAAGGTAGGAGAAAAAATGAAAAGTAAGCCTGCATAAAGCAGGTAGATATCTGATTTTGCTGTGTTGTTTTTTGAAAAATGGGGCCGCTAAGTGGGTGAAAAAAAATTGTGATTGCTGAGTTTGAAAATTCGGGGTGCCTGATGATACACTAAATGATGGGACACCCCAAATTGGCACTCATTTTTCACTGAGCTCTATAGAAAAATAGATGCCCAAGTTAGAACTGATTTTAGCCAATCAGAATGGAGACTCCATTCTTGCCATTTTCTAACTCTCTATAGATCACTGGTGGGACCACACCTGGAGTACCGTGCCCAGTTCGGGAGTCCACACATAAGGAAAGAGAAGAACAGGCTGGAGGTGGTGCAGCAGAGGGTAACAAAAATGGTTCAGGGCAAGCATGGCAGATCCTACGAGGGTTGGCTTAGGGTACTGAACATGTACACGCATGAGGTCAGATGGGAGTGATGATATAAAAGAGGCCTTTGTGTTCCTGAAAGGAATGAACAAGGTGAACTGCGAAGAACTATTCAACAAAAGTAGCAAATCTGAAAGACGAGATCATGAGTGGAAACTGGTGGGGGGGGGGTTTCAGGGGGAACATGAGAACGTTTTTTTTGTTTTGTTACAGAGAGAGAGTGGCTGAGCCATGAAACAGTTCTACCAGCAGAGGAGGTTGGTACCAAATGAATGGGTTCAAGCACATCTGAGACAAAGTTAAGGGTTTCGTTGTTACTCAGGGGGGTAGTAGTAAAACAAGGAGCAAGGAGGTGGATAGTGTAGACAGAAACACATATGAACAAAAGGTCTTGTGATATGACAGGGAGTTTTGGGCAGACTGGACCACTGGTCTTTTTCAGCCATCATTGTCTATGTTGTTATGAAAACACTTTCCTGAGAATTTGACCTGGAGTGGATGCACCCCAGATAAGGTTAATTACCAACCACCAACATATCCACCAGAGAATGGATGCAGCAGTTTAGGGACTATCTGAGCCACTCCATAGCAATGCCAATAATCCATTGGTAGGCTCTTCAAAACACAGAAACATAGACAATGATGGCAGAAAAAGACCAGGGGTCCAGCAAAGGATGTGACTTGGTATCTAAGAGCCAGTATTCAACCACAGTTCAAGTGCCATAATTAACACCTACATTGATTTCACTTAATGTACATTGTTTTGCTTGTAAACTATGCCTCTGCACCAAGTTATTTTGACAGTTTATTGTTTCTGCTCTGTCACCAGCTTGCCCCATTCATCAATATGGCAACCTTCCAGTGCTGTCACCTTGCCTTCTCTGCCACTTACGCTTTTCCCCAACAGCTTGCCCACTGTGACAGGGCCTTCAGGTCGGGTCCCCTCAAAAAGCACCTCTAGGGGTGGGCAGTTAGCAGGTGCAAAGTCCAGGAGAGCTGCCGACTTCATGCTGCAGTTGCCAGGGATTTCCACATGAGTTTCCTCCTAGCCCCTCTGCGCACAATCCAGTGCTTCAAACAGGATTGCATGTGTGTGCTTCCATAGAGCCCATCTGCAGTGTTCTTCCACTTCCCCCATAGGATGCTGCACTGATACTCGTGACCACCCAGGTGGCAGTAGTGGAGAAACTGGGGGCAACTCCCACCCTACCTGAACCTGGGTCACCAGTGTTGTGAGTGACAGTGCCGCCACTACACCAACAGGCTCAACCTACACCTCAACTTGTTGATCTACAGTATGTGTTCATACAAATTGTATGGCTGTTTAGAAACCAAGTTTAAATCATAATGTGACCACAGAGCCAGGTTCACTCAACAGTGAGTTGGGCTGTTTAAGAAGAGAACAAGAACAAAAACAAGAAACAGTTTAAGCACAAGACACTTTCAAATTACTCTAATGCACTCTAACTAGAGAGGCTGAGCAAAGGGATTTGTCACTCCTAATAGAGAACAGTGCCCTATTGTTTATATTCACTTTGTTGCTATTAATACTCGTAGCGTGCCGTCTTAATCCATTAATTTATCAACTCAGTTTTGAATGAGGGATTAAAAGTAAATAGGTGTGGAAAAAGCCTGTGGGCCATTTATACACTTTATTGGATTAAGAAACTGGAGCACAGACAGGTTACATGGTGCTGGTCAGCCATACTGCCTGACATGCTGGCGATCGGAATCTGTTCCTTGAGCCTGGGCCAGCAGGAACTGCGATGTACATCTGTGAGGATGCTCTCCCTATGGGATGGGTGACATGGAGCACTGCTCTTTGAGAGACTCCTAGAGGCTGACTGGCAGAGCTGCTGTTGCTGGCATAAGTGACTGCACATGCCAGCTGGCCCACACTACTCCCCACAAGGTGCTGTGAGTTTGCCTGCACAATGTACAGTGGTGGGCAGGAGGCAAAGTGAAAAAAAAAACTATGATTGATTGCAAGATGACTTGTAACCCCTAGATGGCGCTACCCCAAGGGCTACTACCCCTGTCTGCGTGGCTAGTAGCAGGTTAAGTGGCCTGAGTTCTGAAATGAGTGCCTCCACCCAGAGGTCAGGGTTGGTAGTGGTCAAACTAGCCTGGGCACAGCCCTCCGGGGCACTGTAACCCCCCTCTATATCTGCTAATGGCTGAAACAGTACACAATAATTACTTTCACAATACTCCTGATACACCTTACAAGTACCCACACTGTTTGCACTTACCACCAGGGCTGGCTTCTCGGTTTGACCCTGGGGACCCCTGTAAAACAAGGTTAGACAGAGCATATAGCAACAGTACAGTACCTCGAGCACAAACATGGAACCACAGTCAGGTTGAGTACAGAAAAAGGTAGATCTAATTTATTTAGGGGATTGGAACAAGGGAGGGGTGTAATCAGGTTAATTAGCTTGAATGCTATATCAATCACACAGCTGTGCATGCATTCAGAGTCCCTAACACAGTCACACTCTCTGGGTACCCAGGTGGAGGAAAGGTGGGCTAGCCAGGACCATTGCCTGGGGTAGGCCGGCGTTGCAGCTGGTCAGGGCCCTGTGATGGAAAAAACAACTTGCACAACACACTATTTGTAATCTGGAGCCAGATGGCTCAGTGTGTGAAGAAAGAGAAATAACAAAGTAATCAGATGACACACTTAGATTAAACTGTAGTTGCAGGGAGCTACCCTGATGGTTACTCACGATACCCAAGACTGGACACAGGATGGACGAAAATTGAGACAGCAGGTGGTTACTCTGGAGTGCCTGGGGAAACAGGGCCCACACGATTCACTGAGGCATCATTCCTGTTCAAACATGGAGCAGGGGGATGATCCCTGGGCAAGTCTCTCATCGATGGCTTTTCTCTGTGCAGTAAGGTAGTCTGGCAGGGCCCTCGTGGCAAGGCCCAGCAGCATGGAGATAATCACAGATTCAGTCTGTTCGGGCTGGATACAGCTTCCAGAAATCAGAACACAGTTCACACAAAGGGGAACCAAATCGCAACCCCCGTTCAGTACACAGCACATTTATATGCAAGGTAAAATCTACTGTACCAGGCAAACACTCCCAGGTCACAATCAAAGTTTTCCACACAAGTCGAAGTTCTAAGGGAATGGGATTTCTGGCAGGCTGATTGCATTCGCCACAATCTTCGGTCCTCCTCAGGTTGAGCCTGGTCCCACTTCAGCAGCTTACTTTAATCACACCAACTTGGATTCAGTCCAAAAACAATTCTCTTTCCCTCTCAGAGTGGTAGACAGACATGCAGGCCAGAAATCAGGCCTTTCCAAAGTTCTCCCGCTCGAAACTATGCAGACTGCTGCTCGAACTATCACGAGCTGCTCCTCTCTCAGCTTCCAACTTAGATCTGCCTTAAACATCAGGCAGCTTGCGGATTTCCCTCAGATCCAAATGGTTCTGTTGGCTGATTCGGCTGTCAGTCAAAGCAAGAGCTCCCCCTTCAGTTGCAAAAAGGCGCCAACAGTACAAAACTACAATTCCCAAGCTTTTACTCCACACAGCTCCTATAAGCAGGCTCCATTTTAGAGTCCCCAAGCACCTGATTGGCCCAATTCGGCAGTCCAGAGCCAAGATGGTGGAGATAATCAGAACAGTCCTCACTGCAAAGAAAGCAGGTTAGAACAAACTACATAATCTTCACTGCCCTAACAAATGGTCAGCAAACAGTTACATCTTTCAACAGGGCTCCCTCTGCGCAACTAGCGATGGCAGAAATGGAGCGATTATCTGGCAGTCTGGGCGGGACTTGAGCATGACAACACTCAGCCCCCCTTCCAGATTATCTATTACTGCAAACTAGGCAGCTCTTAAAGCGACGGTATACAGAGGCTTTATGGGCAGTCTCGAACATTACCATTTAAATGGCTATAATGCCGAACACCAATCTGGCAGTGAGCATTTAGGAAAGCTCAAGGAAGACTTTTAGGGAACCCCCATTTATAGGTGGGTTACACCCTTCCCTGCCTGGAGAAAACTTGGTATCCGCATCAAGTCAGTACCACCACATTGGCTGCAAATGCAAATCACACTATATATTTATACCATTTACATGTTATACAAATAACATCTGATGCATCAGTTAATGTAACTTAACTTTTACTATACATATTCTACATTTCACAATATTATATTCATTCTGAATTACATCATGCATATTTCACACAGGTAGTGTACCTCTGCTATATGAAATCAGGTAATAACTTCCTGTACATTGAACAATGTGAGAGGGGGCCCTTCCCTATCAGCTCACTTGGGGCTAGATGGGGCAGGGGTGCCATACTTAGAGGGCAGAACAATCAACCTGGAATTGGTACTTAGACTCAGTTTGGACAGTGAGCTCTGGGAAACATAAACCCCTTATGGACCAAATTGAGAGGCAAATCCACTGGCCTCCCAGAAGAATCATAACTGAAGTGTACTACTGGCTTGACAGCTCGGTCAGTCCTTCTGGGGGGAACAACCACAGTCTCTGTACCCTCAGCACTGGTCCTGGGACTTTCATCACTTGTGAGGGGTGCCTCTGCCTGGGTAGGAATGTCCACACTTGGAGCACTGTCAGCCCCTTGCTCTGTAAGCTCTGTTTCTACAACACTTTGCTCACTTGGAAAACACCTCTGGCACTAAAAGAGAATTGTCAGCACCCTCATGGCATTCTTCAAGTTCTGGCATGTCACCAGAAAAACTCATACCCTCAGCCCCCTCCCTGGGCAAATTATACAGTTCCACCGTACACAGAGACTCAGCATCTTCAGACGTGATACTTTGCACTTCACTTTCAGTGAGCATTGGCTCCAAAGATGAAGCTGAGGGGTTAGGCAGTCCAGAAGGCCCAGCTTCATCCCTACAATTTATCATGGGGTTACCTTGAAACAGCTGACTCAGTTCATAAGAGGGGTAATAGGCCTAGTTGCACTCACTTTCATCAGAAGTGGATTGACAGTCACTATCATTCTGGGTCTGCTGCAGAGAAAACCTTAAATCTGTGACCACTGGGGTAGGTTGACTCTGTCTCTTTCTTGCTGCAGCACGAGTCACCGGTCCAGGGGGAGCAGTCTCTGGGGGTTCAGCCTCAATCATGACTTGGCCGATAGGTAGCAAATGGTTATGGTGCATAGTCTTGACAGTTTTGGAGTTGCTCTCAGGGTGCACTTTGTATACTGGTAAATCATCCAACTTGTCTACTACTACATGGGGAAGATGGTGCCATTGGTCAGCAATTTTGTGTTTACCATGCAGTCTCAAATTTCGCAGCTACACACGGTCTCCAGGTCGAAACTCTTGAGCCTTTACTCTTTTATCATGCCTCTCTTTGTTGGCTAAATTTCTCTTGGTGGCCATTGTCTGGGCCAGCTGGTAGGCATGATTCAATTGAGCTTTCAGTTTTTGTACATATTGCAGATAATGTTTGGCTCGGACCCCATCTGTCAAGATCCCAAAACAGGCATCAATGGCAATCGAGCCTCTCTCCCGAACATGAGGCGGAAGGGAGAGAACCTGGTAGCATAATTTTTTGTGCAATTGTAGGTGTGTACCAAGGTGCTAATCTGCTGGCTCTATTTATGCTTGTCTTTTGGGTGAAGGGTGCCTAGCATATCTAGCAGGGTGTGATTAAAGTGGTCTGGATGAGGGTCCCCCTGCGGGTGATAAGGGGTGGTTCTTGACTTTTGCACCCCCCCCCAGAGAGAGCATTTCTTTGTTTAATGACTCTCAAAGTTTCTGCCTTGATCAGAATGAATTTACTGGGGAGCACCGTAGTGGACGAAGAAATTTTCCACTAGCACCTTGGCCACGGTAGATGCCTTTTGATCTTTGGTGGGAAAAGCTTGTGTATACCGTGTGAAATGATCCATAACCACTAACACATTACCAATGTTTTGCTGGTCAGGCTCCAAACTCAAAAAGTCTATGCAGACTAGTTCCATTGGGGTGCTGGTAGTAATGTTGACAAGGGGGCAGCCCTCTGAGGCAGGGCTTTTCTCTGCAGGCAACGACTACAAGTCCTTACATGGTGCTCAACATCGGCCACCATCTTGGGCCAATAGAATTGAGATCATACCAAGTCAAGGGCTTGGTCGATACCGAGGTGGCTCATATGATTGTGAAGGGACTTCAGCACCAAATCTTTGAAGGCTGTGGGTAGGACCAATTGTTGCTTGTCTACTTGGCCACCCTGATCTACTGTCTCTCTATACAACAACTGATTAAGCAGCTTCAACCTGGGGCCTTCTTTAAACAACAAACAGTTCCAAGTCAGAGGAACATAACTTGGATACATCTTTCCCTGCACAGAGACCATCAAGTGCTGGCTGAATCATAGGGTCTTGGGGTTGAGCCCACTGAATGCTGTCATTGTTGAATTGGTAGTGCACCAATATCTAGAGCAGAGAAGTGACAGTATGCAGCTGGTATGCATGTATCTGAAGGACCAAGCAATCTACTAAGCAGTCCACTGTGTCCATGAGACATCTGTTCATCTCTGTCAAACGTTGGCACAATGCCCAAATGTCAGGTTCAGACAGCCGACCCAGTCACTCTCGGAAGTGGGCCTTTGGGACAGGCGTCAGCATCGATTGATTCAGGCTCGACTTGTATTCAACAGCATAATCATAGGTAGACAATGCAGAAAGCAACCAATGCCTGTGGTGTCAAACTTAGCTGAAGTCTGCACATAGGTCAATGGGTTATCATCAGTCTTCACCAGTATCTTTGCCCCATAGAGGTATTCATGGAACTGGTCAATGATGGCCCACTTTAATGCCAGGAATTCCAACTTATGCACAAGGTAGTTTCGCTCTGACGGGGTCAGACTCCTACTAGCGAAGGCCACGGGTCTCAAAATATCCTCATGGTCTTGATAGAGAACAGCTCCTAAAGCCTGTAGACTAGCATTGGTATGCAGTGTGACATGGACAGCCAGTTCTGAGTGCTGTATGATTTTTTTTGTAATATAAAAATGTGTTATGGACTGTCTCATGAGAAATGCTGAAACAGCATGTGCGATCACACACACACAGGTTTTAGATACAAGGTGTTACCTGGAAGGCCTTAATCAGGAATCTTCTGTTTTCTAAGTTAATTATAGCTGTAGTTGCTGAGAGGGAAAATCATAAACTTTGATAACACTTAGAAGAAGAAGAGCAGGTTGTGATGTTTTAGTGTGAAGTCATAAAAGATGCTTTGAAGTCCTGGAAGGGGGAAGCTTATCTTAAGATCAAAGAAGAGTCATTTGAAGAACATAAGTTATGCTGAGGTTTCAGAATTTAATACTTAGAAAAGACTTCCTGTTTTTATATAGATATATTTTTTTTAGATATTCTGACAGGGAGGAGTTAGGTGACTTCATACAAATAGGTGGGGAAAAACAGCTTTTAAACATTATTGTATTCCTTCAGAGACACTTTTATCTAGACTCTGACAAAGAAACATTGTTGAACACTTTCAGCAGATATTTAGAGAGAAGAACAAATCCAAGTACTGTAGTAAGAATTGCACTGCTAAAACCTGTTTTGTTTAAGAGATTTGTATGTCTTGTGATATAATAGTTCTGTATTTTATGTGTTACATATTTTTATCTCTTTAGTAAAACTCTATTTTAGAGCTTACTTGGTCTGTCCTTGATTTCTTTCCTTTTACAAGTGGAGTATATGTGGTTAAAGCAGACATTGAGCACAAGCTGAATGGTGATACCAAACTGGAAAAGGTGAGACTTTTAATCTGAGGTCTTTTATTAGAGTTTTAAGGGTTCATTTCTGTACACCTGGTTAGGTGCCCATAGGCAAAGATATCTGGCCCCCGAAGACAGAATTATCTGAGCCTGTGCATTGGGTACGCTAGCAAGAGGTTCACAGTTTGAATCCTTCCAGAACTTGAGACCAAAAGTTGACTTGAACCCACAAAAACAGACAAGAGGGTTACCTTATTCTGTTAACTGTTCACAAGACTGCGCTCGGAGGTTGGCACTTTGGGAGTAGAGGGCTGACCTGCTGAGTGGGTTTGTGACAGATTGGTTGGCAGTGGTGGCATAATTTTGATAGCACAAGCTTTTATTGTTCAGCGTGTCAGCTTGAGACTGTAAGCTCACTTGCAAAGAAAGAAAAAGGCAGTGATTTATTTTTAAAAAGGAAACAGAACTATATCACTTGACGTACAGTCAAGTTCCTACCCATTTTATTTTATTTTTTCTAAAGTGCAAGTCAGAGTAGCAGTAGGGAGGGAAGATGACTTCTGACTACAGCAGGCTCACTGTAGATTCCTTAAAGCAGTTGTGCGGGGACAGAGGAGTCCCGTTTGTAGTGAAAGCCAGCAAGCAGAACCTCATAGATGCCCTGATGGTAGCAGATACCCAGAGCAGCAAGTCACGGACCGTGACTGGAAAAGACCACACCTCAAGTGTGGCAGGGCTAGAGGCCAGTGCTGTGTCCAGATCCAGTGAGGATGACAGCAGGGCCACTGTCAGTGAAGGGCCACAGCAGCAGGGAAGGTCACCAGTATCCTGAATCCAAAGTACTCAGGCTGCAAATTGAGTTACGCTGAATGGAGCTGAGTTCCAGGTGAAGACAGAATGAGAGAAATGAAAGGTGCACCATGAGGCAGAGCGAGAACGCCATGAGGCACAGTGGGAACAGCGGGAGGCAGAGTGTGAGGCAGAGCGTGAGGCAGAGCGAGAATGCCGTGAGGCAGAGCGAGAACGCCGAGAGGCAGAGTGAGAACAGAGAGAAGCTGACCATGTGGAGCAGGAGTGCCAGAGGCAACATGAACTGGAGAAGGTACAACTCCGACCAGCGGCACCAGAGCAGGTAAATGGCTTGGGTTTAACTGGGACTGCAGGACTGGGGTTACAAATTGAACTCCAAATTAATAGTCGAATTTAAAGAGGGGGAGGATATGGATGCCTTTTTAAATTCTTTTGAAAAAGTTTGCATTCAGGATAAAATTCCTAGAGAGTCCTGGAGCTTCCAGCTATTCCTGCTACTTACCGGGAAAGCTCGGGATGCATTGGGTCAAATGGACAATGAGAACAGTGATGATTACAGCAAACTTAAAGCTGCACTGTTAAAAACTTTGAATTAACTGCTGAATCATACAGAGCTAAATTCCATAAACTCAGGAGAAGCCCTGATATGAGCTATGAGGAGCTAGCCATGAAACAACATCAGTTTTTAAAATGGTGGGAAGGAATTGAGGCAAACTCTGTTGATAAAATTGAAAATGTGATTTTATTAGAACAGTTTTATTGGGCATGCCCAGCTGAGCTAAAAACCTGGCTAGAGGACCAAGATGCCAAAACAGTGCAAGAGGCTGCTGAACTCTCGGACCTCTATGCCAAGAGCAGACCTGCTCTGAGAGCAAATGGGGCAGGCGTGGCAGTGCAGAAAGGGAAAAGCGCACCTGCAGGGCAGCTAAAACCCTCACTGTCTCCACCAAAACCAGTTAGCCCCAGGTTTCAGAGAAAAGATTTCTCTGAGAGAAGAAATGAATGTTGGTTGTGTAAAGAATCTGGGCATATTGCCAGACAGTGTCCCAAAAAGGCGAGCAATAATACACAACCAGGTGCTAGAAAACAAGTGGGTTGTTTGTGTGTCCCTGGAAGCATGCCAGAGACATGAGGGAACACATGCACCCAGTCATGGTGAATGGTGTACAGACGCAGGGGTTAAGGGACACAGGGGCATCCCTGACCTTGGTAAAGGGGATCTGGTACAGCCTGGTCAACTTATACCCAATAAATACATCACTGTACAGGGGTTTACTGGTGAAGAGAAAACATTGCCACTGGCTAGTGTTCTCCTAGACTGGGGTGAAATGGGGGAAATGTGCAACAGGTGGTTGTAGCCAAAACATTAACTGTGGATGTAATCCTGAGCAACAGTCTCCATTGGGGGATGGTATGTGCAGTTACCCATAGCCAAGAGGCAAGGGAATATTGTAGTTCCCTGAACCCCACAGGAGCCATTGTAGAGACCACTGAGAGGCTGGTTCCCCAGCCTGTGAACTGACATGGAGTTTAATGAAGAGGGTGGTAAATTTCCCCAGTAGCAAGTAACCACACAGCTACAGAGGGTTACTCCAAGAGGGAGGGGTGACCCCTTGTCAGAGGGTTGGTATTGACAGTGATCCTGAGTGCCCTGATGCTAGTGCTAGGGACCTTAGTTTAGCGACTGAAGGGACCTGTTCCATGCCCTGGGAATGTGAGGGTTTGCAGCTGCTCAGAGAAGTGACCCTAGTTTACAGAAGCTGAGGGCTTGGGCAGACTCGGACGGTGCACAGGAGGTGACAGCAGGCATAAGGTTTATTGGGAAAATGGACTTATGTATACTCAGGCAGTGCAGACAGAGGAAGGGATGCTAGGCAGGCAGCCTGTCATTCCCCAGGGGTATCGTGAGCAATTGCTCAAAATTGCACATGATATTCCCTTGTCTGGTCATCTGGGAATCATGCCACTATGCAGCAGTTAATCCAGAATTTCTACTGGCCTAACTTCACCCAGCAGGTGAAGGAGTATTGCAGGTCTTGTCACCGGTGCCAAGAAATAGGAAAGGCAGGCAAGAAAACCCAAGCCGCCCTGATTCCCCTGCCCATAATGGAGGAGCCATTCCAGAGGGTGGAAATGGATATTATGGGGTCTTTAAAACCCCCCAGCTCCTCAGGGAAGAGATTCACCCTAACTGTGTTGGATTATGCCACCCGGTACCCAGAGGCAGTCACCTTATCCTCACTGAGGACAGACAAAGTGGCAGATGCCTTACTTGGGATTTTCTCCCACATTGGGTTTCTGCAGGAGGTTATCACCGATCGAGGGGGTTCCTTCATGTCAGACCTGATGAAATGTTTATGGGAGAAGTGTGGGGTGGTGCAGAGATGCATGACACCATATCACCCACAAGCCAATGGACTTGTGGAAAGATTCAATGGTACCCTAAAGTCAATGCTCTGGGCCTTTGCTGAACAGCATGGGAGGGACTGAGAGAAATACCTTCCCCACCTGTTGTTTGCATACAGGAAGGTGCCCCAAGAGTCGACAGGATTTTCCCCCTTCAAACTATTATATGGACGCCGGATACGTGGACCCCTAGACCTGATCCAGGAGGACTGGGAAGGCAAGCACACCACCCAGGGAACTCCCATTGTGGATTACATCCTTAGGTTTAGGGAAAGGCTGAAGGAGCTTATGGGAACAGCCCAGAGCAACCTGCAGCTGCCCAACAGAAACAAAAAGTGTGAATGCGACCGCAGAGCCAGAGCTCACTCGTACATGGTGGGTCAGAAAGTCATGGTCCTTATTCCAGTCTGGAAAGACAAGCTGCAAGCTGAGTGGGCTAGACCATACAAAGTGATTAGGAAGCTAAATGACTTGAACTACATTGTGGAGTTACCTGACTGAAGACAGACAGAAAGGATGTACCATGTCAACATGATGAAGCCATATGCAAATAAGGCTGACATGGTGTTTGCAGTGTGTAGTCATGGGAAGGGGACAGATGAAGGAGACCCCCTTCTGGATTTGCTGGAAGAAAGTAAGTGGGAGTCCTCTGTGGAGGCAGTAAAATTGTCTCCACAGCTGGCCCCGGACCAGATCCAGAAAGTAAGGAAGGTTTTTGCAGACTTTGCCCCGTTATTTAGCGCCAAGCCTGAACTAACCCCCTTAGAGATACACGATGTGGAGACAGGGACACAGACGTCCACATGGCAGACAGCATATCGGGTGTCAGAGGCTGTCCAAAAGGACATTAGGAGGGAAGTGGAGGAGATGCTGGATTTAGGGGTAATCCAGAGATCCCACAGCCCCTGAGCCTCACCCGTAGTCCTTGTGCCCAAGCCAGATGGCTCTACTAATTTCTGTGTGGACTATCATGGACTGAATGCAGTCATGAAGTCAGACGCCCACCCGATGCCCCAGACGGATGAACTCCTGGACAAGTTGTGGGGGGCGACCTACCTTACGACCATTGACCTGACAAAGGGGTATTGGCAGGTAGAGTTGACAGACAGAGCTGGGGAGAGGTCGGCCTTCATCACTCCGATAGGCTTATTTGAGTTTAAAGTAATCCTTTTCGGAATGAAGAAGGCCCCGGCCACTTTCCAAAGGTTGGTGAACCAGGTGTTAAATGATGCTGAGGAGTACGCTGTGGTGTACCTGGATGACATTGTCATCTTTAGTTCCAGCTGGGAGGAACACCTATACCACCTTAGGGAAGTGTTGGGCAGGATACAGAGGGCAGGGCTCACTGTCAAAGCCGAGAAGTGCCAGGTGGCCATGGGAGAAGTGACATACCTTGGACATGTAGGGCGGGGACAGCTTCGCCCTAACCAAATAAAAATAGAGGTAATCCAGGTGTGGCCCAGACCAGAAATGCAGAAGCAGGCCAGGAGTTTTCTAGGGACAGCAGGGTACTACAGAAAATTTGTACCCAATTACAGTGCCATGGCTGCTCCCCTATCTGACCTGACAAAGAAAAGGATGCCCAAGAAAATTACCTGGGACCCAGCCTGTGAGGAAGCCTTTTCAAACTAAAGGAGGCACTGTGCCGTGCTCCTGTTTTGACAAGTCCTGACTATAGCAAAACCTTTATAGTTCAGACTGACACCCAGAGCGTGGAGTGGGGCAGTACTGGTCAGACATCCAGGCAAGGGACAGATCACCCAGTAGTATACCTGAGTAGGAAGTTACTTTCCAGGGGCAAGCCTACTCCATGGTGGAAAAAGAATGTCTTGCCATAGTGTGGGCCCTAAAGAAGCTGGAGCCATACTTGTATGGGCAGCATTTTGTGGTGCAGACTGACCACAACCCCCTGGTTTGACTGACGCAGATGGGAAAGAACAATGGTAGATTGCTAAGATGAAGTCTTGCTTTGCAAGGGTATGATATGAAAATTGTACATAGATCTGGAGTCAAAAATCAGAACTCAGATGGGCTGTCTAGGGTCTTTGAGGAGTGAACTGATTTGGGAAGCTCATCCCATGCAGGGGATAGAGCCCCCAAATTCAGTCTAGGTGGGGGGGGATTGTGACGTGGACACCCAGTTCTGAGTGGTGTATGATTTTTTTTTTTGTAATATAAAAATGTGTCATGGAAAGTCTCATGAGAAATGCTGAAACAGCATGTGAGATCACACACACACACAGGTTTAGATACAAGGTGTTACCTGGAAGGCCTTAATCAGAAATCTCCTGTTTTCTAAGTTAATTATAGCTGTAGTTGCTGAGAGGGAAAATCATAAATGTTGATAAGCAGAGAAAAAGAGCAGGTTGTGACATTTTAGTGCAAAGTCATAAAAGATGCTTTGAAGTCCTGGAAGGGGAAGCTTATCTTAAGATCAAAGAAGAGTCATTTGAAGAACATGAGTTATGCTGAGGTTTAAATTTAATACTTGGAAAAGACATCCTGTTTTTATATAGATATATTTTATTTAGATATTCTGACAGGGAGGAGCTAGGTGACCTCATGCAAATAGATGGGGAAACCAGCTTTTAAACATTATTCTGTTTTTCCTTCAGAGACACTTATTTAGACTCTGACAAAGAAACATCGTTGAGCACTTTAAGTAGGTATTTAGAGAGAAGAACAAATCTAAGTACTGTAGTAAGAATTGCACTGTTAAAAGCTGTTTTGTTTAAGAGATTTGTATGTCTTGTGATAGAACAGTTCTGTATTTTATGTGTTACATATTTTTTTATCTATTTTAGTAAAACTTTATTTTTAGAGCTTACTTGGTCTGTCCTTGATTTCTTTCCTTTTACAAGTGGAGTATATGCGGTTAAAGCAGACACTGAGCATAAGCTTGAATGGTGATACCAAACTGGAAAAAGGTGAGATTTTTAATCGGAGGTCTTTTATTAGAGTTTTTAAGGGTTCATTTCTAGACACCTCGTTAGGTGCCCGTAGGCAAAGATATCTGGCCCCCTGAAGACAGAATTATCTGAGATTGTTTATTGGATACGCTAGCAAGAGGTTCACAGTTTGAATCCCTCCAGAACTTGAGACCAAAGGTTGACTTGAACCCACAAAAACAGACAAGAGGTTTACCTTGTTCTGTTAACTGTTCACAACACTGAGCTCGGAGGTTGGCACTTTGGGAGTACAGGGCTGACCTGCTGAGTGGGTTTGTGACATGCAGCACATAGGGTTTGGTGGGATTGGAATGGCGGGGATGGGAGCATGGGTGAGCTGATATATGATTTCTGAAAGCTGCTTCACACTCAGGCATCAGCGGGGCCTGAAAAGTTCACCTGGATGGAAATATACTCTTTCTAGTCCTGGGGTGGACCCTCTTTTGTATTCTGATTTGTGGGAGGGTAACCTGGGTGAGATTCAAGAGTGGGCGAATCACCTTGGAATAGTCTTTTATGAACCTATGGTAGTAGTCACAAAACCCCAGGAAGCATTTTAGTCCTTTCAGATTGTGGGGCTGGGGCCATGTGGTCAAAGCTTCAACTTCACGGGGATCAGTCTCTATCCCCTCTGTAGATACTTTGTGCCCCACATACTTCATGGAGGTTTGGAAAAACTAGCACTTGTCAATGGACAGCTTGAGGCCAAAATCCTCCAGTCGGTCTAGTACTTAGAACAGTCAACTCTCATGCTCCTCTAAGGAGCTCCCGAACACAATGACGTCGTCCAAGTACACTAGGCATTCCAGCAAATTCATATCTCCCACCGCACATTCCATCAATCACTGAAAGGTGGCCGGGGCGCCCAATATCCCCTGTGGCATCCTCAGAAACTCATAGAACCCCAATAGACAGAGGAAGGCTGTTTTCTTATGGTCTTCTGGGGCCATGGGAATCTGGTAGTATCCACTGCAAAGATCCAACACCGAGAATGATTTGCTCCCATTCAAACAGTCCAGAGCATCTTGTATATGGGGCATGGTGTATTGATCGGAGATGGTCCGCCGGTTCAGGGTTCGATAATCCATGCATATTCTCACAGACCCATTCTTCTTATGCACAACAACAATGGGTGAAGCATAGGGACTTCTGGATTCTTGAATCACACCAGCCATGAAGCATTTCCTGCAGGTGTTGTCTCACGTCATCTATGTCTTCTGGAGCTAAGTGCGAGACCTCTCCACGAAATGGCCGTTCATCATGCAGGCGTATGTGATGCTCCACACCTGGACACATCCTCATGTCCCATTCCTTCAATGAAAACACCTGGTTTCTCTGAGCAATTTTCTTGTTAATTCTAGTCTTCCATTCGTCGGGCAATGGGGAGTCACCAAAGTCAAACAAGTCGGGAGTTACTCTATCAGTCTCACCAAGTTGCTTGTTGCTGGGCAACACTGCAGTGTCTGCACAGTGTACTGTAGCTAGGGTGCAACCTCTGTTCACCCGGATCTCCCAATCTGACACATTATGAACCTGGACCATCACTCGTTATGCGGAGGCATGAGCACAAGCTGGCAAGATGCTAGGCTTGACCAATAAACCTTCTGGCAATTTTCCATCACCTGGCGCATCCAATATCAGTATTTTATTCTTGACATCTTTCCGTAGGCGGACCTCCCCTTGAAGGGTACACTGGGCATTAGGGGCCAGCACCATAAACTCAGGATCCTTTTTCCACACAATCCCTACTGGTTCATCCTGGTCTACTTCCTTGGGATTCTGCTGCAACTCCTAGGCCCTCTTGATCAGAGCTGGAATTCTCAGAGCCCTCCCAGTCCGGTGCCCTTGTTTCTCATAGCAGAGTTGTGCCAGTCTCCCAAACATATGAGCATTGGTTCCAGTTAGCAGGGGAACCCCATCATACAGTCCAGTAGGCGGACACACTAAAGCCAGGGTCTCGACTTGCTCTGCCACGCCAGCCACCGAGGTAGAAAAAGACAGCCAAATCCAAATATACCCAGCGTACAGATACGACTTCTCACTCAACCCCCAGACATGCAAACCTTCCAAGGGTTGTAAGGGCACATCAGGCAGGTGCTTCCGATACCAGTCTTGAAACATTATAGTCACTTGAGACCCACTGTCAAACACAGCTCGGGTGGATACAACATTCACCTTCACTGTCGTCTCCATCGAAGGACCCACCACCTCAGACCATTCAGATGGCGCAGACTTAGATGTCGATTTGGCAGCGGCATTGGAAGAGTATCTTTTTTGAGCAGCTCCACCTGGCAGCTTTCTGTGGTTTTGTGGTGGGAAACCAGACAAAATGTTGAGCAGAGCGTCCTTACCCAGTCTGTGGCACCGACCCATCAGCTCTGCTTCTCTCCATGTGCATGCTTGAAACAAATGTTGTGGTGTGTTTTCCAGCGCAGCCAACCGTCAATGGGGCTGAGATTATCTTTACCCATAGCATGCACAAGCTGCTCTACATGGGCCGCTTACCATTGCCTCATGCTCCCTCACTGATGTGAACCACATCAAAGTGCTTCCTCCACCTCAGAACCTTCCCTCCTCTTCTCTTTCTCTTTCTCTGTGGGTTCTGGTTAGAATGCCACTCAGACCATAGCTTCTCCCTGTTATGGATAAGATCTGAGACCGTGGACTTGGGTATGGAGAGATGAGTGGCAAGGTCTCTCATGCTCATTCGAGGAAGTGTATCAATTTTATTTGGAACTGAACAACAGCTTACAGCACACAGCAACTGCAGAGTAGAAATGAAAACAAGCATCTCAGGCTGAAAGCATAAGTACAGGTCATTATCAGGTAATTAGCACAAGCAACGAGCATGTCAAGGAAGGTGTGTCAAATGAACAGCTTAGGTATCAAATTTAACTCTCAGCTGTCCATGTTTGATGGCATTTAAGGTCCGCATTAAAAGGATGACACAATATAAGAACAATACCGCATTGTTTGGGTTTCATAAATATGTCCGTGGTAGCCGATTGTCCGTGCTAACCATGTCCGGGGTATGTGACTTAGACTGTAGTAGCATACAGTAGTAATATAAGGTTAGAAGTGACCCTAGATCCATCAGGGCCACCCCTTTTGCCTCGTAAGTGCAGCGCCCCCTCCACAGTGTCAAGGGGTATGGTGGTAAAAGTCCATGAATGGGGGAATCGATCACAGCAGGAGAAGCACTTTCCTGGCAGCCTATGGTTACCCAGGCCACAGTTGAAATCAGGGTGCCTGCTGACTCCTGCGGTGCAGGGCTAGAGGGGAGAAAAGACTTGTTAGTAGCAGAACAGTTCAAATAAACGAAACAACTCTTGTACTGTAGAAACAGTGGGATCCCATTTAATAACTTGATCCAGCAAATCACTTCTTGGAGCAGTTACAAAATTAAATGGTGGGGAAACAGTACATTGTTGCAGGACTGCGGTGGTCACATTAGCAGCATAATCTCTGGACCAAAGAGGTCACATAATGGTTGAGTCCATTTAATCAGAGCCAATTACAGAGCATTATCCAGGTGACCCCAAATAGCACTGCAGGCAGTTCAGTTCATCCTGAAACAAAGAAATCCGCACATGCCTCACAGTCTGAACAGTTCTGCCCCCTCTTACTCTCCCTGGCCATGACCGCTCAAATAGAAGCCATTGCCACTACGTCCTATGGGGCTCTTTCATTCTGCAGGGCAGTCCAGCTCACCACACACTTCAAGGCTAACTGCTCCCTCTCTACTGGTTCTCTTCCAAACTTGGCTATGGCCAAATACCTTGGGGCCATGGGCCCACGGCCAAATGTACATTTCTCCTCGGGGCTGACCTGATGCTCCACGACCACCTCCAACCATAACTGGTGGCCCAGCACGCCTCCCAGGTGCCGCTTCACTAAACACAGTGGGGCCATCTTCCTCCCATGCTGGCATCATTCTCTCCCTCCAGCCTTACAGCAGGGCACTGCCACCTCTGGCATTTTTGGACTGGGATTCATCTCCCAGGGCCCCGTGCATGGGGCTCTTGCAGAAGTGGCCACTGCCATGTCATTCCAGTCTTTAATGCTCTTTTCTAGACAGAAACTGTCCCCAGTGCTTGAGCAGGTGGCTGGCCCTCTTAATGCACGTTCAACTCTTTTTCTCCTTCAGACTCCAGGTCTCACCCTGGACTCCCCTACCTCTTACAGTTCCTGCGCAGCCCCTTATATCCCCTGGAATGCCCCTCCCAAGGCTGATGATGGGCAGTCCCAAAGGTGGCAAAATGTTAACTCTTTATTTGGGGAAGGAATGAGATGTCCCAAAACAATTATTTTAAACAGTGCACATCTCAGTGCAAAGGAATGGTGCCATAACCACATGGGGAAGATTACAACTTTCCCCTGTCCAAACATTCTCTGTCCTCGGTGAGCTAAAAAGCACTTAACAGCCACCTCCTCCCAGAGGCCCAAGCAAGCAGGGTATGCGCACTCCCCTGCCTTCCAAACCTTTGAGGAGCTTAAGGCTGCACACCACAGGGGTGGTAGTAAAGAAATCTAAAGGATACCCACACTTTTCTGGCTTGGCTCTCTCAAAATGCCTGTGACCCCCTTCCCCAGGCCACCCACCACTAGACCTCATGGAGGTTTGCCTAAAGCCCAATGGCAGCATCCCAGGATACAAAACTAAACACTACAAAATCCAGCTTCCTATACTGCCTGCTGCCCAAGAGGACTCCCTCTTTTTAACATGCAAAGTTCCACCATGGATCTAAAGGCACCTCTGGTGTCTGTAACAGAACGACCATTACAAAGCAAGTGTAACATTGCCTCCGTTCACGTGTAAAGCGGATCTCTTCCTTTACTATGGTGAATGTTCAGCTGAAACACATTCTCTGCTTACCACAGTTCACCCCAGTGTGTGCTGGTACACCCACCGTAATCAGGAGATTCTGTTACCATCGAGGAAATCAATATGGAGCACACTTCATGGGGATGCCTGAATTAAAAAGATAGAACAGAGAGGGTGATTTTCTGAAATAGGAACGTGTGTAAATCGGAGACACCAGAACAACAGACTGCAATGGTTCACACAGGTAATGATCATTCAGCAACAGACACCTGTGTGTAAAAGCGACAATAGAGGCAGTTTGCAACAGGATGCCATTTTATTCAAGGACAAGATATGACAGATGGAAAACTTGCAATCAGCTAGCAAACTGTAACATCATTGCATGCACATTATAGCAACATTTACTCTGCTATCCAAACATGATAACATTTTGACTAAAAATTAATCATTTGACACAATGATTTTCAAAACATGCGATACAGCTCCCGCAAAGGCTCACATTCCAATATAAAACAATAAGAGACACTGAAAAGGACTGATCTCACCCGATTCAAAGTCCAGAGAGCACTAGTTGTCACCGCTCCAGGGAGTTTTATCATGGCTTTATTCCCAATGGCTGAAATAATACTCTGGATTGGGCTTCGTGCATGGGCAACCGTAGGAATCCACTTCTGGCACACTATAATTTACATGGCGACCTTCAATATCCTGAAGCATCACATAATGTTTATACAGGGTCAGTCCCTCAAAGACACTTTTTGCATTAATGCCCTTGGCAATCCACCGTGCCTTCTGCATCTGATACATGGTGCTGTGGCCATGCAAGTTATGCTTTCTACAGACCTGACCAAGGATTCCATGGAACACCCAAGCCAATCGTTTCTTTTCAATATTGTCCTGCACGTGTTCCAGCAAGTACAGATATTCATACTGAGGGAATTCCTGTTTCACATGTTGCCTCGCATGCTGCTCAGCTTGTGAACATTCCGGGAGACTTCTGATAGTTGTCCGCGAGGGCTTGTCCTTGCGGAACCCACACTCAATGTTCATACACCCATTTCTGATGCTGGGACTCCTTTGCCTGTTCCCATCGATCTGAAGGCTGGGACAGAGAGGCAAACTCATCTCTGGACTCTTCTCCAGACTCCAGCACCTTTTCAGAATAGAGGGAAGTGCTGCTCTGATTTGCATCCCAATCATCCTCCTCTTCTGTATCCACTTGGCCTTTGCTCACTCTAGCCTGTGACGTCTTCAGTTGTGAAAAGCCTGGCTTCTCCACTAGGAGATTCCACAGAGGTTTTATTTGGGGGAACACTGTAGAAAACATAGCCTCCCTGTTTTTAACTTTGGGCACAGTCCATGGGGCTGAAACAGTCTCTGCTGGCTCAGCATGAGTGATTTCATTTCGGGGTCTGGCAGGACCAAAATTGGCTGGTGTCAATAAATGTTCCACAGAGGTAAATAGTGGGGTTGCTTCACCTCTCCCATAACCATGGCTCTGCTATTCGCTATCCATGGAGGCATTTTTAGGCAGCGTGACCAGGGCAGCAGCCATGTCCTCCCTTCCTCCTCGATAGCACACACTAGGAGCGCAGAAACAACGGTGTGTGCTGGTGGGGCAAGGCAACAGGAGCTGCTGCCGAAAGGGCGACAGTACTGTTCGGCAGACCGACAGTACATGAGTGAAAAGGGCAGCTGCACTGCTACGGGAGGAAGAAACAGATAGGGAGCTGATGATAGCCATCCAAAGGATGGCAGACAAGGGTGAGGTAGTACTGGTTGGAGACTTCAATATTCCAGACGTGGACTGGAGCATCCCAGCAGCAGCATCAACTAGGAGCAGATTTATCCTGGACTCCCTTCAGGGTGCCTTCCTCAAGCAACTGGTCATGGAACCAACTCAGCAGAAGGCAATACTGGACCTTGTGCTCACAAACAGGGACAGTGTGAT
The DNA here is from genome assembly GCA_016271365.2 of Neoceratodus forsteri. Lineage (NCBI taxonomy): Eukaryota > Metazoa > Chordata > Ceratodontiformes > Ceratodontidae > Neoceratodus > Neoceratodus forsteri. The sequence goes on from CM028138.1 coordinate 429,546,149, forward strand.
GGGGTAACAGTGGGGGAGCACCTGGGAAACAGTGACCACCAGTCATTGTGGTTTGAAATCACAGAAAGAGCAGAACCAAACCACACAAAAACACGTATCCTGGATTTTAGGGGGGCAGACTTTGGGAAAATGGGGAGATACTTGAAAGAGGCATTAAGGGGAATGGGACAGGAATCAGGGGTTGAGGAACAGTGGGCAGTATTTAAAATGGGGATTACAAGAACAACAGAATTATGCATTAAGCAGGTTAGCAAGAGGAAAGGAAGAGGAGACCATTATGGTTTCCAAAGAGGTAGCAAAGAAAGTGAAAACCAAAAGATTGCATTCAGGCAATACAAAAGACACAGGCAGAAGGGATAGGGAGAAGTACCAGGAGAAGCAAAGGGAGGCAGGGAGGTCAGTAAGGGAAGCCAAAGCTCAGACAGAAGCACACATTGCAAAATCAGTGGGTAGAGGGGACAAAACCTTTTACAGGTACATAAGTGAAAAAAGAAAGACAAAGGGAGGGATAGTGAGACTGAAGGGGGAGGATGGGGGCCGCGTGGAGGATGACAACAGTAAAGCTGACATTTTGAACAGGTATTTCTGCTCAGTCTTTACTGAGGAAGAGGAGGGTAATGGGTCTGAAGGGAGTACAAGGGGTGAGAATGGTGCAGAAATGGACAAGTCCCTTTACACGAAAGGGTCCTGAAGGAACTGGAAGTAATAAGAGTTGATAAAGCAATGGGGCCAGATGGGGTGCACCCAGGGTCCTTAAAGAAGTAAGAGAGGTGGTGGCTGAACCTCTGGCTATCCTGTTTAGCCAATCACTGGAAACAGGAGGTACCCAAAGACTGGAGGACAGCAGATGTAGTCCCCTTATACAAAAGTGGGAACAAAGAGAAGCAGGAACTACAGACCAGTCAGCCTCACCTCGGTAGTGGGGAAGATCATGGAAGCACTACTGAAGAGAGATTGGTGGAACATCTGGTTGTCAATGGACTACAGGACCCAAGGCAGCATGGTTTCACCAGGGGAGGTCATGTCAGACCAACCTCATTGAATTTTTGACTGGGTGACTGGGAGGTGGATCAGGGAGGCAGTGGACATGGCCTATCTGGACTTCAGCAAGGCCTTTGACACTGTGCCACATAGAAGTCTATTACACAAACTGAGGAATATGGGTGTGGGCAGGACAGTAGTGTGGTGGGTAGGTAACTGGCTGGGTGGCAGGACACAGAGGGTGGTGGTAAATGGCTGTCACTCCACAGAGGGAAGAGTGACCAGTGGGGTACCACAGGGATCAGTGCTGGGACCGGTCCCATTCAACATCTTCATCAGTGACATTCTTGGGACCTAGAAGGCAGACTTTCACTGTTAGCTGATGACACAAAGCTCTGTAACAGAGTAGACACACCAGAGGGTGTAGACAGAATGAGAAGGACCTGCAGAAACTTGAAGAATGGTCAGGGTTTGGCAGTTGAAATTCAATGCAAAGAAGTGCAAGATAATGCATATGGGGCACAAAACCCTGGCACAACATATCAGTTGGGGTGAGGATAGCATGCACCAAGCAGGAAAGGGATCTTGGGTTGTCATCTCTGATGACCTCAAGGTAGGAAACAGTGTGACAAGGCAGCAGGTAAAGCAAATAGGATGCTGGGATGTAAGGCAGGGGCATCACCAGCAGGAAAAGGAGGTCATAATTCCGCTATACAAGACACTAGTGAGGCCCCACCTGGGTACAGTGTACAGTTCTGGAGACCATACCTACGTAAGGACATAGACAGGGTAGAGAAGGTTCAGAGGAGGGCAACAAAGATGGTGCATGGATTGCATCACAAGTCCTATGAAGACAGGTTGAAGGAACTGAACATGTACTCCCTGGAGGAGAGGAGGGAGAGGGATATGATAGAGACATACAAGTATCTTACAGGGAGGAACAGGGTGCAGGAAAACACTATTTTAAGCGAAAAAGATGTTCCAGGACTAGAGGGCATGGGATGAAGTTGGAGGGAGGACGATTCAGAGGAAACATGAGAAAGAATTTCTTCACAGAACGGTGTGGTGGACAAGTGGAACACCCTGCCAGAGGAAGTGGTGAGGGCTGAAACAATCACGGATTTAAGATGCATGGGATAGACATAAAGGAATTCTGGAGGTCAGGTGAGGGCAACAGACTTCTAGGAAAACAAACTGAACTTACAAGCTCAAATGGGCAGACTGGGTGGGCCATAGCCCTTATCTGCCGACACTGTCTATGTAACTATGTATCTATATACTGTGAAGCCCCAATCTGCACAACCACAACAGGTGACCCCAAACGCCGAGCCAACCATGATGAGAGTCAAGTGAGCAGCATGGAAGGAGCTGCCAGAAGACAGACACCCACCAGAGCACACACACGGACAGCCTCCGGCACAGCACAACAGCTGGTGCAGAACCCCCCCAACAGCATACACCATATGGACCGCAGCGGCACATCCTGTGGAGTCCTCCCCTTGACCCGCATGCCTATTCTCTGCCACTGCCACCACGGCGGGTGGCTCTGTATGAGCCCCATCGGCTGCCCACCTGATGCTGAATTCCTGACCCCTGTGCAGCTGTGCCCCCCTCCCCTCCCACCCATATACTGCCATCTTGGGCTGGCTGCCTGCCACTGTCACCCTTTTCCCTGAACCCTTAGCACTGTGCCAAGATCTGCTCACCCCCTGCCTGTCACCTGGCCAATGTCACCCTTGTCCATGGGCCCTTGACCCACTCATGTTTCTACACGCTCCCATTTGGTTTTGTCCTTCTGAATGCACTCTTGCCACCAGTCGCCATTCCTAGCTCCTCACTCTTCCTGTACTCTGCCTACCGTACTCACCCATTGGGGACTCACGCAAAAGACGTCACCCTTATCACATAAATCCCCCATCCTCCCAAGCTGGTGTCTTCCAATATCAGGGAAGCACTGGATCAACTCAGCCCCAAAATAACCAAACTGGGACTACTAAAGACAGTACAGACAGGTTGCAACGTCACACCTGTACCCTTGGTGTGACATAGGGAACACTCCACTGATAGCGTCACCTTTCCCACTTGCTTCCACAGCCAGGAGAACATCTCAGGGGGCACAGTGATACCCAATGGTGTAGGTTCTTGAACCATATTGCAGCAAGTTATTTGTGCAGGTCTTGAATACCAGTGACCACAAATACAACAGGCAACTCTCTAGCCAGGTCCAACTCATACACCCTGTCTTGGACTGCAGGCAGAAACACAGGAAATGCAGCTCTACACCACCAAAACCAGGCAGTCCAATCCAAAATGATCATTCTGGTCCATTTGCATGGTACTCACGTGGACCAGACACAAGATCTCATCCAGCAGACCCTCAGGTGACAAAATGTTAAATCTTTATCTGGAGCAGGACCAAGAAGTCCCAAAACAATAATTTTAAACTGTGCATGTCCCAGTGCAAAGGAATGGTGCCATAAACCCATGATGGGTGGTGGTGGTGGGGGGGGGTTACATAAGAATAAAAGAATTGTAAGTACAAACTAGTGCATTTATCATGCACTACTTTTTAGTGATGTGACTGGAATGTCCTGAATAAAAGAGAAACGATAAAGTGCCAGCACTGTGGTGCTGAGCAGACAGGGTCCAGTCTGACATGTTGGTGCCCCAAACCCAGGACAACTGGAGCCTAGTCTGGCATGGAAGGCGAGGCATCCTTCAGGATGCATATTTCCAGGGGTGGGTGGCCACACAGCATTGTTTCAAGGAAAACCAGGGAACGAAAGTATGTACCCAAATATAGTACAATCAATAATGGGCTGAGGTGGGGGACCTGCAGGAATGCAGTTCGGGCGGAATAAAAGTCTGAGAGAGCCTCAAGAGTAAAATGGGAAAAAAATGCTGTTACATAGAAACATAGAACGTGACGGCAGATAAGGACCGCTTGGCCCACCTAGTCTGCCCATTTTTCTACCTAACAGATAAGCTGCAGATCCTAGTTAACCAACAGCTTACTTCCTCCTACCCCCCACTAGGACTGCTTTATGTCTGTGTCATGCATTCTTGAATTCCCCTACTGTTCTTGACTCCACGACCTTCTCAGGGAGGCTGTTCCATGCATCCACAACCCTCTCTGTGAAAAAATACTTCCTCACATTACCTCTGAGCCGTCCCCCCTCTATCTTCAAATTGTGCCCCCTTGTTCTTGCACATCTCTTTTTCTGAAAGATGCTACCCTCTTGGACTTTGTTGATTCCCTTGAGGTACTTGAAAGTTTCTATCATGTCCCCTTTCTCCCTTCTTTCCTCAAGGGTACACATATTAAGCTCCTTTAGTCTTTCTTCGTATGTCTTCTGGTGCAGGCCATGCACCATTTTGGTTGCCCTCCTCTGGACAGCCTCCACTCTATGTCTTTGCGGAGATGGGGTCTCCAGAACTGCACACAGTACTCCAGATGGGGTCTCACCAACTGTCTGTACAAAGGGATAACAACTTCCTGTTTTCTACTATTGATGCCTCTCCCTATGCATCCCAGTATCCCCCAGCCTTCCTTACTGCCTTCTCACATTGCTTGCCCACCTTTAGGTCATCTGATATAATTACCCCCAGGTCCCTTTCCATTTTTACTGTTGTCAGTATCTACCCCCATTGTGTACTCTTCCCCTGGGTTTTTGTTTCCCAGGTGCATTACCTTGAACTTCTTTGCATTGAATCTGAGCTGCCATACATCTGACCATTCCTCCAACCTTCAAGTCCCTTCTCATCCTTTCCACTCCATCTTGTGTATCAACCCTGTTGCAGATCTTTGTGTCATCTGCAAAGAGACATACTTTTCCTTTCAGTTCCTCTGCAATGTCACTTATAAAAACATTAAAAAGGACTGATCCTAGTACTGAACCCTACGGTATCCCACTAGTTTCCCTCCTTTCTTCACTGTGGACTCCATTTACTATTACCCTTTGCGTTCTGTTGTCTAGCCAATATTTTATCCAGGCTACCACCTTGGGACCCACTCCAAGTCTGGCTAACTTGTGTATTAATCTTTTGTGTGGGAAACTGTTCTGTAAAATGTGCACCAAATAAAAATGCAACCAACTTCCTGACCTCATCAGAGGTACTCCATCATACATCAAAGGTAGTGGTTCCCCAGTGCTTGTATTTCCATTTCCACCAGTGAAAAATGCCGTTTTGAATATGCCTTCACATACCCTGTATAGATATGAAGTATATGGAGCCTCACATTTTCCAATAGGGAAAGAGTGATATTCAAATTTATCATTTTCTGACATCAAGTCGATGGTATTATGGGATGGAATATTTTGAGAATTTCAACAACTATGAAACTGTCACTAACATGGCCACTAATTCTGCTCTGCCTTATCCTTCAGAATCTACTTAAAGTCTTCTCCCATACCTGCATTTGCAACTTACCCCTTCCTCCACAACTGTGCCTTTTTCTCCTACAACTGGTGCCCCCTTCCCCTGTACATCTCCTGACCCTTTTTATTCACAGTTTTGTTCTACCCCCATCTACCTTGTGACTTCCTTAGGCAATTCAGTCCCCCCCCCACCATAATTTAGTGACTCCCTTGGCTCATCTGAGAGTTCCTTCAGGTTTCATTATCTTGAAGCTATGCCTAACTCCCTATTATATTTTATTATAGATTGACAGAATGCTCCTGACCAATCGGAGTGCTCCTTTATGCTGCGCTTGAGACACTCTTATTCTGTGAAGAGCATCTCATGGGCAGATGTCCTGGAAATGGGCACATTCTGGGACAGTTTTTTTCTTTAAATTACAAGGAGCCTCCTTCAATCTATAATATTTTAATATGTACCTCGTCACCACTCATTGCAGGTAACAGTGATTTCTCTTGAGTTCTTTTCAAGCCAGAACAGTGAAGCTTTGCTTCGCTGCTCTGTCTCAATCAGAACGCACGAGAAACCACATTTATCCCACAATGAGTGGCTCCGGGGGATGTATTAATATATATCAAATCGTCTTTGCACATTTTGTTTACAGTAAGCTTTATTCATAATATAGAGAATACTGGATGGGTAACTATGCACAGCCAGTGTGTCCTGCCACAGAGTGGTTCTGATTCCTTCTGACCTGGAGAGCAAAGCTCGAGAGGTCCATGGGAATCATAACCCCAAGCTGGCAGAACGCACTGGTTGTGCATAAAGTTGCTCATCCTATATTTTTTGCTGTGTATAGTATTACGTGAAATGTGCTGTGGTAGGGTCAGTTTCTTTCAGAATGAAATTGACTTGTGCAGTCTCTAGAGTTTTCAGAATGCTGTTGTACCAAAGAAGGGTACAACAACATTCCATGACCTTTGAACTGTGGTACAACAGCATTTAAAGGGATAGAATACTATACAGAAGAATGTTTTACTATACACTATATTATTTTAATTTCCTTTTTACTGTATTGTAGGGTACTGCATATTTACAATTGACTTGTTCCAGTTTGGGATTCTGGTTACATCACAAAATTCTTGACCTTTCCTGCCTACATTCTATCTGGAACAGTGCGGAGGTCACTCCCCCATTCCAAAGTGGAGCTAGACAAGATGTAAATAATTATTAGCCCATAACCACCCTGTCTGCTCTCTCCAAACTTCTGGAGAGACTTTTTATGTTCACGTCTCAAATTACCTACTCTGTAATCATAACGTGTTATATTTCTGGCACTTCGAGGTTTAAGATCATTTTCAGTTAGTGCCCTGTAACATGGAACTCTTTACCGGCTGAGTTACATACTATTAACTTGTGTATTACTTGGTTTACAAAGGTAGAATCAGGCCAATGGCCCATCGAGACTGCCTTCCCCGAACTAGTGGGGGAAGGGGAGTTAAGCCCCATTTCCCATTAGGAATTTATCCAATGCATATTTAAACTTGTCAAAGTTGGCCGGCCTGGTGGAGCTGGAGGTTGATGTGCTGGTCATTACACCTCATGCCACACCAGCGACCTGGGTTCGAGAATGAGCCCAGACAGCAGTGGTCGGCAGGGGTGAGGAGAATCGAGTGTCCGGAGGCTCTCCTCTCTTGGGAGGGGTTGTCAACCCACTCATTGACTGCCCTCTGGTGGTGACTGGAGGGCAGTATGGGTCAGGTGGCACATACCTATGTCTTTACATTGGTGGGGAGGGGCCGGAAGTAATGGTGGAAAAGGAGCTGGCGGGCTCCATGATGGTCCCGCATCCCTGTGCCGCCTTCAGATTCTGGATTATGCTCTCAGGGAAAGATGACTGGTACTCTCCTCCCTGGACCTGCTGCAGGAGACAAGCTGCAGAGGAACTACCGGGGATTGGCATGAGTGGGGCGCATGGGGACAGAGGATGAGTCCCTCTGAGGAGGGCCATAGCCGCCACCAGGCTCTTGGGTGCAAAACAGAATAATTAAAAAAAAAAACTTGCCAAAGTTACTGATATCAACAAGGTGTTGAGATAAGGAGTTCCACAGTTTATTTGCCCTGACAGTGAAATAATTTTTCCGTTTATTAGTGATGACCCTTGGAATACTGACTTGTCTATTATGGCATCTTATGCTAGTTGGTTTGACTGCCCATGAAAGGTTACATTCCCTGGGCTAGATATTTAAAACTTAGCCCTGGGACAAAATTAGCACTGCATGGCATGCTACATTTTCTCTGAACCATTAGCATGCTATATTCAGAGGAATAGTCCTGGGGCAAAACCTGCTGAATATAGCATGCAAAGGAAGCAGTGCAAACAGGGCTGAGAGTGCAGTGCAACAATAGCCTGGGAAATAAGACAGGTCTGAATATAGCAACAGGGAAGGGTAAAATGCAACAGCAGCTCAGTGGACACAGAGGTGGAGTAAGGCAGAGTAACAGCTGGTGACAATGTGTGTGATAACAATGAAGTGTTGCACAACAACTGCAAACAACAATGCAGGCCACACACTGCAGAACTGTGCTATGCATTTGAGAGGTTTGCCCAGGGCTAGCTCGATTGCACAGTGCTAACACATTAGCCTGGTGCAAACACGTTAGCCAGGGCAAAAGTTGTCTACATTCAAAGCCCCTGGACAAATGAGCCTACTCAGGCAATCTGTGGGCAAATGGCCACATTAGCATCTCATTATGGCCTGCTTTGCATACACTCCCATGTACTTTGCCTGGTGCTATTGCATGGTGCACACAGCTCCACCTATTGGTTGGACAAGGATTACAGGTTGGAAGCCACAGGCTGGGATGTGCACACAGCTCAAACTGTATGCCGGATCTGAGAAACAATTTCTTAGCTGTAGGCAGTGTGTGTTGACAGCCATAACACAGTGAAAACCTCCCAACCATATAACACTGTAATGAGGGATGAGGAATACAGACGCTCAGACTGAGGGACACTGAGGGACACTGTGGAGGAATGTCACAATGTATGTGGCTATAGTAAGGGTTGCATGGCCACTTCTATGTTAAACCCAAAATTTTGAACCTTAATAACGTTGCAACTGTTACGTCTCATTTGCCTGTAATTTTGCATGTGCAGTGTAGTACCAAAGATCTCAGGATCTGAAAAGTTTTGTTCTGGTCTGATTTATGGTTGCAGAGCTGCAGAGTGTCAAAAACTGTGAAAAATCCTCACTTTTTGTGCATTTTTTGTCAGCCGTTGTGTCCGAGTGGTGTGTCCGTTTGGTCTGAAATTGTATTGGGTAGATGTAGACTGGGTCAAAGGGGTGCCTTTTGAAGATTTGGTGAAAAAATATTAATCCGTTCAAAAATTATGCTATTTGTTCATGTTCCATTATAGTCTATGGAAAAATGTATATGGGTGTCACGAAAACTTTCGCAAAAACATTTTTTATTCGTGCTCTGGAAAAATTAGTTTGTGCTGCTGCCATCTTGTTTTCAGTTAGTGAGAGACAAAAAATGCTAGAACTCAAAAAATGATGCCCCTTTTTAAATACTACCACTTGTGTTTGTCATATACATACCCCTACGTGGCCAGAAACTTGACTTCCAATCTCTAATGGACTACCTCTCCCACCTCCCCCCCAAGTCAGAACAATTAACTCTTGGGGACCTCAACATTAACTGGCTCTCTCACTCTACCTCTCCCTACAAGGATGCTATTGCGACTCTTGACCTCGCTCAACTTGTCACCCACCCCACCCACATTAATCCCTCCAATAGTATCGCCACCCTACTTGACCTTGTTCTGTCTAACCACCCCCACAAAATCACTTATACCACGGTTCTCCCTAATGTCCTAAGCGACCATTCCCCGGTACTCTGCACTTGGTCATGCATGTTAAAGAAGCCTGCCCCAAAAACTGTTCTCCGTCGGAAGCTCAAACCCGGCAAACTGGGTCTGCTAAAGGACTACTTTGCCCATTGGGACTGGACCCCAATAAGCCATGCTCAAGACATTGACACTGCCATTAACTATTTCATCTGCTCCTTCAACTCTGCCTGTGACTTATCTGTCCCATCACCAAACAAATTATCAAAGGTCCTGACACCCCCTGGATCTCTCAGGCCCTACTTAATCAGATGCGCCTAAGAGACAACTTCTGGAAAAAAGCCTAGACTCCAGCAAGCCAGTGGACAGGCAGAATTGCCAGGCAATCGAGACAGGTGCACCTGGGCCATCTGAAAGAACCTCCCTTACCTCCTCCTGGGTTCCGCTGCAAATTTTAGGGACAACATGAAGGCCCACAATGGTAAAAACACTGCCCCTCCCCACCCAACTAAACATCAATGGATCCATCTCCACTGGCCCTCAACTTGTCCCAGACACCCTGAACTCATCTTTCTCTGACCTTAGCTCTGTGCTTCCACCCAACTTCTTTGAACCTGACACCACCCTCAACCCCCTCTCCCTCACCCTCCATTCTACTTCCGAACCCTCACTCCTCAGGAAGCCAAATCCTATCCCCTTAAAACACTAAGTGATGCCTGTCACAGTAGTGATACCCTTGACCTCAGACTCCTACGTCTGGCACTGGATGTGGTTCCCACCCCCCACTTGCCTCCTCAACCACTCTCTCTGTCTTGGAAAGTTCCCTACCATGTGGAAAACTGCCATTGTTACCGCTATAGACAAAAGTGGGGACCGTTTTACCCCCGGTAACTATTGCCCAATATCCATCTTCCCCCCCTCCTCAAAAGCACTTGAACGTATCATCTCAGATCAACTTACAGACCATCTCACCAAATATAACCTCCTCACCAAAGAACAATATGGTTTCCGTCAGGGGCATAGCACCTCCACCACCTTCCTTGAATTTACCAGCTTCATCCACTCCATCCTAGACAATGGGCAACTGGTTGGCTCAGTCTTCCTTGACTTGTCAAAAGCCTTTGACACTGTCAATCACACCCTCCTCATTACCTGCCTCTCCCACCTTGGACTTTCCCTGGAGGCCACAGCTTGGTTTTTCTGACTACCTATTCAATTGCTCCCAGCGGATAAAAATAAGTTGTACTCTCTCCCACCCCCTCCCTGTCCCCTCTAATGTTCCCCAGGGTTCTATCTTGGGGATCATCCTATTTAGCCTTTTTCTCAACACCTTACCGATGGCCTGCTAAGAGAAAATCCTCCTATATGAGGATGATGCTGTCTTCTATGCCTCCATACAGACCCACCTCCTTCAACAATCCTCCAGAACTCCTTCAGTGAGCGGAATCCTGGCTTGTCAGTCACAGGCTCATTCTGAATCAAAAAAGGTTTTGCTATTTGCCCATGATCAAAGCAAGCACAAGGGTACCCCACTCCAAATTCACACTAATCTCCTACACCCCCTCGAACAGGTTAACACCTTTAAATACCTGGGGGTGACCCTCGACTCTGCTCTCACCTTCCATGTCCGTATACACCTCCTCTGCACTGCTGTCAACTCTAGAATTGGTCAGCTGTATTGCCACAGAAGCTGCCTCTCCCCCATGCCCACCAACTAGCTATCTCGTTCTCTGTCTTGTCCCTCATTGACTATGGGATTTTGGTCTATGGGGCTGCTGACAACACTGCTCTCCATAGAACTAAGGTCTCATTAAACAAGGCATGCCAGTTAGCCACAGGGTGCCCCAGATTCACCCACATCTGTACTATTTACAACCTAGCCAACTGGCTCAATTTCGAGGGCTGAAGTACCAGACCTGCCTCCTAGCCAGGAAGCTATCCAGCGGCTTTGCCATTCCTGGCCTTATCCCTCTCATTTAACCAGCGCATATTACAGTGGCCACCAGAGCTCATCCGAGCCTACACTACTAGTCCCACACTTCAGAATGGCCCCAGGTCAGCATTCCTTCTCTTACAGAACCCCCACCTGGTTAAACTCCCTACCCTGCTCTATCACCCAAGAACCCAAACTCAGACATTTCAAATCCTCCTTCATGACCATCTGCTCACCCATACCTTAACTGCCCCTAATCAGACTATCCCCCTTTATATATCCACCATTTTTCTCCACTCCTCCTTTTCCGACAATGGACACCTGTCCTGCCAATCTACCTCCCTGGACAGGATCACCTCTGGTTCTAAGTGGTCTCCTCCATTCCATGCAACAAATGTCTACTAATTGCCTTACCTTACCCACCAATGTTGTACTATTCTACTGTTGCTGTTTCCTTAAGTGAAGTCTATTCTCCAGTTGTTGTTTGCGTATTCTCTTATTATTAACTGTATAGTTTGTTCTTCTCTGAAATGGATCTTTTGTAAAGGATCCTCTGACTCAAAGGATTGTAATTCCAATATTTTTCCAATAAATAAATAATTGGGGTATGAGGAGCACGTCCTTGATATCAGTTTTTGTCAACATTGTCTGAAAATATGTTTTTTTTTTATTTTTGAGTGAGCTTCTGAGATTTCCTTTGCTCAAACATACTTTTCATGTGTGACAACATTCTAGAGGAAGCACGAAAACAACCGCGCAAACATTTTTGATGCGTGACAACGTCCTTTTAAAATGAATAGGGGTGCAGCAAAAAGTTTGGCATTTGCTTGCAACAAGGTAAATTGTGCTTTTTGGCTATAATGTACAGGGTAAAAAGGTGTTGACTCACAGTTGTGCTTTTGCTTGTTTGGTGAAAAATATTGAGTGGTTCTGTAGTTATAGCATTTTGAAAATTGAGGAATGTCCCATAGGATAACATTGTAGTGCCCATGGTGTCTTCAAACACCCATATCTCAAAAACATATTGAGATACGGATTTTCATCGAAAATTCTTAGTCCCCAAGGGGACTAAATACAGATGTAGGTTGAAATGTCATGAATACCATGAATTTTGAATTTTTTCTCTAGCTTGTACTGTTACTGAGATATTTGGAAATTAGTATTCCAATGGCTCATTTTCATGTCCATTGGCCAGTATTATGCCCTCAAAGTTATGTGTAAGACGTGGTGCGGAGCCCAGAGGTCCCATGTCCCCATTCACGCATATGATTATGGCAAAATTGACATTTTTATGTGTAAGTGAGAGTGTGAGGCCCAGAGGGCCCTGCACTCTCACATATGATTATGCCAAGGACCTATGCTCCCACTTATGTATATGATTTGCCAAAATTGACATATTGATGTGTGGGTGGTAGCTCGGGCCCTAGAGGGCCCATGCTCCACATATGCATACCATTAGGAAAAAATGGGCAGTGTCAGGAGAGCACAGGGCCCAGAGGGCCTGTGCACCCCAACATACCAGTTACCAGTTACATTCACTTTCTCACAAGAAGGAAATTCATTGCAAAAACTTTGTTAATGCATCAGTTAAGGCTGACAGCACAGTGACAAAGTGTGAAAATGCCACATTAGGGTTACCACCTAACCACCCCACCCCACCCTCCACCCTCTACACATCAACAGGCATCAGGGTGTGCCATGGGGTCATCAGGATTAACTTTCACCCCCATTCTCCCATACGAAGCATTTCTCCTTGTTTACACATGGACTGGGGTGAGGTTGGGCCTGATGACCACTCCTGTTGGTGTGTGGAGTGTGGAGGAAGAGAAGGGTGAGGTGGGAGGTGAAACCTACCATGGAATTCCACACTTTTGTCACTGTGCTATCAACCCTAACTGATGCATTAACAAAGTTTTTTTGCAATATATATATATATATATATATATATACACACACACACACACATATATATACACATACATATAGATAGCTAGCTATAGATGTTTCAATAGTTTACATTGTAATATTAGTCAAGTTCAAATGCCAATCAGAAACAGAATATACACTGGAATAGAATAGAGTTGTAATGTACATTGCTTCGAACAAATGTATTAATGATGGACAATTCATGAAATGTATTGCTGTGATGTAATGGAATGCAGATGTACATACATATGAACATACAAACATATGAATTTGCCAGCAGATAAATGCTTTATGGTCTATTGAGTCTGCTTGAGTGTGCAGCAAGCAACCCTTATACTGCAGCTGCCCTTCCCTTCCCTCCCCAATCCTCCCTCTTACCCTGTCCCATCCCCTTTTGAAGCAGTCCACTGTTCTACAGGATACCACTTCCGCAGGCAACATGTTTCACCCAGACACCACTCTCTCCGTAAAAAAAGTGTTTTCTCTTTTCCTTCCGGAACATTCCCCCCTTCAATCTGAGATCATGAACTTGAGTTCCCTACCCCCCTTTAACTTGAATAGTCACTCCATGCCTGTCTTGTTTATTCCCTTCTTCTACTTGAAGGTTTCAATTATATCCCCCATCTCTCCTGTCCTCCAGTGAGTACATGTTCAACTCCCTCAGCCTGCTCACATAAGGTATGTTCCCTAGTCTCTGGATTATTTTGTTGCCCTGCGCTGCACACCCTCTGGTAACTTAATGTCCCTCTTCAGGTATGGGCACCAGTGCTGCACAGTACTCAGGTGTGGCCTAACCAGTGACCTATACAATGGCAGGATCACCACTCTCTTGAAGATATACCGCTGGCAATACAACCCAGCATTTGTTGTCTTTTGCAGCTGCCTTCCTGCATTGTGCTGAGTTGTTCATTGAGCCATTATAATCACCCCAGATCCTCTCTCCTCCTCCTCCTCCTCCTCTGTCATGGCTAGCTGAACCCACCCCAGCTGATAGCTCCTTCATGTTTTTGCCCTGAAATGTAGCGTCTTGCACTTTTGGCATTGAACCCAACTGCCAGGTGTTTGACCAGGTCTCCAATTCTTTTTTTTTATTTTCTCTTTATGCCCCCTCTCACCACATTACTTCCTTTCTTCGGGAGATTCCTGTATTGGCCTTGTATGTCCCTGCTCCTCATGCCAGGCGTTGGTGCAGTCCATCCCCCCCCATGGAGCCTTGGTTGTACCCCCCAGGTGGGTACAGGATGGGGTCCCATCCTGACGTGTCTGTATTTCGTCGGGGGGATGCTGTCATCAGGTGCCGGCTGGGGCACTGGGATTGGGGCCTTGGAGCTCCATCTACTGGGAGCATTGCGGGGTTTTCCACTTTTGTCTCCCTCTCACAGGACATTTGGCACACTAGAGGGAGCTAAGGGGCAGCACGTCGAGAGTCGTGAGTGCTCCAGCTCCGGCCGACGTCCCCTCCCTTCTTTCTGCAGTCCAGCTGCGTCTCCACCCGTGGTCACCCAGGTGGCAGTAGGCGGTGGGACATGCATCCCACCCACCCTGGAGGAAGAGAGCAGCCTCTGGGTGCTCAGTCTTCCTCTCCCGGCTGACCCTCCAGCAGCCCAAGTCTGTTCCCAGAACCGGGTCGCTGGCTCCATAAGCAGTAACCCTACCGCTGTGCCGGCAGGCTGGCTCAGGTCTCCAATTTGACAGATCATCCTGCAACCCATGCCACCCTCCTAGGTCATCCACTACTGCTCCCATCATGGTGTCATCTGCAAACAAACTGATCTTGCTCTTGATGACCATTGAGATGTCTGATATGAACAACCCAAGCAACACGGTCCCAGCACTGATCCCTGCGATACTCCACTTGTCACTGACCTTAGAGGTGAGCTCCCCTCCCACCACCACCACCACCCTTTGCTGCCTTCCCGTACCAGGTTACTCGCACCCACTCATTTTCACCCTTGCACCTGTACCTGCCAGCTTACTACCCAGCCTCCCATGTGGCATTGAGGCGAATGCCTTACTGAATTCCAGAAACAGGACTTCCATTGCATGACCCTTGTCCAACTGCCTAGTTACCCAGTCATAGTAATCCACCAGCTTGATCTGACAGAATCTGCCAGTGACAAACCCATGCTGCCTAACATCCTGCAGCCTATTGGTCTCCAGAAGGGACACTAGCCTCTCTTTCAGGATTATCTTCATCAGTTTTCCCACGATGGATGTGAGGCTTACCGGCCTGTAGTTTGATGGTTCATTTTTGGGACTACTCTTATGGAGGGTTACCATGTGAGCCATCTTCCAATCCTGAGGTACACTTCCTGAGACCATGGAGGCATTGAACTGGTCTGCCAAGGGCCCCACCAGGATTTTTGCCAGCTCTCTCAGTACCCTGGGGTGAATGCCATCTGGCTCTGGTGCCTTGTCCACCCTCAGTGCCCTCAGGCCCTCCAGTACCCTGCCTTCTGTGATTCCCCCATCTGTCACCTCCTCCCCCCCAAGCCTGACCTCCCACCCTCCTTGGTAGTGACCCTTTCTCCTTAGTAAACACAGAGCAGAATTATTCATTAAGTGCTTCTGCCTGCTCTGCCCTATTTCCACACACACCATCCCTCTTAATCCTTACTATTTTGTCCCTACAACTCCTTTTCTCCCAGATGTATCTGAAGAATTCCTTCTCCCCTTCTGATGCCTTGCACCAGCCTGAGCTCCATAGACACCTTGGCTGCCCTTATTGCCTTTGTCACCTCCTTTGATTCCTTCAGGTAATCCTCTTTGTCCTTTCCTCTCCTCTCCCTATTTTTTGAACCTCCTAAAGGTGGCTTTTTTATTTCTTACTTTCTCGATGACCCCCTTGCTCAACCAGCTAGGTTTTTTGGCCATAGCTCTCTTACTCTGAACCCTGATGCAGGTTTGGTTGCCTCCTAAATCCCCAGTTTTATGACCTCCCACCTCTGGTTAGTGTCCATATTAGTTTGGATTCTGGCTAGATATCCTTCAACTACCTCCTCCATCCTCCTGAAGTTGGCCTTCCTGAAGTCCAACACTCTTGTACCTGTTTCTACTCCCTCCTTACCCATTTTTCAACGTGAACCACACTGAGTGGTGGTCGCTCCCTGCTAGTGGTTCTTCCACCCCCAGCTCCCTCACAAACTCCCCATTTGCCGGTACAATGTCTAGGGTGTTCCCTAACCTGGTTGGCTCACTGACCATTTGCATTAGGAAGCTATCCTGGAACACTTCCAGCAGTATCTGCTCCCTTCTGTTCGTGGTGGCTGTATGTATGTATGTAAAGTACAAGCTCCAACTGATCAATACAATTGTTGTAACACAACAGACATATGTACAACCCTGTGCCCTGGTAGTCTAGTGGCCCCCAACCCCCCATCTTGATCCCCATCACCTATTTCAATAACACATTACTTTCCCTGGTAGTCAAGTGGCCCCCCATCACCATCTAGCAGTGCCATCCACCCTGTTCCCCCCATCCCAGAATGGAGCCAGCAGCTGGCTTAGCCCACTGCTCACCTCAGCAACCAGCTGCCAATTGAGTTATGCTAATGAGTGCGTACGTATGGGTATGCGTTCATTCATAACTCACTCAGTGGCTGACCACGGAGGTGAACAGTGAGCTGAGCCAGCCACCTGCTCTGTTCTGGGATGGGGGGGAAGTGGGGTGGTCAGCACTGTCGGGTGATGGGGTGGGGGCCACTTGACTACCAGGAATAGTAATGTCTTCTTGAAATGGGTGATGGGGCTCGCATGATGGGGGTGGTAGCCACTATATTACCAGGAAAGTAATGTGCTTTTGAAATGGGTGATGGGGATCATGATTGGGGGCACTAGACTACCAGGAAATTATTGTGTTTTTGAAATGGATGATGGGGATCATGTTGGGGTGGTGGGGGCACTAGACTACCAGGAAAGTATTGTTTTCTTGAAAACTGGTGTTGGGGATCATAGTGGGGGCAGTGTGCTGTGAGCATGCAGTGGGTACAGAGGAATCAGCCTCCCTGCTTGTCCCACATTACCGCATGCATTTTGCTGGCGGTATTGTACGCCGCGCTACAGGTCGCACAAAATCTCGTAATGTGGTGCTGTTATTTTGAATATTTATTATTTATTTATTTATTACATTTGGTGACTGGGTGAGCCCACTGGGCCTCAGAGGTCCCTTTTCAGAGCGACCGGAATTACAAAGGAACAGAGAGAGATTGGTAAGCATGTTATACATGGGGTCGCTGGCATTCATAGCCCTCACTCCCTCCCTATATGTCTAAATATTGCAGCCTGGTGCAAATTTGGCACTATTCAGTGCAACAAGTTTGCACCCAGTGCAAAGTTTTGAATATCTGCCCCCTGTATTTAAAATGTCTTTGCAGGAATACATAAGTCTTAGTTGACAATGTAATTGTTATGCATACTTGATTGTAAGATGGTATGGTTTGTTACATTGTTAATATAATTAATTTTTATGAACATATTTTACGGTGTTCTTATGTATTAATGTAAGATTGTACAGTCCACTCCAGGACATACTTGAAAATGGAGTTTCTCCAATGTGCTTTCTTTTTTTTTTTTTTTACTTTTGGTTTATCCCCTTGTCCTGGTTGGCCCACGTTCATGTCAACCCCCCAATCCCATCCTTCGACCATGCAGGGCTACCTCCCTTCTTCCCCATGGCTTACCCCTGGGGTGGGGGGTTGGGGATCTCAACCCACCAATACCAGATCCAGTTCGGGAGTTGCCTGCTGATGTAGGGGGCAGCGCCTGCAGTGGTTGGCAGTCATCCAACTGATCCAGGACCTTTTTCTCCTCTGGTTTTCGACCCACTGAAGGAGAAGCATACAGTATCAGCAATGGCCAAGCTGTGTGCATTTCAGTCAACAGCATGCCGGCCAACTGCTCCACCTCCATAGACTGTGTACGGGATCTGGCACTCTGACATCCAGTCACCACTAGATGTCAGACATATGCTAGTCTCTATTCCGCCCCTTCCTCGGAGAGAAGAGCTGTCCTCCAGATGCTTGATCCTCTTACATCCTGACCAACCCCTGGTGACCCGCTCGCACCACAAACATGGGTCACCAGCAAAGCTGGAGGCAAGGCATGATGCCTCAGCCCTCGACACCACCAGGCCAGCCACCAATGTGTTTTCTAGACAAATAAATGATCATCTCCAAATCCTTAAGCAGTCAGGTGTCCATCCATGTCATAGAGGCATAGGTCAGGAAGTATAGGCATACCAGAAGTTATAACATTTGCAAGTAGTGTTTATTGTTATCAATAACAGGATAGCTCTTCACAAAGGCAGTACAAAGAAATAAAGTCCATCTGAGACTTTCTTTTCAATTTAAATCTCAGTCAATCTCTCTATCTGTCTAGATAAAACATTGCTATTTTTATATGAGATGTTTTGCTTGACAGTTTAACCTCTGCACCATGTTCTTGCAAGTTTCTTCTCCCGTTTTTCACAAAATGCAACAAGACATTTTCGCTGACCTTCCTAGGACCAGCCTGAAGAGTACATTTTTCTTCTTAACAGGTGCAATCAATCAAGACATCTAGTCCCACTGTAAATAAGCTTGTGGAGGTCAACATGCACCTCAAGGTTAACCCTCGGTGTTCCAGATAAACCCAAACAGTTTTCTGCAAACATTTCAATAATTTAATTGTATACATTTGCAAACTAGGGATCCCAGTTTCACATACATATTCCTATACACCTCTTTTAACCACAGGGAAGCAAGAGGAGAAAGAAAGAATAGAAACAGCATGTGAAAGAAGGGAGATGACAGGGGGAATTGTGAAACCAGCAGAGTAGTGAATTCCTAGATGCCTCAAGGAAAATTGATTGTGCAATCAGACAGGCAAGAGACAGACAAGTGACAGAATAAGACAGGACAGACTAGATCCTTGCTTTTAACTCTCTCTGCAGAACAAATGGGGACAGGGTCTTACACAACCCTGTCACAGACACCCCTCCTGAAGAAGGAACCTATTTTTTCCCCAAAATTTTATTTTAACGTTACCTTATAACACTTACAGTTCTTTGCATAGGAAGTTTCCCTTTTTTGTAACACCTATAACAGAACACATTTCAGTTAAACATACAATTTTTTTCAGCCTTCTGAATTCTCAGTTCTAGAACCATATCTTGACAGAAAATCAACTGTGACATTCTCTTTTCCAGATTTGTGCACCACTTTGAATTTAAATGGCTATAGTGCCAGGCACACCCTTGTGATTCTGGGATTTTTATCCATCATTTGATTACACCAACGTAGAGGATTGTGATCTGTTATAAGTATAAAGTCATTTCCTAGTAGATAAAACTGAAAGACTGCATTGCCCATTTTGAGACAAGGCATTCTTTTTCAATAGTGGAGTACTTTTTTCCTCTGTTGTGTAGTTTCATTAATATACAGAACAAGATGTTCCTTCCCATCTATATTCTGACTCAGGATTGCACCTGGCCCTACCTCGGATGCATCCATCTGTAAAAAAATTGTTTCTCAAAGTCCAAACTTCTTGAAACAGGGGCTGAACATAATGCAGCCTTGATGGTCCAAACAGTCTCATTCCATTCTAGGAACCATTTTGCATTATTCAGTTACCATTTTTTCATGAATTCAATAAAGGGAGTAGCTAACTGGGCAAAGCTGGGAATAAATCTCTGGTAGCAGATACTCTAAGCATCCTAGCTGGACCCCAGCCCCAGCCAACATCTCCCTGGGAGCAGATGGTTTAGAGCAGCCTGAAGAGGTAAAGAAAGCCCTCCATGCAGCTTGCTTGTTCTGAGGGTATTTACTTGTCAGTGCCTTGCATCAACTCTCCACCTTCCAAGGCTGACCCTCAATGAATTACCCAACCTATGACTTTCTGCCTTTTTTTTAAGGCCCCAACTCCATTTGCAGATTATAATTTCTTGCCATTAGGGGTCAGAATTGCCCTACTCTTCCTTTCCCTAACCCTATCCTGTGTATGCTTTCATCTGCCTCACTAGCTCAGTTTGCCTTGTCTTCTTAGTTCTCTCATCACTCCTGTCTCAGCTTTCTGCTGGGTCTTGAACCCCATTCTCTGTTCTAAAGGCGGACACTCAACCCCCGCGCACCACTAGCTAGTGTCAGCTGCTTCCTGCTTTTCTGTTCCTACATCCTATTTCTCTGATCCTGTCTGTCTCCCCTTTCTTCCTCTCTCCACTTTGTTTACTTCCTGTCTCCCTGATCATGTCCATCTCCCCGTTCTTTTCCCCTCTCCACTTTGTTTACTTCCTGTTGCCTTTTCTGACAAAATGAATCTCCTTGTTCTGTTTCTTCCTGTGCTCCTCCTTCTGTCCTCCCTTTCCTCTTACACCCCTTCATCATAACTTCCCTTCCCCCGTACTCCTACCATTATGTGCCACATTACCCCTTCTTTCAGCACCATGTCCTACCTCCCTTGTTTAGCCAACACCCCCCCATACAACCCTGTAGTTTATGTGTTCCAACCCAAACTCCTCTGGGGCCCTGAAATCCTAGCCTTCATCCAGTCCCCTACTGTAAACCAGCTCAGCTGTTCCCCACGGGGCACCCAACTCACCTTAAAGAAGCTACCTAAACATATGCTGTATAGGTTCTCTTTCATTCTTTGGCTCCTCTCTGGTTCATCCCAGTCTGGGTCCTATGCCCACCCCCCCCTCACAAACTCAAGCATACTGGTGGCCTCCTATTGGCCACCATGAACATAAGTAGCCTTCTAAAGAAGCATGCCCAACTCCAAGCCTGGGTATGCACCACACTACCCAGGCTTGCAGTAGTTGAAACCTGGCTACCCTACCATACCCCTAACTCAGCTGTCACACTATCTAGTTACACACTACACAGATCAGATCAGATAGAATGGGAAAGGGGGGGTTGCACCATCTATCTCTGTGATACACTTCAAGGTCATGTAATCCCTACTACCCTTCCCACTGCTAATACTCAATCTCTTACCCTTAAAATTTCCATTGGGACCTCTGGTAAAACTGTATACCTGATGTCTATATACATACCTCCCCATAACCAGAAAGAGGATTTCACTTTGATCCTAGATATCGTTGCCCAACTCATCAAAAACTCTGAGATCATGGCACTCAGCAACTTTAGCACAAATTGGCTTGCCCCACAATCAACCTATTTCAGAGATGCCACTGCCACCCAAAACCTAACTCAACTGGTCCCCTCTCCAACCAGGCTCAACTGAAACATGAATAACAGAACCCTCATTGACCAAATTTTCTCCAATCACCCTGAACATGTCTCTGATGTCCAGGTCTTATCTGACTTGCTTAGCAATCACTCCTCAGTCACCTGCAGCTGGTCAAATAGCTGAAACTGTCTTCCCCTCATATCTCGACTTCTTAGGAAAGGCACTCTAGGGCATTTCTGCAATTATCTTCTCAAGTTTGACTGGACCCCGCTCGACTATATTGCATCTGTAGATGATGCACTGTCCTTCTTTATTAGTTCCTTTAACACCACCTGTGATATATTTGCCCCCTTTGTTAAGCAGGTGATAAAAGATCACTTCTCTCCCTGGGTCAACCAGTCTATAATTGACCAAATGACTGCCTGTGGCAACCTACGACACCAAGCCCTGGAATCTAGGTGCCCTGTGGACCAACTATACCATGCTGCCCGAAATTTCTGCACCTGGGCCATTTGCTAAGCTAAGGCTGCTTATTACCAAGCTAAACTCACTACCTCCTGGGGGCAGGGATGTAATTTCTGAGAGAATATTAAGGAACTCAGTGGTAAACTCTCCTCCCCCTTCCCTACTGATCATAAACGGGGTCCCTACCCAAGATCCTGACCAGATTGTTAACACCTTTAATGCTGCTTTTACTGACCTTAGCTCAGTAACCCCTTGCCTTCTTCTCCCCTTCCCCTGGGCTGTACCTCCCCACTGGTGGCCCACCATTCTGTTTCAAGACCATCTCCCCAAGTACTTCCCATTACTACCTTTCTAAGTTCCTTGGCAAATCCAGACAGAGTGGGGATACACTAGACTTTAAGCTGCTCAACCTGTCTCTAGCTGCAGTCCTAACCCCTGACCAAAATCTTGAATATGTCACTGTGCCTTGGTCAGTTCTCTTCCCAGTGGAAATGAGTGTTGGTCATCTCCATCCACAAAGCAGCGACTGAACATTCCATAATAACTACAGGTCTGTCTCCATTCTGCCCCCACAGCACTCAAAAAAATAATCATGACCAACTCACTGAATTCCTGGAATCACATAACCTCCTTTGCCAGCAAGCATGGTTTTGGAAGGGTCACAGCACCACCACTGCCCTCCTGGTGTACACCTCATTCGTGCACAACACCCTTGACCAAGGGGCCTTGGTTGGGTCTGTGTACATAGACCTCACCAAGGCCTTTGATCAGGTCAATCATTCCCTATTATCAGGCTCTCTCCTTTCCACAGGCCTGTCCCAGGAGGCCACCACCTAGTTCACCTACTACCTGCAAGGAAGATCCCAGCAATTGAAGATAAATGGCCTCCTATCCACTAGTCTACAGGTTCACTCTGGGGTACCCCAGGGCTCCATTCTTGGCCCACTCCTATTTACCCTGTACCTGAACTCTCTCTCCTCGGCAGACTGCACTGGATGTCTCCTCCTCTATGCAGATGATGTAATGATTTTCAGTCGCCATCTTGACCCCACCCTGCTTCAATAGGACCTGCAACGCTCCTTCAAGGAGGTTGAATCCTGTTTTTTCAACTCATAAACTTATTCTCAATTATATAAAGACAAAGGTAATGCTATTTTCCTACCATCAAAATAAGTACAAGTCCTCCACCCTGTCTATCATCAATTCTCATGGCAATCCCCTGGAATCCATTCCCCATTTTAAATATCTTGGTAGCACCCTCTACCCTGCCTTTTCCTTCCAAGAACACATTACTGCTACCTGCTCCACAGTTAATGCCAGAATTGGCCTCCTCTACAGAATAAGGTCCTGCCCCCTCCCTGCTGCTTAGACTTGCTATCTCGAGCTCCATTCTATGCCTGGTAGACTATGGTATAGTCATCTATGGGTCTGCCTCAAACTCTGCCCTGAGTAAAATTAAACTTACCTTAAACAAAGCCTGCCACCTGGCCGCTGGCTGTGACAAGTTGATGCATGCCTGTGATCTCTATCAACGCTTGGCCTGGCTAAATTTCCAAGGGCATCTCTACTATCAGACTTACCTTCAAAAAAAAATCTCTATGGCCACTCATCCTCTGGCTGTAACCTTCTCCTCTCTTCAGGACAGCACAGGTGGGCAACCAGACACACCAACAAAACTGCTTTCCAAGTCCCCGTCTATAGAACCACCACCAGTTAAAGGTCCTTCAAATATAGGGTCCCTTTATGAATTAACTCCATCTCCTGTTCACTCCTATCCATACCCAGGTTGGGCCCTTTCAAAAAAGAACTGTGGGACTACATCCTGGTTTCATCAAACTGTGACTGCACGTAACACTATCATAACCCTCCAACTATTTCCTCTCCTGCACCTTGGCCACATGACAATGCGGCAATGCCTATTGGGCGGCTTTCTGGTCTCTACTATTTTCCAGCTCTCCTTTGGTCGACTTCCTTGTCCTGTTTCTCACTTTCTCCTCCATAGTTCTATTGCTCCTGTCTCCAATACTCATTTTTTTCTCCTCAAACTTGTTTCTATAATTTTGGTTGCTCCGTGTCAATTGACAATGCTTATTGTATTGCATCGTTATTAGATAACACCCTATTGTATAATTTTCTCTTTGTGTGTAATTACTGTCATTGTTCATGATATCATGATATCTGTACTTGCCTACAACACTTTGTACTGATCTGGAGCCTTTTGTAATAGCTCCTATTGTATAATTTTTCTCTTTGTGTACAATTACTGTCATTGTTTCATGATGTCTGTAACACTTGCCTGCCATGCTTTTTACTGACGTGAAGCCTTTGAAAAAGAGTCCCTGACTCAAAGGGTTGTAATTCCTAGACATCAAGAAATAAATAAATAAATAAATAAAATAAAAAAAAAGTAATCAGACAGACCTGAAAATGACCAGATATGTTTCTTTGTTTTAGGGACAGTACTGTTAGCTACAGCTTCTATCTTGGAAATCTTCAGCTTTACTTCACCATTTCCAAAAATATAACCCAGATATCTGGTTTCTCGCATGCCTAATGTGCACTTGTAGGATAAATGGTCACATCTGCATTTTTGATAGATTGGATAATTGCTCATAGGTGTTCCAGGTGGCTTTTCCAATCTTGACTGAACACCATGGCATCATCCAGGTAAGCAGTACAATAAGCAGTGTGAGGGGTTAGAATTACATCTATGTACCACTGGAATGTAGTGGATGCACAATGTAAACCCAAATGGGATGGTGGTGAACTGATAGAATCCAACTGGAGTAGAAAATGCAGTTTTTTTGTCTTTGGATTATTTATCTAGGGGAATTTGCAACAACCCTTGGTGAGGTCGAGGGTACTAATACACTTGGCACTTCCCAGTCTGTCCACCAAATCCTCTATCCCTGGCATAGGATAGCTGTCAAGTACTGACACTTGATTAAGTTTCCAAAAATCAAGGCAGATTTTTACACCCTCTTCTCTTTTATTTACAATCACCATTGGTGATGACCAGGCACTTGTTGTTCTTCAATGACACCCAACTCTTTCATTTTTTGTATTTCCTTAACCACGTCTGCTCTTAACTGCTCTGGTAATCTGCATATCTTTTGCCTGATAGGGCCAGCATTCCCTGTCCCTATTACATGCTTAATCCCTTTGGCGTGGCCTAGCACTGTGGCAAAAATACTATCAAATCGCTCTGACATGGAACAAGACCATATCACCTCTGCCATCTTTGTTGATCTGGCCAAAGCCTTTGACACTGTTGCCCACACCCTGCTCCTCTCCAAGTTGGCTGCAGCTGGTCTCATTGAGAACACTATTACTGTAGCTGGTTTAGTTCCTACCTTATTGGTAGGTCCCAATTAGTTAGGGTAGATAACTCCGTCTCCCCTCCCTCCCTCCATATCAACACTGGTGTCCCTCAAGGTTCAGTACTTGGACCAATTCTTTCTTTATATTTCTAAATGATTTGCCCTCTGCCTGCTCAACAGCAGATGTCCACATGTACGCTGATGATACTATTTTGTTTTCCTCTGGTACCCCCCCCCTCAGATGTGGAGACCAGCCTTCAACTGACTTTCGACAACATTCAGCGTTGGTTCCATTCTAACCAACTGTTCCTCAATGCCAAAAGATGGTCTCTATGACTTTTGGCACCAGGCAAAAGCTCACCAGGTTTACCGCCACCCTACTTTCCACACTCTTGATGGTTCCTCATGGTAAGATGTCTCCTCCTTTACAGTAAGTACCTTGGGCTCTGGCTTGATAGAAACCTTGATTTCTCTGGACATGTGGCTGCTATTCAAAAAAACTTCATTCCAAACTCGCTGCTCTTTACAGGCACCATGGCTATACCCCCCAGGCCCACCATGAAATTGTCCAGAAAATTATATTTTGATTTTTGACTTTAAAGACATAGTCTACAGTGTCACCCCTTAGACCACCCTTGCCAGACTGGACATCCTATTCAATTCCTTCTGCTGCTTTGCCTTAAATTGTCTGCCACATATGCACCACTGTAACCTGTGCACTGCTCTCTCCTTCCCACCTAGTGAGCCAGATGCCTTGCTCATTGTGCTTCACTAGTTGGTAAGTTCTGGTTTGACTCCCTTCCATCCTACCTTAATGCACTCTTTTCTACCCCCTCTTCTATCTCCTATTCCCTCCATAACTCCACTCAGGACTCTTGCCCTCCCTGCCCAAAGCTCCAGTTCTGGTAGGGCTGACTTCTCCTACCTTTATCCTAATCTCTGGAACTCACTCCCCTTAGAGAACTGTTCTGCCTCTTCCACTAGTTCATTTTCTTGTGTTCTCTGGAAATATATTTCACCATCCTGCAACTGCTCCTGGCCCTTACTTCCTTCACAACTTTATCCATTTTTCTTACTATCCTCATTCTCTTACCTATCCTTGTCTCCCTCCCTAATTTTCACCCCTTACCCTCCCCTCCCTCTGTACTGTCTTATGTGGCTGTACATTTTTATGTAGGTGTATGTTTTCTATAGTACATATGTGTCTGTATATGTACTATACATTTATATGTATTTACATGATTATTTGTAGGCATCGATGTGTCTGGTTCATTCTGGTGCATGCACTTTTTTTTGTATTGTTATACCCTTTGTGTTCAACTCTATTTTGCACAATTTTGTTACATTTTTCTATTCTTGGTATTTTTAACTCTGTTGTGTTTATTATATTCCATTCTCCCCTTACCCCAGGATGTTTCTGGAAATGAGCTCTTTGTGGATCATGTTGTCTTTACTGGAGAAACTTTTCAAATAAATAAATAATAAATAAATGTTTTATCAGTTACACATTTCTGTAGTTTGTTCTGTGAATAAGGAAATAGTCACCTTTACAGAACCAGAATTTATAGCTTGTTCCAGTCTGTCATAAGCTTTATCAACATCATCTTTAGCAGTTTCTGGTAATACTAACAAAGCAACATTTGATGATTTTTCCACCCATTTCTTTAGGAGGTAAGCATGGTACATCTTGATAGGATTTTTCCTGTCAGGGGTATCAGTCTCATAGTTAACTGTGCCAGTACATCTAACCACTTGATAAGGTCTTCATTAGCAGTTTGTTTTCTGTAGTGGGTAACAGTAACAGAACCTTTTCACCTGGCTCAAATATTTTTTCTTTGACCTCATGGTATAATACATCTTCTGCTGTTTTGGGGCTGCTTCCTGATTACTGTGGCCAATTTCAGCACATTTTGACAGTTTCTTTCTCAGTGCACACATATAAGATGTAATAGATTCTTTCTGAGTGGGGTTATCTTCCCATGTTTCTTTTATTACATATAGTGGCCATGTAGGTTGTCTACCATTTAGCATTTCAAAGGATGAAACACTTGTTGATGCTAGAAGCACTTCTCTGTAAGTAAAAAGCAAGTAAGGTAAGTATTGGCTGATCTTTCTCTTCACCTTTTACAAACCTTCTTAACATGCATTTTAGAGTTTGATAAAAGTGCTCAACAAGACCATCTGTGAAGGTGATATAGATAGGTTCATATGGTGGCGATACCTAGTAGTCAGTACAACTCCTTCAGTAATGCAGCAACAAAATTACTACCCTGATAAGTAATAATCTCTTTAGGTATGCCCACCCTACTGAAAAGTTTAGCAAACTTTGCTGCCACTTTGGGGCTGTGACAGTATGCATTGGAATTGCCTCTGGGTATTGAGTAGCATAGTCACATGCCTGTATTACAAAATGAATTGATAACATTTTTACTTTTCTCTAAGGGCTAACCACATCCATTGCAATTCTCTCAAAAGCACATCTGTCAAGGTAGGGGCACCAAGGGCACCTTGTCTTTTTAAGTTACTGGGGCCATTTCTGACAGTCGCACAAGAACTGCAAAGGTAGCAACATCCTCATGAATTCCAGGTCTGTAAAATCTGTACAATAATCTAGCAAAGGTCAAACCCTCCCTGAATGCCAAGCCCTAGGACTATCATGGGTGATCTGTAACAACTCAGTTCAATTCTTCTTTGGTATGACCAATTGTTCATTGGTTCCCTACGTCTGAGGATTAAACTAAACTCTGTATAGTAACCCATTTTATTTTTTCAACATTGTTTCACTTTGTTTTGTTTCCCATGCAGTTGATTAAAATAACCTTGGAGAGAAACATCATTAGTTTCCTCAAAATAAAATCACAACCAGTTATCAGTTTAGTTTTAGCATTTTCATCCCCTGATGTCCATCAGTGTTTTGTTGCCACTGTTTTTCACCTGTCTTCTTTCTTTCCTGGACTTCCATATCTTGGAACTGGGCTCAGACAAGTCCGAATCAAAGTCACTAAAAGGAAAAGGGTCCCCAACATTTGAGATTTTCTTTGCCTATGCTCTTGTTATCACAGCTGCTGAAACAGCAGAGTTTATTCCCTCTGTGGCTAACTTAGCACATCTTGGAAATCATTTCCAATAATCATAGGTACAGGAGATGTTTGTACTACCCCCACTTTCATTTGTTGCAACATCCCATTAATGTTGAGAGTCACTTGGGTGGTGGGATAGTGTTGAGTGTCCATGTGGATGCAGATGACTCCATGACCTGGTCCTTTTACACAGTCTTTCCCCAGCACTTCAACATGCACCAGAATCTGTCCACTTTACAAATCTGTAAGTCCCTTCATAGTATTGCCTCCCACCTTGCATCTGATAAATACTTGCCCCAATTTGCTATGGCCAGATTTGCTCCAGTTTTACCCTCCTTAGTTTTATGGCAGTTTCTTGCAATATGGCCTGGCTTATTACAATTATAGCAAATACGATCTTTGGGTGCAGATCTGTTACCTTCTTATCTTACCTGAAGTTAAATCAGGGAAAAAGAGAGTCTTACTGGTCATTGACTGTTACTTCACTGCTGCAGGCCTGTCTGGCCACTTGATTGTCCTCAGTCAAAGAAACAGCCTTTACTTACTTTCTGGTCAGTGTTCTTTTACCCAAAGCTGCACATCTGTAGGAAGGATATTGATGAATTGCTCCATTGCAAATATGCCAGTGATCTGTGGGACTGTTTTTCCCTCTGACTGGGGCCATTTAATGAGGAGTTCTCTGAGTCAGGTCAAGGCTTCTTGAGGATTATCAGCAGAGTTGTACTTCAGGGACTAGAAACTCTGCCTGTAGGTCTCTCCTGAGATGTCATACCTTTTTTTTTGGTATTTTTTTACCTTGGTGCCCAGTCTGCATCCTCATCCAAGCATCCTGACTCCTCTAGCTGCTGTCCCGAGCATCCTGGCTCCTATTTGGGCCCCTGCTGCATTTACCCCCATGACTTACCCCCCCATGGCAGGGTGGTGGAGATCCCCCCCTTAGTCTCCTACCCAGGACCGGATCCAGTAGTCCAAAGTGATGCCCTTGGAAACTGGGCACCCTGCCAAACAGCCATCAAGGCACCATGACTGGTCACCATTTTTCCCTGTTCAGCTCTCCTCTTGTGAGCAGGATGTGCAATGATGCCAATGGGAGGAGCACACACTTCCACATGCACTCCCTCCCGGCTCTGTGTCCCAACTCACCCTCTGTTGCTGCCTGTGCATCTGCATCGCCCCCAGCCTCTGCTAGGGG
This sequence comes from Neoceratodus forsteri, assembly GCA_016271365.2. Lineage (NCBI taxonomy): Eukaryota > Metazoa > Chordata > Ceratodontiformes > Ceratodontidae > Neoceratodus > Neoceratodus forsteri. The sequence continues at coordinate 429,575,421 of CM028138.1, forward strand.
CCACCAGCACACTGACACCTGCAAACCTCCACCCCAGAGAGGGAGAACAGTCCATTGGATGCTCAGTCCTTTTTCTCCCCTGCTGACTCCTGGCAGCCCAGGCTTACTCCAGAACCCAGGTCGCTGGTGTGGCATGAGGTGTGGAGTCCAGTGCCTTAACCCTCAGTGCCACCAGGCAGGCTAGATGTCATACCTTTTAAGGATTTCTCCTTTCACAATGTCATAGTTTTCTGACTGCACAATGTCCATATTGCTGTAAGCAAGTTGGGCTTGACTTGTCAGATACAGTACCAGCCTGATTACCCATTGCTGTTTTGGTCATTGGCAGACTCTGGCAACCCTTTCAGAAGTTGTCAGGTATGCTTTGATATCATCCATGGGACACAACTTTGTAAGTTTAATGTCTTTTAAGCTGTCTGTGTTTTGTTGATCTGCTGAACGTGTACCAGATCCTCCAGCTTTGATACCTTGCAAGGCCAGCCATTGCTTCTCCTGTTACTGCTTCTCTTCTCTTCTCTTCTCTTCTCTTCTCTTCTCTTCTCTTCTTCTTCTCTTCTCTTCTCTTCTCTTCCTTCCTTCCTTCCTTCTCTTCCTTCTTCTCTTCTTCTTCTCTTCTCTTCTTCTCTTCTTTTGTTGTATAGCCCATCATTTGAAGAAGGCAGACATTACTTTGGTCTCTGTTTCTTCTTCTTCTTCTTCCATCGTTGATGTCAGCTGTACCATTTCAGTTTGGACTTTTATTTCTGCTTCCACTTTGGTTGCCATTCTTCTGGTAATCACCCCTGGACTTGCCATTTCAGGATCCATACATTTCTTCTATGCTTTCCTGGTACCAGGTCTAGAACCCATGCACAACACTCCTGGCTTAGAGTATTCACAGTATAAATGCCACTTTGTCTGACACCAGCTGTCACAGAGGCATAGGTCAGGAAGCAATGGTATACCAAGAGATGTTATAAAAATTTCAAGTAGCATTTTATTATTATCAATAGCAATAAATTAAAAAAAATAAATAAAAATGTACAGGATAGCTCTTCGTAAAGGCACTAGAAAGAAACAAAGTCCTTCATCTGAGAGTCTCTTTTCAATTTAAATCTCAGTCTCTATATATTAAGACAAAATATTGCTCTCTTTATACAGGGTTTTAAATAATTGATTAGCAGTTTTTTCTTGGAGTGATAGTAACTGTACAGTAAGTATTTATATAGATTTTCTAGAAGTGCTGTGTTTGTTAAACACAGTGAGGCAAGAGCTATGCATTTTCACAAAGTTTTAGCACTTTTATGAGCAAAACGCTAATCAATTTTTAGAGTTAAATAAAACCCTGTTATAAAAGATGCCATTGCATGTCAGTTTATCATCTGCATCCTGTTCTTATAAGTTTCATCTCCTGTTTTTCACAAAATGCAACAAGACTTTTTTCATTGACCTCCCTGTGACCAACTTGAAGAGTACATCAGTTTTCTTAACAGGTGCAGTCAGTTATGACATCCTGTCCCAGAGCTGAATTCCTGCTTATAATTCTGCAAACAAGCTTATGGAGGTCAAAATGTACCTTAAGGTTAACCCCCTGTGTGCCATATAAACCCAAGTAGTTGTCTGCAACATTTCAATAATATATACATTTTTTTTTAGTCTTTGGTAACTGAGTAAGGCCCACTAGGCACAAGTGCCTGTTTTCAGGTGTGTCCTGGGAGCACTGGGCAGTTAAATGACTTGCTCAGAGTCAGACAGTATGCAAGTGGAGGTTGTGAGAATCAAACTCAGGTCTGGTCTGCTGGATGTATCAAGCTCATTCACACTTAGTTCCTCTAACATCTAGGCTATACTGCCAGCCAATGTATACATTTTCAGATATATACCTCTTTTAACCACAGAGAAGCAAGGGGAAAAAGAAAGACAAGAAACAGCAAATGAAGGCAGGGAGTTAACTGGGGAAATTGTGGGACCATCAGAGTGGCAAATTCCTAGGTACCACAAGAAAAATTGGGAAGGATTCATGAAGGGGCAGAAATTATGAGCCAAAGGCATGTATCCCACCTGCATAGCTCTGCACCCCTGGGAGAGTTGTGTGGCGGTCATATTCTTGAAGACTGGCCACATGTGCTCCCCTCCATGGCCCTGCCCCCTGGCATGCAGCATCGCAGGGGGCAGATAGGTGTGGTGTGGTGGACCCAGGCCAGTGGCCAATCAGCTGCCCAACCCGGGTCCCAGCAGTGGATCCTTTGCACCCACAGGGCACCACACTGGCAGTCATTGTGCAGTATACTGACAGCATTGTGGGGAACAAGTGCCTGGTCTGCCACCCCAGCCCTCCATGTGTGCCCTGGTAGCTAATGCAACCTGTTGGGGGGGTCTGCTGAGCCCCACCATCACCACAGTGGCTGGCAATGGCAATCCAGGGGGGCAAGTAACTGGCCCCAAAGTTTTATGACTGCTCTGACTTGGCATAGCTGGCTGACCCCCCCCCACACACACAGCACTCAGTATCTTTGTGCATGCCACAGAGTGCTGGCAAGCCCCCTGCACAGCCCCTGGCCCAGCCCTGCATGGAGCTCCGTGGTTGGTCAGGGGGATTGGGTGCATAGGGGTCACATATTGGTTTCATAAATACTGTGCAGGGGTGCAATGGGTACAAGGAAGTGCAGGGTGCTGTGCACCACATTTATGTGGCACATAGCCACTCTGTACCACAGTGCATAGTCCCCATTGATTGCACAATCAAACAGGCAAGAGATAGACAAGCGACAGACTCAGAGAAGACAGAATAGATCCTTGCTTTTAACTCTTTCTGCATAACAAATGAGGTGGGGTCTTACTCAACCTTATCACAATCCTGAACATCTCAAAATAGTAAGTTGTATTCACGAAGCAGCAGAAAAAGGATACATCGCTGAAGCAATTTATTTTGATCTGACTAAAGCCTGTAATCTGGTTAATCACCAATTACTCCTAATAAGACTGAAAGAACTTGGTCTAGCAGCCTTACAGTCTTGGTCTGACAGCCTTACAATAGGATGGCTCACAAATTATTTTGATAGGCACACACCAAAGATGACTCTTGACACTGTCTATTCCAAACTTAAGATCATAAATCAAGGTGCATCTCAGGGTTCTAGACAAGGTCCCTTGCTTTTCTCATTGTTCATCAACAATTTGCCTCTCAAATATGCTCCAAAGTAAGATACTACATCTATGTTAACAATACAATTCCATATGTTTATATGCATAGTTAGTATGTCTCTTGTGGTTCTAAGAGTGCATTCTCAAGTTCTTTGGGTGACAGAACTGCAAGGCAAGGCTGAGCAGTCCTGACACCCAGAGTATTTGAGAAGAAACTCTTACTGCATAAACATAAGAGGCATAGCAACTATACATATAAACACATTAAACATCTGCTGAAGAATTAAAAAAAGAAAGAAACTGGAGCTTGAATTTAAAATTAAAACATTTTACTTTGTAGAAAGTTTTAGAAGCCCCTTTATGGAAAACAACTATGCCAACTGAACACAGAACATGAACTACTGGCACAAGACACCCTCCTGTGGTTATGAGTAGTAGCAGTATTAGTAATGATTTTTATTCACTTCATGAATGAACATGGTTAAATCCCCATTGAGCAGAAAGCTCATTTACAAGGGACACCATGCAGTCATCCTGGTTGCAAAAGGAAGGAATCCAGTAACTTTACAAATGTAAATAACAATTCATTTAAAACATTTAAAAATACATTATACATGAACATGTAGAGTATGATACTACCTATTATTACTACATAACAAGAATACACAAATAACTTAAGGACATAACCCTCTTATGTCTTACAATCACAAAACATCAAGATAATACTTAAAACTTCTTAATAGCACAACTACTGCATTGTTTAACCTGAATCAATAGCTACACAAGTCCTTGGACAAGCAGCCCGTGAACAATACAACAACTTAATATTTTTCCAATTGATTCTCGTATACGACTACCAACTACAATGTTTGGGAATGAATAATCCTGTTTGGCTAGCAATGATGTCATGATTTATAATTTACTCTAATGGCCCTGCTTTAGAGTGTGCAGAGAATCACCTCCAGTGTGATTTACCTTTATTTCTGAAGTCTTTTTCTTTTTCATTTGGATCATTAGAAAGTCTTCTATATGATAATATTGTGCTGAATGTGTGGAACAGCCCTTAGCCTGGCAGCTGACATATCTATCTTTATCCTCTCCACCATTAAATCATCAGCATTGTGATCTCACTGATAGTGACATCACATGCAACTGAGCTGGCAACTGCTGAGTGGCTATTTCTAAGCAGCAGCGTTGTCACAGTCAGTGAGGCCACAGTGCTGATGATGTGCTGGGGAGGAATAGAAACAGATATGTCAGCTGCCAGGTAAAGTGCTGTTCCACACATCACACCAACTAACATCAGGTAAACAATCTTCTAATTAATCAAAAAGAAAAGGAAAAGTACATTAGATATAAAAGATAATTGTAGATTGCGTTTAAAAACAAAAGCTAGTTTTAGGCAGTACACTAGCTCTTTAAGATTACAGTCTTTCACACTCTTGCACAAACCAGAAAAATAGAATCCCCTCTCCGTCCATACCTCACATAATATTGCTCTTGAGCACATTCAGTCCTTCAAATACTTGGGGTATGGTTGGACCCTCAACATCCTTACCAAAAGCATGCAGATAATGTCTAAAACAATTGGGGGGTAAACTATTTTATCCAAACCCCCCTTTCAATGAGGGAAACATTCAAAAGGTACATTCTGGCATTTTTCCTTTGGAATCATTTTTTTACGTTCGCTTGCGTGCGTGCGCAAGGAACATCTTGGGAGAATGGGACACTTTGGAGGTGTGCCCTTCCCCTGCAATCCCCTACTCCATTGAGCAGGCGTGGCAGTCCTGCATCATCGACGCAGTGTTGTGTGACAGCGGTGGTCTTCTTCAAAGAAAACCACCGCTGTCATATACAGCACCGCGCACTGCCGCCCCCAATCTTTGCTGCCACGCTGGGAGCCCACCCCAGCGTGGCAAACGTCCCGTGTCATCTGCCGACGGGGGTGCCCAATCCCCCATCAGCTCCATGGCCCCCCAGCCATCATTCTGCCATGCTGGGAGCTCACCCCAGCGTGGCAAATGTCCCACGTGGTCTTTTTTTTTTTCCAAGTCTGTAAATTGAAAATGGTCCCACAGCGCTTCTCCCAGCCTCCCCTCCCATAACCTGCACCACCCACTGCGCACCCTGCCTCCCCACACCCCCCTCACCCCATACTTACCTCCGGAGCTCGGCGCGACGATCATCGGTGGACCAGGAACAAGTCTGCACTCTTCAAAGCCGACCGTGAACTGAGGAAATGCCGGTAAGCTGTATAATGGGCTAGATAGGGGGTTTTCAACTTTATTGCATATCTCAGGCATTTTTTGGAATTTTTGCATCAAATTTTCAACATGGGTTTTGGGACCCTTCTCATGAATGATTCACTGTCATGGCGTTATTCGCCCGGCGGGTGATTCGCAGTCACTGCACAGTCACTTCACAAAAATCACCCTTTGGGCCTGAATAACACCATGACAGTGACATTGTTCATGAGAAGGGGTCCCAAAACCCATATTGAAAATTTGGTGCAAAATTCCAAAATGACTGTTTTATGAGCGTATATGCTATGCAGTTCCTACGCAGGTTCAGTAAATTTTTCAATATTTTTACTCCAGATTTTCAGCATTGCCATTTTACCACACCTTCTTATGAGCAGTACAGCTGTCATTTTTCACATCCTGCCCAAAATGTGTTTCCACCCATGTAGTACAACATGCGCAGTCGGTGTGCTGAAATCAATGTATGGGACACATTAAGAAAATCACAGTGACACTGTTCATTAGCAGAGGTCTTAAAATGGCTATGTTGAAAATGTGGTGAAAAATTCCTAAAATGACTGTTTTATTTAGCCGCTATGGCCATGCAGTTCCTACGCAAGCTCGTAGAGGGTTTACGAATTTTCAATATTTTCACCAGATTTTCAACATTGCCATTTTACCACACCTCCTTATGAGCAGTACAGCTGTCATTTTCACATCCTGCCCAAAATGTGTTTCCTACGATGTAGCGCACAATGGCGCAGTCGGTGTGCGAAATCAATGTATGGGACACATTAAGAAAATCACAGTGACACTGTTCATGAGTAGAGCTCTTAAAATGGCTATGTTGAAAATTTGGTGAAAAATTCCTAAAATGACTGTTTTATACACTGCTATGAATTCCCACGCACGCTCGTAAGTTCGCGATTTTTCAATATTTGCACTCCAATGACTTCCAAATACCTAAACAGCACATAGAAGCAAGCAACATTCAGCATTGACAAATGCTTGTACTTTTTTGTCACTGATTTTTTTAAGCCATGTCCAAGTGCCAAATACCACTGCAAATACCTGCAAGCGAACGTTCGGCATTGACAAATGCTTTTTTATAATAGCAGTAAGATGCTCACAGGAGTCAGATTAGCAGTCAGTCACCCCCTAGGGGCAATATGACAGTGAGCCGTGGCTCAGTGCCCATTTCCTGGCACCCATTTTCAAAAAAAAAAAAAGCATAAATGAATTTCAGTGGGCTTATGCAACTTAGTGTGGAATTATGCTTGTGGCAACTTTGTTGATTGTCTAAGGCATTTGAATGAGTTGCTGCTTGTCATAAGTAAATACATTAACCATTCACACTCTCTGTTCCATGAGGAACTACCACTCTTTCAGGGTACCGTGAAGGCAAGAAACCCTTGAGAAGGGCTCCACCCCTGGAGGTGCCACAGGAATGATTCCTTTTGGCTAAAGGTAATTTAGGAAGAAGAACCCAAGGAGAGAGGAGCACCACTGGAGGGGGAGGAGAGAAAGATGGTAGGGCAAAGAAACAGTGCTTCTGGAGGCTGACTTAAATAGCTCAGGCAGGGGGCATGGCTAGTTTCTCCCACCCATTGAACTGCAGGTATAGCCTTTGAATTTAATGGGTTTATGCAACTTAGTGTGGAGTTTTTCTTGTACAACTTTGTTGATAGTCTGAGGGGTACTGGGTTACTATAGTGTGGACAAAACTGCACATGCAATAATGCACTGTAAGAAGCTCAAATGGCTCTACAGCAACAGGGGTTCTTACAGTATGCACTAAGAACCACTACCCCTGTCACTGTAGGCTAGTCTGATGAAACCTGAAGGACACTGCTGGGGCAGTACTTGGCTGAGCCTCTCCTGTGGTGGAGTGGTTGGAGCTCCTGCCTCTGGCAGAATTAGGGACCTGGGGCTGTGGTTCAATTCTCACCAGATCCCACTGTAATGTGTTTTTTTTCCAAAAAACAAGATTTTTCCTGGCTCTGACTGTTGCACTTTCCCCAAAGTCCATGATCCCCTGGAGTTGATTATAATTAGTCCAGGGGGTGTGGAGGACAAAGTCCCTACATCAGGGTGTGTGGGATGAAGCCTCCCTCAAAAAGAAAGACAGTCCAACAGCATGTGCTTTTGTTGTTTGGGTCAGGATTTTGTCCCAAAGCTGTTAGAGTGCACGCTGTTGTGTCTGCGCTCTTCTACGTATGCACGTTTTTTCACTGCAGCATTATGACCCCATGCCTTCTGAGATATTTGAATGAGTTGTAGATTGTCATAGGTGAATACTTTGGTCATTTGCACTCTGTTACATGGGAAACTACCACCCTGTTGGGGTACCATAAAGGCAAGAAACCCTTGAGGAGGGTTCTACCTCTAGAGGTGCAATGGGAAGGATTCCTCCTGAATTAAATAGAATGCAATGCAAAGTGAGCCACAAAAGTGGAACGTAGGTGTGAGAGGGTTAGGCTAACAGTACCTTAGGAAGGAGCCCCTCAAAAAAGTATTGAGTAGCAAGTAGTGACATGGAGCCTGAGTGAGGACAGATTGACAGCAATCAGTAAAAACAGAAAACAGACACAGACTGAGATAAACAATGACTGACGGATATCAGAACTGATACCAGAGGGGCATGATTTCCTTAAAAGAGAGAAGGAACTGCAAAGAAAGGAGGGCCACCATCAAACTGCATCCAACAGTGGAAACCTATCTAAGTGAATAGTATACTAATCTAAATGGACTACAGTATGACCACCTGTTGCTGTGACTACCTAATGTTTATGACCTTTGGCACAGAGGAGAGGAAAAAAAACCCTATAGGGAGGAAACCTCTGGGGATCCAAGGTATTGTTTACCTTCCTTCCAGGCTTGGGATAATTTGGTGATGGCTCAGCTACTGAAATTTTGAGACCCAATTCAGGGGAAATATTTTAGAGGAAGGGCTCTCACTTTATCCCCCTTATTGGAAAACAGTGAAGGGGCTGCGAGCATTCTCTGTGGCTAAGGAAGACTCCAGACAAGGAAGTCCACACCCCAAGGCAGGAAGAGGAGGAGAACAATGACCACTGAAAGGCACTCACCTGGCCTCCATTAGCAGTGGTCTAGAGGGGAAGCTGAACCCTTGAGGAGTAAGGCAAGGAGAAGAGCCATTGAGGGTCAGGGACTTTGGAGATGAAGGATCTTCACCCTTGAGTGGCAGAAAAAGGGAAGAAGATGAAGCCAAGGGGAACCTTAGGAGGCTGTAGGGAGAATAACTTTTGAAGGTGCTGCTGGCATGGTCTGCACAGTTAAAGGAGACCCATTGGACTTAAGGGCCCCACCCTCCAGCAGCTGAAGTCTTAAATGCTACATCAAGAGGTGCCGCTGAGTTGATCTACATGATTAAATCTTCCCCCAGAGCACTGGATATTCTCACCTGAAGGGCAGAAAGAGAAGGACCCTACCAGTGGAGGAACCCACCCTCAAGATGCAAACTTCAAGGAGCAGAGTGAGACTGCCAGCTTAAAGGACAGAGCCCTAGAAGTCATACTATGGTTGTGGCTGGCATGCATCCAAATGCAAGAGTTGTAGGAGGCCATGGTGAAGCCTGATGGCCATGAGCACATGGGAAAAAATTACACGTAGGTAAGGCTGAATGAATAATCAAGAAATAAAATGGCAATGAGTAGTGAATGAGACTTGCTGGAGCCATGGGAGGATGTGGCATAACCCAATAGTCATGAGCACATGGGATGAGACTGAATAAAATGAGCATGGACTGAGTGAAGAATGCATGCCAACCACCTCCATAGGGGAGGTTAGTGTTAGGTTCTGATGCACTGCAAGTCACATTCGCTGAGGCAGTAGAAGCAACAAATGAAAGTGCTAGGGAAGGCAAGAACACGAGAACTGAAAACTCGGGAGCAGTAACTTCTGAAGTGAACAACAACAGAAGCCAAAAGGGAGCGGCTGCCTGCTAGGAGCCAGGTGTAAACAATTAAGGATGGATTTGTACAGGGATATTGCCACAGTCAGGGACAAATAGCAAAATGGGAGCTTGAATAGCACATGTCAAAAGCAAAAGAGAAAGGAGGGATGCTTGGAAAACTAGAAGGCACCATCTTAAAAGTAAAACGTTATGAGCATTCAGGTAATTTAATGCCTGTATATATATTGGGACTCCAAGGAGGATTGAGGTGCTTGTGCCACAATCTATGTACCAGTGGCTCGAGTACCCACTCCAGTAGATCTCCTTTAAAATGAAGTAATGTAGAAACCTAATTTTTGGTATGAGATTTATTGGGGGTGGGCTAAATTTTAATTTTGCAATGTAACACTTTTGGCTGGACTCCCTCTTTAAGTAACAATCTGTCATAATCATCCCCCCAGTTTCTAAAAGGCTTTTCAATCCCCTGTGTACTGATGAAGCATTTTTGGGGTCACTGTGTTCAATGGCACGCAAATGTTTTCCAATTCTAACTTTTAAATGATGTATGGTTTTACCCTCGTAAAAACTTCTACATGAGCTAGAAGTCATGTAAACTATCCCTTCTGTGGTACAAGTGATAAACCCTCTAACCTCGCTAATGCATCAGTAATGACAGTTACCTAGTAACCCTTGATATAGAAGCCCTCCATTCAAATATTCCCCAGATGGAAGGCCTAGCAGTTATGTCACTTTACCTTGAGAAAAGAGAGACACACGATCTGCCCACTGATGTATTAGTGAAGTTATTCCAGTTTGTGTTAAAATATAACAATTTTTTTTATAAAGAGAGTTTTTACCTCCAGAAGAATGGGATGGTCATTAGGGCCAGCTTTGCCTTAAATTATGCAAATATGTTTCTGGGGAATTGCGAACAGGATGTTGTTAGGAATGTGAATGTGAACCCTTACTTGAACAAGTTCAATATGTGACAACATTTTTATAGATGACGTTATAATTGTGTGGTGTGGATCAGAGGAAGAACTATGTAATTTTGTGAAGTTCCTGGAAGCTAACAATAAAAACTTGTGATTTTGTTTGGCCTTTAGCTGCATACAGATAAGTTTACTGGACTTTATTATGTCCAAGGACAGTAAAGGGGGAGTAACAGAGTAACAATGGACCTGTTTAGAAAGCCAGCTGATAGGAATACTATCCTGCAGGCAGACAGTAGCCATCCATGCCACACAATAGCCGGTATCTCTAAGGGTCAATTTGTGAGAATCAAAACAAACTGTGAGGATAATGAAAGTATGAAGAAAGAGCTAAAGAAATTGAACTGAGACTACAAGAAAGGGGTCACTCATGTGAAGTGATATCTATAGCAAACAAGCATTTGTCAATGTCGAATGTTTGCCAATAGTATTGCTGTTGTACTGGGTCTTGTGTGTACAGAGGCTGGTTCATTTTCCTTGGAGTGTCATACAGATGAGGCACTCTGTTGAGTCCTGGGTAGGACAAAACACGTGTCTGTATCTTCTGTTTGTACCCTTTGCAGATTGTGGGAGAGGCTCTTTGGCACCATGTATTCCTGCTTAAAGCTGAACCAGCATCATATTGTGTGGTGATTTGCATATGCATCCCATAATGCTTTGCTTTATGGGGTATGTATGATGTTGTATTTCTTTGCAACTTGGCTTTATGGCCTGTACCCTTTGGGGTAACCCTTGTCTCAGTGCCTTTGCACTAAGGTTCTTTTATCTTTCACATTTTTACTATATATATACCCAGGATAGAGCAGATCAGATGGAATGTCTCATTTTCAGTGGTGTCCTGCATTGACACATTGTTAGACAGTAATTACCTAGGAGAGGGCAGCTGAGAGGCAATATTCTACCTCTAAGTGGGCTCCTACATTTTGACCCCAAATGTTCAACAGTCTTTTTATGACCTGATGTTATGATCAAGACAGGTGGAATTTTTAAAGTCCCATATAAAAGCTGATTTCACTGTGCAACTGTGGAAACAAGTTCCGAAGGGGATTTGAAAAATGACACTTGCCATGCTCAGGAGGCGGGGTAACACAAGGGGTGTGTTGAACATTAGTGGCCAAAATCTGCAAGAAATAAAGTTACGAGTAAATGGTGGAACACTGAAGTGTCATTTTGTGCCACAAGTGTTATAATATATTTTGGGTAGGATTACCACAGTTATGAGCATGTGTTGAAAAATTGCAATGTAAGTGCATCATTTTGTTGTCATCTTGCTACCCAAATTTTCTTCATAGCCTTCTTAAGACCCTACATAGCTTTCTTATGAGGCCACCTCATGAACAAGGGTAATTTTTCAATGCAAGTGTGAAAACACATTTTGGTCAGGATTTGACAAATGACTGTCACATTTGTGAGGTGATGTGAAGAAATGGGAATGTTGAAAATGTGGGGTCAAATTATTGAAAATTACAGAAGTTACAAGCCTGCAATCATAAATTTCAATGGAGGTGCATAATTTTTTTATATATATATTTTTGCTCCAAATTTTCAGTGTAGCCTTCTTATGACCCCACCTCATGAACAAGGGCATAGAAAATGTTCATCTCCTGCCCAAAAGGTGATTTTGCATAGCAACTGTGAAATCACCTTTCAGGATGCGAAAACACATTTTGGTCAGGATTTGAAAAATGACAGCTATCACATTCATGAGGTACTGTGATGATTTGGCTATGCTGAACATTTGGGGTCACAGTATTGAAACTTACTAAAGTTACATGCCTGCATCCATAAATTTCAACATAGGTTCATAACTTTGTTGTTTTAAAATATTTTTATCCAACTTTTCAACATAGCCTTCTTATAAGGGGCTGTGAAGAAATGGCAATGTTGAAAATTTGGGGTCAAAATACTGAAAATTACCAAAGTCATGAGCCTGCATTTATAAATTTCAATGGATGCTCAAAAATTGGTTTTTTAATATTTTTGCTCAAAATTCTCAGTGTAGCTTTCTTATGACCCCACCTCATGAACAAGGGCAAAGAAAATGTTCAACTCCTATCCAAAAGGTGATTTCATGCAGTGACCTTGAAATCACCTTTTGAGACAGATTTGCCTAATTTCACTGCCATTGTTCATGAGGTGAGGTCCCAGAAAAGGCATGTTGAAAATGTGGTGCAAAAATATTCAAAAATGGCCAAGTAATGCTACTAAGTTCAAAACCCCCATTGAAATACATTGCACCGCATACTTTATTTTCTCAGTTCATGGTCCAGCGTTGAAGAGTGAAGAGTGAAGATGTAGCTGCAGTCCAGAGAGGATTACAGCATTGAACCCCCAGTGGGTAAGTAAGGGCTTGGGGTGGGTGCTGAGTGGGAGGATTGGGTGGGGGGAGAATAGCAGCAGCAACAGACATCAATGGAAGGTTTTTTTTACAGAGTTTAAAAAAAATTATGAGGGATGTTTTTTTTTTATTTCAGGTGGTGACACTGGGGGATTGGGAACCCCCAGTGTTAGTGTTATGCTTGGGAGCACTGGGGGTGGGCTCCACAGTGCTGCATAAGTAAAACAGGCAAAGGTGCTGAGTTGGAGGATCAAGTGGGGGGACAGTAAGGGAGGGGCAGCAACAGACATCAATGGATGGTTTTCTTTGTTGCTGGGTGTACTTCAGCCTCTGCAGACTGATTATGACAGATCAGCTGTGTTTGCTGCATGGCAGATATGTAGATCAAAGGAAAGACCCAACCGATGACTGGGTCAGCTCTCTCATTTGAAATACAAAAAGTTTCCACCCAGCAAGCCAAAACAGTGTCATGATCAGACTGGGTGATGATTAGCCTGACATTGATGAGCTGTTGCAGACCACTCTGCATTGGACTGACAGTGTTACACCCCTCAAAAGCCGCTCTCCTAACAAAATGTTCACTGCGCATGTGTGCATGGCAGACATAACAAGCATTTGTCAATGCCGAATGTTTGCTTGCTGGCATTGGCAGTGGTAGTGTAGAAGTTACAGAGCTGCGTAATAGGAATGGCAGTGAATTATTGAACTGAAGCCAACCCCACCACCACACTGCAGAGAGTGACAGGCATTGGGGTGTGCCTTTGGGTCGTCAGGCATAACGGCCACGCCATTTCACCACACCCCACCCTGCAGACACTGGCAAGTGTCACGGTGTTCCTTGGGGTCATTGGCCCTTATGCGCACCCCATTTCATTAGGAAATACAGTGAGATGGGTGCGATAAAAGAGAATGGAGTGAACTTTGGGGCCAAAGAGTCCAAGGCATACCTCGATGCCTCTCACTGGCTGCAGGGTGTGGAATGGTATGAGCATCACAGGCAAGAATCCCAAGTCACACCCCTGATGCCTGTCATTCTCTACAGGGTTGGGCGTTATAGTTGGAAACCCTAATACCTCAGGCATTCGTTGGTATTTTCACTCCAAATGTTCAACATGTTTTTTTTGTGACCCCACCTCATGAACAGGGGAATATCAGTTTCTTAGCCAAAAGCTGCTTATGCACAGCGACTATGGCATTTAGGTGCAAAAACATTCCAAACAGGATGTAAAACATGACAGCTGTACTGTTCATGGGAAGGTGTAAAAAATGGCAATGTTGCAAATCTGTAGTAAAAATATTTAAAAAAATGGTGAAGTCATGAGCATACATAGAAACTGCGCAACACACACCCATAATATGATTAGGTTGGGGATTTTTTTACAGCAGATTGTCAACTCAGGCATTTTGGTGCCTCCGATCATGAACAGTGTCACTGTGATTTTCTTCATTTGTCCCGAACAATGATTTCCCACAGCGACCACGCATCGCTGGCGCTTGAAAGTGTGAAACACACTTTGGCCATGTTGTGAAAATGACAGCTGTACTGTAAATAAGGAGGTGGAAAATGCCACTGGTGAAAATCTGGACTTAAAATATTACAAAGTCATGAACTTACTAGGCGCGTGGAAACTGCGCATGCTCCACTGCAGAACACAGTCATTTATGGACTTTTGTCACCAAATTTTCAACATAGCCATTTTAAGACCTCTGCTCATGAACAGTGTCACTGTGACTTTCTTAATTTGTCCTGTACATTGATTTAGCACATTGACATCAGCGCCATTGTGCGCTACATGGGCGGAAACACGCTTTGGGTGAGATGTGAAAATGACAGCTGTACTACTTATAAGAAGGTGTGGTAAATGCAATGTTGAAAATCTGGAGTGAAAATATTGAAAATTTGTGAACTTACGCGGCGGTAGAACTGCAGCATGCCTTGTAAAACAGTCGTTGTTTGAATTTTTCCACCAAATTTTCAAAATAGCTTCAAGAGCCCACCTATGAACACTGGCAGTGTCTTTTTTGTTAATCGGTCCCGAAAGTTGATTTCGCGCAGTGATTGTGAAATCACCCTTTGGGCCCGAATAACGCCATGACAGTGACATCATTCATGAGAAGGCATCCCAAAAACTCCATGTTGAAAATTTGGTTCAAAAATTCCAAAAAATGCCTGAGATACGCAACAAAGTTGAAACCCCCTATCTAGCCCATTATACAGCTTACCGCATTTCTCAGTTCGCGGTCGGCTTTGAAGAGTGCAGACGTGTTCCCGTCCACTCAAGATCATCGCGCCGAGGTCTGGAGGTAAGTATGGGGTGAGGGAGGGGTGGGGAGGCAGGGTGTGCAGTGGTGAGTGCGGGTTGTGGAGGGGCCAGGGAGACTATGTGGGACCGTTTTTTTTACAGGTGTTCTTTTTGTTTCCAATGATGGCCGGGACATTTGCCACGCTGGGGTGGGCTCCCAGTGTGGCACAAGGATGGTTGGGGGCATTCAGCTGATGGGGGATTGGTGCCCCTGTCGCACAACATGATCTGCCACGCTGGGGTGGGCTCAGCTGGCACCCAGTACCTGGGGGAGGACAGTGGAGCCGATGGGGATTGGGCACCCCCGCCATATCATGAGTTGCCACGCTGGGGTGGGGTACCCAGCGTGGCATTTGGAAGGCTTTGGGGGTGGGGGAGTGCAGCACACTGCCGGGTTATACAGTGTGTGCGCGGCGTGTGGGGGTGCGACGCCTGCATGTGTGTGTGGGGGAGCCGCGATGAGCAAGCAATATCTTATCGCTGCTCACTGAAGTGTAGCTCCCTTTGAACTGTATGCCACTGCATTTTGGAGCTTGTCATAGACAGCTCCATCATGCATTGGCTTACAGCAATGCGCGTCGCCAACACACTGATTGAATTGGAAGAACGGGTGACACCACCAGAAATCTGGATGATGGCACTATGTTTCTTGCACATGCGCGAAGCAAACATAACAAACATAATAAATGTATCTTAATTTTGAAGACTTTTTTTGTGCGTGCATATGTGACGTATGAATGAGGGATCCACTCACTGTAGATCAAGGGAGGATGTGAAATGGTGCAGGTACATGGGGGGTGAACAAAGTGGTAGACAGTAAGCCCTACCAGAGCTTCAGGCTGATGTAGCACAGTGATACATGGGGGGGTGAACAAAGTGGTAGACAGTAAGCCCTACCAGAGCTTCAGGCTGATGTAGCACAGCTGGACTAAGGCAAGGGAGGATGTGAAATGGTACAGGTAGATGGGGGGGTGAACAAAGTGATAGACAGTAAGCCCTACCTGAGCTTCAGGCTGATGCTGCACAGCTGGACTAAGGCACAAGCACCCACGGCATGTTCTTATAGTCCCCATTTATGTGTCCATTTATGTTCTTACAGTGCTGATTGCCTAACTGAGCCAAGATGTAAAACAGATACTAAAATGTCAGGTTTATTTCAGGTGACCAGGATCGTAGTGGGGAGAGGGGGCAAGTGAAACAATGTCCTGAGAATGTGCTTAAACTTATTAACCGTTGCTGTGCCACGGAGTGATACGCCGGTCCAGAATCCCTATACGTTCAAATTATGTTTGCAGCCTAAAGGTGCTTATGTGGATTGGCATTTACATTACTCAGCGGCAAATCTTTTTGATACTTTTTGTGATCATCGGTTAAGATATAACCACTAAGTGATGAGACACTCGTGGGCATGAAACTGTGCTACCAGCAAAGTTGCATTTGCAAAGCCCTGAATATTTATCTGTTGTTAATGAAATGAAAACTGTCAGCTGATAACATTCAGCCACTGTCCATTGCACAGAATAGACATCTCACTGATAGATCTGGAGCAAAGGGACATGCACTTGCCAATAACACCACTACAGCTCCAGACACGGAAGAAAGAAGTTCATGCACTTTCATCACTGTTAACTTTTCAGCATTTTAAAACAGTTACTTAGCATCTGCACTAAGAAGTTACACGTCGCTGAACTGAATTGTGACACCAGAATCCCTCAGATCAACATTTGTCAGCAAAAGTGAATTGAAAAAATCAATAGCTGTATAAAATGGTAAGTGACATGAGTCAATAACAACATATCTGCATGTAATACTTGGCTTAAAATTTTAGCACCGCCATATTCCGCACCACAGCGTCAAACAGGGATGCCATTTATAATTCAGCTAATGTCAAGCAGTTTTCGAGCCATAAAAAGTATTACTGTATCAGCATGGTGGCAGTATCGAGATCAGGAAATTATGAAATAAAATGCAACAGCACCCCCGTCGGCCATATGTTGTGCGGGTGGAGGGAGTGTATGAGCACCCAGGGGTGGGCTGTTAGGTGGCTTCAGATTCACCGGAGAAAAGTGTGGATTTGATTGTGAGCTACGGCTGAATTTGTGGGGTTTTTTTTTCTATACCTAGTTTTCGCTATTTTGTTAGGGCACATGTCCAACCCTAAGATGTTTAGGGTCACAAGGTGATGTGACTTCATTGAGCGTCTGATTTGAGAAAGAGCTGTGTGATTCTATCTAAATGCCAGCTCACGGCAATTCAGAGAAAAAAAAAATATTTTGAAGCTGCATTACCAGACTAAGTGTGCAGTTTAGTGAATTACCACAGGGTGTGTATATGACAGCACTAAAAAGCACATTAAAGTGCTTCAGTCATGAAAACCTCCCCACTGGCTGCTGCTGAAATGCATAGCAGTACGTTCTCCTTTGTGCATTCTGGCAGTTCTTTGCTTCAGCTGCAGGTAGTACAGTATGCTCAAGTTCGCTTTGCATAGGTTTTAGCAGCGGGAGTTCACATTGACAGAGTCTAGTAAGAAAACGCTTGGAATTACACATACAACGTAAGTCTGAGTTTCACATCAAATGCTGAGGTATTTTTTTTTGGAGGATTAGAACCCATGGAGTCCATGAAGGTGTGCTTTGGAGAGCTGGCGTGTGTAAGGACTGTTAGGCACCCACACATTTTGGTGGTCCTGTTTTGGCAGGGAACAGTTTATTAAAGTAATGATGTGTGGCTTCTCTCTCTAAGCTAGACAAGACTACACCATCCTATCAGGCAACTGACACAGTTGATCTGTGTGTCTGTGTGTGTTGGGGTGGAGGAGCTGCTCACTGAAGCATGGCTCCCTCTTTCAACTGTATGCCACTGCATTTTCAACTGCTGTCATAGGCAGCTTCAGCAGTGATTGGAGAACTGTGACCACGCCTGCAAACACACTGACTGAACTGGAAGATGCTGACACACCTCTGAAAAACTCAGATGATGGCACTATGTTTCTTGCACATGCATGCAAGCAAACATAACAATGAAGTGGGCAGAATAGAGAGAAATGACCTTCTAAAAGAAAAAGTGGCAAGTGGTGACAGAAATCAGAGAGTCATTTTTGTATCCACATGTAATGTCAAGTCAAGAGACATAGAGGAGATTGTTAAAAAGCACTAGCATCTTAGTCTGGATCCAGGTTTAAAAGTTTAAAGGAACTGGCAAACACACAACCCAGAACTCTACATAGAAGGGGAAGATACAAAAGAGATGTGGTTGTTCATTTGGTAAAAACACTACAAGACAGACTCAGAATATGAATTCCATTGAAAAGTGAGGGGTGTTATAAATGTGGAAACTGTAAGTATTACCCTAAAGTGATACCCAAAACCTTCCATAATCCAAAAACACTGAGGCCAGCTACAGTCAGAGGGTCCCATTTTCAAAGTCCCTGTAGACTGGTGCAAGTATGCCATATTTTAGTACAACAGTGGTCCTGGTGCCAAAGTCCTTGGAGTTGCCACAAGCTGTACTGTGCACCAAAATGATGTTGCACTGGAGGGGAATGATGGAGGCTGCCATCATCCTCTGCACTGTTTCAAACCAGCTTACCGTGTCCTGTGGGTGTGGCTGTGGACCATGAGAATGGTGAGCTCTGTCACAGTGTGGCATGGTGGATGCCAGGATTCTATAAACTGTGTGGCTGAGGTACTTACCAGCTCTTCCACCATCAGGAACACCTCTTCCATGCCCTCAGTGACAGCGCTGCCACCTACCCTTGTGCTCCCACCCCTTGCCCAGGGGGCACACACCCCATCTCCAGGTCCCAGCCACACCATCCTCACTGAGGCCAGCCAGTACTGGGGTGGCAGCACCATCTGGACACTACAGACTGCAATAGAGAGGTGCAGACATTCATGTGACATGCCAGGACACTGCCCACCCCCCCATGCAGCTGACAGCAGGGTCCATGACTCCATGGCACCCTGCATGTCTAGACCAGTCAGGTGTACATCTATTGGTGCAAAGGGCATTAGACCAGGTCATGGCTCATCTAATAATAAATAATAATAATAATTTTTTTTTAAAACCACAGCCATGACTTGTGGCCATAGCAGGGCTTTCAGAATCCTGGTTTAGGGGATGCACCATGGCACAAGCCCCCTTCTGACATGGTGCATCACCGCTTTGGATGCAGGGCTGCTTTACCACAAGGCCTCCTGTTTCCAATGCAGCCTGCATTCAAAAATCGGGATTGCTGCAACTTTAGACACAAGGTGCCTCTTGCATCAGTTCTGTTTGATGCAGGCACCTTGTGTCAAAAGCAGGGCTTGGAAAATTGGGCTCAGGGGGTTCATCACGTGTGCCACAGAAGAGATAGTTTACATGGCTTTCTGCACATGTGATGTTTTTACATGGGTAAAAACCACATGCCAATTTAAAGTTCGAACTGGAAAACATGTTGGGGAAACTTTACATAGCACCTACTGTATTTTCACACTGTATTATTGTTTGTTACATTTTTGAGATGATTTCCCTTTAAGGGATGCCAGATAAAAGGGGTTGAATTTTTGGGGTTGTCAGCCTTTGAGAAAGTGCAAGAGCATGAAACTGGTCAGGCAAATGATATGGTGATGTAGTGATGTCACTAGTTGAGTAGAAGGGGATCCAAGAAGTTGGTGATACAAATCTGTACTTAACCTGTTTTTTTCACAGCCTCACTACTTTAATAAAGAACACATTGGATCAAGGTAAAAACTAATTTCATTCATGGGTAATGCCATGAAATCGGAGTATCAATGTGCCAAATACTTTGTATGTTGATTTAAAAAAAAAATAACAGCCACTGCAGTCATGAAAAGGGAATTTAAAAGGCAGCCACAAGTACAGATGCATTTCATAG
Source organism: Neoceratodus forsteri (assembly GCA_016271365.2). Classification (NCBI taxonomy): domain Eukaryota; kingdom Metazoa; phylum Chordata; order Ceratodontiformes; family Ceratodontidae; genus Neoceratodus; species Neoceratodus forsteri. Next base: position 429,595,212 of record CM028138.1, read on the forward strand.
TTTGAGAAACCCAGGTGCATTCATTTTATTTTTATTTCATGTCCAATTCCAAAATGTCACAGATTTTCACTAGCAAAATGTGACACGCAAACCACACTACATTCCATTGCTTTTGTGAAGACTTTATTTTAGTTGCACTTCAGTAAATGTATGTTGAAAACTGCCTCTGGTGTTTTTTGTTAATGAAGACATTTTCACCCTAGTTTTTCTATGCATATACAATTTCTGGTTCACTCAAAGTTTTGTGTGGTGTGTGCAACTGTGGTGTCCAAGCAAACTACATTTTTTACATGTTCCCAAAATGTCAGCAAAAGCATCCAGCTTTTTTTGAATGGGTGATATTCTTTTGGGATGGGGTCTTAAAAAATACTGCAGGACTTTGGTGAGAGAGGGGTGCAGGCAAGGCATTTTTTAACTTAAACAGTTGTGTGGTGTCCACTGTTGCATGTGCAACGTTTGGTGTCTCCATTACATGTGCAACACTGAAGGTGCTTTTTTCTCAAGTCTGATATGGAATTATCCCACAACACAGTCCCTTTCTTACTCTTGGGTCATAATGTCTTATAAAATGGATAGGCTATATCAACCAATCAGAATGATAGCTACCCATGCATGAAATATGTTTCATGCATGGGTAAAAAAAAGGATGACAGTGAAAAGGCCCAAATCACTCGACTTTAGAATGTTGGCATTTAAAAATGCTGCCAATGTTTTTCCTCGCTACTGTTCCCCTGCACTTACCCTATAACAAACCAGACAGCATTTGACAATGAAAGAAGCAGTCTGTACAGAAAGGCAGAGTCTGCAGCCAGCTACCATCTCACGCTTCTGCAATTTATTTTAAATTGCACTCGCACAGCTCCTACTCAGTCCCAGCTTTCTCTCTCGTCCTCCCAGCCACACAAAGTAAACCAGTGAGTTCAGCCACATGCTCACACACACACTGCACACACACTCAGTGTGACAGAGAGCCTGGATGGAGGACAGTACTTGCCAACAAGCTGCACAGACAGTTAACTTTTTGGAGACCCCAACAGCCAGCCATGTTTATGAAGCGTCTCCTCCAGTGTGCTACTCACCCATGGAGCTGATCAGGAGATGCAAAATCCACATCGCCTTTTTTACATGCACAATACGCAGCATTTTGGTTTCACTTGCAGCCAGTAGTACAGTACAAAGTTTCAGTTTGCTCAGTTTTTTTTCTCGCTCACTTTCTCATCCTCCCAGCCACAGAAACACAGTAAACCGGCGACACCCCCACCTCCTCAGAACAGTTTTCTCAAACAGAGAGTGAGAGAGATGGCAGTAGCCCCAAATATGCAAATAAGCTAATTAATATTAAAACAATGTCCTCGGAAGGACTATTTGATCATAGAGTAGGAACATTTCTACATTTTTCTACATACACACATGCTTTTTCTAGCAGAAAAAAAGTAAAATAAAGATAGGATCCAATTTTATAAGCGCAATAAGACACTCCAGGGTGTGCATGGAACATATTTTACCACACCCGGCCAAGGCCTCATGCCTTATTACGCCCCTGGCCGTGCGGTAAAATATGTTCCATGCACACCCTGGAGTGTCTTATTGCTTACTTGAAATGCTTGATAAAATAAAGTAAAAATAAAAGTAACATTTTTTTTCAAGTTAAACATCTGTTGTGCCCGCTGTTGCATGTGCAATGTTTGGTGTCCACCGTTACACGTGCAACACTGAATGTGAGTTTTCTCAAATATCTGCAATGGAGTTATCTCAAAATCTGGTACCTTTTTCACTCTTCAGTCACAGTGTCTTGGCAAGTTTATTAGAATTGATCTAGTGTGGATTTGAAAAATTGACTCTTATATCACACTTTGGTAACCCCTTTTCATGAACTTACCTTCTTTTGGCCAAATGCAAGCAACAGGAAGCATGTCTAGCAGCTGCCAGAGTGCTGTGCGGAATGCAGAATTCTGCAGGTGAAATTAATGCGGAATGACTATTCCGCCGGCTGAATTTCCACTGGAATTTCACTGGTTCATCTGCGAAATTTCACCTCCTGTGACCTATGGAATAATATTCTGTAACTGGAGTGCTACATCACTCTCTCAGGTTCTTGTTGGAACTGCACAGAAGGAAGAGACAACAGAAAAGTGGTACTCATGTAATAAATCATTATTACATTATTACAGATTAGTAATATAAGCTTACTACCATTACAGTAAGATCACTAGGAGAACACCAGTTTTCCTTACCTAGGTAAATACAGTCGCTCATCTATTCTCCATGAAGCTACATGTTATAAAGGGTCTTATACCCTGACAATTACTATGGCAACAGCAAAAATCTAACTAATATTCTTCTCTGGGAATACCCCTGCTGAAGTGACCACCGGTCTTCAATTGGACTTCAACAATGTCCAGCACTGGTTTAATGCAAAGCAGCTATCACTAAGTGTGAAAAAAATGGTCTCTATGACCTTTGGTACCAGACAAAAGCTGTCTAGACTGGACTACACCCCCAGCTTTCATACAGTGTCTGGATCCAAACTGCATATTTTCCTCTTTAAATACCTTGGGCTATGGCTAGACAAAAATCTAGACTCGTGTACACATTGATGCCATTCACAAAAAGCTCCTCCCTAAGCTCAGTGCTCTGTACAGACACCGCAGCTGCCTGCCCATACAGGCCTGGCATGAAACTGTACAAAAGATGATTCTCCCAGTCTTTGACTTCGGGGACATTGTCTACAATTCGGCCCCCAAAACCACCCTAGCCAGGCTGGACATTTTCTTCAACTCCGTCTGCCACTCTGTCCTTGGCTGCCCCTCCGTCACCCACCACTGCAATTTTTATACCTCCCTCTCCTTTGCTTCCCTCACTGCCAGGCACCTGTCCCACTCCACTAAATGAGTAGGTAAATACTGTCTTGGCTCTCTCCCATCTTTTTTGTTCTCCCTCATCGATCCCCTCTCAACTCCTGCTACTCACTTTAATCATCAACACACAGAATGCTCACTCTCTCATCACAGCATACCTCATCTGGTCACAATGTCTTCTCATACGTATTCCCTAGCTCCTGGAACTCACTCCCCCTTGAAATTTGCTCTGCCCAGTCTCACCAATCCCTTGCACACCTGCTTCAGAAACACACACTTCACCGCTGCAATTACAAATAACCTGCTACCTTTCCTCTTACCCTCTCCCCCTTTCTACCACCCCCTCCACCACTCACTTCTACATCCTACATCCTTCATTGCTGCTTCTCACTCCATCTATCTCATACTCCCTCTGCCAGTGCCCAGTCCCTCTTGCAGAGTTCTCAACATCCTGAAGGGGTAAATGGCCCTGACTACTCATCCCCCCATCTCTCCTGCCTCCTACCCATACTCCTCCTTTTAACATAAACCACAAATATTCTAAAGTGGGGACTCCGACTGATGCCTAAAAACCCTCTTCCCTTACAATAAACACTTACAGCCTATGCCTTCCCCAGCCCTTTCACTACCAACACTGTTCTTGACAGTCTCTACCCTTGCTCTACCAGCTCTGTACTCAGCTACCTGTTCTTCCTTTGTGTTAACAAAAAATAAATAAATAAATGGATTAGTCACAATGATTAAATCTATTGATGTGTTTATAAATAATTGCTGTCCTAGCACTATGATATAGTGATGTGCTGTGCTGCTAGAATATTTGTATATTTATTTATTTGCTTTTGGTAACCGGGTAAGTGCATTAGACAGAACTGCCTATTTTCAGCCATGACCCAGGAGAGTACAAATCAAGGCTATTAATCCCTGCTAAGGCTAATTTATGTACTTGTTTATGTCCTGTATATGCTAATTACTGCACTTGTTACCATACCTGGATTGTCAGATGACTGTATATGTTTTCTGTACACTGCTTCCTCTGTTGGTTGCTCCTGCTCCTACTGTAGCCCCCCAGGATGCTTCTGGAAAAGAACTGCATGCAGTTCATGTTGCCTTCCTGGTAACTCTCTTATAAATATCTAAATAAATAAATAGATAAAAAAAGAAGACACATAAAATGTATATAATTGGACAGAAACAGGTGGTCTAAGCAACTGTCCTAACTAGTGTAAAACTTGCATAGCTTGCAGAACATAAACAATACAATGAACCTCTGTAGTACAAGGTCAGTTGTAGTGGTGTACAAGTACTAAAGATGGCACTGTTGCCTTACATATAAAAATGCAGCAAGAATAGAGCAAAAAGCATTTCTCATGGTTAATATGTATCAGTAAAGCAAAATGAAGCATAATAAAACACAGATCCTGACACTTATGCTTATATGATAAGTGCCTTCACCCTAAGATTAGTACATATACCTACATATGTTGCTACCCATGAGGTGAGGGCACCATCAGGGATGCTGGACCATGGATAACATTCCCCCCTCCCTTGTTGCCTTCAAAAGAAAAAGCAATAACCACAGGAAAGAAGTGGGATAGAGCTATAAAGCCATTGTTTACAAGCCCAAAGCATGAGCTTTGCAAAGGAATTCAAGTAGTCTGTGATGTCATCTAGGAGTACGTCACAGACAGCAGAGGGTTAGTATCAGAAAAACAATCAAAAATGCTTGGATAATAACAAAAGCTTTAAAAGTTAACTCTAACCAAATATTGGTTAGAGCAGTGCTTAAATCACCATCATGAATAACAGTATTAAGAGCAACACCAGCTTTAGAAATATTATTGCTAATATAGATAAGATGTGAATCATTTCTAGCTAAATGGGATTTCAATGAAAGTGTCAAGGGGTCAATATGTAGATTGAATACAGGCAAATATTGAGTCAAGGCAAGCAAGTATTGTGGATCAGTATCAATAACATCTGGTTCAGGGAGAGGAAAAGGAGTGATCACTGTGTGACCAATTATTGTTTTCTGCTGTGGAGTAAAACAGAAGTTAGAAGCATTACTAGCACAAGATTTAGCACCATAAGCAAAGGAATGATGATTTGTCACTACACAATACTGCCCATCGGAATTATAGGTAACTCATACAGCTGGAACTCTCCATAGTTGTATATATATAGGACAAGTAAAGGACTGGTTGGTGAGCCATGATGTGAAGTGATGTACCTTCTCCAAGTTCCTTTGGGATGAAGCTGTTTCGTTGGTGGGCGCTGAAGATGCAGCTTGCAAAAAGTGTTCAGTCAAGTTAGATGGCAGATCATCACCCAAGGAAGAAGACCAGTTGAGATGTTCTGGAGCATAGATGCAGACAGGTTTAACAATGTCAAATATGTCACAGCGGCACAGGTAATAATATCCCTTCTTGGCGCAGCAGTCTGTATGCGGTGCAACCAAAGTTTGTAGAACAGAGTGACAGACAAGCAAAGAAGGCAAGTCAGTTCATTCTCAGTAAATGGTTCTCATCATGATGTCCGGTGGAATTAATAGCAGCCAGTTTGTCAAAGACAGAAGTTTGTGGATTAAAGCGAGATAGTGACACAGTAAAAGTAACGAACATGTTGTCATGAATTGAGCATTTCTTAGTGAAATAGCATGGTGTTTGATTTGGATAATGTAAAACATACCCAAGATTTCTAGCAATAGACATAGAAATAGTAACAGAATTTGACATACACGATATAATGCATGCAGTAGATTTGCAGTGAGGACAATACCATCGAGACATTATCCTATCATGTATAATATCTGGAATGTGTCCTGTTTCCAAGTCCTTGAAGAGATTGTTAACAGTGGCAATTACATAAGAACCATAAGCAGAGCATAAAAGTTCACGGGCAATATATTGCTTGTCTGCCTCCTTGTTTTGAAAAATCAATTCATTAATTTTGTTTTTACTATCGTTTAGCCCTTTAGTGATTTTCTGCATGTTATAGACAGTAAAACACTCTTCCTTACTTAAACCATCTACACCATATAACAGTGGCGGTAGCACATCTTTTTTACTAGCTTGTTGAAAGTTTAGTGTTTGTGCTTTGATAGCAGCTGTATCTGCTCTATTCCAAATAGACATTCCTGAACCAAAAAGGCCAGAGATGGTGCCTGCTGCACCAGTAACATCTGCAGTATCACGCCTAGTGCATGATTTACTGTTAGAATTAGGTGCTGTCCAAAAACTCCTACGTGTTGAGTGGCATGAGGTCCACTGACTGGATCATTTGTGCAAGTCTGATAAGCAGCTACAATGTCTAGAAGCACCATACTAAAACATTTAGAAGTGTTGGTCTTGTGACAGAGACCAAACTCGGCCATATTCCAATGTGTAAGAATGAAAATAACTGGACAATGCATAAACTGTACATTATTAATCAAAGCTCCTGTAAGGGAAATGTCAGTCAAATCACTAGGAGGACCAGGCTCCTGAGGAGGACATTCAGTCAGTTCTTCTTCAGTGGGTGGGACCACAGAAAGCAATATAGCTTCAGTAGCCATATAGTTGTGAAGACAGAAAGCACATGACTCCACAGGGGTGAGGTGGTCACAAAAGGTAAGATCTATCAGAGCAGTTAAGTTATAAAGACTAGTATGTCTAGAAGAAGCTTGTCGAATAGAGATGGTACTGTTTGGTGTAATCCCTTTGTTGAGCCATCCATGAAAAGTACCTTTAGATAAACATGCTACAGGAAGTGTGTAACCATTAAAATCAGTTTTCTATTGTATCTGCAAGGTGGATTTGTCTGGAGATACAACAATGGCATTAAGATAGGTGTCTGAGCCTTCCTTAACAGTAATCAACTTGTTAGGGACATTAATGTGAACTCCATGTGGTCTGGAGAGGGATGCATCTCTAGTTGAATGTTCAAGGTTGTCAAGCAAATGTGCTATTCGTTGTCTGTGTTCAGTCATGAGGGGTCTGTCTTGAGAATAAGTCAAAGAAAGTAGTCCACCAGAATGAGGAGGAGCAAGAAATCCATCTTGCCAGCATATCTGAAAGAAAACAGAAAAGGATTGTTAATTGAGGGGTACTATTCCACCCTAAAAGGGTTGGGAAAAGTAATTAGTCACCTTTATACAACTTGAGCTGATTAGCATGGAACCACTTGCCGGTGATCTGTTTCTGATGCTGAACTCTGACCTGATGAATGGCAGGGCTGAGTTTGTTGATGATGGGATATGGGCCTTTTCATTTGCTTGTAAATGAGTGAGCAGGTGGTCTGTATTGGAGAAGCATGACGTGCTCTCCAGCTTGCCAGTTGACTTCTTTGGCATGCTTATCGAAATGAGCTTTTGCTTGTTGTTGAATTTTGCCCATCTGATTTGCAGCAAACAAATGCGTTTTCATGATGTCACCATGATGTTTTTTAACATATTTGCCTACAGATACCCTATCTGCAGTAGGGGTATGGAGGTCAATCAACAGGTGCTCAGGTAATCTCATGACTCTACCAGTCATAACCTCATATGGTATGCACTGGGTAGTTGTTGCAGGAGTGCCCCCAAATTGCCATCAGCAGTAGTGGCAAGAGGGAATCCCAATCCTTGGAATTGTCATTGATGAATTTGCATAACATCTGTTTGATTCTTCTATTTGCTCTTTCTACTTGGCCTGAGGATTGAGGATAGTATGGGATGTGACATTTTTGTTCTACTCCAAGCATTTGGAGTGTCTCTTTCATCAGCTCAGCTGTAAAACTGGTTCCCTGATCTGAGTCTACCTTAAGGGGTAGGCCCCACCTGGAGAACAATTGATCCACCAGGATCTTTGCAGTTGTCTTTGCCACATTATTTTTAGTGGGGAATGCCTTAACCCATTTGGAAAACAAATCCAAGTGCATACTTGTTGTTCTTGCTGGAGTTAGTCAAGGGACCAGTGAAGTCAATTTGTATTTCATTCCATGGTCCATATTGCCTTAGGGGTGATAGTTTAGCATTTGTTTTTACCCAAACTGGATTGTTCTGGGCACACACTAGGCAGTTGTTCACATAGTACTCCACATCCTTGGTCATACCAGGCCACCAGTCGATGGTTTTAAGTCTCTGGATGGTGTCATATGTCTCCTGGTGTCCACCAGTGGGGGTGTCATGAACCAAATGGATGAATTTGGTTCATAAGGATTGTGGTACACCCACAAGTTGTGACCTGCACCTTCCTTCCTATACCAGACCAGTTTCTGATCATGAGATAGGTGTATATTGTCAGAATGTCTTTTGCATGGACTACCACTAGGTAGTGCCTGTTCAGTTGCTTTGTCCAGGTATTTAAACACATCTTTTAGTTCTGGGTAAGATTTCTGTGTAGCAGAAAGGTCCAGTGGAGGTTCTGGTTGTGGTTTCTGCCTGGTGTTGGCAGCTATAAAGATGGCTGCCAAAGCTACTGGGTGAGTCATTAACCATGTCTCCCCCCCCCCAAGCACCTGCTTTAGCAAGTGAGTCCCCTCAATTACTGAATTCATGGTAAGGGTCAGTTTTGCAGTGAGCCTTTACCTTGTGAATGTACAGTTTATGAGTAAACTGTTAGGTCAGGGTGTGTATATACACAAACAGATCCCTGTATTTGACAGGTGTGCCACCAGAGGATGTAAAGTTATTTTTCTCCCAGAATGGTAGAAATTCAGTGAGGGAGGAGCAGACCCAATTGGAGTCTGAAAATATGATAGCATCCTTGTCACCATGGGGCATAACTTCAAGAGAACAGGCCACAGCTTCCAATTCAGCATACTGTGAGGAATTGACAATACATTTCCTAGAAATGTGCCTAAAATTGCCATCTTGATCTAATATGAACACACCAAATCCTGCTACCTGTTCCCCCTCTACATAGGAGGTGGAGCCATCTGTGAAGATGCAATACATGGTGATATCTCCTAAAACATCAGGTGCTGCTGGTAAGAATGGTCCTGGCTCAGGTATGTCAGGAGGTTGGTGGAGTGCACAAATCGAGGGGCTTACCTGTATAGAGTAGGCCATGAGACAAGATGGATGGCATTTTTGCAGGTAGTACTTTGATGTCCCTGTCCTGCAAAAGCAACAACCAGTGGGGAGTCTGGTGTTGGAAACTAAACCATCTTTTACTTTGTCTGAAAGTAAAATGCAGGTTGGGGTATGGCAGGTATGCAAGACAATAGGTGCATACCCAATGATGTACATGAAATCATTGACAGCCCAGTAGGTTGTCAAAGTGTTCTTTCATGGAGGCTATACTTCCTCTCTACTGGGGACAGCATCTGAGAAGCATAGGCAATGGGCCTGAAGTACCCATTGTATTTTTGTGCCAGCACTGCAGATATAGCCACATCAGATGTGACAGTTTCCAAATGAAATGGAATATTTGGGTTAAGATTAATCAGTGCTGGGGATAAGGCTAAAGCCTGTTTGAGGTGTGTTACAGCATTGGCATGAGTAGGGCCCCATTTCAATGGGACATCCTTTTTCAGAAGTTCATACAAGGGAGCAGCCTTCAAGGCAAAGTCAGGGATAAAATCTCTAGAGTAGTTTAACATTCCTTGGAAGCATCTGAGTGTTGCCATGCTAGTAGGAAGTGGCAGATCCTGCAAGCCCTGAATCTTCTTGACAGCTGGGCTTCTGCCTTGGTCTGTAATGCATAGGCCAAGGAAGATAACCTCCTTCTCACACAATTGTGCCTTGGAAGGATTGCACTTGAAATCTGCTCTCTTGAGGAGAGACAGAAGTTTATCTAGGAGGGCCACATTTATTTATTTATTTTATTTATTTAGTAAACTCTAGGATTACAATTACCTTTGAGCAGGAACTGCTCATTTACAAAGGTTCCACGTCAAAGGATGTAGGGTAACGTAAATACAAAGGAAACAATAGATACATTCTTTTGTGGTGATTTTGTGGTGATTGCTAGAGGCAAGTCATCCAAGTACTCCAGGAGTCACTAGGGTGTACAGAATCCCTGTAGAGCATCCATGATGTGGAGATGGAAGAGGGAGGAGCTGTTGTGAAAGTCCTGGGGAAGACAGGTCCAGTTGTACTGATGTCCATCAAAGGTGAAGGCAAATTTGTACTGGCTTCCCTGTGCTAATGGGTGTGACCTAAACCCATTAGAAATGTCAGGAGCTATGAACCACTTTTTGTCAGGTGTTAACAGCTTGAGTACATCAGGTGCTGATGCTATGGTTGGTGTGCAGCTAGGCGTAACCTGATTACGTTTTCTGTAATCAGTTGTAAGTCTCTAGGCCCCATCTGGCTTTTTCACAGGCCAAATTGGTGAGTTGACAGTGGAAACACAGGTCCTAATCACTCCTTGTTGAAGCAGTGATTGGTTGGTTTCTCTAAGTGATGGCAGGGCTTCAACAGGAAATGCATACTGTTTTTGCCTCACAGGGTCAGGCCCTGTGATTTCAATGGTAGTGTGCATCCTATTACAGTCATGCTTGTTGGTGGCAAACATGTTGAGGTGTTTTTGCAGCAGAGGTGCAAGCTCAGAAAACAGGTTATGACTTTTGAACAAAGTCATGATGTCATACTCTTTGTTGTTATGGGAGATGGCTGCCACCACATGTGAGTCTGGGATGGTGACAGAATTATATTGTCCTTTGATCTGAATGAGTAGCCTGTTGGCTAGATCCACTACACAGCCATGTAATGCTAGAAAGTCAATACCCTATATACTGGGGTGATGACGTAAGACCATGAGGTCAAAAGCGAAATCAGTCCTGAGGTGACCTACTACCACAGGTAGAGGATTAAATCAGTAGGTGTGTAGCTGGGTACCATCTACACCCTGTGCACTGGTCTTACAGCTATTAGACCAGTCAGCTGAGGCTGGGTCTTCATCATGGAGGACTGACATGCCTGCTCCAGTGTCCAGAAGCATAATAAGTTGGCTGCCCTGACCATGGCCTTTACACAAGGCCATCCATCTGTGCCAACAATCAGGTTACTCACAATCCAGACTGGGGCCTGTAATCGTCAATCCAATGGTTCAGAATCAGCATTGTCTGTTTGTTCCTGAAATCGAAGGCCCATAGGATCTTCTAAGGCCTTCTGTATGTCTTGCAATGGATACAAGTGTACTTGTGACATCACAGGTGCAGTGATGGCCTGCATGGGTGGGTCTGCCTTGGATGTCACATCGACCTGGCCAGTAACTGACACAACTTCCCCTTGGCTGCATGATTGCTCAACAGCGTGGGCTAGGGAAGCTGTAATTCGTATAGCTGTAGCTCCCCTCTCGGCACAAATTTTCTCCAACAGCTTGTAAGGGGTTTCATTTTCTTCTCAGATTTGATGATGGCTCAGACCATTCCGGTATCAGTTCTAGCTATTTTGTTGGGTATTTGGATTTTTTCAGCTGCCTCTGTTGTCTCTATTGTTCCAGTTGTTTCTGTAGTTCCGGTCCCCCCCCCCGTAACTGTTTGTCATCAGAAGAGGTGTCATTTTTCTGGTTGTTTCCCCCCACCGTGTAGTGGGTGGGGGCATCTAGGGTAGGCTGCATTGCAGCTACCTTGTTGGATTTGCCAGAAGAAAAGGTATGGAAGTAGATCAGATAGGCCCATTCTGTCTTAGTGAGAATAACATCAGACTTGTCAGTGTCCAGGTAAACATTAAGTTCAACCTTTTCTCGTAAGGCCAGAGTCATGTTCCGGATGTACAAATCCTTATACTCAGTTTGGTTCATACTGTAGTCCTCATTTGTGAGGGACTTCCCAGTTCTGTATGCCAGTCACAACCATTGATGGTAGACGACTGGGCTTTCTTTTACACCTTGCTTGACCTTGTACGCTAAGCGCGATCCCACGATTCCAAGGAAATCTGCACATATGAGTGCAGTGGTGATCTCGTCAAAGATAGCAGTTCCAGCATTCCATGTGGCCTCTGGCAACTTGGCCCAGGGTGTTGGTTTGATTGTCTGTTGCAAGGCTTGAACCTGGTACTCGGGTTGGACAGAGAGCTTCTCACAAAGGGAGCGCACTTTCGCCAAGTGGAAACTGAGATTGTCAGTTGGGTCTATTTGCCCAATGCTCTGTGCAATTTGCTGTACAGAGTGAATGACTTGTAGGGGGTTGGAAGTATACACAGTTGCACCCAATTCGGTATGGAACAGGGCTCTGTGAAGGGCAGCCTCTGCTGCCGTGTCAGCGATTGCCTTGTTTGTGTGATCCTGAGTAACAGAATCTTTGAGCATTTTGTCAATTGGTCCTGGATAGCCTTCTTTTGGTTCTCCGGGACTGTGATCCTACTGATCACTTCTTTAATCATGCTGCGAATATCTGACTCATCCCCCCTAGTGAGAGGAGTGAGCAGAGGTGCATCATGGAATACAGGCCATCCGCCAGTGTCATGGGAGCCGCCATCTTGGTGTTGTACGTGGCATCCACCATGTTTACACAGATGTGGGGATGCAGTGTGTGTGCCGATGGCAGCGCCATCTTGTGGATGGCCAATGAAAGTTGCTACACCACAGGGGTTGGACTTGTATGTGATGTGGCATACCTCATCATCCAAGTCAGAGTCGTCATCACTGGATGACATACTCTCAAGGAGCGTATACTGAAACCTGTTCATGACCTTAACATGGCCAGCAAGAACTTCCCGTTGATGGCACAACTTCACCATCTTTTGTCTACATGTCTTGTGACAGACTTTTGCAGTGCCCTGCTCAATACCTCTTTCAACCTTTCTCTAACACTGTATACATGGCACCCAATTCAACATTTTCCCTAAGCTCTTTAGCTAACTCACAACTCACACGCTTGTAATCCTATTTCAACTCAACATTATTATCTCTCAACGCTTCATTCATATCGCTCAAAATATCATTCAAATGAGCTATTCCTTATCACATTTCAACCTTTCACAATCATCTCTTAGCAAACATAGCTCTCACTCAGTGTCTTGAGCAATACAGTGAATCAGTCTGGAACTAGCATCTCAGAGTGACTGTGTCTCATCCACTAGTTTCTGTTCCTTTTCTGTAACTTCAATGCCTGCAAGCCCATCTCTTTTTTTAGAGAAGCATTTTGCAGTTCAACGGAGGCACACCTCACTGTTAGACTCTCAATAGCGGTATGTAGAGCCACAACCAAAAGACCTTTGAGGTTGTATTTCTTGGTTGCCTGTTTGGACTCTAAGTAATGGTCAGTTATTAGCAGCAATGTCTTTTCTGCAGATTTCACGTCCGGTGCAAAATCTATCCATCCACCATGAGATGTGAGGCAGTTTAAGACATTGAGTCTCAGTTCTGTGCACAGGTCAGACATAACAAATAACGGGTAAACAAACAATAAAACAGTTGGAAAACTGGTAAAAATACATTGGCGTCATCACCAACTGCTTTCTGGTTCCCAGTGGGTGAACGGTGATGCCAAGGGGTTACGCTTTCACTCACAGAGGGAGTGTAAAGGGGTCTGGTGTGGGTCTACCATGCCCAAGACCAAGATGGTGTGGGTCTGCCACAACTACTACCACTGTAAGCATGAGTAGGTCCAAGCAGACTCAAAGTGCACTACACTACTTGACATTCAAAATAAACTGAATGTGAATCCTTCTTTGTACATTCCAACCTGCACACGGTCGCCAAAATGTAACTGGAGTGATAAATCACTCTCTCTCAAGTTCTTGTTGCAACTTCATAGAAGGTAGAGACACCAGACAAATGGTACTCATGTAATAAATTAAATTTATTACAGATCAGTAATACAGGCTTACTACCATTACAGTGTGATCACTGGGAGAACACCAGTTTTCCTTACCTAGGTAAATGCAGTCTCTTGTCTATTCTCAGAGAAGCTAAGTGTTACAAAGGGTCTTACACCCTGATAATTAATATGGCAACAGCAAAAGAAGATATATAAAATGTATATAGTTGGACAGAAACAGGTGGTCTGAGCAACTGTCCTAACTAGTGTAAAACTTGCATAGCTTGCAGAACATAAACAATACAATAAACCTCTGCAGTACAAGGTCAGTTGTAGTGGTGTACAAGTACTGAAGATGGCACTGTTGCCTTACATATGAAAATACAGTAAGAATAGAGCAAAAGACATTTCTCATAGTTAATATATATCAGTAAAACATAATGGAGCATAATATGAAGCATAACAGAATATAGATCCTGACACTTATGCTTACAGTGGCGTGAAAAAGTACTTGCTCCCTTCCTGATTTTCTCTATTATTGCATATTTGTCACACTGGATGTTTTCAGGTCTTTAGACAAAATGTAATATTAGATAAAGGGCACCTGAGTGAACAAATAACACTTGTTTTTTTTTTTACTTATTTCATTTATTTAATGAAACAGTTAACCAACACCAACTGGCACTGTGTGAAAAAGTAATTGCCCCCTTACACTTAATAACTGGTTATGCCACCTTTAGCTGCAATGACTGCAACCAAACGCTTCCTATAATTCAATATCAGTCTTTCACATCGCTGTGGAGGAATTTTAGCCCACTCTTCCTCGCAGAACTGCTTTAATTCAGTAACATTGGTAGGTTTTCGAGCATGAACTGCTCGTTTCAGGTCCTGCCACAGCATCTCTATTGGGTTTAGGTCTGGACTTTGACTAGGCCACTCCAAAACTTTAATTTTACTTCTTTTAAGCCATTCTGATGTGGACTTGCTCTTGTGTTTTGGATCATTGTCTTGCTGCATGACCCAACTACGCTTCAGCTTCAGCTGACAGACTGATGACCGGACATTCTCCTTAAAAATTTTCTGGTACAGAGCAGAATTCATGGTTCCTTCAATTATGGTAAGTTGTCCAGGTCCTGAGGCAGCAAAGCATCCCCACACCATCACACTACCACCACCATGTTTGACTGTTGGTATGATGTTCTTACTGTGGAATGCTGTGTTTGCTTTACGCCAGACATAATGGGATCCATGTCGTACAAAAAGTTCCACTTTGGACATATCTGTTCATAGAACAATTTCCCAAAAGGCTTGTGGATCATCCAGGTGCTTCTTGGCAAATGAGAGACGAGCATTTATGTTCTTCTTGGTTAGCAGTGGTTTCCGCCTTGCTACTCTCCCATGAAGCCTATTTTTGCCCAGTCTCTTTCTGATTGTGGAGTCATGAACACTGACCTTAGCTGAGGCAAGAGAAGCCTGCAGTTCTTTGGATGTTGTTTTAGGATCCTTTGAGACATCCTGGATAATTTTATGCTGTGCCCTTGGAGTAATTTTGGCAGGCCGCCCACTCCTGGGAAGAATCACTACTGTTCCAAGTGTTCTCCATTTGGAGATTATGGCTTTCACTGTGGTTCGATGGAGTCCCAGAGCCTTAGAAATAGCTTTGTAACCCTTTCCAGACTGATAGATAGCAACAACTTTTTTCTGATCTTTTCAGGAACTTCCTTTGATCGTGGCATAATGTGCTTGTTGAATCTTTGTGCTGGCAACGTGACTCTGATTGTAAGGGTCAAAATAAGTGAGGTTTATATTGAGCAGGGCTGGCTGTAGTCAAGCCTGGCTGTGTTCAATCAGCTGACTCTAATTATCCCTTTAATTGGGTTGATTTAACTAGGGGGCAATTACTTTTTCACACAATGCCAGTTGGTGTTGGTTAACTGTTTTCATTAAATAAATGAAATACCTGTAAGTAAAAAAAAACAAGTGTTATTTGTTCACTCAGGTTCCCTTTATCTAATATTACATTTTGTCTAAAGACCTGAAAACATCCAGTGTGACAAATATGCAATAATAGAGAAAATCAGGAAGGGGGCAAATACTTTTTCATGCCACTGTATAAGATAAGTGTCTTTATCCTAAGGTTAGTATATAAACCTACATATGTTGCTGCCAGCAGGGTGGGGGCACCATCAGGGATGCTAGACCATGGATAACAATTTCGCAAAACACCATTTTGCCATGGAAAATCATTCTGCAACCATCTTCTGCTGTGGAATTCCACCATTCCATTTCCAGCAGAATTTTGGTGGAATTTTGGAAGAATTTCAAAAATTACATGAAATTTCATTCTGCTGGAATTTGAAAATTTCATACAGCACTACTTTTTTCCTGCTAAAACTATGGACATCTAACAGGGTCAAAACAAGACAGCCATAAAATCATCACTATGCTACTGAAAAACGCTAAGTGGAACACTATAGGACGGACACCACTACAGTATGGATGGGTGATGGGGTGGAATGGTGTGAGCATTATGGCCGACGACCCCAAGTCACCCCCCCTCGATGCCTGTTAGTCTGTACAGGTGGGTGTTACAGTTGGACACCCTAACACCCCAGGTGTTTGGTGGTATTTTTGCTCTAAATTTTCAACATGGGTTTTTTGGGACCCCACCTCATGAACAGTGGCAGTATCATTTAGTTACT
The DNA here is from genome assembly GCA_016271365.2 of Neoceratodus forsteri. Classification (NCBI taxonomy): domain Eukaryota; kingdom Metazoa; phylum Chordata; order Ceratodontiformes; family Ceratodontidae; genus Neoceratodus; species Neoceratodus forsteri. The sequence continues at coordinate 429,611,437 of CM028138.1, forward strand.
CAACCCAAAAGATGATTTCACACAGCAAGTGTGCCATTCGGCACCACAGTTGTGAAAACATATTAAGGGCAGGATGAGAAAAATAGCAGCTGTACTGTTCATGAGTAGGTTTGAAGAGATGTCAATGTTGAAAATCTGGAGTGAAAATACGAAAAAGTGGCGAAGTTATAAATGTGTGCAGAAACTGTGCAACGCACACTCATAATGCAGTAATTCTTTGGAATGTTTTCACCAAAATTTCAACATGGCCTTTTTGGGACCTACCCGCATGAACAGTGGCACTGTAATTTCATTAATCTGTCCCAAAAGTTGATTTCGCACAGTGACCGCACCATTCTGCACTACAGGTGCAAAAACACATTTTGTGAAGGATACAAAAAATGACAGCTGTACTGCTCATAAGGAGTGTGAAAAAAATGGCAATGTCAGAAATCTGGAGTGAAAATATTAAAATTGATGACGTTATGAATGTGCTTAGAAACTGTACAACGGACGCTCATAATGCAGTCATTTTTTGGAGGTTTTTCACCAAATTTGCAGCAAAGGCTTTTGGGGACCCACCTCATGAACAATGGCACTGTTGTTTCATTAATTGGTTCCAAAAGGTGATTCCATGCAGTGACTGCGAAATCACCTTTCAGGACCGAGAAATGAAATGACAGGGCCAGTGTTCATGAAGTGGGGTCCCAAAAACCCCACGTTGAAAATTTGGGACCAAAACTTCAAAAAACTGGCTGAGATAGCAACCTAAGTTGAAAATCCTGATTGACTGCCATTATAGAGTTTACTGTCATTTCTTCAGTTTTTGGTTGGTCTTTGAAGAGTGCAGATGTGATCCCAGTCCACAGAAGATCGCTGCTCCCGACCTCTGGAGCTAAATATGGGTGAGGGCATGTGAAGAGGTGGGGTGCACAGAGGGAGGTGCGCGGTCTGGGAAGGGCCAGCAGGAACAACAAAGAACCATGTTCTTTTTTCAGGTTTAAAAAAAAAGACATTGTGGGACTGTTTTCTTTTTGACAGGTGAAATATTAAAAAAACAGATTTTGGCACACTGGGATGGGCTCCCAGTGTGCCAGAGTACTGGAGGAGGGATCAATGCAGACCCAAGGATTGGGCACCCCGAGGTTGGCTGAGAACATGGGGTGTGTGGGGTTGGCACATCTGACACCGGGAGTGGGCATCCTGGTGTCAGAAACATTAAAGAAGAATTTTTTTGGCACACTGGGGTGGGCTCCCAGTGTGCCACATTAATGTGGGAAGGGGGATACATGCTGACACAGGGGTGAGAACCCCGATGTCAGTAGGGGATGGAGAACGGAGGGTGTGGGGTGGGCAGCAGCAGTGGGAGGGAGGTAACATTTAAATTTGTTGTCCTACTGTGTGCCTGGTTGGGAGGGAGAGGGACTGCTGCTGCAATGACGAAAATACCTCTGATTGCAGTGGCAGATTTCTTTCAAGTGTGGCGCTCACTCTGAAACTGCCATCATTGGCAGCTTCGGCATTAATTGGTGGCCAAGGGATGCCCCCATTAAAGTGTCTGCTGCATTGGCTACAACACTGTCACACCTCTGCAATGCTCTACTATCTCAATATGTTTCTTGTGTGCTGCGCACACAAGCAAACATAAAAACATTAAACTAGCTAAGCACAAAAACCTGTACAAATACCTTAAAACAGAGAGACCAACTTACTGTAGCATTGGGTAGGTAAATGCCAGATATTAATGACATGGCACCATCTTGGAGTTGAACAAGCACTAAAATACCACTTGCCCTTCTGGGTTAAGGCTTTATGACTTGTTTGATCCCTCGGTGGTAATATTCCTTCATATCCGACACATACCTATCAAGGCAAGGCAAATTTTATTTTTCTGGCGTCCAATTCTGGAGGCTCTGGGTGCTGAACAACAAAGACATACTATAAATACAAAGATACATAGATACATAGACAGTGTCGGCAGATAAGGGCCTATGGCCCACCCAGTCTGCCCATTTGAGCTTGTAAGTTCAGTTTATGTTTTCCAAGAAGTCTGTTGCCCCTTACCCCTGACCTCCAGAATTCCTTTATGTCTATCCCATGCATTGCATGCAAGATACAAATTAATATAAAAATAGTAAGATAACAAATGACATAAATATAATTAATAAATATCTTTAAAAAGCTGAAGCTCAAAACAGAAAAACAGGGTACCCAGGGAAGACTAGTGTCTAAAGTCTGGGAAGGCCTGGTTAAACAGGAAGGCTTTGAGGTGGGCCTTAAAAACCTCAACCAAAGAGGCCTCCTGAACTGGTGGAGGAAGCACGTTCCACAGGACAGGGCCGGTAACACTAAATGCTGTGTCACCAGCAGTTTTGAGCCTCGTTCTGGGAATCTCCAGAAGACCCTAGAGGAGGATTGGAGGGAGTGGACCAGGACGGCAGGTGTAAGAAGGTCTGACAGGTAACCAGGACGCTGCCCACGTAGAACCTTAAAGGTCAGCAAGCCCACCTTGAAGAGAATCCTCCACCTGACTGGCAGCCAGTGCAGCCCACACAAAACCGGGATAATATGACAAAATTTCAGCTGCCATGTAAGCAGCCTAGCAGCTGCGTTCTGCACTAGCTGCAGTCAGCAGAGGTTCCCTCCAGAGACCCCAAGGTAAAGCGCATTACAGTAATCAAGTCTGGATGTCACGAAGGCATGCACCAAGGTGGGGAGGTCCATAGACAGAACTAGGGGCTTGACCCTTGCGAGATTCCTAAGTTGGTAAAAGGTGGTCAGAGATTCTCTATATACATACTACTATCACTTGCTTTCTGTACACCTTTTTGTAGTTTCTGTTTGTAGACTGAGGAATACCTTTTTATTTGTGATTATCAACAGCTGATTAAGCAAACAAGACATGACAGGACATGAGTTATTAGGGGATTTTCACATATATTGAGTTGTGTGACACACGGTACAACCAAGTGACTTAACCACACAACACATGGGTAATCCCCCAATTATCCACATCCTGGATTGCCTTATTGCAATTATGCAATGGACTCAAGTGTAAAATAAATTTAAAATGCATTTAATTGTGTTTTTCATAAATGCCCTTCCTCATCTGTGGGTTATTGCAGTATTTACCCACAAGTAAAGACCTTAGCTGGCAAATCAGGTTGCATAATTTTTTTTTATAATACACTTTATACTACTGCAATTATGTCCTTTATTGTATTGTTATTGTATTGTAATTTTGTACTCGTATATCCATTTTGTTTTAGTACCATTGTAACCTGTTATACTGTATTGTGTATTATACCATGTAGCCTTCTACTCTGATATTTCAAAGGACCACCCATGAAACACGATCTATCTCATTAGGTCATCCTGACAACTATATGTTGCAAATTTCCAATAAATAAATAATAAATAATGAATTTCACCAGAATCCCTTGACAGAATTCCAACCTTGTTGCTGATGGCTTCTTATCTGTTCTTCTATTTGCATTAGCATGCCACACGTAAGTATAGAATGAATATGCAAATACATGGCATTTGTCAGGTACTATACAAAAATCAGAACATTTGCGAACCATTTGGGGGGGAGTAAGGAAGGAAGGAAGATAGACTTTGATGGCAGATAAGGACTGCTTGGCCCACCTAGTCTGCCCATTTCCCCTGCCTATTGGATAAGCTGCAGATCCTAGTTAACCAATAGCCTACTTCTTCCTACCCCCCACCAGAATTGCTTTATGTCTGTCCCATGCATTCTTGAATTCCCCTTTTGACCCCACAACCTCCTCAGGAAGGCTGTTCCATGCATGCACCACCCTCTCTGTGAAAAAATACTTCCTCACATTGCCTCTGAGCCATCCCCCTCTATCTTTAGATTGTGTCCCCTTGTTCTTGCACATCACTTTTTCTATAAGTTGCTACCCTCTTGGACTTCGTTGATTCCCTTGAGGTACTTGAAAGTTTCTATCATGTCCCCCCCTCCCTCCTTTCCTCAAGGGTATACATATTAAGCTCCTTTATTCTTTCATCGTATGGCTTCTGTTGCTGACCCTGCACCATTTTAGTTGCCTTTCTCTGCACTGCCTCCATCCTGTCTATATCCTTGCGGAGATGGGGTCTCCAGAACTGCACGTTGTACTCCAGATGGGGTCTCATCAAGTGTCTGTACAGAGGGATAACAACTTCATGTTTTCTTCTGGTGATGCCTCTCCCTATACATCCCAGTATCACCCCAGCCATCCTTACTGCATTCTCACATTGCTTGCTTACCTTTAGGTCATCTGATATGACTACCCCCAGGTCCCTTTCCATTTTTGTTGTTGTTAATATCCCCCCACACTGTGTACTCTTCCCCTGGGTTTTTGTTTCCCAGATGCATTACTTCGCACTTCTTTGCATTGAATCTAAGCTGCCATACATTTGACTATTCCTCCAGCCTTGCCAAGTCCCTTCTCATCCTTTCTACCCCCTCATTGTGTATCAACCCTGTTGCAGATCTTTGTATTGTCTGCAAAGAGGCATACTTTTCCTTCCAGTCCCTCTGCAATGTCACTTATAAAGACATTAAAAAGGACCAGACCCAGTACTGAACCCTGCGGTACCCCACTAGTAACCCCCCTTTCTCCGGAGTGGACATCATTTACTATTACCCTCTTTGTCCTGCTGTCCAGCCAGTTTTTTACTAAAGCTACTCATTCACATATCTGGACTGCATTGTATGGTTTGGGCTGCATGCCCATTGGCTCTTACTCTGAACCAATGGGCGTGCAGCCCTGAGCTTTGATCGGTCGTGACGGCAGGGCAGCAGGCGGGTGGGATGCTGCCGCCCCTGGCTGATGGGGGGAGTGGGTGGTGGGGCTCCATGGGTGGGTGGGGTGGGGGCCACTGGACCACCAGGGATATGTTCTTGGGGTTGAACTCTTTTCAGCCATGATCGGGCTTTGCGGTCCACTGGACCACCAGGGATATGTTCTTGGGGGGTTGAACTCTTTTCAGCCGTGATCGAACCCTTCGGTCCACTGGACCACCAGGTATATATGTTCTTGAGGGGGTTGAACTCTTTTCTGCCCTGATCGGGCTGGTGGGGGTGGGTTTTATTTCACTTATGCCATGATCAGGCCAGTCGGGGTGGGAGGATTTTTAACTTATGCCTGATCGGGCCCAGTCGGGAGGGACTTTTAAACTTATGCCCGTGATCGCCAGTCGGGGGTGGGTTTTTTAACTTATATGCCCCATCGCCAGTCGGGGGTACTATATGCCTGAGATTGGGCTGGGGGGCATAGGGAGTACGTTGAGGACACCCACAGGTGGCAGCTGCTGTGTTGCACCCTGCAATGCGGCAGCTCACCTGTGGGTGGCCCTCGACTTCCTCTCTTTTTTTGCTCAAAGTTGCAGGCGCAGTTGGGGTTGTGTTCAGACACTCTGCACAGCCCGCTGAATATCGGACTGTGCAGTTTATGCATGGTTCCTCCCCCTCCGGTTCAGCATGCCTTCATTAGCATTGTGCTGTTGCTCAGTTTGACCTGGGGTGCGCAACTGCCTCCTGCTGAATTTGGCAGAATGGTGCAATTTCAGACTTGCGCAGGCGCAACCCTTTTGAATATCCAGCCCAGTATTTTTAATTACAAGAAACTGTGCAGTACTGTATTCCCCAGATACATAAATCATTACCACTATGTAGCCAGGAGATTAACTGGGTTTAGGGTTTACTCATAAGTGCCAAAAGCATCTTAAAGGGCTAAAAAACAGACTTTTTCCATTTAAATTGTTATTAATACTGGTTTCCTAGTAAGAATAAGCCATAGCTCATCCAGTAAAAACTAAATCCTATATACAGTGTTCCCCAAATACATAAATTTATCATCATTACCACAGGTTAGACCAAAAGGTCAACCAGGGTCAAAGTATGCCCATGGATTTCTTTAGTTTTGATTTATTTGCTTCACACAAAGGTTTGTTGCCTCTGTGATGGCAGTTTTGATGTTTCCCCATTTTTCGTCCACCCCTCCTCCTTGACTGTTTGCTAGTGCTTTTCTGAAGCACTCTCCCATTTTGACAAATTAAACTCTCCTAATGTCCAGTACCCTCACTTTTGTATGGCTTGACTCTGCGGCTGTGTTTACTATGAACCACAGTTTGGTGCTCACTTGTTCCCAAATGGCTACCCACTTCTAGATCTGAGATCCTCTCCCTGTCCTCATTTGAGGTACAAGGTCTAAGATTGCTCCCTCCCGAGTGGGTTCCAACACTATCTGCTTGAGGCATGCCCCTTGTAGGACATTGAGAAAGACCCTGCTCTTGGATTTGGCTGCAGCAAAGGTGTTCCAGTTAACATCTGACATATTTAGGTCCCCCATCAACAATATCTCCCCTTTTTCTGCCATCCTAAGGATTCCTTCTGTCATTTCTTTGTCCATTTCCTTCCCCTGAGACAGGGGTCTGCGTACAACACCTGTGTAGATTGTATTGCCATTTCCGGTCTCCAGAGTGACCCACGGTGTCCCTCTCCTCCATTCTTACCATTTAGTTCTGTTGCTTTGATCCCTTCTCCTACATAGAGAGCTACTCCTCCTCCTCTTATTCCCTCCATGTCCCTCCTGTAGACTGTGTATCCTGGTATGTTGACATCCTAGTCATGGTTCTCTGTGTACCATGTTTCTGTGACTGCCACGATATCCAGGCATCCGTCTTCCATCAAGGCCACCAGTTTAGGGAGCTTGTTACCTAGACTACGGGCATTGGCAATCATTACCCTCCATTTTTTGATGGCCTTACCCCTTTTTGCCCCATTCCTGTCCTTACTGCCTTGGTCTTTTTCTCCATTTACCCCTGCCCTTCTCCCTATCGAATTCTTTATCTTGATGTTTATCTCACTAACTACCCTGATTTTTTGGGGGAGGGCTAGGATTTCCCTGCTCCTTTTCAAAGCCTTCCCCCTTGGCTAGTTTAAATGCTTGCCAATGAAGCATTTAAACCTATCACCTTGGATCCTAGTTCCCCTCCTGGACAGATGCAGATCATCGCACCAGTATAGGCCTACATCCCTCCAGGTGGACCCCTAGTTCCCAATGAAGCCAAATCCCTGAGCTCTGCATCAGTTTTTCAACCACTGATTGAATCTCATGGTGTGGAGCACCCTAGCCTCACCCATGCCATAGACAGGCAGCACCTCCAAGAAGGTTACAGTGCATGCAACATGTCTAAGGCCCCTTCCCAACTCCACAAACTCCTTCTGCACTGCTCTGATCCATTTACCAGCCAGGACATTTGTCCCAAGGTGGACAATGACATCCAGCTCCTTCCCCTGTGCAGCTGCTCCCGCAGTCCTGAGGATTTGCTCCCTGTCCCTCCAAGCCATGGCACCAGGCAGGCACCTTACCTCCCTCTCCCCCCCAGTTCTAGGAAGGAAGGAAGGAATGAATAAAGGAAGGGAGAGAGGGAAGGGAAGGGAAGGGAAGGAAACGGAAGGGAAGGGAAGGGAAGGAAGGAAGGAAGGAGGGAGGGCATATTAAATAGAACCTTTCATACATAATGTACTCCCAAAGCATTTTACAACCATGGACAGTTGGCAGATGCCATTAGGCATGCTCAAATTTGTAAAGAAAAGTTTGGGGTATTAGATACCAAGAATCAAAGAGAATTAAGCACAGGGAGGTTAAGAGACTTGCTCAGGGTCACATAGTAAGTGTCAGTTATGGGATACAACCTTAGGTCTGCTGAGTCTTTAGGTACACAGGTCTGTTATGCTGTCTTCCCGCAAAAAATACATCTTTTGTTTATTCTTTGTCTTTACAGGTCCCTTCGAAGGTCCAAACTATCATATTGCCCCTCGCTGGGTTTACAACCTCACAAGCCTTTGGATGATTTTTGTGGTCTTTGCCTCTTGCTTTACCAATGGCTTGGTCCTTATGGCCACATATAAATTCAAGAAGCTGCGACACCCACTGAACTGGATTCTGGTCAACTTGGCCATAGCGGACTTGGGAGAGACCTTGATTGCAAGTACTATCAGTGTCACCAACCAGATCTTTGGCTACTTTATCCTAGGACATCCCATGTGCATGTTGGAGGGCTTCACTGTTGCAACATGTGGTGAGTTGGGAGGTCTTCTGTCTGTCTGTCTAACTCTTGTGTATATATTTCCATACACTCCAAAAAGCTGTTGTGCAACAGTTCAAAGATCAAACTTTGTTGTACTAGAGTATCTATGTCACTACTAGGGGTGTGCAGTCAGCTTTTCTAATTCTGACAGGCTGGGCCAGAACAGGACAGGACAGGCAGATCAGAACCAGAATCGGAACCAAAAATTGAATATATAGTGAAAAGAAATGACACACTCTATGTAAAAAATAGATTATAGTTACATAGCAACTCTGGGAATATGTTGCTCAAATGGCCAGTATGAGCCAGTGGCTTCATCTTCTATCCCTTCTGTGCTGGTATGATCCAACCAAGCCTCATCATCCCATAGACCATGAGTTTGAATAATCTGGTGCCCTCCTCCCCACCATTCAAATCCTTCGAAATGCTTAAACTCTGGTCTGCCATTTCCAGTTGCTTCTAGCCATGCTGCTACATGAAGCATAGGCAGTGGAGTCAGGGGGTCAGGCGACCCTTCACTTTTGTAGTTGAAGAATCAGACATTGAATTGAACAGTGCCCTGGGGCTGAGGTGTTATGTGCAATTCTGACCCTCCACTTTTTAGTACACTCCTCTGCTACTGACATGAGGGCTGGCTGCCTTGATACAAAAACAATAAAAAGTACAACAGGCAAAGAAGTAAGGAAAATATAAATATTTATTTAGCAAGGCTCCAATAGCATGCTGAGATCCTCAAGTGCTTTGTGTTTCAGTGGCACATCATCGGGGTGTTGCTTAATGTGGGCAGGGATACCACTGACCTGCCAGAGAATGAATTTAATTCACTGGGGATCAGAGCAGGAGAGGGGACTGCTAGAAATCCAGAGCATGCATTTCATTCATCGGGGACCGGGTTGGGGGTACTAATAAACTACATTGGAATGTATTTACTTTACTGGGGATTGCAGCAGCAGGGACTGCTAGACTGCTAGGGAAGATCCTGGCATCATCTTGGGGACTGGGGTAGGAGTGAGAGGGAACACTAGACCACCAAGAATTTTATGATTGGGATCAGGTGAGGGTGGAGATAATGGCCCGTGGCAGGGCTCTGTGCAATGCCTCCACATGTTTGTGAGTGGAGGCATTGCATAGAGCTGTTACTAGCACATATTGGCATGCAAATGGCCCCTTATCACATTACATGACATTCATGGTTCGATATTCCTAGAGGAAGCGTTTGCTGAAAAGGCAAGCTGTCTGCATGATTATGACACATTGATGGCCATGAGCTGTATTGTGTACAGTGTTCTGTTTTGCGTGGTGCAAATGGCCTGCATTTGAATAGTGGGCCTGAAGTGCTTAATAGTTGGGGCCGAACTTCATTAAGAAAAACTGTTTTAAGAGCTAATTGCCAGTAGACCATTACAATAACGCAATAATACACACCTTCATGGCTAATTTTGGGAAACCAGATCCAATGTAACAACCTGCAACAGGCGAGAGAGAGAGAGAGAGAGAGAGAGGAAGGAGAGAAGAGAGAGAGAGAGAGAGAGATATCAAACCTAAACCTTTAGGGCCAATTTCTTTGAGAGCAAAATCGATGATAAGTTCTAGTTAGGGCTATAATTTGGGAGAACCAGTTCAAATACTTAACAAGCCTTTCAGGGTCAGTGTTTGTGATAACCAGATTAATTAGAATAAACTCTTGTCTAAGGTACTTTTAAGGGAACAGCATCAAAAGTAACTTCATTTTTGGGAGGAACCAGATAAAGGTTAGAAAAGCCCTTTTAATGTATATACTTTGACAGCCAGATTCAGTATTTTTTTTTATTCAGAATAGCAGCTCTTGCAAGCCCAGTTTAGAGGAAAAGGGCCATGCCTGGCTTTTAGTTATACTGAGGACTAGTTACTGTTAAAGCACATGTGTATATTTTTATTTATCATATTGCATTATTTTATATAATACCATCATGCAATATCACTATCATTACTAAAATTATTAAATTATTATACAAAAGAGGTTGGACACTTGTCTGGTTCCTACTGTATAATAATATTATTTCTACATTGTAGGTAAGATTCAAACCATGCAGATAAAGGATTCAGTTTTGCCAATGAATAATTCTAAATGAAGATAAATAATTTATCTTCATTTTATAAAACAGGCCATGAAAATCCTGTAATGGTGTTGATCAAAATATGTTGCATGAATGGCACCTGCACACCTCTCCTGAAAAACATGTACAGGTATATATTTTTTTCAACAAATAGAAGTCCAGCTACACCTCATGCCTAACAACCACTCGAAGCATGCATTATTATGGGCTGTTGAGGGGGTGGGGAGGGACCTGGGAGGACAGTAGTCTCTATGCCAAGGACAGACTACACTTGAGTGAGGAGGAAAGAAAGTGTTGAAACAGAGGATAGAGGAGTACATAGAGGAAGTTGGGAATTTAAACTAGGAGTGGGGTGGCAGTTGGGAAGAGATATGCAGAGACCACAGGTTGGGAAACCATATGAGCTTAACCCCATAACAGTGGCAAAGGACAAATGGCAAGTACTGTTGGTGATGCTAGAAAAGGAGGGAGGATGGGAGGAGGGGAAAGGTGGAAGGTGGTTACTCTTAATGCTAGGAGCCTTGGGAGGAAAACTGCAGAGTTACAGGTTCTCATGGCAGAGGAGAGGTGGACATTGCAGCCATCACGAAACATGGGCCACCCAATACAATGACTGGGACCTGTCTGTACCAGGGCATGTTATTTCGTAGGGACAGGGTGATTGGGAAAGGGGTGGCACTATATGTGAAGGAAGGACTGAAGTAAGGGAGGAAGGAGAGAGGGTAGTACAGAGTCACTTTGGATGCAAATCCAGGATTTCAAGAATAGGATTCTTAGAATGGGAGTGGTGTACAGGCCACCATCTCAGACAGAGGAGTTAGACAGGGAACTAGCGGGACAGATCAGGAGGACCTGCGAGAAGGGTTGTGTGGTGATTGTGGGGGACTTCAACATTCCAGGAGTGGACTGGAGCACCCCAACAACCAGGAACAGATGGGAGCAGGTACTGCTGGGTGCCTTCCAGGACAGCTTCCTGCTGCAAATGGTCAGTGAACCAACCAGGTTAGAAAATACCCTTGACCTTGTGCTGGCAAATGGGGACTTTGTGAGAGAACTTACAGTGGAGGAACTGCTGTCAGGGAGTGACCACCGCTTAGTATGGCTCACATTGGATATAGGCAAGGAAGGAGTGGAATCTGGCACAATAGTGCTGGACTTCAGGAGGGCCGACTTTGGGAGGATGGGGGAAGTGGTAAAAGGGTACCTGGCCAGAATTCAATCTAGTATGGACACTAACCAGAGGTGGGAGCTCATAAAGCTGGGGATAGTGGAGGAACCAAAACCTGCTGCAAAGCCCAGAGTAAGAAGGCTAGGGCTAAGAAACCGATCTGGTTGAGCAAGGAGGTCATGGAAAAGGTAAGGAGGAAAAGAGCTGCCTTTAGGAAGTACAAGAAAACAGGGAGGGGGAGGACAGGGAGGAGTACTTGACAGAATCGAAGGAGGTGACAAGGGCAGTAAGGGGAGCCAAAGCATCTACAAAACTCAGGCTGGCACAAGGCATTAAGAAGGGGGAGAAGGACTTCTTTAAGTACATCAGGGAGAAAAGGAGCTGTAAGGACCACATAGTAAGGATTAGGAAGGAGGGGGGTTGGGTGGAAGCAGGGTGCGATAAAGCGGAAGCACTAAATGAGTACTTCTGCTCAGTATTTACTAAAGAGAAGAGGGGGGTGACACCCAAGGTGGGAGAAATGGCAGAAGCAGGGGAAGTGTGACAGATGGGAAATCATGAGAGCAGAGTTCAAGAGGGTTTGAAGGCACAGAGGGTGGACAAGGCGCCAGGCCCAGATGGCATCCACCCCAGGGTACTGAAGGAGCTGGCAGAGGTCCTTGCAGGACCTTTGGCAGACCTATTTAATGCCTCGCACATTCGGGTGTGTACCTCAGGACTGGAGGATGGCTCATGTGGTGCCCTCCACAAGAGTGGCCCCAAGGATGAACCAGAGAACTACAGACCAGTGAGCCTCACATCCATTGTGGGTAAGCTAATGGAGACTATCCTGAAGGAGAGGCTGGTGGCCCTCCTAGAGGCCAAAGGACTACAGGACAGCAGACAGCATGGCTTCATATGTGGCAGATCCTGCCAAACCAACCTGGTCGAGTTCTAGACTGGGTAACTAGGCAACTGGACAGGGGCCATGCAGTGGATGTCCTGTATCTGGACTTCAGTAAGGCATTCGACTCAGTGCCACATGGAAGGCTGGGAAGGAAGTTAGTAGGCACAGGGGCGGGTGCAAAGCTGGTGAGATGGGTAGGAAACTAGCTGCAGGGAAGGCAACAGAGGGTGGTGGTGGGTGGGGAGCTCTCACACCCAAGGGCAGTGACGAGCGGTGTTCCACAGGGCTCAGTGTTGGGACCAGTGTTGTTTGGGATATTCATTGCAGACATGTCATGGGACATCAAGAGCAAGATCAGTCTGTTTGCTGATGATACCAAGGTAGGCATGGTGGTGGATGACCTAGGGGGATGGCAGGGGTTGCAGGATGATCTGGCAAAGCTTGAAACCTGGTCAGACACCTGGCAACTGGGCTTTAATGCCAAAAAGTGCAAGGTGCTGCATTTTGGGATGAAGAACCCAAGGAGGAGTTACCAGCTAGGGGGAGTGCAGCTAGCCCAGACAGAGGAGGAGAAGGATCTGGGTGTGCTCATTACAGGGTCAGTGAACAACTCGGCACAATGTAGGAAGGCAGCTGCAAAGGCCAACAAAATGCTGGGTTGTATTGCAAGGGTATATCCTCGGGAGGGAGGAGGTGATTCTGCCACTGTATAGGTCATTAGTTAGACCACACCTGGAGTACTGCGTGCAGTACTGGCGTCCGTATCTGAAGAGGGACATTAAGTTACTGAAGGGGGTGCAGCGCAGAGCAACAAAGATGATCAAGGGGCTGGGGGACTTATCATACGAGAGGAGGTTGAAGGAGTTGAACATGTACTCACTGGAGGAGAGGAGACAGGGGTGACATGATTGAAACCTTTAAATACATGAAAGGAATAAACAAGACGGGTACAGAGGGGCTGTTCAAAGTAAGGGAGGAGAGGGCCACCAGGGGCCATGATATGAGACTGGAGCGAGGAAGGTTCAGGAGGGAGATGAGGAGACACTTTTACAGAGAGGGTGGTGGCTGGGTGGAATGCCTTACCTGCTGAAGTGGTATGCAGTAGAACAGTGGACTGCTTCAAATGAGGATGGGACAGGACAAGGGGGAGGGTTAATGAAGGGGAATGGTGGAAGGAAGGGGCAGCTGCAGAATAAGGGGTGCTAGCTGCACATTCAAGCAGACTTGATAGACCCTAGGCCTTTATCTGCTGGCAAATTTCGTATGTTCGTATTATTCCCTTATACCTGCACACTCTGTCATGTGATATCCTTTACAAGGCTATTTATCTCCACTTTAGACAGGTCACAAAGGAACACTTAACCAATGGAAGAGCAGCTTGAACAATGCCTGGTGACATCATAATGGTCTTAGCTGCACTAAAAACGGCAATCAAATAAACAGAGCTCACTGAAAAGGTTTTACAGCTTAAAATATGTTGCATAAACTGGACACACAATGAACTGACTCAGAATATTCTACTTATTATCACTTGTGGGGGGCAAGGACTTTCATAACTCACTTATGGCTCTGCTACTCATGAGGTATGTTCCTGCCTCCAACTCATGAACGTAAGTGGCACATTCTGAGTCAGACTATTGTGTGTCTGATATTTATCAGACAGCCTCAATCAACCATGTATTCAGCCCTCTGTCACTGTAAGTTACTGCTACAACAAGCAGACAAATTACTATGTAGTTCAAGGGTGCCCTCTTAACTGTCTATTCTGTCTCCAGGCCTCTGACCACTAGCTAGTATCAGCAATAACAACTGACCCAGTTCAGTTGCCCTGTCTGCTACAACTTTTGTAGGACTAAAAGCACATTCATATTCATGAACTACCATCTAGGGTTACAAAGACCCACACAGCATTTCTAGACATTTACCAGGCAATCAAAGCCTACATTGTAAATGCACTAAAGGAAGCAGCAGGTGGGACTGTCCACTTATGTCAACCACATCAACAAATGGATTGGCATTTGTCTCTCAATGCACACTGGGTCATTCATGTTTTCTTAGTTATGGCAGTCTTATCTGTCACCAAAAGGTCTATGTTGGGATAACATACTTTGTGCCGATGGTCTGCAGTCAACTTACCTACACCCTAGAGAAACTGAGGGAAGTACTTGTGAGACGATTAGAAGTAGGAATGACAGACAGTGATAGATAATAGGTCTAACGTGATAAAACAAGGGGCTAGTGATGATGACAACAGAGTTGAAAGAGCATAGCCACCATTTTGCTCAGGAAATTACATTCTAGTAAGCCTGACCTCAGCAGTCGGCAAGGTAATGGAATCGCTCCTCAAGGAAATAATTGGGGAATACCTTGAGACTAGTGGTCTACAGGACCAGAGGCAATTTGGCTTCATTGTGGGGAGGTCCTGTCAGACCAACCTGACAGAATTCTTTTGACGAGGCAACCAGAGTGGTGGGCCGGGGCAGTGGATTCACCCTATCTGACTTCAGCATAGCCTTTGACACCATCCCACATAAAAGGTTGGTAATAAAACTGAGAAGCCTAGGGATGGGGCCACAAATCATGAAATGGGTAGAGAAACTAGATTAGGGATAGGAACCAAACAGTGGTTGTAAATGGGGTACATTCGGGGGGGGTGACTAGCGGGATACCACAAGAGTCAGTGTTAGACCTGGTACTTTTTAATATCTATGTTAGTGACATGGCCAAAGGACTTGGAGGGAGGGAGGGTATGCCTGTTTGTGGATGATGCAAAGGTCTGCAACATCCACAGGGAGTAGAGAGGATGAGGGAGGCTCTAGAAAAGTTAGCTGTGTGGTTAAAAAGGTGGCAGCTGCGATTCAATGCTAAGAAGTGCAAGATTATACACTTAGGGTACAAGAACCTGGGGCCGGCGTATACACTTGGGTGGAGGCACTAGATGTCACGAGGCAAGAGAGTGACCTGGAAGTTATCATACTGATGACACAAAAGTGGCAGGAGGGAGGTAATACTTCCCCTGTATACATCACTGGTGAGACCGTACCTCGAATACTGTGTGCAGTTCTGGAGGCCCTGCCTTTAAAAAGATAGGGACAGGTTGGAGATGGTGCAAAGGAGGGATATAAAAATGGTGCAGGGCCTGCATCAGAAGCCCTATGAAGAGAGGCTTGGGGAACTGAACCTATATTCCCTGGAGGACAGGAGGATGTGAAGGGTTATGATCAAGACATGCATATATCTCAAGGGAATAAACAAGGTTCAGGTGGAGAGTATGGTCCAGTGGAAAAATCTTCTAAGAATAGGGATCACAATATGAAGCTAGAGGGTGGTAGGATCAGGAAAAATGCAAGGAAGTTCTTCTTCACAGAGAGGGTGGTGGACGGTTGGAACAGATTCCCAGTGGAGGTAGTTCAGGCTGAAACAATCACAGGTTTTAAGCATGCATGGAATAGGCACATTGGTATATTGGATAAAGGAGGGTTGGGGTTGAAGGCTCCCCAGTAGTGCCTTGAGGAACACTATAATGGGGGAATTTATGGGCAGACTAGGTGGGCCAAGTGGTCCTTATCTACCAACAGCATTTATGAATCTTGAATCTATACACATACCTAACATATTTACATACATAACAAAATATGTAAAATACATTTTTGATCATTGAAATTTATTTTTTTCTGCTTTAACACAAGTCTTATTTTGTATAAGCTTTTTCAAATAGTGCTTTAATATTTTTGATGCTACTGCATACTCTATTTCCCTTCTGTTGTTAAAGTGTTGATCTCAATCAAAAACCAGCATACTACTGATTAAATTGTCTTTGATTTAATAAAGAAAACTACACCATTATATCTTGTAAATTTTATTTGTTTCCATGTCAACAGACAATTCATTTCTGTATATTAATTGGGGACATATGTGTTTGTTTTAGTTTGTTTTCACTGTTCATGCTAATCCCTTGTAACTATCCTGGGGGTCTCCATTTTATGGTTGCTGAAATCTTATTGTCCATGTGAGCTGCAGTAGCATATGAGGACATGATGTCACAGCACCCCATTTATACCATGTATCTCTATACTGAAACTGAAAATATTCTGAAAACAAAACTCTCTGGAAACACAAACTGAATGCAATTTAAAGGAGAAACCCCTGCTTTACAACTCCAACCATTTGCAAAGCTAATTGAAGGTAAATGTAGTATTTCACACCATGCTGCAACTTGTTTTATTGAACTCTAATAAAGCAGTCAGGCACACTGTGGATTCTAAAGGGTGCTGACACAATGGAGTTTCCATGGATAGTTAGGGGGTTAGTAGGAACAACAAGAATAAACTAAAGAAACACATATGTCCCCAACAGCTACATGAAAAGAGTTGTTGGTGGACTTGGTAACAAATAAAATTTACAAGATATGAGGGTGTAGTTTTCTTTTAAGTCAGTTTGTCAGTTTGAGTGTATACTGGTGGTGGTGGTGATGTGTGTAAGTATGTGTACATGTGTGTATTGGGGATGGTGTGTGTGTGTGTGTGTGTGTGTGTGTGTGTGTGCGTGTGTGTAGATTCCATTCTTCCCCAAGTGGCTCACTGCCTCCTTCTTCAATTTATTGGTGATGCTGCAGAATGACCACACCAAAGTCCATCCTCCTCTCACTGTCACCAAAAATAGAGTAACCTAGGGGCTGGAATTATCCATATACCATCTCTATGGAGATACTGTTCAGTAATTTTGAGATAGAAACACATTCTGTTTTGTGTACATCTTTCATTCTTATCTGCAAGAACTGAACCTGTTGAACTGATAAGGCCAATATATTACATCTGAGGGATGGAACAGCTGGAGAGAAAGTTAAGCACCTGGTTCATACTGGCTTTCTCAGTGCAGCAGATCCAGAGCTTCCGTGAAACATTGCTGTGTGTTTTTAATTAATTGCACCATTTGTTTTTACTATATATTACATTATATTACTGGTCCTGGTTCTGATTCGCCTGGTCCAAAGAGGCCAACCCATCAGAACTGGAGAAGCTGACCCATACGCCCCCAGTCAGAATCGGATAAGTTGAAGATCCAGATAGGGTCAAATGGAAAAACAGCTTGCCCCAATCTTCCTTAAGAAAGTTATCCTTTCTATCATTTAATGTGTAAAATGGGTTACTTTTTCCCCAAATGAAACAATTGGGATATGCTGGGTTAGCCCACACAAAGACAGGAGAAAAACAAAGTTTAATACATAAGTTTTTGAGGCCTTTAGTACTACTTCTTAATAAAGTACAGTACACCTTATATTTACATAATGAAGAGGCAACACTAAAGGCATTGAAAGCTTGTATCTTAAACTCTTTGTTAGCCTAATAAAGAAATCATAGCTACAAGACTAAAACCTTTTTTTGTCTTATTTTTTTTTTTAACAAGAATAAAGCTCCAAAATCACAGCTGTTATCCAGAGAGAGACACTTACTGTATGGGTCTGTTCGTGAAAAGGGGTTACCAAAGTTTGACATGAAGGTCAAATTTTCAAAATACTTCTAGATTATGTTTGTGATGCATTTCAAGATATTATGACCCAAGTATAAAAAAAGGAAACATATTGGGAGATAAAAGCCACACAGGTTACTGAGATAAAAGAACTGTTTTGTGGCGAGTGTAACAAGTGACACCACACACCGTGGTGAATGTAACACCTGACACAAGACTTTGTTTTAGTAGTAAAAACTTTAATTAACATATGCAATGAGTTATATTAAAACACAAGAAACAAATATGTAAATGAATTTCATTACATCAAATTTGATGTTTTACACCATGTACCGTGGTGAATGTAACAAGTGACACCACACCTATGTTTGTTTCACTTACTAAAATTGTACTAAACATGCCTAACAACTAACATACTACTGCTACTGACTGACATAGTGCTATAAAACATGAAAACATTTGACAATTACATTACTGGCAAGTGTGATGCTTAACACCACATACTGTGGTGAATGTAATGAGTGACACTACACATTTGTTTCAGTTTTATAAAGTTTACTGAACATGCCTAATGGCTAACATTCTACTACTAATAACTGACACAGTGCTACAAAACCTGGAGAAATCTGACAATAATAACAGTATTGACAGGTGTGATGTTTGACACCACATACCGTGATGAATGTAACAAGTGACACCACACATTTGTTTCAGTAGAAAAACATTTACTGAACATGCCTTATGGTTAACATGCTACTGCTAAAGACTGACTTAGTACTACAAAACCTGGAGAAATTTGACAATAATAATTTTACTGATAGGTATGATGTTTGACTCCACATACCATGGTGAAAGTAACAAGTGACACCACACTTATGTTTGACTTACTAAAACTGTACTAAGCTTGCCTGACAACTAATATACTACTACTACTACTACTGACTGACATACTGCTATAAAACATGAAAAAATGTAACAATTACATTACTGGCAAGTGTGATGCTTAACACCACATAATGTGGTGAATGTAACAACCGGCACCACACATTTGTTTTAGTTTTAAAACGTTTACTGAACATGCCTAATGGCTAACATACTACTGCTAATAACTGACACAGTGCTATAAAACCTGGAGAAATCTGGCAATAATAACAGTACTGGCGGGTGTGATGTTTGACACCACATATCGTGGTGAATGTAATGCGTGACACCACAAAGAAAATCTATTTTAACCCCCCACCTCCATATACACAGTATAATCCCTTTTATAACTGATGCCCAGCACTTTCTCTAGACATGCAGTTGTCACTGGAATTTGTTCTCTGAAAATTTGCCCAACAATCAGTGAATGATGGTAACCAAAGTCTACCTGTGGTGAATGTAACTGCAGTCCTCATTGTTGCATGCAGTGCTTATCTTCATGGAATGTAGCCCTACAAGATGGAGGAGACACATACTAACAATGGGTTTTAAATCACAACTCATCTCCTCCATCTATAGCTGTTGCTTGGTTCTGAGGGGCAGGTTATGACTTTGCAACTGTCATAGATTGATGGGTAAACATTGGGTCTGACATGATTCCAAGTAGAGTGAGGGTCAAGGGTTGCTATATCAGATTGTAACACAGTCAGTTATCACAAGGAGGCAAACTTGGGGAGCAGCCAGAAAATAATTTTAAGTGCTAATAGCATAATTACAGATTTGGGGGCCATATGTGTGAATGTTAGATGCTGTGACACCAACTGTTACATTCATCACACTAAATACAAAGCTGCACAAATTAAAAATGGAGCATTACAATGGGCTAAAGAGTACAGATAATAAAAAATACAACTCCAGGTTAGTAAACAGATTTACTTTATTAAGGAAAAACAGTAAACAAATCTTGCAAAAACAATTAGTAAAATGTGTTTTTGCACGTCACAATTTTTCAGGTAAAAAAGTAACAAAATGGAGCAGGACACGCCATCAAAAAATATGGATGTTCTAGAATTCTAGAGTTATATTATTTATCTGCACATATAGCCAGCTTTCAGATTTAGTCAAAACATATGACTGACAGTTTTTGATTTTTAAAAATGTGCTCTGCACTGTATGGTAGACATTGGTAACCCATTTTCATGAATAGACCCATATATGTCAGAACCTAGTCAATAGAATGCAATGGGCATAATTAGAGCTTAGTTTCCCTGGTCTAACCCACCCATCCATCTATCCATTCCTTCTCTACCCCTTCTGCCCTGAAATCTATGCCCTTCAACTACAGCACTGACATCTGCTCCTATACTTAATTCCCCCTTTCCCTCTTCCTCTACTTTTATAGAATCATAGAAACATAGAAACATAGAAGTTGATGGCAGATAAGGACCGCAAGGCCCATCCAGTCTGCTCATTTCTTTTTCTACCTTATTAATGTGCCATAGGCCTTTGCTCTGTCAATGGCCCATCTTTTCATACTCATCTGTATTGCTCCCTTATGCCTATCCCATGGCTGTTTGAAGCCCTGCACTGTATTCACATCCACCACTTCCTGAGGAAGGCTGTTTATGCATCCACCACCCTTTCTGTGAAAAAGAACTTCCTCATATTACCCCTTAATCAACCTCCCTCTAATTTCATGATGTGTCCTCTTGTTCTGCTATTTTTCTTATACTGAAATATGTTAGACTCTTTCACCTTGTTAATGCCCTTAAGGTGTTTGAATGTTTCAATCATGTCACCTCTCTCCCTCCTTTGCTCTAGGGTATACATATTGAGTTCAGTTAACCTGTCCTCATATGTTTTCTGATGCAGTACCTGCACCATTTTGGTTGCCCTTCTCTGGACTGCCTCAATTTGGTTAATGTCCTTGTGACAGCGTGGCCTCCAGTACTGCACACAGTACTTCAGATGGGGCCTAACCAGTGTCTTGTAAAGAGGAATTATTACCTCCCTCTTCCAACTTGTGATACCCCTACTAATGCCCAACATCCCTCTAGCCTTACCTACAGCTTTAGAGGTCTGCTTGGATGATTTCAGGTCATCGGTGATGATGATGCCTAAGTCTCTTTCTTCCCTTGTGACTGCCAGCAACTCCCCTCCGAGCCTATAGGTGGCTTCAGGGTTTCTCTTCCCTATGTGTATGATCTTGCACTTCTTTGCATTAACCCCCAGTTGCCACTCTTTCAACCATTTTGCTAGTTTATCCAGATCTCTTCTCATTCTGCCCACACCATCTGGATCATCTACTCTGTCGCAGATATTGGTGTCATCTGAAAACAGACAAACCTTACCCTCCAGTCCATCTGCAATGTAACTAATAAAGATATTGAAGAGGACTGACCCCAGGACTGACCTCTGAGGTACCCCACTTGTGACTTGCATCTCTTCTGACTGTATACAGTTTATCACCACTCTCTGTTTTCTGCCCATCAACCAGTTGACCACCCAGTTGACCAATGTCTGACCCACCCCGAGCCTACCTAGTTTATTAATCAATCTTCTATGTGGAACAGTATCGAAAGCTTTGCTGAAGTCAAGGTAGGCAACATCAACTGCTTCCATTTTGTCTACCACTCTGGTTACCCAGTCAAAGAAATCTATGAGATTAGTTTGACAGGACCTTCCTTTTGTAAACCCATGCTGTCTTGGATCCTGTGTTCCTATGGATTCCAGGTGTTGCACTATTCTTTACTTAAGGAGTGTCTCCATAATCTTCCCCACTACTGAAGTAAGTCTGACTGGTCTGTAGTCCCCTGCCTCCTCCCTGCTACCACTCTTGTGGAGTGGGATCACATGAGCCCTTCTCCAGTCTTCTGGGACCTCTCCTGTACTCTGAGACTCACTAAACAGTTCTGATAATGGCTCTGCTATTTCCATCCTTAGCTGCTTGAGTACCCTGGGATATATGCCATCAGGTCCCATTGCCTTGTCCACCCTGAGCTTATCGAGCTCTTGTAGGACCCTTTCTTTTGTGAAGGGACTAGTGCACACCTCCCTTCCCCCTGTGTCCATGGTGCAGAGCTGTGGGCCCTGCCCTACCTTCTCTTCAGTAAATACTGAGCAGAAGTATCTATTTAGGATAGATGCTTTTACATGGTCCTCCTCCTCACATGCCCCCTTATCCCCTTTGATCTTAGCAATACCCCCTCTGGACTTTGTCCTTTCACTAATGTATCTATAGAAAGTCTTGTCACCTTCTTTTACTGTTCGTGCTAGTGTTTCCTGGTTTGGGCCTTTGCCTGCCTTACTGCCTTCCCTGCTTCCCTTAGGGAAGTTTGGTATGCCTCCCTATCTTCATCCTGCTGCGTTACCTTATATTTCCTGAAAGCCAGTCTTTTGGCTCTGACTTTTTCTGCTACTGTGTTTGAGAAGCAAAGTGGTTTCTTTCTTCTTTTGCACTTCCTTTTCTCACTAACACAATAGGATGTTGCTTTAAGTATTGCATCTTTAATGCTTGCCCACTTTGCCTGTACCCCCCTCACCTGTATTTCTTTTTGCCAGGGCTAGCTTAACTTTGTTGGCCATCTTATCAAAGTCAGCTCCTCTAAAGTCCCATATTTTTGCCTTGGAATGGGATGATTTTGTTCTAGTGGCCAAATTGAACCATACCATGTTATGGTCACTGGCCCCCAGGTGACCTTCTACCTGGAGATCTGTGATCCTTTCCCTGTCAGTCAGCACTAGATCTAGGATAGCCCTGTCTCTTGTGGGTTGTTGTACCAGTTGTTTGAGGCCCTCCCCCTGCAGGGAATCCACCATGTGTCTAGTTCTTGCAGATATCCCTGCTGGTATTGACCAATCTGTATCTGGCATGTTGAAGTCTTCCATTATCAGAACCTCCCCTTTAGCTGTCATGTTTTGTATATCATCTAACAGCAATGTGTCTATGTCCTCCCCCTCATCTGGAGGCCTGTACACAACCACAGTTCATATGGCTGACTCATTTCTTGTTTCCAGGGTGACCCACAGTTCTTCTGGCTCCTTATGTGTATTCTGAATTTCTGTAGCTATAGTATTTTTCATTGACACAAAGGGCCACTCCACCCCCCCCTTTTTGCACCTCGGTCTCTTCTGAACAGTACATAGTCCAGGACTGAGCCTGCCAAGTGTGGTTGCTGGTAAACCATGTCTCACTAATAGCTACTATGTCCAGTTTAGCCTCTGTCATTATTGCCTGCAGGTCTGGGATTTGTTTCCCAGACTGCAAGCATTTGTGTACATGATTTTCCATTGGTCAGATTTCGATGCGTTAGTTGTTGGGCGAGGTCCGGCTTTTCCCCCTGCATCGTATGGGGAGCCGGACCTTTTTCTTTACCTGGTGATGCAAATGAACTGCAAACATGCTGAACTCCTGTTTGACCACTAGCTGAGGGGAGAGGGGTGTTCTTCCCATTCAATGTTTTGGGTGCTGTACCCCTCTCCCCATTTGCCATTTTACTTTCTTCCCTTGCCTGCCCACCCTCTTTTCTTTTCCATTGCTTCCAAGTTGGCTCTCATTCTTCCTATTCTATCCTAAATATGCCCTGGTGGTCCAGTGGACCTGCTCCCCAGTCCACTCACAGGCTTAGTAAATATATCAGAATCCCTGGTGGTCCAGTGGACCATATCCCAGCCTGATCGTGGGCTCCATAGACAGATATAACTCCCTGGTGGTCTAGCGGTCCCTCCCACCCGCCCATCAGACCCGCCACCCGCCCCCAGGTAAGCGGCAGGGCCGCGGCCCACCCGCAAGCTGCCCACCAACTGACAGCGTACAGTACAGCTGTATGTCCATTGGCCCATGCAGGTGGGCCAATGGTGTATACAGACAAATACTATGCTACACAGTCTGATATGTGAATGAAGTCCATTCACATATCGGGACTGTGTAGTATAGTACGGTCTGCACACCTGCATACAGCCGTCCTGTAAGCTGTCAGTCAGCCGCTGACTGGGGGGGGAGCGGTGTGGCGGGTCTGAGTGGGCGGCTGAGGAGGGAGGTACAGCTGGACCACCAGGGAGTTATATCCATTTACGGGGCCCATGATTGGGCTGGGATATGGTCCACTGGACCACCAGGGATACTGTTTTAATTATGAAGCCTGTGAATGGGCTGGGATATTGTCCACTGGAGCACCAGGGATTCTGATATATTTACTAAGCCCACGAGCGGGCTGGGGAGCAGGTCCACTGGACCATGAGGGCATTTTTATTTATACAAAGCCCGCGATCGGGCTGGGATTCGGTCCACTGGACCTCCAGGGATTCAGCTGTTATTACAATGCCCATGATTGGGCTGGGAAGTGGGTCCACTGGATCACCAGGGAGTATGTCACTGTACTTAAGCCCAGCGGGTGGGTGGGGGGTGTGGTGACAACCTGACCGTGGCTCTGGAGGTCGGTTGGCCACCCACAGCTTACGGCTGCCATGTTGAGCCCTGCACATGGCACTACCTGTGGGTGGCCAGGCCTTTGCCTTTTTTTTTCACGGCAGATCTTTGCACTTTCGTGTGGTGCAAGGTTGGTGTGTGCCTGCATATGCGCCCACACATCCCAGGCTGAATATCGGGATTGCCGAATATGCATGGGTACACTCGCACTGCACCGCAGACATTGCTGGTGCACCTCGCATCGGGATTTGCACAGGCAACATCCCTTTTGACTATTGTGCCAGGGCACTTCAGTGGTTGCGATGGCGCATACTGTTACGCCATGCGCAACCCCTTTGAATATCCCGCCTGCATGTTTTTTTCTGCAATCTGAAAAGGTTTTCAACATACATTGAGGACAACTTTTTCCAAATGCTTTGAACAATTTTAAACAGTTTCTGCAATCACGGAAGCATGCTCACTACAGAAATGCAGATCTCTAGAGCGTCATAACCTGAGCTGCAGTCTTTTTTGTTCACTTAGAGCCACAGGCTGAACAAAACTGTGTTACAGTTTAATATTTAAAAATTGTCCTAACTTTAGTATTATAAAAAAAATCAGTATTAGGAACTTATTAGTTCAGATGCCTTGTTGGTGTTGTGACATCACTGAAGCGCTCGAGCTTCGCTCTCATATCAAATGATGTCACAGCATTAACTTGGTGTGTGAACCAACTTGTTCTTAACACTTTGATGTTAATTGTTCTCTGTATTCATGGATGTGATATCACACCTATGAGTCAGAGTGCAAACTATGAATAAAGGGGTGTGACCTCTTAATGACAATGACTCACACCCACACTCAGTAACTGATTCTATGTCATAACACCAAATATGGAACAGCAACTTTCAACTCAGCAAGTACATATCGCAAAACGGAAAATGGTGATGTGTACTATAGCACCCAACAGGAATAGCCACCATTGCTATAATTACCAAATAATGAACAGGCTACTACTTTTATGCAGGGGGTTATACACCGCACCCCCTTTGCGGAGTATTGCTCAACCCCTAACTTAATATAATCAACTCAGGGGATTGATACTGGGAAGGGCAAACCTCGAAGGGGGCTACATCGGGACAAACATGTCGGCAGGGGGAGAACAGTGGAGGGGAACCCTACAGATGGGGGGCAATGTTGGGAGGGCAGGGTTACGGGACAGATATTACAAATCAGTTAAACTATACATGTCCAAAGCATTAAAAAAATTAGTATACCTACAGAGGATGCAAACACAGGTTATCCACTCCATAGGCAGTTGTCTTAACCACCACCACACAGCCAGCTCAGCAGCTGCTTGCCGAACAAACATAGGCAAACCCTTCCAGGTACACCACAACACAACGTGCTCAACTTCACTGTAGTCATAATAGCACACAGCTGTTATTACCACTTAGCCATTTTACCATTCACTATTTTGACATTGCTCTTATTTCCATTGCTCTAAATCAGTTGCTAACCTAACGTGATACCCTCAGTAACCCCAAGTGTCTCAAAATATCACACACTGGCTTGCCATCGCAAAGATGGTGTTACAAATTTGTCATCCAGGAAACTGGGCTGTGTGCCCCAAGCCCAGGACTTTTGCTGGTAACCAGCGAGATAGAAATTTGCCATCTGCTTTGGATGCCTTGTGCCTCAGGGATGAAGGGTAGCTTGCCTCCCTGCATGCTTGCCCTCTAGTGTATCTAGGGGATGGGCACTGTGGGGGCAAGAAGAAAAAATTACTTACCATAGTAATGTTGTTTCTTCTAATGGAGTCTTGCTGTATTCTGACTAATGCAGTATGACCGACCGGTTCAGCTGCCCCGTAGAACAAAGAGTTAACCTCTATGCAAATGCATAGAATGTTGAGCTCAAGCTCAGTTTTCAAACCACCATCCTCGGTACGTTCTAGTAACTGATCAGAGTCTTATGAAGCTAACATATAGTACTAGGAGAAAAAAAGTTTCTAACCCTATGAAGCCACCAAGGGCAACAGACACAGAAAGGGCACAAAAAGGAAGGCTCAAGCCACTGATGCCCAAGAAAAATACCTTACCCACAGGTTGGTAAACAAAGTCTGAAGTTAAAGCCAACCTAAAGATCCCCTAGGTTATGTAGGGGAGGCTGGAAGGGATGTCAGAATACAGCAAGACTCTATTAGAAGAAACACCATTACTATGGTAAGTAATTTTTTCTTCAAACAGCATGAAGTCTTGCTATATTCTGACTAAGACAGACTACCAAGCAGTGCTCCTTGGGAGGTGGGCACAGAACCTACGTAGGCAATAGGCTCTGCAACACCACTGTGCCAATCCTGGCATTACTCCCTGCCTGAGTGTCTAGGCAGTAGTGCTTGGTGAATGTGTGAACAGTCTTCCAGGTGGCTGTTTTACAGATTTCTAGAAGGGGAATATCCCTGGGTGCTGCCACTGAGGCTGCAGTACCCCTAGCGGAATGGGCCCGCAAACCTGGAGGGGCATCCTTTCCCAACTTGCCATAGCAGAACTGTATGCAAGCCACAATCCATCTGGCTGTGGTCCTTTTTGTGGCTGGTTTACCTTTACCCACTTCCCCATAGGTAAGCAATAACTGGTTGGAGCCCCATCTGTGTTCCTTTATCCTATCCATATAGTAGTTAATAGCCTTTTTTTTACATCTAGGCTATGTAACCTGCATTCACCTGAATTGCAATGGTCTGTGAAGAACACAGGAAGGGTAATGGACTGATTGAGATGGAAGTCAGAGACTATTTTAGGGAGAAACTTCCCGTTAGTCCGAAGGACAATCTTATCCATAAGAGGGGTAATGTAACTGGGCTCCACTGACAAAGCTTTGAGCTCACTAATCCTCCTGGCAGAGGTAATAGCTACCAAAAACACTGTTTTCCAAATCAGGAATTTAAGCTCTGATGAAAACATGGGTTCAAAGGGGGGCTGCAGATATTGAGGTCCCAAACTGGGGTGGGCTCCCTATGAGGAGAGTAAAGATGAGAGAGCCCCTTAAAGAATTTCTTGAATACGGGATAAGTAGCAAGGGAAGGGCCCTTCCCTGCTGACAAATATGCAGAAACAGCTGCCAAGTGCACCTTCAGGGTAGAAGGTTGTAACTGAGGGATTGCAAGTGTACCAGGTAATCCAGAAGAACTGGAAGCCCAGTCTGTTGGGGATCCAGCTCCTTGTGAGAACACCAAATAGAGAACCTCCTCTACTTAGAAGAATAAGTCTTACTAGTGGAAGGCTTCCTAGACACTCTCAAGATGTCCAGGACACTCTCAGAGAGATGCAGGCCTGCATACTCTAATTCTTCAAGAGCCAAGCCTTGAGGTGAAGAGACTATAGATTGGGGTAGAGGATTTTCCCCTGAGATGATGTCAGCAGATTGTGCCTCCTGGGAAGAGAAATGGGGCTGGCCACTGTCAGAGACAGGAGCATTGGATACCAAGGTTGCCTGGCCCAATCTGGGGCTGTGAGAATCATGGTCGCAGGCTGAGACCTGAACTTGACTAGTACCCTGAGGAGCAGGGGAACGGAAGGAAAGGCATACAGAAACCTGTTAGTCCAATCCAGAAGCAGGGCCTCCAGGGGCACCGATCCTTGAACAGGAGGCCTGCAGCAGTACAGAGGCAACTGATGGTTGTCTGGGGTTGCAAAGAGGTCTATCTCTGGAGTCCCCACCTCCTGAACAGTGTCAGGAGAACCTGTCTTTGAGGTGATGGCCCTAAGTTATTCTAATGAGAGCATTTGCAAGGACATTGTCCTTCCCTGGTAGGTGAACCGCTGGCAGGGAAATCCCCAGGAAGTAGGCCAGAGACCAAATTTTCATTGACTCTGTGCAGAGCAGAGAGGACCGTGTCCCCCGCCCCCAACTTGTTGATATAGTACATTGTGGTGGTGTTGTCGGTTCTGACCTGAACCACCTGTTCCTTGAGATGAATGGCAAATGCCTGAATAACTAGGAGCACTGCTCTGAGCTCCAGGAGATTTACGTGTGACAGAGACTCCTGAGGCAGCCAAGTTCCATGAGCTATGTGCTCCCCCAGATGTGCCCCCCCTCCCCAAGAGGGAGGCATCTGTGGTCAGTACTAGGGAGGGGACTTTTGGAAGGAAGGGAACTCCCACCCTGAGGTTGTCCAGCTCCTGCCACCACTGAAGGGCTTTCAGAAGAGTGGATGATACTGGAATGAACTTGGACAGTGAGTCCCTTCTCTGGGACCAGAAGGACCTGAGGTGGAACTGAATGTCCCTCATCTGAAACCTTGCCCCTGGAACCACAATGGTAGTGGATGCCATGTGACTCAGGAGTTGCAGAAAATGCCTTGCTGGGTGAGGGACTCTGAGATGAAAGTAATCCACCAACTGAATGAGTGCCTGGGCCCTTCCTAGGGGCAAGAAGGCCCTTGCCCTGACTGTGTCCAGCTCTGCCTCTATGAAGTCCAAGACTTGAACAGGGGTCTGCACTGACTTTTTTGGGTTTATTAGGAACCCCAGAGATTGAAGGGTCACTTGTGTGAGTTCCAGTGACTGTTGAACCTCCAGACAGGACTGGTCTACTAGGAGCCAGTCATCCAGATAGGGGTAAACCGAACCCCCTTGCCTTATGAGAAATGCCACCACCACTGCTAGGCATTTTGCAAACACCCTTGGGACAGAGGTCATTCCAAAGGGCATGGCTCTGAATTGATAGTGGCCTGAAGGTAACCTGAACCTGAGATACCTTCTGTGAGATTTCCCTATGGATATGTAGAGGTAGGCATCTTTGAGATCCAGGGATGCCAACCAGTCTCCTTTCTGCAGAATGGGTAAGATTGTAGCCAGAGTTGTCATTCTGAACTTTGGTTTTGCCAGATGCCGGTTGAGGTATCTGAGATTTAGAATGGGCCACCACTCCCCATTTTTCTTTAAAGCAAGCAGGTACCTTGAGTACAACCCTTTCCCCCTATGCAGTAGTGGCACTGGTTCCACTGCCCTTGAAAGCAGAAGAGTAGAGACCTCTGCCTCTAGAAGAGCTGTTTGTGAGGGAGGGTAAGGCCTGAGAGGTCTTGCCCCCAGTCTGGGGAAGAATTTGAAATTGAGGGCAAGACCCTGACCCACTATCTCCAGGACCCACCTGTCTGAGGTGATGGCTTGCCAAGCCTGAAGATAGTGGGACAGCCTTCCCCCTACATAGATATGGGAAGCGGTCTGAGCTGATTCCACAGGTTGTCTGCTTAGCAGGAGTGGAGGGAAGTGGGATGGGGGCTGCACAGCCTGCACCCCTCCTTCCTCAACCCCTGAAGAACCCCCTGGGTTGCTGAGATGAAGGAAAGCCATAGCCTGATGGAAGGGCCTAGAATAAGGTCTTCCCCTGCCCCCTCTGGCCTGTAGTTTCTATGGGGTAGCTGCTCTCTCTTTAGCAGATGCTCTCTTGTATGCCACCCTATAATCATTCATCTTTTTCATGTATGCTTCTGTTTGTTCCCCAAACAGTGAGCTCTGTGTCAGAGGAAAGTCCAGATCATTGTTTTGGGTATCCTGGGAGAGGTTGGTATACCTCAACCAGGAGAATCACCTGAGGGAAATGGCAGAAGCCATAGCCCTGGAGGCTGCATCATTCAAATCCACAGCCATGTGGAACTGTGCCTTAGATGCATGAATTCCCTTATTGACAATCTCCTGAAGGTCAGCTGCCAACTCAGGAGAAGCCTTCTGGGCTAACTGCTGCACAGATTCCCAGAGTGTCTTCTGGTATCTGGAGGCATAGACCATGTGAGAGGCCTGCCTTACGCTCAGGGAGGAAGCCAAATGTGTCATTTTGGCTAGTGAGTCAATTCTCATGGATTCCTTGTCCGGAGGATGGGAAGCCAGGGGAACATCAGCCTTCTCACAGGCTGCAGTCTATATAACCCCACATGGCTGCAATGGGAAGATAAGAATTCGATGTCACTGCCAGCCAGAGCATATTTCCTGTCCATCTTTTTGTCCAAAGGAGGGACCAAGAAGGGGGGTCTGCAGGACCATAAGGCTTTGACTTTTAAAGGACTTGTGTATGAGGATGGAGAGACCCTGAGAAGAAGCAGGGATGTTCATCATTTCTCTACAATCGTCCTCCTCCTCTAGTTTCCTGGACAGGGAGTTGTAGGGTCTCTGCCACCTGTCTCATGAAGGCAAAATGGGAGGTGGCTTCAGAGGGGGCCCTGGAGGGGGACTCATACTGAGGATGCTCTGGTTCAATCGGTTCCCCTTCATCCTCATCTTCCTCATACTCATACTCTGACTCATAATACTCTTCAGAGTCCAAAGGACCAGAAGGAGCCGAACTGGCAGTGACCTGAACCAGTGACTGGTCAACTGGTCTCTGAGCCGGTTCACTGAAACAGGGCTTCAGGGACTGAACAATTTATATCGCCTTGGCAATCTCATCTGCGGTTGGAACCGAAACCAACTGTTTGTGCGGTTCCAAACCGAATTTTTTTGACTTCTTAGATGGAGCGGTATCAGGGGTTGAATCTGACCATCTTTTGGAGGAAGAAGGTTCTCCCTGCTCCAAGGAATCTGAGACTGGATCGGCCGGTACGGTTGAACCAAGCCCAACATCCACAGCAGATTTCTTCATCCTTTCCTTTAACTTACCCAGTCTCCTGTCGAGGGTAGACTGAGGAAAGTTTTTGCAAATGTCACAATCTGCTTGCAGGTGTTCAAAACCCAAGCAACAGAGACAAATTAAGTGTGGGTCAGCCTTAGCAAATATCTCTCAACACTTGGTGCAACGTTGAAACCCAGTGGGACCGTTTTCTCTCTTGGGTTTCAGAGACATACCCCTTAATTTAATGCTTAACCCAGAGGCTTAGTTAGGCTGGTTAAGCTGTGCCCAAATGCAATGAATTTATCCAAAGTGGCTTAGTCAGGCCCGGATAAAATAAGAGCTTACCCTTGGTGGCTTAGTCAGGCCAGGTAAAGAGAAGGACGAGACCTGACGACCAGCGGTTTAGAGCCGGTAGAAAAAAAAAAGTAGAAAAAATTTGGTTTGGTCAGGAACCCACACCGGTACAAAAAAACAAGAAAAATAACTTTTAAAAGAAAGAAAAAATGCAGTTTGGTTTCCTCACAGTCGTGGAACTGTTCAGAAACCAAACCACTTACCTAACCGATAACACTATCGCTATACCGAGGACAGCGGTTTGAGAACTACTGAAAATAAATAACAACGGGTGGTAAAACCAACAGTTTTTACTCATTTAACTGAGAAGAAGAGGAGCAATCTCCGAGGCATTATCACTGGCAGGCGGAGTAAAGAATCTGATCAGTTTCTAGAATGTACCGAGGATGGTGGTTTGAAAACTGAGCTCAAGTTCAACATTCTATGCATTTGCATAGAGGTTAACTCTTTGTTCTCCGGGGCAGCTGAACTGGTTGCTCATACTGTATTAGTCAGAATACAGCAAGACTTCATACTGTTTGAATACCTTGTTCTTTGGAGGCAGGGTCACATCAGCACACACCCACTCAGTAATGTGGAGAGAAGAGGCATCCTGTGGTGAAAAGAGGCATTTACAGAGGAATTGGTGGGGGGCAGTGCCATTGCTGATGTCCCCTAATAGACAGTTGCTACATGATCTCTTCATACCACGCCCCTATGAGACAGGGCATGAGCGAGGACAGTGGGAGAAAACCAGGTGGCTCCAGACAAAAAATGTTTCTTGGCCCACCACACTCAATGAGGACCCTTTGAGATCTGTACTGTCCTCATCAATTCCACCCCAACCAGTGTCTGCCTTTCAATGGCATTGTTCCTGGAGATAGTAAATCCCTTGGTTCCATATGTGAGGTATAAGCCACAGATTAGGGTAGCATCAGGCTGGTAAGAGGTTATACAGAGAAGGCTGGATGTTGGGGTGCAACACCTGTGGACCCTTGAAAGGGACAGGGCTCGGGGCTTATAGAAGGAGGTTCTGGGTCCAAACCAAGGTGGGAAAAACTGATAAGAAATGGAAAGTATATAAAAAAAAACTCACAAAACTCGTCGTAAAATTAATAAAACATTATTGCGTTAGAAACAACTCATGAATAATGTCATCTGGAGAAGCTGGGTCATAAACTATGAGGCCAAATTTCTGCCCCAGCATCACTTAATAAAACTGCCATCCTGCCATAGGCACCAGTACATTCTCCTGTCTGTCTGTCTGTCTCCATCTAGATCAATGAACATTAATGTCTCTAGATAACTGGTGGGAGATCACTGTGTGTATAAATGGAACGTCTGCCCATCTGTCTGTCCACCTGTCTGTCTGCCTGCATCAGTAACTAGAAATGTCTGCAGGTGGCTGGTGTCATGTTGAGCTTTAACATTGAGTGACTTTAGGTGGGTGATCACTGTGTGTATGACATCACAGTGTCCCTATACTAAATTCCTGCTGAAGTAGTGAACACAAACAAAACAGTCAAGTTTGAAATGCAAATTTAATTATAAAACAACAGCTAGAAGCATTAATTTAGATCTGTTTTTCTTTTACTATAGTCTGTATAACCCTTGCCAGCCTGTCCCACCAGTCCTGTTTGAAACCTGCAAGCCCAACAACTTCTACTTGGACTGTTTTCTTCCCTCTTGGGTCAGCATCCCCTTCAGAGTTCAGTCTGGCAGGGGTCACATCACAGATGACGACATGGTACTAAAGAGTTACAGGTGTATATTGTAGGTTTGGTTCCTTTGTCCTTGTCTCAGGTGTGAGCAGGCAAGCATGATATCACAGATCTAGTCAACCCCCCCCCACACACACACACACACACGCACATAAGGCCTGCAACTGCATCACACTTCTGGTCACCCAGTGGCAGCAGCATAGTGAGGTGTAACTCATCCTGAAGGAGGAGAATGACTGTCATTCTCTGTCATCCTTCTCCACCCTATTGGCCTTCTGCATTTAAGCCATTTAAGTCATAAACCTCAGGCCACCAACATTACAAGCAGCAATGCTCCTGCTGTGTGTATGGGCCAGCTAGGTAGCTGAACTTTGTCACTCCCTTATGGCATAAAAGTCTGCTCTGTCCACTCACTTACCACTAACTAGTATTCCTCTGATCCCACTTTCAGGTATTACTGGGCTATGGTCCCTGACAATCATCGCTTGGGAGAGATGGGTTGTGGTCTGCAAGCCTTTTGGCAACATCAAGTTCGATGGGAAGTGGGCTGCCGGTGGCATCATTTTCTCCTGGGTCTGGTCTGCCTTCTGGTGTGCAATGCCTCTTTTTGGTTGGAGCAGGTAAAGGCTGCATTACTTCATTATACATTAGATCATGAAGTCCTTGTTCACTGAGCAGCATTGTTTTCTTGTACTGATTCAAGTTAATCTGATTCACGTGCAATATTTCTACTGGAGTGAGGGTGTCTCTTGAGTGAATTTAGTAGGGAACTCACACTTACCTTTATCAAAGGTGTGCCTTGATTTTTTTTCATAATGTTATTTTTCATCATTTTAATGGACAAGTAAATACACTGAGAGTTATGGAAAACCTAGTCCTAGATGCTCCCCAGGATCTAGTCATAATGAACAAATAACAGTCAATTTGCAGTTTCAGCTTGATATAAACTGTTTATCTCAGTGATAGTATATTACATCATATGTTACATATATATAATCTAGAGTCATAGTTTTGCTGCTCAGTGGACCTTTAATAAAGGAATAATGCCTGACAGGGTGGGTGTTATGCTGGGATAACATCCCACCTCGGGAGGATTGAGCCCAAGGCTACCGGCCGAGGGCGTCCAACACCAGAGAAGGGATGTTATCCCAGCATAACACCCACCCTGGAGGGCATTATTTCTATTATACAATGGCTTGTTGTTTTATAATAAAAAAATTATTTTAAAGAATGTTTTTGTTAGTGTGGAAAAATATTTTTGTTTCTTAAGAAGAGATGCAAAAAAAGAGATCTGCTATAAGCTGATCTGCCATAATAATGACAGTAGACCTGTGAACAGCAGGGATGTTATGCCAGGATAACATCCCTGCTGTGATGGCCAACTGACCAATCAGAAGTCAGGATTATTTCTTGCCAATGTATAATAAAATATTTTAAACTGATAACTTGCAGTGCATTGCATCTTCTTCTCAGGTATTTAGCTCCTCTAGGACTTGATCTAAGGCTGACAATATCATACAAACATACATACGAACATACAAAATTGCCAGCAGATAGAGGCCTTATGGGCTATCAAGTCTGCTCAATTATGCAGCTAGCAGCCATTATACTGCAGCTGCCCTCCTCCTCTCCCTCCCTTGACCCTCCACCTTACCTCTCTATCCCTGTTTGAAGCAGCCCACTGTTCTGCAGGATACCACTTCTTCTGTCAGTGCTTTCCACCCAGACACCACCCTCTTCATAAATAAGTGTCTCATCATTTCCCGAACCTTCTCTCTTCCAGTTTCAGCTCATGCCCTTGAGTGCCCCCCTTAATTTGAAGAGTCCATCTGTGCCTGTTTTATTTATTCTTTCATGTACTTGAAGGTTTCAATTATGTCCCCCCTACCCCTCCTCTCCTCCAGGGAGTACATGTTCAACTCCCTCAGCCTGCTCTCATAGGGTAAGTCCTCTAGCCCCTGGATCATCTTTGTTGCCCTGTGCTGCACCCCCTTCAGTAACCTAATGACCTTCTTCAGGTATGGTTGCAAGAACTGCACGCAGTACTCCAGGTGTGTTCTAACCAGTGACCTATATAGCGGCAGTATCACCTCCCTCCTCCTGCAGGATATGCCCCTGGCAATACAACCCAACATTCTGTTGGCCTTTGCAGCTGCCTTTCTACACTGTGCTGAGTTGCTCATTGTGATCACCCCAGATCCTTCTTCTCCTCCATCTTGGCTAGTTGAATCCCCCTAGCTGGTAGTTCCTCTATGAGTTTTGTGCCAAAATGTAGCACCTTGCACCTCTTGGCATTGAACCCCAGCTGCCAGGTGCTTGACCAGGCCTCCAATTTCACCAGGCTGCAACCACTCAAACCAGCTGGGAAGGAGGGAGACCTCGCTGCTAGAGGACCCCCTCCCACAGGCCCAGAGCACGTGGACAGCTGCTACGAGTTTACACCTCCTGCACCGGAGCAGGGGACGACTGGAGACTTTGACTTTTGTTTGCTGCTTTTCTACTGTGATGCCTCAAATTACTCTTTCACCAGTAATTCAGTGCTTACCTCCTCCTGATTCCCGGATTCCTCCCTCGTGGCTCTGCTCCAGGTTGCCAGAGAACGCTGACCCCACGGACAGCTGATCTTAGATTTTGGTGCCAAGTTTGAACTCACTGCAGATCTATTGATTGGCTGCCCAGCTGCGTGACGCCTGACTCAGGCTACTACAAAAGGCCTGTCGGAGGCCCCGCTGGTCACTATCCAGGCTGCAACCACTCGAACCAGCTGGGGAAGTGAGGGAGACCTTGCTGCTAGAGGCCCCCTCCCACACCCAGGCCCCAGAAGCGGCGTGGACCGCTGCTACCCCAAGCCGACACCTCCCTGCACGGAGCAAGGGACGACCGGAGACTTTGACTTTTGTTTTCCTGCCCCCCCGCTTAGAGTGTGACTGAAAAATCTGGGCGAGCCACGCCACTGCCTCACCAGCCAATCAACACAGAGTTAGTGGGGTTACGCCTGCCAATTAACTGTTAAATGACTCATACCGAGGCCAACGGATGCTGTAGAACCCTAGCCACTAACTCTCAGTGCAACTGTGGTCAAAGCTATATCTCTCTCACCCTAAAGAAACTGTCTATGATACTAATCACTTTCAAAACTATTTGACTAGTGAATAACTCTTTCTCTTTTCTCCACGACTGCTGCACTTGCTATTACCTCTTCTTTACCTGTTGCTCCATAGGGTGATTGTGCTGACTGCCTTAGAGTAACAATTCACTTAATATTGCGCTGACTGCCTTAGAGCAAGAATTATTGGCTTTACTATACAGTATTTTAGTTGGCTAAGGTATTTCTATCCATTTAATTTCTCACTCTGGCAAAACTAAGTGTCCCAATACAGTGACGTAACAGACTAAGGTTTATTTTTCTTCGCGTTTTATACTACCTACAGTATATTATATCTGAACAACTGCTTATCTGTAACCTTAAGTCAATGACTGCCTGCCTTTGAGTGAAAAAAAAACAAAAAAAAAAACATAGCCCTTCCACAAGGAGCGGTAGTAGCCTAAGGTCTCCCTAAGCTACTAGCACACATTGAGGCAACACCTAACACTAGCTGCCAAACTTGAAACCTCAACATTTGACTGCTCAGCTTGCAGGTTAACTCAAAGCCCCAGCGTCCGCTGCTCTCCGTACTGACCTAAGTCAGATAACCTCAGAGCACCCAACCCCAACTGATATGGTGCAGATATCACCAAATTATGCCTGACAAAGTATATATCACCTCCCTTGCACCCCCTTGTGCTCGCAACCAAGGTGTCCCTCCACCTAACAGGGGCATACTCCTAGCTATAGTCTACTCACTGACCCTACTTTGGGTGGACAGGCCCATTGACCCATGCCACCCCGAACCAGTGAGCAATCTGCACAAGCCCCCCCCCTCCCTACTTCTATAGCAGCTACCCTATCTCAGTTTTGGCTACTCACTTAAAGGGGCATGAGATGGTAAAAAAGGGAGTTTGCTATGGCCTGCTTTACTATGTGAGCAGGACACGTCAAAGACACCACATCTCCAAAACCATCACTAGTCTTCTCAGGCTTCTAGCTGGGCTACTACTCCTGTCCAGGGATATCCAACCCAACCCTGGCCCGAATACCTCTTATACCTTGGTAGCATCCCCCCTGGACCCTCACTGGGCAGCTAATAAGGGTCTGAAGATTGCACACATGAACATATGCAGCCTCAGACCTAAAATAAATGAAGTCCAAGCCTGGATGGATCTCTACAAACCAGATGTCCTAGCCATCTCGGAAACCTGGTTAAAAGCCCACATCCTGGACCACGAGATACAAGTTCCAGGTTACAATAGCTTCCGCATGGACCGAGTATCCAAAAAAGGGGGAGAGGTACTAATCTACACAAGGGTTGAACTCTCGGTGTCATCCCTAACCCTGGAGACCAATCTCACTGCCAAGGGAGAGAGTATATACATCCGTATAACCCTAGGACAAGCCAAACAACTTACAATCGGATGTGTCTACCACCCACCAAAAACAACCATCCAATCCCTGGAAGCCATCGCTAACTTGCTCGCTGGCAAGGCAAAGCAGGAGGTTATCCTGGGTGACTTTAACATAAATTGACTCCAGGACCCTGGCTAGCAGTGATGTCCTTGACTCAAGAAGCAGGTATGATGCAGGTCATCTCTGAACCGACCAGACTGAACTACAAAACCGGGAACCACACCACCCTTTACTGGGCTTTGGTGTCAAATCCCTGTAACATACAGTGTGCGGGCACAATGGCAGACTCCCTGAGTGACCATTCCCCGATTTTCTGTATATGGAAAAACAGACCACTCAAGGTCCAGCCAAGAATCCTCTCCGCCCGAGACTACTCCAAATTCTCAGAGCTGCAATTCAATAACTATCTAAGTAGCCGGGACTGGAACCCCATAAATGCTCTCCCAACTCTTTCTGAGGCCTTGTTATACTTCCAGGGTGAACTTAACACAGCTGCCAATCTCCTCACTCCTATTAAAAGACTGAGGGTAAAAGGCAGCTGCTACAAGTGGATCTCTTCCTCCCTTAAAGCCCTCATGGCCACTCGGGATAAAGCCTGGAAAAAGTTTAGGCTCTCCTCCTCATTGGCAGATCTTACGGATTACAAAGCCCTAAGAAACAAAGCCAAGAGAGCCATAAAACTTGCTAAGCGAGAGTACCTAACACACCTCCAGAAATCCAGCCTGGGCAACCCTAAGCAATTCTGGAACCATGTTAACGATCTTATCAAGGGGAGTAAAAAGCCTGAATCCTGCCCCATAGAGATCAATGGTCAGCTCTCAACTGACTCTTCTCAAATATCTGCTGCCCTAAACAGGCACTTCTCAGGCCTAGAGGCCTATAAGACATGCCAGTCCCCTCCAACCTCCCCCTCAGGCTCAGCTGAAGCACCTCACATGCAGCGACCCCTCTTTCACCTGAGACTGGCCAAATGGACAGAAGTCCTTACCCTCCTAAGGAACTTGAAACCCAAAGGGTCAGGTGGACCCAACGGGATCAGCCCCCGGCTTCTCAAGGCAGGCGCGACCTCCTTATCCTGGCCTATAACCATGCTCTTCAACAGATCACTAAGGGAAGGAGCTGTTCCTGACCAGTGGAAACACGCTAATGTTGTACCTATCCACAAAGGGGGCTTAGGGATTAACTAAATAACTATAGGTCTATCTCCCTCCTCTGCTCACTCGCCAAGGTGCAAGAAAGGATAGTCTACAATCAACTCAGAGACTACCTAGAAGCACACCTGCTCCTTGCCCCCTCCCAACACGGATTCAGAACAAACCATGGAACTGATACTGCCCTCATCAACTTCTCGGATGAAGTTCTTAGGGCACTTGACAAAGGATACCCACTGAGGCAGTCTTTATCGACTTATCCAAGGTGCTCACCTCGCCGACCACAACCTCTACAAAAGCTGCAAAATATTGGCCCCTGGACACCCATGCCTCAAGTGGTTTGGAGCTACTTATCAGGACGGGCTCAGAGGGTCACATGGAAAAATGTCACATCTGACCCACTACCCCTAAATCAGGGTGTACCTCAGGGATCTATACTAGGCCCCCTACTATTTTCCCTGTTTACTAATGAACTAAGCTCCTTCTGTGGGGAGAGTTCGGTCGTACAGTATGCAGATGACACTGTCATTTTCTGTCCCATGAGCGATGTAGCTACTCTAGGCCCTATCCTCCAAAAGGATCTTACATCCCTAGAGACTTGGCTATGCAAGAACAGAATGGTACTCAATGCTGACAAGACCAAGGCAATGCTATTCGCCCAAGATCCCTAGGACTTGACAGGTCCTCCTTCCTCCGCTTAACCACACTCTCTGGCAAAGACATCAATGTAGTTCCCTCCCTAAATACCTAGGCCTCCGCTCGACCGGAACATCACCCACAAGGAACACGTAGACCAGGTCACAAGGACCCTACGCCATGACTTCACCTTGTACCAACTAGGGACCAGCTCATCCCTGAGGCCAGGCTCTCCATTGCCACTAGCATCCTGCTTCCTACCCTGACCTTTGCGGCCCCGATAATACAGGGCATGGGAAAGCAAGAGATAACCAGGATGCAAACCCTGTATAATAAAATAGCTCGCTTTGCCACTCAAGACCACCCACGACATCACCACTGCGACACTCTAGCCCAGGTCAGCTGGCCTTCATTGGTTGCTAGCCTCCAATTTCTCCTGCTTGTCCAGGCCTACAAGCTTCTCAAACCCCACGCTCCGCCTAGTATTGCCAAGACCATAACTCTCGAGCTCAACCCAAGGAACCTAAGGACCTCAGCAAGAACACTATTAGAAGTCCCTAAGGTAAGGACAAACGCCGGCATTAGGTCCTTTTCCTCCCAAGCACCTTGCCTATGGAACAAGCTCCCTCCCTCTGTCCAAGACGCCCCCTCACTCACTAACTTCCACACCAGGCTCAAGTCCCATATGCTGACCTTAAGCTCATGCCACTGCCACAGCTCATAAGGCTCCTTATGCACTCCCCTCCTCCCAACACACCTTCTACTAGGAAATGCCTACCTACTGCTCACCCCTAACTGTCCTCATCGCCTGGGGTCATATGCTTCCTTCTGAATTAAACATACAGAGAATTACCTACTCAAACTGTGTCATGATGATAACCATGCCTGTACCCGCTGTGTCCTTGAACTTACACATGTTGTAACAAGCAAAGTATATAAAGTTCTCTTTTGTTTTGCTCTTTCTGTATATTACTAGTATTGT
This sequence comes from Neoceratodus forsteri, assembly GCA_016271365.2. Lineage (NCBI taxonomy): Eukaryota > Metazoa > Chordata > Ceratodontiformes > Ceratodontidae > Neoceratodus > Neoceratodus forsteri. The sequence continues at coordinate 429,651,399 of CM028138.1, forward strand.
TATCCCAGGTCGCCCTGAAAAAGGGACCTTCGGGCCCAGTGGGCCTACCCGTCACCAAAATTTAATAAATAAATAAATAATAAATAAATAAATCATCTCGCAGTCCCTACCCCTCTCCTAAGTTATTCACTACTGCTCCCACCTTGGTACCATCTGCAAACAGACTGATTTTGCTTTTGATACCTATTGTGATGTCTGCAATGAAGATCCCAAACAACATCAGCCTCAGTACAAAGCCCTGTGGTAACCTGCTTGTCACCGCCCTGGCAGCTGAGAGCTCTCCTCCAACCACACACTCTGCTGTCTCCCCAGCAGCCAGTTCACTACCCATCCCACTAACTTTGTCCTCAACCCTGTGCCTTCCAGCTTATTTCATAGCCCCCCCAATGTGGCACTGAATTGAATACCTTACTGAAGTCCAGGTACAGGACATCCACTGCATGGTCCCTGACTAACTGCCTGGTTACCAGTCATAGTACTCTGCCAGGTTGGTCTGACAGGATCTGCCTGAGACAAATCAATGCTGTCGACCATTCTGCAGCCCATTAGCCTCTAGGAGGGAAACCATCCTCTCCTTCAGGATTGTCTCCATCAGCTTTGTCACGATGGATGTGAGGTTTACCAGTCTTTAGTTCCGTGGATCATCCTTTGGGCTGCTCTTGTGGAGGGGTACCACATGCACTATGTGCACCACCTTCAGTCCTAAGGTACACTCCTCAAGTTCAGGGAGGCATTGAACAGGTCTGCCAAGGGTTCTGTAAGGACTTCTGCCAGCTCCTTCAGCATCCTGGGGTGTATGTCATCTGGCCCAGGTGCCTTGTCCACCCTCAGTGCCCTCAAGCCCTCCAGTACTCTGCCCACTGGTATTTCCCAGTCTATCACCTCATCCCCCCATGCCTACCCTCCCACCCCCCTTGGGTACAGCCTCTTTTTCTTTAGTGAATACTGAGCAGAAGAATTTGTTTAATACTTCTGCCTGTTCCACCCCTGTTTACACCCACCCATCCTTCTTAATCCTTACTATTTGGTCCTTACAACTCCTTTTCTCCCAGATGTACCTGAATATAACTCATCTGTTTTAATTTTTAGCCTTGATGTCATTGACTCCATAATTCTATCTTCTTTCAGTTCAGTAATAATATTTCTAATGTATAAGGTTACTTCTGTCACCATTCAATTATAATGCATGGGATAGGGTTGCTATAGATGGAATTCAATTAATTCCCATCCTTGTTATGGTATTGTTGTGATGTCCAGAGGTTGCTATATTCTCTTGAGTATGTCACAATGATACCATAACAATTTGAATGGCGCTGTGCATGTGTGTCTAGTGTACTACTGGCTTACAATGAACGGCCATGGTGGTGAGAGGTGGCACTGAAGGAGAGCAGCATGATGGAAAAAAAGTAAGGACAATTTTCACTTAACTGGAGCCCATACACTATTAAAGACAATGGATGGGGCACCAGTTAACAACAATGCAGAGTTCCCATCTTGAGTCGTCATGCCAACTAAAACCACTCAAGGTTTACTACGCTGTCATGACAACCTCTCGATGGGAACATAGCACTGTGATTAACTGGTTCCCATCCATTATCCTCTATGTAATTCATTTAAATACTAGCACTGTGAGTAGTAAACAGATATGAATATCCCTTTTATGTATGTCTTAATGTTTAAATAAACCCAGAAAGATACACTGAAAAGGAAAGGGGCCCCTACTGGATTTGCAAAATAAAAACAAGTTTACTTTCAACTAAAGTGGGGTAAACAGCTTAATTCTATATACAAAATCACATATGCCCCCACAATGCAAAGCATCATGGGCTGCATATGCAAATCACCACAGAATGTTATGCTGGTCCAACTTTAAGCAGAATTGCATGGTGCCGAAAGGCCTCTCACACAGTTTGCAAAGGGTGCTAACAGAAGACATAAACACGTGTTTCGTCCTACCAGGACTCATCAGTATGCCTCATCTGTTTGACACCCCAGTGGAATGGACCAGCTACCATTAAGGCAGTGTGCCTGGATATAATGTAGGAACCCATTAAATAAAATTATTAGGGAAGAATTTTCTTACAAGAATACGGTAGCAGTTATTTCAGCTGGTTTTCACGCAGTATTATGGCTGCATATGCAATACAGTTATTAATTTTACACTCAGCATGGTGTTGCCAGTTTGCAAAGTTCTGTTAGCACCTCTTGCAAACTGTGTGAGAGGCCTTTGGCACCATGCAATTCTGCTTAAAGTTGGACCAGCATAACATTCTGTGGTGAATTGCATATGCAGCCCATGATGCTTTGCATTGTGGGGGCATGTGTGATTTTGTATTTTCTTGAAACTTGGCTTCCCAGCCAAATGCCCTTTGGGGTAACCCTTGCCTCAGTGTTTGCGCACAGAGGCTCTTTGTCTTTTAATTCTATATGATTTACAATATGTTTACACGGAAGATTATCATTGCCTTTTATAGTTTAGAGGTGTTTTCATGCATGTCCTTTAGATGACATAGAAGAAAGGGTTACTCACTGTACTAAAAATGTTTTATGTTCGCCCTTGCACAAGGGCAAACATACCATATACCTGTAGGTATGATAGTTAGTTTTGAGAGGTGTGTCACTGTCCATCCAATGCAGGGCAGTCTACAAGTGGTGACAGTGTCAGACCAGTCATCAGGAAGGCTGATCATGACTCTCTTCTGGTCTTGTTGGGTGGAAACTTTGCGTTGTTCAAAGAAAAGAGTTGCTCAGATCATAGGGTGGTTCTTTCCTTTGATATGCATAAGCCACCCAGCAAGCAGAGCTAATCAGTGTCATGATCAGCCTGACATGACCCTCCTCCCAAATGTAAAAACAGTTCCTCCGACCCTCTGTGAAGTATACCTCCCATTACTTCCTCCTCCTCCTTCTTAATTTTGTGCCAGTGGGGTGCCCAGTCCCTGGTGCTGGCTAGTATTCCCCACTCCACCTGTTTTCATTGTGCGACACTGGTGTGCCCACCCCAGGACCGGCAAAAATAACACAGACACTGTGGTGCCCAATCTCCAGTGTAAGTACCTGAAATAAAGAAAACCATCCATTGAATCCCTTTTTTTATTTTAATACACATTATAAAAAAGAAAATCATCCATTGATACTTGTTGCCACTGATGGCACACTGCCACCATTACCCTCCCCCTACCCAGCCCTCCCACTCAGCACCCCCCCCCACCCCTTACTTATAGGTTTCTGACACCAGGGAGCCCAGTCTCTGGTGCCAGCTAGAACAACCCACTCTGCCCATTTTCACTGTGTGACACTAAGGAACCCACTCTTGGTACCCGCCAAACATAATACCAACACTGGAGTGCCTGATCTCTTGTGTCAGTACCTGAAATAAAGAAAACTGTCCCTTGTAGTCTTTTTTTAGTTTTATATATCCTGTAAAAAAATCCACTGATGTCTGTTACTGCTGCCACAACACACCACTGCCGTTACTCTCCAACTCAACTCTCAACTCAACTTTAGTTATAAAAAGTGCAATTCGTCAAAGTATCAAAGCACTTGTACACCATTTAAAATTCTAAAATTAAAAATAGCAAAAAATAATAAAATACAAGTTTACTTCAGTAATTTATCCAAACTCAGAAAAGGCAAGGTTGAAAAGATGTGTCTTTAATTCAGAATTAAAACTCTCCATAGTCAAGCACTGCCTTATACGATGAGGTAGAGTGTTCCATATGGTAGGTGGTACAAATGCAAATGCGCGAACTGAAGAAATGCTAGTAAGCTGTATAATGGCATAAATAGGGTTTTTTCAACTTTGGTACATATCTCAGGCATTTTTTGGAATTTTGGTACCAAATTTTCAACATGGGTTTTTTGGGACCCCTCCTCATGAATTCTGCCACTGTCATGGTGTTATTCAGCCCCGAAAGGAGATTTTGCTGTCACTGCACAGAATCACCTTTCAGGACTGATTAATGAAATGACAGAGCCTGTGTTCATGAGGTGGGCTCTTAAAAAGCCTATGTTGCAAATTTGGTGGAAGAAATCAAAAAAATTACTGTTTTATGAGCGTGCATTGCGCAGTTTGTATGCACGCTCGTAACTTTGCAAACTCGCAATATTTTCACACCAGATTTACAACACTGGCATTTTTTCACACCTCCTTATGAACAGTACAGCTGTCAATTTTCACATCCTGGCTGAAATGTGCTTTCACACTTCCAGCACAGAATAGCGTGGTCGCTGTGGGAAATCAGTGTTCAGGACAGAATAAGAAAATGACAGTGACACTGTTCATGAGCAGAGGTCCTAAAATGCCTATGTTGAAAATTTGGTGATGACTGTTATGAGCATGTTTTGCGCAGCTTGCACACACACTTGTAACTTGGCGAATTTATAATATTTTCATTCCAGATTTTCAACATTGCCATTTTCCCACACCTACTTATGAACAGTACAACTGTCATTTTTCACATCCTGGCCAAAATATGTTTTTGCACTCCTGCCACAGAATAGCATGGTCACTGTGGGAAACCAGTGTCTGGGACAGATTAAGATTGAGCGAGTGAGAGGAAGGAGTGACTGAGCTCAACTGAGCTCTGTCGGGACTGCTGTGGATTTCTTTGTGGGCAGAAACAGGCCCCAACGTAGGAGCCCAGTACAAAAGGGCAGCCTACAGCGCCAGAAGCAACCGAATGAGCGAGTGAGGAAGGGGGAGTGAGCGAGCATTACAGAGCTCTGTTGGGACTGCTGCGGATTTCTTTGTGGGCATAAAAAGGCGTCAATGCAAGCAGAGGCCCAGTACAAAAGGGTAGCCTGCAGCAGTGGGAGAAACAGTATGAGCAAGTGAGAGAGGGGGACTAAGTGACCTCAATGGAGCTCTATCAAGACTGCTGTGGATTTCTTTGTGGGCAGAAAAAAGCGTCAATACAGGCAGAAGCCCAGTACAAAAGGGCAGCCTGCAGCTCTGGGAGAAATGAAAATGATCGACTGAGAGAGGGGGAGTGAGGGAGCAAGCTCAACGGAGCTCTGTTGGGACTGCTACGGATTTCTTTGTGGGCAGAAAAAGGCAGCAATACAGACAGGGTCCCAGTACAAAAGGGCAGCCTGCAGCGCCAGGAGAAACAGAATGAGCAAGTGAGAGGGGTAAGCGACCTCAACGGAGCTCTGTCGGGACAGCTGTGAACTTCTTTGTGGGCAGAAAAAAGTGCCAACATAGGCAGGAGCCCAGTACAAAAGGGCAGCCTACAGCGTGCGGAGACACAGAATGAGCGAGTGAGAGAGAGGGAGTGAGTGAACTCAGTGGAGCTGTGTCAGGACTGCTGCAGATTTCTTTATGTGCAGAAAAAAGGACCAACACAAGCAGGAGCCCAGTACAAAAGGGCAGCCTGCAGCATCGGGAGAAACAGAATGAGCGAGGTGAGAGAGGGTAAGCACTGCCAGTGGAGCTATGCCGGAACTTTAGAGTTTCCCACCCTCCCACCCAGGGTCCTCCATGGTCCTACATTACAGCAGGATCTCTGGGTGGAGACAAAGCAATGACTGGTTTTGCCCATCCCTCATTATGAACAGTACAACTGTCATTTTTCACATCCTGGCCAAAATGCGTTTTCGCACTTCCAATGCAGAATAGTGCAGTCACTGTGGGACACATTAAGACAACCACAGTGACACTGTTCATAAGCAGAGATCCTAAAATGCCTATTTTGAAAATTTTGTGATGAAAATCCATAAAATGACTGTGTTACGAGTGTGCGTTGTGCAGTTTCCATGCACACTTGTAACTTCGCAAATCAGTGATATTTTCATGCCAGATTTTCAACACTGGTATTTTTTCACACCTCCTTATGAACAGTGTAGCTGTCATTTTTCACATCCTGACCGAAATGTGTTTTCGCACTTGTGGCGCAGAATAGCGTGGTAACTGTGGGAAATCAGTGTTCAGGACAGATTAAGAAAATGACAGTGACATTGTTCATGACCAGAGGTCCTAACATCCCTATGTTGAAAATTTTGTGATAAACATCCATAAAATAACTGTGTTACAAGCGTGCATTAAACTGTTTCCACGTACCTTTGTAACTTCACAAATTTGTAATATTTTCATGCCACATTTTCAACACTAGCATTTTGTCACACCTCCTTATGAACAGTACAGCTGTCATTTTTCACATCCTGGCCTAAATGTGTTTTTGCAGTCCTGCCATAGAATAGCATGGTCACTGTGGGAAATCAGTGTTTGGGACAGATTAAGATCGAGCGAGTGAGAGGGGGGGAGTGACCGAGCTGAACTGAGCTCTGTCGGAACTGCTGTGGATTTCTTTGTGGGCAGAAACAGGCCCCAATGCAGGAGCCCAGTACAAAAGGACAGCCTGCAGTGCAGGAAGCAACAGAATGAGCGGATGAGGGAGGGGGAGTGAGTGAGCTCAACGGAGCTCTGTTGGGACTGCTTCGGATTTCTTTGTGGGCAGAAAAAGGTAGCAGTGCAGGCAGGGTCCCAGTACAAAAGGGCAGCCTGCAGCAGCGGGAGAAACAGAACAAGCGACTGAGAGAGGGGGGAGTGAGCGAGTTCAGCTGAGCTCTATTGTGACTGCTGTGGATTTCTTTGTGGGTAGAAAAAGGCAGCAATGCAGGCAGGAGCCCAGTACAAAAGGACAGCCTGCAGCACCAGGAGAAACAGAATGAGCACGTGTCAGAAGGAGACTGATTGACCTCAACAGAGCTCTATCAGGACAGCTGCGGATTTCTCTGTGGGCAGACAAAGGTGCCAATGCAGGCAGGAGCATAGTACAAAAGCACAGCCTGCAGCGCCAAGAGAAACAGAACAAGCAAGTGACGGGGGGAGTGAGTGAGCTCAACAGAGCAAAGCAATCAACATTCAGCATTGGCAAATGCTTGTTTATGTTGATTGCGCGCATGCACAAGAAACATGTTGCAGCAGCTTGCTGCAAAAGCAGGTTGTGGAGGTGGGGCACTGTTGTGGCCAATGCCCCCACTGCCTTTGGATGCTTGGCCCACTTTCCCCAATGGGTTAGCACGCTGCTGCTGACACTAGTTCTGCCAACGTGCCACAACCTTGAAAGATTTCAGCCACTGCGATCAGGAGCCACCCTGTCATTGCAGCATCAGCCATGCTGCAATGAGGGAGTGACCAGTCATTGCAGGGCAGTCCCTTGCCTTCCCCCGACCCAGTTTGCTGACAGGGAGTCCAGTCCCTGTCAATTTCTATTGTCTGCCGAGGGGGTGCCCAATCCCCCTCGGCATCATGTCCCTTTCCCCTGTTTCTTTGCTGAGGGCAGCCTGCTGCATCAGGAGAAACAGAACGAATGAACAAGTGAGATAGGGGAGTGAGCAAGCTCAACAGAGCTCTGTCAGAACTGCTGCAGGTTTCTTTGTGGGCAGAAAAAGGCGCCAATGGAGGCAGGAGTCCAGTATAAAAGGGCAGCCTGCAGCACCAGGAGAAACAGAATGAGCAAGTGAGAGAGGGGGAGTGAGCAACCTCAACAGAGCTCTGTCGGGATAGCTGTGAACTTCTTTGTGGGCAGAAAAAGGCGCCAATGCATGCAAGAGCCCAGTACAAAAGGGTAGCCTATAGCATTGGGAGAAATAGAATGAGCAAGTGAGAGAGGGGGAGTAAGCGAGCTCAATGGAGCTCTGCCGGAACTTCATAGTTGCCTACCCTCCCGCCCAGGTCTTCTGTGGTCCTATATTACAGCAGGGTCTCTGGAGAGGAGACAAAGCAATAATTGGATACTTTAGGATTGCTGTAATAATACAGATTTAGTTGTTCTGTTTTTTTTCTCTAACTGAGCTAAGTACTGAGCTATACTGTTATGATTGCTGTAATAATACTATTTATTTGTTCTGTTTATTTCTCTAACTGAGCTGAGTAATACTTGGAGTGCAATAGGATTTCTAACTGGGCTAAGTGAAACTATATGAGAGCCGAGAACAAAAAGTATGGTAGCTGAGGGGTAAAAACGGACAAGGAGGCTTTCGAATTGCTACACTAATACAGTATCTAATAGATGAGATTTGAGACTGAATTACCCTGGTCGGCAAGGGGTCAGTAGGGGGACTTGTGTGGGAGGGGCAGGAATTTGACTAAATAGGGGCCTAACAGTTGTAGTAGGGTACAGAACCTGGGAGTAAGAGCCCATAACATAAGATGGGGGTCAAAATGAGCAGGTGCCACATGTCAATAGGGTGGGTATCTTTGGAAGGGTGGAGGGGTGTACAGAGTGTGGGTGTGCCATGATCCTGGACTGGGCTTGGAGGATGGAGGGGTATGGTCTGTAGATGACTGACTAGATTGAGGGGAGGAACAGTGGAAGTTAGGGAGGAGTATAAGTGGCAGGGCAGATGAGTATGGTAGGCATCCTGAGGGGGAGAATATGGGATGGCAAAGGGGGAATGAGGAAGAATATCTAGGGACTGAAACTGATGGATAGGAGCCAGGGCAGGCTGCAAAGCACAGGTGTGGCATGGCAAGATCGAAACAGATCAGTCAACAACCTGGCAGCTGCATTCTGCACCAGCTGCAAGCAGCAGATATCAACCCCCTGTAGCCCTAAGTACAGGGAGTTGCAATAGTCAAGGCGGGAGGTCACAAAGGTGTGGACTAATGTTGGAAGGTCATCAGGCGGGACCAGGTGATTAATCCAGGTGATATTCCTCAGATGGTAGAATGAGGTCTTGATAATGGATAACACCTGGGATCTAAGTGTCAACCCCATATCCAAACTAACGCCCAGACTTTGCACCCGATCAATGGCCATCAGCTGTCTGCCTCCAAGTCGAAGCTCAGAAGGCCACCCAGATGAAAGCTCTTCTGCCCGATGACCTAGATCCACAACCAACACCTCAGTCTTGTTAGGGTTTAACTTCAGCCAGTTTGCACTCATCCAGTCTTGGATCTCAGTGAGGCAGTTGTTAAATGTAGCGATAGCTCCATTCTGTTTGGGAACAAAGTGCATGTATAGCTGAGTAGCATCTGCATAGCAGTGGAAACTCAGCCCATACTGTCTTACAATGTCTCCCAATGGCAGCATATGCACCATGAGCAACATGGGTGATAAAACAGAGCCCTACAGCGCCCCACAAGACAGGGAGAATGGGTCAGATGAATAAATCCCCGAACCGCTCTCTGAAACTAGCCAGTGAGGAAAGAATGGACCCGCCTGAGAACTGTACTAGACAATGCACAGATCAGCCACAGGCACTCTAGTAACATACCATGGTGCATGGTGTCAAATGATGTAAAAAGATCAAGGAGGACCAAGTTAGAATGGCTATTCTGATCTCTCACTATCAGGAGATCATTGAGTACCTAAACTAAGGCCATCTCAGTACTGTGCCTCTTCTGAAATCTGGACTGGAGAGGATCGTAGACATCATAAATGGTAAGGTGGTGCTCAAGATGCAGTGCAACCACCTTCTCAATAACCTTACCCACAAAGTGAGTTACAGACAGGTCTGTAATTAGCGAGACAGTCTGAGTCGAGAGAGATTTCTTAAGTAAAGTTATTACCCCCGCCTCCTTCAGGGTGTCAGGAAGCACACCTGTCTCTAAGGAACACCAGACTATCTCAGCTACGACATCAATGTGCCTTACTAGGAGGTGGGTTGAGCTGGAGTTCAAACAACAGCAGGTAGACTGCATGCTCTGGATGACACTCACAGTATCCGTGATTTCTGTCTGGTCAAAGTCAGACCAGACAAATCAAGGGGCTGCAGCCTCCCATCGACTATCTCCACAGCCATTGGAACAAGCTGGGCAGATCTCAGACCTGATGTCGGCAACCTTATCCACAAAGAATCGAGCAAACTCATCACACTTCTCCTGTGACAATGCTCTCCAAGACTGCAGAAAGACTGGATTGCTCAGTTTGTCAACAGTTCAGAAGAGCTAAGCTGGTCGACTCCATGCACCGGCAATCTCTCTGGACAGGAACTCTGCCTTCTTATGGGAGATGGCCAAGTGATCAATCTAAGTTTGTCGGAATCAAGGCCCGATTTCCACCAATACCATTCCAACCTTTGTCCCACTCACCTCAGCTCCCTTAACGTCCTATCAAGGAACTGAGGGTGGAGGGTGAGGGGACAAACGTTGACAGGGGCTATGGAATTCAGAGCCTTGATCACAACCTTATTATTGGTCTATACCAGATTATCTGGATCCTTGCTTGCACTCAGAAAACCCAATAGGTTCAGCACCACTGCCAGACCATCTCGGGTCAAACCCCTTAAAGGGCGGTACTGGACTATCTCCATGGGGGCAAGCCTATGGGGAGCCTGAAAATTGAACCTTATAGTGTGATGATTAGGACCATCCAACTGACTCCATCACCAGGTCAGAGATCTCCATACCCAGTAGGAAAACCACGTCCGAGTGACCATGAGTATGGGTTGCAGAGGTAATAACCTGTGTGAAGCACAATAAATTTATAATTTGGAAGAAGTCCTGACCAAATTGTGAGAGTTCATCATTGACGCAGGCATTGAAGTCCCCCAGAACCATCCATCTGGGACACTCCAACACCATATCAACAATGAAGTCCGTGACTTCCTGTAGGAACTGCTTCTCACTCTATGGTGGACGGTAGATGAGAAGAATCCTGCACCTCACACCTGCACATATGATAAATTCAAAGGACTTGGTCTCTCCCACTGTCATATCTACAAGGCCCAATTCCATTTTACAATGTATGGCTACACCCTCACTCCTATGATCCATCCTCGGGCAGGGTATCACCATGAACCTGGCTAGAACAGCTGACTCAAGAACTGGGCCAGCATTACCATCAAGCCAGGTCTCAGTGATAAAAGCCAGGTCTGATGACTCAACAAGATCAGGAATCACTGCTGTCTTGTTTTAGACCTGGCATTACAAAACACTGCCCCGAGTAGGATGGGCCACTTAGGCCGGCCATGTCATCTACCCACCCAAAGCAGAGTCCTTGGGTATGGGAACCAAATGGGGCAACCCTTCTCTGGAACCCATTTCGCCCCAGGGCATCTTCTAGTCCCCACTACACTAATCTGCCCACCCGGCTCCACTCTTCCTCGAGGTCCATGGCCCCCATCCCTATACCTCCTCCTAACTATACCCAGTGCCTGACATTGCCCATACACCTCAGTGGGTAAAGAGGGATGACTAAAAGGATGAAGGCTCCAGAGCTCGGAGGGAGCATAGTGCCTGACCAGGAGAGATCTCTGCCAGCACATACCAATAAAAACCCACCAACCAGTCAAACAACAGATAAACAAATAATGAAGAAACAAAACAAATTCAAAACAAAAAAAAAATAACACTGTACCCACAATCCCCCACTTCCCCCTAAGAAAACCAAACCCTATTAAAAACAATGTAAGGTCCAAAGCACAAAACGATACAAAGGAAATACAGTAATCCCCATAAACCAACAAAAAACAATAAAACAATACCCACTACCCCCCACAAAAAAAAAAAGAACCAGTCACTTTGAGTGAATATAAGGTCCAGGTTCAATGGAAATTTGCAATCAGTGACCAAAAATGAGGCAAAGCATGCCAGAGCTTCAAATTAGAACTTGGAAGAGATGGAGCTCTCACCCCCACCAAGTCAGTAAAGGTAATGTACGATCTGCTGCACTCCCAATACAACTCAGCACCCACCACCCCACAGAAAAAACCCACCCACCACTTACTTACCTACCAGGAGTCCAATGCTGTAATTTTTCCTGGACCAGAGACACATCTTCACTTTTCAGTGCCAGACCAGGAACTGAGGGAAACAGGTATCCTGTTCAATGTATTTCAGTGGGTTTTAAACTTGCCCTCATAACTTGGTAATTTTTTAATATTTTCCCCCATATGGCCTGTTTGGGACCATACCTTATGAATATGTGTGATGCAATTATGCATATCCATCCCAAAAGGTGATTTCACGGTCGGTGTGTGAAATCACCTTTCAGGTAGGATTTGAATATTTTCTCTAACCTTGTTACTGAGGTGGGATCATAAGAAGGCTATGTTGAAAATCTGGGGTAAAAAATATTAAAAACCAACAAAGTTATGTACATACATTGAAATGTTTGAACACACACACACATGTAACTTTGGTCATTTTCAATATTTTGGCCTCACATTTTCAACATAGCCATTTTTTCACAACACTTCATGAATGAGACAGCTATTATTTTTCAAATACTGCCAACATGTGTTTTTGCACTTGTGATGCAAAATCACATTTTGAGCAGGATTTTAACATTTTGCTCACCATTGTTAATGAGGTGGGGTCATAAGGAGGTTATGTTGAAAATCTGAGGTAAAAATGTTAAAAAACAACAAAGTTAAAAACATACATTGAAATTTTTCAAGGCATGCTTGCAGTGATAGTGTTAGGGGTTTTAAAACACGAGTCACATTAGACCCACTAGTGTAAAAAATATGGGTCAAAGTGAGAAATAACTGGGTCAAAACCTAATCACAAGTACAAATTTTACCAGTACAGAGGCTTAAATTTATCAGGTAAAAATACTTTTCTGTTGTTTGTGTTTCCATCTTTTGGCTATTGTTACAGACAGGTGCACCACTTTGGACCCACTGTCATGAGGAAAGTGAGTAATTTCTGGGCAAGCTGCAACGTTTTCTCTTTTAGCGCTATCTAGCGCTGTCCCTGTATGCTTGTAACTTCAGTAATTTTCAATATTTTGACCCCAAATTTTCAACATTGTAATTTATTTTCATATATAGTTTTTCATACTTTATTTTTGTACTCCCCTTCCCCACGGAGCTATGGCGTACACATGTGGCTATGTACATGGAGGCACATGCATACGACAGGATCCGGTGGCTCCCTTTGCCCCTCACAGACTTTTGTCATCTCTCCTGACTGCCTACGGTACCCGCTGGGCCTCCACCCGGTGGGAGAGGGACTATGGCAGAATGGGCATTCACGCCATGGAAGGGAGACCAAGGCTCAATCTCGTTCCAACCCCCAAGCTGGCACCCAGGCGGCCCGTGGTCATTCCCAAACCTGGGTTGACAGCATGGCATGAGGTGAGGTGCCACCGCCTCAACCCTCTGCACCACTGCGCTGGCCCAAAACGTTAAAGAACAATAAAATTATCAGCATACATTAAAACTTTTCAAGGTATGCTTGTAACGTTAGTAATTTTCAATATGTTGACCCCAAATTTTCAACATTGTCATTTTTCACACCACCTGATGAATGAGATAGCTGTCATTTCTCAAATCCTAGCCAAAATATGTTTTCACATGTAGGGCATGAAATTATGTTTTGGCCACTATTTCATATGTTAATATGTCCCCTGGAGCCACTGATTGCTGTATAAGAGTGGTTTCATGCATGTTTGGTGGGAGCCAGAAAAGTGAATCGAAGCTGAGCTGTTCTGACTCAAGCTGAAGGCAAGTGAAATCACTTTAATACAGGAATGAGCGACGACAGGGAAGGAAAAATGACTCACCGTAGTAATCATTCTTCTTCCAGGGGATCCACTGGGGCAACTACTACAATATTATTAACTTCTGCAGTGTCCCTTTAAGACAACACCGCCCTGGAGAGATTGGAACTATGTGCAAATGATGGAACATTTGCCACATGCCATTTTTCAAAAGCTGCCCAGCTAACTGCCTATGTTCTAACTCCTCAGATTTGGGTGGTGCCTGCAAAAAGGCCCCAATATAAAAAATTCTATTAACACCAACAAAAGGCCCCACTGGGGCAACTACTACATATTAACAACCCCAATGTCAGAATCACCTGAAAAGGAGAACAAATGCCCAACAGGGCTAGGGAAAGATAAAAAAGAAGCATGCCATTAACTGGCACCACCACAGCTGATTGATCAGCCAGGGATGTAGAAGTCTCTAGTTCTAGAAGGGGAGGTAAGAGTGAGAAAGTTAATAATGTTAGTGGATCCCCTGGAAGAAAGAAGATTACTTTGTTGAGTAATTTTTCCTTCTTACCCCAGGAATCCACTAATATTATTAACTTCTGTAGATTAAGAAGCAGTACCTTTGGAGGTGAGCACAGAACCATTTAATAAAGAACCTCTGCAGAACTGCTGTGCCAAACCTAGCCTCATTATTAAACAAGTGTCCAGGAAGAAGTGCCTTGCAAATATGCAGAAAACTTCAAGGAAACTGCTGTAGAGTTTCAACAGGGGACCCACCTGGCAGCTGCTACAGAGGCAGCTGTAAACATTTTGTAATGAACTCTGAATTCTGATGGAGTTCCTTTTCCCACCATGGAGCTGCAAAGCTGGTTACCCTGAACTATCCGCAAGAGCCAGTACTTTTGGGAGGTGAATATCCTTTGCCCATATCTTCATAGGTCAGGGAAAGCACATGCCCATCCTGCCTGTCATCCTTGATATGACTTATGGTAATAGAATGGCTTCTTTGTGCCCCAGTAATACATGGTCCATGTCTGCCTGTGAAGGAATGTTCAGTGAAGATAATGGCAGGGTTGTAGATGTGACACAGAAGGAGTTTAATACAAGTTTGGTTAAGTCCCCCCGATCGTAAAACTATCTAGTCTCTGAGGCCAGGGATATAGTCATCTTCATAAACCAGATTTTAGATCTCACTGACCCCTCGGGCTGAAGTGGTGACCGCTAGAAAAACTTGAAACCTTGGGGTTGAAGAGGGAGAGTGTGAGCTTAACCATATAGGTGTTCCATGTCCCACCTGGTACTGGTGTCCTGTAAGGGAATACAGGTGAGTCAGTTTCTTATAAAGTAAAGATTGGAATGAATGCCAAGGATGGTTCCTTCCCAGGAGGTCATGAGTAGGGACCGAAACCCAATGCAGCCACAGATCAAGAACTAAGATAAGTGAATGCTGGTATATAGTGTAATCCCCACAAGGCTGGGATATCTGCTAGCATTGATTCCAGACCCTTAGGAGAACACCCAGGTGTAAAGCCTTCTCCCTTATTGCAACACATGCTTTTTTTTTGAGTTAAAGTATTCTCTGTTATCCATTAAAAACTCCCATGTGACTCACTAAGAGATACAGAACAGCATATTCTAAATACCAAAGAGCCAAGCCCAAACTTCAAGAACCTGTGGTTGATGTACATGAATCTCCCCCAGGTGGAGGTCAACAGGTTGTGACCCCCATGGGGGGAGGCATACAGATTTGGCCACAGACAAAGGAGACAACAGTAGAAAATACCATGGCTGCAGGGTCACAGTACTAATAGAACCCTTGATAGTGGCTGGGATCACAGTGTAATGAATACCCTGAATGACTACAATAGGAGAGAGACATACCCATGCCTTCCCAAACCATCCCAGATGCAAATCAAACAGGGGTACCGTGCTCTGTGTGGTGATCCAGAACTGAACTGAGGCAGGTGATGATTCACATCAGATGCACAGAGATTTATCACCGAGGTAAGCCACCCTCTAAATACTTGAACAGCATCTGCTGCTATGGAGCCACTCATGATGAGCCTGATCTGACCACTCAGGTCATCTGTTAGGTGTTATTTGTTTCAGAAAGGCTGATAACCTGTAGGGGGCACTGAGGTAGTAAAGGGGCTCCTTATATCCATTGCCCATGTGGAGCAGGAAAAAAATCTAGTCCCGTGTGCTGGAGCAACTCCTAAAGACTGTGGGTGATGCCCCCTCGTAGATGGGCAAACCAACGGTGAAGATGCCTCTGTCCTAAGCAGCACAATTACAGACTCCTAGTGGGAGACTTACTTATTATGAGGAAGAAAAGATCCCTTATCTGGTACAACTTGGCTCTGAGGGGCCTCAGTGTTTCACCTGAAAACTGTTGTCCAATAAAGTACCTGTTGCTGAAACCAAGTAGTCCAGGAGATATAGGCACTGCTATTGTGCAGCGCTTGGTTAGCCTTTCTTGGTTGGGAAAGCCATTATAACAATTGTACTCAGCTCATTTAAGAAAAATGCAGTGACCATACAGAGATTAGAACAGATTTTTCCCTTTTTATTTTTTTAAAGACCCTGAAAAAGATCCTTATTTATGGGGAAAGTTTCCCCATCTCTAGCCAGTCATCCAACTAGGGGTAAAAACTGGTCCACCCAGTTTTCTTATGGGCAAGCCAAGAGAAGTCAGTGAGGAGAGCCACAGGGATACTGGGATGCATATGAAGGGGCATCACAAGTAGAAAAAGGGGAGTGGTTATCCCTCCGCA
This sequence comes from Neoceratodus forsteri, assembly GCA_016271365.2. Taxonomy (NCBI): domain Eukaryota; kingdom Metazoa; phylum Chordata; order Ceratodontiformes; family Ceratodontidae; genus Neoceratodus; species Neoceratodus forsteri. Next base: position 429,667,561 of record CM028138.1, read on the forward strand.
CAGACAGTTGGTGAGACCCCATCTGGAGTACTGTGTGCAGTTTTGGAGAACTCATCAACGCAAGAACATAAACAGGATGGAAGCAGTCCAGAGGAGGGCAACTAAAATGGTGCAGGGTCTGCATCAGAAATCATATGAAGAGAGACTGAGAGAGCTTAATATGTATACCCTTGATGAAAGGAGGACAAGGGGACATGATAGAAATGTTCCAAGTACCTCAAGGGAATCAACAAAGTCCAGGAGGGTAGCATCTTTCAGAAAAAGAGATGTGTAAGAACAAGGGGACACAATTTAAAGATAGAGGGGGGACGGCTCAGGGGTAATGTGAGGAAATCTTTTTTCACGGAGAGAGTGGTGGATGTGTGGAACTGACTTCCTGGGGAGGTTGTTGGGGCTAAAACAATGGGGGAATTCAAACATGCATGGGACAGACACAAGGCAATCGTAGTGGAGGGTGGCAGGAAGCAGGCTGTTGGTTAACTAGAATCTGCAGCTTATCCAGTAGGTAGGGAAATGGGCAGACTGGGTGGGCCAAGTGGTCCTTATCTGCCATCAAAGTCTATGTTTCTATGTTTCTACTAGCAAAGAGCAGGGTTCATTTTGGATATTGATCCACATGAAGCACTTTTCAGCAGAGCCCAGAATGGATCATAGTGTAAAGTCCACCAGAGTAAGAACAAACAATAATAGAGGGGCCTAAAACAAAATCGTATGGAAACTGTCTCAAAAACCCCACCCAAGAAGGGCTCTATAAGGGAGGGGAGTGATGGAGTTAAAGGGAAAAAATGGGGCCCAGGGACTCCTCGAAAGGATCCTATTAAAAAACCCCACTGGTTATCATAATGCTGACATTACTGTCAAAGTGACCCTTTACCACCACGTATAAAAGGGAGTGAGTCCCACTGTCAGGCCTGAGAACCAATTCAGGGGTTTTGTTGTAGTTGTGACTGAACATGTTCGGCCTGGGAGCCCCTCCTAGGATCCATTTTACCCCTACCTTTGTCTGTGGAGTACTGCATATGCTGTGGGTCAGTCTGGTCCTGAGGAAGAAGTCTGCTGCCCGATGCCGCACCCTTATCTCCCCTTCCCACCAGCTTAACAGAAGGGAAAAGTTTCTCTTTAGTTGTGCTTCTGAAAGTGGTTTTATAAGTATCAACCTTTTTCAGGTAAGCCTCAGTTTGCTCACCAAAGAGTGCATTGTTTTCCACCCAGAAATCCATGACCCTGTCGTAGGTATCCAGAGTCAGGTTAGTTGTCCTGAGTCAGGTGAATCTCTTGAGGGCTACTGAACCAGTTATCAATCTAGCAGCAGTGTCATTGGTATCAGCTGCCATTTGAAATTGGAATTTTGAAGCCTCTAAGCCCAGTCTGGTAACTTCAACCAGGTCTGTCCCTACGTTAGAAGGATTCTTTTGCAAAGTTTCCAGTACTGACTGCCACAGGGTCTTTTGGTACTGGGCAGCGTATGCCTAGTAACTGGCCTGTCTGACTGTCAGTGAAGCAGACAGGTAGCCCTTTTTTACCATAGCATCCATTTTCCTTGAATCCTTCTCAGAAGGGTGCGAGGATAGAGGTACCTTAGCATATTCACATGCTGACTGTTGAACAACACCTTGGTGCTCAGGGTGAGTGAATAGAAACTCATCCCCTGTCCTGACAAACTGATACTTTTTGTCACTCTTTTTGTCAACAGGAGGAACAGTATTTGGTGCTTGTAACATAGTCATAATGTCCTTCTTAAAGAACTTACAAAGGTGAAGTAAGAGCTTTTTAGTGGGCGTCAGCCCCATTAATTCCATATATTCAGCTTCCTCCTCATCTTGCACCTCCCCAGTGGTGACAAGACCCAGGGATTCAATAATTTTCCTCACAAATGCAAAGAGAGAGGAATTATCCTCAGAAGTTCTGGGGTGTGAACTGAACTCCTGTTCAGGAGAAACTTTGGGTTTGTTTCCCCCTTCTGCCTCAACCTCTTCCAGTTCTCCACACTCCAAATGTCCCAGGAGTGGAGGGGTAATAGAGGCAGATGGTTTCCCTGGTAGAGCCTGAACAGGTGGCTGAGGGGATATCAAGCCCTGCAAAACCTGAAGCACTTGTAGAGCCTGTGCTAAGTTAACAGGCAAAGACAAAGAAGCAGGCACTTGAGGGGTCCCTTGCTGCTTTCCAGCAGCCTCAGTGTGCTTAGTTTTTCTCAACTTTTTGGCAGGCACTGGAGAGTTAGCTGGTTCAATGCCATTTTTACTAGAGCCCTCATCCAGTTTAGGGGTGGTGCAAGAGGCTCTAGCAGTTTCAGCCATATTTTTAAAGGGAATGAACTGGTCAGAGCCCATGGCACCGTTTTCAAGTCTTTTTATAGCCTTTCCCAACATTTTTTGAGCATGTTTGGGGGAAAGGACTTGCAAATGTCACAATCCGTAGAGAGATGTTCTTGTCCATGGCAGACAACACAAAGGTCATGGTTGTCTGCTTTGACAAATACCTCCACACATTTTAAACAATTTTTGAACTCTGGGGGTCCTGTTTTCCTTTTAGGCTTTTTTGACATTTTAAGAGAGCTAGAGAAAACAGGAACCACAAACTGTTAATTAAATTTGAAGGTTGTGGTCAGTTCAGGAACTGAGAAAAAATTCAAAACTTCACGGTTGTGATCAGTTCAGTAACTGGGAACTGGAGAAAAAGAACCAATAACTTGGTTCAAAATTAGCATTTTTTAATAGAAAAACACTGAAAAAGCAAGCAGAACAGCAAAAAGGGTTCCGATTAAAATAAACAACCCTCGGTCCCCCACCCCAGTTTAAAGTAAACTGAAAGGAACCAATAAACTAATATACACTAACAAAGAAAAGTTTAAAACTAAAAAACAATAAACTAGGCAGCAATTGAAAATAAATAAATAATACTTACATTTTTCTAGGAAATAACACGTCAGGAATTACTGAGAGGGAGAGGAAACTCCAGGGCATCTTGACTTGAAGATGGAGAGAAAAGAATCTGAGGAGTTAGAACATAGGCAGTTAGCTGAGCAGATTTTGAACAATGGCACCTGGCAAATGTTCCATGATTTGCATATAGTTCCATTCTCTCCTGGGTGGTGTTGTCTTAAAGGGACACTGTAGAAATGAATAATATTAGTGGATTCCTGGGGTAAGAATGTATTAATATATTATTGATTGAGAGCGATCAATAATATATATATATTTTTTAAAACTGGTCCTGGAACTTGCCCATTCCCAGGGCATCTGCGCATGTGTTGCTCTTCAGAGAATAAGAGTGCCTTACATGCAGGGGAAAGGAGCACTTCCACTGGTTGGGAGCATTCTTTTAACCTATAATATACATGTCACCTGTCACGTTCAGAAGGAGTGATCATAAAAAGGCTATGTTGAAAATCTGAAGTCAAAATGTGAAAAAAAACATCAAATTATGAAGAAATGTTGACTTGTTCCAAAGTTTACGCATAACTTTATTTTTGCAAATTTTGGCCCCTAATGTTCAACATACCCCTTGTGTTACCCCACCTCCTGAACATGACAGGTGTCATTTTTGAAATCCCCTCTGAAATTTGCTTTCACAGTCACACTGCAAAATAATCTATGGGATTTAAAAAAATTCACTTGTCTTAATCATAATCATATAATGTATAAAAATGCTCACAGTCTGGGAAACAAGATCCCAGTCCTGCAGGCAATAATGACAGAGGCTAAACTGGACATAATAGCCATTAACAAGACATGATTTACCAGTAACTACACTTGGCAGACTTCAGTACCTGGCTATGTACTGTTCAGAAGAGACCATGGTGCAAAAAGGAGGGGGTGGAGTGGCCCTTTATGTCAATGAAAATATCAAAGCTACAGAAATTCAGAATACACACAAGGAGCCAGACGAACTGTGGGTCACCCTGGAAACAGGAAATGAGACAGCCATATGAACTGGGGCTGTGTACAGGCCTCCAGACCAGGGGGAGGACATTGACATGTTACTGTTAGAAGATATACAAAACATAACTGCTAAAGGGGAGGTTCTGATAATGGGAGACTTCAACATGCCAGATACAGGTTGTCAATACCAGCAGGGATATCTGCCAGAACTAGACACATGGTGGATTCCCTGCTGGGGGAGGGCCTCAAACAACTGGTACAACAACCCACTAGAGACAGGGCTATCCTAGATCTAGTACTGACTAACAGGGAAAGAATCACAGATCTCCAGGTAGAAGGTCACCTCGGGGCCAGTGACCATCACATTGTATGGTTCAATTTGGCCACTAGAACAAAATCATCCCATTCCAAGGCAAAAATATGGGACTTCAGAGGAGCTAACTTTGATAAGATGGCCAACAGAGTTAAGCTAGCCCTGGCAAAAAGAAATACAGGTGAGGGGGTACAGGCAAAATGGACAAGCATTAAAGATGCAATACTTGAAGCAACATCCCATTGTGTTAGTGAGAAAAGGAAATGCGAAAGAAGAAGGAAACCACTTTGGTTTTCAAACACAGTAGCAGAAAATGTCAGAGGCAAAAGGCTGGCCTTCAGGAAATATAAGGGAGCGCAGCGGGATGAAGATAGGGAGGCATACCAAACTTCTCTAAGGGAAGCAGGGAAGCCAGTAAGGCAGGCAAAGGACCAAACTGAGGAAACACTAGCACGAACAGTAAAAGAAGGTGACAAGACTTTCTATAGATACATTAGTGAAAGGAGACAGTCCAGCAGGGGTTTTGCTAAGATCAAAGGGGATAAGGGGGTATGTGAGGAGGAGGACCATGTAAAAGCATCTATCCTAAATAGATACTTCTGCTTAATATTTACTGAAGAGAAGGTAGGGCAGGGCCGAGAGGTCTGCACCATGGACACAGGGCGGAGGGAGGTGTGCACTAGTCTCATCACAAAAGAAAGGGTCCTACAAGAGCTCGATAAGCTCAGGGTGGACAAGACAATGGGACCTGGTGGCATACATCCCAGGGTTCTAAAGGAGCTAAGGGTGGAACTAGCAGAGCCATTATCAGAACTGTTTAGTGAGTCTCAGAGTACAGGAGAGGTCCCAGAAGACTGGAGAAGGGCTCATGTGATCCCACTTCACAAGAGTGGTAGCAGAGAGGAGGCAGGGAACTACAGACCAGTCAGTCTTACCTCAGCAGTGGGCAAGATTATGGAGACACTCCTTAAGGAAAGGATAGTGCAACACCTGGAATCCATAGGAGCACAGGATCCAAGACAGCATGGGTTTACAAAAAGGAAAGTCCTGTCAAACTAATCTCATAGATTTCTTTGACTGAGTAACCAGAGTGGTGGACCAAGTGAGAGCAGTTGATGTTGCCTACCTTGACTTCAGCAAAGCTTTCAATACTGTTCCACATAGAAGATTGATTAATAAGCTGGTTAGGCTTGAGGTGGGTCAGACATTAGTCAACTGGGAGGCAAACTGGTTGACAGGCAGAAAACAGAGAGTGGTGGTAAATGGTATATAGTCAGGAGAGATGCAAGTCACAAGTGAGGTACCTCAGGGATCAGTCCTGGGACCAGTCCTCTTCAATATCTTCATCAGTGACATTGCAGATGGACTGGAGGGTAAGGTTTGTCTGTTTGCAGATGACACCAAGATCTGCAACAGAGTAGATGATCCAGATGGTGTGGGCAGAATGAGAAGAGATCTGGATAAGCTAGCAAAATGGTCGGAAGAGTGGCAATTGGGGTTTAATGCAAAGAAGTGCAAGATCATCCACATAGGGAAGAGAAGCCCTGAAGCCACCTATAAGCTGGGAGGGGAGTTGCTGGCAGTCACAAGGGAAGAAAGAGACTTGGTGTCATCATCACTGATGACCTGAAATCATCCAAGCAGACCTCTAAAACTGTAGGTAAGGCTAGAGGGATATCGGGGTGTATTAGTAGGGGTATCACAAGTTGGAAGAGGGAGGTAATAATCCCTCTTTACAAGACACTGGTTAGGCCCCATCTGGAGTACTGCATGCAGTACTGGAGGCCACACCTTCACAAGGACATTAACCAAATTGAGGCAGTCCAGAGAAGGGCAACCAAAATGGTGCAGGTACTGCATCAGAAAACACATGAGGTATGTATACCCTACAGCAAAGGAGGGAGAGAGGTGATATGATTGAAACATTCAAATAGCTTAAGGGCATTAGCAAGGTGAAAGAGTCTAACATGTTTCAATATAAGAAAAATAGCAGGACAAGAGGACACAGCAGGAGATTAGAGGGAGGCCGATTAAGGGGTAATGTGAGGAAGTTCTTTTTCACAGAAAGGGTGGTGGATGCATGGAATGGCCTACTGTACCTCAAGAAGTGGTGGGTATGAATACAGTGCAGGGTTTCAAACAGGCATGGGATAGGCATAAGGGAGCAATACAGATGAGTATGAATAGATAGGCCATTGACAGAGCAAAGGCCTATGGCACATTCATAAGCTAGAAAAAGAAATGGGCAGACTGGATGGGCCTTGTGGTCCTTATCTGCCATCAGCTTCTATGTTTCTATGTTTCTATAATGTCAGGTTATAAAAAGAATGTCGGACATTTGGGGTCAAAATGTGGGAGCACTGAAAGTCAGAAATTGCTCTCAGCTAGCCTATCCTGGGTAAATACAGTTTAAAATGTGTAAAAGCAGGACACCACTAAAAATGAGATACTGCATCTCAGCTGGTCTATCCTGGGTAAATACAGTATATAGTAAAATGTGTATGAGCCAAGACCCAGTGCAACAGCAATGCAAGTGGCAAACATTTGGCATTGACAAATGCTTGTCTCCTAAGAGATGTGGTGTTCGGAATGGTCACACTAATTACATCAAGTCTGCAGAAGAGAAATTATATGACTGGTTAAGCAAAATAGTGACAAACTATACTAGTTTCCTATTGAACAACCCATAATTACCCTAGAATGGGAGGTTTGGAAAAGTAGTTGTAATCATACATCCCATCCCTTAGAAGAGGTACAGTTGTTATGATGAGTAACCCTTTCTCTAACATTGAGAATGTAATACATATATATATTGTCACACTAATTGCAGACTCCTAGAACCTGGGAGGAAGGGTCTAGAACATTACTTTGTAAATAGGTTTTCAGGTGTTAAATAAGCTGAAAAAACTGATTAGTAATTTTGCAAGCTAAAGAGCTAATCATCTGTGAAAATGCATAGCACTTTGCACAAAATGGTTAGCAAATTTTTAAATTATATGTATATGTGTATATATATATATATATATATATATATATATATACACACACACACTGTAACTTTATTAATTTTGTCTACTGTGCTGTGGACGCATTGTAAAAATGGGTAGCAGTTTACTACTATTCTTTTCTGGAGACAGTTTGCATAACCCCCTATTTTGCGTAGCATTTTGCTATGCTGTACCAGCTTTTTAATACACTGAGTTTTGAAGCACATACATTCCAAATCTTGATATTGCTTGAATGACTAGGCAGTAAGGGGATACTTTATAAACATCTTTGTAGAAGTCTAATTAGCAGCTTTAGGTAGGTAAGTAAATAAAAACGTATTTCTTAAGGGCCTTTCAAGTACCAAGGCGCTATACAATAAAATAAACATTCAATATAACAAATCATAACAGTAAAATTCTAAAAACCATCAGAAAAAACCTGATAAAACAAATAAGTTTTAAGCTCCGATTTAAAACTCGAGACGGTCAGGCATTCCCTCAACCGACGAGGTAGAGAATTCCACAGTGTAGGGGAAGCATGAGAAAAAGCACATGCCCCAGATGTTTTTAACCGAACCCTGGAAATCTCTAACTATCCCTCATCGGCAGATCAGAGTGAGTGGGAGGGACAGGAGGGAGTAAGGAGCTCTTGCAGATAGTGGGGTCCCTGTTCATGTAGGGCTTTGTAGGTCAGTAAAACAACTTTAAAGGTGATCTGCCACTGTACCGGCAGCCAGTGTAGTTCACGCAGCACAGGTGTAATATGACTAGACCTAGATGTACCAGTCAATAGCCTGGCCACCGCATTCTGCACTAGCTGAAAATGATGGATATCAACCCCCAGAATCCCTAGGTAGAGGGCATTGCAGTAATCAAGGTCGGTGGCTACGAAGGCGTGGACCAATGTAGGAAGGTTAGCCGGAGGAACCAGGTGTTTCACCTGGGCGATATTCCTTAGATGGTAAAAGGAAGATTTGACAACAGCAGACACCTGTAATTTCAGGGTCAAACCACTGTTGAAAATAATGCCCAGGTTATGCACCCAGTCTGAGGTCATGAGCTGGACACTGTCAAGCCATAAGCCTTAAGGGTGCCCTGCCCCAAAACCCGCCTCCGGATGACCCAGGTCCACAACCAACATGTTGGTCTTATCCGGATTTAACCTCAATCAGCTAGTGCTCATCCTACTCCTGATCTCGGCTAGGCAGTTGTTAAGCACAGAGACTGCATCATCCTGTCCAGGAATAAAGTACAAATACAGTTGGTATCATTTGCATAACAGTGAATACCCAAACTGTATCACCTAATGATATCTCCTAATGGCAGCATATACACTGCAAACAACATAACTGCCAATATAGAGCCCTGCAGCACCCCACAGGACAGGGGGAGGACATCAGAGGAATAAATTCCAGTGACAACCCTCTGTGACCTGCCTGTGAGGAAAGATCGAAACCAACTTAGGACTGTTGCAGACAGTCCACAAAGAAGCCACAAGCACTCCAAAAGCACACCATGGTCTACAGGTTCAAATGCCACCGACAGATCAAGAAGGACTAAGACAGTACAAGCCTTTCAATCTCTAGCAATTAGGAGATCATTTAAGACTCGAACAAGGGTGGTCTTGGTGCTATGTCTTTTCCTAAACCCAGACTGGAGAGCATCACAGACACTGTGGGTTGTAAGATGGTCATCCAGCTGCAATGCAACCACCTTCTCAATAACCTTACCCACAAAGGGTAGATTAGAGACAGATCTGTAGTTAGCCAGACAGTCTGTGTCCAAAGAAGGTTTTTTTTAAGGAGTTGTCAAATGATCGCCTCCTTGAGAGGATCAGGAAAGGCCCCCTTCTCCAAGGAACTCCAGACAATTTCAGCAAGGATCTGACAGATAACATCTATGCAATCTACCAATAGTGACGTAGGGCCTGGACCCAAAGTACAGCTGGTTGGTCACAAAGTCTGGAGAATCCTCACAGTGTCCCTGAATTTTGGCTGGGTAAAGTCAGACCAGGCAGTACAGGCACTTGCCACCTCCTGCCAATCTCCGCAATCCCTCATAAAGAGAGCTGGGCCGATACCCGACCTGATGCTGACAACCTAATCTGCAAAAAATCGAGTGAGCTCATCGCACTTTATTTGTGAAAAATCTCTTCCAAACTGAAGACAGACTGGATTACACAGTCTGTCCACAGTCCGGAAGAGCTGTGCCAGTTGATTCTGTGGAGCAGCCATCTCCCCAGACAGGAATTCTGCCTTCTTACGGGTGATTGCTGATTGATAGCCCTTATAATGTTCTATTAATTTAAGCCTGTCAGCATCAAGGCCAGATTTCCACCAAGCTCTCTCTAGCCTTCGACCCACTCTTCTCAGCTCCTTCATGGATCCATCAAACCAAGGGGTCTTTGGGTGCAGAGTGAGTGGGCAAACATGAACAGGAGCAACTGAGTCTAGGGCATCTCCCACCACCTTATTATAGGCCAGTACAAGACCCCCTGGACTCATGCATTCGCTTGATAAACCCGATAGGTCCAGCACCACTGATAGGCCCTCTGGGGTAACTCCCCTTAATGGGCGATACTGGGCCATCTCCATAAGGGCAGGCCTATTTGGGGGTGCCCTGAAACTGAACCTTCTGGTGTGATGATCTGACCAAGCATCTGGTTCCACCCCCAAATCCTTGGCCTCTATCCCCAGGAGGAACACAAGATCCAGAGGGTGACCCCCTATATGGGTAGCAGAGGTAACCACCTGTGTAAGGCCCAGCATAGTAATAAGCTGGAGGAGATTATTTCCAAATTGTGAGAGTTCATCATCAACCCAGCCATTAATGTCACCCAGAATTAACCATCTGGGCTACTCCAAGGTCACATCGACAATGAAGTCCACAAACTCCTTCAGGAATTCTCCCCCATCACTGGGTGGACAGTAGATGAGGAGTATCCTGAACCCTACTCCTGCTCCCATGATACACTCAAGGGATCAAGTGCACCCCACTGGTACATCCACAAGGCCCAGTCCCATTTTAAACATAATGGCTACACCCCCGCCCCTACGATCCAGTCTCAAGTGGTGTATTACCGAGAACCAAGCTGGAACAGCAGATGCCAAAATAGGGCCTGCACTCTCGTCCAGCCAGGTCTCGTTGATACATGCAGATCAGATGTTCCAACAAGATCAGCTATACTAGCCATCTTGTTCCTAATTGATCTGGCATTGCACAACACCACCCGAGTTGGATGGGTCATCGAGGAAGATCCTGGAACCTGCCCACTATCTGTGGAGCCCTTGGGTTTGGGAACCAGACAGGGGACACACCTTTTGTGACCCCATTTCACCCCAGGGCATCTCCTAGTCTCTACGACCTCTATCTGTCCACCCCTCTCCATTCTCCCACCATGCCCAGATCGCACCACTTTGAGTCAACTTTTGACTAACCCCAAGGCTTGCCAATTTTTGTAAACCTCAGCTGATAATGGGGGACAGTCAAAAGGGTGTAAATCCCTGAGCATGGTGGGAGAATAATGCCTGACCATCTTAAAACCCTCCCAACACATTTCAAATACAAAAAAACCCAGAGACTTTGTGAAAATAAATGCAAACACCTTCAGCAAGGTGCCTCTCACATGACCCCAACAAAGATCCAAACAACCACAACACTCCCTACAGTCACCACTCAAATCTCCACTCAGTTCATACACAAAAGCCAAATATCTGTCCCCCCAACATAAACAATGTGAACCCGACCCCCCCAAACATTAAAATATAAAACAAATGTAAAATAACAGTTCAAACTTAAGTCCTATAAAACTTCCAGTTCATTAACAATCCACATTGAGAAGTCCTCCCACAACCCCTGAATTGTAGAAACCTAATTCAGTCTCAGTGTAAATAATCCGACATTCGTCCAAACCAAACAGCTCTAAATGTTAAATAAATAGGCAAGGCAAGCTCACACCTGCCCTGGCCAATGATGTCAAAGCCCTCAATCTCAAACTCTGCTCTCACCAAGAGTTTGAGATATAAGCAAACAGTAAAAGAAAAAAATAAATCAAACCAGTGGGTCCAGGCAATGTATCCAAGAATTTTGTAGATTTGCACAACTGTTAGTGTTGAATAAAGTCTCGTATTTAGGAATGCTGTCCACATAGGTGCCAGCAGCATAAAGGGTTAAACGACCACCTTTAGAGGAGTCACTGTACCCGGTCAGGACAGCAGCAACAGCCCCCGGCCCACCATCCATTCACCAGCAGATCCTGCTGGGAGGCCTAGGAGGCACTGGCCATGTATGTCTGCCCTCCAGTGGACCCAAGATCAGTGTCACCTGCCGCAGACCCAGCCAGCAACAGTGAGCTCCCTAGTAAAGACATCCCAAAATTCCCTCAGCTGGTCTCCTACCTGAACTTCAGTTCAGTAGACAATAATCGGTTCCACCAGTTCCAAAGATAATCCAATAATAGCAAGGCTTCAGGACAGCTTCAACTGCAAAAACTCCTCTGCTGTCCATCCAGGCTTCCCAGCTTCAGAGAGCCTCATTTTCTAGGGGGACTACCTTATCCCTGTAGAACACTAAGTAGCTGGGATCTGCGCTGACTGCTTGTAACTTACTGATCCTTCAAGCAAATGTAATGGCTACATCGAATAATGGTTTCCAAGTGAAATACTTTAATTTAGAGCTTGCTTCAGAGAGGTACCTCCAGCAGTAGGAAATCTCTTGCCACTCAAACAGCTGTCCCTGAGTGGAATCAGCCCTTATTCCTTTTGGGGAGATTTCTCTGTTTTAGAGTAATAGGGATTAACACATGCCACAATACACCTACAGATAATCTTTGTAGTGGTAGTTGTAGTAGTACTAGTAGTGATAATCATCGTTTATTTATACAAAGCACTCTTCCAAGCTTGGAACACTTTTACCAAACAGTATATGCAAAATGTTGGATGCTGGATGTCCTTTGATACCCTCCCAACAAGGGTAAATAGTTGCTCATTAGAATTTCTTACATATTCAGTCTTGTTCTTGTAAAAGTGTAATACTCTTCTTGTATCAAAAATGTGTGGCTTCTCTTTTTTCTTATGTGCATGTGAGCTGGGAAAATAAACAGGTAGAGTTATGATTTGTTTCAGATGAAACCATGCAGTCACTTGAGGCACAAATTGTAAATGTTCTAGGGGACTACCTTATCCCTGTAGAACATCAAGTAGCTGGGATCTGTGCTGATTGCTTGTAACTTACTGATCCTTCAAGCAGATGTAATGGCTACATGGAATAACGGTTTCTAAGTGAAATACTTTAATTCAGAGTTTGCCATTGATTCAGCAGCTCAATGAGAAAGAAATTTAGGTCATGTGCAGGAAATGGATCCCTGGAGATGGATCAGAGTGATTCAGACTCTTAAAGGGTCTTCTAAACACTGGGTGAGAAGCTGATGACCTTGAACTGGTGTTTGACCTATTTATTTTTATTTTATTTATTTTAGTCTTTGGTAACCAGGTAAGGCCCATTAGGCACAAGTGCATGTTTTCAGGGGCAACCTGGGAGCACTGGGCAGTTAAGTGACTTGCCAGAGTCACACAGTATACAAGTGGAGGTTGTGAGAATCAAACACAGCTCTGGTCTGCTGGATGTACCACACTCATTCACAGCTCATTACTCTAACATCTAGGCTATACTGCCAGACCTGTAAACTGAAATAGCAGCCAGATGCTCCTTTAGGGCCAATAGTCTGCTAGGTTTTGATTTTAAGTCTCAGCAGGGCTGGCTTTATGGACAAGTGAACTAAGCAACTGGCAAGGTCACCAGCTGTGTGTGTGTGTGGGGGGAGGGTGGAAGAATCAATGACTACTTGCTTTTGGCTATAACACACCATCTCATTTGTGTTCCATTGGCTCTATCTTCTTATCGGGAAGAACACACTGTTCCAACCACTTCTCCCTGATAGAAACCCAGCTACTGTAAGCAGATAAAGGCCTTATGGTCCATCCAGCCTGTCCTCAGTGTGAGCACAATGACTGGACCACTGCCAATATATAAGAACTTGTTGGGGGGGGGCAACAACAAGTTTGCCTGGAGGCATCCCAGGCCCTAAGGCCAGTCTTGAGTTTAAAAGGTATTATAAAAGTAAAACAACATCTGCATTGTCTGGATTCACTTCTTAGATCCATTTTTTAACCAATTAGAGAACCTTTTCCACGTTGACCAATATCTTTCCTTGTGGAAGTTTTCCTAGCTACCTTTTTTTTTATTTAAATTTTTTATTAAAGCAGACGTCAGTAGTATTCATAGACATGAGTCTGAGACCCAAGCATTAAAAGTATACAGTGTTATGTAAATATCCACAGTTGTTCCAGTAAGTTCATTCTAAATAAGGACTACAGCCACTGCCAGCAGTTGACGGTTACTGAGTAAGCTCCTAAAATACAGTTCAAAGGTTCATTCCAATGAGGTCTCCTTCTGTAGAAAAATCCATTATTTGATCATGCTCAGTTCACACCAGCATGTAAAGATTTCCACCTGGTCATAAAAAAAGCTAAGACACAAATTAATCATCCTCAGTCATAATGCTGTATATTTCTTGCACGGATGGATATAGTTTATATTGTGGTTTTATATTGTTTATTGTAGATTTGTTTATTGTATTTATTGAACATGCAGTTTGAGCCCTGAAGGGGGCTTTGCAATATTCTAACAAATAAACAAACAAACAAATAATGTATACCACCCACCCTTGCCACCTGGACTGGAATTGAGTATTTTGATTTCTGACAGAATGGTGATTTTTTTTTCATAGAGTAAATACATCTCACTAGGTCTCTCCACTATGCTAAAACTGGAGATGCCTGCTGCATCCACAGTCTAGTGAAGGCTTTCTGGGCCACAAGGAGGTAAACAGGGGCCAAAGCAGAACAGACCAACCATGTGGAGTAATTTATAGTATCACCATGGAACTAGATACTAACCTTAGGTCCAGGGATAGAGCATAAACTGGTCCCCTAGAGTCCTCCACTACTCAGTGAGGACTGGACAACTCCAAAATGCATGGCCTTGGTTGGCATCTGGTTGGCTACAATTCTTCCTACAGGCACCATACCTCTGAGGGAGAAATTCAGCTGGAACAGCTGAAGTAGGAAAGAAATGGGTCATGCACTTCCAGCAAACTCCCTCCAGGCTGTTGAAGATGTGATTTTAGGTGCAGCCAGAGCAAATTTGGTAAAAAAGGCATAATTATATGCAGTGGTCCAGATAATGTTTAGGACTGGAATGTATTTACTGTTAACTTCATCCACCCGGTAGTATTTTCACCTGAATGGTAGCAATATTATCCATTAACCTGTCTCAGATGCCCCCATACCACACCACACCACCTGTAAACAAAGTTTCAAACTTACTGAGTGTTTGCAGTCACCAATTCTCTTTGTAAGATACTGCTGTGATATTTTCACATACTTCCCTACTTACTACAATGTAGTGCTGTGACCCTATTTTCAAAACAAAAATTAGTGTTGCAACTGCCCTTCTGGCCAGCAGTTTAGACACTTCTCTTAAGTAGCTGGCAGTTTCTAAGATCACAATACCAGCATTCTACTGAATTATTTTTTAACAGTAGTATGAAAAGGAAAGGTGAAAATCCACTTGTTTCACTGCACTAACAAATACTTTATTATAAAAGTAGAAAGTAATTACTAACACAGCAAAATACAATAAATAATATAATTTTCTATTTATTAGAAGTAAACACCTGCTCATTAAGAGCCCAGTTTATTTCAATGAGAAAGTAAATATATTTTCCTTTTTCAAAAGAAGTTAAAATCTTATTTCATCAACAAACTTTGTCTTCCATATGTTTGCACTATAGTGCTCTATCTGTATGATTTTTCGTTTTTGAATACAATAATTGGCTTCTCTTTACTTCTTTCCAAGTAAAATCTGGTTATGAAGAAAATGTCACCTGCTAAATTATAACAAAGGATCACGTTCTAAAGAATCACATATTCCTATTAAATATATAATATTTCAGTGGCAGGAAGTGTTATTGCTCCATAAAAATCTATAAACAGAATTGTAGTTTCTCTTTGAAATACACTGCCAGCACTGTCAGCAAATATTTTATGACATCATCACACAGTGATTCCATTGGATGTTTTTTTCACTAGCAGTTGGCAAAATACAAATAAAGTGAAGAAAAGTAAGTAAAGAAATAAATAAAAGCAAACTGAATGACTTCAGAGGAATCTAAAGGCCCCCCACCTTCATTCTTTAAAATATGCACCCTTACTAAGCACTTGCTCTTTAATAGGTGTGTCTGTGTTCAAGAGGATAAGGTCGATATCATCTACATACAGTACAGCTTTATATTCCACTCCTCTCAGGGTATCCCCTCAAGCCCCATATTGTTACAGATCACTGTTGCTAGTGGCTCAATATACAAAGCAAAGAGTAGGGGAGAGAGGCAACACCTCTGCTGAATTCCCTTGGACAAAGCTATCAGTGGAGTCAGAGTGCCACTGACTCTGCCATATGCCTATGTATGCTTTTCCTAGCTACTTTTCGATACTTCTAAAATCCAGCTAGATAAAATAGCTCTGCATATTCTAGCTTTTTAGGTACTAAGCTTTTAGGAGCAGTGACTTCAGATCTGGGTAATATCTATTTATTTTTTATTAACAGGGTAGGGTGCACTAGACAAACATTTGCCTATTTTGGGGCACAGCCTGTGACAGTACAACAAATGAACAATACAGTGTATGGCAGTGTTGACTTTAGAATAACATTACAACAAGCAATACAACAAGGTATAGTATAAGCAGATCCTGAGCGGCTCGCCACTATGAGACTTAGCGGATGCTTCAATCTTTGATTTAAGGAGTGCCGTGGCTGTCTGACCCAATCTGGAGTTGTTAAGACCAGGATTGCCTGCCTCTTCTACAGCTTCATAAGAGCTTTTCTTCACAGGAAAGGGGGAGAGGGAACATAGAGGAACTGGTTCATCCAAGGCAAGATGAGAACATTCTTAAGGTCTATTCCCAGTAATGGGGTCTGAAACAAAAGAAAGGTAATTTTCTAGTTTCATGTGATGTAAACAGATCTACATCTGGGACTCCCACATCATTTGAAGATGCAGTAGTAGTAGTAGTAGTAGTAATAATATATTGTATTGGTACTGTAAATTTTCCTATGAATAAGGATTTCCCAATTGAGCAGAGCTCCTTTCCAATGTGGTCCTTGTTACAAAGGGTTACGAAATAAAAAAAAACAAGTTGCTTACAGAAAGATGATATATAATGTACATTTCAAACATCATTAACATATAACAATCATTTATACCAGGTAATAAAAAAGTATACACCTTCAAAGTGATTTGTTCACAAATGCAAAAGGACTTATGATTTTAAATTCTTATATTAAGTTAAAATTCTGAAAAGTATAAAAGGACTACCTGTACATAGTGCAGACTAAAAAAGAATATTTAACCTATATCACGACTGGGATAGCAAGCAGGGGTCCTTATTTGTACAGCTTGATCCCTTACCAGGAAAGAAAGGGACTTTAAGGATCAGAGTACAGCTGTTACCTTAAAAACATTGAGATACTACAACTTTTCTGCTGGAGACCATAGTACATTAACACAGTTCTATTTTAAATTCCCACCCAACCGCAGGAGAGAGAGAGTCATCTGTAATGAGTGCTAATGACTGCTGTGGTTGCAGGAAAGGGGGACACCTGCCATCAAGGGATCTAACCCATGTCACCAGTTTTAGGTTTACAGCAACTCTGACTGCAATTGTACATTTTGGGTTACTGGGGCAACTGTCTGACCTCAGTTTTTATTTAGGTACTATAAAGTTTCCCTGATTTGCAGTCTGACCCATACTGTGGTTGAAGACATGAGGACCAGAAACAAGGCTGCATACTGAATCAGAGATTGAGCTCAGTTCTGTTTGGTTCTGCTTTGATGGACTGCAGAACCTGAGTAGGCTCTAGCTTTGATTAATTTAGGTTTGGGATAAAGCTTAGTTATGTCATCAGCAATGCTGTCTGGTCCAGAACTGACTGTGCCTGTTCTGATTTTTCGGCGCACTGAGAGGTAATCTAGATAAGGTAAGGTAAGGTAAGGTAAAATTTATTTAAAAATGCCCATTCCTGGAGGCTCTGGGTGCTGTACAGATAAATAAACACATGTGCAAAAATACAGCAATAAAAGAACATAGAAAATAATTATAAAAATATGTATATTTCATAAAAACTTTAAATAACTTGACAAATCATCAACTACTCTACTCAAATCAGAGCTCACAAATCAATAACTTAATCTAAAAATACCTGGGTGAATAGGAGGTTCTTAAGGCAGGCCTTGAATACCTCCAAAGTGGGGGGCCCCCTTAACCCCGGAGGGGAGCGAGTTTCACAGGACGGGGGCAGCGATACTAAATGCCCTATCACCAGCCAATTTCAGATAAGGTAGATGGTCACTCCTTGTCTGCAAAGTACTACTGCTACCACAGAAAGTCATTTCTATAAACCCCCCACTCATGGGGCTGATAACAGCCCAAATGACATTGCTGTAAACTGGAACTGGGAAAGGCCTTTCTGAACATTAGGTATTTTCTTTTACTGCATTTGATAGGGATGTGAAAATATGCATCACTCAAGTCCAGCACACAAAGTCTATCCCCTTTTTGAGTTCACTTGCACATGAGCAAGGTACGGCCTGCTACTATACAGAATTTTAGAAGTGTGTCACTGCCAAGCCAATTACAGCTGAAACTGCAATGGGCATGGCAGTATACACTAATGACCAGGCACTCTGGTCATGACACTAGTTTTTCTTGCTGACGTGGCATGTTCTATGTTCTCTAGTTGAAAGAAATGAACTGCTCCAACAAGAGAGTGCTTCATTTCATTTTGTAGACTTAACTCCAAGCATGCGCCTTAGAGTTAACACCAGTTCACATGGCTGAGTTACAGTTATTGGTGGCTCCTGCCACCTGCCACACACTCTCTGTCTCCCTGGCCTGTCCTTGCTCTTCTGACCCCCCCACCAGCTTCCACATGAGCCACAGTGTGGCTTTACTTGTTGGCAGCTCCTGCCGCCCGCTGCACTCCTTCTCCCCAGTCCATCCTTGCTCCTCTGCCCCCCCAGCTTCCACATTAACTGCAGTTCAGCTTACCCTTCAGTGTGGGACACTGGGGAGCCCACTCCCAGTGTCCCAACATTTTCAGTAAAAAACCTGAAAAGAAGAAAACAGTCCCCTGACATCTTTTTTTTAACCTGTAAAAATCAAAACAGTTCCCTGTTGGCTTTACTTGGCAGCTTCTACCACCCATGGCACTCTCACTCCCTGGTCCATGCTTGCTCCTCCCCCTCGGCTTCCACATTAGCCGTGGTACATTTCACACTTCAGTGTAAATATGTTCATGGTTTATTATTGTGTATTGTTGGTTCTAAATGTTGTAGGCTCATTGTGTATTTTCTATTTACAGCAAAAACTACAATGTAGCTGGACAGTGGTCTTTAATCCACAATCTATAAGCATGTATTATGATGGAAGCTGTTTGATTGATATCTCATAATGTTAAAGGCATACACTCCCCAATAAAATGCATATGCCTATTGGGGAATTAAAAAGAATGGGAATGATATTATATATTTACAAGAAACACATCTCGGGGCAGAAGAACATCTAAAACTATGTAGGAACTGAGTGGCCCATGTGGAGGTGGCCCCCTCACCAAACCCCAGAAGAGCAGGAGTAGCAATACTGATTAAAAAGGGAATTCCCCCTTCAGAAAAAAACAGTAGATAAAGATAAGGAAGGATGCTACCTCAGAGTCACAGGAGAGTTAAGAGGAGAGCTCATACACTTTATAAACATTTATGCCCCCAATATTAATGTGGAGGCATTCATCACTGAGGTCCTTCACAAAGTTGCTTTGCCCCCCGGGAAGCTCCTGTTGGGAGGTGATTTTTTGTATTATCTATTTTTCCACCACTGTGCTCATTGGTCCTCCACTTCTTCAGGCTCTGACAAGTTCCCCCCAACCTCTTCTGTCCTTTCCTGGCACTCCTCTAGTCCCCAGATTGCAGCCGACTCCTGGTATATCTTGGTGTATCCCTTCACCTGGCGGGTCCCTCTCCTCCTAGGGGGAAGGCACCGAGGGGGGAGGATAGTCCCAGCACATCCTTCTAGGGCCTGGGGGTGCTGCTGGGGAACAGGAGGCACCAGGAAGGCACTGGAGGTCCCTAGGAACAGAGAGCCATCATCCGGAGGGCCAGTGAGCAATTTTCCTGGCTTTCTGTTGGGGGCAGCATAGTGACATCATGGCATATGCTGATGTCCGCTCTTCCCCCAGTTAGTATTGGGCTGTGCGTTCTGTGATACTCCCAGTCTCCACTAGGAGCCAGCAGGTGCCAGACCAGTCCCCTACCCTCCCCCTGGAGAAGAAGAGCTGTTCCTGGGATGCTCAATCCTTCTCCCCCTGGCTGGCCCTCCAGTGACTTGGGCTCATTCCCGAACCCAGGTCGCTGGCGTCGCAAGCAGAAATCCAACCACTGCGCCGGCGGGCCGGTTATGTGAGGTGATTTTAATATGGTTACTAACCTCAACTAGGACAGATCTACTAAGGAAGGGACTACTAATAAGAAAGCTACCCAAATACTGAATAACTTAACAGAAGTAATGGGACTGATTGACATCTGGCGGACACACCATCCTGGGAAAAAGGATTATATCTTTTTTTTTTGACTTCACAAAAAGCCTACTCAAGAATAGATCTTCTTCTCACCCAGCTACAATACAAGCACAACATTATTAAATCCAGAATATATGACTACACTCTGTCAGATCACACACCAGTATCTCTAGACCTTCAACTGGGGCCTTCAGAACATACCTCCCTCTGGAGACTTAACGTCTCCTCTCTAAATGATAAAGCTCTAATTAGCACACTAAAAGATAAAACACAAGAGATATATGACATAAATTTAAACCAAAAATGCTCTATCATTTCTATGTTGGTGGCTCTGAAAGCAGTAATCAGAAGGGACTTTACCAGCCACGCAGCTGCCCAAAAGAAACTAAGACACCTGACATATACTAGACTGATAAAAGAAAGAGGCGAATTTGAGGAGCTACGTAAACAAAAACTAACCTCTAAGAAAATCCTTAGAAAACTAACTGCACTTCGAGAAGAAGTTAACAAGATACAGAATGACAGAGCAGAGGGACTCCTTAGGTTTTCCTATCAGAAATAACTAGACACAGGGGCACACAGCGCAAATCCTGACATACAGGCTGTGAAAAGCACAAGCCTCAAAATGGGTATCTTGTATCACAAGCAAACACAACCTCTCCCTAATATGGACAAAACCCAAAAAAATGGCAGAACAGTTTTGTCAATTCTATTAAAGTCTTTATTCAGAAGAGAAGGACACAGAGACAGTAACTTGCCAAACAAAGCAATTTCTAACTAATTTAAACTACCAATGCTCTCAGCAAAAGCTCAACGAGAACTAAAGGCCCCAATCACAGAACAAGAAGTGATGGAGGCTATAAAATCCCTTCCCGCAGGCAAAACACCTGGTCCCGATGGATTCAGTCCAGAATTCTAAAAGAAATTGATCCACCCGCTCTCATGAATACTTACTTAGGTTTTTAATACGTGTGAAAGAGAAAAGACTACCCCATTGTGGAATGAAGTGGTTATAGTAGGCATACCAAAACCTAACAAGCCTAAAAGCACATGTGATAGTTATAGGCCAATCTCCCTTCTAAATCAAGACATGAAAATGTTAGCCAAAATTCTATCCCTTAGACTCCAAAAGCATATTGAACAAATAATTAATGAAGACCAGACAGGATTCATCCCACATAGACTACTAACAGATAACATTAGAAGATTACTCAGTGTGATGAGTTTTAGTAAAAACTCTAACATACCTCAGGTAGGGATCTTTCTAGATGCCGATAAGGCATTTGATCACCTAAAATGGAATTATTTGAAAACAGTAATGTGTCACTATGGACTGAGGGGGGCAACTTCCTAAAATGGGTTTCTCTTTGCTATGAAAACCCAACCACAAAGATCAGGGTTAATGGCACCATATCAGACCCACTTAGTATTAGTAGAGGCACAAGGCAAGGTTGTCCGCTGTCCCCCCTGCTTTTCGCCCTAAGCTTAGAACCACTGGCTGCTGCACATAGGGAATGCCAAGCAATTCAAGAATCCAAGTGGCAAAGAGGACCTGAAAAAAATCACTTTATGTGGGTGACATGTTGGTATATTTGTTGAATCCTAATACCTCTCTACCCTCTCTTCCTGAAACTATTAAAAGAATATGAATCAGTATCAGGTTTCAAGATAAATATGAATAAATCAGAAGCACTCTGGTTGAGTGGCACCCCTTCAACAGACACCTATCTAAGATGCCATTTAGATGGGTGACAGAAAAGGTGAGATATTTGGGTAACTGCATACCCAAAGATCTGAATAACTTACAGTATATTCATATAACTATCCACCCCTGCTCACCCAAATCTATACAGATCTCTGCCCTCTCTTTTACACATTGTATGGATGCAATCAAACAAAATATTCTGTATAGATGTCTCTTTCTGTTCATCACCCTCCCAATAGCAATCCCAAAGTTAGAATAGAAATGCCTGAAAAAAAAAAATCTCTGGATTTGTGTGGGCAGGATGGAAACCCAGAATTAAGTGGCCTACCTTATTAGCCAACAAAGAAAAAGGAAGGTGGGGACTACCCAACCTACCTCTCTATTACCTAGTGGCACAAGCACTACCAATACTTAAAATGATTGATTCGAACTGGGGAGATGGATGGGTTGGATTGGAGGAAAACACCCAACCCAGAATATTACTTAAGTATCTACCTTGGGGTGATATTACCACATAATGTTAAAGAAATTCAAAACATATGAACGAGGCACACCCTAGGGACCTGGTTCAAAGTATGACAATACTGAGAAAAACCTGAACCAGTATGGCAGTACATCCCTCTCGGGCACCTTCTGGGTTTCCCTACAGGGGTTTCAGATCCCTGTTTTGAGATATGGGAAACTTTAGGAGTGACAACACTGAGACATCTCACACAGCCAGGAGTAATATCAGACTATCAACCATTACAGCAATAATTTGGACTACCCTAATATGACTTTTATAGATGTCTCCAGTGCTGGCATTTTATGAACACCAAAGTGGGGACTGCTGCCTTGCTGAGTAATCCATTTCCAGGAATATCTCTATTCCATACAAAAGCACTGATATCGGACACTAAGCATCAGATATCTCAAGTTTACAAACTTTCAATGGAAGAAACTGATATGCTAAGTATCCAGCAAATGCAGGACAAATGGGTGAAGGAGACAAACATAGTATTGGAGGAAGCGCAATGGGAAAAGATATGGGAAAATATAAATAATACAACAACCACAGCAAATTGGAGACAGTTCTAGTGGAAGGTTTGTGCTAGATTTTTTTATGACACCTGTCATTACCAAACATTTTAGTAAACACTCACCCAACCTCTGCTGGAGGAGCTGCGGCCAGCAAGGCACATACCTTCATATATTCTGGAGCTGTGCTGAAATTCAATCTTTCTGGGGCAAAGTAATAGATAATATCAAGCAGATTTTGCCCTTATTACAGACCCTCAACTCTACTAATCTAGTACTGGGGCTCCCTCCCAAAGAAATTACATCAATGATGAATACACACTTATTTCTAACCTTGAAGGTGGCAGCTCTTAAAACAATCACCCAGAACTGGCTTACAAGCAAAATTCCCAGTATACAACAATGGCATGAAAACATTAATAACATTAAAGATGTGGAGCAATTACAGCCCGACTGAGATTCCAAATCGAGAAACATAACGCTATATGGCTGCCATACTTTTCTTATATAGAAACTAGAGGGGGTAAAACAGTGTTGGAACAACTTTTAGCCTGAACAGGGACAGTGGTGGTGCATGCTCTGCTGTAAACTATAGTATAAGAGTGTCTGGGTTTGGGGAGGGGGACATAAAAGGAAAACATATATAAAGGGTAAGTGTATCAGGTAAACAGTATAAGTAATCCCATCAAGACCTCCCAGTTAATAAAATAACATTCAGAACATAAGTAAACAATGAGCCAGTTCTTGTTGCATTTAATTTCTTTTTCCTTTATTACATTTTTTAATCACAAGTTATAATTTATTGTTAATAGTTTATTTGTTTTTAAAGTACAGACATAGGAAGAATGATATATAATTAACACAATGCAGTTGGACAGTTAATTTTCTCAAGATGAAGGTCCAATACATTCTGCCCACTCCCAAGAACTGAGAATTTGGTTAGCAGTACTCGTCTACTCGCCAGATCAGGACCTTCTCAGCAGGAAGATGGACGATATGAAAAGAGAGAAAAAACAAACAAACAATCTTAATTATGATTTATTGTGAAATCTGTATCAACTGCAGTAATGTGATATACTGTACTCATACTATGTTGCTTGAATCTTATTATGGAATCTTTCTTTTTTTTCCTTCTTCTATTGAAAAAACCCAAATAAAAAAGTTCAAAAAAAGAAAATTGAATTTTCTGCTGCATTTTTTTGGTAATTAAAAAAAAACCTAAAAGGTATTTATAAATGAAACACCACTCATTTGTAGATATTTTTGTGCTGAACAACTTTTGTGCTCAAAGTACCATGCTATCATCATTCATTTAAAAGTTATTTGCACTTGAATACAGTTAGTGGAGCTAGAATACATCTACACAGTTGGCATCCTCTCTCTTCATTGACCTCATCAAGGCAGCCATATTAGGATTCTCAGAGCAGGATTTCTGAATCAGGAGAGGCTGTGTTTAAAATTTTCAAATGCTATAAAACTGCATTTATCCTACTTTAACAAACTCAGTTTCAGTATAAACGTAAACAACATTCTCTCCTTTATGAGCCTATGGAATATTTAAAAAAATGTGTAAAAAGATGGCTTAATTATCCTTTAAGATTAGGAATTAAACATAGAAACATTGAATTTGATGGCAGAAAAGGACTGCTTGGCCCACCTAGTCTACCCGTTTCCTTACCTAATAGATAAGCTGCATATCTTAGTTAACCAATGGCCTACTTTGGACATATCAAGATAAAAAACATTTCCTAACCATGAGATTAGATTAGATTTTCCCCATGGCTTGTGAATTGAGCAGTTTTCAAACGTTCAGTTTAAATAGTCCTTTTCTTCTGGCAATACTGCTTTGCAATTTTTTTAGATTGTTCAATTTCAGAAAATTCGGTAGACAGAGAAAATCCCTGTCTTAATATCTCCAGGACACGCTTGTCACCTCCCACTAGAAAAAGGCTTGTGGTAACAGGGACCTATCAATCAGGGACTGGAATTAATCTGAGCAGCTGGAACCGAGAAAGACTGTTGTCTTGATCCCCCTCCTGCTTCTTCCTTTTGGAGCACCTCTGTGTGTACCACAATTATGCTGTACATACTGTTTGCTGTAGTGGGTCCTTCCCATACTTTCCATGGGTTCTGTAGAACTCTGTGGATTTCTCTTTCTGTGCTGTTACAGCTCCCTCCCTACTTGTAGAGGCAGCATTGTTACCAGCTGTGCCTTGTAGAGGGATAGGGTGCCTGTGTATCACCTACTGAGGGATAGTTGGTATGGAGGGAACATAGGGACTATAAAAAAGCTCTCCATGGCCCTGGAAGAAAAGTTCTAGTGGAGTTCTTTCAGGAACCAAGTGAGAAGAGAAGAAGGGTTACAACCTCAAGAGTAGTAGGGCAGAGGGTGTCATGGCCTAGTGCCCTCATTGAGCTGTTACACTGAGGCAGGGGTGAAGGACCAGTACAGTGCCTCATGCCAGGGTTCCGACTGGGGTTTGCTCCACAAGCATGCTGGCCTTTGTGGTTGGGTGCAAGGAGGGATTAATGATATGTTCTTGTACGTGTGAGCCACACTGACTGGCTCAGGACATCGGTCATGGGAGCATGGTTCCTGTTGCAGGCTTCAGTCTAGGTATGGGACTGCTGGGCCACCCTCATGGTTAGGGGGTGACATAAGATCCAAGCACCCTACTCAGCAAAGGAGTCACATCAGATTCTATGTTTCTATAAGTACTGTAAATGTTGTTTTATTATTTATTTGAAAATTGGTAACTGGGAAAAGGCACACTTAGCCAAGGCTCATTTTCAGGTGCAACCTGAGATGGGGGAGAGGAGACAAAGTACAAGGCAATAAGCATCAAAATGATACAACGTGCAATGTAATGGTACAATGTAAAGTGCATACAGTATGCACAATTGCAGGCAGTGCCCTCAGTGATTCTATGACTAATGTTTTAACTTGTTTCTGATGATGAAACTTGTAAACTGGCTAGTTGCTTCGAAGGTATTGGCTATTGCACGTGCTCTATGGTGGGAAAGCATTTCAGTATGAAAAGAATTCGGCAAATGGCTGCAAAGCTCCTGACTGATAATGCCACATACAAACTGATCTCTCAATTGTTCATCAGGCTAGCTCCCAATTCACAGGAAGAAACAGCTTTTCGAAACCTACAGTCTACTCTGCAATAGTCTCACTTTGTTGCAGCTTTCAGGTGTAAAACGTAAAACTTTCAATTATCGTATTAGGAAACCATAAAAAGATAATCAGCTCATCCTAGGGACACTGACACAGTCACAAAGCTGTGATATCATCTTGGAACGTTGCCTGTATCAACATCTGCACTGGCTGCCAATACAGTGGCGGATCACCTTCAAGGTCGCGTTGCTGACCTTTAAGGCCCTACATGATTTGGGACCTCACAACCTGAAAGAGCTCTTGGTGCCTTACTGTCCTGCCCGTTCTCTTCGCTTCTCTGATGAGGGATTGCTAGAGATTCCCAGAGTACGTCTAAAGATGTCTGGAGGTAGATCTTTTGCCTATATGGCACCAACCCTGTGGAATTCTCTACCTCGTCAGATACAAGATTGCCTGTCAAAAGTTTTAAAAAACACCTAAAGACTTTCCTTTTTGCCCAAGCATTTGCTGGAACTTAATAAGTGATTGTTTAGTATGACTGTTTGATTTTACTGTTTGTGAATTGGATTTTAAAGTGGTTTTGAATTGTTGTAAAAGTGCCCTGAGCTTGGGAAGGGCGCTTGAAATAAATAAAAATTTACTTACTTATTTACTTACTATTACATGGACAGCTACAAGCTAGTGCACTTTTGTTACACAGATTAAAGGCAAATATATCACACTGTTTATTATTCACATGAAAAATGATTTAATCCCACCTTGAAGAAGTTCAAGTATCAGTCACGGCCTTCGATTTCAGTGCTTCGCACAATATCCTAAAGGAAAACTCTCAATGTTGCAGATTAAGCTTTTTGCAGTACAAAATATTTTTAAGTGGTCATACTTACAAGTGTTTTGTTTTCTAAGATCCATGATCTTTCAGCATGGTGGTTGCTGCACGCTGCCATCTCATCTTGCAGTGTAGCCCCGCACTGCTCGTATGTATGCTTTTCAATACAAATGAAAGGTGTGGAGCTGCTGCACCATTCGCATGTATGCTTTTTAATGCAGATGAGTGGTGCAGAGCTGCACTGTAAGAATAGATGGCACCGCAGAGCACCCGCCATGTTGAAAGATCATTGATCGTAGAAAAATAAAAATCTGAGAGTAGGACCACTTAAAAAATTATTTTGCACTGCAAAAAGCTTAATTGTGGAGTGAAGGATTTGATGATAGGGAGTTGGCAATATTGTGTTTTCCTTTAATTCAATGCATTTGTATGGAGTCACTTCAGTACCGTGTTCTTGTATGGCCTGTTTTCACATTTCTTATTCACATGGGCACTGTAGTAACTTAGTTGTACAACATGTGAGAAATGCCTGAACACATCAATGGCATACCAGTGACCCCAGGAAATTTTGGTCACGTATCAAAACCTTCCTGGGTTTCTCACAGTCTACTACAACTGGGGATATGCTAATAAATGATGTTTTCCAAGATACATAGACAGTGTCGGCAGATAAGGGCCTATGGCCCACCCAGTCTGCCCATTTAAGTCTGTAAGTTCAGTTTATGTTTTCCAAGAAGTCTGTTGCCCCTTACCCCTGACCTCCAGAATTCCTTTATGTCTATCCCATGCATTCTTAAATCCCGTGATTGTTTCAGCCCCCACCACTTCCTCTGGCAGGGTGTTCCACTTGTCCACCACCCGTTCTGTGAAGAAATTCTTCCTCATGTTTCCTCTGAATCATCCTCCCTCCAACTTCATCCCATGCCCTCTAGTCCTGGAACATCTTTTACGCTTAAAAATAGTGCATTCCTGCACCCTGTTCCTCCCTGTAAGATACTTGTATGTGCATTGATGTGCATTGCAGTGACTAGAAAACCATAGCTAATTCCTTCAACCTTCATTTCTCTGATTTCTCCCAGTATACCTCTTCCTTTCATCCCACTGCAATGACCTCTAACCCCTCATCAGTAATCTGTCTGGATAATCTGCATGTGGTGTCTCCTGTGCCTCCTCATACTCTTCCATTCTATTTCAAGGAGATTACTAAGGAGGAGGTCCTGAAGCTGCTGAAGTCCATCTCTGCAAATACTAGGTCTGGTTCGGACTCACTGGAACCGCGCCTCTTGAAACTTGCTGCTCCCCTTATCTCACTTTCTCTGGCAAAAATCTATACGCTATCCCTCTCAGATGGAAAGGTCCCCGACCTCTGGAAAGCTGCCAGGATTACACCAGTACTAAAAAAAGGGGATCCGAAGGTCATCATGAACTACAGACCAATTGCCATTCTCTTGGTGCTAAGCAAAGTTCTGGAGAAAATTGTTGCAGCCCAGACAACTGGCTATCTATTCAAGTTCAACCTACTCTCGGATACCCAATATGGTTTCAGAAAAGGTCATAGCACAACGACTGCACTCCTTAAATTCACTACTGACACTCTTTCCGAAATGGATACTGGCAATCTGACTGGGCAGTCTTTATTGACCTCACAAAGGCCTTCGACCTTGTTGACCACAACTTGCTTCTCTCCGCGCTTTGACACCTGCAGTTCTCCCCCTCAGTTGTTGACTGATATACAAGCTACCTGGCAAACAGAACTAAATCGGTGAAATTTAATTCCTCTCTATCTAGCAGTGCCACCATTAATATTGGTGTTCCTCAGGGTTCAATCCTTGGGCCCCTTCTCTTTTCTCTCTATATTAATAACACTGGAGTCATGCTCAAATCCTGCTCTGCTATTCTTTACGCAGATGATCTTGTCATCTATACAAGCTCTACTAATATAGTCAATATCAATACAACCCTTTCCTCTGACTTTAACAATGTCCAGAACTGGCTATACGACCACAAACTTGTACTCAACATAAGCAAAATTAAAGCCATGTTGCTGGGATCAACCCTGAAGTTCTGGGCTTGCTCAATGGCACTGACTGTCCAGGACTTAGAAGGGTCTCTTCTGGAATGTGTGACTTTTTTCAACTACCTTGGCATCCTACTCAATCAATCTGACCTGGCCAAATTTCCCTCATTCACTAAAAATACCACCAACAGCTTAATCTGGTTCAAAGTCAGTTGGCATTCATCTGTATCCCCCTCCTCCTGATCAGGGGCTTAATGAACTAAACCATTCCCTGGTGGTCCAGTGGACCTGCTCCCCCAGCCGTTCGCGGGCTCAGTAAAAATGAAATGTATCCCTGGTGGCCCAGTGGACCCGTTCCCAAGCCTGATCGCGGGCTTTGTCAAATTCATAATCCCTGGTGGTCCAGCAGTACCCCCCTCCCCACCCGTCCACTCAGACCTACCACCCAGCTCCCCCCCCCAGTCAGCGGCAGGTGGCAGCTCTCCACTCGCAAGCTGCCTGGCCACCCACCGACTGACAGCATACAGTACGGCTGTACACACATTGGCCTCCAGCGTGGGCCAATGGGCATGCAGAATAATGCCGTACTACAGTCCCAACACGTGAATGCTCACATATCGGGACTGTGTTGTACAGTATGGTTCTGCATGCCCATTGGCCCACACTGTGAACCAATGAGAATACAGCCGCACTGCACGCTTGTTGGTGGGCGGGCGGACGGGTGGACTTTAAGTAGTGGGAGCTGCTGCCTGCCACTGACCAGGGGAGCAGGGTGGTGGGTCTGAGTGGTTGGGTGGGGAAGGGCTACCACTGGACCACCAGGGATTATTAATTTGACAAAGCCTGCAATCAGGCTTGGGAGCGGGTCCACTGGACCAATTGGGATACATTTCATTTTTACTGAGCCCGCGAACAGGCAGGGGAACAGGTCCACTGGACCACCAGGGAATGGATTTAGTATATTAAGCCCATGATCGGGCTAGGGAATAGGGTCCACTGGACCACCAGAGAATGGTTTAGATCATTAAGCCCATGAACAGGTGAGGGGGTAGGGTCCACTGGACCACCAGGGAATGGTTTAGTTTATTAAACCCATGATCGGGTGAGGGGGTAGAGTCCACTGGACTACCAGGGAATGGATTTAATTTATTAAGCCTGCAATCGGGATGGGGTGCAGGTTCACTGGACCACCAGGGATTTTACTTTATTACAAAGCCTGCGATCGGGCATTGGGGCACGTTGCCGCCGAGGGGCACGGGGCGTCGGTCCCTGATGGCTGCAGCCTGACAGGGCGCCAGGTGCAAGTCGCCAGGGATCAGCGCACCTGCATGCAAATGTGGCCATAATTACATGCAAATGGACCCATTTGTGCCTTGCATGCATAATGACCCAATTTGCATACCCACTGCTGAATATCACAGTTCCTGCACGTAGTGCAGCCACACTTGTGCTGGCGCATCCCCCTGCTCCTCTCTTGCCACTTGCACTGGTGCAGTGCCACTGCGCCATGCACAATGCGAGCGGCCATAGTGCCATATTCAACGGTGCTGAGCCATGACGAAGCACTGTTGAATATCGCCCAGACCACGCCCATGTGCATCCCAGTTCCGCTGCGCCCAGGCTTGTGCCCCTGCCTGGCGCAGTCTGAATATCCGGCCCACTATATACAAAGCACTTTTAAATTGTTACCCTGTATGTTTCTGCGTGTCTGTAATCTCCCAGGTCGTGCCTGAAAATAGTAATTTTATGGCTAGTGTACTTACCCGGTTAACAAAGCTAAATAAAATAAAAAACGTCAATTTTTTGTGCCTGAAAACAGTAAATTTGTTAGAACAAAAGCACAACCAATTGAAATTTCATGTACTGGATGAATACTGGTATGCTTCTACAAAAAAAAAAAAAAGAACTCAGATGGGTTCCAGTGATAAAGTTGGAAGTAACAGAAAAAGCAATTATTTTAAGTCTGATAGAATTTCTGCTTTTTGTTCCATTCCACATTGTCACCAGGTTATTCACATAACTGCAAGGATGCAATAAGCATTATTAAATGGTTAGGAGGAAACCTGTGAGCTGATTAACTGAAGCAGTCGGACTCGTGACATTATCTCAGTGTATCATCCCAATTCCAAACAGATTATCAAGATCTGCTATTTCTTAACACTTTGGGTCCATTTTATAATCACAGCAATAAACTGCAGGGTGTGGCATATCATGGGATATCTTCACTTCTTGGGTGTTTGAAACAACTTGACATTGTCTTGTGCCTCACAACCCAACAGAGAGGTGGTGATATCTCCCAATATTCTACACCCTGACCTGTATTATTGCGTAAGTACACCACATCATCACTGGGAGGCAGAAACTATTCTTCTGATTTATAATTTATAATTTGTAGGATGCCTAGAATATTTTGTACATCTTCTCACTGCCACTTGCAGCTCTTTTCAACCAAGTGTTGCATCATAGGAATTCAATAGTGTTTCAGAATGTGATACAATTCATTAGAGTTAAATTCTGTCTCTTTTCCCAAAGTTTCTGCTTTTCTTTATTGGATTCTGTCCCACCTTGTTGTTTAACATTATAGTATAGGAAAAATAATACGGTCTGCACTGTCGATGACCAGGGTTCAGAAGTGAACTTGAGGTGTCAGAGGGTCGGCCATGGGGGAGGAAGTTAAGCATCTGTAGGATGGGGGGAGGGTGGCCAGAGCCTGGCACCTGCCTTGCCCTAGTGGAAGCTGGGGGAAAGGCAGCCCAAGCCAGCACAGCAGGTGGTATGACAGACACTGATGCATATCACGTGGAAGCACGTGGCATGCCTCATGGTGTCACTTTATGCCATGCCTCTATGGGGACTAGAAAGGTGGAAAAGCTGGTGGCAGGATGGCGCAAGACACTCATAGGTCCCGCACCTGACTAGTGAGCATGCCAGCTGGAATTGGATCCTGACCATGGTGGTGGTTGGGGAACCCCACCAATCCTGCCTAGGGAGGGCAAGCCCTGAGTGAAGATGGCTGTTGGTAAGTCCAGGTGGATTCACAGTGTCAGGGCTGGGGCACTTGGCAGATGAGGGCCAACTGAGATGGAGAAAATGGCCACACACCTCAGTCTGCAGACAGACAGTTTCAAAGCTTGCTGGTTATCCCTTTTCAAATTCCTGAGTAAAAGAGAGGTCGGGGGTCACACTATTTACTGTTCTGGCTCATGAATCTTTGGGGCAATAAGGTCATCCTTAGTTATTTACCCACCAGAAGGACAGTGGGGCAGTCTTTGCTCAGTGGAGTTGCAATGGGGTGGAACCTGACCCAATGACTATACGGCTTGTGATGATTTTCCTCAGTGGAGCTTAAAGGCCCCTATAGAACCTCTATAGATTTAACCAGATACTCTTTTATGCTCCATGGTGGGGGGGGGAGGGGTTAAGTTTTTGTAAGTTAGGTAGTTTTTGTAGTTTATGTATTGCATGTAGTCATGTAGTATATGTCAGGAATGTCTTACGTCTGACTCAATTCGTTAAGTCTGCAATGTGTATAAGGAGATGTGAACTGTGGGCCCGATTCTAAAACGACTTATGCATGGTGCAAGGCACTTTATGCCAGACCCAATAGTGTAAATCGCACCTTGCGCCATGTGTTCTGCAAATTGATATTCTAAGTTGCAGCTTGCGCCATGCCACCTGCAGTTTGCGCCAAAGGTGGGCTATGCCACTCACTAAACCCACAACCCACTGCGACATGGTGCAAGGGTGGGTTATGGCAGCAACTGCACTCTATTCTGGAAGGGTGGCTGCCATAACCCACTAATGCCATTCCAAGACCCGCTATGGCACTGCAGACTTAGACCAGCATGGAAGTGGTCTAATGCGCATCCGTCCTTGCCAACCAAATGATGCCCACTCCGCAGCACCACAGGAAGCACATATCCCTGTTCCACGTCACCCCCAGCAAGGTCATGCCCCCCACCCCGAATGTCAGGGACCCCCCCAGGGTCCATTTCTCGTACTGCCCCCCAATGCCTGTGCCACCCAACCAGCCCCCCATGCCCCCAGATGGTTGCAGGTGTGTTTCAGGGTGGGGGGCTCTGGGAGCACAGTACATCACAGGCAGTGACTTGCGGCACCCAAGTCCACTGTGCCATTCCTGTGGCGCTAGTCAGTGGGTGCTGCAAGTCATGGGATGTAGGTGTCGAGGGGGCCTGCCTGTCTTGGAATATGGCGCAGGGTCCCCGGCATAGTGCTGCATGGCACAACTCGCATACACCTGCGAGTTGCGCCATGTGTCTTGGAATCATGCCCCGTGTCATGTATTGTCTTCTTTAACATTAAAAATTACAATTTCAAAAAAAGATAGTCCATTCTTACTCATAGCTGCCTTTGTATCACTCTAAAGACAAGAGACTATGCTTTATTAGCTGCCAAGCAAAACAGGCAAGCACAGGCAGATGGACAGGATGTGAAACTGACTAAAGTTTCAAAGCTCATTAAATGGAAGGGAGTATTCTGATAAGCAACTTAAGTGACATCTATAACTTGTAAAACATTTTAAAGGAGAACTACTTGCTAATCTCATAAAGCCAGTACTGAATAGTGAGGCTTCAATAACAGGATCGCATGTGCAGGTTTAATCTTGATAGTAAAGATTTCCAATAGGAGACCTCATAAAAAATGTAGCATGAGATATAGCTGGCAGGCATTTTGTGTTGTGCCTATGCTGCCTGTCCCTGAGATTGTTCTGGATGAGAGCACTAATACTATAATGACTCACCATTGCCACTTCTGTTACAGTGCTATATGCATGGAAAATTGACATGCTTTATATTTTCCATTCCCTGCTGTATTAGCCAAAACAAAGCCTAAATGTCACATGTATGCTTAGAGTTCAGAGAGGGTTACCATATGATGCCAGCCTCAGTTGGGCTCCAGATTCTCATTTCAGGGTGCCATTTCTTACTGGGATATTCTGCAGCTCACGGGGGATTGCGTTGCTGGACAGGATGATTTTGGGTTGCCTCTTGGTCCCATTAAAATCAACAGGATGCAGAGATGATTTTGCCTCTTCCTTTCCTTCAGCATAGCCCACTGGGAGCTGCAGAATGTAAACATAAACAGAAGAAATGGTGCTCTGATAAGGGATTTTGGAACCTGGTGTCAGGCTCCAATTTATAAAAACAGAAAATTGTCCCAGCTACTTATCTTACTGACTTGGCAGTTTGAGGTCAGTAGCTGGCAAAGCCTTTAAAGACATAATAAGCCCCCCTCTCCATGTGGAACTGGCCTAACACTTGCTCCCTGTGTTTAAGCATCCTCTCTGGTAGCAAGGGACCGATTTTTGAAAGTTGCCTTGGAAGCAGCGCTGCCTCAGAGGCAGATATAATGGTTAGGACCTGCCTCTCAGGCAGGGCTTTCTTTCTGGTTAAAGAGCAGAGTTTCACTATGCCAACTTTGTGGCATAGTGGAAAGGTCTACAGCCTGATAATTTAAACCAGAAATTGTGAGTTCAAATCCAGCCAAGATCCCTTAAATTTTCTTCTGTCAGAATCTCAATAGAGTGGCAATCCATGGTGGTGTTGAGTTAGGACAGTAAATATATAGGAAAAGAGACTTAAATGTGAGAAAGAATAAGTGCAACCCTGTAGGCAACTTTCACTTCACAAATCTTGCTTTTCTGTAGGACAATTTAAGAGGGACAGGCAGTTAAACTAACCCACTTCTCAGTTCTCTCCTTTCCTTTCTTTCTGTAGATTCTGGCCCCATGGGCTGAAGACCTCCTGCGGTCCAGATGTATTCAGTGGAGAGGACAAGTATGGCACACGGTCCTTCATGATAGCACTGATGATCACCTGCTGTATAATCCCCCTAGGTGTTATCATCCTCTGCTACATCCAAGTGTGGTGGGCTATTAGAACAGTGAGTTTCAAACCTCAGTCTTTTTCTCAAATTTGTTTTGTATTTTTCCCACCCCAGTATTTAACTTCTAACAACGAAAGTGTGCCCTGCCCAGTTTCTTTGGCAGAGTGTGTAGGGCTCCCTTCTAAGTGACCTAGATTTGCATCACAAGCCACACCCACTGATGTGTGCAGTGGAGTGTGGGGTATGACGCAGACAGCATTTTCAGAATCCGGGGGAGTGAGCCACTGCTCTACTTGAGCACCTCCTGTAGTGTTCTAGAGTTGGCCTTTGACACAGTGGATAACCATAAGACATCCATCCTCTGAGATCAGGTTTAATGGCAGTGGTGTCCAAGAGACTTGGGTAGAGGACAGGGCTTAAACCAGGAAACTTTGCCCTGACTGGAGTATGATGCCACAGGCACCTCCCACGTCACAGCCCCAGTGTGCTTGCTCTGCCCTGACTCCTTCCTGATGATAGCCCAAACTAGCCGAGGCCTAGTGCAGGGTGCTGATTCGGAGCTCCCAATATGAGCCACCAAGATAGAACCTGTCAGGCCAACAGGTCAAGGGGAGCTGGCAGGCCAAAGAAGAAGCAGTGGTGGCACAATCAGAGGTAGGTGATAAAGAACCAAAATATAAAAGAAAATGCCATTGCACAAAAGTGATCAACTTATGAGGTAATCAGAGAAATGTAATAATGGCAAAGTCGAAAATGGACGAGTAGTTGGACTCAAAGAGTGCTAGTAAATGAGGAGCAATCAGAGGTGAAGGTTGTCACCAGTGGAATCCTCAGGGATCAGTCTTGGGCCCAGTTTCAACTTTTTTATCTGTAACATCAGGGAAGGAATAAAATGTAAAATT
Organism: Neoceratodus forsteri; assembly: GCA_016271365.2. Lineage (NCBI taxonomy): Eukaryota > Metazoa > Chordata > Ceratodontiformes > Ceratodontidae > Neoceratodus > Neoceratodus forsteri. Next base: position 429,702,867 of record CM028138.1, read on the forward strand.
TGTCTCTTCCCAGATGATGCCAGGTTTGTATGCAAAACTGCTGCTGGGACCATTCTTACGGTTTTAAGAGTCATCTCACATGCATTATTTTTCTTTTTTTTAATATTCTTTTTTAGTGAATGATGTGAAATACAATACAACAAATTGTATGTCTGGAAGAGGCAGAATACAGAATTTGTTATACAACATTACATTCAATAAGGATGTTCGCCACACCCTTCCATGTGCTAACACTGTATAAGGGTAACCATATAAGTTATGCAAATCATTCTGCACATGAAGCCCTATTGCAATCAATACTATGGCAAATAGCCTCTACAACTTAATAATTACAGCTTTCATAACCACCTATCTAATAACGCAGTTGCCAATGTGGTTTGTAGGATTGACTCGGAATAAGCTTTCTGCAAAGCTCCCACTATTTGCAACATTAATGAAATTGTTAGAGTAGGTAACCTACTGTTAGCTAGTCACAGTAACTCCCCCTTGTGCTCTCTATATTTATAGTCCACAAAATGCTATAACTTTGATCTGGGATACAGGCTGAGAACTGCAACTTCACATGTCGGCAGCCACTCCTCTGATATGGTGTGCCCTGTCACCCACAAAAGTTCTCTCACACTGCAGCAGAAAGAAGTGGCTGAGGATGTACCTCTGCCATGTTTACCATGTTGCTTGCATGGATGTCATCACATTGACAAGCCATTCTGCCAGATACAGGCTTCCACCCTTCTCAGACGGTCAACCCCAGAAAAGTAATCTCTAACAGGTGCACATTCTAATGGGACATACCTTCGCAGCAGTGCAGGAGAAAAAGAATGTAACAACTGTTAGAAACTTATTATGTAAATAGAACAGTTTTATCAATACCATACCATATACCATAACACAATCCCCCATGCATAGTTATAATCTTAAAGCCAGTTCTTATCTAGGATCCCAACAATTCCCATTGTTATGCTAATCCATAATAACAGACAAGGGGCCAAAATACCATAGTTGAAAATAAAAGCCCTTGTACTGTGCTCCGAAGAATGGGGAAAGAATACACAGTTCAGTAACTTTATTAACTATTCTAAATATCAAGTTCCATATGTAACAGTCCTGCATTGCTTGAAGCAAATTTTCACCACTGCTCACCATCATCTGTGGAGTCATCTTCCTTCCGATTTGCTGGTACTTTACTGAGCTTCTCGGCAAAGGTCCCTCCCACTTTGGGGTCCATAAAACAGTACATTTTCTCTGCTAGATTAAACTGCAGCCACACCAGCAAATTCATTCTGTATTAAATCCCTGCTTCTCTGACTTTGGCTGTTACCCCTCAAAAGCTTTCTTTTCGAGATGGGCAGCATAGTCAGTGGCAAGAACAATACTTAGTCTCATCTATGATGGGTGAGTGCTCTCTTACAGCTTGAAGCAATTTCTCCCTCTCTCCTGCTGAATCCATTACCACAAAGGTTGTGAATGGACCATCTGACTATGCTCTGGGCCTGCAGGGATTTATTCCATATGTTGTTACAATGCGAGGCACGTGGCCAAGTCCAAGTGCCTCAGGGAGCCAGCATTCAAGAAAGGTTGCTGTATCATAACCTTCCATGCAATCCAGGGGAGCCAGCATTCGAGAAAGGTCACTGTATCATCACCTTCTATGCAATCCAGGACACTCAAAATCCAAATATTGAGGGCCTGAGCAGCATTGTCCAGTTGCTTGAACCTTGTCCTCACATACATTCTTAGGATATGTGAACTGTAAACCAAAGATGAGTGGGTCTGATACCCTAAGGATATACACGAGACAACTCTTACAACAAGAGTGGTTTGCGATGGTGGTATTAATGTATTGAGATCAAGCAATAAAATATAAAATTAAAAAAATAAAAACTTCCTGAGCATTCCCATTTCCGGGGCAGCTGTGCGTGAGGCACATTTCACAGAATAGGAGTGTCTCACATGCAGAGGAAAGAAACGCTTCAATTGGTCAGGTGCACTCCCTCAATCTATATAGGAGACATAAGAGTTGATAACTAGGAAGGAATCAGGGATATGAAAAGGAATCTAGAGAGGTGGTTGGGGTCTGGCAGCTGAAGTTCAACACACACACACACAAGCACACACACACACACAAAAATGTAAGGTCATGCATGTATGCAGAAAGAAAAAAATACTTACCATAGTAATTTTGTTTCTTCCCAGTTATACTCATGTATTCATAACTTCTGCAGTGCCCCTTTAAGATTGAGCTGCCTGGAAAGATGGAACATATGCAAATGATGTAATATTTTGTGCATGCCACTTTTTCAAATGCTGCCTTCTACGAATGGCCTTAGTTCGAAACCCCTCAGATTTCCTGGAAGACTGGAAAGACAGGCCCACGAGGACTAAGTGTAATAATAATAATAACAATATAATAATAATAATAATTATTATTATAGGAACTCCTTTAACACCCAAAAAGGCCTCCAACTGGAGGGTATAATATATGAAAGAATACCCCTAAATGTCAGAATCAACTGAAAAGGGGGAACAACAATAGTGAACACAATCACAACATATGTGCCAGAGTGTGGCACAGCTACCCCTGATAACACAGTGTTTTTAGGAGTACAGAGGTTACTGGATCTACAAGAGAAGGCAGGGTGGGGAGTTATGAATACCTGGGTATCACTGGGAAGAAACAAGATTACTAAGGTAATTTTTATGTTGCTTGCACGCATATGCAAGAAACCTAGTGCCATCATCCAAGTTTTCGGAGGTGTGGCAGCCCTCTTCCAATTCAGTCAGTGTGTTTGCAGGCACAGCTGCAGTTGTCCAATCAACGCTGCAGCTGTCTACAACAGCAGTTGAAAATGCAGTGCCGTACAGTTGAAAGGGAGAGCTACACTACAGTGAGCAGCGATAAGATCACGTGCTCATGCGTACTCCCCCCACACACACACGCACGCATACTGCGTGCTCATACTTTTCCCCACACACATACTGTATTCCTGCACCAGCTCCGACAGTACACACTGCTCCTCTCATGCAGAGCTGTTGCTGATTAGCTGTCCCAACTCATCTTCTAGCCTACACCATTCATTCTCTTCTCCACTCTACTATAAAGCTGCTGCTGACTGTTCTCTCAGCTCCTGTAGCCCTATTTTCCAACTCCCTGTCCCTTCGCATCTACTGCAGACTACAACTCTCCCAGCTCCATCTCCCTACAAGAAACTCCCAGCCTGCTCCTCTCTCCCAAATGCAGACAGCCCTACCTTCTCCAAGCAAAGCTCACAGCCTCTGCAGAGTTACACAGACTGCTCAACTCAACTGTCTTGTCCTAGCTGCAGACCCATCTCATTCCTTTCTGCTCCTATTTCCTACATAGTTCTGTTTAATTCTCCCAGCTGCTCCAGATCCATCTCCTGATCCTGCATAAATGCAGCCATAGATCGGTTGGCTCCTGCTGCCGGTTCCACCAACTCACAGCTCAAATGAACTTCGCTGCCAACCAGCTGCTGTCCAGTGCCCACCCTATGTCCTGCAGAACTGTTCTTTCATATCACCTCCCAGCTCTGCATAATTCAGTAAGACCGTACCATCGCCGCTAGGGAAGGTGAGTAGTGTAACAACCGCAGACCGGTTCCCTTCAAATACTACACATCTCCCCGCTGGGTAACCCCCAACGTTATTTTTGTTATACAGTTTCTAGGCTCCCACAATGAGTGCATGTGTGTAAGGAGACAGAGTGAGTCACTGGGCTTTTGGTATGTTGGTTCACCCCTTCTAGCATTGGAGGCAGTTGGTGCGGTCCAGGGGTGAGCGTGCGTGCGTGTGAGGGAGGCCACGCGGCCGTGGTGGCAGAGGTATTGGAATGCTCGGTGCGGGCTGGCAGTGCAGGCAGTGTGGAACAGCCATGGCAAGGAAGGGCAGCGAGCGCGGCAGTTTGAGAAGACTTTGGTGAGTAAAGGACAAACAGTGAGGGAGTGAAAAGTCGGGGCGGTGGAAGGGTGTCTTCTCATTCTCTCAAGAATTATGTCCACAGCAGAGGACTGTCACTGCACCGAGGCAATTACTACTATGTAATTAGTATAAATAACTAGCAGTCAGTAGGGGGCAGTACATGTCTGTTCCTGCCCCATTTGGGGCATTATCTGAGGTACTGCTGTGTACCTGCTTACAAACTACTGGGGCAGTACCTCTTTGGTATTACCATAGGGAGAGAAGGATCAACTAGTACCAGCTCAGAAACAGTAGGGAATTAGCTGGACATGTTGTTTACTGCCCCAGTTGGGGAGAGGCAATACTTGGGGCAGTGCTGTGTACTTGCTTACATACAGAAGGAGGTTGTAACTGGCATGCTATGCTACAGGAGCAATATTGAGGCAGAACCAAATTGCCAACTAAGTGCCACTTGTCAGACTGAAACACTTGCCTCTTATTGTCCCGGTAGGAGCATTACTTGGTGCAGTGTTGAGTATTGCTCCAGCTGGGACAAATGGGAGCACTTCGGAAGTACCTGTTGAATGGCTGGAAATGCAGTACCTCACCTACCTGATACTGCCCCAGCAGGGGCATTACTGGGGACAGCGTAGAAGGTGGCAGTATTTGTGTGTTACTGCCCTGGCCCCAGTAGGGGCACTACCTCACCTAATGTCTGTCTAAGGCATTATCTGCATTGCAACTGGGGGCAGTTCCTAAGTAACTGCTACCTGGACAGCTGAGGGCAGTATAGCACTCTAAAACACCTGTCGCAGGGGGCACCTTTTGTCTGCTGCTACTACCATAGCGCAGTACTCTATTTAATACATGCCAATAGGTGGGTACTACTTGCCCACTACCCTGCCATATGGGTGCAGTACTGTACTCCAGTACCTGTCTGAAGGGAACATTATATCTGCCTGTTGCTTTACCAGCAGTGCACAATACTGCACCCAGTACCTGCCTGCAAACACTTGCTTTGTGTTTTCCTCCCAACCCACATGCACACCCTGAATCCAGGACAGCAGTAGAGTGTGCAGCTGCTGCTGCCCCTTCCAATCCAGCTTGGTTCTTCAAAGCCTGAAGGGACCGTATTGTAGGGCTTTAAGTTCCCCTTAGCAGCCTTTAATGCTGGCAGTGCTAGTGCTTTTTAAATGTCTGCTTCCCATTCATTTCAGAGTGCCCCATATGTACTGTGTAATAATATTAAATGCACACTAAAAATAACAAGCATTTGTCAATGCCGAATGTTTGCTTGCTGGCATTGGCAGTGGTAGTGCAGAAGTTACAGAGCTGCGTAATAGGAATGGCAGTGAAGTATTGAACTGAAGCCAACCCCACCACCACCCCGCAGAGAGTGACAGGCATTGGGGTGTGCCTTTGGGTCGTCAGGCATCACAGCCACACCATTTCACCACACCCCACCCTGCAGACACTGACAAGTGTCACGGTGTTCCTTGGGGTCTTTGGTCCTTATGCGCACCCCATTCCATTAGGAAATATGGTGAGATGGGTGCGATATAGGAGAATGGGGTGAACTTTGAGTCCGAAGAGTTGAAGGCATACCTCGATGCCTCTCACTGGCTGCAGGGTGTGGAATTGTATGAGCATTACAGGCAAGAATCCCAAGTCACACCCCTGATGCCTGTCATTCTCTACAGGGTTGGGCGTTATGGTTGGAAACCCTAATACCTCAGGCATTCATTGGTATTTTCACTCCAAATGTTCAACATGTTTTTTGTGACCCCACCTCATGAACAGGGGGAATATCAGTTTGTTAGCCGAAAGCTGCTTATGCACAGCGACTACGGCATTTAGCACCACAGGTGCAAAAACATTCCGAACAGGATGTAAAAAATGACAGCTGTACTGTTTATGGGGAGGTGTAAAAAATGGCAACATTGCAAATCTGCAGTAAAAATATTTAAAAAAATGGTGAAGTCACAAGCGTACATAGAAACTGTGCAACGCACACCCGTAATATAATGAGGTTGGGGATTTTTTCACAGCAGATTGTCAACTCAGGCATTTTGGTGCCTCTGATCATGAACAGTGTCACTGTGATTTTCTTTATCTGCCCCAAACAATGATTTCCCACAGCGACCACGCATCTCTGCGCTGAAACTGTGGAAACACACTTCGGCCATGTTGTGAATAATGACAGCTGTTCTATAAATAAGGAAGTGTGGAAAAATGCCACTGGTGAAAATCTGGACTTAAAATATTACAAAGTCATGAACTTACGAGGGTCCGTGGAAACTGCGCAATGCTCACTTGTAACACAGTCATTTTATGGACTTTTGTCACCAAATTTTCAGCATAGCCATTTTAAGATCTCTGCTCATGAACAGTGTAACTGTGATTTTCTTACTCTGTCTCAAACATTGCTTTCGCAACCAACAGCACCATTATGCGCTACATGTGCGAAAACACATTTTGGGCGGCATATGAAAAATGGCAGCTGTACTGTTCATAAGGAAGTGTAATAAAATGGCAATGTTGAAAAGCTGGAGTGAAAATATTAAATTCATAAACTTATGAGCATGCATAGGAACTGCGCAACGCATGCTCGTAAAACAGTCATTTTTTGGAATTTTTTCTCCAAATTTTCAACATAGCCATTTTAAGACCTCTGCTCATGAACAGTGTCACTGTGATTTTCTTAATTTGCCCCGTATATTGATTTCGCACACCGACTGCGCCATTGTGCGCTACATGGGCAGAAACACGTTTTGGGTGAGATGTGAAAAATGACAGCTATACTACTCATAAGAAGGTGTGGTAAAATGGCAATGTTGAAAATCTGGAGTGAAAATATTGAAAATTCGCGAACTTACGAGCATGCATAGGAATTGCGCAATGCATGCTCGTAAAACAGTCATTTTTAGGAATTTTTTCACCAAATTTTCAACATAGCCATTTTAAGACTTCTGCTCATGAACAGTGTCACTGTGGTTTTCTTAATTTGTTCCGTACATTGGTTTCTCACACCGACTGCGCCATTGTGTGCTACATGAGCGGAAACACATTTTGGGTGAGATGTTAAAAATGACAGCTGTACTACTCATAAGAAGGTGTGGTAAAATGACAATGTTGAAAATCTGGAGTGAAAATATTGAAAATTGGCGAACTTTCGAGCATGCGTAGGAACTGCGCAGCATGCCTTCAATAAAACAATCGTTTTTGGAATTTTACCAAATTTTCAAAATAGGCTATTGAGCCTACCTTATGAACACTGGCAGTGTCATTTCATTAATCAGTCCTGAGAAGGTGATTTTCGCAGTGACTGCGAAATCACCCTTCAGGCCGAATAATGCCATGACAGTGACAGCATTCATGAGAAGGGTCCCAAAACCCCAGGTTGAAAATTTGGTGCAAAAATTCCAAAAAATGCCTGAGATATGCAACAAAGTTGAAAAAACCCTATCTATCCCAGTATACAGCTTACCGGCATTTCTTCAGTTCGCGGTCAGCTTTGAAGAGTGCAGACGTGTTTCCGGTCCACCGAAGATCGTCGCGCCGAGCTCTGGAGGTAAGTATGGGGTGAGGGGGGTGTGGGGAGGCAGGGTGCGCAGTGGGTGGGTGCGAGTTGTGGTAAGGGGGGCAGGAAGACTGCGTGGGACTGTTTTTTCTTTACAGGTTTTTAAAAAGCAAAAAGACAACGCGGGACGTTTGACATGCTGGGGTGGGCTCCCAGCGTGGCAGAAGGACGCTGAGTGTGTGGAGCCGACGGGGATTGAGGCACCCCGTCGCCATAGCATTTGTTGCCACGCTGGGTGGGCTCCAGAGTGGCACCCTATACCGAGGAGACAGTGAAGCCGACGGGGATTGGGCACCCGTCGCGCAATCCATTGAGTTGCCATGCTGGGGTGGGCACCTAGCATGGCATTTGAAGGCTTTGTGGGGGAGCAGTATCAACCGATGGGGATTGGGCACCTCTTCCATCATTGGAAGGCCTGTAACAAAGTTTTTTGTTACTGGAATTAGTTTTGATAGAGAGGATCCTTTCTCTGACACCAGTGTGCCCTCAGGTGAAATTGAATGTCCCTCATCTGGAGCCTGGATTCCAGGACTGTGCTAATGGCAGCAGCCAGGTGGCCCAGCAGCTGAAGAAACTGTCTTGCAGTTCCTGGTTTATTCAGGCTGAATGAGCCCGCTATCAGTAGAATACTTGTTGCCCTGTTCAGAGGCAGGCAGCCCTGCCTTGCAGGGTATTTAGCTCTGCTCTCATGAGCTGCTGTGCTTGAGCAGGCTGAAGGACAGACTTTTTTTGGATTTATCAGGAACACTAGAGACTCCAGGAGCCCCTGGATGAGTTGCAGATGCTCTCTCACTTGCAGGGGTGATTTTTCAGTCAGCTAGGTATGGGAAAACCTGTGACACCTTGTGTTTAAAGGTGGGCCACAACCACTGCCAAGCACTTTGTGAACACTCTTGGAGCTGAAGTGAGATCAAAAGGCAGGGTTGAAAACTGGTAGAACCTGATGGAAGTCTGAACCTGAGATATTTTCTGTGAGACTCCCCTATGGGGATGTGGAAATAGGCATCTTTTAGGTCCGATGATGCCAACCAGTCCCCTTTTTTGGAGCGTTGGCAGAATCAGTGCCAAAGCCACCATTTTGAACTTTGGTTTTGTCATATGCCTGTTTAGTACCCTGAAGTCTAAGCTAAGCCACCACTCCCCATTTTTCTTTGTGGTAAGGAAGTATCTTTTTCCAGGAGTTTTCTCTCTACATTTGTAGATGGTTTAAAAATGTGTGTTACTGTCTGTGGAGATTTTTTGCCAAGATTGGAAAATGTGAGTCAACCTGCCTCCTACAGGTAGTAGGGAGGTGGCCTGGGGAGGCACGTCAGGGTGTCTGCTTTGTTTGAGGCTGGGCCTGAGACTGGGAACCACACCTGGAACCCCTTATGCCCCTGTCCCTGAAGTACCCCTGCTGTGGGTACTGCTGATACTGAGGTGCAGCCCTGGTCTGATAAAAAAAGCTTGCTATGAAATTATCTGCCTCTGAATCCCCTTCCATATGTTTTAGTGGATGGGGAAGACCTTTCTTTTGCAGAATTACTTCCGTAGGTGTTTTGTATTCATCCACCTTTTTCGCCTTGGTTTGGGTATCCTGAGTGAGGTTTGTGGCACGCAGTCAGGCAAACCACCTCTGAACCACTGTATTTGCCATCCATCTGGCAGCAGTGTCATTAGAGTCAGCAGCCATTTGAAACTGGTATTTGGCTGCTTCCAAACCAAATTTAGCTGTTTCAGCTAGATTATCTGACAGGGGAGTCTGAGTTTTGACTGCCATAGCAAGGACAGACTGCCATACTGACTTTTATTATTGAGCAGTATAGGCTTGAAAGTTTGCCTACCTGATGGCCAAGAAAGCTGATAACTATCCTTTCTTTGGCCATGCTGTCAATTTTCCTGTAATCCTTGTCAGGACGATAGGATGCAAGCAGTACCTTTGCCTTGTCACAGGCTGCCACTTGTACCACTCCCTTACTGTCCAGCTGATATTTGTTATCTAGCCTCTTATCAAGAGGGGGAACAGAGCTTGGAGTTTGTAACATTTTAAAAGTATCTTTCTTGAAGAATTTATTTACAGGAAGGAGAATCTTTTGAGTGAGTGTCAGCCCCATCATTTCCAAATATTCAGCTTCCTCCTCATCAGAGGGGTGGATAGGGTATTACCAACTTGGAGCAACTGGCGCCAGTCTTAGAGTTTGGAGCATAACCACCAACTGCCAGGTCAGATTGACCTGCAGCACCTAACTCATGAAAGAGAGGTGGATGGGCCACTGTATCAAAGGCCTTTGTGAGGTCTATAAAAATGGCTGCAGTGAACCAACCCTGTTCTATGCCGTTTGGCAAAAGTCTGTAAACCAGAGGAGGGAGGACACAGTGGAGTGGTTCTTGTGGAAGCCAGACTCAAAAGGGGAGCAGAAAGAAGAAAAGGCAAGGGTAGATGGATACCTGGGACACTTGTCAGTGTCAGTGGCTCAGTAGATAGCACACTCGCCTCTGAGGCCGGGAGGTCAGAGGACTGTGGGTTCAGTTCCCACATCTGGCACTTGGGTTAATATCCCAGTACTGACACTGTAGTGCAGCATGAGAGGGGTGTTACACTTCTGAGGTGCCATCTTTCGGATGTGACCTTAAACCGAGGTCCCATCTGCCTGGATTGGTGGTATTTCAAGCGGATGTTAAAGATCCCATGGCACTTATCAAAATGGCACTTATCGAAAACAGTAGGAGAATTTCCCTGGTGTCCTGGCCAAATTTCCCTCATTCACTAAAAAGACCACCAACAGCTTAGTCTAATTCAATGTCAGTTGGCATCATCTCTATTCATCCTCCCCTGGGTCATGCTGGAAAATAGGCAAGATTTGTCTAGTGCACTTACCCGGTCAACAATAAATAAAAAGTTCTTTCTGTGCCTTAGCCAGGGTGAGAGGAATGAGATTGGCCAGTAGTTAACTGGTGAAGAAGGGTCAACCCCTTTGAAGAAAGGAAGTACTTCAGCCTGCTTCCAGGACTGGGAGACAGATCTAGGTTGGAAAGAAAGGTTGGAAAGGGAAGCAAGAGGGAAACTATGATGGGCACAGAGAGGGAGAAGATTAAAATTTAGACCATCAAGGTTGTGCACCTTAGTAGGTTTAAGAGAGAGTAAGGCAGCAAGGGTGGCATCTGTGGAGATGGGGAGAAGGAAATGGGGAAGCAGGTGATTAGATGAAGGGCATTTGGGGAGAAACATGGTAGACAGAAGGAGAAGAGAGGGAGAAGAGAGGGGGGAGGCAGAACAGTGAGGGCACAAGAAATGAAGAAATTGTTAAAGGTGTTGGCACCTCAGCTGGGTCAGAGTTAGGTGAGTTTCGTAGTTTGAGGATGGGAGGGGTAGAATACATGGGGGGGGTCAAGCAGAGAGTTAATAACCTTCCAGAACATATCTGCAGGTTGTAAGTGAAGCAAATTGATTTGGCTTCCCTAGTGGCCTTAGTATTGGTGTTACATAGTTGTTTGTATCTCAGCAAATCCTCCAGGGAACCTGAGGCTTTGTGGAACTGCCAGGCAGAATCTCAAGCTTTGAGGAGGTCAATAACCTTTGCAGAGATCAGGGAAGGTGGGACCCATTGACACAATACCTCTTGAAAGGGGCATGTTTGTCCACTGTAGCAATGAAATTGGACAGGAAAGAGGTTGGAGCAATATCCATATCAGTGGATAAAGAGGGTGCTGACCAGTCAGTGGCCTGAAGACCATCTAGCAGGGATGGGAATTCAAGAGCCTTGAGCAACCTAGACCAATAAATTTTGATGGGGCATTAATGTGGCAGATCTTATGGATGCAGTAAACCATGTCATCACTGAAAGCACCCAGGGTAACATTTTAAGTTTCTTTAACTATGCGGTAACCTCATTGCAACTGCATTGTAGTTACATGTAACTAACATGTAACTACAGTGTAATTACACCTATTGTATGTAATTATCTACTACCTACCTTGCAGTTACATTGAAACTGACACTTCAAATAAAGTGCGACTGCATCCAGTAGTGTTCCAGCAGAAATAATGTGGTGGGGGGTGTGAGGACTGGACCCAATCAATCAGGGAATGATTTGAGGAGTTAGGGTTGGGATGGATTGGCTCAGTAATAAGTGACATGGGATTGAGAGACTCAGTTTGGTGAATGGTACTTTTTGCCAGTACCATGTAATAAGAGCTAATGAATAATGGTGCTGTCACAATACGGCGAACACAAAATAATCATCAGCACTACAGCAACCAGCAGTACAGCTACTGAACAAATGATGATGTGCTTTCTCTAATTTTTGCGGTGTGCTTTGCCCCCGCACTCCCACTGTGGGCAGTTTCGCCCCCCCACACACACCTAACTAAAATAACATCTCTGGGGGGGGGGGTAACTCGGGGAATGGAAGAAACTTGGGAGGAGAGATGTTCCCTGGCAGAAAAAAGTACAAATACCAACAAAGTAAATAAAAACATACCAGCTGGGAACTGAAGCCAGCTCTGCCTGCATGACACAGCTGCTCAATGGTGGTGACTGTAATCACCATGAAAAGCGAGCATCTCAGTTTGCAGCCCACAGCTGCAGCTCCAAATATCACCTGTTCTCATTCCTCTTACTGTTTCCCTACTTGTGCACTAAGGTTTTTTTATGTTTTAGCTCGTTTTTTGTTTTTATTGAGTTCACCACAGCCCAGCCCAAATAGACCAACTCAGGGTAGCTGGTTCGTTCTGCTGGGGGTGTCATACAGACGAGGCATACTGATGAATCCTAGTAAGACGAAACACGTGTCTGTGTCTTCAGTTGGCACCTTTTGCAGACTGTATGAGAGGCCTTTCAGCACCATGCATTTCTGCTTAAAGTTGAACCAGCATAATATTTTATCATGATTTGCATATACAGCCCACGATGCTTTGTATTATGAAGGTATATGTGATTTTGTATTTCTTTGAAACTTGGCTTCCCGGCCAATGCCATTTGGGGTAACCCCTGCCTCAGTGCTTGTGCACTAAGGTTCTTTGTGTTTTATCTTGTCATACAGGTTAACAATCAGCTCAAGTGGTACTTATTTAAATGCAGATACAAGGATAAGGTTTGGCTAGTGTATAAAATGAATTACCAGAGCAAAGGTGACTGCACATTCGGCCAGCGCAATTAAGTATAGTAGTCAGCACCAACTAATTAAATTATCAAAGTAAAGCAACAAAGCATTTAATTAAGCAAACCGTAGGTGCTAACTAAGCCACAGTATAACAGTGCATGGAAGAATAAAAGTAAACAATGCAGGGACAGACCAGGTACAAAAACAGGGCTGGAAAAGGCTAACTATGATTTCTGGTGACATCACCTAGCATGGAGGAGAGAAACGCCAACAGCTCCATGTGGTGTGGTCTGAATCCATAATAACGTGCCCCTCAAACTAAACAAACTGCTCCCAATTCAAGCCCTTTGTCAAACCTGGTGGTTGGCACAGCAGCACCAAAACCTTTGCCACACACTATGCCCTATTCAAGATCACACACATTTGCAATAGCTTTCCTGATTTACGGCAGCATGCACCAAATATTTGGCACAAGCCAGGTAAAAAAGGATACCTGAAACTGTCACAAGCTAGAACAGAAAAAGCTGATTTAACTTGCTGCAATTGGCACATAGGATCAAGAACCCCAATCGTCAACCGGAAGAATGCTACTAGCCCTGTGCGCCACCTGTGCGGCACACCCAAGGCTTGCGGCACTCTTGTAACTTTTGTGAATCGGGCCCACTGCCTCTAAAATGGCCCCTAGGTGATCTGATAATGTCTACCCAAAACAGACTGAAGATTTTATGATGGAATCTACCAAATTACAGTACCAAGAAGCTGGTCAAAGAACTTAAAAAAATCAGTACCACTGAAGAACAGATACAGTCGATGACAGCTGATGACCACAGGGACCTCCAGGTGATGGAAAAGAAAACAGAGGATATTGCTGCCTATGTAACCACTACCACTGAGACTGCTGATGCCCATAACTCAGCCCTGTTACAATTACATGACTGGCAGCAGGAACGTACCAGAAAAAGGGAAGAGCTAGAGAACAGTTCTCTGCAAAATATTATTTATTTATTTATTAAATTTTGGTGACCGGGTAGGCCCATTGAGCCCCGAAAGTCCCTTTTTCAGGGGTGACCCGGGATAACAATACAAGTTATAAGAATGAACAAAGACATAAGGAACATTTGAGGAATATTATCCACCTACACGACATCCCAGAAAAAACTGAGTCAGGCAATGCTGCCATATTCTGGGAAGGGTTCTTGCAAGAGTTATTGAATCTGAAGGACGAATATTGTTTGATGTCATTAAGACACATCAGGCTCTCATGCCTAACTGCACAGATCCAAAGGCCAGGCTCCACTCCATGATGCTAGCTTTCTTGGACTATTGTGTAAAAATGGACATTCTTCAGAAAACATGGGGAAAGAAGAAAGTAATTTCTGATGAAATGAAAATTTACTTTGAGCACTATTGAGCGCCGATCATATCAGAAAAGAGAAAGCACATCCTGGTTCTGCTACATGAACAAAAAGCAAATGGTTGAAGGCACATATCAAATTCCTATCAAGACTATATATATACAGTATATATATATATATGTACACACACACACACACACACACACATATATATATATATATATATATATATACACACATATACATGCAGTCAGTTCCACTTGTATGCCTTTCGGTTGTATGCCTTTTTCGGTTATATGACCGTTTAGCTCTGGTCTCGATTCTTTCAGTATCTTCGTAGTGTTAATTCACCTGCTTGTATGCCTTTATATTTTCAGCTGTATGCCCATTTTTTAGCCAAGAACAGTCATTTAAGGGCTTTTTTTTATGTGTCAGATTAGGTAATGAGGTGTTAATTGACCGCAGTTAGTGGTTAAATAGCGGTGCTGACACCTTTTGTTAACATCTCACTCCTCATTCAGCTTTTTAAGTAAACAGGAACAGATCCTGCAAGAATGGGACTCAAGTGTGAACACCGGCAGGAAAAGAAAAAGAGATGGGATGGACCCCCAAGTAGAGGAGGCTTTGCTAAGGTGGTTTTCTGCCTACCGAGATCACAGGCAGGGCACATCTTAATGGAAAAAACCTGTAGCCTCTCAGTATCACTCAGTGTTAATTTCAAACCCACTACTGCTGGCTATCAAGGTGGAAAGAGCACAACGGGGAATGGGGAGCATGGCCAGTTTGAAACTGTGCCTAAATTACTTGCAGTATGGTTCTCCAAGACTGTGAGCCAGATCGCAAACTGATTCTAAACATCACATTTGCCACGGTCCGGACAGTAGGCATACAAGCGGAATTGACTGTGTGTGTATATATATATACACTGACCAGGTGGGTCAGTTTTTTGAATCCCTGGAGACAGCACCTGAGTTTCTGAAGGCCTATAACTTGGATATTGCTAACCAGTTGGGCATGTTTAAGAAGAGGGAATTGGTGCGACGTCGGTAGACATTGGGCTGGAATGCTTAGTGACTTGTAGCAGAGACACAGGTGCAGCAAAGGGCAAAAGTACAGCAGAAGATTTCTGTATCACGAAAGCAAACCAACAAAAAGTGATAGAGCTAAGTTCTCAGCCAGGAGCAAAATCGTCAAATTCCAATTGCTAAACAGTCAGTTCTGCTACTCCAACAGGGTGCTTTGTTGGTTCATTTAGCTCATGGTATGAGATCAGAACTTTCCTTTTGACTGTAAGTGCCAATTCTACACTTCATGTTCTCTGAACAGATGTTATTGGACACTATACTCTTCAGACAGTTATTCTGAAGTCTTCCGAGGTGGAGGCTGGTAGCATCTTGGTCCTCCATGTCACCTGGATGCTTCTCATTGGTGTTTTACAATATGTAGAGCGATTCTAGCTGTTCATGCAAGGGGACCACACTCATTGGTTTGTGTTTTTGTCCATTCTTTCTCCTCTATTGGCTGGCAATGACATTTGAAACTAGCTGTGTAAAAACATAGCCTCACCTCAGAAACTTTATTGAAGGCTTTTATGTTTCTTATCCACCTCACTCAGAGGTGGACAGAAGCTCTGAAACATGCAGGCAAGACTGAGATTACAGTGATATGGTTTACCAGAAAAACATTTTTTTTCTTATTTTCAAGAACAAGGAAAAGGGGTCACATAATATTGAGAACTGTGATTATATGTTCTGTTTCTGAATGAAGGGTGTTTGGACCA
Source organism: Neoceratodus forsteri (assembly GCA_016271365.2). Classification (NCBI taxonomy): domain Eukaryota; kingdom Metazoa; phylum Chordata; order Ceratodontiformes; family Ceratodontidae; genus Neoceratodus; species Neoceratodus forsteri. Next base: position 429,718,578 of record CM028138.1, read on the forward strand.
GAGGTAGATGGACGTCAGTGTTCAGTTACTGATTTTGGGCCCCCCCCCTTCGTGAGCATGTTCACTTTAGATTGACCAAATGAGCTCCATTATATAGTACAGGTTTATCAGGTATCATAAGGCAGAAGCGACACACCCAGTGTATGTAGTTAGCAGTATCCAGCACATACAGCTTTCTGAGGCTTGTTGGGCCTCACTATCCACCACCTACAGGGTAATGCAGAGTGAGTGGCTTTGAGTGGTACAATTGAAGTCACAGAACTTCATAGGCAGTCAAGGTTCTGTTTACAGTTTGTGTAACAGTTTTAGAGTCATCGCAGTTATCTTAGTTGTTTGTTATTACTCTTTGTTAGTAGTAGAATTATTCATGGATGGGGTGGAGCCAAATGCAAAGCTAATGACCCTGGTATATAAAGGCATTGGTTCATAATCATGGCCGATCTGAGCATCGTCTCTTACAATGCCATTGGCATACATTAATCCCAATTTAACGACAAGATTATTACAAGAGTTTAATAGGACCAGAGCCATGGTGACGTTTCTCCAAGAGACATACCTGACCTCTGCTGAGCATGCTAAATTGAAACAGGTTTGGATGGGACAGGTACATGCAGCCTCTTTGGATGCACACCCTGACAGGAGGGTCTCAGCAATCCTGATTTGAAGGGATGCACCAATTTCTATTGATTGGGTGGACTAGAATAAAGAAGGTAGATAGGCATGCTTGATGGGCTCATATGAGGAAGTGGCCTGCACTTTTCTTGATATTTATGCCCTGAATGACAAAAAAGAAAAAATTACTCACCTTAGTAATGTTGTTTCTTCTAATGGAGTCTTGCTATATTATGACATATGCAGTGAGTCCCAACCTTCGAACTGCTCCGGAGGTGAAAGAGTTAACTTTCCATGCCAGGCATGGAACCTTGAGAATGAGCTTGGTTGAAAACTCTGTCTTTTGTTAATCAAACTCAAACTGTCAGATCTCTACAAGCAAAACTCACTAAGGTTTTGTGTGGAAGCCGTAAACCTACACTAGCCAACTGGCTACTAAATATAAGAACACATTTTTCTTGGTCCCAAAACAAAGACTCAAGTCAGGGAATCCAAAAAACTAAAAACATAATACCCAAACACCCCAAAAAGGAGGGGTGAAAAAATAAGATGGGCTTCTACTAAGTGCCAACACTGCACTGCCCACCCACATCCCAAAAGTAGAGGTTCTGAGAGGGGCAGGAAGGGGGGAGGTCATAATATAGCAAGACTCCATTAGAAGAAAAAACATTACTAAGGTGAGTAAATTTTTCTTCATACAACATGAAGTCTTGCTATATTATGACATATGCAGACTACACAGCAGTACCTCCATGGAGGAGGGACAGAACCTACTTTGGAAATAGGCTCTGAAGCACAGCTGTGCCAAACCGAGCATCACTCCTAGCCTGGATGTCCAGGGAATAATGCTTGGTAAAAGTGTGAACTATTTTCCAGGTAGCTGCTTGACATATCTCTAGGATAGGGATGTCCCTGGCAGCAGCCAGAGACGCAGCTATACCTCTGGTAGAGTGAGCCCTCAGGCCTGAGGGAGGAACCTTACCCAGTTTTTGATAGCAAAACTGGATACAAGAGACAATCCATCTGGCAATGGATCTTTTAGTGGCAGGTTTCCCTTTACCAACCTCACCATAAGTGAGGAACAGTTGGAGGGAGTCAAACCTGTGACCCTTGGTACATTCTATGTAGTAACTAAGGGCTCTTTTGACATCTAAACTGTGTAGTCTCCTCTCGCCAGAGGAGGAATGGTCAGTGAAGTACACAGGGAGAGACATAGATTGATTAAGGTGGAAGTCTGAAACCACCTTAGGCAAGAACTTTCTGTTAGTCCTGAGGACCACCTTATCTCTATGAAAGGAGATAAAATCAGGTTCCACTGACAATGCTTGTAACTCACTTATGCGCCTGGCAGAAGTGATGGCTACCAAAAACACAGTTTTTCAAGTCAAATACTTAAGCTCTGCTGAAGACAAGGGCTCAAAAGGGGGTTGCATAAGCTGAGCAATGCAAATATTAAGATCCCAGGCAGGGACAGGGTCCCTGAATGGAGGGTTGGTGTGAAGTAACCCTTTGAAAAACTTGGAGAATACAGGATGAGCCGAAAGAGAAGAGGGTTTACCTGCTGATAAGAAAGCAGACACGGCTGCCAGGTGCACTTTTAGGGTAGCTGGCCTCAGCCTCAAAGCATTCAAATGCACCATATAATCCAGGACTGCAGATTCTGGGGAAATATGCTTGCCAGAGCACCAAATGAAAAATCTCTTCCATTTGGAATTATAAGTAGCCCTGGTGGATGGCTTCCTAGAAGCCTTCAATACATCCAATACACCTCAGGAGAGGTGTAGGTCAACAAACTCTAACTCTTCAAGAACCAGGCCTTGAGATTGAGGGATTTGAGATTCGGGTACCAAACCCTCCCCTGAGCACAGGTTAACAGGTTGTGATACCTGAGAAGACATGGGGGAAGGTGGACTGCTAAGGACAAAAGGAGTGGATACCAGGGCTGTCTGGCCCAATCTGGTGCAATCAGGATCATCTTGCAAAGTTGAGATCTGATTTTGACTAGCACCTTGAACAGAAGGGGGGGAGGCATAAAGAAACTTCCCTTCCCAACTGAGAAGGAAGGCATCCAGAGGGACTGAGCCCAACACTGGGGGCCTGCAGCAAAAAAGGGGAAGTTGGTGATTGTCTGGGGCTGCAAAAAGATTTATCTGTGGGGTGCCCCATCTGGCAAATACTACCTCCAATACTAGGGGATCCAGTGACCATTCGTGATGGCCCTGGGAAATCCTGCTGAGAGCATCTGCCAGGACATTGTCCTTGCCTGGAAGGTGATCTGCCGTAAGGGAGGTGTTCAGGGAATACGCCAGAGACCACAACTTCATTGTTTCGGTGCACAAGGCCATAGGCCGAGTGCCTCCTTGCTTGTTGATGTACCACATTGTAGTGGTGTTGTCTGTTCTGATCTGTACAACTTTGTTCTGAACAGAGGTGGAAAAAACTTGAAGTGCTAGAAAAACTGCTCTAAGTTCCAACAGATTGATGTGGAGCAGAGATTCCTGAGGGGACCACAATCCCTGGGTAGTGAGATCGCCCATGTGAGCTCCCCACCCCAAGAGGGATGCATCTGTAGTAAGGATTAGGGAGTGAGACTGAGGGATGAAGGGAACCCCCCGTCTCAGATTGCTCTGGTCCTGCCACCACTAAAGGGCTTGGATCAGGGTTTGAGTCACTGGGATCAATTTGGTCAGAGGGTCTCTCCTTTGAGACCAAAAGGCTCTCAAATGGAACTGGATGTCCCTCATCTGAAATCTTGCTCCCTGCACAACTGCTATAGAAGCAGCCATGTGCCCCAGGAGCTGCAGAAAATGCCTTGCTGGTCGAGAGACCTGCAGGGTGAAAGAGGAGGCCAGAGAGACCAAGGTCCTTGTTCTTTCCAGAGGCAGGAAGGCTCTGACCTCTTTTGTGTTCAGTTCTGCACCTATGAAGCTGAGAAGCTGGACAGGCTCTAGAACTGACTTTGGAAGATTGAGAAGGAAACCTAGAGATGTGAGCAGTTGCTGAGTTACCTGAAGGTGTAGTCTGACTTGTTCTGGAGACTGGCCTACTATGTGCCAGTCGTCCAGGTAAGGAAAAATGGCAATCTTTTGCCTTCTTAAGTGGGCAACTGCTACTGCCAGGCATTTTGTGAATACCCTCGGGGCAGAGGTGAGGCCGAAGGGCATTGCTCTGAACTGGTAATGGCTTGAGGGCAGTTCAAATCTGAGGTACTTTCGATGGTAGCTTCTGATAAGAACATGGAAGTAGGTATCCTTGAGGTCCAGGGACGCTAGCCAGTCCCCTGGTCTTAGAGAGGGTAAAATGACTCCCAGAGTCACCATTTTGAATTTTGGTTTTAAAAGGTGCTTGTTTAGGTATCTGAGATCCAAGATGGGCCGCCATTCTCCTGTCTTTTTTGGGGTAAGGAAGTACCTGGAGTACAACCCTTTGCCCTGGTGTAGGGGTGGAACCCTTTCCACAGCTCTGAGAGCCAGGAGGGTAGAAACTTCTGTTTCTAGGGCAAGTGCCTCTGATGGATTTGCAGATGGAAAGGACCTGGCTCTCATCTTCGGAAATTTTTTGAAGCTGAGAACCAGTCCCTGGCTTACTACTTCTAGGACCCACTTGTCTGATGTTAGAGACTTCCAGTCCTGGACAAAGTAAGCCAGCCTGCCCCCTACCGGTAGAGGAGAATCGGCCCTGGCCACCCCATCAGGGTGCCTGCTTGGCAGGGGCTTTGGGCTGAGGGGTGGAAGCAGGCTTGCTTGCACTCCGTCTGCCTCTCCCTCTAAAGAACCCCCTCTGGACATAAGCAGAAGAGGAGGCCTGGACTTGGTAAAAAGGCCTATGAAAAGGTCTACCCCTGTCCCTGGGATGCTGCCTTTGAGGAGTGGCCTGCCTTTCCTTGGCCTGTGTACTCCTATAGGTGGTCCTATATTCATCCATTTTCTTCATGTAATTCTCTGTCTGCTCCCCAAACAGAGAATTGCCCACAACAGGAAAATCCATGGCCTTAGACTGGGTATCCTGTGACAGGGTAGTACATGTGAGCCAAGCCATTCTGTGAAGTGCTACAGATGTAGCCATGACCCTTGATGACACATCACTAGAGTCTACTGCAGCATGAAATTGCACCTTAGATGCCTCAATACCATCCGCAGCCACCTGTTCCAGCTCCCTGGCAAGCTGGTCAGGGACCTGTTATGCTAGAGCCAGCACAGTATCCCATCTGGATTTCTGGTATCTAGCAGCATAAGCCATATAATTTGCCTGTCTGAGTCCCAGGGATGCTGCCATGTACTGTTTCTTTGCCATGGCATCAACCCTCCTGGAGTCCTTTTCAGGGGGGTGCGAAGCTAGAGGAATATTTGCCTTGTCACAGGCTGCAGCCTGCACTACCCCCACATGGCTGCATTGCTGTGTGAGGAACTCCATATCAGAGCCTGATAATGTATACCTCTTGTTCATCCTTTTATCAACAGGAGGTATAGTGTGAGGAGTTTTTAGAATTTTTACTGTCTGTTTCCTAAAAGATTTATGCAGAGGAATAGACAGTCTCCTAGACTCTGGAATATCCATCATTTCTACATGATCAGGCTCCTCTTGGTCATCAACAGCTTCCTCAACAGGGAGCTGGAGAGTTTCAGCAACTTTCTTATAAAACATAAAATGAGACGGGGACTCAAATAGCCTAGGAGGAGAAACCCCTGATGGTCTGTCTGGAGAGATGTCCGGTTCAATGGGCACATCCAGACTTTCAAACCCACATTCACTCTCCTCATACTCCTCTTCCCCTTCCCCTGGTTCATAAAAATCCTTAAAATCATAATCTTGAACCGGTGGAACCGGCCGAACCGAACTCTTCCCTGATGGGAACCGGGGAAAGAGACTGGACAATTTGAATTGCTTTAGCTATTTCCTCAGCGGTTGGGGAAAAAACTTTCGGCACACTAGCTGACTTTCTTGTCCATTTAGTTGGAACTGGCTCCTCAGAACTGGCTCTTCTTTTGCCGTGGAAGTATCACCCTGGTCAGAGGGCACTCCCTCCGGTTCGGTTGGAACCGAACCGGGCTGGCCATCCGGGTCAGCAGACTTTTTGGCCTCCCTTTCCCTGAGCCTACTAACTCTCTTCTCAATGGTGGCAGCAGGAAAATTACTACATATCTGGCAGTCTGCATTGAGGTGGTCAAACCCCAGACAATACACACAGGTGGTGTGTGGGTCAGCCTTAGCAAAGGCTTCCCCACAAACACCACAGTGCTGAAACCCAGTGGGCCCGGTTTTTCTTTTGGGTTTCTCAGACATAGTGCCAGCCTAACCAACTTGCCCGTTTATGGCAATCCGCCAAGCAAGACTCCCTTATCGGTTCACAACCGTGTGATGGGTCATGGAAAAAACCGTAATGAAATCCGTTTTTTTAAAACCAATAAGAACCAGAAACCACACTCTAAACAAGGACTGGTAAAGTTTATAACAACCTGATCGGTTCAAACCGAACCAAAAGACGTTTACAAGTTCCACACAGAATAAAATAAATGTAAGCCTATCTATTACTTACAATAGCACAGACAGAGCTTGAACCGACCGGTTGCGGTTTAATTTCGGTCAAAAAACGATAAAATAACATTTTAACTGACAAAATGAACCAAGTAGAAGGAGAAATCTCCGGAGCGACTGTTCAGTGAGGCGGAGTAAAGAATCTGACAGTTTGAGTTTGATTAACAACAGACAGAGTTTTCAACCAAGCTCACGCTCAAGGTTCCATGCCTGGCATGGAAAGTTAACTCTTTCACCTCCGGAGCAGTTCGAAGGTTGGGACTCACTGCATATGTCATAATATAGCAAGACTTCATGTTGTTTGAAAGAAAGCAAATATTTTCTCATGAAAGTACTTCTGTATACAGTCTGTGAAATGATCAACAGAGGTTGCATGTGATGGAGGAATTTTTAACACCATTATCTTTTCGAGGTTGGATCAGTCTAGTCTGGTGTGGCACCCTGTGGGGGGACACAATCAGGTAAATTGATTACTAAGCTTTCAGAAGAGCTTGGCCTGTTGGAAATATGGTGGAAGCTGAACCTAACTATAAAGAATCATACATTTTATTTAAATAGACACTATACATACTCTAGATTATTATACATTTTTTTATTTCCACCAAATGGGCATGCAAGGCTTAGAACTGCTCGTTCCTTCCCGGTGGTTTTTTTGGGCTATGCTTTGGCCCTGCTGGAGATGGAAATTTCACCCCATGTTAGAAATTCTAATTTGTGCTTAAACGTGAGTTTTGTTGAATTCACCTGACTTTGTCACTACCCTACAATCTCAGATTATATTTTATCCGGAAACTAATCAGGACCAAGACACCAGCACAGCAGTTTGATGGGATACCCTAAAGGCTGTCCTTAGGGGTTAGATAATTAGTCATTTTGTAGGGTTAAAAAAAGACAAGATTAATTTCTGGTTAGCTCTAAAAAAGAAAGTTGCTTATTTAGAAAGAGAACATAAAGCTCCTTTAGATTAGGGGGTCAAACAGCAGTTGGATAAGGTAAGGATAGATCTGGCTGACCTGGTAACACGCTCTATAAAAGATAAATTGAGCTTGACCTGATAAAAACATTTTTTTTTTAGTCTTTGGTAACTGGGTAAGGCCCACTAGGTACAAGTGTCTATTTTCAGGGGCGACCTGGGAGCACTGGCCGGTTAAGTGATTTGCTCAGAGTCACACAGTATGCAAGTAGGACTCAACTGGAAGGCAGTATAGTGCAGTGGTTTAAGGCTCTGAGCTGCAAATCTGGAGACCTGGGTTTGAGTCCCACAGCCCCCACTCGCATACACTGTGTGACCCTGAGCAAGTCACTTAGCTTCCCTGTGCTCCCAGGTTGCACCTGTAAAAAAGCTTTCAGCTCAGTGTGTCTCACCTGGTTAAACAATTTAAAAATAAAGTGGAGGTTGTGAGAATCAAACTCAGGTCTGGGCTGCTGGATGTATAGTACCAAGCTAGTTCACACCTCGTTCCTCTAACCTCTAGGCTATACTACCATACTTATGAAGGAAGTAACAGGATGGGACAGGTTTTGGCATATACTCTGTAGAAGCAGATGATGAACAGAGCTATTCTGAGAATCCAGATGTCAAGAGGTGGTGGGGAAATATTCCTGCAGATTACCAGTTATCCAACTGAAATAGCCCAAGTGTTTGGTCAGTAGGACCAACAGTAGCATCAACAGGCCCAAGTGGATGACTTTGATATCAAAGCTGTAAGATATTTTGTGAAAACTGTATTTTCCATCTTATCTGAGGTGTCGATTAAAGACCTAGATTCCACCATCTCGGATCAGGAAGTACAAGATCAGATTAAGTTGCTCAAATCACGTAAGCCATTAGGGTTGGATGGGTTCCCCTCCGAATTTTATAAGAAACTACAAGAAGATCTAACCTCGGTTTTGCAGGAGGTATGTACTGAAGTGCAGGAGGAGGCCCCATTTCTTCCTCATGGAGACATGCTTTGATATCTGTATTACATATGCCGGGATAAGATTATTTGCAATGTAGGTGGTACTGACCAATTTCTTTATTGAATGTCGATTAAAACATATTAGCAGGTATCCTGGCAAGGTGTCAGCAGAAACATATTACATCAGTGAGTCAGCTGAACTGAATATGATTTATTGAAGGTCGCTTACTGCAGGTTAATGTTTAACGTCTTGTAAACATTATCTCTTCTCAAAAAAATAGTAAGGCCCTTCAATTGACAATAGAAGTGGATGCAGAAAAGGTGTTAGATAGTGTTAATTGGCAATATTTTTAATTAGTTCTATAACAGTTTTAATGCAGCCCTAAATTTATGGCTATCATCCCAGCACTATATAAGGATCCAGAAGCGCAGGTTCGGGTGAATGGGGTTAGTGTGGGTAGATTTCCCCTGACACAAGGAACTAGACAAGAATACTCACTGTCTGTGCTGTTGTTTGCCCTTTCATTAGAACCTGTGGCAATGTGGGTCAAGTAGACTCCAGAGATAAAGGGCATCATGGGGGGGGGGAGTGGAGCAGAAGGTGTCACTGTATGCTAATGACCCCATCTTCTTCATCTTTAACACTGGTAAAGTAGTATCTGCATTTCTGAAGGTGTTGCAGGAGTTTGGAGAACTGTCTGGGTATAAGATTAATAATCTAAAATCGGAAACCCTGAAGATTAGTCGGCATTGCACGAAACAATGGTGAAATAAATTCCCATTTTCCTGGACCCACCACAGTATAATTAAACTGCTTACACACTTAATTATAAAAGGCTGTGCTCCATCATCCAGGCTGACCTGGCTTGATGGATGACGCTACCCTTACCCCTGGGCAATAAGAGTGCTACCGTTAAGATGAATATGTGACCACATTGTTTATTTTTGTTTCATACAGTGCCATTCCCAATTCCTTTGGGATTTTGGAATAAGTTTAACAAGAAGATTCTTAATTTTGTCTGGAGTAGGAAGAAAGTAAACCTTGAGTCTCACACATATACCTAACTCTCCATAGAGATAATAGGGGCCTGTGGTGGCCTGGTTGGCAGGCATACTATCTGGCAGGATAACTTGCTGCAATTTATACTTGGATTAAACAGTCACAGATTGTATATCGAATAAACAGACAGGCTTACACTTGGACTAAACAGTCACAGATTGTATATCAAATAAACAGACAGGCTTACACTTGGATTAAACAGTCATGGTTAAACAGACAGCTGGCAGCAGTTTGTACTTGGATTAAACAGTGAGTAGACTCAGGATGGTACAGTTTCAAGACAGCTTGTGTGCAGTTAATGCCTTTGTTCTCTTTACCTGGGACAGTAGGTAGTTGTGACAAATGATTACTAATCCGTGGATTTACCATACCCGCAGGAGTGTTACCCAGGCTAGAAGATGGATTAATACCTAATACACTAGATTCTCTAATCAGATGGCAAGAAGTCAGCGGACTTCTCGGCCTCCCTTTCCCTCAGTCTACCTACTCTCTTATCCAGGGTAGCTTTGGGAAAACTTTTACAAATTTTGCAGTCTGAATCGAGGTGGTCAAATCCCAGACAATAAACACAGGTGGTGTGGGATCAGCCTTAGCAAAGGCTTCCCCACACACACTACAGTGTTGAAACCCAATGGGCCGGTTTTTTTTCTTGGGTTTCTCAGACATGGCCAATCCTATCCAAAACTTATCTTTTTTTTCGGCAATCCACCAGGCAAGACACCCCTATCGGTTCCTGACTGTGTTACGGGTCTTGGAAAAAAATGTAATTAAATCTGTTTTTTTTTTAGAACTGATACGGACTGGTTACCACACTCTAATAAATTAAAAAGTTTTTTAAAACCTATCTGATTGGTTCAAACCGAACCGATCCAATGTTTACAAGTTCCACACAGAAACTAAATGCAAAATCTATCTAGAACTCACGGTACCACAGACAGAGACTTAAACCGACGGTTCAGTAGCAGAAATTCGGTAGAAACCGAGAAAAACAAAACTTTAACTGACTTTTTTGAACCAAGCAAAGGAGAAATCTCCGGAGCGACTGTTCAGTGAGGTGGAGTAAAGAATCTGATGGTTGGAGTTTAAACAACAGCAGACAGAGGCTTCAACTGAGCTCACACTGAACGTTCCATGCTGGCCATGGAAAGTTAACTCTTTGTTCTCCGGGGCAGTTGAAAGGCAGGACCTAACTGCAATAGTCAGAATACAGCAAGACTTCATGTTGTTTGAAAGGGCATTATTAGATTTGCCCAGTTGTTGGCGGGAAGGCCTGTATTGGTTTTGCAACCATGAAAAAGTGTTTGTCATTACTCCCCTCCTATCATTGTGGGTGCATGCAGCTCAGGCATTTTATTTCAGAAGCTGGGCATAGGCACAACTGAGTAGGACCATAATGGCAAAAATGGACGGCCACACACAATAAGGAAAAGATACTTCTCCAAAACTTTAGGAACATTAAAAACAAATGCTTTTTTTGTAAAAAATTGGTGTTAGCACCCCCAAGCATCAGTGCTGATGCTTGGGGTGCTACTACCTAATTTTAGTTCAGTTCGAGTAGGAATTCAGCACCACATACCGCTCTGAAGCCACAAGCGTTCCTTTTTTGTGCTTGTAAGTAGGAAGACGTCAGGTTTGGAAGACTTTTTCTATTGGTTGGCAAGGTTGAGAGGAAGACTTTGCTACTTTTCAGGCTTACATGGGGCACTGCAATCTGTGAAAGACATAACTATAAAGCATATTCGAGTGACCTGGGAACAGAAAAGTACTCTAGGGCTCTTGCAAAGAGACGGGGGCACTGGCTATGGGAAGCCCAGAGGATCTCTTCCTCTGCAGACTGGAGAGATTTCTTCTGGAAGATTCTCACCAGATACTTTCGGACTCCTTGTATAACAAAACAGTTCTACCCAAACTATACTGGTCAGTGCTGGAGACTGTGGGAACCAGTCCTATTATCATATTTTCTGGGACTGCACAAAATTACTTGTAGGGAAGATATCTGTAGTATGATTAATTTAATAGTCGGTAAACGGACTATTTTTCTAACTGATGTTGGTATTCTCACAGTCAATTGGCCTACCAAAGCATCAGAGAAAAATCGGTAATGCTGTTGATAGCCAGAGTACTTCGAAGTATTCTGGCCAGGTGGCTGCAGAATACTCCACCAACAGTGATGCAGTGGGACACCAGAGTTACGAAAGCTTAGAGATTGGAAGGATGTATTGTTTCCATACACCTACAAATTGATAAATTTAATGTTGTTTGTCAACCTTGGAATTCTCACATATGTTTCCCAGGGTCTGACTCTTATTTACCTACAAATGACACTCAGGAGGACAGAACAGAGTAACTGAAACACTTTAGTTCATGTTCTTTTTATTGTTGTATGCTAGGATTTTTATTTTATTTTATAAGGTATGAACTATGGCACATTTCATCCAGAGATACCAATCTACTTTACCTTTCCCCTTGGTTAAGATATCACTGATATTAGCTTCATCAGCTCTCATCCCTTCAGTACTGATTTGGTGCTTTTAGTTATCTGTTTGTGATTGAAAGCTCTTCACATGATATCAGGGCACCACTTTGTAACAGCAGAGTTCCAATGCTATAGAGTTTTTATCAGTCTCATTGATTTCTGTAAATGCCACCAAACTGCTCTTGTTCTATCAGAGAGCTGTAAAAACCTGAATTGTTCTGACTGTAGGAATGGAATGTATGTCTTCAAAGAAGTTTCCAATAAAGCTGAGTTTAACAAAAGAAAGGGATAACTACTGTATGCAGATGCAGTACAGCAGTAAATATTATTTAAAGAATAAGATTAATGAATACCAAAATGAGTAGGCAGGGGAAACTAGTCCAGTAAACTAGAAACATTATCTAACAGCGATAAAGAAGGGAAATTTGTGTGGTCTTGGCTGAAGGCTGTAATGGATGGAAAGAGAGAGAGATAGCATGAGTCATTGTGGTGGAGGGCAGTTGTTAACAGTCCTGTAGGGGTGGAAGAGTCTTGCAGGTCAATGACAGCTGGGTGGTGACCCCCAGTTCAGAGTGCCAGAGTCATACAGGAGTAAGACTGTAGAGACTTGAAGACAGTTGCGAGCCTGCAAACAGTGATGCTGGTGTACATGCAGCAGGTCGGTATCTAGAGGGTATAACTCACAGGTTCAAGTGCTTGAGGCAGAATAGGGGTTCATCAGGTGGGAGACAGATTTAAAACTTGAAGGCAATCAAATGAGCTGGCATTGAGTTGTCTTTGAGGTTGGAAGCAAAGTGGCTAGTAACGGATCCACAGACCAGTGTCCTAGTTCAAATCAGAGTGTCCAACAAATCTGTGTAAAATATTAAATTCTTCCCAAGTTGTACATCTTCATAGCCATAAGCAAGCAGTCATGGTAACATCAACATAGCACTAACTTAATTAGTGCCAGATGAGAAAGCAAGGCTACAAGACTTGGGTCAGGTCACTGAGCAGAGAATAGCAGGATACAGAATACTTAGTTGTTAACAAGTAGGAATCAGGCTACTGGGAAAGATCTCAGTGGTACACACAATATATTGACAGCACTTAGTGCTGGAGGCAGCCGAGTGGAACTCTTTGATCCTTAAAAGTTAACCACTAGGCAGATATCAGGTTTCTGGAACCAGGCTGCTGGAATGGCTTGAAACTGCAGAATCTCAGAGAAATCACTTTGCTGGATATCTTTAAAATTAATTCTGCAAAGTACACATGCCCAATGGTATCTTGTTTGGCATGATGATTCAGATGTTCGTCGATGATGTAGTCAAAACTGGTAGAGTTGCTCCAAGTATGAAACACAAAAAAGACAAAAATTAACCTTCAGAGACAGCTGCAGAAGCAAATTGTTTGATACCTTTTATTGGACCAACATAGCTGTTACAACAAAAGAACAAAGTGCTCTAGCTTTTGGGCCAACCAGGTCCTTCCTCAAAAGCTTTATGACAGTTATTTAGAAAATTCCATACTATCAACACCAAGATAATGCATAAAAAAAACAGAAATAATTCTCATTGGTTTAACATACTCATTTGAAACATAACAGAAGATTATGTCAGAGAAGCTAATTAATACCAGTATGCTTTCAGCTGAGAAGCCCCTGAAGGTCAAATATTATCAGAGAATAGCAACAAGCAGAGAGTTCTCACATACATTTTAAAATGTCTCCATATGTTTCAAGAAAACAGTCTAATGAAAACAAAATCGTAGGATACTGTTCTCCCTAATTCATGTAAGATGAGGAGCTTACAACTTTAATTCCAAGTGTCCTTGTGTTTTAAAGAACACAGTCAATGAAAGGCAAACCTGTGGGTAATAAATATATGCTAAAATGAGGCCTAATTGCCAGGGCCAGCCTTAAGGATAGGCGAACTAGGCAGTCACTTAGGGCGCCATGCACCAGGGGGGCACCATGAGGGGTAATTCAATCATTCTTTATGTTTTATTATTTATTTATTTATTTTTTGTGAGTATTCTGGACTGAGAATTTGAATGTGTACAAATATGAAGTTCTTTTTGGGGGTGTAGTATGTACACTGATTGCAGAACCCATCTTGTGCACACTGCACACTGTAGAATCTGTTCCCATCTTGTCTTTCTTGATTTACAGCCACCACTGAGTCCTGCACATTCAGCCTCATGATGCACCATCTGTAATCAATTGGTTGACTGCTGCTGTCTGTTAAATGTGCCATGGAATGGCATCAAGGACCAGCAGCCAATGAATGTACCAGACAGCAGTGGCATGCCCCATAGCACACATCCACTGCACCCATCCTCTCCATGGCTGACCTCTCCTTTTAGCACCAGAATTGACTGTTGTGCACACACTGTGCATGCAGTGGTCCGCACACCATTTTGTGGTAACACTTAACGAGAAACATAGTCTCAACTCAACTCTTGACATGAGGATCCATTACCAAGGGTCCATTCAACTTTGTGAGTGGTTTGTTGTATTTTTATTTTTTTTGACTGACCTCACAGCAGACAGTCAGCAATCCTGGTTGGCTGCTTGGTGGGGAGACAGGTGACCCTGTGGCTATTTGAAAATCTGCAGTAGTGTGTCATCTGTCGGACAATGTTTACACCATGCCACCCCGCCATCCTCCACATTGCAGAGAGTCTGAAGGGAAAAAACGTGAAGGTCAGCAGTGAGTATCTGCCTCAACCTGATTTTACTGTTATTTTTATTGCTTCCAGTTCCAGATCTCCAATCTCAACTTAAAGTTGATAAAATAATGTGTCTGAGTCTAAAATCATCATTGTCGAATGAACTGACATATAGTTGAGAGCCTCTCAGTTAAGTGAGCAAGCCTACTGCCTACTCATCTTATTTGTTACTAGTATTGTTTAATGAAAACGTTAACTTATTACTTTAGCATAATTGTTTGTTTGAGGTGAGGGTTTTTTATTTTGCAGTCCATTCCAGATTGTGTTTTTTAACTTTCCATTTTGGAAACAACTGAGAGTCCAGTAGTCACTCCAGTCAGTCAGTCAGTCAGAGATGCAATTAGGTCAGGGCGCTTGTGTTGTCTGTTGAGCTTGGTGTGTAGTAGACAAGGCTGGTACTGGTAGAGGATGAACTGTAACTTGAATGTTGGCAAGTTATGATCCAGTGGTGGTGGGAGTGCAGTGTGTTGCTGCCAGCCTGCCGCACTCTGTACTTCCAACAACAAGTTACACTAGCAACATGGAAGGAACTTTGAGGAGAAGGAAGATGTATCAATAGCTGATTTAGGCTTTGGTACTCAGATGCTCTACTACTCTGAGAACAAGGGGCAGGATAAGGTTGGAGCCAAGCCCTGAGAGCAAAGCCCATCGGGGCAATGTTGGAGCTAAGCCCTTTTTGTAATTGGTCATAGATAGAAGAGACCTTGAAGGGTGAGGTGTAAAACCCTTAAGGTACAGTAGCAGAAGATGATGACGACTGAGTTGAAAGGCTGAGCTGGGTGTTTGCCCAGGAAATGAAAGGGATGAAGATGATCAGTGTAAAGTCTGGGAAGGTGGAGTGATGAGCATGGAGAAAGCCTGCACAGGTAATATAAAGAGTCAGTCCAATAAGGTGGAAGAATACCTAGGCAGTTAGTAAGATAGCGAGGCCATAGTCCAGCATGAGTTGAACACAGTAATTGTTGAGCTTGAGGAGAGGGCCTGTATAACTGCCAGGGCAGACTTGTGTATGTAGTAACAAGGACCCAGTCCAGGAAAGGGCTAAAACAACAAAAAAGGTGGGGCATAGCCACGTGGCATCAATATAGCGGAAACAGGCATTAACAAGGAGAAGGGGAAGCAGTAGGCAGGGAATGGATAAGAATGGAGATCAGCATGGGGGGGTTGATAGACTCAGGCCTGGTAACACAGAACAGGTTGGGGTAGACAAAGCAGGAGAACAAGCTAGGGTAGTGAAAGAAGGCAGCAGAGGGCACAGGAAGATGTAAGACCAGGGGAAGGGAGGAGGCAACAGTGACTGAGGCAGTAGGAGGTGTGGGGGCAACAAGGAAAGGTAAGCAGGGGCAGTAGAAAGGGTACTAAGCTGTAGTGGAGGGGCAGCATGGGGCACCCACCCAGAAAGACCAGTAAGCGGAGGATGGTCAGGAACCTAAGTGGAGGAGAGGTGGTGGCTGAAAAGGAAAAAGGGGAAAGATGAACAGAATGACCCCACATAAGGCAACAAAAGAGTAGTGCAATTACACTACGACAGAAGTCAGGAGGAAGGGAAACGGGAATAAGTGGAGGCTGCAGGGATGGAGTTGGCAGTTATCTGATTAGGAATGTTATGGTTCTTGTCTGGGTGGGATGAAGACTGAAAAAAAAATGATGGGGTGCCACTGGGAAGTTCGCCTAGGGGGCGCCATATACCCTAAAGCCGGCCCTGCTAATTGCAAGTTAGAAACAAGCCCCAAAATTAAAATAAACAGAAATTTTATATAAATATATATATATATATATATATATATATATATATGGAATACAGAGGGTTTAAAGTGAAGTTTACTCAAAGTGAGCAAATGTTTCACATGTAATGTAATATAGAACTTAGCTAGAGACAGTTTCCCAACTTTACTCTTAACCAATTAATATATTCGATAAACTTTAAGGCCTTCAGTGTTGTAACAGGATTTAATACATGATAATATCAATTGTAAGTGCCAAATTAAAAAAACAAAACTACTTGTCAAGGACCCCAAGAAGTTCAGACACAGAGAAGACACGACACACTATCTAGGAACCCTTCTTGATACACAGCCATAATTGACATGCATAGTGTAACACTGTGTAACATAGTGAAGTGTCACCTATATGTAAATTCAGTCATGTAGCATGGTATAGCATAGTGCAGTGTCACCTGCATGTAAATTCTGTAGTGTAGCATGGCATAGCATAGTGTAGTGTTGTGTCACCAATTGTAAATTCTGTTGTGTAGCATGGCATAGCACAGTGTAGTGTTGCATCACCTACATGTAAATTCTGTAGTGTAACATTGCATAGCATAGTGTAGTGTTGTGTCACCTACATGTACATTCTGTAGTGTAGTACAGTGTAGCATAGGGTAG
This sequence comes from Neoceratodus forsteri, assembly GCA_016271365.2. Taxonomy (NCBI): domain Eukaryota; kingdom Metazoa; phylum Chordata; order Ceratodontiformes; family Ceratodontidae; genus Neoceratodus; species Neoceratodus forsteri. The sequence goes on from CM028138.1 coordinate 429,735,255, forward strand.
TGTCACCCATATCATGTAATTGCTCTCCTAGTCTTTCAAGTCCAAATGCTCAGTCATAGCAGATACTAAAACATGAGAGCCAGCTGAAATTGTTTAATCCTCTGATTCTTCCAACATGCGGTTGCATTCTAGGTCACAATATGTGGTCTATACCTCTGTATTGCTGTAAAACCTCTTCTGAGGGCTGCTGACATTGGGCTACAGGATGGACAGTTAACAATCATAGAACTTTACTTACTCATGATCTTTAAAACTAAACCTTCCCCAGTTGTTGGAATGGGCTGCTAGGAGGCTAATGTGGTGTCTGATTGAACACCCATAGCTTCTTGCAGAGGCTGGCAGGTTGTTGTGGCTCCTGACTGTCCCTTGGTGGCAAAGGGGAGGCAGCAGTGATTTTGGTAGCACCTCTCCACATGTACAGCAGACTGGAAGGACTTGCACTGCTGCACCTTTACATGCATGCTGGAGCCATTAAGCATCAAACTGGGCCATTAAGCACCAGTGAAAATGGAAAGGGATAAAAATGCTGGAGGAGAACAAAACAGCAGGCCTGCATATGATGACATGCACTCTTTGTTCTATGTGCTCAGTGTAGCAATAACGTTAGATAAATGTTTTGGGAGTGGGATTCCTACAGATCTGAAGGCCTGTCAGGGGACCACCCACTGCCAGAGGTATAGAATGTTAGGGATGGGAGGTCACTGCACACAGATGGACAGGCCCTGTGGAGCACAAAGGATATATGAAAAAAAACATGAATATATATCATAAATAAAACTTCAGTAACTAGGGAAAAGAAAATTAATGAAGTTGGTCCCCTAAATCCAAAAACAAGCTAAGATTTCCTGTTTGGTATAAACCTTGTTAAACACATGATGCCTCCCTTAAGTACATATTCAGAACATCGAAGAAACAAATCTGTTAGCTGTGGCATGGTTTTTGACACCTAATCTTGTTTTACAGGTGGCCAAACAACAAAAGGAGTCAGAATCCACGCAGAAAGCTGAAAAGGAAGTGTCCCGTATGGTGGTAGTCATGATTTTTGCCTACTGTTTCTGCTGGGGCCCTTACACTTTCATGGCATGCTTCGGGGCTGCCTACCCAGGCTACGCATTCCATCCACTGGCTGCAGCCTTGCCTGCCTACTTCGCCAAGAGCGCCACCATCTACAACCCCATTATCTATGTCTTCATGAACAGACAGGTGAGAGTATAAACAGCCGTGCCTGTCTTCCTGTTGAAACGTTAGGCATTGCTTACTACATTCTGGATGTGCTTATAGGTGCTTTTACAATGAAAAGCAAGGCAGGGATGTTTCCTTATAATAAATGATTTTAATGGTAACAGGAAATGTTTTAAAATGCCATGAACACCTTCTCAAGTTAACACAGAAACATAGATTGGTGTCAACAGAAAGAAAAAATTACTTACCACAGAAATCTAGTTTCTTCTAATGGAGTTTTGCTGTATTCTGACTATATGCAGTTAGCCTTCCCAGCTCAACTGCCCTGGACATGAAAGAGTTAACTCTATTCAAATTCACAGAATGTTGAGCTTGAGCTCGGTTTTCAAACCCCTATTCCTGATTTATTCTATGTAACCACCAGATTCTTACGAGCACTAAAATAGCGGCTACTAAACTATATTAAATAATATAGGAATTACGGTAAAAAAATAATAGTCAAGTGACTAATAACCCAACAATGGGGCATATAAGGAGACTCAAGTCAATGATGCCCAAGAAAATGCCACCCCAGTGGTGCAGTACTTAAAAAGAGAACAGCTGTAATACAGTCCCCCAAGTGTTCTGGTAGGGGAGGCAGGGAGGGAGATCAGAATACAGCAAGACTCCATTAGAAAGAACAAGATTAGTGTGGTAAGTAATTTTTTCTTCAAACAAAATGAAGTCTTGCTGTATTCTGACTATATGCAGACTACCAAGCAGTGCCCCATGGAGGTGGGCACAGAACCTACTTAGGAAATAGGTTCTGCGGTGTTGCTGTGCCAAACCTGGCATGACTCCTGGCCTGGGTGTTCAGGAAGTAGTGTTTAGTAAATGTATGAACAGTTTTCCAGGTAGCTGCTTTGCAAATTTTGAGCAGAAGGATATCTCTGGCAGCTGCTACAGAGGCAGCTGTCCCCCAGTACAGTAAGCCCTAAGGCCCACTGGTGGCTCTTTCCCCAGTTTGCCATAGCAGAACGGGATACAAGACACAATCCACCAAGCAATGGTCCTCTTAGTGGCTGGCTTGTCCTTTCCCACCTCACCATAGGTAAGGAACAGCTGGGTAAACACCTTCATATGGGATTTTGTCTGGATCCAGATAGTAGCCAATATCCCTCTTAACATCCAGGCTATGCAGTCTGCATTCTCCTGAACCAGAATGTAAAGTGAAGAAGACAGGTAATGTCATGGACTGATTCAGGTGAAAGTCAGAGACCACCTTTGGAAGAAATTTCCTGTTTGCCCTAAGGACAACCTTGTCCCTATAGAGTGCTATGTAGTTTAGCTCCACTGACAAAGCCTCTAGCTCACAAATCCTCCTTGCAGAAGTTATGTCTACCAGAAATACAGTTTTCCTGGTAGAAAGGCCTCTGACAAGGCTGCCTCTGCCTGGCTGAGTCTGCTACTTCTGTGGAGTTGCAGCCATTTCCTTAGCAGTTGCATTCTTGTAAGTCACCCTGTACTCATCCATTCTTTTCATGTATGTCTCTGTCTGTTCCCCAAACAGAGAATTCTGGACAACAGGGAAATCCATAGCTTTTGACTGGGTATCCTGGGAAAGATTAGTACATCTAAGCCAAGAAAATGTTCTTAGGAAAACCGCAGTAGCCATAACTCTATATCATTTGAGTCTAAATCTGAATGAAATTAAACTTTGGAAGCTTCAATGCAGTCCTTGACTATTTGCTGCAGATCCTTAGCTAACTGAGGTGGAGCAGTTTTAACCAGCTCCAAAACAGTTTCCCACCTGGATTTCTGATATCTGGAGACATATGCCATGTAAGAGGCTTGTCTAATACCCAGTGAAGCAGCCTAATACTGCTTCTTGGCCATGGCATCAATCTTTTGAGAGTCCTTTTCAGGAGGGTGCAAAGCCAGAAGAATGCCAGCCTTATTGCAGGCAGCAGCCTGAACTACTCCTACATGGCTACAGTGGTTATACAGGAACTCTGTACCATTGCCAGACAGCATATACCTCTTGTCCATCCTTTTATTCATGGGGATGGGGGGAGATTGGCATCTCAGAATTTTGTTTGTCTGTTTTTTAAGAGACTTGTGCAGAGGTATTGAAAGTCTCTTAATGTCAGGGACATCCATCATTTCAATGAAGTCTGGCTCCTCCTCTTCCTCAGCTGCCTCCAGAGTAGGTAGCTGTAAAGTATCTGCAACCTTTTTAAAGAATAGATAATGAGAGGAGGATTCCCCAGGCTGCCTAGGAAGAGGAGAGATAGATTCTGGTCTATCAGGGAAAACATCAGACTCGATGGGTTCACACAAACATTCTTCTTCCACCTCCTCTTCTTCTTCTTCTCCTTCTCCCTCCCACTCAAGTTCATAGTAAGCTTCCGGATCATATGAACCGGTGGGAAACGAACTGGCAGGTGACTGAACCAAAGTATGTGGTTTTTGACCTGGTCTTGGATCACCTGAACTAGTCTGCAAGGATTGCACAATTCATATTGCTTTAGCAATCTCTTCCAAGGTTGGAGCTACAAACGTTGGCTGGTACCGACTCCTTGGTATCTGTCTTCCTTTTCATCGAGGAGGTATCACCCTGGTCAGAAGGCACCTCCTCCAGTTCCCCAACTCCCTCGGGGGCTGAACCAGACCGGGCCATCCAGATCAGTGGATTGTTCAGCCATTCTTTCCTTAAATCTAGACAAAGGCTTATCCAATATGGCTTTAGGAAAGTTTTTACAAATTTGGCAGTCTGTTTTCAAGTGGTCAAGCCCCAGACTTTAAACACAGATAAGTTGGGGATCAACCTTGGCAAATGCTACCCCGCAATCTGTGCAGTGCTGAAACCCAGTGAGACTGGTCTTCTTCTTGGGCTTCTGAGATGATGCTCTGATAAGCCAAGTTGCCCTTTTTTTTTTTTTTGGGTGATCAGGGCTGAGTAAGTAAAAGTGTTTTCGGTTAATCACTGGTTCAATGATCGATTGAAAAAAAACAAGAAAAAGTATTGTTTTTTTTTTAAACCAAAAACCACCAGATCCTAAACTAAAACTTTTCAACAACTTAAACAACTAAAACTTTACCTCAAAAGAACAACTTTTCCTTGGTTTCTTCCCGGTTAACGCAAACCTCAAGAAAAAAGTAAAACTTGCCAAAACTGAAGTAAATCTAGTCTAGTCTAAAATGTACCAAACGACAGAGGGTTGAAGAACCAAAAAATAAAACTCAGTTTGAAGAAACGTTTGAGAAACCAACACTTTAATCGAAGTGAATGAGGAGAAAGCTCCAGAGCAACTTCGCAGGCAGGCAGAGTAAAGAATCTGGTGATTACACAGAATGAACCAGGGACAGGCTTGAAAACTGAGATCAAGCTCAATGTTCTATGCATTTGCATAGAGTTAACTCTTTCATCTCCGGGGCAGTTGAACTTGGAAGGCTAACTGCTTATAACCAGAATACAGCAAGACTTCATGTTGTTTGAAAGGACCTTTAGGCCCTTCCAGTTTGCCCCTTGTCCCTGCCTATTCCATCACCACTGATCCTAGTTGGTCATAGGTGTCACTAGCCCTTCCCCATTCCTCTACCTAATATGCCCTGTGCCTATTCCCATGTATGCTTGAAGCTCCCCACAGTCTTTGCACTCACTACCTCCTCTGGCAGGCTGTTCTAGTCACCCACCACCCTTTCCATGAAGAATTTCTAAACATCTATCCTAAACTTCCCCCTCTTAGCTTCATTGCATGACCCTTGTTTTAGTGCCTTCCTTTCTGAGAAATAGACCCTCCACTTGCACTGAGTTCACTCCTGTGAGGTATCTGAAGATTTCAGTCATGTCCCCTCTTGCTCTCTCTCTCTCCTCTAGAGAGTACATGTTGAGTTCCTGTGACCTTTTCTTATATGGCTTCTCTTACAACCCCTTCACCATTATGGTTGCCCTCCTTTGTACCACCTCCATCCTTTCAATGTCCCTGCAGAGGTGTGGCCTCCAGAACTGGACACAGTGAGTGATACAGCGGCAGCATGACCTCCCTCTACCTACTAGAAGTCCTTCTCCTAATGCACCACAGCATCCTGCCAGCCTTTCCCACTGCTTTGTCTCACTACCCAGCTACCTTGAGATCATCAGATATGATGACCCCTAGGTCTCTGTCTTGCTTGATAACTGTAAGCTCCACTCCCCCTATCTTATATACAGCCCCTGGGTTCCATAGCTCTAAGTGCATGACTTTGCACTTTTTGGCATTAAAACCTAGCTGCCACCCCCAGACCATTCCTCTTATTTCCTTAGATCCCTTTGCATTCTCTGCACCCCTTTCTGAGTGTCAACCCCATTGCAGATGTTTGAGTCATTCACAAAGTGACACACCTTACCCTCAAGCTCTTTCGCAATGTCACTTATGAAAACATTAAATAGGACTGATCCCAGCATCGAACTCTGTGACATTCCTCTAGTCACTCTCCTTTCATCTGATTGGATAACATTTACCACCTCCCACTGCCTCCTATCCCTCAACCTGTTTGACACCCAACTTGTCACCCTCTCCCCCATCCCCAGGCTGTCTAGTTTCTTAACTAGCCTCCTGTGTGGCACAGTGTTGAAAGCCTTACTGAAGTCCAACTAGACTACGTCCACTGCTCTCACTTGATCCACCTCCCTGGTAACCCTGTCAAATAAATCTATATTAGTTTTGCATGACCTCCCCCCTGTGAAACCATACTGTTGGTGGTCCTGTAGCCCTTTTGCCTCTGGGTGCTCCATGATGTGAGACTGGCTGACCAGTAGTTGCTAGCATCCTTCCTACTACCGCTTTTGTGCACAGGGACCACACTGACCCTCCTCCAGTCCTTTGGAACTTCTCCCCATCTCCACTGAAGGTACTAAATAGCATTGCCAGAGGTGCGGCCAGCACTGTGCTCACTTTCTTTAGGACCCTAGGATGAATCCCATCCTGCCCCATTGCTTTATTCTCCTTTAAGGCTTCCTATCCCTTCTGGACCCTCTCCATCAAGAATGGACTTGTGCCCAACTCCCCCCCTCCCTGTTGTTTACTGTAGTATGCTGAACCATCCCCCTCCCAACCCCCCGAAGACTGAGCAGAAGTAATTTTTTTAGTATTTCAGTTTTCTCTTGGTCTTCCTTTGCACAGACCCCCTGCCCTTCTGATTCTCACTATCCCTCCCCTTGTCCTCTTCTTTTTCCCACATACTTGAAGAAAGGATTATCCCCTTTCTGACCTCCTTAACTATCCTCCCCTTTGTTAGTGATTTAGCTGCCCTCACCCTCTTTCCTACCTTCCTTTGTTTTGCCAGCTATACCTCCCTGTCTTCATCCTTCTGGGTCTCCTTGTACTTTCTAAATGCTGTTATCTGCTCCTTCACTGCCTTTGCCACCTCTTTAGAGAACCATAGCGGCATCTTCCTCCTCTTTCCCTTGTTCACTCCTTCAAACAGCATGCTGTTGACTGATCTATACCCTCCTGAATTTTGATCCATTGAGCCTTCACTCCCACTCTGCCTTTTCCCTTTCAGGCAATGTCTGAGGCAGTTTCCTATTTCTTTAAAATCTGTCCTCCTGAAGTCCAGGACCCTCATCTTAGTGTGTTTTTGTTCCTGTCTTATCTGAATACCAACCCACACAGTACGGTGACCGCTTGTACCCAGGGGACTACTTATTGTGATGTTAGTAATGCTGTCTCTGTAAGTATGGAGTCCAGCACTGCTTTGATCCTAGTGGGTTCCAAAACCAGCTGCTTGAGAAATGCCCCTAGTATGGAGTTGAGCATGGCCCTGCCTCTTTATGTAGTTGGGGCGAGAATGCCCCAACCTACATCTGGCAATTAAATCCCCCCCCAATCAAAACTTCCTCCTTGCTGGCCATGTTGTTAATGACTTCCCCCAGGCTCTGTCTAAATCCTCCCCATGTTGGAGGCCTGTACACCACCCCTGTGAGAATAATGACCCCCAACCCTGTCTCTAGGCTGACCCATAGTACCTGAAGTCTTTCATTTTCCCTCTGTTATCTCTGTATCTCAGAGGTCCTTATACATTCCTTCACATATGAAACAACCCCTCTGCCTTTCCTCCCTGACCTGTTCTTCCAGAATATGGTGTAGCCTGGGAGTGGTTGTCCATGGACCATGATTCTGTTATGGCCACCAGATCCATGTCTGCCTCCACAATGATTGCTTTAAGGTCAGAAATTTTGTTTCCCAGACTCCTTGAGTTGGCACACATGGCTCTCCATTCTCTTCATCCCTCTCTCCCCCTCTAACCTGCCTCCCCTTCCTACTTCCCCCCATCCCCTCTGTTACCCCAGTCCTACTCTCCCCTGTTAAGTTGTCTTCCAGCCTTCTCTACTTCCCCTGTCTTCCACTGAAATTCCTCCTGCAGATTTGCCTACTCTGATCATCTGTATGCTTCCATCAACTCCAGGAATTTCTTCTCCCTGGATTAACCTTACTTATTGCACTAGTCTCGGGGGAGGGGGCAATCTCTGCCTTCCTCTGTCTGTCTGTCCCCCCCCCCGGCAAGTTTAAATTCTTGTTGAAATAGCATTTAAACCTTTCACCCAGGACTGCTATTCCCCTCCTGGATCAATGGGGGCCATCTCCCTTGTACAGGCCTCCTTCCCCCTGTGGTGTGACCCCAGTCCTCGATGTAGCCAAAGCCCTTGTCCCTGCACCATGTTTTTAACCACTCATTGAAGATGCTGGTGTGGCGTTCCCTAGCCTTCCCCCGACCATGCACATATACGGTAGCACCTCAGTGAAGGCCACTGTGTAAGCTACCTGCTTCAGGCCCCTCCCCAGCTCCCTAAACCTATCATGCACTACTCCTACATCTTCCCTTACCAGATCATTCATCCTCAGGTGGACAACAACATCCAGCTCCCTCCCTTACCCTTCTTCTGAGGCAATCTCCAAGATCTGCCCTCCAGTCCTCCCCAACAAAGCACCTGGAATGCACTATACTACCTTGTCCCTCCCTTCCCCTGCCTCCAACGCAGTCCCCCTGACTATGGAGTACCCCACCAACAACTGCCTCCTCTTTGGTCAGGGGACTCTCCTTGGGGTCTGCTCCCTTGAAAACCCCCACCTCTTCTCCTCTTACTCCTACCTTGGGTGCCTCTTCTTGGCTTCCCCTTCCCTCCAGAATGGTGAAGGGATTGTGCAGCAGTAAGGTCTGAGGGGTGTTCAGCATGGAGTGGGGTGAGGCACAGGAATGGTGGTGCTGCTTGTACCAGAGATATATTCACAGTCAAAAAAAACAACGTACTCACCAACACAATAGGGCCCAAGATCAAGAAAGAAACTTTACATCAAATATTCAGCCAATCCTTCATTCCATAGCAATATTGGCTCCATACAGACAAGGAAAGCAGTGTGTGTCACTGCTGGCTCAGTCATACACACACTGCTTTCCTTGTCTGTATGGAGCCAATTTTGCTATGGAATAAAAGATTGTTAAACATTTGACATAAAGTTCCTTTCTTGATCTTGGGCCCTATTTGGTTGATGAGTGTGTTGTTTTTTGACTGCAAAGGTCTGAGGGGTGCTGTCTCCTCTTCCTCCCCTCATGTACCAGAGCCCTTCAAGGTCCAGCCACTTTGCCTCTTTGCTGATATCCTTTGAGGGAGTGACAGTAAACTAGTGGACCCCTGAGTGAAGCAAATGGTGCCCTGTACTCATAGCAGTTCAACCCAGAGTCCAGCAACCTCTGCTTTTCTGCCCAGAGAGGTACTTGTATGTGGAGTAACACCTCAGTCTCCAAGACATGTCTCTGAAGATTGCGGCCTCACACCCATTACACTGCACCACTCCCATGTCTGATGGTTTGTTTACCCTCCTAGCTTTGTACTTCCATGTCTTTCCCTTGCCTTTAGGATTCCCTTATTACTAACCTCCCTCTTGGTTTCCCTTTATCTTTCCCCTTAAAAGTTTGTGTTTGACCCCTTACCCTAGACAGGGTTTTTCTTCAATTCCCTTTTTTTGGTCCCTTGGTAATTTAGGATAGTTGGCTCCTATATTCACTTTCTCTCCCTACCCTAAATAGAGTGTTGTCTCCATTCCCACTCTACTGTGTGTTTCAGTTGGGCGCTAGGTTGAAATGTCACCCATAACAACAGTGCGGTGAAGAACCGAGCAGTAAAAACAGCACAAACAATAACAGCGCCTAGTATGAAAGCCATATTCAACACTAGCTCCAATGGTAGCAGTCCAAACACACATGGAGGACCGCTACCATGGCAAAGTAAAAAAATAGAAATTTGTGTTAGAGCCCTCACACCCCCCAACATGGGAGGCCTCACCCCCCACACCCCTGACTTCAATATAATCAACTTCTCGTGGGGGAAGACCTCGGGGATGGGGAGAACCACGGCGGGGGGGAGGAATTGAGCACTAACAAAAAAAGACAATCCACTACTCAGGAGATCAGGAACAGAACCCAGGTCTCCCTGCTCTGGATGCAAGTGCCTTAGCATCTCCACCATGGGACTGACTTGACCAGGCATCTTGCTTCAAGTTACTTCACTCCCTCCCTTCTGCCTGTGACTCTTTCCTGTCTGCCTGGACAACTACAGGGGTAGTAGTAATGCACATTCGCTATTCTAACCCTGCCGCTGCCAAGGCAAATGCACTTCCTGAAGCATTGTTTTGAACAGCGCTAGTACGGAAATGTTATTCTAACTGGGTATGTTTCAGTTGCCCTTAGTTTGAATTTTGTAGGTCTTACATTCCCTACCCTATCCTTGAGTGTCAGCGTGGCTCAGTTGGTAGCACATCCGCCTCTGGACCAGAAGGTCGTGGGTTCTTATCCCACACTGGGATTGCACTTGCACCTAAAAATCGCTGGCATCCGAGTGCAGTATTGGAGGGTGCTGTACTGCTGGGGTGTGCCGTCCTTCAAATGAAACGTTAAACCGAGGTCCCTTCTGCCCATCCTGGTGGGTGTCCAGCTGGAAGTAAAAGAACCCAGAGCACTCTTCGCAAAATAGCAGGGAGCATTCCCAGTGCCCTGGCCAACATTCCCCTTCCCATAAACTGGTACATGCAATTATCCAGGCTGTGTGTGGGTGATGATGTATGATATGGTTGCCACCAAATATTCAGTCACTTCACTAACAGTCTAGCATTGCTTGTAAAGCGCTTTGGGATACTGTGTATGAAAAGTGCTATATAAATGCTGATTCTTCTTCACCTTTGTTTACCCCTTTCCCACTGACAGTGCTCCCTTTTAAACAGGCGGCAACCAGTACACAGGTAGTCTGCCTTATTTTACTGGACTGGCATGTCTGCTGTTGCCTGCTGATGCCTAAGACGCCAGTCTGTTCTGCTCCTTCATTGTTCCAGTCACTCACTGGTTCATACTTTTTATATGATTCTCTTTTGATATTCTTTGGAGATTTATTTTGTTAATGGTGACCAATGTGGGGAGAAGAGGGGGAGGACTTGGACCCTGGATGGACAGTAGGTCACAGGGTTAGATAGGGAACTTGGGCAGTCTGTATGGACCACTGTTTTTTTTCTGCCGTCATTGTCTATGTTTCTACATTTCTATGTAACAGTGAAACAACAAAATGTATTTATCATTATTTATTTCCACATTATTTATTTAATCTGTAATCATATTTTCTACATTCTGTTTATATAGAGAATAATGTATGGGCAACCATGCACAACAAGGCTGTGTTTCCATCAAGGGGTTGAGGTAACAGCATATGAACCTCAAGAGTGAAGCTTGAGAGGTCAGTGCTGTCATCTCAACCCCCAAGATGGAAACACATGCTGAGTTGTGTGGGTGCCCATATTTTATTTTATATAGTATGTGTTTTTTTACACCGGAGTGACAGACCCCCCGCCGAAGTGAAAACAATAAATCTTACATTTGGAATAGCAGTGAAATAAATTACTTTTGGAACAAATAATGCAAAAGGGAAGACTTTTTCTATTTTCATTGCTGGTCACTATTAAAGAAATTATTTTTTTAACTACTTGTACTATTGTACTGCCACTGAGTCAGAACTGAAGTCTCCCTCTCCCTCACAGTTTACAGCTGACAGTTCCTAGATTTCTTGGGCATTCTGTGATGTCTTCCAACCATTCTGATGATAATCAGTTTGGGCTGCACAGAGAGTCACGGGCCCTTTCAGGTTTTGTACAAAGAGAGTGTATGTCATAGCTGCTGCAGAGCAAAACAAAATCTGGTGTTCAGAATTTAAATGGGCCTAGAACTGTTGACCCCATCCTGTTCTCATTCTGGCATGCATACTTTTCCACTCTCCTTTTTTTCATAGTTTTGCTCATGTTTAGACATGTCCCATGTTTCTTATGGCAACATCTTAACTCCACCTCCCCCCCCCAAAAAAAATAATTAGAATCCAGAGCAAACTGTTCCTGTTGTTTTATAATGGGTCCAGACTGCAGCTATGCATTTCTACTATCTATAGACAGGGACATAAATAAGGCTTAGTGAAAATCACTCTGCTTCTCGTGGTCAGAATAAAAAGATTTACCTCATGGGGTGTTGGCAAGAAAGTTTGCTCATAGTAAACTCAACAAGTATTTGTCAATGCCGAATGTTTGCTTGCTGGCATTGGCATTGGTAGTGTAGGAGTTAGAGAGCCGCATAATAGGAATGGCAGAGAAGTATTCAACTGAAGCCAACCCCACCACCACCCTGCAGAGACTGACAGGCATTGGGGTGTGCCTTGGGGTTGTCAGGAATAATGGCCACACCATTTCACCACGCCCTACCCTGCAGACACTGACAAGTGTCACGGTGTGCCTTGGGGTCTTTGACCCTTATGCTCACCCCATTCCATCAGAAAATACGGTGAGATGGGTGCTGTATAGGAGAATGGGGTGAACTTTGGGGCCGAAGAGTCCAAGGCGTACCTCGATGCCCCGCACTGGCTGTTGGGTGTAGAATAGTATGAGCATTACAGGCGACAATCCCAAGTCACACCCCGATGCCTGTCAGTCTCTACAGAGTGGGGCATTATGGTCGTAAACCCTAACGCCTCAGGCATTCATTAGCATTTTCACTCCAAATGTTCAACATGGGTTTTTTGTGACCCCCACCTTATGAACAGTGGCAATATCAGTTTGTTAGACAAAAGCTGATTTTGCACAGTGACTACTCCATTTGGCACCACAGGTGCGAAAACACATTTTGAACAGGATGCGAAAAATGACAGCTGTACTGTTCATGGGGAGGTGCAAAAAATGGCAATGTTGAAAATCTTCAGTGAAAATATAAAAAAAACTGGTGAAGTCATGAGTGTGTGTAGAAACTGCGCAACACACACCCGTAATGCAATTAGTTTGAGGATTTTTTTTATAGTAGAATGTCAGCACAGGCATTTTGGAACCTCTGTTCATGAGCAGTGTCACTGTGACTTTCTTAATCTGTCCCGAACTGTGATTTCCCACAGCGACCACGCATTTCTGTGCTGGAAGTGCGAAAACAAATTTTGGCTGTGGTGTGAAAAATGACAGCTGTACTGTTCATAAGGAAGTTAGGAAAATGCCAGTGGTGAAAATCTGAACTAAAAATATTAGAAATCCATGAACTTACAAGGATGCGTGGAAACTAAGCAATGGTCGTTCGTAACATAATAATTTTATGGACTTTTTCCATCAAATTTTTAACATACCCATTGTAACACCTCTGCTCATGAATGGTGTCACTGTGACTTCCTTAATCTGTCCCGAACTGTGACTTTTCACAGCGACCACACATTTCTGTGCTGGAAGTGCGAAAACACATTTCGGCTATGTTGAGAAAAATGACAGCTGTACTGTTCATAAGGAAGTGTGGAAAAATGCCAATGTTGAAAATCTGGACTGAAAATATTAGAAATCCGTGAACTTACGAGGGTGCGTGGAAACTGTGCAATGGTCGGTCGTAACACAGTAATTTTATGGACTTTTTTCAGAAAATTTTTAACATACCCATTGTAACACCTCTGCTCATGAACAGTGATTTTCTTAATCTGTCCTGAATATTGATTTTGCACACCGACTGCGCCATTGTGAGCTACATGCACAGAAACACCTTTTGGGCGAGATGTGAAAAATGACATCTGTACTGCTCATAAGGAGGTATGGTAAAATGGCAGTGTTGAAAATCTGGAATGAAAATATTGAAAATTTGCAAACTTAGTAGTGTGCGTAGTAACAGCACAATGCATGCTCGTAAAACAGTCATTTTTGGGAATTTTTTCACCAAATTTTCAACATAGGGTTTTTGGGGGCCTACCTCATGAAATGTGATACTATCATTTCCGAAATCAGTCCCAAAAGGTGGTTCCACACAGTGACCGCGAAATCACCTTTCAGGGCTGATTAACAAAATGACAGTGACAGAATTCATGAAGTGGGGTCCCAAAATCCCCATGTTGAAAATTTGGTAAAAACAAATTCCCAAAAATGCATGAGATATGCATCAAAATTGAAAAAAACCCTATTTATTACATTATACAGCTTACCGACATTTCCTCTGTTCGCGGTCTGCTTTGAAGAGTGCAGACATGTTCCCGGTCCACCGAAGATCATCGCTCCAGACTCCAGAAGTAAATATGGGGTGAGGTGGGGTGTGGGGAGAGTAAGATGGGGTGGGGGCGCGGAGTAAGAGGGGTCAGGACAGTCAGAGAGAGGAAGGTTTTTCTTGCAGGTTTCTTTTTTCTTGGATGGCGCAGAACTTGTGTCACGCTGGGGTGAGCTCCCATCGTGAGCTGGAATGCTGTTTGGAGGGCAGTGGAGCTGGCGGGGATTGGGCACCCCGTCGGCTACATGGACTATTGCCACACTAGGTGGGCTCCCAGCGTGGCACCCAGTTGTCTGTTGGGGAAACATTGGAGCCAACAGGAGTTGGGCCCCTGTTGGCCATACGGACTGTTGCCATGCTGGGGTGGGCTCCCAGCATGGCATCTAACTCTGTTGGGGTGGGAGCACAGCAGAGCCAATGGGGAATGAGGCAACCCCATCAGCCACACAGTGTGTGCATGGGGGGTGAAGCGCATTAGCACGCAATATGCATGCGTGTGTGGGGGGGAACGCATACACACGCAGTATCTTCTCACTGCTCACTGAAGCATAGCTCTCCCTTTCAACTGTACAGCACTGCATTTTCAACTGCTGCCATAGACAGCCGCAGCATTCACTGGAGAATTGTGGTCGCGCCTACAAACACACTGACTGCATTGGAAGACAGGGTGCCACACCTACGAAAACTCGGATGATGGCACTATGTTTCTTGCACATGCATGCAAGCAAACATAAAAAGGAAAGTTGAAGGTTTTTGGTAGGGCTTATGGCAGGTTTTTAGCAGGCACATGTCAGTTATTGTGCCTTAGGCTAGGTGGCCACATCTAGTTCTACTGCCCACTTCTCAAGCCTCCCACCCCTGCTTCTCTATGCCCAGAACCAGGGGATCTGGCAGTAACACAGGATTCAAGAGTGCCAGTGCTTTCAGCCCAGTGCCTACCCATTTTCATTGTGTGTTTTCATTCCCCTATGACCCTTATCTCCTCCTCCCCACTAATGTTTAGCAGCACTGTGATGGCCTCACATCCATGTTAACATCCATGTGAGAGCAAGCTCTCTGGTCCATGACTGCTGCAGTGCCTCTTAGTTAGGGTTGTGATGCACTGGTATGGGCAGTGCTTCCCAAACCCTGGCTACCCAATCCTGGTGCCCTGAGTCTGCTCCTTATCTCAGCTTGCTGGCATGGTAATGCATAGGGCCATATGTTGGCCAACCTGTTAAATTTTTATAGCTTAACATTGTTTTTAATAGTGTTAATTTACCCAGGATAACCCACCTGAGATGCACTGTATGCTTATAGTATCCCTGTGTGTGTGCATGGTGGTGCTGTTTCTATTCAGTTTTATAGCTGGAAGGGGAACTGAAGTCAAGAGCAAGGCAAAGGAATTGAGGACTGCCTGGCTCACATTGACCATGTTCTAGCATCACACCATTCTGTCACTGAAAAAGGTTCTGTGAGCAGAAGGTTTCTAGCTGTATCACAATCATACCTAAATAATTAACAATGTTACTGGGCATGACACCATAGTTTCTAGAAGACTAATAATGTTTCTAGCCCTGACACCTTCATTTCTAGAAGACAGACAATGTTTTTGGGCATGAGGTTATCATCCCTAGAAGACTACAATGTTCCTGAGCATGACGTTATCATTCTTAAAAGATAAATAGTGTTTCTAGTCATGATGCCATCAGTCCTAGAAGACTGACAATGTTTTTTTATATGATGCTACTGTTCCTAAAAGACTAACAATGTTTCTAGTTATGACACCATAATTTCTAGAAGACTAATAGTATTTTTGAGCATAACAGCAGTATTTCTAGAAAATGAACAATCTTATTAGGCATGTTGGTGTGTTTCCTGGGAGACTAATAATGTTTCTAAGCATTCTACCATCATTACTAAAAGACTAACACTTTTCTGAGTATAACACTATAATTCCTAGAAAAATAACTGTTTCTAGGAATAATGTTATAATTCCTAGAAAATTAAAAATGTTTCTAGGCCTGATGCCATCATTCAGACAAGACTAATAATATTTTTGGGCAAGACATTATCATCCCTAAAAGACTATGTTTCTAGGAATGACACCATCATGTTTTGAAGTCTAAAATGTTTCTCGCCATGATGTCATTGTTCCTAGAAGACTGACAACGTTTCTGGATATGACACTACCATCCCTAGAAGATTCACAGTGTTCCTGGGTATAACGTTATCATTCTTAAAAGACCAGCAATGTTCCTATCCATGACACCATCATTCCTAGAAAACTAACACTGTTTCTATCCATGACACCATCATTCCTAGAAAACTAACACTGTTTCTATCCATGACACCATCATTCCTAGAAAACTAACACTGTTTCTAGCCATGACACCATCATTCCAAGAAAACTAACACTGTTTCTAGCCATAACACCATCATTCCAAGAAGACTGAAAATGTTCCGGGCGTGACACTACTGTCCCCTAGAAGCCTAATAATGTTTCTAGATATGACACCATCATTCCTCAAAGTCTAACAATATTTCTAGGCATCACACCATCATTTCTGAAAGACTAACAATGCTTCGAGACGTGATGCCATCATCCCTAAAAGACTATCGATATTCCTGGGTATGACTCAATCATTGCTTAAAGAATAACAATGTTTCTGAGTAGGTTAGCAATGTTTCTAGGTAGGTTAACAATGATTCTCGGTAGGTTAACAATGTTTCTAGGTAGGTTAACAATGTTTCTCGGTAGGTTAACAATGTTTCTCGGTAGGTTAACAATGATTCTCGGTAGGTTAACAATGTTTCTAGGTAGGTTAACAATGATTCTAGGTAGGTTAACAATGTTTCTAGGTAGGTTAACAATGTTTCTAGGTAGATTAACAATGATTCTAGGTAGGTTAACAATGTTTCTAGGTAGATTAACAATGATTCTAGGTATAATGCCATCATCCCTAGGAGACTGAAATGTTTCTAGGCATGATGCCATTGTTCCTAGAAGGCTAGCAATGTTACTTTGTGAAAAATCATCATCCCTAGAAGACTAACCACATTTCTAGGCATGACACTATTTCTAGAAGACTAACATTGTTTCTAGGTATGACACCCTCATTCATACAAGATGTCATAGTAGCATAGTAATTTAAAATCAGATGGAATCTGGGTCCATTGGTCCTCCTTGCTTCATAAGCAGGGACTAATAAGTATGATGTGCAAACATGTGCTGATATTTAGGGATTCTTCACCCATCCTAATGCTCAGAGTATCCTGTGATTCCCTTGGTAGGTATAACTTTGTCCAGGCTTACCTTGAAGGGTGGTACTGTCTTTATATCCACTGTTTGGGCAGGTATGCTGTTCTACTGGTTCATCACCCTAGGGGAGGAGACGCACCTCCCAAAGTTACCTATACATTTACCACATCCAGGATTCATAACTTTTCCCAGCATCCTTCTGCAGCACACCAAATGAAACATCTCCCTCTGTTTTTTTAATTGGCCATCACCTTTAGTATGCAGCCTCCTTTTCTCTAGGGTGAACCTGTTAAGGGCCTCCAGACCCTGCTTTTAGTCTTTGTCCCCATCCCCCTGACCATTTTGGTGGTCCTGCATTGCACCCTCTGGACTACCTTGTCCCTTTTTCACTGGGGAACCCAACACTAACCACCATTCCTAGAAAACTAATAATATTTCTGGTCATGAAGCTATAATCCCTAGAAGACAAACTACATTATGTTTCTAGGCATGTCACAATGATTCTTACAAGAACAGCAGTTTTGTCCCTGCAAGGCTAAAAATGTTTCTAGCCATGGTGCCATCATAAATAGAAGTCTAAACATGTTTCTTGGCATCAAGTCAAGATAAACACTGTTTATACAATACCAGTGGTTATAAATTTCCCTGATACATTTGTTTATCACATTATCTAGTCTCCAGATAAACATTTATCTTGAGGGCAGGTATGTCATAATCACTTTCCTTGACCTTTGCACAGAACAGTACCAATCAGAGAGCAGCTATCACAGTGCTTTTGATATTATAGTAGGGCTATGCAGCACTGAAGCCAGGAGTTCAAATCACAGGAAAAACAGAAACACCTTCACACAAAAAGGTGATTTAAAAAGTTATAACTGTTAAACTGATGCTGTATAAATTAAATACACAATGGACTGACTTAAAATGCACAGTTTATCTCCTCTTGTGTGGGACAAGACTTTCATGACTCACTCATGGCTTCACCAGTCATGAGACATGGTTGTGCCCCCTCATATATAGAGATAATTTTCATATTTTGAGTAAGACCATTGTGTATCTCCTATTTATAGCCATAATGCTATAGTCCCTGTTAAGTTAACAATGTTTCTACACATCACATCATAGTCCCTAGAAGTCTAACTATGCTCCTTCCTTCCCCATTATCTATGTCTTCAGTTTCGTAACTGTATATACCAGCTCCTTGGCAAGAAGGTGGATGATGGCTCCGAACTCTCCTCTACATCCAAAACAGAGGTCTCATCAGTCTCAAATTCTTCAGTTTCTCCTGCATAAATTCACAGGACCAAAATCTTCACAGAAACCACAAACTCAATCATTCTCTCTCTCCCTCTCTCTCTCTCTCTCTCATCATCTGGATTCTGATGGGTGACTCTACATCCTAGAATGTTTTAAAGACACTATTTCACAAGCAATGACTGTATGGCTCACTGCAGTAAAAGGCTGACAGGGGTCTGTCTTTTCCAAAGCCACCTGAGTTTAAAGTACCAACTTGTATATATTTCTCAAACCATCACGCTAGTGTTACACAATCCGTAGAAAAACAACATACTTTATTGACATTCTATTCACAGAAAATTCACCGTATGGACTGTTTTCCAATTAAATTAATTACTGATGGTTACTTGATCTCATGGCCACATGGCATAACTAAAGCTGTTGATCCAAAAATTATTATTATTATTATTTAGTTGTTTAACCAGGTATAGCACACTAAGCTGAAAGCTTTTTTACAGGAGCAACCTGGAAGCACAAGGAGGTTAAGTGACTTGCTCAGGGTCACACAGTAAGCAAGTGGAATTTGTGGGATTCAAACCCAGGTCTGGTCTGCTGGATGTCACCAGATTTGCAGCTCAGAGCCTTAGACCACTGCGCTATACTGCCCGTGATGCATTGTATATTTAGACTTTTTTAATTACAGAATAACATCTTAATAACTGTAAGTGTGGCTCACTGGGTAGCTCTCTCACCTCTGGGACAGAAGATTGTGGGATCAAGTTCCACACTGGGAACTTGGGTCCATACCTGATGCTTACACTGCAGTGCAGTACGTGGTACTGCATTGCTGAAAATGATGTCCTTCAGGTGACTATTCAACCCTTCTGCTGACATTATATTTGGGAATAATATGCAAAGAAGGCCTACTTTTTGTTTTCTTTAAACTTTTTTTAATGTTAGATTTTCTGGCCATTCTAGAGGGTCTCCTTTTGCCCCACGTCTTCTGTTGTGGCACCAGATAATGGGAAGGACTACCTGCTGTAGGAGGATTTTGGCATGCCATGTCTTCTGCCTAGCCTAAGTGGGTCTACCTGAATGTGGGCCCCCTGACTGACATCCTCCTCTGGCCTATGGAGAGTCCCTCTGGCCCTTCCAAGATGTGAGCATTTCCCCCACTGACCCTCATTGTCAGAATATTAATGCTATCCCCACCCTTGAAAATCAGCATCCATCATTCAATGACTACTAAACAATACAACCACAGTCTGTTTGGTGGGTCTCCTCTGCATTGCACCATGGACATGCCACCAGCCAAGGTGGAAGATGCAAGTCTGCTTTAGACCTCGATCTCCTACAAGGTACAACCTCATGCCCACACCACCCTAGCAGGCTGGCTGGTAACCAGAATACTAGGAGGAGCTAAGCAAACTGTTTTTGAAACCCTAACTGAAACACTATAACAACCACTATCTAAAAAAGCTATCTTGGGCCTAAAAGGTGCCATTGCCATTTTGCAACTTGCTATTATTCATTAACAAGTGAAAACTAGGGGACAGAAAAGTCTTTTCCAGATGGAAGTTTGGATCTCTTCACGTTCCAACTGGAAAAGGTACTTTAGCTTCTGAACCTTTTATACATAAGCAATTAGCATGTCATATGCAAATCAATGCACATCACCTAATTTGCCTATCAGGCCTTTTTTAAAGGAGGAATTCTATTATTTTCAGGATTTTAGAACTGACCAGGTTTCAGGAGCTTGGAGGGGAGGGGCTGGAATTTTTTTCCCCTAACTGGGATCTCTCGTTCCTAGTGAAAAAGCAGACTGTGTGTAGCACTCTCGCTCTGCTGGGTTAGCTGCATGGGTATAGTTCCTAGAAGTTAGAAATCCAACAGTCCACGAGGAATGCATCTATGGCCATAAGTGCTACTGCTTCAGTTTCAAGTCTGACAAAATGAGGGTGAATATAAACCAAAACAAAGACAGCAGAAAGCCAGATGTTTTTTAAAAGGCAATATGGCAACTTGGTGACAAGTAACAAGCTTCTGATATTTGCGGTTATGGGGTTCTCCTCAACTATTTAAAACTGATGTTTTACTGAGGTCTTCAACATAAAAGAAAACAGAGTAACAGACCTCAGCTGTTATGTACAAAGTGTTGATATATATAATGAGCTCTGTATGTTGTTCTGAGAAAGCCTTCTCCTAGATAGCTTGCATTGACAAAAAAAAAAAACACCAAAAAAATCAAGTAGACTGCAGGATTTACCATTTGCATCATTTATGTTGACTGTTATTTTCTTATGAATACAAACTATGCAGCAAACATTATGCTTGATGTATGTCCTTTGTTAACCCCATGTTCATTTTATCTCTACAGCAATTTTTGTCCTGGAACTAGAAAGCACATGCAAAAATGCAAATGCTAAGTATAATGGGTAATATGTGCAAATTCCCCCAGATTGATCATAGTAGCAGCACAAACGGTGAATCAAGGAAATGTACTGCCAATATCAAGAGAGCAGGCATAATACTGGAATACATTAGGGAGGAGAAGGAGCAGATCAAGGGAGGGACACCCTGCACATTGCTTTGTTTAAACAGCATATGGAGAACTGTGTCCAGATCTGGTCACCACATTATAGAAAATATACTGAACAGATCAACAAGGTCCAGCAGAGGGCTGGCCACCAAGCTGATTAGTGTCTTGGAGGGCAGGATCTATGAGGAAAGATTGGTTATGTAAGCAATAAAACATGACAGGGTATGGGTTATTATGTGTTATACAATGATAAGAGCATTTCCTAGACTCTGATTGGTCGGTGTGTGCCTGAGACAGTGATGTTATTACACAATAACATCACTGTATTGATTTTTTGGATGATTGTTTGGAGCTACTTTTTCTTTTTTTTTTTCAGAAACAAAGATACACTGCCTCACTAAAAATCTACTAAAACATTTTCATTTTTATTTTTTGTTTTCTATAACATTGAGCCATTGTATAATTGCAATAAGGCACTCCAAGGTGTGTGTTATCGTGTAATAATGTCACTCCTGGGGTGGTGGAAGCACTCGGCTTTGCCTCGTGCTTCAGCCCACCCCAGGAGTGACGTTATTACATAATAACACACACCTTGTCATGCCTTATTGCTTAAATAAATACGTGCCCAGCATGAGGTGTTTTCGACAGGTGCCTTCACCACCGGAAAGTACAGTTATCACAAACCAACCCACACCCTAGCTTGTCTTACTGCATTTATAAAATGGGTAAACTAAGAAGACTTAAAAAAGCTAAAAAAAACATCTTTTTGAAATTAAAAGCAGATATTTTCTTTTGAAACATAACTAATGAAAGTTATATTTCCCTGCCTGTCAATCATGTGGCTTTCCACACATTTAGTAGATGGAATGTCTTTTTATCATGTAATACAGGAGCTCAGACTTATGCAGAATTCTACTGGAAAAACATTGTCCTCTCTCCATACAAACACACACACAACAAAAGGCCTCAATAAAGCCAAGGACTGAAGTTTATATGTGGCAGAGTAAGCAGCACAGAGTTCCCTGGTAAGCAAGTAAAGCTAATAGGGACATTTTTATGATTGGAAAAGAAACTCCTGAAAACAAAACTGTGAGTAATATTTCATTGCCTTAATTTGTATTTGTGTGTAAGGTGGGAATCATAATGTGAAGGAACATTTCATCTTTTTTTTTTATTTTGAGAGAATTTTATTTTTAGAGCTTAGCTCAGTTTTAGGGTAAGTAAAGGTGGCAGCCGTGTTTGTAATAGAAATCAGGAATTTAAAGTGATTTGTGGAAGTTCCCCAAATGCCTTTTTCACATAGTATGCCAATGCCAGCCATGCTTAAGATGCTGAAGCTACAATTTGTTTTGTAAAAAAAAAAATCTGTCTTTGTCGTTTTCTTTCTGGCTGCCCTCCAGTTTTCTCTGAGTGCTAGCTTGAGACCACGCCCCCTGAATGATGTCATGCAAGGGAGCTGTCAATCACTTTTACTGGCTGCACAGTCTATTGAAGAGGGAAATTCTGCTAATAGTTACAGCAGTATAACAGCTACTATACTATTTTATATATAGCAACAAGGAATTCTGGGTAAATTATCAAGTTGACTTAAATGTTCCTTACTCAGAGGTGCAGTTTCTTGTTATGGTAGTGGTGACTGCAGTATAGCACCTAATATGCAGATATGCATAGCAAGGCACTGTGAGTACAATAAGAAGTTGTTTTCCAATGTCTTTACTGTAAAGTGCAGACTCCTATTTCTGCAGTGGCTTCAACAATATCAGATCTCATATGTTTATTTTCAAAACAAGGCATTGTGCACACAGTATTTACCTGAGACAATTTCTTTACTGAGAGATGTAGTCTCCTTTTGCTGCAGTGAGCACAGAAATATAATAGCCTATGTACTAATTTACCTAGTGAGGCACTGTGGGTACAGTAAATAGCTGAGTTTCCTATCTCACTAACCAAAGTGCAGTCTCTCATTTTGATAGTGTTTGCAGCAGTACAGTATATAGAAAAGCTTCTGGAAAAATGTTTTTGTGATGTAGGTAGGTCAAAAAGCTCATTTGCCATTCTGTATAGATGTTGTTTCACTTTTACTGCCTGCTGGTGAAGTGACAGCTCCTGTCATAATGTGGGAGTATGATGATACCTTTCTATGTTTATGTCATAGGGCTTGAAAAGCTGTAAGTAGTTCAGGAGTGTAATTATGGGTCAATATTTACAAAGCTCTGAGCTGCTTTCGGCCAATCAAATCAGTAGAATTGTTCTACGTGTTATAATGCTAAATACAGCTACTTGCAAACAATGTAGAGAGTCAGATAAAATCTGACACTGTCCCTTTAAAAACGTTGTTTCCCTTGCATGATGTAAAGATTGGTTGTTGCAGCACTGAGAAAACAAGCATTTGTCAATGCTGAACATTCACTTGCAGGTATTTGCATTGGTGCTTGGCATTTATGCAGCCCCCCCCCCAGCTGTAGTCATGTCCCTTCAGCATCCATATCCCAACAGAGTACCTCTCTGCAACTCCTCTTGCATCTGATTAACATTTCACCCTCATACTTCTCAAGTGTCTGATTTAGAAACCCTAACGCCCTGGTTGTGCTCAAGGGTATGAACCTGTGTGGAAACTGCGCAATGCACACTTGTAACACAGTCATTCAGTGGAATTTTTTCACCAAATTTTCAACCTAGGCATTTTGTCACCTCTGGTCATGAGCACTGCCACTACGATTTTCTTACTGTGTACCGAACACTGATTTCCCACAGCGACTGTGGTATTCTGTGGCAGAAGTGTAAAAACACATTTCAGCCAGGATGTGAAAAATTATAGTTGTACTGTTCATAAGGAGGTGTGGGAAAATGCAAATGTTGAAAATCTGGAGTGAAAATATAACAGATTCGTGAAGTTACAAGTGCACGTGGAAACTGCACAACACATGCTCAAAAAACAGTCATTTTTTTGGAATTTTTTCACTGAATTTTCAACATAGGCATTTTAGGATGTCTGCTCATGAACAGTGTCACTGTGATTTTCTTACTCTGTACCATACTGATTTACCACCAGCTGCAGTACTACTCTGCGGAAGAGTGAAAATACATTTGTGCCAGTGTAAAAAAATGACAGCTGTACTGGTCATAAGGAGATGTGGGAAAATGCCAATGTTGAAAATCTGGAGTGGAAATATTACAAATTCATGAATTTATGAGAGTGCATAGAAACTACGCAACGCACGCTCGTAACACAGCCATTTTAGGACTTTTGTCACCAGATTTTCAACATAAGCATTTTAGGACCTCTGCTCATGAACAGTGTCACTGTAATTGTCTTAACTCTGTAGCAAACACTGATTTCCGATGGTGACCATGCTATTTTGCGCCAGAAGCATGAAAACACATTTTGGCTAGGATGTGAAAAATGACAGCTGCACTGTTCATAAGAAGGTGTGGAAATATGCCTATGTTGAAAATCTGGAGTGAAAATATTTCAAATTCATGAACTTATGAGTGTGCGTGGAAACTGTGCAATGCGCGCTCGTAAAACAGTCATTTTTTTGGAATTGTTTCACCAAATTTGCAATGTAGGCTTTTTGAGAGCCCACCTCATGAATACTCATAATCATTACTCAGTCCCAAAAGGTGATTCTGCACAGTGACCACAAAATCACCTTACGGGACCAAATAATGCCATGACGGTGACTGAATTCATGAGAAGGTGTGTCAAGAATCCCATGTTGAAAACTTGGTGCCAAAAGTCAAAAAAATGGCCGAGATAGCCACCTAAGTTGGAAAAACCCTATTTATGCCATTTTACAGCTTACTGGCATTTCCTTATTTAAGGTCGGCTTTGAAGAGTACAGGCGTGTTCCCGGTCCACGAAGATCATCGCTGGGCTCCGGAGGTAAGTATGGGGTGGGGGGTGGGAAGATGGGTGCGTGGAGGGTGGGTGCGGGTTGGCGGGGGGAGTGAGGGACTCACCGAGGGACCATTTTCTTGCTTCACAGGAATTAAAAAAAAAACATGATTTTCATACACTGGGGTGGGCTCCCAGCATGCCACCTATGTGTTTGGCGGCGGGGGACTGGAGCCTTCAGGGATTGGGCACCCCCGCTGGCCATACAGTGTGTATGTGGGGAAGGGGAAGCATGAGCACGCTGGGGTGGGCTCCCAGCATGCCAACTTATTGTTTGTTGGGGGGCTGCAGCTGACGGGGGATTGAGCACCCCCATTGGCCACACAGTGTGTTGGGGGGCGCATGAGCCAAAGGGGACTGGGCACCCCCTCAGCACACAACGTGGGGGCTGAGGGGAACAGTAATGAGGGAGGAGGAGGAGGACATTAGCAGAGGGAGGAAGCGGAAGGGATTTCATGCCGAACTTTGCATGACAGCAGTTCGGCTGACATCCATATGCTAACTGCATACACACTACCACTGCTGATTGCAGCAGACCTTTTCTTAGCAGTGAAGATCAACACAGCTGAACTGTTGTCATACACAGCTTGGCATGTATTGGTCTGGTAGGGTCGCACCTGCTACACTGAGCACTGCATTCACGATGATGGTCACACACCTCCAAAAGTCGTACTGTTGTAAGATGTTCCTTACGCATGCAAGCAAGCAAATGTAAAAAGGGGGGGGGGGAGGCAGGGTTGTGCAAATGAAATAGAGCACAGAAATACAAGGATTTGTTTTCATGGAAAACAGTACTTTTGGGCAATTTGAATGGTAGGGGACTGATTCACAACTCCTACTGGTTACTATACCCATTTGCTATGGCAACCTTCCATAAATCACTTAAAAAAAGTTACAGATATGTCAGTATGCTGTGTCCTGGTTGCCAGCACTTTTTTTTTTTTTACCATTGGCAGTGTTCTCACAGTGCACAACAGTTTAGCCATTCAAGACGCAGCAATTTCACTACCGATTTTATGAATTCAATATATTTAACCTAAAGAAACAAAGGTTGAAGTGGGACATGATCATGGTAAAAGGGATAGACAAGGGGGAGCTCCCCCCATGCACTCATACATGTAGCGACATCCTGCACTATATAAGTGAACCCACCCCCATCTGGTCACCCTACCTCATAGCCTCCATAACATGCACCGTAATTGATTTGCCGTTTTTGTTTGTGCTCAATTGCGGTCGCCCATGTCATGAGCTACTCAACCGTCTCTTCTGGGGAAGATTACAGTCTCTGCTGTGGTACCATCCCCTGGGTGACCACAGGTGGCAGTGCAGTTGGAGCTGCAAGTGGGCAGGGGATACTGTCTGGCTCCTGGTATGCAGCCACCCACTTGCATGTCACTGAGCCCCTGCTGTCTGTGCCCTGTGGTGAATGCCACTCTTGGATTTTCCACAGCCTACTGCCCATCACTTTCTGAAACTGAAGTTGTCCTAAGGAAAGCTTGCTGAGACCCATAAACAACCCACCACAAAAGGGGAAAGTACGTGGTAAGAGAAGGCAGGTAAGTTGAAGAGAAGACTGAAGACAGGGCTGGGAGGTTGCCTGTTGAGACAGGGGCCCAGGGCAGTAAAAAAAAGAGGACATGAAAAGAATGCATTACCTCAAGCCGCACCAGTGGCACTGAGGGTTGAGGCACTGGATGCCACACCTTGCGCCACACCGGCAACCCATGTTCAGGAGTGAACTTGGGCACCGGGGGTCGGCAGGGGGGAGAGAGAGGATTGAGCGTCTGATGTACTGCTCTGCTCTCCTCTCCTGGGGGGAGGGCTGTGGGCTGTCCAGCATCCTGGTGGCCTCTGATGGTGATCAGAGGCATTACAGGATGCAGACCAAGTGCACAGGGGTGGAGCGTGGGTGATGCCAGCAGGGTTGCCATGCACCATGGCATCAGAGCATGCCACACTCTGGGGATGGTGTAGGGGAACTCTAGGACAAACATGAAAAAAAAACTGCCAGATAGGTGACGGCCCTCACAGTGCCAACTGCCACATGCCCAACACTGGATCCCCACCCCTGCCCTTCGATCACCCTGGGCTCTACCCCCCCCCGGCTCGGAGTGACAGTAACGTCCCTATATTGGGGAAAAACAAGCAGGGAGGAGGAACTGCCAGAGACCGAGGCCCTAGAGGGGAAGGAGGGTGGGAAGCAGTGATGAATGGGGAAGATACACAGAAAGATCAAGAATTACGGTAGGTACATAATTTTCATATCTTATCTGTGTCAATCTTCACCATTCATCACTGGTGAGTGATTACCAAGCCCCCCCCCAAAGGGGACATGATTCCTTTCTGAGGGATGGAAGTCCCTCAGCCTCCTGTGGGGGAGACACCAGAGGAAGGAAACCATTCCAGGCCTAACTAGCGCTGGGATTGGTTTGGATGAGGTGGGGTCCCCCTCTGACTGGGAGAAGGAAGTCACCCCTGAAGTTCCCGCCTCACCCTGTGGGGAAAAAAGGTGGGTTCCCCTGAAAGAGGAGGCAATCACCCTTCACCAGACCATGGGTGATAACCAGGATAGATGAAGCCAAACCATCCGCCTTATGCAGATCGCTGTCCCCACCAGCCCGGACGCCACCTCATTGGCGTCATACGATGCCCTTGCTTGGTGCTTCGCAAGCTCCAGACCATGTGCAGAGAGGGCAACAGCTTGTCTGGTTATCTTTGAATCAGGCAAAGATATCAGGATTTGTCCTAGCAATGACCATAAGTGCCCCGTTATAGGCAGCATGATGGGTCTGATGCGTTGACAGAGATAGACAGAGACGTGCCAAGGAAAATGCTCTTCTCCCTCAAAAGTCAAACTCCACAGAGTCTGTCTCTGGGGGCAGGTCACGTCTCGGGTGCCTATGCCAGGAAGGAGTATCCAGGATCATCACATCCGAAGCGGGGTGAGATAGAGCTCCTGGAGACCCTAGGGGTGTGCAATACCTGTGCTGGCAGTCCACTGGGGCTGGAGAGAGGGCTGATGGATGCCTCCAAGCATGGTACAATGCCTCCCTAAAGGGGGAGGGCCAGGCAGGAACTACCAGGTTGGCCACACTGAACTCACCTAAAAAGGCGCGTGCCGCCTCCTCAGGATTGCGACTTGTGAGTCTAGTAATGTGGAGCTCGTTGACTAACCCCGCAAGGAAGCGCTGATAACTGGATTGGTCAGCAGCTGGGGAGAGGTGGCTGGAGGGATCCTCTCCCTCAAGTGAGGAAGACGACAAGTCTGGGGAGTCAGGCACTGGCTGGCCAGGAGAATGGTGAAACACCTCTTTGTCTATGGACCTAAAATAGGCAGGAAATTGGGCAGCCATAGCTCTGAACTGTTCCCAGACCAGAGGTCCCGTAGGACCAGAGTGGCCTGAGAGAAGGGGGAGGGGTTGGCAGAGGTAGAGGTTCCAAACACCTCAGAGGGAGAGGGCCAACTCTGCCAGGGCTGGAAGACTGAACAGGTGACCCTACAGCTCGGGAGAGCCCATTGGTCAATGCAGTCAGTGGCCGTTCAACTGGACTGGAGCGGTCAGAACCAAGCCCTAAAAGTGAATCCCCCTTGTGAGGTGACTGGGGCTGCATGAGCCCAGAAGGGCAGCCCCTAGCCTCTAAAGATGAGATTCCTCATGAGGAGACCTCAGGGGAGAAGACAGGACTGGCACTGCAACTCCTACCTGAACCCTTGCAGGCTACAAGGAAGGGACACTTCCCCTGACACTGTCCCCTCAATCCCTCAGACTCAAAGAGGGATCTCTTCCTCAGTGTCAACTTAGGTAGCTGAATCCCACCCTCTGACTCCTGAGAGATGGCAGATGACAAAGTACCCTCCCCTGCTCTAGACACCTTAGCAGGCCCAGCAGTGGGCCCAGCCTGGGCACCCATAGCAGGGGGTTTACCGCCTTCAAGATTAGGAGTACCACTGGCTCTGGAAGATCCTCTGGTGCTGACCCCAGCACTGGAAGATTGGCAGGCGCTGCCACTGGCACCAACATCGGTGCTGGTTGAAATAGCCAGATCCAAAGGAGGGGGTTGAACCGGAGCCAACGTGCTGGGCAAGGAGGAGTCTGAGGACCTTAAAGAATCTGGAAGCTAGTCTTGGCCCACCTCCAAATCATCATCCTCCCCTGAGGAGGCACGGACCCAGACTACCTCAAGGACTCCTCCGCATCTCAAGTGGCACCATGAGGGGGCCTCATACTGCCCACAGCGCCACCATGATCCCTGGTACTGCATATGGCATCAGGAGCCGAGAAGATAGTGCAAACCAGCTATGTACCACCCATGGCACTGCCCCAATCTCTGGCTCCACAAGCGGCACCAGGATCCGAAGTGGCCCCAACTGGTGGCATCGAGGAAACCACCAGGCCGGTGCCTCCAGCCCAACTCACAGAGGAATCAGATCAGGCCTCCAGCACCATAAAAGGGGCTTCTGACGAATCGAGGCTTGAAAGGGCTGAATCCCCCCTCCTCCGTTGTCCGTATAGAACCAGGAGGGGATCCAGAGGAAGGGTCAATAGACCTGCACTTGGTGTCCCTGGTGCACGCCTGTCCACTGGAAATCAGCAGCGTATGCCTGACTTTTAACGCTCGGACTTCTAGAACTCAATGATCCATGGAGAAACAGGCATCACAATGGTCCATATCATGGTTTGGGCCCAAGCAGGTGAAGCACCGGTCATGCTGGTCTGAGATGGAATAAAGCTGGCCACAGGGACACTGCCGCATAGGGAGATGGCCCACCTTGGAAGCCTTTTTCTTGTCCTAGAATGAGACATGACCAGACAGAAAAAACAGTAACCAAAAACAGTACTCAGCATCTTCAAAAAATAAAAAGGAAAAGGTCTTACCAATAGACGGTGCCGAGAAACACAGTTGAACAGAACTGGGATGGGATATGATGAACTAGGCCGATGACGCAGATCATTTTGTCACTCCACACATGAGGTCATGTTCACTCGACGGAGGGAGAAGCAGAGCTGGAATGAAGGAGGAGTCAGCGTTGGTTACTGGCCAACCTGTGAGCACCATGTAGTGCGTCGGCCTTGAGGGCAGCGTTGCTACAATGTCGACTCCTCCCCTCACAAAAAAAAAAGCTCCTGTGGGGTCCTGATCCTCTGGCCAGAACCCACCAGTGATGACTGGTGAAGACTGACACAGATAAGATCTCAAATACCACCATGTTTTCTATCTCACCTGGCGAGCAAGATCCCACCCCCCAAATGCACACTCTCAGACTTTCACCTCCAACAATGGCACAGAGGCAGTGACAGTAGTTGCCTAATTAAGAACAAGTAAAGAAAAACAGTTTCTGTTAAAACAATTAGTTGTGGAGTATACCACACTGATTATTGGCACCGTTTCTTTTTGCTGCTTTCTCAACTTCATCTTGCACATGCTCCTCAAGTGTCACCCACCTCCTTCATCCCATCTGCCTGTTGACTTAACCGTGGCAACAACTGCCCTTTCAGTAATGCTGCAGCATCTACTCACCTGGTTGTGAAGAAAATTGTAACACAAGAAGAATAAAAAAAAAGCACTGCTAGCCGGGGTTGGGGGAGGGATGAAGACAGACTCTGACCTGTTTTTCCATGTTTTACAAAGCACAACTGCACTTATCTGAACAAGCATTTGTCAATGCCGAATGTTGGCTTGCTGGCATTGGCATTGGTAGTGCAGGAGTTAGACAGATGCATTATAGGAACGGCAGTGAAGTATTGAACTGATGCCAACCCACCCCAACCCTGCAGAGAGTGACAAGCATTAGGGTGTCCCTTTGAGTGTTTGGTAGTGCAGTGCGGGAAAACATGTCGGGCAGGATGTGAGAAATGACAGCTGCACAGTTCATAAGGA
Organism: Neoceratodus forsteri; assembly: GCA_016271365.2. Classification (NCBI taxonomy): domain Eukaryota; kingdom Metazoa; phylum Chordata; order Ceratodontiformes; family Ceratodontidae; genus Neoceratodus; species Neoceratodus forsteri. Next base: position 429,765,777 of record CM028138.1, read on the forward strand.
GGTGTAAAAAAATGCCAGTGTTGAAAATGTGGCATGTATATATACCAAATTTGCAAAGCTACTAGGGTGTGTGGGAAATATGCAATGCACGCTTGCAACACTGCCATTTTATGGGCGTTTGGCACCAAATTTTCAACATAGGCATTTTAGCACCTCTGCTCATGTACAGTGTCACTGTCATTTCCTCAATGTCCCAAGAAGTGATTTCACACAGCGACCACGCTATTCTGTGCTGGAAGTGCGAAAACACATTTTGGGCATGATATGTCAAATGACGGCTGTACTGTTCATCAAGAGGTGTGGAAAAATGGCAATGGTGAAAATCCAGACCGAAAATATCACAAATGCTCAACGGTACAAGCGTGCATGCAATCTGCCAACGCATGCTCGTAACACAGTTATTTATGGAGTATCATCACCAAATTTTCAACATTGGCATTTTAGGTCCTCTACTCATGAACTGTGTCACTGTCGTTTTCATAATCTGGCCCAAACACTGATTTCTCACAGCGACTGCACTATTGTGCGCCAGAAGTGTGAAAACACATTTCAGGCAGGATGTGGAAAATGACAGCTGTACTGTTCACAAGGAGGTGTACAAAAATGACAATGCTGAAAATCCGGCAGTAAAATATTGTGAATGCGCGAAGTTATGAGCATGCGTAGCAACTGCGCAATGCACGCTCATAAAACAGGCAATTGTTGGATTTTTTTCCACCAAATTTGGAACTTAGGCTTTTTAAGAGGGCACCTCATGAACACCACCACTGTCATTTCGTTAATGGGCCCCAAAAGGTGATTTCGCGCAGTGACTGCGAAATTACCTTTCGAGGCTGATAAACGCCATGACAGTGACAGAATTCATGAGGAGGGGCCCCAAAAACCCCATATTGAAAATTTGGTGCAAAAATTCCAAAAAATGCCTGAGATATGCAACAAAATTGAAAAAACCCTATCTAGCCCATTATACATCTTACTGGCATTTCCTCAGTTCGCGGTCGGCTTTGAAGAGTGCAGACATGTTCTCGGTCCACTGAAGATCGTCTCGGCGGACTCTGGAGGTAAGTATGGGTGAGGGGTGTGGGAGGCAGGGTGCGCAGTGGGTGGGTGCGGGTTGTGGGAGGGGGCAGGGAGAAGCCACCGGACTGTTTTAATTTACAGGTTTAAAAAAAAGATGACGCAGGACATTTGCCACACTGGGGTGGGCTCCCAGCATGGCAGAAGGATGGCTGGGGGCATGGAGCCGACGGGGGATTGGGCACCCCCATCGGGCCATGGCATCAGTTGCCATGCTGGGGTGGGCTCTCAGCGTGGCACCCTGTACTTGGGGGGGGGAGGACAGTGGAGCCGACAGGGGATTGGGCACCCTGTCAGCCATGCATCAGTTGCCACGCTGGGGTGGGCTCCCAGCATGCACCCTGTACTCGGGGGGGGGACGGCACGTACGGGAGGTGTGTCATCTGTGCCGCTGCATGACGAGCGTGTCTCTGATTGCAGCGGCACTTTGTTTGGAAGTTATGTCCACTTTACATAATGTTGGTGTCAGCGCTAGCATGCTGGCTTATTGGGGAATGAAGGGACGCACCTACTGATGCGTGCCCTGCATTTGCCCAACAGCAGCCGCGCCCCCAAAGCTGCACTCTCCCAATATGTTGACTTGCGCGCAAGCGCGGCAAGCCAACATAAAAAATGGATGGTAGTTTATTTTCAAAGTGCCAGTCCTTAGATGATCATCATGATCCAAACATGTGTAGTCACAATCCCAGGAAAAAAGCCCTCTGTATTTCCTATTTACCGGTGTTATGTGAGGCAGAATTTGTGGGAGGGGGCTTACTTTGTTATTGCGCAGCATCATTGTGAGTTGCTCATACATGTGCGGTGCAGGATTACAGATCCATTTTTCTCAGTTTCAGCTCTGAGTAGTGATCGAGCAGTTCAAAGAAGAAATTAATTTCATACTTACCGTAATTTCCTTTTCAGTAAGCTCCAACATTGTCAATGGGTAATCATTACAAATGGGTATAGTGCACCCCTACCAGAGAAGGGCACAGCCCAAGCTTTCGAATGTTGGGCACCTGAGGATTCCATACCCTAACGGCAGTTCCCCAGTTAGTACTTAGCAGTGCCATGAGAGCTACATCCATATACAATTAAAAAAACAATCACTTATGGGCAGACTAGATGGGCCTAGCGGTCCTTATCTGCCGTCAAAGTCTATGTTACTATGTTTCTATGTTATTATATTAACAATAAACTCTCTTACCTTTCTATCCAAAATTCATAGCAGAAAATCATTTGGATCTTGTAGTGAAAAAGAAACAGTGCTTCCCAGGTGCCAGACTTCTCACCGGAGTCACCCCTTTTGAAGTTAACCTTTGCATAGCCATGGACTGGTATATCAGTCTAAAATTTCTATACGCCCTAATTTTGTTGGCAGCCTAAGGGTTAATATATACATAACATAAGATATGCATGATTATTTTTTTCTTCTTCTTTAGCAGGGGACTGTAGCAGGGAGCACACCTTAATTAATGGCCTGTTAACCTGCGGTCACAGATAATTAATAAGCAGCATAAAAAATGTTTACTATCAGAAGTATAGTGCAGCAGAAAAGAGAGATCCATGTAGCGGATTTTACTGAAAAGAAAAATAGACTTCTCTTCTAGCATGCGGGATAAGATTCTCCCTCTGGAGCCGTGCTCCTGGGTGGGTCCTATTGACAGTGTTGGAGCTAACAGAAAAGGAAATTATGGTAAGTATGAAGTTAATTTCTTCTCTCTGTAGTGCTCCACATTGTCATTGGGTAATCATTACAAATGGGTTCTAAGAAGCAGTACCCAGATAAAAAAATGGGAGGTGGAGAGAATGTTATCCCATATGCCAGATACTTCAGAAATACTTGCAAAGTGCTATCTGCAACACTCAGCAATCAAAAGCTGTGTCAACAGAACTCTGAACATCCCATTTATAATGTTCTGTGAATGTTTGGACTGAGGTCCATGTAGCTGCCTTGCATAGTTCCGACATTGTGGCCACGCCCCTCTCTGCCCAGAAAGTCACCAGTGCCCTGGTGGAGTGGGCCTTAATAAGAGCTGGAGGCCTCTTCTTTTTCACCACATAGGCTTTTGTAACAACAGGCCTTCACCCATCTAGCTAGGGTGGGCTTAGAGGCCTTCTCTCCTTGCTTGGCTGTCCCAAAAAGCACAAATAGTCTGTCTGACTTATGAAATTCAGATGTACGCTGAAGGTAGACCCTGACTGCCCGACTGAGGTCCAGTTTCTGTAATTCCTTCTCCTTAGGGTAAGAAGGATGCAGACAGAAGGATGGCAAGCAAATCTCTTGGTTTACATGAAAAGCTGTGGGCATTTTAGGGACAAAGGATGGGACAGTCTTAAGTACCACCTTGTCCATGTGCATAAGGTAAGGCTCCTTATGAGAGGAGGCTTGGAGTTCGCCCACTCTCCTGGCTGAACACATGGCCACTAAAAAACAGACCATGTAGGATAACACATCCAGTGACATGGATGACAATGATTCAAAAGGCTCAACACAGAGAACATTCATAACCAAGTTAAGATCCCATAGGGGAACTGGGGATCGAAACAACAGTCAGCTCCTGCCAACCACATGCAGAAAACTAACCACTTCTCTATTTGTTTCCAGAGAGAAACCCAGAGATGCTCTGAGAGTAGAAACCTGAAATCTCAGCATGCTTAGTGCCAGCCTCTTATCTATGCCATCCTGAAGGAACTCCAAAATTTGAGCAATGGAGGTCTTCAAAGGTTTAATTCTTTTCTCTCTAGCCCAAGAAGAAAATTTTGTCCAGACTCGGGCGTAAGCAGCTGAAGTAAAGGTTTTTCTAGCCACCAGCAAGGTTTCAATGGCCCTCATGGAAAAACCTAATCTTAAGAGTATCCTCCTCTCAGGAGCCAGGCCGTGAGCTGCATTGCACCTGGATTCAGGTGGAGAATGGGGCCTTGCAGCAGGAGATCCCTCCATACTGGAAGATGGAAAGGAGCTTGCTGAGTCAGGTTCACTAGATCTGAGAACCACGGTCTTCTTGGCTACTCTGGGGCTATCAAAAGAAAGTTTCCACTCGAGTGTCTTATTTTTCTTAAAATTTTCTGAAGCAGAGGCATTAGCAGAAAGGCATATGCTCTCCGGAGGACCACGTCTGAGTCAGAGCATCCACTGCCTCTGCATGAGGACACCGATACTGACTGAAGAACCTGTGGGTCTGAGCATTGTGGCTTGAGGCAAACAGATCTATTTGCAGTGGCCTGAACCAATTGCATAGAAGTGCAAACATCTCTAGGCTCTACTACCACTTTCCGCGGTGAACATCTTCGCAACTGAGCCAGTCCACCAGTATGTTCAGTTCCCCCACCAGATGTACCACCGACAGGGATAAAAGGTTCTCCTCTGCCCAGCTCAGTAGTTTGGAGGCCTCTCAAAGCATTTCCCTGCTCCTTGTGCCTCCTTGGTTGTTTATATATGCCACTGTGATGGCATTGTCTGACTGCACCTTTTCTGTGGTGTTCCTTAGTCTGGACTGAAAATGAAGTAGGGCTAGGTGGACCCCCCGCATCTTCCGGACAGTGATGTGGAGTCCCTGCTCTTGAAGTGACCAAATCCCCTGAGTGGGAAGTTAGTCTAGGACTGCCCCCTCCCTCCACTCATGCAGACTTGTGTCCATCATGAGACTCTCCTCTGGCGGTAATTCCAATGGAACACCCTTGTTGAGATTCTTCACATTTAGCCACCAACTCATTGAGTGACAAAGCTGAGCGATGAGGAGGATCCTGGCTTGATAGTCCTCCGATGACAGATCCCAGGCAGTCAGCAGCTCTGTCTGAAGAGACTGCATGTAGAAGCAGGCCCAGGGAACTAAATCTATTGCTGCCATAAGGCCCAGAATCCACAGTAGAGTATGGGCTGACGTCGAGGACTGAGTCCTGAGCCACTGTATCTCCGACAGTAACACCTCCTCCCAGGAAAGTGATAAGAACACCCTCTCTACTTTTGTGTCGAAGATCACCCCCAAGTGTTACAAAGACTGCGAAGGCTTTAAGGAGCTCTTCTCCCAGTTCACCATCCAACCATGTGATTCCAGGATCTCCAGGTCCTGGACACTTATCTCCTTGCAAGAAGCATCGTTGGTGCTCAGATTAGCAAGTCGTTCAGATAAGGGTAGACATGATGACCCTTCTGTCATAGCTGAGCTACCAAAACAAACAGTACCTTCAAAAAAACTTGAGGGGCTGTTGCAAGGCCAAATGGTAGTGCCCTGTACTGAAAATGTTGGTCCAGAATCAAAAACCTGCGGTACCTCTGGTGGGACTGACTGATGGGGATGTGAAGGTAAGCATCCATCAGATCTATGGAGGCTAAGAAATCCCCAGGTCAAACAACTCAGATTATCATCCTCAGAGACTCCATCTTGAACTTCTTGTGGTGCACAAACTTGTTCAGATGCTTCAGATACAAAATGGGCCTGAACCCCCTCCCCCCGCTGACTTCTTAGGAACTACAAAGTAGAAGGAGAAGAACCCTTGGCCCTGCTGATTTGGTGGGACCGGAACTATGGCCCCAATTTGAATGAGGTGAGTCAGAATGTCCAACACCACCTGGTGTTTGACCACTTGCTTTGAAACCAGGGATGACAGAAAACATCCCCTTGAAGGAGCCATTAAGAACTCTATGGCATAACCTAGGTGAAGGATTTCCACAACCTAGGTGTGTGACATTGTTTGGGCCCATCTTTGAATAAATTCCTGTAGTTTTCCACCAAGGGGAAGGGGGTATGGATGGGCCTGCGTACCATCAGTGTGAGGTACCAACCCTTTGTGCTCGTCCTCCTCCACGACGCCTGGGTAAAGAGCCTCTGCTGTTGTATCCTCTGTTGCCTGAATAGGGACCTCTGTTCCTTCGTGTACCAAAGTTCCGAAAGGGATGATGCCCTCCTCAGTACTGTCTGCACCGACCATCGCCCTGGCCTCACTGAGGAGCTGTGGCCTTGCATTGCTGATTTGACACTGGGAGGTGGCCCTTCTTATCATGTACCTCCTGTAAGATAGAATCCAGACCAGAACCAAATAATAGACTTCCTTCAAATGGAAGATTAAACATCTTTGTCTTTGAAGACAGATCTGCAGACCAGTGAGTGAAGCCACAGGGACCTCATGGCTGACACATAGTGGTATGCTGAGTGGGCCGACAAGTGTAACTTGTCCACAGTAGAATACCCAAGAAAGAGGATGCCATGACCACCTATTGCAAAATGCTTGTACCCTCTGAATCGGGAGGGATGTAATTGATCAGCATAGTGACCCAGACGTTCAAAGCCCTGGCAACAATAACAGAAGCACAGGATGTACGAATGTTTGTGCCAGAGGCGGTGAAAGCCCTCCTACCTGCGGTATCCGTCCACTTGTCATGCGAATCTGATAGTGCCAGAGCCCCCTCCGTTGTTAGGATGGTGTGTTTTATAGAATTATAAACAGCCTTTTCTACCAAAGGGGGGGGGGTTCCCACTTGCGAGACCTTTCCCCTAGAAAAGGATAATTCCTAGTCTTTGGTTTTGGGAGATTTCTTCTCTCATCCACACCTGCCCATTCCAGTTCAATAATTTGGTCACAGTGGACAAAACCTGGGAAACATTTTGGAGCAGAGGAAGATGCTGACATAACTGGATTAACCTCAAGAGTTTCCATGGACTGTTCCTTCTTGAGCTGTAATGATCTACATGCCTCAGCTATTAACAAGCATTTGTCAATGCCAAATGTTGACTTGCTGGTACTGGCATTGGTAGTGCAGGAGTTAGGGAGATGCACAATAGGATTGGCAGTGAAGTAATGAACAGACGTCGACCCCAGCCCCAACATGCAGAGAGTGACAGGCAATGGGATGTGCCTTTGGGTCGTTGGCCATAACGCTCATGCCATTTCACCTCACCCTACTCTGCAGAGACCAACAAGTGTTGCGATGTGCCTTGGGGTCTTTGGGCCTTATGCTCACCCCAGTCCATAAGGAAATATACTGACATGGGCACAGTGTAGGAGAATGGGTGAACATTGGGGCCAAAGGGTCTAAGGCACATCTCAACACCTGTCACTGGCTGCAGGGTTGGGGGGGTGGAATGGCATGAGCATTTCAGCCGACAATGCTAACTCACACTCCCTGATGCCCGTCAGTCTGTACAGGGTGGAACATTGCAGTTGGAAACCCTAATGCTGAGGGCATTTGTTGGTATCTTCACTTCAAATTTTCAACATGGGCAGTTTGTGATCCCACCTCAAGAACAGTGGTACTATGAGTTTGTTTGCTGAAAGGTGATTTTGTACAGCGACTGTGCATTATGGTGGCACAGGTGCAAAAACATATTTCGGGCAGGATGTGAAAAATGACAGCTGCACTGTTCATGAGGAGGTGTAAAAAAAATGGCATTGTTGAAAATCTAAAGTGTAAATCTGGAAAATTGGTGACAACATGAACGTGCCTGGAAACTGCATAATGCACGGCTATAATGCAATTATTTGGGGGATTTCTTTAACCAGAGTTTCAACATAGGCATTTTTGGAACTCCAGTCACAAACAGTATCACTATGATTTTGTTAATCTGGCCCGAACATTGATTTTCCACAGCAACTACGCCATTGTGTGACACGTGCAAAAACAAATTTCGGGCAGGATGTGAAAAATGACAGCTGTACTGTTCATAAGGAGGTGTACAAAAATAACAGTGGTGAAAATCTGGAGTGAAAATATGAAAAATTGGTGATGTCATGAGCGTGCATAGAAACTGCACAATGCACACCTATAAAGTAATTATTTGGGGTATTTGTTTTACCCAATTTTCAACATAGGCATTTTAGGGCCTCCACTCATAAACAGTCTCACTGTGATTTTGTTAATGTGTCCAGAACATTGATTTCACACAGCAACCACACCATTATGCACCACATGCACAGAAACACATTTCGGCCAGGATATGTAAATTGACAGCTGTACTGTTCAAAAGGAGGTGTGGGAAAATGCTAATGTTGAAAGTCTGGAGTGAAAATATTACAAAGTGTGCATGGAAACTGTACAACACACGCTCCTAAAAGTAATTTTTTGGATTTTTTTTGCCAAATTTGCAACATAGGCTTTTTGAGATCCCACCTTATGAACTGTGGCACTGCAATTTTATTAATCGGTCCCGAAAGGCAATTCCACACAGTAACTTCAAAATCACCTTTTGGGACTGAATAATGACATGACAGTGACTGAATTCATGAGAAGGGGTCCCAATAACCCCATGTTGAAAATTTGGTGCCAAAATTCCAATTCAAAAAATGGCTGAGATATGCACCAAAGTTGAAAAAGCCCTATTTATGCCATTATACAGCTTACAGGCATTTCTTCAGTTAGTGATCGGCTTTGAAGAGTGCAGACATGTTCGGTCCACGAATCGCCATACCATCTCGGAGTAGTATGGGGTGAGGGGTTGTCGCGAGTAGAGTATGCAGAGGGTGGGCATGGGGGCACGGAACACTTCGAGGAGTGTTTTCTTGTTTTACAGGAAACAAAAAATGGACAACGCGGGTCGGTTTCCTTTTTTCGCAGGTGTGCTTAGTACAGTGGGGTGGGCTACCAGTGTACCACCTGCATTTGTGGGAAGGGGGACCAAAGCAGATGGGGACTGGGCCCCCCATCGGCACAGAAATGTTGGGGGGCACATGATACCGAGGGGGATTGGGCACCCCCTCGGCACACAATTGAAATAGGAGGCAGGCATTATGCTGATGGGGAGTGGGCTCCCCCTTTGGCAAATGAACTGGGTCGGGCATGCTGAAAGGGTAACTGAGCACCCCTGAAGTTGGTATTGTGCGGCAGGTGGCAGCGGCAGCCACTGACACCATGTTTATTGAAATACTTCACCAGGAAAGGCACATTGGGAGATGTGTTATTGTGTCGCTGCATGACGAGCTTGCCTCTCATTGCAGTGGCACTTTTCTTAGATGTGGTGACCACTTTACATATTTCTGGTGTCAGCGCCTGCATGCTGGCTTTTTGGGGAATGATGGACACACTTACTGATGTGTGCCCTGCATTTGCTACAGTGACCGCATCTCTAAATCTGCTACTACCACAAGTGCGAGACAACATAAAAAGACAAGGACTTATTATCAAACAGAGGTGAAATCGGTATCCTGGACTTGGGTTCCGTCCACTCTCCTTCCTCTACCTCATCCTCAGAAGAGACATCCTCCTCACCTGAAAGTAATTTTCTAAGGTCAGCTGTTTCCCCACAATCCTAATAATCATCATCCTGGCCTTTCAAAAGGGCAGGGTTGGGTTCTTCCTTCATATCTAACTCCACAGCCCGCTCATGCTGCGCTGCACCTGGACATGCCTGTGTGGGCCTCCCCAACCTGTGGGGCCCGGTTCAGGTCAGGTGTACCTGCTGAGATGCCCTGCGGGACATCGGGGCTCAAAAGCTCACCGAGGAGCAACCATAGATTCTCATGTAATTCTGCTTTGCCACTGCCAAGTGAAGGACCAGGTGCCCCTCCCCCTATCTTGGAGGACCAGCCGGGGGGACTGTGAGAGATATATTATGCTGGGCTACACAATGAGGACAATAAGTACCCACAGGAGAGGGTCTCATTACCCTTCTGCAGGTCTTACATCATTTCATAATGTATGGTGTTCTGAAAGCCATGATGCCAAGAAAAACAGTAAAATCTTAAATTAAGACTGCCCTTAATATAGCTGCCCACAACTCAAACACTGACAGGAAAAAAAACACACGACTTTTAAACAACTAAGTGGAGACAAAAATTCCACAGAAACTGCCAGCTAATTTAACTATACAATATGTCCAGCAACTTCAAAAGGAAAAAATGCACTCTCCCCGAGCTTGTGAGGGACTGATCTGGTGGGAAACTGGAATAACGAAGAGGTGCGCACAGCCTTAATGGCAACGGCACAACTGTAACGGGAATGGAGGGTAAGGCAAGAATTCAACCGGCCTTCTCCTACCCTTCGTGCAGTAACTTTATTGTTGGCCAAAAAGCACTGAACACACAGTAAACCTAAAAAAAATAACCTCAAGCTGGGGTATGGTGAGGATAACTAAAACTGATACCAGAGGCGAGTGACCGCTCCGAGCCCCTACTCTCCCCAAACAAAATTAAATGTGTCCCTACCTGAGGCACCTTTGCTCTTTTTTACTGAAAATACCAGAATACTATACAAAAACACCCTACCAAACCAGAAAACTGGCTCTCAGTCCACTAGGGAGTGAGAAATAAAATTAGGCAGGTTAGTCAATTTCAAAGCCTCAGCTTAACAGGCACGGTTTTAGAATTTAGGGGTGCTCCCTGTAACCAGGCAGCCCCAACCTGCATAGTAGAATTACAGCTCCAAATTGAAATCTTCACAACTGTCCCAATCAGCAAAGTAGCTCTCTCCCCTTCCGATGGCACAGAGAAACTAGGGAACTGCCGTTAGCGTATGGAATTCTCAGGTGCCCAACATTCCAAAGCTTAGACTGTGCCATTCCCTTGGTAGGGGTGCACTATACCCATTTGTAATGATTACCCATTGACAATGTGGAGCACTACAGAAACTGACATGGTCGAAATTTTTGGGGCATACCATATTGAAGGGACCATAGTGGACATGACCAGAGGTCTGATCTTATGTGTACTATACTTGATATTCAGTCCTCCGGTCACTCCTGTGAGTGAATGGCTAAAATCTTTTAATGCACATAATAACAAATAAAAAAACACACTTGTTTACTTTTAAGCAATATACCGCGACAGGGTGTGGGTATATAGCGGGATTTACCACACCAGAAGTGGCAAATCCTGCCATATACCCACACCTTGTCATGGTATATTGCTATTATACAATGGTCTCCTTTTTTTTGTGAGAAAAAAAATATAAAAATATTTTTTGTTTGTTTTTTTAATGATTTTTTTATTTTAGTGCTCCGCCAAAGAGAAATAGTTCCGTGTTGCTAGCTAGAGTGATGTTGTCGTCTTCTCGATCCCTTCAGTTTTTTAATCCCCGTTTGTCGAGGCTCTCAACTGAGTTATGTTTGTTTTTAATTTTTAAAATGTGAGAACTAGGATTTACAGTTTGATTTGCTGTTCTGTTTTTGCGTGTCTTTGCACGATTGGAATTCTAAAGGGCTGCCGTCTGTGACCTTGTGCTTGCAGTTTACTGTGTGGTCGAGCAAAAATATATTGGAAGACTGTGAAGAATATGTTTTTATTTTTGTTTTTTAGTGTTTGATGTGGCTTCAGGGTCTGACTGGAACTGATGGGACAGTGTGTGTGACAGGAAAGTTACTGTTTGCTGCGCTTCATGGTCTGACTGGAGCTGATGGGGCAGCGTGTCTGACATGAAAGTTGGGAGGCTCTGCATTTGAATTTAAGAACTGAGGACAGGAGAAAAAAACTTGCGATTTCTCGTGAGTATTGTTGTGATGGAGCAGAGCCGATATGAAAATCTGAGGCACAGAAGGTAAGGGAGTGGTGAGCAGTTAGCAAGGAGCTACTTTTACAAAACATATTTTTTGATTTCGTCATCAGTTTTCAGCAGGAATGGGAATGGCCGGTAGTGTGAGCTTCGGTGTTCTGTGACTGAGTATCTCGATGTCTTTTGCCAATCCAGGTTTATGGTAGTTGGAGTGATTTCTGTGGGGTTCCTGCTGAGGGTGACTGGTGGCTGGCACCTTTTCCAGTGGGTACACTGGAGGATTTATCACGGTGGTGAAGGTACCATGCAGCCAATTGGATTACAGGGTTTGTTAGTTTGGATTTACAACATTGTATAATTTATATTTTACTAAAAAAAATGGAACCGCTCGAGCTCTGCAGATTTTGTTGCCTCATAGATGACTTTCACTTTGACTGCTAGTGCTAACAGCTTTCACTTTCATCGCTCTGCCATAGCACTAGAAGTACACAGCTACTGGTTTCTTTTAAACTGTTCCATAGACTGAAGGAAGTTAGCTGCATCTTGAGATGGAGTTCTAAGGTGCCATTAACCAGTCACGCAAACAGCAGCTGTGCCCTCTACTGGCAAGTATGCTATGTATACTATTAGAGGACCTACTTTAAAACAAAACTGACTTTTCAGTGCTTTTTAATTGTGTTTTTACTTAATTTTTAATATTTAATATATTTGATAAACCTGTTATCCTTATGCCTATTTTCTAAGCACAATAATACCCTCCAGGGTTAGTGGTATTGGGCCATACCAGACCGCCCGGGGCATAATGAGGCCTGACACCACAGGCATTGGGCCTCATGACACCCCTGGGCAGTCCAGTGAAGACTAATACTATCCACCCTGTCAGGTATTATTGCTTACATAATGCACACCCTGGGGTGTCTTATTGCTTTTATAAAACGGTTACTCTGATTTTTATTTTGAAAATTAAGCAGTGAAGTTCAGAAAGTTAGGTATTTCAGAGCTGTGCAGTAGTGATAGTATACATGGCCATGTGATCACATTTGACTAATCACAGGTCTTGTTTTCTCTTGCCCATTTTATAGTCATATTCTACTGATAAAGCAAAGGAATTCCTTTATCTGTGACAATTTTAAAGAGCAGCTGCAGTCTCTTGGAAAACTTTTGAAAAATAATATTTAGAAGCAATATTGTTCATGTATAATTTTTATGTTTGCTTGCATGCATGTGTAAGAAACATAGTGCCATCATCCGAATTTTTGTAGATGTGGCACCCTGTCTTCCAATTCAGTCAGTGTGTTTGCAGGTGTGGCCACAGTTCACCAATGAATGCTGTAGTTGTCTATGACAGCAGTTGCATACAGTTGAAAGGGAGAGACCGCTTCATTGAGCAGTGATATGATAGTGTTGGTTAGCATATTGCTGGCAATCCTGCTTGTATATGTCTCTGCTTTCTCTTCCTGGAACATAAATTCAGTTTGAAGTGAACTTTTCCTAGGACTATCTTTCCGGGAGGAGGCAAGTGACTAAAATGACATCCTTGGAATGTTTCCAAAAAAAGAGCTAATTGCCATCCTTGGAATGTTGAGTCAGAGTTCAGGGTAGGAGCAGTATTGACAAAAGCCGGAAAACAGAACCCCAAAGAGACTGAAAAAGTAGACGCAGTTGTTGCCTGTTGGCACACCTGATCAGTATTGTAATAATATTCCCCAACCCTCTGAGTGTCTCTGAATAGCACTTCCCCCCACCCGCCACACACAGTATGGCTGTCGGGGGTGCCCAATCCCTGTCGGCTCAGCGCTCCCCCCCTCAGAGTTCTAGGTGCCACTCTGGGAGCCCACCCCAGCATGGCATAAGTGAGAATTGCGATGACGGTGCCCAACCCCATCGGCTCAATTAACCCCCAAAGAGCCCACCCCAGCATGGCACATGTCTGTATGGCTGACAGGGGTGCCCAATCCCCGTCAGCTGCACTGACCCCCCAAAAAAAATCTTCCAGCTGCCATGCTGGGAGCCCACCCCAGCATGGCACAAGTCCCACATCATCTTCCTAAAAGGAAAACAAACACCTGAAAAGAAAATAATGGTCCCTCGTTGATTGTCTTGCCCCCCAACCCGCGCCCACCATCTGTGCATCCACCTCCACACACCCCCACCTCACCCCATACTTACCTCCAGAGGCTGGTGAGATGATCTTCGGTGGATCGGGAACACATCTGCACTATTCAAAGCCGACTGCAAACTGAGGAAATGCCGGTAAGCTGTATAATGGAATAAATAGGGGTTTTCCAACTTTGATGCATATCGCAGACATTTTTTGGAATTTTGGCACCAAATGTTCAACATGGGGTTTTGGGACCCCTCCTCATGAATTCTGGCACTGTCATGGCACTAGACGGCCCGGAAAGGTGATTTCGCTTTCACTGCTTGGAGCCACCTTTCGGGGTCGATTGACAAAATGAGAGTATTCCAGTTCATGAGGTAGGCCCCCAAAACCCCTATGTTGAACATTTGGTGAAAAAATTCCCCAAAATTACTGATTTTCGAGCATACGTTGCACAGTTCCTATGCACGCTCATAAGTTCGTGAATTTTTAATATTTTCACTCCAGATTTTCAATGTTGCCATTTTTCCACATCTCCTTATGAGCAGTACAGCTATCATTTTTCATATCTTGCCCAAAATGTGTTTCCGCACATGTAGCGCACAATGGCGCAGTCGGTGTGTGAAATCAATGTTCGGGACAGATTAAGAAAATCACAGTGACACTGTTCATGATCAGAGGTCTTAAAATGGCTATGTTAAAAATTTGGTGACAAAAGTCCATAAAATGACTGTGTTACGAGCGAGCATTGCGCAGGTTCCATGCAGGTTCCATGCACCCTCGTAAGTTCATCGATTTCTAATATTTTCAGTCCAGATTTTCACCCTGGCATTTTTCCACACTTCCTTATGAACAGTACAGCTGTCATTTTTCACACCCTGGCTGAAATGTGTTTTCGCACTTCCAGCGCAGAAATGCATGGTCGCTGTGGGAGATCACTGTTCGGGACAGATTAAGAAAATCACAGTGACACTGTTCATGAGTGGAGGTCCCAAAATGCCTGTGTTGACAATCTGCTGTAAAAATCCCCAAACTATTTACATTACAGGTGTCGTTGCACAGTTTCTCACATGCGCCGATGTCTTCACCAGTTTTTTATATTTTTGCAGATTTTCAACATTGCCATTTTCCACCTCCCCATGAACAGTACAGCTGTCATTTTCACATCCTGTTCGAAATGTGTTTTTACACCTGTGATGCCAAATGGCGTAGTCGCTGTGCAAAATCAGCTTCCGGCTAACAAACTGATATTGCCACTGTTCATGAGGTGGGGGTCACAAAAAAAAACATGTTGAAAATTTGCAGTGAAAATACCAACAAACGCCTGCGGCGTTAGGGTTTCTGACCATAACGCCCCACCCTGTAGAGACTGACAGGCATCAGGGGTGTGACTTGGGATTGTCGCCTGTAGTACTTATACTATTCTACTCCCACCCACACCCTGCAGCCAGTGAGAGGCATTGAGGTGTGCCTTGGACTCTTCAGTCCCAAAGTTCACCCTATTCTCCTATATAGTACCCATCTCACTGTATTTCCTGATGGAATGGGGTGAACATAAGGGCCAAAGACCCCAAGGCACACTGTGACACTTGTCGGTGTCTGCATGGTAGAGTGTGGTGAAATGGCTTGGCCATTATGCCTGATGACCCAAAGGCACACCCCAATGCCTGCCAGTATCTGCAGGGTGGTGGCAGGGTTGGCTTCAGTTCAATACTTCACTGCCATTCCTATTATGCAGCTCTCTAACTCCTACCCTACCAATGCCAATGCCAGCAAGCAAACATTCGGCATTGACAAATGCTTGTTTTATATATTTCTGTGTCCCTTTTTGTTTCTTACAAAGTAAATCTGCATGCCAGCAGGAATTTTGTCCCTTAGACATTATACATTCTGACTTTTTATATTCCCAACCTGAAGTCTATGCTTCTGCTTGTGACACCACAGCTGCTTCCTTGGCAGCAGGTTGTGATTTTATAATGAACAGAGGATTATGACTTGAAGTGGAAATCAAATGGCAGAAGTATATGAACTCAGATGTTCAGGGACCTAGTTTTCAGACCTATGTACGTAATAATTATAATAATAAAGAACAAGGCAAAGACTAATGCTGAAAATATTTATTTATTTAGAAACATATTGGAATTACAATCCTTTGAGTCATAGACTCTTTTACAAAGGCTCCACATCAGATAACAGACAGCGAACAATATTACAGAGACTTACACAACACAATGTTAAAAAAATTAAGAATAATTTTACATACAGGATGCAGAGTAGGTACAATTGAGCAGTGGGAGAGCAATGTACTGTACCAGGTTAGGCAGGATAGAGATCCCTTGTCAAGAAAGCTGGGTAGCATTACATAGCTTAAGGAGGATAGAAATCCATCGTCGAGGGTTGGTTATCAAAGTCTGGGAAGAGGTGGGGAATAGGGGTGGTGGGCATGTACATTCACATTTCAAGTGAGGCCATAGGAGTGCTAGAGAGAG
The DNA here is from genome assembly GCA_016271365.2 of Neoceratodus forsteri. Taxonomy (NCBI): domain Eukaryota; kingdom Metazoa; phylum Chordata; order Ceratodontiformes; family Ceratodontidae; genus Neoceratodus; species Neoceratodus forsteri. Next base: position 429,781,843 of record CM028138.1, read on the forward strand.
GGAGAGGGAAGAATATGGGGGGGGGACTAGTAGCAGTCACAGGCACCAGAGGAGCAGAGGTATTCCCTGAGATTGATTTTGAAGGGAACTAGCTTGTTTTCAGAGGAGATGGCACTGGGCAGGGCATTCATCCAGAGGGGAGCCCTATAGAAGAAGGATCTCTGACCCAAAGTTGTTCAGCAGCAGGGAATCAGGAGGGAAGTTTTGGAGGAGTTGCAGGTGGTTTTCACCAATGGGGCGGATTGCAGAAGGCAGGTAAGACCGGGGGGGGGGGATTGCCCATTGGTGATCTTTTTGGCAAGGAGGCATGTCTGGCACCTGAGTCTCCCGTCAAAATTGAGACAGTTGGTGAGACTATATAGTAAGCAGGTATGTGCCCTTCTACCACTGCCCATGACAAGGCGGCAGGCTTTATTTAGGGATACTTTGATTCTGCGAAGGGCAGAGTTGTCGCAGCCTGTAGATCAGGGCTGTCCAACCTTTTTTGGGATGGGGGCAACATTTGAAATTTAAGAACAAGGGAAGAGCAACATCACTATGCGGCACATGCCGTTCAACGTGCATGCACCATATTAGTGCCATATTTAACAGTGTTTCACTTATTTATACATACAGTATATAGTTTTAAATAAAAGCATTAGTCAATAGTAATTTTGTAATCAGCTTTTATTAAATATTTATAAAAACATTGTTACTTTATTTTTTTTAATCTGTATTGTAATTATATCTATTCTAATGTGAGCTCTGGCACTGCATATTATCAGCCAACTTCATTTAGTTTGTTTGGAGCCCCACCCCCACACACACACACACATATATGAAACCAGCACTCTGGAATGAGATATGCTCCTCTTCACCTCTCTTTTAATATATGCTCACAGCACTATATGACTCCCCCCCCCACACACACACACATATCAAACCAGTTTTGCTGGAATGGGATATACACCTCTAAACCTCTCCCTTAATACGTGCTCACAGATGTCTTACAAGCACTCCATTTATATGTGCTGGCATTGTTATGTGCTTTTATAATGGTCCCATAGTCGATTAGAGACTGGATGAATGATGTGACAGCTGGGCGGAGGGCCTCAGTGGGGAGACATTACTTGTGCCACTAGAGTTGACCAATTCTGGTGTTGACAGTGGTGCTAAGGAGGTGGATATGCTCGTAGTAGGTGAGGGCAGTGTCAAGGGTAACCCTGAGGTATTTAAACGCATTAACCTGTTCAAGTGGTAAAGTTGGGAGCTGAGGATTTGCAGTGGAAAACCTTTGTGTTTGTTCTGGTTATGAGCAAACACCATGACCTTGTTTTTTTGTAGTTGAGTACCAACTGGTGGTCAGCAAACCAGGATTCAGTCTCATTGAAGCATTTCTGGAGGGACAGTTGAAGAGCAAGAGGATCAGGGTGGGTACAGAAAAGTACCACATCATCAGCGTATAATAGCAATTGCCCAGAGCAGGCCTTAGGTAGGGTGTTCAGAAATAAGCTAAAGAGAAGGGGCCCCAGGATGGAACCTTGGGGCACCCCTGACTTTACCAAGAGTCAGGAGGAGAGCATTTCATTAATTTTGACTTGCTGGGACCTACCAGTTAAACAGTCAGCAAACCACTTGGTGGCATCCTGGGAGAGGCCTGTGTGGGAGAGGGCTGGGAGAGGGCCAATAGGAGAAGGGAGTGGTTTACAGTGTCAAAGGCTTTTGATAGGTCTGCATAGACAGACCCATCCAAACACCCTCTGTCAAGGGCAGTGTGGATAGCAGTGGTGAATTCCAGGAGTGCAGGTGGTAGTGCTGTGCCCTTTACAAAATCCGTGTTGTTCCCGGCAGAGGAGGTCATATTTAGTGAGGTGGTCAGTGAGTTGATCTGAGATTATTTTTTCCAGAGCCTTGGAGGAGGAGAATGGAGATGGAGCGATAGTTCCCCGGTGTGGTATAGTCACCACTTTTGAGGATGGAGATAATGACAGCAACTTTCCATTTGGAAGGGAATTGACCATAGCAGAGGGACTAATTAAGGATGTTAGTTAGGTGGGAGAGGACTTCATCCAGGGTCATGTGGAGGAGTCTGAGGTCCAGAGTATCACTGCTATGGTGAGATTTACCTAATGCTTTTAAGAGGTATGGTTTTACCTCACGTGGGGTGAGGGTCTTGAGATGAAATGGGGGGACTGGTCAAGGGGTGATGGGGGTATGGGGATCAAAGAAATTATGTGGGAGCACACTACTGGGATCAGAGGAGGAGGAGGAGTTGAGGGTGTCAGCGATAAATCAGGAGTCAGTGGCAATACCGCCATTGATATTGAGCCGGGAGGGCATGGCAGACACAGTTGTCATAGTTTTTATATTATCATTTGGCCTATATATTGTTTTTTAAAGTTTTTCTAGCGGCATCAGTCATTCTTTAAACCCTGAACAAAAACAAAAAAAGTTATAGTGTGCTGCTTGTATCTGTGGCTGACACTGCAAAATTGTACATGGAGAATGTACTGAAGAAACAAAAGTATACGGCACACTCCAGTAGTATAAAACTGTTGGATTTACTGTGCAAGCCATTGCCACAAAGTACAAATAACACACAAGCAAAAGACCTCGCAAGAGACTACAATTGATCCAGTAATGTGCACAATAAATCCAGCAACTTTATATCCACTGAGTGCATCACATTCTTTTGTTTCTGCTCTTTAACCCACCAAACAGCGTTTCACCTTAGAGGATACAAAACATAAGTTTAGCTGAAAGTTATATGGCTGATCATTCCATCCTGTGGTTCTGGTGATATTTCCAAACTACTCAGTCTTTGTTCTTGTGATTTATTTAAGCACTAAGGCATGACAGGGTGTGGGTTATTAGGGGACTTACCCATAGCTTGTGTGGTGTGTCACAAGGCACGGCCAAGTGACTGAACCACACAAGAAGTGGATAATCTCCCAATTACCATGTGAAGGTGTCTATAATCAGAAAGGTTTTGACTGCTCTCCATAGTTAGTTTTATGTTTGCTTGCTGCATATGTGCAAGCTAACATCTTGTTAAGAGAATGGCAATTCATAGGTGTGTCACTGTTAGGTCCAATGCAGCTCAAACTGCAGTGTGGTCTCAACAGCAACAGCCCAGTGATCAGCAAGGCTGATCATGACACCGTTTTACTGTCTTTCTGGGTGGAATCTTCATGCAGTTGAAAGGAAGGAGCCACTCCAATCCAGAGCGGCTCTACCCTTTCACCTGCATGATGCCACCCAGCAGCCAGCTGAGTGGCATCATGATCAGCCTGCTGTCATCCTCCTCCCCAAATACTGAAAACAATCCCACATTCTGCCAAGTATCCCTCCCACCTCCCCATTGCTTCTTGTGCCCCAATTCAATATAACACCCTCTGCCTAATATCCCTCCTACATCCCCATTGCTTCTCATGCCCTGTGCAATATCCCATCCTTTGAAAAGTATCCTTTCCACCTCCCCATTGCTTTCCGTGCCCCTTAAAGATAAAACTGACACTGGGGTGTCCAATCCCCAGAGTTGGTATCTGTATCTGAAATAAAGAAAATAATCCCTCAATGTATTTTTCTATTTTTTTAAACCTTGTGAAAAATAAAATTGTTCATCAATCTCTGTTGCCGCCTTTACCCTCGCCAACCCCCTCTCCCACTCAGCACCTGCCGCCCCACACCCCCGCACCTGTTACTCACCTATGAGGGGTCCACGACCATAATCCTCGCTGGACCAGAGACATGTATTTACTCTTCAGCATCAGACCAGGAACTGAGGAAATTAGGTAAGTGCATCAATGTATTTCAATGCCTTTTAAAACGTGTAGTCATAACTTGGTCATTTTTTAATATTGTTCTCCCAAGTTTTCAACATGACCTTTTTGAGACCCCACCTCATGAACAAGGTAGGTGAAATGTTTCAAATCACGCCCACAAGGTGATTTCACAGTTGCTTTGTGAAATCACCTTTCAGGCAGGATATGAAAGTTTCCACCTACCCGGTTTATGAGGTGGGGTCATTACTATGTTGAAAATTTGGAATCAAAATATTAAAATTCAAAAAAGTTATAAAGTTACAGTGAAAATGTTCAACGCTGACTCATAACCTTGGTATTTTTCAGAATCCTGAACCTAAATTGTCAACATGGCCATTTTTTAACACCTACAGGAGAGACAGGGAGGGCAGAAAGGGGGGGGTAACTCTCTATGTAAGGGAAGGGATAAAAGCAACTGAACAAAAGAGTAAAGAGGGAGGAGAGGAGGCACTGTGGGTCACCTTAGAGACTGGAAATGGCACCACAATTCGCACAGGGGTTGTATACAGACCCCCTTGTCAGGGGGAGGGAATGGACAAGGATATGATAGAAGGCATACTTAGGATGGCAGAAAAAGGGGAGATACTGTTGATGGGGACCTTAATATGCCAGATGTTAACTGGAGCACCTTTGCTGCAGCCACATCCAAAAGCAGGCCATTCTTGATGCCCTTCAGGTGGTATGCCTCAGACAGCTAGTTTTGGAACCTACTCATGAGAAAGCAATCTTAGACCTCATATTCTCAAATGGGGACAGTGAGAGAATCTCAGATCTAGAAGTGGGTAGCCATTTGGGAACAAGTGACCACCAAACAGTGTGGTTCATGATAAACTCAGCTACAGAGTCAAGCCATACAAAAGTGAGGATTCTGGACTTCAGGAGGGCTGACTTAGGCAAGATGGGAGAGTGCCTTAGAAAAGCACTAGCAAACAGGCTAGATGAAGGGGGTGGAGCAACAATGGGGAAATATCAAAACTGCCATCACAGAGGCAACAAGCCTTTGTGTGAAGCAAATAAACAAATCAAAATGAAAGAAAAAGCCACTATAGTTCTCAAAAGAAGTGGCGGTGAAGGTTAGGGAGAAAAAGATAGTATTTAGGAAGTATAAGGAAACACAGAAGGAGCAGGACAGAGAACTGTACCAGTTAAGGCAGAAGAAAGCAGGGAGGGTAGTCAGAATAGCAAAGGCACAAACTGAGGAAAGGATAGCCAACTCGGTTAAGAAGGGAGATACAACCTTTTATAGGTATATCAGAGTGCGTAGAAAGACAAAGGGAAGGATAGTGAGGCTGAATAGAATGGATGGTGGGTGGGCAGAGAGTGACAGTGAAAAAGCAGGGATACTGAATGAATACTTCTGTTCAGTATTCACAAAAGAGGAAGTGGGGGAGGTGCCTAATCCAATTAACAGAAGCACTCTGGGGCGATCCCAGTCCTTTCACAGAAGAAAGGGTTCTGAAAGAACTCCTAAAACTGAAGGTGGACAAAGCAATGGGGCAAGATGGAATTCACCTCAGAATTCTAAAAGAATTAAGCAGAGAACTAGTGACACCACTGACTACCCTTTATAACAAATCATGGGAGGATGGTGTGGTACCTGAGGACTGGAAGAAGGCTGATGTGATTCCCCTTCACAAAAGTGGGAGCAAGACAGAGGCAGGAAACCACAGACCTGTCAGTTTGACCTCTGTGGTAGGGAAAGTGATGGAATCACTTCTGAAGGAAAGAATTGTTGCATACCTAGAGGACAGTGGGACACAGGACCCAAGGCAGCATGGGTTCACGGCAGGAAGGTCAGGTCAGACGAATCTAATTGATTTGTTTGACTGGGTGACCAAAGTAGCAAACCAGGGAGGGGCTGTGGACATGGTCTACCTAGACTTTAGCCAAGCATTTGACACAGTCCCACACAAAAGATTAGTAGTCAAATTAACCAGCCTTGGAGTGGGTCCCAGGGTGGTAGCCTGGGTAAAACATTGGCTGAACAACAGTACACAGAAGGTAATTGTAAATGAAGTCCACTCTGAAGAAAGAGGGGTTACTAGTGGGGTACCGGAGGGTTCAGTACTGGGTCCAGTCCTTTTTAATGTCTTTATAAGTGACATTGCAGAGGGACTAGAAGGAAAAGTATGCCACTTTGCAGATGACACAAAGATCTGCAACAGGGTTGATACACAAGGAGGCGTGGAAAGGATGAGAAGGGACTTGGCAAGGTTGGAGGAATGGTCAGAAGTATGGCAGCTTGGATTCAATGCAAAGATGCAAAGTAATGCACCTGGGAAATAAAACCAGGGAAGATTACACAATGGGGGTAGGAACAACAACAAAATGGAAAGGGACCTGGGGGTAATCATATCAGATGACCTTAAGGTTGGTAAGCAATGTGAGAAGGCAGTAGGGAGGGCTGGGGGATATTGGGATGTAGAGGGAGAGGCATCACTAGCAGAAAACAGGAAGTTGTTATCCCCCTGTACAGACAGTTGGTGAGACCCCATCTGGAGTACTGCATCCAGTTCTGGAGATCCCATCTCTACAAGGACATAGACAGGATGGAGGCAGTTCAGAAGAGGGCAACTAAAATGGTGCAGGGTCTGCAAGAGAAGCCATATGAGGAGAGGCTAAAGGAGCTTAATATGTATACCCTTGAGGAAAGGAGGGAAGGGGGGACATGATAGAAACATTTAAGTACCTCAGTGGAATCAACAAAGTCCAAGAGGGTAGCATCTTTCAGAAAAAGAGATGTGCAAGAACAAGGGAACACAATTTGAAGACAGAGGGGACGGCTCAGGGCAATGAGGAATTTTTTCACAGAGAGGGTGGTGGATGCATGGAACAGCCTTCCTGAGGAGGTTGTGGGGTCTAAAACTGTGGGAGAATTCAAGAATGCATGGGACAGACATAAGGCAATTTTTGTGGGGGTGTACAAAGAAATAGGCTGTTGGTTAAATAGGATCTGCAGCTTATCCTCTAGGTAGGGAAATGCACAGACTAGGTGGGCCAAGCGGTCCTTATCTGCCATCAAAGTCTATGTTTCTATGTGACAGGTGTCATTTTTGAAATCCCAGCCAAAATCTGTTTTCACACTTGCAAAATGATGTTTTGGACATTTTTTTTTTAATTTTTTTTTTTATAAATGTCACCTGTCATGTTCAGAAGAAGGGGTCATAAAAAGACTATGTCAAAAATGTGGGTCAAAATGTCACAAAACAACAAAGTAATGAAGAAACGTTGAATTTTTTTCAAGTTTTGCTAATAAGATTGCAATGTGTGCAGATTTTGGGGCACAGTTTTCAACATAGCCCTCTTGTTGCCCCACCTCATGAACATGACTGGTTCATTTTTCAAATGAATAATTTTTCAGTTCTCCTGCTAAACATGTTTTCACATATGCTCCTCAAAATCTCCTTTTGAATGGGATTTTGAAAATTCCACCTTTTGTGATGATAAGGCTGGTCATAAAAAGACAGTGTTGACAATGTGGGGTCAAAAATGTCATAAAACAACAAACATATGAGAACTTGTTGAATTTTTTCAGTGTTTACTCATAACTTTGTGATTTTTTCAACCAAATGTGCACACAGCTCTTTTGTTACTGCACCTGATGAATATGACAGGTGTGATTTTTCAAATCCCATTAGAAGCATGTTTTTACAATCCCTCTTTTTTTATTTTATTTATTTTATTCTTTTGGTAACCAGGTAAGGTCCACTAGGCACAAGTGCCTGTTTTCAGCAGTGACCTGGGAGCAGTGGGGTGGTTAAGTGACTTGCTCAGAGTCCCACAGTATACAAGTGGAAGTTGTGGGACTCAAACCCAAGTCTGTTGGATGTACCAAGCTCATTCACAGGTCATTACTCTAACCTCTAGGCCATACTGCCAGCCCAAGTCCAGCCCTCTGTGAAACCACCTTCCAGACTGGATTTAAAAAATGCACCCATCTTGATTTTAACATGGGGTCATAAAAAGACTATGCTGAAAATTTGGGATCAAAATGTGAAAAAACAACTAAATGATGAAGAAATGCTGAATTGTTCCAATGTTTACTTGTAACTTTATTTTTGCAGATTTTGGCCCCCTATTGTTCAATGTATCATTTATGTTACCCCACCTCATGAACATGACAGGTGACACTTTTCAACCCCCTCCGAAACATGTTTTCACAGTCACACAGTGAAATCACCTAATGGATAAGATTTTAAAAATTCCACCTGTCTTGATTGCAACCACAGGTCATAAAAAGACTACTTTAGAAATCTGGGGTCAAAATGTGGGAGTCCACTGACAATTAGATATTGCTTCTCAGCTGACCTATCCTAGGTAAATACAAACCAAAAATGTGTAAAAGCAGGACACCACAGAAAATGAGATACTGCATCTCATCTAGTCCATCCTGAGTAAATACATAGAAAAAATGTGTAGGCAGGACCCCAGTACAGCAGAGCCCCCACTATACATTATAAAAGCTGGACTCCTCTGAAAATGTAACTTGCCTTTCAGCTGGGCGTTCCTGGGTAAACACATCATAAAAATGTGTAAAAGCAGGGCTCCATCAAAAACTAGATAATGCATCTCGGCTGTGCTATCCAGGGTAAATACAGTACAAAAATGTGTTAAAGTAAGACTCCATTGAAAATGAGATACTACATCTCAACTTGGTTATCCTGGGTAAATATATTGTAAAACTATAAAAAACAGCACTCTACAGTGGAACCCCACAGAAAAGGAGATGTATCTAAGATGATTTGTCCAAAACACACATTATAACAACAGGACTACACTAAAAAACGAGATATTGAATCTCATCTCTACTATTCTGGGTAAATGCAGGGTAAAACTGTGTAAAATCAGGACCCCATTGCAAGTAACATATTACATCTCACCTGGTCTATCTTGGGTAAATATACAGTAAAAATGTGTACAAGCAGGTCCCAGTACAGTAGCATGCAAGTGAACATTCAGCATTGACAAATGCTTCTTTATAATTATTGGTTTCAAATGTTACCGTCACCCACTTTTTACTGCACTCCCCTTTTCAGAAAAATGTATGATTTTACACTGTAGCCTAAGCTCCCTAACTCCACTCTTGCTGTCCCCAATAGGGAAATCTGTATTTTCTTTTGATAAACAAAACAAAACGAAACGTATCTGGTTGAGCTGGTTATTTCTTTGTATCACCTAAGATGAAGAGATATGTAGACTTTCTCAGTGGTTTACATCACTTGGCTGAATGCGGACAACAGAAGAAAAACACAGAACATGTCCATGTGTGCTTTTATATTTGGTAGTACAAAGAAATATCTTCAAATTCAAAATACCTGTATCTAGCACAGAAATGGCAGGATCAACTAGATATATTTACTATGATAAGAATATATGGACTTGTGCCATCGGAGAGAGCTGAGAGTCCAGCTGGCATTTTAGGGTGAAATGTAAAATCGGGATCTGTGTGAAAATCTGGGAGGGAGGCTATGTTAAATGAGCTTGTCACATGCTCGTTGTTATACATAAGTATATATATATATATATATATATATATAATCCGTACACTGGGGTGGGCTCCCAGTGTGCCACGAGATGTCAGGCATGACTTGGGGAGGGAGACACAGAAAATACTGAATGGCATTTTGCCATTCGCAACAGGGCAACACCCTCAAAACTGCACATGCACATGACTCTGCTCATGCGCAGTTCATACATCGGAATGCAGAAGTAACAGCCGAAATACTGCATCTGTTATTCTGTAGGCCGATCATAGCAGATGGGTTTAAGCTCCATTGGGCTTTTGGAAGGATACTTCCAAAAGTCCAATGGAAGGGGTTCTGCAATCGGCCATTTTCAGAGCTACAGAGCTCCCACAAAATGGCTGTAGGCTCCTCCCACAGCCCTAAAAATACAATCAATACACTGGAGTAAGGAAACAAACTTTAAACATGCCCAAATGTACTATTATATTTAAAAAAACATTGTTTATGTGCCCTTTAACAAGGAAATAGAATGTTGGCAAGTCTGAATTACCTCTTTTGCCTCCACTGTGCCTACTGGAATGCCTCAGGGTAATGTCACTGTACTGTGTGCAGGAATCCATTTTGTTTCTGGTTTTTGAAGCAGTATATTTGGGAAAGCAGAGGTGTAGAGTCAGCTGAGCTCATGAGGTTTAGCAGGGAGAAGTCAGTTGCAGGGACTGTGGGACGCTCTTCCTCGGGGCTACACTCTGGAGAAGGGGGTCACTACCCCTTCTGTAGAATCTTTGCAGAGTTCCATGCTCTAATGGCAGCAGCGATGGAAGAGATATCTCTCTTGCGGCACCGGCTCAGCTGGAGACCACACCCCCACTCCACAAGAGGTCCACTGGTCCGTTGTCGGGGAAAGGGAGGATGAGGAAGGGTGGCAGGGGTAACACAAGGAGGTCAACCAATTCCACACCATTCCAACAGCAAATTTCTTTGCACCCCTGGAGGAGACTCCGGTATCTGACTCCACAAGAGGGGACTCTATGTCAGCTGGGGGAAATGAGAGTGATGACCTGGTGGCACCAAGGCATGAGAGTAAGAAGAAGGCAGCTAGGAAAGTCTTTATCATTGGAGATTCTATAATCTGGGTAGTAGAGAGAGTGGTGAGTGGGAGGAGGTGTAGGGGATGGTCAGGTGCCTTCCTGGGGCAAAAGCCATTCAGGACATAGACAGAATAGGGAGGATAGCGGAGAGGGAGGTCGAGCTGGGGGTGTTGGTACACTTAAATACTAATATTCTGGTGAACCAGCCTGTGGAGCTAATGAAGGGGACCTTTCAGAGTCTGGTGGACAGACTGCAAGCACACTGGGATTCCATTGCCTTTTCTGAGGTCCTCCCTGTGTGACGTGAGGGGGGTAGAATAAGGCGGGAAGAGATAGAAGAATTAAATGGCTGGTTAAAGGGGTGGTGTGAAGAAAAAGGGTACCACTTTGTGGGGGACTGGGGGAACTTCTGGGACAGGAGGTTCTTCAAATGTAATGGCCTTCACCTGACAAGAGAGAGGACCAGCATGCTGGGGCAGAAGTTTGATGTCTATATTAGACAGTTAAACTGACTCTGGGGGACACTGAGACTAGGGGAACCATAGTTAAGGGAGTGAGGGACGTGAACCTAGCTAGTGCTCCCCTATACTGGGAACTGGCAGCAGTGAGGTAGGTTCAAATAAGGTTGAGATTCAAAAAGGAGTAGTGGAAGAGGAAAAGTGGAGAAGGCTCTCACGGTCTGCAACCAATAGGAAAAATAACAAGGTATGTAGAATGGGAAGGAATGCAGATGTAGCATCACAAATCAGCAAAAGATGATCCAGAGCGAGTTGGAACAGGGTATGCCTTAATGCAAGGGGTCTGGATAATAAAATCAGTGAGCTCCAGGCACTGGTGATAGAAACTGAGGTAAACCTCATAGCCATCACAAAAACCTTGGCCACAGAAAAAAATGTCTGGAGCTGCCTTAAACCCAGCAAGATCTTTTGTTTTGTTGCACAGCTCTGAAATTGCAGTACTATAGATCTTGTACTTTGCTGACCCACTGTCAAGCACCGCCCGAGTAGGAATACCATTCACAGCCACAGTAGTCTTCATTGAAGGGCCCACTATTTTGGACCAGTCCAGAGGGACAACAGCAGAGGCCTGGACAGACAATTTAGCCACAGAGGGGTTTGAATTAGAATGGCTGAAGCCTTCACTATGGTCATTTCGTGCAACCCCTTGACCACTGACTCATTTTCCATATCTCTCCTTGAAGCCGGTTTACCACTTTCTCTAAGTCCTTCTGAGACCAGCATTCCCTCTGCATATGGCCATCCTGATGTAACCCCCCTGCAAATGGAGGTTCCCAAAAGTCTTCCAGGAGCTTGCCTGAATGCTCCAAGTCTGGGCGGTGTTCGGCGTCTGAGCTGTTTAAATGTGGTTCCAAGTGAGTGCTATTTGAGCCTCCAGTACTGTCTCTTTAAGAGCTGTCTGCTTGCAGACTTAGTTTGTATGAGGGGACTGTGTATTTAATGCTCGAATCCAGCCCGAGCTGCTGTCAATTCACTCCATTTCTGCCGTCGCTACATGTGCACAGGGAGCCTTGTAAAAAGATGTAACTATTTGCCAAAAATCAGTTGGAGTGACTGAGAAAATGTAGTTTGTCTAACCTGTCTTTATTTCAGCACAAACTGTTTCAGTGTAGCTCTTTCATTTTGGTCCTGAACTGCTGAAATGGACTAATCAATGGGGAGGAGTTCCTTAAAATGGAGCCTGTGGACGAATCGGAACTTGGACTCTCAATTTTGAGCCAGCCACAAGGGTATTGTATGGGCAGTGACTCTGGGAAATGTAGTTTTGACCTTGGCGCCTTTTTCACCAACAGAGGGAGTCTTATTGTAAGTGACAGCCAAACCAGCCAACAGAATGGTGTGGAGCTAAAAGAAATGCCCTGCTCCGTGACTGAAAAGATCAGATCAGTTGTGACAGTGAAGAGAGAAGGAGCTCTGTGCTTCTGTGGTGCATAGGTTCACGCGGGAAGCGCGTGTGAGGCCCTGAGTTTTGGCCTGCAGCCGTTGTGAATGCCAGTTTGGACTGAATCCAAGTTGTGAGGAGAAAGAAGCACCAGAAGTGTGGAAACCAGGCTCACCCTGTAGAAGACTGGAGAAATTTCTGAATCGCGCTCGGTCTGTCAGGAACTGAAGCTGCTATGTGTGCTCCTGGGTATTTTGCAGTAAGTGTGATCAGGATCGAGGATCAGCCTGCCTGGTATAGTACTTTCCTTTTATATATGAATGTGCATAGTGTTTGTGGGGAATCACTATTTCCAATCTCCTGTGCTGTGTGCTGTGTGTTGAAGCTGGAAGCAAACCCCAGCTTGTCTCGGACTAAATCCATTTGCTATAAACTGCAGTGGGGTCCAGTCACAAGGACCTTGTCTCCATGCCCTATTGTTTTTGACAATCCAGAGAACATCCACCATCCAGTTCTCAGCTTGCGTATTGTGAATACGAATCAGGGTATTCCTCTGTAGCCTGTTTTCAATCACAAGTGTGTCATCTAATTCTTGTTGTTTCACTGCTTCATGGACTGAGCCATCTGACTTCAGATTACAATTGGATGTTGTGCATATATTTTCTTCTACAGGGCCCTATCCATCTGCACCTGCTGGCCAACCCCGGGCAATGGACCTGGCTAGCCCCCCCCCAGTCTGGGTACCCAGAGTGTAACTTTTCAGACCCTGTATGTGTGCACAGTACTGTGATTTAATGCCACCAATTAACCTGATTTCCCCTTCCCATGTTACTGTCCCCTAAATAAATCAGATTTGTTGTTGTTACACTATATACTGTCTGTGGTGTTGGTACTTATGGAAACAGTATTGTATTTCGCTGTGTATGTTGTTTAACCTTATTTTACAGGGGGTCCTCAGAGACGTGCTGTAGAATCAGTCTCGAGGGTAAGTGGTGCTTTATGAGTGAACAGTGTGTATACATGGTGTATTAGGGCTGTAACTCCTGTGTACTGTGTGAGCCACTAGAGGGAACCAAAGGGGGTCATGGTGTCCCAGAGGACTGTGATCAAGCTAGTCTAACCACTACAAACCCTGACCTCTGGGTGGAGGCACCCGCCATAGAACCTAGGCCCCTCAACCTGTCAGTAGTCAAGCAGGCAGGGGTAGTAGCCCTCGGGATAGTACCACCTGGGGGTTACACTTGCTGTAGTTGTGACAAATGACAGGCTGTCAGGGCATCCTTGGGGAAAACATAGCAGGGGATGCTGAAGCATCAACGGGAGACTGTGATCTGACTTCTGCTGGTAGTGTACCATGTCTCAAAAGTTCCTTTATGTGGCAGTCAATTCCTTGTACTCAGCCGAGAAGCCGCCCTCAGTAGAGGATGCCTGAGGGAGCACCCCCACCACCATAACAATCACGTCCCTCAGTGAACGCACCCGGTTGTACTTTTCTGACTTCCTTCAGCAACTCCTCCCCCCACCATTTAGCCCATGGCGGGACACTCATAGTGGTCTCCATTTCGGAAGGGCCTTCCGGTGCCATGATCACTTGGGCTGCACTCACCCCATAATTACAATCTCCCTCTTCACCTTCTACCTTCTGGAGTTCTTTTATCAAGTCACAGTAGTCAGGTGAGTTACCTCTCCTATCCTGGAGCCTTAACTGGATGATCTGCAGTTTAGAATGCTTAGCATGTTGCAGTATGTGCCCCAATCTCACACGGTTCAAATCACTGGCGGCTACCTCACCTTTCCGGTAAGCTTTCTGCAGGGCTCTTTCTAGGAGAGTAACATACACAGACAAACTTCCCCCTTCCATTGTTTGGTACCTTGGAATTTCCACATCAAAGTCTCCCCTGACTCAGTGTTCCCAAAATTGCCTTCAAGTACAGATAGGTACTTCTGAGCAGATGCATCAGGGTTCGTGGACCTCAAAAATGTAATGGCTTCAAGGGCAGGGCCCCTCAAACTTTCTATGATTATTTTCCACTTCTCAGCCTCCTCACACTGCCACTCAGGTACCAGGGGGGCAACATAGTCGATCCAGGTCTCCCAGTCATCCTCCCCCCTGGGGGATTAGGAGGGTGTCCGAGAAGATACTCAGCCTTCGGTAGGAGTGGTGACTAATGGCGGGTACAGATATAGGGGCCAGCATTGGCATGGGCACAGAAGGCGGGACAGTAACAGGTGCTGGAGTGGGAGGGGGTGTTGGGGAAGGAACTCCCCCAGGTGGCACGAATAGTTTCTTCAAGTCTTCTATGGTTTTCCCTTCCTCCAGCAACAACTTAGCAAATTTCTCCTCAAAAGTCTCAGATAATGGTGGGAGCTCATCCTTCCCAGGGTCTTTACTGTCTTTTGTTATCACTCTCCAGGTGGCTGGGACCCCTTCTGAGGCAATAGTCTGTGACACTTTAGAGCTGTCCACAAGGCTACTACACTCTACCAAGGCTATGAAAGTTTGGGTGATCAAATCAGCCTGTCGACCCACCACCACAGGATCTTTTAAACATTCAACTTTAGAGAGTGCTCCCTCTACAGTGTCCTTACTGGTACCCAGGGGAATATCCAGTATAAGCAGACCATTTTGGGTGTTGATCTCCTGCCCAGTACACCACCCCACCAACTGGTGTACAGCCAATTCTACTGGGGTAGCCATTAATCTTTAACAATAATTCATAATTTTTGACCACTAGAAGGCATAAAATCCCAGCAGTGAGCCTCCAAGATGTAACCCCTAGGTGGTGCTATCCCAAGGGCTACTACCCCGCCTACTTGGCTAGTAGCAGGTTAAGGGGCCTGGGTAATGAAACGGGTGCCTCCACTCGGAGGTCAGGGTTGTTAGTGGTCAAGCTAACCAGGGAACAGCCCTCCGGGACACTGTAACCCCCTCTTTCCCTTCTAGTGGCCTGAACAATATACAATAATTACTTTCCCAATGACCCTTATTCACCAGGCAATTACTCACACTGTTTGCACTTACCACCAGGGCTGGTTCCTCTAGCTTGACCCTGGGAACCCCCTCTGTAAAACAAGATTAAGCACAGCAAATGGCAACAGTACAATACGTTTGGCACAAACTGGAACCACAGTCAGGTTAAATGCAAACAAAGTTAAATCTGATTTATTCAGGGGACTTGAACAAGGGAGGGGTGTGATCAGGTTGATTTGCTTAAAACCTATACTAATCAGACAGTTATGCATGCAGTTCAGAGTCCCTACACAGTCACACACTCTGGGGTACCCAGGTAGGTAAACAGTGGGTTAACCAGGAACGTTGCAGCTGGTTGGGGCCCTGTGATGGAAGAAAGCAACATGCACAACACACACTATTTGTAATCCGGAGCCGGAGGGCTCAGTTCATGAAAGAAAAGGCAACAAGACAATCAGATGACAACACTTTTAGATTTAGCTGTTGTTACAGGGAGCTACCCTGATGTTTACTCACGATACCCAATATTGGACATAGGCAGGACAAAATCGAGACTACAGACTGTTGAGCTGGAGTGCCCAGAGAAGCATGGCCCACACGAATCACCAAGGCGTCGTTCCTGTTCAAGGCGTTGAGAAGGGGGCTGATCCCCAGGCCGGTGTCTCGTCGATGACTTTCTCTGTGTAACAGGTATTCTGGCTGGGCCAGTGTAGCAGGGCCCAGGCAAATGGAAATGGATATGGATTCAGTCCATGGAGCTGGATACAGCCTCTAGCAAGCAAATCACAGTTCAGACACACAGTGGGGAACCAAATCACGACCCACTATAAGCACATAGCACATTCACATGTAAGGAAATTCCACTCTACCAGGCAAATGGCTCTCCGGTCACAATTACAGAGTCTCTGCACAATCCGGGAGTTCAGAGGTAGCTGTAAGTCCTGACAGGCCGATCGCATTCAGAAAATCTTCGATCTTCTTCAGGGTAAAGCCTGGTCCCAATTCAGTGGCTTAATTGGCTCTCCAAATTCAGATTCAGTCCAAAAAAAAAAAAAAACACAAGTTCCCTATCAGGAACAGCAGGCAGGCATGCAAGCCAAACTCAGACCTTTCCACAGTTCTCCCAAGTGAATCCACTATGGATTGCTGCTCGAACTATATCAAGCTGTTACTTCTTCACTTCTCAACTCAGCTCTAGCTGAAACTGCAAGCAGCGTGGGACTTTCCCCAAGATCCAAAAGGTTCAGTTGGCTGATCTGTCTGTCAGTCACAACAAGGGCTCCCCCCCCCAGGTTATTTTATCTGTATCTATCTGCCGATTGTCTGTACAGTGGATGGCCATTCATTGTGTTGTTTAACTCTGTACCTAGTGTTTTATACTATTGTCTTGGATCTTGACCCCCAGGTCGCATCTGGAATTGAGCAACACTGCTCAGTATGCCTTCCTGGTTAAACTTGTAAATAAATAAATAAATACATTTTAGGCACCAAAAGCCCAAAACTACAATTCCTACAAGTTTTGGCCCCACCAAGCCCCTGTAGGCAGGCTCCATTTTAGAGTCCCAAATGTACTGATTGGCCCATTCTGCAGTCCAGGACCAAGATGATGGAAACAAACAGAACTGTCCATGCTGCAAAGAAGGCAGGTTAGAACAAACTACAATATTATAACTACTCTAACAAATGATCAGCAAACAAGTACATCTTCTAATAGAGCTCCCGCTCAGATTAATTACGACTGCAATCCAGGCAGCTCTTAAAGAGACAGTACACAGAGGCTGTACAGGCACTCTCTGGCAATACATTTAAACTGCTAAAATGCAGTACACCAGCCTGGCAGTGAGCATTTAGGCAAGCTCAAGGAAGACTTTTCAGGAATCCCCATTTGTAAGGGGGTTATATAAAGTTTACTAGTGAATAAACCAAGAAAAATAAAGTTTCTTCAAGTGATGAAGGAGAGCTTTCCAGAGACGTCTAACTGAGGCAAGCTGAGTAAAGAATCTGATGGTTTAGAGCTGTTTACCAGGGACAGTGATTTGAAAACCAAGCTCTAGCCTAGCATTCTGTCATTTGCATAAGTTCTAAATGATTTCGGCTTCGGCGGCAGTCCTATGGTGAGACCATACTGCATAAGTCAGAATACAGTAAGATTTCCTGGGGTTTGAATTAGCGTGCATAATCCTGTCTCCACTTTTGTGTAGTGGTGATACAATAGCAGCTTTCCATCCCTGAGGGAATTAGGCAAAACATGGAGATAAGTTCAGGATGTGCGTTAATGGGCAGAGGTTTTCATCGAGGGTGAGGGCAATAAGTTTGAGGTCGAGTGTGTCACCATTAGACCTAGATTTCTCAAGGACATGTTGTAAGTATTTTTTTGCTACCTTTCTGGTTATGGCTTTAAAGTAGAAGGGGGCCGGGGGTTGCTTGGTTTTGGTTATCGACATCTTTATTGAGTTCAGCCAGCTTGAAATAGTCAGAGGGGAGGACACTACTGAAGTCCATGAAAGCAGAGTTGAAAGCATTGGCGATGTCTTTCGGGTCTAGGAAAATAACTCCATTTATGTCTAACATGGTCAGGGTGCTTTGCTTGCTTTCCCCGTAAGTTCATTAATGTTACTCCAAAATTTCCTACTATCCCAGAGGAGTTAGCAAACTCATCTTTAAAGTGCCAGCGTTTGGTAGCATGTATCGCATGTGTGCAAGATAATATGCTCAAGATAACATGTTTATCTTGGCAAATGTAGTGTCACACATGTTGTATAAATAGGGATTATCTTATGAGGTGGCTCCAGATATGCATGTTATCTGGTTTGGAATGCTGTTGTTACTGCACACTTGCATGAGTGGCACAGCCACAAGTGCACAGAGGCAATAATAAACGTTCAAATCAGATAACATGAATAAACTTCTGCTAGGATAATCAATGTACACCATGTGGGTCCCCAACTTTATTGGTTTGTCTCTGTCTACTTCAGTGCAAAAAAGTGATGTGTAGAAATAAATGCAAAGAGTTCCCTGTGTGTGTGTGTGTGTGTGTGTGTGTGTGTGTGTGTGTGTGTGTGCACACGCATGCACACAAGTGTTTGTGTCTTGCAGGTAAAAAGCATGCTGTGTTATGTAAATGGATCATCTTTTTACAGATTTTCTTTCTTTTCCACTTTATTTGTGACGATAAGTTAAACTTTTTACTTTTATAGTTAAAGTGACGGTACCACAGCTTGATGTGCTGCTCACAGGGAGCCAGTTAATGTAAAAAGCAAGGGTTGTGGCTACAATGCAAATAACATAGCTACTGTGTATATAACATGTTATTTGCACAGTAGCAATGTCTCAAGTGAAAATAACAGCTTTTATATTCAAAATGTATTTGCACTCCCATGGTATACAGGTACATATCCAGCAGAGCCACTAACTCATTGTGTGACCCTGACCATGTCATTTAACCTTTCAGTGCTTCATTTGCTCCCACTGTTAAAATGGGTAAAAGAAGGACCCCGCTGAAAATAAGATATTGCGTGTCAGCGGAGCTGTCCTAGCTAAACAAATTGTAACTAAGGCAGATGGCTGATAGTTAGCATGGGGTTTTGCTGCTGATCACTAAGTACAAAGACTACAAGCTACCATGTTTCTGGCACCCCAACAAACGTGGTGGGTATGTGATGCTGACGTGGGCTTTCGTTGCAACCCTGCATGGGATGGTAAAATCGGAGTGTTTTTTTACATCAAGCTGCATACATCCCCCAAAGCTACACTTTTGAAATATTACCATTTGTCTTATGTATGTCATTCCTGCCAAACTGGCTGTCAGTTGATTAAAAAACAACAGGTGGGGGCTGCCCAATTTCCCAGTGGCAGCATGTCATGCTGCTCTGTCCATGGCCTGCAAATGTAGCACCCCTGGTGGTGGTCAGGAAGAATGCCTCTCCCACAGGGGTGTGCTGCATGTGTGAGGACAAAAAAAAGTGTCAAAGTGCAAATGAACTGGTAAGAGGACAGGATGTAGGAAATAAAAACAGGAGGAAAAAGGTCAGCTGGGTGCCAGGTTGAAGGAACTAGTATTTTTATGCCCCATGCCCCCGACAGATCCACAGGTTCCCCACGTCCCCCGGGTGAAGGAGAGAAAGGGATATCAGGGCTGGTAGGTGACCAGACTGCCTGAAGAGGCAGTGCTCAGCCATGGAGGGGAGCTCCCCATAACACCGGAGGGGAAGGAATCCATGGCATGGAACTGGATTGCGTATGCTGCCCGTGATTCAGATTTGGGACTGTGAGGGATTAATTCACAGCCTCCCCCCCCCCCACAACCCAGTGCAAGAAGTCCTTCACAGACACTTAACCTTCACACCAAGAGAAGCCGATATGACAACCTGCAAACTGATGAGCTTTGGCAGGTGACACCAGTTGCACTTATCACAGCAGATTAAAGATAAAGATCAACCTCACATGACACCCACCATGGGATCTGCCACAATATGTTCACCCTGGGAAGCTGATATGAAAGCTTGAGCAGTTTCAGATACTGACAACCAGGTCAGCTTCTATCACAGGCTCTGTGTCCTAGCTCAGTTTATAGCCACTGCTACAGATGACTTTTCCTGAGTCTTTTTTGTAGGGTCACTCTTAGCATGCTGCAAACTGTGCATTCGCACAGGGACCCAAGAGCAAAGAGGTCCCCAAAAAGCATCAGCTGTCCTCTTGGCCTCCTTTTTTTCCTTTGTTCTCTATGTTCTAATTCAACTAAAATGCAAAACTGACACAAAACCAGATGAAAATGAAGATATAGGGGAAGCCATGATAGGGATGAGGATGTTCCTGGGGGGGCTTTGTGACTTCTGATATGAGGCCCTAGCAAGAAGGTTTGCACAGGGCTCCAGGATAGCTAGAGCTGGTACTGCTTTTTAAGGGGAGAAGGGGAGAGTCAACTCACCCACTCAGTCATGCCACAACGGATTTGATTTTGACCCTTTCACATCGGGTAGAGTAGGCCATAGTTTAACACCATCTGTTCACTACTTGGGTAATATGACTCATTTTATTGCATCAACATAGCGGTATAGCATACAACAGGAATTCAAAGGGCCATAAATATAGCATGTAATTAACATGTAAACATAGCACCATTATTGAAGCAGCAGTGCAGCATACTTGATCAACAAGCATTTGTCAATGCCGAATGTTTGCATGCTGGCATTAGCATTGGTAGTGTAGGAGATACAGAGATGCATAATAGGAATGGCAGTGAAGTATTAAACTGAAGCCAACCCCACCACCACCCTGCAGAGAGTGACAAGCATTGGGGTGTGCCTTTAGGTCATCAGCATAACGGCCACGCCATTTCACCACACCCTACCCTGCAGACACCAACAAGTGTCACAGTGTGCCTTGGAGTCTTTGGGTCTTATGCTCACCCCATTCCATAAGAAATACGGTGAGATGAGTGCAGTATAGGAGAATGGGGTGAACTTCGGGGCCAAAGAGTCCAAGGCACACCTTAATGCCTCTCACTGGCTGCAGGGTGTGGATGGGGAGGAATGGCAGGTGTATTACAGGCAACAATCCCAAGCCACACCCCTGATGCCTGTCAGTCTCTACAGGGTGGGGCATTATGGTCGGAAACCCTAACGTCCCAGGCGTTCATTTGTATTTTCACTCCAAATTTTAAACATCGTTTTTTTGTGACCCCCACCTTATGAACAGTGGCAATATCAGCTTGTTACTGGAAAACTGATTTTGCACAGTGACTACATCATTTGGCACCACTGGTGCAAAAACACATTTCAAACAGGATGTGAAAAATGACACTGTACTGTTCATGGGGAGGTGTAAAAAATGGCAAAGTTGAAAATCTGCAGTGACATGTTTTTCTTTATGTTTTTTCTTAGCAGGCACTGTCTCTGATGTCTGCTCTGTGGCACTTTTAACATTTGCAATAACAGGGCTCCCCTTTTCAGACACCCTGACTTCTGTGATCTTACTCTGAGGGGCTGGACCCTCACCTGAGTCTTGCAGCAGCAAGGAGCCATTATCCTGCTAAGCTTTAGGCTCTAGGAACAGAAAAACATAGTGCATACTTAAGGCACAGTATAGTTGTAAGGAAGTTGGGATGCCGGCACCCAAACGCAAAGCATGGTGATGTGCTGTTGCCCAAAATAACATTTTTTGAATTGGCCTATGGGTCCAGGCATGGTTCCTATAAAATAATAGAATATGTTGGCTCCTAAAAATGGAGCTGATCCAATTGAAAAATGCCACTAGAGAGAGGTATCAGTTCCCAAGCCAAACAGAACCAGGCCACACAACTCCCCAAAGAAGAAACCCCACAGGATTTCAGTTTTGTATTTGGTCTTTATTTATTTATGTATTTACTTTTTCAAATGGGTCCCGGAAAGGAAACCTGCTCTTAAACCTCCATCTCCGATTCCCAGGAACCACAAAAAAAATGGGAATTGGAGACACCTCTAGATAGACAACAACTACCTATTTAACACAGAGTAAATGAAAAACTGGCTAAAATAAATAATAACTAATTGAAAAGAAGTTATGGAGTCTCCAAGGTGGGAGCAACTTCAGGGTGATGCTTACTTCTGGGGCAGAGAACTAAATCTGCTGTTACTGGGCAGAGGTGAGCTTGACTATACTACAGCATCTGAACATTGTTCTGTTTTCCCTTTCTTGTATAACATTCTAAACTCTGGGGCAAACTCCAGCTGTGGGACTGAGGCCTTTGTTAAACAGCTAGTGAGGGATTCTTGGGGTTAGAAAAGACCAATTTGGTTCTCTGAAAAGGTCAGGGAGGTAGGGAGGGCCAATATGAAGGCTTTTATAAGATATAAAGAAAAACAGGGGGGTGAGGAATGGGACGAGTATCAGGAAAAACTAGAGAGGCCAGGAGAGCAGTCCAGATCACTAAGGTAGACACATAACTGCTTATTGTGGAGGGGTTCAAGGGAGGGGGAAAAACATTTTTTGAGATACATATGGGAACTAGACAGGAGGGGGGTTGTCAAGGTAAAGAAAGGGGGCAAGTTAATTGAGGAAGATGGGCAGAAAGCAGCTGTGCTGAACGACTACATCTGCTCAGTATTCACTATGGAGAACAGAGGGATCTGGCCAGAGATGGTGGGGTCCAGGAAGGCACTGAGGCTGCAGACGTACACTAGCTAAAGTGTCAGAGAGGGGTTAGCAACAGTGAAGTTAAAAAAGGCTCCAGGGTCAGATGGGATACATCAGAGGGTACTAGGGGAACTGGCAATGGGTGGTTCCCAAGGACTGGAGGATGGTGGATGTAGATCTGCTACACAAGGGAGGGGACAAGGAGCAGTCAGGAAACTATAGACCCATCAGCCTTACCTCCATTGTAGGAACACTGAGGGGGGCACTAATTGAGGAGAACCTAGTAGAATACCCGGAGAATAATGGACTTCAGGATAGTAAGCAGCACAGGTTTGTGGCAGGGAGGTCTTGTCAGAACAACCTGATAGTTTTCTTTGACTGGGTCGCCAGGGCAGTTGACAAGGGGCATGCAGCAGGCTTATTATACTTCGACTTTGGCAAGGCATTCCTCTTGGTACCACACTGAAGGCTGCTGAAGAAGATGTGAGATCTGAGTACAACTATGGAAGTAGTAAAGTGGGTACAGAATTGGTTGGAGAAGTAAGTAGACAGTTGCAGTGAATAGGGCCAGATCAGTGGAAAGAGAGGTCACTAGTAGAATACCACAAGGCTTTGTCCCGGTCCCAGTCCTCTTTAATATGTTCATCAGTGACACAGAAGAGACAATACAGGACAGGTTGTGTATATTTGCAGAGGGCACTAAACTCTGTGGTAGAGTTCACAACGTGGAGAGATTATGGCGAGAGACCTGCAAAGCCTGGAAAATTGGCTCAAAGTCTGTCAACTGAAATTCATTGCCAAGAAGTGCAAAATGATGCACTTGG
Source organism: Neoceratodus forsteri (assembly GCA_016271365.2). Lineage (NCBI taxonomy): Eukaryota > Metazoa > Chordata > Ceratodontiformes > Ceratodontidae > Neoceratodus > Neoceratodus forsteri. The sequence continues at coordinate 429,805,006 of CM028138.1, forward strand.
GTAACAAAAACCCCAGAACAGAGTATTGGATGGGAGGGGTTCAGCCAGACACAACATCAAAGGAAAGGGACCTAGGGCTATGTTCCCTCTAAGCTGCTTCTCTGAACAGCTGCCCAAGATCAAAGAAAGAGCCGCACAGTACAAAAGCAGTGGTGCGCACAGATGATGTGCTGATAACATAGTGCTTTTAATTAGGCTAGAGTGAATCACCTTTATTGTTTTCAGACTACTCCCCCACCCCTCCCTACTGCGCTTAGCCCAGGCTTTACTACAGACTGACATATCAGTCCAGAACTCCTTTACATTCCATTACTTGACTCTGCAGTCTGCTATGCTACCTCCTCCTAGATCATAAATTTCACACGGACACACATTCTGATGTAGTGAGATAATGGGAAATGTTGCTTGCGGGCATTAGCAGTGGAAGTGCAGGAGTTAGACAGATGCAGTATAGGAATGGCAGTGAAGTACTGAACTGACGCCAACTTCACCCCCCAACCTGCAGAGATGGACTGGCATTGGGGTGTGCCTTTGGGTCATCACCCATAACGGTCACAACATTTCACCTCACCCTACCCTGCAGACACTTACAAATGTCGAGGTGTGCTTTGGGGTGTTTGGGCTTTACACTCACCTCATTCCATAAGGAAATACACTGACATGAGAGCAGTATAGGAGAATGGGGTGATCACTGGGGTCAAAGAGTACAAGGTGCACCTCGATGCCTGTCACTGGCTGCAGGGTGGAGGTGGAATGACATGAGCATTACTGTCGACAATCCAAAATCACACCCTTGATGCCTGTAGGTCCTTACAGGGTAGGGCGCTATGGTCAAAACCTAACACCCTGGGCATTTCTGTTATTTTTACTCCAAGTTTTCAACATGGGCTTTTTGTGACCCCACTGCATGAACAGTGACACTATCAATTCGTTAGCTGAAAGATGATTTTGCACAGTGACTGTGCCATTTGGCACCACAGGTCCGAAAACACATTTCGAACGGGATGTGAAAAATGACAGTTGTACTGTTCATGAGGAGGTGTAAAAAATGGTAATATTGAAAATCTGGAGTGAAAATATAAAAAAAAACTGGTGCAGTCACGGGGGTGCATAGAAATTGCTTAATGCACACCCGTAATGTAATTACTTTGGAGATTTTTTTACTACAGATTTTCAACGTAGGCATTTTTGGACCTCCACTCATGAACAGTGTCACTGTGATTTTCTTAATCTGTCCCGAACACTGATTTCCCACAGTGACCTTGCTATTCTGCGCTGGACATATTTCAGTCAGGGTGTGAAAAATGACAGCTGTACTGTTCATACGGAGGTGTGGGAAAATGCCAATGTTGAAAATCTGGACTGAAAATATTAAGAATTTGTTAACTTACGAAGGTGCGTGGAAATTGTGCAATACACGCTCGTAACACAGTCATTTTATGGGCTTTTGTCACTAAATTTTCAACATAGCCAGTTTAAGATCTCTGCTAATGAACAGTGCACTGTGATTTTCTTAATCTGTCCTGTACATTGATTTTGCACACCGACCGCACCATTGTGCGCTACATGTATGAAAACACATTTTGGGCGAGATATGAAAAATGACAGCTATATACTGTTCATAAGGAGGTGTGGTAAAATGGCAATGTTGAAAATCTGGAGTGAAAATATTAAAAATTCTTGAAGTTATGAGCGTGTGTATGAACTGTGCAACACACGCTCATAAAACAGTCATTTTGGGGAATTTGTTCACCAAATTTTCAACATAGGGTTTTTGGGGACCTACCTGATGAACTGTGACACTGTTGTTTTGTTAATCAGACACAAAAGGTGGTTCCATGGAGTGACTGCGAAATCACCTTTTGGGACTGAATAACCCAGTGACAGTGACTGAGTTAATGAGATGGGGTCCCAAGAACCCCATGTTGAAAATTTGGTGAAAAAACTCCCAAAATAAGAAGTCACCAAAGTAGGAAGGGGGGCAAGACAGTCAATGAGGACCGTTTTTCTTATAGGTGTTCTTTTTTTTTACAAAGACACCTAGGACTTTTGCCATGCTAGGGTGGCCTCATGGCACCTCAGAAATTTGTTTGGGGGCAGTAGAGCTGATGGGGATTTGGCACCCCATTTTCCATACAGTGTGTTGGGGTGGCGCATGAGCAAAGGGAGATTGGGCACCCCCCTCGGCACACAACAAATGGGGGGGGTGCATCATGCTGACAGGGATTGGGCTACCCCATTGGCAAATGAACTGGGAAGGGGATCATGCCGACAGGGGGATTGGGCACCCCCATCAGCTTTTTTTATTTATTGAAATATTTCACCAGGAAGGCACACTGAACGGCAGGTGATGGCTTTCCATCGGCTTGGTGGGGACTGTGAGATGCCGACTGAGGAGCTGTCCCCATGGGGACACCGCACAATGCAGCTTGTAATTGGCTACTACAGTCAAGAATGCCCCACAGCCAAAACAGCTGATTGCATAGTGAAGGGGCACTCCCTGATTGCACTGGCCGAGTTTCTTTATGAATTGTGGCATGCTCATTATCTGCTGTCATCAACAGCATGCTACTCTATTCACTGCAGCAGAGACCAGCCTCAGAATGGACTGCTGCCATTCGGCACAACACTACCATGTCTCCATAACCCGCTTTTGAAGGAAGCTGACTCAACGTGTTTCTTGCACATGTGTGCAAGCAACACAAAAAGTGCACAAAATACAAAACTGCCAGATGCAGATACTAGTACCCAGTTTTATACTTCAGCAGCGTTATGCATAGTAACTTGCAGTGAGGACAATAGGCACTGAATCACAGAGTTCCTATAAAACTAATAATACTGAGAAATGCTCTGTGTCATTTTTATGTTTGCTTGCACACATGTGCAAGAAACATAGTGCCATCATCGGAGATTTCGGAGGTGTGTCACCTCCTCCTCCAATTCAGTCAGTGTGCTGGCAGGCTCAGCCCCTGTAAGCCAATGCATTCTGGAGCTGTCTATGACATGCTCCAAAATGCAGTGGCATGCAGTTGAAAGGGAGCTATGCTTGGTGAGCAGTGATAAGATATCGCCTGCTCATGCGCAGCTCCCCACACACACACACACTGCAGCTGCCACGCAGGCGTCCGCGCCCCATTACATTGTATAGCCGACAGGGTGCCCAGTCCCATCGGCTGTGCTGTGTCCCCAAAGGCTTCAAAATGCCACGCTGGGTGCCCACCCAGCGTGGCAATGAATAATATAGCCGACGGGGTGCCAATCTCCGTCGGCCCACAGTCCTCCCCTCAGTAATAAGTGCACGCTGGGAGCCCACCCAGCGTGGCAATGTATCCAGGCCGACGGGGTCCAATCCCCATCGGGCTGAATGCCCCCCGCACAATCCGCTTGTGCCACGCCAGAGCCCACCCCAGCATGGCAAACATCCCACGCTGCCGGTTTTTCCTTTTTACCTGTAGAAAAAAATGGTCCAACGTTGTCTCCCCGCCCCCTCCCACAACCCGCACTCCACCACTGTGCACCCAGCCTCCCCACACACCCCTCTCACCCCATACTTACCTCCGGAGTTCGGCGCGACGATCTTCGGTGGACCGGGAACACATCTGCACTCTTCAAAGCCGACCGCGAACTGAGGAAATGCCGGTAAGCTGTATAATGGGCTAGATAGGGGTTTCAACTTTGTTGCATATCTCAGGCATTTTTGGAATTTTTGCACCAAATTTTCAACATGGGTTTTGGGACCTTCTCATGAATGATGTCACTGTCATGGCGTTATTGGCTCAAAGGGTGATTTCACAGTCACTGCATGAAATCACCCTTCAGACCTGAATAACGCCATGACAATGACATCATTCATGAGACGGGGACCCAAAAACCCCATGTTGAAAATTTGGTGCCAAAATTCTCAAAAATGACTGTTTTACGAGTGTGCGTTGCACAGTTCCTACTCAGGCTCGTAAGTTCGCGAATTTTCAACATTTTCACTCCAGATTTTCAACATTGCCATTTTAACACACCTTCTTATGAGTAGTACAGCTGTCATTTTTCACATCTCACCCAAAATGTGTTTCCGCCCATGTAACACACAATGGCACAGTAGGTATGCGAAATCAATGTATGGAACAAATTAAGAAAATCACAGTGACACTGTTCATGAGCAGACATCTTAAAATGGCTATGTTGAAAATTTGGTGAAAAAATTCCAAAAAATGGCTGTTTTACGAGTGTGCGTTGTACAGTTCCTATGCACGCTCGTAAGTTCGCAAATTTTCAATATTTTGACTCCAGATTTCCAACATTGCCATTTTGCCACACTTTCTTATGAGTAGTGCAGCTATCATTTTTCACATCTCACCCAAAACGTGTTTCCACCCATGTAGCGCACAATGGCGCAGTCGGTGTGCAAAATCAATGTATGGGATAAATTAAGAAAATTGCAGTGACACTGTTCATGAGCAAAGGTCTTAAAATGGCTATACTGAAAATTTGGTGAAAAAATTCCAAAAAATTACTGTTTTACAAGCATGCGTTGTACAGTTCCTACGCATGCTCGTTAGTTCTCAAATTTTCAATATTTTCACTCCAGATTTTCAAAATTGCCATTTTACCACAGTTCTTATGAGTAGTACAGCTGGCATTTTTCACATCTCACCCAAAACGTGTTTCCGCCCATGTAGTGCACAATGGCGCCGTCGGTGTGCGAAATCAATGTACAGGACAAATTAAGAAAATCACAGTGACACTGTTCATGAGCAGAGGTCTTAAAATGGCTATGTTGAAAATTTGGTGAAAAAATTCCTAAAAATGACTTTTACGAGCGTCCATTACACACTTCCTATGCATGCTCGTAAGTTTGCAAATTTAATATTTTCACTCCAGATCTTCAACATTGCCATTTTATTAAACTTCCTTATGAACAGTACAGCTGCAATTTTTCATATGTCACTCAAAATGTGTTTTCGCACATGTAGCGCACAATGGTGCTGTTGGTGTGTGAAAGCAATGTTTAGGACAGATTAAGAAAATCAGTTACACTGTTCATGAGCAGAGGTCTTAAAATGGCTATGTTGAAAATTTGGTGACAAAAGTCCACAAAATGACTGTGTTACGAGTGAGCATTGCGCAGTTTCCACGCACCCTCATTAGTTCATGACTTTGTAATATTTTCAGTCCAGATTTTCACCAGTGACATTTTTCCACACTTCCTTATGAACAGTACAGCTGTCATTTTTCACAATATGGCTGAAGTGTGTTTTCACACTTTCAGTGCAGAGATGAGTGGTCGCTGTGGGAAATCATTTTTCACCACAGATAAAGAAAATCACAGTGACACTGTTCAAGATCGGAGGCACCAAAATGCCTGAGTTGACAATCTGCTGTAAGAAATCCCCAACCTAATTATATTACGGGTGTGCATTGCACAGTTTCTATGTACGCTCGTGACTTCACCATTTTTTTAAATATTTTTAATACAGATTTGCAACATAGCCATTTTTTACACCTCCCCATGAAAGAGTACAGCTGTCATTTTTACATCCTGTTGGAATGTTTTTGCACCTGTGGTGCTAAATGCATCGAGTCACTGTGCATAAACAGCTTTCAGCTAACAAACTGATATTCCCCTGTTCATGAGGTGGGGTCACAAAACAAACATGTTGAAAATTTGGAGGAAAATAACGAATGCCTGAAGTATTAGGGGTTTTCAACCATAACTACCAACCCTATAGAGAAGGACAGGCATCGGGTGTGACTTGGGATTCTTGCCTGTGATGCTCATACCATTCCACACCCTGCAGTCAGTGAGAGGCATCAAGGTATACCTTGGGCTCTTGGACCCAAACTTCACCCCATTCTCTATATTTGCACCCATCTCACCATATTTCCTAATGAAATGGGTGGATAAGGGCCAAAGACCAAGGAACACCGTGACACTTGTCAGTCTCTGTAGGGTGGGGTGTGGTGAAATGGCGTGGCCGTTATGCCTGATGACCCAAACGCACACCCCAATGCCTGTCACTCTCTGCAGGATGGTGGTGGGCTTGGCTTCAGTTCAGTACTTCACTGCCATTCCTATTACGCAGCTCTGTAACTTCTACACTACCACTGCCAATGCCAGCAAGCAAACATTCGGCATTGACAAATGCTTGTTTCTATGTTGTCTTACGTGCGCAGTGCAGACAACATATTGCGGTTGCTTGAAGTGGAAGAGCAGGTTTTGGAGGCGCGGTCTTGTAGTGGCCAGTGGTGCCTCTGCTTTTTTCGGCTTGGCTGTGTGGCACAAATGAGATTGCACACTGTTTAAGACAGCAATTGCAAAGTGTGGCACCAAGTTGAAACATTTTCGCCACTGCAAGGAGGGAGCTCCACCTCATTGCAGGGCGTGCCTTCCCTGGTGCAACATTTCAATGAGACATGGTGGCGGCTGTGCCATCCACCTCTCACAGTCCACAGAAAAGCCAACATCAAGGGTGCCTAATCCCCCGTCGGCATCATCATGCCCCCTCCCCAGTTCATTTGCTGATGGGGGAGCCCAGCCTTCGTCGGCATCATGACCCATGCTACTTGTTTGCCGAGGGGGTGCCAATTCCCCCTCGGCATCATCCCCTCTGCCAAACACCCTTTTTATTTGCTGATGGGTGCCCAACTCATCGGCTCCAGCCCCCAGCACCCCAAAACACACAGGTGGCATGCTGGGAGCCCACCACAGCTTGCCAAATGTACATGTTAAACAAAAAAAACCTTCCCGCGATGTTTATTATTTTTTTTAACTTGTAAAGTAGAAAACAGTCTCTTGCTGTCTGTGGCCCCCTCCCCAACCCACGCCCACCCACTGCATACCCCCTCCCACACCCCCCTCCTCACCCCATATGTACCTCTAGAGTCTAGTGTGACGATCTTCAGTGGACTGGGAACACTTCTGCACTCTTCAAAGCCGACTATGAACTGAAGAAATGAAGGTAAGCTATATAATGGAATAAATAGGGTTTTTTCAACTTTGGTGCATATCTCAGGCAGGTTGGGGAATATTGCAGCCACATTTTCAACATGTGGTTATTGGGACCCCTCCTCATGAATTCAGCCACTATCATGGCATTATTTGGTCCCAAAAGGTGATTTCACGGTGACTGCACGGAATCACTTTTCAGGACCAGTTAATGAAATGACAGTGCCACTGTTCATGAGTTGGGCTCTCAAAAAGCCTATGTTGCAAAGCTGGTGAAAAAAATCCAAAAAATTACTGTTTTACAAGCGTGCATTGTGCAGTTTCCATGCATCGCTCATAAATTCACCGATCTAGTAATAGTTTCACCAAGATTTTCAACATTGGCATTTTTCCATACCTCCTTATGAACAGTACAGCTGTCATTTTCATCCTGGACGAAATGTGTTTTCACGCTTCCGGCGCAGAATAGCGCGGTCACTGTGGAAAATCAGTATTCGGGACAGATTAAGAAAATCACAGTGACACTGTTCATGTGCAGAGGTCCTAAAATGCCTAAGTTGAAAATTTGATGATAAAAGTCTATTAAATGACTGTGTTATGAGTGTGCATTGCGCAATTTCCACACACCCTAGTAACTTCACAAATTTGTAATATTTTTACTCAAGATTTTCAACATTGTCATTTTTTCACACCTTCTTATGAACACTATAACTGTCATTTGTCACATCCTGCCTGAAATGTAGTTTTGCACATCTGGTGCGCAATCGCGTGGTCGCTGTGGGAAATGAACATTCGGAGTAGATTAAGATAATCATAGTGCCACTGTTCATGATCAGAGGTCCCAAAATGGCTATGTTAAACATTTAGCAAAATAATTCCACTAAATGCAGGGATTTATTTAACTCTAAAAATTGATTAGCATTTTGCTCATAAAAGTTCTAAAACATTGTGAAAATGCATAGCACTTGTCTCACTGTGTTTAACAAACATAAGACTTCTAGAAAACCTATATAAATACTTTCTGTACAGTTAGTATTGTCCCAAGAAAAACACTGCTAATCAATTATTTAAAACCCTGAAATGACTGTTACGAGCATGCAATGTGCAGTTTTCACACACGCTCGTAACTTCGAGAATGTTTAATATTTTCACCCCAGAGTTTCAACATTGCCATCACTTCACACCTCCTTATCAGCTGACATTTTAATGTGGTGCAGAATAGCATGGTCACTGTGGGAAATCAATGTTTGAGACAGATTAGCAAAATCACAGGGACACTGTTCCTGAGCAGAGGTCCCAAATGCTTTCATGAGGTGGGGTCACAAAAAGGCCATGTTTTAAAATTTGGAGTGCCCAGGGTGTTAGGGTGTCTAACCATTATGTCCCACCCTGTACAGACTAACAGGCATCAGGGATGTATCTTTGGATTGTCTACCGTAGTGCTCACACCATTGGTCCTCCACCTCACCCTGCAGCCACTGACAGACATCAAGGTGTGCCTTGGACTCTTCAGCCCCAAAGTTCAACCCATTCTCTTATGCTGCACCCATCTCAACATCCTTATGAAATGGGTTGAGCATAAGGCCCGATGACTCAGGCACAACGCAACTTGTCAGACTCTGCAAGGTAGGGTGAGGAGTATAACATGAGTGTTATTGTGACTAGCGCACACCCCAATGTCTGTCACTCTCTGCAGGGCGGGGTGGGGTTGATGTCTGTTCTACACTTCACTGCTATTCCTAGTATGCATCTCTCTACCTCCTGCACTACCAATGCCAACTCCAGCAAGACAACATTCGGCATTGACAAATGTTTGTTTCTACTGGTGGTTAAATGGCTATACATAGATACATAGACATTGTCAGCAGATAAGGACCGCTACATTTAGGCCCATCTTGTCTGCCCATAAGCCCTAAACTTGTACGCAGTCGCCAGATCTGGCACTGAGGGCCATAAAATGAGGATTGTTAAATGATTTTATTGTTAAATGATTTTATTAAAATATTTTGATGACAACCTTACACACCAACAATACTGTAAGGTAGGGAAGAAAAAATTACTCACCTTAGTAATGTTGTTTCTTCTAATGGAGTCTTGCTATATTATGACAATTGCAGTATGACCGCAGGTTAGAAATGCTCCGGAGGTAAAATAGTTAACTTTCCATGCAGGCATGGAACTTAGAGCGTGAGCTCGGTTGAAAACTCTGTCTGTTGTGCTTCAAACACAAACTGTCAGATCTTTACAAGCTAAAACTCACTAAGGTTCTGTGTGGAAGCTGTAAACCTACACTAGCCAACTGGCTACTAACATAAGCACTCATTTTTGGCCTAAAACAAACACTCAAGCCAGGAGACCCAAAAACGCAAAAACACAACACCAATTCACCCAAAAAGGTAGGTGAAAAACAACAAGGTGGACATCAAAAAAAAAAAGTGCCAACCCTGTACTGCCCATCCACATCCCCAAAACAGAGGTTCTGAGAGGGGCAGGCAGGGAGGGAGGTCATAATATAGCAAGACTCCATTAGAAGAAACAACATTACTAAGGTAAGTAATTTTTTCTTCAAACAACATGAAGTCTTGCTGTATTATGACAATTGCAGACTACACAGCAGTACCCCCATGGAGGAGGGACAGAACCTAGCTAGGAAATAGGCTCTGAAGCACAGCTGTGCCAAACCGAGCATCGCTCCTAGCCTGGATGTCCAGGGAGTAATGCTTGGTAAAAGTGTGAACTGTTTTTCAGGTAGCTGCTTGACATATTTCTAGAATAGGAATGTCTCTGGCAGCAGCTAGAGAAGCAGCTGTACCTCTGGTAGAGTGAGCCCTCAGGCCTGAGGGGGGAACCTTTACCCAGCTTCTCATAGCAGAATTGGATACAAGAGACAATCCACCTGGCAATGGATCTTTTAGTGGCTGGCTTCCCTTTACCAACTTCGCCATAGGTGAGGAACAGTTGAAGGGAGTCAAACCTATGACCCTTGGTACGCTCTATGTAGTAACTAAGGGCTCTCTTCACATCTAGGCTGTGCAGCATCCTCTCCCCAGAGGAGAAGTGGTCAGTGAAGTACACTGGAAGTGAAATAGATTATTAAGGTGGAAATCTGAAACCACCTTAGGCAGGACAGGAACTTTCTGTTAGTCCGAAGGACCACCTTATCTCTGTGAAAAGAGATAAACTCCTGCTCCACTGACAATGCTTGTAATTCACATATGCGTCTGGCAGAGGTGATGGCTACCAAAAACACAGTTTTCCAAGTCAAGCACTTGAGCTCAGCTGAAGACAAGGGCTCAAAGGGGGGTTGCATAAGCTGAGCAATGCAAACAATAAGATCCCAGGCAGGGGCAGGATCCCTGAATGGAGGGTTGGTGTGAAACAACCCCTTAAAAAACTTGGAAAATACAGGATGAGCTGAAAGGGAAGAGGATTTACCTGCTGAAATATAAGCAGACACAGCTGCCAAGTGCACCTTCAGGGTAGCTGGTCTCAGCCCCAAAGAATTCAGGTGGACCATATAATCCAGGACTATGGGTAGATCAGCAGAGACTGGGGAAATATGTTTTCGAGCACCATATGGAAAACCTTTTCCATTTGGAATTGTAAGTAGCCCTGGTGGAAGGCTTCCTTGCAGCCTTCAATATATCCATTACACCTTGGGAAAGGTGTAAATCAGCAAACTCTAACTCTTCAAGAACCAAGCCTTGAGATTGAGAGATTTGAGATTCAGGTACCAGACCCTTCCCTGGGCATAGGTTAACAGATTGTGATTCCTGGGAAGGGACAGGGGAGGATGGACTGCTAACAACAGTAGGAGTGGATACCAGGACTGTCTGGCCCAATCCGGAGCTATCAGAATGACTTTGCATGATTGGGATCTGATTTTGACTAGCACTTTGAACAGGAGAGGAAAGGGAGGGAAGGCATAGAGAAACTTCCCTCCCAACTGAAACTAAGGCATCCAGTGGGAGTGAGCCCAACACTGGGGCCTGCAGCAAAGATGAGGAAGTTGGTGATTGTCTGGGGCTGCAAAAGATCTATCTGCGGGGTGCCCCATCTGGCAAATACTACTCCCAAGACCAGGGGATCGAGTGACCATTCGTGGTGGCCCTGGGAAATCCTGCTGAGAGCATCTGCCAGGACGTTGTCCTTGCCTGGGAGGTGAACTGCCGTAAGGGAGGTGTTCAGGGAGTAAGCCAGAGACCACAACTTCATGGCTTTGGATTTGGAAAAAGCCTGAAGTGCTAGAAAAACTGCTCTGAGCTCCAACAGGTTGATGTGGAGCAGAGATTCCTGGGGAGACCACAGACCCTGGGTGGTGAGGTCGCCCATGTGAGCTCCCCAGCCCAAGAGGGACGCATCTGTAGTAAGGATTAGAGAATGAGACTGAGTGACAAAAGGAACTCCTTGTCTCAGGTTGCTCTGATCCTGCCACCACTATAGGGCTTGGATCAGGGTTCGAGTTACTGGGATCAGCTTGGTAAGAGGATCCTTTCTTTGAGACCAAAAAGGTCTCAAATGGAACTGGATGTCCCTCATCTGAAATCTTGCTCCTTGCACAACTGCAGTGGAAGCAGCCATGTGTCCTAGGAGCTGCAGAAAATGTCTTGCTGGCCGGGAGACCTGCAGGGTAAATGAGGAGGCCAGGGAGACTAGGGTCTTTGTCCTGTCCAGGGGGAGGAAGGCCCTGGCTTCCTGTGTGTTCAGTTCTGCGCCTATGAAGGTAAGAAGCTGGACCGGCACTAGAACTGACTTTGAGAGATTCAGAAGGAAACCTAGAGAGGTAAGCAGTTGCTGCGTTATCTGAAGGTGTAAACTGACCTGGTCTGGGGACTGGCCTACTAAGAGCCAATCATTCAAGTAAGGAAATATGGCAATCTTTTGCCTTCTTAGGTAGGCAACTGCTACAGCCAGGCATTTGGTGAATACCCTTGGGGCAGAAGTGAGGCCGAAGGGCATTGCTCTGAACTGGTAGTAGCCTGAGGGCAGCTCGAACCTGAGGTACTTTCGATGGGAGCTTCTGATGGGAATATGGAAGTAGGCATCCTTGAGGTCCAGGAAGCTAGCCAGTCCCCTGGCCTTAGAGAGGTGAGGATAATTCCCAGAGTCACCATTTTGAACTTTGGTTTTAAAAGGTGCTTGTTTAAATATCTGAGATCCAGGATGGGCCACCATTCTCCTATCTTTTGGGGTAAGGAAGTACCTGGAGTACAAACCTTTGCCCTGGTGTGAGGAGGAACCCTTTCCACAGCTCTGAGAGCCAGGAGGGTAGAGAACCTCTGCCTCTAGGGCGAGTGCCTCTGATGGAGTTGCAGGTGGAAAAGATCTGGTTCTCAGCTTTGGAAATTTTTTGAAGCTGAGAACCAGTCCCTGGCATACTACTTCCAGGACCCACTTGTCTGATGTTAAAGACTTCCAGTCCTGGACAAAGTAAGCCAGCCTGCCTCCTACAGGTAGAGGAGAATCGGCCCTGGCAATCCCATCAGGGTGCCTGCTTGGCAGGGGCTTTGGGCTGAGGGGTGGAAGCAGACCTGCTTGTACCCCGTCTGCCTCTCCCTCTAAAGAACCCCCTCTGAGCAGAGGTGGAGAAGGAAGCTTGGACTTGGTAAAAAGGCCTATGAAAAGGCCTACCCCTGCCTCTAGGAAGCTGCTTTTGAGGAGTGGCCTGCCTTTCCTTGGCCTGTGCACTCCTATAGGTGGTCCTATATTCATCCATTTTCTTCATGTAATTCTCTGTTTGCTCCCCAAATAAAGAATTTCCCAAAACAGGAAATCCATGGCCTTAGACTGGGTATCCTGAGACAGGGTAGTACATCTGAGCCAAGCCATCCTGCGAAGTGCCACAGATGTAGCCATGACTCTTGATGAAACATCATTAGAGTCCACTGCAGCATGAAATTGCACCTTGGATGCCTCAATACCATCCATAGCCACCTGTTCCAGCTCCTGGCAAGCTGGTCAGGGACTTGTTTCGCTAGGGCCAGCACAGTATCCCATCTGAATTTCTGGTACCTAGCAGCATAAGCCACATAACTTGCTTGTCTGAGTCCCAAAGATGCTGCCATGTACTGTTTCTTTGCCATAGCATCAATCTTCCTGGAGTCCTTCACAGAGGGGTGTGAAGCTAGGGGAATATTAGCCTTGTCACAGGCTGCAGCCTGCACTACCCCCACATGGCTGCATTGTTGAGTGATGAAATCAGTGTCGGAGCCTGATAAGGTATACCTCTTGTCCATCCTTTTATCCAGAGGAGGTATAGTGTGAGGAGTTTTTAAAACTTTTAGTGTCTGTTTCCGAAAAGATTTATGCAAAGGAATAGACAGTCTCCTAGACTCTGGAATATCCATCATTTCTACATAGTCTGGGTCCTCTTGGTCATCAACAGCTTCCTCAACAGGGAGCTGGAGAGTTTCAACAACTTTTATAAAACATGAAATGAGAAGGGACTCAGAAAGCCTTGGAGGAGAAACCCTAGGGGTCTATCTGGAGAGATGTCCGGATCAATGGGCACATCAGATCTTCAAACCATATTCACTCTCCTCATATTCTCTTCCCCTCCCCTGGTTCATAAAAATCCTCAAAATCATAATCTTGAACCAGTGGAACCGGCCGAACCGAACGCTTACCTGAAGGTGTCGGTTCGGTCAGAACCGGAGACAGAGACTGGACAATTTGAATTGCTTTAGCTATTTCCTCAGCAGTTGGGGAGAGAACTTTTGGCTCTACACTAGCTGACTTTCTAGTCCTTTTGCTGGAACCAGCTCCTCAGAACTGGCTCTTCGTTTGCCAGTATCGCCCTGGTCAGAGGCACTCCTCCAGTTTGGTTGGCACGAACCGGGCTGTACATCGGGTTAAGCGGACTTTTGGCCTCCCTTCCCTGAGCCTACCAACTCTCTTATCTATGGTGGCAGCAGGGAAATTGTGACAAATCTGGCAGTCTGAATTGAAGTGTTCAAACCCCAGACAATAGACACATGTGGTGTGTGGGTCAGCCTTTGCAAAAACTTCCCCACAAACACTACAGTGTTGAAACCCAGTGGGTCGGGTTTTTCTTTTGGGTTTCTCAGACATAATGCCAGCCTAACCAACTTGCCCGTTTATGGCAATCCACCAAGCAAGACACCCTTATCGGTTCCCAACCATGTCACGGGTCGTGGAAAAAACGTAATGAAATCTGTTTTTTTAGAACCGATAAGAACAGGAACCGACTCTAAAAAAGGACTAGTAGATTTTAAATACAACCTGATCGGTTCATACTGAACCGATAAAGAATTACAAGTTCCACACAGAAAAAATAAATGTAAAACCTATCTATTACTTACATTACCACAGACAGAGCTTGAACCGACCGGTTGCGGTTTAATTTCGGCTAAAAACCGAAAAATAATACTTTTAAACCGACAAAATGAACCGAACAGAAGGAGAAATCTCCAGAGCGACTGTTCAGTGAGGTGGAGTAAAGAATCCGACAGTTTGCGTTTGAAGCACAACAGACAGAGTTTTCAACCGAGTTCACGCTCTAAGTTCCATGCCTGCTTGGAAAGTTAACTATTTCACCTCCGGAGCAGTTCTAACCTGCTTTCATACTGCAATTGTCATAATATAGCAAGACTTCATGTTGTTTGAAGTCAAGTTACTACATATACAGGATCACCGTGTACTCTTAGTATAAGTTTCAAGTTCAAGTTTCCAGTTTATTTGTAGGAAAACACCATTGAACACATTCATTTGCAAGGAGGTCCCTTGTAATATAGTAATAATATGGGGCTTTTATGTTATTTATTTTGACATCTGAAATCTCAAGATGTAGCCAATATGTGATTGTGTCAGATGTAGTATTACCAGGGGTTAACTCTATTGCCTATGTTTCTAAGAAACAATTACTTAAAAGCATTGCATACTACAACAAATTTACATTTTTCACAATTCTAGTAGGGCAGTACCTGTACTGATCAATGCCTCATAGGACTTTTCCCAATTTGTAGAGGATAATTTTCAGTTTCCCACTGCAGTGGTAATAGTAAAAGAAATCCAGACTTATGTTAACTTTTCCACCGCTGATTGCATATAGAGCTGTCCTTTGAGTATAACTTCTCTGTCAAGTCACTGGGTGGGAATTAAAAAAATAAAACATTCCTGAAGCCATAATGATATGTACTGATTGGTCCAGTTGATCAACTGTCATCACGTAAACATGTGAGTGGAGTGCTGGACCACTTAGTAATTAAATAAGAATTGTAAATCTCTGGCTCTGTCAGTTCAGAGCTGAGCTCCACTGTCACAGTCCTGATCCCCTGCTATCTTTACAACATACAGCTGGTATACATCTCATCTCCCCTGCATCTCTTTGAATCAACATGGGAAGATTAACCCCTTCACACCTGAATTCTTTCAGCCTGAAAGACACATACATGGCTCTTTTTCAAATTACTTCTATATAATTCTGGTGAGAAGGGGTTAAAAAGGGCAATCTACTTTGGCCCCCCAAAAAACTGGAGTGGCGGCAGCCCCCCCCTCACTTCCCTGGTTATTTTGCCTGTGGGCTGCCTGTTACATAGTCAGATGCTGTTGGTGCAGTGTCCATTCTTACTTTAAGTATTGTAGAGATTTGGGAGGTACTGTACTTCCAGTAAAGAATGCAGCTGCCCCCTCTATGCACGTGTGTGTGTGAGAGAGAGAGAGAATGTGGTGGCAGCAATGGGAGATAACAGCTGCAGACTAATGTTTTTACAGAACACAGCTGATTGTGAGGTGAGTTTCTTTGAGCATATTGGCATGCTCGTTAACTGGCCCTCCTGAAGCAATGCTCATTTGACTTCCCTGACTCTCCTCCACGAACCCAGTAAAAACAAACCATTTCACAAAGGAGACATTATAATATTCAGACTGGGAGATTGTTCAATTTGTTTGCCGATGGGGGTGCCCAATCCCCCTCGGTATCAGGTCCTCCAACACAGACATGCTTTATTTGCCAAACAGGGTGTCCAGTCCCTGTCAGCTCCAGTCCCCCCCCCAAAAAAAAAAAAAACAGGTGGCACACTGGGGCCACCCAGTGTGCCCAAATATCTTAGTATCGCCTGTAGAAATAAAATCTTTCCAAGTTTTTTCCTGCAAAAAAAAGCAGTCCCTTGTTATCCATGGCACCCCATCCGCCAACCTGCACCCACCTTCTGCACACCCCACCTCCCCCCACCACATATTTACCGCCGGAGGTTGACGCAGCGATTTTCAGTGGAGCAGGACCACGTCTGCACTCTTCAAAGTCAAACACGAACTGAAGAAATGCTGGTAAGCTGTATAATGGCATAAGTGGGGAGGTTTCAACTTAGGTGGATATCATGGCCATTTTTTTGACTTAAAACTCAAAATTTTCAACACTGGGTTTTTGGGACCCCAAATCATAAAATCAGTTACTGTCATTTTGTTATTCGGTCCTGAAAGGTGATTTCACGGTCACTGCGTGGAATCACCATTCAGGACCGATTGTCAAAATGACAGTGCCACTGTTCATGAGGTGGGCTCCCAAAAGCCTATGTTGCAAATTCGGTGAAAAAAATTCCAAAAAATGACTGTGTTATGAGTGTGCATTGCACAGTTTCCACGCAAGCTCATAACTTCGAGAATTTTTAATATTTTCACTCCAGATTTTCAACTTTGCATTTTTTCATACCTCCTTATGAACAGTTTAGCTGTCATTTTTCACATCCTGCCTGAAATGTGTTTTTGTACATGTAGCACACAATGACGCAATCGCTGTGGGAAAATCAATGTTCAGGACAGATTGAGAAAAACACAGTGACACTGTTGATGAGTGGAGGTCACAAAAGAAAAAATTACTCACCTTAGTAATGTTGTTTCTTCTAATGGAGTCTTGCTATATTATGACAATTGCAGTGAGTCCCCATCTTCGAATTGCCCCGGAGGTGAAATTGTTAACTTTCCATGCAAGCATGGAACTCTGAGCGTGAGCTCGGTTAGAAGGCTCTGTCTTCTGATCTTCAAACATAAACTGTCAGATCTTTATGAGCAAAAACTCACTAAGGCTCTGTGTGGAAGCTGTAAACCTACACTAGCCGAACTGGCGACTAACATAAACACACACTTCTTGGTCTCCAAAAAAGACTCAAGTCATGAGACCCAAAAAATGAAAAATTCAACACCAATTCACCCCAAGGGAAGGGTGAAACAATAAAGTGGCATAAAGCGCCAACACTGTAATGCCCACCCACATCCCAAAACAGAGGTTCTGAGAGAGGCAGGCAGGGAGGAGGTCATAATATAGCAAGACTCCATTAGAAAAACAACATTACTAAGGTGAGTAATTTTTCTTCAAACAACATGAAGTCTTGCTATATTATGACAATACAGAACTACACAGCAGTACCCCCATGGAGGAGGGTCAGAACCTACCTAGAAATAGGCTCTGAAGCACAGCTGTGCCAAACCAAGCATCACTCCTAGCCTGGATGTCCAGGGTAATGCCTGGTAAGAATATGAACTGTTTTCCAAGTGCGTGACATATCTCTAGAATAAGGATGTCTCGCAGCAACCAAAACTGTACCTCTGGTAGAGTGAGCCCTCAGGCCTGAGGAGGAACCTTACCCAGTTTTTGTAACAGAATTGGATACAAGAGACAATCCACCTGGCAATGGATCTTTAAGTGGCAGGCTTCCCTTTACCGACCTCACCATAAGTGAGGAACAGTTGATTAAGGTGGAAATCTGAAACCACCTTAGGTAGAAACTTTCTATTAGTCCGGACCTTGTCTCTGTGAAAGGAGATAAAATCCGGCTCCCTGACAACATAATTCACTTATGCATCTGGCAGAGTGATGGCTACTAAAACACAGTTTTCCAAGTCAAGTACTTAAGCTCAGCTGAAGACAAAGGCTCAAAGGCGGGTTGCATAAGCTGAGCAATGCAAACATTAAGATCCCAGGCAGGGCAGGATCCCTGAATGGAGGGTTGGTGTGAAACAATCCCTTAAATAACTTGGAAAACACAGGGTGAGTTGAAAAAGAAGAAGATTTACCAGCCGAAATAAAAGCAGACACAGCTGCCAAATGCACTTTCAGGGTAGCTGGTCTCAGCCCCAAAGTGTTCAGATGGACCAAATAATCCAAGACTGTGGGTAAATCAGTAGAGTCTGGGGAAATATGCTTTTCTGAGCACCATATGGAAAACCTTTTCCATTTGGAGTTGTAAGTAACCCTGGTGGAAGGCTTTCTAGAAGCCTTCAATATATCCATACGCCTTGAGAGGTGTAAGTCAGCAAACTCTAACTCTTCAAGAACCAGGCCTTGAGATTGAGAGATTTGAGATTCGGGTACCAAACCCTTCCCTGGGCACAGGTTAACAGATTGTGATTCCTGGGAAGGCACAGGGGAGGATGGACTGCTAAGGACAGTAGGAGTGGATACTAGGGTTGCCTGGCCCAATCCGGGGCAATCAGAATGACCGTGCAGGATTGGGATCTGATTCTGACTAGCACTTTGAACAGGAGAGGAAAGGGAGGGAAGGCATAGAGAAACTTCCCTTCCCAACTGAGGTCTAAGGCATCCAGAGAGATTGAGCCCAAGACTGGGGCCTGCAGCAAAAGAGGGGAAGTTGGTGATTGTCTGGGGCTGCAAAAAGATCTATCTGTGGGGTGCCCCATCTGGCAAATACCACTCCCAGAACCAGGGGATCCAGAGACCACTCGTGATGGCCCTGAGAAATTCTGCTGGAGCATCTGCCAGAACATTGTCCTTGCCTGGGAGGTGAACTGCCGTAAGGGGTGTTCAGGGGAGTATGCCAGAGACCACAACCCCGGCTTCAGTGCCAAGGCCGTAGACCGAGTGCCCCTTGCTTGTTGATGTACCACATTGTAGTGGTGTTGTCTGTTCTGACCTGTACAATTTTGTTCTGAACAGATTTGGAGAAAGCTTGAAGTGCTAGAAAACTGCTCTGAGCTCCAACAGGTTGATGTGGAGCAGAGTTTCTTGGGGACCACAGTCCCTGGGCAGTGAGGTCGCCATGTAAGCCCCACCCCAAGAGGATGCATCCGTAGTAAGGATTAAGGAGTGAGACTGGTGACAAAAGGAACTCCTTGTCTCAGGTTGCTCTGATCCCCACCACTGTAGGGCTTGAATCAGGGTTCGAGTTACTGGAATCAACTTGGTAAGAGGATCCTTTCTTTGAGACCAAAAAGCTCTCAAATGGAACTGAATGTCCCTCATCTGAAATATTGCTCCTTGCACCACTGCTGTGGAAGCAGCCATGTGTCCTAGGAGCTTCAGAAAATGCCTTGCTGGTCGAGAGACCTGCAGGGTGAATAAGGAGGCCAGGGCGACTAGGGTCATTGCCCTGTCCAGAGGGAGGAAGGCCCTGGCTTCCTGTGTGTTCAGTTCTGCACCTATGAAGGTTAGGAGCTAGACAGGCTCTAGAACTGACTTTGAGAGGTTCAGAAGGAAACCTAGAGAGGTAAGCAGTTGCTGAGTTACCTGAAGGTGTAAGCTGACCTATTCTGGGGACTGGCCTATTATGAGCCAATCGTCCAGGTAAGGAAAGAAAAAATTACTCACCTTAGTAATTGCTTTTCTTCTCATGGAGTCTTGCTATATTATAACAATAGCAGTCAGCCACTGCAGCTGAACTGCCCCGGAGAGGAAGGAGTTAACTCCAGAAGAACTGGAGTTCTACAGCGCGAGGGCGCTGTGCCCAAAGCTCTATCTGGCAGTTTCAAATGAAACTGTCAGATCTTTACGAAGCTAACATCAAAGGACGGAAAGTCTGTGTGGAAAAAACTACACTAGCCCATGGCTAACTACTAGTAGTAATAACAACAATATAAAGAACAAAGAAACACTCAGAGCCATAATAACAAAAATTGATGGTATTATGGTTCGTTTTACCACCCTTGACAAGCACATATGAACCCCCCCTTCCCCCAAAGACTCAAGTCCAGGAAGGGGGCAATATAAATAACCTAAATGAAACAATCTAGATCCCTAACCCAAAGGAAAAGAGGGTAAGGGAAAAACTACAATGGCATGACACAGTGCTTGCACCAATTCGCCACCCCTACCCAAGTAGAAGTTCTGAGAGGGGTAGGAGGGAGGGTGGTTATAATATAGCAAGACTCCATGAGAAGAAAAGCAATTACTAAGGTGAGTAATTTTTTCTTCAAACACCATGAAGTCTTGCTATATTATAACAATAGCAGATTACACAGCAGTACCTCCATGGAGGAGGGTCAGAACCTACTTAGGAAATAGGCTCTGAAGCACAGCTGTGTGCAAGCCGAGCATCTCTCCTGGACTGGACATCCAGGGAATAATGTAGTAAAGGTGTGAACTGTCTTCAGGTAGCAGCTTGACAAATCTCAGAATGGGGATGTCTCTAGCAGCCGCTAGAGATGCAGCTGTACCCTGGTGGAGTGGGCCCTCAATCCTGAAGGGGTACTCTACCCAGTTTCTGATAACAGAATTGGATACAGAAACAATCCACCTTGCAATTGTTCTCTTAGTGGCAGGTTTCCTTTGCCAACCTCGCCATAGGTAAGAAAGAGTTGGAGGGATTCGAACCTATGACCTCTGGTGCGCTCTAAATAGTAGCTTAAGGCTCTTTTGACATCCAAGCTGTGCAGTCTCCTCTCACCTGAGGAAGAATGCTCAGTGAAAAATACTGGGAGAGAGATAGATTGATTCAGGTGGAAATCAGAAACCACCTTAGGCAAAAACTTTCTATTAGTCCTAAGGACTACCTTATCTCTGTGGAAAGAGATAAAATCTTCTTCCACTGACAGGGCCTGTAGCTCACTTATCGCGTCTGGCAGAGGTGATAGCTACTAGGAAAACAGTTTTCAAGTTAAATACTTGAGCTCTGCAGAAGACAGAGGCTCAAGGGGGTTGCATTAACTGAGCAATGCAAATATTCAGGTCCCAGGCGGGAGCTGGTTCCCGAGAGAGGTTAGTATGAAGTAACCCTTTAAAAACTTGGAGAACACGGGTGTGAGAAAAGGAGGCAGGCTTCCTGCTGACACAAAAGCAGAGACAGCTGCCAGATGAACCTTCAGGGTAGCTGGTCTAAGGCCTAGGGAATTCAGATGGACCAAATAGTCCAGTAGAATGGGAAGATCAGCAGATTCTGGGATAATCTGCCTCTCAGAGCACCAGATGGAAAACCTCTTCCACTTAGAATTATAAGTGGCCCTAGTGGAAGGCTTTCTTGAAGCCTTTAAAATATCCATGACACCTTGAGAAAGGTGTAAGTCAGCAAATTCTAGCTCCTCAAGAGCCAAGCCTTGAGGTGGAGGGATTTGAGGTCCGGATACCACACTCTCCTGTGCACAGGCCAGTAAGTCGTGGACTCTGGGCAGGCTCAGGGCAGGGTGGACTGCCAAGGACAGGAGCAGAGGTACCAGGGCTGTCTGGCCCAATCTGGGGCAATCAGAATCACTCTGCAAGGTTGAGATCTGATTTTACTAGTACCCTGAAAAGGAGAGGAAAGGGGAAAGGCATACAGGAACTTCCTTTCCAGTCCAACAGAAAGGCGTCCAGAGGGACTGAGCCCAGAACTGAGGCCTGCAACAGAAAAGAGGAAGTTGGTGGTTGTCTGGGGCTGCGAAAAGATCTATCTGAGGGTGCCCCATCTGGCAAGACAGACCCCAGCACTTGTGGATTCAGAGCCCATTCGTGATGGCCTTGAGAAATTCTGCTGGGGCGTCCATGGGTTATTGTCCTTCCCTGGGAGATGAACCGCTATCAGGGAGGTGTTCAGGGAGTAAGCCAGAGACCACAACTTCATTGCTTCGATGCACAAGGCTGAAGACCAAGTGCCCCTTGCATTGATGTACCACATTGTGTGGTATTGTCTGTCCTGACTGAACCACTTTGTTCTGGACAGAATCTGAAAACACCAAGAGCTAAAAGACAGCTCTGAGTTCCAAAAGATTGATGTGGAGCAGAGACTCCTGAGGAGACCATACCCCTGGTGGCAAGGTCGCCCAGGTGAGCCCCACCTTAACAGGGAGGCATCCGTGGTGAGGTGAGGAGTGAGAAATGGGAATGAAGGGAACCCCTGTCTTAAATTGCTCTGGACCTGCCACCAGTGGAGGCTAGGATCAGAGTTTGAGTAACTGGGACCAACTTGGTGAGGGGTCCTTCCTTTGAGACCAATAGGCCCTCAAATGGAACTGAATGTCCCTCATCTGGAATCTTGCTCCCTGCACGACAGCTGTGGAAGCAGCCATGTGCCCAGGAGTTGCAGAAAATGCCTTGCTGGTCGAGAGACCCGCGGGTAAAGGAGGATGCCAGGGCGATGAGTCTGTCCACCCTTTCCGGGGAAAGAAAAGCCCTGGCTAACCTTGTGTTCAATCCGCGCCTATGAAAGTTAGGACCTGAACTGGTTCCAGAACTGACTTTGGTAAGTTTAGCAGGAATCCCAGGAAGTGAGAAGCTGCTGGGTGACTTGCAAGTGGGATATCTACCGACCTGGAGACTGACCCACAATGAGCCAGTCGTCCAGGTAGGGAAACACAGCAACCCTTGCCTTCTTAAGTGAGCCACTACTACAGCGAGACATTTTGTGAATACCCTTGGCGCAGAGGTAAGGTCAAGGGCATTGCCCTGAACTGGTAGTGGCCTGAGGGCAGTTCGAACCTGAGGTACTTGGTGAGAAGGCCTGATCAGAACATGAAATAGGCATCCTTGAGGTCCAGGGAAGCTAGCCAGTCCCTGGCCTTAGGAAAGGCAATATCATTGCCAGAGTCAACATTTTGAACTTTGGTTTCAACAGATGCTTGTTCAAGTATCTTAAATCTAGAATGGGCCGCCATTCTCCTGTCTTTTGGGGTAAGAAAGTATCTTGAATAAAGCCCTTGCCCTGATGGCAAGGAGGAACCTTTCCACTGCTTTGCAGTCCAGCAGAACAGAAACCTCTGCTTCAAAGCAAGGGCTTCTGAAGGATTTGCAGGTGGAAAATGCCTGGCTCTCATCTTTGGAAAGTGTTTGAAGCTGAGAACCAGACCCTGGCATATTACCTCCAGAACCCATCTGTCCGTAGTTAAGGACAGCCAGTTCCGGCTGAAATAGGCCAACCTGCCCCCCACTGGTACAGGAGAATCGGCCCTGGACACCCCATCAGGGTGCCTGCTTAGCAGCAGCCTTAGGCTGAGGGGAGGGGGACGGTCTACTTGTGCCACGTCTACCCCTGCCTCTGAAGAAACCCCTCTGCAAGACAGCAGAGGAGGCTTGAAATTGGTAAAAAGGCCTGGAAAAGGGCCTGCCCCTACCTCTGGGAGCATGCCTTTGTGGCATGGCATGCTTCTCCTTAGCCTGGGCACTTTTGTAGGTAGTTCTGTATTCATCCATCTTTTTCATATAGTTTTCTGTTTGCTCCCCAAAAGAGAATTTCCCACTACAGGAAAATCCATAGCCTTTGACTGGGTATCTTGGGACAGATTAGTGCATCTGAGCCATGCCAACCTCAGGGAAGCTACAGAAGTGGCCATGACCCTAGAAGAAACATCATTAACATCAACAGCAGTATGAAATTGAACTTTAGAGGCTTCAATGCCATCAGCAGCCACCTGTTCCAACTCACTAGCCAGCTGGCCATGGGCCTGCTTGGCTAACACTGTACTGTGTCCCACCTAGATTTCTGATATCTAGCTACATAAGCCATATAATTTGCCTGCCTGAGTCCCAAAGAAGCTGCCATATACTGTTTCTTTGCCATGGCATCAATCTTCCTGGAATCCTTATCAGGAGGATGTGAGGCCAGAGGAATATTAGCCTTGTCACAGGCTGCAGCTTGTACCACACCTACATGACTACACTGCTCAGTAAGAAGTCTGTATCCGAGCCTGACAAAGTATACCTTCTGTCCATTTTTTATCTACAGGAGGGACAGAATGAGGATTTTAAAATCTTTGTTGTTTGCTTCCTAAATGACTTATGCAAAGGAATAGACAACCTCCTAGACTCTGGAATATCATCATTTCCACATAATCAGGCTCCTCTTGCTCATCCAAGCCTCCTCTAAAGGAAGCTGGAGGTTTCTGCAACCTTTAAAAATAAAGAAAGAAGGGACTCAGACAGAATAGGAGAGATTCTAAAGGTCTGTCTGGAGAAATGTCCGGTTCAATGGCACGTCAGACCCCCAGCCACACATATATTGATCAAATTCCTCCTCCCCTCCTGTGGTTCATAAAAATCCTCAACTTCAAAATCCTGAACCACTGGGACTGAAACGAATCAACCTTTACCAGCTGTTGGTGGTTCTACAGATCCCTGAGACAGTGACTGGACAATCTGAATGGCTTTAGCTATCTCTGCAGCAGTTGGAGACACAATTTT
Source organism: Neoceratodus forsteri (assembly GCA_016271365.2). Lineage (NCBI taxonomy): Eukaryota > Metazoa > Chordata > Ceratodontiformes > Ceratodontidae > Neoceratodus > Neoceratodus forsteri. The sequence continues at coordinate 429,829,284 of CM028138.1, forward strand.
GGACTCCAGACCTACTGATTTCCTTGTCTTTTTACTTGGGACTGGTTCCTCTGAACCAGCCTTCCTTTGCCGAGGAAGTCTCGCCCTGGTCAGAGGCACTCCCTCTGGTCAGTGGGTACTGGACCGGGCTGGCCATCCGGTCCAGCGGACTTTTGGCCTCTCGTTCCTGAGCCGGCCCAATCTCTTCTCCAGGGTGGCTGCAGGAAATTTTACACACCTGGCAGTCTGACAGGAGGTGGTCAGCCCAGACAATAAACACAAGTGGTGTGTGGGTCAGCCTTGGCAAAGTCCCACAGACATCACAGTGTTGAAACCCAGTGGGCCGGTTTTTCTTTTGGGTTTCTCAGACATAATGTCAGCCTAACCAAAACTTGCCCTTTTGATGGCAGTGCCAGGCAAGACACCCTTATCGGTTCCTAACCGTGTCACGGGTATTTGAAAAACGTTATAATTCCGCTTTTTAGGAACCGATAAGAACTGGAACCGCACTTTAAAACCCACTGTACACTTTTAAAATGCAGACAAAAACCAACCGATCGGTTCAAAACCGAACCGATAATTAATTTTCCACACAGACTTAAATTTTAGTACTACGGTTACCAGATAGAGCTTTAAAACCGAAATGCGGTAAAATAATAACTTTTGCGGTTCAAATGAACTAGAAAATACTAACTTGAACCGAGAATGAACCGAGCTGAAGGAGCTGATCTCCGGAGCGACTGTTCAGTGAAGCGGAGTAAAGAATCTGACAGTTTCATTTGAAACTGCCAGATAGAGCTTTGGGCACAGCGCCCTCGCGCTGTAGAACTCCAGTTCTTCTGGATTTAACTCCTTCCTCTCCGGGGCAGTTCAGCTGCAGTGGCTGACTGCTATTGTTATAATATAGCAAGACTTCATGGTGTTTGAAGATGGCAATTTTTTGCCTTCTTAGGCATGCAACTGCTACTGCCAGGCATTTGGTGAATACCCTTGGAGCAGAGGTGAGGCCAAAGGGCATTGCTCTGAACTGGTAATGGCCTGAGGGCAGCTCGAACCTGAGGTACTTTTGATGGGAGCTTCTGATGAGAATATGGAAGTAAGCATCCTTGAAGTCCAGGGATGCTAGCAGTCCCGGCCTTAAGAGAGGGTAAAATAATTCCCAGGGTCACCATTTTGAACTTTGGTTTTAAAGGTGCTTGTTTAAGTATCTGAGATCCAGGATGGGCCACCATTCTCCTGTCTTTTGGGGTAAGAAGTACCTGGTGTACTTTGCCCTGGTGTGGGGTGGAACCCTTTCCACGGCTCTGAAGTGAGGAGGGTGAGACCTCTGCCTCTGGGGCAAGTGCCTCTGATGGGGATGCAGGTGGAAAAGATCTGGTTCTCATCTTTGGACATTTTTTGAAGTTGAGAACCAGTCCCTGGCTTACTACTTCCAGGACCCACTTGTCTGATGTTAGAGACTTCCAGTCCTGGACAAAGTAAGCCAGCCTGCCCCCTACAGGTAGAGAAGAATCGGCCCTGGCTACCCCATCAGGGTGCCTGCTTGGCAGGGGCTTTAGGTTGAGGGGTGGAAGCAGGCCTGTTTGAACCCCGTCTGCCTCTCCCTCTAAAGAACCCCCTCTGGGCATAAGTAGAAGAGGAGGCTTAGGATTGGTAAAAAGTCCTATGAAAAGGCCTGCCCCTGCCTTTGGGAAGTTGCTTCTGAGGAGTGACTTGCCTTTCCTTGGCCTGTGCACTCCTATAGGTGGTCCTGCATTCATCCATTTTCTTCATGTAATTCTCTGTTTGCTTCCTAAACAGAGAGTTGCCCACAACAGGAAAATCCATGGCCTTAGACTGGGTATCCTGTGACAGGGTAGTACATGTGAGCCAAGCCATTCTGCGAAGTGCCACAGATGTACATGACTCTTGATGACACATCATTAGAGTCTACTGCAGCATGAAATTCACCTTAGATGCCTCAATACCATCTCTAGCCACCTGTTCCAGCTCTCTGGGCCAGCTGGTCAGGGACTTGTTTGCTAGAGCCAGCACAGTGTCCCATCTGGTTCTGGTATCAGCAGCATAAGCCATATAATTTGCCTGTCTGAGTGCCAAGGATGCTGCCATGTACTGTTTCTTTGTCATAGCATCAATCTTCCCAGAGTCCTTCTCAGGAGGGTGTGAAGCTAGGGGAATATTTGCCTTGTCACAGGCTGCAGCCTGCACTGCTCCCACATGGCTGCATTGCTGTGTGAGGAACTCCGTATCAGAGCCTGATAAAGTATACCTCTTGTCCATCCTTTTATCTACAGGAGGTATAGTGTGAGGAGTTTTTAAAACTTTTACTGTCTGCTTCGAAAAGATTTATGCAGAGGAATAGACAGTCTCTTAGATTCTGGAATATCCATAATTTCTACATAATCAGGCTCCTCTTGGTCATCAACAGCTTCCTCAACAGGAGCTGGAGTTTCAACAACCTTCTTATAAAACATAAAATGAGAAGGGGACTCAGAGAGACCTTGGAGGAGAAACCCCTAAGGGTCTGTCTGGAGAGGTGTCCGGTTCATGGCACATCCAGGTCTTCAAAACCATATTCACCTCCTCATACCCTCTTCCCCTTCCCATGGTTCATAAAATTCCTCAAGATCATAATCTTGAACCGATGGAACCGGCCGAACCGAGCGCCTGCCTGATGGTGCCGGTTCAGTCGGAACCGGGGAAAGAGACTGGACAATTTGAATTGGTTTAGCAATTTCTTCAGCGGTTGGAGAGAGAACATTTGGCTCCATACCAGCTGACTTTCTAGTCCTTTTTGCAGGAACTGGCTCCTCAGAGCCAGCTCTTCGTTTACCAGAGGAAGTATCGCCCTGGTCAGAGGGCACTCCCTCTGGTTCGGTTGGAACCGAACCGGGCCAGCCATCCGGGTCAGCGGACTTTTTGGCCTCCCTTTCCCTGAGCCTACCAACTCTCTTTTCTATGGTGGCAGCAGGGAAATTCTTACAAATCTGGCAGTCTGCATTGAGGTGGTCAAACCCCAGACAATAGACACAGGTGGTGTGAGGTCAGCCTTAGCAAAGGCTTCCCACAGACACTACAGTGTTGAAACCAGTGGGCCCAGTTTTCTTTGGGTTTCTCAGACATAATGTCAGCCTAACCAAACTTGCCCGTTTATGGCAATCCGTCAAGCAAGACTCTCTTATCGGTTCCCAACGTGTCACGGAGTCGTGGAAAAAAACCGTAATGAAATCGATTTTAGAACCGATAAGAACCGGGGAACCGCACTCTAAAAAGGACTAGCAATTTTAAAACACAATCTAATCGGTTCAACCGAACCGATAACTGTTTACAAGTTCCACACAGAGAAAATGAATGTAAAACCTATCTATTACTTACATTACCACAGACAGAGCTTGAACCGACCAGTTGCGGTATAATTTCGGTTGAAAACCGATAAAATAATACTTTTAAACCTACAAAATGAACCGAGCAGCAGGAGAAATCTCCATGGCGACTGTCCAGTGAGGCGGAGTAAAGAATCTAACAGTTTATGTTTGAAGATCAGCAGACAGACCCTTCTAACCGAGCTTGCGCTCAGAGTTCCATGCCTGCATGGAAAGTTAACTATTTCACCTCCGGGGCAGTTCGAAGATGGGGACTCACTGCAATTGTCATAATATAGCAAGACTTCATGTTGTTTGAATGCACATGTTGAAAATTTGGTGAACAAATTCCAAAAAATGACTATGTCATGAGCGTGCATTGCGCAGTTTCCATGCTCACTTGTAACCTCGAGAATATTTAATATTTTCAATCCAGATTTTCAACACTGACATTTTTGCACACCTCTTTATGAGCAATAAAGCTGTAATTTTTCACATCCTGCCTGAAGCATGCTTTCGCACCTGTGGCACACAATGGGCGTGATCGGTGTGCAAAATCAACTTTTGGGACAGAGTAACAAAATCACAGTGCCACTGTTCATGTGGAGAGGTCCCAAAATGCCCATGTTGAAAATCTGGTAAAACAAAGCCCAAAATAGAAACATAGAAACATAGAAACATAGACTTTGATGGCAGATGAGGACCGCTAGGCCCATCTAGTCTGCCCATTTCCCTACCTACAGGATAGGCCGCAGATCCTAGTTAACCAATAGCCTTTATCTTCCTGCCCCTCACAAGAATTGCCTTATGTCTGTCCCATGCATTCTTGAATTCTCCCACAGTTTTAGACCCCACAACTTCCCCAGGAAGGCTGTTCCATGCATCCACTACCCTCTCAGGAAATAATACTTCCTCATTGCCCTGAACCGCCCTCCTTCTATCTTTAAATTGTGTCCCTTGTTCTTGCAAGTCTCTTTTCTGAAAGATGCTACCCTCTTGGACTTTGTTGATTCCCTTGAGGGTACTTGAAGTTTCTATCATGTCCCCTCTCCTTCTTTCCTCAAGGGTATACATATTAAGCTCTTTAGTCTCTCCTCATATGGCTTCTCTTGCAGATCCTGCACCATTTTAGTTGCCCTCCTCTGGACTGCCTCTATCCTGTCTATGTCCTTCGAAGATGGGGTCTCCAGAACTGGACACAGTATTCCAGATGGGGTCTCACCAACTGTCTGTACAGAGGATAACAACTTCCTGTTTTCTGCTGCTGATGCCTCTCCTATACATCCCAGTATACCCGGCCCTCCCTACTGCCTTCTCACATTGCTTGCTAACCTTAAGGTCATCTGATATGATTACCCCCAGGTCCCTTTCCTGTTTTGTTGTTGTTACTACCTCCCCACCCATTGTGTATTATTCTTCCTGGGTTCTTGTTTCCCAGGTGCATTATTTGCACTTTGCATTGAATCCTAGCTGCCTTATGTCTGACCATTCCTCCAACCTTGCCAAGTCCTTTTCATCCTTTCCACACCTCCTTGTGTATCAACCCTGTTGCAGATCTTTGTGTCATCTGCAAAAGGCATACTTTTCCTTCCAGTCCCTCTGCAATGTCACTGATGAAGACATTAAAAGGACTGGACCCATACTGAACCCTCGGTACCCACTAGTAACCGCCCTTTCTTCAGAGTGGACTCCATTTACAATTACCTTCTGTGTCCTGTTGTCCAGCCAATGTTTTGCAGGCTACCACCCTGGGACCCACTCCCAGGCTGGTTAATTTGACTATCAATCTTTGTGTGGGACTTTGTCAAATGCCTTGCTAAAGTCTAGGTAGGCCATGTCCACAGCCCCTCCCTGGTCTACTACTTTGGTCACCCAGTCAAGAAATCTATTAGATTCATCTGACATGACCTTCCGCTGTGAACCCATGCTGCCTTGGATCCTGTGCTCACTGACCTCTAGGTGCTCAACTATTCTTTCCTTCAAAAGTGACTCCATCACTTTCCCTACCACAGAGGTCAGACTGACAGGTCTGTAGTTTCCTGCCTCTGTCTTGGTCCCACTTTTGTGAAGGGGAATCACATCCGCCTTCCTCCAGTCCTCGGGTTCCACATCATCCTCCCATGATTTATTAAAAGAGTAGCCAGTGGTTTCCTAGTTCCTTCCTTAATTCTTTTAGAATTTTGGGGTGAATTCCATCAGGACCCATTGCTTGTCCACCTTCAGTTTTAGGAGTTCTTGCAGAACTTTTCTTCTGTGAAAGGACTGGGATCGACCCCCTATCAAGAGTGCTTCTGTTAATTGGATTAGCACTTCCCCTCCTCTTTGGTGAATACTGAGCAGAAATATTCGTTCAGTATTCCTACTTTCACTGTCCCCTCTGCCCACCACCCTTCATTCTATTCAGCCTCACTATCCCTCCCTTTGTCTTTCTACGCTCACTGATGTACCTATAAAAGGTTTTATCCCCCTTCTTAACTGAGTTACATAGATACATAGACAGTGTCGGGCAGATAAGGGCCTATGGCCCACCCAGTCTGCCCATTTGAGCTTTTAAGTTCAGTTTGTTTTCCAAGAAGTCTGTTGCCCTTACCCCTGACCTCCAGAATTCCTTTATGTCTATTCCATGCATTCTTAAATCCCGTGATTGTTTCAGCCCCACCACTTCCTCTGGCAGGGTGTTCCACTTGTCCACCACCTGTTCTGTGAAGAAATTCTTCCTCATGTTTCCTCTGAATCGTCCTCCTCCAACTTCATCCCATGCCCTCTAGTCCTGGAACATCTTTTCACTTAAAATAGTGTTTTCCTGCACCCTGTTCCTCCCTGTAAGATACTTGTATGTGTCTATCATACCTCCTCTCTCCCTCTCTCCTCCAGGAGTACATGTTCAGTGCCTTCAACCTGTCCTCATAGGACTTGTGATGCAATCCATGCACCATCTTTGTTGCCCTCCTCTGAACCTTTTCTACCCTGTCTATGTCCTTACATGAGGTAAGGTCTCCAGAACTACACTGTACTCCAGGTGGGGCCTCACTAGTGTCTTGTATAGGAAATTATGACCTCCTTTTCCTGCTGGTGATGCCCCTGCCTATGCATCCCAGCATCCTATTTGTTTTACCTGCTGCCTTGTCACACTGTTTCCCTGCCTTGAGGTCATCAGAGATGATTACCCCAAGATCCTTTCCTGCTTGGTGCATGCTATATCCTCACCCCCAACTGATATATTGTGCCAGGGTTTTTGTGCCCCATATGCATTATCTTGCACTTCTTTGCATTGAATTTCAACTGCCAAACCTCTGACCATTCTTCAAGCTTCTGCAGGTCCTTCTCATTCTGTCTACACCTCTGGTGTGTCTACTCTGTTACAGAGCTTTGTGTCATCAGCGAACAGTGAAATTCTGCCTTCTAGGTCCTGCGCAATGTCACTGATGAAGATATTGAATAGTACCCGGTCCCAGCACTGATCCCTGTGGTACCCACTGGTCACTCTTCCCTCTGTGGAGTGACAGCCATTTACCACCACCTCTGTGTCCTGCTGCCCAGCCAGTTACCTACTCACCACACTACTGTCCTGCTCACACCCATATTCCCCAGTTTGTGCAATAGTCTTCTATGTGGCACAGTGTCAAAGGCCTTGCTGAAGTCCAGATAGGCCATGTCCGCTGCCCTCCCCTGATCCACCTCCCTAGTCACCCAGTCAAAAAATTCAATGAGGTTGAATCAGCACGAACAGTCGAGAGGAAGATCTCCAGGAGTCTGACTTGTCAGGCAGAGTGAAAAATCTGAGACTTTAATGGAAAGTTGCAGTAGATGAGGGCAGCAGTTTGAATATGTGTCTCTAGCAATGATAGGTTCTATCATTTATATGTAGTTCCATTTCTCTCTGGGCAGTTCTACTTAGGAGGCAGACTGCAGACAGTTATGAATATGGAAGAATACATGGGGTTAGAAAAGTTGTTATTCAGTGGGACAAGAGAGGCAGAGCAACAGAGAAGAAAAGGGGGAGCAGGGTAAGTGTAGACTCCAAAGAGACAATAGGTCCTGGGTATGATTGAGCAACATGGGAGGCAAGATGGACCATTGGACTTTTTCTGCTGTCAACCTCTATGTTTCTATGAAAGGGTTAAGATCTATATATGACTCAAGTGGCTCTGCCTCTTAAGAGCTCACCTTCAGTGTCTCCCCCTCAAGGGCTCAGCTTCAAATCTAGGCCTCCCTTGGGTGCGGAGGTCAAGTGAGTGCCTACAAGAGGTCATTCTTTTTTCCACCTTGGGGTGTAGGTCTCCTTTGCAGGGAATCTCCTTTAGCTGCAGAGATTGTCCTGCAGTGATGTTTCTGGTAGATGGATATAGGGAGAGCCCATTCTCTTAAACACTTCTCCTGAATGAGATCTCTGAATTGCAGTAGCCAAGGCATCATTAATACTAACTCTAGCCTTGAGCGATGGTGACCTAAGCCTTGGATACCCAGAGGTTTCATCCTAAAAAGAGGATTTTTCACTCTCCCTTGTGCCGAAGGTCATAATAATAGGTAGTTTCACTGTCCCTTGTGCCAAAGGACATAATAATAGGTAGTTTCAGCAGGAGTTGGAGGTAGATGGTGGTTCTGCTTAGTTTCAGAGTCTAAGTCTGGAACTCTTCAGCAGAAAAAAATCTGCTGTAAGAACACAAGGAGGAGCATGACCACAGAGCAAAGTCTAAATTTGAGTATTTCAAAAAGCATCTCCAGGGCAATAACTCAGGGCTGAGATTGCTGCAGACTGTATGACATCACTAGTAGTAGTAGCTGTTGTTAGAAAAAGAAAGTTATATGAAACATAGTGTATCACATCAGTGTTTATTCAGGTATAGTAAAATGGATCATTTAGAGGAAGTATGAATTTCATTTTGGCAGATGAGAATATTACAAACTGCTGCAAAGTAGCACAAATGTCCTGCCCCCTTTAACCCTCTTCTGAAATCCCCAGTTGAGATTTTCGAGGATTTTGAAGCAGAAAAATAAAAGTAATGCTTCAGCACAGATCCTGTATATTGAATGGTAAGCACCCTATCATTAGCATAAAGTGTCAATTACTGCAGTGCACAATTTCCAGCAAATTTCTGAACCCCAGGTTTTCTGAGCTGACCTCCAACATTAAGAGCAGAGAGTCAAACTGAACTTCATTCTACAAGGTGCTAGCACAATGCTTGCTCTGCTGTCACTGGATCTCAGGGTCTGGGCTATCTTATTTCTCATATGCCTCTAGCACAAGCTACGTGAATAGTGCTGCGCTAAGCAGATCGTGGGCACTGGGATGGGGCAGGGGCAATATTCAGAGTGCTCTGGTGTGTAGGGCTCAGTGAATAGTGCAACCATGCTGCATACACTGCTGCACCTGTGCAAATGAGATATCCCTCTTGCATACAGGGTGCAGTGGTCTATTCAGCGGGTTTGGGAAGTGGTAGAAGGATGCTGTGACAGCGTTATTTACCAATGTCAAAACCCTGCTGTGAACAGCATGCTCAGTAGTGCACAACCGCACAACCCCACCCCCCCCAGGTGAGTACAGGGTAGCAGACTAAGAAGAAGAGCTGTCACTCCTTAGCAGTCCAGTGCCCCCCTCGCCGATGCCCACTGAATGTAGTAATAAATTGGTGATATACAATGGTCTGACTCAAAATATGCAATTTATCTTCACGTTAGGGGGCAAGACCATAATTCACAAGTGTCAGGGCCATGAGTGAGTTATGAAAGTCCTGCACCATATGAGTGATTATAAACTGCAGGTTTTGAGTCAGACCATTGTGCATTCAATTTGTACAATATCAGTTTACTAGTTACAGCTTTTAAAGCTGCTGTCTATATGAAGATTTAACTGTTTCTCTTTAATTTCAGTTACTGGCTTCGGTGCCACATGTGGCTATTATGTTGTCATCAGCACTGTGAAAGCTGCAATTCGGTATGCATTGTGTACTCAAGAGGGCAAGATATCATTTGTGACCATACCCAGCTCTAAAGATAACATGATTATCTTGTGAGTTAAGTTTAAGATATCACTTTTTGTCTTGTCATTTTTATCTTTGCCAGTGTTATATAAATACAGAATATCCCATGAGGTAACTTCAAATAGGCATGTTATTTGTTTTTGAATGTTAGTGTTGCTGCATACTTGCATGAGTGGTGCAGCCATGAGTAGAGAAGCAATGAAGTTTTAATCTGACTGCCCTGATCTGGGGGAGTTAAAATTGGCTTCAGCTTTAAAGTTTGCAATAATCTACAGATTTAAAACTTTCTTCCAAAGGCCCTAATGCCAGCCAACCTGTGGCAACAATCAGGTATGCACCTTAATCTGGGTACCCAGGTAGACTAGAGGGACACTGGTACCAGTGGCGAGGTGGACAAGAAAAAAATATTCACCTTAGTAATCTTGTTTCTTCCAAGATGTTCTTCAATATGCTTAACTCTTGCAGACAGCCTCCTGTGTTGAACTGTCCTGGAGAAAATGGAACTTATACAAATGATGGAACACTCATTGGCTCGTGCCACCATTCAAGCTGCTGTCCTTACCAACTGCTGTATTTTATAATGCTCAGACTCATAGGAGCATGTGGGTAAAGGCCCCCTAACTAAGCTATCCTATTAATACTATTATTTCCAAATAACAAAATCCCCACATAAACATGTCCCTTAACAGTCAGATAGGACCAAAAGTGGGAAAAGAACAACACCCATCTAGGATCAAAACTTTTAACAGAGGGAGAGCATAAACCCCTTTTTAAACAGAAAACCAGCTGTTGCTCGGAAGCTCTTGGTTCTGGGAGGGAGAGGTAGGGAGGGAGAGTTAACAATATTGAAGAATACCTTGGAAGAAACAAGACTACTAAGGAGAGTATTTTTTTTCTTCTAACCCTAGGAATTCTTCAGTGTGCTTAACTCTTGCAGACTACAAAGCAGTACCTTTGGAGGAGGGTACAGAGTCTACTTAGGAATAGGCTGTTCAGCACTGCTGTGCCAGACCTGGCATCACTTCTGCACTGAATATCCACACAGTAGTGCTTAGTAAAAGTGTGTACTGTTCTCCATGTAGCTGCTTTGCAGATTTCCAGCAGGGGAATGTCTCTAGCTGCTGCAGTTGTGGCAGCTGTGCCCCTTATGGAATGATCCCCCAGGCCTACTGGGGGCTCCTTACCAGCTTTACTGTAACAGAACTGGATACACTGCACTAACCAGCATGAACTAGTCCTTTCTGTGGCTGGTTTTCCTTTTTCCACATTCCCATAGGTCAGGAACAGCTGCTGTTTGTCCTGTTTGTGGGTCTTTGTATGGTCAATATAGCTGTTGAGAGCTCTTTTGATGTCCATGCTATGCAGCTTGCACTCCCCTGAACTGGAGTGCTCAGTAAAGAAAACTGGCAAAGTGACTAACTGATTTAAGTGGAAACCAGAGACTACCTTTAGTAGGAACTTTCTGTTAATACTAAGGACCACCTTATCCCTGTAGGAGGGGATATAATTCTGTTCTGTACACAAGGCCTGTAGTTCACTAATCCACCTGGCTGAAGTGATAGCTACCAGGAAGACAGCTTTCCAGGTCACAAATTTCAGATGTGCTGCAGCCAGAGGCTCAAAGGGTGGTACTTTGAGTTTGGCAGTGAAGATGTTGAGATTCCATGCTGGCACTGGTTCCCTATGAGGAGGGCACAAGTGGACAATCCCTTAAAAAACTTCTTAAAGATAGGATTAGATGCTAAGGAAACAACTTTACCAGCTGAAATGTAAGCCGAGATTGAAGCTAGGTGAACCTTGAGAGTGGTGGACCATAAGCCCAAGGAATGAAGATGGGTGAGGTACTCTAGCAGGGCTGGCAACCCCACCTGTAAAGGTACTATGTCGTTAGAGCACCATATGGAAAACCTATTCCATTTGGAAGCATATGTTTTCTTGGTAGGGAGCTTCCTAGATCCTCTTAGTACATTCACAACAGTCTCAGAGAGATGTAAGCCAGCATATTCCAGGTCCTCAAAAGTCAGGCCTTGAGTTTGAGGACCTAAGGTTCAGGTACAGGATTCTCCCCTGTGAGGATGTTAGGAGATTGTGCCTCTGAGGGAGGTGTATGGGTGGGGCTACTGACATGGAAAGCAGCAGTGACTACCATGGTGGTCTGGCCCAGTCTGGGGCTATCAGAATCATTGAGGCTGGCTGGGACCTGAGCTTGATCAGACCCTGAAAATCAATGGAAATGGAGAGAAGGCGTACAGTTCCCTCCCTGACCAATCCAACGCCGGGGTATACAGATGCAGTGACACCCTCTCTGGTGGCCTGTAACAGAATTTTGGTAACTGATGGTTGTCCCAAGAGGCAAAGAGATCTATCTCTGGTACACCCCATCTCCTGAATACCACCTCCATCACCTGTTTGTTTAGAGACCATTCGTGGTGATTCTGGTTGATTCTGCTGAGTGCATCTTTTTTTTTTTTTTTAGTTGTTTAACCAGGTATAGCACACTAAGCTGAAAGCTTTTTTACAGGAGCGACCTGGGAGCACAAGGAGGTTAAGTGACTTGCTCAGGGTCACACAGTATGCAAGTGGAAGCTGTGGGATTCAAACGCAGGTCTGGTCTGCTGGATGTCACCAAATTTGCAGCTCAGAGCCTTAGACCACTGCGCTATACTGCCTCCCTTATCTGCCAGGGTGTTGTCTTTTCCTAGCAAGTGAATTGCTACTAAGGAAGCCTGTAGGGAGTAAGCCAGACTCTGCACCTTCATTGCTTCTGTATACAAGGGACTGGACTTTGTCCCTCCCTGTTTGTTGATGTAATACATGGTGGCGGTATTGTCTGTTCTGACCTATATCACCTTGCCTTGCACCAGGGAAGCAAAGACCTTCAGTGCCAGAAGTACTGCTCTGAGCTCCAGTAGATTTATGTGCTGGAGTGATTCTGCTGTGGACCAGGTGCCATGCACTGTGTGCTTTCCCAGATATGCTCTCCAACCTAGGAGGGAGGCATCTGCGGTGAGAACCAAGGAGGGCGGCTCCTGCTGAAAAGGAACGCCTTCTCTGAAGTTGTCCTTGTCCTGCCACCACTGCACGGCCTGCAATAGTGTTTTTTTTTTACCAGTATCAACTTTGAGAGGCTGTCTCTCCTTTGACACCAGTGTACTCTGAGATGGAACTAAACATCTCTCCTTTGGAACCTGCCACCTGAGACTGTGCCTGTGGCGGCAGCCATGTTCCTCAGCAACTGCAGGAAGTGCCTTGCCAGCCTTTGGACATTTAGACTGAAGGTTCTGGCTATCTGAAGGATACTGTCCACCCTTTCTTGAGGGAGGAATGCCCTTCCCTTTATGGTATCCAGTTCCACCTATGAAGTTCAGTACCTGAACGGGCTGTATTCTTTTTTGTGTGTGTTAATTAGAAACCCTAGAGAATCCAACAGGTCCTGGATGTACATTAGAGCATCCTTTATCTGTTGTGGTGATTTTCTCACCACTAACCAGTTGTCCAGATAGGGTATGCCACTACCACTGCCAGGCACTTTGTGAATGCCCTTGGAGCTGAGGTGAGGCTGAATGGCAGAGCTGAGAACCAAAAATGACCTGAAGGTAGTCTGAATCTTAGGACGTTTCTGTGAGAACCCCTTATGGGAATGTGGAAATAAGCATCCTTTAGATCTAGAGATGCCAACCAATCTATTCTTTGGAGTTTGGCAGAATCATGGCAAGCATTATCATCCCGAATTTTGGTTTTGCCAGATGCTTGTTCAGAGCTCTTTGGTCTAGGATGGGTCACCACTCCCCATTTCTTTTGAAGGTCAGGAAGTACCTTGAACAGAACCCCTTTCATCTTTGGAGCAAGGGAACATGCTCTATTGCTCTTGATTTCAGAAGGTTTGCCATTTCTGCCTCTAGAAGTTTCTTCCTGAAAACCCTTGACCTTCATTTTGGAAAGGATTTAAAACTGAGGGACAGACCTTGTCTCACTACTTCCAGGACCCACATGTCTGTGGTGATGTTTGTCCAGGCCTGAAAATAGTGAACTAGTCTGCCCCCCCTCCACCAGAGAAGGGGAGGCGACCCTGGCAACCATGTCAGGGATTCTACTTAGGTTGGACTGAGTCTGGCTGGCTTGGCTTCCACACCTGGAACCCCTTCTGCCCCTGCCACTGCCCCTAAAGTAGCCTTGCTGAGGATACTATGGGATGGTCTGTGCTTGGAAGAAAGGTCTGCATAAGCTGACCTACCTCTACCTCCCCTTCCATATAGTCTGCACAAGATTGAGGGCTTCTCTTTGGCTATGTTACTCTTACAGGTGGTTTTGTACTCATCCACCTTTTTCATGTAAGCCTCTGTCTTTTCCCCAAATAGTGAGTTGTTTTCATAGGGGAAATACATGGCTTTTGCTTGTGTATCTTGGGACAGATTAGTCACCCTCAGCCAAGTAAATCTTCTTAAGGCCACAGTGAGAGCCATCCACCTGGCAACAGTTTCATTGGCATCTACTGCAATGTGCAACTGGTATTTGGTAGCTTCCAAGCCACACCTTGCTATCTCAGACAGGTCTGTTACTACCTCTGCAGGAACCTTGTCCATCATGGCCAAGACTGACTGTTACATGGACTTTCAGCACTGGGCTACATATGACATATAATTGGCCTATCTTATAGACAGAGAAGCTGCAAGATAGCCCTTTTTGGCCATGCTATCAATCTTTCTCAAATCTTTATCTGGAGGATGTGAAGAGATGGGCACCCTGGCCCTGTCATCTGCTGCAGTTTGTACCACCCCTTGATGGTCAGTGTCTGAAAATAAGCATTCAGCCCCTGACTTCTCAAGTTGGTATTTCTTATCTGACTTCTTATCCATAGGGGGAAATGAGTTAGAGGTCTCTAAAATCTTTATTACCTGTTTTTTCAGAGACTTACTGATAGGCAATAATAGCCTTTTAGTGGGTGTTAAGCCCGTCATTTCCAAGAATTCTGCCTCCTCCTTCTCGCCCTCTACTGTCTCATTTAAGCAATAAGGCATGACCAAGGGTTATGTTAATGGTCTGTTAATCACCTTCTAGTGGTGTACTGTGGCACGAGGTGAAGCCGAGTGCCACATGCCCCTAGAGGGTGAGTAGCTGACCATTAACATAATCCCTGGGAGTGCCTTATTGCTATTATAATAAAAAATTATTTTAAACAATGTTAAATCGTGTTCAGCATATGGTTAAACTCTACACATATGTTAATAAAATATTAACATAAGGCTGTTAGAAAGTTTGCAGCCAATCAGAAAGCTCCATTTCTCAGACCCTTTTTATAATAGTAGTTATGCCCATTGTCTCTACCATTTGCTTTACACATGTAAAGTGTGAGGAGTAGTCTTCAGGAAACCAAGGAGGAGAATCAAACTCATTGTCTGGGGACATCTCAGGTTCAATGAGTTCCCCTTCATCACCATCATCATCCTCATCATAAGAATCATAGTCAGGATCCTGTGTGAGAGGAACCGAATGCCGTAACTGGGACAACTGTCAGTTGGGGAACAGCGGACAGAACCACAGGAGTATTCGGAACCATTTGGATTGGAACAGGTAAAAGTCCTTGGTTTGTTGTTGTCTGCAAGGCTTGAAGTACTCTGCTTTAGGCATCTGTGTTTGAGGAACAGAAGTTTCCCTTGATTTTGTAGTAGTAGGAGGTTCTGTATGCTTTAACTTATGTTTTTTCTTAGCCGATGCTGATTCATCAGTCGGTTTCCCAGTTCTTTTTTTTTCATGGCTCTCCATTTTTGTAGGTGTCAGTTCCTTTTCTTGAGTTTTATCTTTTTTTGCAGAAGAGGGAGGGCTGGGCTGGTCCAATCCCTGATCCCCTGGAACCAATGGAAAAGCCATTCTCTTTTTGAATCTCTCCAACCTTTTCTTGATAGTTTTAGGTGGAAAGGTTTTGCAAATGTCACACTCTGAAGTGAAATGGGGCTCACCCAAACAGACCAAACATAAATCATGTTTGTCAGCTTTTGCAAACACTTTGCCGCACTTAGTACAGTTTTTAAAACCAGTGGGGCCCATTTTCTTTTTTGACCTTCCTGACAACCTTCAACAAAACCCACAATAAAAAGTTGTTTTTTTTTGTTTTGTATTTTTTTGTAATTTCTTAGCCGGATCCTGAACCACAAAGAATCACCAATGTCGGTTCTCAAAACCACTCAAGGTATCGAGCAGTCGATTCCCAACATGAAGAAACCGCTAATAGTAAAATAAATGTCCCAAAAGGGTAATGTTCATAATCCAAACCAAGTTTTGAGGTAAAAAATAAAAAGGAAATAAAACTTAAATAAACAGTGGTTCCCCAACGGGTTTTCACAACCAAAGAGGAACTGCAAAACTGAATTACAAATACAAACTAAACTAGCGCTTAACTATACAAAAGATGGTAAAGGCAGCAGAGGAAATAAAGATAAAGATAGTACTTGCTTTTACTGGAAAATAAATGAAATTCAATGACTTCTGAAGAAGAGAAGGGTTTCCAAGGCGTCTTGACAAGGCAGGCGGAGAATGAAATCTGAGCATTATGGAACGCAGCAGTTGGTAAGGGCAGCAGTTTGAATGGTGGCATGAGCCAATGAGCGTTCCATCATTTGCATAAATTCCATTTTCTCTGGGGCAGTTCAATACAGGAGGTTAACTGCAAGAGTTAAGCATATTGAAGAATTCCTAGGGTTAAAATTTACATGTGTTTGCTGTGGTTTGGGGGTGGGCACAATTACTGTTGTTTTATATGTCTTTTGCCAGCTTATCCAGTACTACAATTGCCTTTTTCCTCATTATCCCATTCCCCCTTTCCCTACAATAAAAGTGTTACTATTGTTGCTGCTAAAATTGTTTGTGAGCATATCATTAGCTACAGTCATTAATTGCATGTGTTTAACAAAGTCACAGTATGAAGTAGTATTCTGTGTGTGGGGTGACTGGAAGGGTAGGTGGGTAGGTACAACATCCCAGAGGATTGTGCTACACAAACATCTGTCCCACTGTAATTTTACTCTGGGTGGAGGCAACATGCTATTTATCTATATCTATCAGAAAGAACCCTCAGTTGTCAACAGAATAGAACCCAGACCCCTTAACCTGTATTGTAGTCATCGAGAAAGGGTAGTAGCCCACTGGTACACAGTACTGGGGCTACATCTTTGGAGGCACTGATGGGATCTCATGTTTACTGGTCACACCCACCATGGGGTCCTCTGCTGAAAAGAACCATATTGCATCCCCTAACCTGGTATTATGCCCCCAGACCTAAAATGTTTTTATTTTTTTGTCAACTTTATTTCTCACCCGATGGCCCGGGGCATATCTCAGGTGGACCTCACTCGACCAGGGCTCCTACCACTCACCTGAAACCTCCCGACCAGAGACACCCCACCCCCCCTCACTCCTTGAACCCAGCCAGCCCCCCGGATCTAAGCCCCTGGGAGGGACCACCTAACATCTACCTGGTTAACCTTTCTGTGAATCTAAACAGCCAGATCCAGGAGCAGGGGCGAGGGCTCAAGAGAGCTGCTCGGGAAAGTCCGGTGTTGGGTGTGTTGGCCATGGTTGCTCGAGGTCACTGTCGCCTCCACTGAGCATTGGGAGTTTTCTGCTTCTGTTTTTTCCCCTGGAGCATGGACATGCAACAACGTTTGTGCATGTAGTGTCAATATCTCCTGCCACTCCACCCCTGTACTGCATGATCCATGCAGTGCCACCAATCTCCATTGGGGGCCACTAATGGAGTGGTGCAAGACCCGCTACCCACCCTGGGAAAGGAGAGCAGTCCTTCAGATGCTCAATCCTTCCCCTCTGACAACCCCAAGTGGCCCAAGTCCATTCCCAAACCTGGGTTGCTGGCGTGGCATGAGGTGTGGCATACAGCGCATCAACCCTCAACACCACTGGGCTGGCCTAAAATTGTTGTTGATGCTGTGGCCTGACTAAGACTAACTGAGTAGAGAAGAGGTTAAGAAATGGACTCAAAAAAATCTCTCTTGCTCCTGGGAGTCCCACCTGAGATGGACAAAGCGTCCATAGAGGAGCATCTATCAGCAATTAAGTGTCTCGCCTAGTGGTTGTAAGTGGCTGGATGTTGGACTCTGCTACTGGGCATTAACTGCGCTAGCTGAATGCTGAAATTTAGTAGATGCACAGTGAGTGCCCAATGCATTAATTCCAGAAGGCTTCCAGGAGGCATGGCCTATTGTAACTCTTAGTGAAAAAACTATTCACCATGATAATCTTGTTTCTTCCAAGGTATTCTTCAATATTCATAATTCTTTGCAGTCAGCCTTCAGAGTAGAACTGCCAGGAGAATGGAACATATGTAAATGATGGAACCCATCATTGGCTCAAGCCACTTATTCAAATGCTCCCAGTACTAACTGCTGCATTCTACTAACACCTCAGATTTCATGGATAGAGGCCTGTAAGGCAAGGCCCCTTCCAAAAACATATTTACTACATAGATAACTAACTAACCTACCAACAGGTAAAAACAACCCTTCTGAATGTC
Organism: Neoceratodus forsteri; assembly: GCA_016271365.2. Taxonomy (NCBI): domain Eukaryota; kingdom Metazoa; phylum Chordata; order Ceratodontiformes; family Ceratodontidae; genus Neoceratodus; species Neoceratodus forsteri. The sequence goes on from CM028138.1 coordinate 429,847,130, forward strand.
AGAGTAACCTGAAGAAGGGAGACAATGCCCAACAAGGCTCAAAACTCAGATCAGTGTATGGCATTATTTCACATAGTTGTTCAGCTTGGAATGCAGAGGCCACTGGTTCTAAAAGGGGAGGCAGGGTGGGAGAGTTATGAATATTAAAGAATACCTTGGAAGAAGCAAGATTACTATGGTGAGTAATTTTGTCTTCTAATCCCAGGAATTCTTCAATATTCATAACTCTTTGCTGACTGAGAAGCAGTACATTTGAAGGTGGGCATAGAACCTACTTTGGAAATAGGCTGTGTAGAACTGCTGTGCCAAACCTAGCATCACTTCTGGACTAGGTATCCAGGCTGTAATGCTTTGTAAAGGTATGTACCATCCTCCAGGTAGCTGCTTTACAGCTTTCCAGTATGGGACATCCCTGGCAGCTGCTATAGTAGCAGCTGTGCCTCTTGCGGAATGGGCCCTTAGTCCTACTGGGGGCTCCCTTCCAGCTTTCAAGTAACAAAATTGGATGCATTGAATTATCCAGTGAGAAATTGTTCTTTTAGATGCTGGCTTTCCTTTACCCACATCACCATTGGTCAGGAACAGTTGTTACCTGTCTTGCCTATGATCCTTGGTGAGCGTCATATTGGAGCTCAAAGCTCTCTTGACATTAAGACTATGGAGCCTGCACATTCATCTGAGCTAGAGTGTTCAGCGAACAAGACTGTTAAAGTAATGGACTGGTTCAAGTGGAAATCAGAAACCACCTTAGGAAGGAATTTCCTATTGGTTCTAAGCAGTACTTTGTTTCTATGCAATGGGATGTAATCCCACTCAATGCACAAGGCCTGAAGCGCACTAATCCTAGCTGAAGTGATGGCCACCAGGAGCACTGTTTTCCAGGTGACATATTTCAGGTGAGCTGAGTCCATTGGCTCAAATGGGGGACCCATGAGCTTGGCACTGCAAACATTAAGGTCTCAAGCTGGCACTGGTTCCCTGTGAGGGGGATGCAGGTGAGCTAGACCTGTGAAAAACATTTTGAAAATAGGGTTGGATGCCATTGAAACACCTTTTCCAGTTGGAATTTAGGCCACTATTGAAGCCAGATGGACCTTCAAAGTAGTGTGTTGCAAACCCATGGAATGTAAATGAGTAAGATAGTCCAGCAAGGCTGGAATCTCTGCCTGTGTAGGTACCACATCATTGGTATAACACCAAACAGAAAACCTCTTCCACATAGAAGCATAAGCTTAGAGGGCTTCCTATACTCCCTTAGGACATTTAGGATGCTTTCTGAGAGATGCAAGCCTGCATACTCTAAGTCCTCAAAAGCCATGCCTTGAGCCTGTGGGATTTGAAGTTCGGTTACAGGATCCTCCTCTGGTGGGAGGTTAACAGGTTGTGCCTCTGAGGGAGGTGTATTGGTTTTGTCACAAACATGGAGAGCAGCAGAGAGTACCGTGGCTGCCTGGCCCAAACTGGAGCTGTCAAGATCATCGATGCTACCTGGGATCTGAGTTTGATTAGAATTCTGTAGATTAGAGGAAAAGGAGGGAAGGCATATAGTTGCCTCCCTGACCAATCCAGAGTCAGGGTGTCCAAGGGTAGTGTACCCCTGGCCAGTGGTCTGCAACAGTACTATGGCAACTGGTGGTTTTCATAAGATGCAACGAGATCTATCTCCAGAATGTCCACCTTCTAAACACTACCCCCAGGACCTGCCTGTTGAGAGACCACTCGCGATGGACCTGGTTGATCTGACTCAGGACATCTGCTAGTGTGTTGTCCTTCCCTGGCCGATGAATAGCCCACAGTGAAACTTTACATGAGTAAACTAGGCTCCATATCTTCATTGCCTCTGTGCACAGGGTGTTTGACCTTGTTCCTCCCTTCTTGTTTATGTAGTACATTATGATGTTATTGTCTGTCTGACCTCTACCACCTTATCCTGCACCAAGGGTGCAAAGGCCTGTGTAACCCCTAGATGGCGCTATCCCAGGGGCTACTACCCCTGCCTGATTTGCCACTAACAGGTTGAGGGGCCTGGATCCAATGGCGGGTGCCTCCACCCAGAGGTCAGGGTTTGCAATAGTTAAACTAACTTGGTCACAGCCCTCTGGGACACTGCAACCCCCCTTTCTTCCCACTAGTGGCCCACACAATATATCAGAATTACCTTCACAGTATACACTTACCCCAGGACTGGTTCCGCACTGGGACCTCCTGTGAAATGAGATACAGTGCAACAATCACAGTACAGTACTTTAACATGAACAAATACCTCAGGCAGTATAACTTTGCTGAAACAAGCAGCTCTGATTTATTTAGGGATATAACAAGGACAGGGAAATCAGGTTAATTAGCTTATCACTCTAATAATCTACCTATGGCTCTGTGCACAGGCCTATCCCTATCAGTTACTGTCCCTAGTACCCAAGCCCTAGTGGTTAGTCCAAACCATGGCAGCTGGTAGGGGCCCTTTCACACAGAGAAAAGGAGAATTAAACAGTCAGCAGTACAGTAATTCCATTTGGATTTAATGTGGCAATTCAACAGGGGGCGACCCTGAATTAGTACTCACGACCTCCAAATAAGATAGGGTCCTTCAATGTCAGCAGGGCTACTCTTGAGCTCCAAGAGAATCTTCACACATTTATATGGTAAAAAAAAGAGAGTACTATACCAGGCAGGCTGCTTCTCTATCCGATCATAATTACTGCACAATACCCTCGAGACACACAGCAGATTCAGTTCCTGACAGACCGAGTGCAATTCAATAATTTCTCCAGTCTTCTACAGGGTGAGCCTGGTTTCTACTCTTCAGAGATCCTTTGATTCTTTTCACAGGATGGATTCAGTCCTAACAAGCAGTTACACAAGCTGCAGACCGGAACTCTGGGCCACACACGTTTTTGACTAAAACTGCACACTGAAAAAGCACAGGGCTCCTTCCTTCTTCACTGCCAAGCTCAACTGAAACTCCAACCGACAAAACCAGGCACTTCCTTTGAGTTCCTCCCAGTTCTTGACTGGATTGGCTGTCACTCACAATAGACTGCTGCTGTTGGTCCAAAAAGGCACTGAAGTCTAAACTACATCTCCAAGTCACTGCCCATACAATCCTCTTGTGGCTGGCTCAGATTATGAGTCCAAGTTCTGATTCGTCCAAGGCACCATTTAGAGCTAGCTTACCCCACACTGATTGGTCCAGTTCAGCAGTTCAAAACCAGAATGGGGAACTAGGCAGACACTGTTCTGACTGCAAAGAAAGCAGGTTAGACAAACTGTAATTTCATTATCACTCTAAATGGTTTCTGGCAAACAGTTACATCTTTCAGATAGGTTCCCTTTGCACTCCTAGTGACTGCAAAATGGAGTGAATTGGCAGCAGCTTGGTGGTACTCAATCAAAGAAACACACAGTCCCCCATACAAACTAATTATGTCTGCAAGCAGACAGCTCTTAAAGAGACAGTACCAGAGGTTCTAAAAACACTCACTGATAAATGGCATAAACGCCAAACACCATTCAGGCTTGGAGCATTCAAGCAAGCTCCTGGAAGTCTTTTGGGAACCCCCATTTGCAGGGGGGTTACACCTGTAAGGCTAGAAACACTGCCCTCAGTTCCAGCAGATTTATATGCTGGAGTGACTCTGTACTTGACCAGGTGCCAAGGGTGGTATGATCCCCTAGGTGGGCACCCCACCCCAGTAGTGATGTATCTGTTGTGAGAATCACCAATGGAGACTCTTGCTGGAAGGGTATTCCTTCCCTTAGATTGTCTCTTACCTTTCACCACTGTAGGGCTTGCAGTAATGTCCCTGTTACTGGAACCAATTTTGAGAGTGAGTCTTTCCTTTGACACCAATGTGCCCCGAGATGAAACTGTATATCTCTCATTTGGAACCTGGAGCCCAGGACTGTGCCTGTGGCTGCAGCCATGTGTCCCAGTAGCTGTAGGAACTGCCTTGCTGTTTTTGGTTTGTTCAGTCTGAACAAGCCAGCAATCTGTATGATGTTGTTTGCCCTGTCCTGAGGCAGGTAAGCTCTCCCTTTCAATGTATCTAATTCTGCTCCTGTGATGTGCAACACTTACACTGGTTGTAGGACAGATTTTTTGAAATTTATTAGAAACCCTAAGGACTCCAGAAGTTCCTGGGTTATCTGTAAGTGGTCCTTTACCTGTTGTGGTGAATTTCCCACCAACAACCAGTCATCTAGGTTTGGAAATACTGTGACTCTTGACCTCCTTAAGTGGGCCACCACCACTGCCAGACACTTTGTGAACACTCTTGGTGCTGAGGTGAGGCTGAATGGAAGTGTTGAGAACTGGTAGTGACCTGATGGGAGTCTGAATCTGAGATATTTTCTGTGAGACTTCCTTATGGGGATGTGGAAGTAGGCATTCTTTAGGTCCTGGGATGCCAGCCAGACTCTTTTTTGGAGGGTTAGCAAATCATAGCCGAGATTACCATTTTGAATGTTGGCTTTGTCAGGTGCCTGTTTAGTAACCTTAGGTCTAGAATAGGCCACCACTCACCATTTTTCTTTGTGGTGAGGAAGTTTGTTGAGTAAAAACCCTTTCCCTTTTGCTGTGGAGGAACTGGTTCCACTGCCTTTGACAGCATCATATTTTTTACTTCCTTTTCCAACAGCTGTCTTCCTGAATTTGAAGCTGGTCTGAATACTCTTGTTCTCAGTGATGGGAAGGATTTGAAACTGAGGGACAACCCCTAACTCACTACTTCCAGGATCCACTTGTCAGCGGTAATATTTCTCCAAGCCTGAAATTAGTGAGCCAGTCTGTCCTGTACTGGAATTTTGGGAGATGGCCTTGGCAACTAAGTCAGGGATTCTGTTTGGTCTGGGGCTGGGCCTGAGCAGCCTAGGAACCACGTCTAGACCCCCTTATGCCCCTATTCCTGAAGTACTCTGTTTGATGAGGGTACTGCTGGTACTGGGGAATAGCCTGAGCCTGGTAAAAAGGTCTGCTGTAACTAGTTCTATCCCTGCCTCCCCTTCCATAGGGTCTGGTTGAAAGTGAGGGTTTTTCTTTGGCCAAATTGCTCTTATAGGTGGTCTTATACTCATCCACCTTTTTAATGTAGGCCTCTGTTTTATCCCCAAACAAGGAACTGTTTTCAACAGGGAAATCCATGGCCTTTGTCTGGGTATCCTGTGTGAGGTTTGTGGCCCTGAGCCATGCAAACCTTCTGAGAACCACCATGAGGGCCATCCATCTAGCAGCAGTGTTGTTGGCATCTGCTGCCATCTGAAACTGGTATTTAGCAACTTCCAAGCCAAACCTGGAGATCTCAGCCAGGTTAGCTGACAGATCAGAGGGAGCTTTATCAGCCATGGCAAGCTCTGACTGCCACAGTGACTTTCAATACTGGGTAAAGGAAGCCTGATGATTAGCCTGTCTAATGGCCAGAGAAGCCAACAGATAGCCCTTTTGGCCATGCTTTCAATCTTCCTAGAGTCCTTGTCAGGTAGGTGAGATGCCAAGGGTAGCTTTGCCCTATCATAGGCTGCAGTCTGCACAACACCTTGGTGGTCAGGGTGAGTGAATAAAATTCAGCTCCCTCCCTGTCTAGTTGGTACTTTTTTGTCAGCCCTATTATCCAGAGATGGCACAGTATTTGGTATCATCAAAATGTCTTTTTTGAAGAATATATCCATAGGGACCAACAGTTTCTTAGCTGATGTAAGCCCCACGAGTTCGAGGTATTCCACCTCCTCTTCATCTTCTACCACTTCATTAGTGGTAATATCGAAGGCATCCACCATATTCCACATAAAAGATAAATGTGAGGAAAAATCCTCAGTTGCTCTAGGTAGGGACCAAAATTCCTGTTCCAGGGATACCTCAGGTTCTATAGATTCCCTGGCATGTCATCATCTTCATATTCTTCATACTCCTCATACTCCTTAGTCTCTTGGAGAGAGGAATGAACCAAAAGTTTCAGTTGCTGAACCGGGGTTTGAAGTGGTGCCTGTTGAACCAGAAATGGTACAATTCCCTGGAGAGCCTGAAAAACTTTGAACACCTGAGCTATAGTCTCAGGTGTAAGCATCTCACTTGTCACAGGAGAAGGGGTTCAGTGTGTTTTGTTTTCTTTAATTTTTTGGCCAGCACCAGTGTCTCAGCTGATTCACTGGTTTGTTTTCCAGTTGAAGTTTCACCCTTGTCAAGCGCCGTTGGCTTCGTATCAACAGTTTCACCCATGGGTTTAGATGGAGCAGGTTGGTCAGAGCCATGATCTCCTTGTCCTGCCAACGTTTTCTTAAGACTTTCCAAACACTATTCAATAGTTTTCTGTGTAAAAGACTTAAAAATTTCACTATCAGCTGTGAAGTAGGAGTCACCAAGACAGACAACACATTGGTTGTGTTTGTCTGCCTTGGCAAAAACCTCTCCACACTGAGAGCAGATTTTGAACCTCAGAGGCTCAGTTTTATCCTTTGTTTTTTCTGACATTTAAATAACACCAAAATACTTAACCACAAACTCTAAAAGTATATCTTTTTTTTTTTTTTTCTTTTTTTTTTTGCAGTTAGGTCAGTTTTGGAGCTGTGGAGGATTCAGGAAAGAACCGGGATCTGGGGAAAAAGAACCTAAAATATCGGTTCCGCCAGTGCGACTGGTCACTTATTGACACTGCCACTAGTATGGACCTAGCTTTGGAGCACTTCATCTCTCTTTTTTAACAAAGTATGTAATATATTTGCCCCCTTCAAAACACAGAAAAGCAAAGGGGCTAGCAACCCCTGGATCACCATCGCTCCTAAAACTCATGGCCACATGTGACCACTTTTGGCACGTAGCACATGCCACTAAAAGTGCTAGGGACTGGCAATGCTATAAGGCAGCCAGGAATGCCTGCACCCATGCAGTACGTATTGTTAAAATCACCCACTTCCAAGACCAGTTCTCCAACTCCTGGGGCAATAGCAAACAATTCTGGGAGAACATTAAAAACCTCACTGCCAAACCCAACAAATCCCCTTTTTCAATGCTCAATTTTAATGGAATTACCACTCAGGATCCTAAAGAAATTGCAGATATATTCAATACTGCATTCACTGACCTGAGTGGGATACTCCCTCCCAACTTCTTCATTGATCCTCCCCACCAGGACAGTAACTAAAACATGGATCCATCCCCCAGTACTCCCTCCTTCGATTTCAAGGCAGTTACTACTGGCACCATAAAACAATATCTACTGCGGGGTACTCACCAACTCTAGATTTAGTAACGACACCCTTGATCTTAAATTGCTCCACCTCACCTCAGATGCAGTCCTGAAACCTCTCACCAAGATCCTCAACCTATCCCTCTGTCTAAGTCAATTTCCGTTGGTATGGAAAGTGGTGGTGGTGGTGACGCCTGTTCACAAGAGTGGTGACAGGGCCTCACACTCTAATTACTGCCCCATTTCCATCTTGCCCCCACTTTCCAAAGCATTAGAATGCATAGTTGCTCATCAGTTGCCTCTGGACACCTATAATATCCAATGTACCCAACAGCATGGTTTTAGAAAGGGGCACAGCACCACCACTGCCCATTTAGAATACACCGATTTCATTCATAAGGCATTAGATCATGGACACCTTGTGGGGTCTATCTACACTGACCTCGCAAAAGCATTCGATACTGTTAATCACTCTCTATTACTCAAGTCCCTACCCACCCTTGGACTCTCTCAAGAAATCACAGGTTGGTTTAAAAGCTACTTTGAAGGCAGAACCCAAATGGTAAAAATACACGATACACGCTCTTGCGCTCTCTCTCTCTCCATCACCCTGCATGCTGAGGAGTTCCCCAAGGGTCAGTCCTGGGCCCTCTCCTATTTAGCCTTTTCCTTAACTCCCTGCCACAAGTATGCCCCACCAACCTGCTCCTTTATGCAGATGATGCTGTGCTCTTCACCAGCCAGCCTAATCCTCTACCCGTCGCCAGCAGTCTGCAACAGAGTTTTTCTGCAGTTGAGGCCTGGTTCTCCAAACAAAAATATAAGAAAACCAAAGTGATGCTCTTTGCCAGCCCACACAACAAGTACAAAGATGCCCAGCTAAGATATCATAAACAATCTCAGTTCACCCCTTGAACAAGTCTACCACTTTAAGTATCTAGGCATCACCCTCGATAGTCACCTATCCTTTCAGGAACATATAAATACAATATCCAGAACTGTCTGCATCAGGCTTGGTCTTCTATATAGACACAGACACAGCATGACCCAAGATGCGCTTCTCTTAGCCCTCACTGGTTCTATCCTTTCTGTTATTGACTTTGGTCTTATTATCTATGGTTCTGCCACCAACACCTCACTTAGGAGATTAAGTGTTGCTCATAATAAGGTTTGCCGCCTAGTCACTGGTGCACACCACTACACCCACACCTGTGACCTTTACACTGCAGCAAACTGGTTGAACCTCCAGGGTAGAGTCTTCTATCAATCTTGCCTGTTCACAAGAAAGATCAGTCTTGGACTACACCCCCTCACTTCTACCGCTTCTCCACAGGACCAATAAACATCACCACACCAGAAGCACATCCAATTCCACTTTCCTGGTCTGCTTCTGCTGTACTGCCCAAGCCCAAGACACATTTATGCATAGAGCACCCAGCTGGCTAAACAACCTTCCACCTGACCTCCTAGCCAACTCCAGGTTAGGACCCTTCAAAACCAAACTTCGACTGCATTCCTTGAAACTCAACAGTTGTGATTGCCCCACTTAATTACTTTGAGTCTCTCTCCTTTCTAACCAACACCAATCTCTCTCTCTCTCTTTTCCCACTATTTTCCATTACTCTTACCCTCACCTTCTCCCACCCACCCCCGAATTTATATCCACCTCTGGCCACATCCCAGCTTTTGAGTCCTCCCCCCCCAACCCTGGCATATTACCTAGGTTTGTATTACTTCACCTTGTATCCTAAACCTCTCTTGTCTCCCCCCTTGTACCCTTAATCCTCTGTCTTACCCCCTCCCTGCATTTAACACCCACCTCCTTTCTCCCCCATTACTACCTCTGGTAAACCCCCCTTTTATTTTCTGCCTCCTACTCTCAGTCAACTCCCCTAATCTACACTGTCTCCTATTCTTGGTCTTCTCTCCTTATCTCTGCACCTAAATTAGTGGAATTAGGACTAAGTATCCTTCCAGTACAATGCCTATCTTGGGCTGCTCAATTGCTTTACCTTCTGTCTGTCCTCTACATACTCCTTTACCTGCCTACTCTTAACTTCGTATCTTAGAGGTCCATGAAAAGGTCATCCCTCTGGCCGCTCTTACAAAGTGTAAAAAAGTTGGTAATCCATGTAATTCTTGATATCCATACAACAGGTACCATGTAAATTGTAGCCATGTAACTACTGTAATTTTACAGAACTTACTATGTATTTTTTGAATTATTGTTTGTACTCTGTACCTATCACTCTGTATTGTACCATGTAAATTGTCCTTGTTTCCTCCATTCTGTGACGTGGAGCCATTGTAAATGAGCCCCTGGCTCAAAGGTTGTAATTCCAAGACTTCAATAAATAAATAAAACTTAAACAAAAATTTGTAACAGACTATACAATACTTAGTAAATAAATGTAAATGAATGTCAGTTCCCCAACAGTTATCTCGAACCGAGAGCAACTGCTAAATAAAACGTTTTCTAACTAAAACTAGCATGAACTATAAAAATCAGAAAGTAAAGGCAGCAAGTGAAAAAAATAAAGAGAAATACTTATATGTGTGGCACTGGAACAAATTTTATAGTGGGGGTGCTGAAAGCAATGAACAAAACTGTAAACCCTGTATAGGAAGCCATAGAGAACTGTACTTCAAGCAAGGGGGTGCTGCCGCACCTCTAGTTCCAGCACCTACAAACACTTAGGAACAACTGTGAGGCAAAGTCTCTGAGGCATCCTGACTTCGTAGGTGGAGAATAAAATCTGAGGCATTAGTAGAACAAAGCAGTTAGTAAGGGCAGCATTTGAATAATGGCACAAGCGAATAAGTAGCATGAGCCAGTGAGGGGTTCCATCATTTACATACGTTCCATTCTCTGGGCAGTTCTACTCTGAAGGCTGACTGCAAAGTTCCTGGGGTAGGAAAGTGTAATTCCCAAAGAAGAGGCCTTACCTGAGCCTAAAAAGAACCCTCCATTAGATGTAGGGACCTGGCCTAACTATGTGCCTTCTGACTGAAAGTTTGAAAGGCCCTGCTTTGGATGCAGTTTGGTCCTTGTGGGCCACAGATCCTGAGCTAGTGTTGAGGACAATATTGCCACTTTGGATAGCGCATTTGGCAGCACTGAGTCTAGAGAAGATCTGCTGCAGAAATTAAGGGCCACTCAGCAGCAGCGAGGGCATCCCTTTCTGCATACCTACAGGGTTTGGAAAGAGTCCTACAAAAAGTATACCACAAAGGGGGAGTGCAGTCTGCTGACTTAAAGAGAGTGTGACTGGTACAGGTGTTGAGGTGTGCTAAATATTCTGAACTGTTGCTGTTAAAATGGAGTTTAAAAGAAAGAATGTATAACCCGCCCTCCCTCCGAGTCCTCCTGAGAGAAGTGAGAAAGGTAGAGGAGCAGGTTGCACAATGGGGACTTTATCCTACCGATGTAGCTGTCACTCAGGTTACTGAAAGTACCCCCTCCACTGAGACCCATGAGTTGAAAGAACTGCTTTAAGGATATAGGGAAGTATTTGACAAGACTGCCTCGATACTCAGCAAAAGCCAGGACACCCACCAGTGCCCACCTGTTTCACCAGCCCCATGAAATCTCTTCATGATGGGTATGGGAGTCCAGGCCCAGGCACCACCCCATGGCCTCAAACCTTGAGGCTCGTCTTAATGAACTCTGATATGACATAAGAAACAAGCATTTGTCAATGCTGAATGTTTGCTTACTGGCATTGGCATTGGTAGTGTAGGAGTTAGAGAGCTGCATAATAGGAATGGCAGTGAAGTATTGAACTGAAGCCAACCCCACCACCACCCTGCAGAGACTGACAGGCATTGGGGTGGTGTAATAAAATGGCAATGTTAAAAATCTGGAGTGAAAATATTGAAAATTCACGAACTTACGAGCATGCGTAGGAACAGCGCAATGCATGCTCGTAAAACAGTAATTGTTGGGAATTTTTTCACCAAATTTTTAACATAGCCATTTTAACACCTCTGCTCATGAACAGTGTCACTATGATTTTCTTAATCTATCCCAAACATTGATTTCACACACCGACTGCGCCATTGTGCGCTACATGCGCAGAAACACATTTTGGGTCGGATGTGAGAAATGACAGCTATACTGCTCATAAGGAGGCATGGTAAAATGGCAATGTTGAAAATCTGGAATGAACATAATGAAAATTCGCGAACTTACGAGCGTGTGTAGGAACAGCGCAATGCATGCTCGTAAAACGTTATTTTTGGGATGTTACTACCTTCAACATAGAGTTTTAGGGGCCTACCCTGAACTGTGACACTGTTGTTTTGTAAATCAGTCCCAAAAGGTGGTTCCATGCAGTGACCACGAAATCACCTTTACGAGTCGATTAACGCCATGATAGTGACAGAATTCATGAGGTGGGGTCCCAAAAACCCCATGTTGAAAATTTGGTGAAAAATTTCCCAAAATGCCCAAGATATGCACTAAAGCTGAAAAAACCTTATTTATTCCATTATACAGCTTACCGGCATTTCTTCAGTTCGCGGTCGGCTTTGAAGAGTGCAGACGTATTCCCAGTCCACCGAAGATTGTCGCGCCGAGCACCGGAGGTAAGGATGGGGTGAGGAGGGGGTGTGGAGAGGCAGGGTGCGTAGATGGTGGGTGCGGTTGGGGGGAGATTGGGTTAGGACAGTCAGCGAGGTAAGTTTTTTTTTCTTTCAGGTTTCTTTTTTTTTAACTTAGACAATGCGGGAGCTGTACCACGCTGGGGTGGGCTCCCAGCGTGGCAGCTGGAAGGCTGTTTTGGGGCCATGGAGCCAATGGGGGATTGGGCACCCTGTCGGCCATATGATCTGTTGCCACGCTGGGGTGGGCTCCCAGCGTGGCACCCTGTAGTCTCTTGGGGGGGGGACAGTGGAGCCGATGAGGGATTGGGCACCCCCGTCGGCTATACGATCTGTTGCCACACTGGGGTGGGCTCTCAGCGTGGCATCTGGAACTCTGTTGGGGGACAGCGCAGCACAGCCAATGGGGGATTTGGCACCCCCATCGGCTATACAGTGTGTGCGTTGAGGGGAAGCATGAGCACGCAGTATGCATGTGTGTGTGTGTGGGGGAGAGCATGCATGAGCATGTGATATCTTATCGCTGCTCACTGAAGTGTAGCTCTGCCTTTCAACTGTACGGCCTCTGCGTTTTCAACTGCTGTCATAGACAGCTGCAGCGTTCATTGAAGAACTGTGGCTGTCCCTGCAAACACACTGACTAAATTGGAAGACGGGTGCCACACCTCCAAAAACTCGGATGATGGTACTATGTGTCTTGCACATGCATGCAAGCAAACATAAAAATTACTCACCATAGTGATGTTGTTTCTTCTAATTGAGTCTTACTGTATTCTGACTATATGCAGTTAGCCCCAGCACTTGAACTGCTCCGGAGAGTAAAGGGTTAACTTTATGCAAAGGCATAGAACGTTGAGCTTGAGCTCAGTTTTCAAACCTCTGTCTGTGGTATTCTGAAGTGTAACCATCAGATTCTTACGAGCACTAAACTAACTCAAAGTAAGAGACTGTTTCAAAATTTTTATGCCAAATGGCAAAACAAGGTTTTAGGGTCAAAGACTCAAGTCAAGAAAACCCAAAAAGAACACAACAGGTTGTGATTCACCAAACTAAAAGAAAAAAAGACCCCTAAGAGATGGAGGCATTCCAGAACACCTCTGGGGTGCAGCACTGTGCCTGCCCCACCACATCCCAAAACTACTAGGTTCCAGGAGGGGAGGCAGGGAGGGAGGTCAGAATACAGCAAGACTCCACTAGAAGAAACAACATTACTATGGAGAGTAATTTTTTCTTCAAACAACATGATGTCTTGCTGTATTCTGACTATATACAGACTACCAAGCAGTACACCCTTGGAGGAGGGAGCTAGAAAACCTGTTTTGGGAACAGGCTCTGCAGCACAGCTGTGCCAAACCTAGCATCACTTTGTGACAGAATGTCCAAAGAGTAATGCTTGGTGAAGGTGTGAACAGATTTCCAGGTAGCTGCTTTACATATATCCACTAAAGGTATATCTCTAGCTGCTGCGATCGAAGCAGCTGTACCTCTGGTAGAGTGAGCCCTCAGGCCTGAGGGAGGCTCCTTCCCAAGATTAGAGTAGCAGAATTGAATACAAGAGACAATCCACCTGGCAATAGACCTCTTAGTAGCAGGCTTGCCCATTTCCACCTCACCATAAGTGAGAAACAATTGAGAACAATCCTTCCTATGGGCCTTAGTATGCTCAATATAGTAACTGAGAGCCCTTTTCACATCTAGACTGTGTAAACTCCTCTCTCAAGAGGAAGAATGATCAGTGAAAAAGACAGGCAGGGACATAGACTGGTTCAGATGAAAGTCTGACACCACCTTGGGAAGGAACTTTCTATTGGTACAAAGGACCACCTTATCCCTATGAAAGGAAATGAAATCAAGTTCCACTGATAAGGCCTGTAGTTCACTGATCCTCCTAGCTGAGGTAATGGCTACCAGAAATACAGTTTTCGAAGTCAAATATTTCAGCTCAGCTGAAGATAAAGGTTCAAAAGGGGGCTGCATAAGCTGTGCAATACAGATGTTCAGATCCCAAGAAGGAGTAGGCTCCTGGAAGGGAGAATTGACATTAACAAAAACTGTGAAGAATTTCTTGAAAACTGGATGAGAAGCTAGGGAAGAGGCCTTACCAGCTGAAAGAAAAGCAGACACAGCTGACAAGTGTACTTTAAGAGTAGTAGGCCGGAGGCCTAAACTGTTAAGATATACCAAATAGTCCAAAACAGTGGCAATGTCAGCCAGCTCTGGCTTGATATGAATACTGGAACACCAAAAACCAAACCTCCTCCATTTAGAGTTGTAAGTCTTCCTAGTGGTAGGCTTCTTGCTAACTTTTAAAATATCCAAGACTGATTGGGACAGATGCAAACTTGCATATTCTAGCTCTTCAAGAGCCAGGCTTTGAGCCTGAGAGTCTGAAGGTTGGGGTACAGAATCCTCCCCGGAGAGGAGGTGAGGAGATTGTACTGTCTGGGATGACACAAGGGCAGTGTTACTGTCAATAACAACAGAAGAGGATACCAAGGCTGTCTGGCCCAGTCTGGAGCCACCAGAATCACCTTGCAAGGCCGGGACCTGATTTTTATCAGGACCCTGAATATCAGAGGAAAAGGAGGAAATGCATACAGAAACCTGTTTGTCCAATCTAGTAGAAGAGCATCCTGGGGAACAGAACCCAGAAGGGGTGGTCTGCAGCAATAAAGAGGGAGTTGGTGATTGTCTGGGGCTGCAAAGAGATCTATCTCCGGGGTGCCCCATCTCCTGAAAATGACTTGAAGAATGACAGGATTCAGGGTCCATTTGTGGTGACCCTGAGAAATCCTGCTGAGAGCATCTGCTAGAATGTTGTCCTTCCCTGAGAGGTACACAGCCATCATGGAAACCTGAAGGGAATAAGCTAGAGACCAAATTTTCATGGCCTCTGTGCACAAGGCCGAGGATCGAGGGCCTCCCTGTTTGTTGATGTACCACATGGTCATGGTATTATCTGTTCTGATCTGCACGACTTTCCCTTGGACAACTGTTGAAAATGTCTGAAGTGCCAGAAAGACAGTTCTTAGTTTGAGAAGATTTATGTGCAGAAGGGACTCCTGGTGTGACCAAGTTCCCTGAGCTGTTAGATGATCTAGGTGGGCCCCCAACCCCCACCCCAAGAGAGAGAGAGAGAGGCATCTGTGGTGAGAATCACAGAAGAGACCTGACTGATGAAGGGCACCCCTTGTCGAAGACTGTCCTCGTCCACCCACCACTGAAGGGCCTGGACCAGGGTTTTGGAGACTGGAACCAGTTTGGAGAGGGGGTCCTTTCCTGAGACCAGAAAGACCTGAGATGAAACTGAATATTTCTCATTTGAAATCTTGCTCCCTGAACTACTGCTGTGGAAGCTGCCATGTGTCCTAACAGCTGTAGAAAGTGTCTGGCTGGATGAGACACCAGAGGATGAAAAGAGGAGGCCAGAGTGACCGGAGACTGAACCCTTGAGAGAGGAAGAAATGCTCTTGCTTGAACTGTATCTATTTCCACTCCTATGAAGGTGAGAAGCTGGGCTGGCTCTAGAACAGACTTCTCTAAATTTAGAATGAAGCCCAAGGATTCTAGAAGTCTTTGGGTGACCTCTAAAGCTGACTTGACTTGGTCTGAGGACTGTCTCAATAGAAGCCAGTCGTCCAGATATGGGAACAGAAGGATGCCATGCCTCCTGAGGAATGCCACCACCACTGCAAGACACTTGGTGAACACCCTTGGAGCAGATGTTAGGCCGAAGGGCATGGCCCTGGATTGGTAATGGCCTGAGGGTAACTCGAACCTGAGGTACTTTCTGTGGAAATGTCAAATAGGTATGTGGAAGTAGGCATCCTTGAGATCCAGGAAGGCTAGCCAGTCTCCTGGTCTCAGAGAGGAAAGAATTACTCCCAGAGTCACCATTTTGAACTTTGGTTTTGTCAAATATTTGTTCAGGTACCTTAAATCCAATATGGGTCGCCACCCCCTGTCTTTTTGGGGGTAAGGAAGTATCTTGAATACAGTCCTTTTCCCTGTGACAAAGAGGTACCTTCTCTACTGCTTGCAGAAGCAGAAGAGAGGTGATTTCTGCCTCTAGGGCCTTTGTTTCCAAGGGAGAGGGAGGACTGAAAGACTTTGCTCTCATTTTTGGGAACCTTTTGAAACTGAGAGCAAGTCCATGGCTCACTACTTCCAGGACTCATTTGTCTGAAGTAATAGACCCCCAGGCCTGGGACTAGTAAGCCAGTCTGCCCCCTACTGGGATTAGGGAGGTGACCCTGACTGACGCCTCAGGGTGTCTGCTTGGCAGGGGGCTTGGACTGAGTAGCTGATGGGGTCCTGGTTACCCCACATCTACCTGTTCCCTTAAAGAACCCCTCTGCTGGAAAGAAGAGGAGGAGGCCTGAGCTTGGTAAAAAGGCCTATAAAAAGGCCTGCCCTTGTCCCTAAACTGCTGTCTCTGAGGAGTGGTCTGCTTCTCTTTGGCTGAGGCACTCCTATAGGTGGTCCCGTACTCGTCCATTTTCTTCATGCAGTTTTCTGTTTGCTCCCCAAACAGAGAATTACCAGTTACAGGAAAATCCATGGCCTTAGCCTGGGTATCTGGAGAGCTGTTGGTACACCTAAGCCAAGCAAATCTCCTCATGGAGATAGATGTAACCATGACCCTGGAATGAACATCACTGGAATCAACAGCAGCCTGGAATTGCACCTTAGATGCCTCTATTCCATTTGCAGCCACCTGCTCCAGCTCCTTGGCTAGCTGGGGAGGGCATCCTTAGCCAGTTCCAGAACCATATCCCACATAGATTTCTGGTACCTTGCAGTGTATGGCATGTAATTAGATTGTCTAAGTCCCAAAGATGATGCCAAGTACTGCTTTTTTGCCATGGCATCCACCTTCCTGGAATCCTTATCTGGGGGGTGAGATGCCAAAGGAATATTAGCCTTGCACAGGCTGCAGCTTGTACTACCCCAACATGGCTGCTATGAGTTGAAAGAAATTCCGTCCCAGGACCTGACAAAGCATACCTCCTGTCCATTCTTTTTTCCACAGGAGGAATAGATGTAGGAAATTGTAGAATTGTTTGCATCTGCTTCCCCAAGGATTTGTGTAAAGGGATAGACACCCTCTTTGACTCTGGGACATTCATCATTTCCAGATAGTCAGGTTCTTCCTGATCCTGAACAGCCTCTTCCATAGGAAGCTGAAGAGTCTCAGCCACTTTCTTGTAAAACAAGAAATGGGAAGGGGACTCAGAAAGTCTGGGAGGAGAAGCCTGGGAGGAGAAGCCTGAGAAGGCCTGTCTGGGGAGATATCAGGCTCTACCGGCTCATCTAGGCCCTCACATTGTTCTCTTCATAATCTTCATCCTCCTCCCAATCGCCCTCATAGTATGCCTCAGGATCCATTTCTGAAGCAGGTACTTCCGACCGAACCGATCGGCTCTGAACTGAAACCGGTTCGGTTGGAACCAGGCAAAGCGACTGAACAATTGAAATCGCTTTCGCTATTTCATCAGCAGTTGGACCATGGGGAGCCGGATCTAAACCAGCTGATTTCCTTTTTCATTTACTCAGAACTGATTCCACAGAATTGGCTCTCCGTTTGCCCGAAGAGGTATCATCTAGGTCAGTGGGCACCTCCTCAGGTTTGGCCACAACCGAACCGGGCTGGCCATCCAGGTCAGCGGACTTCTCGGCCTCCCTCTCCCTTAGCCTACTCAAACGTTTATCCAGAGTGGCTTTAGGAAAGTTCTTACATATTTGGCAGTCTTCCTTGAGGTGGTTAAACCCCAGACAATACACACAGACGAGGTGAGGGTCGGCCTTAGCAAAGGCCTCCTTACACTCGGTACAGTGCTGAAACCCAGTGGGTCCGGTTTTCTTCTTGGGTTTCTCAGACATGCTGTCAACAAAAAAATCACCTTACACAGCAGTTAAGCCAGGTGATTACAAATCCAATGGTTCCAACCATGTCACGGGTCAGTTAAAAAAATCCTAAAATATCTGATTTATTTAGGAACTGATGAATACCAGAAAAAACACAAAATACAATACAGTAAACAAATAAGGAAGAAGGGCTTCGGTTCTGAACCGGACCGACTGGCAAAGAACCAAAAACAAACAATTTCTTATAAAAACACAGCAGTATAACCACTACCTACACTACCACTTACTGGTTCTGAGACAGAGGCAAGAATACTGAATCTTACTGGAACCATGGTTTGAAAAAAAACGACCGATCCGAACTAAACCGAACGGAAGCGCAGGAGAAATCTCCAGAGCGACTTCACAGTAAGGCGGAGTAAAGAATCTGACGGTTACACTTCAGAGTACCACAGACAAGAGGTTTGAAAACCGAGCTCAAGCTCAGCGTTCTATGCCTTTGCATAGAGTTGACCCTTTACTCTCCGAAGCAGTTCAAGTGCTGGGGCTAACTGTATATAGTCAGAATACAGCAAGACTTCATGTTGTTTGAAGTGAGTTAAAGAGCCATAGCCTGCCTCTTCAGGGTGAACCAGAGTGAAGACCAGTTCTTGTCCAAGCTCCTACCCTGGTATCTCATGTGTATGCTGGACGGCTTAATAACCGTGGCCCCCAGCCCTTTGCTGATGTCTTGCTGCAAGGCCGGCAAAACCGAGTAAGCATTTATTGTTACAAGTGCAAAAAAGATGGTCATGTCAGGAGGGAATGTCGACGATCATGAGAGGACCCAACCCGAGTAAGAGACAGACTGCTGGAAGAAAAACACCAGAAACAGGGAAACTCCTGTGAGGCCCATTAAGGGAGCATACTGGGGCCCCGGCCAAGTCCAGCTCCACTGTGTTTGTATCCAAAACCACAACTAAAGTACTAGAGCCTGTACTGACTGATCTTGACAAACTTGGGAGGTAGTACAGTACAGTACAGTGGTTTAAGGTTCTGAGCTGCAAATCTGGAGACCTGGGTTTGAATCCCACAACCCTCACTTGCATAATATGTGACCCTGAGCAAGTCACTTAACTTCCCTGTGCTCCTAGGTTGCACCTGTAAATAAGCTTTCAGCTTAGTGTGCCACTCCTGGTTAAACAATTGGAAAAAAAAATGAACGAAGAGTTCACCCATGCTGTATTAGACAGTGGCTCACAAGTAACTGTCATCTTTAAAAATTGGTATGACCAGCACTTGTCTCATCTTGCTTTATGGCCATTGGAAGGTTTAAACATATGGGATCTTAGTGATAAGTCCTACCCATTTCTAGGCTACATTACAGTATGGATTGCTTCCTCTCCAATGTAATTGGAGTAGGGGACATGGTCAAAACTTTGACTTCAGTGTGTCCTGAGTCGGGGATGTACGATGGAGTACCCCTACTTATTGGCACTAATGCTTATATGTTTGGACGCCTGGCACAGCTCTGCCAAGAGAGGTGAAACAGAAAGGAAAAGCTGTATCTGTACATGCAGTGGTGAGAAAGGCCTATCAGAGACAAGCACAGACTCCACCTGAAACCCAAGATGATCCTGTGGACATAGTTTGGCTCTGAAATGCTGAAGAAATTGTGCTGCCCCTAACACTGAGCACAACATAAGTGGTGTGGTACGCCTAAAGAAAGATGTAAAGAATCAAATTCTGATGCTTGATGCCCCTGAAGAGCATGCACTGCCTGCAGGACTGTTGGTAAAGCCAAGTGTATTGCTAGTGACAGCTCATGCTTATGTCAAGCGAGTTACCATCCAAGTGAAGAATGTAACCGATAGAGATGTTGTTGTCAGAAAAGGACGCACTCTGGCACACGTGTACTGTACAGACACGGCAGTGCAATCTACTCCCACCAGAGTGGAAGCCCATTCCAATATTGATCCATACTTGTTTGATTTCAGTGACTCTTCTATTCAGGAGGAATGGAAGACCTGTATCTGCCAAGAACTATCGGCAAGAACAAAGGAGTTCTTGCTGCATGAGTGGGATGTAGGGCACGTAACCAGAGAAGAACACCACATCAAACTTAATGAAGAAAGCCCTTTTCAGGAGAGGTCCCACAGGTTGGCACCTGCAGACATTGATGACAGGAGCAGACACCTCCAAGAGTTACTGGCTGCTGGCATCATCCAAGTGTCTAGGCGCCCTTATGCTTTGCCAATTCTGATAGTGAGCAAAAAGAATGGAGCTGTGCACATGTGTGTGGATTACAGGAACCTCAACAAATAAACAATTCCTGATCAGTATACCATGCCCAGAATTCAAGATGTTCTAGAGTGCTTTAATGGAAGCAAGTGGTTCTCTGTATTAGATCTGAGAAGTGGATATTACCAAATACCTATGCCCCCAAAGACAGAGAGAAAACAGCAACAGTCCTCTTGGTTTTTATGAGTTTCTAAGGATGCCTCAAGGTACTTCTGGTGCCCCTGCCACCTGTCAGTGCCTCATGGAAATAGCTATTGGAGACATGCATTTTTTAGTGTTTAGTACACCTGGACGACAACATTATGTTTGGGAAAACCCTGGAGAAGCATGAGACCAGATTATAGTATATGGTTACCCTTTGTTATGTATAACAATCACCCTGCTCAAAATCTTTGTTAAGCACATTCTAAACCGTTATGTGCATTCTAAAGTGTTGTTATGTGCATTCCGAACAGTTGTTATGCACAGTTCAAAGGTCACACAATTTCTCATTTATTCTGCACCCAACTACTTACTAACCACCCAGTGCCCAAAGTCATACCTTTTAATTTTCAAAAGTCTGGAAATTTGGTTTTGATATATGAGAAGAACAAAGAAATGGCAAGGTTTTTTGTTTTCACATCAGTGGGGGTCTGTCATTCTAGTGTAAAACCAAATGCTATAAAAAATAAAATATGGTCAACCACACACAGCTCGGCATGTGTTTCCATCTCAGGGTTCAGATGACAGCATGGACCTCTCAAGCTTCACTCTCGAGGTTCATATGCTGTCATCTCAACCCCTTGATGGAAACACAGCCTTGTTGTGTATGGTTGCCCATACATTATTCTCTATGTTGAAAGTGTTAGATCGCCTGGAAGAGTTTGGACTCGAGCTTTCCATTGATAAATGTTATTTTTTCCAGACCTCTGTTAAGAATGTAGGACACATATCATTAGCTCAAGGCATACAGACTGATCCCAGCAAAGTTGAGGCATTATCCACCTAGCCCAGACCGCAGAATCTGAAGGATTTAGTTTTTATTGGATTACTGTGGCTATTACAGAAGATTTGTCATAGATTACACTCAAGTGGTGAGACCCCTCTTAAATTTGCTGTAAGGCTACCCACTAACCAATAAAAGCAAGAAAACAACAGCATCTGATGTCACCACTGAACCTAAACAGTATTTCAATCCCTCTGAACCTTTTGGCCACAGGTGGATCAAAGACTGTGACAAAGCGTTCGATGAAATAGTTTACCACCTAACTCATGCACCCATTCTAGTGTATGCAGATCCCTAAAAGCTCTATAATCTGCATACAGATGCCAGCTTCAGTGGTCTCAGGGCAGTCCTTTAACAAAGTTACCCAGAGGGTCTGTGACTGGTTGCCTTTGCAAGCCGAAGCCTAAACAGTGGCAAAAAGAAATATCTGGTGCACAGGAAAAAGTTACTCACCATAGTAATCTTGTTTCATCAAAGGGATCACTCATTATGATTAAACTGATGCAGTCAGACTCTTGTGTTGAACTGCCCGGAGAGATATAACTATATGCAAATGATGGAACTCTCAATTGGCTTATGCCAATTTCAAACTGCTGCCCTAGCAATTGCTGCACTCTGAGTGCTTAGATTTTTACGTAGCCTAACTGGGTATAAGACCCACTAGTTAAAACTAAAAACTTTATCAAATAATTTTTGTCCTCTCAGGTCAAAACATCTTTAAGAAACAAACCTAAAACAAACCTGAGACCACAAGGAAACCAACTGGCTAAACAAAAGTGAGTCTCTAATCTAACCTATATAGAAAAACTCCCTAACACAGGGATGGAGAACAACCTTCACAGTTTCTAGTAGGGGTGGCAGGGTGGGTGCTTTAATCATAATGAGTGATTCCTTTGAAGAAACAAGATTACTATGGTGAGTAATTTTTTTCTTCTAACCCCAGGAATCACTCATTATGATTAAACTGATGCATACTACCAAGCAGCACTTTTGGAGGTTGGGCAGAGAATTGGAAAGGCTATGCCTGGAGTTCGATGGCCAAGCAGCCAGCCATTCCCCCTTCCTGAGCTATATAAGCAGTTCTTCTGAGCCTCATTTGTAAAGCACTTTTTCTTTGCAGCCGAAGGCTCTGTTGGTTTGTCTTCTGAGCTGGTTGAGGCCTACCGCCCCACCCCCACCTGCTGCTCCTGCTTGTTTGCTGGATTTCTGTGTTTTTTTCCTGCTTTTGGTTTGTATTTTGCCTTTGGATGCACGTGCTTCTGTCTTTGTTCCCTGTTTTCTGTGTTTGTGTGTCTTTGGTTTTGTTTTTTGGGGGGCTTTGTTTCTAAGCTCCTGGCATACTGCTACTCCAGCGCTCATACTACTTGCTTTCAGTTACTCACAACTCGAATTGCTTTCAGTTACAACACTCAAATTCCTTGAAATGCAACTACAATCATTATCTGTGTGTTCATCTCAGCCATAGCTGCTTTCCATGTTGCATACTTAATTGCTTTCACCTGATTCTGGCTCACACTGAATCCTGGCTATACAGCTCAATCATGCTCAACTCATTCTTCCTGCCTCATTGCTACAGTTCATTGCACTGCCTGTGACAGCTGCTTTGAGAGTATTGTGCCTCCTTTATTTTATGTTTATTGCAGTTTGCAGCTCAGTGTATTCAATACAGATTCTGCTTCTATGTTTGTACACCTGCTTCAAGCTCTGAACCTTGCTATGCAGTTCAGTCCTGTTATTCCCTTTATACACTGCTGTTCTACTCTTAGGTTAGCTAAAGCTACTGTTGGGGCTATTAACTAGCTTCAATATCTGCATGTGGCTCTTGGCCCTTCCATCGCTTCCTTAGTTGTCCTACAGCAGGGATTGGGAGGTGTTTGGGGGGTCGTGACCCATGTGGCTAATTGTTTCTGTTTTAAATCCCGTCTTCACCACTGAAAATACTCTGCATTTGTAACCTTGATTTGGCTTTGCAATGGTTGGCTGGCTTGCCCCACTATTCAGTGCTGTTTCATTGCTACTATGTTATGCAGACCTATGTGCAGGTCCACCTATTACTATTCTGTTACTGACCTACGTGCAAGTCCACACTTGCTTATGCAATCGTTGCTCATTGCTTATGCAAACCATTGCTTCATGCCTATTGCCATCCACTCGGCTTCAGCCTCTGGGATTCTGCTGCACTCAATTCTGCATTCGACCTTGCAAGGTCTCAGCACTCAATGCTCATTATGATCTCAGCATGTCGTACTCATTTAGCTCACCAGCTTTTCAGCTCTCAAACAATTTCTGGGGCATGCCAGCCATTTTATTCTGGTGCAGGGTTCCTGCAGTCGACGGTCTCACTCTGCATTTAGTCCGCATCTTGAGCATGTCCAACTTGGGGTGGGATCCTTCTCACCTGGCCTATAGCTGGGAATGTCCTTGCCCCGGGCTTGGCTTTAGCTGCCTGCTACGTGACAGCAGCTCTTGATGTAGAATTTAAGACTAGCAGTGAAGGGTGGTTATGACAATCTCCTTTGGCTCTAGTGTTCCACTATAACAGTTAGCCATTGACCTTAGTGGTTTCTCTAGCAAGGCACCTTCACTGCATTCTCCACCCGACTGCCTCTGGTTCACCTGGTTTTAGTTTAGTGCGGGTAGGCCAGGTGAGTGCCTCAGCAGTCGTTGGTCTCCTTCTCCACCTTGGTTGCACGTATTGTTGCAGAGTTTTCTTGCAACCTTCTATGGCGTTCATGCTAGAGGGTTTGAGTGAGAGCCTTTCTCCAAATTGGAATATTTTCCACCTCCCTTTCATTGGGTTTTCCAAATTGCAGCTGCAGAGCCATCACTAAATAAACTATCCCAAGCCTGGAGGGAAGGTGACCTAGGCCTTGGATCCCCAGAGATTTCCTCCTCATAGGGTTTTTTCTCTCCTCCATTGCCTCAGGTCATTACTGTTAGTTAGCATAGTAGTGTCCCCTAGTTTTTTTTAGGTAGGTTCCGCTGTTGGATGGAGGTGGAGGATGTCCTGCTGTTCTCTCTCTCCTTAGAGGATCTCCTCATTCTCAATGCAAACCATCAGTATCATGCTACGCAAGCCTGGGCATTTCATTACCTTATCAAACTGAGCATCTTATTACATTATCAAACTGCCTATGCTTCTCTACTACTACGTTACAGTTACTGCTCCTACGTCACAGTTGCTGCTTGCTCATAGCTTTGTGTCATCTCCTTCTTTGAGATATGATTGTACTACATTTCTTTTGGGGATTCCTAAGGTACCTTTAGCCACAGGAATCATCCCATGGCACCTCTAGGGGTGGAACCCTCTCTGAGGGTTCCTTGCCTTTTGTACCCCTACAAGGTGGTAATTCCTCTGGAATAGAGAGAGTGCAAACAGCCAAAACCAAACTAACACAGTTGCACAAGCATAATACTATACTGGCTGTGCAGGACATTGAATTGGAAAGGCTATGCCTGGAGTTTGATGGCCAAGCAGCCAGTCACTCCCCCTTCCTGAACTATATAAGCAGTTCCTCTCAGCCTCATTGTGAAGCACTTTTCCTTTTCCCCACCATCCTCCCCTCCTCCTCCAGTGGCAGCACTCTCTTCTTAGGGGGATTTCTAAGGTACCTTTAGCCACGGGAATTGTTCTGTGGCACCTGTAGCGGTGGAACCATCTCCAAGGATTCCTTGCCTTTTGTACCCCTACAGGGTGGTAATTCCTCTGTAATAGAGAGTGTGAATGGGCAAAATGAAAAAAATTACTCACCTTAGTAATTGTGTTTCTTCTAATGGAGTCTTGCTGTATTCTGACAATCTGCAGTTAGCTCCAGCCTTTAAACTGCCCTGGAGAGTACAGGGTTAATTTTCTATGCTGTGCATAGAACGTTGAGCTCAAGCTCAGTTGAGGTCTCTGTCTGCAGCCCTTTGAAACCCAACTGTCAGATTCTTATGAGCAAAAACTCACTAACTATACTATGCTGAAATTATACAATTTTTCACTAGCCAACTGACAACAGAAAGTTTTGGATTCCCAAAGGAAGACTCAAGTCAGGAAACCCAAAACTAAAAAACAATCTAAAATAAGGATAATAACACAAAAACACCCAAATAAAGAGGAAAGTGTGCAAGAAGCATCCCTGGGGTGTAGCACTGCACCTGCCCACCCACTTCCCAAAAACCAGGTTCGGAGAGGGGAGGTGGGGGGAAGGTCAGAATACAGCAAGACTCCATTAGAAGAAAATAAATTACTAAGGTGAGTAATTTTTTCTTCAAACAACATGAAGTCTTGCTGTATTCTGACAATCTGCAGACTACCAAGCAGTACCTCCATGGAGGAGGGAGATAACCTACTTTGGGAATAGGCTCTGAAGTACTGCTGTGCTAAACCGAGCATCACTCCTAGCCTGGATATCCAGAGAGTAATGCTTGGTGAAGGTATGGACTGTTTTCCAGGTGGCTGCTTGACAACTTTCTAACAGAGGGATTTCCCTGGCAGCAGCCAGGGAAGCAGCTGTACCTCTTGTAGAGTGAGCCCTCAGGCCTGAGGGTGGAATCTTTCCCAGTTTCTCATAGCAGAATTGTATACAAGACACAATCCACCTGGCAATAGCTCTCTTGGTGGCAGGTTTGCCCTTTCACACTTTCCCATAAGTGAGGAACAACTGGAGGGAGTCAAACCTGTGACCCTTGGTATGCTCTATGTAGTAGCTAAGGGCTCTTTTAACATCTAAACTGTGTAGTCTCCTCTCTCCTGAGGAAGAATGATCAGTGAAGAAAACAGGAAAAGACAGACTGATTCAAGTGGAAGTCTGAAACCACTTTGGGCAAGAACCTCCTATTGGTTCTAAGGACCACTTTATCTCTATGAAAGGAGATAAAATCAGGTTCCACTGACAGGGCTTGCAATTCACTGATATGTCTGGCAGAGGTAATGGCTACCAAAATACAGTTTTCCAAGTCAAGTACTTAAGCTCTGCTGAGGACATAGGCTCAAAGGAGGTTGCATAAGTTGAGCAATGCAAACATTTAAGTCCCAGGCAGGGCAGGATCCTAAAGGGAGGATTGGTATGAAGCAATCCCTTGAAAAGGTTGCAGAACACAGGATGAGATGATAGTGAGGAAGACTTCCCAATGACAGAAAAGCAGAAACAGCTGACAAGTGTACCTTGAGAGTAGCTGGTCTGATGCCTAGGCCATTAAGATGGACCATATAATCCAGAACTATAGGCAATTCAGCAGTGTCTGGGGAAATATGCTTCTTGGAACACCAAATGCTGAATCTTTTCCATTTGGAGTTATAAGTCTTTCTGGTGGAGGGCTTTCGAGAAGCTTTAAGAATATCCAGAACCCCCTGAGACAGATGCAAATCTGCATACTCTAACTCTTCAAGAGTCATGCCTTGAGATTGAGAGACTGAAGATTGGGGTACCAAATCCTCCCACGAGAGGAGGTTAACAGATTGTAATTCCTGGGAAGAGACAGGGGAAGATGGACTGCTAGAGACAGCAACAGGGGGTACCAAGGTTGTCTGGCCCAGTCTGGAGCAATCAGAATCACTTTGCAAGGTTCTGACCTTATCTTGACTAGAACTTTGAACAGCAAAGGAAAGGGAGGGAAGGCATACAGAAATTTCCCTTCCCAGCTCAAAATCAGAGCATCCAGAGGGACTGAACCCAGGACTGGGGGTCTGCAACAAAACAGAGGAAGTTGATGATTGTCTGGGGCTGCAAAGAGATCTATCTCTGGAGTGCCCAACTTGAAAAAAATCACTTTCAATACTAGGGGGTCCAGGGACCATTCTTGATGGCCCTGGGAGGTCCTGCTCAGTGCATCTGCTAGCACAGTATCCTTTCCTGGAAGGTGGACTGCTATCAGAGAGGTCTGCAGGGAATAAGCCAGGGACCACAATGTCATGGCCTCTGTGCACAAGGCCATAGACTGAGAGCCTCCCTGCTTGTTGATGTACCACATGGTGGTGGTGGTGTTGTCTGTTCTGACTTGAACCACCTTGTTCTGTACAGACTGAGAGAAAGCTTGCAGGGCCAGAAAAACTGCCCTGAGTTCCAGGAGATTGATATGAATAAGGGACTCCTGAGGAGACCACAGTCCCTGGGCTGTGAGAGCCCCCAAATGAGCCCCCCACCCCAAAAGGAAAGCATCCGTGTTAAGAACCATCAAATAAGACTGAGTGACAAATGCAACCCCTTGCCTTAAATTGTCCTGATCATGCCACCATTGAAGAGCTTGGATCAGTGTCCAAGTCACTGGAATCAGCCTGGTAAGAGGGTCCTTCTTTTGGGACCAAAAGGCCCTCAGATGAAACTGAATGTCCCTCATCTGGAACCTTGCCCCTTGTACCACTGCTGTAGAAGCTGCCATGTGGCCCAAGAGCTGAAGGAAGTGCTTTGCTGGTCGGGACACCTGAAGGCTGAAGGAAGAAGCCAGTTCTATAAGAACTCTTGCCCTTTCCAGGGAAAGAAAGGCTCTTGCTTTGACAGTATCTAGCTCTGCCCTTATAAAGGTAAGAAGCTGCACTTGTTCAAGGACTGACTTGGGGAGGTTGAGAAGAAACCCCAGGGAAAAGAGCACTTGCTGGGTCACTTGCAGCTGACTTGGCTTGGATTGGAGACTGACCCACTATGAGCCAGTCGTCCAGATATGGAAAAATGGAAATCTTCTGCCTTCTTAAAAAGGCCACTACTACTGACAGGCACTTTGTAAAAACCCTTGGAGCTGATGTTAGGCCAAAGGGCATTGCTTTGAACTGGTAATGGCCTGAGGGCAACTTGAACCTGAGATACTTTCTGTGGGAGCACCTGATGGGGATGTGAAAGTAGGCATCTTTGAGGTCCAGGGAGGCTAGCCAGTCCCCTGGCCTTAGAAAGGGAAGAATTATTCCCAGAGTCAACATCTTTAACCTTGGTTTTAAAAGATGTTTGTTCAAGTATCTTAGATCTAGGATGGGTCGCCACTCTAGTGTCTTTTATGGCGTAAGGAAGTACCTGGAGTACAGACCTTTGCCCCAGTGTAGGGAAAGAACTCTCTCTATGGCTTCTAAGGCCAGAAGAGATGAAACCTCTGCCTCTAGGGTAAGGGTTTCGGATAGACTTGCAGGTGGAAAAGATCTGGTTCTCATTTTTGGAAATTTTTGAAGCTGAGAACAAGTCCCTGGCTTACTACTTCCAGGACCCACTTGTCTGAAGTAACAGACACCCAGTCCTGGATGAAGTAAGCCAGCCTTCCCCCTACAGGGATAGGAGAGTCGACCCGGGCAGACCCATCAGGTTGTCTGCTTGGCAGGGGCCTTAGGCTGAGGAGTGGATGCAGCCCTGCTCATCCCCCTTCTGCCTCTCCCTCTGAAGAACCCCCTCTGTGAAAAGGGAGAAGAGGCCTGTGCTTGGTAGAAAGGCAGATGAAAAGGCCTGCCCCTGCCCCTAGAATGCTGCCTTTAAGGAGTTGCCTGCCTCTCCTTGGCCTGTGCACTCCTATAAGTGGCCCTATATTCCTCCATCTTCTTCATGCAATTCTCTGTCTGCTCCCCAAACAGAGAATTATCTTCCACAAGGAAATCCATGGCCTTAGCCTGGGTGTCCTGTGAGAGGCTAGTACATCTGAGCCAAGCCATTCTCTGACGAGCCACAGATGTAGCCATGACTCCTGATGACACATCATTGGAGTCCACAGCAGCATGGAACTGTACCTTAGATGCCTGAATCCCATCCACAGCCATCTCCTCCAGCTCCTTGGCCAACTGGGTGGAGGCCTGTTTAGCCAGTGCCAGTACAGTGTCCCACCTGGACTTTTGGTACCTGGTTGTATAGGCCATATAATTAGCCTGCCTGAGTCCCAAAGAGGATGCCATGTATTGCTTCTTTGCCAAGGCATCCATCCTCCTGGAGTCTTTGTCTGGGGGGTGTGAAGTCAAGGGAACATTAGCCCTGTCACAGGCTACAGCCTGCACAAACCCAACATGGCTGCATTGCTGGTAAAAAAACACCATGTCTGAGCCAGATAAAGTGTACTTCTTATCCATTCTTCTATCAACAGGAGGTACAGAATTAGGAGACTTTAACATTTTTTGTGTCTGTTTCCCAAATGATTTGTGCAAGGGAATAGACAGCCTCCTGGACTCTGGGATGTCCATCATCTCTACAAAATCAGGCTCCTCTTGATCCTCTGTAGCATCCTCCATAGGGAGCTGAAGAGTTTCAGCCACTTTCCTGTAAAACAAATAGTGGGAAGGGGACTCAGAGAGCCTAGGAGGGGAAACACCAGAAGGTCTGTCTGGAGAGATGTCCGGTTCAATGGGCACATCCAGACTTTCTGCTCCATCATAGTCATCATCTTGTTCATAATCCCCCTCCTCCTCAAATTCTGGTTCATAAAAATCTTCAGGGGCATGTTCCTGAACCAGTGGAACCGACGGAACCAAGCCCCTAGCCAACAGAGCCAGATCGGACAGAACCGGGCGAAGCGATTCAACAATCCGAATCACTCGGGTAATCTCATCAGCGGTCGGAACATGAACCTCTGGATCTGAACTGGCTGATATGTCTTTCCTTTTCCTTTTTGTGGGACCCGATCCCTCAGGATCAGCTCTCCTCTTACCCCAAGAAGTATCGCCCTGGTCAGAGGGCACTCCTTCAGGTTCAGTCGGAACCGAACCGGGCTGGCCATCCGGGTCAGCGGAATTCTCTGCCTCCTTTTCCCTAAGTCTACCTAATCTCTTTTCCAGGGTAGACTTAGGAAATTTTGTACAAATTTGGCAGTCCATATCGAGGTGTTCAAACCCCAGACAATAAACACAGGTGGTGTGGGGACTGGCCTTAGCAAAGACTTCCCCATGCTCACTGAAGTGTTGAAACCCAGTGGGCCTGGTTTTTTTCTTGGGTTTCTCAGACATGGTCAACCTAACCAAACTTACCCCTTTTTTGGCAACCGGCAGGCAAGACTCCCTTATCGGTTCCTAACTATGTCACAGGTATTGGGAAAAAAACGTTTAAAACACATTTTTTTAGAACCGATAAGGACCGGTAACCACACACTAAAGCAAATGAAGAGAATTCAACATACAGGATTGGTTTAGCCAAACCGATCGAAAAAGCTTACAATTTCCACAAAGTAAATCAGAAAACTATCTAGTACTCACGGTACCGCAGACAGAGGCTGAACCGACTGTGCAGAATAATTTTGGCTTAAAACCGTCACTTTAACCGACACTTTAACTGACTTTTGAACCGAGCAGAAGGAGAAATCTATGGAGCGACTGTTCAGAGAGGTGGAGTAAAGAATCTGACGGTTGGGTTTCAAAGGGCTGCAGACAGAGACCTCAACCGAGCTCGAGCTCAGCGTTCTATGCACTGCATAGAAAATGAACCCTGTACTCTCCAGGGCAGTTTAAAGACTGGAGCTAACTGCAGATTGTCAGAATACAGCAAGACATCATGTTGTTTGAACAAACTAACACAGTTGCACAAGCATAACACTATACTGGCTGTGCAGGACATTGAACTTATTTTGAAAACAGGTTCTGCAGCACTGCTGTACCAAACCTGGCATCACTTCTGGATTGTAAATCCAGTCTGTAATGCTTTGTGAAGGTGTGTACTGTTTTCCATGTAGTTGCTTTGCAGATTTTCAGTAGTGGAATTTCTCTTGAAGCTGCCACTGAAGCAGCTGTGTCCCTAGTAGTGTGTGCCTCAGGCCCTGGGGCACCTGTTTATCCACTTTACTATAACAAAACTGTATACAAGCTACTATCCAGTGAGGAATTGTACATTTTGTGGCAGCTCTGCCCTTACCTAAGTCACCATAGGTGAGAAAGAGCTGTGTTTGACTTAATCTGTAAGACTCGGTTCTATCAATATAGTGGCTAGGTGCCCTTTTTGACATCAAGGGAGTGAAGCCTCCTTTCTGGAGAACTGGAGTTCTCTGTATAAAAAACAGGTAAAGTGATGGACTGATTTAAGTGGAAATCAGATACCACTTTGGGAAGGAATTTTCTATTGGTCCTGAGGACCACTTTATTCCTGTGAAAAAAAATGTAGTCCACATCTGTGCACAGGGCTTGTAACTCACTGATCCTTCTGGCTGAAGTAATAGCAACCAGAAACACAGTTTTCCAAGTGATATACTTCAAATCTGCAGTTGCCATAGGTTTGAATGGTGCATCCATGAACTTGGCAATGCAAATATTTAGATTCCAGACCGGTTAGTTCCCTCAGGGGAGGGTAGAGAAGGTTGAGGCCTTTAAAGTACTTCCTAAAGACTGGATGAAATGCCATGGATCTCTCTTTACCAGCTGACATGTAAGCTGAAACTGAAGCCAAGTGAACCCTGAGGGTCGAAGGCTTAAGGCCTAAGGAATGAAGGTGTGTCAGGTCATCTAGGAGAATAGCCAAGTCAGCCCTGGAGGGGGTCGGTACCCATACCTGCACACCATATAGAGATTCTCTTCCACTTAGAAGAATATTTTTTCTTAGTGGAAGGTTTCCTAGAACCCCTAAGCACTGTCAGTAACTGTTCTGACAGTTTAAGGTTAGCAAATTCTAAGTCCTCAAGAGCCAGGCCTTGAGCTTCAGTGATCTGAGGTTGGAGTACAGGATTCTGCCCTGAGAGTAGGTCAGCAGGTTGCACCTCCTGGGCAAGTGAATTGGGGGAACTACTGATAGAGTCAACAGAAGCAAGTACCAGTGTTGTCGCGCCCAATCTGGTGCCACCAGTATCATTGTTACTGGTTGGGATCTCAATTTCAGCAGGGTCCTGAATATCGTTGGAAAAGGAGGGAAGGCATATAGAAACTTCCCTGTCCAGTCCAGGGCCATCACATCTAGTGGAATTGTGCCCCTGAGAGGGGGCCTACAGCAGTACATTGGTAACTGGTGATTCTCTACAGAGGCAAAAAGATCCATCTCTGGAGTGCCCAACCTACTGAAAATTGTACTGAGTATCTGGGGATTCAAGCACCACTAATGGTGGTCCTGACTTATCCTACTGAGGGAATCTGCCAGTACATTGTCCTTCCCTGGAAGGTGTATGGCTGATAAGGATACTTTCATGGAGTATGCCAAGGACCACAGCCTCATTGCTTCTGTGCACAGTGGGCTGACCTGGTTCCTCCCTGTTTGCTTGATGTAGTACATAGTTGTGATGTTGTCTGTTCTGACCTACACCACCTTGTTTTGAAGA
Source organism: Neoceratodus forsteri (assembly GCA_016271365.2). Classification (NCBI taxonomy): domain Eukaryota; kingdom Metazoa; phylum Chordata; order Ceratodontiformes; family Ceratodontidae; genus Neoceratodus; species Neoceratodus forsteri. Next base: position 429,879,212 of record CM028138.1, read on the forward strand.
TATTGGGTGAATGCCTGTAGAGCTAAGAAAACTGCCCTGAGCTTCAGCAGATTTATGTGCAATAGAGACTCTTGGGGAAACCATATGCCACTTGCTGTGTGGTCCAACATGTGTGCTGTCCACCTAAAAGGAAAGCATCTGTTGTGAGAATTAAGGAAGGCTGTTCCTTTAGAAGAGGTACACCTACCCAAAGGCTGTGCTCATCCAGCCACCACTGTAGTGCCTGTAATAGGCTGTGTGTGACTGGAACCAGTTTGGACAGCGAGTCTGTCCTTTGTGACCAGTAATGTCTCAGGTGAAACTGGATGTCTCTCATTTGAAATCTGGAACCTAGCACCACTGTGGTTGCAGCTGCCATGTGACCCAGCAGCTTGAGGAATTCTCTGGCTGGTTTGAGTTTTCCTGGCACAAATGATTTTGCAATCTGCAGAATGTTATTTACCCTGTCCTGTGGCAGAAAAACTCTGCCTAGGCTGGTATCCAGTTCTGCTCCAATGAACTCCTGTACTTGGACTGGTATTTGCTGAGACTTCTGCTCATTTATTAGAAAACCCAGGGATTCCAGAGCAGATTTTGCTAGTACTAGGGAGTGCTCTGCATGCTGCAGAGATTGCCCCACTACTAACCAGTTGTCTAAATAGGGAAAGACTGTTACCCCCTGTTTTCTCAAAAACTCTACCACTATGGCCAGACACTTTGTTAAGACCCTTGGTGCAGAAGTTAGGCCAAATGGAAGTGCTGCAAACTGAAAGTGGCCTGAGGCCAGTCTGAATCTCAAGTACTTTCTGTGAGATGGTCTGATAGGGATGTAAAAGTAAGCATCCCTTAGGCCTAGGGAGGCTAGCCAGGCTCCCTTTTGCAATGTAGGAATGATTATTGAAAAAGTGACCATTTTGAATTTTGGCTTCAAAATGTGCCCATTTAGCATTCTTAGATCCAGAATAGGTTGTCAATCTCCATTTTTCTTCCTTGTGAGGAAGTATCTGGAGTAAAAGCCTTTGCCTCTTTGGTTTAGCGTCACTGTCTCCACTGCTTTCATTGCCAGTAGATGTTTTTACCTCTGCTTACAGTAAGATTCTGTCTGCAGATGTAAATGGTGTAAATGTTCTTGTTCTCAGCTTGGTCCGAAGCTGAATGCCAGACCCTGGCTCACTACTTCCAGGACCCACTTGTTTGTGGTGATGGTATGCTAAGCCTGGAGGTAGTGAGCCAGTCTGCCACCCACTGGTGGTTCTACAGTATGGGATGTGACCTGTGCCAGACCGTCAGGGGTTCTGTGTGGACTGTGCCTGAGTCTGAGGGAGGGAGAAGCTCTTCTCATAGCTCTCCTGCCCCTTCTTCTGAAATAGCCTCTAGGCCACTGTTGCGACTGAGAGGCCTGCACCTGGAAAAAAGGTCTGAGATAAATCCGCTACCCCTGCCTCCCCTAGAATGGGGCCTATAGGAAGTAGAAGGTCTGTCCTTTGAATTACTTTGATAGGTAGATTTGTATTCCTCTATCTTTTTCATATAGGCCTCAGTTTTATCACCAAACAATGAATTATTTTCAATAGGGAAATCCTTTGCTGTGGCCAGGGTATCTGCAGTGAGGTTGGTGGCTCTAAGCCATGCAAATCTTGATGGTAGTTCTGCCAATTAACCAACAGAGGTAGTTAATTACAGGGCAGATTGGCTATAAAAAAGGAATACCTCATAGCATTATTCATCCCCTGAGGAAGACCATACACGTGGTCGAAGCGCTGGGATTTAGTGTTTGTGTTGGATGCACTTATTTTGGCTTTAAAATGAAAAATATGGAGCAGAAAGTGTCATTTGTGGATTCAGACATCATACAATAAAAGTTCACAGTGTTGTGAAAAGAAATAGAAGGTTGGTGTTTGTTTGAAATTTTACTGGCACGCGAGTGCAGAGTGCGTTTGGATTATTGGTTGATTTTGGAAGGGGCTAGCAACCCCATACTCTGCACCAAAGTTCGTTTGAGCACATGTCTAAGGAGAGTTCTGGACCAGTTAATGCCATTAGCCTGGCTGCAGTGTCATTGGCATCCACTGCCATAAGGAACTGGTATCTAGTGGCATCAAGTGCAGCCCTTGCTGTGTCTTGCAGGTCCACTGCCACTTCACCTGGCACCTTGTCAGCCAGAGCTAACATTGTATTCCAGAGTGCCTTCTGATACTGCATTCCATATGCCATGTAGTTGGCTTGCCTAACTATTAAAGAGGCAGCCATGTAGCCCTTCTTTCCCATGCATCCATTTTTTGTGAATCTTTATTTGGAAGATGGTTAGCCAGGGGTATCCTGACCTTGTTGCAGGCAGCAACCTGAACCACCCCATTAGGATCAGGATGATCAAACAAAAAATTAGCTGTGGATCTGTCTAGCTGATACTCTGTCAACTTTTTTCTCTCTACCTTGGGAATAGACATTGGGGTTTGGAATATCTGCAATGCTACCTTTTTCAGGGACTTATGCATTGGAAGCAGAAGGCATTTTGTAGGGGTTAGACCCATCATATCAAGGAACTCTGCTTCCTCCACATCCTCTTCAGTTTCCTGAAGAGGAAGATTAAGGGTCTCTACCATGCTTTTTACAAAAGCATAGCAAGAGGAGTACTCTTCTGAACCCCTAGGAGGAGATCCAAACTCTTGATCCGGGGAAACCTCAGGATCTATCAGTTTCCCTTGAAAATCCTCCTTATCCTCCTCATCATAAACAACTTGAGGTTCCTGAGGGGCAGGAACTGATGCAGCTCATGTCGGAACCAGGACTGCAATCTGCAGGGCTTGTAAGACCTGTAAGGCCTTAGCAATGTCCTCAGCTGAGGGCATATTATGTTTGTTTGCTGGGAGCTCCTTAGCCATCTTGGCCGGAGGTGCAGTGACATGCTTTTCTTTGCATTTTTTCTTTAGTGGGACAGACTCAGCAACTGCCTCCACAGCCCTTTTTGACTTACATTGTTCAGATTTATCTGAACTCTTGTCAGTGTCCTTAGCTTTGCCTCCATCCTTTTTAGGAATAGAGGTAGATGCACTACTATCAGTAGCAGAAGCAGAAGCCATCTCCTCTAACTTTTTAGTCCTTTTTCTTAACATTTTAGGACAAAAACTCTTGCAAATCTCACAATTAGCAAAAATATGACTGGTACCTAAATAGGAAATACAAAGGAAATATCTGTCTGCTTTACTATAATCCAGTGGGTCCTGTGCATTTTTTAGGCTTGCCTAAATGGACCTCTGACATTAACTAAGACAATAAAAAGCAATTGCAAAACTTTTAATATTACCTCGGAACCAGAGGTTTTAAATTGAAACAACCACTAATGGTTCCTGGAACCAAGTGCTACTCATTTCCCTAAAAGAAAAGGAACCGAAAATTACTTTAACTGATTCCATCCTGTGCAGCCATGTTGGAGTTGGATTCAGCAATGGGTGGTTCTGATAACATATGGCACTACTGGAAGGAATGGTTTAAATTTAAATAAAAATAAAGCGATCAAAGGTACCAACCGCAAATACAAACTTTAGGTAATAAAGCTGAGGTAAACTGCGTCAAAAGATGCGGAAACCTCAGTTCCAAGGAACCATGAAGGAACCACAAATAACACAAAAAACTACTACAATTATCAAAAAACTAAATTTCTAAGGCAGCAATTTAAAATTAAACTTAAAATGAGCACTTATCTACACAGATAATTTATTCTGAAGACAGTTCGAGGAGAGCTCTCCAGGATGTCCTTACTAGGCAGGCGGAGTAAAGAATCTGAAGCACTCAGAGTCCAGCAGTTGCTAGGGCAGCAGTTTGAAACTGGCATCAGCCAATTAAGAGTTCCATCATTTGCATATAATTCCATCTCTCCGGGCAGTTCAATGCAGGAGGCTGACTGCCTCAGTTTAATCATAATGAGTGATTCCTGGGGTTAGAAATTAGAGTTTCTTGCTTTAAAATGGGCCATTGTTGACCTATTTCATGAATATCTGTATGGGGCACACATTACTGTGAGACCTGCTAATATGCATTTAACATTTGTGCAGACTACAGCAAAGTGTGATGCTGTGGGTCATAGGTGGCTGTCAGCCCTGTCCACCTATGACTACTGTGTCGAATACTGGCCTGGTCTCAACCACACTGATGCACATGCTTTGTTCCAACACCCAGTGACACCTTCTGTTGACAACCAAGCCTGGGTATGAATCTCAGGACAAAAAGCATTATGTAAAAAGTTTCATACAGATTAGCAACCAGACACAGAAACTGTTCCTCATTTGGTGGATAGTATTGGCACTTCTGGTAACTGTCTTCTAATAGCCTACTGCAATTTGGTTACCTTGGACTTAAGATCATTGCCTCAGCTGTCTAGTCAAGACTTGTAAAAAGAGCAAAAACTAGATCCGAACATCTGTGACATACTCAGTACCCTGCAGAGAGGGGGCGATGCTGATCACGTAACCACCCATGATCAAAATGCCAAGTTGTTACTAAAGGAGTGGTTGAAACTTCAACTTAAAGACAATTTACTGTACCGGGAAGTACAAGACCTGCAAGGAACCTCGCATGTACAGTTGGTATTACAGTGCAAGCCTGTTATAATGGACACATCTGTGCACACAACTTTTGTCCATTATATTCAGAGGAGGTGGAGCCTATAAGTTAGATGTGTCTGTTTGTGTGAGTGGAGACACAGAGTGGAGACACAGAATGAAGTAGAAGACTTGGTTTGCTGGCCAAGGCACCTAGCTTCACCTGAGCTCTTTCCTTCTAAGACTGCTTGAAAGGCAGAGTAGAGAAACTTACCAGAGCAAGGGAAAAGGATTAAGACTTAGTTTGGCTAAGCAGATTTACTGTGTGGTGGTGTTTTTATTTTTTACTCACAGGGATTGCTACTGTTTGTTGCTAACATTTCATTGCTTTATTTTTCTCTGATTCAAATTGTTGTTGCTGGTATACCTTCTTCTGCATTATTACAAGGTGTGCCTACAGGTGTGTGCTAACAGATTACTCCTGTAATCTTCTGATTCAAATTGTCTTTTACAAGGTATATCTTCTGTTACTGCTTTATTTTCTCTGGAGCAAAGTGTTTCTTACAGTGTATATCTTCTCTGAAATTATTACAGGTGGTGCTTTACAGGTTTTACAGTTTTATCTAACATTAGGATAAGCTTTCAGAGTTATTGCATTTGTTGTTGACTGATTGTTTCTGCTCTTACCTCCTTGTTATTTCGTCCAGTGGTTCTTCTTTTTAGGCAGGGAAGGGCCCAGCCACCACCCCATCCCCAACCACCCACTACACTCCTTTTATAGGGTACCACAGTTGTGACATTTCCTGTGGCAGAGCAGGAAGGAGGCGGATCAGTGGGGCCTCCACAAAGTGATCTCATTTACAGGGCACTAGTAATTTAACTTGTTATAACAAGTTAAACAAAAGCACAATTAAACCATTACTTGCATTTTTTTCCTTTTTTTTTTTCCTTCTAATTACTCTGACTAGGTTACAAACCCAGCAACTTATTTGGAATGGATTTCATTAACTGCAGATACTGTGGAACAATTTTCAGAAGGACAGTCTTACAGGATTTGGACACTGTCCTACATGCTGAGCCTTTGGAGATCTTAGGGCTCAGCTCCGACAGCATGGGCAGAGATTGCATGCCTCAGATTTCATATTGAAGAGGAAATACATTATAAGAACCACCCGCCATTTCCCCAGCATCCAACAGAAAAACCTCGACCGGAGGGTAGTTGGTCAGGAGGTTGGCAGGTGGTTAGAGAAAGCAAATCAGGTGCCCCATCACTCTCTGCTCTCAACACATCCTCCAAAACCATATAAACACTACAAACAGGTATCTGCCTCTATCTCTGAAATCAAATAAAGAGGCAGAAGACACTGCAGAACAGGACACTGTAGCACAGGAGCTAGCACAACAAAACTCACCCAAATCAGGAACCAAAACAAAACAAGCACAAAGGAAATCCAAAAACTTCTGATCATAGGAACTCCATGATTCGGGGAGTTGATACCCATCTCCACCAGGGTGATGGTCAGATGTCTCCCAGGTACATCAGCATGGAGAGACACTGACCGCATTACTAAAATTGTTCACAAAGCAGGAGAAAACATTGATGTCCTAGTACACATAGGGACTAATGATCTCGCCAACCGGTCAGTTGTGGAGACCAAGGAACACCTGACTAGGCTGGGTGACAAACTATCATCTATTTCGTCTGGCATCTCCTTCTCTGAGATCCTGCCAGTCTGGGAGAGGGGAGCAGATGGACGGAAGGTCAGAGAAGGGGAGATAGGGAAGCTAAACAAGTGGCTTAAGGGCTGGTGCCAGGAAAAAGGACACAGATTTGTAGGGAACTGGCAACAGTTCTGGGAGTGAAAGTTCTTTAAATTTGATGGACTGCATCTGACTAAAGAGTGAGTCAGTGCATTGGGGCAGAAGTTTGACGTCTTTGCAGAATATTTAAACTAGCAAATGGGGAGAAGGGTGCAGCACCCCATACGTCGAATGGGAAGAACACCCATCCCCCCTCAGCTAGTGGTCAAACAGGAATTCAGCATGTTTGCAGTTCATTTGCATCACCAGGTAAGAAAAAAGGTCCGTCTCCCCATACGACGCACAGGGGTAATGCCAAACTTCACCCAACAACTAACACACCAAAATCTGGCCAATGGAAAATCATGTACACAAATGCTCACAGCCTGGGAAATAAGATCCCAGACCTGCAGGCAATAATGTCAGAGGCTAAACTGGATATAGTAGCAATTAATGAGACGTGGTTTACCAGTAACCACACTTGGGAGACTTCAGTACCTGGCTATGTATTGTTCAGAAGAGACTGAGGTGCAAAAGGGGGAGAGTGGCCCTGTATGTTAATGAAAATATCAAAGCTACAGAAATTCAGAATACACATAAGGAGCCAGAAGAACTGTGGGTCACCCTGGAAACAGGAAATGGGACAGCCATAAGAACTGGGGTTGTCTACAGGCCCCAGACCAGAAGGAAGACATAGACACATTACTGTTAGAAGATATACAAAACATGACAGCTAAAGGGAGGTTCTGATAATGGGAGACTTCAACATGCGGATACAGATTGGTCAATACCAGCAGGAACATCTGCCAGAACTAGACTCATAGTGGATTCCCTGCAGGAGGGCCTCAAACAACTGGTACAGCAACCCACAAGAGACAGGGCTATCCTAGATCTAGTACTGACTAACAAAGAAGGGATCACAGATCTCCAGGTAGAAGGTCACCTGGGAGCCAGTGACCATCACATGGTATGGTTCAATTTGGCTACTACATCTAAATCATCCCATTCAAGGCAAAAATATGGGACTTCAGAGGAGCTGACTTTGATAAGATGGCCAACAGAGTTAAGCTAGCCCTGGCAAAAAGAAACACAGGTGAGAGGTACAGCAAAGTGGGCAAGCATTAAGGATGCAATACTTGAAGCAACATCCCATTGTGTTAGACAGAAAAGGAAGTGCAAAGAAGAAGGAAACCACTTTGGTTCTCAAATACAGTAGCAGAAAGGTCAGAGCCAAAAGGCTGGCCTTCAGGAAATATAAGGGAAAACAGCGGGATGAAGATAGGAGGCATACCAAACTGCCCTAAGGGAAGCAGGTAAGACAGTAAGGCAGGCAAAGTCCCAAACTGAGGAAACACTAGCACGAACAGTAAAAGAAGGTGACAAGACTTTCTATAGATACATTAGTGAGGAGAAAGTCCAGAGGGTATTGCTAAGCTTAATGGAAAAGGAGCATGTGAGGAGGAGGACCCTGTAAAGGCATCTATCCTAAATAGATACTTTTGCTCAGTATTTACTGAAGAGAAGGTAGGGCAGGCCCACAGCTCAACATCATGGACACAGGAGGGAGGAGGTGAGCACTACTCCCTTCACAAAAAAAAGGTCCTACAAGAGCTTGCTAAGCTCAGGGTGGATAAGGCAATGGGACCTGATGGCATACATCCCAGGGTACTTCAGGAGCTAAAGGAGGAACTAGCAGAGCCATTAGCAAATTGTTTAGTGAGTCTCTGAGCACAGGAGAGGTCCCAGAAGACTGGAGAAGGGCTCATGTGATCCCGCTCCACAAGAGTGGTAGCAGGGAGGAGGGGAACTACAGACCGGTCAGTCTTACCTCAGTAGTGGGCAAGATTATGGAGGCACTCCTTAAGGAAAGGATAGTGCAACACCTGGAATCCATAGGGGCAGGGATCCAAGACAGCATGGGTTTACAAAAGGAAGGTTCTGTCAAACTAATCTCATAGATTTCTTTGACTGGGTAACCAGAGTGGTGGACCAAGGGGGGAGCAGTTGATGGCCTACCTTGACTTCATAAAGCTTTGACACTGTTCCACTTAGAAGATTGATAAATAAGCTGGGTAGACTCGGGTGGGTCAGAAGTTGGTCAACTGGGTGGCAAACTGGTTGACGGGCAGAAAACAGAGAGTGGTGGTAAATGGTATGCAGTCAGAAGAGATGCAAGTCACAAGTGGGGTACCTCAGGGATCAGTCCTGGGCCAGTCCTCTTCAACATCTTCATTAGTGACCTTGCAGATGGACTAGAGGGTAAGGCTTGTCTGTTTGCAGATGACACCAAGATCTGCAACAGAGTAGATGATCCAGATGGGGTGGGCAGAATGAGAAGAGATCTGGATAAACTAGCAAAATGGTCAGAAGAGTGGCAACTTTGATTTAATGCAAAGAAGTGCAAGATCATGCACATAGGAAGAGAAACCTGAAGCCAGCTATAGGCTGGGAGGAGTTGCTAGCAGTCACAAAGGAAGAAAGAGACTTGGGCATCATCATCACTGATGACCTAAAATCATCCAAGCAGACCTCTAAAGCAGTAGGTAAGGCTAGGGGTGTTAGGGTGTATTAGTAGGGGTATCACAAGTCATAAGAGGAGGTATTAATCCCTCTGTACAAGACACTAGTTAGGCCCCATCTGAGTACTCGTGCAGTATTGAAGCCACACCTTCACAAGGACATTAACCAAATTGAGGCAGTCCAGAAGGGCAACCAAAATGGTGCAGGGACTACATCAGAAGACATATGAGGACTGATTAACGGGCTCAATATGTATACCCTTGAGCAAAGGAGGAGAGGTGATATGATTGAGGCATTCAAACACCTTAAGGGCATAAACAAGGTGAAAAGTCTAACATGTTTAAATATAAGAAAAATAGCAGGACAAGAGGACACAGCATGGGATTAGAGGGGCCAATTAAGGGAGAATGTGAGAAATTCTTTTTCACAGAAAGGTGGTGGATGCATGGAATGGCTTACCACAAGAAGTGGTGGCTATGAATACAGTGCAGGGCTTCAAACAGGCATGGGATAGGTATAAGGGAGCAATACAAATGACTATGAATAGATAGGCCACTGACAGAGCAAAGGCCGATGGCACATTTATAAGGTAGAAAAAGAAATGGGCAGACTGGATGGGCCTTGCGGTCCTTATCTGCAGTCAACTTCTATGTTTCTATGAAGGAAAACCTGTTATAAACCTTCATAGATTACTAGGAGATATATGTTTCTGTATTCTTTGTCGTTATTTAAAGTTATTTAACTGTCAGGGAATGTGAGCTTTGTAAAGGAAGTTTTTTGAACAAGTTAAGAAGAGGATAACAACTCTGGTGGCTGGATGTTGGGGTTCTAGGACAGTAAGAACAAAGGCAATCATACTGCAACGGTTTTACTGAAATATAAAATTATTTCCATTTAGTGTAATTAACTACTAAAAGTATATACGGCATGTGGAAAATTATTTTGTAAGAAATGTAATCTCTGTAGCTCATCTGTCTTAATTCTACATTTGCAAAATCTCCTCACCAGTTCTGCACTACCCCCTTCCCCAAAAAACAAAGCACTACAAATTCCCATAAAAGCTTCTTGGTGCCCATTATAAACAGTGTTTTTGTCCATTATAACCAGAGAAAAATGCATTGGGTTTGATACATTTGGTTTGGGAAAACCGTTTTTTGTCCACTATAACTAAATGTCCGTTATAACGTCCCTTATAAGTGGCGTGCATTGCACCAGCAAGTTTTAAGAAAACTGTCCTTAAAGCTCTCCATGATGATATGGGCCATCTGGGAAGTGAACATACGCTAGACGTGGCTCAATCCTGGTTCTACTGGCCTAGAACAGGGCATGACATCAAGCAGTACTATAAAAATTGCAGGAGATGTGTTCAAAGAAAAGCAATGCCTCAGAATGCTGCCTCTGTTGTAAATATTTTGGCACGTGCCTCCATGGAGCTGGTTTCCATAGATTTCCTCAGCCCTGAGCCTGATTCCAAAAATATCTCAAACATTTTGGTAGTTACAGACCATTTTACTCATTACACTCAAGCCTGCCCAACAAAAGGCCAAAAAGTGTCAGCTATCACCAAGGTACTGGTAGAGAAATTCTTTGTTCACTATGGTGCATCACAGAGAATTCATTCAGCTCAAGGTGATGATTTTGAGAGTCGCCTTATAAAAGATATCCTGTCACTATGGGGCATCCACAAATCCAGAACTATGCCTTATCATCCTGAAGGTGATCCTCAGCCAGAAAGATTCAACCAAACATTATTGAACATGCTGGGCATCTTAGAGCCAAAAGACAAAAGCAAGTGGAGCCAGAAAGTCAGTGCCCTGGGCCATGCATACAACTGTACAAGAAGAAAAAATTACTCACCATAGTAATGTTGTTTCTTCTCATGGAGTCTTGCTGTATTCTGACTATATGCAGTTAGCCCCAGCACTTGAACTGCCCCAGAGAGTAAAGGGTTAACTCTGTGCAGAGGCATAGAACGTTGAACTTGAGCTCAGTTTTCAAACCTCTGTCTGTGGTACTCTGAAGTGTAACCGTCAGATTCTTACGAGCACTAAACTAACTAACTCAAAGGAAGAAATTGATTCCAAAATGTTGTACCAAATGGCAAAACAAAGCTTTAGGGTCAGAAGGCTCAAGTCGAGAACACCCAAACAGAACACAACACAACAGGTAGTGGTTTACCAAAATGCTTAGTGACAAACAAACAGAAACCCCCTAAAAGAAGAGGGACATGACCAGTACACCTCTAGGGTGCAGCACTGTGCCTGCCCCACCATATCCCAAAACTACTAGGTTCCAGGAGGGGAGGGAGGGAGGTCAGAATACAGCAAGACTCCATTAGAAGAAACAACTTTACTATGGTGAGTAATTTTTTCTTCAAACAACATGAAGTCTTGCTGTATTCTGACTATATGCAGACTACCAAGCAGTACCCCATTGGAGGAGGGAGTTACAGAACCTATTTTGGGAACAAGCTCTGCTGCACAGCTGTGCCAAACCTAGCATCACTTCATGACAGAATGTCCAAAGAGTAATGCTCGGTGAAGGTGTGAATAGATTTCCAAGTGACTGCTTTACATACTGTATATCCACTAAAGGTATATCTCCAGCTGCTGCAATCGAAGCAGCTGTACCTCTGGCAGAATGAACCCTCAGGCCTGAGGGAGTCTACTTCCCAAATCTGGATTAGCAGAATTGAATACAAGAGACAATCCACCTGGCAATAGACCTTTTGGTAGCAGGCTTGCCCTTTTCCACCTCACCATAAGTGAGAAACAATTGAGAGCAATCCTCCCTATGGGCCTTAATATGCTTAATATAGTAACTAAGAGCCCTTTTCACATGCAGACTGTGTAACCTCCTCTCTCCAGAGGAAGAATGATCAGTGAAAAAGACAGGCAGAGAGATAGACTGGTTTATATGAAAATCTGACACCACCTTGGGAAGGAACTTTCTATTGGTGCGAAGGACCACCTTATCCCTATGAAAGGAAATGAAATCAGGTTCCACTGAAAAGGCCCGCAGTTCGCTGATCCTCCTAGCTGAGGTAATGGCTACCAGATATACAGTTTTCCAAGTCAAGTATTTCAACTCAGCTGAAGATAAAAGTTCAAAAAGGGGGTTGCATAAGCTGTGCAATACAGATGTTTAGATCTCAAAAAGGAGTAGGCTCCCAAAAGGGAGGATTGACATGGACCAAGCCGTTGAAAAATGTCTTGAAAACTGGATGAGAAGCTAGGGAAGAGGCCTTACCAGCTGAAATAAAAGCACACACAGCTGCCAAGTGCACTTTAGGAGTAGTAGGCTGGAGGCCTAAACTGTTAAGATGTACCAAATAGTCCAAAACAATTGCAATGTCAGCCAGCTCTGGCCTAGTATGCCTACTGGAACACCAAAAACCAAACCTTTTCCATTTGGAGTTGTAAGTCTTCCTAGTAGCAGGTTTCCTGCTAACTTTTAAAATATCCAAGACTGATTGGGACAGATGCAAACTTGCATAATCTAGCTCTTCAAGAGCCAGGCTTTGAGCCTGAGAGTCTGAAGGTTGGGGTACAGAATCCTCCCCTGAAAGGAGGTGAGGAGATTGTACTGCCTGGGAAGACACAAGGGCAGTGTTACTGACAGTGACAACAGTAGAGGCTACCAAGGCTGTCTGGCCCAGTCTGGAGCCACCAGAATCACCTTGCAAGGCTGGGACATGATTTTTATCAGGACCCTGAATATCAAAAGGAGGAAATGCATACAGAAACCTGCCTGTCCAATTTAGAAGGAGAGCATCCTGGGGAACAGAACCCAGAAGGGGTGGTCTGCAGCAATACAGAGGGAGTTGGTGATTGTCTGGGGCTGCAAAGAGATCTATCTTCGGGGTGCCTCATCTCCTGAAAATGACTTGAAGAATGACAGGATTCAGGGTCCATTCGTGGTGACCCTGAGAAATCCTGCTGAGAGCATCTGCCAGAATGTTGTCCTTCCCTGGGAGGTACACAGCCATCAGAGAAACCTGAAGGGAATAAGCTAGAGACCAAATTGTCATGGCCTCTGTGCACAAGGCCGAGGACTGAGTGCCTCCTTGTTTGTTGATGTACCACATGATTGTGGTATTGTCTGTTCTGATCTGAACCACTTTCCATTGGACAACTGCTAAGAATGTCTGAAGAGCTAGAAGGACAGCTCTTAATTCGAGAAGATTTATGTGCAGAAGGGACTCCTGGTGTGACCAAGTTCCCTGAGCTGTAAAATGATCTAGGTGGGCCCCCCACCCTAGAAGAGAGGTGTCTGTTGTGAGAACCACAGAAGGGACCTGACTCATGAAGGGCACCCCTTGTTGAAGGTTGTCCTCGTCCGACCACCACTGAAGGACCTTGACCAAGGTTTTGGAGACTGGAACCAGTTTGGAGAGAGGGTCCTTTTTCTGAGACCAGAAAGATCTGAGATGAAACTGAATATCTCTCATTTGAAATCTTGCTCCCCAAACCACTGCTGTGGAAGCTGCCATGTGTCCCAGCAGCTGTAGAAAGTGTCTGGCTGGACGAGACACCAGAGGATGAAAAGAGGAGGCTAGAGTGACCAGAGACTGAACCCTTGAGAGGGGAAGAAATGTTCTTGCTTGAACTGTATCTATTTCCATTCCTATGAAGGTGAGAAGCTGGGCTGGCTCTAGAACAGACTTCTCTAAGTTCAGAATGAAGCCCAAGGATTCTAGAAGTCTTTGGGTGACCGCTAAAGCTAACTTGACTTGGTCTGAGGATTGGCCCACTAGAAGCCAGTCATCCAGATATGGGAACAGAAGGATGCCCTGCCTCCAGAGGAATGCCACCACCACTGCGAGACACTTGGTGAACACCCTTGGAGCAGATGTTAGGCCAAAGCTCATGGCCCTGAATTGGTAATGGCCTGAGGGTAACTCAAACCTGAGGTACTTTCTGTGAGATTGTCTGACAGGAATGTGGAAGTAGGCATCTTTGAGATCCAGGGAAGACAGCCAGTCTCCTGGTCTCAGAGAGGGAAGAATTACTCCCAAAGTCACCATTTTGAACTTTGGTTTTGTCAAATGTTTGTTCAGGTACCTTAAATCCAATATGGGTTGCCACTCTCCTGTCTTTTTGGGGTTAAGGAAGTATCTTGAATACAGTCATTTTCCCCTGTGACAAAGAAGTACCTTCTCTACTGCTTGCAGAAGCAGAAGAGAGGAGACTTCCACCTCTAGGGCCTTTGTCTCCAAGGGAGAGGGAGGGCTGAAAGACTTTGCTCTCATTTTTAGGTACCTTTTGAAACTGAGAGCAAGTCTCTGGCTCACTACTCCCAGGACCCATTTGTCTGAAGTAATAGACTCCCAGGCCTGGGAGTAGTGAGCCAGCCTGCCCCCTACTGGGATTAGGGAGGTGACCCTGACTGACACCTCAGGGTGTCTGCTTAGCAAGGGGCTTGGGCTGAGTAGCTGATGGGGTCCTGGTTACCCCACGTCTACCTCTTCCCGTAAAGAACCCTCTCTGCTGGAAAGAAGAAGAGGAGGCCTGAGCTTGGTAAAAAGACTTGTAAAAAGACCTGCCCCTGCCCCTAAACTGATGCCTCTGAGGAGTGGTCTGCTTCTCTTTAGCTGCAGCACTCCTATAGGTGGTCCTGTACTCATCCATCTTCTTCATGTAATTTTCTGTTTGTTCCCCAAACAGAGAATTACCCATTACAGGAAAATCCAAGGCCCTAGGCTGGGTATCCTGAGAGAGGCTGGAACACCTAAGCCAAGCAAATCTCCTCATAGAGATAGATGTAGCCATGTCTGGAATGAACATCATTGGAATCAACAGCAGCGTAGAATTGCACCTTAGATGCCTCTATACCATTTACAGCCACCTGCTCCAGCTCCTTGGCCAGCAGGGGAGGGGCACCCTTAGCCAATTCCAGAACCGTATCCCACATAGATTTCTGGTACCTGGCCATATAATTAGATTGCCTGAGCCCCAAAGATGATGCCAAGTACTGCTTTTTTGCCATGGCATCAACTTTCCTGGAATCCTTATCTGGGGGGTGAGATGCCAAAGGAATATTAGCCTTGTCACAGGCTGCAGCTTGCACTACCCCAACATGACTGCTATGAAAAGAAAGTAATTCCATCCCAGGACCTGACAGAGCATACCTTCTGTCCATTCTTTTTTCCACAGGAGGAATGGATGTAGGAAATTGTAAACTTTTTTGTGTCTGTTTCCCCAAGGACTTGTGTAAAGGAATAGACACCCTCTTAGACTCTGGGACATCCATCATTTCCAAATAGTCAGGTTCTTCCTGATCCTGTTCAGCCTCTTCCATAGGAAGTTGAAGAGTCTCAGCTACTTTCTTGTAAAACAAGAAATGGGAAGGGGACTCAGAAAGCATGGGAGGAGAAGCCTGAGAAGGCCTGTCTGGGGAGATGTCAGGCTCTACTGGCTCATCTAGGCCCTCACATTGTTCTTCTTCGTAATCTTCATCCTCCTCCCAATCACCTCATAGTACGCCTCAGGATTCAATTTTGAAGCAAGTACCTCTGACCGAACTGATCGGCTCTGAACCGAGAACGGTTCAGTCGCAACCGGGCAAAGCGTCAGTACAACTGAAATCACTTTTGCTATTTCATCAGCGGTTGGACCATGGGAAGCTGAATCTGAACTGGCTGATTTTCTTTTTCTTTTACTCGGGACTGATTCCACAGAATCAGCTCTCCATTTGCCCAAAGAGGAATCGCCCAGGTCAGTGGGCACCTCCTCAGGATCGGCCACAACCGAACCAGGCTGGCCATCCGGGGTCAGCAGACTTCTCGGCCTCCCTCTCCCTTAGCCTACTCAAACGTTTTTCCAGAGTGGCTTTGGGAAAGTTTTTACATGTTTGGCAGTCTTCCTTGAGGTGGTCAAACCCCAGGCAATACACACAAACGAGGTGAGGGTCGGCCTTAGCAAAGGCCTCCTTACACTCGGTACAGTGCTGAAACCCAATGGGTCCGGTTTTCTCTTTGGGTTTCTCAGACATGCCTTACAAAATAAAGTCACCCAAAAACAGTGGTTAAGCCAGACGACTGTAAATTATCGGTTCCAACCGTATCACGGGTCGGTTAAAAAAATCCTAAAAGTCAGATTTTTTTAGAAACCGATAAGTACCAGAAAAAAAGCATACAAATACAAAGTACAAGAAAATACAGAATAGGTTTCGGTTCCAAACTGGACCGACTGGCAAAGAACCGAAAATAAAAGCAATTCCTTCTGAAAATGACCACTACCTATACTACCACTTACTGGTACCGAGACAGAGGCAAGAATACCGATTTTCTACCGAATAGGTTGACAGAACCAACTGATTTGAACTTTTACCGAACCGAAGTGCAGGAGAGATCTCCAGAGCAACTTCACAGTTAGGCGGAGTAAGAAATCTGATGGTTACACTTCAGAGTACCACAGACAGAGGTTTGAAAACCGAGCTCGAGCTCAACGTTCTATGCCTTTGCACAGAGATAACCCTTTACTCTCCGGGGCAGTTCAAGTGCTGGGGCTAACTGCATATAGTCAGAATACAGCAAGACTTCATGTTGTTTTGAAGTAATGCTACTGGGTTCTCCTCCTATAGCTTGATGTTTGTGAGTGAAGCCCGGCTCCCTGCTGACCTGTGCTTTGGTGTATCTGCAGATGGTACATGTAAGCACACTCAGGGAGTTTACTAGTTAACTTCAGTGGCTAAGTGCAGTTAGGCCAGTTGCTAGGTGTAGCTAGGCAGGAAGAGTTAGTGGTGCTGTTATGTCTGGGATATGGGCTTTCTTACTGACTGCGGGTGGAGCCATCTCAGAGGGTATAAATAAGAGAGAGATTAGATTTTTGGGAGAAGCTTCCAGAAGAGGAGAGAGGAGTCAGGGGGGTTCGACATGCAAGTTTGGCCACAAGACCACGGCAGGACTGGGGTGGGCTGCTTGCCACCCCAACCCTCCTCCCTCAAAGACCAGCATATGAGAAGTGAGGCAGTTTGGGCCGGTAGAGAGTGATGTTTGAAGGGGAGCATTGGAGTACAAATTCAGAGCCTGTTGGTGCATGTGGGAACTGGAGCCCATGGAGAAAAGAAGTATGGAGGCCGGCCAAGTGATCTTCAGCACCATGGTAGGGTAAGCACCGATGGGGGCCCTGTATTCTAAGTAGTCTTGCCCATGGCGACTGCAGCCTGTGGTTCAGTGTGTGCCCTGTGAGCAGGCCAGGTCTGGCAATTTGGGCCTGGGGTGCACTTCAGGGGTGGCAGCTTGGACTTTTGTGGGTGTAGTGGTGGCAATACTACCCTTTTCCCTGGTCAGTGGCTGCTGCAGTGCTGGGACCCTCAGGTTGGGCAGCCTGTGGAGTCAGGGAAAGGTCCATGTGGGGAATGGTTGGTTGGGACTTTGGTGGGGTGACAGACTCTCCAGGTGGTTCATGTGGCACAAGCAGCAGTTCCCTGGGTGAAGGCAGTCCAGAAATTAAAATAGCTGCATGAGCGGATGTGCTGTTGGTTTCCAGATCAGAATGCAGAATTCCCTGGAAAGCCATTCTAGGTATGTGGCATCAATGATTGGATGTCCAGAAGGTCTTTGGTGGTTCAGTTCTTGCTAAGAACACCAATTTGACTGTGTGAGACCTTGAAGCAGAGAAATGCTTCTGATATTGTGAGATAACCCCCCACCCCACCCCCAGTGAAGAAAGTCTAAAGTAAGGGCAAGTTTGAAATGGAATTGGGACAGGAGAAATGTCTTGTGCTGTCATAGGCCCCATGGTATGCCCAGTTTTGAGAATCAGAGAATGAAAGTAAGCAAGTTCCCGTGTAAAGATCTGATTGAAAAGAAGGGATATGAAATGGAAGTGCTGCTAAATACAAGCTACTTCTAAGTGTGGCCTTGTTCGGCCTACCATATTGCTGCTGTCAGGAATGAAAAAATTACTTACCATAGTAATTTATTTTTTCCCAGTGATACTCAGGTATTCATAACTTTATGCAATAAGCCTTCTAAGCAGAACTGCCTGGATAGATGGAACATATGCAAATGATGGAATCTTTTGCATGAACCACTTTTCAAATGCTGCATTCTACTAACTTCCTTTGCTCTAAACCCCTCAGATTTCCTAGAAGCCTCGAAAGACAAGCCCACGAGGACTAAGTGTAACAATGATAACAATATTGAACGTAATGATAAAAATAATAAATAATTCTAGTAGGAACTCCTTTAACATCCAGACAAGGCCTCCAACAGGAGGGCATAGCATATGAAAGAATACCCCTGAATGTCAGAATCACCTGACAAGGGGGAATAACAATAGTGAACACAATCATGACATATGTGCTAGAAATTACATTTATTCCCCTGAGAGCACAGCATACAGGAGTGCTGAGGCTAAAAAGGTTCTGGAAAGGGAGGCAGGGTGGGAAGTTATGAATACCTGAGTATCACTGGGAAGAAAGAAGATTACTATGGTAAGTATTTTTTTCTTCTAACCCCGGTAATACTCAGGTAATTTGTCAGTGTCAGTGGCTCAGTAGGTAGCACACTCACCTCTGAGGCCGGGAGATCAGAGGGCTGTGGGTTCAGTTCCCACATCTGGCATTTGGGTTAATATCCCAGTACTGACACGGTAGTGCAGCATGAGAGGGGTGCTGCACTTCTGAGGTGCCGTCTTTCAGATGAGACGTTAAACCAAGGTCCCATCTGCCTGGATTGGTGGTAGTTCAGGTGGATGTTAAAGATCCCATGGCACTTCTTGAAAAGAGTATTGGTATTTCCCCGGTGTCCTGGCCAAATTTCCCTCATTCACTAAAAATACCACCAACAGCTCAATCTGCTTCAAGGTCAGTTGGCATTCATCTGTATCACCCTCCCCCGGGTCGTGCCTGAAAATAGGCAGGATTTGTCTAGTGCACTTACCCGGTCAACAAAGACTAAATAAAAAAAATAAAATAAAAAAACTTTATGCAGACTACAAAACAGTACCACTGGAGGTGGACACAGAACTTTATTTTGGAAACAGACTCTGCAGGACTGCTGTGCCCAAACCTAGCATCACCCCTGGATTGAACATCCAGGTTATAGTGCTTTGTAAAGGTGTGTACTGTTCTTAGGTAGTTGCTTTACAGATGTCCACCATAGGAACATCCCCCACAGCTGCTATGGTAGTAGCTGTGCCCCTTTCAGCCTTAGAGTAACAGAAAATAAAGGATACTATCCAGCAAAAAATGGACATTTTGATGCTGGGTTACCCTTTCCCACATGTCATAGGTCAGGAACAGCTGTTTCCTGTCCTGCCTATGGACTGTAGTGGCTGTCAAGTAGTAGCTAAGAGCTCTTTTGATGTCCAAACTATGAAGACTCCTTTCACTTGAACCAAATTGTTCAGTGAAAAGACAGGTATGGTAATGGTTTGGTTCAAATGGAAATTAAAACCCATTTAGGAAGAAACTTCCCGTTTGTTTTCAGGACCACTTTGTCTCTGTGGAATGAAATGTGGTCATGTTCAATGCAGTGAGACTGGAGCTCACTGATTTCTCTGACAGAAGTCATTACCATAAGGAAAAAACAATTTTCATGTGACATATCTCAAATAAACTGAAAACATAGGCTCAAAGGAGAACCCATGAGCCTAATCATACACACATTTAGGTACCATGCTGGCACCAGTTCCCTGTAAGGGTGTGTGCAAATGGGATAGGCCTTTAAAGAACCTCTTGAAGACAAGGTCTGAGGCCAGAGAAACAGAGAAGCATTCTGTCCACTGAAATATAAGTATATGCTTTTAAGGTACTGGACTGTAAATCCAGTAAATGCAATAGGTAAGATAGTCCAGCACAGCTGGGACACTAGCCTATACTGTTATTGGTGAAGCCCTTAAAGAGTCTTTTGGTGATAGGATCTGGAGCGACTTGAAACATTTTGTCTAGCTGATATGCAGGCTGATGCTACAGCTAGGTGGACCTTAAGGATGCGGGATTGCAAGTCCAATGAATGTAAATAGTAAAATAATCAAGCACTGCTGGGACCCCAGCATGTGCTGGTACCAGTTTCTAGTTGAATACCAAACAGAAAAAAACGTTTCCATTTGAAGCATAGATTTTCTTAATAGAGGGATTCCTGCAACCACTTAAAATGCCCAGGACATTTTCAAGAAAATACAAGCCTACATATTGTAGGCCATCAAGAGCCATGCCTCGAGCCTGAGCTTTGGGTACAGGAGCCTCCCTTGGTTGGAGGTTAGCAGATTGTGCCTCCGAGGAAGGTGCACTAATTCAGACCCAGATATGGAAAGTAACAGAGAGTACCATGGCTGCCTGACCAAGTCTGGTGCTATCAAGGGCACTGATGTTGAGTGGCACCTGAGCTTAATAAATACTCTGTACACCAGAGGGAAGGAGGAAGAGTATGTAGGTGCTTCCCTGACTAATCCAGAGCCAGAGCATCCAGGGGGATTGTTCCCATATCCGGTGGTCTGCCATAGTAAAATGACAGGTGGTGGTTTTGGTGGGACACAAACAAGTCTACCTCTGGGGTGCCCACCTCCTAAAGATTACTTGCACCACCTGACTGTCCAAATCCCATTTGTGATGGGACTAGCTGATTTGAGTCAGGGTATCTGCCAAGGTATTGTCCTTGCCTGGCAGATGAATAACCTACAGGGAACCCCCCCTCCATGGAGCATCCTAGACTGACTCCATATTATCATGAATTCTGTGCAGGGAGGGCTTGACCTTATCCATCCCTGCTTGTTTGTGATATACATTGTGGTGGTATTGCCTGTTCTGACCTGTACCACCTTCCCTGTACTAGCTGTGTGAAAACCTTTAGTGCCAGTAACACTAATCTTGGCTCCAGTGGGTTTGTGTGCAAAAGTGACTCTGCGCTGGGATGGTGTGACCCCCCCAGATGGGAGCCCCACGCTAGTAGAGATGCATCTGTTGACCGAACAACTGATGAGGACTCTTGCTGAAAAAAGGGCTCCTCTTTCCTCAGGTTGGTTCCTTTTTTCCACCCTGAGTGACCTGTATCAATGTGTTTTTTTTTTTTCACCAGAATTAGTTTTGAGAGCGGGACCTTCCTCCCAGTGAACCCAAAGGTGAAACTGAATGTCCTTCATCTATAACCTGGATTCCAGGACTATGCCAGTGGCAGGTGTCATGGGGCCAGGAGCTGAAGAAACTGTCTTTTAGCTTTTAGTTTGTTCAGGCTGAATGAGCTCACTATCAGTGAAATACATCTTGCCCTGCTGAGAGGCAGGTAGGCCCTGCCTTTCAAAGTATCTAGCTCTGCTCCTATGAACCGTAGTGCCTAAGCAGGCCGAAGAACAGAACTTCTTTAGATTTATCAGGAACCCTAGTGACTCTAGGAGCCCCTGGGTGAGTTGCAGATGCTCCCACTTGCTGGGTTGATTTTACAGCCCCCAGCTAGTCATCTAGGTATGGGAAAACTGTGACACCTTGTCTTTGAAGTTGTGCCACAACCCCTGCCCAGTACTTTGTGCACACTCTTGGGGAGTGACCTGATGGGAGTATGAACTTGAGGTACTTTCTGTGAAAACTCCCTTATGGGGATGTGGAAATAATCACCCTTTAAGTCCAGTGATGCCAACCATTCCCTTGTCTGGAGTGTTGGCAGAATCAGTGACAAAGTTATCAATTTGGACTTTGGCCTTGTTAAAAATGCCTGTTTAGTACCCTGAAGTCTAAGAAAGGCCAGCACTCCCCATTTTCTTTGTGGTACCTTTTGCTGCAGTAGGACAGGCTCCACTGTCTGACAGTAGCATGTTTTGACTTTCTTTTTTTAAACTGCTGGAAAGGATTTGAACTCTGAGACAATCCCTAACTCACTGTGGTGCCTGAAGTACCCCTGCTGTGGGTACTGCTGATACTGAGGCACAACTCTGGCCTTATAAAAGAAAGGCTTGGTGTGAAATGATCTGTCTTTGCCTCCCCTTCTATATGTTTTAGTGGAGGGGAAGCTTTCTTTTGCAGAATTGCTACTATAGGTGATTTTGTATACATCCACCTTTGTCATGTAAGCCTTTATCTTTCCTCCAAGAGGGAAGTACCCTCAACTGGAAAATATATAGCCTTGGTTTGGGTATCCTGAACGAGGTTTGTGACTCTTAGCCAGGCAAACCTCCTTTGAGCCACTGTATCTGTTATTCATCTGGCAGCAGTGCCAGAAATGCAGCAGTCATATGATTGGTATTTGGCTGCTCCCAAACCCAACGTAACTGTTTCAGCCAGATCATCTGACAGGGAAGTCTGAGCCTTGACTGCCATAGCAAGGACAGACTGTCATAGTGACATTTGGTATTGAGCATCAAAAGCTTGAAAGCCGTGCTGTCAATTGTTCTGGAATCCTTGTTAGGAGGATGGGATGCCAGGGGTATCTTTGCCTTGTCATAAGCTGTCACATGTACTACTCCTTGGTGGACAGAGTGGGAGAATAAAAATTCAGCTCCCTACCTGTCCAGCTGATATTTCTTATCCAGCCTCTTTTCAAGAAGGGAAGACAGAGCTTGGAATTTGTAGAATCTTTAAAGTATCTTCCCTGAAGAATGTATTCACAGGAAGAAGAAGCTTTTTAGTGGGTGTCAGCCCAATCATTTCTCACAATATGAAAAGTGAGGAATAATCCTCAAATGCTCTGTGGGAATATCCTAACTCCTGTTCAGGGAAAACCTCAGTTTAATAGGTTCCCAGTTCTTCTATTTAATGACAAATACATATTCTTCCTCTTAACAATAGGACGACTGAGCAGAGGAGACAGACTGTGTTGCAGGGGTCTGCTGCTGAGAAACAGACAGACCTTGCAAGCCTAAAAGTTTTTTGGGTTTTTTTAGCCATTCCAGGCATTTTTTCACATTGTCTCCTTGAAAGTTTTAAAATTTCTGCAGGAGCTGTTAGGCTTTATAGCAGGCACAGAAGTCCCCAAATGCTGTCCAGCAGGAGGTTCTGTGTTTGATTTCTTTGAGAGAACCGGGGAGTCAGCCAGTTCAGCAAGTCTCTTAAGAACTGCTTGTAAACCCATCTCAGGGGTAGCAGTTACAATAATTGTGGTTTCAGCCACAGTAATTTAGGGAGTCTGCTGGTCAGAGCTACAGGGACCCTTAAGTGGTGATAACTTTTTTCTTTAGCCTTATCCAGGTATGTTTCAATAGTTTTCTCAGGACATGTAATGCAGATTTCACTCTGCTTGGAAATGTACATGCCCAGAGAGGCAAAGACTTTTTGCCTTAGCAAAATATCACCACTCTCAACACATGATTCAAAACCGGCATCACCAGGTTTCTTTCTCAGTTTTTCTGACATTTTCCATATAAAACCAATAAAATTGTAACCGCTAAAAAATGTATTTATTTAAACTTTATTTAATATTTGCGGTCGGTTCCGGAACCGATGAGGAACCGATCAGGACCAGAAGCCAAAGTAAAATGAACCGAGGTTATCGGTTCAGGAACCGGTATTAGCAGTTCTTAAAACAAGCTAAATTAAATAAAATTAAACATAACTAATGGAGTTTTTTAGTCAGAACACTCTGATAAATGTAGAATAAACTTTGGTTTCCTCCCGGTTATACTGAACCGGGAGAAACCGAGAAAACGTACAATTTAAACACTAAAACCATGGGTTTACTTAAAATTAAAAAAAGTAAAAGGCAGCAAATGAAATATAAAGAATACTTATATATATTTTGTACTTTTTCTCACGTCAGAACAAGATGATGAGGAGAGGATCTCCAAGCATCTAGTCTTCACAGGCGGAGAGAAAAAACTGAGGGGTTTAGTAGAATGCAGCATTTGAAAAGTGGCTCATGCAAAAGATTCCATCATTTGCATATGTTCTATCTCTCCGGGCAGTTCTGCTTAGAAGGCTTACTGCATAAAGTTATGAATTACCTGCGTATTACTGGGGTTAGAAGCAGTCTTTTCAGTTCAAGGGAATGTCTGCATGCAATAAATCAGTTTGTTGGAAAAAGACATTGTTGCAGAAGGAATGTCAGGTCCCAGCCTGTGAAATACCCCCCCACAGTAGCTGTTACCACCCACGTTCCATAGAAACATAGAAACATAGACTTTGACGGCAGATAAGGACCACTTGGCCCATCTAGTCTGCCCATTTCCCTACCTACAGGATAGGCCGCAGATCCTAGTTAACCAACAGCCTATTTCTTCCTACCCCCCCACAAGAATTGCCTTATGTCTGTCCCATGCATTCTTGAATTCTCCCACAGTTTTAGACCCCACAACCTTCTCAGGAAGGCTGTTCCATGCATCCACTACCCTCTCTGTGAAATAATACTTCCTCACATTGCCCCTGAACTGGTCTCCTTCTATCTTTAAATTGTGTCCCCTTGTTCTTGCAAGTCTCTTTTTCTGAAAGATGTTACC
This sequence comes from Neoceratodus forsteri, assembly GCA_016271365.2. Lineage (NCBI taxonomy): Eukaryota > Metazoa > Chordata > Ceratodontiformes > Ceratodontidae > Neoceratodus > Neoceratodus forsteri. Next base: position 429,903,417 of record CM028138.1, read on the forward strand.
CTCTTGGACTTTGTTGATTCCACTGAGGTACTTAAAAGTTTATATCATGTCCCCCCTCTCCCTTATTTCCTCAAGGGTATACATATTAAGCTCCTTTAGTCTCTCCTCATACGGCTTCTCTTGCAGACCCTGCACCATTTTAGTTGCCCTCCTCTGAACTATCTCTATCCTGTCTATGTCCTTGCAGAGATGGGGTCTCCAGAACTGGATGCAGTACTCCAGATGGGGTCTCACCAACTGTCTGTACAGAGGATAACAACTTCCTGTTTTCTGCTGCTGATGCCTCTCCTATACATCCCAGTATACCCCTGGCCCCTCCCTACTGCCTTCTCACATTGCTTGCTAACCTTAAGGTCATCTGATATGATTACCCCAGGTCCCTTTCCTTTTTGTTGTTGTTACTATCTCCCCACCCATTGTGTATTCTTCCCTGAGTTCTTGTTTCCAGGTGCATTATTTTGCACTTCTTTGCATTGAATCCTAGCTGCCATACTTCTGACCATTCCTCCAACCTTGCCAAGTCCCTTTTCATCCTTTCCACACCTCCTTGTGTATCAACCCTGTTGCAGATCTTTGTGTCATCTGCAAAAGGCATACTTTCCTTCCAGTCCCTCTGCAATGTCACTGATGAAGACATTAAAAGGACTGGACCCAATACCCTGGGGTACCCCACTAGTAACCCCTCTTTCTTCAGAGTGGACTCCATTTACAATTACCTTATGTGTCCTGTTGTGCAGCCAATGTTTTACCCAGGCTACCACCCTGGGACCCACTCCCAGGCTGGTTAATCTGACTATTAATCTTTTGTGTGGGACTGTGTTAAATGCCTTGCTAAAGTCTAGGTAGGCCATGTCTACATCCCCTCCCTGGTCTACTACTTTGGGGTGACTGTTCCTGTTTAACAAGTAAGCATTAATCCATGACACAGCATGGTTCTACTGTAGAATTAATCCATGCTGGGGGGGGTGAGTGCCTTCAACCATCCAGGCATGGATTAATTCTGCAGTAGAACCATACTGTGGAGAGGAATAATGCACTTGTAACATGGCAAGTGCAGAAACAGGGAGTTATGCTTGATGGGAGATTGTAACATGACATCTTATATTAAGTACAATAAAACACTGGCAAAGAGACAGACACAGGTAGTAGAAACGTTGAATTCTGTATCATGCTGAACAGGCTGATTTTCCTTTTAATATTGTGATTACAACAGTGAACAGTGATTCAGTTACTGATTACATGCAGATGTGATCAACATTTCAGGATATGTGTTGATTTTGGCTGACTTAATTTTGTGAACTGTGGAATCATCTTTGTTTCTCTGCTGTGTTTGGAATTTGGCTGCTGTGCATGATGAGAAATGTATATATTTAAGTGCACAGGAGAGTTGAGTTCTGGTGGTGAATGACAGAATCACAAGAGCAAGCATGGTTTACTAAGGAGCAAGCATAGTTTATTAGAAATTAAACCATGATCAGGTGGTGTCTTTAGACTAATGTGTTTGCTTCTTTACTTGCTAATATAGGATGCCATGTTACAACTTTTCATTAAATGGGATCCCCTGTTTTCTGCAGTTCTGGTGTTTGCCTCATTTTTTAGAGAAACTGTTTTGTTGCTAAAAGAAGTTTGCCTCTACAGCCAGCCACTAGTGTATTCCAGGGTGTGATCCCAAAGAACCGCTGCACCATCAAGGAGGGCATTGAGAGGATGGCCTGGTGAAGACTGTCTACAAAGGCCTGCCAGTGAAGTTGGCAAGGCCAGGTAGGTGAAGGTCTGTGTCATCCCGGCAGGTACCATGCCTACAGTGTCTGATGGACCGAGGACACCCCTGATGGAGCTAATCCATCACCAGCACCAACTGAGGGGATCAGGTACTGTTTTTCTTATTATTTCTGGACTCTGTTTTCTTGGGTATACAGTGCCCCCTCCCACCAAGTTATCATCTGGGTACCCCTAGACAGGGAGGGGGGCTTACAATGTGGGGGCTTATCAGGGATGTGATTTTGGCATGCCCCATCTGTGGTGGATTTAAATTGGGTGTTGGACAAGCTGTGGAAGTCTTTCCCCATTTGCTAGACTATGAATTATGCAATCAAGATGGCACCTGGGACTGGGACATTTCATATCTTTTCTGTGAGAGCTGCTTGTACCTTGTTTCTGACCATGGTGGAGACTGGTGCACAAATGGACTTTGTGAGAGCAAAGACTGAATAGTGTGAGATGCCTCTCTTTTACCTAGAGCACAGGTATGGGGTGGATGGACCTCTAAATATTCAGGGCCCCACATTTATGAACTAAAACACAGTCAATGCAGAGACTTTTGAACTGTTTGTGGACAATGGGCTTTTGGGGGGAAAGTCATTAAAAAGAAAAAAAATGTGTAAGTTGAATAACTGTTTATGCACTGTTGGTTTAGTCTGTATGTAATTGTCTTAATTTTGCACTTTTGATGCCATGTGGGTATAAGTTGTACCCTACGTAATAGTATGGGGATATTTTTTAAGGGGAGTTTCAGTAAATGTTTCTGAAAGCGGTGTTAATCTGCTAAAATTGTTTCCACTAGCATAGTGATTTTGTAGGATGTTTTCAAGTGATTAGATGTTACAGTAAAGCTGCTCTAATGTAGGATAGAAGGTACAGTTGGTATTAGTGGGGTGAGTATGTAAGCATTAATCACCGACAGAGAGGCTTTGCTGGTGGATTAATATACTACACTGGGGGTTGGTGCCAGGCGAAGCCTCCAGTCCAACTCACCAGTGAGCATTAACTCAACCAAACCCGATGCTGAAGTGATTAATGTATTCTTAACATAGTCTCATTGCGTCGGTGATGAGCCTATGTTACCGGTGTGTGTATTTCGGTGCCAGAGACCCTATGGACAGACGGAGACAGAGACAGTTTGCAGAGCGGCAAGGGTTTTGCAGTGCCGTGTTACAAGTAGTGTTAAAGCCCGCCCCCTGCCAGGCCCCTCCTACCCTCAGAACAAGCCCAATGGCACCTCACATGATGTCTGTGGACGGTCTCTGAAACGAGTTCACCTAAACAACTGGAAAACACCCTTGAGTTTGAGATGTTTTTGCAGTGAGTAAGTGATTGTCACGGCTCGAGGCACATAATTTCCCGCTCCAGTTCAGCCCATATATTCCCAACTTTTTGGCATGGGGAGGGGCGAAGAAGGAACGCCAGAGCAAGTGGGAGCTTGCGGTGCTGCCGCGTCATCTGTCTCCATCGACGGGTCTATCTACCAAAGCCGTAAGTTTGATTGTGGGCGGGAGCTCAATGCCTAAACTTCTGTGGTACAGATTTACTAACACCTGTCCTTGAACTTGAAAATCAAGCTGGTAATAGCCTCACACCTCATGAGGGTGATGGTGACAGCGGGGCAGAGAGCGAAGCTCAGGTGCCCTCAAGAGTCAAGAATGTCACAGGAGGTAACCAGGTGGTCACCACCAGGCTATGCCTCACGAGCGCTGCGGGTGGCATGAGCAGGTGGTGACCTAGCGGGCGCATCCCCTCTGCTGCTGCGGTGGCCACAGGTGGTACTAACTGAGCGGGCATTACCTGTGGGTTAATCACTGCTCAGTTAGTGTCACCTGAGCCGTTTCAGCCAATGCCGTCGCTGTCTTTCAGAGCTCTCTGCAGTGCCGTGTTACAATGTTAATTAGAAGTTATATGTGGTTGAGTGTGAATCTGCGTGTGAATGGTTAACTAATTGCCATAGATCTGTTGAAAAAAAAGAAAAAAATACTTACCATAGTAATCTTGTTTCTTCCAGGGTATTCTCCAACATTCTCCAATATTCAGAACTGTTACAGATATCCCTTTAAGTAGAGCTGCCCAGAGATAGAATGTATGCTAATGATGGAATCTTCATTGGCTCATGCCCATTTTCAAAAGCTGCCCTTACCAACTGCCAGTGTTCTACTGCTTTAGACTTCATGGAGAGCCTGTAAGGACAGGTCCCACCAACAGCTATAGCTATTTAATAATAACAATAAAAAGAACAATAATAACAAATTAAGCTAAGAAAACCCCAACTGAGGTAAAAAACACCCCCCTACCCCTTAATGTCAGAATCACCTGAAGAAGGGGAAACGGTGCCCTGTAGGGCTCAAAAACAGACATGCCAGTATGTGGCACCCTTAAACATGTTTACTCAGCTTGGACTGCAGAGGATATTGGTTCTAGAAAGGGAGGCAGGGTGGGTGAGTTCTGAATATTGGAGAATATCCTGAAAGAAACAAGATTACTATGGTAAGTATTTTTTTCTTCTCACTCCAGGAATTCTCCAATATTCAGAACTCTTGTAGACTACAAAGCAGTACCTTTGGAGGTGGGCACAGAGCCTACTTTGGAAATAGACTCTGCAGGACTACTGTGACAAATCTGGCATCACTTCTGGACTGTGCGTCCAGGCTATAATGCTTTGTAAAGGGTGTGTACTGTTCTCCAAGTAGCTGCTTTACAGATCTCCACTAATGAGACATCCCTGATAGCTGCTAAAGTAGCAGCTGTGCCTCTTGTAGAATGAGTCCTCAGTCCTGCTGGGGGCTCTTTTCCAGTTTTGGAATAACAAAACTGAATACACTGAACTATCCAGTGAGAACTTAACCTTTTCTTTGCTGGATTTCCTTTTCCCACATCCCTATAAGTCAGGAACAGCTGCTTTCTGTCCTGCCTGTGATCCTTCGTAGCTGTTATGTAGTAGCTAAGTGTTCATTTGACATCCAGACTATGGAGTATACATGCACCTGAACTAGAATGTTCAGTGAAAAAGACTGGTAGAGTAATGGACTGGTTAAGATGGAAATCAGAAACCACCTTGGGAAGGAATTTCCTGTTTGTTCGTAGAACTACCTTGTCTCTGTGGAATGAAATGTAGTCCTGATCAATACACAGAGCTTGAAGTTCACTATTCCTTCCTGCAGAAGTTATTGCCACCAGAAAAACTGTTTTCCTTGTGACATACTTCAAATGAACTGATGCTATGGACTCAAAAAGGGGACCCATGAGCTTGGCTATACACACTTTTAAGTACCAAGCCGGCACCTGTTCCCTATGACAGGAGTGCAGGTGAGCCAAGCCCTTGAAAAATCTCTTGAATATGTGATTTGAAGCCAAAGAGGCACCCTTCCCAGCTGAAATGTAGGCAGACACTAAAGCCAAGTGAACCTTCAAAGTAGAGGGTTGCAAACCCTAAGAGTGTAAATGAATAAGATAATCCAGCAAAACTGAAATGCCTGCCTTTGCTAGGACCACATCATTGTTGGAGCACCAAATGGAAAACCTTTTCCATTCTGAAGCACAGGTTTTCTTAGTAGCTGGTCTTCTGTAACCCTTTAAAACATTCAGAACACTCTCCGAGAGATGCAAGCCTGCATACTCTAGGTCCTCAAGAGCCATGCCTTGAGTCTGAGGGATCAGAGGTTCAGATATAGGGTCCTCCCCTGATTGGAGGTTAAGAGGTTGTGCCTCCGAGGAAGGTGAATTGGTGTTGCTACAGACATGGAGAGCAGCAGATTGTACCATGGCTGCCTGGGCCAGTCTGGTGCTATCTAGATCATTGATGCTGATTGGGATCTGAGTTTGAACAAAACCCTGAACACCAAAGGGAATGGAGGGAAGACATACAGGTGTCTGCCTAACCAGTCCAAGGCCAGAACATCCAGAGAGACTGTTCCCTGTAGTGGGGATCTGCAGCAGTACTTTGGCAGGTGGTGGTTCTCGTGGGACACAAAGAGATCTGTTTCTGGAGTACCCCACTTTCTGAACACTGCCTCTAACACCTGTCTGCTAAGGGACCATTCATGATGGGCCTGGTTGATTCTGCTGAGGAATCTGTCAGAGTTTTGTCTTTCCCTGGTAGATGGATGGCATGCAGAGAAATTTCTTGGGAATAGTAGGACATCATGGTGGTGTTGTCTGTTCTGACCTGTACCACCTTTCCCAGCACCAGTGAACCGAAGGCCTTTAAAGCCAGCAGCACAACTCCAGAAGGTTGATGTGCTGAAGTCACTCTGCACTTGACCACAAACCATGAGTGGTGTGATCCTCTAGCTGGGCACCCCACCCTAGAAGTGATGCATCTGTTGTGAGAATCACTGATGGGGGCTGTTGCTGAAAGGGGACCCCTTATTTTAGGTTGGTCTCTTTCCATCACTCAAGGTCCTGGAGTAATGTTTTTGTTACTGGAATCAATTTTGAGAGAGGATCCCTTCTCTGGCTCCAGTGTGCCTTGAGATGGAACTGAATGTCTCTCATCTGGAATCTGGCTCCTAAGACTGTGCCAGTGGCTGCAGTCATGTGTCCCAGCAAATGAAGAAACTGCCTCACAGTTTTTGGTCTGTTTAAGCTGAAGGAGCCCGCCAAATGAACAATGCTTCTTACCCTGTCTGGAGGCAAGTAAGCTCTGCCCCGCAGGGTATTCAACTCCGCTCTTATGAATAGCAGAACCTGTGCAGGTAGTACAACAGACTGAGATTTATTAGGAACCCTAGGGACTCCAAGAAGCCCTGGGTGAGCTGAAGGTGTTCCTTTACCTGTTGTGGTGACTTCCTACCACCAACCAGTCATCCAGATATGGAAACACTGTGACACCTAGCTTTAGCAGGTGTGCCACCACTACTACCAAGCACACTGTGAACATTCTTGAGGCTGAAGTGAGGCCAAATGGCAGTATTGAGAAGTAGTAATGGACTGAAGGGAGTCTGAATCTGAGATATTTTCTGTGAGAATCCCTTATGGGGATGTGAAAATAGGCATCTTTTAGGTCCAGGGATGCCAACCAATCTCCTTTCTGGAGGGTTGACAGAACCATTGCCAATGTTACTATTTTGAACTTTGGCTTTACCAGATGTTTGCTCAACAGTCTGAGATCTAGGATAGGCCACCACTCCCAGTTTTTCCTTGTAGTGAGAAAATACCTTGAGTAAAAATCCTTTCCCTTTTGCTGGAGAGGAACATGTTCCACTGCTTTTGACAACTGTAGGTTTTGAACCTCCTTTTCCAATAGTTTCCTTTCTGCTGTGGAAGCTGGCTTGAATAATCTGGATCTTAGGTTTGGAAGGATTTGAAGCTTAGGTACAAACCCTGACTCACTACTTCCAGGATCCGCTTGTCTGTGGTGATGTTTTTCCAAGCCTGAAAATAATGAGCCAGTCTGCCCCTACTGATAGTGGGGTGGCAGCCTTGACAATGGAGTCAGGGAGTCTGTTTTACCTGGGGCTGAGTTTGGCTAGCTGGGAACCTCATCTGGATACCCTTCTGACCCTGCCCCTGAAATACCCTGCTTGTTGAGGGTACTGCCGGTACTGTGGCAAAGCCTGGGCCTGGTAAACAGGCCTGCTGTAGGGAGATTTACCCCTGCCTCCCCTTCCGTAAGGCCTGGTAGAATGGGACGGCCTTTCTTTACCCGAGTTGCTCTTATAGGTGGCTTTGTATTCATCCACCTTTTTCATATATGCCTCTGTTTTATCCCCAGAAAGTGAATTATTCTCTACAGGGAAATCTATGACTTTATTTTGGGTTGCCTGAGTAAGGTTTGTGGCCCTAAGCCAAGCAAACCTCCTGAAGCACACTGAATTTGCCATCCATCTGGCAGCAGTGTTGTTTGCGTCACCTGCTATCTGGAACTGGTACTTAGCAGCCTCCAAACCACACCTGGCAGTCTCAGCCAAATCCTCTGACAGAACTAGCTGGGACTTCTTGGATATGGCCAGGACAGAATGCCACAGTGACTTTTGGTACTGTACTGCATATGCCTGGTAGCTGGCCTGTCTAATTGCCAAGGAGGCAGACAGATATCCTTTCTTTGCCAAGCTATCTATTTTTCTAGAATCCTTCTCAGGAGGGTGGGAGGCTAGAGGTACTTTAGCTCTGTCACAAGCTGCTGTTTGTACCACTTTCTGATGGTCAGGATGGGAAAATAGAAATTCTGCACCATCCCTGTCAAATTGATACTCCTTCTCCAGTCTTTTATCTACAGGGGAGACAGAATGGAGAGTTTGCAGGATTTTCAAAGCATCTTTTTTGAAAAAGGTATAGATGGGGATCAACACTTTCTTAGTAGGTGTAAGCCCCATCATTTCGAGGTACTCAGCCTCTTCATCATCAGCTACTGCCTCACTGGTAGTGAGGTCCAAAGCATCAACCATTTTTCTAACAAAAGAAAAATGTGATGAAACATCTTCTGTAGTTCTTGGAGGGGAACCAAACTCCTGGTCAGGGGAGACTTCTGGTTCAATTCCTTCTTCCTCCTCCTCCTCCAACTCTTCATAGTCCTCAACCTCTATTCGTTTATGGATTGACGGCTGTGCAAAAAGAGTGGCTTGCTTAGAAGGGGTTTGTCCCTGGATAGGGAGGACAGGGACTGGTACCAAATCATGTAAAGTTTGAATGACCTTCAAAGCCTGAGCAATTTCCTCAGGTGAAGGCATTATCACAGACTCAGCTGAAGTCCCCTTAGGCCGACTGGCAGGAGGTTCAAGATGCTTATTCTTTTTTGATTTCTTCAAAGGAACCAGGGAGTTAGCAGGTTCTGCAGGTCTCTTGCCCTGTGCACCCTTTTCAGGGGTGGAATGTATAGTATCTGCAGTTTCACTCGCTTTCTTTGAGGGTGTTGGCTGGTCAGAACCTCAGGAACCCTTTTGTAATTTTTTTCTGCAGTTTCTCCAAATGCTTCTTCATAGTTTTAGGAGGAAAAGCTTTACAGATATCACATTCTGCAGAAAAATGATTCTGGCCAAGGCAGGTAACACATAAAGAGTGTTTGTCAGCTTTGGCAAAGATTTCCCCACACTGGGTACAGTTTTTGAAGCCAGGTTCACTGGTTCTCTTCTTTGGTTTATCTGACATATTGTAAACTGATAGAAAAAAGAAAACACAAATAAGATTTTAAAATTTAAGGTGTTTTTGTGGTTTGTGGTCAGTTCCGGAACCAATAAAAATTCTGCAAGGAACCGGGAACGGGTAGAAAGAGAACCGAGTTTATCAGTTACTTTTTTACAATTTAGCAGTAAATTTCAAAAAAATATATATAAAAACTGCAAGTGAAAATATAAATTAAACATACTTAAGTTCTTTGATTTCAGCACGACAGAAACAACTGATCAGGAGAGCACTCCAAGGTGTCTGCACTTGTCAGGCAGAGAATGAAATCTGAAGCAGTAGAACATGAGCAGCTGATAAGGACAGTTTTTGAAAATTGACATGAGCCAATGATGACTCTGTCATTAGCATACCTTCTATCTCTGGGCAACTCTACTTAAAGGGATATCTGCAAGAGTTATGAATATTGAAGAAGTCCTGGATTGAGAAATATGTGTTTCCAAGTGCTATGCATTTCTGTATCAGTATAAATGTTCTTGTTTGTAGAAAATGAAAGAATTCACAAACTGTGTTATTGTTATCAACATTTTGGGGTGTTTCAGTAGCTTGGGATGTGCACCTTCAGCACCTGTTCTTGGCAGCAGCACTACTTCCATTATTTAGTTAGTTAGTTAGTTTTTGTTTACCGGGTAAGTGCACTAGCCATAAAGATGACTGTTTTCAGGCCCGGCCTGGGAGATTACAGGGCAGACATTGCAGGTATAACAAACAGTGGACTACATCGAGATACAGAAACAAGGTGTTGTGAAACATTAAACAATAGGCTAAGCAGCACTGGTAGTATATAGGGTGTTTTGAAAAACATTTAAAGGGGACAGGACATCTGTGCAAATTGGCAGCAGTAGCAATGCTCCTAGTAAGAGAAATAATAAACTTGCCTCCTAATGAACCATAGTTAACTGTACCTTAATAAACATTGATGTGAAAAACTGTGTTTTCAATTTGCTTTCTTTTTATGAACAACATTCTGAACAGTTCTTTTCCTGGAACCAGTAATTTGGAGTATTTACTATGTCACGGTTTGAGTACAGAATGCTAAACATGAGCTATTGTCCTATCAGAACCATGCTGAGAGTTCTTTCCTCAACCCGTGACATAGTTAAAACTCCAGATCACTGGTTCTGTGAAGAGAACTGCAACAGAATGCTGCCCATAAAAACAAAACAATGCAAAATACAGTTTTTCATATCACTTTTTATTCGGGTAAAGTTACATATGGATCATTTAGGCTTATGGATATCATTTCTGTAAACTGGAACATTATAAACAGCTACCAATTAGAAATAATTTCCTGTCCTCTTTAACAATAAGCTAAGCATTACAGGTAGTACACAGGGTGGTCCTGGTAGGATCATAGAGGTTTTTACAGTCATAGCATGACGAAAAACATACAGTAGCAACAGTATTGCAGTAGTAGTCCTGAAAATACAATTTAGAAAGCACAAAACTAGATAAATAAAAATGTGGTCAAATACTGATAAGTGCAGGGGGATAATGGGCAAGGGAATGGCAAGATTGTGAATAGCAGGGATAATAGCAGGTCAGGATAAGGAAAGGTAGGGTATAGGATAGGAGCTGGCAAAGAGAGAGAGGGAGGGATGGCTGCAGGGGGCTAGTGTCTGGCGAGAGAGCTGGGATAGGCTGTACCGTAAGGGCAGTATTGTGGAGAAAAGGTAAGAGCTTTGGGATAGGCAGGATACCCAGAGGACTAAGGAGGTTTGAAACAGGAGCATTGGTTGGTGGAGCTGAGATGCTGGTGGAGCGCTTTTTTAAAAGCATTGTGTGTAGGAGCTAGCCAGACATCCTGAGGGAGTGAGTTCCATAACTGAATTGCATGGTGGGCAAGGGCTCTAGAGCCTCTGGTGGTATTGCATTTGGGGATGCATAGTAGGGATTTGTCAGCTGAGCTTAGGCCATAGTTGGAGGTCTGGTAGGTGAGTAGCTTGGCCAGAGTTGTTGGGGTACAAGATCTCATGATGCTGTCGACAGTGGAGCCGAGGGAGTAAAGTCTAGTATAGTTGGGGGACAATCAGTTTAGATCCGAGTATAGTAGACAGTGGTATTTTAGTATGTGGGATGCTGAGGTGAACCTGCAGATGTTATAGGTGACATCCCATCTTTGAAGATTTGATTTTGGTAAAGGAGCATAAGTGGCCACTCCATAGGTCAGAGTTTGTAGGAGTATGCCTCGAGCTATAGTCACTCTAGCAGTAGGGGTTAGCATGTGGCTGGTCTGGTATGACATGTCTACTTGTAACTGACTGATTTACACACATTGATGAAGCAGCATTCAAAATTTAGAGATTGGTCAAGGGTGATCCCAAGGTATTTAAACAATGTTACAGGAGTTATGAGTGAGCCATCTAAGCAGGAGACCCTGGACTTATTTTGGAATGTCTTGAGTTTAGGGAGAGTCCCAAATAGCATGAACTGTGTTTTTGCCTCATTTAGAACAAGTTTGTGGTCCCGTAGCCAGGCTTAAGTGCGTTGGAAATCAGAGGCAAGATATAGGTTGATATCGGACACATCTTTCGCCCTGGCATACATGACTATGTCGTCTGCATAGAGTAGAGATGAGGTGTCAAGGAGATTAGTGGTGATGCTTTTGATAAAACTTGAGAAGAGAAGTGGCCCAAGGATTGAGCCTTGGGGGACTCCAATGTTCACCATCTTTAGATCAGAGCATGTAGAATTGAATTTAACGATTTGGGCCCTATTTGACAGGTAACTGTTAAACCAACTGACAACACTAGGAGCAAAGCCCATAGAGTGGAGTGGGTCAAGGAGAAGTGGGTGGTCTACCAAGTCAAAGGCTTTTGACATATCAATTAAAACTGCTCCCGTGAGAAGCCCTGAGTCCATAGCAGTGAGGGTGTCTATAGTAAACTTCAGTAGGGCGGTTGTGGTGCTATGACCTTTTTGAAAGTCGTGTTGTGCAGCAGTTAGGAGGTCATTGTCTCAGAGGAATTCAATGGTTTGTGTGGCAACTAGCTTTTCCAAAATTTTGCTTAGAACTGACAAGATGGCTATAGGCCTGTAATTAGAGGGGTCTTTAGGGTTGCCTTTTTTGAAGACGGGGTGACTCTCACTGTTTTCCAAATGTCTGGAACTCTGCTATGACATAAGAAGAGTGTAAAAATTCTAGCCAGTGGTCCGGCAATGAGAGGTGCGGCAATTTTTAGCACTCTGAGCTCGATACCTTCTGATCCAGTAGCTGTGCTGTCCGAGATCTTTCTGAGGAGTTTTGCGACTTCCCTATGAGTAATGGCCTGAAAGCAAAAGGAGGAGATTTTTGATGCTTGGCAGGAGGGAGTTGAAGGACCCAGTTCATTCGAGGCAGGGAATGCGGATGTGTATTTGGTCAAGTCTGTAAATTGGTCATTAAAGAAATTAGCGATGGTCTGAGGGTTGTTGCAGTGGGCATCATTTAGTACCATGTCATTTGGAATAGGGGAAAGATTAGATCCCAGAAATGTTTTTATGTAGGACCAGAATTTTTTAGGATCCCTTGATGCATTGGTTATTAAGCTTTTGCAATAAGAGCTTTTAGCTGCCCTGATCTCCTTTTGGCAAGTATTTCTAAGTGTCGTGTAGGTGTTTTGGTCTTCCTGTAGGCCAGAGGACTTGAAACGGCTCCAGCTTTTATGACGCTGTTTTATTTTGTTTAGATCTTTTTCAGCCAATGGGTAGGCTTCCCTTTGACTAGACATGTTATCTGAGGGATGAGAGTGTCCTGAATGGCTGAGAAATTTGCAGTGAAGATGCTGAGAGTGGACTGCATGTCAGAACTCAGATAGAGACTGGACCAGTCTATGTTGGCTACATTGTGAAGAAAACTTTTGGTACTCAGGTTAGCGTAGTTTTGGATGGTGACGAAATGCATTTTTTGTGAGGGTGATGGAGCCAGCCCACAGGAGCAAAAGACTAGATGATGGTCTGTGATGGCATCTGCAAGACTGCTGACAGAGAAGATATGCTCAGTATGGTTTACTAGCACCCAGTTGATTAAGGTGCAGGAGCTGGAGCTGGATGCAATCCTTGTAGGTTTGGTGATCATTTGATGGAAGTTGTAGCTCTGTATTTTGGAGAGTGAGGTGGCCTGGCACTTTCCTAACCAGTTTATATTTATATCCCCTAGTAGGAGTACTTCATTTTTGCTAGAGAGCACGGCCGTTTGGTTGAGGAGCTCATCTAAGCTACAGTGGCCACTGTTCGGGGGGGGGGTTGTATGCACAGATAATATGCAGCATTTTTGCCCCAAGTGTAAGGAGGGAGTGAAGAGATTCGCACTGCATCAGGAGGTCTGTGTTCAGGACAGTGAGATGCAGGTGACTCTTTGAATAGATTGCAATACCACCCCTCTTTTGGTGGAAGTTCTATCTTTCCGGAGTAGGTTGTAGGAGGGAATAGAGCACCGAGAATCTGGGACCGTGGGCTTCAACCAAGTTTCTGTCAAACACAGAATGTCAGACTTGTATAGGGAGACCCAGGCCCCTAGTTCAGGGAAGTTGTGTTCTAGGCTCCTAATGTTGCGGTGAACAATAAGGATGCTTTTAGTATTGTGTAGTAGAGCATCCAAGCGGGATAGGTGGCAAGTAGGGTCAGGGTTAGTTTCAGTGTCACTGAAGAGCAAGATGGCCAGTAGCAGGAGATACCAGAGTTTCTGATGGCAAAAAAGGGATAGAATCGGGTGGCATAGGAAGTACTTTTAGTATCTGATACAGTGTGCCAGATCATGCCTTCAATTACTAAAAGAGGTGTCGAGTCTTGTGGTAGTTCAGGAAGGCAGAGGAGGTTGGAGAAGTGAAAATCATTCAGAGGTGGCATAATTATTGTCCGTTTTGCTTCTGTATTGAATATTCTGTTAGCAGACAAGTGGATCAGGAGTGGCACAATGGCTAGAAAGAGTAGGTGCTTAGATCAGTCCATGGCACTAGTTCCCATCGCGCAACGTAGGAGGCCTAGTTGTAAGTCAGCAGGGGTGTTCAGCTAGGAAGGTACTTGGCAGTGTGTGTAGTGTCACGAGAAAGAAGCTCAGTTGAAGTTATGGGTGCTTTGACCAATCAGCGGTCAGGTGCTTCCAGTTCAAAATTCTGGATGGGTTGAGCGGCGGCTAGGTGCCAAAAACGTACCTGGGGAGTAGCGGCTTTCAATCAGCCGAACCAGCGGAATGGCTCGAGGCTGTGCTCCAGTGGCAGAGAAGGCTTGTCCGATAGCTGTTTGCTTGGAGGCGGGCAGGTGCCTTTTCTTGTTGCTTGTCTTTGGAGAGTGTAGGACCGGCCTGTAAATGAAGCACGGTCCATGGCACTCAAGCTCCTGAAGGCGGTTTCCCTGGTCTGTGGGAGCAGACGTGGAGTCAGCAGTCCAGCAGCCCTAATATAAAGGACCAATGGAAAAATAGGCACTTTGTCATCTAACCACACAGTGTCTATATAAGGCAGGGTCCACCTAGGGTGCATGGGGAGCCAGTGCAAAGTGCCGGCGGGGTAAGACTTTGAGCCGAACCAGCAGGGCGGCTCAAGGCTGATATCTGGCATGGGAGGCTTGGTCTGTGGTTTTCGTTCATTTTTCTAGCCCTGCTCCACTAGCGTGGAAGTGGCTCAGAGGCAGGTGTTCAAGTCTTACGGCTTTAAGAGGGTGAGCGCGGTCTGGCCCGAGAAACAGGCGGGAACCACGGCTCATGCCCAGGGGATAGTCCTCAGAAAGAGTGGTGTCCAGGGTCTGCTGGAGCGGTTGGGAATTAAGTGGTGTAGAAAGGTTACAGTGGTAGTAGGGGGAGGGATGCTCCCACTGCAATACCTGGCAGGTGACTGTGGGAACCAACAGGTGGGTCGCCAGTATGCTCCAGTGAGATGTTATAGTGTAGGATAAGTTAAGGTTCTGTGTGAAGTACAGTATATGAATTTCCACCATCTTGGCAGTGTAGCCAGTATGGTGCTCAGACCCTTGGCGGGAGGGAGAGATAGCCATATCTCTCCTCTGGGGGGGGTGCAGCCTGGTAGGCATTCACCAGGGGGTGAATGTTTTCGGGGGAGCAAAGTGTAAGCACCCTCTGGGAGCTTACTAGTTAACTTTGGTTGCTATGTGCAGTTAGGTTGGTTGCTCGGTGTAGCTAGGCAGGAAGAGTTTAGTGGTGCCGTTATGTCTGGGATGTAGGCTTACTTGCTAACTGCAGGTTGGGCCCATCTTAGAAGGTATAAATAGGAGAGAGATTCGATTTTTGGAAGAAGCTTCCAGAGGAAGAAGTCAGGGGATTAAGCCCGCAAGTTTGTCCAGAGAAGACCCACATATGAGATATGCGTCGGGTCAAGACGGTAATGAGTGAGATTTGAAGGGGAGCAGTGAAGCACAAGTTTGGGGCCTGTCGGTGCATGTGGGAGTAGAAGCCCATGAAGAAAAGAAGTATGGAGGCCCACCAAGTGATCTTTGGCACCTTGGTAGGGTACGCACCAATGGGGGTCATGTATTCTAAGTAGTCTCACCTGTGGGTGAGTGCAGCCTGTGGTTCAGTGTGTGTCCTGTGTGCAGGCCTGCTCTGGCAGTTTGGGTCTGGGGTGCAGTTCAGAGGTGGTAGCCTGGACTTTTGTGAGTGTAGTGGTGGCAGCACTACCCCTTTTCCCCTGGATGGTGGCCACCACAGTGGTGGGACCCTCAGGTTGGGCAGCTTGTAAAGGCAGGGAAAGATCCATGTGGGGAATGGTTGATTGGGACCCTGGCAGGTGGCAGATTGTCCAGGTTCTCCATGTGGCACAAACATCAGTCCCCTGGGTGAAGACTGTCCAGAAATCGAAATCACTGTATGAGTGGATGGGCTGTTGGTTTCCAGATCAGGATGTAGAATTACCTGAGAAGCCATTCTAGGCATGTGGCATCAATGATTGGATGTCCGAAGGTCTTTGGTGGTTCAATTCTTGCTAAGAACACCAATATGACTGTGTAAGACCTTGAAGTAGAGAAATTCTCCAGGTATTGTGAGATTACCCCCAACCCCGGTGGAGAAAGTCTAAAGTAAAGACAAGTTTGAAATGGACAGTAGAAACGTTTCATGCTGTCATAGTCCCCAGTGTACTCCCAGTTTTGAGAATCAGAGAATGAAAGGTAAGCAAGTGCCTGTGTAAAGATTGGATTGAAAAGAAGGGATATGACATGGAAGTGCTGCTAAATACAACCTACTTCTAAGTGTGGCCTCGTTCAGTCTACCGTATTGCTGCTATCAGGAATGTAGTCTTTTTGGTGCGAGGAAATGTCTACATGCAATATTATAGATCAAGGGAGCACTCCCGACCAATCGGAGCGCTCCTTTCCCCTGCATGTGAGGCACTCTTATTCTGTGAAGAGCATCTCAGCACAAATGCCCTGAAAATGAGCACATTCTGGAAACAGATTTTTTTTTTAAATATATTATTGATCACTCTCAATCAATAATATATTAATACATCCCCCATCGCCACTCATTGCTGAAAACGAGTGGTTTCATTTGTCTTCAGCTTAAGCCAGAACAGTTCAGCTCTGCTTCACTGTTCTCGCTCAGCTGAAGGCATGTGAAAGCACTCATTTTCAGCAATGAGTGGCTCTGGGCACGTATTAACACATAAATCAGTCTGTTGGAAAAAGAGATTGTTGCAGAAGGAATGTCAGGTCCCAGCCTGTGAAGTGCCCCCCACAGTAGCTGTTACCCCCCACGCTCCATGAAGTGACTGTTCCTGTTTAACAGCTGTTTATTAAATGGGATCCCCTGTTTTCTGCAGTTCTGGTGTTTGCCTCATTTGTTGGATAAACTGTTTTGTTGTTAAAAGAAGTTTGCCTCCACAGCCAGCCACTAGTGCATTCCAGGATGTGATCCCAAAGAACCATTGCACCATCGAGGAGGGCCTTGATAGGCCTGCCTGGTGAAGACTGTCTACAAAGGTCTGCAGGTGAAGTTAGCAAGGTCAGGAAGGTGAAGGTCTCTGTCATCTGGCAGGTACCATCCCTGCAGTGTCTGGCAGACTGGGGGCACCCCCATTAGAGCTAATCCATCACCAGCACCAACCAAGGGGATCAGGTACTGTTTTTCCTGTTATTACTTCTGGATTGTTTTCTTGGGTTGTACAGTGCCCCCCTCCCACCAAGTTACCATCTGTACACCCCTAGACTGGGGAAGGGGAGCTTACATACAAAGTTGGAGAATTATCAGTACCTACAATATGTCCAAAAGTTGAAAAAACAGTTAAACAGGGCATATACGTTAGCTGCTGCTGAGATGGCTGCTAAAAGAAAGCCAAGCTAACAAAGAACGTTGCGATAAACGAGTAAAAGCTCAAGAGTTACTGCCTGGAGATAGAGTGTTACTGTGTAGTCTGGAGATCCCTGGCAAGCATAAACTAGCAGACAGATTGGTAGCACATCCTATGTGGTAACAGAGAAACTTGATGGACTTCCTGTGTACAAAATAAGGCCTGAAGGAGAAATCAGTGGGTACAAAACTATCCACCACAATCACTTGCTGCCAATTGGAGACAAGGTGATTAGTATTATACAAGACAAGCCAGACCCTCCTAAACCTCCTGTGACAAGAGCTGCTACCCTCAGACAACAAAATAAACAGAGTGCCTGTCAACCCAACATTGTCTCCGCAATGTCCAATGGGCAAGCACAACACGATAAATCATTATAAATCAAGATAAATCAAGATAAAGATTCTGAGTCAGAAGGAGAAGTCATCTACTATCCGGCTTGTTATTATCCCACTCCAGAACTTGCCAGGCTATTACATAGGGCAAATGAGATGCCAAGTAATGTGACAAATCCACCAGCAGTAGAGCTAACTACATCAGATCCAAACACTGAAATATCTGTGGACTCTGAATCTGAAGCTGAAATAGTACCTTTAGATGAAAGGCCTACATCTGAGGAGGTAACAGAGCAAGAAGGTGGAGACCCTGTTGAACCTGAGTCTCTAGAATCTGAACTGGTAGAACCTGAAATTGCAGTTCTTGAATTAAGAGAGTCAGAGGGAACTAAAATAAATGAAGTGCCTTGTGGTACCCACTTTGTCTGAGGATGTTTCACTGGTGGATAATGAAATGGTGGGGATACCTCCTGATACCTAAGAAGAAGTGCAAGTGCCACTAAGATGCTCTGAAAGAACTGAGAACAAGATAAATTAGATTCTTAGTCTGAAGGAGAAGTCAGCTACTATCCGGCTTGCTATTCTCCAACTCCAGAACTTGCCAGGCTACTACATGGGGCAAATGAGATGCCAAGTAATGTGACAGATACACCTGCAGTAGAGCTAACTACATCAGATCAAAACACTGAAATATCTGTGGACTTGGAATCTGTAGCTGAAATAGTACCATTGGATGAAAGGTCTACATCCAAGAAGGTAACAGAGCAAGAAGGTGGAGACCCTGTTGAACCTGAGTCTCTAGAATCTGAATTGGTAGAACCTGAAACTGCAGTTCCTGAATTAAGAGAGTCAAGGGAGCTGAAACAAATGAAGTGCCAGAGCACGTTGTGTTACCCGCTTTGCCTGAGGATGCTTCATTGGTGGGCAGCGCAATGGGGGATGCCTCCTGATGCCTAAGAAGAAGTACAAGTGCCACTAAGATGCTCTGAAAGAACTGTTAAACCTCTGTTAAAGCTCACCTATGACTCTCCTGGGGCTCCCACTGACTTTCCTGTGTATGTGGTCAACAAAGGCGTATATGTTACCCCAAAGTCTCTGCCCAGAATTGTTCTGTGCCCATCTAGTGTCAAACTACCCAGAACAGGGAAAGTTACAAAGTATAAAAGGGGAGGTTGAAGTCTGCACTTAATGTGTTTCTCTAAAAATGCCCAGATGTGTGAATTGAAAATGTTCCTATGTTTATGGTACACCATTTAATGTCCTGGCAGCTGTCTAATATTTAAAAAGTTTTGCAGTACTGGCAACCTTGTATATAGTTTGTCTTTTGCCTATTTCAAAAGTATCTGATTGCTTGTGATAATTAGGAAGTAGTTGTTTAGCTAGATATGTGAAAATGTATGTTAAATTGCTAATGTTTAATGATTATCATCACCAGGTCCCTGGTAATGGACTTTGGTGCAGATGCCATGTTTTTGAGGCACAGGGGAGTGTAACCCCCCCCCCAGGTGGTGCTTACCTTCTTGTACTCAGGAGTCCCATTCTGCCTCCTGTCCTCCCACTGCCACCCCATCACCAGTCCAGGTCCTGAGTAGCCTCCTAAGTCTCCGTCTGGACCCCATGATGTTCTTTTAGTTATTTGGGTCAGGAGGCGTGAAGCCGCAAAGCCGCCATGCTGCGCTCTGCACAAATGTATGAGCGGCAGACCGCACATGCACAGAAGCACTTTGTTGCTTTTGTGCCACTCCTATGGCTCAACAAATGCCTCTCTGGTACTCCTGACCCTCAGGTTAAGCTAGTCGGGGGTCAGAGACAAGGAGGAAGCCTCCAAGAAGTGGCAAAACAGTTTATTTTAACAGCACCAATAGGCGTTGTGGGTTAGTCTCATGAATATTAATGAGGCACTTATAAATATTAATGAGCTGCCTGCCTAGTGCATGGGGACTGTGTAAAACAGCACTAGTGACAGGCAGAGGGGAGCTTTTTAAAATATAACTTTGCAGCCAGTGGTTAGAGGAGAAAGGTTGCTATAGAACTGTGGAACCATTATTTATAAAAACTGTATGTTTTGGCTGCATGATGACTCTAAAATGGGACTTAGTATATAAACTGAATGGGACTGTGCCTAAAGCAGCCATGCTGTGTACCTGTGACCCCAGAGCCAGCCAATCAGAAGCTTGGGTGCCCAAAGCTCAAAGAAATGACTGCTGGGAGGAAGTGTGAACCAAATTCTAGGTGCCAAAATCAATACCCAATCAATAGCTGAAGGGACTTACTGTTTATTAATATTTCTGATGGACAACATGTTTCAGCCAATGAGAAGCTGCCATTCTCGGAGTGAACTCCCAAAGGCAGTTATAGTTTGGGGAAGTCTAGCTCGGGCTCTCAGTGAGACAGGAGGGCTCAGACTTCTTGAGAGGAGATTTTGGAAGTCGTCCCAAGACTTTCACAGCCAAAGACTGGAAGTTTGGTTTTGTGTGTCCAGCACCTGGAAGCCCAGGGTGAGTGTGTTTTCAGTTGAATTCTACAGCATCCTTAGAAAAGCCCTCAGCTTAAAAAAGGGTTTGAACTGTCTGCCAGAGATTGCCATTTGCCTAAATTTGCCTGAAGCTGAAGCCATCCGCAGAAAGAAGCCTGCGGATGCTCCTGCACCAGTGAGCCAGAGAATACTGTGAAATTCTACTGTTTGGAACCTGGGGGTTTTCAGCTAAGAGGCTGTGCTATTCTGCCCGAAGCCACCCAGAGGTGTATGCAGATGTGTTTGTGCTCAGGCTACTCTGGAGCCAGGTAAGGGACCTGCCAGCCTTTACCAAGTGGGGGTGGAAAGGGATGCAAGAGTGCTAGGGCACACTTGACCCTTCTGGGGGAGTCAGACCATTGGGTTCCTCCTTGGGTCTGGGCTCTTTGTGGACCAGGAAACCCTGCCCAGGGCTCCTGCTTTCCAGCAAAGAAGGTGACAAGCTACCAGACTCTGCAAGCAAGGCAGAAGGTGACATGCTGCCAGATCCTGCATGCTGACCAGAAAGTTCCAAGTTGCTAGACAAACCTACCATTTCCAGCAAGTCTACTGCCATCCCACATTGCTGCTCAAGGCCCCAGCCTTCAGAACGCTGCTTCAGATCCTATGTGCTGGGACTTCAGAACCATCAGTAAAACAGGGCCTGCCCTGACCTGGGGAGTTCAAATTGGCTACAAGTTTAAAGTCTGCAATAATCTACAGTTTTAAAAGTTTCTTCAAAGGGCCCCAATGCCAGCCAACCTGTGGCAATGATAAGGCCTGCACCTTAATCTGGTTACCAAGGTAGACTATAGGAACACTGGTACCAGTGGGGTGGTGGGCAATTTACATGTGTTTGCTGTGGTTTGGGGGTGGGCACAGTTACTGTTGTTTTATACGTCTTTTGCCAGCTTATTCAGTACTACAGTTGCCTTTTTCCTCGTTATCCCATTCCCCTTTCCCTACAATAAAAGTGTTACTATTGTTGCTGCTAAAAGTCCAAAGTTTTAAAGTTGCCCTGAAAACATATCTTTTTAGCCTGGCATTTTCCTATTTTTAAAGCTGCTACTGTATTTATTAGTTTTAATTTTATCTTGCTATTTATTAATGTGTTTGATTTTATTGTACAGGTGCCTTGGTTTTAGAAAGGCGCCTTTTTACAAATAAAGAATTGATTGATTGATTGATTGAAAATCGTGAACATATTATTAGCTACAGTCATTAACTGTATGTGTTTAACAAAGTTACAGTTTAAAGTGGTATGCTGTGTGTAGGATGACTGGAATGGGTAAGTGGGGAGGTACGACATCCCAGGGGGTTGTACTACACACACATCTGGCCCACTATAAATTTAGTCTGTGTGGAGGCACCGTGCTATTTATTTATATCTTTGGGAAAGAACCCCCGATTGTCACTAGAACAGAACCCAGGCCCCTTAACCTGTATTGTAGTCATCAGGCAGGAGTAGTAGCCCACTGGTACATGGTGCCAGGGCTACACTATTTTTTATTTTATTTTTTAGTATTTGATTGTGGCTTTGGGCCCTTTATTTGTGGATTTTTCTCTGCTGTTTAACTGGACATTGGGCTTTAAAATCTTATGGGATCCCTGAGCCAAATATATTGTAGAATAGCAATGTTAAGTGAGACTTACCCGAATGTTGAGGGTTGCTCCATATTCTGTGATGCCATCTTTGACTCAGGGATTACTTGACTTGCCTTCTTGCCCACCCTTTTGATATCCATGCCCAGTTCAACCTTTGAAGTCTGATATGCATATTGCCTGCACAGATATCTCATGGGTTGTGATCCTTGAGTTGAAGATGACATTACAGGATACAGATCAACTTTCAAAATATACAGTAGGTACAACTCACTTTGCACTGCTATTATCCTGGCTCCTGTCACTATGCCAAGAACGGACAGCATGTTCTAAATTCAACCTCCTTAGCCCATTCCCCCAAAAACCCACATACCTTGTAGATGAGCTTCCTTCTTTCACCAGTCCACAACGTGGAGGAGTCAGTAGTTCAATTCCAAGAGCGCTCAGTCACCCCTCCCTAGCCTGCAGCACACATGCAGTCAGACTGATAGATAAAATGCTATGGAGTGAAGGAGGACGGGGCAGTGTTCATAGCATCATTGATGACCCTAGGCAGAGTGACTGGTTAGGCTGCCTAATATCATCAAAGACATGTTGAACCCTGTGCTTTCCCTGCAGGGCAAGCACTTTGACTGTCAACTGAACTGGCATGCTCTCACCAGAGGTTAGAGGGATGGCTCAACTATCAGGGAATTGCATTACTGCCCTTCCAAATCAGGGATCAAGGACAGAAGGATGAGGGGTCTCTATAGGTTATGCAGGGCTCATGGGGTGGGCTAGGGAGGTTGGATTTAGAACAGGGTGTTGACTCCTGGCATGGCGCCAAGAGCTGGAATAATCAGAATCTGGTTGGTGGGGAGAGGAGCTTCCAAAGGAGGCACTGGACTGGGGGGGGGAATCTTCTGGGGGATTGGACTAGGAAGAGGTAGTCTACTAGGGTATTGGGCTAGGGTGGGGAATCTCTTGAGAACTGAGATAGAGAGGAGGTATCTATGGGTGGTCACGATAGGGTGGGGGGAGTCTACTGGGGGACTGGGCCAGAGAGGAACAATCTATTGGAGGATCGGACTAGGAAGGGGGAGTCAACTGTGGTGATCAGGAGGGAGCCATCTATTGGAGATCGAACTACTGAGGAAAAATCCATTGTGGGATCAGTCTAGGGAGGGGACAGTGTATTGACATATTTGACTAGGAAGAAGATAATTAATTTTGGTGATTGTGGGTCTTGAGGGAGATCCTAGGGAGGGGAGATTCAGAATGAAAGGTGCCAGGAGCCATGATAATCACAGATTCAAGCAAGGAGATTATGGGGAATCAGACTAGGAAGGGGAGAAGATGCCAGACCCAAAACAAGTTAGCCTGGATTTGGATGACTGCTCCCTACCCACAGTTATGGAACACTGAAATAAAGGTATATGAGGGCTGGGGGTTGTTGTCTGCAAAAATCCATTCTTTTCCTTTTTACTATGTTGATGAAAACAGAACACACCTGGAACCAGGATGGTCCCAAATCACCAGCCAGAATGCCCATGAGGCAATCACAAGGGGGGAATTCTGGCAGAAACAGTATCTATGAGGGGGAAGGGGAATTCAAGCAGAGGGATAATGTAGAGGGAAGGACGTTCAATTTAAGGGCATAGTTCTGGATTTAAGGTGTATTCCAGTTTCATAACAGAAATGCACACAGAACTGGAATGCACCCTAAAGTAGGAATTGACCCTTGTGCAGAATGCTTCCCTTTTTAATGCCTCTGATGGAATGTACCCATAGTAACTGCCCCTACTGGAATGCCCCTGCAGATATTGCCCCAGGAGAATTCCAGCAAGGCACTGGGGAAGCATTCTGGGTCCAGGCATTTTCAATTTTTTTACCATGTCCCTTAATGTGTAGGGTAGATTCCCTTGCTTTTCCAAAAAGTCATTTACCTGTACTTGTTACTGGTCTATTTAAGCAATAAGACATGACAGGGTGTGCATTGTGGTGGAATAACGACACATTTTGGATGTGTTGTGAGGCACATGGCATCACTGAGTGCCTTCAACCACCCAAGAAGAAAAAATTACTCACCTTAGTCATGTTGTTTCTTCTAATGGAGTCTTGCTATATTATGACTATTGCAGTTTGCTCCAGCCTTAGAACTGCTCCAGAGGTGAAAGAGTTAACTTCCATGCAGAGCATGGAGCTTAGAGCGCGAGCTCGGTTCAGAAGCTCTGTTTGGCTGGTTTCAAACCGAAACCGTCAGATTTACGAGCAAAACTCACTAAGGTTCTGTGGAAGCTGTAACCTACACTCAGCCAACTGGCCACTAATATATTAACACATTTTGCTGGTCCCAACACAAAGACTCAAGTCAGTGGACCAGAAAATTAAGATAAAATAACTAAATAAACACAACACCCAAACATGAAAGAGGGCATCAATAAATGCCAACAGAGGACTACCCACCCCATACCCCAAAGTAGGAGTTCTGAGAGGGGCAGGCTGGGGGGGAGGTCATAATAAAGCAAGACTCCATTAGAAGAAACAACATTACTAAGGTGAGTAATTTTTTCTTCAAACAACATGAAGTCTTGCTATATTATGACTATTGCAGACTACACAGCAGTACCTCCATGGAGGAGGGACAGAACCTACTTAGGGAATAGGCTCTGAAGCATGGCTGTGCCAAACCGAGCATCCCTTCTGGCCTGAATATCCAGGGAGTAATGCTTGGTGAAAGTGTGTACTGTCTTCCAAGTAGCTGCCTGACATATTTCCAAGAAAGGGATGTCTCTAGCAGCAGCTAGAGATGCAGCTGTACCTCTGGTAGAGTGAGCCCTCAGGCCTGAGGGGGGATCCTTACCCAGCTTTTGGTAGCAAAATTGGATACAAGAAACGATCCACCTGGCAATGGATCCTTTAGTGGCAGGTCTCCCTTTCCCAACCTCACCATAAGTGAGAAACAGTTGGAGGAGTCAAACCTGTGACCCTTGGTACGCTCTATGTAGTAACTTAGGGCCCTCTTAACATCTAAGCTGTGCAGCCTCCTCTCACCAGAGGAGGAATGGTCAGTGAAGAACACTGGAAGTGAAATAGATTGGTTAAGGTGGAAATCTGAAACCACCTTAGGCAAAAACTTCCTGTTAGTCTTGAGGACCACTTTATCCCTGTGAAAGGAAATAAAGTCAGTTTCTACTGATAAAGCCTGTAACTCACTTATACGACTGGCAGAAGTGATGGCTACCAGAAATACAGTTTTCCAAGTCAAATACTTAAGCTCTGCCGAAGACAGAGGCTCAAAGGGGGGTTGCATTAGCTGAGCAATGCATACATTAAGATCCCAAGCCGGGGCAGGGTCCTTGAATGGAGGATTGGTGTGAAGCAATCCTTTAAAAAACTTGGAAAATACAGGATGAGCAGAGAGAGAAGAGGGCTTCCTGCTGAAATGAAGGCAGAGACAGCAGCCAAGTGCACTTTCAGGGTGGCTGGTCTCAGTCCCAAAGAATTAAGATGGACCATGTAGTCCAATACAGTGGTAGATCAGCAAATTCTGGGAAACATGCTTCCCAGAACACCATATGGAAAACCTTTTCCACTTGGAGTTATAGGTAGCCTGGTGGAAGGCTTCCTAGCAGCCTTCAGGATTTTGAGAACACTTTGAGAAAGTTGCAAATCAGCAAATCTAACTGCTCAAGAGCCAAGCCTTGAGGTTGAGGATTTGAGATTCAGATACCAAACTCTCCCTGAGCACAGGTTAACAGATTGTGGTTCCTGGGGAGACACAGGGAAGATGGACTGCTAAGGACAGAAGGAGGGTACCAGGGCTGCTTGGCCCAGTCTGGAGCAATCAGGATCATTTTGCAGGGCTGAGACCTGATTTTGACTAGTACTTTGAACAGGAGAGGAAGGGGAAAGGCATAAAGAAACTTCCCTCCCAATCGAGGAGAAAGGCATCCAGGGAACTGAGCCCAACACTGGGGCCTGCAACAAAACAGTAGAAGTTGATAATTGTCTGGGGCTGCAAAAGATCTATCTGAGTGCCCCATCTGGCAAACACTATCCCCAGTACTAGGGGATCCAGTGACCATTCGTGATGGCCCTGGGAAATCCTGCTGAGGGCATCTGCCAGGACATTGTCCTTGCCTGGGAGGTGAACTGCTATGAGGGAAGTGTTCAGGGAGTAAGCCAGAGACCACAACTTCATCGCCGGTGCACAAGGCCGAAAACTGAGTGCCCCCTTGTTTGTTGATGTACCACATTGTGGTGATGTTGTCTGTTCTGACCTGTACCACCTTGTTCTGAACAGATGCAGAGAAAACCTGAAGTGCTAAAAAAACAGCTCTGAGTTCCAACAGATTGATGTGGAGCAGAGATTCTCTGAGGAGACCATAATCCCTGGGTGGAGAGGTCGCCCATGTGAGCTCCCCATCCCAAGAGGGATGCATCTGTAGTAAGGGTCAAGGAATGGGACAGAGGGATGAAAGGCACCCCCTGTCTCAGATTGCTCTGATCCTGCCACCAATGAAGGGCCTGGATCAGGGTTCGAGTCACTGGGATTAACTTGGATAGAGGATCTCTTCTTTGAGACCAGAAAGCTCTCAAATGGAACTGAATGTCCCTCATCTGAAATCTTGCTCCTTACACCACAGCTGTGGAAGCAGCCATGTGTCCTAGGAGCTGCAGGAAATGCCTTGCTGGTCGAGAGACCTGCAGAGTGAAGGAGGCGGCCAGGGCCACTAAGGTCCTTACCCTTTCCAAGGGAAGGAAGGCTCTGGCCTGCTTTGTATCCAGTTCTGCGCCTATAAAGGTGAGTACCTGGACAGGTTCCAGAACTGACTTTGGAAGAGTGAGAAGAAATCCCAGAGAGGTAAGCAGCTGCAGGGTAACTAGCAGGTGTGATTTGACCTGGTCTGGAGACTGACCCACAATGAGCCAGTCGTCCAGGTAGGGAAAAATGGCAATCCTTTGCCTTCTTAGGTGAGTGACTGCTACTGCCAGACACTTTGTGAACACCCTTGGAGCAGAAGTGAGGCCGAAGGGCATTGCTCTGAACTGATAATGGCCTGAGGGCAGTTCAATCTGAGGTACTTTCGATGGGAGCTTCTGATAAGAACATGGAAGTAGGCATCTTTGAGGTCCAGGAAGGCTAGCCAGTCCCTGGCCTTAGGGAGGTAAAATCATCCAGTGTCACCATTTTGAACTTTGGCTTTAAAAGGTGCTTGTTTAGAATATCTTAGATCCAGGATAGGCCGCCACTGTCCTGTCTTTTTTGGGGTAAGGAAGTACCTGGAGTACAGACCCTTGCCCTGGTGAAGGGGAGAAACCTTTTCTACAGCTCTGAGAGCCAGGAGGGTTGAGACTTCTGTTTCCAAAGCAAGAGTCTCTAAAGGGTTTGTAGGTGGAAAAGATCTGGCTCTCATCTTTGGAAATTTCTTGAAGCTGAGAACCAGACCCTGGTTCACTACTTCCAGGACCCACCTGTCTGAAGTTAAAGACTGCCAGTCCTGGACGAAGTGAGCCAACCTGCCCCCTACAGGAAGTGGAGAGCCGACCCTGGGCATCCCATCAGGGTGCCTGTTTGGCAGGGGCTTTAGGCTGAGGGTGGGAGCAGGCCTGCTCAAACCCCGTCTGCCTCTCCTCTGAAGAACCCCTCTGTACATAGGCTGAAGAGGAGGGGGCCTGAGTCTGGTAAAAAGGCCTGTGAAAAGGCCTACCCCTACCCCTGGGGGGCTGCCTCTGAGGAGTGGGTTGCCGTTCCTTGGCTTGTGCACTCCTGTAAGTGGTTCTATATTCATCCATTTTCTTCATATAATTCTCTGTCTGCTCCCCAAACAAAGAATTTCCCACCACAGGAAAATCCATAGCCTTAGACTGGGTATCCTGTGACAAGGTAGTACACCTGAGCCAGGCCAATCTCGAAAAGCCACAGATGTAACCATGACTCTAGAGGATACATCGTTAGAATCCACTGCAGCATGGAATTGAACCAGATGCCTCAATACCATCAAGAGCCACCTGCCCAGCTCCTTTACGTAGCTGGCCAGGGACCTGTTTGGCTAAGGCCATGACAGTATCCCATCTAGATTTCTGGTATCTTGCAACATAAGCCATATAGTTAGCTTGTCTGAGTCCCAAGGATGCTGCCATGTATTGTTTTTTGGCCATGGCATCAATCTTCCTGGAATCCTTGTCAGGAGGATGTGAAGCCAGTGGAATATTAGCTTTATCACAGGCTGCAGCCTGAACTACTCAACATGACTGCATTGCTGTGAAAGAAAATCTGTATCAGGACTCTGACAAAGTGTACCTCCTGTCCATCTTTTTATCCACAGGAGGCACAGAATTAGGAGCTTTTAAAATTTTTATTGTTTGTTTTCTAAAGATTTATGTAAAGGGATGGACAACCTCCTGGACTCTGGGATATCCATCATATCCACATAGTCAGGCTCCTCTTGCTCATCCAAAGCCTCCTCTAAGGGAAGCTGGAGGGTCTCAGCAACTTTTTATAAAACAAAAAATGAGAAGGGACTCAGAAAGCCTAGGGGGAGACTCACCTGAAGGTCTGTCTGGGGAGATGTCCGGTTCAATGGGCACATCCAGACTTTCAAAGTCACATTCACACTGATCATAATCCTCATCCCCCTCCTCTGGTTCATAGAACTCTTCTATATCATAATCCTGAACCACTGGAACCGACCGAACCGACCTTTTGCCAGACAGTGGCGGTTTGGAGGGAACTGGGGACAGGGACTGGACAATCTGTATTGCCCTGGCTATCTCAGCAGCAGTTGGAGAAGGAATTTTGGACTCCAAACCTGCTGATTTTTTAGATTTCTTTGCTGGAACTGGCTCCTCAGAGCCAGCTTTTCGTTTGCCCGAGAAGTCTTGCCCTGGTCAGAGGGCACTCCCTCCAGTTCGGTTGGCACTGAACCGGGCTGGCCATCCGGGTCAGCGGACTTTTTGGCCTCTCGTTCCCTGACCCTGCCCACTCTCTTGTCCAGGGTGGCTGCAGGGAAATTTTTACATATCTGGCAGTCTGAATTGAGGTGGTCAAACCCCAGACAATAGACACATGTAGTGTGTGGGTCAGCCTTGGCAAAGGCTTCCCCACAGACACTAAAGTGTTGAAACCCAGTGGGCCCGGTTTTTCTTTTGGGTTTCTCAGACATGATGCCAGCCTAACCAACCAACTTGCCCTTTGATGGCAGTGCCAGGTAAGACACCCTTATCGGTTCCAAAACCGTGTCACGGGTCGTGGAAAAGCCGTAATGAAATCCGCTTTTTAGAACCAATAAGAACTGAACTCAGATTCTAAAAAGCCTTAAAAGGCTTTAAACTTATATTAAATAACATAATCGATCGGTTCAACCGAACCGATAATACTTTACAAGTTCCACACAGAAAAAACCCTATCTATTACTTACAATTACCATAGACAGAGCCTGGACCGATCGGTTTTGCGGTTAAAATAATGAAACCGCAGTTAAATTAAACCGAGAAATAGCGCTTTAAACCGAAGAAATGAACCGAGCAACAGGAGGAATCTCCGGAGCGACTGTTCAGTGAGGCGGAGTAAAGAATCTGACGGTTTCGGTTTGAAACCAGCCAAACAGAGCTTGTGAACCGAGCTCGCGCTCTAAGCTCCATGCTCTGCATGGAAGTTAACTCTTTCACCTCTGGAGCAGTTCTAAGGCTGGGGCAAACTGCAATAGTCATAATATAGCAAGACTTCATGTTGTTTGAAGTGCTGTTATTTCACCACAGAGCACACCCTGGTGTGTCTTATTGCAAATATAAATTGGATCAAGTTTTTTTATTTTTCAGGGGAGGGGTGAAAAAAATGCACAGAAATGAAAAATTAAACATTTTTATTACTTTAAAAAAAAAGTCCATCCACCCCAGCAAAATAGTCCCAGCACATCCCAGCAATGATGTGTCATCTCAGGTTCAAATATGCACAACAAAATACATTTATTTTTAATTAGCCCTTAAACCCTCTATGTTCCCCAACCCAACCCCATTTACCTATTTCCTCACCTTTTTTTTCTTCTTTATACAGAGTGGGTCATTGGCTAGAAGACAGGCAGCAGAGGGTGGTGGTCAACGGGGTTAAATCAAAGGAAAGGGAAGTTACGACTTGGGTTCCACAGAGATCTATCCTGGATCCGGTCCTCTTCAACATGTTCATTAGTGACTTTGGGGAGGGAATCCAGGGCACGCTGTGTCTCTTCATAGATGACACAAAACAATGTGGGAGGGTGGATAGTGATGAGGGAACAAGGGATATACAGAGGGACCTATAAAAACTAGAGGGGTGGTCAAAGGTCTGCAGTTAAAATTCAATGCCAAAAAGTGAAAGGTAATGCACTTAGGGAAAAGGAACCCCAAGACGGAGTACTGGATGGGTGGGGTGAGACTTAGCACTAGAGAAGAGAAATGGGATCTAGGAGTTATTATCAGTAACTACCTTAAACAAATGAGCCACTGCAACAAGGCCTATAGCAAAGCTAACAGTATGCTTGGATGCATCGGGAGGAGTATTGACAGCAGAAGAAAAGATGTAATAATTCCCCTATACAGATCCCTGGTGAGGCCTCACCTGGAGTACTGCATCCAGTTCTGGAGCTCTCACCTCAGAAAGGACAGGGATAGCTCAGAAACAGTGCAGCACAGAGTAACAAAAATGATTCAGGGCCAGCAGGGCAGATAGTATAAGGAGCACCTCAAGGCATTAAATGTATTCACTGGAAACCAGAAGGGAGAGGGAAGATATGATAGAGACATTCAAGTTTCTTAAAGGAATTAACAAGGTAAAGTGAAGGGGGGGGGATTATTTTCCCTGAATACCAACTCAAGGACATGTGGTCACGAGTGGAAGCTAACCGGAGGGAGGTTCAGGAGGGACATGAAGAAGTATTTCTTTAGGGAAAGGGTAGTGGAACCTTGCAACAGTCTGTCAGCCAAGGTAGAGGGTGCAAACACAGTCAGGGGATTCAAGCAGGAATGGGACAGAATGAAGGGAATAGTGGTCACCTTGGGTGACAAGACCAGGGAGGAGAATGGGGATAGGATGGGGAGGGTTAGTATCCTGGAGGAACAACAGGTTCCGGGGATAGTTCCAGGGATTATAGGAAATATGGGCAGACTGGATGGACCTCTGGTCTTTTTTTCTGCCATCATGGTCTATGTTTCTATACTGTTTCTTCCCCTTTCCCCACCTTGTTTCTTCTCTGTCTTTCCTACATTCAAGAGATGGAATGTTGACTGTGGATGGAATACAATAATTAAAATCTCTGTTCAGTTCTACTGGCAGAATGTTCACCCCCTACAGTCACAGAAAAGAAGGTCTCAGATTTTCCTAGTAGGCAGGTGAGGATAGGAGGGGAATTTTTACATGGTCAGCAAGGAAACACCAGAAATTAAAATTTTAAGTACTCCAGTACTTAATTTTTTTTAATTTATGAATGTGTACAGTGTGTGAGAAGAGAATTATGAGGGCAAATAACATTTAATTATTATTTTTTAAATTTAAGGCAGTTTTATTTTTAGGACCTAGATAAAGGTTTGTAGTGAGTAAGACAAAATTACACACCATAGTAATGTTGTTTCTTCTAATGGAGTCTTGCTGTATTACGACTATATGCAGTTAGCCCCAGCACTTGAACTGCTCCGGAAAGTAAAGGGTTAACTCTTTGCAAGGGCATAGAACATTGAGCTCGAGCTCAGTTTTCAAACCTCTGTCTGTGGTACTCTGATGTGTAACCATCAGATTCTTATGAGCACTAAACTAACTAACTCAAAGTAAGAAATTGTTTCAAAATTTTTGTGCCAAATGGCAAAATAAGGTTTTAGGATCAAAGACTCAAGTCAAGAAAACCCAATAAGAATACAACAGGTAGTGATTCACCAAACTAAAAGAAAAAAAAACCTAGGAGATGGAGGCATGTCCAGAACACCTCTGGGGTGCAGCACTGTGCCTACCCCACCGCATCCCAAAACTACTAGGTTCCAGGAGGGGAGGCAGGGGAGGTCAGAATACAGCAAGACTCCATTAGAAGAAACAACATTACTATGGTGAGTAATTTTTTTCTTCAAACAACATGAAGTCTTGCTGTATTCTGACTATATTCAGACTATCAAACCCCCTTGGAGGAGAGAGTTACAGAACCTATTTTGGGAACAGGCTCTGCAGCACAGCTGTGCCAAACCTAGCATTGCTTCGTGACAGAATGCCCAAAGAGTAATGCTTGGTAAAGGTGTGAACAGATTTCCAGGTAGCTGCTTTACATATGTCCACTAAAGGTATATCTCTAGCTGCTGCAATTGAAGCAGCTGTACCTCTGGTAGAATGAGACCTCAGGCCTGAGGGAGGTTCCTTCCCAAGTTTAGAGTAGCAGAACTGAATACAAGAGACAATCCACCTGGCAATAGACCTCTTCATAGCAGGCTTGCCCTTTCCCACATCACCATAAGTGAGAAACAACTGAGCACAGTCCTTCCTATAGGGCTTAGTATGGTCAATATAATAACTAAGAGCCCTTTTCGCATCAAGACTATGTAACCTCCTCTCTCCAGAGGAGGAATGATCAGTGAAAAAGATTGGCAAAGATATAGACTGGTTCGGGTGAAAGTCTGACACCACCTTGGGAAGGAACTTTCTATTGGTGCAGAGGACCACCTTATCCCTCTAAAAGGAAATGAAATCAGGTTCCACTGATAAGGCCTGTAATTCACTAATCCTCCTCGCAGAGGTAATGGCCACCAGTAATACAGTTTTCCAAGTCAAGTACAGTATTTCAGCTCAGCTGAAGATAAAGGTTCAAAAGGGGGCTGCAGAAGCTGTGCAATACAGATGTTCTGATCCCAAGAAAGAGTAGGTTCCCTAAAGGGAGGATTGACATGGACCAAACCTTTGAAGAATTTCTTGAAAACTGGATGAGAAGCTAGGGAAGAGCCCTTACCAGCAGAAAGGAAGGCAGACACAGCTGCCAAATGTACTTTAAGAGTAGTAGGCCAGAGGCATATACTGTTAAGATGTACCAAATAGTCCAAAACAATGGCAATATCAGCCAGCTCTGGCTTAGTATGCCTACTGGAACACCAAAACCCAAATCTTTTCCATTTGGAGTTGTAAGTCTTCCTAGTAGCAGACTTTCTGCTAATTTTTAAAATATCTAGGACTGATTGAGAAAGATGCAAAGTTGCAAAATTCTAGCTCTTCAAGAGCCAGGCTTTGAGCTTGAGAGTCTGAAGGTTGGGGTACAGAATCCTCCCTAGAGAGGAGGTGAGGAGATTGTGTTGCCTGGGAAGACACAAGGGCAGTGTTAGTGACAGTGACAACAGCAGAGGATACCAAGGCTGTCTGTCCCAGTCTGGAGCCACTAGAATCACCTTGCAAGGGCGAGACCTGATTTTTATCAGGACCCTGAATATCAGAGGAAAAGGAGGAAATGCATATAGAAACTTGCTTGTCCAATTTAGTAGAAGAGCATCCTGAGGAACAGGACCCAGAAGAGGTGGTCTGCAACAATAAAGAGGACGTTGATGATTGTCCAGGGCTGCAAAGAGATCTATCTCTGGGGTGCCCCATCTCCTGAAAATGGCTTGAAGAATGAAAGGGTTCAGGGTCCATTCGTGGTGACCCTGAGAAATCCTGCTGAGAGCATCTGCTAGAATGTTGTCCTTCCCTGGGAGATGCACAGCCATCAGGGAAGCCTGAAGGGAATAAGCTAGAGACCAATTTTCATGGCCTGTGTGCACAAGGCTGTGGACCGAGTGCCTCCCTGTTTGTTGATGAACCACATGGTTGTGGTATTGTCTGTTCTGATCTGCACTACTTTCCCTTGGACAACCGTTGAGAATGTCTGAAGTGCTAGGAAGACAGCTCTTAATTCGAGAAGATTTATGTGTAGAAGGGACTCCTGGTGTGACCAAGTTCCCTGAGCTGTAAGATGATCTAGGTGGGCCCCCCCACCCCAACAGGGAGGCATCTGTGGTGAGAATTACAGAAGGGACCTGACTGATGAAGGGGACTCTTTGTCGAAGATTGTCTTCCTCCAACCACCACTGAAGGGCCTGAACCAAGATTTTGGAGACTGGAACCAATTTGGAGAGAGGGTCCTTTTTCTGAGACCAGTAAGATCTGAGATGAAACTGTATATCTCTCATCTGAAATCTTGCTCCCTGAACCACTGCTGTGGAAGCCGACCAGCAGCTGTAGAAAGTGTCCGGCTGAACGAGACACCAGAGGATGAAAAGAGGAGGCCAGAGTGACCAATGACTGAACCCTTGAGTGAGAGGAAGAAATGCTCTTGCCTGAACTGTACCTAGTTCCACCCCTATGAAGATGAGAAGCTGGGCTGGCTCTAGAACAGACTTCTCTAAATTTAGAATGAAGCCCAAGGATTCTAGAAGTCTTTGGGTGACCTCTAAAGCTGACTTGACTTGATCTGAGGACTGGCCCACTAGGAGCCAGTCGTCCAAATATGGGAACAGAAAAATGCCATGCCTCCTGAAGAATGCCACCACTACTGCAAGACACTTGTTGAACACCCTTGGAGCATATGTTAGGCCAAAGGGCATGGCCCTGAATTGATAATGGACTGAGGGTAACTCAAACCTGAGGTACTTTCTGTGGGAATGTCTGATAGGTATGTGGAAGTAGGCATCTTTGAGATCCAGGGAGGCTAGCCAGTCTCCTGGTCTCAGAGAGGGAAGAATTACTCCCAGAGTCACCATTTTGAACTTTGGTTTTGTCAGATGTTTGTTCAGGTACTTTAAATCCAATATGGGTCACCACTCCCCGGTCTTTTGGGGGGTAAGGAAGTATCTTGAATACAGTCATTTTCCCCTGAGACAAAGAGGTACCTTCTCTACTGCTTGCAGAAGCAGAAGAGAGGAGACTTCTGCCTCTAAGGTCTTTGTCTCCAAGGGAGGGGGAGGACTGAAGGACCTTGCTCTCATTCTTGGGAACCTTTTGAAACTGAGAGCAAGTCCCTGGCTCACTATTTCCAGGACCCATTTGTCTGAAGTAATAGATTCCCAGGCCTGGGAGTAGTGAGCCAGCCTGCCCCCTACTGGGATTGGGGAGGCGACCCTGACTGACACCTCAGGGTGTCTGCTTGGCAGGGGACTTGGACTGAGTAGCTGACAAGGTCCTAGTTACCCCACGTCTACCTCTTCCCCTAAAGAACCCCCTCTGCTGAAAAGAAGAGGAGGGGGCCTAAGCTTGGTAAAACGGCCTGTAAAAAGGCCTGCCCCTCCCCCTAAACTGCTGCCTCTGAGGAGTGGTCTGATTCCCTTTGGCTGCAGCATTCCTATAGGTGATCCTGTACTTTTCCATTTTTTTCATGTAATTCTCTTTTTGATCCCCAAAGAGAGAATTACCAGTTACAGGGAAATCCATGGCTTTAGCCTGGGTATCCTGTGAGAGGTTGGTACACCTAAGCCAAGCAAATCTCCTCATGGAGATAGATGTAGCCATGACCCTGGAATGAACATCATTTGATCATGATGGGCTGCATCTGTCCAGGAGGGGAACCAGGATCCTAGGTGATAGGTTTAAATGCTTCATTGGCAAGCTTTTAAACTAGCCAAGGGGGGGAGGCACTGGAAAGGAGCAGGAAAATCCTAGCCCCCCCCAAACAATCACGGTAGTAAGTGTGGTAAACACCAACATGGAGGTGTCGATAGGGAGAAGGGCAGGGGTAAATGGAGAAAGTGACAAAAGCAAGAAGGACAGGGATGGGGCAAAAGGGGTAAGGCCATCAGGAAATGGAGGGTAATGAGTACCAATGCCCGAGTCTGGGCAACAAGCTCCCTGAGCTGGTGGCCTTAATGGAAGAGGATGCCTGGATATCGTAGCAGTCACAGAAACATGGTACACAGAGAACCATGACTGGGCTTAACATACCAGGGTACATAACTTACAGGAGAGACAGGCAGGGAGAAGAGGGAGGAGTAGCTCTCTATGTAAAGGAAGGATAAAAGCAACTGAACAAAAGAGTAAACAGGGAGGAGAAGAGGCACTGTGGTCACCTTGGAGACTGGAAAGGGCACCACAATCCGCACAGGGTTGTGTACAGACCCCTATGTCAGGGGAAGAATGGACAAGGATATGATGGAAGGCATTCTTAGAATGGCAGAGAAGGGAGATACTGTTGATGGAGACCTGAATATGCCAGATGTTAACTGGAGCACATTTGCTGCAGCCACATCGAAGAGCAGGGCCATTCTTGATGCCCTACAGGTGGCAGGCATTAGACAGCTAGTTTCAGAACCCACTCGTGAGGAGGCAATGTTAGACCTCGTACTGTCAAACGGGGGCAGTGAGAGGATCTCAGATCTAGAAGTAGGTTGCCATCTGGGGACAAGAGACCATCAAACAGTGTGGTTCATGTTAAACTCAGCTACAGAGTCAAGCCATACAAAAGTGAGGGTACTGGACTTTAGGAGGGCTGACTTTGGCAAGATGGGAGAGTGCCTCAGAAAAGCACTAGCAAACAGGCTAGAAGGAGGTGTGGAGCAACAATGGGGAATTATCAAAACTGCCATCACAGAGGCAACAAGCCTTTGTGTGAAGCAAATAAACAAATCAAAACGAAAGAAAAGCCACTATGGTTCTCAAGAGAGGTGGCTGTGAAAGTCAGGAAGAAAAGATAGCATTCCGAAGTATAAGGAAACACAGAAGGAGCAGGACAGAGCTGTACCAGTTAAGGCAGAAAGAAGCAGGAGGGAAGTCAGAATAGCAAAGGCCCAAACTGAGGAAAAGATAGCCAACTCAGTTAAGAAGGGATAAAACCTTTATAGGTACATCGAGAGAGAAAGACAAAGGAGGGATAGTGAGGCTGAATAGAATGAACGGTGGGTGGGCAGAGGGGGACAGTGAAAAGCAGGAATACTGAACGAATATTTCTGCTCAGTATTCACAAAAGAGGAGGGGAAGTGCCTAATCCAATTAACAGAAGCACTTTGATAGGGGGTCGATCCCAGTCCTTTCACAGAAGAAAGGGTTCTGCAAGAACTCCTAAAACTGAAGGTGGACAAGCAATGGGTCCTGATGGAATTCACCCCAGAATTCTAAAAGAAGTAAGGAAGGAACTAGTGAAACCACTGGCTACTCTTTTAATAAATCATGGGAGGAAGGTGTGGTACCCGAGGACTGGAGGAAGGCGGATGTGATTCCCTTCACAAAGTGGGACCAAGACAGAGGCAGGAAACTACAGACCTGTCAGTCTGACCTCTGTGGTAGGGAAAGTGTTGGAGTCACTTCAAGGAAAGAATAGTTGAGTACCTAGAGGTCAGTGGAGCACAGGATCCAAGGCAGCATGGGTTCACAGCGGAAGGTCATGTCAGACGAATCTAATAGATTTCTTTGACTGGGTGACCAAAGTAGTAGACCAGGGAGGCTGTGGACATGGCCTACCTAGACTTTAGCAAGGCATTTGACACAGTCTCACAAAAGATTGATAGTCAAATTAACCAGCCTGGGAGTGGGTCCCAGGGTGGTAGCCTGGGTAAAACATTGGCTGGACAACAGGACACAGAAGGTAATTGTAAATGGAGTCCACTCTGAAGAAAGAGGCGGTTACTAGTGGGGTACCGCAGGGTTCAGTATTGGGTCCAGTCCTTTTTAATGCCTTCATCAGTGACATTGCAGAGGGACTGGAAGGAAAAGTATGCCTTTTTGCAGATGACACAAAGATCTGCAACAGGGTTGATACACAAGGAGGCGTGGAAAGGATGAAAAGGGACTTGGCAAGGTTGGAGGAATGGTCAGACGTATGGCAGCTAGGATTCAATGCAAAAAAGTGCAAAATAATGCACCTGGGAAACAAGAACCAGGGGAAGAATACACAATGGGTGGGGAGGTAGTAACAACAACAAAACAGGAAAGGGACCTGGGGTAATCATATCAGATGACCTTAAGGTTAGCAAGCAATGTGAGAAGGCAGTAGGGAGGGGCGGGGTATACTGGGATGTATAGGGAGGCATCAGCAGCAGAAAACAGGAAGTTGTTATCCCTCTGTACAGACAGTTGGTGAGACCCCATCTGGAATACTGTGTCCAGTTCTGGAGACCCCATCTCCGCAAGGACATAGACAGGATAGAGGCAGTCCAGAGGAGGGCAACTAAAATGGTGCAGGGTCTGCAAGAGAAGCTGTATGAGGAGAGACTAAAGGAGCTTAATAATTATACCCTTGAGGAAAGAAGGGAGAGGGGGGACATGATAGAAACTTTCAAGTACCTCAAGGGAATCAACAAAGTCCAAGAGGGTAGCATCTTTCAGAAAAAGAGACTTGCAAGAACAAGAGGACACAATTTAAAGATAGAAGGAGGGCGGTTCAGGGGCAATGTGAGGAAGTATTATTTCACAGAGAGGGTAGTGGATGCATGGAACAGCCTTCCTGAGGAAGTTGTGGGGTCTAAAACTGTGGAGAATTCAAGAATGCATGGGACAGACATAAGGCAATTCTTGTGGGGGGCAGGAAGATATAGGCTGTTGGTTAACTAGGATCTGCGGCCTATCCTGTAGGTAGGGAAATGGGCAGACTAGATAGGCCTAGCGGTCCTTATCTGCCGTCAAAGTCTATGTTTCTACAGCACTGTGGAATTGCACCTTGGATGCCTCTATACCATTTTCAGCCACCTGCTCCAGCTCCTTGGCTAGCTGGGGAGAGGCATTACTAGCCACCTCCAGAACCGTATCCCACATAGATTTCTGGTACCTGGCTGTATATGCCATGTCATTCGATTGCCTGAGTCCTAAAGAGGATGCCAAGTACTGTTTTTTTGCCATGGCATCCAATTTCCTGGAATCCTTATTTTGGGAGGTGAGATGCCAGGGGAATATTAGCTTTGTCACAGGCTGCAGCTTGTACTACCACAACATGGCTGCTGTGATTAGAAAGGAATTCTGTCCCAGGACCTGACAAAGCATACATCCTGCCTATTCTTTTTTCCACATGAGGAATGGATGTAGGAAACTGTGTCTGCTCCCCAAGGATTTGTGTAAGGGGATAGACTTGACTCTGGGACATCCATCATTTTCCAGATAGTCAGGTTCTTCCTGATCCTGTTCAGCCTCCTCCATAGGAAGCTGAAGAGTCTCAGCCACAGAAATGGGAAGGGGACTCAGAAAGCCTGGGAGGAGAAGCCTGAGAAGGTCTGTCTGGGGAGATGTCAGGCTCTACTGGCTTATCTAGGCCTTCACATTGTTCTTCTTCATAACCTTCATCCTCCTCCCAAT
This sequence comes from Neoceratodus forsteri, assembly GCA_016271365.2. Taxonomy (NCBI): domain Eukaryota; kingdom Metazoa; phylum Chordata; order Ceratodontiformes; family Ceratodontidae; genus Neoceratodus; species Neoceratodus forsteri. The sequence goes on from CM028138.1 coordinate 429,942,237, forward strand.
TTCCCTCAGAGTATGCCTCAGGATCTATATCAAAAGCAAGTACTTCCGACCGAACCGATCGGCTCTGAACCGATACCGGTTCAGTCGAAACCGGGCAAAGCGATTGAACTATTGAAATCGCTTTCGTTATCTCATCAGCTGACAGAGCATGGGAAGCCAGATCCGAACCAGCTGACTTTCTCTTCCTTTTACTTGGAATCAATTCTGCAGAATCTGCTCTTCGTTTGCCCGAAGAGGCATCATCCAGGTCAGAGGGCACCTCTTCAGGTTCGGCTGCAACCGAACCGGGCTGGCCATCTGGGTCAGCAGACTTCTCAGCCTCCCTCTCCCTCAGCCTACTCAAATGTTTATCCAGAGTGGCTTTGGGAAAGTTCTTGCATGTTTGGCAGTCTTCCTTGAGGTGGTCAAACTACAGACAATACACACACACACACACGACACACACACACACACACACACACACGGTGAGGGTCGGCCTTAGCAAAGGCCTCCTTACACTCAGTACAGTGCTGAAACCCAGTGGGTCCAGTTTTCTTCTTGGGTTTCTCAGACATGTCTTCAACCAAAAATCACCTTACACAGCGGTTAAGCCAGGCGATTACACACTTAACGGTTCCAACCATGTCACGAGTCGGTTAAAAAAATCCTAAATATCGGATTTTTTTAGGAACCGATAAGCACCAGAAAAACCACACGCCAGTATACTATATAATAAAAGAAGATCAGTGTCGGTTCTGAACCAGATCTACCATCAAAGAACAGAAAAATAAAACATTTTCTTAACCAAAAACACACTAAATAACCACTACCTACTACTACCACTTACTGCTACAGAGACAGAGGCAAGAATACCAAAATATTGAAACAACGGTTTGAAAAAAACGATCGATTCAAACTGGATCAAACCGAAGCACAGGAGGGATCTCCGGAGCGACTTCACAGTTAGGTGGAGTACGAAATCTGACGGTTACACTTCAGAGTACCACAGACAGAGGTTTGAAAACCGAGCTTGAGCTCAACGTTTTACGCCCCTGCATAGAGTCAACCCTTTACTCTCTGGAGCACTTCAAGTGCTGGGGCTAACTGCATATAATCAGAATTCAGCAAGACTTCATGTTGTTTGAAAGGTGACAGCCATGTTTGTGATGGCAATCATGGATGTGTGTAGTATTGATTTTGGTGTAAAGAGGCTGCTGGATCTTTCCAGAGCTGTTGTGCTAACAGCATTGATAAATATAGCCCTCAGCCAATCGGGTTTCATGATTTTTAAAACCCATTTTATAATGAGGTTTTGTATGTGCATTGCTTACCTTGTATCATATAATTTGCTGTCCAGTGATATTGCTTTGTCTCAGACTTGTACTTATTTATTGAGTCCTGCTGTATGCGCTGTTCACCCCAGGTTGTTCCTGAAAATAGGCACTTTGTTGCCTTGCGTACTTAGCCAGTTACCAAAAATTTAATAAATAATAAATAAATAAAGGAAATAAATGAAAGGACATCCCGTTACATAAAACTAAGTGAATAAAAGGAATTTCTGAATGTTTAAAAGGTAACAGCTAGTTTTCTTTATAAGGCTGTGCAGATTAAGAAGGGAACATGAAATAGGGGTGCCCCTTTTAAATGAGATGTTCAGTTGCAGCATTGTCTGTTAGGTTGGCATCAAAGATCCCACAGCCCTACTTGCTGAGGAGGTTAAAGTGCCAGCTGATGTCCCAGTTAACTGCCTCCACAGGAGGATCACATTTATATAAACTGGTAGAGAAGTCAGTCTAAGCTGTCAATTGGTCTGTGGGCTCATCAGGAAGTCCAGTAGTATAGATTTTGCATCCAGTTATCAAAGATCCTTTGCAGTTTTGAGAGAAGCCCAGGATCCCATGCCATGGATGTCAAGAAGTCCCAGTACTGCCAGACACAGGTCCCCAGAGCCAGTCCTGTGACAGTGCCAAGGATGCGAGTGCGAGTTCTTATGAAGGGCAGCACGCAGGCTGACACAGACGAGACAAAGACCAAGAGAATCGTCATGGTGGTGAGGATGACATTCATGAACTTGCCAAAGAAGTGCCGGGCATTGAAGCTCTCCAGAAATTCCTGTTGAACCATCTGCTGCTGTAACTCCAGTTTTGAGATCCGGTTCTGCAGGGAATCAATCACCTCCTGTTGTGGAAACAAAGGACAGAAACAAGGCTCATGTAAGTGTGTGTGACATGTCTCATGGCAAATGTGGGGGACTGACAGCACTCTATCACAGGGACAGGAAGGGGGCAGCCAGATACAGGGCAACCTACCACACACATTGTAACGAGTGTAGTGCTGATTAAAGGTGAGGGACTGGAAGCACTTGAGCCTAAAACTCTCTGTTAATCCACAGGACCCAGGGACTAGGGGTGTCCACTGAAGCAAAACATTTTACTGCATATCATGAGTTCTGGACTATTCCTTATTCAGAACCTAATAACAAATAGTTTTCACTGCTGGTGTTTTTGTTTTCGGAGGAGAAAAAAATTACATTTGTAATGTTGTTTCTTCTCAAGGACTCATCAATGAAATTTACAAAAAGCATCATACCACCAGAGTGTGATGACCTGGAGATGGAACGTTATACTACTTTTAGAAGTTAGAATAACAGTTCAAACTTTGCACTGTGGTCACACTCTTCACACTGTTCTAATGTCAGATTTGTGTCTATAGTTAGGGGAGCTGTAACCACTAAAACTAGCTAAATGACTACCAGTTTGTTTTAATTTTCTTCAAAATTTTGAAACACCAAAACCAATTTAATACATACATCATGTAAAATGTAAACTGATCACATTCTAACAATTACATAAGAACTGCAATAAGGAATGCTCAAGCAACCTTAAAATAAGAATTAATCCTGCCAGCCCACCAGCGCAGTGGTTGGATTTCTGTTTGCGACACCAGCAACCAGGGTTCGGGAATGGATCCAGGTCATCGGAGGGCTGGCCGGGGGGGAGAAGGATCAAACATCCCCAGGACTGCTCTCCTTCTTCGGGGGGAGAGTGGTGTGTGCTCGGTGCAGGAATGACACCTGGTGGTGGCTGGATTGTCACCAAGCACTGATAAAAGCAAGCAACACTGGAGTGGGACAGATGCAGGATATCATTGCACGTCCCAGCCCCAGCCTACAGGGGGGAAAACACTGCCCGGCTGTCTCCATGAAACCCTATCCTCGGGATTCAATTAGCCACTCAGCCGGCTCTCCCAACCAGTTACCAGTATCATGGCACTGGTGCCCATATGGTGCCATGACCCCGCCCTCTGGGAGGTAAGTCAGGGGTAACCAGGAGAGCGTAGGTGGATATGGGTGGTGAGGGTCTGAGGGACACCGTGACCAGGGCTAAGCACCAATGACCGAGGCAGGCAAAAAGAATTGAAAAAAAAAAGAATTGATCCTTGTGTAAACCTTTTTCAGGCTCTGGAATGGGAAGCAGGGTCAGGGTTTGTAAATCTCATTGATGAATCCCCAAGAAGAAACAACATTACCATGAAAAGTAATTTTGTCCTTCAAACAACGAGAGTCCATAAATGATGTTCTACAAAAAGCAGATTCACAAGCAGTATGTTCAGAGAATGGGTCCAGAACCTACAGTATGTAGAAAACAGAAGAAATGACCTCATACTTACCATAATTTCCTTTTCTGTTAGCTCCAGCATTGTCATTGGGTAGTAATAACAACTGGGTAATGTTCACCCCTACTAGGGGAAATGGCACAGTGCAAAATTTTGGAATGCTGGGCACAGGAAGATTCTGGACAGCAGCAACTCTCCAGTCACTACTGTCCTCACAATGCCTCAAAATATGAAAATGAATGCCATATGGTTCTGCTTGATATGAGAAGCACGCAATTAGCTGTCTATACAGACATGACTTTAATCAAATCAAGTATAGTAAATGCTGACTCACCTTGTCTAAAGTCGACAGGAAGGCAATGGAACTTCATGTTCTATGAAAACTATGGTTTGAAAATAACTCTGTACAACAACAGCTTGAAATAAGTGATTTATTCAGAAAACGAGACAGGACTACATGCAGCATAAGTGCTACCTGCAACAAAGGAGACATCCCTGGCTACCTCAAAATTCAAACTTGTCAAGAGTGCATGATAGCAACCAAATTGAAATTTGGGTTGATCTCCTTATTTATGAGCATATATCTTTGGAAAAACACAGTGCAGCAGATAAACTATAGAGGAATGCCCACCAGTTTTATAAAACAATGGTTAAACAGAACAATGAACATCCCCAGCTGGCATATCAGACAGTATTCTCCTGTGGAAGCAATGCTCCTGGGTGGGCCCCATATACCATATTGGAGCTAACAGAAAAGGAAATTATGGTAAGTATGAAGAAATTTCTTCTTTCTGTAGCACTCCACATTATCAATGGGTAGTAATAACAACTGGGTTCTAAGAAGCAGTACCCAGAATAACAGAGAACGAGGAGAATACTGTCCCATGCATCAACCACATACTAGGAAGGAATTTACCTGCTTACTGCCACCTGTAAAACTCTGCGACTGAAAGTCGCATCAGCAAAGCTTTGAACATCCAATCTGTAGTGCTTGGTAAAAGTATGGATGGAGGACCATGTAGCTGCCTTACATAACTCTAAAACAGATGCTTCACCTCTTTCCGTCCAGGAAGTGGCCAAAGCCCTGGTGGAGTGAGCCTTGATGAGAGCTGGAGGCCTCTTCTTAACCACAACATAAGCCTAGGCTACGCATGCTCTCACCCACCTAGCTAGGGTGGCCTTAGAGGCTTTCTGTCACTGCTTGGCCGGTCCAAAAAGGACAAACAAGCTATCCAAGTTCCAGAACTCAGCAGTCTGTCTAAGGTACATCCTAGTGCAAATCCAACTTGTGTCACTCCTCCTTGGGGTGAGAAGGCTGCAGACAGAAGAAAAAATTACTCACCTTAGTAACGTAGTTTCTTCTAATGGAGTCTTTCTGTATTCTGACATATGCAGTTAGGTCCTGCCTTTCAACTGCCCCGGAGAACAAAGAGTTAAGCTTTCCATGGCCAGCATGGAATGTTCACCATGAGTTCGGTTGAAGCCCCTGTCTGCTGTTGTTTAAACTGCAACCGTCAGATCTTTACGAGCAATACTCACTGGAAGTTCTGTGTGGAAACTGTAAAACTCATACTAGCCAACTGGCAACTATATCTATATAAAAGGGTTTTTGGTTCAAAAGGAAGACTCAAGTCAGGAAACCCAAAAACAAAACACATCCAAAACACAACCACTCACCCAAACTAAAAGAGGGTGAAAAAAGGACACCCCTAGGGTGCCAACACTGCTCCTGCCCACCCACATCCCAAAATCTAGGTTCTGAGAGGGGGGGAGGTCAGAATACAGCAAGACTCCATTAGAAGAAACAACATTACTAAGGTGAGTAATTTTTTCTTCAAACAACATGAAGTCTTGCTGTATTCTGACATATGCAGACTACCAAGCAGTACCTCCATGGAGGAAGGACAGAACCTACTTTGGAAACAGGCTCTGAAGTACTGCTGTGCCAAACCGAGCATCACTCCTAGCCTGGATATCCAGAGAGTAATGCTTGGTGAAAATATGGACTGTTTTCCAGGTGGCTGCTTGACAAATTTCTAAGAGAGGAATATCCCTGGCAGCAACCAGAGAAGCAGCTGTACCTCTAGTGGAATGAGCCCTCAGGCCTGAGGGTGGAGTTCTACCCAGTTTTTCATAGCAGAATTGTATACAAGAAACAATCCACCTGGCAATAGATCTCTTAGTGGCAGGTTTGCCCTTACCAACTTCTCCATATGTAAGGAACAACTGGAGAGATTCAAACCTGTGACCCTTGGTACGCTCTATGTAGTAGCTAAGGGCTCTTTTAACATCCAAGCTGTGTAGCCTCCTCTCTCCAGAGGAGGAATGGTCAGTGAAGAAAACAGGGAGCGATATAGACTGGTTGAGGTGGAAATCTGAAACCACTTTAGGTAAAAAAATTAAAATTACGTACCTACCGTAATTCTTGATCTTCTCTTGTATCTTCACCATTCATTACTGCTTGGGTTAAGCCGGAGGCGCGCACCCGCTATGGGAGTTTTTTTGGGGTTTTTTTTGAGTCGGCTCCAACAGCACAGCCCTCAAGGACGACGTACTGCATCATGCGCGAGGGGTGGCCGTTAGGTGCCGCAGACTCCTCCTATATCTCAGTTCTGGTTTTTTTATTTCATTTTATTTAAACAGCAGTTTGGAAAACCTTTGAGCCATAGGCTCATTTACAAAGGTACCTTGCCTCCGGCTTAACCCAAGCAGTAATGAATGGTGAAGATACAAGAGAAGATCAAGAATTACGGTAGGTACGTAATTTTAATTTTTTTACCTAAAGTGGTTCTGGTAGCCGGAGAGGTGAAAATAAAGGGTAAGAAAAAAGAAAGCGAGGCAAGAGAGCCGAGGGATAGAAAAAGGAAAGGAAATAAACTGAAAAAGGAAAAAGCCGATGGAGAGTAGACAGAGGAAAGAGAATTCCTACCCTAAGGGACCGCAGGGCCTCCTTTCCGGGGCAGCTCTAAGGGAGGAACAGAGAGGAGGAAAGGGGAAGAAGAGGAAGAGAAAGAAAGAAAGAAACATGTTGAGAGGGAGGACAGTGCCCATCGAGCATTGGTTGAGAGGCTTAAAGGCTCGAAACTGACCAGGGAGCAAGAATCCCAGTTGGCAGGACTGAGGGGAGGTTCAACTGAACCACCTGAACAGATCCAAAGAGGGCAGACTCTCTGAACTCTCAACATGCAAGTCCCTTCATCCTAGTTGAGGGCCCTTAGACTGTCCGAGCAGAAACTGTTCCAGGTAGGGCGCCCATCCAGGAAGGGGACTAAATCCCTTAGCACTTTGTTAAGTGCTAACACAGAAGTGTATGGGAAAGACTATGCCTTCTCGAAGGCAGTTTGTATAAAAAATAGAGTGGAACTCAATCAGACTTCCCAGGGCAAGGCAGACAGATGCTCAGAGCTGACAAGTTCAGTCAGCAGCTAGAAAAGCTTGAAATAAGACCTGCCAGGGGGATTCCAGACTTTTGCAGAGGCCAAGACAGGGCGTGGCCACCTGGGCTGTGAAACTGCATGACCTGAAGAGGGTAAGGAATCGCACCATAGGGCAGTCAGAAAGAGTTCCCTCAGAATTAGAGAAATTTGGAACCATGCTCGTTCCCCTTTACCTTGAGAAAAAGGAGATCCATTCACAAGAATGGGGAAAAAGAGCAGAAAAGTTTTTGGGTTTTTTTTGGCATAAAGGCCAAGGGGAGTAAGAGGAATGAGACGGGAGGGGGAGACGCCACAGAAGGAGGCCACTGAGGGAAGGTGGGTGGGTGGGTATCAGATGAATGGTGAAGATACAAGAGAAGATCAAGAATTGGTGCAGGTGCGTAATTTTCATATCTTCCCTGTCAATCTTCACCATTATCTATTACTGCTTGGTGAGTACCAAGCCCCCCTCCCCCTTAAAAAGGGGGAGTAGAACCCTGAGGGAACAAGACCCCCAGCCTTCTGTTGGTGAGAAACAGAAGGGGAAGACCCTGGCTAATACAGAGAAAAGCCTAAGTGGGAGAAGAGCTAGGAGGTGCCCCCTGAGGATGGGGAGATGGAGGAAGCCCCTGCAGAAGTCTCCTAGCTCTGGAGGAAAAAAGACGGGTCCCCCAGAAAGCGGAGCACATCACCCTATGCCGGGCCAGGGGTGACAACCTTGATAGACAAAGCCATGCCGTCCGCCTAATGCAGATCGCTGTCCCCGCAAGCCTGGAAGCCACCTCATTGGTGTCATAAGATGCCCTTGCTTGGTGTCTTGCCAGCTCCAGGCCTATAGCAGAGAGGGCAATAGCCTGTCTGGTGTGCTCCGTATCAGGCATTGATGCTAAGAGCTGGGAGAGCATCGACCACAGATGCCGATTGTAGGCAGCGTGGTGAGCCTGATGTGATGCAATGCAAGCCACCGCATGAGAAGAAGAGAACACTCTTCGCCCCCACTGGTCGAATTGTAGGGATTCCGAATCCAATGGACGGTCGTACGCCAGGCGGCGACACCCGGAAGGAGTCTCTAGGTAGACCAAACCTGAGGACGGGTTGGGAAGGGTACCCAGGGATTCCGAGGGGGCACAATACCGTCGACGACAGTCTGCCGGGGCTGGAGAAAGGGTGGCTGGCGACTGCCAGGAATGGATAGACGCCTCCTGGAAGGGGATAGGCCAGGAAGGTACCACCAGGTGCTGGGCACTGAATTCTCCAAGGAATTCACGCGTCTCCCATTCAGTATTGTCTCGCCTAACGTAAGAGATGCGAAGATCCCTCACCATCCTCGAAAGGAATCACTGATATTCAGTGAAATCAGCGTCAGAAGAAAGGTGAGCAAGGGGTTCCTCTCCCTCAGAGGAGGAAGACGAGGATGATGGAGAGCTCGAATGTCCAGAAGATTCCTGCAGCGGTGGGGAGAGTTGAAAGACCCGCTCATGCATATGTCTAACGTATGAGGGGAAGGCCGGCGCAGAACCTCTGAACTGCTCCCAGGATAACGGTCCATAGGATCGACATGGCCTGGAAGAGCGGGGGGTGGTAACAGAGGTACTGGAGAAGGACACCTGCGAAGAGGCAACTGACCTCTGCTAGGGCTCTGAAATCCGGGAAACGGAGCCCAAGCTGGCGGGATCCCGGACAACAAACCAGGCCGCACGACGAGACCCTGGGGATGCGATGCCTGGAAGAGCCCTGGGGGGATCCTCCCTTGTGACGAACCCGGGACTGCATGGATCCAGAAGGGCATTCCACAGCAACGCCACTGGAGGGAACCCTGGGGCCCAAGAGGGAAGGGCAGGGTTCGACGCTAGGACTCCTAGCCACCCCACGAGGGGTGGCCAGCGGAGACCGCGATGACCTTCCCTTGCCCCTCGACCCCTCGAACTCCGAGAGAGCCCTCCTCCTCAACTCCAGCATTCCCCCACCCCGAGGGTGGCAACAGCACCCGGGAGGGTAGCCGTCACAGACCCCCTAGGAGGGGGAGCCCCCCTCAGACCCCACCACATCACCTCCCCAGGACCCAGGGCCACCACTAGCCCGAGGGCCCTCAGGGGAGGACGGGAGTGGGGACAGCGGAAGGGGCCCACTGTGCCACCTAGCACCCCGTGCCACCGGGGACCCCGACCCCGAAGAGTCAGGGAGCCAGAATGGGTCCTCATCCGAGTCATCGACCTCCGAAGAGGACGAGACCAGCAGAACCTCGATGCTGGCAACCCCAGGGGTCCCCGGAGGAACGGTGCCTCGAATGGCGCTGGTGCTAGGGACGGCGCCAGATGACCCTAGCCCACCCGCGACAGCTAGGCCCGGTCCTGGCTCCCCTGCTGCACCAGTTAGGCCCATGGCACCGCCCCCGGCGTCGGAACCCAACCCGGCACCGCCGGGAGCGCAAACCGGGCCTGCGGCACCGCAAGCGGCACTGAAGGCCAGAGCGGCGCCGCCTATGGCGCCGTCTCGATCACCGGTGCCGCGAGCGGCGCCAGAATCCGAAATGGCGCCAGAAGGCGGCGTTGAGGGTCCACCGGTGCCAGGCCCAGCAGGCGTGGGCCTTGACACTGGGGGAGCCTGCACCTCCAAGGAGGTGACTGCCGAGGCGGTGTCCCCGTTGCGGCCCCGGATGGGACTATGACGTTCCCCCGACACCGCAAGAGAAACTTCCTCTTCGGCAAGAGAAGAGGAGGAAGCCTCCTCCTCCGCGGACTGTATAGGCCCGGAGGGACCCGGGGGAAGGGCCTAGAGATCTTACCTGGGAGTCCCTGGAGCGACGCCGTCCCCCAAAGGTCGTCGGGGCCTTGCCGAGCTTGAACGCGCGGACTTCGAGGACACAATGGTCCATGGAGAAACAAGCATCACACGCGTCCATGTTGTGGTTGGGTCCCAGGCAACGGAGACAGACATCATGCCGTTCCGAGACGGAAAAATGCCGGCCACAGGAGCACCGAGGCATAGGGGCGCGGCCCGCCTTCGACTTATGCCTTGCTCCCGAACCGGACATGATGAGAACTAAACAAGGAAAAAAGCAATAAAGCACTCTGCACCGTAGAATAGAAAACAAAAGGAACGGTCTTACCAGTGTACGGCGTCGAGTGAGTTATGAAAACCTTCTGAGAAAAACGAGGAGTCTTGAAGAAACCAAAAACACTATACGCTACCGCGCAGCAGGTGCATCCTCGATGGCGGGAGAAACAGAACTGAGATATAGGAGGAGTCTGCGGCACCTAACGGCTGCCCCTCGCGCATGACGCAGTACGTCGTCCTCGAGGGCGGCGCCGTTGGAGCTGACTCAAAAAAAAAAAAACTCCCGTAGTGGGTGCGTGCCTCCGGCTTAACCCAAGCAGTAATGAATGGTGAAGATTGACAAGGAAGAGCTTGTTAGTTCTTAGGACCACTTTATCTCTGTGGAAAGAGATGAAATCAGATTCCACTGACAGGGCTTGCAATTCACTGATACGCCTGGCAGAAGTAATGGCTACCAAAAGAAAAAATTACTCACCTTAGTAATGTTGTTTCTTCTAATGGAGTCTTGCTGTATTCTGACAATAGCAGTGAGTCCCAACCTTCGAACTGCCCCGGAGATGAAAGAGTTAACTTTCCATGCCAGGCATGGAACGCTGAGCTCAAGCTCGGTTGAGACTCTGTCTGTTGCTGTTTGAACTCAAACCGTCAGATCTTTACGAGCTAAACTCACTGAGGTCCTGTGTGGAAGCTGTAAACCTACACTAGCCAACTGGCTACTAAATATAATAGATTTTTTGGTCCGAAAACAAAGACTCAAGTCAGGAAACCCAAAAAATGAAATAAACACAACACCCACTCACCCAAAGAAAAGAGGGTGATAATAAAAAATGTGGGGCACCTCCTGAGTGCCAACACTGCTACTGCCTTCCCACATCCCAAAAACAAAGGTTCTGAGAGGAGAAGGCGGGAGGTCAGAATACAGCAAGACTCCATTAGAAGAAACAACATTACTAAGGTGAGTAATTTTTCTTCAAACAACATGAAATCTTGCTGTATTCTGACAATAAGCAGACTACCAAGCAGTACCTCCATGGAGGAGGGACAGAACCTACTTAGGAAATAGGCTCTGAAGCACAGCTGTGTAAACCGAGCATCACTCCTAGCCTGGATATCCAGAGAGTAATGCTTGGTAAAAGTGTGAACTGTTTTCCAGGTAGCTGCTTGACATATCTCTAAGACAGGAATATCCCTGGCAGCAGCCAGGGAAGCAGCTATACCTCTGGTAGAGTGAGCCCTCAGGCCTGAGGGTGGAATCTTACCTAGTTTTTCATAGCAAAATTGAATGCAAGAGACAATCCACCTGGCAATGGATCTTTTAGTGGCAGGTTTTCCTTTACCAACCTCACCATAAGTGAGGAACAGTTGGAGGGAGTCAAACCTGTGACCCTTGGTACATTCTATGTAGTAGCTAAGGGCTCTTTTCACATCCAAACTGTGCAACCTCCTTTCACCAGAGGAGGAATGGTCAGTGAAGTACACAGGAAGAGACATAGATTGGTTAAGGTGGAAGTCTGAAACTACCTTAGGTAAAAACTTCCTGTTAGTCCTGAGGACCACCTTATCTCTATGGAAAGAGATAAAATCAGGCTCCACTGACAGGGCTTGCAACTCGCTTATGCGCCTGGCAGAAGTGAAGGCCACCAGGAACACAGTTTTCCAAGTCAAGTACTTAAGCTCTGCTGAGGACAAAGGCTCAAAAGGGGGTTGCATAAGCTGAGCAATGCAAACATTAAGGTCCCAAGCAGGGGCAGGGTCCCTGAATGGCGGATTGGTATGAAGCAATCCCTTGAAAAACTTGGAGAATACAGGGTGAGCTGAAAGAGAAGAGGGCTTACCTGCTGAAAGAAAAGCAGAGACAGCTGCCAGATGCACCTTAGTGTAGCTGGTCTGAGTCCCAAGCTATTCAAATGGACCATATAGTCAAGGACTGTGGGCAGGTCAGCAGACTCTGGGGAAATATGCTTCCCAGAGCACCAAATAGAGAATCTTTTCCATTTGGAATTATAAGTAGTTCTGGTGAAAGGCTTCCTAGAAGCCTTTAGAATATCCATAACACCTTGAGAGAGGTGTAAATCAGCAAACTCTGACTCTTCAAGAGCCAGGCCTTGAGATTGAGAGATTTGAGATTCGGGTACCAAACCCTCCCCTGAGCACAGGTTAACAGGTTGTAATTCCTGGGAAGAGACAAGGGAAGGTGGACTGCTAAGGATAACAGGAGAGGGTACCAGGGCTGTCTGGCCCAGTCTGGAGCAATCAGAATCACCTTGCAGGGTTGAGACCTGATTTTGACTAGCACCTTGAACAGGAGAGGGAAGGGGGGCAAAGCATACAGGAACTTTCCTTCCCAACTAAGAGCCAGGACATCCAGGGGGACTGAGCCCAACACTGGGGACCTGCAGCAAAAAAGGGGAAGTTGGTGATTGTCTGGGGCTGCAAAAAGATCTATTTGTGGGGTGCCCCATATGGAGAAGATCACCTCCAAAACCAGGTGATCCAGTGACCATTCGTGATGGCCCTGAGATATCCTGCTGAGAGCATCTGCCAGGACATTGTCCTTGCCTGGGAGGTGTACTGCTGTAAGGGAGGTGTTCAGGGAATAGGCCACAGACCACAACTTCATTGCTTCTGTGCACAAGGCCGAAGACTGAGTGCCCCCTTGCTTGTTGATACACCACATTGTGGTGGTATTGTCTGTCCTGATCTGAACAACTTTGTTCTGAACAGACTTGGAAAAAGCTTGAAGTGCTAGAAACACTGTTCTGAGTTCCAACAGACTGATGTGAAGCAGAGATTCCTGGGGGGACCACAACCCTTGGGTGGTCAGGTCTCCCAAGTGGGCCCCCCACCCCAAGAGGGAGGCATCAGTAGTAAGGATTAAAGAGTGAGACTGAGTGACAAAGGGAACTCCCTGTCTTAGATTGTCCTGATCCTGCCACCACTGCAAGGCCTGGATCAGGGTTTGAGTCACTGGTATCAGTTTGGTCCGAGGGTCCTTTTTCTGAGACCAAAAGGCTCTCAAGTGGAACTGAATGTCCCTCATCTGAAATCTTGCTCCCTGCACCACTGCTGTAGAAGCAGCCATGTGCCCCAGGAGCTGCAGAAAATGCCTTGCTGGTCGAGACACCCGTAGGGTGACTGAAGAGGCCAGTGTGATAAGGGTCCTTGCCCTGTCCAGGGGAAGGAAGGCTCTGGCCTTTTCTGTATCTAGCTCTGTGCCTAAGAAGGTGAGGAGCTGAACACGCTCTAGAACTGACTTTGAAAGATTCAGAAGGAAACCTAGAGAGGTGAGCAGTTGCTGAGTTATCTGTAGGTATAACTTGACTTGGTCTGGGGACTGGCCTACTATGAGCCAGTCGTCCAAGTATGGGAAGATGGCAATCCTTTGCCTTCTTAGGGAAGCAACTACTACTGCCAGGCATTTTGTCAACACCCTTGGAGCAGAGGTTAGGCTGAAGGGCATTGCTCTGAATTGGTAATGGCCTGAGGGCAGCTCGAACCTGAGGTATTTTCGATGGGAGCTTCTGATGAGAGTATGGAAATAGGCATCCTTGAGGTCCAGGGAGACTAGCCAGTCCCCTGGCCTTAGAGAGGGTAGAATTATTCCCAGAGTCACCATTTTGAACTTTGGCTTTAAAAGGTGCTTGTTTAAATACCTGGGATCCAGGATGGGCCGCCATTCTCCTGTCTTTTTGGGATTGAGGAAGTACCTGGAGTACAATCCTTTCCCTTGGTGTAGGGGTGGAACCCTTTCTACAGCTCTGAGAGCCAAGAGGGAAGAGACCTCTGACTCTGGGGCAAGTGCCTCTGAAGGATTTGCAGGTGGAAAGGATCTGGTTCTCATTCCTTGGAAATTTTTGAAGCTGAGAACCAGTCCCTGGCTTACTACTTCCAGGACCCATTTGTCTGATGTTAAAGACTTCCAGTCCTGGACAAAGTAAGCCAGCCTGCCCCTACAGGTGGTGGAGAATCGGCCCTGCAAACCCATCAGGGTGCCTGTTTGGCAGGGGGTTTAGGCTGAGGGGTGGAAGCAGGTCTGCTTGTACCCCTTCTGCCTCTCCCTCTTAAGAACCCCGTCTGAGCATAGGCAGAAGAGGAGGCCTGGGCTTGGTAGAAAGGCATATGAAAAGGCCTGCCCCTGCCCCTCGGATGCTGCCTCTGAGGACTGGCTTGCCTTTCCTTGGCCTGAGCACTCCTATAGGTGGTCCTGTATTCATCCATTTCTTCATGTAGTTCTCTGTTTGCTCCCCAAACAGAGAATTACCTAACAAAGGAAAATCCATGGCCTTAGTCTGGGTATCCTGAGACAGGCTAGTACATCTGAGCCAAGCCATCCTACAAAGGGCTACAGATGTAGCCATGACTCTAGATGAAACATCATTGGAGTCCACTGCAGCATGGAATTGCACCTTGGATGCCTCAATACCATCAGCAGCCACCTGCTCCAGCTCCTTGGCAAGCTGGCCAGGGACCTGTTTAGCTAAAGCCATGACAGTGTCCCATCTAGATTTCTGATATCTAGCTGTATAGGCCATATAATTGGCCTGCCTGAGTCCCAGGGATGCTGCCATGTACTGTTTCTTTGCCATGGCATCAATCCTCCTGGAGTCCTTATCTGGGGGGTGTGAAGCCAAGGGTATATTAGCCTTATCACAGGCTGCAGCCTGCACTACCCCAACATGGCTGCATTGCTGGGTAAGGAACTCTGAGCCTGACAGAGTACACCGCTTGTCCATTCTTTTATCCACAGGAGGTATAGAATTAGGAGTCTTTAAAATCTTAAATGTCTATTTCCCAAAAGACTGGTATAAGGGACTAGACAGCCTCCTGGACTCTGGGATATCCATCATTTCCACATAGTCAGGCTCCTCCTGGTCATCCACAGCTTCTTCCATAGGAAGCTGAAGGGTTTCGGCCACTTTCTTGTAAAACATGAAATGGGAGGGGGACTCAGAAAGCCTAGGAGGAGACACCCCAGAAGGTCTGTCTAGGGAGATGTCCAGGTCAATGGGCACATCCAGACTTTCATAATGACATTCACTTTCCTCATACTCTCCTTCCTACTCCTCTGGTTCATAAAATTCTTCCAAATCATAATCCGGAACTGGTGGAACCGGCTGAACCGAGCGCCTTCCTGATGGTGCCAGTTAGGTCGGAACCGGGAAAAGCAACTGCACAATTTTTATCGCTTTGGCTATTTCATCAGCGGTTGGAGAAGAAACTTTTGGATCCACACCGGCTGATTTCTCCCTTCTTGTTCTCTTAACCAGAACCGACTCCTCGGAATCGGTTCTCCTGTTGCCCGAAGAAGTTTCGCCCTGGTCAGAGGGCACTCCTTCTGGTTCGGTTTGAACCGAACCGGGCTGGCCATCCGGGTCAGCGGACTTTTTGGCCTCCCTTTCCCTGAGCCTACCAACTCTCTTTTCTAGGGTAGCTGCAGGAAAAGTTTTACAAATCTGGCAGTCTGAATAGAGGTGGTCAAACCCCAGACAATAAACACAGGTGGTGTGGGGGTCAGCCTTATCAAAGACTTCCCCACACACACTACAGCGTTGAAACCCAGTGGGCCCGGTTTTTCTTTTGGGTTTCTCAGACATGGTGCCAGTCCTAACAAAACTTACCCTTTTAATGGCAATCCGCCAGGCAAGACACTCTTATCGGTTCCTGACCGTGTTATGGGTCATGGAAAAAACCGTAGTAAAATCTGTTTTTTTTAGAACCGATAAGAACCACACTCTAAAAGTAGAAATAAAGATTTTTAAACAACCTGATCGGTTCAAACCGAACCGATGAAACATTTACAAGTTCCACACAGAATAGAAAATCAAAATAAACCTATCTAGTACTCACGAATACCACAGACAGAGACTGAACCGACAGGTTGCGGTTTAAATTCGGTTGGAAACTGAGAAAAACGGACTTTAACCGACAAATTGAACCGAGCAAAGGAGAAATCCCCGGAGTGACTGTTCAGTGAGGCAGAGTAAAGAATCTGACGGTTTGAGTTCAAACAGTAACAGACAGAGTCTCAACAGAGCTCGAGCTCAGCGTTCCATGCCTGGCTAACTCTTTCATCTCCGGGGCAGTTCGAAGGTTTTGACTCACTGCTATTGTCAGAATACAGCAAGACTTCATGTTGTTTGAAACACAGTTTTCCAAGTCAAGTACTTAAGCTCTGCAGAGGACAAAGGCTCAAAGCGGGGTTGCTATAAGCTGAGCAATGCAAACATTAAGGTCCCAAGCAGGAGCAGGATCCCTAAAGGGGGGATTGGTGTGAAGCAATCCCTTGAAAAACTTACAAAACACAGGATGGGATGATAGAGAGGAAGACTTGCCTACTGACAAGAAAGCAGAAACAGCTGCCTAGAGAGGTTGGTAGTGGGGTACCGCAGGGCTCGGTCCTGTGTCCAATCCTGTTTAATGCATACATATCGGACATCAGGGAGGGTATAGGGTGTGAAATGAGTCTCTTCACTGATGACTCCAAGATGGGAGCAGTAGTTGAGGGAGAAGGGAAGGTTGGCCCTGCAAGGGGACCTGGACACCCTGGAAAGCTGGGCTCACATGGAAATTAAATTAATATCACCAAGTGCAAGGTGTTGCATCTTGGGCGGGAACCCTAAACACAGGTACACCCTGGGAGGAGGCGCTGGAGGCCTCAATAGGGGAAAAGACCTAGGGGCTGCGGTGGACATGAATAACTCTGAGCAGTGCAGGAGAGCGCTAGCAAGGCAAACAGGATGTTGATGCATCAAGGGGGATCACCTCAGGAGCAAGGAAGTGATTCTGCCGCTGTACAATGGACTGGTTAGACCACACCCTGAGTACTGTGTACAGTACTGGAGACCACACTTGAAGAAGGACATACAGCTCCTGGAGAGGGTAGAGAGGAGGGCAACTAAGATGATACGAGGGCTAGGGGATTTGACCTATGAGGACAGACTTGAGGAGCTCTGCCTGTTTTCACTGGAGGAGAGGAGAGACGGGGACATGATTGAGGTCTTCAAGTACCTCAAGGGAATAAATAGGGTAAACATGGAGGGGATCTTTAGACTAAAGCAGGGAGGTATCACCAGAGGGCATGGTTTGAAGTTGGAAGGTGGAAGGGTGAGGGGGGAAAAGAGGAGGAGGTTTTTCACTGAGAGGGTGGTGGACCCTTGGAATACACTGCCTGGCGAGCTGGTTCAGAGATCCACAGTGGAGGGCTTCAAGAGAGGGTGGGACAGACACAGAAAGTGGATGTATCAGATGATGGCCAGTCCCAGGGGTTGGGGATGGATGATAGGGGTTTCTGGAACACAAGGGAGGGGAGGGCCTCGGCACCCAACTAGGGATCTGAGGTTCAAGCAGACTCGATAGACCGTTAGGCCTAATCTGCTGGCAAATAGTATGTTCGTATGTTAGCTGCCAAGTGTACTTTAAGGGTAGCTGGTCTGAGGCCTAAGCCATTAAGATGGACCATATAGTCCAGAACCGTAGGCAACTCAGCAGAGTCTGGAGGAATATTCTTCTTAGAACACCAAATGCTGAATCTTTTCCATTTGGAGTTGCAAGTCTTTCTGGTGGAAGGCTTTCGAGAAGCCTTAAGGATATCCAGAACCCCTTGGGAAAGATGCAGATCTGCAAACTCTAACTCTTCAAGAGCCATGCCTTGAGATTGAGAGACCGAAGATTCGGGTACCAAATGCTCTCCTGAGAGGATGTCAACAGGTTGTAATTCCTGGGAAGAGACAGGGGAAGGTGGACTGCTAGGAACAGCAACAGGGGATACCAGGGCTGTCTGGCCCAGTCTGGAGCAATCAGAATCACTTTGCATGGTTGTGACCTTATCTTGACTAACACTTTGAACAGGAGAGGGAAGGGGGGAAAAGCATACAGAAATTTCCCTTCCCAGTTCAGAATCAGAGCATCCAGGGGGACTGAGCCCAAGACTGGGGGTCTGCAACAAAAGAGAGGAAGTTGGTGATTGTCTGGGGCTGCAAAAGATCTATCTCTGGAGTGCCCCATCTCAAGAAAATCACTTTCAAAACTAGGGATCTAGGATCCATTGTGATGGCCCTGGGATATTCTGCTCAGAGCATCTGCTAGGACATTGTCCTTCCCTGGGAGGTGAACTGCTATCAGAGAGGTTTGCAGGAATAGGCCAGGACCACAACTTCATTGCTTCTGTGCACAAGGCCATGAGACCGAGTGCCTCCTTGCTTATTAATGTACCACATGGTGGTGGTGCTGTCTGTTCTGACCTGGACCACCTTGTTCTGTACAGATTTGGAAAAGCTTGCAGTGCCAGAAACACTGCTCTGAGTTCCAAGAGATTGATATGAAGCAGAGATTCCTGAGGTGACCACAGTCCTTGGGTGGTAAGCTCCCCCAAATGGGCTCCCCAGCCCAGCAGGGAAGCATCTGTGGTGAGTATCACTGAATGAGACTGAGTGACAAAAGGAACCCCTTGTCTCAAATTGTCCTGATCCTGCCACCATTGCAAGGCCTGGATCAGGGTTCGAGTCACTGGCACTAGTTTGGTAAGGGAATCCTTTATATGGGACCAGAAGGCTCTTAAGTGGAACTGAATGTCCCTCATCTGAAATCTTGCCCCTTGGACCACTGCTGTGGAAGCTGCCATGTGGTTCAGAAGCTGAAGAAAATGCCTTGCTGGTCGAGACACCTGAAGGGTGAATGAAGAGGCCAGTTCCATGAGGGTCCTTGCCCTTTCCAGGGAAAGGAAGGCTCTTGCCTTTACTGTAACCAGTTCTGCACCTATGAAGGTGAGGAGCTGTACTGGTTCGAGAACTGACTTTGGAAGGTTGAGAAGGAATCCTAAGGAAGTGAGCACTTGCTGGGTCACTTGCAAATGTGACTTGACTTGGTCTGGAGACTGACCTACTATGAGCCAGTCGTCCAAGTATGGGAAGATGGAGATCTTTTTTCTCCTTAGGAAAGCAACCACTACTGCTAGGCACTTTGTGAAAACCCTTCGGGCTGATGTTAGGCCAAAGGGCATTGCTCTGAATTGAGTGTGGCCTGAGGGCAACTCGAACTTGAGGTACTTTCTGTGGGAGCACCTGATGGGAATGTGAAAGTAGGCATCTCTGAGGTCCAGGGAGGTTAGCCAGTCCCCTGGCCTTAGAGAGGGAAGGATAATTCCCAGAGTCACCATTTTGAACTTTGGCTTTAAAAGATGTTTGTTCAGATATCTTTGGTCCAGGATGGGCCGCCATTCTCCTGTCTTTTTGAGGGTTAGGAAGTACCTGGAGTACAATCCTTTGCCCTTGTGTAGAGTGGGAGCCCTCTCTATAGCTCTGAGAGCTAGGAGAGAAGAAACCTCTGCCTCTGGGGCAAGGGTCTCTGAGAGATTCGCAGGTGGAAAGGATCTGGCTCTCATCTTGGGAAATTTTTTGAAGCTGAGAACCAGAACCAGGCTTACTACTTCCAGGACCCACTTGTCTGATGTTAGAGACTTCCAGTCCTGGACAAAGTAAGCCAGCCTGCCCCCTACTGGTATGGCAGAATCGGCCCGGGCAGACCCATCAGGGTGTCTGCTTGGCAGGGGCTTTAGGCTGAGGGTGGATGCAGGCCTG
Source organism: Neoceratodus forsteri (assembly GCA_016271365.2). Classification (NCBI taxonomy): domain Eukaryota; kingdom Metazoa; phylum Chordata; order Ceratodontiformes; family Ceratodontidae; genus Neoceratodus; species Neoceratodus forsteri. Next base: position 429,961,879 of record CM028138.1, read on the forward strand.
CTCATCCCCGTCTGCCTCTCCTCTAAAGAACCCCTCTGAGAAAAGAAGAGGAGGCCTGAGCTTGTAAAAGGCCTTTGGAAAGGCCTGCCCTGCCCCTGGACTGCTGCCTTTGAGGAGTTGCTTGCCTTTCTTTGGCCTGAACACTCCTGTAAGTGGTCCTTTACTCATCCATCTTTTTCATGTAGTTCTCTGTCTGCTCCCCAAATAGAGAATTAATAATTACAGGAAAATCCATGGCCTTAGCCTTCGTATCCTGTGAGAGGCTAGTACATCTGAGCCAAGCCATCCTCCGAAGAGCCACAGATGTAGCCATGACTCTTGATGAAACATCACTGGAGTCCACAGCAGCATGAAACTGTACTTTAGATGCCTCAGTCCCATCTGCAGCCACCTGCTCCAGCTCCTTGGCAAGCTGGTCAGGGGCCTGTTTAGCAAAAGCCAGCACAGTGTCCCACCTGGACTTCTGGTATCTAGCTGTATAGGCCATATAGTTAGCCTGCCTGAGTCCCAGAGATGCTGCCATGTATTGTTTCTTTGCCATGGCATCAATCTTCCTGGAGTCCTTGTCTGGGGGGTGTGATGCCAAGGGGATATTTGCCTTATCACAGGCACCAGCCTGCACTACCCCAACATGGCTGCACTGCTGGAAAAGGAACTCCATGTCTGAGCCTGAGAGAGTGTACCTCTTGTCCATTCGTCTGTCCACAAGAGGTATAGAATTAAGAGACTTAAGAATTTTATGTGTCTGTTTCCCAAAGGATTTGTGGAGGGGAATAGACAGTCTCCTGGACTCTGGGATGTCCATCATCTCAACAAAATCAGGCTCCTCCTGATCCTCTACTGCTTCCTCCACAGGAAGCTGGAGGGTCTCAGCCACTTTTTTGTAAAACATATAGTGAGAAGGGGACTCAGAAAGCCTAGGAGGAGAAACACCTGAAAGTCTGTCTGGGGAGATGTCCAGGTCAATAAGCACATCCAGACTTTCATAATCACCATAATCATCCTCATACTCTCCTTCCTCCTCCTCCGGTTCATAAAATTCTTCCAAAGTATAATCCGGAAACGGGGGAACCGACCGAACCGAACCCCTGCCAGATGGTGCCGGTTCGGTCGGAACCGAAGTAAGCGATTGCACTATCCTTATTGCCTTGGTTATCTCATCGGCAGTCGGAGTATGAATTTCTGGGTCCAAACCGGACGATTTATCTTTTCTCTTTCTTTTCACCGGAAACGACTCCTCAGAATCGGCTCTCCTTTTGCCCGAAGAAGTATCGCCCTGGTCAGAGGGCACTCCTTCTGGTTCAGTCGGAACTAAACCGGGCTGGCCATCCGGGTCAGCGGACTTCTCGGCCTCCCTTTCCCTCAGTCTACCTAATCTCTTTTCCAGGGTAGATTTGGGAAAATTCTTACAAATTTGGCAGTCTGAATCGAGGTGGTCAAACCCCAGACAATAAACACAGGTGGTGTGGGGATCAGCCTTGGCAAAGACTTCCCCACACACACTGCAGTGTTGAAACCCAGTGGGCCCAGTTTTTTTCTTGGGTTTCTCAGACATGGCCAATCCTATCCAAAACTTACCCTTTTTTTGGCAATCCGCCAGGCAAGACTCCCCTATCGGTTCCTGACCGCGTCACGGGTCTTGGAAAAAAACATAATAAAATCCGTTCTTTTTAGAACCGATACGGACCGGTTATCACACTCTAAATCAAGCACAAACTTTTTTACCTCAAACTGATCGGTTCAGCCAAACTGATCCACAATTTACAAGTTCCACACAGAAACTAAACAGAAAACCTATCTAGTACTCACGGTACCACAGGCAGAGATTTGAACCGACTAAGTGGTAACAGCAATTCGGTAGAAACCAACCGAAAAAACGACACTTCAACTGACTTTTTTGAACCAAACAACAGGAGAAATCTCCAGAGTGACTGTTCAGTGAGGCAGAGTAAAGAATCTGACGGTTGCAGTTTAAACAACAGCAGACAGGGGCTTCAACCGAGCTCATGGTGAACATTCCATGCTGGCCATGGAAAGTTTAACTCTTTGTTCTCTGGGGCATTTGAAAGGCAGGACCTAACTGCATATGTCAGAATACAGCAAGACTTCATGTTGTTTGAAAAACAGAAGACATATTTCCTGGTTCACATGGAAGGCTTTGGGAACCTTCAGTATGAAAGAAGAAACTATTCTGAGCATTACCTTGTCCTTATGCAAGACAAGGTATGGCTCTTTGTGGGAAAAGGCCTGAAGCATGCCAGTCCTCCTGGCTGAGCACATGGCAACCAAAAAACATACCTTGTAAAATAACACATCCAGTGGAACTGAGGACATTGGCTCAAAAGGATCCTTACAAAAAGCATTCAGCACTAGATTCAGATGCCAAGGAGGAACCAAGGATTGGAACATAGGCTGACTCCTATTGACAGCCCACAGAAAATGAATAACCTCCCTTTTAGTCCCTAAGAACGTACCCAAGGAAGTTCCAAGGGCCAACACCTGGCCTCTCAGGGTGCTTAGGGCCAAACTTTTTTCCACTCCTTCCTGCAGGAAATCTAAAATCTGTGTGATAGAGGCTTTGGAAGGCAGAATATTTTTGTCCCTGTCCCAAGCAGAAAAGGTGGTCCAGATGCAAGCATGAGCTGCCGAAGTAGAAGGCTTCCTGGCAGCCATCGGTGTGTCTACTGCCTTCTTAGAAAAACCTAGTCTTAGAAGTCTCCTCCTTTCAGAAGCCAGGCCATGAGCTGCATTGCTCCTGGATTTGGATGCAGAATGGGGCCCTGACAGAGAAGGTCCCACCACACTGGAAGGCAAATGGGAGCACGTTGAGCTAGGTTCACTACATTGCCAAATAGTATACCGTTATGCGGGCGACATAATTAGGGTGCAGCAATTAGGGCACCGCAGCCAGTTTGCCTGTCATGCAGGCAAACTGGATTTTGCGGTACTTGGCAGGGACAGTGCCATCCAGGTTTTGAACCCCTTGCCCCATACATCTCTAACCTGGAGGTGATTATTATAAAGCATGGGGGGGGGGGTGCCCCAAGCATTGGGCACGATGGGGGTTGGGCAGCACAATTGCCAGGTGCAATGTTCGCCGTCGGCATTGTTCTTGCGCCCTAATGAAGGTCACAGTCATTCTTGTCACTGCAAACATGGTGGAACCTCCAAGAACCATGGTCTTCTGGGCCACTCCGGTGCTATCAGAAGGAAGCTTTCTCTTAAGTGCCCTATTTTGCGTATGACCTTGGGGAGGAGAGGCAGTGGAGGAAATGCATAGGCTCAGTTGAAACTCACTCCTAGTAGTAGTAATATATTTTATTCAAAAATCATGAATTGAATAAAAACTCCATTGAGCGAACTCATTTTCAAGGAGATCCAAAGTACATCCATATAGTTTCCATTCTTACTACTGTCATACATATATAACATTTGTAGATAAAAAAAATAAATTATATAAATAGCACTATACCGAGTCTGTAGAAAATGATACAATCAATATAGTCCATAAATTTAAGTTATTGCAGAGAGGCAACATAGTGCAGGAGCATGGTTTTGTTCATTGAACCATATTTTAATGTACTTTTTGTTGCTTAGTAAAGTGAGGTCTCACAATTTAATAGGGACTGAATTCCAAACTACTACACCCCTGTGTCTTACTGAGAGTCTCCCAATTTCTAATCTAACTCTGGGGACATTAAACTCTATACCACCGGAGGATCTCAAACTTTATAGAACAGGTCTGATTATGAAAAAACCTTAATGTATTGAGGAACTGCATCTTTCAAGATTTTTTACATAAAAAGTGAAATATGTAGGTCCCTTTTATCTCTTAGTCTCAACCAGTTTAGTTTTAGGTACAATAGACAATAGTGCGTTATATAATGTGCATCCAGGACATAACGGGCCAGCCTATTATAGGCTATATCAATTGTACCCAAGAATGTTCCAGAGGCTCCCGCATATAGAAGATCACCGTAGTCTATAGCTGGAATAATTAGAGCTTAGAGCTCCATCCTGGTACAATGCCCTCCCTCCAGCTGTCACATCATTCACCAATCGAGGTCCTTTTAAAGCTGCCTTAAGGGTCCATATACTCTCCTCATATCAATACCAGTGTAACCGGTAACCTGTGGATCCTGCACCATGCTGCTAGGCCACACACCCTCCCTTGGCCAGGCAATGGAGAGCCCTCACTATTTCTAGCCTACAGGCTCCTCACCTCCCTCAGTTACCATATAGTTGCACTGGACTAAAAATGCATTGTATTATGTATAAGACAAGGCCTCTCTGAGGTGGCTTACTACCAACTCATATCATGCATTGCTTTAGCTTCCAATTGTATAGGTCTTAGCCGCTCATTAGGTAAATATGTTGATAGCTCTTCCCTGTTTTAGCTACCAAATGTATAGGCATTAACCCATTCTCATTGTACTTATACTCTGTATGATTGCTCGCCCACATTTATTCTATGTATGTACTGTATGAATGTCTATGTTTTATTCTGACATGGAGCCTTTGGAAACAAGTCTATGACTCAAAGGGTTGTAATTCTGATTTCCTAAATAAATAAATAAATAATTGTACTGTTAACCAGTTTAAGTTTTGAATCAATATCCAAATAACATTTCACCCTATGCAAAGCTCCAATTTTTTTGTAGATGTTTCCTACTAGAGATTGAATATGTTTATCCCATTTAAGTGGGCCGACCAGCCACATTCCTAGATATTTATAGCTGGATGTAGATTTTATTATATCTCCATGTTTGGTTTTAATTTTTAAGTCATAATCCTTAAGATCTCTAGGCCAACTATACAAAATTGTTTGTGTTTTTTTTACATTAAGTCTCATTGACTGAGTTTCAAAAAAGTTTTGTATGAATTCAAAAGCTAACTGTAGTCTTTCCTGAACTAGGTCAACTGAATTCCCACTGGCATAGATCACTGTGCCATCAGCGTGACACTCCTGTGTCAGGATGTCCACTGTTTCCACTTGTGGACACTGGTAGTGGCTGAAGAACCACTGAGTCTGAACATTGTGGCTGGAGGCAAACAGATCAAACTGAGGACAACTGAACCTTTGACACAGAAGGTCGAACACCTCCAGTTTCAACATCTACTGCCCTGGATGAACATTTTTACAGCTTAGCCAATAGGCCTGAATGTTCAAGTCCCCTGCCAAGTGGACTGCTGACAGACAGAGAAGATTCTCCTTTGCCCACAGTAGGAGTTTGGTGGCTTCATTAGGCATCTCCCTGCTCTTTGCGCCTCCTTAATTGTTTATGTACGCCACCATGACAGCGTAGTCCAACCTTATTTTCATGGCCTTTGAGTGCAGCAGACTTTGAAATTGAAGAAGAGCAAGTCGAACAGCCCTCATCTCCAGAACGTTTATATGGAGATGCTGGTCCTGCGCTGACTAAGTTCCTGAATGGACAAGAGGTTCAGGACTGCCCCCAAACTTGACAGGCTGGCTTCAGTTGTCAAAATCAACTCCAGAAGGACTTCCAAGGGGACAGTTCCATGTCAATGCAGCGAATAAAGTTCAGCGAGTGCAATATTGGTGAGTTTTTAATAGCGAAGCCCATTTCGTCGATCGGTAAATTCAGCGAGTAACTATTCAGCGCACATCTTTATATGTGCTATTGGAAATTAAAGGCCAATCCTTGCAAGTAAACCTACATCGGGATATTAATGGGATCTGGACTGGTATTGCAGGGGGGCTATGCCGCCCTACACTCCCCCGGGTCTGCACCCCCAAACGCCCCCTATTTCTAAAATAACATCCTCCGAGGCACACCTGGACCTCAGAGTTAGGCTATTACACTGAAGTCACTGAAACTGTTCTTTGCTGTAATGCTGCAATCTCTATTATTGCAGTCGCTATAATAGCATCGCTGTAATTGACTCACTGAAATTCATTCGCTGTATTGACGTGCTACCAAAGGGATCCCTTTGCTCAGATTCTCCAAACTCACCCACTAACTCAGAGAGTGCCATAGATGTGGTGAGAGGAGGAATCCTGTCCCAATAATCCTCTGAGTTTGGATCTCAGGCTGACAGCAACCCCATGTGAAGGGGCCGAATGCGAAGTCAAACCCATGGGACTAGTTCTATCGCTTCCATCATGAGGCCCAGAATTCACAGCAGCCAGAGAACTGTTGCTGATGACTAAGTCCTCAGCCACTAAACTTCTCTCAAAAGGGTCTCCTTTCTGGATGGTAACAGGAAGACTTTCCCCCCGCTCTGTCTTGAATACTCCTCCCAGGTGTTCCAGGGTCTGGGATGGTTCAAGAGAGCTTTTCCTCCCAATTCACCACCCAGTCATGAGACTCTAGCATCTCCAGAGTCCTCCTTGACAATGTTGCAGATGGTGCTCAAATGAGCAAGTCATCTAGGTAGGGATAAACATGATGTCCCTCCTGCTGAAGCTAAGCTACCAGGACTATAAGCACCTTCAAAAAGACCCTGGGGCTGCTTCAAGCCCAAAGGGAACAGTCCTGTACTGGAAATGCTGACCCAGGACTGAGAACCTGAGAAACCTCTGATGAGACCGACGGATTGGAATGTGGAGATATGCATCGTCAGATCTATGGAAGCTAGGAAATCGCCCACCTGGACAGCTCGGGTGACTGAACGCAGGGACTTCATTTTGAAGGTTGTGTGGTGTAAAAACTTGTTCAGATGTTTCAGATCTAGAATGTGTCTAAAACCCCCTGACTTTTTGGGAACTACGAAATAGATAGAATAGAATCCCTGGCCTTGCTCACTTAGTGGAACTAGCCCAATCACCCCTATTTGATTGAGGTGGGTCAGGGTCTCTGACACCGCTTGTCTCTTTACTGGGTCCTTGGGAACCAGGGATGGCAGAAAATGCCCCTTTAAGGGGATTTTTGAAAATTCTATTGCGTAAACTAAGGCCAAAATTTCCAAAACCCAAGCATCTGAAGTTATCTTGGCCAAGCTTGAGTAAAAATTGTGCAGTCTTCATCCAAGGGGGGGGGGCAGAGATGGGCCCACCTACCCTCACTGTGGGATGCCTGTTTTTCACCCGGGGCCTCTGGTACATCATCTGGCAAGGGTCTCTCTATTACTGTAGCCCTTGTAACCAGAATAGGCTCATCTATTTTTCTGGTTACTGAAGTTCTGAAAGGGACAAAAACCTCCTTGAAACTGCCTCTGTTGGCCACCTCCTTAACCTCTGGGGGTTGATGCCATCTTGTGCTGTTGCTTTGACACTGGAATGTGGCTCTTCTTATCCTGGATTGCCATTAAAATACCATCCAGGCCAGAACCAAACAACAACCCTCCCTCAAAAGGGAGCCTGAACAGTTTGGTCTTGGAAGCTTGATCAGCAACCCAATGACTAAGCCATACACCTCACATGGCTGATACAATGCGATAGGCAAAGCAAGCCAACATGCACAAATTCTCCACCATGGCATCACCTAAAAAGGTGGAGGCCATGGCAAGCAATTGCATAATGCTCGCTCCCTCCAAATTTCCAAAATGCAAGCATCTGAAGTTATTCGGGCCCATACTTTTCTCCATCTTTATTAAATGACCTTTGACCTTCCCTCTGCCTGCCCATCTGTGTCCATCCACATGTATGCAGATGACACGGTCCTGTTTCTCTCTGGATCATCTCCAGCAGAGTTAAGATCCAAACTCCAACTTGATTTTGACTTGGTCTAGAAATGGTTCAGATCAGTAAATGCCAAAAAAAATGGTCTCTATGGGCTTAGGCACCAGGCCCTCATTCAAGTACCTCAGTATCTGGCTTGACTGTCACCTTAACTTCTCTTAGCACATAGATGCCATATACAATAAACTCCACCCCAAGCTTGGTGCCCTCTACAGGAACAAAAGCTGCATCCCTCTTCCCACCCACTGTGACATCTTTACAAATATGATTCTCTCCATCTTTAATTATGATGACATAGTCTATGGTGCTGCCCCAAGGTTCACCCTGGCCAGACTGGACCCTCTCTTCCACTCCTTCTGCAGTTCGGCTCTGAACTGTGCTTCCTGCACCCACCACTGTTCTCTTTACTGTACTCTGTCCTTCCCTTCCCTAGAGAATCGCCACCTAACCAAGGACCTACATGCCTCAGCTATCAGGTAGGACAAGGACTTGGTATCAAACAGGGGAGGGATAAGAATCCTCCTCCTCAGCTCTGTCCACTCTCCTTCCTCATCCTCCTCCTCCTCCTCAGAGGGGGCTTCATCCTCATCTGAAAGCAACTTTTTAAGGTCAGCAGCTTCCCCAAGATCCTCAAAATGCTCATCCTGACCCTCAAAATAGTCAGGGTCAGGGTCTGCCTGCATATCTGTATCCACAGACCTGTCCTGCTGCGACACACCTGGATGTGCCTGTGTGGGCCCTCCTGACCTGAGGGGCCTGGTTTGGAGTTAGGTGCGTCTGCTGGGATGTCCTGCAGAACATTGGGTCCAAAAGCTCTCCTAAGAGTAGTAAAAAGGATTTTCGCAATTCTGCTTTGCCATTGGCAACTGAAAAACTAGGTGCCCCCCTCCTCAGTTAGGAGGGCTGGCTGGTGGGGGCTGTAAGAAGCATATTAGCCTGAGAAATACAATGGGGGCAGTAGGAACCCATGGAAGAGGGTCTCATCACCCTTTTGCATGTCTTGCATCTTTTAAAAATTAGGGGTCTCTGATAAGCCATGGTGCTGAATAGAAGCCCTGTAAATGCCTGTGTTTAAACTAGTAGGCTCTAAACTGTTTTGCAATGTGTTTGGACGTGTGCACACTATAGGCATGCGAATGACGCACTAAACAGAGTATAGTGCAAAAACATAAAACAGGCACGCGCCCAATGGTTGAACAGATCAGCCGAGTGGGGGGAAACCTGGTGGATCAAGAGAGACAAAAAACATGCCAATGGCCTACAGAGGCTAAGAAAGCCCCAAATAAGTAAAAAAAAAAAGTAACACAATTAACTCTGCAGAGAATAAATAAAACTAGTCACGTCTCAGTAGCTAAACTTGAACTGTATAGCCTATATACTGGGCTATGGCTGCTGAGGAGAATATTTAAATGGGACATGCCACTTAAAAGAGCAATGCCCTTACCCCAAATAGTAAATACTTGAAAGAAGTTAAAATCCTAAACACTGGGGGGACGGAGGGGACACAGAAGAAAAATTTACTTACCATAGTAACCTTGTTTCTCCCAGGGGATACTCCAATATTCATAACTCTTCTGCAGTATACCTTTAAGGTCAGATCTGCCCGGAGATGGAATGCGATGCAAATGATGGAATCATTAGCATGAGCCACTCTTCAAATACTGCCACCTATTAACTGCCTACATTCTAACCCTCCGATTTCGTGGATGCCTGCAAGACAGGGCCCAAAATTGAAATATATCAAATTCTGATTTAAAATTCCCTACTCAAAAAAACTACAACTGGAGGAAACATGAAGAGAAAAAACTATCATTAAAAATCCCCACCAGCTCCTATGTCAGAATCACCTGAAAAAGGAGAAAAAGGTAAAACAAGTTTTAATAAAAGTAAAAGTGTGGCATGCAAACATTATGGTACAGCATGGAGTACAGAGGCCACTGGTTCTTAAAACGGGGAGGCAGGGAGGGAGAGTTATCAATATTGGAGTATCCCCTGGGAGAAACAAGGTTACTATGGTAAGTAACTTTTCCTTCTCACCCCAGGAATACTCCAACATTCCTAACTCTTCTGCAGACTAAAAAGCAGTACCTTAGTAGGCAGGAAGAACCTATTTTGGAAACAGGATCTGCAGTACAGCTGTACCAAATCTTGCAACAGCCCTTGCCTGCATATCCAAGCTGTAATACTTGACAAATGTGCGTACTGTTCGCCAGGTTGCTGCTTTACAAATATCCACCAAGGGTATATTCCTTGCAGCTGCCAGTGTTGCAGCTGTACCCCTTGTGGAGTGGGCTCTAAGTCCTGCTGGAGCTTCCTTGCCAACCTTTGAATAGCAAAATGGGATGCATTGTACAATCCAACAAGAAATGGACCTTTTAGATGCTGTGTTACCCTTTCCCACATCCCCATAAGTGAGGAAAAGTTGTGTTCTATCCTGCCTATGGGGCTTAATGGCTATTATGTAGTAGCTCAAAGCTCTTTTGACATCCAGGCTATGCAGCCTACGCTCACCAGAAGAAGAATGGTCAGTGAAAAACACTGGCAAAGTAATGGACTGGTACAAATGGAAGTCTGATACCACTTTATGAAGAAATTTTCTATTTTTTTTGAAGGACTACCTTATCCCTGTGGAAGACAATGTAGTCATTTTCAATACATAAGACCTGGAGCTCACTAATTCTTCTAGCTGAAGTGATAGCCACTAGAAACACTGTTTTCCATGTGACATACTTCAGGGATTCTGAAAACATAGGCTCAAAGGGAGGGGCCATGAGTTGAGCAATGCAAATATTAAGGTCCTAAGCTGGCAATGGTTCCCTTACATATGTGAGAGGCCTTTGAAAAACTTTTTAAAAATTGGGTTTGATGCTAAGGAAACAGGCTTGCCTGCTGAAGCATAGGCCAAGACTGAAGCTAAATGAACCTTTAGTGTAGAAGGCGGTAAACCTAAGGAATGTAAATAGACTAGGTAGTCCAGTATCCCTGGCACTCCTGCCTGGGTTGGCACCATACTCCTGTTAGAGCACCAATAGAAAACCTCTTCCATTTTGCTGCATAGGTTTTCTTAGAGGATTTCCTGTATCCTCTTAAAACATCCATAACTGACTCAGAAAGATGTAAACCAGCATACTCTAGATCCTCAAGAGCCAAACTTTTAGCCTGTGTGACCTGAGGTTCGGATACGGGAGCCTCCCCTGATTGTAGGTCAGAAGATTGTGCCTCCTGGGAAGGTGCATTGGTTTGTCCACTGACATGGACAGTAACAGGGAGTACCATGGCTGCCTGGCCCAGTCTGGGGCTATCAGGATCATTGCTGCTGGATGAGACCTGAGTTTCAACAGCACCACATATGCCAGGGGAAATAGGGGGAATGCATACATGAATTTCCCTGACCAGTCCGGGACAAGGGCATCTAGAGGAATTGTGCCCACTACTGGTGGTCTGCAACAGAACTGAGGTAAGTGATAACTCTGATAACAGGCAAAGAGATCTATTTCTGGGTGCCCCACCTCCTGAATAAAGTCTGTACCACTTGCCTGTTCAAATACCATTCATGATGGTCCTGGCTGAATCGACTAAGGGCATCTGCTAGGACATTGTCCTTGCCTGGCAGATGAATGGCCTGAAATGAGGAGCCCACAGAATATGCTAGGGTCCAAATTTTCATAGCTTCTGTGCAAAGGAGGCTTGACCTCGTCCCCCCTTGCTTATTTATGTAGTCCATGGTGGTAGTGTTGTCTGTCCTGACTTGCACTAGTTTTCCCTGTATAAGTGGTTTGAAAACTTGCATTGCCAGGAACACTGCTCTGAGCTCTAACAAGTTTATGTGTAAAAGAGTCTCTGCACTTGACCAGGTGCCCTGGGTAGTGTGTTCTGCTAGATAAGCCCCCAGCCCAGAAGGGATGCATCTGTTGTGAGAATCAATGAAGAAAGCTCTTTTTGGAAAGGGACCCCTTCTCTGAGGTTGGCTTCCTCTTTCCACCACTGAAGAGTTTGGATAAATGTTTTTGTTACAGGAATGAGCTTTGACAGGGAGTCCTTTCATTGGCACCAATGAGCCCTTAAGTGAGATTGGATGTCCCTCATCTAAAACCTGGATCCCAACACTGTGCCTGTTGCAGCTGCCATGTGGCCCAGGAGTTGAAGAAAATGCCTTGCCAGCCTTGGGACAGTGAGCCTGAAGGAGGCTGCCAACTGCGGGATGTGTTTTACCATGTCCCTGGGTAGAAATGCTCTGCTCACTTTGGCATTCAATTCTGCTCCTATGAATTGCAGAATTTGAGAGGAAATTAGAACTGATTTCTCTAGCTTTAAGAGAAACCCCAGAGACTCCAGCAGCTACTGAGTGAGTTGGAAATGCTCTGTTAACTGTTGTGGTGAGTCTCCCACCACCAACCAGTCATCTCGATAAGGGAATAAGGGAATACTGAGACACCTTGCCTTCTCAAGTGTGCCACTACCACAGCCAGACACTTTGTGAACACCCTTGGTGCTGAAGTGAGACCGAAGGGAAGAGCTGAGAACTGATAGTGACCTGATAGGAGTCTGAACCTGTGAAACTTTCTGTGAGACTCCCTTATGGGGATGTGGAAATAGGCATCTATTAGGTCTAATGATGCCAGCCAATCCCCTTTTCGGAGTGCTGGCAGAATCAGAGACAAAGTTACCATTTTGAACTTTGGTTTTGGTAGGAACTTGTTGAGGACCCTGAGATCCAAGATAGGCTGCAGCTCTCCATTTTTCTTTGGTGTGAGAAAATACCTTGAATAAAGTCCTTTTCCCCTTTGATGCAGAGGCACTGGTTCCACTGCTTTTAGTGAAAGAAGGTGTTTCTACTCTTTTTCCAGCCTTTTGCTTTCCAGGTGGGAAGCTGGTTTGAAAACTCTGTTTCTTTGAACAGGGGAGGACTTGAAGCTTAGAGACAGGCCCTGACCCACTATCTCCAGAACCCACTTGTCTGTGGTGATGGTTTTCCAGTTCTGGAGAAAATGGGTCAGCCTGCCCCTACTCGTAAAGGAGAGGCAGCCTGAGCGATGAAGTCAGCAATCCTGTTTTGATTGAGGCTGAGACTGGGTACCATGCCTGGCACATCTTCTACCCCTGCCCCTGAAGTACCCCTGCTGTGGGTATTGGGGTGTTTGAGGGAGTACCATGGCCTGGTAAAAAGGCCTGGTATGAAACGGTCTGCCCCTGCCTCCCCTACTGAAGGGTCTAGAGGAGGTGGAGGGTGTTTCCTTTGTAGAATTACTATGGAAGGTGGCCTTATACGCATCCACCTTCTTCATGTAGGCCTCTGTATGGCTGCCAAATAGGGAAGTTCCCTTCATAGGAAAATCCAGAGTCTTATTCTGAGTATTCTGTGTGAGGTTTGTGGCTCTCAACCGAGCAAACCTTCTCTGTGCAATGGTATTTGCCATCCACCTTGCAGCAGTCTCATTGCTGTCTGCTGCCATCTGGAACTGGTATTTGGCAGCTTCCAGGCCAAACATAGCAGTTTCAGCTAGGTCTGCCGAAAGAGGAGGAGGAGATGCTTTCTCAGCCATGTCCAGAACAGACTGCCAGAGAACCTTCTGGTACTGTGCTGCATAGGCCTGATAATTCGCTTGCCTAATGGCCAGAGAGGCTGACAGGTAACCTTTCTTGGCCACACTTTAGATTTTACGGGAGTCCTTCTCTGGATGGTGGGAAGCCAGAGGGACTTTAGCCTTATCACAAGCTGCAGCTTACACCACCCTCTGGTGGTCAGGGTGTGAAAACAAGAATTCAGCCCCTGTTCTGTCAAGCTGATACTTTTTGTCCACCCTTTTGTCTAAAGGAGGGACAGACCCAGGAGCTTGGAGGAGTTTTAAGGTATCCCTTTTAAAGAACTTATTGATGGGGAGTGAAAGTTTTTTAGTAGGAGTCAGACCCATCATGTCCATATATTCAGCCTCCTCCACATCCTCTATAGCTTCAGTGGTAGGGATGTCCAAGGCATCAACAATTTTCCTAATGAAGGAAAAATGGGAAGAATAGTCTTCAGTGGTCCTGGGAGGGGAGCCAAACTCCAGTTCAGGGGAGACCCCAGGTTCTATAGGCTCACCATCTTCTTCTTCCTCCTCCTCCTCCTCTTCCTCACCATGCTGTTCAAGAAAATAGAGTGGGTTGGAAGGTGCAGAAGTCTGAACTGGAGACTGCGAGACTACAGGCAGCAGACCCTGAAAGGTTTGCATAATCTTTATTGCTTGTGCAATCTCAGAAGGAGAAAGCACAGTGGCAGGCACCACAGAAGTCCCCTTTTCCACAGGGGGTTCATTGTGCTTTGTCTTTTTTTTGTATTTTAACTGGAACTGGAGACCTAGCCAGTTCAGAGGGTCTCTTTTTACCCATATCGGGGTAGAAGTAGCAGAAATTGTGCTGTCACCCACAGAGTCTGAGGGTTTCGGCTGGTCAGAGCCAGAGGGACCCTTGAATCTTTTATTCAATCTGTCCAGATGTTTTTCCAAAGTTTTGTCTGGAAAAGATTTACAAATAGCACAATCAGACTTCAAATGCTCAAAACCCAGGCAGAAAACACAAGCAGAGTGTTTATCTACCTTGGCAAAGACCTCACCACACTCAGAACAATTCTTAAAACCTGGTTCACCAGTTCTCTTTTTAGGTTTTTCTGACATTATGGAGAAAAACCGCAACCGCAAATACTACAAGCTTTAAAATTCAAAAAACAACAATTTTCTCGGTTGCAGTAGGTTCAGGAACCGATTGGAGAAACCGAGCGAAACCGTGAACCAATAAAATTAGAACTGGGATTAGCGGTTCGGAACCGAAGTTATCGGTTCTAAAGAGCAAGATTAAAACACACAAAATATATAATAAATGGGGGAAAAAAACACGAAATTAACTAGAATTACCTCGGTTCCTCAACGATTATTCCGAACCGAGAGGAAATGAGAAAACTATACAAAACTAACTAAATAAACTAGCGGTTATTAAAAAAACACTGATAAGAGGCAGCAAATGAAAATAAACAAAAAATACTTATGTATTTGTGAATAATCAAGGCTTCTTTGACTAGATGTTGAGAAATCTCCGGGCGTCTGGTCTTGACAGGCGGAGAGAAAAATCTGAGGGTTAGAATGTAGGGAGTTGACAGGTGGCAGCATTTGAAAAGTGGCGCATGCTAATGATTCCATCAGTTGCACAGCATTCCATCTCTGGGCAGATCTGACCTTAAAGGTATACTGCAGAAGAGTTAGGAATATTGGAGTATTCCTGGGTTGAGAAATTGCAAAAAGGACCCCCCAGGAAGCCCCAGAGTAAATTCCAAAAAAACAAAGAGCAAAAGCTTAACAGGCACTATTTTAATTTAGGGGTGCTCCCTGTCACCAGGTAGCCCCAACCTGCTATGCAGAATTGCAGCCCCACCACTGAAAAGCTCTAAATTTTTTCAGAGAAGCTTGAAAGATCTTTCCCCTTGAATGGCACAGCTTAAACTGGAGAGTTGCTGCTGTCAGGAATCCTTGTGTGCCCAGCATTCAAAAACTTTGGGCTGTGTCATTTCCCCTAGTAGGGGTGCACATTACCCAGTTGTTGTTACTACCCACTGACAATGTGGAGCACTACAGAAAGGTTCCGCAAAACAGCAATTCCAAAACTGATATCCCTTCTGGACTGTATGTCCAGGCTAGGGGTGTGCAAGTAATTAATTAAGCAATAAGGCACAAAAGGGTGTGTGTTATTGTGTAATATCATGCCTCAGGTGGTTGAAGCAAGAGACTGCAGGCCGAGTGTGTTCAACACCCGAGAAGAAAAAATTACTCACCATAGTAAGCTTGTTTCTTCCAGGGTATTCTCCAATATTCATAACTTTTGCAGTCAACCTTTAAAGTAGAACTGCCTGGAGATAGAACGTTATGCTAATGATGGAAACATCATTGGCTTGTGCCACTTATTCAAATGCTGCCCTTATCAACTGCTGCATTCTAAAAACCCTCAGATTTCATGGAGAGCCTGCAAGGAAAGGCTCAACCAAGGATAACATTCTCATAGCAATAAAACTAACCTAATCTAAGGAAACCTCCAGCTCGAGGAAACAAACCCACCCTGAATGTCAGAATAACCTGAAGAAGGTGAAACAATGCCCAGCAGGTCCCAAAAAGATAAAGTATGCCAGTGTGTGTGGCACCCTTTCACCTATTTATTCAGCTTGGAGTGCAGAGGCCACTGGTTCTAGAATGGGAGGCAGGGTGTGTGAGTTATGAATATTGGAGAATACCCTGGAAGAAACAAGATTACTATGGTGAGTAATTTTTTCTTCTTACCCTGGGAATTCTCCAATATTCCTAACTCTTGCAAACTAAGAAGCAGTGCCTTTGGAGGTGGGCACAGAACGTACTTGGGAAACGGGCTCTGTAGAACTGCTGTGCCAAACTTGGCATCACTTCTGGACTAGGTGTCCATGCTGTAGTGCTTTGTAAAGGTGTGAACTGTCCTCCAGGTAGCTGCTTTACATATTTCTAACAATGGAACATCCCTGACAGCTGCTATAGTAACAGCTGTTCCCTTTGTGGAATGAGCTCTCAGTCCTGCTGGAAGCTCCTTTCCTGGTTTTGAATAGCAAAACTGAATGCACTGAACTATCCAGTGAGAAATGGACATTGTAGATGCTGGATTTCCTTTACCCACATCCCCATAAGTCAGGAACAGCTACTGTCTGTCCTGCCTATGATCTTTAGTGTGAGTCATGTAGTAACTCAGGGCTCTCTTGACATCAAGACTGTTCAGTGAAAAGACTGGCAGAGTGATGGATTGATTTAAGTGGAAATTAGAAACTACCTTAGGGAGAAATTTCCTGTTTGTTCTCAAAACTAACTTATCCCTATAGAATGAGACGTAGTCTTTCTCAATGCACAAAGCCTGAAGCTCACCAATCCTTCTGGCAGAAGTGATGGCTATCAGAAACATTGTTTTCCAGGTAACATACTTCAAATGAGCTGAGGCCATGGGCTCAAAAGGGGGACTCATGAGCTGGACAATGTAGACATTCAGATCCCAAGCTGGCACTGGTTCCCTGTGAGGGGGATACAGGTGGGCCAAACCTTTGAAGAACCTTTTGAAAATAGAATTGGATGCCATAAAGGCACCCTTTCCAGCTGAAATGTAAGCAGATACTGAAGCCAGGTGGACTTTTAAAGTGGTGGGCTGCAAGTCTAGAGAATGCAGATGGGTAAAGTAGTCCAGCAATGCTGGAATCCCTGCTTGTTCTGGTGCTAAATCATTGGTGGAACTGCAAATAGAAACCCTTTTCCATTTTGAAGCATAGGTTTCCTTGGTAGAGGGCTTCCTATAACCTCATAAAACATCCAGAACACTTTCTAAGAGATGCAAGCCTGCACACTCTAAGTCTTCAAGAGCCTTGGCTGTAGCCTGAGGGATCTGAGGTTCAAATACAGGATCCTCCCTTGGTTGGAGGTTAACAGGTTGTGCCTCCGAGGGAGGTGTATTGACTTTTCTACAGACATGGAGAGCAGCAGAGAGTACTATGTTGCCTGGCCCAATCTGGTGCTATCAAGATCATTGATGCTGGCTGGGATCTGAATTTGATCAGAACTCTGAAGATCAGAGGAAAGGGAGGGAAGGCATAGAGTTGTCTTCCTGACCACACCAGAGTCAGAGCATCCGGGGGTATTGTACCCCTGACTGGTGGTCTGCAACAATACTGTGACAGGTACTGGTTTTCATGAGACACAAATAGATCTTTCTCTGGGGTGCCCCACCTTCTGAACACTACCTCCAACACCTGTCTGTTCAGGGTCCACTCATGATGGGTCTGGTTGATCTGACTCTGGGCATCTGCTAGGGTATTGTCCTTGCCTGGAAGATGACTAGCTTGCAGTGAAGCTTTGAGTAATAAACTACACTCCATATCTTCATTGCCTCTGTGCATGGGGGGCTGGACCTTGTTCCACCCTGTTTATTTATGTAGTACATGGTTGTGGTATTATCTGTTCTGACCTGTACCACTCTGCCCTGCACCAACGGTGTGAAGGCCTGCAAGGTTAGGAGTACTGCCCTCAGTTCCAGCAGGTTTATGTGCTGGAATGACTCTGCACTCAACCAGGTTCCATGGGTGGTGTGATCCCCCAGATGGGCACCCCACCCCAGTAATGATGCATCTGTCGTGAGAATCACTGATGGGGACTCTTGTTGAAAGTGAACCCCTTCCCTTAGATTGTCTCCTTCCTTCCTTCCACCACTGTAGGGCTTGCAGTAATGTCCTTTTTACCAGAACCAACTTTGAGAGAGGGTCTTTCCTCTGACACCAATGTGTTCTGAGGTGGAACTGTATATTTCTCATTTGGAATCCTGAACCCAGGACTGTGCCTGTTGCTGCAGCCATGTGTCCCAGTAGCTGTAGAAACTGTCTTGCTGTCTTTGGCTTGTGCAGACTGAACGAGCCAGCAATTTGTAGGACATTGTTTACCTTGTCCTGAGGCAGGTAAGTCTTTCCCTTCATGGTGTCTAGTTCTGCCCCAGTGAATTGCAGAACCTGCACTGGTTGTAAGACAGACTTTCTGAGTTTTATTAGGAACTCTAAGGACTCCAGGAGCTCCTGGGTTCACTGCAAGTGCCTCTTTACCTGCTGCGGTGAGTTTCCCACCACCAACCAGTCATTCAGGTAGAGAAACACTGTGACACCTAACCTTCTTAGATATGCCCCTATCACTGCTAGGCACTTTGCGAACACTCTTGGGGCTGAGCGAGGTGAGACCGAATGGTAGTGTTAAGAACTGGTAATGGCCGGATGGGAGTCTGAACCTAAGGTATTTTCTGTGGGACTCCCTTATGAGGATGTGGAAGTAAGCATCTTTTAGGTCCAAGGAAGCCAGCCAGTCTCCTTTATGAAGGGCTAGTAGAATCATTGCCAAAGATACCAATTTGAACTTTGTCTTCACTAGGTACCTGTTTAGTAACCTTAGGTATAGAATAGGCCGCCACTCCCCATTTTTCTTTGTGGTCAGGAAATACCTTGAGTAAAACCCTTTTCCCTTTTGCTGTGGAGGAACAGGTTCCACTGCATTTGACAAAAGCAGGTTTTGCACCTCCTTTTCCAACAGCTTATTTTCTGTATTAGAAGCTGGTTTGAAAACTCTTGTTCTTAGAGGAGGAGGAAAGGATTTGAAACTTAGGGACAAACCTTTACCCACTACTTCCAGGACCCACTTGTCTGTGGTTATGTTTTTCCAAGGCTAGAAGTAGTAAGCCAGCCTGCCCCCTACAGGAATAGGGGAGGTGGCTTTGGCAAGTAAGTCAGGGATTCTGCTTGGGTTTGGGCTGGGCCTGTCCAGCCTGGGAGCCATGCCTAGACACCCTTCTGCCCCTACCTCTGAAGTACCCTGTCTGCTGAGGGTACTGTTGGTATTGGGAGACAGCTTTAGCCTGATAGAAAGGCCTGCTGTAACTAGCTCTACCCCTGCCTCCCTTTCCATAAGATCTGGTGGAAGGTGAAGCTCTCTCTTTGGCCGAGTCCCTTCTGCAGGTGGCTTCATACTCATCCACCTTCTTCATATAGGCCTCTATCTTATCTCCAAACAAGGAGTTGTTTTCTACAGGAAAATTCATGGCTTTCGCCTGGGTATCCTGTGTGAGGCTTGTGGCCCTGAGCCATGCAAACCTTCTGAGAGCTACAGAGAGGGCCATACACTTGGCAGCAGTGTCACTGGCATCTGCTGCCATCTGAAATTGATACTTCACAGCCTCCATGTTGAACCTGGCAGTCTCAGCCAAATCATCTGAAAGACCAGACTGCGCTTTCTCAGACATAGCTAAGACAGACTGTCACAGTGATCTGTGGTACTGTGCAGCAAAGGCCTGATAATTGGCCTGTCTGATAGCCAGTGAAGCTAACAGGTAGCCCTTTATGCCCATACTGTCCAGCTTTCTAGAGTCCTTCTCAGGGGGTGTGATGCCAGGGGCACCTTTGCCCTGTCACAAGCTACAGTCTGTACAACACCTTGATGGTCAGGGTGAGTAAACAAAAACTCAGCCCCCTCCCTGTCCAATTGGTACTTTTTATCAGACCTCATCCAGAGGTGGATAGAATTTGGTGTCTGCAGAATTTCTAGGATATCTTTTTTAAAGAATTTGTTAATGGGGAGTAGCAATTCTTTTAGATGGTGTGAGCCCCATGAGCTCTAGGTACTCTACCTCCTCTTCATCCTCTACCACTTTGCTAGTGGCTATATCTAGAGCATCCACCATCTTCCTCACAAACGGGAAATGGAAGGAACAGTCCTCAGATGCCCTGGGTGGAGATCAAAATTCTTGATCAGGGGAAACTTCAGGTTCTATGGGTTCCCCTTCTTCTTCCTCATAAACATCCTCTTCCTCATACTCCGTGTATTCCTGGAGTGAGGTTGGCACCAAGGAAATTGTTTTCTGAACTGGGGCTTGAACCAGTGCTTGGGGAACCGGAACCAGAACCAGTACCAGCCCCTGTAAAACCTGAATTACTCTGAATGCCTGGACTATATCCTCAGGCATAAGCAAACTGCCAGGCACTACAGAAGTCCCCTTAGGCTTTTCAGTAGGGGGTTCAGCGTGCTTTGTTTTCCTCTATTTTTTTTAATGGCAGATTCAACCGATTTACCGGTTCTTTTCCTGGTTGATGTATCACCCTTATCTGAGGTTGTTTGCTTGGGGTTCATGGTTTCACTCACATTTTGTGAGGGTGAAGGCTGGTCAGAACCTGAGGCACCCTTCTCCAACTTTTTGTGAAATCTCCCACAATGTTTTTCAAGCGTCTTCTAGGGGAAAGACTTACAGATGTCACACTCAGCAGAGAAATGTTCCTCGCCAAGGCAGACAACACATAAGTCATGTTTGTCAGCCTTGGTGAAAACATCCCCACACTTTTTACAGTTTTGAAACCCCATGGGTCCAGTTTTCTTCTTAGAGTTTTATGACATTTCCAAAAGAAAACCTAAATATCTCAACCACAAAGTAAAGTGTTTTTTTTTTTTCGTTTGTTTGTTTGTTTTTTTATTTAGTGGTTGCAGTCAGTTCTGGAATTGATCAAATTCCAATCAGAATCAGGGTCCATAGAAAAATAACTGGATTTATCAGTTCTTTACTTAAGAAAAAATAAGTTAAGTTTAAGTAAAACTACTGGAGTTTTAGTTAAAAAGCTCCAACTAAACTAATTAAACCTCAATTCCTCAGTGGTTATCCAAAACCAAGAGAAACACTTAAAATTGATATTCCTAGCTAGCGGTTTACTATTAACAGAAAATAAAGGCAGCAAATGAAAATTCTGAGAAAAATACTTATTTTTGTCGAAGAAACACTTGGAAATGACTGTGAGGAGAAGTCTTCGAGGCGTCTTGACTTAGCAGGCGGAGAAAGAAATCTGAGGGTTTTTAGAATGCAACAGTTGATAAGGGTAGCATTTGAATAAGTGGCATGAGCCAATGATTGTTCCATCATTAGCATAACATTCTATCTCCAAGCAGTTCTACTTTAAAGGTTGACTGCAAGAGTTAGAAATATTGGAGAATTCCTGGGGTAAGAAGTGACACTATTACACAATTACACACATCCTGGAGTGCCTTATTGCTATTAGACAATGGCTCATTTGAAAAATGAAATTAAAAATACATTAAAATTATGTTTAAATATATTTTTGTCATTTTTTCACTGCTTAGAGTATTCATACATGAAAAATAGTGCTTCTGTATTGCTTGCCCAGTAGGTAGTGCTGCTGCTGTTCACCCCCATACTGCTACATCTGTTTGATTGTGGAACTGTTGCTTCAGGGCTGCCTTCCCTTGCACTGAGTGAAAACATGTGATTTTTTTTTTCTTAAGCAAAAAACATGGTGTAGTGAAACCATGTTGTACTTAGAAACAGCCAGATTGAGACTTCCAGTTTTCCATTTCAGGAAGGTGCTCTTGATCAAATGGATGAAGGGGAGTAATAAAACTGTTTTCTTTTTCTTTTTAATGGAAACTTTGAATTGTTAGAACACATCTCTGACTTCTGCAGATTAACAAGGAATCCCAGGTTCTCTAGGGTGCTCTTTACCTGTTGTATGGAGCACTTAAGACTCTTGTTCTGTTTCCCTTGTGACTAGCCAGCCATCCAGGTAGGGAAAAAACACTATACCTTTTCTTCTCAGATATGCTCCTACTACTGCCAAGTACTTCGTGAAGACCCTTGGTGATGAGGTAAGGCTGAAGGGAAGGACCACAGACTGGTACTGGCAGTTTCCCAGTCTGACTCTGGGATATAGTGTATGGTAGAATGTTGTTATGGCTAGAACTCCATAACTAGAATGGAGTTGTTATGCTGCAGTAGCTATGTCATCACAGCTGTTATGCTGCACTAGTGATGTCACTACTGCAGCTTAACAACTTGGAATGCTGCCACATAGTTGCTTTCCTCAATCCAGTTAAGCTGGAACTTGCGTTTTTTTTTTTTTTAAACTTGAACTTGCAGAAACATCTGCAGCACATTGTGTCAGTTAAAGAAAAAGAAAATGTTAAAATTTCTATTCTCTGTTGTCTTCTCCAGCTGGTTTTGTGTGATTTTCTATACTGTGGCTGCCCATACACTATAAAAGATTATGTATGAGCAGTCATACAGAAGCAAGAAAATTCTTGTATCTTGAGGTTCCCTTGGTAACAGAGTGCCTCTCGAGCTGTGCTCTCGAGGTCATCTGTTACCAAGGAAACCTCTCGATACAAGAATATCCTTGCTATGTATGACTGCTCATACACAATCCTCTATATTTTCTGTGGGTGGATCTGACAGGGATGTGAAAATAGGCAACTTTCAGAGCCAGTGAGCCCAGCCACTTCCCTGTCTGTAAGGATTGTATTACTGTGCCCAGTGTGAACATCTTGAACCTTTGTTTTTTTGATATATTTGTTCAGATATCTTAAGTCTAAAATGGGTCACCATTCCCTATTTTTCTTGTGGGTCAGGAAGTACCTTAAAAACAGGTCTTTACCCCACTATGTGGCAGGGAACTTTTCCATTGCTTTTGCTTGTAGAAACTCATTTACTTCTAGTCAGAACTGGCCTTAGACTTTGCGGGGCCTGGGGCAGAGGTAAAACATGGGGCCCCCTATAACTGGCAATCGGCAGTCTTGTGTTCATTTACTGTCATATTCACAGCAGAACTGGTACTGCCTGTATTTTTGGAGGTGGGCAAGAGACTTCAGTGCCACTGAGTGGTAAATAAAAGAACCCACACTGCAGGTACTGGGGGCAGGCAGGCAGGAGACTTCAGTGCTGCTGCGTGGGAATTAAAAGAACCTGTGCTTCCTGTATTTGAGGGCTGGCAGAAGACCACAGTGCCAGTGAGCAGCAGAAAGAAAAAAGTCCTTCAGGTTATGGAGCTCCCCCACTATGGGCAAGTTAAAGAAAAAGCCCTTCAGATGGGCAACTGAAAGAAACAAACTCTGGCCAGAGCCAATTCGGCTGCAGCTGAGCTTACAGAAGTTACAGCGGAACACGCCACTACCCACCATGTCCAAGATGGCCACCAGATATCAGTGCACATTTGCAAGTCGTCTTGCATGTGTGCACTGTCTACCATTTCCAAAATGGCCACCGGAGTACAGTGTGCATGCACGACAACTCACCCATGTGCACTGGGCTCCAGCAGCCATCTTGGACGTGGTGGACTGAGCTGTGTTCTGCCGGTCACACAAATAGTGTGCCCACAGCGGACTGTTTTGGAGTTGCAGAACAATCGTTCTGCAATTCAAAAATGAAAGTGTTCCAGGGTGTCAATCTTGTAGCTCATTTTAGAGCTCCCACAAAACAGCTGAAGGCTCTGCCTACTGCAGCCGTAAAAATCTCATTGTGGCTGTGGATAGCCACCACGGAAAACAGCTGAAAGAAAAAAAAACTTGGAGGCTATAGAGACCTGTTGTAGTGAGCAACTCAAAACAAAAAGTCCTTAAAGGCTGTCGAGATATCTATGTAACTGCAATCTCCATGTTTTTAGCTGACATGTAAACCATGTTAGTCACTAGATCCAAATAATTGCCAGGATATAGGTAAACTTTTGCAGGCCATGGCAGTTTACAATTGTGCTGCGATGAAGTACCATCTCTGCAACCCCTGTGATTCTTCTGGAGAGATTACACACTGCCTCCTGCCACACCTCACAGGCTGGATTTTGCTTGCATGTTTGTTCCAAGACAGCATCTAGACTGGAAGTGACTGAGACCACTGAGCTCCTGATCTATGTTCTGAATCTCCCCGAAAGACCCACTCAGAATCTCAACCCCTACTACCAACACCAGCAACCATTACCCACTCACCCACCCCACATTGACAGAAAGAGAGATAGAGACCAACACACTCAAGACTCACTGTCACAGATCCAACCAAGGGTCCAAGGAGCAGGGGGGAGGCCACAGTGCTGGGTCAATAACATTATTTATGTATTTATTTATTTATTTTTATGCTGAATGCCAGCAACTTAGTGCAAATTTGCAGTTGACAGGTCATGCAATGCTGGCACTTCTGAGAGTGACTACTCCAAGTCGGTGAGACACGTGGTTCAGTTTGCGATGAGAAGCTGATGGTCCCAGGCTCAGCCAAGCCTTAGAAAAAGTGTCTACTGTGGGGTCTGGTCTCTTGGTCTGGCATTGGAAAGGGAAAGTGTGTGTGTGTGCATGACTCGTGATCATGTGACCTTGCTCAGTGCTCCAGCAGTAACCACATGAGCAAGTAATTTATCTTAGCAGTCTGCAGGGTTGCTCTCAGTCAGGTCTTAATATGTGAATCATCTGATGCCCTAGCCAGGCGGTTTTGTTTCAAAGTGTGGGGCCCCACACAAGTGCGGGCCCAGGGCAGCTGCCCCTACTGCTCCTCAAAGGTCAGCTCTGGTCTTGTTTTCTTTTTCTTAGGTCTAGTATCAGTCATAACATCACTGAAGACCTGAATGAATTAACTTGGCTCCCAACAACAGAAAAACAGTAGCTTTTTTGTTTATTTTTTTAACCAGGAGAGACACACTAAGCTTAAAGCTTGTCTACAGGTGCGACTTGGGAGCACAAGGAAGTTAAGTGACTTGCTTAGAGTTTTACAGAACCCAGAACTTTCACAGAACTCTAATGATGAAAAGTGGTTCTGAGAGAAAAAAAACAAGGAACCCTTAAAACAGTGAAAAACTACAACCACAAATGAAGAACAAGCATTTGTCAATGCCGAACGTTGGCTGCTTGTTAAACAATTTTTTTTTTTTTTCAATTCTGACCCCAAATTTTGAAGATACTTGTTTCAGGATTCGCCTTATAGACATGAAATGAGCCATCTATAGTATATTGGCCAAAATGTCATTTCACACCAGAGGTGCGAAAACACATCTTGCCCAGAATTTTAAAAACGACACATGCCACATTTATGAGGTGGTGTAGAAAAATGGCTATGTTGAAAGGCTGGAGTCAAAATACTGAAAATGAGTGAAGTTACAGAGAGAACATTGAAATGGTGTAATATTCAATCATAGCCTGGGCATTTTATAGTATTTGTACACCAAGGGCCAGATATTCAGACTGCACACAGCAATGGCGCAAGTGGAGGCGCAGCACAACCGAGGTGCGCTGTAGCAAGACAGGGTGATATTCAAAGGAGATGTGCCATGGCGCATCACCTCTGAATACAGCACAGAATGCGCAGGGCGCATACACAATGCGCCGGCGCATCTCCCAGACAGGTAGGACTGGGAATGCTCCAGCACAACTGTAGCTGCGCTGGGCACATTTCCCAAATATTCAGACCTGGACATGCAAATGGGGCCATAATGTATGCAAGGCACAAATGGGTCCATTTGCATGTCATTATGGCTCCATTTGCACATGTTGCTCTGGGCAGCCCAGCAAAATGTGCCTGGCACCCTGCACAGCAATGTGGCGCAGACAGAGGGGTCCTGGAGCACTCCCGCCTATAGCCACGATCGCCAGTATTAATAAATAAATATAATCCCTGGTAGTGTAGTGATACCTCCCTCCCGCCCTATAGAAATGATCCCCGGTTTGAAGATTTACATCATATCCATGGAAGTCTAGTAGCACCCACTCGCTCCCCATAACTGCGATCGCCGGTAATATCTAACTAAATCCCTGGTAGTCTAGTGCCATCCCCCACCCTACCCATAACCCTGATCACAGGTAAACCCTTCAG
Source organism: Neoceratodus forsteri (assembly GCA_016271365.2). Taxonomy (NCBI): domain Eukaryota; kingdom Metazoa; phylum Chordata; order Ceratodontiformes; family Ceratodontidae; genus Neoceratodus; species Neoceratodus forsteri. Next base: position 429,987,704 of record CM028138.1, read on the forward strand.
AACATAATCCCTGGTGGTCCACTGGCACCCCACTCACCCAGCCCCCCCCCATCATCGGCGGGCAGCTGCAACCCGCCTGCATACTGCCAGGCCGGCCGCCGAATGACAGCTTACAATGAGCTGTAAGCCCATTGGTCTACATCAGGACCAATGGGCTTCCAAGGCATACTGTACTAGACAGTCACAAATATGTGAATCGAAGTCATTCACATATTTAGGCTCAGCAAGTATGCCCTGTAGCTCATTGGTCCACAGTGTGGACCAATGAACTTACAGCTCATACTGTAAGCTGTCATTTGGCGGCTGGCTGGACGGTATGTGGGTGAGTTGCAGCTGCCTGCCGTTGACGGGGGGAGTTGGGTGGGAAGGGGGTCCTGTGTGGTTGGGGGGTGCCACTGGACCACCACGGATTATGTTCTGAAGGGTTTATCCATGATCATGGTTACAGGTGGGGTGGGGGGGTGCCACTAGACTACCAGGGATGTGATTTAATTATTAAAACCGGCTATCGCAGCTACGGGGAGGGAGGGGGTACCACTAGACCATCAGGGACCATATGAGAGTTTGTGGAAGGTGTGCTGGGTGGGCGGTGGCCACCCACGGCTGGCAGTTGCTGTGTTGCACCCTGTAATGCAGCCTGTTTGTGGCCAGTATTTGAGCTGTTTTTTTGGGCTCAACTTTGTGCCCCGGTATGCGGTGCATCTAGGGGTTGTGCCAGCAGATGCACCGCACATCCCGGGCTGAATATCGGGATGTGACGCATTTGCATGGGCACGCTCCCTTCAGTTGCACCGCATACATTAACACTGCACTCCGGAGCATCGGGACTTGTGCTGCACAAGTCCCCCTTTTGAATATTGCCCCAGGGCACATTACCAGGGCTGCGCCGGCACAACTCGGCTGTGCCAGGCACAACCCCTTTGAATATCTGGGCCCAAATGTTCAGCATTGCCTTCCTATTGATATATGAGGCTGGAATATTGAAAGGTTGTGGGTTCAGGTCCCACACCAGGCACTTGGGGGTAAATCCCAATACTGACACTGTAGTGCATCAAGAGGGGGATGTTGCACTCCTGAGGTGCTGTCTTTTGGATGAGACATTAAACTGAGGTCCCATCTGCCTGTTCTGGTGGTAGTTCAGGTGGATGTTAAAGATCCCATGGCACTTCTTGAAAAGAGTAAGGGGAATTTATTTTATTAATAATAATCACACATAAGCATATACAGAAATAAGAGAAGGGAAAAAATACAAATCATATACAAGCAGATGAGATAACCACAATTAATAACTAAGTTACCTAGAAGAGAAAGAAAATCCAATGTTTGAGCATTTTATCATAAAGCTAATACTTCTTAACCTTAGTCATGGAGGAAAAAGAATTGAAGCTAACAGGGACATAAACAGTTTTGGAAAGGAAAAAACAGGGGTAGATAGACAGCAAATATAAAACCACTCCTCGAGTAATAGGAAAATTAGAATCAGTTATCCAAGGTAGGTTCCTCCAATTTTTGCAATACTACAACCTGTATTCCTTACTTAAGCTTAGTAAAATATAAAGTCCGCAATTCAGCTTTAATTTTCTGTACAAGCTCTATATGAGATATATCTTTTTGTTGTAATGTAAATAAACACCTTAGTTCCATATGTACCATTTTATGACAGTTAAAATAACATTCAAAGTACTTTTTCCCATTTATTCCAGCGATTATTATACTGTCCATAAATTAAAGTTGTATAGGTTACATGTTGGAAACAACTTTCCTGCCATCTATGGGTCAAATCTTTCCAAAATCCTAACATATATGATCAAGTAAAGAATGAATGATCCACTGTTTCTAAATCTTGCTGACACCCTAGCCTTGAGCACATTCTTTCGATTATTTGTTTTTGAATCTGATTCGCCTTTACATTCAGTCGCTCATGACAACACATCCAGTGGATGTCCCTCATCTTCTCTGGAATTATGGGGTTAATTAGCAGATCCATCAAAGAAGAAAGACGATTTGGGGGACAGTGAGGAAAAGTTACAGGTTCTCGAAAACTGGAAGCTAAAATACATTTATATACAAATTTTCTTGAGGTAGTTAATAATTCATGACTAGAGATATGCCACATTTTTAAATTAATATAAACTTCTCTAAGACAAGGAGGTGAGTGTGGTGTTTGTCTGACTACCCTCAGGGAGCTTATACGCCATTGATTAAACCATATTATACAATGGCAGATAAGAATGCTGGTCTCTGATTGGTCTGTCTGGGACTGGAACCGTGATGTTATCCTGCATAACACCACAGCTCTAGTCCCAGCACACTAATGATCACATATAACTTTAAAAAAAAACATCACTCCACTACCTATGAGCAGCTTCCCCTCTCCCCACTTTGCCGCTCTGCTCGCACAACTGGAAACTCGCCCCCAACGCACCGACCATAACCCCAGAACAAAACCCAGACAATACACTTGCAGGATATTCCCCTCATCTGCTAATGAATTGAAAAGTTTAAACTAAGTGAAGCTGTCTGCATGATCGGCTTCATGCTCCTGGTCAGGTGCTGACTTTATTGACCTCGTGTGCCACTACATAATGAGTCACCCAGCAGCAGCTTAACAGAGTAACCGTGGTTTCAATCAAAAGCGCATATCACTGAAACAAACAGATAAGAAACAAATCTCAATGAAGCCACATGTTCCACTAAAGTTTTCTGCAGTCGGCTTCAGCTTTCAACTCTTCCCCACCCACCTGGAACTGACAGAGCTGACCGCGTGCTTCTCTTCAACAGCAAAAAAGTTTTTTTTTCTTACCAAAGACAAGAATGTTTCCTTCATGTTCTTGGTTTGCTCTTTTTTCTCCCGGCAAAAGACACTCACCAGCTGTACCGGGAGACTGGAGAGCAACACACAGCACTAGCGCCACTATAAAGTACTGACTATGGGGGGCAGGGGGTTGCGGCGAGTGCGTTCATGGAAACAAAGCATGACAAATGGGAATTTTCAGCTTCACACTGAGTAAAAAAAGCAAAACAGAGACAGAAAAGCCAGTGTAGAAATGAAGAGGGAGGAGGGGGGGTGGCATAGGGGCTACTAGGACACAGACCAAGACAGCAGCAAAATGGATTCAGGATAAGGTTACAGACACTCATTATTTTAAACAGCACTGGAGTGCAGTTTGTCTCTGACAACACTGTGGGCATGCGGGCTTGTCTAACAACAGCTTTCAGCAGCAGAGGAAAAACAGACACACACAGAGAGAGAGCCAGGTAATCAAAAAGACAGAGAAACAGTGATGGGGGGGGCTAACATATCCCTGGTTCAGCATACAAGTAAGCTTTCCTGGCCAGTCTCACACAGTACAGCAGCTACACCTACTAGCCCAGGGAAGAAACAATCAGCACTATGTTTTTGATTAGTATACCTACACACAAAAAATGTGACTAAAAACATACTTATAGTAAACTTCTTAAGCATTTTGTCTTTTTTTTTTTTTTTACACAAATGAGCCATTGTATAATAGGAATAATACACTCCAGGGTGTGTGTCGTGCTGGGATAACGTCACTTCTGGGGTAATTATTTGCACTCGGCCTGCGGCCTCGTGCCTAATCACCCCAGGCGTGACTTTATCCCAGAACGACACACACCCTGTCATGCATTATTCCTTTAATCCACTAGCCTGCTCTTAAAATGAGGCTCAGGTTTTGTGTACTGAGGACAACATAGGCCCGATATTTGCTCAAATGTGCTATAAAAAAAAACAGCGGGTTGACCATATTTAAGCCACCTTGTGCAATCGGTAAATATAGAATATTTCTTTTTAAGGGGTTTAACCGGCTTCCCCATATTGCTTGAAAGAATATACTGTAAAGGGCAGTTTTACATGATTAAAGAGGGGGAAATACATGACTAATATATAGAAAAACTGGAATAAATTTTTTTTTAATCATATGTATATGTTTTGTTTTGCTCATTTGCCATTTATTCCAGTTTGTTACTAGTTTCCATCCATGTTCAAGTTTAGAATCCCAATTAAGAATATATATGGGGTCTTTGCCAAATTTTCTTTATTTTCTTTATTTATCAAGTCTAGGATTACAATTACCTTTGAGCCTTGGCTCTTTTACAAAGGTTCCACGTCAGAGAAATACAAATTATGGGGAACATCAAGGCAGACATTACAACAATGTGAACATTGCAAACAGAGTACAGATTAATACAATTCAAGGGTAGCATTGTAACAAGGCAGCCAGTGGCATTTGTCAGAGAAAATAGACAACACATAAGAAGTGCCAGAGTCATAGGGAGAGGGAAGAGGGGAGGGGGTAGAAGGAATGTAGGAAGGGTGGGGAGAGGGTGAAAAGTGCAGCATTGGGTATACCAAGATGTGAGGTTAGAATCCAGTGAGGAGGGGAGAGGAGGGGGGGACCACTAGAGCAGGAAGGGAAGTGGAGAAACAAGGTTAAGTTGGGCAGTCACAGGAGCTGTTGGTAGTGAGATAGTCCCGGAGCCTAGTTTTAAACATACCAATTGTTGGGGCAGAGGAGATGGTGGGGCTGAGGCCACTGAACCAGAGTGGTGCTCGATAAGCAAAAGAGCGTTGTCCCTATGAATTGTTACAGTGGGGGACTTTCAGTAGCTGTAGCGTGGATCTCCTAAGGCACCATTTGTTAATTCGGTGTTGTAACAGAGTTGAGACCCCAGAAGGTACAAGGCCAAGGTAGATTTTTTTTGCAATGGAGCAGGTGAGAAACTATGTGATTTGATAGTTGGAGCCAGCCGGTCTGAGTGTACAGGTTACATGTGTGGGTGAGACAGTGAGCACCAGTGATGAGCCGACATGCCTTATTTATGGCAGTTGAGAGGCGTCTAAGGGTTGTGGTTGTGGCTGAGCCATAAATGATGAGAGCATAGTCTATTACAGAGATCACAAAGCTCAGGACTGCAACCTTCAAAGCTTCTGGCATGAGGTGTGGTCTGTGTTTGTAGAGGAGACCAAGCCGTGTATTAGCAGCTCTAGCTACATTATCTACATGAAGTCCATAGGAGAGATTAGGGTCAAGCTGTATCCCTAAGTATTTGAAGGACCCCACCTGATCTAGAGTGTTCCCCTGGGTGGTGGAGATAGCCAAGTGGTGTAGCTTGTGTGGGTTATGAGAGCTGCAGAAGAGCATAGATTTGGTTTTCTTGTCATTGAGGACCAGTTTATGATTAAGAAACCATGTCTCTACAGAACTGAAACCAAGTTGAAGGTTGTGCTGAAGAGCTGCAGGATCTTTGTGAGTGGAGAATACAGCAGCATCATCGGCATATAGTGATCTGCTCAGAGCAGTGGTAAGAGAGGGAGTTTAAGAAAAGGCTAAAAAGGAGGGGGCTCAGTATGGATCCTTGAGGGACACCCGAGCGAACAGACAGGGTGTGAAAAAAAGCGTCCACAATTTTTACTCTCTGCGACAGGTTTTCTAAGTAGCTTTTAAACCAGAGAGAAGAGTCCGGTGATAGCCTGGCATTCAGCAGTTGGTGAATTAGTAGTCCATGGTGTACTGTATCGAAGGCCTTGGAGAGGTCAACGAAAACGGCCCCTGTGAGAAGGCCGTTGTCAAGGGTTTTGTGCAAAGCTCCAGTGAACTCAAGAAGGGCTGTGGTGGTGCTGTGACCTTTCTGGAAGCCGTGTTGTTGTGGACAAGGTGTATTGTATTTATCCAAGTGGTCGGTAAGTTGATCAGCCACGATGCGCTCAAGTGCCTTAGAGAGTGTGGGCAGTATGGAGATAGGGCGATAATTTGAGTGATTCGTCTTATCCCCACTTTTATGGACTGGTGTCACGGTGGCTTGTTTTCCATAGGTCTGGGAATTTTCCACAGCTGAGAGAGAGGTTTAGGATTTTTGTTAATGGATGAATGACCTCATCGAGGGTGAGCAACAGAAGCTTAAGGTCCAGGGTGTCGCTACTAGATCTAGATTTAGAGATAGCTGCAGTAATATAGCAGCGAGCATCATTCAGCCTTACCTCCCTGAAGTAGAAGAGGGGATGTTTAGACTGAGGGGCTGAGGTATTTGGGGAATAGGCCCTGTTTTCGAAAAAGTCATGGGGTAGAACAGCACTAAGGTCTAAAAAAGCCATGTTAAAGATGTTTGTGATCACCTTGGGGTCGAGGGTTGAGGATCCATCAACCATTAACATGGCCAGATAGGTTTTTGGCTGCTTCCCTGTAACATCCTTGATATTGTCCCAGAAAGCACAACCATTTCCCCATGTATTGATGAGAGCGTCTTTGTAATAGGTGGATTTTATCAGCCGTATGGCTTTTGTGCAGGCATTTCATGCTTGTTTGTAATTTTGGATGTCCAGTTGTTTGCCAGTGGCCCTGGCAACTGCCCAGAGGTGATCCCTTAGTTTCAGCTGTGAGAGAAGAGCCCCGGTGACCCATGGGTTTGAGAGAGATTTTGTTTTGCACCTTTTAGCAGGGGCAAAGAGGTTGCAGGCTTTGTTGAAAATTGAGATGAAGTGATCAAGAGCCAAGTTAACATCTGTTGCTTCATAGATGGGTAGCCAGTCTTGTAGAAGCAGGTATTGTTTGAGATGTGGAAGTTTTCCACGAGGAAGGACTCTGCTAGCGATAATTTTGGGAGGGGGCTTAAGGAATTTGTTAGACCATGCACACATGACTGGGGAGTGGTCACTGAGAGAGAATCTGGGAGAACGGTCGTACGAGAAGTCCTTGTGGGGTGAGTGGTGAGGACCCAATCCAAGAGAGTACTGGTGCCAGTCTTGTAGTTAATCCTAGTAGGGGAGTTTACCATTTACGTGAGGTTAGCAGCTGAGATGGAGTCTTTATAGGCACTGGCGCTCAATGCTAACCATTTTATGTTGAAATCCCCTAGTAGAATAAGTTCAGCTTCAGGAGGATGAGAGTTGATAAAGTTTAGGACGTCGTTGAAGCTATGTTTAGGGTCCCTGGACGGGATGTATATGGAGACAATAGTCAGGGCTTTATGGTTGGGACCTAGGACGATTTTTATTGGCAGAATCTGGGCCGAGGCAGAAAGTGATGGAGCTGCTACAGGGTGCCAAGACAGGGAGTCTTTGATACAGATTGTGCAACCACCACCTTTTTTGGATATCCGGTCCAGCCTGTGGACATTGTAGCCCTGTATTGTTACTGCTGAGTCAGGAACTTTAAGTGTCAGCCAAGTTTCCACCACTGTAAGGATGTCAGGGTTGTGTTGGCATATGAAGGCTTGGAGTGCATCCAGCGTTGGTAGTAGGCTGCAGATATTAATGGTTGCAAGGATAAGGGCACCTGGAGTTTGTGTGTGGCCTGAGCTTCTAGGGCCCGGATTGGGATGGACGCTGCCTGAGATGAGAAGGAGGAGGAGTAGGAGTTTTAAGGAGCAGAGTGGCAGCTCTTTGAGAGCTAGTTTTGATCATTTATCCCTAGAATAGAAATTGAATCTTCTGTGAAAGGGATTTCCTCTATATTAGCTACTGGTGTAACAAAGCATTTTAATTGTCGTCCAATACATTTATGAAAATTGAGAGAGGCCCCAGAGAATTGTCTGTATAACTTACACATATTTAAGGCCCTCTTGACTAAGGAGCCATCCTGAACCAATAAAGCAAGGTCATCTGCACATGCTAAAGCTACATGTGGTACCATTTGAGAAGGGATTTGAATATGGAGTAGGTCAGGATCAGAATTTAAGGCTCTCAATAATGGGTCTATGCTGAACACATAGAGTAAAGGGCAGAGGGGGCATCCCTGTCTGACTCCTGTACCCACCTGGAGCATGGGCCCACACCAGCCATTCATTTGTGGGATGACAGTAGCTGTGTTATATAAAGCTTTTAACCAGCCAATGAATTCTCTAGGAATGCCATAGCGGCCAAAAATATTCCATAAATATTTATGACATACAGCATCAAATGCCTGTTTCTGGTCTAGTGACACTAAAAACCCTGTAGCCCCTTGATTATCATAATCTATCACAGCTCTAATTAAAAAAGACTGGTCTGTTATTTTCCTTTCCAGAATGGCATATGATTGAGCAGGGAAAATTAAATAAATTACTGCTTGTAACAGTCTTGCGCCTAATATTTTGGTGAGTATTTTAAAATCCACATTTAGGATGCTAAAGGGCCTCCAGTTATGCATATACCTCCTATCGCCTTTTTTATATAAATATATTAATAGTCCTTGGGACATCTATAATGGGATATTCCCAGTTTGCAACATGTATGTAAAAGCCTGGGCCAATTCTTGGGCGATATCCTTGCTGAAACATTTATATAGTTCACGTGTGAGACCATCCAGACCTGGAGCAGTATTTGTTTTTAAAGACTGGATGGCAGATTCAACTTCCAACGGAGAAATATCCTCTGTTGAAGTAGCCAATATCTCAGGAGGACATGTTGGAATATTAAACGTTTGGAAAAAATCATCAAGTAAATTCAAACGTGTGGGTTTTGTTTGAAACAAAGAGGCAGTGTGCTGTGAAACTACTCTCATCAAATTTTGTTTATTGTTATATTCTATTGTGTCAGAGTCGAATAAGAAAAAAAATACTTACCACAGTAATCTTGTTTCTTCCAAGGGAGTCTTACTGTATTCTGACTAATGCAGTTAGCCCTTCCAGTTGAACTGCCCCAGAGATGAAAGAGTTAAAACCTATATGCTAATAGTGGAAGGTTCAATAGGCTCGAGCTCGGTTTTCAAACCACTGTCCCTGGTACATTCTATGTAACTGCCAGACTCTTACGAGCAAACTTATAGTGATAATAGCAATAATAAGATCAACTAAGCTATAATTATGCAAAAATATATATACTTAAGTAATAACCAATATAAACATCTGTAGTCAAATTACCACAAACCCAACAAGGGCATATAAAAGACTCAAGTCACAGATGCCCATGGAAAAAACACCCCAGTGGTCTAACATTTTTGAGAGTGACAGCTGGAGCGTAGTGCCCCAGGGTCTAGTAGGGGAGGCATGGTGGGAGGTCAGAATACAATAAGACTCTCATAACTCTGGAAGCACTGTCATTAGTATCCATAGCCCTGTGGAACTGATACTTAGCTGCTTCCACTCCATTTTAGCAATTTCCCCCAGGTCAGTTGCCAGTTGGAGTGAAGCCTCGCTGGCCAGTTCCTGGACAGATTCCCATAAGGACTTCTGGTACTTGGAGACATAGGCCATGTAAGAGGCTTGCCTTACACACAGGGAAGCCACCAAGTACCCCTTCTTAGCCAGAGAATCAATTTTTCTGGAGTCCTTTTCAGGGGGATGTGAAGCCAAGGGGATGCCTGCTTTCTCACAAGCAGCAGCCTGAACCACCCCTTCATGGCTGCAGTAATTGAATAAAAAGTCAGTGCCATTACCAGCCAATAAGTACCTCCTATCAATCTTCTTATCCACAGGAGGTATAGAGGTTGGGGTGTGCAAAGGTTTCATAGTCTGCCTTTTAAGATACTTGTGAATGGGTATTAAGAGCTTCTTAGAAGCAGGCACATCCATCAGTTCTACATAATCCAGCTCTTCTTCCTCCTCAGAAGCTTCCTGAACAGGCAGCTCCAAAGCTTCTGCTACCTTTTTAATAAAGGCATAATGTGAGGCAGGTCCCCAGAGGGACAAGGTGGGAACTCAGGGTCCACACGATCTGGTGAAACCTCAGGTTCAATGTGATCACCAAAATCTTCATCCTCTTCCTCCTCCTCCTCATCCCACTCCTGCTCATAAAAGGGATCAGGTTCAAATGAACCAGAGGGGAGAGAAGCACCCGGTGTTTGAACCAGAGTTTGAGCTGTGACACGCTGACTCAGTTGGCCCAAACTGGTCTGCAGTGACTGAATTATGCAAATGCCCTTTGCTATCTCTTCAGCGGTTGGAGCCGCAACCACAAGCTTTTGTAGTTCTGAACCAGCTGTTTTCCTTTTCTTCTTTGCTGCAAGCATTTCAATGCCTATATCAGTGCTTCTTTTCCCAGTAGAGGTTTCGTCCTAGTCAGAGGACACCCCCTTCAGTTCCCCCAGTTTATTCTTGGTGGAACTGGACCAACCTTCAGTGTCGATTGCTTTTTCGGCCATTCTCTCCTGCAGTCTGTAAAGGTGCCTATCAAGTGTAGACTGAGGGAAGTTTTTACAAATTTTGCAATCTGCCCTAAGGTGGTCAAACCCTAGGCAGAAAACACAAATAAGATGCAGATCAGCCTTAGGAAAAAATTACTTACCATAGTAATCGTGTTTCTTCCCAGTGATACTCAGGTATTCAAAACTTCTGCAGTGTCCTTTTAAGACTGAGCTGCCAGGAGAGATAGAATGCTATGCAAATGATGGAATCTTTGCATGTGCTATTTTTCAAAGGCTGCCTCAAACTAACTGCCTTGGTTCTAAACCCTCAGATTTCCTTGGAGCCTGGAAAGAAAAAAATTACTCACCTTAGTAATGTTGTTTCTTGTAATGGAGTCTTGCTGTATTCTGACATATGCAGTGATGTCCAACCTTTGAACTGCCCCATCCGGGGCAGTTCAAAGGTTGGACATCACTGCAAAATGTCAGAATACAACAAGACTTCATGTTGTTTGAAGAAAAAATCACTCACCTTAGTAATGTTGTTTCTTCTAATGGAGTCTTGCTGTATTTTGACATATTGCAGTGATGTCCAACCTTTGAACTGCCCCAGAGTGGGCAGTTCAAAGGTTGGACATCACTGCATATATCAGAATACAGCAAGACTTCATGTTGTTTGAAAGACAGGTCTCAGAACTACATATTTATAGCTACCACTCTAATGACTGGAATTATAATAATAATTAAATAATACCCCAAAAACCCTCCCATGGGGAGGTCAAAAACCCCAAAGTTTGGGGGTAACAAAATACAACAATATCCCTGAATGTCAGAATCACCTGAAGGGGAGAAGAACAAGAAGAACACAATTTACAAACAATAGTGCTTGATCGTGGTACATGCATAGTAAGTCAGAAAAACATTCCCAGGAATGCAGAGGCTACTGGTTCTTGAAGGGGAGGCAGGGTTGGAAGTTATGAATATCTGAGTATCACTGGGAAGAAACAAGATTACTCTGGTAAGTATTTTTTTCTTCTAACCCCAGTAATACTTGGGTATTAATAACTTCTGTAGACTACAAAGCAGTACCTTTGGAGGTGGGCACAGAACCTACCTTGGGAACAGACTCTGCAGGACTGCTGTGCCAAACTGGCATCACTCCTGGACAAGATATCCAAACTCTAATGTTTTGTAAAGGTGTGTACTGTTTTCCAAGTAGCTGCTTTACAGCTGTCCAGTAATGGGACATCCGACCCTGGCAGCTGCTAAGGTAGCAGCTGTGCCCCTTGTGGAATGGGCCCGCAACCCCATTGGGGGTTCCCTCCCTGCTTTAGAATAACAGAACTGAATGCATTGTACTATCCAGTGAGAAATGGACTTTTTAGATGCTGGGTTACCCTTTCCCACATCTCCGTAAGTCAGGAAAAGCTGTTTTCTGTCCTACCTATGGTGCTTAGTGGCTGTCATGTAGTAACTAAGGGCTCTCTTAACATCCAAACTGTGGAACCTCCTTTCACCAGAGGTGGAGTGCTCAGTAAAAAAGACAGGTAGGGTAATGGTTTGGTTAAGATGGAAATCCGAGACCACTTTGGGGAGAAATTTTCTGTTTGTTCTCAGGATCGCTTTGTTATTTTGGAAGGAAACGTAGTCCTTGTCCACACAAAGAGCCTGGAGCTCGCTGGTTCTTCTAGCAGAAGTCATTGCCACTAGAAAAACTGTTTTCCGTATGATAAGTTTTAGGTGAGCTGAAGACATGGGCTCAAAAGGGGGGTCACATGAGCTTGGCTATACACACATTGAGATCCCATGCAGGCACAGGCTCCCTGTGAGGGGGATGCAAATGGGAAAGGCTTTTAAAGAACCTCTTGAAAATAGGATTTGAGGCCAATAAAAACTTTTGCCTGACTGAAGTGTAAGCAGAAGCTGCAGCCAAAGTACCTTAAGGGTACTGGCCTGAAGGCCCAAAAAATGTAAATGAGCAAGATAATCCAACATGACCAGTACCCCAGCCTGCGTTGGTTCAATATCCTGTGAGGAACTCCAGATAGAAAACCTTTTCCATTTTGCAGAATAAGTTTTCTTTGTGGAGGGCTTCCTATAACCCTTCAGAATGTCCAGAACACCTTCAGAAAGGTTTAGACCTGCATATTCTAGGTCCTCAAGAGCCAGACCTTGAGCCTGAGGGATCTGAGGTTCAGATAGAGCGTACCATAGTTGCCTAAGGGACCTGAGGTTCAGATGCAGGAGCCTCCCCTGATTGGAGGTTGGCAAGTTGTGCCTCCTGGGAAGGTGTATTGTCTCAGCCACAGATATGGAGAGCAGCAGAGAGTACCATGGCTGCTGGGGCCAATCTGGTGCTGTCAAGATCATGGATGCTGACTAGGACCTGAGCTTGAGCAAAACCCTGTATACCAGAGGGAAGGGAGGGAAACACATAGGTGTTTCCCTGACCAATCTAGAATTAGAGCATCATAGATTTTGAATTTGATGGCAGATAAGGACCGCTTGGCCCACCCAGTCTTCCCATTTCCCTACCTAATGGATAAGCTGCAGATCCTAGTTAACCAGCAGCCTACTTCTTCCTACTCCCACCAGCTAGAATTGCCTTATGACTGTCCCATGCATGCTTGAATTCCACCACTGTTTTTGACTCCACAACCTCCTCCAGAAGGCCGTTCCATGCATCCACAACCCTCTCTGTAAAAAAATACTTCCTTAAATTACCTCTGAGCCGCCCCCCTTCTATCTTCAAATTGTGCCCCCTTGTTCTTGCACACCTCTTTTTTTGAAAGATGCTACCCTCTTGGACTTTGTTGATTCCCTTGAGGTACTTGAAAGTTTATATCATGTCCCCCCTCTCCCTCCTTTCCTCGAGGCTATACATATTAAGCTCCTTAAGTCTCTCTTCATATGTCTTCTGGTGCAGACCCTGCACCATTTTAGTTGCCCTCCTCTGGATAGCTTCCATCCTGTGTATGTCTTTGCGGAGATTGGGTCTCCAGAACTGCATGCAGTACTCCAGATGGGATCTCACCAACTGTCTGTACAGAGGGATAATAACTTCCTGTTTTCTACTGGTGATGCCTCTCCCTATGCATTCCAGTATCCCCCCAGCCCTCCTTGCTGCCCTCTCACATTGCTTGCCAACCTTTAGGTCATCTGATATGACTACCCCAGGTCCCTTTCCATTTTTGTTGTTGTTAGTATCTCACCCCCCATTGTGTACTCTTCCCCTGGGTTTTTGTTTCCCAGGTGCATTACCTTGCACTTCTTATCATTGAATCTAAACTGCCATACATTTGACCATTCCTCTAACCTTGCCAAGTCCCTTCTCATCCTTTCCACCCCACCTTGTGCATCAACTCTGTTGCAGATCTTTGTGTCATCTGCAAAGAGACATACTTTTCTTTCCAGTCCCTCTGCAATGTCGCTTATAAAGACATTGAAGAGGACCGGTCCTAATACTGAACCCTGCGGTACCCCACTAGTAACTCCCCTTTCTTCAGAGTGGACTCCATTTACTATTACTGTCTGTGTCCTATTCTCCAGCCAATTCTTTACCCAGACTGTCATCTTGGGACCCACTCCCAGGCTGGCTAACTTGTATATTAATCTTTTGTGTGGGACTGTGTCAAATGCCTTGCTAAAGTCTAGGTAGGCCATGTCCACAGCCCCTCCCTGATCTACTACTTTGGTCACCCAGTCAAAGAAATGTATCAGATTCATCTGGCATGACCTTCCCGCTGTGAATCCATGCTGCCTTGGGTCCTGTGCCCCTCTGGCCTCTAGATACTCAACAATTCTTTTCTTCAGAAGTGATTCCATCATTTTCCCTACCACTGAGGTTAAACTAACAGGTCTGTAGTTTCCTGCTTCTGCCTTGCTCCCACTTTTGTGAAGGGGAATCATATCTGCCCTCCTCCAGTCCTCAGGTACCACCCCATCCTCCCATGATTTGTTAAAAGGGTAGTCAATGGTGTCACTAGTTCTACCCTTAGTTCTTTAGAATTCTGGGATGAATCCCATCAGGCCCCATTGCTTTGTCGACCTTCAGTTTTAAGAGTTCTTTCAGAACCCTTTCTTCTGTAAATGGGCTGGTATCAACTTCTGTATCCAGAGTGTTTCTACTGTTTGTTTTAGGTACCTCCCCTCTTCCTTTGTAAATACTGAGCAAAATATTTATTTAGTATCTCTGCCTTTTCACAGTCACCCTCTGCCCACCCTCCCTCCCTTTATTAAGCCTCACTAACCCTTTCTTGGTCTTCCTTCGCTCCCTGATGTACCTATAAAAGGTTTTATCCCCCTTCTTAACTGAGATGGCTATCTTTTCCTCGGTTTGGGCCTTTGCTGTTCTGACTGCCTTCCCAGCTTACTTTTGCTTTAACTGACACAGTTCTCTGTCCTGCTCCTTCTGTGATTCCTTGTACTTCCTGAATGCTTTCTTTTTCTCTTGAACCTTCACTGCCACTTCCTTTGAGAACCATAGTGGGTTCTTACATCGTTTCATTTTGTTTATTTGCTTCACACAAAGGCTTGTTACCACTGTGATGGCAGTTTTTATTATTTCCCATTGTTCTTCCACCCCTCCTTCCTGCCCATTTGCTAGTGCACTCCTTAGGCACTCACCCATTTTGGCAAAGTCAGCCCTCCTAAAGTCCAGTACTTTTGCCTTTGTATGGTTTGATTCTATTGCTGTGTTTATTGTGAACCATACTGTTCGATGGTCGCTAGTTCCCAGATGGCTACCCACTTCTACATCTGTGATCCTCTCTTCATCTCCATTTGAGAGAACTAGGTCTAAGATTGCTCCCTCTTGAGTGGGCTCCAATACTAGTTGTCTAAGGCATGCCCCCTGTAGGGCATCTAGAATAACCCCACTCTTCGAAGTGGCTGCTGCAACTGCACTCCAGTTAACATCTGGCATATTCAGATCACCCATCAGCAATATCTCCCCTTTTTCTGCCATTCTAAGTGTTCTTTCTATCATTTCCTTGTCCATTTCCTCCCCCTGAGAAGGGGGTCTGTATACAACCCCTGTGCAGATTGTGGTGCCATTGCCGGTCTCCAAATTTACCCACAGTGCTTCTTCTCCTCCCTGCTTTCCCTTTTGTTCTGTTGCTTTGATTCCTTCCCTTATGTAAAGAGCTACTCCTCCTCCTCTTTTACCCTCCCTGTCCCTCCTGTAGATAGTGTATCCTGGTATGTTTACATCCCAGTCATGATTTTGTGTGTACCATGTTTCTGTGACTGCCACGATATCCAGATGTTCCTCCTCCATCGAGGCCACTAATTCAGGAAGCTTGTTACTCAGACTACAGGCATTGGTACTCATTGCTCTCCATTTTTTGATGGCTTTACCTTCTTTTGCAGCATCCCCCACTGACCTTTCTACCTTGGTCTTTTTCTCATTTAGTACCCTGTTTTGTAGGGAGAGGCTGGGATTTTCCTGCTGCTTATCAGTGCCTCCCCCCTTGACTAGTTTAAAAGCTTGCCAATGAAGCATTTAAATCGCTTGCTCAAAAGACTTGTTCCCTTCCTGGATGGATGCAGACCATCCTGCCAGTATAGGCTGGTGTCCCTCCAGGTGGAACCCCTGTCCCCAATGAAGCAAACCCTGTGCTCACACCATTTTTTCAACCATTCATTAAACTGCATGGTGCAAAGTACCCTCGCCTCACTCATGCCATTGACAGGCAGCACCTCAGAGAAGGATATTGTGTGTGCTAGTTGTCTTAGGCCCCTCCCCAATTCTACAAAGTCCTTCTGCACTGCTCTAATCTCATGATGAGCCAAGTCATTTGTCCCTAGGTGGACAATGACGTCCAGCTCAGACTCCTGTGCAGCTGTTCTCATGATCCTGAGGATGCGCTTCCTGTCTCTCCAAGCCATGGCACCAGGCAGGCACCTTACTTCAGTTTTCCCTGCTCCCCCCAGTTCTATCCCCCTAATAATTGAGTCCCCCACCAGGAGCTGCTTCCTTTCCTTGTGGTGTCCTCTGCCTCCTTCCTGTGGGCCTCCCTTGTGACAGTTGTCCTCAGCCTCCTTAGTCTCCTCTTCGGGTGCATCCATAGGGGAGCTATGCTCCCCCAGAATGGTGTATGGATTGTGGTGTGGAACAACTGACTGGGTGTGCCTCTGTTCCACCATCCTCACCCTCCCTGAGCCCACTGTGGTCCAACTGCTGTGCTTTCTTCACAATCTCTGAGGTAGTGGTGGTGGCTCTGGTGCTCTCTGGATGGGGGAGGTTCCCTTCCTACTGTCCAGTGTGGCCTGGGGGAAGGTTCCCTTACTACTGTCCAGTGTGGCCTGAAGACAGGCAACTTCCTCCCTCAGGGCAGAGAGTTGTATGCAAATAGGGCAGCATCTCAGCCTCCAGAAAGACTCCCGGAAGACTGCTGCCCCACAGCCACTACATTGCACTACTCCCCACATTTTTCTTTTGTGTGTGTGTGATTGGTTTGTTATATAGAAATATATATATTATACAATGTGTATGCTTATATTGTCAGTGCAGTGTGCTAGAGAGGATATGACAGTGATATGCACCTTGCACTCTTGAGGAAATGATGTCAGAACCCCAGGTATAAAGGAACTATTTCCAGGGGTGGGTGGGGTGAAGGTGGGAAGGGTTGGCCTAAACTGTGCCCTCACAAAACAATCAGCTAAAAGCTCTGACGCACTGCATGATGAGTGCCTTCCTGTCAACAAGATGCCCTACACAACAATTTGACAGAGAAAATACCCTGCTAATCAAACAGAGAAAAATCCACACATCCAAGTCAGACACAGGTAAACCTCCCCAGCCCCAAAACAGGCCTGGTGGTTTGTGCTCTGAAAGCAGCCAGCCCCAGAATAAGTCAGCTGTGCTTTAAACTCTTCCTGCACTGAAAATCTTAAGAATTGTAACAAACAAACGTAAACCTAGATCCACCTCCCTCTGTTGCTTGAAAGACTGTCTTTTCCTATTCCATACTGCAGGTTTTGCTATGACAACTCCTTAACCACAGTAACTTATTTAAAAATAGTTCAACTATCACAAACTCCTACGCACCAGTAAATTATTTAAAGATAGTTTCTGTCCCAAAATCCTAGTAGTCAATCCAGCTACCCCCAAGGGACAACCAAAATGCAGTATTCAAACACTTGTGAAGTTACTTCCAAGATAAGCAGAGTTTGCAAGCTCTTTTTTCAACTCCTCAGCCACCTATAATTTATTTAAAAATAGTTTAACTGTCAGAAAATCTAGTAGACAATCTAGCTACCTCCAAGGGTCTACCCAAATGCAGTATTTAAATCCTTCTGAAGTTACTAACAAGATAAACAGAGTTTGCAAGCCTCTTCTTGGTTAAACACTAAATAAATATGTGAATAAAAAGCAATTACCAAGGGTAGTTAGTTTCACCTCCCACAGAATTAAGCAAAAGTGCACGTTGTTGCAGATATCAAGTGCAATATAGAATTTCTCACACAGCTCACAGCTGAATAAAGTAGTGTCCTTCCAGGTCAATAAGATGTACTTTTGTTCCCCGCTCTGGTGGTCTGCAACAATATTTTGGCAGGTGGTGGTTCTAGTGGGATGCGAACAAGTCCACCTCTGAAATACCCCTCCTCTTGAAAATTACTTGCACCACTTGCCTGTTCAGGGTCCATTCATGATGGGCCTGGTTGATCCGACTCAAGGTGTCTGCCAAAGTATTGCCCTAGCTAGGAAGATGAATGGCTTGAAGAGAAAACTCCATATTTTCATAGATTCTGTGCAGAGAGGACTGGACCTTGTCCCTCCCTGCCTATTTATGTAGTACATAGTTATGGTATTGTCTGTTCTGATCTGTACTACCTTTCCCTGTAGTAGAGGCATGAAAGCCTTCAGTACTAACAACACTGCTCTGAGATCCAGCAGGTTTATGTGCAAGAGTGACTCTGCACTTGATCAAGTGCCCTGGGTAGTGTGATCTCCCAGATGGGCACCCCATCCAAGAAGTGATGTACTCATAGTGAGAGTCGCTGAGGGGGACTCCTGTTGGACGGGAGCCCCTTCTCTCAGATTGTTTTCCTCTTTCCACCATTCGAGAGCCCGTAACAGAGTTCTTGTTACTGGAATCAGTTTTGAAAGAGGGTCTCTTTTCTGGCACTAGTGAGCTCTTAGGTGAAACTGGATATGGAAACATAGAAACATAGACTTTGGTGGCAGATAAGCACTGCTTGGCCTACCTAGTCTGCCCATTTCCCTATCTACTGGATAAACTGCAGATCCTAGTTAACCAACAGCTTATTCCTTCCTTACACCACCCCAAGAATTGCCTGTCTGTCCCATCCATTTTTGAATCCCCCCCACTGTTTTTGATCCCATGACCTCCTCAGGAAGGCTGTTCCATGCGTCCACCACCCTCTCTGTGAAAAAATACTTCCTCACATTGCCACTGAGCCGTCCCCCCTCCATCTTCAAATTGTGCCCCCTTGTTCTTGCACATCTTTTTTTCTGAAAGATGCTACCCTCTTGGACTTTGCTGATTCCCTTGAGGCACTTAAAAGTTTCTATCATGCCCCCCCCACCTTTCCTCAAGGGTATACATATTAGGCTCCTTCAGTTTCTCCTCGTATGTCTTCTCTTGCAGACTCTGCACCATTTTAGTTGCCCTCCTCTGGACTGCCTCCATCCTGTCTATGTCCTTGCAGAGATGGGATCTCCAGAACTGGACGCAGTACTCCAGATGGGGTCTCACCAACTGTCTGTACAGAGGGATAACAAATTCCTGTTTTCTACTGGTGGTGCCTCTCCCTATACATCCCAGTATCCCCCCAGCCATCCCTACTGCCTTCTCACATTGCTTGCTAATCTTTAGGTATTCTGATATGATTACCCCCAAGTCCCTTTCCATTTTTTTTGTTGTCACTACGTCCCCCTATTGTGTACTCTTCCCCTGGGTTTTTGTTTCCCAGGTGCATTACTTTGCACTTCTTTGCATTGAATCCAAACTGCCATACTTCTGACCATTCCTCCAACCTTGCCAAGTCCCTTCTTATCCTTTCCACTCCACCTTGTGTATCAACCCTGCTGCAGATCTTTGTGTCGTCTGCAAAGAGGCATACTTTTCCTTCCAGTCCTCTACTGAACCCTGCAGTACCCCACTAGTTAACCCCCTTTCTTCAGAGTGGACTCTGTTTACTATTACCTTCTGTATCCTGTTGTCCAGCCAATGTTTTACCCAGGCTACCACCCTGGGACCCACTCCCAGGCTGGCTAATTTGTTTATTAATCTTTTGTGTGGGACTGTGTCAAATGCCTTGCTAAAGTCTAGGTAGCCCATGTCCACAGCCCCTCCCTGGTCTACTACTTTGGTCACCCAGTCAAAGAAATCAATCAGATTCATCTGACATGACCTTCTCGCTGTGAATCCATGCTACCTTGGGTCCTGTGCCCCACTGGCCTCTAGGTACTCAACAATTCTTTCCTTCAGAAGTGATTCCATCATTTTCCCTACCACAGAGTTCACTTTCATCTGGAATCTGGACCCCAGTACTGTGCCAGTGGTAGCTACCATGTAGCCTAACAGCTGAATGAACTGTATTGCAGTTTTTGACTTGTTCAGGACAAATGAACCTGCTAACTGTTGGATGCTCCTTACCCTGTCCAGTGGCAGGGTATTTAGCTCAGCTCCTATGAACTGCAATATCTGAGAAGGTTGCAGAACTGACTTTTTCTGATTTACCAGGAATCCTAGAGACTCCAGGAGCTCTTGAATGAGATGCAGCTGCTCCCCGATGTGCTGGGGGGATTTTCCCACCACCAACCAGTGATCTAGGTATGGAAAGACTGTGACACCCTGCTTTTGAAGATGTGCCACCACCACTGCCAGACACTTTGTAAACACCCTTGGTGCTGAAGTAAGGCCAAATGGCAGGGTTGAGAATTGGTAGTGACCTGAAGGGAGTCTGAACCTGAGATATTTTCTGTGAGATTCCCTTATGGAGATGTGGAAATAGGCATCCTTTAGGATCAGTGAAGCCAACCAGTCTCCTTTTTGGAGGGTTGGCAAGATCAATGCCAGAGTTACAATTCTGAACTTTGGTTTTGTCAGGTATCTGTTTAAGATCTTGAGGTCTAATATGGGCCACAACTCCCCATTTTCCTTTGTGGTAAGAAAGTACCTTGAGTAAAATCTCTTTCCCTTTAAGTTGGTTGGCACTGATTCTAATGCTCAAGACAAGAGCAGCTTTTAAACCTCTGCTTCCAGGAGTTTTCTCTCTGTATTTGAGGATGGTTTGAAAACTCGAGTTCTTAAGGGTGGAAGGGATTTGAAAGTTAGAAACAGACCCTGACTCACTACTTCCAGTACCTACTTGTCTGTGGTGATGTTTTCCCAGGCATGTGAAAACTGAGCCAGTCTGCCTCCTACAGGCAGTAGGGAGGCAGCTGTACAGACACATCAGGGTGCCTGCTTTGCTTGGGACTGAGCCTGGGGCTGGGAACCACGCCTGGAACCCCGTCTGCCCCTACCCCTAAAGTATCCCTGCTGTGGATACTGCTGGTATGGGGTTGTAGCCATGGTCTGAAAGAAAGGCCTGTTTTGAAAGGTCCTGCCCCTGCCTCCCCTTCCATAGGGTCTAGTGGATGGGGAAGCTTTCTCCTTTGTGGAGTTGCTTTTGTAGGTGGCCTTATACTCATCCACCTTTTTCATGTAAGCCTCTGTCATTTGCCCAAAGAGGGAATTTTCTTCTAATTGTTTGGTCTGTGTATCCTGGGTAAGGTTTGTGACTCTTAACCAAGCAAATCTTCTTTGAGCAACAGTGTTTGCCATCTATCTGGCAGCTGTGTCATTAGAATCAGCAGCCATTTGAGATTGATACTTGACTGCTTCCAGACCAAATCTAGTTGTTTTAGCAAAGTCAGCTGAAATAGGAGACTGTACTTTTTCTGACATGGCAAGGACAGATTGCCAGAGGGATTCCTGGAACTGTGCAGCATAGGCCTCAAAACTGGCCTATCTGATGGTCAAGGAAGCCAAGAGGTAACCTTTTTGGCCATACTATCTATTTTCCTCAAATTCTTGTCTGGAGGATGGGAGGCTAGTGGGACCCTTGCCTTGTCACAGGTGGCCACCTGTACCACTCCATGATGGTCAGGGTGAGAGAATAAAAATTCAGTAGAACAGAACAGGCAGAGAACAGCAAGAGGAAGGAGGTGCTGTTAGAACTATACTTCTCTACAGTGACCCAAGAACTAGAACTCGACTACTGGGACCATCAATTTAGAGTAAAAACGAACAAACAAAAAAAGAATTAGTGTGTTTGTCTGAGTTGGCTGAAGTGAATTGTTATCTGTGCAGTTATCTAGGTGTATAAGGAGCTGTAAATTAGGGGGAGTGGCTTAGCTAGAAGGAAGCCAGGTGTTTTGGATTTAAAAACTGCCCTAGATAGCTTCTGGCAGAGAACAGCAAGAGGAAGGAGGTACTGTTAGAACTATACTTCACTACTGGGACTAAATTGCTCCTTCCTCCCTCTACCCCCACCCCCACCCTTAGCCAGTTCTACTTTTATAGGCACAGGATTTGACTGCCAACAGGAACTTCCTGTTTGGGAGCAGGAAGGGAGTGATCACAAAGCCACAAAAGTCTCACCATCCTAGAAGGAAAAGAGTAGCTTTCCATCCCTCCCCCCAGCTGCTGGAGGTCTGACTCTGAGCAAGTAATGAGACTACTGAGAAATATTGGAACTTCCTGTCTCAGAACAGGAAGATCAGGAGCTTTAAGGGCATGGAGGCAGAAGGTAAGAAGGGAGAAAAATAAGATAAATAAACAAACAGAGGAAAGAGTAAATATTCAAAACAACAGTTAAGGGGCCAGAAATAAGACATGATGGGAGTGGTGGTGCAGTGCAGTGGCTGTGGAGCAGCAGTCTTCCGGGAGACATTCTAGAGGATGTGGTGTTGTCCCTTCTGCAGGCACCTCTCTGGGCTGAGGGAGGAGGTTGATCATCTCTAGGCTGAGTTGGCCAAGATTTGGGGGACCTCCACTCCCACCCAGAGACCACCAGGGCCACCGCTGTTGCCTCAGAGGTTGCCAAGAAAGAGGAGCGGTTGGATCATGGTGTGCTCAGGCAGGGTGGAAGTGGTGGAACAGAGGTGCATCCCTCCAGTTGTACCTCTCCACAATTCATATGTCATTCTGGCAGAGTGTGGTTCCTCTATAGAGGCACCCACAGTGGAGACCAAGGAGGATACTGGGAACCTCCACAAAGGAGACCCACAGGAGGGTGGCATGGGACCCCACAGGGGAATGAAACAACTCCTGACTGGGGACACCACCGTTAGGAAGGAAGAACTAGGGGAGGAAGGGGAGAGGGAGGTAAGGTGCCTGCCTGGCACCATGGCTTGGAGGGACAGGGAGCGAATCCTCAGGATTGCAGGAGCAGCTGGACAGGGGAGGAAGCTGGATGTCATTGTCCACCTAGAGACAAATGACCTGGCTGGGAGAGGGATCAGAGTAGTGCAGGAAGAGTTTGTGGAGTTGGGGAGGGGCCATAGACATGTAGCATGCAAGGTAACCTTCTCAGAGGTGCTGCCTGTCTATGGCATGGGTGAGGCTAAGGTGCTCCACATCATGGGATTTAATCAGTGGTTGAAAAACTGGTGCAGAGCTCAGGGGTTTGGCTTCTTTAGGGACTGGGGGTCTACCTGGAGTGATGCAGGTCTATACTGGCACAATGGTTTGCATTTGTTCAGGAGAGGAACCAGGACCCTGGGTGACAGGTTTAAATGCTTCATTGGCAAGCATTTAAACTAGCAAGGGGGTAAGCACTGGAAAGGAGAAGGGGAAATCCTAGCCCCCCAACAAAAATCAGGGTAGTTAATGAGGTAAACACCAAGATAGAGAAGTCAATAGGGAGAAGGATGGGGTAAATGGAGAAAATGACTAAGGCAGTAAGGACAGGGATGGGGAAAAAAGGGGTAAGGCCATCCAGAAATGGAGGATAATGAATACCAATGCCCATAGTCTGGACAAGAAGCTCCCTGAACTGGTGGCCTTGATGGAAGAGGGATGCATGGATATCATGGCAGTCACAGAAACATGGTACACAGAGAACCATGACTGGAATGTTAACATACCAGGGTACATAACCTACAGGTGAGACAGGGAGGGTAGAAGAGGGGGGAGGAGTAGCTTTCTATGTAAGGGAAGGGATAAAAGCAATGGAACAAAAGAGTAAACAGGGAGGAGAGGAGGCACTGTGGGTCACCTTAGAGACTGGAAATGGCACCACATTTCACACAGGGGTTGAATACAGACCCCCAGGGGGAGGGAATGGACAAGGATATGATATAAGGCATCCTTAGGATGGCAGAAAAAGGGGAGATATTGTTGATGGGAGACCTGAATATGTCAGATGTTAACTGGAGCACCTTTGCTGCAGCCACATCCAAGAGCAGGGCCTTTCTCGATGCCCTACAGGGGGGCATGCCTCAGACAGCTAGTGTTGGAACCCACTCAGGAGGGAGCAATCTTAGACCTTGTACTCTCAAATGGGGGCAGTGAGAGGATCTCAGATCTAGAAGTGGGTAGCCATCTGGGAACAAGTTACCACCAAACAGTGTGGTTCACGATAAACTCAGCTGCAGAGTCAAGCCATACAAAAGTGACAGTACTAGACTTCAGGAGGGCTGACTTTGTCAAAATGGGAGAGTGCCATAGAAAAGCACTAGCAAACAGGAAAGAAGGAGGGGAAGAGCAACAATGGGGAAACATCAAAACTGCCATCACAGAAGCAGCAAGCCTTTGTGTGAAGCAAATAAACAAATTAAAATGAAAGAGAAAGCCACTATGGTTCTCAAAAGAGGTGGTGGGGAAGGTTAGGGAGAAAAAGATAGTATTTAGGAAGTATAAGGAAACACAGAAGAAGCAGGACAGAGAACTGTACCAGTTAAGGCAGAAGGAAGCAGGGAAGACAGTCAGAATAGCAAAGGCCCAAACTGAGGAAAAGACAGCCAACTTGGTTAAGAAGGGTGATAAAACCTTTTATAGGTACATTAGGGAGTATAGAAAGAGAAAGGGAGGGACAGTGAGGCTGAATAGAATGGACGGTGCATGGGCAGAGAGGGACAATGAAAAAGCAGGGATACTGAACAAATACTTCTGCTCAGTATTCATAAAAGGGGAGGAGGGGGAGGTACCTAATCCAATTAACAGAAGCACTCTGGATAGGAGGGTCAATCCCAGTCCTTTCACAGAAGAAATGGTTCTGAAAGAACTCCTAAAACTGAAGGTAGACAAAGCAATAAGGCCTGACAGGATTCAACCAATCAATCAATCAATCAATCAAAATCTTTATTTATCCAGGTGGGCACCATTGAGCAAGGCTCATTTGCAAAGTGGACCTGGTCATGAATCCATCAAAGTACAGTACAGAAGCAGGTATACAAAAAGCAATACTATGCAAGGAAGAAAAAGTATATACAGTGTATACAGTACAGTACAAGGTTGAAATAAATAAAAAAAAACAGCATTATTTTACAATTGAAGAAGTCAGCAGATGTACAATCAACCATAGGCATACAGGGGTTATAAGCAGAGATCTTTTGAGTGAGGCAGCCGGCAACTACACATATAGGGGAAAGAGGCCGTGTATGGGGTGGCAGGTTAGAAAGGTAAAGAAGAGGAGGGATATATTACTGACGACTGGGGGAAAAATTGAGCTAAAACCACAGAAAGTGATGATGGCTGTTGTGTACTTGTTTATTATGATAATGACGGAGGAGGGGTAGATAATTGGGACACTACTATGGATGGGGTGGGACTATAGCTAGGCTGGAGTGGACAGAGAAGGGTGGGTAGAGTAGGAAGAGTTAATAGAGAAAGAGTGAGAGCCAGGGGGAATGTCAGGATGGAAAGGGGGAGTTGCGGAATTAGTGGGCTAGCGGTGAGGAAAACACTGGCAAGGTGCTTTCATGTAGCGATCGTAGAGCACCTTGAAGATATTCAGGCTAACAGAGCAGCTCAGCTTCAAGTTCCTTTGTAAACCGTTCCACAGTGTGTGCAAAGAGAAGCTTAGAGCAGCTTTGCTGAAACGAGTTTTGACCCTTGGAACTTGGAGGGCAATTAGGGAATAGCTCCTTAGAGTGTAGGTGCCTAACACACTCCGGGGAATACAATCTGAGACATATGAGGGGAGCTTGTTGGTCACTGCTCTGAAGGCCCATAAGTCGGCATTTCTATTCCTTCTATAGTAAAGGGAAGCCCAGCCTAACGATGAGTACAGGGAGCAATGATGTGTGAAAAGTGGAAGGCCAGTAAAGAACTGATAGCTCTGTGGTACAGGGTGTCCAACTTAGCCACTGCAGAGGCAGTGCAGTGGCTGTAGAGCAGGTCCACGTAATCTATTAAAAATAGGAAGGTAGCTTGAACCAGTTGAATCGTGGCCTCCTTTTTGAGCAGGTGGTTAATTCTGTAGAATAGTCCTAATCTTTGCCTTAGTTTCTTCTGTAGTTCTTAGAGATGGTCGGTGAAGGAAAGTTTATGATCAAGCCAAACTCCTAGATATTTGAATTTAGCTACATGCTCTAGTGTTTCTCCAAGAACAGTGGTAATTTGTGTGATAACTCCCCCCAGGAGGAATTGCTGCATGCAAGGAAGGGGGAGAAAAGCATGGCTTTTGTCTTTTTCGCATTGAGCAAAAGCTTTTTGTTTATAAGCTGATATTGTAGAAGGTTAAATTCAGCTTGGTGGTCTTCACAAGCTGCTTCCGGCATGGGACGACTCAAGTACAGTACAGTACAGTGTCATCCACGAATAAGTGGATGTTGGCTTTTTTTGATGGGGTCATCGATGTTGTTAATGTAGACTGCAAAGAGGAGGGGACCAAGGATAGAACCCTGGGGCACGCCCCTCAGCATAGGTTTTAATGAAGAAAGATCACCTTCAGCTTTAACCTGCTGTTCCCGTTCTCCGAGGTAGTCTGCAAACCAGCACATAGATTTATGGTCTAGGCCTAAGGTGCTCGGGAAGGAAAGAAGCAGGCTGTGATCAACTGTGTTGAATGCCTTACTAAGATCCAAGAAAACAGCACAGACATGCTTCTTCTTGTCAAGGTCTAGGAGCCAATCATTGGTCACCTTAGCTGGGGCTGTTATGGTGCTGTGCTGTGCTTTGCTTTGCTCTGAATCCAGACTGAACTGGGTTTAATAGGCTTCTGGATTCTAAGTATGCCCCCAGCTGGCCACACACTATTTTTTCTAGTAATTTAGACAGGATGGGGAGGAGGGAGATCGGTCTGTAATTATTTAGATTGCAGGGGTCACCTGCTTTTAATAGAGGGATGACATGGGCTATTTTCCATTGAGGGGGGAGGCTACCCTGGAAGAGTGACATGTTGAACAGGTGGGTGATTGGCACTGCAAACACATGGTAGGCACATTTCAGATAGTATGGCTCTATGAAGTTGGAGCCTGCTCCCTTCCTGGTGTCCAGTTGCAGCAGTAGGTCTCCCACCTCTTTTAGAGAGACAGGCAGGAGGGGAGAAGGCCTCCTCAGTAGAGGGGGACTCATGGGTTGGTGGGCCCTGAGCTGTGCGGAGGTCATTGGCAGGAGAAGTATCAAATGCTAGCCCTGCCATTGCAAAATGGTTATTGAGGGCTTCCAATGTCTCCGATCAGTTAGCGATAACGCTGCCACCGGACTTAATTTTTGCTGGAATGGAATTACCAGGTGCATGTCCAGACATGTCTTTTAATGTTTTCCAGAGCTTTGTAGGATTTCTTGAGGCACAGGCTAGCTCCAAACGATAGTAGGCGGCCTTGGCTGCTCTGACCAACTTGGTGCACATGTTACGTCCTCACTTAAAAATACACCAATCCAAGTCGTTCCTGCTTCTTCGGGCTTTTTTCCATAAAGTATCCCTTTCTAACAGGGAAGCTTTGTGCTCAGGCGAGAACCAACGGCAGGTGCTGCTCCTGACCCGCACCTTAACCAAGGGGTGCATGCTTATTTAAAGCCTCACTTAAAATATCATAAAAAATAGTATATGCCCTGTTAAACATTTTGGCTAGGAAGAATTCCTGCCATCGCGGTGAATGTTTCAAGTCGTGGACGTAAGCAAACAAATCAAAGTTGCGTTTGCACCTCTTGATAGAGAACTTTGCCACAAACTGTGGGTTGTGCACGGATCTAATGGTGGTGATTATACAATGATCACTAATGTCTGAGAAAAATGTTCCGACATGAGAGAACAGGTGTGGCTTGCTAACCAAAATTACATCTAAGAGGGAGCTGTTGTTAAGGTTCTTTTTATTTGGGTGAGTAGGCTCACCAATGAGTTACACCAGCCCTAGAGTGTCACAAAAGGATTTCAAGGGAGCTGATGCGCTTGATAGCCGATTGTAGTTCAAGTCACCAAGAATAATGGTTTCCAAGGAACTGAGCCCCAGTATGGAACTGAGGTGAGACAGGAGATGAGGCCCAGCAGAAGGGGGGCCTGTAGCAGCCTATTACACAGAGTGCACTGGAAGGAGAAAATTCGATCTTTAGGGTCAAGCACTCAAATTCTTTGGGGAAGGATGATGCATCTATGCATGGGGCTGGGTATTTGTCCCTTACATAACTTGCCACCCCACCTCCTCTTGATTGCCTATCTGCTAGGAAGAGTAAATAATTTGGGATATTGATTTCATTGTCTGGGGTGGCTGGCCTAAGCTAGGTCTCAGTGATCACTAGGATGTCAGGTAGGGTGTGGCTCACCCAAGCCTGGATAAGGGTGAACTTTTTCAGCAAACTACAGGTATGAAGATGCATAAAAGACATTCCTTTGATACCTGCCAGGTCTGCTGGAGAAGCAAGGGTGTCTAATGGTCCTGGGTTGAGTTTAACATTGCCTGAGCACAATAGTAAAAGAAGAAGTACTCTTTTTAAGGCAGCGAACTGTAATTTGTAAACACTATTTTTTGGGCGATAGGGGAGGTGGCATTGATGGGTACGCCTGTACCCACTCCTGGTGTTATACTGGCCTAATGTTGTAGCCACTAGTGTCCTGGCAGAAATTTGCCATGAGTAGGAAGTCTCAAGTCTGGATGGGAGAGTAATCTGCAGAGGCAGCTCGGGAGATGTCCCACTCCCCGGCAGAGACAGCTGAGAAGCCCAATAGTCCAGAATGGCTACCTGCAAGGAGCTGTTGGACGCAGCACAGGGAGAAGCGCAAGGGTTATTCCACTTTAAGGAGCGATGAGGGTTCTGAAGAACTGAGCTGAGCACTAGTAAAGCTAGTGATACACCAAGGAACCAGCTGTAATTTCCCATGGTAGATCTAAACGCCACAACAGCCGACAGTAAATGCCACTAGAAGCCTAGACCAATCGGTGATCAGGTGTCATAAGTTCAAAATCCTTTTGTTGGCTGAGAGGTGGTTTTGGCGCTGAACGTACCTGTGGAGCAATTTGCCCCACAATTCTAAAAGAATTAAGGGAAGAACTAGTGACACCACTGACTACCCTTTTTAACAAATCATGGGAGGATGGTGTGGTACCTGAGGACTGGAGGAGGGCAGATGTGATTCCCCTTCACAAAACTGGGAGGAAGACAGAAGCAGCAAACTACAGACCTGTCAATTTGACCTCTGTGGTAGGGAAAATGATGGAATCACTTCTGAAGGAAAGAATTGTTGAGTACCTAGAGGCCAGTGGGGCACAGGACCCAAGGCAGCATGGATTCACAGCAGGAAGGTCATGTCAGATTAATCTTATCGATTTCTTTGACTGGGTGACCAAAGTAGTAGACCAGGGAGGGGCTGTGGACATGGACTACCTAGACTTTAGCAAGGCATTTGACACAGTCCCACACAGAAGATTAATAAACAAATTAGCCAGCCTGGGAGTGGGTCCCAGGGTGGTAGCCTGGGTAAAACACTGACTGAACAACAGGACACAGAAGGTAATAATAAACTGAGTCCACTCTGAAGAAAGGGAGGTTATTAGAGGGCGGGGTACCACAGGGTTCAGTACTGGGTCCAGTCCTTTTTAATGTCTTGATAAGTGACATTGCAGAAGGATTGGAAGGAAAAGTATGCCTCTTTGCAGATGACACAAAGATCGGCAACAAGGTTGATACACAAGGGGGCATGGAAAGGATGAGAAGGGACTTGGCAAGGTTGGTGGAATGGTCAGAAGTAAGGCAGCTTGGATTCAATGCAAAGAAGTGCAAAATAATGCACCTGGGAAACAAAAACCCAGGGGAAGAGTACACAATGTGGGGTGGAGGTAGTAACAACAATAACAAGCATTTGTCAATGCCGAATGCTGATTGCGTTGGTCCGTTGAGCTCACTCAGTGGCCCTCTGACAGTCGCTCATTGTGTTTCTCCCGGTGCTGCAGGCTACTGTTTTGTACTGGGCTCCTGCCTGCTATGGCACCCTCTTCTGTCCACAAAGAAATTCCCAGCTGTCCCGACACAGCTCCGTTGAGGTGGACCACTGCCCCTCTCTTACTCGCTCATTCTGTTTCTCCTGGTGCTGCAGGATGGCCTTTTGTACTGGACTCCTGCCTGTTTTGGTGGCTTTTTCTGCCCACAAAGAAATCTGCAGTAGTGCTGACACAGGTCTGTTGAGCTTGCTCACTCCTCTTCTGTCACTCGCTGGTTCCGTGTCTGCTGCCGCTGCAGGTTGGCCTTTTGTACTGGGCTCCTGCCTGCGTTGCCAACTTTTCTGTCCACAAAAAAATCCACAGCAGTCACGATAGAGCTCTGTTGAACTTACTCACTCCCCCTCTCTCACTCACTCATTCTGTTTCTCCCGCCGCTGCAGACTGCCCTTTTGTACTGGGCTCCTGCCTGCATTGCTGCCTTCTTCTGCCCACAAAGAAATCTGCAACAGTCCCAACAGAGCTCCAATGAGCTCACTCACTCCCCCTCCCTCACTCGCTCATTCTGTGCCTCGCGCTGCTGCAGGCTGCTCTTTTGTACGGGGCTCCTGCCTGCATTGGCGGCTTTTTCTGCCCACAAAGACATCTGCAGCAGTCCCGAGACAGCTCCATTGAGCTTGTTCACTTCCCCTCTCTCACTCGCTCGTTCCGTTTCTGCCGGCGCTGCTGGCTGGCCTTTTGTACTGGGCTCCTGCCTGCATTGCCATCTTCTTCTGCCCACAAAGAAATCTGCAGCAGTCACAATAGAGCTCCACTGAGCTTGCTCACTCACTCCTCCTCTTTCACTCATTCGTTCTGTTTCTCCTGCTGCTGCAGGCTGCCCTTTTGCACTGGACTTCTGCCTGCATTTGCACCTTTTTTTGCCCACAAAGAAATCCACAGCTGTCCCGACAGAGCTCCATTGAGGCCGCTCACGCCGCCTGTCTCAATCGCTTATTCTGTTTCTCCTGGCACTGCAGGCTGCTGTTTTGTACTTGGCTCCTACCTCTGTTGGCACCTTTTTCTGCCCACAAAGAAATCTGTAACAGTCCCAACAGAGCTCCGTTGAGCTTGCTCACTCCCCCTCCCCCACTCTCACTCGCTTGTTCTGTTTCTGCCGGTGCTGCACGCTGCCCTTTTGTACTGGGCTCCTGCCTGCATTGCCGCCTTCTTCTGCCCACAAAGAAATCTGCAGTAATCACGATAGAGCTCAGTTGAGTTCGCTCACTCACTCCCCCTCTCTCACTCGTTCATTCTGTTTCTCCCACCGCTAAAGGCTGCCCATTTGTATTGGGCCCCTGCATGCATTGCTGCCTTTTTCTGCCCACAAAGAAATTCGCAGCAGTCCCAACAGAGCTCTGGTGAGCTCACTCACTCCTCCTCCCTCACTTGCTCGTTCTGTGTCTCCCACTGCTGCAGGCTGCCCTTTTATACTGGGTTCCTGCCTGCACTGGCAGCTTTTTGTGCCCACAAAGAGATCTGCAGCAGTCCTGACACAGCTCCGTTGAGGTTATTCACTCCGTCTCTGTCACTCGCTTGTTCTGTTTCTGCTGGCACTGCAGGCTGGCATTTTGTAGTGGGCTACTGCCTGGGTTGCCACCTTTTCCTGCAGACAGAGAAATCCACAGCAGTCATGATAGATGTCCGTTGAGTTCGCTCACTCCCCCTCTCTCACTCGCTCATTCTGTTCCTGCCGGCACTGCAGACTTGCCTTTTGTACTGGGCTCCTGCCTGCATTGCCGCTTTTTTCTGCCCACAAAGAAATCCACAGCAGTTACGACAGAGCTCCGCTGAGGTCGCTCACTTCCCCTGTCTCACTAGCTCATTCTGTTTCTCCTGGAACTGCAGGCTGCCCTTTTGTACTGGGCTCCTGCCGCTGTTGGTTCCTTTTTCTGCCCACAAACAAATCTGCAGCAGTCCCGATAGAGCTCCGTTGAACTCGCTCATTCCCCACTTTCATTCACTTGTCCTGTTTCTGCCATTGCTTCAGGCTGCCCTTTTGTACTGGGCTCCTGCCTGCATTGCCGCCGCCTTCAGCCCACAAAGAAATCTGCAGCAGTCATGATAGAGCTCCACTGAGCTCGCTCACTTCCCCTCTCTCTCACTCGCTCATTCTGTTTCTCCCTCTGCTGCAGGCTGCCCTTTTGTACTGGGCCACTGCATGTATTGCTGCCTTTTTCTGCCCACAAAGAAATCTGCAGCAGTCCCGACACAGCTCTGTTGAGCTCGCTCACTCCCCCTCTCTCACTTGCTCATTCCGTTTCTGCCGGCGCTGCAGGCTGACCTTTTGTACTAGGCTCCTGCCTGCATTGCCGCCTTTTCCTGCCCACAAGCAAATCCCCAGCAGTCACGACAGAGCTCCGTTGAGCTTGCTCACTCCCCCCTCTCACTCACTCGTTGTGTTTCTCCTGGCGCTGCAGGCTGCCCTTTGTACTGGGCTCCTGCTGCATTGGCACCTTTTTTCTGCCCAAAATAAACCGCCACTGTCCTGAGAGAGTCTGCTGAGGTTATGCAGAGACTTCTGTCTTACATTCATTTTGTTTCTCCTGGTGCTGCAGGCTGCCCTTTTGTACTGGGCTCCTACCTTTGTTGGCACCTTTTTCTGCTCACAAAGAAATCTGCAGCAGTCCCGACAGAACTCCGTTGACCTCATTCATTCCCCCTCTGTCACTCAATCATTCCGTTTCTGCTGGTGCTGCAGGCTGTCCTTTTGTACGGGGCTCCTGCTTGCATTGCCACCCTTTTCTGCCCACGAAGAAATCTGCAGCAGTCCTGACAGAGCTCAGTTGAGCTTGGTCACTCCCCCCTCTCTCACTCGCTCGATCCTAATCTGTCCCAAACACTGATTTCCGACAGCAACTGCGGTATTCTGCACCAGAAGCACAAAAACACATTTCTGCCAAGATGTAAAAAATGACAGCTGTACTGTTCATAAGGAGGTGTGGAAAAATGCCAGTGTTGAAAATGTGGCGTGAAAATATTACTAATTTGTGAAGTTACAAAGGTGCATGTTATGGAGTTTCATCACAAAATTTTCAACATAGGCATTTTAGGACTGTCATTTTCTTAATGTGTCCCAAACACTGATTTCCCACAGCAACTGTGCTATTGTGCGACGGAAGAGCGAAAACACATTTCAGCCAGGATGTGAAATATGACAGCTGCACTGTTCATAAAGAGGTGTGGAAAAATGGCAATGTTGAAAATCTGGAGTGAAAATATTGCAAAGTTGCGAAGGAACGAGGAGGCATGCAAACTGCACAATGCACACTCGTAGCACACTCATTTTATGGACTTTCATCACCAAATTTTCAACATAGGCATTTTAGGACCTCTGTTAATGAACAGTGTCACTGTCATTTTCATAATGTGTCCTGAACATGGATTTCCCACAGTGACCGTGCTATTCTGCGCCAGAAGAGCGAAAACACATTTCGCCAGGATCTAAAAATGACAGCTGTACTGTTCATAAGGAGGTGCAGAACAATGACAATGTTGAAAATCTAGAGTGAAAATATTATAAATTCACTTAACTTACAAGCGCCAATGCAAACTCGCGAATGCACACTAGTAACACAGTCATTTTATGGAGTATCGCACCAAATTTTCAACATAGGCATTTTAGAACCTGTGCTCATGAACAGTGTCACTGTCATTTTCATAATCTGTCCCAAACACTGATTTCTCAAAGTGACTGCGCTATTCTGCGCCGGAAGTGCGAAAACACATTTCGGCCAGGATGTGAAAAATTACAGCTATACTGCTCACAAGGAGGTGTGGAAAAATGCCAAAGTTGAAAATGTGGTGTGAAAATATTGCAAATTTGTGAATTTATGAGCGTGTGTAGCAACTGCGCAACGCACACTTGTAAAACAGTCATTTTTGGGATTTTTCCACCAAATTTGCAACATAGGTTTTCTGAGAGCCCACCTCATGAACACTGGCACTGTTGTTTCGTTACTCAGTCCCAAAAGGTGATTCCACACAGTGACCGCATAATCACCTTCCGGGGCCGATCAACGCCATGACAGCGGCAGAATTCATGGGGAGGGATCTCAAAAACCCTACGTTGAAAATTTGGTGCCAAAATTCCAAAAATGACCAAGATCTGCATCAAAGTTGAAAAAACCCTATTTGTTCCATTATACAGCTTACCGGCATTTCTTCAGTTCGTGGTCGGCTTTGAAGACTGCAGACACGTTCCAGGTCCACCGAAGATCGTCGCGCCAGACTCCGGAGGTAAGTATGGGGTGAGGGAAGTGTGGGAAGGCAGGGCACGCAGTGGGTGGGTGCAGGTTGTGGGGGGAGCAGGGAGACAACGAGGGACCTTTTTGGTTTTTCTTACAGGGTACAAGAATAAAAACCATCGCAGGATTTTTTTTTTCCTTTCAGGACCATTTGGCAAGCTGGGGTGGGCTCCCAGCATGCCATCACAATAATGACCACAGGGGGCAGCTGTGTGATGGGAGATTGGGCACCCCGTCAGCACAAAAGGCAGGTGCGCAAGAGCCGAGGGGATTGCACAAGTCTACTGGGTGTTTGGGGGATTATGCTGATGGGGAGTTGGCTCCCCATTGGCAAATGAAACTTTGGGGGACATAATGCTGAGGGGATTGGACACCCCCTCAGCACAGAAAGAACTGGTACATGCCGACCGGACTGGGCTCCCGGTCGGCAAGCTGGATAGGGAATTCAAGGACAGCCCTGCAATGAGGGGCGCTTCCTCATTGCAGCGGATGATGCTGCAATGACGAGGCAGCCCCTTATTGCAGCGGCTAAAACTTTAGAAGGTTGTGGCACACTGGCTGAACTAGTGTCAGCAGCAACGTATCACACCATTGGGGACAGCAGGCCAAGCCTTTAAAGGGGCATTGGCCACAACAGTGCCGCACCTCCACAACCTGCTTCTTGCAAAAGCTGCCGCAATATGTTTCTTCCGCTTGCGTGCAAACATAAAAATGGAAAGGGACTTGAGGGTAATCATATCAGATGACCTTAAGGTTGGCAAGCACTGTGAGAAGGCAGTAGGGAGGGCTGGGGGGATACTGGGATGTACAGAGAGATTCATCTCCAGCAGAAAACAGGAAGTTGTTATCCCTCTTTACAGACAGTTGGTGAGACCCCATCTGGAGTACTGCATCCAGTTCTGGAGACCCCATCTTCAGAAGGGCACAGACAGGATGGAGGCAGTCCAGAGGAGGGCAACTAAAATGGTGCAGGGTCTGCAACAGAAGTCATACGAGGAGAGACTAAAGGAGCTTAATATGTATACCCTTGAGGAAAGGAGGGAGAGGGGGAACATGATACAAACTTTTAAGTATCTCAGTGGAATCAACAAAGTCCAAGAGGGCAGCATCTTTCAGAAAAACAGATGAGCAAGAAGAAAAAGTTACTTACCATAGTAACCTTGTTTCTCCCAGGGGATACTCCAATATTCATAACGCTTCTGCAGTATACCTTTAAGGTCAGATCTGCCTGGAGATGGCATGCGATGCAAATTATGGCATCATCAGCATGAGCCACTTTTCAAATGCTGCCACCTATCAACTGCCTACATTCTAACCCTCAGATTTCGTGGACACCTGCAAGACAGGGCCCAAAATTAAAAAATATCAAATTCTGATTTAAAATTCCCTAACCAAAAAAACCCCAACTGGAGGAAACGTGAAGAGAAAAAAACTATCATTAAAAATCCCCACCAGCTCCTATGTCAGAATCACCTGAAAAAGGAGAAGAAGGTAAAACAAGTTTTAATAAAAGTAAAAGTGTGGCTTTCAAACACTATGGTACAGCATGGAGTACAGAGGCCACTGGTTCTTAAAACGGGGAGGCAGGGAGGAAGAGTTATGAATATTGGAGTATCCCCTGGGAGAAACAAGGTTACTATGGTAAGTAACTGTTGCTTCTCACCCCAGAAATACTCCAATATTCCTAACTCTTCTGCAGACTAAAAAGCAGTACCTTAGGAGGTGGGAAGAACCTATTTTGAAAACAGGCTGTGCAGTACAGCCATACCAAACCTGGCATCAGCCCTTGCCTGCATATCCAAGCTGTAATGCTTGACAAATGTGTGTACTGTTCCCCAGATTGCTGTTTTACAAATATCCACCAAAGGTGCATCCCTTGCAGCTGCCAGTGTTGCAGCTGTACACCTTGTGGTGTGGGCTATAAGCCCTGCTGGAGCTTCCTTGCCCACCTTTGAATACCAAAATTGGATGTACTGAACAATCTAGTGAGAAATTTACCTTTTAGATGCTGTGTTACCCTTTCCCACATCCCCATAAGTGAGGAAAAGTTGTGTTCTATCCTGCCTATTGGGTTTAATGGCTGTCATGTAGCAGCTCAAAGCTCTTTTGACATCCAGGCTATGCAGCCTACGCTCACAGAAGAAGAATGGTCAGCGAAAAACACTGGCAAAGTAATGGACTGGTACAAATGGAAGTCTGAAACCACTTTATGAAGAAATGTCCCATTTGTTTGAATGACTACCTTATCCCTGTGGAAGACAATGTAGTCATTTTCAATATGTAAGACTTGGAGCTCACTAATTCTTCCAGCTGAAGTGATGGCCATTAGAAACACTGTTTTCCATGTGACATACTTCAGGGGTGCTGAAAACATAGGCTGAAAGGGAGGGGCAATGAGTTTAGCAATGCAAATATTAAGGTCCCAAGCTGGCACCAGTTCCCTTACTGGATACATATGTGAGAGGCCTTTGAAAAACTTTTTAAAATTGGGTTTGATGCTAAGGAACCAGGCTTGCCCGCTGAAGCATAGGCTGAGACTGAAGCTAAATGAGCTTTTAGTGTAGAAGGCTGTAAACCTAAGGAATGTAAATAGGCTAGGTAGTCCAGTATCCCTGGCACTCATGCCTGGGTTGGCACCATACTCCTGTTAGAGCACCAACTAGAAAACCTCTTCCATTTTGCAGCATAGGTTTTCTTAATAGAGGATTACCTGTATCCTCTTAAAACATCCATAACTGACTCAGAGAAATGTAAACCAGCATACTCTAAGTCTTCAACAGCCAAGCTTTGAGCCTGAGTGACCTGAGGTTCGGATACAGGAGCCTCCCCTGATTGGAGGACAGAAATTGTGCCTCCTGGGAAGGTGTATTGGTTTGTCCACTGACATGGACAGTAACAGGGAGTACCATGGCTGCCTGGCCCAGTCTGGGGCTATCAGGATCATTGTTGCTGGCTGAGACCTGAGTTTCAACAGCACCCTGTATACCAGGGGAAATGGGGGAATGCATACAGGAACTTCCCCGACCAGTCCAGAACAAGGGCATCTAGAGGAATCATGCCCACTACTGGAGGTCTGCAACAGAACTGAGGTAAGTGATGACTCTGATGAGAGGCAAAGAGATCTATTTCTGGGGTGCCCCACCTCCTGAATAAAGTCTGTACCACTTGCCTGTTCAAGGACCATTCAAGATGGTCATAGTTGATTTGACTCAGGGCATCTGCTAGGACATTGTCCTTGCCTGGCAGATGAATGGCTTGAAGTGAGGAGCCCACAGAATATGCTAGGGTTCAAATTTTCATAGCTTCTGTGCAAAGGAGGCTTGACCTCATTCCCCCTTGCTTGTTTATGTAGTACATGGTGGTAGTGTTGTCTATCCTGACTTGCACTAGCTTTCCCTGTATAAGTGGTTTGAAAACCTGCATTGCCAGGAACACTGCTCTGAGCTCTAACAAATTTATGTGTAAAAGAGTCTCTGCACTTGACCAGATGCCCTGGTTAGTGTGTTCTGCTAGATGAGCCCCCCAGCCCAGGAGGGATGCATCTGTTATGAGAATCAATAAAGGAAGCTCTTTTTGGAAAGGGACCCCTTCTCTGATGTTGGGTTCCTCTTTCCACCACTGAAGAGCTTGGATGAATGTTTTTTTTACAGGAACGAGCTTTGACAGGGAGTCCTTTCATTGGCACCAATGAGCCCTTAAGTGAAATTGGATGTCCCTCATCTGAAACCTGGATCCCAGCACTGTGCCTGTTGCAGCTGCCATGTGGCCCAGGAGTTGAAGAAAGTGCCTTGCCAGCCTTGGGACAGTGAGCCTGAAGGAGGATGCCAACTGCAGGATGCTTTTTACCCTGTCCCTGGGTAGAAATGCTCTGCCCACTTTGGCATTCAATTCTGCTCCTATGAACTGCAGAATTTGAGAGGGAATTAGAACTGATTTCTCTAGGTTTAAGAGAAACCCAGAGCCTCCAGCAGCTGCTGAGTGAGTTGGAGATGCTCTGTTAACTGTTGTGGTGAGTCTCCCACCACCAACCAGTCATCTAGATAAGGGAATACTGAGACACCTTGCCTTCTAAGTGTGCAAGCTATTACCACAGCCAGACACTTTGTGAACACCCTTGGTCAGGGGTCAACCTTAACTTTTTTGCACTAGCCAGCTGGGCTAGTGAACCAGAGATTGCACTAGCCTGCAGAAGTTTGCAGTAGCCCACAGTCAGTATGGTTAACAAGCGATTTGTTAAACGAAAGGCAAATAAAATTATATGTGTCCTGCCAACAGTCTGGACACCTACCAACTGATTTTGCACTGTGCCTTTAACTGCAAACCACACATACACTATCTCAGCTTCTGTGACTGAAGAGTCAGGGGTTCTGTCACTGAAGAATGAAATTAACTTTGTTCCCATAATTCTTTTCTCATAGCACCATGTGTTCAACCTCGGCTACATAGTGGATAAAGTTGCAGGCATATTTGTCATTCTGATATGCTGAACTGATATCTAGCCCTTTCATATCATAATGGCTGTACATCCATACAAAGTCTGTGAAAGGACGTCCTTTCTTAGCAATTGCATGGTATGTGTGAAACAGTTTATCCAGATGGTTAAGCATTGCTTCATTCATGTTCTTCAGCATTCCCTCCACATTACTTGTCCCTGGAGTAGCAGTGCTGGCATCCTCCTTTTCCTTTGCCCTAGTATGAGCTTCACTGATATTATGGGACAAGACAGTGTCAACCCAGAAGTTATCCATAACGAAATAAAAATTATTGTTATGCTTTACCCAACGGTATTTCATGTTTGATACACAAATGACAGAACATCAGATCTTTTGCACCATCATATCCCAACCAGTCATATTTTTCTAGCCAACATTGCTGGAACTGATGGCTTTGCTTTGACTTTTTGTACTCATGATCTTTTATTTGTTTGTCTTCGTCAGCATGCTTTCTGCTAATGTGAGCTGGTGACTGCCTTCTTTAATATATTTCCACATTTTCAGATTTGTAGTTAATAAAGTTGTGTTGTGAAAAGTGTGTATTTTTCTTCCCTTTTTCCTTCCTTTTCCCACCCTGGCCACAGATCCCAGAAAAGCTTGATTGTCCCAGTTCTATTAAAAAATGTTCACAGAAAAAAAGATAAGGATAAGTTCAACAACATCAACCCATACTGTTATTTATTTCTTTTTATTCTTTGGCAACCAGGTAACTCCCATTGGGCATGAGACCCATTTACATGGGTGGCCCAGGAACACAGGGAGGTTAAGTGACTTGCTTAGTTAGGGTCACACAGTATGCAAGTGGAGGCTGTGGGAATTTAAACCCAGATCTGCTGGATGTACTGTACAAAGCCCATTCATAATCTCTCTCTCTCTCTCTCTCTCTCTCTCCCTCCCTCCCTCCCTCCCTCTCTGTGTTAAACACTCTCAAGTTTTTCTTTCCATGACAGCAATGTATTCTGATATGCGTTGACCACCTTTCTCATAATTGAACTATCAGTACTTGTGGTATCCTCAATACTACATTGTGTTCCCTTTATCTCATCAGCTATTGCTGTTTCTTTTAAAATGTCTAAGACATCACATTCTACAATTTCAGACACACCATTCCATGCTATTTATTCCAGTGGCCTGTAAAGGTGTAGCTAATATCAAGGAATATTCAGGTTGGTAGTATAAAACATGAGAGCAGCAGCTGCTGAGGACTTAGGAGAGAAATAATCAACACAATGACAAAGGCAATACAAATGTGAAAATTAATTCAGCATTCTGCACTAGTACCCGGGCTAGTAAGTGAATGTTAAGGTTGACCCTTGCCCTTGGTGCTGAAGTGAGACCGAAGGGAAGAGCTGAGAACTGATAGTGACCTGATAGGTGTCTGAATCTGAGAAACTTTCTGTGAGACTCCCTTATGGGGATGTGGAAATAGGCATCTTTTAGGTCTAATGATACCAGCCAATCCTCTTTTTGGAGTGCTGGCAGAATTTGAGACAAAGTTACCATTTTGAACTTTGGTTTTGTTAGGAACTTGTCGAGGACCCAGAGATCCAAATAGGCCGCAGCTCTCCATTTTTCTTTGATATGAGAAAATACCTTGAATAAAGTCCTTTTCCCCTTTGATGTAGAGGCACTAGTTCCACTGCCTTTAGTGAAAGAAGGTGTTTCTACTCTTTTTCCAGCCTTTTGCTTTCCATGTGGGAAGCTGGTTTGAAAACTCTGTTTCTCTGAACAGGGGAGGAATTGAAGCTTAGAGACAGGCCCTGATCCACTATCTCCAGAACCCATGTGTCTGTGGTAATGGTTTTCCAGTTCTGAAAAAAATGGGTCAGCCTGCCCCCTACTGGTAAAGGAGAGGCAGCCTGAGCGATGAAGTCAGGAATCCTGTTTGGATTGGGGCTGAGACTGGGTATCACGCCTGGCACCTCTTCTACCCCTGCCCCTGAAGTACTCCTGCTGTGGGTATTGGTGTGCCTAAGGGAGTACCATGGCCTGGTAAAAAGGCCTGGTATGAAAATGTCTGCCCTTGCCTCACTACTGAAGGGTCTAGAGGAGGTGGAGGGTCTTTCCTTTGTAGAATTACTATGGAAGGTGGCCTTATACTTGTCCACCTTCTTCATGTAGGCCTCCCTATGGCTGCCAAATAGGGAAATGCCCTCCACAGAAAAATCCAGAGTCTTATTATGGGTATCCTGTGTGAGGTTTGTGGCTCTCAACCAAGCAAACCTTCTCTGTGTGATGGTATTTGCCATCCGCCTTGCAGCAGTCTCATTGCTGTCTGCTGCCATTTGGAACTGGTATTTGGCAGCTCCCAGGACAACCTTAGCAGTTTCAGCTAGGTCTGCCGAAAGAGGAGGAGATGCTTTCTCAGCCATGTCCAGAACAGACTGCCAGAGAGCCTTCTGGTACGGGGCTGCATAGGCCTGATAATTCGCTTGCCTAGTGGCCAGAGAGGCTGACAGGTAACCTTTCCTGGCCATACTTTAAATTTTTCAGGAGTCCTTCTCTGAAGGGCGGGAAGCCAGAGGGACTTTAGCCTTATCACAAGCTGCAGCTTGCACCACCCCCTGGTGGTCGGGGTGTGAAAACAAGAATTCAGCCACTGCTCTGTCAAGCTGATACTTTTTGTCCACCCTTTTGTCTAAAGGAGGGACAGACCCAGGAGCTTGGAGGAGTTTTAAGGTATCCCTTTTAAAGAACTTATTGATGGGGAGTGAAAGCTTTTCAGTAGGAGTCAGCCCCATCATGTCCATATATTCAGCCTCCTCCTCATCCTCTACAGCTTCAGTGGTAGGGATGTCCAAGGCATCAGCAATTTTCCTAATGAAGGAAAAATGGGAAGAATAGTCTTCACTGGTCCTTGAAGGGGAGCCACACTCCTGTTCAAGGGAGACCTCCGGCTCTATAGGCTCACCTTCTTCTTTTTCCTCCTCCTCCTCCTCCCTCTTCCTCACCATGCTGTTCTGAACTGGAGACTGTGAGACTACAGGCAGCAGACCCTGCAAGGTTTGCATAATCTTTATTGCTTGTGCAATCTCAGAAGGAGAAGGCACAGTGGCAGGCACCACATAAGTCTCCTTTTCCACAGGGGGTTCAGTGTGCTTTGTCTTTTTTGGTTTTTTTAACTGGAACTGGAGAGCTAGCCAGTTCAGAGCATCTCTTTTTACCCGTATCAGGGGTATAAGTAGCAGAAATTGTGGTGTCACTCATAGACCCTGAGGGTTTCGGCTGGTCAGAGCCAGAGGGACCCTTGAATCTTTTATTCAACCTGTCCAGAAGTTTTTCCAAAGTTTTGTCTGGAAAAGATGTACAAATAGCACAATCAGACTTCAAATGCTCAAATACCAGGCAGAAAACACAGGCAGAGTGTTTATCTGCCTTGGCAAAGACCTCACCACACTCAGAACAATTCTTAAAACTGGGTTCACCGGTTCTCTTTTTAGGTTTTTCTGACATTATGGAGAAAAACCGCAACAGCAAATACTATAAGCTTTAAAATTCAAAAAACAACAATTTTCTCAGTTGAGGTCGGTTCAGGAACCAATCAGAGAAACCGAGCGGAGCCATGAACCGATAAAATTAGAACCAGGATTAGCGGTTCGGAACCGAAGTTAGCGGTTCTAAAACACACACAAGATTAAAACACACAAAATATAGAATAAATGGGGGGGGGAACAAAATTAACTAGAAATACCACGGTTCATTAACGGTTATTCTGAACTGAGAGGAACCAAGAAAACAATACAAAACTAACTAAATAAACTAACGGTTATTAAAAAAAAACTGATGAGAGGCAGCAAATGAAAATAAAAAAAATCTTATGTATTTGAGAATAATCAAGGCTTCTTTGACTAAATGTTGAGGAGGAAATCTCCAGGCGTCTGGTCTTGACAGGTGGAGAGAGAAATCTGAGAGTTAAAATGTAGGCAATTGATAGGTGCTAGCATTTAAAAAGTGGCTCATGCTAATGATTCCATCATTTGCATAACATTCCATTTCCGGGCAGATCTGACCTTAAAGGTATACTGCAGAAGAGTTAGGAATATTGGAGTATTCCTGGGGTGAGAAGAAAAAATTACTCACCTTAGTAATGTTGTTTCTTCTAATGGAGTCTTGCTATATTATGACATATGCAGTGAGTCCCAACCTTCGAACTGCTCCGGAGGTGAAAGAGTTAACTTTCCATGCCAGGCATGGAACTTTGAGCATGAGCTCGGTTGAAAACTCTGTCTGTTGTTCTTCAAACTCAAACTGTCAGATCTTTACAAGCAAAACTCACTAAGGTTCTGTGTGGAAACTGTAAACCTACACTAGCCAACTGGCTACTAAATATATGAACACATTTTTTGGTCCCAAAACAAAGACTCAAGTCAAGGGATCCAAAAAATGAAAAACTCAACACCCAATCACCCCAAAAAGGAGGGGTGAAAAACAAGGTGGGCATCTACTAAGTGTCAACACTGCACTGCCCACCCACATCCCAAAAGTAGAGGTTCTGAGAGGGGCAGGCAGGGGGGAGGTCATAATATAGCAAGACTCCATTAGAAGAAACAACATTAATAAGGTGAGTAATTTTTTCTTCAAACAACATGAAGTCTTGCTATATTATGACATATGCAGACTACACAGCAGTACCTCCATGGGGGAGGGACAGAACCTACTTAGGGAATAGGCTCTGAAGCACAGCTGTGATAAACCGAGCATCACTCCTAGCCTGGATGTCCAGGGAGTAATGCTTGGTAAAAGTGTGAACTGTTTTCCAGGTAGCTGCTTGACATATCTCTAGGATAGGGATGTCCCTGGCAGCAGCCAGAGATGC
The DNA here is from genome assembly GCA_016271365.2 of Neoceratodus forsteri. Classification (NCBI taxonomy): domain Eukaryota; kingdom Metazoa; phylum Chordata; order Ceratodontiformes; family Ceratodontidae; genus Neoceratodus; species Neoceratodus forsteri. The sequence goes on from CM028138.1 coordinate 430,030,696, forward strand.
AGCTGTACCTCTGGTAGAGTGAGCCCTCGGCCTGAGGGAGGAACCTTACCCAGTTTTTCATAGCAAAATTGGATACAAGAGACAATCCACCTGGCAATGGATCTTTTAGTGGCAGGTTTCCCTTTACCAACCTCACCATAAGTGAGGAACAGTTGGAGGGAGTCAAACCTGTGACCCTTGGTACATTCTATGTAGTAACTAAGGGCTCTTTGACATCTAAACTGTGCAGTCTCCTCTCACCAGAGGAGGAATGGTCAGTGAAGTACACAGGGAGAGACATAGATTGATTAAGGTGGAAGTCTGAAACCACCTTAGGCAAGAACTTTCTGTTAGTCCTGAGGACCACCTTATCTCTATGAAAGGAGATAAAATCAGGCTCCACTGACAATGCTTGTAATTCACTTATGCATCTGGCAGAAGTGATGGCTACCAAAAACACAGTTTTCAAGTCAAGTACTTAAGCTCTGCTGAAGACAAGGGCTCAAGGGGTTGCATAAGCTGGGCAATGCAAAGTATTAAGATCAGGCAGGGGCAGAGTCCCTGTGAATGGGGGTTAGTCGAGCAACCCTTGAAAAACTTGGAGAATACAGGATGAGCTGAAGAGAAGAGGGTTTACCTGCTGATAAGAAAGCAGACACGGCTGCCAGGTGCACTTTTAGGGTAGCTGGTCTCAGCCCCAGGGTATTCAAATGCACCATATAATCCAGGACTGTGGGTAAGTCAGCAGATTCTGGGGAGATATGCTTGTCAGAGCACCATATGGAAAATCTCTTCCATTTGGAATTATAAGTAGCCCTGGTGGAAGGTTTCCTAGAAGCCTTCAAGATATCCAATACACCTTGGGAAAGGTGTAGGTCAGCAAACTCTAACTCTTCAAGAGCCAGGCCTTGAGATTGAGAGATTTGAGGTTCAGGTACCAAACTCTCCCCTGAGCACAGGTTAACAGGTTGTGATTCCTGGGAAGACACAGGGGAAGATGGACTGCTAAGGACATAAGGAGTGGGTACCAGGGCTGTCTGGCCCAATCTGGAGCAATCAGGATCATCTTGCAGGGTTGAGATCTGATTTTGACTAGCACCTTGAACAGAAGAGGGAAGGGGGGGAAAGCATAGAGAAACTTCCCTTCCCAACTGAGAAGGAAGGCATCCAGAGGGACTGAGACCAACACTGGGGGCCTGCAGCAAAAACGGGGAAGTTGGTGATTGTCTGGGGCTGCAAAAAGATCTATCTGAGGGGTGCCCCATCTGGCAAATACTACCTCCAGTACTAGGGGATCCAGTGACCATTCGTGATGGCCCTGGGAAATCCTGCTGAGAGCATCTGGCAGGACATTGTCCTTGCCTGGGAGGTGAACTGCAATAAGGAAGGTGTTCAGAGAGTAAGCCAGAGACCACAACTTCATTGCTTTGGTGCACAAGGCCGTAGACCGAGTGCCCCCTTGCTTGTTGATGTACCACATTGTGGTGGTATTGTCTGTTCTGACCTGAACAACTTTGTTCTGAACAGATTTGGAAAAAACTTGAAGTGCTAGAAAAACTGCTCTGAGTTCCAACAGATTGATGTGGAGCAGAGATTCCTGGGGGTACCACAATCCCTGGGTAGTGAGGTCGCCCATGTGAGCTACCCACCCCAAGAGGGAAGCATCTGTAGTAAGGATTAAGGAGTGAGACTGAGGGGTGAAGGGGACCCCCTGTCTCAGATTGCCCTGGTCCTGCCACCACTGAAGGGCTTGGATCAGGGTTCAAGTCACTGGGATCATTTTGGATAGAGGGTCTCCCCTTTGAGACCAAAAGGCTCTCAAATGGAATTGAATGTCCCTCATCTGAAATCTTGCTCCCTGCACCACTGCTGTAGAAGCAGCCATGTGTCCCCAGGAGCTGCAGAAAATGCCTTGCTGGTCGAGAGACCCGCAGGGTGAAAGAGGAGGCCAGAGAGACCAGGGTCCTTGCTCTTTCCAGAGGAAGGAAGGCTCTGGCCTCTTTTGTGTTCAGTTCTGCACCTATGAAGGTGAGAACCTGGACAGGCTCTAGAACTGACTTTGGAAGATTGAGAAGGACACCTAGAGATGTGAGCAGTTGTTGAGTTACCTGAAGATGTAATTTGACTTGGTCTGGAGACTGGCCTACTATGAGCCAGTCATCCAGGTAAGGAAAGATGGCAATCTTTTGCCTTCTTAAGTGGGCAACTGCTACTGCCAGGCATTTTGTGAATACCCTCGGGGCAGAGGTGAGGCCGAGGGCACTGCTCTGAACTGGTAATGGCCTGAGGGCAGTTCAAATCTGAGGTACTTTCGATGGGAGCTTCTGATAAGAACATAGACGTAGGCATCCTTGAGGTCCAGGGACGCTAGCCAGTCCCCTGGCCTTAGAGAGGGTAAAATAATTCCCAGAGTCACCATTTTGAATTTTGGTTTTAAAAAATGCTTGTTTAGGTATCTGAGATCCAGGATGGGCCGCCATTCTCCTGTCTTTTTTGGGGTAAGGAAGTACCTGGAGTACAATCCTTTGCCCTGGTGTAGGGGTGGAACCCTCTCCACAGCTCTGAGAGCCAGGAGGGTAGAAACTTCTGTCTCTAGGGCAAGTGCCTCTGATGGATTTGCAGGTGGAAAGGACCTGGTTCTCATCTTTGGAAATGTTTTGAAGCTGAGAACCAGTCCCCTGGTTTACTACTTCCAGGACCCACTTGTCTGATGTTAAAGACATCCAGCCCTGACAAAGTAAGTCAGCCTGCCCCTACAGGTAGTGGAGAACGGCCCTGGCCACCCCATCAGGGTGCCTGTTTGACAGAAGCTTTAGGCTGAGGGGTAGAAGCAGGTCTGCTTGTACCCCGTCTGCCTCTCCCTCTAAAGAACCCCCTCTGGGCATAAGCTGAAGAGGAGGCCTGGCCTTGGTAAAACGGCCTATGAAAGGGCCTGCCCCTGCCCCTGGAAGGCTGCCTTTGAGGAGTGGCCTGCCTTTCCTTGGCCTGTGCACTCCTATAGGTGGTCCTATACTCATCCATTTTCTTCATGTAATTCTCTGTCTGCTCTACAAACAGAGAATTACCCACAACAGGAAAATCCATGGCCTTAGTCTGGGTATCCTGTGACAGGCTAGTACATCTGAGCCAAGCCATTCTGCGAAGTGCCACAGATGTAGCCATGACTCTTGATGACACATCATTAGAGTCCACTGCAGCATGGAACTGCACCTTAGATGCCTCAATACCATCAGCAGCCACCTGCTCCAGCTCCTTGGCAAGCTGGCCAGGGACCTGTTTTGCTAGAGCCATAACAGTATCCCATCTGGATTTCTGGTATCTAGCAACATAAACCATATAATTTGCCTGTCTGAGTGCCAAGGATGATGCCATGTACTGTTTCTTTGCCATGGCATCAATCCTCCTGGAGTCCTTGTCAGGGGTGTGTGAAGCCAAGGGAATATTTGCCTTGTCACAGGCTGCAGCCTGCACTACCCCAACATGGCTGCATTGTTGTGTAAGGAACTCCATATTAGAGCTTGACAATGTGTACCTCTTGTCCATTCTTTTATCCACAGGAGGTATAGTGTGAGGAGTTTTTAGAATTTTTACTGTCTGTTTCCCAAAAAATTTATGCAAAGGAATAGACAGTCTCCTAGACTCTGGGATATCAATCATTTCTACATAGTCAGGCTCCTCTTGATCATCCACAGCTTCCTCCATAGGGAGCTGGAGGGTTTCAGCCACTTTTTTATAAAACATAAAATGAGAGGGGGACTCAGAAAGCCTAGGGGAGACACTCCTGAAGGTCTGTCTGGGAGACGTCCGGTTCAATGGGCATCCAGACTTTCAAATCCACATTCACTCTCCTCATCCTCTTCCCCTCCTCCGTTCATAAAATTCCTCTAAATCATATTCTTGAACCGGTGGAACCGATCGAACCGTACGCTTACCTGATGGTGCCAAATCGGTCGGAACCGGAGAAAGCGACTGGACAATTTTAATCGCTTTGGCTATTTCTTCAGCGGTTGAAGAGGAAAATTTTGGCTCCAAACCTGCTGATTTCCTAGTCCTTTTTGCTGGAACTGACTCCTCCGAGTCGGCTCTCCTTTTGCCAGAGGAAGTCTCGCCCTGGTCAGAGGGCACTCCCTCCAGTTCGGTTACAACTGAACCGGGCTGGCCATCCAGGTCAGCGGACTTCTTGGCCTCCCTTTCCCTGAGCCCACCAACTCTCTTATCCAGGGTAGCTGCAGGAAAATATTTGCAAATCTGGCAGTCTGCATTGAGGTGGTCAAACCCCAGACAATAAACACAGCTGGTGTGGGGGTCAGCCTTGGCAAAGGCTTCCCCACAAACACTGCAGTGTTGAAACCCAGTGGGCCCGGTTTTTCTTTTGGGTTTCTCAGACATAATGCCAGCCTAACCAAAATTTGCCCGTTTATGGCAATCCGTCAATAAGACTCTCTTATCGGTTCCTAACCGGTCACTGGTCGAGAAAACCGTAATGAACTGCTTTTTTAGAACTCATAAGAACCGGAACCGCACTCTAAAAGACAGATTAATGTAATTACAACAACCTGATCGGTTCAAACCGAACCGATAATACCGTTTACAAGTTCCACACAGAAAGTAAATGTAAAACCTATCTAATACTTACAATACCACAGACAGAGCTTGAACCGACCGGTTGCGGTTTAAATTCGATTAAAAAACTGAAAAATTAATACTTTAGCCGACAAAATGAACCAAGCAGAAGGAGAAAACTCTGGAGCGACTGTTCAGTGAGGCAGAGTAAAGAATCTGACAGTTTGAGTTTGAAGAACAACAGACAGAGTTTTCAACCGAGCTCGTGCTCAAAGTTCCATGCCTGGCATGGAAAGTTAACTCTTTCACCTCCGGAGCAGTTCGAAGGTTAGGACTCACTGCATATGTCATAATATAGCAAGACTTCATGTTGTTTGAACAAGGGGACACAATTTGAAGATAGAGGGGGACGGCTCAGGGGCAATGTGAGAAGTACTTTTTCAGAGAGGGGGTGGTGGATGCATGGAACCACCTTCCCGAGGAGGTTGTGGGGTCTAAAACTGTGGGAGAATTCAAGAAAGCATGGGACAGACAGAAAAAATGACTCACCATAGTAATGTTGTTTCTTGTAATGGAGTCTTGCTGTATTCTGACTATATGCAGTTAGCCCCAGCACTTGAACTGCTCGAGAGAGGAAAGGGTTAACTTTATGCCAAGGCCTAGAATGTTGAGCTCGAGCTCGGTTTTCAGACCTCTGCCTCAGGTACTCCTCAGTGTAACCGTCAGATTCTTACGAGCACTATGCTAACTAACTAGAAACAGAAATAATTTTTCTAAAATGTTGTGACAAAAGGCAATAAAAGATTTTTAGGGTCCAAAAGATTCAAGTCAAGAACCCCAAAAAGAATTCAAGTAGGTAGTAAAACTTAAAAATAGCAATAAAAAAGACCTCTCCCTAAGGAAAGGTAACTCAGGCACACCCCTGGGGTGCAGCACTGCGCCTGCCCATCCACATCCCAAAAACAACTGGGTTCCAGGAGGGGAGGCAGGTAGGGTGGTCAGAATACAACAAGACTCCATTAGAAGAAACAACATTACTATGGTGAGTAAATTTTTCTTCAAACAACATGAAGTCTTGCTGTATTCTGACCATATGCAGACTACCAAGCAGTACCCCCTAGAAAGAGAGAGTTACAGAACCTATTTTGGAAACATGCTCTGCAGTTCTGCTGTGCCAAACCTAGCATCACTTCTTGACTGGATGTCGAGAGCGTAGTGCTTGGTAAATGTGTGAACAGTTTTCCAGGTGGTTGCTTTACAGATTTCCACTAAAGGTATGTCTCTGGCTGCTGTGACCGAAGCAGCTGTACCTCTGGTGGAGTGAGCCCTCAGGCCTGAGGGTGGCTCCTTCCCCAACTTTGAGTAGCAGAACTGTATAAAAGAGACAATCCGCCTGGCAATAGTTCTCTTAGCGGCAGGTTTACCTTTTCCCACTTCTCCATAAGTGAGAAACAGCTGTGAACAGTCATTTCTATGGGTCTTAGTGCATTCTATATAATAACTACGGGTCATCTTTACATCAAGACTGTGTAGTCTTCTCTCCCCAGAAGAAGAATGGTCACTGAAAAATACAGGCAATGACATAGATTGGTTCAAATGAAAGTCTGATACCACCTTGGAAAGGAACTTTCTATTCGTTCGAAGGACCAACTTATCCCTGTGAAATTAAATGAAATCAGGTTCCGCTGATAAAGCCTGTAACTCACTGATTCTCCTGGCAGAGGTAATGGCTACCAGGAACACAGTTTTCCAAGTCAAGTATTTTAGCTCAGCTGCAGACAATGGTTCAAAGGGAGGCTCCATAAGCTGTGTAATGCAGATATTCAGATCCCAAACAAGAGTAGGGTCCCTAAAAGAAGGATTGATATGAACCAAACCCTTGAAAAATCTCTGGAAAGCTGAATGGGAGGCTAAGGAAGAGCCCTTCCCAGCTGAAAGGGAGGCAGAGATGGCTGCCAAATGCACCTTGAGAGTGGTAGGACTGAGGCCTAAACTGTTAAGATGCACTAAATAGTCCAAAGCAATGGCAATGTGAGCTGAATCTGGCTGAATATGCCTCTGAGAACACCAAAAAAAAATCTATTCCATTTGGAATTGTAGGTTTTCCTAGTGGAAGGTTTTCTACTAGCCTTAAGAATGTCCAGGACAGATTGGGAAAGATGCAGGCCTGCATATTCTAGTTCCTCAAGAGCCAAGCTTTGAGTCTGAGAGTCTGAAGGTTGGGATACAGTATCCTCCCCTGTGAGGAGGTGAGAAGATTGAACTCTCTGGGAAGACAAAGAGGAATTGTCACTGACATTGACAGTAGTAGGGGGTACCAAGGCTGCCTGGCCCAGTCTGGAGCCATTAGAATCACAGTGCAAGGCTGAGATCTGATCTTGACCCAAACTCTGAGTATCAGAGGAAAAGGAGGAAAAGCATACAGAAACCCATTTGTCCAATCCAACAGGAAAGCATCTTGAGGAAAAGACCCCAAAAGAGGGTGTCTGTAGCAGAATAGGGGAAGCTGATGATTGTCCAGGGCTACAAAGAGATATATCTCTGGAGTGCCCCACCTTTTGAAAATGATCTGAAGAATTAGAGGATTCAGGGCCCATTCGTGGTGACCTTGGGAGATCCTGCTGAGAGCATCTGCCAGCACACTGTCCTTCCCTGGGAGATGCACCGCTATCAGGGAAACCTGCAGGGAATAAGCTAGTGACCATATTTTCATGGCTTCGGTGCACAAGGCCGAGGACCGAGTGCTCCCCTGTTTGTTGATGTACCACATGGTTGTGGTGTTGTCTATCCTGATCTGGACCACTTTCCCCTGAATTGTGTTTGAGAATGTCTGAAGTGCTAGAAAGACAGCCCTGAGTTCGAAAAGATTTATGTGCAGGAGAGACTCCTGATAAGACCATGTTCCCTGAGCAGTGAGCTGGTCCAGATGGGCTCCCCATTCCAGCAGGGAAATGTCTCTGGTGAGAATCAATGTTGGGGTCTGACTGAGGAAGGGGACACCTTGCCTCAGATTGTCCTCTTCCTCCAGCCACCACTGGAGAGCCTGAACCAGAGTTTGAGACAGTGGAACTAACTTGGAGAGGGGGTCTTTTTTCTGAGACCAAAAAGATTTTAGATTAAATTGAATATCTCTCATTTGAAAACTTGCCCCTTGTACTACTGCAGTGCAAGCTGCCATGTGGCCTAGCAACTGCAAAAACATGTCTGGCTGGCCAAGACACTAGTGGATGAAAAGAGGAAGCCAGGGTGATGAGGGACTGGACTCTTGAAAGAGGAAAAAAGGCCTTGGCCTGGAGAGTGTCCAGCTCCATCCCTATAAATGGGAGAAGCTGGTCTGGTTCCAGAACAGACTTTTCTAGATTTAGGATTAATCCAAAGGAGTCCAGAAGCTTTTGAGTGACCTCTAGAGCTAACCTGACTTGGTCTGAGGACCGACCCACTATGATCCAGTCATCCAGTTAAGGGAACAGTAAGATACCTTGTCTCCTGAGAAAGGCCACCGCTACTGCTAGACACTTGGGTAACACCCAAGGAGCAGATGTTAGGCCGAAAGGCATTGCTCTGAACTGGTAGTGGCCTGAGGGCAACTCAAACCTGAGGTACTTTCTGTGGGAATGTCTGACGGGTATGTGGAAATAGGCATCCTTGAGATCCAGGGAAGCTAGCCAGTCTTCTGGTCCCAGAGAGGGGAGAATTATTCCCAGAGTCACCATTTTGAACTTTGCCTTTAGTACGTATTTGTTCAGGTATCATAGATCTAGGATGGGTCGCCACTTCCCTGTCTTTTTGGGAGGGGGGGTAAGGAAGTATCTGGAATACAGTCCTTTTCCCCTGTGATTGAGAGGTACCTTCTCTACTGCTCGCAGGAGCAGTAGAGAGGAGACTTCTGCCTCTAAAGCCTTTGTTTCCACAGGACAAGGAGGACTGAAAGACTTTGCTCTCATTTTTGAGGACTTTCTGAAGCTGAGAGCAAGTCTCTGGCTCACTACCTTCAGGACCCATTTGTCTGAGGTAAGAGACCTCCAGACCTGGAAATAGTGAGCCAGCCTGCCCTCTACTGAAACCGGGGAGGCGACCCTGACTGACACATCAGGGTGTCTGTTTGGCAGGGGGCTTGGACTGAGTGGAGGATGGAGTCCTGGTCATCCCCCTTCTGCCTCTTCCCCTAAAGAACCCCCTCTACTGGAAAGAAGAGGGGCCTGGGCTTGGTAAAAAGGCATTTGAGAAGGCCTGCCCCTGTCACAGCCCTAGACTGCAGCCTCTGAGGAGTGACCTGCTTTTCCCTGGCTGCAGCACTCCTGTAGGTGGTCCTGTAGTCATCCATTTTTTTTCATGTAAGCCTCTGTTTGCTCCCCAAACAGAGAGTCACTGGTGACAGGAAAATCCATGGCCTCGGTCTGAGTATCCTGTGATAAACTGGTACACCTGAGCCAAGCAAATCTCCTCATGGAGACAGATGTAGTCATGACCCTAGAATGTACATCATTCGAGTCAACAGCAGCATGAAACTGGACCTTTGATGCCTCAGTACCATCCACAGCCACCTGCTCCAGCTTCTTGGCTAGCTGGGAAGGGGCATTCTTAGCCAGCTCCAGAAATGTATCCCACATAGACTTCTGGTATCTGGCTGTGTATGCCATGTAATTAGATTGCCTGAGCCCCAAAGTGGATGCCAAGTACTGTTTCTTTGCCACGGCATCCACTTTCCTGGAATCCTTATCTGGGGGTGAGATGCCAGGGGAATGTTAGCCTTGTCACAGGCTGCAGCTTGCACTACCCTAACATGGCTGCAATGATTTGTAAGGAATTACATCCCAGGACCTGACAGGGCATACCTCCTGTCCATCTTTTTATCCACAGAAATTATGGATGTTGGAAACTGAAGAATTTTCTGTGTCTGTTTCCCCAGGGATTTATGCAGAGGGAAAGACACCCTTTTGGACTCTGGGACATCCATCATCCCAACATAGTCAGGTTCCTCCTGATCCTGTTCAGCCTCTTCCACTGGAAGCTGAAGAGTATCAGCCACTTTCTCGTAGAACAAGAAATTGGAGGGGGACTCAGAAAGTCTGGGAGGAGACACAGTAGAAGGCCTGTCTGGGGAGATGTCAGGCTCTACTGGCTCATCTAGGCCTTCATAATCCTCTTCTTCTTCTTCGTCATAATCTTCATCTCCTTCCCAATCACCCTCATAAAATGCTTAAGGATCATATTCAGAAGCAGACAAGTCTGACCGCACTGATCGTCTTTGAGTCGGTGTTGGTTCGATTGGAACCGGGCAAAGCGATTGTACAATAGCAATCGCATTAGCTATTTCATCAGCGGTCGGAACATGGGAACCAGGATCCAAACTGGCTGACTTGTTCCTTCTCTTAGATGGAACCAGTTCCATAGAATTGGCTCTCCTTTTGCCCAAGGAGGTATCACCCAGATCAGTGGGCACCCCCTCAGGTTCAGTCAGAACCGAACCGGGCTGGCCATCAGGGTCAGCGTATTTCTCAGCCTCCCTTTCCTTCAGCCTACGTAACTGTTTATCTAAAGTGGCTTTGGGAAAGTTTTTGCAGATTTGGCAGTCCGCTTCGAGGTGGTCAAACCCCAGACAGTAAACAAAGACGAGCAAGCAGGAAAGGGATCTTGGGGTTATCATCTCTGATGACCTCAAGGTAGGGAAACAGTGTGACAAGGCAGCAGTTAAAGCAAATAGGATGCTGAGATGCATAGGCAGGGGCATCACCAGCAGGAAAAGGGAGATCATAATTCCACTATACAAGACACTAGTGAGGCCCCACCTGGAGTACAGTGTACAGTTCTGGAGACCATACCTACGTAAGGACATAGACAGGGTAGAGAAGGTTCAGAGGAGGGCAACAAAGATGGTGCATGGATTGCATCACAAGTCCTATGAAGACAGGTTGAAGGAATTGAACATGTACTCCCTGGAGGAGAGGAGGGAGAGAGGGGATATGATAGAGACATACAAGTATCTTACAGGGAGGAACAGGGTGCAGAAATACACTATTTTTAAGCAAAAAAGATGTTCCAGGACTAGAGGGCATGGGATGAAGTTGGAGGGAGGACGATTCAGAGGAAACGTGAGGAAGAATTTCTTCACAGAACGGGTGGTGGACAAGTGGAACACCCTGCCAGAGGAAGTGGTGGGGGCTGAAACAATCACATGATTTAAGAATGCATGGGATAGACATAAAGGAGTTCTGGAGGTCAGGGGTAAGGGGCAACAGACTTCTAGGAAAACATAAACTGAACTTACAAGCTCAAATGGGCAGACTGGGTGGGCCATAGGCCCTTATCAGCCGACACTGTCTATGTATCTATGTGGGGATCAGCCTTAGCAAAGGACTCCCCACACTCGGTGCAGTGCTGAAACCCAGTGGGACAGGTTTTCTTTTTGGGTTTCTCGGACATGCCTAAAGGAAAAAAGTTACCCTTACCAGCATTTAAGCCAGACAACTACAAACCTATCGGTTCCAACTATGTCATGGGTCGGTTAAAAAAACCCAGGAAATTATCCATTTTTTTAGGATCCGATAGGTATTGGAAACCACAATACAAATCACAGGTAAAAACAAAACAGAATTGCTTCGGTTCCTAACCGGACCGACCGGGAAGAAACCGAACAAAAAACAATTTCTACCACAAAACACTAAACTACCTACTAAACACTTACTGTACCGAGGACAGAGATGCAAATATCGAAAAAGTAAGTAAACGGTTGACAAACTGACCAATTTTTTACTTAAACCAAACGGAACTTGAAGGAGAGAATCTCCAGAGCGACTTCTCAGTTAGGCGGAGTAAAGAATCTGAGGATTACACTGAAGAGTACCTGGGACAGAGGTTTGAAAACCGAGCTCAAGCTCAATGTTCTATGCCTTGGCATAGAGTTAACCCTTTCCTCTCTGGAGCAGTTCAAGTGCTGGGGCTAACTGCATATAGTCAGAATACAGTAAGACTTCATGTTGTTTGAATAAAGCAATTCTTGTGGGGGGTAGGAAGAAATAGGCTGTTGGTTAACTAGAATCTGCAGCTTATCCAGTAGGTAGGGAAATGGGCAGACTAGGTGGGCCAAGCGGTCCTTAGTCTGCCGTCAAAGTCTATGTTTCTATGTTTCAGCACCCCTGCCTTTCTAATTGGCACTTTTTGTCTAACCTCTTATCCAGAGGTGGAACAGTATTAGGAGTTTACAGTAATTTTAGGTAATCTTTTTTGAAGAATTTATTAATAGAAAGAAGAAGCTCTTAGGTGGGTGTTAACCTCATAAGTTCCATGTATTCAACTTCTTCTTCATCCTCAATAACTTCACTTGTGGGAATGTCCAATGCATCCACCATCCTTCTTACAAAGGTAAAATGAGAGGAAAAATCCTCTGATGCCCTTGGAGGAGAGCCAGATTCTTGTTCAGGGGAAAACTCTTGTTCAGTAGGGTCCCCTTCTTCCTCCTCTTCAACATCCAAATACTGTAGTCGGCCTGGTGGTGCTGAGGGTTGAGGCGCTGGATGCCACATGTTGCACTACACTGGGCGACCTGTGTTCGGAGGTCAGCAGGGGAGGGTTGAGGATCGAGCGCCCATTGGGGTGCTCTCCTCCCCTGGGAGGGAGGGTTGGGATAGTCCGGCATGCCAGCGGCCTCTGGTGGAGACTGGGGGGCACTGCAGCATGTAGGGCAGCATGGCCAACGCAAGGCAGGGTTGCCGTGCATCGTTGCGTCGGAGCGGGGGGAGATTAGCACCAGAACAAGGAAAACCATGGTCCATGGGGTAGGCAATGGCACTAGCCCCCATGCCCACAGCCAGGTCCGTCCTATCTGGCCTTTCAGGCTCCTCCGCCCGGGCCCTCCCCTGCAGTCAGAGTCTACGACTAAGTGCGCCCAAAGAGGAGGGGTGACCCCACCCTGGAGGGGTTAAGCTGGGGGTGCCAGCTGTGGGACGAGGGGGAGAAGAGAGGAGGCTCAGACAGGAGGACTTCGGATAGGGCAGGATCCAGCTGGATGCCCAAGAGAGACCCCGTGGACCACGACCAGGAGGGAAATATAATTGAAAAAAAAAAAAAATCCAAATACTCTTCTTGCTCATATATAGAAGACTGAGAAGAAGAGCCAGTCTGTCTGACTGGTGTCTAAGGCAAAGGGGTAGCTGGCCCTTGTAAAGCCTGAATAACATGAAAGGCCTGTGCAATCTCATCTGCACTTGGCATTTTTACTGCAGGCACAGAAGTCCCCAATTGCTTCTCAGCTGGGGGTTCTGTGTGTTTTGTCTTCTTAGATTTTTTAGAGGGGAACCAGAGAGTCAGCCAGTTCAGCAAGCCTCTTTGAAACTGCTTGCATACCCATCTCAGGGATGTCAGTTACAGAAGTTGATATCAAAGTGGTTTCAGCCACAGGAACAGAGGGTGTCAGCTGGTCAGCGCTCAAGGGAGCCTCGGAAACAGACATCTTTCTCTTAAGCCTTTCAAGGCGCTTTTCTACAGTTCTTTCTGGAAAAGTTTTCCAAATGTCACAGTCTGTTTTTAAATGTTCCAAACCCAAGCAGACAACACAAAGAGTGTGCGTGTCTGCTTTGGCAAAAATCTCACCACAATCAGTACATGATTTAAAACCGGGTTCACTGGTTCTTCTTTTCGGTTTTTCAGACATTCTGAGTGAGAAAAAGAAATTTGTCAATAACCACTAAATAAGAAGAATTTTAAAACCTTATTTAGCAGTAGCAGTTGGTTCCTGAACCGAGAAAATGTTTTCAGAACTGAAACAGAACCAGCACTAGAGGTTCGCGAACCGGGTTTAGCAGTTCAAATTTAAAATATAAAAACTTAAATTTAATAAAACTAAAGGGATTCCTTAGTCAGGGAACTCCGAAAACACTAAGCAAAAGCCCCAGTTTCCCACCGGTTATACTAGACCAGGAGAAACCAAGAAAACAAAGAAGTGAACACTAAAAAAACGGTTTAATAAACTAATAACACTTAGCTAAAGGCAGCAAAAGAAAAGAATAAACAAATACTTATGTATTTTTTGAAGTTTTAATGCGTCAGGACTAGATGAGGAGGAGAGAAACTCTGGGCTTCTGGTCTTAACAGACAGTGAAATCTGAGGGTTTAGAACCAAAGCAGTTAGCTCAAAGCAGCATTTGAAAAATAGCACATGCAAAGATTCCATCATTTGCATAGCACTCTATCTCACCAGGCAGCTCAGTCTTAAAGGGACACTGCAGAAGTTATGAATACCAGAGTATTACTGGGGTTAGAACAAAAGGTTCACCGCACTTGGTACAGTGTTGAAACCCAGTGGGACTGGTTCTTTTTTTTTTTAGTTTCTGTGATGTAACAACTAAGAAGAAATTTTTAACACTTATCTACAGTGGACTTTTTAGACCCAGCTAAGAGAAGAGACACTTGGTTAACAGCTGGTTTAGCAGCCAAGGAAAAAAACAAGTAAAACCTCATTTTTTTTAACAAAAAAATCTACCGGACCCTAAAATTACTAAATACAGAGAGGAACTGAAACTTTTACCTCAAAAAAATTAAGAAAAAGTCTTTGGTTTCGTCCCGGTTGTGAAAAACGATCAGAAACTGAAAAACTTACTGGAAAGATGAAAACCTAGTCTAGTCTAACATGTAACTGAGGACAGAGGTTTGAAATTTAAAATAAAATATACAGTGGTTATAAAAAACGACGAAACTTGGATTTCAACCGAAGGAGCTGAGGAGAGATCTCCGAAGTGACTTCACAGGCAGGCGGAGTAAAGAATCTGGCAGTTACATAGAATGTACCAGGACAGTGGTTTGAAAACTGAGCTCAGGCCTATTGAACATTCCACTATTAGCATATAGGCTTTAACTCTTTCATCTCCGGGGCAGTTCAACTGGAAGGGCCAACTGCATTAGTCAGAATACAGTAAGATATCCTGGGGTTTGAAGGACTGCATTTTCTTCTGTGTGATTCTATTTTTACAATTTGCAGAACAGTAAATGGAACTAAAATCCCCTTGAGTTCCAAAAGATTGTTGTTTTTCCAAATTGTCATGTTGTTTAAGGTGATAAAATAACAGTTCATGTTTAATGTTTTTAATTTGGTTGGTAAAATTATGGTTTGTAGTTCTTGCCTGTGTTTGTAGCTTCTGAAGTTGTTCCCTGTTTTTCAAATATTGGTAGTATTCCATATTTCTGCAATGTCTACTGTTATTTTTATGTTTGCTTGCACGCATGTGCAAGAAACATAGTGCCATCATCCGAGTTTTCAGAGGTGTGTCAGCCGTCTTCCAATTCAGTCAGTGTGTTTGCAGGTGCAGTCGCAGTTCTCCAATCAACGCTGCAGCTGTCTATGACAGCAGTTGAAAATGCAGCGCCATACAGTTGAAAGGGAGAGCTCTGCTTCAGTGAGCAGCGCTCCCCCCACACACACATGCACACACGCATAGTTAGGTGCTATCACTCCCCCTCCCTTTTGCACATACTGTATGGCTGTAACGGGTGCCCAATCCCCCCCGCTCGGCTCCAGGCCTCAAACAGTTTTCCAGCTGCCAAGGTAGCCCACCCCTAGCATGGCAAACGCCCCGTAGTCTTCCTTTAAAAAAACAAAAACCTGTAAACAAGAAAACGTTCCTCAGCAGTCTCCCAGCCCACCCGCCGCCCACCACTGCACAGCCTGCCTTCCCCACCCCACATTTCACTCTCCGGAGCTCAACACGACGATCTTCGTGGACCAGGAACACATCTGCATGCTTCAAAGCCGACTGCGAACTGAGGAAATGCCGGTAAGCTGTATAATGCAATAAACAGGGTTTTTTTCAACTTTAATGCATATCTCAGGCATTTTTTGGATTTTTGCACCAAATTTTCAACATGGGGTTTTTGGGATCCCTCCTCATGAATCCTTGAACTGTCATGGTGTTAATCAGGCCCGAAGGGTTATTTTGCAGTCACTGCACGAAACCACCTTTTGGGATCGATTAATGAAATGACAGTGCCAGTGTTCATAAGGTGGGCTCAAAAAGCCTATGTTGCAAATTTGGTGAAAAATTTGAAAAATGACTGTTTTATGAGCACATTATAAGAAGTCCCTACGCATCGTCAGAAGTTCACAAATTTTTTAATATTTGCACTCTGGATTTTCAACATTGCCATTTTACCACACCTACTTATGAGCAGTACAGTTGTCATTTTCACATCTCACCAAAATGTGTTTCCTGCATGTAGCACACAATGGCGCAGTCTGTATGCGTAAATCAATGTATGGGACAATTAAGAAAATCACAGTGACACTGTTCATGAGCAGAGATCTTAAAATGGCTACATTGAAAATTTGGTGAAAAATTCTAAAATGACTGTTTTACGAGCGCATATAAGTAGTTCCTATCAAGACACTTGTAAGTTCGCAAATTTTAATATTTGCATTCCAGATTAACACTGCTATTTTACCATACCTCCTTATGAGCAGTACAGCTGTCATTTTTCACATGACACCCAAAATGTGTTTCCTTGCATGTAGTGCACAATGGCGTAGTCGGTGTGTGCAATCAATGTTTGGGACAGATTAAGAAAATTACAGTGACACTGTTCATGAGCAGAGGTGTTAAAATGGTTATGTTGGTAGTGAAAAAATTCCTAAAATGACTGTTTTAGGGGCTTGCGTCTGCATGGTTCTCGCTTACCTCGCAAGTTTGCTAATTTTTATAGTTGCCAGATTTTCAACATTGCCATTTTATTACACTTCCTTATGAGCAGTACAGCTGCCATTTTTCACATCTTGCCCAAAATGTGTTTCAAGACATGTAGTGCACAATGGTGCAGTCGGTAAAAAGTAAAGCAATGTTTGGGACAGATTAAGAAAATCACAGTTACACTGTTCATGAGCAGAGGTCATAAATGGCTATGTTGAAAATTTGGTGACAAAAGTCCATAAATGACTGTGTTAGTAGTGAGCATTGCACAGTTTCACACACCGTAAGCTCATGACTTTGTAATATTTTCAGTCCAGATTTTCACCAGTGGCATTTTTCCACACTTCCTTATGAACAGTACAGCTATCATTTTTCACAACATGCCCAAAATGTGTTTTCACACTTTCAGCGCAGAAATGCGTGGTCGCTGTGGGAAATCATTGTTCGGGACAGGTAAAGAAAATCACAGTGACACTGTTCATGATCGGAGGTCCCAAAATGCCTGTGTTGACAATCTGCTGTAATAAATCCCAAAACTAATTACATTACGGGTGTGCGTTGCACAGTTTCTATGCATGCTCATGACTTCACCATTTTTTTTTTATATTTTCACTGCAGATTTTCAACATTGCCATTTTTTACACCTCCCCATGAACAGTACAGATGTTATTTTTCACATCATGTTCAGAATGTGTTTTTGCACCTGTGGTGCTAAATGCCGTAGTCGCTGTGCAAAAGCAGCTTCCGGCTAACAAACTGATATTGTCACCGTTCATGAGGTGGGGGGGGTCACAAAAAAACCATGTTGAAAATTTGGAGTGAAAATACCAACAAATGCCTGAGGCATTAGGGTTTCCTACCATAATGCCCCACTCTGTAGAGAATGACAGGCATCAGGGGTGTCACTTCTGGGATTCCTCGCCTGTAATGCTCATACCATTCCACACCCTGCAGCCAGTGAGAGGCATCCGAGGTATGCCTTGGACTCTTCAGCCCCAAAGTTCACCCCATTCTCCTATACTGCACCCATCTCACCGTATTTCCTGATGGAATGGGGCCAAAGACCCCAAGGCACACTGTGACACTTGTCGGTGTCTGCAGGGTAGGGTGTGGTTAAATGGCGTTGCCCTTATGCCTGACGACCCAAAGGTACACCCCAATGCCTGTCAGTCTCTGCAGGATGGTGGTGGGGTTGGCTTCAGTTCAGTACTTCACTGCCATTCCTATTATGCAGCTCTGTAACTCCTGCACTACCAATGCCAATGCCAGCAAGCAAACATTCGGCATTGACAAATGCTTGTTTAAATAGAGTTGTAGCTCCATTTTCGTATCTTCCCACAAGAGGGCAGCATTGTTATACATCTCAAAGGTAGATTTTTTCAGAATTAAGAGATGTCTAATATTCTGTAAGATGGTCTGAATTAAAAGTGAAGAAGAATTTAGCTTCCAAATTCCCGGACCATGAGAAATGATGGGGGTTGAACCTAGGGCTACTTCTAATAATTTATGATCAGAAAATTCTACTTCAGTTAATGAAGTACTAGAAACAGAAAGTGTATCAGATATGAAAAGAAAATCAATTCTTGTGAATAACTTTCCTTTTTGAAAGATGGGATCTGTTTTTTTTTGTTATCAAGTAAGCATCCACTAAAGTAGAGTCAGAAATCATTTTTCGTAAAGCCGACATGTCACAAAATACCTTCTTTGTTTTAGCATGCCTTCCCCTATCTTGAAGGTCCATGCCAGAATTGAAAGCACCCCTACAATAACAAAATGCAATGAAAAAAGATATGAGTGTATTGATTCAAATAAATCTGTTCTCTCAGCTTTAGTTTGGGGTGCATAGATATTAAGGAATCTAAAATGAACATTATTGATTTCAGTATCCAATAATAATGCCCTGCCTAGAAGGAGGTGAAGACGTTCTATTAGTTGGACTTGAATAGTATTTTTGAATAATATCCCCACACCTGCACAAGTATCAGGTCCAGTTGACCAATAGGACAAACCTAAAAACCAAGCCTTTGTTACCACTCCTACTTCTGCAACTGTATGGATACTGGTATCCTGTAACAAGCAAACATCATAGGGGCTAGTCCTCAAAAAGGAAAAAAAACAGCTTGCCTTTTTCTGTGGCTCTTTATGCTATTTACATTAATAGTGCAGACAGAAAAGGGGATTATAGCCAGAGTTGTTTGTTAGGAGATAGCTACTTTACAAACACCCCTTTTTATGTTGATTGCACGCATGCACAAGAAACATGTTGTGTCAGCTTTCTGCACAAGCAGGTTATGGAGGCATGGCACTGTTGTGCCCAATGCCCCCACAGCCTGCAAAGGCTTGTCCCCCATCCCCCAATGCCGTGGCACGCTGCTGCTGACACTAGTTCAGCCAGCGTGTCACAACCTTCAAAAGTAGCCGGCTGCACCCTAGGGTCATTGCAGCTGCCAGCCAACCGCTGCAATGAGTGTGAGCGAATTCGTCATTGCAGGGCGGGATGTGAAACCCCAATATTGTTTGAGAACATGGTGGTGGGCTGCTGCCGTGTTCACAAACAATATAACCCCTCCCCACCATGTTTATTTGCCGACGGGGAGCCCACTCTCGCCGGCATTCTGTAACCCCCACCTGGTGTTGTTCCTGCCGACAGAGTGCTCCAATCCTCTGGCCGGCATAATGATACCTCCTTCCGCTTTATAGCCGAGGGGTGCCAGTCCCCCGGCTCCTGCAGTTCCCTCCCTGTCCCTGTTTGCCAATGGGGTGCTTCAATCCCCGTCGGCTAATGCACCCACCCACCGACGCAGGTGGCACACTGGGAGACCACCCCAGCATGCCAAAACACCTGTTAAACAAGAAAACGGTCCCCTGATATCTTATTTTTTTTCAACCTGTAAAGAAGGAAACAGTCCTCAAGCTCTCCCAGCCCCCCCCCACAACCCGCACCCACCCACTGCGCACCCTGCCTCCCACACCCCCACCCCCATACTTACCTCCTGGAGTCCAGTGCAACGATCTTCGTGGACTGAGAACACGCCTGCACTCTTCAAAGCTCGACCGCAAACTGAGGAAATGCCGTAAGCTATACAATGTAATAAATTGGGTTTTTTCAACTTTAGGGCATATCTCGGGCATTTTTTGGGACTTTTTTCACCAAATTTTCAACATGGGATTTTTGGGACCTCTCCTCATGAATTCTTGAACTGTCATGGTGTTAATCGGCCCCGAAAGGTGGTTTCGCAGTCACTGTGCAGAATCACCCTTTGGGGCCAATTAACGAAACGACAGTGCCAGTGTTCATGAGGTGGGCTCTCAAAATGCCTATGTTGCAAATTTGGTGGGAAAAATCAAAAATGACTGTTTTATTTAGCGCGCGCTAAGCAGTTGACGCACGCCATAACTTCGTGAATTTACAATATTTTCACACCAGATTTTCAGCATTAGCATTTTCTTATACCTCCTTGTGAACAGTATAGCTGTCATTGTTCACATCATGGCTGAAATGTGTTTTTGCAGTTCCGGCGCAGAATAGCATGGTCGCTGTGGGAAATCAGTGTTCAGGACAGATTTAGAAAATGACAGTGACACTGTTCATGGGTAGTGGTCCTAAAATGCCTATGTTGAAAATTTGGTAACGATACTCCATAAAATGACTGTGTTACGAGCGTGCATTGCGCAGTTGACACGCACGCTCGTAGCTTCGCAAATTTATAATATTTTCACTCCAGATTTTCAACATTGCCATTTCCCCAGACCTACTTATGAGCAGTACACCTGTCATTTTTCCTATCCTGGCCGAAATGTGTTTTCGCACATCCAGCGCAGAATAGAGTGGTCACTGTGAGAAATCACTGTCTGGGACAGATCAAGAAAATGACAATGATACTGTTCATGAGCAGAGGTCCTAAAATGCCTATGTTGAAAATTTGGTGATGATAGCCTATCAATTGACTGTGTTACAAGTGTGTGTTACTCACTTTCCATGCACCCTTGTAACTTCGCAGCTTTGTAATATTGTCACATCAGATTTTCAACAGTGCCATTTTTTCACACCTCCTTATAAGCAGTACATCTGTCATTTTTCACATCCTGACCGAAATGTGTTTTCACAGTTCTGGCACAGAATAACGTCGTCACTGTGAGAAGTCAGTGTTTGGGACAGATTAAGAAAATGACAGTGGCACTGTTCATGAGCAGAGGTCCTAAAATCCCTATGCTGAAAATTTGGTGACGAAACTCCATAACATGACTGTGTTACAAGCATGCGTTGAGCTGTCTCCATGCACCCTTGTAACTTCGCAAATGTGTAATACTGTCACACCACATTTTCAACAGTGGCATTTGTTCACAACTCCTTATGAACACTACAGCTGTCATTTTTCACATCCTGGCTAAAATATGCTTTTGCACTCCTGCTGGACAATAGCACGGTCACTCTGGGAAATCAGTGTTTGGGACAGATTAAGATCGACCGAGTGGGGGGGGGGTGACCGAGCTCAACTGAGCTCTGTCGGGACTGCTGCAGATTTTTTTGTGGGCAGACAAATGCCCCAACAGAAGAGCCCACCACAAAAGAGCAGCCTGAAGCACTGGGAGAAACAGAATGGGAGAGCGAGTGAGAGAGGAGGAGTGAGCGAACTCACGGAAGCACTGTCAGGACTGCTGTGGATTTCTTTGTGGGCAGAAAAAGGCATCAATACAGGCAGGGGCCCCGTACAAAAGTGCAGCTTGCCGCACCAGGACAAACAGAATGAGCAATGAGAGAGGGAGACTGAGCGACCTCAACAGAGCTCTGTCGGGACAGCCGCGGATTTCGTTGTGGACAGACAAAGGTGCCAACGCAGCCAGGAGCCCCATACAAAAGCGCAGTCTGCAGCGCCAAGAGAAACAGAATGAGCGAGTGACAGAGCGGTACTAAGCGAAGCTCAATGGAGCTCCACTGTGACTGCTGCAGATTTCTTCGTGGGTAGAAAATGCTGCAACGCAGGCAGGAGCCCAGTACAAAAGGCCAGTTTAGAGCACCGGCAGAAATGGAATGCGATAGTGACAGAGGGGGAGTGATCGAGCTCAGTGGAGCTGTGTCAGGACTGCTTCAGATTTATTTTTGGCCAGAAAAAGCCGCCAATGCAGGCAGGAGCCCAGTACAAAAGGGCAGCCTGCAGCACCAGGAGACACAGAATGAGCGAGTGAGGGAGGGGGAATCAGTGAGCTCAACGGGGCTCTGTTGGGACTGCTGCAGATTTGTTTGTGGGCAGAAAAAGGCAGCAATACATGCAGTGGCCCAGTACAAAAGGGCAGCCTGCAGTGGCAGGAAAATCAGAATGAGCGAGTGAGTGAGCTCAACAGAGCTGTATTGCAACTGCTGCAAATTTCTTTATGGGCATAAGAAGGCCGCAACACAGGCAGGAGCCCAGTGGAAAAGGGCAGCCTGCAGCACCGGCAGAACAGAATGAGCGAGTGAGAGAAGGGGAGTGAGCGAGCTCACAGCAGCTTTGTCGGGACTGCTGCAGATTTCTCTGTGGGCAGAAAAAGGTGCCAGCAGAGGCAGGAGCCCAGTACAAAAGGGCAGCCTGCAGCGCCGGGTGAACCAGACTGACTGAGTGAGACAGGGGGAGTGAGCAACCTCAATGGAGCTCTGTCGGGACAGCTGTGGATTTCTTTGTGGGTACAAAAAGCCACCAATACAGGCAGGAGCGCAGTACAAAAGGGCAGCCTGCAGCGCCAGGAGAAACAGATTGAGCGAGTGAGAGAGGGGGAGTGAGCCACCTCAGTGGAGCTCTGTCGGGACAGCTGCAGACTTCTTCCTCAGCAGAACAAGGTGCCAATGCAGGCAGCATCCCAGTACAAAAGAGCAGCTTGCAGCACCGGGACAAACAGACTGACCCACTGACAGGGCCACTGAGCGAGCTCAACAGACCAACACAATCAACATTTGGCATTGACAAATGCTTGTTCTTCTCTAGGGCGGCTTAGCCCTTTGCCTCCTAGGATACCTAGATTTTTTTCTAAGATCCTGTTTTACTTGAGGAGACATTCTGATTAAAAATGGGAGCCCTGGATTCTGTGTCACTTCCCTCCTGATCACAGATGAGGTCAGGCTGGGAAGACCATAAAGTAGTCTTCAGAGTCAGCATCTGACATTTCAGACGAATTTTGAAAAGCTTCAAACTGGTTTGAAGTTGGGGGGCTGGTTGCTTCTTAGAATGACTGCCATGGGTTACCATACCCCTTTTTTCTTTACCCACAGGTTGGGGAGGAAGGGGGGAGAGTGGCATATTTGACTGGGCAGAAAGAGAGGGTTTTGTTTGGGAAGGGGAGGGGTCCTCCACCACATCAGTAATCTCTTCAGGGGGCAGATCCATTGGCACCTCCTCACCCTGTGGCCTGAGTATTTACTGTCTGTTCTGGAGAGACTGGGTGATGTGGTACTTGACTTGGGCAGATTGAGGCTGAGGGGGTGATGGCAGGACCCCCAGAGGGGCTGTAGGGAAGGACACTCTTTGCACCAAGGCAATTGATAACCTTTGTTCTTCTTCAGCTGAAGAGCCTGGCTAATTGTGAGCTGCCCATTTGCAACTCTGATATGTGTCACCTGAAACATTACATAAATTACATTTCAATTCATTAGTGCAATGGCCACTTGTGTGACCCAATTATTAACACACTGTACATTTCAGTTGGTCACAGATACTACTCAAGTATGCAGTAGACCCACACTTGTAACAGGCTTTGGGTTGTCCAGTGTAAGAGAGGACCCCCTATCCCTGCCCCCCCCCCCAAAAAAATATTAGGAAGGTGATAGAGTCCAGCATCTGAGGAACGTAGCATAACTTTAATCTTCCATCCGCCAGTCCATATATGTTCTGTGTCAATAATAGGTTCTGGTGTTTCAGGACAGTACAGCATTATTTTAGCCAATAAACAAGGTCCATCACACTGACACCCTCATTTCAGAATAGTACAGTTATGGTCTTATAGGTGGGTTTAGTCAAAGGGATGGCTTCAAAAGGAGACCATAAAGGGGTACTTTTCAAACTGTGAGATTTTGTCCAGAATCTTTACAAACCTGTCTGTAGTTTAAAGCTTATGTCAAAAGTAGGTTCCCCTGACATGTGAATGAGAGCATAAATCCCGTTTGCAAAAAATCTTATACAGTCTTTCAGCAGTGTTTTTGCAATGAAAACTCTATCAGGAAAAGACTCCATTCCACCTTTATACAGAAGTCTCACTGCATAATGTCTTTTCGCAGGATACATGGGATTATGGAAAAGAGAAACACAGGGTCAAGGATTAGTCTAATTAATGATTCTTAAGGATGCATTTACAGGTTCAGTACTCCCAGCAACAGCTGAGGTAGAAGTACTTGGATTTGTATATGCTGTGTTAAAATTCTGGTTCATGGCAGCAGAGTTTGAAAGTCCAGACCTTTGCGGTGGGGATGAAGCTGGAGCCACCACAGTACTTAACATGGGGTTCTGAATTAGCTGGAGCTCCATAGATAAAGCCATTGGAGAGGCAGGAGGATCTGTTATATTTAAATTTGATTACAACTCAGTCATACCAGTCATATTTATATTACTGGAGGAAGAAGAAACAGTACCTGAGGGTTGAATATTTGCTGCTGTATCCTAGACTGGATTGAGGACCTGCTGGGGCCGATTATCAGAAGCTTGATCCAAATTCAGCATTTGTACAGGCAAGAGACCCAACAACCAAATGCCAGTCTCTGCGTTCTTCACCCTGCCCACTTTACTCAGGGCTTCTGTGACTGACCATTCGGTATTGTCCGGATGTGACTGAGATTGGGGGCATCTTAGGCCAGATGCTGTAGCACCCGTTTGAGCCATTCCCGGCGTCCCCTCAGTTGCAGAATATCCAGATTGTGCCACTTTATCTGAAGCCTCTGGTCTTGCATCCGCACTGTCAGTGTGCTCGTTTCTCAATGCAGTGCTATCAGTAGTTTGCAAGGTGGCTTCAAAGGGTGCCGCCACTTGTCTTTGATGTCCGGCACTACTTGGGCTTAGGGGAGACTGTTCCGCACATTGATCTTGTTTTTTCGTCATCGGGAGCTGACTTTTGGATTTTAAAAATGCCTCCATGATATCAAGTTTTCAGCACTGGAAACGCCACTCTTCTTCCATAATCAAAACCCTCAGGTGAGCATCTGATGTCATAAAGTCTATGTTTATGTTTGAACAAGGTACCTGCGATGAAGTGGGTACCTCCCTTTGCTTCCCTGCTGATTCTGTCTGGGATCCATTTAGTGCCATGGACTCCTCTAATACATCCTTAAGTTTCTGGGATTCAGTAACCTCTTTGGCATCAAAAAACAGTTTGGTCTCAGTGTGACAAGCGGCAGGGGAGAAGACCTGCTCCCCTGCCTCAGCAGCATCCATCTCCTCCAAAGGATTGCTGCAAGCAGGCATTCTGCCTGCCAGAGGTTCCCCTACAGGTGAGCAAAGGAATTTCCCCAGTGTCCTGGGCAAATTTCCCCCATTCACTAAAAATACCACCAACAGCTTAATTTGGTTCAGTTTCAGCTGGTTAACATCTGTATCCTCCCCTCCCCAGGTCGTCTCTAAAAAAGGGACTTCTAATCTCAGTGGTCCTATCCAGTCAACAAAATTCAATAAATAAATGAATAAATAAATTAGCCCACCTAATGAATGCAGTAGGTGAAAAATTTCAAATCTTCAACAAAAGGTTCATTCATGCCACAGGTATGAAAATACATTTTGGCCAGGATTTGAATAATGACAGCTGTCACATTCATGAGATTCTGTGAAGAAATGGCTATGTTGAAAATTTGGGGTCAAAATATTGAAAATCACCAACGTTACAAGACTGTGTTTATAATCTTCAATGTAGGGTCATAAAACATTGTTGTTTTTTAATATTTGTATGCCAAATTTTCAACATAACCTTCTTATGACCCCACCTCATGAACAATAGTGGGGAAAATGTTCAACTCCTGCCCAAAAGGTGATTTCGAGCAGCGACTGCGAAATCACCTTTTAGGATGTGAAAACACATTTTGACCAGGATTTGAAAAATGGCAGCTGTCACATTCATGAGGTGCTGTAAAGAAATGGCTATGTTGAAAGTTTGGGGTCAAAATATTGAAAATGAGTAAAGTTACGAGCCTGCATTCGTAAATTCGAACATAGGCTCATGACTTTGTTTTTTTAACATTTGTACCCCAAATTTTCAGCATAGTCTTCTTATGGCCACACCTCATGAAAATAGTGGAGAAAATTGTCAACTCCTGCCCAAAAGGTGATTTTGTGCAGCCACTGCGAAATCACCTTCCGGGAAGTGAAAACACATTTTGGCAAGGATTTGAAAAATTACATCTGTCATTCATGAGATGCTATGAAGAAATGGCTATGTTGAAAATTTGGGGTCAAAATATTGGAAATACCAAAGTTACAAGCCTGCATTCAAAAACTTCATTGCAGGCTCATGAGTTTGTTGTTTTTTAATATTTTACACCAAATTTTCAACACAACCTTCTTATGACCCCACCTTATGAACAATAGTGGAGAAAATTTTCAATTCCTGCCTGAAAGGTGATTTCGGCAGTGACCGCAAAATCACCTTTCAGGACAGATTTATCTACTGTTGCTTGCATTGTCCATGAGGTGGTGTCCCAAAAAAGTTGAAAAATTGGGGCACAAATATTGAAAAATGCCCAAGTTGTGTTACTAAGTTCAAAACCCCACTGAAATACATTGAACTGCATACCTGATTTCCTCAGCTCATGATCCAGCATTGAGGAGTGAAGACATCTCTGTGGTCTGGAGAAGATCATGACATCAGACCCCAGCTGGGTTAGTAAGGGCTTGGAGGGGTGAGGGGGTGCTGAGCTGGAGGGTTGGATGGGGGACTAATGGTGCAACAGACAATGATGGATGGTTTTCTGTTTTACTGGGTTTAAATAACAAAACAAAAACTACAACAAAACAATGAGGGACAGTTTTCTATATTTCAGGTGATGACACTGGATGATTGGGCACGCCCAGTGTCAGTGTTACATTGATGGAATGGGGTGGGGGTGCTGAGAGGGAGGGAGGGCGGATCAGGTGGGGGGGACAGTTAAAGGAAAAACAAATAGGAGGGATGACAGTGGGGGACTGGGCACCTCCAGTGTCAGTGTTATGTTTGTCGGGGGGGTGCTCAGAGGGACGGTTGGGTTGGAGGGGAAGCAGTTACAGGGGTGCCAGCTACAGACATTGAGGGATGATTTTTTTATGTTACAGGCACTATATAAATAAAGTTAAAATAAAGAAAGAAATATGAGGTGGTGACACCAGGAGAATTGGGCACCCCAGTGTCCGTGTTATGTTTGGGGGGTGGGCGCTGAGAGGGAGGGTCAGGTGGTGGGACAATTATGGGTGGGGCAGAAACAGACATTGATGGCTGTGTTTTTTTGTTTTTGTTTTTTTAACAATACTAAAGACTGCCAGGCTCCTTTGAAAGCCTCTCAGCTGTTTGCTGACGGCTTCATGCAAATCAAAGGACTGAAGCCCTCTCTGATTAGAGCAGCTTCGGTCCTTTGAAATTCACAAAGTTTAAGCCCACAGAGCAGAGAGTGATGGCAGGACCGCAGCCCATGGTCACTGGTGTAGACTGCAGAGTCCTTGCTTTTGTGAACTGCAATGGGTTTGGCAGTGACACCCCCCGAAATCCCCTATCATTGCCACAAAATGTTGGGTGTGCAAGCGCAGTCAATGTAAAAAATGGGTTTACTTGACAAGTGTTTAAAACAGGGCGATAAGCAATCTGGTTCTCTCTAGGCAGGAACCACATCAAATAAAGTAAAAAAATGCTATATTTGTAATGGAGATTGTGATTTCTGAAAAGCTTTTTTTCACAAATATTGAAGAAATGGAGAAAAAATGATACAGGTCTCTCAAAGTGAGAACCACACTATGCTGCAACCGTTTACATTCCTGGGAACTGATCGGGAACTGGAAAAGAGCAGAAATTTGTGAAAAAATGAATGTAACTATTAATACACCTGAACTAATGCAAGAGTTATTGAGTTGTAACTAAGAAAAACTGCAAACAAACTTTTATAAACAAATGATAAACATTCTGGAGACCAGAAATACTGTACCTGATTTTGGTGCGACTGCTCCCTTTAGTGAAGAAGAAAAAATTACTCACCTTAGTAATTGTGCTTCTTCTAATGGAGTCTTGCTGTATTCTGACCATATGCAGTTAGCCCCAGCGCTTGAACTGCTCCAGAGTTGAAAGAGTTAACTCTATGCTAAGAGCATAGAACGTTGAGCTCGTGCTTGGTTCAGACCTCTGCCTGCTGCACTTTCAAATGTAACCATCAGATTCTTACGAGCCAAGACTAACTAAGTGCACCTATAATGTGGAAATTGTAAAAAAAACACTAGCCATAAGGGCAACCAAATGTTTTGAAATCCCGAAGACTCAAGTTGAGAACCCCAAAACAAAAAACTCAGGTAGTAAACTTAACATAACTTTATAAATAGTAAACAATAGAACCACTATGCACAGCTCTTCCCAAAGGAGAGAGAGCCAATGCACCTCTGGGGTGCAGCACTGTACCGGCCAGACCACTTCCCAAAAACCAGGTTCTGAGAGGGGAGGCGGGGAGGAGGTCAGAATACAGCAAGACCCCATTAGAAGAAACACAGTTACTAAGGGGAGTAATTTTTTTCTTCAAACAACATGAAGTCTTGCTGTATTCTGACAGTATGCAGACTGCCAAGAAGTACTTCCCAGGAGAAGGGTACATAACCTACTTGGGAAATCGGCTCTTCAGCACTGCTTTACCAAACCTAGCATCACTCCTAGCCTGGATGTCCAGAGAGTAATGCTTGGTAAAAGTATGAACTGTTTTCCAGGTGGCTGCTTTGCAGATCTCTAAGAGGGGTATATCTCTGGCCGCAGCCAGAGAAGCAGCTGTACCTCTGGTAGAATGAGCCCTCAGGCCTGAAGGGGGTATTTTGCCTAGCTTGCCATAGCAGAATTGTATACAGGAAACAATCCACATTGCAATAGTTTGTTTGGTAGCAGGTCTACCTTTCCTTACTTCACCATAAGTGAGGAACAGTTGGGAAGAGCCAGATCTAAAATCCTTAGTACGTTCTAAGTAATAACTAAGGGCTCTTTTAACATCCAGGCTATGCAATCTCCTTTCCCCTAAAGAGGAATGATCAGTGAAAAAGACAGGAAGGGAGATGAACTGGTTCAGATGAAAATCTGACACCACTTTGGGTAAGAACCTCCTATTGGTTCGTAGGACCACCTTATCTCTATGGAATTAAATGAAATCAGGCTCCACTGACAGAGCCTGCAGTTCACTGATCCGTCTGGCAGAAGTAATAGCTACCAAAAAGACAGCTTTCCAAGTCAAGTACTTAAGGTCTGCAGAGGCCAATGGCTCAAAGTTTGGTTGCATACGTTGAGCAATGCAAACATTGAGACTCCAAGCAGGAACAGGTTCCTTAAAGGGGGGATTAGTATGAAGTAGCCCCTTTAAAATTTTTACAGAACACAGAGTGAGAAGCTAGAGAAGAAGGCTTCCCCACTGATAAAAATGCAGAGACAGCAGATAGATGCACCTTGAGGGTAGCTGGTCTGAGGGCTATGATATTGAGATGAACCATATAGTCCAGAACTGCAGACAAGTCAACAGAGTCTGGTGATATCTGTTTACTAGAGCACCAAATACCAAACCTTTTCCATTTGGAGTTCTAGGGTTTTCTAGTGGCAGGTTTAAAGAGAAGCCTTGAGGATGTCTAGAACCCCCTGAGACAGATTCAAATTTGCATATTCTAGCTCTTCAAGAGCCAATCTTTGAGATTGAGAGACTGAAGATTGGGATACCAAATTCTCCCCTGAGAGGAAGTTAACAGATTGTGATTTCTGGGGAGAGCCAATGGAAGATGGACTGCCAGAGACAGCAAGAGAGGATACCAAGGCTGCCTGGCCCTGTCTGGAGCAATCAGGATCACTTGGCAAGATTGTGACCTTATCTTGACCAGAACTCTGAACAATAGGGGAAAGGGGGGGAAGGCATACAGAAATGTCCCCGACCAATCCAACAGTAGAGCATCCAGGGGGACTGAGCCCAATACTGGGGGTCTGCAACAGAAAAGAGGAAGCTGGTGATTGTCTGAGGCTGGAAAGAGGTCTATCTGAGGAGTGCCCCATCTTAGAAATATCACTTTTAGCACTAGAGGATCCAGGGACTATTTGTGATGGCTCTGAGAAATCCTGCTCAAGGCATCTGCCAAAACATTGTCCTTCCCTGGAAGGTGGACTGCTACCAGGGATGTCTGTAGAGAATAGGCCAAAGACCAGACTTTCATGGCTTCCGTGCACAAGGCCATCAACTGAGTGCCTCCCTGCTTGTTTATGTACCACATAGTGGTGGTGTTGTCTGTCCTCACCTGAACCACCTTGTTTTGTACTGAATTCATGAAAGCCTGTAAGGCTAAGTATACTGCCCTGAGTTCTAGAAGGTTGATATGGAGAAGAGACTCCTGAGGGGACCACACTCCTTGTGTTGTGAGGGTTCTCAAATGAGCTCCCCATCCCAGGAGAGAAGCATCTGTGGTCGGAACCACAGAATGAGTCTGAAATATGAATGGGACTCCTTGTCTCAGGTTGTCCTGATCCAACCACCACTGGAGGACATGGATCAAGGTCTGAGTCACTGGAATCAGTTTGGTGAGACAGTCTTTTTTCTAGGATCAAAAAGCCCTCAAGTGAAACTGGATGTCCCTCATCTGAAACCTGGCCCCTGGAACCACTGCAGTGGCAGCTGCCATGTGGCCCAGTAGTTGGAGAAAATGTCTTGCAGGGCAAGAAACCAGGAGACGAAATGAGGAAGCTAGGTCTGTAAGGGCCCTTACTCTTGTCAAGGGAAGAAAGGCCTTTGCCTAGATGGTGTCTATCTCCACCCCTATGAAGGTGAGGAGCTGCACTGGTTCAAGAACTGACTTTGGAAGACTGAGGAGGAATCCCAGGGAAGTAAGCACTTGCTGGATAACTTGTAGATTTGACTTGACTTGGTCTGGAGACTGCCCCACAATGAGCCAGTCATCGAGATATGGGAAAATAGAGATGTTCTGCCTTATTAAAAAGGCTACTACTATTGCTAGACATTTTGTAAAGACCCTTGGTGCTGAAGTTAGCCCGAAAGGCATTGCCCTGAATTGATAATGGCCTGAGGACAGTTCGAATCTGAGATCATTTCTGTGGAAGCACCTGATGGAAATGTGAAAGTAGGCATCCTTGAGGTCCAGGGAAGCTAACCAATCCCCTGGCCTTAGAGAGGGGAGAATTATTCCCAGTCACCATTCTGAACTTTGGCTGTAGTAGATGCTTGTTTGTAACAGACTTCCAGGCCTGGAAGTAGTAAGCCAGCCTGCCTCCTACAGGGATTCGTGAGTCAACCCGGGCTGACACCTCAGGGTGTCTGCTTGGCAGGAGTCTTAGGCTGAGAGGTGGACGCAGCCTTGCTCATCCCCCTCCTGCATCTCCCTCTAAAGAACCCCATCAGGGAAAAAGAAGAGGAGGCCTGTGCCTGATAGAAAGGCCTGTGAAAAGGCCTGCCACTGCCCCTAGCCTGCTGCTTCTGAGGAGTTGACTGCCTTTCCTTGGACTGAGCACACCTATAGGTGGTCCTGTACTCATCCATCATTTTCATGTAGTTCTCTGTCTGCTCCCCAAACAGAGAATTACCTTCAACAGGAAAATCCATGGCCTTAGCCTGAGTATCCTGTGAGAGGCTAGTACATCTGAGCCAAGCCATCCTCTGAAGATCCACAGATATAGCCGCGACTCATGATGAAACATCATTGGAATCCACAGCAGCATGAAACTGAACCTTAGATGCCTCTATCCCATCAGCAGCCACCTCCTTCAGCTCCTTGGCTAGCTGGCAGGATGCCTGTTTAGCCAGATCCAAAACAGACTCCCACCTGGACTTTTGGTATCTAGCTGCATAGGCCATGTAATTAGCCTGTCTGAGTCCCAGAGAAGATGCCAGGTACTGCTTCTTAGCCATTGCATCTATCTTCCTGGAGTCCTTATCTGGGGCGGAGGGGGTGAAGGCAAGGGTATGCTGCCTTGTCACAGGCTGCAGCCTGCACTACCCCAGCATGGCTGCAATGCTGGTACAGGAACTCCATAACTGAGCCTGACAGTATGTACCTCCTGTCCATTCGTTTGTCCGCTGAAGGCAATGAATTTGGAGTTTTTAAAAGCTTGTGAGTCTGTTTCCCAAAAGATTTGTGTAAGGGAATAGACAGTCTTTTGGACTCTGGGATGTCCATCATTTCTACAAAATCAGGCTCCTCCCGCACCTCAACAGTTTCATCCACAGGTGCCTGGTATGGAAGTTAACCCTTTCACCTCCGGAGCAGTTCTAATGGTGGGACAAACTGCAATTGTCATAATATAGCAAGACTTCATGTTGTTTGAAGCAGACTACACAGCAGTACCTCCATGGAGGAGGGACAGAACCTACTTAGGAAATAGGCTCTGAAGCACAGCTGTGCCAAACCGAGCATCACTCCTAGCCTGGATGTCGAGGGAGTAATGCTTGGTGAAAGTGTGAACTGTTTTCCAGGTAGCTGCTTGACATATCTCTAGAATAGGGATGTCCCTGGTAGCAGCCAGGGAAGCAGCTATACCACTAGTAGAGTGAGCTCTCAGGCCTGAGGGAGGAACCTTACCCAGCTTTTCATAACAGAATTGGATACAAGAGACAATCCACCTGGCAATGGATCTTTTAGTGGCAGGTTTCCCTTTACCGACCTCACCATAAGCGAGGAACAGTTGGAGGGAGTGAAATTTGTGACCCTTGGTATGCTCAATGTAGTAACTAAGGGCTCTCTTCACATCTAAGCTGTGCAGCCTCCTCTCGCCAGAGGAGGAATGGTCAGTGAAGTACACTGGAAGAGAAATAGATTGATTAAGGTGGAAATCTGAAACCACCTTAGGCAAGAACTTCCTGTTAGTCCTGAGGACCACCTTATCTCTATGAAAGGAGATAAAATCAGGCTCCACTGACAAAGCTTGTAATTCACTTATCGTCTGGCAGAAGTGATGGCTACCAGAAACACAGCCTTCAAGTCAAGTACTTAAGCTCTCTGAAGACAAGGGCTCAAAGGAGGTTGCATAAGCTGAGCAATGCAAACATTAAGATCCCAGGCAGGACAGGGTCCCTGAATGAAGGGTTGGTGTGAAGCAATCCCTTAAAAAACTTGGAGAATACAGGATGAGCTGAAAGAGAAGAGGGTTTACCTGCTGAAATAAAAGCAGATACAGCTGCCAAATGTACTTTTAGGGTAGCTGGTCTCAGCCCCAAGATATTTAAATGGATCATATAATCCAGGACTGTGGGTAAATCAGCAGACTCTGGAGAAATATGCTTCCCAGAGCACCATATGGAAAACCTCTTCCATTTGGAATTATAGGTAGCCCTGGTGGAAGGTTTCCTAGAAGCCTTCAATATATCCATTACACCTTGGGAGAGGTGTAGATCAGCAAACTCTAACTCTTCAAGAGCCAGGCCTTGAGATTGAGAGATTTCAGGTTTGGGTACCAAACCCTCTCCTGAGCACAGGTTAACAGGTTGTGATTCCTGGGAAGACACAGGGGAAGATGGACTGCTAAGGACAGTAGGAGTGGATACCAGGGTTGTCTGGCCCAATCTGGAGCGATCAGGATCATCTTGCAGGATTGAGATCTGATTTTGACTAACACTTTGAACAGGAGAGGGAAGGGGGGAAAAGCATAGAGAAACTTCCGTTCCCAATTGAGAACTAAGGCATCCAGAGGCACTGAGCCCAACACTGGGGGCCTGCAGCAAAAAACAGGAAGTTGGTGATTGTCTGGGGCTGCAAAAAGATCTATCTGTGGGGTGCCCCATCTGGCTAATATTACCTCCAGGACCAGGGGATCCAGTGACCATTCGTGATGGCCCTGGGAAATCCTGCTGAGAGCATCTGCCAGGACATTGTCCTTGCCTGGGAGGTGAACTGCCGTGAAGGGAGGTGTTCAGGAGTAAGCCAGAGACCACAACTTCATGTGCCTGTGCGCAAGGTCAGAGACCGAGTGCCTCCTTGCTTGTTGATGTACCACATTGTGGTGGTGGTGTCTGTTCTGACCTGAACAACTTTGTTCTGAACAGATTTGGAAAAACTTGAAGTGCTAGAAAACTGTTATGAGTTCCAACAGATTGATGTGGAGCAGAGATTCCTGAGGGGACCACAATCCCTGGGTAGTGAGGTCGCCCATATGAGCTCCCCACCCCAAGAGGGTTGCATCTGTAGTAAGGATTAAGAAGTGAGACTGAGAGACAAAGGGAACCCCTTGTCTCAGATTGCTCTGATCCTGCCACCACTGTAGGGCTTGGATCAGGGTTCAGTTACTGGGATCAATTTGGTTAAAGGGTCTTTCCTTTGAGACCAAAAGGCTCTCAAATGGAACTGGATGTCCCTCATTTGAAATCCTGCTCCCTGCACTACTGCTGTAGAAGCAGCCATGTGCCCCAGGAGCTGTAGAAAATGCCTTGCTGGTCGAGAGACCTGCAGGGTGAATGAGGAGGCCAGAGAGACCAGGGTCCTTGCCCTGTCCAAAGGAAGAAATACTCTGGCTTTCTCTGTGTTCAGCTCTGCGTCTATGAAGGTGAGGAGCTGGACAGGCTCTAGAACTGACTTTGAAAGATTCAGAAGGAAACCTAGGGAGGTGAGCAGTTGCTGAGTTATCTGCAGATGTAACTTGACTTGGTCTGGAGACTGGTCTACTATAAGCCAGTCGTCCAGGTAAGGGACAATGGCAATTTTTTGCCTTCTTAGGGAGGCAACTGCTACTGCCAGGCATTTTGTGAATACCCTTGGAGCAGAGGTGAGGCCAAAGGGCATTGCTCTGAACTGGTAATGGCCTGAGGGCAGCTCGAACCTGAGGTACTTTCGATGGGAGCTTCTGATGAGAATATGGAAGTAGGCATCCTTGAGGTCCAGGGACGCTAGCCAGTCCCCTGGCCTTAGAGAGGGTAGAATAATTCCCAGAGTCACCATTTTGAATTTTGGTTTTAAAAGGTGCTTGTTTAAGTATCTGAGATCCAGGATGGGCCGCCATTCTCCTGTCTTTTTTGGGGTAAGGAAGTACCTGGAGTACAATCCTTTGCCCTGAGAGCCAGAAGGAAAGAGACTTCTGCCTCTAGGGCAAGTGCCTCTGGTGGATTTGCAGGTGGAAAGGATCTGGTTCTCATCTTTGGAAATTTTTTGAAGCTGAGAACCAGTCCTGGCTTACTACTTCCAGGACCCACTTGTCTGATGTCAGAGACTTCCAGTCCTGGACAAAGTAAGCCAGCCTGCCCCCTACAGGTAGGTGAGAATCGGCCCTGGCAACCCCATCAGGGTGCCTGCTTGGCAGGAGCTTTAGGCTGAGGGGTGGAAGCAGGCCTGCTTGTACCCCGTCTGCCTCTCCCTCTAAAGAACCCCCTCTGGGCGTAAGCAGAAGAGGAGGTCTAGGCTTGGTAAAAAGACCTATGAAATGGCCTGCCCCTGCCCCTGGAAGGCTGCCTTTGAGGAGTGGCCTGCCTTTCCTTGGCCTGTGCACTCCTATAGGTGTTCCTATACTCATCCATTTTCTTCATGTAATTCTCTGTCTGCTCCTCAAACAGAGAATTACCCACAACAGGAAAATCCATGGCCTTAGTCTGGGTATCCTGTGACAGGCTAGTACATCTGAGCCAAGCCATTCTGCGAAGTGCCACAGATGTAGCCATGACTCTTGATGACACATCATTAGAGTCCACTGCAGCATGGAATTGCACCTTGGATGCCTCAATACCATCAGCAGCCACCTGCTCCAGCTCCTTGGCAAGCTGGCCAGGGACCTGTTTTGCTAGAGCCATAATAGTATCCCATCTGGATTTCTGATATCTAGCAACATAAGCCATACAATTTGCCTGTCTGAGTCCCAAGGATGCTGCCATGTACTGTTTCTTTGCCATGGCATCAATCCTCCTGGAGTCCTTGTCAGGGGGGTGTGAAGCCAAGGGAATATTTGCCTTGTCACAGGCTGCAGCCTGCACTACCCCAACATGGCTGCATTGTTGAGTAAGGAACTCCGTATCAGAGCCTGACAATGTGTACGTCTTGTCCATTCTCTTATCCACAGGAGGTATAGTGTGAGGAGTTTTTAGAATTTTTACTGTCTGTTTCCCAAAAGATTTATGCAAAGGAATAGACAGTCTCCTAGACTCTGGGATATCCATCATTTCTTCATAGTCAGGCTAATCTTGATCATCCACAGCTTCCTCCATAGGGAGCTGGAGGGTTTCAGCCACTTTTTTATAAAACATAAAATGAGAAGGGGACTCAGAAAGCCTAGGAGGAGACACTCCTGAAGGTCTGTCTGGGGAGCTGTCCGGTTCAATGGGCACATCCAGACTTTCAAATCCACATTCACTCCCCTCATACTCCTCTTTCCCCTCCTCCGGTTCATAAAATTCCTCTAAATCGTACTCTTGAACCTGTGGAACCGCCTAACCTGCATGCTTACCTTGGATGGTGCCGGTTCGGCTCCGGAACCAGGAAAGTGACTGACAATTTTAATCACTTTGGCTATTTCTTCAGCGGTTGGAGAGGAAAGTTTTGGCTCCACACCAGCTGATTTCCTAGTCCTTTTTGCTGGAACCGACTCCTCAGAGTCGGCTCTCTTTTTGCCCGAGGAAGTCTCGCCCTGGTCAGAGGGCACTCCCTCCGGTTCGGTTGGAACTGAACCGGGCTGGCCATCCGGTTCAGCAGACTTTTTGGCCTCCCTTTCCCTGAGCCTACTAACTCTCTTTTACAGGGTAGCTGCAGGAAATTTTTTGCAAATCTGGCAGTCTGCATTGAGGTGGTCAAACCCCAGACAATAAACACAGCTGGTGTGGGGGTCAGCCTTGGCAAAGACTTCCCCACAGACACTGCAGTGTTGAAACCCAGTGGGCCCGGCTTTTCTTTTGGGTTTCTCAGACATAATGCCAGCCTAACCAAACTTACCCATTTATGGCAATCCGCCAGGTAAGACCCTCTTATCGGTTCCCAACCGTGTCACGGGTCGTGGAAAAAAAGTAATAAAATCTGTTTTTTTTAGAATCGATAAGAACCGGTAATCACACTCTAAATGACAGATTAATATATTTTAAACAACCTGATTGGTTCAAACCAAACCGATAAACCATTTACAAGTTCCACACAGAATAGAAATTAATGTAAAACCTATCTAGTACTCACAATACCACAGACAGAGTCTGAACCAACCGGTTGCGGTTTAAATTCGATCGAAAACCGAGAAAAACAATACTTTAACCGACAAAATGAACCGAGCAGAAGGAGAAATCTCCAGAGCGACTGTTCAGTGAGGCGGAGTAAAGAATCTAATGGTTTGAGTTTGAATAACAACAGACAGAGTTTCAACCGAGCTCGAGCTCAGCGTTCCATGCCTGGCATGGAAGGTTAACTCTTTCATCTCCGGAGCATTTCGAAGGTTGGGACTCACTGCATATGTCATAATATAGCAAGACTTCATGTTGTTTGAAGCACCAGAATCACCACAGAATCAAAAGAGTGATCGGTTCA
The DNA here is from genome assembly GCA_016271365.2 of Neoceratodus forsteri. Taxonomy (NCBI): domain Eukaryota; kingdom Metazoa; phylum Chordata; order Ceratodontiformes; family Ceratodontidae; genus Neoceratodus; species Neoceratodus forsteri. Next base: position 430,067,534 of record CM028138.1, read on the forward strand.
GCCGAGCCGACTGTAACAATTTTTAAGTTTTACAATTTCCAGAGAATTTACTACAGTCCACTGCCTCTACTACTTACTGTACCACAGAATCTGAACCGAAGAAAAAGTATAACATTTTAGGTTTAAACTGACGATTTTCACTAGCGTGAACAGAAAGCGACAGGAGAAATTCCAGAGCTACTGTTCAGTTAGGTGGAGTTAAGAATCTGATGGTTACGCTTGCAGCAGACAGAGGTTTGAACCGAGCACGAGCTCAACGTTCCATGCTCTTAGTATAGAGTAAACATGCTTTAAGAGAAAATTGTACTCGAATCTGCTGATTGCTGATACCTGTTCCTGCTTTCACTCTACCTAATGACTGATGTCTCTGGCCATACAATAGTATTTCCTCACCTCTATATAACCCTCTTACTGCCTCAGCCTGTCCCTGCTCCCTTGCCCTGCCCATATACAATCTTGCACTGCAGGCATTTCCCTTACACTTACATACACTCGTATAATCTATTTTCATGGCTTGCTCCCCTCTTCCTCATTTATCGACCTTTTCCTTAATGACACCCCCTGCTCTCAAGAGTTATTTCTTCCTTTTGTATTACCCGTTTTTGTTTTTGTGTACCTTGCTCTGTTCATATGATATGTCACCTGATAATTTATTGTCCAAGGTCCTCTCTATTCATTGCATAGGTAGGCACCTATAAACTTATGAATGGTCTACTCTGTATGTCTCTGATATATTGTATCCACTTTAACTCATTGTATGTAGAGCACTTATAAATTGTTATACTGTTAAGTTTCTGCATGTCTGTACTCTCCCACGTCATGCTTGAAAAGAAAAAATTAGTCACCCTAGTAATTATGTTTCTTCTAGTGGAGTCTTGCTGTATTCTGACAATTGCAGTTAGCCCCAGCCTTTAAACTGCCCCGGTGAACAAAGGGTTAACTTTTCTATGCATGGCAGAGAATGTTCATCTCGAGCTCTGTTGAAGCCTCTGCCTGTTGTTATTCAAACTGCAACCCTCAGATCTTTACGAGCACAACTCACTAGGTGTTCTGTGTGGAAACTGTAAAATTTTTAACTAGCCAACTGGCAGAAAAAATAATGTTTTGGGTCCTCAAAGGAAGACTCAAGTCAGGAAACCCAAAACCAAAAAACAAGCAATGAAATAACATTCCACCCAAAGAAAAAAGAAGGTGTAAAAGGGGGGCACCTCTAGGGTGCCAACACTGTGCCTGCCCACCCACATCCCAAAAATCTAGGTTCTGAGAGGGGAGGCGGGGGGGGGAGGTCAGAATACAGCAAGACTCCACTAGAAGAAACATAGTTACTAAAGCGAGTAATTTTTTCTTCAAACAAAATGAAGTCTTGCTGTATTCTGACAATTGCAGACTACTAAGCAATACCTCCATGGAGGAGGGACAGAACCTACTTTGGAAATAGGCTCTGAAATACTGCTGTGCCAAACTGAGCATCACTGCTAGCCTGGATATCCAGAGAGTAATGCTTGGTAAAAGTATATACTGTTTTCCAGGTGGCTGCTTGACAAATTTCTAAAAGACGGATATCCCTGGCAGCAGCCAGGGAAGCAGCTGTACCTCTTGTGGAATGAGTGCTCAGGCCCGAGGGTGGAGTTTTACTCAGTTTTGCATAGCAGAATTGCATACAAGAAACAATCCACCTGGCAATAGATCTCTTGGTGGCAGGTTTGCCCTTCCCAACTTCTCCATAAGTGAGGAACAACTGGAGGGAGTCAAACCTGTGACCCTTGGCACGCTCTATGTAGTAGCTAAAGGCTCTTTTAACATCCAAACTGTGTAGCCTCCTCTCTCCCGAGGAAGAATTATCAGTGAAGAAAACAGGGAGAGATATAGACTGATTGAGGTGGAAATCTGAAACCACTTTAGGCAAGAACTTTCTGTTAGTTCTAAGGACCACTTTATCTCTGTGAAAAGAGATGAAATCAGATTCCACTGACAGGGCTTGCAATTCACTGATACATCTAGCAGAAGTAATGGCTACCAAAAACACAGTTTTACAAGTCAAGTACTTAAGCTCTGCTGAGGACAAAGGCTCAAAAGGGGGTTGCATAAGCTGAGCAATGCAAACATTAAGATCCCAAGCAGGAGTAGGATCCCTAAAGGGGGATTGGTGTGAAGCAATCCCTTGAAAAACTTACAAAATACAGGATGGGATGACAGAGAGGAAGACTTGCCTACTGACAGGAAAGCAGAAACAGCTGCCAAATGTACCTTGAGAGTAGCTGGTCTGAGACCTAGGCCATTGAGATGGACCATATAATCCAGAACCGTAGGCAATTCAGCAGAGTCTGGAGAAATATTCTTCTTAGAACACCAAATGCTGAAACTTTTCCATTTGGAGTTGTAAGTCTTTCTGGTGGAAGGCTTTCGAGAAGCCTTAAGGATATCCAGAACCCCTTGGGAAAGATGCAGAGCTGTATACTCTAACTCTTCAAGAGCCAAGCCTTGAGATTGAGAGACTGAAGATTGAGGTACCAAATCCTCCCCTGAGAGGATGTTAACAGGTTGTAATTCCTGGGTAGAGACAGGGGAAGATGGACTGCTAGGGACAGCAACAAAGGATACCATGGCTGCCTGGCCCAGTCTGAAGCAATCAGAATCACTTCGCATGGTTGTGACCTTATCTTGACTAGCACTTTGAACAGGAGAGGGAAGGGGGGAAAGCATACAGAAATTTCCCTTCCCAGTTCAGAATCAGAGCATCCAGGGGGACTGAGCCCAAGACAGGGGGTCTGCAACAAAAAAGAGGAAGTTGGTGATTGTCTGGGGCTGCAAAAAGATCTGTCTCTGGAGTGCCCCATCTTGAGAAAATCACCTTCAACACCAGAGGATCTAGGACCCATTCGAGATGGCCCTGGGATATTCTGCTCAGTGCATCTGCTAGAACATTGTCCTTTCCTGGAAGGTGAACTGCTATCAGAGAAGTTTGCAGGGAATAAGCCAGGGACCACAACTTCATTGCTTCTGTGCACAAGGCCATAGACCAAGTGCCTCCTTGCTTGTTGATGTACCACGTGGTGGTGGTGTTGTCTGTTCTGACCTGAACCACCTTATTCTGTACTGATCTGGAAAAAGCTTGCAGTGCCAGAAACACTGCCCTGAGTTCCAAGAGACTGATGTGTAGAAGAGATTCCTGAGGTGACCACAGTCCCTGGGTGGTAAGTTCCCCCAAATGAGCTCCCCAGCCTAGCAGGGAAGCATCTGTGGTGAGGACCACTGAATGAGACTGAGTGGCAAATGGAACCCCTTGCCTCAAATTGTCCTGATCCTGCCGCCATTGCAGGGCTTGGATCAGAGTTCGAGTCACTGGAATTAGTTTGGTAAGGGAATCCTTTCTTTGGGACCAAAAAGCTCTTAAGTGGAACTGAATGTCCCTCATTTGGAATCTTGTGCCTTGGACCACTGCTGTAGAAGCTGCCATGTGGCCAAATAGCAGAAGGAAGTGCCTTGCTGGTCAAGACACCTGAAGGCTGAATGAAGAGGCCAGCTCCATGAGAGCCCTTGCCCTGTCCAGGGGAAGGAAGGCTCTTGCTTTTACCGTATACAGCTCTGCCCCTATGAAGGTGAGGAGCTGCACTGGTTCAAGAACTGACTTTGGTAGCTTGAAAAGACATCCTAAAGAAGTGAACACTTGCTGGGTCACTTGCAGGTGTGACTTGACTTGGTCTGGGGACTGGCCCACTATGAGCCAGTCATCCAAATATAGAAAAATGGAAATCTTTTGTCTTCTTAGGAAGGCAATGACTACTGCCAGGCACTTTGTGAAGACCCTTGGGGCTGATGTTAGGCCTAAAGGCATTGCTCTGAACTGATAGTGGCCTGAGGGCAACTTGAACCTGAGGTACTTTCTGTGGGAGCACCTGATGGGAACGTGAAAGTAGGCATCTTTGAGGCCCAGGGAGGCTAGTCAGTCCCCTGGCCTTAGAGAGGAAAGGATAATTCCCAGAGTTACCATCTTGAACTTTGGCTTTAAAAGATGTTTGTTCAGGTATCTTAGGTCCAGGATGGGTCGCCACTCTCCTGTCTTTTTGGGGGTTAAGAAGTACCTGGAGTACAATCCTTTGCCCCTGTGTAGGGTAGGTACTCTCTCTATAGCTCTTTGAACAAGAAGAGAAGAAACCTCTGCCTCTAGTGCAAGGGTTTCTGAGAGATTTGCAGGTGGAAAAGATCTGGCTCTCATCTTGGGAAATTTCTTGAAACTGAGAACCAGTCCCTGGCTTACTACTTCCAGGACCCACTTGTCTGATGTAACAGACATCCAGTCCTGGACAAAATAAGCCAGCCTGCCCCCTACTGGGATAGGAGAATCGACCCAGGCAGACCCATCAGGGTGTCTGCTTGGCAGGGGCTTTAGGCTGAGGGGTGGATGCAGGCCTGCTCATCCCCCTTCTGCCTCTCCCTCAGAAGAACCCCCTCTGTGAGAAGGAAGAAGAGGCCTGTGCTTGGTAAAAAGGAATTTGGAAAGGCCTGCCCCTGCCCCTGGACTGCTGCCTTTGAGGAGTGGCTTGCCTTTCCTTGGCCTGAGCACTCCTGCAAGTGGTCCTGTATTCATCCATCTTCTTCATGTAATTCTCTGTCTACTCTCCAAACAGAGAATTACCGACTACAGGAAAATCCATGGCCTTAGCCTGGTTATCCTGTGAGAGGCTAGTACATCTGAGCCAAGCCATTCTCCGAAGAGCCACAGATGTAGCCATGACTCTTGATGATACATCATTGGAGTCTACAGCAGCATGAAACTGAACTTTTGATGCCTCAATCCCATCTGCAGCCACCTCCTCCAGCTCCTTGGCAAGCTGGGGGGAAGCCTGTTTAGCCAGTGCCAGTACAGTGTCCCGCCTGGACTTCTGGTACCTAGCTGCACAGGCCATATAATTAGACTACCTGAGCCCCAAGGATGATGCCATGTACTGCTTCTTTGCCATGGCATCAATCTTCCTGGAGTCCTTGTCTGGGGGTGTGATGCCAAGGGAATGCCTGCCTTGTCACAGGCAACAGCCTGTACAACCCCAACATGGCTGCATTGCTGATAAAGGAACTCTATATCTGAGCCTGAAAGAGTATACCTCTTGTCCATCCTTCTGTCCACAGGAGGTATGGAATTGGGAGACTTAAGAATTTTTTGTGTCTGTTTCCCAAAAGATTTGTGGAGGGGAATAGACAGTCTACAGGACTCTGGGATGTCCATCATCTCTACATAGTCAGGCTGTTCCTGATCCTCCACTGCCTCCTCCACAGGAAGCTGGAGGGTATCAGCCACCTTTCTGTAAAACATGAAGTGTGAAGGAGACTCAGAAAGCCTAGGAGGAGAAACACCTGAAGGTCTGTCTGGGGAGATGTCCGGGTCAATAGGCAAATCCAGACTTTCGTCATCACCATAATCATCTTCCAACTCTCCTTCCTCCTCAAACTCCAGTTCATAAAATTCTTCCAGGGTATAATCTGGAACCTGGGGGAACCAACCGAACCAAGACCCTGCCAAAAGGTGCCGGATCAGTTGGAACCGATCAAAGCAATTCCACAATACGAATTACTTTGGCTATTTCATCGGCAGTCGGAGTGTGAGATTCTGGATCCGAACCGATCGACTTGTCTTTTCTTTTTCTTTTTGTCAGAAACGATTCCTTGGAATCGGCTCTCCTTTTGCCCGAAGAAGTATCGCCCTGGTCAGAGGGCACTCCTGGTTCGGTTGGAACCGAACCAGGCTGGCCATCCGGGTCAGCAGACTTCTCAGCCTCCCTTTCCCTCAGTCTACCTAATCTGTTTTCCAGGGTAGATTTGGGAAAATTTTTGCAAATTTGGCAGTCTGAATCGAGGTGGTCAAACCCCAGACAATAAACACAGGTGGTGTGGCGATCAGCCTTAACAAAGACCTCCCCACACACACACTACAGTGTTGAAACCCAGTGGGCCCGTTTTTTTCTTGGGTTTCTCAGACATGGCCAACCTAACCAAACTTACCCTTTTTTCGACAACCGCCAGGCAAGACTCACCTATCGGTTCCTGACCGTGTCACGGGTCTTGAAAAAATACATACTAAAACCCATTTTTTTTAGAACCGATATGGACCAGTAACCACACTCTAAAGTAAAGTACAAATTTTACCGTAAAATAATCGGTTCAGCCGAACCGATCCACACTTTTACAAGTTCCACACAGAAAAAAGAACAAATCTATCTAGTACTCATGGTACCACAGACAGAAACTTGAACCGACTATGCGGAAACAACAATTTCAGTAGAAAAAACGACCGAAAACCAACACTTCAACCGACTTTGAACTGAGCAGCAGGAGAAATCTCCGGAGCGATTGTTCAGTGAGGTGGAGTAAAGAATCTGACAGTTGCAGTTCGAATAACAACAGGCAGAGGCTTCAACCGAGCTCGAGATGAACATTCTATGCCATGCATAGAAAAGTTAACCCTTTGTTCTCCGGCGCAGTTTAAAGGCTGGGGCTAACTGCAATTGTCAGAATACAGCAAGACTTCATGTTGTTTGAATAGTCATTTTATGGCTAGTGCACTTACCCGGTTAACAAAAGCTAAACAAATAAAAATAAATAAAATTAAATAAAACTCTTTTATCTCCAGAGCAGTTCAAGTGCTGGGGCTAACTGCATACCATTGGCATCACCATGCTGATTTGGGGGAGGCTACAACCCCCCCTAAATCAAAGTTAAATCCCCCCCAATCATTTCAGTAAAAAAAACAACATAAAAATAAGGCAGCAGCAGCATGAGCCGACAGTTTAGCTTAGCTAAGTAAAATCCACACTTGATTTGATTTTTCCTCCGTTCCCCTTCCCACCCTGTCTCTTCCCACCACACTGACCACTGCAGCATTACCGTCACCGATTTGTTCTCCTCTGATTTTACCTCAGTCTGAACTGCATGCAGATCACGATCTGATTCTGCAGCATGCAGTTCAGACTGAGGTAAAATAAAAACATTGATGTTCACTGTAGCCCGCCCGGATCCAGAACACGCCCGCTGATCCTTCCAGGGTCTTGGAGGAAAGTAAAGAGCTGCTGATCTGCCCGCCCGAAGTCTCGGAGCCTGAGGAGGAACAAGCAGCTAGCACGCCTGTGGAGTCTCAGAGGAGGAATGAAATTGACTCGCTGAGGGTCTCATCTTGGAGCGCTAGCACTGATACGTCGTTTGCTCAACTGTTGGGTTGGGTCAGGTTGGGGTAGACTTCGAGCACCCCACATTTTGCCCTGTCAGATTGACATCTGTGGATGAATGGCTGTTCGCTGGCTGGGCACGGAGAGTGAGACGGTTGACCACCAAGAAGGAGCATCGATGCTGTAGGGTGCGTAAAAGTACAGCCCGGACAGCACTTTCATTTTCAGGGACCGGGGGAGCACACTGGGGTCCGGGATCGGACTGGGAGGGGGCACTGTGTGGGGAGAGGATGGAGCAAGGCAGCAAGCACTGTCTGTGTGAGGATAGGAGAAGGCAGTAGTGTGAGGACAACAAGGAAGGGAGCGGAGGAACGGAAAATGGGGTGGGCATTACGGAGCACTGTCTTCTTGGGACAAGACGGAGCAAGCACTGTCTGTGACTGTGTGAGGACAGGAGGAGGCAGTCAGCAGTGTGAGGACAACAAGGGAAGAGGAATGGAACATGGGGGGGTTATTACGGAGCACGGTCTTTTACTCTGGAACTGGATTGATTCCCAAATGAATCGATGGCCAAGTCAGTTACGTTTAGCCAGTCTTCTATGCAGCAGAGTGTTTATTAAAGCTGCCCTAACCTATAAAAAAATATTAATTTGTTACTGTGATACCAAGAGAAAGGAGTAAAGGACTACTCAGGAACTAAACAAACAAGGGGAAGGGGGCTAACTAACTGCAACTGCAAAGCCTGTCCTGCCTGTCCTGTCCTAGTGTCCTTTCTTACAGTATGACGACGACTACCATTTTAAACGGCATGAAGTGGGGGGGTTAGAGTGAGTACTGGACGGAGGGAGGCGGGTTCTATATCTGTGAGTGACAGGCACCCACCTCATAGTCTTCCTACCAGCACAGCAGCTGCTTGCACAGTGACCCAATCAGTACACAAACACGTGGTGTGCTTTTCCAACACACACATGGTACAGTTAGTAGTCCCACTTGTTGTGTTGAAAAATAGTGACACAGTTGTTGTTGGCATTGGTAGAGTGAGCAGTGCAGCAGAGCAGATTCAGAATTTATATTTTTCCTGGCCTGAAAGAAAGTTGAAGTTCATAAATTGAATACCTACATACTCAGTTCATTAACTGATTGAAAAATCAAAGTTCTCACAGTTGAGCTGACAGTTAAATAATAATGTAGTAAAGTTGTAGTGTTAAGTTATTTTTTTTACTTTCTTTTTTCTGTCTGGGTGAAATGGGGGGTGGGGGATGTGTTTACTTTACTGCTTTTATCTTCTTGTGTTAAATTGAAAAGCCAGTTAGCTAGCAACCTGGGTGCATACAGCATTCACTAAATTACTAACTGCTTATTTTTTTATTTTGAATCGTACGGTTGAACAAGGGGAACCATATCTGTATAAAAAACATTTTTCCAGTAGCATAAAAGCATACTTATTACTACTTCGCATACTGTGAGCCCTGTGTGTTAGGCTCCGTCTATTGTATTAAATAGCAGTTTTCCAGTAGGTTACACTCATTACTTTGCAACTGTGAGCCCTGTGTGTTAGGCTCCGTCTATTGTATTAAATAGCAGTTTTCCAGTAGGTTACTCATTACTTTGCATACTGTAAGCCCTGTGTGTTAGGCTCCATCTATTGTATTAAATAGCAGTTTTCCAGTAGGTTACTCATTACTTCGCAACTATGAGCCCTGTGTGTGAGAAGCCATCTGTTTTATAAAAAAAGCAGTTTTGTAGGTTACTCATTACTTCGCATACTGTTAACCCAGTCTGTGTGTTAGGCTCCATCTATTGTATTAAACAGCAGTTTTCCAGTAGGTTACACTCATTACTTTGCATACTGTGAGCCGTGTGTGTTAGACTAAGTCTGTCACATAAACAGTTTCATCCCTGTGTGCCAGACCCAATAAAAGGGCATTTTTCTTATAATTTACTTAGTTCTTGTCACACGCTCATCAGCCTTGTTAAAAGTGAGTATCCGTGACTTCTTCCGTCCAAAATCAAAAAATCAGAATAAAGAAAGTAACTTCCTGGACCCCAGTGATGCTCAACAGCTGCAACCAGAGCAGCCATTAAGAAATGAAGTGGAAGTTCCAGTACCAGAAGATGTAGCAAACACATCATTATCTCCCGGAACATCTCGTGATGCACTTGAATCAGTAGCAAGATTTACGTCTGCTGTTACTGTTGTACCCAGTGATCTGGGAACCAAAGAAGCTGGTCCTATGCAGCCAAAGCTGTCTAGTTTTCCACAAAGAGATTTTGGAAAGCAGAAGCATTCATTTTCAAGCAGCTGGTATGCATCATTTAAATGGCTTGAATATAATGCAAGCAATGATGTCATGTTTTGCTTTGCCTGCAGAATGTTTTCAAGTTGCACAGGTCGAGTGGACACTGCTTTCGCGTCCAGAGGGTTTAACAACTGGATGAAGGCAATAGAGCAGATGAGAGAACACCAACAACTAACAACACATACAGGAGCAATGGAGGCCTGGTCTACTTATGTGACATCTAAAGAATGAGGCAATATTATATAGCTAATGGATTCAACAATGATTGCAGATATTAAAAAGCGCAGGGACTACCTGAGAAGAATAGTTGAGATTGTTTTGTTGTTTGGCAGACAGGGAACTGCCTTTCAAGGCCGTAGGGAATGTGAAGGGAGCTCAAGCAGGGGTAACTTTTTAGAGACTTTTGATCTTCTAAAAAAGTTTGATCCTGAATTGCAAAATTTGCAGATTCACATGCCAAGAAATGCCACCTATCTCTCACCTCTCAGTCAAAATCAGATAATAGAATGTTGTGCAAAATTAATAAGTGAGAAAATTTTAAATGAGGTAAAAGAAGCAAAGTATTTTGCAATACTTGCTGATGAATCGAGAGATGTTGCTTGCAGAGAACAAATGAGTATTTGCCTTCGTTATGTTCACCATGGTTCCCCTGTAGAGACATTTTTGTGCTTCTATCAAGTAACAGCATTAGATGCCCAGAGTCTGACAAATGAAGTGTGTTCAAAGCTGACTAACTGGGACCTCCATGAGAATTCTGTGACTTGCGTAGCTCAAACTTATGATGGTGCATCTGTTATGAGCGGCAACTTAAATGGAGTCCAGGAACTATTTTGTCATAAGCATCATATGCTACATATGTTCATTGCTATGTGCATATTCTGAATCTGGTCCTTGTAGATGCCTGTTCATCACTTCTTCCTGTACGGAAATTCTTTGACATGCTTCAAGAGATACACACGTTCTTTTCCAAATCTGTCCTGACTCACCAGAGGTTCTTAAATGTTCAAAAGGAGCTTGGGTTGACTAGAATTCTTGAGATACCAGAGTTAAGTTCTACCAGGTGGGCTTGTCAAAAGCGAGCAACAAAGGCAGTAATAGAAACTTATCCGGATCTTCTAAAATATCTTTCAGATGTGAAGAAGGAGACACTGCAAAGGCCAGAGGTCTCCACAGCAAGCTTCTAGAATTAAACAATATCTTTCTCCTTAAAATGTTTGACAAACTACTGTCAGTGGCTGATGGAACAAATAACTTACTTCAGACTCAGGCTTTGGACTTCGGATGTGCAGTGACTGCTGTATCTGCTCCGAGAGACACAATTGTACAATTTTGTACTGAAGAGAGATTTCTAGTTCTCTACAGGGAAGCTGAAAATACGGCAGAAAAATATGGGACACATACACCCGAAAACACTCCGAGTCCACAGAGGCAAAGGAAGCTACCTCGTACTTGGGAGCACTTTGTTCCAACTTCACGAACTGGAACTGAACAAAGTACATCAGCATCACATGAAACAAGAACTGCTGTGCATTTGAGAATCACTGTTTTTTACCCTGTGATTGACAAAATGATTGGAGAGACTGACAGAAGGTTTTCCAAGCATAACCAAACACTGATGGTTGCTATCAATGCTCTCAGACCACAGTCTAACACATTTTTGGACCAGGACAAACTGAGGCTACTTGGAGAGATGTATGACTGTCCAGTTCTGGAAGAGGAACTAGTAGTAGCAAGAAACTTCATTTGTCAGCTGCCAGAAAATGAACGTCCACACGATATGACCAATCTTTATAATGTGCTTCCAGAAGAAAAAATTACTCACCTTAGTAATTGCTTTTCTTCTCATGGAGTCTTGCTATATTATGACTATATGCAGTCAGCCACTGCAGCTGAACTGCCCCGGAGAGGAAAGAGTTAACTCCAGAGAGTCTGGAGTTCCACAGCACGAGGGCGCTATACCAAAGCTCTATCTGTCCAGTTTCAAATGAAACTGTCAGAATCTTTACGGTTAACACTAAGCAACAAGTCTGTGTGGAAAGCTCTACACTAGCCAAGTGGCTACCTACTAGTAGGAATAACAACAATATAAACAACAATATAAACAGCAATAATAATAATAACAATGAATAATAGTATTATTAGTTTCTCCCTAACAAGCACTATTAGACCCCCTTCCCCAAGACTCAAGTCCAGGAAGGGGCCAACATATTACTTAAAACAGAAATACCTAATTCCCAAACCCTAAATAAAGGGGTGAAGGAAGAACTAAATGGCATGACACGGTGCTTGCACTAATTTGCCACCCTACCCAAGTAGAAGTTCTGAGAGGGGCAGGAGGAGGGTGACAGATTATAGCAAGACTCCATGAGAAGAAAGCAATTACTAAGGTGAGTAATTTTTTCTTCAAACACCATGAAGTCTTGCTATATTATGACTATATGCAGATTACACAGCAGTACCTCCATGGAGGAGGTCAGAACCTACTTAGGAAATAGGCTCTGAAGCACAGCTGTGCCAAAATGAGCATCTCTCCTGGACTGAATATCCAGGGAATAATGCTTGGTAAAAGTGTGAACTGTTTTCCAAGTAGCAGCTTGACAGATTTCCAGAATGGAATATCTCTAGCAGCCGCTAGAGATGCAGCTATACCCTGGTGGAGTGAGCCCTCAGTCCTGAGGGGGGGTTCTCTACCTAGTTTTTGATAACAAAATTGGATACAAGAGACAATCCACCTTGCAATTGTCCTCTTAGTGGCAGGTTTCCCTTTGCCAACCTCGCCATAGGTAAGGAAGAGTTGGAGGGATTCGAACCTGTGACCCTTGGTGTATTCCAAATAGTAGCTTAAGGCTCTTTTGACATCCAAGCTGTGCAGACTCCTCTCACCTGAGGAAGAATGCTCAGTGAAAAATACTGGAAGAGAGATGGATTGGTTCAGGTGGAAATCTGAAACCACTTTAGGCAAAACCTTTCTGTTAGTCCTGAGGACTACTTTATCTCTGGAAAGAGATAAAATCTTCTTCCACGACAGGGCCTGTAGTTCACTTATGCATCTGGCAGAAGTGATAGCCACTAGGAAAACAGTTTTCCAAGTCAGAAACTTGAGCTTTGCTGAGGACAGAGGCTCAAGGGAGTTGCATTAACTGAGCAATGCAAACATTCAGGTCCCAAGCCGGAGCTGGTTCTCAAAGGAGGGTTGGTGAAGTAACCCTTAAAAAACTTGGAATGCTACAGGGTGAGAAGAAAAGGAAGCAGGCTTCCTGCTGACAGAAAAGCAGAGACAGCTGCCAGATGAACCTTTAAGGTAGCTGGCCTAAGGCCTAAGGAATTTAAATGGACCAAATAGTCCAGTAAATGGGCAGATCAGCAGATTCTGGGATAATCTGCTTCTCAGAGCACCAGATGGAAAACCTTTTCCACTTAGAATTGTAAGTGGCTCTAGTGGAAGGCTTCCTTCAAGCCTTTAAATATCCAAAACACCTTGAGAAAGGTGTAAGTCAGCAATTCTAACTCCTCAAGAGCCATGCCTTGAGATGGAGGATTTGAGGTCCGGATACCACACTCTCCCTGTGCACAGGCCAGTAAGTCGTGGACTCTGGGCAAGCTCTAGGGCAGGGTGGACTGTCAGGACAGAAGCAGGGTACCAGGGCTGTCTGGCTCAATCTGGAGCAATCAGAACTGGCCTTGCAGGGCTGAGATCTGATTTTACTAGTACCCTGAAAAGAAGGGGAAAGGGGGAAAGGCATACAGGAACTTCCTTTCCAATCCAACTGAAAGGCGCCCAGGGGACTGATCCCAGCACTGGAGGTCTGCAACAAAACAGAGGAAGTTGGTGGTTGTCTGGGGCTGCGAAAAGATCTATCTGAGGGTGCCCATCTGGCAAAGACTGACCCCAGCACCTGAGGATTCAGAGCCCATTCGTGATGGCCCTGAGAAATCCTGCTGAGGGCATCCGCCAGGACATTGTCCTTCCCTGGAAGGTGAACTGCTATCAGGGAGGTGTTCAGGGAGTAAGCCAGAGACCACAACTTCATTGCTTCGGTGCACAAGGCTGATGACCGAGTGCCCCCTTGCTTGTTGATGTACCACATTGTTGTGGTGTTGTCTGTCCTGACTTGAACTACTTTGTTCTGGACAGAAGCTGAAAATGCCTGAAGAGCTAAAAGGACAGCTCTGAGTTCCAAAAGATTGATGTGGAGCAGAGATTCTGGGAGACCACACTCCTGAGTGGACAGGTCGCCTGAGTGAGCTCCCCCACCCTAACAGGGAAGCATCCGTGGTGAGGGTGAGGGAGTGGGAAACAGGAATGAAAGGAACCCCTTGTTTTAGATTGCTTTGATCCTGCCACCAGTGTAAGGCCAGGATCAGGGTTTGGGTCACTGGAACCAATTTGGAAAGGGGGTCCCTCCTTTGAGACCAATAGGCCCTCAAATGGAACTGAATGTCCCTCATCTGGAATCTTGCTCCTTGCACTACAGCTGTGGAAGCAGCCATGTGCCCTAGGAGTTGCAGAAAATGCCTTGCTGGTCGAGAGACCCGCAGGGTAAAGGAGGATGCCAGGGCAATGAGTCTATCTACCCTTTCCGAGGGGAGAAATGCCCTGGCTAACTTTGTGTTCAATTCTGCACCTATGAAAGTTAGTACCTGAACTGGTTCAAGAACTGACTTTGGTAAATTCAGCAGGAATCCCAGGGAAGTGAGAAGCTGCTGGGTGACTTGCAAGTGGGATTTTACCTGATCTGGGGACTGACCCACTATGAGCCAGTCGTCCAGGTAGGGAAACACAGCAATCCCTTGCCTCTTAAATGAGCCACTACCACAGCTAGACATTTCGTGAATACCCTTGGCACAGAGGTAAGGCCGAAGGGCATTGCCCTGAACTGGTAGTGGCCTGAGGGTAGTTTGAACCTGAGGTACTTTCGGTGAGAAGGCCTGATCAGAACATGAAAATAGGCATCCTTGAGGTCCAGGGAAGCTAACCAGTCCCCTGGCCTCAGGGAGGGCAAAATCATTGTCAGAGTTAACATTTTGAACTTTGGTTTCAAAAGACGCTTGTTCAGGTACCTTAAATCTAAAATGGGCCGCCATTCTCCTGTCTTTTTTGGGGTAAGAAAGTATCTTGAGTACAGCCCCTTGCCCTGATGGCAAGGAGGGACCCTTTCTACTGCTTTGCAGTCCAAAAGAGAAGAAACATCTGCTTCCAAAGCAAGGGCTTCTGAAGGATTTGCAGTGGAAAATGTCTGGCTCTCATCTCATGGAAACTGTTTGAAGCTGAGAACTAGACCCTGGTTTATTACCTCCAGAACCCACCTGTCCGAGTTAGGGACACCCAGTTCTGGCTGAAATAAACCAACCTGCCCCCATTGGTACAGGAGACCGGCCCTGGGCACCCCATCAGGGTGCCTACTTGGCAGTAGCCTTAGGCTGAGGGAGGGGACGGTTTACTTGTGCCCTGGCTACCTCTGCTCTAAAGAAACCCTCTGTGCAAATGCAGAGGAGGCCTGAATTGGTAAAAGGCCTGTGGAAAGGCCTGCCCTACCTCTGGGAGCGTGCCTCTGTGGAGTGGCATGCCTCTCCTTAGCCTGGGCACTTTTGTAGGTAGTTCTGTATTCATCCATCTTTTCATATAGTTTTCTGTTTGTTCCCCAAACAGAGAATTACCCACAACAGGAAAATCCATAGCCTTTGACTGAGTATCTTGGGACAGATTAGTGCATCTGAGCCATGCCAACCTCACGGAAAGCTACAGAAGTGGCCATGACCCTAGAGGAAACATCATTAACATCAACAGCAGTATGAAATTGAACTTTAGAGGCTTCAATGGCATCAGCAGCCACCTGTTCAACTCACTAGCCAGCTGGCCATGGGCCTGCTTGGCTAACTGCAATACTGTGTCCCACCTAGATTTCTGATATCTAGCCACATAAGCCATATAATTTGCCTGCCTGAGTCCCAAAGAAGCTGCCATATACTGTTTTTTTCATGGCATCAATCTTCCTGGAATCCTTATCAGGAGGATGTGAGGCCAGAGGAATATTAGCCTTGTCACAGGCTGCAGCTTGTACCACACCTACATGACTACACTGCTCAGTGAGGAAGTCTGTATCAGAGCCTGACAAGGTATATCTTCTGTCCATTTTTTTATCTACAGGAGGGACAGAATGAGGATTTTTTTAAATCTGTGTTGTTTGCTTCCTAAATGACTTATGCAAAGGAATAGACAACCTCCTAGACTCTGGTATATCCATCATTTCTACATAATCAGGCTCCTCTTGCTCCTCCACAGCTTCCTATAAAGGAAGCTGGAGGGTTTCTGCAACCTTTTTGTAAAACATAAAATGAGAAGGGGACTCAGACAGAATAGGAGGAGATTCTAAAGGTCTGTCTGGAGAAATGTCCGGTTCAATGGGCACGCCCAGACCCTCCCAGCCACACATGTAATGATCAAATTCGTCCTCCTCTCCTGTGGTTCATAAAATTCCTCAACATCATACTCTGAACCACTGGCACTGAACGAACCAACCTTTTACCAACTGTAGGTGGTCCGCAGGACCCTGAGACAGTGACTGGACAATCTGTATGGCTTTAGCTATTTCTGCAGCAGTTGGAGAGACAATTTTGGACTCCAAACCTACTGATTTCTTTGTCTTTTCACTGAGACTGGTTCCCTGAACCAGCCTTCCTTTGCCCGAGAAGTCTCGCCCTGGTCAGAGGGCACCCTCTGGTCCAGTGGGCACTGGACCGGCTGGCCATCCGGGTCAGCGGACTTCTTGGCCTCTCGTTCCCTGAGCCAGCCCAATCTCTTTTCCAGGGTGGCTGCAGGGAAATTTTTACACACCTGGCAGTCTGACAGGAGGTGGTCAGCCCCCAGACAATAAACACAAGTGGTGTGTGGGTCAGCCTTGGCAAAGGCTTCCCCACAGACATCACAGTGTTGAAACCCAGTGGGCCCGGTTTTTCTTTTGGGTTTCTCAGACATAATGCCAGCCTAACCAAAAACTTGCCCTTTTGATGGCAGTGCCAGGCAAGACACCCTTATCGGTTCCTAACCGTGTCACGGGTATTTGAAAAACCTATTTTAAAAGCAAGGTTTTTAGAACCGATAAGAACCGAACCGCGACTCTAAAAGCCCAACCACACTTTAAAACGTTAAATTAAGTAAACCAATCGGTTCAAAACCGAACCGATAATTGAATTTCCACACAGACTTTAAATTTTCTACTTACGGTTTACAGATAGAGCTTTTAACCGAAATGCGGTAAAATAAATATTTTTGCCGGTTCAAATGAACTAAATACTCGCTGAACCGAGAAATGAACCGATGTGAAGGAGCTGATCTCCGGAGCGACTGTTCAGTGAAGCGGAGTAAAGAATCTGACAGTTTCATTTGAAACTGGCCAGATAGAGCTCTGGTATAGCGCCCTCTCGCTGTGGAACTCCAGACTCTCTGGAGTTAACTCTTTCCTCTCCGGGGCAGTTCAGCTGCAGTGGCTACCTGCATATAGTCATAATATAGCAAGACTTCATGGTGTTTGAAATTATGTATCCGACGCTGCATAAATCAATGCAGATTGCTTTAACAATCCCAGTTACCACATGTGTGTGTGAGCACTCCTTTAGTTCCATGAGTCGCATTAATACATATCTGAGAAACAAGACGGAAAATGACAGATTGAGTTCACTTGGAATTCTCAACATTCAGACCGAAGAAAGCAGACAACTTGACACTGATGATGTGATTGACGAATTTGCATCCATGACAATCAGAAAGGTTGAGCTACTTCTCCAAAATCAGCAATGATAATAAAATAGTAAAACCTGTATGACACTGATATTTGGTGTGTCTGACTGTTCTGGTCTCTTATTTGCTCTGGGGTCCTCCTGCAACCTTCCCAGCAGATCTGCTGGGATAATGGTGTGTCTGGCTGTTCTGGTCTCTTATTTGCTCTGGGGTCCTCCTGCAACCTTCCCAGCAGATCTGCTGGGATAATGGTGTGTCTGGCTGTTCTGGTCTCTTATTTGCTCTGGGGTCCTCCTACAACCTTCCCAGCAGATCTGCTGGGATAATTGTGTCTCTGGCTGTTCTGGTCTCTTATTTGCTCTGGGGTCCTCCTGTAACCTGTCCTCAGTGGACCAGTAACCACATTTTTCCACATGTACCATATTAAATATATGGCTGATAACTAGGCTTCTCAAACATATTTTTCACCACTAAACTGCATAAAAAGCCACCATTTGAAGGTGAAATTTCAAAATACTCCTGGACCCCCCCCTAGCTTTGTTAGGATTTTGACTAAGGGGCATTAGCACCCCCCCCAACTTTGCACCCCTGGTGATACCCCTGCTGCATACTGTCAGAATACAGCAAGACTTCATGTTGTTTGAAACAAATTTGATGCTAGGGCTAGAGTGGGAGTGTGACCACAGTGCAGAGTTCTAAATTCTCTAATTTGCATAAGGAGTTCATGGATATGATGGGGCTAGCCCCCACAAGGAGACTACTAGTCCCTATATACAAGTCACTCCAAAATGCTACATCAAAAATCATGTCAGCACCCAATCCAGCTGCTGGCATTGCTACAAAAGTCATAAAGAAGCATCAGGTAGACAAACAGGGGGTGGAATACCCATATGCCCACCTTGATCATGAAGGAGTAGCACAGGCAGCTGCTTGTGAGAAGGCTGGGGTGCCTCTCTCCACACAGCTTCCTGAGAAGGATTCCAGAAAATAATACTATGGACAAAAAAGTGTACACAACAGCTTCCCTGCTCCTGAGGAAGGCAGCTTACTTGGCATGCACAGCCCAGTACCAGAAAGCACTGAGTGATAAGGTAAATACTAAAGAGGCACAGGACCTGGCTGCCACAACATACAAATACTAGTTCCACAGGGCTGTAGACTCTAAAGGCTCTGTTTAACCAGTGGGAACTCATGTAGTAGCACTGAGGAGGTTTGCCTGGCTAAGGGCTACCATCATTACCACAAAACACTCAGGCTAAAGCCACTGATTTCCCCTTTGAGCGAAATTCCCTACTTGGTGGCAAAACAGAGACATACATGAAAAAAGTGGATGAATACAAGTCCATCCTGTAAGACTTATGGAAAGGGAGGCAGGGGCAAGGGGTTAGTTTCTAAGACTCTATGCCCCCTAACAGTACCAACCTTAAATAGATTACTGTAGGGAGAGAGGCAGGAGGGGCTCCTAGTGTACTGCTGCACCAGCCCCAAGCCACACCCAAAACAAAACCGCTGACAGTTCTGACCAGGTCACAAGTAAACATTGTCAGAGGAGGGAGGCTGACCCACTGCTTTCAGGAATGGGTAAAACTTACCAAGAACAAGTCGGCCCTGGAAGTAGTGGGTCAGGCATCGTCCCTGAAATTCAAAAGGTTCCCAAAACTGCAGAGATCAAAAACCTTTCCAGCTCATTCACCAATGGAAAGAATTCTGCTGTAACTGGAAGTAAAGAAACTGTTGCAAGCCAAAACAAGCAGAAATGGTCCCAACCTCACAGTGGACAACAGCCTGTTTTCAAGATACTTCTTGATCTGCAAGAAAAATGGGAAGTGGTGTTCATTTTAGATCTAGGATAACTGAACAAACATATAAAAAAAGTTCAAGATGGTAACAATGGGTACAGGGATTCTAGCCTTACAGTCAGGAAATTGGTTGGGGTCATTGGATCTGAAAGATGCCTATTTCCATATTCCTGTCAGGCTCAGACATAGAAGGTATCTTGGGTTCAGGCTAGCAAACTGCCAATACCAGTTTGTAGCCATTCCCTTCTGCATCACCTCAGCACCAAGGGTATTCACATAGTGCCTAGCCATCTTGGCAGTGCACTTGAGAACGCAAAGGGTGGTATTTTTGCCCTACCTAGATGACTGGCTAGTCTAAAGAGAAACAGAGAAAGAGGTAAGGTGCTCCACATGAAAAGTAAAGAGCACCCTACAGAGACTGGTATTCCTGATAAATCTGCAGAAGTCTCAGACAGAACCAGTTTAGGTGCCAGACTGCATAGATGCAGAGCTGGACACCCTGCAGGGAAAGGCTTTCCTTCCACAGGAAAGGGTATCAAATCTGATTGACAGTGCAGAATCCCTCATACTGGGCCACCCAAGGTCTGCAAGGGATTTTCAGCAGTCACTGGGCCACGTGGCCTCATCCACAGCTGTGGTACCATGGGCCAGATTTCAGATGAGGGACATTCAGTATCACCCGAGTGGTCACTGGTCCCAAAGGTCAGATTCACTGTCCAAGTTAGTGACAGTCACAAAGACCTCTGTGCAAGCACTAGCATGATGGAAGGAGGAAAGCAACCTCAGAGAGGGCATTCCCTTCCTCCAGCAATACTCAACAAGCTTTTTTAGCTGCACAATAGTTTCCCCTGTAAACCTATTCCTGAGTCGCAGTCTGCTGTAGGAGCTATTATTTGGCCATGACTTTTTATTGTATACATGTTTAAGAGTTTTGTAGTGTCCGCAACCCTTATTGCACTTCTGGGTCATGGGACCCAGGGACCCATTTCTCAGCGAGCGTGTGAGCTCGAGTGATGCGCACAGAGACACGCACATCCCTGCACACATGTTTAGCATGTTTGGTGGGGTGGCAGGAGCAATATGACTTCTGAGTAAATTACTGGACTAGTTGTTTATTTTCTGCATAGTTAACCTTAGTCTGTCAGAGTACATATGATGGAATCCAATCTGGTGGCTCTTAAAGATGGCACTTTAGGAATTACATGCAGGGAGTGCAGAAAGTTTAGTCTGGATAACAGTACTGAACTTACAAACTTTACGTGTGCACAATGTCTGGAGTTAAAGGATTTAAAGGTTAGGGGTAGTTGCATCGGAACTGCAGCTGAAGTGTCTGAATCAAGCTAGCATATCTGGGGACAGTATTAAGGACCAGATGATTAAAGAGTCTGATCAACACCAAAAGACAGATAGGAATCAGTCTGAGAATGATAACAATCAAGGCTGGGAACTACAAACCAAACAAAGAGCTGCCACGAAAGGGAGAAGCGCTATGACCATTAGTATTCCTACTACTAACTCTTTCGCTCCCTCAATGATTATGGTAAATAACGCTGATAATGTAGTGAATGAGGGAGCAGCACCGGGAGGGTTTGTGTCTTCTGTACATAATGGGGCACTCAAAATAATGTAACTACCCCAATGAGTAACGGCCCCTCAGAAGAAAATGTGCAACAGTTTCAGGGCCATACCAGACAGGAAATAAGTACTGTGTCAGCCCATTATATTCATGAGTTTCAGGGCTACAGTAAAGAGGAAACAGGTTCTGGATCAGCACATCACATTGCTGGACAGGAGCCCCTTGGACATGGATGTTGAAGTTGAAACAGTCACATACGAAAACCTAAATGCAAATCGACAGAATCTATGTAGTGGATGACTCGATTATTAAATATACAGACACTTATACTACTAACAAGCATTTGTCAATACCGAATGTTTGCTTGCTGGCATTGGCATTGGTAGTGTAGGAGTTACAGAGCTGCATAATAGGGATGGCAGTGAAGTATTGAACTGAAGCCAACCCCACCACCACCCTGCAGATACTGACAGGCATTGGGGTGTGCCTTTGGGTCATCAGGCATAACGGCCAAGCCATTTCACCACACCCTACCCTGCAGACACTGACAAGTGTCACGGTGTGCCTTGGGGTCTTTGGCCCTTATGCTCACCCCATTCCATCAGGAAATACGGTGAGATGGGTGCTGTATAGGAGAATGGGGTGAACTTTGGGGCTGAAGAATCCAAGGCACACCTCGATGCCTCTCACTGGCTGCAGGGTGTGGGTGGGGCTGGAACTGTATGAGCATTACATGTGACAATCACAAGTCACACCCCTGATGCCTGTCAGACTCTACAGGGTGGGGCATTATGGTCATAAACCCTAACACTTCAGGTGTTCGTTGGTATTTTCACTCCAAATTTTCAACATGCTTTTTTGTGACCCCCACCTCATAAACAGTGGCAATATCAGTTTGTTAGCCGAAAGCTACTTATGCACAGCGACTACGGCATTTAGCACCACATGTGCAAAAACACATTCCAAACAGGATGTGAAAAATGACAGCTGTACTGTTCATGGGGAGGTGTAAAAAATGGCAATGTTGCAAATCTGCAGTAAAAATATTTAAAAAAACTAGCAAAGTCACGAGCATGCATCGAAACTGTGCAACGCACATCTGTAATGTAATTAGTTTGGGGATTTTTTTATAGCAGATTGTCAACACAGGCATTTTGGGACCTCCACTCATGAACAATGTCACTGTGATTTTCTGAATCTGTCCCCAAACAGTGATTTCCCACAGCGACCATGCATTTCTGCGCTGGAAGTGCGAAAACACATTTTGGCCATGGTGTGAAAAATGAAAGCTGTATTGTTCATAAGGAAGTGTGAAAACATGCCAGTGGTGAAAATCTAGACCTAAAATAGTACAAATTCATGAACTTACGAGGGTGCGTGGAAACTGCGCAATGTTCGCTCGTAACACAGTCATTTTAAGGACTTTTGTCACCAAATTTTTAACATAGCCATTTTAAGACCTCTGCTCATGAACAGTGTCACTGTGATATTCTTAATCTATCCCAAACATTGATTTTGCACACTGACTGCGCCATTGTGCGCTACATGCGAGGAAACACAGTTTGGGCGAGATATGAAAAATGACAGCTGTACTGCTCATAAGGAAGTGTGGTAAAATGGCAATGTTGAGAATCTGGAGTGAAAATATAAAAAAATTTGCGAACTCAGGACAGTGCGTAGGAACTGTGTAACGTGCGCTCAGAATCAGTTGATTTTCCTTTAGAATACACCACTTTGAATACAGGGTTTTTGGGGCTCACTTATGACCAGACACTGGCTACGGCAACCAGTCCCAAAAGGTGGTTCTGTGCAATGACAGTGAAATCACCTTTCGGGCAGATTAACGCCATGACAGTGCCAGAATTCATAAGGAGGGGTCCCAAAAACCCCAGGTTGAAAATTTGGTGCCAAAATTCTAAAAAATGCCTGAGATATGCATCAAAGTAGAAAAAACTCTATTTATTCCATTATACAGCTTACCGGCATTTCCTCAGTTCGCAGTCGGCTTTGAAGAGTGCAGACGTGTTCCCGGTCCACCGAAGATCATCGCGCCAGACTCCAGAGGTAAGCATGGGGTGAGGTGGGGTGTGGGAGGCAGAGTGCACAGAGGGTGGGTACGGGTAGGGGGCAAGACAAGCAATGAGGGACCGCTTTTGTTTTTAGGTCTTTTTTTTTCTTTGGGAAGATGATGTGACTTTTGCCATGCTGGGATGGGCTCCCAGTGTGGCAGCTGGAGTTTGTTTTTGGGGGCAGTGGAGCCGACGGGGATTGGGCACCCCCGTGGTCATACAGAGGTTTGCCATGCGGGGGTGTGCTCCCGGCATGACACCTGGAAGTGTGTTTGGGGGGCAGCAGACGGATGTTTGCCACGCTGGGGTGGGCTCCCAGTGTGGCACCTGGAAGTGTGTTGGGGGGGCGCTGACCCGACGGTGGATTCGGCACCCTCGTTGGCCGTAGTTCACTTCAAACTGAATTTATGTTCCAGGAACAGAAAGCAGAGACGGATACAAGCAGGATTGCCGGCAATATGCTAGTCAGCACTATCTTATTGCTGCTCACTGAAGTGGTCTCTCCCTTTTAACTATATGCCACTGCATTTTCAACTGCTGGCATTCATTGGTGAACTGTGGCCACGCCTGCAAACACACTGACTGAATTGGAAGAGAGGGTGCCACACCTACAAAACCTCAGATGATGGCACTATGTTTCTTGTACATGCATGCAAACAAACATAAAAACCTCAAGCTCAGGGCAGTATTGCTGGCAATGCAATCCTCTTCCTCCCAGCTACAGGGTCAGTCTGTCCAAATTTGTGCAGAAAATATTCCAACAATGTACTACATAAACAAGCAAGGAGGAACAAGATCCTCAAAACTGTGCACAGAAGCTATGAGGATCTGGGATCAGGTTTATTCCCTGGACACAGATTTCTGCAGTGCATTTGCCAGATGAGGACAATGTGCAGGTGAACTGCCTGAGCAGAATTAACCAGGGAAAACCATGAGTGGACCCAGAACTAGAAAGTGCTGACCTGTCTTCAGAAAATGAGGTACTCCAACAATAGATCTCTTTGCCACATGGGAGAACAAGCAGCTCTCAAAATGTTGTTGCAGGCCACCTGCAAGAGGTATAGTCCCGGAGGATGCCCTAGTTCTGTATTGGACAAGGAGGTTCCTGTATACTTTTCCACCATTCTCACTCATACAGAGAGTACTCGTAAAGCTCAGGAAAGAGCCAGTAACAATAACAGTGATACTCACAGACAGTATGGGTACTCAGTGCTTCTGATCCTGTCCAACAAGATCCCAATCAGCCAGCCGCTCAGATACAACCTCCTCACCTTATCGTAGGACACAACAACATTCTCAGACCTCCGAACACCACCTTATCATAGGGTACAACAACATTCTCAGACCCTCGAACACCACCTTATCATAGGGCACAACAATATTCTCAGACCTCCGAACACCACCTTATCGTAGGGCACAACAACATTCTCAGACCTCAGACCACTACTTTATCGTAGGGCACAACAACATTCTCAGACCTCCGAACACCACCTTATCATAGGGTACCACAACATTCTCAGACTCCCGAACACCACCTTATCATAGGGCACAAAAACATTCTCAGACCTCCGAACACCACCTTATCGAAGGGCACAACAACAGTCTCAGACCTCAGAACACTACCTTATCGTAGGGCACAACAACATTCTCAGACCTCAGAACACTGTGTCTGAGGGCATGGTTTTTGCAGAGCTAGAATTTTCTCATTTGAATAAATCAGAGGAGGCGCTGAGGGTGCTTAAGGTTTCCAAGAAAACCAACAACAAGGAAGGCATACTCATCTGAGTGGAAGAGATGCTCATACACAGGAAGATAATCCCAATGCAGGCATGGCTGGTTTCAGTTCTGGACTACCAGCTACACTTACAGTCCTAAGGTCTGAGGCTTTTAACCCTGATGGTACACCTGGCAACTGTGTCACTCTACACATCAGCAGGCAAAGACAAGTCTTTGACTTCACAACCTGCTTTTAAACAGTTTTTTAAGGCCACAGTCACCTATAAGTGACTGCAAGTAATGCAGTGCCTCCATGGGATTTAAATATCTGCCTTGTCTAGCTGATGGAGACTCCTTTGGAGCCTATGGTTACAGCTGATTTAAAATGTCACATGGAAGAAAAAAATTACTCACATTAGTAATGTTGTTTCTTCTAATGGAGTCTTGCTATATTAAGACATATGCAGTGAGTCCCAACCTTCGAACTGCTCCGGAGGTGAAAGAGTTAACTTTCCATGCCAGGCATGGAACGCTGAGCTCAAGCTCGGTTGAAAACTCTGTCTGTTGTTCTTCAAACTCAAACAGTCAGATCTTTATGAGCTAAACTCACTAAGGTCCTGTGTGGAAGCTGTAAACCTACACTAGCCAACTGGCTACTAAATATAAGAACACATTTTTTGGTCCCAAAACAAATACTCAAGTCAGGAGACCCAAATAATGAAAAACACAACACCCAGTCACCCCAAAAAAAGGGAGGGGTGAATAACAAGCTGGGCATCTACTAAGTGCCAACACTGCACTGCCCACCAACATCCCAAAAACAGAGGTTCTGAGAGGGGCAGGCGGGGAGGTCATAATATAGCAAGACTCCATTAGAAGAAACAACATTACTAAGGTGAGTAATTTTTCTTCAAACAACATGAAGTCTTGATATATTATGACATATGAGACTACACAGCAGTACCTCCATGGAGGAGGGACAGAACCTACTTAGGAAATAGGGTCTGAAGCACAGCTGTGCAAACCGAGCATCACTCCTAGCCTGGATGTACAGAGGTAATGCTTGGTAAAAGTGTGAACTGTTTTCCAGGTAGCTGCTTGACAAATCTCTAGAATGGGATGTCCCTGGCAGCAGCCAGGAAGCAGCTGTACCTCTGGTAGAGTGAGCCCTCAGGCCTGAGGGAGGAACCTTACCCAGCTTTTCATAACAAAACTGGATACAAGAGACAATCCACCTGGCAATGGATCTTTTAGTGGCAGGTTTCCTTACCAACCTCACACCATAAGTGAGGAACAGTTGTAGGGAGTGAAACCTGTGACCCTTGGTGCGCTCAATGTAGTAACTAAGGGCTCTCTTCACATCTAAGCTGCGCAACCTCCTCTCGCCAGAGAAGGAATGGTCAGTGAAGTACACTGGAAGAGATATAGATTGGTTAAGGTGGAAATCTGAAACCACCTTAAGCAAGAACTTCCTGTTAGTCCTGAGAACCACCTTATCTCTATGAAAGGAGATAAAATCAGGCTCCACTGACAAAGCTTGTAATTCACTTATGCGCCTGGCAGAAGTGATGGCTACCAGAAACACAGTCTTCCAAGTCACATACTTAAGCTCTGCTGAAGACAAGGGTTCAAAGGGAGGTTGCATAAGCTGAGCAATGCAAACATTAAGATCCCAGGCAAAGGCAGGGTCCCTGAATGGAGGGTTGGTGTGAAGCAATCCCTTGAAAAACTTAGAAAATACAGGATGAGCTGAAAGAGAAGAGGGTTTACCTGATGAAATAAAAGCAGATACAGCTGTCAAATGCACCTTTAGGGTAGCTGGTCTCAGCCCCAAAGTGTTTAAATGGACCATATAATCCAGGACTGTGGGTAAATCAGCAGAATCTGGGTAAATATGCTTCCCAGAGCACCATATGGAAAACCTCTTCCATTTGGAATTATAAGTAGCCCTGGTGGAAGGCTTCCTGGAAGCCTTCAATATATCCATTACACCTTGGGAGAGGTGTAGATCAGCAAACTCTAACTCTTCAAGAGCCAGGCCTTGAGATTGAGAGATTTGAGGTTGATGCCAAACCCTTCCCTGAGCACAGGTTAACAGATTGTGATTCCTGGGAAGACACAGGGGAAGATGGACTGCTAAGGACAGTAGGAGTGGATACCAGGGTTGTCTGGCCCAATCTGGAGCAATCAGAATCACTTTGCAGGATTGAGATCTGATTTTGACCAACACTTTGAACAAGAGAGGGAAGGGGGGAAAAGCACAGAGAAACTTCCCTTCCCAATTGAGAACTAAGACATCCAGAGGGACTGAGCCCAACACTGGGGGCCTGCAGCAAAAAAGGGGAAGTTGATGATTGTCTGGGGCTGCAAAAAGATCTATCTGCGGGGTGCCCCATCTGGCAAATATTACCCCCGGGACCAGGGGATCCAGTGACCATTCATGATGGCCTTGGGAAATCCTGCTGAAAGCATCTGCCAGGACATTGTCCTTGCCTGGGAGGTGAACTGCCATAAGGGAGGTGTTCAGGGAGTAAGCCAGAGACCACAACTTCATTGCTTCAGAGCACAAGGCCATTGACCGAGTGCCTCCTTGCTTGTTGATGTACCACATTGTAGTGGTGTTGTCTGTTCTGACCTGTACAACTTTGTTCTGAACAGATTTGGAAAAAGCTTGAAGTGCTAGAAAAACTGCTCTGAGCTCCAACAGGTTGATGTGGAGCAGAGATTCCTGAGGGAACCACAGTCCCTGGGTAGTGAGGTCGCCCATGTGAGCTCCCCACCCAAGAGGGATGCATCTGTAGTAAGGATTAAAGAGTGAGACTGAGTGACAAAGGGGACCCCTTGTCTCAGGTTGTTCTGATCCTGCTACCACTGTAGGGCTTGGATCAGGGTTCGAGTTACTGGGATCAACTTGGTTAGAGGGTCCTTTCTTTGAGACCAGAAGGCTCTCAAATGGAACTGAATGTCCCTCATCTGAAATCTGGCTCCTTGCACTACTGCTGTAGAAGCAGCCATGTGTCCCAGGAGCTGCAGAAAATGCCTTGCTGGTCAAGAGACCTGCAAGGTGAATGAGAAGGCCAGAGACCAGGGTCCTTGCCCTGTCCAAAGGAAGGAAGGCTCTGGCTTCCTCTGTGTTCAGTTCTGCGCCTATGAAGGTGAGAAGCTGGACAGGCTCTAGAACTGCCTTTGGAAGATTCAGAAGGAAACCTAGAGAGGTAAGCAGTTGCTGAGTTATCTGAAGATGTAACTTGACTTGGTCTGGAGACTGGCCTACTATGAGCCAGTCATCCAGGTAAGGAAAGATGGCAATTTTTTGCCTTCTTAGGTAGGCAACTGCTACTGCCAGGCATTTTGTGAATACCCTTGGAGCAGAGGTGAGGCCAAAGGGCATTGCTCTGAACTGGTAATGGCCTGAGGGCAGCTCGAACCTGAGGTACTTTCGATGGGAGCTTCTGATGAGAATATGGAAGTAGGCATCCTTGAGGTCCAGGGATGCTAGCCAGTCCCCTGGCCTTAGAGAGGGTAAAATAATTCCCAGAGTCACCATTTTGAATTTTGGTTTTAAAAGGTGCTTGTTTAGGTATCTGAGATCCAGGATGGGCCGCCATTCTTCTGCCTTTTTTGGGGTAAGGAAGTACCTGGAGTACAATCCTTTGCCCTGGTGTAGGGGTGGAACCCTTTCCATGGCTCTGAGAGCCAGGAGGGTAGAGACTTCTGCCTCTAGGGCAAGTGCCTCTGATGGATTTGCAGGTGGAAAGGATCTGGTTCTCATCTTTGGAAATTTTTTGAAGCTGAGAACCAGTCCCTGCCTACACTACTTCCAGGACCCACTTATCTGATGTTAGAGACTTCCAGTCCTGGACAAAGTAAGCCAGCCTGCCCCTACAGGTAGTGGAGATTGGCCTGGCCACCCCATCAGGGTGCCTGCTTGGCAGGGGCTTTAGGCTGAGGGGTGGAAGCAGGTCTTCTTGTACCCCATCTGCCTCTCCCTCTAAAGAACCCCCTCTGGGCATAAGCTGAAGAGGAGGTCTGGGCTTGGCAAAAAGGCCTATGAAAAGGCCTGTCCCTGCCCCTGGAAGGCTGCCTTTGAGGAGTGGCCTGCCTTTCCTTGGCCTGTGCACCCTATAGGTGGTCCTATACTCATCCATTTCTTCATGTAATTCTCTGTCTGCTCCTCAAACAGAGAATTACCCACAACAGAGAAAATCCATGGCCTTAGTTTGGGTATCCTGTGACAGGCTAGTACATCTGAGCCAAGCCATTCTGTGAAGTGCCACAGATGTAGCCATGACTCTTGATGACACATCATTAGAGTCCACTGCAGCATGGAATTGCACCTTGGATGCCTCAATACCATCAGCACACCTGCTCCAGCTCCTTGGCAAGCTGGCCAGTGACCTGTTTTGCTAGAGCCATAACAGTATCCCATCTGGATTTCTGTATCTAGCAACATAAGCCATATAATTTGCCTGTCTGAGTCCCAAGGATGCTGCCATGTACTGTTTCTTTGCCATGGCATCAATCCTCCTGGAGTCCTTGTCCGGGAAGTGTGAAGCCAAGGGAATATTTGCCTTGTCACAGGCTGCAGCCTGCACTACCCCAACATGGCTGCATTGTTGTGTAAGGAACTCCATATCAGAGCCTGACAATGTGTACCTCTTGTCCAGTCTCTTATCCACAGGAGATATAGTGTGAGGAGTTTTTAGAATTTTTACTGTCTGTTTCCCAAAAGATTTATGCAAAGGAAAAGACAGTCTCCTAGACTCTGGGATATCCATCATTTCTACATAGTCAGGCTCCTCTTGATCATCCACAGCTTCCTCCATAGGGAGCTGGAGAGTCTCAGCCACTTTTTTATAAAACATAAAATGAGAAGGGGACTCAGAAAGCCTAGGAGGAGACACTCCTGAAGGTCTGTCTGGGGAGATGTCCGGTTCAATGGGCACATCCAGACTTTCAAATCCACATTCACTCTCCTCATACTCCTCTTCCCCCTCCTCCGGTTCATAAAATTCCTCTAAATCATACTCTTGAACCGGTGGAACCGGCCGAACCGTATGCTTACCTGATGGTGCCGGTTCGGTCGGAACCGGGGAAAGCGACTGGACAATTTTAATCGCTTTGGCTATTTCTTCAGCGGTTGGAGAGGAAAGTTTTGGCTCCACATCAGCTGATTTCCTAGTCCTTTTTGCTGGAACCGACTCCTCAGAGTCGGCTCTCCTTTTGCCCGAGGAAGTCTTGCCCTGGTCAGAGGGCACTCCCTCCGGTTCGGTTGAAACTGAACCAGGCTGGCCATCCAGGTCAGCGGACTTTTTGGCCTCCCTTTCCCTGAGCCTACCAACTCTCTTTTCCAGGGTAGCTGCAGGAAAAGTTTTGCAAATCTGGCAGTCTGCATTGAAGTGGTCAAACCTCAGACAATAAACACAGGTGGTGTGGGGGGTCAGCCTTAGCAAAGACTTCCCCACAGACACTGCAGTGTTGAAACCCAGTGGGCCCGGATTTTCTTTTGGGTTTCTCAGACATAGTGCCAGTTCTAACCAAACTTGCCCATTTATGGCAATCCTCCAAGCAAGACTCTCTTATCGGTTCCCAACCGTGTCACGGATCGTGGAAAAAAAGTAATACAATCTGTTTTTTTAGAACTGATAAGAACCGGTAACCACACTCTAAAGGACAGATTAATATATTTTAAACAACCTGATCGGTTCAAACCGAACCGATAAACCGTTTACAAGTTCCACACAGAAAGTAAATGTAAAACCTATCTAGTACTTACAAATACCACAGACAGAGCTTGAACCGACCGGTTGCGGTTTAAATTCGGTCAAAAAACTGAGAAAATAATACTTTAACCGACAAAATGAACCGAGCAGAAGGAGAAATCTCCGGAGCGACTGTTCAATGAGGTGAAGTAAAGAATCTGACAGTTTGAGTTTGAAGAACAACAGACAGAGTTTTCAACCGAGCTCGAGCTCAGCGTTCCATGCCTGGTATGGAAAGTTAACTCTTTCACTTCCGGAGCAGTTCGAAGGTTGGGACTCACTGCATATGTCATAATATAGCAAGACTTCATGTTGTTTGAAAACCATTTTCCTGATACCCATGACATCTACCAGGAGGGTAAGCATGCTGCAAGCCCTCTGTACAAATCCAAACTAAACAATCTTCCACATGGATAAGGTAGTCCTTCATGTCAATAGGAAGTTCCTACCTAAGGTGATGCCAGAATTCCACTTGAACCAGTCAGTTACTCTTCCCATACTTTATCCTGA
This sequence comes from Neoceratodus forsteri, assembly GCA_016271365.2. NCBI lineage: Eukaryota > Metazoa > Chordata > Ceratodontiformes > Ceratodontidae > Neoceratodus > Neoceratodus forsteri. The sequence goes on from CM028138.1 coordinate 430,098,161, forward strand.
ACATTCCAGTATAGATAAACAGAAATTGCACTGTCTGGATGTGAAAAGGGCACTAGATCACCACATACACTGGACAAAGGACATCAGGTTCCAGTACACAACTTTTTGTTACCTATAGAAAGGCTGCCAAAGATAAGCCAGCATCTGTGAAAACTATCTCTCACTGGATAGTCTCCCACATACATTTCTGTTGTGAAAAAGCTGATAAAAATACCTCCCAGAGGCCTACAGGCACATTCTACAAGAGGTACTTCTGCCTCGGGGCAGCTACAAGGACATCCCCTTTTAAATGTTTGTAAAGCAGCTTCCTGGGAAAGATTGCTCACCTTCACAAAGCACTGCTGCCTGGACATAGTCCAGGAGGGAGGCCAGTTTTGAAACTGCTGTTTTGCAGAACCTTTTTCCTAAATAGGTTCTAGACCCAGCTTTCCAAGGTACTACTAGAGAGTGCATTTTTTGTACTGCATCTCATTAATGGATTCCTGTTGTTTGAAGAAAAAAAAATTAGTCACCACAACAATATTTCTTCTCAAGGATCCATCAATAAGCATTACAAACTCTGACCCTGTTTCCCCTTCCAGAACCTGAAAATAGGTTCCTACAAGCATCAGTTCTTATCTTAAGGTTACTTGAACAGCTAATATTCTTCAACTGAAACTCTGGCTGGAAGCTGCAATACTGAACATAGGATTTGCAAGAAAGCGAGTTGTGCTCACAACAGAGGGAGGTGAACCTTACAATTGTCTTTGGTTTGTAGCAGATATTCTACAGATGGAGGTTACTTCTAACTGAAAGGTGAAACAAGGAACTTAGAATTATCAGGAAAAGACAGTCTTTCAAGCAACAGAGGGAGGTGGATCTAGCTTTACGTTTGTTACAATTCTTAAGATTTTCAGTGCAGAAAGAGTTTAAACCCTGGGCTAAGAATTTGTCATAAATCCTGAAATAAGTGCAGGTACAGGTTGTGTATTTGACCCAGACAGTGCCCTAGGTGGTGGAAACTTTTTTTGTGTTTATCTGTGTGTGCCTTATAAGGCCAGACCAGACTTTGTCAGGAAGTGCTTACATCATAGCTACTTATCAGCCAATAGCTTTGGTAACAGACCTGAGAACAGTAGTATTATAAGCAAGTGTTTTATAGCAAACTAATCAGAACAGCTAATATTCTTCAACTGAAACTCTGACTGGAAGCTGCAATACTGAACATAGGATTTGCAAGAAAGCGAGTTGTGCTCACAACAGAGGGAGGTGAACCTTACAATTGTCTTTGGTTTGTAGCAGATATTCTGCAGGTGGAGGCTACTTCTAACTGAAAGGTGAAACAAGGAACTTAGAATTATCAGGAAAAGACAGTCTTTCAAGCAACAGAGGGAGGTGGATCTAGCTTTACGTTTGTTACAATTCTTAAGATTTTCAGTGCAGGAAGAGTTTAAAGCACAGCTGACTTATTTTGAGGCTGACTGCTTTCAGAGCACAAACCACCAGGCTGGTTTGGGGCTGGGGAGGTTTACCTGTGTCTGACTTGGATGTCTGGATTTTTCTCTGTTTGATTAGCAGGGTATTTTCTCTGTCAAATTGTTGTGTAGGGCATCAAGCTGACAGGAAGGCACTCATCGCAGCGGTGGGTCAGAGCTCTCAGCTGATTGTTTTGTGAGGGCAGACTGGGACGTAAACATACCAGGATACACTATCTACAGGAGGAACAGGGAGGGTAAAAGAGGAGGAGGAGTAGCTCTTTACATAAGGGAAGGAATCAAAGCAACAGAACAAAAGGGAAAACAGGAAGGAGAAGAAGCACCGTGGGTAAATCTGGAGACCGGCAGTGGCACCACAATCTGCACAGGGGTTGTATACAGATCCCCTTCTCAGGGGGAGGAAATGGACAAGGAAATGATAGAAAGTATACTTAGAATGGCAGAAAAATGGGAGATATTGCTGATGGGTGGTCTGAATATGCCAGATGTTAACTGGAGTGCAGTTGCAGCAGCCACTTCGAAGAGTGGGGTTATTCTATATACCCTACAGGGGGCATGCCTTAGACAACTAGTATTGGAGCCCACTCAAGAAGGAGCAATCTTAGACCTGGTTCTCTCAAATGGAGATGAAGAGAGGATCACAGATGTAGAAGTGGGTAGCCATCTGGGAACTAGCACCCATCGAACAGTATGGTTCACAATAAACACAGCAATAGAGTCAAGCCATACAAAGGCAAAAGTACTGGACTTTAGGAGGGCTGACTTTGCCAAAATGGGTGAGTGCCTAAGGAATGCACTAGCAAATGGGCAGGAAGGAGGGGTGGAAGAACAATGGGGAATAATAAAAACTGCCATCACAGAGTAACAAGCCTTTGTGTGAAGCAAATAAACAAACGAAACGATGTAAGAAACCACTATGGTTCTCAAGGAAGTGGCAGTGAAGATTCAAGAGAAAAAGAAAGCATTCAGGAAGTACAAGGAATCATAGAAGGAGCAGGACAGAGAACTGTATCAGTTAAAGCAAAAGGAAGCTGGGAAGGCAGTCAGAACAGCAAAGGCCCAAACCGAGGAAAAGATAGCCAGCTCAGTTAAGAAGGGGATAAAACCTTTATACATACATCAGGGAGTAAGAAAGACCAAGAGAGGATAGTGAGGCTTAATAAAGGGAGGGAGGGTGGGCAGAAGGTGACTGTGAAAAGGCAGAGATACTAAACAAATATTTTTGCTAAGTATTTACAAAGGAGGAGGAGGTACCTAAAACAAACAGTAGAAACACTCTGGATACAGAAGTTGATACCAGCCCATTTACAGAAAAAGGGTTCTGAAAGAACTCTTAAAACTGAAGGTGGACAAAGCAATGGGGCCTGATGGGATTCATCCCAGAATTCTAAAGAACTAAGGTAGAACTAGTGACACCACTGACTACCCTCTTAACAAATCATGGGAGGATGGGGTGGTATCCGAGGACTGGAGGAGGGCAGATGTGATTCCCCTTGACAAAAGTGGGAGCAAGGCAGAAGCAGGAAACTACCGACCTGTTAGTTTAACCTCAGTGGTAGGGAAAATGATGGAATCACTTCTGAAGGAAAGAATTGTCGAGTATCTAGAGGCCAGAGGGGCACAGGACCCAAGGCAGCATGGATTCACAGTGAGAAGGTCATGCCAGACGAATCTGATACATTTCTTTGACTGGGTGACCAAAGTAGTAGATCAGGGAGGGGCTGTGGACATGGCCTACCTAGACTTTAGCAGGGCATTTGACACAGTCCCACACAAAAGATTAATATACAAGTTAGCCAGCCTGGGAGTGGGTCCCAAGATGACAGCCTGGGTAAAGAAATGGCTGGAGAATAGGACACAGACAGTAATAGTAAATGGAGTCCACTCTGAAGAAAGGGGTTACTAGTGGGGTACCGTGAGGTTCAGTATGGACGGTCCTCTTCAATGCCTTTATATTGCGCATTGCAGAGGACTGGAAGAAATATGTCTCTTTGCAGATGACACAAAGATCTGCAACAGAGTTGATGCACAGGGTGGGGTGGAAAGGATGAGAAGGGACTTGGCAAGGTTAGAGGAATGGTCAACTGTATGGCAGCTTAAATTCAATGCTAAGAAGTGCAAGGTAATGCACCTGGGAAACAAAAACCCAGGGGAAGAGTACACAATGGGGGGTGAGATACTAACAACAACAAAAATATAAAGGGACCTGGGGGTAGTCATATCGGATGACCTAAAGGTGGGCAAGCAATGTGAGAGGGCAGCAAGGAGGGCTGGGGGGATACTGGGATGCATAGGGAGAGGCATCACCAGTAGAAAACAGGAAGTTATTATCCCTCTGTACAGACAGCTGGTGAGACCCCATCTGGAGTACTGCGTGCAGTTCTGGAGACCCAATCTCCGCAAAGACATAGACAGGATGGAAGCTGTCCAGAGGAGGGCAACTAAAATGGTGCAGGGTCTGCACCGGAAGACATATGAAGAGAGATTTAAGGAGCTTAATATGTATAGCCTCGAGGAAATGAGGGAGAGGGGGACATGATAGAAACTTTCAAGTACCTCAAGGGAATCAACGAAGTCCAAGAGGGTAGCATCTTTCAAAAAAAGAAGTGTGCAAGAATAAGGGGCACAATTTGAAGATAGAGGGGGGTGGCTCAGAGGTAATTTAAGAAGTATTTTTCACAGAGAGGTTGTGGATGCATGGAACGGCCTTCCGGAGGAGGTTGTGGAGTCAAAAACAGTGGTGGAATTCAAGCATGCATGGGACAGTCATAAGGTAATTCTAGGGGTTGGGGGGTAGGGAGAAGTAGGCTGCTGGTTAACTAGGATCTGCAGCTTATCCATTAGGTAGGGAAATGGGCAGACTGGGTGGACCAAGCAGTCCTTATCTGCCGTCAAATTCTATGTTTCTGTTTCTATTATTTATTGCAGTTCCTTGACAATTTGTTAACATGTGATCATTTTAAAATTACCCAAAGTCTGCTTTCATTTCGCTGAATTTTTCAAAATTTTAAATAATTTTTTTAATTTTTTTGGTAGTAGTTTTGCTAGTTTTAGTGATCACTGTGGCCTTGCTATAAAAAATAAATTTCATATTAGAAAAGCAGGGGAGCACGAACACAGTGCAAAATTTGAAATTGTATTCTAAATTCTTCTAATTAGCATAACGCTCTGTCTCCGAGGCATCTCACACTGGCAGGATGATTCATTTTGTAATGCCCATCAATAGATCCCAGAGAAGAAACAACATTCCTACAGTGTCATTTTTTATCTTTTATCCCAGTTTGCAGTCAGGAGCTGTACCATATAAGATAATTGTGCATGTATTCCTAGGGAAATGCAGTCATCATTTTAGTTTCTTGCATACCAAGCCTGGTTCTCCAGCCCAAGATGATGGTAGTACTACTGTACTAAGGTCTATGAGGTTCCAGTAAAGAAGTCAAGCTCACAGATCCCCCTCTGTATAAGTATTATGAAGTGAGTTTGCTTTAGTATAAACATATAAGCCCACACGGTGGCATAGACAGTTGAGGTGCCAGACACCACACCTCGTGCCATGCCAGTGGCCCGGGTTCAAGAATGAGCTTAGGTCATCGGGGGTCAGTGGGGGGGAGGAAGAGGATGTTAATTAGTTGCTGGCTGGCAGCTTTCCTTCTCAGAAGGGTTCAGGAGGGTTTCTCAGTGCTTGGCTGCCCCCTAATGGAGGCTGGGGGCAGTGCCACATCTGAGGAGCCGTGGCGCTAGTCGAGGGAGGAAGGGGCTGTCTACTGGAGCTGCAGTGCACATGTGCACCTCCACACGCATGTGTCACTGCTTCTGGGGCCAGGGTAACTAAGGGGAGAAACAGTGGAAAATCAGGGGTCACCACAAGATGATGCCTCCGGGCCAGCTCTGGAGTTGGGCATAGTGCAAGGAAGATCCTGAAAGACCCTGAGTCAAGGTACGGGTGGCAGATAGTAGCAGTGGCCTGCCACAGCGGATAAAGAAAATGTACAAAAAAACCCATAAAATATATGACACACACAACAAGATAAGAGGATATACAAACCCAGATGTCACGGGCACGCTCGTATGACTGGTAGGATAGCTTTTCTTCAATGCTGCTGATATCTTGTTTCAGACTGATCATCTCATTCTGATGGAGTTCCATCACATCACTTAGCTCACTCTCCAACTGCTCATGACTTTAAAAACAGAAGACAACATCAATAATAACACTTCTCAGCTGCCATCAAAGGCAAGGCATATTTTATTTTATAAGCACACAATCCCAGAGGTTCTGGGTGCCGTACAATCAAAATACATCAAAGAAAAGTTAAAATACAATAATAAAATACAAAACAAATCTATTAAACATATTTAAAAATAGACTACCTGAAACAGGAGGTCTGACCGAGCAACAAATAAATGGGGCCATTTTTTCAGAATATCTAGGAGATAATCTCTAGAAAACAGTGTCTGGGAATGCCTGGCTAAATAAAAAGGTCTTGAGGTGGGCTTTAAATACTTCAACTGAAGGGGCCTCCCTTACTGATGGAGAAAGCAAATTCCACAGGATGGGGCAGCAACACTAACGGCTCTGTCACCGGCAGTTTTTAACCTCATCCTGGGAATCGCAAGGAGGCCCTTAAAGGAGGACCGGAGGGAACAGATCGACGCAGCAGGTGTTACAAGGTCCGAAAGGTAGCCAAGGACCCAGTCCATGTAGGGCCTTAAAGATGAGCAAGCCCACCTTAAAAAGAACCCTCCACTGAACCAGCAGCCAGTGCAGTTCACGCAGCACCAGCGTAATGTGGCAGTATTTTTGGCTGCCCCGTCAACAACCCGGCAGCTGCATTCTACACCAGCTGCAGTCAGCAGAGGATACCTCCGGAGATCCCGAGGTAGACAGCATTGCAGTAATCAAGCCTTGACTTCATGAATGCATTTACCAAGGTGAGGAGGTCCACAGGAGGAACTAGGTGTTTGATTCTGGCAATATTCCTTAGATGGAAAAAGCTGGTCTGGACGACAGTTACCAAGGAAAACAATAACCATGTCTTCTCTCTGCTGACATTTGCATCTGCAACACCAACATCTAGTCCAGTATTTTTCCATCTCACTCTCTGCTTAGGAGCTTCTTCGGAGAAGAGGTGCAATACTCTCTTTCCCTGAGAACAAAGGATGAAGCTGTGGAAACAATTCTTTGGTAAGTAATTGCCTTGGCTTTGTCTGCACTGTGACCAAGGGCTCCACTGGGATGAATGGGATGCCTTTTGGCAGGTTTGTTGGGCATGGCCACCAGTTGATGGCAGATAGCATTAGGTCACCTAGACTGCTATTCCTCTTTCCCAAATGAGCTAAAAAGCCAGAACATAGTGCCAGTTGGATGATATGGTGGCAGCAGGCTGTGCTACCTCTTAAAAACTGAAAACTGATACCAAATTGTGGATCCCACCGCAAGTTGGTGGAGACCAGGTAGCATTTGAAGGTGATGTGCTGAAATGTCAGGGTGGTGGAGATTTGTTGGGGCCATGTACCTAAACCACAGTAAGGTGGGCTGAATCCTTGCACTGCTTGTGCAGTTAATAGTAAAAAAAATACAAAGTAACATAGTTAATGTTAGAAGAGACACTAGATCTGTCAGGTCTGCCCCTACCTCCTCATACTCAGGGACAAACACATATGCTGTACAAGCATCTACTAACTTATGAGTATCCCCCACCCAGCCTACTACCAAGAGTTTCCTGTGGTTCCCTTGGTAAGCAGAGATTTGTCCAAGCTCACTTTGGAGCCATGTTTTTTCTACCTATCCACTGTCTCCACAGGTAGGCTGTTGTAAAGAGTCACCCTACCCTCTGGGAGAAGAAGTGTTTTCTAATGTTACCAATAAATTTGCCACCGCTGAACATCAGGCTGTGTACTGTCATCCAGCTGCAGTAAATCAGATAAAATATCTCCATCTCTTAGACCCCGTCAATACCTTTGCATATGCAGAAAACTGAGCTCATTCCTTCCCCTAGCCTCCTTTCCTCCATATGACAAGGGTCCTTTATTTCCCCTCATACTTTTTGTCTTCCATGTTCTTGATCAGTTTGCTAGCCCTGCATTTTTTTAAAACATTGTCTTTATTAATTTTCATATGGGAAATAATAAATAGAAAACTATACATCAAATCTAACATTCAAAGGCTGAACATCTACCATATGGTACAGATACATTCCTAAATGTTCTTGTTTAGTTATACATGACAAGTGATAGCTTACAGTGAAGTCCTCTTAAGCATAGTTTAACCTTTAGGGTCCACAGAGTGTATAGATATCTGAATCACTCTAACGAGCACGTGCTTAAGCCAGAAAGAATGTATTTATAAGACAGACTTCACTTTATGCTTGATAACAGATGTATAGGACATCCACTTTCTTTATAATAGAAGCATCAAGTTCAGGAAATTATTTGCAGAGTCTTATACTGAATGATTTAGCTAAGATAGTGAGAGGACAGTACACGTGTTGGTTTATTATGCAATCACAACAATCGAAGAGGTAAGGCAAAAGATATAGGGAAAAATATAAAGAAATTAGGTAATAATGGAGGGAGGAAGAGAGACAGAGACAGGTATACATATACAGACAGACCCTCTCATAAGATAGTCAGTCAAATATGAAAAAGAGCTAAAGTCAACCCCTTAACACACATGGTGTATAGATTGATAGCTTGCAGTATAGACTGATTTTCCAGAGAGTACCTGCAGTTGAAGTTCCACCTTATATTTGTCAGCATACCAATCAATCAATCAATCAATCAATCAATTTTACTTTAGACTGTAGAGTCTGTGAGGAAAAATACCCGTTTTCACAAACGTCCAATTGTACAAGTTATATACAATTAGAGACATGGTCAGACTGAAAAAAAGGTGACATAATAAACATAAGAGGAAAAAATAAGAAGGGAAGTATACAAAGGTCACAAACTCTAGCATGCAGAAAAGACACAAAGTGCTAGGGGAACTAAGTAAAAAAAATATCAATCGATTATTTACAGAAAAGAGAGAAAAAAGAGGAAAGAATGAGGTAGTCAGAGACTAATAAGCACACCCTAGACAATAGTTTATAGGTGGCACTATGTAGGGTCCACTCACTAAGGGACAAAGTCCAGGTAGTTGGCTAGTTGGTAAGTCACCCATTTCCTCCATCTTATCTCAAAGTAAGGGAGTTTATCCTGGAACCTATATATCATTCTTTCTATATTGTAGATGCCTATCATAGTGGCTCTCCATGCTGGAGGTGTGGGAAGTTTAGTGGTGTGCCACATATAATTAATTACTTTTTTGGCGGCTAAGGCTGATATATGTATTAATCTGAGGGTAAGACAATCTAACCTGATGTTATCCAGTGGTATGGCTAGCAGCATCAGAGATGGAGTTTTCTCTCCAAGACAATCAAACATATCCTCTAATTGCCTCATGGTTTCCTGCCAGAATGACTGGATAAGTGAGCAATCCCAGAAGACATGTGTTACAGTGTTGCAGCTGCCAAAGGGTGACCACACCTCCTCCAGCACCTTGCCATAGACTGGTCTGTGAACTTGGCCACTATATCTGTGGATCAGAAAAATCGAGAGTGGCACATCCACTAAAACTCCCTCCAATATGTTGAAGATGTTATACAGTAGGCATGGGTGTCAAACTTGGTCCAAGTCTCAATGGTATGTGATGTACTGAGTTCAGCATTCCACCTTTGTAGGGTAGATAAAGTGGTATCCCTGGAAGTCTCCTGTACTGCTTTCTAAGCATGACCAATAATGTGGTCCTGGGTATGGCCCTGAAGATATGAGACTGCAAGCTGAGTGAGGGCAGGGAGTCGATGTGAGAGACGTCAATAGGATATGGGTTTGGAGCCTATATATAATCTTAATTGCAAATAGCAGAAGTAATCTGTTGAATGGAGATAAATGAAAATTATGTACCTACCGTAATTCTTGATCTTCTTGGACGAGTCTCCACCACTCATTCACACTATTGGGATCTGCGCCGGAGGCACTAGGACCCATCGGGAGCAAACTTTTTGCTGGAGAGTCGGCTCCAGAGATGGCGCCGTGAGGAACGGCGCCGCGAGCCCTGGCTCGTGCGGTAACGACTATCTCGGCATCGACCCTCCAACCACCTCAGTACCTTTTTTACTGAGGAGGTGCAGCGAATTCAACCTAGAAGGGTAGCCTAACCTAAAACCGACATAAGATAGTCCAAGCGACCGTGTAAGAAGGGTCAGATCAAAGAAGTCTTCACGGCCCAAAGATTTGAGGGAGTGAAGACCAACAAGAAAGGTGAGCTCGGGGATGGAGGTAGGGTATGAGTGGTGGAGACTCGCCCAAGAAGATCAAGAATTACGGTAGGTACATAATTTCATATCTTCCGGACATAAGTCTCCACCACTCATTCTACACTATTGGGAGAGTACTGAGCTAATAATCCCCGAGAGGGCGGCAGGAAAGACCAAGAGCTTATGTTTCTAGGACAGAAGTCCATTGAGGATGGCTCTGCCAAAGGAAGAATGTCGCTGGCATGGACAGCTAGTGCATAATGTTTAACGAAGTATGCAATGAGTCCAGGTGGTCGATTGCAGATGTCTGCAATGGGCACGCCAGGATTTCCAGGGATGCCACCACTCTGGTAGAGTGAGTAAACTCACCTCCAACTTAACCTGCGCCATGGAATAGCAGATGAAGGCACGCCACTATCCATGATGAGATACATCTGATAGCGACAGGTTGACCCAGCCGGGTCTCACTGAAGGAAACGAACAGTTGCTGAGCTTTGCGAAAATCCTTGGTTCTATCTAGATAGAAACTAAGGCCCTCTTAACATCCAGAGAATGAAGAAAACGTTCCCCTTCATTTTGGAATTCCACAAAATAAGAGGGAAGGACCAAAGGTTGGTTTAGATGAAATTCTGACACAACCTTAGGAAGAAAATTAGGATGAGTACGAAGGACTACTTTGTCCTTATGAAACACAGTATATGGACGGTCTGTGACCAGGGCATGTATCTCAGATACCCTACAGGCTGAGGTAATGGCCACTAGGAAGGTAGTCTTCCAGGTGAGAAATTTTAGCTCACAGGTAGCCAGAGGTTCAAAAGGTTTCCGAGTGAGCATGTCTAGCACAAGATTAATATCCCAGGCTGCAACTGGACATCTGGTAGGAGGTCTGGTATGCAGAATCCCCCTAAGGAATCTCTTAACCATAGGTAACTGAGCCAGAGTTAAGGAAAAAACGGGCTCATGATACGCTGAAATGGCACTAAGATGAACTTTGACTGTAGAGTACTGCAGACCTAAATTTGAGAGGTCCAAAAGGTACTCCTAAACCTTATCTGGTGGACAGGAAAAGGGATTCAAAGAGGACTTTGCACACCAGAGCGAAAAACGCTTCCACTTGGCTGTGTAAGTTTTCCGAGTGGCTGGCTTCCGTGCAGCCAGAAGAATATCTGAAACTCTTCAAGAGACATTGAACCGGTTTACTTCGACCTCTTCAGGAGCCAAGCATGAAGGTGAAGTGATCTCAGGTTGGGATGGACCACCGGTCCCTGAGTCAAAAGGTTCATCTGCAGGGGAAGCGGTCTTGGAGGAACTGCCAACATATTGTTGAGTAGCGGAAACCACAGCTGTCGAGGCCAAAAGGGAGCAATGAGAATCATTTTGTCCCCCTGGGATTCGAACTTGAGGAGTACCCTCTGAATTAGAGGAAGAGGCGTAAAGGCGTAAAGAAAGCATTTTGTCCACCGCGGCCTGAACGCATCCTGACAGAAAATGCCAGGCCCTGGATTTCTGTAGCAGAAGAGAAGCAGTTTTGCGTTGAGTGGGGATGCAAAAAGGTCCAGGTCTGGAGTTCCCCACTCTTCGAATAGTGACTGAACTATGGTTGAGTCGAGAGACCACCCGTGAGGGTCTGTCTCTGTTCTGCTGAGACGGTCTGCCAGTTTGTTCTGAACACCTGGCAGGTAGACCGCTTGAATTAGAGCCTCGTGCTCCAAGCACCATTCCCATACCCTCATTGCTTCCCTGCATAAGGGGTAAGAATGAGCATCGCCCTGCTTGTTGATGTAATACATCACTGCTTTGTTGTCCGTTTGAAGGAGGATGTTCTTGTGATACAGAATGTCCTTCAAAGCTCGGACCGCATAGACGATGGCTCTCATTTCCAGGACGTTTATGTGGAGCTGGGACTCGACTTGAGTCCACGCACCCTGAATGTGGGGAGCCTGACAGTGAGCTCCCCACCCCATTAGGGACGCGTCTGTGGTAATGGAGATCGGATGGTCCAGAGGAGCAAAGGGATACCCCTCCAGGAGATTGCTCTCTTGAGACCACCAGGTGAGTGACCTCCTTAAAGGTTCTGTCACCTTGATGAGATAGGACTGCAGGTGAGTGGTTGGGGACCACTGAGTACTGAGCATCCACTGGGTGGTTCTCATGTGCAGACGTGCTAGAGGTACAGTGAACACTGAGGATGCCATGAGGCCCAACATCCGTTGCATCGAGACAGCTGTGACTGAGCTGCTTTCCCCGATGTGATGGGCCATCTGAAGGATATCGTTCCTCCTGTCTTCTGGAAGAAAAGCCTTCACACAGGAGGTATCCAGAAGAGTCCCTATAAAGAGGAGCCTCTGGGAGGGCTGCAGTTGCGATTTCTTGAGGTTGAGCAGAACTCCCATGGACGTAAGGAGGCGCGAGGTCGTCTCCACGGCGTGCAGAGTCCCTTGTCTGGAAGGGCTTGCTAGAAGCCAATCATCCAGATAAGGAAACACCTGAATTCTGACCTTTCTGAGGTGTGCCAGGAGAACTGCACAACATTTTGTAAAAACTTGTGGCGCCAAGGATAGCCCAAAGGGCAGGACTCTGAACTGATAATGCTGTCCCAGAGCCACAAACCTCAGGAATTTGTGATGCCTCGGGTGAATAGGAATGTGCTGGTAAGTGTCCTGCATATCTAGGGAGGCTAGCCAGTCGTGCTGATGGGGCAGAGGTAACAGGGTTCCCAGAGAAATCATTTTGAATTTCTCCTTGGGGAGAAATTTGTTTAGCTTTCTGAGATCTAGAATGGGGCGCATTCCCCCGGACTTCTTTGGAACCAGAAAATAATGGGAGTAGAACCCCGTGTTTCATTGGTGCAGAGGCACCACTTCTACTGCCCTGTTGTTCAGAAGGCCCTGAATCTCGGCGGCGAGAAGGTCTGACTGAAGGGTTGACAGCCTGGGCTGTTGTTTGGGAGGACAATCCAGAGGGGTCTCCACAAGATTGAGTGAATACCCCTCGCAAAATATCTGAAGGACCCATTTGTCTGAGGTTATGGACTTCCACTGGTTGTAGAAGTGCATCAGATGACCTCCCTCCAGAGAGGAAAAGTCCACCTCGGGCAGCTGAGATGGAACTTGGGCCAGCAATTCATAAGGTAGCGCTGGGCGCTTTGGGCCTTTGCGCTTTCTGTTGCGCCTTCTTTTGAGGTTGGGCAGGTTGGTTCTTATGGAAACTACCTCTGCCTCTGCCTCGAAAGGACTGGTGGTTATGAAACTGTCATTTACTGGCATGCCCTCGAGAGGGGGCAGGAGGGGGCCGAGCCAACTTAATGGCTGACCTAGTCTTTTGTGTAGCTTCTAGAGCTTGCTGTTCCTGAGGACCAAAAAGATATGCACCGTCAAAAGGCAAAGCCATCACCTGCTGCTGCGTGTCATTCGTAAAGCCCGAAGTGCGCAGCCAGGAATGACAGAAAGTGTAAATACCAGCAGCCACTGAACAGGAAGCAGTGTCAAAAGCATCCATGGCTGCTTTAACCTGCTGATTGTTAGATTCAATACCTCTGGTAATGGTTTGAAGAAGCTCTGGCTTTGAATCTGACTCCGGTAGGGCTTCAACCATCTGTTTAATAGAATGCCACAGGATATACTCATACTGAGAAAAATAGCCTTGGTAACTGGCAATACGCATACTTAGAGTAGAAGCAGCAAAGACTCTCTTACCTAAGGTGTCTATCTTATGAGATTCTTTGTTAATAGGTCGAGCTGTAGTAGTTTGAGGAAGAACGACCTTATCATTCTCTGCCAGGACTACAATAGGATCCGCAAAGGCTTGAGATGCCAAAATGGGACGATCCTTTGGGGCTGAATACTTCCTATCAATGGATTTAGCCACCAAAGGGGTAACAGCAGGATTATTCCACACCATTTGAGACAGCGTCGCGAAGGAAGGCTGAATCGGAGGAGTCAAATCCGTAGGGATCTCCGAGGCATGAAGATATTGGAGTCTCAACAATTTCCCAGAATCGATGTCTGTAGTCTGGAGAGAAAGTGTGGAACTCAGATTCTTCAACAGAGACTTAAAGGATAGGTCCTCGACCACAGGCTCTGTAGCAGTAATAGAACCTGCTTTGTCCACTTCATCACCCAACCAAAGGTCTGGGTCAGGCTCAATGTCATCTCCTGACAGTCCAGGAGGGACTGCATGGACAGGAAGGGAATGAAATTCAGAAGAGGAGGAAGAAGGAAGGAAGAGAAAAGAGGAGTCCCCGAGAGCCGCCAGCACCGAGGAGGCGCACGGCACCAAGAACGATGCGTCATGAGGCCCACGCATCACCAAAAACAGTGCCGTGGAAGCCGACAGCACCGAGGGATGGCGCCGAAGCTGCACGGCACCGAGGATGGTGCCGCCAAGCCGCACGGCGCTGAGGACAGCTCCGAGCACAGCAGCAACGCCGAGGACGGTGCCGATAGGCCACATGATGCCAAGGGCACCGAAAACACTCCCGGAGACCAAAAAACAGGTTTTGAAGGAAGAAGAGCAGGAGATAAGGGCATCGGTGTGGCCCCCTGTGCCGCAGCCATGAGAGGGAGGGAAACACCTAAGCGCGGGGTCGACGGCACCGGAGAAGGTGCCGCACGACCAGGAAGGTCAAACCACCCTACCTGGTCACCCAAAGAGCCCGAAGGCCCACGAGCGACCAAGCCAGGTAGCCGAACCAACCTCCGAGCCCATTGCTCCATAAGAGTGTCCCACTGATGAAACTGCTCATCTGAAGACCTACCTGCGCGCGAGAAAGGACTCCGATGTCGAAGCCGTCAGCTACCAGAAGCAGAGGTTGGTGACTCTGAAGGAGGAGACCAGCAACTAGCTCCGATAACCGAGCATCTGCGCGCAGACATATCAGAGGGCGACCTCGAGTGATGCCTTCTCTTTTTAGACCTGTGGGCCGAAGAAGAGCTTGAGGCTGAACGGTGCCGAGAGTGCGACCGTTTATTTTTATGCTTCCGGGGGGACCGCCCATCCCCCTGGGCATTGGACTGACCATTGTCAGACTCCCCCCTCCTCCAGAGAAGGCGGCGGACCGGACCCAGCCCGACTGACTGAACAGCTTTCACACGAAGTCTCCCTACCGTCACCTGACCTGCTCATGGTCAACTCCGTCAAGGTAGGCTGAGACTTCTTTATTGTATTTTATTTTAAAATTAAGAATAAAATTAAGTGATACTGTATCAAGATAATACTACAAAAAAAACAAAAAACTGAAAACTATGCTGCTAGTTTGAAGTTTGACTCCCAAAAGGCGAGCGACGTCATCACTGAAGTGCACTTGACGGCGGGAAAAAAGGAACTGAGGTGGTTGGAGGGTCGACGCCGAGATAGTCGTTACCGCACGAGCCAGGGCTCGTGGCGCCATTCCTCACGGCGCCATCTCTGGCGCCGACCCTCCAGCAAAAAGTTTGCTCCCGATGGGTCCTAGTGCCTCCAGCGCAGATCCCAATAGTGTGAATGAGTGGTGGAGACTTATGTCCAGGAAGATCAGTCGGCTTGTAAAGTACCAAACTGGATAGCTCCCTTGGAGTTGAGTTATTTGAAATCTAAAGCAGGGCCCCAGTTTAGCCCAGCTCCGAAGAGCTCCATCTATGTGATTTGGTCTATAGAAGGAGTCATAAGCCATGACTCTTAGAAAGATCCTGTGGGTTGGGGAAAGAAATTAGTTATAAATTTCAAGCTGTTGCTTAAGGTAGTGGCTGTGTACTGATGAGATTTAGTTAAAGGGAGACGGGGGGGAGGATTCCCAAATAAATAGAGGTCATAGGTAGCCCTGCATTTAACTCTCTCTACTGTCTCAATGTCCTTTTTATGTTGTCTTGCGTGCGCAGTGCAGGCAACATATTGTGGTTGCTTCAGTGGAGAAGTGGGTTTTTGAGGTGTGGTCCTGCTGCAGCCAATGGCGCCACTGCTTTTTGAGGCCGGGCTCTGTGATGCCAATGGCAGAGCATGCTGTCTATGACAGCAGCTGAAAAAAATGTGCCACCACCTTGAAAGAAATTAGCTGCTGCAATCAGGGAATGCCACGAGGTGGTCCCTGATTGCAGCAGCCAATTACTGCTGGTGTCCCCTGTCATGGTGGCGGTGACGGGGAAGCCGAAGGACAGCCACCGCCTCAAGAAGACCCTTAGAAAGCTAATGGGGGTGCCCAATCTCCCTGTTGGCATGTCCCCCCCCCATTTCTTGTGTGTCGAGGGGGTGCCCAATCCCCTCAGCTCATGTGACCCCCAGTATGTGCCGACAGGGGTGCCCAGTTCCCATCTGCTCCAGTCCCCCCACCCCAAAACACACAGCTGGAATGCTGGAAGTCCACACCATTGTGCCAAAAGTACCTGTTGAAAGGAAAAACCATCCCATGATGTCTGTAACTTTTTTTAATCCCAAAAGAAAGCGATCCTCACTGTCTGCACCCCAACCCGCCCCACCCACTGCGTCACGCACCTCCCCACACCCCACCTCCCATACTTACCTCCGGAGCCCGCGCGACGATCTTGGGTGAACCGAGAACATGTCTGCACTCTTCAAAGCCGACCACGAACTGAAGAAATGTTGGTAAGCTGTATAATGGCATAAATAGGGTTTTTTCAATTTTGGTGCATATTTCGGGCACTTTTGGGAATTCTGGCACCAAATTTTCAACATGCAGTTATTGGGACCCCACCTCATGAATTCAGTCATTGTCATGGCGTTATTCGGTCCCAAAAGGTGATTTCGCAGTCACTGCGCGAAATCACCTTTCGGGACCAATTAACAAAATGACAGTGCCACTGCTCATGAGGTGGACTCTCAAAAAGCCTATGTTGCAAATTTGGTGAAAAAAATCAAAAAAATAACTGTTTTACATGCGTGCATTGCGCAGTTTCCATGCATGCTCTTAACCTCGCAAATCTGTAATATTTTCACTCCAGATTTTCAGCATTGGCATTTTTCCACACCTCCTTATGAACAGTACAGCTGTCACTTTACACATCCTGTCTGAAATGCATTTTCGCTCTACCGACACAGGATAGCGTGGTCGCTGTGGGAAATCAGTGTTTGGGACAGATTAAGAAATATAGTGTTAGTGTTCATGAGTAGAGGTCCTAAAATGCCTATGTTGAAAATTTGGTGACAAAAGCCCACAAAATGAATATGTTATAAGTGTGCATTGCGCAGTTTCCACGTGCACTCATAACTTCGAGAATTTGTAATATTTTCACTCAACATTTTCAACATTGTCTATTTTGCACACCTCCTTATGAACAGTACAGCTGCCATTTTTCACATCCTGCCCAAAATGTGTTTTCACACAACTGGCGCACAGTGTCGCGGTCGCTGTGGGAAATCAATGATCAGGACAGATGAAGAAAATCATAGTGACGGTGTTCATGAGCAGATGTTCCAAAATGCCTATGTTGAAAATTTTGTGTAATAATTCCACTAAATGACTGTGTTACGAGTGTGCATTGCGCAGTTTGTATGTATGCTCGTAAATTCAAGCATTTTTAATATTTTTACTCAAGATTTTCAACACTGCTATCTCGTCACACGTACCTATGAATGGTATAGCTGTCATTTTTCACATCCTGCCTGAATTATGTTTTCCCTCATCTGGCACAGAATATCGCAGTTGCTGTGAGAAATCAATGTTCAAGACAGAGTAACAAAATCACAGTGCCACTATTCATAAGCAGAGATCCCAAACACTTTCATGGGGGGGGTCACAAAAATGCCGTGTTGCAAATTTTTAGTGCAAATACCAACAAACGGCCAGGGCACTAGGGTTTCTAATCATAACATCCCACCCTGTACAGACTGACAGGTGTCGGGGTGTGTCTTTCGCATGCTGGCTGTCATGCTCATGCCATGCCATCCCCCACCCCTCAAGCCACTGACAGGCATCGAGGTGCCTTGCACTCTTCAGCCTCACAGTTCACCTCATTCTCCTATGCTGTACCCATTTCAGCGTATGTTCTTATGAAATGGGGTGACTGTAATGCTGAACACCCCAAGGCATACCTCAGCACTTGTCAGTGTCTGCAGGATAGGGTGAGGTAAAATGCCATGAGTGTTATGGCCAAATGGGGTGAGCGTAAGGCCCGAGGACCCCAAGGCACAACGCGATATTTGTTGCACTTTAGGGTAGGGTGAGCTGAAATGCCATGAACAGTATAGCCGATGCCCAAAGGCACACCTCAGTGCCTGTCAGTCTCTGTAGGGTGATGTGGGGTTGACATCACTTTCATACTTCACTGCCATTCCTATTATGCATCTGTTCAGCTATTGCACTACTGATGCCAATGTCAGCAAGACAACATTCAGCATTGACAAATGCTTGTTTGTGTTGGGGGAATGAGAAGTGCATGCAGTACTCTAGGTGAGGCCTGACTAGAGTCTTGCGAAAAAAGGTAAGGTTTCTTTCCCGTCTTTGTTGGTCACCCCCTTTTGATGCACCCTAGCATTCTTCCAGCCTTCGTCACAATGATCATGAACTGCCATGCTTTAGCCCTTGTATATTACTACCCCAAGTCTTTTTTTCTCCTCCACTGCAGCAAGTGGAGCACCTCACAAGGAGCAGATCCTTCCTCTGTTTTCCCCTCCCCAAGTGTAACATTAAATTAAACAAGGGTATGGAAGACAAGAGCTAAGAGGAGAGACTGGTGTGTGGCAGAACTGCATTCTGCCAGGCCTTGTACCCCGGTGGAGGGATGTCTATTTTATCATCTTTTTCTTTCTACTATAAATCTGTTGTGCAACAGTACTTCTTTTTCCCTATCTCTTGCCTTTTTCTAGCCCTGACGTAGGTTGGCCATCTATGTCAGTCTTGTTCTTTCTCTTTGTACTTTTTCCTACTACCTTATTTTTCCTATTCAATGTATCAGCCCCTCACCACCATTCCCATGTAGCCCCATGTTCAAGTCCAGAATGCCAACTGGCAACAGAATTATTAAGGTGCCTGTAGGGCATACAATGCCTATGAATGAATAAAAGTGCCTTTGGAACAATATAACGTGCATATGTATATTTAAAATATTCTTGGGCTAAATAAATCAAATTCATGTAGTGCATTAGGTGCACAGAATTAAGAAGTGCTATACTGCTGAGATGAATACATTGAAATACACAAATAAATGAGTGAGGGGATATTACCTTAAGCACTTGGGCACACTTCTTATCACAAAATTATTGTGTTGCAGCTATTCAGTGTGACAGCCCTTATGAGAATGACTTACCAGAAGCCTGTAAAGATCACACTGTACAAGCAGTAGATAATGAGCTTTTGAACACTGCTACTCTGCTCTACAATGAAACAAATTAAAGGGACAGGAACATTCCTATTTTATACAGTACTGTATAAACTTGAATTAGTCCCCAGTAAAAAATTTAAAAGGCTAAAACTGATAAAATAATGACTTGAACCAGGAAGTCCCCTGAAACGATATGTTCAGACATGAAACAGCATGTCCAGACATGTAGATAGGAAGATAGCGGCCCCTAGTGGCCTATATCTATAATGAATTATTGCATAATCATGCTGACCAGTCCAGTGGGAGTTTACTTACATAATGGATCCTTATGTTTAAAATGATAGTAACATTGGCCAGAGAAATGGTTATTTGTATTCGTTTATATTGTTGGAAAGCTGTCAATAATCCAGGCTTATAAACAACTATTTCTTTTTGTATAGGCCTAGTTGTGAGCCTCTAGAGAGACAAACTGTTTAATTGCCTTTTGTGGGCGGGCCTACAATTAAGTGGGAGGGCTATATAACCCCCCAAACCCATGCATAGGCAGATGAGCTGAGAAACTGGTCTTACTTGTCTGAAGTAAAACAAAAGGAAGGACCTGTACCTGGATAGGTACTGGTAGCAACACAGCAGGAAAAGCTGAATAGACTGTTTGAACTGTCTTTAAAACGTGAAGGAAGGTGAATCTACTTAAAAGAAATGGCATTGTGCTATTATTTTTCTTTGTTTTGCACAGTAAATATTATGTTTATTTATTATTTTTATATTTTTGTATAAAATAAAGCCACACCAAGGTGTGTTGTACCTGATATACTGTGTCCAGTGTTATCCTTACCCACAGTCCTATTACATGGTGCCCCTTAACATGTTCACCCTGCCAAGGAGGAGAACAGAAAGGGCTGTGAAGAGGAGCAAGAAGGTAGTAGTCAGCTGGGCCGGTGGTGCTGAGGGTTGAGGCACTGGACATCACACCTCGTGCCACGCTGGTGACCCATGTTCAGGAACTGTCCTGAGCTCCAGCAAGTTTATGTGCTTCTGGGATTCCTGGGGGACCACACCCCACTTAATGTCAGGTCACCCAGGTGAGCTCCCCAGCCTAGAAGGGAGGCATCTGTTGTCAGAAGAACTGTGGCAGACCACTGTAGGAAGGACACCCCCTCCCTGAGGTTGCCCTCTTTTTTCCACCAGTCCAGTGCTCTTAAGAGGAGAGACTTTGTCACAGGCACCAGCCTTGAAAGAGGGTCTTGTTTCTGGAACCAGTGAGCCCCTTAGGTGGCACTGAATGTCTTTCATTTGGAACCTGGCCCTGCCACTACTGCTGTGGGGAAGGCCATAAGGCCTAATAGTTGAAGAAAGTCTCTTGCTCACCTGGGCTGACCCACAATAAAGGACTTTGCCAGACTGATATGATTCCTCACTCTCCCTTGTGGGAGTAAGGTCCTCCCACATAGGGCATCAAGTTCTGCTCCTATGAATTCCAGCCCTTGTACTGGTTCTGTCTGGGACTTTTGGGTGTTTATGAGAAAGCCCAGATCCTCCAAGGTATGCTGGGTGAGGAGAAGAGAGGCTCTGGTCTCTTGGAGAGATTCTCCTGCCAGTCATCTAGATAAGAGAAAACCATTACTCCTTGTCTCCTGAGGTATGCTGCCACTACGGACAAGCACTTAGTGAACACCCTGGCGGCTGATGAGAGCCTAAAGAGAAGGGCTGAAAACTGGTAATGACCAGTCCCTACCTTGAACCTTTAATGTTTCCTGTGACTGGGCCTGATTGGAATATGGAAGTAGGCATCTTTCAGGTCCAGAGACCCTAGCCAGTCCCCTTGCTGAAGGAATGGGATCATTGTAGCCAGGGTTACCATCGTGAACTTTTCCTTTTTGAGGTGTTTGTTCAGATATCTGAGGTCCAAAATCCCCATTTGGGTGAGGAAGTGTCTTGAGTAAAGGCCCTTTCCCCACTGTGATGAGCGAATTTTCTGATTCCTTTGCTTGTAACATTTTGACCCCTAACTGTAGCAGGATTCACGAGACAACGTACAGTGGAGAAGCTGGGGGAGACAGAGAGCTCCACAAAAAAGATTTTTGCACCAAGCCCTGTGAGAGATTTCAGAGAGTTAATAGAGGATGTCAGTACAGACAGTATGCATAGCCAAGTGTGTTCAGTGACGGCATATGAATTAGAAACAGAAAACAATGTTAGGCAAATTAAGATTCATAACAAGTTAACAGACCATGATGTGTCCTCTCATTCCCTTAGAATGTCCTCTTGTTCTGAATCCCTGTTATTCTCCCCTGAATGATTTACCCAGTCTGTAACAAAGGGCACACAGGAGGTTACTCTTAATAAACTAGAATTACTTAAAATGAGAGACAAACTGATTGCAAGCAACAATAGTAGGACTGAAGAAACTAGATATTTCACATAAAACAAATGACCTAATAATGGAAAAAATAAGAAGGTACTCCTTTTCGTTAAGTGAAGACCTGAATGATTTTATGCTAAACCATTATGCAGCCCAGTTAATAACTGTAGACCAATTGGTGGGGGTGTAAAAAATGAAATGGAGACACTTAAATAGAATATTGCAATAAATGGTTTTAGGCTTGACGACATACTAGAAAAACTAATAATAAAAAAAAACAATAGTTCCTATAGAAAGCTCCCCTTCAGTTATCAGGGAAGATTCAGTTCAAATCAGACCAGAATTTTCTCTGGTTGAGATACCCGATACCCAGATTTTGAGAAGACAAAAGAGAGAGAGAGTAAAATGAAAAAGAAAAACAAGAAAATAAAACCATCAAGAAAAATAAGTGATAGGCAGGATGGAAAGGGATTGGTGGATGCAGAAAACAAAAGGGAATCCTGTGATTAAAAAAACTCTGAACAGTGTAGATCCCAAGCTGCTAGAAGAAAAAAGTACTCTAGTGAACACTAAAGAAATCATTGTGGGATCAACAGAAACAGCCGATGAGCTAGAGGTTGACGGGTTACTGCGCAAACCAATAATAGAATTGAAAGATGATCCAATTGAAGGGAAATTAATTTCCCTGCTTAGTAATTTAGAGGAACAGTTAAAAGCAATAAGGAAGGAAACAAATACACAATTGATAAATGAGAAGAACAGAGAATGCAGTAACCAACAGCAAATAAAATAGAACTTTGAGGTGTTCTTGGAGCCTGCCAATAAAAAGGAACAGTACAAACTTAATTTGGATGAATGTGCAATTTTGTGTTTAGATGGATGGAAATGGGATAGAAATAAATCATATGATCACAATGAAAAAAAAGACTGTGAACCTGCTAAGGGCAGTGTGTGAAAAAACTGTCATGAATGAGGATATAATAACTGGCTATGGCCAATATCAACTCGTTTTCTCGCTTCTTAAAAAGTCGTATCAACTCGCAGGTTGATACGAAAAAATAAATATCAATCTGCGAGTTGATCGACTTCCATCCTGTAAGGCGAGAATCATTGAAAAATCAGCAGGCAGGCAGCGAGACAGTTCCAGAACAGGTACCGACCTTCACCTCTGAACTGAAGAAGAAGCGCCTAGTATTTCCACAAGGCACAAGTTATTTTAGTTAAAGAATACAACATAAATCAGTTAAAAGTAGTAAGTTTTTTCTTGCTAATCTTGTAGGTTTATTAATATTTAGCAGTATAATGAACTGTGACCTTTCCCTCATATTTGAAAATTCCCGATACTTCTGCTAGATAAAACCTAGAAAAGAAGATAAAAAAAGGTACCGAATTTAAATGTTATACAATTCTGTTCAAGTGTCACTTAGAAGGCTATGTCCTGAAGTAATAAACGCTGCATTTGAAGTTATGTGGGGCAGTGTGTGTTTTGTTGTACTGATGCGATAGATTTTTTAGCACCATAGCCGGATAGTAATCATAGCCTGTTATTATATAAAATAAAACATATGAAGGGTGGCTAACATGGAGTTTTTTTACACACCCTCGATGTGTGATAATAAAAAAACAACCTCTCGAGCTACGCTCTCGAGGTTTTTTTATTATCACACATCTTGGGTGTGTAAAAAAACTCCATATCAACCACCTGCATATGCATTATTCTATTTATAATACAGATGTGGAATGACAGAGACCCTCAGGGTGTTGAGTGCATATATATTTTCTGTGTCTCACCACGTATAGCACATTATATCTGCTTAAATAATACATCTCTGGGGAAATTTGGTTGTGCCCTGAAATTTATTAACAGAGATGCTTTAAATAGGAAATGTCTGCAAGAAGTGGTAAAACCTGTGCAATTAACTTTATTTGGGCTTTAGGCTATTCCAAATGAAAATGAAGGAAAGTTAAAAAAAAAGTTAAAAAATGTCTTCTAACATTTTTTTAAGATGCTGCCAGACAATGTAAAGGTGCACAGAGTGCATAGATGGGCACAGGCCAATAAGGCAGGGCAAATTGATGTTTTATTGCAGGACTGAGAAACAATGGAGTCGATAATGCAAAAAACTAAGCTATTTGATGAAATAGTTATCAACGTCATTGAAAATTCTCTTCTAAATAGAACCACTAGACAAGGGTTAAATACAGAATCATCTGATAAAAGGAACAGTATGAAAAAATTACTCACCTTAGTAATTGCTTTTCTTCTCATGGAGTCTTGCTATATTATAACAATAGCAGTCAGCCACTGCAGCTGAACTGCCCCGGAGAGGAAGGAGTTAACTCCAGAAGATCTGGAGTTCTACAGCGCGAGGGCGCTGTGCCCAAAGCTCTATCTGGCAGTTTCAAATGAAACTGTCACATCTTTACGAAGCTAACATCAAAGGACGGAAAGTCTGTGTGGAAAAAACTACACTAGCCCATGGCTACCTACTAGTAGTAATAACAACAATATAAAGAACAAAGAAACACTCAGAGCCATAATAACAAAAATTGATGGTATAATGGTTCGTTTTACCACCCTTGACAAGCACATATGAACCCCCCCTTCCCCAAAGACTCAAGTCCAGGAAGGGGCAATATAAATAACCTAAATGAAACAATCTAGATCCCTAACCCAAAGGAAAGAGGGTAAGGGAAAACTACAATGGCATGACACAGTGCTTGCACCAATTCGCCACCCTACCCAAGTAGAAGTTCTGAGAGGGGCAGGAGGGAGGGTGGTCATAATATAGCAAGACTCCATGAGAAGAAAAGCAATTACTAAGGTGAGTAATTTTTCTTCAAACACCATGAAGTCTTGCTATATTATAACAATAAGCAGATTACACAGCAGTACCTCCATGGAGGAGGGTCAGAACCTACTTAGGAAATAGGCTCTGAAGCACAGCTGTGCCAAACCGAGCATCTCTCCTGGACTGGACATCCAGGGAATAATGCTTGGTAAAGGTGTGAACTGTCTTCAGGTAGCAGCTTGACAAATCTCCAGAATGGGATGTCTCTAGCAGCCGCTAGAGACGCAGCTGTACCCCGGTGGAGTGGGCCTCAATCCTGAGGGGGTACTCTACCCAGTTTCTGATAACAGAATTGGATACAAGAAACAATCCACCTTGCAATTGTTCTCTTAGTGGCAGGTTTCCTTTGCCAACCTCGCCATAGGTAAGAAAGAGTTGGAGGGATTCAACCCTATGACCTCTGGTGCACTCTAAATAGTAGCTTAAGGCTCTTTTGACATCCAGGCTGTGCAGTCTCCTCTCACCTGAAGAAGAATGATCAGTGAAAATACTGGGAGAGAGATAGATTGATTCAGGTGGAAATCAGAAACCACCTTAGGCAAAAACTTTCTATTAGTCCTAAGGACTACCTTATCTCTATGGAAAGAGATAAAATCTTCTTCCACTGACAGGGCCTGTAGCTCACTTATGCGTCTGGCAGAGGTGATAGCTACTAGGAAAACGGTTTTCCAAGTTAAATACTTGAGCTCTGCAGAAGACAGAGGCTCAAAGGGGGGTTGCATTAACTGAGCAATGCAAATATTCAGGTCCCAGGTGGGAGCTGGTTCCCGAAAAGGAGGGTTAGTATGAAGTAACCCTTTAAAAAACTTGGAGAACACCGGGTGAGAAGAAAGGGAGGCAGGCTTCCCTGCTGACACAAAAGCAGAGACAGCTGCCAGATGAACCTTCAGGGTAGCTGGTCTAAGGCCTAGGGAATTCAGATGGACCAAATAGTCCAGTAGAATGGGAAGATCAGCAAATTCTGGGATAATCTGCCTCTCAGAGCACCAGATGGAAAACCTCTTCCACTTAGAATTATAAGTGGCCCTAGTGGAAGGCTTCCTTGAAGCCTTTAAAATATCCATGACACCTTGAGAAAGGTGCAAGTCAAAATTCTAGCTCCTCAAGAGCCAAGCCTTGAGGTGGAGGATTTGAGGTCCGGATACCACACTCTCCCTGTGCACAGGCCAGTAAGTCGTGGACTCTGGGCAGGCTCAGGGCAGGGTGGACTGCCAAGGACAGGAGCAGAGGGTACCAGGGCTGTCTGGCCCAATCTGGGGTAATCAGAATCACTCTGCAAGGTTGAGATCTGATTTTTACTAGTACCCTGAAAAGGAGAGGAAAGGGGAAAGGATACAGGAACTTCCCTTTCCAGTCCAACAGAAAGGCATCCAGAGGGACTGAGCCCAGAACTGGAGGCCTGCAACAGAAAAGAGGAAGTTGGTGGTTGTCTGGGGCTGCGAAAAGATCTATCTGAGGAGTGCCCCATCTGGCAAAGACAGACCCCAGCACTTGTGGATTCAGAGCCCATTTGTGATGGCCCTGAGAAATTCTGCTGAGGGCGTCCGCCAGGACATTGTCCTTCCCTGGGAGATGAACCGCTATCAGGGAGGTGTTCAGGGAGTAAGCCAGAGACCACAACTTCATTGCTTCGGTGCACAAGGCTGAAGACCGAGTGCCCCTTGCTTGTTGATGTACCACATTGTGGTGGTATTGTCGGTCCTGACTTGAACCACTTTGTTCTGGACAGAATCTGAAAACACGAAGAGCTAAAAAGACAGCTCTGAGTTCCAAAAGATTGATGTGGAGCAGAGACTCCTGAGGAGACCATACCCTGAGTGGCAAGGTCGCCTAGGTGAGCCCCCACCCTCACAGGGAGGCATCCGTGGTGAGGGTGAGGGGTGAGAAATGGGAATGAAGGGAACCCCTGTCTTAAATTGCTCTGGACCTGCCACCAGTGGAGGGCTAGGATCAGAGTTTGAGTAACTGGGACCAACTTGGTAAGGGGTCCTTCCTTTGAGACCAATAGGCCCTCAAATGGAACTGAATGTCCCTCATCTGGAATCTTGCTCCCTGCACGACAGCTGTGGAAGCAGCCATGTGCCGAGGAGTTGCAGAAAATGCCTTGCTGGTCGAGAGACCCTGGGGTAAAGGAGGATGCCAAGGGCGATGAGTCTGTCCACCCTTTCCGAGGGAAGAAAAGCCCTAGCTAACCTTGTGTTCAATTCTCGCCTATGAAAGTTAGGACCTGAACTGGTTCCAGAACTGACTTTGGTAAGTTTAGCAGGAATCCCAGGGAAGTGAGAAGCTGCTGGATGACTTGCAAGTGGGTTTCACCTGACCTGGAGACTGACCCACAATGAGCCAGTTGTCCAGGTAGGGAAACACAGCAACCCCTTGCCTTCTTAAGCGAGCCACTACTACAGCGAGACATTTTGTGAATACCCTTGGCCAGAGGTAAGGTCGAATGGCATTGCCCTGAACTGGTAGTGGCCTGAGGGCAGTTCGAACCTGAGGTACTTTCGGTGAGAAGGCCTGATCAGAACATGAAAATAGGCATCCTTGAGGTCCAGGAAGCTAGCCAGTCCCCTGGCCTTAGGGAAAGCAATATCATTGCCAGAGTCAACATTTTGAACTTTGGTTTCAACAGATGCTTGTTCAAGTATCTTAAATCTAGAATGGGCCACCATTCTCCTGTCTTTTAGGGTAAGAAAGTATCTTGAATAAAGCCCCTTGCCCTGATGGCAAGGAGGAACCCTTTCCACTGCTTTGCAGTCCAGCACAGCAGAAACCTCTGCTTCCAAAGCAAGGGCTTCTGAAGGATTTGCAGGTGGAAAATGCCTGGCTCTCATCTTTGGAAAGTGTTTGAAGCTGAGAACCAGACCCTGGCCTATTACCTCCAGAACCCATCTGTCCGTAGTTAGGGACAGCCAGTTCAGCTGAAATAGACCAACCTGCCCCCACTGGTACAGGAGAATCAGCCCTGGGCACCCCATCAGGGTGCCTGCTTAGCAAGCAGCCTTAGGCTGAGGGAGGGACGGTCTACTTGAGCCCTCGCCTACCCCTGCCTCTGAAGAAACCCTCTCATGAGACAGCAGAGGAGGCTTGAATTGCAAAAGGCCTGGAAAAGGCCTGTCCCTTCACCTCTGGGAGCATGCCTTTGTGGCATGGCATGCTTCTCCTTAGCCTGGGCACTTTTGTAGGTAGTTCTGTATTCATCCATCTTTTCATATAGTTTTCTGTTTGTTCCCCAAAAGAATTTCCACTACAGGAAAATCCATAGCCTTTGACTGGGTATCTTGGGACAGATTAGTGCATCTGAGCCATGCCAACCTCACGGAAGCTACAGAAGTGGCCATGACCCTAGAAGAAACATCATTAACATCAACAGCAGTATGAAATTGAACTTTAGAGGCTTCAATGCCATCAGCAGCCACCTGTTCCAACTCACTAGCCAGCTGGCCGTGGGCCTGCTTGGCTAACTGCAATACTGTGTCCCACCTAGATTTCTGATATCTAGCTACATAAGCCATATAATTTGCCTGCCTGAGCCCCAAAGAAGCTGCCATATACTGTTTCTTTGCCATGGCATCAATCTTCCTGGAATCCTTATCAGGAGGATGTGAGGCCAGAGGAATATTAGCCTTGTCACAGGCTGCAGCTTGTACCACACCTACATGACTACACTGCTCAGTAAGGAAGTCTGTATCCGAGCCTGACAAAGTATACCTTCTGTCCATTTTCTATCTACAGGAGGGACAGAATGAGATTTTTAAATCTTTGTTGTTTGCTTCCTAAATGACTTATGCAAAGAATAGACAACCTCCTAGACTCTGGAATATCCATCATTTCCACATAATCAAGCTCCTCTTGCTCATCCACAGCCTCCTCTAAAGGAAGCTGGAGGGTTTCTACAACCTTTTGTAAAAATAAAGAAAGAATGGGACTCAGACAGAATAGGAGGAGATTCTAAAGGTCTGTCTGGAGAAATGTCCGTTCAATGGCACGTCAGACCCCCAGCCACACATATAATGATCAAATTCCTCCTCCCCTCCTGTGGTTCATAAAAATCCTCAACTTCAAAATCCTGAACCACTGGGACTGAACAGAACCAACCTTTTACCAGCTGTTGGTGGTTCTACAGATCCCTGAGACAGTGACTGGACAATCTGAATGGCTTTAGCTATCTCTGCAGCAGTTGGAGACACAATTTTGGACTCCAGACCTACTGATTTCCTTGTCTTTTTACTTGGGACTGGTTCCTCTGAACCAGCCTTCCTTTCTTGAGGAAGTCTCGCCCTGGTCAGAGGCACTCCCTCTGGTCCAGTGGGTACTGGACTGGGCTGGCCATCAGGTCAGCGGACTTTTTGGCCTTTCGTTCTCTGAGGCGGCCCAATCTCTTCTCCAGGGTGGCTGCAGGAAATTTTACACCTGGCAGTCTGACAGGAGGTGGTCAACCCAGACAATAACACAAGTGGTGTGTGGGTCAGCCTTGGCAAAGGCGTCCCCACAGACATCACAGGTTGAAACCCAGTGGGCGGTTTTTCTTTTGGGTTTCTCAGACATAATGCCAGCCTAACCAAAACTTGCCCTTTTGATGGCAGTGCCAGGCAAGACACCTTATCGGTTCCTAACCGTGTCAACGGTATTTGAAAAACGTTATAATTCGGTTTTTTAGAACCGATAAGAACTGGAACCGCACTCTAAAACCCACTGTACACTTTTAAAATACAGAAAAAACAACCGATTGGTTCAAAACCGAACCGATAATTAATTTTCCACACAGACTTAAATTTTGTACTCACGGTTACCAGATAGAGCTTTAAAACTGAAATGCGGTAAAAATAATAACTTTTGCCGGTTCAATGAACTGAAAAATACTCGCTGAACCGAGAATGAACCGAGCTGAAGGAGCTGATCTCCGGAGCGACTGTTCAGTGAAGCGGAGTAAAGAATCTGACAGTTTCATTTGAAACTGCCAGATAGAGCTTTGGGCACAGCGCCCTCGCGCTGTAGAACTCCAGATCTTCTGGAGTTAACTCCTTCCTCTCCGGGGCAGTTCAGCTGCAGTGGCTGACTGCTATTGTTATAATATAGCAAGACTTCATGGTGTTTGAAAGAAATGTTCTTAAGCCTTTTTGGCCTGGGAAAACTTGAAGGAGAGTCTGAGACAAGACTACACTACTTAGTAAAGGACCTTTTTGAGCAGATTCTTCATATTCCTGAGCTTGCAAAGGACTCTGTGCAGGCAGTACAAGTTAATCAAGATAACAGAAAGTGATCAAGTCTTACTAATTATAAATTCTTCAGAAATGTTTGAAAATATAATACAGAATATAAATTTATTAGACAAACTGGGACTGTATGTAGTTGAGAATGGAAAACTGGAATCCCGTAGAACCCCCGTGAAGGTTTTGTGCCCTGAAAATGAGATTGCTGGGGGCAATGTAAATATGTCTACCATCATTAAAAGCAGTACTGAGAATAATCAAATTAACAGTGTAATATATAATGTGGCAATAGAAAACAGATTCGCAGGGCTGCTAGATCAGACGGCCTGACACAGGGGTAATAGTGAAGAAGAAAAAATTACTCACCTTAATAATGTTGTTTCTTCTAATGGAGTCTTGCTATATTCTGACAGCAGCAGTGAGTCCCAACCTTCGAACTGCCTCGGAAATGAAAGAGTTAACTTTCCATGCCAGGCATGGAACGCTGAGCTTGAGCACGGTTGAGACTCTGTCTGTTGTTCTTCAAACTCAAACCGTCAGATCTTTACGAGCTAAAACTCACTAAGGTCCTGTGTGGAAGCTGTAAACCTACACTAGCCAACTGGCTACTAAACATAAAACACATTTTTTGGTCCCAAAACAAAGACTCAAGTCAGGAGACCCAAAAAATGAAAAACACAACACCAACTCACCCCAAGAAAAGAAGGGGTGAAAACAAGAAGGTGGGCACCTACTAAGTGCCAACACTACATTGCCCACCCACATCCCAAAAACAGAGGTTCTGAGAGGGGCAGGCGGAGGGGGAGGTCAGAATATAGCAAGACTCCATTAGAAGAAACAACACTACTAAGGTGAGAAATTTTTTCTTCAAACAACATGAAGTCTTGCTATATTCTGATCAATAACGAACTTCTAAAAACAGTACCTCCATGGAGAGGACAGAACCTGCTAGGAAATAGGCTCTGAAGCACAGCTGTGCCAAACCGAGCATCACTCCTAGCCTGGATGTCCAGGGTAATGCTTGGTAAAAGTGTGAACTGTTTTCCAGGTAGCTGCTTGACATATCTCTAGAATAAGGATAGCCCTGGCAGCAGCCAGGAAGCAGCTGTACCTCTGGTAGAGTGAGCCCTCAGGCCGGAGGGAGGAACCTTACCCAGTTTTCCATAGCAAAATTGGATACAAGAGACAATCCACCTGGCAATGAATCTTTTAATGGCAGGTTTCCCATTACCAACCTCGCCATAAGTGAGGAACAGTTGGAGGGAGTCAAACCTGTGACCCTTGGTACGCTCTATGTAGTAACTAAGGGCTCTTTTCACATCTAAACTGTGCAGACTCCTCTCGCCAGAGGAGGAATGGTCAGTGAAGTACACTGGAAGAGACATAGATTGATTAAGGTGGAAATCTGAAACCACCTTAGGCAAGAACTTCCTGTTAGTCCTGAGAACCACCTTATCTCTATGAAAAGGAGATAAAATCAGGCTCCACTGACAGGCTTGTAATTCACTTATACGTCTGGCGAAGTGATGGCTACCAAAACACAGTCTTCCAAGTCAAGTACTTAAGCTCAGCTGAAGACAAAGGCTCAAAGGAGTTGCATAAGCTGAGCAATGCAAACATTAAGGTCCCAGGCAGGGCAGGGTCCCTGAATGGAGGTTGGTCAATGAAGCAATCCCACCGAAAAACTTGGAAAATACAAGTGAGCTGAAGAGAAGAGAAACACCTGCTGAAATAAAGCAGACACAGCTGCCAGATGCACTTTCAGTGTAGCTGGTCTCAGCCCCAAGCTATTTAAGTGGACCATATAATCAAGGACTGTGGGCAGATCAGCAGATTCTGGGGAAATATGTTTCCCAGAGCACCATATGGAAAATCTTTTCCATTGGGAATTATAAGTAGCCCTGGTCGAAGGTTTTCTAGAAGCCTTCAGGATATCCTTTACACCTTGGGAGAGGTGTAAATCAGCAAACTCTAACTCTTCAAGAGCCAGGCCTTGAGATTGAGAGATTTGAGGTTCGGGTACCAAACCTATCCCCTGAGCACAGATTAACAGGTTGTAATTCCTGGGAAGACACAGGGGAAGATGGACTGCTAAGGACAGTAGGAGTGGATACCCAGGCTGTCTGGCCCAGTCTGGAGCAATCAGGATCATCTTGCAGGGTTGAGATCTGATTTTGACTAGCACTTGAACAGGAGAGAGAAGGGAGAAAGCATAGAAGACTTCCCTTCCCAATTGAGAACTAAGGCATCCAGGGGACTGAGCCCAACACTGGGGTCTGCAACAAAAAGGGAAGTTGGTGATTGTCTGGGGCTGCAAAAAGATCTATCTGCGGGGTGCCCCATCTGGAAAATATCACCTCCAAGACCAGGGGGTCCAGTGACCATTCGTGATGGCCCTGGGAAATCCTGATGAGAGCATCTGCCAGGACATTGTCCTTGCCTGGGAGGTGAACTGCCGTGAGGGAGGTGTTCAGGGAGTAAGCCAGAGACCACAACTTCATTGCTTCGGTGCACAAGGCCATAGACCGAGTGCCTCCTTGCTTGTTGATGTACCACATTGTGGTGGTGTTGTCTGTTCTGACCTGTACAACTTTGTTCTGAACAGATTTGGAAAAGTTTGAAGTGCTAAAATACTGCTCTGAGTTCCAACAGATTGATGTGAACAGAGATTCCTGAGGGGACCACAACCCCTGGGTGGTCAGGTCAGCCCATGTGCCCCAGCCCAAGAGGGAGGCATCTGTAGTAAGGATTAAAGAGTGAGACTGAGTGACAAAGGGAACCCCTTGTCTCAGATTGTTCTGATCCTGCCACCACTGTAGGGCCTGGATCAGGGTTAGAGTTACTGGGATCAATTTGGTCAGAGGGTCCTTCCTTTGAGACCAAAAGGCTCTCAAATGGATCTGAATGTCCCTCATCTGAAATATTGCTCCCTGCACTACTGCTGTAGAAGCAGCCATGTGCCCCAGGAGCTGTAGAAAATGCCTTGCTGGTCGAGATACCTGCAGGGTGAATGAGGAGGCCAGAGAGACCAGGGTCCTTGCCCTGTCCAGGGGAAGGAAGGCTCTGGCCTTCTGTGTCTAGCTCTGCACCTATGAAGGTGAGGAGCTGGACAGGCTCTAGAACTGACTTTGGAAGATTTAGAAGGAAACCCAAAGAAGTGAGCAGTTGCTGAGTTATCTGTAAGTGAAACTTGACTTGGTCTGGGGACTGGCCTACTATGAGCCAGTCGTCCAGGTAAGGGAAGATGGCAATCTTCTGCCTTCTTAGAGAAGCAACTACCACTGCCAGGCATTTTGTGAATACCCTTGGAGCAGAGGTGAGACCAAAGGGCATTGCTCTGAACTGGTAATGGCCTGAGGGCAGCTCGAACCTGAGGTACTTTCAATGGGAGCTTCTGACGAGAATATGGAAGTAGGCATCCTTGAGGTCCAGGGACACTAGCCAGTCCCTGGCCTTAGAGAGGGTAGAATAATTCCCAGAGTCACCATTTTGAATTTTGGTTTTAAAAGGTGCTTGTTTAAGTATCTGAGATCCAGGATGGGCCGCCATTCTCCTGTCTTTTTTGGGGTAAGGAAGTACCTGGAGTACAACCCTTTGCCCTGGTGTAGGAGTGGAACCCTTTCCACAGCTCTGAGAGCTAGGAGGGAAGAGAACTCTGTCTCTAGAGCAAGTGCCTCTGATGGATTTGCAGGTGGAAAGGACCTGGTTCTCATCTTTGGAAACTTTTTGAAGCTGAGAACCAGTCCCTGGCTTACTACTTCCAGGACCCATTTGTCTGATGTCAGAGACTCCCAGTCCTGGACAAAGTAAGCCAGCTTGCCCCCTACAGGTAGCTGAGAATCAGCCCTGGCAACCCCATCAGGGTGCCTGTTTGGCAGGGGCTTTGGGCTGAGGGGTGGAAGCAGGCCTGCTAGTACCCTGTCTGCCTCTCCCTCTAAAGAACCCCCTCTGGGCATAAGCAGAAGAGGAGGCCTGGGCTTGGTAAAAAGGCCTATGAAATGGCCTGCCCCTGCCCCTGGGAAGCTGCCTTTGAGGAGTGGCCTGCCTTTCCTTGGCCTGTGCACTCCTATAGGTGGTCCTATACTCATCCATTTTCTTCATGTAATTCTCTGTCTGCTCCTCAAACAGAGAATTACCCTCAACAGGAAAATCCATGGCCTTAGTCTGGGTATCCTGTGACAGGCTAGTACATCTGAGCCAAGCCATTCTTCGAAGTGCCACAGATATAGCCATGACTCTAGATGACACATCATTGGAGTCTACTGCAGCATGGAATTGCACCTTGGATGCCTCAATACCATCAGCAGCCACCTGCTCCAGCTCCTTGACAAGCTGGCCAGGGACCTGTTTTGCTAGGGCCATAACACTGTCCCATCTGGATTTCTGATACCTAGCAATATAGGCCATATAATTGGCCTGTCTGAGTCCCAAGGATGCTGCCATGTACTGTTTCTTTGCCATGGCATCAATCCTCCTGGAGTCCTTGTCAGAAGGTGAAAAAGGGAATGTTTGCATTTTCACAGGCTGCAGCCTGCACTACTCCAACATGGCTGCATTGTTGTGTAAGGAACTCCGTGTCTGAGCCTGACAATGTATACCTCTTGTCCATTCTTTTATCCACAGGAGGTATAGTCTTAGGAGTCTTTAAAATCTTAAATGTCTGTTTCCCAAAAGATTTGTGCAAGGGAATAGACAGCCTCCTAGACTCTGGGATATCCATCATTTCTACATAGTCAGGTTCCTCCTGATCATCCACAGCTTCTTCCATAGGAAGCTGGAGGGTTTCAGCCACTTTTTTATAAAACATGAAATGGGAAGGGGACTCAGAAAGCCTAGGAGGAGACACTCCTGAAGGTCTGTCTGGGGAGATGTCCAGGTCAATGGGCACATCCAGACTTTCAAATCCACATTCACTTTCCTCATACTCCTCTTCCTCCTCCTCCGGTTCATAAAATTCCTCTAAATCATACTCTTGAACCAGTGGAACCGGCCGAACCGAGCACCTGCCTGATGGTGCCGGTTCGGTCGGAACCGGGGAAAGCGACTGGGCAATTTTGATCGCTTTGGCTATTTCTTCAGCGGTTGGAGAGGAAAGTTTTGGCTCCACACCAGCTGATTTTTCTTTTCTAGTTCTTTTAGCCGGAACCAACTCCTCAGAATCGGCTCTCCTTTTGCCCGAAGATGTCTCACCCTGGTCAGAGGGCACTCCTTCTGGTTCGGTTTGAACTGAACCGGGCTGGCCATCCGGTTCAGCAAACTTTTTGGCCTCCCTTTCCCTGAGCCTACCAGCTCTCTTTTCTAGGGTAGCTGCAGGGAAATTTTTGCAAATCTGGCAGTCTGCATTGAGGTGGTCAAACCCCAGACAATAAACACAGGTGGTGTGGGGGTCAGCCTTGGCAAAGACTTCCCCACACACACTGCAGTGTTGAAACCCAGTGGGTCCGGTTTTTCTTTTGGGTTTCTCAGACATAGTGCCAGTCCTAACCAAACTTAGCCTTTTATGGCAATCCACCAGGCAAGACCCTCTTATCGGTTCCCAACCGTGTCACGGGTCGTGGAAAAAAACGTAATAAGATCCATTTTTTTTAGAACAGATAAGAACCAGTAACCACACTCTAAAAGCACAATTTAAGATTTTTTAAGCAACTTGATCAGTTCAAACCGAACCGATAAACCGTTTACAAGTTCCACACAGAACAGAATAAAATAAAACCTATGTAGTACTCACAAATACCAAATACCACAGACAGAGACTGAACCGACAGGTTACGGTTTAAATTCATTCGAAAACCGAGAAAGCAGTACTTTAACCGACAAATTAGACAGAGCAGAAGGAGAAATCTCCGGAGCGACTGTTCAGTGAGGCGGAGTAAAGAATCTGACGGTTTGAGTTTGAAGAACAACAGACAGAGTTTCAACCGAGCTCGAGCTCAGCGTTCCATGCCTGGCATGGAAAGTTAACTCTTTCATCTCCAGGGCAGTTCGAAGGTTGGGACTCACTGCTACTGTCAGAATATAGCAAGACTTCATGTTGTTTGAAGAGGATGGTCTATCATGACCACAGATAATGCATGGCAAATACTTTCCTGGAATATAGCAGGTGTGAGTACAAGGTTTGCTGATGCTGAGTGGATTAGATTTGTGCGAAGGCATCACATTGTCTGTCTGCAGGAGACATGGCATCAAATAAACTCAGAAATCTAACTGAATGGATTTACCTGCTTTCCTGTACCTAGGAATAAAATAAATAAAACAGGCAAACCTTCTGGGGGCCTAATAACCTGAATAAAAATTGTGGAAGGTCTCACAGTACAAGAAATTGCCAATACTACATGTGCCCAGGCATTTGAAATTAATACTGTTAGTTTGAAGTACTGTTTGATAAATGTCTATCTCCCCCCGCCCCCCCCTCCTTCCCCAGTGAACTCTAAATATCACAAAACAAATATTAGGGAGGAGTTAGAAACTTTTATCCTTAATTGTTGGCAGAGGACAGCCAGTAATGAGATATTAATGTGCTGAGAGTTAAATGCAAGAATTTGTGAAATATAATGGCAGGGATGACTGTCTGACTTAAAACTGCTCTGAGCAGGATTTAAATAACTACCCGAGGGCAACACTGGATTCTAAAATGAACTAATCAGGTAAAATAACTGATTGAAGTGTTAATTACTTCTAAATTAGCACCAATTAATGGATGCACAGAAGGGGATAAGAGGGGTAATCTGACTCATTATAATGCAACATATGCATCTATTTTGGATTTTTTCTTTTGGTCTGGTCCAGTGGATGTCTGGATATCTGAAAATCATTGTCAGAGCTGAAATTGATCATTGCCTGCTTTTATTAAAATGGGGGCATAGCCCGGAGTTAAATCAAAATTATTTTACAGGATTTGAAGTAAGAAACTAAAGAACTAAAATCAAATGGGAAACAAAGAATGTAAATGTAATTCTTCCATCTTTCCATAAAGCAGATGAGCAAATAACTATTCTTTTATCAGATGAACCCACAAGTGAAATGCTACATGGAGTCCTCACAGATTGCTATAATAATATCAGGGAACTTATATGTTATTCAGTACCTATAGGTCAAAAGCAGAGAGATCTTGAAACCTGGTTTGATAAAGAATGTTGTAAGCAAAAAAGATTACTAACACAATTGGTTCGAATTACGAAACATTATAGGACTAAGGATCTGTTGAGACTCTTGAACAAGGCAAGGAAAAAGTATAAAAGCTACCTTAACTCCAAAAGGAAAGGACATCAGGGCAAACTGTGGGAGACTACAATGGAAACAATATTTAAGAATGACCAACAAAATCTTTGGCATTTGGTGGCTAAAGGTACAAAAAATGGTAACTGTCAATTGGATATATATGTAAGCATTAATCCACTCCGAAGGTGGCATCTAATGGGGAGTTAATGTATGGTTGGGGCTGTTGTGGCCCTCGGCCACAGGCCGAGTGCCTACAATGACCAACCATGCATTAACTCCCCATTAGATGCCACCTTCGGAGTGAATTAATGCACTTGTAACATGGCTTGTGCTATGGTGGTATTCTCTAGATGTAGTTTAACTTCTGATAACACACTCATCAGCAGTAGGAATTATTTCTGTGTCTGCATTATGATTTACATCTACTACTTTATAAGCCTCTCTCTAATTAAGAGGATGCGCGTGCATGTTGCACTTGCGACATCTACTTATATAGTGTCTACCAAGTTGTGACATACTATAACTTTGATTAATCTTGCTACATACAGATAACATAATGTTGACAGCTAAGAAGCTGCCACTTGCAATCGCCTGTTCTTCTAGCCTCTCTCTCCGTTTCTGCTTCATATTGCTGCCATGCTGTACTCTGGGAGGGATCTCTTCACTGCATACTTGCTATCCGCTGAGACAGCCAGCAGTTCTCTGCCACTACTGTGCACCGCTGTGCTGCGGTGCTCGACCAACAGGTGGCACTTCCATAACAGCACGGCAGTTTTGAACTATTTCTGCACGATGTTTCATGATGGTACACATGTGGTATCAGTTTCTCCTGCTACTATTGCTCTCTGCATTGCCTTGCTTCTCTAACTCTAAACACCACAGTTTCACTTCCCTGACATCTATTATTGCCTACCGATTCTTCTCCGAACTCCAACCCATTTATGTCGCTGTGAGAGACGCTCTTTTGCTGACCTATAGGTGGCGGTGTTGCTGCATGATCACACTTCTGCTCGGGTCTTATGTGCTCTGCTACTCCATCCTGTGTTTCACTCTGGTTTCACGGCTCCACTAATAGCTGGCTGAGTAGGTCGGTGCCTCGCTCACAGATAGCACACTTTGCTATTCTTTTGTTCCTCTGCCACTTCTCAGTTCAGATACGGAAAAACGGACACCTGTACTACCTGTTTCAGCCAAACAGCTTGTATGTCACACTATCTGTTCCTACCGCCACCTATTGGTGAAACTTGCCCCCATACAGTCCTTCATACCTTTTCTCGTGTGCGCTCCACATTTCTGTTGCTCGTGCACACCGCTCAGGAAGGTCTATTCTTTTCCTTTGCTCGCTCCCGATGGCAACACAGCATTATCATGCCATAATGCTGTGTTGCTCTTGTACCACCTGACACAACTGAACCAATTGTGTTTCTTACTTCACACATTCTTATTTTTGCCATGTTACAAATTACAATGGAACAGTGGATTAACCACTATACAGATTTGTTCAATGATTCTACATTGGTTGATGGTAAGGCAGAGTGGGAGCATGAAATAAACAGAGATGTTTTCAAACCAATAACACATGCTGAAATTTATTTTTCTATCAGTTCTTTAAAAAGGAAGAAAGCACCAGGACCAGCTCAGATTCCATCTGACATGTATCTGGTATCTCCCCAATTATGGGCCAAAATCTTTGTCCCCTACTTCAACAAATGTATTATACAAAAAGAGATTCCTGAGACATGGAAAGCTGCTACGATTGTATCCACATTTGAAAAGGGTTATAAAAGTAATCCTCAAATGTGTAGACCAATTTCTTTATTGGACATTACTGGAAACATTTTCTCTAAAGTTATTCTGAACAGATTGTTAAAGGAACTACTCAGATGTGGTTATCTCACAGAATATAAAGCGGGGGTTTGATCGGAATATGGTACAACAGATAACTGCTACATTTTTACACATTTATTTGAAAAATATGTTGTATTAAGAGAGCCAAAGTTATATGTAGAATTCATTGATTTTAGTGCTGCTTTCAATAATATTTCAAGATCTAAACTGTGGATAGTAATGATTGAAAAGGGAATCTGGCCCTCACCGGAAAGCATTATAAGGGAACTTTATAGTAACACTTGGGCACAAATTAGATTGGGAGTTTCAGGACAAATAACTAATAAAATACATACTAATAAAGGAGTCAGGCAGGGTTGCGTGATCACACCTGTATTATTTTGTATCTATATCGACTGACTCTTAAATCAACTAACACATATTATTTCTGACTGTCCTATAATAGGTACACATATCCGGCATTGACTTATGCCAACAATTTGGCTCTTACCTCTCTAACATGATCTGGACTACAAAAAAAGTTAGATATTTTGAATAACTAGGTAAATAATTATAATTTACAGATAAATGAAAGTAAGAGGTAGTAATATTTGGGTCAAATAAAACTAATAAAATATGGAAAGTAGGAACAAAAAATTTAAAAGCAGTTCAATCTTATGTTTACTTAGGTTTAAGGTTCTCTAATAATGGGAAATGAATAGCCATATTAAATCACAGTTAATTAAGTTAAAACAGACAGCCAGAGCTCTAAACAGAGTTAATTATGAGTATGGGGGTAACACCATTTCCCTTTAATTAAAGCAACTGAGGCAACATACTATCCACAAGCATTATATCAAGCAGAAATCTGGGGAGTTGGTAGAATGAACTCACGGGAGGTACCTCTGAGTAAATTATATTGTACTGTTCTGGGTGTAGAGAAGTCATCTCCCGTTCATTAGTAAGGGCAGAGATAGGATTTACAACTTTCGGAGCCTTAGCAGAAGTTAGACTCCTAAATTATTGGATAAAAGTTACTAGAATTAATTCTGATTGATTGCCATACAAATGTTTAGTGGAAAAATATAAATGGCAACAGATGAAATGCAAGACCTTTTTGTTGTGCAATAATCTGACTAAGATATTGGATAAATATGAAAATAACTTTGAAGTATAAAGCCTACTGCACTAAAAAATAATAAACTATAATAAAGTTGAAGACTTAAAAAAGATATTTAAACTAATAATAAATCTGTGGCTATCAATAAATGATAATGTGCATTGTTACAGATACTATCTACATGTACTTACTGAAGAGTCTCTGAAGAAAAATTATACAAAGTTTAGGATGGAACAATATACAAGTAATATCCTGAAAGCAAGATATGCTAAATCAACAGATCCTTATGTAAAACTATGTAACTGTGATAAATCAGAACCAGAAAATTTGAGCCATGTTATAGTTTCCTGTTTCAGACATACCAAACAAAGATCTCCCTGGTTGGAACCTCTTTGGTCTGAAATAGACTCAAAAGATAAGGGTACGCTTTTGAACATCATGTCAATGAGAGAGGATGAGAATGTTATAAAAAAGGTGGCTGAATATCTTACAGCAATTGCAAAAATATGCCTAAAGTTTGATGAAAAATGTATAGAATGAAATCAAATGAAATGCACTTTATTTTCTGCACTTCAGGGGTTAGAGTATTAAATTTATTCTGAATTTATGTTTTGTTTTTATGGAACTGTGAATTATACATATACTTGTTTATACGGGATATACAATGGAGAGCTGTCGTATAAATGTTTTATCTACACAAGTGCTGTTTGACCTCGGGTAACCTCACAAGTGACATATGCCACGAGTGAGGTGTCCGAGGTCAAACAGCACAAGTGTAGATAAATCATTTATCTGACAGCTCACCATTGTGTATTTCATTTATGCAATAGGGATGCTTTCTGTCAGTGCAGGGACATTTGCTTTTGACTGCTTATTTTTTTTTTTTGCATATGTTTGTCAAAAAAGTGAATAAAAATTGCATTTTCTGCTCTTTTTTGCTAATTATAAAAAAAATCTGTAATGTATCTATAAATGAAACACCATTCATTTTGTGGACAATTTTGTGCTGAACACCTTTCATGCTCACAACATCATGCTATCTTTTTTCATTTTAAAGTTATTCACATTTGAATATGGGTAGTACTGCTACTGAGGCCGAACATTCTAAATGAGTTCCAGAGTGACTGTGACATAGCTACTATGTGGATACATTTTATTTATTCAACGACTGTGAAGATAAATGAATTTATTCAATGAGTTTTGAGCCCACTCCTATTGCATAAATATATTTATGTGTGAAATGTCTGTAATGGTCTTTCGACCAAACAAATAAACTTTAAACTGAACTGTCTGTTGGAGTGGGAAGTGCAAAGATTCTGTGAACCTGCAGTCTAGGTGTAAGCCCCACCCCCTTGTGGGGCAGGCTTACTACCTTTGCTTTTCTTTTTCTCCTCCCCCTTTTGTCCCTTTAAATAGCATGGGGGGTTGATTTCCTATTGTGCCCAGTAGGTGGCAGAGTTTTGCCTATTTTTTTTTTTTTTTACTTCATTCTTTGGTAACTGGGTAAGGCCCACAAGGCACAAGTGCCTGTTTACAGGGGCAACTTGGGAGCACTGGGGAAGTTAAGTGACTTGCTCAGAGTCACACAGTATGCAAGAAAGAAAAAAATACTTACCATAGTAATCTTCTTTCTTCCCAGTGATGCTCAGATATTCATAACTTTGTGCAGTCAGCCTGGTGGGTTGGGCTGCCAGGAGAGATGGAACACATGCAAATGATGGAATTCTTTGCACGTGAGCATCTTTCAAATACTGCCTCTATCAACTGTAGTGTTCTAAGCCCTTCAGATTTGTAAGAAGCCTGGAAGTCAGGCAACATGAAAAAATCCGACAACTAATTAATTAAAACATTTTTAGGATTAGCCTAGTAAAACAACTTACTTCAAAAAACCTCCAAAGGAGGGAATATATATATATATATATATATATATATATATAATGATGGTGTTCACCAGACAGTGAGAAAAACTATTAAGAGAGACAGAAAACTCAGTTAAAATCTGTCTAGCATAGAGAAGTGTACCCAGAAGGGTATGGCTATGTGGCACTAGCATGCAGAATGCAGAGGCTGAAGTTCTGGAAGGGGAGGATGGGAGGGAGTTATGAATATCTGAGCATCACTGGGAAGAAGGAAGGTTACTATGGTAAGTAATTTTTTCTTCTAACCCCAGTAATGCTCAGAATATTCATAACTTTGTGCAGACTACCAAGCAGTACCCCCTGGCGGTGGGCACAGAACTTATTTTGGAAACAGACTTTGCAGGACTGCTGTGCCAAACCTGGCATCACTTCTGGACAAAATATCCAAGTTATAATGCTTTGTAAAGGTGTGTACTGATTTCCAAGTAGCTGCTTTACAAATGTCCAATAATGGCACCTCCCTAGCAGCTGCAATAGTGGCAGCTGTTCCTCTTGTTGAGTGAGCCCTCAGCCCAGCTGGGGACTCCCTACCTGCTTTAGTGTAGCACAATTGAATACACTGGACAATCCACCAAGAAATGGATCTTTTTGAGGCTGGTTTGCCCATTCCGATATCCCCATATGTAAGGAAAAGTTGTTTCTTGTCTTGCCTACGGCCTTTAGTAGCTGTCATGTAGTAGCTGATAGCTCTTTTCACATCCAGACTGTGGAGTCTTCTTTTGCCAGAGCTTGTATGGTCTGTGAAGAAGACAGGCAGAGTGACTGATTGGTTCAGATGGAAATCTGTCTGTCTGTTCTGAGGACTACCTTATCCCTGTGGAAGGAAATGTAGTCCTGTTCAGCACAGAGAGCCTGAAGCTCACTGATTCTTCTTGCTGAGGTAATTGCTACCAGGAAAACTGTTTTCCAGGTAACATACTTTAAATGGGCTGTAGCCATGGGCTCAAAAGGAGCCCACATCAATCTGGCTATCCATACATTAAGATCCCAAGCGGGCACTGGTGCCCTGTGAGGAGGGTGCAAATGCATCAGGCCTTTAAAAAATCTTTTGAAAATGGGATCTGATGCTACAGACACTTTTGTCCTAGCAGAAAGGTATGCAGATACTGCTGCAAGGTGAACTCTTAAAGAACTGGGTTGCAGACCCTGTGAATGTGAGTCAGATAATACAACACCACTGAGACCCCTGCATCATTTGGGGTGAAGTTTCTACCAGAGCACCAGAAAAGAGAATCTTTTCCACTTAGCAGAATAAGTTTTCTTAGTGGAAGGCTTCCTATAACCTTTCAAAATGTTTAATACAGCTTCAGAAAGGTTCAAGCCTGCATACTCTAATTCCTCAAGATCCATGTCTTGAGGTGGAGGGACTTGAGATTTAGGAACAACGATGTTCCCTGATTGGAGGTTAGAAGATTGTACCTGAGAGGCAAGCTTATTGGATTGCTCACTGACATGGAGAGCAGTAGCGAGTACCATGGCTGCCTGGGCCAATCTGGAGCTATCAATATCAGAGAAGCTGAGAGGGATCTGAGCTTCAGCAGTACCCTGAAAACTAGAGGAAAAGGGGGGAAGGCATAGAGAAACTTGCCTGACCAATCCAGTACCAGGGCGTCCAGAGGGATTGTGCCCTGGGCTGGTGGCCTGCAACAATACTGAGGCAACTGGTGGTTCTGGTGGGATGCGAACAAGTCTATCTCTGGAATGCCCCACCTGCTGAAAATTACCCGTACCACCTGCTTGTTCAGTGTCCATTCGTGATGGGACTGACTGATCCGACTCAGTGTGTCTGCCAAGATATTGTCCTTTTCCGGCAGATGGATGGCTTGCAGGGACACCTTTAGAGAATATGCCAGAGTCCATATTTTCATGGCTTCTGTGCATAGGGGGCCTGATCT
Source organism: Neoceratodus forsteri (assembly GCA_016271365.2). Taxonomy (NCBI): domain Eukaryota; kingdom Metazoa; phylum Chordata; order Ceratodontiformes; family Ceratodontidae; genus Neoceratodus; species Neoceratodus forsteri. Next base: position 430,141,587 of record CM028138.1, read on the forward strand.
GGTGCCACCCTGCTTGTTTATGTAATACATAGTGGTGGTATTGCCCGTTCTGACTTGTACCACCTTGCCCATTACCAGTGTAGAGAAAACTTTTAGTGCTAGCCGCACTGCTCTGAGTTCCAGCAAATTTATATGCTGGAGGGACTCTGCCCCTGACCAGGTACCCTGAGTTGTGTGCTCCCCTAGATGGGCACCCCAGCCAAGAAGGGATGCATCTGTTGTGAGGACTAGTGAAGGATCCTCCTTCTGGAAGGGGACTCCCTGCCTTAGGTTGGATTCCTTTTTCCACCACAAGAGGGCTTGTAACAGAGGCCTTGTCACTGTAATGAGTTTTGAAAAGGGATCTTTTTTCTGACTCCAATGATTCCTGGGATGAAATTGGATGTCCCTCATGTGAAACCTGGAACCCTGCACTGTGCCTGTGGATGCAGCCATATGACCCAAGAGCTGCAGGAATTGTCTGGCTGTTTTTTGACCGTGAAACTTGAAGGAGTTTGCTATGGCCTGAAGGCTTTGCACCCTGTCTAGTGGTAAAAGGGCCCTGCCCTGTAAAGTACTGATCTCTGCCCCTATGAACTGCAAAGTCTGTGTAGGGCTGAAGACAGATTTTTTTCTGGTTTACTATGAAACCCAAGGACTCCAAAAGATCCTGTGTGAGCTTTAGAGAGGTTGAGACTTGCTCTGGAGATTTGTCCACCACCAGCCAGTTGTCCAGGTATGGGAAGACAGTCACTCCCCGTCTTCGAAGAAATGCCACCACAGCTGCTAGGCATTTTGTAAACACCCTTGGTGTCGAGGAAAGGCCGAAGGGCAGGGTTGCAAACTGATAATGACCTGACGGGAGTCTGAATCTGAGATATTTCCTGAAAGATTCTTTTATGGGGATGTGGAAATAAGCATCCTGTAAGTCCAGAGATGCCAGCCAGTCCCCTTTTTGGATTGTTGGCAGAATCCGAGCCAAAGTGACCATTTTGAACTTTGGCTTTTTCAGGTGCTTGTTTAAAGCTCTGAGATCCAAAATTGTCCGCCACTCCCCATTTTTCTTTGTTGTTAGGAAGTATCTGGAGTAAAAACCTCTTCCTCTCAGGGTTGCAGGGACTAGTTCCACTGCTTTGAGCTGAAGCAGCTTCTGAACCTCTGCCTCTAGCAACGAGATTTGTGCTAGGGGTGGGGAGGTGGAAATCCTGGGGTTTTGGAGGAAGAAATTTGAACTGCAGAGACAGACCTTTGCCCACTACCCCCAACACCCACTTGTCTGTGGTGATGGTTGACCAGAGGGGGAGGAAATGGGACAGTCTGCCTCCAACAAGTAGGGAGGAGGCAGCCTACATCTCAGGGGTTCTGTTTAGGCTGGGGTTGAGGTTGTGGCTGAGCCCCTCGCCTAGAGCCCCTTCTACCCCTACCCCTTGAGTAGCCCTGTGGGGGGGTACTGCTGGTATTGGGGCATGGCTACTGGCTGGGAAAAGGGTCTTGACAAGAAGGAACAACCCCTAGCCCCCCTTCCATAGGGCCTGGTGAATGAAGAAGCTCTGTCTCTAGCAGAGTTACTTCTATAAGTAGCCTTATATTCATCCACCTTTTTCATATAGGCCATGGTGGACTCCCCAGAAAGTGCATTTCCTGCTAATGTGAAATCCAGGGCCTTTGACTGGGTATCCTGAGTGAGGTTTGTAGCCCTAAGCCAAGCAAACCTCCTCTGAACCACTGTATTAGCCATCCATCTGGCTGCAGTGTCATTTAGATCAGCAGCCATTTCGAACTGATACTTGGCCGCCTCTAGCCCAAACCTGGCAGTTTCCGCCAGATCATCTGACAAGGGTGAGGTGGCCTTCATGGACATTGCCAGTACCGACTGCCACAGGGATTCCTGATACTGGGCAGCATAAGCTTGAAAAGTGGCCTGTCTCATGGCCAATGAGGCTGACAAATAGCCCTTTTTGGCCATACTGTCCAATTTTCTGGATTCCTTTTCCAGTGGGTGTGAGAACAGAGGGACTTTAGCTTTATCACAGGCAGCTTGCTGTATTACCCCTTGATGATCAGGATGGGAGAAGAGAAAGTCAGCTCCCTCCCTGTCCAGCTGGTATTCTTTATCTATTCGCTTGTCAATTGGAGGAATAGAATTTGGGGTCTGCAGGAGCTTCATAGCATCCTTCTTGAAGAATTTATATACTGGGAGAAGGAGGGCCTTTGTGGGTGTTAAACCCATCATATTGAGGTACTCAATCTCCTCCTCGTCCTCTACTTGTTCTGTTGTGGCAATATCTAGAGCATCTGCCATTTTCCTTATAAAAGAAAAATGGGAGGAAAAATCCTCAGACACTCTGGGAGGCGAGCCAAATTCCTGATCAGGGGACACCTCTGGGGGGATAGGTTCGTCCTCCTCATAAAGCTCCTCATCTCTTCGAAATAGTGTTGCTCCAAGCGAGGGGCAACACAGTAGCAGCTTCCTGGGGACCCTGGGAAGGGGCAGAAGGCTGAGGGATGATGCTCTGCAGAGCCTGAATAATTTTAAACGCCTGAGCTATGTCCTGAGCTGAAGGCATTACAGGCTGCTGCGCAGAAGTCCCTGGTTTAGCAGGAGAGGGTTCTGCATGCTTGAGCTTCTTTAATTTCTTTAAGGGAACCAGAGAGTCAGCCAGTTCTTTCTCTCTTTTGCCCCTTTTTCGCGCGTATCAGGGGCGGGGGTAGTAGCACTTGTTACATCAACCATAACAGACTGGGGTGTCAGCTGGTCAGAGCCTGAGGGACCCTTAGGAAACTTTTTATTAAGCCTTTCAAGACACTTTTCAACAGTTTTTTTCTGGGAATGTTTTGCATATCTCACATTCCTGGTCCAAATGTTCAAAACCCGGACAAGCTACACATAAGGTGTGCTTGTCTGCCTTGGCAAACACATCTGCACACTTTAGACAGTTTTTAAAACCGGGCTCCCCGGTTCTCTTCTTAGGTTTCTCAGTCATGGAGAAAGATAAAGTGAAAAACCTCAACCGCTAAATGCCAAATGCTACTGCGGTAATTTAAACAGCTTAAAAGGGGTTTTCCTCTTTTTTTTTTTTTTTTTTGCGGTCGATAGGGAAACCGATGGAACCGAGAGAGGAGATGAAATATGAACCGGTTCAGCGGTTCTGTAACCGATAAGAAAAAATTACTCACCTTAGTAATGTTGTTTCTTCTAATGGAGTCTTGCTATATTATAGACATTAGCAGTTTGATCCAGCTCTAGAACTGCCCCGGAGTGAAATGGTTAAAACCATTCCAAAATAGAATTTTGCGAGAGCAGCTCTATCTGTGTCATTTCAAACTTGAACTGTCAGATCTTTACGAGCCAAACTCACTAAGGTCTGTGTGGAAGCTGTAACCTACACTAGCCAAATGGCTACCTAAATAATAACAACCATTGATGGTCCCAACACCCAAGACTCAAGTCAGGGACCAGAAATACTAACACCATTCTAATAATATGAAAATGGAACATAAGTATAATAAAACACACATGCGTACACATACACACCCCAAAGTCCCAAAGGGGACAAAATGCTAACAGGACATAAGTAGTACCCACACTAAGTTGCCGCACCCACCAAGTAGAGGTTCTGAGAGGGGCAGGTTGGGGAAGTCTATAATATAGCAAGACTCCATTAGAAGAAACAACATTACTAAGGTGAGTAATTTTCTTCAAACAACATGAAGTCTTGCTATATTATAGACATTAACAGAAATACACAGCAGTACCTCCATGGAGGAGGGCAGAACCTACTTAGGGAATAGGCTCTGAAGAACAGCTGTGCCAAACCGAGCATCTCTCCTGGCCTGGACATCTAGGGAGTAATGCTTGGTAAAAGTGTGTACGATTTTCAAGTAGCAGCCTGGCAAATCTCTAATAAGGGGATATCTCTGCAGCAGCTAGAGGAGCAGCTGTACCCCTGGTAGAATGAGCCCTCAAACCGGGGGCTCTGCCCACTCTCTGATAACAAAATTGGATACAGAGACAATCCACCTGGCTATTGATCTCTTAGTGGCAGGTTTGCCTTTCCCAACTTCACCATAGGTAAGGAAAAGTTGGAGGATTCGAACCTGTGACCTTTAGTGCAGCTCTATATAATAACTAAGAGCTCTCTTAACATCCAGGCTGTGCAACCTCCTCTCACCGAAGAGGAGCGATCAGTGAAAAATACTGGAAGGAGATAGATTGATTAAGATGGAAATCCAGAAACCACCTTAGGCAAAAACTTCCTATTAGTCCTAAGGACTACCTTATCCCTAGTGGAAAGAAATAAAGTCAGTCTCCACTGACAAGGCTTGCAATTCACTTATCGTCTGGCAGAAGTGATAGCCACTAGAAAACAGTTTTCCAAGTTAGGTACTTAAGCTCTGCAGAAGACAGAGGTTCAAAGGGGTTGTATTAACTGGGCAATGCAAACATTAAGGTCCCAAGCAGGGGCGGTTCCCGAAAGAGTAGATTAGTATGAGTAATCCCTTAAAAACTTGGAAAACACAGGATGAGAGGAAAGAGGGATGACTTTCCTGCTGACAGAAAAGCAGACACAGCTGCCAAATGAACTCTCAGGGTAGCTGGTCTGAGACCAAGGAATTAAGATGTACCATGTAATCTAACAAAATGGGCAATTCAGCAGATTCTGGGAAATATTTTTCCCAGCACACAAATAAAACCTTTTCCATTTAGAACTATAAGTAGTCCTAGTGGAGGCTTTCTGGAAGCCTTTAGGATCTCAAGAACACCCTGAGAGAGGTGTAAATCAGCAAACTCTAACTCCTCAAGAGCCAGGCCTTGAGGTTGAGAGTTGAGGTCCGGATACCAAACCCTTCCCTGGGCACAAGTCAACAGATTGTGATTCCTGGGGAGGCACAGGGAAGATGGACTGTCAGAGACAGAAGGAGTGGGTACCAGGGCTGCCTGGCCCAATCCGGGGCAATCAGAATCACCCTTCAAGGGTGAGATCTGATTTTGACTAGTACTTTGAATAGGAGAGGAAAGTGGGGAAAGCATGAGAACTTCCCTCCCAATCCACAGGAAGGGCATCCAGGAGAACTGAGCCCAGCACTGGAGGCCTGCAACAGAACAGAGGAAGTTTGTGATTGTCTGGGGCTGCAAAGATCTATCTGAGGATGCCCCACCTGGCAAAAACTATCCCCAGCACTTGAGGATCCAGGGACCATTCGTGATGGCCCTGGGAAATCCTACTGAGGCCATCCGCTAGGACATTGTCCTTCCCTGGAAGATGAACTGCTATGAGGGAAGTGTTCAGGGAATAGGCCAGAGACCACAACTTCATTGCCTCGGTGCAAGGCCGAGACCGAGTGCCCCCTGTTGTTGATGTACCACATTGTTGTGGTGTTGTCTGTTCTGACTGGTATCACTTTGTGGTGGACAGATGCAGAAAAAGCTTGAAGAGCTAAAAGACAGCTCTGAGTTCCAGCAAATTGATGTGGAGCAGAGATTCCTGGGGACCAAACTCCCTGAGTGGAAAGGTCGCCCATGTGGGCTCCCAACCCAGAAGGGAAGCATCTGTAGTGAAGTCAAGTCGTGAGAAGGGAAATGAAGAGGACCCCGCTCTTAATTGCTCTGATCCTGCCACCACTGGAGAGCTAGGATCAAGGTTAGAGTCACTGGGACCAACTTGGAAAGGGGTCTCTTCTCTGAGACCAAAAGGTTCTCAAGTGAAACTGAATGTCTCTCATCTGAAATCTGGCTCCCTGCACAACAGCTGTGGATGCAGCCATGTGCCCCAGGAGCTGCAGAAAGTGTCTTACTGGTCGAGACCTGCAGAGTGAAGGAAGAGGCCAGACCACTAAATTCCTTACCCTTTCTGGGAAAAGAAAGGCTCTGGCTAGCTTTGTGTCCAATTCTGCCCCTATAAAGGTGAGTACCTGGACTGGTTCCAGAACCGACTTTAGGTAGGTTTAGCAGAAAACCCAGGGAGGTGAGAAGCTTCTGGGTGACCTGCAGGTGAGATTTTACCTGTTCTGGGGACTGGCCTACAATGAGCCAGTCGTCTAGATAGGGAAAAACAGCAATCCTCTGCCTCCTTAAGTAGGCCACTGCCACTGCTAGACACTTTGTGAATACCCTTGGAGCAGAGGTAAGGCCGAAGGGCATTGCTCTGAACTGGTAATGACCTGAGGGCAGTTCGAATCTGAGGTACTTTCGATGGGATCTTCTGATTAGGACATGAAATAGGCATCCTTGAGGTCCAGGGAGGCTAGCCAGTCCCCTGGCCTTAAGGAAAATAAAATCATTGCCAGAGTTATCATTTTGAACTTTGGTTTCAAAAGATGCTTGTTCAGATATCTGAGATCTAAAATGGGCAGCCATTCTCCTTCTTTTGGGGTAAGAAGTATCTGGAATACAGACCCCTGCCCTGATGCAGGGGAGGAACCCTTTCTACTGCTCTGAGAGCTAACAGGGATGAGACCTCTGTTTCCAGAGCGAGGGTCTCTGAAGCACTTGCAGGTAGAAAAAGTCTGCTTCTCAACTTGGGAAACTTTTTGAAGCTGAGAACCAGACCCTGGCTTACTACTTCCAGAACCCACTTGTCTGAGGTTAAAGAAGCCCAATTCTGACTGAAGTAAGCCAGCCTGCCCCACTGGTACAGAGAGAATCGGCCCTGGGCACCCCATCAGGGTGCCTGTTTATGAGGAGGTTTAGGCTGGGGGTGGGAGAAGGTCTGCCCACCCCTCATCTGCCCCTGCCTCTGAAGAAGCCCCTCTGAGCATAGGCAGAGGAGGCCTGAGTCTGAGTAAAAGGCTTGTGAAAGGCCTACCCCTACCCCTGGGGCATGCCTTTGAGAGTGGCTTGCCGCTCCTTAGCCTGGGCACTCTTGTAAGTAGTCCTATATTCATCCATCTTCTTCATGTAATTCTCTGTCTGCTCTCCAAACAGAGAATTTCCTACCAGGAAAATCCATAGCCTTAGTCTGGGTATCCTGTGACAAACTAGTACACCTGAGCCAGGCCAACCCACGAAAAGCTACAGATGTGGCCATGACCCTAGAGGAAACATCATTAACATCCACAGCAGCATGAAACTGAACCTTAGAGGCTTCAATGCCATCAGCAGCCACCTGTTCTAGTTCACTAGCTAGCTGGCCATGGGCCTGCTTGGCCAATTGCATAACAGTATCCCATCTAGATTTCTGATACCTAGCTACAAAGCCATATAATTTGCTTGCCTGAGTCCCAGAGGCTGCCATATACTGTTTTTGCCATGGCATCAATCTTCCTGGAATCCTTGTCAGGAGGATGTGAAGCCAAGGAATATTAGCTTTTCACAGGCAGCAGCCTGAACTACTAACATGACTGCATTGCTGAGAAAGAATTCTGTATCAGGGCCCGACAATGTATACCTTCTGTCCATCTTTTATCTACAGGAGGCACAGAATTAGGAGCTTTTAAAATTTTAATTGTTTGTTTCCTAAAAGACTTATGTAAAGGAATAGACAATCTCTAGACTCTGGAATATCCATCATTTCTACAAAATCAGGCTCCTCTTGCTCATCCACAGCCTCTTCTAAAGGAAGCTGGAGGTTTCAGCAACTTTTATAAAACATAAAATGAGATGGGGACTCAGACAGCATAGGGGAGATTCTAAAGGTCTGTCTGGAGAGATGTCCGGTTCAATGGACACACCCAGACCTTCCCAGCCACATTCATACTGTTCATAATCCTCCTCCCCTCCTCTGGTTCATAAAATTCCTCAATATCATAATCCTGAACCACTGGGACGGACGAACTGACCTTTTACCAGATAGTGGTGGTTCGGACGGACCCTGAGACAATGACTGGACAATTTGTATGGCTTTTGCTATCTCTGCAGCAGTTGGAGAAGGATTTTGGACTCCAGACCTGCTGATTTTCTTGTTTTCTTTACTAGATTGGTTCCTCAGAACCAGCTTTTCTTTGCCAGTATGGCCTGGTCAGAGGGCACTCCCTCTGGTTCGGTTGGCACGACCGGGCTGTCATCAGGTCAGCGGACTTTTTAGCCTCTCGTTCCCTGAGCCTGCCCAATCTTTTTTCCAGGGTGGCTGCAGGGAAATTCTTACATACCTGGCAGTCTGACTGGAGGTGGTCAAACCCCAGACAATAAACACATGTGGTGTGTGGGTCAGCCTTGCAAAGACTTCCCCACAAACATCACAGTGTTGAAACCCAGTGGGCCGGTTTTCTTTGGGTTTCTCAGACATAATGCCAGCCTAACCAAAAACTTGCCCTTTTAGCGGCAGTGCCAGGCAAGACACCCTTATCGGTTCCTAACGTGTCATGGTATTGGAAAAAACGTAATAAATCCGTTTTTTTTAGAACCGATAAGAACCGGGAACCGCACTCTAAAATAGTAACTTTTAGTTTTAAATGAGTTTTAAACCCACTGATCGGTTCAAAACCGAACCGATAACTTACAAGTTCCACACAGACAAAACCTTCATTTACTTACGGTTACCACAGATAGAGCTTGAACCGAATGGTTTTGTGGTTAAAATAAAACTATTCTCGGTTAAATCCAACCAAGAAAACACTTTTTAAACCGAGAAATGAACCGAGCAGAAGGAGAAATCTCCGGAGCGACTGTTCACTGAGGCGGAGTAAAGAATCTGACAGTTCAAGTTTGAAATGACACAGATAGAGCTGCTCTCATGCCAAAATTCTATTTTGGAATGGTTTTAACCATTTCACTCCGGGGCAGTTCTAGAGCTGGATCAAACTGCTAATGTCTATAATATAGCAAGACTTCATGTTGTTTGAAAAAGCGATTACAACTAAAGTTTTTAAGGACCAAAATTTAGCGATAATGAATAGGTTCTTTAGTTAGAGAACTGAAATAAAGTTAAAACTAACTCGGATCCCTCACGGTTATGCCGAACCGCGAGGAACCGAGAAAACAACTATTTAAACAATAATAAACTAAATGTAAACTTACAATTAATAGAGGCAGTAAAAGAAACTAAATATACTTATGGTTTTTGATTTTTTCTTTCTTCTTCACGTGAAAGAGGGCAACAGAGACTCCGAGCGACCAGACTTTCAGGCAGAGAGAAAAATCTGAAGAGCTTAGAACACTACAGTTGGTAGAGGCAGTATTTGAAAGATGCTCACATGCAAAGTATTTCATCATTTGCATGTATTCCATCTCTCTGGGCAGCCCAACCCACCAGGCTGACTGCACAAAGTTATGAATATTCTGAGCAGTACTGGGGTTAGAAAAAATACTTACCATAGTAATCTTGTTTCTTCCCAGTAATACTCAGGTATCATAACTTTATGCAGTAAGCCTTCTAAATAGAACTGCCCGGAGACATGGAATGTGTGCAAATGATGGAATCTTTTGCATGAGCCACTTTTAAATGCTGCATTCTTCTAACTGCCTTAGCTATAAATCCTTCAGATTTCCTAGAAACCTGGAAAGACAGGCCCACAAGGACTAAATGTAACAATAATAATAACAATATTGAACATTAATAATATTATTCATAATAATAATAATTATAGTAGAAACTCCTTTAACACCCAGAAAGGCCTCCAACAGGAGGACATGACATATGAAAGAAGATCCCTGAATGTCAGAATCACCTGACAAGGGGGGGATAACAGTAGAAAACACAATCACAACATATGTGCCAGAAATGGCATTTATACCCCTGAGAGCACAGTATGCAGGAGTGCAGAGGCTAAAAGTTCTGGAAGGAGAGGCAGGGTGGTAGTTATGAATACCTGAGCATCACTGGAAAGAAACAAGATTACCATGGTAAGTAATTTTTTTCTTCTAACCCCAGTAATACTTGGGTAATTCATAACTTTATGCAGACTACAGAGCAGTACCACTGGAGGTGGGCACAGAACTTTATTTTGGAAACAGACTCTGCAGGACTGATGTGCCAAATTGCTTTACAGATGTCCACCATGGGAACCTCCCCCAGAGCTGCTATGGTAGCAGCTGTGCCCCCTGTAGAATGGGACCTCAACCCTGTTGATGGCTCCTTTCCAGCCTTAGAGTAATAAAAACTTGGAAACTAACCAGCGTGAAATGAACCTTTGATGCTGGGTTACCCATTCCCAAATTTCATAGGTCAAGAACAGCTGTTTTCTGTCCTGCCTATGGATTTTGGTAGCTGTCAAGTAGTAGCTAAGAGCTTTTTGATGTCCAAACTATGAAGACTCCTTTTATTTGAACCAAAGTGTTAAAAAAACAAGTAAGGTAATGAGTTGGTTCAAATGGACTCAGAAACCCTTTTAGGAAGCACTTCCTGCTTGTTTTCAAGACCATTTTGTCTCCGTGGAATGAAATGTAGTTATGTTCAATGCAGAGAGACTGGAGCTCACTGATTCCTCTGACAGAGGTCATTACCATAAGAAAAACAATTTTCCATATGACATATTCTCAAAAGAGCTAAAACATAGACTCGGGGGGCATGGGCACTCACTGTGCACACATTTGGTGCCATGCTGGTACCGGTTCTCTGAGAGGGTGTATGCAAATGGACTAGGCCTTTAGTGAACCTTTTGAAGACAGGGTCTGAGGACGGAGAAACAGAGAACATTATGTCCACTGAAATGTATGCATATGCTTTTAAGGTACTGGACTACAAGCCCAGTAAATGCAAATAGGTAAGATAGTCCAGCACAGCTGGGACACCAACATGTACTGTTATGGGCCAAACCCTTAAAGAGCCTTTTGGAACTAGGATCTGGAACTAATTGAAACATTTTGTCCAGCTAATATGCAAGGAGATGCTAGTTAGGTGGACCTTAAGAGTGCTGGACTGCAAGTCCAATGAATATAAATAAGAAAGATAATTAAACACAGCTGGGACTCCAGCATGTGTTGGTACCAGTTCCTAGTTGAATACCAAACATAAAAATCTTTTCCATTTGAAGCACAGATTTTCTTAATAAAGGGCTTCCTGTAACCACTTAAAATGTCCAAGACACTTTCATAAAAACATAGAGCCCACATATTATAGACCCTCAGGGGCCATGCCTCGAGTCTGAATGACCTAAGGTTTGGGTACAGGAGCCTCCCTTGTTTGGAGGTTAGCAGATCAGATTGTGCCTCCGAGGAAGGTGTATTGGAACAGAACCAGACATGGAGAGTAGCATACAGTACTGTGGCTGCCTGGCCCAGTCTGGTGCTATCAAGATTATTGATGCTGATAGGGACCTGAGCTTAAGAAATACTCTGTACACCTGAGGGAAGGAGGAAAAACATGTAGGTGCTTCCCTGACTAATCCAGAGCCAGAGCATCCAGGGGGATTGTTCCCATATCTGGTGGTCTGCCAAAATACTATGGCAAGTCATGGTTCTGGTGGGACACAAGTTTAAGAAACAGAGAAACATAGACTTTGATGGCATATAAGGACCGCTTGGCCCACCTAGTCTGTCCATTTCCCTACCTACAGGATAAGTTGCAGATCCCATTTAACCAACAGCTTATTTCTTCCTACCCCCCATCACAAAAATTGACTTATGTCTGTCCCATGCATTCTTGAATTCTCCTACAGTTTTAGACCCCACAACCTCCTCAGGAAGGCTGTTCCATGCGTCCACCACTCTCTCTCTGTGAAAAAATACTTCCTCACATTGCCCCTGAGCAACCCCCCCTCCCATCTTCAAATTGTGTCCCCTTGTTCTTGCACATCTCTTTTTCTAAAAGATGCTACCCTCTTGGACTTTGCTGATTCCACTGAGGTACTTAAACATTTCTATCATGTCCTCCCTCTCCCTCCTTTCCTCAAGGGTATACATATTAAGCTCCTTTAGTCTCTCCTTGTACGGCTTCTCTTGCAGACCCTGCACCATTTTAGTAGCCCTCCTCTGGACTGCTTCCATCCTGTTTATGTCCTTGCAGAGATGGGGTCTCCAGAACTGGATGTAGTACTCCAGATGGGGTCTCACCAACTGTCTGTACAGAGGGATAACGACTTCCTGTTTTCTGCTGGTGATGCCTCTCCTTATACATCCCAGTATCCTCCTGCCCTCCCTACTGTCTTCTCACATTGCTTGCTAACCTTAAGGGCCTCCGACATGATTACCCCCAGGTCCCTTTCCATTTTTGTTGTTGTTACTACCCCCCCCATTGTGTAATCTTCCCCTGAGTTTTTGTTTGCCAGGTTCATTATTTTGCACTTCTTTGCATTGAATCCAAGCTGCCATACTTCTGAGCATTACTCCAACCTTGCCAAGTCCCTTCTCATCCTTTCCACACCTCCTTGTGTATCAGCTCTGTTGCAGATCTTTGTGTCATTTGCAAAGAGGCATACTTTTTCTTCCAGTCCCTTTGCAATGTCACTTATAAAGACATCAAAAGGACTGGACCTAGTACGAACCCTCATGGTGCCCACTAGATTACCCCTCTTTCTTCGAGGACTCCATTCACAATTACCTTCTGTGTCCTGTTGTCCAGCCAATATTTTACAGGCTACCACCCTAGGACCCACTCCCAGGCTGGTTAATTTGACTATTAATCTTTTGTGTGGGACTGTGTCAAATGCCTCGCTAAAGTCTAGGTAGGCCATGTCCACAGCCCCTCCCTGGTCTACTACTTTGGTCTCCCAGTCAAAGAAATCAATTAGATTCATCTGGCATGACCGTCCCACTGTGAACCCATGCTGCCTTGGGTCCTGTGTCCCACTGGCCTCTAGGTACTCAACAATTCTTTCCTTCAGAAGTGATTCCATCACTTTCCCTACCACAGAGGTCAAACTGACAGTTTACCTCTAGGGTGTCCCACCACCTAAAGATTACTTGCACCACCTGACTGTCAAAGGCCCATTTGTGATGGGATTAATTGATTTGAGTTAGGGTATCTGCCAAGGTAGTGTCCTTGCCTGGCAGAAGAGTAGCCTGCAGGGGAACCCCCATGAAGCATCCTAGACTGACTCCATATTGGCATGAGTTCCTGTGCAGGGAGGGCTTGACCTTATCTGTCCTTGCTTATTTGTGTAGTACATTGTGATGGTAATGTCTGTTCTGACCTGAACCACCTTCCCTGAACTAGTTATGTGAAAGTCTTTAGTGCCAGTAACACTGATCTTGGCTCCTGCAAGTTTTGCAGGAGTGACTCTGCACTTAGATGGTATGAACCTCCAGGTGGGGACCCCGAGATGCATCTGTTGGCAGAAACAACTGATGGGGACTCTTGCTGAAAAAACGGGCCTCTTTCCTCAGGTTGGTTTCTTCTTTCCATCCTTGGAGGGCTTGTAACAATGTTTTTTGTTACCAGAATTAGTTTTGAAAGAGGGTCCTTTCTCCCAGTGAGCCCTTAGGTGAAATTGAATGTCCCTCATCTATAACCTGGATTCAAGGACTATGCCAGTGGCAGGTGCCATGTGGCCAGTAACTGAAGAAATTGTCATTCAACTTTTGGTTTGTTTAGGCTGGATGAGCCCACTATCAGTGGAATACCTTTTTGCCCTGCCGAGAGGCAGATATGCCCTGCATTGCAGGGTATCGAGCTCTGCTCCTATGAACCGTAGTGCCTAAACAGGCAGAAGGACAGAACTTCTTTAGATTTATCAGGAACCCTACAGACTCTAGGGGCCCCTGGGTGAGTTGCAGATGGTCCCACTTGCTGAGTTGATTTTACAACCCCCAGCCAGTCACCTAGATATGGGAAAACTGTGACACCCTGTCTTTGAAGGTGTGCCGCAACCCCTGCCAAGCACTCTGTGTACACTCTTGGGGAGTGACCTGATGGGAGTGTGAACCTAAGGTACTCTCTGAGAGACTCTCTTATGGGGATGTGGAAAAAAATCACCCTTTAAGTCCAGTGATGCCAACCATTCCCTTGTCTGGAATGTTGGCAGAGTCAGTGACAAAGTTATTATTTTGAACTTTGGCCTTGTTAAGCCCTATTTAGTACCCGAAGTCTAAGACAGGCCGGCACTCCCCATTTTCTTTGTGGTACTGTTTGCTGTACTAAGACAGGCTCCACTGTTTGACAGTAAGAAAAAATTACTCACCATAGTAATCTTGTTTCTTCAAAGGGATCACTCATTATGATTAAACTTAATGCAGTCAACCTCCTATGTTGAACTGCCCGGAGAGATGGAATTTTATGTAAATTATGGAACTCTCATTTGGCTCATACCACTTTCAAACTGCTGCCCTAGCAACTGCTGCACTCTGAGTGCTTCAGATTCTTACGGAGCCTAACTGGGTAAAAGACCCACTAGCTAAAAATTAACAAACCTTAAAAATAATATTTTTTTGCCCTTTCAGGTCAAAACATCCTTAACCAACAAACCTAAGAAACTTGAGACCACCTGGACACCAAATAGCCAAACAAAGTGAGTCTCTATCTTAACCTACACAGGAAAAAGAAAAAACCTTAATGCAGGGATGCAGAGCAACTTCTATAGGTTCTAGCAGGGGAGATAGGGAGGGTCTTTAATCATAATGAGTGATCCCTTTGAAGAAACAAGATTACTATGGTGAGTAATTTTTTCTTCTAACCCCAGGAACCACTCATTATGATTAAACTTAATGCAGACTACCAAGCAGTACCTTTGGAGGTTGGGCAGAAAACCTATTTCGGAAACAGGCTCTGCAGTATTGCTGTACCAAACCTAGCATCACCTCTGGATTGCAAGTCCAGGCTGTAATGCTTTGTGAAGGTGTGTACTGTTTTCCATGTAGCTGCTTTACAGATTTCCAGTAGCAACATTTCTCTTGAAGCTGCCAGTGAAGCAGCTGTGCCCCTGGTGGAGTGTGCTCTCAGTCCCAGAGGTACCTGTTTACCCACCTTATGATAACAAAACTGTATACATGCCACTATCCAGCGAGAAATTGTACATTTTGTTGCAGCTCTGCCCTTACCAACTTCACCATATGTGAGAAAGAGCTGTGATTGACTTGTCCTGTAAGATTTGGTACTGTCAATGTAGTGGCTGAGAGCCCTTTTGACATCAAGGGAGTGAAGTCTCCTTTCTGGAGAACTGGAGTTGTCTGTAAAGAAGACAGGTAGAGTGATAGACTGATTTAAATGAAAATCAGATGCCACCTTGGGAAGGAATTTTCTATTAGTCCTAAGGACTACCTTGTCCCTTTGGAATGAGATCTAGTTCACATCTGTGCATAGGGCTTGTAATTCACTGATCCTTCTGGCTAAAGTAATGGCAACCAGAAAAACAGTTTTCCAAGTGACATACTTCAAATCTGCGGTCGCCATAGGTTTGAATGGTGCATCCATGAGTTTAGTAATGCAAATATTTAGATTCCAGGCCGGAACTGGATCCCTTAGGGAAGGGTGCAGAAGATTAAGGCCTTTAAAATATTTTCTAAATACCTGATGAGAAGCCATATAACTCTCCTTTCAACTGACAGGTAAGCAGAGACTGAAGCTAAGTGAACCTTGAGGGTGGAAGGCCTCAGGCCTAAGGAATGTAAATGTGTAAGGTAATCTAGAAGAATAGCCAAATCAGCCCAGAAAGGGCTCAAGCATTTACTTGTACACCATATCGTAAATCTTTTCCACTTAGAGGCATATGTCTTCTTAGAAGAAGGCTTCCTGGAACCCCTAAGCATTGTCAGCACCTGTTCTGATAGATTAAGCTTAGCAAACTCTAAGTCCTCAAGAGCCACCCCTTGAGCCTCAGTGATTTGAGATTGGGGTACAGGATCCTGCCTTGAGAGGAGGTTAACAGGTTGTGCCTCCTGAGCAGATGGATTGGGGAAACCACTGACAGAGACAGCAGAAGAGAGTACCAGTGCTGTCTCACCCAATCCGGAGCCACCAGTATCATTTTTGCTGGTTGGGACCTCAATTTCAGTAGGGTCCTGAATATCATAGGAAAGGAGAATGCATACAGAATTTCCTGTCCCATTCAGGCCAAGGCATCCAGAAGTTGTGCCCCCTGGGGAGGCCTGCAACAGTACATTGGAAGCTGGTGGTTTCTGGGAGGTGAAGAGATCCACCTCTGGGTGCCCCATTTTCTGAAAATTGTACTGAGTACCTGAGTATTCAGGCACCACTCGTGGTGGTCCTGACTTATCCTGCTTAAGGAGTCTGCCAGCACATTGTCCTTCCCTGGAAGGTGTATGGCTGACAGGGAGACTCCCATAGAGTATACCAGGGACCACAGTCTCATTGCTTCTGTGCACAGCAGATCTGACCTGGTACCTCCTTGCTTGTTGATGTAATACATGGTTGTGGTGTTGTCTGTTCTGACCTGCACCACCCTGTTGTGCAGGTAAGGAACAAATGTTTTCAAAGCCAGGTAAACAGCCCTGAGCTCCATGAGATTTATGTGCAACAGAGACTCCTGGGGTGACCATGTGCCACTTGCTGTGTGCTCTAACATGTGTGCCCCCCAGCCTAGAAGAGAGGCATCTGTTGTGAGGATTACTGAAGGTTGTTCCCTTATAAAAGGCACACCCACCCTGAGGTTGTGCTCATCCAGCCACCATTGTAAGGCCCGGACTAAACTTTCTGTGACTGGAACCGTTTGGACATAGGATCCGTCCTTTGAGACCAATACTGTCTGAGATGGAACTGAATATCTCTCATTTGAAACCTGGAACCCATTACCACTGCAGTGGCAGATGCCATGTGGCCTAGTAACCTGAGAAATTCTCTGGCTGTTCTGGGTCTCCCAGAGACAAAGGATTTTGCAATCTGCAGAATGCTCATTGCCCTGTCCTGTGGCAGGAGGCTCTGCCCTGTCTGGTATTAGTTCTGCTCAATAAACTCCAGCACCTGGAGTGGTACCTGTTGAGTTTTTCTTTGTTTATCAGAAATCCCAGGGACTCTAGTGTGGATTTTGTGAGTGCTAGTGACTGTACTGCATGCTGCAGAGACTGTCCTACTATTAACCAGTTGTCCAGGTAGGGGAAGACTGTTATACCTTGTTTTCTCAAAAACTCTACCACCACTGATAGGCACTTTGTTAAAACCCTTGGTGCCAAAGTTAGCCCAAAGGGGAGAGTTGCAAACTGATAATGGCCTGAAGTCAGCCTGAATCTCGAGAATTTTCTGTGAGAAGGTCTGATGGGAATATGGAAATAAGCATCCCTTAGATCTAGGGAGGCTAGCCAGTCTCCCTTTTGCAAGGAAGGAATGATTATGGCAAGAGTGACCATTCTGAACTTTGATTTCAAAATGTGCCTGTTCAGAAGTCTTAGATACAACAAAGGGCCACCAATCCCCGTTTTTCTTCCTTATGAGGAAGTATCTGGAATAAAAACCTTTGCCCCTGCTTGTTAGAGGCACTACCTCTACTGCTTTGATTGCTAGCAGATGTTTTACCTCTGCTTCCAACAAAATCCTGCGTGCAGCTGTTGCTGGAGCAAAGGTTATTTTACTCAGCTTTGGGAATGATTTGAAACTGAGTGCCAAGCCCTGGCTCACTACCTCCAGCACCCACTTGTCTGTGGTGATAGACTGCCAAGCATGAAGGTAATAGGCCAGTCTGCCACCCTACTAGTGGATCTGTAATAGGGGATGCGACCTGCACTAGCCCCTCAGGGATTCTGTGCAGGCTGTGTCTGAACCTGTGGTGCAAGAGCTCCTCTTCTCATGGCTCTCCTGCCCCTTTCTCTAAAATAACCTCTAGCCTGCTGAGGCTGGAAGGCTTCTCCCTGAAAGAAAGGTCTGGGGTAAAAACCCCTGCCCCTACCTCCCCTACTCTGGGATCTATAAGAGGTGAAGGGCCTATCCTTGGAATTGCTCTGATAGGTGGATTTATATTCCTTCACCTTTTTCATGTATGCCTCAGTTTTATCCCCAAACAAGGAGTTGTTCTCCAGGGGGAAATCCATTGCTTTGGCCTGGGTGTCTAAGGTTAGGTTGGTGTCTCTAAGCCATGCAAACCTTCTGAGTGAAACTGACAAAGCCATTAACCTGGATGCAGTATCATTGGCATCACTGCCATATGAATTTGGTACCTGGTAGCATCAAGTGCAGCCCTTGCTGTATCTTGTAAGTCTACAGCCACTTCATCTGGGACCCTATCAGCCAAAGCTAGAACAGTGTTCCATACAGCTTTTTGGTACTGCACTGAATAAGCCATGTAACTGGCCTGCCAGACTAATAAAGAGGTAGCCATGTACCCTTTCTTTCTCATAGCATCCATTTTTCTTGAATCTTTGTCTGGTGAATGGGTAGCCAAAGGGATCCTGGCCTTGTGACAGGCAGCAGCTTGGACTACTCCCTCAGGATCAGGATGTGTAAATAGAAAATCAGCTGTAGTTCTGTCCAGCTGGTATTTCTTGTCAGCTTTCTTATCCACACCAGCAACAGAGGTTGGAGTTTTAAAAATCTGTACTGCAGCCTTCTTTACAGATTTATGCATAGGCAGAAGTAAACGTTTCATGGGGGTTAACCCCATCATTTCTAGAAAGTCTGCCTCCTCCATATCCTCCTCTGTTTCCTGAAAGGAAGGTTCAAGGTTTCCACCATGTTCTTAACAAAAGCATAGTGGGAGGAGTATTCCTCAGGACCCCTGGGAGGAGAGCCAAACTCTTGATCAGGAGAAACCTCTAGATCTATAGGTTCCCCCTCAAAGTCATCATCCTCCTCAAACACTTCCAGCACTTCTTTCCTTGCTGGGGCTGTAAGAGGAACTGGGGCAGTCGGTGTAGGAACCGGGATTGCACCCTGTAGGGCTTGTAGTACTTGTAATGCCTTAGCAATGTCCTCAGCCGAGGGCATAATATGCTTGTCTGCTGGGAGCTCCTTAGACTTCTCGGCCGGAGGCGCAGCAACAAGTTTTTCTTTACACTTTTTCTTTAATGGAACAGGTTCAGTGCCCGTTTCCACAGTCCTTTTTGTTTTACTTTGTTCAGCTTTATCTGCACTCCTGTCAGGATCCTTAGCTTTACCTCCATCCTTTTTGTGGGAGGAGGAAGAAGCAGAATTATTCCCAGAAGCAGAAGCTATCTCTTCTAAAATTTTAGACCTTTTCTTTAATGTTTTGGGACAAAAGGTCTTACAAATATCTCAATTGGCAAATATGTGACTTATACCCAAACAAGAAATACAGAGAGAATGTCTGTCTGCTTTTGCTATAAGTTGCCCACAAGAGTCACAACATTTAAAACCTGTGGGTCCTGTGCGTTTTTTAGGTTTATTCAAATGGACCTCCGACATTTAAACCGGGCAAAAAAGATTACTTCAAAATACCGTTATTTAAAGTAACTCGTAACCGGAGATTATTATTTAAAGTAACTCGTAACTGGAGATTACTTTAAAATAACTACCGCTTGCGGTTCCTGGAACCGAGCGCTATTCGGTTCCTGAAGAAAAAGGAACCAAGAAAATTACTAAATTTGGACAATACTAAAGCGGTTCAGGGAACCGATCGCTAAAATCACTCTTAATAATAATATACTGAGATAAGAAACCTTTAAAATAGACGTGGAACCCTCAGTTCCGAGGAACCATGAGGGAACCGCAACTATAAATAAAAAACTACTAAAACACTAATTTACTATACTAAACAATGTTTCTAAGGCAGCAATTTAAAAATAAACTGAAAATGAGTACTTATCTACAGATAAACTTTAGTCAGAGACAGTTCAAGGAGAGCTCTCCGGGACGTCCTTACTAGGCAGGCGGAGTAAAGAATCTGAAGCACTCAGAGTGCAGCAGTTGCTAGGGCAGCAGTTTGAAAGTGGCATGAGCCAACTGAGAGTTCCATAATTTACATAAAATTCCATCTCTCTGGGCAGTTCAACACAGGAGGCTGACTGCATTAAGTTTAATCATAATGAGTGATTCCTGGGGTTAGAACAGGTTTTCAACCTCTTTTTCCAGGAGTTTTCTCTTTACATTTCGGTTCCATGGCGCTTTCAAGTTGTGTTATGGACCTCGGATTGCTACTTCAAAGCTTGGCCTTTTATTTAAACCTGCAGCTGCACTCCGGTCAGCGTGGATGTCTCAGCCCCATTGAACGCTGTGCAGCTCTGCCCCACTGCCCCCACCACCACCCTTGGTCGGCTCTCCCTTATATAGGCTGCAGAACATCATGTGAGGCTGAAAATAACCTATCAGCCCTGTTTCCCATCTGCAGGTTATTTTCCCTCACCACTAGCGGACGCCCTCACAGCCTAGCTCATTTTACTCCCTCTTGCTGCATTTTACCATTCATTCTCTGCTGCTTCCATTCACAAAATAGCCTTAGCTGACACTCGGCGTCCTGTATACAGGGCCTCTGTGCTGTCACTGGGGGGGGGCAGCTCCACCTAGCTGCCGGCTCACTTTCTTTTGGTATTACCCCCTACTTCCCAGTTGATATTGTTCTGGTCTTCCCCTTACTCCTTGTCCTCAGATAGGCTCTCATCCCCTGACTGCCTTTTCCTAGCTTTCGTACTGTTACCTGTAGCTAAAATGACAGTTCCCCCAGCACCCCCCAGACCTACCAGGGGCACAGCCACTCTGCTTAGTCAGCAAGCCACCCTACCCTCTCTCAAGTCCCCCCTCCATGGCTCTCCACTAAAGGGCTTAAAATTGCTCACCTGAATGTGCGCAGCCGCTTACACAACCTAGCTGAGCTTACTGCCTGGGTCGCCCACCACAAGCCGGATATCTTGGGTCTCTCAGAAACTTGGCTTAAGCCTCACACTCCTGATGCTATGTGCACCCTCCCGAGCTACAACCTCATAAGATGTGACAGAGCAGGGGAATAAGAGGGGAGGCGGGGTGCTCCTCTATTATAAGGCGCACCTAAATGTGTCTCCTATCGATCACTCACCAACTACCCCCCTGCCTGCGAGTTCCTGCATGCCCTTCTCCTGCTAGGTCACACAAAGAAAGTCCACCTGATCTGTGCCTACAATCCCCCCTAAGGGTGGTCTGCTTGGACTCTCCTCCCTGCTTAACTGCACTGGTGATAAAACGGACCCCAACGAGCTCCTAGTTAAAGGTGACTTCAGCCTTAACTGGATGGGCTCCATTTGTAAACAATATGATCCCCTGCTCTCGGGCCTTGCCTTAAGCCAACTTATAACTGTACCCACAAGGCTCTCCTCATGGGGGGGGATAAAGGGTCCCTTATCGACTGGATCCTGTCCAACAGACCTGACAGACTCACATCCTCAGGTATTTTCCCAGATGTTATCTCCGACCACTCACCTATCTATTGTATATGGGGCATCTCACAGCCTAAAATTCCCAGCAAGGTGATTGAGCTGAGGGATTATTCCAAATTTAACATTCACAACGTCCTTTCTGACCTCCTATTAATTGACTGGTCGGGGGTCACTGCCACCAATGACCCAGCACTAGCCCAGGACTCATTCTTAGCAGAGTTTATCCCCCTGCAGAATAAACACGCCCCCTCACCAGGAGGAGGGTGAGGGGCACCGTCACCAAATGGCTTCATGGGGGCCTATTCTCCCTCATGAAGGTCAGGGACAAATGCTGGGAGACCTACAAGGCCTCCCAAAACAACAATGACTTTCTAGCATACAGACACCTTAGAAACTCCTGTAAAAGAGCAATCCGCTCAGCTAAAAGCGAGTTCTGCCAATCCACCCTTCTTGCCTCTGCCAACAATCTGATGAGCTTCTGGCAAAATATCAAGAATGTGGTTGGTGGGTCCGCTAGAGTGCAGGTCACTGACCTACTTGTTGGTGGGGTCAGCTGCAATAACCCCCATACCATTGCAAACGCATTTAACTCCATGTTTTCTGAACTGTCTGCCCCCCCTAATCCTCAGCCCCTAAGTCCCCCGGCACCCCCCATATGGTTTCTACCCCTGGCCCCCTTTCCACCTTCAACAAATCTCAGCAATCAAGACCCAGAAGCTGCTCACTGGCCTCTCCCCTCACAGCGGGGCAGGGCATGACAGCCTTGATCCAAAACTGCTCAGACTAGGGGCCCACCTTCTTGCCAGGCCTGTCACGCACTTCTTCAATACCTCCCTCGAGACCGAGCTCATCCCTGAATTATGGAAAGTGGCAAAGGTCGTCCCTGTCCTGAAGCAGGGAAACCCCAAAGATCCCATTAACTACCATCCCATCGCCATTCTGTCTGCCACTAGCAAACTTCTGGAGAAAGCTGTCGCCTCTCAGCTGTCCCAATATATCCAGAACTACAACATCCTCTCTCCTGCACAACACGGCTTCAGGAAAGGACACAGCACGTCCACCGCCCTTGCTGTAGTCACCTCACAGATTAAGACTGCTGCTGACCAAGGCAAACTTACCAGAGCTATCTTTGTGGATCTCTCCAAAGCCTTTAATAGGGTCGATCACTCCTTCCTCTGCTCCACGCTCCTATCCCTTGGATTCTCCCCCCCTGCCCACGCTTGGTTCCTAAACTACCTCTGCAGCAGGCAGCAGTATACTAGCTTCAATTGGACCCTCTCCAACCCCTCATCAGTCCTCCTCGGGGTCCCCCAGGGATCCATACTTGGTCCCACACTATTCTCACTTTTCATTAACGAACTGCCGTCCGTCACTGCCCACAGACACACCACCCTGTATGCAGATGACTTCGTCATCCTGGCCAGCTCCCAGAACATCTCCACAATAAACTCCCAATTAAATTCTGACTTCAAGCGCATCCAAACCTGGCTAGGTGACCATAGGCTTACCCTCAATCTCAAGAAAACCCAAGCCATGCTTTCTGGTTCCTTGAACAAAATACAATCCTGCCCTGCTCCCCTGCAAATCTACGGGGCCGACGGCTCTCCCCTATAGATGGTAGCCACCGGCAAGTACCTGGGCGTCATGCTGGACCCACAGTTGGACCTTACCCTCCACATCTGGAATGTTTGTAAGGCTACCAATGGTAAGCTTGGCCTAGCCTATCGAGCCAAAAACTGCCTCACCCCGGCTGCTCGTACGGCCATAGCCGGGGGGGTCCTCCTCCCTACACTCTGCTACGGACTCGTCACCTTTGCCCCAGTACCTAAATCCAGCCTCTCAAAATGGGACATGGCCTACAACAATATCTGTCGATTTGTGCTCTCCGCCCCTCCCCTCAAGCACCACTGCAATCTCTACACGCATCTGGAGTGGCTCCCCCCAGAGAAGCACCGTACCTTTGTACTCGGAAACCTCATTGACAACATTATCCGATCGGCCACCCCTTCTGCCCTCGCCCTTCCCCTCAAACCCGGCACCCCTTCCTATCTCCTAAGATCTAGGGTGTCGCTGGATCGCCTGGTTCCTAGAACCTGTACCCTTGCGGGTGATCGGGTCTTCCACACCTATGCCCCAAAAATGTGGAACTCGCTCCCTGCACTAACACGGTCCTCCTCCTCCCATCCCAGCTTTAAGGCTTCCCTTTGGAACTTTTTAAAATCTTCTTCAGCGTGTCCCTGCACCACGTAGCCAACTAACATAGCCCCACTTCTCCTCCCAGGCTAGTAGGGTGGGGGCCTCAGCGCAAATTGCACTTATCCTCATGTGCTTACGTCAAGTAACTAGTGCCCGACTACCCTCCCTGTGCACTCTCCTCCACCAGGCACTTATTCTTAATCCTTTTACTCTGATCGAACCTACTATGCATACTCAAACCCACCCTGTATGTACCTTACTGTATTGATCATGTCCCATATAGTTCTTAAATGCTGTTAGCTACCTAATGTAATCCCTATGATACCTGTTATTCTCTGTATGCTTTCCTCGAATTCTTTACTGTTCAAATCCTCCCTGTTTGTACCATTACTGTATTGTTCTTGTGCCATATAGGTCTCAATTACTGTTAACAACCTAATGTAATCACTGCGATGCCTGTTATTCTCTGTATGCTACTTTGACTTCCTTACTGTACTTGTACTCACTTGCCCTGTAACCCTCCCGGGTCACACCTGAAAATAGGCACTTGGCTGTCTAGTGTGCTTACCCGGTTAACAAAAGCAAATAAATAAATAAATAAATCTGTAGATGATTTTCATTTTTTTTTTTTTTACTGCTAGAAGGGATTTGAACTCAGAGACAATCCCTGGCTCATTGTGGTGCCTGAAGTACCCCTGCAGTGTGTACTGCTCATACTGAGGCACAACCCTGGCCTGATAAAAGAAAGGCTTTGTGTGAAATTATCCACCTTTGCCTCCCCTTACATATGTTTTATTGGACGGGGAAGCTTTCTTTTGCAGAATTGCTACTACAGATGGTTTTGTATACATCCACCTTTTTCATGTAAGCCTTTATCTTTCCTCCAATAGGGAATTACCCTTGACTGGGAAATACATAGCCTTGGTTTGGGTATCCTGAGTGAGGTTTGTAGCTCTCAGCCAGGCAAATCTCCTTTGAACAACTGTATTTGCCATCCATCTGGCAGCAGTGTCATAAAGCCAGCAGCCATTTGACTGGTATTTGTCTGCTCCCAAACTGAACTTAACTGTTTCAGTTAGATTATCTGATAGGAGTCTGAGCCTTGACTGTTGTAGCAAGGACAGACTGCCATAGTGAACTTTGGTATTGAGCATCAGAGGCTTGAAAGCTGTGTTGTCAATTTTTCTGGAATTCTTGTTAGGAGGATGGGATGCCAGGGGTATTTTTGCCTTGTCACAGGCTGTCACTTGTACTACTCCTTGGTTGACAGGGTGGGAGAATAAAAATACAGCTCCTTCCCTGTCCAGTTGATATTTCTTATCCAGCCTCTTTTCAAGAGGGGAAACAAAGCTTGGAATTTGTAGAATCTTTAAAGTATCTTCCCTGAAGAGTATATTTACAGGAAGGAGAAGCTTTTTAGTGGGTGTCTACCCAATCATTTCTCACAAACATGAAAAGTGTGCAATAATCCTCAAATGCTCTGTGGGAAAAGCCCAACTCCTGTTCAGGGAAACCTCAGATTCAATAGGTGCCCCTTCCTCTATTTTATCATAATCACATATTCTTCCTCTTTAAATAATAGGAAGACTGAGCAGAGGAGACAGATTGCTTTGCAGGGGTCTGCTGCTGAGAAGCAGACAGCCCCTGTAAGCCTAAAAGTTTTTTCTTTAGCCATTCCAGGCATTTTCCACACTTTCTCCTTGAAAAGTTTATAATTTTCACTGTGCAATTTCTGCAGGAGTTGTCAGGCTTTATAGCAAGGCACAGAAGTCCCCAAATGCTGTCCAGCAGGAGGTTCTGTGTTTGATTTCTTTGAGGGAACCGGGGAGTCAGCCAGAACAACAAGCCTCTTAGGAACTGTTTGTATACCCATCTCAGGGGTGGCAGTTACAGTAATTTTTGTGGTTTCACCCACAATAATTTAGGGTGTCAGCTGGTCAGAGCTAGAGGGACCCTTAGGTGGTGATAGTTTTCTCTTTAGCCTTATCTAAGCATTTTTAAATTAATAGTTTTCTCAGGATATATATTGCAGATTTCACTCTGCTTTTAAATGTACATGTCCAGGTAGGCAAAACAAAAGAATGTTTGTCTTGCAACATTTCACCACACTCAAACATGGTTTAAAACCGGGATCACCAGTTTTCTTCTCAGTTTTTCTGATATTTACAATGTAAAGCTGATAAAAATTGCAACTGGCAAAAAAAATGTTTTAATTTAAAGTTTATTTAACAGTTGTGGTTGGTTCCGGAACCGATGAGGAACCGATCTGGAACCCGGAACCGAGGTAAAATGAACCGAGGCTGTCGGATCAAGAATCGGGCTTAGCAGATCTTAAAACAAGCGAAATTAAATAAAATTAAGCATAACTAACAGAGTTTTTTAGTCAGAAAACTCAGATAAATATAAAATAAACCTCGGTTTACCTCCGGTTATACCGAACTCGGAGAAACCAAGAAAACTTACAATTTAAATACTAAAACTACGGGTTTACTTAAAATTACAAAAAGTAAAAGGCAGCAAATGAAATGTGAAGAATACTTCTACATATTTAATAAGTTTCATCACATCAGAACAAGATGTTGAAGAGAGGATCTCCCAGCGTCTAGTCTTGACAGGTGGAGAGAGAAATCTGAAGGGTTTACAGCTATGGCAGTTAGTAGAATGCATCATTTGAAAAGTGGTTCATGCAAAAGATTCCATCATTTGCATACGTTCCATCTCTCCGGGCAGTTCTACTTAGAAGGCTTACTGCATAAAGTTATGAATTACCTGAGTATTACTGGGGTTAGAAGTGGAGGTTGTGGGAATCATACCCAGGTCTGCTGGATATACCAAGTTCATTCATAGCTCGTTACTCTAACCTCTAGGCAATACTCTAACCCCCAGGCTATACTGCCAGCCCCAGAGTTTCACCTATAATTAAGCACAGGATTTCGGAGGGGTGGGGAGAGTTGAAGATTTGGCAGGCTGGTAGTGCCAGTGTGGCTTGGGGAGGACTAAAACTCCCCATCCCAGAAGGTGTCAGTTGGCAGCATTGGTGCAATGAGTGGGATGTTTCCAAGGGAAGGAGTCAGGAGTTGGTGGGCATTTGGGGCCAGGGACCACTGCTTGGTTTTTCAGGAGGCGCAAAGGAGGTGGAGAGTAAGCAGAACCATCTGGAGGCTGGGGGTCCTGGTTACCCAAAGAATTGGAGTGGAATCAAGGCAGTGGAGCTGCCACAGTGGTCGCAGGACCATGGCAGGGCTTTCTGAAGGTGGTAGATTCAGGGAGCCATTTCCCATGTGACACGCTGCTAGAAGTAAGAGAGGTGGGCCGCATCCTGGTATTCACCTTTAGGGCCTGCTGTGCCCGTGTCTATGGCAGGACTCATTAGCTAGGTAAGGCCTGCTTGTTCCACTTCTGTGAGGATGTGCTAGGAGGTGTTCAGGCTCTGTGCCCATTATAACATTGGGACCCCTAGACTGAAATGGAGGGAAAGGGGGGGTTACAAGGGAAACCTTTGGAAATGCAGGGTGAGCCTCTGGCTCACTACTTCAAGGACCCACTTTTCTGTGATGATATTCTTCCATTCTTGAAAAAAGTAAACCAGATTTCCTCCCACTGGCAATGGATGGGTGACCTGGACTGATCAGGGGTTTGGCTTGGGCTGACCATTGGGTGCTGGGGTTGGGTCGATATGCTTGGAGTCCCTTCTACCTCTGCCTCTGGTTCTGATGAAATCCCTTATCTGGGAGAAATCACAGGAGAGAAAAACCACGGGGAAAGTATCCCCTACCCCAACCTCTTCTTCCATAAGGTCTACTGGAAGTAGAGACCTTTTCATTTTCATTGTTGCATTTGTAGGTGGCTTTATACTCCTACACCTTTTTCATGTATGCTTCTGTCTTGTCACCAAATAGGGAATTTCCTTCACAAGGAAAATTCATGGCTTGTGACTGAGTATCCTGGGAGAGGTTTGTAGTCCTGAGCCAAGCAAACCTTCTCAGGGATACTGCATGGGACATGACCCTGGAGGCAGTGTCATTGGTATCCGATCTCATATGAATCTGGTACTTAATAGCATCCAAGGCTGTCTCAGCAGTGTCTGTGAAGTCTTGTGCCAAATCCCAGAAGGCTTTTCACTCATGGCCAGGATGGAGCTCCATAGAGCCTTCTGATACTGGACAGTATAAGCCATGTAGGCCGCCTGCTTGAGCAGCAGTGATGCAGAGGTACAGACTATTCCCCATACTATCCAGCTTCCTGGAGTCCATATCTGGGGACTGGGTAGAGAGGGGGACCTTTGTTTTGTCCCAGGCCACAGCCTGTACTACCCCTTCATGGTCAAGATGGGAACAGAGGTACTCAGCATCCCATTTATTGAGCTGATAATTCTTTTCAATTTTTTTATCAATACCAGGGGTGGAAGTGGGAGTCTTTAAAAGTCTGCAGGTTGCTTTCTTAAGTGGTTTATGCACTGGAAGAAGCAAACTCTTGATCAGGTTAACCCCATCATGTCCAAATATCTACCTCAGCCTCCACAGTCTCCTGGGTGGAAAGGTTGAGAGTGTTTACCATCTGCCTCACAAAAGAGTAGTGTGAGGAAAAATCATCCTGGCCAGGGGAGGAGAGTTGAATTCTTGCTCAAGAGAACCGTTGGACTCAATAGGCTCTTCCTCTTCCTCCTCTTCATCATAATAAAATTCTACTTCCTATTCCTCTGGAACCAGGGTGGGAACCAGAACTGGCATGCCCATGAGCGGGCTCTACCATGGCACAGCAACACCAAAGTCACCGACATCCCCTACATCATCAGACACAATGCTGAAAGACGGCATTGTGCTGTTGGTTTTCCCATGTATTTTCTATGGGAGGCTATGCCGTCTGAACACACCCCCTGATATTTTATTAACCAACTCCGAGTTGGAGTTGTTTCGGGGAGGGGGCAAAATATTGGGAAATGCAGTGCTGGTGTCAGCAGAGACCATTACAGCAACCTGTCGATTTCTGTCGCTGTAATGGTCTTTGCTGTATGAGTTTAGTTGTTCAGTTGGTACACCCCATGAGTGACCCCATGGCCTGGAAGACCTGGAGAAACTTCCATGCCTTAGCCATGTCCTCCATAGAAAGCATTTTACTTCTGTCCACTGACGGTTCCTTTCCTTCTTCAGGAGGGGTGCCAGCAACATGTTTTTTCTTTTTGTTTTTCCTGAGCAGGCATCATCTCTGGTACCTGCTCCGAGGGTCTTTTATGTTTACTGGATCCAGAGTTCCACCATTCAGACACCCTGGACTCTGAAAAATCTTTAGCAGAGTTGTCCTTCTGCTTACTGTGAAAGAATGGACTCTCTTCAGTGTGCTTAGGTGACGTAGAGGTGGACTGAGAAGCCATTAAGTCATCCAATGTTTTAGCCCTCTTCTTAAGAGTTTTAGGACAAAACTTAATACAAAGCTCACAACTGAAGAAAAGCTGGTCTGGGTCCAGGCACCTTAAACACAGCTCGTAGCTGTCCACCTTGGCCAAGAGATTAAAACACTTTACACAATTTTTGAAGCCTGTAGGTTCCATTTTCTTTTTGGACTTGTTAAACATGCCAGTCATGACAAATCCACAAAAATTTGGTTCCCAAATGGTGAAAACCCAGAGTTCGTGGTTCAGTTCCTAAATACACATGAATCACTAACAAAAAAATATATTTAAAGAAGTTTAAATACAAAATAAAGTAAAAATCACCAATTACACCTCAGTTCCTGAAGACAAGGGAACTGGAGAAAATAACAGCTGAAAATTGGCTACAAAGAGTTATTATTTTTAATCAAGATACCACTACTTAGCATGGCATACAAAAGTGAAAACCACAAAGATAAAGGATTTTCTCTGGTTCCTGGAAACTGGAGAAAAGCAGTAAAAAATAAAACAACCTAACTAGTGCAGAGATTCAAAAAGAAAAGAAAATAATACTACTAGGTGAAAATAAAGAACAGATTGCAAAATAATGAAAATTACGTAGCTACCGTAATTCCTGATCTTTCTGTATATCTTCACCATTCATCACCTTTGGGTAATATGGCCAGAGGTCATGACCCATAAGACCTTTTTTTTTTTGGATGGGTGGATCACGCAACATCAGTAGCCCTTGAGGCCGGCACTACAGCAGTGTCTCATGAGGTTGGCCATTAGGTATCATTGACCCCCCACCAGATCTGAGTCGCTAGAGTAAGAAAGGGTTGGGAGGGAGGGAAAAGGAGTCCAAGGGACAGATAAAGGAAAAGATATACAAACTAAAAGGAAAAATAAATGACTGAGAGGACAGAAGAGAGTTGGAAATCTAGGGGATTGGGAAGGGGCCCCAATCTCTGGAAGCAGAAGAGGAGGGAGGGAGGGAGGGAATAATTAGAAGTAAGGATGTTGGGGGGTGACATACCCTGAAGCCTTGACCTGTCTCCAGATTGTATAGGAATTGCGAAGGAGCAGTCATAAGGCTACACTGCTAGAATTCAAGGCACAGAATCACTGGCAATAAACTCCAACATAAGCAAAACCTGCTATTCTGGAATAAAAGAGAAGGTACAGGGCTGTACCCTCAACCCAAAACCAAATTTGGTGGCAAGAAACAAGTTTCTTAAATTAATTTGAGGGTTGAGTCCCCAAGGACAAGAACAAGGCAGAATAGCGGAAACTGGGAGAAAGAGAGAGAAAAGAAGAGAGGGCAACCACCAACGCCCACCCCACAGGGGTGGAGCCGAGGCACCAAGGGAAGAAGTGCCTTCTCCCCTGATCACTCTCCCCCCTGACAGAATGTCAAAAAATTTCCCAGTGTGCCCAAGGTCACCCCGCTCCTGACCAACAGAAAGGAAGAGGAAAAAGGAGGGCACACGGAGGGAGGGGGATCCAGAGACTGAGGCCCAAGGGGATGGAGAGCAGGATTGTGATGAATGGTAAAGATACACAGAAAGATCATAAATTATGGTAGGTACATAATTTTCATAACTTGTCTGTGTCAATCTTCACCATTCATCACCTTTGGGTGAGTTCCAAGCCCCCCCGAAGGAGGCCCTACACCCGAACTAAATCCCTTAACTCTCAGTGGGTGGCACACCGAGAGAGAAAACCTTTACTGGTCTGGAGAGGCCCAAGACTGGGGAGAGTGAGACTGGGACCCCCCCGGAGGGGACAGGAGATTGTCCCAACAAAAGCTGCCTCACCCTACTGGAGAAAAGATGGGTTCTCTGGTATGCGGAAGAAATCACCCTACGCCGGGCCAAGGGTGACAACCGGGAGAGATGTAGCCATGCCGTCCGCCTAGTGCAGATCGCTGCCCCTACAACCCTGGAAGCTACCTCGTTGGTGTCATAAGATGCCTTCGCTTGGTGCCTTGCTAGCTCCAGGCCATGTGCAGAGAGTGTAATGGCTTGTCCGGTTACCTCCGTATCAGGCAAAGAGGCTAAGAGTTGACCTAGCCTCGATCACAGAAACCTATCATAGGTAGTGTAGTGGGCCTGATGTGCAGATACTGAAAGGAGCAACCATGCTGAATAGAAGGTCCTCCTCCTCCATAAGTCAAAATCCGTGGAATCTGCATCTGGGGGCCGGTCATGGTGAAGGGCACGAAGCCCATCGGGAGTGTCCAGCTGCACCAGTTCTGACTGAGGATGACACAAACTACCTAGAGACTCCGGGGGGGGCACAATTCCTCTGGCGGAGATCCCTAGGGGCTGGGACTCCAGAAAAGGGTCTCTGCCAGAAACCCAACAATGCCTCATGAAAGGGAGCAGGCCAGGGGGGCACCACAAGGGTGTCCGCACTGAAATCACCTAGGAAGAAGCGCGTCAAGTGCTCTGGATTGCGCTGCATGGGTGGGGTGATATGCAGGTCCTCCAACATCCTCACCAGGAAACGCTGATACTCCATGAGATTAGCAGCAGGGGAGATGTGGACAGAGGGTTCCTCTTCTCCCAAAAAGGAGGATGAAGAAGCAGAGGACCTCATAGATTCAGTGGCTGGTTGCTCAGGCAGAGGTTGGAACACCTGCCTGTCCATGGCCCTAACATAAGAGGGAAAATGAGCAGCCACAGCCCTGAATTGCTCCAAGGAGAGAGGTCCACTAGGACTAGGAATGTCTGAGAGAGCAGGAGAAGGTGGCAGAGGAGTGGGAGCAGAGATGACAACAGGAATCGACTGTTCTCTGCCTGGGCAAGAGGGTGCACCTGGAGCCCCAAGGGGAGAGGGTGCTCCGGAAGACTCAACAGCCGACAGCCAATCAACCATACTGGAACTGCCTAGGCTGTGCCCTGAAGATTCCCCCATGAGGTGATCAGGGCTGTAGAACTCCAAAAAGGTGGTCCCCTACTTCCAAAGAACAGGGCCCTCTTGAAGAGACCGAGAAGGAAGGGCGGAGGTCCACACTACAACTCCATTCCGAACCCGGGTGGGTCCCAGAAAAGGGTCGCTGTGTGTTGATCCCCTACCCCTCGACCCCTCAGAGTCTGATAGAGCCCTTTTCCTCACAAACGCCAACCTAGGCAGCTGACAACTCTGGTCAGTCCCTTAAGGGACTACCCAGGGAGTAGCACCCTCCCCTCCTGTGGGTGCTCCGATCGACCCCAAAGTTCCCAAAGTTGGGCAATCCAGGCACACCACCTGAGGGGGTACCACCACTGAGTGGTCAGAAAACCCTCTGAGACCAGGCTGCAGAGCAATAGTGGCCTGCACCACTGCCTGCTGGCCAGCACCTCTGACTCTGGACCCGGGGGCAACTGCTCACTCCTCAGAGGGGGACTGGCTCCGGTCAGTAGAGGACACTGCCAGGCTGTCCACCTGAGCGGCCAACTCCAAAGAGTCAGACTGCTTGTCTGACTCAGAGTCCGACTACACCTCCGAGGAGGTGGAGACCGAAGTCTGGTGCCGGACAGTACGCGGACGTCCACTGCCATCCCGACCGAAGTGGGTATCAGTCCAGGTGGCTGCACCAGAGTCGGTGCTGAAGTCCTCAACCTCACCACGACAGTGCGCAAAGAAGACATGACACCAAGGGCGGCAGCAGCATTGGAGCCGGAGCCTGTCCCAGCACCACCCCGATCCATGGCGCCGCAAGCAGCGCCGAGATCAGAGAAGGCACCAACAATGGCTCTGATCAGCTCTCTCGGCACCACATACAGCACCAAGAGCGGAACTCCCCATGGTGCCATATCCTCACTTGGCGCCGTAGGCGGCACCAGAGCTAGACATGGCGCCGTGCTCAGCCTCGGCACTACAAACGGTGCTGAGGTGAGAAACAGTTGAGTATGGCATTATAGAACCTCCTATGGCACCATCAGCACCATCGGCACTGCAAACGGCACCAACAGCAGAGACAGCACTGGGCAATGGACCGGCGCTGACCACGGCACCATCAAGGTCCACAGAGCTGTGAATGGCACCGAGGCCCAAGACAGCACTCAGACATGGTGTTGAGGACAGCGCCAACCCAGGCTTCCCAGGATACGACACTGGGGAGCCTTCACCCCTGAAGGGGTGATTGCCAATGTGGTGCCTCCCATCCGCCCCCCAGGAGGGATGGACTGGGCCTCCTGCACTGCAGAAGGGGATTCTGCAATGGTGAGGCTACTAGAGGCAGAAGCCCCCTCCTTCATGGTCTGTATAGAACTGGGAGGGGACCCAGAGGAAAGGCCGAGAAACCGCGGCTTGGCCCGATGAGTGTGAGCTCGTCCCCCGAAAGTCAGTGAAGCTCGTCCAACTTTCCACGTGTGTTGCTCGATAACACTACTGGTCCATGGAGAAGCAGGCATCACATGAGTCCATGTCGTGAAGCGGGCCAAGACATGCGAGGCAACGGTCAAGTTGGTCGGTGATGGAGTATTTACGGCCGCACAGGCACTGTCGCATAGGGGGCTGACCTGCCTTAGAAGATTTCTTGCCCCCGACGAGACATGACCAATGGAAAAACAAGCTAAACAAGACTCAACATCGCTGAGAAAATAAAGAAAAGGAACAGTCTTACCAGCGGCATCGAGTGGAGGTGATAACGGAACCGGCAGGAGACAAAAACTACATCAGTGTCGTCGAATTTCGGAGTCGATAACGGCTTTCGAAGTAGTATGCCTCTTGATGCAGCAGCAGCTCCTCATGAGGTGCGACCTCTATGGCAGGAGAAGAACTGGTGGGAGGGTGGGGTCGATGACACCCAACAGCCAACCCGCGAGTGCCACGCTGTGCGTCAGCCTCGAGGGTGGTGCTGATGGTGCATCGACTCCGCCCATCCAAAAAAAAAAAGTTCCTGCGGGGTGGTGACCTCCGGCCACATTACCCAAAGGTGATGAATGGTGAAGATTGACACAGATAAGATCATGTTAAATTTGAAGTCAGACAGTAAGAGCTCCTCGGGGTGACTTCTTCCTCAGGCAGAAAAACAAATCTGACATTAAGGGCCAGCCCACTGGTGCAGCAGTTGAGCTTCTACTCACAATGCCGATGACCCTGGTTCAGAAGTGAGCCCCGGGGAGTTGGAGGGCTGGCCGGGGGGGGGGGATTGACCATCCCTAGGACTGCTCTCCGCTTCCAGGAGAGGGTGCAGGGCAAGCCTTTGACTTTGCAGGGCCTGGGGTAGTGGTAAAACATGTGGGGGGCCCTCCCCATAACCAGCAATTGGCAGTCTGGGCCCCCCCCATAAGGAACAATTGGCAGTCTGGTGTTCACTTAGGAGGCAGTATAGCATAGAGCTTAAGGACACTGAACTGTAAATCTAGAGATCTGGGTTTGAATCCCATCAGCCCCCACTTGCATACTGTGTGACCCTGAGCAAGTGGCTTTACTTTTTGTGTGTTTCCATGTCACACCTGGAAGCAAGCTTTGGCTTAGTGTGACTTTCCTCATTAAACAATTTCCCCTACCCCTTTTCTTTCCTTACTGATATTGCCAGGGTTGGTTGCCCCTCACCCCCACCCCTGCCCAGGCACTTGACTAGGCATGCTGGCATAGACAAATTATGAACAAACAAAAACACATACCAGTGCCAGACCTAAGATGGACAGTGGTGGTGAAAATTCTTAAGAAGCAGAATGGAGATTCTGGGAAAATCTTGGACCTGGCTAGCAGTAATGCCATTTTGCCATTTTGGCATTACATTAACCCACTATGCCTGTCCATCAGATTATTACTTTGTGATAAATTCTACACCCATATAACAGGACCCTCACCCATTACACAGTGGTTCCCCAAGAAGAGGAGGAAATGCTCTGATCACTCCCTATCCCTATCATTTGGTGCCCTCCTCAAACTAATCTTCTTCCTTCTGATCAGTATTGGTACTATTGAAATCAATCCTGGCCCCACTGAAAGTTTTTATCCCCATCTGATCTAACCTCCATAAATGGCCTAAGTTTCCTTCACTTCAATGCCTGCAGCCTCCTAAAAAGTTCTCCTTAAAACAGGCATGGGTTGTACATACCTACCTGACTTCCTGGTTATCTCTGAAACTTGGCTCAGATCTACAACAAAGACAGTGATATAAACCTTCCCAATTACCAGCTCTTCAGATCAGATCGCCCTTCCAGGGGTGGTGGGGTGGCCATCTCGTCAAGAAACCATCTCTGCATCCTGCCTCATCAATACATCCGAACAAAGGAATTTGAATGCTTGTCAATTAAAATATCCCTTCCTAACATGTCTTCCTTTAAATTGATTGGCTGCTATAGGACCCCCTCTGCAGGCCTCAAACTCCTATCCCACCTAGGATCAATACTCAGTCTAGGCCCTGAAGATACCATCATCCTTGGTGATTTGAATTTAAATTGGTTATCTAATGCATCTGAACCCCTAGTAACCTTCTGTGACATCTATGGATTCACTCAATTAATCAAAGATCCAACAAGGATTAACCTAAAAAATACTACCAACAGCTCACTCCTGGATATTATGATGGTAAACAAGCCTCACTTATATTCTCATGCTGGGGTGCTACCCAGTGATGTAAGTAATCATTGTCCTATAGCTGGCATAAGATCTACACTCAAGCCATCCAGTCCTGCAAAATTTCTCCATAAAAGGTCAAAAAAGAATTTCAACATCTCAGGATATCTCCATGATTTGTGCAATACAACATATTGGCAAGATTTTTACCTTACAACCTCAGTTGAGACAGCTCTTCAGATCTTAAAGGACATTATCACTAATGCCCTCAATATCGTGCACCAATCACCAGTGTCAGAACTAAAGTAAAATCTTGTCGTTGGTTCACTGCTGACCTTAAATCAACTTTGTCAGCCAGAGACAAACTCTGGAAAAAGGCAAGAAAAACAAAGGATACTAGAGACTGGCTTCAATTCAGAAAAGCAAGAAACTCATGCACAAAACAAATAAGAAATGCCAAAGCCACTACTATAGAGAGCTGAATTGGATGCATCTATACTAACCCATCCAGATTCTGGGGTACTATAAAGGGAATTCTAGGCCAAAATTACCCTGCCTTACCTTTCAAACTGCTACTAAGTGACATAGAAATCACTGACAAGCAAGAAATCTTAAATACCTTCAATGACCATTTCACCACAGCTGGCCTAGCATTTGACTCTTCACCTGCAAATCTCTTGAGATCATCATTAAACCTTCAATCCACTGTGGGACAAAGGCTGCTTCAACATTCTCCTTCAGAACCAATATCCTTAAAGAAGTAGAAGACCTCCTATCAATTTAGATACTTCTAAGAGTGCAGGTGCAGACTCCCTGGACCCCTACTTTCTTAAAGTAGCATTGCGCCTTATCTCCCCCCTCACTCACCTCTTCAATCTTTCCCTAGCTACTGGTTCCATCCCTCCATATGGAAAACAGCTCAAGTAGTTCCACTACTTAAATCAGGTGATCCCATGGACCTTAACAATTACAGGCCCATTTCCATCCTACGGTACTATCCAAGATGCTTGAAAAATTAGTAAATTCACAGTTAAGGGTCTATCTGGACACAACAACCTCCTAAATCCAGCACAATCTGGATTTAGATCAATACATAACACCATCTCTGCCTAGCCAAAGTCACTAACGATTGGCAGACTGCCTTGGATAAAAGAATAGTACCTGTGCTGTGTTCCTGGATTTGA
Organism: Neoceratodus forsteri; assembly: GCA_016271365.2. Taxonomy (NCBI): domain Eukaryota; kingdom Metazoa; phylum Chordata; order Ceratodontiformes; family Ceratodontidae; genus Neoceratodus; species Neoceratodus forsteri. The sequence continues at coordinate 430,177,894 of CM028138.1, forward strand.
GTAAAGCATTTGATACAGTGGATCATGAATCATTAATCTCCTCTCTTAGCTCTGTAGGCCTTGATTCACTCTCACTCAATTGGTTTAGGTGCTATCTCTCTGGAAGGTTACAATTGGTAAAAAATAAAAATTACCTATCTACCTCTAAACCACTGAAAAGAGGTGTACCGCAAGGCTCTATCCTAGGCCCCATCCTCTTTGCCATTTATATTAATAACATTGATGCCAACCTCTCTCAATCAAACATTCATCTGTTTGCTGATGATACTGTATATATGTCAGCAATCCTCACCATCAAAGCCTGTGAACTGTTACAGTCAGAATTCTCCATCCTACAACACAACCTATTGGAAAAAAATTACTTCTAAATGCCAAAAAACAAAAGCTATGTTCTTTGCAACAAAGAATTGCTCTGCCACTACCCATCATTCATCACTTACAATTATCCACCTTATTTGGAGAAAAGCTGGAATTTGTGGATAATTTCAAATATCTTGGAGTCTGGATTGACAATAAGCTTGACTACTCTGTCCACATTGAAGAGCTATTAAAAAAGTTGAGACAAAGGCTTGGCCTATTTTACAGAATAAAACACTACCTTACCAGAGACTCCAAACAAAGATTAATCCAGGCATCATTCCTATCCCTTATTGACTATGCTGACTTTCTCTACGGCCATTGCTCACTCTCCCTCTTAAATAAGCTGGACACCCTGTATCATAGAGCCATCAGATTTATTACAGACCTTCCCTCCAGCACCCATCATTGCTCTCTTTACATGGCAGTCAATTGGACATCCCTACAGCACAGAAGAAAAAGGAATGCTGCAATCTGGATCTTTAAAGCTTTATCAGGCAAACTCCCTCCTATATCTCAGACTGTTTCACGAATCACATCTAGGCCATACACCTTAAGGATCAATAAGCTCATTATACTAAGATTCCCAATACCTGCACCAGGTTTGGGAGGGCTGCTATCAGCTATTCCTAGCATTTGTCTGGAACTCACTCAAAAAATCTATGAATCTGAATACCCTCTTACCCTTATCATCCTTCAAAAGATTATACCGCCCTATTTCCAGAGTTGTGCAACTGCTTCCATAGGCCTAGTCTCCCATCCAACCTACACCCCTCCTTCTGTAATCCACTATGTTTAGTTTCCTTCTTCTACCCAGTCAGTTATCACATTTCATATAAAAGCCTACAAAAGCCCTATTATTTGATTATTATCCCTGCTGTATATCTATTATCCTCTTCATTTTTACAGGTTAAGTTATTTTACTGTGCCTTGTATATCTGTAAATTTTGTATATATCTCTTATTTATTTGATTGTACTAATGTTATGCTATTCTCATGTCTTTGTAAAAAAACTTGTACCCTTATTTGTAAGACCACTCAGGTCCATTTTGTAAATGAGCTACGCTCAATGATGTTCGCCTGAATAAATAAAGATTTTGATTGATTGATTGAGTAGAGATGGAGTGTATGGTGTGAACCAGACAGCCGGTACCATTACTGATGCCATAATGCTGGCTGTGGCACCGTGAGCCCTGGCAGACAGTTGGGGCTCTGTACGACCGACTGGGACAGGTTGCAGATAGGCAGCACTGTCAGTGGCAAGCAAAAGCTGGTGGGACACTCAGGCATGCAGGCATCCTAGCTGACGTAGCACGGCAGGCAGGCTCAAAATACAGCAGCTCCTCAGAGGCTCCAGCTCAGCGGCGGCAGGGATGGGGCACAGGGGTTCAGCAGGTCAGCAGACAGTGGCAGGTTCAATTCAACAGCTGCAGGGTCCAACTCTAGTCCGATTGGACATCACTCTTCTCCCCAGGACAGGTCCATTCTATACAGGTGACAATCACAAATGGAAAAATGCATCAACAAAGCAAGGAAGAAACACCATCAGTGCTCCATCTTCCTTTAAACTTCCTGGTCAATGATGTCAGCCTTGCTAGCTCCAAGATGACTGGGCGAGCAATCAAGCATCAAGCCGTGAATTGATTGGCTCCTGACCTGCTGCCTGCCCATTGGTTTCAAAGAGTTCTTCTCCTCCTCCACCCCTGATTGGCAAAAGCCTCCCTCCTTATGATTGGACCCTGGCAGAGCTCTAGCTGCTTTCCAATTGGCCATTCTCTGTATCCTAGAGATGGCTTGATTTTCAACCCAAGCTCTGCCAGTGCCCTCAATGTATCTGATGACCATGCCAAGATGAGTGCCCGGACCAGTTCTGGAGGGAGAAGGAGCCGAGAAGGAGAACGTAGAGGTTGGTGTGCATATGTGACCTGGGGGGGTGATAGATGAGATGAGAGATGACTAAGATTTTAGAGGTGGAGCATAGAGACTAGTGTTGGAGAGACGAGCTGTCCCAGACAGGGTGGGCCCCATGCTTACAATGCACTGCAACTGCCAGATGAGATGTTTATTCAGCATGGGCAGCACAGCAGGTGGCCGGGCATGGCTCCATGTAGTCTATTGGCAGCGATGTTGTGTGACTGGTGTCGCATCACACATGAATTAGTGTGGAGCCAGGCCTGTCAGGCTGGCAAAAATGTAAAGTAAAAAAGCTTGTGTGGGTGTGTTCAACATTGAAAGTGTGGGGCTTGCCTGGCTAAGCAAAAGCATGGGGCTCGGGGCAGTAACCCCAACTGCCCCCCAAGGCCAGCCCTGGGAAGGTGGGGAAGCATCCGGCACTTGACTGACCCCTGGTGGAGACTGGGGGGGTTTGACAGCCAGTGCTCGACTGTTTTGTGATACATGTCAGTCATGTAGCGCTTCATGCGCCACCACATCATTGCACGTAACACCTCCCTAGGGGTCAGCATTTTTTTTCAAAAATCACCAGCTGAGCAGGAGGATATCCGCCCTCCACCAGACCCCACACAGCTAACCAAGGCACTCCCCTGGATCACAAACCAGTCTCCTTTCATGGAGTTCCCCTCCTTAATGGCCCTGCCCTGGGCAGTAAGCTAGGGTGCACTCCGGAGGGTAGCTAAGTCCTGGGGGATGGGGGCTGGGTGGCAGGGTGCATTGAAGGTTGCTATCCAGTGGCTCAAGAAAGAAAGAAAGAAATCTGATATTAGAGGGCAGAGAGGAGCATGGGAGAGCTTTGAGGATAGCTAGGTGGCACTGGGGATAGCTGAAGGAGTTCCTGGCTGGTAGACCATTGGAGATAAACAGAACTGAAGTCCCACTTGTAAGTTGGCCACAAGGGGTGTTGTAGAGTAACAAGTCGCTCTCTCCCTCCATACAGAAGGATCAAGCACATCATGTCCTCTCTAGTGCAGGTAGTGCTCTTTCAATTCAGCCACAGTGGGTGCTGCACAGTGACATAGCTCTCCATCTCACCATCCCTTCCTCTCCACAGACCAAGCATATCATGTCCTTTTGGGGTGTGAGTGATGCTGTTCGCTGAGTCCCACTTACAGCTTGGCCACACTGGGTGCTGTAAAGGAATACTGTTCCCCATCCTTTTCTCTTTCCCTCAAAAAGGACAGAGCACATCACATCCTGTCAGAATGGGGGTGGTGCTCTTCACCAAGACTCCCAAGGTTTGTATTACAGTTTGGCCACAGTGGGTGCTGAAGTGTGGTGTGGCACCCAATCCATCCCTCTCTCCTCAGGGACAAAGCACATCATGTCCCATTGAGGCACACCCACCCTTTGCTGCTCCAGTGAGCACTTGGCCCAAGATTGTTATCAAGACCCTGCTAAATGAGCCACTTAGTGAAGCATAGCTGCTCGCACCTTCAGTGCAACCCACTGGATCAGTGCATTTTTTTAGCCACAAAACTGGCCAAGGACACTGAGTCACCAACAGCGGAACGCAGAATTCTTGCCCCAGTCATGTCTGGTGCCATCTCATTCTTTGAAAGTGGCAGTGACAATTCCCACACCCACATCCATGCCAGTTTCACTTGCCAAGCCTTGGTTTTCTAAACTTCATCAAGTGCAGGCATTGGCCAATCTACAAATGTCATTTTGGCCTTTATGCAACAGAAACTGGTGTAATCCTGTGAGACAGGATGCCGCCTATGGACCTTTCTTTCCTGCAGTTTAGCTATCCAGGCTTACCTAGCTGAGACGCAGTCCATTGCCTTATTTCTGGTGGTGGTCCTACTTTTATATGATTTTACAGCTGGGTGGGAATATAAGAAAAAAAATTACTCACCGTAGTATTGTTGTTTCTTCTCTGGGATCCATCAGTGAGCCAAACAACGTGCATCATTTATGCTGGATTGTGATGCCTCAGAGACAGAACTTCATGCTAATTAATGGAACTTAGAATGAAGTTAGAACTCTGCACTGTAGTCATGTTCCCCCTACTGGCTTAATGCCAGAGTTGTTTCTAAAGCTAAGGGAGTAGTGACCTCTAGAACTATAGTATCTAAAAGAGTACTAAACTTGTTTTTAAAAATGTTCGTAAAAAAATTAATGAAACCCCCCCAAAAAAAAATTAGCATACAAAATGTGTAAGTAAATAAGTAAAAATGTTATTCATGTTAACAAAAGAAAACACATGGACATGGTCGGACCCCAATTGATCAACAAGGCTCATTTACAATGGATACCATAAGCAATACCATATTCTGTTACAAATGCTAATAGTACATTCTGGAATGCTGGCAACAGAGTGGCTGTGTCCATGTGGAGCTCCTTAGATAAGCGAACATTTTCTATATTTTTTTTAGTTTTTAAATATTTTATGTACAGTTTGTGGACTGAGAAGGAGGGTATTGTTATTGCCTACATGAAGGTGTGGGATGTGTGTATTTCAGGTTAGTTGGGAACAGTATAGTCAGCAAATTTGTTCTGTGGTGAATCATCTTGTGTAAGTTCCATTTTATACAGTAGATAGGCAGTTTGAGATTATTGTGGGGCTGTCCTTGTCACCAGGATTAGCTGGCTTGGTGCTGGGTGGTGGCATGTTGTTTAAGGTGCTACTATGACTTACTTTGTCAATGCTTCATGGGATTTCTGGGCTGACGATTTAAAAGGCATTTATTAAAAATATTGCTTTTAGCTACAATCAGATGGTTGCTAAGAAACAGCTTCTTTGGCATAGTGCTCTAGTGTTGATAGAACACACTGGAAGTAGCAGCCTATTGAGGTCTAGATTATTGAGATTGTTGTTACATTTTGATGGAAAAGTAAGATAGGAATTTATATTTGAATTTTATAGTGACATCATCAGGCAGGGGACGGGAGTGGGGAGGAGTGCCCAGTATTCAGGAGTATCTCTTCCTCAGAGGACTAGGAAGCCCAAGGTGGAGGAATGGCAATTAGTAAGGGGAAGGAGTGGGAATGTGAGAGTAGCATCAGAGGTGGGAATTTCTAAAGGGGTGCCTTTATTGAACAGATTTGCACCACTGTCTGGAAGGAGGAAGAGGTCAGCATGAGGTGAGATAGGAGGTCAGGTTGAGCCAAGGTTGAGAGGAGTACAGGGAAGGGGGGAGGGAACTAATCAGGCTGGGCAGGGAAGAATATGCAGGCAAAATGGAGTGGAGGACAGGGAGGAGGGAGAGAAAATGAATGAAAGAGGGAAGGGAAAACTGAAAGCAGATACAGATAGTCATAAGGAGAGGGGCAAATTGATAGATGGAAAAACATTTATGGGGATAAACTGTGGATGTGTAGATAAGTTTACCAGGGTGCAGAGGGAGCAGTTAGGTGGGGAAGCAGCTAGGAAGGATGGGGAACATGGATGCAGGGGGATTGAAGGGTGGCAATTATAGGGGACTCCATAATTAGGGATTTTCACTGGGGAAGGAAAAGGGACTCAGATGCAAGCAGGAGGGTGGTTTCTATGCCGGGGATGACAGTGGGGAAGGAGGGCCCAAGAATAAGGGAAATAGTAAGGGAGGTTGGAAGAAAACCTAATTTAGTTATACATTTGGGAACCAATGACCTAGCTGGAGAGGAGGTTGAGATAGTACAAAGTAGGTTCAGGGAGTTAGGGAATATCTGCAGAGAAGAAGGAAATTCATTGGCCTTCTCAGAGGAGATACCAGTACCAAGGGCCAGCACAGCTAGGAAAAGACGAATAGAGGATTTTAATGACTGGCTGAGGAAATGGTGCAGGAAGGAGAGGTTCATCTGCCCCAACCCTCTGGAACTCTCTGCCTCGTCAGCTTCGGGAGTGCAGGACTGTGGGGAGCATTAAGCAGGCACTGAAAACGTTTTTATGGACTAAGGCATTTCCTGTTTTGTTGTGATGCTAATAATGTTTTTAAAGGTATTATCCGAGATTTTGTAAAGCGCCTGGATAATATTGAAAGGCACTCAATAAATAAAGATATCATTATTATTATTATCTGTATTGGGTATTGGAAGAAGACCTGGTCAAACAAAGCACTCTTTTCACCAGACAGGCTACACCTTAGTAGGGAGGGTTCTCGTTCTCGTGTACTCAGGGACAAGCTGGGGAATACACAACTACTACACTAAATTTAAACTACTGGGGGGCAGTGGGTGAGCAGACCCCCAGACTCAAGAGGTGGTCAGTAGCCCCGTCACAGTGATGAAAGAAGTCTGGAAGGAGGGGTGGAAGGGGCAAATACACAGTTAGCAAAGGGTGGAGGGGATGAGGAATACATAACAAGAGTATGTGGAGGGGTGCACACAGAGGGGATAAATGTGAATACAAGAAAAGAGGGAAGAGAAGGAAGGTCAGACTCTAGGTGGAGGGTGGTGTCTCTGAATGCTTGGAGTCTTGGAAACAAGATGGATGACCTGCAGGCACTATTAGCAGACAGGAGGGTGGACATAGCTGCAGTAACTGAGACTTGGACATCACACCATGACTGGGACCTTGCTGTCCCTCGATATAAACTGTACAGTAGGGACAGAGTACTCGGGAAGGGGTGGCAGTTTATATCAGAGAGGGGATAACTTGCATGAGGGAGGAGTCAGAGGAAGGGGAGGTGGAGACATTACGGGCTCAGTTAAGGTCCAATAAAGGGAGAAAGGTGAGGTTGGGGATGGTTTACAGACCTCCCAATCAAGATGAGGAGACAGACAGGGAACTGATCTCACAAATATTGGAAGCTGCTTGGAAAGGAGAGGTGGTAATTGTGGGGGACTTCAACCTGCCCAAGGTGGACTGGAGTATACCATCCACAACATGTGCTAAGAGTCAGGTGATCCTGGAAGGAATGCAGAGTGGGTTCCTGTCTCAGGGCATCACTGAACCAACAAGAGCTGAGGCAATTTTTGATCTGGTTCTCACAAATGGGGAGCATGTACAGGAAATAATGGTCAGAGAGTCACTGGTGGAAGTGACCATTGCACAGTGTTGTTCCATATGGATATGGGCAAGGAAAGCAGCCTAACTAAGACCAAAAATACAGGTTACTCACCTGTAACAGGAGTTCTAGGAATGGTATATGTTGTTCATCCACACTTTCTGGCAGGCATCCTTGCTGCTTTAAATCTTGCCGGAAGGTCTTCAAGCTGGCTCCTCCCACCCACCCGGGTGGTAAAACTCTCAGCTCCGCCCCATGACGCCAGATCTGGCCTGCTGGAAGCTCAGGTTGTGCGTCAAAGCCAGGGAGGTCGGGTGGGTCGTGTGGATGAACAACATATACCATTCCTAGAACTCCTGTTACAGGTGAGTAACCTGTATTTCTAGGGACATGGATATGTTGTTCATCCACACTTTCTGGCAGACTCCTAGCAGTTCTCCGGGATGAGGGAGGCAAGGCGCACACCCCCTACTTAGGGAATAGAGACTGGAGAACCGAGGCCCCAAAACCAGCATCCCGGCGTGACTCAAGGTCGATGTGGTAGTGGGTTATGAAGGTATGTGCCGACTTCAGGTAGCAGCCCAGCAGATCTCCTGGATAGGGATGTCTCTGGAAGCAGCCACCAATGCAGCAGTATGGCGGGCAGAATGAGCTCTAACCCTCTGGGAAGTTCCTTGCCCACCACATTATAGCAGAGATCTATGTAGGAGGTGATCCATCTTGCAACAGTCCGCTTGGCTGCAGGTCCACCAAGTGGGTGCGTGTTTTCCTCAGCTTAGGGTAGGACAAACAGCTGGCGGTCCCTCCCTCGAATCTTCACAGCCGCAGGCGCTCCTTATAGTAAGCGAGCGCCCTTCTAGGGTCCAGAGTATGGAGCCTGTATTCGGCCTCCAAGGTGTGATTGGGGTAGAACTCCGGCAGAGTCAACACCTGGTTAAGGTGAAACTCCGACACCACCTTCGGAAGGAATTTCGGGTGGGGGCGCAGGACAACCTTGTCCCTGTGGAAGACCAGGTAAGGAGACTCGATGGAAAGCACCTGGAGCTCTCCCATCCTTCTGGCTGACGTGATAGCCACCAAGAAGGCGGCCTTCCACGACAGGTGAGATGTCACACCTGTGCATTGGTTCAAATGGCTTGCCCATAAGCTTTGCCACTACTCAGTAGCAGATCCCACGGAGTGGAGGTTCCGCACCGAGGAAATGTGATCAAGGCCTTTGAAAGCGCCAGACCACCTTCTCCTCGCTACTGACTGCTTCCCGACCATGCCCTGGTAAGCAGAGATGGCTGCCAGGTGCATCTTTAGGGTCAGTCAACCTAAGCCCTTGCTGAGAAAGGGACCATAGGTAGTCCAAGATGCTTGCCAAGGAACAGGAGGAAGGGTCTAGGCCCTTGCCCTGACACCAAATGGAGAATCTTTTCCATTTGAAGGCACAGCATTTTCTGGTTGACTCCTTACGGGACGCCTCAACTACATTGAGGACCTCGTCGGAAAGACCCAAGGCCTGGAACTCTAGCTGCTCAGAAACCAGGCCATCAGGTGCAGGGATTGAAGGTCCAGATGGATCACCTTCCCCTGATTGACTGATAACAGGTCCGGGTGAGCTGGAAGCTGCCTCGGGAGCCTGGAGCTGAGGCTAAGGAGATCTGGATACCAGCATTGGCGGGGCCAGTCTGGGGCTACCAGAATCACCTGCGCCTTGTCCCTCCTCACCTTGAGAAGCGCCTTGTGGATCAAGGGAAATGGGGGAAAGGCGTAGAAGAGGCCTGGGGTCCACGACCTCGAGAAGGCATCCCCCTGCAGTGAACCCTGCTGAGGGGGGCGGGCATGAAACAGCCTCAGCTTCTCATCCTCCCTGGAGGCAAACAGGTCCACCTGAGGTGTGCCCCAGTGGGAGAACAGATCTTGTACTACCTCCGGCAGGGGAGACCACTCGTGGGACACAGCCCCTATCCAGCTTAGGGCATCGGCCAGGGTGTTGGAGGCTCCTTCCACATGGATGGCTAGGAGATCCACCTCCAGACTGCGCATGAGTGACCAAATGTGGAGAGCTTCCTTGCACAGAGGCATGGAGCGCATCCCGCCCTGGCAGTTTAGGTAGTACATGGTCGTGGTATTGTCCATCTGGACCTGAACCACTTGACCCTGTAGAAACAGAGCAAAGGCGGTGAGGGCTAGATGAACTGCCCGAAGCTCCAGCAGGTTGATATGGCATCGGGACTCCCAAGGGGACCAGCGGCCATGCGCTCTGTGCTCCCCCAGATGGGCACCCCAACCCATCAGAGAGGCATCGGTTGATAGAGAGACCATTGGCTCGGGGCGGACAAACGGGATGCCCTACTGCAAATGGGCTGGAATGGTCCACCTCTGGACAGCGTTCCACATCCCCTGGGCCACCATCACTAGCTGGTCCAATGGATTGCAGTGCTGTGACCACTGGCTGGCCAATCCCCACTGAAGGGGATGCATGTGCCAGCAGGCCCAATGGACCACGCTGGTGCAGGCCGCCATGAGACCCAAGAGGCGCAGGAAGTCCTGGGCAGGGCGCAATTGCCCAACTAGAAATGATTGGGTAAAGGAGGAAAGAACCTTGGCTCTGTCCGCCAGGAGCCCCCGTACTCTGGCTCGAAGAGAGTCGAGCTCTGCCCCAATGAAAAGAATCACCTGCTTCAGTCCGAGTTCCGACTTGGCCTCATTGATGAGAAGGCCGATCTGAGAACAAACCTGGAGGACCAGATCTCTGGACCGCTCCACCGCCTGTCTGGAGGGGGCTGCTATCAGCCAATCATCCAGGTAAGGGTACACCTGGACCCCTTGGCACCGTAGGAGTGCTGTCACCACTGCCATGCATTTGGTGAAGACTCTGGGAGCAAGAGAAAGGCCGAAGGGCATGGCTCGGAACTCGTAAAGGGATCCCTCCGCTCGAAAGTGAAGGAATCTCTGGTGAGACGGACAGATAGGGACGTAAAAGAACGCGTCCTGTAGGTCCAGAGAACAGAACCACATGCCTCATTCCAGGGATCGTATTATCTGAGCCAGAGTGACCATCCTGAAGGTCCGAGACCTTAGGAACTTGTTTGGGTCGTGCAGGTCGAGAATGGGGTGCCAGCCCCCCGGTCCGTTTTGGGACCAGGAAGTACCTGGACACAAACCCCGGGTCTGGGAGGTCCGTCACCTCTCTGATCACCTCTTTTCGAAGCAGGCGATGTCGGCTCGGAACCAACAGCGAGACTGCGGACTCCAGGCCCCAGGCGATGGCTCAGAAGGGCGGGGCCTACTCGAACTCCAGAGGCAGGCCCTTTCCTACCACTTCCAGCACCCACCGGTCTGTGGTGATAGCGGACCAGGCGGAAAGGAAGTGACGGAGCCGTCCCCCCACGTGGGTAACCTGGGGTTAAGTGACGAGCTTGGGGGTGACACCCCTCAACCCGTCACTGGGCAGGCTTGGAGGAGGGACCAGCCGAAGGACCTCCTGGGTCTTTACCTCCCTGCTTCCTGGAAGAGGAAGCTGCAGGCATGGGTTTGGGATACCAAGTGCGAGCCTGCTGGCCCTGATGCTGTTGGGCCGGACATGCCGTGGGCACAGACGGACGAAAGGGCTTGGGTTGCGGTCTGTGGCCCTTGTCCCTCTGGGCGGATGAGACCGAGTCCAGAGTGGCATTGGACTTTTCAATCCTCTGGAGGTGACCTTCCACTCCAGGGCCGAAGAGGTCGGTCCCCAAGAAGGGGACATCCGCAACTTTGCTGGGTATCCACTGTGAAGGTAGATATCTTCAGCCATGCCCAATGGCGCATGGCCACTGCGGCTGCGACTGACCTGGCACATGAGTCGCTGATGTCCAGAGCAGTCTGAAGTTGCTGCTTGGCCACTGCCCTGCCCTGGTCCCGCACCTGCTTGACCATGGTCTGCAGGCCAGCCGGGAGATGAGGGACTACCTCGTCAAGGGAGCCCAACACAGCGTGAGAAAAGTGTACCATCAGCATGGCCGAGCTGGCCTGACGAAGGCCAAGGGAGGATGCAGCGTAGACTTTGCACCCGGTAGTCAACAACTTTGGGCTCCTTGTCGGGAGGCTTGTCCACGTCCTGGTGCTTCCTGCATGCGGGACGCTGTCGAGTAACAACCTCGGCTGAGGTGTTCCAAACTGGACAGAGGAACCAGTAGAGACGGCATACTTCCTTGCTATCCTGGCTGAAGGCGCAGGGCAGGAAGCAGGACGCTGCCGAGCTCCAAGGCCGGGCCAACAATGGCCTCAGCCACCAGAAAGGCCTCCGTGGGAGAATCCCCTCAGTCCAATATCTCCGTTAGGGGATACTTGGCCTGCTTGGATACGGGCTCGAGCTGCATCCCGGTGGACTCCGAGATGAGCCTACGCAAAGTCATGAAGGATGATGGGCCATTGTCCAGTGACTGACCTCCGGAGGACTCCAAGTTGACCTGCCTGGAGAACAGGGAGGAACTGTCGTCGGACTTGGATGAGTCCGCAAAGAGCTGCCTTGGGCCTGAGCCACCCTCCACCTGCCAAGGGCAGTCGGGAGTGAGGTGACAGACAGCCTGAGGCAGGCCCTGGGCCAACCGAGAATTCTTGGTGGGGCCCCAAATTTGACTGTGGAGGCGGAGGTTCCACCAGAATCAGTGGGGCAGCGGTTTGGTGCGAGCAACAGGCCAGGGCAAGCGCCTCGGCTGGGTGAGGTTGCTTGACGCTCCGGTGACAGCCATGAAGGCGGGGAAGCGGCGGCGTCGGCTTGCTCCCGGACAGAAGCTGTTGCCACCTGAGGTCCTTGTAGCACCGGCGCGACTGCGTTGAACCCTCCTCATCGAGGAGGCGAGGCAGTGGCGTGCAGCTTACTACGGTACCGAGACCGCCTATGTCAATGAGATCGGCTGGACCGAGAAGATGTCCGAGACCAAGACTGAGAACCTCAGTGCTTCCGAGGAGGGTTCTGGGGCAGGCCGGGGGAGACTCGATCTCCCCTCGGCCCGGAAGTTTCAACCGTGGACTCCGGAACCGGAGGCGCAGGCAAGCCCACGGTAACCTCGATTTCCGCCGGGGGAACCAGGGAGTGAGGGTTTTCGGCTTCACCGGTCGAAAACCCATCCGATGGGTCAAGAAAAATCTCGACTGCTTTGATGGGTGTCTCGGTCAACTGACCTGACGGGGACGCGGAGGCCAGTGACCGAGCCGGCGATCGAACGAGTTGATGGTCAACTACTCAGGGAGGGACCTCTCCTGCTCCCAAGGCGTCGACGGAGGACTTACTGCTTTAGAGTCCTTCTTCTTATACACAGAGCGTTAAGGAGGGAACCTGAGCTTCCAAGCGGTAAGGAAGATCTGGCGTCATGGGATGGAGCCAAGAGTTTTACCACCCGGGTGGGTGGGAGGAGCCAGCTTGAAGACCTTCCGGCAAGATTTAAAGCGGCAAGGATACCTGCCAGAAAGCGTGGATGAACAACATATCCATGTCCCTAGAATCTTGGATTTCAGTTGGGCGGACTTCAGGAAAATGGGTGAGGTTCTAAGGAGCCATCTGGTAGGCATCAGAGCAGATATGGAGGTGGACCTAAAGTGGTCTATCATTAAGGAAGGAATACTGGTTGCCACAGATGAGTTTATTAGGCTCAGGGGGAAGAATACAAGGTCAAAGCACCCAGCTGGTTCAGTTCTGGGGTTGCCAAGGCAGTAAGGGAAAAGAGGCTGGCCTATAGAAAATTCAGGAAGACCAAGAGAGAGGTGGATTGGGAAAATTACCTAAGGTTGGCTAGTGAGGCAAGTAAGGAAGTCCGTCAAGAAAAGGCACAGAAAGAGCTTCAAATAGCTGAAGGAATTAAGAAGGAGGAGAAGGCTTTCTTTCACTATATAAGTGAGAAAAGGGACAAGAAGGAAAAGATTGTTAGGCTTAAGAAAGGTGTGGAGTGGGTAGAGGATAATAGAAGAAAAGCAGAGATACTAAATGAATACTTCTGTTCTGTCTTCACCAGGCAGAAGGATGAACCAGTGCCTTCAGGAAGGAAAAGAGGAGCGGGGGGAGGGAGGGGAACACAGACATAGTGATAGAGGAGGATAGAGTGAGGGAGGGTCTGCTGACATTGAAAGTGGACAAATCACCAGGTCCAGACAGAGTACATCCAAGGGTACTAAATGAACTTGCCGAGGAGCTGGCAGGGCCACTAGCAGACCTATTTAATAGTTCACTAAAGTCAGGCGTGGTACCACAGGACTGGAGAACAGCACATGTAGTGCCCCATCACAAAAGTAGTCCCAAGGATGATCCAGGGAATTACAGGCCAGTCAGTCTGACTTCCATTGTGGGCAAGCTCATGGAGACCATACTAAAGGAAAGGTTGGTGGAATATCTAGAGGAACATGGTCTCATGGATGAGAGGCACCATAGGTTCATGGAGGGGAGATCATGTCAAACAAATCTGATTGACTTCTTTGACTGTGTCACTAAGACAGTAGACAGGGGCGAAGCGGTAGACATCCTCTATCTTGATTTCATCAAGGCCTTTGACTCTGTGCCCCACAAAAGGTAGATCAGGAAGTTGGTGGATCTTGGAGTTGGGGAAAAGATGGTCAGATGGGTAGAAAACTGGCTGATGGATAGAATCCAGAAGGTGGTGGTGGAAGGAGAGTTATCTGGCACCGGAAAGGTAACCAGTGGGGTCTCACAGGGCTCTGTGCTGGGGCCGATGTTGTTCTATGTCTTCATCAATGACATTGGGGGTGGCATTAAAGGCAAACTGTACCTATTCACAGATGACACCAAGCTCTGTGGGACAGTGGACACCGCTGAAGGGATATGGGACCTACAGGAAGATCTGGAAAAGCTGGGGAGGTGGTCCAGAATCTTGCAGCTTGGCTTCAATGCCAAGAAATGCAAAGTTATGCATATTGGAGCCAAGAATCCCAGGACAGGGTATTACCTGGGTGGAGTCCGAGTACCTGCATCAGAGGAGGAGAAGGACCTGGGAGTGATGATCACTAGTGACCTGAAGCACTCCACGCAGTGCAAGAAAGCAGCAGCAAAGTCAAACAAGATGCTGGGATGCATAGCTAGGGGGCGCAGTAGTAGGCAAGAGGAGGTTATACTGCCCTTGTACAAGTCACTGGTAAGGCTGCATCTAGAGTATGGAGTTCAGTACTGGTGCCCACACCTCAAAAAGGACATTGACCTGCTGCAGAAAATACAGAGGAGGGCTACAAAGATGATAGCCGGTCAGCAGGGCAAGGCATATGAGGAGAGGTTAAGGGCACTGAACATGTACTCCCTGGAAGACAGGAGAGAGAGAGAGAGAGAGAGAGAAAGAGAGAGAGGACATGATTGGGACATTCAGGTACTTGAAAGGGATAAATAAGGTTGATAAGGAGAGTCTCTTTAGCTGAGTGGCAACCATATCACAAGGAGGCACAGCCTTAAGCTGGAGGGTGGGAGGTTTAGGAGGGAGGTCAGGAGGCACTTCTTCACAGAGAGGGTGGTGGACACTTGGAATGCGCTGTCGGGAGAGGTCATCTCGTTGAAGACAGTGGGCAGCTTTAAGAGGGGTTGGGATAGATATAGGGGGAAGGTAGGAATCATGGGTAGGGAGGATGGGAAGAGTGGGAAGGGAGGGCAGAGACATTAGCTCAAGCTGTGGACCCTGCAATAAGAGCAAACTTGATAGACCAAATGGCCTTCTTCTGCTGGCTTCTTCATATGTTCATATGTACATATACACAAAATATATTGCACACAGGTAAATTACAAATACAGTAACATTCCATTCATGTACATAACTCACAGCATATGAATTATATTCATTACTACATGCATTAAAGCTTAAGACTACTATATGATTTTAAAGAATTTCACCTTATTCAAAAATCAGGGCAACAACTCTGTCATTTGAAACTTTCTTGGGTCACCTATTCTTTATGCTGCTAAAATACAGGGGAGCTATACTTCTTCTGAGTTGAACTGGTAAAGAGTTCCAAACAAATGGTCCTCTATGGCCCTGTTCATGCTATGGTATTTAAAACGGTTTAAAGAGCTTAAACCATTTTAAATCATCGTATCACGATTTGCATCTGCACCTACCATGGACTGTAACACATTTTTAAAAAATGTGCTTAAACTCTGAAAAGACCCAGGCTTAGACACAGTTTTAAAAATGTTACAACCTCTAAATCAGACTTGCTTGCAGTATAGACACAAAGACACGGTTCTCCTTCATATCAGTATGTGGGAACTGGTTCTGAGTTAAATCAAACTGGAGGCAGTAGTGCAGATGCTGTAAACCATCTTTAAGAACAGTTTACAAATTGCTGGCGCTAGTGTGGACACTACAGCATGGACACTACAGCACGGTAATTAATCTGTTTTTTAAACTATTTTTAGTTACTATGCTGTAGTGTAAACAGGGCCTATAACTAAACGAAGCTCTACCTGCACTGGTCTTGATTACAATATTCAATTCCTTCTGATGATCTCAAGTTTAGTCTATCTTTCTTAAGTTACAATATTTCTAAACTGTAGCTGGGCAACTGCTTTTTGTAGGCTTTATGCATCATAGCCAAGGCCACTGATTTACGGTGATTAAAACACTGAAATTCCATTTTCAATACTTCAGATTCCGGAATTGCACTGGTGATTGTTATTCTAATTTCCAGATTTTGCCGGGATTCTGCTGTCATTCTTTTAGTGTGTGTATAAATAATCAGAATAAAAGAAGACTTAATACACAGAGCATTAAATAAAGCAAGTTGAAAATAGTTCAGGAAGCAATTATAAGAAAAATACAAGTTTTGTAGAATTACTGATTTAGTATAAAATGGCAGATTCCATGAAATCTTTGTTTTTACCGGTGTTCAGGCAGCCCTAATTCCTGAATTTTACCAGGTTTTCCGGTAAAAACCGAAAAACAGTGGCCTTGATCATAGCCATTGTGTGTAGTTTCCTACAATCTTCTAGCCTAATCCAATGTAGATCTCTATTGATCTATTTATTATGAAATGACCACAAATTTAAAATCTTGCAAAAGTTCAATAAAGTAATGCTCAAGCAACCATAAAAAAATAACTGACTGTTGTATGAACCAGTGTTCAGGTTTTAGAAAAGAGGCAGGGTCAGGAATTGTACGGTATTGGCTGATTGATGGATCCCAGTGAAGAAACAACATTACTACGGTGTGTAATGTTTTCTTTTAACAACTGGAGCCCACCAACAGGGCCTAATACAATGTGAAGACTCATTAGCGGTATCTTGGAGGATGGGCCTTGACTCTATTTCAAAAAGACATCCTAGAAGATAACGGTTTCAAAACTGGCATCCCTCCTGGACTGAATATCCAGTCAGTAATGCTTTGTGAAGGTGTGTATGTTTTCCACATACAGCAGCTGCTTTACAGATTTCTTGAAGGGGAATGCCCCTTGTAGCTGCCATAAAGATAGAGGGACTCCCCGAAGAGTGTGCCTGTAGTCCTCTGGCAGGTTGTTGAGCAGCTTTCTCATATATAGAAATACATACAAGAGACTATCCAATGAGAGATAGTCCTCCTGGCTGCTGGTTTACCTTTACCTTACACTGAAAAATGTTTTGACTTTGTGGCTAACAAACTTTGTTTCTTGGATGCTGGTTTACCTTTGCCAACCTCTCCATAGGTAACAAAGACTTGTGTGCTATCAGTCCTGACATCCCTTGTCTGGTTTATGTAGCAGGCCAATGCTCTTTTATATCAAGACACTGCAGCTTTTGCTCACCTACAGTTTAATGCTCCAGAAAGAACACAGGATGGGTTACTGACTGGTTTAGGTGACATTCTGAAATTATTATAGGTAAAAATTTTCTATTCCCCCTAAGAACTACCTTGTCCCTGTGGACTATTGTCTCATTTGGATCAGTACAGAAGGCTTGCAGTTCACTTACTCTCCCGGCAGATGTCATGGCTACTAGAAAAAAATTTTCATACCACATATTTTAAGCCTTCAAAAAAACCTTCTATTGAGGTCTTTGTAAAACCTTTTAAAGACAGATTGTGAGGCCAAAGACCTATCCTTGCCTGCTGATTTATAGACTAAGACTGCTGTTAGGCACACTTTCAGAGTTGAGGGCCTCAGAACTAGGGACTGCAAGTGAACCAGGTAGTCCATAAGTGTGGACAGCCCTGCCTGCATTGAGATCATCTTTCTAGGGGCACGCCAGTATGAGAATCTCTTCCATTTTGAGAAGTATGCCTTTC
Source organism: Neoceratodus forsteri (assembly GCA_016271365.2). Classification (NCBI taxonomy): domain Eukaryota; kingdom Metazoa; phylum Chordata; order Ceratodontiformes; family Ceratodontidae; genus Neoceratodus; species Neoceratodus forsteri. Next base: position 430,195,349 of record CM028138.1, read on the forward strand.
TTGTGGTTGGTTTCCAGGAAACCTTCAAGACTTTTAACAGCAATGACAGTTTCAAACAGGAAAACTTAACTCCTCAAGAGCCACGCCTTTAGGTGTAATGTTCTGAGTTCTGGAAAGGTTATCCTGCCCTTAGACAGACAGCAAGTTGTACCTCAGAGGCAGGTTGATTGGGAGCTGCAGGACAGGGTCAGTAGCACTGAGAACCATGACTGCCTGACCCAGTCTGGGACTATCAGAATCGTCATTGTTGGTTCTCCCCTGTGTGTCATGAGTACCCTCTGTATGAGGGAAAATGGTGGGAAGACATACCCAATCTCCCTGTCCAAGTCAGAGCTAGGGTGTCCTGTGGGACTGTATTCCTAATTGAGGGCCTGAAACAAAACTTTGGGAGCTGACTGTTCTCCCAAGAGGCAAGCAGGTATATTTATGGTGTGCTCCACCTTCTGAAAATTGAAGCCAGCACTTGCTGGTTCAGTTTGTGGTGTCCTTGACTGATTATGCTAAAAGATGAACTACAGATATATTACAAACATATTATAAATTGTACTCCTTTTTCCTAACACAAGGACAACCAGGCCTTATTTATCACATATGAAATGAAGAAATTGCCATTTGTCATGTACAGATACTATTTTAGTGCTCTCCTATTTGATGATTTCACAAACAAGCCCTCAGACATTTCTAAACCAGCTGGCAGAATCTTGGGTGAGTGCTCATTCCATTCGGGCAACAATGACATCATTTTCCTCAAGGTCCTGGCAGCTCAGTACACATCCATCCACCCACTTACACACACACACACACACACTCACACACACAAACACACACACACGCCCACACATACATCTCAACTGTCCCTGATTTTCAGGGACGTCCCTGATTATGCCTCAAAATTTCCTCTGTCCCTCTTAAAATTTGTGTTTTTTTTGTGACTTAACAGTGGGAATTTTAAGCACAAAATAATGTCAGACATTAAAGTTATACACTTGCTCTTCTTCAGAAAATGCATCTTACACTAACCCCCTTATTCTATCAGCTTTCTAATTGAATATTATCAATTTTTAAGATGTGTCCCTGATTTGGGGTCTTTATCCCTGATTTTTTTATGCCTTGTCCCTGATTTATGAGGCAACAGGTTGTGAGGTATGCACACACACACACACACACACACACACACACACACACCAGATTGTAAAATGGCAACAACTCATGTTTGCTTACAATTGTCTGAGGAACTTAGCCTATTGAATTTTATCAATACAGTATTACAGATACATATTTAGCTACTTTCACAGATTAATCAATAATTTTAAATGGACAATACTTTAAAATAAGGAGGAAGCTGTTGGGGCTTCATTCAGGGCAGGAAGAGAACAAAGGAAACAAATATGTTCATGTTAAGAACCTGTCATGTTGTTGATGTGTTTTTTTTGTTTGTTTTTTTGTTTGGGGGGTGATACTGAGCACCAAGTGTTGATCAGCTTAGGGAAATTGACTGATATTTACGCATGGTGTTTTACTGGAATAGTTTGATTAATACAGGCCACCACAAGAAAACTGGAAGCAAAGACTGATTTTTAAATGTCATAATATGACGTACTGTGCTACCAGCACCTTGAGGAAAATAATGTCATTGTTGCTTGAATGGAATCAGCACTAGCCCAAGATTCAGCCAGCTGGTCTGAAAATGCCTGAGTGATTTTCTGTGAAACCTTCAAAAAAGATAGGCAGTGAAACAGCATCTGAATACGAGAAATGATTGTTTCTGCACATTACTTGCAATATATACGGAGTGGTTGTTCTCATGGTGACCAAATAAAATACGATAAAATCATTTTAATAATACTGCAATTGATCTTTAAAAAGTATGGCAGCATGTTGTCTTTGCCTGGCAGATGCACCAAATAAATGCTGATGTCCAGTGAGTACACTAGGTCCTAGATCCTTATTGCTTCTTTGCACAGTTTTGAGGAATTTGTTCCTCCCTGTTTATGTGTTACATGGTTGTGGTGTTGTCTGTCCACATTTGGACTGACTGACCCTGTAACTGGGAGGAAAAAGACTACATTGCCAGCAGTACTGCCTTGAGCTCAAGGAGGTTTATGTGCTCCTGAGCCTCCTGGGAGCTTCAGATGCCACTTACAGTGAGATCCTCTAGAGTGGGTTAGCCACCCCACCCTATGAGTGAAGCATCTGTTGTAAGAACCTCGGTGGGTGACTGGTAGAGCAAGGGAATGCTCTCTCTGAGTTGGACTTTTTTCCTTCCACTACTCCTTCCAGCCAACTATTCGGGCTCCATGTGATGAGCTGAAACTTGAGCTAGTAGGGCTTTTGACAGTGGACTAATTGTGTACTCTGGCAAAAGGGGTCATGACTACTGAGGGAGTGCTATTTTAAACAACACTTGGGTTCCAATAAATCAGCTGTCTGGGCTCAATGTAGTGAGCTGAAACTTGAGCTAGTCGAGCCTGTGACAGTGGACGAGTTGTAGATGCTGGGAACCTATTACAGCCTCTTTGATTACCAGCCCCTGCTCCACTGGGGAGCTCAGATGACAAAAGGAGGCATGGTGTATTTAAATGTTACTCTCCAGTGGTCCTCCACTGTGGTTCCTGAGCTGAAGGGTCGTAGATTAAGGTTGTCATTCTGTGGGTGTCAGTGTGGGGTGTCAGTTGGCAGGAGATGCTGCACCCCAAGTCTGACACCCTACAAAGCACTGATGTTTAATCTAATTCTGTAAATGAGAAGTAAGGGGGTGTTGAAAATATGAGAGTGTATCATCCAGAATCAAGGCATCAAATATTGTAAGTAAAAAGTGGTATTTAATTAATGTTAGTTACAAACAGAGTACACTAAGGGGTGGGTAACTGGTACTATATCTTAAAAGGGGACTAAAAGGTTACCAAGTAAGCCTTTATTTGTTAAGCACCCATTCCTAGTGGCTCACAGCGCTGTATATAGAGAATAATGCCTGTGCAGGTGTGTGCTATGAGATCATCGTACACTGTGGGTGTATGAAAAATCCTTATAAAACACACCTGCACAGGCATGATTTTTTAAAATAACTGGTGCAAGGTTTCAACAGAGAGAAGAAACTGTATTTGTGCAAGTGAGCGTGACCCCGAGCAGCCACCGTATTCACACAAATACAGTGAGCTCTTTTTCACGCTTCAGTGATGTGACAGCACGAGGAAGAAAATGCCATAATAACCCATTATCAAATTATTATGGAATTCAGCAGCTTATTACAGTGTTTTTTCAGTACTGGATATTCAGTCATTGTAGGGGGTAACCAGTTAATATACAGAGAATAATGCCTGTACAGGTGTGTGTTATGAGGATTTTCCACACGCCTGAGGTGTGCGAAAATCTCATAAATTATATATCTGTAAGTTTTGCTTCTGTGCCTGTATTTACTGTAATATTTGTAAATAATGTACATGCCTTTTGTTTTCTATACTGTGTAACTACGTACTATTGTAAAAGTGTCTCTGCACACTTATCTACTGCTGTTATTTATTGCATCTCTGTATTTACCCCCTTTTACCCTCCCCTGGGTCGCCCCTGAAAAAGGGACATTCTGTCTCAGTGGGCTTACCCGGTTACCAAAATGCAAATAAATAAATGAATAATAAATAAATAAATTCCTTAAGTGACCTGAGGTGTGTGATAATCCATAAACCCAATGAGCGAAGCTTGAGGGGTTTATGAGATATCACACACTGAGGGTGTGTCAAAAATCCTCATAAAACACACCTGCACAGGCATTATTTTTTATGATAACTAATGCAAGATTTCAATAGAGACAAAAACAGTAAGCTGTATTTCTGTGAGTGAGCATGTCCCTGAGCAGCCACCACAGTGAGTGGCTTTTGCTTCCCCTTTTTGATAGTGTGGTGTAAAACAGTTAACTTCCTAATATTAGTGTTGAATATTGAAATATGCTAAAGTAACAGTAAACAGACCATGTGTGGTCCAACAGTTGGAACCACAGCATCAGTAGACCTACAGTGGTTGCAGAGAAACCACAGATCTTGGGGCCATGAGTGAGAGTGCAAGGAGGAAAACACTGTAATAACCCACTATCAAGTTATTACAGAATTCAGTGAGTTATTATGGCATTATAATAACTGGACAACAATTTTTCCCATAGGCTGAACCAGTTGTAATTTGCCATTATAACCTGCAAACATGCATCACTTCAGACAAGAAAAAGGCAATCCTGATTGGCTCTCCACTTCCCATGGGCAGGTTAAACACTGTCACAAACATGGCACCTCCTCAGCCCACTTACTGAGGAGCCGCCACGGAGGAGCTGCCACACCGGGAGTCACCATCATATTTATTAAAAACAACTTATCTGGTTGATCCTGCTGTCCAGAACTCACACCACACAACAATTCCCAATGAAATGCTCTGAAAGGCTTCTCTGCCTCCAAAAGGCTCCACACTGCCTCATCACCGAGTAACTGCTCCACGGCGCTTCTCAGAGGTAAGTGCTATTGCAACAAAATGAAACTTAGTGCAACTACAGTTTATGAGGGACACAAAACCAACAAGCATTTGTCAATGCCGAATGTTTGCTTGCTGGCATTGGCATTGGTAGTGTAGAAGTTACAGAGCTGCATAATAAGAATGGCAGCGAAGTATTGAACTGAAACCAACCCCACCACCACCCTGCAGAGAGTGACAGGCATTGGGGTGTGCCTTTGGGTCGTCAGGCATAAGGACCATGCCATTTCACCACACCCTATCCTGCAGACACTGACAAGTGTCACGGTGTGCTATGGGGTCTTTGGCCTTATGTGCACCCCACTCCATCAGGAAATACAGTGAGATGGGTGTGGTATAGGAGAATGAGGTGAAGTTTGGGCCCAAAAAGTCCGAGGCACACCTTGATGCCTCTCACTGGCTACAGGGTGTGTGTGGGGGTGGAATGGTATGAGCATGACAGGCAAGAATCCCAAGTCACACCCCTGATGCCTGTCATTCTCTACAGGATGGGGTGCTATGGTCGGAAACCCTAACGCCTCAGGCATTCGTTGGTATTTTCACTCCAAATTTTCAACATTTTTTTTTTGACCCCACCTCAGGAACAGTGGCAATATCAGTTTGTTACCCGAAAACTGCTTTTGCACAGCGACTATGGCATTTGGCACCACAGGTGCAAAAACACATTCCGAACAGAATGTGAAAAATGACAGCGGTACTGTTCATGGTGAGGTGTAAAAAATGGCAATGTTGAAAATCTGCTGTGAAAATCTTAAAAAAACTGGCGAAGTCATGAATGTGCGTAGAAACTGTGCAACGTACACCCGTAATGTAACTAGTTTGGGGATTTTTTTACAGCAGATTGTTAACATAGGCATTTTGGGACCTCCGATCATGAACAGTGTCAGTGTGATTTTCTTTATCTGTCCCGAACAATGATTTCCCACAGCGACCACGCATTTCTGTGCTGAAAGTGTGAAAACACATTTTGGCCATGTTGTGGAAAGTGACAGCTGTACTGTTCATAAGGAGTTGTGGTAAAATGGCACTGTTGAAAATCTGGTGTGCAAATATTACAAATTTGCAAACTTGCCAGCGTGCGTAGGAACTGCGCAACGTACGCTCCTAAAACAGTCATTTTTGTGAATTTTTTCACCAAATTTTCAACATAGCCATTTTAACACCTCTGCTCATGACCAGTGCCACTGTGATTTTCTTAACGTGTCCTTCCATTGATTCGCACACCAACTGCGCCACTATGCGCTACATAAAGCAGAAAACACGTTGTGGGCGAGATGTGAAAAATGACAACTGTACTGCTCATAAGGAGGTGTGGTAAATGGCAATGTTGAAAATCTGGAGTGAAAATATTGAAAATTCGCGAACTTCTGGCGTGCGTAGGAACTCTACAACCTGCAGCTTGTAAAACAGTCATTGTTAGGAATTTTTCACCAAATTTTAACATAGCCATTTAAGACCTCTGCTCATGAACAGTGTCACTGTGATTTTCTTAATATGTCCATTACATTGATTTACGCACACCGACTGTGCCATTGTGTACTACATTAAGGAAACAATTTTGGTGAGATGTGAAAAATGACAGCTGTACTGCTAATAAGAAGGTGTGGCAAAATGGCAATGTTGAAAATCTGGTGAAAATATTGATAAATTGAACTAGGGGCGTGCGTGGGAGCTGCGCCAAGCGCTGCGCTCATAAAACAGTCATTTTGGGAATTTTTCCCCAAATTTTCAAAATAGGCTTTTGAGAGCCCACCTTATAAATACTGGCAGTGTTGTTTTGTTAATCATTCTGGAAAAGTGATTTCATGCAGTGGCTGCGAAATCACCCTTGGGCCCGAGTAACGCCATGACAGTGACAGCATTCATGAGAAGCGGTCCCAAAAACCCCATGTTGAAAATTTGGTGCAAAAATTCCAAAAATGCCTGAGATATGCAATGAAGTTGAAAAACCCTATCTATCCCATTATACAGCTTACTGGCATTTCCTCAGTTCAGCGGTCGGGCTTTGAAGAGTGCAGACGTGTTCCCGGTCCGCCGAAGATTGTCGCGCCAAGTTCCGGAGGTAAGTATGGGGTGAGGGGGGTGTGGGGAGGCAGGCTGTGCAGTGGGTGGGTGCGGGTTGTGGGGGGGCAGGGAGAAGCGCTGAGGGACAGTTTTTGTATTTACAGGTTTTTATTTCCTAAGACGACAAGGGACGTTTGCCACGCTGGGGTGGGCTCACAGCGTGGCAGCTGGAAGGATGTTAGTGGGGGGCAGGAGCCAACAGGGGGGCACCCCCATCGGCCATAACATCATTTTGCCATGCTGGGGTGGGCTCCCAGCATGGCACCTGGATGCTTGGGGTGGCGTGCAGCCGACGGGGATTGGGTACCCCATCGGCCATAACATCATTTTGCCACACTGGGGTGGGCTCCCAGCATGGCACCTGGATGCTTTGGGAAGGTGGAGCAGACGGGATTGGGCACCCCTGTCATCGCGGGAGGGGAAGGCGCATGAGCATGCAGTGTGCGTATGCGGCGCCTGTGTGTGTGTGGGAGGGGAGCTCTTGCTCACCGGGAAGTGGAGCTCTCCTTTCAACTGTATGCCACTGCATTTTCAGCTGTCATAGACAGCTGGAGCAGTGATTGGCACACTGCGATCGCGCCTGCATACACACTGACTGAATTGGAAGAGGCTGACACACCTCTGGAAAACTCGGATGATGGCACTATGTTTCTTGCACATGCTGCAAGCAAACATAAAAGGCTTAAAAAAATACTCCTCACAAATAAACTATTTTCTAACAGAGAGAGAGAGAGAAACAGAGTGTGTGTGTGTGTGTGTGTGTGTGTGTGTGTGTGTGTGAGAGAAAGAGAGCGTCAGTGTGTCTGTGTGTCAGGCTCAGTGCTGCTAAAAATTGCTGTCCAGCAATTATAAATAATAAAAGATGGGGAAGTGTGTTTAAATTCAAAATTAATGGTTGTCCTCAGTGTGGGATGCTTTAATAAACCCCTTGGGCTTTGCCCTTGGGGTTTATGTAGCATCCCACACCTCGGGCAACCATTAATTTCTTCATTAAGCACACTTCCCAATCCATTATTGTATATTTTATCAGTAGTGCATATCCAGTCATTATAGTGGGTCACCAGTTATTATAACAGAATAATATTAAAGAGCTAGTGGAACAAATCAGGCAAGACAGGAAAATAATATAAATTTCACGAAGTAGTCTGTTGTAACATTTTACTTCTGAAGTATTTTCCTTTTTCCTTTTGTTCATTAGAATGTCTTCTATGTAATAATGTTGTGCTGGATGTCTTAGCCTGGCAGCTGACATATCTATCTCTAGCTCCCCCACTACATCACCAGCCTTGTGACCTCACTGACTGTGACATCACAGGTGACTTATCTGACAGCCACTGAGTGGCTTCTGCTAAGCAGCAGTGATGTCACAGTCAGTGAGGTCACACTGCTGATGTTCTTGTGGGGGGAATAGAGATAGATATGTCAGCTGCCAGGCAGAGTGCTGTTCCACCATCACACCTACTAACATCAGGCAAACAATCTTCTAATTAACCAAAGGAAAAAGAAAAAGAAAAAGTACCTCAAATATAAAAAGTAATGATTGACTGCTTTCAAAAACTGACATTAGTTTTAGGCAGTACACTAGCTCTTTGAAATAAGAATTAAAAATAAATACAAATTAAAATAAATATGTGCAAAAGTGCAGCTTTAATAAAACAAATATTGTGTCACATCCAGCAGCATCGATCAGGAATTCATCATATTCTGTCAAAATCATCCTGAAACAAGTAGGACTTTAGGCCCTTCTTAAAGGCCTCCACTGAGGGGTCCTCCTGAAAATGCCAAAGAAGACTGTTCCAAAGGGCAGGACTCATATCAGCCAATGCCTGGTCATCAGAGGCGTTAAGCCTAACCATGGGAATCGATAAGAGGCCCTCCTCAGAGAAGTGGATAGGATGGGAAAACTGATAATGGGCAAGGAAGTCACTCAGATAACTAGAACCCAGTCCATATAGGGTCTTATAGGTTAGCAAACAAACCCTGAAGGTGACATCTTATAGTATCTTATTTTTTTAAATAATACACGCTGCTGTAAGTTCTTAATTGTGAACTTATATATGCACTGATGCTGTGGTGCATTAAGAAAAAATTACTCACCACAGTAATCTTGTTTCTTCCGAGGTATTCTTCAATATTTATAACTCTTGCAGCCAGCCTGTAGAATTGGACTGCCCAGAGGATGGAACATATGTAAATCATGGAATTATCATTGGCTCGTGCCAACTTTCAGATGTTGCCCTTCCTTACTGCTGCGTTCTAAAATGCTCAGATTAATTGGAGCCTGCAGTGAAGGCCCTTACTAATCTATCCTAATAAGTGTTATGCTAAATATAAAGACAAACTCTGGTCAGAGCCGATACGGCTGTGGAGCGCTTTTAGGAGCAGCAAGAGTGTTGAGAAAAGAATATGCGGTGCTCTCGCCGCACCAGAGTCAGCCTGCCACGTACTGAAGGATGGGTTGTATAATAGCTGAAGCAGCTACAGCAAGAGAAGGTGGGGATGTGACTGATGTCTGTATAAGACACTTATGAGATCGCACCTGGAATACTACACCCAGATCTGGAGGCCCCATCTGAGAAAAAAAACATAGACAAGGTGGAGGTGGGGCAGTGGAGGGCAACTACAATGGTGCAGGGCATATGGGATAAGACCTGTGAGGAAAGACTAGCCAAGTCAATATTTAAAATATGTATTTCATTTGGGTAAAGCATTTAAACCATTTTAAATATTGCATTTTTACAAGATATGCCAGTTGAGATTCGATATATGATATATCAAATCTTAACTGGCATATCCTGTAAAATATCACTTACAGTGTGGTCATACTTTTTAAGCAATTAGGCATGACCAGAGGTTAGATTAACAGTCTGTTAATCACCTCCTAGGGGTGTAATATGGGATGATGTGCAGCCAAGTGCCATATTGCACCTAGGGATGATTAACTGACTGTTAATCTAACTCCTGGCAGTGCCTTGTTGCTATTATAGAAAATATTCCAAAAGAAAAGTGTTAAAAGTATACTTTCTTAATGTTTTCCTCATTTAGAGGGAGAGTTCTAATAAAATAGTTCTTCCACCAACAGTTTAAAAATCCTGGTTCAAAATTAGAATGCATCATTCCAGTCATTCAGTAGTGCTAGAGGATGAAATGCTGACAGGAAGAATCCTTGTCTGTGCCATGGTGATCAGGCTGTATATGGCAGTGTAACATGGATTAATGTAAGACTGTTGGAATCCTAACAGCCAATCAGATTGCAACATTTCTGAGACCCTTTTTTATAATTAAGCAATAATGAACGACGGGGGTTACGTTAATGTTCTAGTTAATCACCCCTTGGGGGTGTGATGTGGCACAAGGTGCAGCCGAGTGCCATATTGACCCCAGGGGGTGATTAACTTGAACATTAACGTAATCCTGGGAGTTCATTATTGCTATTATTATAATTTGGTTACCTGTTACTGTAGTTTAAATTATTTTTTTAAATATTTTTTCTAATTTTGTGTAAAAGTGACATAAAATAGTCCCTCTGTCATACTAAATTAAGTGCCATTCTTTACATTTGAGATAGTTTTCATTGTAAAAATTAACTGTTGGGCTTGTCACTTTTGTAATACATATTGTCTGTCTGTGAAAAAAAAAACAACAACACTGACACAGTGACAATGTTAGATGTTACCTCTATTTTATTTTTTATGGCTGTTGAAAAACCTAAATGTCTACTTCAGCCTAACCCAACCCCAAATGTACATGGAGTGTTGCCTGGCCTGAAAACATCTTCCTGTGAAATTTGGGTCAGGTAAGGGGTTCTTCTACGTTTGGTGTGTAAGTTACTGAAAAGAAAAAAATTACTCACCTGAGTAATTATGTTTCTTCTATTGGAGTCTTGCTGTATTCTGACTAATGCAGTTAGCCCCAGCCTTTAAACTGCCCTGGAGCACAAACGGTTAAACTTTCCATACAGAGCATAGAATGCTGAGTTCGAGCTTGGTTGATGTCTCTGTCTGTTTCCCTTTGAAATCTAACCGTCAGATTCTTATGAGCAAAAACTCACTAGCTATCCTATGTGAAAATTGTAAAATTTTTACTAGCCAACTGGCAACAAAAAGTTTTGGATTCCCAAAGGAAGACTCAAGTCAGGAAACACAAAACACAAAACCAATTCAAATAAGAATAACAACAAAATAAACAACCAAACAAGAAAGCAGAGAGTGTAAAGGAGCACCCCTGACGTGCAACACTGCACCTGCCCACCCACTTCCCAAAAACCAGGTTCTGAGAGGGGAGGCGGGGGGGAGGTCAGAATACAGCAATACTCCAATACAGGAAACATAAATTACTAAGGTGTGAGTAATTTTTTCTTCAAACAACATGAAGTCTTGCTGTATTCTGACTAATGCAGACTACCAAGCAGTACCTCCATGGAGGAGGGACAGAACCTACATTGGGAATAGGCTCTGAAGTACTGCTGTACCAAACCGAGCATCACTCCTAGCCTGGATATCCAGAGAGTAATGCTTGTCAAAGGTATGGGCTGTTTTCCAGGTGGCTGCTTGACAAATTTCTAAGACAGGAAAATCCATGGCAGCAGCCAGGGAAGCAGCTGTACCTCTTGTAGAGTAAGCCCTCAGGCCTGAGGGTGGAATCTTTCCCAGTTTCTCACAGCAGAATTGTATACAAGACACAATCCACCTGGCAATAGTTCTCTTGGTGGCAGGTTTGCCTTTTCCCACTTCTCCATAAATAAGGAACAACTGGAGGGACTCAAACCTGTGACCCTTGGTACACTCTATGTAGTAGCTAAGGGCTCTTTTAACATCTAAACTGTGTAGCCTCCTCTCTCCTGAGGAAGAATGATCAGTGAAGAAAACAGGAAGAGACATAGACTGATTCAAGTGGAGATCTAAAATCACTTTGGGCAAGAACCTTCTATTGGTTCTAAGGACCACTTTATCCCTGTGAAAGGAGACACAATCAGGTTCCACTGACAGGGCTTGCAATTCACTGATACGTCTGGCAGAGGTAATGGCTACCAGAAACAGTTTTCCAAGTCAAGTACTTAAGCTCTGCTGAGGACATAGGCTCAAAAGGAGGTTGCATAAATTGAGCAATGCAAGCATTTAAATCCCAGGCAGGAGCAGGGTCTCTAAAGGGAGGATTGGTATGAAGCAATCCTTTAAAATATTTACAGAATACAGGATGAGATGATAGTGAGGAAGACTTCCCCACTGACAGAAAAGCAGAAACAGCTGACAGGTGTACCTTGAGAATAGCTGGTCTGAGGCCTAGGCCATTAAGATGGACCATATAATCCAGAACTGTAGGCAATTCAGCAGTATCTGGAGAAATATGCTTCTTGGAACACCAAATGCTGAATCTCTTCCATTTGGAGTTATAAGTCTTTCCGGTGGAGGGCTTTCAAGAAGCTTTGAGAATATCCAGAACCCCCTGAGACAGATGCAAATCTGCAAACTCTAATTCTTCAAGAGCCATGCCTTGAGATTGAGAGACTGAAAATTGGGGTACCAAATCCTCCCCTGAGAGGAGGTTAACAGGTTGTAATTCCTGGGAAGAGACAGGGGAAGATGGGCTGCTACGGACAGCAACAGGGGGTACCAGGGCTGTCTGGCCCAGTCTGAAGCAATCAGAATCACTTTGCAAGGTTGTGACCTTATCTTGACTAAAACTTTGAACAGAAGAGGGAAGGGAGGGAAGGCATACAGAATTTTCCCTTCCCAGTTCAGAATCAGAGCATCCAGGGGGAGTGAGCCCACAACTGGGGGTCTGCAACAAAAGAGAGGAAGTTGGTGAGTGTCTGGGGCTGCAAAAAGATCTATCTCTGGAGTGCCCCACCTTGAAAAAAATCACCTTCAATATCAGAGGATCCAGGGACCATTCGTGATGGCCCTGTGAGATCCTGCTCAGTGCATCTGCTAGCACATTGTCCTTCCCTGGAAGGTGAACTGCAATCAGAGAGGTTTGCAGGGAATAAGCCAGGGATCACAACTTCATGGCTTCTGTGCACAAGGCCATAGACCGAGTGCCTCCCTGCTTGTTGATGTATCACATGGTGGTGGTGTTGTCTGTTCTGACCAGAACCACCTTGTTCTGTACTGACTGAGAGAAAGCTTGCAGGGCCAGAAAAACTGCAGTGAGTTCTAGGAGACTGCTATGGAGAAGGGATTCCTGAGGGAACCACAGTCCCTGGGCAGTGAGGGCCCCCAGATGGGCTCCCCAGCCCAGAAGGGAAGCATCCGTGGTAAGGACCACTGAATGAGACTGAGTGGCAAAAGGAACCCCTTGCCTTAAATTGTCCTGATCCTGCCACCATTGAAGGGCTTGGATCAAGGTCAGATTCACTGGAATCAATTTGGTAAGGGAATCATTCCTCTGAGATCAAAAACCCCTCAGATGGAACTGAATGTCCCTCATCTGGAATCTTGCCCCTTGGACCACTGCCGTAGAAGCTGCCATGTGGTCCAAGAGCTGGAGAAAATGTCTTGCTGGTCAAGATACCTGAAGGCTAAAGGAAGAGGCTAGTTCTATAAGAACCCTTGCCCTTTCCAGGGGAAGAAAGGCTCTTGCTTTGACCATATCCAGCTCTGCCCCTATAAAGGTAAGAAGCTGGACTGGCTCGAGAACTGACTTGGGAAGGTTGAGAAGAAATCCTAGAGAAGTGAGCACTTGTTGGGTCACTTGTAGGTCTGACTTGACTTGGTCTGGAGACTGGCCCACTATTAGCCAGTCATCCAGATATGGAAAAATTGAAGTCTTTTGCCTCCTTAGAAAGACAACTACTACTGCCAGGCACTTTGTGAAGATCCTTGGGGCTGAAGTTAGGTCAAAGGGCATTGCTTGGAACTGATAGTGGCCTGAGGACAACTCGAACCTGAGGTACTTTCTGTGGGAGCACCTGATGGGAATGTGCAAATAGGCATCTTTGAGGTCCAGCGAGGCTAGCCAGTCCCCTGTCCTTAGAGAGGGAAGGATTATTCCAGAGTTACTATCCTGAACTTTGATTTTAAAAGATGTTTGTTTAGGTATCTTAGGTCAAGTATGGGTCGCCACTCCCCTGTCTTTTTTGGGGTAAGGAAGTACCTGGAGTACAGACCATTGCCCCAGTGTAGGGTAGGTACTCTTCTCTATGGCTCTTAAAGCCAGCAGAGATGAAACCTCTGCCTCTAGGGCAAGGGTTTCTGAGAGACCTGCAGGTGGAAAAGATCTGGCTCTCATCTTCAGAAATTTTTTGAAGCTGAGAACCAGTCCCTGGCTTACTACTTCCAGGACCCACTTGTCTGATGTAATAGACATCCAGCCCTGGATGAAGAAAGTCAGTCTGCCCCCAATTGGAATAGGAGAGTTGACCTGGGCAGGCCCATCAGGGTGTCTGTTTGGCAGGGGCCTTAGGTTGAGGCGTGGATGCAACCCTGCTCATCCCCCTTCTGCCTCTCCTTCTGAAGAACCCCCTCTGAGAAAAGGGAGAAGATGCCTGTGCTTGATAAAAAGGCCTGCCCCTGCCCCTAGACTGCTGCCTTTGAGGAGTTGCCTGCCTCTCTTTGGCCTGAGCACTCCTGTAAGTGGTCCTGTACTCATCCATTTTCTTCATGTAATTCTCTGTCTGCTCCCCAAACAGAGAATTACCCACTACAGGAAAATCCATGGCCTCAGCCTGGGTATCCTGCGAGAGGCTAGTACATCTGAGCCAAGCCATTCTCCGAAGAGAAGGTGGTAGCAAAGTGAAATGCACTACCAGCTAAAGTGGTGGCATGTACCATAGTGGAATGCTTCAAGAAGGGGTGGAACAGGGCAAGGGGAGGGTAAAGAATGGTAAGGGGAGGGGGGTGGAGCAGCTGCTAAATAGTGAGCTAGCTGCATTCATGAGCAGCTTAGAGAGGCCATGATGGCCTTTTGCTGCTGGCAATTTTCATGTGTTCATATGTTAGTATCCTATGCTGGAACAGGTTCCCTGAGAGGGGGGTGCAGATGGGACAAACCCTTGAAAACCTTTTTGAAAATGGGGTTAGATGCCAATGAAACTCCCTTGCCAGCTGAAATATAAGCTGAGACGAAAGCCAAATGCATCTTCAGAGTACTGAGTTGTAGGCCTAGGGAGTGCAAATGAGTAAGGTAGTCCAGCAGACCTGGTAGCTCTGCCTGAGATGGTACTATACTTTTGTCTGCACACCAAATAGAGAACCTCCTCCACTTAGAAGTATGTCTTCTTGGTAGATGGCTTCCTCGATCCCTCAGGACATTGAGGACATCCTCTGAGAGTTGCAGGCCTGCATACTCTAAGTCCTCCAAGAGCCATGCCTTGAGTCTGAGGAAACTGAGGTTCGGATACAGAATCCTCTCCTGGGGGAGGTTAACAGGTTGTGCCTCATTGAGAGGTGTGTTAGAGGAGTCACAGTCATGGAGAGCAGCAGTGAGTACCATGGCTGCCTGGGCCAGTCTGGAGCTATCAAGATCATGGAAGCTGGCTGGGTTCTGAGTTTGATTTAAACTCTGAGGATTAGGGGGAAAGGGGGAAATGCAAAAAGCATTTTCCACTGACCATTCCAATGTCAAGGCATCTACAGGTACTGTGCCCCTTGCTGGTGGTCTGCAACAAAACTGTGGCAATCAGTGGTTGCCTTGGGAGGCAAATAGATCTATCTTTGGAGTGCCCCACCTTCTGAAAACCACCCCCAGTACCTGCCTGGTGACAGTCCATTCATGATGGTCCTGATTCATTCAACTCAGGACATCTGCCAGTGTGTTGTCCTTCCCTAGTAAGTTAGTGGCAATCAGAGAGGATTGGAGTGAGTAAACTAGGCTCCACACCTTCATTGTTTCTGTGCACAAAGGGCTGAATCTTGTTCCACCCTGCTTGTTTATGTAGTACATGGTAGTGGTGTTGTCTGTTCTGACCTGAACCACCTTGCCTTGTATCATGGATGCAACGGCCTGTAGTGCCAGAAACACTGCTCTGAGTTCCAGCAGATTTATGTGCTGGAGTGACTCTGCACTTGACCAAGTGTCATGGATGGTATGAGACATCAGGTGAGCTCCCCATCCTAGGAGGGAGGCATCTGTTGTATGGACTACTTATGGAGACTCCTGGAGAAAAAGAATCCCTTCTCTGAGGTTTCCCAATATTTGCCACCATTCAAGAGCTTGCACTAATGTCTCTGTTACTGGAATCAGCTTTGACAGTGGGTCCTTTCTTTGGCATCAATGTGCTCCGTATACCGTCTCTGCAGCGAATCCCCGACCGCGAAGACCCCCACAGCACCAGAAATAGGGCAAAATCCACCCATCGCTGTGGTGGTCCATGCGTGTCGGGACATCCTCCTGGGTGTCCCCCGTCCAACTCCGACTAGGAGTTAGGAATCCTAGAGATCGAGGGTCTGGGGCAAAGCCCCACATGGGGGTCTGGGGTGCAGTCCCCTGATGAAAACACGGAGACATCCCCGACACTGCACTGCCAACACTCAGCAACGCGGCTGTCCCTGTCAAGGATGTCTCCGTAGCCGCTGTCGCTGCGGCATGGTAAAACCAATGTGCTCGAAGGTATAACTGAATGTCCCTCATCTGGAATCTGGCCCCTATGACCGTACCAGTTGCTGCAGCCATATGGCCCAGGAGTTGTAGGAATTGCCTTGCTGGTTTTGAGCTGCTTGAGCTGAAAGACCCAGCAATCTGAAGGATGTTGCTTACCCTGTCCTGTGGAAAGTAAGCTCTTCCCCTTACAGTGTCCGGTTCCATCGCTATGAAGGGTAGAACTTGAACTGATTGCAAAACAAACTTCTTTAAGTTTATTAGGAAACCTAAGGACTCTAATAGATCCTGAGCTGTCCTGAGAGAATCCTTTACCTGCTGTGGTGACCTTTCCACTACTAGCCAATTGTCCAGGAAGGGAAATACAGTGATTCCCTGCCTTCTTAAATGAGCCACCACCACTGCCAGGCACTTCGTGAAGGCTCTTGGAGCTGAGGTGAGGCCGAATGGCAGTGCTGAGAACTGGTAGTGACCTGATGGGAGTCTGAATCTGAGATGTTTTCTGTGAGACTCCCTTATGGGGATGTGGAAATAAGCATCCTTCAGATCCAGTGAAGCTAGTCAATTTACATTCTGGAGGGTTGGCAAGATCATGGCTATGGTTACCATTTTGAATTTTGGCTTTGTCAAATGTCTGTCTAGTAGCCTTAGATCGAGTATAGGTCGCCACTCCCGTTTTCTTTTTGGTCAAGAAATATCTTGAGTAAAACCCTTTTCCCTTTTCGTGTGGAGGAACTGGTTCTACTGCTCTTGACAGTAGCAAACTTTTTACCACTTCCTCCAACAGCTTCTTTTCTGTAAGTGAAGCTGGTCTGAATGTCCTTGTTCTTAGTGATGGGAAGGATCTGAAGCTCAGGGAAGAGCCTTGGTGCACCACCTCCAGGACCCACTTGTCTGTGATGATGTTTTGCCATTCCTGGAAATAGCATGTCAGGTTGCCCCCTACTGGTACTGGGGAGGTGACCTTTACTGTTAAGTCAGGGATTCTGTTTAGGCTAGGGTTTGTCCTGGCTAGCCTGACTCCCACGCCTGGATCCCCTTCTATCCCTACCTCTAAAATATTCCTGCTGGGGAAACTGTTGGTACTGCATAGCTTGAACTTGGAAGAAAGGCCTAGTAGAAGGGGACCTATCTCTGTGTCCCCTCCCAGTATCCCACCTGGACTTCTTGTACCTGGCTGTATAGGCTATATAATACACCTGCCTGAGTCCCAAGGAAGATGCCATGTACTGTTTTTTTGGCATGGCATCAATCTTCCTGGAGTCTTTGTCTGGGGGGTGTAAGCCACGGGAATGTTTGCCTTATCACAGGCAGCAGCCTGCACAACCCCAACATGGCTGCATTGCTGATATAAAAACTCTGTATCTGAGCCTGAAAGTGTATACCTCTTGTCCATTCTTCTATCAACAGGAGGTATAGAATTGGGAGACTTCAGGATTTTTTGTGTCCGTTTCCCAAAAGATTTGTGATGGGGAATAGGCAGTCTCCTGGACTCTGGGATGTCCATCATTTCCACAAAATCAGGCTCCTCTTGATCCTCCATTGCCTCCTCCATAGGAAGCTGGAGGGTCTCAGCCACCTTTCTGTAGAACATAAAGTGGGAAGGGGACTCAGAAAGCCTAGGAGGGGATACACCTGAAGTTCTGTCTGGGGAGATGTCCGGTTCCATAGGCACATCCAGACTTTCACCATCATTATCATCATCTTCAAACTCCCCCTCCTCCTCAAAGTCCGGTTCATAAAATTCTTCAGGGGTATAACCATGAACCTGGGGAACCGACCGAACCGAGCCCGTGCCAAAAGGTGCTGGATCGGTCGGAACCAGGTCAAGCGATTCTACAATCTGAATCGCTCTGGCTATTTCCTCGGCGGTCGGAATATGGGCTTCTGGATTCGAACCGGATGATTTCTCTTTGAGTTTTCTTTTTGTCGGAACTGAACACTTGGGATCGGTCCTCCTTTTGCCCGAAGAAGTATCACCCTGGTCAGAGGGCACTCCTTCTGGTTCAGTTGGAACCGAACCAGGCAGGCCATCCGGGTCAGCGGACTTCTCTGCCTCCTTTTCCTTTAGTCTACCTAATCTCTTTTCAAGGGTAAATGTGGGCAAGTTTTTACAAATTTGGCAGTCTGAATCGAGGTGTTCAAACCCCAGACAATAAACACGGGTGGTGTGGGGGATCAGCATTAGCAAAGACCTCCCCACACTCACTGCAGTGTTGAAACCCAGTGGGCCAGGTTTTTTTCTTGGGTTTCTCAGACATGGCCAACCTAACCAACTTACCGGTTTTTTGCCAACCGCCAGACAAGACTCCCTTAATGGTTCCTAACCGTGTCATGGGTCTTGGAAAAAAACATACCAAACATGTTTTTTTTAGAACCAATAAGGACTGGTAACCATACACTAAAGTAGGAAGACCAAGAGAGGGTTAGTGAGGCTTAATAAAGGGGAGGAGGGTGGGCAGAGGGTGACTGTGAAAAGGCAGAGATACTAAACAAATATTTTTGCTCAGTATTTACAAAGGAAGAGGTGGAGGTACCTAAAACAAACAGTAGAAACACTCTGGATACAGAAGTTGATACCAAGCCATTTACAGAAGAAAGGGTTCTGAAAGAACTCTTAAAACTGAAGGTGGACAAAGCAATGGGGCCTGATGGGATTCATCCCAGAATTCTAAAAGAACTAAGGGAGAACTAGTGACACCACTGACTACCCTCTTTAACAAATCATGGAGGATGGGGTGGTACCCAAGGACTGGAGGAGGGCAGATTTGACTCCCTTCACAAAGTGGGAGCAAGGCAGAAGCAGGAAACTACCGACCTGTTAGTTTAACCTTAGTGGTAGGGAAAATGATGGAATCACTTCTGAAGGAAATAATTGTTGAGTATCTAGAGGCCAGAGGGGCACAGGACCCAAGGCAGCATGGATTCACAGCGGGAAGGTCATGCCAGAGAAATCTGATAGATTTCTTTGACTGGTTGACCAAAGTAGTAGATCAGGGAGGGACTGTGGACATGGCCTACCTAGACTTTAGCAAGGCATTTGACACAGTCCCACACAAAAGATTAATATACAAGTTAGCCAGCCTGGAAGTGGGTCCCAAGTTGACAGCCTGGGTAAAGAATTGGCTAGAGAATAGGACACAGAGAGAAATAGTAAATGGAGTCCACTCTGAAGAAAGGGGGGTTGCTAGTGGGGTACCGCAGGGCTCAGTATTAGGACTGGTCCTCTTCAAAGTCTTTATAAGCAACATTGCAGAGGGACTGGAAGGAAAAGTATGTATCTTTGCAGATGACACAAAGCTCTGCAACAGAGTTGATGCGCAAGGTGGGGTGGAAAGGATGAGAAGGGACTTGGCAAGGTTAGAGGAATGGTCAAATGTATGGCAGCTTAGATTCAATGCTAAGAAGTGCAAGGTAATGCACCTGGGAAACAAAAACCCAGGGGAAGAGTACACAATGGGGGGTGAGATACTAACAACAACAAAAATGGAAAGGGACCTGGGGTAGTCATATCAGATGACCTAAAGGTGGGCAAGCAATGTGAGAGGGCAGCAAGAAGGGCTGGGGGATACTGGGATGCATAGGGAGGCATCACCAGTAGAAAACAGGAAGTTATTATCCCTCTGTACAGACAGTTGGTGAGACCCCATCTGGAGTACTGCGTGCAGTTCTGGAGACCCAGTCTCCTGAAAGCGTGAGACAGAATGGAAGCTGTCCAGAGGAGGACACTAAAATGGTGCAGGGTCTGCACGGAAGACATATGAAGAGAGACTTAAGGAGCTTAATATGTATAGCCTCGAGGAAAGGAGGGAGAGGGGGACATGATAGAAACTTTCAAGTACCTCAAGGGAATCAACAAAGTCCAAGAGGGTAGCATCTTTCAAAAAGAGGTGTGCAAGAACAAGGGCACAATTTGAAGATGGAGGCGGCTCAGAGGTAATTTAAGAAGTATTTTTTCACAGAGAGGGTTGTGGACGCATGAAGCGGCCTTCCGGAGGAGGTTGTAGAGTCAAAAACAGTGGTGGAATTCAAGCATGCATGGGACAGTCATAAGGCAATTCTAGGGGTTGGGGGTAGGAAGAAGTAGGCTGCTGGTTAAATAGGATCTGCAGCTTATCCATTAGGTAGAGAAATGGGCAGACTGGGTGGGCCAAGCGGTCCTTATCTGCCGTCAAAATCTATGTTTCTATGTTTCTAAGAATCAACAAATGATCAGTTCAGCCGAAACGATCCACACTTTTACAAGTTCCACACAGAAAAACAGTACAAAACCTATCTACTACTCATGGTACCACAGACAGAGACTGAACCGACTATGCGGAAATACATTTTGGTTAAAAACCGACAGTAAACAGACACTTCAACTGACTTTCGAACCGAGCTGCAAGAGAAATCTATGGAGTGACTGTTTAGTGAGGTGGAGTAAAGAATCTGATGGTTAGATTTCAAAGAGAAACAGACAGAGACATCAACCGAGCTCAAGCTCAGCATTCTATGCTCTGCATAGAAAGTTTAACCCTTTGTTCTCCGGGGCAGTTTAAAAGCTGGGGCTAACTGCATTAGTCAGAATACAGCAAGACTTCATGTTGCTTGAATAAGTATGAAGCCCCATAAGTTATTTATAAACTGTCACTTTTTTTCCCTGTGACGTTTTTTCCCCCGTTCTTCACTGCCGAAATGTTACTGCAGTGCCAGTGCATGTGTCAATAGGAAGCAGTGGCATTACAGAAAGCACTCATGCCAATGGATTTTTTAAACACTGTTAAGATGTTATATTATTTTGCTTAAAAATTTACATTATTCCCGGACAGTCGTTCTGAAATGTCCCTGTGCACCTCCACAAGCAGAAATGGCACCGGCCGCGGGTAAACTCATTCATTTATGAACAAGTTGGTGTTTTGGGGTCACATAAATGAAAATCAATGAAGATTCTATCGTGAACACCAGGGATCCATTCAATGTTATTTCTGTTCAAAACTGAGTGCTCTATACTGTTTTATTTTGTTTTTAAACTTGAAGCTGTGCTTCCAGGCATGCGCACTGGAGTTGACTCCAATGCGCATGCTCGGAAGCATGGTTTGAAGGTTTAAAAACAAAATATAATGGGATAGAGTGCTCATTTTTGTACAGCAATCACACTGAATAGATCCCTGGTGTTCATGGTAGGATCTTCTGTGATGTTCTGTTATGAGACCCCAAAGCACCAACTCGTTCATGAACGAGTTTACCTGCGGCTGGTGCCATTCCTGCTTGTGGAGGTGCACAGCATGCATTTTCAGGTGGACCAGGAATAATGAGCTGCTTATCCATTTCTCATTCCTATATATTTACACACGCTACAGCGAAGGAAGCTCTAAAGCTACCACAAGATCTAGCACTTCACCATGCAAGTGAGGACATGGGTGAGAGAAGTCACTGGTGCTTAGATGGAGCGGGAACACTATTTGATATACAATTAGATACAGAGAATTCAGTGTTTTGTACCTTTGCTGTTTTTTTTTTCTACAGAAGCCAGCTTTATTCTACTGTGAAAACAAAAAGAAGTGAAACAGTGGCTGGTTGGGGGGGGTTACAATACAGTATTGATTACAACTGGCTTAATGATCCTTGCTATTGTCAGTACTACTATAATGGTGGACCTAAGTTCCACACATGGAATGCTGACTGGGAAAAAAGGACCTTGTCTTGTGGATCAGTGCACATATAATCAGGCTGCATAATTACATTAATAAGGAGATTAACATAATTGTCTCAGAATGCTGACAACCAATCAGATTGCTGCATTTCTGAGACCTTTATATTAATATCTTTTATTTCTAATGAATTTGTACAATGC
Organism: Neoceratodus forsteri; assembly: GCA_016271365.2. Classification (NCBI taxonomy): domain Eukaryota; kingdom Metazoa; phylum Chordata; order Ceratodontiformes; family Ceratodontidae; genus Neoceratodus; species Neoceratodus forsteri. The sequence continues at coordinate 430,217,298 of CM028138.1, forward strand.
AGATCTGCTGAGAGGTAGTTTCAATGCAGTCTTCCTTTTACACATTTTTACAATGTGCTTTCCTAGAATATGTCTGCTGATTGCTATATACTGTATTTAGCCTGGATAGTTCACAGAAGATGTGGCATCTTATTTTCAGTGGGGCTCTACATCTACACAATATTGTGCTGCACTGTGTGAAATCAGAACATGCTGAAAACAATATATTACATCTGGCCTAGGCTACCCTGAATGAATACATTATAAAAGTGGTAAAATCATGACCCATTCTGAAAACAAGATATTGCATCTAATCTGGGACATCCTGAGTAAATACAGTGCAAAATGTGTAAAATGAAGATCCCTATAAGAATGAGATGTAGTATCTCCCCTGTACTATCCAGGTACAAAATACAGGATAAGAAATATTTAAAGGAAATCTACTGTAAACTGAACTTTATTGTTTTCTACTTAACCAAGACTGACATAAACAGTTTCTTTATTGTTTTATAACATATTAGATTGCAATATTTATTTCAAATTTTGTGGCCATGAGGATGGTGTGTGTGTGTGTGTGTGTGTGTGTGTGTGTGTGTGTGTGTGTGTGTGTGTGTGTCTGTTTGTTGTATATAACAAACTATGTTTGAGACAGTGCTTATCAGATAGCGTCTTAAGAGGTTAGAAAAAACAGTGTATATCTTTTTTGGAGATTCCTTGCTGAAAATGTATGACATTTATGAGGTATAACTCTTTTTTGAAAGAGAATATCTGCCCAACTGAAGCTAGTAGCAAGAAAATGTTTAAAAGCTAAGTATTTAAATGTGCAAGTTGTTGCATTTCAAAGGGGATAAACAAATCTCCAGTTTAATAGGCAACCAATATTTAACAAGCTGTTTCAGCTTCCTAATGGCCATCTGATAAGCAGCTTGGAGTTCTGTCTTCAACATTCTAAACAGAAAGAAGGGAGTATTTAACTGTCATAGTGATTTGTAGTTATGGATGGATATACTGAAAAGTACTACAAAATATGTGTTCCACTGTATGCCAGTTTTTCTAGCTAAAGCAAGATGACTGTAGGCTCCGCCCACAGCCATACTAAAATGATTAATAATGATAATGAAAACAATCCTAACAAAAACATCCCCTGACGGAAGTACCCCCCTTTCAGGAACTTGTCAGATATGACCCCGAGAGAGAAAAACTACACACAATGGGGTCTAAAATTATATATATAACACAAGAAGAGTGGGAACTCCCTTACTCTATACAGTCAGCCAGAGATACAGAGGCCACTGGTTCTGGAAGGGGAGGCAGGGCGGGAGAGTTAAGAATATTGAAAAATACCTTGGAAGAAACAAGACTACTATAGTGAGTAATTTTTTCTTCTAACCTCAGGTATTCCTCAATATTCCTAACTCTTGCAGACTACGAAGCGGTACCTTTGGAGGTTGGCACAGAACCTGTTTTGGAAACAGAATCTGCAGAACTACTGTGCCAAACCTGGTATCACTCCTGGACTGGACTGGACAGGCAGTAATGCTTTGTGAAAGTGTGTACTGTCCTCCATGTGGCTGCTGTGCAGATGTCCAATAGTGGGATGTCCCTGGCAGCTGCTATTGTAGCAGCTGTGCCCCTTGTGGAATGGGCTCTGAGGCCTACTGGAGGGTCCTTACCCACTTCTTTTTTTACATTCTATTTATACTCCATTCCATTGGGGAACCTCTCTCGGGCATCCACCACTACCTGCAAGTTCTACCTCCTGCCTGAGGCACTCTCTCACCCTCACACCAGCCTGACAGATCCCCCAGCTCTGCACCCCCTGAGGGTAGGCCATCCTATCCACCCAGGGCACTCTATCAGAGAATCCAAGGTGCTGGCTGGGGCAGTCGGCTCTGGTGAGGAGAGAAGCCCAGTGTTGGAGTATGGCCCGGTGGGGTGCCATCGCCTATCCCCGAGGACAGGGATTTTCCTTAGTTTCCTCTCCTAGTAGTATGGTGTGCAATAACACCTGCGCATGGCTGCCCTCCTGGTGTCTGCTGCACTCTGCCCTTTACATCTTGCTGGTGTAACTGCAGTGCCCCCGATCTCCATCAGGGACCACCAGGACACAGAGTCACCCTGGATCCCACCCCAGGAAGAGGAAAGCCATCCTCTGGATGCTCCATCCTCTTCCTCCCCTGCCGAACCCTGATCACCCAAGTCTGACTCTGAACCCAGGTCACCAGCATGGCATGAAGTGAGGCATCCAGTGCCTCAACCCTCAGCGCCACCAGACCAGCTTCTCCTTATCCACTTTTGAGTAGCAGAATTGATGCATTGAACTATTCCCCAAGAGACAGTCCTTTTTACTGCTGGTTTTCCTTTTCCTACATCCCCATAAGTCAGGAACAGCTGCTGTCTGTCCTGTCTGTGGTCCTTAGTGTAAGACATATAGTAGCTTAATGCTGTCTTGACATCCAAACTGTGAAGTCTATGCTCACCTGAACTGGAGTGTTCAGTGAAAAAGATTGGTTCAAACGCAAGTCAGAGACCACTTTTGGGAGACATTTCTTATGGGCTCTGAGAACTACCTTATCACTATGGAAGGATATATAGTTCTGCTCTATACACAAGGCCTGAAGCTCACTGATTCTTCTAGAAGAGGTAATGGCCACTGGGGAAAACCATTTTTCAGGTCATATATTTCACATGGGCTGAGATCATGGCTCAAATGGGGGTTCCATGAGCTTAGCAATGCATATATTGAGAGCCCACTGTGGGTGCAACTACAGAATCCCAAAAATAGATCACTAAGACTGGGAATGGTGTACAGGCCACCATCTCAAACTGAAGGGATGGACAGGGTACTGGCAGAACAGATCAGGAGGAACTGTGGGAAGGGGGGGTGATAGTAGGGGGCTTCAACCTGCCAGGGGTGGAGTGGGACACACCTGCCACAAAGAGCAGAAGGGAGCAGGTAATGCTAGACACCTTCCAGGAAAGCTTTCTAGTACAGTTGGTCAAGGAACCAACTGGGGAAAGGAACACCCTTGATCTCGCACTGACGAACGGGGAGTGGGTGTGGGATGTGAGGATGGAGGAACCACTGGGGGGGGGGGAAGTGACCACCGGACAGTATGGTTCCAGTTACAGATGGCTAAAGACAGGATGGCATCTGGCACAAGGGTGCTGGATTTCAGGAATGCCAACTTTAAGAAGATGAGGGAAGTGGTACAGGGGTTCCTGTGCAAAATTCAACTGGGTATGGACACACAGCAAAGGTGGGAACTGATAAGACAGGGGATAGTGGAGGCAACAGAAACTTGCAGCGGGCCCAGACTAAGAAGGCTAGGAGAAAAACCCAGCTGGATAAGTAAAGGGGTGCTAGACAGGGTGAGGAGATAAAGGGCAGCTTATAGGAGATACAGAAAATCGGGAAGGGAGAACAATAGGGAGGAATACCTGAAAGAAGCAAAGGAAGTGACCAGGGGGGTAAGGGGGGTAAGGGCAGCCAAGGCAGCAAGAGAACTCAGGTTGGCACAGGGCATATATAAAGGGGAGAAAGACTTCTTTAGGTACATCAGGGAGAAAAGAAGCTGTAAGGACCAAATTGTAAGAATGAAGAAAGGGGGGATGGGTGGAAGAAGGGGTTGAAAAGGCAGAAGTGCTCAACGACTACTTCTGTTCAGTCTTTATGAAAGAAAAGAAAGGGGTGCCACCCATAGTAGGAGGGAGGATAGAAACAGATGGGGGGTGATGGATGGAGAAATCACAATGGGGAGGGTGCTGGAGGGGTTAAGGGCATTAGAAACATAGAAACATATAATCTGTTAGCAGATAAGGACCGCATGACCCACCTAGTCTGCCCATTTCCCTACCTAATGAATAAGCTGCAGATCCTAGTTAACCAACAGCCTACTTCCTCCTACCTCCCACTAGAATTTCCTTATGTCTGTCACATGCATTCTTGAATTCCCCCACTGTTTTTTACTCCACGACCTCCTCAGGAAGGCTGTTCCATGCATCCACAACCCTCTCTGTGAAAAAATACTTCCTCACATTACCCCTCAGCTGTCCCCCCTCTATCTTCAAATTGTGCCCCCTTGTTCTTGCACATCTCTTTTTCTGAAAGATGCTACCCTCTTGGACTTTATTGATTGAGGGTAGACAAGGTTCCAGGACCAGATGGAGTACATCCGAGAGTGCTGAAGGAGCTGGCAGAGGTCCTGGCAGGACCCTTGGCAGACTTATTTAATTCAGCTCTAGACACAGGATCCATACTGCAGGACTGGAGACTGGCTCATGTGGTTCCCATCCACAAGAGAGGACCCAAGGATGAACCACGAAACTATAGGCCAGTAAGTCTAATGTCCATAGTGAGGACACTAATGGAGACCATCCTAAAGGATAGGCTAGTGGCCCTACTAGAGGTGAACGGGGTGCGGAATGGAAGGCAGCATGGCTTCATCAAGGGCAGGTCATGTCAGACCAACCTGGTGGAATACTATGACTAGGTAACTAGGCAAATTGACAGGGGCCATGGGGTAGATGTCCTGTACCTAGACTTCAGTAAGGCCTTTGATTCAGTACCACATGTGAGACTTGGAATCAAGCTACAGGGCACGGGGCGGAAGCAAAACTGGTGGGGTGGGTGGAGAACTGGCAAAAAGACAGGCAGCAAAGGGTGGTGGTAAGCGAGGAATACTCATCCCCTAAGCCTGTGACAAGTGGTGTTCCACAGGGTTCAGTGTTGGGCCCAGTGCTATTTGACATATTTATTGCAGACATCTCGGAGGGCATTAGCAGCAAAATAAGCCTATTTGTGGATGACACCAAGATGGGAGCTTGGTGGACGACCGGGGGGGGTGGCGGGGGCTACAGGAGGATCTGGCAAGGCTGGAGGCATGGTCTGGTAGATGGCAGCTGGGGTTCAATGCAAAAAAATGCAAGATGCTGCACTTCAGAACAAAAAAATCAGAGGAGAAGCTATCATCTGGGGGGAGTGCAGCTGGAGGTAACAGAAGAGGAGAAGGATCTGGGGGTGCTCATCACAGGAACAATGAACAATTCCGCACAATACAGAAAGGTAGCAGCAATGGCCAACAAAATGCTGGGGTGCATTGCAAGGGGAAATACCTCAAGAAGAAGGGAGGTTATTCTACCATTGTACAGATCATTGGTTAAACCCCACCTGGAATACTGCGTGCAGTACTGGTGCCCGTACCTACAAAGGGACATTAGGCTGCTGGAGGGGGTGCAGCGTAGGGCAACAAAGATGATTCAGGACCTGGGGGAACTGCCATATTTTATTTATTTATTTATTTATTTGGTCATTCGGATACAACCTCAGACTAAGAGAGTTAAACATGTACACACTGGAGGAGAGGAGGGACGGGAGATATGATTGAGACCTTCAAATACATGAAAGGGATAATCAAAGTGGACACAGAGGGACTATTCAGGAGGAGGAGGATGGGGAGGGACACTAGGGGCCATGACATGAGATTGGAAGGGGGTAGATTCAGGAGGGAAATGAGGAGGCATTTCCTTACAGAGAGGTGGTAGCAAAGTGAAACGCACTACCACCTGAAGTGGTGGCATGTACCACAGTGGAATGCTTCAAGAAGGGGTGGGACAGGGCAAGGGAAGGGTAAAGAGCGGTAAGGGAAAGGGTGGGGCAGCTGCTAAATAGTGAGCTAGCTGCATTCATGAGCAGCTTAGAGAGGCCATGATGGCCTTTTGCTGCTGGCAATTTTCATGTGTTCGTATCCTATGCTGGAACAGGTTCCCTGAGAGGGGGGTGCAGATGGGACAAACCCTTGAAAACTTTTTGAAAATGGGGTTAGATGCCAATGAAACTCCCTTGCCAGCTGAAATATAAGCTGAGACGAAAGCCAAATGCACCTTCAGAGTACTGAGTTGTAGGCCTAGGGAGTGCAAATGAGTAAGGTAGTCCAGCAGACCTGGTAGCTCTGCCTGAGATGGTACTATACCTTTGTCTGCACACCAAATAGAGAACCTCCTCCACTTAGAAGTATGTCTTCTTGGTAGATGACTTCCTCGATCCCCTCAGGACACTGAGGACATCCTCTGAGAGTTGCAGGCCTGCATACTCTAAGTCCTCAAGAGCCATGCCTTGAGTCTGAGGAAACTGAGGTTCGGATACAGAATCCTCTCCTGGGGGAGGTTAACAGGTTGTGCCTCATTGAGAGGTGTGTTAGAGGAGTCACAGTCATGGAGAGCAGCAGTGAGTACCATGGCTGCCTGGGCCAGTCTGGAGCTATCAAGATCATGGAAGCCGGCTGGGTTCTGAGTTTGATTTAAACTCTGAGGATTAGGGGGAAAGGGGGAAATGCATAAAGCATTTTCCACTGACCATTCCAATGTCAAGGCATCTACAGGTACTGTTCCCCCTGCTGGTGGTCTGCAATAAAACTGTGGCAATCAGTGGTTGCCTTGGGAGGCAAATAGATCTATCTCTGGAGTGCCCCACCTTCTGAAAACCACCCCCAGTACCTGCCTGTTGACAGTCCATTCGTGATGGTCCTGATTCATTCAACTCAGGACATCTGCCAGTGTGTTGTCCTTCCCTATTAAGTTGGTGGCAATCAGAGAGGATTGGAGTGAGTAAACTAGGCTCCACACCTTCATTGTTTCTGTGCACAAAGGGCTGGATCTTGTTCCACCCTGCTTGTTTATGTAGTACATGGTAGTGGTGTTGTCTGTTCTGACCTGAACCACCTTGCCTTGTATCATGGATGCAACGGCCTGTAGTGCCAGAAACACTGCTCTGAGTTCCAGTAGATTTATGTGCTGGAGTGACTCTGCACTTGACCAAGTGTCATGGATGGTGTGAGACATCAGGTGAGCTCCCCATCCTAGGAGGGAGGTATCTGTTGTATGGACTACTTATGGAGACTCCTGGAGAAAAAGAATCCCTTCTCTGAGGTTTTTCCTTATTTGCCACCATTCAAGAGCTTGCACTAATGTCTCTGTTACTGGAATCAGCTTTGACAGTGGGTCCTTTCTTTGGCATCAATGTGCTCCGTATACCGTCTCTGCAGCGAATCCCCGACCGCGAAGACCCCCACAGCACCAGAAATAGGGCAAAATCCACCCATCGCTGTGGTGGTCCATGCGGTGATCGGGACATCCTCCCTGGGTGTCCCCCGTCCAACTCCGACTAGGAGTTAGAATCCTAGAGATCGAGGGTCTGGGGCAAAGCCCCCCACATGGGGGGTTCGGGGGTGCAGTCCCCCTGATGAAAACACGGAGACATCCCCAACACTGCACTGCCAACACTCGGCAACGTGGCTGTCCCTGTCGGGGATGTCTCCATAGCCGCTGTCACTGCGGCATGGTAAAACCAATGTGCTTGAAAGTATAACTGAATGTCCCTCATCTGGAATCTGGCCCCTATGACCGTACTGGTTGCTGCAGCTATATGGCCCAGGAGTTGTAGGAATTGCCTTGCTGGTTTTGAGCTGCTTGAGCTGAAAGACCCAGCAATCTGAAGGATGTTGCTTACCCTGTCCTGTGGAAAGTAAGCTCTTCCCCTTACAGTGTCCGGTTCCACCGCTATGAAGGGTAGAACTTGAACTGGTTGCAAAACAAACTTCTTTAAGTTTATTAGAAACCTAGGACTCTAATAGATCCTGAGCTGTCCTGAGAATCCTTTACCTGCTGTGGTGACCTTCCACTACTAGCCAATTGTCCAGGAAGGAAATACAGTGACTCCCTGCCTCTTAAATGAGCCACCACCACTGCCAGGCACTTTGTGAAGGCTCTTGGAGCTGAGGTGAGGCCAAATGGCAGTGCTGAGAACTGGTAGTGACCTGATGGGAGTCTGAATCTGAGATGTTTTCTGTGAGACTCCCTTATGGGGATGTGGAAATAAGCATCCTTCAGATCCAGTGAAGCTAGCCAATTTACCTTCTGGAGGGTTGGCAAGATCATGGCTATGGCTACCATTTTGAATTTTGGCTTTGTCAAATGCCTGTTTAGTAGCCTTAGATCGAGTATAGGTCGCCACTCCCAGTTTTTCTTTTTGGTCAAGAAATATCTTGAATAAAACCCTTTTCCCTTTTCGTGTGGAGGAACTGGTTCTACTGCTCTTGACAGTAGCAAACTTTTTACCACTTCCTCCAACAGCTTCTTTTCTGCAAGTAAAGCTGGTCTGAAAGTCCTTGTTCTTAGTGATGGGAAGGATTTGAAGCTCAGGGACTAGCCTTGGCGCACCACCTCCAGGACCCACTTGTCTGTCATGATGTTTTGCCATTCCTGGAAACAGCATGCCAGGTTGCCCCCTACTGGTACTGGGGAGGTGACCTTTACTGTTAAGTCAGGGATTCTGTTTAGGCTACGGTTGGTCCTGGCTTTCCTGACTCCCACACCTGGATCCCCTTCTATCCCTACCTCTAAAATATTCCTGCTGGAGAAACTGTTGGTACTGCATAGCTTGAACTTGGAAGAAAGGCCTAGTAGAAGGGGACCTATCTCTACGTCCCCTTCCATAAGGCCTGTATGAAGTGGACAGCTTCTCCTTGGCCGTGTTACTTTTGTAGGGGGCCTTGTATTTTTTTCCACCTTTTTCATATAGGCCCCCTTTTTCACCAAACATGGCATTGTTTTCAAGGGGAAAATCTATATCCTTTGATTGAGTGTTCTGGGAGAGGTAGGTGGCCCTGAGCCATGCAAATCTCCTCAGGGCTAAAGAGAGGGCCATCCACCTAGCGGCAGTGTCATTGGCATTCACTGCCATTTAAAATTGATATTTGGATGCCTCGATACCAAACCTTGCAGTTTCAGCAAGATCAATTGCTAGATCAGATGGGGCCTTCTCAGACATAGCCAGCACCGACTGCCATAAGAATTTCTGGTGTTGGCCAGCATAGACCATGTAGTTAGCCTGTCTGATAGACCGTGAAGATGACAGGTAGCCTTTTTTGCCATGCTGTCGAGCTTCCTTGAATCTTTTTCTGAAGGGGGGTGTGATTCCAATGGCACCGTAGCCCTATCACATGCTGCTGTCTGAACAACACCTTCACGACTAGGGTGGGAGAATAAAAACTCAGCTCCTTCCCTGTCTAATTGGTACTTCCTGTCAGCCCTCTTGTCAAGAGGTGGAATGGAATTGGGTGTTTAGAGGATTTCTGTAATATGTTTCTTAAGAAACTTATTAATAGGAAGTAATAATTTCTTAGTGGGTGTTAGCCTCATGAAGTTGAGGAATTCCACCTCTTCCTCATCTTCTACTTTCTCAGAGGTAGCAATATCCAAAGCCTCTACCATTCTTCTTACAAAAGTATGGTGACAGGAAAAATTCTCAGGGAGTCTAGTGGGAGACTGGAACTCCTGGTCAGGAGAGACCTCTGGCTCTATGGGTTCTCCTTCATCCTCACCATAATCCTCAAATTCCCCATAATCCTGTATATCCAGATTAGAGGTTTGAACCGGTGCTGTTGGTTGCTGAACCAGGGCAGAAGGTGCAACCGGAACCAGAGAATTCGGAACTGGTACCACCCTGCAATATTTTAGTAACCTTCAGAGCCTGGGCTATCTCTTCAGATGAAGGTAGTTCAGTTTGGTCAGCAGAGGCCCTTTGGCTTGCCAGGGTCTCCATTCGCATGGTCTTTTTCAGTTTTTTAAAAGGACCCAGTTTTTCCGCCGGTTCCCCAGTTCTTTTGGCCTCTGAAGGCTCACGCCTGTCAGGGGTAGAAGAAACAGTTTTAACGGTTTCACCTTTACTGTTAGAGGGATTAGGCTGGTCAGAGCCATTACCCTTTTCAGTAACCTTTTTCTGGAACCTTTCCAAACATTTTTCAAGCATTTTTTCCAGGAAGGTCTTGCAGATATCACATTCAGCTGTGAAGTGGGACTCACTAAGGCAGACAATGCATTTTTCATGATTGTCTGCCTTATCGAACACCTCTCCACATTGAATGCAATTTTTAAACCCAACAGGGCCTGTTTTATTCTTGGGTTTATCTGTTATTTTGGTTAAATGCCCTAAACTAAACCCTCTTTTTCTTTATTATTACTTTTTTTTTTTTTTAGCAGTTGGTTCCTAACCGTGTAGAAACCGCAGTAAGTGGTAATGAACCATAAAGTCTCTGTTCAGAACCAAAAATGATACCACAAAATATAGGAATAAACAATAAAATACAAGTAAAATGTAAAAGAAATCTAGCAGAAAGTCGATTCCTCAATGGTTCCGAGGAACCGAGAGAAACTGCTAAAACTAAACTAAAAACTAATACTAACTAGAGTTACTAACTAAAACAGGAAAGAAAGGCAGCAGATGAAGAATATTTTTAAATATTACTTTGTTTTTGAATAAAAACAACAAAATCAGCAATGACTGATGAGATCTCTCCGAGGCATCTTCACTAGCAGGCGGAGAATAAAATCTGAGCGTTTTAGAACGCAGCAGTAATGAAGGGCAACATCTGAAAGCTGGTACGCACCAATGATGATTCCATCATTTACATATGTTCCATATTCGAGGCAGTCCAATTCTACAGGATGACCACATGAGTTAGGGATATTGAAAAATACCTGAGGTTAGAATTAAATGTTATAGGAAAGTAGTTTTATTTCAGTTGTTATGTGTTATACTGTATATTGTAAACTGATTGACATCGTATATGTCATTTAATGCAACGTACTATGGCTTTAAAAAGGAGTACTACTTAATAAGTAACTGTACAGTGTGCTAACCTAGTGAATAAGGGGCTCACGAGTTACTGGATAACAAATAGGCCCAAACCACTTAGGCCTGTGGAGGTAGGGTAGGATAGCATTTGGAGAATGTACTCCCCATCTGGGGTAGGCCTGTAAGAGCAAAGGGGTGTATATTCTGGAACTACCTATCTAGGGTAAACCTGCAGAGGCAAGTGGGGGTACTAATTTGTACTACTCCCTATCTGGAGAAAGACTGAGAAGGTGGGAGGGGTATACTGTCAGGAATTACCTATCTGGGGTAGGTCTGTGGAAGCAGGTGGGGTAGTAACAGTAAACAATGCTGAGGCAGGAGGTAGGAAGGGGGAAGGTGGTGTACTGAAAGGGGTGTGAGGCTGCAGTGTTTCTGGAAACAATGTGAGAACAAGAGGAATGTTAAGTATATAGAGGGCTAGATTTTTTAATCGCTGATGTGCATCTGTTAAGGATAGTGTTGCTCAGATAGTATCCTAGAAATTAGGATACCAACAGATACCTCCCATTTGGCCAGATAGTTGCTGTGGTAGGATAGTAGTGCTATCTGACCATGGATCGTATCCTGTGGGATTTGGTGCATGGATCCTACAAATGTTGTGGATCCTAGCAACAGATCCAACTCAGATCCAAACTATCTGACCTAGGATCCATCGCTATTTGACCCTAGATCCTAACTATCTGACCTAGGATCCATCATTATCTAACCCTGGATCCTAGCTATCTGACCTAGGATCCCTGGATCCTAACTGGGATCCATCACTATTTGTCCCTGGATCCTACATCTGTCTTTGCTAGGATTTCTAGTAGGATCCTAGGTAGGATACCAGTACTAGCCTACAGATAGTAGTAGGATCCACAAAAGCACTATCTGAGCAACACTAGTTAAGGAGGGAGTTAGGAATACTGGCAGGAAGACAGGGGAGATGGGACATGCCAGGGAAGGAACAAGGAGTGGAGTTGGGGCAGAGGAACTAGGTATCCAGTTATGATTGGACTCACTAGCCTAGAGGGAAAGGAAGTCTAGGGAGGAGGGAGGCGGGATGAAGGACTGTAGAGAGGAAAGGATGGGCTTAGTGGGTGGACAGGGATGTGGGTACAAACACAGTTATGTCAGTAAGGAATCACTTCCAAACACTGAGTAATGCAGTGGAGTGGAGTGATCTATGTGTGACACAGATGGCAGAGAGACAAGCAGGGAAGAGGGGGTAGGGTAAGGGCAAATGAAGAAAAAGGGGGCACCATTGAGTAATAGCAAGGGGACGGGGTAAAGAGACAGAGAGGTCAGGGTTCAACTGGAGTTGGAGAGGCAGTGGGAGAAGACAAGAAGAGGGTAGTGGACAATAAGAAGACAGCGACTGGGTGTAAGAAAGGAGGGAAGAAGTAACAGGAAGAGGGAGCAGTAGGATGGTTGGAATGGGAAGGGAAGGGGGTAGGCAGCAGCAGATTCATAGTAACAAGGGATTCAAAAGTGAAAGAGATTAGGTAAATTGGGGAGGCAGCAAGATAGGAGAGTGGTGTGCATCCTGGGCATGACAATGGAGTGCATATGCCCAATGATAGGCCCACTCAGACAGGAGATGGGGGAAAGCTGCATGTGGTTGTCCATCTAGGTACCAATGACCTAACTGGATGTGAGGTAGGGACAGTGCATGAGAAACTTAGAGTGGTGGCATGGGTTTGCAGGGGAGAGGCAAGGTCAGAAGTCTACTAATAAGTGCTGCCTGTACCTACAGACAGCACAGCTAGAAAATATACCGGGGGGCGAGGGGGGGGCAGCTGCGAGATGAGAGGCTAGCTGCACAATCGAGCAGACTCAATAGACTGCAAGGCCTGCTTCTACTGGCATGTTCGTATGTAGGATAGAGGAGTTTAATAGCTGGTTGAGGAACTGGTGCTGGGAGGAAGGAGCTGGGTACATAGGGAATTGAAAGGGATCAGGGGATGATAAAACCTTCTATGCACCTGATAGATTGCACCTAAGTCAGAGGGTATCCAGGCTTCTCAAAGAAAGAATAGGGGATTATATCAACAGTTACTTGCATTTAAGCTTAATAAGTGGAGGGCGAGAAAGGCTGAAGCACCCAGGGTTTCTTGGAAGTGGGTGCATTCGGACCCACCCACAGCTTGAAAACACAAAGGGGTTAGTAAGAGAAGGGGTGAGGTAAGTGGAAGAGTGCACAGGGTGGTATTTAAGAAGGAGGGGGGCAGTCAGCTATAAAGCATTGGGGGTCAGGAAGGAGGTGAGTGAGATGAATAGAAGAAGGCTAAGGGTGGCGAAAGAAAAGGGGACAACAATGGGATGATGAGGGAAGGGGAGGGCAGAAAGGCAGATGAGAGTGGAAACTTTTGGTCAGAAAAGAAGGAGAGTAATCAGGAGTGGTGGAAGGTAGTGTTCAAAAATGCTAGAAGTCTCAGAAGCAAAATGAACGACTTGCAGGCCACAGTGGCAGAGGGCAAAGTGAATCTAGCAGTGGTGACAGAGACTTGGGCTACCCCAAACCACAACTGGTACCTCACCATACCAAGGTATACTCTCTATGGATGTGACTGGGAGAAAGGGAAGAGAGTGGCACTTTATATCAGGGAGGGCATCACTGCCACCAGGGAGGAGCTTGGGGAGGGGAAGGGAAGGTAGAGGGGCTGTGGGTACAGATACAAATAGCTACAGAAAGGAAAGAGAGGCAGGAGGTACTCTATAGGCCACCAAATCATGACAAGGACATGGAGTTGGGTACCACAATAAGGATGGGGTAGTGATAATAGTGGACTTTAATTTGCCTAAAATGAACTGGAGTATACCGTCCACCTCCTGCACCAGAAGCCAATTGATCCTAGACACTGTCCAGGATGGTTCTGTGGTCCAGGGAGTGACCAAGACTACCAGAGAGGAAACCATCTTGGATGTGGTACTAACAAACAGTGACCATGTCAGGGACATCAAGTTAGAGGAGCCCTTAGGGGGCGTGACCACCACATGGTGTGGTTCTAGTTGAATATGGGGAAGAAAACAGTGAGCACTAAGCTTAAAGTGCTAGACTTCAGGAAGGCAGACTATAGGAAAATTGGAGAGATACTGAAGGAACACCTAGCTGGTCTTTAGAATAGTATGGGGATGGAGCAAAAGTGGACATTGATCAAGGAAAGCATAGTGGCTGCCACTAAAATCTGCCTTAGACAAAAGAGGTAAATTCCAAAGTCAGGAGACCAAGCTGGTTTGATAGAGAGGCGAGCCAGGCTGTGAGGGGGAAAAAAGGGTTGCACATAGAAAGTTTAGGAAATCCAGAAGGGATGAGGAAGAGAGGGAACATCTGGAGAAAGCTAGGGAGATTAGTAGGGTGGTCAGGCAAGCCAGGCTAGGAAGGAGCTGCAAACTGCAGAGGGGATCAAGGAGGGAGAGAAGAAAAAAATACTTACCACAGTAATATTGTTTCTTCCAAGTGATCTCCCAATATGATTAGACATATGCAGTCAACCCAGAATCACTGACTGCCCCAGAGCTGTAGTGATGTAATGTGGAATGTATGTAAATAATGGAACTGGAATGTTAAATTCAAACTGCTGCCTCTAGGTGGGCTGTGTTCCATCCAAGAGTCAGATTCATTTTTGTAGTTGAAAAATACTAGACTATCCGAATTAATAAATTCCAACCAAAACAACAATAACAGTAATACCCATCCCCTGGGAAAGAGGATGGGTTTCCATACAGCATAAAAAGAACACAAAGGGAGAGCTAGGTACCCTAGTCATCTGTGTTCATCAGACAAGAGCAAATCGAGCCAATGATTAATGCCAACATTAAGACCCTAATGTTAGTATTGCTGAAGCTGATCCAGGTTTTGTAAGGGGAGGTTGGGTGAGAGATCTAATCATACTGGAAGATCCCTTGGAAGAAACAATATTACTATGGTGAGTCAATTTTTCCTCAAACCCCAGGAATCTCCCAGTATGATTAGATATATGCAGACTACCAAGCAGTACCTTGGGAGGAGGGTACAGAACCTACTTAGGAAAAAGGTTCTACAATACTGCAGTGCTAAACCTTGCATCAGTTCTGGACTGCACATCCAGGCAGTAGTGTTTTGTGAAGGTGTGGACTGTACTTCAGGTAGCCACTTTACAGATTTCTAGCAAGGGGATGTCCCTTGCACCTGCCACAGAAGCAACAGTTCCATGGGTGGAATGTGCTCTGAGACCCCGCGGTGACTGTCTGCCTAACAAAACTGAATGCAGGATATTATCCAGTGTGCAGTCGATCTCCTTGAGGCAGGCCTGCCTTTCCCAACCTCACCATAGGTGATTAACGGCTGTGAGTGGGAAATCTTAGGTCCTTATTATGACTGGTATAGTGCCTGAGGAATTTCTTTACGTTCAAACTATGAAGCTTCAATTCCCCGGAACTGGACTTGGCTGTGAAGAATACAGGAAGGGTGATTGATTGGTTCAAATGAAACTCAGATACCACCTTAGGAAGAAATTTTCTGTTGGTCCTGTGAACCACCTTGTGCTTATGCAAGATGATGTAATTAGGATCAGTGCAGACAGCTTGGAGTTCACACGCTCTTCTTGCTGAAGTAATTGCCACCAGGAAGACAGTTTTCCAGGTGATATACTTCAGATCAACTGTAGTCATTGGCTCAAATGGAGGTTCCATGAGTTTGGCTATGCACAAATTCAAGTCCCAAGGAAGGACTGGTTCCCTAACAGGGAAACATATGCGCCAAACCTTTGAAACATTTTCTAAAAATAGGATGTGAAGTTATTGTTCACTGAACACCTGCAGAAAAGTAAGCAGATACTGCTGCTAAATGAACCCTGAGGGTTGTAGACCTCAGGCCTAAAGCCTATAGGTACACCAGATAGTCAAGCAGTGTAGTTAAGAAAAAATTACTCACCATAGTAATCTTGTTTCTTCCAAGGGAATCTTACTGTATTCTGACTTATGCAGTATGGTATCACCATAAAACTGCCCCAGAGCCGAAATGGTTAACAGAACCTATGCAAATGATGGAATGCTAGTCTCAAGCTGGGTTTTCAAACCACTGTCCCTGGTAAACAGTTCTAAACCATCATATTCTTATGCAGCATGCACAAAGAACTATCTAACTATGCTACTACTACTATTAACAACTAGTCCTCCCGTTATGAATTATAATTTTCCCCCAAATGGCTCAAACTGGCACCACTAAGACTCAAATCACAGACGCCCAAGAGAAAAAACATATCCACAGGTTTGCAACATCCTTAGTACAGCTGGAGTGCAGTGACCCTAGGTTCATAGAAGGGGAGGAAGGGAGGGAGCTCAGAATACAGTAAGAGTCCCTTAGAAGAAACAAGATTTCTATGTTAAGTAATTTTTTCTTCAAACTCAAGGAAATCTCACTGTATTCTTGACCTATGCAGTATGGTCACACCATAGGAGTGCGCCGGAGCCGAAACGGTTAATAGAACCTATGCAAATGATGGAATGCTAGGCTCGAGCTCGGTTTTCAAACCACTGACCCTGGTAAACAGTTCTAAACCATCAGATTTTCACAAAGCATGCACCAAAACTTATCTAACTAAGCACTACTACTGTTAACAACTAATACCCTTTTACTAAATAAACATTTTCATCTCCTTAAAGGTTTGAAGTGGCACCACTAAGACTCAAGTCACAGATGCCCAATAGAAAAAACATACCAACAGATTTGCAACACACTAGTACAGCTGGAGTGCAGTGACCCTAGGTTCATAGAAGGGGAGGAAGGGAGGGTGCTCAGAATACAGTAAGATTCCCTTGAAAGAAACAAGATTACTATGGTAAGTCATTTTTTTCTTCAAACCCCAGGAAATCTTACTGTATTCTGACTTATGCAGATGAGCCAAGCAGTACATTTGGAGGTGGGCTAGAACCTACTTAGGAAACAGGCTCTGCAGGACTGCTGTGCCAAACCTGGCATCCCCTCTGGCCTGGACATCCAAACAATAATGCTTGGTGAAGGTATGGACTGTTTTCCAAGTAGCTGCTTTATATATATCAGTTAGGGGGATATCCATAGCAGCTGCTAAAGAGGCTGCTGTGCCCCTAGTCGAATTGGCCTTGAGGCCTGCAGGTGGCTGCTTGCCCACTTTGTTGCAGCAGAACTGAATACACACCACAATCCATCATGCAACAGATCTTTATCTTTTCATGGCGGGTTTCCCTTTTCCCACCTCTCCATAGGTGAGGAAGAGTTGAGTTTGATCCTGTCTATGAGTCTTTGTGTGGTCAAGATAATAGTTAATTGCCCTTATTACATCTAGGCTATGCAATCTGCATTCATCTGGAGTAGAGTGATCAATGAAAAAGACAGGTAGTGTGATGGACTGGTTAAGGTGGAACTCTGCTACCACCTTAGGTAGGAATGTTCTATTAGTCCTCAGGACAATGTTGTCTCTATGGATGGCAATGTAACCAGGCTCTGTAGACAAGGCCTGAAGCTCACTGGTCCTTCTGGCAGAAGTCGTGGCAACTAGAAATACTGTCTTCCAAGTCAGATACTTGAGGTCTGCCGAAGACATGGGCTCGGCAATGCAAATGCTGAGGTCACACATAGGGGTTGGTTCCCTATGTCAATCAATCAATCAATCAATCAAATCTTTATTTATCCAGGCGATCACTATTGAGAAAGCTCATTTACAAGGTGGACCTGCTGTTGGCAGGGACAATTGTTTATCACAGTTAAGGTATGCATAATACAAAATGAACAAGACAATTACAATAATGATAGGAGCAGAACATAAACATTCCAAATGCGCATATACAAGTAGTATATACATAAACCAACAGTAACATGATATAACCAGCACCCACAGAAGCCTGATGTGTATTGTTGTTATATACAAACCATAGGAGAGAACGAGGATTATTTATATTCTTGGCCATCAGCAGCAAGTTGTAGGCCTGAGTGGGAGACTCTAAGCTATGGAGGTGCTTGTGACGTTATCTGGGTCTCAGTCTTATGTGGCGGGGGGGTGGAAGAGAAAAGGGTGAAGAGGATGTTAAGGGCAAGTGGGGCAAGTGAAGGATGGGTGGGCAATAGCGGCAGAGGGGGACTGGGGTTACCGACTGGGACTAGTGTAGGTCAGGAGAAAGCAGCAGACAGGCTGCTAGGAACGACGGTGGCAATTACAGATTTCGGCAAACGTTTTGTCATAGAGGGTCTTGAACAAGGCAATATTGCCATGTGGAGGATGTAAATGCAGCAATCCCTTAAAAAAATTCTTAAATACTGGGTTAGAGGCAAGGGAAGACCTCTTACCTGCAGACAAATAAGCTGAGACAGCTGCCAAGTGCACTGTCAAAGTAGAGGCACTTAAGCCAGAAGAATGGAGATGTGATAAATAATCCAGAACTATAGGCAAACTGGCTTGGTTGTGATCCAGGCCCTTGCCTTGGCACAAAACAGAGAATCTTTTCCATTTGGAAGAATAAGTCTTTCTAGTGCAAGACTTTATGGAAACCCTGAGTATGTCCATGACCCCTTCTGACAAATGCAAATCTGTATATTCTGAGTCTTCAAGAGCCAGGCCTTGAGCCTGAGGGATTGCAGGTTGGAGTACATGATCCTGCCCTGAGAGGATGACAGCAGATTATGTCTCCTGGGGAGGCTGATTGATTTGACTACTGACATTGATAATATCATGGGGTACCAGGGCTGCCTGGCCCAGTCTGGTGCAATAAGAATCATTGTTGCTGGCTGGGCTCCGAGTTTGTTGAAGACCCTTAGCAATAGGACAAAAGGAAGGAATGCGTACAGAAACTTCCCTGTCCAGTCCAGTAGCTGTGCATCCAGGCAACTGTGCCCTTGATAGGGGGTCTGCAGCAGAACTGAGGTAACTGATGATTGCTCAGAGCTGTGAACAAATCCACTTCTGGGGTACCGCATCTCCTGAAGATGGTCTCTAAGACCTGCCTGTTCAGTGACCACTCATGGTGGTTATGATTTATTCTGCTGAGAGTATCCACCAGAACATTGTCCTTCCCTGGAAGATGGACAGCTGAGATGGAAACTTCCAGGGAATATGCCAAGGTCCAGGTTTTCATAGCCTCTATGCACAGATGAGTCGACCTTGTGCCCCCTTGCTTGTTTATGTAGTACATGGTGGTTGTGTTGTCTGTTCTGACCTGAACCATCATGCCTTTTACTTGAGTGGTGAATGATTGGAGACCCAGAAGAACCGCCCTGAGTTCCAATAAGTTGATGTGCAGGAATGACTCCTGTTTTGCCCATGTACCATGTGCTGTATGATCCCCCAGATGTGCCCCCAACCTAGGAGGGATGCATTTGTGGTCAGTACCAGTGAAGGAGCTTATTGCAAGAATGGAACCTCTTGTCTGAGGTTGGCCTTGCCTTGCCACCACTGCAGAGCTTGGAGAAATGTTACTGTGACTGGCACTAGCTTTGAAAAGGAATCTCATTTTTAGGGCTGTGAGCAGAGCCAACAGCACTATTGAGATCAGAGTAGCTCTAAAACAGCTGATCATGGAACTCCCTTTTTGGACATGTGGAAGTATTCCTCCACAGCTGCAAAATAGTGCACTCCCCCTCTGAATTTTGTTATTTTCTGCTCTCTGTTAAAGTCATCTGAAGGGGGGTGATACTGTATTGAACCTCAGAACTTCTCAGGATAGTAACAAAAAAAACCTTTTTGAACTGCTGTTTCTATCATCTGTCCAGACCAGTCTAATAGATATATTCTATTTCTTTCAGCAACCTAGGGGTTAACTCATTATATTGTTTGGAATATATTGAACCTCTGAAAGTCAGAGCTGCAGTCTGTGTTAGCTATCACATTCCTATGAGCACACACACACACACACACACACACACACACACAGCAGCAGCAGCACCACCAATATGACTAAATAGATTTAAGAGGACTGAAGTAGCAGCATGCCAGTTTTGACGATTGTGACTAAACAGCGCTATATGGCACCAACAAGAAAACAACTTTGGTCATTTAGTAGCTCTTCACATCCCTATCAGCTCTGGCTAGATCTTGTTGAAGCCAGTGCGAGCTCTCAGGAGGAACTGAATGTCTCTCATTTGGAACCTGGCTCCTGACACTGTTGCTGTGGATGCTGCCATGTGGCCTAGCAGTTGCATAAAATGCCTTGCCGGCCTTGGGACATGAAGCTTGAAGGAATTTACTACCTGAATCAGGTTGTCCACTCTGTCTTGAGGGAGGAAATCCCTTCCCTTGAATGCGTCCAACTCTGTTCCTATGAATTTGAGCAGCTGGACTGGTTCCAGCACAGCCTTTTTTAGGTTTACCAGAAAACTCAGTGAATGCAGAGTACCCTGTGTGAGTGTCAGTGCCTCTTTCACCTGCTGATATGATTGACCCACTATCAACCAGTCATCCAGGTAGGGAAATTGCTCTAAATACTGAATAAATTAACTCTCACTAGGTAAAACCAAGAAAAATAAAGAATTTCAAGTGATGAAAGGAGAGATCTCCAGAGAAGTCTTACTGAGACAAGCGGAGTAAAGAATCTGATGGTTTAGAACTGTTTACCAGGGACAATGTTTTGAAAACTGAGCTCGAGCCTAACATTCCATCATTTGCATGGGTTCTATTAATCATTGCGGCTCCAGGGCAGTCCTATGGTGAGACCATACTGCATAAGTCAAAATATAGTAAGCTGTCCTGGGGTTTGAAGCTTGCCTTAAGAGGACTTACATGCTTAGAGCTGCACCAAATGGACAATCTTTTCCATTTTGAAGCATAAGTCTTTCTAGTTGAAGTTTTCCTGGAAACTTTCAGGACCGCAAGGACCAGCTCTGACAGTTTAAATTCAGAAAATTCTTGTTCCTCAAGAACCAGACCATCAGGTGGAGGGTTTTGAGGCTTGGAAATACTACCTGACCCTAAACAGCTGTTAGAAGAGTGTATCTCTGGGGAAACCATATAGGTTGCTTGGTGGACATGGTGAGTAACACGGGGTACCATGGCTGCCTGACCCAGTCTGGAGCAACCAGAATCATGGTTTAGGGCTGACTCCTGAGGCTGAGGAGGACTCTCAACAGCACTGGAAATGGTAGAAAAACATACAGGAATTTTCCTGTTCGGTCTAGGGCCAATGCCTCTATGGGTAGTGTGCCCAAAGAGGGGGGCCTGCAGTAATAAAGAGGAAGCTGATGGTTTTCTTGTGAGGCAAACAGATGTATTTCTGGAGTGCCCCAACATTGGAATACCAGGTCCAGTACTTGCTTGTTCAAAGCCCATTTGTGATATTCCTGACTGTTTCTGCTGAACGAATCTGCCAGCGTATTGTCCTTCCCTGGAATAATCATAATAATAATAATAAAATGTATTTAATTGACCGCCTTTCAAGATTTCAAGATGAATGGTGGACAGATGTACCTCCAGGGAATATGCTAGGGACCAGATTTTCATGGCTACTATGCACAGCCTTGAGGATCTTGTATCCCCTTGCTTGTTGATGTACCACATAGTGGTTGTGTTGTCTGTCCTGACCTGGACTGACTGACCTCTAAAATGATGTGCAAAGGCCTTTAGAGCAAGAAGAACTGTTTTTAGCTCTAAGAGATTGATATGCAACTTGGATTCCTGAGGGGACCAAGTCGCACTGATTGTAAGGTCGCCTGTGTGTGCACTCCACCTCAGGAGGGAGGCATCTGTTGTTAGAACCACCATGTGCTGTTGTTGCTGAAAAGGTATGCCTTTCCTGAGACTGTCCCTTTTTTCCACCTCTGCAGAGCCAGTAGCAGGGTATTTGCTACTGGCATGAGCTTTGAGAGAAGGTCCCTTCTTTAGAACCAGTGGGACCTCAAATGGTACTGGATGTCTTTCATCTGGAACCTGGCACTTGATACTACTGCAGTCATTGATGCCATGTGTCCTAGCAAAGCTAGGAACTGCCTTACAGTCCTGGGCTGATCCAATACAAAGGAGTTTGCTGGGTTTAGTATGTTTGTTACCCTCTTCTGAGGAAGGCATGCCTTGCCTTGGACAGTATCCAGTTCTGCTCCAATGAATTCCAGTGACTGAACAGGTTCCATCTGAGACTTCTGGACATTGATGAGGAAGCCCAAGGATTCTAGAATACCCTAGGTGACCCTGATGGATTCCTCTACCTGTTGATATGACTCCTCTACGACTAGCCAGTCATCCAGGTAAGGGAATGCTATGATTCCCTGTCTCCTGAGATAGGCTGCCACCACTGCTAGGCACTTTGTGAATACTCTTGGGGAAGAGGTGAGCCCGAAGGGTAGTGCTGAGAACTGGTAGAGACCTGAAGGCAGAGCGAACCTTAGGTATTTTCTATGGTGAGGCCTGATTGGGATATGAAAGTAAGCATCTTTCAGATCCAGAGATGCCAACCAATTTCCTTTCTTTCAAGGTGGTACTGTATAACAATAGCCAGTGTAACCATTTTGAACATGGCTTTGCCAGGCATTTGTTCAGGAATCTGAAGTCTAGGCTTGGCCGTCAATTCCCATTCTTCTTCTTAGTCAGGAAGTTTCTGGAGTACATGCCATTCCCCCTTTGGGAAAGGGGACTGGCTCTATTGCTCTGGCTTGCTGAAGCTTTTTTTACCTCCAACTCCAGCAAAATTGTCTCTGCAGAAGTTGATGGCTGGAAGACTCTGTGGCCCTGAGGTTTTGAAAACTGCTTGAAATGTAGACAGAGACCCTGACTCACTACCTCCAGAACCCACTTGTCTGTGGTGATGTTTGTCCAGTCCTGAAGATAATGAGCCAGCTTCCCCCCTACTGAAAGAAAGGTGGCAGCCTGTTGTGTGCAGTCAGGGGTTCTGTCCAGGCTGAGATCTGGGAGCTGG
The DNA here is from genome assembly GCA_016271365.2 of Neoceratodus forsteri. Classification (NCBI taxonomy): domain Eukaryota; kingdom Metazoa; phylum Chordata; order Ceratodontiformes; family Ceratodontidae; genus Neoceratodus; species Neoceratodus forsteri. The sequence continues at coordinate 430,239,802 of CM028138.1, forward strand.
TGTTGAACCAGCCCGACTAGAAGGCCTCATGCCCCTGCCCCTGTAATAGCCCCTGGACTGGGTATAATCTACATGCATGGAGACTGGGGCATAAGCTGTGGGATAATATCCCCTACCTCTACCTCCCATTTCCATGGACCTAAAAGTAGTAGAGACTCTTTTCCCTTGTGGAATTACTTCTGTAGGTGGTTTTGTACTTTTCCACCTTTTTCATGTATGCCTCAGTTTAGTCATCAAAAAAGGAATTGTTTTTACAAGGAAAACCCATGACCTTTTACTGAGTGTCTGGGGTAAGACTGGTTGCTCTGAGCCATGAAAACCTCCTCAGAAACACTGATGCAGTATCATTTGCATCCATAGCCATGTGAAATTGGTATTTTGTGGTATCCATTGCCATCCCAGCAGTGTCAGCCAGATCATGTGCCACATCACGTGGCACTCTGTCAGTTATTGCTAGTACAGAGTTCCAAAGGGCCTTCTGATATTGTACAGCATATGCCATAAGCTGCCTGTCTGAGGAGAAGCGAGGAAGCTAAATAACCCTTCTTCCCCATGACATCAATTTTTCTTGAAACTTTATCCAGCGGATGAGATGAGAGAGGGATTCTAGCTTTATCAATGCAGCAGCCTATACCACGCCCTCATGGTCTGGATGACAATATAAGTAGTCAGCAGCAGACCTAGCTGCCTGATTTTTTTCTCAACCTTCTTGTCCTCACCAGGGACAGAGGAAGGTGTTTGTAGAATTTTTAAAGTGGCTTTTTTAAGAGAATTTTGGATAGGAAGGGGTACTGTCTTAGTGGGCACCAGACCCATCATATCTAAAAACTCTGCCTCCTCCTCCTCTTCCATAGACTCTTGAGAGGAGAGGTCCAAAGTGACAGCCATCAGTCTGACAAAACAAAAGTGGAATGTAAAAGCATCATGCCCACGAGGTGGGATATCAAAATTCTGTTCTGAGGATACCTCAGGCTCAGTGAGTTCCTCAAAATCCAGCGCATCCTCTTCCTCCACAAAGTAAATTTCTTTACCTTGATCTGTGGGAATCGGTGGTGGGATTTGAACTGATGAACCCAGAATAGAATCTGCAGTTTGTAATGACTGAATGACATTCAGGGCTTTAGCAATGTCCTCAGCAGTGGACATTTTGTTTTTGTCTGCTGGGAGCTCCCTTGCATCTTCAGTGGGAGGCGCAGCAACATGCTTTTCTTTATGTTTCTTTTTAGCAGGCACAGACTCTGGCGCCTGCTCACTAGGCATTTTATATTTATTATGTTCAGACCCCTTCTCGGTAGTTTTGGGGTCTGAAGAGGGTAAATCCTTTGTTTTAGGGTGAGAAGAAGAGGCCCCATCAAGGTGCTTAGTTGACACTGCGGTGGGAGCAGAATACATTTCTGCTAACCTTTTGGCCCACTTTCTAATAGTTTTAGGATAAAATTTACTGCATACTTCACAGTTCAAAAAAATATGACTGGGACACAGGCACTCTAAACATACATCATGGCAATCAGCCTTATCAAATATTTGAAAACACTTTATATAGTTTTTAAAGCTGTGGGTCCCATCCTCTTTTTAGGTCTTTCTGACATGCTAATGTCAGTAGACAAAAAGATAACTCCCAAAAAGAGAAAATATATACACATCACGGGTGGTTCCCTGAAGAGAAAAGGAACTGCAATTAAACAGAAATTACTTTATTTTTGTAACAAACACAACTAGTTCCAGATAGAAAGGGAACTGATCTTAAATAAGGTAAATTGTTCCCCAAATAAGTAAAAATAAGGCACTTTAAAGTGAAAATTAGTCAAATCATGAAGCAGTTGAAACAACTAAAATAGTGTTAAAACTAACAAGTGTAGGATCCAGAGAGAGCTCACCGCAACCCACATGAAAGAGTTGGTGCTTACCAAAAAGGGGCAGCCTGCCCCAAACATGCATAGAAGTTCAGTCAAGAATTGGTAACACATGGAACCTTAAGACAAGAGATTCCGTCACAATGGTTATAATTCTCTTTATTTGCAGATACACATCAAAGGCTCTCAGCACGAAGAACACTGCTATACTGGAGACCCAAGTGCTTCAACTCCAAACAAGTCTTCCTCAGGGGGTGGGGCTAGTACATAAAAAAAAAAATAACTTACCATAGTAATCTTCTTTCTTCCCAGTGATGCTCAGATATTCATAACTAAGCAGTAAGCCTTTAGGGTTGGACTGCCCGGAGAGATGGAACACATGCAAATGAGTAGAATTATTTGCATGTGATCATCTTTCAAATACTGCCTCTACCAACTGTAATGTTCTAACCTCTTCAGATTTGTAAGAAGCCTGGAAGTCAGGCATTAGGAACAAATCCTAACAATTATAAATTTGGGGTACCCCAATAAGAAAAAATTACTCACCATAGTAATGTTGTTTCTTCTAATAGAGTATTGCTGTATTCTGACATAATGCAGTTAGCCTCAGAGAGGAAAGAGTTAACTCTATGCAGAAGCATAGAATGTTGAGCCCGAGCTCGGTTTTCAAATGTCTGTCTGTGGTACATCCCAGTGTAACCATCAGATTCTTACAAGCAACTAACTAACTGAGTACTAAACTACGGAAATTGTTCAGAATATGCAAGCCAAAAGGCAACAATTTGGGTCCAAAAGACTCAAGTCAAGAATCCAAGAAGAAAAGTAGCGACAATATTAAATATATATACAACACAAGAAAAATAACCCATAAAACAACTACCCCTTCCTAAAGAGGGAGGGCACAAGGTACACCCCTGAGGTGTAACACTGTACCTGCCAACCCACTTCCCAAAAACTAGGTTCTGAGATGGGAGGCGGGGAAGAGGTCAGAATGCAGCAAGACTCCATTAGAAGAAACAACATTACTATGGTGAGTAATTTTTCTTCAAACAACATGAAGTCTTTCTGTATTCTGACATATTGCAGACTACCAAGCAGTTCCCTATGGAGGAGGGAATGCAGAAACTACTTTGGGAACAGGCTGTGCAGTACTGCTGTGCCAAACCTAGCATCGCTCCTAGCCTGGATATCCAGAGAGTAATGCTTGGTGAATGTATGTACTGTTTTCCAGGTGGCTGCTTTACAGATCTCTAACAAGGGTGTATCTCTGGCCACAGCCAGAGTAGGAGCTGTACCCCTAGTCGAGTGATCCCTCAGGCCTGAAGGGGGTGTTTTACCCAATTTGTCATAGCAGAATTGTATACAAGAGACAATCCACCTGGCAATAGTTCTTTTAGTGGCAGGCTTATCTTTCCCCACCTCACCTTAAGTGAGAAATAATTGAAGACAGTCATTTCTGTGTGCCTTAGTATGCTCTTTGTTGTAGCTAAGAGCCCTTTTAACATCCAAACTGTGTAATCTTCTTTCTCCTGAAGAAGAATGGTCAGTGAAAAACATAGGGAGAGACATAGATTGATTCAGATGAAAATATGATACAACTTTGGACAAGAACCTCCCATTGGTTCTTAGGACCACCTCATCCCTATGGAAGGATATGAAGTCAGGTTCAACTGACAAGGCGTTTAATTCACTTATCCACCTGGCAGAAGTAATAGCTACCAGAAACACAGTTTTCCAGATCAAGTATTTCAACTCGGCCGAAGCCAGAGGTTCAAAGGGTGGCTGCATAAGCTGATCAATGAATAATACAGAACCAGACACTACAAGTAACAAAAATAAAAACATTTTTAATGACATAAACTTCAGTAGTAAATACAAAGCCACCCTGCAGTACAGAGACACAACCTCTACCGGTTTTCGCACTAGTAGGTGCATCATGGAGGATCCTCCTGGTGATGCCGCGACTAATCTGACAGAAAGTGTGTCTCTATACTGCAGTGGCTTATGTACTACTGAAGTTTATTGATAACATTTTTTTTTCATTTTTGTTACTTGCAGTGCCTGGTTCTGTATTTTTCATTATTGACTTACTAGTGGCAAGCGTGAGAGGAGCTAAGGTTTCTTTTGCGACTATAAGCTGAGCAATGCAGACATTAAGATCCCAAACCAGAGCTGGTTTTCTAAAGGAAGGGCTAATATGAACCAGACCTTTGAAAAACTTACTAAAAACAGGATGAGATGCCAGGGAAGAGCCTTTCCCTGCTGAAAGGAATGCAAAGACAGCTGCTAGGTGAACTTTCAGAGTTGCAGACCTAAGGCCTGGATCATTACGATGAACCAGATAATCTAAGGCTGTAGCAATGCCTTCAGAATCAGGCACAATGCTCTTCTGAGAATACCAAATGCTGAATCTTTTCCATTTGGAATTATAAGTTTTTTCTAGTAGAAGGTTTCCTGAAAACCTTCAAAATATCCAGAACTCCCTGGGAAAGATGCAGGCCTGCATACTCTAACTCTTCAAGAGCCAGGCATTGAGGTTGAGAGACTGGATATTGGGGTACCAGATCCTCCCCTGGGAGAAGGACAGGAGATTGCATCTCCTGGGAAGAGACAGGGGATGTGAGACTGTCAAGGACAGCAGTAGAGGATACCAAGGCTGTCTGAACCATCCTGGAGCCACTAGTATCACTGTGCAGGGTTGAATTCTGATTTGATCAGGACTCTGAACAGCAGAGGGAAGGGAGGGAAGGCATAGAGAAACGTGTCCTTTCAATCCAAGATAAGAGCATCCTGGGGCACAGTCCCCAGGAGTGGAGGTCTGCAAAAAAACAGAGGAAGTTGATGATTGTCCGGTGCTGCAAAGAGATCTATCTATGGAGTGCCCCACCTAGAGAAGATGACCTGCAGGATGTGAGGGTCCAGGGACCATTCGTGATGTCCCTGTGAGATTTTGCTCAGGGCATCTGCTAGTACATTGTCCTTCCCTGGAAGGTGGACTGCTACCAGGGAAGTCTGAAGGGAATAGGACAGAGACCAAATCTGCATGGCCTCTGTGCACAAGGCCATGGACCGAGTGACTCACTGCTTGTTGATGTACCACATTGTGGTAGTGTTGTCCCTCCTGACTTGAACCACCTTGCCTTTGACGGAGTCTGAGAAGCACTGAAGGGCTAGGAAAACTGCCCTGAGTTCCAGGAGGTTGATATGAAGGTGAGACTCCTGTGCAGAACAGACCCCTTGAGCTGTCAGGGCTCCCCAACCTAGGAGAGAAGCATCCATAGTTAGAACTACTGAGGGGACTTGAGGAAGAAATGGGACTCCTTGTCTGAGGTTATCCTGGTCCAGCCACCACTGGAGAGCTTAGACCAGAGTCTGAGTCACTGGAATCAGTTTGGTGAGGGAGTCATTTTTCTGTGACCAAAAAGACCTTAGGCGGAACTGAATGTCCCTCATCAGAAATCTGGCTCCCTGTACCACTGCAGTGGAAGCTACCATGTGGCCCAGGAGTTGGAGGAACTGCCTTGCTGGATGAGAGACATGAGGATGAAAAGAAGGAGCCAGATCTACTAGGGCCTTTACCCTTGCAAGGGGAAGGAAAGCTTTTGCTTGGGTAGTGTCCAATTCTATTCCTATGAAAGTTAAGACATTGTACTGGTCCGAGGACAGACTTTGGAAGACTGAGAAGAAACCCCAGGGAACTGAGCAAGTCCTGGGTGGTTTGCAGAGCTGACGTGACCTGGTGTGATGACTGACCTACAATTAGCCAGTCATTCAGATATGATAAAATGGTGATACATTGTCTTCTGAGGTAAGCCACCACTACTGCAAGGCACTTTGTGAACACCCTTGGAGCTGATGTTAGACCGAATGGCATGGCCCTGAATTGGTAATGACCTGAAGGCTACTCAAACCTGAGGCATTTTCTGTGGGAGCACCTGATAGGGATATGGAAATAGGCATCCATGAGGTCCAGGGAAGCTAGCCAATCTCCTGGCCTTAGAGAGGGAAGGATTATTCCCAGAGTTACCATTTTGAATTTGGGTTTTGAAATGTGTTTGTTCAAATACCTTGGGTCTAGGATGGGTCGCCACTCCCCTGTTTTCTTTGGGGTTAAGGAAGTACCTGGAGTACAGTCCTTTTCCCCTGTGCTGAGTAGGAACCTTCTCTATAGTTCTGAGAGCCAGAAGAGAGGAAACCTCTGCCTCTAGGGCAAGGATTTCTGAGATTGATGCAGGTGGAAAAGACCTGGCCCTCTTTTTTGGGAACTTTTTGAAGCTGAGGGCCAGTCCCTGGCTTACTACTTCCAGGACCCACTCATCTGAGGTCACAGACTTCCAGGCCTGAAAGTAGTTAGCCAGCCTGCCTCCTACTGGGATTGTGGAGTCGACCCGGGCTGACACATCAGGGTGTCTGCTTGGCATGAGCCTTAGACTGGGAGGAGGGAGCTCATCCCCCCACCCCTCCCTTGGAAAAAAAACCCTCTGTGTGAAGGGAGAAGAGGCCTGGGCTTGGTAAAAAGGTCTGTGAAAAGGCCTGCCCCAGATCCTAGACTGCTGCTTTTGTGGAGTGGCTTGCCTTTCCTTGACCTGTGCGCTCCTGTAAGTGGTCTTGTATTCATCCATTTTCTTCATGTAAGCCTCTGTCTGCTCCCCAAACAGTGAGTTTCCCACAACAGGAAAATCCATAGCATTGGTCTGGGTATCCTGTGAAAGGCTAGTACATCTGAGCCAAGCATGTCTTCTGAGAGACACAGATGTAGCCATGACTCTTGATGCCACATCATTGGAGTCCACAGCAGCATGAAATTGTACTTTAGATGCCTCAATTCCATCCGCAGCCACCTCCTCCAGCTCCTTGGCTAGCTGGGGGAGGCCTGTTTAGCCAGTTCTAGAACAGTATCCCATCTAGACTTCTGGTACCTGGCTGTGTAGGCCATGTAGTTCACCTGCCTGAGTCCCAAAGAGGATGCCAAATATTGTTTTTTGGCCATGGCATCAACTTTCCTGGAGTCCTTGTCCAGGGGGTGTGAAGCCAAAGAAATGTTAGCCCTGTCACAAGCTGCAGCCTGCACTACCACAACATGGCTGCTATGATTATAATGGAACTCCGTACCTGAGCCTGATAACATATGCCTCCTGTCCATTCTTTCATCCACAGGAGGTAATGAGTTAGGAGTTTGTAAAATTTGTTGTGCCTGTTTCCCCAAGGACTTATGAAGAGGGATAGATAATCTTTTGGACTCTGGGATGTCCATCATTTCCACAAAATTAGGCTCTTCCTCCTCCTCCTCCTCCTCAACAGCTTCAACCATGGGGAGGTGGAGGGTTTCAGCCACCTTCTTGTAGAACAAGAACTGTGAAGGAAACTCAGAAAGCCTGGGAGGGGAGACATTTGAAGCCTGTCTGGGGAGAAGTCCGGTTCAAAGGGCACATCCAGACCCCCCAGGTCATCACCTTCATCTTCATCATCACGATAGTCTTCCTCTCCCTCCCACTCCTCATAGAAAGCATCTGGATCGTAATCCAAAGGAGAAGGATCCGACTGGACTTATCACCTAACCAGCGGTACCGGTTCAGACGGAACCGGACAAAGCGATTGAACAATGCTAATCACTTTGGCTATTTCATCCGCGGTTGGAGTATGCAGTACTGGATCTGAACCAGCAGACTTGCATTTCCTTTTTGACGGAACCGGCCCATCAGAGTCGGCTCTCCTTTTGTCCGAGGAGGTACTGCCTAGGTCAGTAGGCACCTTCTCAGGTTCGGCTGCAACCGAACCGGGCTGGCTTTCCGGATCTAAGGACTTCTCGGCCTCCTTTTCCTTCAGCCTACTCAATCTTTTTTCTAGAATGGTTTTGGGAAAGTTTTTACAAATTTGGCAGTCTGATTTGAGGTGGTCAAACCCCAGACAACAAAAACACAGATGAGGTGGGGGTCAGCCTTGTCAAAGGCCTCCCCACACTCAGTACAGTGTTGAAACCCAGTGGGACTAGTTTTCTTCTTGGGTTTCTCAGACATGGCCAACCTACCAAATTACCCTATTGCAGCTTTTAAGCCAGGTAATGAATCACTGATGAGTTACAAATCGTGTCACAGGTTTTGAAAAAGAACCAGAAAAAGCTCTATTCTTTTGAAACCGAGCGGTACCGGAACACCACTCTAATCCCAGAAATTCAGAAAAGTTAAACGGAAGAAAAAACAAGGTCAGTTCCAAACCGGACCAACCGATAAGAAACTGAGGAAAGAACAATTTCCACACTTTTTTTTTTAAATAAAACACAGTCACTACCTATCTACTACACTACCTGTACCATAGACAGAGGCTGGAAATCTGAAAAACAACAAACAGATACAGTTTAAACCGAATGCTTTTTTACTTTACCGAATCGAGCGGAGTAAAGAATCTGACGGTTACACTGGAAAGTACCACAGACAGAGGTTTGAAAACCGAGCTCGAGCTCAACATTCTATACTTCTGCATAGAGCTAACTCTTTTCTCTCCAGGGCAGTTCAAGTGCTGGGGCTAACTGCATTATGTCAGAATACAGCAAGACTTCATGTTGTTTGAAGTATAGAATTAACAAAAACCTCCAAAAGGAGGAGCAATAATAAAATAACAATGGTGTTCACCAAACAGCATCAGAGAAACTGTAAAGAGAAAACAGAAAACTCTGCCTAAAATTAGCTAAGCATAGAAAATGAACCACAACAGGATATGGCTAGGTGGCACCAGCATGCAGAGTGCAGAGGCTGAAGTTCTGGAAGGGTGGGGAGGGAGGGAAGTTATGAATATCTGAGCATCACTGGGAAGAAAGATTACTATGGTAAATATTTTTCTTCTAACCCCAGTAATGCTCAGGATATTCATAACTTTATGCAGACTACCAAGCAGTACCACTGGAGGTGGGCACAGAACTTACTTTGGAAACACATTTTGCAGGACTGCTGTGCCAAATCTGGCATCACTTCTGGATGAAATATCTAGGTTGTAATGCTTTGTACAGTAAAGGTGTGTACTGATTTCCAGGTAGCTGCTTTGCAGATATCCACTAAGGGAACCTCCCTGGCAGCTGCAAGGCTAGCAGCTGTTCCTCTTGTATAGTGTGCCCTCAGCCCAGCTGGGGGCTCCCTGCTGTAGCGTAACATAATTGAATAGACTGGACAATCCATTGGGAAATGGATCTTTTTGAGGCTTCTTGCCCTTTCCTACATCCTCATATGAAAGGAAAAGTGGTTTTCTATCTTGTCTATGGCTTTTAGTAGCTGTCATGTAATAGCTGAGAACTCTTTTCACATCCATACTATGGTATCTTCTTTCACCAGAACTAGCATGGTCTGTAAAAAAGACAGGCAGAGTGATTGATTGGTTCAGATGGAAGTCTGAAATCACTTTAGGAAGAAATTGTCTATTTGTTTTGAGGACTACCTTATCTCTGTGAAAAGATATATGGTCCTGGTTGATAGAGAGCTTGGAGTTCTCTGATTCGTCTTGAAGAGGTAATTGCTACTAGAAAAACTGTTTTCCAAGTAACATACTTCAGATGGGCTGTAGCCATGGGCTCGAAAGGAGGCCCCATGAGTTTAGCTATGTATAAATTAAGATCCCAGGCAGGGACTGGTGCCTTGTGAGGGGGATGCAAATGCATTAGACCTTTAAAGAACCTTCTGAAAATGGGCTCTGAAGCTACTGACACCTTTGCCCTAGCAGAAAGGTAGGCAGACACTGCTGCAATATGAACTTTTAGAGAACTGGGTTATAAACCCTGTGAATGCAAGTGAGTGAGATAGTCTAATACAACTAATACTCCTGCATTATTTGGGATGAAATTCCCACTAGAGCACCAAAGAGAAAATCTCTTTCATTTAGAAAAATAGGTTTTCTTAGTGGAAGGTTTTCTATAACCTTTTAAGAAGGCTAATACAGCTTCAGAAAGGTTTAAGCCTGCATACTCTAATTCCTCAAGACCCATGCCTTGAGATGGAGGGACTGAAGATTTGGGTACAGCAATGTTCCCTGATTGAAAGTCAGGAGATTGTGCCTGACAGGCAAGTTTATTGGTTTGCTCACAGACATGGAGAGCAGAAGAGAGTACCATGGCTGCCTGGGCCAGTCTGGAGCTATCAACATCAGAGAAGCTGATAGGGATTTGAGCTTCAATAGCACAGAAAAATCAGAGAAAATTGGGTAACGGCATAGAGGAACCTGCCTGACCAGTCTAGCATCGAAGCATCCATGGGTATTGTGCCCTGAACTGGTGGTCTGCAGCAATACTGAGGGCAACTGGTGGTTCTGGTGAGATGTGAACAAGTTCACCTCTGGAGTGCCCTACCTCTTGAAAATTACTTGCACCACTTGCCTGTTCAGTGTCCATTCGTGATGGGCCTGGTTGATCCGACTCAATGTGTCTGCCAAGGTATTGTCCTTTCCTGGCAGGTGGATTGCTTGCAATGATACCTTTAGGGAATACGCCAGAGTCCAGATTTTCATGTCTTCTGTGCAGAGATGGCCTGATCTGGTACCTCCCTGTTTATTTATGTAATACATCGTGGTGGTATTGTCTGTTCTGATCTGTACCACCTCGCCCATCACCAAAGAAGAGAAAACTTTTAGGGCTAGCCACACAGCTCTGAGTTCCATCAAGTTTATAGGCTGAAGGGACTCTGCTTCTGACCAGGCACCTTGGGTCATGTGCTCCCTTAGATGGGTGCCCCATCCCAGAAGGGATGCATCTCTTGTGAGAACTAGTGAGGGATTTTGTTTCTGAGAAGAAATTCCTTGCCTAAGGTTGGATTTCTTTTTCCTCCACAGGAGGGCCTGTAATAGTGCCCTTGTTAACTCTTTCACCTCCGGAGCAGTTCTAATGGTGGGACAAACTGCAATAGTCATAATATAGCAAGACTCCAATAGAAGAAACAACATTACTAAGGTGAGTAATTTTTTCTTCAAACAACATGAAGTCTTGCTATATTATGACTATTGCAGAATACACAGCAGTACCTCCATGGAGGAGGGACAGAACCTACTTAGGGAATAGGCTCTGAAGCACAGTTGTGTTAAACCCAGCATCCTCCTGGCATGGATATCCAGGAGTAATGCTTGGTGAAAGTGTGTACCGTTTTCCAAGTAGCTGCTTGACATATCTGTAAGATAGGGATGTCTCTGGCAGCAGCTAGAGACGCAGCTGTACCTCTGGTAGAGTAAGCCCTCAGGCCTGAAGGGGGAACCTTTCCCAGTTTTTGATAGCAAAATTGGATACAAGAGACAATCCACCTGGCAATGGATCTCTTAGTGGCAGGTTTCCCTATTCCAACCTCACCATAAGTGAGAACTAGTTGGAGGGATTCGAACCTGTGACCCTCGGTACGCTCTATGTAGTAACTTAGGGCCCTCTTAACATCTAAGCTGTGCAACCTCCTCTCACCAGAGGAGGAATGATCAGTGAAGAACACTGGAAGGGAGATGGATTGGTTAAGATGGAAATCTGAAACCACCTTAGGCAAAAACTTCCTGTTAGTCCTGAGGACTACCTTATCCCTGTGAAAGGAAATAAAGTCAATCTCCACTGACAAAGCTTGTAACTCACTTATGGCGCCTGGCAGAAGTGATGGCTACTAGAAAAACAGTTTTCCAAGTCAAGTACTTAAGCTCTGCCGAAGACAGAGGTTCAAAGGGGGGTTGCATCAGCTGAGCAATGCAAACATTAAGATCCCAGGCAGGAGCAGGGTCCCTGAAAGGTGGATTAGTATGAAGTAATCCTTTGAAAAACTTGGAAAATACCGGGTGAGTGGAAAGAGAAGAAGGCTTTCCTGCTGAAATAAAAGCAGAGACAGCTGCCAAATGCACTTTCAGGGTAGCTGGTCTCAGTCCCAAAGAATTAAGATGGACCATATAGTCCAAAACAATGGGCAAATCAGCAGATTCCGGGGAAATATGCTTCCCAGAACACCATATGGAAAACCTTTTCCATTTAGAGTTATAAGTAGCCCTAGTGGAAGGCTTCCTAGAAGCTTTCAAGATTTCGAGAACACCTTGAGAAAGGTGTAGGTCAGCAAATTCTAACTCCTCAAGAGCCAGGCCTTGAAGTTGAGGGATTTGAGATTCGGATACCAAACTCTCCCCTGGGCACAAGTTAACAGGTTGTGGTTCCTGGGAGACACAGAGAAGATGGACTACTAAGGACAGAAGGAGTGGGTACCAGGGCTGCCTGGCCCAATCTGGAGCAATCAGAATCATCTTGCAGGGCTGAGATCTGATTTTGACTAGCACCTTGAACAGGAGAGGGGAGGGGGGAAAGGCATATAGAAACTTCCCTTCCCAATCGAGGAGAAAGGCATCCAGGGGGACTGAGCCCATCACTGGGGGCCTGCAACAAAACAGTGGAAGCTGATGATTGTCTGGGGCTGCAAAAAGATCTATCTGAGGGGTGCCCCATCTGACAAAAACCTATCCCCAGTACTCGGGGATCCAGTGACCATTCGTGATGGCCCTGGAAATCCTGCTGAGAGCATCTGCCAGGACATTGTCCTTGCCTGGGAGGTGAACTGCTATAGGGGAAGTGTTCAGGAATAAGCCAGAGACCACAACTTCATTGCCTCGGTGCACAAGGCCGAAGACCGAGTGCCCCTTGTTTGATTGATGTACCACATTGTAGTGGTGTTGTCTGTTCTGACCTGTACCACTTTGTTCTGAACAGATGCAGAAAAAACCTGAAGTGCTAGAAAAACAGCTCTGAGTTCCAACAGAATGATGTGGAGCAGAGATTCCTGAGGGGACCACACTCCCTGGGTGGAGAGGTCACCCATGTGAGCTCCCCATTCCAGAAGGGACGCATCTGTAGTAAGGATCAAGGAGTGAGATAGAGGGATGAAGGGGACCCCTTGTCTCACATTGCTCTGATCATGCCACCAGTGAAGGGCCTGGATCAGGGTTCGAGTCACTGGAATCAACTTGGATAGGGGATCTTTTCTTTGAGACCAAAAGGCTCTCAAGTAGAACTGAATGTCCCTCATCTGAAATCTTGCTCCTTGCACTACAGCTGTGGAAGCAGCCATGTGTCCTAGGAGCTGTAGGAAATGCCTTGCTGGTCGAGAGACCTGCAGAGTGAAGGAGGAAGCCAGGGCCACTAGGTTCCTTACCCTTTCTAGGGGAAGGAAGGCTCTGGCCTGCTTTGTGTCCAATTCTGCACCTATAAGGTAAGTACCTGGACAGGTTCCAGAACTGACTTTGGAAGATTGAGAAGAAAGCCCAGAGAGGTGAGCAGCTGCTGGGTAACTTGCAGGTGTGATTTGACCTGGTCTGGAGACTGACCTACAATGAGCCAGTCGTCTAGGTAGGGAAAGATGGCAATCTTTTGCCTTCTTAAATGAGCAACTGCTACTGCCAGGCATTTTGTGAATACCCTTGGGGCAGAGGTAAGGCCGAAGGGCATTGCTCTGAACTGGTAATGGCCTGAGGGCAGTTCGAATCTGAGGTACTTTCAGTGGGAGCTTCTGATAAGAACATGGAAGTAGGTATCCTTGAGGTCCAGGAAGCTAGCCAGTCCCCTGGCCTTAGAGAAGGTAAAATCATTGCCAGAGTCACCATTTTGAATTTTGGTTTTAAAAGGTGCTTGTTCAGATATCTTAGGTCCAGAATGGGCCGCCATTCTCCTGTCTTTTTTGGGGTAAGGAAGTACCTGGAGTACAGACCCTTGCCCTGGTGTAGGGGAGAAACCCTTTCTACAGCTCTGAGAGCCAGGAGGGTTGAGACTTCTGTTTCCAAGGCAAAAGTCTCTAGAGGATTTGCAGGTGGAAAAGATCTGATTCTCATCTTTGGAAATTTTTTGAAGCTGAGAACCAGACCCTGGCTTACTACTTCCAGGACCCACTTGTCTGATGTTAAAGACTCCCAGTCCTGAATGAGAGTAAGCCAGCCTGCCCCCTACAAGTAATGGAGAACCGGCCCTGGGCACCCCATCAGGGTGCCTGTTTGGCAAGGGCTTTAGGCTGAGGGGTGGGAGCAGGCCTGCTTGCACCCCGTCTGCCTCTCCCTCTGAAGAACCCCTTCTGAGCATAAGCTGAAGAGGAGGCCTGGGTTTGGTAAAAAGGTCTGTGAAAAGGCCTGCCTCTACCCCTGGGGCTCTGTCTCTGAGGAGTGGCTTGCCGCTCCTTGGCTTGTGCACTCTTATAAGTGGTCTTATATTCATCCATTTTCTTCATATAATTCTCTGTCTGCTCCCCAAACAGAGAATTTCCCACCACAGGAAAATCCATAGCCTTAGTCTGGGTATCCTGTGACAAACTAGTACACCTGAGCCAAGCCAATCTCTGAAAGGCCACAGATGTAGCCATGACTCTAGAGGATACATCATTAGAATCCACAGCAGCATGGAATTGCACTTGGATGCCTCAATACCATCAGCAGCCACCTGCTCCAGCTCCTTGGAAGCTGGCCAGGGGCCTGTTTGGCTAAAGCCATGACAGTGTCCCATCTAGATTTTGGTATCTTGCCACATAAGCCATGTAATTTGCTTGTCTGAGCCCCAAGGACGCTGCCATGTATTGTTTTTTAGCCATGGCATCACTCTTCCTGAGTCCTTGTCAGGAGGATGTGAAGCCAGGGAATATTAGTATCACAGGCTGCAGCCTGAACTACTCAACATGACTGCATTGCTGTGAAAGAAATTCTGTATCAGGACCTGGCAAGTGTACCTCCTGTCCATCTTTTGTCCACAGGAGGCACAGAATTAGGAGCTTTTAAAATTTTTATTGTTTGTTTCTAAATGATTTATGTAAAGGAATAGACAATCTCCTGGACTCTGGGATATCCATCATTTCCACAAAGTCAGGTTCCTCTTGCTCATCCACAGCTTCCTCCAATGGGAGCTGGAGGGTTTCAACAACCTTTTATAAAACAGAAATAAGAAGGGACTCAGAAAGCGTGGGGAGATTCTAAAGGTCTGTCTGGGGAGATGTCCGGTTCAATGGACTCATCCAGACTCTCAAAGTCACATTCACACTGTTCATAATCATCCTCCCCCTCCTCTGGTTCATAAAACTCTTCTATAACATATTCTTGAACCGGTGGAACTGGTCGAACCGACCTTTTGCCAGATAGTGGCAGTTCGGACGGAACCGGAGAAAGTGACTGGACAATTTGGATTGCTTTAGCTATCTCTGCAGCAGTTGGAGAAGGAATTTTTGACTCCACACCTGCTGATTTTCTAGTTTTCTTTGCTGGAACTGGCTCCACAGAGTCAGCTTTACGTTTGCCCGAGGAAGTCTCGCCCTGGTCAGAGGGCACTCCCTCCGGTTCGGTTGGCACCGAACCAGGCTGGCCATCCGGGTCAGCGGACTTTTTGGCCTCTCGTTCCCTGAGCCTACCAACTCTCTTATCTAGGGTAGCTGCAGGGAAGTTCTTACTAAATCTGGCAGTCTGAATTGAGGTGGTCAAACCCCAAACAATATACACATGTAGTGTGGGTCAGCCTTGGCAAAAGGCTTCCCACAGACACTACAGTGCTGAAACCCAGTGGGCCGGTTTTCTTTTGGGTTTCTCAGACATAATGCCAACCCTAACCAAAAACTTGCCCTTTTAACGGCAGTGCCAGGCAAGACACCCTTACCGGTTCCCAACCATGTCACGGGTCGTGGAAAAAAACGTAATGAAATCTGTTTTTTTTAGAACCAATAAGAACCGGGAACCGCACTCTAAAAGCTTTAGAATAAAGTTTTAAAACAACCTGATCGGTTCGAACCGAACCAATAAACATTTACAAGTTCCACACAGAAATAAACCTGTCTATTACTTACAATACCACAGACAGAGCTTGAACCGATCGGTTTGCGGTTAAAATAATAATAATGGCGGTTGAATTTAACCGAGAAAATACTATTTTAAACGAAATTAACCGAGCAGTAGGGAATCTCGGACGACTGTTCAGTGAGGCGGAGTAAAGAATCTGACAGTTTCAGTTTGAAATCTTCCAGACAGAGCTTTTCTATCGAGCTCAGCTCCAGTTCCATGCCTGGCATGGAAGTTAACTCTTTCACCTCCGGAGCAGTTTAAATGGTGGGACAAACTGCAATAGTCATAATATAGCAAGACTTCATGTTGTTTGAAGGGGTCTTTTTTCTGACTCCAATGAGTCCTGAGATGAAACTGGATGTCTCTCATGTGAAACCTGGAACCCTGTACTGTGCCTGTGGATGCAGTCACATGGCCCAGTAGCTGCAAAAACTGTCTGGCAGTTTTTGGCTTGTGCAGAGTGAAAGAGTTTGTTAATTTATTTTTTATTTTTATTTTATAAATAAATCGGATTTACAACCTTCGAGTCAGAGACTCATTTACAAAGGCACCTTGTCGCAGGGAGAGTAGACAACAAGTGATGGTGAAATACAACAATGGAATACGATACAGGTGAGGTACATCAAAAAGTAGATACACAGCAATTCCAAATAATACACAGAAAAGAAAATCAAAGGCTTGCAATTAATTACAGATTCGACCAACATTCATAGAATAATAGACCTACTCTAGTGTATCTATGGAGCGAGTGCCTGGGGAGAGTGAGGACCGTGGTCTCTGAAGGGGGTGTTGGGGGAGGAGAGGCGGTCTGAGAGGACATTGTCAGATACAGAGTGCCAGATGAGTGCAGGCCCTGGGGCAGTAAGGGGCACTTATAGATCCGAGTGCCCGTGAGGTGTTTCTGGAGGACGTTTTAAAGGGGGCCAATTTTGGGGATGCTAGTGATATGAAGGGAGAGAGTTGAACAATAGGGTGCTCTGCAGTAGAAGGACCTTTGGGCGAGTGAGGTCCTAGTTCTCAGAACCTGGAAGGGCCTTGGCTATGCTCGGTAGTGACTGACTGGGAGGCTGGTTTTAGGGATGAGGTAACCCCAGGAGGGGAAAGCCCAAGTAGTGATTTTTTGGCCAGTATGCAGGTGTGATAGCACAGGCGCTCATCAAAGGTGAGTAGATTAGAGGAGGAGTAGAGTTGGCATGTGTGTGTTCTGCTATGGGTACCTGTCAGAAGCCTGCAGACCCTGTTTATTGAGATCTGGAGTTTGATGAGGGTGGTGGTGTCAGCTGCAGCATAGATAGGAAGCCCGTAGTCAACCAAAGACAGGATAGAAGAGGTGATAGCCAGCCAGAGGGTATTCTGTGAGAGTCAGTCTCAGTGGTGGTAGAGGAGACCAATCCAGGTGTTTACTGTGGTGGACAGGGTTTTGAGGTGGGCGTGAAAGGTGAGTGCTGAGTGAAGGTGATACCCAGGTATTTGTATACTTACCTGTTCAATGGGGCATTTGATGCTGGGGAGGATGAGGAGGGGCATAAATGGTGTTGCTCTGATGGTGGGCGAAGAGCATGGATTTAGTTTTTGAGGTTCAAGACCAGTCGGTGGTCGAGAAACCATTTTTCAGCATGGCTGAAAACGAGCTGAAGGGAGTCCTGGAGGGTGGTGGGGGCGGGGTGGGAGGTGATGTGGACCGCGTTGATGGTGTACAGGAGCATTTTGCCTGAGCAGGAGCTAGAAAGGGTGCTGAGAAAGAGACTGAACAGAGTAGGGCCCAGGATGGACCGCTAAGGGACGCCGGAGTGGACAGGTAGCACTGTAGATGGGGTACCATTTATCTTGACCCTTTTTGATCTGTCATGGAGGTAACTAGAGAACCAGGCAAGGGGGCCAGATGAGTAACCCAGTTTGTGGAGGAAGCCGAGCAGGAGGGGGTGGCACACAGTGTCAAAGGCCTTAGATAGGTCAATGAACACTGGCCCGGTAATGTCGCCAGAGTCTAGTGTAAGTGCTGGGAGAACTCCATTAGGGCCAATGTAGTGCTGATTGAAGGCTGTTCACCCTGTCTAGGGGAAAAAAGGCTCTGCCCTGAAGAGTACTGATCTCTGCCCCTATGAACTGTAAATTCTGTGCAGGGGTTAGGACAGATTTTTTTCTGATTTATTATGAACCCCAGGGATTCCAACAGATCTCGGGTGAGCTTCAGGGAATTTCTGACTTGGTCTGGTGATTTGCCCACCACTAGCCTGTCATCTAGGTATGGAAAACAGTCACTTCCTGTCTTGAAGAAATGCCACCTCAGGTGCTAGGCATTTTGTAAATACCCTTGGTGCTGAAGAAAGGCTGAAGGGTAGGGTTGAGAACTGGTAATGACCTGATGGGAGCCTGAATCTGAGATATCTTCTGAAAGATTCCTTTATGGGATGTGGAAATAGGCATCTTTCAAATCCAGTGATGAGAGCTAGTCCCTTTTTGGATTGTTGCAGAATACAAATAAGAATTACCATTTTGAACTTAGTTTTTAAGTGCTTGTTTAAAGCTCTGAGATGCAATATTGGCCACCACACCCCACTTTTCTTTGCTGTTAGGAAGTACCTGGAGTAAAAATCTCTTCCTCTGAGGGTGATAGGAATAGGTTCCACTGCTCTGAGCTGTAGCAGCTTTTGAACCTCCACCTCTAGCAGTGCTGTTTCTGCTAGGGATGGAGAGAGGAAAACCCTGGACTTCTATGGAGGAAGAGTTTGAAGTCCAGAGACAGACCTTTGCCAACTACCTCCAACACCCACTTGTTTGAGGTGATGGTTAGCCAAATGTGGAGGAAGTGGGACAGTCTGCCTCTAACAGGGAGGGAGGAGGCGGCCTGCTTCTCAGGGGTTTTGCTTAGGCTGGGGCTGAGGTTGTGCCTGAGACCCTCACCTAGAGCTCCTGCTACCCCTACCCCTAGAATATCTCTGTTGAGGATACTACTGGTAGTGGGGCACAGCTATTGGCTGGAATAAAGGTCTGGTCATGAAGGACCAACCTCTGCCCCTCCCAATAGGGTCTGGTGGATGAAGAAGCTCCTTATTTGGCAGAGTTGCTTCTATAAGTAGCCTTATATTCATCTACCTTCTTCATATAAGCAACAGTGGATTCCCCAAAAAGAGAATTTCCTTCCAATGGCAAATCCAAAACCTTAGATTGAGTATCCTGGTGAGGTCTGTGGCCTAAGCCAAACCAACCTCTTCTGTGCCACTCGTTAGCCATCCATCTGGCTGCAATCATTAAAATCAGCAGCCATTTGGAATTGGTACTTAGCCACTCTAGCCCAAATCTGGCAGTTTCAGCCAGGTCATCTGATAAGGGTGATAGGGCTTTCATAGACGTTGCCAGTACCAACTGCCACAGGGATTTTGGATACTAGGCAGCATAGGCCTGGAAGTTATCTTGTCTCATGGCCAAGGAGGCTGACAAATAGCCTTTCTTTGTCATACTATCCAGTTTTCTGGAGTCCTTGTCCAGAGGGTGTGAGGACAGAGGGACTTTAGCCTTATCACAGGCTGCCTGTTGTATTACCTCTTGATGATCTAGATGGAAGAAGAGGAAAGAAAAAATTACTCACCTTAGTAATGTTGTTTCTTCTAATGGAGTCTTGCTATATTATGACAATTGCAGTTTGTCCCAGCCTTAGAACTGCTCGGAGGTGAAAGAGTTAACTCTCACGCCAGGCATGGAATCCTGAGCGAGCTTGGTTGTAAAAACTCTGTCTGGTGATATTCAAACCAAAACTGTCAGATCTTTATGAGCAAAACTCACTAAGGTTCTGTGTGGAAGCTGTAAACCTACATTAGCCAACTGGCTACTAAAATATTAACACATTTTCTGGTCCCAAAACCAAGACTCAAGTCACGGGACCCAGAAAATAAAATTAAATACAACACCCAAACACCCCAAAAGGAGGGTGAAAACACAAGGTGGGCATCATTAGGTGCCAACACTGCACTGCCCACCCACATCCCAAGAGCAGAGGTTCTGAGAGGGGCAGGCGGGGAGGTTATACATAGCAAGACTCCATTAGAAGAAACAACATTACTAAGGTGAGTAATTTTTCTTCAAACAACATGAAGTCTTGCTATATTATGACAATTGCAGACTACACAGCAGTACCTCCATGGAGGAGGGACAGAACCTACTTAGAAAATAGGCTCTGAAGCACAGCTGTGCCAAACCGAGCATCCCTCCTAGCCTGGATGTCCAGGGAGTAATGCTTGGTGAAAGTGTGTACTGTTTTCCAGGTAGCTGCTTGACATATCTCTAAGATAGGGATGGCCCTGGCTGCAGCTAGGAATGCAGCTGTACCTCTAGTAGAGTGAGCCCTCAGGCCTGAAGGGGGAACCTTACCCAGTTTTTGATAGCAAAATTGGATACAAGAGACAATCCACCTGGCAATGGATCTTTTAGTGGCAGGTTTCCCTTTCCCAACCTCACCATAAGTGAGGAACAGTTGGAGGGAGTCAAACCTGTGACCCTTGGTATGCTCTATGTAGTAACTAAGGGCTCTCTTTACATCTAAACTGTGCAACCTCCTCTCACCAGAGGAGGAATGGTCAGTGAAATACACTGGAAGAGATATAGATTGATTAAGGTGGAAATCTGAAACCACCTTAGGCAAGAACTTCCTGTTAGTCCTGAGCACTACCTTATCTCTGTGAAAGGAGATAAAATCAGGCTCCACTGACAAAGCTTGTAATTCACTTATGCGCCTGGCAGAAGTGATGGCTACTAGAAACACAGTTTTCCAAGTCAAGTACTTAAGCTCTGCTGAAGACAAAGGTTCAAAGGGGTTGCATCAGCTGAGCAATGCAAACATTAAGATCCCAGGCAGGAGCAGGGTCCCTGAATGGAGGGTTGTGTGAAGCAATCCCTTGAAAACTTGGAGAATACAGGGTGAGCAGAAAGAGAAGAGGTCTTTCCTGCTGAAATAAAAGCAGAAACAGCTGCCAAATGCACTTTCAGGGTAGCTGGCCTCAGCCCCAAAGTATTTAGATGGACCATAAAGTCCAAGACTGTGGGCAAATCAGCAGATTCTGGGGAAATATGCTTCCCAGAGCACCATATGGAAAACCTTTTCCATTTAGAATTATAAGTAGCCCTGGTGGAAGGCTTCCTAGAAGCTTTCAAGATTTCGAGTACGCCTTGAGAAAGGTGTAGGTCAGCAAACTAACCCTCAAGAGCCAGGCCTTGAGGTTGAGGGATTTGAGATTCGGATACCAAACTCTCCCCTGGGCACAGGTTAACAGATTGTGATTCCTGGGGAGACACAGGGGAAGATGGACTGCTAAGGACAGAAGGAGAGGATACCAGGGCTGTCTGGCCCAATCTGGAGCAATCAGAATCATCTTGCAAGGTTGAGATCTGATTTTGACTAGCACCTTGAACAAGAGAGGAAAGGGGGGAAAGGCATAGAGGAACTTCCCTTCCCTTCCCAATCAAGAAGGAAGGCATCCAGAGGGACTGAGCCCAACACTGGGGCCTGCAACAAAAAAGCAGAAGTTGGTGGTTGTCTGGGGCTACAAAAAGATCTATCTGAGGGGTGCCCCACCTGGCAAACCCTAGTACTAGGGGATCCAGTGACCATTCATGATGGCCCTGGGAAATCCTGCTGAGAGCATCTGCCAGGACATTATCCTTGCCTGGGAGGTGAACTGCTATGAGGGAGGTGTTCAGGGAATAAGCCAGAGACCACAACTTCATTGCCTCGGTGCACAAGGCCGAGGACCGAGTGCCCCCCTTGCTTGTTGATGTACCATATTGCAGTGGTGTTGTCTGTTCTGACCTGTACCACTTTGTTCTGAACAGATGCAGAAAAAACCTGAAGTGCTAGAAAAACAGCTCTGAGTTCCAACAGATTGATGTGGAGCAGAGATTCCTGAGTGGTCCACAATCCCTGGGTGGTGAGGTCGCCCATGTGAGCTCCCCATCCCAAGAGGGACGCATCTGTAGTAAGGGTCAAGGAGTGAGATTGAGGGATGAAAGGAACCCCCTGTCTCAGATTGCTCTGGTCCTGCCACCACTGCAGGGCCTGGACCAGGGTTCGAGTTACTGGGATCAATTTGGTTAGGGGATCTCTCCTTTGAGACCAGAAGGCTCTCAAATGGAACTGAATGTCCCTCATCTGAAATCTGGCTCCTTGCACTACAGCTGTGGAAGCAGCCATGTGCCCTAGGAGCTGTAGAAAGTGCCTTGCTGGCCGAGAGACCTGCAGAGTGAAGGAGGAGGCCAGAGCCACTAGGGTCTTTACCCTTTCTAGAGGAAGGAAAGCTCTGGCCTGCTTTGTGTCCAGTTCTGCGCCAATGAAGGTGAGTAGCTGAACAGGCTCTAGAACTGACTTTGGGAGATTGAGAAAAAAACCTAGAGATGTAAGCAGCTGCTGGGTAACCTGAAGGTGTGATTTGACTTGGTCTGGAGACTGACCCACTATGAGCCAGTCGTCCAGGTAAGGAAAGATGGCAATCTTTTGCCTTCTTAAGTGAGCAACTGCTACTGCCAGGCATTTTGTGAATACCCTTGGGGCAGAGGTAAGTCCGAAGGGCATTGCTCTGAACTGGTAATGGCCTGAGGGCAGTTCAAATCTGAGATACTTTCGGTGGGAGCTTCTGATGAGAACATGGAAGTAGGCATCCTTGAGGTCCAGGGACGCTAGCCAGTCCCCTGGCCTTAGGGAGGGTAAAATAATTCCCAGAGCCACCATTTTGAATTTTGGTTTTAAAAGGTGCTTGTTTAGATATCTTAGATTCAGGATGGGCCACCATTCTCCTGTCTTTTTTGGCATAAGGAAGTACCAGGAGTATAGTCCTTTGCCCTGGTGTAGGGGAGGAACCCTTTCCACAGCTCTGAGAGCCAGGAGGGTTGAGACTTCTGATTCCAAAGCGAGAGCCTCTAATGGATTTGCAGGTGGAAAAGAGCTGGTTCTCATCTTCGGAAATTTTTGAAGCTGAGAACCAGTCCTAGACTTACTACTTCCAGGACCCACTTGTCTGATGTTAAAGACTCCCAGTCCTGGATGAAGTAAGCCAGCCTGCCCCTACAAGTAATGGAGATTGGCCCTAGGCATCCCATCAGGGTGCCTGTTTGACAGGGGCTTTAGGGTGAGGGGTGGGAGCAGGCCGCTCATACCCCGCCTGCCTCTCCCTCTGAAGAACCCCTCTGGGTATAAGATGAAAAGGAGGCCTGGCTTGGTAAAAGGCCTGTGAAAGGCCTGCCCCTGCCCCTGGAAGGCTGCCTCTGAGGAGTGGCTTGCCTCCTCTTGGCCTGTGCACTCCTATAAGTGGTCCTATACTCATCCATTTTTCATGTAATTCTCTGTCTGCTCCCAAACAGAGAATTACCCACAACAGGAAAATCCATGGCCCTTAGCCTGGGTATCCTGTGACAGGCTCAATACCCACCTGAGCCAAGCCATTCTACGAAAAGCCACAGATGTGGCCATGACTCTTGAAGATACATCATTAGAGTCCACTGCAGCATGGAATTGCACCTTGGATGCCTCAATACCATCAGCAACCACCTGTTCCAGCTCCATGGCAAGCTGGCCCGAGACCTGTTTCGCTAAAGCCATAACAGTATCCCATCTGGTTTCTGGTATCTTGCAACATAGGCCATATAATTTGCTCGTCTGAGTCCCAAGGATGCTGCCATGTATTGTTTCTTTGCCATGGCATCAATCCTCCTGGAGTCCTTATCGGGGGTGTAAGCAAGGAATATTTGCCTTATCACAGGCTGCAGCCTGCACTACCCCAACATGGCTGCATTGTTGTGAAAGGAACTCCGTATCAGGGCCTGACAATGTGTACCTCTTGTCCATCTTTTCATCCACAGGAGGTAAAGAATTAGGAGCTTTTACAATTTTTATTGTCTGTTTCCTAAAGGATTTATGTAAAGGAATAGACAATCTCCTGGACTCTGGGATATCCATCATTTCCACATAGTCAGGCTGCTCCTGTTCATCCACAGCTTCTTCCAAAGGGAGCTGGAGGGTTTCAGCAACTTTTTTATAAAACAGAAAATGAGAAGGGGACTCAGAAAGCCTAGGGGGAGACACTCCTGAAGGTCTGTCTGGGGAGATGTCCGGTTCAATGTGCACATCCAGACTTTCAAAATCACATTCACACTCTTCATAATCCTTCTCCCCCTCCTCCGGTTCATAAAATTCCTCTATATCATATTCTTGAACCGGTGGAACCGACCGAACCGACCGTTTACCTGATAGTGGCGGTTCAGACGGAACCGGGGAAAGTGACTGGACAATTTGGATTGCTTTGGCTATCTCTGCAGCGGTTGCAGAAAGAAATTTTGGCTCCACACCTGCTGATTTTCTAGTCCTCTTTGCTGGAACTGGCTCCTCCGAGTCAGCTCTTCGTTTGCCCGAGGAAGTCTCGCCCTGGTCAGAGGGCACTCCCTCCGGTTCGGCTGGCACTGAACCGGGCTGGTCATCTGGGTTAGCAGACTTTTTGTCTCTGCTCCCTGAGCCTACCAACTCTCTTATCCAGGGTAGCTGCAGGGAAATTCTTGCAAATCTGGCAGTCTGCATTGAGGTGGTCAAACCCCAGACAATAAACACATGTGGTGTGTGGGTCAGCCTTGGCAAAGGCTTCCCCACAGACACTACAGTGCTGAAACCCAGTGGCCCGTTTTTCTTTGGGTTTCTCAGACATAATGCCAGCCTATCCAAAAACTTGCCTTTTCCGCAAATCGCCAGGCAAGACACCCTTTATCGTTCCCAACCGTGCATGGAGTCGGAAAAACATAATGAAATCCGTTTTTTTAGAACCGATAAGAACCGGAACCGCACTCTAAATGTAATTTAACAAGTTTTAATAACAACCTGATCGGTTCAAACCGAACCGATAACAATGTTGCAAGTTCACACAGAGAAAGAAAACCTATCTATTACTTACAATACCACAGACAGAGCTTGAACCGACCGGTTTATGTTAAAATAATATAATTGCGTTTAAAATAAACCGAATAACACTTTTAACCGAGAAATGAACTGAGCAGAAGGAGGAATCTCCGGAGCGACTGTTCAGTGAGGCGGAGTAAAGAATCTGACAGTTTCGGTTTGAATATCACCAGACAGAGTTTTTACAACCGAGCTCGCGCTCAGGATTCCATGCCTGGCATGGAAGTTAACTCTTTCACCTCCGGAGCAGTTCTAAGGCTGGGACAAACTGCAATTGTCATAATATAGCAAGACTTCATGTTGTTTGAATCAGCTCCTTCCCTATCCAGCTAGTATTTCTTGTCTATCCTCCTGTTAATGGAGGAATAGACTTAGAGGTCTGCAGAAGCTTTTAAAGCATCCTTCTTAAAAATTTGTAGACTGGCAGGAGGAGGGCCTTTGTGGGTTAAAACCTATCATATTCAAATATTGATCTCCTCCTCATCCTCCACTTGCTCTGTTGTGGCAATATCCGAGCATCTGCCATCTTCCTCACAAAAGAAAATGTGAGGAGAAGTCTTCTTACACCCTGGGAGGCGAACCAAAGAACTGCACTGGGGACACCTCTGGGGGGGATAGGTTCGTCCTCCTCATACGGCTCATCATCCTCCTCAAAATATTGTTGCTCTGGTAAAGACGGCAACACACACTGCCAGCCTGGGGACCCTGAGAAGGGGCAGGAGGCTGAGGGATGTTGTTTTGCAGGGCTTGAATAATCCTTAATGCCTGGGCTATCTCCTGAGCTGAAGGCATTGTAGGCAGCAGCACAGAAGTCCCTGGTTTAGCAGGAGTGAGTTCTTCTGCATGCTTAAGCTTCTTAGCTTTTTTGAGGGAACCAGGGAGTCAGCCGGTTCTTTGCCTCTTTTTGCCACTTTTTCACCCATATCAGGGGCAGGGGTAAGTACACCTGTGGGTTCAGCCACAACAGACTGGAGTGTCAGCTGGTCAGAGCTGGAGGGACCCCTAGTAAATGTTTTATTCAGCCTTTCAAGGCATTTTTCCACAGTTTTATCCGGGAAAGTTTTATAGACATCGCATTCTTGGTCGAGATATTCAAAACCCAGACAAGCTACACATAAGGTGTGCTTGTCTGCCTTAGCAAACACATCTCCATGTTACAAATGCACTCAACAGGTCGGGCCCTCTGCTCCCACAGTGCCAACCTCTGAGTGCAGTAATGTGAACAGGTACCAGACAGGGTAGCCCTCATGTCTGCTAGTGGGTCCAAATCACCTTTAGTCTCAAGTTCTGGTGGGATTTAAACTGTGAACCTTATGCTAGCATACCCAAATGTACAGCTTCAGATAATCTTCTCTTCGGGAGGAGGGTGCAAGATATCTTTTGCCTAAGGGCACCTAACCTATTATCCAAAATGAACCCTTTAAAACTGTATAAAAGACCTTAGGTATATTCTTACCTTTTCCCAGTTTAGTAACACCATCAAGCTCTTGAACAGTTTTTGTCAGTCTTAACCTCTATAGGTCACATGCAAAAGGAACTTGCAAACACCCAGGCAATCTTTCAAAATAATATATTTACTAAAATGGATAAAAGTATGAAAAACGTAACACAGAACAATATATCAAAGCGATACAATCACTTAAAAAGAAAGTAAAGAAACTACAGACAAACTCTATCAACATACAGTTAGACTTTTTCTAGCTAATGATTACCTCTATAGTGCTTATAGCTAGAACTTGTTTCTTAAGAGCCCAAAATGGTATGCCACAAAGATCAGACACAGAATAGTTTAAGCTATGTCTCTCCACACCCCTTCTGTGTCACCTTGCTCCTCCTTTTTGAATATACAAAAATATACAAACAGAATGTCCTATCAGGAGGTATTTTCAATACTGTGACTTCAGCAAAAATACATTTCCCAAATTATGACAGTCTTTAATCAAGCCTTTCCTCTTAGATCTTGAGCAGCTCCTGGTTTCCCAGGCACATCAAAGGATTTTATAACTTTTAGCACCATGGTGGTATAACAGGTTTTTCCTCTAAGACATCACAAAGGTTTATGAGCCCCATATCCTGGCAGCTGGGTTAGTTCTAATTAAGACAGGAAAACAGGAGACTAATAATTAAGTCTCTTAGTCCTTTAATTACCTACCAGTTTCAGGTTAATATATATCCTGTATCTTCTCTGAAACCTGGGGAGGGGGTACCCATAAGCACAGGCTATATTTTTATATTACAAATAGCATACAACAATTATAACCAGCTGGCCAAGCATCACAATCCTCCTCCCCAGACTGAATTTAGGGCTCTATCCTTGCATGGGATGAGCTACCCAAATCAGTTCACTCTTCATACAGATGCAACAGGCCATCAGCTGCCTGATTGGTTGCTTCATCCCTATGTAAGATCGTCATGTCATACCCTTGCAAGGCAAACTCCATATTAATAGTCTACCATTAGTTTTTCTCATTTGGGTCAGCCACACCAGGGGGTTGTGGTCCATCTGTACCTCAAAATGCTGCCCATTAAAGTATGGCTCTAATTTCTTTAGGGTCCACACTATGGCGAGACACTGTTTTTCCACAGTGGAGTAAGCCTGCTCCTTGGGAAATAACTTTTTACTCAGGGACACTACAGGGTGATCTTTCCCTTGGCTGGATGTCTGACTCAGTACTGCCCCAATACCCACGTCTGAGGCATCAGTCTAGACTATAAAGGGTCTGATATAGTCAGGACTTGTCAATACAGGAGAACTGCACAGTGCCTCCTTAAGTTTGGTAAAGGCATTTTCACAGGCTGGTTCCCAGGTAATTTTCTTAGGCATCTTTTTCTTTACCAGGTCAGATAGGGGAGCAGCCAGGGCACTTGTAATTGGGTACAGATTTCCTATACTACCCTGCTGTCCCTAGAAAATTCCTAACCTGCATCTGCATTTATAGTCTGTGCCATGCCTTGATCACCTCTATTTTTACTTGGTTAGGACGAAGCTGTCCCCGTCCTACAACATGCCCGAGGTATGCCACTTCAGCCATGGCCACTTGGCACTTTTCAACTTTGACGGTGAGCCCGGCCCTCTGTATCCTGCCCAGCACTTCCCTAAGGGGGGACAAGTGTTCCTCCCAGCTGGCACTAAAGATGGCAATGTCATCCAGGTATACCACAGCATACTCCTCAGCAAAATTTAACACCTGGTTCACCAAATTTTGGAAAGTGGCCAGGGTGTTTTTTATTCTGAAAGGCATTACTTTAAATTCAAATAAGCCTATTGGAGTGATGAAGGCCAGCCTCTCCTAGCTCTGTCCATTAACTCTACCTGCCAATACCTTTTGTCTGGTCAGTAGTAGTAAGGTAGGTAGCCCCTCCCAACTTGTCCAGGAGTTCATCCGTCCAGGGCATCGGGTGGGCGTCTGACTTTGTGACTGCATTCAGTCCATGATAGTCCACACAGAAATGAGTAGAGTCATCTGGCTTGGGCACAAGGACTATGATTGAGGCCCAGGGTCTGTGGGATCTCTGGATTACCCCTAAATCCAGCATTTCCTCCACCTCCCTCCTAATGTCCTTTTGGACAGCCTCTGACACCTGATATGCTGTCCGCCATATGGGTGTCTGTGTCCCTGTCTCTACATCGTGCATCACTAAGGGGGTTAGTCTAGGCTTGGTGCTAAACAGTGGGGCTAAGTCTGCTAAAACATCCCTAACTTCCTGGATCTTGTCTGGGGCCAGCTGGGGAGACAATTTAACTGCCTCCACAGAGGACTCCCACTGCTTTCTTCCAGCAAGTCCAGAAGGGGTCTCCTTCATCCGTCACCTCCCCAGGAAAACATACTGCAAACACCATGTCAGCCCTATTAGCACTTGACTTCATCATGTTGACATGGTACATTCTTTTTGTCTGTCTTCTGTCAGGTAACTCTATGATATAGTTCACATCATTTACCTTTCTAACTACTTTGTATGGTCTGGCGCACTCAGTCTGCAGCTTGTCTTTCCAGACTGGAATAAGGACCATGACTTCCTGACCCACCGTGTACAAGTAAGCTATAGCTCTGCAGTAGTACCACACTTTTTGTTTCTGTTGGGCAGCTGCCAGGTTGCTCTGGGCTGTCCCCATAAGTTCCTTCAGCCTTTCCCTAAACCTAAGGACATAATCCACTATGGGAGTTCCCTGGGTAGTGTGCTTGCCTTCCCACTCCTCCCAGATCAAGTCTAGGGGCCCACATTCCCACAGTCCATATAAGAGCTCGAAGGGAAAAATTCTGTTGATTCTTGGGCACCTCCTGTATGCAAACAACAGGTGGGGAAGGTATTTCTCCAGTGCCTCCCATGCTGTTCAGCAAATGCTTGGAATATTGACTGCAGGGTACTGTTAAATCTTTCCACAAGCCCATTGGCTTGTGGGTGTGATAATTGTGCACCTCTGCACCACCCCACACTTCTCCCAGAAACATTTCATCAGGTGCGACAAGAAAGAACCCCTCGATTGGTGATAACCTCCTGGAAACCCAACATGGGAGAAAATCCCAAGTAAGGCATCTGCCACTTTGTTTGTCCTCAGTGAGGATAGGGTGACTGCCTCTGGATGCCGGGTGGCATAATCCACCACAGTCAGGATGAACCTCTTCCCAGAGGAGCTGGGGGTATACAAAGGCCCAACAATATCCATTCTACTCGCTGGAATGGCTCCTCCATTATGGGCAATGGAATTAGGGTGGCTTGGGTTTTCTTACCTCCTTCCCTATTTCTGGGCACCAGTGACAAGACCTGCAATACCCTTCACCTGCTGGGTGAAGTTTGGCCAACAGAAATTCTGGGCCAACTGCTGTATACTGCATGTGACTCCCAGATGACCTGACAAGGTAATATCATGCAGTTTTGAGAAACTGCTCATGGTATCCCTGGGGAACGACAAGCTGCCTGCCTATCACCCCTTCCTCTGTCTTCACAGCCTGAGTATACATTAGTCCATTTTCCCAATGAACTTTATGTTTACCATCACCTTCCTGTGCTCCATCAGAGTCTGCCCAAGCCCTCAGCTTCTCTAGACTAGGGTCACTTTTCTGAGTGGCTACAAACTCCTTGCACATTCCCAAGGTATGGGAGAAGTCCCCTTCAGTCTCTAAACTAGGGTCCCTAGCACTAGAGTCAGGGCACTCAGAATCACTGTCGTCCCTAACCCTCTGACAATGGGTCACCCTCCTTCTTTGGAGTAACCCTCCATAGCTGTGTGGTTAACTGCTATTGGGGAAATTTCTACCCTCTTTGCATTAGTCTCCATATCAGGAGACACAGGCTGGGGAACCAGCCTCCTAGTGGTTTCCACAATGGCTTGTGGGGTCCAGGGAATGACAATTTTCCCTGCCACTTGGCTATGGGTAACTGCACACACCATCCCTGTTTGAGATTGTTGCCAAGGATGACATCAACTGCTAAAGTTTTGGCTACAGCCACCTGTTGCACAGTTCCCCTATTTCTCCCCAGTCTAGAGAAGACTAGCCAGTGGCAGTGTTTTCTCCTCACCAGTGAACTCTTGGACAGTTACAAATTTATTGGGTATAAGCTGACCAGGCTCTACCAGATCCCCCTTACCCAAAGTCAGGGATGCCCCTGTGTCCCTTAACCCTTGTGTCTGTACACCATTTCACCGTGACTGGGTGCATGTGTTCCCTTATGTTCACAGGCATGCTTCCAAGGACACACAAATAACCCTCTTCTTTCCTAGCCCCATTCTGCATATTGCTCATCCTTTTGGGACACTGTCTGGTAATATGCCCAGTTTCTTTACAAACCCAACATTTGTTTCTTTTCTCAGAGAACTCTTTTCTTTGAAATCTGGGGCTAACTGGTTTTGGTCGAGGCAGTGAGGGTTTTAGCTGCCCTGAAAGTGCACTTTACCTTTCTGCACTGCCACGCCCACCCCATTCGGCCTCAGAGCAGGTCTGTTCTTAGCATAGTGGTCCGAGAGTTCAGCAGCCTCTTGCACTGTTTTGGGATCTCGGTCCTCCAGCCAGGTTTTAGCTGTGCTGGGCATGCCCCAAAAAAAACATTCTAACAAAATAGTATTTTCAATTTTATCTACAGAGTTTGCTTCAATTCCTTCCCACCAACGCTTTAAACACTGACGTTGTTTCGTGGTTAGCTCCTCATAGCTCATGTCAGGGCTTCTCCTGAGCTTATGGAATTTAGCTATGTATGCTTCTGCACTTAAATCAAACCTTTTTAAAAGTGCAGTTTAAGTTTGCTGTAATCATTACTGTCCTCATTGTCCATTTGACCCAATGCATCCCAAGCTTTCCCAGTAAGTAGCGAGGATAGCTTGAAGCTCCAGGACCCTCTAGGAATTTAACCTGAATACAAACTTTTTCAAAGGAATTTAAAAAGGCATCCATATCCCCCCACCTCTTTAAATTCAGCTATCAGTTTGGAATTCAATTTGTAACCCAGTACTATAGTTCCAGTTATACCCAAGCCACTTACCTGCTCTGGTGCTGGTAGTTGGAGTCATAGCTTCTCCAGTTCATGTTGTCTCTGGTGCTCATGCTCCTCACGGTCAGCCTCCCATTGTTCCCGGTCAGCCTCTCACTGTTCTCACTCCCTCTTCTCCTCTGTGGCTCGCTGGCACTCATGCTCTTCACAGTCAGTTTCTCGCTGTTCTTGCTCCCTCTTCTCCTCTGTGGCTCACTTTTTTTGCTCTGCTCCTCTCTGTTCTCACTCCACTTCTCGCTGTTTGTGCTCAGCCTCCCTCTGGAACTCCAGCTCCATTCTGCACAACTCAATCTTCAGCCTGACTGCTTCTGGCTCCAGAATGCTGGTGACCTTACCCTGCTGCTGTGGCTCTTCACTTGCACTGGTCCTGCTGCCCTCCTCACTGGATCTGGACACTGCACTGGTTGCTAGCCCCTCCATGCCCAAGGTTTGGTCCTTTACAGTCACAGTCTGTGACTTGATGCTCTGGGCATCTGCTGCCATCAGGGCATCCACAAGGTTCTGCTTGGTGGCTCTCACCTGTACAGGACTCCTCTGTCCTTGCACAACTGCTTCAAGTAGTCTGCATTGTGCCCGCTGTAGTTGGAAGCCATCTTATTCCCTAACTATGGCTACTCTAACTTGCACTTTAGAAAAAAATAAAACAGGTAGGAACTTGACTGTAAACAAAATGATATAGTTCTGTTTCCTTCTTAAAATTAAATCACTGCCTTATTTTGCAAGAGAGCTGTATAGTATTAAGCTGACACACTGAACAGTTAAAGCTTGTTCCAAATTTATCCGCACCACTGCCAACCAAATCTGTCATAAATGCACTCAGCAGGTCAGGCCCTCTACTCCCACAGTGCTAACCTCTGAGCGCAGTAATGTGAACAGGTAATAGACAGGGTAACCCTCCTGTCTGCTTGTAGGTCTGAATCACCTTTAGTCTCAAGTTCTGGTGGGATTTAAACTGCGAACCTTATGCTAGCGTACCCAAATGTACAGGCTCAGACAATCTTCTCTTCAGGGGGGATGCAAGATATCTTTCACCTAAGGGCACCTAACCAGGTATCCAAAATGAACCCCTTAAAACTCTATAAAAGATCTTATAGAGGATAATGTATGGGCATTAGTTAACAACGATTCTGTATTCATTTCGAGAGGTTACCATGGCAACTGTAAACCTTTGAGAGCAAAGCTCCCAGAGTTTTACTGTTGCCTGGTAACCTCAAGAAGTGAATTAGTGATGTTAACTGATACCCATACACTGTCTTGTGTGGTGTACAGGCATCAGCTGAACATTTCTTGATCGTGGCTGTGATTACCTCACACTCATAGTGAGCACTGTGCTGTTGCTCATCCCCCCCCCGAACATGACAAGAAGAAGCCCCACTCAGTCTGCATTCTCCCACTGTCACATACTCAAGTTTTTAAATTAAATATGGTGCTACACACCTATCCTGAACATCAGGACTGTGTCCTTTCATCAGCGCTGCTGTCTTTTTTGAAAGAATCTCACTGCTGTGGCCTGTTTCCCCATGATCAAAATAGATCTGTCCTCCACACAGCTGTTTACATGGAACTGAGCATTGCCTAATTCGCATGCGCAAGGATGTTCCATGTTGTCGTACCATCGATATGACGTACTCAGGATGGTACAACAGCAATATTACATCACATCGATGGTACAACAGCTCTGTCTTTTCATGGAATTCAGTGAACAACAAAACTCTCCCATACATAATAGGTATATTCTTACCTTTTCCCAGTTTAATAACACCATCAAGCTCTTGAACAGTATTTGCCAGTCTTAACCCTCTATACGTCACGTGCAAAAAGGAACTTGCAAACACCCAGGCAGTCTTTCAAAATAACATATTTACTAAAAAGGATAAACAATATGAAAAATGTAAACACAGAACAATATATCAAAGAGCATACAATCACTTAAAAG
The DNA here is from genome assembly GCA_016271365.2 of Neoceratodus forsteri. NCBI lineage: Eukaryota > Metazoa > Chordata > Ceratodontiformes > Ceratodontidae > Neoceratodus > Neoceratodus forsteri. The sequence continues at coordinate 430,272,791 of CM028138.1, forward strand.
AAAAGTAAAGAAAACTACAGACAAACTCCTACCAACATACAGTTAGACTTTTTCTAGCTAATATATTATCTCTATAGTGCTTATAGTTACATTTTGTTTCTTAAGAGCCCAAAATGGTATGTCACAAAGATCAGACAAGGAATAGTTTAAACTGTGTCTCTCCACACGCCTTCTGTGTCATCTAGGTCCTCCTTTTGAATATAAGAAATATACAAACAGGATGTCCTATTAGGAGGTATTTTAAATACTGTGACTTCAGCAAAAATAATTTCCTAAATTATGACAGTCTTTAATCAAACCTTTCCTCTTGATCTTGAGCAGTTCCTGGTTTCCCAGGCACATCAAAGGATTTTATAACTTTTAGCACTATGGTGGTATAACATGTTTTTCCTCTAAGACATCATAAAAGTTTATGAGCCCTATATCCTGGCAGCTAGGTTAGTTCTAATTAAGACAGGAAAACAGGAGACCCTTAATTAAGTCTCCTTGGTCCTTTAATTACCTCCTGGTTTCAGGTTAATATATCCTGTATCGTCTCTGAAACCTGGGGGCCACCCATAAGCACAGGCTATATTTTTATATTAAAAATAGCATACAATAATTATAACCAGCTGGCCAAGCATCACACTCCACACTTTAAACAATTTTTAAAACCGGGCTCTCCGGTTCTCTTTTTAGGTTTCTCTGCCATGGTGAAGCCAAAGTAGAAAAAAAAAACAACCGCTAATAAAGAAAGACTGCTGCGGTTATTTTATCAAATACTTTTTTTTTTTTTTGCAGTCGGTTCTGGAACCGATAGGAACTAGAGGTACCGAACCAGGAGATGTGAAAATGAACCGGTTCAGCGGTTCTGTAACCAAGAAAAAGCGGTTACAAATACAATTTGAAAAACAGTTAATATACACAAAAATAAAGGTTCTTTAGTCAGGGAACCCCAAAGTAACTTAAAACTAACTCAGTTCCCACATGGTTATCGCGAACTGTGAGGAACCGAGAAAACAACTATTTTTAAATAATAAACAAGGTCTATACTGACAATAAGTAGAGGCAGTAAAAGAAATGAAGTATACTTATGTTTTTTTTATTTTTTATTTTTCTTCACACGAAAGAGGATGGCAGGAATTCCAAACGACCAGACTTTCAGACGGAGGGAAAAATCTGAAGAGGTAAGAACACTACAGTTGGTAGAGGCAGTATTTGAAAAATGCTCATGTGCAAAGAATTCTACTCATTTGCATGTGTTCCATCTCTCCGGGCAGTCCAACCCTCCAGACTTACTGCATAAAGTTATGAATATCCTGAGCATTACTGGGGTTAGAAATAGGTGTTATTTTAAATCAAGATCCATTAATCACGTGGCACAATCACCAAGGTTACATTTTAGTAGCCTTTCAACAAGGTATAATAGCATATAGTTAATTACAAAAAGAAACAAATATACTGTTAATAAATTGAAATAAAGGAATAAGTCCTTATTCTGGTTCTCCTCAAACTTATAATTAGAAAATTATATGAGGGAGCTGCAATCTGCGCTAACCCAAATTATTATTAGAGGAGAGGGAAACAGGAAAAAGGTATAGGAAAATGACACACCCCTGCAGCCTTACAGTGTGATTTATTCCAAGGCAATACAGATCAGCTGAAGGACCCCCTTGTAACTGAGACTGGATCCAAAAACATACAAGGCCATAGATTCTGCATTCAGGAAAGGCTCACCTAAAGGAAGATGAAGGAGACCAAGTATAATAAGTATAATATACAGACATGCAATGATAAACACTAAAAGAAAAAGAAGAGGAAGAGCATGTGACAATTCACAGCATACATCAATCAGGCATTTACTTTTTCAAAAAATGTTTTAAATCCCACTGTTCATGAAGACCTTTTGGTCTGACACTGCATAACTGGTAAATCCATCTGCTCTCTTTCTGAAGCGGAGTGTTACTCCTATTGCCTCCCAGCCTGGGAGGGGAGCCCCATTCCAAACCCATAAACTTTAAAGTATCTGGTTTAGATCCATGATGTAATGAAAAATGTGTACCTATAGGCGTGTCCTGATTATTATTAATAATAGCATGAAAATACTCCTGGATGCGTTATTCCAGTGGGCGTACAGTCTTGCCAACACAAATTAAGTTGCAGCTATACCACAGGGCATAAACAACATAGGCAGCATTGCATGTAATAAGTTCTCTGACATCAACCCTCAAATCTTGAAATCTGGGATGTTGAAAACATTTACTTGCAAATGCATACTTACAGATATTACATCTAGCACATTTGTAGAAAGCTTGAGGGTCTAGCAGGCAGCCAAGTGCTTCCTTCTTTCAGATATTTTTTCAGTCTACTATGTACTATTTTGTTTTTAATATTTTTGGCCCTATTAAAAGTTACCCTGTGTTGTGCTCCTATAGCCATGCTAACTTCATCATCACTCATAAAGTATAGGCCAACTACAATAGACAATATTGCCCACTCTGCCCACAATGTGATTGTACTTGGCCACAAATGTGCATGGCTGTTTGCTCTGTTGTTCAGAATGCCTATACTTTAACAAAGTGTCCCTAGGACTCAGTTGTACCTTATCTTTTGTCATCTGAAATAGGTCACAGTCATAGCCCCACTCCTTAAATCTGGTAATAGCTTCCTCAGCTTGTAATACAAACACTACAGTGGTGTTAGTTATGTCTCAACCTTAGCAGTTGTCTGAAAGAAATTGGGTTTTTTAAACTGGGGGGTGGGCACTAGTGGCATGCAGTATGGAATTTGTGGCCATGGGTTTATGGTAACACTGTGTCCGAATAGTTTGTTTATCAAACTCATTGACAGAACGTATAATATCTAAAAAGTTCAGACTGCTGCTATTAGCTGTGTAAGTAAACCTAAGAGTAAGTGGAATCTCTGGGTGTCTCCATGCCAAACACGTAGTATGTCATCAATAAAGCAGTACCAGTGCTTCATGTTGTGAATAAATGAGTTAGTGAGTTAATTAAAAATAAACATCTTTAGCCCAGCCCGGTGGCACTGACGGTTGAGGCACTGGACGCCACATCTCACGCCACTCTGGTGACCTGAGTTTGGGAACAAGCCTGGGGCATCAGGGATCAGCACGGGAGGACTGGGATCGAGCATCCACAGACTGCTCTCCTAGTCCTGGGGTAGGCTGGGGAACTTCACCATGCTTTTGTGGCCCCTGGGGATACACGGGGGCACTACCAGCATCGGTGACACTAGAGAGGGAGCGTGGCGGACATCAGCATGTTGTGCCTGGACATCACGGCATGTCCATGCTCCAGGTGCCAACAAAGTGGAAACTGGCTGGGCATGACTGTGCAGTCTTATGGCTACACTCTGAGTCACCCAGAGGACTTTAGAAGAGTCCTGTCGGGGACGGTCCAGGGCTGCCTGGCTGGTAGAGGCAGAGAGGAGCCCTCCAGCAGGATGGCATGACAACCGTCCCAGATCCTGCTGAGTGGAATTTGAGCCACCCAGCTCTCTGGGCAAGTGGAGCCAGTGGCTGGATGCCCCAATCTGGAGTGCCACAGTGGGGAGGAAAAAAGTAGTCATTATAAAAAAAATAAACCTCTTTTACCAATGTACCAAAAACAAGTTAGCGTAACTTGGTGCCATGGAGGAACCCATGGCAGTTCCACAAGTTTGCAAGTAAAAATCTCTCTCAAACTCAAAATAGTTATAGGTCAATAAATACTCTAAAGCCTGTAAAATAAACTCTTGGGAATATCAGCTGCTGCCAGACCCTGATGATGTTGTATGGACATGCACAGTGATTGCAGCAAAAGAACCTCGCAATGCTCTTGACAAAGTCCCTGTGATAGAGGAGAAACAACACTGGGCATTTTTTTTTGGGGGGTGGCCCTGTAATTCTCTTATCTATGCTTGAGAAGTTTGCCTATAACATGGAAGAATACATTAAAAATATTAGGTATAGCCAGCCAGCCAGCATAGCAGTAGCGCTACCACTTGCAATGCCAGAGACCCAGGATTGGGAGTGATCTCAGGTTGCTGGAGGGCCAGCCAGGGGGGAGGAGGATCGAGCACCCAACAGGCTACTCTCCTCCTCTGGGGAGGGTGCACTGCATGTCCTGCCACTTTACAGCCACCTGGGTGACCATGGGTGAAGGTGCAGCAGGATGGCAGGAATTTGGGTGGGAGGACGTCGGCTGGAATTCAGAGTGGCAGCACATCTCAATGTACTCCACCTCCTTGGATCCCCTTGAGTGTCAATGTCCAACAGGGCAGAACCAGAAAAGCAGGAAAAACCTTGCACCAGCCACCTGTAGATGGGACCTGGCTGTCCCGAGTCTCCATAACCGGGCTCCTTGGGGGACTGGGCAGACCGCCCAATGCACACTCATGAACTGGGGGAATAAGGGGGCCCTCCTTCCCTGCCCAAGAGCAAACCATGGCAGGATGGGGGTTGGTCCACCAGCACCTCTGAGGAGTTACTTGGAGGAGTTATGGAGCACACACAGCGTAGGGCTCCTGAAGAAAAAAGTCTGGTGGGGAGAGTAAGAGGGCATAAAGAGCAAATATGAAATACATATATATATATATATATATATATATACACATATATATATATATTGGGCATTACACTTCAGTGTATAAGGCTCCTTATTTGCTAATCTGGGGGAGGATTGTGAGGTTCTTTTGCTGTATTCGCACTGTATTTAACCTGACACAACAGCAGCCAGTGGGTGACCTCTATTTGTTTTCTTGTACATGTACAGTGACTCTGCATCAATGCCCACCAAGGTAAGGCCCCCATCCCAGGTCAGATTCTTAATTTTCTTTAGTGGATTAGTCAAGCCTTGTATTTATTGACTTTAAGTTTAACACACTAAACTGCAGGAAAAATCTATGAATTTTCCCAACTTTTGTGTAAGGGAATCTGTGCCTCAGACGATGGGCCTCTGGGTGGGTCCACTGTACTCTTGTGGATCTTGGGAAGTATGTAAAACCCCAGTATTGTAAGGTAGTCATTCCATATAAATTGGCACTCCTGTCTAAATCCACTCCAGGCTCAGGACCTCTGCTCCGACAGTGCCCAACCCTGAAGTGCAATTCATGAACAGAGTACAAACAGAGACACCCTTCTGTTTGTTTTGGGTCCAAGAAAACTACCAGTCTTGAGTCTTGGGGTCAATTATGAACCATTTTAGCCAGCACACTCAGATAACAGGTCCAAATATCACACTGTCTTTGGGGGTACAGCACAATGTTTGACCCAGCGGGCATACAACCAGTCTGGTTCACAACCCCTGCTGATTCAATTGAGATGCCGGTATTTTTCTTACCTTGCTGGATCTCTACACGGATCCTTGTTAGCATGGTTGCATATGGTGACACACTAAGCAATTTAACAGTTATGTCAGAATTACCAATACTGTTCCACCATTCACACTCAAAATGAGAAAATGTCTCGGCAGGTTTTAGGAAAAACAAAGTTTACTAAAATTAAAATGATAAATAAATACAGTACATAAAGCAGAATATATATATATAACACATATATATATATATATATATATACACACACACACATAATGATTACAGTCAGAAAGAAATGGACAATTGCAAAACAAAGTGCCTTATAACTGAAGTAACTATTTCTAACTCAGTTTCAGTTGACAAAGGTTCACACTTAAATTACCAGTCTTGGCAGAAGTGGTCTCTCTTGAGTCCAGGAATAGAGTGCCCCTTAGAAGTCCAGAACATAAAGTGTCTCAGTCCCTTCAGCCACTCTGGCAATATCAAAGTTAAAGTCCCACCCTCCTTGTGATGTCGCAGCACACAAGGTCACTCAGCCCTTTAATTAATTTGTAACATGACCAGTGTATAACCAAATGTTTCAGCTTACTGCCTGTTTGAAATCTGCAAAGATAGCAATATTTTAATTATAACAAGACAGTCTCTTCTTCCCATTATAGCATGTTTTTTTATGGCAGGTTACAATATCCCTTTGATCTCTCAAGAAAACAGTCTGAGAACCACCTCTCAACATCATGCTATTTTTGACATAGACTGACTAGGAAGCATTCTCCCTCCTGTCACATCGTAAAAAGACAACATTTTCACTTCAAAGCACCGACTCTCAGAACATGGCTTTTTTGATTTCCACACAGGTTTTGTTAGGCATGTTTAGTTTCTTTGAAGTTAGCTGCTTTCTTCCACTAAGAGAGAAGAAAAATTACTCACCTTAGTAATCTTGTTTCTTCTAAGGGAATCTTACTGTATTCTGACTTATGCAGTATGGTCTCGCCATAGGACTGTCCTGGAAACAAAATGGTTAATAGAACTTATGCAAATGATGGCATGCAAGGCTCGAGCATGTTTCAAACCACTGTCCCTAGTAAACAAACCTCTAGCCATCAGACTTTTACGAAGCATGCACTAAGCAATTTTCAACTAATGGAATGACAATAATAATAATAGCAACAACTATAGAACCCTCCTGAACCAGAAATGGCAGGAGAAACACATAGGAATTACCTTTCTTTCAGCTACTCCAAAACCTGACATCCTTGAAGACTCACGATGCCAAAAATAAAACAGTATAAACTCCCCAGGTTTGCAACAACTGGCATAGCTGTAATGCAGGGACCTTAGGTTTCAGCAGGAGGAAGGAGGGAGCTCAGAATACAGTAATATTCGCTTAAAAGAAACAAGATTACTAAGGTGAGTAATTTTTCTTCAAACCCCAGGAAATCTTACTGTATTCTGACTTATTCAGATTACCAAGCAGTGCCATTGGAGGGGCCTATAATCTATTTAGGAAACAGGATCTGCAGGACTGCTGTGCCAAACCTGGCATCACCTCTGGCCTGTACATCCAAACAATAATGTTTAGTGAATGTGTGGACTTTCTTCCAAGTGGCAGCTTTACAGATATACACCAGGGGAATATCTCTGGCAGCTGCTAGGGAAGCTGCAGTACCTCTAGTGGAGTGAGCTCTGAGGCCTGCAAGGGGTTCCTTATCTACTTTGCTATAGCAGAACTGGATACAGGTTACAATCCACCTGGCAATGGATCATCTTGTGGCAGGTTTTCCTTTTCCCACCTCTCCAAAGGTAAGGAAGAGCTGGGTTTGGTTCTGTCTGTGACACTTTGTGTGGTCAAGATAGTAGCTGACTGCCCTTTTTACATCAAGGCTGTGCAACCTACACTCACCTGAAGTGGAATGGTCTGTAAAAAATACTGGCAAGGTAATAGACTGGTTAAGATGAAAGTCTGATACCACCTTAGGTAAGAACATTCTGTTAGTTCTCAGGAGAACCTTGTCTCTATGAACTGCAATATAACCTGGTTCTGTGGATAATGCCTGAAGTTCACTGATCCTTCTGGCAGAGGTAATGGCAACCAGAAATACAGTTTTCCAAGTCACATATTTCAGATCTGCTGATGACATGGGCTCGAATGGGGGTTGCATGAGCTGAGCAATACAAATATTTAGATCCCACATGGAGGTTGGCTCCCTGTGGGGTGGATGTAAATGTAGCAGTACTTTAAAGAATTTTTTGAACACTGGCTTAGAGGCCAAGAAGGAGGAAGACGATTTACCTGGTGATAAATAAGCTGAAACAGCTGCTAAATGTACCCTCATAGTGGAAATAGTCAAGCCTGTGGAGTGCAAATGAGCCATATAATCTAAGAGGACAGAAATGTTTGCTTGAGAGTGACCCAGGCCTCTGTGCTGGCACCAAAAAGAAAACCTTTTCCATTTAGAGGCATATGTCTTTTTAGTGGAGGGTTTTCTGGAACCCCTCAGCATGTCCATAACCCCTTCTGAAAGGTGCAAATCTGCATACTCTAGGTCCAGAAAAGCCATGCTTTGAGTCTGAGAGATAGTAAGTTGGGCTACATGATTCTGCCTTGAGAGGTAGTCAATAGGTTGTACCTCCTGGGAAGACTGATTGGCTTGGCTACTGATACTGATAGGAGGATAGAGTACCAAGGCTGCCTGGCACAATCTGGAGTAATAAAAATCATTGAGGCTGGTTGAGTTTGTTCAATACTTTCAGCAGTGGGGAATGGAGGAAAGCATACAGGAATTTCCTGTCCAATCCAACACAAATGCATCCAGCAGGATTGTGCCCCTGTTGGAGGTCTGCAGCAATACTGTAGGAGTTGAAAAGTGCCTGGGGCTGCGAACAGGTCCACTTCTGAGGGCCCCACTTCCTGAAAATGGTCTCTAAGACCTGTCTGTTCAGTGACCATTCGTGATGATTCTAGTTTATCCTGCTGAGGGCATCCGCTAGACATTGTCCTTGCCGGGAGATGAACAGCTGAAAGAGACACCTTAGAGAGTATGCTAATATCCAGATTTTCATAGCTTCTGTGCAGAGAGGGGTTGACTTTGTGCCCCTTGCTTGTTTATATAGTACATGGTGGTTGTATTGTTTGTTCTGACCTGCACCACCTTGCCTACTACCTGAGTGGCAAAAGACTGAAGGGCCAGAAGAACTGCTCTGAGCTCTAATAGATTGATGTGCAGAGGGACTTCTGCTTCACTAAGTGCCATGAGTAGTGTGAGCCCCTAAATGTGCTCCCCAGTCTAGGAGGGAAGCATCTGTGGTAAGTATCAGAGAAGGGGACTGCTGAAGGAAGGGTACCCCTTGTCTGAGGTGTTCTCTTACCGGCCACCACTGCAGAGCTTGAATAAGAGTGACTAGGACTGGGACTAGTTTTGATAAAGAGTCTTTCTTTTGGGATCAGTACTCCCTTAGGTGAAACTGGATATCTCTCATCTGAAACTTTGCTCCTGAGATGGTTACAGTTGAGGCTGCCATGTGCCCTAACAGTTGCAGGAAATGCCTTGCTGGTCTGGGAACATGTGGTGAAAAAGACCTGGCTATTTGGATCAGGCTGTCTGCCCTGTCCTGAGAAAGATAGGCCATTCCTGTTCCTGTATTCAATTCTGCCCCTATTAACTTGAGTAACTGCACCAGTTCTAGGACAGACTTCTTCTGATTCATTAAGAACCCCAGGGAGGAGAGAGTGGTCTGAGTGACTGAAAGAGACTCTCTCACTTGTTGTTGTGACTGACCTACAATTAGCCAGTTGTCCAGATAGGGGAATATTGACACCCCTAGCTGCCTTAGGTTTGCCACCATGACAGCTACGCATTTTGTGAACACTCATGGAGCAGATGTTAATCCAAAAGGCATTGTTCTGAATTGATAATGGCCTGATGGCAACCTGAATCTGAGGTACTTTCTGTGAGACCTTCTGACTGGAATGTGAAAGTAAGCATCTTTCAGGTCCAGGGATGCTAGCCAGTATCCCTGCCTCAGAATGGGTAGTATGGTGAACAGAGTGACCATCCAGAATTTTGGTTTTGCTAGATGCTTGTTCAGGTATCTGAGGTCCAAACTGGGATGCCACTCCCCTGTTTTCTTTAATGTAAGGAAATACTTGGAGTACAGGCTCTGCCTCTTTGAATGGCAGGGACTGGCTCTACTGCCTGAAGCAGCAGCAGGGATGACACTTCCTTTTCCAGTAGGGTTGTTTCTGATGGGGAAGATGGGTTGAAAGCCCTTGATCTTAGTCTTGGTCTGGTTTTGAAGCTGAGGACCAAACTCCAGCCCACTGCTTCCAGGACCCACTTATCTGTGGTGATGCTTTTCCATTCCTGGAAGTAGTGGGCCAGTCTGCCCCCTACTGGTACTCGGGAGGCGACCCACACATTCTGCTCGGGGAGTCTGCTTTGATTGAGCTACTGGCTGGACAGTGGGGCTAGTGCAGCCAGTGCCCCTCCTGCACCTGTCCCTAAAGTATCCCCTAGGCTGATACTGGGGAAAAACCTTGAGGCTGAAAATAAGGCCTATAAGGAGCCCTGCCCCAGCCACTCCTCGAGTGGTGTCTCTGGAGGTTGGCAAATCTCTCCTTTACTGCTGCACTTTTGTAAGTAAATTTGTAATCATCCATTTTTTTCATATATGCCTCTGTTTGTTCTCCTAACAGAGACACAGGATCACAGGGGAAATCTAAGGCCTTGTTTTGTGTGTCCTGTGAGAGATTACTGGTTCTAAGCCATGCAAACCTTCTCAGAGACACTGCTGAAGCCATCTGCCTGAAAGTAGTGTCATTGGCATCCACTGCCATCCTAAATTGGGTCTTAAATGCTTTAATGCCTCTCTTAGCCGCTTCTTTCAGGTCAGCAGCCATTGGAAGGGGAAATGACTTGGCAATTTCTAATACGGTAGACCACACAGATGTTTGATATCTGGCTAAATATGCCATATAATAGGATGCCTGCCTAATGGCTAGGGAGGATCCTAAGTAAATCTTTGCTATTGAATCCATCCTCCTGGAATATTTTTCAAGAGGGTGGGAGGCCAGAAGGATGCCAGCTTTGTCACAAGCTGCAGTCTGTACTACACCTTCACGACTGAGGTGACCAAACAGGAATTCAGCCCCAGTCTTGTCCACCCGGTATTTTCTGTCCACTTTCTTATCAGTAGGAGGGACAGAAGTGGGATTTTCTAAAATTTTGATTGTCTGCCTCCTCAAAGATTTGTGTAAAGGGAGAAGCAGTCATTTTGATGGAGGGACATCCATCATTTCCTTATAATCTTCCTCCTCATCTTCTAGTGATTCCTGAGATGGGAGGTCGAGAGACTGGGCCACTTGTTTCATAAAAGCAAAGTATGAAGAAAATCTTCATTTCCTTATTAGGGAATCAGGTCTGTGGGATCAGGGGAGATGTCTGGTTCAATAGGCTCCTCAAAGTCATCGTCCCCATAATCCTCTCCTGTATCTTCACCAAGATCAGGATCCTCAAAATGTTAGCCACCTTGGTCTATTAAGCTGGGGATATGCAAACCGGAAGTTCATGGAACCAGCTATTTCTCAACCGGAACCGGAGACTGCAAGGACTGGATAATCCTGATAGCATTTGTGATCTCGTCAGCAGAAGGAACCGCTGTAGAAACCAGTTGTGGTTCCCGGTGCTTTTCTTTTCACTTTTTCTTAACTGCGATGGCTGGTTCAGCAGCCTTATCTGCGGTTCTTTTCTTTGTGGAACTATCGCCCCTGTCACAGGGCAGTCCCTCTGGTTCAGTGGACTGTTCAGAGGCCAGGTTAGCAGCCTTGTCAGTCATTTTTTCCCTTAGTCTCTTGAAACACCTTTCAAGGGTGGACTGAAGGGAAATTAGCACAGATTTCACAGTCTGCCTGAAGGTGGTCAGACCCCAGACAGAACAAACAAATTAAATGAGGATCAGCCTTTGCAAACAGTTCCCCGCACTCTGTGCAGTGCTGGAAACCTGTGGGTCCTGTTCTCTTTTTTGGTTTCTGTGACATAAGAAATTCAAACTGAGACCAATTAGACTTTTTTTTTTTGTCGGTTGTTACACCATAAAAGAAACCAGGTTGTTTAGAAGACAAATCTAGGAGTTACCCCAGTTGAAAAAAGGGACTCGCTAACCAGAAATTACTCTGGGAAACATTTTGAAACACAAACCGATTATACCAAGTCGAAAAAGAACAAATTAACTAAACAAATATGAGAACAAAGATAAGGGAACTGTCAGTTTCCCCTCAGTTAAAGAACCAGAGGAAAAATGACTACTCACCCCTAATAACTAAAATCTAAATAATTACTACTTGTATACCAAGGACATCAATAAGAATATCAATAAAAATAAATTTACTGAGGTAAAACCAAGAAAATAAACTTTCTTCAAGAGATGAAGGAGAGCTCTCTGAGACGCTCTTACTGAGGTGCGTTGAGTAAAGAATCTGACGGTTAGAGATTGTTTACTAGGGACAGTGGTTTGAAAACCAAGCTCGAGCCTAGTATTCCATCATTTTCCTAGGTTCTATTAACCATTTCGGTCGGGAAGTCCTATGGTGAGACCATACTGCATAAGTCAGAATACAGTAAGATTTCCTGGGGTTTGAACAGTACATTTTCAAAAATCTAGTGTCCTAGGATACCTTGTGCTGACTACCATGTTTCACAAGCAGAATTCAAAACATATATTTGTATCAAAATTATATACATGTAACTGGCAGATGGCGAGTCCCATCACACTCTCTTCAGTGATGTCCCCTGTGCTTTGAGCCAATAAGAGACATGATATAGTTCTCTCAAACATGCTTGTGGGGTTAACGTTCAAATGGCTATAATGCTCATTGTTATTCAGAAGGGACAATGCACTATGTCTGCAATGCTCCTCATTGAGAATGACAATGTTGCCCCCTTTATCTGTTGGTTTAACAACCACAGAATCACTGGACGCTAATTCCTCTAGTGAAAGACGTTTTTTCCTTGTTAAGTTTTTATATCTTAGGGCAACATTGTCATTAAACAACTCGGTAACTTGTTTACACACACGTTTTTCAAAGGACAAAACAGTACTACTATTCACATTAGGACAGAAAACAGAGCCTGGTCTGAATCTAATTTTCCTGAGCTTAGAAATGTGGCCCCTCGCTCTAAGAAGCACAGTGGCAATCTGTTCATGGGAGGACAACTGTTTCCAGGAAGTCAAATAATTTACATAATCAGTATTACATGCAAGAAGTGATTCTAAAGTAGCCACATCACTTGGGAAGGAAGAAAAAAAATACTCACCTTAGTAACTGTGTTTCTTCTAATGGAGTCTTGTTGTATTCTGACATTATGCAGTTAGCTCCATTACTTGAACTGCTCCGGAGAGGAAAGAGTTAACTCTATGCCAAAGCATGGAACGTTGAGCTCGAGTTTGGTTCAAACCTCTGTCTGCTGCACTTTGAAGTGTAACCATCAGATTCTTACAAACTAACATGCGGCAGTATAGTGCAGTGGTTTAAGGCTCTGAGCTGCAAATCTGGAGACCTGGGTTTGAATCCCACAGCCCCACTTGCATACTGTGTGACCCTGAGAAAGTCACTTAACTTCCCTGTGCTTCCTGGTTGCACCTGTAAATAAGCTTTCAGCTTAGTGTGTCTCACCTGGTTAAACAATAAAAAAAAAAATAAATACCCCCGCAATGTGGAAATTGTTAAATTTACTAGCCAAAAGGCAACCAACTATTTTGGATCCCCCAAAAGACTAAAGTCGAGAAATCCCAAACAAAAAACTGCCAAGTACACCTTGAGGTGCAACACTGTGCCTGCCAGACCACTTCCCAAAACAGGTTCTGATAGGGAGGGGTGAGGTTGAATACAGAGACTCCATTAGAAGAAATGCAATTACTAAGGTGAGTAATTTTTTCTTTGAGCAACATGAAGTCTTGCTGTATTCTGACATTATGCAGACTACCAAGCAGTACCTCCATGGAGGAGGGCACTGAACCTATTTTGGGAATAGGCTCTGCAGTACTGCTGTACCAAACCTAGCATCGATCCTAGCCTGGCTATTCAGAGACTAATGTTTGGTGAATGTACGGACTGTTTTCCAGGTGGCTGCTTTGCATATCTCTAAAAAGGATATATCTCTGGCAGCAGCCAGAGAAGCAGCTGTACCTCTAGTCGAATGAGCCCTCATGCCTGAGGGGGTACTTTGCCTAGCTTTTCATAGCAGAATTGTATACAAGAGACAATCCACCTGGCAATAGTTATCTTAGCAGCAGGTTTTATCCTTCCCACTTCACCATAAGTGAGGAACAACCGAAGGAGTCAAACCTAAGTGCCTTAGTATGCTCAATGTAGTAGCTTAGAGCCCTTTTAACATCCAAACTGTGTAATCTTCTCTCTCCTGAAGAAGAATGATCAGTGAAGAACACAGGAAGAGACATGGATTGGTTCAGATGAAAGTCCGAAACCACTTTGGATAAGAACCTCCTTTGGTTCTAAGGACCACCTTATCTCTATGGAATGAGATAAAATCAGGCTCCACTGACAGAGCCTGCAATTCACTGTATACGCCTGGCAGAGGTAATAGCTACCAGGAACGCTGTTTTCCAAGTCAAGTACTTAAGTTTTGCTAAGGCCAAAGGCTCAAATGGGGTTGTATAAGTTGGGTAATGCAAACATTAAGATCCCAAGCAGGGAGTAGGACCCCAAAGGGAGGATTGGAATGAAGCAATACTTTGAAGAACTTACAGAAAACAGGGTGAGATGCCAGTGAGGAGGGTTTTCCACTGACAGAAATGCAGAAACAGCTGACAAGTGTACTTTGAGGGTAGCTGGTCTGAAGCCTAAACCATTAAGATGAACCATGTAATCCAGAACTGTAGACAAGTCGGCAGTATCTGGGGATATGTGCTTATTGAAACACGAATGCTGAATCTTTTCCATTTGGAGTTATAAGTTTTCTGGTGGCAGATTTTTGAGAGGCTTTGAGAATGTCCAGAACCCCTTGAGACAGATGCAAATTTGCATATTCTAGCTCTTCAAGAGCCATGCCTTGAGATTGAGAGACCAAGGCTTGATACCAGATCCTCCCTGAGAGGAGGTTAACAGGTTGTGATTCCTGGGGAGAGATATGGGACGATGGACTGCTAGGACAGCAACAGGGATACCTAGGTTGTCTGGCCCAGTCTGGAGCAATCAGGATCACTTTGCAAGATTGTGACCTTATCTTGACCAGAACTTTGAATAACAGAGGAAAGGGTAGAAAGGCATACAGAAATTTCCTCCCAATCCAGAAGTAGAGCTCCAGGGGACTGAGCCCAAGACTGGGGTCTGCAACAAAAGAGAGGAAGTGGTGATTGCCTGGGGCTGCAAAGAGGTTCTATCTCTGAGTGCCCCACTGTGAAAATATGACCTTCAACACTAAGGGGTCCAGGGATCACTCATGATGGCCCTGAGATATCCTGCTCAAAGCATCTGCTAGCACATTGTCCTTCCCTGGAAGGTGGACTGCTACCATAGAAGTCTGTAGAGAATAAGTCTGGGACCATAATGTCATGGCTTCCGTGGCACAAGGCCATAGACAGAGTGCCTCCCTGCTTGATGATGTACCACATGGTGGTGGTGTTGTCTGTCCTGACCTGAACTTCAAGTCTTTATTTATTTAACCAGGCGTTCATCGTTGAGCAGAAGCTCATTTGCAAGATGGACCTGGGTGGAGCATGAACAATTGTATATACAGGTCAACACAGGTATTTACAAGGCAATACAGATAATACTCTTTACAGAGAGGAAGAAAAAGAAGTTCATATGTACATAGAATTATACAGATATTGTACAGATTACACGGTATTTACATACATAGAAGTGTCTATAGGAAGATAAAGCAAGTTATCTAAGGTTGCAGGAGGAAGTAACGGAAGAAAAAATTAAAAATAAAAATATACACCAGGTAGAGGTGAAGGCAGGGGGGAAGAGAGGGAGGGAAGTAGGGGGAGAAAGGCTAGGAGGTCACGGTGCACGGAAAGGAGTTGGTAAAGCTAGAAGTAGAGAAGGTGGATGGAGAAAAGGAGTATGTGTGAGCCCCGGGATTGAATGCTATAAAGTACGGGGCATGGTAGGATGTCACAACCCAGGGTAGTGAGCTCCTATCCGAGGTTGGGAAAGGAAGAATAAGGGGATGGATGGGCCTAGTGTTGATAAGACAGGGGGATAAGAGAGAGAACAATTAGGCTGGTGAGGAGCAAGCTGGGGGGTCAGTACTTAAAATTGGGTCTAGGCATGGCTATATACCAGTACTGGGTCTGAGTGGGTGAAGCAGTTACATACTTCTCTGATTGTATGGAAATAAAGCATCTTGAAAGCATTTATACCGATTAGAGTGCTTAATTTGAGGGTTTTTTGTAGATCGTTCCATAAGGTAGGTAGCACGAAGCTTATGGCTGCCCTGCCGAAGCGGGATTTTGCTTTGGGTACTTTAAGTGTAATAGCTGAGTAACTTCTTAACGTCTGATTTCCTAATTATACTCAGGGAAGACAGCAGGAGATATAATAGGGCAGCTTATTAGAGATGGCTCTATAGGTCCAGAGAGCAGCGCTTTCTGTGCGCCTGAACTTAGTGATGTCCATCCCACTGCCGGATATAGGGTGCAGTGATGGTGTCGAAGGGAGTCCCGTTATAAACCTCTGTGCTCAATGGTAGAGTGTGTCCAGTTTAGCCATGTAAGAGTTGGGGCATTGGCTGTAGAGGAAGTCAGCGTAATCAACCAATGATAGGAAATGGATTGGACCAGTTGTTTCTGGCATCTCTGGTGAGAAATTGGCTGATTCTAAAACAGTCCAAGCCTTTGTCAAGTCGCTTTTAGCAAGTCCTCGATATGTTCAATGAAGGAGAGTCTTTGGTCTATCCAAACTCCCAGATACTTGAATTTTGTAACAAATTCTAGTTTTCACCTAGAACTGTGGTAATTTGGGAACTGTCCCACTGGACACAGGGTTAGCTGCACGGATTAAAGGAGAGAGGACCATCGCTTAGTTTTTTGGCATTAAGGAGTAGCTTTTTTGGAGGAGTTGGTTTTGCAAAGGTTGAATTTGACTGTAGGTCATTGCAGGCAGCTTCAGGTGTTGGGCGTACTCACGAGAGAACTGTATCATCTGCAAACAGATGGATGTTGGCTTCTTTATACAGTAGTCGATGTTATTAATGTAGATTGCAAAAGTAAGGGCCCTAATATAGAACCTTGAGGTACCTCTTTGCAGAGTTTTTAGGGGACAGGCCTCCTTCGCTTTAACTTGTTGAAGGCGCCCTGTAAGATAGTCAGTGAACCAACGTAGAGAGGAGGGTCCACACCTATGGTTTGAAGGGCGGAGAGGAGGAGTATGGTCGACGGTGTCGAAAGCCTTGCTTAGATCAAGGAAAACAGCACAAATAAAGTTTTTCTCAAGATTACGCTGCCAGTCGTTAGTAACTTTGGCGGGGCTGAGATAGTGCTATGTTTAGCTCTGAATCTGGACTGCATAGGATTTAGCAGTTCCTAGACTCAAGGTGAGTCCTCAGCTGTGCATTTACAATTTTCTCTAGGAGCTTGGACAGGACCGAAGGAGGGAATTGGCCTGTAGTTATTGAGATCGCCACGTCACCTGATTTGAACAGTGGTATGACATGTGCTGTCTTCATATAGGTGGTAAGGTGCCTGAGACAGGGATAAGTTAAAAGGTGGGTGACGGGTATCGCTAGTACGTGTAGGCAATTTTAGGAAGTAAGGGTCAAGGGAGTCGCCCCAGCACTTTTTTAGTATCCAACTGAAGCAAGAGGTCCTCTACCTCTTTCAGTGTGGCAGGTTGAAGTGAGAAAGGCGAAGCTATCAGAGTTTCAGGCAGTTGGCTGGCAGTCTGGGAGTGAAGTATGTTTGCAGGGAGTTATCAAATGCCATGCCTGCAGTAGCAAAGTGGTTATTGAACGCGCAAGTATATCCATCTTTTCGGGTTATAGTCAAGTTGCCAGAGGTAATCTTGGTCGGGAGTGAATTTCCTGGGAGTGGCCTAGCAGATCACTGATTGTGTTCCAGAGCTTGATTGGGCTCTTGTGGCAGAGTCGAGTTCGGATTTGGAGAAGGTGGTCTTCGATTCTCTGATTGTTTTGGTACATAATTTGAGTCTCCTGAACTGGTTCCAATCCTCTGCAGTGTTCAGTCTACGTGCTTTTTTCCAGAGCTTATCTTTCTAGAAGCAAGGACTTGATCTGAGGGTGAACCATTTACAGGTTTTGTTCCTAGTTCGAACTTTAATAAGGGAGCATACTTATTAAGGGCCCTTGATAGAATGTTGTGGAAGATATTGTAAGCTGACGAATCGTTTTGGCCAGGTAGAAATCTTGCCACCAGGCGAGTACTTAAGCTCATTTAGGTAGGCATGTTCATTGAAGTTGCTCTGGATCTCTCTCTCATAGAGAACTTGCTGATGGGTGCTGGGTTGTTGGTGGATCTTACTCTGCAATAAACAATGGTCGCTGGCGCCTGAGAAGAAGACATCAGCGTGGGAGAAGAGATGAGGTTTGCTCACCATTAGCACATCCAAAAGTGTACTTTACTGGGGTTCTTCACGCTTTGGGCGTGTTGGTTCAGTAATGTTACGTCAGCCCATGTTCATCACAGAAGGATGCAAAGGGGCAGCTGTGTTAGAGAGCCAGTCAAAGTTGGAGGTCTCCTAAAATAATAGTTTCTGGCAGCCCTGTCCCAACTTGTCATTTAGATATGACACAAGCTGTAGGCCAGCAGACGGTGGTCTGTAGCATCCTATTACGCAGAGTGCAGTAGTCTGTGTAATTTTCACTTTGAGAATTAGGCATTCAATTGGCATGACAGATGCCGAGGATAAGGAGGCAGAAAATTTGTCTTTAACGTAGATAGCTACCTCCTCCTCCTCTGGCATGCCTATCAGCTCTGAACAAGGCATAGTTGGGAATAAAAGACAAAGAACCTCTGTGCGTAAACACTGAGGCAAGGGTTACCCCAAAGGGCATTTGGCTGGGAAGCCAAGTTTCAAGAAAATACAAAATCACACATGCCCCCACAATGCAAAGCATCATGGGCTGTATATGCAAATCACCACAGAATGTTATGCTGGTCCAACTTAAGCAGAATTGCATGGTGCCGAAAGGCCTCTCCACAGTTTGCAAAGGGTGCTAACAGAAGACATAGACACGTGTTTCATCCACCAGGACTCATCAGTATGCCTCATCTGTTTGACACCCCAGTGAAATGGACCAGCTACCCCTAAGGCAGTGTGCCTGGATATATCGTGGTGAACCCATTAAAATAAAAAAACATTTAAAAGACAAAGAACCTCTGTGCGTAAACACTGAGGCAAGGGTTACCCCAAAGGGCATTTGGCTGGGAAGCCAAGTTTCAAGAAAATACAAAATCACACATGCCCCCACAATGCAAAGCATCATGGGCTGCATATGCAAATCACCACAGAATGTTATGCTGGTCCAACTTTAAGCAGAATTGCATGGTGCCGAAAGGCCTCTCACACAGTTTGCAAAGGGTGCTAACAGAAGACATAGACACGTGTTTTCGTCCTACCAGGACTCATCAGTATGCCTCGCCTGTTTGACACCCCAGTGAAATGGACCAGCTACCCCAAGGCAGTGTGCCTGGATATATCGTGGTGAACCCATTAAAATAAAAACCATTTAAAGACAAAGAACCTCTGTAGCGTAAACACTGAGGCAAGGGTTACCCTAAAGGGCATTTGGCTGGGAAGCCAAGTTTCAAGAAAATACAAAATCACATGCCCCCACAATGCAAAGCATCATGGGCTGCATATGCAAATCACACAGAATGTTATGCTGGTCCAACTTTAAGCAGAATTGCATGAGGCCGAAAGGTCCCACACAGTTTGCAAAGGGTGCTAACAGAAGACATAGACACGTGTTTCTGGCCCTACCAGGATAGTTGGGAATGTTTACTTCTCTATCAGTGGTGCTGGGCCTAAGCCAAGTTTCGGAAATCACAAGTATGTCAGGAGAGGTATGATTTACCCAGGTTTGTATTAAGGTTATCTTTTAAGGAGGCTACATACGTTAATATGCAAGAAGCTTATTCCTTGTTCTGTACTGAGTCTGAGAAGACTTGTAGAGCCAGGTACACTGCCCTGAGCTCCAGAAGACTGATGTGCAGAAGAGACTCCTGAGGGGACCGCACTCCTGAGCTGTGAGGACTCTCAGGTGAGCTCCCCACCCAGGAGAGAAGCATCTATGGTTAGAACCACAGAATGAGACTGAGTGATAAATGGGACCCCTTGCTTGAGGTTGTCCTGATCCAACCACCATTGGAGAGCCTGGATCAGAGTCTGAGTTACTGGAATTAGTTTGGTTAGAGGATATTTTTTCTGAGACCAAAAAGCCCTCAGATGGAACTGGATGTCCTCATCTGAAATCTGGCCCTTGACCACTGCTGTGAAGCTGCCATGTGGCCCAGGAGTTGAAGAAAATGCCTTGTTGGTCGAGACACCAGAAGGTGCAAAGAAGAAGCTTGCTTTATAAGAGCCATTACCCTTACCAGAGGGAAAAAGGCTCTTGTTTTGATAGTATCCAACTCTACCCTAATGAAGGCCAAGAGTTGCACTGGTTCGAGAACTGATTCTGGAAGATTGAGGAGGAATCCTAGAGAACTGAGCACTTGCTGGGTCACTTGCAGGTTTAACTTGACTTGGTCTGGAGACTGCCCCACAATGAGCCAGTCATCCAGGTATGGGAATATGGAAATGTTTTGTCTCCTTAGAAAGGCCACTACTACTGCCAGGCATTTTGTGAACACCCTTGGTGCTGATGTTAGGCCAAAGGGCATTGCTCTGAACTGATAATGGCCTGAAGGCAGTTTGAACCTGAGGTACATTTTGTGGGAACACCTGATGGGAATGTGAAAACAGGCATCCTAGAGGGCCAGGGTGGCTAGCCAATCCTCTGGCCTTAAAGAGGGAAACAATTATTCTCAGAGTCACCATTTTGAAATTTGTCTTTACTAGGTGCTTGTTTAAGTATCTTAAATCTAGGATAGGCCACCACTTCCCTGTCTTTTTCTGGGTAAAGAAGTATCTGGAATACAGACCTTTGCCCCTGTGAGATGTAAGAGCTTTCTCTATGGCTCTGAGAGCCAGTAGAGATGAAACCTCTGCCTCTAAGGCAATGGTTATGGAGATGTTTGTAGGTGGAAAAGACCTGACCCTCAGCTTTGGAAATTTTCTGAAGCTGAGGGCCAGTCCCTGGCTTACTACTTCCAGGACCCATTTGTCTGAGGTAACAGACTTCCAGGCCTGGAAGTAGCAAGCCAGCCTGCCTCCTACAGGAATTGGGGAGTTGACCCGGGCTGATACATCAGGGTGTCTGCTTGGCAGGAGCCTTAGACTGAGAAGAAGATGCAGCCCTGATCATCCCCCTTCCGCTTCTCCCTCTGAAGAACACCCTCTGAGGAAAAGGAGACGAGGCCTGTGCCTGGTAGAAAGGCCTGTGAAAAGGCCTGCCCCTGCCCCTAGATTGCTGCTTTTGAGGAGTTGTCTGCCTTTGCTTGGCCTGTGCACTCCAGTAGGTGGTCCTGTACTCATCCATTTTCTTCATATAATTCTCTGTCTGCTCCCCAAACAGAGAATTCTCCATGACAGGGAAATCCATGGCCTTAGCCTGGGTGTCCTGTGATAGGCTAATACATCTAAGCCAAGCCAGCCTCTGAAGAGCCACAGATGTAGCCATGACTCGTGATGACACATCATTGGAGTCCACAGCAGCATGAAACTAGATTTTTGATGCCTCAGTCACATCAGCAGCCACCTCCTCCAGCTCCTTGGCAAGCTGGGAGGACGCCTGTTTAGCCAATTTCAGAACAGTATCCCATCTGGACTTCTGGTATCTGGCTGTGTAGGCCATATAGTTAGCCTGTCTGAGTCCCAAGGAAGATACCATGTACTGTGTTTTAGCCATGGCATCCAACTTCCTGGAGACTTTATTTGGGGTGTGTGAAGCCAAGGGTATGTTAACCTTATCACAGGCTGCAGCCTGCACAACCCCAACAAGGCTGCATTGCTGGTACAAGTACTCTGTACCTGGGCCTGACAATATATACCTCTTGTCCATTCGTCTGTCCACAGGAGGTAAAGAATTTGGAGTTTTAAGTAACTTTTGTGTCTGTTTCCCAAAGGATTTGTGAAGGGAAATAGACAATCTCCTGGTCTCTGGGATGTCCATAATCTCCACATAGTCAGGCTCCTTTTGTTCCTCGACAGCTTCATCTAGTGGGAGCTGGAGTTTCTGCCACTTTTCTGTAGAACATAAAGTGGGATGGGGACTCAGAAAGCCTAGGAGGGGAAACACCAGAAGGTCTGTCTGGGGAGACATCCAGTTCTATGGGCTCATTCAGACCTTCTACACCATCATCATCATCATCGTAATCTTCATCCCTCCAGATCCGTTCATAATAGTCTTCTGGAGAGTAGTCTGAATCGGAGGAACCACCCAAACCGAACACCTACCGGGAGGCGTTGGATCAGCCGGAACCGAACGGAGCGATTCAACTATACTAATCCCCCTGGCAATTTCCTCAGCGGTTGGACGATGCGGTTCTGGATCCGAAACAGACGATTTTTCTTTTCTTTTTCTTTTTGCCAGAACCGAACCCTCAGGATCAGCTCTCCTTTTGCCCAAGGCAGTTTCACCCAGGTCAGTGGGCACTCCCTCACGTTTGGCTGGAACCAAACTAGGCTGACCATCCGGGTCAGCGGACTTCTCAGCCTCCTTTCTCTAAGCCTACCCAATCTTTTATCCAGGGTGGCCTTTAGGAACATTTTTACATATCTGGCAGTCTGAATCAAGGTGGTCAAAACCCACACTGTAAACACAGGTGGTGTGAAGATCAGCCTTAGCAAAGGCCTCCCACACTCACTGCAATGTTGAAACCCAGTGGGCCCAGTTTTCTTTGGGTTTCTGGACAAAGCCATCCTACAAACTTACCCTTTACTCAGCAAAAGCCAGGCAAGACCCCTTTATCATTTCCGAATCGTGTCATGGCTTATTTGAAAAACATTAAAATACGGGTTTTTAGAGCTATATAGGACCGGTACCTCACACTAAATTTAGAAAACCAAAATACTTATGAAAGAAGTACAGACAGTTGGTTCACGAACCAATTGAAATACAGGTTTTACAATTTCCACAGAAATAGCACTATTCCACTACCTAAAATACTTACTGTACCGCAGACAGGATCTGCAATCAAATAAAAGAAATAGCGGTTTAAAAAGTCGCTTTTTTATTGTACCAAACCAAGAGCGAAGGAGAGATCTCCAGAGCGACTGTTCAGTTAGGCAGAGTAAAGAATCTGACGGTTACACTTCAAAGTGCAGCAGACAGAGGTTTGAACCAAGCTCGAGCTCAACATTCTATGCTTTGGTACAGAGTTAACTCTTTCCTCTCCAGAGCAGTTCAAGTGCTAGGGCTAACTCCATAATGTCAGAATACAGCAAGTCTTCATGGTGTTTGGAATATCACTGTCAATATTAATATCCTCAGTCAAACTTTGGTTATTTGATACTTCACATTCCACATTTATCTGAGGCAAAATGTCAAAAGCAGGATTCAGAGCAGAGTTCAAAACAGTACAAATTCTGGTACCCTCCAGGGCTTGGATAAGATAGTCAAGTCCCTCATTTGGTGTTGTTTCTTCTGCCAGTGAAAACCCCATATTGGTTTTTGGATCCAATCTTGGTTACAAGGGGGTCCTTCAGTTGATTTACATTGCCTTGGAATAAATCACACTGTAAGGCTGCAGGGGTTCACCACTTTCCTATACTTCTTTTCTCTTTCCCTCTCCTCTAATAATAATTTGGGTTAGCACAGATTGAAGTTCCCTCATATAATTATCTAATTATAAGTTTGAGGCGAACCAGGATAAGGACTTTTTCCTTTATTTCAATTTATTATCAGTATATTTGTTTCTTTTTGTGATTAACTATATGCTATTATACCTTGTTGATTAATTGATCTTGTTCTGTACTATTCCCACCCTGAAGAAGACTCGTTTGGAGTCGAAGTGCTGGGGTCTGCAGTATAGCAGCATCCTTCATGCTGAAAGCCTTTGATGTGTACCTGCAAATAAAGAGGTGAATTACAACCATTTGGTGGAATCTCTTATGCAAGGCCTGTGCTACTAATTCTTGACTGAACTTCTTTGAAACTGACAAGGCCTCATTTCCTGGGAACTGAAAAGGAACCTCTGGGAAATGAGAAAACAAATCCCAAAATAACATTAACTTCAACAAAAATGTTACCAGAGGCAAAGAAATAAACAAAATAGCGAATTAACACTTTCTGACAGAAATAAACAAACTTGTACCTAGTTGCTGGAATGGTGAAAATTAATCTGACTGTTGAATGGAACACAGTCCACCTAGAGGCAGCAGTTTGAATTTAACATTCTAGTTCCATTATTTGCATACATTTCACATTACATCACTACAGCTCTGGGACAGTCAGAGATTCTGGGCTGACTGCATATGTCTGATCATGCTGGGAGATTTATGTGGTTTGAAAGCCTTTTCCGGTACTTCAGTGAAAGGAGGAGGGACACAAAGTAGGCATAGTAAAGATAAAGGGAGGGGTGGGTGGGGTAGTAAAGAGAAAGCAGAAGTGTTGAATGACCACTTGTGCTCTGTCTTTACTAAGGAAAAGAATTGACCAGTGCTGCAAAGGAAGATGATGGGAGGGAAGAGGAGATGGGGACATGGTTGATGACAGGATAACAGAAGACAGGGTTAGGAAAGGGATCCTGTCTCTGAAGGTAAACAAATCTCCAGGACCAGACAGCATGCACCCAAAGGTGATGAGGGAGATGGCGGTGGAACTGGTGAGTCTCCTTGCAGATCTATTCAATAGATCATTAGACACGGGGAGGTGGAGGACCACAAATGTGGTACCACTGCACAAGAGTAGGCCTAGTGATGACCCTGGGAAATATAGGCTGGTCAGCCTGACCTTCATTATCTGTAAGCTGATCGAGGTCATAATGAAGGAAAGGCTGATTGGGTTCCTTGAGGTAAATGGGCTTCAGAACAAGAGAAAGCATAGGTTCATACCAGGGAAATCTTGTCAAACAAACCAGATCAGCTTCTTTATTGAATTTTGTTGACCAGATAGGCCCACTGAGACTAGAAGTCTCTTTTTCAGGGTGACCCATGGAGGGGTGGGATACAGATGGTAACCAACTGAAATTGAACTGGATTAAGTTGTTGGTGGTACTTTTTAGTGAATGGGAAATTTGGCCAGAACACCAAAAGGAAAATATCCTGCTCACCTGTGGGGAATTGCTGACCATCTCAGGATGGCCACCTGTGTGGGATGTCGGAGAGTATGGATGTATCAGAGGCAGAAGAGCAGGCCTCCTTCCCTGCCCTTTAACGCAAGAGGTCTCTGAGAACAAAACAGAATTTTTAAACCTGAAAGATGAAGACATCGGGAATGAAAAATTTGTGTCAACAGAAGACTTAAGTATGGCGGTGGAAAGCGCTGTTGCAGAAAATGCCCCAGAGGAACAAGCTAAGATAAGTGAATTGGTTGCAGTAAATGTTGAGCTGTCTCAAGAAATAATGTTATAAACGTTAGTAGAGGAGGAAAGAAGGCATGAATTGTGCAAAAAACAGTTGCAAGTGGAGCTAGCAAAAATACGAGCTAGGAGCGCTCCTGACAGTGGGTGCGGTCAAGCTGACCCAAACAGTAGTGACGCACTAGCATCAAAGGGGAAAGCCGCTTCAGATGAGAATGGCAAGGAAATGTCTGTATAATGCAGTTTCATTTGAAAACACGGCTGGCAGTAAAAACACTATGGGTAGTGTGTGCCTAAAGCCGACTGAAGTTGTGCAGAAAAGCACAGAACCGCAAAACATTCCCTCACAGTCTAAAGCAAATTCATCAGGCCTGATAAACAATCAGGAAAACATTTCATCCTTGTCTGTGAAAAGGAACTGTATGGTGGTTGATTCTTCCTTTGATAAAAATACAGACATGACCAGCCCGTGAAATGACTACTCATGAGATCGAGGCTGTGGCAAAACAAAGAGAATCTCCCGGTAAACATGCTGACAGTATAGTATACCAAACTAACTCACAAAGTCAGGTGGGGTACAATCTTTTCTTTCATGGCCAAGTTCATCCACAAAACTGGTTACTAAAGAAGGAAAGATAAATAAAAGAACAGCTCTAACTTTGCAAGTAAGAAATAAAACATGATGGGTGTGCATTACAGTGTGATAACCACACTCCTGAGGCGTAGTTAGGCAGCATGAAGCTGAAGGCCAAGTGCAGTCATCCCTAGGAGTGCGGTTATCACACCGTGATGCACAACCCCAGAGTGTCTTATTGCGCTTACAAGATGCCCCTTTATTTTTAGAAGCAGTTTTCATATTTTTAAACACTTTTTTAAATAAGTAAAAATGCAAGTGAACCTGTGCTTTCAACATTTATTTATTTATTTAGTTTTTGTCAACATAAAATAGTCCTTCCGCCTATTGGTGCTAGATTAAAGTAGTGTTATATAGTGTGTGTCTCCCTGCACACTTAAGCTTCATATTCCCCTGCCAGCCACAACAATTCGCAAATGCTATTTTTCTCATTCTAAGTATGACACATAGCCCCTTTATTTTATTTCATCTCTCACTCTGTAGACAAACTAAAAGGAAGCCATAACAGAGGCTTTCAGTTCCCCAGTGCTGCAAGCATGAGCATGGTTCAAAACTGCCGCACTCACTGACAGCATCATGAACTGCTCGCTCTGTCCTAAAAGATAAACAGCAGGGTGAGTCATTTACCACCTTTTGTCTTTGTTTATATAGTATTATTGCTTACTTTCTTCATTCTGTTTTTTTTTCCCTCTGTGTTTCCCCACATTCAAGAAATGGAATGTTTATCATGGAATGTTTACCATGGAATACAGCGATTCAAAATTCTGCTCAGTTCTACTAGCAGAATGTTCCTCTACTAACATACTGTACACACAGACAACAAAAGGCCTGTTTTAGAGCCAGAGATTCAATTATCTCACCTGACAGGGAAAGCAGAAGAGATTTACCTGATGAGCAGGTAAAGATAGAAGGGGGATTTTTCACTGTTAGCAAACAAACAGTTGTAATGAAAACTATAAACAATACTTAATGTTTCTAATTTGTTTATGTGTCTAAGGAGAGTATGACAATCTGGTAAACAATATTTAATTAATTTGTTTTATTTTATACTTAAAATAATTTTACTTTTAGGGCCCAGTTGAAGGTTTCTACAGTGTAAAGGTAGCACCCATGTTTGTGGTGGAAGATCGGTTCTGGTTGTAGGGGAGACTGATGGAAGATAGTTCTGGTTGTAGGAGGACTGATCTGCTCATTGTGTAATGAGATTTAGGACCAGGATGACTGTGCGATACAGAGAATTAATGTATGGTCAGCTGATCTGTCTTGGCCAATGAGATTTCTAGATTTTTCTTGCCATTTTATAAATGAAATACTCCCCTTGATTTACCAAACTTAAATGATGACTCAGCAGATGAGGTAACCCCCAGGGTGGGGAATGCAGTTCAGCCACAAACAACTACTGCTGCAATACAAGCAGCCTTCGCAGTAAATCCAGTATCTTCAGACCCCTTTTTTCACTGGTCACCCAAAAAAGCGCTAATGGAAGCGGGCTGGAAAAAAATGCCAGATGGAAAATGGTTGCCAGATCAGGAGTGGCAACTAACAACTTCTTTACTACAGTCCTCCCCAGAATGGTGCCCACAGACAGAGAAATGGGTACCTGCATCACAAGTAGTGACTGATCCTATCTTGAAACAAAAAACGTCCCTCTTGGAGATCAAGGAAAAGGAGAAAAGACTACCGAAACTGATTCCTCAGGACAAAGAGGGGCCCCACCACCACCAATGGAACAAGAAAGTGAAAGGCCACACCTGACCAACTATAATTTTACAAGAGAGAATGAAGAACAATCCGAAGATCCTCTTCCTCAGAGGCCTTTACTTTCTGACCTTTTTTCAAAAACTAAAATAGAAGCAGCACCTAGGAGAAACGCAGTTAGGATGCATTATAAGCAAGGGTTAGAAACAAGGCCTAACAAGCTATATGTTGAGAAAAATTTGCTAAAAGAATCCTTACATTTTTCTCCAAAAGAGGTTTTTGTGTTCATAAACATATCAGGCAAAGACAACTTTGATATAAGCTTTAGATTATCCTATGCTCTAGATCTCTTTTGGCAGAGGTACAACCAAGTAAAGTGTTCTCCTCTGTGGACCATTTTTCTAAATATTCCTCTATCAAAACCACTAATAAAGTTTGTAACCATAATGTTTAGGAATGAGGGGGTCCATGTAGAGGACATCACTTATTGGTTGTATCAAAAGTGTGAAGTTCTAAGCTCACCAGAAGCAAGAAGTGTGGAGCCCAGACTCATTTGTCCAGCGTATGTGACACACCTCGCTGTGACAATTGTGGGAAAGTGGGACACAGTATACACTAGTGTGCTAATCATACCAGATGTGACCTTTGCAAGGAGACCGGTCATGTTTTTTCAGAATGCCCATGGGCCGCCAAAAACATAGTCTTTGTAATTAACCCTGAATTACTTATTCGGAAAGCACAGGATGAGGCAGCAAAACCAAAACAAGCCAGAACAGAAGATCCCCCTCCTCCCTCAAATCAACACCAGGATCAACCCCAGGAACAAGATCTAGATACTGCAGAAATCCTTAAGGTTCCTAAGGTTCATGAGCCACCTCACATCCTTGACCCAGTAGATTTCCCTCCAGTATGCTACCAGGACCCACCAGCAAATCAGGAGGAGGTAACTAAAGAGGCTTTACCCCCCCCCTCAAAACAGCACCTCTTCCTAGGAGATATGTGACCAGAAATACAAAGCCTCTTCCCCCTCCCCCCACCACCAATGCAGGAGGTGGAATTAGAAAACCCTTTTTCGGTACTAAGCCCTTTGTGAGGTGAATCAGATATGGAGGTTGGGGACTCAGATACCCAGCCCCAAACTAAAGAGAATGCAGGAACAAGTATCAAGTTAGCAGGATATAACAGGAAAAAGAAAAAAAGAGCCTTTAAACCCCAAAACAATTAAATACAGCAGAGCTATGTACAGGGTCAATAAATCGCTGTAGCCTAATTAATACAACAAAAAGACACGCTGTATTTCAGCAGATATATGGCTCTAACGTAGATATTTGCCTATTACTGGAAACATGGATGTTTACCTTGGACCAAGCCCAGCTGTTTCAGTCAGAGTGGATATGGGGACCTTCCTTTTGGTCCTTTGTGCCTGATAGAGCTGATGGTGTAGGCATAATATTTAAATCATTTTCTTTCACACCACCAAAGATGGTAGGGTATTAATTTTAGATGGAAATGGAATAACTCTTTTACGAATAGGGTGGAGATAAATCTCCACTGATAAATCCTGTTATATTGTGATAAACAGTTGCTGACATAATTATTACGTGTATAAATGTGAAATCTCACATTTATACACACAGTAGACGATCACCACCTTGGCTATTCCCACCGCTGACAGCCAGATCGCCAGCACTACTTTTTATCTTCTGTAGTTTGACATAGTTACAGAACACACATGAGTGACAACCTCAACACTGCCAACAAATCTGGTTTCCAGCTCTATGCAGTGTTGTCCTCTACATACTAAGCAGCACAAATGCAAACTCTGTTTCTGTTTTTTTTTTTATTAACAGCAGTACTGTCCAGCCCATTCACCTTCCAGTCATGCTCTCCTCCCCATCATCCCTTTTGCTAACCTGCACCCATTTCAGCCCAAATCTTATCAGGAAACAAGCACACCCTGCATTTCCCCAGCAAAACTCAATACTACAGCCCGTAATTCAGCATGATCTCAGCTGTCCCCCTGCTACAGTATTGCAGGAATACCTTTTGTTTTACTTCCCATTCTCTCCAAATATGTCTCATAGCTGTTCCTGTTTTATTAGTTCTCCTCACACTGGTCTCTCACTCGTTCATGGTTCCATTAGCTTCTGGTCTCACGGCATCACTACAGCAATTGCAGGTATATTAAAACATTTAAAAAATGAACTACAACCCGCTGACAGCAGCTGACTAAAACACACTGACAATGTAAGTGTAACTATGGTTCTTGTTTGCTTGCTAAAGCCCATCACGTTCTTGAAGCCACATTTTTTCAAAAGCTTATCCATCAGCCAATGAGCTGCCATGAAAAAAGGTCACCTCTCGCCGGCCCATCGGCGCAGCGGTGGGATTTCCGCTTGCGACGCCGGTGACCCGGGTTCGGGAGCGGACTCAGGTCGCTGGAGGGCCAGCCGGGGGGAGAAGGATAGAGCGCCCATGGACTGCCTCCTTCTCCGGGAGGATGGGGTAGTGCTCGAGATTCTGCGCGACTCCTGGTGGAGACCAGGTGTGGCGTGACTACCGACCTCAACAGTGTCGTCGGGCGGGGCAGGACGCCTGCCACAGCACGCCTCCCCGCCTCCCGGAAAAGGAAAATGCCGCCAGGCCCTGATGAAGCCAGTCACAGTTTCACCAGGCCTCAGGCCAGCCCTCCGACCTAGTCCGGCGCCTGCGGCATGTGTCCCCAGTGCAGCCACCGTGGGGGTAAGCCACGAGTGCTCGAGGAAGAAAGGTCTGAGGCGATGTGGGGGTGGAAGTGACCGCAGATGGTTCCGGGCTACCGCGGAAGGGGCAGAAAGAATAAAATGGAAAAAAAAAAAGAAAAAAGGTCACCTCTGCTGTCACGATGATGCCTCCATGGCAACCCACATAGCAACGGGGGTACACTACCACTACTCTGTGAAGTAATCCTACAAACAATTTAAAATAAAAAACAAATAAAATAAGATATAACAAAAGAAATCATCACACAACTACCTAGTTTAGCCTATTGCATAAATCGAACATGTGGGGGTCTGCTGTGTGATACATTTATTTATTTAGCTTTTGTTGACCGGGTAAGTGCACTAGACAAATCCTGCCTATTTTCAGGCACGACCCGGGGGAGGGGGATACAGATGAATGCCAACTGACCTTGAACCAGATTAAGCTGTTGGTGGTATTTTTAGTGAAAAGTGAACATGATTTATTTGTACTTGTTGACAGTGACCGCAGGAACCATCACTCATGGTTATGCTATGCTACGCTACGCCACTCGTGAGGTTGCCTGCAGCCACCGTCAACTCATACAACTAAATCATGTATCACACAGCAGATCCCCATATATCCCTTATATATAGGCTCATTACAGTACATGCTTCACAGTTCAAAGCAGAAAGAGTAGCCCTGCTAAATTCAGTACAGCCATATTTAGCAACATCCTCTTATGTCACCATGGGGGGGATTTTAACTGTGAATTGCCAAAACCAGGACGGCCCCTGGAGGGAAAAAAAAATTACTCAGAATCAAATGCATTAAAAAAAAAAAGAGTATTAAGACAGCTGATATGCTTAACTGCGCAACTCTCCAGATCCAGGGTCCAAAACACACCTATAAAAGTAAAAAATTAACCTCAGTAACCGACCACTTTTTCATTTCAAGAAATATGCCCACCCCCATGATTTACATACTTCACCTGGAATTTTCAGATCATTTGATGCTAAAAATCTCATTCCAAAATCAACTACGATCAAAACAAAAAGCTATATGGCATCTAAACACACCCTGCCTAGAGGATCCTTATGTCCAAAAGGGATATTGAGAGTATTATGGGCCGAACCTCTGTCTGTGAATTATACTAAAACATAGGAGAACGGTGGGAAGATACTAAAAGGACATCATAAATGGTTTCAAAATTTTTCAAAAGGTTTCAAAATTTTGGAAAACAGAGAGAAAGAAATGGTTTCTCAAATATTTACAACTGAGAAACCAGCTGCAGTATTTATTCACAGTAGCTGCTACATCCAGGGGCGATTATTCCTCCCAAATAGAACAAATAAAGAATAAAATGAGAAATTTTCAGTATGATTGGGCCAACACTTTATGAACAGAATTGCAGTTTGGGACACAAAAATCCTCAACTGGAGACCCCTTTGAAGCATTTAAAGCAAGAAGAGATACTCTTTCCCTAAAAAGTCTAATAAATGAAATATGTAATACTGTAGAATCTAGGGAGGAAATTCACAGAAAGATTTTATTCACTTACAAGCTAATATAATGCAGTGGCACTCCACTGAAAAAAGATATAACCTCATATTTTAAGGCAGAGCAAGTTTCACCAGCTACTGATGAAGCTAAGGCTTTGAGTGCTCTATAGATGCTCAGGAAATAGACCATTCTATAAAAACACTAAAGTTAGGGACATCACCTGGACCAGATGGTCTGTTATATGAGTTTTATAAATCCTTTAAAATATACCTGCAGTATGTTTAGAAGTAGTTTACAAATACATCCTTCAATCAAAAACAGTTCCTCTTATTTTACTTCAGGGCTCTTAGTATTCCTGTTTAAATCAGGAGATAGAAGAAAAATTACTCACCTTAGTAATGTTTCTTCTAATGGAGTCTTGCTATATTATGACATATGCAGTAAGTCCCAACCTTCAACTGCTCGGAGGGTGAGAGTTAACTTTCCATGCCAGGCAT
The DNA here is from genome assembly GCA_016271365.2 of Neoceratodus forsteri. Lineage (NCBI taxonomy): Eukaryota > Metazoa > Chordata > Ceratodontiformes > Ceratodontidae > Neoceratodus > Neoceratodus forsteri. The sequence continues at coordinate 430,304,738 of CM028138.1, forward strand.
GGAAAGCTGAGCCTCAGCTCGTTGAAACTCTGTCTGTTGTTCTTCAAACTCAAACTGTCAGATCTTTACGAGCTAAACTCACTGAGGTCCTGTGTGGAAGCTGTAAACCTACACTAGCCAACTGGCTACTAAACATAAGAACACATTTTTTGGTCCCAAAACAAAGACTCAAGTCAGGAGACCCAAAAAATGAAAAACACAACACCAAGTTACCCCAAAAAAGGAGGGGTGAAAACAACAAGGTGGGCATCTACTAAGTGCCAACACTGCACTGCCCACCCACATCCCAAAAACAGAGGTTCTGAGAGGGGCAGGCGGGGAGGTCATAATATAGCAAGACTCCATTAGAAGAAACAACATTACTAAGGTGAGTAATTTTTTCTTCAAACAACATGAAGTCTTACTATATTATGACATATGCAGACTACACAGCAGTACCTCCATGGAGGAGGGACAGAACCTACTTAGGAAATAGGCTCTGAAGAACAGCTGTGCCAAACTGAGCATCACTCCTAGTCTGGATGTCCAGGGAGAAATGCTTGGTAAAAGTGTGAACTGTTTTCCAGGTAGCTGCTTGACATATCTCTAGAATAGGGATGTCCCTGGCAGCAGCCAGGGAAGCAGCTGTACCTCTGATAGAGTGAGCCCTCAGCCCTGAGGGAGGAACCTACCCAGCTTTTCATAGCAGAATTGGATACAAAGACAATCCACCTGGCAATGGATCTTTTAGTGGCAGGTTTCCCTACCAACCTCACCATAAGTGAGGAACAGTTGGAGGAGTCAAACCTGTGACCCTTGGTACGCTCTATGTAGTAACTAAGGGCTCTCTTCACATCTAGTTGTGCAGCCTCCTTGGCCAGAGGAGGAATGGTCAGTGAAGTACACTGGAAGAGATATAGGTTGATTAAGGTGGAAATCTGAAACCACCTTAGGCAAGAACTTCCTGTTAGTCCTGAGGACCACCTTATCTCTATGAAAGGAGATAAAATCAGGCTCCACTGACAAAGCTTGTAATTCACTTCTGTCTGGCAGAAGTGATGGCTACCAGAAACACAGTCTTCCAAGTCAAGTACTTAAGCTCTGCTGAAGACAAGGGCTCAAAGGGAGGTTGCATAAGCTGAGCAATGCAAACATTAAGATCCCAGGCAGGGGCAGGGTCCGTGAATAGAGGGTTGGTGTGAAGCAATCCCTTAAAAAACTTGGAGAATACAGGATGAGCTGAAAGAGAAGAGGGTTTACCTGCTGAAATAAAAGCAGACACAACTGCCAAATGTACTTTTAGGGTAGCTGGTCTCAGCCCCAAGGTATTTAAATGGACCATATAATCCAGGACTGTGGGTAAATCAGCAGATTCTGGAAAATATGCTTCCCAGAGCACCATATGGAAAAACCTCTTCCATTTGGAATTATAGGTAGCCCTGGTGGAAGGTTTCCTAGAAGCCTTCAATATATCCATTACACCTTGGGAGAGGTGTAGATCAGCAAACTCTAACTCTTCAAGAGCCAGGCCTCGAGATTAAGAGATTTGAGGTTCGGGTACCAAACCCTCCCCTGAGCACAGGTTAACAGGTTGTGATTCCTGGGAAGACACAGGGGAAGATGAACTGCTAAGGACAGTAGGAGTGGATATCAGGGTTGTCTGGCCCAATCTAGAGCAATCAAGATCATCTTGCAGGATTGAGATCTGATTTTGACTAACACTTTGAACAGGAGAGGGAAGGGGGGAAAAAGCATAGAGAAACTTCCCTTCCCAACTGAGAACTAAGGCATCCAGAGGGACTGAGCCCAACAGTGGGGGCCTGCAGCAAAAAAGGGGAAGTTGGTGATTGTCTGGGGCTGCAAAAAGATCTATCTGCGGGGTGCCCCATCTGGCAAATATTACCTCCAGGACCAGGGGGTCCAGTGACCATTCGTGATGGCCCTGGGAAATCCTGCTGAGAGCATCTGCCAGGACATTGTCCCTGCCTGGGAGGTGAACTGCCGTAAGGGAGGTGTTCAGGGAGTAAGCCAGAGACCACAACTTCATTGTTTTAGTGCACAAGGCCAGACAGAGTGCCTCCTTGCTTGTTGATGTACCACATTGTGGTGGTGTTGTCTGTTCTGACCTGTACAACTTTGTTCTGAACAGATTTGGAAAAAACTTGAAGTGCTAGAAAAACTGCTCTGAGTTCCAACATATTGATGTGGAGCAGAGATTCCTGAGGGGACCACAATCCCTGGGTAGTGAGGTCGCCCATGTGAGCTCCCCACCCCAAGAGGGATGCATCTGTAGTAAGGATTAAGGAGTGAGACTGAGTGACAAAGGGAACCCCTTTTCTCAGATTGCTCTGATCCTGCCACCACTGTAGGGCTTGGATCAGGGTTCGAGTTACTGGGATCAATTTGGTTAGAGGGTCTTTCCTTTGAGACCAAAAGGCTCTCAATTGGAACTGGATGTCCCTCATCTGAAAGCTTGCTCCGTGCACTACTGCTGTAGAAGCAGCCATGTGCCCTAGGAGCTGTAAAAAATGCCTTGCTGGTCAAGAGACCTGCAGGGTGAATGAGGAGGCCAGAGAGACCAGGGTCCTTGCTCTGTCCAAAGGAAGGAAGGAAGGCTCTGGCTTTCTCTGTGTTCAGCTCTGCACCTATGAAGGTGAGGAGCTGGACAGGCTCTAGAACCGACTTTGAAAGATTCAGAAGGAAACCTAGAGAGGTGAGCAGTTGCTGAGTTATCTGTAGATGTAACTTGACTTGGTCTGGAGACTGGCCTACTAGTGAGCCAGTCGTCCAGGTAAGGAAGATGGCAATTTTTGGCTTTAGGAAGCAACTGCTACTACCAGGCATTTTGTGAATACCCTTGGAGCAGAGGTGAGGCCAAAGGGCATTGCTTTGAACTGGTAATGGCCTTAGGGCAGCTCAACCTGAGGTAATTTCGGATGGAGCTTCTGATGAGAATATGGAAGTAGGCATCCTTGAGGTCCAGGGACTCTAGCCAGTCCTCTGGCCTTAGAGAGGGTAGAATAATTCCCAGAGTCACCATTTTGAATTTTGGTTTTAAAAGGTGCTTGTTTAAATATCTGAGATCCAGGATGGGCTGCCATTCTCCTGTCTTTTTGGGGGTAAGGAAGTACCTGGAGTACAATCCTTTGCCCTGGTGTAGGGGTGGAACCCTTTCCACAGCTCTGAGAGCCAGGAGGGAAGAGACCTCTGCCTCTAGGGCAAGTGTCTCTGGTGGATTTGCAGGTGGAAAGGATCTGGTTCTCGTCTTTGGAAATTTTTTGAAGCTGAGAACCAGTCCCTGGCTTACTACTTCCAGGACCCACTTGTCTGATGTCAGAGACTTCCAGTCCTAAACAAAGTAAGCCAGCCTGCCCCCTACAGGTAGCTGAGAATCGGCCCTGGCAACCCCATCAGGGTGTCTGCTTGGCAGGGGCTTTAGGCTGAGGGGTGAAAGCAGGCCTGCTTGTACCCTGTCTGCCTCTCCTCTAAAGACCCCCTCCATGAAGCAGAAGAGGAGGCCTGGCTTGGTAAAAGGCTTATGAAAAGCCCTGCCCCTGCCCCTGGAAAGCTGCCTTTGAGGAGTGTCCTGCCTTTCCTTGGCCTGTGCACTCCTATAGGTGGTCCTATACTCATCCATTTTCTTCATGTAATTCTCTGTCTGCTCCCCAAACAGAGAATTACCCACAACAGGAAAATCCATGGCCTTAGTCTGGGTATCCTGTGGCAGGCTAGTACATCTGAGCCAAGCCATTCTGCGAAGTGCCACAGATATAGCCATGACTCTTGATGACACATCATTAGAGTCCACTGCAGCATGGAATTGCACCTTGGATGCCTCAATACCATCAGCAGCCACCTGCTCCAGCCTTGGCAGCTGGCCAGGGACCTGTTTTGCTAGAGCCATAACAGTATCCCATCTGGATTTCTGGTATCTAGCAACATAAGCCATATAATTTGCCTGTCTGAGTCCCAAGGATGCTGCCATGTACTGTTTCTTTGCCATGGCATCAGTCCTCCTGGAGTCCTTGTCAGGGGGGTGTGAAGCCAAGGGAATATTTGCCTTGTCACAGGCTGCAGCCTGCACTACCCCAACATGGCTGCATTGTTGTATAAGGAACTCTGTATCAGAGCCTGACAATGTGTACCTCTTGTCCATTCTCTTATCCACAGGAGGTATAGTGTGAGGAGTTTTTAGAATTTTTACTGTCTGTTTCCCAAAAGATTTATGCAAAGGAATAGACAGTCTCCTAGACTCTGGGATATCCATCATTTCCACATAGTCAGGCTCCTCTTGATCATCTACAGCTTCCTCCATAGGGAGCTGTAGGGTTTCAGCCACTTTTATAAAACATAAAATGAGAAGGGACTCAGAAAGCCTAGGAGGAGACACTCCTGAAGATCTGTCTGGGAGATGTTGGGTCCAATGGGCACATCCAGACTTTCAAATCCACATTCACTCTCCTCATACTCCTCTTCCCCTCCTCCGGTTCATAAAATTCCTCTAACTCAAACTCTTGAATCGGTGGAACCGCCAACCGTACTACCTGATGGTGCTGGTTCGAACCGGGAAAGCGATCGTGGACAATTTTAATCGCTTTGGCTATTTCTTCAGCGGTTGGAGAGGAAAGTTTTGGCTCCACACCAGCTGATTTCCTAGTCCTTTTGCTGGAACCACTTCAGAGTCGATCTCCTTGCCCGAGGGAAGTCTCGCTTGGTCAGAGGGCACTCCTCCGTTCGTTGGAACTGAACGGCTGGCCATCCAGTTCAGCGGACTTTTTGGCCTCCCTTTCCCTGAGCCTACCAACTCTCTTTCCAGGGTAGCTGCAGGAAAATTTTTACAAATCTGGCAGTCTGCATTGAGGTGGTCAAACCCCAGACAATAAATACAGGTGGTGTGGGGGTCAGCCTTGGCAAAGACTTCCCCACAGACACTGCAGTGTTGAATCCCAGGGGGCCCGGTTTTTCTTTTGGGTTTCTCAGACATAATGCCAGCCTAACCAAACTTACCTGTTTATGGCAATCCGCCAGGTAAGACCCTCTTATTGGTTCCCAACGGCGTCACAGGTCGTGGAAAAAAACGTAATAAAATCTGTTTTTTTTAGAACCGATAAGAACCGCAACCACACTCTAAATGACAGATTAATATATTTTAATAACCTGATCGGTTCAAACCGAACCGATAAACCGTTTACAAGTTCCACACAGAATAGAAATTAATGTAAAACCTATCTAGTACTCACAATACCACAGACAGAGTCTAAACCGACCGGTTGCGGTTTAAATTCGGTTGAAAACCGAGAAAAACAATACTTTAACCGACAAAATGAACTGAGCAGAAGGAGAAATCTCCAGAGCGACTGTTCAGTGAGGCGGAGTAAAGAATCTGACGGTTTGAGTTTGAAGAACAACAGACAGAGTTTCAACCGAGCTCGAGCTCAGCGTTCCATGCCTGGCATGGAAAGTTAACTCTTTCACCTCCGGAGCAGTTCGGAAGGTTGGGACTCACTGCATATGTCATAATATAGCAAGACTTCATGTTGTTTGAAAGAAGATTTCAAACTGGAAAACAATCACATTGTTAAATGCAGACTTTAAAATATTATCCTTAATCTTAAACAATAGATTAAGAAGAATAGCTAGTATCTTAATACATCCATCCCAATTTTGTGGAATTCCAGATAGGAAGATCCAGCATGCTTTCATGATAATTAGGGATGTAATAGAATATTGACTCATAGACAAAAGCAAGTGTGGATAGTTTCACTGACTAGACCACGGCAAAGCATTTGACAGGGTTTACCATCCTTTCATGTTTCAGACTCTAGAGCATTATGGGATCCCCGTTAGTTTTATAAATTGGATAAAATTGTTATATTCATTAATAACAGTAAGCCCAGTAATTAAGGGGCAGATCACCCCACGATAAAATGTCCACAGGAGTTTGACAAGGATGCCTCCTAAGTCTACTCCTTAACATCTTCCATCGACCCCTCCTCAGAAGACTACATAATTCCACAAACTGGCAAGGTTTTTCAGGTGAAAGAGTTCAAGACCTAGTGAAAGTACAGGCATATGCAGATGATATCTGTTTATTTTTGCCAGATACAGTATTACACAAATACCCTAATACTAAAAGAATTTCAAGATCATGCAGCAGTATCAAACTCTAAGCCGAATACTTGAAAGTGTAGAGGGCTTTTGATAGGCCATCCCTGCCCTATCCTGACAGTAGCCCAGGGGATTCAGTTTTCAACAGATCCAATTAAAATTTATAAATTAATATCATTAATGCTTTCTATTGTACTGTGATTTTGAGATATATAGTATTTTAAATGTGCTCTCAGTGGATTTACTATGTTCTTTATGTAATATGATTTGTGTGTTTTATAATGAGGCTTTAAGCCCGAAGTTCAATGGGTGGAGCAACGTCACTCCTCCATCGACCTCAAAGCGTCACTCATCCTGGATTCTCCAAGGATTAGATTTCGTTGTGGCCAGGCGCTGCCCTTCCTCGATCTCCTTCCGTCTTTCCTTTCGCATGCAGTTGCCTGTCTGCAGTGCCTCCAGCCGCCAGCTCTCTGATCTTCTCATTTCGGTCCAGTGCTGCTAGTGCAGTGGCCGTTTCTCTCTTTCATCCCCGGTTTGTCTCTCTCTCTTCTGGTCCTCCTCACCTCTCTGGCTCAGCCCTCTGCTGTTCCCCTTCAATCCTGCCTTCTCCCTGTCCATCCCTCCTCATTCATCCCGCTGGTCCCTTGTTTTCCTGCCTCACTCCTTCCAGTTTCTTCCATTTGAGCTTCTTTCCTACTCGATGCTCGATTCTGTGCTGGTGCCTCTGTGTCGTGACACGCCCAACACACTCGGCTCTGATTCATGACCTCTAGCCTGGTGTTTCCTTGCCTACCAGTCCTCCAGCTGCACAACTTCATTCTGTCTGCCACCTGGGGTGCACCTTTGTCAGGTGTGGACACCGCTCTCCTTTCTGTGAATGGAATTGTTTTTTTCTGCTATACAGCATTGCGCCGTTCCTCTGGTGGCTGCTTGCCTTCGCTCGCTCTCTTGGAGTTGCAGGAGCCTTTCACTGTTTTGATTCACCTTATGCCTCTCCCCCTCTCGGCATTGGGAATCTCGGCTCTGGCCCTTGCATGGCCGCGGTGCTGTCTTGGTGTTATTTGCATTCCCGGTTCTTATGCCTGGCCCAGATCAAGCTCCCTATGCTGTTTAGTGGATTATTATTGGAGTGTATCATGTTTTTATTTACACAGAAGTTCAGCATCTCAGTGGTTATTTGGTGTTGCCTCCAGCTCCTGGGTGACTCGACAGCTGATCTTTCTCCAGCTGATCCATTATCATTTGCTCTGTGGTGCCATGTCTTTTTGTCTGCATGCCAGTCAGTCGTATGCTGTTCAGGGTCTAGGTGGCTTTCATACCCTTCTCCCAGTGGCTCAGGGATCACATTCCTTGGGATTCCTGCATCTGGTTCTCATTCCCTCCCTCTGACTTTATGGTCCATCTATTCCTCCTCTCACTCAGTGCACCTTTAGCCAAGTGGCTTACCTCCTTGACTCCTATGCAGCTTTTCCAGGTCTGCTCTGCTCCTGGCTGCACCCCTTCACCCCGTACTTCTTATTCTGGCTATCTGTATCCCTTCATTCGCTGCATCCTGCCCATCAGGAGTCCCTTACCTTCCAGCCAATCATTCTGGTTCTCTCCGTTCACAGTTCCTCTCACTGATGCCCCTCCTGCAGTGATCTCCACAGTATCTGGCTGCTAGGCCAGCACTGACATTTCTTTTTGCCTCTATCTATCCTGACTGATCTACCACCTGTCCATGCTTCTTCGAATGGTCTGCTCTCTGTGGGTCCTATGCTACCCCTCAACCTCCCCCTGTAGTTCCCATACCTAGCTTCGGAGTATGCTTCCTTTTGAGGAGCCTCACTACTTACATCATTCTATTGCATCCTGTGCAGCCTTCCACTGAACCTGGCCCCTGTGCCAACTCATCCAGCTCACCTTCCTGCCATTCTCATCGTGTTTCGGCTGGGTCCTGTGTTACCCCATTAACCTTCCTCCGTCCTTCATCCTTCCCTACCTTGCTTTCCTGTTTCAGCCTCACTGGCTTCAATCCCTCATTGTACCTCATCCATTTCCTAATTTTACCTTCTTTGTCCTAGCACCTTTTTAGAGCCAGCAAAGCCAGTCCAAAAAAGATGTGCTCATTCTCTCGCCTCCTCAACCACTATTATGGTCCTCATTCCATCAGTCTACCTTCCACTCAGGGCTTCCCTATGTCATCATATGCCTCTACCTGTCTCTCAATGACTCATTCGGTTCATTTAGCCTTCTCTCCTCCACGATGCCTTCGCTGACCTGACATCTATTTCCATCGCTCATTCAGTCTGCCCTGGCTGCCCAATCCGATACCTCGGTAGGCTTCATCTGGTCTCCACTCGATATTTCTTTGCTTACTCACATCACTCATTAGAGCTCATCAGCTGGCTGCACTGCTGCTGCAATCCTCCTCATCTGGCATTATTTGGCTGTCCCTGACTGACTCAGTTTGGCTTGTGTGCAAACATGAATTGTATGCCACATCATCGCCGCACGGCCTTCTTGTCACATGACTTTGGTTCATGACTCAGTATCAGTTTCATGACTCCGGTCATCCTTCACTCCTCATTCCCTCCTGGTTCCTATCTGTGCATCGCTTACTTGAGCATTTCTATCATGGAATCATATGGCATGCCTCCGCTCATGGCTTCACTGTATCTCCATATCACTCGGCCTGAGTTTACCCTCTGGTTATGGGTATGCCTTTTCTAGTGCCAGCCATCAGGAATTCACTCCACTCTTCACTTCACTCCTCATCCATCCCTGCTACCTTGTTTGACTCTACCTCGCTCAAGAGCCATGCCTTCCTGACCATCGCCTTGCTAAGGCTGGGCTGGAGGCTTTCCACCATCATTCCAGTTCCTTTCCCACTCATTTCCAACTCATCCTTTCGAGGAGCCACTTTACTTTTCGCTTCTTCATTTCGACTCTACCTCTTTCGAGGAGTCTAATTTGTAACATTGCTCTGTCTAGCATGCCATCCTTCTGGTTCACCTACCCTCTGGTTCCAGGCATGCCTTTTTTGGCCTCGGCATATATATCTCCTTCGAGAAGCCTCATTACTTGCATTGCACTCTTGAATCCTTCGATATCTCATCGCCCACACCTTCAGGGTCTGACTGCTCACATCGCCTGTTCATTCCTTTGGCCTCGGAGTCTGCTTCTCACCTTGCTCAATCAGGCGTGGCTTCATTTGATCTTTGCTACCTCATTGGCCTGCCACCCTCTCGTGGTAATCTCCATCTGTATTCGTATTTGTCTCCTGTTCTTTCAATCCATGCGCAGCCTCATATTCCATAATCAGCCTGTGCTTTCTGTTCTGTCACTCGAGGGCCGGAGGAATAATTTGCAGTAAACTCTGGGACGTCCTTGAAACCTTGGGACTGTTGTGCGGTATGCATTTTATGCTGTTTCCTGCCTGTATCGAACTCCTGCTTTACATTTCTCGTCATTTGCCTACTGCCGTAGACATCCCTTCCTCATCCCTGCTGGAATCCTGTTCTCCTTCGCTGACCCCAGGTTCTCTGTCCGTTCTCAGCATATATTCTTTTACATTGCTCGATCATGCATACCTCTTCTTGGATCGAATGAGTGCTCTCCTTCCTTTCTTGTCTACTGCTTTCTGTGGGGTTTCCCCTCTCTCTTTCTATCCCCCCGGTCCATCTGGTGTCTGGGTGCCTCCATCTAGTTCTCCTTTGGTCCGCCCTTTGAGTCCATTTGCCTACCTCTGAACATCTCTGTCGGTATTCCTTGGCGTCGTTCGCTGCCAAGCCTGTGCTGTTCACTTGCTCCATGTGACCTGCTATATGTTTCTTTGGGCGTACCTATCATGGATCATATACCGCCTAATCCGACTCTTCCCCATATGGTTCTCATCCCATACGAGCCGGATCCTCTGCTACCCTATTGCCCTCCCCACCATCCTTCATCCTTTTGTACCTTCTTTTCTAGTACCTGCCTTCTTGGCGTCATTCTCTTATCGTACCTCATCCATTTCTGTTATTTCCTCAGCCTAGCGCTCATTCTCGTCCTGCCTGTCATGGATTCTTTCCACTCCTAGCTTCCCTCCTCATCGTACATCATTCGATTCGACTCCCCTAGATCACCGTCCTGAGCTTATTTTCTGGTTTGTATACCCTCTGGTTCCTGACATGCCTTCTTGGCCTCGAGTCTGCCTCCTTTGAGGAGCATCATTGTTCAGATTCTCCATGGAGCATGATACCTTCATTTAAGTTCTTTTCTCGTTCATTCCTATTTCCTTTTCTTCCACTTCAGTACAGGCTCTTTAGGATTCACTCCACTCGTAGCCTGTGATCGATATTCTCTTTGGCATACCTACCGCCCAACTCGATACTGCTTATCAACCTCGATCATCCTGCCGCACGACGAGTCTCATAACTCCAGTCATATCGAGTTCATAAATTTCAGTCATTATTTACTCAGCATTATCTCAAGTTTTATCGATTTACATCACTTACTTGAACTTTCTTATCACTGAATTGTATACTACCTCATCGACTATAACCTCAGGGTCTAATCGTATACATTGCATAATCAAACATGCCTCTTCAACCTCAGAGTCTGCTCACTCGCATCATTCAATCAAGCACAGTGCTCAATCAAGCCCGTCTGCATCATCAATTGCCTCCTCATCGGCACATCTGGAATCTCCTCATGATCGCATCTTATACCCTTGCTTCTCTGTCTCATGTATCGATTTACTCAATCCCAGCCTTTCTCCTCTGATCTACCATCTCTTATCGACTACTCTAATGTATCCTCCTTGGGTCCCTGCTACAGTATTTTCCTCATTTTGAATATGCTTTTTATGAGTTTTCCCTATCCTATCATAATTCTACTTACTCATATCCCTCGTCTAGGAACTATTCTCTCTACTAACACATGTCCTCAAATCAAACGTCGTCAGCCTGGAGGGAAAGTGACCTAGGCCTTGGATCCCCAGAGGTCTCCTTCTCAAAGGGTTTTTTTCCTCTCCTCCATGCCAATGGTCATAATATTAGTTAGAGTCAGTGATTTTCTTCTCATTAGTTAGGTTCCGCTGTTGGATGGAGACGGATGGTGGCTCGGCTTTCCCTTCTCTCCTTAGGAAGTTAGCCCTTCTCTCCATAGAATTCATCCATTATCCTCACCTCTTCGATACTCGAAATCTTTGGGTATTCTTTTTGGGCTTCTTCCTAACCTACCTTTAGCCGACACATTCATTTCTGGCACCGCTGGGGGGGAACCCTCCTCTAAGGTTCCTTGCATCGTACTCCTACAGGGTGGTATATCCCACAGATAGAGAGGCGGAAAGCCACAAAGTAATCAGGTTACTCAAGCATTATCATATATCTTATCCAGTTGCGTAAGCACATTGAATGGGAGGGCTTAAGCCCGAGGTTCAATGGCTACAACAACGCCACTCCTCCATCGACCTCAAAATGTCACTCATCCTGGACTCTCCAAGGATTTGTTTTCATTGCCCACCATCCACCCCCCTCCTCTAGTGGCTTGTCTCTCTTACCCGTGGGTTTCTTCTAACCTACCTTTAGCCAATGCATTAATTTCCGAGCAGCTGTGGGGAACCCTCCTCTAGGGTTCCTTGCGTTGTACCCCTACAGGGTGGTATATCCCAGGATAGAGGCGGAAAGCCAAAGGTAATCAAGTTACTCAAGCATTATCACATATCTTATCCAGTTGCATAAGCACATTGAATTATAATATAATATATATTGTGCAGCACCCAGAATCTCAGGAAATGGATGCTTTTATAAATAAAGTATCTATCTATCTATCTATCTATCTAAAATTTTAGAGTATTCTTTGGACCCCAGAACTGCCCACAGAAAACTGAGATTGTGCTTTGAAAGGAGTATAATTAAGGTCCAGCAATGGAAAGGGTGGAAACTGTTCTAAAATCAAGAGAATACATACTCTTCTATATGTAGCAATGATCTTCCCCCCTCCAATCTCTCTCTGGAGACAAGATTTTAAGCCTGTTTCTTCCAGATGTTGTGGGGAAGAAGGCTCAACCTTATAAAGCGGTGTTACGCATACCTAGCAAAAGTGCAAGATCTGAGGATGGTGGATCCCATAACCTTTTTCCATTCTCTTTTCTTTTCACAGACTATCAGAATAGGCCTCCAAACGACTAATACTTTACAACATTATTGGGTCATAAATAACCTAAATGCATTCATCCAGTTGTGGGGAGAATTCCTCCCCTCCCAAAACTTCACCCTGATTGAAACTCCCAGAGTACTTTAAACCCAGTTTATAGAAATTACATAGATGGTCGCTCTTTCTCTCTCTCTCTCTCTCTCTCTCTCAGGCTGATCGACGCCCACTGGGCTGGTACCACAAATGTGATTCCCTCCACAAGCACCCTGCCCACCCAAGATAGGGTGAGAAGGCACCTGCTGCCCGCTCTCCACCTTGGCTCGCAAAGCTGATTGGAGCCCACCAGGCTGGTACCGTGGATGCGGTCCCCTCTGCAAGCAACCTGCCCACCCAGGATGCGGTGAGAAGGCGCCTGCTGCCTGCTCTCCTCCTTGGCTTGCAAGGTAACAGCTGGAGCTTTCCTTCCCTTTTCTAACTGAATACCTGGCACCCATCACTGTGGGATTTGAATGGTTCCAGATGGCCCTGGAGCACTGACATTGGTTTCCTGCCCGATGCTGCAGCCAATGCCGAAATTATTGGACTAGGGCATAAGACTGCAGAGAAACACTGATCTTACTTTTCTTCTTTTAGCAGCTACATAGTGAAGCCCTGATCTTTTTGCTTCACAGTTTGTTCAGTTGCACAGTTCCCTGAGCTGCACAGTGCAGCTCTGCTACTTGCTTATTTTTCTTGTCAGCTGCTCAGTCCTCAGGACTGCACAGCCTGATTTGAATCTCAGCATGACTTGTATCTTTTGTTGAATTGATCAATCCTTCACTGCACTGTTTTCAGCATTTGCCTACCTGAAATGGTTGCTTAGTGATTTTTCAGCCAACCCTACCCACACCTCCTTCCATTATTTAATACACTACCAGAGCTGAGAGTCCTGCCCATCTCCTACTTGGTTACACCTCATTTTCCTCTTAAAGTGGAAGCATCTTACAGGCCGGTGGCACTGAGGGGTTGAGGCGCTGGATGCCACACTATGCGCCACACCGCCAACCCAAGTTTGGGAACAAGCCGGGTCGTCGGGGTCAGCAGGGAAAGGGAGGATTGAGGCATCCATAGACTGCTCTTCTCTCTCTGGGAGGGATCCAAGGGCTGCTCGGTGCAACAGCTGCCCCTGGTGGAGACCGGAGGACGGTGCATGTCTGGGCACTAAGTAGAGGGCAGAGTTGTGGTGGATGTCTCAGAATGTCATTGCACAACTGAACTCCGGGGGACGAGGGACGTTAAAAACGAAAACCCTCCTCTGGCGGATAGACAATGGCAACACTGCCTGCACCACACTCCCAATGCTGGGCATCTCACTCTCCCGTGCCCAACACTCCGACCAGCACTCAACATTGTAGACAGAGCACCCTGGGAGGATAGGGCGGCCCTTCCCTGTAGGGGTTTAAACCCAGGGAGGTAGCTGGTCGGAGTGAGGGGAGCAGTTGAGGTTGTCACAGCAGGAGGTAGAGAGCAGGTCAGGAGCTGCCGGAGAGAGTTCCTCCAGTAGGGTAGCAAAACTAGAGCCTAAAATAAAAAAAAGGGGGAAAGCACCTAAGATCTACACAAACCTTTTAAAGGGATAATACCTAGAACCACAATACCAGGATTTATTTTCCTCTCCATTAGAATAAACTCCACTATTAGCCCCTCCCTTCAGACACAATGACTACAGTTAGCACTGTGCTCCTCTTACTCTCCCTACTTACCACAACTCACCCAACAGGTATGGGCATCGAAGCTAACACTCACCACCCCCTATTTCTCATAAATGAGAATCAGCTCTGTGTATATGGCACTACACAAGTGTCAGCTCTAAATTCCCACATTTCAGCCACGTAAACATGCAGTCTACCTACAAATCTTGGAGCACCTGGAGGAGTCTCCCTACCTTCCACCTCCAGCCACCTCTTTTTTTCAGCCTCTACCATGCACACTGTAAGACTTGGCAGACTCTCACAAGCAAAAAACTGCCTGAAATGCCTACTACTACTACTTCTGCTCATCTCAGGCAACATTCATCCGAATCCAGGCCCAGCCCCACAATCTCTCTGGGCAGTGTCAAATCTGGTGCCCTGTCTCTAGCCAGCATTAACATATGCAGCCTCCTCCACAAATTAGATGCCCTTGCCACATCAGCTAATCTGCATCACCCTGATGCCATAGCAGTACAAGAGACCTGGTTGAAACCTAATACCCCCCCGACACTGCCAACGCAATACAGGGCTATACTGTTTTTAGGAGGGACAGTATCTCCAAAAGGGGAGATGGATGTGCCCTATATATCAAACAGCCTCTCATTGGTCAAGTCCTAACACTCTCTGAGTCCAGGGTTGATGCACAGATCCTTACCATCAGAATAATGCTTGGCACACACAACAAAATATTAACAGTGGCATCAATTTATATCCACCAAATTTAACAACTGTGGACCTAAAACCCCTTGACTATATCAGAGACCTAGGTCACAAGTCAGAAACCATACCACTCAGTGATTTCAACATCAACTGGTTCTCTAACAGTGCAAGCCATTATAAGGATGCTCTAACAACCGCTAATTTTACATAGCAGGTACATTCAGCCACTAAGGTGAACTGCAAATCTGGGACCAGTACTCTGCTGGACTGGGTAGTCACCAACAGACCAGATCATATTACCCCACACTGAAGTCTCACCACATTCAATTAGCAATCACTCGCCCATCCTATGTACCTGGTCTAACAAGTACATCAGATCTCCAGCTCAGACTATTTACAGCAGGGTGCTCATCAGAGGGCACCCAGAACCTCTAAAGACATAGCTCCGATAGATGGACTGGTCACAAATTGACGTGGCCCCAGATATCGATACGCCTTGGATTACTTTATTACTTACCTTCAACACAGCGTTCGATCTCCATGCCCCTCACAAAACAAGAAAGATCAAGGGTTACAGCAATCCTTGGATTACATATGACCTATTTGAGCAAATGAAATCCCGCGATCACCTCTGGTACCGAGCCAGGGCCACTGGCAACCAAGTGAATATACAGGCGTACGAAACGGCAAGGAATGCCTGCACAAGAGCAATTCAGGCCAAAAAAGCATACTACTATTAGGAAGCCTTAACCAATTCCTGGAAAGATGGACCCAAATTTTGGAACAACATCTCTGAGGTGACAGGGAAGGTCCCCAAAGAAACCCCATCCATGCTCAACAAAAATGGCACTACAACTGCTGATCCTCAAACCATAGCTGACACTTTCAATGAGGCTTTTACAGATCTCAGTCATGTCCTACCCCCTAACTTCTTCGACCCCAACCCCCTCTTCCTGCAATTCACAGTCAGCAGAAAATACGAGGTCACACCCACCATTCCACTTGAAAGTGGTGAGCAAAGAAGAAGCAAAGAAATACATTGTCAAAATACTTGGGAAAACTAGGCTAAGTGGGGATTCACTTGACCTAAAGCTCATCGCCCTCACCATTGAGGAGATACCATCCCCCTTGAAACAGATCCTTAACCGTTCCCTCATGCTCTCCCAATTCCCACAAAAATGGAAAGCCATCTTAGTTACACCAGTACACAAGTCTGGGGACAGGGCTTTGCACGGGAATTATAGGCCCATATCAATACTCCTGCCACTTTCCAAAGTGTTAGAGTGAATCGTGTCTGATCAATTGGTAGAATACATGTAAAAGTATAATGTTCACTGTAATCAGCAACACAGGTTTTGCAAACGGCATTGCACTACTATTGCCCTGCTCGAATTTTCAAACTATATACATTGTGCCTTGGATCAAGGTCAATTAGTTAGAGCAACATTCATTAATCTTTCCAAGGCATCGATACTGTAAATCACTCTCTACTTATCAAACAATTATCTGATCTAGGTTTATGCATGGACACCGCCAACTACTTCAACAGCTACCTCAGCGGACACACTCAACAAGTCAGGATTGGTGATACACTCTCCACAAAACAACCGGTTCTTTCAGGTGTCCCACAAGGGTCTATCCTGGGCCCACTGCTTTTCACCCTATTCCTGATTCAGCTCCCAGCCTCCTGTCATGGTCAAATCCTACTCTACGCAGATGATGCGGTTCTTTACTCAAGTAATAATGATCCCACACTCCTGGCTAATCAATTGCAGACCAGCTTTACCAACACTGAGGCCTAATTCCACTCACAGAAGCTAGTCCTTAACTACACAAAAACAAAAACGATGTTGTTTCACAGTGCACAAAACAGGTTCTGCTCCCACCAGCTGGAAATCAGAAATAGCTCTAGCATTATCCTAGAACAGACTCGACTTTTTAAGTATTTAGGAGTGACAATTGACAACACTGTCATTCTCCAGCGATATTGACAATGTTACAAAACAATGAATACCCATATTGGGCTACTATATAAACACAGACACTGCCTTACCCCAGAAGCCCTCAGGCTTACTATACATAGTTCAATAGTCTCAGTAATCAATTATGGACTTGTGATCTATGGATCTGCCTCCGACACTGCCCTGTGCCATGTCACTACTGCCCTTAATAAGGCCTGCCGTCTTCTGACTGGGGTCACCTGCCTGACACACACATGTGACTTATATGAGCAAGCAAACTGGCTTCAGCTCAAAGACAGATTATTCTATCAATCATGCCTAATAGCGAAAAAGGCCTCCCTCGGTCTCTTGCCTCCTGGTGTACAGTCAATGTTTAGGTCACCAAACCATACCCGGCATACTAGATGCACCTTTAACCATGCGTTCATAGTGCCTCGCTGCTGTACCACCCAAGGGCAATGCTCATTTGCATACAGAGCACCATTGTGGTATAATTCACTCTACTGTAATGTTACCAAAGACCAAACACTGGGCTCCTTCAAAAAGAACCTTCGCCAAGCACTAGTCACCAATGCCTCCTGTGACTGTCATGCATAAAACAACTTGGGCCTGTTTCCTCTCCTTCGCCCACACCCTACCCCACCTTTCCTCCACCCTACCATCCTACTCTTGCTACTACCATATAACTTACCTGCCTTCCCCATTAACCAATCCCAGCATCAGACTCTGCTTGCTGCTCCATAGAGGGCATCATCAGTTCCTGCACTGATTGCCCCACTGAAGTGCACTCTTAAACTGAATTATACAGGCTACATTTGTCTGCTGATATTCCCTTCCTGGCAACGCCTCCCCCCACCCGCTCAGACAATGCCTCTGGTTGTATCCCTACTTTGGAACAATGTTAGGCCCTAGCCCTTAGCTTCTGTTTATCCTGTAAGACCATGTCTCTAGTTGTTGACTTTCCCTCATTTTGTCTCTGATGATGCCACTTGGCTGCATCTTTTCCTCCTGTAGTCGGATCCCAACCCTAATGCCCTTTTTGGTAGTTAAGCTTACTTCTAGCGGGGGGCGCTGTGGAGCCCAAGCTAAGCAACAGCAAAAATTATCAGCTCTGATTTCTCTCAACAAAATTGCTAAAAAAAATATATTTTCTAGAGGATTTTTCATGAAAGTATTAGCACCATCGGGAAGAGGAGCTTTTAAAACCTCAAAATGGGCAACCCAAAAAAGGATAAAGGTGGAGGTACAGCTGGGAAATTGATGGGAATATCTACCTCAGCTAAAGCACTAGTGAGGTGCAGGTTACATTTACTACAGATCTGGAAGAAAATAGAAACTATGTACTTATCGTAATTATTGATCTTCTTGGACAGCCACCATTACTTATTTACACTAGTGGGATAGCGCCGGAGGCAGTAGGACCAAGTAGGAGCCAAAATTTTTCAGAAGGATCAGCACCAAGACAGGACCATGCATGTGCAGCACCGTGAGACTAGCTCGCGCCTGTGTAGGCTATCTTGGTGTCTACCCTCCAACCGCCTCAGTACCTTTTCGACCTAGGAGGTGCAGCGTAACTAATGAAAGTAACTTATCCTGACTTTCTGGCCCTTGTAAGAAGGATCAAAGAACAATGTCTTCACAGTCTGAACCATAGGACCATGAAGACCAGGAAAGAAAATAAGTGAACCCAGGGGATGGTTGGTGGGCGTGTGAATGAGTGATGGAGACTGTCCAAGAAAATCAATAATTACAGTAAGTATGTAATTTCCATATCTTCCTGGACTAAGTCTCCATCATTCATTCACACTAGTGGGAGAGTACCGAGCTAAAACCAACAACCCTGAGTAGGGTGGTAGGAGATAGGGTTCACTCAGAATGGATGGCCAAGGACTGTCCTGCTAATAAAAAGATCTGTCTTGGAAAGAGCATCTAGAACATAGTGCTTACAAGATAAGCGCTTGAGTTGTAACTCACCACTTTGCACATGACTGCCATGGACACAAACTGAAACTGCCAAGAAGCCGCCACCACTCTAGGAGAGTGACGAGAACCCAGCCTCACATTGTGGTCTAGGACAAAAATTAATAGTGTCAAAGACATGTACTAATCTAATGTAAAAGGACCTAAGGAACTGAAAGAGCCAGAGGTAAAGTCTACTGGTTTAGGGTAGACCGAAAAATGCAGATGGAAACCCCACTACCAAATATGGCTGACCTGTGAATAACAGGTTCAGGAGCACTTGAACCCCTTACTTGGTGAGCAAAAGAAGGTCCAGGTGGGGTAAGCCCATCAAGGAGAATGGTTTCCACTTAGTCACTGAAACCTTCCTGATAGAAGGCCAAAGCACAACTTAGAAGCCTCTTGTGGTGGTCTAGTAGAACCAGATCCTATCCACTTCATATTCCAAAAGGAATCATCCTGCCCCTGTGTGCCTATAACTGTAGTAGCAGTCTCTGAACTCAGGGAAGAGAGGAAAGTGTACAGGAGGACGTGTCCACTCATGGAAAAAATTCGACAGAAAAAACGGGCAGGATTTCTAAGGCAAATAGAGGAAGATGCATCGAGGGGAGGCAGCAGGACCAAGTTAGGCTAACCCATTCATTGAAAGTGACTGAATAGCGGTAGAAGTGACTCAATGCAGTGAGGCACCACTCACTCCGCCTTCCTGAATGGAGTAGGAAAGGACTCTAGTTTGCTTGCTGATGAAAAACAAACATCACAGTTTTGTCACAAACTCAGAGAGGATAACTTCATGAGCGACTGGCACAGAACCAGTGCGCAGGAACCAAAGGTGTGAATACTGAGAAGCCATCTCAGAAAAAAGACCTACCTGACCTATGGTCAAGAAAGGAGCATGTCATCTGTTAAGTTGAAGCAAGCAAGGAAGTAGGAACCTGAGTACTGACATGCTGGAGAGTCACTTCTGTTGCTGCGAGGCTCTGATCAAGAGAAGAAAGCCAGGTAAAAAAGGGAGACCAACAGATTGGGCAGTCGCCTAGGTCTAGGAACTATCTCTGAATAAGAGAATTCTCTGTTGGAAAAAAGAGATGACCCATACCTCTGCTAGATCGGACTCCTCCTAGGGGTAGAAGAAGTCATGTACTCTTTACCGTGGTTTTAAAGATGACTGCCTCAGGAGCAGAGGCGGAACCTGACCAGATCCAAAAGGGTGGTATCGGGTAATTTCGGCTAGGCCCTGTGCTGTGATAATTTTTCTTTTTTTCTTTTTTTTTTTTTTTTTACCATTAGTCCAAGCCTGACAAGGCTTTTAGCCTGCTATTTCACAGGGATTGCCTGATACAAAAATTACAAAGATGTCGTCCATCAGAGGGGAAAGAGAAGCCTGAGTGTCCATAACTGAAATTGTGACCAGACCAATAATCACAGCTGAAGAGATGTTAACCACCTGTGCCGGTGAAGCCACTGAAGGGGCAGTATCACAAGGGGGCTATATACCGCTATCAAAGGAGTGGAAGAGCCTGTATGGCTCCCAACCATTGAATTAGAATGTTCCACAGAGTGTAATTGTCCTGACGACTGAAAAGAGTCTAGACATAGAAGTGTTTGGTCCACGTGTGCAGTCTGAAGTACTATAGTGGACCCTCTCACTGATGAACAACTGAAAAGATCTTCCATCACAGAGTCTGGTAATAGAGAAGGCTTGCTCTCCAGTCTATAAATGAGTCATCCGCTGTATCACCAAAAAGTAGGACAGGGAGAGACTCATCCAGATGCACTTCTACCCCAGAAGGACCCCTAAAGGGAGACCTAGGACAGAGCCACTAGAGACTCCACCATCAAGAAGGGTGTTGTGGACCTCGGCACCACTTAAGGAGCCGAGAAAGCGCTGAGCAAAATGAGGGATTCCGCTGGCAGAACAGCACAGAAGACTTCCATCAGCGGAAAACTGCTGGATGTCACAAGTACTCACATAGACTGCCACTCACTAAGATCTGTGGAAAAATAATCTGCAGAACAGGACTTTATCCTGCGGAAAACATCTCAACAAAAAGCTGGCACTAGTTCTGCCTGACAGCACCAACTAGCACTGCCCACAGTACCAGCATTACTCATGGCACAGGATGGCACCAAGCAGTGTCGATGCCATTCCGGGCAACACCCGAGGGCACCCACGGTGGTACCCACAGGCACCCCTCCAGCATTCATGGCAGCCATGGCACCCGCAGCAGCACCTACAGGCACCTCCAGCACCCATGACACTAATGGCAATCATGGCACCCATGGCACCCATGACACCCTGTGCACCAATGGCACCCATGGCACCCATGGGTGCCTGTGGTGGCACCATACGTGACACCCATGGGTGCCCACAGCACTATCCATGGCACCTCGGGTGCACAGTGTTACCCAATGCACCGCATGCGGTGCACGACACTGACACTCATGGCACTGCCAGCAGCACTGGGAACCGCCACCAAAATTAGCACCATGGCACCACATTGCACCAACAGCACCCATGGCACACAGCAACCCATGGTGCCAACACCAATACCAGTGGCGCCGAACCAAACACTAGCGTGCCACCGATGGCACGCGTCCATCGTCTAGACCTGCTGTGCCTCCCATGGTGTCGGCCATAACAGGACCAACAGCACAGAGGAGAATGCCAATGGAGAAAATCCTGAGGAAAAAGGAAAAGAGGTGTCCATGCCTGCCCTGCAAGGAAAGAGGGAAGGGTATAGACATGAGGGGTCAATGCGATGGCAAAGGCATCAGGAAGGCACTGCGTACATCCTGATCCAATCTACCCAGCCCTAGTCCAGTGGGTCCAAGGCCCGAAGGCCCTGAAATCGGGAACACTGGCCAGGAAAACTGGACAGAAGTCGAACCCCCTGCTTCACAGGAGTGATCCAGAGGTGAAACTACTCACCAGAACTCCACTGAGGACAGAGGTGGAGTCCGGAGTTGAAGAACGTGGCCGTTAAGGGTGGAACGACGGGGAGCCCACCAAAGCTGGTTCAGGCCTATCACCCCTCCCAATTGACAATCCCCATGCAGATAAACCAGAGGGCAACCTCGAGCAGCACCAATTCTTCTTCCCCAACGAGGAAGAAGAGCTTGAGGTTAAGCAGAGCTGAATCCTATTCATGCTTCGGTGAACTGTCCTTCCCCCCGAGCACAGGACTGTCCGTAGTCAGACCCCCCATGACAAAGGGCAGTGGACCGGGCACAGCCCCTCTGCCACAACAGCTTTAAAACATGTCTTCCTACCATCACTGCTACTGTCTAAGGATGACTCCGTTAATGGCAGGTGAAAATTTATTTCAAACAACATGAAGTCTTGCTATATTATGACAATTGCAGTTTGTCCCACCATTAGAACTGCTCTGGAGGTGAAAGAGTTAACTTCCATGCCAGGCATGGAACTTAGAGCACGAGCTCGGTTAGAAAAGCTCTGTCTAGAACATTTCAAACTGAAACTGTCAGATTCTTTACTCCGCCTCACTGAACAGTTGCTCCGGAGATTCCTCCTACTGCTTGGTTCATTTCTCGGTTTAAAAGAGTTTTTCCTCGGTTAAATTCAACCGCGATTATTATTATTTTAACCGCAAACCGATTGGTTCAAGCTCTGTCTGTGGTATTGTAAGTAATAGACAGGTTTATTTCTGTGTGGAACTTGTAAATGTTTATCGGTTCGGTTTGAACCGATCAGGTTGTTTTAAAACTTTATTCTGAAGCATTTAAAAGCTATTTAGAGTGCGGTTCCCAGTTCTTATTGGTTCTAAAAACAGGATATTCATCGGTTTTACATGACCCGTGACACGGTTGGGAACCGATAAGGGTGTCTTGCCTGGCACTGCGGAAAAGACAAGTTTTGGTTAGGCTGGCATTATGTCTGAGAAACCCAAAGAAAAACCGGGCCCACTGGGTTTCAACACTGTAGTGTCTGTGGAAGCCTTTGCCAAGGCTGATCCACACACCACATGTGTTTATTGTCTGGGGTTTGACCACCTCAATGCAGACTGCCAGATTTGCAAGAATTTCCTGCAGCTACCCTAGATAAGAGAATTGGTAGGCTCAGGGAGCAGAGGCCAAAAGTCCGCTGAGCCGATGAGCCAGCCCGTTCGGTGCCAACCGAACCGGAGGAGTGCCTCTGACCAGGGCGAGACTTCTGGCAAACGTAAGCTGACTCAGAGGAGCCAGTTCCAGCAAAGAGAACTAGAAAATCAGCAGGTGGGAGTCAAAATTCCTTCTCCAACTGCTGCAGAGATAGCCAAGCAATCCAAATTGTCCAGTCACTTTCCCGGTTCCGTCCAAACGCCACTATCTGGCAAAAGGTCAGTTGGCCGGTTCCACCGGTTCAAGAATATGATATAGAGGAATTTTATGAACCAGAGGAGGGGGAGGATGATTATGAACAGTGTGAATGTGACTTTGAAAGTCTGGATGTGCCCATTGAACCGGACATCTCCCCAGACAGACCTTTAGGAGAATCTCCCCCTAGGCTTTCTGAGTCCCCTCTCATTTTCTGTTTTATAAAAAGTTGTTGAAATCTTCCAGTTTCCTTTGGAGGAAGCTGTGGATGAGCAAGAGGAGCCTGACTTTGTAGAGATGATGGATATCCAGAGTCCAGGAGATTGTCTATTCCTTTACATAAATCCTTTAAGAAACAATAACAATTTTAAAAGCTCCTAATTCTGTGCCTTCTGTGGATAAAAAGATGGACAGGTCAGGTCCTGATACAGAATTTCTTTCACAGCAATGCAGCCATGTTGGGGTAGTTCAGGCTGCAGCCTGTGATAAGGCTAATATTCCCCTGGCTTCACATCCTCCTGACAAGGACTCCAGGAAGATTGATGCCATGGCTAAAAAACAATACATGGCAGTATTATATGGCTTATGTTGCAAGATACCAGAAATCTAGATGGGATACTGTCATGGCTTTAGCCAAACAGGCCCCTGGCCAGCTTGCCAAGGAGCTGGAGCAGGTGGCTGTTGATGGTATTGAGGCATCTAAGGTGCAATTCCATGCTGCAGTGGATTCTAATGATGTATCCTCTAGAGTCATGGCTACATCTGTGGTTTTTCAGAGATTGGCTTGGCTCAGGTATATACTAGTTTGTCACAGGATACCCAGGCTAAGGCTATGGATTTTCCTTGTAGGGAAATTCTCTGTTTGGGGAGCAGACAGAGAATTATATGAAGAAATGGATGAATATAGAACCACTTATAGGAGTGCACAAGCTGAGAATGGCAAGCCACCCTCAGAGGCAGCCCCCAGGGTAGAGGCAGGCCTTTTCACAGGCCTTTTACCAAACCCAGGCCTCCCTTCAGCTTACGCCAGAGGGGTTCTTCAGAGGGAGAGGCAGACGGGACAAGCAGGCCTGCTCCCACCCCTCAGCCTAAAGCCCCTGCCAAACAGGCACCCTGATGGGATGCCCAGGGCCGGTTCTCCATTACCTAGGGCAGGCTGGCTTACTCGGCCCAGGACTGGGAGTCTTTAACATCAGACAAGTGGGTCCTGAAGTAGTAAGCCAGGGTCTGGTTCTCAGCTTCAAAATATTTCCAAAGATGAGAATCAGATTTTTTCCACCTGCAAACCTCTAGAGACTCTTGCTTGGAAACAGAAGTCTCAACCCTCCTGGCTCTCAGAGCTGTAGAAAGGGTTTCTCCCACACCAGGGCAAGGGTCTGTACTCCAGGTACTTCCTTACCCCAAAAAGACAGGAGAATGGCAGCCCATCCTGGACCTAAGATATCTGAACAAGCACCTTTAAAACCAAAATTCAAAATGGTGACTCTGGGAATGATTTTACCCTCCCTAAGGCCAGGAGACTGGGTAGCTTCCCTGGACCTCAAGGATGCCTACTTCCATGTTCTTATCAGAAGCTCCCATCAAAAGTACCTCAGATTCGAACTGCCCTCAGGCCATTATCAGTTCAGAGCAATGTCTTCTCGGCCTTACCTTCGCCCCAAGGGTATCTACAAATGCCTGGCAGTAGCAGTTGCTCATATTAAGAAGGCAAAGATTGCCATCTTTCCCTACCTAGACGACTGGCTCATTGTGGGTCAGTCTTCAGACCAGGTCAAATCACACCTGCAAGTTACCCAGCAGCTGCTTACCTCTCTGGGCTTTCTTCTCAATCTTCCAAAGTCAGTTCTGGAACCTGTCCAGGTACTCACCTTTATAGGTGCAGAACTGGACACAAAGCAGGCCAGAGCCTTCCTTCCCCTAGAAAGGGTAAGGACCTTGGTGGCCCTGGCCTCCTCCTTCACTCTGCAGGTCTCTCGACCAGCAAGGCATTTCCTACAGCTCCTAGAACACATGGCTGCTTCCACAGCTGTAGTGCAAGGAGCAAGATTTCAGATGAGGGACATTCAGTTCCATTTGAGAGCCTTTTGGTCTCAAAGAAGAGATCCCCTATCCAAGTTGATCCCAGTGACTCGAACCCTGATCCAGGCCCTTCAGTGGTGGCATGATCAGAGCAATCTGAGACAAGGGTTCCTTCATCCTCTATCTCACTCCTTGACCCTTACTACAGATGCGTCCCTTTTGGGATGGGGAGCTCACATGTGCGACCTCTCCACCCAGGGATTGTGGTCCCCTCAGGAATCTCTGCTCCACATTAATCTGTTGGAACTCAGAGCTGTTTTTCTAGCACTTCAGGTTTTTTCTGCATCTGTTCAGAACAAAGTGGTACAGGTCAGAACAGACAACACCACTACAATGTGGTACATCAACAAACAAGGGGGCACTCGGTCTTCAGCCTTGTGCACCGAGGCAATGAAGTTGTGGTCTCTGGCTTTTCCCTGAACACTTCCCTCATAGCAGTTCACCTCCCAGTCAAGGACAATGTCCTGGAAGATGCTCTCAGCAGGATTTCCCAGGCCATCACGAATGGTCACTGGATCCCCGAGTGCTGGGGATAGTTTTTGCCAGATGGGGCACCCCTCAGATAGATCTTTTTGCAGCCCCAGACAATCATCAACTTCCACTTTTTTGTTGCAGGCCCCCAGTGTTGGGCTCAGTCCCCCTGGATGCCTTTCTCCTCGATTGGGAAGGGAAGTTTCTCTATGCCTTCCCCCCCTTCCAAATCTGGACTGTCATGTACGGTATGGGCTGCACACCCATTGGCTGTAGCTCTGCACCAATGGGCGTGCAGCCCTACCAGACAGTCAGTCGGCGGGCGGCGGGGCGGCAGGCGGGTGGGATGCTGTTGCCCGCCGGCTGCGGGGGGGAGCGGGGTGGAGGGGCTTCGTGGGTGGGTGGGGGGGGACATCAGACACCAGGGAGATGTTTGGGGGTTGTGCCAGACATTCTGCCCGCTGATCGGGCTTTACGGTCCACTGGACCACCAGGGAGTTATTCGAGTTGGGGGAGGGTTACATTCTGCCCACGATCGGGCACTGGGGGTTCATACAGGTTCTGCCTCCAAGGATCGGGCTGTGGGAGATGTGTGGGGGTTCATGGATGGTACTGCCCGTGATCGGGCTGTGGGAGATGTGTGTGTGGGGGTTCATGTCGTGTACTGCCGCGATCGGGCTGTGGGAGATGTGTGTGGGGGTTTCATGTAACCGTGATGCCCTTGATCGGGCTGGGGGGGCACAGGTACCGAGTTAGCCAGCCAGGTGGCAGCTGCTGTGCTGCGCCTCGCACACAGCAGCTCACCTGTGGGTGGCCCTCAACTTGATCCTTTTTTGGCTCAAGGTTGTGCAGGCGCAGGTTGGGTTGCGATGCACAACTCTGCACAACCCGACTGAATATCAGGTTGCGAGGTTATGCATGGTTCCTCCCTCCTGTTGAGCAGCATTCATTTGCATTGCTCTTTGCGCAACCTGTTGCCAGTGGAGCAACTGCCCTCCCGCTGAATATCGCAGAATGGTGCAATGTAGGGATTTATGCATGCGCAACCCTGTTGCGCATGGAGCAACCCTTTTGAATATCTGGGCCTGTGTTTTTTGAAGTATGAACATAGGAATGAAAAATGTTTATTTCCTGTAAATAATTTTTTTATTTGTTTTGATTGATTTAATCATGATTTTCGCAAATAGTGTATTCTTAAAATTATTGCATTTCCAACAGACTGTACATGAGTATATTTGATGTATTTATTTTAGTAAAAATTCCCCTACTTTGTCAGAGGGTGGAGCTGGTGGCCATCCCTGATGGAGAACGCAGTTGCTGAGAGGAGTGCCGAAGGGCAGCAGGCTGGAAGATGTCCCCCGCCCCAGCCGAAGTAGCAAAGGAGGATGAAGATGAAGAAAAACACACTGGTATGGACAGTTCTGAATAGGATTCAGAGGAGTATATGGAAGACGAATTAGGAGAAGAACAACCGAATGTTCAGGGACCGGATGAGGAAAGGATGCAGATTTGGTAACAACAAAGGAGGACATCAGAATGGCTGAAGAGCAACTACAAAAAGAGTTAGATGAAAGACAGACTGTATTATTTAAACTGTTTGCTGGGGACAAGGAGCGATATATGAAGTGGAAAATTGCAGCATGAAGGACACCAGAAGATGGATGGGGAGGAGACCAGAGAAGGGAACCAGGAACTAGCCAGATGGAAGAGGGGAGACACACGCTGGAGAGAGAGAGAGAGAGAGAGAGAGAGAATTGGTGAGGACAGGACTGCTATCACGAAACAGCTGACAAAAAAGCATTTCAGATGAAAGGAGAGCACAAGTAGCACAGGAGTGGTCTCCTGAGCGTGAAGCAGGGTGGAAATGTGGCACAGACGAACTTTGGGTTCCAGACCTGGAGGTTGGGTTTTGGAATCCAAAACATCACAGGAGATTCCCAGAAGGAAGAGCAGGTACTGGGACAACAATGAGGGGGAAAAGGAAAACAACACTGGGGAACAGAATAACGCTATAATCTTAGCACCAATGTGCAATTGGGAGAACAAGGGAGCAGGGGACAGATGAGGTAAATAGAC
This sequence comes from Neoceratodus forsteri, assembly GCA_016271365.2. Classification (NCBI taxonomy): domain Eukaryota; kingdom Metazoa; phylum Chordata; order Ceratodontiformes; family Ceratodontidae; genus Neoceratodus; species Neoceratodus forsteri. Next base: position 430,332,198 of record CM028138.1, read on the forward strand.
AAGACAATGTGCAGAATACTGAGGAAAGGAGGAAAGTTCTGAAAAAATAATCCACAGGATAAAGAGTGAGAGGGACAATGGGGATGGACAGAAGGGGCAGGACGCCCCAGACTCAGTGCATGGGGAATCAAGTAATCATACTCCGGAGGAGAAAAATGGGGATAGAGGAGCAGAAGGAAACTCTCAGGGGTTACTTAACTCTCCCTAACAGAAAGGCAAGAAAATGGCAACCCAACCCCTCCCCAGGCAAGACCTAGATATACTGATTTGTTTAATAAAATGGAGCCTGCACCATGGAAAAATGCAGTGAGAATTAGGTACAAGGGAGGGTTAGACCAAAGGCCGGACAGGCTATATGTGGGGGAAGTTTTGATAAAAGAATTAATGAGATTTATGGCCTCGGAGGTATATACTCTCATACGTGTATCTGGGGAGGATAACTTTGATATAAGTTTTAGATCCCCAGATTCCCTGGAGAGGTTGTGGATAAAGTATAACCAGTTAAAGTTTTCACCTTTGTGGTCTCCTTTTTTTTGTATACCACTTACTAAACCTACAATGAAATATGTAATGGTAATGTTCAGAAATGAGGGGGTGCATATCAATAAGGTTGTGCATTGACTACAACAAGGATAAGAGATCTTGAATGCTCCAGAAGCAATTCTGGATGAGGAAAATTTCTGGACTGGGGCCTGGAAATTTAAGGTAAAATTGAGACAGACAGTGGAAGGAATAGCACACCTGCCCAACAGTTGTTTTTTAGGGAGAGATAGAGGCATGTGCTTCTATTCAGGACAGCCTAAAGCTTGTCATAGATGTGGAGCCCAAACGATTTGGCAAATGTTTGTGATAAGCTGAAGTGTAGGTTATGTGGAGAGTGGGGCACATAAGTTTACAATGTGCTTATCACAGCAGCCCTAGGCTTCTAAACAAAGGACCCCAGTCCCTAGCCAAACCTTAGACCTGGATCCTAAACAGGTCCCTACGTGAAGGAATTGTTCCTCACCAGTGGAAGCAGGCAAATGTGGTCCCCATTCACAAGGGTACACGGGAACATATTGCCGATTACAGGCCCATCTCCTGTTATGTACCCTTGCAAAACTGCAAGAAAGGCTAGTTTACGGGCAACTGAGGGACTATCTGGAATTCCACCAGCTCCTATCCCCCTCTTAGCATGGTTTCCAGACAAACCATGGCACTAACACAGCCCTTACCAATCTAACAGTGGGTGTACTCAGTGCAATGGATATAGGTAAGCCGACAGGTGCAATCTTCATAGATCTGTCTTAGGCATTCGACCTTGTGGACCATAACCTATTACTAACAAAGCTTCACTCAAAAGGTCTGGATCCCCAGGCCCTCAAATGGTTCAAGAGCTACCTAGCAGGCTGCTCTCAGAGGGTCATCTGGAAGGGAGAGCTGTCTGACCCTCTACCCATCAAGGAGGGAGTTCCTCAGGGCTCACTTCTCAGCCCTCTCTTGTTCTCTCTCTTCACTAACAACCTCAACCATCACTGTGGGGATAGTTCAGTGGTCCAATATGCTGATGACACCGTCATCTACCAGTCCATGGATAATATCTCAGTTCTAGGCCCTCTTCTCCAAGATGACCTAAAGACGCTAGAGGCCTGGCTTACATCAAATAGAATGGTCCTTAACGCAGGCAAAACAAAAGCCATACTGTTCGGTCCTCATTCCCTACGACAGGATAGGACCACATCCTTACAGATTTATTCCCTGGCGGAAAAAGGATTGACGTGGTAGACACCATAAAATACCTGGCTAAATATTGACCAAGGCCTCCTTCAAGTCCCATGTTGATCAAGTAACCAGGACAATCCACGGTAAACTTGGTACTCTGTACTGGCTTAAAGACCAGCTTATCCCAGAGGCTAGGCTTGCAATTGCTTCCAGCATCCTTCTCCCTACTCTAATTTATGCTGCCCCTGTAACTTAGGGAATGTCTAAGCAAGAGATCAACAGGTTACAGGTCCTGTACAATAAGGTGGCGCGGTTCACGACCCAGAGTCACCCAAGAAGCCATCCCTGCGATTCACTGGTCCAGCTGCAGTGGCCTTCTTTTGCATCTCATCTTCAGTACCCTCTGCTCTGTCTTGCGTACAAATTGCAGTGCCCGACTGCCCCACCCAGCCTCAAAGGGACAATCACTCACAAGCACAACTCTTATATGCTTAGGACCTCAGGTCGGACCCTACTTGCAATCCCCAGAGCCAGGACAAATGCGGGTGGGAAATCCTTTTCTTATACTGACCCCTACTTGTGGAACAATCTCCCACCATCTGTACAGGAAGCCATATCCCTCCCAAACTTTCGCACAAGGCTGGAGACCTACATGTTAGAGTCCAGCTCTTGTCACTGTCAAGGTATAGGATAGTTCTCCTTGCCCAACTAATACTATCAACCCTCTCCACCTAGACAGGCCTTTGATCATGCCTTGACTCATACAATCTTTGCATTTATGTCTTATTGAACCTCAATTATTGCTTATATTGTAACCCTGTTATCATCTGTACTTTTTTTCTCTGTAACCTGTGTACCTGACTGTCTGATACTGTGCTGTATCCCAGGTTGCCCCTAAGAAAAAGGACCTTCAGGCTCGGGTAAAACTACCTGGTTATCAAAATTCCATAAATAAATAGATAAATAAATAGGTGGAATCTTTGTGGTGCATTTGGTCATGATTTTCAAGGCTGCCCATGGGCAGCACATAACAGAGCCTCATCTTATGAATCAGGATGATTTGATTAAGAAGGCCCAGACAGGAGAGGAAGGCCTGACCAGGTCAAGGAACAGGAAAAGTGCCACCTGAGCTCTAGGCAGCTGGCGCGGGGCACAAAGTACAAATCCCTCAGAGGAACAGGAGAGGACTATGGACATGGATGAAACAAATGGGGGGACTTGAATACACAGGCACACAGAGACCTGGTACCAGAGGTATCTCAAACTCAGGAAATACAAAAAAACTGCCTCCCAGGACTGGACCCCCGCCCAGACGGAGAAGTTGAGACAACAAAAATGCCCCAGTTGGGGTGGAGGTAAACAATTCTTTGAGGTGCTGGCAGGTTCCAGCAGGGAGTTCAGAAATGTGAGGAGGATTCAGCTATGTCTTCTCACACTCATTTTCCCAGGAAAAGGAGGATATGGGAAGAGAGGAAAAATGGCAAGAAGAAGAAGGAAAAAGAGAAAGAAATTTAGTAACTTTATGTGACAACTGCCTAACTTTCTCAATTAACTGTAAATATACATAGTGTAATGAATGGGAGAAAGGAAAGTGGTGTTTACTGTTATATGACCTAGCCATGGATGTGATATTTATACAGGAGACTGGGTTTAATTCTATACATTTATTTGAGTCTACAAAATGAGAATGGGTATGGGACCCTCTTATTCATCCTTCGGGAGGATAAGCCGGATGGGGTGGGAATGTTGTTTGTGGTGCAGGATTTACTTTCCAAAAGTTATAGCTGTGAAACCAGGACGTGCACTCATTTTAGATTGCATCTGGTAAAATTACCCAAAGAGTTTGTGGTGGTATACGAGCCACAGGTAAAGTCAGAAAGAATAGAATTATTGGAGATGGTATAGGCCAAGTTTCGCAACCACAAGGAGGATGTACTTCAGGGAGGAATTTTAATTGTTTCTTAGATATACAGAAATGAAAAGCACAGGGAAGAAAGTGTATTGCAACACAACAGCATAAAAATGTATAGAAACAGCTGAACTAAAGGACTGCAGTGAATAGGCGAAGCCATGCATAATATATACATATGTTAAGGAAATTTGGTGTCTAAAATAGATTATGTATTTATATCTAGAACTTCAACTTCAACTTTATTTTATTTTATTTATAAAGCGCAAGTCAACAGGTATCCAAGCACTGTACAATGAATAAAATGATAAATAGATAAAGCCACAATAAAACCACAAAATACCTAATCATGGTATAGTTATCACTCATAGTCTGGGAAGGTGAGATTGAATAAGTAGGTCTTTAAAGCTGATTTGAAACTCTCCACAATCATGCACTCTCTTACCCGACGAGGTAGAGAATTCCACAGGGTCAGGACTACAAAACTAAAAGCACGAGCCCCAGATGTCTTTAGACAGACCCTGGGAATCTCTAGCAATCCCTCACTGGTGGAATGGAGTGGACAGATGGGGTGGTAGGGGACCAGGAGATCTTGCAGGTAGACCAGACCCTGCCCATGTAGGGCTTTATAGGTCAGTAACCCGACCTTGAAGGTGATACGCCACTGGACAGGCAGCCAGTGCAGACTGCAGAGCACATGTGTGATATGGCAGGATCGAGGCAGGCCAGTCAACAACCTGGCAGCAGCATTCTGCACCAGCTGCAGGCAGCGAATATCAATCCCCAGCATCCCTAGGACAGATAATTGCAATAAGAGAGAGGTCACAAAGGCGTGGACCACAGTAGGGAGGTCATCAGGGGCACCAGGTGCTTAATCTGGCAACATTTCAGATGGTAGAATGAGGACTTGACCACTGATGATACCTGAGTATTAAGAGTCAGTCCATTGTCAAAAATCACACAAATCTCGCACCGGTCAGAGGACACTAGTTGGCTAAGCCAAAGCCCGTCGGGTTGTCCAGCCTGTGCCCTTTCTACCTGACAGCCCAAGTCCACCACCAGCACCTCAGTCTTATCCAGGTTCAACCTCAACCAGCTGGCATTCATCCAGTCCTGGATCTCGGCAAGGCAGCTGTTAAATACCGAGATTGGGTCTTCTTGACCAGGCACTAAGGACAAGTAGACCTACATATCATCTGTATAGCAGTGGAAACTCAGCCCATACCAACTTACAATGTCTCCCAAAGGCAGCATGTACACTGCAAACAGCATTCGTGAAAGCACAGAGCTCCCCATGGGTATTCCTATAGGGTAGGGAGACTGGGTCCAAGGAAAAACTCCAGATACCACCCCCTGAGACCTACCCCAGAAGAAAGATTGGAACCAACTGAGGACTGTCCCAGACAGTCCCAGAAAAATGCATGATGTCTCTAGCAGCACCCCATGGTCCATGGTGTCAAATGCTGCAGAGAGATCGGGAGGATCAAGCTGGAATGGGACCTCTGAGCTCTCACTATTAGGAGATCATTGAGTACCCACACCAGTGCTGTCTTGGTACTATGCCTCTTGCAGAATCCGGACTGGAGAGAATCACAGATGACATGGGTGGTCAGATTTACCTCAAGCTGTAGTGCGACCACCTTCTCAATAACCAGCCCGACAAAGGGAAGGTTAGAGACTGGCCTGTAGTTAATGAGACAGTCCGGGTCGAGAGATGGCTTCTTGAGTGCAGGAGTTACCACGTCCTCCTTTAAGGAATTCAGGAACACTCTTGACCCCAACGAACACCAGATAATCTCAGCAAGGACCGGGCTGATGATCTCAATGCACCCCACTAAGAGGGGTGGGGCCTGGGTCCAAACTACAGTAGGTTGGCTACAGCTCTTGGATTATCTGCACGACATCCCCGGTCACCAGCTGGTTGAAGTCAGACCAGACAAATTGAGGAGCAGCAACCTCCCACCGACCATCGTAACTTCCAATAGAGCATGCTGCATGGATTTCAGTTCTGATATCAGCAATCTTACCCACAAAGAATCGAGCAAACTCATCACACTTCTAGAAGATTACTGGTAGAAAATTCTAAGGTCATCGAAAAGAATTTACAGACCATATAGAGTGTTAGTACAGTTGGGGCCAGAAGAGGGGAGGAACCCCAAAACAGAGTTGGAAAATGAACACAGAGAGCCTAGCATTACCAGATGTAAAGATTGGGCTACTGGATGTGTTTATTAGAGAGTGTCAGTATTGCCACTGTATGAAGATGTAGGAAAGTGGTGGCAACAAACTAAAAAGGAGATTGTCACAATGCTACAGATATTTGGAAAAGAAACAGCGAATGTAAAAAAAAAATGAAATATTTACTGTTAAGGACACAACTGTATAAAGTATTATTACAACATATGAACCACAAGATGATTTATCAGAACAAATTAAAAACATTAAAGATAAGATAAAACAAGTTCAATATGATAGGGATCATACACTTCAAAAGGAATTGAGCTTTGGAATAAAAAAAAAAATCACTTTGTAGACCCTTGTGCTGCATGCAAAGAAAGGGAAAATGCTTCACATTTTACAGAACTGATAGATAAGGGGGAAAGTCTTGAGGGATGATAGAGAGGGGATTCCAACAGTAGTAGAAGAGTACTTAGAAGATTTTACAAGGGCAGACCGACTGGATACAGAGCAAATGGATAAATATTTGGAAAATATCCAGATACCAAAGGTAGATATAGGAAAAGTCAGAGCAGCAGGAGTAGATTTACAAGAAACAGAGGTGTTAGACGTAATAAAGACATTAAAGACAGAGGTGACACCAGGGGAAGATGGATTACCAAATGAGTTGTATTGAGTCTTCCCAGAGATTATGGCAGCACTCTTGGTAAGAGTATATACATTTTTGCTATCCTTGGAAAAACTATCGACTGAGTTTACTCAGGGACTAGTAACCTTTTTACACAAGGGAGGAGATAAAGCAAGGATGAATAACTGGAGGCCAATACGTCTCTTAAATTCAGATTTTAAAATACTCGTGTTTTTATTGCAAAAAAGAATAAAAAATATTGCAAAAGAAGTCATACATCCGATATAGGCGGTATGCGTTACAGGAGGAATATCAACATAACTTATGTCTAATAAGAGATATACTGTATTATAGTGGGAAACATAATATTCAAGGGTTTTTACTGTCCTTAGATCAGTATAAAGTTTTTGATCAAGTAACATGACTTTTTATTCAAGGTCTTAGCTAAATATGGAGTACCATCTTCATTATTAAGGTGGGTACAGTTGTTGTATGGAAGCATGATTATAGCATCCCCGACAGGAACAGAGATAAGAAAGTTTAGGACAGAAAAAGAGGTTAGGCAGGGGTGCCCGTTAAGTTCCCTGTTATATATTTTTTTCCTTAGATCCTTTTGTAAGAACATTAATGGCACATCCAGAATTTGAGGGGGTAGCAGATGTTAATAAACAGCATGAGGTATGGGCATTAGCATATGCAGATGATGTGTGTGTATTGAAGTTTTGGTAAGAGAAATGGCAGGATATGGGCATGTGTCAGGGTCTCGCCTAAACTTGCAGAAATGTAGGGGCATGATATTAAGTCAAGGAGATAGTCAGGGAGTGGAAGTTGGAGGGATAACTATGGTGAAGAAGCCTATGAAGATTTTAGGGGTACAGTTTGGAAAAGGGGAGATGGCAAGTCACTACTGGAAGAATGTCATCCAAATTGGACAGTAGAGAGTGGCATGGTGGAAAGGATGGAAGTTATTCGAATTAAAAAGAATACAAATTATTAAGCAGTTTCTACTGCCCATTTGTTGTATGTAAGTGCTGTATTCCTTTGCCTATGGCTTTGGAGACTAGGGTATATCAAGTTGTTCTTTTCAAATGTTGTGGGAAGCCACTTGAACCCAGTGAAAAGAGAATTGACATATTTACCCAGGGATAGAGGTGGACTGGGGATGATAAATCCTTTTATGTTTTCCCATTGTGTGTTTGGAAGTAAATACAATACCAATTTTCACTGCAAAGCATATTAGTAAGAGAATGTCTCAGGAAGACCTTTCAAGAGGTGCTAGGAAAATGGAATAATGTGCCTGTTCAAATCACAGAAGCAGTAAAATTGGAGAAATCCTTGAAAGTTACAGTACATTTCATCCTCTGTCCTCCATGCCCCTCCACCCTTTTCCTCCCCCTTTAAAATTCTCAACCTATCAGCGCTGTAGGTACTGGGCATTTAGAAGCCGGACAGGGCATAGAATCTGAAGAAATGAATAAGTGTGGCTGTCACATCGGGTTGTTAGGTCCAGAAGACACCCTAGGCAAAATGAGTCTGAACATGGTCCCCATGTCTGGTCTCCATACCCAAGGGCACCATCACTACTGGTGGGCAGGCAGCTGGGGCGGCCCTGGAGGCCCATCCAACTCGAGCGGTGTTATGCAATGTCAGATCCATCAAGAACAAGACTGAAACCATTGCAGATCTTGTAGGACAGCTGATCTGGCATGCATCAACGAGACCTGGCTGGTCAAAAATGCTGGCCCCATGCTGGAGAATGTAATTCCCGTCGGGTACTCTGTGATACACCGCTCGAGATTGGACCGCAGGGGGGAGTTGATCTGTTTAAAGGCCGAACTGGGCTTCACAGTGTACCAGTTGAGAAAACAGGTCATTTGAGTGCACTGTAGTAGCAGGTGTAGACTGTAGGGTAGCCCTCATCTACCGTCCGCAGGGATGAGAATGATTCCTTCAGGTAAGAGCGATTTTGTGATCGACATGGTATTTGGAGTCACCCAGGCTGATGGTCCTGGGCGATTTCTACGCTGGGTCAATGATGAACTCTTGCAATTTGGACAACACTTCCTCCAGTTGATGACATCATTGGGCCTTACACAGATTGTTACCTCTGCTACTCATAACATGGTCACTCTCTTGACCTGGTCTTCCTCCCGGGGATCAAAGCTTCTGATTTAGAGGTGAAACCTGTCAGATGGTCTGATCACTACACCGTGAGGTTCAATTTTTGTGCCCTTCACAGGCCTGCCCTGTGGAGATGGATAGATACCACCCTTTACAGGATGTGAGCCCCAAAGGCCTGGTGGCAGTACTTGACCTATCGGAGTTTCCTGTGGCAAGCAGGAGTCCAGAGGCCTTGGTTCAGGCCTATAATAAGGTCATTACTACAACCCTGGACTCTATTGCTCCTGTCTGTGTTCGTCTTCTCTCCTTTGCCCTCAGTCCCCTTGGTTTGATGTGACCTTGAGGGAGATGCAGCGACTAAGACAAAGGTTAGAGCGTTGCTGGTGGAAATCCACCCTGGAGGCCAACCATCTTAGATTGTTAGGACATTATCAAGTCTATCAATCAACAATCTCACATAAGGCAGAGTTCCTGTCCTGGGAGATTGCTGCTGCCCAGAACCACGTGACAAGCTCTTTCTAGACTGTGGACTGGCTCTAGCAATCCAGCCTGTCTGCAGTCTCGAAGAGCCTTTTCACAGTTGGAGTGTGATGAGCTCGCTCGGTTTTTCGCAGATAAGTTGGCTGACATCAGGGCAGAGATCCATCCCGCACACTCTATGGTGGATGCTATTGATTGGTGCTCGGTCACTCTCCCCCATTTTTCCTGGAGTACCTTTGACCGGCTGGAGTTTGCGGATGTCATGCGGATTGTCCAGGGTGTGCACCCTACGTGCTGTAGTTTGGATCCGGGCCCAACCTCCCTGATTATGGGTTGTTGTGACATCATTGGCCTGGTCCTGGCATGGATAGTTTGGTGCTCCCTTGAGTCAGGTGTTCCCTAGCTCTCTGAAGGAGGCGGTGGTGACACCCCTCCTGAAGAAAGCTTCTCTAGACCCAGACTGCCTTGCTAACTACAGACCTATCTCTAACCTCCCCTTCATGGGGAAGGTGATTGAGAAGGTAGTGGCTGTACAGCTGGAGAACCATCTGACCATCCATAACATCTACAGATGTCTCCAATCCAGTTTTGAAAGAGGCACAGTATTGAGACTGCACTGCTTTGGGTGTTCAATGATCTCTTAATGGCAAGAGATCGGAAAAGCCGTTCCATCTTGGTGCTTCTGGATCTCTCTTCAGCATTTGACACCGTGGACCATGGGGTGTTGGTTGAGTACCTGAGGTTCATTTGTGGCCTGACTGGTACAGTCCTCAGGTGATTTAAGTCCTTCCTCACTGGCAGAACTCAGAGGGTGGTGTCGGGGATTTATTCCTCTGACCCTCTCTCTCTGTCATGTGGGGTCCCTCAGAGCTCAGTGCCATCCCCCATGCTGTTAGCAGTGTACATGCTGCTAGCAAGGAGACATTGTAAGATAGTGCGGGCTGAGTTTCACTGCTATGCTGGTGATACCCAACTCTACCTGTCGTTTGCACCCAACCAGGATAGTGCAATCTCGGAATTTAATAACTGCCTTGCTGAAATCCAGGATTGGATGAATTCCAGCTGGCTGAAGTTGAACTCGGGAAAGACTGAGGTGATGGTCGTGGATCCGGGTCGCCGGATGGGGGGGTCAGGGACTGGTGAGCCTACAGGGCTTTTCCTGGGGGGCTCCCAGATTCTTGCCCCTGAATGGGTGCGGAACCTGGGGGTGATGCTTGATGATGGGCTGACATTGCGATCTCTGGTATCTGCAGTCATCAAGTCATCTTTTACCACCTGAGTAACATCACTAGAGTCAAGCACCTCGTTCTGTCTGGTGATCTTCCCACGTTGATCCATGCCTTTGTGACCTCACGCTTTGATTATTGCAACTCCCTTTACTTAGGGCTACCGGGGGTTGATATCTGCTGCCTGCAGCTGGTGCACAATGCAACAGCCCAGTTGTTGATGGGGACACCCTGGACACGTCATATCACACTGATGCCGTGAGAATGGCACTGGCTGCCAATTCAGTGGTGGATCACCTTCAAAGTCAGACTGCTGACTTACAAAGCCCTACATGGACTCGGCTTGGACTACCTGAAAGAGCTTCTGTCCCCCTATTGCCCCAAGCGATCACTCTGCTCAGCTGACGAGGGGTTGCTAGAGATTCCAAGGGTATCTTTAAAAGCTTCAGGGGCCTGTGCATTTATGTACACAGCTCCAGCCCTTTGGAATTCTCTATCCCGTCAGCTACGGGAGTGCACAACTGTGGGGGGATTTAAGCAGACATTAAAAACCTATCTGTGGCACCAAGCCTATTATGTCTGATTTTATTGAATTTTTACTGATTATTTGTTTTATATTGTGTTCTATATTTTATCCTGTTTTACCAATTTTATGTAAAGCGCCTTGATAATTTTGAAAGGCACTTAACACATAAAGTTATTATTATTACTATAAATGGGGAATTACAAAAACAAATGATATTGCAAAAAACTAGGCAACAACTGTACCACCAGATGTTAATGAATATAGGACCAGAGGAGCCAATGTTTAACCAGTGTGATGCTGGACAGAATAATTTGGTATATCAAGCCTTAATGAACCCTAGAATTCCCAAGAGAATGTGGGATGTACAATGGTTATGTGTGCATGGGAGGATAGGGGTAAGAGCCAATCACAAGCATAAATCAGTAGATGATACGAAATGTTTATAAGCAGATGGTGTAGATGAGATAGAAACTCAGAGCATTTCTTATTTGAATGCACGTATGCAGTGGGTTTATGGGATTATTTAGCCAAAGCGTGGAAGATGCCTTGGATGAAAAAATGACTTATGAGATATTAGTCTTGGGACATTTTGCTCAGATAGGAAGATGATACGAAACTGGAACATTAATTGTTTTCTGCACATGTTTAAAATATTATTTATGGCAGGGAAGATGACAATTTTTATTTCAAAGAAGTCATAAACACCCTGTGTTTTGTACTGGTAAAGAATGCATTGCAAAGGTGTTAAGAACGGATTAAAGGTTTCATCCAAGAGCATGTGTGTTGGTGTGGTGGAGGGTTTTTTCACTTATTAAGAAATATGCATAGGGTAGAGTAGAGAGAGGGGAATAAGGCAGGAAAGATTTCTCACCAATAGCCAGAAAAGGGTGGAAGGGTATAAAGGGGAATGTAGACATCTATGCTTTGTTGAATTATGATATGTTGTGTAATTATCTATAGATTTTTCAATAAAAACACCCCTACTCTCGGTAGGGAGAGCTGCTGTCTTTCTTTGCAAGATGGCGGACTCTGGATCCAAGATGGAGGAGGAGGTGGATGCCATTTCGAATTGGCTGGGTCAGGTCCTGACCCTGACACATTCTCTAGGAGATGAAGAAATGGATATCGAGACTGGTTTTTGCCAACAGTCTTCACTACCGGTGGATAACGTGGAAAACTGGAGAAATTCAGAACCTCCTGAGTTAAGGAGATTTACATTGAGGAGAAGAACTTCTTGACCAGCATGAATCTTGGAACATAATACTTCCAGAACAATAGCAAGGGACTGTGGTAAGTGAAACAGACTTATCATTACAGTGATTAAATCTCAGACCGCAGAAAATCATGGCTTAAATTTGGTGCCAAGTATCACAGCTGATGCTGACAATCAGCTAGGGAGAAATGACAGGCAACTGGGGAAGGTTTCCTGTGCTAGTGAAAGTCCTGCAGAATGCTTGACTGAAAGTAAGAATTTATAGCACAATCAAAAAAAGGCCTTAGCAATAAACGATAAAGACGCACCTATTGATTTCCAGGACTGGTCTACAGAATCGTCTCTTTTAAATGCAGGATGGAGAAAAGACGACTAACGGAAAATGGATACCAGACTCAAAATGGGAGCACTTTTCTCAGCAGAGTGAATTACTGGAGTGGGCCCCCATTTCAAATCCAGATACTGAACGTCTTTCTACAAGTACAGGGAATGTACATCAAGATGCAGTTTTTACAGGTACCATCCCCAAAAGATATTTTTCTTAGGTACCTCCAGCTATTTCCATTAATACTGAAGTACACTCAGCAGATTCCCCTTTAGATACTGGAACCATTACGACACCAAGATCTGAAACTGTGGACTCTGAATCTCATGACCCACAACCCCCACCCCAACAGGGGGAAAGGAGACGGCAAGGACCCACTTTCTCATATTTATTTAAAAATAGGCTAGAACATGCAACAAGAAAAAATGCGGTCCATCTCAGGTACAGAGGGTCTAGCAGACCACCAGACAGAATTTATGTTGCTCAAAGACTTTTAAAGGATTCAATGAATATTCAGGCAGGAAATGTATGCCTTAATTCATGTTTTGGGGAGGATGTTTTGACATCAGTTTTAAATCCTTTTCTTGTTTAGAAAATTTTGGAATAAGTATGACTTATTGAAGTTTTCCCTTTATGGTCCCCTTTTGGGTCTGTCACTTACCAAGGGCATTGGGTCAGACTAGTGCCAACAACAATAAAGTGGAAAAAATAGTACCGTTTTGGTTTTTGTGGGGGGGGCTCTGCCTCCCCCCCCCCGTGCCCCCAGACTGAAGGATTTTCACTCTGGGTGGGAACAGATCACGGGGAAAGTTATCATTCATGGGGCCATGGAATACTGTTTCCACAACCCCGTGTAAAAAAAAAAGTAAGTCCCAACATGTGTAAAATGTTTGGAAACCAAGATTAGAACCCTTGTCTCCACTGCTGCTGGCCAAGCTGCTCTATGCACCAGCCCTCCACACCATAGGAGCAGATTGCCCAGCCTTCTGGATTCTGGCACCCTTGTGCAGTACCTGCACCATGGACAGTGATCAGGGGAGCACTTACTGAAAGCACTGTATATCCCCTCTTGCTGTCCATGTTAGCGCTACACGAAGCAGCACTCTGCAGACTGGCGCTATTTATGTAGCGCTAATCTAACCAGTTGCCCTTACCAAGCCTTTGTTTAAATCCTTTACTATCATGTTTAGAAATGAAGGAGCTAACGTTAATGACATTAAGTTTTGGTTGGAAAAAAAATGCACAGTTGTGGGTCCCCCGGAAGCTATCATTGACTCAGAGGGGATATGGATGGGTGGGTAGAGGTTTAGGGTGAAATTACATCAGACTGAAAATGAGATACAGCATATCCCAAACATTTTTTTCTCAAGAGGGATAGTGGGGTTTGTTTTAACCCGGGGCAACCCGGGGCCTGTTCAAATGCGGCTGCTGCACACATTTGAGCAGTACCTGTGACCAATTAAAATGTCCTCTGTGTAGGGAGCTCAGTCATGTCAGTGAGGTTTGCTGCAGTGTCTTTCACTGTAATCTTTGTGATGAGCAGTGTCACCCTTATCTCCAGTGTCCCTGGACAGGTCAAAATAGGACTGGGGGCTCAAATCAGGAACATTTGGTTTCACAGGCACAGGAAAGAAATAAACCCCAGGAATCACAAGTTGCAGTGGGTCAACAAACTAAGGAAGGACAGAACCAGGCCCACAGAGGCAAGGCACAGATAATATTACCTCACCTAGGAGATAGATTCACTGAGCAATGAAGATTTACTGACCCCCTCAAGGTTGGTGCCTGTCAGTTACAAGTTGAAGTAGCCAGGCTGAGCAATTACAGACACCCATTCTGTTAGAAGCCTCAGGGTTATCGCCCCCCGCCCCAGAGTTCCAATTACCAAGCACTCACAGACTCACAAGGGCTGCCAGCAAACAAATTCCTCAGGCCACCCCGATCTCTTTGCAGAATACCTTTCAGGTTTTTACAAGGTAGTACATATGGGAGAGAGTCAGATATATCCCCCAGATCAGGAGCTGTTTCTGAAGTAGAAACTGAAGAAACATCACACACTGCCACTTTGGAAACAAAGAAAAAGAAAGGAAGAAAGAGAACGCTAAAAGGGCAGAAACAATAATTAACTTGATTTATGGTGGCCCTACAAATAGCTTCATTTAAAGAGCAGCTCCCTAGCTGCTGAGTTGCAGCTACCACAAACATATATTACAGCTCACCTGGCCCAGAGTTGATTTCTATGAAGTCCTTGTTTTTCTACCATTCAAAATAGATACCGCACTCATAATTTTCAAATTGGACATGTCAGCGAAAAATGCAGCCACTTCCTCATGCCTTGTGCTTTAGCATGAGCACACACAGTCCTGTTTGGGATATCACAAAACAAGCGCCGCATACTATATGTACCCCTATTGACCTGAATAGGGCTGAGTTTTCTATACATTTATTAATATATAGAGTGCGATTTTAAGAAATCAAAGCTACTACTCAACTAACAGGGACCCTGTTGGTGAGTAGTGCATGTTCTTAAAATACACCTCTAAATATTAATAAAATGTATAAAAACTCAACCCATTAAAACAAAGGTGCCTTTAACACAATCATTTGTGATATCACAAAACAGGGCTGCATGTGCCTGCATGGGGCATGTCTGCAGCATGAGGAAGTGGCTGTGTTTTTGCCGACATGTCCGATCTGAAATTACGAGGCTAACCATCTTTCGAATAACCCGAAAGAAAAAATAACCTTAGTAATCTTATTTCTTCAAAGTGATACTCAGGTATTCATAACTCTATGCAGTCTTCCTCCTAAGCAGAACTGCCGAGAGAATTTGGAACATATGCAAATGATGGAATATTTTGCACAAGCCACTTTTCAAATGCTGCCTTATACTAACTGCCTTAGTTCTAAACCCTTCAGATTTCCTGGATGGCTGAGAAGACAGGCCCATGGAGACTAAGTATAATAATAGTAATAATAACAACAATATAATAATGATAACAGAGGACACTCCTTCAACTCTAAGTATAGTAATAATAATAATAATAATAATAATAACTAGAGAACTCACTAACCCCCAAAGAGCCTCCAACTGGAGGGCATAACATATGAAAGAACACCTAGAATGTCCAAATTAGCCGAAAAAGGGGAGGGGGACAATAGGGAACCCAATTACAACATGAGTGCCAGAAATTACATTTATGCCCCTGAGAGCACAGTATTCAGGAGTGCAGAGGCTGAAGGTTCCAGAAGGGGAGGCAGGGTGGGAAAGTTATGAAATCCTGAGTATCACTTGGAAGAAACAAGATTGCTAGGTAAGTCATTTTTGCTTCTAACCCCAGTAATACTCAGGTATTCATAACTATATGCTGACTACCAAGCAGCACCTTTGGAGGTGGGCACAGAGGAACAGACTTTGCAGGACTGCTGTGCTGAATCTGGCATCACCTCGGACAGATTATCCAGAGTGTAATGCTTTGTAAAGCTGTGTACTGTTTTCCAGGTAGCTGCTTTAGAGATTCACAGAAACATCCCTGACAGCTGCTATGGTAGTAGCTGTGCCCCTTGTGGAATGGCCCAACACCCACAAAGGGCTCTTTTCCAGCCTTAGAGTACCAAACTGGTTATACTGTACTATCCAGTATTAAGTGGACCTTCTTTGATGCTGAGTTATCCTTTCTCACATTCCCAGAGGTCGGGAACAGCTGTTTTCTGTCCTGCCTCAGGGCTTTAGTGGTTGTCAAATAGTTGCTAAAACTCCTTTGACGTCCAGACTGTGAAGACTTTTTTTTTCACCAGGACTAAAGTGTTCAGTGAAAAAGACAGGTAAGGTAATGGTTTGGTTCAAATGATAATTAGAGGTCATGGTAAAGGAAACTCCCTATTTGTTCCCAGGACAACTTTGTCTCTGTGGAATGAAATATAGACCTGTTCAATTCAGAGATTTGAACTCACTGATTCTTTTGTCAAAGTGATTACCACAGGAAAAGTTTTTTGTTTTTAACATATTTCAAATAAATTGAAGACATAGGGTCAAAAGGGACCCATGAGCCAGACTATACACACATCTAGGCCACATGGTGGCACAGGTCCCTTGTGAGGGGTGCAAATGGGACAGTCCTTTAAAGAACCCTTTGAAGATAGAGTCAAAGGCCTGAAAAACATTCTGTCCAACTTAAGTAAGGAGATGCTGCAGCCAGGTGTACATTTAAGGTACTGAACTGCAAGCCCAGTAAGAGCAAATAGGTAAGATAATCCAGCAGAACAGGAACACTGGCCTGTGCTGACATGTGCTAGGCCCATAAAGAGCCTTTTGTAGCTAGGATCTGAAGCAATAAAAACATTTTGTCCAACTAATATGCCAGCAGATGCTGTAACCAGGTGGACCTTGAGGGTACAGGATAGCCAGTCCAATGACTGTAAATAGATACATTAGTCAGACAGCTGGGACCCAGCATGTTCTGGGACCAATTTTCTGGTTGAACACCAATCATAAAACTTTTTTCCCATTCTGAAGTGTAGATTTTCTTAGTGGAAAGCTTCCTGTAACCACATCACATACTTAAGATACTTAGAAAAAGATGCAAACCTGCATATTATACCAAAGTACTCAAGAGCCATGCCTTGAACATGGGTGATCCAAGGTTTGGATACAGGAGCCCCTGATAGGAGGTCAGCAGATTGTGCCTCGAGGAAGGTGTGTTGGTTCGAGACCAGGCATGGAGGTTAGCAGAGAGAGACATATCTATCTGCTCATTCTAGTGCTATCAAGATTACTGATGCTGACTGAGACCTGAGCTTGAGAAAATTGCTCTATATACCAGAAGGAAGAAAGAAGAAAGATGCACTTCCTTGCCAACTCAAAGCCAGAGCATCCAGGAATTGTTCCCAGATCTGGCTGTCTGTCATAATACTGTGGCAGGTGATGGTTATAGTGGGATGCAAACAAGTCAACCTCTGTGGTGGCCCACCTCCTGAAGATAACTTGCACCACTGACTGTTTAAGGCCCATTCATGATGGGGCTGGCTGATTTGAGTTGAAGTATCTGCCAAGGTACTGTCCTTACCTGGCAGTGGCAGATGAATATCCTGAAAGGGCCCATTGAGCATGACAGATCCCATATTTTCATGAATCCTGTGCAGGGAGGGTTTAACCTTGTCCCTCCTGAAATGTTTATGTAGTACATTGTGGTAGTACTATCTATTCTGACCTATACCCCCCCCCCTTGTAGTAGCTATGTAAAACCATTAGTGCCAGTAACACTACTCTTAGCCCCAGCAGGTTTATGTACCATGGGAGGTGTGAACCCCCAGGTTGGAGCCACACTCCAGTCAAGATGCCTCTGTTATCAGACAACTGATGGAGCTTTTGCTGAAAAATAAACTCCTTCCATTAGATTGGTTTTGTTTTTTCTCCATTGGAGACCTGTAACAATATTTCTGTTACTACAATTGGTTATGACAGAGAGTCCTTTCTCTGACACCAGTGAAGTTTGAGGTGAAACTGAATAGTAATTTGTATCCTGGATTCCAAGACTGAGCCAGTGACAGGTGCCATGTGCAGTAGCTGAAGAAACTGTTCTGCAGTTTGTTTTTTAAATTGATTTATTTATTCATTTCATCCAGGATGAATGAAACCACTATCAGTGGAACACTTCTTGCCCTGCTTGTAGGCAAGTAGGACCTGTCTCACAGGGTATTAAGCTCTGCTCCTATGAACTGTAGTGCTCGAGCAGGCTGAGACACAAACAGCATCTAGATTTATCAGAAAAACCTAGAGACTCCAAGAGCCCCTAGGTGAGTTGCAGATCCACTTGCTGGGATGACTTTGCAACCACAGCCAATCCTCTATATAAAGGAAGAACTTGTGACACCTTGTCTTTGAGGGTGCTACAACCACTGTGCACACTGTTGTAGAATGATCTAATAGGGGTCTGAATCTGACGTACTTTCTGTGCTTATGGGGATGAGGAAATACTTTAAGTCCAGTGATGCTAAACCTTCCCCTTTCTTTGGAGTGTTGGCAGAATCAGTGCCAAAAGCACCATTTTGAACTTTGGCTTTGTCAGATGCCTGCTTAGTACCCTCAAGACAGGTTACCACTCCCATCCTTTTGTAGTACCTTTTGCTATACCAAGACAGCCTCCTCTGTCTTTGACAGTAGCAGTTTTGAACCTCTTTTTCTCTAAATTTTCTTTCTCTACATCTGTAGATGGTTTGAAAACTTTTTTTTTTGGAAGGGATTTGAACCCAGAGACAATCCCTGATTACTACATCCATGACCACTTGTCTGTGGTGTCTGAAATACCCCCGCTGTAGGTATTGCTGATACTGAAGAACAGCCCTAATCTGACACAACAAAAGGAGCTTACTGTGGTGTATTCATCCATTTTTATTTTACTTTTATCTTTTCTCTAAAGAGGAATTACCCTTGACTTGGAATCCATAGCCTTGGTTTGGGAATATTGAGTTAGGTTAGTGACTCACGACCAGGTAAACCCCTTTGAATCACTGTATGTACTATCCATCTAGCAGCAGCCAATTAAATTGTTTATTTGGCTGCTTCCAAACAAGTTCAGTTGTTGCAGCTACATCGTCTGGCAAGGAATGCTTGGACTTGAAAGTATGTCAGTTTTCCTGGGATCCATGTTAGGAGAGTAGGATGCCAGGAATCTATTTGCCTTGTCACAGGCTGTTACTTCAATTAGTCCTTGATGTATAGGAAGAGGGAAAAAACTTCTGAGTTCCCTCCCTGTCTAGCTGATGTTTCTTATACATCCTCTTATCAAGAGGAAACAGAGCTTAGAGATTGTAAAATCTTTAAAGTGTCTTTACCAATGAATTATTCACAAGAAGGGGAAGCTTTTACTGGGTGTCAACCCAATCATTTCTCACAAATGTGAAGAGTGAGGGATAATCTTTATTTCTGGTGAAAACCCAAACATTCCATGAAATCACATAGTCTTCCTCCAGATAAGGGGAAGACTGATCAGAGGGAGACAAGCTGCTGTGCGGAGGTCTGCTGCTGAGAAGTAGACAGCACTTGTAAGCCTGAAAGTGTTTTTTTTTATTTATTTTTTTTATTTTAGTCTTTGGTAACTGAGTAAGGCCCACTAGGCACAACTGCCTGTTTTCAGGGGCGACCTGGGAGCACTGGGCTGTTGCTCAGAATCACACAGTATGCAAATGGAGGTTGTGAGAATCAGACTCAGGACTGGTCTGTTGAATGTACCAAGCTCGTTCACACATCGTTCTTCTAACCTCTAGGCTATACTGCCAGCCCTTTTCCTTTTTTTTTTAAAGCCTTATCCAGGCATTTTTCAATAGTTTTCACAGGACATGAAGTGCACATTTCACTCTGCTTTTAATGTTAATGTCCAGATAGGTAGACAAAAGGAACTTAACAGAATTTCACCACACAGAATACATAGTTTGAAACCAGGATCACCAGTTTTCTTTTTCATTTTTTATGACATTTTGAATGTAAAACCAATAAAAGTTGCAACCGCTAAAAAGTATTTTAATTTAAAGTTTATTTAGCAGTTGCAGTTGATTCCAGAAACAATGAAGTACCGATCAGGTCCCAGGAACTGAGGAAAAATGAATCGAGACTACCAGTTAAAGAACGGTGTTAGCGGTTCTTAAAACAAACTAATTTAATAAAATTAAACATAACTAGTGGAGTTTTTTAGTCAGAAAACTCACATAACTGTAAAATAAACCTCGGTTTACCCTTGGTTATCCCGCACCAAGAGAAACTGAGAAACTTACAATTTAAACACAGTGGGTAGGATATTCAGACTGCACCAGGCAGGGAGCAAGCCTGGGCACAGCGCAACTGGGATGAGCCAGGGCATGTACCAGGCGATATTCAACAGTGCTGCGCCAAGGCTCAGCACCATTGAATATGGCACTGAGGGTGCATGCACTGCACACGGTGCAGTGGCACTGCGTCAGCGCAAGTGGTAAAAGGGGAGCAGGAGCCAGCACAAGTGCAATTGCGCTAGGCGCAGCAACTGCACTATTCAGCCGAGGCCATGCAAATGAGGCCATTATGCATGCAAGGCGCAAATAGGGCCATTTGCATGACATTATGGCCCCATTTGCATGTGGTGCACCGATCCCCGACGACTTACGACTGGTGCCCTGCCAGGTTGCAGCCGTCAGGGACTGATGCCCTACAGCCCCTCGGCGGGCCACACTTCCCATCCGCCCGATCGTGGGCATAAGTACACATACTCCCTGGTGGTCCAGTGGACCGCTACAATGCCGTTCGTGGGCGGTAGTGAAATCCATCCTAGTGGTCCAGTGGTAACCTCCCACCGCCCACTGAGGCCCCACCACCATGCACCCACCCGTCAGCGACAGGCGGCAGCTCCCTGCCTAAAGCCACCTGCCGCCCAATGACTGACAGCATACGGTAGGGCTGTACGCCCTATTGGTCCACTGCATAGGCCAATGGCGTGCAGAAATACTAGCCACAGTCCAATAAGTGGCGTTCATGCCATCGGGACAGAATCGGTATGGTCGGCACCCATGGCCCCAGTACGCCAGGCGGCAGCGCTCGGTCGGCGGCGACGGGCGGCGCGGGAGGGGGCCGCCCTGCTGGTGATGAGGGCCTTGAGTGAGCAGTGGGGGTTACCACTGACCACCAAGGATGGTTCCCACCCCCGCGATCGAGTGCTGGAATCAGTCCACTGGACCACCAGGATTTTGTGGACATGTGCCCGTGATTGGACAATGGTTAGTGGTCCACTGGACCACTAGGGCAAGTTCACAGCTGCCCATGATCAGGCATTGGGGTTCAGTCCACTGGACCACCAGGGATATAATGACATATGCCTGCAATCAGGCAGGGGGGCACGTCGCCCCCTGGGCAGGGGGCATGTGGACTGTGTCCTTGGTGGTCAGGTGGCTACCACAGTAGGCAGCTGCCGTGTTGCACCTTGCAATATGGCAGCTCGCCTGTGGGTGCTCAGGACTTGCTCCTGGTTTCACCAGAGCTCAACATTGCCCCTAGGCAGGCGCAAGGGTGGGTATGTGCAGCATGTCGCGCATCCCGGGCTGAATATCGGATCGCCGCATATGCATGGGCACGCCCGCACTTGCACTGCATACACATTGGCACTTGGCACATCAGGGTTGTACAGCGAACCTGCCTTTTGAATATCGCTGGGACGATTGGTGGTCACGCATGGCGCAAACCCCTTTGAATATCCTACCCTAAAACTACAGGTTTAATAAAACTACAAAAAGTAAAAGGCAGCAAAAGAAATGTTAAAGAATACTTATCTTATTCTGTAAGGTTTCTCACGCCAAAAAGATGATGAAGAGGAGAGGAGAGAATCTCTGAGCATCTAGACTTATCAAGCAGAGAGAAATCTGAAGGGTTCAGAACTAAGGCAGTTAGTATAAGACAGCATTTGAAAAGTGACTTATGCAAAGATTCCATCATTTGCATATGTTCCAAGTATCTCTGGGCAGTTCTACTTAGGAAGAAGACTGCATAGCGTTATGAATACCTGAGTATTACTGGGGTAGAAACAAGAACTTCTTCATAGAAATCAACCCTGGGCCAGGTGAGCTCTGGTATATGTTTGGGGAACCTGTAACTAGGAAGCTGCTCTTTAATGTTTGTAGTATAAAAAACTACAAAAAAAGAATAGGCATACTATCTCATTTCAAACACATCCCATATGAGATAATATTTTGTACAAGAAACTAGATTCAGCTCTTTATTTGACATCTCTCAAGCTAAGAAAGGCTGGTGTGGGGACCATTCTTTGGTCCTTCGGCCGTGATGTGACTGATGGACTAGGAATTTTGTTCAAGGGACAAAATCTGCAAGTTTTACGAATAGTGGACATTATACCAGGAAGGACATTTTAATTGAAAGGCTTGCCTGTAATTCAATGGCCAAGTAGCCAGCCACTCCCACTTCCTGAGCCATATAAGCAGTTTCTCTCAGCCTCACTGTGAAGCATTTTGTCTTTGCAGTTGGAGGCTATGTTGGTTTGTCTTCTGAGCTGGCTGGGCCTAATCCCCCAAGCCTGCTGTTTCTGTGTGTCTCTGCTGGACTTCAGTGTTTGTTTTCCTGCTTCTGGTTTGTATCTTTCATCCGGCTGTCTGCTTCCCTGTGTTTTGTTTCTTGTTTTTTTGGGGCCTTCCCTGTTTTCTGTTTTGCTGTGTTTTGGTTTCCTCTTTGGGGGGGGCTTTGATTTTTAAAACTTCTAGCATACTGCTACTACAGAGCTCATTCTGCTTGCTTTCAGTTACAACTCTCTATTTACTGCACTGCAACTGCAAACCTACTCAGAGCTCATGCTACTGCTTTCAGTTACCTACAACTTCAGCCACTGTTGCTGACTGTTTACTTTAATTAATATTGTACCCAGTGCCTGTGTTTTAACACTATACTCATTTAACTACTGCTGTACAGGCCCACTTGCTTCCTGCTGCTGCATTGTTTACACCCGTTCCTATTCTACCTTGTTTACTCTGAGGTTAGCTAAAGCGCCTGCTGAGGCTATTAAACTAGCTTTTATATCTGCATGTGGTTCTCAGCCTTTCATCACTTCCTTGTTTGTCCTACGGTGGGGACTGGCAGGTGTTTGGGGGGTCGTGGCCTATGTGGTTAATTAATTTTGTTCTAAATCCTGTCTTCACCACTGAAAATCCTTAGAGTTTGTCACCTTGATTTGGCTATTCATGTCTGACTGGCTTGCCCCTAACTCCATGCTGTTTACTTGCTATACAGTTGTTATGCAGGTCCACCTATTACTACTACTACGCTTACTGACCTATCAGGTCCCCACTTGCTTATGCAACTGCTTGCTCCTTGCTTATGCAAACCATTGCTTTGTGCCTAGTGCCATCCCATCGGCTTCACCTGGGATTCTACTGCTCTCAATCTGCATCCAACCTTGCAAGGTCTCAGTACTCAATGCTCCTACGATCTCAGCACACCGTCCTCATTCAGCTCACCAGCTTTACAGCTCTCAATCAATTCTGGGGCATGCCAGCCATTCTAATCTGGCACAGGTTCCTGCAGCCGACTGTCTCGTTCTGCATTTAGTCCGCATCGAGCGTGTCGAACTTGGGGTGGGATCCTTCTCACCTGGCCCATAGCTGGTAATGTCCTCGCCCCGGGCTTGGCTTTAGCTGCCTGCTACGTGACAGCAGCTCCTGGTGTAGCATTTAAGACTAGCGGTGAAGGGTGGTTACGACAATCTCCTTTGGCTCTAGTGTTCCACTATAAAGATTGGCCATTGACTTTAGTGGTTTCCCTAGCAAGGCACCTTCACTGCATTCTCCCCACAACTGCCTCTGGTTCACCTGGTTTGATTTAGGGCGGGTAAGCCAGGTGAGTGCCTCAGCAGTTGTTGCTCTCCTCCTGCACCTTGGATGCTCGTATTGTTGCAGAGTTTTCTCGCAACCTTCCAAGACATTCACGCTAGAGGGTTTGAGTGAGAGCCTTCCTCCAAATTGGAATATTTTCCACCTCTCTTTAATTGGGTTTTCCAAATTGCAGCTGCAGAGCCGTCACTGAATATATTTTCCCAAGCCTGGAGGGAAGGTGACCTAGGCCTTGGATCCCCAGAGATTTCCTCCTCATAGGGTTTTTTTTTCTCTCCTCCGTTGCCTCAGGTCATAACACTTAGCATAGTTTTCTCCTAGTTTCCTTAGGTAGGTTCTGTTGTTGGATGGAGGTGGAGGATGTCCTGCCATTCCCTCTTTCCTTAGGGGATCCCCTTCTCTCAATGCAAGCCATCACTATTCTTCTCTACTGCTATGTTCCAGTTACTGCTTCTACGTCACTGTTACTGCTTGCTCATACCCATCATGTTGCCTCCTTTGGGGATGATACTGCATTTCTTTTGGGGATTCCTAAGATACCTTTAGCCATGGGAACCGTCCTGTGGCACCTCTAGGGGTAGAACCCTCTCTGAGAGTTCCTTGCTTCGTACCCCTACAGGGTGGTAATTCCTCTGGAATAGAGAGTGCGAACGGCCACAACTAAAACTAACACAGTTACACAAGCATAACACTATACTGGCCATGAGGTCAGTAAATTGAAAGGCTTGCCTGTAATCTCAGTGGCCAAGCAGCCAGCCCCCCACTTCCTGAGCTATATAAGCAGTTCCTCTCAGCCTCACTGTGAAGCATTTTGTCTTTGCCCCATCATCCTCCCTCCTCCTCCAGGGGCAGCGCTCTCTCCTTAGGGGGATTCCTAAGGTACCTTTAGCCATGGGAACTGTCCCGTGGCACCTCTAGGGGCAGAACCCTCTCTGAGAGTTCCTTGCTTTGTACCCCTACAGGGTGGTAATTCCTCTGGAATAGAATGCGAACGGCCACAACCAAAACTAACACAGTTACACAAGCATAACACTATACTGGCTGCGTAGGTCAGTGAATAGACTGCACTCACAAGGGGTTCCTTTAAGGTTAATCAAGACCTATGCCCATGAAGCAAATCTGCTAGAATAGAACTACTCAATAAAATTAGGCCTTACTTATATACCTCTAGGCATGTCATTTAGAAGGGGGGGATATGAATTGTAATATGGACATTAAAATTAAAAATAACTTCAAAAAAAATGTATTGCGATTCACATGCCTTGCTCAATATAGTCACATCAGCTAACCTAAAAGATTCTTATAGAGTACTAAATAAAGACCCGGGATTTACATATAGAAGGAGTAATTTTGCTACTAGATTAGATTTTATGGCCCAGATATTCAAACTGCGCCCGGCTGTGGCGCAAGCTTGGGCGCAGCTCAACTTGGTTGCGCAGGGGTGTGGACTAAGCAATATTCAAAGGAGCTGCACCATGGCTCAGCAGCTTTGAATATTGCACCTAACCACCCAGTGTGCATGGCGCCAGTGGCACTGCGCCAGCGCAAGTGGCCAGAGTGGAGCATGGAGATGCGCTAGTGCAAGTTCCATTGCGCCATGCACAGCACCCGCGATATTCAAAGGTTGACATGCAAATGGGGCCATAATTTATGCAAGGCACACATGGGGCCATTTGCATGTCATTATGGCCCCATTTGCATGCAGGTGCGCCGATCCCCGACAACTTGTGCCTGGCGCCCTACCAGCGGCAGCCGCCGGGACCGACGCCACCTGCAGCCCAATCACGGGCATCTGTAAAATAAAAACCCCAGCCAATATCCCTGGTGGTCCAGTGGACGCTTTCTGCTGTCGCGGGCATCTGTATTAATAACCCCCATCCAATATCCCTGGTGGTCCAGTGGACTGCACTCTGCCCGATCATGGGGCATCTGTTTTAATAAAACCCCCCTCCAATATCCCTGGTAGTTCAGTGGACGCACTCTGCTCAATCACGGGCATCTGTATTATATAACCCCCGGCCAATATCCCTGGTGGTCCAGTGGACGCACTCTGCCCGATCGCGGGCATCTGTAAATACCCTGGACCACAGGGGGTATTAGCTGAGTTGTTTTTTTATTAAACAGATGCCCATGATCGGGCAGAGTGCGTCCACTGACCACCAGGATATTGACCTATGTCTTATTTTACAAATGCCCACCCATCAGGCATGGGCGCCACCAGGTGCAGCCAGAACTGGTGGCCACCCACAGGTGGCAGCTGCCGTGTTGCACCCTGCAATGCGGCAGCTCACCTGTGAATGGTCATCAGTTGTTCCTATTTTTAAAGGCTTAATTTTCAGCTGATGCAGGTAGGGGTTGGCGATGCATGGCTCTGCACATCCTGGGCTGAATATTGGGCTGTGCAGGTTATGCATGGGCACGCCCCACCTGTGCCTGCATACATTACTGATGCACTCCAGCCGCATCGGGATTTGTGCGCGACTTCTTTCCCTTTTGAATATCGTGCCAGGCACATCAGTGGGTTGCGCATGGCGCAACACTGTTGTGCCATGCGCAACCCTTTTGAATATCTGGGCCTATATTTATATCTAAATTTCTAGTGCCTGGAAAATTTATCTTGCTTCCATGTGAATTTTCGGACCACTCTTTATTTGTGTGTCATATTTTGGTTTCATAAAATTCCTCCTAAATTCCCTTCAAAAAACAAGAGGTGGAAACTAAACTCGTCTTTGCTTCAATCAGAGGAACTGAAGCAAGGCATTTTAACTTTGTTGCAAGCAACAGCCTCGATCATATGTCTATACGAGGACTGGGGGACTTGGTGGTTGGATACAAAGACCGACACGAAAACTTTCTTCACCCAGTATGGGAAATACAAGGCTAATGCAGAATATTTAAAGTATCTAGACCAAGGCCACTGGAATTCTGTGATTCTGTGGTTGTGGAATTTTCCACAGAATTTGCATCATGCCAGAATATATAAAGTGCCACAGAATTCATTGTTTTAGTGAATTTTCATTGAAATATACAGTTTTTCTATAGTGCCAGGCTCCCTTACCCATCTTGTTTATCCTGAAGCCCCTCCTCTATACTTGGCATGTGATGTCATCTATGACATCACATTATTATTAGCCAGTGGCAGGACTACGTTCTGCCACAGAAATGAATAAATCATGCTGCAGAAATCAAAATGTGCCTGAGGCACTAGGGGCCCTGATCTAGATCTTAGGAACCAGTATTATATAGAATAGTGGATGGTCGCCCATCCACAACAAGCTGTGCTTCCTCGAGGGAGTTGATGACATCATCAAGAGCTTGAGAGCGAAGCTCAAGAGGTCTCTCTGTGTTATCAAATCCCAGAGGAAACAGTCTTTAGTTGTGGATGGGTGACTATCCTGTTTTATATAGTATATGGTTATGGATTATTGTTGATGAACATTTTTGTTTCAGTTGCTGTCTTGTTTTACCTCATGTTTCTCTTCGGCATCTCCCTGCTCCCTCACTTCAGATTTGTCCGCTGTTGCTGCCACTCGCTCCTGCTTTTCCTTGCTCCTGCTGGCACTTGTTTCACTTGTTGCCACTTCTGCTTCCTCTGGTGTCGGCATTAGTACTTTTAAAATAAAAAAAAACAATCACTTTTGTGACACGGAGCGATGGTAGCTCCTCGTGTCAAAACGGGCAGAGTCCTCTACTCAGCGCTTCCTAAACTGCTGCCACCATGTTTCCAGCAATTTTTTATGTTGAGTTCGGTAGTATGAGCCAATCAGAAGGCAGTTCAAAGCTAAAAGTTGTTGTACTATTGTTCTGACATCACGTCAATGGTACAACTTTTCTGACCTTTGAACTGCCCTACAACAAGATTTAGAAAGCCACCGGTTTTCATCAACAATAAGCCCTAACCATATACTATAAACTTTTATCATATGCAAATACAAGTGCTATGCAGTTTAAGGAACACATAGATCAAACAAGAACACAGATATTCCAATTTCAGTACAATAGGGCTTCCTCTTTAGACACTTGAAATGAGATATGGTCTGGAAAAACAGTCATATTTGGACCATTTCAGGCTTGTAAACAACGTTTAGATCAAACATTATGGATGGATTATATGACAGCAGTGGGGTTCTAACATCATCTGAAGCTAGCATGTTGAATATACTACAAAAATCTTTAAAAGTAACATTTAGTAATAAGTTTGAACCTAGTTATTCTTGGGACGACTTGATTCACTTTACTTTTTTACTTTTCTAAATTTGTTTATTTAAACATTTGGCGACCAGGAAAGGCATGCTGAGCTGAGGCTCATTTCCAGGTGCGACCAAGGGGAAGGGAAACAAGGGATAAATATACATTTGCAAGATACACAGCATACAAAACATTTCATGATACATACAGTAGTCTAGCAAATTGCAGTATACAAAGGTACTAGCACAGAAGGCATACTACTAAATAGTACAGAGCATATAGTTAGAAAGGTGCCACACAGGAGGATACCTTTCATGAAACTAATACAACATAATAGGCTACTTAAATACACAGGATACATGGTAGGGTATGGGTGAAGGCATGAGTGAGTACAGTATCAAACATCTCAATTAATACATCTAAATTTCTAGAAGCTCTTGTCACTAAGATGAAATATTAGAAGTGATTCAGCACTTAAAATTAAGTAATTCCCTGGCATTGAAGGGCTTTCTTGAGTTTTATAAAACATTTACTAAGGAATTGAGCCCTTTTCTGGTAGAGATTTACAATGAATTTGTAAATTTCCTTACAGTCTTTAAAGATTTTGCTATAGACATTGTAATATTTCTGTTTAAAAATAGGGACAGACATAATTTACAGAACTGGACACCTATCAGTCTTTTAAATGCAGAAAATAAACTATTTCCACCATTTTATGTAAAAGTAATAAAAGCTGCTGAAGAGGTTATTTGCCTAGTACATACTTGTTCAATCCCTTGTAGGAACATTTTTCAAAATTTAGCATTATTAAGAGATATTTTTGAATGTAGTAATAAGGATAAATTGACTGTCTATGTATTGGCCTTAGATCAAGCTAAGGCTTTCGACACAGTTTCACACACCTTTCTCTTTCAGGTATTACATAGGTATGGCCTCCCCAAAAAATTTCTGACTTAGATCCAGGTTCTTTATATTAATGCTATTAATAGACCTTCGGTTAATGGGTTATTAGGTGAAGGAGTGACTCTGCATAGAGGAGTAAAGCAGGGCTGCCCATAAGCCCTTTATTACACACTGTTATACTAGATCTGATTATTAAGCAAATTATATGGGACAGAGGTATCAAACGAATTTCTCCACATGCAGATATACCACCTCAGAAAATAGCAGCCTGTGCAGATGTCTGTATCTTTGTACAAAATCAGGATTCAGGAGATGAGCAATAGAGGTTTTTCAGGAATTTTCTAAATTATCAGGCACTGAAATTAATATAGAAAAAGTATAGGAATTAGTTTAGGAAAGGAAATTCTCATGCACATAAAGTGGCTGATATACCTATTTAAAAAAAACAATTAATATTCTAGACCTCTCCTTTGGTACAGATAATTTGGTACAGTTAAACTTGGAGATCAGATTACAGTTTTGCGAAAAAAAGGTTTTGGTATGGAAATCATGCGTAATGTCAAAAAAAGAGAGTATGTCTCGTTAAAAAGTTTATTTTACCTATATTTTTATACTTTAGCAGAACATACCCTGTTAGCCTGGAAATTAGATTATTTAGCAATTTTTTCAAATGATATGAGGGAGTAGGTTGAACCCAGTAAAAAGGGATTTTACATACCTACCAGTTAAAAAAAGGGGACTTAGTATGATTAATTCTCAGATTTTTTTATCATACCTTTTTTATGTGTTCTACATTACAGGAGGCATGGAGGACAGTTTTGCATCCTTGGCAGGAATGGCACAAGTTTTATTTAGACCTTTAATGAGAAAATAGGTTACACGTCCTCCTAAATTACTTTCCTCTTTAGACATTCCAGAATATGTGGTCCCGGAGCTAAAGAAATTGAGACAGTGGAAGGTGGCTAGGGCTGAACTGCTTAGTCCTAACAGAAAACAATTATATATAGAATAAAGGATAGGGAAGTGTGCGATACGAGAATTTAATGCACACCCAATGTGTGGGATGCTACATAAACCCCGAGGGCGTTAAAGCAACCCACACCATGGGTGTGCATTAAATATGAGTTTCCCCCATCTTTTATTTTATATAATATCTGTGGAGCACTGTTTTCCATCTTGTATCTTGTGATCCCATTATTTGTGTCACTGTCTCACACACACACTGACAGACACACAGTCTCTTTTTTCTTGTCTCCTTTTAATTGATTTCTATTTTCTTTATTTATTTATCATTTGCAGTTTGGAGATACAACAGAGCTTACCTAGCGCTGTAGGAAGCCAGCTGTTGCCCCATTTGCAGCCGCGGTCCCTTTCCTCGCCGAACAGCAGGAGTAACCAGATAGAGCTTTCTTTTTAAAATATTAAACTAAGAGGAATCACTTTGATTCTACATAAAAGAGAGAGATGTGAAGGTAAGATATTGTTCAAGCAGCTCCGGTGCACGGCTTTTCAGTAACCGTGGTTCAGAGCTGACATGTTTCTGGAACGGTTTAGCCCGCCCTCAGTGCGAGTAAGAGAGAGCGATGCTCTTGATAGATGTAGTGCTTGAATGCTGTAATAACCCACGGGTTATTATGGAAAATATCAACCAGCTGAGCCTTAAGATAAAAGTGCTCACCAGTTATTATATGCCAAAATCAAGGGCAGAACCTCAGCTGCCACTGTAGACTTTCCCAAATGCCCTCCCACTAAATTGGACAATACCCTAAAAATGCTACATGACCCAAGAATCCCCCGCAAGGCATGGGATGTACTGTGGCTTAGTTGCCATGGAAAGCTGGGGGTTGGAGGAAATCTAAAGCATAAATCTTTGGATGAGAGACAATGTCTAAGACCAGAGTGTACAGGGATAGAGGAAACACAAGCGCATTTTTTCATTTCCTGTTCTTTTACAATCCAATTTTGGAATTTTGTAGTCAGCAGGTGGTGCTGGCCTTTTCTAAAGAATATATCTTATAAATGTTTAATTTGGGGGGAATATACAGGCTCTCTAAAAAAGTTTCATCTGAGTACTTTACATATGATTTCTGCCACTATCAAATCTTTTAAGCGGCAGGGGAGATGTCAGTATTCTTTACAGCATATTCAAGCTACAAATTTGATGATAGCAAACCAAATAGAATCAACTGTACAGCAAGCAGGAGGCAGGATTATTCAAGCCTTGGGACAAACATGGCAGATAAACTGTGGAAATCTGTACTATGGGTTTAGTGAATTATTGGTCATAGTTTTATTATGGAATGATGTATCTATTCTGTTTCAAAGAAGAATTTGATGCAACTGTGATTATGTACATAATTTCGTGATATTTTGTGACTTTGTTATCAGATTGTTTGTCTTTCTTTCAATAAAAATTTCCCTACTCTTTTCGAGAAATGTCATGGGATCTTTAGCATCCACCTGAACAACCACCAGAACAGGCAGACGGGGCCTTCAACTCCGTACCCTACAAGAAGTAGATCAGGAAATTGGAGGACATAGGGAAGGGAAACAAATTAACAAGGTAGTGGTGAATTAGCTCAGTAACAGGACACAAAGGGCAATATTGGAGGACAACTACTGTATCAGGTATGAGGGAAGTCACCAGTGGAGTAATGCAGGGGTCAGTGCTAGGTACAGTGTTGTTTAATATATCATAAATGACATTGGTGAAAGTATTAAGGGAAAAATCTGCATTTTGTGGATAATACCAAGCTCTGTGGGAGGGTGGACACAGATGACGGGGTGCAGGACCTAAGAGTAGGTCTGGCGATGCTGGAAAGGTGGTCTGGCATATGGCAACCCAGGTTTACTGCAAAGAAATTCAAGGTTATGCACATAGGAAGAAAGAACCAGAGGATAAGTACAATTTAGGGAGTCAAGATTATTGAATCAGAGGAGGCAGAGAACTTGGGGATAGCCATCACCAGTGCCCATAAACAAGCTATGCAGTATAGCAAGGCAGCAGCCAAGGCAAAGAGAATACTGGGATATATTGCCAGAGGGTTTATCAGCAGAAGGGAAGAGGTCATACTGCCACTATACAGATCCTTGGTACAACCTCACCTGGAGTATAGAAACACAGAAACATAGACTTTGATGGCAGATAAGAACCGCTTGGCCCACCCAGTCTGCCCATTTCCCTACCTATCGGATAAGTTGCAGATCCTAGTTGACCAACAGCCTACTTCTTCCTACCCCCCACCAGAACTGCCTTATGTCTGTCCCATGCATTATTGAGTTCCCCCACTGTTTTTGACCCCATGACCTTCTCAGGAAGGCCATTCCATGCATCCACCACTCTCTCTGTGAAAAAAGACTTCCAAACATTGCCCGAGCCATCCCCCCATCTTCAAATTGTGCCCCTTATGGAGTGCAATACTACAGCCCACACCTGAAAAAGAATATCAACCAGTTTGCGGCAGTTCAAAGGAGGGCAAAAATGATGGCTTAAGGTCAGCAGGGCAAGGCATATAAGAAAAAATTACTCACCTTAGTAATTGCTTTTCTTCTCATGGAGTCTTGCTATATTATGACAATTAGCAGTTAGCCACAGCACTTGAACTGCCCCGGAGAGGAAGGAGTTAACTCCAGGCTGACTGGAGTTCCAAGCGCGAGCGCTTTGCTGAAAGCTCTATCTGGCTAGTTTCAAACTGAAACTGTCAGATCTTTACGGAGCCAACACTAAGCAAAAGTCTGTGTGGAAAAACCCTACACTAGCCAAATGGCTACCTACTAGTAGAATAACAATAACAGAAACAACAACAACAATATCACCTAACAAGCACTATTAGGCCCCCCCTCCCCAAAAGACAGAAGTCAGGAGGGGCCAAACATACAACTAAAACAGAAATACCTAGTTTTCCTAATCCTAAAGAAAAAGGGAAAAGGGAAAAAGAGCTATAATGGCATGACACAGTACTTGCACTAATTTACAACCCTTAACCAAGTAGAAGTTCTGAGAGGGCAGGTTGGAGGTGGTCATAATATATAAGACTCCATGAGAAGAAAAGCAATTACTAAGGTGAGTAATTTTTCTTCAAACACCATGAAGTCTTGCTATATTATGACAATTAGCAGATTACACAGCAGTACCTCCATGGAGGAGGGCCAGAACCTACTTAGGAAATAGGCTCTGAAGCACGGCTGTGCCAAACCGAGCATCTCTCCTGGACTGGACATCCAGGGAGTAATGCTTAGTAAAGGTGTGAACTGTTTCCAGGTAGCAGCTTGACAGATTTCCAGAATAGAATATCTCTAGCAGCCGCTAGAGATGCAGCTGTACCCCTGGTGGAATGGGCCCTCAGTCCTGAGAGGGGTTCTCTACCTAGTTTTTGGTTGCAAAATTGGATACAAGAGACAATCCACCTGCCAATTGTCCTCTTAGTGGCAGGTTTCCCTTTGCCAACCTTGCCATAGGTAAGGAAGAGTTGGAGGGATTCGAACCTGTGACCCTTGGTGCGTTCCAAATAGTAGCTTAAAGCTCTTTTGACGTCCAAACTGTGCAATCTCCTCTCACCCGAGGAAGAATGCTCAGTGAAAAATACTGAAAGGGAGATGGATTGGTTAAGATGGAAATCTGAAACCACTTTAGGTAAAAACTTTCTGTTAGTCCTGAGGACTACCTTATCTCTGTGAAAAGAAATAAAATCCTTTTCCACTGACAGGGCTTGTAACTCACTTATGCATCTGGCAGAAGTGATGGCCACTAGGAAAACAGTTTTCCAAGTTAGGAACTTAAGGTCTGCTGAAGACAGAGGTTCAAAGGGGGGTTGCATTAACTGAGCAATGCAAACATTAAGGTCCCAGGCAGGGGCTGGGTCCCGAAAAGGAGGGTTAGTGTGAAGTAACCTCTTAAAAAACTTGGAAAACACAGGGTGAGAAGAAAGGGAGGCAGGCTTTCCTGCTGATATAAAAGCAGAGACAGCTGCCAGATGAACCTTTAAGGTAGCTGGCCTGAGGCCTAAGGAATTAAGATGGACCAAGTAGTCCAGCAAAATGGGCAAATCAGCAGATTCTGGGACAATTTGCTTCCCAGAACACCAGATGGAGAACCTCTTCCATTTGGAATTATAAGTGGCCCTAGTGGAAGGCTTCCTAGAGGCCTTTAAAATATCAAGGACACTTGAGAAAGGTGTAAATCAGCAAATTCTAACTCCTCAAGAGCCAAGCCTTGAGGTGGAGGGATTTGAGGTCCGGATACCAAACTCTCCCCTGGGCACAAGTCAGCAGGTTGTGGACCCTGGGAAGGTCCAGGGGAGGGTGGACTGTCAGGGACAGAAGCAGTGGGTACCAGGGTTGCCTGGCCCAGTCTGGTGCAATCAGAATCACTTTGCAGGGCTGGGATCTGATTTTTACTAACACCCTGAAGAGAAGGGGAAGGGGGAAAGGCATACAGGAACTTCCTTCCCAATCCAACAGAAAGGCGTCCAAGGGACTGAGCCCATTACTGGAGGCCTGCAACAGAACAGAGGAAGTTGGTGGTTGTCTGGGGCGCAAAAGATCTATCTGAGGAGTGCCCCATCTGGCAAAGACTGACCCCAGCACTAGGGGATTCAAAGACCATTCGTGATGACCCTGAGAAATCCTGCTGAGGGCATCCGCTAGGACATTGTCCTTCCTTGGAAGGTGAACTGCTACTAGGGAGGTGTTCAGGGAGTAAGCCAGAGACCACAACTTCATTGCTTCGGTGCACAAGGCTGATGACCGAGTGCCCCCCTGCTTGTTGATGTACCACATTGTTGTGGTATTGTCTGTCCTGACCTGAACTACTTTGTTCTGGACAGATGCTGAGAAAACCTGAAGAGCTAAAAAGACAGCTCTGAGTTCCAATAGGTTGATGTGGAGCAGAGATTCCTGGGGGGACCACACTCCTGAGTGGAAAGGTCGCCCAAGTGCGCGCCCCACCCCAGCAAGGAGGCATCCGTGGTGAGGGTGAGGGAATGAGAAATGGGAATGAAGGGGACCCCTTGTCTTAGATTGCTCTGATCCTGCCACCACTGAAGAGCTAGAATCAGAGTTGGGGTCACTGGGACCAATTTGGTAAGGGGGTCCCTCCTTTGGGACCAATAGGCCCTCAAATGAAACTGAATGTCTCTCATCTGGAATCTTGCTCCTTGCACTACAGCTGTGGAGGCAGCCATGTGCCCTAGAAGCTGCAGAAAGTGCCTTGCTGGTCGAGAGACCCGCAGGGTGAAAGAGGATGCCAGGGCAATCAGCTTCTCTACCCTTTCCGAGGGGAGAAATGCCCTGGCCAACTTTGTGTCCAATTCCGCACCTATGAAAGTTAGTACCTGAACTGGTTCTAGAACTGACTTTGGTAAATTCAGCAGGAATCCCAGGGAAGTGAGAAGCTGCTGGGTGACTTGCAAGTGGGATTTTACCTGATCTGGGGACTGACCCACAATGAGCCAGTCGTCCAGGTAGGGAAACACAGCAACCCTGCCTTCTTAAATGAGCCACTACCACAGCTAGACATTTGTGAATACCCTTGGAGCAGAGGTAAGACCGAAGGGCATTGCTCTGAACTGGTAGTGACCTGAGGGCAGTTCGAACCTGAGGTATTTTCGGTGAGAAGGCTGATCAGGACATGAAAATAGGCATCCTTGAGGTCCAGGGAGGCTAGCCAGTCCCTGGCCTGAGGGAGGGCAAAATCATTGCCAGAGTTAACATTTTGAACTTTGGTTCAAAAGATGCTTGTTCAGGTACCTTAAGTCTAGAATGGGCCGCCATTCTCCTGTCTTTTTTGGGGTAAGAAAGTATCTGGAGTACAGCCCCTTGCCCTGGTGACAAGGAGGAACCCCTTCCACTGCTTTGCAGCCTAGGAGGGAAGAGACCTCTGCTTCCAAAGCAAGAGGCCTCTAAGAGACTTGCAGGTGGAAAATGTCTGGTTCTCATCTTTGGAAACTGTTTGAAGCCGAGAACCAGACCCTGGCTTCTACCTCCAGAACCCATTTGTCCGAAGTTAGGACACCCAGTTCTGGCTGAAATAAGCCAACCTGCCTCCAACTGGTACAGGAGAATGGCCCTGGGCACCCCATGAGGGTGCCTGTTGACAGTAGCCTTAGGCTGAGGGGTGGGGACGGCTTACCTGCACCCCGCCTACCTCTGCCTCTGAAAAACCCCTCTGTGCAAAAGCAGAGGAGGCTTGGGATTGATAAAAAGGCCTGTGGAAAGGCCTGCCCCTACCTCTGGGAGTGTGCCTCTGTGGAGTGGCATGCCGCTCCTTGGCCTGGGCACTTTTGTAGGTAGTTCTGTATTCATCCATCTTTTTCATATAATTTTCCATTTGCTCTCCAAACAGAGAATTTCCCACCACAGGAAAATCCATAGCCTTTGACTGAGTATCCTGTGACAGATTAGTGCACCTGAGCCATGCCAACCTACGGAAAGCTACAGAAGTGGCCATGACCCTAGAGGAAACATCATTAATGTCTACAGCAGTATGAAATTGAACTTTAGAGGCTTCAATGCCATCAGCAGCCACCTGTTCAATTCACTAGCCAGCTGGCCATGGGCCTGCTTGGCTAACGCAACACTGTATCCCATCTAGATTTCTGATATCTAGCCACATAAGCCATATAATTTGCCTGCCTGAGTCCCAAAGAAGCTGCCATATACTGTTTTTTCGCCATGGCATCAATCTTCCTGGAATCCTTATCAGGAGGATGTGAGGCCAGGGGGATATTAGCCTTGTCACAGGCTGCAGCTTGTACCACACCTATATGACTACACTGCTCAGTGAGGAAGTCTGTATCAGGGCCTGATAAAGTATACCTTCTGTCCATTTTTTATCTACAGGAGGGACAGAATGAGGATTTTTTAAAATTTTTGTTGTTTGCTTCCTAAATGACTTATGCAAAGGAATAGACAACCTCCTAGACTCTGGGATATCCATCATCTCAACATAATCAGGCTCCTCTTGCTCATCCACAGCCTCTTCCAAGAGAAGCTGGAGGGTTTCTGCAACCTTTTTGTAAAACATAAAATGAGAAGGGGACTCAGACAGCATGGGGGAGATTCTAATGGTCTGTCTGGAGAAATGTCCGGTTCAATGGGCACGTCCAGACCCTCCCAGCCACATACATAATGATCAAAATCTTCCTCCCCCTCCTGTGGTTCATAAAATTCCTCAACATCATACTCTTGAACCACTGGAACCGAACAGAACCAACCTTTGCCAGCTGTTGGTGGTTGGCCGGTCCCTGAGACAGTGACTGGACAATCTGTATGGCTTTAGTTATCTCTGCAGCAGTTGGAGGCAATCTTGCACTCCAGACCTGCTGATTTCTTAGATTTTTTTACTGGGACTGGTTCCTCAGAACCAGCCTTCCTTGCCGAGGAAGTCTCGCCTGGTCAGAGGGCACTCCTCTGGTCAGTGGGTGCTGGACTGGGCTGGCCATCCGGTCAGCTGGACTTTTGGCTCTCGTTCCCCTGAGCCGCCCAATCTTTTCTCCAGGGTGGCTGCAGGGAAATTCTTACACCTGGCAGTCTGACAGGAGGTGGTCAACCCCAGACAATAAACACATGTGGTGTGTAGGTCAGCTTGGCAAAGGCTTCCCCACAAAACATCACAGTGTTGAAACAGTGGGCCCGGTTTTCTTTTCGGGTTTCTCAGACATAATGCCAGCCTATCCAAAAACTTGCCTTTTTATGGCGGTGCCAGGCAAGACATCCTTATCGGTTCCTAACCGTGTCACGGGTATTTGAAAAACAATTTAAGAGATAGGTTTTTAGAACCGATAAGAACCGGAACCGCACTCTAAAAGCCCAAGCTATTATTTAAAATTGTTTTTAGCAAACCGATTGGTTCAAAACCGAACCGATAATTAATTTCCACAGACTTTAAAATCCTTTACTACGGTTTACCAGATAGAGCTTTGAACAGAAATGCGTAAAATAAATACTTATTGCTGGTTAAAATGAACCAAAACACTCTCTTGAACGAGAAATGAACCGAACTGAAGGAGCAGATCTCCGGAGCGACTGTTCAGTGAAGCGGAGTAAAGAATCTGACAGTTTCAGTTTGAAACTAGCCAGATAGAGCTTTCAGCAAAGCGCTCGCGCTTGGAACTCCAGTCAGCCTGGGGTTAACTCCTTCCTCTCTGGGGCAGTTCAAGTGCTGTGGCTAACTGCTAATTGTCATAATATAGCAAGACTTCATGGTGTTTGAAGAATAGATTGAGAGAACTTAACATGTGGTTGCTGGAGGAGAGAAGGAAGAAAGTGGATATGATTGAGACATTCAAGTACCTTAGAGGTATAAACAAGGTGGATATTTGGGACCTTTTTTGTCTCAGTGAAAACAGAACCACCAGAAGGCAGTGTTATAAACTGGAGAGGGGAAAGTTTAAGAAGGGATCAGGAGACACCTCTTTATAGAGAGAGAGTGTTGTTGGGATGGAACAAGCTTCCAGCTGAAGTCATTACTCCAAAGACAGTGGGGGGAGGTTCAAGAGAGGGTTGGACAGAAGGACTGGAGGGGATGGAGGGTGGAGTCTACCATAATCTCTGAATTAGGGGCTCTGCAATTGAGCAGACGTGATAGACTGTAAGGCCTTCTACTGCTGGCTATTTCATATGGTCATATTCTAGTGTTTGAACAAATTTCTTTGTCATTGGCACTCATTAGGACAAGGGATCTGACCTTTGGTTCTGTCTGGGACTCCTGCAGGTTTATTAGAAACCCCAGATTTTCCAAAGGTACTCCTTACCAGCTGGATGGAGCACATTGCCTTCTGCTGCATCATTCAGACACAGTAACTCCAACCAATCTCCTAACTGGCAGTGTCAGTGGCTCAGTAGGCAGCACACTCGCCTCTGAGGCCAGGAGATCAGAGGGCTGTGGGTTCAGTTCCCACATCTGGCACTTGGGTTAATATCCCAGTACTGACACTGTAGTGCAGCATGAGAGGGGTGCTGCACTTCTGAGGTGCCGTCTTTCGGATGAGATGTTAAACCGAGGTCCCATCTGCCTGGATTGGTGGTAGTTCAGGTGGATGTTAAAGATCCCATGGCACTTATCGAAAAGAGTAGGGGAATTTCCCCGGTGTCCTAGCCAAATTTCCCTCATTCACTAAAAATACCACCAACAGCTTAATCTGGTTCAAGGTCAGTTGGCATTCATCTGTATCCCCCTCCCCCGGGTCGTGCCTGAAAATAGGCAGGATTTGTCTAGTGCACTTACCTGGTCAACAAAAGCTAAATAAATAAATAAAACTGTAGGGATGGGATTACTGTGCTCAATGTTACCATCCAAATGTTTATTTCCTGATATGTCTGTTCAGGTACCTTCTGTCTAGAGTGGGTTGCCATTTCCCATTTTTCCTGTGGGTTAGAAAGTACAGTACCTTGAAAAGAGGCCCTTGCCCCACTGTGGTGCAGAGACCTTTCCTTCTACCTTTGCTTGCAGTAATTTCTTCACTTCCAGTTCTAACAGAATTTGTTTTCAGTTTGTGGATGAGCTGGCAATCTTTTGGACCTCTGCAGCTTAGGTAACCTTTGGAACTGCAGGGGTAATTCCTGACCCACTACTTCCAGGACCCACTTCTCTGTGGTGATTTTTTTTCCAATTTCTGAAAGTAGTGGGTCAGCCTTCCTCCCACTGGCAATGACTGACTGGTAACTTGGGCAAAATTCCTAAAGGGACAGAGTCATGTCCAGTGGCCATCATACTTTGAAAGCTCATAGAAAGCTCTTTCAAACTAAGCATTGGGCTCATCTGTAGCTGGAAGCACTCCTGAGATATTGATGACTGAGTCTGTTCAATACTAATACTACATTGCAGTCATTTGTAGAACACTGATGTCAAGAAAGGAGGCATGCCTAACTACACTGAATCAAGCACAGCCAGCTCATTTAAGAGCCTTCCATGAGCTTTCAAACTGTGTCAGCCACTGTACACAAATGTTTACCTTTAAGGGTTTTGTTTTGGTTGTGTCTTAGGGGTTAGTGTTGCAGCACAGCCTGTGCCCCTTCTGCCCTATCCCTATACTACCTTCTCTGTAACTGTTACCCATAGCCAGTGTAGGGTCTGTGATAATAGCCTCTCCCCTACTTTCCCCTTCCATAAGGCCCGTAGGAGGCGGAGGCCTTTTCTTTTTCATTTGAATTCTTGCAATTGACTCTGTACTTGTTCACTTCCTTCAAGTATGCCTCTGTTCTGTCACCAAATAATGAATTTCCCTCAAAGGAGAAGTTAAAAAGCAACTTTACAGCTCTTTCCCCCAACAACACTACAGAAACCTTACCTGGCCCCTTTTCCTATGCTGCCAAAATTATGGTTTTTAAGTGTCCCTATTTGGGAAGGGAAGGGATCGTACTTTGGCTCTGTGGAGCCATGCCACGCAGATTCCTTTCACTTCTTAGTACCTGCTATAACTCTGATCCACCCCCGATCTGCCCTCTGGCTATCACATTTTGTGATATCACTGTATAGACAGCTTGGAGGTCCACTCCATAGAAATGAATGGGTCCAGTTTTCAAAGTCCGTTTTTGGTATTTCAAATGGCCATCATGGACAAACCAAGGGCACTGCTCAACTAACAATGACTTTGTTAGTTGAGCAGTGCCCTTGACTTGTCCACCATGGCCATTTGAAGTACCAAAAATAGACTCTGAAAACAGGCCCTATTAATTTCTGTAGAGTGCTCCCGCGCTCTCCGTATAGTAACATCAGAAAATGTGATAGCGCTGGGGTGGATCAGAGTTACAGCAGGTACCAGGAAGTGGAAGGGATCAGTGGGGCTCCACAGAGCCAAAATATGATCCTTTACCTTCTTCAACAGTGACACTTAAAAATCAACATTTTGGCAGCATATGAAAATGGACCAGGTAAGGTTTCTATAGTGTTCTTGGGGGCAAATGTTTTAAATACAGGGATAGTTGCTCTTTAATGACTTTCACCTGAGTGTCTTGGTAAGAATTGTGGCCTTCAGCCAGGCAAACCTCCTCAGCAACACTGCATATGCCAAGACTCTGAATTCTGAGTCCTTAGCATCTACAAACACCTAGGGCAGACTTTGCTGTTGCAGCCAGGTAATGTGCCCCCTCAGCACAACAACAATGTGACGTCACTACTGCAGCACAAGCCGATTCCAGTAACCAAATTTCATATCCAATCACATTCTACCATACGCTATATAGAGGGCTGTGCATGAACAATCATATACAATTAGGCTGTTTTTCAAATGAGGGGTCTCCGTGATAACAAGAGACCTTGAGAGCGCAGCTTGAGAGGTCTCATTACCACGGAAACCTCAAGACCAAAAAACAGCCTTGTACGTGTAGTTGCTCATACACAATCTCTTATAGTGTATGAGCAACCATTATTCCAATCCTGTGCCCAAAAATGTCCACCCAGTACTTAAAAGTGCCTAACTATGGTGCAATTCGTTCCGGCGCCGCTCACTTCCTGGCCAGCTCTCACCACCGCAGTCGCTTCATTGCGCATGCTCAAAGATGTTCTAAGTTGTTGTGCTGAAGTAGTGACATAGCTAATGCAGCACAACGATGTGACATCACAACTGCAGCACAACAAGCTGATTCCAGTAACTGAATTTCATTCTCAGTCACGTTCTGCTATACAATATATCACTTTTGTCACTCAGTGCCAGCACTTCATTCCACAGGGCTGAGCTGTATAAGCAAGGTAAGCTGCTTGTCTTAAAAGCAGGAAAGTTGTTGTGTACACCTTCTTGGCATTGGCAGCCAGTTTTCTGGAATCCTTGTCAGATGTCTGTGCAGAGAGAGGAACCTTTGCCTTTTCACAAGCAGCCACATATACCACTCCTTCATAATCAGGGTGGGTATATAAGTACTCTACCCCTGCCTATCTACCTGATACTTTGTTTCAGTTTTCTTATTGATGCCAGCTTCTGAATTTGGTGTTGACATGATTTTTCAGGTGGCTTTTTTTAAGAGACTTACAGTATGTATAGGGACTAATAGCCTCCTTGTAGAAGCTAGTCTCATCATGCCCATGAATCCCACTTCCTCCTCATCCTGCTCTGTTTCATGAGAGGAGATGTTGAAGATTTCACACATTTATTTAATGAAAGAGGAGTAAAATGTATAGTCCTCAGTAGATCTAGGAGGGGAACCAAACTCCTGCTCAGAAGATCAGGTTTTCTTGATTCACCCTCTTCCTCATCTTCATAGTAAATTTCCTCCTCCAAGGCAGGCTGCTGGTCTGGAACCAGAGCCTGAGGAGGAGGCAGGGTATTCAGTAAATTTCCCCAAACCTGAAAGGCTTGAAGAAACTGTCACATCTTGGTCATGTCCTGTTCTTTTTGCTTTTTCTTAACAGGCACTGGATCTGCTCTGAGGCTTTTATTTGTATTTTTGCCATCACTGGATCACTAGAAAAAGGGTTTCCCCTTCTCAGACACCCTGCTGTCTGTGGTTAAATTGGAAATGTTTAGGATGGGGAACTTTCACATCTAGATTTCTAGGCTATGGAACTCTCCTTTCTTAGTCAATGGAGAAAGATGACAGAGGTGGTGGAACTGTCATACATTTATTGGGTTCCAGTGGGCTCCTGCCCAATTTAACCCCTGCCTGTTATCTTTAACACCGTTACTATGCATTTCTGATGGCTCAGCAGCTTTGTCTTTTTGTCTGACCCCTTTGACAGGGACTGCTGCTAATGATGAGAAGAACCCTCTGATGCGTGCTTTCAACCATCAGTGGGAGCTCCCTCTGTACCTTTACTGTGCTTTGGTGACACAGAGGCAGACTGAGTAGCCATATATTCTTCTCTTTTAAAGCCCTTTTGTGTTTTTCTGCAAAAAGGATAAATAAAGATTTTGATTGATTGATTTTGACAGAGTACACAATTTTTTAAATCCTGATCTGGCCACAGGCACCATACACAGCTGATGGTAGTCTGGCTTTGCCAGGAACTGAAAATGTGAAGAACATTTTTTAAGCCTTATAGCCCCTGCTTTCTTTTTAGGCCTACCAGTAATCATGAAAACTAATAGAGCTTCAAGTACGGTCAAATTTGGTTGCTGTCACAAAAGCGGTAAGGCAGAATTATTTTAAAAGAAAACTGCTTAAAACCGCTAGATGCATAATTAAAAACACAAGCAGTTAACACTTTTGACTCAAAAGCAGTCAATTTCATCAGGTGGGAACCACATTTTAAGGCAGCCTTCTCCAGTTCCTGGGAACCAGTCAGGAGCCTGACAAAACCACAAAACATATACTTTAAAATAAAATAAAAAAAATAACTAACACAGAGTACTGAGGCATTAACTGAATGAAATAAAACTTAAACAGATATAAAAATAATTTGAAAAGGCAAGACCAGAAGGCTGGAGACAATTTCAGGGTGACTGCTCCGTTCAAGCAGAGAAACAAATCATTAAGCTAGTAGGGGGAATATGACCACAGTGCAGAGTTCCAACTTTATTCTAAGTTCTGTTAATTAGCATAAATTTTTTTCTCCAGGGCATCACACTCCAGCAGAATGAAGCACGTTGTATTAGGCATCACTGATGGATTCCAGTTGCTAATATCACAGGAAGGTGAAGTGGCTTGGTCAAAGTAAGAGGGAATCAGTGAATGTGAGATGGAATTCAAACCTGGGATCTCCTTTTTCACAGTTATGTTCCCTAGACACTACACAACACTGGCTGCAAAGAGTCAGGCCCTTGTGTGATGGCAGGGGGAGCCATGGAAAGCACAGCCCTAAACACAAGAGTTTATTCTGGTAATGGTAGTCCACAGGTTATATGAATGAACCCAAAAGGAAATACAGCCCCCTTTGAGAAAGAGGGGGCTCTTACCTCTGGTTGACCTCATGTAAAGAATCCAAAAGAGCCTTATAATCTGTCTGATAGAGTTCACGTAGCTTTCGAAAGGATGCTTCCATCTGCAGCTGCCACTCCTTCATTTGGGCAAATTCAACTGACGTTGGATGCAGGTGTTGTGAGTTCTGCTTTTCCAGGGAGTTCCTCTTTGGGCTTGTTGCATGGGATGCCCCATCTGACACACTTAGGCCATCCCCAGAATACTCTGTCACATCAGAGTGCCTGTCATCAGTGCTGCTGGACAGGGTTTCCTCACAGTCCATGAGCCTTGCAGTAGACTGGGTTTCCTCTTTTAATGACAGGCCTTCTTCACAGCTTCCAAATCGGTGCTTGAGCAGAGAAGCGAGGTCTCGGGATTTGGGGAGTATTGCCTCTTCCTCAGTCTCTGATGCATGGAAGAAGCCTGATCTCCCCCTTGGCAGGCTGTGACTAAGCTGCAAAACTCTCGAGTCTGCTCTTTGGGGCCCCAGTTGCTGCACATTCTGCATAAGGTCCTTCACTTGCTTACTGGTGCTGTAATACTCCAGGTCCTTCAGCCTCTGGTGGTAGTCCAGCAGGCGGCGCTGAAGCTGAGCAATGGCAGCAGATGACTTCTGGTTCCGCTTTTCAAAGGTCTGCTTTACCCGGACTGCATGCTGCCTGTCTGTATTACTGATCATCTGCAGGTACTTTGAGAGGTTG
The DNA here is from genome assembly GCA_016271365.2 of Neoceratodus forsteri. Lineage (NCBI taxonomy): Eukaryota > Metazoa > Chordata > Ceratodontiformes > Ceratodontidae > Neoceratodus > Neoceratodus forsteri. Next base: position 430,376,484 of record CM028138.1, read on the forward strand.
TCATCCCGCTCACTCTGCTCTACACGGATCTGCTCTGACAGCCTCAGTATCTTCTGCTTCAGGTACTCCCTCATGGCCCTAATGTCCAAGTTTGGAGTTCCCGACACACTTTCAGCTGGGTCAGAGATAACCTTACTGGTGGGTACATCGGTGGGTCCTGTGATGGCATTTGTATGCAAGGCTTGATCAGTGTCTTCCAAATTCTCCTGCAGGGGAGAACAAAAAGGAAGTTACAGTCACCAGTAACATGAACTGTGTGGTTATAAACAGCACTTGCCAGTCCACCCTCTTAACAGCTAGACTGGTAGCCCCCCCCCCCGTTTGGTAAATTCCTCTGCCTGCCAATATAACAGCCCTTATTTGCTACTAGATCCATTGCATCTGCTTGATATAGTCCAGAGAGCAACCCTAATTTTTATTACTGGGGAAAAAGTAACCCCAATGTACCAATTTCTTATTTTATTTATTTAAAATGTGTTACAAGTTAAGACATTCTGAGTGGGTAACGGCTCATGTCAAGATGCGTTTATTATTCTTTTTTCCCCATAGGCCAGGCATCTCCATTCGACTTTCAGTGGGCCACCTCCATGCCCAGACAACCTCAACACTGGCTGATAACCTCATGGATTACCCTCCATGGAGAGAACTTTGTGTGGGGGGGCTGGCCTCTCCATCACCTCCCCCTTTGAGACAGGATCCACTACTTTGGTGGCCTGTAGAGCCACAGGATTGAGAGTGCCCAGAATCATCCTACAGCCTGAGAGCTCTTTTTTTCTTGAGTTTTTTTCCCCACCAACAAGGATGCTGGTGGCAACAGCATGTGCATGCTGAGGCGTGCTCATCCAAAGCCAGCTAGCATCCTCCCTCTGACTTTTTGCCTCTTGGCTGCACTTCCACCTGCAGTCACCCAGGCAGCAGTATTGCAGTGGGACAAGCCATCCTCCCCAGTGAAGAACAGCACCCTCTGCAAACGCTTGATCCTCCTCTTGCCTACCTTCTGATGCTCCAGGTTTGGGTTACAAACCTGGATCACTGACATTGCAAGAGGCAACACTGAAATTTTAGAGCAAAAATGGAGCCACTCACAGGTCCCTTGTGCCCAATCTCAAAAGCAGTACAACTAGCAAATGGAGATTAGCACGCTTCCATAAATAAAAAGACATATTCACCGACGTGTATGGCACCTCTTTATTGAAATCACACAGTGCACGTCAATTCAAACAGGACAGCAAAAATATTTTAAAACATACATGTAGCATGTGCTGTTAGGTACCCCAATAATGCCGACCAACAGGGATGCCACTGGTCATCGTTATACAGGCTCCTGGCAACACACACACTACACACATGTTTTAAACAATTTTTGCCATCTTATTTGAATTAATGTGCACTGTTTGGGTTCAGTAAAGAAGTCCTGTACACATCAGTGACTGCGTCTTTTTATTTATACAGGGGTGCTAATCTGTTTGTTACTGGTAATTTTTTACCTTTAAAAAATATAGCCAATCTACAGCCTTTCTTTAATCCTCTAGATTTGTGCATTTATGCAGGCATACATGTCATCTGAATTGGACTGATGCAATGCTCACTGTAAGGTCTGACCTCATAGTCAAATTTGACCTCTACTTGTAGTCCAGAGTGTGGCAACAAGGCTTGGGTCATCCATCTGGAAGTTGAAACATATCTCCCCATCGATATCCACCTTAGGCTGGCTGCCTGGCAGAATTGACTACATGGTTCTTGTTAGCATTTAAAGTCCTAAATGATCTGGCTACCCTCTACCTCCATGAATTTTTGATGTCAATATCCCAGGTAGAACAAAGGAAAGTTACTTACTGTAACTCCAGATATATAAGAATATCTTCTCCATAGATGGTGGTAATCTGTTCAGAGAGTTCTAACTGGAATGGAAGCGATCAGCCCAGGCAGCAAAAAGATAAGGAACTTTCCTGTTTATCAACTGCTATAGTTTTCGTAATACTGCAGGTACCCATAGTGCCCATATCAGTTCGGGGGGAGGGGGTTCTTTTTCTTTTCTTTGATGTTTACGTGTTTTGGCGTATTCCGGACTACTGTTTGACCTGGAATCAGTTGCTAAATGATTGTACACTGTGCATACAGAATTTGGTCCATGTTTACTGTGCTGGTTGCTTAGTAATCTTTTTGTCTTTGTAACTCTGTCATGTTTGAAAATTGAATAAAATTTCAATTAAAAAAAAAGAATATCTTCTCTGTAAAGTCTATCACTCATTTTATTGAATAGCAAGTTAAGAAAAGTATTCTTTACAATTGCGTCCAAACAAGTAAACAATATTACACACAGCACATTATTACAATACATTCTCTTACAAGTTTTAAGATCACATATTTCATAAGAATAAAAACGCCCTTCATCCAAAACAGTTACAATGTTTATAAAAGAAACTTCCTAAGGAAGCTCTAAAATGCGCCATTGTTGGCAATTCGTGCACTTCTATTCTTTTTTGTATTGTTTCCCAGGTATATGGAACTGACACATCTAACATTCTATCCCCACTTTTTGTTTTACTTCTTGGGATTTGAAAGGTTAGGGCCAGAGGCTGTAGGACCCTATGGGATTTAAATGCTTTGTCAGGATTCTTGCAACAGTGTCTGGGCAGTGCCCGGACAGTGCTGACCTAGTTGAAGCTATATACATCAACTTACAAATGCTTTTGACCTGGTCAACCAAAAAATAAATTACCATAGTAATGTTGTTTATTCTTAAAGAAGAACTGAGCTAAATGAACCTGGAAGCTATTTCCCCTGCAGAAGCTGATTTTTAAATACTGGTTCAGTTTATGTTACTCTTCCATCTTTACAGGCATTTTAATTATCCTAGTGGGTGTTCCTGATTTACGCACTGACTTCCATTCCCTTCAAGCCGCCCTCCAGAAATCTTTCAGCCAGGCCAAATCATGGTTCACTGACCACAGACTCATACTCAACCACAAAAAAACGAAGTCCATGCTTTTCTCCCACAACCAGAGTAAGCACCATGGCTCCCCTCTGAACATTATGTCTAGCAAAGTTCTCCCAATAGAACAAGTTCTTAGCTTTAAATATCTCGGCATTACCTTTGACCTGACACTATCCTTCCATGAGCATGTCCATCTCTTTTGCACCAATATAAATACCCATATTGGCCTACTTTAATGCCACAGGGACTGCCTCCCCCCTGATGCTCTAAGACTCGTTATCACCTCCTATGCCCTCTCTCTTGTGGACTATAGACTCATAGCCTATGGGGCGGCAGCCAACTCTACCCTCCTAAGAATCAAAATCTCACTAAACAAAGCTTGCCACCTACTTGCAGACTGTGAAAAACTCACCCACACCTGCACTCTATACGACTTAGCCAACCTTCTCAACTTTGAGGAGCGACTCCAGTATCAGTCCTGTCTCTTCACCAAAAAAATTATGGTTGGACTGGCCCCACCTAGACTCTCCACCTTACTCCAACCTGCCCCTCCAGCCCCCCCCCCCACATTCGCAGCACTGCCCAGATAATCTTACATGTGCCCAGAGTTCGGACCTCACTGGCCCAAAGGTCCTTCTCCTATAAAGCCCCTGCTTTGATAAACTCCTTCCCACATCCATCTCCACTGGAAACAGACTTGGTCTTTCAAGACCTCACTCAATACTACCTCTGCTCTCTGCACACCAGCAACTGTACATAGCCCACCCAGCATGCCCAGCTCCCCCAACCCCCTTCTCAACTTTTGACAATGGACCTATGTACCAACTTACCCCCCCTTCTATACGTATGCCTGCTGCTGTCTTATGCCCTGAGTTCAATGTATCTATTCCACACTGTATATATACTGCACTGTTTGTATTTGTTGTACTGCACTAGTTAACCTACCTATTTGCACTGTATGTATTTATTGCACTGTACAGTGACTGCACATCTTGTATTCTCTATATCACACTGTCTTTTGTACCTTGTCTCAACATGACATGGAGCCTCTGTAAAGGAGTCTGTGACTCAAAGGATTGTAATTCTGATACTTTTAATAAAATTAAAAAAATATAAAACTAAGAACCATTTTAGAATTGTGTGATGTAGTTTATGACCCTTGCTCAGATCTACTGTTGATGGTATGTTGCATCTGTGTTCTACTACAGAACTATGTGGCACAAAGAGACATAAACTACATCATACAGTTCTGATGTGGCACTTAACACCAGAGTGTAGATCACAAACACTGACCAGGATAACTAAAATTCCTTTAGAGATGGAACAACGACAGAATTAGAATCAATATTTAAAAAACAGCTTCTACTGGGCAAAGTGACTTATATGTTTAGTGCACTACTCCTTTAAGGGATCACTCACTATGTTTACGTTTATGCAGTTAACTTGACCAAGAGGGACACCCCCGAGATAGAACCTCTGCAAATTTTAAAATCTGAAATGTAGGTTCAACTTCTGCATCCACACTCCACTTTGGCTGTTGCCCTGATCTGTTTCCAAGTCAGAGTGGAGCAGAAAGGCTACAAAAACAATTTTAGAAAAAGTCTTTATAGAATTTTTAAAACACAAAACAAATTGAAGCAGACTTGAGAAAATGTATCATATAGACCATAGCAACGAGCTTACAATTGTAAGAACTGCAATAATAATGCTCAAGTAACCTTAATGAAAACAAGCATTTGTCAATGCTGAATGTTGTCTCGCTGGCATTGGCACTGGTAGTGCAGGAGTTAGAGATGCATACTAGGACTGGCAGTAAAGTATTGAACTGATGTCAACTCCACCCCCACCCTGCAGAGACTGACAGGTGTTGTGGGTTGCCTTAGGGTCGTCAGCTATAATGCTCATGCCATTTTACCTCACCCTACCCTGTAGACACTGACAAGTGTCGTGGTGTGCTTTGCTGTCTTTGGGCCTTATGCTTACCTCATTCCATAAGGAAATATGCTGAGATGGGTGCAGTATAGGAGAATGGGGTGAACTTTAGGGCCAAAAACTGCAAGGCACACCTCGATGCCTGTCACTGGCTGCAGGTTGGGAGGGTGAGGGTGGAATGGCGTGAGCATTACAGCCAATGTTCCCAAGTCACACCCCTGACGCCTGTCAGTCTGCACAGGGTGGGGTGTTACAGTTAGAAGCCCTAACACCATAGGCGTTTGTTGGTACTTTCACTCCAAATTTTCAACATGGGCTTTTTGTGACCCCACCTCATGAAGAGCGGCACTATCAGTTTGTTAGCTGAAAGGTGATTTTGCACAGCGACTGTGCCATTTGGTGCCACAGGTATGAAAACACATTTTGGGCAGGATGTGAAAAATGACAACTATATTGTTCATGAGGAGGTGTAAAAAAATGTCAACACTGAAAATCTGGAGTGAAAATATGAAAAATTGGTGGTCATGAGCATACATAGGAACTGCGCAACACACATCCGTATCCCAATTATTTTTGGGATTTTTTTAAACACATTTTCAACATAGGCATTTTGGGACCTCCCCTCATGAACAGTGGCACTGTGATTTTGTTAATCTGTCCCAAAAGTTGATTTCCCACAGCAACCACACCATTGTGCGCCACAGGTGCAAAAACACATTTTGGGCAGGATGTGAAAAATGACAGCTTTACTGTTCATAAGGAGGTGTGAAAAAATGCCAGTGTTGAAAATCTGGCATGAAAATATTGCAAATTTGTGAAGTTACAAGGGTGCGTGGAAACTGCGCAATGCACGCTTGTAACACAGTCATTTTATGGACTTTCATGACTAAATTTTCAACATAGGCATTTTAGGACCTCTGCTAATGAACAGTGTCACTGTAATTTTCATAATGTGGCTAAAATACGGATTTCCCACAGCAACAGCGTTATTCTGTGCCCGAAGTGCGAAAACACATTTTGGCCAGGATGTGAAAAATGACAGCTGTACTGCTCATAAGAAGGTGCAGAACAATGGCAATGTTGAAAATCTGGAGTGAAAATATAAATTTGCGAACTTACGAGCATGCATGCAAACTGCGCAATGCACGCTCATAACACAGTCATTTTATGGAGTATCGTCACCAAATTTTCAACATAGGCATTTTAGGACCTCTGCTCATGAACAGTGTCACTGTCATTTTTGTAATCTGTCCCAAACACTGATTTCCCACAGCGACTACGCTATTCTGCACCGGAAGTGCGAAAACACATTTTGGCCAGGATGTGAAAAATGACAGCTGTACTGTTCACAAGGAGGTGTTGAAAAATGCCAAAGTTGAAAAATTTGGGGTGAAAATGTTGCAAATTCGCGAAGTTACAAGCGTGCGTAGAAACTGCGCAATGCACGATCGTAAAAGTCATTTTTTGGATTTTTTTTCCACCAAATTTGCAACATAGGCTTTTTGAGAGCCCACCTGATGAACACTGGCACTATCGTTTCATTAATCTGTCCTGAAAGGTGATTCCACGCAGTGACTGCAAAATCACCTTTGGGGGCTGATTAATGCTGTAACAGTGGCAGAATTCATGAGGAGGGGTCCCCAAAACCCCCATGTTGAAAATTTGGTGCCAAAATTCCCAAAAATGACTGAGATATGCATCAAAGTTGAAAAACCCCTATTTATTCCATTATTCAGCTTACATGGCATTCCTTAGTTCACGGTCAGCTTTGAAGGTGCAAATGTGTTCCCAGTCCACCGAAGATCGTGCGCCCGGACTCCACAGGTAAGTATAGGGTGAGGGGTGTGTGTGTGTGGAGGCAGAGTGCGCAGTGGGTGGGCACGGGTTGTGGGAGGGGGGCAGGGAGACTGCCGAGGGACTGTTTTATTTTCCCACAGGTAAAAAAAAAAAAATCACAGGACCATTCTTTGACAGGGGCATGTGGCATGCTGGGGTGCGCTCCCAGCGTGCCACCAGAATCACCGGAGTCTTCTTTGGGGGGGCAGCTGTAGCTGACAGGGGATTGGGCACCCCATCAGCACACAATAAAAGTGAGGGGGGTGACATGATGCTGACGGGGATTGGGCACCCCCGTAGGCACACAGCAAAACCAGGAGAGGGGGTAACATAATGACAATGGGGAGTGGGCTCCCCCATCGGCACTGTGACAGGTGGCAGCAGTCACTGCCATCATGTTGCCTGCACATCGGGAGGTGCTTCACTCTCGTTGCAGCGGGCCTTTTCTCAGATCAGGTGGCTGCATTAGGTATGCAGGGTGTCGGCCACTGCTTCTGGCTGATTGGGGAATGATGGATGCACCTACTGATGCATGCCCTGCATTCACCCAACAGTGACCATGACTCCAAATCTGCTAGTACCGCAGTATGTTGGCTGCGCATGTGCGTGAGCCAACATAAAAAATTGCTTACCATAGTAATCTAGCCTCCAAAGACTCACCATCCTAGAAGAATAAGGGTAGCTCTCCATCCCCCAGCTGCTGGAGGTCTGACTCTGAGCAAGTAAGGAGACTACTGAGAAATATAGGAACTTCTTGTTTCAGAACAGGAAGAACAGGAGCTTAAAGGGCATAGAGGCAGTAAGTAGGTGGAGAGAAAAAATAAACAAACAGAGGAAAGAGTAAGTATTCCAAACAACAGTTAGGGGGCCAGAAATAAGACATGATGGGAGTGGTGCAGTGCAGTGGCTGTGGAGCAGCAGTCTTACGGGAGACGTTCATTTTTTTTTTTTCTTCTATTTATACTTTTTATCCCCTGCCCGGTCACGGACTCCGGCTGTGGCTGCTCTCATTCAGCCATCCTCCCTTGAACCCCCTGGCTTCCCCCACCCAGGGCGGGGTCACGGCACCTTGACCAAGGGTGCTGTGAACTTGGGAGAGGTGGGAGTCGGCCTGAGCACCTAGTGCAGCTGGAGCAGGCTTCATTGTGCCAGCAGGTACAGGAGTGGATTTTTCTCCCCTTTACGGCAAAGGCAGGGATGTGCAATGACAACCTACGTCTGCCCTGCCTCCGAAGTACTGCTGAGTGTCCGGTCGTTGTGGTACACCCAGCCTCCGCCAGGGGTCTGTCAAGAGCTGGATAGTGACCCCACTCTTCCCCCCAGAGAAGGAGAGCAGTCCCTGGAACGCTTCATCCTTCTTCCCCCGGCCGGCCCTCCAGCGACCTGAGTCCATTCCCGAACCCAGGTTGCCGGCACAGCAAGCGGAAATTCAACCGCTGCGCTGGCAGGCCAGCCTCCGGGAGATGTTCTGGAGGATGTGGTGTTGTTCCATCTGCAGGCACCTCTCTAGGCTGAGGGAGGAGGTTGCTCATCTCCAGGCTGAGTTGGCCAGGATTTGTGGGACCTCCTCTCCCACCCAGGACCACCAGGGCCACTGCTATTGCCTCAGAGGTTGCCAAGAAAGAGGAGCAGTTGGACCACAGTGGGCTCAGGGAGGGTGAGGGTGGTGGAACAGAGGTGCATCTCTCCAGTTGTACCTCTCCACAATTCATATGCCATTCTGGCAAAGTGTGGTTCCTCTATGGAGGCACCCACAGTGGAGACCAAGGAGGATGCTGGGAACCTCCACAAAGGAGACCCACAGGAGGGTGGCATGGGACCCCACAGGGAAGGAAACAACTCCTGGTGGGGGACTCCATTGTTAGGAAGGTAGAACTGGGGAGGAAGGGGAGAGGGAGGTAAGGTGCCTGCCTGGTGCCATGGCTTGGAGGGACAGGGAGCGAATCCTCAGGATCCGAGCAGCTGCACAGGGGAGGGAGCTGGTTGTCATTGTCCACCTAGGGACAAATGACCTGGCTAAGAAAGGGATCAGAGCAGTGCAGGAAGTGTTTGTGGAATTAGGAAGGGGCCTCAGACAAGTAGCACGCATGGTAACCTTCTCGGAGGTGCTGCCGTCTATGGCACGGGTGAGGCTAGGGTGCTCCACACCATGGGATTCAATCAGTGGTTGAAAAACTGGTGCAGAGCTCAGGGATTTGGCTTCATTGGGGACTGGGGGTCCACCTGGAGGGATGCAGGCCTGTACTGGCGTGATGGTCTGCATCTGTCCAGGAGGGGAACCAGGATCCTAGGTGATAGGTTTAAATGTGTCATTGGCAAGCATTTAAACTAGCCAAGGGGGAGGCACTAGAGATGAGCAGGGAAATCCTAGCCCCTCAAAAAATCAGGGTACTAAGTGAGGCAAACATCAAGATAGAGATGTCTATAGGGAGAAGGGCAAGGGTAAATGGAGAAAATGACAAACGCAGTAAGGACAGGGATGGGGCAAAAAGGGGTAAGGCCATCAAGAAATGGAGGGTAATGAGTACCAACACCTGTAGTCTGAGCAACAAGCTCCCTGAACTGGTGGCCTTGATGGAAGAGGGATGCCTGGATATCATAGCAGTCACAGAAACATGGTACACAGAGAACCATGACTGGGATGTTAACATACCAGGGTACACAACCTACAAGAGAGACAGGGAGGAGAGAAGAGGGGGCGGAGTAGCTCTCTATGTAAGAGAAGGGATAAAAGCAACTGAATGAAAGAGTAAACAAGGAGGAGAAGAGGCACTTCGGGTCACCTTAGAGACTGGAAATAGCACCACAATCTGCATAGGGGTCAGAGAGAGGGAATGGACATGGATATGATAGAAGGCATCCTTAGGATGGCAGAGAAAGGGGAGATACTGTTGATGGGGGACCTTAATATGCCAGATGTTAACTGGAGCACCTTTGCTGCAGCCACATCCAAAAGCAGGGCTATTCTCGATGCCATTCAGGTGGCATGCCTCAGACAGCTAGTTTTGGAACCCACTCATGAGGGAGCAATCTTAGACCTCATACTCTCAAATAGGGACAGTGAGAGGATCTCAGATCTAGAAGTGAGTAGCCATCTGGGAACAAGTGACCATCACAGTGGCGGAGGAAGAGAAAGATGGGCCCCAGTGCATGTTGTAATTTTGGACCCCCTGTCCCCCGCCGGCACCCCCGCCCGGCTCAGTACCCCCAATCAGTTTTATTTCTTACCTGTTTATGCACCCTGCACCCTCCCTCAAATATCTAGGAATATAACACACTTATTTATACAAATTAAAAATGCCATTGCCAATTCAAGTGTTCAATACTTCATAACAATTATCATAATGGTAGCATCTGGGACCATGACACAGTATACTGCAACACATAATAGTAATATTTTCTACTCATTTTAATCGCTTTTTGTGAGCCTTTCATTCTGCAAACTCATCAATGATCTGCTATTGGTTAATTATTCTGGCTTGTTCATTTTCAATAGATAAGATTCCCAATCCACGAAGTCTCTCTTGTACCAAACTACTCCTTAAGTAGTTCTTTATAAGTTTAAGTTTTGAAAATGAGTATTCAGCACTGGCTAGTTACTGGGATGCTGAGAAATGAAACAGCAGATGTACAGTACAAACATCTGGAAAACTGGATGCTAATGCACTATTGTCAACAATTAACACTTGCCAACTCTTTCAATGATGATTGTTTTGAGATTTCAGATTTCAAACAAGATCTGAATGAAAGCAACTGCCCAGGATAAGCAGGAGAAATGTCTGTGTTGAAATGTTAGGCCAGTTTTTCAGCTCCTTTATACAAATCATCATCACTTGCAGAAATCAGCGTACTTAGCTGGATTGTGCTGAATCTATCAGCGACTGCCTGCAATCTTTGAAATTGATTTGAAAGATGTGCACTTATATCAAGGCACCTGTAAAACACATTCACTTTGAAAATTTGTTCTGAGTCAGCAAGCTCCGACAACATCTTTAGGGGGAACAAAGACTAAGGATGACAACATCCTTAGATGCAGTACGAAATCAGGGTCTGTACGGTATCTGGTCTCCATATCATGGGACTTTTGAATTTGCCGCCAGACCGCTTGTGCAAAATGAAAAAAACACCCTTGAAGCTGTGTATCTGGGAAAATACTGGCAAAAGATTTCCATGCTGCCTTTTCAAAGTCCATAATTGCATTCGATGGTGACATACCTGATACCAGTTTCCTTAACTCAGAAAACACACGTGAATATGATGCAGACTTCCTGGAACACATCAGAACATATACTGCAGTTATGACTGTGCCAGACCGCAGTCCATGGACACTATATAACTGGTTAAATAGTGGGGGCAAGCCTTAAATGTGCCATCAAGCATCCAGTCTTCACATTCCTGCAGGAATCGTAGGTTTCCTCTGTGGCAAACATTATAATTCTGTCTGGTTCCTTTCCACTGTCAAACATTAGGAAAGGGTTCCCTGAACTAAGCAAACAGAATTCTGGTGGTACTGTAAGCTCCTCCACAGAGGCAGGTGTTGCTGGACACCCCCTCTCAGTCTGTTGTACACGCTGAACCGTTCTTTTTATGAGATTTAATCCTGGAAGCCTATCAGTTACGGATTCGGGAGCTGCTCAACTATGGAACATGCACGACAACGTATGTCTGCCATAACCCTTTTTGCTCCAACTTCCCCCACATCAGGGACATTACTGTGCTCTTTTGGCTGAGCAACAACATTATCTGCAACAGTGTGTATTCTTGCCATACAGTTATATTTGTGACAGTCAGCACAACGCCAGTGTGTCTTATCTCCTCTCTCCTTGTCCTTTCTGTAAAGGTAGCCAGCATACAACAACATGGGCTTACCTTTCTGGCTTGTTACAAACTCCAGTGGCATAGCACAATGAACCATCAGCTCCACAGGTCAGCTGTGTTCTCGATCAGTAACCAAGCAACATTAGTTAAATTAAACTGATTAAATATGCACACAGTTGCCATGACATTATGTAGTGCCTAGAGAGCAGCAATATTTTCTGTGCTCCATAATGCGGTAGAAACAGGGTTTTCCAGATGTTAGCAATGGTTGGAAATAAAATGAGAGACATTCGGCATTTTATATGATCAGCCTAGAGACTTTGCATTAGAAATGAGGAGATTCATTTCATAGATTTTGTGTTAGAAATGAGATTCGTCACAGCTTCAGACATAGGCAGAGCTATTTTATGTGATCCCTAATGCCAGCCTACAGAGCAGCGCTATTCGGCATTACATCTTCGCTATTTTGACATGGCTTTCTACGCTATTACTGTCGGTCGCTAAGATGTACTGGTCGCTATTGTAGTATTCGGTGATATTACGTCGCTATTTTGTACGGCGCTATTTTTCTGTCGCTATTATTACGGGATACCATCTTTCATCTTTACATAGCTCATCAAAATGGCGTTTGACCTTTCTCATGCGCGTTTCTTCAAACTTGGCTTGCACACCCAATTTTTCTGATAACGTAATTGCTGATTTTTTTGCTTCATCAAACTCATTTCAAAATATAACTAGATCTTCATTGGCTTTGTGAAGTAAGTTTGCTGCTTCGTAAAGGTCTGTGTCTTTAGATTGTAGCAGTTTTGACACAGCATTTAACATTTCCAGAATCTTTGTTTGGAGCACGACGAGAAGAACAAAACTAAAATTTTCGAATAACTTCTTTAATGCCAAAGCCTCATTGCGCTTATCAGCATTTTTGCTCTGAAGAACTATTTTTATGAGTGCCTTCATAACATCTAAATACCGAAACCTCAGAGCAACAAGTGATTCTTACCGGGACGACCATCGGGTAGGACAACGCTTTTTCAAAGTAACATTGCTAGAAAGCTATGAAGTGGAAATAAATGAAGATAACATGGCCCAGCGTTTCATGAGGTGGCCAAAAAAAAAGTGTATATGGTCATTCAATCATATCATAAAAATTCTTCACTTCTGGTATTCCTCTAACGGAATCATTCAGCATGAGATTTAAGTTGTGAGTGGCTCAGTGAACATATGCAGCATTTGGTTCCTTCTGGGATATTCTCACTTGCACTCCGGAGTACACACCACTCATATTGGAGGCCCCAACATACCCCTGACCACGACATTTAGATAATTCTAAACCTTTCTGTTCAGTGCAGCCGACTATTACCTTCTCAAGTCCACTTGCGGACTGATCACTAATTTTATGAAAACCAAGGAAAGATTTGTTTTTTACCTCAGTTGCCATGTCCCTGTCATCCTTTCAATTGTGACATACCGAAAAATTTGACTCAGTTGGTCAGTCTTCACAATATCTTGAGTGGTATCCATTATTACAGAGAAAAAAGGTGCAGCCTTTATTTCGTCAATAATATCTTGCTCAATACACTTTGACAAAACTTCAGTAAGTTTGTCCTGTATAGTATGACTAAGATAGTGAATTGATCCACTGGGCATGGAAATGAGTTGCTTCAACATGGGATCATACTTACAGTAGTTAACAGTTCCACTATTGAAAGAACATTCCCACAGTTACCTTGCCCTATAACCTCTCTGTGCCCCCTGAAAGCTAAACTGCACATAGCTAATGTAAGAGTCACATTGATGAGATGCTCCAAAACTTGTCTCCATAAGTTGTTCTCCTTCTGTATTTGAGTTTTGAAATCTTCATCAATTGTTCCATGTAATTGCCACTGCTGATACATTAAGCAAGATTCTAAATGAATTGCTGATGTTTCATGATATTCAGTTTTGCTGCTTACGTGATGCCAGTCTTGAACTCCTATAACCCATGCAGCATTATATGCAGGTGCATTATGATCAAGGCCACTGATTTACGGTGATTAAAACAATTAAATTCCGTTTTCAAGACTTTAGATTCCGGAATTTCACTGGTGATTGTTACTCTAATTTCCGGATTTTACCGGGATTCTTTTTTCATTTTTTAGTATGTGCACAAATAATCAGAATTAAAGAAGGCAATATACAGAGCATTAAATGAAGCAAACTGAAAATAGTACAGGAAGGAATTAAAACAAAAACACACTTTTTTATAGATTTACTGATCTGTTAGAAAATGACAGATTCCATGAAATCTTCGTTTTTACCGGTTTTCAGGCAGCTCTAATTCCGGAATTTTACCGGATTTTCCGGTAAAAAACGAAAAACAGTGGCCTTGATTTATGATCAGCAAACAACCAACATGGCTCGCAATATGCACAGACTAATTTACATAGAAACATAGAATTTGACAGCAGATAAGGACTGCTTGGCCCACCTAGTCTGCCCATTTCCCTACCTAACGGATAAGCTGCAGATCCTAGTTAACCAATGGCCTATTTCCTCCTACCCCCCACTAGAACTGCCTTATGTCTGTCCCATGCATTCTTGAATTCCCTCACTGTTTTTGACTCTACGACCTCCGCAGGAAGGCTGTTCCATGTATCCACAACCCTCTCTGTGAAGAAATACTTCCTCACATTACCTCTGAGTCGTCCCCTCTCTATCTTCAAATTGTGCCCACTTGTTTTTGCACATCTCTTTTTCTGAAAGATGCTACTCTCTTGGACTTTGTAGATTCCCTTGAGGCATTTGAAAGTTTCTATCATGTCTCCCCTCTCCCTGCTTTCCTCAAGGCTATACATCTTTAGTTCCTTTAGTCTTTCTTCATATGTCTTCTGATGCAGACCCTGCATCATTTTGGTTGCCCTCCTCTGGACAGCCTCCACCCTGTCTATGTCTTTTCGGAGATGGGGTCTCCAGAACTGTACACAGTACTCCAGATGTGGTCTTACCAACTGCTTGTATAGAGGGCCAACAACTTCCTGTTTTCTACTGGTGAATTTGGGGGAGTAACAAAGCCAAGTACACAGTAATGTAACTCCTGTCTTTGTTGTTATATTATAATAGCTTCTGGAGAAACAGTGCCCATCTTGATTTTTGTCCCATGGAAATGGTCCACCTGGTTTACACGAACTTTGTGATATGATATATCTTTTTATTTGGCTGTCCTTAATATCTAAAGGAAAATTACCTCTGTCTGTGGTTTTTTTTTCATCAACAGGAGGAAAACTTGGAAAAACAGGTTGTTCTTCTTCGGTGTTTAAAGCAGCACTTGTTTTTTCGAGTTCTTTCTCCAATATGCTTTCCACGTCTGTTTCTTGTTCAGATTGTTTAGCAAAGTTAGTTTCAGGATCAGCATGATCAGCACAGACTATCTCGGCCACAGTGGTACTAGGTCCACTGTCTTTCTTTGCATCTGTGTCACTGTCACTTTTCTCAATCTCAACAGTGAGACAGTGTATGCAATCTTCCTCCAAGTGACTTTGTGACTAATAACAACTACAGATCAGATAATGAGAAGGACTCAGATTCAAAGTCTTAGTCAGCAACTTAAGTAAGTCAGAAATGAAGGAGGGAGGTTTGTTGGACTGGACCATGGATGGAGACACACTAGACAAAACAATAAACAAACACACAAGTGGTCATCAGTCTTTGGTCAACTCAGAGAGAGAGAAAGAGTCACAGAAATGAGAAGGTGGTGTTCAATTCTGCACTGACTGCAGCTACTGAGATGACTGACTGGCTGTGGGTCCTTCCTGGGACGAGAATAAGACAAGAGAGGCAGCAGTTGAGCACGCAAGACACTCACAGGCAGGCTGGGCCTGGAGACACAAAGAGAAAAAAAGTCACAGCCTCACACACACAGCTACAAGGCAAGCACATCTGCACTCACTAGTAGTACTGTAGTCTGACTGTAACTTTACTGGCCAAGTGGTTGGGCCACGGGCCAGTTGGACGGACCTGTGATCACTGAGTGTCTGAAATGGACTCCCTAAGCAGCAACAAGTACTAGCTAGCTAACGCTGCTGCTGGCCTGGCTGCTGCTTGCTGCATGTGGCCAGCTGGCCGCTAGATCAGTAGCAGTGACCTGGCAGGCACCTGGTTCCAACTCGTCTCCCCTCAGTCAGACTCTGTGTCGAAGTTCCTACCCGGTTAGGGCCCCACAATATTTCATTTTTTAAAAATTTCCTTTGCTTTGCACCACTGAAAAAAGCCCTGCCCTGATAGAGTAGTACTCTATAGATAGAGTAGAGACAGTCTGTGAGTCTGAGCCGCAGTCAGCAGTAAGTAAAGTAATGTAGTAAGCCCACTAAAAACACACTAGGTTAGCTGCTAGCACTCTGGAGAGCTGATATGATTAATCTGATCATGACACCCTCTCGCACTACAATATCTAGCCCTCAGCCCTGCCTACCACAGACTGACTGACAGTGTCCCTACCCGGTCAGGATTCAGGACATGTCAGCCAGCCAGCCAGCCAGTCATGTGGTGTAGCTTGAGCTCGGTGAAGGACCCATGGCTGCCTCCTCCTGTGCCTGCTTATAATGTCTTGCCACCCACCCTCATCGTCACCACGCGTGACTCGCCTGCCACTCGTCAGCTGATCCTAGACCAGCACCACCATCTCCTAGCAACAGCAGCAGCTGACTGAGTGAGTGACCCCCTCTGGACTAAGCAGCCCCACCTGCAACAAGAGCAGAGATTCTGACGGTCACAGCACAGTGCACCGCCCACACCAGACCACTCCTCCATCCATGACAAAAAAAAACATAAACAGTAAGTACTGCTGTGCTCTGTGTCCAGTCAGACTTGACTCAGTCACTGTGCTGCTGCCTTTGCTTGGGGAATTATTTCTGATTCCGACCCACGACTCTCTGCTACCATCTGCAGTACAGACAGCTGTGGCGCAGCTGTCTGATGGCTGTGCCTGTGTGTGACTGACTGTGTAAAAGACAGTAAAAAAAAAATGGATTTTTTTTGGCAAAGAAATGGCAAATGAGTGCATACTGTAATGGGCCCCCTAAGTGTGTAGGCCCCAGTGCCACTGCACTGGCTATGCCTCTGCCCCTGGATCATCAAATAGTGTGGTTCATGATAAACTCAGCTACAGAGTCAAGCCACACAAAAGTGATGGTTCTGGACCTCAGGAGGGCTGACTTTGGCAAGATGGGAGAGTGCCTTAGAAAAGCACTAGCAAACAGGCTAGAAGGAGGGGTGGAGTAACAATGGGGAAACATCAAAACTGCCATCACAGAGGCAACAAGCCTTTGTGTGAAGCAAATAAACAAATCAAAATGAAAGAAAAAGCCACTATGGTTCTCAAAAGAGGTGGCGGTGAAGATTAGGGGAGAAAAAGATAGCATTTAGGAAGTATAAGGAAACACAGAAGGAGCAGGACAGAGAACTGTACCAGTTAAGGTAGAAGGAAGCAGAGAGGGTAGTCAGAATAGCAAAGGCCCAAACTGAGGAAAAGATAGCCAACTCAGTTAAGAAGGGGGATAAAACCTTTTATAGGTATATCAGGGAGCATAGAAAGACAAAGAGAGGGATAGTGACTGAATAGAATGGACAGTGGGTGGGCAGAGAAGGACAGTGAAAAAGCAGGGATACTGAACGAATACTTCTGCTCAGTATTCACAAAAGAGGAGGAGGAGGGGGAGGTGCCTAATCCAATTAACAGAAGCACTCTGGATGGGGGGGGTCAATCCCAGTGCTTTTACAGAAAAAAGGATTCTGAAGAACTCCTAAAACTTAAGGTGAACAAAGCAATGGGGCCTGATGGAATTCACTTCAGAATTCTAAAAGAATTAAGGAGAGAACTAGTGACACCACTGACTACCCTTTTTAACAAATCATGGGAGGATGGTGTGGTACCTCAGGACTGGAGGAAGGCGGATGTGATTCCCCTTCACAAAAGTGGGAGCAAGACAGAGGCAGGAAACTACAGACCTGACAGTTTGACCTCTGTGGTACGGAAAGTGATGGAATCACTTCTGAAGGAAAGAACTGTTGAGTACCTAGAGGCCAGTGAGGCACAGGACCCAAGGCAGCATGGGTTCACAGCGGGAAGGTCATGTCAGATGAATCTAATTTATTTCTTTGACTGGGTGACCAAAGTAGTAGACCAGGGAGGGGCTGTGGACATGGCCTACCTAGACTTTAGCAAGGCATTTGACACACTTCCACACAAAAGATTAATAGTTAAATTAACCAGCCTGGGAGTGGGTCCCAGGGTGGTAACCTGGGTAAAACATTGGCTGGACAACAGGACACAGAAGGTAATTGTAAATGGAGTCCACTCTGAAGAAAGAGGAGTTACTAGTGGGGTATTGCAGGGTTCAGTACTGGGTCCAGTCCTTTTAAATGTCTTTATAAGTGACATTGCAGAGGGACTGGAAGGAAAAGTATGCCTCTTTGTAGATGACACAAAGATCTGCGACAGGGTTGATACATAATGAGGTGTGGAAAGGATGAGAAGGGACTTAGCAAGGTTGGAGGAATGGTCAGAAGTATGGTAGCTTGGATTCAATGCAAAGAAGTGCAAAGTAATGCACCTGGGAAACAAAAACCCAGGGGAAGATTACACAATGGGGGGAGATAGTAACAACAACAAAAATGGAAATGGACCTTGGGGTAATCATATCAGATGACCTTAAGGTTAGCAAGCAATGTGATAAGGCAGTAGGGAGAACTGGGGGGATACTGGGATATATAGGGAGAGGCATCACCAGCAGAAAACAGGAAGATGTTATCCTCTGTACAGACAGTTGGTGAGACCCCATCTGGAGTACTGTGTCCAGTTCTGGAAACCCCATCTCCGTAAGGACATAGACAGGATGGAGGCAGTACAGAGGAGGGCAACTAAAATGGTGCAGGGTGTGCAAGAGAAGCCATACGAGGAGAGACTAAAGGAGCTTAATATGTATACCCTCGAGGAAAGGAGGGGGGGGGACATGATAGAAACTTTAAAGTACCTTAGTGGACTCAACAAAGTCCAAGAGGGTAGCATCTTTCAGAAAAAGAGATGTGTAAGAACAAGGGGACACAATTTGAAGATAATGAGGGACGGCCTAGGGCAATGTGAGGAAGTATTTTTACATAGAGGGTGGTGGACGTATGGAACAGCCTTCCTGAGGAGGTTATGGGGTCTAAAACTGTGGGATAATTCAAGAATGCATGGGATAGACATAAGGCAATTTTTGTGGGGGGGGTAGTAAGAAATAGGCTGTTGGTTAAATAGGATCTGCAGCTTATCCTGTAGGTAGGGAAAATGGGCAGACTACGTGGGCCATGTGGTTCTTATCTGCCATCAAAGTCTATGTTTCTAATCTGCTTTTTTCCAAGGGTATTTTACTGTATTCTGAGCAATATGCAGTATGGTCTCACAATAAGACTACCCTGGAGCAGAAATAGTTACTAGAACCTATGCAAATAGTGGAATGCTAGGCTCGAGCTTGGTTTTCAAAACACTGTCCCTGGTTTCACTTCCTGCAACTGTCAGATTCTTAAGAAGCATGCATAAAACTAAACTAACTTAACTATCCTATTATAAAACCAATTCCCCCCTAAAGGCCAACCCCTCATTTAAACAGGGGCATCCTTAAGGCTCAAGTCACAGATGCCCAAGAAAAACAAACAAACCTACCAACAGTAGGGTATGGACAGCTAGAGTGCAGTGCCCATTAGGTTCCAGTAGGGGAGGTAGGGTGGGAGCTCAAAATACAGTAAGATTCCCTTGGAAGAAACAAGATTAGTATGGTAAGTAATTTTTTCTTCAAACCCCAGAAAATCTTACTTTATTCTGACAATATGCAGATTACCCAAGCAATACCTTTGGAGGTGGGAAGAGAACCTACTTAGGGAACAAGCTCTGCAGTACTGCTGTGCCAAACCTGGCATCACTTCTGGCCTGGGTATCCAAGCAATAGTGCTTGGTAAATGTGTGAACAGTTTTCCAGCTAGCTGCTTTGCATTTTTCCAGCAGAAGATTGTCTCTTGCAGCTGCTATGGAAGCAGCTGTTCCACTGGTGGAGTGGACCCTGAGATCCGCAGGGGCTGTTTGCCCACCTTGCTATAGCAGAACTGAATGCAGGCAACAATCCAGCGTGCAATGGACCTTTTTGTAGCTGGTTTGTCTTTTTCCACTTCTCCATAGGTCAGGAAGAGCTGAGTATTGTCCTGCCTGTGGCTGTTTGTGTGGTCCAGGTAGTAGTTGGCAGCTCTTTTAACATCTAGGCTATGCAGTCTATGTTCCCCTGAAGTGGAATGGTCAGTGAAAAAGACTGGCAGGGTAATGGACTAATTGAACTGGAAGTCAGATACCACCTTGGGAAGAAACTTCTTATTACTTCTGAGGACAACCTTGACCCTATGGAATGCAATGTTGTCAGGCTCTGTGGACAAGGCCTGAAGCTCTTAATTCTCCTAGCAGAGGTGACTTCCATGAGGAACACTATTTTCCAGGTCACATACTTGAGATCTGCCAAGGACACAGGCTCAGAAGGAGGCTGCATGAGCTGGGCAATACATATATTACGATCCCACTCTGGTGTAGGATCCTTATGTGGAGGAAGCAGCTGCAGCAGCCCCTTGAAAAACTTTCTAAATACTGGGTTCGAAGCCAGGGATGAGACCTTGCCTGCTGATAAGTAAGCAGAGACAGCTGTCAGGTGCACCTTAATAGTGGATGGTCTTAGATCAAGGGAATGAAGGTGGGTCAGGTAATCCAGAACAGCTGGCAAGCCTGCCTGACTGTGATCTATGTCATTTGTCTGACACCAGATGGAAAATCTTTTCCACTTAGACATGTAATTTTTCCTGGTGGAAGGCTTTCTTGAGACCATGAGGACCTCCATGACCCCTTCTGATAGGTGCAAGTCAGCACACTCTAAGCCCTCAAGAGCCAGGCTTTGAGCCTGAGGAACTGGAGGCTGGGATATAGGATCCTGCCCTGAGAGGATGTCAGTAGGTTGTGCTTCCTGGGGAGGCTGATTGGTTTGGCTACTGACAGGGAGAGAATCTGGGAATACCAGGGCTGCCTGGTCCAGTCTGGAGCAATGAGGATCATTGTTGCTGGCTGAGATCTGAGCTTGTTCAGTACCCTTAGCAACAATGGAAAGGGAGGGTGGGCATACAGGAACTTCCTTGTCCAGTCCAGGAACAGTGCATCCAGTGGGATTGTGTCCCTCACAGAAGATCTGCAGCAGAACTGAGGTAGCCAATTGTTGTCTGGGGCTATGAAGAGATCCACTTCTGGAGTGCCCCATCTCTTGAAAACAATCTGCAGGACCTGCTTGTTGATTGACCACTCATGGTGATTCTGGTTGATTATGCTGAGGGCATCTGCCAGGACATTGCCCTTCCCTGGAAGGTGGACTGCGGTGAGAGAGATCTCCAGGGATTATGCCAGGCTCCAAATTTTCATGGCCTCTGTGCACAGTAGAGTTGACCTTGTGCCTCCCTGTTTGTTTGTGTAATACATAGTGGTTGTGTTGTCTGTCCTGACGTGCACCACCTGGCCCTGTAGTATGTTGGCAAATGACTGAATACCCAGGAGGACTGCTCTGAGTTCCAACAGATTGATGTGTAACAATGACTCCTGCTTGAGCCATGTGCCATGCGAAGTGTGCTCCCCCAGGTGTGCTCCCCATCCCAGGAGGGAGGCATCTGTGGTTAACACCAATGAGGGATTTTTCTGCATGAATGGTATGCCCTGTCTGAGGTTGTCCCTCCCCTGCCACCACTGTAGTGCCTGAAGGAGAATTCCTGTAACTGGCATTAGCTTTGACAAAGAATTTCTTTCTTGGAGCCAGTGTGACCTGAGATGAAACTCAGTGTCTCTCATTTGGAATCTGGCCCCTGATACTTTTGCTGTTGATACTGCTATCTGGCCCAGCAACTGTAGAAAATGCCTTGCTGGCCTAGGAGTGTGCAGCTTGAAAGAGCTGGCTAGCTGCACCAGGCTGTTCACTCTTCCCTGTGGAAGAAATGCCCTTCCACATAGAGTGTCCAACTCAACTCCTATGAGCTCCAGGAGTTGGACTGGTTCTAACACTGACTTTTTCAGGTTCAGTAGGAACCCTAAGGATTTCAGAGTATCCTGTGTGACTGCCAGAGCATCTCTGACCTGACAAGGTGTTTGACCTACAACTAGCCAGTAGCCAGTCATCCTGGTAGGGAAACACTGCCACCCCCCGGCCTCCTTAGGTGTGCTTTGACCACAGATAAGCACTTTGTGAACACCTTTGGGGCAGAGGTCAGTCCGAAGGACTTTGCCTTGAACTGATAATGGCCTGATGGCAATCTGAATCTGAGATATTTTCTGTGGGGTTGCCTGATCAGGATGTGGAAATAGGCATCCTTTAGGTCCAGAGATGATAACCAATCTCCCTGCCATAGTGTTGGGAGGATGGTTGTCAGAGTCACCATCTTGAACTTTGTTTTTTTACAAATGTTTGTTTAGATGTCTGAAATCCAGTATGATTTGCACTCCCCAGCTTTCTTTGTTGTGAGGGCATTTCTTAAGTACAGGCCTTTTCCTCTTTGTGCCAAGGGAACTGTCTCTACTGCCTTTTGTGACAGAATCTTGGATACTTCCTCCTCTAACAGAGCTGTTTCTGATGGAGAAGAAGCTCTGAAGACTCTTGCCCTCAGCTTTTGCATGAACTTGAAGCTGAGAGCAAGACCCTGACCCACTACCACCTAGACCCACTTATCTGTAGTGATGGCTTGTTATTCCTGGAGATAGTGGGCCAGCCTGCCCCTACTGGGGTTGAGGAGGTGACCTGAACAGTCACCTCAGGGTGTCTGCTTGGTTTGAGCTGCTGTCTGTGTGCTGGGGCTTGTGCAGCCACTGCCTCTTCTACCCTTGCCTCTAAAATACCCCCTATGTTGCTGGTACTGGGGAAAAGCTTGAGGCTGAAATAATGGCCTATAATGGGCCCTGCCCCTACCACCTCTAGCTGGGTGCTTCTGGGGTGTGGATGCCCTGCCCTCTCTTTGGCAACAGCACTCTTGTGAGCAGTTTTGTAATCATCCATTTTCTTCATGTAAGTCTCTGTTTGCTCTCCAAACAGAGATGTGGGCTTACATATGTAACCCCCAGGTGGCGCTATCCCAAGGGCTACTACCCCTGCCTGTTTGACTACTGACAGGCTGAGGGGCCTAGGTTCTATGGCGGGTGCCTCCACCCAGAGGTCAGGGTTTGTAGTGGTTAGACTAGCTTGATCACAGCCCTCTGGGACACCGTGACCCCCTTTGGTTCCCTCTAGTGGCTCACACAGTACACAGGAGTTACAGCACCAATACCCCACGTATACACACTGTCCACTCATAAAGCACCACTTACCCTCGAGACTGATTCTGCAGCATGTCTCTGAGGACACTCTGTAAAATAAGGTTAAACAATATGCACAGCGAAATACAATACTGTTTCCATAAGTACCAACACCACAGACAGTATATAGTATAACTACAACAAATCTGATTTATTTAGGGGACAGTAACACAGGATGGGGAAATCAGGTTAATTGGTGGCATTGAATCACAGTACTGTGCACACATACAGGGTCTGAAAAGTCACACTCTGGGTACCCAGGTTGGGGGGGGGGGGCTAGCCAGGTCCGTTGCCTGGGGTTGGCCGGCAGATGGATAGGGCCCTGTAGAAGAAAATATATGCACAACACCCAATTGTAATCCAGAGCCTGATGGCTCAGTCCATGAACCAGTGAAACAACAAGAATTAGATGACACACTTGTGATTGAAAACAGGCTGCAGGAGAATACCCTGATTTGTACTCACAATACCCAAGCTGAGAACCAGATGGCGGATGTTCTCTGGATTTTCAGAAACAACAGGGCATGGAGACAAGGTCCTTGTGACTGGACCCCACTGCAGTTTATAGCAAACGGATTTAGTCCGAGACAAGCTGGGGTTTGCTTCCAGCTTCAACACACAGCACACAGCACACAGCACACAGCACAGGGGATTGGAAATAGCGATTCCCCACAAGCACTAAGCACATTCATATGTAAAAGGAAAGTACTATACCAGGCAGGCTGCTCCTCGATTCCGATCGCACTTACTGCAAAATACCCGGGAGCACACACAGCAGCTTCAGTTCCTGACAGACCGAACGCGATTCAGCAATTTCTCCAGTCTTCTACAGGGTGAGCCTGGTTTCCACACTTCTGGTGCTCCTTTCTCCTCACAACTTGGATTCAGTCCAAATTGGCACTCACAACAGCTGCGGGCCGAAACTCAGGGCCTCACACGTGCTTCCCGTGCAAAACTATACACCGTAGAAGCACAGAGCTCCTTCTCTCTTCACTGTCACAACTGATCTGATCTTTCCAGTCTCAGAGCAGGGCATTTCCTTTAGCTCCACACCATTCTGTTGGCTGGTTCGGCTGTCACTCACAATAAGACTCCCTCTGTTGGTGAAAAAAGGCACCAAGGTCAAAACTACATTTCCCAGAGTCACTGTCCTTACAATCCCCTTGTGGCTGGCTCAAAATTGAGAGTCCAAGTTCCGATTCGTCCACAGGCTCCATTTTAAGGAACCCCTCCCCATTGATTGGTCCATTTCAGCAGTTCAGGACCAAAATGAAAGAGCTGCACTGAAACAGTTTGTGCTGAAATGAAGACAGGTTAGACAAATACAGGTTACTCACCTGTAACAGGAGTTCTAGGAATGGTATATGTTGTTCATCCACACTGTCTGGCAGGTTCCTTGATGCACTAAATCTTCCCAGAAGGTCTTCAAGCTGGCTCCTCCCACCCACCCGGGTGGTAAAACTCTCAGCTCCGCCCCATGACGCCAGATCTAGCCTGCTGGAAGCCACGTTGTGCGTCGAAGCCGGGGAGGTCAGGTGGGTCGTGTGGATGAACAACATATACCATTCCTAGAACTCCTGTTACAGGTGAGTAAACTGTATTTCTAGGGACATAGATATGTTGTTCATCCACACTGTCTGGCAGACTCCTAGCAGTTCTCCGGGAGGAGGAGGCAAGGCACACATTCTACTTAGGGAATAAAGACTGAGAACCAAGGCCCCAAAACCAGCATCCAGGCGTGACTCAAGGCCGATGTGGTAGTGGGTGATGAAGGTGTGCTGACTTCCAGGTAGCAGCCCTGCAGATTTCCTGGATAGGGGCGTCCCTGGAAGCAGCCACTGATGCAGCGGTATGGCGGGTAGAATGAGCTCTTATCCCTCTGGGAGGCTCCATGCCCACCCGACCTATAGCAGAGATCTATGAGGAGGTGACCCACCTGCCTATCATCCGCTTGGCTGCAGGTGTGCCAGGTGTGGCTTCAGCGTAGGTGACAAACAGCTGGTGAACCTCTCCCGAACTTCAGCCATCACTCCTTATAATAAGTAGGCGCTCTTCTAGGGTCCAAAGTATGGAGCCTATGTTAAACCTCCAGGTGTGACTGGGGTAGAACACCGGCAGTCAACACCTGGATTGAGGTGAAACTCCAACACCACTTTGGAAGGAATTTCGGATGGGCGCAGGACAACCTTGTCCCTGTGGAAGACCAGATAAGGAGACTCAATGGAAAGTGCCTGGAGCTCTCCCATCCTTCTGGCTGACGTGATAGCCACCAAGAAGGCGGTCTTCCACGACAGGTGAGAGATGTCACACCTGTGCATCGGTCCGAATGGCCTGCCCATGAGCTTAGCCAATACCAGCAGTAGATCCCACGGAGGTGGAGGTTCTCGCACCAGAGAGGATATGTGATCAAAGCCTTTGAAAAAGCACCCGACCACCTTCTCCTGCACTACCGACTGCTTCCCGGCCCACACCCGGTAAGCAGAGATGGCTGCCAGGTGCACCTTAAGGGTCGTTGACTGAAGCCCTTGCTGAGAAAGGGACCACAGGTAGTCCAGAATACTTGCCAAGGAACAGGAGGAAGGGTTCAGGCCATTGCTCTGACACCAAATGGAGAATCTCTTTCATTTGAAGGCGTAGCATTTTCTGGTCGACTCCTTACGGGATGCCTCAACGACATTGAAGACCTCATCGGAAAGACCCAAGGCCTGGAACTCTAGCCGCTCAGGAACCAGGCTGTCAGGTGCAGGGATTGAAGGTCCGGATGGAAAACCTTCCCCTGATTGACTGAGATCAGGTCTGGGCAGGCTGGAAGCTGCCTCAGGAGCCTGGAGCTGAGACTGAGGAGATCTGGATACCAGAACTGGCGGGGCCAGTCTGGGGCTACCAGAATCACCTGCGCCTTGTCCCTCCTCACCTTGAGAAGCACCTTGTGGATCAAGGGAAATGGGGGAAAGGCGTATAAGAGGCCCAGGGTCCACGGCCTCGAGAAGGCATCCCCCTGCAGTGAGCCCTGCTGAGGGGGGTGGGCATGAAACAGTCTCAGCTTCGCATTCTCCCTGGAGGCAAACAGGTCCACCTGAGGCATGCCCCAGTGGGAGAACAGATCTTGTACTACCTCCGGCAGGAGAGACCACTCGTGGGACGCAGCCCCTATCCGGCTTAGGGCATCGGCCAGGATGTTGGAGGCTCCTGCCACATGAATGGCGAGGAGATCCGCCTCCAGGCTGCGCATGAGTGACAAAATGCTGACAGCTTCCCTGCACAGAGGCATGGAGCATGTCCCGCTCTGGCGGTTTAGGTAGTACATGGTCGTGGTATTATCCGTCTGGACCTGAACCACTTGACCCCGTAGAAACGGAGTGAAGGCGGTAAGAGTTAGATGAACCGCTCGAAGCTCCAGCAGGTTGATGTGGCATCGGGACTCCCGAGGGGACCAGAGGCCGTGCGCTCTGTGCTCCCCCAGATGGGCACCCCAACCCATCAGAGAGCATCAGTCAATAGAGAGCCGTTGGCTCAGGGCGGACAAATGGGATGCCCTCCTGCAGATGTGCTGGAACGGTCCACCACTGAGAGCTTTCCACATCCCCGGTCACTGTCACTAGCTGATCCAGCGGATCGAAGTGCTGTGACCATTGGCTGGCCAGTCCCAATTGAAGGGGACGCATGTACCAGCGGGCCCAACGGACCACACTGGTGCAGGCCGCCATGAGGCCCAGGAGGTGCAGGAAGTCCCGGGCAGGGTGCGATTGCCCAACCTGAAATGACTGGGCAAAGGAGGAAAGAACCTCGGCCCTGTCCGCCGGGAGCCGTGCTCGTAGAGAGTCGAGCTCTGCCCCGATGAAATGTATCACCTGCTTTGACATGAGTTCCAACTTGGCCTCATTGATAAGGAGGCCAACCTGAGAGCAAACCTGGAGGGCCAGATCTCTGGACCGCTCCACCTCCACTCTGGAAGGGGCTGCAATCAGCCAATCGTCCAGGTAGGGGTACACCCGGACCCTTCGGCACCACAGGAACGCTGTCACCACTGCCATGCATTTGGAGATGACCCTGGGAGCTAGGGAAAGGCTGAAGGGCATGGCCCGGAATTCGTAAAGGGATCCCTCTGCTCTGAAGCGGAGGAATCTCTGGTGGGATGGACGGATTGGGACATGAAAGAATGCATCCTGAAGGTCCAGGGAACAGAACCACATGCCTCGTTCCAAGGATGGGATTATCTGAGCCAGAGTGACCATCCTGAAGGTCCGAGACCTTAGGAACCTGTTCAGGTCATGCAGGTCGAGAATGGGGCACCAGCCCCCCGTCCGTTTTGGGACCAGAAAGTACCTGGACACAGACCCTGGGTCTGGAGGAGGCTCCGCCACCTTCCTGATCACCTCTTTTTCGAGGAGCAAGGCAATATCGGCTCGGCGGGCCGACAGAGAGGCTGCCGGACCCGTGGCCCCCCGAGGGGTGACGGCTTGGAAGGGTGGGGCCTGCTCAAACTCCAGAGGCAGACCCTTTCCTACCACCTCCAACACCCAGCGGTCCATGGTGATAGCGGACCAGGCAGAAAGGAAGTGGCGGAGCTGTCCCCCCAGGGAAACCCAGGGGGGAGTGACGAGGCTGGGGGCGACACCCCTCAACCCGTCACTGGGCAGGCTTGGAGGAGGGACCGGCCGAGGAACCTCCTGGGCCTTTGCCTCCTGCTTCCTATTGGAGGAAGCCGTGGGCTGAGTTTGGGATGCCAAGCACGAGCCTGCTGGCCCTAGCGCTGTTGCTGTTGGGCCAGACGTGCCACAGGCACAGAAGGGCGAAAGGACTTGTGCTGCTGCTGTCGGCAGCCTTTGTCCTTCTGGGCAGAGGTGACCGAGTCCAGAGTGGCACTGGACTTTTCGATCCACTGGAGGTGACCTTCCACTCCAGGGCCGAAGAGGTCGGTCCCCAAGAAAGGGACATCCACCAATTTGTGCTGGGCATCCGCCATGAAGGTGGATATCCTCAGCCATGCTCTGCGGCGCATGGCCACCGTGGCCGCAACCGATCTGGCACAGGAGTCTCCTATGTCGAGAGCCATTTGGAGCTGCTGCTTAGCCACTGCCCTACCCTGGTCCTGCACCTGCCGGACTGTGGTCTGCAGGTCGGCCGGGAGATGAGGGATCACCTCATCCAGGGAGCCGATGAGGGAGTGGGAGAAGTGTGCCATCAGCACGGCCGAGCTGGCCTGGCAGAGGCCAAGGGAGGATGCAGTATATACCTTGTGCCCAGCGTAGTCCAGCTTTTTGGACTCCTTGTCAGGGGGCTTGTCCACATCCCTAGCATTCCTGGAACACTGGAAAACGCTGTCGGTGATCAACCCCTCGGCAGAGAGGTGTTTTCTGAAAACCCGGGCAAAGAGCTGGTAGAGACCACATACTTCCTGGCCATCCTGGCCGAAGGCACAGGGCAGGAAGCAGGCTGCTGCCAAAGCTCCAAGGCTGGGCCAACAATGGCTTCAGCCACCGCAAAGGCCTCCGTGGGGGAATCCCCTCGGTCCAGTATCTCCGTCAGGGGATACATGGCCCGTTTGGATACGGGCTCGAGCTGCATCCCGGTGGACTCCGAGATGAGCAGAAGCAAACCCATGAAGGACGATGGGCTTTCGTCCAATGACTGGCCCCCGGAGGACTCCAGGTCAAAGGGCCTGGAGAACAGGGAGGAGTCATCGTCGGACTCGGAGGAGTCCGCGAAGAGCTGCCTGGGGCCTGAGCCACCCTCCACCTGCCGAGGATGGTCGGGAGTGAGGGTGACCAACAACCTGTGGGGCAGGCCTTGACCCGACCGAGTCCTTGGTCAGCGCCTGATTTGGGTTGTGGGCGGAGGTTCCACCACTGCAATCGGTGGGGCAGCGAGTTTAGGCCAAACAACCGGCCCAGGCATGGGCACCTCGGCTACAGCGAGGGGTTGTTTTGGCCGCTCAGGTGACAACCACTTGATGGCCGGGGAAGGCGACAGCGTTAGCTTGGTCCCGGACAGAAGTAACTGCTGCCACATCAGGTCCTCGTAGCGTCGACGCAATTTGCGCCGAAGCCTCTCCTCTTCCAAGGAGGAAGATGAGGACGAGCGGCGGCGCCGCTTACCTCGGTGCCAAGACCGAGACCGATGATGTCAGCGGGATCGGCTGGACCAAGACAAAGTCCGAGACCGAGATCCTCGGTGTTTCCGAGGACGGGTCTGGGAAGGGCCGGGGGACACACGCTCTTCCCTCAGCTCAGAAGCCTTAATTGGGGACTGCTACACTGGAGGCACAGGCAGATCCTCGGTCTCCACTGGAGGAACCGGTGAAGAAGGGTTGTAGGCCTCACCAGTTGACAGCCCATCCGACGGGTTGAGAAAGATCTCGACCGCGTCGACGGGTGTCTCGGCCAGCTGGCCTGACGGGGACGCCGTGAAGCCAGTGGCCTTAGCCGCAACCTCGACCGAAGTCGACAGTTGGCATCTGGGGAAGGAGACCTCTCCCGCTCCCACGAACACCGACAATGGGCCCTCTCCCTTCGTGGAAAGGGATTGGGAAAGCTCCTTGAATGAAGCTGAATACGAGGTACCCAGAAAGAGCAGGATAAATGCCATGACCGAGGAAGCGGATGATGCGGCCTGGGCCGCCTCCTCCTCGAGGGCGATCATCTGCTTGAGTTGCTCAGCCAAGCCAGCCGCCGCGGTAACCGCCCAACGGGCCTCCTTCAACTTGACCAGTGGGTAGCGCTTCTCGGGGTGCTCAAGCTGTAACCGGGCAGCACGGTCCTCCAGGACGCTGGCCGAAAAAGAACGGCATGACTTGCAGGCCTGTGGGTCGTGTTCTAGGCCGAGGCAGTAGACGCACGTGGAGTGCGGGTCTGTCCTGGACATCTTCTGCCCACAAGGGCACCGCCGAAATCCGGGAGTCGATTTGTCCATCGCAGCCGCGAGGGAGAAAGATGACCGAAGTCTTGAAAATTTTAAAATGAGCTTCGGGCGAACCGAAGAATTAGGATCCAGTCTATCATGCAGAGCGTTAAGGAGGGAACCTGAGCTTCCAAGTGGTAAGGAAGACCTGGCGCCATGGGGCGGAGCCAAGAGTTTTACCACCCGGGTGGGAGGAACCAGTTTTTTTTTTTTTTTTTGTTGTTTAACCAGGTATAGCACACTAAGCTGAAAGCTTTTTTACAGGAGTGACCTGGGAGCACAAGGAGGTTAAATGACTTGCTCAGGGTCACACAGTATGCAAGTGGAAGCTGTGGGATTCAAACCCAGGTCTGGTCTGCTGGATGCTACCAGATTTGCAGCTCAGAGCCTTAGACCACTGCGCTATACTGCCTCCAACTTGGAAGACAGTGTGGATAAACAACATATCCATGTCCCTAGAAACTACATTTTCTCAGTCACTCCAAATGATTTCTGGCAAATAGTTATATCTTTCAACAAGGCTCCCTCTGCACATGTAGCAACGGCAGAAATGGAGTGAATTGACAGCAGCTCAGGTGGGATTCGAGCATTAAATACACAGTCCCCCCATACAAACTAATTAAGTCTGCAAGCAGACAGCTCTTAAAGAGACAGTACGTGGAGGCTCAAATAGCACTCACTTGGAACCACATTTAAACAGCTCAGACACCAAACACCACCCAGACTTGGAGCATTCAGGCAAGCTCCTGGAAGACTTTTGGGAACCCCCATTTGCAGGGGGGTTACACATGGGAAATCCAAAGCCTTTGTTTGTGTGTCCTGGGTCAGGTTAGTAGTCCTGAGCCAAGCAAACCTTCTGAGAGACACTGACATTGCCATCTGCCTGGCTGTAATGTCGCTGGCATCAACTGCCATCCTGAACTGGGCTTTAGAAGAAAAAATTACTCACCATAGCAATGTTGTTTCTTCTAATGGAGTCTTGCTGTATTCTGACTATATGCAGTTAGCCCCAGCACTCGAGCTGCTCCGGTGAGTAAAGGGTTAACTCTATGCAAAGGCATAGAACGTTGAGCTCGAGCTCAGTTTTCAAACTTCTGTCTGTGGTACTCTGAAGTGTAACCGTCAGATTCTTACGAGCACTAAACTAACTAACTCAGAGGTAGAAATTGTTTCTAAAATGTTAGTGCCAAGTGGCAAAAAACAAGGTGTTTAGGGTGAAAAGACTCAAGTCAAGAACCCCAAAAAGAATACATGCAGGTAGTGAACTAACCCAAAAACATTCATAATAATAACCAGAAAAAGAAAACCTAACAAGATGGAGGCATGTCCAGTACATCTGTGGGGAGCAGCACTGTGCCTGCCCCACCACATCCCAAAACTATTAGGTTCCAGGAGGAGAGGCAGGGAGGGAGGTCAGAATACAGCAAGACTCCATTAGAAGAAACAACATTACTATGGTGAGTAATTCTTTCTTCAAATAACATGAAGTCTTGCTGTATTCTGACTATATGCAGACTACCAAGCAGTATCCCCTTGGAGGAGGGAGTTACAGAACCTATTTTGGGAACAAGCTCTGCAGCACAGCTGGGCCAAACCTAGCATCACTTCTTGACTGAATGTCCAGAGAGTAATGCTTGGTAAATGTGTGAACAGTTTTCCAGGTGGCTGCTTTACAGATTTCCACTAAGGGCATATCTCTAGCTGCTGCGACTGAAGCAGCTGTACCTCTGGTAAAATGAGCCCTCAGGCCTGAGGGAGGCTCTTTCCCAAGCTTTGAATAGCAGAACTGGATACAGGAGACAATCCATCTGGCAATATTTCTCTTGGTGACAGGTTTACCCTTTTCCAGTTCTCCATAAGTGAGAAACAATTGAGAACAGTCATTTCTATGGGCCTTAGTGTGTTCCACATAGTAACTAAGAGCCCTCTTTACATCAAGACTGTGTAATCTTCTCTCCTCAGAGGAAGAATGGTCAATGAAAAATACAGGCAATGACACAGACTGATTCAAATGAAAGTCTGATACCACTTTAGGAAGAAACTTTCTGTTGGTGCGAAGGACCACCTTGTCCCAGTGAAATGAAATGAAATTAGGTTCCACTGATAAAGCCTATAATTCATTGATTCTCCTGGCAGAGTTAATGGCTACCAGAAATACAGTTTTCCAAGTCAAGTACTTCAGCTCAGCAGAGGATAAAGGCTCAGAAGGGGACTGCATAAGCTGTGCTATACAGATATTCAGATCCCAAGAAGGAGTAGGCTCCCTAAAAAGAGGATTAATGTGTACTAAACCCTTGAAAAAATTCTTGAAAACTAGACGAGAAGCTAAGGAAGAGCCCTTACCAACAGATAGGAAGGCAGACACAGCTGCCAAATGTACCTTGAGAGTAGTAGGCCAGAGGCCTAAACTATTAAGATGCACTAAATAGTCCAGCACAGTAGCAATATCAGCCAACTCTGGCTGAACCTGGTTCTGGGAACACCAAAATCCAAACATCTTCCATTTGGAGTTGTAGGTCTTTCTGGTAGCAGGTTTCTTACTAACCTTCAAAATGTCCAAGACTGACTGCGAAAGGTGTAGGTTTGCATATTCTAGCTCTTCAAGAGCCAGGCCTTGAGCATGAGAGTCTGAAAATTGAGGTGCAGAATCCTCCCCTGTGAGGAGGTAAGAAGATTAAACTGTCTGGGAAGATACAGAGGCAGTGTTACTGACAGTGATAAGAGAAGAGGGTACCAAGGCTGCCTGGCCCAGTCTGGAGCCACCAGAATCATCTTGCAGGGCTGGGACCTGATCTTGATCAGAACTCTGAATATCAGAGGAAAAGGAGGGAATGCATACAGAAACCTGCTTGTCCAATTCAGAAAGAGAGCATCCTGAGGGACACTGCCCAGAAGGGGTGGTCTGCAACAGAAGAGAGGAAGTTGATGATTGTATGGGGCTGCAAAGAGATCTATCTCTGGAGTGCCCCATCTCTTGAAGATGACCTGAAGAACTAGAGGGTTCAGGATCCATTCGTGGTGACCCTGGGAAATCTTGCTGAGAGCATCTGCTAGAATGTTGTCCTTCCCTGGGAGATGCACAGCCATCAGGGAAGCCTGAAGGGAATAAGCTAGAGATCATATTTTCATGGCCTCTGCGCACAAGGCTAAGGACCGAGTGCCTCCTTGCTGGTTGATGTACCACATGGCTGTGGTATTGTCTGTCCTGACCTGCACCAGCTTTCCTTGAATAACAGCTGAAAATGTCTGAAGAGCCAGGAAGACAGCTCTCAATTCGAGAAGATTTATGTGCAGAAGGGACTCCTGGTGTGACCAAGTTCCCTGAGCTGTAATCTGATCTAGATGAGTCCCCACCCTAGTAGGGAGGCATCTGCGGTGAGAATTACTGGGGGAACCTGACTGATAAATGGGACACCTTGCCGCAGATTGCCCTCCTCCAGCCACCATTGGAGAGCCTGGACTAGAGTTTGAGACACTGGAACCGATTTGGAGAGAGAGGGTCTCTTTTCTGAGACCAATAGGATCTGAGATGAATATCTCTCCTCTGAAACCTTGCTCCCTGAACCACAGCTGTGGAGGCTGCCATGTGGCCTAGCAACTGTAGAAAGTGTCTGGCTGGACAAGAAACTAGAGGACGAAAAGAGGAAGCCAGAGAGACCAGGGCCTGGACCCTTGAGAGAGGGAGAAATGCTCTTGCTTGCACAGTGTCTATTTATACCCCTATGAAAGTGAGAAGCTGGGCTGGTTCCAGAACAGACTTTTCCAGGTTGAGAATGAAGCCCAAGGATTCTAGAAGGCTTTGAGTGACCTCTAAGGCTGACTTGACTTGGTCTGAGGACTGGCCCACTAGGAGCAAGTCGTCCAGATATGGGAACAGAAGGATACCCTTTCTCCTGAGGAATGCCACCACTACTGCAAGACACTTGGTGAACACCCTTGGAGCGGTTGTTAGGCCGAAAGGCATAGCCCTAAACTGGTAATGGCCTGAGAGCAACTCGAACCTGAGGTATTTTATGTGGAAATGTCTGATAAGTATGTGGAAGTAGGCATCCTTGAGATCCAGAGAAGCTAACCAGTCTCCTGGTCTCAGAGAGAGAAGAATTACTCCCAGAGTCACCATCTTGAATTCGGGTTTTGTCAAATGTTTGTTCAGGGACCTTAAATCTAGGATGGGTCGCCACTCCCCTGTCTTTTTTGGGGTAAGAAAATATCTGGAATACAGTCCTTTTCCCCTGTGACAAAGAGGTACCGTCTCCACTGCTTGCAGGGGCAGAAAAGAGGATACCTATGCCTCTAAGGCCTTTGTCTCCAAGGGAACCAGGTAAGGCCCACTAGGCACAAGTGCCTGTCTTCGGGGTGACCCATTGCGGTGAAACATAGAAACATAGAAATTGTCGGCAGATAAGGATCGCCAGGCCCATCCAGTCTGCCTGAAAGCTCTACACTAGTTTGTGGACTCTGACTCTAACTGGTCAATGGCTTTTCAACCCACCTTCCCACCTCTAAGGTACCCTTATGCCTATCCCATGCATGTTTAAAACCCTCCACTGTGTTCACCCCCACCACCTCCTGTGGCAGTCTATTCCATGTGTCCACCACCCTCTCTGTGAAGAAAAACTTCCTCACATTTCCCCCCAGCCTGCCACCTTCCAATTTCATATCATGTTCCCTCATTTTTGTACATCTCTTATATTGGAAGATGTCTCCCCCCTGCACCTTGTTTATGCCCTTAAGGTACTTGAATGTTTCTATGATTTCTCCCCAATCCCTCCTCTCCTCCAGTGAGTACAAATTGAGGTCCTTTAGTCTCTCCTCATATGTTTTCTGGTGCAAGCCCTGTACCATCCTAGTCACCCTTCTCTGGACTGCCTCCACCCTGTCAATGTCCTTATGAAGGTGTGCCCTCCAGAACTGCACAGAGTACTCTAGATAAAGCCTCACTAGCATTTTGTACAATAGCCTCATGACCTCCCGCCTTCTGCTAGTAATACCTCTGTGGTTAAGTAACTTGCTCAAAGTCACATGGTACGCAAGTAGAGGTTGTGGGAATCAAACCCAGGTCTGCTAGATGAACCAAGCTCATTCACAGCTCATTACTTTAGCCTCTAGGGTATACTGTACCTATTATGGTGCCTGCTCTGAGGATCTTTTATTTTTATTTTTGCCATCACTGGACTCAGGGTTCCCCCTTTCAGGCACCCTGATATCTTGACCATCTTTACCATGCCTTTCTGGTGGCTGTGCAGCTTTATCTTTTTCCTTGTCAACTTTTACATTATTTGCTGCTGTACATGAAGAGACAGACCCTTCAGATGATTGCTTCCCACCATCAGGGGATAACCCTCAGAGCCTTTTTGATTATTTTTAGGTGGCACAGAGGCAGACTGAGAAGGCATGTTTCTCTTCAAGATGTTTACCCTTTTAAATAGGTTTTTCAACAAAAGACGTGACAGGATTTATGGCGTTTGTGTAGAATGTCGACAAGTGTAAGCGGGTTTGCGTAAACACCTCGTGAAACTTCGCTACGCTATCAGCAGACCATCGATTGTGTAGCTGACAATGTATGACATGGGGGGCTCTGACCCCCACCCCCCCTTCCCTTAACATGTATCACAACACAACGGTCATTACTTTGGGGAACAGAGCCCCCC
This sequence comes from Neoceratodus forsteri, assembly GCA_016271365.2. Taxonomy (NCBI): domain Eukaryota; kingdom Metazoa; phylum Chordata; order Ceratodontiformes; family Ceratodontidae; genus Neoceratodus; species Neoceratodus forsteri. The sequence goes on from CM028138.1 coordinate 430,411,927, forward strand.
CTCACACCCCCCTTCACTTCTACATACATAATACACAATACATAAGCATAACAACTAAACCAATAAAATAAAAAAAGTCATGTGCGTCATGACCCCGCATGCAACATGACTTTGTATGGAAGTAGCGCTATGAATTTGCCATAGCCGATTAGGGTGTCTGATATTCTACACAATCCCTGGTCTTACAATTTATAAAGCTATGTTGTGGATCTAAATGCTTTAAACAAAGCTCACAACACTCTGCCCTTGCCAGGAGCTGAAAACAGTTTGTACAACTTTTTGATGGCTCACAAGGTCTCTCTGACATATCAATTAGAGAGGACCTTGAAATAATCAAAATGATTCCCAAAAAACAATGCAGTAGAAGTGGCCAATAGCAAAATAAGCATTTGTCAATGCCGAATGTTGTCACACTGGCATTGGCATTGGCAGTGGTAGTGGCGGAGCTAGAGACGCATAGCGCTGTGATTTTGTTAATGTGTCCCAAAAGGTAACTTTCCACAGTGAGCATGCCATTGTGCGCCACAGCTGCGGAAACGCGTTTTGGACAGGCTGTGAAAAATGGCAGCTGGACTGTTGATAAGGAGGTGTGCACAAATGGCAGTGGTGAAAATGTGGCATTAAAATATTGCAGATTTACGAAGTTACAAGGGTGCGTGGAAACTGCGCAATGCACGCTTGCAACACAGTCATTTTATGGACTTTCGCCACCAAATTTTCAACATAGGCATTTTAGGACCTCTGCTCATAAGCAGTATCACCGTCATTTCCTCAAACAGTCCTGAAAACTGATTTAGCACAGCAACCATGCAATTCCGCGCCGGACATGCGAAAACACATTTCAGCCAGCTGTACTGTTCATAAGGAGGCATGGAAAAATGACAATGATGAACAGCTGGAGTGAAACTATTACAAATTCACAAAGTCATGAGCATGCGTGCAAACTGTGCAAGGCATGCTCATAAAACACTCATTTTATTAACATTAGTCCCCAAATTTTCAATATAGGCATTTTAGGACATCTGCTAATGAACAGTGTCACTGTCATTTTCATAATGTGTCTCAAACACAGACTTTCCACAGTGACTGCGCTATTCTGCACCAGAACTGTGAAAACAGATTTTGGTCAGGATGTGAAAAATGACAGCTGTACTGTTCATTAGGAGGTGCAGAACAATGGCACTGTTGAAAATCTGGAGTGAAAATATTATAAGTTTGCGAACTTATGAGTGTGCGTGCAAACTGTGCAACGCACGCTCATAACACAGTCATTTTATGGAGTATTGTCACCAAATTTTCAACATAGGCATTTTAGGACCTCTGCTCATGAACAGTTTCACTGTCATTTTTGTAATGTGTCCCGAACATTGATTTCCCACTGTGACCGCGCTATTCTGTGCCGGAAGTGCAAAAACACATTTCAGCCAGGATGTGAAAATGACAGCTGTACAGTTCACAAGAAGGTGTAAATGCCAATGTTGAGAATCTGGCATGAAAATATTATGAATTCGCTAACTTACGAGCATGCGTAGCAACTGCGCAATGCACGCTCGTAAAACAGTCATTTTTTGGATTTTTCCAACCAAATTTGCAACATAGGCATTTTGAGAAACCCCCTCATGAACAGTGGCACTGTCATTTCATTACTCAGTCCTGAAAGGTGATTCCATGCAGTGACTGCGAAATCACCTTTTGGGAGCGAATAACGCCATGACAGTGCAAGAATTCACGAGAAGGGGTCCCAAAAACCCTATGTTGAAATTTTAAGACCAAATTCCCAAAATGCCTGAGATATGCAGTGAAGTTTAAAAACCTTATTTATTCCATTCTACAGCTTACCGGCATTTCCTCAGTTCGTGGTTGGCTTTGAAGAGTGCAGACGTGTTCCCGGTCCACCGAAGATCGTCGCACCGGACTCCAGAGGTAAGTATGGGGTGTGGGGGTGTGGGTGTGTGTTTGGGGAGGCAGGGCGCACAGAGGATGGGTGCGGGTGGAGGGCAGGGAGACTACGAGGGACCGTTTTCGTTTTGCAGGCAAAAAAAATAAATAGAACATCGAGGACAGTTTTCTTGTAGGGATTTGGCACACTGTGGTGGGCTCCCAGCATGCCATCTAACTGTTTGGGGGTCTGTAGCCGAGGGGATTGGGCACCCTCGTGAGCACACAACACAAGGGAGGGAGGAATTTATGCCGACGAGGATTGGGCACCCGTCGGCACACAAATGAGGCTGAGCCGAGGGGGCTGGCACCCCTCAGCCTGTAACAAATAAGGGGTGCTTTATGCTGACGGGGTGGGCTCCCCATTGGCACATACAGAGGGGCGGGGTAAACTAACAGGAGGATTGGGCACCCCCGAAGTCGCCAATTTGGCAGCCACTGTGCCGCCATGCTCATAATGTCAGCGAGCACGTCAAGGGAAGGTCCGCTGCATCTGACGAACTTTGCTCGGATTGCAGTGGACCTTTTCTTAGATGTGCTCGCCACATTATGTATGCATGGTGTGGCACCGGAATGCAGGCTGATTGGTGAATGAGGAACGCACCTACTGGTGCATGCCCTGCATTCACCTAACAGTGACTGCACCTCCAAAGCTGCACTACCGCAAGATGTTGGCTGTGCAAGCGTGCCAACATAAAAATGGCTCTTGTACTGAAGAAACTGTGCCAAAGGTCAAATCGCAGCTCCTGTAACAGGAACTGATTCATTAAGGTAAAAGAAAAAATTACTCACCTTAGTAATTGCTTTTCTTCTCATGCAGTCTTGCTATATTAGGACTTATTGCAGTTAGCCACTGCACTTGAACTGCCCCGGAGAGGAAAGAGTTAACTCCAGAGAATCTGGAGTTCTAAAGCGCGAGGGCTCTATACCAAAGCTCTATCTGGGCAGTTTCAAATGAAACTGTCAGATCTTTTCGAAGCTAACACTAAGCAACAAGTCTGTGTGGAAAGCTCTACACTAAGCAAATGGCTACTAGTAGTAATAACAACAATAGAAACAACAATAACAATAATAAGAATGAATTATGGTATTATTAGTTTCCCCCTGACAAGCACTATTAGAACCCCCTTCCAAAGACTCAAGTCCAGGAAGGCCAACAAATCACTCAACCAGAAAACCCTAGTTCCTAACCCTAAATAAAAGAGAAAGGAGGAAGAACTACAATGGCATGACACAGTGCTTGCACTAATTTGCCACCCCACCAGTAGAAGTTCTGAGAGGGGCAGGTTGGGGGTGGTCCTAATATGTGAAGACTCCATGAGAAGAAAAGCAATTACTAAGGTGAAGTAATTTTTCTTTAAACACCATGAAGTCTTGCTATATTAGAACTTATTACAGATTACACAGCAGTACCTCCATGGAGGAGGTCAGAACCTACTTAGGAATAGGCTCTCAGCACAGCTGTGCTAAAAGCGAGCATCTCTCCTGGACTGAAATCCAGGGAATAATGCTGGTGCAAAAGTGAACTGTCTTCCAAGTAACAGCTCAACAGATTTCCAGAATGGGAATATCTCTAGCAGCCGCTAGAGATGCAGCTGTACACCTGGTGGAGTGAGCCCTCAGTCCTGAGGGGCTCTCCTACCTAGTCTTTGATAACAAAAATGGATACAAGAGACAATCCACCTTGCAATTGTCCTCTTAGTGGCAAGTTCCCTTGCCAACCTCGCCCAGGTAAGGAAGAGTTGGAAGGATTCAAACCTGTGACCCTTGGTGCATTACAAATAGTAGCATAAGGCTCTTTGGCGTCAAGCTGCAGTCTCCTCTCACCCTGAGGAAGACTGCTCAGTGAAAAAATCCTGGGAGAGAGATGGATTGGTTCAGGTGGAAACCTGAAACCACTTAGGGACAAACCCTGTGTTAGTCCTAGGGACTGTCTTATCCCTGTGGGAGAAAAATCTTCTTCCACTGCCAGGGCCTGTGGTTCACTTATGCGCCTGGCAGAGTGAAACCACCAGAAAAAACATTTTCAAGTGAGAAGCTTGAGGCTCTGCTGGGGACAGAGGTCCAAAGGGATTTGCATTAACTGAGCAATGCAAACATTCGGGCTCCATGCAGGAGCTGGTTCCCGAAAAAGGAGGGTTGGTGTGAAGCAACCCCTTAAAAACTGGAAACACAGGTTGAGAAGAAAAGGAAGCAGGCTTCCCTGCTTGCAGAAAAAAAACAGAGACAGCTGCCAAAGGAACCCTTAAGATAGCTGGCCTAAGACCTAAAGAATTTAAAATGGACCAAAAAGTCCAGAAAATGGGCAGATAAGCAGACTGTGGTATAATCTGCTTCTCAAGCGCACCAGACTGAAAACCTGTTCCACTTAGAATTGCAAGTGGCGCCAGTGAAAAAGCTTCCTTGAAGCCTTTAAATATCCGCGACACCTTGAAAAGGTGTAAATCAGCAATTCTAACTCCTCAAGAGCTGCCTTGAGAAGGAGGAATTTGAGTTCGGATACCACTCCTCTGTGCAAAGGCCAGTAAGTTGTGGACTCTGGGCAAGCTCAGGGTAGAGTGGACTGTCAAAGAACGAGACAATGGGTACCAGGGCTGTCTGGCCCAGCTTGGAACAATCAGAATCGCTTTGCAAGGCTGAGATCTGATTTTACCTGAGTACCCTGAAGAAAGAAGGAAAGGGAGGAAAGGTGAACAGAAACTTCCTTTCCAATCCAAGTGAAAAGCATCCAGGTGGGCACAGTCCCAGCACTGGAGGCCTCAACAAAACAGAGAAGTTAGTGGTTATCTGGGGTTGCGAAAAGATCTATCTGAAAATGATCCCCATCTGGCAAGGACTGAACCCAGCACCTGAAGATTCAGAGCCCAATCGTGATGGCCCTGAGAATCCTGTTGAGGGCATCTGCCAGGGCATTGTCCTTCCTGGAGGTGAACTGCTATCAGGGAGGTGTTCAGGGGTAAGCCAGAGACCACCACTTCATTGCTTCGATTACAAGGCTGATGACGAGTACCCCCTGCCTGTTGATGTACCACATTATTGTGGTGTTGTCTGTCCGACTTGAACTACCTTTGTTCTGGACAGAAGCTGAAACTCCTAAGAGCTAGAAGACAGCTCTGAGTTCCAAAATTGATGTGGAGCAGAATTTCTGGGGAGACCACACTCCCTAGTGGACAGAAGTCGCTAAGCGAGCTCCTCACCCATAACACAGGGCATCCGTGGTGAGGGATGAAGAGGACCCTAGTTTTGGGTGGCTCAGATCCTGCCACAGTGTAAGGCCAGGATCCAGGATTGAAGTCACTAGAACCAATTTGGAAGGAATCCTTCCTTTGGGACCAATAGCCCTCAGACGGAACTGAATGTCCCTCATCTGGAATCTTGCTCCCTGCACTACAGCTGTGGAAGCAGCCATGTGCCCTAGTAGTTGTAGCAAATGCTTTGCTGGTCAAGAGACTACTTGAGTAATGGAAGATGCCAGGGCAAGAGACTGCTTACCAGCTTACAGGAGAAATGCCTGGCTAACTTTATGTTCAACTTTCACCTATGAAAAGTTAGTACCCGAACTGGTCTCGAGAACTGACTTTAGTGAATCAGCAGGAATCCCAGAAAGGTGAGAAGCTGCTGGGTGACTTGCAAGTGGATTTTACTTGATCTGGAGACTGACCCACTAAGAGCCAGTCATCCAGGAAAGGAAACAAAGCAATCCTTGCCTTCTTAAAGGCCACTACCACAGCTGAATTTCTTGAATACCCTAGGCGCAGAGGTAGGCAGTGAACATTGCCCTGAACTGGTAGTGGCCTGAGGGTAACAAAGGTACTTTCAGTGAGAAGGCCTGATCAAGACATGAAAAAAAAAAAAAAAATAGGCATCCTTGAGGTCCAGGAAAGCTAGCCAGTCCCCTGGCCTCAGCCAGAGTTAACATTTTTAACTTTGTTTTCAAAGATGCTTGTTCAGGTACCTTAAATCTGAGATGGGCCGCCAATCTCCTGCCTTCTATAGGTTAAGAAAGTATCATGAGCACAGCCCTTGCCCGGTGGCAGGAGGACCACTACTGCTTTGCAATTCAGAGGAGAAACCTCTGCTCCCAAAGCAAGGGATTCGAAGGATTTGCAGGTGGACCTGTCTGGCTCTCATCTTTTGGAAACTGTTTGAAGCTGAGAACCAGACCTATTACTTCCAGAACCCACTTGTCCGAGTTAGGACACACAGTTCTGGCTGAAATAAAAACCAACCTGCCCACTGGTATGGAGAATCGGCCCTGGGCACCCCATCAGGGTGTGCTTGCAATAGTCTTGAGGCTAAGGAGGGCCGGTTTACTTGTCCAAATCTATCTCTGCCTCTGAAGAGAACCCCTCTGGCGAAAGCAGAGGAGGCCTGAGCCTCTACCTGGGCACTTTTAGGTAATCATCCATGTTTTTCATATAGCTTTCTGCCTGTTCCTCAAACAGAGATTACCCACAACAAGAAACAAATCCACAGACTTTGACAGGTATCTTGGGACAGATTAGTGCATCTGAGCCATGCCAACCTACAGAAAGCTACAGAAGTGGTCATGACCCTAGAAAACAAGATTAACACCAACAGCAGTACTTCAACTTGAACTTGAGAAGCTTCCAGTGCCATTAGCAGCCACCTGTTTCCAACCCCGCTAGCCAGCTGGCCATGGCCTGCTTGGCTAACTGCAATACTGTGTCCCACCTAGATTTCCGAAATCTAGCCACATAAGCCATACAACTTGCCTGTCTGAGTCCCACAGAAGCTGCCATATACTGTTTTCTTCTATGGCATCAATCCTCTGGAATCCTATCAAGGAGGATGTGAACTCAGGGACTGCTATGACACAGGCTGCAGCCTGTACCACACCTACATCATCTACACTGCTCAGTGAGGAAGTCCTGTAACAGAGCCTGATGAAATACCTTCTGTCCATTTTTATCTTACAGGAGGGACAGAAGAAGAATCTTATAAAATCTTAGTTGTTACTTCCTAAATGACTTATGCAAAGGAAAGACAACCTCCTAGCCCATCATTCCTACATAATCAGGCTCCCTTTACTCATCCATAGCCTCCTCTAAAGGCTGGAGGATTCTGCAAAGCTTTGTAAAACATAAACTGAAAGGGACTCAGACAGAATAGGAGGAGATTCTAAAAGTCTGTCTGGAGAAATGTCGCTTAAGTGGGCACGTCCAGACCCTACCAGCCACACATAGTGATCAATTTTCCTCCCACTCCTGTGGTTCTATAATTCACTCCAACATCATAAACCTGAACCACTGAACTGAGGCGAGCCACCTTTACCAACTGTAGATGGTCCGACAGGACCTAGAAACAGTGACTGGACAATCTGTGTAAACCTTACTACTCCTGCAGCAGTTGGAGAGACAATCTTGGACTCCAAACCTACTGATTTCTCTGTCATATTCTTATTTCTTTTTTTTAAACTGGTTCCTCTGAACCATCCTTTTGCCAGGAAGTCTAGCCCTGGTCGAGGCACTCCCTCTCTGGTCCAGTGGGTACTGGACCGGGCTGGCCATCCGGTCCAGGGACTTTGGCCAATAGTTCCCTGAGCTGGCCCTATCTCTTTCAGGGTGGCTGCAGAGAAATTTTAAACACCTGGCAGTCTGACAGGAGGTGGTCAAGCCCCAGACATCAATGACAGTCACTGAATTAATGAATAGTCCCAAGTGAACCCCATGCTGAAAAATTCCCCAGTAAAAAATTTGAAAAATGAACGAGATAAAAATTCAAAGTTCAGGAGGGGGAACCAGATCCTAGGGTGGATAGGTTTAAATATTTCATTGGCAAGCATTTAAACTAGCCAAGGGGAGGCACTGGAAAGGGTTAGGAAATCCTAGCCTCCCCTCCAAAAAAGGGCAAGTGAGGAAACACCAAGACAGAGACATGTCGATAGGAAGGCAGGGCAATGGAGAAAATGATAAAGGCAATAAGGACAGAGATGGAGCAAAAAGGGGTGAGGCCATCAAGAAATGGAGGGTAATGAGTACCACTGTTCTGAGTCTGGGCAACAAGCTCCTGAACTGGTGGCCTTGATGAAGAGGGTGCCTGATATCGGAAGCAGTCACAGAAACATTGGTACACAGAGAGAACCATGACTGGGATGTTAATATACCAGGTACAATAAACTCCACAGGGGAGAGATAGGGAGGAGGGAGAGAGGGGAGGAGTAGCTCTCATGTAACAGAAGGGATAAAAGCAATGGAACAAAAGAGTAAACAGGGAGGAGAGTAGGCACTGTGGGTCACCTAGAGACTTGGAAATGGCACTACAATCTGCACAGGGTTGTGTACAGACCCCAATGTCAGGGGAGGGAATGACAAGAATATGATAGAAGGCATCCTAGGATAGCAGAGAAAGGGAGATACTGGATGATGGGGGGATCTGAATATGCCAGATATTAATCTGAGCACTTTCTGCAGCCACATCCACGAGCAGGGCCATTCTTGATGCCCAATGTGGTGTCTCAGACAGCTAGGTTTTGGAACCCACTTATGAGGGAGCAATCTTAGACCTCATATTCTCAAATGGGGACAGTTAGAGATGATCTCAGATCTAGAAGTGGTAGCTATCTGGGAACAAGTGCCCACTAAACAGTGTGGTTCATGATAACTCAGCTACAGAGTCAAGTTCACAAAAGTGAGGGTACTGGACTTAGGAGGGCTGACTTTGGCAAGATGGGAGAGTGTCCTAGAAAAGCACTAGCAAACAGGCTAGAAAGAGGGGTGAGCAACAATGGGAAATATAAAACTGCCATCACAGAGACAACAAGCCTTGTGAAGCAAATAAATCAAAATGAAAGAAAAAGCCACTATGGTTCTCAAAAGAGGTGGCGAGGAAGGTTAGGGAGAAAAAGAGCATTTAGGAAGTATAAGGAAACACAGAAGGAGCAGGACAGAAAACTGTACCAGTTAAGGCAGAAGGAGGCAGGGAGTGTAGTCAGAATAGCAAAGGCCCAAGCTGAGGAAAAGATAGCCAACTCAGTTAAGAAGGGGGATAAAACCTTTTATAGGTACATCAGGGAGTGTAGAAAGACAAAGGGAGGAGTAGTGAGGCTGAACAGAATGGACAGTGGGTGGGTAGAGAGGAGCAAAGAAAAGCAGGGATACTGAATGAATACTTCTGCTCAGTATTCATCAAAAAGAGGAGGAAGGGAGGTGCCTAATCCAATTACTAGAAGCACTTCGGATAGGGGGTTGATCCCAGTCCTTCACAGAAGAAAAGGGTTCTGAAGGAACTCCTAAACTGAAGGTGAACAAAGCAATGGGGCTTGACAGAATTCACCCAGAATTCTGCATGAATTATAGAAAACTAGTTACAACACTGACTACCTTTTAAACAAATCATGGGAGGATGGTGTGGTACCTCAGGACTGGAGGAAGGTGGATGTGATCTCCCTTCACAATAGTGGGAGCAGGACAGAGGCAGGAAACCATAGACCTGTCGTTTGACTCTCTGGTACGGAAAGTGATGGAATCACTTTTGAAGGAAAGAATTGTTGAGTACCTAGAGGCTATGGGGGCACAGGACCCAAGGTAGCATGGGTTCACAAGGGAAGGTCATGTCAGACAAATTTAATTGATTTCTTTGACTGGGTGACCAAAGCAGTAGACCAGGGAGGGCTGTGATTAGGGCTACCTAGACTTTACAGGGCATTTGACACAGTCCCACACAAGATTAATAAACAAATTAACCAGCTTGGGAGGGTCCCAGGGTGGTAACCTGGGTAAAACATTGGCTGGACAACAGGATGACAGAAGATAGTAAATGGAGTTCACTTGAAGAAAGAGGGGTTACCAGTGGGCAACTGCAGGGTTCAGTACTGGGTCCAGTCCTTTTATACAAGTTCTTTATAAGGACATTGCAGAGGGACTGAGGAAAAGTATGCCTCTTGCAGATGACACAAAGATTCGCAACAGGGTTGATACACAACGAGGCATGGAAAGGATGAGAAGGGACTTGGCAAGGTTGGAGGAAATGGTCAGACGTATGGCAGCTTGGATTCAATGCAAAGAAGTGTAAATAATGCACTGGGAAACAAAAACCCAGGGAAGATTACACAATGGGGGAGGAATAACAACAACAGAAATGGAAAGGGACCTGTGGGTAATTATATCAGATGATCTTAAGGTTAACAAGCAATGTGAGAAGGCATTAGTGAGGGCTGGGGGGTACTGGCCTTATAGGACAGGCATCACTACCAGAAAACAGAAGTTGTTATCCTCTGTACAGACAGTTGGCAGACCTCATCTGGAGTACCTGGGCATCCAGTTTCGTCAGACCCCATTCTGCAAGGACATAGACAGGATGGAGGCAGCCCAGGAGGCAACTAAAATGGTGCAGCAGGGTCTGCAAGAGAGTACTATGAGAGAGACCAAAGGAGCGTACATGTGAGACCCTGAGGAAAGGAGGGAGAGGGGGACATGATAGAAACTTTGAAGTACTTCAGTGGAATCAACAAAGTCCAAGAGGGTAGCATCTTTCAGAAAAAGAGATGTGCAAGAAGAAAAAATTACACACCTTAGTAATTATGTTTTTCTATTGAGTCTTGCATATTTCTGACAAGTGCAGTTAGTCTCCAGCCTTTAAATGCCCAGAGAACAAAGGGTTAACCTTTTCTATGCAGAGCATAGAATGCTTGAGTTCTGGCCGCTTGATGTCTCTGTCTGTTTCCCTTGAACGCTAACCGTCAGATTCTTACGAGCAACACTCAAACTAGTATTCTACGTGAAATTGCAAAACAAATTTTAACAGCCAACTGGCAACAAAAGGTTTTGACTACCAAAAAGAAGACTCAAGTCAGGAAACCCAAAATTCAAAACCCAAACCAAATAGGAATATAACAAAATAAACACCCACACAAAAGAGGGTGTAAAAAGAGCACCCCTGAGGTGCAACACTGCACCTGCCCATCCACTTCCCAAAACTAGGGTTCTGAGAGGGGAGGCAGGGAGGGAGGTCAGAATACAGCAAAACTCCAATAGAAGAACCATAATTACTAAGGTGAGTAATTTTTTCTTCAAACAACTTGAAGTCTTGCTGTATTTTGACAAGTGCAGACTACCAAGCAGTACCTCCATGGAGAAGGGACAGAACCTACTTTGGGAATAGGCTCTGAAGTACTGCTGTGCCAAACCAAGCATCATTCCTAGCCTGGATATCCAGAGAGTAATGCTTGGTAAAAGTATGGACTGTTTTCCAGGTGGCTGCTTGACAAATTTCTAAGAGAGGGATATCCTGGCAGCCAGGAAAGCAGCTGTACCTCTTAGGGAATGAGCCTCAGGCCTGAGGGTGGTTTTTCCCAGTTTTTCATAGCAGAATTGTATACAAGACACAATCCACCTGGCAATAGATCTCTTGATGGCAGGTTTGCCCTTTCCTACTTCTCCATAAGTGAGGAACAACTGGAGAGAGTCAAACCTGTAACCCTTGGTACGGTCTATGTAGTAACTAAGGGCTCTTTTAACATCTAAACTGTAAAGCCTCCGCTCTCCTGAGGAAGAATGATCAGTGAAGAAAACAGGAAGAGATATAGACTGGTTTAAATGGAAGTCTAGCTACTTTGGGCAAGAACCTTCATTGGTTCTAAGGACCACTTTTGTCCCTGTGAAAGGAGATAAAATCTAGGTTCCACTGACAGGGCTTGTAATTCACTCGATACGCCTGGCGAGTAATGGCTACCAAGAACACAGTTTTCAAGTCAAGTACTTAAGCTCTGCTGAGGACATAGGCTCAAAAGGGAGTTGCATAAGTTGAGCAATGCAAACATTCAAACTCAGGCAGGGGCAGGGTCTCAAAAGAAGGGTTGGTGAAGCAATCCTTGAAAAATTTGCAGAACACAGGGTGAGAAGTTAGTGAGGAAGACTTCCCCACAGAGAGAAATGCAGAAACAGCTGACAGGCGTACCTTAAGAGTAGCTTGTCTGAGGCCTAGGCCATTAAGATGGATCATATAATCCAGAACAGTAGGCAATCCAGCAGTATCTGGAGAAATATGCTTCTTAGAACACCAAATGCTGAATCTCTTCCACTTGGAGTTATAAGTCTTTCTGGTGGAGGGCTTTCGAGAAGCTTTGAGAATATCCAGAACCCCTTGGGAAAGATGCAGATCTGCAAACTCTAACTCTTCAAGAGCCATGCCTTGAGATTGAGAGACTGGAGATTGGGGTACCAAATCCTCCCTGGGGGATGTTAACAGGTTGTAATTCCTGGGAACAGACAGGAGAAGATGGACCACTAGAGACAGCAACAAGGGGTACTAGGGCTGTCTGGGCCCAATCCGGAGCAATCAGAATCACTTTGCAAGGTTGAGACCTTATTTTAACTAAAACTTTGAGCAGGAGTGGGAAGGGAAGGAAGGCATACAGAAACTTCCCTTCCCAATTCAGAATCAGGGCATCCAGAGGGACTGAGCCCAAGACTGGAGGTCTGCAACAAAAGAGAGGGAGTTGGTGATTGTCTGGGGCTGCAAAGAGATCTATCTCTGGAGTGCCCCACTTTGAAAAAATCACTTTCAACACTTGAGGGTCCAGGGACCATTTGTGATGGCCCTGAGAGATCCTGCTCAGTGCATCTGCTAGCACATTGTCCTTCCCTCAGAGGTTTGCAGGGAATAAGCCTGGGACCACAATTTCATGGCTTCCATGCACAAGGCCATGGACCGAGTGCCTCCCTGCTTGTTGATGTACCACATGGTGGTGGTGTTGTCCGTTCTGACCTGAGCCACCTTGTTCAGTACTGATTGAGAGAAAGCTTTCAAGGCCAGAAAAACTACCCTGAGCTCTAGGAGACTGATATGGAGAAGGGATTATTGGGGGGAACACAGCACCTGGGCAGTAAGGACCCCCAGATGGGCTCCCCAGCCCAGAAGAGAAGCGTCCGTGGTAAGGGCCACTGAACAAGGCTGGAGGGCAAAGGAACACCTTGTCTTAATTGTCCTGATCCAGCCACCATTGAGGGCTTGGATCAAGGTCAGAGTCACTGGGCTCAGTTTGGTAAGGGAATTTTCTCTGAGACCAAAAAGCTTTCAAGATGGAACTGAATATCCTCATCTGATCTTGCCCCTTGGACCACTGCTGTTGAAGCTGTGGTGGCCCAAGTGCTGGAGGAAATGCCTTGCTGGTCGAGATACCCGAAGGCTGAAGGAAGAGGCTAGTTCCATAAAAGCCCTTGCCCTTTCTAGAGGGAGAAAGGCTCTTGCTCTGACTGTGTCCAGTTCTGCCCCTATAAAGGCAAGAAGCTGGACTGGTTTGAGAACTGACTCGGGAAGGTTGAGAAGAAATCCTAGAGAAGTGAGCACTTGCTGGGTCACTTGCAGGTGAGACTTGACTTGGTCTGGAGACTGGCCCACTATTAGCCAATCGTCCAGATATGGAAAAATGGAAATCTTTTGCCTTCTTAGAAAGGCAACTACTACTGTCAGGCACTTTGTGAAAACCCTTGGGCTGAGGTTAGGCCAAAGGGCATTACTCTAAACTGATAGTGGCCTGACGGCAACTTGAACCTGAGGTACTTTCTGTGGGAGCACCTGATGGGAATGTGAAAGTAGGCATTTTTGAGGTCCAGGGAGGCTAACCAGTCTCCTGGCTTTAGAGAGGGAAATATTATTCCCAGAGTTACCATCCTGAACTTTGGTTTTAAAAGATGTTTGTTTAGATATCTTAGGTCTAGGATGGGTCACCACTCCCCTGTCTTTTTTTGGGGTCAGGAAGTACTTGGAGTACAGCCCTTTGCCCCAGTGCAGGGTAGGTACTCTCTCTATGGCTCTTAAGGCCAGAAGAGAAGAAACCTCTGCCTCTAGGGCAAGGGTTTCCGAAAGATTTGCAGGTGGAAAAGATCTGGCTCTCCTCTTTGGAAACTTCGTGAACCTGAGAACCAGTCCCTGGCTTACCACTTCCAGGACCCACTTGTCTGATGTAATAGACATCCAGTCCTGGACAAAGCAAGCCTGCCTGCTCCCTACTGGAATAGGAGAGTCGACCCGGGCAGGCCCATCAGGGTGTCTGCTTGGCAGAGGCTTTAGGCTGAGGAGTGGATGCAGCCCTGCTCATCCCCCTTCTGCCTCTCCCTCTGAAGGACCCCCTCTGTGAAAACGAAGAAGAGGCCTGTGCTTGGTAAAAAGGCCTTTGAAAAGGCCTGCCCCTAGACTGCTGCCTTTGAGGAGTTGCCTGCCTCTCCTTGGCCTGAGCACTCCTGTATGTGGTCCTGTACTCGTCCATTTTCTTCATATAATTCTCTGTCTGCTCCACAAACAGAGAATTACCCACTACACGAAAATCCATGGCTTTAGCCTGGGTATCCTGTGAGAGGCTAGTACATCTGAGCCAAGCCATTCTCTGAAGAGCCACAGATGTAGCCATGACTTTTGATGACACATCATTAGAGTCTACAGCAGTATGAAACTGAACTTTAGATGCCTCAATCCCATCTGCAGCCACCGCCTCCAGCTCCTTGGCTAGCTGGGGGCAGGCCTGTTTAGCCAATGCCAGTACAGTGTCCCACCTGGACTTCTGGTACTTGGCTGTTTAGGCCATATAATTCACCTGTCTGAGTCCCAGGGAAGATGCCATGTACAGCTTTTTTGCCATGGCATCAACCTTCCTAGAGTCTTTGTCTGGGGGTGTGTGAAGCCAAAGGAATGCTTGCCTTATCACAGGCAGCAGCCTGCACAACCCCAATGTGGCTGCATTGGTGGTATAAAAACTCTGTTTCTGAGCCTGAGAGTGTATACCTCTTGTCCATTCTTCTGTCCACAGGAGGTATAGAATTGGGAGACCTCAGAATTTTTTGTGTCTGTTTCCCAAAAGATTTGTGGAGGGGAATAGACAGTCTCCTGGGCTCTGGGATGTCCATCATTTCTACAAAATCAGGCTCCTCCTGATCCTCCATTGCCTCTTCCATAGGAAGTTGGAGGGTCTCAGCCACCTTTCTGTAGAACATAAAGTGGGAAGGGGACTCAGAAAGCCTGGGGGGGATACACCTGAAGGTCTTTCACCATCACCATCATCAAACTCCCCTTCCTCCTCAAACTCTGGTTCATAAAATTCTTCCAAAGTATAATCATGAACCAGGGGAACCGACCGAACCGAGCCCCTGCCAAAAGGTGCCGGATCGGTCAGAACCGGGCTAAGCGATTCCACAATCCGAATCGCTCTGGCTATTTCTTCGGCGGTCGGAACATGGACTTCTGGATCCAAACCGGATGATTTTTCTTTGCGCTTTCTTTTTGTCAGAACCGACCCCTTGGGATCTGCTCTCCTTTTGCCTGAAGAAGTATCGCCCTGGTCAGAGGGCACTCCTGATTTGGTCGGAACCGAACCGGGCTGGCCATCCGAGTCAGCGGACTTCTCGGCCTCCTTTTCCCTCAGTCTACCTAATGTCTTTTCCAGGGTAGATTTGGGAAAATTCTTGCAAATTTGGCAGTCTGAATGGAGGTGGTCAAACCCCAGACAATAAACACAGGTGGTGTGGGGATCAGCCTTAGCAAAGACCTCCCCACACTCACTGCAGTGTTGAAACCCAGTGGGCCCGTTTTTTTTCTTGGGTTTCTCAGACATGGCCAACCTAACCAAACTTACCCTTTTTTCGGCAACCGCCAGGCAAGACTCCCTTATCGGTTCCTAACCGTGTCACGGGTCTTGGAAAAAAATGTTTTTTAGAACCGATAAGAACCGGTAGCCACACACTAAAATTTACACAAGAATTAAACAAATGATCGGTTCGGCCGAATCAATCCACACTTTTTACAAGTTCCACACAGAAACACAGTACAAAACTATCTAGTACTCACGATACCACAGACAGAGACTGAACTGAGTTATGCGGGAAACTTTTTTCAGTTAGAAACCGATGAAAAAACGATACTTAAACCGACTTTCGAACCGAGCTGCAGGAGAAATCTCCGGAGCGACTGTTCAGTGAGGTGGAGTAAAGAATCTGACGGTTAACATTCAAAGGGAAACAGAGGCATCAACTGAGCTCGAGCTCAGCATTCTATGCTCTGCATAGAAAGGTTAACCCTTTGTTCTCCGGGGCAGTTTAAAGGCTGGGACTAACTGCACTTGTCACAATACAGCAAGACTTCAAGTTGTTTGAACAAGGGGACACAATTTGAAGATAGAGGGGGGATGGCTCAAGGGCAATGTGAGGAAGTATTTTTTCACAGAGAGAGTGGTGGACACATGGAACAGCCTTCCTGAGGAGGTTATGGGGTGTAAAACTGTGGGAGAATTCAAGAATGCATGGGACAGACATAAGGCAATTCTTGTGGGGGGTAGGAAGAAATAGGCTGTTGGTTAACTAAGATCCGCAGCTTATCCTGTAGGTATGGAAATGGGCAGACTAAGTGGGCCAAGCGGTCCTTATCTGCCACCAAAGTCTATGTTTCTATGTCTATATTTCTATGTAAAGTTGAAAAAAATCTATTTATGCTATTATACAGCTTACTGGCATTTCTTCAGTTCGCAGTCGGCTTTGAAGAGTGCAGACGTGTTCCCGCTCCACCGAAGATCATCGTGCCAGCCTCTGGAGGTAAGTACAGGGTATGGAGTGAGGGGGTGGAGAGGGGGTACACAGAGGGTGGGCGCGGGTCTTGAATAGGTGGCGTCCTTTAAATACCTTGGAGTAACCCTGGATGACATCCTCTCATTTGCTCCCATGTTGACAATCTAGTGACCATAGTTAACAGAAGACTGGCTGCTGTGTACCATAACCTGAATAACCTAACTATGGAAGTTAGCTGCCTTAAAGTGGCCAGCTCCACCCTATCGCTTATAGATTATGGCCTTCCTGTATATGCAGCTGCCTGTGACACAGTGCTAACCAGAGTAAAGCTGATCTATAATAAAGCATGTTGCTTTGTACTTGGTGCAGATAATCACTTCCATACTTCCACCATCTATGCCCAAATAGACTGATTTCCACTACCCAGCAGAATAAAGCTATAGACCTGTCTGCTAGCTAAAAAGGCGCTCCTAGGCCTAACTCCCCCTGCCTTAACAAATTGCTTCCACACCATTTCCAACCATTACAACACCAGCAGCATGGCATGGGCTGCCTGAAGTCTCCCTCCTAGTGTACTCAGGTGGGGATGCAGTAATTTGCTGTCAGGGTCACAACTGGCTAAACAAACCACCTGGTAATCTGCAGAGTCTACTCAAGGTAACTCAGTTTCAGAGATCTCTGAAGTTCGCTGTTACAGTCCAATGCAGCTGTAACCATTAACTTTTAAATTCAACCTTAACTATGTACTTATCCTGCCACTGTGTTGTACAGTGATTTGTCTATATTTTGTCTATGCCTGTATGCAGTTGCTACTGTTCTTTATATTTTGTACCAAAATCAACTACATTTCTGTGGAATTGCTTACAGTACTTGAATTGTCTTATTTTGTAACTGCATAACTAACGCAACACCTTTGTAAATCAGCACTTGTGTTCAAATGTACTCTCCATACTGTTCAATAAACAAAGTGTCAGTGTCCGCACATGTGTGACACCACATGTAATGTCTAATAACCATTGCTGAAGTCCTAACTGTCTAAGTTCTGTTAGCAAGGAGAGTGAAAAGTGTGACAGACAAGCATTTGCTTGCAGTTAGAGAAAGAAAAGAAAAGGGATATAGACAGTGAAAATAAAAATCTGAACTTAACCTGTCAATCAAATGAAAGAAAGGGAAGGGCTTCCCTTCTCAAGAAGTGTCCTCTGAGAAGGGCAACATGTAGCATATAAAATTTTGTTACAGATAATCTGAGCCAGGACTATGGTAGTTAAAAACCAGGTGGGGGAGAAAACACCCCAGAGAAAAAAAGACAGGGAAAGAGACTCCAGACAGCCACCCTCTGTCTGCTGTCAGGTACATATGCCACATTTAGGAGCAGGACAGTAGTCCAAGTGTGTAAGTGACAGGCTATGCATGCTCAACCCCAAAGCAGACTCCGTGAAAACAACTGGGCTCACCACAACATAACTCAGACAGACCAACTTAGGGTAGCTGGTTCATTCCACTGGGGTGTCATACAGAACAGGCACACTGATGAGTCCTGGTAAGACAAAACACATGTCTGTGTCTTCTGTTGGCACCCTTTGCAGACTGTGTAAGAGGCCTCTCGGCACCATGCATGTCTGCTTAAAGTTAAACTAGCATAATATTCTATGGTGATTTGCATATACAGCCCATAATGCTTTGTATTATGAGGTATGTGTGATTTTGTATTTCTTTGAAACTTGCCTTCCTGGTCAATGCCCTTTGGGGTAACCGTTGCCTCAGTGCTTGAGCAATGAGATTCTTTGTCTTTTAGCTTGTTTTTTGTTGTTATTGGGACTGGGGTGTCATACAGATGAAGCAGACTTATGAGTCCTGGTAGGATGAAACACATGTCTGTGTCTTCTGTTGGCACCCTTTACAGACTGTGTGAGAGGCCTTTCAGCACCATGTATGTCTGCTTAAAGCTGAACTGGCATAATACCCTGTGGTGATTTGCAGTAAGGGGGTATGTGTGATTTTGTATTTCCATGAAAACAATATTTCTCTGGAAAAAGCGGGTTGGCTGGAGAGCAATGCAAGCAATCCCAGTACCTATTTCCCAGGATAACAAAAAGGGAAGCCTGAAAAAGACATCTCTATAGAGACTGTCTGTGCCTTTGGTGATGGAGAAAAAGAACCAAAAAAAATAATGACAATGAGCCCCTTGCAGCTTACACTCCTTATAAAAATAAAAATGGAGATTGCATCTAACAATAGAGCTGGTAAATGGCTCAAAACTGGAGCAGTCTCCCTGAGGAAGAGGTGGTGAACCTCAATATGTAGGGGGAGTTAATGCTGGCCTAGGGTCCAGTTCTGTGTTATGCCTATGGGGAGAGTCATGTAAATCTAGCACCACACTTTTTTAATTTTTGTTTGATCAGAATAAATTACTCAAGTAAAAAGTGACTTTGGTGTGCACTGCTTCTTTCAAATTAAAAGCTAAAAACAGGAATTTACGTCTTATGCTGATATAGAGAAAATATAAATTCTGCATATCACAGAGAGTATAAGTCCAGGCATTTCAGACTAGAGACACAAAAGTGCTACCATGCCTAGTGGCATGTAGTATTGAGAGAAATCTCGGTGTCTTCTGAAGAAAAAGAGAGCTTTGGCCTATTACTGAACTGGGACACTCATACAGAAATTGGTCTGTCCCTTAGCATGCAGGCTGTCCTCTGTGCGATCAGAAGAAGATAACCCACAGGCTAGCACACTACAACAGCCACATTACTGTTTCTATCAGATGGTAATACCCAATGTGATAGGAGCGTGCTGCAGGACTGGGAGTTCAATCCAGGGATAGTGCACAGGACAGAGGGTTGCATATATCAGCTAATAGGGATGTACCCACCTGGGGTAGAAGGAAGAGGATACATCCCTGACAGGAGAGGACAAGAAGTCAAAAAAAGCTTTTTATTTTACTATATATGGATTTATACAATGCCAGTGGGTATAAAAAAATAAATGCATTTATTTTCATGGGCAGGGAGCTGGTGTGAAAATAAATCATTTATACTGTATAGTAGAGCAGTGTTCTGTATAGAAATCCATCCTTTTCGAAATGCTGATTTACCATAGTTCAAAGGTCATGGAAAGTGACTGTACTCTTCTGTAGTAGAATAGCATTCTAAAACCTCTACAGATTGGGCAAGTCAGTTTCAGTAGCACGCTAGGTGGGCGCCTGAATTAAGGCACCGTCCGAAATGGCAAAGCGATGTGGGTGAAAGCCCGAATGGCAATGGGGGATAGCGTGACCGGAAGTGGTGGGTGGCGACTGCAGCGACAGGATGTCACTATATGTACAACGCATGCGGGGAGGCGAGCAGCGTCGTGGAAGCAGGAGGGGCGGAGGGATGTAAGGGGTGGCACTGCGGTCGGCTGCTAGCTGCGCCCGTATGGTTAAGGTTGGCCTCCACTTGCGTGCATGGGGTACCGGTTCGGGTCTGGGTCCGGCACTACTGCTGTTTTTGTTACTCCTGGCCCAAAACTTGTGTTTGTTTTGCTTTCTCCCCGACATTACACCCCGGAGTTGAGAATCTTTTATTGGGGAATTGTGCACCATCTTGAGGATGTCAGGGTGGTGAGCTGTTTTCGCCGCCTTGACGTCGCAATAATGCGAGTCGCCGTTCGGCGCTCGCCATTATCACATAGAACCATCACTTTCATTCTGAAAGAGAATCAACCATAATGCACATATTTCACATAATTTATTTATTTATTTACGAGTTTTACCAGGAAAGCATACTGAGCAACATGCTCGATTCCAGATGCGACCTGGAGGCCGGGACCCACTTACATATTAGTAATGCTTAGACAGTACAGAGTTGTACAAGGATTGTTACAGTACAATTGTGTGGGAAAAGTACATACCTGGGGGAAAGTTACAGTCAGGGGTAGGATACTTACAATCAGTATAGAGAAACAGAGGGAAGAATACAGTTCAAATGCATATACAAATAAAGCAGCGAGACATTTGAGTAAGAGTTCTTAGCTGATACATGAACAACTGGAGGTGAAATGTGTTCGGAGTAACTTGTTTTGTAGGGAGGAATTTGGTGCGTGGTGGTTGGGAGCTGGTAGGGCGTTCCAGGACTGAGGTATGCGGTAATTAAAAGCGGCCTGGCCTTTGGATGTGCGCATAAATGGGACAAGGAGCAGTTTATGGTCAACCCATCTAAGGGAGTAAGCAGGTGCCGGTTGTTGGGAGAGAGCAGAGGTCAGGTACTGGGGGAAGGAGTTGGACCAGAATTTGGCTGTGAATCTGGCACAGTTGGTTTATCTGTGGTCGTGTAGGGATGGTAGAGTTAGCGAGCTATAGATATCGCAGTGGTGGGTTGATTGGTGGCAACCGAGGATGAAGCGGCAGAATGAGTGGAACAGGGTGTCTAGGCTGGCCAACTATACACTATAAAAAATACAGGATGAGCAACTTTATGCACAACCAGTGTGTTTTGCCACAGAGGGGTTCTGATTCCCACAGACCTCTCGAGCTTCACTCTCGAGGTCAGAGGGAATCAGAACCCCTCTGTGGCAAAACACACTGGTTGTTCATAGTTGCCCATCCAGTATTCTCCATATTTCCACTCCAGCTCAGAGAACAATGGATATTTCCACTTGAGCTCCACTGTTCTGAGCAGAATCTTCCTTTATATCTAATTTCTGTCCAGGCCTGCCAGTAACAAATGGCACAAAAAACATTATATAATATATGGGGAGCCCGATTAGGACCTGATATCACAAAGTTTACAATGTTGTTATGGTATTGTTGTGATGTCAAGAGGTTGCTAATCCCTCTTGACTACATCACAATGATACCATAACAACAGGAACGGATCTGCACATGGTGGCTTTGAACTATCAGCTCACAACGAACGGCCGCAGTGGTGACAGCTGGCCTTAACGGAGACTGGCACTATGGGGAAAAAAGAACAAGTAAGGACAATTTTCATTTAACTGGTGCCCATACAGTATAAAAGACAATGGACGAGTAACACAGAAACATAGAAATTGATGGCAGAAGGGGACTACAAGCTCCATCTGGTCTGCCTAATATGGGTAACTACCCCCACTTCTATCCTTTCTGTGAAATGACACCTTTGAACCTTTCCCAGGGGTTTTTGAGCCCGTTTACTGTGTTTGCCTCCACCTCTACCCGGGCAGGCAATTCCATGGGTCGACCACCCTCTAGGTGAAGAAGAACTTCCTAACATTGCTCCTGAATCGCCCACCCTTGAGCCTTATATCGTGTCCTCTAGTTTTGATGCTTTTCTTCTCCTGAAGGAGCTCCTGTACCCCACCTTACTTATTCGCTCTTGAGGTTTACAATGTTGTCATGACAACCTCTTGATGGGAACACAACATTGTTATTAACTGGTTCCCATCAATAATTCTCAATATAATGTATGGGGAGCTCTTATTACCAACCAAAATCAAACAGTTTGTAATGTTATGTTATCGTTGTGATCTCAAGAGGTTGTTAACCCCTCTTGACTACATCACAACAATACCTTAACAAACTCAATGCCTCTGTGCATGTGCGTCTCTCAGTAGTCCTATATTTCAGCTACTGAATAATGCTGGTTGGGAGACCAGGAGAGTCACACCAAAGAGTACCGAAGTCAGAGATACATTGTCCACATTAAAAATGTCTACAGACCACAGAAGAAGCTACCTGAATGCCTGTGTCCGTCTTGTGCTTTGCAAGCTGCTCAGACCACTCGGTGTACTTCCTGAAGCTGGCATAATAACGTCTAATGCCATCTGTACTTCTGGTGACCCTCACAGCAAATGGATGTTTCTTTTGTTAACAATTAACTGTAGTTTGAATTCATCATGACAAAATCGGTGCCATATACTATAAAAGCCAATGGCTGGTTTTCGGTTAATAACTGCGTTGCAATCACTTCTTGAGGTTTCCATGACAACAGTAAACCTCTGGGCCAAAAAGACATAGCTGCAATACAGCTAGACAGCTGATGCTGCACCACAAAAGAGGTGGCTTACCTCTGCAAACAACAGAACCAAAACAAGAACGTGGTGTGCTCAAGAAAAGAGAGAAGACACTTCTATGTAACAAAAGTTTATACTAAGAGTAAGCACTCCTGGCTAGTAACAGCAAAATGCAAGGTAACAGGACTTCCCGGTATCAGCACTCCCCTAGCACCTTGACTCAACGAGTCTTCAAGGGGGTCCGGACCCCCTTGAGTCGAGGTGCTACGGGAACGCTGATACCAGGAAGTCCTGTTACTTTGCATTTTGCTGTTACTAGCTTGGAGCACTTAGTAACAAAACTTTGGTTACATAGAAATGTCTCCTCTTTTTTTCTTGAGCACACCATGTTCTTGCTTTGGTTCAACAGTAAACCTCTCAAGCCTCACTCTTGAGGTTTACAGTATTGTCATGGAAACCTCTCAACGTGATTACAGCGTGGTTATTAACTGAAGATCAGTCATTAACCTCTATGTTATGATTAGGACTGCACAAATAACATTCAACAATGTCTAAATAGCATGTGCCATGGGTTACATGAAAATAAATGATTTATTTTGAATAGCTGGGTATGGCCTCTGTAGACCTCAAGCCACTCTTGAGGTCAACAGAGGTCATACCCAGCCATTCAAAACAAATAATTTATTTTCATGCAACCCATGGCATATCTTATATTTATTTTTTGGGTTATTGAGCACAATAGGAAAAACAAGAGGGAAAAAGTGAAGGGTTTTTAGCTACAACTGTAGCATAAAATGAAGCCAACACATAGAAACATAGAAGTTGATGGCAGATAAGGACCGCAAGGCCCATCCAGTCTGCCCATTTCATTTTCTGCCTTATGAATGTGCCATAGGCCTTTGCTCTGTCAATGGCCTATCTATTCATACTCATCTGTATTGCTCCCTTATGCCTATTCCATACCTGTTGAAAGCCCTGCACTGCATTCATATCCACCACTTCCCGAGGTAGGCCATTCCATGCATCCACCACCCTATCTGTGAAAAAGAACTTCCTCACATTACCCCTTAATCGGCCTCCCTGTAATCTCATGCTGTGTCCTCTTGTCCTGCTGTTTTTCTTATATTGAAACATGTTAGACTCTCTCACCTTATTAATGCCCTTATGGTGTTTGAATGTTTTGATCATATCACCTTTCTCCCTCCTTTGCTCTAGGGTATACATAGTGAGCTCCGTTAATCTGTCCTCATATGTTTTCTGATGCAGTCCCTGCACCATTTTGGTTGCCCTTCTATGGACTGCCTCAATTTGGTTAATGTCTTTGTGAAGGTGTGGCCTCCAGTACTGCACGCAGTACTCCTGATGGGGCCTAACCAGTGTCTTGTAAAGAGGGATTATTACCTCCCTCTTACGACTTGTGATACTCCTACTGATACACCCCAACATCCCTCTAGCCTTACCTGAGGTTGAGCTCCCCTCAGTGCCAGTAACCCTGGCTCTAGCTGTTCAGAAAGATGGGGAGAGTGGGCAGGTGAGTGGCACTCTACAGAGGAGATATTCTTGAAGATTTGGAATTACGGTAAGCAACTGGTGAGACCACACCTCAAGTACTGTGTCCAGTTCTGGAGGCCACATCTCTGAAAGGACATAGATAGGGTGGAGACAGTACAAAAAACAGCAACCAAGATCCAGCCCGGTGGTGCTGAGGGTTGAGGCACTGGACGCCACACCTCGCGACATGCTGGCAACCCATGTTTGGGAATGAGCACGGGCCACCAGGGGTTGGCAGGATAGGGAGAGGGAGAGGATCAAGCATCCGGAGGACAGTTCTCCTCTCCTGGGGTGGGAGGGCCAGTGCACCCACCAATCAACTGCCCCAGGTAGAGGCCTGATGGCAATGCATGACTGGGGGCACCATGGAAGGGAGGGTGCTGCGGGACTTCGGCAGACACGAGCATGACTCCACGTATGCACATCCTGCATGTGCGCCCCAGCAACAGGGAAGGGAAAAAATGGAGGGAAAAATACCCCCAGCTGCAGATGACGACCAACCCCTCGCAGGCTCTGCACCTGGTGACTGGCAGGCTCTAGGTAAGTCCCGGTGAGACGGGATGACGGGGCTGGAGGGATCGTTTAGAAGGGGGCAACTGGGGGCAGAGAAGGAGATAAACACCTATATATAAAAAAAAGAGAGTAACCAAAATGGTGCAGGGCCTGCATCAAAAGTCCTACAAAGACAGGCTTAAGAAGCTGAATTTGTACTCCCTAGAGGAAAGGCGGGAAAGGGGGATATGAAATGTATCTGTATGATAGAAACATACAAATACCTTTCTTGTAAAAACAGGGTACAGGAAGGTAGCATTTTTCAAAGAAAAAGATGGGCATCAAGGAGTCACCCTATGAAGGTGGAAGCGGGGAGGCTCAGAGGAAATGTGAGAAAGTACTTCTTCACAGAGAGGGTGGTGGATGCGTGGAACAGCCTCCTGGTGAAGGTGATGGAGGCTAAAATGGCTATAGGATTCAAGAATGCATGGGATGGGTACAAGGGGACCTTGGAAGTAAGGAAGGGGGAAGACTGAAGACTGAGTAGAGCCTGAGGTATAGATGTTGGTAGGGAAAAATAGGGTAGACTGGATGGGCCATGACAAAGTCCTTATCTGCTGACATCTTCTGTGTTTCTGTTTCCTATCCTATAAGAATCAATATTCTCCATAGAACCCCACTCTTTAGTCAAGTGGTAAGCCCTCCTATCGACAAGGAGTAGCAGGCTTAATCCTAAAACCATAGGCCTTAGTCCCCAGTATGGAAGAACAGAGTGGTGACCCATCTTTGTCTTTGACCGAGGGGCAAGTGCGTGAAGTCAGTGGTCCCTGTGGTGCCGGAGCCAGAGGAGTTCCTAAAAACTGCTGCCTCACCTACTGCAAAAATAGGTGGGTCCTCAGCAATGGAATATTTTCTTGTGGCAGAAAACTGGAGCTAACCAGAACAGTCAGAGCCAGGACATCTGTCTGAGTATGAAGCCACCTCATGGGTGCCTTAAGATGCCCTTGACTGAGGCTGGCCCACCAGTGCAGCAGTAGTGCTACTGCTTGCAACACCAATGACCCAGGTTTGGAAGGAAAAATTACTCACCTTAGTAATTGTATTTCTTCTAATGGAGTCTTGCTGTATTCTGACTATATGCAGTTAGCCCCAGCACTTGAACTGCTCTGGAGAGGAAAGAGTTAACTCTATGCCAAGGCATAGAATGTTGAGCTCGAGCTTGGTTTTCAAACCTCTGTCCCCGGTACTCTTCAGTGTAACCATCAGATTCTTACGAGCCCTATACTAACCAGCTAGCAACCCAGAAATTGTTTTCAACTTTTGTACCAAAGGGCAAAAGACATAAATTTAGGGTCCAAAGACTCAAGTCAAGACCCCCAAAAAGAATCCAAGTAGGTAATAAATAAACTATAATAAAACATAGGAACAAGAAAAAAACTCAATAAAGAAGAGGCACCCAGGTACACCCCTGGGGTGCAACACTGTGCCTGCCCACCCACATCCCAAAACAACTAGGTTCCAGGAGGGGAGGCAGGGAGGGAGGTCAGAATACAGCAAGACTCCATTAGAAGAAATACAATTACTAAGGTGAGTAATCTTTTCTTCAAACAACATGAAGTCTTGCTGTATTCTGACTATATGCAGACTACCAAGCAGTAACCCCAAGGAGGAGGGAACTACAGAACCTATTTTGGGAACAGACTCTGCAGTACCAAACCTAGCATCACTTCTTGCCTGAATGTCCAGGGAGTATTGTTTGGTAAATGTGTGAACACTCTTCCAGGTGGCTGCTTTACAGATTTCCACTAAGGGTATGTCTCTAGCTGCTGCGACCGAAGCAGCTGTACCTCTGGTAGAATGAGCCCTCAGGCCTGAGGGTGACTCTTTCCCCAACTTTGAGTAGCAGAACTGAATGCAAGAGACAATCCACCTAGCAATAGTTCTCTTGGTGGCAGACTTACCTTTACCCACCTCCCCATAAGTGAGAAACAGCTGGGAGCAGTCGTTTCTATGGGGCTTAGTGAATTCTAAGTAGTAACTCAGAACCCTCTTTACATCAAGACTGTGTAGCCTCCTCTCTCCAGAAGAGGAGTGATCAGTGAAAAGTACAGGCAGTGTCATAGACTGGTTCAGATGGAAGTCTGATACCACTTTAGGGAGGAATTTCCTATTTGTATGAAGGACCACCTTATCCCTATGGAATGAGATGAAATCATGTTCCACTGACAGAGCCTGTAACTCACTGATTCTCCTGGCAGAAGTAATAGCAACCAGGAATACAGTTTTCCAAGTCAGGTATTTGAGCTCAGCTGAGCAAAGGGGTTCAAAGGAAGGCTGTATCAGCTGTGCAATACAGATACTCAGGTCCCACAGAGGAGTAGGATCCTTGAAGGAAGGATTGATGTGGACCAAACCTTTAAAGAATTTCTTGAAAACTAAGTGGAAAGCTAGAGAGGAGCCCTCCCCAGCTGAAAGAAAAGCAGAAATAGCTGCCAAATGCACTTTGAGAGTGGTAGGCTGAAGGCCTAAACTGTTAAGATATACCAAATAATCTAAGGCAGTGGCAATATCAGCTGAATCTGGCTGGATGTGTCTCTGGGAACACCAAAATCCAAACCTCTTCCATTTAGAATCATAGGTTCTCCGAGTGGAAGGTTTCCTACTGGCCTTAAGGATATACAGAGCTGATTGTAAGAGATGCAGGTCTGCATATTCTAGCTCCTCAAGAACCAGGCCTTGAGTCTGTGTGTGTGAAGATTGGGGTACAATATCCTCCCCTGAGATGAGGTGAGGAGGTTGAACTGTCTGGGAAGGTACAGGGGAATTGTCACTGACAGTGACAATAGTAGAGGATACCAAGGCTGTCCGGCCCAATCCGGGGCTATCAGAATGACAGTGCAGGGTTGGGACCTGATCTTGACTAGAACTCTGAATATCAGAGGAAAAGGAGGAAAAGCATAGAGAAACCTGTTGGTCCAATCCAACAGGAGGGCATCTAGAGGAAGAGGTCCCCACAGAGGGGGCCTGCAGCAGAACAGAGGGAGCTGATGGTTGTCTGGGGCTGCAAAGAGATCTATCTCTGGAGTGCCCCATCTCTCGAAAATGATCCAAAGAATGACAGAATTCAGGGCCCATTTGTGGTGACCTTGAGAAATCCTGCTGAGAGCATCTGCAAGTACAATGTCCTTCCATGGGAGATGCACAGCAATCAGGGAAGCCTGCAGGGAATAAGCTAGTGACCATATTTTCATGGCCTCGGTGCACAAGGCCGAGGATTGAGTGCCCCCCTGCTTGTTGATGTACCACATGGTTGTGGTGGTGTCTGTCCTAATCTGCTCCACTTTCCCCTGAATTAAAGTCGAAAATGTCTGAGGAGCCAGAAGGACAGCCCTGAGTTCGAGAAGATTTATGGGTAGAAGAGACTCCTGATGGGACCAAGTCCTCTGAGCAGTGTGCTGATCCAGGTGGGCTCCCCATCCCAGCAGAAAAGCATCTGTGGTGACAGTCACTGTGGGAGCCTGACTGAGGAAAGGAACCCCTTGCCTCAAGTTGTCCTCTTCCAGCCACCACTGGAGGGCCTGAACCAAAGTTAGAGATGCTGGCACCAACTTGGAGAGGGGATCTTTTTTCTGAGACCAAAAGGCCCTTAGGTGAAATTGAATATCCCTCATTTGAAATCTTGCCCCTTGCACTATTGCAGTGCACGCTGCCATGTGGCCTAGCAACTGCAAGAAGTGTCTGGCTGGCCAAGACAAAAGTGGATGAAAAGAGGAAGCCAGAGAGATGAGGGATTGGACCTGTGAGAGAGGAAGGAAGGCCCTGGCCTGAACAGTGTCCGGCTCCACTCCTATAAATGTGAGAAGCTGAACTGGCTCCAGATTAGAACAGACTTTTCCAGATTTAGGATGAATCCTAGAGAGTGTAGAAGATTTTGAGTGACCCCTAGAGCTGTCCTGACTTGGTCTGGGGACTGACCTACTATGAGCCAGTTGTCCAGGTAAGGGAACAGTAAGATGCCTTGTTTTCTGAGGAAGGCCACCACTAATGCTAGGCATTTGGTGAATATCCTTGGAGCAGATGTTAGGCCAAAAGGCATTGCTCTTAACTGGTAATGGCCTGAGGGCAGTTCGAACCGGAGGTACTTTCTGTGGGACTGCCTGATAGGTATGTGGAAATAGGCATCCTTGAGATCCAGGGAGGCTAGCCAGTCTCCTAGTCTCAGAGAGGGAAGAATAATTCCCCGAGTCACCATCTTGAACTTTGGCTTTAGTATGTGGTTGTTTAGGTACTGTAGATCCAGGATGGGTCACCACTCCCCTGTCTTTTTTAAGGAAAGGAAGTACCTTGAGTACAATCCTTTGCCCCTGTGAATGAGAGGTACCCTCTCCACTGCCTGCAGAAGAAGTAGAGAAGAAACCTCTATTTCTAAGGCCTGTGTTTCCTCTTCTGAGGAAGGACAGAAAGCCTTTGCTTTCAACTTTGGGAACCTGCTGAAGCTGAGAGCAAGACCCTGGCTCACTACTTCCAGGACCCACTTGTCTGAAGTGACAGACTTCCAGGCCTGGAAAAAGTGAGCCAGTCTGCCCCCTACAGGAATTGGGGAGGCGACCCTGACTGACACATCAGGGTGTCTGTTTGGCAGGGGGCTTAGACTGCGAGGAGGATGCAGCCCTTGTTATCCCCCTTCTGCCTCTTCCCCTAAAGAACCCCCTCTGCTGGAAAAAAGAGGAGGCCTGGGCCTGGTAGAAAGGCCTGTGAAAAGGCCTTCCCCTGCCAGCCCTGGATTGCTGCCTCTGAGGAGTGGTCTGCTTTTCTTTAGCTGCAGCACTCCTATATGTGGTCCTGTACTCGTCCATCTTTTTCATGTACATCTCTGTTTGTTCCCCAAACAGAGAGTTACCAGTGGCAGAAAAATCCATGGCCTTGGTCTGGGTATCCTGAGATAAACTGGTACACTTGAGCCAGGCAAATCTCCTCATGGAAACAGATGTAGCCATGACCCTAGAATGAACATCATTCTAGTCCACAGCAGCATGAAATTGGACATTTGAAGCTTCAATGCTAACCACAGCCACCTACGCCAGCTCCTTGGCCAGCTGGGGAGGGGCATTCTTAGCCAGCTCCAGAACCATATCCCACCTAGAGTTCTGGTATGTGGCTTTATATGCCATATAATTGGATTGTCTGAGTCCCAAAGAGGATGCCAAGTACTGCTTCTTTGCCATGGCATCCACTTTCCTGGAATCCTTATCTGGGGGGTGAGATGCCAGGGGAATATTAGCCTTGTCACAGGCTGCAGCTTGCACTACCCCAACATGGCTGCAATGGTTAACAAGGAAATCTGTACCAGGGCCTGACAGAACATACCTCCTGTCCATTTTCTTATCCACAGGAGGTATGGATGTTGGAAACTGTAATATTTTTGGGGTCTGTTTCCCCAGGGACTTGTGCAGAGGGATAGACACCCTTTTTGACTCTGGGACATCCATCATCTCCACATAGTCAGGCTCCTCCTGATCCTGTTCAGCTTCTTCCACTGGAAGCTGGAGAGTCTCAGCCACCTTCTTGTAAAACAAGAAGTGGGAGGGGGACTCAGAAAGCCTGGGAGGAGACACATTAGAAGGCATGTCTGGGGAGATGTCAGGCTCAGTAGGCTCACCTAGGTCTTCATAATCCTCATCTTCATCATCTTCGTCTCCTTCCCACTCGCCCTCATAAAATGCTTCAGGGTCATATTCAGAAGCAGACAAGTCCAACCAAACCGACCATCTCTGTGTCGGTGTCGGTTCAGTCGTAACCGGGCAAATCGACTGCACAATAGCGATCGCTTTGGCTATCTCATCAGCAGTCGGACCATGGGAACTGGGATCTGAACCGGCTGACTTGTGCTTTCTTTTTGTAGGAACCGATTCTGCAGAATCGGCTCTCCTCTTGCCCGAGGGGGTATCACCCAGGTCAGTGGGCACCCCCTCTGGTTCGATCGGAACCAAACCGGGCTGGCCATCAGGGTCACCAGATTTTTCAGCCTCCATTTCCTTCAGCCTACTTAAACATTTATCCACAGTGGCCTTAGGAAAGTTCCTGCAGATTTGGCAGTCTTCTTTGAGGTGATCAAGCCCCAGACAATAAACACAGATGAGGTGGGGATCAGCCTTGGCAAAAGCCTCCCCACACTCAGTGCAGTGTTGAAACCTAGTGGGCCCGGTTTTCTTTTTGGGTTTCTCAGACACGCCTTTAGATACAAAGTCACCCTCACCAGCATTCAAGCCAGGCGACTACCAAACCTATCAGTTCCAAACGTGTCATGGGTTGGATGAAAGAATCGGAGAAATCAATATTTTTTTCAGGAACCAATAGATACCGGAAAACCACACTAAAATACCTGTAAAAAACAGAAACAACAAATCGCTTCGGTTCTCAACCAGACCAACCAAAAAGAAACTGAAAACAAAACCAATTTCTTGCTAAGCCACTACTGCTACCTACTAATACACTTACTGTACCGGGACAGAGATGTAAAGACCGAAAAAATAAAGAAGCGGTTTACTAACCCGATCGATTTTACCACAACCGAACCGAAGTGAAGGAGAGGCTCTCCGGAGCGATTTCACAGTAAGGCGGAGCAAAGAATCTGATGGTTACCCTGAAGAGTACCTGGGACAGGGGTTTGAAAACTGAGCTCGAGCTCAACGTTCTATGCCTTGGCATAGAATTAACTCTTTCCTCTCCGGAGCAGTTCAAGTGCTGGGACTAACTGCACATAGTCAAACTAGAGCAAGACTTCATGTTGTTTAAAGCAAGCAGGGTTGGGTGAGGACAATACAACTTGTTTATTTCTTGATGTGTAACTAGGATATCATTTAAGAAAAATACTGAAAAAGAGCAACTATACAAATTTTGTAAAATGACCCTAATAATTATTATAATGCTAACCCAGGCCCTCTTCACTGTTTGGAGAATATTGAAAATAGTGATTTGGCTTTGGGTAAAGATTAAATTGATTTAACTATAAATTTAATCAAACAGGATGGGTTATCTACAGTATAATACATATTAACATCTGTAGTTTGATGAAGAAAATTGATCACTTAAGAAAATGGACAATTAAATACGGCCTGATATTGTAATAACCAAAACTTGGTTGAATGGAAAAATTTTAGATGATTCAATTGCACTGCAAGGGTATGAGCTGTGGAGGCAAGATAGGAATAAAAGAGGAGAGGAGATTGTTGGTTATGTATCCAGTCTCTTAGATGTAACACAGATTGAAGAACAACAAAACTGGTGTGGTTCTGATGTTGTTGTAATAGAAGAAAAAATTACTCACCTTAGTAATGTTGTTTCTTCTAATGGAGTCTTGCTATATTATGACATATGCAGTATAACCCCAGGTTAGAACTGCTCCGGAGGTGAAAGAGTTAACTTTCCATGCAGGGCATGGGATCTTGAGCGCGAGCTCAGTTGAACACTCTGTCTGTTGTAGCTCAAACTTAAACTGTCAGATCTTTACGAGCAAAAACTCACTAAGGTTCTGTGTGGAAGCCGTAAACCTACACTAGCCCACTGGCAACTAACTACAAAAAAACACATTTTTATTCTTGATCCCAAAACAAAGACTCAAGTCAGGGGATTCAAGAGAGAAAAATAAGCATAACACCTAAGCACCCTAAGAAAGGGTGAAAATAAAGTGGGCATCTATGAAGTACCAACATTGCACTGCCCACCCACATCCCAAAATTAGAGGTTCTGAGAGGGGCAGGCTGGGAGGTCATAATATAGCAAGACTCCATTAGAAGAAACAACATTACTAAGGTGAGTAATTTTTTCTTCAAACAACATGAAGTCTTGCTATATTATGACATATGCAGACTACACAGCAGTACCTCCATGGAGGAGGGACAGAACCTACTTCGGAAATAGGCTCTGAAGCACAGCTGTGCCAAATCGAGCATCACTCCAAGCCTGGATATCCAGGGAGTAATGCTTAGTAAAAGTGTGAACTGTTTTCCAGGTAGCTGCTTGACATATCTCTAGGATAGGAATGTCCCTGGCAGCAGCCAGAGATGCAGCTGTACCTCTGATAGAGTGAGCCCTCAGGCCTGAGGGAGGAACCTTACCCAGTTTTTCATAGCAGAATTGGATACAAGAGACAATCCACCTGGCAATGGATCTTTTAGTGGCAGGTTTCCCTTTACCAACCTCATCATAAGTGAGGAACAATTGGAGGGATTCAAACCTGTGACCCTTGGTACGTTCTATATAGTAACTAAGGGCTCTTTTGACATCTAAACTGTGCAATCTCCTCTCACCAGAGGAGGAATGGTCAGTGAAGTACACAGGAAGAGACATGGATTGATTAAGGTGAAGTCTGAAACCACCTTAGGCAAAACTTCCTGTTAGTCCTGAGGACCACCTTATCTCTATGAAAGAGATAAAATCAGGCTCCACTGACAATGCTTGTAGCTCACTTATGCGCTGGCAGAGGTGATGGCTACCAGAAACACAGTTTTCCAAGTCAAGTACTTAAGCTCTGCTGAAGACAATGGCTCAAAAGGGGGTTGCATAAGCTGAGCAATACAAATATTAAGATCCCAAGCAGGGGCAGGGTCCCTGAACGGAGGGTTGGTGTGAAGCAACCCTTTAAAAAACTTGGAGAACACAGGGTGAGCTGAAAAAGAAGAGGGCTTACCTGCTGATAAGAAGACAGACACAGCTGCCAAGTGCACTTTTAGGGTAGCTGGTCTCAGCCCCAAGGAATTCAAATGCACCAAATAATCCAGGATCGTGGGCACGCCAGCAGATTCTGGGGAAATATGTTTACCAGCACACCAAATGGAAAATCTCTTCCATTTTGAATTATAAGTAGCCCTGGTGGAAGGCTTCCTAGAGGCCTTCAATATATCCAATACACCTTGGGAAAGGTGTAGGTCAGCAAACTCTAACTCTTCAAGAGCCATGCCTTGAGATTGAGAGATTTGAGGTTCGGATACCAAACTCTCCCCTGGGCATAGGTTAATAGGTTATGATTCCTGGGAAGACACAGAGGAAGGTGGACTGCTAAGGACATGAGGAGTGGGTACCAGGGCTGCCTGGCCCAATCTGGAGCAATCAGAATCATCTTGCAGGATTGAGATCTGATTCTGACTAGCACTTTGAAAAGAAGGGGAAGGGGAAAGCATAGAGAAACTTCCTTCCCAACTGAGGAGGAAGGCATCCAGAGGGACTGAGCCCAACACTGGGGACCTGCAGCAAAGGAAGTTGGTGATTGTCTGGGGCTGCAAAGAGATCTATTGCGGGTGCCCCATCTGGCAAATACTACCTCCAGTACTAGGGGTCCAGTGCCCATTCGTGATGGCCCGAAATCCTGCTGAGAGCATCCGCTAGGACATTGTCCTTTCCTGGGAGGTGAACTGCCATAGGGAGGCATTCAGAGAATAAGCCAGAGACCACAACTTCATTGCTTGTGCACAAGGCCATAGACCAAGTGCCCCTTGTTTGATGTACCACATTGTAGTGGTATTGTCTGTTCTGATCTGAACAACCTTGTTCTGAACAGATTTGGAAAAACCTGGAGTGCTAGAAAACTGCTCTGAGCTCCAGCAAATTGATGTGGAGCAGAGATTCCTGGGGGACCACAGCCCTTGGGTGGAAAGGTCGCCCATGTGAGCTCCCCACCCCAAGAGGGATGCATCTGTAGTAAGGGTCAAGGAATGAGACTGGGGAGTGAAGGGAACCCCCTGTCTCAGATTGTTCTGATCCTGCCACCACTGGAGGGCCTGGATCAGGGTTCGAGTCACTGGAATCAATTTGGTTAGAGGATCTGTCCTTTGAGACCAAAAGGCTCTCAAATGGAACAGGATGTCCCTCATCTGAAATCTTGCTCCCTGCACTACTGCTATAGAAGCAGCCATGTGCCCCAGGAGCTATAGAAAATGCCTTGCTGGTCGAGAGACCTGCAGGGTGAAAGAAGAGGCCAGAGAGACCAAGGTCCTTGCTCTTTCCAAAGGGAGGAAGGCTCTGGTTTCTTTTGTGTTCAGTTCTGCGCCTATGAAGGTGAGAAGCTGGACAGGCTCCAGAACTGACTTTGGAAGATTGAGAAGGAAACCTAGAGATGTAAGCAGTTGCTGGGTTACTTGTAAGTGTAGTTTGACCTGTTCTGGAGACTGGACTACAATGAGCCAGTCATCCAGATAAGGAAAGATGGCAATCTTTGCCTTCTTAAATGAGCAACTGCTACTGCCAGGCATTTTGTGAACCCTCGGGGCCGAGGTGAGGCCAAGAGGCATTGCTCTGAACTGGTAATGGCCTGAGGGCAGTTCGAATCTGAGGTACTTTCGATGGGAGCTTCTGATGAGAACATGGAGTAGGCATCCTTGAGGTCCAGGGAGGCTAGCCAGTCCCCTGGCCTTAGAAGGAAAATAATCCCAAGTCACCATTTTGAACTTTGGTTTTAAAAGGTGCTTGTTTAGATACCTGAGATCCAGGATGGGCCGCCATTCTCCTGTCTTTTTTGGGGTAAGGAAGTACCTGGAGTACAACCCTTTGCCCTGGTGTATGGGTGGAACCCTTTCCACAGCTCTGAGAGCCAGGAGGGAAGAAACTTCTGTTTCCAGGGCAAGTGCCTCTGATGGGTTTGCAGGTGGAAAAGACCTGGCTCTCATCTTCAGAAATTTTTTGAAGCTGAGAACCAGTCCCTGGCTTACTACTTCCAGGACCCACTTGTCTGATGTTAAAGACTTCCAGTCCTGGACAAAGTAAGCCAGCCTGCCCCCTACCGGTAGTGGAGAATCGGCCCTGGCTACCCCATCAGGGAGCCTGTTTTGCAGGGGCTTTGGGTTGAGGAGTAGACACAGGCTTACTAGAACCCCTTCTGCCCCTTCCTCTAAAGAACCCCCTCGGGGCATAAGCAGAAGAGGAGGCCTGGGCTTGGTAAAAAGGCCTATGAGAAGGCCTGCCCCTGACATGCTGCCTTTGAGGAGTGGCTTGCCTTTCTTTGGCCTGTGCACTCCTATAGGTGGTCCTATACTCATCCATTTTCTTCATATAATTCTCTGTCTGCTCCCAAACAGAGAATTGCCCACAACAGGAAAATCCATAGCCTTAGACTGAGTATCCTGTGACAGGGCAGTACATCTGAGCCAGGCCATTCTGCGAAGAGACACAGATGTAGCCATGACTCTTGATGAAACATCATTAGAGTCTACTGCAGCATGAAATTGCACCTTGGATGTCTCAATACCATCCACAGCCACCTGCTCCAGCTCCCTGGCAAGCTGGTCAGGGGCCTGTTTTGCTAGGGCCAGGACAGTATCCCATCTGGATTTCTGGTACCTAGCTGCATAAGCCATATAATTTGCCTGTCTGAGTCCCAAAGATGCTGCCATGTACTGTTTCTTTGCCATGGCATCCATCCTCCTGGAATCCTTTTCAGGAGGGTGAGAGGCTAGAGGAATATTAGCCTTGTCACAGGCTGCAGCCTGCACTACCCCAACATGGCTGCATTGCTGGGAGAGGAACTCAGTATCAGAGCCTGATAAAGCATACCTCTTGTCCATCCTTTTATCCACAGGGAGGATAGAATGAGGAGTTTTCAGAATTTTTACTGTCTGTTTCCTAAAAGATTTGTGCAAGGGAATAGACAGTCTCCTAGACTCTGAAATATCCATCATTTCCACAAAATCAGGCTCTTCTTGATCATCAACAGCTTCCTCAACAGGGAGTTTCAGAGTCTCAGCAACTTTCTTGTAAAACAAAAAATGAGAAGGGGACTCAGATAGCCTGGGAGGGGAAACCCCTGAAGGTCTGTCTGGAGAGATGTCCGGTTCAATGGGCACATCCAGACTTTCAAAATCACACTCACTCTCCTCATACCCCTCCTCCCCTTCTTCCGGTTCATAAAAATCCTCAAAATCATAATCTTGAACCGGAGGAACCATCCGAACCGACCGCTTCCCTAATGGTGCCGGTTCAGACGGAACCGGGGAAAGAGACTGGACAATTTGAATAGCTTTGGCTATTTCCTCAGCGGTCGGAGAAAGAACTTTTGGGCCCAAACTAGCTGACTTTCTAGTCCTTTTAGTTGGAACCGGCTCCTCAGAGCTGGCTCTTCGTTGCCGAAGATGTCGCCCTGGTCAGAGGGCACTCCCTCAGGTTCGGTTGGAACCGAACAGGCTGGCCACCGGGTCAGCGGACTTTGGCCTCCCTTCCTGAGCTTACCAACTCTTTTCCACGGTGGCAGCAGGAAAATTCTACAAATCTGGCAGTCTGCATTGAGGTGATCAAACCCCAGACAATATACACAAGTGGTGTGTGGGTCAGCCTTAGCAAAGGCTTCCCCACAGAGGCCACAGTGATGAAACCCAGTGGGTCCGGTTTTTCTTTTGGGTTTCTCAGACATAGTGCCAGCCTAACCAAAACTTGCCCGTTAATGGCAATCCGCCAAGCAAGACTCTCTTATCGGTTCCCAACCGTGTCACGGGTCGTGGAAAAAACCGTAATAAAATCCGGGTTTTTTAGAACCGATAAGAACTGGGAACCACACTCTAAAAGACTAGAAAGTAATTTTAAACCCAACCTGATCGGTTCAAACCGAACCGAAAAGACGTTTACAAGTTCCACACAGAAGAAAATAAACAAAAGCCTATCTATTACTTACAATACCACAGACAGAGCTTGAACCGACGATTGCGGTTAAATTTCGGTAAAATAAACCAAGAATTACGCTTTAAAACCGACAAATGAACCGAGCAGCAGGAGGAATCTCCAGAGCGACTGTTCAGTGAGGCGGAGTAAAGAATCTGACAGTTTAAGTTTGAGCTACCACAGACAGAGTGTTCAACCGAGCTCACGCTCAAGATTCCATGCCCTGCATGGAAAGTTAACTCTTTCACCTCCGGAGCAGTTCTAACCTGGGGTTATACTGCATATGTCATAATATAGCAAGACTTCATGTTGTTTTAATTAAAATTCCCCTTCAATAAACCTTTATTAATTCTAGGTATATATCACCCACCTAAGAGTTCTCAAGAAGTCTTTGATGTGATACAGGATTTTCTTGGGGGGTATCATAATAGTCACAAAGTTTTATTAATTGGAGATTTTAATGAGGACTGGAAAAAGGTGGCTACCAATTATAACATCCTGGAAATGGCTAATAATTTAGGGGTGACAACTAATAAATGAAATTACTAGAGTTAATGTAAAAAGACCTAATTCTTCCACAGTCCTGGATCTGACATTTTCTACTGAGCCAGAGAAATATGTGAGTAGTGGGGAGCTTCCGGACTCATTTTCCAATCATCAAATAATATACTGTATAAGGAATCAGAAAATAAGAAAACCTCCAGGAAAAACAGATTCAATTTAGATCCTTTAAAAAAATTGATTACATAAGTTTTATGCTTGAATTAGACACAAATAGGTGGGATAGAATGGATTTGGTACCTAATGTGAACGACTAACTTATGCTTGAATTAGACACAAATAGGTGGGATAGAATGGATTTGGTACCTAATGTGAATGACGCATGGTCACTATTTTATGAGGACTTTATGGTAATTTGTAATAGGTATGCCCCAATAAAAACCAGAAAAGTAATATCAAAAAATTCCCCCGGTATAATACTGTACACAGCTTTTTAAATTAAAGAAGCAACAGGACAGGGCTTGGAAGGTAGCTAAAATTATTAGGGTAGATTCAGATTGGATTAAGTACAAACAATTAAGAAATAAATATACCATTGAAATCATGAAAAATAGGCAACATTATTATAATAGAGAACTGACATCGAATTTGACTGATAATTAATCCTAAGAAATTTTGGGAAGTTATAAAAAAGTGAAAGGAGTACAAGTAACAGAGTTCCCAGACAATTTTGAAATGAATACAGTAATATAAAAACTCCCTTAGGCATTCAGGTGGTAGATAGTTTTAATGATTATTTTCTTACCATGGGTACAGCATCTTTGCCTACAAATTCTAAAAGTAATAATGTTAAACAAGATCTAAAACTCCAGAAGGATGGAGGATTTGAATTCAACACAATAACACCCAGAGAGGTTCAAGAAGCTCTATTGAAATTGAATGTTAGAAAATCTGGGGACTGGATAATATCCCTAACATCTTTCTTAAATATGTGGCTCCTATTATCTCCTTTCCCTTAGCAAAACTCGTAAATACAGTATGTCAATCTCTGAAGAACAATTCCTGGATATGTGGAAAACGGCAAAAGTAATCCCTATTTTAAAGTCTGGAACAAAACATCAAATAGAAAATTATAGGCCAATCTCATTGCTGCCCATAGTTGCAAAAACATTTGAAAAACTGGTAGCCAAACAACTGCAAGACTTCTTGGAAAAAAGAACGATCATAACTAAACATCAGTCAGGGTTTAGACCCCTGCATGGTACAACATCTACCCTGCTAAAAGTGACCGGTGATCTTACCAAGGCTCTGGACAGGAGGATGTTGGTGGGGGCAATCTTTATTGATTTGTCTAAAGCATTTGACACCTTGAACCATGAAATCCTCCTGTTCAGATTAAAAAAACTGAACATATCCATGAAAGTGATCAATTGGTTTTGGGCATATTTGTTATGCAGAAAGCAACTGATATCTATAAATGGTTGGATGTCAGGATTTAGAACTGTTATCTCAGGAGTGCCCCAAGGGTCTATTATGGGCTCCATCTTATTTAACCTGTACATGAATGGTCTTAAATTGTCTCATCCGGGCATAGGCTGGCACCTGTTCGCAGATGACATGATTATTTATACAGAAGGCTTATCATTACAACTGATACAGGCCACAATAAAAACAGCATTTGATAAGCTCCAGAAATTTTTCCTGGAGTCAAAACTTATCTTATATCACAAAAAAAAAAAAAACTCAGATCCTATTGTTTTCTAGAGACAGTAATTTTATGACTCTAGTACCCTGTTTAAGGATAAGTACCTTGGATAATATTATTCTTGAGCAACCTCAGAACTATAGCTATCTGGGTCTGTACCTGGATAGTGCATTTAAATGAACTACACATATAGATTACATAACAAAGAAAGTGGGCAAGTGCCTGAGAGCATTATACAGGATTAGAAATTGCATGACTGAGCACATAAGAAAACACATAGTTACAATTTTGGCATTGCCCCCTTTGGATTATGGGGATATGGTACATATTGGTGCAACATCCACACAATTATTCAGGGTAGATATTCTATTTAATAAACTGGCCAGATTCAATTTAAACATCCCAAGAAGGACCCATAGATGGTATTTATATAAAACTTTGGATTGGGTTTACCCCAAAGATAGGAGATTATCCCATGTTCTTAATTACATGGTAACATGTTTCAGGTGTGAGGTCCTTGAATATATTTTGGATGGGTTACAATTTACTGAAATAAGGACTGGGTTGCACTCTGTGGAAGGCATTGAATATATCCTTCCAAGAGCTAGGACAGAATTGGGAAGAACTCATTTTTTTTACAGAGGGTCCCATACCTGGAACAGAGGTAGCAAAGAAAGTGAAAGCCAAAAAGATTGCATTCAGGCAATACAAAAAGACACGGGCAGAAGGGGATAGGGAGAAGTACCAGGAGAAGCAAAGGGAGGCAGGGAGGTCAGTAAGGGAAGCCAAAGCTCAGACAGAAGAACACATTGCAAAATCAGTGGGTAGAGGGGACAAAACCTTTTACAGGTACATAAGTGAAAAAAGAAAGGCAAAGGGAGGGATAGTGAGACTGAAGGGGGAGGATGGGGCTGTGTGGAGGATGACAACAGTAAAGCTGACATATTGAACAGGTATTTCTGCTCAGTCTTTACTGAGGAAGAGGAGGGTAATGGGTCTGAATGGAGTACAAGGGTGAGAATGGTGCAGAAATGGACACAAGTCCCTTTACACGAGAAAGGGTCCTGAAGGAACTGGAAGTAATAAGAGTTGATAAAGCAATGGGGCCAGATGGGGTGCACCCCAGGGTCCTTAAAGAACTAAGAGAGGTGGTGGCTGAACCTCTTGCTATCCTGTTTAGCCGATCACTAGAAACAGGGGAGGTACCCAAAGACTGGAGGATAGCAGATGTAGTCCCCTTATACAAAAGTGGGAACAAAGAGGAAGCGGGGAACTACAGACCAGTCAGCCTCACCTCGGTAGTGGGGAAGATCATGGAAGCACTACTGAAGGAGAGATTGGTGGAACATCTGGTTGTCAATGGACTACAGGACCCAAGGCAGCATGGTTTCACCAGGGAAGGTCATGTCAGACCAACCTCATTGAATTTTGACTGGGTGACTAGGGAGGTGGATCAGGAGAGGGCAGTGGACATGGCCTATCTGGACTTCAGCAAGGCCTTTGACACTGTGCCACATAGAAGACTATTGCACAAACTGGGAATATGGGTGTGGGCAGGACAGTAGTGCAGTGGGTAGGTAACTGGCTGGGCAGCAGGACACAGAGGGTGGTGGTAAATGGCTGTCACTCCACAGAGGGAAGAGTGACCAGTGGGGTACCACAGGGATCAGTGCTGGGACCGTACTATTCAATATCTTCATCAGTGACATTGCACAGGACCTAGAAGGCAGAATTTCACTGTTCGCTGATGACACAAAGCTCTGTAACAGAGTAGACACACCAGAGGTGTAGACAGAATGAGAAGGACCTGCAGAAACTTGAAGAATGGTCAGGGTTTGGCAGTTGAAATTCAATGCAAGGAAGTGCAAGATAATGCATATGGGGCACAAAAACCCTGGCACAATATATCAGTTGGGGGGTGAGGATATAGCATGCACCAAGCAGGAAAGGGATCTTGGAGTTATCATCTCTGATGACCTCAAGGCAGGGAAACAGTGTGACAAGGCAGCAGGTAAAGCAAATAGGATGCTGGGATGCATAGGCAGGGGCATCACCAGCAGGAAAAGGGAGGTCATAATTCCACTATACAAGACACTAGTGAGGCCGCACCTGGAGTACACTGTGCAGTTCTGGAGACCTTACCTATGTAAGGACATAGACAGGGTAGAGAAGGTTCAGAGGAGGGCAACAAAGATGGTGCATGGATTGCATCACAAGTCCTATGAGGACAGGTTGAAGGCACTGAACATGTACTCCCTGGAGGAGAGGAGGAGAGAGGATATGTTAGAGACATACAAGTATCTTACAGGGAGGAGCAGGGTGCAGGAATGCACTATTTTAGCGAAAAAGATGTTTCAGGACTAGAGGGCATGGGATAAAGTTGGAGGAGGGCGATTCAGAGGAAGCGTGAGGAAGAATTTCTTCACAAGAACGGGTGGTGGACAAGTGGAACACCCTGCCAGAGGAAGTGGTGGGGGCTGAAACAATCACGGGATTTAAGAATGCATGGGATAGACATAAAGGAATTCTGGAGGTCAGGGTAAGGGCAACAGACTTCCTGGAAAACATAAACTGAACTTACAAACTTAAATGGGCAGACTGGGTGGGCCATAGCCCTTATCTGCCGACACTGTCTATGTATCTATGTATCTATGTATTATTCCATCTTCTCTTAGATCAGTTAGAAAAAATATTAAGCTGGGAGAGATTAAATTGTGATTCTTTCAAGAAGCCATGGGTAAAATTATTGAGGATCCTACCTGATTAAGTATATCTATTATCCTGGTAGTGCTTAGAAATTCCACATCAGGTGTGTTAAAATGGTTACTTGTGATAAATTGTGTTGCACATATTTAGGCATCTGTATGCATGTCTATTTGTGATAAACTGTTTTTGCACATCCCTAGGTGTTTGTATGTATTCATGTACATTTTATTGTGTTTGTTAAATTATATGTTGTACTGATGATAATGTTTGTGTATTTTGATTTTGCAACTATACTTCAGATGTACCAAGGGCCTCGCTGGAAATGAGCTTGTCTCAGTCGAGTTGTACCTATTCATTGCTTTTCTCAGAAGAATAAAAAAATTTTTTACTACTTACTACTTAGCCTGGGTGTTGGGGGGCCATCGGGAGAAGAAGGAGGAGGATTGAGCATCCCACAGACAGCTCTCCTCCTTTGGGGGGAAGGGTGGAGAAGCTTCTGGTGCTCGCCCAACCCCTGGTGGAAACCAGAGGTCCAACAGCCAAGCTAGTAGTTACTGGAGGTAGGACAGATGTTGACGTCCCCGCCCCTGACGTCATTGCATGTCCCGCATCCCGGGGAAGAAAACCAGAAAACTCAGGCTGAGCAGGATGCCATCTGCCTCACACCACAGGCCTGCACCACTGACTAGTGGTACCCCAGGGAGCTGTATTCCATTGTTTGATGGGATGAAGGGCCCCCTCCAAGAGGTCCACCCTGGGGGAAAGCCAGGGTGGAACATTGGGTAGGGTAAGACCCAGGAAAGGTGGATGACAAGGCTGGGCATAGGGTAGGGCCACTGGGGATGCATCCATTGGAGGAGCAGAAAAAAAGTACAGCAAATACAACAAAAAGAAAAGATGCCCCTGACTGGTGCTGTGCTGCTTCCATGCCCTTGATTACAATGTCCATGTTGAAAGTTACTGTCACTCCCTGGTCGTTCAGTGAACAGGCTGTGTACCTGAATCCACAGACATCTCTGATAGACCACCATGTGTATCTGGTGAGACTCTAGCATGTAGGAGCACTGAGCAGATATGAAAATTGTCCTCCCTAAGGCATTCATCTGTTTGAATGTCTGTGATGGGGGGGTACTGTCTGGTTACAAGGGTGGTGCTCCTCAGAGTCAGGGAAACTGTAAACCCCAGCAAGGGGTGAGGGAGATTCTTGATGGTTCCAAAGAGGACAAGGTACTATATCTGGACATCCCTAAAGATAGGTGATATGGCATAGGACTGTCATCATTGCCTCTCCTAGGGCCAGGTGACAGGGAGGGATCACAACAGTCTTCGGACTGTGCACTCCAAAG
The DNA here is from genome assembly GCA_016271365.2 of Neoceratodus forsteri. Taxonomy (NCBI): domain Eukaryota; kingdom Metazoa; phylum Chordata; order Ceratodontiformes; family Ceratodontidae; genus Neoceratodus; species Neoceratodus forsteri. The sequence goes on from CM028138.1 coordinate 430,455,291, forward strand.
AGGCTCAACAGCATGATATTTGTATCAAGGTCCCTGTAGCAGAGCAGTTCCAAGGCCTCCTGCATTTACTGTATCTCACACATCTTTTTCTCTTTCTCCCTCCTCTTACTCCCTTCTCAATGATTACTCTTGTACTCTTGCTTTCCCTCAAGTGAAATCTACTGCTGGTCATTCTGCCATCTCGTTCTGCTTCCCTAAACTTTGGCATTCTCTTCCCCCTTCCATTCATTCTGCTCCTTCCTTCCTTTCCTGCTCTGAAATCTTTCCCGTGTGATATCTCTATTCACTCCTGCATTTGTTTCTGATATGGGGCAGACTCTGTAGCATCCCCTGGTTTCATGTGCCACTGGGCTACCCATCCCCCTTGCCGACTGTCTCTAGTACCTGGAAAGAGGCCTGGATCCTGCTACAGTGACTATTGGGGGTTCTTTCCCAGAACTAGTGAAAACAGTGAGGCACCTCCACCCAGAGTAAAATATCAGTGGGCCATATTTCCGCCTGGCACAGTCCCCTGGGATACTGTATCTCCCCACCTCCCCAGCCTACCACTCTGCACACTGTGTCCCCCAGTACATTGTCCCACCATAAACCATATGACTCAGCAATAAACACATGCAATGAAATTCACTAGCACAGCAGATTCAAACAACAAATTCACAGCTTTATTTAGGGGGTTAGGGATAGGGAAAGGGGTACCTGGGTACTGGGTAGCTGTGTAAAGAAAAACATTAGTGGAATATGCAATGTGAACATATGGGCCCACAGACCAAGCCCTCCCCCACTGGTACCAGTGCCCCAGAATTGTCCCTGGGGTACCCACTAGATGCAGGCCTGGTACGCTGCCGCCAGTGTGCCAGTTTTTGGGGCCCTGAAATTGCAGAAACTTGATATTTGAGAAAAAAAACATAAATTCCCCTGTCCCCTCCCCGGAACCAGGTCCGGGATACTAACCGTTTGAAGATTTCAGCACCAGGGGAAATGGAACTCCTCAATCTTGTGCAGCACAAACAAAACAGGCCATCCAGGATCCCTCTGTCCAGATGGAACTTGCTCAAGGATCTTGCAGCTGGTCACCTTGATTGTAGTTCTGGCCGCTTGTCACCTTCAGCCACTTCTGGCCCATTGCAGAGCACTATGGCATGACAACACCAGCCCCAGAAGGCCCAGACCTTGGAGTGGCTCCACAACCTGGCTCCCATGATTAGAGTGCCCTAGCACTCGTGTGCAAGACCAGTGACCTCCTGAGACAGTGAGTCCCACTTGGAAGGGGTTAGCAAGTTCACTCCCTGGCTCTGGGTGTGGACTTCCAAAATGATGGGGGTCCTACTGCAATCCCTGCACTTAGCTCTCAACAAGCAAAGTCACTCCAATGAAATCCAGTGCCAAATTGAGCGGGTGCTAGCCTCTGAGTCAATCAGTGTCAGTGCAATTCAGCAGGGGGTCTCAGCAGCAACAGCCCCACTGCACATCAGTCCACACTTTCACTTTAAAAGTGTCCAAACCTTTTCTTCGGCTGCAGCAAGACCTCAGCTCTCAGCCACTTGAACCAGTTCACTCAGGACACACACAATTCCTGGCTTGCATTCCCATGTCCAGAGACACTCTGCCTCTTCAAAAAAAATGCAATTTCAGTCCACACAAGCAAACGACCTTTCAGCAGCAACTATAGCACTCAGATAATCTGCTCGGTCCTTTCGTCTAGCTTAATTTACCAGTGCAGGGTGTCCGCCTCATTTAATTTCTCCCAACACTCATTAAGCAGCCTTTCAGTACCTGGAGAAACAGGATCATAGTTCAGTCTCTTTTTCTGTTTTCCCCTTCGCAACTCAGTCCTGCAGCAAGCACCTGGGGAATCCTTCAGCAACCACAATGCTCAGATTAGGGCTTGGGTAAGCCCCTGAATTCCAATGTCCGCTTTCACAGCACAGTCCTGACTCATACAGAGCCCAGCAACAGACTGACTCAATCTCAGTAAGTCCTCACTGTATCAGCCAAAATCCCAGCACTCTGATTGGCTGCTGAAGCCTTTCAATAATTGATATTCATAGTGATCAATATTTCCTGCTCGTTTATTGGGGCATAAATTAAGCACCAGAATTAGTCCCCTCCTTTTCCCAGGAGTCCCTTGGTGTCTAGTTTGGGTGCCTAGATTGATGATTGGCTACAGTAAGGGGGTTAAATGTCACCAACATGTCAGCTCCCATATAATCCCATGGAGTTCCATTCAGTTTTAGCAGTCTCCCCCCTTCTTAGCTCGAATGCAGTCCAACACATTAACTGATTTGCACCAATCCCCCACCTGAATGTAGCCCCAACTGCCCTCTACTGAACAAGCCCATTCTTAATCCACTAGCCCCTATGCCTTGGCTGTCGCTGCTGAGAAAAACCCTATGCCCCCAGGCAGCAGGCAATGCTACATTAATAGTCATAGGGGCCGCTCATTAATATTCATGAGCTTCGAGTGGCCCCAGACGTATTTCATGATTTAGACTCCCAGGGGCAAATGCCTAAGCCCCTCCAGGTCTCCAGCCCCTGAAAGGCACAGAAAGGGCACTGGGACCACAGGCAGACTCCCCCGCTCCTGAACTGCAATGGCGGTCGGAAAATGGTAACTCACTTCTAGGCGCTGAGGTGAGTGACAGTTGTAACACCATGCCGTCAGCTGGTGATTGAGAAATTACATCCCGAAGGGGCAAAAGACAACACACCAGCGGGGAAAGACATGGAAACAAGCCAGGAGTGCCATCAAACTGCGGAGTAACAGGGCAAATACAGGTAAGCCCCCAGAGGGGGGTTACATTTCTATGTACTGTACCTTCCACCAACACTGACAGTACCTTGGCCCTCCCTTGTTTCATGTATTTCTGTATGTTCTTTAAGTTGCTGTTTTTGTTTGTTCTTTTGTCATTTTCATAATTTAATTCATAGTAATTTACTGTTTGACAATTTATTCTTAAGTTTTTATATTCTGTTTACTTTGTTTATCATTTCTATTTTATTGAAGTATTTAATGAATTATACCCATACATGTTCGCTTCTCCTCCTCCCCCAGGATGCATCTGGAAATGCGTTGTTATCAGCTCAGTATGCCTTTCCTGGTGAAAAGTCTGAAATAAATAAACTGACAATACAAAACATATTCAGCTGCTGAGGCCAGATGGAAAGATAAAACATTGTCCTCTGAGAAGGACATCAAGGGAGAGGAAGCTGGACAGCCCCTAGTGAATGGAGCTGGTGGAGGCACCTGGAAATGGGACAGATCAGTATCCCTGAGTCATCTCTGAATGTTCTCCATCAACTGATGGGATTAATGGTGACAGAAAACCCCAGGGAGCTAAAGATCTCTATCACCTTATGAAAGAGGGCCTGAGGGACTGAAGGTGGGAGTCTGGGGTGGTATTTGTGACTTGTTGGGTCACAGAAACCATGCCACAACCTGGACCTGCTGACTCTCATGACTGCCTTGCCCTAGAGGAAGATCAGGAAGAGTCTCCCAAATCAGAAGCTCCAACAATAACAGAGGCTTTTGACTGGGTGTCCCAAGAGGAAGTTCCCAGTTTGATGATGATTGTGCCGGTGCCAGGTGACCCTGTTGTAGAGTCCAGCCCAGGTCCACTGCCAGTACCTGAGCCAGCACAGTGAAGTCCCCAATAACAGTAACAAGCCAGACCTGATGCCGACACCATGAGCGATGTTGAGACAGGTGTCCACACTGACACTAGCATTGACAGCCCCACCAGCACTGACTGTAGCACATATTTTGGCACCATAGATGACTTAAATATTAACAACCACCCAATGCTGGCACTGCATGTAGCACCAACATTGAGACCAATGGCAAAGTTATCAAAGAGATGGCCAGCATTGAAGGTGTCAATCCCAACCATGGGGTGATCCCGCACTATGACTACCAAATCATGGTGATTGCTCCCTCAGTTTCCCAGAAGGTCCACCCAATGCCACCACTGGAGAGCCCATCATAACCTCAGCTCAGTGAGGGGGAGGGAGAGTGCTGTACTTCGCTCAACTCCAAACAGTGGAAAGGAGACCTGGGGAAATGGTCCAACATCCTACTTTGGGACTTCCTAGTCTGATATATATGGCTAAATATGGGAACTGCCACTTCAGCCTAAGGCAATAATTATCAAACATCAGGCAATCAAATGAGAAACAGGAGTCACAGAAGTCCATGCTATGGTTAGGCTCAAGGAAGATCAGACATCTCCTGTGCCAGTTAGTGCAAGTAACACTTTGCCTGCAGCAGCAGTGCCCACAAAGATGTCCCTTACTTTTCACTTTCTTTGACTTTTGATGTGGCATTAGTTGGAAAAATAAGAAAATAAAGAAAAATAATGTACTTCAGAACTGAGGACCAAGAGCTTCTTTCATACTGCACACTTGACAATGGTAAAAAAGAACTCAGACAGAGTATTGGCAACAGATATTGAATGTAGCGCCAGGTGTCATGCATGCACTGACACCAACACTGTTGCCGGCACCCTCACAAAGGGTTTTACTCCCACAGGGTCCTAGTGCCTGTGTCTCTAAGATCAAAGAGTGGGGCTCCATGGAGGAGATTCATTCTTTGAAGATCTAGAAGATCCATGTGGCAGGAGCTGTTCCAAGTCCCCCAGTTCACTTACAATCTACGAAGGATCAAGCATTTGTGTGACAGTGCTTCTCATGTGAAATGCTTTATTAACCTCTGTGGTAGTCTGTCCCCAGGAAACTGAAGAAAATATATCTTCTGTGTCAGGCCTTCCACAGCCTATTTTAATGTAGGATTGTTATTTGTTAATTTTAGAAATAGTCTGTCCATGTGGGTCCATTAGAGGAAAACACTCTGATAAAAGCAGTTAACCCTTACAGTGCTGCAGGAGTATATATCCCTTCAGTATCTATATTTATGCAATAGGCGTGGACATAAATCCTATGTGATAAATCTGAGCTACTATGAGATAAATTAAAAATTTTACATTTATACATATAGTAGACGCATTATCACTTATTTATGTACATAGTAGATATGTCACAGTCACTCTGGAACTCATTTAGAATGTTCAGCCTCAGTACCAGTACTAACTATATTCAAATGCAAATAACTTTAAAACGAAAAAAGATAGCATAGTGCTGTGGGCATGAAAGTTATGCAGTACAAAATTATCTACAAAATGAGTGGTATTTCATTTATAGATACCTTATAGATTTTTTTATAATTGGCAAAAAAGAGCAGAAAATGCAATTTTTTGTTCACTTTTTTGACAAACAATATGCAAAAAAAGATAAACAATCAAGGCAAATGTCCCTGCACTGACAGAAAGCATCCCTATTGCATAAATGAAATATACAATGGTGAGCTGTCAGATAAATGATTTCTCTACACTCGTGCTGTTTGGCCTCGGACATCTCACTCGTGGCATACATCACTTGTAAGGTTACCTGAGGTCAAACAGCACTTGTGTAGATAAATCATTTATCTGACAGTGCACCTTTGTATATCCCTTATATGTTCAAACATACTCAGCACTCTTTAAAGCATGCAAAAAACAAACAAAAATACAGAGCCCAATCAGTGTAATGGTGTACAGGATTTAGTCTGGGATACTGGAGGATTCTTAGGGTGATGGTGAAAGCTAACAGAAAACCAAAAATCAAAGCCTCCAGGAGACCAGGAATTGGGAGCAGACTTGGGTGTCTGACCTCAGTTCTCAGCATGTAAGCACCACCTACTGACTGATCAAAGAAGTAGCCCTGGTTTGGGGGTATAACTCATCCCTCTCAGGCTGTAGGGCAGGAGTAGTCAGATGCTATCTGCATGATGGGGAGGATGGCTTAAGAAGGGAAAAACAGGTATGCAGGTGAAAGGGCCCAAAGGAGATCTGACTCACTCCACTATTACAACTGTCACCACAGAAGGCTTTGATCTTGGGGTACAGGGCCTACTTGCTACATACCTCCCTGACCAAATGTAGCAGGTAAAAGGGACCTAACTCTAAACCACTGACTACCAAAAAACTCATAACAGACTATGTCTGCTAGCCAACACCCCCAGTTCATGCAGATCAGACCTACAGCTGACAGTCAACCCAGACAAGAGTAATCATATAAGGCCTTCGGCAGAGACCCCAAACTCAGCAGATCAAATATATTACTTACAGCTCCCACACCCAAGTCTTCCATATCAGATGTACATCTGATGCCAAACACAAACTAAGTAAACTGTATCAGCCCCAGATAATATACAACGCAAACAAGTTCCACCATATCAGACCTACAGCCGATATCCAACACAAATTAGTTCAACTATATCAGACCCTACACACCACAGTTCAACCTATAGGAATTCTAGTAGAGTTTTTTTTTTCTTTCTGTTTTGATTGGTTTTACATAGGGCCTCTTACAATCTTTTTGTAATTTTTTTGTCACAAAATTCATGGATCGGTTTCTGTGAACCTACCTCAGAATGAGATCTCCACAAGATGAATATATGCACCATGATGGCTCACAGATCAGGGTTATAACAAATGAAGTACAGTAACTGCCGTATGTTCCCAGCTAAAATATAGCAAACATCTCTCTCTCTCTCTCTCTCTCTGTCCCTCTGCCTTTCTCTCCGCCTCTCTGTACTAGTCTTGTTTTTCTTTCTGTGAACATTACAGTGTGAAAAACCACAGCAGCGACACTGGATCATAGCTACCGTATATAAGCTCACTTCCTGGAACCAGAAAGTCAGAGTTTATTTACAGTGTTCAGTGTTTTTTCGTAACGTAACCAAAATGCACATACTAAAGATCAGTAACCCCAGCACCACCACCCTCTACCCTTGTCATTGTCCATATGTGTGTGTGTGTGTGTGTGTGTGTGTGTGTGTGTGTGTGTGTGTGTGATGATAAAATAGTTAAATGACAGCAGGTAATTAACAGGTCAGACTATTAATGTTGACCTAGCGTTGCCCTCTTAGAGAAATAGGTCAAGGCCACTGAAGCAAGATAGATGATCGGCATATAAAAATAAGAAGTAAGCAATTTGGTTTCACTGAGGGCAAAACTGTGCACTGTACCAAAAGAAAAAAATACTCACCTTAGCAATTGTGTTTCTTCTAATGGAGTCTTGCTGTATTCTGACATATGCAGTTAGCAACAGCACTTGAACTGCTCCGGAGAGGAAAGAGTTAACTCTATGTCAGAGCATAGAATGTTGGGCTCGAGCTCAGTTCAAACGTCTGTCTGCAGCACTTCAAAGTGTAACCGTCAGATTCTTATGAGCTAATACTAACTAACTACACCTCCTAAGTGGAAACTGTAAATATAATAGCCAACAGGCAACTGATTTTTGGGTCCCCAAAAGACTTAAGTCAAGAACCCCAAAAAATAACCAGGTAGTAGACCAAAATATAACTACAAAAACAACTTAAGTGAAAACCCACTCCCCCTTCAAAGGGAGGTGCCAATCACCCTGAGGGTGCAACACTGTACCTGCCAGCCCACTTCCAAAAACAGGTTCTGAGAGGGAGGCAGGAGGGAGGAGGTCTGACCTCCCTCCTGCCTCCCCTCTCAGAACCTGTTTTTGGGAAGTGGGCTGGCAGGTACAGTGTTGCACCTCAGAGGTGTACTTGGCACGCCTCCCTTATCTAATGGAGTCTTAGAAGAAACACAATTACTAAGGTGAGTAATTTTTTCTTCAAACAACATGATGTCTTGCTGTATTCTGACATATGCAGACTACCAAGCAGTACCTCCCAGGAAGAGGGTACCAAACCTATTTTGGGAATAGGCTCTGCAGTACTGCTGTACCAAACCTAGCACCACTCCTAGCCTGGATATCCAGATAGTAATGCTTGGTAAATGCATGGACTGTTTTCCAGGTGGCTGCTTTGCATATTTCTAACAAAGGTATATCTCTGGCAGCAGCCAGGGAAGCAGCTGTACCCCTAGTCGAATGAGCCCTCAGGCCTGAGGGGGGTATTTTGCCTAGCTTCAAATAGCAGAACTGAATACAAGAGACAATCCACATGACAATAGTTCTTTTAGTAGCAGGTTTACCCTTTCCCAATTCACCATAAGTGAGAAACAGCTGAGAACAGTCAAAGCTAAGTGCCTTAGTATGCTCAATGTAGTAAATAAGTGCCCTCTTAACTTCCAAACTGTGTAACCTTCTTTCTCCTGAAGAAGAGTGATCAGTGAAGAACACAGGAAGAGACATGGACTGGTTCAGATGAAAATCTGAAACCGCCTTTGGTAAGAACCTCCTATTGGTTCTAAGGACCACCTTATCTCTATGGAATGAGATAAAATCCATCTCCACTGACAGAGCTTGTAACTCACTAATACCGTTACACCTGGCAGATGTGATAGCTACCAGGAACAGTTTTCCAAGTCAAGTACTTAAGTTCTGCTGAAACCAATGGCTCAAAAGGGGGTTTGCATAAGCTGAGCAATGCAAACATTAAGATCCCAAGCAGGGGTAGGGTCCTTAAAGGGAGGGTTGGTGTGAAGCAACCCTTTAAAGAACTTACAGAAAACAGGGTGAGATGCCAAGGAGGAAGCCTTCCCCACTGACAGAAAAGCAGAGACAGCTGCTAAGTGCACTTCAGAGTGGCTGGCCTGAGACCTAGGCCATTGAGGTGAACCATATAATCCAGAACAGTAGCCAGATCAGCAGTGTCTGGTAAAACATCCTTACTGGAGCACCAGATGCTGAATCTCTTCCATTTAGAATTATAAGTTTTTCTGGTAGCAGGTTTTCAAGCAACTTTAAGAATATCCAAGACCCCCTGAGACAGGTGCAGACTTGCATACTCTAACTCTTCAAGAGCCAAGTCTTGAGGTTGAGAGACTGAAGATTGGGGTACCAGATTCTCCCCTGAGAGGAGGTTAACAGATTATGCCTCTTGGGAAGACATAGGGGAAGATGGACTGCTAGGAACATCAACAGGGGATACCAAGGCTGTCTGGCCCAGTCTGGTGCAATCAGGATCACCTTGCACTGTTGTGTCCTAATCTTGACCAGTACCTTGAATAACAGGGAAAAGGGAGGAAAGGCACAAAGGAATTTGCCCCCCAATCCAGAACCAGAGCATCCAGGGAAATTATGCCCATGACTGGAGGTCTGCAACAGAAGAGGGGAAGTTGATTACTGTCCGGGGCTGCAAAGAGATCTATCTCTGGAGTACCCCACCTTAAGAAGACTACTTTCAAAATAAAGGGGTCCAAGGCCCATTCATGATGGCCCTGACAGATCCTGCTCAGAGCATCTGCTAGCACATTGTCCTTCCCTGGTAAATGGACTGCTACCAGAGATGCCTGCAGGGCATAAATCAGAGACCAAATTTTCATGGCTTCCGTGCACAAGGCCATAGACCGAGTGCCTCCCTGCTTGTTGCTGTACCACATGGTGGTGGTATTGTCTGTCCTGACCTGAACCACCTTGTTCCTTACTGAGTCCAAGAAAGCTTGGAGAGCCAGGAATACAGCCCTGAGCTCCAGAAGATTGATATGAAGAAGAGACTCCTGAGGGGACCACACTCCCTGTGCTGTGAGGGTACCTAAGTGAGCCCCCCAGCCTAGAAGAGAAGCATTTGTCGTTTGTACCGCTGAATGAGTCTGACTAATGAATGGGACTCCTTGCCTGAGATGTCCTGATCCAACCACCATTGGAGAGCCTGGATCAGTGTCTGAGTCACTGGGATCAGTTTGATTAAAGGATCTTTTTTCTGGGACCAAAAGGACCTCAGATGAAACTGAATGTCCCTCATCTGAAATCTGGCTCCCTGTACCACTGCAGTGGTAGCTGCCATGTGGCCTAGGAGCTGAAGAAAATGTCTTGCTGGTCGAGACACCAGAAGGTGGAAGGAAGGAGCCAGATCTGTAAGGGCCTTTACCCTTGCCAGAAGAAGAAAAGCCTTTGCTTGGACAGTATCCAACTCTATCCCTATGAAGGTCAGGAGTTGTATTGGTTCGAGAACTGATTTTGGTAGATTGAGAAGAAACCCCAAGAAAGTGAGCAGTTGTTGTGTCACTTGTAGGTTGACTTGACTTGGTCTGGGGACTGTCCCACAATGAGCCAGTCATCCAGGTATGGAAAAATGGAGATTTTTTGTCTCCTGAGAAAGGCCACTACTATTGCTAGGCATTTTGTGAACACCCTTGGAGCTGATGTTAGCCCGAAGGGCATTGCTCTGAACTGATAATGGCCTGAAGGCAATTCGAACCTGAGGTACTTTCTGTGGAAGTACCTGATGGGAATGTGAAAATTGGCATCGTTGAGGTCCAGGGAGGCCAACCAATCCCCTGGCTGCAGAGAGGGAAGAATTACTCCCAAAGTCACCATTTTGAATCTTGGCTTGACAAGGTGCTTGTTTAGGTATATTAGGTCTAGGATGGGCCGCCACTCCCCTGTCTTTTTTGGGGTAAGGAAGTATCTGGAGTACAGACCCTTGCCCCTGTGTGAGTAGGAACTGTCTCTATGGCTCTGAGAGTCAGCAGAGAGGAAACATCTGCCTCTAGGGCAATGGTTTCGGAGATGCTTGCAGGTGGAAAAGATCTGACCCTCAGTTTTGGAAATGTTTTGAAACTGAGGGCCAGTCCCTGGCTTACTACCTCCAGGACCCACTTGTCTGCGATAACAGACTTCCAGGCCTGGAAGTAGTAAGCCAGCCTGCCTCCTACTGGAATAGGGGAGTCGACCCGGGCTGACACATCAGGGTGTCTGCTTGGCAGGAGCCTTAAACTGGGATGAGGATGCAGCCTTGCTTATCCCCCTTCTGCCTCTCCCTCTGAAAAAAACCCTCTGAGGAAAAGGAGAGGAGGCCTGTGCCTGATAGAAAGGCCTGTGAAAAGGCCTGCCCCTAGACTGCTGCTTCTGAGGAGTTGCCTGCCTTTCCTTGGCCTGTGCACTCCTGTAGGTGGTCCTGTACTCATCCATCTTTTTCATGTAATTCTCTGTCTGCTTCCCAAACAGAAGATTAGCCACCACAGGGAAATCCATGGCCTTAGCCTGAGTGTCCTGTGAGAGGCTAGTACATCTGAGCCAAGCAAATCTCCGAAGAGACACAGATGTAGCCATGGCTCGTGAGACACATCATTTGAGTCCACAGCAGCATAAAATTGGATCTTAGATGCCTCAATCCCATCAGCAGCCACCTCCTCCAGCTCCTTGGCCAGCTGGGGGGAAGCCTGTTTAGCCAACTCCAGAACAGTATCCCATCTGGACTTCTGGTATCTGGCTATGTAGGCCATATAGTTTGCCTGCCTGAGTCCCAAGGAGAATGCCAAGTACTGTTTTTTGGCCAAAGCATCCACCTTCCTAGAGTCTTTATCGAGGGTGTGTGAAGCCAAGGGTATGTTAGCCTTGTCACAGGCTGCAGCCTGCATGACCCCAACATGGCTGCATTGTTGGAGTAAGAACTCTGTACCTGAGCCTGACAGCATATACCTCCTGTCCATTCTCTTGTCCACAGGAGGTAAAAAATTTGGTGTTTGGAGAATTTTTTGTGTCTATTTCCCAAGAGATTTATGGAGGGGAATAGACAGCCTCTTGGACTCTGGGATGTCCATCATTTCTACAAAGTCATGCTCTTCTTGTTCCTCAACAGCTTCAACCAGAGGGAGCTGGAGGGTTTCTGCCACTTTTCTGTAGAACAAATAGTGGGATGGGAACTCAGAAAGCCTGGGAGGGGAAACATTAGAAGGCATGTCTGGGGAAATGTCCGGTTCAATGGGCTCATCCAGACTTTCCACACCACCATCATCATCATCATAGTCGTCATCGTACCCTTCTTCCCCTTCCAAATCTGGTTCATAATAATCATCCGGACAATATTCCGGAACCGAAAGAACTGACCAAACCGAGCACCTACCAGGAGGCGCCAGATCGGACTGAACCAAACGGAGCAATTCCACAATACTAATCGCCCTGGCTATCTCTTGGCCATAACATTTCTGGATCTGAACAGGCTGATTTTTTCTTTCTCTTTAACGGAACTGACCCCTCAGGATCGGCTCTTCTTTTGCCCGAGGAAGTTTTACCCAGGTCAGTGGGCACTCCCTCAGGTTCAGTCAGAACTGAACCGGGCTGGCCATCCGGATCAGCAGACTTCTTGGCCTCCTTTTCCCTAAGCCTGCCCAATCTCTTGTCCAGGGTGGCCTTTGGAAAATTTCTGCAGATTTGGCAGTCTGAATCAAGGTGGTCAAACCCCAGACAATAAACACAGGTGGTGTGAGGGTCTGCCTTAGCAAAGGCATCCCCACACTCACTACAGTGTTGAAACCCAGTGGGCCAGGTTTTTCTCTTGGGTTTCTCAGACGTACCCATCCTAACCACTTACCCTTTAGCAGCTTAAAAGCTAGGCAAGACCGCCCCTATTGGTTACCAACCGTGTTATGGGCTGTGTAAAAAAAGTCTTAAAAATTACGTTTTTTTTTAAACCAATAGGAACCGGTACCTCACACTAAGAAATTAAAAAGTAAAACTAAAAACAACACAATCGGTTCCTAACCGGAACGATTGACAAACTTTCTACACAGAAATAAACAGTAATTAAAGTAAAATCCACTACCTACAACACTTACTGTACCGTAGACAGAGATCTGAAACGAAAAAATAAAGACAAAAAACAGTATAAAACTGACGTCTTACTAGGACCGAACCAACAAGCGAAGGAGCAATCTCCGGAGCGACTGTTCAGTTAGGCGGAGTAAAAAATCTGACAGTTACACTTTAAAGTGCTGCAGACAGAGGTTTGAACTGAGCTCGAGACCAACATTCTATGCTCTGGCATAGAGTTAACTCTTTCCTCTCAAGAGCAGTTCAAGTGCTGGGGCTAACTGCGTATGTCAGAATACAGCAAGACTTCATGTTGTTGGAAAGACATGTAATCCCCTCACAAGGAAGCTACATCAAGTGCTAAAAATCACCCAAGCTAGTGCAGTCCCAAAACAAGGCAGGAAAATTTGTGACCTACCTTATAGCGTCTTCATTCACCTGCACTCTTGATCACACACCAAGCGAAATCTGGATTCTCTCTGAAACTGACACCGGATCAGGATCTCTGCAAACTCATGACTCCTAGAGCCACAAATGCCCCCTGGTCCCATCTAAGGCAAGATGAGAATTTATCTGGAATCAAAGCTTATGACAGAATTAACAGCTGAAAAGGAAAACGGAAAATCTCTAGTTAATTTGTCCCCCCTTCCTGGTTAAATAAAACACTTCACTACAGATCTCCTCCTAACCAGCTTCTTTATTTAGCTCCTGCCATCACAAATGATTCCAGCAATGCAGGGGGCACATACTTCATCCAAATAAATAAAGCAGTCCATGGGGCTATGCAAACCTTTGTACAAACTTTGGCTGGACATTTTCTGAGCAATAACTGATGGATTTAAAGGCAGTGCAAGCAAGGATTCTCTCCACCTATTCACTTGGATGATTTACCCAAGGACTTTTCAACTCACCGACCCTCAGGCTCCTGGCTTTCTTTAACTGGTAAGTCGAACCCTTTCTCTCTCTTACCGGGTTATCCACTCTCACATTCTGGCACTGCTCGATGTCCTTCCTATGGCACAGGAAAGTGTGCTGCTCCCCCCCCCCCACCTGGCTCCTGGGCTACGGCCCAAACCTCAAGGGGTACCAGGATTTTGTACGTCGATCCAGGCCCCCATAACCCACTACATCTTGGCTCCTTGCTGGTGCTACCAGGCTCATGCCACTTTTCTCCCTTTTCACTTTTCTTCCCTGGCTCAGCCCTTTCTCTACACGGCTCCACTGGTGCAGCAGCCCCAAAACCTGGCCCTGCTCCAGACCTTAAGCCCCTGCTACTGGCTGCCCTGCCATAGGAGAGCTCCTGGGCACTGCAACCGCCCAGGCCACTCTGAACAACCTGCCTTCACACATACTGGCGTGATTCTAACTCTGCTTCTCGATGACCATTCCGGATGGCAGGGGAAGGAATACCTGCCCAGGCCTACATCCCTTCTGCTACATCCTGGGCTCGCCTAGAGCTCCAACCAGAGGCCACCCTGCCAAGGCCTGTCCAAATGACCTGTGACCTGCCCAGCCCTTATATGCCGGTGTCCCAGAACCTGCCCCTCCAAGCAGGCCCCATAAATGGGTGAAAGGCCCCCTGTCTCCATCTGCCCCCAGGCCACCCTGCCATGCCAGGTGTGAAGGAGCACCACTGCCCCACCTCCTGTGGGAACCCTGCCATCATCCCCACAGCCCTGGCAGCCTGGGAATACCTAACACGGGATCTCTAAGGGCTCCTACCTATCTTGACCCCTAAGGCCACCTACTTTTCCCTGACCCCCATCAACACAGGACCTGCTCCCCCCACAGAGCTCCCTTACCCAGCTTCTTGATGCCATGACGCTGCAAAAGCATCTTGTCTTCGCTGGGGGGAGTCCCCCCCTCTGGCCCACATGGACCACCAAGCCCTCTTTCCTGACTGCCTACATCTGCTCCTCCAGCCACCCCCCCCCTCCAGCCCCAGGCCTAATGCCCGGACTGGAAAAAGGCTTCAAAATTCCTGTCTGCCCCTTTTTAAATCCCTAAAACATGCTCTTTGCTGCCAACTTGAAGTAACTAGCAGTCAAAGTCCTCAAAAGCTCTAATAAATTTCATAGCTCTGGGGGGGGGCAAGGGGGGTAAAAAGGTGCCTAAAATGGGAGCATAAGCCCCTCTTTTAAGGGGGGCTTACAGACAGGTAAGAGCAGCAGTATGCAAAAATAGCAGCATGAAGAAGTGTGTCATAGCTGCTTGGCCTCATGTGGAAAAATGTAAAAAAAATAGAAGCAAAATGAAATTTAAAAAGTAAACTTATTGGCATGTGTAGCAAACAGCTTTGACCATGTTCTGCAGCAGGGCAACTTTTATTTTGTATAAACAACATCAGTTGCCAGCAAAATATATCAATTTGTCTACCCAGAGCCTGGCTCTGTGACACTGGGGGACAGTGGGAGACCCAGTGTTGGAATTACAGCGGGTTTGCTAGAGCTCGGCCACCCCTAGCTCTAAAATGAGCCCCGGTAGCTCACGCACCACTGCCAATGACTTATAATGGGACGGGAACTTAATTTAAAGATAGGACCCTTATGGGCCCCCTCCAGTTCTAAAGTTTAATTCCAACACTGGGGAGACCTGAGCTCGAGTCATGATCCCAGCTACCTCCACCATGCCAGAGGAGTCTACAGAGTACTGCTGCACTCTTATTAGACTCTGAGAAGAGGGGCAACCATCTTTGTGCTGCTTCAGTGCTTCATATGGCAGAGACTCAGAGCAGCATTACAATAATCAGTGACCAGGTGCTCCTGCATCCCCCCTTCCCAGCTGGCATGCACTATAGACACATGTAGAGCCAGGTGGGCCAGTCTCTGGAACCCTCCCATGTCACCAAGATCTGGCATCCCCCATTTCCCCTCGTCACCCCAGAGCTGCTTTTGGATAACCCAGGCATGCACATACCCCAGGTTACACTGCATGGGGCAGTTTCCTACAATGTGACATGAGCAGCAGGCAGTCTGGCTCTGGAGCTTAGAACAATGACCAATGTCACCAAAACAGTCAGCCTCTGGTGACACTGATGGAAGGAAATGGAGTGATAAGTGAGGTTGGCTGGCAGGTGTGACAGCGAACCTCCTGCATCCCACCTCCCCCGCTGGCATGGTGTACCAATACATGTACAGGCAAGTGGGCCTGTCTTCAGAGATGGAGAGATCTGTGGGTCTGGCTGAGTGGCTTGGTGCAGCATGAGGGAGCCATGGGATTGGGAGTGAACATGCTCTCAGAGGAGGGAGGGTCTATGACATGTAGCACCACAGCATCATACCCCCGGCAGCAGCCCTGTGGCTGATGTCTGAGTGAGATTTGGCCCTGTCATGAAAAAGACTATAGTCCATGCCCTCTGTGGTTTAGGATGGGTATGTGTGCTATGTACACACTGGGGTGAGTGACAGGAGGGCAAAATGAGGAAATTGGATGTCTGATCCCAGGGGGAAGATTTGCTTAGTACAGTATTTTAGCATAACTACCCAATGTGCAGGTTCAAGGGATTCCTATATGCATATGGAGACAGCCTGATCACTGTGTAAGCTATGCAGCCTCACAGGGACCCTAGAGTAGAGAAGAAAAAATTACTCACCGTAGTAATGTTGTTTCTTCTTAAGGGATCACTTACTATGTTTACACTTTATGCAGTCATCTCGGCTGAGAGTGATACCGTGGAGAAAGAATCTATGCAAATTTTAGAATTTTATTTATTTAAAAGTTTTACTAGGAAGGCATTCTGAGCAGAACTACTGCTCAATTCCAGATGCGTCCTGGGGGAAGGGGGTAGGGAGAGTACAATATGAACAGTAAAAAAATATAACAGGCATCGAGAACAAGCAATATACAAATATAGGCTACAGAATACAGCATACAGGTACAAGAAATAAATAAGACACGACAGGGTGTGGGTTGTTGATTGATAACAGCATGCCCCCAGATGCGTTGTTAGGCACGAGGTGCTTGCGCCGAGTGACTACAGCAGCTGGGTAGTGCTCTTAGCACTCAACAACCCACACCCTGAGTATCTTATTGCTCTTATAAAATGGGTAACAACTATTTCTACAGCAATCAAAACTCTGGACGCATTATTAAAGATTTAATAATAGCATGTTATTTTATTTAAATATGGTGGAAAATAGTCCCCAGACCTGGGCAGAGGAGTGGTAAAATTGACTGAACAGCAACTCACTGAAAAATGCTAAACCAGTGAGTTGGATGGACAGTAATGTATAATTTGAGCAGTTTAGGTCTGTCTCTGTAACTGTGTTCCCACCTTTTCTTTTTGTTTATAAAGTATTATTGTATTGCCTACTTTCTTCATCCTGTTTTTTGTTTCTATTTTTTCCCTCATTCAAGACACAGAATGTTTATCATGGAATGTTTACCATGGAATACAGGGATTCAAAATTCTGCTCAGTTCCACTGGTAGAATATTACTCTCCCAGCATACTGTACACACAGACAACAAAGGCCTGTTTTAGAGCCAGTGACTCAATTATCTCACTGTCAAGGCAAGCAGAAGAGATTTCCCTGATGAGCAGGTAAAGACAGAAGGGGGATTTTTCACTGTTACAAAAGAAACAGTTGTATTGAAAACTATAAACAATACTTAATGTTTCTAATTTGTTTATGTGTGTAAGGAGAGTGTGATGATCAGGGAAACAACGTTTACTTAATTTGTTTTATTTTTTATTGAAGGTAGTTTTATTTTTAGGGCCCAGTTGAAGGTTTTTACAGTGTAAAGGTAGCAGCCATGTTTGTGATGAAAGATCAGTTCTGGTTGCAGAGGGACTGATGAAAGATATCAGTTGCTCAATGATATTGCTGCTCTTTCACCTATGGAGGTTAAGGTATTTGGAAAATAGTGCCACCTTTCAGTTTGTTGACAGGTAAGGACATGCCTTTTGACCAATCAGGGTGAAGGATTTCATTTACCCATTTTATAAAATACAATACACAATACAATGCAGCAGAGGAAGGCATAGACATTGAAGATTAGTTAACGATTAGTTAACCACCTGCTTCTGACACACACACACTGGGTCGCCACTACTTCACTCAAGGAGGAACTAGCCTAGGTGCAGACAGTGAATTAGCTGCATGTGTAAGTGGAGGAGAAGTATGCTTTAAGGAGGGAGTTGAGGTGCTGGGTAGTGTGGGCATGATGAATGTCTGGGGGGAGGGAGTTCCACAGAATGGGCATACGATAGTTGAAGACTGCCTGGCCTGCCGTGGTGGACATGTGCGGGACAGATAGGAGTCTGGTATCATTGTTCCTGAATGAGTACACTGGGTGGGTAGAGGCATTTAGGATAGAGGTGAGGTAGGAGGGCAGAGATTAGGACCAGAACTTGGCCATGATCTGAGTGCAGTGTGCTAGTCTTCTGTCCTGGAGGGAGGGAAAGCCCAGGGACTGGTAGAGGATGCAATGATGGGAGGGCACAGGGCAGTCAAGGATGAAGCAGCAGAAGGAGGAGTGGAAGAGTGGGTTCAGTCAAGCTAGGGTGGACTTGGGTGCAGCGCTGAAGATTACATCCCCGTAGTCAAAAACAGGGAGGATCATTTTCTGTATGATTATGGTATAGGGCACCCAACCTGGGGTGGAACTTTTTGTGGATGGCATTGATATATACAGAAAAGTCGATGTGCTGGTCAAGCCAGACCCCAAGATACCTGAAGGAGGTACAGGCCTCCAGAGAAGTCCCAAATAAGGTGTAAAAGACAGGTAAGGATGTGAGCCACGAGAGTCTCTGCCTAGTAGCAAAGGTCATGGAGAATTTGAAATATAGGTTCAAACTCTGCATCCATGTTCCACTCTAGCTATTGCTCATCATGTTTCCAAGCTAGTGTGGAGCAGCAGCTAATGAAACTAATTAAAACACCACCAAAAATGCTTTAGAAAATTTTAATAGAATTTTTTAAATAACAAACAAATTGAAACAGACTTGTGAAATTTTACCATATAAATAGGGAATACATGATGGGTTGTAGTGGAATAACACATTTATTTCCACTAGTGAGTGGTAAGACCTATAACTCATAAGTGGTAAAGCCACAACAACAAGTTAACAATTGTAGGAACTGCAATAGTAATGCTCCAGCAATCTCAATGAAAAAGGAACTGATTTTTGTACGACCCTGCTGTATTTCAGGTTCTGGAAAGGGAGGCAGGGTCAGGCAGTGCAGTAGTGAGTGATCTCTTAGGAAGAAATAATATTACTACAGTGAGTAATTTTTTCATCTAACTCCAAGAATCACTCACTTAATGTTTACACTTTATGCAGACTCAGTAGCAGTACCTTGGGAGGCTGAGCCCAGAACCTAGTTAGGGAAAAATATTCTGCAAGATAGCAGTTCCAAAACTGGAATCCCTTCTGGACTGTATGTCCAAACAGTAGAGCTTTGTGCAGGTGTGTATTGTTTTCCAGGTGGCCGCTTTGCAAATGTTTAGCAATGGGATGCCCCTTGAGGATGCCACAGAGGCAGAGGTACCCCTTTTGGAGTGTGCCCTTGAAACTGTTGGTGGCATTTTTTTTCAGCTTTTGCATAGCAGAACTGAGTGCAAGAAACTATCCAGGGAGAGATAGATCTCTTTATAACTGGTTTGCTCTTGCCAACCTCACCATAGGTAACAAAAAGCTGAGTACTGTGGGACCTGACATCTTTTATCCAGTCCATGTAGACAGTCAGGGCTCACTTTGGGTCCTGGCTATGCAACTTTTCCTCACCTGGACTAGAACACTTTGGACAGAGTACAGGGAGGGTTGCTGACTGACTCAGGTGGAATTCAGATACCACCTTAGAGAGGAATTCTCTGTTGGTACTAAGAACTACTTTATCCCTGTGTTTGGGACTATATAGTTTAGCTATGTTCTATCAATTGCAGTTCACTTACTGTACTCTGCTAGCTGAGGTCATTGTAACTAGAAATATGGATTTCCTTGCAACATACTTCAGGTCAGAAGTTTTAATAGGCTCAGAGGGAGCCTCCATAAGCTGGGCAAGGCAAATGTTGAGGTCCCAGGGTGGTTCACGGTCATGCACTAGTGGGTACAAGTGGCTTAGGCCTTTAAAAAAAAACTTTAGAAAATGGGTTGTGTGGCCAAAGACCTTCCCTTGTCCGCTGATACTGCTTCTAATTAAGTGCAAAAATGCACATTTACCGTTGAAGGCCATAGGCTTAATGACTGTAGATATACTAGGTGTTGCAGAACTACAGGCAATGCTGCTTCTGTTGGGTTTCTTCTTCTGGGAGTACACCAGTAAGAAAATATGTTCTGTTTAAAGGAATAAGCTTTCCTGGTAGTGGGTTTCCTTGAAACCTTAAGCATCTTTAGGACTTCTGAGAGATACAATCCAGAAAATTCTAAATCCTCAAGAACCATGCCCTGAGGTGTAGAGTCCTGAGGTCTATAAATGTCATTCTGCCATGGGGCAAAGTTATCAGATTGTGAGTGAGTGACAAGCTGACTGGAGTCCTGCCGGACAGGGCCAGGGATATCCAATACCAGGCCTGTCTGTGTCAGTCTAGACCTATCATGATCATTGTTGCCGCTTCCCTCCTGAGTTTCAGCAGTACTTTCTGAATGAGTGGAAATGGTAGGATGGCATATAGAAACTCCCCTGTCTTGTCCAGTACCAGGGTATCCTCTGGGACTGTTCCTGTGGCTGGTGGTCTGCTAAAAAAACTGGAAGCTGATAGTTCTCCCAAGATGAAAACAGGTCTATATTGGGAGTGCCCCACCTTCAGAACACCGTGGTCAGAACCTGCTGGTTTAAGGCCCATTCATAATTTCCCTGGCTGATTTGCCTGGCAAATGCACTGCAAATATGTTTGCTTCTAAAGAATATGCCATGTCCAACATCTCATTACCTTTGTACATGTAACCCCTAGATGGCGCTATCCCAGGAGCTACTACCCCCTGCCTGATTTGCCACTAACAGGTTGAGGGGCCTGGATCCGATGGGTGCCTCCACCCAGAGGTCAGGGTTTGCAATAGTTAAACTAACTTGGTCACAGCCCTCTGGGACACTGCAACCCCCCTTTCTTCCCACTAGTGGCCCACACAGTATATCAGAATTACCTTCACAGTATACACTTACCCCCAGGACTGGTTCAGGCACTGGGACCCCCTGTAAAATAAGAAGATACAGTGCAACAATCTCAGTACAATACTTTAACATAGACAAATACATCAGGCAGTATAACTTTGCTGAAACAAGCAGCTCTGATTTATTTAGGGGGATATAACAAGGACAGGGGGGAAATCAGGTTAATTAGCTTATCACTTTACTCATCTACCTATGGCTCTGTGCACAGGCCTATCCCTACCAGTTACTGTCCCTGGGTACCCAAGCCCTAGTGGCTAGTCCAAACTGTGGCAGCTGATAGGGGCCCTTTCACACAGAGAAAAGAAAAATTAGTTAAACAGTCAGCGGTACAGTAATTCCATTTGGATTCAATGTGGCAATTCAACAGGGAGCGACCCTGAATTAGTACTCACGACCTCCAAACAAGATAGGGTCCTTCAACATCAGCAGGACTACTCTTGAGCTCCACTAGACTCCTCACACATTTATATGACAAACTGCAACAGGCAAAAGTCCTTTAATGGCAGCAGGATTCACTTGAGCTACACAAGCCTCCTCACACATTTATATGGTAAACAGTCACAGGCAAAAGTCCTTTAATGGCAGCAGGATTCACTTGAGCTACACAAGCCTCCTCACACATTTATATGGTAAAAGAAAGTACTATACCAGGCAGGTTGCTTCTCTATCCCGATCGCAATTACTGCACAATACCCGGAGAACACACAGCAGATTCAGTTCCTGACAGACCGAGCGCATTCAGCAATTCTCCAGTCTTCTACAGGGTGAGCCTGGTTTCTACTCTTCAGATATCCTTTGATTCTCTTCACAGGATGGATTCAGTCCTAACAAGCAGTTACATAAGCTGCAGACCGGAACTCGGGGCCTTACACGTTTCCGACTAAAACTGCAACAAAAAAGCACAGGCTCCTTCCTCTTCACTGCCAGAGCTCAACTGAAACTCCAGCAGACAAAACCGGCACTTCCTTTGAGTTCCTCCCAGTTCTTGGCTGGATTGGCTGTCACTCACATAGACTGCCCCTGTTGGTCCAAAAGGCGCAAGTCCAAACTACATCTCCCAGAGTCACTGCCCATACAATCCTCTTGTGGCTGGCTCAGATTACGAGTCCAAGTTCTGATTCGGTCCAAGGCACCATTTTAGAGCTACCTTAACCCACACTGATTGGTCCAGTTCAGCAGTTCAAAACTAGAATGGGAAGTAGGCAAACACAGTTCTGACTTCAAAGAAAGCAGGTTAGACAAACTGTATTTTCATTATTACTCTAAATGATTTCTGGCAAACAGTTACATCTTTCAGATAGGTTCCCTTTGCACTCCTAGTGACTGCAGAAATGGAGTGAATTGGCAGCAGCTCGAGTGGTACTCAAGCAGAAGTACACAGTCCCCCATACAAACTAATTATGTCTGCAAGCAGACAGCTCTTAAAGAGACAGTACCAGAGGCTCTAAAAACACTCACTGATAAATGGCTTAAACGCCAAACACCATTCAGGCTTGGAGCATTCAAGCAAGCTCCTGGAAGTCTTTTGGGAACCTCCATTTGCAGGGGGGTTACACCCTTCCTGGCCTGGGAAAGCTTGACGTCCGTGTCAAGCAAGTACCCCCATAAGTTTCAACTGCAACCATATACATTTGCATTAGGCTCACACATGTAATCATCAGTCAATATATAATTTTACCAAGAACACATTTCTGAAACATTGCAGTACGTCACTCTTTACACAGTATTACACACACATTGCACCATAACTCAAGTTATTACCTCTTGTACATGAAATCTGAAGAGAGGGGGCCCTTCCCTATCAGTTACCTTGGGGCTGGATGGGGCAAGGGCACCATACTTAGAGGGCAACACAAGTAACTTGGAGTTAGCACTGATGCTCAGTTTGGGCAATGAGCTCGGGGACACTTACACTCCTTTATGGACAACATTGAGAGGCAAATCCACAGGCCTCCCAAGGGAATCATAACTGAGGTGCACCACAGGCTTTACAGCTCGACCAGTCTTTCTAGGGGGAACTGTTACAGTCTCTGCACTCTGAGCCTCATTTTCAGCATTGTCCTCACATGTCAGGGGAGTCTCCATGGGGGTAGAGAGGCTAGAACTTGGGGCACTTTCAGCTCCAGGAGTTACAGTCTCTGAGTCCACAACATTTGGCTCGCATGGAGAGCTTTCGGACACTGGCAGTGGACTGTCAGGGCACTCAAAATACTCTTCTTGTTCTGGTGTATCACCAGTCTGCCCCAGTCCATCATTTTCCTCCCCTGAAAGCTCAAACAGTTCAACCATGCACAATGATTCCATTTCATCTGATCTGATGCTTTGCACTTCACTTTCTGGGAGCACTGGCTCCAGGGACGAAGCTGGGGGATTAGACAGTCCAGAAGGCCCAGCTTCGTCTCCAGTATTGACTAGGGGGATTGCCCCGAAACAATTGACTCAGTTCGTAAGAAGGATAGTATTCAAAGTCACTCTCACTTTCTTCTGATATGGACTGATAGTCATGCTCAACTGGGACTTGTGGAGGGGAACACTTTAACTCTGCTTCTGCAGGTGCAGACGTTCTTGATCTTTTCTTAGCAGCAGCTCTAGTCACTGGTCCAGAGGGGGTATCTTCTGGGGGCTCAGACTCAATCAAGATTTGTCCAGTGGGCAGTAAATGATTTCTATGCATTGTTTCTACATCTTTTGAATTATTGTTAGGCCTTACTTTGTACACTGGTAGATCATCTAGTTTGCCCACTACAATGTGAGGGAGATGGTGCCATCTGTCAGCAATCTTGTGTTTGCCATGCAGTCCCAGATTTCTTAGCAATACCCGATCTCCCTCCTGGAGTTCCTGCGCTTTCACCTTTTTATCATACCTTTCTTTGTTGGCCAGATTTCTTTTGGCAGCCATCGTTTGAGCCAGTTGGTACGCATGAGTTAGCTGGGCCTTCAACTTTTGCACACACTGTAAATAGTTGTCAGCTTGAACCCCATCAGGAGAGACCCCAAAACACACATCTACCAGTAGTCGAGCTTGTCTTCCAAACATCAGGCGGTAGGGGGAGAACCCAGTGGCATCACTTTTGGTGCAATTATAAGCATGTACCAGGGTGCTAATTTGTTGGCTCCATCTAGGCTTGTCCTTTGGGTGCAGGGTGCCTAGCATATCTAGCAAAGTGCAGTTGAAACGCTCAGGCTGTGGGTCCCCTGGGGTGGTAAGGAGGTTCTGGACTTTCGACTCCCCATAGAGAAAGCATCTCTTTGATCAGACGACTCTCAAAGTCTCTCCCTTGATCAGAATGGATTCTTTGTGGAGCCCCATAGTGAACAAAAAGTTTTCTACAAGTACTTTGGCCACAGTGGATGCTTTCTGGTCTTTGGTGGAAAAGCTTGGGCATATCTCGTGAAATGGTCAGTGACCACCAGCACATTACTGATATTTCTTTGATCTGACTCCAAACTCAGAAAATCAATACAGACCAGCTCCATGGGTGCACTGGTGGTGATGTTAACAAGGGGCAGCCCTCTGGGCAAAGCTTTCCTCTGTAAGCAGCGACTACAAGTTCGAATGTGTTGCTCCACATCAGCCCCCATCTTAGGCCAATAGAATCTGGATCTCACCAAGTCAAGTGTTCTGTCTATACCAAGGTGGCCCATGTGGTTGTGCAAGGACCTCAATACTGAGTCTTGAAAGGCAGTGGGCAGCACTAGTTGTTGTTTGTCTGCTTGTCCCCGTCTGTCTACTGTTTCTCTGTATAACAGTTTATTGATCAGTTTCAACTTAGGACCTTCTTTGTATAACAGTGCAGTTCTCAAATCAGTGGAGCGTAATTTGGACACATCTTTTCCTGCACAGAGGGCTTCTAAAGCTGATTTGATCATGGGATCGCGGGACTGAGCCCGCCAAATACTGTCATTGTCCAGCTGAGGCAGTGCACCAATGTCTATTGCAGAAAAGTGGCAATAAGCAGCAGGTATGCAATTCTCAGAGGGTCCCAAGCAATCCACCATGCAGTCCACTGCGTCCGTGGACATTTGTTCCTCCCTGTCAAACTTCCGGCAGAGTGCCCGAATGTCAGGTTCTGCCAATCTGACCCAATCATTCTGGGGAACAGGCCTCCGGGAGAGAGCATCAGCATCTATGTGGTTCAGACCTGCTCGGTATTCGAGCATAGTATTATGTAGGTAATGCAGAAAGCCACCTATGGCCAGTGGCATCCAACTTAGCTGAGGTCTGCACATAGGTCAAAGGATTATTGTCAGTTTTACTAGTATTTTAGCCCCATACAAGTACTCATGGAATTGGTCAACAATAGCCCACTTCAAAGCCAGGAACTCTAACTTGTGTACAGGATAGTTCTTTTCGGATGGGGTCAGGCTTCTGCAAGAGGCCACTGGTCTCAGGCCATTCTCATGCTCTTGGTACAACACAGCCCCCAACCCTTGCAAGCTAGCATCAGTGTGCAGTACGTAGGTTTCCTTGGATCGGCATAGGCCAGCACTGGAGCATGGGTAGTTGATATATGATCTCATGAAAGCAGTCTCACAATCAGGAGTCCAGCGGGCCCCAAATACTTCACTCGGACAAAAATACACTCTTTCAGTCTTGAGGGACGCTGACTTTTGGTATTTTTTGTGGGTTGGGGGATACCCTTGAGTAAGGTTAAGTAAAGGGCGGATCACTCTTGAATACTCCTTGATGAAACGCCAATAATAACCACAGAATCCCAGGAATCTTTGCAGTTCTTTTAGATTTTTGGGCTGTGGTCAGGTGGTCAAGGCCTCAATTTTACTTGGGTCAGTCTCTATTCCCTCGGTGGATACTATGTGTCCCACATACTTTACTGATGTTTGAAAGAATTGACACTTATCAATGGACAGTTTAAGGCCAAAGTCCTCCAGTCGGTCCAATACCTTAAATAATCTGCTCTCATGTTCCTCCAGTGAGCTGCCAAACACAATAACATCATCTAGGTATACCAGGCACTCTAGTAAGTTCATGTCCCCACTGCACACCCATCAATCGCTGAAAAGTGGCTGGGGCACCTGGAAATCCTTGAGGCATCCTCATGAATTCATAGAAGCCAAGCGGACAGATAAAGGCTGTCTTCTCACGGTCCTCTGGGGCCATCGGGATCTGGTAGTACCTACTGCAGAGATCCAACACAGAGAACCACTTGCTCCGCTTAGGCAGTCCAAGCATCCTGAATGCGGGCATTGTGTACTGATCAGGGATAGTCCGCCGGTTTAAGGTGCGATAATCCACGACATCCTTACTGTCCCATTCTTTTTCCTCACTACCACAATGGGGGAGCATAAGGCTTCTTGGATTCTTGTATTACACCAGCAGCTAACATCTCTTGCAGATGCCGCCTCACATCATCTATGTCAGCAGGTGCCAGGCGCGAGACCTCTCATGAAATGGTCTTTCGTCATGCAGCCGGATATTGTGCTCAGCTCTTGCACACATCCTACGTCCCATTCCTTTAAAGAAAACACCTGGTCTCTCTGGGCAAGCTTCTCACTGATCCTCACTTTCCATTCAGCTGGTAACAGGGAGTCGCCGAAATCAAACAAGTCAGGCGTTACTTTTGTCATTCTTCCTTGAACTCTTGCTGCTGGGTAGCACTGCAGTGTCTGCACAATGCACATTAGCCAGGATGCAACCTCTATTTACTCGAATGTCTCTTTCAGACACATTATGAACTTGGACCATTACCCTTCTGGCATAAGCATGGGCTCTAGCGGGCAAAATACTAGGCTTGACCAGCAGTCGGAACCCCGCTGAGGAGAAGGAGGCTGACCGGACCTAGCCCGGCTGACTGAACAGCTTTCATACTAAGTCTCCCTACCGTCACCTGACCTGCTCATGGTCGACTCCATCCAGTAGGCCGAGACTTCAGCACCGGAGGCACTAAGACCCATCGGGAGCAAACTTTTTGCTGGAGGGTCGGCGTGAGAGACGGCGCCGCGAGACACGGCGCCGCGAGCAGCGGCTCGAGCGGTAATGACCATCTCGGCGATGACCCTCCAACCGCCTCAGTACCTTTTTTACCAAGGAGGTGCAACGCAACTAACGTGTGAATGAGTAAACCCAACATTAAAAAACGGACATAAAATAGTCCGTATGACCCGTGTAAGAAGGGTCAGCAAAGAAGTCCTCACGGCCTAAAGATTTGAGGGAGTGAAGACCAATACAGCGGTGAGCTCGGGGGATGGAGGGGGGGTGGGAAGAGTGGGTGGAGACTGGTCCAAGAAGATCAAGAATTACGTAGGCAATGCATTTTCCTATCTTCCTGGACATAAGTCTCCACCACTCATTCACACTAGTGGGAGAGTACTAGCTGATAATCCCCCAAAGGGCGGTAGGAGAGCAAGAGCTCACGTGCTTAAGATAGAAGCCCATTAAGGATAGTTCTGTCAATGCGGAATGTCGCCTAGCATGAACATCCAGTGCATAGTGCTTAACTTAAGTATGCACTGAGCTCCAGTGGCAGCGTTGCATATATCTGCAATTGAACATTGCGATTTCCGCTAGGATGCCTCGATCCGCTTCTAGTAGAGTGAGCGTACACCTACCTTCTCTAATTTAACTTGAGCCATGGAATAGCAATGAGCGAAGGCATGCCACTAACCATGAAGAGATGCATCTAATATCGACAGGTTGACCCAGCCGGGTGTCGCTGAAAGAAACGAACAGTTGCTGAGTCTTCATGAACATCCTTGGTTCTATCTAAATAGAACCACAAGGCTCTCTTAACATCCAAGGAATGAAGAGCTCATTCCCTTCATTTTGGAAATTAGCTAATAAGCGGAAGTACCAGAGGTTGGTTTAGATGGAATTCTGACACAACCTTGGGAAGAAATTTAGGATGAGTACAGAGAACTACGCTTTTATGGAATACAGTATAATGGAGGGTCCGTGAACCAGGCATGTATCTCAGAGACCTCTATGGCTGAGGTAATGGCCACCAGGAAGGCAGTCTTCCAGGTAAGAAATTTTAGCTCACAGGTGGCTAAGGGTTCGAAGGCTTCCGAGTGAGCATGTCCAGCACCAGGTTAATGTCCCAGGCTGCAACTGGACGCTTAACAGGGGGTCTGGTATGGAGAATCCCCTTAAGAAATCTCTTCACCACAGGTAACTGAGCCAGAGTTAAGGAAGAAACCGGCTCATGGAACGCTGAGATGGCACTAAAGTGAACTTTAACTGTGGAGTACTGAAGACCTAAATTTGACAGGTCCAAAAGATACTCCAGAACCTTGCCAGGAGGATAGGAAAAGGGATTCCAAGAGGATTTTGCACCCCAGAGAGAAAAACGTTTCCATTTGAAGCGTGATGCTGGTGGCTGGCTTCCTGCAGCCAGAAGGATGTCTGAGACTCTATGAGAGACGTTGAACCGATTCACTTCTATCTCTTCAGAGCCAAGCATGAAGGTGAAGTGATTTCAGGTTGGATGGACCAACGAACCCTGAGTCAAAAGACTGATTTGCAAAGGAAGTGGTCTCGGAGAGGCTGCCAACATACTGTTGAGTAGAGGAAGCCATAGTTGCCGAGGCCAGGAAGGAGCAATGAGAATCATCTTGGTCCCCTGAGACTTGAACTTGAGGAGTACTTCTGGATTAGAGGAAGCGTGGAAAGGCGTAAGAAAGCGCTTTGTCCACCGCAGCCTGAACGCATCCTGACAGAAAATGCCAGGCCCTGGTTTCTGGAGCAGAAGAGAGGCAGTTTTTGTTGAGTGGGGATGCAAAAGGTCCAGGTCTGGAGTCCCCCACTCTTTGAACAGGGACCGAGCTATGGCTGGATCAGAGACCACTCTGGAGGGTCTGCCTCCTGCTGAGGTGGGATCTGCTAGGTCGCTTTGTATACCTGGCAGATAAACCGCTTGAATCAGAGACTTGTGCTCCAAGCACCACTCCCACACCTCATTGCTTCCTGCAAAGGGGTAAGAATGAGCACCGCTTGCTTGTTGATGTAATACATCACTGCTTTGTTGTCCATTTGAAGGAGAATGTTCTGTGACAAAGGACATCCTTCAGAGCTCGGATTGCATAGAGGACCGCCTCATCTCCAGGACATTATGTGGAGATGAGTTTTCAACTGAGTCCATACACCTTGAGTGTGGAGGGAGAGACAGTGAGCTCCCCATCCCATTAGCGATGCATCTGTGGTGATGGAGATCTGATGATCCGGGGGAGCAAAGGGGAATCCTTCCAGGAGATTGCTCTCTTGAGACCACCAGGTGAGAGACCTTCGAAGGGGCTCCGTCACCTTGATGGGATAAGACTGGGGGTGAGAGGTCGGGGACCACTGAGTGGAGAGCATCCATTGGGTGGTTCTCGTGTGCAGTCGGGCCAGGGGGACAGTGAAGACCGAGGACGCCATGAGACCCAACATGCGTTGCATCGAGAGAGCTGTAACCGATTGGTTCTCCCTGATGTAACGGGCCATTCGAAGGATGTCGAGTCTTCTGTCCTCTGGAAGGAAAGCCTTCGCTGAAGAGGTGTCTAGAAGCGTCCCTATGAAAAGGAGCCTCTGGGAGGGTTGCAGTTGAGATTTTTTCAAATTCAGCAGAACTCCCATGGACGTGAGAAGACGAGAAGTCATTTGCACGGCTTCTGAAGTCCTTTGGACGGAAGGGGCTTGCTAGAAGCCAATCGCCCAGGTAGGGAAACACTGGAGTCTGACTTTTCTGAGATGCGCACGAGAACTGCACAACACTTTGTAAAACTCATGGGCGCCGAGGATAGCCCAAAGGGCAGGACTCTGAACTGATAATGCTGACCCAAAGCTACAAACCTGAGGAACTTGTGGTGGGTCGGGTGGACGGGATATGCTGGTAAGCATCCTGCATATCCAGAGAGGCCAGCCAGTCGTGTGATGCAGCAAGGGTAACAGGGTACCTAGGGAAATCATCTTGAATTTCTCCTGGGGAGGAATTTGTTTAACTTTCTGAGGTCTAGAATGGGGGCGATCCCCAGATTTCTTTGGAACCAGAAAGTAATGGGAGTAGAACCCTGTGTTTCGTAGATGCGGGGCACCAGTTCTATTGCCCTGTTGTTCAGAAGGCCCTGGATCTCCGCGTGAGGAGGTCTGATTGAGAGGCCGACAACCTGGGTTGTCGCCTGGGAGGACAATCGGGGTTTCAAGAAATTGAGAGAATAACCTCGCGAATTATCCGAAGGACCCATTTGTCCGAGGTTATGGACTTCCACTGGTTGTAGAAGTACATCAGATGACCTCCCACTGAGGAGAAAGTTCCACCTGGGCAGAGTGGATGGAACTTGGGCCAACGACTATAAGGTAGCGCTGGGAGCTTTAGGTCCCTCGCTTTGCTGCGCTTCTTTGAGGTTGGGCAGGTTGGCTTTTATGGAAGCTTCCCTGCCTCTGCCTCTAAAAGGACTGACGACTATGAAACTGACGCCTGTTCACATGCCCTCGAGAGGGGCAGGAGGTCTGGCCAACTTAATGGCCGATCTAGTCTTCTGAGTGGCTCTAAGGCTTGCTCCACCTGAGGGCCAAAAAGAAAGGAGCCATCAAAAGGCAGCGCCATCACCTGCTGCTGAGCATCATTCGTGAAGCCAGAAGTACGCAGCCAGCAATGGCGCGATAGTAAAATCCGCGTGGCTGCTGAGCGAGAAGCAGTTTCGAAAGCGCTCATGGCGGCTTTGACTCTGTTGGTTATTGGACTCAATACTCTCTATTAACGGTCAGAAGAAGTCTTGACTTGGAATCCGAATCTGGAAGAGCTTCAACCATTCTTTTCATAGAGTGCCACAGGATATACTCATACTGAGAAAATAGCCTTGATAACTGGCAATACGATACTTAGAGTGGAGGCAGCAAAGACTCTCTTACCTAATGTATCAATCTTACTGAGACTCTTGTTAATAGGTCGAGCTGTAGTAGTTTGAGGAAGATGTCCATCTTGTCATTCTCTGCCAGACTACAATAGGATCCGCAGGCTTGGGATGCCAAAATGGGACGATCCTTGGGAGCTGAATACTTCTTATCAATGGATTTAGCCACTGAGGAATAAGAGCAGGGTTATTCCATACCATTTGAGACAGCGTCTAAGGAAGGCTGAATCGGAGGAGTCAAATCCGAGGGATCTCCGAGCATGAAGATACTGGAGTCTTAATATCTTCCCAGGATCGATGTCTGTAGTCTGAGAGAAAGAGGGATCCCAGGTTCTTCAACAGAGACTTAAAGGACAGGTCCTCGACCACAGGCTCTGTAGCAAAGAAAGATCCTGTTTCCTCCACTTCATCACCCAACCGAAGGTCTGGGTCAGGCTCAACATCATCTCCTGTTGGTCCAGAAAGGACTGTTTGGACAGGAAAGGAGTGAAAATTAGGAGAGGAGGAAATGGCAGAAAAACAAGGAGAGTCCCCAAGGGCTGCCGGCGCCAAGACGGCAAAACGGGCTGAAGACGGCACCGAGGAGGTGCACGGGCGCCAAGAGGCACGCTGCCCCGCGAACGCTTCGCAGTAGCGCCGCTGGCGGCCGACGCCGCGCATGGCACGGCCGACGGCACTGCAGAGACTTATTATTACTGAACGGGCGCCACCCGATCCAACGGCACCACTGGCGGCGCGCCTGCGAGACCACCGATGCCGCAACGGTGCACGCAAGCTCCGGACGGCCGAAAACGGCGCCGACAAGGCCACAGACCCTGCAGAAGGCGCCGGAAAAGCCCCTGGAACCTGGAAAGCAAGAGAAGGAAAAAAACCAGGAGATAAGGGCATCGGTGAGGCCCCCTGCGCCGCAGCCATGTGAGGGGGGGAAACACCTAAGCACGGAGTCGCTAGCACCGAAGAAGGCGCCGCGCGACTAGGGAAGGTCCAACCGCCCCTACCTGATCGCCGGAGGAGCCCGAGGGCTCGAGGTAACCGAGCCAGGCAGAAGAACCAACCTCCGAGCCCATCGCCCATAAGAGCGCCCACTGATGAAACTGCTCATCTGGAGCCCTACCTATAGGCGTGAGGGTCTCGATGTCATAGGACGACGATTATCGAAGTTGGCGATCAAGAAGGAGACCGTAACTAGCAACGAGTAACCGACTGTCGACGCCAAGAGATATCTCAGAGGGCTGATCTCTAGTGATGCCTTCTTTTGACCTGTGGGTCAAGAAGAGCTCGAGGTCAACGGCGCTAGAATGCGACTGCTTATTTTATGCGTCAAGCGGGGACCGCCTTATCTCTGGCATCGGACTGACCGTAGTCGGAACCCCCGCTGAGGAGAAGGAGGCTGACCGACTCCAGCCCGCTGACTGAACAGCTTTCATACGTAAGTCTCCCTACCGCTACCTGACCTGCTCATGGTCGGATCTACCCAGTAGGCCAAGACTTCTTCAAGTAAGTTAAATTTAAATATTAGAAAATTTTACGTAAAATAGAATAAAACTATGATACTACTATCGTGATAATGTTATAAAACAAACTGAAAACTATGCTTAGTTTGAAGTTTGACTCCGACAGAGCGAGCGACGTCGCTACTGAAGCGCACTCGACGGCGGAAAAAGGAATTGAGGGGGTTGGAGGGTCGTCGCTGAGATGGTTACTACCGAGCCGCTGCTTGTACGCCAGTGGTCCGCGGGCGCTCGCTCTCGCGCCGACCCTCCAGCAAAAGTTTGCTCCCGATGGGTCTTAGTGCCTCCGGCGCCAATCCGGCAAGACACCAAGCAAGGGCATCTTATGACGCCAATGAGGTGGCTTCCAGGCTTGAGGGGACAGCGATTCTGCATCAGGCGGACGGCATGGCTTCGCTTCTCCAGGTTGTCACCCCTGGCCCGCGAGGGGTGATGCGCCCCGCCTGGGACCTGCTCTTTCTCATCCAGAGCTAGGAGACTTTACAGGGCTCTTCCGCCCTCGCCCCCGGAGGCACCTCCTAGCTCTTCTCCCACTTAGGCTTTCTGAATAAGCCAGGGTCTTCTCCTTCTGTTTCTCACCAGCAGAAGGCTGGGTCTTGTTCCTCAGGGTATGGCCTTCCTCCTGGGGAAGAGGAGCTTGGTATCACTCAGGGTGAATGAATGGTGAAGATTGACAAGGAAGATAGGAAAATTATTGCATCTACCGTAATTCTGATCTCTCTTGTATCTTCACCATTCATTACTTACGCCCGCCCCACCATCCCTCAGTGGCCTTCCTGTGGCTTCTCCACTTCGCCTCCTTCTCTCTCTCGCATTATATATAAAATATAGGGAAATTGCTTCATTTTCCAAAAAAAAAAAAAAAAAAAAAAAAATCTTCGGGGGTTTAAATCCAGAAAATTATTTACTCTAAGATTCATGGGCCATCTCTAGATTGCATTGGCGATCAGACTGCACAACTATCTCTTTGTTATTCTTATGGCAAGATACCTCTGGGGTTGTTTGGCCTGGCTCAGGCTATTCAGTTTTGATCCTGCAACCCTGGTGTTCAGGTAGTTGCCCTGAAATCTAATCCTCCTCTATTCTTGCTCTTGCAGAGCAGAGAACCAGTATGTCTGTTCCTTTCTCTCTCTAAAAAAAAAAAAAAAAATGCTGAGGGAACTCCCTCCCGACTGCTATAGGCATCTTGGTATCTGGGTCATGCATCTAGTTAAAAAAATTTTTTTTCTATCTGTAAAAAAAAAAAGGAATAGGAGAAATCAAACAAGAAGGCAAATGAGAAGGTAGGCTATCCTTCGCTGTTTTGCTATGGTTTCTCCCTTTAAGTGTCCTCCTGACAATTTTTACAGTAGAGCTCTGCTGATTTATTGGAATCTTAGCCAGCCTAAGTTTTACGGCCTTAGTAGTAGCCAGTCAGTCTGAGTCCCATTTCTATCTTGAACGCCTGAAAGGCTTACATTTTCCATTTCTAAACCCCTGAGCAGCACGTCTGTTCATGTGCCCCCGGAGAGGGGCAGTGGAGGTCCGGCCAACTTAATGGCTGATCTAGTCTTCTGGAGTGGCCTCAAGGCTTGCTCCACCTGAGGGCCAAAAAGAAAGGAGCCATCAAAGGCAGCGCCATCACCTGCTGCTGAGCATCATTCGTGAAGCCAGAAGTACGCGAGCCAGATCGGCCATTGCTGGCCAGATCTGCCTGCCCCTCTCCTCGGGCATGTGAACAGACGCCGTTTCATAGTCGCCAGTCCTTCGAGGCAGAGGCAGGGGAAGCTTCCATAAAAGCCAACCTGCCCAACCCTCAAAAGAAGATGTAGCAGAAGCTTAGGGACCTAAAGCTCCCAGCGCCACCTTATGAGTCGCTGGCTCAAGTTCCATCCACTCTGCCCGAGGTGGAACTTCTCCTCCGTGGAGGTCATCTGATGTACTTCTACAACCAGTGGAAGTCCATAACCTCAGATACAATGGGTCCTCTGGATAATTCACGAGGGTTATTCTCTCAATTTTGAAACCTCGAATTGTCCTCCCATACGACAACCCAGGTTGTTGGCCTCTCAGTCAGACCTCCTCACCGCGGAGATCCAGGGCCTTCTGAACAACAGGGCAATAGAACTGGTGCCCCCGCATCTGCGAAACACAGGGTTCTACTCCCATTACTTTCTGGTTCCAAAGAAATCTGGGGATGCCCCATTCTAGACCTCAGAAAGTTAAACAAATTCTCCCCAGGGAGAAATTCAAGATGATTTCCTAGGTACCCTGTTACCCTTGTTGCATCAGCACGACTGGCTGGCCTCTGGATATGCAGGATGCTTGCCAGCATATCCTCGCCCACCGACCCACCGCAAATTCCTCAGGTTTGTAGCTTTGGGTCAGCATTATCAGTTCAGAGTCCTGCCTTTGGCTATCCTCGCTGAAGTTTACAAAGTGTTGTGCAGTTCTCGGGCGCATCTCAGGAAAGTCGGACTCCGAGTGTTTCCCACCTGGACGATTGACAAACGCCATGCCAGTCCGAGACGGAGAAATGCCGCCACAGTAACACTAACGGATAGGGACGGCCTGCCTTCAAACACGCTTAGCTCTCGACCCGGACATAACGCCAAATCAACAAGAAAACAGTAGGAAAACACACCCGCACCGCTTTAGAAAGAAAAAGAACGGGTCTTACCGATCAAGGCCAGTGTGTGGGAAAGAGGAGTCGCTGACGCAGTGGAGAATGGACGCTCTGAAACAGGTGCTGCCTCGACGGCGGGAGAAACAGAACTGAGTTGGAGGAGGAGTCGGTCACATTAACGGCCGCCCGCGATGACGATGACGCCGCCTCGAGGGCAGGGCCGTTAGGCAACTTTTAAAAAAAAAAAAAAAAGCTCCCGTGACAGGTGCGCGCCTCCGGCTTACACCCAGTAAGTAATGAATGGTGAAGATTGACAAGGGAAGATCTCCCTTTGGTACTGTTGTGCATTTCTTACTCTCCACCATAGGTCCTCATCAGAATCTGGGCTCCCATACACATTCTCCAAGGCCTCAAGATAGGCCTGTGCAGTCACTTCAGGGTTACTGGCTCGTTTAGCACAGATGGTAGCCAGGGCAGGACCTCGGAGGCTCTCACTAATCCTCTTTCACTTTTCAGCTTCCGAGCATTGCCATTCTAGCACTTGGGGAGCAACATAGTCTATCCAGGTCTCCCAGTCATCCTCCCCTTGGGGGGTGGGGAGGGTGCCAGAGAAGATCCTCAACCTTCGGTAAGAGTCGTGACTAATGGCAGGTGCAGAAATAGGAGTCTGCATTGTTCAGCCACCATTACGGTACTGGAGCGGAGAGGGTGTTGGGGAGAACACCTCCAGGTGGCAAGAATAGTTTCTTCAAGTCCTCCACAGTTTTCCTTCCCCAGCAACCATTTAGCAAATTTCTCCTCAAAAGTTTCAGATAGTGGTGGGGGCTCATTCCTCCCCGGTCTTTACTGTCCTTAGTTATCACTCTCCAAGCAGTGAGGCTCCCTCTG
This sequence comes from Neoceratodus forsteri, assembly GCA_016271365.2. Taxonomy (NCBI): domain Eukaryota; kingdom Metazoa; phylum Chordata; order Ceratodontiformes; family Ceratodontidae; genus Neoceratodus; species Neoceratodus forsteri. Next base: position 430,490,796 of record CM028138.1, read on the forward strand.
GGGGTAATGGTCTGTGGCACTTTGGAGCTATCTATGGGATCCTTAAACTCTACTAGGGCCAGGAAAGTGTGGGTGAGCAGATCAGCATGCCAACCCACCACCACAGGGTTTGTAAACCTTCCACCTTGGAAAGTACTCCTGTACAGTGTCCGTATTGATACCCAGGGGATGTCCGGATAAGCATAACATTTTGGGGTCGATCTCTCCCCAGTACACCACTCCACCAGCCGGTGCACAGCCACTTCTGTCGGGTACCCATTTTTTTTTTCTTAACAGTGGTTTGTAAATATGGCCACTAGAGGACACACAATCCCAGCGGTGAGCCTCCAAGATGTAACCCCTAGATGGCGTATCCCAGGGGCTACTCCTGCCTGATTTGCCACTAACAGGTTGAGGGCCTGGATCCGATGGCGGTGCCTTCCACCCAGAGGTCAGGGTTTGCAATAGTTAAACTAACTTGGTCACAGCCCTCTGGGACACTGCAACCCCTTTCTTCCCACTAGTGGCCCACACAGTATATCAGAATTACCTTCACAGTATACACTTACCCCCAGGACTGGTTCAGGCACTGGGACCCCTGTAAAATAAGAAGATACAGTGCAACAATCTCAGTGTACAATACTTTAACATAGACAAATACATCAGGCAGTATAACTTTGCTGAAACAAGCAGCTCTGATTTATTTAGGGGATATAACAAGGACAGGGGGAAATCAGGTTAATTAGCTTATCACTTTACTCATCTATTTATGGCTCTGTGCATAGGCCTATCCCTACCAGTTACTGTCCCTGGGTACCCAAGCCCTAGTGGCTAGTCCAAACCGTGGCAGCTGGTAGGGGCCCTTTCACACAGAGAAAAGAAAATTAGTTAAACAGTCAGCGGTACAGTAATTCCATTTGGATTCAATGTGGCAATTCAACAGGGAGCGACCCTGAATTAGTACTCACGACCTCCAAACAAAATAGGGTCCTTCAACATCAGCAGGACTACTCTTGAGCTCCACGAGACTCCTCACACATTTATATGACAAACTGCAACAGGCAAAAGTCCTTTAATGGCAGCAGGATTCACTTGAGCTACACAAGCCTCTTCACACATTTATATGGTAAACAGTAACAGGCAAAAGTCCTTTAATGGCAGCAGGATTCACTTTAGCTACACAAGCCTCCTCACACATTTATATGGTAAACAGTCACAGGCAAAAGTTCATTAATGGCAGCAGGATTCACTTGAGCTACACAAGCCTCCTCACACATTTATATGGTAAAAAGAAAGTACTATACCAGGCAGGCTGCTTCTCTATCCCGATCGCAATTACTGCACAATACCCGGGAGAACACACAGCAGATTCAGTTCCTGACAGACCGAGCGCAATTCAGCAATTTCTCCAGTCTTCTACAGGGTGAGCCTGGTTTCTACTCTTCAGATATCCTTTGATTCTCTTCACAGGACTGGATTCAGTCCTAATAAGCAGTTACATAAGCTGCAGACCGGAACTCAGGGCCTTACACACGTTTCCCGACTAAAACTGCACACCGAAAAAGCACAGGGCTCCTTCCCTCTTCACTGCCAGAGCTCAACTGAAACTCCAGCAGACAAAACCGGGCACTTCCTTTGAGTTCCTCCCAGTTCTTGGCTGGATTGGCTGTCACTCACAATAGACTGCCCCTGTTGGTCCAAAAAGGCGCCGAAGTCCAAACTACATCTCCCAGAGTCACTGCCCATACAATCCTCTTGTGGCTGGCTCAGATTACGAGTCCAAGTTCTGATTCGTCCAAGGCACCATTTTAGAGCTACCTTAACCCACACTGATTGGTCCAGTTCAGCAGTTCAAACTAGAATGGGGAATTAGGCAAACACAGTTCTGACTGCAAAGAAAGCAGGTTAGACAAACTGTATTTTCATTATTACTCTAAATGATTTCTGGCAAACAGTTACATCTTTCAGATAGGTTCCCTTTGCACTCCTAGTGACTGCAAAAATGAAGTGAATTGGCAGCAGCTCAAGTGGTACTCAAGCAGAGAAGCACACAGTCCCCCCATACAAACTAATTATGTCTGCAAGCAGACAGCTCTTAAAGAGACAGTACCAGAGGCTCTAAAACACTCACTGATAAATGGCTTAAACGCCAAACACCATTCAGGCTTGCAGCATTCAAGCAAGCTCCTGGAAGTCTTTTGGGAACCCCCATTTGCAGGGGGGGTACATACACAGTGAGGATCCTGTTCTTCCCTACTTGTTTATGCAGTACATTGTTGTGGTGTTGCCTGTTCTGATAAGGACAGTCTGACCCTGTAGCTGAGAAGAGAAAGACTGCATTACTAGCAGTACTGCTCTGAGCTCCAGGAGTTTTGTGTGTTCTGGTGACACCGTGAGGTCCTGTAAGTGGGCACCCCACCCCAGGAGTGAGGCATCCATAGTAAGAATACTTGCTGGTAGTTGCTGAAGGAAGGGAATGCCCTCACTGAGGTTGCTTTCTTCCTTCCACCACTGTAATGATTCCATTAGTGCTTTTGTCACTGGCAGTAGCTTTGAAAGTGGATCCCTTCTTTGGGGCCAGTTGCCCCTTAAGCAGTACTGGATATCTTTCATTTGGAACCTTGTCTGTGGAACAACAGCTGTGAATTTAGCCATGTGTCCTAGTAACTGTAGGAAGCCTCTTGCAGGTCTTGGCTGTCCTGCTATGAAAGACTGCTGTACTATCAAAGCTGTAATTCTGGCCTGCAAGAGGAAAGCTTTCTCCTGCAGGATGTTTAGCTCTGTTCCTATGAAGTCCAGTACTTGAACAGGCTCTAGCTCTGACTTCTACAGATTTATCAAGAATCCCAGTTCTCCAAAGTGCTTTTTACTAACTGAACTGAGCACCTTGCTGCTTGCTCTGTTTTCGCCCAGACTAACCAGTCATCCAGGTAGAGGAAAATCATCACACCTTGTTTTCTCAGATGTGCTGTCACCATAGCCAGGCAGTTTGTGAAAACACTTGGAGCTGAAATGAGACCAAATGGGAGAGCTGTGAACTGGTATTGTCAGTTCCCCAACTTGAATCTAAGGTACTTTCTGTGAGACTATCTGACTGGGATATGCAAATAAGCATATTTCATATCCAGCCAATGACCTTTCTGCAAAAATGGTATCACTGTCCTTGGTGTGACCATCTTGAATTTTTTTTTCAAATGCTTGTTCAGAAACATGAAGTCTAAAATGGGCCATGCCCATTACTCCCTATGTTTCTCGTGGGTCAGGGATTATCTTGAGAATAGGCCCCTGCCCAGTGGGAGGCAATGACTTTTTCTGTAGCTTTTGACGTTAACAGTTTTTTTGTTGTTGTTTTTTTTACTTCCAGTTCTAACACATTTTTTTCTGTGGGAGAATGATCTGGAAAACCTCTGAGTTTCTGCAGGTCTGGAAAGTGTTTTAACTGCAGACACAACTTTGACCAACTACTTATGGTATCCACTTGTCTGTAGTAACATTTACCCATTCCTGGAAGTAGTGTACCAGTCTCCTTCACACTGGCTATGGTTGGGTGTCTTGAGCTAAATTGTCAAGTGTTTTGTTTTGGCTGGGGCTTAGGCACTGGAGCTGCATCATTCCGCCTGGAAGCCCTTTTTCCCTACTGACCTGTAGGAGGTAGAGGCATTTTCCTTCTCATTGTTACTTTTGAAAAGTGTTTTTATATTTATCCATTTTTTATGTTGGCTCGCGCTTGCGCGCCAGCCAACATATTGCAGTAGTAGCAGATTTGGAGGTGCGGTCACTGTGGGCGAATGCAAGGCACGCATCAGTAGGTGCGTCCCTCATTCCCCAATAAGGCAGCATGCAGGCACCACACCAGCAACACGTAATGTGGCAAGCACATCTAAGAAAAGGTCCGCTGCAATGAGAGCCAAATTCGTCACACAGCGGCACCTCCCAACGTGCCTTTCCTGGTGAAGCATTCTAGTAAACATGGCAGCAGTGACTACCTGCCCAATCCCCCTGTCGGCATGCCCCGTTCCAGTTCAAGTGCCAATGGAGAGCCCTCCCCATCGGTATAATGCCCCCATTTGTTTTGTGTCGGGGTGCCCCAGTCCCTGGCACTAGCCCCCTTGATATATGCCGCCAGGATGCCCAATCCCCGTCGGCTATCCTCCCAAACACTCAGGTAGCAAGCTGGGAGCCCACCCCTGCATGCCAATTGCCCCAGTAAAAAAAAACTGTCCCACAATGGTTTTGGTTTTTTTTTAACCTGTAAAAGAAGAAAACGGTCCCTTGCTGTCTGTCCTGCTCCCTCCCCCAACCCGCGCCCACCCTCTGCGCACCCTGCCTCCCCACACCCCCCTCACCCCTTACTTATCTCTAGAGTCTGGTGCGATGATCTTTGGTGGACGGAACACGTCTACACTCTTCAAAGCTGACCGCGAACTGAAGAAATGCTGGTAAGCTGTATAATGACATAAATAGGGTTTTTTCAACATTGGTGCATATCTCAGGCATTTTTTTGAAATTTTTGCACCAAATTTTTAACATGGAGTTATCGGGACCCGTCCTCATGAATTCAGTCACTGTCATGGAGTTATTCGGTCCCGAAAGGTGATTTTGCGGTCACTGCGTGGAATCACATTTCAGGACCAATTAATGAAATGACAGTGCCTTTGTTCATGAGGTGGGCTCTCAAAAAGCTTATCTTGCAAATCTGGTGAATAAAATCAAAACAATGACTGTTTTACGAGCTTGCATTGTGCAGTTTCCACGCATGCTCGTAACTCTGTGGAATTGTACTATTTTCACTCCAGATTTTCAACATTGGCATTTTTCCACACCTCCTTATGAACAGTACAGCTGTCATTTTACATATCCTGGCCGAAATGTGTTTTCACACTTCTGGCTCAGAATAGCACGGTCGTTGTGCAAAATCAGTTTTCGGGACAGTTTGAGAAAATTACAGTGACACTGTTGATGAGCAGAGGTCCTAAAATGAATATGTTGAAAATTTGGTGATGAAAGTCCATAAAATGACTGTGTTACAAGCATGTGTTGCGCAATTTCCAGTACCCTTGTAACCTCGCAAATTTGCAATACTTTCATGCCAGATTTTCAACACTGGCATTTTTTCACACCTCCTTATGAACAGTACAGCTGTCATTTTTCATATCCTGCACAAAATGTGTTTTTGCACCTGTGGTGCAAAAGAAAAAATTACTCACCTTAGTAACTGTGTTTCTTCTAGTGGAGTCTTGCTGTATTCTGACATTAGCCCCAGCACTTGAACTGCTCCGGAGAGGAAAGAGTTAACTCTATGCCAGAGCATAGAACATTGAGCTCGAGCTCGGTTCAGACCTCTGTCTGCTGCACTTTGAAGTGTAACCATCAGATTCTTATGAGCTAGTACTAACTAACTACACCTGCTAAGAGGAAATTGTAAAATCTACTAGCCAAAAGGCAACCAAATATTTTGGGTCCCCAAAAGACTCAAGTCGAGAACTCCAAAACAAAAACTAGGTAGTGAACAAAACATAACTATAGAAAAATATATAACCTAATCCACTCCCCCTCTCCATATAGGGAAGAGTGCCAAGTGCACCCCTGAGGTGCAACACTGCACCTGCCAGCCCACTTCCTAAAAACCCGGTTCTGAGAGGGGAGGCAGGAAGGGAGGTCAGAATACAGCAAGACTCCATTAGAAAAAACACAATTACTAAGGTGAGTAATTTTTTCTTCAAACAACATGAAGTCTTGCTGTATTCTGACATTATGCAGACTACCAAGCAGTACCTCCATGGAGGAGGGTACCAAACCTATTTTGGAAATAGGCTCTGCAGTACTGCTGTACCAAACCTAGCATCGATCCTAGCCTGGATATCCAGAGAGTAATGCTTGGTGAATGTATGGACTGTTTTCCAGGTGGCTGCTTTGCATATCTCTAGTAAGGGTATATCTCTGGCAGCAGCCAGAGAAGCAGCTGTACCTCTAGTCGAATGAGTCCTCTGGCCTGAGGGGGGTATTTTGCCTAGCTTTTCACAGCAGAATTGTATACAAGAGACAATCCACCTGGCAGTAGTTCTCTTAACAGCAGGTTTACCCTTTCCCACTTCACCATAACAGAGAAACAACTGAGGACAGTCAAACCTAAGTGCCTTAGTACACTCAATGTAGTAGCTAAATGCCCTAACATCCAATCTGTGTAATCTTCTTCTCTCCCCTGAAGAAGAATGATCAGTGAAGAACACAGGAAGAGACATGGACTGGTTCAGATGAAAATCTGAAACCACTTTGGGTAGGAACCTCCTGTTGGTTCTAAGGATCACCTGATCTCTATGGAATGAATTAAATTAGGCTCCACTGACAGAGCGTGTAATTCACTGATACACCTGGCAGAGGTAATAGCTACTGGGAACATAGTTTTCCAAGTCAAGTACTTAAGTTCTGCTGAGGCCAAGGGCTCAAAGGGTGGTTGCATAAGCTAAGCAATGCAAACATTAAGATCCCAAACAGGAGTAGGATCCTTAAAAGAAGGATTGGTATGGAGCAATCCTTAAAAGAATTTACAGAAAACAGGATGAGGTGCCAGTGAGGAAACCTTCCCCACTGACAGGAATGCAGAAACAGCTGACAAGTGTACTTTCAGGGTAGCTGGTCTAAGGCCTAGGCCATTAAGATGAACCATATAATCCAGAACTGTAGCAAAGTCAGCACAATTTGGGGATATGTGCTTATTGGAACACCAAATGCTAAATCTTTTCCATTTGGAGTTATAAGTTTTTCTGGTGGCAGGTTTTCGAGAGGCTTTGAGAATGTCCAGAACCCCTGAGACAAATGCAGGCTTGCATATTCTAGCTCTTCAAGAGCCATGCCTTGAGATTGAGAGACCGAAGGTTGGGGTACCAAATCCTCCCCTGAGAGAAGGTTAACAGATTGTGATTCTTGGGAAGAGACAGGGGAAGATGGACTGCTAGGGACAGCAAGAGAGGATACCAAGGCTGCCTGGCCCAGTCTGGAGCAATCGGGATCACTTTGCAAGACTGTGACCTTATCTTGACCAGAACCTTGAATAATAGAGGAAAGGGGGGGAAAGGCATACAGAAATTTCCCCTCCCAATACAGAAGTAGAGCACCCAGGGGGACTGAGCCCAAGACTGGGGGTCTGCAACAAAAGACAGGAAGTTGGTGATTGTCAGGGGCTGCAAAGAGATCTATCTCTGGAGTGCACCACCTTGAAAAAAATCACCTTTAACACTAGGGGATCCAGGGACCATTTGTGATGGCCCTGAGAAATCCTGTTCAATGCATCTCCTAGCACATTGTCCTTCCCTGGAAGGTGGACTGCTACCAGAGGTATCTGTAGGGTATAAGCCAGGGACCATAATTTCATGGCTTCCATGCACAAGGCCGTAGACCGAGTGCCTCCACGCTTGTTGCTATACCACATGGTGGTGGTGTTGTCTGTCCTGACCTGAACCACTTTGTTCTGTACTGAGTCCGAGAAAGCTTGTAGAGCCAGGTACACTGCCCTGAGCTCCAGAAGACTGATGTGAAGTAGAGACTCCTGAGGGGACCACACTCCCTGTGCTGTGAGGACTCCCAAGTGAGCTCCCCACTCCAGGAGAGAAGCATCCGTGGTTAGAACCACAGAATGAGACTGAGTGATGAATGGGACTCCTTGTCTGAGGTTGTCCTGATCCAACCACCATTGGAGAGAGCCTGGATCAGAGTCCGAGTCACTGGAATTAGTTTGGTTAGAGGATCTTTTATCCGAGACCAAAAAGCCTTCAATTGGAACAAGATGTCCCTCATCTGAAATCTGGCCCCTTGTAGCACTGCAGTAGAAGCTGCCATGAGGCCCAGGAGTTGAAGAAAATGCCTTGCTGGCCAAGACACCAGGAGGCGAAAGGAAGAAGCCAGGTCGGTAAGGGCCTTTGCCCTTGCCAGAGGGAGAAAGGCTCTTGCTTTGACAGTATCCAACTCTACCCCTATGAAGGTCAAGAGTTGCACTGGTTCGAGAACTGACTTTGGAAGACTGAGGAGGAATCCTAGAGAAGTGAGCAATTGCTGAGTCACTTGCAGGTTTGACTTGACTTGGTCTGGAGACTGCCCCACAATGAGTCAGTCATCCAGGTATGGAAATATGGAAATGTTTTGTCTGCTTAGAAAGGCCACTACTACTGCTAGGTATTTTGTGAACACCCTGGGTGCTGATGTTAGGCCGAAGGACATTGCTCTGAACTGATAATGGCCTGAAGGCAGTTAGAACCAGAGGTACTTTTTGTGGAAGCACCTGATGGGAATGTGAAAATAGGCATTCTTGAGGTCCAGGGAGGCTAGCCAATCCCCTGGCCTTAGGCAGGGAAGAATTATTCCCACAGTAACCATTTTGAATTTTGGCTTTACTAGGCGCTTGTTTAAGTATCTTAGATCTAGGATGGGCCGCCACTCCCCTGTCGTTTTTGGGGTAAAGAAGCATCTGGAGTACAGACCTTTGCCCCTGTGTGTAGTAAGAACTCTCTCCATGGCTCTGAAAGCCAGCAGAGAGGAAACCTCTGCCTCTAGGGCAATGGCTTCGGAGATGTTTGCAGGTGGAAAAGACCTAACCCTCAGCTTTGGAAATTTTTGAAGCTGAGGGCCAGTCCCTGACTTACTACCTCCAGGACCCACTTGTCTGACATAACAGACTTCCAGACCTGGAAGTAGAAAGCCAGCCTGCCTCCTACTGAAAAGGGGGAGTCGACCCGGGCTGACACATCAGGGTATCTGCTTGGCAGGAGCCTTGGACTGAGAGGAGGATGCAGCCCTACCCATCCCCTTTCTGCCTCTCCCTCTGAAGAACCCCCTCTGAGGAAAAGGAGAGGAGGCCTGTGCCTGGTAAAAAGGCTTGTAAAAAGGCCTGCCCCTGCCCCTAGATTGCTGCTTTTGAGGAGTTGCCTGCCTTTCCTTGGCCTCTGCACTCCTGTAAGTGGTCCTGTATTCATCCATTTTATTCACATAATTCTCTGTCTGCTCCCCAAACAAAGAATTATCCACCACAGGGAAATCCATGGCCTTAGCCTGGGTGTCCTATGAGAGGCTAGTACATCTGAGCCAAGCCAATCTCTGAAGAGACACAGATGTAGCCATGACTCATGATGATACATCATTAGAGTCTACAGCAGCATGAAACTGGATCTTGGATGCCTCTATCCCATCAGCAGCCACCTACTCCAGCTCCTTGGCCAGCTGGGGGGAAGCCTGTTTAGCCAGTTCCAGAACAGTATCCCATCTGGACTTCTGGTATCTAGCTGTGTAGGCCATGTAGTTAACCTGTCTGCGTCTCAAGGAGGATGCCATGTACTGTTTTTTAGCCATGGCATCCAGCTTCCTGGAGTCTTTATCTGGGGTGTGTGAAGCCAAGGATATGTTAGCCTTATCACAGGCTACAGCCTGCACAACCCCAACATGGCTGCATTGCTGGTACAAGAACTCTGTACCTGAGCCTGACAGCTTGTACCTCTTGTCCATTCGTCTGTCCACAGGAGGTAAAGAATTTGGTGTTTTAAGCAGTCTTTGTGTCTGTTTTCCCAGGGATTTATGGAGGGGAATAGACAATCTTTTTGACTCTGGGATGTCCATCATTTCCACAAAGTCAGGCTCCTCTTGCTCCTCAGCAGCTTCAACCAGAGGGAGCTGGAGGGTTTCTGCCACCTTTTTGTAAAACAAAAAGTGTGAAGGGGACTCAGAAAGACTAGGAGGAGAAACACTAGAAGGCCTGTCTGGGGAGATGTCCGGTTCTATAGGCTCATCCAGACCTTCAATACCATCATCATCATCATCATCTTCAAAGTCTTCATCCCCCTCCAAATCCGGTTCATAATACTCTTCTGGGGAATAATTTGGAACCGGAGGAACCAATCGAACCAAGCACCTACTGAGAGGCGGTGGATCAGTCGGAACCAGACGGAGCGATTCAACAATACTAATCGCCCAGGCAATTTCTTCGGCAGTTGGACGATGCAGTTCTGGATCCGAACCGACTGATTTCTCCTTTCTCTTTCTCTTAGCCGGAACCAACTCCTCAGGATCGGCTCTCCTTTTGCCCAAGGAAGTATTGCCCAGGTCAGTGGGCACTCCCTCAGGTTTGGTTGGAACTGAACCGGACTGGCCATCTGGGTCAGTGGACTTCTTGGCCTCCTTTTCATTAAGCCTGCCCAATCTTTTATCTTAGGTGGCCTTAGGAACATTTTTACAAATTTGTCAGTCTGAATCAAGGTGGTCAAAACCCAGACAGTAAACACAGGTGGTGTGGGGATCAGCCTTAGCAAAGGCCTCCCCACACTCACTGCAGTTTTGAAACCCAGTAAAATAAGAAAATACCGGTTTAAAATCAATGTTTTTTTACTGTACTGAACCAAAAGCGATGAAGAGATCTCCGGAGCAACTGTTCAGTTAGGCAGAGTAAAGAATCTGACGGCTACACTTCAAAGTGCAGTAGACAGAGGTTTGAACCGAGCTCTAGCTCAACGTTCTATGCTCTGACATAGAATTAACTCTTTCCTCTCTGGAGCAGTTCAAGTGCTGGGGCTAACTGCATAATGCTAGAATACAGCAAGACTTCATGTGGTTTGAATGGCGTGGTCGGTGTGGGAAATCAACTTTTGGGACAGATCAGCAAAATCACAGTGCTACTGTTCATGAAGGGAGGTCCCAAAATGCCTATGTTGAAAATGTGTCTCTTCAGGGTGAGGGTGAGGTTGGCGTCAGTTCAGTACTTCACTGCCATTCCTATTATGCATCTCTAACTCCTGTACCACCAATGCCAATGCCAGCAAGACAACATTCGCAATTGACAAATGCTTGTTTCATATAGGCATCTGTTTTGTCACCAAATAATGAATCTCCCTTAAAGGAGAAATCTATGGCCTTGTTTTGAGTATCCTAGGAAAAGATGGTAGTCCTTAGTCATAAAAACCTCTTAATGGCTGTACGTGAGCCAAAACTCTGGCAGCAATGTCATTAGTGTCCACCACAGTGTGGAAATTATATTCTGTGGCATCCAGGGCAGATCTTGTTCTGGCTATCAGGTCTTGCACCAAAGGAAAAACATACTTACCATAGCAATATTATTTCTTCCAGAGGATCTCCTAGTAGGATTAGACAACTAGCAGTCAGTCCAGAGCTTCTGAATGCCCCCGAAACTTTGATTTAGAATGTATGCAAATTAGGGAATTTGGAATACATCATTCAAAACCTATGCCTCTAGGCGGCATCTAACTGCTAGATTCTTTTTTGTAGGTGAAAACGCCAGACTATTAAAGGAAAACTCTCATTATCTGAACTGTCCTACCCCGAAAGCTTTAGCCCCTGATTAAGCTTTTTGCACATTAAAGACACTTTTTTTAGCATGATTACTTACAGAATTTAACTTTTAAAGGGTCTGCACTTCCCAAATATGGTGGAAGGTACGCGGCTCCATTTCAGCTGAAGTTGCAGTGCCGCACCGCTAGCCCGAAAACAGATGGACTCATTCAAGTGAAACTCAGTTACCACCTTTGGAAGGAACTTCCTATTGGTCCTAAGGACTATTTTTGTCCTTATGGAAGATAATGTAATTAGGATCAGTGCAAAGAGTTTGGATTTCGCACACTCTAGTTGCTGAAGTGATTGCCACCAGGAAACAGTTTTCCATGTGACACTGTTCCAAGCACCCAACAAGTTGAGTACTACTACTCAAGAGGAGCCCCAAGAGGAGGGAGAGTGGACTAAAGGGCGGGGTGAGGGGCAGACTTGATGGGCCAGAGGGTCCTTTTCTGCCATAAATTTCTATGATTCTATACTAGTAATTCTGTCCCACCCCAGCACTCCACCCTTCTATTTCAAGAAAGTCACCCTTAATGAAACCAAAAAATACCTACAAAGGGTTCTTGGCAAGTCCAGATTTTGTAGTGACTCTCCTGACCTCAAACTCCTAAACCTTACCCTAGATGTTGTCCTGAAACCCTAGTCTAGTGTTCTAAACTCCTAAACCTATCACTCACCCATAGTCAGTTCCCCCAAATTTGGAAAGTGGCAATTGTAACATCAGTTTATAAAAGTGGTGACCAGTCGTTGTACTCTATCGCCCAATATCCATCTCCCCCTCCCCAAAGCAACTAGAACGCATTGTCTCCAACCAATTGTTTGAGTACCTGGATAAATACGACATCCAATGTCCACAGCAGTATGGCTTTCAAAAAGCTCATAGCACTACTACTGCTCTACTTGAGCATACGGACTTTCTCAACAAGGCTCTTGACTGGGGTCACTTAGTGGGGTTAATATATTTCGACCTCACTAAGGCCTTCGATACTGTAAATCACACCCTACTATTGAATTCACTCCCTGCCCTTGGTCTCTCCAGTGGGGTAACAGAATGGTTCAAGAGCTATCTTGAAGGTTGTATGCAACAAGTCAAAATCTGTGATGCTGTCTCTGACAATCATCCTGTGTGCTCTGGGGTCCCTCAAGGGTCCATCCTTGGACCCCTACTATTCAGTCTTTTTCATAAACCTCCCTCGAGCATGCACCAGCAACATGGTACTCTATGTGGACAATGCCGTCTTCTCCTCAAGCTAGTCTGAGCCCTTCCCCCTCACGAGAGACCTACACACTAACTTCAAACTGGTTGAAGTCTGGTTCGCTCAGCTCAAATTACTTATGAACTACAAGAAAACCAAGGTTATGCTCTTTACTAGCCCACATAACAGACATAAAACAGCCCACCTAACAACACTGAATAACCAAAGTCTGCCTCTTGAACAGGTCCATGAATTTAAATATCTTGGAATAACCTTAGATAGCTCACTATCTTACATCACATGTCAACCTTATCGCTAAGATGATAAACTCTAGGATCAGGATTCTGTATTGGCACAAACACTGCTTATCCCCTGAAGCCATCCGACTAGCAGTAACTAGCTCAGTCCTTTCCACAGTTGACTATGGTCTGGTCATATATGGAGCTGCTGCTGATACCACCCTCAAGAGAATCACTATGGCACTTAATAAATCCTGCTGACTGGTCTCTGGGACCCACCAGCACACTCACACGAGCGACCTATGTGAACAGACCAACTGGTTGCACTTTAAGGGCAGGGTTACCTACCAAATCTACCGTATGGTAAAAAAAATCAGCCTGGGCCTAACACCTCCAGTCATTCAGCCTCTTCTTGTGTCAACTCCCAACCCTCGTAGTACTCATAGTGCATCCAAACTATCCTACCTTGTCCACTTCTTCCATACCACTCAGGCTCAGCATACATTCATGTTCAGGGCCCTGACCTGGCTTAGTGGCCTCCCCTCTGACATCAATGCCATATCAAAGCTTGGCCCTTTTAAGATTAAACTCTGCCAACACATTACAGCACTCGGCAGCTGTGACTGCCCTCCCTAAGCTACCTTTGCAAAAGGCCCTTATTTACCTCCATCCTCTACAACCTTCTATTCCACACACAAACACACACACACACACACACACACTACCTAACTATCCTATTCTCACCTCTCTCGTTTGGTTGCGTTAAACTCCCACTAACTCCCTTTCCCATGCCTCTTCCCCCTCCACTTCACCTCTCCCCAACCTTGTCTCTCTCTCTCTCTCTCTGAATTTACTGTTTGTCGTCCCTAACCCCTTCCCCCCACACCCTACACCTGTCCCCCCTCTGTCTGCCTCCCCTCTCCACCCTTTCCAACATTCTTCCATCTAAACTATCCTTCCCCCTTGAGTTGTACCTTACATGATACCCTTCTTCCCCTCTCACCCTACACCTATCCCCCTCTGTCCTCCTCCACTCATCACCCTTTCTGATATTCTTCCTATTCTCCCCCTATTCTTTTCTAACTATTCTCTTAACTTTTCTCCCCCCTTTACAAGTTAATTTGACAAAGTCAGTTACTGACTGCTATCTTACCTGTTTGGGACATCATTGAGGTGTGCCTTACATAATACCATTCTTTGTAATGATATTATGATGTTATAGTTCTTCTTCTCATTTTGTCAACTGTTTGTATTTTCTTGATGTGGAACCTTTGTAAAAGAAATGGAAATTACGTACTTGCCATAATTGTTGATCTTCTCCACCACTCATTCACACTAATGGGACTACGCCGGAGGTGCTGTGGGAGTCAAAAATCTTCAGGAGGGCTGGCACCAGGATAGGGCCACGCATGTGCAGCACCATGAGAGAATCTTGCGCTTGTATAGGCTATCTCAACGTCGACCCTCCAGTCGCCTCAGTACCCTTTCAACCAAGGAGGTGCAGTGTAGCTAATAAAATAAATAACTTACCCCTAACCTCCGGGCATGTGAAGGCCCAGATGACCCATGCAAGAAGGGTCTATTGAACAATGTCTTCACAGCCCGAACAACAAGGCAGAGAAGGCCAAAGAAACAAAACTAGTGAACCCAGGGGATGGTGAGTGGGCGTGTGAATGAGTGATGGAGACTGCGTCCAAGAAGATCAAGAATTACGGTAAGTACATGATTTCCATATCTTCCTAGATTCAAGTCTCCACCACTTATTCACACTAATGAGAAAGTACCAAGCTAAAACCAACCCACCCTGAGTAGGGCAGTCGGAGATAGGGCTCACTCAGAACAGAAGTCCAAAGGACTGTCCTGCCAAGAAAGGAGCTGTCTGGAAAGAACATCCAGAACATAGTGCTTTACAAAGATATGCACTGAGCTCCAACCCATTGCCTTGCAGAAGACTGCAATGGACATATTACGAATCTCTGCCAGGAAGCCGCAACCACTCTGATAGAGTGGTGAGAACCCGGCCTTTTTAATTGGCCTGAGACAAGGCTTAGTAGTGACGAAGACATGCTACTAACCTAGCCAAAAATCTCTCAGGGCAAGAAGTTGACCTAGCTGAGGCATGCTGAAGCTACAAAAATTGCTCGAAGTGTAGCTTTTTGTTCTGTCGATGAGAATCACAGAACCATCCTAACATTCAGAGAGAGAAGGGAGTGCACTCTTCCCTTCTGGAGTTAAGGCAAAAACTTGAGTAACAGTAAGAGCCAGAGGAAATGTCTACTGGTTCAAGCCAGACAGAAAAAGTGCAGATGTGTACCTCCACTACCAAGTATGGCTGACCTGCGAATGACAGGTCCAAGAGGCACTCAAACACATTATTTGGTGGGCACCGAAGGGTCCAGGTGGGATTTGTTCATCAAATGGAGAAGGGTTTCCATTTAGCCACATAAACTTTCCTGGTAAAAGGCCTATACATGACTAAGAAGACATCTGCAAAGGTCTGGGAGAAACCAGAGTCTACCCACTTCCATTCCGATGAGGAATCACTCTGCCCCAGTTTGCCTACAACTCGAGCAGCACTCTCTGAACTAAGGGAAGAGAGGAAAAATGTACAGGAGAACTTGTCCACTGTGATAATGATCCTGACAGAAGACATCAGGGTCTGGATTTCTGAAGGGGATAGGGGCAGATCTGCATTAAGAGGGGATGCAGAAAGGACCAGGCTCCGGCTGCTCCAGTCATCGAAAGCGACTGTACAACAACTGAAACTGGCACAACGTGCTCAAGGCACCACTCACCATGACCTTTTACGAAAATGCTCCACCTTGCTTGTTCACAAAACATCACAATTTTGTCATCTGCCCAAAGTGAAATAACGCCATGACAGAGAGCCTCCCTCACCCTGGAGGAATCTAGGGGAGTTCCTAAGAGAAGGAGCTGCTGGGAAAGTGAAACTGACACCTTCCCTGAAACAGAAAAACCCCTCCTAGGGAAGGGAGAGGAAAGCTGAGGCAACTGCTTCCAAAGAGTCTAGCCCGAAGCAACTGGCATGGAGCCAATGTCCAGGAAGTGACGGTTTGAATACTGAGAACTCCTTTCTGAACAAGGACCTACTTGACCTTTAAGATCGAGAAAGGGAGCATGCCATCTGTTAACTTGGAGGCAAGCAAGGAAGTAGGAACCTGTGTTCCAACTCGCTGTGGAGTCACTTCTGTTGCTCTGAGGCCCTGATCCAAGGAAAGAGAGTCTGACAGAAAAAAACAACAGACTGGGCTGCCACCTAGGTCTAGGAAAAATCTCTGAATTAAGAGAAGATCCCTCTCGGAAAATCCTGATGACCCATACCTCCACTGGATTCTAGAAGTAGAAGAAGTCAGGTGCCCTCCACCATTGTCGAGAGGCGACCCTCAGGCAGCTGAGAGGTGGAACCTAGGCTGGGTCCAGAAGGATGGTATTGGGTGCTTTCCGGCCTAGACCCTCTGCTGTGATGATTTTTTTTTTTTTTAACAATTAGTTAGTGCTTGACAAGGCTCTCAGGCCTCTACCTTGAAAGGACTGTCTGTTACAAGAATGACGATGATGTCGTCCATTTGAAGGGCAGAAGGAGCCTGAGTGCCCCCCATAACTTAATCCGAGGACTGAACCAATAATCACAGCTGAGGAGATGTTAATCACCCATTGCCAATGGCAGCCACCGTAGCGGCAGTGTCACGGGGGGGGGGGGCCTATATACCCCTATCAAAGGAGTGGAAAAGTTCGGAAGGCTCTCGACCATTGAAATAGAGCATTCCACAGGGTGTACTTGTACTGACGACTGAAAGAAGTCCAGACGCAGAAGTCCTTGGTTCACAGAAGAAGTCTGAAATGTTATGGTGGACCCCATATCCCTGCAAAAAACTGAAAAGAAGATCTTCCATCACAGACTCAGCTGATATGGAAGGCTTGCATTCCAGTCTCTAAAAGTAGTCATCCGCTGCATCACCAACAAGTGGGACAGGGAGAGACTCATCCAGATCCATTTTTACCCCAGAAGAACCTCCAAGAGGAGGTCTAGGTCAGAATCACTGAGACTCCACCACCTGGAAAGGTGTTGAGGAGCTCGACACCACTTCATGAGCTGGCAGTAGTGCTGCGCAGAATGCAGAATTCCACCAGCAGAACAGCGTGGAAAAACAATTCTGCCAGCAGAAAACCACCAGAACTTCACTGAAACCTCTGCAGATCTCCACATAATAGCATCCATGGAATAATATTCCATGGAACAGCACTTCATTCCACGGAAAACCACTTCACAAAAAACTCAACGGAAAAGAAGAGATCCACAGAAATGAAAACTCTGCAACTCGTTCCGCCACACTCCACCAAGCGGCACCACCCACGGCGCCGGCATCACTCGCAGTGATGGTATGGCACTGTGCGGCGTTGACGTCACCCACGGCAACCAACGAACCCGCCAGCAGGCGCCTGTCGATGTGCCGTGCAGCACCACAGTTACCCGCAGCACTGCATAGCACCGACGGCAGCACCAACGGCACCGCCACTGTAGACATGAAGAAGGGAGGGGAGAAGGAAAGCAGTACCCGTGCCAGCCCCTGCATGGAAAAAGGAGAGGGGGTAGTCATGAGGGGGTCAGCATCAATGGCATTGGCACCAAAGGTGGCACCACACACATCCTGGTGCAATCGACCCGGCCCTGGTCCAGAGGATCCGAGGCTCAGAGGCCCTGGAACCAGGTCCATTGGCCAGGAAAACTGGACAAATGGTGAAACCCCCTACTCCAAAGGAGCAGCCCAGAAGTGAAACTGCTCACCGGAACCCCACCGAGGACAGAGATGGGATCCGGTGTTGAAGAATGCGTCTATTAAGAGCGGAGCCAGAGAGGAACCCACCAGAGTCAATTCAGGCCTACTGCCCTCCACCACCGACGATCTCCATGCAGACATACCAGAGGGTGACCTCGAGTGGTACCAATTCTTCTTCCCCAAAACAGGAAGAAGAGCTCAAGGTCAAACGGAGCCAGAAACCTGGAACCAACAGTTTTGTGCTTCGGCGGACTGTCCTCCCCCCGAGCACAAGATTGCCCATGGTCGGACACCCCCCTTCGCAAAGGGCAGTGAATCGGACACAGCCCTCTGCCATTACAACTTTCAAACGAAGTCTTCTCTGCTCAACCGTACCATCTAAGGTCGTAATACAATTGATGGCAGGTGAGAAATTTTTTTCTTCTTCATCATATCTTCTTTTTCTTCGTTTTTTTTTTTTTAAATAAGAAAAGAACACTAAAAATGTTAATTTAAATGAATACTGAATGCATAAGCTGCTGCCATATAGACAAAGACTTGACTCCAGCAGGTGAGTGACGTCGACATCTAAGTGCACTCGTCGGCGGGAGAAAAGGAACTGAGGCGGTTGGAGGGTCGACGCCAAGATAGCCTATACAGGCACGAGATACTCTTGTGGTGCCGTGCATGCGTGGTCCTATCCCAGCGCTGGCCCTCCTTACGATTTTTGACTCCCACAGGGTCCTAGCACCTCCGTCATAGTCCCATTAGTGTGAATGAGTGGTGGAGACTTGAGTCCAGGAAGATCCACTGGTTCAAAGGTGTTTGTAATCTGAGATATCAATAACATAAAAATAAATAAATAAAATATTTCAGGTCAGTCGTAGCCATTTGCTCAAGGGGGGGGGGGTTCCATGAGTTTGGCTATGCACAAATTCAAATCCCAAGGAGGTATGGCTCCCTAACAGAAGGGAACATGTGTACCAACCCTTTGTAAAGGGTTATAAGAATGGGGTGTGAAACTATTGTTCTCTGAGCACCTGTAGACAAATAAGTAGATGCTGCTGCTAAGTGAACCCGAAGGGTTGCAGGCCGGAGGCCTAATGACTGCAAATGCACCAGATAATCAAGAAATGTGGGCAAACCTGCCTTAGGCCTGCACCAGATGGGAAATCTTTTCCATTTTGAAGCATAAGTCTTTCTTGTGGAAGTTTTGCGAGAAACTTTCAGCACTTTCAGTACCTCTTCTGACAGGTTAAACTCAGAAAATTCTAACTCCTCAAGAACCAAGCTTTCAGGTGAAGGCTCACGAGGTTCGGAAAAACTATCTGCCCCTGAACAGCTGTTAGAAGACTGTATCTCTGGGGCAGACGAATGGGTTGCTTGGTGGACAGGGTGAGCAATAAAGGGTACCATGGCTGCCTGGCCCAAACTGGTGCAACCAGTATCATGGTTGCAGACTGATTCCTCAGCTTGAGAAGGACTCTCAACACCAGTGGAATTGGAGGGAAGGCATAAAGAAATGTTCCCGTCCAATCCAGGGTCAGTGCCTCCATGGGCACTGTGCCCAAGGAGGGTGGCCTGCAACAATAAAGTGGAAGCTGGTGATTTTCTTTTTGAGGCAAACAGATCTATTTCTGGGGTGTCCCACCTGAAAATTGTGTCCAACACTTGCCTGCTCAAGGCCCATTCATGATGATCCTGGCTGATTCTGCTGAGTGAATCTGCCAGTGTCTTGTCTTTCCTTGGAAGATGAATGGCAGACAGATGCAGTTCCAGGGAGTATGCTAGGGACCACACTTTCATGGCTTCTGTGCACAGCATTGAATATCTGGTACCCCCCCTTGCTTGTTGATATACCACATGGTGGTTGTGTTGTCAGCCCTGACCTGGACTGACTGACCCCTCAACCGAAGGGCAAAGGCTTTAGGGCAAGGAGGACTGCTCTAAACTCTAAAAGGTTAATGTGTAGTTTGGACTCCTGAGAAGACCAGATTCTACTGATTTGTAGGTCTTATGTTTGTGCCCCCACCCTAGTAGAGGGGCATCTGCTGTTAGGACCACAGTGTGGTGCTGTTGCTGAAAAGAGATACCCTGTTAGAGGTTGTCCCTTTCTTTCCACCACTGCAGGGCCAGTATCAGCATTCTTGTAACTGGCACAAGCTTCAAAATGGGGTCACTTCTTTGGGACCAGTGGGATCTGAGGTGATACTGGATATCTCTCATCTGAAACCTGGAACCCGACACTACTGCAGTAGTCGAGGCCATGTGTCCTAGTTGTAACCCCCAGGTGGCACTATCCCAAGAGCTACTACCCCTGCCTGACTGACTACTGACAGGTTGAGGGGCCTAGGTCCAATGGCAAGTGCCTCCACCCAGAGGTCAGGGTTTGCAGTAGTTAAACTAACTTGGTCACAGCCCTCTGGGACACTGTAACCCCCTTTCTTCCCACTAGTGGCCCACACAATGCATCAGGAATATCTTCACAATGTACACTTATCCCCAGAACTGGCTCTGTCGCCTGGACACTGAGGACCCCCTGTAAAACAAGATGATACAATGCAAAAGCCACAGTACAATACTTTTTTAACATAAACGAATACCTCAGACAGTGTAACTTTGCTGAAAGAAACAGATCTGATTTATTTAAGGAGCTGTAACAAGGAAGGGGGAAATCAGGTTAATTAGGTTAAACACATTAATAATCACAGTACTGTGCGCATATTCAGAGTCCAAAATTGTCACTTTCACTGGGTACCCAGGATGGGAAGGGGGGCTAGCCAGGATCGGTGCAGCTGGTTGGGGCCCTGTGATGAAAAAAAACACTGGCACAATACCCAAATTGTAATCCGGAGCCAGTTGGCTCAGTTCGTGAAGAAATGAAAAAAAAACAAATAAACAATTAGATGATACACTTGCAATTCGATAGACAGATGGCAGGGAGCTACCCTGCTTTGTACTCACAAACTCAATGCTGGGAACTGGATGGAAGGCAGATTGTCCTAGATTGCCAGGAGGAGCAGACCATGTGGACAAGGTCCTTGTGACTGGACCCCACTGCAGTTTAGAGTAAATGGATGTAGTCTGGATTAAGCTGGCGTTTACTTCCAGCTTCATGCACTCAAGTCACTGTACAGGGGATTTGAAACGCGATTCCCCACAAGCACTACACACATTTATATGTAAAAGAAAAGTACTATACCAGGCAGGCTGCTTCTCTATCCTGATCGCAATTACTGCACAATACCCGGGAGAACACACAGCAGATTCAGTTCCTGACAGACCGAGCGCGATTCAGCAATTTCTCCAGTCTCCTACAGGGTGAGCCTGGTTTCTACTCTTCAGATCTCCTTGATTCTCTTCACAGGTGGGATTCAGTCCGAACAGGTGCTTGCACAAGCTGCAGACCAAAACTTAGGGCCTCACATGCTATTCCCCACGCTAAAACTACACACCGAAGAAGCACACAGCTCCTTGTCTCTTCACTGCCCCAACTCATCTAATCTTTCCAGTAGACAGAGCTGTGCATTTCCTTTGAGTTCCTTCCAGTTCAGTTGGCTGGTCTGGCTATCACTCACAATAAACTCCCCCTGTTGGTGGACAAAAGGCGCCGAAGTCCAAACTACAATTCCCAGAAGCGTTGGCCATACAGTACATAGGTGGCTGGCTCCACAATGAGAGTCCAAGTTCTGATTTGCCAGCAGCAGGCTCCATTTCAAAGGTCCCCCGACATTGATTGGTCCAGTTCAGCAGTTCAAAACTAGAATGGGGGACTAGGCTAACACAGTTCTGACTGCAAAGAAAAGCAGGTTAGACAAACTGTATTTTCATTATTACTCTAAATGATGTCTGGCAAACAGTTTGCCAGACATCATTTAGAGTAATAATGAAAACCTGTAGGGCATAAGTGAGCCTGAAGGGATGTGCTGAGAACTGATAATGACCTGAGGGAAGAGAGAACCTTGGGTACCTTCTGTAGCAAGATCTGATTAGAATGTGAACGTAAGCGTCTTTCAGATCCAGAGATGCCAGTCAATTTCCTTTCCTTAGAGAAGGAATAGCTAACGCCAGTGTGACCATTTTGAATCTGGGCTTGTTTAGGTATCTGAGATCCAGGATTGGCCACCAATTTCCATTTTTCTTCTTGGTCAGACAGTAGCTTGAGTACATGCCCTTTCCCTTTTGGGTAAGAGAGATTGGCTTTATTACCCTGGCTTGCAGGAGCTTTTTTACATCTAACTCCAGCAGAACAATCTCTGCTGGAGATGAAGGCTGGAAAACCCTGCAGCCCTGGAGTTTTGGAAACCATTTGAACTGAAGATAGAGACCCTGACTCACTACCTCCAGTACCCAATTGTCTGGGGTAATGTTTTCCAAGTGCTGGAAGTAGTGAGTCAACCTGGGGGGGGGGCAGCCTGATCTGTACAGTCAAGGGCTCTGCCTGAACTGTGTACTGGGAGCAGGAGCTGGACTGGCTCGTCTAGCAGACCTCCTGCCCCTGCCCCTGTAATACCGTCTGACCTGTGTGTACTCCACAGGCATAAAGTATGGGGCATATCACCTGGGGTAGTACCCCCTACCCCTACCTCCCTTTCCAGTGGCTCTAAAAGAAGTGGAGACCCTCTCTCGAGGAGTTACTCCTGTAGGTGGTTTTGTATTCTTTCACCTTTTCCATGTTTGCCTCAGTTTTGTCACCAAAAAGGGAATTGTTTTCACAAGGGAAATACGTTGCCTTTAATGGAGTGTCTGGTGTAAGGTTGGTTGCTCTGAGCCAAGCGAACCTTCTTAAACAGACTGACAGGGCCAGCATTCTGGATGCAATGTCATTTGCATCCACAGCCATGTGAAATTGGTACTTTGTGGCATCTAAAGCTGTTCTGGCAATATCTGCCATATCGCGTGCCACATCCCCTGGGACTTTATCAATTAAAACCAGCATGGAATTCCATAGGGCTTTCTGGTACTGAGCAGCATAAGCCATGTAAGCTGCCCATCAGAGGAGAAGGGAAGAACCCACGTAACTTTTCTTCCCCATAGTGTCAATTTTTCTGGAATCTTTGTCTGGAGGATGAGGTGCCAGGGGTACTTTTGCTTTAGCACAGGCTGCAGCCTGTTTTACACCCTCATGATCTGGATGGGTACACAAATAATCAGCAGAAGTCCTATCCAGCTGGTATTTTTTCTCCATCTTCTTGTCCACCCCAGGGACAGAGGAAGGTGTCTGAAGGATTTTAAAAGTAGCCTTTGTAAGGGAATTGTGGTTTGGATGGGCCACTTTTCTCGTGGGAGTCAAACCCATCATAGCTAAAAAATCTGCCTCTTCATCATCCATGGATTCCTGTGAGGTGAGGTCCAAGGTGTCCGCCATTTGCCTGAGAAATGAAAAATGGGATGAAAAATCATCATGCCCACAAGGAGGGGAACCAAACTCCTAGTCTGGGGGTAACTCTGGTTCAGTGGGTTCCCCTAGATCTGGTTTCTCCTCCTCCTCTTCCTCCTCATTGTACACGTCTTGGCTATGGTCAATGGGAACCGGTGATGGGACTTGAACTGGTGAACCCAGTATTGAACCTGCAGTCTGTAAAGCCTGAATGACTTGCGGGGCTCTGGCAATTTCCCCAGCAGAGAGTATTTTATCTTTGTCTATTGGGAGTTCCTTTGTTTTTTCAGCAGGAGGTGCAACGTGTTTTTCTTTATATTTCTTTTTGGCAGGCACAGACACAAGAGTCTGCTTTGTTGTTCTTTTGTGCTTAGTATGTTCAGACCCCATTTCAAGAATTTTGGGGTCTGAGGAATCTTTTGAGGGTCTCTCCTCTGTTTCGGAGTGAGATGGAGTGTGGGTGACACAGTCCCACACAAAAGATTAATAAACAAGTTAGCCAGCCTGGGAGTGGGTCCCAGGGTGGTAGCCTGGGTAAAAAAGTCTATGTTTCTATGTTAGATGAAGAAAGACCCTTCTCAGTCTGCTTTAGTGACACTGAAGTGGGAGCAGAAGCCATTTCCTCTAATCTTTTGGCCCTCTGTTTAATAGTTTTTCGACAAAAAGTACTGCACACTTCACAGTTAGAGAAACTATAACTGGGACCCACGCACTCTATGCACAAATTGTGGCGATCAGCCTTTGCAAAGATTTGAAAGCACTTGACACAATTTTTAAAACCTGTGGGCCATAGAAACACATAAACATAGACTTTGATGGCAGATAAGGACTGCTTGGCCCACCCAATCTGCCCATTTCCCTACCTATTGGAGAAGCTGCAGATCCTAGTTAACCAACAGCCTACTTCCTCCTATCCCACACTAGAATTGCCTTATGTTGGTCCCATGCATTCTTGAATTCCCCCACTGTTTTGACCCCACAACCTCCTCAGGAAGGCCATTCCATGTGTCCACCACCCTCTATGTGAAAAAATACTTCTTCACGTTGCCCCTAAGCCGTCCCTCCTCTATCTTCAAATTGTGCCCCCTTGTTCTTGCACATTTCTTTCTCTGAAACATTCTACCCTCTTGGATTTTGTTGATTCCCTTCAGGCACTTGAAAGTTTCTTTCATGCTCCCCCTCTCCCTCCTTTCCTCGAGGGTATACATATTAAAGTGATTTAGTGAGCTTTGTCATAGCAAATGGGAGTGATAAACTGTAGTAACCTGTAGGAGTTGTGATTCAATCTCCTACC
This sequence comes from Neoceratodus forsteri, assembly GCA_016271365.2. NCBI lineage: Eukaryota > Metazoa > Chordata > Ceratodontiformes > Ceratodontidae > Neoceratodus > Neoceratodus forsteri. The sequence goes on from CM028138.1 coordinate 430,514,990, forward strand.
ATTCAAACTGCCAAAAAGTGCTTTTTCTGTGAAACAGAAACATAGACTTTGACAGCAGATCAGGACCACTTGGCCCACCCAGTCTGCCCATTTCCCTTCCTATTGGATAAGCTGTAGATTCTAGTTAACCAACAGCCTACTTCCTGCAACTCCTCACTACAATTGCCTTATGTCTGTCCCATGCATGATTGAATTCCCCCACTGTTTTAGACCCAACAACCTCCCCAGGAAGGTGGTTCCATGCATCCACCACTCTCTCTGTGAAAAAAAATTTCCTCACATTACGCTTGTACCGTCCCCCCTCTAGGGGGATAAAACCTTTTATAGGTACATCAGAGCACGTAGAAAGACAAGAAAAAATTACTCACCTTAGTAATGTTGTTTCTTCTAATGGAGTCTTGCTATATTATAGACATTAGCAGTTTGATCCAGCTCTAGAACTGTCCCGGAGTGAAATGGTTAAAACCATTCCAAAATAGAATTTTGGCACGAGAGCAGCTCTATCTGTGTCATTTCAAACTTGAACTGTCAGATCTTTACGAGCCAAACTCACTAAGGTCTGTGTTGAAGCTGTAACCTACACTAGCCAAATGGCTACCTAAATAATAACAACCATTGATGGTCCCAACACCCAAGACTCAAGTCAGGGACCAGAAATACTAACACCATTCTAATAATATGAAAATGGAACATAAGTATAATAAAACACACACACGCGTACACATACACACCCCCAAAGTCCCAAAGGGGACAAAATGCTAACAGGACATAAGTAGCGCCCACACTAAGTTGCCCGCACCCCACCAAGTACAGGTTCTGAGAGGGGCAGGTTGGGGGGGAGGTCTATAATATAGCAAGACTCCATTAGAAGAAACAACATTACTAAGGTGAGTAATTTTTTCTTCAAACAACATGAAGTCTTGCTATATTATAGACATTAGCAGAATACACAGCAGTACCTCCATGGAGGAGGGGCAGAACCTACTTAGGGAATAGGCTCTGAAGAACAGCTGTACCAAACCGAGCATCTCTCCTGGCCTGGACATCCGGGGAGTAATGCTTGGTAAAAGTGTGTACCGTTTTCCAAGTAGCAGCCTAACAAATCTCTAATAAAGGGATATCTCTGGCAGCAGCTAGAGACGCAGCTGTACCCCTGGTAGAATGAACCCTCAAACCGGGGGGGGGGGCTCTGCCCACTTTCTGATAACAAAATTGGATATAAGAGACAATCCACCTGGCTATTGATCTCTTACTGGCAGGTTGCCTTTCCCAACTTCACCATAGGTAAGGAAAAGTTGGAGAGGATTCGAACCTGTGACCTTTGTGCGCTCTATATAATAACTAAGAGCTCTCTTAACATCCAGGCTGTGCAACCTCCTCTCAACCGAGAGGAGTGATCAGTGAAAATACTGGAAGGGAGATAGATTGATTAAGATGGAAATCTGAAACCACCTTAGGCAAAACTTCCTATTAGTCCTAAGGACTAACTTATCCTGTGGAAAGAAATAAAGTCAGTCTCCACTGACAAGGCTTGCAATTCACTTATGCGTCTGGCAGAAGTGATAGCCACTAGAAAAACAGTTTTCCAAGTTAGGTACTTAAGCTCTGCAGAAGACAGAGGTTCAAAGAGGTTGCATTAACTGGGCAATGCAAACATTAAGGTCCCAAGCAGGGCCGGTTCCCGAAAGGAGGATTAGTATGGAGTAATCCCTTAAAAACTTGGAAAACACAGGATGAGAGGAAAGAGGATGACTTTCCTGCTGACACAAAAGCAGACACAGCTGCCAGATGAACTCTCAGGGTAGCTGGTCTGAGACCCAAGGAATTAAGATGTACCATGTAATCTAACAAAATGGGCAATTCAGCAGATTCTGGGGAAATATATTTCCCAGCACACCAAATGGAAAACCTTTTCCATTTAGAACTATAAGTAGCCCTAGTGGAAGGCTTTCTGGAAGCCTTTAGGATCTCAAGAACACCCTGAGAGAGGTGTAAATCAGCAAACTCTAACTCCTCAAGAGCCAGGCCTTGAGGTTGAGGGATTGAGGTCCGGATACCAAACCCTTCCTGGGCACAAGTCAACAGATTGTGATTCCTGGGGAGGCACAGGGGAAGATGGACTGTCAGAGACAGAAGGAGTGGGTACCAGGGCTGCCTGGCCCAATCCGGGGCAATCAGAATCACCCTGCAAGGCTGAGATCTGATTTTGACTAGTACTTTGAATAGGAGAGGAAGGGAAAGCATAGAGGAACTTCCCCTCCCAATCCAGAAGAAGGGCATCCAGAGGAACTGAGCCCAGCACTGGAGGCCTGCAACAGAACAGAGGAAGTTTGTGATTGTCTGGGGCTGCAAAAAGATCTATCTGAGGGATGCCCCACCTGGCAAAAACTATCCCCAGCACTTGAGGATCCAGGGACCATTCGTGATGGCCCTGGGAAATCCTGCTGAGGGCATCCACTAGGACATTGTCCTTCCCTGGAAGATGAACTGCTATGAGGAAGTGTTCAGGGAATAGGCCAGAGACCATAACTTCATTGCCTCGGTGCACAAGGCTGAAGACCGAGTGCCCCCTGTTTGTTGATGTACCACATTGTTGTGGTGTTGTCTGTTCTGACTTGTATCACCTTGTCATGGACAGATGCAGAAAAAGCTGAAGAGCTAAAAAGACAGCTCTGAGTTCCAGCAAATTGATGTGGAGCAGAGATTCCTGGGGGACCAAACTCCCTGAGTGGAAAGGTCGCCCATGTGGGCTCCCAACCCAAAGGGAAGCATCTGTAGTGAGAGTCAAGTCGTGAGAAGGGGAAATGAAGGGACCCCCTCTTAAGTGCTCTGATCCTGCCACCACTGGAAGCTAGGATCAAGGTTCAGTCACTGGGACCAACTTGGAAAGGGGTCTCTTCTCTGAGACCAAAAGGTTCTCAAGTGAAACTGAATGTCTCTCATCTGAAATCTGGCTCCCTGCACAACAGCTGTGGATGCAGCCATGTGCCCCAGGAGCTGCAGAAAGTGTCTTGCTGGTCGAGAGACCTGCAGAGTGAAGGAAGAGGCCAGAGCCACTAAATTCCTTACCCTTTCTGGGGAAGAAAGGCTCTGCTAGCCTTTGTCAATTCTGCCCCATAAAGGTGAGTACCTGGACTGGTTCCAGAACTGACTTTGGTAGGTTTAGCAGAAAACCCAGGAGGTGAGAAGCTGCTGGGTGACCTGCAGGTGATTTTACCTGTTCTGGGGACTGGCCTACAATGAGCCAGTCGTCCTAGATAAGGAAAACAGCAATCCTCTGCCTCCTTAAGTGGGCCACTGCCACTGCTAGACACTGTGAATATCCTTGGAGCATAGGTAAGGCCAAGAGCATTGCTCTGAACTGGTAATGACCTGAGGGCAGTTCGAATCTGAGGTACTTTCGATGGGATCTTCTGATTAGGACATGGAAATAGGCATCCTTGAGGTCCAGGAGGCTAGCCAGTCCCTGGCCTTAGGGAAGGTAAAATCATTGCCAGAGTTACCATTTTGAACTTTGGTTTCAAAAGATGCTTGTTCAGATATCTGAGATCTAAAATGGGCGCCCATTCTCCTGTCTTTTTTGGGGTAAGGAAGTATGTGGAATACAGACCCCTGCCCTGATGCAGGGGAGGAACCCTTTCTACTGCTCTGAGAGCTAACAGGGATGAGACCTCTGTTTCCAGAGCGAGGGTCTCTGAAGCACTTGCAGGTAGAAAAGTCTGCTTCTCAACTTGGGAAACTTCTTGAAGCTGAGAACCAGACCCTGGCTACTACTTCCAGAACCCACTTGTCTGAGGTTAAGAAGCCCAATTCTGACTGAAGTAAGCCAGCCTGCCCCCCACTGGTACAGGAGAATCGGCCCTGGGCACCCCATCAGGGTGCCTGTTTTCCAGGAGCTTTTAGGCTGGGGGTGGAGCAGGTCTGCCCACCCCTCGTCTGCCCCTGCCTCTGAAGAAGCCCCTCTGAGCATAGGCAGAGGAGGCCTGAGTCTGGTAGAAAGGCCTGTGAAAAGGCCTACCCCTACCCCTTGGGGCATGCCTTTGAGGAGTGGCTTGCCACTCCTTAGCCTGGGCACTCTTGTAAGTAGTCCTATATTCATCCATCTTCTTCATGTAATTCTCTGTCTGCTCTCCAAACAGAGAATTTCCCACCACAGGAAAATCCATAGCCTTAGTCTGGGTATCCTGTGACAAACTAGTACACCTGAGCCAGACCAACCTACGAAAAGCTACAGATGTGGCAATGACCCTAGAGGAAACATCATTAACATCCACAGCAGCATGAAACTGAACCTTAGAGGCTTCAATGCCATCAGCAGCCACCTGTTCAGTTCACTAGCCAGCTGGCCATGGGCCTCTTAGCCATTGCATAACAGTATCCCATCTAGATTTCTGATACCTAGCTACATAAGCCATATAATTTGCTTGCCTGAGTCCCAGAGAGGCTGCCATATACTGTTTTTTGCCATGGCATCAATCTTCCTGGAATCCTTGTCAGGAGGATGTGAAGCCAAGGGAATATTAGCTTTATCACAGGCAGCAGCCTGAACTACCTAACATGACTGCATTGCTGAGAAAGGAATTCTGTATCAGGGCCTGACAATGTATACCTTCTGTCCATCTTTTTATCTACAGGAGGCACAGAATTAGGAGCTTTTAAAATTGTAATTGTTTGTTTCCTAAAAGACTTATGTAAAGGAATAGACAATCTCCTATACTCTGGAATATCCATCATTTCTACAAAATTAGGCTCCTCTTGCTCATCCACAGCCTCTTCTAAAGGAAGCTGGAGGGTTTCAGCAACTTTTTTATAAAACATAAAATGAGATGGGGACTCAGACAGCATAGGGGAGATTCTAAAGGTCTGTCTGGGAGATGTCCGGTTCAATGGGCACACCCAGACCTTCCCAGCCACATTCATACTGTTCATAATCCTCCTCCCCTCCTCTGGTTCATAAAATTCCTCAATATCATAATCCTGAACCACTGGGACCGGACGAACCGACCTTTACCAGATAGTGGTGGTTGGACGGACCCTGAACAGTGACTGGACAATTTGTATAGCTTTTGCTATCTCTGCAGCAGTTGGAGAGGAATTTTGGACTCCAGACCTGCTGATTTTCTTGTTTTCTTTACTGGAATTGGTTCCTCAGAACCAGCTTTTCTTTGGCCCGAGGAAGTCTGGCCCTGGTCAGAGGGCACTCCCTCTGGTTCGGTTGGCACCGAGCCGGGCTGGCCATCCGGGTCAGCTGACTTTTTGGCCTCTAGTTCCCTGAGCCTGCCCAATCTTTTTTCCAGGGTGGCTGCAGGGTCTTACATACCTGGCAGTCTGACTGGAGGTGGTCAAACCCCAGACAATAAACACATGTGGTGTGTGGGTCAGCCTTGGCAAGACTTCCCACAAACATCACAGTGTTGAAACCCAGTGGGCCGGTTTTCTTTTGGGTTTCTCAGACATAATGCCAGCCTAACCAAAAACTTGCCCTTTTAACGGCAGTACCAGAGCAAGACACCCTTATCAGTTCCTAACCGTGTCACGGGTAATGGAAAAAAAGCGTAATAAATCCGTTTTTAGAACCGATAAGAACGGAACGCACTCTAAAATAGTAACTTTTGGTTTTAAATGAGTTTTAAACCCACTGATCGTTCAAAACCAGAACCGATAACTTACAAGTTCCACACAGACAAAACCTTCATTTACTTACGTTACCACAGACAGAGCTTGAACCGAACAGTTTTATGGTTAAAATAAAACTATTCTCGGTTAAATCCAACCGAGAAAACACTTTTTAAACCGAGAAATGAACCGAGCAGAAGGAGAAATCTCCGGAGCGACTGTTCACTGAGGCGGAGTAAAGAATCTGACAGTTCAAGTTTGAAATGACACAGATAGAGCTGCTCTCGTGCCAAAATTCTATTTTGGAATGGTTTTAACCATTTCATTCCGGGGCAGTTCTAGAGCTGGATCAAACTGCTAATGTCTATAATATAGCAAGACTTCATGTTGTTTGAAAGGGAGGGATAGTGAGGCTGAACAGAATAAATGGTGGGTGGGCAGAGGGGGACAGTGAAAAAGCAGGGATACTGAACGAATATTTCTGCTCAGTATTCACAAAAGAGGAGGGGGAAGTGCCTAATCCAATTAACAGAAGCACTCTTGATAGGGGGGTCGATCCCAGCCCTTTCACAGAAGAAAGGGTTCTGCAAGAACTTCTAAAACTGAAGGTGGACAAAGCAATGGTGTCTGATGGAATTCACCCCAGAATTCTAAAAGAATTAAGGGGGGGGACTAGTGAAACCACTGACTACTCTTTTTAATAAATCATGGAAGAATGGTGTGGTACCCGAGGACTGGAGGAAGGCAGATGTGATTCCCTTTCACAAAAGTGGGACCAAGACAGAGGCAGGAAACTACAGACCTGTCAGTTTGACCTCTGTGGTAGGGAAAGTGATGGAGTCACTTCTGAAGGAAAGAATTGTTGAGTACCTAGAGGCCAGTGGGGCAGAGGACCCAAGGCACCATAGGTTCACAGCGGGAAGGTCATGTCAGATGAATCTAATAGATTTCTTTGACTGGGTGATCAAAGTGACCAAAGTAGTAGACCAGGGAGGGGCTGTGGACATGGCCTACCTAGACTTTAGCAAGGCATTTGACACAGTCCCACACAAAAGATTAATAGTCAAATTAACCAGCCTGGGAGTGGGTCCCAGGGTGGTAGCCTGCGTAAAACATTGGCTGGACAACAGGACACATAAGGTAATTGTAAATGGAGTCCACTCTGAAGAAAGAGGGGTTACTAGTGGGGTACCGCAGGGTTCAGTACTGGGTCCAGTCCTTTTAAATGTCTTTATAAGTGACATTGCAGAGGGACTGGAAGGGAAAAGTATGCCTCTTTGCAGATGACACAAAGATCTGCAACAGGGTTGATACACAAGGAGGCGTGGAAAGGATGAGAAGGGACTTGGCAAGGTTGGAGGAATGGTCAGAAGTATGGCAGCTAGGATTCAATGCAAAGAAGTGCAAAATAATGCACCTGGGAAACAAGAACCCAGGGGAAGATTACACAATAGGGGAGATAGTAACAACAACAAAAAAGGAAAGGGACCTGGGGGTAATCATATCAGATGACCTTAAGGTTAGCAAACCATGTGAGAAGGCAGTAGGGAGGGCTGGGGGTATACTGGGAGGCATAGGGAGAGGCATCACCAGCAGAAAACAGGAAGTTGTTATCCTTCTGTACAGACAGTTGGTGAGACCCCATCTGGAGTACTGCGTCCAGTTCTGGAAACCCCATATTCTCAAGGACATAGACAGGATAGAGGCAGTCCAGAGGAGGGTAACTAAAATGGTGCAGGGTCTGCAAGAGAAACCGTACAAGAAGAGACTAAAGGAGCTTAATATGTATACCCTTGAGGAAAGAAGGGAGAGGGGAGACATGATAGAAACTTTTAAGTACCTCAGTGGATTCAACAAAGTCCAAGAAGGTAGCGTCTTTCAGAAAAAGAGACGTGCAAGAACAAGGGGACACAATTTAAAGATGGGGGGGCGGTTCCGGGGCAATGTGAGGAAGTATTTTTCACAGAGAGGTAGTGGATGCATGGAACAGCCTTCCTGAGGAGGTTCTGGGGTCTAAAACTGTGGGAGAATTCAAGAATGCATGGGACAGACATAAGGCAATTCTTGTGGGAGTAGGAAGAAATAGGCTGTTGATTAACTAGGATCTGCGGCCTATCCTGTAGGTAGGGAAATGGGCAGACTAGGTGGGCCAATCGGTCCTTATCTGCCGTCAAAGTCTATGTTTCTATGTTTCTTTAAATTGTGCCCCCTTGTTCTTACATACCTCTTTTTCTGAAAGATGCTACCCTCCTGGCCTTTGTTGATTCCCTTGAGGTACTTGAAAGTTTCTATCATGTCCCCCCTGTCCCTCCTTTCATCAAGGGTATACATATTTAGCTCTCTCAGTCTCTCTTCATATGGTTTCTGATGCAGACCCTGCACCATTTTAGTTGCCCTCCTCTGGACTGCTTCCATCCTGTCTATGTCATTTCGTAGATGAGGTCTCCAAAACTGCACACAGTATTCCAGATGGGGTCTCACCAACTGTCTGTAAAGAGGCACTGAATCCAATCTGGCCCTGTTCAGAAAATGTACATTTTTATGGCAAATTAAATTACACTACTTCTGAAAATAATCATATCAGAGTAAAACTAGCTTAATGCTTTTATTTTTGTGCTCTGCTTCATTTGCATAAGCTGCCTCTTTTTATGTTTGCTTGCACGCATGTGCAAGAAACATAGTGCCACCATACGAGTTTTCATAGGTGTGGCACCCCTGCTTCCAATGCCCTGATCCTTTTTGCAGGCGGGGACACACCACAACAATGAATGTCTGAGCTGTCTATGACAGCAGTTCAGATCCAGTGGCATGCAGTTGAAAGCAAACGACTGCTACAATCAGCAGTGGTAACATAGGCAATTTGCATATTACTGTCGGCAGTATGCAACACGGCACAGTATGCAAATTGCCTACATGTCACCACCGCTGATTGTAGTGGCCAAAAGAAACACATTTATTGACACATGTTTTTTCTTTCAGCACTGAGTCAAACATTTTAAATTTAAATGGACCCTCGCTTGCTCCACTCCACTGCTACCCAGCTGACAGCCCCCCCACCACCACCATCTGTGTCCACGGCGGCAACCCATAAAACAAAAAGAACACTCTTTTTTTGAGTCTTGTTCTAAAATCTCATTCGTGTTTACATACACTACCTCTAACAGCAGCCACACTCTCCCAGCTCATCAACGCTGCTGCTTGTTTTGTTTTACCACCAACATCAAGCTAGTTTTACTCTGATATGATTATTTTCAAAAGTAGTGTAATTTAATTTGCCATAAAATTGTACATTTTCTGAACAGGGCCAGATTGGACTCAGTGCTAGAAACAGACCCGGTGAAATTACCCTGCCCAGCTCCCCCCTACTAAGCTTTTTGCTAATGTCATTGTTCACCTTAAAAAAGCAAAAAAACAAGAGTACTTAAAGCACTCAGAAGTCATTCTGTTGGAGGTTTTGTTACAATATTAGATACAGCATCTTTAATTTCTCTGACAGTATATGAATTACTTCAGAATGCCCAAGACTGAGAGCAGCTTAGTGTTAGTAATTCTTCAAGAAGTCAACTCAGTTTCATGGTACTAGTTGGATCTCTCAAGGGAGCTCTTGGCTGACTCAGCCTCCCAGATGCTGAAGTGACACTTTGATTCCCTTGGAATGCCAGCCTCACTTTACACTCCAACGCCCATCCCATAACAAAGGCATCATCTCATCGGTGCTGGAAGAAGGGGCCAGAGGAAGAGGAGAAAGGATGGGCTGGGCCGGTGGTCGGGGCTCATCCTGACAATGTAATGGAAAGCAGGCGAAAAGTTTGCAAAGGGATTGCAGTCTTTTAAGGCTTCAGCATCCAGGGCTGCAAGGATATCCCACCAAGTCTTCATTAGGTCAGTCAGGGAAAGGAGGAAATGACTGCTAGAATGTACATCGGAACATAAGGAAAACAAGAATAAAGTTAGCCTGGCAGCGCTGTCAGTTGAGCAAAATCCTTTGCTGTAATAACTGGTAAGTGCACTGTTACCTATAGCTGCATTTCCTCCCATTTGGTAAAAAACAAGTACTCATTTATAGTATTCAAGGTGACAAAAGAGTGTTAAATAATGTATCTGTGTGCGTGTGTGGGGGGGCGTCCTGTGGCTCATCAGAGATAGACATTTCTGCAATGCTTCAATGGGGTATCGATGTTTGTTTATTGTTTATTGTAAAATGTTCAGAAAGACCTTTGAGTCAAGGACTCATTTACAAAGGTTCCACGTCATACATCCAGGGACAGTACAAACAGTTGATAAAACAGGGATTGCAGTAAAGGATAATTAAACAACGAAGGATTACATTATATTTCATAACAAGTGTTACAGGGTAGATCAGGGAGGGAGACTAGGTCAGTATAGAAGAGGAGTCACAGTATAGCACAGCCATATAGTTGCAGAACAGACTATAACTGGCTGATAGTCGGAAGTGGGTTAGGGGAGTAATTCACCGTAACTGGGGAATAGTTAAGGGAGTTAGTGGGACAGCAAAGATGCAGGATAGTGTAAGGAGCAGTCACATACGTTAGAGTCTTGGAGGAGTTCCCTCAGTCTAGTTTTGAAGGGACCAAGCCTCGTTTCGTTTGCTGTTTGGATAGGGAGAGAGTTAGTCAGATTAGGGGCTTGGTAGCTGAAAGTCCATTGAAGTTGGGAGGTATGAGAGCGGGGAACCCACAGTAGTTGCTTGTTCGAGTTTCGCATGGATCTGGCTGGGTCTGCTGGGCGAATAATAGAGGGGGGGTGAGTCCTAGGAGGATCTTCTTAGTTATTAGGCATGTATGATACCGAATTCTGTTATCTAGGTTTAGCCATTTTGAGTAATTGTAAAGTGTGCAGGTGTGGGTGCGGCGATCACAGCCTAGGATGAGGTGGCAGGCTTTGTTGAGTATGAGGTGGAGACTGTTAAGTGCTGAGTTGGGGGAAGCACAGTATATGGTAATACTATAGTCAAGGAGGGCAAGGACAGAGGAGTTGACAGTGAGCCGTAGGGCTTCCAGGGTAAGGCAATGTTTGAGTCTATAAAGCACTCCTAATCTTGAGTTTAGGGCCGAGGCAAGGAGAATGTGTTGTTTATAGTTGAGGGCTGGGTCCAGAGTGATCTCTAGGTATTTAAAGTAGTCAACTTGCTCGAGGGGGGCGTGGTTGATAGTGAGAAATGGGGGACAGTGGGTCTTGTGGGGGTTCTGCGGGTGGGAGAAGATCATGACTTTAGTTTTCTTGTAGTTGATAGTTAGCTGTTGGGTGCAGAACCAGTGTTCAGCTTTGTGGAAGCTATGTTGGAGTGTATGGTAGAGATTAAGTGGGTTGGAGTCGGAGGCGAAAAGAACTGCGTCATCTGCATAGAGGAGCAGGTTACCTGAGACAGCCAACGGGAGGGAGTTTAGGAACAGGCTGAAAAGTAAGGGGCCAAGAATTAACTCCTGCGGTACTCCAGAGCGGATTGGGAGGCAGGGGGACAGGACCATGCCTACCTTTACCTGTTGTGTTCTATCCAACAGGTAGCTGGCGAACCAGTTTAAAGTATCATTGGAGAAGCCATTGGAGTTGAGGGTGTTTAGCAGAAGGGCGTGGTTGACAGTGTCAAAAGCTTTTGAGAGATCCACGAAGATGGCACCAGTGAGGTGACCGTGATCCAAGGCGGAGTGGACATGTGAGGTGAAAGCGAGGAGGGCAGTGGTGGTACTGTGACCAATACAGAAACCATGTCGTTGGTCGCAGAGAAGTTTGTATTTAGTCAGGTGGTCAGTGATTTGGTCAGTGACGATACGTTCTAAGGCTTTGGGGGGAGAAAGGATATTGGACGGTAGTTGTTGGTGGAGGTGCGGTCCCCACTCTTAAAGATAGTGGTGATGTTGGCCAGCTTCCACTGGAAGCAAAATTTCCCTTGACAAAGGGAGCGATTTAGGATATGAGTGAGAGGGAGGAGGACTTCCTGGAGAGTAAGGCAAAGAAGCTTCAGGTCAAGGGGGCTACTGTGGTTAGTCGAGTGGCTAAGGACTTTGTTTAAGTAGGGTTTGGCATCAGCAGGGGATAGGACAGCGAAGGCAAAGGGAGGCGGGGAGGAGTGTGGCCCGGGTCGGCAGAGGATCGAAGAAGTTGGAGGGGAGAATATGGTTGAGATTTGTGAAAGTGGAGTTTAGGGCTGAGGCTATGCGGACGGGATCCGTGACGATGGCACCGCCTATTTCTAGCTGGTCTGGGGCTGGTTTGGGGATTTGCTGCAGAGTTCCTTTATATTGTTCCAGAATTTCTGTCCATCTCCCCAGGTGGAGATTAAGGACACTTTGTAATAGTCCACTTTGGCGGTGCGGAGGGACCACATGCATTTGTTACGAGACTCCCTAAAGTGTTGCGTGTCAGCTGGCCATTTGGTTTCATTGGCAATATGCCAAAGGGAGTCACGCTGTTTCATTAGGCCCAGGAGGTGATCAGGAAACCATGGGACCTGGTAGCCTTTGGTCATTTTCTTGGTAAAGTGGGGGCAAACTTATTACAGATCCTATTAAAGATGGAGGTAAATAGATCAAGCGCATGATCGGGGTCGGGGTGTTAACGAGGGGTGTCCAGTCCCAGCATCTAAGGAAGACCTTGAGTTGGGCAAGTTTGCCAGGACCAAGGGTGCACTGTAAGGTAATTTTGGGGTGATGCTTGCGTGCCCTACAGGACCAAGAGCAGATCACAGGAGCGTGATCGCTTGGAGCATTGGGGAGGACTGGGGTGTTTGTAATTCTGTGCAGGCGGTTTGTGAGGACCAGATCCAGAAGGGTAGATGTCCCTGTGTGGGGATTTATTTGGTGGGTGAGGTGACAATCTGAGTGAGGTTGAGCGCTGCGGCATCATTGGTATAAGGGGCAGCTTCCGTGGACAACCAATTTATGTTGAAGTCACCAATGACTATTTTTTCACATTGGGGTGGAAGAGTCACGATATAGTTCAGTATGATCTGGAAGGCAGGTTTGTGTTTGTTTGGGGGAAGATGGACAATGGTGAGTAGGAGGGGGCAGTAGAACTGCCAGTACCTATTTTTAGTGTTAGAGTCTGCACTCTTGATGCTAGTTGAGGGGTAGGGAGTAGTTGACCTGACAGTGAGACTTCAAGGTATGCAGTGCAGCCACTACCTCATTTACCCATTCTATCAGAGCGATAGAGGATGTAACTGGGGAGGTTTACAGCAGATTCTGGTACAGAGGGGGAGAGCCAGGTTTCACTCAGCCCGATGATGTCAGGGTGGTGCTGGAGCACCCACCCCTGAAAGGAGACCCACTTTTTTTGCAGGCTACAGATGTTGAGTAAGGCGATTCGCAATCCATTTGAAGTGGTAGTCGTAGGTTGGGGGGGAAGTCATCAGTCCAGGGTTGGGATGGACATTGCCCATGAGAAGTAGTAATAGGACAAGAGCTCTGAGGCGATAGTTTTTTGTTTGGGCATAAAGTTGATGACATTTATGCATCATGAACCCTTTGGTAGGGTGATGGGTGGGCATTGGGAGCTTAAAGGTTTGGGGGGTGGCCAGAAGGAGGAGGAGGAGGAGGAGGTGGGGTAGGGGTTGGGGAAGCAGTAGTGGGAGACCAATTGGGGGTAGACTGGGGAGAGCAGGGCTGCAACTAGTCCAGTGCCCATGATGCTGGCTACTGATTGAGAGGAGGATGGTAGGGAGTTGTATGGTTACGGTATTTTTGGGGGTGAGTAAAGCAGGCAGCAGCGTACCTGCCGGCCAATTCGACAGCTCACCGCTCATGGGTAAACAGGTGAAGGGAGGGCTGAAGGGAGAGTGCCAGTCTGTTTGACCAGGCGAGAGGTTCCACTTTGTCTGGGGAGGGAGGGATAGCAGCATAGAGATAGATATGGCTGTGGACAGTAGCATGTTGGACTGCAAGGGTGCGATTATTACTTTAAGCGGCGGGGAAACTAGGAGGAGAAAAGCTATGGCTTGGGCAGATTGTGAGTATGATCGAAGGAGATGGTATGACCTCTAGTGGTGAAAGAAAATAACCTGCAGATGGAAGAGTTGGGTGATTGGTTAAAAATGGTGTGGAAGGGCTTTGTAGGGCTATATAATGAAAAGCCCACCAAGGGTGGTGATGGGGGCGGTGGGGAGCCGACGCTCTGCATTGGCGGGGCAAGCACACACAGCTATCAACAGCAGGAAAGTGGATGCATGTACCTTCAGCCAGCGCGTTGTGTTCGGGGGTGGGGGAGGGCGACAGCACAGGACCCGCACGACCTCCAGGATTCTGTAGGAGAAAATGTGGGAGAGAAGAATAGAGGTGAGTTATTTATACGAGGCACGCAGGAAGGGGGGGTTCAGATAACCGCGATAGGGGAGGGCTATCGCCATTGGTCACAGAGAGAGAGAGGGTGTACAGAAAACAGGGAAAACTTACTTAGCAGAGTAGTAAAGTTACTTGCAGCCTTAAAACAGCGACTGTATCACAGATAGGCAGTCAATTTAAATTAATAACCTAACAGCATGAGCAAGTTTTCTAGGCAGTGAAATTGAAATTAAATTAAGGTAACCTAACATAAAGGTAGTCAATTAAATTAAGGTAACTTAAAATAAAAACTATCTCCACTTGTGCGGCGACTGTAAATTGAATTAAAGACACTGGTTTTGGAGAAATGGTCTGAAGTCTGTAGTCCTTATTTGAATTAAAAAAGGCACCAAAAACAGCACACACAGTGATCAACAGCAGGAAAGTGGATGCTTGTACCTTCAGCCAGCGCGTTGTGTTTGGGGGCCGGGGGAAGGTGACAGCACAGGATCCTCACAACTTCCAGGATTCTTCAGCGGCGAGTTGTGTTAGGAGTGAGGGAGGGCAACAGCACAGGACCCTCGACCTCCAGGATTCTTCCAGCCGGCCAGTTCAGGGTGCAGGGAGGGTTACAGCACAGGACCCAGTTTCAGTGTCCAGTGAGGAATTGGAACTCTTCACAGATGCCTCAAGGGGCCTGGGCTTCGATGCTTACTTGCAAGGTAAGTGGTGTGCAGGGCAGTGGCCTCCAGAGTGGATCAGACAAGGGATTATGAGGCAGATAATGGTGATGGAATTCTTCCCATTGTTGTGGCATTGGTGATCTGGGGGGACGTGCTGAGAGACAAGCACATCACATTCAGGTCTGACAACACCAGAGTGGTGTATACAATAAACAAACAATTGGGGGGCAAGGGCCCGATGGGCAACCTCATGCGGGTGTTTGTCCTGAAATGTTTGTTGTTGAATATCAACTTTAAGGCAGTGCATGTACTAGGTACTGAAAATGGCATTGCAGACTCTCTTTCTCATTTACAGTGGCAGAGGTTCTGAGAATTGGCACCAGTGACAGACCTACAGCACAGGGAAGTCCTGTCATTCCTATGGGAATTGATAACCCAGAGACCTGGGAGTTGATTGAGAATGCTCTGGCACCTAGGATGTGAATAGCATACCAGAGGGGGAGTCAACTGTTTTCGGGAAGTGCAATACACATGAGGGTGGGCAGTGACATGGCCAATCCCAGTGGCACAGCTGTGCAAATACTTACTGATCAAAAAAAGTGCGGGGGACCCCCAGGAAACAGTCGAGCAGCACATGGCTGGCATTGCCTAGTTTCAGAAAGCCAGGGGCTTCCCCAACTAAATGAAGGCATCTGCCCTCCGGAAGATGCTGAGAGGTTGGGTGCGGGCAGCCCAGAGGAGCATGGATAACAGACGCCCTATCAGCCCTACCATATTCAAGCAGATCTGGGATGAGTTGCCTAAAATATGCTCATTCCCCTGATGAGACAAGGCTCTTCCGGACAGTGTACTTGGTAGCATTTTGTGGGACATTCCAGGTGCCTGAGCTCATGCAGACCAGCAAGGCTACTGGGAGACCATTACTGTTGGCAGAGGCCAATGTGGAGGTCACAACATCTGAAGTCTTTGTTCACATATGGAAGAGCAAGATGGACCAGCTTGCCCACGGGCGGTGGTGCCGACTAGTGGTGCCCCATAGGCTGCAGTGGGATGTGGGAGCATGGGTACAGGATTATATAACACAGCACCCGGCAATAATGGGGGGGGCAGCCTTCTTCCATCATGGGGTGGTGGCTCCCTAACAGTGTACCAGTTTAGGCACGTGTTGCAAAAGACCTTGCGACTGCTGGGCATCCCTGCAGAACACTACAACACGCACTCCTTTCGGATTGGCACAGCATCGCACACCAGGGCAGACAGCTTATCAGATAGGACAATACAGACTTTGGGTAGATGGAAGTCACAGGCTTTTGAAAGATACATAAGACCACACATGTTATAACTCTGTTTTGCTTTGTTTGAACAGGTGTTGCAGCCCAAGCAGAGTAGATCTGGATTTGTGACCATTCATTCATCCATTGGGTGACCCTCAGGGTGAGGCAGTATCCCGGAGGAGAAGAAAAAATTACTCACCTTAGTAATGTTGTTTCTTCTAATGGAGTCTTGCTATATTATGACAATTAGCAGTTTGGTCCTCCTCTAGAACTGCCCCGGAGATGAAAGAGTTAACTCCATACAGGATGGAGTTCTGAGCACGAGCTCGGTTTTCAAAGCTCTATCTGGGCAGTTTCAAACTGAAACTGTCAGATCTTTACGAAGCAAGAACTTACTAAGGGTCTGTGTGGAAGCTGTAACCTACACTAGCCTACTGGCTACCTAATAACAACAACAACAACAACAATAGCAACAATAACAACAACACTGCTGGACCCTACCCAAAGACTCAAGTCAGGGGGCCAGCAAAAATACCATTTAACCATAGAAACAACACTCCCCAAAAACCCCAAAGGGAAGAAAAATCCTGCAATGGCATAAACAGTGCCTGCACTAGGTTGCCCACCCCACCCAAGCAGAAGTTCTGAGAGGGCAGGCTGGGGTGGTCATAATATAGCAAGACTCCATTAGAAGAAACAACATTACTAAGGTGAGTAATTTTTCTTCAAACAACATGAAGTCTTGCTATATTATGACAATTAGCAGACTATACAGCAGTACCTCCATGGAGGAGGGACAGAACCTACTTAGGGAATAGGCTCTGAAGCACAGCTGTGCCAATCGAGCATCTCTCCTGGCCTGGATATCCAGGGAGTAATGCTTGGTGAAGGTGTGTACGTTTTCCAGGTTGCAGCCTGACAAATTTCCAAAATAGGAATGTCTCTAGCAGCAGCTAGAGACGGGTTGCACCTCTGGTAGAATGAGCCTCAGTCCAGGGGGGTCTCTACCCAGTTTCTGGTAACAAAATTGGATACAAGAGACAATCCATCTGGCAATTGTCCTCTTAGTGGCAGGTTTCCTTTGCCAACCTCACCATAGGTGAGAAACAGTTGATGGATTCTGAACCTGTGACCCTTGGCACGTCTCTAAATAGTAACTCAATGCCCTCTTAATATCCAAACTGTGCAATCTCCTCTCACCAGAGGAAGACTGCTCAGTGAAAAATACTGGAAGGGAGATGGACTGGTTAAGATGGAAATCCGACACCACTTTAGGTAAAAACTTTCTGTTAGTCCTGAGGACTACCTTATCCCTGTGAAAAGAAATAAAATCATTTTCTACTGAAAGGGCTTGTAACTCACTTATGCGTCTAGCAGAAGTGATGGCCACTAGAAATACAGTTTTCCAAGTTAAAAACTTAAGCTCTGCGGAAGACAGGGGTTCAAAGGGAGGTTGCATTAACTGGGCAATGCAAACATTAAGGTCCCAGGCAGGGGCTGGGTCACGAAAGGGTGGATTGGTATAGAGTAACCCCTTAAAAAACTTGGAAAATACAGGGTGAGCAGAAAGGGAGGAAGGCTTTCCTGCTGAAATAAAAGCAGAGACAGCTGCCAAATGAACTCTTAAGGTAGCTGGCCTGAGGCCCAAAGAATTAAGATGGACCATGTAGTCCAACAAAATAGGCAAATCAGCAGATTCTGGGGCAATATGCTTCCCAGAACACCAGATGGAGAACCTTTTCCACTTGGAATTATAAGTGGCTCTAGCGGAAGGCTTCCTAGAGGCCTTTAGGATGTCAAGGACACCTTGAGAAAGGTGCAAATCAGCAATTCTAACTCCTCAAGAGCCAAGCTTTGAGGTTGAGGATTTGAGGTTCGGATACCAGACTCTCCCCTGGGCACAGGTCAGCAGGTTGTGAATCCTGGGAAGACACAGGGGAAGGTGGACTGCCAGTGATAGAAGGAGTGGGTACCAGGGTTGCCTGGCCCAGTCTGGTGCAATCAGAATCACCTTGCAAGGCTGGGATCTGATTTTTACTAACACCTTGAATAGGAGAGGGAAGGGGGGGAAGCATAAAGAAACTTCCCTTCCCAATCCAAGAGAAGGGCGTCCAGGGGGACTGAGCCCACCACTGGGGGCCTGCAACAGAACAGTGGAAGTTGGTGGTTGTCTGGGGCTGCGAAGAGGTCTATCTGAGGGGTGCCCCATCTGGCAAAAACTGTCCCCAGCACTCGAGGATTCAGGGACCATTCGTGATGGCCCTGAGAAATCCTGCTGAGGGCATCCGCTAGGACATTGTCTTTCCTTGGCAGGTGAACTGCTATCAGAGAGGTGTTCAGGGAGTAGGCCAGAGACCACAACTTCATTGCCTCGGTGCACAAGGCCAACGACCGAGTGCCCCCTTTCTTGTTGATGTACCACATTGTTGTGGTATTGTCTGTTCTGACCTGGACTACTTTGTTCTGGACAGATGCAAAAAATGCTTGAAGAGCTAAAAAGACAGCTCTGAGTTCCAGCAAATTGATGTGGAGCAGAGATTCCTGGGGGGACCACACTCCCTGGGTGGAGAGGTCGCCCAAGTGTGCTCCCCACCCCAGGAGGGAGGCATCCGTAGTGAGGGTGAGGAAGTGGGAGAGAGGAATGAAGGGGACCCCCAGTCTTAAATTGCTCTGATCCTGCCACCACTGAAGGGCTAGGATCAGGGTTCGGGTCACTGGAATCAATTTGGTAAGGGGGTCCCTCCTTTGAGACCAATAGGCTCTCAAGTGAAACTGAATGTCTCTCATCTGGAATCTTGCTCCCTGCACCACAGCTGTGGAGGCAGCCATGCTGCCCCAGGAGCTGCAAAAGTGTCTTGCTGGTCGAGAGACCTGCAGAGTGAAAGAGGAGGCCAGGGCAATCAACTTCTACCCTTTCCAAGGGGAGGAGGAAGGCCCTGGCCAGCTTTGTGTCCAATTCGCACCTATGAAAGTGAGAATTACCTGAACTGGTTCTAGAACTGACTTTGGTAGATTTAGCAGGAATCCCAGGAGGTGAGAAGCTGCTGGGTGACTTGTAAGTGGGATTTCACCTGTTCTGGAGACTGTCCTACAATGAGCCAGTCGTCCAGGTAAGGGAAACAGCAATCCTTGCCTCCTTAAATGAGCCACTGCCACGGCCAGACATTTTGTGAATACCCTTGGGGCAGAGGTAAGGCCGAAGGGCATTGCCCTGAACTGGTAGTGGCCTGAGGGCAGTTTGAACCTGAGGTACTTTCAGTGAGAAGGCCTGATGAGGACATGAAAATAAGCGTCCTTGAGGTCCAGGGAAGCTAAACAGTCCCCTGGCCTCAGGGAGGGTAAAATCATTGCCAGAGTTAGCATTTTGAACTTTGGTTTCAAAAGGTGCTTGTTCAGATATCTTAGATCTAAGATGGGCCGCCATTCTCCTGTCTTTTTTGGGGTAAGGAAGTATCTGGAATACAGACCTTTGCCCTGGTGTAAGGGAGGAACCCTTTCTACTGCTCTGAAGGTTAACAGGGTAGAGACCTCTGCTTCCAGAGCAAGGGTCTCGAGGGGGCTTGCAGGTGGAAAATGCCTGGCTCTCATCTTTGGGAATTTTTGAAGCTGAGAACCAGGCCCTGGCTTACTACTTCCAGAACCCATTTGTCCGGGTTAGGGATACCCAGTTCTGACTGAAGTAAGCCAACCTGCCCCTACTGGTACAGGAGAATGGACCCTGGGCACCCCATCAGGGTGCCTGCTTGGCAGTTGCCTTAGGCTGAGGGGTGGGACCGGTTTACCTGCACCCTGTCTGCCTCTGCTCTGGAAAAGCCCCTCTGAGCAAAAGCAGAGGAGGCTTGAATTGATAAAAAGGCCTGTGGAAGGGCCTTCCTCTACCTCTGGGTGTGTGCCTCTGGGGAGTGGCTTGCCGCTCCTTGGCTTGGGCACTTTTGTAGGTAGTTCTGTATTCATCCATCTTTTTCATATAGTTCTCTGTCTGCTCCCCAAACAGAGAATTCCCCACCACAGGAAAATCCATAGCCTTAGTCTGAGTGTCCTGTGACAGATTAGTATACCTGAGCCATGCCAACCTACGAAAAACTACAGAAGTGGCCATGACCCTTGAGGAAACATCATTAGCATCCACAGCAGCATGAAACTGAACTTTAGAAGCTTCAATGCCATCAGCAGCCACCTGTTCTAATTCACTAGCCAGCTGGCCATGGGCCTGCTTGGCTAACTGCATAACTGTATCCCATCTAGATTTCTGATATCTAGCCACATAAGCCATATAATTTGCCTGCCTGAGTCCCAGAGAGGCTGCCATATACTGCTTTTTTGCCATGGCATCAATCTTCCTGGAATCCTTGTCAGGAGGATGTGAAGCCAGGGGAATGTTAGCCTTGTCACAGGCTGCAGTCTGCACTACTCCTACATGACTACACTGCTCAGAAAGGAAGTCTGTATCAGGACCTGATAGAGTATACCTCCTGTCCATCTTTTTACGACAGGAGGCACAGAATTAGGATTTTTCAAAATTGTTATTGTTTGCTTCCTAAATGACTTATGCAAAGGAATAGACAATCTCCTAGACTCTGAATATCCATCATTTCAACATAATCAGGCTCCTCCTGCTCATCCACAGCCTCTTCTAAGGAAGCTGGAGGTTTCAGCAACTTTCTTATAAAACATAAAATGAGATGGGGACTCAGACAGCATAGGGGAGATTCTAAAGGTCTGTCTGGAGAGATGTCCGGTCAATGGGCACATCCAGACCCTCCCAGCCACATACATACTGTTCATAATCCTCCTCCCCCTCCTGTGGTTCATAAAATTCCTCAACATCATACTCCTGAACCACTGGGGCCGGACGAACCAACCTTTTGCCAACTAGTGGTGGTTCGGACGGCCCCGAGACAGTGACTGGACAATTTGTATGGCTTTTGCTATTTCTGCAGCAGTTGGAGAGGAAATTTTGGACTCCAGACCTGCTGATTTTCTAGATTTTTACTGGGCTGGTTCCTCAGAACCAGCTTTTCTTTTGCCCGAGGAAGTATCGCCCTGGTCAGAGGGCACTCCCTCTGGTTCAGTTGGCACTGAACCAGGCTGGCCATCCGGGTCAGCGGACTTTTTGGCCTCTCGTTCCCTAAGCCTGCCCAATCTTTTTCCAGGGTGGCTGCAGGAAATTTTACATACCTGGCAGTCTGACTGAGGTGGTCAAACCCCAGATAATAAACACATGTGGTGTGTGGGTCAGCCTTGGCAAAGGCTTCCCCACAAGCATCACAGTGTTGAAACCCAGTGGACCCGGTTTTCTTTGGGTTTCTCAGACATAATGCCAGCACAAAAACTTGCCCTTTTAATGGCAGTGCCAGGCAAGACACCATAACTAGGTTCCTAACCGTGTCACGGGTATTTGAAAAACCGTAATGAAATCCGTTTTTAGAACTGATAAGAACGGAACCGCACTCTAAATATATTTTAAAATGTTTAAAATGAGTTTTAAAGCAAACCGATCGGGTTCAAAACTGAACCGATAATGACAATTTCCACACAGACTAAAACCTTGTACTTACGGTTACCAGATAGAGCATAAACCGAAATGCGGTAAAATAAAACACTGTTCTCAGTTAAATTTAACCGAGAATACTTAAAATGAACCGAGAAATGAACCGAGCTGAAGGAGAAATCTCCGGAGCGACTGTTCAGTGAGGCGGAGTAAAGAATCTGACAGTTTCAGTTTGAAACTGCCCAGATAGAGCTTTGAAAACCGAGCTCGCGCTCAGAACTCCATCCTGTATGGAGTTAACTCTTTCATCTCCGGGGCAGTTCTAGAGGAGGACCAAACTGCTAATTGTCATAATATAGCAAGACTTCATGTTGTTTGAAAACCTGTTCCTGGCACCCGGGATGGCAGAGGTGCATTGGTTGGGATGGTGTGGGATGTGCTGGAATGAGTTACTGGCAACACTGCAAGCAAAAGCTCAAAAGAGGTCACAGCCTAATGTTTTAGTCATTCATTTCGGGGGAAATAATATAGGAGTTATATATGCAAGTGAGCATTGAGAGAGGGTCAGGCAGGACCTGGCAAGAGTGAAGCAATGGTGGCCCCAGGTGCACATAATATGGTCTGATATGGTGCAGCGGCAGCAGTGGCGGCACACCCGGAACATTAGGGCAATAGAGAAGGTGCGCCGGCTGCAGAACGCGACCATACAACCGACTATGGACTCCATGGAGGGGTCCATAGCAAAGCACCTGGGAGTGTCTGTAAAAAAATCCAGCTCTGTATAGAAGGGATGGTGTGCATTTATTGGAGGAAGGAATAGACCTGTTTCTGAATGACATACAATGAGCAGTGGTGAGAGTAATAGCGTGAGGTGCTTGTGGAGGGTGAGTTGGTGAGAACTCACCTTGTGGCTGCTTAGTAGTCTTGGAATGCTGTGGAAGGAGGTAACAGGGAATCACGTGTCTTGACCAGCCATATCTCCCTGAGGCTGACAGGAGGCCAGGCCTGACAGATGGAGTCTGGATGGCACCCTCTTCGGGCAGCGTCCTGCGGCATGGCGGACCCTCTGACGGGGAGGAGCTAGCCGCAGCCAGTCATATAGACATGCCTCATGCCCTGGAAGTTGTTGCCCTCACGGGGTCCTGGTTGATGGTAAGACAGCCCTTCCCTGGGAGGAAGGGTCGACCATCAACAATCTAGTTGCTCCATGGTGAGCTAGATTCCTTTCCAAGGCTACCTAGCTGTGCACATCATGCTGAAGCGAATGTATATCTGGATAACTGGTTTATTAATAAACACATGGCTGTGGCCATTTCTCCAAAGCTAGTTGTGTCAGTTTGTTCAGGTGAGTAAGGTATATGCCCTCAAAAGACAAAGGATTTATTAGCTGTAGAAACTTTGAAGATAGTTTCGCAAATGCGATTCTTGAGAGTGCAGGTCGCAACTCCAGGGGCTGTGTTGTGTCCCTTTCATCTGTGTATCAGAGATTCGGAGTCACTTCCTACATCAAAGTACTACTGGTGTCAAAGGATATGTTGCGATCTACATAATTTCGACTTTCAAACCACTTGTACCTGTTTTAATGGGTGTTTTTTGTACTTGTTTGTTACCTGTGATTTTATTTGTAGTTGTGTCTGTCTGGATCAGACATTGTTTAAAATAGATCACCATGATTTTTATTTTTTATTCTTTGGTAACCTCTTAAGCCCCACTATACACAAATGCCTTTTTTTATTTTATTTTATTCTTTGGTTACCAGGTAAGGTCCACTAGCACAGCCGTTGCCAGAGGGGGGTTCGTATGGTTCGAAAGAACCCCCTTTTGAAACCCCCCTTTTTCATAATTTGTGACATTTTTTTCATTACTTCTTTTTATTTTGTGACTGTCACAGAGTGCTTATGCACACATGATGAACCCCAGCACTTTTTCTCTGCATGCATGCCCCTCCCATCTGCTACCAATCAGCTCCCTCAGTGCCAGTAAGATGACTGGAGCCGCTTTGTGAGTCTTTCTCCGCACCGTCCCCCTATGACTGGCTGGCCAACTGCAGCTCACGTCAGCATCGTGAATGTGACTGGAATACAGCATGACCGCTGCCCACAATTCACACTGTCAACTAGCACTCGAGGAAGATGGAGCATGGTGGCAGGCTCAGAGATACGACGTCTCCAGGAAAGCAAAAAAGAAGTAGAGGACCTCGACTTATAATATTATCAGTCACCATCAGGTAAATTTTGCCGGCCACTATTGCCAAAGATGTGTCCCTTAATAACTGCATATCAAGGGATAGGCTGTGCAGTTGAACAAGGGAGCTGTTCGGTGGTTGGGCTGAAGATTTAGAAATAAATTACTTAAATCCTCCTCTATACGAAGTTGTCATGTTTCATATGCCTGTCTTAACTTTTCATAGGTTAAGCGAAAGAGGTCCCACAGTGGAAAGGCAATGCAAGTGTTTGGAAGGGTCTGGCTGGGATCTACACTGCCACTTCCCCATCCTCTCTCTGTTCTCCTCCTTGGTCCTGTTGCCCCCAGTAACCACTATTCCCGTCATTATGTCCCAGCCCTACTTGACTCCTCTGATTGTTTTTGCACCCACCAATTCAGCTGACAGACTGTTCCAAAGTTCCACTACCCTTTTCGTAAAGTAGTACTTCCTCACATCTCTCCTGAACCTACCTCCTGTTAATTTCCATTCGCATCCATGTGACCATGAATTGGTACACAGGCTTTATAAAGAATACCCCGCAGTTCACTTTAATTCCTTTAAGGATACTGAAGGTCTCTGTCATATCTCCCCTCTCCCTGCTGGTATCCAATGAGTACATATTTAGTGCCTTGAGGCGCTCCTCATAGGATCTGCCCTGCTGGCCCAGAATCATTGTAGTTATTCTGTGCTGCGCTGTCTCCAACCTGTCCTTATCCTTTCTGAGGTGAGGATTCCAGAACTGGGCACAGTACTCTAGGTGAGGCCTCACCAGGAATCTGTAGAATGGAAGTATTACCTCCTTTCTTCTGCTATCAATACCCCTACTGATATATCCCAGCATCCTTCTAGCCTTGCTGTAGGCCATGTTGCACTGACTCAATTGCTTAAATGGTATATTGAGTTGGGGAGGGTGAGGGTTATAGTAAGTGGTAAAGGGAGCTCAGATATGAGTTATATATAGCTATATAGGGAGACACTATAGCGCAGTGGTTTAAGGCTCCAAGCTGCAAATCTGGTGACATCCAGCAGACCAGACCTGGATTTAAATCCCACAACTTCCACTTGCATACTGTGTGACCCACAGCAAGTCACTTAACTTCCCTGTGCTTTCAGGTTGCTCCTGTCAAAAATCTTTCAGCTTAGTGTGCTACTCCTGGTTAAACAAAAAAAAAATAAACCACAACAGAGCATACCGTAGCCCATGGTTTCTGGGAGCTTATCAGCCCCAGAGCCCTGCCCTAGAAGCAAGCGAACAGTGCAGTAAGTTAGTAGTATACAATACCCAGCCAAAACCAGCTACAGACTCCACATTGAGGTTCAGTGTATGTATACATACACAGACACACACACACACACACAAAATCTGTGCCACCCAGATAGTAATAATTGTCCTTAGAGCAGGAGGTGGAGGGGAGCTCACAGATGAGTTGTTTTGGTTTAAAATAAATCACACAATGAGCCACAGAGCATCTAGCACCCCAGAGCTTTTCGGGGCCTGGCACACCAGACCCCTTACCTACACACCAGTAGATACAGCTCAATCAATCAATTTTTATTTATAAAAGGCGCTTTTCTCCAATCCAAAGCGCCTGCATAATATAATAAAACAATAAATAAACAGAGTTTAAAACTACTATAAATCATTAAAAGCTGTACTAAAAAGGTGGGTTTTCAAAGCTCCTTTAAAGCTCAGGACAGTCGGACTATTACGCACCTGACGAGGTAGAGAATTCCACAGGGTCGGGGCCACAAAGCTAAATGACCTAGCCCCCGAAGATTTCAAACAGACCCTGGGAATCTCCAGCAATCCCTCATCAGTGTATTGAAGGGGGCGGGAGGGACAGTAGGGGTCGAAGGAGCTCTTTCAGGTAAGTTGGTCCCTCGTCATGTAGAGCTTTACAGGTCAGAAGACCGACCTTGAAGGTGATTCGCCAAAATACTGGCAGCCAGTGCAGTCCACGGAGCACAGACATTATATGACTGGATTTAGAAGAACCAGTCAACAACCTGGCCGCCGCATTCTGCACTAGCTGCAGACGGCGAAGTTCAACCCCCGATAGCCCTAGGTACAGGGAGTTGCAATAGTCAAGGCGGGAGGTAACAAAGGCGTGGATCAATGTTGGAAGATCTTCTGGAGGAACCAGGTGCTTCACCCTGGCAATATTCCTCAGATGGAAAAAGGAAGTTTTGACAACGCTGACACCCTGAGCTTTAAGTGTCAAGTGGTCATCAATTATTACACCAAGATTCCGCACCTGATCTGAGGTTGTCAGTGGAACGCCTGCAAGCCATAAGCCAGAGTGCGATCCAACTGACAAACCCGCCTCACAGTGACCTTTATCCATAACCAACACCTCAGTTTTCTCGGGGTTTAACCTCAACCAACTCCCATTCATCCAATCTTGGACTTCTACAAGGCAGTTATTAAATACCGACAAGGCAGCATCCTGGCCGGCACAAAAGACATATACAGCTGGGTATCATCGGCATAGCAATGAAAACCCAGTCCGTATCGTCTTATAATCGCTCCCAAAGGCAGCATGTACACCGTGAATAACATAGGCGCTAGAATAGAGCCCTGCGGTACCCCACAAGGCAGGGAGACTGATGCCGAGGAAAAAATTCCTGACACCACCCTCTGAGTCCTACCTTCAAGGGAAGATCTAAACCACCTGAGGACCATACCAGATAGTCCACAGATGGACCGCAGATGCTCCAACAGCACCCCATGATCAACAGTGTCAAATGCTGCAGAGAGATCAAGAAGTACCAAGATAGAACAGGTCCTACGATCTCTCGCTATTAGGAGGTCATTTAGTACACGAACAAGTGCTATCTCGGTACTGTGCCTTTTCCTAAATCCAGATTGGAGAGCATCGTAAATATTGTTGTTGGTCAGATGATCCTCCAATTGCAGTGCTACCACCTTCTCAATAACCTTACCCACAAAGGGTAGGTTAGAGACTGGTCTGTAATTTGCTAGACATTCTGGGTCTAAGGAGGGCTTCTTTAAAAGAGGCCTAACTATAGCCTCTTTGAAGGGTTCGGAAAGATCCTCTCCAAAGACTCTCAGACTATCAAAGCCAGGACTAGGCCGATTTTATCCACACAATCCACTAGGAGACATGTGGGGCCAGGGTCCAAATCACAGCTGGTTGGTCGAAGCGCTGGATGACCATCACAATATCCTCGATTTTGGGGAGGCTGAAGTCAGACCATGCAAACTGGGCGTTGACATCTCCACACCATCACTACCCCGCTTGAGAGGGAAGAGCGGACTTCCGATCTGATTTTGGCAACCTTATCTGCAAAGAAGAGAGCAAACTCCTCACACCGTTCTGTGGAAAAGGCCCTCCCGGGCTGAAGACAGACTGGATTACACAGTCTGTCCACAGTCCGAAAGAGCTGGGCTGGTCTATTCTGTGCAGCCGCTATCTCCATGGACAGGAACTCTGCCTTCTTACGAGAGATTGCGGATTGATAGGCCGTATAATGGTCCATCAAACTACGTCTGTCATCATCCAGACCGGACTTCCGCCAACGCCTCTCCGGCCTTCGTCCTACCCTCCTCAACTCCCTCATGGTCTCATCAAACCACGGAGACCTGGGGCGAAGAGGAGCGGACGAACGAATAGGAAAAGGAAGAATCCTAGGCCCTGTAACTGCCCTATTATAGGCCTGTACTAGGTCACCTGGATCCAAGCAATCTATCAGAAGATCCGATAGGTCCAGCACCGTCATCAGGTCATCTGGGGATACACCCCTCAATGGGCGGTACCGGACCATTTCCGAAGGGGCTGACCTAGTAGGGGCAGCCTCAAAATTGAACCTAATGGAGTGATGGTCAGACCATCCGAGTGGTTCCACCACCAAATCAGATATCCCCATCCACAGAAGGAACACCAGATCCAATGAGTGCCCACCAATATGGGTCGAGGAGGAAACTACCTGTGTGAAGCCCAGTGATAACATCAACTGGAGGAAGTGTTGACCAAAATGTGAGAGTTCACCGTCGACCCAAGCATTGAAGTCGCCCAGAACCAACCATCTGGGGGATCCCAATGTTAGGTCGACAATGAAGTCTGCAACTTCCTGCAGGAAAACATTCCCGTCACCTGGTGGACGGTATACGAGAAGTATCCTGCACCCCACACCCTCGCCTAAGACACACTCAAAGGATCCGGTGACTCCCACTGGTACCACCACCAGGCCCAATTCTGATTTAAAACAAATGGCAACACCCCCCCCCTACGATCCTGCCTCGAGCGGTGTATCACTGAGTACCCGGCCGGAACTGCTGCGGCTAATACTGGCCCAGCATTCTCATCCAGCCAGGTCTCGGTGATGCAAGCTAGGTCAGCTGACCCAACAAGATTGGCTATAAAAGCCGTCTTGTTTTTAATAGACCTAGCATTGCACAACACCGCCATGCAGGATGGACCTCCGACGATGACCGCTACCTGCTGGTAACTAGAACCCTTGGGTATGGGCACAAGACAGGAGAACCCTCTCCTGAGCCCATTTCGCCCCAGGGCATCTCCTTGACCTCACAATCCCTATCCGCCCGCTCCTTTCCATCCCCCTGCCCAGCCCCAACCTCCTCCTCCCCTCACAATCCCCAGAGCCCTACACCTTCTATAGACTCCCGTGACAGAGGGGACAGGAGAAGGACGAGATCCCTGAGCCTGAGGGGAATAATAGCCGACTGTCCTATTTTCATTCCAACACATAGTAACACAACTAATACAAAACCCCAGCAAAATATATAAATAACAAAAATTTAAAATATATATATACAATAACAAAATATAATTATTATAACTAAGCAAAACAAAACTAACTAAAATTAAACCCTAGACATTATATTTCAATATCAAGCATAAAACATTTCATAACAATGTGTTACACATAAATGTATCAGAAGCACTTGTCCATCTACCCCTTCCCACAGTGCTCTCACCACTGTAGAAAAGGATTTTTCCACCTACATAAAACCCTTAAAATTTGGCCCAAAATTTCAATTTCCAAAATACTAAAGGAAAAAACAAAACACGAGTTCAAGGTCTTTTCTTCTCAGTATCCACACTTTTGTGCTCTCATCACTAGTATGGCCCAAAAAAAAAAAACTTTAGACAGTCTTCTCTCACCAGACTGAACTAAGTAGCTCAGGTTTCGGTCCTCCCAAACGTATCCCAAAATATAATTGAAAATAACGAAAGTTCAAGTATACATCACTAAAGTAGCAGTCCACACAAATCCAGCTCCAGTAAAATCCTGCAAGCATCCAGAGAAAGCATCGACCAGAAGTCCAGACTCAACCTGACCTTCGCAGCAATGAGACAGGCTGAACCACCCTCCGATGGTACCCCTCTCTCAATAAGGAAGCAAGGTTAACCCAACCACCCTCCGGAGGCAGAGAAACCCACTACCCTGTCCGGACCAGGGAATCTGGACAATTTAATTCAAATAATCCACAATTTCCTCTGTCCCAGACACTTCCTCCATACAGTAAGTCCAGTCACAGTCTATTCCCGATTACTTCCTCTTCCTGGTTCGGCGATAATCCTTTCCCGAATAGGAACCAACACTCCACCACGAAGCGTTCCTCCTCACAGTCCAGTCCAGCGTTCACCTCAAGCACGCAAGCAGCCACCAGAACCCCAGGCCGCCAGCAACCAAAATCTCTTCACAGCACCAGAGGCAGTCAAACCCAGCTCCACATGCCGCTCCCAGCACACAGCCAGCAGCTAACCACAGGACCACACAGCGGCTGGAAATGACACGGCTGGGCACAATACGACACGGCTGGGCACCATACGACTTCAGGTAGGCAATGGAGTAATTGACGACAATTGACAAGACCGGACAACAAATAATGCGGTCCTTGACACAATGGCACAATAACGTAACCACTCAGTGAACCACTCAGCAAACGGGCCAAAAAATAAGTAAAATAAATAAAACAGACAGAGCAAAACGAAGCGCTCACAGATGGCTACCCAGCGTGGCCGCCATCTTTTTTTGCAGCCTTCTATCAGCTGCAGATATTAAAACTGATAATATAATATATGTGAGACAATGCCTTAGATATATTACAGTAGCAGCATCTTGCTGCATTCCAGTACTGAATACATATATGTATTCACCATGCAGCCAGCCAGATACTAATTTTGCTTAGAGCAAGGGGTGTAGGAGCTCTCAGATATGACTTCTTTAGCTTCACAATAAGCCAAAAAATGCACCACAGAGCATCTAAGACCCCATGCCGTCTGGGGTCCTGGCGGCGGCCCTAAGACCCACTTTTTTTTTAAAGGTTGCAGACTGCAAGCCGGCCCGGTAGCGCAGAAGGCTGAGGCGCTGCTGTCTTACCTCATGCTATACTGGCGACCTGGGTTTGGGAACAACCTTGGGTCACCAGGGTGCCGACTTGGGGGGAGGGCTGGAGCGGGATTGAGCCATGGTTCTCCCCTCCAAAGGGGTGGCTGCCCACCCATACATAGTCTCGCTCCCATTGGGTGGAGGTCCGGTGGGTGAGTAGGCAGTACGGTCAGTGACAGAAGTCAGGAGGGGTGGAAGGGGCCACCAGATCCTGGCATGTGCCTCCATGCACGTACATGCATGAGTACGCCGTTGCCCCGGGGGGAAACAGAAAAACGCAAAATGTATATTAAAAATATAAAATAAAAGGTTGCAGACTGTGTAAAAAGAACCCCCCTTGTAAAAATCCTGGCAAAGGCCCTGACTAGGCACCAATTTATGTTTTCAACAGCGACCCAGGAGCACTGGGGAGGTTAAATGACTTGCTCAGAGTCACACAGTATGCAAGTGGAGGTTGTGGGAAGCAAACCCATGTCTACTGGATGTACCAAGCTCATTCATAGCTTGTTACTATAACCTCTAGCCTATATGGTCAGCCCAGATCCCTGCAAGCCGAATGGTAAAGCAAATAAAAAAAAAACAATAGCAATAAAAACTACAATGTGAATCACTTGCCAATACCTTAAGTCTATAAATATGTGAAGCATACAGACTCCACAAAGAGGCACCCCTAAAGTCACAAGGAATCTTAGCAAAGCACCAATTCTGTGTGCAGGCCCTGTACTGTGTAACTCATTCCCTACTAATACTAAAACTGCTGCCAGCTTTGCCAGTTTTAAAAGAATGGCCACTAAACACTTTGAGAGGGACCTGGGAACACAAAATAGTCATGTGAATGTATTTATGTGCAATAAGTACTGTACTCTGTAAGCACGTATGATTGCCTGTGTAACTGTTCCATCTTGGCCAGGACCCTATTGTAAACAAGCCTCTTGGCTTAATAGCCATCCTGTAGAAAAATATCTTCAAATAAACAGGTCATCGTATTGAATAAGATTTTTGTCAGTCAGAATAGAGAGCTACTTTCTAATTATTCAGTGGTAACCAGACAGTAGACTCAGGGTTGGGACTGTGTACTAAACCATGTGTTCTGATTGGCTGAGAACAACTCTACAGCATGTCTGTGAGAAACTGCCTGACATTTCCTGGGTTTTCACAGAAGAACTGTAGTGCTATTGACCGATTCAAACATTTTTTTTCTTTTTTCAGTATAATAGCATTTTATAGTGTGGTGGTGGTGGGAGCCTCAATAATAACCAGACATGGGGTCAAGAAACACCTTGGCCTCCTGAATCTAAGCTTATTACCCCCTGGTCTGGTTATTAGCTCATAAAGCTCAACAACTGTGCTGTTATCACTATAAAATAATACATTTACCATTTACATACATTTCTTCATGATAGTGGAGCTATTTATTTCCACATACAAATCATTCAAAAATGTAAAGAAAAGTATGGAAACATTCTTTAACACTAAATATGCGATAGCCACTGCATTTATTCTTATTGGTTAAAATAAGACATCTCTGTAGGGTGGAGGTGGGGTTGGCATGAGTTCAGTACTTCACTGCCATTCCTATTCTGAAACTGTCTAACTCCTGCACATCCAATGCTAATATCAGCAAGCAAACATTTAGCATTGACAAATGCTTGTTTATGTTTGCTTGCACGCTTTCGCAAGAAACATTATGTGGCAGCTTAGGAGAGAAGCGGGTTGTGGAGGTGCGGCACTGTGGAGGCCAATGCCGGCACTGCATTCGTGGCCTTAGCAGTGCTCAGCCAATGCAGGCC
This sequence comes from Neoceratodus forsteri, assembly GCA_016271365.2. Classification (NCBI taxonomy): domain Eukaryota; kingdom Metazoa; phylum Chordata; order Ceratodontiformes; family Ceratodontidae; genus Neoceratodus; species Neoceratodus forsteri. The sequence goes on from CM028138.1 coordinate 430,546,704, forward strand.
TAGTGTCCTGATGACACTGGTTCTGCAGAAGTGCCACCAACTTGTAATGATTTGGCCGCTGCAATCAGGGGCCGCCTCATCATTGCAGTGTCAACCATTCCACCGCAATGAGGGAGCAACCCATCATTGCAAGGTGGTACCTTGCCCGGTGTAACATTTCCAGGAACATGGTGGCAACATAGCTGCCGCCCCAGAGCCCCATGAAAGCCAAAGGGGGGTGCTCAATCCCCCTGTCGGCATGCCCCACGACCCAGTTCATTTGCCGACAGGGAAGCCCGCTCCCCATCGGCATAATGTCCCCCCCCAATGTGTTGTGTGCCGATGGGGGTGCCCAATTCCCATTGGCTACAGCTCCCCAAAAAAGCACTCAGGTGGCATGCTGGGAGCCCACCCCAGCGTGTCAAAAGTCCCCGTAAGACAGAAAACCTTCCCGCAACATTATTAAATTATTTATAAACCTGTAAACTAGAAAACAGTCCCTCATTGATTCTGGTAGATCTTCCCCCAACCCATGCCCACCCACTGCGCACCCCACCTCCCCACACACATCCTCATCCCATACTTACCTCAGGAGTCCAGCGCGATGATCTTCGGTGGACCAGGAACACATCTGCACTCTTTAAAGCCGACCGCAAACTGAAGAAATACTGTATAATGCGATAAATGTTTTTTTTTTTAAACTTATATGGATCTCTCAGGCATTTTGGGGACTTTTGGCACCAAATTTTCAACATGGGACTATTGAGACCCCCCCTCATGAATTCAGTCACTGTCATGGTGTTATTTGGTCCTGAACCTTTTGGGACCAATTAACAAAACAACAGTGCCACTGTTCATGAGGTGGGCTCTCAAAAAGCCTATGCTGCAAATTTGACAAAAAAATCCCAAAAATGACTGATTTATGAGTGTGCGTTGCACAGTTTCTACGCACACTCGTGACTTCACGAATTTGTAATATTTTCATTCCAGATTTTCAACATTGCAATTTTTCCACACCCCCCTGTGAACAGTGCAGCTGGCATTTTACACATGCTGGCCAAAATGTGTTTTCACACTTCTGGCGCAGAATTTATTTATTTTATTTATTTATTGAAATGTTTCACCAGGAGGGCACACTGGACAACAAGTTGCTCGTCTCACGAATCAACCTGGGTGGAGGGGTTACATAGGGTTGTGAAGGATGATCAGTTACAATAGTTTGTGGGTAGTACAAACAATACAACATTGTAAGATTGTGCAACAGTTGGAACATAAGGTATTGTACAATAAACAGTAGTGGAACATTGGGTAAATTACAATACATGTACAAAATCATACGAAAGAGCATATAAAATAGTAATAATGCGATATAACCATTTATAGGGTATGAGTGTACCAGGAGCAGGCTCGAGGTAGTACGCAAGTGCTGTTGGAGTAAAAAGGATGGGGTTAGGTTGTGCACACTGGTGACCCAAAAGGGCAGGTAGAGAAGAGATGATTTCACTGTCACTGTGGGAAATTAGTGTTTGGAACAGATTAAGAAAATCACAGTGACACTGTTCATGATCAGAGGTGCTAAAATGCCTATTTATTTCTTTATTTAATTTTGATGACCAGGTGAGCCCACTGGGCCCCGGAGGTCCCTTTTTCAGGGGCGATCCGGGATATACATAACTTAAGATACATCACAATATGGTAGGTGTAGAGAAAACATTCATGATACAGGTTAAACATAGATGTACAGTCAGCTGGTTACGTATGCTGAGTTCGGCATTACATTAGTGCATTTGTTATTGATACTACTCTAGCTTGGGGGGTATGAGCCGCAATGTGCGGAGACAGATTTCGCACAGTAGAAAGGTTATGGGCTGTAAGGTTATAGGTGTCCGAGAGGTGGACCCGTACATTTAGCAGTGGCATGTGGAGGTAGCCATGATGTGTGCCTTAAGCCTCGTACGGAAACTTTTGATGGAGGGAGCTTCTTGGACTCCTGGAGGGAGGGAGTTCCATAGGGTGGGTGCAGTATGGGTGAACGACTTACCCCCCCACCTTTGTTCTGACCCTTGGGACAGCTAAGAGCGTGTGGTCCTTTGTGCGGAGGAGTCAAAGGTTATTCTTTAGTGCAATAAGTCCAGAGAGGCTGGGGGGGGTTGGACTGATTAATTTAAAAGTTTGGCAGAGCAAGGGGTACTGGAGGCGGGCTTCCCAGGAGGGCCAGTTTAGTTGGAATAGAGTGACACAGTGATGGTTCCTGGGGATTGGCTGGGCAGCGAACCAAGCCACCTTATTGTATAGCACTTGGAGTCTGTTCATCTCTTGTCTAGCTACTCCCTGGACCACTGGAGCCACATAGGTGATTGTTGGGAGGAGAACGATGGTAGCTATGGAGACCCTGGCTTCCGGTATCAGCTGGTCTTTCAACCGCTACAGGGTGCCTAGTTTCGCATGTACATTTTTGGTTACTTGATCCACATGGTCCTTGAGGGTGAAGCCCTGATCCAGGGTGAGACCAAAGTATTTTAGTGACACTGCAACCTCTAGCCTACTGCCCGACGCAGAGGTCAGTTGCAGGTGTTGGCTTCTGTCGTGTCCAAGGGATCTTGAGCCAAACAGCATGGCCTTGATTTTGTTTGTGATAAGGACCATCCTGTTGAGGACAAGCCATTGCTCAAGTGATCTCAGGTCCTCTTGTAGCCAGGAGCTGAGGTCTCCTAGGTTAGAGGAGGGATGATAAAGGACAGCATCGTCTGCATACTGAACCACTGAGCTCCCACTGCAGTGTTCGCTGAGTTCGTTGGTGAAGAGGGAGAAGAGTAGGGGGCCAAGGATAGAACCTTGCGGCACTCCCTCTGTTAATGGGAGTGGCTCTGATATGGAGTCTTTCCATTTTACCCTCTGTGAGCGCCCATTTATGTAGCTATCGAACCACATAAGGGAGTAGCTGTCTAGGCCCACATTGCTCAGCCTGGTCAGTAACAGGTTATGGTTGACCAGGTCGAATGCCTTGGATAGGTCGATAAAGACAGCTCCAGTTGGAGTCCCCTTATCCAATTCTCTGAGAACATCGCTGTGGGAACTCAAAGTTCGGGACACATTAACAAAATCACAGTGCCACTGTTCATGAGCGGTCCCAAATGCTTTCATGAGGTGTGGGTCACAAAAAGACCATGCTGAAAATTTGTAGTGCAAATACCAAACAACGCCCGGGGCATTAGGGTTTCTAACATATGTTGAAATTTAGTGACAAAAGTCCATAAAATGACTGTGTTACAAGCGTACGTTGCACAGTTTACACACACCCTCGTAATTTTGCACATTAGTAATATTTTCACTCCAGATTTTCAACATTGGCACCTTTTCACACCTTATGAACAGTACAGCTGTCATTTTTCATATCCTACCCAAAATATGTGTTTACACATCTGGCGCAGAATAGCGTGGTTGCTGTGGGAAATCAATGTTCAGGACAGATTAAGAAAATCATAGTGACATTGTTCATGAGCAGAGGTCACACAATGTGTATGTTGAAAATTTGGTGAAATAATTCCACTAAATAACTGTGTTACGTGCATGCATTGCACAGTTTCCAAGTATGCTCGGAAGTTCAAGCATTTTTAATATTTTCACTACAGATTTTCAACACTGCCATCTCTTCACACCTCCCTATGAATGATACAGCTGTCATTCTTCAAATCCTGCATGATCTGTGTTTTCATACATCTAGCGCACAATGCCACGATCACTGTGGGAACTCAAAGTTCGGGACACATTAACAAAATCACAGTGCCACTGTTCATGCAAAGAGGTCCCAAATGCTTTCATGAGGTGTGGGTCACAAAAAGGCCATGTTGAAAATTTGTAGTGCAAATACCAACAAACGTCTGAGGCGTTAGGGCTTCTAACCATAATGTCACACCCTGTACAGACTGACAGGCATCAGGGATGTGCCTTTGGATTGCTGACTGTAATGCTCATGCCATTCCACCTCCACCCCCCCACCCTGCAGCCGGTGACAGGCATCAAGGTGTGCCTTGGACTTCAGCCCCAGAGTTCACCCCATTCTCCTATGTTGCACCCATTTCAGCATATGCCCTTATGGAGTGGGGCGACTGTAAAGCCAAACACCCCAAGGCACACCTCAACACTTTTCAGTGTCTGCAGGATAGGGTGAGGTGAAATGGCATGAATGTTATGGGTGACAACCCAAACACATACCCCAATGCCTGTCCATCTCTGCAGGGTGGAACATACAGATGCCAGCCAGCAGCCCACACACATTGCTCCCTCCTGGAGCGGGACCTACACGGGTGCCATAAGAGGTAATTAACTACCTCCAGCAGCAGCACTCTTGCAAGGGGGGTTAGCCCATCGACACACTGCACGCATCGACTGCCCCACCCACCCTGGCTCGGCACTACCTATATAGGCACTGTTCTGTGACATCACTTCCTGTCTGTAGTTTTACCAAGTAACCACTTTTCCATTTGCAGGTTATACCTGCTAGCCACTAGAGGGACCCTCTGACTATTCACCTCTGTTTCTCTACCTGAATTTCCTCCTCCTCCTCCTACTTCCTGAAACCCCTCTACCTACATACGCTACTTCTCTCCCTTACTCTCATTTCTGCTTCTGCCCACACCTCACTCTCACACCCAGCCTCCTAACTAGCCCTACTTACTGACCCCCCTGCCCCACCACTGGACCTTCACCTAGTCTGCCACTAACCCTCAGTGACCACTAGGAGTCACTATTTCCATCCTGTCTGCTCTGAATCCCCCAGAACCTGGATCCCCATTCTCACCCAGGTCCTAGTTCACCCACCCTACCAGGGTCTCAAACCTTGTACCCTTCCACCAGAGTCCATGACACTACCACTACTCCAAAGTGGTATCCACACTTTCTGAGTGGCAGCCAAGATACGTGAACCTTTCTGCCCTGCTGCTACCTTAGGCATTATGTTTGTACACCTCCTCCTCAAATGTCTCCCCCTCATTTACGTACTAGTACCCACATCCCATCAGCCAGACATCTCCCCTGGCCCACTTGTACTAGCACCCCCAACTCTCCCTGACTTAGTCCGATCCCACCCTACACTGACCATGTACCCTGGTCCACAGCACCCACCCCCAGCTGCCCCCCCCCGCTGCCTACCCTGGCTCTCCATGGTTGCAACTCGTCCTCGCCGTCCCGACCCTTCGAACCCTGCTTATTCCTTGTTCCCCTATGGAATCCTCCCCATCCCAGCGTACCCCCCGGAAGTTTACATACTGCCACCCCCTGGTCACAGCCTTGGTCTTCCTACTACTCCTGTCTGGTAATATACATCCTAACCCAGGCCCTGCCCCCTCCAGCCCACCTGCTAGGTCCACTGGTCTCCGCATAGCCTCCACAAATGTATGCAGCCTACTGAACAAATTTGATGCCCTCCAGTGCTGGGCCATGTTACATCAACCAGGCATCATAGCCCTGGTTGAAACCTGGCTGTCCAAATCCACCTCTGACTCCTTTGTCTCCCTCCCAGGCTATACCCTATACCGGGAGGACCGAGTAGGCAAACGCAGGGGTGGCTGTGCAATCTATACCAGGGACACAATCATCGGACAAGTGCTCCCTGCCCCCATTCTTGTGAATCGAACCCAGGCCCTTACCCTCAAACTCACTTCTGACCCCTCCAGGGGCCCTCTCTATCTCACCACTGCCTACGCTCCCCCAAAGAACCAGAACCCAGCGCTGATATCTAAAACAGAATATCTTGCCACCCTCCACCACAAGGCAGAACAAATCCTAGTCGGGGGCCTTAACGTGAACTGACTCAGCGCCTCCTCTTCCACTATCCGAGATTCTTTCACTGCCCAAGACCTGACACAACTCATCTCCCAGCCCACTAGAGTAAACCCAAAGAGAGGAACTAGTACCTTTCTGGACGTAATTATCACCAACTGCCCCCAAAAAATCCATAACATCCAGGTCCTCCCAGACTCCCTAAGTGACCACTCCCCTATCCTATTCCTTTGGGCGGCCCCCACTCCCAAACCCACAGCCCAGACCACACTCTGCTGGTGCCTCCACTCTGGTAGGCTGATAAAACTCAGTTTCTCGCCCAGATTAATTGGTCCCCCATTCATCGTGCACCCAACATTGACACTGCCCTCGCCTTTTCCTCCCAAACCTTTAATAAGGCCTGTGACCTCTTTGCACCCTTCACCAAAATTCGATCCAAAAAACGTAATGCACCCTGGGTTACCCTGCCCTACTACAAATGCTCAGAAATAGGGATGACCTCTGGCACCTTGCCACTGAAACGGGCCAGATGGCTGATAGACAGGCCTACAATGCTGCCCTGAACAGGTGCTCATGGGCCGTCCGTAAAGCCAAGGCCGACCATTACCAAGCCACCCTCACCTCCTCCTGGGGGTATGCCCAGACTTTCTGGGACAATATTAAGCAGCTAAATGGGAAATCACGCTCCTCTCCCCCATCCCAGCTCACTATTGATGGCTCTACCTCCGCCGACCCTGCCTGCATTGCTAAATGCCTTAACACCTCCTTTACTGACCTTAGCTTTGTCCTCCCCAATAATTTCTTTGACCCTCCCCCCAGCCTACCTCCCCCTATCCTCCAATGCCCCATCTTCCACCTACGCAAGATATTTGCCCAAGAAGCCAGACCTCTCCTAATTAAAGCGTTAAATAGCAGTAGTCCCGGCAGCGACTCCCTGGGCCCCAGTATTCTCCGGTTGATGCTGGATGAAGTTCTTGCCCCACTCACCAGCCTACTTAACTGATCCCTCTGCCTGGGGCAGTTCCCCACTGCATGGAAAACAGCCACAGTCACACCCATTCATAAAGTGGGCGACAGGTCCTCCGCCGGCAACTACCAACCAATCTCCATCCTCACCTCCACCTCCAAAACCCTAGAAAAAGTGGTGGCCATTCAAATCACTGAATATCTGACTAAGCATAACATCTTATGTCCAGAGCAGCTTGGCTTCCATGCTGGTCACAGTACTGGCACTGCACTTGTTGAGTTCTCCAATTTCCTACACTCCTCACTGGACACCAGCTCCCTAACTGGTGCAGTGTTCGTTGACCTCTCAAAGGCCTTCGACACTGTTTCCCACCCTCTTTTGCTGGATGCCCTCTGCCACACTGGTTTCTCTGCTGGCCCCCTCGCATGGTGCACGAGCTATCTATCCACTCGCTCCCAGTATGTAAAAATCAATGGGACACTCTCTGAAACTCGTCCCATCTGCTCAGGGGTACCCCTGGGCTCCATCCTGGGCCCCCTACTCTTTTCACTCTATCACCCTGCCCAGTGCATGCTCTGGCAAAATTTTTATGTATGCAGATGATGCTGTCATTTTTGCCACCCACGACAATCCCATCTCCCTCCAGGACTCCCTACAATGATGCCGAAGCCTGGTTTAAGGAGCACAGACTCATCATTAATCTAAAAAAAAAAAAAATGCTCTTTGCCAACCCCCAAAACAAAGCCTGCAACTACCCACTCCCTATCCTCCCTAGTACCAAACAACCGCTTGAACAAGTCTGCTCCTACAAATACCTTGGGGTTACCTTCGATTCAGCCCTCATCTTCCACACCCACATTGATGCCCTTGCATCCGCCACTAATACATGACTTGGCATCCTCTACCGCTATAAAAACTGCCTCCCCCCCGATGCTCTCCGACTTGCTGTTACGTCTTCAGTACTGTCCCTTGTAGACTATGGCCGGCCAGCCTATGGTGCTGCTGACACTACTGCCCTCAACAAAATTTGCCTCACCCTAAATAAGGCCTGCAGGCTGATTACTGGTGCCCCCAGACTCACACATACATGTCAACTCTATGACGAGGCAAAACTCCTTAACCTAGATGAACGGCTATGCTATCAAACCTGCCTCTTCACAAAAAAAACTACTCGGGCTCTCCCCTCCCAGGGTGACAGCCTCCATCCACCATACCCCACCCACTATCGCAACCCAAACTTCCAACAAGACCACTCTACTGGTCCCCAGATCCAGGACCACCCATGGTCAGAGGTCCTTCTGCTACAGAGCCCCATCCTGGTTTAACTCTCTCCCTGCTCCTATCTCCAATGCCCTCACAATCTCCAGCTTCAAAACCGCCCTTCGGAGCCAACTGTTTAACACTCTCAGCTGCTCCTGTCTCTAAATGTGGCCTCAATCTCTCCACACATGACAACGCCCACTGGGCAGCACTCCACCTCACCCCCCACTTTCTCCCCCTGTGCATCCTGCCTCTGTTAAAACCAGCATGTGCTCAGCTGTAACACTGTAATTGCTACTAAACTGTATAATGTATGACATCATTCTGTGTAACTGTAAGTCAGTGACTTGTATTCTGTAACCTAAATTTGTTCTGTCTGTCTTCAATGTGACGAGGTACCTTTGGAAATGAGCCTCTGGCTCAAAGGTTGTAAACCAATTTACAAATAAACAAATAAATAAACATTCAGCATTGTCAAATGCTTTTTTTTTTTCTCAGTGCTGCAACCTCCAAGCATGACATGCAAGGGAAACAAAGATTATAAACACTGTTTTGAAACAGAAACCTCTGTTGGTCAGTCTTGGTATTGCAGACATCTACAATACCAACATAGGAGACTATATCTCTCAGTAAAGAAATCTTGCCAGCTAGATACTATAGGCACAATGCCTTGTTTGGAAAATAAACATATGAGAGCTTTTATTGTTGAAGCCACTACAGAGATATTAGATTGCACCTCACAATAAGGGAACTGGAAAATAACATGCCTTGCTATGTACATCTACATATTATGTGCAGTCAGCACCACCAATTTAAGGGACTGCACCTATGAGTAACATTTACATCAACAAAATAATTTACCCAGAATTCCTTGGTACACTATGTAAAACACTGACAGTTCCCTCGCATGATATCATTCTAGGGGTGTGGCCGCAAACAGAAAACGGGAGGACACAGTGCTGATAAAACATAAATAACAAGCATTTGTCAATGCCAAATATTTGCTTGCTGGCATTAGCAGTGGAAGTGCAGGAGTTAGACAGATGCAGAATAGGAATGACATTGAAGTACTGAACTAATGCCAACTCCACCCTAAGTCTGCAGAGATAAACAGGCATTGGGGTGTGTCTTTAGGTCGTCGCCAATGATGGTCACAACATTTTACTTCACCCTACCCTTCAGACACTGACAAGTGTCGAGGTGTGCCTTGGGGTGTTTGGGCTTTACATTCACCTCATTCCATAAGGAAATACGCTGAAATGGGCACAGTGTAGGAGAATGGAGTGAACTCTGGGGGCAAAGGGTTCAAGGCGCACCTCAATGCCTGTCACTGGCTGCAGGGTGGGAGTGGGGGTGGAATGGCATGAGCATGACTGTCGATATCCCAAGTCACAACCCTGATGCCTGTCAGTACCTACAGGGTAGGGCATTATGGTCGAAAACCCTAACACCTGGGCATTTCTTGGTAATTTTATTCTAGGTTTTTTTTTACATGGGCTTTTTGTGACCCCACCGCATGAACAGTGACACTATCAGTTTGTTAGGTGAAAGGTAATTTTGCACAGCGACTGCGCCATGTGGCGCCACAGGTGCGAAAACACATTTCAAACAGGATGTGAAAAGTGACAGGTGTACTGTTCATGAGGAGGTGTAAAAAATGGCATTGTTGAAAATCTGGAGTGAAAATATACAAAAACTGGTGAGGTCACGAGCGTGCATAGAAACTGCGCAACGTACACCCGTAATGTAATTCGTTTGGAGATTTTTTTACAGCAGATTTTCAACACAGGCATTTTAGGACCTCTGCCCATGAACAGTGTCACTGTGATTTTTGTAGTCTGTCCCGAACACTAATTTCTCACAGCAACCACGCTATTCTGCGACGGAAGTGCGAAAACACATTTCGGCCAAGGTGTGAAAAATGACAGCTGTACTGCTCATAAGGAGGTGCAGAAAAATGCCAGTGCTGAAAATCTGAAATTTGTGAACTTATGAGGGTGCGTGGAAACTGCGCAATGCACGCTCGTAACATAGTCATTTTATGGACCTTTGTCACCAAATTTTCAACATAGCCATTTTAAGACCTCTGCTCATGAATTGTGTCACTGTGATTTTCTTAATCTGTCCCAAACATTGATTTCGAACACCAACTGCGCCATTGTGTGCTACATGTGCAAAAACACATTTTGGGTGAGATGTGAAAAATGACAGCTGTACTGCTCATAAGGAGGTGTGGTAAAATGGAAATGTTGAAAATCTGGAGCAAAAATATTACAAATTCACAAAGTTACGAGCGTGCATAGGAACTGTGCAACGCAGCTCATAAAACAATCATTTTTGGGAATTTCAATGAATTTTTCAACATAGGGTTTTGGGCTCACCAAGAACTGTGACATTGTCGCTTTGTTACCTGTCCCAAAATGCGTGTTCCACACAGTGACCGCAAAATCACCTTTCGGGATTGAATAACAAAATGACAATGACTGAGTTCATGAAGTGGGGCCCCAAGAACCCCATGTTGAAAATTTGGTGAAAGAATTCCCAAAATGGCCGAGATATGTGCCAAAGTTGAAAACACCCCATTTATGCCATTATACAGCTTACAAGCATTTCTTCAGTTCGCGGTCGGCTTTGAAGAGTGCAGACGTGTTCCCAGTCCACCAAGAGTCATCACGCCAGCCTCCAGAGGTAGTATGGAGTCGGGGGTGGGAGGTGGGTGGGCAGAGGGTGGGCACGGGTTGAGGGAGGCAAGGCAGTCAACAAGGGACTTTTTTTTTTTTTTTTACAGGTGTTTTTTTTTTTTTTCAGGAAGATGATGCCAAACTTTTGCCCCACTGGGGTGAGCTCCCAGCGTGGCAGCTAGAAGTTTTTTTTGAGGGGGCATTGGAGCCAGTGGGGGATTGGGCACCCCCATCGGCCATATGGACTTTTGCAACACTAGGGTGGGCTCCTAGCGTGGCACCTAAAAGTCTGTTTTTGGGGGGTACAGTGGAGCCAAGAGAGGATTGGGCACCCCCATCAGCCATACAGACTTTTGCCATGCTGGGGTGGGCTCCCAGCATGGCACCTGAAAGTCTGTTTTTGGGGGAGGGCAGTGGAGCCAATGGGGGACTGGGCACACCCATTGGCGATACGGTATGGGGGGAGAGCGCATCAGCATGCTGGGGTGGGCTCCCAGCATGCTACTTGGGTGTTTGTTGGGAGGGAGTAGAAAAAAATGGAGCTGTCAATGACAGCTGTTCACATGCAGTGCTGAGTGTAGGCACTTTGCATACTGCCAACGGCAGTATGTAAATTGCCCGTCGATGGCAGTATGCAAATTGCCTACATATTACCACTGCTGATTGTAGCGGTCTTTGGCTTTCATCTGTACGCCACTGCATCTGAACTGCTGTCATAGACAGCTCGGACATTTATTGGTGCGGTGAGGCCATGCCTGCAAGAAGGAGCAGGGCATTGGAAGCGGAGTGGCACACCTACGAAAATTCGTATGGTGCCACTATGTTTCTTGCATATGCGTGCAAGCAAACATAAAAATGACTATGACAGATTTTTTTTTTACAAAACAAATTGCAGCTTCAACATCTGAAGCATGGGCAGCAATGGCATATTAATAATGTAAAAAAGGGATCTGCGAAAGCTTACAAAATCACTTTAAGCTCTTTTAGTCTTTCTTCGTATGGCTTCTGGTGCAGATCCTGCACCATTTTAGTTGCCTCCATCTTGTCTATGTCCTTGCGGAGATGGGGTTTCCAGAACTGTACACAGTACTCCAGATGGGGTCTCATCAACTGTCTGTACAGAGGGATAACAACTTACGGTTTTCTAGTGGTGTTCCCTCTCCCTATGCATCCCAGTATCCCCCCCCCCACCAGCCCTCCTTATTGCCTTCTCACGTTGCTTGCCTACTTTTAGGTCATCTGATATGACTACCCCCAGGTCCCTTTCCATTTCTGTTGTTGTTAGTACCACCCCCCCCCCATTGTGTACTCTTCCCTGGGTTTTGTTCTCCAGGTGCATTACTTTGCACTTCTTTGCATTGAATATAAGCAGTGATACTTTTCACCATTCCTCCAACCTTGTCAATTCCCTTTTCATCCTTTCCACTCCCACCCCTACCTTGTGTATCAGCCATGTTGCAGATTGTTGTGTCATGTACAAACAGGCATACTTTTTCCTCCAGTCCCTCCACATTGTCACCTACAAAGACATTAAAGAGGACCGATCCCAGTACTGAACCCTGTGGTACCCCGGTAGTAACTCCCCTGTCTTCAGAGTGGACTCCATTTATTGTTACCGTCTACGTTCTGTCATCCAGTCAATTTTTTATCCAGGCTACACCCTGTGACCCACTCCCAGGCTGGCTAAGTTGTTTATTAATCTTTTGTGTGGGGCTGTGTCAAATGCCTTGCTAAAGTCTAGGTAGGCCATGTCCACAGCACCTCCCTGGTCTACTACTTTGGTCACCCAGTCAAAGAAATCTATTAGATTCATTTGATATGACCTTCTCACAGTGAATCCATGCTGCCTTGGGTCCTGTGCCCTTCTGGCCTGTAGGTACTCAACAATTCTTTCTTTCAGAAGTGATTCCATCATTTTCCCTGCCACTGAAGTCAAACTAAGTCTGTAGTTTCCTGACTCTGCCTTGCTCCCACTTTTGTGAAGGGTAATCACATTCACCCTACTCCAGTACTCAGGTACCACACACCATCCTCCCATGATTTGTTAAAAAGGGTAGTCAGTGGTGTCACTAGTTCTCTCCTTAGTTCTTTTAGAATTCTTGTGTGAACCCTTTTATAAGTGACATTGGAGAGCACCTGGAAGGAAAGGTATGTCTCTTTGCAGATGACACAATGATCTGCAACAAGGTTGATACACAAGGTGGGGTGGAAAGGATGAAAAGGGACTTGGCAAGGTTGGAGGAATGGTCAAATATGTGGCAGCTCAGATTCCAAGCAAAGAAGTGCAAGGTAATGCATCTAGGAAAGAAAAACCCAGGGGAAGAGTACACAACGGGGGACGAGTTAATAACAACAACAAAAATCGAAAGAGACCTAGGAGTAATTCTATCAGATGACCTAAAGGTGGGCAAGCAATGTGAGATTGCAGTAAGCAGGGCTGGGGGGATACTGGAATGCATAAGGAAAAGCATCAACAGTAGAAAACAGAAAGTTGTTATCCCTCTGTACAGACAGTTGGTGAGACCCCATCTGGAGTACTGCGTGCAATTCTGGAGACCCCATCTTCGCAAAGACATAAACAGAGTGGAGGCTATTCAGAGAAGGGCAACCAAAATGGTGCAGGGTCTGCACCAGAAGACATATGAAGAGAGACTAAAGCAGCTTAATATGTATACCCTTGAGGAAAGGAGGAAGAGGGGGGACATGATAGAAACTTTCAAGTATCTCAAGGGAATTACAAAGTACAAGTGGATGGCATATTTCAGAAGAAGAGATGTGCAAGAACAAGGGGGCACAATTTGAAGATAGAGGGGGAACAGCTCAGAGGTAATGTTAGAAAGTATTTTTTCACAGAGAGGGCTATGGATGCATGGAACAGCCTTCCTGAGGAGGTTGTGGAATCAGGAACAGTGGGAGAATTCAAGAATGCATGGGACAGGCATAAGGCAATTCTAGTGGTGGGGTAGGATGAAGTAAGCTGTTGATTAACTAGAATCTGCAGCTTATCCATCAGGTAGGGAAATGGGCAGACTAGGTAGGCCAAGCCAAGTGGTCCTTACCTGCCGTCAAATTCTATGTTTTCTATGTAACCCCATCAGGCCCCATTGCTTTGTCCACCTTCAATTTTAGGAGTTCTTTCAGGATTCTTTCTTCTGTAAATGGACTGGTATCAACCCTCCTATCCAGAGTGCCTCTATTACGAACATACGAAATTTGCCAGCAGATAAAGGCCTAGAGGTCTAGCAAGTCTGCTCGAATGTGCAGCTAGTACCTCTTATTCTGCAGATGCCCCTCCCTTCCACCCTTCCCCTTCATTAACCCTCCCCCTTGTCCTGTCCTATCCTCGTTTGAAGCAGTCCAATGTTCTACTGCATACCACTTCAGGAGGTAACACATTCCATCCAGCCACCACCCTCTCTGTAAAAAAGTGTCTCCTCATCTCCCTCCTGAACCTTCCTCGCTCCAGTCTCATATCATGGCCCCTGGAGTCCCTCCCCTCCCTTACTTTGAACAGCCCCTCTGTACTTGTCTTGTTTATTCCTTTCATGTATTTAAAGGTTTCAATCATGTCACCCCTTCTCTCCTCTCCTCCAGTGAGTACATGTTCAACTCCTTCAACCTCCTCTCCTATGATAAGTCCCCCAGCCCCTTGATCATCTTTGTCGCTCTGCGCTGCACCCCCTCCAGTAACTTAATGTCCCTCTTCAGATATGGACGCCAGTACTGCATGCAGTACTCCAGGTGTGGTCTAACTAATGACCTATACAGTGGCAGAATCACCTCCTCCCTCCTCGAGGATACACCCCTTGCAATACAACCCAGCATTTTGTTGGCCTTTGCAGCTGCCTTCCTACATTGTGCAGAGTTGTTCATTGACCCTGTAATGAGCACACCCAGATCCTTCTCCTCCTCTGTCTGGGCTAGCTGCACTCCCCTAGCTGGTAACTCCTCCTTGGGTTCTTCATCCCAAAATGCAGCACCTGCACTTTTGGCATTAAAGCCCAGTTGCCAGGTGTCTGATCAGGTTTCAAGCTTTGCCAGATCATCCTGTAACCCCTGCCATCCCCTAGGTCATCCACCACCACGCCTACCTTGGTATCATCAGCAAACAGACTGGTCTTGCTCTTGATGTCCCATGATATGTCTGCAATGAATATCCCAAACAACACTGGTCCCAACAACGCGCCCTGTGGAACACCACTCGTCACTGCCCTTGGGTGTGAGAGCTCCCCACCCACCTCCACCCTCTGTTGCCTTCCCTGCAGCCAGTTTCCTACCCACCTCACCAGCTTTGCACCCGCCCCTGTGCCTACTAAGTTCCTTCCCAGCCTTCCATGTGGCACTGAGTCGAATGCCTTACTGAAGTCCAGATACAGGACATCCACTGCATGGCCCCTGTCCAGTTGCCTAGTTACCCAGTCATAGAACTCGACCAGGTTGGTTTGGCAGAATCTGCCACATATGAAGTCATGCTGTCTGCTGTCCTGTAGTCCTTTGGCCTCTAGGAGGGCCACCAGCCTCTCCTTCAGGATAGTCTCCATTAGCTTACGCACGATGGATGTGAGGCTCACTGGTCTGTAGTTTCCCGGTTCATCCTTGGGGCCACTCTTGCGGAGGGGCACCACATGAGCCATCCTCCAGTCCTGAGGTACACACCCCAAATGTAGTGAGGCATTAAATAGGTCTGCCAAGGTCCTGCAAGGACCTCTGCCATCTCCTTCAGTACCCTGGGGTGGATGCCATCTGGGCCTGGCGCCTTGTCCACCCTCAGTGCCTTCAAACCCTCTCGAACTCTGCTCTCCATGATTTCCCATCTGTCACCACTTCCCACCCTGCTTCTGCCATTTCTCCCACCTTGGGTGTCACCTCCTCTTCTTTTAGTAAATACTGAGCAGAAGTGCTCATTTAGTGCTCCGCCTTATCGCACCCTGCTTCCACCCAACCTCCCTCCTTCCTAATCCTTACTATGTGGTCCTTACAGCTCCTTTTCTCCCTGATGTACTTAAAGAAGTTCTTCTCTCCCTTCTTAATGCCTTGTGCCAGTCTGAGTTCCGTAGATGCTTTGGCTCCCCTTACTGCCCTTGTCACCTCCTTCGATTCTGTCAGGTACTCCTCCCTGTCCTCCCCGTCCCTGTTTTCTTGTACTTCCTAAAGGCAGTTCTTTTCCTCCTTACCTTTTCCATGACCTCCTTGCTCAACCAGATCGGTTTCTTAGCCCTAGCCTTCTTGCTCCGGGCTTTGCAGCAGGTTTTGGTTGCCTCCACTATCCCCAGCTTTATGAGCTCCCACCTCTGGTTAGTGTCCATACTAGATTGAATTCTGGCCAGGTACCCTTTTACCACTTCCTCCATCCTCCCAAAGTCGGCCCTCCTGAAGTCCAGCACTATTGTGCCAGATTCCACTCCTTCCTTGCCCATATCCAATGTGAGCCATACTGAGTGGTGGTCACTCCCTGACAGCGGTTCCTCCACTATAAGTTCTCTCACAAAGTCCCATTTGCCAGCACAAGGTTAGGATATTCCCTAACCTGGTTGGTTCACTGACCATTTGCAACAGGAAGCTGTCCTGGAAGGCATCCAGCAGTACCTGCTCCCTTCTGTTCCTGGTTGTTGGGTGCCCAGTCCACTCCTGGCATGTTGAAGTCCCCACAATCACCACACTACCTTTTCGCAGGTCCTCCTGATCTGTCCAGCTAGTTCCCTGTCTAACTCCTCCGTCTGAGATGGTGGCCTATACACCACTCCCATTCTAAGAATCCTATTCTTGGAATCCTGGATTGCATCCAAAGTGACTCCATACTACCCTCCTCCCCTTCCTCCCTTACACACTTCAGTCCTTCCTTCACATATAGTGCCACCCCCCTCCTTTCCCAATCACCCTGTCCCTATGAAATAACCTGTACCCTGGTACAGACAGATCCCAGTCATTGTATTGGGTGGCCCATGTTTCCGTGATGGCTGCAATGTCCTTCTCTCCCTCTGCCATGAGAACCTGTAACTCTGCAGTTTTCCTCCCAAGGCTCCTAGCATTTAGGGTAACCACCTTCCACCCTTCCCCCCCCATCCTGCCCTCCATTCCTAGCATCACCAACAGTACTTGCCATTTGTCCTTTGTCACTGTTATGGAGGGTAAGCTCATATGATTTCCCAACCTGTGGTCTCTGCATATCTCTTCCCCAACTGCCACCCCTCACTCCGAGTTTAAATTCCCAATGTCCTCTATGTACTCCTCCATCCTCTGTTTCAACACTTTCTTTCCCTCCTCACTCAAGTGTAGTCTGTCCTTGGCATAGAGACTACTGTCCTCCCAGGTCCCTCCCCACCCCCAACAGCCCTTACCTTTTAGCACAACACCAGGTTCTTAGCCATCCGTTAAATTCCTCTATTCTCAGCTTCCTTGTTGTGCTTGCCTTTGGCACCAGAAGCATCTCTCAAAAAGTTACTGATCTTCCTGCTCCTTCACATAATTGTGCTAGTTCCTCAAACCTCCTCTGGACTGTATCTACTGTCTTGTCAGCCAGGTCGTTTGTCCCAAGATGTATAATTAAATGAGGCTTGTCCCTACCCCTTCTAGCATATTTCAGAACAGACTGTCCCACCCTTTCCGCTGTCATTCCTGGCATGGCCTCCACCCAAATGCGACTATGCCTCTCCCTCTTACTCCACCTAACTCCTCTTAGTATTGAGTCCCCAGCACTAAGATTCCACCCTCTTACTCCCTGCTTGCTTCCATTCATCTCCTCTCTCATTTCCAGCTCCTCTTCTTCCTCCTGCACATTATTTCCCCTTTACCCGTGTGTAATTCTCCCAGCAGAACTTCCCCGCTCCAGTTGGTCCAGGCATTTATCAATTACCTCTAATTTCATCATTTCCTCCTCCACCTTCTTCCTCTCTAGCAGTGCACAACTATTTTCTGAAGACCCTTCACAAATGCCCGCTCCCTCTCTCTTCATAGTAACTTGTTCTCTCCTTTCCACTCCATGACTTTTGTCACTTCTTCACCTCCCCTCACAAGTCCCTATCTCCTCCTTCCATTTGTCTTTTGTCTCCTGACCTGGTTTCCCCGGCAATTGTTCTTCCTGGCCTGGGCCCCTTTGTCTGTGCTTCCCTTCTTCTGACCCTCTCCTCACCACTGTTGGCTTAAATCGCCCTCCCTCATCTCCCCTACTTCCTCCCTCCAGTATTGGGCTAAACCCACCCCCAATCTGCCTTGCCTGTCTTAGTTCCTCCTGCAGACCTCAATCTCCTTTCTAAGTTTTCTATGTGGTTGCACACTAAACATCCTCCCACACTCCAGGCAATTTTTAGAAAGATTGGTGCACCACAGTTGTTGCAGCCTACCACCCTACCCATTGCTGTCGTTGCCCACCAGCGACCCCCCACCCTTCCAGATGCAGGATACCAAATACTCCCCCAAGTCTCCCCTCTCCCTCCTCTATCAGTGGAAAACATTTTCTTTATTTCCCTTACCTCCTTTGTTGCACACGTTTAGATATATTGAGCAACTGCTTTTTATATTCCTATCCTTCCTATCCACACTCAAAAACAGGCTTAAAGTAGCCATTGCACAACCTTCTACAAACTCCTACTCCTCCTTTCCCCAATGCAATATCAATGCGAATAAGTAATAATGAAAGCTCCTAGATTTGCATTTACTTCCCTTCCACTGAGAAAGCAGTCACCTCTTCACTTGCTGCTGTTCCTTTCCTGGTATGCCCCTCCTACTCAACACCCCTTACTATACCCAGTGTTTAGCTCCTAAACTGAAACCAAACAGCAGCAGCTGCTGTGTAATCCCAAGGTCAGAGCAGCAGTCCACTCTCTTAAAGAGAATCCTGAATTGAAACCAAACAGCAGCAGCTCTGTGATGTAATCCCAAGGTCAGAGCAGCAGTCCACCTCTGTAAAGAGAATCCTGAATTGAAACCAAACAGCAGCAGCTCTGTGATGTAATCCCAAGGTCAGAGCAGCAGCCCACTCTCTGTAAAGAGAATCCTAAATTGAAACCAAACAGCAGCAGCTCTGTGATGTAATCCCAAGGTCAGAGCAGCAGTCCACTCTCTGTAAAGAGAATCCTAAATTGAAACCAAACAGCAGCAGCTCTGTGATATAATCCCAAGGTCAGAGCAGCAGCCCACTCTCTGTAAAGAGAATCCTGAATTGAAACCAAACAGCAGCAGCTCTGTGATGTAATCCCAAGGTCAGAGCAGCAGTCTACTCTCTGTCTATTGTTTGGTTTAGGTACTTCCCCCTCCTCTTATTTTGAGAACACTGAGCAGAAGTATTCGTTCAGTATCCCTACTTTTTCCCTGTCACCCTCTGTCCCTCCGGCCACTTTATTAAGCCTTACTATCCCTCCCTTGGTCTTTCTTCATTCCCTAATGTACTTATAAAGGTTTTATCCCCCTTCTTAACTGAGTTGGCTTTTTTCCTTGGTTTGGGTTGTTGCTATTCTCAGCAGCGGCTCTAGCCACAAAAGGTTACCAGGACACAGCTGGGGCACAACAGATGGCAGCCAGAGCACTGATATATTGTTACTATGGGAGAAGCTCTGCACCATATGGGGCACCAACTGGGGCACAGCATTTTTACTAGGCACGCAGTTTCAAGCGGCCCTGGTAGAGCCACTGGCTATTCTGTCTTCCCTGCTTCCTTCTGCTTTAACTGGCACAGTTCTCTGTCCCGCTCCTTCTGTGTTTCCTTATACTTCCTGAATACTGTCTTTTCCCCCCTAACTTTCCCCACCATCTCTTTTGAGAACCGTAGTGTTTTTTTCCTTTGTTTTGTTTTGTTGATTTGCATTACACAAAGGCTTGCTGCCTCTGTTATGGCAGTTTTGATCTTTCCTCATTGTTCCTCCACCCCTCCTTCTTGCCCACTTGCTAGTGCTTTTCTGAGGCACTCTCCCATTTTGCCAAAGTCAGCCCTCCTAAAGTCCAGTACCCTTGTTTTTGTATGGCTTGACTCTACAGTTGTGTTTATTGTGAACCACACTGTTTGTTGTCTCTTGTTCCCAGTTGGCTACCCACTTCTAAATCTGAGATCCTCTCTCCATCCCTGTTTATGAGTACCAGATCTAAGATTGCTCCCTCCCAACTGGGTTCCAATACTAGCTCTCTGAGGCATGCCCCTGTAGGGCATTGAGAATGACCCTGCTCTTGGATATGGCTGCCGCAAAGGTGCTCCAGTTAACAACTGGCATATTCAGGTCCCCCATCAACAATATTCCCCTTTTTCTGCCATTCAAAGGATGCCTTCTATCATTTCCTTGTCCATTTCCTTCCCCTGAGATGAGGGTCTGTATACAACCCCCATGCGGATTGTGATGACATTTCCTGTCTCCAGGGTGACCCACAGTGCCTCCTCTCCTCCCTGTTTACCCTTTAGTTCCATTGCTTTGATCCCTTCCCTTCTGTAGAGAGCTACTCCTCCTCCGCTTTTACCCTCCCTGTCCCTCTTGTAGATTGGTAGATTGTGTACCCTGGTATGTTGACATTCCAGCCATGGTTCTCTGTGTGCCATGTTTCTGTGGCAGCCATGATATCCAGGCATCCCTCTTCCATCAAGGCCACTAGTTCAGGGAGCTTGTTACCTAGACTATGGGCATTGGTACTCATCACCCTCCATTTTTTGATGGCCTTACCCCTTTTAGCACCATCCCTGTCCTTATTGACTTTGCCTTTTTCTCCATTTACTCCTGTCCTGCTCCCTATCAACTTCTCTACCTTGATATTTACCTCACTAACTGCCCCGTTTTGTGGTGGGGGGCTGGGATTTCCCTGCTCCTTTTCAGTGCCTCCCCCCTTGACTAGTTTAAATGCTTGCCAATGAAGCATTTAAACCTATCACCTAGAATCCTGGTTTCCCTCCCGGACAGATGCAGACCATCATGCCAGTATAGACCTGTATCGCTCCATGTGGACACCCAGTCCCCAGTGAAGCAAAAACCCTGACCTCTGAACCAGTTATTCAACCATTCATTGAATCCCATGGTGAAGAGTACCCTAGCCTCACCCCTGCCATAGACAGACAGCACCTCCGAGAAGGTTACCATTTGTGCTACTTGTCTAAGGCCCCTCCCCAACTCCACAAATTCCTCCTGCACTGCTCTGATCCCATTCCCAGCCAGGTCATTTGTCCCTAGATGAACAATAATGTCCAACTCCCTCTCCCGTGTGGCTGCTCCCATGATCCTGAGGATTTGCTTCCTGTTCATCCAAGCCATAGCACTGGACAGGCACCTTACCTCTCTCTCCCCTCCCTCCCACAGTTCTACTACCCTAAGTATTGAGTCCCCCAGCAGGAGCTGATTCCTTCCCCTCTAGGGTCCCACGCCACCCTCCTGTGGGTCTCCTTTGTGGAGGTTCCCAGCATCTTTCTTGGTCTCCACTATGGGTGCCTCCATACAGGAACCACGCTCTGCTAGAATGGTATATAAATTGTGGAGAGGTACAACTGGAGGGATGTGCCTCTGTTCCACCACCCTTACCCTCCCTGAGCCCACCGTGGTCCAACCGCTCCTCTTTTTGGGAAATCTCAGGCAGTGGCAGCAGCCCTGGTGATCCCTGGGTGGGGGAGAAGGTTTTCTGAATCCTTGCCAGGTCAGCCTGGAGATGGGCAACCTCCTCCCTCAGACCAGAGAGGGGCTTGCAAATAGGGCAGCACCTCCAAAACATCTCCCAGAAGACTGTCACCCCACATCCAGTGCATTGCACCACTCCCCACGTCTCTCTCCCTTCCTGTTTCATTTTTTGTTTATTTGTTTTGCTAGTGTATGCAAGCATGTGTGTGCGTTTACCCCCTACGCAGCATGCTTGGCTGTTAAGGATATGACAGGTATATGTCCTTTGCCCTTTTGGGGAAGTGATGTCAGAACCCCTGGCATAAAGGAAATTATGCTCTTGTGGTGGGTGGGGTGAGAGGCAGGGTGGTCAGGACCAAGCCCATGCCCTCCTGAAACAATTAGCTACAGCTCTGACCCACCCCTCCGGTGAGTGCTTTCCTTCTTTTCAGCAAGACGACCTGCATAACAATTTAACAGAAAATATACCCTTCAAAAAACAATTTCAATCAAAGAAAAATAAAGCAGTTGAGCCCAAACCTAGTGTTCAGCCCTCCGATGCTCCTGCATCTAGCCATGAGGGAGAACTGCCTTAGGAACCACCACTCTATTCTTTTTAAATTGTCGCTATTCCTTTTAAGTTATCACCTAATAGATGCCCCAAGCCAAACAATCAGGCCAAACAATTCTCACCTAGCCCCAAACTGCAGGGCAAAAACACAGCTCTAGTTTAAGGCCCTTAAAATGTGGGCTACTGTGCTTTCAATTTGGTTTACAGACAAAAAGAAAAACACAAGTTCAAGTTTCTCCACAACTTACCCCACTTATCTTGTTTCAAAAAAACTCCTCAAGTCCTGTCTGTGACTACCACACACAGGCCCCAACCCCTGTCCTCTTTTTAGGTCTGTCTGACATGCCAAAAGTCAGAAGACTGTGAAAAAAAACTTCCCCAGAAAGGGTTTAAAAACAAATTGTGGTTTGTTCCTAAGTAAATAAAGGGAACCGCAATTTAGTACAGTTTGCTACAGTTTAAATGAAGCGTGATCGATTCCTACCTAGAAAAGGGAACCAATTGCAAGCAGCACTAAATGTCAGAAAACATTAATTAAATACCAAACGCAGTCTGTTCCTAGGTGAGAATGGGAACCGATTGCAACATAAATTACAATTTTAAATAATAATACTTTACAAACCACAGCGTTGGCAGTAAGAACTGCAACAAATTGTGTTTTAAACTAGAAAACTCGGTTCCTGCGAACCGCTCAAAACAAACAAACAATACCCACTAAGTTAAACTTTACAAATAAAACTGTTAGAGGCAGAGTATGAATAAAAAAGTGAAGAAATACCGCTTTTCAAGTAAAATAAAATAGTCTTGCAGTGAGGCTGCTGTGCAGCTCTTGGGGGAAGTCTTGCTATCTGAATGGAAAAATTGAATGTGGCAGTTACTCGCCACCTAGAGGCACAAGTTTTGAATGATGCATTCCAAATTCTTTAATTTGCATACATTCTAAATCAAAGGATCGGGGCGGGGGGGTGCAGTCAGAAGTTCTGGACTAACTGCTAATTGTCTAATACTACTATTAGGAGATTCCTGGGGTTTGAACATCATCTATTCTTTCTGCCAGTGCCAAAATTGTGTTCTAAATTGCTTTTTGGTACTGTGATGCTATATGTGGTGAATAAACTGCCTACTTGATAAGCAGGAAAGCTGTTGTATAAACCTTTTTTGCCATAGTATCTAATTTGTAGTCTTTTTCAGGGGTGTGTGCAGATAGAGTGATTTTTGCTCTTTCACAGGCAGCAGCCTAGACTATCCTATGATGATCAGGATGGGCATACAGATATTCCACTCCCTGCTTGTCCACCTAGTATTTTTTCTCAGTTCTTTGGCAATGGCTGCAGCTGAAGTGGGTGCAGCCATGATTTTTACTATGGCCTTTTTAAGTGGTTTATGTACGAGGAGTAACATCCTTCTGGTGTAGCAACTCCCAGCATATCGATAAAATCAACATCCTCTTCATCTTCCCCTGTTTTTAGTGCGAGGATGTTGAGACTATCAACCATTTGTCTGACAAATGAGGAAAAAGATGTGTAGTCCTCAGTTTATCTTTGAGAAGGTTCAAAATCTTGCTCATGTGTGCCCTCTAGCTCCACGGGATCATCTTCCTCCATATGCACATAATATTCTTCTTCTTCTTCTTCCTTCTCTACAGGCAGATAGATTGGACCCTGAGCCTGGTGTGGGGGGGAGGGGTATTTTATTCAAATTTCCCATGGCCTGGATCGTCTGCCTGGAAAAATTGCCACATTTTTTGATATGTCCTCTGATGAGGGCATTTTTTCTGTGCTATCTGCCTGCTCCTTTTTCTGTGAGGGAGGAGCTGCCGTGACATTATTTTCTTTCAATTTCTTTTTTGCAGACACCGTTTCCAGTGCTTGCTCTAAGGCTCTTTATTTTTACTTTTGTCATCACTGGATTCAGGGTTCCCCCTTTTGGACACCCTGGGTGGGATATTCAGAAATACGCCAGAGGCAGGCACAACAAGTGCACAGCGCAAGTACACTTCGCCAGTGCGCACCCAACGTGATATTCAAAGGCTGAGCACAATGGCAAGTGACAGAGCAAGATAGATGAATATCGCTGGGATGCACCATGGCGCAACAAGGGCTGCGTCAGGGAGCAAGTTAGCAGACACCATCACGCAACCTGGGCTGAGCAACGGAGCAAGTCAGGAAGTGCAAGAGTACAACATGGGCCGAGCAAGGGACAGAGGTGCATGGGCCATGGCACAGGGCAACTGGCACAGTGTGGAGCATGCCACAAGAGAAGGACACACTGCCACCAGGGTGCAGGGGATGACAGGAGGGAGGCAAGGGAGGCACATGCCCGCAGGCCCCGACCACGCACACTACAGCAGTGCATAGAAGTGGCATGGCACCAATGACCACTGGCAAGCAGCCACAGGCAACACCCACAGGATGGCACGGGCATGCCACCAGGACCATAGCTGACAACACACATGCCAACAGCACACAACACACAGGCCACACAGCTCAGCAGGGAACACACGTATGCCCTAGGGTACACACACCAGCCACTGGGCACAGACCACCAGACACAAACCCCAGTTGACCCCAGACATACCACACGGCCACCACGCACACCACTGCAGCATGGCTCCATACGCCACCTGCAAAGCAGACATGGACACGGATGGCTGACAAAATAGATGTGTATTAAAAAGAACAAACAACAGCAACTATATACAGAGGAACAGGGATAGAGGGCAGGGAACAGGGAGGCCACAATCAAGACGGTAGGGTGGGGAAGGGAAGGAGGGGGACAGGGGACATGGTTAGATAGGGTACAAGGGAGGAAGGGAAGGGGGGTCAGAGGAAGAGAGGGTGATTCAGGCCAATGGGCCCCATGCGTTGTTCATGCCCTACCAGCGCCTGATCCACCTTCACCTCTGCAGTCTGCACAGGGCCTGCCTGATGATGCGGGCCACCGCAAGGGTGGCTGTGGTGACCCTCAGGATCCTCTCCAGGAGCCTGGTGTTGTCATCCACTTGATGGACACCTAGGACAAAGGAGGGGACATGGATAAGTGCACACCGATTCGACTATAGCCCATCCACCATGCGCAGTGGACAGCGGTGACATGTGCCCTGTAGTAGGGACACAGCCAACCACAGTGTTCGTGCCCACATGAGCCACCATCCCAACCGTCCACAGCCATGCACAGCACTGCACACTGACACCAGCCATGCGCAGCACACCACATCCATGGCTGCCAGGCAACAGAGCTATGCGAGGGGATGGCAGTGGCATGGCTGGGACCCAGATGCACCCACAGCCCACCCGCAGCAGCCACACACACACGTGCAAAAGGCATGGCATGGTGCAATGGACCATGCCGGTGATGCACGGCTGTAATGGCCATGTGCACAGGGGGCTGTGGCCCACCCCAACCTCACACAACAACATACACTGACAGAGTGACTGCCTGCGTGCTGCAGCATGACTGCCGCCTGTCCGCCAGCACCTCCCACATGGCCAGCATCCCTCACCCAGGCGCCTCCGTTGGCCTGCTGCCTTCCAGCAGCGGCCCCGCCATCTTGGCTCTGTGCTGATCCTCAGGGCCTAGTAGGTAGACAAAGAGAGGCAGACATCAGCACGGGCAGCAACCCACGTACCCCACCACCCCTCCAGCACAGTATACCCCATGTCCCTGCGCAGTGGTGCTGCCATGGCACAGCACACCAATGGTGCACTGCCATGGCCGGCAGCGTGCCCAGCCACAGCCCCTCCCAGCAGCATGGTGTAACACCCCTGCTGGCACCCCACAGAACACTGACAAGGCACAGACATGGAAATGTGCATTCACCTGGCCGTGGCACGGAGCTCCTCCAGACGCGTGCCTGCAGTGTCCTCAGCCGGTCTGGATCCCTCCGCCGCAGGTCCCCATACCTGTGGCGGCACTGCTCCCCACTATGCCGGGCCCCAGTGGCCTCCTTTAACCCCTCAGCCACCCCCTGCCACACCTCGGTGCATGGCCGGTCCAGGGGCACCTGCCCATATAGGGTGCCTACATGAGGCTCTACTAGTGCCACCAAGTTAACCAGCTTGACCTGGCTCCAATTAGGTGCCCTTGCTGAGCTCCTGCGTGGCATGCTGCAATCTGCACTGCTTATCAAAAATGTCAGCCGGTAGTGCACAAGCCGCATGTGTGATGGGTGCATGACACGCCTGGTGACGTGCTCCCATCCCCAATTGCGCATGCTTCATTGCTGTGCGATACAGCTGGGGTAGCACCGGCATGTGCCGCAGGCACCCAGGGGTCAAGGGACACAAGTTGGGTCAAAGGTCGGCACGCGCACCGTGCGTGACAGCGTGACAGGACACAGAAGGCATGGTGCGCTATAGGGTCTAGTGTGCCCCATGGTCCATGTGCCAATGGTACACGGGTGCCACAGGGCATACAGCACATGAGCACCACATGCCCAATAGTGGCAGAGCACTATGCCAGGCATACTGCACACGTCATACAGTTGCGCCATGGCTTGAGCATGCACATCTCCAATGCGCCATGTGCAATTCCGCAATATTCAGCTGGCATATGCAGATGAGCTGATCAGCACATCCATGGTGCATTGGAGGCATTTGCATCTCATTTCAGTTGTGCATTCCCTCATTTGTATGTGATGTGCTATAAGGCGCCATGGGACTGCACAGGCACCAGACCAGTATTGCATCCTTCACAGGTAAGACTTCAGGCAGTGGGCATGTCAGGACAGAGGATTGGGGGGGTGCCTCATGTGTGACAGCCAGCACTAACCACATGTCCTCACCCACAGGAATGAGCATGTCGGAGCATGAGGAGGTTGAGGAGCAGGAGTCTGCATGGAGGCGCAGGCCCAACTTCACAAGGGTTGAGTGTGATGCCCTATATGATGCATACCTGGACCAGGAGTCCCTTCTAAGTGGCTCCACAGGCACCCCACAGGCCAGGGCAGAAGCATGGGAGGGAGTGGCCAGGGCTGTGATCCAGCAGGGCAGCCATCAGAGGTCAACACAGGAATGCAAGAAAAAGGTGGGCATGCACTGCAGGCAGATAAAGGAGAAGGTGGCTGCCATCCGGGCCACATGTGCCACTATGGGCAGTGGACAGCCTGAGGTGCCACAGCTGACACCGCAGGAGGAGCTGGTGGCAACGACCAAGCGGTGCAGTGCCATTGAGGGTGTTCTTGGCAGTGGATTCCAGACAGGGGGCAGCCCATCGCTGCATGGTAGGTACAGTGGCGCATGAGGATGGGGGTATGAGGGGGCAGGGGTGCGTGGTGGCGGCACTAATGTTTATGTGTTCCCTTACAGATCCTGAGCACCTGCGTGCAGCTGCAGGGATGGTGGTGCCCTCCTTGGGGGCTGCCGTGGACCTGGAGGAGCACCCATCCACCTCCACTGGTGTCCAGGGTCCAGACCGCTGCCGGTTCATCCCTACTGTCTGACTAGATGCCTCTGGCATGGGTGCAGACGAGGCCCAGGCAGTGTTTCAGCAGAACACCAGCCATGGCATCCAGTATAATGAGACAGTGATCACGGTGGGGTCCAGGACCGATGACAACATGACTGTTATTCTGGACAGTGGTGATGCCGAACAGGGGGAGGCACCCCTACCACGCACCGGACACAGCAGCGCAGATGGTGCCCAGGTGGCGGTTGTTGACCCTCCAGCCACACTGCCCGGTGAGGCGGTGGACGATATAGTTGCAGCGCAGTCCATACTGTGTGGCGGTGGTGGTGCAGCTGCCCCAGCGCAATCATGTGCACAGCGGCCGGAGGGGCAGCAGTGGCAGCAGGATGGTGCCGAGGGGGGGTCCGGGTGCATTGCCCACTGCCAGTGCACCGTAGACAGTACAGGCCCAAGAGGGCCCCACTGTGCAGCCCCCACCTGCACGAGGGGCCATGCCATGGGGCCTAGTAACATCCACAGGTCGGCGCAATGCCCAAGCCCACCAGGGCGCCAACCCTCTGACCGAGCACACCCGGCTGCTCAGGGCATCCGTGGAGCAGCAGATGCAGGTTGTAACAGGGGTGCATGCACTCTGCACTGAGCTGCGCCAGTCCGCAGGGAGGCATGACCAGGACCATGAGCAGCTCCTGGCCAAGGCCACACGTATGCAGGAGGACATGATCGCAGGCCTGGATCTGCTCACCGCTGTGGTCATGGCCAGCCTAGCACCACTGGCTACCCTGGTGTGGGGCCATCCGCAGCAGTCACCGTGGAGTGCATTCTCCACCCCTCGGTCCCGGAGGTGTGCGACTCCAGCATTGTTGTCACCGGGATCCACTGTGGGCATTCTGGGCACCCCTGGAGCAGGCCTGTTTGGGGGCCTGCAGATGCCTGCGAGGGACCGGTCGCGTTCCCGCAGTGATACACCTGGGGAAACATCTGTGACATCCCCTGTGTCTGCCACACAGCCTGTGTCTGCTGGGCGGTCTCAGCAGGCCGTCCACATGTCTGTGGCAGCCGTGAAACTGCGCAGAGGTCATGATCTGCCACCCTCCCTGTCCGCTGTCTGCCACTGCCCTGTATGCACAGTGGTGTGGTGTGTGCATACCAGGGCCATGACCACCATGGACTATGCAACACGCCCGTCCAGCCGCTGGTCACTGTGGCATGTGCATGATGATGCCTTCAAAGCACCAGCCACCACTGTGCACTGGTGTTCAGTGACTGACACACACCCGTTGGCGGCTTCGGGGTGAGCGTGTGTGGGTACCCGTGTGCCCATGCTTGTGTGTGTGGAGATGTGTGGGGGTATGTGGGTGGGGTCCACAGTGCCGTTAAGGGTGTCTCCTCGGAGTCCTGTCCCATGTCTATCGACGCTACCTTCCAGCCATGTCTGTTGTGGGGCCCGGCCAGGTTTGCCTGTAGACTGTGCCCTGGTCCCTGGAATGTGTGTGTGGTCATTTACACCTACCTATGTGCACCGTAGTGCTCCTCTGCAATGGTGTCCCAGTGCTGCTGGGCCATTCTGTGCAGCCGGGTTCCCCCATCACCCTGGGGGGGCTGCCAACCACTGCATGACCCGCCGTCCACGTCATCCCCACTGCTGTTCCCCTCTTTGACCTCGACCACTATCCCACGGTCAGTGGCCATGTTATGTAGCACACAGCAGGCTAGGAATAGGCCACAGGCCTTCCAGGGGCTGTACTGCAGGGCACCGCCTGACCTGTGCAGGCAACGGAAGCATGCCTTCAGCAGTCCGAACACATGCTCAATGATGTTCCGTGTCCTGGCATGTGCCTCGTTGAATCTCTCCTGCGCTGGTGTCAACGGGCGCCGGTACAGGGTGAGCAGCCAGGGCCTGAATGGGTATCCGCTGTCACCTGTGTGGGGACATGATGGGTTAGCATTTTGGTCTGTGTGGCTGCCCCCCCCCACCTACACAGTCAGACCCTCCTACACCCCCACACCCTGCCCATTCCAGCTGCATACTCAAATACTAGGAGACCGGTGGGGATGTCCCCACTCTTGAACCTGTGGCACAGTGCAGACTGGTGCCAGATGAAGGCATCATGTGCTCCACCAGGGTGTGTGGCACAGACATTGATTATGCACCCCTTGGCATCGCACACCACCTGACTGTTGACACTGGAGTAGCCCTTCGTGTTGATGTAGGCCATCCCCTCCAGCCCTGGTGGTGTGCGGATGCCTATGTGGGTGCAGTCAATGGCCCCTAGCATGCCAGGCATACGTGCAACCCTGTGGAACTCCTGCATGGTTGCTGTATGCTCTGCCTGTGTGCTGGGGAAGTGGATGTATTCCACAGCATGTGGCAGCAGTGCATTGAGGAATTGTGTGAGGAGCCATGACGTGGTCGACTGGGTTATGCCTGTGGTGTCCCCTTTTGGTCTCTGGAAGGTACCCGTGGCGAGCAGGCACATCATGGCCATGACCTTGGTCTCCACCGACAGGGCACGGCTCTGTCTCATGGGTGTCTGCATCTTATCACTGCACAGTTCGTTGAGCTGCTTCAGGATCGCCTGGTTAAGGCGGTACTGGCCCACAATCTCGGTGTCACTGTACTGTTCGAAGGAGGTGCGGGCATGGTACCACCTGTTCTGGGCATACCACTGCCAGGCCTTTCCATGGCCGCGCCACTCTGCCTACTGCCTCCACACACCCCTCATTACCACCTCCATCTGGAATATTGCACTGGCCATGGCCTGGCCTGTCCTGCCCCCGCGGTTGACTCCTGGGCACCCCCAGCTGTGTGCTGCTGCCTTCCCCCTGCACTGGGCGCACTCCTGTGTCGGGGTCCCACACACACACACACTCTGGGCAGCTCACGCTCACAGGCATGGTTGGGGTCTCACTCCCTGTCCCACTGCCCATTGCACCTCCTTCCTCTGTGCCTATCCTGCACCTCTGCTGCTGTCCTGCCTGGCCACTGGCCCTCTCTCTGTCTCTCTCTCCGTCTCTCACCCCTGCTACCCTGGGCACAAGCCTCCATCCCCTGCTTGCTCCTTCCTCTTATAGGCTCAACTTTGCTCCGCACATGTCCCTGTTGCTCCGCGCTTGCGCCATCAGCTTGCTGTTGAATATCTCACAGCGCAGCTTATTCATGGCTACGCCCCCTGCACTTATGCATGCATTCATTAGGGTTGTGCATTGGTGCACTGCGATTTGCACTGTGCATTGCCACCTGCTGAATGTCGCTCTTTGGAGCATGTCCTCTATTGTGCTGGCGCATCTCACTTGCGCCATGCGCAACCGCTTTGAATATCCCACCCCCTTATATCTGAATCTTTACGGAGCATTTCAGATGGCTGTGCAGTTCCATCTTTTTCTTTCTTCTTGTCACCTTTTACATTATTTGCTGCTGTACATGAGAAGACAAAACCTTCAGATGCGTGACTTCCACCATCATGGGGAACATCCCTCAGGTTCTTTTTTATTTTTAGGTGACACAGAGGCAGACTGAGAAGACATGCTTCTTTTTAAACTTTTTACCCTTTTAAATGAGTTTTTGGGGCACAAAATATGACAGGACTTACAATTTATAAAGACATATTGTGGGACTAACACTTTAAACAATGCTCATGACAGTCTACCCTTGCCAGGAGCTAAAAACAATTTGTATATACATATTTTTTTTTTGTTATCTCTTTTTCACCCCGACTTGCATCCATGCCCGTCTTTCCTTCAGGTGAGCCAATGCTACTTCCGACTCATCTTGTCCCACCCCCCCCGAGTCTTCCGATCTCACATGACAGCTGATCCCCCCTGGGTAACCCAGCGTAACCCTTCACTGGATGGGTCCCCCTCCTCCAAGAGGGAAGACACCAGCCAGAAGGGCCGCAGACCAGGACAACATCTTGGCCCAGAGGGTACTGCTGAGGTGAAAGGTTTTAGAGGCATTGATGGGCTCGGAGAGCCTGGCAGCCGTCATGTGGCATGACATGGAGCATTTTTCACATTTTATGGTTGACGTCCCTCCTGCGCCACCATGCAGTGCTCCTGGTCTCCACCAGAGGACGCTGCCAACCGACGCATTTCCCTAGCCCGCTCCCGAGAGAGGAGAGCAGTTTCGTGGACGCTCAATCCTCTCCCACCCCAGCCAGCCACCATTGTCCCGAGTCCATTCCTGAACCTGGGTTGCCGGCATGGGTCCAGGTAAGGCGCCCATGCCTTAACCCTCTACACCACCATGCTGGCTTCTGTATAATTTTTTGATGGTTCACAAACAAGGTTAAGTGAGTTGCTTAGAGCCAGTAAGTGGTAGTTGTGGGATTCAAGCCTGTGTCTTTTGGTTCTCAGCTCTACACTCTGATTACTAGGCCAAGCTGCCTCCCTAGGACAGAATAGTGACCTACAGCAGTTGGCAGGTCTCCTGCAGCTTTTGATGTTCTGTTGACTGTAATTCTTCCCAGATTTCTGCATCTATCTGCCAGTTTGCTAGGAAATTAACTGCTTATTCTGTGTATGGAATTAATGATTGCTTTTGAATTCAAGAGGCATGCAATAACTTGTAAGTAATGCCAGTGGTGGGGCATGCACCAATGACACACACACACATATAACACATCATGCCATTCCGCATTGGGGAAAAGAGTGTCCTGCCAGTGTAGGCCCTGGAGGCAGCCATGCAGTGCAGATTCAGAAATCCACTGTGAAGACCTCTGGCCTGTTCTGATTTCAAATGCACCTTCTATATATGCATCCTTCCCTAGCATCCATTCCTGGGTCTATTTCTCCTGTGAAATCCTCAGCTACTGTGTACCCAGACAATTCTGTATTTCATTTTTAATTCCTGTAAAGATATGAATTAATTATGCACTCACTGTAATTCTTAATCTTCTCCAATATCTTCACCATTCATCACAATATGGGTTTCAGCCAGAGGTGCAGGCCCATCACGGGAGCTTTAGCTTTAAGAGTTTTGGAGTGGGGGAGCTGATGATGGAGACGGTGTCACCCATGAGGCAGACGTCCTCGTGGCACTTGTGGACTGGCCAGTAGCTAACACCGACCTCCCCGTAGTTCTGTCCTCACAGGAAAGGAAGAAGGGTTAGGACACATAGGGTGGGGCAAGGGAGTCCAAGGGATAGAAAAGGGAAGGAGTAAACTGAAAAAGGTATAAAGCTGACTGTGAAAGAGATAGCGATTTGAAGGATGGCATGAGGGACTTGAGGTTAGCCAGAGACTGCCAAGGTCAATGAGAAGGGGGAGAGAAAGAAAGTGAGAGAGTGACTAAGAGAAAAAGTATGAGAGAGAGAGCGAGAGAGAGAGCGCGCACCCCAGAGGGTGGTCTCTCCCTCCCCCAGGCCAATTCCATATTAAGAGTCACCAAGAAGTGACCTGGGATAAGCCACACCTCACCAGAGGTTCCAAGGAGTCACTTAGTCATCAACAAGGTACACAAAACCAAAAACAGGTAATACAAAAGGAAGAAATAACCATTGAGAGCAGGGGGTGTCATTAAGGAAAAGGTCGGTAAGTGAGGAAAAGGGGAACAAGCCATGAAATTAGATCATATGAGTATATGTAAGTGTAAGGGAGATGCCTACAGTGCAAGATTGTACATGGGCAGGGAAAGGGAGCTGGGACAGGCTAAGGCAGTGAGTGGGTTATATAGAGGTGAGGAAATACTATTGTATGGCCAGAGACATCAGTCATTAGGTAGAGTGAAAGCAGGAACAGGTATCAGCAATCAGCAGATTTGAGCCGTAATTTTCTCTTAAAGCATGTGTGGGAGCTAGAAAGTCTAACGTCGAGGGGGAAGGGAATTCCACAGTTGTGGAGCCACATGCTCAAATGCAACAGTTCCTTTCCTAGTGCGGCACCTCGGCAAGTTCAGAAAGGATTTATCAGCTGATCGTAGACCATGGAGTGTGTCCTGAGGAACAAGCATAGCTGCAAGACAGCTAGGGGTTTAATTTCAAATTATCGACTCAATAAGAGAGCCAAGGTAGTATTTTCTACTAGCTAACGGAGAAAGCCAACCAAGATCACTATAAAGTTGACAGTGGTATTTAAGCCAAGGAGCAGAAGAGGCATAGCGACATATGTTGTTATACGTAATATCCCATCTGAGTAGGTCAGTTTTATGAGCAGCCCTAAATAAGGGAGCCCCATAGGTTAGGGTGGGGAGCAGAATCCCCCCTCGCAATGGCCATTTTAGCCAATGGCATGAGCATATAACTAGTCTTATATGCAACACCCAGTTTGGAGCTGACAGCTCTGCAAACAGACTGCACATGAAGATTAAGATCAAGAGATTGATCTAGCAGGATGCCCAGGTACTTGAAAGAGGTCACACATTCCAGTAACTGACCTTCTAAGTCCTGCACCATCAGTGCTGTTGTGCAAGCCCGTAGCTTTGGGGCCGATCCAAGCAGCATGGCTTTAGTTTTGCTAGTGTTGACAGCCAGTTTGTGGTCGTATAGCCAGTTTTGGATATTGTTAAAGTCAGAGGAAAGGGTTGTATTGATACTGTCTATATTAGTAGAACTTGTATAGATGACAAGATCATCAGCATATAGAATAGCAGAGCAGGATTTTAGAGCAGATCCAATGTTATTTATATAAAGAGAGAATAGGAGGGGCCCTAGGATGGAGCCCTGAGGTACACCAATGTTAATGGTGGTACTGTTCGATAGAGAGGAATTAAATTTCACCACTTGAGTTCTATTTGTCAGGTAGCTTTCATACCAGTCAACAACAGAGGAGGAGAAATGCAGGTGTCGAAGTGAGGAGAGATGCAAAGTGTGATCAGCAAGGTCAAAGCCTTTGTGAGGTCAATAAAGACAGCCCCAATCAGATTGCCAGTATCCGTTTTTGAAAGAGTGTCTGTGGTGAATTTAAGGAGTGGAGTCGTTGTGCTATGTCCTTTCCTGAAGCCATGTTGGGTATCTGAGAGCAGACTGTGCTTAAGTAGATAGTCAGTTGTCTGAGTTACGACAATTTTCTCCAGAGTTTTGCTCAGTACCGAGAGTATGGCAATTGGTCTGTAGTTCATGACAACCTTAGGACATTTACACCACTCACTTGAAGATGGGAGCTCTGCCTGTTATAGTTAGAGAGAAAGGTGGCTGCTGGAAAGCCTTTCCCCCATAGCCAATGAATGTAAGTCATCTAGAGGCAGAGGCCTGCAAAGAATTAGTCAGAGAGTGAAGGTGAAACTCAGACATGTGGAGAAGTCACCCTGTGGTCGGGGGGTGCTGAGGCAGACAGATAACCCGTTGCCAGGATTTTTTTTTACCTTCACTGGCAGGAGCTATAAGAAAAAAGTCCTCCCCTTGCAGAAGGGTGAGGTAAGAAGCGAAGAAAGGATCCATCAAGCCTAACCAGGATGATAGCTTAAACCTTGTAGAAGGTATACTCTCTCTCTCTGTCTCTCTGAAGAAAGCACGGAGTTCCTCTGCAGAGCTCTAGCTCATCAGAGGAGGATAAGAGCAGCGAGGATTCAGACTCGCACACTCGGTTGACAGTTGCCTTTTTTTTTTTTTTTTTTTAAGGGAGCCCCTTCCCAGCAGGGAAGGGGGCCCAAACCCATGGAGCAAGCCAAAAGCTCATCCTGTACCCACTCCCTAGGTACCCCAGAAGAGCGGAACCTGAAAACAGGGCTTGCCAATTAGGAACTCCCCTTTTGATCTCAATGGTTCCCTTTTTTGAAACGGAAAAAAAAGGGGGGTAAAAACTAAAAGGGAGGAGGCACTGCACAGGGCCATGAGGGGAAGTTGGGCAGGAAGTTGTGATGAATAGTGAAGATATTTGGGAAGAACAAGAATCACGGTATGTAATTTCATATCTTACTCAAATTAATCTTTACCATTCATCACAATATGGGTCAGAGTGCCAAGCAAGCACCTGCAGTGGTGACAGCAAACTCTGAGGGAAGAAGTTCCTTCAAACTATTGTGGGGGAGCCACAGGAGGCAGAGGCCTCTACAGGTCTTGTGAGGCCTGAGAATTGTCAGGGGCAGGCAGAGGCTCCTGAGACCTGAGAGAAGGAATGCATCCCTGTAACTCATGCCTGGACCTGCAGGAGAAGAAATGGGCCCCCCCCCCCCCCAGTATGGTGAGGCTATCACCATACACTGGGGCCAAGGGTGACAACCAGGAGAGGTGAAACCATGCCATCTGCCTGATGCAGACCCAAGTTTCTACAAGCATGGAGGCTACCTCATTGCCCTGGATAGGTGTGTCACCAGCTCTAGGCCATATGTAGAAAGACTAATGGCTCACCGGGTTTGTTCACTGTCAGACATTAATGCCAGCATCATCCACAGGTGCCTGGCATAAGCTACCTAGTGGTCCTGGTGCACTGCTATGCACAGTAGAAGGTGCACCACCAAGAACACCCTTCTACCCCAGTGGTCAGACTTGGCTGAGTCAGACTGTGGGGGGCAGTCATGCCACAGGCAACGATACCCTGAAGGGGTACCAAGGAGCTCCACTCCCAATGTGGGGTGGGGCATGGCACCTGGAGACCCAACAGGAATGCAGTATCTGTGCAAGCGATCTTTAGGGGCTGGGATGGGGCAGCAGGATGCTGCTAGATGTTGTGCGAAGCCTCTGCAAGTGGCTGAGGCCAAGGAGGTATGACCAGGAGGTCAGCACTGTATTCCCCTAGGAACGAAAGTATCACACATACAGAACTGTGTCCAGCCAAGCAGGAGATGTGCAGCTCCTCCAACATCTCTGATAGTAAGCACTGATAAGATGTGAAATCAGCATCTGAAGAAAATTGAATGGAGGAGTCCTTTTCCTCAGTGGAGGAAGTCAAAGATCCAGAAGAGCTGGATTCAGAGTGAGGCAGTGCAGGGGTTTGAGGTCTGATAATGACCTCATCTAGTGCCCTCAGGTATCTGAAGAACACAGCTGTTGAGGCCCTGAATTGCTCCCAGGACAAGGGTCCAACCCCACAGGGCCGGAGAGACCGGGGGGGGGAGGCAGAGGAGAGGAAGAAGGATCCTAGCGAATTACCGAAGGTCCTCTGCAAGGGCTTTGGGAACATGCAGAGGACCTTTCTGAGGGGCTGCCAAACCTGTCCACTGAAGAACGCCCAACCACAGAGGGGTGAACAGGGTGGTGCCCTTGGGGAGCAGTCCCCAGGTGAGGTGAATGGAGCCACACAGAGCCCATTGGGTGGTCCCTATCCTCACCAACTATAGGCCCTTCCTTTTTGGGGGGAAGAACAGACCAGAGTCTGCACTACGGCTCCTCCCCAAGCCACTAGCTCTAGGGATGTGCTGTGGCACCACCTTCGACCACCCAATCCCCACCACACCAAAAGAGATCAAATATAAGGACTAGCAGGGAAGGAGAAGGTCTGTCTAGATCATGGATGACAACATGCTCCACCTCAACGTCATCTCCAGCACCAGAATCCACCACCGTGGCAGCAGTAGCAAGGGAGTAGGCCCCAGAGCCGGAGTCTGCACCAGGGACCTGGCCCAGCACCACCATCCCTGCTAGTGTCAAGGCTCACACCAGAAGAATCCCCGGTGCCAGCAGTGGCATCGAGGGACTCAGAGGAGGTGGTGCCATGGCCAGCACTGAGAAGGGGGTCTTCAGATTCTGACAGAGCATAAGGCCTCAGGCTGGCCCAGGAAGAGTCCAAGGGCTCCTCAGAGTCGGGGAGCCTGTTGAGATCATCCTGATCCTTGGCCTCCAAGCTGGAGGACAATATCAGGGAGATCTCCTGGCTAGCAGCCCCCTGAACCCTAGGCCTTTCAGCACTGTAAGTGGTGTCAGATAGGGACCCAGGAATGTGGGTGGCACTGCTCCACTCTCCAACACTGGAGAAGGTTCTGGGAGCCAGAGCAGCACTGGGCTGTGCCACCAAGGGAAACACTGGTGTGGGCCAAGCATATAGCATCAGCACCACTCCAGGGTCATCCAGGCCCCTGAGGGAGCACAGGACTGCAAGGGGTGCTCAGTTGACCTCCTGGAGGAGGCCAACTGTCCCGCAAACCCCTCATGCAGACCACCTGTCTCAGCAAGACAAGGTACAGAGGGGGTCTGCAATCCCTCGGTCCATATAGAACCTGAGAGGGGCTCAGGGGAAGAGCCCAGGGACCTGACTTTGGCATTCTGGGTGCAATGCCACCCTTCAAAAGTTGGGGTGTCCCACCCCAACTTGACTGTGCAGATCTGGAGAGTGCAGTAATCCATAGAAAAGCAAGCACTGCAAACATCCATATCACGGTGGGGACCCAAACAGGTAAAACAATAGTCATGCCGGTCCATAATGGTCATGGGATTGCCACAGGGGCACTGACGCAAGGGGGCAATCCTCGCCTTATTGCTCATTTTTTTATTCCTCAAAACAGACAGTGCCACTGGTGGAAAACAAGAAAAATTAAGAACTTGACACTGCACACACTAGAATTAAACAAATAATAAAAATAGTTACAGTCAGTGCTGCAAAACCGGTGCCAAGAACTTACAGCATTGAATACTGTATAGTGTTGAGCGAAGAAAAGC
The DNA here is from genome assembly GCA_016271365.2 of Neoceratodus forsteri. NCBI lineage: Eukaryota > Metazoa > Chordata > Ceratodontiformes > Ceratodontidae > Neoceratodus > Neoceratodus forsteri. Next base: position 430,584,434 of record CM028138.1, read on the forward strand.
TGGTGAACAGAACTACGCTGAGGAAATTCCTGTGCTTCTCCCACCAAGAGATGTTGCCTTGACATTGGGAAAAACAGAACTGAGGGGAGGGCTTGTGTCGGTTACTGGCTAGTCCACGAGCACCATATAGTACGTCTGCCTCATGGACGGTGCCATCTCCTATATCGGCTCCCCACTCCAAAACTCTTAAAGCTAAAGCTCCCATGGTGGGCCTGCACCTCCGGCTGAGACCCATGCTGTGATGAATGGTGAAGACTGACCTGGGTAAGAGCAAATATTTCTGCAGTTCACCAGCTATCTTGGGCTTTGCTGCAGTCAATAAATGGGGAATGGTTGTGTACACAGCCTCCCTTCTCTCCATATTACATCAATAATTTAAAATATTACAACTATAATAAATACGCTATGATAAATATCTTCTATAATACTATCAACTAAAATAAATAAAAATCTAAAATATTATAACTCTTTCCAAATCATGTGCTGGTCAGACTCTTTGAGTCTAAGATTCAGTGTAGCCAAATGCAAGGCACTACACTTAAGGAGGAGAAACAGAGTGGAGAACTCTGCATTGTGCATACACTGTCCTCTTCCTACAGTGGAGGAGGGAAACAGACCTGTGGGTAATAATAGGCAAGGGACAAAAGCAGGACAAGCAGTGTGTGGCCTCTGTCAAGAGGGCCAACAGAATGACAGGGTGCATCAAATGGGTGGTGACCAGCAAGGAAGTAATCATGCCCATTTACCCAGGTTAGATCCCACTTGGAGTGCTGCATGCAGTTCTGGATCACCAATAGAAAAAAGGAGAGTGAAGAGAGCATGCAATGTTGGGCCACCAAAATAATCAGGGGTGTGGAGGATAAAGCTGTGAGGAAAGACTGGAGACCCTCAATATGATTACCCTGGAGAAAAGGAGGCTAAGTGGGGGCATGACTTCAGCTTTCTGCATACTAAAAGGTATTGACAAACTCAAACATGGCCTGTACCTCACAGGTGATAGATTCAGGAGTGATGTTAGGAAGCACTTCTTCTCGTAGAGGGTGGTGAACCTATGGAGCAGTGTACCAGCATAGTCTGTAGAAAATAAGTCAGCACACACTTTCAAGGTAAGGCTGGACACAGATAATACCGAATGGGTAACCATGCAGAACCAGTGTGTTCTGCCACAGAGGGGTCTGATTCCCTTTGACCTTGAGAGCTTATGCTGCCATTGGTTGATTCTTTTGTGTGGGAGTGATTTTCTTAAACAAAAAAAAAATGGCAGCCAAATATCTCACTTAGCAAGAGAAGAAATAGACAGTCAGCCAAAAATTGAAAGGAATGGAACGCTGTTCTGCATGTACGGTCAGTATAGCGTTCCATTCATTTTGCTGAATGTGGTGAACAGCTTTTTAGAAAGGTGGAATCTGAGGTGAGAATAACATTCCACCATACACTATAGCTTTTTCCTTACCAAGGAACTCACAGAGTACCCCCAAATAGTATCACAGGGGTGGGAAATATCTAAAAATTATTACGTTTGTACAACATACCTGTTAGTCCCCAATTAAGTTAGCAGTGGGGGACTTGATGACTCTAGTGTCCCTTGTGACCTTAAATGACTACATTACTATATAATGCATGGTAAGCACCTATTAACCACCATAATCAGCAGTCACGCAGCTTTGTTATACACTGTTTAGAATTTTAAAAGTTGTTAACCACACTTCAGAACTTCCAAACAGTGACATAACAAAAAAGAATGCACCAGAGTTCCATAATTCTCACACACAGAATGCAAACAGTGTTTTTTTGACCATACACTATAAAAGATGATGAGCTGTGATAATCACGCTGATCATTTCGCGGGTTGCTAGGGGTTGTAAACCTCTCGAGCTGCGCTCTCGAGGTTTATCATGTTACCCTAGCAACCACTCGAGGTGATTACAGCGTGGTTATCACCCGATCTCCAGCCATTATCCTCTATGTTATATGTTTAATTAGTAAACTAGAGACTTTCTTTTTTTTTCTTACATAGTTTATTGTCCTCTACGGCTAGGGGGTGTTACCTATGGTCCCACCCCAGTCGGGTTGGTCTCCCAGATCCTGCGTCACACCAAGTCCCTTGCCCACTCCCCTCCACTGATCCTGCACAATGGCTGCGGCGGGTACATACCCCACCACCACAGGACCAGGGGGGGTCTGGTACGGGTGGAGTCTCCAGAATCAGAGCGGCGCAGCGCCACCAGACCCACCATCATTCTGCACGCTGAGGAGTTTGTACAGCTTTCTCCCCTGTGGAGTGTGGGCAAGCAATGACAACTAGGCACAGAATGCCAACATCTGCCACACTCTGCCCTCCCCCCTGCTGTACCACTCTAGTAGTGCCACCGGTCATCACCAGGGGCCGCTACAGAGCGGTGGGTCCCTGGATCCCTTCCCAGGATAGGAGAGCAGTCCACCAGATGCTCCATCCTATCCCTCTCCTGCCAACCCCTGGTGGCCCGGGCTTGTGTCTGAACCCAGGTTGCCAGCACGGCACAAGGTGTGACGTCCAGCGCCTCAACCCTCAGCACCACTGGGCTGGCTCAGAACTAGAAACTTTCACCACCAATGTATACCAATGTTATAGGTTTTCTGTGGTGGTTGACAATAGCCTTTTCCATCCCTCTTAATGACCAATGCAATCATGTTTTTTGCCCCTTCTCACCTTCAGAATCCCATCCATTTTGCTCTCTTAGTGCAATACTGCCCTCCAGACTTACCTCCTGCTCTGTTCAGCATTTCCAGGCTCTTCAGGTGGTCCATCACCCTGAACTTTCTGGATTGTTCCTTCTGGGAGGCCTCCCCTGATCCCATCAGCAGAGGAAGGCACCAACTGAAGAGGGGATGCCAACTGGGAGGGATAATGCCAGAGCACTGAGGTTTCAGTTGTTGTAGGGGAAAACACAGGGGCCATCAACCCGCATGCTAAGATATGCATTTTTTCCCTATTAATTCCCACTCTCCCTCTTCCCACCTCCCTCACAGTCATGCCATAATATTTTGGGGAGGGGAGTGTGATAGCGTGTGGTCAGCAATGTCGCCAAATCCACTACCCCTACACTGCCTGAGCGGTATGACACCGACCCACACCAAGAAGCAGAGGGAATTATCGATCGCTCCTTCACCTTCCCTTCTGGCCTCTTTTCCTGTCATTTTTGACTTGGGGAGCTAACCTGTGTCACTAGCTCACCTTAGCAGTCCCCTACTGCTCAGTGCCTCCGACCTGGCGCACACACAAAGAAATACATAAAGACGTACAGTACACGGTAAAAGAAATCTTGTATTATATAATTTGGGCAGCCATGTTGTCCATCAATGCAGTTCATACTCAAACAGACCCCGTGTTAAGTCAGTCTTACTGTTTCCAACATGGAGGGTCCTCCGTATTCACAGAAGTGCAATTGGTAGTAGTGATGTGGTACACAAAGCACTCCACTAATACCGAAGTTTTAAAATAAGTGCAAACTCTCGATGTCTAATGTGCAAGCAAGTCCTACTCCTAACACTGAAATGAATGTCCATCACCTTAGACTGAAGCTGTTACAGTGCACAGATCATCTAAATGTACAGTAGCTGCTGAAACATGTAATTCAGATCCCAGTGAAGTATGAGTGGCGATGGTGGAGATTATCGGACCAGCACTACGTAAGTAGTGTAAATTGTTCGTGAATACAGAATCTGCTTGTGCTTACTGCTAATGTTGATTGTATAAGTTTGTTTGAGTTGGGGGGCTTCGCCTCCCACACCCCCTTGTTTTTTTGTTTTTTTTTATGAGGGTGTTGGGGGTGAAGCCCACCAACTCAAATAAACTACTAAAAATAACTTAAAGACTGATTTGAGAAAGTAGCGTAACTTGATCCTACGCTAATAGCGTAGGTTTGTTGGTGGTCCGATAATCTCCACCATCTCCGTATGAGAACCCTTTTGACCCTAGACTATAAGCCTCACCTTTTTAATAGTCTCAGTCATCAACATCTCCTTTTTCTGGGTATCTGAACGTCCAGGTAGATTAACAATAAAGTCTAAAATGCTGTCGAAAACAGCTTGAGGCAAAGGGCCTGCCCTAGACTTTGGGTACGTAGCGTCACTTTCAGTGACTTTGCTATTGTACTGTGTAGTAACAGGCTTCTCATGCTGGGATTCTGCTTGGCTATCACTGGCAGGTACTTTACCTATGGTGGAAGTCTCTTTGGGGAAGAGGGGACCAATGGCTTTCTCTAGTCTTGAAGGATCTTCCTGCCAAGTGTTCGCCAGTGTAATTTTCTGCCCTGCTGTGGTTGTATTTGTGGAATCTGCACTGTGACTGGCAACTTCAGATAAACTCCCTTCCAGAACATGCATTGGGTGAACACTGGAGCTGCAAACTTTAACCTCCATGTACTCTGGCACTGAGACCTTTACTGTGTTCTCAGTTCCAAGGGAATTGCTCAGAAGGTGTGCTTGCTTGTCACTGTCCACAGATGTATTGAAGTTATCTTTGGGACACAGTTTTTCTTCCTCACCACTGAACATCCAGTGTCTCATCTTCTTCCCTAACTCCTTGAAGCTTGGAGTTTTTGCATTTCTCTTTCTCTTTTTTGGTTTGTAGATGAGAGATATTTCATCCTCTGCCTCACTGCCAAGGCTGTGTTGGGGATCCATTTGCGAATATCATTACCCTGGCATCCTGTTAAAACAGTCTTCCCTCACTATGAGACACATTTTGTCAGAAGATTGCTCAGTAACTGTCACCCATCTGTAAGTAAACACCACTGACATCACAGCATCTTTAGTTCCATTAAAAAAAACAGCTTTGTATGACATCATCCAATGATATCATAATGACCACTTTTTTCTGCTTTGTTGCTACAGGCTAAAACTTTATTGAGATTTGTTGAGTGACAAAAACAATCAGTGTATAACATATCAGATTAGTGAAAGAAATCATGGTTTCATAGGCTCTAACATTAGGATGAAAATAAGGCTGTCTTTAAAATAATACTGGTAGTATTCATTTTATTTTCTTAATGCCATACCCTGTAGGCTATGGGCACCTTACAAAATGCAAAAATGCAGCAGCACAGGCTTTTATGCCTAACATCAAAACATGTCCAGATATAAACAAATTCAATAAATGTAACAATAAATATCCCAATAAGTAAGCAATATGACATGACAGGGTGTGTGTTGAACAGATATTACCGCACGCCCAGGGATGTAGTAAGGCACGAGGCCACGGGCCGAGTGTCTTCAGCCCCTGGAAGTGCAGTAATATCTGTTCAACACACACCCTGGAGTGTATTATTGATCTTATAAAATGGGCACCTTTTTTATCTTATAAAAGTTTAGACAAAAAAGTATGTTTACATGTAGAAAAAAAGATGATTTAATTGTTAATAGATGACAAAATAGTCCTTCCGCCTATTTAAAAGTGACGTCATTATGTAGTTGCGAATGGTACTACTGATTTAATTTTCTTGCACTACCCCAGTGCTCTTGTGTACTTCTTACAGTTTTGTTTTTCTGGTTGTATTTTTTTTTTTTAACAGGAATGAGCTCAGACTGGAGAACTGAATCTGAGGGATGCTGAGCAGGGGAAAATCCGACTGGTGCCGTGCCCTACTGTTTGAATCCCGGTCCAGTGACTGTTCCTGTGGGCACTTGAAACTCCCAGCCTGTACGGAGCTCAGGCTGCAGGCTGTGGCCTGCTCCGTGTGGGTGGGAGTATTCGTGAAAGACAGCTGGTGTGGTGTGGGAGGCACAGATTGAAGCACCCCCGTTCTTTTAGTAGTTGCAGGTTTTGGTACAGTCCATTTTTTTGTTTTTTTTGTGAGTGTCTCCAAAGCTTCGGTGAACTGTTATGCTGCTAAAACAATGGCGGCTTTTAAAAAACGAATGTTCTATGCCTAGCTCTGAACATTCCATTTAGGGGCATTGATTTCTTTGCCTGTACATTTTTTATTTTATGTGTAATACATATATTACACTGGTTTTCTAGCCAGTCACCGAGCTTATTTTTTCATGCCCATTTTATAACTACTAATATTAACAGTATACCAGACAGTGGAACTAAACTGTGCAAATAACAACATTTACTATTTTATGTATACAGTATGTTGCTTGTACACAGCTAAATGTCTTGGATCTTAAAAAGGAAACAGATGAATTATCTTTTTTATTCACATTTTATCTCCCCACTGCAGGATCAGACCAATCCTGCTATCTTAAACAGGCTGCATCTTCCCCCTGCTTATCCTGTTGACTCACTTCTTAGCACATCATCTTCCAGCCCAGATCTCTGATGACTGAGGAAACCTTGGAGCTTACCCCCTCTGATGGGCTCTGGATGGTGTGGTGGTCATCCCAGAACAAACATCTACTTGTCAGGCACTGGAAGAGAGGGAGGAAGGGAGGGAGGCTCAGGCAGCAATAGAAGCAGTGACATTGAGCTGAACACCATTAACGATCTGGATGTGGGCCAGCCAGGTGGCACAGAGGGCTGAGGCACTGGCGCCTTACCTCGAACCACACCAGTGACCCGGATTCTGGAACAGACTCAGGACACCAGGGGCTGGCAGAGGAAGAAGAGGACTGAGCGTCCACGGGACTGCTGTCCTCTCCTGGGGTGGGTTGCAGGGAAGCCTCATTCAGCACTGGTCCCCAGTGGAGACTGGGAGCACTGCATGACCGGTGCAATGGGGAACCACAGGAAAGTGGAAAAACAGCTTCAGGACCCACTGGATGGTGGCTGCTGATCCACCAACACCACCGAAGCCCCCTGAGGGAGCCATATCCACCTCAGCAGCACCGCAGGGGCCATCCAATGAAGGGTAACACTGGGCTATGGCTGCAATGTGAGGACGGAGGCTTGAGCGAGGGTAGTAGGAGGTAAGTTGAGATCATGGTGGCTTGAAGGAGTAGCAAGTCTTGGAGCATGTAGGGGAGTAAAAACAGATAATGCAAAAAAAAAAAGACCTGGACGTATTTTTAACCTGCTTTTTCATACTCTCCCACCTATAACAGCACATGTTGGCTACCATATTTGTGCCAACCTCTGGGGGAGAACAGATGTTATATGATCACATATGGCATCAAGACTCTCCAGTACTCCACAGGAGATGCTACAGAGCAGGCACAAAATGCCCTCCCTTCAGGAGCTTGTGCAAGCTGCCTCCCCAGCATGCATAAAGCTCCACCACCCCAGAGTGTGGGAGTCAGAACTGAGATGCAATCCCAGGTCTCTCCAGACTGTAATACAGCATATTACCAGTCAGCATCACTGGGCTGACCAGATAAGAAAAAATTACTCACCATAGTAATCTTGTTTCTTCCAAGGTATTCTTCAATATCATTAACTCTAGTAGTCAGCCTCCTGGATTGCACTGCGGCAGAGATGAATGGAACTTTATGCTAATAGTGGAACCTACTGGCACGTGCCACCATTCAAACCTGCTGCCCTCCTAACTGTTCTAAGATGCTCGGATTTCATAGAAGCCTGAAATTTAGGCCCTTTGACTATACTATGCTAATAGTTGACAAACAATATTAAAAACAACTGATTCGATTATACCCCCTTTTTTACCCCATGCCAATGGCAAAGCCCAATAAAGGCTAACAACAGGACCTTCTGGTTTAAACTTAACTGTACCAGTATACAGTCAACAGATTAGGAAGGGTACCAGCTGTATTGCAGAGGCTAACTGGTTCTGGAAGGGGAGGTAGGGTGGGAGAGTTAATAATACTGAAGAATACCTCAGAAGAAACAAGGTTACTACAGTGAGTAATTTTTTCTTCTAACCTCAGGGATACTTCAATATCATTAACTCTAGCAGACTATGAAGCAGTACTTTTGAAGGTGGGCCCAGAACCCTATTTAGGGAATAGGCTCTGCAGCACTGCTGTGCCAAACCTGGAATCACTCCTGGACTGAGTGTCCAAACTGTAGTGCTTTGTAAAAGTATGTACTGTTCTCCATGTAGCTGCTTTGTAGATTTCCAACAGGGGGATATCTCTGGCTGCTGCTATTGTAGCAGATGTACCCATTGTGGAGTGTGCCCTCAGGCCTACTGGGGGCTCCTTACCAGCTTTACTGTAACAGAATTGGATGCATGCCACTATCCAGTGTGTAACTGTCCTTTTTGAAGCTGGCTTTCCTTTTCCCACATTACCATAGATCAAAAACAACTGCTGTTTTTCCTGCCTATGTGCGTTGGTATGCTCAATATAATATTTGAGAGCTCTTTTTCCATCAAGGCTATGTAATCTACATTCCCCTGAACTAGAATGTTCAGTGAAGAAGACTGGCAAAGTAATGGACTTGTTGAGGTGGAAATCTGAGACTACTTTTGGAAGGAATTTCCTATTTGTCCTGAGCACCACATTGTCCCTATGGAAGGAAATGTAACCCTGTTCCACACACAGAGCCTGCAATTCACTTATCCTTCTTGCTGATGTAACCCCCCTTCAAATGGGTGTTCCCAAAAAGTCTTCCATGAGCTTGCCTAAGCTCACTGCCAGACTGGTGTTCTGCATTTTAGCAGGTTAAATGTATTGCCAGAGAGTGCCTGTATAGCCTCTGAGTACTGTCCCTTTAAGAACTGTCTGTATTGCAGTCAAAATAATCTGGGAGGGAGCTCTGTTAGAAGATGTACTTATTTGTTGATTATCTATTAGAGTTAATAGATTTATTTTAATAATATTTAATAAATAAAATAAATCTATTAGAGTGATAATAATATTGCAGTTTGTTCTAACCTGTTTTCTTTGCAGCAAGGACAGTTCTGTTTGTTTCCATCATCTTGGTCCTGGACTGCAGAATGGGTTAACCAGTACATTTGGGACTCCAAAATGGAGCCTGCCTACAGGGGCTTGGTGGGGCCAAAACTTGTAGGAATTGTAGTTTTGGGCCTTTGGTGCCTAAAATAACCTGGAGGGTGAGCCCTTGTTGTGACTGACAGACAGATCAGCCAACCAAACCTTTTGGATCTTGGAGAAAGTTCCACACTGCTTGCAGTTTCAGTTAGATCTGAGTTGGGAAGTGAAAAAATAACAGCTCGAGATAGCTCGAGCAGCAATCTATAGTGGATTCACGCAAGAGAACTGTGGAAAGGCCTGAGTTTAGCCTGCATGCCTGCCTGCTGTTCCTGAGAGGGAACATGTGCTTTTTTTTGGACTGAATCTGAATTTGGAGAGCCAATCAAGCCATTGAATTGTGACCAGGCTTTAACCTGAAGAAGACCGAAGATTTGCTGAATGCAATCGGCCTTGCAGGACTTCCAGCTACCTCTGAACTCCCAGATTGTGCAGACACTCTGTAATTGCGACCGGAGAGCCATTTGCCTGGTACAATGGAATTTCCTTACATGTGAATGTGCTGTATGCTTATACTGGGTTGTGATTTGGTTCCCCACTGTGTGTCTGAACTGTGTTTTGCTTGCTGGAGGCTGTATCCAGCTCCACGGACTGAATCTGTATCCATATCCATTTGCCTGGGCCCTGCTACACTGGCCCAGCCAGAATATCTTCTACACAGAGAAAGTAATCGACGAGAGACTGGCCTGGGGATCAGCCCCCTGCTCAACGCCTTGAACAGGAATGACACCTCGGTGATTTGTGTGGGCTCTGCTTTGCCGGGCACTCCAGCTCAATGGTCTGCAGTCTCGATTTCATCCTGCCTGTGTCCAGTATTGGGTACCGTGAGTAAACATCAGGGTAGCTTCCTGCAGCAACAGCTAAATCTAAAAGTGTTGTCATCTGATTGTTGCCTTTTCTTTCATGAACTGAGCCCTCCAGCTCCGGATTACAAATAATGTGTGTTGTGCATGTTGCTTTCATCCATCACAGGGCCTCAACCAGCTGCAACCTTCCTGGCTAGCCCACCATTTTCTTACCTGGGTACCCAGAGTGTGTGACTGTATAGGGACTCTGAACTGCATGCATAACTGTCTGATTAATATAGCTTTTAAGCAAATCAACCTGATTATGCCCCTCCCTTGTTCAAGTCCCCTGAATAAATCAGATTTAACTTTGTTTGCATTTAACCTGACTGTGGTTCCAGTTTGTGCTAAAAGTATTGTACTGTTGCTATTTGCTGTGCTTAACTTTGTTTTACAGGGGGTTCCCCAGGGTCAAGTAAAGCAACCAGCCCTGGTAGTAAGTGCAAACAGTGTGGGTAATTGCCTGGTGAATAAGGGTCATTGTGAAAGTAATTATTGTATATTGTTCAGGCTACTAGAAGGGAAGGGGGGGTTACAGTGTCCCAGAGGGCTTTGCCCAGGTTAGCTTGACCACTAACAACCCTGACCTCCAGTTGGAGGCACCCACTTCATTACCCAGGACCCTTAACCTGCTACTAGTCAAGCAGGCAGGGGCAGTAGCCCTTGGGATAGCACCACCTAGGGGTTACACTGATGTAATAGCTACTAGGAAGACAGCATTCCAAGTGACAGATTTTAAGTGAGGTGTGGCCAAGGGCTCGAATGGGGGTTCCATGAGCTTGGTAATACAGACTTTTAGACTCCAGGAAGGCACCAGTTCCCTGTGAGGGGGTGCAGATGGGCCAATCCTTTAAAAAACTTTTTAAAGATAGGATTAGCTGCCAAAGAGACCCCCTTACTCACTGAGAGGTAAGCAGAGACAGATGCCAAATGCACCTTAGGGGTAGTGGGCTGCAGTCCCATTGAATGCAGGTGATTCAGATAGTCCAGTAAGACTGGTATCCCTGCCCTCGGATGGTAACACATCTTTGGTGCCATACCATATGGAAAGCGTCTTCCATTTTTGAGGTATAGGTCTTCTCTGTAGAGAGTTTCCTAGAACCCCTCAAGACCCTTAGCACACCCTCAGATTCCCCCAGAGGGTGTCAGTTATGATTTCTTTCCGATTTAATGAGGTAATCTCAGCATACCTTAGTATATTCTCAAAACATTAATGGACTAAATCTCTCATATTATTACAAGAAACCAACCTCTTCCATCAGGAGCACTTAAGACTCACCAAATTTGGATTTTCATGGGAGATAGCCTCAACCTATAAACAAGGGAAATGTCGAGGCGCAATAGTTCTAGTCCCCTGTCAGACCCCATTTCATTGTACAGTCTCATATACAGACCCTCAGGGTCACCTTGCTGTGGTCACAGGGCAGTATATTGGGAAAGACATCACTCTGACCATCCTCTGTTTACCCCTAGAACTAATACTCCTGTGACTCAAACTCTCTTAAATACTATCATTCAACACCAGAAAGGACTCCTTATCCTGGGAGGTATTATGATCTATTATTTGATTAAAAAGGGCACCACCAATATTTCTGTGCCTAGGGAGACCAATGCTCAGAAGAAAGGATGTTCTATCCTGAAAGAAAATGGCTGAGTGGATATCTGGAGATTTTTGTACCCAAGTCAACACCAATATACACAGTTCTCAGACCCTCACCAGATTTGTATACATATAGACCTTTTCCATATCTCAGCAGAACATGTGGGTCTGGCGATGGACTGTAAAATCTTATCAATATACTTGACAGATAATGCCCTGCTCTTGCTTGCTTTGGACTGCGGTAGACTTAAGCAATAATGCCCGACAGGGTGGGCGGTATTGGGCAATACTGGACCGGCCGGGGCGTGATGAGGCCCGACGCCGCAGGTGGAGGGCCTTATAGCACTTGGCTGGTCCGGTATTGCCCATACCGTCCACCCTGGAGGGCATTATTGCATTTAGAAAATGGGCTAACTGTTGAAAAATAAAGACACAGAGTATTAATTTGGTTGTGAATAAATGAAGTTTTATTTTAACATTTTTTTAAATTTGAGAAAAAATAGTCCGTTTTTTATATGTTTAAATAAGACTGTTAAACATTTAAAATGTATTTTAAATAATTAAAATTTAATAGCTTAAAACTGTGTTAAATATTTAAAACATTTTTTAACATTTTTAGGGTACAATTTCATTTTAAATATATTTAAATAGTGTAAAACATGTAATACTGTTACATTTGTTTACAATCTCTGTGACTGTTGTTCAGGGTAGCATTTCATTTCTTTCATTTCTTTCATTTCTGGTAAGTAATGAAATTAATTGGTGAATTAAATGTGCAATTAGTAGGCTGAAAAATGTTTTTGGTTGCAGTTTGTGTGACATCAGTAGGTGGCAGGCTTGTTTTACAGATGTTGTGGTTCTCATTATCTGTGTTCTGCTGTGCTGTCATTCAGAGCTAGCGGTTTCTCGCTTTCCTTTAAATTTTTTTTCTGGAGCAGGAGTAGAGCTGAGGCAAGTCAGGCATAGAGTCCATGGAATGCTGTTCTGAACGAGCTAGAACAAAAAGTGTTTGCGATTAATACAGAGTGTGCTGTTTTTCAGCAATGGGGAGCGAAACACGGGGAGAAGCCTTGACGAGGGAAAGTTGTCTTGAGTGGCGCTCAGCACGCGATATGTTAGCGCAGCGCTGCTATTTTTAAAATACAAATATTATTTATAAAACGTATACTCTGCACTAATTGCCTTGCCAGCATATCCCCAATTTACCCCAGATCTACTGTATGAAGCTCACTAACTGCTTGTTGTTGGGAGAGGGCAAGGGGCAACTATCTCTCTCCGACTCCCACAGTCTCTCTCGCTCGCTAAGTCGTAGCCTTCTAGAGCTGCATGATTCAAAAGGCTAAAAAGAAAAGGCAGTGTATGGGATATCGATGGCACTGGGGTATAGATTTCTTTACATATCCAGTGATTTGAAAAATAAGCTGTCAGAATTCGGGAGGCACTACAGATAACTTGTATTTTCGGCAGCCAGAGGGTGGGCGGCTGAAGGAGGGAGAAGAAAGAAACATAGATTTTGACGGAAGATAAGGACCATGATTGGCTGCCCAGAGAGTCGGACAAGAGGGAACAATGAACAAAAAAATAATAAAAAACCAAAAATTAAAGAAACAAACAAGGAATGCACCCAGCAGAGGCTGATCTGTGTGTCTTTTAGGGAGCTAGCAGTGAACTATGGGGCCCAGTTTCTTTCGCTAAACAACAGGAAAAAAATGGTGGCAATTTGAAATTACAGTAGGTGCCTCCAGCCAATCAGAAAGCAGGCCGGGCACAAAGCTACCTCGGTGAGTAAAGGGGCACTGGGGCTGGCACTTTTTATTTCCTGGTCATCTATTGAAAGTTAATGTACCCCACTGGGAGGGGTACCAGCCAATCAGAGACCAGGAAATAAAAAGCCCATTTTCTAATTAGAAGTAATACCTAATGGCAACTGAATAACTCTTTTGAATATACTTGAATGTCATACCAGTACATTAATTTCCGACATGATAACCCACATTCTGGAAGATAATGTTTCCCCTAGGATTTTGAAGGGGACATGCTGGGATACCATTAAAACAGTTCTCAGAGGAGCTGAATCATTTATTGTAATATTATGTTGAACAAAAGCTGGTGTTCCTCAGGCAAAGATATTATGATGGGGGTCCAAGTTCTTTTAAACTTCTAGCGAGTCGTTTGTGACTTCAAAGGACCAAAGCTACTATCACCCGGGTTAAAAACCCTCTTTCTAACACCCCAACAGACTCAGTTGGGTTTCTCCCAAGCTTTTTTAGACTACTACACACATTTATACTCCTCCTCTCTGGAGACCCCACCAGAGGACATTTCCTCTTTTCTTGCACAGCTTGGTCTCCCCACCATGTCGGAGCTTCAGAAACTATCCCTAATAACCCCTATATCTACCCAAGAAATGGAAAGACAGATAGGCCTTTTAAAGTCTGAGAAGTGCCCAGACTCCAACGGACTACCAGGGAATTTTATAAATTATATAATAAAATACTAGTTGCTATCATGCAGAGAGTTTTTAGTTTCGTCTCCTCTGGGAAGGGGACTATCCCACCCTCTTGGAAGTATGCCATTTTTTCGGTGATTCTGAAGGTAGACAAGGACCCCACAGAATGCCCCTCTTGTAGGCCAATCTCAGTTCTAAATACAGACTAAAACTGTTAACACCCATAATGTTACAGCACCTAAAAAATCTGGCCCCCCACCTAGTAAATTTAGACCAAAGTGGATTTATAACAGGGAGACAGGCCCAGGATAATATACAGAGAACCATCTACCTAACAGACCATATCTAAAAATAAAATATTCTAGCACTTTTTCTTAGCCTTGATGCAGAAAAAGCATTTCATAAAGTTTCCTGGTCCTTTTTGCATGGGGTCCTTGTCTCCTTCGGATTTCCCCGGCAGTTTATTGATTTAATTTTTAAATTCTATGATTCCCCACAAGGTTACATCTGCACAAATGGCCATATCTCACATAGCTTCCCCCGAGCAGGGGTACAAGACAGGGGTGTTCTCTTTCACCCCTTCTTTTCGCACTCTATATTGAACCCCTGGCTCAATACATCCAGTTGACACCAGGAATTGAAGGTATCCCCCCGGCCGGATTGGAGCACAGACTTGCTCTATTTGCAGATGATGTTCTTATTTACCTCACTTACCCAAAGGAGTCTCTTCCGAACCTCTTCCGAGCCTTGTACCGGTACTCTTCCCTGTCAGGATATACTTTAAACACTCATAAAACAGAGGTTTTAATGATTAATTTTAACCCATTTACAGCCCTTAAAATGAAATTTAACATGAAATGGGAACTTCTTTCCCTTAAATATCTGGGTGTCAGGATCCCAAAAGATTTAACACAGCTTAGGGATAGCAACTTTACCCCACTGGTAGACAAAATGAGACAGGATATGAGGAGATGGGGTATATCACCACTCTCCTTTTATACCCGAAATCTTTCCTTAAAAATGAATGTACTGCCCAGGTTTTTATATTTGTTTCAATGCATCCTCTGTCAACTCTCGGCCAAACAGCTGCTTAGCTGGCAGTCCATGCTTAACTCATTTCTTTGGAACGGGAGTAAACCAAGGGTTAGATGACAACTCCTTCACTTGCCTAAAACCCATGGTAGTATAGCCCTGCCCTCCTTAAATTTATACTGGATAGCATCCCAAATGAGAATGGCCTATTATGGGGACACATCAGATATCAGGCCCACTGGAAAATGATGGACCTGTCCAGGAAGCTACCATTTCCCTTGGGGTCCACGTTGTTCCACTCCCCACATCTTAAGCAGGTGAGGGAGATCCTCCCAGAAGGATGTATATCTATCTTAGAGGGTTGGAGATAGGGTACATCATATAAATCCCTGCAGCCCCACCAGTGGAAGTATACCTCGTTTTCATGTAACCCCCCTCTCCCCCCACCTCAGTTTGACTTGTGGTACTCTATCCAGGCAGACCGGGGTTTATTAGCCCCTTGGCAACTACTTAATAGAGGCTCAGTAATCTCTTTTGAAGAGGCCCAAAGGGCTTTCTTTTTAAGGGAGGGAGACAGGTTACACTATTATCAGTTAAGAGACTACTTACATAAACAGCTACGAATGGAATCACAACGTTCCCAACAGTTTTCCGATAACACTCCATACATTACCATATGGAAGTCGGAAGCAGGTGAGAAGGCTATTTCAACAATTTATAAATCCTTAATACAGATCTCTGCCCATGTGGCTGATGGCCTAAAGGGCAGATGGGAGACAGATCTCTCTACACCAATAGATGAACCCACCTGGGCCACAGTCTGGTGGGAGACCTGGACGACCACTTCCTCTCTTACCTGGAGGGAATTTGTATTGAAGGTCAGGGCCAGATTTTTCCTGGTAACAGCCTTTGTTGCCCGTAGACCCCCGGCCTCCTGCTGGAAGGTCTGTGGAACTCAAGTGGCAACCCAGCTCCACATTTTCCTTACCTGCCCAGTCATATCTCATTTCTGGGCTGCCCTATCTTTGTCCATCTCTCAACTATTTGACTTGACCCGAACCCTTGATTCACAACACTTACTCCTGGGAATTTTACCAGAGGGACTGTGGGAGAGAGACTCTAGATACCTATGGGCAATATGTTTAGGGGTTGTATATAAGGTAATTACGAGGAAGTGGCTTCAGAGAGCTCTGCCCACTATGGACGATTGGGTATCTACTGTTAAATGTATACAACAATCTGAACAGATGACTTACTCCCTGCAGAATAGGACAGATACATTCATTCAGAGATGGACGAGATGAGAGCTAATGCACCCCCTCATACCAAGTGAGGTTTGAGCCCCCCTCCCAATACTAAAATTACTCGAAACATGCCACCGTACTCTATCTCATGCCCACTCAATTGACTCTTAGATAGAATACAGATAATAGAAAATTGATACCATATATAGTTACAATAACTGGCCCCAGTTACATGTTTGTGGATTTTTTTATTTTTTTTTTTTACATTCTCTTTTTTTCTTACTCTCAACATCTAGGTGTGCCCATACCTTGGTAAAATATTCATTCTAGATTTGTTATAGCAGTAGTAATTAATTTTCCAGGAAATTATAATGATGCTAAGTTATCTGTATTGACTGCCGAAATATTGTTGTCATGAAATGTAATCCAGGTTATGAATATGGTATATGTACTTCATTTATGCAAGACCAAAAACTTCAATAAATTGAGTATAAAAAAAAACGATTCTCAGAGGGGTCTTAATTAGCTATTCCTCTTAACTTAAAAAATTGAGGAAAGAAAAACTAGTTACCTTGCAACAGCAACTGGCTACAGTGTAGAATTTACATGCTCGGGAAGATCTTACAAAAGGTCCTCAGGTAACCAAATTGCAGAGAGAAATTCAGGAGAAACCACAATCCAAAACCAAGTCGGTCCTCAGATTCCTGAAACAGGGGGTTCCAAAACATCCAAGGTCCTTGCTGTTCTGCCACAGAAACAGAATATGCAACACATGGTAACTCATATCTAACAACCCCCCTCTAACAGTGTAGTTACAGATCCCATCCCAATCCTGGAAATATTTAGAAAGTACTATGCTGAACTATATACTCAAGAGATGGACCCACCAAAACACTCCATAACTAATTACTTGTTCCCATTATGACTAGGAAAAATTCCCCTGGAAAAAGCCCAACAACTTTTGACCCTGTTACCCCAAGAGGAGCTAGATATGATCATTAGGAAATTGAAAAATGGTAAAAGCTTGGGACTGGACAGGAATGACTCTGAATTTTATAAAGATTTGTTGCTTCCCCAGCTTCTAAAGGTTTGCCGGGAAGTGCATACTGGAGCACCACGGCTGCAACTTATTTAACCCAACTTTTCTTATTTTTCAATAAAAAGTTTGACTGAGCTTCTGAGCAGGATTTGGCAGATACCTTACTTACCAAAGTGGAACTAGAGTAGCCCAAAAACATGGACTTCGCTGAAGTGCCACCTGTGCCACCTCATGCCCAGACTCACAAGAGGCACAAGCAGGGCTCTCCACTACACTCGTCGTCCAACCCAGACAGCTGCCAGGATTCAGGTGATAAACTGGACCACTTATTTTCAGAATGCACATCAATCAAAATCACCCTCCTGGAACTAGCTAGAAACACGGAAACGTAGAAATTGTCGGCAGATAAGGACCACCACACCCATACAGTCTGCCTGAAAGCCCTACATTAGTTTGTGGCCTCTGACCCTAACTGATCAATGGCTTTTCACCCCATCTTCCCACCTCTAAGGTACCCTGATGCCTGTCCCATGCTTGTTTAAAACTCTCCATTGTGCTCGCCCCACCACCTCCTGTGGCAGTATATTCCATGTGTCCACCACCCTCTCCATGAAGAAAAACGTCCTCACATTTCCCCTCAGCCTGCCACCTTCCAATTTCATATCATGCCCCCTCATTTTTGTACATCTCTTATATTGGAAGATGTCTCCCCACTGCACCTTGTTTATGCCCTTAAGGTACTTGAACGTTTCTGTCATGTCCCCCCGATTCCTCCTCTCCTCCAGCGAGTACATATTGAGGTCCTTTAGTCTCTCCTCATATGTTTTCTGGTGCAAGCCCTGTATCATCTTAGTCGCTCTTCTCTGGACCGCCTCCACCCTGTCAATGTCCTTACGAAGGTGTGGCCTCCAGAACTGCATACAGTACTCTAGGTGAGGCCTTACTAGTATTTTGTACAATGGCTGGTGACTTCACAGCTTTTATGTCTGCCCTGGAGTCCCTTACCAGGAGGGTCTGGAATGCGGAGGTTCAGATCAGCACCATTGGAGATAGGTAGAAATGGGAAAGCATGGAACTATAGGAGCTTCAAAAGAAAGTGGAAAAATTAGAGGACAGAATTGAGTACCAGGAGGGCAGAAGTTGAAGACATAACCTGGCCCTTGTTGGCATAACAGAGAAATCTGATGAGAATAACATGTTCACGTTCATATAGAAGTTGCTGCAAGAGGGAGCAGGACACCAGAGTCAGGAATAGTCTATACCACTGAGCGAGCACATTGGTCCCTGAGACCACAGCCATCACCAGGGGGCAAGTCCAGAAGCAATGATCGTTAAGTGTCCTAACTTCCAAGAAAAAATATACATACTGGTGCAAGCAAGGAAAAAGGGCACCCTCTCTTAGAAGAGCATCAGATTCTACAATTTTAGTGACCTTACCCGGCTCTCAGAGACAAGCAGATGGCATATAAGTCAATTATAAAATCCCTTCAAGCTGCTCAAATAAAACTGCATGCTTCACCCAGCCCACCTCATCATCAGACTGCCCCGGGCACTCATGAGTTTGCCAATGCAGATATGGCACAGAAGAAAAAATGACTTACCATAGTAATAGTGTTTCTTACAAGGGATCTCCTAGTAGGATTAGATGATATTGCAGTCAGTCTAGAGCTGCTGACTGGTCCTGAAACTTTGAGTTTGGAATGCATGCAAATTAGAAGAATTTGGAATGCTACAGTCAAAACTGCTGCCTCTTACTCCCTAACTGCCAGATTCGATTTTGTAGATGAAACAGTAGGCTAATCACTAGTTAAAATTAAACATCCTTAACACTAATGTCCTCCCTTTGGTAGAGAGGACGGAATCCAAACAGGCCAAGAAAAGCACAAAAAAGAGAGCTAGTGATCCTAGACATTCTTGTGTGTATTAACTAGTGTAAAAAAGTTAGGCCAATGATTAGTGGCAACATTAGAAACTCCCATGAAAGTATTGCTGAACCTATTCAGGTAATGTAAGGGGAGGTAGGGCTGGGAGATCTAATCCTACTAGGAGATCCCTTGTAAGAAACAATATTACTATAGTAAGTAATTTGTTTTTTTTATCACAATGTTATTTTCTCTCCTACCTTCTGCAGAGCGGGTGGTGAGTCGTCCGGCCGCTGGCACCTGCATCCCTGGACCCGCCTGGACAGCGACACGCCTCTCCATGCAGGCCAGCATGCAGAGTCTCCTTAGAGTACCTGGATCCTGATACCTGGGGGGGGGGTGCACCTCTCATGTCCAGGGGTGCGGCGCAAGGCCATCAGCCGCCACAACGGCCCTGCAATTTTCCACCTGGATTTGTCTCCCACAGAGCCAGACATGCAATGGCATCCATGCACAACATGCTGCCACCTGCCGCACTCCAGTCCTCCACTACGTGTGCTACTAGCAGTGTCCCTGGCTTCCACCAGTTGTCGCTGCAGAGCAATGCAAACCTCTACCCCACCCCAGAGGGAGGAGAGCTGTCAAGGGACGCTCAATCCTCCCTCTCCCCTGTCAACTCCTGACAGCCCAAGTCCATTCCTGAACCTGGGTTACTGGCGTGCCGCAAGGTGTGGCATCCAGCACCTCAACCTTCAGCGCCACCGGGCCGGCCTATGGTAAGTAATTTTTTCTTCAAAACCCAGGAATCTCCTAGTAGTATTAGATAATATTGTAGACTACCAAGCAGTGCCTTGGGAGGACAGTACATAACCTGTTTAGGAAAAAGGTTCTGCAATACTGCAGTGCCAAACCTAGCATCAGTCCTGAACTGAATATCCAGGCAGTAATGCTTTGTGAAGGTGTGGACTATACTCCAGGTAGCTGCTTTACAGATTTCCAGCAAAAGGATGTCCCTTGCAGCTGCCTCAGAGGCATCAGTTCCTTGAGTGGAATGTGCCCTGAGGCCCTGTGGTGGCTGTTTGTCAGCCTTATTGTAGCAGAATTGGATGCAGGATACTATTCAATGTGCAATTGATCTCTTTGAGGCAGGCCTGCCTTTTCACACTTCACCACAGGTAATAAACAGTTGTGAGTGGGAATTCCTGAGGTCCTTAGATTGTGTGATGTAATAGCTGAGGGACCTTTTTACGTCTAAGCTATGAAGCTTTTGTTCACCTGAACTGGATTTGGCTGTGTAAAATACTGGCAGTGTGATGGACTGGTTCAAGTGGAACTCGGTTACCACCTTTGGAAGGAACTTCCTGTTAGTTCTAAGGACTACCGTGTCCCTATGGAAGATAATGTAATTGAGGTCAGTACAAAGAGCTTGGAGCTCGCACACTCTCCTAGCTGAAGTAATTGCCACTAGATAAACAGTTTTCCATGTGACATATTTTAGGTCAGCTGTAGCCAATGGCTCAAAAGGGGGTTCCATGAGTTTGGCTATGCACAGATTCAGGTCCCCAGGAGGGACTGGTTTCCTAACAGGAGGGAACATATGTGCCAGCCCTATAAAAAATGTTTTAAAAATAGGGTGTGAAGCTATTGTTCTCTGAGCACCTGCAGACAAATAAGCAGATACTGCTGCTAAGTGTACCCCCCCCCCCAATTTGTGGGCTTACGTCGAGTGTCTTCTTCGGCACCAGTAATGCCCACTGCCTGGCTGACATCCAGAAAGAGAAAGCAAATCCATGTACAGTAATGGGCTGCTGTTATCCTGGGTCAGTGTGCAGATCCATGCTGCTGCGCTATCTCTTTAAGAGATCCAGTTCTGTGTATAGTGTGCATAGCCTGGGCTGGGTCCAAGTAAATCAAGCCTCTCGACCAGCCAGGCATAACTCTGGACTCCATTTAGCAGTCACTCAGTAGTGCCAATGGAGTCCTTCAAAGCACTGTAAATGTTTGTTTATAAATCCTTCTGGTTATTGTGTAAATTAGTTGTTTACATTGCTTATTTATTCTTCCACTGTGGGAGCTGCCATGTTTGGTCTGGGACTCAGTAGTTGGACCAATCGGAACCAAGGGGTCCTCATGGGGTCCTAATTACAGTGCCTTGTGGGAAAAGCTGTGAACTTTCTTGTTGGCGCCTAAGACTCACCAATGCAGGCCCTCAGACTGTGTTTAACAGCAAAGGTAGCCAGTCAGAATACAGAGGCCCTGATCTTCTGTGGAGACTGTGTTTGAACAGGAGGGAATCCAGATCAAGCTCTCAAACTGAGAGGAGCAAGTGCGTAGCTGCAGTTTGCGGTTAGTTCAGCTCAAGCCACTGAGAAGAAAGCAGCCTGCATGTGGGCTGAGAGAACCGCAGGGGAAAAGCCTGTCTTGCCTTCCCTGCAGGAACTGGCAGAAAAGGGTCAGTCCAGCTCGAGCTCTCAAGTGTAGGGGAGCCTATGTGGCATAGCTGCATGTCGCAGGGGAATGTCCCATTTTGCCATACTGTGAGAGACTTCGATTCCTGTTGAGATCGATTGAACCAGAGACTGCCTAAAAGCAGAGAGCAAGTTTGCTGAACTGGGGAGCTTGTTTCCCACCAAAGAGAAGGTATTTGATTCCAAGCCATCCCAGAGGGGGACAGACTACCATGAGGAGATTGCTCCAGGGACTCCTGAGAAAGTGGAGCCTGATGCTGTGGAAACTGTCTCCTGCCACGTGCCAAGCGGGGGAGACAGCCATGGGTTTTCTTCTGCTCTGGCAGTAAAGGCTGCCAGTAACCAAAAAATTAAATCACTTACCAAGTTAAATTTCCAGCTTTGGGCCTATGCCAGCTTCAGCTCCAAAAGACTGTTCCTGCACCAGCTTCATCATCATCTTGACGAGAGACTAGCCTTGGGGAGTCAGCCCCTGCCGAGAATCAGATCGCAGATTGTGGCCACCTACAGGGAAAAGGCCATGAAGCAGAGGTGAGTCATGTTGGCCCTGGTCCCCACCAAAATCCTGGAAGACCAGAAGGTCAATGGTGTCACCAGCCATTCATCAGTATGTCTGGGTGCAAGGAGTACAACCAGGGTAGCCCCCTGCAACAACCAAATAAATGCTTTGTGTCATCTGATTTGCTTTATAATTTTCTTGTTGGGTTCTAACTGTGTTTACAGGCCATCCAGCCTGGGATTACAAATACTTTGCTGTTTGCAAGAGATTTGTCTGTCTAACAACACCTTTCCTTCAATCAATGGCATTACTATACCTATTCACGTAATAGTTTCTTGCACTTTAAATAACATAGATGGGGGCCCATCCCTAGCAGGCAATTTAGGGCTAGATGGGGCAGGGGCACCATGTTCTGAGGGAAGAACAGTTAACTTAGAAGTGGCAGACAGGCTCAATTTGGGCAGTGAGCTCTTGGAAATGTAAACACCCTTGTGAACAACATTGAGAGGCAAATCTACAGGCCACTCTGGGGAGTTATAGTTAAGGCGCACCACTGGTTTGACAGCTTGTCCAGATTTTCTGGGGGGAACAGACACAGGCTCTGGGCGGTCAACACTGGCATTGGTTTCTTCTCCTGTAGTGATGGATGCCTCTGCACTGGTTGAAATGTCCAGGTTGGGAGCACTGTCAGCTCCTTGCTCTGTAGACTCTGTTTCCAAAATATTTTGCTCATTATTATCTTCTGAAGAGGGCCCAGGTCGTTCATCCTGAAGGAACTCTGGGATCATTGAACTCTGTGACACTGAACGGGTGCTGTCAACACTTTCATACTGTTCTGCAAATTCTGGTATGTGGCCAGGGAGATTTACCACATCAGATTCCTCCTCGGGTAATTCAAAGAGTTCTACTAGACACAAAGATTCTGCCACTTCAGACGCAATACTCTGCACTTCACTTTCAGGGAGCATTGGCTCCAGGGAAGAAGCTGGAGGGTTAGGCAGTCCTGAGGGTCCAGCTTCATCCCCATGATTATACATAGGGTTACCTCGAAACGATTGACTCAGTTCATAAGAAGGGTAATAAGCATTGTCACACTCACTATCATCAGCGGTGGACTGACTGTCACTATCATTCTGGGCCTGCTGGGGGGAAGGCCTTGAATCTGCAACAAGTGGGGCAGGTTGACTGTCTCTTTTTAGCAGCATCATGAGTCACCGGCCCAGGAGAGGCAATGTCTGATGGGTCAGCATCAATGATCACTTGGCCAATGGGCAGTAAGTGGTTTCTGTGCATGGTCTTGACAGCTTTAGAATCATTCTTAGGGTGCACTTTGAACACAGGTAAATCATCCAATTTGCTGACTATTACATGTGGAAGATGGTGCCACCTATCTGCCATTTTATGCTTGCCATGCAGTCCCAAGTTAGGTAATAGCACTTGATCCCCAGGCAACAACTCTTGGGCCTTCACCCGTTGGTCATACCTCTCATTAGCAAGGTTTCGTTTGGCAGCCATTGTTTGAGCCAGTTGGTACGCATGGTTCAATTGAGCCTTCAGTTTCTGTACATATTGTAAATAGTTCTCAGCTCTGACCCCATCTGGGGATACTGCAAAACAGACATCTATAGGCAACCGGGCTCCCCTCCCGAACATGAGGTGATAGGGAGAGAACCCAGTGGCATCACTTTTGGTGCAATTGTAAGTGTGTACCAAGGTGCAAATCTGCTCACTCCATTTGGACTTGTCTTTGGGATGAAGAGTGTCCAACAAGTCCAGGAGACTTATGTTAAAGCGTTCAGGCTGGGGGTCCCCTGAGGGTGGTAAGGAGTGGTTCTAGACTTTCGTACCCCCCACAGGGAAAGCATCTCCTTAATCAATCTGCTTCCAAAGTCCCTTCCTTGATCAGAATGGATACATTGAGGTGCACGATAATGGACAAAGAACTTTTCCACTAGCACCTTGGCCACCAGAGGCCTTCTGATCCTTGGTCAGAAAAGCTTGGGCATATCGGGTAAAATGATCGGTGACTACCAGTACATTGCCAATGTTCTTTTGATCAGGCTCCAAACATAAAAAGTCTATGCAAACCAGTTCCATTGGGGCACTGGTTGAAGTGTTAACAATAGGAGCAGCTTTCCAGGACAAGGCTTTTCTTTGAAGACACCTACTGTAGGTTTTGACATGGTTTTCAACATCAACCCCAATTTTTGGCCAGTAGAATCTAGACCTCACCAAGTCAAGGGTCCAGTCAACACCAAGGTGTCCCATGCTGTTGTGCTGGGACCTCAGCACCAGCTTCTTGAAAGCAGTAGGTAGCACCAATTGCTGCTTGCCCAACTGACCTCACCGATCTACTGTCTCTCGATATAGTAACTGGTCTCGCAACTTTAGTCGAGGGCCTTCTTTGAACAATAGTGCAGTTCGTAGATCGGCAGACCATAATTTAGACACATCTTTCCCCACACAAAGGACAGCAAGTACAGGCTTGATCATGGGGTCTTGGGATTGAGCCCACTGAATGCTGTAACTGTCAAACTGATGTAGGATACTGATGTCCAATGCAGAAAAATGACAATAGGCTGCAGGTATGCAAGTATCGGGGGGGCCCCAAACAGTCCACCAAACAATCCACTGTATCTGCGGATGGCTGCTTGTCGTTGTCAAATTTTTGGCACAATGCTTTAATACAGTGTTCTGACAGCCTCACCCAGTTGTCTTGGGGGCTTGGCCACCGTGAAAGAGCATCAGCATCAATATGGTTCAGTCCAGGGTGGTATTCAACCGCATAATCTTAAGTCGACAGAGCAGAAAGCCACCGGTGGCCTGTGGCATCTAAATTTGCTGAGGTCTGTACATACGTTAGGGGGTTGTTATCAGTTTTCACCAATATCTTGACCCCATAGAGATACTCATGAAATTGGCTGACTTTGGCCCACTTTAGAGCGAGAAAATCCAACTTGTGAACAGGATAATTTTGTTCAGGTGGGGTCAAGCTTCTACTGGCAAAGGCCACAGGTCTCAGGCCATCTTCATAGTCTTGATACAACATAGCCCCGAGTCCCTTCAAGCTGGCATCTGTATGCAGGACATAAGGCTTGGTAGGGTAAGTACTGGAGTGTAAGTACGCTGATAGATGATCTCGAAGAATGCCACCTCACACTCAGGGGTCCAATGGGCTCCAAATGGTTCACCTGTTCAGAAATACACCTTTTCTTCTTCCTTGAGGGCTCCCTTCTCATACCTGTGGTTGGTTGGATTACTTTTGAATAGTCTTTAATGAACCGCCGATAAAAGCTACAGAACCCCTAAGAAATGCTGCAGTTCTTTTAAGTTAGTTGGCAGGGGCCAGGTGGTCAGGGACTCTACTTTGCTGGGGTCTGTCTGTATCCCCTCAACTGACACTGTGTGTCCCACATATTTTACAGATGTTTGGAAAAACTGGCACTTGTCTATAGATAGTTTGAGGCCGAAATCTTCCAGATGGTCAAGAACTTAGTATGAATGCCTTTAAACCTCTATACGCTCGGTATGTGTGTGAGCCATGCAATTGCTACCCCAGCCCCTAATTTTAGTCCGAAGCATCAGGCTGCTGCCCTCTGAGCATAGTTGAATTTATGATCACTTGTAACCTTTGGTGACCTTAACTCTGTGAGCGTCTTATGCCTTAAATGTCTTTCCCCTCTAGAAATCCCTGTAGGATTATTATCTTTTCATGGCTTTCGCGGCCACTACACCTTACTCACCCTGCTGTCTTTTACATATTGCTTAATCTGTGGCTCTTATTCCCCTACCCTGTACCATTTAACTGCCCTATTTCATCTTTGTATTCCCTTTCCACTGCATTCCACTCTTACTATCTCTTTCCTCTGTCCCCTTACTCTCTTCTCTGCCGTAGACTAGCCCTTCAGGGGCTCCCTGCCCCTCAGGTGGGAGAAATGCGGATACTGGGCGGTTGTCACTTCCATAGCTGCTGCCTGAGACACCTAGACCAGACTCCTTACTAGCGACGTGCGGCTTTGCCGATACCAAATCGGAACGCAAGCACTTTTCTGCTCTGGCATCTGATTGACTCCTGTAGTCTGCTTCTGTGTCTCCCTCAATACTAAGCTAAAGTGTGATTTTCTGTTTAAAACTTGCACAAAAAAGAGCTGTGTTTACTTATTGCCTAACAGTTATGACCTCTATTTTTACCTGTTTAGAGTGTCAAGAGTTGGGACTCTGTTTGATTACACTCCTTTCTGAATTTCTATGGTTGGGCCAGTCTTTAGGCATCAAGGAATACCCATTTCTGTTGTCCTGCTGTTTTGGTCCTCCCACTGGTTCAGATGTTCCATTGTCCATGGCTCAGTACTTAATACTGACCCCTTCCTCCATCCCCTGCCAAGGATATGCTCTCCACGGGCTCGCTGCCCATAGGCGTGGGAAACACGGGCACTAGGCAGTCAGCGCTGCCTCTACCACCATCTGAGAACCTAAGCTCAGACTCTCCACTAGCAAAGCACAGCATTAGCAGCCATCCGATTGGAACATGAGCACTCTTCAGTGTTGGCTCCCAATTGGTTCCTGCAGTCTGCTTCTGTGTCCATTCTAAACCAAGCATAAATCTGATTTCCATGCCGAAATTTGCCAAAAAAGAGCTGTAATTACTTTTCTCCTTGACTGTTAAGACACTATCCTTCTGTTTAGAGTGTCACATTTAGGGATACTGTGTGATTACACTACTTTTGAAATTTGGTGCTTGCATCAGCTCCCTACACAAGCGGCTGATCACTTCTCCCTACTGAAGTTCCTACTAAGCCTCATTTTATGTCCTCCTTAAATATTACAGATGCACTCTGAACTGACGTGACTGATGTAACATTGAGTACTTACTTGCATTAACTGCATTAATTGTTTCTTACTTGTGTTATTTGGCTCTAAATATCTCTGTATGCATTGTACCATTTGACCTAGAGCTAACCAGGTCCATCTTGTAAATGAGCTTGCTCAGTGATGTTCGCCTGGATAAATAAAGATTTTGATTGATTGATTGATTGACTGAATAATCTGGTCTCATGCTCTTCGAGGGTACATTCAAAGATGATGACATCATCCAAGTATGCTAGACATTCTAGTAGATTCATGACTCCTATTGTATGCTCCATCAACCTCTGGAAAGTAGCAGTGGCATCCGAAATCCCCTGAGGCATCCTCAGAAATTCGTAGGACCCCAAGGGATAAATGAAGGCTGTTTTCTCATGGTCCTCAGGGCCATTGGGATTTGGTAATACCTGCTTCGTAGATCAAGTACTGAAAACCAGTGACTCCCATTCAGGTAGTCCAGGGCATCCAGTATGCAGGGCATGGTGTATTGATCTGGTACAGTCTGTTTGTTTAAAGTCCGATAATCCACACACATCCTCACAGACGCATTCTTCTTGAGCACTACCATGATGGGAGATGCATAGGGGCTTCTTGACAGCAGCTAGCATCTCCTGTGGGTGCCTCTGAACATCATCTATATCAGCTGGGGCAAGGCGGCGGGACCACTCTCTAAAAGGTCTGTCATCATGAAGCCTGATAGTGTGCTCAACACCATGGACGCACCTCACATCCCACTCATTTAAGGAAAACACTTGTTCTCTCTGGGCAAGTTTCCTACTGACTTGAGTCTTCCATTCAGCAGACAGTGGGGAATCACCAAAGTCAAATAGGTCTGGGGTCACTTTCTCCTTCTCACCAGAGTATTTGTTGCTGGGCAGTACTGCAGTTTCCGCACAGTGTACCATAGCTAATATGCACCCCCTGTTCACTCGAATTTCTCAATCAGACACATTCCGGATGTGGACCATCACTCACCATGTATAGGCATGGGCACGAGCAGGCAGGATACTGGGTTTAATCAATAACCCCTCTGGCAACCTCCCTTCACCAGGGGCATCTAGCATCAGTATTTTATTTTTCACAGCCTTTCTAAGGTGAACTTCTCCATGAACGGTGTACTGAGCATTGGGTGGCAGTACCAGAGATTCAGGATCTTTCTTCCACACTATCCCCACTGGCTCGTCTCGGTCCGCTTCGAGACTCTGTTTTTGCAGGTCATAGGTTTTCTTTATCAATGCTGGAATTCTCAGGGCCCGCCCAGTCCATTGCCCTTGTTTCTCTTGACACAACTGCGCTAGTCTTCCAAACATACGGGCGTTGGTTCCAATGAGCAAAGGAACCTCATCATCCAATCCTGTAGGAGGGCACACCAGCACTAGCGTCACTACTTGTTCATCCACTCCGGCCACGCAGTAGGGAAAGATAGCCAGATCCGAATGTATCCCAAGTAGGGGTATGACTTTTCACTTAACCCCCACACATGCAGACCCTCCAGGGGCTGCAGGGGGACATCAGGCAGATGCTTCCAGTACCATTCTTGGAACACTATGGTCACTTGTGATCTGCTGTCAAGAATGGCCCTTGCAGATACACCATTCACTGTTACAGTGGTCTCCACTGATGGGCCTACCACCTCGGACCAATCAGGTGAAGGGGACTTGGACATATGTTTTATGGGCAGTCTTAGAAGACTAAGTCTTTCTCATAGGCCCATTCTGAGGCCTTATATTGCTTCACCGAATCAATGTCAGTAGCCTCGTAGTGACCGTTCTCAAATTCTCAGGCAAGCTGCAGTTGGGCCGGGTATGCCCATCTTCCCCACAGTGGTAACAAAAGATGGGTTCTTTAGAGTCTGTAGGAGGGGGGGACCCACTCCCCTGCTTAGGCATGGTAGGCAGGTCTCGGGGTCCCTCTCTGATCCAGGGTTCACTTTCCCTGCGTTCTGGGCCTCTCCAGGAGTCAGCTACTTGAGTGGCCCTAAGGAGGCCTCCCACCAGGGCTCTCAACTCCTGTACTTCTTCCATCAGATTACTTTCTGTCCGGGTTTCAAAGGAAATGACATGCACCCCAACCCTCCAGGTGGGATCCCACTTTTTGACTAGCTGGGCACTTGACAAGGGTTTACATCTTTCACCGCCTCGGCGGCTTGTTGGCTGGCTCTCATCTCTTTCAGTTCATTAATCAATTCCCTCATCTGTAGTAGTTCAGACTCATTACTTTGATCGGGGTCTGGCTGGTACAGGAAACCCCAGCATAGGGCTCACACCCCTCTTCATAATTTTCCACTTCACAAATGTCTTTCATGAGGTAGCAATATGCAGGAAGATTTGCCCTCCAATCATGCAACTTCAGTTTCAATGTCATCACACTAGAGTACCTAGCAGATTTCAAAACATGCGCTAATCGAACTCGATTCAGTTCACTGGCAGGCACTCCCCCTTTTCAATGGGCCCTCTGCAGAGCCCGCTCAATTTGGGTAACAAACATGGATAACTTCTCATTCTTCCATTGTTTAGCAGACTTGAATTTCCACATCAGTTCATCCCCCGACTCAGTTCTACCAAAGGCCTCCTCCAGGGCTGAGAGGTACTCTGCAGCAGAGGCCTCTGGGCTGGTGGAACGAAGAAAGCAGATGGCCTCCAGTGCAGGGCCCTTCAAACTCTCCATGAAGTCTCTTTCTTTTCCTCCCCCTCAGACCACTGCCACTCCTGGACCAAGGGGGTGGCATAGTCCATCCATGTTTCCAGGTCATCCTCCTCCATGGGCACTAGAACGGTGCCCGAGAAGAGTCTCAGTCTGTGGAAAGAGTCCAGGTGTACTGAGGGTATCACAATAGGGGAGGTCGCCACAGGGAAAGCTCTAGGGTTAGCAGGAGACACTATGGGGGTCTGCAAGGGAATGGTGTCTTCAGAAAGATCTAACATCTTCACTAACTCTTTGGCGGATCGACCCTCAGTGGCTAGCAGTCTAAGCAATTTGTCTTTAAACTCCTCTACATTTGGGGAGCCCCAGGAGCAGCCAGGTCACTATGCAAATGAATGACCCTCCACCCTTTCTGGGACCCTTCAGGCAAAATGATAGCAGGCACTCTGTCAGGATCTATGGAGAGACTACAGGAGAGGAGAGTCACCATGGTTTGGTCAAACAGATCCGAGTCCTTCCCTTTCACCTCAACCTTCCCCAAACACTTAACTTGTTCAACAGTCTCTATAATAGTTGCATCAGTGGTCCCTAATGGGATGTCCATTAACAAAATGGCCTGTTGGAGGTCTACCACCTCAGCCTCGCTCCACACCATCATACGATGCACTAACAGCTTATGGGAGTCAATCTTAGACTTAGACGTAGCAAGCACATCCATTTCATTACAATTGTTAAGCGTGTGGTTGCAGTACCCACTTCTGACTGATAGAAAGTGCAAATCCCAGTGGTGCCTCCAAGATGTAACCCCTAGGTGGTGCTATCCCAAGGGATACTACCCCTGCCTTCGTGACCAGATGCAGGTTGAGGGGCCTGGGTACTATAAATGGGTGCCCCCCACCTTGAGGATAGGGTTTGTGGCAGTGTAGCTGCCCTGGGTACAGTCCTCCAGGATACTGTTACCCCCCCTCTTTTCCCTCTAGTGGCCTAAGTAACTCACAGATTACACAATTGCAATTTGCCCCGACAACAGTTTTAACTCAACTCTTGTTACACTAACCACCAGGGCGGGTTCAGCTGGCTCAGCCCTGGAGGCCTCCTGTAAAATAAGGAATGTAACAGTAAACAGCAATACTATAGTATTTACAATACAGAGGTACACCACAACCAGTTTGAATGCAAAAAGATTTAGATCTGATTTATTCAAGGGGGCAGTAACAAGGAAGGGGCAGAATCTGGTGGTTGATGCAAGATCTGAAAAAATTCAGGTTAATTGGCATGCACTTTAGAGTCCCACAACACAGTCACACACACTCTGGGTACCCAGTTGTTGGTAAAGGCTAGCCTGAAGCGTTGCCTGGGGTAGGCCGGCGTTGCAGCTGGTTGGGGCCCTAATGATGGAAAGAAATAGTCATGCACAGTAACCCACAATTTGTAATCCAGAGCCAGGTGGTTCACTTCATGATAATTAGGCAAAACAATTAAATCAGATGACACACTTTGATTGAGCTATTGTTGCAGAGAGCTACCCTGGTGTTTACTCACACTACCCAGTACAGGACACAGGACTGATGAAATGGAGACCTCTGGATGAAGAGCTGGATGGCCTGGAGAAGCAGGGCCAACACGATTCACCATGGTATCATTCCTGTTTGTGATGTTGATCAGGGGGGCTGATCCCTGGGCTGGTCTCTTGTTGAAGGTTTTCTCTGTGGCGCGAGCAGCTGTCTGGGCCATGGTGACAGGGCCCAGACCAGGTGGACAATTCGGATAACAGTCCGATAGTTACTGGATGCAGTTTCCAGCAAGCGTAACACAATCAGACAGTGGGGAACTAAATCGGGACCCACTATCAGCATTCAGCACACTTATTTTTTATTTATTTATTTAGTTCAAGAATCGGATTTACAACCTTTGAGTCATAGACTCATTTACAAAGGCACCTAGTCGCAAAGGGAGGGTAACAACAGCAGTGTGGTACGACAGGGTGAGACAAGACAGGTGCGAATACATGCATTATACATTGCCTAAACATGGGTAGCTTCTGGTGGTACAAGACAAAATCATAGGTAAAACCTAGCTGGTCATGCAGGCAAAGGCCTATACATAGTTAACCCATAGGTAGATTTCCATGGTATAGAACAAGGTTCATTGGTGGATCCTAGCTGGCCAAGCAGGCTATGGTCAGTGTAAAAACAGAGTGGGTGGGCTACAAGCCTGAGGGGGCAAAGACAGGCCCTACCGTGGGCAAATACACTTCCGAGTGCTAAGAAGGTGGTTGCATAGGGCAGCTTTGTACTGGCCAATTTTAGGAGTGCTTGAGATGTGCGTGGGGAGGGAGTTATATTAGGACGGTGCTCTGTAATGGAAGGACCTTTGGGCAAGGGAGGTCCTGGTTCTAGGCACCAAGAAGGTGGCTATGCTGGCGGTTCGGGTAGCAGCCGAGTGGAAGGCAAGCTGGAGCTGTGCCGAGACACCCGGGGGACACAGTCCAAGAAGAGTCTTTTTTGCTAGTATACCAGTGTGATAATGCAGTCGTTCTTCCAGATTGAGTATGTTTGTGGTAGTATAGAGCTGACAGGTGTGGATTCCACTAGGGGCACCAGACAGGAGCCTGCAGGCTTTGTTGGTGGAAGTCTGGATTTTGGTGAGGACAGTGGGGCCAGCGGCTGTGTAGATGGGGAGGCCATAGTCAACTAATGATAGGACAGAGGAAGTGATGGCCAACCGCGAGGAGCCGAAGCTAGGGGAGGCAGTCTTTGTGTTGATACAGGAGCCCAATCTGGACATTCATGGCTGGATAGAGGCACTAACATGGGCATGGAAAAGAAAGCTGAGTCAAGGTGATGCCCAGGTATTTGTATGTAGATACCTGCTCAAGAGGATGGTCGGTGATGGGAGGATGGTGAGAGGGGCATTTTGGAGCTACTTTGGTGATGCAAAGATCATTGCTTTTGTTTTCTTGAGATTCAGGACCAGACGGTGGTGAGGAACCATTTTCAGCTTGGCTGAAGGAGAACTGTAGGCTGTTCTGGAGAGTGACCGGGTCGGGGTGCGAGGAGAGTAGGACGGCATCGTCTGCATATAATAGCAGTTTTCCGGTACAAGAGCTGGGAAGAGAGTTCAGGAAGAGGCAGAATTATGTGGGGCCCAGAATGGAGCCTTGTGGAACTCCCGAACGTACAGACAGAGCCGAGGATAGGCCACCAGTCAGCTTGACGTGTTGGGATCTACCACAGAGGTAGCTGGAGAACCAGTCTAATGGGCCAGCAGACAGCCCCATTTTACAGAGGGTGTCTAGCAAAAGTGGGTGGTTCACAGTGTCGAAGGCCTTGGACAGGTCAATGAAAACTGCCCCAGCCAACTCTCTGGAATCTAACACAGAGTGTATAGTGTGGGAGAATTCCAGTAGAGCTGTGGTGGTGCTGTGACCAGGGCGAAAGCCATGCTGTTCAGGGCACAGGATGTTGTGGCTGGATAGATCCGCTGTAAGTTGAGCAGATACTATTTTTTCAAGAGCTTTGGAGAGGGGTGGGGAGGACGGAGATAGGTCTGTAGTTATTAGGGACAGTACGGTCTCCATTTTTGTGTATAGGGATGACTTCAGCCTGTTTCCAAGCCCTTGGGAATCGGCCGAGACACAGGGATCAGTTGAGGAGGTTAGTGAGGGGGACTAGCATGACATCCAAAGTTCGGCGGAGTATCCAGGAGTCGAGGGGGTCATCACTAGGGTTGCGGGAGGAGACAGCTTTAGGAGGATTGGCTCGTCCTGTGGTGAGATAGTCCTAAAGAGGAAGGAGGCGAGCAACAGCTGGACTGTTGCAGACGGATGGGGTCAAGAAGTGGGCCGGGAGAACAGAGCTTAGATCAGTGAGGTTTCGTTAAGGCAGTTAGCGTCTGAGGAGGGTCAGCGTCGATAGTGCCATTTATGATCATCTGAGGGGGGGGGGAGCGGGACGACCCGTTTAACTCTTTCACATTATTCCAGAAGGTGCAGGCATTGCCCCAGGTGGATGTCAAGGTAGATTGGTAGTGGCAGACTTTGGCTTTTCTTATGGCCCAGGTGCACTGGTTACGTGCAACGTTGTAGGCTTGCCTGTCCGCTAGCTTGTAATAAAAGCAAGGCAAATACCACAGTTCAGATAGCAGTCCGGTTGCAATTCACAGTGTCTCTGCACAAACCATACGCTTTGTGGCAGTCTTAGATCCTGACAGGCCGATCGCACCGAGGCAAATATTCGGTCCACTGCAGGAAAATCCAATTTGTCACAAATCAGGATCCGATCACAAAGCTGCAATTTCAGATGAAATCCGGTCTCAGGATTAAAGCCTCTTCACTCATGAAGATGGTGGCAGGCAGGCCCAACACAGCCTTCCCGCCAATTTCCGCTGCGCACTACACAGGAGCAGCTGCTCGAATCACTCGAGCTGTTCACTCTTTCAACTCCAAACTCAGACTGACTTCTGCTGCAGACAGCTTGGGACTTTCAACAAACAACCGCACTCCTCAGCTGCTACAAAAAGGCTTTATTAAAGATAAAAAAGGCCACTTAGTAATCAAATGGTAGTGTTACATACCTCACACAGACCCCAACCGGTTTCATACGCAGTACGTCATCAGAGGGTTGTCTTTTAGAGTGGTAATGGACACGTATATCTTCAACCAATTTAAAGTGACAGTACACCAATACCATTATAAATATAAAAAATGTGACCACATTTCCACTATTAACAAATACTGCAAAAATGAATATATGTGTGTATAGATATTGTATCAATACAAAATATAACAGAGTATAACAGAAGGAGGAATCATAATCACACTGAACCTATAGAAAATATCTACATTTTATATATAGCATTCTTTTTACAAATACCAGTTGTGACATCCATCTTTCATGTCCTCATCAAACACTCAATAAACATGGAACCAAATATTCCTAATGTTTTGAATCAATCTGAAAAAAAGAAAAAGAAAAATATTAATAATCATAAGTTCCTTTTCAAGATTATTTAAAGTTATTTTAAATGCATTTTATAGGGCTTGCTGACAAGATGAATGTTAATATTAAATCTCTGGAACTCAATGAACTATACTGAACTTAACAGAGAAAGGAAAAGAAAAGAAAGAAACAATGCTAAAGTCTGCATATATAAACATATATGTACGCATCTCTGGACCTAATATATAACTTGAATTCAGTAACAACTATAACTGTCAATATGTAATAAACATTACAATCACTAAATGCAGGACAAAAGATCGATCTTATCATTCAAACCTGGTTTTCTAAGGGCTCCTAATGTAAATATCCAAAAGGATTCACTTTGTTTGAGTTTTTCATCCAAGCTACCTCCTCTCTTGTTAGTACGTACTTTTTCAATCCCACAAAATGTAAACACATTTCTGGGTAGTCTGTCTAGTATCTCTGTAATGCATAGATAAAGTACTAAGAGTGCCATTGTTGTCAATCAATCAGAGATGTTCACCCATCCTAAGTTTCAAAGCTCTTGTGGTTTTACCCACATAGAAAAAGCCACACCGACAGGTAACTAGATACACCACACCTTCAGTATTACAGGTAATCAGATTTCTAATCTGAAAATTCTTAGTGCTATTACAGCTAGTAAAAGTATTGCATTTCAAAACTGAGTTGCAAAATTTGCAGTTCCCACAGGTATACATCCCTGGAGTCAAGGAAGACAGAACACCAGTAGCTTTCCTATCAGACTTGTCCACAGGTAGAAAGCTGTGGACAAGTCTATCCCTGAGGTTAGTACCTCTCTTGTATGTCATCCGGGGTTTATTTTTAACATATTCGTGTAGCAGTGGTTCTCCTTCCAAAACATTCCAATTAGAGAACAGGATATTCCAAAATTCACTACAATGTCTGGAATATTTTGTTATGAAGTTTAATCTAGATTCCTGTTCTCTTGTTTTCTTAATAAAGAGAGCACCCCTGTCCATGAGTAAAGTCTCAGAAAACGCTCCACTGATGATATTTTCGGGATAACCCCTAGCTGCAAAATGATTACACATATCTGTGCCATTCACCAAAAAGTCTACATCTTCACTACAGTTCATGCATACCCACATAAATTGTTTGCAAGAGATTTGTCTGTCTAACAACATCTTTCCTTCCATCACGGGCCCCAACCAGCTGCAACACCAGCCACCCCGCGGCAAGGCTTCAGGTTCTGCTTCCTATAATAATCTGGGTACCCAGCAGCTGTGCGAACTGATTAACTCAGATACTAATCTAGTGATCTTTAATTGAAATCTGTCTACTTACAATATTACAATTGTTAACTTAAATTCACACCCTTCCCTTGTTCAAGCCCCCTAAATAAATTTGATTTACTGTTTGCTGTTAAGTTGGGCTGTGAGTGCTGGCCTGGTGGTGTTGAGGGCTGAGGCGCTATGCCTTACCTTGTGCTATACCGGTGACCCGGGTTCAGGAACGTCCTTGGGTCATTGTGGTGCGGCATGGGGGGGCAGAGTGAGATCAAGCTGCCTAACAGCAGCTCTCCTCTCTGGGGGTGGTTATTACCCTTCCCCCATAGTTCTGCTGCCACCAGGTGGAGGTCTGGTGCAGGCAGAAGGGGGTAGCAAGCTGGGAGGGCATCTCAGAATGCGGCATGCACATCTCTCCACATGCACACGAGCACCCAAGAAGGGGCAGGGTGAAAAACTGGGGGAAAAGCACTAATAACTGTAAAAAAAAAAAAAAGTTGGTCTGTGAGCATATTATTACCCAGTGTCTGGTTATGGTCTGTTCAAAGGTACTATGATAGAACATTATTGCTGCAGAAAACTGTTTCTTACCAGGGACACAGGGTGTATGCCAGAAGTCCAGACCCTGATGGTAAGTGAGATGTCCATGAGCATATTATTAGTGCTCACCCCTAATTGTAAAGTGATTGCTACCGATAATAACTGCTGTGTTTATTGTATAAGTCCACTAGTCAGAGGTGTGGGTGAGTATAGTTTCCCAGAGGGCTGTACCCATTTTACAAGTAACCCACTTAACCATTACTCTGGGTGGAGGCACCATAAAAGTAGTTCTACTGTTGGTAGGCAAACCACAGTACCCTTTTTTTCTGAACCAAAGCCCCTCAACCTGAAGTCAGGGAAGCAGGCAGGTGTAGTAGCTGGCACTGGGTCTGAAGAGTGCCAACAAGAATAGCATCAGCATGGTGCACACATCAATAACAGTGCCAATTTTTCTTTTGGAGGGCGAGCCCCCCGCGCCTAACGCAGGGGCTCTGCCCCATGCACCCCGGCTTAAGGATTCCTACCTGGGAGCGTGATCACGGGCAAGTTAAATTTCTGGAGCCGTGGAATACTGTTTCTATGGCCACTTGAAAAAAAAAAAAAAAAAAAGTCCCGATGTGTGTAAAATGGTTGGAGACTAGGATTAGAACCCTGGTCTCCAATGCTATTGGCTGAGCTGCTCTATGCCCCAGCCCTCCATACCATGGGAGCAGCTCAGCCAACCTCCCAGATTCTGAGGCCCTTGTAGTTTACCAGCACAATGGACAGCAACCAGGGGAGTGCTTATACAAGCACTGTAAATCCCCACTCGCTGTCCGTGTGAGCTCTTACCAGACTAGCACCATATAGTGCAGCACTATTCTGGTGGTGCTTACTTGACAGGGTACTGTAGTAGTCCTTGTTATAATGGCGCCAGGGTTGCATAAGTGAACCCTAAGGGACACTATCAACCTTTTTTGCATCATATTATTTCTAGTTAAAAAACCCACATTTTATGATTGCTTGCTTCCTCTAAAATTCATTGATGTTGCTGGTTGCTTTATCTTCCTCCTTTCTCAGTGGTACTGAAATACATGCTAATGGTATAGTTGTAAACAACCTTGCTGTGTTTCAAATCTTTGATGTGCTCTTACTGTATACTACCTGAAAACAGGAACCCCCCCCCCCCAAACTGCAGTCACTCATGATGCAATTGTCTACTCTCCACCTAATACATAATTAGTGGCCAGAATGCTTTAGGGGTGTTCCCAAGTACAGAAAAGATGTAGTGGGAGTTGATGAAGGAATATAAACAACCATGTTTTGGTGTGGTAACACCAGTGTAGAGGGCAGTCTATTTTTCACTATTTAAAAGAAAAAAAAAGAATCAGAATCAAACTACCAACTACATCTGCAGTCTCTACAGAATGTGAACAGTCATAACCTGTGTTTTTAAGTTTGCCGTGCACACACACGCAGTAAAACTCTTGCTATAAGAGTGTCTTTTGAAGGATATGACACTGTCTGTCCTATCCAGAGTGGTCTGCAAGGGGTGAGACAGTGCCACACCAGTCATCAGGCAGGCTAATTGTGACACTGCTTTTTTTTTCATGGGCAGAAACTTTGTCTACTTGTGAAGAAAAAGCCGCACAAATCACATGGCGGCTTTTTTCTTTGATGTGCGGGACAAACACTGTCCAGCAAACAGGTGATCAGTGTCCTAATCAGCCAGATACGGAACAATCTTCTGGAAGCCCATCCTGCTACACTGAACCTCACTGGATGTGACACGTCCAAATGCTCTCCTTGATTGCTTTTGTGCCACCCCCCACTATTATACAGCCCTTCGGGGCTCATCTGTAGCAGCAGTGTGGCTCCTCAATCATTTTTCCCCTCAGGGAGCACTCTGCCCTTGCCTGCGTGCCTGCAGGCTTCATTTTCTATTTTAAATTTAGCCCACCAGCCCTCACATGCCGCGGTGTGGCTTACACGGTGCAACACCTGCTGCTCTGTTGCCTCCTCATTCCTTTC
Source organism: Neoceratodus forsteri (assembly GCA_016271365.2). Taxonomy (NCBI): domain Eukaryota; kingdom Metazoa; phylum Chordata; order Ceratodontiformes; family Ceratodontidae; genus Neoceratodus; species Neoceratodus forsteri. The sequence goes on from CM028138.1 coordinate 430,622,634, forward strand.
AATGCCGCCAGAGTGGCTTTACTTAAAGAGCAGCTTCCTTGCTGCTTTTTCTCCGGGCCCTTGAGCTCCATGTGGGCTGGGAGTGTAGCGCGATCGCGCTGGCGGCTGGCTGTCACTGCAGCCCAAACTGGCTCTCCTCTTCCTGCCACTGCTGCAAACAAGCCTTCCAACACTGCCCACACAATACAAGGGCTTAGGGAGCTCCCATTAGACCCCAGGGAAGAGTTTAATTTTATTATGAGCAAAACGACCTCAGGCATAGATGTAGCTGGCTCACAAGTCCACCAGGGCTATAACACTGTGCCCCCCCAGGGCATTTCCTAGCCCACAAAACCACCAATGGCACCTTTATTTACCCACATGGCCAACTAGCCCTCCCAGGGCCTACACTAGCTACCTGGCCTACCCAAATAAATTACTGGCCACTCGGCCCCATTAATGGGCAAAAGGGTTTTAGCAGAGCCCCCCTTCCCAAAATTTCATTCCCTTTCCTCTGTTTCTGCTCTTTTATGCTATCTTCTAACTAACCTATTTTCCATTTATTTCTACAGGTCTGACAGGATGAGGGCTCCTACCTTATCAGATAAGTATACTTTTATATCTATCCTGTCCCTTCTGCCCTATTTGACCCACCTTAGAGCTGCGGATCCTTTGTGAATCCTTTTCCTATTCTTTTATTTTACAGGTACAGTGTATGTCACCCCTTTGGACTCCTGCCTTTGGCTCCCTAGGGCAAGTAAGTCCCTCTATTTACATTATTTTGGTGGGTTGACTTTAACAGGGCAGCTGTGCCCGTTACAGTCAAGCTGAGCTGAGCCAGGCGCTAAGCTCAGCCCAGCTCAAGCGTGCTCTGGCTTGCCCAGCTCTATGCTCTATGCTATGCCTCAATCCCATAGTGTCTTTTGCTGTCTTTACTGTCGTATCTACAGTTAACTGTGTATGAGAGACAGCCATCTTACTGATATGTATTGACTGTTTTAATTTGTTTTTCCTTTTTAAAGTCTTAGTTTTTAATGGCTTTTATTCCTTGTCCTTGTAGCGCTGTGCATTCTGCTTGTTTGCTTACTCTGGTGCTGTGGTGAGTTGTGTCCACCATCCCATGACTGAGATTTTTTTTACCTGCTAACAGTTAGTTGTTCCATTATATTTTTGTGCCATGTGTGTGTGTGTGTGTAGCCTTACATCAGGAGAGAAATGCTGTCTCAACTACCTTTTTTAAAATTAACCCCTCTCTCTTCTTTCTCTAGCTCGATCTGTCAGTTGGGTTGGTATTATTATGTGTGCTGAGGACTGAATAGTATTGTGGAGCACGGAAGTGGACAAGCTGAGCAGTGATATAGTGGAGTGGGCATTGCTTGGGGTCCAAGTGTGGTTGTGGGATTCAGAATCCTGATGACAGTAACCAGTGCTGGGAGAACATAAGAAACACAGCATGTACAACAGCAAAACACAGCACGTGCAACAGAAATACCAATGGTGAACTTTCGGTATTGACAAATGCTTGTTTAAACTAGGAACATTTTTGAGCCTTTATGGAACCGACAGTGTCCTTGAAGGGTTGCAAGCCTGAGGCCTAGAGACTGCAAGTGCTCCAAGTAATCAAGCACTGTGGGTAAACCTGTCCTGAGGGGGTTGATTTTCTTAGGCTTGTACCAAATGCTAAATCTTTTCCATTTTGAAGCAGACGTCTCTCTTGTAGAGGTTTTCTGAGACACTTTCAGTACTTTAAGTACCTCTTCTGGCAAGTTTAACTCAGAAAATTCTAACTCCTCAAGAACCAAGCCTTCAGGTGAAGGCTCTCGAGGTTCAGAAAAACTATCTGCCCCTGGAGAGCTGTTTGGAGATTGAATCTGTGGGGCAGATGAATGAGTTACTTGGTAGACAGACTGAGAAACAAAGGGTACCAAGGCTGTCTGGCCCAGTCTGGGGCAACCAGTATCATGGTTGCAAACTAACCCCCTCAGTCTGAGAAGAACTCTTGACACCAGTGGAATCAGAGGAAAGGCATAGAGGAACCTCCTTGTCCAGTCCAGGGCTAGCGCGTCCCTGGGCATTGTGCCCAAGGATGGTGGCCTGCAGCAATACAGTGGAAGCTGATGATTGTCTTCTGAGGCAAACAAATCTATTTCTGGGGTGCCCCACTGCCTGAAAATTGTCTCCAACACTTGTCTGTTCAGAGCCCATTTGTGGTGATCCTGGCTGATTCTGCTAAGTGAATCTGCCAGTGTATTGTCCTTCCCTGAAAGATGAATGGCAAACAGCTACACCTCCAGGGAATAAGCTAGGGACCAAATCTTCATGGCCTCTGTGCACAGGCTTGAAGATCTGGTACCTCCCACTTGCTGATGTATCACATGGTGGCTGTATTGTCTGTACTGACTTGGAATGACTGACCCTTCAATTGAGTGGCAAAGGCCTTTATAGCAAAGAAGACTGCTCTCAACTCCAAAAGGTTGATGTGCAGTTTTGGCTCCTGAGGTGACCAAATTCTGCTGATTTTGAGGTTGCCTGTGTGCGCCTTCCACCCTAGGAGGGAGGGAGCCATCTGTTGTTAGAACCACCATGTGGTGCTGTTGCTGAAAAGGGATACCCTGTTAAAGGTTCTCCCTTTCTTTCCACCATTGCAGAGCCAGTAACAGAGTTTTTGTAACTGGCACCAACTTTGAAATGGGGTTCCTTCCTTGGGACCAGTGTGATCTGAGATGATACTGGATATCCCTCATTTGAAACCTGGAGCGTGACACTTCTGCTGTAGTTGAGGCCATGTGTCCTAGCAATGCTAAGAACTGTCTTGCAGTTCTGGGCTGACCTTAAGCAAAAGAGTTTGGTAGGGTCAGTAGATTTGACATCCTCGCCTGTGGAAGAAAGGTTTTTCCTTGAATAGTGTCCAGTTCTGCTCCAATGAATTCCAGTGACTGAAATGGCTCCATCTGAGATTTTTGAGCATTGATGAGGAAACCTAGTGACTCCAGGGAACTTTGGGTCACCTTGATGGAAGCCTTTACCTGCTGGTATGACTTCCCTATGACTAGCTAGTCATCCAGGTAAGGAAATACACTGATTCCGTGGCTTCTGAGGTAAGCTGCCACCACTGACAGACACTTTGCGAATACCTGTGGGACAGAAGTGAGCCCAAAGGGAAGTGCTGAGAACTGATAATGACCCGAAGGGACAGAGAACCTTACATACTTTCTGTGGCAAGGTCTGATTGGAATGTGAAAGTAAGCATCTTTCAGATCCAGGGATGCCAGCTAGTTTGCTGTCCTTACAGCAGGGATAACTACTGCCAGTGTTACCATTTTGAACATGGTCTTTGCCAGGTGTCTGTTTAGGTATCTGAGATCCAAGACTGGATGCCAATCTCCATTTTTCTTTTTTGGTCAGAAAGTATCTGTGAAAAAGCAGGGATACTGAATGAATACTTCTGCTCAGTATTCACAGTGGAAAAGCAGGGGGGGAGAGACCTAATCCAGTCAATAGAAGCACTCTGGATAGGGAGGTTGATGTTAGTCCTTTCACAGAAGAAAGGGTTCTGAAAGAACTCCTAAGACTGAAGGTGGATAAAGCAATAGGGCCTGATGGTATTCACCCCAGAATTCTAAAAGAACTAAGGGAAGAACTAGTAACACCACTGACTACCCTTTTTAATAAATCATGGGAGGATGGTGTGGTACCTGAGGACTGGAGGAGGGGTGGATGTGATTCCCCTTCACAAAAGTGGGAGCAAGACAGAGGCAGGAAACTACAGACCTGTCAGTTTGACCTCAGTGGTAGAGAAAATGATGGAATCACTTCTGAAGGAAAGAATTGTTGAGTACCTAGAGGCCAGTGGGGCACAGGACCCAAGGCAGCATGGATTCACAGTAGAAAGGTCATGTCAGACAAATCTAATTGATTTCTTTGACTGGGTGACCAAAGTTGTAGACCAGGGAGGGGCTGTGGATATGGCCTACCTAGACTTTAGCAAGGCATTTGACACAGTCTCGCACAAAAGATTAATAAACAAATTAGCCAGCCTGGGAGTGGGTCCCAGGATGGTAGCCTGGGTAAAACACTAGCTGGACAACAGGACGCAGTGGGTAATAGTAAATGGAGTCAACAGTGAAGAAAAGAGGGTTACTAGTAGGGTACCGCAGGATTCAGTACTGGGGCCAGTCCCTTTTAATGTCTTTATAAGTGACATTGCAGAGGGACTGGAAGGGAAAGTATGTCTCTTTGCAGATGACACAAAGATCTGCAACAGGGTTGATATGCAAGGTGGTGTGGAAAGAATGAAAAGGGACTTGGCAAGGTTGGAGGAATGGTCAAATTTATGGTAGCTTAGATTCAACACAAAGAAGTGCAAAGTAATGCACTTCAGAAACAAAAACCCAGGGGAAGAGTACACAATGGGAGGGGGTGAGATACTGACAACAAAAATGGAAAGGGACGTGGGGGTAGTCATATCAGATGAGCTAAAGGTGGGCCAGCAATGTGAGAAGGCAGTAAGGAGAGCTAGGGGGATACTGGGATGCATCGGGAGGGGCATCACCAGTAGAAAACAGGAAGTTGTTGGCCCTCTGTACAGACAGTTGGTAAGACCACATCTGGAATACTGTGTACAGTTCTGGAGACCCTATCTCCGCAAAGACATAGACAGGGTGGAGGCTGCCAGAGCAGGGCAACCAAAATGGTGCAGGGTCTGCACCAGAAGACATATGAAGAAAGACTAAAGGAGCTTAAGATGTATAGCATCAAAGAAAGGAAGGAGAGGGTGGACATGATAGAAACTTTCAAATACCTCAAGGGAATCAGCAAAGTCCAAGAGGGTAGCATCTTTCAGAAAAAGAGATGTGCAAGAATAAGGGGGCACAATTTGAAGATAGAGGGGGGACAGCTCAGAGGTAATGTGAGGAAGTATTTCTTCACAGAGACCATTATGGATGCATGGAACAGCCTTCCTGAGGAGATCGTAGAATCAAAAACAGTGGGGGAATTCAAGAATGCATGGGACAGACATAAGGCAATTCTAGTGGGGGGGGTAAGAGGAAGTAGGATGTTGGTTAACTAGGATCTGCAGCTTATACGTTGGGTAGGGAAATGGGCAGACTAGGTGGGCCAAGCGGTCCTTATCTGCCATCAAATTCTATGTTTCTATGTTACAAGCCCCTTCCCCTTTGGGCATGGGGGACTGACTTTACTGCCCTGGCTTGCAGGAGCTTTTTTACTTCCATCTCCAACAGAATGGTCTCTGTTGGAGTTATTTTTTTTGTACACTTTATTTCAGCAGTACATTGGTTATTTTAGAAGTTTACAAGTTGACATTATAGGCAGACATGCCTTCTGAAGTTACATTCAACAATTACCGTTAAGACTATATCCACATCAATACTTCTGTTTTAACATGGGACGTTTGAGCTTTAAACAAGGTGTTCATAAGATTCCATTTAAAGGTTCTAGAATTACAACACATAACTACTAGAAACTTGGAAACCAGGATTGAGACAAGGTTTCTTCAACTGCAGCCCACATGTCTAAGAATATGTCCAATTGTCCTCTAATAGTATATTGTATTTTCTCATATTTCATACAGTCCAGTAAATTATTGGCCCATTCAGATATCGTAGGAGTGGAAGATAGTCTCCAATGTGTGGCCAAGACTTTCAAGCCCATAACATTACCTAGTCTCCATAGCAGTACATTGGGGATTTTTGGAGTTGGTACCATTCCGGGTTCCCCCAGGGAGACCCAACAAAATCTCCGCCAGGTTTAGTCTGGGGGAAATCCCCACCAGTCTGGAGAGAACTTCTTGCACTCCTATCCAGAAATTTTGAACACTGTTGCATTGCCAAATCATATGGCAAAATGTGTCATTGTGATCTTAACACTTGGGGCACAATGGGGAGTCATTTGGGTTTATAACATGTGCCAGCCAGAGAGTATGATATGATCTAATGAGAATTTTATATTGAACAGCTCTCGCTCTGTTGTTCACTGAACATCTTCAACTATTGTTTACTATAGCTATCCAATCTCCTCTTGTCAGCCCATCAGGGTGAATGTCTATTTCCCATTTATCTTTAATACTTTTTATATGGTCTGGAAAGGCTCCTGTCAACATTTTATACGTTCTCATCAGTGGTTTAAAAGAGGAGTCACCAGATTGTCCCCAAAACAGCTTCTCCAAAGGTGAACGTGACACCCCTTCTCTCAAGACTTCCCCTGCTGTTAATGTCTCAAATGTCTCTCTTAGTTTGTTGTATAATGGTAGGTGATAATTCTTAATTTTTTTAAATATTACCAAATCTGCAAAGGTACAAAAGTTACCCTCTGTTAAAATGTGCTGTAACATGGAAACTCCCCTCTGGGACCATTACTTTAATATAGGCAAGTCCCAAAGTGGGGGACCTCCTTCCCCTTGCAGTAACCTGCTAAGAGAATTTCACGAGATAGGCCCACCTTCACCCCTATCATTTGGTGGGCTAGCTTCCAAGCTTTCACCAAAGTTCCTGTACCTGGATTAAGAGGAACGCTCAATGAATTCACTCCCCCACTCAAAGACAAGATATCATGGTATAATGAGGACCCCCTGGGTCCCTCCATTTTAACCCAGGCTGGTCGTCCTGCTGGATTCCTTAAAATATCTTGAATGTGAGCCACCTGTGCTGCTACCCAGTAAAAATGCACATTCAGGAGTCCCAGACCTCCACTCCTCTGAGGTAACCACAAAAGGGCTTTTTTAATCCTGGGTCTCTTGTTATTCCAAAGTAATTGGGTTATAGCCCCTTCTATGATTTTAAAGTATTTTAAGGGAATTTTTAAGGGTACTGACTGAAAAAAATATAAAAATTGAGGAAATACAGACATTTTAATCAGGTTCACTCTACCCAAAACGGTCAGGGGCAAAGCTTTCCAAGCCAGACATCATCTTTAATTTTAGAAATCAGGACCTTCATATTAATGTTAACCAAACAGGACAGCTTTAATGGAATTTGTATGCCTAAGTATTTTAATGATTTAGATGGGTGAACCTCAGTTTGAGCTATCCTGATAGACCCCCCCTCCTCCCCCAAGGACATCCACCCGCACTTGCTCCAATTGATCTTGTGGCCCAAAAGAGGGCCATATCTCTCAAATAATTGGGTCAATTCCCCCATCGATTCCTCAGGGGAGCTAATAAATAAAAGTACATCATCAATGAAGAGTGAAATCACATGTTCCAAACCTTTCCACTGAAATCCCTTAATTCGAGTGTTAGCTCTAATACTTTGTGCCAATGCTTCAATTGTGAGAACATATATTAATGGGGAAAGGAGGCAACCTTGGCTTTTACCCCGTGTGAGGGAAAAGGGGGAGAAAATAATGTTATTGGTAAGAATTTGGGCCTTTGGAGTCTTATACAACAATCCCCAACCACTTCATCATGCGATGACTTAGGCCAAATTTCCACAAGACCGCCATCATAAAGGGCCATTCAACGTGATCGAGGGCCTTTACTGCATCTAATGTCAAAACGCCCCCTGATCCTCACTTAGGCCACTGGTGTATGATGTTCAAAACACATCTAATATTACGTTTGACTTGCCTGCTCTTCACAAAGCCTCCCTGGTCTGGGTGAACAAGTTTGGGAAGAAAGTCCTCCAACCTATTCGTCAATAATTTAGCCAAAATTTTATAATCCGCATTAAGTGAAGATATTGGGCAATAGGATGAACATAAAAGAGGGTTCTTCCCTGCCTTAGGCAGCACTTTGATCAAGGCCAGGCTTTGCGAAGATGGTAGTGCTCCCTCCTCTAAAGTTTCCTTTATCATATCCATCATCATCTGTCCCAGTTCCTCCCAGAGTATTTTATATATCTCTGCCGGGATACCATCTGGTCCTGATGGTTTCCCCTTTTTGATTTCCATACCACCCCTTTTAACTCCTCCTTAATAACTGGGGAGTCCAGCTTCCCTAAGTCCTGGTCATCTAACTCAGGAAGAGAAACATCCTTTAAGAAATCTTCCGGATTTGCCCCTTGCAGAAATTCAGTTGAATACAGTTGTGAGTAATACATTTGGAACACATCATTAATTTTCTGCTGGTTATAGGTAACCCCTTCGCCTTCCGCTTTCACCCCCAATATAGTTCTCTCCGCCCTTTGTCGATTTACCATCCCTGCCAGCCATTTCCCCACTTTATCTCCTTCAAAGTAGGAGTAAGATTTAGTCAACATGAGGGCCCTCTCTATTTTTTGGGTGGAGATCTGATTTAATTAATTTTTCAGAACTTTTAAAGACGGTATTTTGGACTTATCTTGCCTTCTCATTAGTTCCTGTTCTAAAGATTGAATTTGTTTTTCTAAATCCTGCTGTCTTTTTATGTTTAATTTTTTTTTATAAGAGGAGTACGAAATGGTTTCGCCTCTTATTGATGCCTTAAGTGTTTCCCAAATAGTTCTATTATTAGTATCTCCAGGGCAGTTTACTGCAAGGAAATCAAGCACATGTTGTTTTAGTTGCTGAATAAATTTTGTGTCCACCAGGAGGCTAGGATCCATCCGCCATATTGGGTTGACCTTAGATTTTCAAAGGTGCATGGTCCGAGACCAAGATCGGTCCATAAGTTGCCTCTACTATGTCTCCCAACCTGGCTTTTGTCAAAAAAAGATAATCCAATCTTGTGTATATATTATGGGCATGGGAGTAGAATGAGTACTCCCTAGTGGATGGGTGGCAAAATCTCCAAGATTCTTGTAGTGATTTCCCCTCTGCCATATGTTGAAGCGTTTTAGCACTTCTGGGTACCGGGCCCCTCCTCACCTCTGAATGATCTAATTGGGGGTTCCAATATGTATTTACATCACCCCCTATGATTATGTTGTCAGGGAATGGTGCCAACGTGGTCTCTAAGTGGGTAAAAAATTCTGGAGAGTCTATGTTAGGTCCATATATTGAGACTAATGTTGTAATGGAACCTCCCATATACACCACCGCTACGGCGTACCATCCCTGAGGATCCGTCACTGAGGAGAGAACCTTATGTGGGAAACCAGGTCTAATCCAAATAGCTACACCTCGAGCCTTTGAAGTAAAGGGAGATGCCACCAGAGTACCACCCCAGGAGTGGCGTATACCCTCTAGTTCTTCCTCAGTTGAGTGTAACTTTTGCAGAAAAAATATATCCCCTTTCATTTTGTTTTTTTTTTATCTGTACCAATACACATTTCCTCTTAATCACAAATCGAAGCCCATTCATATTTCATGTAACCAATATTATTTTAGCCATATTTACTATTCATCTCAGTTAGAGTGGCATGTCCTTCCCGCCCTTGTACCAAGTATTCAAAAATTTCTTCACTGCTGACTTGATTTTTATTTGTTTTGTAAAGCCATTGAACAAAACTGCTGTCCTTTCTCCCCATCATGGTTCAACCAACTAGCGAACAGTAAAAAGTATAAGAGAAAAATAGTTCCCTCCCTTTCTTCAACCCCTTTAACATCTCTTACCCCTAATCCCCTACTCCCAAAGATGAAGCTCGAAAAGGAAAAAACTACCCTCTACTTTTTGTAGATAGAGCATTCAACCCTTGCAACAATTATTAACTCAAATTCCTCAAATTATGTTTTCATTTCCCCTTTACACTTAATACCACAAAAATGATATGTGCCCGAGGAAGCTGGGTCCAGGAGGTTCCATCACCTTCCCGCCCTCAAATAAGGCTGCTGTTAAGAGACACCTTGGTTCCTTTACTTAAGGAACTTTAATAAAAAAAAAAAAGAAAAAATAACGTATCAAAGGTCCATCACTTGAGGAGGTTTCTTGGGATTTCCTGCCCCCTACTGTCTGCATTTGGAGCAGGTCTTCCCATTTAAATTGGTTTCACAGCATTATCACAATAGCTCTTACTAAATCAGTAAATCAAAGGAAAACCTCCTAGTTAAGTTCCTGCCTATTTAGAATTACGAGAAAAAAATAAACGGAAGAAAGGAGAGCATTTCAGTGCAGCCCATACTTTCCCAGCAACTTAATGGTACACAAGCTCCCTTATTTTTCTGATGCACTCTGCCAATGACTTTTCTTTCTGTGCCACCTCATTGTGTGCCTTAAAGTAACCTTGCACTCTAAGTTAGGTCTAAACCTAAAAGTGACACAAACGTTTGAAAAAGCATTGCATGAGTTTGTTACAATAATGGCTAACGTCCTTAAAGAGTCTTGTGTCCTTTTCCCTTAAACACAGTTCACTTCCATTGGTACTCTACGATCTTGTAAAGGCCCCTAGGAACAGAATGAGAGGAAGGGGAAGAGGGAGCCCCCAAATTCAGCCCTTACAGGCCCCAGTTGGAGTTGTGGATCGGAATATCAGCGCCCTCAATCCCCACTTTAGCAAAACAGTACCTTCACCGTGAGGCCTAAGACTGGAGATCAATTTGCCTTTTGTATGTCTAATCCTTGGATATATTCCAAAGCCTCCGATGGATCTGTGAAGGCCTTTGTGTTTCTCTCCTGGAGGTCTAACAATCAGCTGTGCCAAGTAGAAGAGTGTGAAGGGGCAGTTTTTTGAGTGCAGCAGCCGCCGAACCTTGGTAAAAGCTTGTCTCTGAAGCTGGAGTTGTCCAGAATAATCCGGGTACAGGCTTACTCACCTTTGCTGTTCCACAATAACTCCCAATTTCCTCACCACCTCCAAAACCAGCACTCTGTCCTGATAGCGGAGGAATCTGACAATCATATGCCTGGGCCTCTGATCTGGGGGAGGTTTCAGACCAGGAGATCGATGTGTTCTTTGCATTTCTAGGCAGATGTCCTGAGGCAGCTGTAAGGTAGTGGTAAACCATTTTTGTAAAAATGTAATACAGTCTTTCCCCTCAAGACCTTCAGGTAGGCCGATAATTCTAATATTACACCGGCGCTCCCAGTTTTCATGGTAGTCAATGGCCTGCTTTAAGTACTCAGTTTCTTTAAGAGCTTTTGAAAGATCTGTTGTTTGAGAGGAGGTTCTATCTTCTTGGTCACTAATATGTTGCTCCATCTCCCCCAGTCATCTTTCATGGGTTTCGACCTGTTCAGATGTGGAGTTAACCACTTGTTAAAGATGTTGTATTTGAGCCATAACATTATCGAATCTGGCTTCCATTCTGCTTTCCAGGTCATATTTTAGATCTTTTATCAAACGTTCCAGCTGTTGATATCCCTCGGCCATTATCAGGGTCGGGTTTGTTGCAGGCAGCTCGCTCCCAATGGCTGTGCCCAGCGATCATTGATTCCTTGCCAGTTCAGCTGCCTGTGTGGCTTCTGGTGAATGTTCAGGCCTAGCCAGGCCCTTTGCTGGGGTCTCTCACTGCGCCAACTGAAATGGTAGTTTAGCTTGTTTTCTCCCCGATTTTTGTGATGACGACATCAGCGCTTTGTATTATCTTCAGTTTTTCTGTAATATTAAGTTTTTGAGCAAAGTATATGGAGGATTGCAAGGGATGGTCACAGAGCTCCTGGTTTAAGCAGCCATCTCTCTCTGGTACTAGGCCACACTCCTCTCTGGTGGAGTTGAAGGCCAGAAAACCCTGCGGTCCTGGAGTTTTGGAAATTGTTTGAACTGCAGACAAAGACCCTGACTCATTACCTCCAGTGCCCAGTTGTCTGTGGTAATGTTTTCTCAATGTTTGAAACAGTGAGACAACCTGCCCCCTACTGGAGGAGGGAGGGCAGCTTGATCTGTGCAGTCAGGGATTCTGTCCAGATTGTGATCTGGGAGGTGGAGCTGGGCTGGCACACCTACATAGCAGACTGCCTGCCCCTGCCCCTGTAATACCCTCTAAACTGTGTGTACTCTACAGGCATAGGGTATGGGGTGCAAGATCTGGGGTAGTACCCCCTAATCCTACCACCCCTTTCTGTGGATCTATAAGAAGTTGAGGCCCTCTCTCTAGAGGAGTTACTCCTATAGGTGGTTTTGTACTCCTCCACCTTTTTCATGTATGCCTCAGTTTTGTCACCAAAAGGGAATTATTTTCACATGTAAAATACATAGCCTTTAGTTGGATGCCTGGTATAAGACTGGTTTCTCTGAGCCAAGCAACCCTTCCTAATGAAACTGACAAAGCCAACATTCTAGATGCAGTGCCATTTGCATCCACTGCCATGTGAAATTTGTACTTTGTGGCATCCAAAGCCGTCCTGGCAATATGTGCCATATCGTGTGCGGCATCTCCTGAAACCTTATCAATTAAAGCCATCATGGAACTCCATAGGGCTTTCTGGCACTGTGCAGCATAAGCCATGTAGGCTGCTTGTCTGAGAAGAAGGGAAGATCCCAAATAACCTTTCTTCCCCATTGTGTCAATTTTTCTGGAATCTTTGTCCAGTAGGTGAGATGCCAGAGGGACTTTTACTTTATCACAGGCTGCAGACTATATAACACCCTCATGATCTGGACAGGTATACAAATAATCAGCAGAAGCCCTATCTAGTTGGTATTTCTTGTCCACGTTCTTGTCCACTCTGGGGACAGAGGAAGGTGTCTGCAGTATTTTAAAAGTAGACTTTCCTAGGAAATTATGGTTAGGAAGGACCATATTTCTTGTAGGAGTGAGACCCATCATATCCAAAAAAATCTGCCTCTTCCTCATCATCCATGTATTCTTGTGAGGTAAGGCCCAGGGTGTCAGCCATTTGCCTGACAAAAGAGAAGTGGGATGAAAAATCATAATGCCTATGTGGAGGGGAAGCAAACTCCTGGTCTGGGAATAACTCTGGTTTAATGGGTTCCCTTAGATCCGGTACCTCCTCCTCAAGGTAAACTTCAAGCCCTTGGTCACTGGGAACCGGTGGTGGGATTTGAACAAATGAACCCAGCATGGAACCTGCATTCCGAAGAGCCTGGATGATTTGCAGGACTGTAGCACTTTCCTCCACAGAGGGAATTTTATTTTTGTCTATTGAGAGCGCCTTTGCTTTTTCAGCAGCAGGTACGACAACATTTTTCTCTTTATATTTCTTTTTGGCAGGCACAGTCTCAGGTGTTCACTCACTTGTTCTTTTCTGCTTAGTATGATCAGACCTCTTTTCAGTAATGTTGGGGTCTGAGGTGTCCTTAGAGCATCTCTCCTTTGTCTTGGAGTGGGATGAAAAGGAACCTCTTCACTTTGCTTTGGTGACACTGAGGTGGGAATTGAAGCCACCTGTTCTAATCTTTTGGCTCTCTTTTTAATGGTTTCTTTTTACAAAAAGCAATACAGACTTCACAGTTAGAGAAAAAATGGCTCAGACCCATGCGCTCTATGCACAAATAGTGGCAATCAGCCTTAGCAAAGGTATGAAAGCACTTTATACAATTTTTAAAACCTGTGGGTCCTGTCTTCTTTTTTGGTCTGTCTGACATGGCAAACTGTCAGAAGACTGAGAAAAAAATTACCAAAACTAAATTTAGAGCAGTCGCGGTCAGTTCCTTATGTATAAAAGGAACCGCAATTAAAACAAACTTATTTATTGTTATTCACAAAGTGATTGGTTCCTAAAATGAAAAGGGAACTGATCACTACCCAGAAAATAGGTATTCAACTGGGTTTACTTTCAAAAACATAATCAGTTCCTAGGAGCAAACGGGAACTGATCGTGATTAAAATAAAGTACTTTTAAATGAGCAAATAAAATAAAGAACTAAATAGCTAGCGGACAGAACTGCAAGTTACAATACTTTAGAATAAATAGATTGGTTTCTGGGAACTGCAATGGAACCTCTGAAACGAGTTAAAATACCCAAATACACTTAACTTAGTAAATAACTGTAAGAGGCAGAGTATGAATAAAATTATTGAAAAAATACCACTTTTTCAACAAAAATAAATGTCATGCACTGTACAACTTGTATGTATAAGCCTTGCTTTGTGTAACTAATTCCAGGTCACTCCTGAAAAAGGGACCTTCGGGGCTCAGCGGGCCTACCTGGTTAACAAAATTTCATAAATAAAATAAATAAACAGTCTTACAGTGAGGTTGCTGTGCAGACTTGGGGGAAAGTCCTGCTGTCTAAATGAAAAAATTGAATCTGGCAGTTAGAGAGTAAGAGGCAGCAATTTTGAATGTAACACTCCAAATTCTTCTAATTTGCATACATTCCAAACTCAAAGTTCTGGGAGCAGTCAGCAGCTCTAGACTGCAATATTGTCTAATACTACTAGGAGATTCCGGGGTCTTGAAAGAGCTAACCAGCCTTCTGCTTGGAATATTCAACTCCACCACAGCTGCAGGTCTGAATAATGGAGCAACGGCCAAGAACGGATTTGATAAATCCTTGATCCAATTAACTCTGTGAACTGTGTGGTAAATGAACCTCCCCCTTGAACCCCTGCTGGTTCAGAACACAGCCTGCTTGATTTGTGCAGGCTGCGTCTGCTAATGAACATTTTACATTTGGACACTGCACATTAATGGGGAATGAACTTCTTTCTCAAGGGTATAATCTCAAGGTGTTTTGCACTGCCATTGTATTTCACTAAAATTGTGCCCCCGACCCCATGATGTTTAGATTTGGGGATCTACGATGCTGGCAGCGACAATAAAACATTGATGTCTCGACCCAGCCTGGAACATCCGTTGACACCCGACATGTCCCCGGAATGACCGGCAAACAGAGGAGTCTAATGAGGGGCTGTGCCCCCGCACCCCCCCACTATAGATATCTAACTCCATGTTGCACAGACAGTGGAGTTAGATATTTACCCCTCATCGCCGAACAGTCAATCAAAGTGAAACCCCTGTCGCTGCCGATATTGGCGCAGTAGGGGTTTCACTGCCAGGGTTTCAGTGCGCCAGTGTCGCTGTAGCAACGGTATACCTAGATTTGGCACTATCACATACTTTGCCTGTTATGGCACTACAGCGGCCCCTCATGTGGAAAACAACCACTGAGTTTCTTCTTGGTGGTGAAGTCTGGCATTTTTGTGCCACTGAACTCACCCGCCTTTGATTTGTGCAGCTGCAGCACAGCATTTTGACAGGTGTTATCAAACCTCTCAGTTCTCCCAGATGTGCCGCTGACATCCTTAACCAATGCCCCCTAACAACATCACTACCAACCAAGAGGAAGCACTGTAGTGAGGGGCATCAACTTGTGATGCAGAATCATCATGAGGACCTGTCGAGCAGGAACCATTGCACCACTGTACAGTTGTAAGAGAAGTTACATGGTGATCAGATGTCTAAGTCTCGGGATGCAAAGTTGACTCCTGTAATGGACACAGAAGTGGGTCTCTTTCCTTTCCATGAACCCTGGCTGGCAATTGTAAAAACTCCACAGAGGGGTGTGATTCTTTTGGAGATAGTGTCTCTATCTGTTTCTTCTACTGATTGAACCTGCACGACACACTTAATGCCTGTCATGAGCTGGGAAAACAGGGACTTTGAACTGCAGAGACTTTGGTTTGTGCTTTTAGCAAAATACTTTAATGTAATCAGAGCTGTTGCCAAATAGTCACTTGGGTTACTACCTATTCATTGGGCATTTAAGAGACACAATGTATGGTTTAAGGGGGCACAAAACTTCATTGGGTGAATGCAACTAAGACAGCCCGCAGCTCTATGTAAAGCAGGGGGACAGAGGAGCTCAACTTTACACAGGCATTTTAGGTTATATTATTTAAATTAGTAGATCTCAAGAAGGTCTAGGAGCAGAGGGAGCACCCTCATATGAGCCCAGAATGGACCAGATTACTGTATCTGGTTATAGCCTTTGCCAGCATAAGCTAACTGACCTGCATCTCCAAGTCAGCAGCAGGCATCTGCTGTACCTTCATCTTGAGAATCTAATGGTTTTCCAGGTTATGCACCACTGTTATAAATTTGTTGTAACTTGTTGTTATGTTTATTATAAGTCTAACTAATTATTCACGATGGCAGTGTCATCCATGATTGGTTGCCACGCTGGTCTGAAATCTCTAAGACGGGATCGGCACAGCACCCGCTCTGTGCTTCCTGCTATCACAGCTCCCACTTGCGCCACAGAAAAAGTAAGTAAATGTCTTTAAAAAGAAGCCATTATTGTGATTAGACTTATAATCACAATAATGACCTCAAACCAGTTAATTCCTCGAGATTATCAACCGGCTGGGTGAGGGATGGCACTCGACTGCACTTATTACCTCCCCACAGCCAGTCATTAATCTCTAAACGTAACTAGCTCTTAATCATTATTGCTTAATTATGACAGTTTAGCTCATTTTCATGAGACTATTTTGGTTAAGCAAATGACCAAGAGTATGATACATTCGTGCTTAGCTGTTCCTTCACTTTTAGTCACAAAGCCCAACAACCTTCAGGCAATCCACTGTTGTAATCTCCCTGCAGCCTTCTTTAATGAACAAGACCAAAGGGGAGACACTGGAAGTTATGTGGGCAAGAACTCCTGTGTACGATGCCCGCCACATTTCACAACCATCAAGATGGCTAATAGTCCTTTCAGTTTTATCACTTGGAATGTTAAGGGGACCCAGACAAAGCATAAGAGGCACCAGATACTCAGGCACCTTAAACTTGTAGAGGCCTGTGTAGCCTTACTGCAAGAGACGCACACAATAGCCTCCCAGGTTAATCTATGGAGGCGGGAATGGGTAGGCCAAGTTTTTGCCTCTGGGGAAGTAATAAATGAGGGGAAGGGGTGGCCAAACTTGTTCACAGGAATGTGCCCTTTCACCTGACTGATCAACATGCTGACCCAGGTGGACAATATATCATTGTTAGAGGTACATTATATAGGACAGATGTGGTATTGACTTCAGTATACGGTCTTAATAATGAAGCCCCAAACATATTTTCCACTATGCTGGCCACATTAGGTGCCCTCCCTAGACCACCTACAGTGCTCGCAGGGTACAGGAATGTTGTACCTGCCAATAACTTAGAGAGAAGTTATAGCAGATAATCAGGTCTATCATCCAACCAGAGAGCATGTAAAGAATTACAAGACTCAATGGAACTAGTGGATCTCTGATCTGGCAGGTTCTCAATGCAGACACTAGAGATTTCATATTTTGGTCACCAGTCCACAATACAGCCTGTCGACTGGAGTATTTTTGGTCAACGAGGATATCCTAAAGGCTGCTACACAAGAAAAAATTACTCACCTTAGAAATTCTGTTTCTTCTAATGGAGTCTTGCTGTATTCTGATGATTGCAGTTAGCTCCAGCCTTTGAACTGGCCCAGAGAGTATAGGGTTAAATTTCTATGCAGGGCATAGAACACTGCGCTCGAGCTCGGTTGAAGACTCTGTCTGCAGTACTTTGAATCCAAACCGTCAGATTCTTATGAGCTAAAAACTCACTGACCTATCAGAATGTGGAAATTGTAAAATTTCTACTAGCCAACTGGCAACTAACAGTCTAGGTTCCCAAAGGAAGACTCAAGTCAGGAAACCAAAAAAAACAAACAAAAACCAGTTAATAAAGCATAACAAATTCTTAATAACCAAACTAAAGCACCCAACAGGAAGTGTGCTGAAGACACCCCTGGGGTGCAACACTGCACCTGCCTACCCACTTCCCGAAAACAGGTTCTGAGAGGGGAGGCAGGGGGGGAGGTCAGAATACAGCAAGACTCCATTAGAAGAAACAACATTACTAAGGTGAGTAATTTTTTTCTTCAAACAACATGAAGTCTTGCTGTATTCTGACTATGTGCAGACTACCAAGCAGTACCTCCATGGAGGAGGGACAGAACCTACTTTGGGAACAGGCTCTGAAGCACTGCTGCACCAAATCTAGCATCACTCTGTGCCTGGATATCCAGAGAGTAATGCTTGGTGAAGGTATGAACTGTTTTCCAGGTGGCTGCTTGGCAAATTTCTAACAAGGGAATATCCCTGGCCGCAGCCGGAGATGCAGCTGTACCTCTAGTGGAATGAGCCCTCAGGCCTGAGGAAAGAATTTTTCCCAGTTTCTCTTAACAGAATTGGCTACAGGACACAATCCACCTGGCAATAGTTCTCTTGGTGGCAGGTTTGCCCTTACCTACTTCCCCATAAGTGAGGAACAACTGGAGGGAGTCAAACCTGTGACCCTTTGTATGTTCTATGTAGTAACTAAGGGCTCTTTTAACATCTAAACTGTATAACCTTCGCTCTCCTGAGGAAGCATGATCAGTGAAGAATACAGAAGAAAAAAATTACTCACCTTAGTAATATTGTTTCTTCTAATGGAGTCTTACTATATTATGACATATGCAGTGAGTCCCAACCTTCGAACTGCTCCGGAGGTGAAAGAGTTAACTTTCCATGCCAGGCATGGAACCTTGAGCACGAGCTCGGTTGAAAACTCTGTCTGTTGTTGCTCAAACTCAAACTGTCAGATCTTTACGAGCAAAAACTCACTAAGGTTCTGTGGAAGTAGAACCTACACTAGCCCACTGGCTACTAACTACAAGAACACATTTTTCTTGATCCCAAAACAAAGACTCAAGTCAGGAATCAAGAAAGAAAAATTAAAACATAACACCCAAGCACCCTAAAAGAAAGGGTGAAAATAAAGTGGGCATCTCTGATGTGCCAAAATTGCACTGCCACCCACATCCCAAAAATAAAGGTTCTGAGAGGGCAGGCGGGAAGGTCATATATAGCAAGACTCCAATAGAAGAAACAACATTACTAAGGTGAGTAATTTTTTCTTCAAACAACATGAAGTCTTGCTATATTATGACATATGCAGATTACACAGCAGTACCTCCATGGAGGAGGGACAGAACCTACTTAGGAAATAGGCTCTGAAGCACAGCTGTGCCAAATCGAGCATCACTCCTAGCCTGGATGTCCAGGGAGTAATGCTTAGTAAAAGTGTGAACTGTTTTCCAGGTAGCTGCTTGACATACTTCTAGGATAGGGATGTCCCTGGCAGCAGCCAGAGACGCAGCTGTACCTCTGGCAGAGTGAGCCCTCAGACCTGAGGGAGGAACCTTACCCAGTTTTTCATAGCAAAATTGGATACAAGAGACAATCCACCTGGCAATGGATCTTTTAGTGGCCGGTTTTCCTTTACCAACCTCACCATAAGTGAGGAACAATTGGAGGGAGTCCAACCTGTGACCCTTGGTACGTTCTATGTAGTAACTAAGGGCTCTTTTGACATCTAAACTGTGCAATCTCCTCTCGCCAGAGGAGGAATGGTCAGTGAAGTACACAGGAAGGGACATGGATTGATTAAGGTGGAAGTCTGAAACCACCTTAGGCAAAAACTTTCTGTCAGTCCTGAGGACCATCTTATCTCTGTGAAAGGAGATAAAATCAGGCTCCACTGACAGTGCTTGCAATTCATTTATGCGCCTGGCAGAAGTGATGGCTACCAAAAACACAGTTTTCCAAGTCAAGTACTTAAGCTCTGCTGAAGATAGTGGCTCAAAAGGGGGTTGCATAAGCTGTGCAATGCAAATATTAAGATCCCAAGCAGGGGCAGGGTCCCTGAATGGAGGGTTGGTGTGAAGCAACCCCTTGAAAACCTTGGAGAATACAAGGTGAGCTGAAAAAGAAGAAAGTTTACCTGCTGATAAGAAAGCAGACACGGCTGCCAGGTGCACTTTTAGAGCAGCTGGTCTCAGCCCCAAAGAATTCAAATGCACCAAATAATCCAGGATTGTGGGCAAGTCAGCAGATTCTGGGGGAATATGCTTGACAGAGCACCATATGGAAAATCTCTTCCATTTGGAATTATAAGTAGCCCTGGTGGAAGGCTTCCTAGAGGCCTTCAAGATATCCAATACACCTTGGGAGAGGTGTAGGTCAGCAAACTCTAACTCTTCAAGAGCCAGGCCTTGAGATTGAGAGATCTGAGGTTCGGATACCAAACTCTCCCCTGTGCACAGGTTAACAGGTTGTGATTCCTGGGAAGACACAGGGGAAGGTGGACTGCTAAGGATATGAGGAGTGGGTACCAGGGCTGTCTGGCCCAATCTGGAGCAATCAGGATCATCTTGCAGGGTTGAGATCTGATTTTGACTAGCACTTTGAACAGAAGAGGGAAGGGGGGAAAAGCATAGAGAAACTTCCCTTCCCAATTGAGAAGGAAGGCATCCAGAGGGACTGAGCCCAACACTGGGGGCCTGCAGCAAAAAAGGGGAAGTTGGTGATTGTCTGGGGCTGCAAAGAGATCTATCTGCGGGGTGCCCCATCTGGCAAATATTACCTCTAGTACTAGGGGATCCAGTGCCCATTCGTGATGGCCCTGGGAAATCCTGCTGAGAGCATCTGCCAGGACATTGTCCTTGCCTGGGAGGTGAACTGCTGTAAGGGAGGCGTTCAGGGAATAAGCCAGAGACCACAACTTCATTGCTTCGGCGCACAAGGCCGTAGACCGAGTGCCTCCTTGCTTGTTGATGTACCACATTGTAGTGGTGTTGTCAGTTCTGACCTGTACAACCTTGTTCTGAACAGATGTGGAAAAAACTTGAAGTGCTAGAAAAACTGCTCTGAGTTCCAACAGATTGATGTGAAGCAGAGATTCCTGTGGGGACCACAATCCCTGGGTAGTGAGGTCGCCCATGTGAGCTCCCCACCCCAAGAGGGATGCATCTGTAGTAAGGATTAAGGAGTGAGACTGGAGGGTGAAGGGGACCCCCTGTCTCAGATTGCTCTGGTCCTGCCACCACTGAAGGGCCTGGATCAGGGTTCGAGTCACTGGGATCAATTTGGTTAGAGGGTCTCTCCTTTGAGACCAAAAGGCTCTCAAATGGAACTGGACAATCCTCATCTGAAATCTTGCTCCCTGCACTACTGCTTTAGAAGCAGCCATGTGCCCCAGGAGCTGTAGAAAATGCCTTGCTGGTCGAGAGACCTGCAGGGTGAAAGAGGAGGCCAGAGAGACCAGGGTCCTTGCTCTTTCCAGAGGAAGGAAGGCTCTGGCCTCTTTTGTGTTCAGTTCTGCGCCTATGAAGCTGAGAAGCTGGACAGGCTCTAGAACTGACTTTGGAAGATTGAGAAGGAAACCTAGAGATGTGAGCAGTTGCTGAGTTACCTGAGGGTGTAGTTTGACCTGGTCTGGGGACTGGCCTACTATGAGCCAGTTGTCCATATAGGGAAAGATGGCAATCTTTTGCCTTCTTAAGCGGGCAACTGCTACTGCCAGGCATTTTGTGAATACCCTCGGGGCCGAGGTGAGGCCGAAGGGCATTGTTCTGAACTGGTAATGGCCTGAGGGCAGTTCGAATCTGAGATACTTTCGATGGGAGCTTCTGATAAGAACATGGAAGTAGGCATCCTTGAGGTCCAGGGAGGCTAGCCAGTCCCCTGGCCTTAGAGAGGTAAAATAATTCCCAGAGTCACCATTTTGAATTTTGGTTTAAAAGGTGCTTGTTTAGATATCTGAGATCCAGGATGGCCACCCTTCTCCTGTCTTTTTGGGGTAAGGAAGTACCTGAGTACAACCCTTTGCCCCGTGTGAGGATGGAACCCTTTCCACAGCTCTGAGAGCCAGGAGGTAGAAACTTCTGTTTCTGAGGGCAAGTGCCTCTGATGGGTTTGCAGGTGGAAAGGACCTGGTTCTCATCTTTGGAAATTTTTTGAAGCTGAGAACCAGTCCTTGGCTTACTACTTCCAGGACCCACTTGTCTGATGTTAAAGACTTCCAGTCCTGGACAAAGTAAGCCAGCCTGCCCCTACCGGTAGTGGAGATCGGCCTGGCCACCCCATCAGGAGCCTGCTTGGCAGGGGCTTTGGGCTGAGGGTGAAACAGGCTTACTTGTGCCCATCTGCCTCTTCCTCTAAAGAACCCCTCTGGGCATAAGCAGAAGAGGAGGCCTGGGCTTGGTAAAAAGGCCTATGAAAAGGCCTGCCCCTGCCCCTGACATGCTGCCTTTGAGGAGTGGCTTGCCTTTCTTTGGCCTGTGCACTCCTATAGGTGGTCCTATATTCATCCATTTTCTCCATATAATTCTCTGTCTGCTCCCCAAACAGAGAATTGCCCACCACAGGAAAAGCCATAGCCTTAGACTGGGTATCCTGTGACAGGGTAGTACATCTGAGCCAGGCCATTCTGCGAAGAGCCACAGATGTAGCCATGACTCTTGATGATACATCATTAGAGTCTACTGCAGCATGAAATTGCACCTTGGATGCCTCAATACCATCCACAGCCACCTGCTCCAGCTCCCTGGCAAGCTGGTCAGGGGCCTGTTTTGCTAGGGCCAGCACAGTATCCCATCTGGATTTCTGGTACCTAGCAGCATAAGCCATATAATTTGCCTGTCTGAGTCCTAAAGATGCTGCCATGTACTATTTCTTTGCCATGGCATCCATTCTCCTGGAGTCCTTTTCAGGAGGGTGAGAGGCTAGAGGAATATTTGCCTTGTCACAGGCTGCAGCCTGCACTACCCCCACATGACTGCATTGCTGAGAGAGGAACTCCGTATCAGAGCCTGATAATGTAGAACTCTTGTCCATCCTTTTATCAACAGGAAGGATAGAGTGAGGAGTTTTTAGAATTTTTACTGTCTGTTTCCTAAAGGATTTGTGCAAAGGAATAGACAGTCTCCTAGACTCTGGAATATCCATAATTTCTACATAATCAGGCTCTTCTTGGTCATCAACAGCTTCCTCAACAGGGAGTTGGAAGTTTCAACAACTTTCTTATAGAACATAAAATGAGAAGGGACTCAGATAGCCTGGGGGGACCCTGACGGTCTGTCTGGAGAGATGTCCGGTTCAATGGGCACATCAGACCTTCAAAATCACATTCACTCTCCTCATACTCCTCCTCCCTTCCTCCGGTTCATAAAATCCTCAAAATCATAATCTTGAACCGGTGGAACCAGCCGGAACAGCGCTTCCCTGATGGTGTCGGTTCGGACTGAACGAGAAAAGACTGGACAATTTAGTTGCTTTAGCTATTTCCTCAGCGGTTGGAGAAAGAACTTTTGGCTCCACACTAGCTGACTTTCTAGTCCTTTTAGTTGGAACTGGCTCCTCAGAGCTGGCTCTTCGTTTATTGACAGAAGTATCGCCCTGGTCAGAGGCACTCCCTCAGATTCGGTTGGTACCGAACCGGGCTGGCCATCCGGGTCAGCGGACTTTTTGGCCTCCCTTTCCCTGAGCCTACCAACTCTCTTTTCCACGGTGGCAGCAAGAAAATTCTTACAAATCTGGCAGTCTGCATTGAGGTGGTCAAACCCCAGACAATATACACAGGTGTTGTGTGGGTCAGCCTTAGCAAAGGCTTCCCCACAGAGACCACAGTGCTGAAACCCAGTGGGCCCGGTTTTTCTTTTGGGTTTCTCAGACATAGTGCCAGCCTAACCAAACTTACCCGTTAGTGGCAATCTGCCAAGCAAGACTCTCTTATCGGTTCCCAAACGTGTCACGGGTCATGGAAAAAACCGTAATGAAATCCGTTTTTTTTAGAACCGTTAAGAACCGGGAACCGCACTCTAAAGGACTAGAAAGTTTTTTTAAAACAACCTGATTGGTTCAAACCGAACCGAAAAAGACGTTTACAAGTTCCACACAGAAGAAAATAAATGTAAGCCTATCTAATACTTACAATACCACAGACAGAGCTTGAACCGACCGATTGCGGTTTAATTTCGGTCAAGAAACCGAAAAAATAAGACTTTTTAACCGACAAACGAACCGAGCAGAAGGAGAACTCCCCGGAGCGACTGTTCAGTGAGGCGGAGTAAAGAATCTGACAGTTTGAGTTTGAGCAACAACAGACAGAGTTTTCAACCGAGCTCACGCTCAAGGTTCCATGCCTGGCATGGAAAGTTAACTCTTTCACCTCCGGAGCAGTTCGAAGGTTGGGACTCACTGCATATGTCATAATATAGCAAGACTTCATGTTGTTTGAAAGAGACATGGATTGGTTCAAGTGGAAATCAGAAACCACTTTGGGTAGGAACCTCCTATTGCTTCTAAGGACCACCTTGTCCCTGTGGAATGAGATGAAGTCCAGTTCAACTGACAGAGCTTGCAATTCACTGATACGTCTGGCAGAGGTAACAGCAGCCAAAAACACGGTTTTCCAAGTCAAGTACTTGAGCTCTGCTGAGGACATAGGCTCAAAAGGGGGTTGCATAAGCTGAGCAATGCAGACATTCAAATCCCAGGCAGAAGCAGGATCCCTAAAAGGAGGACTGGTGAGAAGCAATCCTTTGAAAAATGTACAGAATACAGGATGAGATGACAGAGAGGAAGGCTTTCCCACTGACAGAAAAGCAGAAACAGCTGACAAATGTACCTTGACAGTAGCTGGTCTGAGGCCTAGACCATTAAGATGAACCATATCATTCAGAACTGTAGACAATTCAGCAGTGTCTGGGGATATATGCTTCTTGGAACACCAAATGCTGAATCTTTTCATTTGGAGTTGTAAGTTTTTCTGGTGGCAGGCTTTCGAGAGGCTTTGAGAATGTCCAGAACCCCTTGGGACAGATGCAAATTTGCATATTCTAACTCTTCAAGAGCCATGCCATGAGATTGAGGGTCCGAAGATTGGGGTACCAAATCCTCCTCTGAGATGAGGTTAACAGATTGCACTTCCTGGGGAGAGACAGGGGAAGATGGACTGCTAGGGACAGCAGCAGGGGATACCATGGCTGCCTGGCCCAGTCTGGAGCAATCAGAATTAGTTTGCAGGATTGTGGCCTCATTTTGACCAGAACTTTGAACAACAGAGGAAAGGAAGGAAGGCATAGAGAATTTCCTTCCAGTTCAGAACCAGAGCATCCAGAGGGACTGAGCCCAGTACTGGAGGTCTGCAACAAAACAGAGGAAGTTGGTGATTGTCCGGGGCTGCAAAGAGATCTATCTCTGGAGTGCCCCACCTAGAAAAAAAATCACTTCTAGCACCAGGGGATCCAGAGACCATTCGTGATGGCCCTGGGAGATTCTGCTCAGTGCATCTGCTATCACATTGTCATTTCCCGGAAGGTGGACTACAACTAAGGATGTCTGCAGAGAGTAAGCCAGAGACCATAGTTTCATGGCTTCTGTGCACAAAGCCATGGACCCAGTGCCTCCCCTGCTTGTTGATGTATCACATGGTGGTGGTGTTGTCTGTCCTGACCTGTACCACCTTGTTCTGCACTGACTGAGAGAAGGCTTACAGAGCCAGGAACACTGCCTGAGCTCCAAAAGATTGATATGCAGGAGGGACTCTTGATGGGACCACTGTCCCTGGGCTGTGAGAGCCCCGAGATGGGCTCCCCACCCCAACAGAGAAGCATCTGTGGTAAGGACCACAGAGTGGGTCTGATTGACGAAAGGAACCCCTTGCCTGAGATTGTCTTGATCCTGCCACCATTAAGTGCCTGGATCAGAGTCTGAGTCACTGGAACTAGTTTGGTAAGAGGATCCTTCTTTTGGGACCAGAAGGACCTTAGATGGAACTGAATGTCCCTCATTTGAAACCTGGCTCCTTGGACCACTGCTGTAGAAGCTGCCATGTGACCCAGAAGCTGAAGGAAAATGCCTTGCTGGTCGAGAGACCAGAAGGCGGAAAGAGGAGGCCAGCTCTGGAATGGCTGTAACCCTCTGCATGGGAAGAAAAGCTCTTGCCTTGACTGTATCCAGCTCTGCTCCTATAAAAGTGAGAAGCTGTACAGGTTCAAGAACTGACTTGGAAAGGTTGAGAAGACAGTAAACACAGGTGGTGTGGGGATCGGCCTTAGCAAAGACCTCCCCACACTCACTGCAGTGTTGAAACCCAGTGGGCCCGGTTTTTTCTTGGGTTTCTCAGACATGGCCAACCTAACCAAACTTACCCTTTTTCGGCAACCACCAGGCAAGACTCTCTTATCGGTTTCTAACCGTGTTATGGGTATTTGAAAAAAACGCTAAAAACAAGGTTTTTTTTAAAACCAATAAGAACCGGTAACCACACCCTAAAATGACTAAATCAAAAGACATAAAGGATCAGTTCAGCCGAGCCGATCGGGACTTTTACAATTTCCACAATCCAAAAACACTATCTAAGTACTTACTGTACCGCAGATAGAGTGAACCAAATCGCGGTAAAATCATTCAGAAAACCGAGACTTTAATCGACACTTTAACCAAGTCTTTGAACCGAGCAACAGGAGGAATCTCCGGAGCGACTGTTCAGTGAAGCGGAGTAAAGAATCTGACTGTTTGGATTCAAAGTACTGCAGACAGAGTCTTCAGCCGAGCTCGAGCTCAACGTTCCATTCCCTGCATAGAAATTTAACCCTTCAAAGGCTGGAGCTAACTGCAATTGTCAGAATACAGCAAGACTTCATGTTGTTTGAATGTGAGATTCTGGCTTAGGTAGTGTCAGATCATTCGCCAGCACTGATGTTATTCCTCCCACTAGGATGAGCGGACAAGGACAGGGTATGGAGGATTAACAATCAGCTGCTCAAAGACCCCCAAATGCCAGGCCAAAATTATAGAATTTGCTGAGCAGTTCTTTAAAGTGATTTTCCGACTTAGCTGAGAACAACTACCACTCACGTATTGTGGTAGCTGTCCTCAGCATTAGTTATCCCAGCCTGGTTTAACGAAGAAAAAATTACTTGCATTAGTAATATTGTTTCTTCCAATGTATTCTTCCATATTCATAACTCTTTGCAGTCTGCCTCCTCAGTATAACTGCCCGGAGCAAATGGAACTATATGCTAATGATGGAGTCATCATTGGCTCATGACACAGAGGGAAGGCAGTCAGAACAGCAAAGGCCCAAACCGAGGAAAAAATAGCCAACTCAGTTAAGAAGGGGGATACAACCTTTTATATGTACATCAGGGAGTGAAGGAAGACCAAGGGAGGGATAGTGAGGCTTAATGGGGGGGGGTAGAGGGTGACTGTGAAAAAGCAGAGATACTAAACAAATATTTTTGCTCAGTATTCACAAATGAAGAGGGGGAGGTACCTAAACCAAACAATAGAAACATTCTGGATATACTGAAGGTGAATAAAGCAATGGGGCCTGATGGGATTCATCCCAGAATTCTAAAAGAACTAAGGGTAGAACTAGTGACACCACTGACTACCCTCTTTAACAAATCATGGGAGGATGGGATGGTACCTGAGGACTGGAGGATGGCAAATGTTATTCCACTTCACAAACATGGAAGCAGAGCAGAAGTAGGATTCTATAGACCTGTTAGTTTATCCTCAGTGATAGGGAAAATGATGGAATCACTTCTGAAGGAAAGAATTGTTGAGTATCTAGAGGCCAGAGGGGCACAGGACCAAAGGCAGCATGGATACACAGCAGGAAGGTCATGCCAGACGAATCTAATAGATTTCTTTGACAGGGTGACCAAAGTAGTAGATCAGAGAGGGGCTGCGGACATGGTCTACCTAGACTTTAGCAAGGCATTTCACACAGTCCCCATCAAAGGATTAATATACAAGTTAGCCAGCCTTGGCGTGGGTCCCAAGATGATAGCCTGGGTAAAGGATTGGCTGGAGAACAGTACACAGAGGGTAATAGTAAATGGAGTCCACTCTGAAGAAAGGGGGGTTACTAGTGGAGTATCGGAGGGTTCAGTACTAGGACCAGTCCTCTTTAATGTCTTTATAAGTGACATTGCAGAGGGACTGGAAGGAAAAGTATGCCTCTTTGCAGATGACACAAAGATCTGCAACAGTGTTGATACACAAGGTGGGGTGGAAATGATGAGAAGGGACTTGGCAAGGTTGAAGGAATGGTCAAATGTATGGCAGCTTAGATTCAATGCTAAGAAGTGCAAAGTAATGCACCTGGGAAACAAAAACCCTGGGGAAGAGTACACAATGGGGGGGATGAGATACTAACAACAACAAAAATGGAAAGAGACCTGGGGGTAGTCATATCAAATGACCTAAAGGTGGGCAAGCAATGTGAGAGGGCAGTAAGGAGGGCTGGGGGATACTGGGATGCATAGGGAGAGGCATCACCAGTAGAAAACAGGAAGTTGTTATCTCTCTGTACAGACAGCTGGTAAGACCTCATCTGGAGAACTGCGAGCAGTTCTGGAGACCCAATGTCCGCAAAGACATAGACAGGATAGAGGTAGTCCAGAGGAAGGCAACTAAAATGGTGCAGGGTCTGCACCAGAAGACATATGAGGAGAGACTGAAGGAACTTAATATGTATAGCCTCGAGGAAAGGGGGGAGAGGGGGGACATGGTAGAAACTTTCAAGTACCTCAAGGGAATCAACAAAGTCCAAGAGGGTAGCATATTTCAGAAAAAGAGGTGTGCAAGAACAAGGGGCACAATTTGAAGATAGAGGGGGGACAGCTCAGAGGTAATGTGAGGAAGTATTTTTTCACGTAGAGGGTTGTGGATGCATGGAACGGCTTTCCTGAGGAGGTTGTGGAGTCAAAAAGAGTGGTGGGATTCAAGAATGCATGGGACAGTCATAAGGCAATTCTAGGGGGTGGTGGTAGGAGGAAGTAGGCTGTTGGTTAACTAGGATCTGCAGCTTATCCATTAGGTAGGGAAATGGTCAGACTGGGTGGGACAAGCAGTTCCTCATCTGCCATCAAATTCTATGTTTCTATGTTTCTAAACTGCTGCCCTCATCTGCTGCACGTTTTATCAATGTCTCAGATTTCTAAGATGCCTACAAGGCAATCTATACTACACTACTTATCTATTAAAGCTGCCTAGTACAGCATAACTATATATTGTATACTAAAGCTGGTAGCAATTCAGTATTAATAATAATAATTATATCAAAAAATACCTTCCTGAAGTGCCAGAATCACCTGGAAAAAGAAAGGATAACTTAAAAACCCAAAGGATTAAAATATGTATGCCTGTGTTTGAGACTAACAACCAAAAAGACTCATATAACAATGCAGAGGCTCTGGTTCTGGAAGGGGAGGCAGGGAGGGAGGGTTTTAAATATGGAAGAATACATTGGAAGAAACAATATTACTAAGGTGAGTAATTTTTTCTTCTAACCCCATGTATTCTTCATATTCATAACTCTTTGCAGACTTCAAAGCAGTACCTTTGGAGGTGGGCAGAGAATCTACTTAGGAAAGAGGCTCTGAAGAACTGCTGTGCTGAACCTGGCATCACTTCTGGATTGTATGTCCAAGCTATAATGTTTGGTAAAGGTGTGCACTGTTCTCCAGGTAGCTGCTTTACAGATTTCCACTAAAGGAATATCCCTTGAAGCTGCTATAGAAGCAGCTGTGCCCCTAGTTGAATGGGCCCTGAGGCCTACTGGGGCCGGTTTTCTAGATTTTGAATAGCAAAACTGAATACATTGAACTATCCAGCGAGAGACAGATCTCTTGGAAGCTGGAGTGCCTTTTCCCACATCCCCATAAGTGAGAAAAAGTTGCTGTTGGTCACCGCTATGATCCTTGGTGTGGTTCAAATAGTAACTTAATGCCCTTTTCACATTCAGACTATGGAGTCTGCGCTCCCCCTGAACTGGCATGTTCTGTAAAGAAAACTGGCAGTGTTATGGACTGATTTAAATGGAAATCAGAACCCACTTTAGGAAGAAACCTCCTATTTGTCGGAAGCACTACCTTATCATTATGAAAGGATAAATAATCCTTCTCTACACATAGTGCTTGCAATTCACTTTTCCGTCTTGTAGAAGTAATTGCAATCAAAAACACAGTTTTCCATGTGACATATTGCAAGTGAGCAGAAGACATGGGCTCTAAGGGAGGTTTCTTTAGTTGAGCAATGCAAATGTTCAGATACCACACAGAGACTGGTTCTTTAACAGGAGGATGCAAGTGACATAAGCCTTTAAAGAACTTTTTGAAAATGGGATTAGATGCAATGGAAACGTTTTTTCCAGCAGAAATAAAAGCTGAGATTGATGCCAGATGCACCTTCAGGGATGTGCATTGCAGTCCTTGTGAATGCAAATAAGTGAGGCACTCCAGTGAGACTGGGATTTCTGCCAAAGAAGGAGAAATCTGTTTGGCATCACACCAAATTGAAAACCTTTTCCATTCTGCATTGTAGGTTTTCTTGGTGGAAGGCTTCCTGTAACCTTTCAGGATATCCAAAACAGCTTGAGAAAGTTTTAGATTTGAAATTCTAAGTCCTCAAGAACCAGGCCTTGTGCCTGAGGGACTTGAGGTTCGGGTACAAGATTTTCCCTTGATAGGAGGTTAGGAGATTGTGCCTCCTGGGGAGGTGTATTGGTTTGGACACTGACATGGATAGCAGAAGGGAGAACCATGGCTGTCTGACCAAGTCTGGTGCTATCAGAATCATGGACGCAGGCTGTAACCTGAGTTTGATTAGCACACTGAAGATGAGAGGGAAAGGAGGGAAGGCATACAGATGTCTTCCTGACCAATCTTGAGCCAGGGCATCCAATGAGTTGTACCCTTGGCTGGTAGCCTGCAACAAAATAGGGTCAATAGGTGATTCTTGTGAGAAGCAAAGAGATCTGCCTCGGGAATGCCCCATCTTCTGAACTCTGAGGACAGTACCTGTCTGTTTAGAGACCATTCGTGATGTGCCCGGTTGATTCTGCTTAAAGCATCTGCAAGGGTATTGTCCTTGTCTGGGACATGAATGGCCTGTAGGGAAGCTTTTAGTGAGTAGGCCAATTCCCATATTCTCATGGACACTGTGCACAGGGACTCTGACCTTGTTCCCCCTTGCTTGTTAATGTAATACATTGTAGTGGTGTTGTCTGTTCTGACATGCACCACTTTGCCCTGTATCAGTTGAGAAAAACATTTTAGGGCCAGAAATACTGCTCAGAGCTCCAGATTTATGTGAAGGAGTGACTCTACACTTGACCAAGTGCCATGGGTAGTGTGCTCTCCTAGATAAGCACCCCATCCTAACAGAGAAGCATCTGTTGTAAGGATAACCAAAGGATTTTCCCTCTGAAAGGGAACTCCTGCTTTTAGATTGTGTGCATCCATCCACTACCATAGAGACTGGAGCACAGATTTTGTTACTGGAATCAGTTATGACATTTTGTAATTTCTTTGGCACCAGTGTGCCCTGAGATGAAAATGAATATCCCTCCTTCGAAATCTTGCTCCCAAGACAACTCCTGTTGCTGCAGCCATGTGCCCCAGAATCTGCAAGTATCTCCTTGCTGGACATGGCTTGCCCAACTTGAATGAGGTAATCACTTGCAGGATACTCTGAACCCCATCTTTTGGAAGAAAGGCTCTTCCCTTTAAAGTATCTAATTCTGCGCCAATGAAGTGCAGGACTTGTACTGGTGTGAGAATGGATTTTTTTCCTGGTTTAACAGGAATCCCAGAGATTGTAACATGTTTTTTGTTATTGCCAGGTGATCTTCCACCTGCTGTGATGACTTTCCCATGACTAGCCAGTCATCAAGATATGGAAAAACTGAAATTCCCAACCTTCGTAGGTATGCTACTACTGCTGCCAGACATTTTATAAACACCCTGGGTGCTGAGGTGAGACCGAAGGAAAGGGATGAAAACTGGTAGTGACCTGAAGGGAGTCTGAACCTGAGATACTTATAGGTATGTGGAAATAGGCATCCTTTAACTCCAGAGATGCCAGCCAATTTCCTTTTTGAATGACTGGCAAGATCAGAGACAGTGTAATCATTTTGAACCTTGGTTTTACAAGATACTTGTTCAGATGCCTGAGGTCTAGAATAGGCCGCCACTCCCCATTTTTCTTTGTGGTGAGGAAGTACCAAGAATAAAAGCCTCTTCCTCTCTGAAGCTTTGGTACAGGCTCCACTGCTTTTATGTGGAGCAAGGTTTAAACCATTTTCTCCAAAAGCTGTCTCTCCTGAAGAGAAGCTGGTTTGAACAGCCTTTATTTTAGAGGAGGAAGAGACTTGAAGCTCAGGGACAGTCTCTGACTCACTAGTTCCAACACCCACTTGTCTGTGGTAATGGCTTGCTAGGCCTGGAAAAAATGAGTCAGTCTGCCCCCAACTGGTCCCAGGGAGGCAGCCTTGACAATGAAGTCAGGGATTTTGTTTAGGCTGTGCCTGAGCCTGAGTGGAGTGGGAACCTCTCCTGGAACCCCTCCTACCTCTGGCCCTGTAATACCCAGTCTGCTGTAGGCAGGTCTGCAACTGCAGAACAGCTTGAGCCTGATAGAAGGGCCTACCATATTGGGACCTTCCTCTGCCTCCCCTTCCATAAGGCCTGTATGAGGTAGAAGAAAAAGTTACTTACCATAGTAACCTAGTTTCTCCCAGGGGATACTCCAACATTCATAACTCTTCTGCAGTGTGCCTTTAAAGTCAGAATGCCTGGAGATGGAATGCTATAAAAATGATGGAATCATTAGCATGAGCCACTTTTCAAATGCTGCCACTATCAACTGCCTACATTCTAACCCTTAGATTTCATGGACGCCTGCAAGACAGGGCCCAAAATTTAAATATAGCAAATTCTAATTTAAAAATTCCCTACCTAAAAAACCTCCAGCTGGAGGGAAACATGAAAAGTAAAAACTTATCATTAAGGAAAAATTCCCCACACACTCCTTATGTCAGAATCACCTGAAAAAGGAGAAAAAGGTAAGCAAGTTTTAATAAAAGTGGAAGTGTGGCATGCAAATACTATGGTACAGCATGGAATACAGAGGCCACTGGTTCTTAAAACGGGGGGAGGAAGGGAGAGTTATGAATATTGGAGTATCCTCTGGTAGAAACAAGGTTACTATGGTAAGTAACTTTTTCTTCTCTCCCAAGGAATACTCCAATATTCATAACTCTTCTGCAGACTAAAAAGCAGTACCTTTGGAGGTGGGAAGAACCTATTTTGGAAACAAGCTCTACAGTACAGTTGTACCAAACCTGGCATCAGCCCATGCCTGCATATCCAAGCTGTAATGCTTGACAAATCTGTGTACTGTTTGCCAGGTTGCTTCTTTACAAATACCCACCAAGGGTACCTCCCTTGCAGCTGCCAATGTTGCAGCTGTACCCCTTGTGGAATGGGCTCTAAG
The DNA here is from genome assembly GCA_016271365.2 of Neoceratodus forsteri. Lineage (NCBI taxonomy): Eukaryota > Metazoa > Chordata > Ceratodontiformes > Ceratodontidae > Neoceratodus > Neoceratodus forsteri. The sequence goes on from CM028138.1 coordinate 430,655,460, forward strand.
CCCTGCCGGGGCTTCCTTGCTCACCTTAGAATAACAAAATTGGATGCACTGAACAATCCAATGAGAAATGGACCTTTTAGATGCTGGGTTACCCTTTCCCACATTCCCATAAGTGAGGAAAAGATGTGTTCTATCCTGCCTATGGGACTTAATGGCTGTCAGGTAGTAGCTCAAAGCTCTCTTGACATCCAAGCTATGTAGCCTACGCTCACCAGTAGAAGAGTGATCAGTGAAAAACACTGGCAAAGTAATGGACTGGTTCAAATGGAAGTCTGAAACCACTTTGGGAAGGAATTTCCTATTTGTTTGAAGGACTACCTCATCCCTGTGGAAAGCAATGTAGTCCTTTTCAACACATAAGGCCTGAAGCTCACTATTTCTTCTAGCCGAAGTGATGGCCAATAGAAACACTGTTTTCCAAGTGACATACTTCAAAGGTGCTGAAAACATAGGCTCAAAAGGGGGAGCCATGCGCTGAGCAATAAAAATATTAAGGTCCCAAGCTGGCACCGGTTCTCGTACCAGTGGGTACATATGTGAGAGGCCTTTGAAAAACTTTCTAAAAATTGGGTTTGATGCTAAGGAAACAGGCTTACCTGCTGAAGCATAGGCAGAAATTGAAGCTAAATGAACTTTCAGTGTAGCAGGCTGTAAACCTAAGGAGTGTAGATAGACTAGGTAGTCCAGCAACCCTGGCACTCCTACCTGGGTTGGCACTATACTCCTGTTACAGCACCAAATGGAAAACCTCTTCCATTTTGCAGCATAGGTTTTCTTAGTAGAGGATTTTCTATATCCTCTTAAAACATTCATAACTGACTCAGAGAAATGTAAACCAGCATACTCTAGGTCCTCAAGAGCCAAGCTTTGAGCCTGAGTGACCTGAGGTTCAGATACAGGAGTCTGCCCTGATTGGAGGTCAGAAGATTGTGCCTCCTGGAAAGGTGTATTGGTTGTTCCACTGACATGGACAGCAACAGGGAGTACCACGGCTGCCTGGCCCAGTCTGAGGCTATCAGGATCATTGCTGCTGGCTGAGACCTGAGTTTCAACAGCACCCTGTATACAAGGGGAAAAGGGGGGAAGCATACAGGAATTTCCCTGACCAATCCAGGACAAGGGCATCTAGAGGAATCGTGCCCACTACTGGAGGTCTGCAACAGAACTGAGGCAAGTGATGGCTCTGATGAGAGGCAAAGAGATCTATTTCTGGGGTGCCCCACCTCCTGAATAGAGTCTGTACCACTTGCCTATTCAGGGACCATTCGTGATGGTCCTGACTGATTCGACTCAGAGTATCTGCCAGAACATTGTCTTTGCCTGGCAGATGAATAGCCTGTAGTGAGGAGCCCAATGAGTAAGCCAGGGTCCAGGTATTCATAGCCTCCGTACAAAGGAGGCTTGATCTTGTTCCCTCTTGCTTGTTTATGTAGTACAAGGTGGTAGTGTTATCTGTCCTGACTTGTAGTACCTTTCCCTGTATAAGTGGTTTGAAAGCGTGCATTGCCAGAAACACTGCTCTGAGCTCCAACAGGTTTATTTGCAGAAGAGTTTCTGCACTTGACCAAGTGCCCTAGGTAGTGTGCTCTGCTAGATGAGCCCCTCAGCCCAAGAGGGATGCATCTGTGTGAGAATCACTGAAGGGAGCTTTTTTGGAAAGGAAACCCTTCTCTGAGGTTGGCTTCCTCTTTCCACCATTGAAGAGCTTGGATAAATGTTTTTGTTACAGGGACAAGCTTTGACAGAGAATCCTTCCGTTGGTACCAATGAGTTCTTAAATGAAATTGGATGTCCCTCATCTGAAACCTGGATCCCAGCACTGTACCTGTTGCAGCTGCCATGTGACCCAGGAGTTGAAGAAACTGCCTTGCTGGCCTTGGAACATTGAGCCTGAAAGAGGCTGCCAACTGCAGGATGCTTTTTACCCTGTCTCTGGGCAGGAATGCTCTGCCCACCTTGGCATTCAGTTCTGCTCCTATGAACTGCAGAATTTGAGAACGAATCAGAACTGATTTTTCCAAGTTTAAAATAAACCCCAGAGACTCCAGCAAGTGTTGAATGAGTTGGAGGTGTTCTGTTAGCTGTTGTGGTGAGTCCCCCACCACTAACCAGTCATCTAAGTAGGGGAATACTGAGACACCTTGTCTTCGTAAGTGTGCCACTACCACAGCCAGACACTTGTGAACACCTTTGGTGCTGAAGTGAGACCGAAAGGAAGAGCTGAGAACTGATAGTGTCCTGATTGGAGTCTGAACCTGAGAAACTTTCTGTGAGACTCCTTTACGGGAATGTGGAAATAGGCATCTTTTAGGTCCAATGATGCCAACCAATCCCCTTTTCGGATTGCTGGCAGAGAGACAAAGTTACCATTTTGAACTTTGGTTTTGTTAGGAATTTGTTGAGGATCCTGAGATCCAAGCCTGAACCAAGGAGTCAGGGATCCTGTTTAGTCTGGGACTGAGACTGGGTACCATGCCTGGCACCTCTTCTGCCCCATCCCTAAAGTACCCTTGCTGTGGGTATTGGGGTGCTTGAGGGAGTACCATGGCCTGGTAAAAAGGCCTGGTATGAAACTGACTGCCCCTACCTCCCCTACTGAATGGTCTAGAGGAAGTGGAGGGTCTTTCTTTTGCAGAATTACTACGGAAGGTGGGCTTATACTCATCCACCTTCTTCATGTAAGCCTCTGTATGGCTGCCAAATAGAGAACTGCCCTCCATAGGAAAATCCAGAGTCTTATTCTGGTCATCCTGTGTTAGGTTTGTGGCTGTTACCCAAGCAAACCTTCTCTGTGTGATGGTATTTGCCATCCACCTTGCAGCAGTCTCATTGCTGTCTGCTGCCATCTGGAACTGGTATTTGGCAGCTTCCAGGCCAAACCTAGCTGTTTCAGCTAGGTCTGCCAAAAGGGGAGGAGATGCTTTTTCAGCCATGTCTAGGACAGACTGCCAAAGAGCCTTCTGGTACTATGCTGCATAGGCCTGATAATTTGCTTGCCTAAAGGCCAGAGAGGCTGACAGATAACCTTTCTTGGCCATGCTTTCAATTTTCCTAGAGTCCTTCTCTGGAGGGTGAGAAGCCAGAGGGACTTTAGCCTTATTACAAGCTGCAGCTTGCACCACCCCCTGGTGGTCAGGGTGTGAAAATAAGAATTCAGCCCCTGCTCTGTCAAGCTGATACTTTTTGTCCACTATCTTGTCCAAAGGAGGGACAGACCCAGGAGCTTGGAGGAGTTTGAAAATATCCCTTTTGAAGAATTTACTGATGAGAAGTGAAAGCTTTTTAGTAGGAGTCAGTCCCATCATGTCCATATAATCAGCCTCCTCCTCATCCTCTATGGCTTCAGTGGTAGGGATGTCCACGGCATCAGCAATTTTCCTAATGAAGGAAAAATGAAAAGAATAGTCTTCAGTGGTCCTGGCAGGAGAGCCAAACTCCTGTTCAGGGGAGACCTCAGGCTCTATAGGCTTACCTTCTTCTTCCTCCTCCTCCTCTTCTCCCTCACACTGTTCAGGAAAACAGAGTGGGTTGGAGAGTGCAAAAGTCAGGACTGGAGACTGTGATACCACAGGCAGAAGACCCTGCAAGGTTTGCTCAATTTTTATTGCTTGTGCAGTCTCAGCAGGAGAAGGAACAGTGGCAGGCACCACAGAAGTCCCCTTTTCCACAGATGATTCAGTGTCTTTTTCTGTTTTTTAACAGGAACCAGAAAGCTAGCCAGTTCAGAGGGTCTCTTTTTACCCGTGTCAGGGGTAGAAGTAGCAGAAATTGTGGCATCACCCACAGACCCTGAGGGTATCGGCTGATCAGAGCCAGAGGGACCCTGGTATCTTTTATTTAGTCTGTCCAGACATTTTTCTAAAGTCTTGTCTGGAAAAGATTTATAGATAGGACAGTCAGACTTTAAATGGTCAAAAGCCAAGCAGAAAATACAAACAGAGTGTTTATCTGCTTTGGCAAAGACTTCACCACACTCAGAACAGTTTTTAAAACCAGGTTCACCGGTTCTCTTTTTAGGTTTTCCTGACATAATGGAGAAAAACCACAACCGCAATAGTAAAACCTTTTAAAACTTAATTTTTAACACTTTTTATCGGTTGCAGTCGGTTCAGGAACCAATCGGAGAAACCGAGCGGAACCGGGAACTGATAAAAATTGAACTGAGATTAGCAGTTTAGAACCGGAGTTATCAGTTCTAAAAAACTAAATTTAAACACTCAAAATATACACAGATGAAGACAAAAAGACTAAAACTAACCTGAAATACCTCGGTTCCTCAGCGGTTATTCCGAACCAAGAGGAACCGAGAAAACTATACAAAACTAACTAAATTAACTAATGGTTATAGAAAAACACAAAAATAAGAGGCAGTAATTGAAAATAAACAAGAAATACTTGAGTATTTATGAAAATCAAGGCTTCTTGTGACTAGATGTTGAGGAGGAAATCTCCAGGCATCTGGACTTGACAGGCGGAGAGAGAAATCTGAGGGTTAGAATGTAGGTAGTTGATAGGTAGCAGCATTTGAAAAGTGGCTCATGCTAATGATTCCATCATTTGCATAGCATTCTACCTCTGGGCATTCTGACCTTAAAGACACACTGCAGAAGTGTTACGAATATTGGAGTATTCCTGGGATGAGAAGGCCTTTCTTTAGATAAATTACTCTTAGAGGTGGCTTTAAATTTATCCACCTTTTTCATATACTCTTCAGTATGCTTGCCAAAGAGAAAATGGTCTTGCACAGGAAAATCCATGGCCTTAGTCTGGGTGTACTGTGTCAAATTAGTAGCCCTTAGCCATGCCAGCCTTCTCAGGGCTACAATCAGAGCCATCCACCTAGCAGCATTATCATTGGCATCTGCTGCCATTTGGAACTGGTATTTGGATGCCTCCTGTCCAAATCTTGCTGTTTCTGCTAGGTCATCAGAGATAGGGGAAGGAACCTTCTCTGACATTGCTAATACTGACTGCCACAGTGTTTTCTGATACTGTGCAGCATAAGCCTGGTAATTAGCTTGTCTGACCCCCAGACAGGCAGTTAAATACGCTTTCTTAGACATACTGTCTATTTTTCTGGAATCCTTCTCAGGTGGGTGAGAGGATAGAGGAACCTTCACCTTCTCACAGGCTGCCTGCTGGACTATACCCTGATGGTCAGGGTGAGAGTAAAGGAGTTCATCCCCTTCTCTGTCCAGCTGGTACTTCTTATCTGCCTTTTTGTCCAGAGGAGTGACAGAGTTTGGGTTCTGCAGGATAGTAAATAAATTTTTTTTTAAAGAATTTATTTATAGGGAAAACAATTTTTTTAGTGGGTGTTAACCCCATCATCTCCATGTATTCGCCCCCTTCATCTTCTATATCTTCAGTGGTAGCCAGCTCAAGGGCATACACTATTTTCCTTACAACGGAAAAATGTGAGGAAAAATCCTCAGGTCTAGGAGGAGAGCCAAATTCCTGCTCTGGTGAGATCTCTGGTTCAGTGGACTCACCATCATCAGCCTCTGGTGCATCATAATCCCCATAGTCCATATCCTGGGAGGGGAATTCAGAGGAAGGAGTATGCTCCTGAACCCTTGGAGGAGGGAGGGTTGGAGAAGGTATAAAACCCTGTATTGCCTGAATGACCTTCATGGCCTTGGCAATCTCCTCAGCAGTTGGCAGGCTGTGAGGCACAGAAGAATCCCCTTTAGGTTTTTCCTGGGGTTCAACGTGCTTGGTCTTTTTGGTTTTCTTGGAGAGGACCAGAGAGTCAGCCGGCCCACTCATCCTTTTCAAGGTGCTTAAATCACCCTTTTCAGGGGTGTGTAGAGAAGAGACAGTGGTTTCACCCACAGATTTTGAAGGTGTTGGCTGGTCAGAGCCTGAAGCACCTTTATCCAGTCTCTTTTGCAACCTTTCCAGTCTTTTTTCCATTGGCCCAGATATTCAGAAATGCACCAAAGGCCAGCGCAGCGCAAATCGGATGCGCCATGGCACAACAGGAGCCATATTCAGAGGTTGTGATGACCACACTGTGCCAGCGCAACCTGGCTGAATATGGCATAGTTGCGCCATGGCGCAACCATGGATGCACCATGGTGCAACCACAGGTGTGGCATGGGCAGACAGAGAAGCCCCAGGGCAACTGTGGGAGCAGAGCAACAGAAGGGGGCATGGCACAGAGAGGAGACCCAGGGACAAAGCCAGGGAAGCATAGTGACAGGCCACAGGAGGCCACCATTAGCTGAGCACAGCAGGGCACCCACAGGCACCCAGACTCCCACCCCAGAACGCAACAGTGGCACAGACAGTAGGCAACGGGGGTACCATTGGGGATGGAGGGCCACCAAGGGGGGCCCCCCACAGGCAGCAGACCATGCCCCCCCACACATCCAGACCAGGGCAGGCCACACCCAGGACCACACAGCCAAGCAGACCCACCCGCAACACAACCCTGACAGCCACCCCAAGGGCACCCCAAGGCACAGCCATCGACCGAGGGGAGGGACACCACCACTGTGGGATATACTGCAGCACACCGCAGTGATCCACAGAAGCACAACACGCGCCCCAACACGTGCACACCACACAGACAGGCACTGGGCCACTGCAGCATGGCTCCTCACACCACCTACAAAGCAGACACAGACCAGGCAGATAAGTCAAAAGTAATGTAATGAGCAACACAACAATATACAAGAGAAGGGTGTGGGGGAGGGAGAGCGAGGGAGGGGTAGGGAACAGGACTGTACAGTGGGATGAGGGACTGAAGGGGGAGGTATGGCTGGGGAAACAGGGGAACTCAGGGCCCGAATAGTGGTGGCCATGGCCTGCCACCCTCTGCTGACGTCGCTGCCTTCTGTCCGCCAAGATCATTCTGCGGACCTGCATCAATGCCTCCATCGTAGTTGATGTGATCAGAATGAGCTGCCTCAGGAACCGGCAGTAGAGGGGCCTCCTGCACTGCCACGAGACACCTAGGACAAGGGGCAGGACAGGTGATCAGTGCAATGTCCCAAGGAACCATTCCCAACCACAGCGCGTACTGGGCAGCGGGAACACAAACCCCCAGAGGGTCCACACAGGCCACCCACAGGGGTCTGGGCAAACGCCTGCCAACAACACGGCACATAACATCAGTGCACAGCGGTGGTCCCCGATGCACAGTGGCCATCCAACTGCACTATGGCAGTCACATGGCACAGTGCTCCGACAGCACCACAGCAACATCAGTGGTGGCCAGGCACACACCCACCCCACCAGCAGCCGACACACGTGTCCAATGGATGCACCACAGTGGCAGGCACCACGCACAGTGCGACACACACAGCTGCCACGGCACAGGCGACCATGCCCCCGCCACCCCCCCAATGACGGTGCACAAGCCAATGTCACTGCCCACCTGCCCTATGTGGCCCCACTGGTGCCAGAGCCGCTCCTCCACCCTGTGCTGCTGTGGCCTGGCATCCCACCAGCGCCGCCCGTCTGCGGTCTTCTGGTCCTGGGAATGGTACAGAAACAGGTACACATCAGTAACCAACCACAGCAGCTGCCCACCACCCCCACCCCCGTGCACAGTGTGAGCACCTGCCCGACACGTCCCACACAGTGGCAGCGCAATGCAAGTGGCAGAGGGAGATGCCACCCTGCAATGCGCATGATGGTAGTACACTGCCCTGCAGGACATGCCAGACAGCCTAGCCAACACCACAGTACAGCACCAGGGCACACAGGCATGATGGGCCTACTCGCCTGACTGTGGCACAGCCCCACACCTGACACGTGCCTCCAGCCTCCTGAGGTGCTCTGGGTCTCTCCACACCAGGTCCCAGTATCAGTGGCAACACTGCTTGCCCATCCTGGCCACCCCTGTGCACTGCCTCAGTGAGGCACCAACTGCCTGCCACATAGCCACCCGGGGCTGCTGCAGTGGCGCCTGCCCTAACAGCTGGGGTGCGTGGGGCTGTACGCAGGCCGTGAGGTTGGCAAGCTGAACCTGCATACAGTTGGCCGCTGATCCAGTTTGCTGCTGCGTCATGTCTCAGGTGCGAGCTGCAGAGCAAAATGGCAGTGGCAGGCGCACATGGCCACTGCATGCTCCGGATGCACGGGCGGAGGGGACATGCGCTGTGTCTGCCTATGGCGCACTCACGAAGATGTGTGGCATGGGCATGGGATAGGCGGGGTCATGGGTGCGGGGGTCAGCCAGGGACAGAGGTCACAGCAGGGGTCAGAGGTCGGCCACCGTACAGTGCACACGTACGCAATACCAGGCATGGCGCACTGTGCGCCATGGCCCCTATTGCGCAGTGTGCGCACAGTGCACAATAAGTGACAGTACACCATCCAGCGCATGTGCACTGCGATCCTGTGCACCGCGCATACGTGCATATTGCGCCGTGACTTGCTCCAGAGTAAACTCACTGTGCACTGAGCAAATATGTGACATTCAGCCGCCACATGCAAATGAGCTCATCAGCCAATGCGTGGCATACTGGGAACTTAGCATGTCATTACCGTTGCACCAAAGCTCATTTTCATGCGATGCACTATAAAAGCGCCATGGCTCAGCACAGGCCATGGACTGATATTGCATCCTTTTGAGGTAAGTTGCGCATGCTGCTGGAGCACACTGAGCACAGCCAGCTAAGCAGGGGGGACAGAATAGGATGCTGCTGCCACTGACAAACTGTGCTGTCCATGTCCACAGGAAGCGGCATGTCGGAACGGGAGGAGGGAGTGGAGCGTGGGCCTGCTTGCAAGCACAGGCCCAACTTCAGGAAGGTAGAATCAGAGGCCCTGTTTGAGGCCCACCTCGACAGGGAGCTGCTGTTGAGTGGTGCCACGGGCACACCACAGGCCAGTGCTGGGGTCTGGGAGGAGGTGGCAGCATGCGAGAACCAGCAGGGCATCAGACCCATAACTGTTCTCAGTTATGACCCATTGGCACAACAATTCTGTCAAGACCTTGACACCTGGAATATGAGCCCACTGACCCTTTCCTAGCAAACAGACAGTGTTAGGATGAGTTTATTCCCCAGACTGCTGTATGTAGCCCATCTACCCCATCACTGACCCGTTTCCAAAAATGGGACAAACTGGTTTTCATTTACATCTGGGCTGGGGCAAAACCCCACATAACATTTGGCACCTTACACCTCCCCAAAACACTGGGCAGGCTTGCCTTACCTCACCTAGCCCTCTATCACAGTGCTGTTTAACTTCGCACAGCTTTTCACTGGCTGGAAAAGGGCTACATATCTGACTGGAAAATGACTGAACTTAGAGAGGAGGATATCCTCCACCCTGCAAGGACCCTGTGCATCTATCCAAGTACCCCCAGTAAGGTGGTTTCTCTAACTCCTTATACAGGGGAAACCTTAAAGCACTGAACTAAGACAATATCACACAGACAGTTCCAGCATCTCCATTTTCTAATGACTCTTTTTTCGCATAACTCTGTTTTTTTCCCAGTGCACCTGGATACTGCCTACCTGAGATGGGAACACATGTGTTTATTTATTCCACATCAGTGCCTGAGGGGATGGGAGATGCTCTCATTTGAGGAACACAAAGCTAGGTTCGATTTATCAGAAGGAGACTGCTTCCAGTACCTCCAGGTGGTGCACTATTTTAAGGCATCTACCTAGATGTGGCCTAAGGAATTAGATATCCCAATTTTTCCAGTTACTCATAAGGGTACTGGGAGGAGATTTACTCCCTTTTTTATATCACAGTTGTATAGAGCACTGGTACAACTACAGGACTGGTCCACGGACCAAGTCCAGAAAAAATGTGAAACTTCTTTTGCCACTCAGTTAGAAACCAATCAGTGGAATGGGTATTTAATGATTAAATACAGGGTACCATCTTCACATATGTGGTGAGAATCTTTGTGTAAACCCACCTATTGCTTTTCTGCACTTCCCAGACCATCTCCAAATTCCATCCCACAGTAACAGCACATTACTGGAGAGATTGTGGGGTCACACCGGCCAAGCAAGGGCACATTTTTTGGAAGTGTGCACTACTGGCACCTTTTTGGGCACAATTACAAACTGTGTACCAGTTGTCATTTTCAGGACCAACATAAAGTCAACCATATGCTGCAGGAAGGCATACTGTTCAGCACACTCCATGTAGAAAATCAATACACTTCATATAAATAATTCCTTATATGTCATTATACTCAGAGCTGTGAGTATAATGACATACAAGGAATTATTTATACAAAGTGTATACATTTTCTATATGGAGTCTGCTGAACAGTATGCCTTCCTGGAGTGTATGGTTGGCCTTATGTTTGTTGTCTGTCCTGAAAATGAAAAGATCTTTTTAATAAAAAGAAATTTTAAAAAATGGAGCCTATCTGTCACCTGTTGGTCAGTGTGGGAAATAAGAAAACTTATTTTTAATACAATATCTCTCGAGCCTAAAGCCCCTCCTCTCTGAATGACAAGCTGTGACCAAAGCAATGAGCCTGGAAAGAAGAGACCATTCTGGTGTGCAAGAAAACCATGAATGAGTCATCACAGCAAGACTACCAGGTGGAGAAAGGCAACACCAAAGCAAAACCCACTCCAAATAAGTAAAAAGCAAGGTCCAGAAACAAGGTAACACTCTCATGTTACCTCTTTCAGATCTCCTGAACTAACTGATGGAAAATAAGAAGCAGCTTTTAAAAGCACCCAGCTACTATGACATCATCGGGCTCAAACAACAGCAGCTGCCAAAGATGTGGCACTGCAGAGCCAGCCACGATCACTATGGAGTTAACATAACAGGTAAGAGCATCATCCAGTAAAGGAGATCCTCAGAAATAGCAGCAGGGAGTCTGTCTAGACAGCTGTTGGAGATGCCAGCCCAGCATGGCAGCCAGGATTGGAAGGGACCTTACAGTTACTGCTGGGACAGCATAGTACAAAACAAGCATTTGTCAATGCCGAATATTTGCTTGCTGATATTAGCATTGGGCGTGCAGGAGTTAGACAGATGCAGAATAGGAATGGCAGTGAAGTACTGAACTCACACCAACCCCACTTCCACCCTGCAGAGATGGACAGGCATTGGGGTGTGCCTTTGGGTGGTCGGCCATAACGCTCACGCCATATCACCTCACACTGTCCTGCAGACACCAAGAAGTACTGAGGTGTGCCTTGGGGTGTTCAGCTTGACATTCACCCCATCTCATAAGAACGTACGCTGAAATGGGTGCAGTATACGAGAATGGGGTGAACTCTGGGGCCAAAGAGACCAAGGCACACCTCGATGCCTGTCACTGGCTTCAAGGTGAGGGTGGGGGTGGGGGTGGAATGGCATAAGCATTACAGCTGGAAATCCAAAGGCACACCCTGATACCTGTCAGTCTGTACATGGTGGGATTTTCAATGTGGCCTTTTTGTGACTCCCCACCTCATGAAAGCATTTGGGACCTCTGTTCATGAACAGTGCCACTGTGATTTTGGTAAGTTGTCCCAAATATTGATTTCCCACAGTGAGCACACCATTCTGCGCCAGATGTACGAAAACACAGACTGGGCAAGATATAAAAAATGACAGCTGTACCATTCATATGGAGGTGTGAAGAGATGGCAATGTTGAAAATCTGAAGTGAAAATACTTTTAGTGTGTATATATACACTACTGATTCCAATATAAGGAGGTACATTATGTAAATGGAAAGTCTGTTAACATAAGAATGCAAAAGAAAGTGTTCTGTTCTGCCACTTACTTCGGCTGGGTTTTGGTAAAATGTGTATGGCAATGTTTCCTTTGGGTGTCTGCCTGCACATCTGAATATTTTTGCTGTCTGGGCATCCAATATCAGAATCTAGGGGGGTTTATGTGTTTCCTTAATTTCTTGGATGCTGTCCCTTTATTCAATTACCTATTTGGGGAGTGAGTAATGTTATTGATTGGCATCTGTTGTAGTTTTATTTATTTTGTTTTTTGTTAACTGGGTAGGTACACTAGACAGCATAGCTGCCTATTTTCAGATACGACCCAGGAGATTACAACAAAGGGTATGTAGACAATAGTAAATACAAGAAAACATCATGGGAACAAGTAGAAGTCAGACATAGTACACTATACAAAATTTTCAGCAATGACAGTACATTTGCAGGAGTCTATATGCAGTAACAAAACAGGACTATAAGTGCAAATAACTAACAGTCATAAGTCATACAACTAGTGAGTGAGTGCTAGAATAGAGGAAATAGCAAGATTTCCAGGCAGGTTTTGAAAGTAGTAGAGGTTGGAGCCAGTAGTAACATACCTGCTGTATTTTTCTGATTTGTGTGTGGGGTGGGGGCACCACTGGACTTGCTCCAAACACTGTGCTATTTTTGTAATATCACTTTACTCAGTGTAGAAACTGTACAACAAGCAATGAAAATATATATCTGTGTCACACAAACAGCATGTTTTTGAAACACCAGCTCTTCTGAGCAGAATACAGGTTTGCACTCAAATGGTCAAACCACACTTGGTATTTCATTTTGGACATGTATTTTTTTTCAGTTTGAGTATTGAATTTCACTGGACATGAAGAGGGTCAGCTTTCAATCTTTGACCCAGGGAGCTGCTCCAGTTCCTGCTGCATTGTCCTCAAAGTTATGGGAGGGCCATTTTTTAAAGACAGCTGACAAGTTTGAAACTGTTGCCTTTTTGGAGTCCTGCACGATTAGCTGATCATCAGCTGGTTTGACTAGAAATCATGCTTACAGTAAGTAAGTAAGTAAAATGTATTTCTTAAACGCCTTTCAAATACCAAAGCGCTGTACAATAAAACAAACAAACAATACAAACAAATAGTAACAGCCATAGGATTTTAAAAACCTTCAGAAAAAGCCTGATAAAACAAATATGCAAATAGCAGTATATGTGTATGTAGGGGGAGGCCCAAGGGTCAGCGTGCTGAAGAACAAGTATCAGTGGTCCAGGAATGCCCTAAAATGACTGCACAGCAATGAAGCATTTTTTCCCTAACATGCTATTGCTTTTACAGTGGTTTTAAATTAATGTATCCCTCCTTCAGCCTTGATGCACTTACTTCAAACACTGCCAGCATTAAGAAAACAGCACTTAGTTTTTCATTAATTTGTTTTCAATTAATACGTTTCTGATTCTGTGATTTTTTTTTCTTGTGCCTTTTGTGTTGGTTTGGGTGTGGCTAGGGCAATGGCTGGGGAGAGAATAGGCATTTACTAATACACATACTGTGTATATATATATATATATATATTAGAGGCAAAAAACTCAGTTTAATGCATCAGTTAGGGTTGTTCCACAGCGACAAAAGCGAGGAAATTCAATGTTAGGGTTGAAACCCCCTTTGCACCCTTCCAGCCCACCCCCCAAATGGAATCCGGGTGCGCATTGGGGTCTTCGGCACTAAGTGTCACCCCACCACATGTGGAAAGAAGCTGAGGAATAGGAGAATGGGATGACAGTTAGGGACCGATGACCCCAATGCACACCCTGATTCCAGTTGGGGTGGGTGGAGGGTGCAAAGGGTTTCAACCCTAACATCGAATTTCTTGCTTTTGTCGCCAGGAACAACCCTAACTGATGCATTAAATGGATTTTTTTTGCCTAATTTCCTTCTTTGAGAATGATAATGAGAAATAGTGAATGTAATGCAGCGGTGGGAGCGCGGGGGTGATGTCTTGTCGCATTGTAACATTGTGCCCACAAATGCAAATCATAATGCGCATGGTGACACAAAGCAAAACAGAAAGAGGAACAGTACTGTAGACAGAAATGTTAAAAACAACAAAAACGCAACCGTAAATGAAAACGCAAAGGGTAACGCACATGGTGGCATAAACGTGAACGGTAAGTGAAATGGGTATGGAACCACAAGCAAAAACGGTAATAGTAAGAGTACTGTAAGTGCACAGGCTGGTTTTCCCCAAAAGCTGTATAGAGAAAGACAGTGAGTAGAAAGAATGCATGCAAAATAATGACTCTCAGAACACAAAATTCAGTAGTTGTTGTAATAGTAAATTGTTTATATCTCAGTAACCGTACTACATAGAAAAAAAATTTTAAAGTCATATGTATTATCACTTTCCTGGCTAGTTTTATACGTAGCCCCCCATATGATTTTTTGACAAAAACTCCATATCTCACACCGTTTTCGAGATACGGGCCCTCAAAGACGCGGCGAACGCCGTAATGTTATCCTATGGGAAAAAAACAGAGGTTCAAACTGCCATAACTTTTGAACAGTTTAATATTTTTTCACAAAATCTTTGAAAGGTACATTGTGGACCCTGGCTGGATGTTTCCTGAAGATTTCGGGCCGGTCGTGCAAACCGTGCGACCTGTAGGCGCGACCGTAGAATTCCAGAAAAAGCGTAATGCACGCCGTGAGATCATGCTTATTAACCTACAGCCGTGTATCCAACCGGTACAAAACCTGGCAGATCCCAAGGCATATGGGTCTTGATCATGTATTCCAAATTTCAGGCAAATCCGTCAAGTTATTAAGGTGCAAAAGTTTGGGTTTAATATGTAAATGGCTCTAATCTCTAACTATGGTAGACATTAACAGTATAGCATAATATATATATATATATATATATATATTTATAATACATACTTTATTTCAAACCTGGAAGCCTGCCAGCATGAATTAAACAGGGCTTTGCTCACTTTGGTGGCAGCATCAGAATGCTGTAAAAAGACTGCAGAGCAATTAAGCCTTTTTTCTAAATATACTCCTTGTTTTTAGAATAGATATAAATAAACATGTTTCCATTCACTGACCTCATAAAAATAATGAATGAAGAAGCACTCTGATTACTGCAGCTGCACCACATAAATATGGTAAACGGACTGCTTGCAGCTACATTTTCTTTAATAAAATGATGGTCCCATTCATCCGTTATGCCTTCTCTCCCACCAATGACAGCATTACTTGAAAAATGCTTTGCTCACAGAAATGAAACATTGCCTTCATTCTCCCCCCAAGGAAATAATTAATGAAACAGCGCTTTGTCACTGCAGCTGGACTCATTGGAATGGTAAATGGATTCAAAAGCAAGTAAACAGTTTTTGTTGTTGATGTACAGTATTTTAATAAAAAGCTCATCTGCGTCTGTGTTTATACTGCACTCCTATTAATTAAATGGTGCATTGTTGCTTGCAAGGAAAGTTTCCTCTCCAGTAAAAGATATACTCTTCACCTTTGACTCACTGCAGCTGACCCAATAGGACACATTACAGAACTTCAACATATACATTTATGAATGAAGACAGAGGCTCCTTCAGGCATGTGTTGCTTGGTTACAGTGACATATACGTGAAAGACCACTCAGATTACACCTATGACATATAAAACCCAGGAGACAACATTTTATGAATGAAGCCAGAGGCTCCTTCAGCCACATGTTGCTTATTGAGGGAGTAATGGGCATGCAGATCATACTGTACTATACAGGCCCAAAATGTGAACGAACCATTCACATTTCAGGCCTGTGTAGTACAGAATGGTCTGCACGCCCATTGGTCCACACAGTGGACCAATAGTCATACAGACCCTACTGTACGCTGTCAGTCGGCGGGCAGACGGGCGGCTTGCGGGTGGGGTGCTGCCACCTGCCGCTGACTGAGGGGGTGCAGGGTGGCAGGGGACTCGGTGGGCGGGTGAGGAGGAGGGGCACCACTGGACCACCGAGGTGTCCTTTGTTCATTCCGCCTGTGATCGGGTGCTGGGGGGGTTCCACTGGACCACCAGGGTTATACGTCACCGTAGCCCGCGACTGGGCACTGGATAGTGGTCCACTGGAATACCAGGGATATTTAACTTATGCCCATGATTGAGGCAATGGATAGCAGTCCACTGAACCATCAGGGGCTATTTAACATATGCCCATGATCAGGCAATGGATAGCGGTCCACTGGACCACTAGGGATATATTTAATGTATGCCCGTGACTGGGCAATGGATAGCAGTCCACTGGACCACCAGGGCTTTCATTCACGTATGCCCGTGAATGGGCGAGGGGGGGGCACAACGCTCCCTGGGAAGGGATCATGTGGACTGTGTTCTGGGTGGGCGGGTGGCCTCCCACAGCAGGCGGCTACCATGTTGCACCTTGCAATACAGCAGCTCGCCTGTGGGTGGCCAGGATTTGTTCCTGGATTTACCAGGCACAACTTTGCACCCCCCTGAGCGGCGCAAGGGTGAGATGTGAAAAATGACAGCTGTACTGCTCATAAGAAGGTGTGGTAAAATGGCAATGTTGAAAATCTGGAATGAAAATATTGAAAATTTGCAAACTTAGTAGCGTGCATAGGAACAGCACAATGCATGCTCGTAAAACAGTCATTTTTGGGAATTTTTTCACCAAATTTTCAACATGGGTTTTGGGGGCCTACCTCATGAACTGTGACTGTCATTTCGTTACTCAGTTCCGAAAGGTGATTCTGCGCAGTGACAGCGAAATCACCTTTTGGGACAGAATAACAAAATCACAGTGACTGAGTTCATGAGGTGGGGCCCAAGAACCCTATGTTGAAAATCTGGTGAAAAATTCCAAATTGGCCGAGATATGCACCAAAGTTGAAAAAACTTTATGCCATTATACAGCTTACTGGCATTTTTTCAGTTTGCGGTCATCTTTGAAGAGTGTAGACGTGCTCCCGGTCCACCGAAGATTGTTGCGCTGGGCTCCAGAGGTAAGTATGAGGGGATGAGGGGAGGTGGGTGCACAGAGGGTGGGTGCGGGTTGGGGAAGGGGGGGCAAGACAGTCATCGAGGGACCTTTTTTTTCACAGATGTCTTTTTTGATGTTTGCTTGCATGCATGTGCAAGAAACATAGTGCCATCATCCAAGTTTTTGTAGGTGTGGCACCCTGTCTGCCAATTCAGTCAGTGTGTTTGCAGGCACGGCCACAGTTCACCAATGAATGCTGCAACTGTCTATGACAGCAGTTGAAAATGCAGTGGCATACAGTTGAAAGGGAGAGACAGCTTCAGTGAGCAGCGATAAGACAGTGTTGATTAGCATATTGCCAGCATTCCTGCTTGCATACCTCTCTGCTTTCCCTTCCTGGAACATAAATTGAGTTTGAAATGAACTACGGCTGACGAGGGTGCCAAATCCACCGTCGCCTTAGCGCCCCCCCCCAACACACTTCCAGGTGCCATGCTGGGAGCCCACCCCAGCATGGCAAACCTCTGTATGGCCGACGGGGGTGCCCAATCCCCTGTTGGCTCCACTGCCCCTCAAAAAACAAACGTTCCAGCTGCCACGCTCGGAGCCCATCCCAGCATGGCAAAAAGTCCCACGTCATTTTCCTAAAAGAGAAAAAGACCTAGAAACAAAAAACTGTCCCTTGTTGTTTGCCTTGCCTCTTTCCCCCACCCGCACCCATCTTCTGTGCCCCCTGCCTCCCCACACCCCCTCGTCCCCCCATACTTACCTCTGGAGTCTGGCATGATGATTTTTGGTGGACCGGGAACATGTCTGCACTCTTCAAAGCCGATCATGAACTAAGGAAATGCCAGTAAGCAGTATAATGGAATAAATAGGGTTTTTCAACTTTGATGCATATCTCAGGCATTTTTGAATTTTGGCACCAAATTTTCAACATGGGGTTTTTGGGACCCCTGCTCATGAATTCTGGCACTGTCATGGCATTAATCTGCCCCAAAAGGGGATTTTGCGGTCATTGCGCGGAACCACCTTTCAGGACTGATTTACGAAATGACAGTGTCACAGTTCATGAGTTAAGCCCCCAAAAACCCTATGTTCAAAATTTGGTGAAAAATTCCCAAAAATGACAAATTTCTGAACGTGCATTGCACAGTTCTTACGCATACTCGGAAGTTCGCAAATTTTTAATATTTTCACTCCAGATTCTCAACATTGCAATTTTTCTGCACCTCCTTATGAGCAGTACAGCTGTCATTTTTCACATCTTGCCCAAAATGTGTTTCTGTGCATGTAGCGCACAATGGCGCAGCCGGTGTGCGAAATCAATGTTCGGGACAGATTAAGAAAATCACTGCGACAGGGTTCATGAGCAGGGGTCTTAAAAGGGCTATGTTAAAAAGTGACAAAAGTCCATAAAATGACTGTGTTATGAGTGAGCATTGCGCAGTTTCCACGCACCTTCGTAAGTTCATGAATTTGTAATATTTTCAGTCCAGATTTTCACCACTGGCATTTTTCCACACTTCCTTATGAACAGTATAGCTGTCATTTTTTCACACCATGGCTGAAATGTGTTTTCGCTCTTCCAGCGCAGAAATGCGTGGTTGCTCTGGGAAATCACTGTTCAGGACAGATTCAGAAAATCAGAGTGACACTGTTCATGAGCGGAGGTCCCAAAATTCCTATGTTGACAATCTGCTGTAAAAAATCCCCAAACTAATTACATTATGGGTGCACATTGCACAGTTTCTACGCACGATCGTGACTTCACCAGTTTTTTTAATATTTTCACTGCAGATTTTCACATTGCCATTCTTTACACCTCCCCATGAACAGAACAGCTGTCATTTTTCACATCCTGTTCGAAATGTGTTTTTGCACCTGTGGTGCCAAATGGCGTAGTCACTGTGCAAAATCAGCTTTCGGCTAATGAACTGATATTGCCACTGTTCATGAGGTGGGGGGTCACAAAAAAAAAAAATGTTGAAAATTTGGAGTGAAAATACCAACGAACGCCTGAGGCGTTAGGGTTTCTGACCATAACGCCCCACCCTGTGGAGACTGACAGGCATCAGGGGTGTGACTTGGGTTTGTCGCCTGTAATGTTCATACCATTCCACCCCCACCCACACCCTGCAGCCCGTGAGAGGTATTGAGGTGTGCCTTGGACTCTTTGGCCCCAAAGTTCACCCCATTCTCCTATACAGCACTCATCTCACTGTATTTCCTGATGGAATGGGGTGAACATAAGGGCCAAAGACCCCAAGGCACACTGTGACACTTGTTGGTGTCTGCAGGCTATGGTATGGTGAAATGGCATGGCCATTACGCCTGATGACCCAAAGGCACACCCCAATGCCTGTTAGTATCTGCAGGGTGGTGGTGGGGTTGGCTTCAGTTCAGTACTTCATTGCCATTCTTATTATACAGCTCTGTAACTCCTACACTACCAATGCCAAAGCCAGCAAGCAAACATTCGGCATTGACAAATGTTTGTTTTTAACAGAAGACAACGCGGGACTTTTGCCACACTGGGGTTGGCTCCCAGCGTGGCACCTGGAAGTTTATTTTTTGGGGGGGTAGTGGAGCCAACAGGGGACTGGGCACTCCCGTTGGCCATACGGACGCTTGCCATGCTGGGGTGGGCCTCCCAGCGTGGCAACAGGAAGTCGTTTTTTCTGGGGATTCAGTGCAGCCATTGGAGGACTGAGCACCCCCATTGCCATTATGGACTTTGCCACGTTGGGGTGGGCTTCCAGCGTGGCATCTGGAAATCTGTTTTGGGGAGCAGCAGAGCTGACAGGGGATTGAGCACCGTCATCTGCCATATGGTGTGTGGATGGGGGGAGTGCATGAGCACGCTGGGGTGGGCTCCCAGCGTGCTATGTAGGTATTCAAGGTGGGGGGAAGATGAACTGTCTATGACAGTTCAGATGCAATGTGAAGACGTGCAGGCAACTTGCATACTGCTGACGGCAGTATGCAAAATTGCCTACACGTTACCATGCTGATTTCACTTTCAACTGTACGCCACTGCATCAGAACTGCTGTCATAGACAGCTCTGACATGCATTGGTGCGGTGAGACAGCCCCTACAAAAGGGAGCAGGGCATTGGAAGCTGAGTGGCACACCTACGAAAATTCATATGGTGGCACTATGTTTCTTGCACATGTGTGCAAGCAAACATAAAAATGTAATAGTTGATACTGAAAGTAGTTCTCAATAAACATAATTTGTTCTTGTATGTGTTTAGATATTACCTGTTTCTCACAGTTGCCCATTCAGCAACATTGTACGCTCTTTAAATGATATTATCTTGAGTCATGGCAGTACTCATTTATCATTCTCCAATAATGACAAAAGAAATGGACTATTTAACGGAGAAAGTAGCTGCACGTAATCAGCTTTTGAGAAAGGACTGTATTTTAAAACCAAACCATATCAGGCCTTTGCGCTGCAATCTTATGTACAGTCTAAGGCACATTATAGGTGCTATATCCTGCCTTCCCACCGCACAGGTGCAGAAGTTCTTTGTGCCACACAACCAGATATGCCTTTTTATTTGAAATGCTTATATTCTATTTCTGTGAGGTCCAATTTTGCTGATGCTTAGCAGGGCAGTCCCAAAGTTTGGGTTGCTGCTTCAAAGATGAGCTGCCCTACTCATACCCATGTTCCTTGGCAACCAGAGCTTTTTTTTTATACATTTTAATCCCTTGTCATTCATTTCAGTTTAGTCTATAGTGAGTAATGTGTGCTTTTATCTGTTCAGGCAGAGTTTTACACATGGGAATGTTTCTTCCCTGGCCCTGCTCTGTGTGTGTGTGTGTGTGTGTGTGTGTGTGTGTGTGTGTGTGTGTGTGTGTGTGTGATAGAGAGAGAGAGAGAGAGAGAGGAGAGATCAGCTGCTTGGTTTTCTCTACTGGTTTGAGAGAGGCTCGGTGTTTCGTTTCGGAGTGTCCGACAAAATAACTTTTAACAGCTTAACAGTTTAATTTGTGTAGCGATCACTTTTCACGTCTCTGCATGCTAAATAACAACTGGAAGGCATTGCATTCTTTTATGTCAGGGTTCTGAAATGGAGCAGCTGTCTGATTTATAACCATGTTAATTTCAAAGCCACTGTTTCCAGCAGTCGGGCTTTCATTTAAAGGGGCACTGTCAACCCCTTAGACAGCTAACTCAATTATTTTAAATACTTGAACATTTTATTACAGTTCATGGTATGAATAATAAGATTAATCAACAGTTTTAAATTCGTTTACCTGTGTATTGAAATGCCATGAGATTTTTTTTAAGATTATACATATTTCTTTTTTGTGATTCTGTCATAAAAAAAGATATTTTTTTTTCCTATGACATGGCACAAAAAAGATTTTTAATCTAAAAAAATAAAACATTTCAATGGCATTTCTCCAATTTGTTCACATACTTCATTCTGCACAGATGTCTTTTTTAGGTGCAATCTGCATTTTACTGCTGTGCTGCATGGCTGTGTCAGGGGTTAGGGATTCTGTAATGTTATCAGTAAGCTCACAGTGATATTACATTTCTATTTGGCATAGATTTTCCTGTTATGTCACTATGACAGTGGTTCTGTTATCTTTAAAATACGGATCTCAGTGCATGATTTGTATTTGAATGGTATTTCAATCAAGTACTCTACAGATTAACTTGCTCAGCAGTTGTAAACTTCTCAGTGTCTGCAGTTTTTTTCTGTTTTATTTTGGACTGTCTGTTTGTATCTCTCATATTTATTTAAATAAAAAAGTAATTAAATGCTGAAATGTTGTTCATGCCTCCAAGAAAGCCCCGAGAGCACTGTTTTAAATTTGTGCCTTCACTCCCTGACATTCTCTCTCTGTCACTCCCTGACACTCTCTCTCTCTCCCAAAAGTATTACCTATAAGTCGTGTTCTTTTTACAACAGCACAACACAGCTTCCTTTGACAGAGTTGGATAGAAAGAGATTTACAACATAGGTCTTTATCTCACAACACTGTCTCGTCTCTGTCCAGTATACTGCATTGCGAGAGGAGAGAAGGACGGGCTATTTCAAAGCTCACTGTCAACAGATCATATTGCAAGAAACAACAAGGAAAATGCAAGTGGATGTGGCATATAAAAATTCCCTTGGCAGAAGTAGTAGCCGGCTTATTTTATTTCATCCCCCACGTCACAGCATGTATATCTTGGAACTCATGCAGGCAGTCCAACAATTATAATATATATATATATATATTTCATTTCAAACTGAGATATGCATTATTATTCATTGCCCTTTACGCAATATAATTCAGACGGCATCACGGATAACGACAGGACTCAGACCTGATACCACAGGTACAGTTAAAAGAACATTTATTCAGCATAAAACATTTAAAAATGGTACAGCAGCATGTGCTCTGCAGGAGGAACGGTGCTGTACAATTTGAAATGTTTCATGCTAAATAAATGTTCTTTTAAGCACTCCCAATGTTCTTTTAAGCACTCTGCAGGAGGAGGATGCTGTAAAATTTGAAATGTTTTATGCTGAATACATGTTCTTTTAAGGATACCTATGGTATCAGGTCTGAGTCCTGCCAGTGATCCATGATGCTGGACTTTGTGTGCACTTTGAAGTCTCTCTTAAAGAGCAGGTATCCATCAAAAATGTTTTTTTTTATTTTTTTCCTTTCAGGGTTTTACCTTTGAATATGTGTTTCTAAGATCAGCTGCTGTTTCCTGACTGATATCCTCAGAAGTGCCATTCCTGCTTGAAAGAATCCCAATCATTTTTCAAAAATGTACTCCTTCATCAGTCGGAGAAACCGGGGCAGAGATGAGTCAAAAACAGTTTTATGGGCTGTGCCTGATGGCATCACATTACAGTGGCTATGGATCTGACATACAGAAACTGATTTTGTCAACTGTTAAGGCTCAAATTATTGCGAAAGATGTGCCATTATAGGCGGACTGAAATCTCACGCATCAGCTTATAAAGATGATCAATTCACTTAGCAAAATGCTCCCTGCTGTACTCCCATGAACACCACTCCAAATAGGACTATGACCCTGTGCCCTTTAGGATGAGATTTTTTTCTTTCAGTATGCACATCCACAAATTTATAAAAAAAAAGAAGAAAAAAAACACTCTTGGTATATGGCGCAGGGTCATAGTTCATTTTCAAGTGATTAACATAAGAATTCAGAACATTATGTTTTGATGAGTGAGTGAAACCTTGATAGCTGAAGCATGAGATTTCAATTGACTTATAAGGGCACGTCATTCTGCTAAATTTGGGGATGTGCATACAGAAAGAAAAAAATCTCGTCGTATAGGACGCAGGGTCAAAGTCCTGTTTAAAGGGGTGTTGATGGGAGTATAGCACCGAACGTTTCTATATGTCAGCTCCAGTTACAAATAAATTTGACAGGATAATCAATTGAATGCCAGAACACTAATCATTTAAAAATATGTCGGCACAAAAAAAAATAGTCATGTCTGTGGCAATGAATTGGAATTAAAAAAAAATACATTTACATCAGGCAAGCACTGTGATGGGTTTAACTTACTGCGCTGCAAAGTATTTTATTGCTGTACAGTTTATTACCTGAATGACAGCTCATGATGTAAGCATTGTGTCATCGAGACCATGTCAGATTTTAATCAGTGTCATTTCGGGTCTTGAACTGTGATCATTTTTTTTACAGGCAACTAATGTAGAGGACATTAAAAAATAAAAACATATCCACTGTGATGCCATCAGACACAGTCCATAAACTTAGCTTTTGGATAATCTGTCTACAATGACAGCGATCTGTGGCAAGTGCTAGTTGCACCTAAGCTTAATAGAAGGTAACATGAATTATTCAAACATGACAAAAAAAACTTAGCACATTATACAATTTAACTCACTTTATTGAATGAGAAATGCACAGTTCAGGGTTAAAATGGTAGTGTATTGTAGGCAAAAAAACAACTGGTCCTCAACCAAAGCAGGACGACACTGACAGGGACGGACTGCACGTATGCTCGCGCTATTGCACTGCTCCCACCATTGTTTGTTTAGACTCGGAAGGACACATCACCTTGACCCGAGCAGACCAAGCAGAGATGACGTCTAATCAACAGTGTGCAGCACAGCTCCTTCACAAAACTGTTTTTGATGTCATCTCAGGCCAGGTTTCTCTGACTGTTGACGGAGTACATTTTTGAAAATTGGTTGGGGTTCTAGACGCAAGACTTCCGTGCTCTTTCAGGCAGGAACGGCACTTCTGAGGTTGCCAGTCAGGAAACAGCAGCAGATCTTAAAAACACATCTTCAAAGGTACAATTGTGAAAAAAAAAAACATTTTAATGGATAACTGCTCTTTAAACCTTTCTGTACATCAGTTTTTGTTAAACTGGGTCGTTTTACACCGCAGATAAATACAGGTGCACTACCTGGCAGCATACCTCTCAACTGTCCCTGATTTTCAGGGATGTCCCCGATTTTGCCTCAGAAATTTCTTCTGTCCCTCCTAAAGTTGGCATTTCTGTCACTGAAGAGCAGGAATTGGAATCACAAAATAATGCCAGCCATTGGTGTTACAGGCTAGTTCTCATTAAGAAAATGCTGTTCACACTAAGAAGCATGTTGTACATAGCTTCTGGAGCTAATATTACTATTTTTCCATATGTGTCCCTGATTTTGGTCATTTGTCCCCGATAATTTTAAGCCTTGTCCCTGATTTGTGATGGGTGAGGTTGAGAGGTATGCCTGGCAGGACGGTGATATGGAATGTATTCATGCGTGAGGAAATGCTTCAACTTCCCATCAGGATTTAGTTTAGCCTTTCTATAAATGAAGCCAGATTCTTGTTTTGATCTACTGTGTGTGCTATTTCTGTGGCGTGGGTGTCTGTGTAAACTTAAAACATAACTGTATACATGACAGAGTTGCAGCTTGTATCGGTACTGTGAGCCATCTTCTATTAGCAATGTATAGTGTATGGTGGAACCTCGTTCTCCACCGAAATCCATCGTTGTCCAAACCTTGTAGTCACACACTAGTGACGTTCGCAGTGCAGCAGAAGGATTTTTTTCTACTGCACTGTAAACGTCACACACTGGCCCAGATATTCAAACTGCGCCATCCTGAGGTGCAAGCCCCTGCGCTGCTCAAAATAGTTGCGCAGGGGTGTGGCTGGGGTGACATTCAAAGGAGTTGCACTATTGAGCAACTCCTTTGAATATCACCCCCCAGCCACAGCCACTGCGCATGGCGCAGTGGAACTTGCGCCACCGCAAGTTGCCAGAGTTGAGCATTAAACTTGTGGTGAAGGCGCCAAGTACCATTCGCCATGCGCCAATTCCGATATTCAAAGGTGACATGCAAATGGGGCATAATTTATACAAGGGCGCAGGGGGCCATTTGCATCTATTTATAGCCCCATTTGCATGCCATTAGCATGTAGGTGCGCCGATCCCGAGGACTTGCGCCTAGCACGCCCTGCCAGGCAGCAGTCATCGAGGACCGACACCCTCGCAGCCCGATCAAGGGCAGTATCAGTGTATACATTCCCCCCACATACATCTCCTGAAGCCCGATCGTGGCATACAGTAACATGACCCCGCCACACATCTCCGGCCCGATCGTGCGTACAGTAACATGACCCCAGCCCACACATCTCCCGAAGGCCGATGGTACGTGTAATGTAACATGACCCCCAGCCCACATCTCCGAAGCCCGATGGCACACAGTAACATGCCCCCACACACATCTCCCAAAGCCCGATCGCGGGCAGAACATGTATCAACCCCCAGTGCCCGATCGCGGGCAGAATGTAAAAAGCCCCAACCCGAATATCTCCCTGGTGGTCCAGTGGACGTAATGCCCGATCGCGGGCAGAATGTCAAGTTACAACCCCCAAACATCTCCCTGGTGTCTAGTGTCCCCCACCCCACCCACGAAGCCCCTCCACCCCGCTCCCCAGCAGCGGCGGGCGGCAGCATCCCACCGCCTGCTGCCCCACCGCTCGCCGACTGACTGTCGTAGGATTGCATGCCCATTGGTGCAGAGCTACAGCCAATGGGCATGCAGCCCATACCAGTACATGACAGTCCAGATCTGTGAATGATCATTCACAAATCTGGACTGTCATGTACGGTATGGGCTGCATGCCCATTGGCTGTAGCTCTACACTAATGGGCTGCAGCCCTACCGACAGTCAGTCGGGCGGGGGGATGCTTGCCAACTACCGCTCTGGGGAGCGGGTGGAGGGGCTTCGTGGGTGGGGGGACACTAGACACCAGGGAGATGTTTGGGGGTTGTAACTGACATTCTGCCACGATCGGGTATTACGTCCACTGGACCACCAGGGAGATATTCGGGTTGGGGGCTTTTTACATTCTGCCCGCGATCGGGCACTGGGGGTTGATACACGCCTGCCCGCGATCGGGCTTTGGGAGATGTGTGGGGGGGGTCATGTTACTGTATGCCCGCGATCGGGCTTCGGGAGATGTGGATGGGGGTCATGTTACTGTATGCCCGCGATCGGGCTTTGGGAGATGTGTGGGTGGGGGTTGTTTTTATGTTCTGCCCGCGATCGGGCTGGTGGGGGGCACAGGGACCGAGTTGGGGCCAGCCAGGGTGGCAGCTGCTGTGTTGCGCCCTGCAATACAGCAGCTCACCTGTGGGTGGCCTCAACTTGAACTTTTTTTTGGCTCAAGGTTGTGCAGGCGCAGGTTGGCAGGTAGATGCACAACCCGACTGAATATCGGGTTGCGCAGTTTATGCATGGTTCCTCCTCCTGTTGAGCATGCATTCATTTGCATTGCGCTGTTGCGCAACCTGTTGTCAGTGGCATAACTGCCTCCCGCCGAATATCGCAGAATGGCGATTTTTGACTCTGCGTGACAAGAATCCCTGTTGCGCATGCATGGCTAACCTTTTGAATATCTGGGCCCCTGTGTTTCTACATGTTATTTGACAGTTAGTCCTCACTCCAGCAGAAAGGACACATAGCTTAAAGCAGCAATGTCTCATGCAGTACTAATGTTTAGTTAAAACGTTCAAAATGTAAAGTTCTGAAACAGTTAAAATGTCAGCGTGAATACGTTCAAAATGTAAAGTTCTTTTTTCCTTCTAGTAACCCAGGAAGAATGTTTGGAAGCAGAAACATGCTGTAGTGATTTTTTTTCTCAAAAAAGGATGTTCTACCATACACTATAAAGAAAAGTGCATGGGGAACAGTTGACAACAGGGCATCTTTCACCTTGTTGGCACTATGAGGACGGATTACCTCTGGAGCTGCGCTCTGGAGGTAATCCCTCCCATAGTGCCAATTCCATGAAAGAATAGCCCTGTTGTCAACTGTTCCCCATGCACTATCCTATATATTGTGGTTTCTGTCTTGAAATGTTGCAGTACAACATAGCTAGAAAGCAGCTCCGCTACAATCAGCGGTGGTGACCTGGGTAATTTGCATACTGCTGCTGTCAGCAGTATGCAAATTGTCTACACCTTACCACGCTGATTGTAACGGTCCTTCTCTTTCAACTGTATGCCTCTGCATTTGAACTGCTGTCACAGACAGCTAGGACATTCATTGGTGCAGTAGGACCGCGCCTGCAAAAAGGAGCAGGGAATTGGAAGCGGGGATGGCACACCTATGAAAACTCCTATGGTGGCACTATGTTTCTTGCACATGCCTGCAAGCAAACATATATAGGATAGTGCATGGGGAACAGTTGACAACAGGGCTATTCTTTCACCGAGTTGGCACTATGATGATGGATTACCTCGAGAGCGCAGCTCGAGAGGTAATCCCTCGTCATGGTGCCAACGAGGTGAAAGATGCCCTGTTGTCAACTGTTCCCCATGCACTTTTCTTTATAGTGTATGGTGGAACGTCGTTTTTGGGGAAAAAAATCACTACAGCATGTTTCCGCTTCAAAACATTTTTACTGGGTTACTAGAAGGAAAAAATAACTTTACATTTTGAACGTTTTCACGCTTGACATTTTAACTGTTTAAGAACTTTACATTTTGAATTAATGCTAAACATTAGTACTGCCGCTGACATTGCTGCTTTCCCTATGTGTCCTGTCTATGGAATGAGCCCTAACTGTCAAATACTGCTCGAGGACACAGTGTGTGACGTTCGCAGTGCAGTAGAAAAAATCATTCTGCTGCACTGCAAACGTCACTAGTGTGTGACTACAAGGTTTCGACAATGATGGATTTCAGTGGAGAATGACGTTCCACCATACACTATAAAAAGGCAGCACTCAGCCAGAAAGGAGGAGCTTTGAAAACAGAAGCAATGACTATGGCAACATCACTCCAGACAAGAGGCAGCATCTGAGGAGGCAGAGTTCAGAGACAGTGGGATTTATTTGAAATTATTCAAACCAGGATAACCCCATAAGATGCAGCATCTCATGTTTGTGGTGGTTCAAAGCAGGATAGCAACAGTCAACAGTTTAACATAGTCCAGCAGGAATAGTTATCTACAGGCTAAAATATACATAGGAAAGAGACCTGTAACAGTAAGTACATCCAAACAGTAATCAATGCAAGCTAACAAAGTGGGGTCACATTAAACAAAGAACATGAGCATCGTTAGCTGTAGCTGTAACTTGGCCATGGGGGATATTCTGTCAGCGGCCATAGTCGCCCACCAAAGCCAGTGGCAGGAGCCACGTTTCTTCGGTCGACGACAGATGCACAGGGAGAGGCTCCCATTGGAACCGAGGGGGACAGTCCATCAAGCGGTGAGCCAGCGGCAGGAGCCACACACCGCAGCCAGTGGCAGGAGCCACATGCAAGAGCCAGCCGCAGAGCGGCAACACAAAGGCTCCACATAGGAGCCAATCAAAGGATAGGGCATGTCATTTGAACATCATGACTGGGCTATAAAGGCAAGGGCCCAGCCACACCTGGATTGAGCCATGGGGGATATTCTGTTGGTGGCCATAGACGCCCAATAAAGCCAGCAGCAGGAGCTGTGTTTCTTTGGTCGACCACAGCCACACAGGAAGGGGCTCCCATTGGAGCTGAGGGGGATAGTTCATCGAGTGGTGAGCCAGCAGCAGGAACCGCACACCACAGCCAGCGGCAGGAGCCGCATGCAAGAGCCAACCACAGAGTGGCAACACAAAGGCTCCCCCATAGGAGCCAATCAAAAGAGAGAAAACATCGTTTGACCATTGTGGCTGGGCTATAAAGGCAAAGGCCTGGCCGCATCTGGATCGAGCTATAACTTGGCCATGGTGGATATTCCATCAGCGGCCATAGCCGTCCACTAAAGCCAATGGCAGGAGCCGCGTTTCTTCAGTTGACCACAGCCGCACAGGGAAAGGCTCCCATTGGAGCAGAGGGGGACAGATTATTGAGCAGCGAGCCAGCATCAGGAGCTGCACACCACAGCCAGTGTCAGAAGCCGCACACAAGAATCAACCACAGAGTGGCAATACAAAGGCTCCCCATAGGAGCCAATCAAAGGAGAAGATGCCTTCATTCGAACATCGCAGCTGGGCTATAAAGGCAAGGGCCCAGCCGCACCTGGATTAAGCTTGTATTTTCTCCTACTGACCCGCCCCATGCCACTTCCAATATTAAATAGTCTTGCTGGGCGCCTCCCAGCAGAGACTTACCAATCATGAGACAGATCTACACAAGGGGATGAACTAGAACCCCACCAACTGGAAGAAAAAGGGAAGATCAAAGGAGCCGGGAGACAACTCAGGAGCTGGACTGTGGGACATTTAAGATTTTTAGATAAGTTGCTGTTTTTGCAGTGTTACAACTAGCTACTAATTGCAGTGCTATTTAAATTAAGGTGATATTGAATCTTATTGAAACTGTTTCGCAGTATTTAAATTACAACTAAGCTACTAATTGCAGTTGCTATTTAGACAAAGGTGATATTGAATCTAACGGTCAGTACTGTTTAGATTAGGAATATAGTGCACTGTTTAGTTTAACATGTAGTTACTGTTTAGGGAGATTTGCAACTAAGTGTTGGTACTGTTTAGACTATTTGCATTTAAAATACAGTTAAGCAAAATGAAATTGTAGGGACTGTTTAGACTAGGTTGATAGTGCATTTAACATGTAGTAATGTTTTAGTTGAAGGAGTTATTGCAACTAAGTGTTGGTACTGTTTATACTAGGAATATACTGCATTTAAAATACAATTACAGTTAAGTCAGAAATTGTAGGGACTGTTTGGACTAGGAGGATAGTGCATTTGACATACAACTGCAATTAATGCACTAATTTGTACTGTTTAGATTAGGAAGGCACTACATTTAAAGTACAGTTGCAATTAAGCCAGCTGAAGGGGAGGGGGACTGTTTAGGAAGAATGTGCAGTCAACATATAATTGCAGTTAAACAAATTTAGAGGGTATAGTGTGGTTAAAGAACTGAATAATTTCAGAACTACAGGAGTACTCATAACCAGAACACTGGAAAGTAAATGGGGGGTTAGAGGACACAACACTGGACAGGGCAGCCAGGGAAGGATTGTAGGTTGCAACAATTGTGGCACGGCAGTCTTTATGGAGATAGTGGGGAAGACAGGGGGGTGCCCAGCGTGTAGGAACATAAGAGAACTAACACACATTTGTCAATGCCGAATGTTGTTTGCTTGTATGTGCTGTTTAGGTATTTGGAAGTGATAGTTCCATGCCTTCCTCCCAAGACATGCACTGTGTCTTTCCGTTCAGTATTCACAGAAGAGTGGAAGGGGCAAGGGCCACAGCAGTACAGCAGTTGCCAAGGGGGTAAAGAGGTGGACAATAGTCCATTCAAAGGCAAAAGAGTCCTGCAGGAGCTCACTAAATTGAAGGTGGACAAAGCGATGGAACCAGACGGCATACACCCAAGGATATTAAGAGAACTGTGATGGGAGATAGCAGTACCTCTGGCAGCCATGTTCACTGAGTCATTCAACATGAGTGAATTGGAGGAGGGCACATGTGGTCCCTCTACACAAGTCCGGCAGCAGGGAGGAGTCAGGGAACAATAGGCCGTTCAGCCTCACCTGAGTAATGCGGAAGATCATGGAGACATTGCTTAATGAAAGGATAGTGGGGCATCTAGAAGCCATTGGAGCCCAGGATCATAGACAACATGGATTCACAGTGGGGACATCATGTCAGACAAATCTGGTTGATTTCATTGACTGGGTGACAAAGGAAGTGAATCAGGGTGGGGCAGTGGACAATGCTTACCTGATTTCAGCAAAACCTTTGACACCATCCCACATAGGAGGCTGATAAACTAGTTGGGTAGGCTGGGCATGGGGGAAAGGGTGGTAAACTGGGTTAGAAACTGGCTGACAGACAGAAGGCAGAGAGTGGTGGTAAATGGGGTGCAGTCTAGGGAGAGGGGGTGACCAGTGGGGTGCTGCAGGGATCGGTCCTGGGTCCAGTCCTGTTCAATGTCTTCATTAGTAACATTGCAGAACGGCTGAAGAGAATTTTTCCACCAAATTTTCAACATAGCCATTGACCTCTGTTCATGAAC
This sequence comes from Neoceratodus forsteri, assembly GCA_016271365.2. Lineage (NCBI taxonomy): Eukaryota > Metazoa > Chordata > Ceratodontiformes > Ceratodontidae > Neoceratodus > Neoceratodus forsteri. Next base: position 430,686,613 of record CM028138.1, read on the forward strand.
AGTGTCACTGTGATTTTCTTAATCTGTCTCAAACATTGATTGCGCACACCGACTACGCCATTGTGCGCTACATTCATGGAAACACATTTTGGGTGACATGTGAAAAATGACAGCTGTACTGCTCATAAGGAGGTGTGGTAAAATGGTAATGTTGAAAATCTGGAGTGAAAATATTGGAAATTCGCAAACTTACGAGCATGCGTAGGAACAGCACAACACATGCTCATAAAACAGTCATTTTTGGGAATTTTTTCACCAATTTTTTAACATAGCCATTTTAACACTTCTGCTCATGAACAGTGTCACTGTGATTTTCTTAATGTGTCCCATACATTGAGTTCGCACACTGACTGAGCCATTGTGCTCTACATGCACGGAAACCCATTTTTGGTGAGATGTGAGAAATGACAGCTGTACTGCTCATAAGAAGGTGTGGTAAAATGGCAATGTTGAAAATCTGGAGTGAAAATATTGAAAATTCGCGAACTTACGAGCGTGCATAGGAACAGCGCAACGCATGCTCGTAAAACGGTCATTTTTGGGAATTTTTTCACCAAATTTTTAACATAGCTATTTTAATACCTCTGTTCATGAACAGTGTCACTGTGATTTTTCTTACTCTGTCCAGAACATTGATTTACATTTGATTGCGCTTGTTATGCCTTTACATCTGTGACACATTTTGAGCAAGATGAGAAATGACACGGCTTACTGCTCATAAGGAGGTGTGATAAAATGGCAATGTTGAAAATCTGGAGTGATCATATTGAAAATTCATGAACTTACGAGTGTGCGTAGGAACACCGCAACACATGCTCGTAAAACAGTCATTTTTGGGAATTGTTTCACCAAATTTTCAACATAGGGTTTTTGGGGGCCTACCTCATGAACTGTGACACTGTCATTTTGTAAATCCATCCTGAAAGGTGGTTCTGGGCAGTGACCATGAAATCACCTTCCGGGGCTGATTAACGCCATGACAGTAACAGAATTCATGAGGTGGGGTCCCAAAAACCCCATGTTGAAAATTTGGTGCCAAAATTCAAAATAATGCCCAAGATATGCAGTAAAGTTGAAAAGACCCTATTTATTCTATTATACAGCCTACCGGCATTTCCTCAGTTCGCGGTCGGCTTTGAAGAGTGCAGACGTGTTCCCGGTCCACCAAAGATCATCACGCCTAGCTCCAGAGGTAAGTATGGGGTGAGGTGGGGTTGTGGGAAGGCAGAGTGCACAGAGGTTGGGCGCAGGTGGGAGAGAGGGGTCAAGACAGCAGCGAGGGACGTTTTTTTCTTTCAGTTTTTTTTATTATTTGACTACATGGGACATTTGCCACGCTGGGGTGGGCTCACAGCGTGGCAGCTGGAAGGCTGTTGGGGCGTGGAGCTGACGGGGGATTGGGCACCCCGCCAGGCCTTTAGGAACTGCTGCCACGCTAGGTGGGCTCCCAGCCTGGCACCTGATAGTCTCTGGGGAAACAGTAGAGGCGACGGGGATTGGGCACCCCTGTCAGCCATACAGACTGCTGCCATGCTGGGATGGGCTCCCAGCGTGGCACCTGGAACTCTGTTGGGGGGGGGCGCAGCACAGCTGAAGGGGGATTGGGCACCCCCGTCGGCTATACTGTGTGTGCATGGTTGGGGCACGAGCACGCAGTATGCATGTGTGTGTGTGGGGGGAGCGCACATGAGCACAAGATCTTATCACTGCTCACTGAAGCGTAGCTCTCCCTTTCAACTGTACGGCCACTGCATTTTCAACTTCTGTCATGGACAGCTGCAGCGTTGATTGGAGAACTGCAGCTGTGCCTGCAAACACACTAACTGAATTGGAAGAGGGCTGCCACACCTCCGAAAACTCGGATGATGGCACTAGGTTTCTTGCACATGCGTGCAAGCAACATAAAAATGGAGATAGGATGCCTCACTAAAGCCTCACTAAAACTTTACAAGAAATGAAAGGGAGCAATACAGATGGGATGCGGGGGCAAGCTAGACATGGAGCAGACATACATAGACTAAAGAATATCAGCAATGGGGAGAGACAGGAAGAAGTCAGGTAAAGGCAAGGGATAAGTCAGCAGAATATGCAATACTTATATGAAAGGGGACAGAGGGGAGAGGTGGATGATGGTAGGAAAAGGGGTACATAAATAAGGAATTCAGGGCAGGAGCTGAAGAGCTCAGGAAATCCCCATCTTAGGAGTGACTACGTACAATAGATATGCAATACTGGCAGAGGGGACCCAAGGGAACAAAGACAAGGCAGAGAAGAAGTTGCAGCAGGATGCCAGAAAGGTAGTGGGTGAACAAAGTCAGAAGGTAGCTCTAGAGGGCCAGAAACCATATGTCTTGATGGAAGGAGGTAGGGAGGACAAAAACAAAGGACAGACAGGAATGGAGAAGAAGGAAAAAAGTAAACTGAGGGCAGACAATACAGGGGGCAAGAATCATGGGAGGAATGGTCCACACAGGAATCAGGTAGAAGAGGAAGGTGAAGGAACAAGTGGAGAAATAGTGGCTCAAGACACGGAGCAGCTGGAGATAAAGGATAATCATGATACGGGGGGGAGGGAAGAGAATATGGTCACTCTGGAAAGAATAGAATAATAGTCTATGGGGACTCGATAATAAGAGGTATACAATGGAAAAGAGATGAGGACACACATATGAGGACAACAGTGGTGTGCGCACCTGGGATAAAGGCAGGTAAAGCAACTCAAGGAATAAGGGAGCTAATAAGGGTGGCAGGGAAAAAAAACAGACTTGATATTGCACATTGGGATAAATGATTTAGCTGGAGAAGAGACTGAGGTGGTGCAGTGCAGATTTATGGACTTAGCTGCGGTATTTAGGCAATCTGTGAAATCATTAACCTTTTCTGAGATAATTCTGGTACAAAGGGTACGCACAGCTAGGAAGAAGAGGATATTGGAATTTAATGGTTGGCTGGGCCAATGGTGTAAGGAGGAGGGATACGATCTTATAGACATGTGGCGAGACACATGGTTGAATAAGAGACTCTATAGAGGGGACAGACTGCATCTGACGTGGGAGGGGAGAAAGAAAATCAAGGCTAAAATGGGGGAATACATGGCAAGGGAACTGGGTTTAAACTGCTAAGGGGGAGGAAGAACTGGGGAGGTCAGAGCACCCCACCACATCAGCGGAGACAAGGAAAAGGGAGCATGGATGGATATCAAATCTGAAAATAGGAGGGAAGTAGGCCAAATAGGACTAAATCCGAAAAACAGCAGGGGCACAACAGAGATAAAGTGGAGGGTGGTGGTGCTGAATGCGTGCAGTCTGGGGAACAAGATGACAGAACTGCAGGTGCCCTTAGCAGAGAGAAGGGCAGACATCGCCACCATTACAGAGACCTGGGCAACAGCACACCACGACTGGGACCTATCGATCCCAGGTTACAGGCTATACAGAAAGGACAAGGACAGGAGACGGGAAAAGGGGGTGGGGTGGTGGCATACATAAGGGATGGTATTGTGTGCGCAAGGGAGGAGGAGCTTGAGAAAGGGAGCACGTAGGTGCTGTGGCTCCAGCTCCAAATGAACAAAGGAAGGAAGATAAGGAGGGGGTGGTATACAGACCACCCAGTCAGGGAGAGGACAGGGACAGAGAGTTATGCATTCAGTTAACAAATGCAGCAGAGAGGGAGGAGATAGTAGTGGTAGGCGACTTTAACATGCTGAAAACTGAGTGGGGTGGACCAGTCACATCCTGCGCCAGAAGCCAAGCAATCCTGGATGCAATCCAGGATGGCTTTATGATGCAGTATGTGACCAGTCCCACCAGGGGGAAAGCAGTTCTGGACCTAGTGCTCTCCAATGGCAAACATGTGCAAGACATAGACATTGGGGATCCCGTGGGTGGAACTGACCACAACACAGTGTGGTTCAACCTGGACATGGTTTAGGGAAGACAACCACACAAAGCCAAGAGCGCTAGAGTTCAGGAAGGCTAACTTCAGAAGAATGAGGGAAATGATTAGAGAAGACCTAGGGAACTTAGAGGAAGGCTTGGGTGTTGAGGAAATATGGAATACAGTCAGAGGGGCCACACAGAAGGCTACAAACAGCTGCATATAGACGAGGGGAAAGAAGGCAGGAACTTGATCACCTAGCTGGTTTAGCAGGGAAGTGGCTAAGGTAGTAAAAGATAAAAGAGCTCCAAACAGGAAAAGTAGAAAGACAGTAAGGGTAGAGGTTGAGGAGGAGTACCAAAGGCTGGCTAAACTAGCAAAAAGGGAGGTAATACAGTCAAAAGCAAAAAAGGAGTGGCCTGGTGGCACTGAGGGTTGAGGCGCTGGACGCAAACCTCGCGCCAACGTCAGTGACCCGGGTTTGGGAGTGACCTCGGGCACCAGGGGTCAGCAGGGGAGGGAGAGGATTGAGCATCTGGTAGACAGATCTCCTCTCCCAGGGAGAAGGCTGTGGGGAAGTCTGGCACCCTGGTGACACTCGATGGAGATTGGGGGTACTACAGGGTGCAGACTTGCAAGATGGAGGCAAGTGTGGCAGATGCTGGCACGGTTGCCATGCGCCATGGCGTCATTGCATGCCATGCTCGGGGGGAACCTGGGAAGCAAAAAAATCTTCCCTTGGACTGCGGAGATGAAGAGGGTACCAGTGGTCCTGCCCACATCCCACCCGCCAGCTCCCTCACATCAGACTCCTCCTCCTCAGGTGCAACCCGGTGCTCAGGTAGGCCTTTGAGTTTATAATGTCACCATGGGTGGGCGAGTCTTCCCTCGGGGGTGGGTTGCTGGAAGACTGATCTGCCTGGGGTCGGGGGGGGAGTTCTGTCTAGTGGGGAGTTCAGGCAGGGCGTAAGAGGCATTGACCGAGAGTGCACCTCAGAAGGATGCCCAGTCCAGGGGTGCAACAAATACAGTTTAAAAAAAAAAAAGGCACTCCAGATAGCAGAAGGGATAAAGAAGGGAGATAAGGCCTTCTTTTGCTACATCAAAGAAAAAAGAGACAAAAAGGATGGCATAGTCAGGCTGAGGAAGGGGGAGAGCATAGTGGTGGAAAACAGGATGAAAGCAGAAGTATTAAATGAATACTTCTGCTCTGTTTTAATCAAAGAAAAAGGGAGCCCAATGTTGCACAATGGGGAGAGCAGGGAGGGGGCTGGCGAGAACCGTATAGGGGCCATAGGGATTGAACGGGTGAAGGAGGGGCTCATGAATGTGATGGTCAATAAATCCCCAGGGCCTGACGGATAACACCCCAGGATGCTAAAAGAGATGGTAGAGGAACTAGCAGGCCCACTGACAATACTGTTGAACAGATCTCTTGATATGTCGAGCCACTCCATAAAAGTGGCCCAAAGAGGCCCGGTAGCACTGAGAATTGAGGCGCTGGACAACACACCTCGTATCACGCCAGTGACCCAGGTTCGTGAATGGGCTCGGGGCCACAGGGGGTCAGAGGGGAGGAGGAGGATCGAGCATCCCAGTGGATGCTCTCCTTCTCCTGGGGTGGGTTTCTGGGGTGCTTTGAGCACCCGATGCACCTATGCCTGTGGAAGCATGAGCATCGGGGCACAGGTGGATCTCTGGAGTCGGGGAGGGGAGGACATTGTGGGCATTTGACAACGGCATGCATCAGCATGCTGTCTGTCTGGATGTCAGTCCTGCGTGCGGACACCCTCAGGAGAAGCAGGGACCAAGGGAAGAAAAGGTGAAAAAAACCCTCTCGGTCCAAGATGATGACTGATCCTAGCCCCGATCACCTACCCACGAACAGACCCCATTGTGCAGGTGCTCCAAAAAGAGGAGTAAGGTAGGGGGATAACAGAGTAAGCCTGGCACTCTGGGGGCAGACATCGTGGGAGGGATCCACAGGGACTGATCAGGTCTGAAGGAGTGGACTAAGAGGGTAGTAAGGTGGTATAAAAAGAAATTGAAGAAAAAAAAAGTGGCCCAAAGGAGGACCCTGGTAACTACAGACTGGTTAGCCTGACCTCGATTGTGTGTAAACTAATGGAGACAATACTGAAGGAGGGCCTGGTCAAGTTCTTAGAGGAAAATGGCCTGCAGGACAGTAAACAACATGGGTTTGTGACAGGCAGATATTGTCAAAAAACTTTATTGACTTCTTTGATTGGGTCACCCACACAGCTGACAAAAGACAGGCAGTAGATATCATATACCTGGACTTTAGCAAGGGCGTTGACTCTGTGCCGCACAGAAGGCTAATAACAAAGCTGAAGGACTTGGGGTGGAGGAGAGGTTAGTTAGATGGGTTGATAACTGGCTGAGTGGCAGGACACAGAGGGTAGTAGTGTGGAGGGAAGGGAGAGATGTCCAGTACAAGAGAAGTTACCAGTGGGGTTCCTCAAGGGCCAGTGTTGTTTTAACGTCTTTATTAGCAACATAGTGGAAGGCATTTGGGGGAAAAATGTGCATGTTCACAGATGACACCAAGCTTTGTGGGAGGGTGGACACCCAGGAGGGGATAAGAGAGATGAGGGAGGACCTAGCCAAGCTAGAGAGATGGTTGGGGGTATGGCAACTTGGGTTCAATGCCAGAAAGTGCAAGGTGATGCACATAGGGACAAAGAACCCGAGAACAGAGTACTACATTGGAAAAGTTCAGGTTACACCACTGGAGGAAGAAAAGGATCTTGGAGTGATCATTCCTGACTACCTGAAACACTCAACTCAATGCAAAAAGGCAGTAGCAAAGGCAAATAGGATGTTGGGGTGTGTTGCAAGGGAATTTAGCAGTAGGAAGTGTGAGGTTTATTCGCCACTCTACAGATCATTGGTGAGGCCTTAATTGGAACACGAAGTAAGATATTGGCATCCACACCTGAAGAAAGACATAAACATGCTGGAAAGGGCAACAAAAATGATAGAGGGTCAGCAGGATAGATCATATGCAGAGAGTTTGAGGGACCTGGGGATGTACACTCTGGAGGAGAGAAGGCAGAGAGGGGATATGATTGAGACATTCAAGTACTTGAGGGGAATTAACAGAGTGGACTGTGGGAGCCTATTCAATTTAAGGGCCAACTCCACCACCAGGTGACACAACCCAAATCTGATGGGAGGTAGATTCAAGAGGGATGTAAGGAAGCACTTTTTTACAGAAAGAGTGGTGAAAGCATGGAACGAGCTGCCACAGGAAGTAGTGCCTTCAAGAAAGCCTGGGACAAGCATAAAGGGGAATCCATGATGATCGATCAACAACATTTTTGTCAACCAATGTTAGAGCAACATCCTTATGCTGATCACATTTGTGGTCGGCATGAGGGAGTCACAGAAAAGACTGCTTTCTGCCAGACCAGTTGCACTGAGGGTTGAGGCACTGGATGCCACAACTTACTCCATGCCGGTGACCCAGGTTTGTTAGTGAACTCGGGATGCCGGGGATCGGACAGGGGGAGACAGGTTGGAGCATCCGACACCAGCTTGTCTTCTCCGGAGGGAGGGATGGAGTTCAACCCAGTGTGTGCTGACCCCTAGCAGAGGCTTGGGGCACGTTGGCATCTCCAAGGTCGGATTAGCCACAGGCAGAGGTCTGGGGACCAATCAAACTCTGGAGTGGCATTATTGAGGGGTGAAAGCTGCAGATGTTGGTGTTCGCACCTGACATCGGGGCACACAGCTTCCTCACACAAAAAGGGAAGGAAATACATGCCTGGTGAAGCCAGGAAGATGGAGTGCTGACCCACATCCTGATGTGCTGCCAAGCCACCACTGCCTTGGGGATCTGACGCAGTTCTAAGATTCAGGGTTCTGTCCCCTCTCTGACCCCACCCAGGGGGGCAAACCGAGGCAGGATGGAGGGATCTAGGCAGTAGGTGAGCTGGTGGCAGGGATGATGTTCATGGGTGACTCCAGATGCAGTGGCTTTTCTGGGGCAGTAGGAGGAAAAATCGAAATTCAAAAAAAAAAAAGATTGCTTTCTTCAGGGGATCCCCCCCCGACCCCCCGCACCCTCTGCTACTAAAATAACCAACACTGAGTCAGAGTGGTTTCGAGGAAGGGCAATACCTCAAAAGCAGTGGTGAGGTCCCACGCCGACACTACAGCGACCTGGCTCTGTTGCCGCTGTAGTGTCGGGCGATGTCGAATTGTCACAATAGAGGATGTATACCGCATAAAGGAATGTCAGGTGGCCTCATAAGGGGAAAGACAGGAAAAGTCAGGGGGGAAGGGGGGTCAGGGGCACAGAGGTAAACTTAAGACCAGAAACAATCCTTGTTGTTTCAAGCAGACCCAATAGACCAAGAGGTCTCCTTCTGCTGGTAATTCTCTTATGTTCTTATATTCTTCCTATGTTATGTAACAGGATTATGGCAGGGAGATGGAGATACTGGGCAAAAACAAATAGGGAGAGTTCTAAGGTGAATGGAAAGACTGGAAATTAATATTTGCAAGCTAGAAGCATTCCTTAGCTAGAGAGGTAGTTTGTTCCAGGTGTCTAGTGCTGCAAATGCAAAGGCCTTTCTACCAGCTTCACCCTTCATGCTAGGAAATGAGACAGCAAGTGCTGCTGTCGGACAGAGTGAGTAGGCACTTCTTGACTACGTAAGGTGGACTAGGGGATAATCAGGGGCTTTTCCTTCTGCACAGTTTTACAACAAAGAAAGCCAGTGGTAGCTGCCAGTGGTAGTCACACTTGCTTGAAGTACTTTTCCAGTTAACCTGGTCATACAGCAGACAGTAATGGGCAACCCGTCCACAGGGGAGGATGAACCTGCACAACTAGTACAAATGATCCAGGGGCAGCAACGTGGTTTTGTTTGTACAGTGGTATATGATGTCTCCATAGTCCGTGGAAACGAGCAGGAAGTAGGAGACTACCTGCTTTTTCGTGTCACCGCTGAGGCAGCATTTAGACTTGTAGAGGAAGCTGAGCTTATGTCCAGGGCCACTGGAAAATTGCGCCCGCAGTTCTTTTGCAGAATCCGCAATTTTCACCACTCTCCACCAAAACTGACGTATTCCACAACTTCCTGCAATTTTTGAGTTTTTATATTGAACTGTGTAAAAAGTATTAACATTTTTTAATAAAATACTCTCAATATATTGACAATGTTGCATGCAGACTTGGGTTTGGTCAAAACTATGCAGTGCAAGGCAGAGCAAGGGTTTTATGTGACACTGATTTCTTTTGAATCTTTGTCGTTTGGTTTCAAAATCCACTGGCCAAACATAAGTACACTTGTTTTGTGTTGAAGCAGTCTATCAGAAAACTTTTTGTTGATACACAGACTGAAACAAAAAGATGGGAGAAAAGGTGCAAATTATCCCATTCACTTAAATGGGGTGCTAACTCTGAAGCCTTTTTACGGCTACATGGGTGGAGCCCTACAGATGTTTTGCATGTAGAAAAGGGCCAACGTCATGTTTTCCATCCGTGGAACTGTTTTTCCTCCGCCTGACCCTCCCCCAAAAAGTAATCCACCTATGTTGTCCCTATGGACTGCAGCACTGCACTATATCACACTGGGCATTTTGTTTTTTTTTTATGGGCGTTTTTTTTTCCATTTCTGCATCCCTGCTATTTCTGTCCCCTCCCCTTAACAGCAGTCAGGTACAGCCCCAGCATTGCAGCAGCAGAGTTTATTAACTTCCTTAGACACGAAAGGGTGCAGAGCTCGCCCAGTGAGAAGGGTCAATACAGATCGGTGCTGCCACAGCTGCGTTGCATCGTCAATGTAAATAATCAAGAAAAAAAAATCAGTACAAAATGGCACAAAGGTCTGCTTTTCCTGTGACTTTAATCCAAGCAGCCGGTTAGAAACTCCTGCAGTGGTTCGGCAAGGACAAGCCAGCTCCTTGCCTTGGGGATCAAGTACCCACGGCTTCACTGATGCCTCTCCAGCCCAATTACTGGCTGTTTGCTAGTGCCAGTTGTAATCCCAAGGCTCCCAAAATAGTCAGCGATCACTTGCAGACAGAACACTATCACCCAGGCTTTGAAGCTCCTGGTATTTTTAACTAAACATACTAAATTCCCGGAAAAAAAATAATCAAATAACCCAGCCCACTGATTTCCGTAAAACCAGGGAGGGGCTTAGACATTTTGCCCCAAAAGATTCCCGGATTTCAGTTCCTTTGCAGAGCGAGCGTCTCTCTCTCTCTGCAAAATGTATAGTTGCAGCCTGAAGTGAATTCTCAGTGCCAACTTATCTCCCATAGACCCAGAGCATCTCTAAGAATGCTCTAACCTCTCTGTCCCTTAGTCACAGTTCAGCAAAATAAACTCCACACTGAAACAACAGTGCATGATGGTCTGACCAAAAGACCTGATCAGCCTTGACCCTGCTCATGTCTAGTCCTGATGAGAGGATCAGGTCCAATGTGTGAACCTGCTGAAGTAAAACAAGTGAATAAGTAAATACATTGTTCTCACTACTTTGTCTTTAAAATAAAACATTTAATTATAAAGAATTACTATGAGTTGTTATCCTTTTTTTAAAAAACAAAATCTGATATATACTGAAGATGAACACACCACAAAGATAGCTCTAAAATCATATACTAGTAAAAAGGCACATAAAGAAAACTCAATTTGCAGTGGGGCTATTAAAAAGGTAAATGCAACAGAATTCTCAGGTGCCTAAATTAGAAATCTTCAGCTCTTCATATTGATTAATTGTTTACTCAAAGCATCCCATTTCTCGGTGGCTTTCCATATAAATAGAACATTACAGATGCAAGTGTCTACTGTTCTGTCATTCCACTGTTCTAACCTCTTCTTTTATTGTTGTCTTCCCCCCCCCTTATTGCCGAGGTACCTTTGTAAACGAGTCTTTGACTCAAAGGTTGTAAAACTGATTCTCTACAATAAACAATAAATAAATAAATAAAAAAGTGCAACATGGGCAGAGGCAATAAAAGAACGAACAGCGATGTGGAAGTTGAAGGGGAAAATACACCACAAAAGCAGATTTGAAGATATTCTGGTATATGATTTACCATTTGATGACTTAACAGTATAGGTCAGGAACAGATTGTTTAAATTATTGAGTCCAAAATTCTTTCTTTTCATATCTACATGTTACAGGGTTATTCTTTTGGTATATCTGTATATATATATATATATATATATTTTTTTTTTGCATTTCATAGACTAATTAAATAAATTTTACAGAAAATGATATTGAGCTCCAGAAATAAACCTTAATTCAATTGGTTTCGGCAGAAGTTTGTAGATATTAAACTGAGGAGATTTAGTCATCAGATAATCCGATATCTTTTTATGGGACCAAAATAAGTCCCAGAATACACAGTATACAGTATATAGACCTTTGTACACACCGTTTCATAATTACTCATTACCTTTTCTCTCGTGCGTATCTGTCATGCACATGACAAAGGGCTACAAAATGTGTGGCTAAACCTATAACTAAAATATCTTGGTTGGGCCAGTAAAGGTCATCACACTATATACATTTCCACAAAAAGCAATAAATTAAATATAGAAAATCAAATCCACAATAACTGATTTAGATGAACTCTGACAGGTCAGTTAATTAATTTTAAAACATTGTCAGTAAAAGAAATATTATTAAACCTTCGAATAACTCAATACATTTTCACTATCCTGACATTGCAATGAATTGGAATCTAGTGTTGTGATGATTTTTTTTTTAAGAAAGTGCTTGGTGCTTTTATGAAAATTATTTGCATTACTGGGAGCAACTGCTGAGGAGTGGCTAATTTAATAGAGGTTCTTTCAGTAGGATTATCTCATGTTCTTATATACTTAAATAATTAAAATGTGTTTTCTGGGAAATGCACAGTATGCCTCAACGTGTGTCCAGGTGCAACCAAGGGATGGGACTTAACAAGGGGTAAAATGGTATTATAGTACAAAACAATATTAGTAATGTGGATTGCAATTAATGAAAAGAAAAAAAAATAACAGTAGCTAATCCATTTAAACATGGTGCAAATGTTTTGTGAGCCACATTAATCAAATACGATGAAAATTCAATACAACATTAGGGGAGAAAACACAACGCAGTACCATTGAGTTGATCAGCGAGGGGTAGTCGGCAGGAGAAAGTGCACAAATAGGGGTGTGATGATATTAAAGAACTACGATAAGGAGGGAAAAGCAGCCGGACAGGTGGAGGGGAGAAGGAGGTGGAGAAAACAGGTAGGGAACCAAACTATATGACGAGACGCAGAAACAGGAAAGGTTACAATGATCCCTGCCGCGGGACTTTAAAAGAGAGTGGAACGTATCATCCTACATATTTGGTGCTGGAATATATCTAGGAACTTTTCTGCCAGTGATTAAAGAGGATCTGCCACATACTGTAGGAGAAATTTAGAAAACACTGCTTAGACACAATTCAGCTTATATGCTAAATAGTTTCTGCATTTCCCACCTTTGCTCATTTATTTAATTATACATTTTCTTTATTGGCCTGCAAAAGCTAAGAACATTTAAATAAACCAGGAACTTTGTCCATTGGACTACATCTGCCACCCCAACTCTTAGTGAAAGTCATAATCCACTACTTGCAAAATGACCGTCTTTGCTCTAGAAATGATCATGGTTTCATAAGCAGAGGATGACTTCATTTAGGGAACAAGTGGCGGGAGAAAATCATTTCAGATTGTCAAACCAACCTACCTACCTACCTTCCTTCCTTCCTGCCTCCCTCCCTGTCTTAAACCCCTTCCCCCTCCCTGTTTTAACCCCCTGGGCATGGTGTGAAGCTGCATCATACTTGACAGTTGATGGGACTAGGTTGCCGTTGGGGTGCTGCAGCGGGCGATCGGGGCAGGATAATCGGGGTGTCATTCCTGGAGGCTGCGAGTCTGGGAACTTAACTTCCCTTTCCAATAAATGTCCCTGGTCATGAAGCAAGCGAGGATGTGAAATGCAAAATATGCAGGAAATGTAAGAAGAAATCTATAAACTTTATATACTTTTCTAAATCTATATCTATATCTATTACAGTATAAACATGTTTTAGGGTATTCCTTTAGCCATCTCAAACATAATGAATGATGAGTGTCTTTTTACATTGAGGATGTAAGAAAAAATTACTCACCTTAGTAATGTTGTTTCTTCTAATGGAGTCTTGCTATATTATGACTAATGCAGTTTGTCCCACCGTTAGAACTGCTCCGGAGGTGAAAGAGTTAACTTCCATGCAGAGCATGGAACTTAGAGCTGTGACTCAGTTAGAAAAAGCTCTGTCTGGGATATTTCAAACCGAAACTGTCAGATCTTTTACGAGCAAAACTCACTAAGGCTCTGTGTGGAAGCTGTAACCTACACTAGCCAACTGGCTACTAAATATTAACACATTTTCCTGGTCCCAACACCAAGACTCAAGTCAGGGACCAGAAAAGATAAGATAAAATAAAACACAACACCCAAACACCCCAAAAGAAGGGTGAAAACATAAAGGGGCATCAATAAGTGCCAACAGTGGACTGCCACCCCATACCCAAAGTAGAAGTTCTGAGAGGGCAGGCTGGAGGAGGTCATAATATAGAAGACTCCATTAGAAGAAACAACATTACTAAGGTGAGTAATTTTTCTTCAAACAACATGAAGTCTTGCTATATTATGACTAATGCAGACCACAGCAGTACCTCCATGGAGGAGGGACAGAACCTACTTAGGAATAGGCTCTGAAGCACGGTTGTGCCAAACTGAGCATCCCTCCTGGCCTGGATATCAGGGAGTAATGCTTGGTGAAAGTGTGTACTGTTTTCCAAGTAGCTGCTTGACATATCTCTAAGATAGGGATGTCTCTGGCAGCAGCTAGAGATGCAGCTGTACCTCTGGTAGAGTGAGCCCTCAGGCCTGAAGGGGGAACCTTACCCAGTTTTTGATAGCAAAATTGGATACAAGAGACAATCCACCTGGCAATGGATCTCTTAGCGGCAGGTTTCCCTTTCCCAACCTCACCATAAGTGAGAAATAGTTGGAGGGAGTCAAACCTGTGAACCTTGGTACGCTCTATGTAGTAACTTAGAGCCCTCTTAACATCTAAGCTGTGCAGCCTCCTCTCACCAGAGGAGGAATGGTCAGTGAAGAACACTGGAAGTGAAATAGATTGGTTAAGGTGGAAATCTGAAACCACCTTAGGCAAAAACTTCCTGTTAGTCCTGAGGACTACCTTATCCCTGTGAAAGGAAATAAAGTCAGTCTCCACTGATAAAGCCTATAACTCACTTATGCGCCTGGCAGAAGTGATGGCTACTAGAAATACAGTTTTCCAAGTCAAGTACTTAAGCTCTGCCGAAGACAGAGGTTCAAAGGGGGGTTGCATCAGCTGAGCAATGCAAACATTAAGATCCCAGGCAGGGCAGGGTCCCTGAATGGTGGATTGGTAAAAGCAATCTCAAAAAACTTGGAAAATACAGGGTGAGCAGAAAGAGAAGAGGCTCCCTGCTGAAATAAAAGCAGAGACAACTGCCAAATGCACTTTCAGGGTAGCTGGTCTCAGTCCCAAAGAATTAAGATGGACCATATAGTCCAAAACAGTGGCAAATCAGCAGATTCGGGAAATATGCTTCCCAGAACACCATATGGAAAATCTTTTCCACTTGGAGTTATAGGTAGCCCTGGTGGAAGGCTTCCTAGAAGCTTTCAAGATTTCGAGAACACCCTGAGAAAGTTGTAGATCAGCAACCCTAACTGCTCAAGAGCCAGGCCTTGAGGTTGAGGGATTTGAGATTCGGATACCAGACTCTCCCTGGGCACAGGTTAACAGGATTGTGGTTCCTGGGAGACACAGGGGAAGATGGACTGCTAAGGACAGAAGGAGTGAGTACCAGGGCTGTCTGGCCCAGTCTGGAGCAATCAGGATCATCTTGCAGGGCTGAGATCTGATTTTGACTAGCACCTTGAACAGGAGAGAGGAAGGGGGAGATATAGAGAAACTTCCCTCCCCAATCGAGGAGAAAGGCATCCAGGGGGACTGAGCCCAACACTGGGGGCCTGCAACAAAAAAGTGGAAGTTGATGATTGTCTGGGGCTGCAAAAAGATCTATCTGAGGGGTGCCCCATCTGGCAAAAACTATCCCCAGTACTAGGGGATCCAGTGACCATTCGTGATGGTTCTGGGAAATCCTTGTGAGAGCATCTGCCAGGACATTGTCCTTGCCTGGGAGGTGAACTGCTATGAGGGAAGTGTTCAGGGAATAAGCCAGAGACCACAACTTCATCGCCTCGGTGCACAAGGCTGAAGACCGAGTGCCCCCTTGTTTGTTGATGTACCACATTGTAGTGGTGTTGTCTGTTCTGACCTGCACCACCTTGTTCTGAACAGATGCAGAAAAAACCTGAAGTGCTAGAAAACAGCTCTGAGTTCCAACAGATTGATGTGGAGCAGAGATTCCTGAGGGACCACAACCCCTGGGTGGAGAGGTCGCCCATGTGAGCTCCCCATCCCAAGAGGGACGCATCTGTAGTAAGGGTCAAGGAGTGAGATAGAGGATGAAGGCACCCTTGTCTCAGATTGCTCTGATCCTGCCACCACTGAAGGGCCTGGATCAGGGTCGAGTCACTGGGATTAACTTGGAGGGAATCTCTTCTTTGAGACCAGAAAGCTCTCAAATGGAACTGAATGTCCCTCATCTGAAATCTTGCTCCTTGCACTACGGCTGTGGAAACAGCCATGTGTCCTAGGAGCTGTAGGAAATGCCTTGCTGGTCGAGAGACCTGCAGAGTGAAGGACGAGGCCAGGGCCACCAGGGTCCTTACCCTTCTAGGGAAGGAAGGCTCTGGCCTGCTTTGTGTCAGTTCTGCACCTATAAAGGTGAGTACCTGGACAGGTTCCAGAACTGACTTTGGAAGATTGAGAAGAAAGCCCAGAGAGGTAAGCAGCTGCTGGGTAACTTGCAGGTGCGATTTGACCTGGTCTGGAGACTGAACCACAATGAGCCAGTCGTCCAGGTAGGGAAAGATGGCAATCTTTTGCCTTCTTAAATGAGCAACTGCTACTGCCAGACATTTTGTGAATACCCTTGGGGCAGAGGTAAGGCCGAAGGGCATTGCTCTGAACTAATAATGGCCTGAGGGCAGTTCGAATCTGAGGTACTTTCGGTGGGAGGTTCTGATAAGAACATGGAAGTAGGCATCCTTGAGGTCCAGGGAAGCTAGCCAGTCCTCTGGCCTTAGGGAGGGTAAAATCATTCCCAGAGTCACCATTTTGAATTTTGGTTTTAAAAGGTGCTTGTTCAGATATCTTAGGTCCAGGATGGGCCGTCACTCTCCTGTCTTTTTTGGGGTAAGGAAGTACCTGGAGTACAGACCCTTGCCCTGGTGTAGGGGAGAAACCCTTTCTACAGCTCTGAGAGCCAGGAGGGTTGAGACTTCTGTTTCAAGGCAAGAGTCTCTAGAGGGTTTGCAGGGAAAAGATCTGATTCTCATCTTTGGAAATTTTTGAAGCTGAGAACCAGACCCTGGCTTACTACTTCCAGGACCCACTTGTCTGATGTTAAAGACTCCCAGTCCTGGACGAAGTAAGCCAGCCGCCCCTGAGGTAATGGAGAACTGCCCTGGGCATCCCATCAGGGTGCCTGTTTGAGGGCTTTAGGCTGAGGGGTGGGAGCAGGCCTGCTTGTACCCCGTCTGCCTCTCCCTCTGAAGAACCCCCTCTGAACATAAGCTGAAGAGGAGGCCTGGGTCTGGAAACAGGGGAGGTACCCAAAGACTGGAGGACAGCAGATGTAGTCCCCTTATACAAAAGTGGGAACAAAGAGGAAGCAGGGAACTACAGACCAGTCAGCCTCACCTCGGTAGTGGGAAGATCATGGAAGCACTACTGAAGGAGAGATTGGTGGAACATCTGGTTATCAATGGACTACAGGACCCAAGGCAGCATGGTTTCACCAGGGGGAGGTCATGTCAGACCAACCTCGTTGAATTTTTTGACTGGGTGACTAGGGAGGTGGATCAGGGGAGGGCAGTGGACATGGCCTATCTGGACTTCAGCAAGGCCTTTGACACTGTGCCACATAGAAGACTATTACACAAACTGGGAATATGGGTGTGGGCAGGACAGTAGCGTGGTGGGTAGGTAACTGGCTGGGTGGCAGGACACAGAGGGTGGTGGTAAATGGCTGTCACTCCACAGAGAAGAGTGACCAGTGGGGTACCACAGGGATCAGTGCTGGGACGGTCCTATTCAACATCTTCATCAGTGACATTACTTGAGGATCTAGAAGGCAGAATTTCACTGTTCGCTGATGACACAAAGCTCTGTAACAGAGTAGACACACCAGAGGGTGTACAGAATGAGAACGACCTGCAGAAACTTGAAGAATGGTCAGGGGTTTGGCAGTTGAAATTCAATGCAAAGAAGTGCAAGATAATGCATATGGGGCACAAAACCCTGGCACAATATATCAGTTGGGGGTGAGGATATAGCATGCACCAAGCAGGAAAGGGATCTTGGGGTTGTCATCTCTGATGACCTCAAGGTAAGGAAACAGTGTGACAAGGCAGCAGGTAAAGCAAATAGGATGCTGGGATGTATAGGCAGGGCATCACCAGCAGGAAAAGGGAGGTCATAATTCGCTATACAAGACACTAGTGAGGCCCACCTGGAGTACAGTGTACAGTTCTGGAGACCATACATCGTAAGGACATAGACAGGGTAGAGAAGGTTCAGAGGAGGGCAACAAAGATGGTGCATGGATTGCATCACAAGTCCTATGAAGACAGGTTGAAGGAACTGAACATGTACTCCCTGGAGGAGAGGAGGAGAGAAAGGATATGATAGAGACATACAAGTATCTTACAGGGAGGAACAGGGTGCAGGAAAACACTATTTTTAAGCGAAAAAGATGTTCCAGGACTAGAGGGCATGGGATGAAGTTGGAGGGAGGACGATTCAGAGGAAACATGAGAAAGAATTTCTTCACAGAACAGGTGGTGGACAAGTGGAACACCCTGCCAGAGGAAGTGGTGGGGGCTGAAACAATCACGGGATTTAAGAATGCATGGGATAGACATAAAGGAATTCTAGAGGTCAGGGGTAAGGGGCAACAGACTTCTAGGAAAACAAACTGAACTTACAAGCTCAAATGGGCAGACTGGGTGGGCCATAGGCCCTTATCTGCCGACACTGTCTATGTATCTATGTATCTATGGTACAAAGGCCTGTGAAAAGGCCTGCCTCTACCCCTGGGGGGCTGCCTCTGAGGAGTGGCTTGCCGTTCCTTGGCTTGTGCACTCCTATAAGTGGTTCTATATTCATCCATTTTCTTCATATAATTCTCTGTCTGCTCCCCAAACAGAGAATTTCCCACCACAGGAAAATTCATAGCCTTAAACTGGGTATCCTGTGACAAAGTAGTACACCTGAGCCAAGCCAATCTACGAAAAGCCACAGATGTAGCCATGACTCTACAGGATACATCATTAGAATCCACTGCAGCATGGAATTGCACCTTAGGTGCCTCAACACCATCAGCAGCCACCTGCTCCAGCTCCTTGGCAAGCTGGCCAGGGGCCTGTTTGGCTAAAACCATGACAGTATCCCATCTAGATTTTTGGTATTTCGCAACATAAGCAATATAGTTAAGCATGTCTGAGTCCCAAGGACGCTGCAGTTATTGTTTTTAGCCATGGCATCAATCTTCCTGGAGTCCTTGTCAGGAGGATGTGAAGCCAGGGAATATTAGCTTTATCACAGGCTGTAGCCTGAACTACCCCATGGCTGCATTGCTGTGAAAGAAATTCTGTATCAGGACCTGACAAAGTGTACCTCCTGTCCATCTTTTATCTACAGGAGGCACAGAATTAGGAGCTTTTAAAATTTTTATTGTTTGTTTCCTAAAAGATTTATGTAAAGGAATAGACAATCTCCTGGACTCTAGGATATCCATCATCTCTACAAAGTCAGGCTCCTCTTGCTCATCCACAGCCTCCTCCAAAGGAAGCTGGAGGGTTTCAGCAACTTTTTTATAAAACAGAAAATGAGAAGGGGACTCAGCAAGCCTAGGGGGAGATTCTCCTAAAGGTCTGTCTGGGGAGATGTCCGGTTCAATGGGCACATCCAGACTTTCAAAGTCACATTCACACTGTTCATAATCATCCTCCCCTTCCCCTGGTTCATAAAACTCCTCTATATCATATTCTTGAACCGGTGGAACCGACCTTTTGCCAGATATTGGCGGTTCGGACGGAACCGGGGAAAGTGACTGAACAATTTGTATTGCCCTGGCTATCTCTGCAGCAGTTGGAGAAGGAATTTTTGACTCCACACCTGCTGACTTTCTAGTTCTCTTTGCTGGAACTGGCTCCTCAGAGTCAGCTTTACGTTTGCCGAGAAGTCTGGCCCTGGTCAGAGGCACTCCCTCCGGTTCGGTTGGCACGAACCGGGCTAATCATCCGGTCAGCGGACTTTTAGCCTCTCGTTCCTGAGCCTACCAACTCTCTTATCTAGGATAGCTGCAGGAAATTCTTGCAAATCTGGCAGTCTGCATTGAGGTGGTCAAACCCCAGACAATAAACACATGTGGTGTGTGTGGGTCAGCCTTGGCAAAGGCTTCCCTACAGACACTACAGTGTTGAAACCCAGTGGGCCCGGTTTTTCTTTTGTGTTTCTCAGACATAATGCCAGCCTAACCAAAAACTTGCCCTTTTTTCGCCAGTGCCAAGCAAGACACCCTTATCGGTTCCCAACCGTGTCACGGGTCGTGGAAAAAACCATAATGAAATCCAGTTTTTTTAGAACCAATAAGAACTGGGAACCGCACTCTAAAAAGCCTTAAAATGCTTCAGGATGAAGTTTAAACACAATCTGATCGGTTCAAACCGAACCGATAAACATTTACAAGTTCCACACAGAAAACCTATCTATTACTTACAATACCATAGACAGAGCTTGAACCGATCGGCTTGCGGTTAAAATAATGATAATCGCGGTTGAATTTAACTGAGAAAAAACTCTTTAAACCGAGAAAATGAACCGAGCAGCAGGAGGAATCTCCGGAGCGACTGTTCAGTGAGGCGGAGTAAAGAATCTGACAGTTTCGGTTTGAAATATCCCAGACAGAGCTTTTCTAACCGAGCTCGCGCTCTAAGTTCCATGCTCTGCATGGAAGTTAACTCTTTCACCTCCAGAGCAGTTCTAATGGTGGGACAAACTGCATTAGTCATAATATAGCAAGACTTCATGTTGTTTGAAATATTTTTAGGATTTTTGTCTAACACATTTGGTGGAAATGTGTATTTTAACTGTTTCACTGAGCACTTCATATATTTTTATTATGTACTTTGTAATGACGTCAGATTAATGGCAGATGGCTGCAACGAGAAGCACCACAACCAAAGAACTATAAATAGTTGAATTTGCTTCATGTGAACCTGTGACAAAGCCCTGAGGGGCAGGTGGAATGTTGTGTCAGTGTCATTTCTTCCGCCTTACTAGCATTCTTCCCACCATCTACTGTTCTACTCGCTTTATCTTGTTGTTTTGCACAACTGATTTGCACAAGGAAAATTAAAGGGGAGGACTGCATAGAAGTATTTAATTAGTGCAAGTCTTTGTACTGGGATGTGCAGGTGTATATTCCATTACAGGTGGTGAGTGCTGACTTTTTCCTCACTGATATTTTACAGTATTCCTATAGCTGATAAACCATCTAAAATACATATGAGTTTTCTGAAGAGTTTCCTGTTTGCTTCTTCCACGAGTTACAGCCCCATGTTACTTTGAAACTGTTGTATCTATATTTTTTTAGTTTATTTTAAATTGCTTTTGATGCCCTGTCCTGTATGATGTCACCACACATGCACATTTTAATTCTACCCTTTGAATACAGTCATCCATTCTTTTTCATCTGTATTCTTAGCTATATTGGGACACCCATTGTTTTACACTGCTTTTTTACGGCTGCATGGGAGGAGCCCTGCAGACGTTTTGCATGTAGAAAAGGGCTGATGACATGTTTGCCATCCGTGGAACTGTTTTTCCTCCGCCTGACCCTCCCCCAAGAAGCAATCCGCCCACACTGTCCCTATGGACTGTAGCACTGCACTATATCACAGTGGGCATTTTATTTTTATGGGCGTTTTTTTTTCCATTTCTGCATTCCTTGCCATTTCTGTCCCCTCCCCTTAACAGCAGTCAGGTACAGTCCTGGCACTGCAGCAGCAGCAGCAGCAGCAGAGTTTATTAACTTCCTTAGACAGGAAAGGGTGCAGAGCTCTCCCTGTGAGAAGGGTCAATACAGATCGGTGCTGCCACAGCTGCATTGCGTCGTCAATGTAAATAATTGAAAAACAAAAAAAATCAGAACAAAATGGCACAAAGGTCTGCTTTTCCTGCGACTTTAATCCAAGCAGCCGTTTAGAAATCCCTGCAGTGGTTCGGCAAGGACAAGCCAGCTCCTTACCTCGGGGATCAAGTACCCACGGCTTCGTTGATGCCTCTCCAGCCCGATTACTGGCTGTTTGCTACTGCTAGTTGTAATCCCGAGGCTCCCAAAATAGTCAGCGATTGCTTGCAGACAGAACACTATCACCCAGGCTTTGAAGCTCCTGGTATTATTAGCTAAAATACTAGACCCCGGAAAAAAAATCAAATAACCCAGCCCACTGATTTCCATAAAACCAGGGAGGGGCTGAGACATTTCATGCCAAAAGATTCCCGGACATTCAGTTCCTTTGCAGAGTGAGCGTCTCTCTCTGCAAAATGCATAGTTGCAGCCTGAAGAGGCGCTAGGTGCATCAGCAGGGGTGAGGGCTGGCTGAGGGAGAGGGTAGTACAGATCGCCACGGCATCCCATTGGAACAATACCGTACATGGTGATACTTTGCATAAGGGAGGGAGCAACGCCATTTGGGCGAGTGCAAGGGCCAGCTTGTCACACCACGCTACAGACATTGCACCAGCAGTGACGTGATTTATTGCAAAGCCAGTTTATCTTCGCTTTGGGAAGATAGCTTGTTTCGTGCATTGGTATCGCAAACTTGCATGCAAATAATTGCAATAAGTACCTGTAAATTCATGTAACTGCATAAGTAACGGTAGCTAGCTTTGCATTCAAATAAACCGGGTCCAATATACAGTGCAGAAAAAAAGCCTGTTATGTAATGCAAAAAGCACCCCCTTGTGAGTTGTGGAGTGAGAATGGACCAAATTCAGATTCAAATTGAGCTCCCTGTGCAGGGAAGCTGACTTGTAGTCGCCAAATTTTATTAACGTCTCTGTCATAACATATTGAAATAGACACAAGGTTCAGTTATGTTTCTAACGTTGAACTTTTTTATTGGAATTCTTTTTTTTTTTCAACACACAACAAACAAATACGTACATCAAATAACATATAATTTAACAACCATATCCATTAGGAAGATTCATATATAAATTATTCACAGAAATCATTAAGGATTATGCCTTTAAATTTGTCTTCTTCAGTTTACAAGAGCACACTTCCCGCTGAGGAATCTTACAGATACTTATCACACTATAATTTTTTGGAATAAAAGCACTATTTATTGGGTTTACATCCTGCTTTTTTAAGCTTCAAAATTGTAAACGTGGTTCAGACCCGCACTTTGGAAAATAGCATGTATTTCGTTCAGTGTCGGCTCGCAGTGAAAGGACCTTAGATCGATGTTAGTACAGCAACTTGCAGAAACATTATATTCCCCCGTAGTACTGTGTTTGTTTTTGATAGCGGCATATTACTGTGAATATTATCCAGATGTATTACAGGGTCCAACTCTGAGACATGAACAAGTTCAGACATGTTTGGGGAGGACAGTAAGCTACAGCTATGACCCATAAAGGAAGAAATAGTGGGGGTAAGGGATGATGGATCTACCGTGGTGGAGCAAAATATGTATAGTACTGTGGCTCTACTGCAAATCAGTTCCCTAGGGGGAGGGGTGCTGGTATTGCATTTTTACGGCTGTGTGGGCAGAGCCCTGCAGACGTTTTGCATGTAGAAAAGGGTTGACATCATGTTTTCCGTCCGTGGAACTGTTCTTCCTCCACCTGACCCTCCCCTAAGAAGCAATCCGCCCATGTTGTCCCTATGGACTGCAGCACTGCACTATATCACTGTGGGCAGGTTTTTAATTTTTTTTTATTTTTATGGACTTTTTTTTTTTTTTTCATTTCTGCATCCCTGTTATTTCTGTCCCTTCCCCTTAACAGCAGTCAGGTACAGCCCCGGTACTGCAGCAGCAGAGTTTATTAACTTCCTTAGGCAGGAAATCTGCTCACCCCATACAGTTTGCATGTGTTGGGGGGTGTCACGTGTATGAGGCTTGGAGCCTTTCGGCTTTTGCTATAGCCGCATTGCAAAGGACGACCCAGGACTGCCTGCTCCCGCTGCACGTTAGCACACGCACCGGTCACAGCCGCTGCTTCCAGCAGGCACGCATGAGTGCGCGCGGGACAGACTGAGCACAGATCTCATTACTGTATTCCGAATTTCATGGCCGGGGATTTTCTCCATCTGGCTAGCCGTTCACCCACTCGCAGTGTCTGCGCCAAAGCGAGGCTCCGCCCCTCCCTCTGTTGCCGTTGCTAGGCTCATCTCCATGGACTCTTGCTGTGGTTAGTGTCCCTCGGTTCACGCGGATTTGGGTTTTTTTGTCACCAGTGATAACTTCTTGTGGGGGAAAATTGTAAATGTGCTACCAACGTGTTTGGTAGAAGATACATGGGGGACACATCAGGAGATAGTTTAGTTGTGACCCACCCCCACAATGTACTGGCGACCCCCACCCAAATAAATAATTCAGAGCAACATGGCCTACAAGACAATGTCTCACTGGGATCTCGTATGACCAGCACTTATGCAGTAAGTGAATCTGATTGCCTGCTAAGCCTGCTCAGGGAAAAGAAACTAGGCAAAAAGATTTTGGTGGTCTTGTCTTTTGCCATACTGCTAATACAGGAGGGCTGTTTTCACTTTGGATTGGCATCTACCTCATCTTTTAGTGCAAATAAATATCTGAATCCAGCTTGACAGAGACAAATAGGATGCACAAAAAGTGATGAGTAATTAAGTGCTTCTCAGATAGGTAAAACTAGTCTGCCCATTTTCTTCACCAACTTCATTATGCAGCCGTGGTGGATCTGACAAGAACTTGTTGTAAGTGGCAGGGCAAGTTATTCCTTGTGAGCATACTTTTATTCAGACTAGTTTTGATTCAAATAGCTGAGGATTTTTGGATGACCCTTCCGATTTTAAACTTGAATAAGCTAGTTGGTAACAGTGATCTCACTCTTAGCAACTACCCCCCAGATGCTCACATGCAAAGACTACAATAAAAACCTGACTAAAGTCTAAAAACAAGCTTATAAAACACAAAATGTATCTGAACATTTATCTTTAACTAAACAAAATCATTGCAGCCAGAGTAAAATAAAGGTAAATTAAAGGGTACCCTGACTACTTTATGATGCAGTAAAAATATATTGGTATTTTTTTAAATTATTTGGTAACCATGTAAGGCCCACTAGGCACAAGTGCCTGTTTTCAGGTACAACCCAGGGGCACTGAGGAGGTGAAGTTGCTTGCTCAGAATCACACAGTACGCAAGTGGAGGTTGTGGGAATCAAACCCAGGTCTGCTAGTTGTCATCAGCTCATTCACAGTTTGTTACTCTTACCTCTAGCTTATACTGCCAGCCCCAATAACCCCCAGATTTAATGTTTAAATATGTGATTTCAAAAATAGTGTACAGTACTTGCAGTACAAATTATGACCATTAAACACTTTAACAACATTTAACTAAAACTCAATTATTCACCACTCTGCTTATTTTTTTTTTTGTACCAAAGTGGGTGAATAGTTGGCAGAACACTGTAAACAGCTGTTGATTAGACTTCATTATTCTACAGTCAGAAACAAACAAAAAAATATTTCTTCTGGCTTTATTTAATATTTATTTGCTGTAGCTCACTTTATAGAATCTATTTAGCACTGTGTGAGGCAGATGCTTTTACATTTTGGAAGATAGGCAACACTTATGATAGCTTATCAGTTTAGTATTCTTGTCAGGAACATAAAAAAACAAAACATATTCAAGTGTCAGTGTATTCATTTAACAATTTATACTGGCTAATATATGCTGCAGAAAACATTAAAAGATTTATTGTAAAACACTCAGGGTCTATAATAGAACCCCCCCCCCCCGCAATTTCCCTCAATTTTTGCTAAATGCGCTGCAATTTTGGGTAACCTTTTCCACAATTTTCCAGTGGCCCTGCTTATTCCATGGTTATGAAGATGTGACCAATGTACAGTACCTACTGTATGTACAGTAAGTGATACATCAAGCCAGATTCATAGATATACAAATATGTTGACTTGCTCAACAGTGCTTCCATTTTATGTTATGATTGTAAGTAGATCAGCTGAATGAATTAGCAAGTCCTGGGATCCAAACACCACAGACTTAGTTTTGGTTACATTAAGAATCAGGTGTTTTTTGATGAATCAGGAGGAGATTATGTTGAAATCAGCTTGGAGTACTAATTAACTATTAACTCAGACATTGTTGTTGCACTGTAGTAAAGCATGGTGTCCACTGCATACATATGTAGATAACATCTCCCACTGTGCTTCAGGAGGTCATTAACAAAAATGGAAGACAACAGAGGGCCAAGGACTGAGCCTCAAGGAACCCCAAGATTTAAAGCAGAAAGGTCTGAATCTGTGTCTTGTGGGGACATTTACTGGGTATGGATACTCAGCTAGCTTTCGAACCATTTGATGGCTGTTTGGCTGAGATCATGTCTTGAGTTTGAGCAACAGTACTGCATGATCTACCAAGCTGAATACCTTGCAGAGGTCCACGAAGATGGCCCCAGTGAGGAGATCATTATCCACAGCTATATGGAGATCACTGTTGATTTTGAGCAATGTAGATATGAATGCCCCTTCCTGAAGCTAGACTGCATGGGAAAGAGAGAGAGAGAGAGAGAGAGAGAGAGAGAGAGAGAGAGGGAGAGCAGGCTCTGCAGACTGAGATGCTGTCAGCTGTGAGTAAGTACACTTTTCAAGAACCTTAGAGAGGGCAAGAAGGACCAAAATGGGTCAGTACTGATTCAAATTCTGTTTAGCCCCTCCTTTGTTGAGGGGCACAACTCTGGCTCATCTCCAGACAGTAGATATCTCACCAAAGGCAAGGGAGAAACAGTATGGTAACTAGGGTGGAGACATGATGTGCCACAAGGGAGAGAAGCTTCAGGTCAAGGAAGTTAGTACTGTCACTTGCATCTGAGCTGAGGCCTTTTTAGTACTTTAAGGACGTGTGCTGTAATGATTTGTCAGAAGTTAAAGTTTGGCAGATCATGAGGGTCAAGCTCTGAGCTGCTTGATGAGAGATGATGAGGTTAATGAAGTGGGTGTTAATGGCATTAACAATGTCTGGAAGAACGGTGGAAGAAAGGTAACAAGATTTCTAGAGGGGCTTCAGATTTGATCAATCTGAGAACTTTTATTTGCAGGGAAACAACTCCTATGCATACTATGATCATAAAAAAAAAAAAATCATAGCATTGGATTCTGTTTCATGATATGCACACTGTCAAACATCAGGAAAGCAAAGAAAGCAGGGGTTCAGAACATGTAGATCCTCCCTCTCAAAGATCCCAGTTGATCTCTTAGCAGCATGAACTGGTCCAACAGGTACTACTGGGCCTGGGCCCGGCTCATGGTACTGGTAGTAGTAGTAGAATTTTGCATGCACCATCAGTTTGGAAATGTGGTCACATGCACTGGACAAGGGGCTTCCTTTGCTGGCCAGAAGAGATGGCAATAGCATCTGAGTGCAAATACAGTGGCATCCCTCAGGATGAAACACACTTTTTTTTTTCAGTTATTATTTGTACCCCGGAGTCGCCTCTTCGGGAGATGCCAATGAAGCTTGTCCCTACCTCCACCTTACCTGACCGAACAGGGCCCTCCATCATGGTACGGTTTACCCCCCACCCGGGGTCGGTGTGGGACCACCCCCGAACCTTGGAATCTCATCAGGTCCCTCATTTAAGGCAGGCAGGTGGCAGCATATCGGGACCCAGCTCGGCACTCCATCTACCCAACTCCGGAGTGGCATTTCTCCATTTTTCCTCCAGACTGCAAGCCCCAGCGTCAAGGCAAAGGCGCCGATGCTCCCGAAGTCCCACCCCTAAGTTCCCGTCCCCAAAGCTGGTTGGTCCGTGGCCTATGCCACCCGACCAATCGCGCCCCAATGACTCCAGCAGCTGTCGCACCCTTCAGCCTCCAACAGGGGTCACCGGTTGTTAGTGTAAGAACCCACCTTCCACCCAGAGAAGGCAAGCTGTCGTCAGGCGCTCAAACCTTCTTCCCCCAGCCAACCCTTGGCGGCCCGAGCTTGAAACACACTTTTAACGCACTCTGCAGTATGCTGCAGCAGACCTACTGAATAAAACAATGTAGTTTCAATGGGAATTAGTCCCCTTTGTCATGCAAGAAACTGTGGCATTCACTTCATCCTGGCAGAGTCACATTTTCCTGAATGACAAAGGGGACTAATTACCATTGAAATTACATTGCTTTATTCAGTAGATCTTCTGCAGAATTCTGCAGAGTGCTGCAAAATGCTGCATAATTGCATTTCATCCTGGGAGATGCTACTGTACTCTTTCTGCAGGGTGAATGAGTGGGTGTGGACTGTGGAGATGATGCACAGTCCCTTCGTGGTGCAGAGGGGGCAGAGCAACTGTACAGTGAGGAAACAGAGTGGGAACATCATCAATGGAATGCCCTTGATTGGGCAGTCCTTGCAGGAGGTGCGGCTGAATTACTCACTGCCTGCCGCTACTCACAGTTGACCCTTGGATCACTAAGCCAGGCACGTCTCAGCTGAAGGGCCGGGAACTCTCTGTTTCTTTTTAATTTTGGCACTGTAGTCATACTATTGCTGATTGGCCGTCTCCAGGCCAGGAGCTCCATGGACTCTGCTGCTTCCACTACAGTTATACAGCATACTTGCTATATTTTCTTCCGCCCACCTTCCCCGGCCCCGACCTCTATTAAATATGCCCAAGCCCAGCCTCTGCTGCATCCACCTTCTTTCTCATTGGTCCCCTTCTTGAGACCACAGGCAGCCTCCCAGCCAAACTACACAAACTGTCAACATAATTAGTTCTACAATATCTCTAGATATTGCTGGTCTCTCGAATGATTCAATCTCTTGGTTCAAAAGCTATCTTGAAAACCGCACCCAGTGTGTAAAAATTGGAGATGTGCACTCTGATTCCAGACCTGTCCTCTCTGGAGTCCCCCAGGGTTCAATACTGGGTCCCCCTACTCTTCAGCCTGTTCCTTAACACCCTACCGGACTCCTGCACTGAACATATCACCCTGTATGCCGATGATGCAGTAAATCTTGCCACACACCAGGACCCAAAGAAATTGCAAGAAATCTCCAACTCGGCTTCTCCTCGGTTGAGAATTGGCTCACAAAGCACAAACTCATCCTTAATCAAAAAAAAACAAAGGCCATGATCTTCAGCAGCTCCCATAATAAACATAAGCACTTCCAACTCTCCGTTATCACCAGACAAGGTGCCGCACTGGAATAGGTCAAAACTTTAAATACCTCGGGATCACCTTACCCTCGCCTCTCCTACACCCACATTGACCATGTCGCCAAGCCGCTAACTCCCGGCTAGGCCTGCTATTCCGTCATAGGAAACACCTGACACCTGAAGCCCTCACTGTCGCTGTCCAGAGCTCCATCATATCCATCATTGATTATGGCATTATCATTTACGGCTCTGCTACAACCACCGCACTCAGACGTGTATCCACCGCCCTCAACAAGGCCTGTCAACTTGTCACTGGCTCCCAACGCCTAACTCACACCTGTGACCTCTATTCTCAAACTGGATGTTTGAACCTTGCCAATCGAATAAAACACCAAACTTGTATTACTACTAAGAAAATCTTGCTGGGCCTTGCTCCCCCTGGAGTCTGTGCCCTCATACAACCGAGAATCCACACCCGACATACCAGGGGATCGAAATCTCAGCTTCTGCAAGTCCCACATTGCCGCACAACACAATGCCAAAGATCCTTTGCTTACCGGGCCACTAGTTGGTACAATGGTCTTCCCAGCAACATCTCATCTTCACTATCGCTCAGCACTTTTAAGACTCGTCTCCGCCTAACACTGACTGCCTCCAACCTCTGTGACTGTTGTGGCTGAACATATCTTTTGGTTCCATAGCTGAAGATGCCCTTTTGGACCCACATCTACTCCTGCACTTTGCCAGCACCCCCCCTTCCTATCTTCACCTCCTCTGCTGGCCCTTGACAAATGCCACCCGGCTGCACTACCTCTATTCTTATCTGCCTTCCACCTCTCCTCTCTCTGTCCCCCCCAACCTACCTCCCCTTCTCTCCCATCCACTTAGTCTCCCTGATTTCACCCTCCTCCTTTCCCTTTCCCTTCCCCAAAGTTTCACCTTATTGTTCTTTTTTCATCTACAAGACTATGTGTGTTTTTTTTATTTTATAAACTGTTATCTTTGCTTATGATTGTCTCAATTGTACCAATGACGTGGAACCTTAGTAAAAGAGCCTTGGCTCAAAGGTATTTGTAATCCTAGAAAAAAATAAATAAATAAATATCTGAGTGCTAGAAATGTGGATTTTGCAGTATCAGCTACCCTACCTCTAAGCCACAAACAATTTGGCCACCTGCCATGGGATGCAGCCTCAGTGCTCAACCATCTCCCTACGCTGTCCCAGCTCTGTCTTCTTTTCTTTACCTCCTGTCCTTCGCTGGACTAACTCTAAACCCAAATAAGCAGTCCATCCAAGGCCTTCCATCACAGTGCCACCCTCTACTCAGACTACTGCCATGGTTTCCCTCATCAAGCTACCTCGAATACTTAGCCTGCCCCTATTGATACTCTTTCTAGGCATCAGTGAGAGCTCATCTGTCACTCACACTCTACGCCTCAAAAAACACTACTGGAATAGCTATAGGACTGGGACCAGTGACACCTCTAAGCTCTGCGGCAACCCTCCTACCCATGAGATGCACTGGAGACCGTCAAAATGTATCCACACTCTCTGCTGTACCCACTACTCTTCCACTGCGTTCTATCCTCTCATCAGAATAAGCCTAAACCCCCACATGGGTAAAAGGGTGATACTGTGCCATAGAAAGTCCCTCACCCAGTTGCTAAAATGCCTGCTGCTCTTCCTTATGCTTATCTCTGGGAATATCCATCTGAACCCAGGCCCACCACGTGCCAACCCTGACAGAAAGCATGGACCTGGAGCTCTCTCCATGGCTAGCATTAATATCTGCAGCCTCCCCAAGAAATGATATATGGCCTGGGTTATGCAGCACACCCCGATGTCATCTCAGTGCAGGAATCGTGGCAGTCCCCCCTCATCCCAGATAATACAATTGCTATTCCTGGTTACAATGTCTTCTGACTGGATAGGCTCACTAAAAGAGGGGGAGGCTGTGCTATTGACTTGAGAGACCCTAGTGGGCATGCTCTGATGCTACCTGGCACAGATGCTGATATTCAAATCCTTGCCATCAAGCTTCTCCTTGGAGCCCATAACAAAGCACTAACAGTAGGGTCTGTATACACCCCCCCAAACTGGTGACTAATGGACTCAGCTCTATTTTAAACTGCATTTACAACCTCAAACACAACTCCGAGGTCATATTACTTGGTGACTGCAATGTAAACTGGCTCTCACCCTCCACCTGCACCTACAAGGATGC
Source organism: Neoceratodus forsteri (assembly GCA_016271365.2). Taxonomy (NCBI): domain Eukaryota; kingdom Metazoa; phylum Chordata; order Ceratodontiformes; family Ceratodontidae; genus Neoceratodus; species Neoceratodus forsteri. The sequence goes on from CM028138.1 coordinate 430,717,322, forward strand.
CCTCACTGCTGCCAATTCATGCAGCTAATCCAATCACCCACTAGGGTCAACCACAGGACTGGGACAAGCACCCTATTGGACTGGGCTCTAACTAACTGCCCTGACCATATCTCACACTCAGAGGTACTCCTCGACACTAAAAGTGACCACTTTCCAATTTTGTGTCTATGGACCAATAAATTAATTAAACCTCCACCTAAAACCATCATGAGCTGGGTTCTTATCCGTGGGCACCTTGAGACTCTTAGAAACCACCTGCGACTGTAGGACTTGACAATGATAGACTTTGATGCTGACGTTGACTCTGCCCTGGAATTCTTCATAACAAGTTTTAATTCGGCCTGTGACATGCATGCCCCTTTCAAAAAATGGAAGGTCAGGGGAGTTGACAACCCATGGATAACCTATGACCTTCTGCAGCAGTTGAAATCCCAGGACCAACTGTGGCAACAGGCAAGGGAGACTGGCAACCAAGCAAATGTTCAGGCATATAAAACTGCCAGAAATGCCTGCACCAGGGCCATACACTCATAAAAAGCCTGATATTACCGAGACATCCTTACCACCACATGGAAGGATGGTAGGAAATTCTGAAGCAACCTCAATGACATCACTGGGAAAGACTCCAAATCCCCCCCAAGCTAAATCTTGATGGCACAGTAACACTTGACCGCACAGTGATTGCCAACACTTTCAACTCTGCTTTCACTGACCTCAGCCATGTTCTACCCCCAAACTTCTTCGATCCCTCCACCAGTTACACAGCCAATGGTCAGCAAGGCTCAGCTCCGGCACATCCTCCATTCTATTTCAGGGCTGTGACTAAACGTGAAGCCAAAGAATACCTAACTAAAGTTTTCGGTAAGACCATGTTAAGTGGAGACAACCTTGACCTAAAACTCATTTTCCTCATTCTTGATGTAGTTCTACCTCCTCTTACAAAGATCATTAACAAGTCCCTCATGCTGTCCCAGTTCCCAAGCAAATGGAAGCTTGCCCAGGTGACCCCCATTCTTAAAAGTGGGGATAGGGCTCAGTGTGACAACTAGAGGTCCATCTCCATTCTTTCTCCGCTATCCAAAGCACTCGAGAAAATTGTCGCCAACCAGCTGGAGGAGTACCTGGAGAAGTATGATCTCCAATGTCCACACCAACATGGTTTTAGAACAGGCCACAGCAGCACCTCCGCTCTCCTTGAATTCATGAGCTATATCCAGCAGGCCTTGGACAATGGTCATCTTGTTAGCATCACCTTTATTGACCTCTCCAAGGCATTTGACACAGTCAACCACCCCCTACTACTTGACCAGCTAGCCGAACTAGGTCTGTCTGCTAATACCCTGTGTTGGTTCAACAGCTACCTCTCCAGCCACTTGCAGCAAGTGAAAATAGAAGATGCCCTCTCATCCAAGCTCCCTGTTCACTCCGCTGTTCCATAAGGGTCAATCCTGGGGCCGCTGCTCTTCAGCATTTTTTCTTAACAAGCTCCCCTACTGCTGCAAGGAACAAATCCTACTACATGCAGATGATGCGGTAATTTTCACAAAAAACTCAGACCACACCAGGCTGGAGAGCCAATTACAGGAATTATTCACAGAGGTTGAGGATTGGTTTATTGGGATGAAGCTGGTGCTTAATTATAAAAAGATAAAATCTATGCTCTTCCACGGCTCACACAGTAAGCATAAAGCCAAACCACTGACAGTCAGGAACCGCGCTGGATTTGCCTTGGAACAGACGGAATCTTTTAAGTACCTCGGGTCACTCTGGATTCTACCCTCTCCTTTACTAACCATATTGAACTTATCACCAAATCAGTGAATACCCACTTAGGTTTCCACTACAAACATAAGCACTGCTTAACTGAACAAGCCCTTAAGCTTGCAATTCAAAGCTCAATCGACTCAATTATTGACTATGGTCTAGTGATTTACGGAGCCACCTCAGACTCCGCACTAAGGCGTATAGCTAAAGCTTTGAACAAAGCCTGCCGACTTCTAGGAGCTGCACCACGGATACACACTTGCAATCTCTATGAGCAAACTGGTTGGCTACACCCTGCAGGGTTGGATTCTTTATCACACTTGCCTCACTCTAAGGAAGGCCTCCCTTGGTCTGCTGCCCGCTGGAGTGCAGAATCTCCTCAGTCTGTCCAATAATATCCATCACACCAGCAGCTCAGATACATACACCCTACTAGTTCCCCATTGTCGCACATCCCAAGAACAGCGGTCTTTTGCCTTTAGAGCTCCTAAAGGGTTTAATTCCCTACCCAGTGAGGTTGCAAACTCTGCCACCCTTGGCCCTTTCAAACAGAAGCTCCGTGATCACCTTGTTGCCCTAACCTCCTGCGACTGTTTCCCCTAACCCCCTTTCTCCCGCCCTATATTTAACCTGGCTCATCTTTCCTCCTCCCACTTGCTCAAGCTGCCCTAACTTGTTCTCTAATTTCCCCTGCCAACTTTACTTGTTACTTACCCCGCAATCCCACTAAGACATCCTGGCCAAGCAATCTCCCCTGCTGGCCTGCATTTTTTCTTTTTTGTCCCTGGCACGTACCACAGCTGATGCCTCTCGCCTCATCCCCCCCCATCTCTGTTGACAAGGCCTTCCAGCTGCATCCCCCCTACTAATATCCACCCCTCACTAATCTTTACCCTCATTGTGCACTCTTACATCCCATTTTACACTTTTCCTAGATGTTCGCCTTTTAAGTTTATCCTGACTCCCCTCCCTCCATTGGGTAAATAATCACTAGGTAGTGGTTACCTGAACCTCATATTACCTCTCTGTTTACTCGTACTGTTTGCCTTTGCTTGTGTACTTGTAGAGGATTTGCCTAATGTTTTATTTGTGCTGTTCATATTACTTTTCTGTAAACTCATACTGTACTTGCCTGTGCTTGCTTGCTTGTACTGGATTTGCCCAATGTTTTATCTGTATTGTTAATTGTCTGTATTTGTCTCTCGACATGGAACCAGTGTAAAAGAGCCACTGGCTCAAAGGTGTTAATCCGAAAGTTAAGTAAATAAATAAATAAATGTGTGCACTGAGCTTTGACATGGCAATGTTCTTGGAAGGGGATTAAACGGGGGAGCTATACCCCCCGGCTGACTACACGGGTTTGGGTGGGGCCCTGCCATGGGGGGGGGGAGAAGATACACACTAGGTGGTGGCAGACAAAAACGACATCATGTAACATCATTTTCTCAGAATAATCAAATAATAAATGAAAAAAGAAAACTACGTTTGTTTTTAAAAGGTCTTCTATAGCCCAGAACCCACCACCCATGAGTACTCAACTCGCATATTATTTTTTCAATTTTGTTTACGGCTCTCTGGCCAGGGTGGGGATGTACTCCTTATCAGTTCTGGGTCCCACAGCCCACCCACATCCCCTCCAGCACTTCCCCTAGCTGTCTGGTCTCAGAGGACCATGACTTTCACCTCATGGAGGGGCTCCCCACAGGGAGAGAATTAATCACCCTGAGACCTCGGCCAAGACTTATGCTGGAATCATTTCGGTGGTGAGTGGAGGCTGAGGTCTGTGCATCAAGCTGCATTCCTTGCCAGAGGGATTTTCTTCTTTGGTTTGTCCTGGAGGCGTGGCAGTGCAGTGATGGCAAGTGCACGTCTATGCGTCCTTCCACAACCGGCACACCGTCGTCTGCCATCACCTCCTCCCCCCCCAACATGTGTGGTCCCAGGCTGGTGTTCTCCGAGCCTCCACTGGGAGTTGTCATATTGCTGGGTGCCACAGTTCCCCCATGCCAGAGGAGGAAAGCAGTCCCACAGATGCTCTTTGTAACCCCCGTCAATCCTCCAACAACTTGAGATTGTTCCCGAACTCGGGTCATCAACACCACAAGCAATAGTGCTACTGTCACCTGGCAGGCCAGCTACTTAGCATATCTTGACCCATCCACCCCATATTGTTAGCTGAAGAAAGAAAGAAGGAAGGAAGGAAGGAAGGAAAGAAAGAAAGAAAGAAAGAAAGAAAGAGAAAGAAAGAAAGAAAGAAAGAAAGAGTGATGGTATTCTTGTAGTGCTAATGGTAATCTGACTGTGGTTTCTTCGATTTTGTTAATTACATGATCTAATGGATTTTTCTGTCTGTCTTTCTTCTTTCAGCTCTACTTGGCAACAGGTGGTTTAAGGTGGGTGGATCCCCCTTTTCCAATACCTGAAATGGAAACTATGAAGACATATGGGGTGATCGCTGCCCCACTAGGATTCCTCTTTACAATTTTCTGTCTCTCAGAATCAGGACTCTCTCTTTTGTAAATTAGTACTATTGTATATTTCTGTAATATTTAAAAGCAGCAGCTTTGATATGTTCAGTTGTATGTTTCTGTCTACCCTCACTAGCACCACAATGAACCCTGCATAATTCTATAAATGTAATTTCATATACCTTAATGTTACATGCCTGCTAGTCTGAGAGGAGTAATAATTATGTTTTGTATGTATTTATTGTTCTGTGTACATCAGTGGTTTAACTTTGGAATTACTGTTTTTTGTCTCACTTATTGAAATCCCTCCACAATCGTTGACTACTGAGCTTCATTTGTAAACAGAATGCACACCTAGTAGTTCTGTGCTCATTAGGTCTCTGGTATAAAAGGGACTGCCTAGCCAGCAAGACCCCACCCCCTGATGAAGACTACGGTGGAAGCGCTGGGGTGTCTTGTGGCTTAGTGATCTCACTGCAGCACTGTGTTTTAGTGCCTGTTTTGCCACGATAAAAGCCTTTGGATTTGCAATGCCAGTATCCTGTGGATTATTTTCTCAAGTGCCCAGCTATTTTTGTGGATGGTGGTGTTCTCCCCGCCTCCGCTGGCAGTCCCAATATTGCTGGGGGCCACAGTCACCCCCACCCCATGGAGGATAGCAGTCCCACAGATGCTCATCCTACCCCCTCCCAGCCGACCCTCTAATGACTCGAGCTTGTTGACGAACTCTGGTCATCGCCACTGCAAACAGTAGTGCTACCGCTGCACCAGTGAGCCAGCTACTCAGCATATCTTGACCCCTCCACCCCACATCGTAGCTGCACCATTTCAGAAAGAAAGAAGGCACATCTGTAGCACTGCTGCCTGCAGGAGTGAACCCAAGGCTGTCAGAAGACCAACTGGTGGGGAAGGCTGAGCATCCACTGGACTGCTCATTTTCTCGAAGGATGGAGGGGATCTGGCACCCAGCAACATACTGGCCCCTAGCGATGGCTAGGAATAGGTGAGCCTGGAACCAGCGCTACAGTGGGGCTTGGCAGAAATGATGGACGTCTGCACATTGAGTGCAGAAGCAAGCCTGCTGTGCACCGAAGTAATCACACACATGCCCTTGCCAAGAGGGAAACAAAAATAAGTAGAAAACCTCTTAGACAAATGAGCAGTGCATGAAGTGTGGGATCCTTGCGGGAACACAGCAGTCCAATGTGGGATACACCTCCTAGCTGACACCCAAGGAGAAAAAACACAGTGATAACAAACATAAAAAAAAAAAGAGTGATAGACCATTAAAATGAACGGAAAAAGATTGGGATATTGGGATAAATTTACTAGAAACAAAAATTCCCTCAGAGTTCACTATAACAGGGCTTGGTTTCAACGTAATAAGAGTGACATACCAATAAAATGAACAGACACATGCCAGCTCTGTGGTAACGAGCGGTGAGGCACCCGCTTGGCATGCTGGCGACCTGGATTCATGACCCACACCTAGGGCAACTGGAGTGGAGAGCAGTGGGGAGAGTGAGGAGCATCCATGCAGACACTGTCTTCCCTGGGAAAGCAGGTACGGCCTGCACCGCACATTGAGCAGCTCCTGGTGGTGAGCCAGTGGAGGTGAACTTGGCAGCATGGGTGACCACGCCCTGCCATGTAGCCTTCCCAGGATGCCGTGATGTGTAGCCATGATGTGGGGGTATGGGGAGAGGGAAGGGAGGAAACGGGAGAATGACCCGCCCTGGTGGCACCAGATGATGGCCATCTTGGGTCTCCCCATGCCCACATGACCATGCAGTGCTGATCCTTACCCCCAGCCAACACCCCGTTGTAGAGTGCTTCCTCACAGGTGGCAGCAGGGGGGGGGGCCCTGGTAGGAATAAGCTAAACCACGAGGGGTGTTGGAGGATCTTGTAGAGTCTGGAGGTAGGTGATGGCTGCAGGGATTGAGTCTGGCAGGTAGAGGGGACGAGTGTCTGAAAGCCTGAAGAAGTGGGGTGCCAGGGTGACTGGGGGGTGCAAAAAGTAAAATAATTAACAAAGACTGGGACATTAGAATAATTTCACTAGAAACAGAAATTGACTCGATCAGAGTTCACCATAAAAGATTTGTGTAGGTTTCACTGTAACAGGAGTGACAGACTCTTGAAATGAATAGAGAAAGACTGGGACATACTTCACTATAAACAGAAATTGAAATAATGGTGTTGGCCCCATATTGTGATACCAGCATACGGTGCTGCTACCTAGATAACTGGGGTTTGTTTTAAGGCCCTCTGTCCTCCACACTGAGGCCATTTGGGGGCTATCCACATATGAAGGCAATCAGCTCTTGGGGTGGGTGGGTACAGGCGACCTTCCTCTTGTGCACTCAGTGGCGCAGCCATGGTGTCCCGAATTGTTTGGATGGGGGAATGGGGAAGGATGGAAGTTGAACAAAAAGAATAATAATAATTAGAAAAAGAACATGGGACAGTGATCAGAACAGACGGAACTGGGCATGTCAGCCCAGCACAAAAGTATTTTGGGATAGCAGCACTCAGGGAAGAAAACATGCCCCTAGGGAGTGGATCTTTAAGGAGCGAACATATGCTTTCTTTCAACAGCTGATCATTTAGCCCATCACTGTCCACTCAATCATAACATATAAGTGGCACTTCCTGTCTCTCATCTGAGTTCACAGGCAGCATGCCAAGACACACACAGGCAATGCGGGAGCTCTGGCATTTTGATAGTATCCCAGCCTCGATGGGAATGCTGCAGCTGCTATGTCAAGCATGCAGGGTGAGGGACACTCCCAATCCAGCTCAGCGGGAGGATGGAAATGTTAACTACCATGTAGAATTAAACACTGCCGATGGCATAAAAGAAACAAGTACTTGCCAATGCCAAATGTTTGCCTATTGTACTGCTGTCATACCGGGTCTTGTTTGTACACATTTTTATATACATTTACCCAGGATAGAGCAGATGAGATGCAATATCTCACTTTTAGTGGTGTCCTGCTTTTACACATTTTCAGACTGTATTTACCCAGGATATGGTGGCTGAGAGGCAGTATCTAATTTTCATTGGGCTCCCACATTTTGACCTCAACTTTTCCAACAGTCTTTTATGGCTCAAGCCAGGTGGAATTTTTAAAATCCCATCCGAAAGGTGACCGCTATGTGACTGTAAAAACAGGTTTCAGAGGGGATTTGAAAAATGACACCTGTCAGGTTCAGGAGGTGGGGTAACACAAGGGGTATGCTGAACATTAGGGGCCACAATATGCAAAAATAAACTTATGAGCAAACATTGGAACAATTCAACATTTCCTCACAACTTAGTTGTTTATTCACATTTTAACCCCCAATTTTCAACATAGTCTTGTTATGAATACTTCTTCTGAACATGATGGGTGTCATTTATAAAATAGTGGTCGAAACATAATTTTGCACCACAAGTGTGAAAACACATTTGGGTAGGATTTGAGAAATGACAGCTGTCACATTCATGAAATGGTGTGAAAAAGAGAAAAATTACTTACCATAGTAATATTGTTTCTTCTAGGAGATCCCTCAGTATGCTAAACTATAGCAGTAAGCCTGCTAGGTTTGACTGTCCCAGAGCCAGTGGAATGTATGTAAATAATGGAACACAAAATGGAATGTGGACAGCATTTCAAACTCCTGCTTCTAGGTGCTGCCGTGTTCTGCAGCTAACTGCTCAGATTCATTTAGGAGCCCAAGGGCAACAAGACCTATCTGAACTGACCTATCCTACCCTACAATAAGACTAAAAATATCCTAATAGAATAGGAAAAAGGAGTCTGGCTTGCCAAGCAAGCCATGGTGAACAATTTTTTTTTTGTTAAGAAAAAAGCGAAAATATCAACAAAGCCCAAACAACTTGAAAAATGGCTAGCACAAGGTACTATAGAACCTTTCAGGTTCTGGAAGGGGAGGCACGGTAAGACGTTTAAGCATTCTGAGGGATCCCCTGGAAGAAACAATATTACTACGGTAAGTAATTTTTTCTTCAAAACCCTGGAATCCCTCAGTATGCTTAACTATAGCAGACTACCAAGCAGTACCTTGGGAGGTCGAGTACAGAACCTACTTAGGGAAAAGGTTCTGCAATACAGCAGTGCTAAACCTTGCATTACTTCTGGACTGAATGTCCAGGCAGTAGTGTTTTCTAAAGGTGCGTACAGTCTTCCAGGTAGCTGCCTTAAAGATTTCCAGCAAGGGGATGTCCCTTGCTGCTGCCACAGAGGTAGCAGTTCCAAGAGTGGAGTGTGCCCTGAGGCCTTGTGGTGGCTGTTTGCCAGCCTTGGTATAGCAGAACTGGATGCAAGAGACTACCCGGTGTGCAATTGTCCTCTTTGAAGCTGGTCTGCCTTTACCCACCTCATCATATGTCAGGAGCAGCTGTGAGTGGGAGGACCTGAGGTCCTTAGTGAGAGTTTAGTAGTAACTAGGTGATCTCTTGACATCGTCCAAGCTATGCAGCTTCAGCTCGTCTGAGCTGGATTTAGCTGTGAAAAATACAGGGAGGGCGATGGACTGATTCAAATGAAATTCAGAGACCACCTTGAGAAAGAATTTCCTATTGATCCGCAGGACTACCTTGTCTCTGTGGAAGGCAATATAGTTTGAGTCAAGGCAAAGAGCCTGCAGCTCGCACACCCTTCTAGCAGAGGTAATGGCCATCAAGAAGACTGTCTTCCAGGTGACATACTTTAGTTCAGCAGTAGCCATAGGCTCAAAGGGTGGCTCCATGAGCTTGGCTATGTACAAATTTATATCCCATAGAGGGACTGGCTCTCTGAGAGGGGGATAGGGATGCAGTAGGCCCTTAAAGAACTTCTTGAAAATGGGATAAGTGGCTGTTGTTCTCTCAGACCCCACTGAAATGTAAGCAGAGACAGCTGCCAGGTGAACCTTAAGGGTTGAGGGCCAGAAGGTGAATCAGGTAGTCGAGAAGTACAGGCAGGACTGCCTGTAGAGGACTGATCTGCCTAGATTCACACCACAGGGAAAACCTCTTCCACTTGGAAGCATAGGTTTTTCTGGTTGCAGGCTTCCTGGATACCCTAAGGACCTTAAGGACCTCCTCAGAAAAGTGAAACTTAGAGTATTCAAACTCCTCAAGAACTAGGCCTTAAGGCAAAGGGACTTGAGGTTGGGAAAGGTTATCCGCATCTGAGACATGGTCAGGAGACTATGACTCTGAGGAAGATGAACAGACTGTTTGGTGGTCAGGGCTAGTAGCAGTGCATACCAGGGATGCCTGGCCCAGTCTGGAGCCACCAGGATCATGGCTGATTGACTCCACAGCTTGAGGAGTACTCTTAGTGGGATCCATATGAAATCCCGACTCATGAATGCCTGACATCCGTAATCCCATCACCAAAATTCCGACAGTGCAAGTTCCCAACAATACATTTGCCTGACAACACAAAATCCCAACACGTTGCATAACAAGCAGAGGGCAATATTCAACATCCACAGTATAATACAGAGTATTCATAATAGGAAACTGGCTGACAGGTGTTAGTGAAATTTATCACATTGCATAACAGGCTATATTCTACATGTGCGCAGACCGAGCAGTTCCACTTGAAATGAGCTGAACAGTGTTGCTTGAAATGCACAGACCAGATATGTTTACCCTTTCACTGTGTGACAAGTTAGTGCTTGTGTAAGTTTTTGTTCTTGTTATGGTGAAAAGGCACAGACCAAGCAGTTCCACTTTAAATAAGCTGAACAGTGCCACTTGAAATGTGAAGACTAGTCATGTTTACCATTTCACTGCGTGACAAGTTAGTGCTTGTGTAAATTTTTATTCTTGTTACAGAAAAAAATCAACAGAAATAAATTTACATTATTTTTTCTTGTCTTCAGTTTCCAAGAGCTTCACAGACAGTATTTGTGCTTTATATTGTGTTGTCTGTGTTTCCCCTTTGACAACATGCATTGTCGGGATTTCGATGAATCGGGCAAATATTATGTCTAGCAATTGCAATGTCAGGCTATCAGCGATGGGATTATGAATCTCGGGCAAATGTGAGTCAGGATGTAGTATGTAATCTCTCTCAGCAGCAGGGGAAATGGAGTGAAAGCATACAGGAACTTCCCTGTCCAATCCAAAACCAGGGCATCCAGGGGCACTATGCCCACTACTGGGTGCCTGCAGCAAAAAAGAGGAAGCTGGCGATTCGGATGTGAAAAGGTCTGTTTCTGGGGAGCCCCACCTCCTGAAGACTGTGGCTAACACCTGCTTGTTTAGAGCCCATTCGTGATGATCCTGACTGATCCTGCTGAGAGAATCTGCTAAGATATTGCCTTTCCCTGCAGACCGGTGCACATCCATGGAGTAGGCCAGAGCCCAAATCTTCGTGGCTTCTGTGCACAGCTTTGAGGATCTTGTGCCTCCCTGTTTGTTGAGGTAATACATTGCAGTGGTATTGCCTGTCCTGATCTGCACTGACTGACCTCTTGTCTGGACAGCAAATGCCTGCAAGATGAGAAAAACTGCTCTCAATCCCAGACTGCCGATATGCTGTCTGGATTCTTGGGGTGACCAGGTACCATTTACTGTCTGGTCACCTACGTGCACTCCCCAGCCCAGGAGGGAGGCATCTGTTGTCAGGACCACTGTGGGGGACTGCTGCTGGAAGGGAATTCCTTCTCTGAGGCTGTCTCTTTCTTTCCACCATTCAAGAGCCTGCAACAATGGTTTTGAGACTGGCACCAGTTTGAAGAGAGGGTCTCTTCTCTAGAACCAGTGGGATCTCAAGTGGAACTGAATGTCTTTCATCTGAAATCTGGTGCCCAGAACCACTGCTGTGGTGGAAGTCATATGGCCAACGAGACTCAGGAAATGCCTTGCTGGTCTGGGCTGGCCTAGGGTGAAGGAATTTGCCAGGGTTTGGAGGGTGCCCATTCTTTCCTGTGGTAGGAATGCCTTGCCTTGCAAGGCATCCAGCTCTTTCCCTATAAACTCCAGAGACTGGACAGGCTCTATTTGGGATGTCTGAGTGTTTATGAGAAACCCCAGAGACTCCAGGGTGTCCTGGGTCAGCCTGAGGGAATCCTTGACCTGCTGATAGGAATCCCCTGCAACCAACCAGTCATCTAGGTAAGGGAACACCTTGATCCCTTGCCTCCTGATGTGTGCAGCCACCATGGCCAGACCCTGGGGGCAGAGGAAAGACCAAAGGGAAGGGCCGAGAACTGGTAATGCCCTGAAGGTGGGCTGAACTGTAGATATTTTCTGTGACTGGGCCTGACTGGGATATGGAAATAGGAATCCTTCAGGTCCAAAGAGCCCTACCAGTTCCCTTGCTGTAGGGATGGGATCACTATGGCAAGAGTGACCATCCTGAACTTGGGTTTTGTCAGGTGCTTGTTCAGAAACCTGCGATCCAAGATGGGTCACCATTACCCATTTTGTTTTCCGAGTGAGGAAGTACATTGGATAAAGGCCCTTTCCTTGCTGTGAGGGAGGAATTGACGCCACTGCATTTGCCTGCAGTAACTTTCTGACCTCCGACTCCAGGAGAACCTTTTCTGAAGGAGCTGGAGGGTGAAAGCTTCTGCAAGACTGCAGTTTTGGAAATCTTTTGAACTGCAGAGAGAGACCCTAGCTCACCACCTCCAAGACTCACTTGTCTGTGGTGATATTTTTCCAATCTTGGCAGACTTGAGCCAGCCTGCCCCCATCAGTAATGGACTGGCGACCTGGACAGACCCATCAGGGTTTCTGTTTGGACTGAGATTTTGTAGAAGGTGTTGGATCAGTCTGTCTGGATGCTCATCTTCCCCTACCCCTAAAGTATCCCCTTGTTTGAGAATAGTCAAGAGACATAGGCATGTAAATGTAAGCTCTAGGAAAGTAACCCCTACCTCTACCTCCCCTTCCCTGCAGCCAGTAGGAAGTGGATGCCTTTTCCTTGGCAGAATTACTTCTTTAAGTGGTTTTGTAGTCCTCCACCTTCATGTACGCCTCACTGTTGTCACCAAAGAAAAAATTACTCACCTGTAGTAATCTTGTTTCTTCCAAAGGGATCCACTAATATTATTACTCTTGTAGTGCTCCTTTAAATCAGCACTGCTCCAGAGAGAAGAGAATGCTATGCTAATCATGGAATGTTTAGCTCATGCATCTATTTTCAAACTGTCCAGTGTCAACTGCCTACATTCCACCTCAGATTTCTTAGAAGCCTGCAAAGAGGACATAACAACATGCAAATCACTATTCAAATAATTATAGAAAAATAATGCCCAACTGGGGCAACTAACAACATTAACCAAAGGACTAGTATAAACAAATGTCCCTTTTTTCAGAAGTCAGATATGCCTTTAGAAAAGAACCTACGAGATAAGATATTACTAGAAGGTGCCAACAGGTGGCACGCCACTCCAACTATACATCTTTTCAGCTGTGGAGAGGCTTTTTCTTGTTACTGATTCTGAAAGGGGAGGCAAGGGCGGGGAGTAATAATATTAGTGGATCCCTTTGGAAGAAACAAGATTACTACAGATAAGTAATTTTTTCTTCTAACCCCAGGAATCCACTAATATTATTACTCTTGTAGACTATACAGCAGTACTTCAAGGAGGTGAGCCAAAATCTATTTAGGAAAAAGACTCTGCAAGACTGCTGTGCCAAATCTAGCATCACTCCTGGACTGGGTGTCCAGGCTATAATGCTTAGTGAAAGTGTGGACCGACCTCCAGGTAGCTGCTTTACATATTTCCATTAGAGGTACCTCTCGAGCAGCTGCAATAGTGGTAGCTGTGTCCCTTGTAGAGTGGGCCCTAAGACCAGAGGGAGGAACCTTGCCTGCCTTTGAGTAGCAAAACTGAATACACTGGACTATCCATCGAGAGATAGTCCTCTTTGAAGCAGGAGTACCTTCACCTACTTCCCCATAGGTGAGGAACAGTTGTTGTCTGTCCTGCCTATGATCTTTGGTATGAGTCATGTAATAACTCAAAGCCCTTTTTACATCCAGGCTGAGCAATCTACGCTCCACTGAGCTAGAGTGTTCATTAAAGAAAACTGGCAGTGTTATAGACTGGCTCAAATGGAAGTTAGAAACCACCTTGGGGAGGAACTTCCTATTAGTTCTCAACACTACATTGTACCTGTGGAAAGAAACATAGTCCTTTTCCATGCAGCGGGCCTGTAGCTCGCTTATCCTTCTGGCAGAAGTGATTGCTACCAGAAAAACTACCTTCCGGGTAAGAAATTTAAGCACTGCAGATGCCATAGGCTCAAAGGGTGGAAGCATAAGCTGGGCAATGAAAATGCAACCCCCCTACAAATGGGGGTTCCCAAAAAGTCTTCCTTGAGCTTGCCTACATGCTCACTGCCAGGCTGGTGTCCTGCGTTTTAGCAGTTTAAATGTGATTGCCAGAGAGTGCCTGTATGGCCTCTGTGCACTGTCTCTTTAAGAGCTGCCTGGATTGCAGTCATAAGTAATCTGAGAGGGAGCTCTGTTGAAAGATGTAACTATTTGCTGAAAATCATTTAAAGTGATAATGATAATGTAGTTTGTCTAACCTGCCTTCTTTGCAGCAAAGACTGTTTTGTTTATCTCCACCATCTTGGTCCTGGACTGCCGAATTGGACCAATCAGTACTAGTGGGACCTAAAATGGAGCCGGACTACAGGAGCTGTCTGGAGTCAAAATCTGTAGGAATTGTAGTTTTGGGCTTTTGGCACCTTTTTGCACCTTAAGGGGGAGCCTTTGTTGTGACTGACAGACAGATCAGCCAACCGAACCTTTCGGATTCTGGGGAGAGTCCCAGGCTTGCTGGCAGTTGAGTCAGATCTAAATTGGGAGCTGAAGAAGCAACAGCTTGAGACGGTCAAGCAGCCGTCTGAGTAATTTCACACGGGAGAACTGTGGAAAGGCTTGAGTTTTGACCTGCATGTCTGCCTGCTGCCTCTGAGAGGGAGAGAAGAGGATTATTTCGGACTAAATCCAAGTTTGTGAAAATGAAGTAAGCCACTGATTTTTTACCAGGCTCATACCTGAAGAAGACCAAAGATTTTGCTGAATGCGATCGGCCTGTCAGGATTTCCAGCTGTTTTTGAATCCCCGGTGTGTGCAGAGACTTTGCGATCATGACCAGAGAGTGGTTTGCCTGGTACAGTAGAATTTCCTTACATGTAAATGTGCTGTGAGTTTTTAGTAGGTCATGATTTGGTTCTCCACTGTGTGAACTGTGTTCTGCTTGCTGGAAGCTGTATCCATCCCAAAATGGACTATATCTGAATTTGTCTCCATTTGGTTGGGGCCTTGCCACACTGGCCCAGCCAAACTATCCGCTGCACAGAGAAAGCCATCGACAAGAGACCTGCCTGGGGATCAGCCCCCTGCTCCATGCTTGAACTGGAACAAAGCCTCAGCAATTCGTGTGGGCTCTGCTTCTCCTGGCACTCCAGATTAACCACCTGCTGCCTCGATTTTCGTCCAGCCTGTGTCCAGTCTTGGGTATCATGAGTAATCATCAGGGTAGCTCCCTACAACAACAACCTAATCTAAAAGTGTGTCATCTGATTGTCTTGTTGTTTTCTTTTCATGAACTGAGCCCTCTGCTAAGATATTGCCTTTCCCTGCAGACCGGTGTGTGTTGTGCATGTTGTTTTCTTCCATCACAGGGCCCCAACCAGTTGCAACATTCCTGGCTAGCCCACCGTTCTCCATCTGGGTACCCAGAGTGTGTGACTCTTTATGGACCCTGAAGTGCATGCATAACTGCTTGATTGATACAGACTTTAAGCAAATTAACCTGATTACGCCCCTCCCTTGTTCAAGTCCCTTAAATAAATCAGATCTAACTCTTTTTTGCATTTATCCTGACTGTGGTTCCAGTTTGTGCAGGAGTACTGTACTGCTGTTATTTGCTCTGTATAACCTTGTTTTACAGGGGATCCCAGTGCTGGGCCAGAGGAAAGCCCTGGTGGTAAGTGCAAACAGTGTGGGTACTTGTGTGGTGTATCGGGGTATTGTGAAAGTGATTATTGTGTATTGTTCTGGCCACTGGTAAGGAAAGAGGGGGGTTACAGTGTCCCTGAGGGCTGTGCCCAGGTTAGCTTGACTACCAACCCTGACCTCCGGGTGGAGGCACCCGTTTCAGAACTCAGGCCCCTTAACCTGCTACTAGCCAAGCAGGTAGGGTAGTAGCCCTTGGAATAGCGCCACCTAGGGGTTACATTTTGGAGGCACCACTGGGATTTGGTGCCTTCTAGTGGCCAAAAATTACAAATTATTGTTAAAGATTAATGACTACCCCAGTAGAAATAGCTGTACACCAGTTGGTGGGGTGGTGTACTGGGCAGGAGATCGACCCACAAAATGATCTACTTATACTGGATATTCCCCTGGGTACCAGTAAAGACACTGTAGAGGAAGCACTCTCCAAAGTTGAATGTTTAAAAAGCCCTGTGGTGATGGGTCGATAGGCTGATTTGATCGCCCAAACTTTCATAGCCTTGGTAGAGTGTAGTGACCTCATGGACAGCTCTAAAGTGCCACAGACTATTGCCCCAGAAGGGGTTCCAGCTGCCTGGAGTGTGATAACAAAAAACAGTGAAGACCCAAGGGAGGATGAGCTCCCACCATTATCTGAGACTTTTGAAATCGTACTTTTTTTCCTCCTACTGCCTGTCAGCCCCGACCCTTCAGGGCATCCAAGGGGTCATCCTCCTACCACCTACTCACTGATACTTACCTCCCAGGCCACCATGTAGCTTCGGCTTGCCCCCCCCAAATGGGGACGAGGTGGGGCGGACCCCCGTAATTCTTCCTTTCATCAGGTCTGGAGGTAGTCAGCGAGCAGTGGTAAATAGGAGGCATGCCCCAGGAGGCCCGTCCTCCCGGAGCTGACAGGAGTTTTTCCACTTTTTCTTCCTCAACGCAGGAACTGTTAAGACACATTGCACCACTCTCACCACTGCAAGCAGATACTAGACCCCAATCTCTTACTACTGCTTCAGTTCCTCATACGATATTCTCTTCCAGGATGACCCAGGAGTCTATCATTTGTCACAACTGTGGAAAGGATGGCATTTGAAAAGAGAATGCCGGTCTCAGAAGGACTTAGAAAGAGTAGTAAACAGACTCCAAGGGGAGCTCCGAAAAGCAAATCAGTGGCCAAGGGGTACCCAAAATGACCACAGTGAGGGTTCGAGAAACCCTAACTCAAATTTCTTTGTGGCTAAATCACCTGTCCAGGCCTCTGCTACTGCCACTCCAGACTGGTCCAAAATAGTGGGCCCTTCAATGGAGACTACAGTGACTGTGAATGGTATTCATACTCAGGCTGTGCTTGACAGTGGGTTGCAAGTGACCATTGTATTCCAGAACTGATATTACAAACACTTATCTGATGTGCCTTTGCAATCCCTGGAAGGCCTACATTTGTGGGGCCTGAGCGACAAGTCTTATCCCTACCTAGGATATGTCAGCCTCTAGTTGACTTTTCCTGCAACTGTAACTGGTGTAGAGGAGCGAGTAGGGACATTGGCCCTAGTGTGTCCCCCCACTGGACTGTATGATGGGGTCCCCCTGTTAATTGGGACAAACGCCCATATGTTTGGGAGACTGGTGCAACTCTGTCACGAGAAACAAGGGCGATGAACTGGGGGGGCCCTGAGAATTCCGGCTGTGATCAAGAGGGCCTATGATTTGCAACAGAAACCCGAGAGTAGACTAGGATGAACGGTGGGGATCATGTGGAAGAAGGATCCTGATTCAATGGTACTGGCCCCTAATGCCCAGTGTACCATTCAAGGGGAGGTCCGCCTCCGGAAAGATGTCAAGAACAAAATACTGATGTTGGATGCGCCAGGTGATGGAAAATTGCCAGAAGGATTATTGGTCAAGCCCAGCATCTTGCCTGCTCATGCCCATGTCTATGCAAGACGAGTGATGGTCCAGATTCACTATGTGTCAGATCAGGAGATCCATGTAAACAAAGGGTGCACCCTAGCTATGGTACACTGCACAGACACTGCAGTATTGCCCAGCAACAAGCACCCTGGTGAGAAGGAGAGAGTGACCCCAGACTTGTTTGACTTTGGTTACTCCCCGTTGCCAGTTGAATGGAAGGCTAGAATTAGCAAGAGACTTGCCTAGAGAGACGAAGTGTTTTCGTTGAAGGAATGGGATGTGGGATGTGTCCAGGGTGCGGAGCATCACATATGCCTGCACGATGAATGGCCATTTCGAGAGGGGTCCCGACGCCTAGCCCCAACATACATAGATGATGTGAGAAGACACCTGCAGGAAATGCTTGCTGCTGGCATGATACAAGAATCCAGGAGCCCATACGCCTCTCCCATTGTGGTTGTGCATAGGAAGAATGGGTCTGTGAAGATGTGTGTTGATTATCGAACCCTGAACCAGAGGACCATCCCAGACCAATACACTATGCCTCATATACAAGATGCCCTGGACTGCTTGAATGGGTGCAAATGGTTCTCGGTGCTGGATCTTCAGAGCGGATACTACCAGATCCCGATGGCCCCAGAAGACCATGAGAAAACAGCCTTCATCTGTCCATTGGGGTTCTACAAGTTTCTAAGGATGCCTCAGGGGATAACGGGCAACCCAGCCACCTTTTAGTGACTGATGGAACATGCAGTGGGAGATATGAATTTTCTGGAATGCCTGGTGCACTTGGACGATGTCACTGTGTTTGGGAGTACCTTAGAGGAACATGAGAACCGACTGTTTAAAGTCCTAGTCCGACTGGAAGATTTTGGCCTCAAGCTATCCATTGACGCCAGCCCACCGGCACAGCGGTAGGGCTACCGCTTGTGGCGCCAGCGACCCGGGTTCGGGAACTGACTCAGGTAGCTGGAGGGCCGGCTGGGGGGAGGAGGCTTGAGCACCCAGTGGCTGCTCTCCTCCTCCAGGTGGGGTGGGATGCAAGTCCCGCTGCTATCCTGCCACCTGGGTGACCACAGGTGGAGGTGCAGCGAGACTACGCACAGTAGGGTGGGAGGACACCTGCCGGGAGCTGGAGTGTCAGCACGCCACGACGTGCTCCGCCCCTAGGCTTCCCAAGCGCGTGGACATCCTGAGGGCAGGGAGACAAGAAAATGGAAAAACCCTGCCCAGGCTCCGTGAGAGCGGGACCTGGTGGAGCCGAACACCCATAACCCAGAGCTCCATAGAAGGGGTGGGGCGGGGCCTTCCGACACAGACTTAAGGACCAGGAGAGGACTGGGGGAAGCCCCTCTCCGCCCCGCCCAGGGGGCAAACCGAGGCAGGATGGGGACAGGCTTGCCGGTACCCGGAGGGAGATACCTGGGGTGGGACTACGGGAGCGTACACTACCTAGGGATCCCAGAAGAAAGGATCCTGGTGCAGCGAGGAGGTACAGGTAAAAAAAAAAAAAAAAAGCTATCCATTGACAAGTGGCAGTTTATCCAAACCTCCGCGAAATATGTGGGGCACATAGTATCTACAAAAGTGATAGAGACTGATCCCAGTAAGGTTGAAGCACTGACTACTGGGCCCCAGCCTCATAATCTGAAAGAACTACAACATTTCCTGAGGTTCTGTGGCTACTACCGCAGGTTCATAAAAGACTATTCCAAGGTGATTCACCCACTCTTGAACCTTACCCGGGGTTACCCTCCTACCAATCATAAATACAAAAAAGGGGCCGTTAAAGAACCAGAAAAAGTATACTTCCACCCAGGTGAACTCTTCGGCCACCGCTGGATGCCCGACTGTGAAGCAACCTTCCATGAGATCATATACCAGCTCACCCACTCCCTCATCCTCGCCTATGCTGACCCCACCGAACCCTATGAGCTGTATATGGGCACTAGTCTGCAGGGTCTAGGAGTGGTGCTGTATCAAGACCATGAGGATAGCCTGAGACCAGTAGCTTTCTCCAGTAGGAGCTTGACCCCATCTGAACGAAACTACCCTGTGCATAAGTTGGAGTTCCTTGCACTAAAATGGGCCATCATTGACCAGTTTCATGAATACCTCTATGGGGCAAAGATATTGGTGAAGACTGACAATAGCCCATTGACCTATGTACAGACTTCAGCTAAGTTACACGCCACTGGGCACCGGTGGCTTTCTGTATTATTAACCTATGATTATGCTGTCGAATACAGACCTGGCCTGAACCATATTGTTGCTGATGCCGTAACACGAAGGCCCACTTCCAAGAGTGATTGGGTCAGGCTGTCTGAACCTGATATTTGAGCACTGTGCCAAAAGTTTGATAGAGATGAACAGATGTCTGCGGACACAGTGGACTGTTTAGTAGATTGCTTGAGCCCTTCTGACACCTGCATACCAGCTGCTTATTGCCACTTCTCTGCTCTAGATATTAGTGCACTACCTCAATTTGACAATGACAGCATTCAGTGGGCTCAATCTCAATATCCTATGATTCAGCCCGCACTTGATGCCCTGCGTGCAGGGAAAGATGTGTCTAAGTTACGTTCCACTGACTTGCGAGCTGCTTTATTGTTTAAAGAAGGCCCCAGATTGAAGTTGTTCAATCAGTTGTTGTATAGAGCGACAGTAGATCATAGTGGAAAAGTAGACAAGCAACAATTGGTCCTGCCCACGGCCTTTAAAGATTTGGTACTGAGGTCCCTCCACAATCACAAGGAGCACCTCGGTATTGACAGAACCCTTGACCTGGTACGATCTCGCTTCTACTGGCCCAAAATGGGGGCCGATGTTGAGCACCATGTAAAGACTTGTAGTTGCTGCCTGCAAAGAAAAACCCTGCCTCAGAGGGCTGCCCCCTTGTTAATATTACTACCAGCACCCCCATGGAACTAGTCTGCATAGACTTCTTGTATTTAGAACCTGATCAGTGGAACATTGGCAATGAGTTAGTGGTTACTGATCATTTCACACGGTATGCACAAGCTTTTCCAACCAAAGATCAAAGGATATCCACTGTGGTGAAGGTGCTAGTGGAAAATTTCTTTGTCCACTATGGTGCCTCCCAGCGGATCCACTCTGACCAGGGCAGAGACTTTGAGAGTCGACTAATCAAAGAAATGCTCTCTCTATGGGGGTTCGAAAGTCAAGAACCACCTCCTATCACCAGCAGGGAGACCCTCAACCAGAACATTTTAACAGCACCCTTCTAGACATGCTGGGCACCCTCCACCCAAAAGACAAGCATAAATGGAGCCAGCAGATTAGCACCTTGGTACATACTATTGCATGAAAAATGATGCTACTGGGTTCTCCCCCTACTGCCTCATGTTCGGGAGAGAGGCCCGGCTGCCAGTTGATGTCTGTTTGGGGTCTTTCCAGATTGGGTCTGAGCCGAAAACTACTTGCAATATGTACAAAAACTGAAAGTTCAACTGAACAATGCCTATCAACTGGCCCAGACAATGGCCGCCAAAAGAAATCTAGCCAACAAAGAGAGGCATGATAAAAAAGTAAAGGCCCAAGAGCTTTGACCTGGAGACCATGTGTTGTTACGCAATTTGTGACTGCATGGTAAACAGAAAATTGCTGATCGGTGGCACCATCTTCCCCATGTAGTAGTTGGAAAGTTGGATGATTTACCTGTTTACAAGGTGCGCCCAGAGAAAAACTCCAAAGCTGTTAAGACCATGCACCATAACCACTTTCTACCTATCGGGCAAGTCATGATTGAGGCTGAACCCCCAGAAATTGAACCCCCTGTGCTAGTGACTCGTGCTGCTGTGGGAAAGAGACAGAGTTGGCCTATCCCAGTGGTCGCAGATTTGGGGTTTCCCCTGCAGCAGGCCCAGGGTGATGGTGACTGTCAGTCCACTTCTGACGAAAGTTAGTGCGACTTTGCCTATTACCCCTCTTATAAACTGAGTCAGCTGTTTCGAGGTAACCCCATGATTAATTGTGGGGATGAAGCTGGGCCTTCTGGACTGCCTAACCCCCCCAGCTTTGTCCTTGGAGCCAATGCTCCCTGAAAGTGAAGTGCAAAGTATCACGTCTGAAGATGCTGAGTCTCTGTGTATTGCGGAACTGTATGATTTGCCTGAGGGAGGGGCTGATGGAATGAGACTTTCTGGTGACATACCAGAATTTGAAGAACACCATGAGAGTGCCGACAACCCCCCTTCAGTGCCTCAAAGTTTGATTGTGCTTGAGCCTTCGCAAAATGAGTCAAGTGTTGTAGAAGCAGAGCCTGCAGAGCAAGGAACCAACAGTGCCCCAAGTTTGAATGTTTCCATCCAGGCAGAGGCACCCCTCACAAGTGAGAAGAGTCCCCAGACCAGTGCTGAGAACACAGAGGCTGTAGTTGTCCCCCTCAGAAAGACTGGCCAAGCTGTCAAGCCAGTAGTACGCTTCAGTTATGATTCTCCCGAGAGGCCAGTGGATTTGCCTCTCAACGTGGTGCACAAAGGTGTTTATGTCTCCCCAGGCTCACTGCCCAAATTGAGCTTATTTATTTATTAGCTTTTGGTAACCCGGTAAGTGCGCTAGGCAACAATCCTGCCTATTTTCAGGCACGACCTCGGAGAGTACAATACATAAAAACAGACAACAGTACAGATCAGTACAACAACTTAGGTGACAGCGTTACAGACTGGGTAGAGATACATCAGCGAAATAGGGTAAGCAAATGGTAAGTAGTAATCCAGTAAGGTATAACAAGTAGTAGCCAATCAGTAGTATAACTAGTACACAGAGGAGAGCACGCACAAAACAGACATATAGCACAGATGGTAGAGCGTAAACAAAGGGGGATACAGCAAAGCAGGTACGTATGTTGGAAGTAAATGACATGGCCCCTTCAGTGGTACTCCAAATTGTGAGCAGTCACAGTCACTTAGGGCAAAGAGGTGAGAAAACAGAAAGCACTTAAAAGAAAGTTGGGAGGAGGAGTTTTTCACATGAGATGGGAGCAGGTTCCAGAACCTAGGAGCAAAATAGGAGAAGGCCTGTTCACCCATCTTGGTGGAAAAGGGCCATTCAGTGAGTTTAGGGATGGACGAGGACCGGAGTGAACGAGAGTGGGAGGCTGGGATGAGCATGTTGCCCAGGGAGGCCGGGCGAGGTGATCTAGTAAGGGAGTCGACTAGACACCCTAAGGTGTAAGACCAGAGGTTATTGGGAGATAATCAGTTTAGTCCAGAGTAGAGTAGAGTAGGCAGTAATGAGTTAACCTACATATTGTTATAGGAAGTGTCCCATTTGCTAATCACCCTGACATTGGCATGGTAGAGCCTGACAGCCAGTTCCAGGTTACTAGTCTTTCTCTCTCACCATGGTGCCCCGGCCCCCTCTAGACCCAAGTTAGCTGATAAGGAAGGGCCCCCTCTTACATTGTTCAATGTACAAAAAGTCATTACATGAGTCCACATAGTAATGTGTAAATTATCTGTGTGAAATATGCATGATGTATTGTCAGAATGGATATAGTATTGTGAAGTGTAGAGAATATGTATAGTAAAAGGTATAAGTTTACATTGACTGATACATCAGATGTCACTTGCATAACATGCTAATGGTATAAATGTCTCATATAGTTTGCATTTGCAATATTGTGATGGTACAGACTTGTCACGGGTGCCAGTTTTCTCCAGGCAGGGAAGGGTGTAACCCCCCCCACAAATGCACGTTCCCAAAAAGTCTTCCTTAAGCTTGCCTAAATGCTCACTGCCAGGCTGGTGTCCTGCATTTTAGCAGCTTAAATGTGATTGCCAGAGAGTGCCTGTATAGCCTCTGTGCATTGTCTCTTTAAGAGCTGCCTGGATTGTAGTCATAAGTAAACTGAGAGGGAGCTCTGTTGAAAGATGTAACTATTTGCTGAAAATCATTTAAAGTGATAATGATAATGTAGTTTGTCTAACCTGCCTACTTTACAGCAAGGACTGTTTTGTTTATCTTCACTATCTTGGTCCTGGACTGCCGAATTGGACCAATCAGTACTGGTGGGACCTAAAATGGAGCCGGACTACAGGAGCTGTCTGGAGTCAAAATCTGTAGGAATTGTAGTTTTGGGCTTTTGGTGCCTTTTTGCACCTTAAGGGGGAGCCTTTGTTGTGACTGACAGACAGATCAGTCAACTGAACCTTTTGGATTATGGGGAAAGTCCCAGGCTTGCTGGTAGTTGAGTCAGATCTAAGTTGGGAGCTGAAGAAGCAACAGCTTGAGACAGTCAAGCAGTCGTCTGAGTAGTTTTGTGTGGGAGAACTGTGGAAAGGCCTGAATTGTGACCTGCATGTCTGCCTGCTGCCCCTGAGAGGGAGAGAAGAGAATTATTTCGGACTAAATCCAAGTTTGTGAAAATGAAGTAAGCCACTAATTTTTTACCAGGTTCATACCTGAAGAAGACCAAAGATTTTGCTGAATGCGATCGGCCTGTCATGATTTCCAGCTGCTTTTGAATCCCCAGTTAGTCACAGAGACTTTGCGATCATGACCGGAGAGCGGTTTGCCTGGTACAGTAGAAGTTCCTTACATGTAAATGTGCTGTGAGTTTTTAGTGGGTCATGATTTGGTTCCCCACTGTGTGAACTGTGTCCTGCTTGCTGGAAGCTGTATCCAGCCCAAAACGGACTGTATCCGAATTTGTCTCCATTTGGCCGGGGCCTTGCCGCACTGGCCCAGCCAAACTATCCGCTGCACAGAGAAAGCCATCAACGAGATAAGTGCCTGGGGATCAGCCCCCTGCTCCATGCTTGAACCAGAATGACGCCTCGGCGATTCGTGTGGGCCCTGCTTCTCCTGGCACTCCAGATTAACCACCTGCTGTCTCAATTTTCATCCAGCCTGTGTGCAGTCTTGGGTATCATGAGAAATCATCAGGGTAGCTCCCTGCAACAACAGCCTAATCTAAAAGTGTGTCATCTGATTGTCTTGTTGTTTTCTTTTCACAAACTGAGCCCTCCAGCTCCGGATTACAAATAGTGTGTGTTGTGCATGTTGTTTTCTTCCATTACAGGGCCCCAACCAGCTGCAACTTTCCTGGATAGCCCACCGTTCTCCATCTGGGTACCCAGAGTGTGTGACTATTTATGGACCCTGAAGTGCATGCATAACTGTTTGATTGATACAGCCTTTAAGCAAATTAACTGGATTACACCCCTCCCTTGTTCAAGTCCCTTAAATAAATCAGATCTAACTGTTTTTTGCATTTACCCTTACTGTGGTTCTAGTTTGTGCAAGAGTACTGTACTGCTGTTATTTGCTTTGTATAACCTTGTTTTACAGGGGGTCCCCAGTGCCGGGCCAGAGGAAAGCCCTAGTGGTAAGTGCAAACAGTGTGGTACTTGTGTGGTGTATCAGGGGTATTGTGAAAATGATTATTGTGTATTGTTATGGCCACTAGTAAGGAAAGAGGGGGGTTACAGTGTCCCTGAAGGCTATGCCCAGGTTAGCTTGACCACTACCAACCCCAAGCAGGCAGGGATAGTAGCCCTTGGGAGAGCACACCTAGGGGTTACACAAATATTAAGGTCTCATGTTGGCACTGGTTCCCTGTGAGGGTGAAACAAATGAGAGAGCCCTTTAAAAACACTTTTTTCAATATTGGGTTTGATGCCAGGTATCCTTTCTAGCTGAAAGGTATGCTGAAACTGAAGCCAGTTGCACCTTCAGAGTTGAGTGCTACAGCCCCAGGGAATGTAGGTGAGACAAATAATCCAGAAGGAAGTAAACCTCGTCAGGAGTACCACCGCCCCCATCCAGAAACCACCCAGTCCAACGCCGCTGCCGCAAAGGATGCCGAGAACGAGGAGCACTTGCATGACAGTGGGCTCAGGGAGGGTTAGGGTGGTCAGGCAGAGGCACATCCCGATCCTATTCCACTCAAGAATTCATATGCCACACTGGCAAAGGGGACAACCAAACAGAGGTACCCAGAGAAGTGGAAGAAAAGGATGTGGAGGTTAGCCAAGGAGGTGACCTCGGTGGGGAGAGCAGTGGACCCCAGAGGAGGAGGAAGCGAATCCGGGTGGGGGACTCCATCATAAGAGGGATCCAGCTAGGAACTCAGGAGGGGAGGACAGGGAGGGGAGGTGAGGTGCCTACCAGGTGCCATGGCATGGAGGGATGGAAGGAAGATCCTGGGGGTCGCTGGGAAGGCAAGATGGGAGGGTGAGCTGGATGTCATTATCCACCTAGGTACTAATGACCTGGCAAATGGGAAGCCAAAGGAAGTTCAGGAAGAGTTTAGGAAATTGGGAGGGGTCTCAAGCAAGTAGCTAACTATCACCTTGTCGAAGCCTCTGCAGGGCATAGAGCTTATGAGGTGCATGCACCAGAAACTTTAACTCATGGTTGAAGAACTGGTGCTGTGAGGAAGGGTTTGGATTCATTGGTGACTGGGGACCCACCTGGAGGTATGGAGGCTTGTTCAAGCCTGACGGCCTGCATCCATCCTGAAGGGGAATCCAAGTACTCAATGATAAGTTTAAATGCTACATTGAGAAGCATTTAAACTAGCCAAAGGGGGTGGCAGACCAGCAAGGAGGGTACCTAATTGCCCACCCCCCCCACAGCTAGAAGTGGAACCAGTGAACCAGAGGAGTTGATATCTCTACAAAGCAGTGTGCAAAAGATGGAGATAAGTGCCCAAGAGGTGGATAGGCAGAAAAGGGGCAAAATTCAAAAGAAGGGCAGACATCAAGGAGAACCAGGGATAAAGGACAACCAGGGAAGGGGCTGGAGTAGAACAGCTAAACAGTCTAGGGAGGTCAAATCATGGAAAGCCATGTGTGCCAATGCCAGGAGCCTTAGCAACAATATGGAGGATCTGGAGGCTGTCATGGTGCAGTCAGACCTGGACATTGTGGCCATCACAGAAACCTGGTGTAATGATAACCATGCCTGGGAGATGGCCATACCTGGCTACAACATATTCAGAAGAGACAGGGTAGGTAGGTAGGAAGGAAGGAGGAGTGGCACTGTATGTGAAAAATGACATAAGGGCCACAGAGATCCAACAGGAACAAAATGGGGGAGAGATACTGTGGGTTAAGCTGGAAAGGAAAATGGGGCCAGCCATCTGCACAGGTGTGGTCTATAGATCACCAGTCCAGGAGGAAGAAACAGATAGGGAGCTGATGCTAGCCATCCAAAGGATGGCAGACAAGGGTGAGGTAGTGCTGGTTGGAGACCTCAATATTCCTGATGTGGACTGGAGCATCCCAGCAGCAGCATCAACTAGGAGCAGATTTATCTTGGACTCCCTTCAGGGTGCCTTCCTCAAGCAACTGGTCATGGAACCAGCTCGGCACAAGGCAATACTGGACCTTGTGCTCACAAACAGAGACAGTGTGATGGGGGTAACAGTGGGGGAGCACCTGGGGAACAGTGACCACCAGTCATTGTGGTTTGAAATCACAGAAAGAGCAGAACCAAACCACACAAAAACACGTATCCTGGATTTTAGGGGGACAGACTTTGGGAAAATGGGGAGATACTTGAAAGAGGCATTAAGGGGAATGGGGCAGGAATCAGGGGTTGAGGAACAGTGGGCAGTATTTAAAATGGGGATTACAAGAACAACAGAATTATGCATTAAGCAGATTGGCAAGGGGAAAAGGAAGAGGAGGCCATTATGATTTTCCAAGGAGGTAGCAGAGAAAGTGAAAGCCAAAAAGATTGTGTAACCCCTAGATGGCGCTATCCCAGGGGCTACTACCCCTGCCTGATTTGCCACTAACAGGTTGAGGGGCCTGGAGCCAATGGCGGGTGCCTCCACCCAGAGGTCAGGGTTTGCAATAGTTAAACTAACTTGGTCACAGCCCTCTGGGACACTGCAACCCCCCTTTCTTCCCACTAGTGGCCCACACAATATATCAGAATTACCTTCACAGTATACACTTACCCCAGGTCTGGTTCCGCACTGGGACCTCCTGTGAAATGAGATACAGTGCAACAATCACAGTACAGTACTTTAACATAGACAAATACCTCAGGCAGTATAACTTTGCTGAAACAAGCAGCTCTGATTTATTTAGGGGATATAACAAGGACAGGGGAAATCAGGTTAATTAGCTTATCACTCTAATAATCTACCTATGGCTCTGTGCACAGGCCTATCCCTATCAGTTACTGTCCTGGGTACCCAAGCCCCAGTGGCTAGTCCAAACCGTGGGCAGCTGGTAGGGGCCCTTTCACACAGAGAAAAGGAGAATTAAACAGTCAGCAGTACAGTAATTCCATTTGGATTTAATGTGGCAATTCAACAGGAGTGACCCTGAATTAGTACTCACGACCTCCAAATAAGATAAGGGTCCTTCAATGTCAGCAGGGCTCACTTGAGGTACACAAACCTCTTCACACATCCATATAAAGAAAGCACTATACCAGGCAGGCTGCATCTGTATCCCGATCTAATTACTGCACAATACCGGGAGAACACACAGCAGATTCAGTTCCTGACAGACCGAGTGTAATTTTCAGCAATTCCTCCAGTCTTCTACAGGGTGAGCCTGGTTTCTACTCTTCAGAGATCCTTTGATTCTTTTCACAGGCCAGATTCAGTCCCTAACAAGCTGTTACACAAGCTGCAGACCGGAACTCTGGGCCTTACACACGTTTTTGACTAAAACTGCACACTGAAAAGCACAGGGCTCCTTCCTTCTTCACTGCCAAGCTCAACTGAAACTCCAACCGACAAAACCGGGCACTTCCTTTGAGTTCCTCCCAGTTCTTGACTGGATTGGCTGTCCTCACAATAGACTGCTGCTGTTGGTCCAAAAAGGCACTGAAGTCTAAACTACATCTCCCAGAGTCACTGCCCATACAATCCTCTTGTGGCTGGCTCAGATTATGAGTCCAAGTTCTGATTCGTCCAAGGCACCATTTTAGAGCTAGCTTACCCCACACTGATTGGTCCAGTTCAGCAGTTCAAAACTAGAATGGGAACTAGCAGACACAGTTCTGACTGCAAAGAAAGCAGGTTAGACAAACTGTAATTTCATTATTACTCTAAATAATTTCTGGCAAACAGTTACATCTTTCAGATAGGTTCCCTTTGCACTCCTAGTGACTGCAAAAATGAAGTGAATTGGCAGCAGCTTGAGTGGTACTCAATCAAAGAAACATACAGTCCCCCATACAAACTAATTATGTCTGCAAGCAGACAGCTCTTAAAGAGACAGTACCAGAGGTTCTAAAAACACTCACTGATATATGGCTTAAATGCCAAACACCATTCAGGCTTGGAGCATTCAAGCAAGCTCCTGGAAGTCTTTTGGGAACCCCCATTTGCAGGGGGGTTACAATTGCATTCAGGCAATACAAAAAGACACAGGCAGAAGGGGGATAGGGAGAAGTACCAGGAGAAGCAAAAGGAGGCAGGAGGTCAGTAAGGAAGCCAAAGCTCAGATAGAAGAGCACATTGCAAAATCAGTGGGTAGAGGGGACAAAACCTTTTACAGGTACATAAGGGAAAAAATAAAAGCAAAGGGAGGGATAGTGAGACTGAAGGGGGAGGATGGGGGCCGTGGGGAGGATGACAACAGTAAAGCTGACATATTGAACAGGTATTTCTGCTCGGTCTTTACTGAGGAAGAGGAGGGTAATGAGTCTGAAGGGAGTACAAGGGGTGGGAATGGTGCAGAAATGGACACAAGTCCCTTTACACGAGAAAGGGTCCTGAAGGAACTGGAAGTAATAAGAGTTGATAAAGCAATGGGGCCAGATGGGGTGCATCCCAGGGTCCTTAAAGAACTAAGAGGAGTGGTGGCTGAACCTCTGGCAATCCTGTTTCGCCGATCACTGGAAACAGGGGAGGTACCCAAAGACTGGAGGACAGCAGATGTAGTCCTCTTATGGAGGACAGCAGATGTAGTCCTCTTATACAAAAAGTGGAAACAAAGAGGAAGCGGGGAACCACAGACCAGTCAGCCTCACCTCGGTAGTGGGGAAGATCATGGCAGCACTACTGAAGGAGAGATTGGTGGAACATCTGGTTGTCAGTGGACTACAGGACCCAAGGCAGTATGGTTTCACCAGGGGGAGGTCATGTCAGACCAACCTTGTTGAATTTTTTGACTGGGTGACTAGGGAGGTGGATCAGGGGAGCAGGGACAGATTATGGCATGGGCAACATAGGCACAGCCCTAGGATCCCTGCCTGCTGGGGGGCCCCCAACAATCCCCAACAGATATTTTCAGTACAGCTTTTTCTTCCTGCCTGAGCTACATTTTTTTTGCAAAGGACCAAGCCACTAAACAATCTGAACAAGGTAGGGGCTAAACTGTGACATATTCTCACCTCCCTGATGAGGTGTTAAGTGCAGGTGATAACACAGGGGGGCCCTGGCCAGGTTGACCATTAAAGTGTGAACAGGTCCATTTCCTTTGCTTTGTCTACCAGCCCCACTTAGAATCCCCATTTAGAATCAAGTCTTACTCTTAACTATAAAAGATTAAGAGTGCAGTTTAATGGGTAATGCTTTATATTTAATCACAATTCTAAAATTAAGAAAACTACAAAGCATTTCAATGGTACAATTAAAAATAGTACTCTTTTTTTTAATTCCCTTATCTCACTCATATTGAAGTTCTGATCTTGATATAGCTCCATTTTCATGGTGAACAAATGAATGTATTTCCAGATTCCCATCAGTAAATCTTGCCATTTATTGATCCTGGCTTTATTTATTTATTTCATTTTTGTTGACCGGGCAAGTGTACTAGACAAAACACTGCCTATTTCAAGCACAACCTAGAGGTTACAGAACTGTAGGACAACAATAGAACAGTCAGTAGAAAACAATACAGTTTCAGGCAGGATCAGTTACAAACCATAACATTTTGAACAACACAGTTCAAGGAGGATGAGGTACAAACCATAACATTTTAAGCATTGTCTGAGCCAATGAGTACAGATAACTCTGGTACAGAAGACTAGTGAATATATTCACGCAGTCAGACGAATTGAGAGGCCGGGGATGCTTACTACTCAACAATAACAGAAATATTTGTTCCCAGCAACAATTTATTCCAACAATCACTTGCTTTGTGCTATAATCTCTGAAGTTTACAACTCCTCTATTGTAACATGGCAAAACGAAGAGTAGGCAAAACTAGCAAAACAATTGGTGGAAACACACTAGGTGATTAGCAACACGGCATTAGCACGATAGATAATGCCGTGTTGCTTGTGAAGTACCACAAGTAGCCACAGGCAAAAAACGAGCAGTGTGTAAAAAAAAGAAAGGGAAAGAATGGTAGAAATGAAGTTTATTAAGAGCAAGTAGGTAGTTTAGATGATGAGTAGGACAAGTATTAGAGAGACACAGTAAAAAAAAGGTGTAGGAGTCAAGTAGAGCGACGTAGACATAGAGAAAAGCTCAGTAAGGTGTAGCTTATGTGGAACGAGAGGCATGGAAGCATGCATAGAACAGAACTTTGGCAGTGACGAACAAATGGTTAGATGTGCCGAAATAGCGAGTAGCGGAGTGGGCGAAATAGGAAAAAATGCAAGGAACCTGTTGAAGAAGCAGTGAGCCATACGGCATACAACTGAAGGGAACACAGAGGCAGACAGCGAGCAACTGGAAGCAGATATAAGTTGGAGACGTTTACCGTATATGGGATAGTAAACCGCAATAATCCAACCAAATCCATCGAGAGGGAAAACAAAAGAGACTGGGGAAATCTGACTGGTGTAATGGATCGAGTAGTGCAAAGAGAACCGAGTCAGGTAAAAAATGTTATATATGCATATAAAGCGCTAAAAGCTGTATGCAAATGAGACACACAACTTCACGTCGAAGCAGGAAAACCAGGAAACTGTGGTCCTCCTAAGAAGCATAAGAAACGAACAGCCATCAGAAATGTAAAAAAAATCTGTAGCAATCGTTAAGCAATACAGTAATGTACTACTGTGCCAAAGTATGAA
The DNA here is from genome assembly GCA_016271365.2 of Neoceratodus forsteri. Lineage (NCBI taxonomy): Eukaryota > Metazoa > Chordata > Ceratodontiformes > Ceratodontidae > Neoceratodus > Neoceratodus forsteri. The sequence goes on from CM028138.1 coordinate 430,748,402, forward strand.
AAAAACATATATGTATGTAAGAGAGCATAGCAGAAACTTTTGAAAGTAACAGTAAACTGAACTGTATAACTTGAATAGTGTGATGGTCTACATAATGACAGCACTACAAACAGATCTGTGACATTCAAAGAGATACCGAACCATGTTACAACACATTAATCCTCCGAAGGTGGCATCTGATGGAGTTAATGCATGGTTGGGTCCGTTGTAGGCACTTGGCCCAGGCCTCAGGCAACAACGGGTCCTAACCATGCATTAACCCCCATTAGATGCCACCGTCATGGATTAATGCTTACTAATACACAGAGTTAACTGTTACACATGGCAGGACCTAGCCTCTTAAAGATGGGTCCCTACCCTACCCAACAAAACTCCCACATCCTGGTTCATACTACCTGACAGGACAAAACGATAACACCCACACTGCAAGCACACACATGTGTGTTTGTGAGGGGGGGACTTTGGAGAAGTGCAAATCATGACATTTCACACCCCCAAAATTATTTTTACCAGGTCAATAAGTAATTATTTTATTTAAATGATCAAAACTCAGGCTACTGTTTTTTTTCCATACTGATATTTTTTTTCCATACTGATATTATTAGTGGTTGGGGAATAGGGCAGGGGCTCTCCCACACGGTTGCACCAAACACTAGGAGCGGGGGCATAGGGAAAGGAGTGCAGGAGAGTACTCTGGGGTCACATAGGGACCCTGGCAGATGGTGCCCAAAAGGAGGATACTATGAAGGAAGCTGGCAAGTACCTGGGGACCCTCAAAGATGGGGGCAAAAGGGAGTACATTCTCAGAGAAGTAGGCAGATGGCTGGGGCTGGACAGAAGGAAGAAATGGGGGGAGGTGGATTGGACCTTAAGCTCAGTAACCACTTCAATTCTCTTCTTATGCTTGAGGATGAGGGGGGTGATGTAGCCATGACAAGGGCAGTTAGAGATAGAAAGGGAGTGGGGCAGGAGGCAGGAGGCAGGGGCTGGATAGCGGAGGAACGGGGGAGGATTTGGAATGTGTGAAAACGGGGGCAGCAGGGGATCAGAGCAGGAGGATGAGGGGGTAGAGGGAGGAAAGCACAAGGAGAAGGACCAGTTGGGAGGAAAGGGCAAGGAGAAGGACCAGAAGTACAAGGAGGATACAATAAAGGGAGCTGAGGGTTTAGGCCAGGGAAACACGACAAGCAAGGAGGGACTGAACAGAGATGGGAAAGAAAGGAGGACGAGACAGGCTAGTTTAGCAGATGGGGGGGAGGACCAGTCGTAAGCAGTAACAGTGGGGGTAGCGAGGTACAGAAGGATACTCAGGAGGACAAGGGGCATAGGATCGGAGGGGAGGGGGTGGCCAGGTTAAATAAGGAGGGCATGGCAGGTGGTACCCAGATAGGGGGAGAAGCAAGGAGCCGGCTGGGGAGAGGGGCCAGTAGAAAGGATGAGGGACATGAAAGGGGAGGAAATGGAGGAAAAGGGGTGGCCAGAGTGCTCCTGTTGGGTGATTCCATGATCAGGGGGATCAAATGGGATAGGGAGGGAAAAGCCTGCCCAGTTAGAACAAAATGCTTCCCTGGACTAACGGTGCACAGGGCCAAGCATGAGGTATATCAGCTGGCAAAGGATTGTGGAGGTTCCCCGAACATACTGGTCCACCTGGGTACCAATGACATTGAGGGAAATAGTGAGCTAGAGATACAGGCAAGGTTCAGGGAGCTTGCCAGGGTCTGTCATGATACAGGATGCACAATTTCCTTCTCGGAAATCCTGCCAGTGCCAAGGGCTAGTGGGGAACACAAGAGGAAGATTAGGGTGATAAAACCAGTGGCTCTGGGAGTGGTGTGGGGCAAGAGGGTATGGGTTGATGGGGGATTGGGAGGAGACATGGGAAGATGAAAAAATTACTCACCTTAGTAATGTTGTTTCTTCTAATGGAGTCTTGCTATATTATAGACATTAGCAGTTTGTTCCAGCTCTAGAACTGCCCCGGGTGAAATGGTTAAAACCATTCCAAAATAGAATTTTGGACGAGAGCAGCTCTATCTGTGTCATTTCAAACTTGAACTGTCAGATCTTTACGAGCCAAACTCACTAAGGTCTGTGTGGAAGCTGTAACCTACACTAGCCAAATGGCTACCTAAATAATAACAACCATTGATGGTCCCAACACCCAAGACTCAAGTCAGGGGACCAGAAACTAACACCATTCTAATAATATGAAAATGGAACATAAGTATAATAAAACACACACACGCTGCGTACACATACACCCCAAAGTCCCAAAGGGGACAAAATGCTAACAGGACATAAGTAGTGCCCACACTAAGTTGCCCGCACCCCACCAAGTAGAGGTTCTGAGAGGGGCAGGTTGGGGAGGTCTATAATATAGCAAGACTCCATTAGAAGAAACAACATTACTAAGGTGAGTAATTTTTTCTTCAAACAACATGAAGTCATGCTATATTATAGACATTAGCAGAATACACAGCAGTACCTCCATGGAGGAGGGGCAGAACCTACTTAGGGAATAGGCTCTGAAGAACAGCTGTGCCAAACCGAGCATCTCTCCTGGCCTGGACATCCAGGGAGTAATGCTAGTTAAAGTGTGTACCGTTTTCCAAGTAGCAGCCTGGCAAATCTCTAATAAAGGGATATCTCTGGCAGCAGCCAGAGAGCTGTACCCCCTGGTAGAATGAGCTCTCAAACCCGGGGGGCTCTGCCCACTCTCTGATAACAAAATTGGATACAAGAGACAATCCACCTGGCTATTGATCTCTTAGTGGCAGGTTTGCCTTTCCCAACTTCACCATAGGTAAGGAAAAGTTGGAGGATTCAACCTGTGACCTTTGGTATGCTCTATATAATAACTAAGAGCCTCTTAACATCCAGGCTGTGCAACCTCCTCTCACCCGAAGAGGTGATCAGTGAAAAATACTGGAAGGAGATAGATTGATTAAGATGGAAATCTGAAACCACCTTAGGCAAAACTTCCTATTAATCCTAAGGACTACCTTATCCCTGTGGAAAGAAATAAAGTCAGTCTCCACTGACAAGGCTTGCAATTCACTTATGCATCGGGCAGAAGTGATAGCCACTAGAAAAACAGTTTTCAAGTTAGGAACTTAAGCTCTGCAGAAGACAGAGGTTCAAGGGGTTGCATTAACTGGGCAATGCAAACATTAAGGTCCCAAGCAGGGCCGGTTCCGAAAGGGAGGATTAGTATGGAGTAATCCCTTAAAAACTTGGAAAACACAGGATGAGAGGAAAGAGGGATGACTTTCCTGCTGACACAAAAGCAGACACAGCTGCCAAATGAACTCTCAGGGTAGCTGGTCTGAGACCAAGGAATTAAGATGTACCATGTAATCTAACAAAATGGGCAATTCAGCAGATTCTGGGGAAATATTTTTCCCAGCACACCAAATGGAAAACCTTTTCCATTTAGAACTATAAGTAGCCCTAGTGGAAGACTTTCTGGAAGCCTTTAGGATCTCAAGAACACCCTGAGAGAGGTGTAAATCAGCAAACTCTAACTCCTCAAGAGCCAGGCCTTGAGGTTGAGGGATTTGAGGTCCGGATACCAAACCCTTCCCTGGGCACAAGTCAACAGATTGTGATTCCTGGGGAGGCACAGGGGAAGATGGACTGTCAGAGACAGAAGGAGTGGGTACCAGGGCTGCCTGGCCCAATCCGGGGCAATCAGAATCACCCTGCAAGGCTGAGATCTGATTTTGACTAGTACTTTGAATAGGAGAGAAAGGGGAAGCATAGAGGAACTTCCCCTCCCAATCCAGAAGAAGGGCATCCAGGGGAACTGAGCCCAGCACTGGAGGCCTGCAACAGAACAGAGGAAGTTTGTGATTGTCTGGGGCTGCAAAAAGATCTATCTGAGGGATGCCCCACCTGGCAAAAACTATCCCCAGCACTTGAGGATCCAGGGACCATTCGTGATGGCCCTGGGAAATCCTGCTGAGGGCATCCGCTAGGATATTGTCCTTCCCTGGAAGATGAACTGCTATGAGGGAAGTGTTCAGGGAATAGGCCAGAGACCACAACTTCATTGCCTTGGTGCACAAGGCCGAAGACCGAGTGCCCCCCTGTTTGTTGATGTACCACATTGTTGTGGTGTTGTCTGTTCTGACTTGTATCACCTTGTTGTGGACAGATGCAGAAAAAGCTTGAAGAGCTAAAAGACAGCTCTGAGTTCCAGCAAATTGATGTGGAGCAGAGATTCCTGGGGACCAGACTCCTGAGTGGAAAGGTCGCCCATGTGGGCTCCCCAACCCAGAAGGGAAGCATCTGTAGTGAGAGTCAAGTCGTGAGAAGGGGAAATGAAGGGACCCCGCTCTTAATTGCTCTGATCCTGCCACCACTGGAGAGCTAGGATCAAGGTTGAGTCACTGGGACCAACTTGGAAAGGGGTCTCTTCTCTGAGACCAAAAGGTTCTCAAGTGAAACTGAATGTCTCTCATCTGAAATCTGGCTCCCTGCACAACAGCTGTGGATGCAGCCATGTGCCCCAGGAGCTGCAGAAAGTGTCTTGCTGGTCGAGAGACCTGCAGAGTGAAGGAAGAGGCCAGAGCCACTAAATTCCTTACCCTTTCTGGGGAAGAAAGGCTCTGGCTAGCTTTGCCTATAAAGGTGAGTACCTGGACTGGTTCCAGAACCGACTTTGGTAGGTTTAGCAGAAAACCCAGGGAGGTGAGAAGCTGCTGGGTGACCTGCAGGTAAGATTTTACCTGTTCTGGGGACTGGCCTACAATGAGCCAGTCGTCTAGATAGGGAAAAACAGCAATCCTCTGCCTCCTTAAGTGGGCCACTGCCACTGCTAGACACTTTGTGAATACCCTTGGAGCAGAGGTAAGGCCGAAGGGCATTGCTCTGAACTGGTAATGACCTGAGGGCAGTTCGAATCTTAGGTACTTTCGATGGGATCTTCTGATTAGGACATGGAAATAGGCATCCTTGAGGTCCAGGGAGGCTAGCCAGTCCCCTGGCCTTAGGGAAGGTAAAATCATTGCCAGAGTTACCATTTTGAACTTTGGTTTCAAAAGATGCTTGTTCAGATATCTGAGATCTAAAATGGGCCGCCATTCTCCTGTCTTTTTTGGGGTAAGGAAGTATCTGGAATACAGACCCCTGCCCTGATGCAGGGGAGGAACCCTTTCTACTGCTCTGAGAGCTAACAGGGATGAGACCTCTGTTTCCAGAGCAAGGGTCTCTGAAGCACTTGCAGGTAGAAAAAGTCTGCTTCTCAACTTGGGAAACTTTTTGAAGCTGAGAACCAGACCCTGGCTTACTACTTCCAGAACCCACTTGTCTGAGGTTAAAGAAGCCCAATTCTGACTGAAGTAAGCCAGACTGCCTGCCCCCCACTGGTACAGGAGAATCGGCCCTGGGCACCCCATCAGGGTGCCTGTTTCGCAGGAGCTTTAGGCTGGGGGGTGGGAGCAGGTCTGCCCACCCCTCGTCTGCCCCTGCCTCTGAAGAAGCCCCTCTGAGCATAGGCAGAGGAGGCCTGAGTCTGGTAGAAAGGCTTGTGAAAAGGCCTACCCCTACCCCTGGGGGCATGCCTTTGAGGAGTGGCTTGCCGCTCCTTAGCCTGGGCACTCTTGTAAATAGTCCTATATTCATCCATCTTCTTCATGTAATTCTCTGTCTGCTCTCCAAACAGAGAATTTCCCACCACAGGAAAATCCATAGCCTTAGTCTGGGTATCCTGTGACAAAGTAGTACACCTGAGCCAGGCCAACCTACGAAAAGCTACAGATGTGGCCATGACCCTAGAGGAAACATCATTAACATCCACAGCAGCATGAAACTGAACCTTAGAGGCTTCAATGCCATCAGCAGCCACCTGTTCTAGTTCACTAGCCAGCTGGCCATGGGCCTGCTTGGCCAATTGCATAACAGTATCCCATCTAGATTTCTGATACCTAGCTACATAAGCCATATAATTTGCTTGCCTGAGTCCCAGAGAGGCTGCCATATACTGTTTTTTTGCCATGGCATCAATCTTCCTGGAATCCTTGTCAGGAGGATGTGAAGCCAAGGGAATATTAGCTTTATCACAGGCAGCAGCCTGAACTACTCCCAACATGACTGCATTGCTGAGAAAGGAATTCTGTATCAGGGCCTGACAATGTATACCTTCTGTCCATCTTTTTATCTACAGGAGGCACAGAATTAGGAGCTTTTAAAATTGTAATTGTTTGTTTCCTAAAAGACTTATGTAAAGGAATAGACAATCTCCTAGACTCTGGAATATCCATCATTTCTACAAAATCAGGCTCCTCTTGCTCATCCACAGCCTCTTCTAAAGGAAGCTGGAGGGTTTCAGCAACTTTTTTATAAAACATAAAATGAGATGGGACTCAGACAGCATAGGGGAGATTCTAAAGGTCTGTCTGGGAGATGTCCGTTCAATGGGCACCCAGACCTTCCCAGCCACATTCATACTGTTCATAATCCTCCTCCCTCCTCTGGTTCAGAAAATTCCTCAATATCATAATCCTGAACCACTGGGACCGGACGAACCGACCTTTTACCAGATAGTGGTGGTTCGGACGGACCCTGAGACAGTGACTGGACAATTTGTATGGCTTTTGCTATCTCTGCAGCAGTTGGAGAAGAATTTTGGACTCCAGACCTGCTGATTTTCTTGTTTTCTTTACTGGAATTGCCTCAGATCCAGCTTTTCTTTGCCCGAGGAAGTCTGGCCCTGGTCAGAGGGCATCCCTCTGGTTCGCTGGCACCGAACCGGGCTGGCCATCCGGTCAGCGGACTTTTGCCTCTCGTTCCCTGAGCCTGCCCAATCTTTTTCCAGGGTGGCTGCAGGGAAATTCTTACATACCTGGCAGTCTGACTGAGGTGGTCAAACCCCAGACAATAAACACATGTGTGTGTGGGTCAGCCTTGGCAAAGACTTCCCACAAACATCACAGTGTTGAAACCCAGTGGCCCGGTTTTCTTTTGGGTTTCTCAGACATAATGCCAGCCTAACCAAAAACTTGCCCTTTTAACGGCAGTGCCAGGCAAGACACTCTTATCGGTTCCTAACCGTGTCACGGTATTGGAAAACGTAATAAATCCGCTTTTTAGAACCGATAAGAACCGAACCGCACTCTAAAATAGTAACTTTTAGTTTTAAATGAGTTTAAACCACTGATCGGTTCAAAACCGAACCGATAACACAAGTTCCACACAGACAAAACCTTCATTTACTTACGGTTACCACAGATAGAACTTGAACCGAACGGTTTTGCGGTTAAAATAAACTATTCTCGGTTAAATCCAACCGAGAAAACACCTTTTAAACCGAGAAATGAACCGAGCAGAAGGAGAAATCTCCGGAGCGACTGTTCACTGAGGCGGAGTAAAGAATCTGACAGTTCAAGTTTGAAATGACACAGATAGAGCTGCTCTCATGCCAAAATTCTATTTTGGAATGGTTTTAACCATTTCACTCCGGGGCAGTTCTAGAGCTGGAACAAACTGCTAATGTCTATAATATAGCAAGACTTCATGTTGTTTGAAAAGGGGCTGTATGCTAGAGATAGGCTCCATCTCAATTCGAAGGGGAAGGAAATCCTTAAGTTGAAAATAGAGGGGTTCATTGGTGAAAGGTGGGGTTTAAACTTGTGAAGGGGGGAGGGATGGGAGAAAAGGCTGTTGAGGGGGGTCCAGTAAAGGAGGGACTCTGTCTCCACCCCCGGGAGCTGGAGGAATGCAGAAAAAGGCCGACTGGTAAGGTGCAGACCAGGGGAAGACAGAATCCCCACAGGAACATAAGCAGGGGAAATGGAAGTATAGGGAAAGGGTGGAAGGTAGTCCTCCTAAATGCCAGGAGCTTGGGCAATATAATGCCTGAGCTCCAGACGATGCTAACTGAGGAGAGGTGGATGTGGCAGCAGTCACTGAGACCTGGGCCACTGCAGAGCACGACTGGGACCTGAACCTGGAGGGTTACACCATGTTCAGGAAGGACAGGGGGAGGGAAGGGGAGGAGGAGTAGCAATAATAGTCAAAAACTGCATTGCCATAGGAGGAGTGGAGGAGGCAGAGGGAACTGTGGAGGCACTTGAGTCACCTTGATAACAAGGGGGGGCAAGAGAGTAAAAATAGGAGTGGTGTATAGACCCCCTGCACTGGCAGAGGAGTTGGAGGAGAGTCTGGTGGCAGATGTTGGGAGACGCTGCAGATTGGGAAGGGGAAGGGTGGTGGTGTTGGAGGACTAAAACATGCCAGGAACAGACTGGGAGACTATGACATCCTCGGTGGCCAGGGAACAGAGGTTGTTGGATGTCTTTCAGAACACATTCCTAACTCAGCAGGTGGGGGAACCGACCAGGGAGGAACGGATACTGGATGTGATCCTGGCAGACAGTGACTAGATTGGGGGCCTGGAGGTAAGGGACCTGGCGGGGAGTGACCATGCCATGGTCTGGTTCTGCCTGAACCCAGGAGGGGTAGAAGGCTGCACAAAGACGGAGGTAACTGACTTCAGGGGGGTGGATTTCAAGGAAATGGGAAGGATCTTTAAGGAGCATTTGGATGGGATTGGGCCAGACATGGACGCTGACAGTAGGTGAGAAATCATCAGGAGGGGTGCAGGATGCTCCATCACCTACGTAAGAGTAAGATGAAAATCTTGGTGGGGCCTGAAAACCCTGCTGGTGGACTAGGAGGTTCAGGAGGTGGTGAGGGAAAGAAGGCGGCCTATAGGCAATTCAAGTGCTCAAGGAGTGAAAGGGACCGAGGGGAGTATGAGCTGATGGCCAGAAGGGCCACTAGGGTGGTGAGAGCGACTAAGGCAAGGAAGGAGCAGAACCTGGCCAGGGAAATTAGGAGAGGGAATAAGGGGTTCTTTAGATACATTGGGGAAAAACGAAGGGCGAAGGGGCAGATTAGCAGGATTAAAACAGGGAGGAATGGGCACAAGACCCGGGGGAGCAGGCTGAGGTACTAAATGAGTACTTCGCCTCAGTTTTCACCAAGGAAAATGGGGGCTGCATCATACATGGGAGGAGATGGTGAAACTGAGGAGGGGGGAACCCTTACCAATTGGTGGGTCTGGGGAGGGGGGCATCACTGGCAGGTGGGAGGAAGGCAAAGCAGGGGGACGAGGTAGCGGAGGTGGAAATCACAGCAGAGAGAGTGAGGGAAGCCCTCAGGTTCCTTAAGACGGAGAAAGCAACAGGGCTGGATAAATTACATCCCAGAGTGCTGAAGGAACTGGCGGATGTCCTGGTGAAACCCCTGGTGGAGCTCTTCAGCATCTCTCTGAGGACAGGGTGGGTGCCCCAGGACTGGAAGGTGGCGCATATAGTGCCTATCCACAAGGGGGGATCAAGGGAGGTGGCAGGGAACTACAGGCCCATCAGCCTGACATCGGTGGTGGGCAAGGTGATGGAGGGCATTATCAAGGAGAGACTGGGGGGGACCTGGAAAAGTTGGGGTGCCTGGATGATAGACAGCATGGATTCGTCCCAGGGAAATCGTGCCAGACAAACCTTGTGGAGTTCTATGACTGGGTGATGAGTGCCTTGGACCTGGGTAGACCAGTGGACTTCCTCTTTCTTGACTTCAGCAAGGTGTTTGACTTTGTTCCTCGCGGGGACCTGTTGGATAATCTGGGAGAAATGGGGGTGGGGAACCAGATGATCAGATGGATAGGAAATTGGCTCCAGAACTGGACCCAGAGGGTTGTGGTTGGAGGGATAGTCTCATACACAAGGAGGGTCATTAGTGGAGTCCCTCAGGGATTGGTCCTTTGGCCCCTCCTGTTCAACGCTTATGTCTCTGACATAAGGAAGTGTATCAGGAGTGAGATGAGTCTCTTTGCGGATGACTCAAAAATGGAGGCCGTGGTGGATGGGGAGGATGGGAGGGTGGCCCTACAGGGGGACCTGGAGGCTCTGGAAAGGTGGTCTAGAAAGCGGAAGCTGAGGTTCAATGCAGGAAAATGCAAGGTATTGCACCTGGGAGCCAGAAACCTGGGCCAAGTGTACACCTGGGGGGGGGAATGCTACAAGTCTCGATGGCTGAGAGGGACCTGGGGGTTATGGTGGATGTCAAGAAGAACAACTCGGAGACTTGTAGGAGGGCAGCGGCAAAGGCCAACAGGATGCTTGGATGCATCGCTAGGGGGCTCACCTCCAGGAGGAAAGTGATATTCCCACTGTATAACTGCTTGATGAGGCCACACCTCGAGTACTGCGTGCAGTTTTGGAGGCCACATTTAAAGAGAGACATTGAACTCCTGGAGAGGGTCCAGAGGAGGGCAACCAAAATGATTTGGGGCTTGGGGGATAGGACCTATGGGGAGAGTCTCAAACAGCTAAATATTTACACATTGGAAGAGAGAAGGGACTGGGGGGACATGATAGAGGTCTTCAGGTACATGAAGGGGGTAAATAGGGGAGGAGCAGTCAGGGTGCTCCGAAGGAAGGAGGGGGGCCACTAGAGGGCATGGGTGGAAGCTGGAGGGGGGGAGATTCAGGGGAGAAAAGAGGAGGTGCTACTTCACTGAGAGGGTGGTGGAGCCATGGAATGCGCTGCCTAGGGGGCTAGTGAAGGCAGAAACGGTGGAGGGGTTCAAGAGGGGGTGGGACAGATACAGGGGAAGGGTTCTGGAAGCAAAAATTAGTGCAGCGAGAACATCTGGGACTGGGAAGGCAGAAGCCAGAGAGGGAGAGGAGGGCAGCAAGGTCAGCTCTCAGGGTGGGGGCTGACCAAACGAGCAGACATGAAAGACCATTAGGCCTATTCTGCTGGCATTTTAGTATGTTAGTATGTTTCATTGATTTTGAATCTTTTTTGTTAGATTATTTATGTGTTATGCAACTTTTTAGGGACAGTAAGATATTTTTTATTCAAATTTTAGTGACTGATATGCAAGGGCCAACTTTGGGTGTGGTCACAGCGAAGGGGCACAGTCGTGGTAAAGGGGCATGGTTGTGATGAGGGGCCCCCAGATTTCTCTTGGGCCTAGGGCCTCAGGTTGCCTTTATCTGGCCCTGCAGGGGAGGGCAGTGGACATGGCCTATCTGGACTTCAGCAAGGCCTTTGACACTGTGCCACATAGAAGACTATTACACAAACTGGGGAATATGGGTGTGGGCAGGACAGTAGTGCAGTGGGTAGGTAACTGGCTGGGCGGTAGGACACAGAGGATGGTGGTAAATGGTTGTCACTCCACAGAGGGAATAGTGACCAGTGGGAGACCACAGGGATCAGTGCTGGGACCGGTTCTAGTCAACATCTTCATCAGTGACATTGCGCAGGACCTAGAAGGCAGAATTTCCCTGTTTGCTGATGACACAAAGCTCTGTAACAGAGTAGACACACCAGAGGGTGTAGACAGAATGAGAAGGGGCCTGCAGAAACTTGAAGAATGGTCAGGGGGTTTGGCATTTGAAATTCAATGCAAAGAAGTGCAAGGTAATGCATATGGGGCACAAAAACCCTGGCATAATAGATCAGTTTTGGAGTGAGGACATAGCATGCACCAAGCAGGAAAGGGATCTTGGGGTTATCATCTCTGATGACCTCAAGGTAGGGAAACAGTGTGACAAGGCAACAGGTAAAGCAAATAGGATGCTGGGATGCATAGGCAGGGCATCACCAGCAGGAAAAGGGAGGTCATAATTCCATTATACAAGACACTAGTGAGGCCCCACCTGGAGTACAGTGTACAGTTCTGCAGACCTTACTTACGTAAGCACATAGACAGGGTAGAGAAGGTTCAGAGGAGGGCAACAAAGATGGTACATGGATTGCATCACAAGTCCTATGAGGACAGGTTGAAGGAATTGAATATGTACTCCCTGGAGGAGAGGAGGAGAGAGGGATATGATAGAGACATACAAGTATCTTACAGGAGAAACAGGGTGCAGGAATACACTATTTTAAGTGAAAAAGATGTTCCAGGACTAGAGGGCATGGGATGAAGTTGGAGGGAGGACGATTCAGAGGAAACGTGAGGAAGAATTTCTTCACAGAATGGGTGGTGGACAAGTGGAACACCCTGCCAGAGGAAGTTGTGGGTGCTGAAACAATCACGGGATTTAAAAATGCATGGGATAGACATAAAGGAATTCTGGAGGTCAGGGTTAAGGGGCAACAGACTTCTAGGAAAACATAAAGTAAACTTACAAGCTCAAATGGGCAGACTGGGTGGGCCGTAGACCCTTATCTGCCGACACTGTCTATGTATCTATGTATCAGGGTGGAGGTCTTTACTACCTCCTACTCCCGTCTCTTTCTGGCGGGTTCCATCCGCGGGTGCACCCACTTTACTTGTTCAGACCATGGTCATCTTGCCGACAAGCACTCTGCTGAAATTGTGGTATCGGGTGATAGCTCTTGTGCTGCTCTTCCTCTAAGGCCAGTTAAAGAGGGTTTTTCAAACAACATGAAGTCTTGCTGTATTCTGACTATTGCAGTTAGGTCCTGCCTTTCAACTGCCCTGGAGAATGAAGAGTTAACTTTCCATGGCCAGCATGGAACGTTCAGCGCGAGCTCGGTTGAAGTCTCTGTCTGCTGTTGTTTAAACTCCAACTGTCAGATTCTTTACTCCGCCTCACTGAACAGTCGCTCCGGAGATTTCTCCTTTGCTCAGTTCAAAAGAGTCGGTTAAAGTGTAGTTTTATCGCTCAGCTGCTGGCCACTCCCCCTTTTTCAACTTTTATTACTGTACATGTATTACCTGTACCTGTGATATAATATGCCCATGTTGTTGTTTTTTTCTGCTTAATGAAATTAAATAAATTATGAATTACAAATGTCCAATAGTGGTATGCCCCTTGTGGATGTCACTGAGACAGAGATATTCCTTGTGGAATGTGCCCTTAGGCCTCTGGGGATATTTTCCTTGCTTTTTCATAACAGAACTGTATGCAAGAGACTATCCAGCAAGAAACAGTTACCTTGGTTGCTGGTTTACCTTTGCCTACCTCACCACAGGTAACAAAAGTTGAGTGCCCTGGGACTGTCATTCTTTGTCTGGTTCAAGTAGTGTCCAAGTGCTCACCACAGATCCAGGTAGAGCAATTTCTGCTTGTCTGGGCTGGAATGCTCAGGGTAGAGCACATGAAGGGCCACTGACTGGTTCAGTTAGAATTCCGATACCACCTTAGGTAGGAGCTTCCCATTGGTTCTAAGGACTATTTTGTCCATATGGAAGATTAATGTAATTTGGTTCTGTGTAGAGGGCTTGCTGCTTGCTTACCCTCCTAGCAGATGTCATGGCAAACAGGAAATGGTTTTCTATGTGAGATATTTTAAATCAGCAGTAGCCATAGGCTCAAAGGGGGTCTCCGCCAGCTGGGCAAGGCAGATGTTCAGGTGCCATGGAGGGACTCAGTCCCTCACAGGTGGGTATAGGTAGTTGAGGTCTTTAAAGAATCTTTTAAAAACAGGTTGAGAGGCCAATAACTTGCTCTTGTCTGCTGATGTGTAGGCTGACACTGCTGCTAGATGTACCTTTAGAGTTGATGGCCTCAAGCCTCAGGACTGCAAGTGTATTAGGTAGTTCAGGACTGTAGGCAACACTGCCTGCATTGAGATTATCTTTCTGGGGCCATACCATTATGAGAATCTCTTCCACTTAGAGGAGCATGCTTTCCTGGTTGCTGATTTCCAGGAAACTTTAAGCACCCTCAGGACCTCCTCTGATAGATTTAACCTACAAATTTAACCTAGAAAACTCTAGCTCTTCAAGCACCATGCCCTCAGGTGTAAGGTTTTGGGGTCTGGAAATGTTATCCTGCCCTGAGACAGGGTCAGTAAGTTGTAACTCAGTGGCAGGCTGATTGAATTTCTTGCTGGACAGGTCCAGGAGCACTGAGTACCTAGGTTACCTGGCCCAGTCTGGGGTTATTAGGATTAATGTTGCTGGTTCTCTTCTGAGCTTTAGGAGCACTCTCTTTATGAGTGGGAATGGTGGGAAGGCATACAGAAATCTCTGTCCAGTTCAAAGCTAGGGTGTTCTTTTGGTCTATGACCGTTGCTGGTGGCCTGTAAAAAAATATTGGTACCTGATTGTTCTCCCAGGAGGCAAACAAATCTGTTTCTGGAGTGCCCCATCAGAACCTGCTGGTTCAGGGTCCATTCATAGTTCCCTTGGCTGAGTTTGCTTAGGGAGTCTGCCAGGATATTGTCTTTGCCTGGCAAGTGCACTACAGTGATCTTCGCATCCAGAGAGTGAGCCAGTTCCCAGATCCTCATTGCTTCGGTGCACAGTCTTGAGGATCCTGTACCTCCCTGCTTGTTTATGTAATGCATTGTTGTGGTGTTGTCTGTTCGGATGTGGACAGACTGACCTTGCAGCTGAGAGAAGAAGGGTTGCATTGCCAGTAATACTGCCCAGAGTTTCAGCAGACTGATGTGCTCCTGGGTCTCCTGTGCGCTCCAGATGCCACTTACGGTAAGGTCCTCCAGGTGGGTGCCCCACCCCAAGAGTGAAGCATCTGTTGTGAGGATATTCGCTGGGGATTGCTGGTCCCTTTCGGAGATTGATTTTGTCCTTCCACCACTCTAGTGCCCATACTATTGTTTTTGTGACTAGCACTAGTTTGGAAAGAGTCCCATCTTTGAGACCAATGGGCTCTTATGTGGTACTGAATGTCCCTCATCTAAAATCTGGCCCATGGCACACCTGCTGTGGATGCTACCATGTGGCCCAGTAGCTGTAGAAAATCCATTGCAGGCCTTGGCTGGCCCACTGTGAAGGATTTTGCTTTGTCAATCAAATTCGCCACCCTCCCCTGAGGGAGAAAGGCCTTTCCCTGCTGGATATTCAGTTCTACCTATGAAGTCCAACACCTGAATAGGTTCTGTTTGGGACTTCTGCAGATTTATCAGAAAAACCCAGGTTTTCTAGGGTGCTTTTCACCTTCTGGATAGAGCACCTTGTCTCTTGTTCCATTTTTACTAAGGCTAGCCAGTTGTCCAGGTAGGAAAAAAAAACCATTTTGCTTTCTCAGGTGTGCTTTCACCACAGCTAAACACTTTGTGAAGACCCTCGGTGCTGAAGTGAGGCCAAAGGGAGGGGCAGCAAACTGGTACTAGCAGTTTTCTAGAGGGAACCCGAGACATTTTCTGTGGGTAGATCTGACTGGAATGTGAAAATAGGCATCTTTCGGATCCAGAGACCTTAGCCAATCCCCTGATTGTAAGGATATGATCACTGTGCCCAGTGTGACCATCTTGAATATTTCTTTTTTGATATGCTTGTTCAGATATCTTAGTTCTAAAATGTGTCGCCGCTACCTATTTTTCTTGTGTGTCAGGAAGTCCCTTGAAAACAGACTCTTGTCCTACTACTGTAAGGTAGGGGCCTTTCCCACTACTTTTGTTTGTCACAATTTGTTTACCTCCAGTTCCAGCAGAATTCTTTCTGTGGGAGAATGGGCTAAAAAACGTCTGTTTCTGCAGTTTTGGGAACTGTCTGAACTGCAGGGCCAGTCCCTGGCATACTACCGCTAGGACCCACTGGTCTGTGGTAATGTTCACCCATTTCTGGAAGTAGTGGGCCAGCCCTCCCTCCACTGGCAATGGTTGCATGATCTGGGCAGAATTGTTAGGGGTTTTGTTTTGGCTGAGGTTTGGGGGCTGGTGCTGTCACAGCACGCTTGAAGCTCCTATGTCCCTGTAGTAACCTCTCTGGGTTTGGTACTCATCAGAGACATGGGGGGCTAGGCTCTAGGAAAGTAGCCCCTATCCCTGCCTCACATACCATAAGGCCTGTGGGAAGTAAAAGCCTTTTCTTTAGCTGTATCGTTTTTGTAAGTGTTTTTTGTATTCATCAGTGTTTTTGTATGCCTCTGTTTTGTCACCAAAAAGAGAATTTCCTCAAATTGGAAATCCATGATTTTGGTCTGAGTGTCCTGAGAAAGGACTGTTGCCCTTAGCCAGGAGAATCTCCTCAATGACACTGCATGGGCTAAGACCCTTGAAGCAGAGTCATTAGTGTCCACAGCCAAGAGGAACTGGCATTCGGTGGCATCCAAGGATAACTTTGCTGTGGCAGTCAGATCCTGTGCCAACTCACCAGCTTTATCTGCTAATGCCGGTATTGTATTCCACAATACTTTCTGGAACTGGGTTGTATGAGCTGAATAAGCTGCCTGTCTGATGAGCAGGGAAGCTGTTACATAAACCTTTTTCGCCATAGCAGCCAATTTTCTAGAGTCCTTCTCAAGGGGCTGTGCAGAGAAAAGAACTTTAGCCCTCTCACAGGCAGCCACTTGGACTATACCTTGATGATCAGGGCGGGCATACAGGTATTCCACCCCTCATCTGCCCACCTGAAACGTTTTTCAATTTTTTTTTTCTATTGCTGCAACTGAGGTAGGTGCAGACATGATATTTAAAGTGGCTTTTTGTAAAGATTTGTGTATGGGGACCAGAAGCCTTCTTTTAAGAGCTAGACCCATCACATCTATAAATTCTGCTCCCTCCTCATCCTCCACTGTTTCCTGAGGAGGAATGTTAAGGGTGTTCAACATTTGCCTAATAAAAGAGGTATATGATGAGAAACTGTCTGTAGGCCTTGAAGGGGTGCCAGATTCTTGCTCAAGTGAACCATCTGGTTCAATAGGTTCAGCTTCCTCCTCCTCTTCTTCATAGTACATGTCCTCCTCTTCCACCAGCAGGTAAGCTGGAGCCTGAGGCTGGGTAGGCAGGCATATTCATGAAATTTCCCATGAACTAGAAACATAGAAGTTGATGGCAGATGAGGACTGCAAGGCCCATCCAGTCTGCCCATTTCTTTTTCTGCCTTATGAATGTGCCATCGGCCTTTGCTCTGTCAATGGCCTATCTATTCATACTAATCTGTATCGCTCCCTTATGCCTATCCCATGCCTGTTTGAAGCCCTGCACTGTATTCATATCCACCACTTCCTGAGGTAGGTCGTTCCATGCATCCACCACCCTTTCTGTGAAAAAGAACTTCCTTACATCACCCCTTAATCGGCCTCCCTCTAATCGCATGCTGTGTCCTCTTGACCTGCTATTTTTCTTATATTGAAACATGTTAGACACTTTCACCTTGTTAATGCCCTTAAGGTGTCTGAATGTTTCGATCGTATCACCTCTCTCCCTCCTTTGCTCTAGGGTATACATATTGAGCTCCGTTAATCTATCCTCATATGTGTTCTCATGCGGTCTCTGCACCATTTTGGTTGCCTTTCTCTGGACTGCCTCAGTTTGGTTAATGTCTTTGTGAACGTGTGGCCTCCAGTACTGCATGCAGTACTCAAGATGGGGCCTAACCAGTGTCTTGTAAACAGGGAGTATTACCTCCCTCTTCTGACTTGTGATGCCCCTACTAATACACCCCAACATCCCTCTAGCCTTACTTATTGCTTTAGTGGTCTGCTTGGATGATTTCAGGTCATCGGTGATTATGACTCCCAAGTCTCTTTCTTCCCTTGTGACTGCGAGCAACTCCCCTCCCAGCCTATAGGTGGCTTCAGGGTTTCTCTTTCCTATGTGCATGATCTTGCATTTCTTTGCATTAAACTCTAATTGCCACTCTTCTGACCATTTTGCTAGTTTATCCAGATCTCTTCTCATTCTGCCCACCCCATCTGGATCATCTACTCTGTTGCAGATCTTGGTGTCATCTGCAAACAGACAAACCCTACCCTCCAGTCCTTCTGCAATGTCACTGATGAAGATATTGAAGAGGACTGCCCCAGGACATCCTGAGGTACCCCACTTGTGACTTGCATCTCTTCTGACTGTATGCCATTTACCACCACTCTCTGTTTTCTGCCCGTCAACCAGTTTGCCACTCAGTTGACCAAATTCTGACCCACCAGGCCTACCCAGTTTATTAATCGATCTTCTATGTGGAACAGTATCGAAAACTTTGTCAAGTCAAGGTGGGACATCAACTGCTCTCCTCGGGTCCAGCACCACTCTGGTACTCCAGTCAAAGAAATTCCATGAGATTAGTTTGACAGGACCTTCCTTTGTAAACCCATGTTGTCTTGGATCCTGTGCTCCTATGGATTCCAGGTGTTGCACTATCCTTTCCTTAAGGAGTGCCTCCATAATCTTGCCCACTACTGAGGTAAGACTGACTGGACTATAGTTCCCTGCCTCCTCCCTGCTACCACTCTTGTGGAGCAGGATCACATGAGCTATTCTCCAGTCTTCTGGGACCTCTCCTGTGTCCAGAGACTCACTAAACAGTTCTGATAATGGCTCTGTTAGTTCCACCCTTAGCTCCTTTAGTACCCTGGGATGTATGCCATCAGGACCCATCGCCTTGTCCATCCTGAGCTTATCGAGCTCTTGTAGGACCCTTTCTTTTGTGAAGGGACTTGTGCATAC
The DNA here is from genome assembly GCA_016271365.2 of Neoceratodus forsteri. Taxonomy (NCBI): domain Eukaryota; kingdom Metazoa; phylum Chordata; order Ceratodontiformes; family Ceratodontidae; genus Neoceratodus; species Neoceratodus forsteri. The sequence continues at coordinate 430,766,744 of CM028138.1, forward strand.
CTCCCTCCCCCCCTGTATCCATGGTGCTGAGCTGTGGGCCCTGCCCTACCTTCTCTTCAGTAAATACTAAGCAGAAGTATCTATTTAGGATAGATGCTTTTACAGGGTCCTCCTCCTCACATGCCCCTTATTTCCTCTGAGCTTAGCAATACCCTCTGGACTTTTTCCTTTCACTAATGTATCTATAGAAAGTCTTGTCACCTTCTTTTACTGTTTGTGCTAGTGTTTCCTTGGTTTGGGCCTTTGCCTTATTGCCTTCCCTGCTTCCCTTAGGAAAGTTTGGTATGCCTCCCTATCTTCACCCTGCTGCATTCCCTTATATTTCCTGAAGGCCAGCCTTTTGGCTCTGACCTTTTCTGCTACTGTTTTTGAGAACCAAAGTGGTTTCCTTCTTCTTTTGCATGTCCTTTTCTCTCTAACACAATGGGATGTTGCTTCAAGTATTGCATCTTTAATGCTTGCCCACTTTGTCTGTACACCCTCACCTACATTTTCTGGAAGGCCTGGAAACTTGCCACACTTTTGCCATGTCCTCTGTTGAGGGCATTTGTCTTGTATCCATTGCCTGTTCCTTTTCTTTTTTAGGAGGAATAGCAAGGACATTATTTTCTTTTGGGTTTTTTTTCTTGGCAGACACTGTTTCCAGTGCCTGTTTTGAGGCTTTTTTATTGGCATTTTTGCCATCACTGGACTCACAGTTTCTCCTTTCGGACACCCTGATATCTTTACCATATTTTCGATTCTTATCTGATGGCTATACAGCTTTAACTTTTTTCTCTGTCCCTCTGGCAGGGACTGCTGCTGTATATATAGAAGACAGACTCTCTGATGCGTGCTTTCCACCATCATTAGGAACTCCCTCAGAGCCTTTATTGTGTTTTAGTGACATGGATACAGACTGAGAAGCAATAAACTCTTTTTTCAGCCCTTTTCTTTAGAGTTTTAGGGCAAAAAATTTTACAGAGCTCACAACTTGTAAAATCGTGATCTGGACCCAGGCACCTTAAACAGAGCTCATGGCAATCTGCCTTTGCCAGGAGCTGAATGCAATTTTTACAGTTTTTAAAACCTATTGGTCCTGTTTGCCTTTGCGTGGGTCTATCAGTCATGCCAAACACTGAAGACCTTCAATAAAAATCTTGTTTCCCCAAAAAAACACTCTGTCAAAACCTATAAAACAAAAGGCAGTTCTGAAGAGAAAAAAATGACAATTCCGGTTATCTCTATCAGGAACCAATGTTAATTGGATGAAAACCAGAAACGTAAAGAATTTTTAAGTGGTTTTAACACGTAATTTCTCTAAAAAAAGTTAGTTAGCTGGTCCGGTTCCCTCTAAGCAGGAACTGTGACTGAGAAGTATAAGCCACTGCATTTTTAAATTTAAAAAGCAGGTTTTTTTATGTCTGTTTAAAGCAAAACAAAACTTGAATTTTCTAAAATAAACCCTTAAGGCAGAAATCGCATTGTGCTCCAGCCTTCTCTGGTTCCTGGGAACCAATCAGGAACTGAAGAAACTGCAGAAATTCTCTAAAAGTTAATAAAAATATAAACAATATTCCTAATTAATGTAGAATTATCGAATACTGGGACTTCTGGTGACGTGATGCTCCTGTCTGCAGTCTAATAAAGGAGGCTCCCACCAAGATTGACACAAAAATCTCTGAATTACAGCTATTTCAAACAAATACCAACTAAAATCAATAACAGGGGTTACAGCATGCCAAGAAGGAAGGATCGTGTGAAAATCAGATATCCAAATACGCAGGATGAAGAGCGACTGCTGAAAGACGGCTCGAGAGCGAAGGCTCGCAGGCCTCATCTGCTTCCCGTGACAGTAGCACAGCATGCAGCCAGATCCCCTTCTCCACCCTCCAAAGGCAAATGGCCCAAGTGCTCACAGAGCTCAGAGATTTTCATAAAGAATTGCGGTCTACAGCCACAGCTCTCCGAACAGACATCTCCAAACTAGAGAAATGGCAGGAGACCACTGAAGCTCAAGTTACAACCACGGACAAGTGGATGGATGATGCTGAATGGGCCATAGTGCAGCTTCAACAAAGCATCAGGATGCTACAGGACAGAGCTGAAGATGTGGAGAGCAGAAACTGTCAGAATAATTTAAGAATCTCTGGTGTTCCAGAGGGGGCTGAGGGTCCCGACATATTCAAATTTATCCAGAAAAATCCTCCAAGAAGCCTTAACCCTGCCAGATGGCCTGTCCCTGGAAATAGATCGTGCCCATTGTACCCTGGGCCCGAAACCAGCACTTGGAGCATGCCCACGAACCATCCTTGTCAGATTTCTGTGGTTTACAGAAAAAGAGAGTGTACTCCATACCGCGTGGAAAAGTGGCTCTGTACTCTTCTCCGGCCAGAGACTGTTTTTTGAGAATTTTTATTTATTTATTTATTTGTACATCAGTTTACAAACCTTTGAGCCATGGGCTCATTTTCAAAGGTACCTCGTCACAAAAAATGACAAACACAGTACAATCAGTATGTTACAACAATGTGGTTTACAACAAATTAGTACAACAAGTAAGTTTCAACAATGTGGTATACAATAAATTAGTAAAAATCAAGCTGTCTTCTATTAGTTATAGAAATTTTAGGTTTCAGGTTCAGTAGAGACAGGTAGGTACCGATGTTTAGTACTTGATTGGCAAAACAATGGAGTTAGTTTATATGCATGGGGCATTCAGAAAAGTGGGGGCGATGATTGAAGACGCAACGGGTGGTGACTGGTAGTAGGTTGGGTGCAGCCACTCAGGGAGTTTTGTCATAGCATTTGAGCAAGACCAACTTAGTAACAGTCACAGCTTCGTGTATTAAATAGGTGATTTCAAAGGGAGGTTTTGAAACTGGAGATTGTGAGAGCATCAGAGATAGAGGGGGGAAGCGTGTTGAACCAGGATGGGGCTCTGTAGCAATAGGCCCTTTGACCGTGCGAGGTCTTAGCCCTGGAAATTGACAGGGTGGTTTTGCAGGAGGTTCAAGTTTGTACTAGGGATTTTGTATGGTGGATGGAGGCTGACAAACCTGGTGGGGATAGACCAAGGAGAGTTTTTTTTGTTATGATACAGGTTTGATATCTGAGACGTTCATCTAGGTCAAGCAGCATGGCCTTTGCATATAGCTGGCAAGTGTGCGTTAACCTAGGGACCCCTGTAATTAGCCTACAGGCCTTGTTTAGTGTAATGTGAATTTTGTTGTGGGCGGTCTGATCTGCAGCACCATACATTGGCAGCCCATAATCCACAAGGGACAGTATAGAAGATGTGACCGAATGATTGTGCCCCGGAAATCATGGCTAGGTGCAGGGCCTATATCCCCATGATGAGAACCCTCAAAGCAGTCAACATCCATTTCAGAACACCCTACCAGCGAAAATTACTATATACTTCGCTGATGGCCCCCTCACCTTTGAGAATGCAGCGGCAGCCCTGGGGGAGCTGAAAATCTGGAAGATGGATGTCCCACAGCAGAGATCCAACACAGACACCTCAATCACTTCCAAACTGGCAAAGCAAGTATGGAGCAGCAACCATCGAGAGGCAAGAAGCCACCAAGGAGCTGAAGCGATTCAAGATATTGTCAGCACACTGAAGGCCCGACAGAAGACTACTAAAACCGACCTCCCGGAGAGTCGAAATGCAGAGGGGTGAGACGCAGCAAGCAATCCTACAACACGTTGTAATCTAGCCCCTCTGTTAAACAGGGGCTGCACTGAGCCTAATCTGATAGATTTCTCTGGGCTCACTGCCTGAATAACATTTGGACATGGCTGGGAGGTCAGTTTTTTTCTTTTCTCTTCCCCTCCTTTACCACAGGCCATCATGCATAAAAACTCCAAAATGCTTTGCAATAAAACAACATTCCCTACCTACCTCACCCCCATGGGGCTGGGGTTAGCACAGACACTCAGGATGGGCACTTAACCCTCCCCCAGATTTCTCATTAACCCCCCCAATTGTTTACCCTTTAGGTTCACTGCGGTTCCTGAATGCTGGGTAGAATTCTTAACTACCCCTTGAGCATGACTGGCCAAATATTACATCGAGGAGGCCACTATCAGGCTGAAACACATGGCAGCCCGGATTGGCTTTCGCAGTGGGGATGGGGGATTTCCTTTCCCTTATATTGAGCGAATTGGGGGGATGGAGACGCGAGGCTCGGGGAATGGGTCTGAGATTGCAAAGGGCATAAATATTTTCAGGTGGGGGGCGGGAGGAGTGTTATAAACAAGTACCTGGTGCAAAGAGAGACAGTCTCACTAGTGCAGTTAAAACTAGAGGACCACGCTAAAAAGCAAAGTCCATGTACGAGCTTCTGCTGTTCGAGGGATGGGCCCCCCTTAATCGCTGTCTCAAAAAAAACCTAAAGGATACAGTACCATATGGGCTTGACTTTGACTAATATACTGGTAACCATAATGCTATTTGGCCCCTCTTCCTTGCCTGCTGTCCTGGTGATGGCGCTCGCTGCAGTGGGAGTGCCGTGGCGGGCAATCCAGGTATAGAGGGTCAAGACATTGACCTCTGGTCCCTTCCCCCCACACATACATGCACTTAGCAGTGGGTTTAGGGACCTGTGTTACAGCCTACTTCATCCTGGAAGTGAAAAGATTTTTCAGACTAATTCTGACTTTCACCCCACAGATGAACTACTGTATAGCAAGAAGATCTCGGTGTACCACCTTAGAAGCCCCAATTTCACCTTTCCCTTTCTTTCATTGGACACTATGTGTCTAGAGGCATCTCATCCGAGATAGAGCCTCATAATAAGGATTCGTCCTTACCCCAGGATCAGGTTTTAATTCTGGCAAATGGAAGTCACAGTTCACCATTTACCCATCGCAAGAGTCCAGTTAGCCTCATCACGGGTCAGTTTAATCATAATGTTATGTTTTATAGTTCATGTTGTTTGTTATCAACAATTGTGTATCTGTTGTTACTGGTTTGTTAAGAATGTCGACATATGCTATCTGAAAGGTTCTGAGATCATTAGACTACTGCCCGAAAGCGGAGACCCTCCCAATAGGGAGATAAAAAGGGGCCCCCAAGCAAACCTTCTCCCCCAGATTTTAAGATGCATACTCCCGACTTGAAGCTCTTGTCCCTCAACATTAATGGCTTAACCTCCCCAATCAAGAGGACGTAGGTTCTCACCTATCTGAAGAAAAGTAAGGCCTATTTTATATACCTGCAAGAGACTCACCTAGGTGACTCGGTGCATGGAAAGCTGGCTAAGCTTAGTAGTGGAAAGGTGTTCTATTCCCCCGGTAAAGGGGTAGATGAAGAGGAGTTGCAATAATGATACCCCCACACTCCCTATTCCAACCAGGGCACACATGGGTGGATCCGGAGGGTAGACTGGTCATTGTCCAGGGAATAATAACTGTAAACAGGTCACTCTGGCCAGTGCTTACTTCCCTCTGGCTTTACCCATTCCCCAGCTAAAAATGTTGCTGGACAAAATAGTACAAAATACAAAGGGAATCCTCTTGCTCACAGGGGATTTCGATCTTATCCCTGATCCTGTTCTTGATTCCACGAACCTGAGACCCCCTAGGCAATCAGCCGCTCAAAAATTCTTTAAAGAATTCCCTACTGAAGTTGGATGGTATGATGTGTGGTGACACCTCCACCCCTGTACAAGAAATTACTCCCAATACTCCTCTGCCCACCAAACTTACTCATGCATTGACCAAACCTATACACAAGTGGAAAGCCTGGGCGCCCTGGAGGATGCCCGAATAGATGACATCTTCCACTCGGACCATGCTCCCCTGGTCTCCACCTGGGACATGGGTCTCCAAGCTAAGGGCACACATTGGAGGCTTAACCCTTATTACCTGCGATCCCGACAGTTCCAAGAATATATTTCAGAATGGATTACACCAAAATCCTCGGAGACAACCCTCCAGCTGATACCACCCCAGCAATACACTGGGACACTATAAAATCGGTTCTCCGAGGCCACATTATGCAGCATACCATGGAGCTAAATGGACAGTGCAAGGAGCAGAGGGCCACACCGGAAGACACCCTCCACTTTTTACAAATGGCACACAAACAGGGTGACACCTCAGTGGTGCCTCAGCTACAGCAGATTAAGGCAGAGCTTGATCGTCTAGCTCTCCAACAGACAGAAATAGCATAGAAACATAGAACTTGATGGCAGATAAGGACCGCTTGGCCCACCTAGTCTGCCCATGTCCCTACCTGATGGATAAGCTGCAGATTCTAGTTAATCAACAGCTTACTTCCTCCTACCCCCCACTAGAATTGCCTTATGCCTGTCCCATGCATTCTTGAATTCTCCCACTGTTCCTGACTCCACAACCTCCTCAGGAAGGCTGTTCCATGTATCCACAACCCTCTCTGTGAAATAATGCTTTCTAACATTACCACTGAGCCGTCCCCCCTCTATCTTCAAATTGTGCCCTCTTGTTCTTGCACATCTTTTCTTCTGAAAGATACTACCCTCTTGCACTTTGTTAATTCCCTTGAGATACTTTAAAGTTTCTATCATGTCCCCCCTCTCCCTCCTTTCCTCAAGGGTATACATATTAAGCTGCTTTAGTCTCTCCTTGTACGTCTTCTGGTGCAGACCCTACACCATTTTGGTTGCCCTCCTCTGAACAGCCTCCACTCTGTCTATGTATTTGTGGAGATGGGGTCTCCAGAATTGCACCCAGTACTCCAGATGGGGTCTCACTAACTGTCTGTACAGAGGGATAACAACTTCCTGTTTTCTACTGTTGATGCCTCTCCCTATGCATCGCAGTATCCCCCCAGCCCTCCTTACTGCCTTCTAACATTGCCTGCCCACCTTTAGGTCACCTGATATAATTACTCCTAGGTCTCTTTCGATTTTTATTGTTGTTATTAACTCACCCCCCATTGTGTACTCTTCCCCTGGGTTTTTGTTTCCCAGATATAGATACATTAGTGAAAGGAGAAAGTCCAGAGGGGGTATTGCTAAGCTTAATGGAGAAAAGGGAGCATGTGAGGAGGAGGACCCTGTAAAGGCATCTATCCTAAATAGATACTTTTGCTCAGTATTTACTGAAGAGAAGGTAGGGCAGGGCCCACAGCTCAGCATCATGGACACAGGGGGAAGGGAGGTAAGCACTACTCCCTTCACAAAAGAAAGGGTCCTACAAGAGCTTGCTAAGCTCAGAGTGGATAAGGCAATGGGACCTGATGGCATACATCCCAAGGTACTTAAGGAGCTAAAGGAGGAACTAGCAGAGCCATTAGCAGAATTGTTTAGTGAGTCTCTGAGCACAGGAGAGGTCCCAGAAGACTGGAGAAGGGCTCATGTGATCCCGCTCCACAAGAGTGGTAGCAGGGAGGAGGCAGGGAACTACAGACCAGTCAGTCTTACCTCAGTAGTGGGCAAGATTATGGAGGCACTCCTTAAGGAAAGGATAGTGCAACACCTGGAACCCATAGGGGCACAGGATCCAAGACAGCATGGGTTTACAAAGGAAGGTCCTGTCAAACTAATCTCATAGATTTCTTTGACTGGGTAACCAGAGTGGTGGACCAAGGGGAGCAGTTGATGTCGCCTACCTTGACTTCAGCAAAGCTTTTGACACTGTTCCACATAGAAGATTGATAAATAAGCTGGGTAGGCTCGGGGTGGGTCAGAAGTTGGTCAACTGGGTGAAACTGGTTGACTGACAGAAAACAGAGAGTGGTGGTAAATGGTATACAGTCAGAAGAGATGCAAGTCACAAGTGGGTAACTCTAGGATCAGTCCTGGGCAGTCCTATTCAACATCTTCATTAGTGACCTTGCAGATGGACTAGAGGGTAAGGCTTGTCTGTTTGCAGATGACACCAAGATCTGCAACAGAGTAGATGAGCCAGATGGGGTGGGCAGAATGAGAAGAGATCTGGATAAACTAGCAGAATGGTCAGAAAGAGTGGCAACTGAGATTTAATGCAAAAAGTGCAAAATCATGCACATAGGGAGAGAGAAACCCTGAAGCCACTTATAGGCTGGGAGGAGTTGCTAGCAGTCACAAAGGAAGAAAGAGACTTGGGCATCATCATCACTGATGACCTAAAATCATCCAAGCAGACCTCTAAAGCAGTAGGTAAGGCTAGGGGGGTGTTAGGGTGTATTAATAGGGGTATCACAAGTCGTAAGAGGGAGGTAATAATCCCTCTGTACAAGACACTGGTTAGGCCCCATCTGGAGTACTGCGTGCAGTATTGGAAGCCACACCTTCTGAAGGACATTAACCAAATTGAGGCAGTCCAGAGAAAGGCAACAAAATGGTGCAGGGACTGCATCAGAAGACATATGAGGACAGATTAACGGAGCTCAATATGTATACCCTTGAGCAAAGGAGGAGAGAGGTGATATGATCGAGGCATTCAAACACCTTAAGGGCATAAACAAGGTGAAAGAGTCTAACATGTTTAAATATAAGAAAAATAGCAGGACAAGAGGACACAGCATGAGATTAGAGAGGCCGATTAAGGGGAATGTGGAAATTATTTTTCACAGAAAGGGTGGTGGATGCAGGGAATGGCTTACCACAAGAAGTGGTGGCTATGAATACAGTGCAGGGCTTCAAACAGGCATGGGATAGGCATAAGGGAGCAATACAAATGACTATGAATAGATAGGTCACTGACAGAGCAAAGGCCGATGGCACATTTATAAGGTAGAAAAAGAAATGGGCAGACTGGATGGGCCTTGCGGTCCTTATCTGCTGTCAACTTCTATGTTTCTATGTTTCTAGATGCATTACCGTGCACTTCTTTGCATTGAATCTGAGCCTTGACATTTTTAAGGCAGAGGTACTACGAGGTGGGCCCTCGTGCCTCGAGATTATTGGCCTATCAGATCCGCAGGCAGAGGAAGGCATCTACCATTTCTATACTTAGGCACCCAACCGGGGACAACCTCTAACTAAAACTCAAGATATAGCAGATGCCTTCACTTCCTACTATTCCACCCTGAACACCTCTGAACAAAACCCATCCAAACAACAGATTACAGACTACCTCCAGACTATCACACTACCCAAACTTAGTACCAATCAAGGTGAGGCATTGGCTACCCCTATTACAGAGGCCTAACTTATGGCAGTGATAGCAAAAGCAAAGACCCTTAAATCTCCGGGGCCAGATGGCTATGGCATAGAATTTTATAAAGCAACAAGACCACACACTTGCCCTAGACTCTTAACATTATTTAACTCAATCCTAGAGGGGGATCTCCCTCCGCCTTCCTGGTCATGTGCTACTATTTCAGTTATTCCCAAACCCGGTAAGAATTTACAACTCTGCAGCTCACATAGGCCAATTTCGGTATTAAACATAGACTATAAATTATTTATGAGTATTCTGGCTCATGGTATAGATACCTATTTCCCTCTCCTAATAACGAATGACCAGACGGGATTTGTGAGGACCCGCTCCACTACAGATAATATCAAACACACCCTACATATTACCCATCAAATGCAAATCTCCCATTCCCCCTCAGTCTTGGTTAGCCTCGATGCAGAAAAAAGTGTCTGATAGGGTAGCTTGGCCTTTCTTTACCAGGTATTAGATAAATTGGGAATCCCGCGACCCTAAATTACAGTCATACAAAATATTTATCTGTCCCCCATGGCCTGCGTGAAAATTGATGGACACCATTCCACATACTTCGCCTTGAAGTGGGGGACAAGACAGGGATGCCCCTCTATTGTTTGTGGCCTTTCTAAAACCATTAGCGCAACAGATTCGGGAAGCAAACAATATGAAAGGGGTGACACTTGGGGATTCTGAGCACCGCATAGCATTATATATAGATGACATTTTGCTGTACCTCCAGGAGCCGGAGAGAACACTCCCAATAGTAAAACAAATCCTAGATAATATTGGCCAGTTGTCAGGATATAAGCTAAACCTAACAAAAACGGAAGTCCTCACTTTTCACTACTCCCCTTCAACACGTATCCAGGATATTATCCCTGGTAAATGGGATTTAACAAAACTAAAATACCTAGGTATTTATCTGTCACAGTCCCCGGAAGCATTTTATAAGAATAACTACACCCCCTTTACTATGCAGCTCCGGTCTGACTTGGCCTCCTGGAACACACTCCTCCTAAGCCTTACAAGGAGAATTGAGCTGGTTAGAATGGTTACACTTCCCAGAGCACTTTACCTGTTCCAAAATGTTCCTATTTTTATACCCCAGAAAACATTTCGGGAATGGAATCGTCTTATTTCCAAATTTATATGGGCAGGCCAGAGGCCATGGTTCCGGCTAAAAATACTCACCCTACCCCGCCCTGAGGGAGGGTTATCTCTCCCTGACCTACAGTTATACCATAAGGCAGCGACCCTAACACACCTGATGTCCAGACAAAATATAACCTCTGTGCCACATTGGTTGGAGATTGAACAATCTTTCATGGGCAACGATGAGTACTTCCAATCCATGTACCAGCAGGTAATGGAACCAGGACAACTGCACCTTTCAAACTCTTGGTTAAAGCATTATTTGAAAAACTGGTACTCCATAAAGAAAACACGACAACTAAAACCCTTCCAGGCTCCCATCTGCCCGATCTCCAGCCTAAGCTCCTTTCCCCCAACAGACTGGATCACGGTTTCCGGAGTTGGGAAAGATATGGCTTAAGATATCTCACCCAAATCATGTCCCAAGGGAAGCTTTGGGCTTTTGTGGCAATCCAAAGGTGATTTTTTCTTCCACAATGAGACTTTTACCGATATCTGCAACTACGTCACTACTTTGAAACCCTATCAATGGTAGTTCGAATGCATGAGAGATAACCCCCCCCCCCCGATTAATACTCAGATACACCATAACACCTCCCTGGACCAGGGACACCTGGTCTCGCTATATTACCAAACTCTAAACACACAAAGGGATCCCTCACAGAAAATGTATGTCTTCAATGGCAGGAGAAGTTGGGTAGTCTCCTCACGCCTGAGGATTGGCAACTTGCTTGATGCTATGCAGCTCGAGTTACCAGCTCGCACCAATGGCATGAATATGTATGGAAAACCTTATCCAGTACTTCAGAACCCCAGCCATTACTGTTCACTACTCTCTCACTGGCACAGTAGCATGTTGGCAACTATGTGGAGAGGCTAAGGCAACTCACACTCATATAATGTGGGTCTGCCCCAAACTCAAACCTTTCCTCCAGCAAATACAGGTACACCTGCAAGAACTCTATGGTCATCAGCTTCATTTGACAAAAGAGTTGTATTCTTTCTCATATTCCATAAAGCATTCAGAAATCCAGATGCCCAATACTTTCTACACCTTCTCATAACGGCGGCAAAGAAGGTAGTTACCAATGACCCTAACACACCTGATGTTCAGACAAAATACAACCTCTGTGCCACATTGGTTGGAGATTGAACAATCTTTCATGGGCAACGATGAGTACTTCCAATCCATGTACCAGCAGGTAATGGAACCGGGACAACTGCACCTTTCAAACCCTTGGTTAAAGCATTATTTGAAAAACTGGTACTCCATAAAGAAAACACAACAACTAACACCCTTCCAGGCTCCCATCTGCTCGATGTCCAGCCTAAGCTCATTTCCCCCAACAGACTGGATCACGGTTTCTGGAGTTGGAAAAGATATGGCCTAAGATATCTCACCCAAATCATGTCCCAAGAAAAGCTTTGGGCTTTTGTGGAAATCCAAAGGTGATTTTCTCTTCCACAATGAGACTTTTACCGATATCTGCAACTACGTCACTACTTTGAAACCCTGCCAATGGCAGTTTGAATGCCTGAGAGATACCCCCCCGATTAATACTCAGACACACCATAACACCTCCCCGGACCAGGGACACCTGGTCTTGCTATATTACCAATCTCTAAACACACAAAGGGGATCCCTCACAGAAAATGTACGTCTTCAATGGCAGGAGGAGTTGGGTAGTCTCCTCATGCCTGAAGATTGGAAACTTGCTTGCCACTATGCAGCGCGAGTTACCAGCTCGCACCAATGGCATGAATACACATGGAAACACCTTATCCAGTACTTCAGAACCCCAGCCATTACTGTTCACTACTCCCTCACTGGCACAGCAGCATGTTGCCGATTATGTGGAGAGGCTAAGGCAACTCACATTCATATAATGTGGGCCTGCCCCAAACTCAGACCTTTCCTCCAGCAAATACAGGTATACCTGCAAGAACTCTATGGTCCTCAGCTTCATTTGACAAAAGGGTTGTATCTTTTTCTCATACTCCCTAAAGCATTCAGAAATCCAGATGCCCGATACCTTCTACACCTTCTCATAACGCCGGCAAAGAAGGTAGTTACCAAGACCTGGCTAACTACAAAAATCCCAGCAATACGGGATTGGGGGGCCATCACTAAACAGATTTACCAAATGGAATGAATAACTTATAACCTGAATGAAAGAGCAGAACACTTTGCTTCGAGGTGGACTCGATGGCAATTATATTATATGCTAAAAGACAATTCATTCATCTCATGAAATGACTCTGTAGGCCCAATCAGCCTCATCCTTAGCTAAAATTTACCACACCTAAACACCTGGCATTAACATTGGATTGCCCTGGGGGGAAAGTTAAGCAATAGAGAATCCCAGTCCATCCCTCTTCCCCATATCAACCCCCCCCCCGGACTCTCCTCCGCACAAGGGCTCTAGAAATATTAAAGTGCTAGTTACCTACTTCGACACCCTTTTCACCACAGTAATGCTGAGATATAGGTGAATAGAGGGGTGTAAAACTCTAATGGCAACACCAGAAGCCTGGGATTAGCCACAGAATGTAACACTGTTAGGAGATAAATGGGATTACTTATGGATTTACGGAGGGTTGCAGGACCTGTTAGGGCTCCTATAGCCGAAGAGAATATGCTGGGCAAATGATTTCTAAGGACTGATATGCTGCATTGTTCAAAACATGATGTACTGATATATAATACTGTTTAATAGACTCCTTATTGAATTTGCATTGTATGATATGTAGCTGTCACAAGCCTTTCTATTCTGCACAAATGAAATGTAATTTCATAGATCTGTCAACATGTGTGTATATAGTTTGTTGGAAATAGCAATAAAAATAAAATAAAAAAAGAATTATCAAATACTGACTAAAGACCTTTTAAAAAAAACCTTACTTACTCACAACTTACTAGAGCCACCATGGCATTCACCCCTCGACACAACTTTCCTCCTCCCCACCCTTCCTACCCTACCTCCTTCTTCCCCCTCCCAAACTCAACCCAGATCCCAACTCCTTCCCTTGGAATACACCCTCATGGCTCTTCTCTTCCTCCCCACCTGTCCCCCCTGCCCTTCCCCTTCCTTCTCCTTGTCTCTAACCCAAACTGCTCCAGCTCCTTTCCCTCATGGACCACCTCTGCCACAAGCATCATGCCTATTCAACCCTGCTAGTTGGCTCCCCTTCTTGTACCACACCTCTCGACCCCTATACAAAACTACTCTCTTCTCTCAAAACAACCCCTGGGGGCCCCCCTTTTTACTGCTCAACTTCTCCTCATTACCTCTCTATTATATTTTCTACCCCCTTCCCTTACCTTCTTCACGGTCCCTCCTCTACTTGATCTGCTCTTTCCCATGTAGTTAGTTTCTCATCATTCCACTCCAGCTCCCCCCCAACTACCTCTGCCCCATTGTCTCAATTTATTCTCAGTGACACTTGTCATACCTCTCTTCTTGGGTCAAGAAGAAGTAGGCTGTTGGGCAGCTAGGATCAGCAGCTTACCCAATAGGTAGTAAATGAGCAGGCTGAGAGGGATAAGCAGTCCTTATCTACCATTAAAGTTAATGTCTATAAGTTGCCATGTTAAGAACTTAATTTTTCTGTATTATTATTGTTATACTCACTATTGTTTAATACTCGTGTGTTGGCAAGCATTGGTAATGTTCTTGTATTTTGTCTGTATACTGGACATGGAACCTTTGTAAATGAGCTTCTAGCTCAAAAGTATTAATCCAAGACTTCAATAAATAAATAAATAAATAAATAAAAATCTGAAGACCAGAGATACCGGAGCTGACTTTGGGGTGACTGCTCTCTTCAGGTGATAAAATTTACTAGAGAAAACATTTAAATTTCATTTGCCTTTTTCAGGTTTTGCAGTATATTTTTGCCAATGTATCCATGAACTGTGAATATAAAGCTTTCATCAGGATTTACTGACATCATAATGCCCAACTTGTCAACAGACTGTGATGTCACAAACAAAGCAACTGCTTCTGAAATATAGTGTAATAAATACTAGACAATGTAAAAGATTCACGGACAATGGGAGTTACAAGCCTTCCCTGCGTAGTCACTAAGCACACAGGACTCATTCAAGGAAGGGTCAGTGGCCACTATGTAAATAACCTGCAGGGCTATGCTCAGATCAGGCTGAACCTCATTACTCCAGCTTGGCTCTCATGGTTTAAGATGTCACCAGAATCCCTCAGAATTGCATCTGTGTTACTGATTTCCTGTTATTTTTTTATAATATATGGAACTCTCTGATCATTCCTTCTCATAATACCATTGATCTGATGTCAGAACAATGGTATTATGACTTTTTCGTGTCAGAACGATGGTATTATGAGTTTCTGATGTCAGAACAATGGTATTATGACTTTTTGATGTCAGAACAATGGTATTATGAGTTTCTGACATCAGAACAATAGTATTATGAGGTTTTGATGTCAGAACAATGGTATTATGACTTTTTGATATCAGAACAATGGTATTATAACTTTTTGATATCAGAACAATGGTATTATGACTTTCTGATGTCAGAACAATGGTATTATGAGTTTCTTTTTAAAATATAATTTTCCTTGGCATTGTGTGAGGCACATCAAAAAACACATATTTAATACAATAGCAATGGTATTGATATACTGACTAGGTATTGTTGAGGTCACAGAAACAATTACCCCAAATTCTATGATGTCTCCATTCTTTAAACATCGCATTGACATATAGTAGACACTTCCACAAAACTTAGCTCCATTTTATAAAATTGGCAAAGGAAAGAAATAAAAACATCCCATGTCTTTCCCACAACTTCCCCCCCAGTGAAAGCAGCATCATCCCGTACCCCACAGGAAGCCATTCAAGGGACAAAATCAGAATCTATCTTGGCCATATACCATACCCATCTTTGCCATTTTGTATTAAAAGCCCCCTGCTTTTCATGGAGACCTGCCATCAGTTTTTCCAATTGGTAAATATCCGTAACAATTGTCCTCCAGTCACCTACTAAAGGAATAACTGAGGTCATTCAGCTTCAAGTAATGGCCTTCTTGGCCACCAGTACGTATAATGGTAATAAAGTTTGATACCAAGGGGGATGGTGCTGGGGCATAATCGATAACACCATTTTGGCCAGTATTTCAACTGGGTCCCCTAGGCATTCCTGTAATTCTTCCTGCAAGTTGCACCAAAAAGGAGTCAATAATGGGCATAACCAAAATATATGTCCCAGGTCATCTATCTGACACCTACATCCTCTCCAACATACTCCATATGACGGTGGCAAGTATTTTACAAGTACTGCAGGTGATCTGAAGTACCTATATTGGCACTTAGATGTATATTCCCTCCAAACTGAGGAAAAAGTAAGTTTCACTGCTGGGAGTGCAGATTTCACTCAAATATCCAGGGGTACCATGAGGCCAAGATTTTTGTTCCAAAAATCTAAAACAGATTCTTGGTATCTTGGTGAATAAGACAAAAGAAGGTCGTAGCCCATCGAGATTGTCTCACACTATTACAGAGTTATTGAATTTACCTAATCTGAATAATATATTTATCAAGTTCTCACTTGAAACTGTCCCGTGACTGAAGGCTAACTAAATGGGCTGGCAAAGAATTCCATGCACGTACTGATCTTATGGTGTCAGGAGGTCTAAACCCTCACTGTCAGGTTTTTGGCAATAATGGGAATGCAAGTAATCACAAACACGTTGCATAAGAGTAATAAATCTTGTTTATTACTACCAAAAGGAAAATCACAGTTGCCCCAAGCAGTTTTTACCACAGGAACTGGGAGACAATGCTATGAATTCCCTATACCTCAAGGAATGTAGAAATCTCCAGGTCTCTGAGGTAGAAGACGTAATGTCTTACATTATATACCTAAGATAGTTACCATAGTTACTGTAAGATAGAAACATTTCTAGTTATAGAGATGAGCCCTATTGGCTAAATTAGAGGTGGCTCCACAGTCCTTGATAACATTATACAATTTTGTTATAGTCATCACTTTGTGGAAACAATGAAAGTACAGTTTGTGTACATGGTCTTGTAATAATACAAATCATCAGAAGATGGCAATGCTGACTCATATATCATAATACTACAAGGACACAAGTGTTCTAACATCTTGTAAGCAAGAAATACATGTGTATATTAGAAAGTAAAGCGTATAGCAATCACGTGCACACATATCCTGACATCTACTCTTGTACCGGTAGATGTCCTTAGCCCTATATGTTAGTATAACATATACATAAATGCTAGCTGTCTGCAGTGTACCTCTAGAGTATCAATTAGGGTGCAGGACCTCGTGTAACAATGGTAAAAAAGTGAAATATTTTATTTGTCTTAGCCATCTGTACCATAAGCTGCTTAGTATGGGACTTTACATTCGTATTTCTTCCATTGAATTTGATGCCCATTTCCTTCACAAGTCCCTCATTCTTTAGGATATTGTAGAGGAATTGTATCACCCAGTGCATCCCCAAAGACCCAGTAGAGTTGGCCTGTAAGATACCCCCAGACATTACCATTAAAGAGTAGCTGACACCTTCAAGAGAACTTTAACAAAACATAATATTTAGATAAAGTTCAGCTTGTATTTCACATTAGTTCTTTATTCCTCCTCCCCATTGTTTATTGCTGAGGTCATTTGCATGAAAACAGGATTTTGCTCCTAAAGAGTTCATCTATTCCTGTGCTTGCTGTCTCCTTACCTGAGGCCATAATGCACTGCCTGTGACATCAGTTACTCTCATGGCAACAGATTGTGATGTCACAACAGAGCATTATGACTTGAAGTAGGGAGTAAGCTATAGAGGCAGATTAACTTTAAAGTAACTGCAAGGGATAAAAGTCATGTATTCATGCACATTTTCTCAGCAATAAATAATGGGGAGGAAAAACCTAGAATATATATGGAATACAAGCAGAATTTTACCTAATTATTATGTTTTTTAAAGTTTTCTTTGTGGTGTCAGTAGCTCTTTAAGACTGTCTATCAACATAGTCAGTGGAAGTGGTTTTGGTTTAAGCAACTTTACCTAGTGGTATTATGAGTTTTTGATGTCAGAACAATGGTGTTATGAGTTTTTGATGTTAATGACTCCTTATGAGAAAAAATGGTCAGCCATATAGTACACAGAGAATACTGGATGGGCAACTCTGCATAGCCAGTGTATTCTGCTGAAGAGGGGTTCTGATTCCCTCTGACCTCAAGAGTGAAGTTCAAAAGATCTGTGGAAATCAGAACCCTAAGGTGGCAAAAAACACTGGTTGTGTGCATAAAGTTGCTCATCCTGTGTTTTTTTTTTAATAGTGTATAGTATTATGTAAAATGTGCACATAGGTGGTTCTTTTGCTTTCAGAACGAAATTGAATGGTGCAGTCTCTAAAGGTTTCAGAATGCTGTTGTACCACAGAAGGATACAGTCACATTCCATAACCTTTGAAATGTGGTACAACAGCATTTTGAAAAGGATGGAATTCTATATAGAACAATGCTCTACTGTACACTATAATGTAATAAATACTAGATAATGTAACATATTTATGCCCAATGGGAGTCACAAGTCTTCCCCATGCAGTCACTAAACACATAGGGATCACTCGAGGAAGGGTCAGGGGTCACTATGCCAATAGCCTGCAGGGCCATGCTCAAGGCATGCAGAACCCTGCTAATCCCAGCATAGAGGTTTTGACACCCCCACCTGTAGAACTGTTAGTAGCAGGCAATATGGGCGGGCAGTAGGGGGACCAAATGAGCAACAAGATCAGACAGAGCTGATCGGTAATGGAGTTTGCTGGTTGATGAAACATGTGCATGATCAACATGGGGGAATGGAGCTAGGGAGGGGAGGTTCCACTGGATGCCATGGAGTGATTTGTGTCTTGGTTGTGGAGAGGAGAGCAGGCACTAGACAACTAGGAAGGAAAAGAAGATTTTTGGAAAATACTTTCAGTGCTGGTGCTGAAGTGAGCCTAAAGGGGAGGGTTTTACGGGGGCATTATGCAGACTTACAAAATGAGGGCACACTCAGTGCTGGAAGGAGGTACAGCTAAGAGGCAACTAATAACCCTCATTCCAGTGCACAGTAAAGCAACTGTAACCACACGCAAGTCAGGTAAATGGGTGTTTGTAAGAGACCTAAGCAATGCAATTTTCACTTTGCTGCTAAATTTGCAATACATTTTTTGCACTTTATGAAAAAAGACTGCACTTATGGAGAATTCCAGTACTTTAATTAAAGTGTGCTGCCTGAAGTGAACATTAACTTTCAAAAGTAATGCACCATTACTTCTTATATCTGAAGTCATATTTTTTTTTTTTTTGCTAACTAGAAGATTCTCTACCTGACAGTACTAGGTTTGATGTGTGGAACAGTACTCTGTCTGAAGACTGACATATCTAGTCCTGTTCCTCTTACTACAGCATCTGTCCTGTGATCTCACTGACAATGGCATCACAGCTGACTTAGAAGGCAAGGCAAGGCAATTTTAATATAGGGCGCCCAATCCCAGAGGCTCTGGGCGCCGAACACAAATGAGGACACACAGCAATTGATTAAAACATAATAAAACCTCATTAAAACATATCAAGATTAAAATTCAGTAAAATAGAGGTTTCCAGAAGTCAGGCTTCAAATGACTGGCCAAAACTAAAAAAGATGTCAACAGTCAAAGGCCAGGTTGAACAGGTGAGCCTTTAGCCTCTCCTTGAATACCTCAATCGAGGGAGCCTCACAGATTGCAGGTGGAAGCGAGTTCCACGGGTCGGCCCAGAGACACTAAAAGCACGATCTCCCAAGGTCTTGAGCTGAACCCTGGGAACATCTAGGAGGCCCCTCGAGGAGGAGAGGAGGGAGCGAGCAGAGGACACCAGTGCCAGGAGATCAGACAGGTAACCAGGACCCAGCCCATATAGGGCCTTAAAGGTGAGAAGACCCACCTTGAAAAGGACCCTCCACTTGACCGGCAGCCACTGCAGAGCACGCAGGACCGGAGTCACATGACTGGACCTCGAAAGGCCTGTCAGCAACTGGGCTGCTGCGTTCTGCACTAGCTGCAGCCTGCAGAGGGTCCCTCCTGTAACCCCAAAGTACAGAGCATTGCAGTAGTCAAGCCTAGAAGTCACGAAGGCACGTACTAGTGTCAGCAGGTCCTCAGATGGAATGAGGGGCTTAATCGGGCAATGTTCCACAAGTGGTAAAAACCACTGCTGACTACAGCTGGCACCTGATCGTCAAAGGTCAATCTGCAATCAAGGATTACACCCAGATTTTGCACCCTCGGAGAAATCACCAATGGCACAGACCCTAGAACAAGTCCAGACTCAGCCCCCAGTCGCAACCCATTACGCCCACAACCAGGCTCAATAACCAGCACCTCAGTCTTAGCCAGGTTGTGTCTCAGCCAGCTGGAAGCCATCCAGTCATTGATTTTAACCAGACAGTTGTTAAGTACATCGACCGCTCCCGATGTTCCAGGTGCAAAAGACAACTACAGTTGGGTGTCATCTGCATAGCAGGGAAACTCCACACTGTATTGTCGAATGATCTTGCACAGGGGTAGGATATACACTGAGAACAACATCAGTGACAAAATCAAGCCCTGAGGTACTCCACAAGACAGAGGCATTGGGGAGGAGGAGAAATTCCCCATCACCACCCGCTGCACTCCGTCCAACAGATAGTACTCAAACCATTTGATAACAGTGCCGGCAAGTCCACAAAACTCACAGAGCTGATCAAGAAGCACGACATGATCCACAGTGTCAAAAGCTGAGAAGAGATCAAGGAGCACAAGAATTGATCTGTCTCCTCTATCTCTAGCCCCGAGCAGATCGTTATGTATTCTCACTAGAGCCGTTTCAGTGCTATGTCTTACCCAAAAACCTGACTGGAAAGGCTCATAGATATTCGAGGACACCAGGTGATCCTCAAGCTGATGTGCCACCAACTTCCCAACAACCTTGCTCAAGAAAGGCAGGTTGGAGATTGGATGGTAATTTGCCAGGATGTCTGGGTCGAGAGAGGATTTCTTTAGGAGGGGCTTCACCAGTGCTTCTTTCAAAGCAACTGGGAAGACCCCCTCTGTCATCGAGCAGCGGGCAATCCTAATGAACATCGGGCCAATGGCATCAACCCATCCCATTAAG
Organism: Neoceratodus forsteri; assembly: GCA_016271365.2. Taxonomy (NCBI): domain Eukaryota; kingdom Metazoa; phylum Chordata; order Ceratodontiformes; family Ceratodontidae; genus Neoceratodus; species Neoceratodus forsteri. Next base: position 430,787,178 of record CM028138.1, read on the forward strand.
AAACACGTCAGTGCTGGGTCCAGTTTGCAGAAGGTGTGCTTCAGCTCCAAGATTACCTTAGTCAGTTCAGATACCTCCACTGGCCTAAACTCCTCCTAAGCAGATGGAGTGCCTCTGAAACTCCCAACTTGATCACTGCAAGGCAAAAGCCTCCCTGGCAGAATCCCTGACTGGATGGCTGACACTCTGTTGGAGAAAAACAGCAAACTTTCACATGAAAGAGGTTGAAAAAGCTTTTTTTGGCTGGACACAGGCAAGATGTAAAAGCCTGTCCATGGTCTGAAACAGCTGAGATGGTCTGTTTCTCCCCGCAGCAATTTTCCTGGACAGAAATTCTGCCTTCTTACAGGAAATTGCCCCCTGGTACTCAGCATAGTGAGAACGTAGGGCCAGCCTGTCGGCCTCCGTCCGGGTCTTCCACCAGCAACACTCTAACTTATGACCCCTGCACTTCATCACCTTGAGATCTCCATCAAACCACAATGCCTGCAGGCTCACCTTAGGGGCACACCGACTAACCCACACCTGTGATCTCTATGCAAAGGTTCACTGGCTAATGCTCTTATGTCACTTAAAATATCAATCCTGCCTCATGGCCAAAAAGATCCGCCTTGGTCAGCTCCTGACTGGGGTCCAACAACTCCTAGTTCCCAGCACTAATCCCAGGCCCACCTGAAATTCGGAACTGCAGTCCTTCCTGACTCCAAAATGTCGGACATCTCAAGGACAAAGGTCCTTTGCCTATCAGGCACCGTTGTGGTTCAGCTCCCTCCATGAGAATATTATTAGCCTGCCAACTCTGTGGACCTTCAAAAAGAACCTAAAGAACCATTTAATATAGGAATCTCAATGTGTCTGCCATCGCTAGCACTTAGCAAAGGCATCTCCTACCAGCTGCCTTTCTGCCAAACAGATCTCTCTCTCTCTCTCTCTCACCCTGCATTTGGGGCTCAACCCTCAAACCCATGTCTCCAGCATTTCTATGCGCGAACCCCCTCGTGTTGCTGACAACTAACAGGCTCCCTGTTGTGCAGTTATTTAGTCTGTTCCTGTATGTATCTGACTGTGTTTACCTATTCCAATTTTAGTTTTCGCTGTAATTTTTGCATTCCTTTGTTCAAGGACCAAATGTACCTAAATGTTCTCATTCTAATTCTATTGCCTTGTTTGTCTCAATCCTCTGTATAATCAGCTACTTTTTCTAAATATACTAACGTGAAACCTAGGTAAAGAGCTCTGAGCGCAAATGGTTAATCCGAGATCAGAAATAAATAAATAAATAAAACCAAGGGAATCTCAAGTGAGAGGATCTGGGCCTATACGGACTGGTGCGATGGCATCTAGAGCTTCAGTAACTGCCTTATTATAGGAGGCCACAGCCTCTCCAGTTCCAATCGCACCTGCTGCATCAACCCTAGATAGGTCAGCTAATGCCAATAGCCCCTCTGGGTCAACACCCCTTAAGAGGCGATAGCTGACCATCTCCACAGGGGAGGGATTTTCAGGGGGGGGCCCCAAAGCTGAACTCCATGGTGCAATGATCAGACCAGATGAGCGAAGAGCAACCCTACTGCCAGATCAGTCACTTGTTATGTCACAGTACGTAAGGTCTCAATGCTGATGAGGTATGGGAAGGAATAAAACTAGATAAGCCAGACTCCCAGTAAAGTACTGCTCTTTACAACCCACATAACACTGTTAGGAAGAAAACCTGTGAATCTTCGTATAAGCAAATGGAAAAAGACAAATACTTCAGAAATAGAAAGTAACAACAGACTACTTAAATGAATAACATTTTCTGCCTGCTTTACCTGTCGGTACAAGCTCCTTAAAGGAGCATTTGACTGGCCTGTAATTTTGGTCAAGCCTGCTCTGCTCTTTCCTTTACCTGACACACTAAACACAGTCACAGTTGTTTTACTGTGGGGGGAATATTATGGAAGTAGCGCTGTGCACCAGGGTTCTGGGCCTGGTTTAGTGACATTTACAAAATGGCAAGAAATAATCTAGAGATTTCATTGGCCAAGAGTCATCACCTAACTGTGTATTAAATAGAAGCTCTACCTGGATAAATCATTTAAGACTCATGCTAGGAGGAAAAATTTTGATGCTGTGAGACAATGGTTAAGGCGCTGGGGATTATACATTTTTTTTTTTTAAATAAAAGGTCTTTATCCTCCAGCCATCCCAGGCAGCTCATCAGCCCCTTCCCTGGATGCCTCTGACCATCCCCCCTCCTCCCTCCACTCTGGCAGCCCAGTTCCCCTGCAGATAACCCCCGCTCCGGTGGAGCCAGAGAGGGAAGGGCCCTCCCTCCCAGAGCACACAATCCAGAAAGGCCGTCAGTTGGAGTGGAAGAGGCGGGTCAAGGCATCTAGGCAGGGCGTCATGGAGCCTGGTCTGCTCTACTTTGCTCTAGCTGTTTTTTTCGTCCCCTGTCCGACATCCCTCCCAAAGCTGCAGCATGCTCAGATGCTTGCATGCAAGTGGAGGCACACATGCGCTCTGGGACCGCAGCTCCTTCCACCCTCCCTGACTACCATCTGCCTGCCGGGCATTAGTGCTGCACCCAGGTGTCCACCTGGGAGTAGCCAAGAGCCAGCACAGCACATCTCCCAACCTGAGAAAGGAGAGCTACCAGTCGGCCACTCAATCCCCTCTCAGCCCCGCCCCCGGCCGGCCCCTGGCAGCCTAAACCCAAGTCGCCAGCATGCCACGAGACAAGGCATTAACAGTGCCTCAGCCCCCATTGGGCCGACCGGGGGTATACATTCTTTTTTACTACCTGCTTGGCTCAGGGTGGTGTACGGTGGAAAGTCCTGGCACTTAACCGATCCCCAGGATGCGGGTCGGTGGACTGAGAAAGCCAAACAAGAATATGCTGCACGCCATGAAGCCCCAGAATCCACTCATCCTAACTCAGAGGACGCTAGAACAATGAGCTAACTCTTTGTCACAGCAGGTCTTGATTAAGAATGCAGTGTTAATCCTAGTATTATGTTTACCTGAGATATTGGGGGACATTACTTTTTCTGTATTTACCCATTTGTATTTACTGGGGTGGGACAGAAGGGGAGCCATTGTTATTTTCTTCCAGGTATTAACACTGGGTTTTAAGCTGCATGTCAAATGCAGGCTTTCCTGCCATTTTGGGGCTCCTTCTTGTTGAGTTACACGCCTCAGGGTACTGTGGTAAATGGACTTGCAGTCTGCTCAGTTTATGGTACTGTACCAAAGTAATTTACAGTTAAAATGTTATAAATTCTGTTTCTGAATCAAGTCTTACTCTACTGTTATACCACTATTTATTTCTATTAGTTTGTTGATATTTGCCATGTGTACACTGGAGGGGTGGGAAGTATCTAAAGGGGTCATTTTTTCTATATATTTCTCCCTAAATATTGAACAGATTAGAGAGGCTGCAAGGCATCACAGCAGCTGGCCAATTGTCTGCAGCCCTCCCTCCCTGGATCTGGAAGGAATGAAGGGGACCTCCTCTGGGGAGAACGCATGTCATGGCAATGCCATGCGGGGAGGTCCCATAAGGCTGCTCAGAGGTGGTGGCATTTGGAGGAGGGTGGGGAAAGAGGGGGTCAAGTGAGCTGAGAGCCAGCAGCTTTCCCTTCTTTCCCCTCCACTGGAATAGTTTAGCAAGCTTCCTTACTTGTATCAGTGAATGGTGATCAGCAGTGGCAAACACAGAAGGGGACGGGTATCTATAGGATTACCATTCTGGATGACGCCCAGAAGGGGGACAGTTCCAAATGAACAGGATGTGCAGTAATAGGTACCTTCAGCCTATGTAGTGGATTTGTTTTGCTACATAATCAGAACAGAGAGTGGGAGTGTAGAGCCTCATTGGGCACCAACGCGCGTACCGTTGTCCTTGTGGTATCTTAGTAGTGCAACATTGGACCATGGAGTAGCAGTGGCGAAGACATGCCACCAGTCAAGCTGAAATGCACCTGATAGCAACAGGCTGACCCAGTCGGGTCGTGCTGAAGGAGACAAACAGTTGCTGAGCCTTGCGAATGTCTTTAATTCTGTCCAGATAGAATCCCAAAGATCTTTTGACATATAGGGAATGAAGGGTACGCTCTCCCTCATTCTGGAAGTTGGCAAGTAGGTAGGAAGGACTAAAGGTTGATTTAGATGAAATTCTGAGACAACCTTAGGGAGGAACTTAGGATGAGTCCTAAGAACTACTTTGTCTTTGTGAAATACAGTATACGGTGGTCTGTGACCAAAGAAAAAATTACTCACCTTAGTAATATTGTTTCTTCTAATGGAGTCTTGCTATATTATAGACATTAGCAGTTTGTTCCAGCTCTAGAACTGCCCCAGAGTGAAATGGTTAAAACCATTCCAAAATAGAATTTTGGCACGAGAGCAGCTCTATCTGTGTCATTTCAAACTTGAACTTGTCAGATCTTTACCAGCCAAACTCACTAAGGTCTGTGTGGAGCTGTAACCTACACTAGCCAAATGGCTACCTAAATAATAACAACCATTGATGATCCCAACACCCAAGACTCAAGTCAGGGGACCAGAAATACTAACACCATTCTAATAATATGAAAATGGAACATAAGTATAATAAAACACACACGCAGTACACATACACACCCCCAAAGTCCCAAAGGAGACAAAACGCTAACAGGACATAAGTAGTGCCCACACTAAGTTGCCCGCACCACCAAGTAAAGGTTCTGAGAGGGGCAGGTTGGGGAGGTCTATAATAGCAAGACTCCATTAGAAGAAACAACATTACTAAGGTGAGTAATTTTTCTTCAAACAACATGAAGTCTTGCTATATTATAGACATTAGCAGAATATACAGCAGTACCTCCATGGAGGAGGGCAGAACCGACTTAGGGAATAGGCTCTGAAGAACAGCTGTGCCAAACCGAGCATCTCTCCTGGCCTGGACATCCAGGGAGTAATGCTTGGTAAAAGTGTGTACCGTTTCCAAGTAGCAGCCTGGCAAATCTCTAATAAGGGATATCTCTGGCAGCAGCTAGAGGCAGCTGTCACCCTGGTAGAATGAGCCCTCAAACCGGGGGCTCTGCCCACTTCTGATAACAAAATTGGATACAAGAGACAATCCACCTGGCTATTGATCTCTTAGTGGCAGGTTTGCCTTTCCCAACTTCACAATAGGTAGGGAAAAGTTGGAGGGATTCAACCCTGTGACCTTTGCACGCCTATATAATAACTAAGAGCTCTCTTAACATCCAGGCTGTGCAACCTCCCTCTCACCCGAAGAGTGATCAGTGAAAAATACTGGAAGGAGATAGATTGATTAAGATGGAAATCTGAAACCACCTTAGGCAAAAACTTCCTATTAGTCCTAAGGACTACCTTATCCCTGTGGAAAGAAATAAAGTCAGTCTCCACTGACAAGGCATGCAATTCACTTATCGTCTGGCAGAAGTGATAGCCACTAAAAAACAGTTTTCCAAGTTAGGTACTTAAGCTCTGCAGAAGACAGAGGTTCAAAAGGGATTGCATTAACTGGGCAATGCAAACATTAAGGTCCCAAGCAGGGGCGGTTCCCGAAAGGAGGATTAGTATGAGTAATCCCTAAAAACTTAGAAAACACAGGATGAGAGGAAAGAGGGATGACTTTCCTGCTGACACAAAAGCAGACACAGCTGCCAAATGAACTCTCAGGGTAGCTGGTCTGAGACCAAGGAATTAAGATGTACCATGTAATCTAACAAAATGGGCAATTCAGCAGATTCTGGGAAATATTTTTCCCAGCACACCAAATGGAAAACATTTTCCATTTAGAACTATAAGTAACCCTAGTGGAGGCTTTCTGGAAGCCTTTAGGATCTCAAGAACACCCTGAGAGAGGTGTAAATCAGCAAACTCTAACTCCTCAAGAGCCAGGCCTTGAGGTTGAGGGATTTGAGGTCCGGATACCAAACCCTTCCCTGGGCACAAGTCAACAGATTGTGATTCCTGGGAGGCACAGGGAAGATGGACTGTCAGAGACAGAAGGAGTGGGTACCAGGGCTGCCTGGCCCAATCGGGGCAATCAGAATCACCTGCAAGGCTGAGATCTGATTTTGACTAGTACTTTGAAAAGGAGAGGAAAGGGGAAAGCATAGAGGAACTTCCCTCCCAATCCAGAAGAAGGGCATCCAGGGAACTGAGCCCAGCACTGGAGGCCTGCAACAGAACGAGGAAGTTTGTGATTGTCTGGGGCTGCAAAAGATCTATCTGAGGGATGCCCCACCTGGCAAAAACTATCCCAGCACTTGAGGATCCAGGGACCATTGCAGTGGCCCAGGAAATCCTGCTGAGGGCATCCGCTAGGACATTGTCCTTCCCTGGAAGATGAACTCCTATGAGGGAAGTGTTCAGGGAATAGGCCAGAGACCACAACTTCATTGCCTCGTGCACAAGGCCGAAGACCAGTGTCCCCTGTTTGTTGATGTACCACATTGTTGTGGTGTTGTCTGTTCTGACTTGTATCACCTTGTCGTGGACAGATGCAGAAAAAGCTTGAAGAGCTAAAAGACAGCTCTGAGTTCCAGCAAATTGATGTGGAGCAGAGATTCCTGGGGACCAAACTCCTGAGTGGAAAGGTCGCCCATGTGGGCCCCCAACCCAGAAGGAAGCATCTGTAGTGAGAGTCAAGTCGTGAGAAGGGAAAATGAGGGACCCCGCCTTAAATTGCTCTGCTCCTGCCACCACTGGAGAGCTAGGATCAAGGTTCGAGTCACTGGGACCAACTTGGAAAGGGGGTCTCTTCTCTGAGACCAAAATGTTCTCAAGTGAAACTGAATGTCTCTCATCTGAAATCTGGCTCCCTGCACAACAGCTGTGGATGCAGCCACGTGCCCCAGGAGCTGCAGAAAGTGTCTTGCTGGTCGAGAGAACTGCAGAGGGAAGGAAGAGGCCAGAGCCACTAAATTCCTTACCCTTTCTGGGGGAAGAAAGGCTCTGGCTAGCTTTGTGTCCAATTCTGCCCCTATAAAGTGAGTACCTGGACTGGTTCCAGAACCGACTTTGGTAGGTTTAGCAGAAAACCCAGGGAGGTGAGAAGCTGCTGGTGACCTGCAGGTGAGATTTTACCTGTTCTGGGACTGGCCTACAATGAGCTAGTCATCTAGATATGGAAAAACAGCAATCCTCTGCCTCCTTAAGTGGGCCACTGCCACTGCTAGACACTTTGTGAATACCCTTGGAGCAGAGGTAAGGCCGAAGGGCATTGCTCTGAACTGGTAATGACCTGAGGGCAGTTCGAATCTGAGGTACTTCGATGGGATCTTCTGATTAGGACATGGAAATAGGCATCCTTGAGGTCCAGGGAGGCTAGCCAGTCCCCTGGCCTTAGGGAAGGTAAAATCATTGCCAGAGTTACCATTTTGAACTTTGGTTTCAAAAGATGCTTGTTCAGATATCTGAGATCTAAAATGGGCCGCCACTCTCCTGTCTTTTGGGGTAAGGAAGTATCTAGAATACAGACCCTGCCCTAATGCAGGGAGGAACCTTTCTACTGCTCTGAGAGCTAACAGGGATGAGACCTCTGTTTCCAGAGCGAGGGTCTCTGAAGCACTTGCAGGTAGAAAAGTCTGCTTCTCAACTTGGAAACTTTTGAAGCTGAGAACCAGACCTGGCTTACTACTTCCAGAACCCACTTGTCTGTGAGGTTAAAGAAGCCCAATTCTGACTGAAGTAAGCCAGCCTGCTTGCTCCCACTGGTACAGGAGAATCGGCCCTGGGCACCCCATCAGGGTGCCTGTTTTGCAGAGCTTTAGGCTGGGGGTGGGAGCAGGTCTGCCCACCCCTCATCTGCCCTGCCTCTGAAGAAGCCCTCTGAGCATAGGCAGAGGAGGCCTGAGTCGGGTAGAAAGACTTGTGAAAGGCCTACTACCCCACTGGGGGCATGCCTTTGAGGAGTGGCTTGCAGCTCCTTAGCCTGGGCACTCTTGTAAGTAGTCCTATATTCATCCATCTTCTTCATGAGTTCTCTGTCTGCTCTCCAAACAGAGAATTTCCCACCAGGAAAATCCATAGCCTTAGTCTGGGTATCCTGTGACAAAGTAGTACACCTGAGCCAGGCCAACCTACGAAAGCTACAGATGTGGCCATGACCCCAGAGGAAACATCATTAACATCCACAGCAGCATGAAACTGAACCCTAGAGGCTTCAATGCCATCAGCAGCCACCTGTTCTAGTTCACTAGCCAGCTGGCCATGGGCCTGCTGGGCCAATTGCATAACAGTATCCATCTAGATTTCTGATACCTAGCAACATAAGCCATATAATTTGCTTGCCTGAGTCCCAGAGAGCTGCCATATACTGTTTTTTGCCATGGCATCAATCTTCCTGGAATCCTTGTCAGGAGGATGTGAAGCCAAGGGAATATTAGCTTTATCACAGGCAGCAGCCTGAACTACTAACATGACTGCATTGCTGAGAAAGGAATTCTGTATCAGGGCCTGACAATGTATACCTTCTGTCCATCTTTTTATCTACAGGAGGCACAGAATTAGGAGCTTTTAAAATTGTAATTGTTTGTTTCCTAAAGACTTATGTAAAGGAATAGACAATCTCCTAGACTCTGGAATATCCATCATTTCTACAAAATCAGGCTCCTCTTGCTCATCCACAGCCTCTTCTAAAGGAAGCTGGAGGTTTCAACAACTTTTATAAAACATAAATGAGATGGGGACTCAGACAGCATAGGGGAGATTCTAAAGGTCTGTCTGGGAGATGTCTGGTTCAATGGGCACACCCAGACCTTCCCAGCCACATTCATACTGTTCATAATCCTCCTCCCCTCCTCTGGTTCATAAAATTCCTCAATATCATAATCCTGAACCACTGGGACCGGACGAACCGACCTTTTACCAGATAGTGGTGGTTCGGACGGACCCTGAGACAGTGACTGGACAATTTGTATGGCTTTTGCTATCTCTGCAGCAGTTGGAGAAGAATTTTGGACTCCAGACCTGCTGATTTTCTTGTTTTCTTTACTGGAATTGGTTCCTCAGAACCAGCTTTTCTTTGCCGAGGAAGTCTGGCCTGGTCAGAGGGCACTCCCTCTGGTTCGGTTGGCACCGAACCGGGCTGCCATCGGGTCAGCGGACTTTTGGCCTCTCGTTCCCTGAGCCTGCCCAATCTTTTTCCAGGGTGGCTGCAGGAAATTCTTACATACCTGGCAGTCTGACTGGAGGTGGTCAAACCCCAGACAATAAACACATGTGGTGTGTGGGTCAGCCTTGGCAAAGACTTCCCCACAAACATCACAGTGTTGAAACCCAGTGGGCCCGGTTTTTCTTTTGGGTTTCTCAGACATAATGCCAGCCTAACCAAAAACTTGCCCTTTTAACGGCAGTGCCAGGCAAGACACCCTTATCGGTTCCTAACCGTGTCACGGGTATTGGAAAAACCGTAATAAATCCGTTTTTTTTAGAACCGATAAGAACCGGGAACCGCACTCTAAAATAGTAACTTTTAGTTTTAAATGAGTTTTAAACCCACTGATGGGTTCAAAACCGAACCGATAACTTACAAGTTCCACACAGACAAAACCTTCATTTACTTACGGTTACCACAGATGAACTTGAACGAGCGGTTTTCGGTTAAATAAAACTATTCTCGGTTAAATCCAACCGAAAACAATTTTAAACCGAGAAATAAACCGAGCAGAAGGAGAAATCTCGGAGCGACTGTTCACTGAGGCGGAGTAAAGAATCTGACAGTTCAAGTTTGAAATGACACAGATAGAGCTGCTCTCGTGCCAAAATTCTATTTTGGAATGGTTTTAACCATTTCACTCCGGGGCAGTTCTAGAGCTGGAACAAACTGCTAATGTCTATAATATAGCAAGACTTTATGTTGTTTGAAGCGTGTATTTCTGATACTCTACGAGCAGAAGTAATGGCCACCAGGAAGGACATCTTCCAAGTAAGGAATTTCAACTTGCAAGTGGCTTGAGGCTTGAAAGGTTTTCCAGTGAGCATGTCTAGCACAAGGTTAATGTCCCAGGCTGCAACTGGACATCTATCAGGTGGTCTGGTGTGCAGAATGCACTTAAGAAAGAAGCCAAAGACATGGAATGTACTGGCTCATGATATGTGGAAATTGTGCAAAGATGAACCTCGACTGTAAAGTATAGCAGACCTGTGTTTGAGAGGTCTGAGAGATATACTCCAGGACTTTATTCGGTGGGCAGGAAAAAGGATTCCAAGAGGATTTTGCGCACTAGATAGAAGCGTTTCCACTTAGCTGTGTAGGTTTTTCTGGTAGCTGGCTTGCGGGCAGCTAAAAGAATATCTGAAACACAACAAGAAACATTAACCTGTTCACCTATATCTCCTCAGGAGCCATGCATGGAGGTGAAGAGACCTCAGGTTGGGATGAACTACAGGGCTCAGGTTCATCTGAAGGGGAAGCAGTTTCGGAGGGGTTTCCGACAGTCTGTTGATTAGAGGAAACCAGATCTGATGAGGCCAAACTGGGGCAATGAGAATCATTCTGCCCCTCCCGTGCCTTCAATTTGAGCAGTACTCTCTGAACTAGGGAAGAGAAATGCATAAAAAGCGTTCTGTCCACCGCCTGTATGCACCCTAAAAACGCCAGGTCCTGGATTTCTGGAGCAGAAGAGAGGCAGTTTGCATTGAGTGGGGACACAAAAAGGTTCAGGTCCAGAGTTCCCCACTCTACGAAGAGTGACTGAAATATGGTTCAGTCGAGAGACCACTCATGATGATCTGTCTCCGTTCTGCTGAGACGGTCTGCCAGCTCGTTTTGTACTCCTGGCAGGTGAACCACCTGAATCAGAGCTTTGTGCTCCAGACACCATTCCCACACTCTCATTGCTTCTCTGCATAATGGGTGAGAGTGTGCACCGCCCTGCTTGTTGATGTACTACATCACTGCCTTGCTGTCCGTTTGAAGGAGAATGTTCTTGTGACAGACTATGTCCTTCAAAGCTTGGACTGCACAGAGAGACTCTCATTTCCAGGACATTTATGTGGAGCTGAGACTCGTCCTGGGAACACCTGCCCTGGGTGTGGAGATCCTGGCAGTGAGCTCCCCAGCCCATCAGGGACACATCCATGGTAATGGAGATCTGAGGATCCAGAGTGGCGGAGGGATATCCTTCCAGAAAGTTGTCATCCTGAGACCACCAGGGGAGGGACCGTTTCAGAGGTTCTGTCACCTTGACGTGAAAGGACTGAGGATGAGTGGTTGGCGACCACTGAATACTGAGCATCCACTGAGTGGAGCTCATATGGAGATGAGCCAAGGGCACATTGAAAACCAAGGATGCCATGATACCCAGCATCCACTGCATTGAGAGAGCTCAAACTGAGCTGTTCTCCTTGATGAAGCAGGCCATCTGAAGAATATCGCTCCTTCTGTCCTCCAGAAGGAAGGCCTTCACGCAGAAAGTGTTCAGAAGGGCTCCTATGAATAGAAGCTTCTGGGAAGGCTGAAACTGTGACTTTTTGACATTCAGCAGGACTCCCCTGGATGTGAGGAATTTAGAGGCCATGGCCACGGCCTCCAGAGTCTCTTGTCTGGAGGGACTTGCAAGAAGTCAGTCATCTAGATATGGGAGTACTTGAATTCTGATTTTCCTTAAATGTGCCATGAGAATTGCACAGCACTTTGTAAAAACTCGAGGCGCCGAGGATAGCCCAAAGGGCAGGACTCTGAATTGATAGTGTTGACCCAACACCATGAACTTAGGTATTTGTGGTGTTTTGGGTGTATGAGAATGTGTTGGTAGGCATCCTGCATGTCCAGGAAGGCTAACCAATTGTGTTGATGACTCAAAGGTAGCAGGGTACTGAGTGATGGGTCTACGTGATAATGGCGAACGCCTAAAGGCGATCGCCGTTATCGCTCAGTCAGAGTGCCGAACACATTTTCGGCACTCTGACAACCCTGGTGCACCAGCACAAGGGCGCCAGGACATATTTTCACTACTTTCTGTGGGGGGGCTGTGCCCCCGTACCCCCCTATTAAGGATTCTCAACTCCAGGAGGGTGCATGTCAGGGGGGTGAAAGTAGTCAAAATGAAAAGGTTCGGACAGGCCAATAAAATTGCACCAGCGCCAGACCGAACCGTACCTCAGCCACCCTAGCCATTCCCCAATCCCCAACGCCATGCCACAGCTCGCAGGCGACCACAGGCCACCCCTACAGCCTCTCCACCCCAGCCCACACTCACCGTGCTCGCTCCCCGTGCGCGAATGTATAGCGACATCCTATTGCCAGTTCACCCCCCCTCATCCGTCGCCCTACCGGCCGGTCGCCATTAGTGGATTGCGTGAGGAAGGTGTCGCTGTAACGGATGGCGCCCTTCCTAAGGCGTCCACTTCACGGGTTACCCCGAGGGATATCATCTTGAACTTTTCTTTGTAGAAGAATTGTTTAACTTTCTGAGATCAAGAATAGGGCGCATGCTGCCAGTTTTCTTTGGAACCAGAAAGTAATGGGAGTAGAAACCTGTGTTTCATTGAGACACCGGAAGAAAAAATTACTCACCTTAGTAATGTTGTTTCTTCTAATGGAGTCTTGCTATATTATAGACATTAGCAGTTTGATCCAGCTCTAGAACTGCCCCGGAATGAAATGGTTAAAACCATTCCAAAATAGAATTTTGGCACGAGAGCAGCTCTATCTGTGTCATTTCAAACTTGAACTGTCAGATCTTTACGAGCCAAACTCACTAAGGTCTGTGTGGAAGCTGTAACCTACACTAGCCAAATGGCTACCTAAATAATAACAACCATTGATGATCCCAACACCAAGACTCAAGTCAGGGACCAGAAATACTAACACCATTCTAATAATATGAAAATGGAACATAAGTATAATAAAACACACACACGCGTACACATACACACCCCCAAAGTCCCAAAGGGGACAAAATGCTAACAGGACATAAGTAGTGCCCACATTAAGTTGCCCGCACCCCACCAAGTAGAGGTTCTGAGAGGGGCAGGTTGGGGGGAGGTCTATAATATAGCAAGACTTCATTAGAAGAAACAACATTACTAAGGTGAGTAATTTTTTCTTCAAACAACATGAAGTCTTGCCATGTTATAGACATTAGCAGAATACACAGCAGTACCTCCATGGAGGAGGGGCACAACCTACTTAGGGAATAGGCTCTGAAGAACAGCTGTGCCAAACCGAGCATCTCTCCTGGCCTGGACATCCAGGGAGTAATGCTTGGAAAAGTGTGTACCGTTTTCCAAGTAGCAACCTGGCAAATCTCTAATAAAGGGATATCTCTGGCAGCAGCTAGAGGCACGCAGCTGTACCCTGGTAGAATGAGCCCTCAAACCGGGGGCTCTGCCCACTTTCTGATAACAAAATTGGATACAAGAGACAATCCACCTGGCTATTGATCTCTTAGTGGCAGGTTTGCCTTTCCCAACTTCACCATAGGTAAGGAAAAGTTGGAGGAATTCGAACCTGTGACCTTTGGTACGCTCTATATAATAACTAAGAGCTCTCTTAACATCCAGGCTGTGCAACCTCCTCTCACCCGAAGAGGAGTGATCAGTGAAAAATACTGGAAGGGAGATAGATTGATTAAGATGGAAATCTGAAACCACCTTAGGCAAAAACTTCCTATTAGTCCTAAGGACTACCTTATCCCTGTGGAAAGAAATAAAGTCAGTCTCCACTGACAAGGCTTGCAATTCACTTATGCGTCTGGCAGAAGTGATAGCCACTAGAAAAACAGTTTTCCAAGTTAGGTACTTAAGCTCTGCAGAAGACAGAGGTTCAAAAGGGGGTTGCATTAACTGGGCAATGCAAACATTAAGGTCCAAAGCAGGGGCCGGTTCCCGAAAGGGAGGATTAGTATAGAGTAATCCCTTAAAAAACTTGGAAAACACAGGATGAGAGGAAAAAGGGGATGACTTTTCTGCTGACACAAAAGCAGACACAGCTGCCAAATGAACTCTCAGGGTAGCTGGTCTGAGACCCAAGGAATTAAGATGTACCATGTAATCTAACAAAATGGGCAATTCAGCAGATTCTGGGAAATATTTTCCCAGCACACCAAATGGAAAATCTTTTCCATTTAGAACTATAAGTAGCCCTACTGGAAGGCTTTCCGGAAGCCTTTAGGATCTCAAGAACACCCTGAGAGAGGTGTAAATCAGAAACTCTAACTCCTCAAGAGCCAGGCCTTGAGGTTGAGGGATTTGAGGTCCGGATACCAAACCCTTCCTGGGCACAAGTCAACAGATTGTGATTCCTGGGAGGCACAGGGAAGATGGACTGTCAGAGACAGAAGGAGTGGGTACCAGGGCTGCCTGGCCCAATCCGGGGCAATCAGAATCACCCTGCAAGGCTGAGATCTGATTTTGACTAGTACTTGAATAGGAGAGGAAAGGGGAAAGCATAGAGGAACTTCCCTCCCAATCCAGAAGAAGGGCATCCAGGGAACTGAGCCCAGCACTGGAGGTCTGCAACAGAACAGAGGAAGTTTGTGATTGTCTGGGGCTGCAAAAGATCTATCTGAGGGATGCCCCACCGGCAAAAACTATCCCCAGCACTTGAGGATCCAGGGACCATTCGTGATGGCCCTGGGAAATCCTGCTGAGGGCATCCGCTAGGACATTGTCCTTCCTGGAAGATGAACTGCTATGAGGGAAGTGTTCAGGAATAGGCCAGAGACCACAACTTCATTGCCTCGGTGCACAAGGCCGAAGACCGAGTGCCCCCTGTTTGTTGATGTACCACATTGTTGTGGTGTTGTCTGTTCTGACTTGTATCACCTTGTCGTGGACAGATGCAGAAAAAGCTTGAAGAGCTAAAAGACAGCTCTGAGTTCCAGCAAATTGATGTGGAGCAGAGATTCTGGGGACCAAACTCCCTGAGTGGAAAGGTCGCCCATGGGGCTCCCCAACCCAGAAGGGAAGCATCTGTAGTGAGAGTCAAGTCGTGAGAAGGAAATGAAGGGACCCCCGCTTAAATTGCTCTGATCCTGCCACCACTGCAGAGCTAGGATCAAGGTTCGAGTCACTGGGACCAACTTGGAAAGGGGTCTCTTCTCTGAGACCAAAAGGTTCTCAAGTGAAACTGAATATCTCTCATCTGAAATCTGGCTCCTGCACAACAGCTGTGGATGCAGCCATGTGCCCCAGGAGCTGCAGAAAGTGTCTTGCTGATCGAGAGACCTGCAGAGTGAAGGAAGAGGCCAGAGCCACTAAATTCTTACCCTTTCTGGGGAAGAAAGGCTCTGGCTAGCTTTGTGTCCAATTCTGCCCCTATAAAGGTAAGTACCTGGACTGGTTCCAGAACCGACTTTGGTAGGTTTAGCAGAAAACCCAGGGAGGTGAGAAGCTGCTGGGTGACCTGCAGGTGAGATTTTACCTGTTCTGGGGACTGGCCTACAATGAGCCAGTCGTCTAGATAGGGAAAACAGCAATCCTCTGCCTCCTTATGGGCCACTGCCACTGCTAGACACTTTGTGAATACCCTTGAGCAGAGGTAAGGCTGAAGGGCATTGCTCTGAACTGGTAATGACCTGAGGGCAGTTCAGATCTGAGGTACTTTCGATGGGATCTTCTGATTAGGACATGGAAATAGGCATCCTTGAGGTCCAGGAGGCTAGCCAGTCCCCTGGCCTTAGGGAAGGTAAAATCATTGCCAGAGTTACCATTTTGAACTTTGGTTTCAAAAGATGCTTGTTCAGATATCTGAGATCTAAAATGGACGCCACTCTCCTGTCTTTTGGGGTAAGGAAGTATCTGAATACAGACCCCTGCCCTGATGCAGGGAGGAACCTTTCTACTGCTCTGAGAGCTAACAGGATGAGACCTCTGTTTCCAGAGCGAGGTCTCTGAAGCACTTGCAGGTAGAAAAGTCTGCTTCTCAACTTGGAAACTTTTGAAGCTGAGAACCAGACCCTGGCTTACTACTTCCAGAACCCACTTGTCTGAGGTTAAAGAAGCCCAATTCTGACTGAAGTAAGCCAGCCTGCCTGCCCCCACTGGTACAGGAGAATCGGCCCTGGGCACCCATCAGGGTGCCTGTTTCAGAAGCTTTAGGCTGGGGGTGGGAGCAGGTCTGCCCACCCTCGTCTGCCCTGCCTCTGAAGAAGCCCCTCTGAGCATAGGCAGAGGAGGCCTGAGTCGGTAGAAAGGCTTGTGAAAAGGCTCTCCCTACCCCTGGGGGCATGCCTTTGAGAGTGGCTTGCGCTCCTTAGCCTGGGCACTCTTGTAAGTAGTCCTATATTCATCCATCTTCTTCATGTAGTTCTCTGTCTGCTCTCCAAACAGAGAATTTCCCACCACAGGAAAATCCATAGCCTTAGTCTGGGTATCCTGTGACAAAGTAGTACACCTGAGCCAGGCCAACCTACGAAAAGCTACAGATGTGGCCATGACCCTAGAGGAAACATCATTAACATCCACAGCAGCATGAAACTGAACCTTAGAGGCTTCAATGCCATCAGCAGCCACCTGTTCTAGTTCACTAGCCAGCTGGCCATGGGCCTGCTTGGCCAATTGCATAACAGTATCCCATCTAGATTTCTGATACCTAGCAACATAAGCCATATAATTTGCTTGCCTGAGTCCCAGAGGCTGCCATATACTGTTTTTGCCATGGCATCAATCTTCCTGGAATCCTTGTCAGGAGGATGTGAAGCCAAGGAATATTAGCTTTATCACAGGCAGCAGCCTGAACTACTAACATGACTGCATTGCTGAGAAAGGAATTCTGTATCAGGCCTGACAATGTATACCTTCTGTCCATCTTTTTATCTACAGGAGGCACAGAATTAGGAGCTTTTAACATTTTAATTGTTTGTTTCCTAAAAACTTATGTAAAGGAATAGACAATCTCCTAGACTCTGGAATATCCATCATTTCTACAAAATCAGGCTCCTCTTGCTCATCCACAGCCTCTTCTAAAGGAAGCTGGAGGGTTTCAGCAACTTTTATAAAACATAAATGAGATGGGGACTCAGACAGCATAGGGGAGATTCTAAAGGTCTGTCTGGGGAGATGTCTGGTTCAATGGGCACACCAGACCTTCCAGCCACATTCATACTGTTCATAATCCTCCTCCCTCCTCTGGTTCATAAAATTCCTCAATATCATAATCCTGAACCACTGGGACCGACGAACCGACCTTTTACCAGATAGTGGTGGTTCGGACGGACCTGAGACAGTGACTGGACAATTTGTATGGCTTTTGCTATCTCTGCAGCAGTTGGAGAAGGAATTTTGGACTCAGACCTGCTGATTTTCTTGTTTTCTTTACTGAATTGGTTCCTCAGAACCAGCTTTTCTTTGCCCAGGAAGTCTGGCCCTGGTCAGAGGGCACTCCCTCTGGTTCGGTTGGCACCGAACCGGGCTGGCCATCGGGTCAGCGGACTTTTGGCTCTCGTTCCTGAGCCTGCCAATCTTTTCCAGGGTG
The DNA here is from genome assembly GCA_016271365.2 of Neoceratodus forsteri. Taxonomy (NCBI): domain Eukaryota; kingdom Metazoa; phylum Chordata; order Ceratodontiformes; family Ceratodontidae; genus Neoceratodus; species Neoceratodus forsteri. Next base: position 430,804,600 of record CM028138.1, read on the forward strand.
GCTGCAGGAAATTCTTACATACCTGGCAGTCTGACTGGAGGTGGTCAAACCCAGACAATAAACACATGTGGTGTGTGGGTCAGCCTTGGCAAAGACTTCCCACAAACATCACAGTGTTGAAACCCAGTGGCCCGGTTTTCTTTTGGTTTCTAGACATAATGCCAGCCTAACCAAAAACTTGCCCTTTTAACGGCAGTGCCAGGCAAGACACTCTTATCGGTTCCTAAACGTGTCACGGGTATTGGAAAAAAACGTAATAAATCCGTTTTTTTTAGAACCGATAAGAACCGAGAACCGCACTCTAAAATAGTAACTTTTAGTTTTAAATGAGTTTTAAACCCACTGATCGGTTCAAAACCGAACCGATAACTTACAAGTTCCACACAGACAAAACCTTCATTTACTTACGGTTACCACAGATAGAGCTTGAACCGAACGGTTTTGCGGTTAAAATAAAACTATTCTCGGTTAAATCCAACCGAGAAAACACTTTTTAAACCGAGAAATGAACCGAGCAGAAGGAGAAATCTCCGGACGACTGTTCACTGAGGCGAGTAAAGAATCTGACAGTTCAAGTTTGAAATGACACAGATAGAGCTGCTCGTGCCAAAATTCTATTTTGGAATGGTTTTAACCATTTCACTCGGAGCAGTTCTAGAGCTGGAACAAACTGCTAATGTCTATAATATAGCAAGACTTATGTTGTTTGAAGCGTGTATTTCTGATACTCTCTGAGCAGAAGTAATGGCCACCAGGAAGGACATCTTCCAAGTAAGGAATTTCAACTTGCAAGTGGCTTGAGGCTTGAAAGGTTTTCCAGTGAGCATGTCTAGCACAAGGTTAATGTCCCAGGCTGCAACTGGACATCTATCAGGTGGTCTGGTGTGCAGAATGCACTTAAGAAAGAAGCCAAAGACATGGAATGTACTGGCTCATGATATGTGGAAATTGTGCAAAGATGAACCTCGACTGTAAAGTATAGCAGACCTGTGTTTGAGAGGTCTGAGAGATATACTCAGGACTTTATTCGGTGGGCAGGAAAAAGGATTCCAAGAGGATTTTGCACTAGATAGAAGCGTTTCCACTTAGCTGTGTAGGTTTTCTGGTAGCTGGCTTGCGGGCAGCTAAAAGAATATCTGAAACACAACAAGAAACATTAACCTGTTCACCTATATCTCCTCAGGAGCCATGCATGGAGGTGAAGAGACCTCAGGTTGGGATGAACTACAGGGCTCAGGTTCATCTGAAGGGAAGCAGTTTGGAGGGTTTCCGACAGTCTGTTGATTAGAGAAACCAGATCTGATGAAGGCCAAACTGGGGCAATGAGAATCATTCTGCCCCTTCCCCCGTGCCTTCAATTTGAGCAGTACTCTCTGAACTAGGGGAAGAAGAGGAAATGCATAAAGAAAGCGTTCTGTCCACCGCAGCCTGTATGCACCCTGACAAAAAACGCCAGGTCCTGGATTTCTGGAGCAGAAGAGAGGCAGTTTTGCATTGAGTGGGGACACAAAAAGGTTCAGGTCCAGAGTTCCCCACTCTACGAAGAGTGACTGAAATATGGTTCAGTCGAGAGACCACTCATGATGATCTGTCTCCGTTCTGCTGAGACGGTCTGCCAGCTCGTTTTGTACTCCTGGCAGGTGAACCACCTGAATCAGAGCTTTGTGCTCCAGACACCATTCCACACTCTCATTGCTTCTCTGCATAATGGGAGAGTGTGCACCGCCTACTTGTTGATGTACTACATCACTGCCTTGCTGTCCGTTTGAAGGAGAATGTTCTTGTGACAGACTATGTCCTTCAAAGCTTGGACTGCACAGAGGACAGCTCTCATTTCCAGGACATTTATGTGGAGCTGAGACTCGTCCTGGGAACACCTGCCCTGGGTGTGGAGATCCTGGCAGTGAGCTCCCCAGCCCATCAGGGACACATCCATGGTAATGGAGATCTGAGGATCCAGAGTGGCGGGGATATCCTTCCAGAAAGTTGTCATCCTGAGACCACCAGGGGAGGGACCGTTTCAGAGGTTCTGTCACCTTGACGTGAAAGGACTGAGGATGAGTGGTTGGCGACCACTGAATACTGAGCATCCACTGAGTGGAGCTCATATGGAGATGAGCCAAGGGCACATTGAAAACCAAGGATGCCATGATACCCAGCATCCACTGCATTGAAGAGCTCAAACTGAGCTGTTCTCCTTGATGAAGCAGGCCATCTGAAGAATATCGCTCCTTCTGTCCTCCAGAAGGAAGGCCTTCGCATGAAAGTGTTCAGAAGGGCTCCTATGAATAGAAGCTTCTGGGAAGGCTGAAACTGTGACTTTTGACATTCAGCAGGACTCCCCTGGATGTGAGGAATTTAGAGGCCGTGGCCACGCCTCAGAGTCTCTTGTCTGGAGGGACTTGCAAGAAGTCAGTCATCTAGATATGGGAGTACTTGAATTCTGATTTTCCTTAAATGTGCCATGAGAATTGCACAGCACTTTGTAAAAACTCGAGGCGCCGAGGATAGCCCAAAGGGCAGGACTCTGAATTGATAGTGTTGACCCAACACCATGAACTTAGGTATTTGTGGTGTTTTGGGTGTATGAGAATGTGTTGGTAGGCATCCTGCATGTCCAGGAAGGCTAACAATTGTGTTGATGACTCAAAGGTAGCAGGGGTACTGGGTGATGGGTCTCGTGATAATGGCGAGCGCCTAAAGCGATCGCCGTTATCCTCCAGTCAAGTGCGAACACATTTTCGGCACTCTGACAACCCTGGTGCACCAGCACAAGGGCGCCAGGACATATTTTCACTACTTTCTGTGGGGGGGCTGTGCCCCCGTACCCCCCCTACTTAAGGCTTCTCAACTCCAGGAGGGTGCATGTCAGGGGGGTGAAAGTAGTCAAAATGAAAAGGTTCGGGCAGGCGCAATAAAAATTGCACCAGCGCCCAGACCCGAACCGAGTACCTCAGCCACCCTAGCCATTCCCCAATCCCCAACGCCATGCCACAGCTCGACGGGCGACCACAGGGCCACCCCCTACAGCCTCTCAACCCCCCAGCCCACACTCACCGTGCTCGCTCCCCGCGGCGAATGTATAGCGACATCCTATTGCCTAGTTCACCCACCCCTCATCCGGTCGCCCTACCTGGCCGGTCGCCATTAGTGGATTGCGGAGGAAGGTGTCGCCTGTAAGGATGGCGCCTTCCTCAAAGGGCCCACTTCACGGGTTACCCCGAGGGATATCATCTTGAACTTTTCTTTGTAGAAGAATTGTTTAACTTTCTGAGATCAAGAATAGGGCGCATGCTGCCAGTTTTCTTTGGAACCAGAAAGTAATGGGAGTAGAAACCTGTGTTTCATTGAGACACCGGAAGAAAAAATTACTCACCTTAGTAATGTTGTTTCTTCTAATGGAGTCTTGCTATATTATAGACATTAGCAGTTTGATCCAGCTCTAGAACTGCCCCGGAATGAAATGGTTAAAACCATTCCAAAATAGAATTTTGGCAAGAGAGCAGCTCTATCTGTGTCATTTCAAACTTGAACTGTCAGATCTTTACGAGCCAAACTCACTAAGGTCTGTGTGGAAGCTGTAACCTACACTAGCCAAATGGCTACCTAAATAATAACAACCATTGATGATCCCAACACCCAAGACTCAAGTCAGGGGACCAGAAATACTAACACCATTCTAATAATATGAAAATGGAACATAAGTATAATAAAACACACACACGCGTACACATACACACCCCCAAAGTCCCAAGGGGACAAAATGCTAACAGGACATAAGTAGTGCCCACATTAAGTTGCCCACCCCACCAAGTAGAGGTTCTGAGAGGGGCAGGTGGGGAGGTCTATAATATAGCAAGACTTCATTAGAAGAAACAACATTACTAAGGTGAGTAATTTTTTCTTCAAACAACATGAAGTCTTGCCATATTATAGACATTAGCAGAATACACAGCAGTACCTCCATGGAGGAGGGGCACAACCTACTTAGGGAATAGGCTCTGAAGAACAGCTGTGCCAAACCGAGCATCTCTCCTGGCCTGGACATCCAGGAGTAATGCTTGGTAAAAGTGTGTACCATTTTCCAATTAGCAACCTGGCAAATCTCTAATAAAGGGATATCTCTGGCAGCAGCTAGAGACGCAGCTGTACCCTGGTAGAATGAGCCCTCAAACCGGAGGCTCTACCACTTTCTGATAACAAAATTGGATACAAGAGACAATCCACCTGGCTACTGATCTCTTAGTGGCAGGTTTGCCTTTCCCAACTTCACCATAGGTAAGGAAAAGTTGGAGGATTCGAACCTGTGACCTTTGTACGCTCTATATAATAACTAAGAGCTCTCTTAACATGCAGGCTGTGCAACCTCCTCTCACCTGAAGAGGAGTGATCAGTGAAAATACTGGAAGGGAGATAGATTGATTAAGATGGAAATCTGAAACCACCTTAGGCAAAAACTTCCTATTAGTCCTAAGGACTACCTTATCCTTGGAAAGAAATAAAGTCAGTCTCCACTGACAAGGCTGCAATTCACTTATGCATCTGGCAGAAGTGATAGCCACTAGAAAACAGTTTTCCAAGTTAGGTACTTAAGCTCTGCAGAAGACAGAGGTTCAAAAGGGGTTGCATTAACTGGGCAATGCAAACATTAAGGTCCCAAGAGGGCCGGTTCCTCAAAGGGAGGATTAGTATGAGTAATCCCTTAAAAAACTTGGAAAACACAGGATGAGAGGAAAAGGGATGACTTTTCTGCTTGACACAAAAGCAGACACAGCTGCCAAATGAACTCTCAGGGTAGCTGGTCTGAGACCCAAGGAATTAAGATGTACCATGTAATCTAACAAAATGGGCAATTCAGCAGATTCTGGGAAATATTTTTCCCAGCACACCAAATGGAAAACCTTTTCCATTTAGAACTATTAGTAGCCCTACTGGAAGGCTTTCTGGAAGCCTTTAGGATCTCAAGAACACCCTGAGAGAGGTGTAAATCAGCAACTCTAACTCCTCAAGAGCCAGGCCTGAGGTTGAGGGATTTGAGGTCCGGATACCAAACCCTTCCCTGGGCACAAGTCAACAGATTGTGATTCCTGGGGAGGCACAGGGGAAGATGGACTGTCAGAGACAGAAGGAGTGGGTACCAGGGCTGCCTGGCCCAATCCGGGGCAATCAGAATCACCCTACAAGGCTGAGATCTGATTTTGACTAGTACTTTGAATAGGAGAGGAAAGGGGGGGGAAGCATAGAGGAACTTCCCCTCCCAATCCAGAAGAAGGGCATCCAGGGGAACTGAGCCCAGCACTGGAGGTCTACAACAGAACAGAGGAAGTTTGTGATTGTCTGGGGCTGCAAAAGATCTATCTGAGGGATGCCCCACCGGCAAAACATACCAGCACTTGAGGATCCAGGGACCATTCGTGATGGCCTGGGAAATCCTGCTGAGGGCATCCGCTAGGACATTGTCCTTCCTGGAAGATGAACTGCTATGAGGGAAGTGTTCAGGAATAGGCCAGAGACCACAACTTCATTGCCTCGGTGCACAAGGCCGAAGACTGAGTGCCCCTGTTTGTTGATGTACCACATTGTTGTGGTGTTGTCTGTTCTGACTTGTATCACCTTGTCGTGGACAGATGCAGAAAAAGCTTGAAGAGCTAAAAAGACAGCTCTGAGTTCCAGCAAATTGATGTGGAGCAGAGATTCTTGGGGGGACCAAACTCCCTGAGTGGAAAGGTCGCCCATGTGGGCTCCCCAACCCAGAAGGGAAGCATCTGTAGTGGGAGTCAAGTCGTGAGAAGGGGAAATGAAGGGGACCCCCGCTCTTAAATTGCTCTGATCCTGCCACCACTGCAGAGCTAGGATCAAGGTTCGAGTCACTGGGACCAACTTGGAAAGGGGGTCTCTTCTCTGAGACCAAAAGGTTCTCAAGTGAAACTGAATATCTCTCATCTGAAATCTGGCTCCTGCACAACAGCTGTGGATGCAGCCATGTGCCCCAGGAGCTGCAGAAAGTGTCTTGCTGATCGAGAGACCTGCAGAGTGAAGGAAGAGGCCAGAGCCACTAAATTCTTACCCTTTCTGGGGAAGAAAGGCTCTGGCTAGCTTTGTGTCCAATTCTGCCCCTATAAAGGTGAGTACCTGGACTGGTTCCAGAACCGACTTTGGTAGGTTTAGCAGAAAACCCAGGGAGGTGAGAAGCTGCTGGGTGACCTGCAGGTGAGATTTACCTGTTCTGGGGACTGGCCTACAATGAGCCAGTCGTCTAGATAGGGAAAACAGCAATCCTCTGCCTCCTTATGGGCCACTGCCACTGCTAGACACTTTGTGAATACCCTTGAGCAGAGGTAAGGCCGAAGGGCATTGCTCTTGAACTGGTAATGACCTGAGGGCAGTTCGAATCTGAGGTACTTTCGATGGGATCTTCTGATTAGGACATGGAAATAGGCATCCTTGAGGTCCAGGGAGGCTAGCCAGTCCCTGGCCTTAGGGAAGGTAAAATCATTGCCAGAGTTACCATTTTGAACTTTGGTCTCAAAAGATGCTTGTTCAGATATCTGAGATCTAAAATGAGCCGCCACTCTCCTGTCTTTTGGGGTAAGGAAGTATCTGAACACAGACCCTGCCCTGATGCAGGGAGGAACCCTTCTACTGCTCTGAGAGCTAACAGGATGAGACCTCTGTTTCCAGAGCGAGGGTCTCTGAAGCACTTGCAGGTAGAAAAGTCTGCTTCTCAACTTGGAAACTTTTTGAAACTGAGAACCAGACCCTGGCTTACTACTTCCAGAACCCACTTGTCTGAGGTTAAAGAAGCCCAATTCCTGACTGAAGTAAGCCAGCCTGCCTGCCCCCACTGGTACAGGAGAATCGGCCCTGGGCACCCCATCAGGGTGCCTGTTTCTGAGGAGCTTTAGGCTGGGGTGGGAGCAGGTCTGCCCACCTCGTCTGCCCTGCCTCTGAAGAAGCCCCTCTGAGCATAGGCAGAGGAGGCCTGAGTCTGGTAGAAAGGCTTGTGAAAAGGCCTCCCCTACCCCTGGGGGCATGCCTTTGAGGAGTGGCTTGCGCTCCTTAGCCTGGGCACTCTTGTAAGTAGTCTATATTCATCCATCTTCTTCATGTAGTTCTCTGTCTGCTCTCCAAACAGAGAATTTCCCACCACAGGAAAATCCATAGCCTTAGTCTGGGTATCCTGTGACAAACTAGTACACCTGAGCCAGGCCAACCTACGAAAAGCTACAGATGTGGCCATGACCCTAGAGGAAACATCATTAACATCCACAGCAGCATGAAACTGAACCTTAGAGGCTTCAATGCCATCAGCAGCCACCTGTTCTAGTTCACTAGCCAGCTGGCCATGGGCCTGCTTAGCAATTGCATAACAGTATCCCATCTGAGATTTCTGATACCTAGCAACATAAGCCATATAATTTGCTTGCCTGAGTCCCAGAGAGGCTGCCATATACTGTTTTTGCCATGGCATCAATCTTCCTGGAATCCTTGTCAGGAGGATGTGAAGCCAAGGAATATTAGCTTTATCACAGGCAGTAGCCTGAACTACCCCAACATGACTGCATTGCTGAGAAAGGAATTCTGTATCAGGGCCTGACAATGTATACCTTCTGTCCATCTTTTTATCTACAGGAGGCACAGAATTAGGAGCTTTTAACATTTTAATTGTTTGTTTCCTAAAAACTTATGTAAAGGAATAGACAATCTCCTAGACTCTGGAATATCCATCATTTCTACAAAATCAGGCTCCTCTTGCTCATCCACAGCCTCTTCTAAAGGAAGCTGAGGGTTTCAGCAACTTTTATAAAACATAAAATGAGATGGGGACTCAGACAGCATAGGGGAGAATCTAAAGGTCTGTCTGGGGAGATGTCTGGTCATGGGCACACCAGACCTTCCCAGCCACATTCATACTGTTCATAATCCTCCTCCCCTCCTCTGGTTCATAAAATTCCTCAATATCATAATCCTGAACCACTGGGACCGGACGAACCGACCTTTACCAGATAGTGGTGGTTCGGACGGACCCGAGACAGTGACTGGACAATTTGTATGGCTTTTGCTATCTCTGCAGCAGTTGGAGAAGGAATTTTGGACTCAGACCTGCTGATTTTCTTGTTTTCTTTACTGGAATTGGTTCCTCAGAACCAGCTTTTCTTTGCCAGGAAGTCTGGCCTGGTCAAGAGGCGCTCCCCTCTGGTTCGGTTGGCACCGAACCGGGCTGGCCATCCGGTCCAGCGGACTTTTGGGCTCTCGTTCCCTGAGCCTGCCCCAATCTTTTCCAGGGTGGCTGCAGGAAATTCTTACATACCTGGCAGTCTGACTGGAGGTGGTCAAACCCCAGACAATAAACACATGGTGTGTGGGTCAGCCTGTGCAAAGACTTCCCCACAAACATCACAGTGTTGAAACCAATGGGCCCGGTTTTCTTTGGGTTTCTCAGACATAATGCCAGCCTAACCAAAAACTTGCCCTTTAACGGCAGTAAAAAGGGAAGACACCCTTATCGGTTCCTAAACCGTGTTACGGTATTGGAAAAACGAATAAATCCGCTTTTTTAGAACCGATAAGAACCGAGAACCCGACTCTAAAATAGTAACTTTTAGTTTTAAATGAGTTTTAAACCCACTGATCGGTTCAAAACCAACCGATAACTTACAAGTTCCACACAGACAAAACCTTCATTTACTTACGGTTACCACAGATAGAGCTTGAACCGAGACGGTTTTCGTGTTAAAATAAAACTATTCTCGGTTAAATCCAACAGAAAACACTTTTAAACGAGAAATGAACCGAGCAGAAGGAGAAATCTCCGGCGACTGTTCACTGAGGTGGAGTAAAGAATCTGACAGTTCAAGTTTGAAATGACACAGATAGAGCTGCTCTCGTGCCAAAATTCTATTTTGGAATGGTTTTAACCATTTCACTCCGGGGCAGTTCTAGAGCTGGAACAAACTGCTAATGTCTATAATATAGCAAGACTTCATGTTGTTTGAACTACTTCTACTGCCCTGTTGTTCAGAAGGCGTTGCACCTCAGAAGCAAGAAGGTCTGACTGCACAGCAGACAGCCTGGGCTGTCGCTTGGGAGGATGATCCGAGGGGGTTTCCGACAGATTGAGAGAGTACCCCTCGCGGATTATCCTGAGGACCCATTTGTCTTAATGGCAGACCTAGTCTTCTGAGTAGCCTCTGGTGCTTGTTCCACCTGAGGCCCAAACAGATACATACCGAGGAAGGGTAAGGCCATGACTTTTTGTTGGGCATCATTCATAAAGCTTGAGGTTCTCAGCCAGGAATGGCGATGGGTGCAAATGCCAGCTGCCGCCTCCCTGAAAGCAGTATCGAAAGCGTCCATTGCAGCTTTAATCTGTTGATTATTGGACTCGATACCTCTAGTTATGGTCTGCAGTAGCTCTGAGGTAACCTCCGACTCGGGCAGAGCTTCTACTATTGCTGAGCGAATGCCAAAGACCATACTCGTATTGAGAAAAATAACCCTGGTAGCTAGCAATACGCATGCCCAGAGTTGAGGCAACAAAGACCCACTTACCCAAGGTGTCGATCTAGTGAGATTCTTTGTTTATAGGACAGGCTGTGGATTCCTGAAGAAGGACAGCCTTATTCTCTGCTAGGACCACTATGGCATCAGCAAAGGCCTGTGAGGCCAAGATGGGGCAATCCACAGGAGGGGCATATTTCCTATCTATGGACTTGGCCACAGAGGGGAAAAAGAGCCGGATTCTTCCACACCATCTGGGAAAGAGTCTCGAAAGAGGGCTGGACCGGAGGGGTTAAATTCATAGGGATTTCCGGGACATGCAGATACTAGAGGTGCAGAAGCTTCCCAGGATCAATTTCTGTGATCTGGAGAGAAAGAGTAGAATTTAAGTTCTTGAGCAGAGTCTTAAAGGAAAGCTCTTTTATTTAATTCATTTTATTTATTTTTTGGTGACCGGGTAGATGCACTAGACACAAGAGTGACTATTTTCAGGCATGACCCGGAGAGATAGAAGTACATAGAATACAATGTAAAAAAATATGCAAATACATCACAGTCAGAGGTGAGACACATTTAAGACAATATTTGTACTAAGGCACATAGAGGTATAATTATACAAATAGAAGGTAAGTGCCCATGTATATTGCATTAGTAGTATTAACAACATTTAAAGAAAAAATATACCATGGGGTAACATTACATCCAACTGAAACTAAAAACAGCTAATTGGAAGGAGGTAGGAGAGAGGTAAATGCTGAGAACAGCCTAATAAGAGAGAGGAGTGCAAAGGAGAAGGATGGGAAAAGGGGAAGGATAGAAATAACAGAGAGACTGGGGGAGGAGAGGAATATGGGGGAGGCTGAAAAGCAGGGTGTCTGACACACACCACAGAAGGAAGCAAAACAGTGGGCAACTGGGGCAAAGGGAGCCAATATCTACAGTGGGTTGAAGCAAGTGCAACGATCATATATGTAATGAGAAGTAGTGCCTTTTCTTAAAAGTAGCATGATTAGGGTCCAGGCATACGTCTAGGGGCAGTGAATTCCAATACAAGGGACCTACGTGCGAGAAATCTGATTCCTTTGGTAGTTCTACATCTGGGGATACTAAGCAAGGAAAGGTCAGAAGATCAGAGACCGTAGGAGATGGGCTGGGGGTCAGCAAGGAGGAGAGATAATTTGGCATACTGGATTGCAGTATACTGTCTAAAAGATTCATCAGAGAGAGCAATATGTGCAATGGGAGAGGGCCAATGTAAGTCTGAATACAGTAGGCAGTGATGTCTGAGTCTAGAGTGATGCAGAGGCATAATGGCATATACTGTTGTAAGTTGTGTCCCACCTATGAAGAGTAGCTTTAGATGCACTGGTATAGATTACTGATCCATAAGAGGGTGACCGGAGTAGGATTCCTCTTGCAATGGCTGTCCTAGCAGAAGGGTTAGGAATATGACTTGTTTTGTAGGCTAAGCCCAGTTTGGCATTTACAGCCTTACATGAGGCAGTTACATGGGTATCATAAGTGAGGGATTCGTCAAGCAAGACACCCAGATATTTAAAGGAGGTTACCATCTCCAATGGGAGCCATCAGCCCAAGACACCCAGAAAAACTCACGGCACTGTTTAGTTTGATAAAAGGACCCAAACAACATGGCCTGGGTTTTACAGTGTTGAGAACAAGCTTATTTTTGGTGATCCAGGAGTGAATATTTCGCAGGTCCAAAGAGAGCTTATGATTAATAGAATGGACATTATCAGAGCTAATGTAAAGGACAAGATCATGGCATATAGCAATGATGAACAGGAGGATATATTTTGTGTTATATTATTAATAAAATTAGAAGAGGAGGTGTCCGAGATAGATCCTTGTGGTACACCAACATTTATAGCTGCTGTTTCAGAGATGGCTGGGTTGAATTTTACAGCTTGAGTTCTGTTTGATAGGTAGCTATGGAACCAAGTTACGACTCCAGTCGAAAAACCCATAGTTTCGAGATTAACAAGCAGAAGACAGTGGTTTACAAGATAGAAAGCATTCATCAGATCTATGAAAACTGCACCAGTTTGCTGACCCTGATCCATGGCTTGTAGAACATCATTTGTCAGCTGTAGTAGTGCAATTTGAGTGCTATGTCCTTTTCTGAAGCCATGTTGGTTAGTGTGGAGGAGGTCATACTTTGTAAGGTGTTCTGAGATCTGAGCAGAGGAGCCTTTCCAGGACTTTATTTAGTACTGACAGTATAGCTATTGGTCTGTAGTTGGTTGTATCTTTTTATCACCTTTTAAACAACGGCATGACACTGGCCAGTTTCCATATATTGGGCACCACACTTTCACACAGGGACAAGTTGAGAATCCTGGACAGTGGACCTGCAATAAGCAGAGCTGCAAGCTTTATGAGTTTAGGTTCAAGGCAGTCAGAACCAATGGCAGTACCATCTGATATGGAATTTAGATGTTTGAGGACAGCCTTCTAGAAGTGACTTTAAAGTAGAAAGGAGGCGTCATTGTAGTGACTGACGGTGTTGGGGGGTCCAGGCATAAGGTTATCAGAAGAGATCACAGAGGTATAACTGGAGAGGTCAGAGAAGTGAGAATTAAATGCATTGACATTTGTGCCCAAGTCATTACAGTGAACACCTTTCAGTATCATATCATTGTTTAGGAGAGTTTGCTTAGATCTGAGGAAAGTTTTGATATGGGACCAAAACGTCTTAGAGTCACCAGCTGCATCCATCAGAAGGCCCTTACAGTACTGGCTTTTTGCATGTCTTATTTGTGTTTTGCTCTTGGATCTTTGTTCTCTGTAGTTGTTGAAGTCTGCTATGAGACCAGAGATTTTAAACTTCTTCCAGCACTTGTCCCTGTATTTGAGGGCTGTAAGGAGAACTCTGTGTAGACATCTGGTTTGTTTGCCATGGATGCGCCGAGCAATGACCGGAGTGTGCTTATCTTGAAGGAGCACAAACCTACTGAGGAAGGCATGGAGTGCAGCACCCATACTCACTGATTGGTATACAGGGGACCATTCAGTATGAGACACATCATATAGAAAATGAGCCTGGCTTAAAGTTAGCATAGTTTCTGAAACTATACAGTGCTGGGGGCGTGGAGGATGTAGATGGACTCCATTTGCAGAAAATAGGAGAATGATCTCTAACATTATCCGGCAGCATACCTGTTTCTACAATTCTATCCATGCATTTGTTAAGACCCAAACAATGAGGGTGCTAGAGTCAGAGGTAACAGACACTCTTGTTGGATCAGTAATTATTTGGTGTAAATTATTGCTCTGCACCAGGACTTGTAGGTTTTCTTGAGATTTGCTAAACCAGTTTAAGTTTAAATCTCCAAGAATGATAAGTTAATTCTTTCCTGCATGTGCAGTAGACTGATCCAGCAAGTCCACGAGGCCATTTAGTCCACTATTAGGGGGATTATAGGAACATACTACATGGAATTTCTCAGCTCCTAGTCTGAGTATGGCATGGATGAATTCACATGAGGAGTTATTCTTATCTGTTAACATAGTTAGGTTTAGAGTATTTTGAAAACAGATTAGACACCCCATGATGCTTAGGAGGTGGCCTATCACACCTAAAAGGTTGTAATTAGGGAGCATGCAGTAGGTATCTGGGATAGAGGGCTTTAGCCATGTCTCGATAGACAGAGCACATCAGGGTGGTGGTGTGCCACCCATGCTTCAAGATCTGCATGATTATGGAGAGACATTCCTAACATTTATATGGACCAGTGTAAACCTTTATTTCCTTGGCCAGCACAATTAGGAGGTAATGTTTTCGGCATTGGTCCAGGGTTCAGTTCAATGTCACCAGATAGCAAGAGAATCAACAGTATGATATACCCTAACTTATGCAGGGTGAATTGAGGGCTATTTTTGCTATAGTTACACCACCATTTAGTAACAGATGCTGTAGATCATTAGATGAGCAGTTTTGGGAGGAGGTAGGGGTCACATCAAGACCTTCTTCTTTTAGGATTAGCAAGTTAGAGTAAGCAAAATCGTTTAGATTCATGTCACTATTATGGAAGTGATTTGGGGATCAGGCCCTATGAGGGTACCAAGTAACATCAGAAGTAGGATAAAGGAGGGTGCAATTAGAGATATCGAAGCCATTCTGTAGAAATTAATAGTAGCATAATTTGGATAGGCTGGAAAGGTGAGTTTGGGGATGCAGTGAAGGGCAAAAGTAGCTGCCACAAAATGAACCTTGAAAACTCCAACAAGATTTTTAGGAGATGTAGCGAGCCATCTTGAAAAGCTATGCTAAGATGACGAGACAACCAGTTAGTTTATGTACCTATAAGAAGAAAAACTTCAACCTCAAGAGCTTTGGCTATAAAAGATCAGAAAACAGTGATTAAGCTAGAAAGATTTCTGTAACTATGTAATCGAAATAGTCAATGAAGTGAAAAGAATGAGGAAAACTAGTTTAGGGTGCCTCAGTGGCTGGTTGGTATAATGAGCCAATGGAAAATGAGGAGATAATCTTTAGCGATTGGTTAACACACGCTATAAAAGTAAACACCCAGATAGGGCGGGTGGGTGGGTGGGGAGACACTGAAGGTGTCGGGGCTAGCAGTTAGCAGGAGAGAGAGACAGAGAGCCTGCTCCTGTGGGCTTAGCTGTGCACCGAGATCAGCCGTGGAGCAAAAGCACTGATAGCCTAGCCCAGCTGACTAGCAGCACATGGATAAGAGAACAGACGGCAAGAAAATCTCATAGGGAAAGCAGTAAAAATAATTTTCCTGCTCCAGCTGTTTCAGCGCATTAGGCAGTAGAAACCAGCCCGAGCTCGGAGAAACACCTTGTAGCTTCAGCAAACCGAGTTGGCGCCAATTTCAAATCAGACAGCAGATTCAAACAGGGCTCAAGTTACTCGTACCTTTCCTTAGTGTGGTGGTGTCAAGGAGCAGCCCTGTCGGGTGGGAGCCTGGGGTGAGGGTGGGCAGCTGAGGACAAGAGAAGAGAGGTAATATTAGCAGGAGGGAGGGGACAGCAGACAAAAGATACCTGAGGACACAGAGAATAGGCTGATTAGGACAGAGAGGACAATGAAAACAGCTGTATGACGTGGTGGGGTGCTGAGATGGGGGTGGGAGATGCAGCAGGGGTTGAGAGAGAAAACAAGCAGAGGTATTCAGTGGGATAGGTCAAGTAAGAGGGATAGGAGGAGGCAAGAGAATGCCAGACACAGATTGAAAGCACAAATAAATCAATTCAGTTTCTGCACCATTACAGAAATTACACACAGTTTGAAGTACAAAGTAGATTGATTCAGATTCAGCAGCGTTAGTGTAGATACAGCCGGAGAAACACTATTTATACAGTCTGCAGACAGTGGCTGTTAATTACAGCAATTGGAGGCAGTCAGTAGATTACATGGTACATGCAGCAGTTGCGAAGTATATATTAAATACATTCAGTGCTGGTAGCCAAATTTAACATTAGACACTGCTGCAAATAAACTCAGTTTGAGCTACTGTCCTGGCAGCTAGCAGGAGAGAGAGAGAGAGAGAGCCTATCTCATTATTAATAGTGTCACCGGAGATCGGGCCTGGAGCAAAGCACCGATAGTTTACCAGCTGACTAGCAGCACAATCGGATAAGAAAACAGAAGAGAAGGAAAATCTCCTAGGGAAAGCAGAAAAATAATTTTCCTGCTCCAGCTGTTTCAGCGCATTAGGTAGTAGAGACCAGCCCGAGCTCAGAGAAACACCTTGTAGCTTCAGCAAACCGAGTTGGCGCCAATTTCAAATCAGACGGCAGATTCAAACGGGGGCTTAAGTTACTCGTACCTTTCCTTAGTGTGGCGGTGTCAAGGAGCAGCTCCTGTCGGGCAGGAGCCTGGGACAAGGGTGGGCAGCTTTCCTTAGTGTGGCAGCATCAAGGAGCAGCTCCTGTCGGGCGGAAGCCAGGGCAAGGGTGGCAGCTTTCCTTAGTGTGGCGGCATCAGGAACAGCTCCTGCTGGGTGGGGAGTCTGGGGAGGGTGGGCAGCTTTCCTAGGTGTGGTGGCGTCAAGAGCAGCTCCTGTCGGGTGGGAGCCTGGGGAGGTGGGAAGCTTTCCTTAGTGTGGCGGTGTCAAGGAGCAGCTCCTGTTGGGCGGGAGCCCAGGCAAGGGTGGGCAGTTCCTTAGTGAAGGTCTTCCACCACAGACTCTGCAGGAGGATTGATCCCTGCCCCAGGGCAGAATCAGCATCAACATCACCCAGCCAAAGATCAGGATCAGGCTCAATATCATCTCCTGACAGTCCAGGGGAGACTGTATAGACAGGAAAGGAATGAAAACCAGGAGGAAGAAGAAGAGGAGTAGACAGAATAGGGTGAAAACCTCTGGAAACTATGCAGCACCATTGAGTGAGCAGCGCCCGAGAACAGAGCGGCACCGACACAGAAAGCGTGGTGCACAAGGCACCGACAGGGGCTCCGGCACCCGTACATGGCGCCAACACTACCCCTGGTGCTGTGCGTAACATCAACAGGGAGGCGGCACCATACACGGCACTGACACCACCCCTCGTGCACGGGCAGTGGCACAACCAGCAGAAGACTACGAACTGCAATTTGAAGGTAAAAGAATGAAAAATGGCAGGAGATAAAGACATTGGTGTGGACCCCTGTGCTGCAGCCACGTGAGGGGATAGACTCCGGAGCGTGGAGTTGACAGCACCAAAGAAGGCGATGCGTGACCAGGAAGTCCTAACTGTCCCACCTGCCCATCTGAAAATGACAGGCCTGAAGGCTCCAGCGATGGACAGGCGGGTTTGGGCAGTCAGGACAACCTCCGAGCCCACTCCTCCATAAGAGCGGCCCAATGGTGAAACTGCTCATCAGAAGCCCCTCAATAGGCAGTGAGGGGCTCTGATATCGAAGAAGCCAGTGGTCAAAGACAGAAACGGAGACTCCAAAAGAGATGGAGACCAGCCCTTGACCCCAACAACCGACCATCTACCATGAGATGTACCAGAGGGCAACCTCGAGTGATGCTGTTTCTTCTTCAACGGTGGGCGAAGAAGAACGAGAAACAGAAGTTGCCATAAATGGGACCGTTTCTTTTATGCTTTGAGGAACAGCCCATCTCCCCGAGCACTGGACCATCCATTGTCAGACAACTCCCTCTCTGAGAGGGCGGTAAACAGACCCGCTTGCTGACTGAACAGCATTCATACGAAGTCTCCCTACCGTCACCTGCCTCCACTCATGGGGACTCCGTCAATGGAGGGCTGAAGACTTCTTCTTGTACAAAAGTAATTTTATTAAATGTAATCAGTACTTTTCGTGATAAAATACAAAATAATAAAATTGAAAACTAAGCTGCTAGTTTGAAGTTTGACTCCCAGCAGGTGAGTGTCATCGTCACTGAAGCACACTCGATGGTGGGAAAAAAGGAACTGAGGTGGTTGGAGGATCAAGTCGAGATAGTTCATACTGCACATGCCTTAGCGACGGTGCCGCTCTCATGCCCACTCTCGCCGCCCTCCTGAAACAGTTTGGCTCCCCATCGGGTCCTAGCCTCGCGCGTATCTCTCCATTAGTGTGAATGAGTGTTGGAGACTTTTTTTTATACTTCCTTTATTTAATTAATGCTTTCACATTCTTCCATAGCATTCAAATACATATTTTCATACTTTCAGGTTTCACAAATCGTAGCTATTCTGAAATATAGCTTGTAACATATACATGTTTTTGTTGTTCATATCAAATTAGTCTAAACTTTAAAACCATACAAGGAACCAAAACATTGTATGTAAGTAATATAGTTCCAAGTAAAACAAAGATAAGTTTTGGGTTGAAGACAGACATTGGACAAAAAGGCAGACCTGATTAGTTATAGTATTATATAGTGTTATTCAAAAATAAATTTTTATTTCATTTTCTACCTATAGAAGGAGAGGGCTTTGGGGAGGCCCCACGGTCAGAGTTGCCTGTTTTCGATGGATATTCTCTTATTTTATAAAAAACAACCCCACTGCATACTTTACAGAATCTGTTCCTGACTTAATTCCATCTGGTCCAGCGGTAATATAAGTTTCCATTCTATTATTTAGAGCATATGATATTTGTTCATTGTGTTGTATATTCTGAACTATAGATTTCATTCCCCTACAGTAGGGTGAGGCATTCTGGAGCCATTTTAGTAATTGTCTTGTATGCTGCCCCAATAAACTAGCCCACAGATACTGTATAAGGTGTGCCTGTCAATCATTCCTTCCGGAGTGTACTCAAAACAATAGGTTAATCTCAGTCACTGGGTGATGACAACCTAATATATTTACAATATGGCCGAAATTGTAGACCAAAAGTAATTATTTTGGACAATCATAGAATATGTGTTTATATGCAGCCCTACTTTCCCACATAGCCTCCAACAGCTTTCCGGTACCCCCGGATTTCTCCGAGCCAATGTTGTGGGTACTAGAAAAAATCTTGCCCTAACCTTCCATATAAATTCCCTCCACAAGGGGGAGGAGGTGGCAGACCAAATGTTTTGAGTGGTGGAGACTTTGTGTCCAGGAAGATTTATACCCAGTTGTAGCAATTATCTAGTCCACAGTGTGCAAGGAGAGCAACTTAGCTCAGGCACCCCTCCCCTTTTGCATGCCATCCGCATTTAGGTCAAGGCGGGGCCAACACCCCTCCCTTAGTATGCCAGGGTAGGGGCACTCCGTTTGGCATACAGAGGACAAAAAATAAATGAAAAGCATAATAAGAGCAAACAGACAAACAAATACACATACGGGAGGTGGTCATGGGGAGCATGAACTGTGTCTCTTACAGAAGTCAGTGCGCCTCCACTTTGGTTTCATATGGTTCAGTAGCTACTGGGCTTCAGAAGGGGGGGCGGTGCTAGGGAAACATAGGTAGGCCCATCCTTGGAGGCATCACCTAAGGAGTCCCCTGTGAAGAAGCATTCAAGGGACCAGGTAAAACCAATCCCCCCCCACCCCCAACAAGGAGCCCTAGACCGGGCAGCAGCAGAAGTCGGGTACAGGCTCATTGGTATACCAAGGTATGGTAGGAGGTGAGGGTACAGTTTGAGGTTCCAGAAACTCAGGAACTAGCCAGAGACAGCTAGAGTGGCCCCAGCAGGTCCAGGACCGAACTGTCGGGAGCCTATTGCTGGTGCTGTGGCAGAGCAAGCACACAGGCTATGGTGATCCTAATGCCATTGGTAGTGGGGCCCCTTCCAGAACAAGAGATGCTTGTCTCTGTGAGAAGGGGCTCCAACTGGGTTGGAGTGGCTGCAGGAAGACACCTGGGTGGCAGACTGGTAGGCCCCAACTACGGGGGCTTGCAGAGATGGGGGCCGAGTGGCCAGCCCTCAGGCATAGCACAAGGTGTACTGCAGACAGCTGGTAGGTTCATAACAAGGATCTGGTTGTCAGGATCCCAGTTGGGATTCAGAAGAAGGGGTTCCTGCAGTCGCAGAAGGCATTTCAATCCCATAAAATTAGTCAATTATTCAATGGACTAGTGGGATAGGTTAGCTTGAAAGGATGCCCCTTCGGGATACACTGAAAGAGGGTTTCCCTCTCCACCAGCTGGACAGCTTCAGGGAAATAAGGCTCCAAGGCCCCCTAGGCAAGTCCAGTTTGGCCAGTCACAAAGGCGGCAGCGGGCAACATGATCTGAGGAGAATGTAGTAGTAGTAGTACAAATATTTATAAAAAAAAAAAAAGGAGGAGTTTAATAACTACAATTAACCTCGACTGAGTCACAGACTCAATTACAACTAGGTCCATATGTACACACAAAGATTATAAATTAACAAGCATTACCTCGGGGGTATGGAACGGTGCAGGGTGGGCCAGCTGGCGCAACAGAAGGTACTGGGAGGGCTTCTTCCAGCCCCAGGGATAATAGAGTGGAACGGCAGATAGGTTGGAGGTGGGCTTCATGGCACCCCAACAGGCAGGTGGTATCCCAGCAAGCGGGACAGGGCGCATTAGGAGAGGCAGGCAGCTGTGCACTGCAACAACGGCATTGGCATTGACTTTTTGTTGTCTCTTACAGATTCCATGAAGGTACTAAGAACAAAGAATTTGGGATGTGCGGACTCACTGGGCAGTAGCGGGGTGGCCAACTGGACTAAGGAATGGACCCCTAGGGTACTGCCAGAACAGCACAGCTTCCCAATGCAGAGTCAAGTGCAGGACAGTGCTCAAGCATGTTGATTCCTCCTGTGTAAAGGATCTCGATGGGTCACACCCAGTGCAGTGAGTATGCCGGCCAGGTTGGGTCATTGGTGGCAAGCTGCAGGCAGAGGGAGATAGTGAGTCAGGAACCTAAGGCTGAGGGGCTGGTGAGAGTCTTCCCACAGCACTTCTGGAGGTGAGAATGGTTAAGAGCGGAATAGATAGTTAGATAGTAGTTAGCTTGGTAGGTGGGTCTTGGAAGCTAATTGGAGCACCGGCTTGGGGGGTCAGACTGCGTCCGTCCTGTGGCGGCTCAGGAGGATCACAGACCAAGGGTACAAGGGGAAGAAGGAGGAGGAGGAGACGAGTTGAATTCTCTCGAACGGCTCATCACTTCCAGTTGGCATGAGGCTGGGGACTGCAAGACCGGACCCAGATGGGGGTCGTGGTCCAACCTCATCAGGTTTATTCCTCCGGCACAGTGGTACCAGACGTGGCGGCCGCAAGGGAAGCTGGGCCATATGACCCACCCTCCTGTCGGAGGTTTCGACTCAGGAGATACATCAGTCATTGAGCCCACACTAGGGTGGCCCAAGAACTGGGGGGCAAGAGTGTGGGAGAGCCTGCATGAAGCTGCGTATCCTCCCGACAGCGCACACTGCTCCCTAAAGGTGGTGATTTATTACTTTTTTTTTGCATTATTTATTTATCCCCCACGAGCCCAGGTGCCACTCCTTCCAGGCTGCCATGGTCCCAGACACTCCCCTACCTATCCCCCCTTCCATTCCACCCACCTCACATCTGCAGTCAGTCCACATGGGTAGCCCGGTGTAATCCCTTCACCGGATGAGTCTCCACTCCTCCAAGGGGGAAGATACCAGCGGGCAGAACCAGCAGACTATTTCTCTCAGCCCCAGGAGCTGCTGAGGTATTCTTGTGGCTCTCGGGCAGTGTTCAGAGGTGCCTGGGACTGGCAGCCGTCATCCGGGTAACTTCCGGAATGTTTTTTCCACTTTTCTTGGTCCCCCTTTTACGTCGCTGCTTGCAGTGCCTCCAATCTCCATTGGGGGCCGCTGTGTGAGTGAGGACAGTCCCTAACCCACCCAGGATGGAAAGCAGTCTATCGGATGCTGATCCTATCCTCCCCCTACCGACTCCCAGCGACCTGGTCCGTTCCACAAACCAGGTAAATCCGGTGTGGAGTAAAGTAGTAAAGCGCCAGCGCCTCAACCCTCTCACACGGGCTGGCATGTGATTTATTTCAATAAATGCATGGCTCTGCCATTTCTCAAGACCTCTGTGTTAGTGGTTATTTCAGGGGAAGGGAAACTTGGAGGGCTACTAAACAATAGAGAGGCTGCAAGGCAAGGCAGCAGTTGGCCATTTGTCTGGAGCCCTCCTTCCCCGGACCTGAAAGAAATGAAGGGG
Source organism: Neoceratodus forsteri (assembly GCA_016271365.2). Lineage (NCBI taxonomy): Eukaryota > Metazoa > Chordata > Ceratodontiformes > Ceratodontidae > Neoceratodus > Neoceratodus forsteri. Next base: position 430,825,687 of record CM028138.1, read on the forward strand.
ACCTCTCCTGGGGAGTATGAATGTCATGGCAATGCCATGAGGGGTCCTCTAAGCCTGCCCAGAGGCAGTGGCATTTGGAGGAGGGCAGGGAAGAGAGAGAGAGGTCCAGGTATGGCTGAGGCCGGCAGCTCTCCCTTCTTTCCTCCATTAGTGAAATCCCACCCGCCCATCCTCGTAAAAGCAGGGTGAGGGCCAGGAGGCAGGGCCCTTTGACCCATTGAGGAGGCGCGTGAGGGGTTGAGGAGTGAGTTTTCTCCGTTTCCTGTTAAACAATGTTTTTCTGGGTTTTTCGCCTCCTCCAAAGGGTTGTAAAATTTAGTGAGTGAATAGATAACTGATAATTAAAGGAATATAAAATAGGAAGATAGATTCTAAAGTAGAGATTCTGTTTAGACTTGTTGATGAAACATGCTACAACTGTCGTACCCAGGTGTGGCGACTCAGGAGGATCACAGACTGAGGGTACAAGGGAGGGGGGGAAGAAGGAGGAGACGAGTCGAATTTTTTCCTGAGCAGCTCGTCACTTCCGGGTCGGCATATGAGGTTGGGACTGCAAGACCAGACCAGATGGGGTCATGGTCCAACCTCATCAGGATTACTCCTCCAGCACAGCGACACCAGGCGTTGGTGGCCAGAGGGTGCTGGAGCCATAGACCTTACCCACTCCTGTCAGAGAGGTTTCGACTTAGGAGGTACATCAGTCATCAGGCCCACACTAGGGTGGCACCAAGAATTGGGGGCAAGAGTGTGGGAGACCTGCATGAAGGCTACGTATCCTCCCGGCAGCCCACGCTGCTCCTAAAAAGGTGGTGATTTATTTCAATAAATGCATGGCTGCAGCCATTTCCTCCAAGACCTGTGTTGTGTGGTTATTTCAAGGGAAGGGAAAAGTGGAGGGCTACCAGACAATGAAACAGCAATCACTGGATTACGTTATTCTCCCTCTTCTGATTCTCCCTAATAGACACACCTACCCAACACCATTGAAGAGGCTAGCAACTAGTTAAAAACTCTTTAAATTGAATAAAATGACTTTGTCCCGATCCCCCCCCCCCAACTCCTTCTATAACAGACTACATGGGTTAAGCTTATTTGTTCATCAGTTATTGTGATGATGCAATATACATTGTCTCACATCAGATGTTTACCCTGTAAGAGCATATAGTTATTAATTGTCTGATTATAAAGAAATTAATAAAACATAAAGTTAAAATAAGAAGTTTGGGTTCCTTGGGTGTTTCCCACAGGGATGTCCCAGCTGTGTTAGAGAGAGTCAGGCAGCAGCTGCTGTGGCACTGAACCAGCAAGCCAGCACATTCCTATGCTATCTCCTGTGTAACTGAGCTGACGGGCCACACTTGGCAATGGACCATGGGGATCAAATAATATGTAAACAAGCTTCCTGATGACAGCATAAATAGAGTTCACAGCATAGCCCACCACACCACACAGACCATGGGTCAAAAGAACGGAGCCTATGATCACAAATTGGATGTGTGGATAGGGTTAGAAATAAATCTGAATCCAGTGTTCTCCGGGCAGACTAGAAGGCTCTTTGGTCTTTTCTTATCAGCATTGTCGATGTAAAAGATGACTGGAATTTCAGTACACTTACACATAGGCAGTTTTCTAGTTTATAAACCTTCAAAGTTTAGACAGCAAATCAAGTTGTTCCAGCAGTCACTTGGGGTCAGATAACGAATTCCTGCAAGTCTGCGACATCACAAACTAATGAGGTGCACTGTCAGTCATGTTTTTTATTTTTTTTATTTTGTTCTCTTATCACAGTTTACCAAAACAGTAATCGCGTAACCTGATTTACATGTGAGCCCCAGATTCCCACAAGCATGCTGTGGAGGAGAGAAGTTCGGCTCTCGGAAAGGGAGAGTGTGGCATGCCTGGCATTCTGCCCTTGCCTAGCAATCACAACACAGCACTGGCATTGATTTCAAAGGCTATAATCTACACACTATGCCTGCCAGCGTATGGAAATGTTAGTCGTGTATGAGTTTGTGGGGCTCACTTCAAAGCTATGGGGGCCCTGTCTATACATTGAACCCCCCTCCCAATATAACTAAATGTCAGTGTTGTATAAGTTACTGGGGGTCACTTTAGTGCTATGAGGGCCCTGTCCATAAACTGAGTCCCTCCCCCATTTTAAGTACAATTCACTGTTGCATTAGTTACTGGGGCTCATTTCAGAATTATGAGGGCCCTGTCTATTCATTGACCCTCCCCCCATTATAAGTGAATGTCAGTGTTGTATAAGTGACTGGGGCCTACTTAAGAGCTATGGGGGCTAGCCAGCCCAGTGGCAAGGTAGGCTGAGGCACTGGCTGCCTTACCATCTGCCACAGCAACAACCCAGGTTCAGGAATGGACCATGGTCACTTGGGGGCCAGATGAGTGAAAGAAGACAGAGCATTGAAAGTGGGAAGAGCATCCATCAACAACCCTCTTCCTTCAGGGTGAGGGGATAGTGCATGCAGCTGTGCTGATGAACCTAGTGGAGTGTAGGTGTCATAACCAGTGGCTGCATCTCAAGAGGGCTGGGCGCAGTCGCTGAGTTCATGTGACATCTTCAAGTCACATGTCCATCCAAAACATCACATTGCCAACCGGGGCAGCTGAAAACTGGAGGAAAAACACCTTGACTGGCGGAATGAAGATGGTAGCCCTAAGCAGAAACACTGGTGGTACCCCCCTTCACTGCCTACTCCTTCTGCTCCACACCAAATCCAAATTCTCTGAACAGAAGGATGACGTCAACAATTTTAAGTTTATGGTAACCTTTTGGTACAGTATTTCAAGCTTATCTCTGCTTACGTTTTCTACTTTAGTGTGTCCCTTTTGCACTGGCACTCCAAGCAGCCGGTTGGTTTATTTGTACCTACCACATCTGCCGCGCAGAGTACAGGAGCAGTTGTGCTCACAGATAGGTGGTCAGCCACATTCAGTATACTAGAACAAAAAAGTATGCACACCCTCTAAAAGGTGAAAGATTCAGAATGTCCAAACTGCTGTACCACTCTCTAAGTAATTTACTGGATCTCAAAACAGCATGCAACAAGTAACTGCCAATAGCTTCATATACAGAGGTACAAGTGAAATTAAGGTAAAGAAGATAACACCAAACAACACCCCATGGCACTTTACAGACACAGTGGTCCAACAGCCTTGGCACTTTAACTTACTTGGAGTCTTCATCAGAGGGGGTCCACCAGGGCTGGCATCAGCAGCCGGGCAACCTGGGTAACTGCCCCAGGCCCCATCCCCAGAGGGGGACCCACCAGGGGCTCAAAAGAAATTGTGTCAACATTGTTGTAGCCCAGCACTGCTTTCAGCCAGGCTAAAACAGCACAATTAGGATTTGACAGCTATGCTGCTCGAGCTCTGACCGCTGGTGACAAAAATCAGTGCTGATGAGTCTGCAGAACAAGAGAGAACCCATCCTGGGAAACCATAGCTGCTCACCTTGGCAGCGCAGCACCACCAGGAGTAGAGCGAGATGAACCACTGCCGCCCACTGCCACCGACCCTTAGTGTGTGCCTGCCTAGCCTTTGCAGAACCTTGTCTGCTAGAGCAAAGTTGATGATACTGAGTGCTAACTGAGCAGAAGTCTAACTGGGGGAAACCAGTACTAAGAGCTGTGTACTACAGAGAAACATGACAAATTGCTGAATTTTCAACAGTTTCCTAGAAGCCTTCTGCAGCATCTTCATCGGTGTCACTGATGGATGAGCAGGCGGGACTTTCCCAGTTGTTGTGCCAGGGGCAGTGCTGTTGTTAATCAGCTAGCTGTCTCTCCCCTCCCCCCCACCGGAGTCTGAGCCTGTCATGTTTGAATTAGCCACCGGGAGTGGGACCATGTGATAAGCTGCTGTCACAGGGGTGGGAGAATTGGCCAAGGGCGAAAGAGCATGTATTGCATGCAAGCCACTTGACACTTGTGGCTGTGAGGAGCAGCTGAGGCCAACAAAGATGAGGAAAGATATTCACAGGAGAAGCCTTACATGCCCCCAGCCGACATGCGGTGTATATGCCTGAGTAAACTCCAGTGAAGTTGACTGTGTTGCCACACTGGTCACTGGTGGTAGGAGCATGGGCATGGACATACTATGCATTTAAGAAACTAAAATGGAGATACAGGAAACAGGCAGTGTGGTTCTAACAGCTTACCATTTGTACACCCCAGACAGGACCCCAATAACGTAGCAGAAGCTCCCCCCAAGTCATTCTCCTGTCAGCAGGTAAGCACTGGTTTATTCCCAGTAGTAGTGTAAAGCACCTACCAGGGGCCAGTATGTGGTCACCTGCGGTGTGGTGTGCTAGTCTTGGTTTTGTTTGCTTTGTGCTTGCCTCTACACCTATAATGGACTAATGCTCACACAGGACAGAGGGTGCGTGCGTGTGTGTGTGTGTGTGTGTGTGTGTGTGTGTGTTACCTGTGTCCATGATGCCAGAAACGTCATAAAGCAACCTACTAGAGGAAGAGTTGCCCTGAGCCTGATTGGTGTATTTTGATGTTATTAAAAAAGAAATTATCTTCATACTTACCATAATTTCCTTTTCTGCTAGCTCCAACATTGTCAATGGGTTATCATAACAACTGGATATAGTGCATCCTACCAGGGGTATGGCACAGCACAAGCTTTAGAATGTTGGGCATATGAGGATTCCATGCAGCAGCAACTCCCCAGTCACTACTGACCTCGCAGTGCCATAATAGCTACACATATTCATATATTACAATCAATTGCCTACATAAAGCACACTTCAACATGGAAATAAAAAACTGTCTGACCCTCCAGGCAGATGTCTGAGGAGGAAAATGCTCTCCATTGGACTCAAGGTTTGGACAATTTGATCCTCCCTGCAGGAAGAACCTTCCGGTGAAAAAGCAGGCTTCACACCATTCGCATATCTGGAAACTAAGGCTGACCACCCACTAAGATATCACTTCCAGGCAAACAACTGGATGCTGTGAGGGTACCTGTAACAAGGAAAACACCTCAAGAGTTATCAATAAAGCTGTTAACCTGTGGTCGCAGACTGATAGAAAAATAATCCTTATATATATATATATATATATATATACACACACACACACATATATATATATATATATATATACATCTTATTTATGAGTACAATACAGCAGGAAGAGGATGTCCAAAAAGTTGGGGATTTTGACAAACTAGCATACAGGATAAGATTTTCCTACAGGAGCAGGCTCCTGAGGAGATTCAATTGACAATGTTGGAGCTAACAGAAAGGAAATTACACTAAGTATGAAGATAATTTCTTCTTCTGTAGCGCTCCATTAATCAATGATAATCACTAACTAGGTTCTAGAAGCAGTACCTAGAAATAACGGGATGGGGAGACGATTATCCCATATGCCAGAGGCAAGCACTGAGAATGACTTGCGAACTGCTGTCTGTAGCACTCTGCAACCAAAACCGCGTCAGCCAAACTCTGAACATCCAAGATGGATGTTTTGTAAATGTGTGGATGGAAGACCATGTAATTGTCTTGCATAACCTTAAAACCAATGCTTCACCTGTCTTGCCCAGGGCGTCACCCTAGTCCTGGAGTGGTGAGCCTCAAGGAGAGCCAGAGGCCTCCTCTGACTCCATCATTGGCCCAAACAATGCAGGCCCACACCTTTTTAGTGAGAGTGGCCTAAAAAAAGGCCTCTTGACACTGCTTGTCTGTTCCATGAGAACAAACAAGACTATCTGACTTACAGAGCGCAGCCATCCATTTAGAATAGATCCCAACGGTGCAAAACTAATCCAACTTGTGCAGTTCCTTCCTTTGGATTGAGGAGGATGCAGACAGGAGGATGCAAGTCTATGTCCTAGAACTCCTGGAAGGCAATGAGCACCTTGGGGATGAAACACCGTCGTAGTATTACCTGTCCTTATGCCTAATAAGGTATGACTCATTAAGCGGAGTCTGTAAACAACACATTGAGCGATATGGATTGGAGTAGTTCAAAACATTCCATGCAAAGAGCATTCAGATCCCTCGGACAACTAGAGATCAGGACATAAGACGTGTCCTACTAAACACATGCCTATCAATTCCTAGGCCAAAATCCCAGGGTGCTGCAAGAGCATAATCTGGCCATTCAGTGGACTCAATGTCAACATCAATCTCTTCGCCTTGCCTTCTTGTAGAAACCCAAAAAGCTGCGGAATAGAGGTTGTTGAAGGTGTAACCTTCAGTGCTGGCCCCAGGTAAAAGGAGAGAGTGGTCCCTACCAGAGCATGTGCTGAGGACATAGAGGATTTTCTGGCAGCCATCAAGGTGTCAAGTAGTTTCTCTGGGAAATTTTATATATATATATATATATATATATATATATATATATATATATATGTATATATAAAATAGGTGTGCTCAAAACTCATTGAATAAATCAATTTATCTTCACAGCCGTTGAATAAGTAAAATGTATCCATATAGTAGCTATGTCACAATCACTCCGGAACTCATTAAAATGTTCGGCCTCAGTAGCAGTACTTTCCCTATTCAAATGCAAATCACTTTAAAACAAAAAAAGATAGCATGGTATTGTGAGCATGAAAGTTGTTCAGCACAAAATTATCTACAGAATGAGTGGTGTTTTATTTATAGATACTTTACAGATTTTTTATAATTGGCAAAAAAGAGCAGAAAATGCAATTTGTTGTTCACTTTTTTGACAAACATATGCAAAAAAAGATAAGCAATCAAAAGCAAATGTCCCTGCACTTACAGAAAGCATCCCTATTGCATAAATGAAATATACAATGGTGAGCTGTCAGATAAATGACTACACTTGTGCTGTTTGACCTCAGACACCTCACTCATGGCATACCTCGTGAGGTACCCAAGGTCAAACTGCACATGAGCAAATAAATCATTTATCAGCCTGCCCTCCATTGATATCCATATATATTTATGCAATAGGTGTGAAATAAACAGAGTGTGATAAATCCATTTATCTGAGTCACTGTGTGTATAAATAGAGAATAATGGACTTGGGAGTGAGTGATATGAGAATTTAATGCACACCCAGGGGTGGATCCTATGTAAACCGAGGGCTGAGCCGAGCGTTTATAAGCATCCACCCTGATAGGTGTACATTAAATTCTCATACCTCCCTAAACTTTATTTTGTATAATAAACTGGCAAGGAATTTTTTCCCACCAGAGTTCAGGTGTCTTTTTTTTTTTTTTTTTAGGTCGGAAAATGTTTTCTTTTTTGACAAGACGAAGTGTGATGGGGTTGCCTGCTCACAGGAGTGGTTAGAGGTAAGCAAGATTAATGTCAGGAGGTCCCAGGGAAAGTGTTTTCTTCTCGGTGGTGGCGGTTGTTCAAGCGGGTGAGAGAAGAGCAGCTGTAGGGCTCGTGCTGCACTCTGTTTAACTGAGCACGTGTTTGTCATAACAACCAGCTGGTTGTTACGGCGAATATCAACCTTTTCTGCCCATAGAAAAAAATCCTTGCCAGTTATTATGAAAGCAATAAGACACAACAGGGTGCGGGTTGTTGATTGATAAGAGCATGCCCCAGGTGCATTGTTAGGCACAAAGCGCGCTGAGTGACTACAGCAGCTGGGTAGTGCTCTTATCAATCAACAATACACACCCTGAAGTGTCTTATTGCTCTTATAAATTGGGTTAACAACTATTTCTATAACAACTGAACAAAACTCTGGACACATTATTAAAGATTTAATAATAGTATGTTATTTTATTTAAATATGGTAAAAAATAGTCCCCAGACTTGGGTAGAGGAGTGGTAAAATTGATTGAATAGCAACTCTCTGAAAAATGCTAAACCAGTGAGTTGAAGGGACAGCAATGTATTATTTGAGCAGTTTGTGTTTGCCTCTACCTATGTAACTGTGTTTTCCCACCTTTTCTCTTCGTTTATAAAGTATTACTGTATGGCCTACTTTCTTCATCCTGGTTTTTTTTCTGTTTTTCCACTCATTCAAGACATATAATGTTTATCATGGATTGTAACATGGGCAAAATCAGAGGATCTGAAACAAGGCCCAATTGGCTCAATTGCGTCAGGTGGCACAATAGCAACATGGCATACGGCATGATAACGCCGTGTTGCTTCAAATGTTCGAACAATAATGCCTGTTGAAAGTGGCAAACAGCTCATTGAAACCAAACGAAGTGAAGAGAGGTAAGATATAACGACCAATAAGGTGGGCTTGACGAAGAGAACAGAAAAGCGTGAGTGGCAGAGGCAAGAGAGGAACTTGCAGAAAGTAGTGTGTCGCGTGGGCACAGGTAGAAAAAAACCAGAGAAAGGAAACAAAGGAGAACCGTACTTTGTGTTGGAGGCACCGGCGGTAAGTTCAAATAATCACAAGTGTTCGCCGAGAACAATGGAAAGAGCAGTGGGAAGCACAGGTGATTAACAGATGAGTGTGAGCGGTGACGAGAAGTGGTGTAGATAAGAGCCACCCATTGAAAGCACTGTAGAGGTCTGCAGGGTATAATTCCAGTAGAGAAGAAAAATTACCACTTGGTAATGTTGTTTCTTCTAATGGAGTCTTGCTATATTATAGACATTAGCAGTTTGTTCCAGCTCTAGAACTGCCCGGATGAAATGGTTAAAACCATTCAAAACAGAATTTTGGCACAGAGCAGCTCTATCTGTGTCATTTCAAACTTGAACTGTCAGATCTTTATGAGCCAAACTCACTAAGGTCTGTGTGGAAGCTGTAACCTACAATAGCCAAATGGCTACCTAAATAATAACAACCATTGATGGTCCCAACACCCAAGACTCAAGTCAGGGGACCAGAAATACTAACACCATTCTAATAATATGAAAATGGAACATAAGTATAATAAAACACACACACACGTACATACACACCCCAAAGTCCCAAAGGGACAAAATGCTAACAAGACATAAGTAGTGCCTCACACTAAGTTGCCCGCACCCCACCAAGTAGAGGTTCACAGGAGGGGGCAGGTTGGGGGAGGTCTATAATATAGCAGAGACTCCATTAGAAGAAACAACATTACTAAGGTGAGTAATTTTTTCTTCAAACAACATGAGAGTCTAGCCATGTTATAGACATTAACAGAATACACAGCAGTACCTCCATGGAGGAGGGCAGAACCACTTAGGGAATAGGCTCTGAAGAACAGAGGTGCAAACGAGCATCTCTCCTGGCCTGGACATCCAGGAGTAATGCTTGGTAAAAGTGTGTACCGTTTTCCAAGTAGCAGCCTGGCAAATCTCTAATAAAGGGATATCTCTGGCAGCAGCTAGAGACAAGCTGACCCCTGGTAGATGAGCCCTCAAACCGGGGGCTCTGCCCACTCTGATAACAAATTGGATACAAGAGACAATCCACCTGGCTATTGATCTCTTTAGTGGCAGGTTTGCCTTTCCCAACTTCACCATAGGTAAGGAAAAGTTGGAGGATTCAGACCTCTGACCTTTAGTGACGCTCTATATAATAACTAAGAGCTCTCTTAACATCCAGGCTGTGCAACCTCCTCTCACCTGAAGAGGGTGATCAGTGAAAATACTGGAAGGGAGAGATTGATTAAGATGGAAATCTGAAACCACCTTAGGCAAAACTTCCTATTAGTCCTAAGGACTACCTTATCCCTGTGGAAAGAAATAAAGTCAGTCTCCACTGACAAGGCTTGCAATTCACTTATGCGTCTGGCAGAAGTGATAGCCACTAGAAAACAGTTTTCCAAGTTAGGTACTTAAGCTCTGCAGAAGACAGAGGTTCAAAAGGGGTTGCATTAACTGGGCAATGCAAACATTAAGGTCCCAAGCAGGGGCGGTTCCCAAAGGGAGGATTAGTATAGAGTAATCCTTAAAAACTTGGAAAACACAGGATGAGAGGAAAGGGGATGACTTTCCTGCTGACACAAAAGCAGACACAGCTGCCAAATGAACTCTCAGGGTAGCTGGTCTGAGACCAAGGAATTAAGATGTACCATGTAATCTAACAAAATGGGCAATTCAGCAGATTCTGGGAAATATTTTCCCAGCACACCAAATGGAAAACCTTTTCCATTTAGAACTATAAGTAGCCCTAGTGGAAGGCTTTCTGGAAGCCTTTAGGATCTCAAGAACACCCTGAGAGAGGTGTAAATCAGCAACTCTAACTCCTCAAGAGCCAGGCCTTGAGGTTGAGGGATTTGAGGTCCGGATACCAAACCCTTCCTGGGCACAAGTCAACAGATTGTGATTCTGGGAGGCATAGGGGAAGATGGACTGTCAGAGACAGAAGGAGTGGGTACCAGGGCTGCCTGGCCAATCCGGGCAATCAGAATCACCCTGCAAGGCTGAGATCTGATTTTGACTAGTACTTTGAATAGGAGAGGAAAGGGGAAAGCAGAGGAACTTCCTCCCAATCCAGAAGAAGGGCATCCAGGGAACTGAGCCCAGCACTGGAGGCCTGCAACAGAACAGAGGAAGTTTGTGATTGTCTGGGGCTGCAAAAGATCTATCTGAGGATGCCCCACCTGGCAAAAACTATCCCCAGCACTTGAGGATCCAGGGACCATTCGTGATGGCCCTGGAAATCCTGCTGAGGGCATCCGCTAGGACATTGTCCTTCCCTGGAAGATGAACTGCTATGAGGGAAGTGTTCAGGAATAGGCCAGAGACCACAACTTCATTGCCTCGGTGCACAAGGCCGAGAGCCGAGTGCCCCCTGTTTGTTGATGTACCACATTGTTGTGGTGTTGTCTGTTCTGACTTGTATCACCTTGTCGTGGACAGATGCAGAAAAAGCTTGAAGAGCTAAAAAGACAGCTCTGAGTTCCAGCAAATTGATGGGGAGCAGAGATTCCTGGGGGGACCAAACTCCCTGAGTGGAAAGGTCGCCCATGTGGGCTCCCCAACCCAGAAGGGAAGCATCTGTAGTGAGAGTCAAGTCATGAGAAGGGGAAATGAAGGAGACCCCCGCTCTTAAATTGCTCTGATCCTGCCACCACTGGAGAGCTAGGATCAAGGTTCGAGTCACTGGGACCAACTTGGAAAGGGGTCTCTTCTCGAGACCAAAAGGTTCTCAAGTGAAACTGAATGTCTCTCATCTGAAATCTGGCTCCCTGCACAACAGCTGTGGATGCAGCCATGTGCCCCAGGAGCTGCAGAAAGTGTCTTGCTGGTCGAGAGAACTGCAGAGTGAAGGAAGAGGCCAGAGCCACTAAATTCCTTACCCTTTCTGGGGAAGAAAGGCTCTGGCTAGCTTTTGTCCAATTCTGCCCCTATAAAGGTAAGTACCTGGACTGGTTCCAGAACCGACTTTGGTAGGTTTAGCAGAAAACCCAGGAGGTGAGAAGCTGCTGGGTGACCTGCAGGTGAGATTTTACCTGTTCTGGGGACTGGCCTACAATGAGCCAGTCGTCTAGATAGGGAAAACAGCAATCCTCTGCCTCCTTAAGTGGGCCACTGCCACTGCTAGACACTTTGTGAATACCCTTGGAGCAGAGAGTAGGCCAAGGGCATTGCTCTGAACTGGTAATGACCTGAGGGCAGTTCGAATCTGAGGTACTTCGATGGGATCTTCTGATTAGGACATGGAAATAGGCATCCTTGAGGTCCAGGAGGCTAGCCAGTCCCTGGCCTTAGGGAAGGTAAAATCATTGCCAGAGTTACCATTTTGAACTTTGGTTTCAAAAGATGCTTGTTCAGATATCTGAGATCTAAAATGGACTGCCATTCTCCTGTCTTTTGGGGTAAGAAAGTATCTGAATACAGACCCCTGCCCTGATGCAGGGAGGAACCCTTTCTACTGCTCTGAGAGCTAACAGGGATGAGACCTCTGTTTCCAGAGCGAGGGTCTCTGAAGCACTTGCAGGTAGAAAAGCCTGCTTCTCAACTTGGGAAACTTTTGAAGCTGAGAACCAGACCCTGGCTTACTACTTCCAGAACCCACTTGTCTGAGGTTAAAGAAGCCCAGTTCTGACTGAAGTAAGCAGCCTGCCCCCCACTGGTACAGGAGGGGCCGGCCCTGGGCACCCCATCAGGGGTGCCTGTTATGGAGAAGCTTTAGGCTGGGGGTGGGAGCAGGTCTGCCCACCCTCGTCTGCCCCTGCCTCTGAAGAAGCCCCTCTGAGCATAGGCAGAGGAGGCCTGAGTCTGGTAGAAAGGCTGTGAAAAGGCCTACCCTACCCCTGGGGGCATGCCTTTGAGGAGTGGCTTGTCGCTCCCTAGCCTGGGCACCCTTGGTAAGTAGTCCTATATTCATCCATCTTCTTCATGTAATTCTCTGTCTGCTCTCCAAACAGAGAATTTCCCGCTACAGGAAAATCCATAGCCTTAGTCTGGGTATCCTGTGACAAACTAGTACACCTGAGCCAGGCCAACCTACGAAAAGCTACAGATGTGGCCATGACCCTAGAGGAAACATCATTAACATCCACAGCAGCATGAAACTAAACCTTAGAGGCTTCAATGCCATCAGCAGCCACCTGTTCTAGTTCATTAGCCAGCTGGCCATGGGCCTGCTTGGCCAATTGCATAACAGTATCCCATCTAGATTTCTGATACCTAGCTACATAAGCCATATAATTTGCTTGCCTGAGTCCCAGAGAGGCTGCCATATACTGTTTTTTTGCCATGGCATCAATCTTCCTGGAATCCTTGTCAGGAGGATGTAAGCCAAGGGAATATTAGCTTTATCACAGGCAGCAGCCTGAACTACTAACAATGACTGCATTGCAGAGAAAAGAATTCTGTATCAGGGCCTGACAATGTATACCTTCTGTCCATCTTTTTATCTACAGGAGGCACAGAATTAGGAGCTTTTAACATTTTAATTGTTTGTTTCCTAAAAGACTTATGTAAAGGAATAGACAATCTCCTACACTCTGGAATATCCATCATTTCTACAAAATCAGGCTCCTCTTGCTCATCCACAGCCTCTTCTAAAGGAAGCTGGAGGGTTTCAGCAACTTTTTATAAAACATAAAATGAGATGGGACTCAGACAGCATAGGGGAGATTCTAAAGGTCTGTCTGGGGAGATGTCTCATTCAATGGGCACACCCAGACCTTCCAGCCACATTCATACTGTTCATAATCCTCCTCCCCTCCTCTGGTTCATAAAATTCCTCAATATCATAATCCTGAACCACTGGGACGGACGAACCGACCTTTTACCAGATAGTGGTGGTTCGGACGGACCCTGAGACAGTGACTGGACAATTTGTATGGCTTTTGCTATCTCTGCAGCAGTTGGAGAAGGAATTTTGGACTCCAGACCTGCTGATTTTCTTGTTTTCTTTACTGGAATTGGTTCCTCAGAACCAGCTTTTCTTTGCCGAGGAAGTCTGGCCTGGTCAGAGGCACTCCCTCTCAGTTCGGTTGGCACGAACGGGCTAGCCATCCAGGTCGAAAGCGGACTTTTGGCCTCTCATTCCCTGAGCCTGCCCAATCTTTTCCAGGGTGGCTGCAGGGAAATTCTTACATACCTGGCAGTCTGACTGAGGTGGTCAAACCCCAGACAATAAACACATGTGGTGTGGGTCAGCCTTGGCAAAGACTTCCCACAAACATCACAGTGTTGAAACCCAGTGGCCCGGTTTTTCTTTTGGGTTTCTCAGACATAATGCCACAGCAACAAAAACTTTGCCCTTTTAACGGCAGTGCCAGGCAAGAACCCTTATGGTCCTAACCGTGTCACGGTATAGGAAAAACGTAATAAATCAGTTTTTTAGAACCGATAAGAACCGGAACCGGACTCTAAAATAGTAACTTTTAGTTTTAAATGAGTTTTAAACCCACTGATGGTTCAAAACCGAACCGATAACTTACAAGTTCCACACGAACAAAACCTTCATTTACTTACGGTTACCACAGATAGAGCTTGAACCGAACAGTTTTATGTTAAAATAAAACTATTCTCGGTTAAATCCAACCGAGAAAACACTTTTTAAACCGAGAAATGAACCGAGCAGAAGGAGAAATCTCCGGAGCGACTGTTCACTGAGGCGGAGTAAAGAATCTGACAGTTCAAGTTTGAAATGACACAGATAGAGCTGCTCTCGTGCCAAAATTCTATTTTGGAATGGTTTTAACCATTTCACTCCGGGGCAGTTCTAGAGCTGGAACAAACTGCTAATGTCTATAATATAGCAAGACTTCATGTTGTTTGAATAGAAGTGTTATTTGTGGAGGATATCAAGGTATGCATGGGCAACATGTTCCCCAGAATGCAGCAGAGCAGGAATCTGAAATACAAACGAGGGAACAGAAATAGAGTAGGCAGCACAAGTAGCAAATTCGCAGCTGCAAGCATAGTGTTATGCGAAAACGTATAGGTACAGCAGAGTGCAAAGATGAGAAAAAGTCATCACCACTATATTAGTCGATGTCGGGTCATCAACGTGCACGCGCACTGTTCCAGCAACAGAAAGGTAGCAAAAGTAAGAGACGTGCACCATAATTGTAAAGGGTAAATAAGTGTTTCTGCTGATTACTGTTCTATAGCAAAGAAAACAGCATCTGACAAATAGCCCAGTTGCACTTGCCATGTTACAAGCACATTAATCCACTCCAAAGGTGGCATCTAATGGGGAGTTAATGCATGGTTGGTCGTTGTAGGCACTTGGCCTGCGGCCTCGTGCCACAACGGCCCCAACCATACATTAACTCCCCATTAGATACCACCTTCATCGTGGATTAATGCTTACATGTTTACCATGGAATACAGGGATTCAAAATTCTGCTCAGTTCCGCTGGTAGAATGTTACTCTCCTAACATACTGAACACACAGAGAACAAAGGCCTGTTTTAGAGCCAGTGACTCAATTATTTCACTGTCAGGACAAGCAGAAGAGAGTTCCCTGATGAGCAGGTAAAGACAGAAGGGGGATTTTTCACTGTTAGTAAAGAAACAGTTGTAATGAAAACTATAAACAATACTTAATGTTTCTAATTTGTTTATGTGTGTAAGGGGAGTGTGATGATCAGGGAAACAAAGTTTAATTAATCTGTTTTATTTTTTATTTACGGTAGTTTTATTTTTAGGGCCCAGTTGAAGGTTTTTACAGTGTAAAGGTAGCAACCATGTTTGTGATGGAAGATCAGTTCTGGTTGCAGAGGGACTGATGGAAGATAGTTCTGGTTGTAGGAGGACTGATTTGCTTGTTGTGTATTGTGTAATGTAGTTTAAGACCAGGATGACTGTGTGTATATAGAGATTTAATGTACAGCCAGCTGTTGTCTCTTGGCCAGTGAGATTTCTACATTTTTTCTTGTCATTTTATAAATTTATTTATACACACAGTTACTCATTTATAATGTATGGTAGAACGCTGTTAACCTTAGGAATCATCATTTCCTAAGGTTGTTAAACTATCGATGTGACGTAGAAATGTTGTTAACCTATCGATGCTACGTCACATCGTAGGTTACTTAATCAGTGATCGGTCTGCGCATGTGCGTGCCTTTTTTTAGACGGGAACCAACGGATGAACGCAGCGGTTAGGGAAGGACTGAATGGCTGCGGCGGTGATTTTTTCAAAAAGTAAGCAGCCGTTTTACTTTTTAAGTGGGACCATACACTATAAAAAATAATGTATGGTCCCTCTATCTGCAACCGGTCACTGTTAACCATCTCGAGGTTGCCATGGTGACGTAAACCTCTCGAGCTTCGCTCTCGAGGTTTACACGGTCGCCCTGGCAACCCCTCGACAGTTAACAGACCCGTTACCAATAGAGGACCATATATTATCCTCTATGTCGCAAATCTCTTTGGAATTCATTTAGAATGTTCAGCCTCAGAAGCAATACAACCATATTCAAATGGCAATAACTTTAAAATGAAAAAAGATAGCATGGTACTGTGAGCACGAAAATTAGTCAGCACAAAATTATCTACAAAATGAGTGGAGTTTCATTTATAGATACCTTTCAGAGTTTTTTTTTTAATAATTAGCAAAAAACAGCATACAATTCAATTTTCTTTTCCCTTTTTTGACAAACAAATGTGAATAACTTTAAAATGAAAAAGGTAGCATGGTACTGTGACCATGACATTTGTTCAGCAGGACATTTTCTACAAAATGAGTGGTGTTTCATTCACTAACAATCACTATGCTAGGCGGACATACTCTAAGAAAAAACAAAACTCCCAAAAATTATCATTTAAAAAAAGATAGTCAACACCAGATGTTCCTGCACTGATAGAAAGCATCCCTATTGCATAAATGAAACATACAATGGTGAGCTGCCAGATAAATTATTCATCTACAGTTGTGCTGTTTCACCTCGGACACATCACTCGTGGCTTACGCCACTTGTGAGGTTACCCAAGGTCAAACAGCACTTGTGTAGATAAATCATTTATCTGACAGCTCACCATTGTATACCCCTTATATATACATATATTATTTTTTTATATATATATATATTTATGGAAAGGGCCTCCTCCTCCTCTCAGGAGCCAGGGCACGAGCTATATCATTCCTGGATTTTTTGGTGGAGAGAGAGAGACCCTGATAGCAGGTCTCTACACACCAGAAGGTGGAAAATTCGCTAAGTCCGAGAACTACAGTCTCCTCAGCCACTCTGCAGCTAATAAGAGGCAGCTCCCTCCAGAGCATCTTTTATATTTTATTATTCTTTTTTTTTAAGAAAACTTGGAAGAAGAATTAGTAGAAGAAGCATACACTCTGCTGAAGGTTCACTCTTGAGGCAGAGTGATCACTGCCCTCGGCTGTGGACACAGGAAAAGACTGAAGAACCTTCTCGGATCTGAGCATGCTGCTGGATGCGAACAGATCGATCTGAGGTTGACCAAACTGGTTGCACAGAAGTTTGATGATCTCCAGGTTCAACCTCCACTCCACGTGATGAACATCTGGAACTTAGCCAGTCCGTCTGAAGGTTCAGCTTTACTGCCAGGTGAACTGTCAACCGGACGGTGACCTCTCGAAACTTCTCCCATGCCATGTACAAATGTATGCCATGCTTAGAAACATGGTGGAAGCCTAAGGAATGCTAAGCAGACCTTCTCCATCTCCCAAACAGTGTAGTGGAGATACTGATCCTAGACTGACCAAGTTCCTTGAGTGGGAAGCCAGCTCCGGCCTGCCCCCCATCCGTGTAAGCTGGCATCTGTTGTGAGAATTAACTCTGGAAGTTGTAGTGGAACTCTGCACAGATCCTGTACTCAGGGAGTGACAAAGCTGAGGGGGGAAGGGGAAACTGGCTGATAATCCTCCGAGGAGGTATCCCAGGCCGACAGTGAACCTATTTGAATAGGCTGCATCTGGAGCAAACCCACAGGATTAAAACTATCACTGCCTTACCTGAAGCTCAACTGCAGCACACCAAGGGCAGATGCCGATGACCATGTCCTGAGCCAGCAGATTTCTGACAAAAAGTCACCTTCTGGGAATGCGAAAACCTTTCCTGGTTTTGTGCCGAGAAAATACTACCACACATTTCAAGGTCTGAGATGGCTTGGGAGAGCTCTTCTCCCGGTTCACCCATAACCATGTGGCTCTAACATATCTAGAGCACTGAGTACCAGCCTCTTGCCAAGGACAACAGCAGTGCATGAATAGGCAGGTTGTTCAATCAAGATAGGCATTAAGCCACCAGGACTATCAACACCTTCAAAGAACTTGGTGGGGCTGATGCTCAGGCAAAGAAAAGCGTCCTGTGCTGGAAAGTTGGTCCAGTATCAAAAAACCTGAGGTACTCTGAGTAGGACTGACGGAGGGAATGTGGCGGCAGGCATCCGTCAGATGTATTGGAGCTTAAGAAAGCCCCTTGACTGAGCAGCCCAGTGATTGACCACTGTGGCTCCATCCTAAAAAGTTTGTGGAGTTCCAACTTGTACAGGTGCTTGAATCTAGAATGGGCCTGACAACCCCCATCTTCCTGGGGATTATAAAATAAAACCAATGGGACCCCTGACCTTGTTCAATTAGAGGGACTTGTACTATGGTCCTGAAAGAATGAGGGGGTCAGGAGCTCTGACAACATCTGGCCTTTTCGCCGTTCTTGAGAACTGGGGTGGAGAAGCGACCTCTAATAAGTCTGACATTGTTCTTGACCATCTTGAGGAAAATTCCCCTTATCTACCACCAAGAAAAAGAGTCAGGGATGGGCCCGCATGCCTTCTTGTGAGGCACCAGGCTTGTGATGCTTGGCCTCCTGCATGGTGCCTGGCCAGTGCTCCTCTGATACTGTAACCGTGTTACCTGAATAAGCTTCTCCATTCTCAGGAGCCAATTTCTGAAGGAATGGAACCTCCCTCAGAACTGTCTACCTCGGCCGTTACCTTCACCCCTTTGGGTTATGGTAGTCTTTCGCTGTTGTTTGACACTGGAGATAGCCCTTTGCACCACATATCTTTTTTTTTTTTTTAATAGTATTCAGGGCGGAGTCAAACCATAGGGGGAGGTTAAACAGCTTAGCTTATGAAGCTTGACCAGACCCAATGACTAAGACACATGGCCCTCATGGCCAAAAAACAATGAAGTAGGCCCAGCGGTCTGACACAAAATTCTCCAGTGAACAACCACCTGAAAAGTGGAACCTCTCCAGTGAACAACCACCTGGAAAGGTGGGACCATGGCCAAGAATTGCAAAAAAGGCTTGCATCTTTAGAAAGGTGGAACGAAACTGGCCAGGGTAGTAACCCATTCTTGAAGGCTCTGACCAATAAAAGAAGCATAAGACGTACAACTGTTGTGCACCGATAGAAGCAACAACCCCTCCTGCACGCGATGTCCACTCACTTGACATGAAAGACTGTTAGAGCCAGAGCCTTCTATAGGCAGGGCGCTGTCTTTTCAGAAATACAAATGGCCTTGTCTTCAGTGGAGGAGCTTCCCACCTGCGAGACTTTTCCTTAAAAGGGGAAGATCCGTGACATGGTTGGGAAGACACTTTACTGATCCACATCTGCCCAATGTTGCTCAATAATTTTGGTCACATAGTAGCCAAAAAAAAAGATGCAGATAGAGTTGGATTGATATCCGCCGTCTCCACAGACTGTACCTCCTGAGCTGTAAGGTACTACATGCCTCAGCTATCCAAAAAGACAAGGGCTTATTAGCAGGGGAGAAAACATCCCTGATTTGGCCTCCGTCCATTCCTTTTTTTTTTTTTTTGTAAGTTAAATTAAGGTCAGGAATTTCCCCAAGATCCCTGTAATCATCATCCTGACCTTCAAAAAGGCAGGGTTGGGGTCTGCCTGCACATTTGTTATCGCAGCCTAAGCTCACTGTGCCACACCTGGACATTCCTGGATGCCGCCCCCCCCCAACCTGAGGGGCCTGATTGGGGTCAGGTGTAACTGAGGGGATGTCCTGCAGGACATCAGGGCTCAAGCTCATTCAGGAGACACAAAGGTAAATTCTTCGCAATTCTGCTGCCACTGCTAATTAAAGAACCAGGTGCTCCCCTACCCAGACCAGAGAACCAGCTGGGGGGTTACTGAGCAACACAATGAGGGCAAAAGGAACCCATGAGGAAGGGCCTCATCACCTAGTTTTACAGGTCTTACATCATTTCATGATTAATGGTCTCCGATAAATCCTGGTGCTAAAGAGAAATATAATTGTGCCAAAAACATTTGTGAGGTAAAAATAACAATTAGCCCCAATATCTGTACACAGTGATTAGCGTGCCAAAAAATCAGTAATGGACGTGCGTACTCACTAGTGGGTGCGTGCCAGACATCTGCATGCTCGCACAGGTGTGCGCGCACCAATAAGCATGCTTGCACAAATGCACAATTAAATTAACAGGCATTAGCACTGCGAAAAGCCCTTGAGTGCTGTGCAAGGTGTGCGCACCACAGGTGTGAGCCTGACAATAGGTGGGAAAAACAGCAAGACGGAAGAGCATGCGCCCACCCTAAGGGCGGCTGTGCAAACGAAAAATACAAGTCTAAGGAGAAAAAACACCCCAAATCATCAAAAACATCTTTTATCCACAAAAATACAAAAAAAACCCCACAGAAAACCAGAGACGGGGGGGGGGAGGAACCGCAGCCAAAGCCAAGGGAACCCCCCCCCAGAGACTCTAACTCCCAGAAAAATTAAGTTTTACCTACCTGTGGCACCTTGTTCATAATTTTTTTTTTAAACGGAAACCATTAAAAACACCCTAATGAAGGCAGAAAGGCTCCCAAACCACACAGGGAAATGGGAATGCAGATTATTCAATCTGAAAGACACATCTTAACAGGCATGATTTTAATTTAGGGGTGCTCCCTGAAAAACAGGTAGTCCCAACCTGCTGTGCAGAACTGCAGCCTCAAAGAAGTCTTGAAATCTTGAAAATTTTGAAAGAAGAGAAAAGTAGCACTGCCCACTTTGAATGGCACATGTGGAGTTGCTGCTGCATAGAATCCTCATATGCCCAACATTCTAAAGCTTGGGCTATGCCATTTCCCCGGTAGGGGTGCACTATACCCAGTTGTCATGATTGCCCATTGACAATGTGTAGTGCTAAAGAACTGAAGATTATGGTGGATTATTTATAATAAACACATTCAGGTACCCATCGTTTTGTTCTAGGGGAACACTGAATTGAATGTGGTATCAAACAGTGGACACATATTTTCTGTGTTTTCAGTGCTCCCAGATGGATTTGGCATTTTCCCTGTCACTCCAGGGCAATGTTCATGTGTTTCTTGTAGATACATTATTTCCTATGGAAGCCAAATTGCTCTGTTTTCATATATAACCAATGCAAGTCTATGGGAAGGATTTTCCTGTAGATGGCGGATTTTGTATCAGTTATTTTGTACTAAACATGATAAATTTGGGTTATGACCTATGCACATTTTATTTTAGTTCTGTTAGAAATATATGAAATTATGTTGTAACATATTCTCATGTAAATTAACTGTCAAAGAAAGCAGGATCCTGCTGCCACAGGATTCTGAGTAATCAGTCCACCTCTGCCTGATTGATGGTCCAGTCAAATGTCAATTAAATTGCGGGCTGTTCTGGGAGGGGGGAAGAGGAAGACTGGGAGCATGGAGGGCGGGTCAGGGAGCACCTTCTAGGATGCTGACTTTGGCGCATTATGTGAGGATCCAGATCATGTGATTGCTGCTGACCAGCAACCAGTAGCATGGTTGATGTCCGTGAACTGTAACACACAAAGTTTGCTCTTTATCCTTCAGTTCAGTGCGAACGTCGATCAGAAGAGGGAGCTGCACTACAGAGGGATGCAGAGGTTGTGCTAAGTCTTGGTTTGGGGGTGGAGCTGAGGGGGGCCCACTGGAGATCCACTGCCCGGGGCCCTCAAAAACCTGATGCTGGCCCTGTGACCCTTTCACTTATAACTCTCTATATGCAGCTATGCGCTACATGCAATTTTGCGAGCCAATAAAATATTTAGAGACTGGTACTTCAGTTTGGGCATTGTAACTTTCATCTTCAAGACAGTGCGCATACTTTTGTGTTTTTGTACAAACTGAGGCCTACCATTATAAGTAAATGTGAATATTATATGAGTTACTGAAGCTCATTTTAGAGCTACAGGTGCACTGTCTATAAAGTGAGCCCCCCCATTATAATTAAATGGCAGAGTTAGAGAGTCACTTGGGTTCACTTCAGAGTTACAGGCACACTGCATATTATCTGAGCCCCCCAATAGTTGTAGGTAAATGGCAGTGTTGTATGAGTTATTGGGGCTAGCTTCAGAGTTATAGGCGCAATGTTTATAAACTTAGCCATTCCGCTTCCATCATAAGTAAATAGCAGTCTTGTACAGTCACTGGGAATCAGTTCAGAGTTGTGGAGGGCTGTCTACAAACTGAGCTACCTCCATTACATGTAAATGTCAGGGTTGTGTATGTTAGTGGGGTTCACTTCAGAGTTATTGGGGCTCTGTCTATAAACTGAGCCCCTCCTCATTTACATAAATAGCAGTGTTGTGTGAGTTACTGGGGCTCACTTCAGAGCTAAAAGGCCCTGTATATAAACTGAGCCCCAAATGGCAGTACTGTATGAGTTACTGGGACTCAGTTCAGAGTTACAGGTGCACTGACTATAAACTGAGTCCACCACCATTCTAAGTAAATGGCAGTGTTTGTGAGTTACTTAAGCAATAAGCCATGGGGTTATCGGGGATCTACAACGGCTGGAGTGGTTTGCCCATGAGGCACAACTGAGTGGGTAAATCCTCGCCAGCCATGGTAAATCCTCCGATAACCCACATCCTCCAAGTCGCTTATTGCAATTATACCAAGGTTAATTTTTTTACTATAATAAAATACAACTTGTAAAGAGGTTGCTTTGTTTTTTTCTTTTTATTGTATTTATTCCTATGCTGCAGATGATTTGAATTGGGAGTCGGATTGTTTTGCTTATCAACAGCCATTGGTTATCAGAGGATTTACACCGGTGGTAAACTGCCAGTCTGATGATTTCATTGGCTGTTCACTTATGTCCATGGTATAATTAAGCAATAAGGCACGACAGGGTGTAGTATATCATGGGATATCGTCACGCCTCGGGTGGTTGGGCATGAGGCTACAGGCCGAGTGCGTCCAACGACCCGAGAAGTAACGATATCTCATGATATACCACACCCTGAAGTGACTTATTGCTATTATGAACTGAGTTTGAATTTTCATAAATAAAAAAAATAAAACAAACAGGTTTTTAAACGTTTTATGAACAAGTTTTTGGGTGATGTTGGAGTACATTTTGAAAAAATAGTTCTCAGACCGAACAGAGCAAGGAGGCTGGTGGCGCTGGAACTTTTTTGAAGCCGTGATGATGTAGCCCGATATCATCCTGGCTTCAAAGAGCTCTCTGCCAATCAGATTCCTCTATTTATGCTCCTCAGTTCATAATCAGGTTTACTGCAGAGCTGTGTGGGCTGTCTACAAACTGACCTCCATCATATGAGGCCCTGTATATAAACTGACCCCAAATGGCAGTACTGTATGAGTTACTAGGATTCAGTTCAGAGTTGCAGGGGCCCTGTTTATAAATTCAGCCCCATTTTAATTATCAGTGTTATGTGATTTACTGGGACTTACTTCAAAGTTATAGGGGAACTGTCTATAAACTAAGTCCCCTCATTATGTCAGTGTTGTATGAGTTACTGGGGCTGACTGCATAGCTGTGGAGGCTGTCTACAAACCAAGCCTCCCCATTAAAAGTAAACGTAGATGTAGTATTATTTATGTGGGCTAATTTCAGAGCTATGGGCTGCTGTCTATAAACTAATCCCCAAAGTAAATGTCAGTGTTGCATGAGTTACTGGGATTCACTTCAGTCCTACGGGGGCCATGTCTATATACTGAGCCCCTCCCCATTATTAGAAAATGACAGTATTGTATGAGTTACTGGGACCCACTTCAGAGCCATGGGGGCCATGTCTATAAACTGAGCCCCTCCCCATTATTAGTAAATGGCAGTGTTGTATGAGTTACTGGAACCCACTTCAGCGCCATGGGGGCCTTGTCTATATACTGAGCCACCCCCTCCCCATTATTAGTAAATGACAGTGTTGTATGAGTTACTGGAACCCACTTCAGAGCTACATGGCCAGTAGCGGCTCTAGCCACAAATGGTTACCAGGGCACAGCTGGGGCACAACCGATGGCAGCCAGGGCACTGATAAATTGTTACTATGGGGGAAGCTCTGCACCATATGGGCACCAACTGAGGCACAGCATTTTCTTACTGGGGCACGTGCCCTGGCGGGCCCTGGTGTAGAGCCGCCACTGTACATGGCCCTGTCTATAAACTAAGCCCCTCCCCATTATAAGTAAATGACAGTGTTGGATGAGTTACTGGGACCTTCTTCAGAGCTATGGGGGCCCTGTCTATAAACTGAGTCCTTCCATTATAAGCAAATGGCAGTGTTGTACAGGTTACTGGGGCTCATGTCAGAGCTATGGGGGCCCTGTTTATAGACTGATCCTCCCCCCCCTCCATTATTAGTAAATGACAGTGCTGTAAGAGTTACTGGGACTCACTTCAGAGCCATGGGAGCCCTGCTTATACATTGAGCCTCCTCCTCCCATTATTAGTAAATGACAGTGTTGCATGAGTTACTGGGACCCACTTCAGAGCTGTCGGGCCCTGTCTATAGACTGAGACCCTTCTCATTATTAGTAAATGACGGCATTGTACAAGTTATGGGACCCACTTCAGAGCTATGGGGGCCCTGTCTATAAACTGAGCCCCCACATTACAAGTAAATGTCAGTGTTGTATGAGTTACTGGGGCTTACTTTGGAGTTATGAGGCCCTGTCTATAAACTGGGCCCTCCCACCATCATACCGCTTAACCGTTTGTTACTGAAATGAGAGATACAAACACTCAAAATAAGAGACATTTACCCTGATAATGAGAAGCACAACCTCAAACATGGAGATGCAAGCTCAGAACACTGTGGAAACCTTTGTAATACATAGGGCAACTGTTTTCCCATACAAACGACTGCTGCAGCAGAACATGCAATACTGGTGGGCTGCAAGGTTCAAAGTCATAACAGCATCAAACTGACATCAGAGCAAAGCTCTTATGGCTCAGAATTCTCTCAACAGGTGCATGTACTTAGTTTTCCTTAAATGGCACCCACAACTTCCCAATCGCAGCAGCTGTTTCTTAAAGACATGGCAGGCACCTGTTCGTAGTGATTGGCCATTGCCTAGTGAACGGCATTGTTGCCGGAGACCTACCATAATCATAATAAGAATGTGAATGTGTATGTGTGACTGAGAGCGAGTGAGTATGCGCAGGTGCAGTGAGTAAAATCTAACATTAAAACAAAACAGGGGAGTAAATAAAAGACAGCCACAGAAAGATTCCCATGTATTACAGAAAACAACACATGGGAAAACAACACTCTGGATTCCATGAAGTCATAAACCTCTCAAACTCTGCTCTCAAGTCTTATGATGACATGGAATCCCTCAACGGTGTTAATGCACTGTAACAGATAGATTCCCATCTGTTATTCTATTTACTTTTCATTTAGCATCTTAACTTATATAATGAATTTCTGCTTTAAAGTCTGAATTTATAGCAGATTCTATGTGTGGAAAGCACATTTTCCATAAGGGATAGATGAGGAACAGAGCAATTTTGTGGGGTAAAATGAGAGATGCCCCTCATAGTCAGGGACAATTGAGAGGTATGCCCCCTACTGTTAGTAAATGATCATGTTGCATGAGTTACTGGGGATTATTTCAGAGATATGGGGCCTTGTCTATAAACTGAGCCTCTCTCCATTTTAGGTAAATGTCTGCGTTGTATGAGTCAAAGGAACTCACTTCAGAGCTATGGGGACCTATCTATACCCTTCATTACAGTAGTACACTGCAGTGCTATATGAGATACTGGCGCTCTTTCACAGCTATGCATACTTATAAACTAAACACCCTCCCAGCTGTAAGTAAATTTGAGTATTGTACAAGTTACTGGGGCACACTTTAGATTTATATGGGCCCTGTCTCTATTCTAAACTGTGCCCTTTCCGTTGCAAGTTAACAACAGTGTTGTTTTTCGTTTTTCAAACATTGTTTATGCTCCTCTCTGGGCCATAGGCAGGGACCTCCTTCTGCTTCATCATGGCAAGCTGCCAGTCATACCAAAGCTCAGTCACTGTAACTCCAGGCCCCCTGCCCACCCACAACTGACCTGCGTGCTGCCCCCCCCCCCCGAGTACCCCTGGGGCTAGGTATGTTCTCAGTTCCATGGTATTTCTTCCCTGCAGTCTATCTGGTCACTGAAGGCAGAGTTGAAGGTGAGGGGTTCCTCTTGGAGATCAGTAAATTCAGCCCGGTGTGAATGTGGGCCACCGGCAGAGTGTCATCTGCCCTGCACAGTGCGCCAGTTTCCTTTTTCTGTCCTGCCCCCTCCAGAAGTGTGTGCATCATTGGGTGCTGGTGAGCACAATGCACCCAATCACTCTGCAAGCTCCAGTGGCCCTCAAACAAGTCACTGTTTCCTTGTGCAGCCACCTGTGGTTGCACTGATGGCAGTAGTGCAGTGGGATACAAGTTTCCCCCTTCCCACTGAGCCTCCAGTGGGACGCTCGATCCTCCTCCCTGGCCCAGGCTCTTTCCCAAACCCAGACTGTCAGTGTCACGAGCAGTAGCGGCGCACCAGCTTGACAGTGTTGTATAAACTGGCTTTCATTTTAGGGTGTTGTAATAATGATCATAGACTGTGCGTATGCTGCATACAGGCCCTGAACTACTAGCATCTAACTCATCGCTTCCTTTTGAGATAAGTGTGATGACAGATGCTGTTTAAATTCTAATTGTAATCTATTAAGTTTCAAGCAACAAAGGATTTTTATTCATTCATTTTTATTTCTGGCTGGTAAAAGCACACTAAAAATCAACAATAAGTCAGCTCTGTGGTGCCAAGCAGTGAGCTGCCAATCTTAAAGTCGATCTGCCATCTTACAGGAAGCCAGTGCAGTGCAGGAGTGATATGTTCACTCCTTTTTACAGATGTAACAAGTCTGGCTGCAGCATTCTGCACCAGCTGAAGATGATGAATCTGACCTACAGGAAGGTCCTGGTAGAGTGCAATGCAGTAGTCATGCTGGGAGACGGTGAAGGCATGCACTAGTGTTAGCAAATTGTTCCGGGCGAGGTAGGGTCACAGTCCTGCTATATTTCATTTTCATTTTTATTTGTTTTATACTGGTAAGCATGTGAGAAAGAATGCCCATTTTCACAAGCGACCAGTTACTTTAGAATATTCTTTAAATGACAGAAGCTACTCTTGATGGTAGCACGTAATGTGGGTGAGCCAAACTGAGCTACCATAGCAGTGAATGTGAAAGTATAGTGCGAGTAGTACACAGTGAGTGTATCAGAGAGGTACACTAGCTGTATAACATTATAGGGCTGTGTTTGGCCAGGCAGTTTCTAGCTAACTGTCTGGTGTAGTGGGTTAGGCGATGGCCTGTGGAAGTGGTGGGCCTGGGAAAGGAGGTAATTTTTTTTTGCCTGTAAAATTAATTTTATTTTTTTCTAAGTCCTGTTTCCCAGTTGCCACCCCCCCGAGTGGCCCCCTTCCCAAGTTTTCCTCTTTTCCCTGTGTCCAACCCCCCCCCCAAAGTTGATTATAATAAGTTTGGGGGGTGTAGGGGGAAGCATAAAAATTTTAATCCATATTGCCCCCCCGTATTTTTAAGCATCCGTCGCTGTTTGTAGCGGTCGTTGTAATTACCATCACCATTTTTCCTTACGGCGATATTGTTGTTGGCACTGTTTTTCAGTCACCGTTATCACATTAAAACCCTCTTGAATACTGAGGAGGCTCAAGAAGGAACATAAAACAAAAAAAAAAAACCCAACAATAATAAGTCTTCCAGAGGAATATACAAAGTCTTAAACACTTACTGAAAACATGGGCCAGATATTTAGACTCGTGAGCAGCAGCACAAGTGGGCGCTTAGCGCAACCAAACTGCGCGGAACCAGAACAGGGTTATATTCAAAGGTGATGCACCATGGCACATCACCATAGAATATGGCACAGAATGCGCATGGTGCAAGTACTGTACAATGCGCCAGCGCAGCTCACAGACAGGGAGGACTGGGAATGCTCCAGCGCAAATGCAGCTGCGCTGGGCGCATTACCCGCGATATTCAGAAGAGGGCATGCAAATGTCGCCATAATATATGCATGGTGCAAGTGAGGCAATTTGCATGTTATTATGGCCACATTTGCATGCATTGCGCAGGGCAGCCCGGCGAAATGCGCCTGGCGCTCTGTGTAGCTGATTGCAGCAGGTGTGGGGTCCCTGGTGGGCTAGTGCACCCCCTCCCCTCCTGTATGCCCAATCGCGGGCATGTTACTGGAACAGTCAACCTGGTAGTCTAGTGGCCCCCCTCATATACCCGATCGCGGGCATTTGTAGGATAACAACCCCAACCTGGTGGTCTAGTGGCGCTCCCCCCACCCTTACACCTGATCAGGGGCATTTGGTCTACACAATCTCCCTGGTGGTCCAGCGGACACCGCACCCACCCCATGCCCGATCGTGGGCTCCCGTAGTAGAATACGATACCGAGGTCCAGTGGTTCCCTCCCCACCCACTGAGGACCCCGCCACTTCCAGATCCCTTTGTAACGGGCGCGGCAGCTGGGTGAGCCCTACCCGCACATCGCGTCGCTTCGCCGAATGCAGTGTATAGTATGATCTGTTACGTTTATTGGTCTACATCGGAATCACTGGCATGCCGTTCTATAGTCACAGGCACAAACATGTGAATGAAACTATCTATCTACATATTTGTGCTCAGGTTGGAGCAGTATGGCCGCATGCCATTGGTCCACAATGTGACCAATAGGTACAGGTCATACTGTAAGCTGTCATTCGCCGTGGCATCGACGGATATGCGGGCGTGGTGCAGCTGCCCACCGATAACTGGGGGAATCTGGTGGCGGGATCCTCCGTGGAGGGATGGGAGGAGTGAACCACTGGGCCACCAGATGATGGGGTTTCAACCAGGGATGCCCGCGATCGGACATACCGGTTGGGGTGACTACTAGACCACCAGGTGGACTGTTTATATGCTATGCCCATGAGCCGGCAACACAGGTGGGTGGGGGTCAGATTGGGCAATGGGGAGGGTGTGTGTGCTACTGGACAGTGACCCTGCTGGGCAGGTGGCCACCCATGGCAGGCGGGTGCTGTGTTGCGCCCTGCAATGCAGCAGCCCACCTGTGGGTGGCCTGGGTTTGTTCCTACTCTTTACAGGCTCAATTTTGCGCCTCTGTATGCGCCGCACATCCCAGGCTGAATATCGGGATGTGCTGCATATGCATGGGCACGCTCCCTGCATTTGTGCCGCATACATTACCATTGCACCCTGGTACAGTGGGACTTGCGCTGTGCCTGGCAGCCTTTTGAACATCCCGTCGGGGCACATTGTGGGGTTGTGCCAGCACAATTCTGTTGTGCAAGGTGCAACTCCTTTGAATATCCTGGCCGCAGTGTACATTTAAATATTATAGTGGTGCGATAGTTAGGGTTGAGTAGCATGTTTAATGTTAAACCTCAGATTTTACACTTTAATAACTTTGCAACTGATCAATGGATTTGCACAAAATTTGGCACGCTCTGTCCCGTGGGATAGATCTCTTGATGTGGCAAGTTTTGCTCCAGTCAGATGTAAGGACTCTGAGATCCGGATAGTGCAAAAACCTTTAAAGTCACACTTTTTTGCAGTTTTTTCCTCATTGCCTTGCACCCAGATGGTGTGGAATTTTGGTGTGATTTTTGTATAGTAGAAACAGCTTGGGTAATAGAACTGCCATGCATTTGTTTGGTGAAAAAATATTAATCTGTTGCAACGTTATTCAATTTTTAACTTCCCATTGTTTTTAATGTAAAGATCAGCAGTGTCAGTGGCTCAGTAGGTAGCACACTCGCCTCTGAGACCGGGAGATCAGAGGGCTGTGGGTTCAGTTCCCACATTTGGCACTTGGGTTAATATCCCAATACTGACACTGCAGTGCAGCATGAGAGGGGTGCTGCACTTCTGAGATGCCATCTTTTGGATGAGACGTTAAACTGAGGTCCATCTCCCTGGATTGGTGGTAGTTCAGGTGGATGTTAAAGATCCCATGGCACTTATTGAAAAGAGTAGGGGAAATTGTTAGTAACAGGAAAACTGAGTATAACAACAGTAAGAAAAATCAGTACAAGGAAAAAGTAAATCATGTCACAGGAACATCTGAGTCAGTGATCCAAGGGAACATTTCCACAATTCCAACATAGTCCTGTTAGGCATGGACTGCAGTTCAGGAAAAATAAACAGATTTTAAATCAGATTAAACTTTTTGCAATAAAATCTCATGAGACAAATCCAATTGTTGCAGAGTAAATAGACATCGAGCAGTCCAAATATGCTATCTCAAAGCTGTAAAAATAACATTCAAAGTGTCAACATTCCATTTTTTCCAAACATGCGAGAAAACACCATACATTGAATTTTCATTAGAAACAGATGCAGATAAAGGCTCATTCCACCTAGTGGCAAGAAAAGACCAGAAACCTCTTATATAAGTATAAGACAAGAGTAAATGATGTACTGTTTCTTCTTCTTGTATACAATGCAACCTAGAACAAACCCTTTCAGTCAGCTGTTTGTGTTTTTGGTTTGCTTTCACATTAATCCTTTCGTGACAGCTTAACCAATGTAGATCCCACATCCGCTGAGGAATCCGTGTGTTACACAAAAGTGCCAGAAGGTTGTCCAGATAGAATTCCGGACACTTAGGAAACACTACAGGGTCAGCACAAACCTGATCGAGTAAATGCCTATACAAGGTTTTTCTACGTAGGGTTATTACCATAGTACTTAAAACACGCCACTGTTTAAGGCGTAAGAAAGTTTCTCTAACATAACTCGGAATAAAACGAACCTGTCTAACTGTCTTAAGACTATTCGTTTCCCAGAGCCTAAACCATGGACTACATGATTCAAAAAGAAAAAATTACTCACCTTAGTAATGTTGTTTCTTCTAATGGAGTCTTGCTATATTATGACATATGCAGTATAACCCCAGGTTAGAACTGCTCCGGAGGTGAAAGAGTTAACTTTCCATGCAGAGCATGGAACCTTGAGCGCGAGCTCGGTTGAACAATCTGTCTGTTGTAGCTCAAACTTAAACTGTCAGATCTTTACGAGCAAAACTCACTAAGGTTCTGTGTGGAAGCCATGAACCACACTAGCCCACTGGCTACTAACTACAAAACACATTTTTGTTCTTGAGCCCAAAATAAAGACTCAAGTCAGGGATTCAAGAAGGAAAAATAAAACATAACACCTAAGCACCCTAAGAAAGGGTGAACATAAAGTGGGCATCTATGAAGTGCCAACATTGCACTGCCCACCCACATCTCAAAAGTAGAGGTTCTGAGAGGGCAGGTTGGGAGGTCATAATTAGCAAGACTCCATTAGAAGAAACAACATTACTAAGGTGAGTAATTTTTCTCCAAACAACATGAAGTCTTGCTATATTATGACATATGCAGATACACAGCAGTACCTCCATGGAGGAGGGACAGAATCTACTTAGGAAATAGGCTCCTGAAGCACAGCTGTGTTAAATTGAGCATCACTCCTAGCCTGGATATCCAGGGAGTAATGCTTAGTAAAAGTGTGAACTGTTTTCCAGGTAGCTGCTTGACATATCTCTAGGATAGGGATGTCCCTGGCAGCAGCCAGGACGCAGCTGTACCTCTGGTAGAATGAGCCCTCAGGCCTGAGGGGAGGAATCTTACCCAGTTTTCATAGCAAAATTGGATACAAGAGACAATCCACCTGGCAATGGATCTTTAGTGGCAGGTATGCCTTTACCAACCTCACCATAAGTGAGGAACAATTGGAGGGATTCAAACCTATGACCCTTGGTACGTTCTATATAGTAACTAAGGGCTCTTTTGACACCTAAACTGTGTAATCTCCTCTCGCCAGAGGAGGAATGGTCAGTGAAGTACACAGGAAGAGACATGGATTGATTAAGGTGGAAGTCTGAAACCACCTTAGGCAAAAACTTTCTGTTAGTCCTGAGGACCACCTTATCTCTGTGAAAGGAGATAAAATCAGGCTCCACTGACAATGCTTGTAGCTCACTTATGTGCCTGGCAGAGGTGATGGCTACCAGAAACACAGTTTTCCAAGTCAAGTACTTAAGCTCTGCTGAAGACAATGGCTAAAAAGGGGGTTGCATAAGCTGGGCAATGCAAATATTAAGATCCCAAGCAGGGGCAGGGTCCCTGAACAGAGGGTTGGTGTGAAGCAACCCTTTAAAAAACTTGGAGAACACAGGGTGAGCTGAAAAAGAAGAGGGCTTACCTGCTGATAAAAGACAGACACAGCTGCCAAGTGCACTTTTTAGGGTAGCTGGTCTTAGCCCCAAAGAATTCAAATGCACTAAATAATCCAGAATCGTGGGCACGTCAGCCGATTCTGGGGAAATATGCTTACCAGCATACCATATGGAAAATCTTTTCCATTTTGAATTATAAGTAGCCCTGGTGGAAGGTTTCCCAGAGGCCTTCAAGATTTCCAATACACCTTGGGAAAGGTGTAGGTCAGCAAACTCTAACTCTTCAAGAGCCATGCCTTGAGATTGAGAGCTTTGAGGTTCGGATACCAAACTCTCCCCTGGGCACAGGTTAACAGGTTGTGATTCCTGGGAAGACACAGGGCAAGGTGGACTGCTAAGGACATGAGGAGTGGGTACCAGGGCTGCCTGGCCCAATCTGGAGCAATCAGGATCATCCTGCAGGGTTGAGACCTGATTTTTTACTAGCACCTTGAAAAGAAAAGGGAAGGGGGGAAAAGCATAGAGAAACTTCCCTTCCCAACACTGGGGGCCTGCAGCAAAAAAGGGGAAGTTGGTGATTGTCTGGGGCTGCAAAGAGATCTATCTGAGGGGTGCCCCATCTGGCAAATACTACCTCCAGTACTAGGGGATCCAGTGCCCATTCATGATGGCCCTGGGAAATCCTGCTGAGAGCATCCGCTAGGACATTGTCCTTGCCTGGGAGGTGAACTGCCGTTAAGGAAGGCGTTTAGAGAATAAGCCAGAGACCACAACTTCATTGCTTCGGTGCACAAGGCCATAGACCGAGTGCTCCCTTGCTTGTTGATGTACCACATTGTAGTGGTATTGTCTGTTCTAACCTGAACAGCCTTGTTCTGAACAGATGTGGAAAAAACCTGGAGTGCTAGAAAAACTGCTCTGAGTTCCAACAAATTGATGTGGAGCAGAGATTCCTGAGGGGACCACAACCCCTGGGTAGTAAGGTCGCCCATGTGAGCTCCCACCCCAAGAGGGATGCATCTGTAGTAAGGGTCAAGGAATGAGACTGGGGAATGAAGGGAACCCCTGTCTCAAATTGCTCTGGTCCTGCCACCACTGGAGGGCCTGGATCAGGGTTCGAGTCACTGGGATCAATTTGGTTAGAAGATCTGTCCTTTGAGACCAAAAGGCTCTCAAATGGAACTGAATGTCCCTCATCTGAAACCTTGCTCCCTGCACGACTGCTGTAGAAACAGCCATGTGCCCCAGGAGCTGTAGAAAATGCCTTGCTGGTCGAGAGACCTGCAAGGTGAAAGAAGAGGCCAGAGAGACCAAAGTCCTTGCTCTTTCCAGAGGGAGGAAGGCTCTGTCTTCCTTTGTGTTCAGTTCTGCACCTATGAAGGTAAGAAGCTGGACAGGCTCCAGAACTGACTTTGGAAGATTGAGAAGTAAACCTAAAAATGTAAGAAGTTGCTGAGTTACTTGTAGGTGTAGTTTGACCTGGTCTGGAGACTGGCCTACAAAGAGCCAGTCGTCCAGATAAGAGAAGATGGCAATCTTTTGCCTTCTTAAGTGGGCAACTACTACTGCCAGGCATTTTGTGAACACCCTCGGGGCTGAGGTGAGGCCGAAGGGCATTGCTCTGAACTGGTAATGGCCTGAGGGCAGTTCGAATCTGAGGTACTTTCGATGGGAGCTTCTGATGAGAACATGGAAGTAGGCATCCTTGAGGTCCAGGGAGGCTAACCAGTCCCCTGGCCTTAGAGAGGGTAAAATAATTCCCAGAGTCACCATTTTGAACTTTGGTTTTAAAAGGTGCTTGTTTAGATACCTGAGATCCAGGATGGGCCGCCATTCTCCTGTCTTTTTTGGGGTAAGGAAGTACCTGAGTACAACCCTTTGCCCTGGTGGGGTGGAACCCTTTCCATAGCTCTGAGAGCCAGGAGGGAAGAAACTTCTGTTTCTAGGGCAAGTGCCTCTGATGGATTTGCAGGTGGAAAGGACCTGGTTCTCATCTTGGAAATTTTTGAAGCTGAGAATCAGTCCCTGGCTTACTACTTCCAGGACCCACTTGTCTGATGTTACAGACTTCCAGTCCTGGACAAAGTAAGCCAGCCTGCCTCTACCGTAGTGTGGAGAATCGGCCCTGGCCACCCCATCAGGGAGCCTGTTTGCAGGGGCTTTGGGTTGAGGGGTAGAAGCAGGCTTACTAGACCCCTTCTGCCTCTTCCTAAAGAACCCCTCTTGAGCATAAGCAGAAGAGGAGGCCTGGCTTGGTAAAAGGCTCATGAAAAGGCCTGCCCTGCCCCTGACATGCTGCCTTTGAGGAGTGGCTGCCTTTCTTTGGCCTGTGCACTCCTATAGGTGGTCCTATACTCATCCATTTTTCATATAATTCTCTGTCTGCTCCCAAACAGAGAATTGCCCACAACAGGAAAATCCATAGCCTTAGACTGGGTATCCTGTGACAGGGCAGTACATCTGAGCCAGGCCATTCTAGAAGAGACACAGATGTAGCCATGACTCTTGATGAAACATCATTAGAGTCTACTGCAGTAAATGCACCTTGATGCCTCAATACCATCCGCAGCCACCTGCTCCAGCTCCCTGGCAAGCTGGTCAGGGCCTGTTTTGCTAGGGCCAGCACAGTATCCCATCTGGATTTCTGGTACCTAGCTGCATATGCTATAATTCGCCTGTCTGAGTCCTAAAGATGCTGCCATGTACTGTTTCTTTGCCATGGCATCCATCCTCCTGGAATCCTTTTCAGGAGGGTGAGAGGCTAGAGGAATATTAGCCTTGTCACAGGCTGCAGCCTGCACTACCCCCACATGGCTGCATTGCTGAGAGACGAACTCCATATCAGAGCCTGATAATGTATACCTTTTGTCCATCCTTTTATCAACAGGAAGGATAGAGTGAGAAGTTTTTAGAATTTTTACTGTCTGTTTCCTAAAGGATTTGTGCAAGGGAATAGACAGTCTCCTAGACTCTGGAATATCCATCATTTCTACATAATCAGGCTCTTCCTGGTCATCAACAGCTTCCTCAACAGGGAGTTGGAGAGTTTCAACAACTTTCTTATAGAACATAAAATGAGAAGGGGACTCAGATAGCCTGGGGGACCCTGAAGGTCTGTCTGGAGAGATGTCCGGTTCAATGGGCACATCCAGACTTTCAAAATCACATTCACTCTCCTCATATCCCTCTTCCCCTTCCTCCGGTTCATAAAAATCCTCAAAATCATAATCTTGAACTAGTGGAACCGTCCGAACCGAGCGCTTCCCTGATGGTGTCGGTTCGGACGGAACCGGGGAAAGAGACTGGACAATTTGAATAGCTTTAGCTATTTCCTCAGCAGTTGGAGAAAAAACTTTTGGCTCCACACTAGCTGACTTTCTAGCCCTTTTAGTTGGAACCGGCTCCTCAGAGCTGGCTCTTCGTTTGCCCGAGGAAGTATCGCCCTGGTCAGAGGGCACTCCCTCAGGTTCGGCTGGAACCGATCCGGGCTGGCCATCCGGGTCAGTGGACTTTTTGGCCTCCCTTTCCCTGAGCCTACCAACTCTCTTTTTCACGGTGGCAGCAGGAAAATTCTTACAAATCTGGCAGTCTGCATTGAGGTGGTCAAACCCCAGACAATATACACAGGTGGTGTGTGGGTCAGCCTTACAAGGCTTCCCACAGAGGCCACAGTGCTGAAACCCAGTGGGTCCGGTTTTCTTTGGGTTTCTCAGACATAGTGCCAGCCTAACCAAAACTTGCCCGTTGAGTGGCAATCCGCCAAGCAAGACTCTCTTATCGGTTCCCAAACCGTGTCACTGGTCGTGGAAAAACCGTAATAAATCCGTTTTTTAGGAACCGATAAGAACCGACCCGCACTCTAAAGGGCTAGAAAGTTAATTTAAAATCCCATCTGATCGGTTCAAACCGAACCGAAAAAGACGTTTACAAGTTCCACACAGAAGAAAATAAAATAAGCCTATCTATTACTTACAATACCACAGACAGAGCTTGAACTGACCGATTACGGTTAATTTTGGTAAAATAAACCAAGAATTACACTTTTAACCGATAAGCGAACCGAGCAGCAGGAGAAATCTCCAGAGCGACTGTTCAGTGAGGCGGAGTAAAGAATCTGACAGTTTAAGTTTGAGCTACAACAGACAGAGTGTTCAACCGAGCTTGCGCTCAAGGTTCCATGCCCTGCATGGAAAGTTAACTCTTTCACCTCCAGAGCAGTTCTAACCTGGGGTTATACTGCATATGTCATAATATAGCAAGACTTCATGTTGTTTGAAAACAAGATTCCCAGCCCTTATCACAATTTATCAAAAGAGGTTTAACATTACCCATAAAAAAAAAATACTACTATAAAAAAATAAAGGATGGACCATATTTAGACCACCTTTCATAAGAGGTAAATAAGCCAAATTACGCCTAATGGGATTAAGGTGACTGCCCCATAATGCTTGAAAAAAATTGCTAAACAGTCTAGTCTCAAAAGTCTGTGGAGGGGGAAAAATATAGGCCAAAAAAGGAAAAAACTGGAAGCAAATGAGTTAGAATCATGTAAACTCTCTTCTTTTTTCCTAACTTCCATTTATTCCAAAGGGTAACTTTGGCTTGTGCGACATCCAGTTTAGGACCCCAATTTAAGATATCCAAAGAGCCATCCCCAAATATAATTCCCACAATGTTAATAGGGTCGGAGCTAATCCTAATATCAGAAACCAGAGAGTCCCACAAGCCACCAGAACCTAATTTTCGACCCACACACTTATGTAGGTTCAGTGCTGCCCCAGAAATGGACCCAAACACTGAAAACTGATGTACAGCTTCATTTACAGAAGGTATATCTGCCACCACCAAACTCATATCATCTGCATAGGCCATAACAGTATGGGGGCGGAATGCAATGAAGTAGAAAGCGGGATTATAGACTGAGATGTGTTAATACAATGAAGCAAAGGATCTAAAAAAAATATGTACAGGATAGGGCTAAGCGGACAACTCTGTCTAACCCCTCTTTTCAATGGTATTATAGGACCCCTCCAGCCATTTGCAATTGGGACTATCGTAGCAGAACGATACAGCAATTTAAGCCAAGAAATAGTTCTGTCAGAGACATTATAATGGTGTAAAGTACACCATAAGAAATCATGATTGGCCGAATCAAAGGCCTGTTTTTGGTCCAAGGAAATCAGGTAGCCCTCCAGCATATCGTGATTTCCTCGTTCAACCAGTTCACTTAATAGGATAACATGATCAGAGATACTTCTCCCTGGAATGCTTCTAAACTGAGCCACAGAAATCACATGTTGTGCAATTTTCAACAAACGGAAAGCAATGATTTTGGCCAAGATCCTAAAATCGGTATTCAAAAGGCTAAGGGGCCTCCAGTTTTGTAACAGTCTCTTATCTCCTTTTTTATATATATAAATAAGACTGCCCATATTCATATCCAATGGCACAGCGTCCATACGTAAAACAAAATTAAACACGGCAGCCAATTCACTACTCAAGTCAACACTTAATAACTTATAAAGTTCATTTGGAAGACCACCCAAACCTGGAGTCACCCCTAATTGTAAAGCACGAATTAACTCATCTACTTCCTGACCCTGAATATCTCTAGCAGTCAAGTCAGTTAAGGATTGGGGGACAGCAGGGATCTCAATGTGGGAAAGGTAGGCAGAGGCTTCTTCCTCCTGAGAAGAAATGGGACCAAACAACTTTTTGGTATATTCAACTACACAATGCTGAATACCCAAAGTATCCATAATTTCATTCTGATCTTTATCAAGAAGGACCTCAAAAACTTTACTATCTAAACGTTTAGTGCAGCTGTCAAATGGACAGACCACATCATAGGAGCCTGTAACACCAAATCTTTGCTATTGTTGTAATAAGGTGAATTTGTTAGAATGGTAGACAGTAAGATCACTTTTTAGTTTACTGATTCGTGCAGAAAAGTCATGGCCGTGGTATATGACAAGGTGAGAAGCTTCTATAACTGATGCCGTGTCCTGTGGTAATCAAAATAAAGAGCATTATGATGTTGTTTGCTAAAGCGTTTTAACAAATGCTGTAAGTCTGATTTTGTATCAGACCACCACCTCCATAGTCATCACAGAGAATAAAAACAGATTTCCTAGCCTGAAAAAACAATTTAAGCTGCGTTAACAACTGTAAGTCACTCAACAGGTTTGTATTCAGTTTCCAGGTACCTGGACCAAAAAGCCTATTATGGGTAGTACCAAGAGCAATAGTTAAAATATTATGGTCAAAAAATTCCGCAACATTTATTGTAGCAGCAGAAAGCTGCAAGTGTTGTGAGAAAAAAAGAAATCAATACGGGTGGCCAATGGCCCTTTATGAAAAGTTGGGGTATGGGTGTGATTCAGCATAAGGTAAGCATCCTGAAGCTTTGCAGAATACAACATGTGTTTTTAAAAAAATTAGTATCACAAAATAATTTAGTAGTCTTGGAGGTGTGCGATTTGTCTTTAGTGGATAAACCACAATTAAAGTCTCCCCAAAAGACAATATACTTAGAAGTACAAAGATAAGGTTGCACAATCTTCAGCAAATCTATTCTAAGGGACTTAGATTGTGGTGCATAAATATTAATAATCCTATAGGCCACATTAGAAAGTTTAATGTCAAGAAGTAATAATCTACCCAGACATAAATCAAGCACTTTAACAACATGAACATCAGGCATATTAAACAATACTCCCAAACCTGAACAAGTCTCCTGTCCAAAGGACCAAAAGGAAGGGCCAGGAAACCATGCCTTCTGCGCCCGAGTTATCTCAGGAAGGGAGTGAAATCTGACATCTTGTAACAGGATCACCCCAAATAAGAGACAAGACAAAAAGGAAAAAAATGAATCCCTTTTAGGCTGCCTTTTTACACTGTTGACATTTACAGTATGCATAGAAAAGGATGGTGCCATCAATTTAAGTAAATGATGAACAAGTCATAAGGCATCATACCATCACCTAGGTTTGCCCTTCCGGGAAACACTTTATTTATGTTTAACTTTAGCCTTGGCCTTCCTCTTTTGTGACCCCAATTTATCAACAGGGACCTCCGAGTCAGTAGTTAATTCCGGATGAGAGGAAAGCAGAGATGAGGAGGCAGAATCCATGTTTTCCGAGAGGTCACGTAATATCTCAAATTTATTTGCCAAAGGTACATCATCCATTTTTAACACTTTAGAAAAGGGTGACCCCAATTTCCTGGATCCCCGTGTAACCCTGGTCTTAGGGACAACAGTTTCTTGGGTGGGGGGGGATCCATAGTGCCAGTAGATATATCAGAGGAGGGAACCGTGAATAAGGGAACCATACCAGAACAACCAGGCAATGCAGGAGGAGAGGGAGGGGGGTCAGATACAGGGACAACTGGAAGAGGGCGTAAGGCAGCAGGAGTCTCTATCTCGTCTCCAGAGGGAGCAGCAGGGTGAGGCAAGGATTGGGGTAGGGCATCCAGAGAAGAAGTGGCGGTTGTTTACTTAAGGAAGCAGATGGCTTGCTATGAAGTTTAGAGCATTGTGCTATAGTAATAAGCAGCCGCTGTTCCTCCCCATCAGCCAGAGTAGGGGAGCTATGAGCAGCCCAAGTACATTGCTGAAAAGTGTGACCAGAATCATCACAGAGGACACATTTAGGTTCTTCAACACATTGGGAACCAGCATGGCCAAGTTCACCACAAACTGAACATTCCACCACATCACAAATGCTGCTAAGATGACTAATGGAGCCACATTTGTAACATGCCTTCGGCTGTCCAGGGTAAAAGAAAACCCCC
Source organism: Neoceratodus forsteri (assembly GCA_016271365.2). Taxonomy (NCBI): domain Eukaryota; kingdom Metazoa; phylum Chordata; order Ceratodontiformes; family Ceratodontidae; genus Neoceratodus; species Neoceratodus forsteri. The sequence goes on from CM028138.1 coordinate 430,865,281, forward strand.
CTATCCCTACCTAACATGAAACTATTAGGTAAATGCTGTACCCCAGTGTCTGTAGTTTTAAGCATAACCCTTACTTTCCAACCCCTCCATCCACAAGTTTTCAGTGCCAAAAATAGCTTCTGGGTCTGTAAGAACAATACAGCGCTGCTTTAACCAGAAGGTAATGTCATTCAAACTCACCCCCTCGTTTCGAAATAAGATAGTAATATTTTTTTGGGCAGGTTTAGTTAAGGGAATAGCACTAAAAGGGGCCCACAAGGGAGTAGATTTCAGTTTATGGAATTTAGTCCAAAATCTTTCCAACCCAGTTAAAGTTTTAAAGCTAACATCAAAATGAGGCTCATTAGAAACATGAATCAAAGCATGGATTTCATATGCAAAAAATTTCATAGAGTCCTTGAGCAGAGTTCGTCCTACAAAAACTCGGTCAGGCGTTTCAGGCATACCACCCAAATATTGCAGTCTAACTGCGTTGTGCCTTTTAGCTTGCTGTGTAGGAACAGAAAAGCAAGAGGCATAAGTCTTAGAGGTAGAAGCACCAGGTTGTCTCACACATTGTGGACGAGACCCAGGGCCCTGGGATTTGAAATTCAGTGCACCTTTCATATTATCAGAAGTGTTCTTCGTGGCAGGGTTAGCACAAGAAAATGTCAGGGTAGGGTTCTGAGTCAGGTGTAACTCAGGAGGCAAAGATAGATCCGGGGGTAGAAATGGGCAGACTAGGTGGGCCAAGTGCTCCTTATCTGCTGTCAAATTCTATGTTTCTTAGAGAGGGAGTAGGAGCTGTAAAATCATCCAGTAAAGAACCGTCGGCACTGTCCAGTGCGATCCGTATGGGTGGCGGCCCAGAATGCCAAGTCCCAGCAGCAGGATATTTTTCCCAACCTGCTGCACTTAGAGCAGAGTCTATGGACCAGTCTGTACTCAGTTCTCCAGCATTAGGTAGTGGGGCTCGTCTTAGGCCAGCCTGTGTTTCAGCCATTACTGCCATTCCGGGTGGGCCCCCAGCTAAGAGTCAGTTGTTGAGCATGCAGCTGATTCAGAAACAAACAAATGAGTCAGAGAAGAATGAGGAAGTGTCAACTCATTTTGTGATATGTCAGAGATCAAAGCAGCCACATTCGGCAGCGGTGAGTCAGCATGAGAAACGCTGTTTGACACAGCAGCAGGTCATTTAAAAGCCAAAAGTTCCATTCTCCTTGCTATATAACGCTGTTCTTCCAACACTAGCAATAAATAAATATCTGCAGGTGCAGTACTCGGAGTATCAGAGTGCAGGTCAGCAACAACTTTAGAAGGTTGCAAAACTTGAGTAACAGCTTGATGAGAAACCATAGGCATACCTGGTATGACTTGATCAGGGAGCGTATCTGAAGATAGCTTTAAGTCCTTAGGCAAAGCCAGCAACTTAGGTCCAGTATTAGGCATTTCCTCAGCCAGGTTGGTCTCTCACAGCCCAGAGACAGAGGAGGAGACCATCTCCCCTGCCTCCAACACCTCCATGTCCTCCACAGCACTTCCAGAGACGGCCATCTTGGCAGAATGCCAGGATGTAAGGGGACCCCCACAGGAGAGTAGGGGAATTTTTTGGGGGAAAAAGGAAGTAAAATTCTAAACAGTCAATTCCATACAGGAAACAGATTGAGAAATCTTCTAAAGCATGAACAAGTACCAACGGTCATTCAACAGTCTACTGGTGGTACTTGTAAAGTTCATAATATCCAGCTACGATCAACGCTGGCCAACAGACATGTGTCATATCACCATCCCTTGTCGCAGTTTCTAAAATGCAGACCTCAGCATAAAGATGCATATTGTAGGTACACTTCCACCAATCCAAAATGCAGATCCGAAATCTAGCCCTGTCAACATCATCAAATTATCATTTTTTTTATGGTAATATTAAAAAAAGCATACTATTGACCCATAGCTCGTGCAGTTTTCTTCCTAGATACAGCCTGTGTATCTTTCTCATAAACATGTTGAAGAGAAATCACTACATTCTTTAACATAGCCTCTGGTAGGGTCTCTTGTTGCTGAAGGACCCATTTGCATCTGGCTTGCCATATAAAGTATTTCAAAATAGCAAAAATAACTTGTAATATTCCAATGTGAAATCCATTCCATTTAGCAGAAAAGACTGAATATACAAGTTCTAAATATGAAAGGTTCTGAAACTGAGTGGTTCGCCATGATGTATTCACTGTATTCCAAAATAAGTTCACAAAAGAACATTCCAGAAAAAGGTGTTCCTGTGTTTCCAGAAGTTGCACACAAGAATTCCGTGGGCAATATCGTTCTGACAATTGTTTATGTTTGAGATTATTTTTCACATTCATTCTCCCATGAATGCTTAACCACAACATATCCCATGCAAAGGCAGGGATTCTATCATTTGTCAATTGTGATAAGGAAGTTTGAGTCTCAATCCCTGAACAATGAAGTAATTTCAAATCTAATTTCGTATGGTCCATCACAAACTGATATTGCTCTTGCCGTGATTTGGGTTTCAAATACTGGCCTGGAATTTTTAGTTTAATCAATTCTTGAATCATTGGCTTAACATAACCCGGAATCACAGTTGCATTGGTCAATAATCTCCTATTCCTTTGTGCCCATGCCATTTTACCGATCTGTACCCACTCAGTAATCATGTCTGCCCACCATTTCTTTTCACCTAAAATAGCAGAAAACATATTATAGTATATAAAAATACTATAAAAAAATAAGCCTGCATCTATCATATCTAGACCTCCCCCTTTAATTTGTCTGTATGTAATCCCTCTCTTGATTGGGTTCAGACGACTACCCCATAGACTTTGGAAAAATATACTATATAATTTTGTTTTTAACTGTGGGGGAAGGGGAAGATGTAACTAACAAAAAGAAAAATAGGTACTAGTATATTTTTAATTAATAACACTCTTTTCCATTTTGAAATCTGTAATCCTTTCCACCCTTTGGAGATACCATCTGCTTTCTGTAATTTAGCCTCCCAATTTAACATAGCTAGATCACCATCTCCAAAGACAATCCCCAAAATTGTAATTGGCTCTTGAGTTAAAGTAATGCCTGCATAATACTGAACTATAGTATCTGGCTGACTCCCTGTCTGAATGACTATACTGTTCTCAAAATTAATCTGTGAACCCGATATCATAGAATATTTAGATATGGCGGCAATAATGTCCTGTTCATCTGTTCCCTTATTAGCTACAATAACTACATTATCAGCATAGGCCAAACATTTTACTGGGGGACCCATTCTTGTCAGGGAGATGCCTTTAATTAAAGCTGAGAATTGGATAGATCTCAAAAAAGGATCAATACAAAAAGTATACAATAAGGGGCTAAGGGGACAGCCCTGTCTCACCCCTTTTTGTAACCTAACCGGACTACCTGTCCACCCATTTATCCTGGGAGTTAGTGTTACCTCCTGATACAGATATGTTATCCATTGAACAAACTTATCTGGTACCCCATAATGCCGTAAAACTGAAAATAAAAAGGAATGAGAAACTGAATCAAAGGCGTTATGTTGATCAAGACTAAGAACATAACCTTCCTCTGAACCCATCTTCCCTCTTTGAAATATTTCCCTCAAAATTATCAAATTATCTTGTATTCCTCTTTTTGGAATAGAGCAAGTCTGTACATTGCTGATCACTGATTCAGCAATCAAGGATAATATTTTTGACAAAATTTTAGCCAAAATTTTAAAGTCTACATTTAATAAACTAATAGGTCTCCAATTATTCAAATCCTCTGTTTTCCCCTTTTTATAAAGAAGGATTAAATCTGCTTCTTTCATAGAAGTCGGTAATACTCCTGAAACCAACAGGTCATTATACAAATAAGTGAGCTCTGGGACCAAAAATACACTATACTTTTTATAAAATTCTCCTGTAATCCCATCCGTCCCTGGGGAAGTACCATTTTTGAAAGTAGCAATCACAGAACGCACTTCATCTTCCTCAATCGGGCATATAGTAGCGGCCCCTAGGGAAGGTGATATCTCTGGAATGACAAAATCACTTGAAAAGTCTGCAAACTGTTGTACTACTGGTGTTACTCCAAACCAATGTTTAACCTGCTGTTGTACTACCTATAAGATATCTCGTTTATGGGAAACACACCGCCCTTTGTCGTCTAACACTTGAGATATTATTTTCCATTCCGTTTTCTTGGAACAGTCTTTAAAGGTGTTAAAGGTCTGTTTTTTTACATTCAGTCCCAAACCTCATTTCTTATTGTAAAGATTTAGCTCTATCATATTGTCTGTCAAACATTTCCTTTTTTATTATTCTAATTTGTGAACTAAAATCTATTTTCAATGTTTCAGTTTTAGAAATTAAATCCTGAAGTTGTTTCCGTAAACCCAAATAATCTAACTAGGTAGTTAAGGAACATTTACCAGCCTTCTTTTGAAATAACTCTTTAATTTTTTTGTCTCCTCCCACCAATCAGCCTGAGAGTCATACAAGCATTGTACCGACTTTCTTGCCTTCCAGAAAACTACCCATTCCTTAATGATATCCTCGGAGTCTAATAGAGAACAATTCAGGCACCAAGGGCTTTTCCCACAGGTAGGGCTATTCCCCCAATCAAGGTATAACCACAAACCCCTGTGATCAGAAAAATCAAAACATCGTGTCTGTACATCCTGGATGAACAAACAAGAGGACACAAAAAAGTAATCTATTCTTGTTGATAATGGACCTCTAAAATATGTATTCCCGTTTTGTGTTTAACGCGATAAGCATCATGTAAATGAGCAGTATGTATGACTTCATTTAGCACATTAGTGTCACAGTATAATTTATTTGTCGCTAAACCTCTATCTATCCGCTGCATAGCACAATTAAAGTCCCCATCCCATATAACTAACCGAGAGTTATGTAAGAAAGGCTGTATTGCCCTGAAAAGCGTGCTTCTATTTGCTTTAACTTGGGGAGCATAACTATTTATCACTCTAAGCTTAGCTGTACCATTCTGGACATCTAATAATAATGTTCTCCCTGGCTCGAGATCAATCAGTCTGGTGACTTTTAAATAAGGATTACTAAAAAGGATCCCTACCCCATCACAGGAATCCAAACCTTGGGACCAAAAGGATGCCCCCTTACCCCACCATCTTGATGCCTGTGCTAGCTCAATAAATGTTTTAAGCCTGGTATCTTGAATGCAAATAATATCAGCAGAAGAAGTCTGTAATTCTGTAATAATAGTCAGTCTGGTTTTCCCATTCTTGATACTGTTAACATTTATAGAAAGCAATTGTAGTGATGTGATAGTGGGTTAAGGGAAGACATAATGACACTTATGAAGATCTAGTTTTCGCTTGTTTCAACCCTCTCTGTTTTTTCTTTGACCCTTCATCTATTTCTGAAGAATGATCCACCGTGGAAGATGATATGGAAGAAGAATCCGAATCTACATCGTCCTCGGAATCCCCCCAAACTTTTACAGTTGCCAAAACCGTGAAGGGGTTACTAGTAGTTGCTTTCTCCTTTCCCTTCACAACCCTTCTTTCCTTTACTTTCGGCTCTGTTTGAGTACTGAGCCTGGTCCTTGGCCTTTTTTTGTAGTCTACAATCTGGAAAGAGGGTTTTAGACCCTTGGGGGGGGGGCATCGTAGAAATATCAGTATCATAGGACTGTTGATCATTCACCTCAGCATCCTTCTGGGGTACAACTGTGTCCAGTATCTGGGCCTTTGAACACTCCGGTTCCTTGTCTAATGAGATAGAAGAAGGGGGGGGCAGTGGTGCTGATGAAAGATTATCAGGCAGTACTGAGTGTTGCTGCAAAGTCACAGGCTGTGCCTCGCTTTCAAGAGGTACAGAATTTAGCAACTCCTCTGGATGCACTATTCCAATACTGCTTACAGTACTGTGATCTTGTGCCATCATTTGTGGTGCAACCACTAGTCTTTCTTCTGGCATTTTACTCTGTTTAGCTTTTTTAGCTGCTTCTAGTGCCTGCCAAATACCTTACATTCATCTTTCCGAGGCTGCTGCAGAGCCTTTTTCTCTGGGCCTGTGTGATCAATGCTTCATGTGAAACCATTTCTGCAGTATTATGGGAGGCCCATGGACATTTTACATAGGAATGTCCTTTCTCTTCACATAAATTACATCGAAAGGTATTAATACAGGCTGAAGCCATATGCCCAGTAATGAAGCAGTGAGTGCATCTTGGAGTATCACATGCATTACTGATGGTGCTGAGGGTTGAGGCACTGGATGCCACACTTTGCGCCATGCCGGTGACCCAGGTTCAGAAGTGGACTCGGGTTGCTGGTGGGTCTGCTGGGGGGAGACAGGCTTGAGCGTTCCACAACAGCTCACCTTCTCCAGAGAGGGACAAGGCCATTGCCCGCACACTTGCCTGACTCCGAGCGGAGGCTCAGAGTACTGCAAGCCCCAATCATCGGGGATGGGCAGCCACTGTACAGCGTGGACATCAGCGTCTTGTGCCATGACGTCAGGGGTCCCATGCTGTAGGGAAAGGAGGAAAAGAGAAAAAACACCTGCCGGCTTTAGGAAGATAGGCTTCCCGGAGCGTGCCTCCAATGTGCCCCACTCACCGGACCACCTCCTCGGCCTGATGAAATGAAGGATGTCAGGGTGAAGAGACTCCACTTCATCCCCGATTGGGGGGGGAAACTGAAGCTCTGTGGGGGATTGAGAGGTAGGTCTGTGTGGGATAGAGACAGGAGGATGACTCCTTGGATGCTCTGAAGGGTTGGGGGCTGGCAGGCAGTAGGGGTTAAAAAAAGAGAAATAAAATGTCACACATCTGGACACAAGGTGATCAGAAAAAAAAACAGCAGGCGCCCGTACCGGTTGGCGGTTGGATTTCCTTGTGGCGTATACGTTCGAGGAATGGACCCGAACCGGGCTGTTGGAGGGCCAGCGGGGGGAAGGATTGAGCATCCTCGGACTGCTCTCCTTCTCCGGGGGGGGGGGTATGTGTACTCGGTGCCATGGCAACACCTAGTGGAGGCTGGGTTCACCGCAAGCATCAACGCCAAATCGAACTCAGGGGCGGATGCTGGTCATCATTGCACGTCCCCACCCCTGCTCACAGGGGAGAAAAAACATCCCGTGCCTAGTCGTCTCCATGAAGCTCTGCCCCTGGTGCCTCGATCAGCCTCTGGAGCAGGCTCCCTGATCAGATAATTGTATCGTGGCCCGATATGGGGGTCAGTGCCATGACCCTGCTCTCTGGGGGGAAAGCCAGGGATGACAGGGTAAGTGCAGGCATATCTGGAGGTGGAGGCAAGGGGGACCATGACCAGAGCAGACCCCGATGGCTGTAGGGAACAAAAAGCATAGTAATAAAAAAAAAAAAAAAACTGCAAAAAGTGGTCATCTTTAAGGTTTTTGCACTATCCACATCTCAGACTTCGCACATCCAACCAGAACAGAACTTGCCACATCAAGAGATCTACCCCACAAGACAGTGCATACCAAATTTTGTGCAAATCCATTGATCAGTTGCAAAGTTATTAAAGTGCAAAATGTGAGGGTTAACATTAAACATGCTACTCAACACTAACTATTGGGGCATGACTGTGCCCCTGTGGTATATTTACACAACAGTTATTTATTGATTGATTGATTAATGTATTTCAAAGGTTTTACTGGGAAAGATATACTGAACCGGTATCAGCTCGTTTTCAGATGCGGCCTGGGGGAAGGGGAGAAGAGGAGAAGAGAACAGATACAGAACACAAAGTATAAAATACAGAGAGTGGAAATAAGTATGTCAAAATAAACAAGACAATAATGCTTATGAATAAATTGACAAACAGTAAGTTACCGTACAGTAAATTGTGAAACTGACAAAAGAACAGTTAAATAGTAATCAACTTATCAAAATAAGGAACAGGGGCATGACTGATGCTAGGGAGTTGGGGAAGTACCGAAAATCAGTGAATTGGGTGATTTACAGGTAAAAGGAGGCCACCCCAATAGCTGAAGCAACTTCAGAACTGAATAAAGAGCTCATGGAGGAGAGATTTAAGAGCAGGAAAGGAAGGAACAGCGAAACATAGACACTGTCAGCAGAAAAGGACCTCTTTACCCACCTAGTCTGCCCTACAGTCCCTACCTACTGTGCTACCGTAGACCCTAGCTGATCTCCAGTCTTACCCCCCCAGCTCTACTACTAAGGTCCCCTGTGTCCCTCCCATGCATGTTTGAAACCTATTACCATTTTGGTACCCACCACCTCTGCTGGGTGGCTGTTCCAGACGTCTACCGCCCTGTCCGTGAAGAAATATTTCCTCACATCCTCTCTAAGTCTCCCCCTTCCAGCTTCATATCATGCCCCCTCATCCTTGAGCATCTCTTTCTGTGCAATATTCCACCCTCCTGTACCTTACTGATACCCTTGCTGTATTTGAATGTTTCTATCATGTCTCCCCTTTCTCTACTTTCCTCCAGTGAGTACATATTTAATTCCTCGAGTCTTTCCTCATAGGGCTTCTGATGCAGGCCATGCACCATTTTGGTTGCCCTTCTCTGTACTGCCTCCACCCAATCTATGTCCTTCCTGAGATGGGGCCTCCAGAACTGGACACAGTACTTTAGGTGTGGCCTCACCATTGATCTATATAGGGGTAACACTACCTCCCTTTTTCTGCTGGTGATACCCCTCCCTATGCACCCCAGCATCCTACTAGCCTTTCCTACTGCCTTATCACACTGCTTTGCTAGATATAATGACCCCCAGATCCCTTTTCTGTTGTTTGATTGATAACATCTCCCCCCTACATGATACGTTGCTCTTGGATATATGTGTCCCATGTGCATAATTTGACATTGTTTTGGCATTGAAGCCCAGTTGCCAAACCCTTGACCAGTCTTAAAGTTTTTTTAGCTCTGCCTTCATTTTCTCTCCCTTCCCCCCCACCGTGTGTCCACAATGTTGCAGATTTTTGTGTCATCCACCAACAGGCATACCTTTCCTTCCAGCTCCTCTGTGATGTCGCTCACAAAGACATTGAAGAGGACCAGTCCCAGTACTGACCCCGTGGCACCCTGCTGGTTACCTTACCTTCCTCTGAGTGAACTCCATTTACCACCACTCTCTGATTTCTGTTACGTAGCCAACTTTCTGCCCATTTTACTATCTTTGGAACCACTTCCATGATACCTAGCTTGTTTCAAGTCTTCTGTGTGGAACGGTGTCGAAGGCCTTACTGAAATCTAGGTAGGCCACATCCACCACTCCTACCTGATCCTCCTCCCCGGTAACCCAGTCAAAACACTCTATCAGGTTTGTTTGGCAAGATCTACCCACTGTGAATCCATGCTGCCTCGGATCCTGCACTCCACTGGTGTTAAGGTATTCCCCAATCCTTTCTTTAAGTAGAGTTTCCATAACCTTGCCCACCACCGAAGTCAGGCTTACAGGTCAGTAGTTTCCTGCCTTCTCCCTAATTCCACCTTTGTGTAGTGGGACCTAATCTGCCCTCTTCCAGTCCCCCTGGAACTTCCCCCATATCCAGTGATAGACTGAACAGGACTGTCAGAGGCGCAGACAGTTCTTCTTTTAGTTATTTCAGTATCCTATGGTGACTCCCATCTGGCCCCATAGCTTTGTCTACTTTTAGTTTTGCTAGTTCCCTGAGGACTCTCTCCTCCATAAAAGGGCTAGTGTCCACCTCCCTTCCCTTAATGCCCTTCTCTGCTATCTGTGGCCTGTCACCTACCTCTTCCTTTGTGAATACTGAACAACAGTACTTAGTCAGTATGTCAGCTTTCTTCTGGTCCTCTTCCACACTCCCCCCCTTTAGTCTTAGAGTGAATAGAAGGTGGAAGAGAACCCCATAGTTTAGGAAAATGAAATGAGAAGGCAACTTGGCCAGCAGTGGATTGTTAAAGTCCAGCTGGAGTTGGCTCATGAGGTCGGGGCAGAGGAGCCAGAGGAAAAGAGAACCATATCGTCTGCATACATATGTATTTACACAAAGGAGCAGGCATTGGGGAGGTCATTTTAAAAAATGGAGAAAGCCGGCCCACTGGTGCAGCGGTAGCGCTACCACTCGTGATGCCGGTGACCCAAGTTGAGGAATGGGCTCGGGCTGTCAGAGGGCCAGCCAGGGGGAGGAGGGTTGAGCATCCAGGGGACTGCTTGTCTCCTCCGGGGGGGTGGGGGGAACCTTAGCTCAGTGCACGAACAGCCTCTAGTGGTGGCTGGAGGACTGGCATGCCTGTGCAGTCCAGAGGAGGAGGAGCATGATGGATGCCAGCTAATGCCTTGGCATCAGTGCATGTCAGGTTTCCGGGGGAAGTACTTCAAAATCTTCGGACCAGCGCAACACCGACACAAGGGTCAAATAGGCCCTCACCACTGACACTGTGGCCCAGCGTGGACTCCCGACACAGACATGAAGGTGTAGAACTGGGAGGGGGCTAAGGGGCCTGGCTCTCCACTGCCACTCCGTCCCCGCCTGGGAGTTAAGCCATGACTCCGTGGGGGGGGGGTGTCCCTCGGGGATAGCAGTGTCAGGAGGTGTAGTCAGGTGACAGTGCAGATCTGAAGGGGGATAAAGAAATTACAAAAAGGAAAAAGAAAAGAATTGGGCCCAAGACAGACTCTTGGGGGATGCCTGAGCTGATAGCAAGTGGGGGGAAAGGGAGTCTCCAACATGGACGGCTTGTGACCTGCCCTCAGGGTAGGAGCGGAACCACTCAGCTGAAGAAATGAGAGTCCAGCTGCCTTAACCTTGTCCAGGAGAGTGGGATGTGATACAGAATCAAAAGCTTTGGTTAAGTCGACAAAAATAGCTGAGGTGACAAGGCCTTGATCCATGCCAGAGACGAAAGCATCAGTGAGCCGGAGGAGACAGGTGGAAGTGGAACGAGACTTTTTAAACACAGAATGGAAAGGTGTGAAGAAGGAGGCTGAGTCAAGAAAACAGGAGTGCTTGGAAAGAACAAGGTGTTCCTGAAGCTTAGCCAAAGTGGGAAGGAGAGAAATAGGTTGGAAGTTACTAGGGGAAGAGAGATCACCCCCTTTGGGAAGGGGAATGACAGTAGCCAACTTCCAAGAGTTAGGGATACAAGGTAAGGAGAAACAGAGGTTAAGGAGGTATGTAATAGGAAGGGCAATGGCATGAGCAGAGAGAAACAGGAGTCTATGGTCAAGACCATTAGGACTCCCACCCTTGTGAGGATTTAGAGCCAAAAGGGCCTTAAGAGCAACATCAGAGGTAATAGGTGAAAAAATAAAAAAAGGAGGAGGAGCAGTGGGAAAGGTTGAGGGGTAGAGTGAGAGGGAAGACAAAAAGAGAGAGAGGAAGAGGAGGAGGAGAATAAGGAGGTGGAGACAAGTGAACAGACACAGGAGGTGAAGAAGGAAAAGAAAGAAGAGGCGACTGTGGAGGGATCAGAGATAGGAGTATCACCCGTCTTGAGAACAGGTAGAGGGGACTGGGTTGGAGGGGAGAAAAGTGAATGAATAACCTTCCAGAACTTAGAAGGGTGATTCAGCTGTTCTGGAGTATGGATGCAAAGTATTCAGACTTCACAAGCCGAGTAGCTTTAGTACAAGCATTGAGAAGGCTCCAATAATTAATAAAGTCAGAAGTGGATTGTGGAAGAAGTTGGAGTCCAGATTAGCCAAGATAAAACCACTTTCTTATGATCATCTTGCAAGATACTAATACTATGTCATATGTGAGAACGTTATTACTACTATTTTGCAAAGCTGGGTATTTCACAGTGGAATAATGAATCAACCAGACATCAACTTTAACAATGCTGATGACATCACAATAGCCATGTGCAGCACTGATGCCAGCAGATGCAAGCTGCTTTGTAGTTGATGAACGGTACAAATTAGGTGCACATCCATTCCCTTAAGGTGCTGCTGACTCAATATCATGGAAAATAAGAAAAAGATGGCATACACAATCATATTTCAATTACAAAAGACTTACATTTAGTAAATGAATGCAGGTTAAACTGCTCAGAACTCAAAATGGTACGCCCCTACACATTGCCAGTATGGCTTTGTCAAGGGGCTGTAACTCTTTCGTAACTGAAATATACTAGTGTGTGTCAACCTTTTCTTATTTTCAGAGATGCTTTGTCGTTGCTGTCTAGATACCGTTTATATTTTGTTCATTGTTAAACATTGTTGTTTGCTGTAATGCTGAGCTATTGAACAGAGGGGCATAGTTCACATTTTGTTCTTTATTTCTTTTGTAACTTTTTACTCCAAGTTTTATCCCTGGGTACCCAGATGTCAGTTGCGCCTGAAGTGCGGCTAGTTACGACCAACGATTACGTGCTTACTAGAATAAATAACTTTTACATTCTCTCCACCTCTCCCTCTCTCTCCCTCTCTCTCTCTCTCCCTCCCTCCCTCTCCTCTAACTCTGACTTTATTTCCAGCCCAAGTGGGCATGGACAAACTACATACAGTCCCCAAGATTTTTGCAGGGCAATTCCTGCTGTTACTCATGGTTCTGCAGAATCAGTCCTTGGGTGGCACAGGCAACTGAAGTCCTGGGATTTATGAACACTCAGAGGCAGAACCAGGCTCAATGCTTAAAAACATGTGGAAGGGAAACAGGGGCTACAGCTCAGATCTTCAGGCTTGACTGAAGGTCTTGCAGCTTGTTCCCTTTGGCCTTCTGAGGCCCACTGCAGGGCACAGCTGCAGAGCCTACCTGCCAAAGAGGACACAGACCTGGGAGTGGCCCCATGGCCCAGCTCCCTCACAGGTCAGAGAGTCCTAGTACTCGGGGACAAGACCCGTGGCCCCCCTGCAGTTGGCAGACCCGACTTACTAACATACTAAAATGCCAGCAGAATAGGCCTAATGGTCTTTCGTGTCTGCCTGTTTGGTCAGCCCCCATCCTGGGAGCTGACCTTGCTGCCCCCCTCTCCCTCTCTGGCTTCTCCCTTCCCAGTCCCAGATATTCTCGCTGCACTGGTTTTCACTTTCAGAACCCTTCCCTGCCTGTCCCACCCTCTTAAACCCCTCCACCGTTTTGCCTCCACCAGCCCCTGGGCAGCATTCACAGACTCACCACCCTCTCAGTGAAGTAGCACCTTCTCCTTTCTCCCTGACTCTCCCCCCAAGCTTCCACCCATGCCCTCTAGTTCCCCCCTCCTTCCTTGAAGCACCCTGACTGCTCCTCCCTATTTACCCCTTCATGTACCTGAAGACTTCTATCATTCATGTCCCCCCGGTCCCTTCTCTCTTCCAATGTGTACATATTTAGCTCTTCGAGCCTCTCCCCTAGGTCCTATCCCCCAAGCCCCAAATAATTTTGGTTGCCCTCCTCTGGACCCTCTTCAGGAGTTCAATGTCCCTCTTTAAATGTGGCCTCCAAAATTGCATGCAGTACTCAAGGTGCGGCCGTACCAAGCAGTTATACAGTGGGAGTATCACTTCCCTCCATCTGGAGGTGAGCCTCCGAGCGATGCATCCAAGCATCCTGTTGGCCTTTGCCGCTGCCCTCCTCTCCCAACACATGCCCAACATTCTTGCCATAGTGGAGACCTGGCTCTCCCAATCAACTCCAGACTTTGCTGTCTCCCTCCTCGGCTTCACCCTCTTTAGAGAAGATTGTGTGCGTAAGCGTGGTGGCGGATGTGCCGTCTACCTGCGTGACTCCATCCTGGGTCACGTACTATCTACCCCCAAGCTCGACCACAATGCCCTAGCCATCACCCTAAAAATCACCACTAACCCGGGCCATGGCCCTCTTTACCTTACAACCACCTACATACCCCCACGGGCACAAAGTCTAACTATCCGCTCTCTCACTGACTATCTCTCTACCCTGCTACACAAAGCTGAACAGCTCGTCCTAGGAGACCTCAACATCAACTGGCTTGGCTCCACTACAACATACATTAAGGACAACTTCACAGCCCTTGACCTATCTCAATTAGTCACTCGGCCCACCAGATTTAACCAATCAAGTGGGTCCAGCTCGTCACCGCTTCCACCCTGGGGGCCTTAATAAGCTAAAGCAGTACCTTGCCCAGCTCAACTGGTCCCCGATCTCCCTCGCAACGGATATAGATACTGCTCTAGCCTTCCTCATCAGTGCCTTCTGCAAGGCCTTTATTTGCCCCTGTCACCAACACCCACTCCAAGAGACACAATGCTGCCTGAATTTCCCCCTCTCTGATCCAGTAACTGAAGCAGCAGGATAACCTGTGGCACATTGCTGTTGAGTGCAGCAGGACAGCTGACAGGCAAGCCTATAATGCCGCTCGCAACCAATGCACCTGGGCCATAAGACAAGCCAAGACAAGATACTATCAAACCGCCTTGACCTCATCCTGGGGCTCTGCCTGAGATTTCTGGGATAACATAAAGGAGCTTAATGGGAAGACCCGCTCTCCCCCCCTTCTCAGATGGTTATTAACGGCACAATTAATACTGACCTACCACGAGTTGCTGACTGCCTCAACACAACATTTTCTGACCTAAGTGCAGTCCTTCCTGCCCACTTCTTTGACCCTATCCATGCATCCAACCACCCAGCTATTTCCCGACCCCCATTTCTCTTCTGGACTATCTCTCCCCATAACACCAAGCCACTCCTCCTAAAAGCCCTCTCCTCCCACAACCCGAGTTGTGACTCTCTTGATTCCAGGATACTCTGCCTAACACTTGATGTCATGTTAGCCCCCCCTCACTGACCTTCTTAACCGATCTCTATGCCTCGGCCAATTCCAGAGCGCATGGAAATTGGCTGAAATTACCCCTATCCATAAAAATGGAGACCGCATATTATCAAACAACTACAGACCTATCTCCATCCCCCCCCCCCAAAAGCCCTGGAGAAAATAGTATCCACCCAACTCATGGATTATCTATCCAAGCACAACATACTATGCCCAGAGCAGCATGGCTTCCACCCTGGTCACAGCACCACTATAGCCCTATTGGAGTTCTCCCACCAAATACACTCTGCACTTGATGCTGGGGAGATCGCTGGGGCAGTGTTCATTGACCTATCCAAGGCCTTTGACACTGTGTGTTACCCACTAATGCTTGACTCCCTCCATCAGCTTGGTTTCTCATCTGGCCCTCTGGCCTGGTTCTCCAGCTACCTCCGTGACAGATCCCAACAGGTCAAATTAAATGGTACCCTATCAACTGCCCTACCTGTACGCTCCGGGGTCCCTCAAGGCTCCATCCTGGGCCCCACATTGTTCAGTCTCTTTTTAAACACCTTCCCCAGCTCATGCTCAGGCAAAATGCTTCTATACGCCGACGACGCAGTTCTCATCACCTCACACCCCGACCCACTCACACTCCAGAGCTCCCTGCAACACACCTTCAGCCAAGCTGAAAAGCGGTTCCTCGACCATCGTCTGGTTCTGAACCTCAAGAAGATGAAATCTATGATTTTTGCGCATCACCAAAGTAACTCCAGAAATGCTCCCCTTCACATCATCCCCAGCACCCTCCACCCCCTTGAACAGGTATCAACATACAAATACCTGGGCATCTCCTTTGACTCGGCTTTCTCCTTCCATGCCCATCTTAACTCTTTGTCCTCTGCCATGAATGCCCGGATTGGACTTCTCTACCGCCTAAAAGACTGCCTCCCTGAGTTTGCCCTACGGCTGGCTATCACTTCCTCCATCCTGTCTTTGGTTGATTATGGACTCCCTACCTATGCAGCTGCTGACCCCACTGCCCTCACCAAAGTCCAGACCTCTATCAGCAAAGCCTGCAGGCTCCTGACTGGTGCCCCCAGCAGAACCCACACATGCCAGCTCTACTCTGCCTCGAACATACTCACTTTTGAAGAACACCTGCAATACCACACCTGTATACTGGCAAAAAAAGCTCTACTTGGGCTCTTCCCCAAGGAGTCTCTACACCCCTTCAATGGACCTCCCATTCGGTCGTCACCCACAATACAACCAAAGCCACCTTCCAGGTGCCTAGAGCTAGGACCTCGCTCACCCAAAGGTCTTTCCACTACAGAGCACCTTCCTGGTATAACTCCCTCCCCACACACATTACAAACATCTCCAAAATCAGCTCCTTCAAAATCGCCCTACGCAAACACCTCACTGATACTTAGGAGCTGTAAATGCCCATTATAGGGCTTTCCAAGAGCGCCGTTCTGAAGCAATCTGTCTCTTATAGTATTATGTATGTACTAGCTTACTTAGAATAGCTAGTTGTAGTCTGTATACCATGCACTGTAACCTGCGTGCTCCACTGTGTCACTGAAATTGCTTAGTTTGTATGCTCTTCTGTATCTCACCTATTTTGCTCACTGAAATGCCTTGCTTTGTATGCTCTTTTGTAACTCACCTGTATTGTTCTCCACTGTCTTGCTTCACAAATATGTTGTCTCCCCTCCCTGTGATGAGGTGCCTTTGTAAATGAGTCTTTGACTCAAAGGTTTGTAAATCGGATTGTGAATTAAATGTAAAAAATGTTAAATGATTGAAAAATGTACACATGAGCATGCGCGGAGCTTGCTCGGCATCGGATTGTCATAAACAGGCAGTGGCTCCACACTCAACTCCCCTGGCCCTCTCTGACAAATTAATGCAGGTGCCGTGAGGACTGCGACTACCAGGGACTACTCCCAGGACCGGGGAAAAAGAAATGGGGGTGGAACAAAACCCCGGGGGGGAAATGGGAGCCACTTTGGGGGCTATACAGGAAAGCCCCTGACAGGAGAATTGATGTCTCAATAGAAACCATGGCTGTTTTCAGTACAAACATGTTTTAGAGAGATGGAAGGCAGGGATATGGGATGTGTTAGCAGTCTCTACTTTTATTATTTATTTTAGAGGGATGGGCCATGGGTGATGATAATGATGATGATTAAGGAAATGAAAAAAATGCTAAACCTGTAAAGCACAGCCCTGAGGCTGCTAAAGTTGGGGCAACTGTGTCACACTATGGGTGGTGCCACTGCAGTCAAGGATTGGATGGTATAGATGCTGGTTTAGAATATGTTTCAAGTGGTAGGCAGGAGCACCAGGGTGGCAAGTTTGTCATGGTGCTAAAGATATGTAGTAATCTGAACTTGAAGCAAATAGCACCCATGGCCCACAGACACACATAGGACTATAGTTCACAAAATAAAGGTCCTTTAATTTAATCCATGGTGCGACAATACACACTGCATAAAAACGAGAGAGGACATGCAGAGGTGAAGCCGAATCAGCTGATAGTCCTGTGTGTGTCTGTGGGCCACGGGTGCTATTTGCTTCAAAGTTCGGATTGGTTTGGAATACCAAGAACAATATAGATCAGTGGTTCTCAAATGGTGAGGCCAGCCTCCTAAGGGAGGCTCCAAACTGTTCAAGGGGAGGCCCAGTCAAGTCTGAGACTGTACAATATTTAAAGTTAGTTTTGGATGATTTGTTTGAAAGGATGAAGCAAACTAAATATGGATAATGGCAAGTGAATTTCTTTATGCATACATTGATGACTAGTAAAAACACACTTGGCCAAAGCTTATTCTTTGGCATGCATTTATATGTAAATTGGTGACTGGGAAAGGCCCACTGAGCAAAAGCTTGTTTCTAGGTGCGAATTTGTATGTAAACTGGTGACTGGAAAGGCACACTGAGTCAGGGCTTGTTTCTACAACAGGTGTTTGTTTTATATGCAAATGGGTGACTGGGAAAGGCACAATGAGTCGAGGATTGTTTCTATAGTAGGTATTTATATGTAAATTGGTGACTTGGAAAGGCACACCGCAACAAAGCTTGTTTCTGCAATAGGTGTTTATATGTAAATTGATGACCGGGAAAGCGACATTGAGCCAGTGCTTGTTTTCTGGTGTGACCTAGGCTAAAGGTAGAAGAGGCTGCTTAACAACAGGGTAATGGGGAGAAAAGAAGGCAGCTAGGATAGTTGTTCCAGACAAAGGGGAAACAGAGTAACAAGGATCCTAGAGTCAGAAAAGTGGAGTGACATGGATAACCTGGGATATGAGGTTGGGGGTGGAGAACAATAATTTTAATAAAAAGAGAATATACTCTCATCGTAGTTTCTTTATTTCTGGTGTACTGTGCAAAGTATATTTATTCTATAGGGAGGCCTAAGATTTTTCCAAATGTATGGGAGGCTTGAAATCTTTTCCATGGTTTGGGGGAGGCTCATTATCACAAAGTATGAGAACTAATGATATAGATAAAGGGAGGACGTGTCAGTTTTTGTATTGGGGTCATCTGTGCAGGGCGACGTTCATGACGGGTCTGGGAAGTAAAACCTGTGACACAAACTGGCTTAGAGACTGACATGATGGCAATGCAAGTCCAGCTTGTTTATGAATTCTATAGTTATGGTTTGCTGTCAGGGTCCATGTATTTTTCTTTTTTGTGGACTTTATTTCTTGCCTATCCCACTAGACTCTCTCCAGCATGGTCAGGGTCATGCGACTTACTGGCTGATCCCGTCCTCCTGAAGCCCCGATGCCGCTCCTTGTATATGCCTCTTCCTCGCCACATCTCCGAAACCCCCACAGATCTGCGTCCCCCAGGAGCAAGGACAGCCAACTCCAACTGGCGCTCTATCTAAGTGTCTGGTGGGGATGGACAAGGGGAGAATCTGGAGGACATCTTGTCCCAGAATTGGACATGGTGCCTGAGCCTCTAGACCTGCCTTCGCCTACCAGTGGGAAGGGATATTTCATTATTTCTGTCCCCCCATTGCCCCGGTGGTGCAATGCGCTCCAGCACAGCGCGTGAATGTTCCCGATCACGCCCGCAGAAACGCCTGCCATGGCCAATCCCTTGCTAGTTGGTTCCCGGCTGCTGCATTGACTCCTAGTCACCACTAGGAGCCGCCAGACAGCGAGAACTTTGACCTCCCTCCCTCCCTCCCTCCCAGGAAAGGAGAGCTGTCCTCCAGATGCTCAATCCTTTCCTCCCCTGCCAACCCCCGACAACCCAGGTCCGCTCCAGAACCGGGTCACCACGTGGCGTGAGGTGTGGCATCCAGCGCCACAACCCTCAGCACCACCAGGCCGGCAGGGTCCATGTATTGATGATACTTTGTGTGTCAGTACATTGTAGTCACTCAGTTGAGAATACCATAATTCTGTAATGCTGTCTGGTTCCACATAGCGGTATTCTAAGTACTCATCCTGTGCTGTTCTAATTTTTGAAAATCATATTGCTTATAAGTGATAAAGAAGCAAATATTAGTAAAACACGCTCCTGCAAAATAAAACAAGCCCTAAGTGTTGCTTCCTGGTTTCCATCCCATCAGATTAGTGTAGGGAATAAAAAAGTGCACTCGTGTACAACACATAAAATATTTATGTTTACACCTTTGTCTTCACAGTGTAATACTGTTAAAAGTTGATCTAAGCTGGCAGCTGGGTGCTGTGGGTGCCTGATCAGCACAAAACAAAATTATGTTTTACCAATGGTCCCACCCAACAAACCCCTTCAGAACTGGCACCAACAGCGCCCAGCTACAGGATCAACTTCTAATAGTGCAACACTGTGAGGACAAAGGATGTAAACATAAATATGTATTTGCATAAGACTGCACTTTTGTTTTGACCCCGATTCAAAAGCTGATAACCCTTTTTTTATTTGGATTGTTTTTGCTGTTTTGTCACTGCATTGATGTCTGAATTTTGGGTGTGGTGGTGGTGCTCGCGGTGCAAGTGTCACCCTGATAGCACTAGTTTCAGATGTACTACAAAAGGCTTGATTGTCCTCCCATAGTGTCACTTCCGGTCTAGCGGCAAGGCATGGCGCTGCACATTCCTCAAGGCAGCATACATTTGATAAAGTCAAAAAAAAGGTAACTCAAAGTCAGATAAGCAAAACAGAAATAAAACAAGAAAACTGAAAATAATGATGGCCTTTTACACAGAAGGTACCAAACAAACAGTATCCCCAATCCACTAGCTCTTTAAGGTAAAATCCTGACACCACTTTGGGGAAAAATTTCCTGTTTGTCCTCAGGACAGCCTTGTCTCCGTGCACGATGATGTAGTTAGGCAACGTGCACAGGCCTCGGAGCTCACAGACTTTCCTGGCAGAGGTCATAGCTATGAGGAAGAATGTCTTTCAAGTCACAAACTTGAGACCTACAGAAGCCATGGGCTCAAGGGAGACATCAACTAATTGTGCCAAGTATATATTTAGGTCCCAGAGGAACAAGTTACTTAACTGGGGGTTGCAGGTGAAGAAGGCCATTGAAAAATCTCTTGAACACAGGATGTGAGAGTAGAGATTTTGGCTTCCATGCTAACAGGAAGGCTGATACAGCTGTCAAGTAGACTTTCGGTGATAAAGTCCTCAATCCACTTCTGTACAGATGCTCTAAATAATCAAGAACACTGTTAAATCAGCTTTCAGGAATGAAACAATCTTATTTGAGCAGCAAACTGAAAATCGTTTACAGTTTGATGACTAAGACTTTCTTGTGGACTGTTTCCTTAACACTTTCAAAATATTGAGTACTCTGCTTGACAGTTTCATGCCAGAGTATTCTAGCTCTTCAAGAACCAAGCCTTCAGCCTCAGTGTTCTGAGGTTTGGGAATTTTACCCTTCCCTGAGACAGAGTCAGAAAGAAGGTCATGTCACATGGGGAGAGAGATGGGATTCCTGTCTGACGGGGACAGTAGAAGAGTGAACCATGGCTGTCTCGCCCTATCTGGTGCCACCAGAATCATTGTTGCTAACTCTTACCTCAATTTCCAGAGCACTCTGCGAATTAGAGGGAATGGAGGGAATGCACAGAGGAACTGTCCCTTTCAACTGAGAGTCAAAGCATCCTGGGTAGAGTTCCCCTGTGGGGTGACCTGCAGCAGAACAGTGGTAACTTGTGATTGTCCCATGAGGGAAACAATTCGTCCTCTGGTGCGCTCCACCTCCTAAATATGGTCTGAACAACCTGGTGTTCTTTTCTTTTCTTTTATTTACATTTTATCCTTCAGGCGTGCCAGGGGAAGTAGCTCCACCCTGTACTGTTAGCCCGTGGGTCCAACCACCCCCGAGACCCCCATGGATTACCCCCCATGGCAGGGCCAGGAGCGAAGTCTCCCCTCCCGGGCACAATCCAAATCCAGGGAAAGCGGTAGTGGTGAGGACCCATGAACATGGAGTTGGGGCTTCATGGACCCCCTGGCTACCATTTTCCTCTTTTCTGGTCCCTCCTCCCCCCATCGTTCAACATATTCATGTGCATGTGGGGGCATCCACATGCCATGCCCACTGGCTGCTTGCCTCCCATCCTGCATTAACCCCCCCGCCCCCACCAGTGGGTGATCGACAGGTGGGGTGACAATCCCTCCCGAGAGAGGAGAGCAGTCCTCTGGATGCTCAGTCCTCCCTCACCCCTGCCGACCCCTGACAGCCTGGGCTCATTTCCACACCTGGGTCACCAGCATGGCGCAAGGTGTGGCGTCCGGCACCGCAACCTCCAGCACCACCGGGCCGGCACAACTTGGTGTTCTAGGTACCACTCGTGGTTTTCCTGATGTGTCCTGCTTGGTGAATCTGCTATAATATTGTCCTTTATGGTTGATGTACAGCAATGATTTCTGTATTTAGGTAGTATCCCAGATTCCAGATCCTCATTGCCTCTATGCATAGTTTTGCAGACCTGGTGCCACCTTAAGTAGTAGACTGTGGTGGTATTGTCTGTTCTGACCAGAACTGACTGGTCTTAGACCAGGTCTGAGAAGTGCTGTAGAGACCGGAGTACAGCCCTGAGCTCCAGTAGGTTTATGTGCTCCTGCTGCTCTTGTGGAGACCAGACTCCACTTGTGTGATCATCCAGATACCCTCCCCGTCCTAATAGGGAGGCATCTGTTGTCAGAGTGAGTGCTGTGGACACTTTTTGGGATTCTTTCCCTGAAATTGTCTGCCTCCTTCCACTACTCTAGAGCTCTGACCAGGCTTGTTGTGGAAGGTACCAGCTGGCTCAGTGAGTTTCATCTTTGATGCCAGCGCCTTGTTAAGTGGTACTGAACACCTCTCATCTGTAAGTGGGCCCATGGCATCACATCTGTTGCTGCTGATGTGCCCTAGCAGCTGCAAAAAGTCCCTTGCTGACCTTGATTTGCCTGACCTGTAAAATCTAGTACAGGACAACAGGATCTCCGCTCTTTCCTGTGGCAGGAATGCTTTCCTCTGAGTTGTGTTCAACTCTGCTCCTATGAAAACTACCCCTTGACTGGGTTCCAGATGGGACTCTTCTATGTTTAGTAGAAGGCCCAGACATTCCAAGATGTTTCTCACCAGTGCAATGGAGCACACTACCCCTTGTTTTCTCCTTCCTTTGACTAGCCATCAGTCCCGTTAATGATACACTTATCCCTTTTTTTCTCAGAAATACAGCCAATGCTGCCAGGCACTTTGCTACCAGACACTGCTGCTTGGGACTTTACTAGGCATCCTTGTAAATGAGGTTAGGCCAAAAGGCAGTGTGGCAAACTGGTACTGCTCATTTCCTAATCTGAATCTTAGGTATTTTCTGTGGGAGTGTCTCACAGGGATACTAAGTATGCATCTTTCAGATCAACTGATCCCAGCTATTAGCCTTTCTACAGGCATGGTAAGACTGTTCCCAGTGTTACCATCGTTAATGTTTCCTTTTTTATGTGCCTGTTCAGGAATCTTAAATCCAGAATGGGTCGCTAATCCCCATTTTTGTTCTTGTGAGAAAGTACCTTGATGAGGGCCTCTTCCCCACTGTGAGGAAGGGATCTTTTCTATGGGCTTTATCTATAGCAATTTCTTTACTTACGGCTCTAACAGGATTTTTTTCTTTTGGTTGGAGTGGAGGAAAAGTCTTTGGGCTGCTCTTTAGTTTTTGGAAGCCTGCAAACTGAAGGGCTAAACTCTGATTCACCACTTCAACATCCACTTGTCTGTGATAATGGGTTTCCACTCCTGGAAGTAATGAGACAGGCGGCCTCCCATTGGTAGGGGCTCTATGGCAGCCTGCACAGAGTCAGGGATTTTGTTATTCTTGTGGTTTAGGAGCTGGTGCATGCTTCTGTTTTGCACCTGTCTTGCCACCACCTCCTGGGGCACCCCTCTAAGGAGGGTAGTCATAGTAGGAGTAAGGCCTTTGATAGTAGGCCCTGCCCCTACCGCCTCTTCCATCTGGCCTGAAGGAGGCAGAAGCTCTCTCTTTCTGGGTCAGAATTCTTGTAAGTTGTTTTTAGTTCATAAACCTTTTTCATTGAGGCTTCTGTTTTATTCCCAAAGAGGGAGGATCCCTTGAATGGGAAGTCCATAGCCTTTGTTTTTGTGTCCTCTGTCAGGATTTATTTGAAAATTGGTAACTGAGCTACTGCATTTGCTAGCTCCCTTGAGGCTGTGTCATCTACATCCACAACCATGTGACAACTGATATTTGGCGGCTTCCACTGCATCTTTTGCAATTTCTACTAGATGACTGTTAAATGCACTTTCCACCTTTTCACTTAGGGTGTGCATGGTACTCCACAGAGCTTTTGGTACTATGCAGTGTATGCCATGTAAGCACCTTGGCTTGAATGCAGGGTAACTGAAGTACACACTTTCCTTACCATATAATCCACCTTCCTGGAATCCTTTTCTGGAGGCACAAAAGCTAGTGACACTTTAGAGTTTTCACATGCAACTGCCTGCGCAGCTCCCTCATGACTCCGCTTCCAAACCTGCCTTCTTGTAAAAAAGACCCTGCTAGGGCTCTCCCCCCATGGGGTCGCCACCTCCCTGCAGCGTGTCTCCCCCCCTCAGCCTCTACCCACAGTACTGTCAAAACCTCCCTTATTGTCCCCAGGGTAAGAATCTCTATGGCCCAGAGATCCTTTTGCTATCGGGCTCCCTCCTGGTTTAATTCCCTCCCAACCAACATAGCTGACTCCACTAAGCTTGGTCCTTTCAAGGTCTCCCTCAGAAGTCATCTGACAAGCACTCACTGCTGCAACTGCACATAATCCCACACCTGCCCCTTACCTTCACCTCTAAGCTGGGTCTGCCCTGCCTACTTTTGCTGTATATACCTGGGATCTCAGGCAACATCTGCGGACTAATGTAATAAAATATCTCTGGTTGCTACCTGATGTGGTACTCGTGTACCTATATTATGACTACTGTGATCTACCTATTACCAAGCTTGTACCACCAGTGAATGCCTGCAACACTGGTTGCTTTTTTAATCTAAGCGTTATGTACTGTACTGTTTGTTTGCTATGATGTATTGCTCTCTTGATGAGGTGCCTTTGTAAATGAGTCCATGACTCAAAGGTCTGTAAACCGATGATCTAATAAATAAAAATAATGATCATGGTAGGAATATAAGAATTTTACCCCCTACTTCTCTACTTGATTTTTCTTTTCTACTTTTTGCAAATACCAGGAACTAAATTTGGATGCACCAAAATCTTGCTAGTGGCTTTTTCAGGGCTCTGTGAATGGGTACTGTGAGCCTTTTAAATGAAGTCAGTCCCAGCGTACTCATAAATTCTGCCTCTTCTATATCCTCCTCAGTCTCTGTGGTGGGGATATCCAGAGTCTCAACCATATGCCTTACAAAAGAGGAATAAGAGGTAAAAATCCTCATTGACTCTGGGTAGTGAATCAAAGTTATGTTCAGGGGTTGTCTCTGGTTCCATCGGTCCCCTTTATCCTTGTCTTCCTCATCCTCCAGCACAGTTTTAAGAAATGTCTGAGGCTGGGGAGGGGGGCAGGAGTTTTGACAAGGCTTCCCAGTATAACACCCCCCCAAAATGGTGGGCTTACCTCGGGTCATCTCCTTGGGCACCGTGGTGTTTCCCTGTCTGGAAGGGTCCCAGCTGGTGCTCTGCCTGAAAGAGCCTGGCTAATTCCAGTGATGTAAATGCAAAGTATTGTTATGTTTCTTGTTCCTGTGCAAGTGTGCAAATTAATGCTGCCACGCTATGCCTTTAAGAGGTTCAGCCTGTGTATACAGTGCATAACCTGTGATGGGTCCGAGGAAAACAAAGCTTGTGACCGGCCAGGCAGCACTCCCACAAATTCCATTGTATAGTAGCTTACAAGTACAAATGGAGCTCTAATGAATGCTGTAAATATTTATTGCTGAATCTGAACTATTATGTATAAACATTAACTTTAAAGTCAAGGATTGTTTACATTGTGCTCAACCAGCCGCCATGATGATACTTTGACACTGCTGGTGAGCCAGACAGAACTCAAGGGGTCCTGATTGGTCCTTTTTACTATGGCGGCTGGGAAGAAACTGTGGACTGTGTGCATGATGCCCATTTCTACCAATCAGGATGCTGGAACTGTGACTGACAGCTTGGGCAGCCCACCGGGTTTTGGTATTCTTTTTTCAGTCAGTTGAAAGAAACGGCTGACTAGTCAGTCTGGCTCGAGGTTCTGGCTTGTGAGGAGGCTCTGTTCTCATCTTGGGGAATTTGGGGAGAGGCCTGCTTTACTTCTTCCCGACCTGAAATCCAGAGTGAAGTGCTTTGAACTGCAGACCGATCTAAAAGTCTCCAAGAGGAGAAATGAAAAAATTACTCACTGCAGTAATCTTGTTTCTTCCAAGGTATTCTTCAATATGATTAACTCTAGTAGTCAGCCTCCTGGATTGCACTGCCCCGAAGATAAATGGAGCAATGCAAATAGTGGAACACTTATTGCCTCGTGCCACCATTCAAACCTACAAACTGTTGCATTCTATAATGCTCAGATTCATTGGAGCCTGCAATTAGACCCTCTAACTAAGCTATTCTAATAGTTGACAACTAAATATTAATAATAATAACCAATTTAATGATTATTCCCATATTTACCCCATGCCAATGGAAATGCACAAAAGAGGCTAACAACAAGAAAAATGGGGCCAACTGGTTTAAACTTAACAGTACCAGTGAATGGCCAACATAGCAGAAGGAGTACCAGCTGTATTGCAGAGGTTAACTGGTTCTGGAAGGGGAGGTAGGGAAGGCGAGTTAAGCATATTGAAGAATACCTTGGAAGAAAAAAGACTACTGCAGTGAGTAATTTTTTCTTCTAACCCCAGGAATTCTTCAATATGATTAACTATAGCAGACAATTAAGCAGAACAGGATCTGCAACACTTCTGTGCCAAACCTTGCATCACTCCTGGACTGAGTGTCTAAGCTGTAGTGCTTTGTAAAGATGTGTACTGTTCTCCATGTAACTGCTTTACAGATCTCCAACAAGCGATATCCCTGGCTGCTGCTATTGTAGCAGCCGTACCCCTTGTGGAATGTGACCTCAGGCCTACTGGAGGCTCCTTGACAGCTTTACTGTAGCAGAATTGGATGCATGCCACTATGCAGCATGCAATTGTTCTTTTCGAAGCTGGCTTTCCTTTCCCTACATCATCATAGGTCAGGAACAACTACTGTCTGTCCTGCCTATGGGCCTTGGTGTGCTTAATATAATATTTGAGATCTCTCATTACATCCAGGCTATGTAGCCTGCTTTCCCCTGAAATAGTGTGTTCAGTAAAGAAGACTGGCAAAGTGATAGACTGATTGAGGTGAAAGTCAGAGACTATTTTTGGGAGAAATTTCATGTTAGTCCTGAGTACCACTTTGTCCCTGTGGAAGGAGATGTAGTCCTGCTCCACACACAGGGCCTGTAACTCACTTATTCTTCTAGCTGATGTGATAGTCACTAAGAAAATAGTCTTCCAAGTGACAAATTTTAGATGTGTTGTAGCCAAGGGCTCAAATGGAGGTTCCATGAGCTTAGCATGCAAACATTTAGGTCCCAGGGGGGCATCAGTTCCCTGTGAGGAGGGGCGAAGGTGAGTCAATCCCTTGAAATACTTCTTGAATATAGGATTAGCAGCCAGAGAAACACCCTTACCAGCTAACAGATAGGCAGAGACAGATGCCAAATGGACCTTAGGGGTAGTGGGCTGTGGTCCCATAGAATGCAGGTGAATCAGATAGTCTAACAAGACTGGTATTCCTGCCTCGGATGGTTCAGAAGCAAATGATTTGATACCTTTTATTGGACCAACAAAGATGTTACAAAAAGAACAAAGTACTTTAGCTTTCGGACCAACCAAGTCCTTCCTCAGACATTTACTACTTTGTTTGTACTTTGTTCTTTTTGTAACATCTTTGTTGGTCCAATAAAAAGTATCAAACCATTTGCTTCTGGATCTGTTCTTACAAGGACCAATACGGCAACTAAACAATTTGTTTGCTTCAAATGGCAGCATGTCTCTGGTGCCACACCATATGGAAAATGTTTTCCATTTGGAAGCATAGGTTTTCTTCGTAGAGGGTTTTCTAGAACCCCTCAGAACCCTGAGTACACCCTCTGAGAGGTGTAGATCAGAATACTCTAGGTCCTCAAAAGCCACGCCTTGAGTCTGAGTGACATGAGGTTTGGGTATAGAATCCTCCCCTGGGAGGAGGTCAGGAAGTTGTGCCTCTGAGGAAGGTGTATGGGAGACGCTACTGACAGAGAGAGCAGCACTAAGTATTAAGGCTGCCTAGACCAATCTGGAGCTATCAGAATCATTGTAACTGACTGGGACCCGAGCTTGATCAGGACCCTGAGCAACAAAGGGAATGGGGGAAAAGCATACAGAGTTTTCCCTGTCCAGTCCAGTGCCAAGGCATCCACTGGCACAGACCCTCTGGCTGGAGGCCTGCAGCAGAATTTGGGCAACTGATGATTCTCCTCTGATGCAAAAAGATCTATCTCTGGTGTGCCCCACCTTCGAAACACCACTTCCAATACTGTCTGTTTAGAGACCACACGTGGCGATTTTGGTTGATTCTGTTGAGTGCATCTACCAGGGCGTTGTCCTTTCCTGGAAGGTGGTCAGCCACTAGGGATACTTGTAAGGAATATGCTAAACTCCAAATCTTCATTGCTTCTGCACATAGCAAGTCTGATCTTGTCCCTCCCTGCTTGTTGGTGTAATACATTGTGGTTGTATTGTCCGTTCTGACTTGTACCACTTTGTCTCTAATCAGGGATGTGAAAGACTGTAGTGCCAAAAGCACTGCCCCGAGCTGCAGGAGATTTATGTGCTGTAGTGACTCTGTGGGAGACCAAGTGCCATGCACTGTGTGTTCCTCCAGATGTGCTCCCCTCCCCATAAGGGAGACATCTGTTGTGAGCACCATGGTAGGAGATTCCTTTTTGAATGGAATTCCTTCCCTTAGGTTGTCCTTGTCCTGCCACCACTGTAGAGCCTGTAGCAGAGTCCTTGATATAGGCACCATCTTTGAGAGATAGTCCTTTCTTTGGAACCAGTGTGCCCTGAGATGGAACTAGATGTCCCTCATTTGGAATCTGCAGCCTTGCACTGTACCTGTGGCTGCAGCCATGTGACCCAGCAACTGCAGGAAATGTCTTGCTGGCCTTGGTTTGTTTAGGGTGAATGGCCCTGCAATGTGCAGGATGTTGTCCACCCTGTCCTGAAGGAGGAAAGCTCGTCCCTGTAGAGTGTCCAGTTCTGCTCCTATAAAGTGCAGAACCTGGACAGGCTGTAACACGGACTTTTCAACGTTTAAAAGGAATCCCAGAGACTCCAGTGTCTCCTGGGTGATCCTGAGAGATTCTCTTACCTATTGGGGGGATTTCCCCATGACTAGTCATCCAGGTATGGAAACACTGATATGCCCTGCCTCCTTTAGTGAGCCACCACTGCTGCCAGGCACTTTGTGAAAGCCCTGGGGGCAGAGGTTAGGCTGAAAGGCAGAGCTGTGAACTGGTAATGACCAACAGGTAGTCTGAACCTGAGGTACTTTCTGTGAGATTCCCTTATGGGAATGTGGAAAACAGGCATCCTTTAAGTCTATTGATGCCAACCAATCTCTTTGTTATAGTGTTAGAAAGATCATTGCCAAGGTTACCATTCGGAACTTTGGCTTTGTGAGATGCTTGTTTAAAGCTCTCAGATCTAAGATGGGTCACCACTCCCAATTTTTCTTTGCAGTTAGGAAATAT
Organism: Neoceratodus forsteri; assembly: GCA_016271365.2. Classification (NCBI taxonomy): domain Eukaryota; kingdom Metazoa; phylum Chordata; order Ceratodontiformes; family Ceratodontidae; genus Neoceratodus; species Neoceratodus forsteri. Next base: position 430,894,207 of record CM028138.1, read on the forward strand.
CTAGAGTAGAAACCTCTTCCCCTTTGAGAGGAAGGGACTTTGGTTCTGCTACCTTTGATGCCAGCAGTGTGGACACTTCTTTTTCTAGTAATATCCGCTCTGATGGGCTTGAGGAACTGAAATGTCTTGGTCTCAGTTTGGGGAAAGTTTTGAAACGGAGAGCTAATCCCTGACCCACTACTTCCAGCACTCACTTGTCTGTGGTGATGGTTTTCCAGTTTTGAAAGTAGTGGGTCAATCTGCCCCTAACTGGGATTAGGGAGGCGACCCTGACTGTCACATCAGGGGTTCTGCTTTCCTTGTGTGGCAGATTGAGGGGATTAGTCCCCTCTTTTGGAGCCCCTGCAGCCTCTACCCCTGTAATAACCCCTTTGCTAGTAACTAGGGGTAGTTGTGCCTGGTAAAAGGGCCTACCGTAACCCCCACCTCTACCTCCCCTTCCACATGACCTATAGGAAGTTGAGGTATTGGATTCAAACCGGTCTTTGACTACTGTTTTGACACTGGAAGGTGGCCCTTTTTGTCCTGGATATCCTTCAAAATATCATCCAGTCCAGAATCAAATAACAAGCCTCTATCGAAGGCTAAGTTAAACAGCTTGGTCTACAAAGCCTGATCAGCAACCCAATGCCAAAGCCACACACTTCACATAGTGGACACTATGTGATAAATGGAGCAAGCTGACATGCATAGATTCTCCACTGTGGTATCCCCTAAGAAGGTGGAGGCCATGGATACCAACTGAAAATGCTCGCCCTCTCCGATTCCAGAGGAACAAAGCTGCCCAGGGTTGTAACCCACAAATTTAAGGCACTGCCAACAAATAAATGAGGCATAAGAGGTGTGGAGGTTTGTGCTGTTGGAGGCGAAGCATCCACTCGCTTATTGTGCAAATCCGCTAAGGCCAAGGACCCCTCAACAAGGTTAGTAGTGTAGTGTACCTGACAGAATTATGTACAGCCTTATACACCAGAGGAGGGGTTTCACATTTGTGGATATTTTCCTCCAAAAAAGGGACACACAGCACTTTAGGCCTTAGTAGATGCTTTCTTTGATACGCACCTGCCCACTCTTGTTCAATAATCTGCTCACAGTGAATAAAGTTAGGAAAATACTTGGGAGCAGAGGAGGACATGGAGAGGGTAGGATTTGCATCTAAAGCCTCCATAAATTGCACCTCCTTCAGCCGCAATGTCCTACAAGCCTCAGTTATCAGGAAGGACAAAGATTTGGCATCAAACGGTTGGGGGGATGAGAATCCTCCTCTTTGGCTCAGTCCAGTCCCCTTCCTCCTCCTCCTCAGAGGGTTCATCCTCCTTATCATCAAGTAATTTCTTTTGGTCAGGATCATCCCCAAGATCCTCATCCTGACCTTCTGTACGCTCAAGGTTGGGGTCTGCCTGCAGATCCATATTAGCAGCCTTGTCCTGCTCCGACGCACCTGGATGTGCCTGTGTGGGCCCCCCTGACCTGAGGGGCTCAGTTTGGGGCAGAGTGTGTCTGATGGGATGTCTTGCGGAACATTGGGGCCCAAAAGCTTTCCTAAGAGCAACAAAAAGGATCTATGTAATTCTGCTCTGCCACTGCCAGCTGGTACACCAGGTGCACCCCTAACTCAGAGTGCCTATTGGGGGGAACCGTAAGAAACATATTAGCTTGGGTAACAAAATGGAGGCAATATGAACTCAGAGGAGAGGGTTGCATTACCCTTTTGCAGGGGTGTCCCATCAAGTCAGCAAATACAAAATTGCAATTGGGACAATGGTGACGGCAATACAGCGAGGCACAAAGGTTGACCGGGATACACAACGATTGCCAAAATGGTGACCTATGGCTTTCTCCCCTTCCCCAAGTTGTGCCCTGTTCCTGGAGCTGGTTATCTAAGGTAAGGGTGTGTGTGGAGTGCAGCCCCCTGCAGATATACCCCATTGTCCTTTCGGCAATCGCTGTGTATCCTGGTCTGTCTTTGAGCCTCGCCATATTGCTGTGAGCTGTTTTCCCAGACACGATTTTGCATTTGCTGTTAGGACATGGAACCTTTGCAGGTCTTACATCGTTTGAACACTAGAGGTCTTCGATAAGCCATGGTCCCAAATACTGGTCCTGTGGGTGACTAAAAGGTAAAAATAAAGTTTTCCCCAAAACAGTCAGGAGAACTACAGCTGTGATTCCTACCTCCAACTGTGAGGAAAAGAGAGAGAGAGAGAGAGAGAGAGAGAGACAGCACTAGCAAAAGGCTCTTACCAGATCAGCTGGCTAAGAGTAGAGTGATCGCGGACAGCCAAAATGGGTTGAAAACAGAGAGAAAAACAGAGCTGCCGTGTCTGGCAATACAAGTGCAGGTGCATGTCTCTCGCTCTCAAATGCATGATGTTGCTGATGCTGTGCGTGACATCCATGTCAGGGGGCACACGTGCACAGTCAAAAGCACATGAAAAGATCACAGAGGCTAAAGAAACCTCTGAAGGAAGAAAAGGCACGTGCCCAACAGATGGGGCAAAACTGTAAAAATGGCAGAAAGCCACCTATGAAATCGGTGGACCTGGGTTTGGTGCAGGAGAACATTTTTCTTACTGAGTTTTTTATATTTTTTCTAAGTCTGCCCCCCGGAGTTGATAATCTTTTAGTTAGGGCGCGGTAATTGCGCCTGAGGGGAGAAGTAAGCAACTGTCGCTGTTTGCAGCTGTCAGTGTTATCCTGCTCACCCTTTTGACGTCAGGCACTCTTTGGTTTGCAGTTTGTTGTCGGCGACATAAACTAATCGCTGTTATCACATAAAACCAATCAAAGTTGCATTCAGAGAAGCTATAAAGATGTTTCCCCTTCAATGGCACAGCACAGACTGGAGAGTTGCTGCTATCCAGATTGTTCATGTGCCCAAGATTCTATTCTGTTAACAGCCTTGGGCTTTGCCATTTCCCCTAGTAGGGGTGCACATTACCCATCTGTATTGATTACCCATTGACAGTGTGGAATGCTATAGAAATTCCTATTATTTTGCAGCACAACCAACCTCCATATATATCCCTACAATCATTTGGGACACCCTCAAAGCAGCACAGGGGGCAAATTCCCAAGAGCTAAATTCTGAGATACCTTCTACAAGCTGGACTGCATATGCCCTTCCAGCTTTTAAAGTATCAATGGCCACATATTGGAAGAAGTACACATGGAAGAGTAGAACTAGATGCTTTTGTGCTCCGGCCATTGTATCCAAATATGCAGATCCTAAACTTGGAAACTGTTGGCGAGGGTGCGGTTTTGCCCTGGCAGATCATGACCATATATTGTGGTCATGTAGGCTGCTTGCTGATTATTGGCGAGATGTCCTGGAAGATATTGCCGCCATTTATGATTGTCCTGATCTCCTTACCCCAACTTATATACTCACAGCTACGATGCTAGAGGGCATCACTGTAAACAAGGATACATACAAGCAGACCACACTTCTTTTACTCATAGCCAAAAAAGCAATCACCAGGCTGTGGTACACAACTGAAATTTCCACCTGGGAGGTCTGGTGTGGCCTCGCCTACTAGGTGTATTCCTTGGAAAAGCTCTCTGCTAGATTACAGGGTCATCTTGAACCCATTGAGATAAAGTGGCATAAGTGGGTCTTATACCAGCTTCAGCACCACCCAGAATTTGTGCCATAAAAGAGAGCTAAGGTCAGCTTTTAACAGGCCTGAAGGTATTACCTGTCTGGTGTTAAGGTATCCCCTAGCAGTACACGCAGCAATCCCCTTCTCTATCTCGATTGGCCCCTCTCTCTCTCTTACACTTTGTATTCTCTGACATACTTCCTTATAAACATTTAGCTTGTGCTTTAAAAAAAAATCAATTTAAAATGTCTGTCCTTCCTTAGACGTCTCTTTTTCTTGGTTGTTGCCTATTTACTCACAGCAGAATTATAAATAAGATACTACACCCCTACACCAGTGAGAAGGTACAGAAATGTGATTAAGGACAGCACAAGAACTACTGTTCTTTTACAATGGAATATGCGACGGATAGTGGACTTTGTTTAGCGAGAACGTCCGTCCTTCACAATTTAGCCATCCCAGTACTGTTTTGAAGGCATGCAGATAGTTTCTTCCTCATTGGTTTATTTTTCAGAGACTTTCAAATAACCTTTCATTTTAGAACATATTGTAATGCACAAGAATGGCAATAACAGAATAGGTTAAAGAGCATAATCATGGGCCAACTACCTTGAACAACTGCTGTAATACTTTTAGTATGTTGTACTCTTTCTATATATTTTTTTTAATAAAATGTTCACTTATTTTTAAAAAAAAGGCAGTACGAGATGGGGGGGGGGAGATCATAGCCTATGCCTCAAGGGCTAAAAAGGCATGAGAAGCAGATCTGCAATAACTGACAGAAAAATGAAAATTCCTGCACCTAGAACATCAAGAGGTGCACTCTTCCTTACTCATGCTTATAAAATATACCCATAATAAGATCCAAGACATCCTGAACACTAAAACTGAACTGGCCCTGCAATATCTAAAGCAAGAATATTAAGACGATGGCCCTAGGGCAACTAGATTGTTGGCATTTTGCCTCCGTAAACAAAGGTCAGAGGCTGCTACAGTAAAATTGAAAGATCCAGCTACAAACCAGGATGTCTTTAAGACTTTGCAAATCCTCAAAGCTTTAACTATTATGCCTCTTTGTACCAGCAGGGCACAGAACCAGAGCTACTGATACACAGGGCACAGAACCAGAGCTACTGATACACAGAACATATTTTGACTCCCTGTAGCTTCCAGCTGTCTCAGAGGAACAAAATCAGGACTAGATAGCTCCTGTTTCTCTCCCAGAACTGAAGACTGCCTTTGCTTGTGCAAAGACAAGGAAACGTTCATGCTCCGATGGCTTCCTGACAGAGTTTATGAAGGCTTGCAAAGAAACTCTCTTGCCCCCAATGAAGGCCTATATGGCTATACAACAGGGTGATAATCACACTCTGTCCTGGCAACTGGCTACTCTATCAGCAATCCTAAAGCTGAACAAAAATCCAACCAAACCACAATTGTACAGACCAATATCTGTACTAAATCTAGATTATAAAATATTCTTCTATCTCAGTCAAATGACTAGAACAAATTCACCCTGATGTAATACATCAAGATCAGACTGGTTTCATTATGAAGCAACAAACTCAAGACAACATCACAAGAACGCTGAATCTGCTACACTACACATCCAGGACTCAGCAGATGGTATTGCTGCACCTGGATGCAGAAAAGGCTTTTGAAAGGGTGTCATGGAAGTTTCTACATTCATCCTCCACCACTTTGGCTTTTATGTTCAATTTATCTCCCTAGTCAGGGCACTCTATCAAAGCCCACAAGCCATGGTCCAGGCAAATGGATCACTTACCCCTAGAGCTGGCTTATTTCAGGGGAACACATCATGGATGCCTGATGTCTCTATTATTATTTGCTTTGTCAGTGGAGCCCTTAGCCTAAACCATTAGGCAACACCAATGTATTACAGTTATTTCACATTTATGGCGAAAAATACAAGTTGGCACTCTACGCTGATGACTTGTTAATTTATTTAACCAACTCCACTCATTCCTTGCTTCCCTTATGGACAACCTTTAATCATCATGGTTGGCTATCAGTTTGTAAACTTAACCTTAGACAAGACGGCGGCCCTACGTATACATTATCAGCCTTCCCCCATGGTCTGTGCATAATAACAGTTCAAACTGGACCAAATCCAGGTAAAATATTTAGATATCAACATACCTGCTGACCTGTCCAGTTTATACCAACAGAACTATCCACCACTACTAACTAAGTTATATGCAGATCTCCATAGGTGGTCAGAGTTGCCCCTCACTTTTCATCAAAGAATTGAGATGATTCAGATGAACATCTTGCCAAGATTATATTTTTTTCAAACCATTCCTGTAGCCTCAAAAGAGGCAACATTGTCTGATTGGAACAAGTGTATCTCCAAGTTTATCTGGTCAGGTTCAAGGTCAAAAACAGCTTTTTGCTGACTGCAGCTGCCAAGACTGCAAGGGGGAATGGCCCTCCGTAATTTAACTAGCTACGTCTGGGTGGCGCTAACTGCAACTGCCAAAATTGCAAGGAGGAATGGCCCTCCGTAATTTAACTAGCTACTTCTGGGTTGTGCAGCTCCGACACAGTGCAGCATGGCTCGACCTCAGCTATCTGGCATGCTGGAAAACATTGGAGGTAACCGACTTACAATATTCAGTCATTAAGACCCTATTTGCTAATTCCTCACTCATACCATCTGACAGAAAACCCATTTATCAGAAATCTCCTGTAGGTCTGGAATGATATTCTGGCACATAAACTTCTGCAATGGGCTCTCCATCCTCTGACTGCAATTCCATATGACTCAGCGTTTACTTGCATATGACTCAGTGTTTACCTGCACAGGTGGATTCCCATTTTAAGCATTGGGAAAGATGGGGTTTGATACATTTTTACCAGTTGTATAAAAAGGGTATTCCATATTCTTTTTACATCTACAGCAGTTTACGCACTCACGATGGCCAACCACTATTGATTCCTACAGATTCGGCATTTCCTGAACACTAAACTGGGGCAATTTAGTGAATATGTAGATTACCATCCAGTGATAACACTAATTATAGCTACTCAAAGCAAGGGTATGCCCCCACATTATGTATCCTAGGCTTTCAAAACACTGAATGTCCTCCCTGAAGTGACTTTTGAAACTGCTAAGCACAAGTGAGAAACAGAACTGGAGACTCAAATTCCAACTAAACATTGGTATATAGTCTGCCAACGACAAGGGCACTTAGTGGAAGCAACCTTCATTGACCTCACCAAGTACTTTGAGACAGTCAGCCATGAACTCCTCCTGACCCAGTTGGATGCAACAGCACTATCCGCTGACTCCCTGTGCTGGTTCCCAAGTTACCTCACTGGACATGCACAACAGGTAAAAATAAGTATCACACTCTCGGATTCCCAGCAAGTGTCCTCAGGGGTTCCCCAAGGTTCCATCCTGGGCCCCCTACTGTTTAGCCTTTTTCTAAATAACCTACCGCAAGCCTGTCAACACAATATACTTATGTACGAACATACGAAATTTGCCAGCAGATAAAGGCCTAGAGGTCTATCAAGTCTACTCGAATGTGCAGCTAGCACCCCTTATTCTGCAGCTGCCCCTCCCTTCCACCCTTCCCCTTCATTAACCCTCCCCCTGGTCCTGTCCCATCCCATTTTGAAGCAGTTCACTGTTCTACTGGATACCACTTCTGCAGGTAACGCATTCCACCCAGCCACCACCCTCTCTGTAAAAAAGTGTCTCCTCATCTCCCTCCTGAACCTTCCTCCCTCCAGTCTCATATCATGGCCCCTGGTGTCCCCTCCCTCCCTTACTTTGAACAGCCCCTCTGTACCTGTCTTGTTTATTACTTACCACTTAAGGTTTCAATCATGTCCCCCTCTCCTCCTCTTCTCCAGTGAGTACATGTTCAACTCCCTCATCCTCCTCTCTTATGATAAGTCCCCCAGCCCCTTGATCATCTTTATCGCCTTGCGCTGCACCCCCCTCCAGTAACTTAATGTCCCTCTTCAGATACGGGCACCAGTACTGCACGCAGTACTCCAGGTGCAGTCTAACTAATGACCTATATAGTGGCAGAATCACCTTCTCCCTCCTCAAGGATATACCCCTTGCAATACAACCCAGCATTTTGTTGGCCTTTGCAGCTGCCTTCCTACATTGTGCCGAGTTGTTCATTGACCCTTTAATGTCACCCCAGATCCTTCTCCTCCTCTTCTGGGCTAGCTGCACTCCCCTAGCTGGTAACTCCTCCTTGGGTTCTTCATTCCAGAAATGCAGCACCTTGCACATTTTGGCATTAAAGCCAGTTGCCAGGTGCCTGACCAGTTCAAATTTGCCAGATCATCCTGCAACCCTGCTATCCCCCTAGGTCATCCACCACCACTCCTACCTTGGTATCATCAGCAAACAGACTGATCTTGCTCTTGATGTCCCATGATATGTCTGCAATGAAAATCCCAAACAACACTGGTCCCAACACTGAGCCCTGTGGAACACCGCTCGTCACTGCCCTTGGATGTGAGAGCTCCCCACCCACCACCATCCTCTGTTGCCTTCCCAGAAGCCAGTTTCCTACCCATCTCACCAGCTTTGCACCCCCCCTGTGCCTACTAACTTACTTCCCAGCCCTCCATGCGGCACCAAGTCGAATGCCTTACTGAAGTCCAGATACAGGACATCCACTGCATGGCCCCTGTCCAGTTGCCTAGTTACCCAGTCATAGAACTCCACCAGGTTGGTTTGGCAGGATCTGCCCCATATGAAGCCATGCTGTCTGCTGTCCTGTAGTCCTTTGGCCTCTAGGAGGGCCACCAGTCTCTACTTCAGGATAGTCTCCATTAGCTTACCCACGATGGATGTGAGGCTCACTGGTCTGTAGTTTCCCAGTTTATCCTTCGGGCCACTCTTGTGGAGGGGTACCACATGAGCCATAATCCAGTCCTGAGGTACACACCCCGAATGTAGTGAGGCATTAAATAGGTCTGCCAAAGGTCCTGCAAGGACCTCTGCCAGCTCCTTCAGTACCCTGGGGGTGGATGCCTTCTGGGCCTGGCGCCTTGTCCACCCTCAGTGCCATCAAACCCTCCCGAACTCTGCCCCCCATGATTTCCCCATCTGTCACCCTCCTCCCCGTTTCTGCCATTTCTCCCCTTGGGTGTCATCCCTCTTCTCTTTAGTAAATACTGAGCAAAGTACTCATTTAGTGCTTTGCCTTATCTACTCTGCTTCCACCCAACCCCTCCTTCCTAATCCTTACTATGTGATCCTTACAGCTCCTTTTCTCCCTGATGTACCTAAAGAATTCCTTCTCCCCTTCTTAATGCCTTGTGCCAGCCTGAGTTCCATAGATGCTTTGGCTCCTTACTGCCCTTGTCACCTCCTTCGATTCTGTCAAGTACTCCTCCCTGTCCTCCCCCCCTCCCTGTTTTCTTGTACTTCCTAAAGGCAGCTCTTTTCCTCCTTACCTTTACCATGACCTCCTTGCTCAACCAGCTCGGTTTCTTAGCCCTAGCCTTCTTGCTCTGGGCCTTGCAGCAGGTTTTGGTTGCCTCCACTATCCCCAGCTTTATGAGCTCCCACCTCTGGTTAGTGTCCATACTAGATTAAATTCTGGCCAGGTACCCTTTTACTACTTCCCCCATCCCCCAAAGTTGGCCCTCCTGAAGTCCAGCACTCTTGTGCCAGATTCCACTCCTTCCTTGCCCATATCCAATGTGGGCCATACTGAGTGGTGGTCACTCCCTGACAGCAGTTCCTCCACTGCAGGGTTTTATTTAACTCTAAAAATTGATTAGTGTTTTGCTCACAAGTAGTGCCAAAACATTGTGAAAATGCATAGCACGTGCCTCACTGTGTTTAACAAACGTACCACTTCTAGAAAACCTATATAAATACTTTCTGTACAGTTAGTATTGTCCCAAGAAAAAAACTGCTATTCAATTATTTAAAACCCTGCACTGTAAGTTATCTCACAAAGTCCCCATTTGCCAGCACAAGGTCAAGGGTATTCTCTAACCTGGTTGATTCACTGACCATTTGCAGCAGGAAGCTGTCCTGGAAGGCATCCAGCAGTACCTGCTCCCTTCTGCTCCTGGTTGTTGGGGTACTCCAGTCCACTCCTGGCATGTTGAAGTCCCCCACAACCACCACACTACCCTTCTGCAGGGTCCTCCTGATCTGTCCCGCTAGTTCCCTGTCTAACTCCTCCGTCTGAGATGGTGGCCTGTACACCACTCCCATTCTAAGAATCCTATTCTTGGAATCCTGGATTTGCATCCAAAGTGACTCCGTACTACTCTCTTCCCCTTCCTCCCTTATACACTTCAGTCCTTCCTGCCACACACCCTCCTTTCCCAATTACCCTGTACCTACAAAATAACCTGTACCCGGTACAGACAGGTCCCAGTCATTGTATTGGGTGGCCCATGTTTCTGTGATGGCTGCAATGTCCACCTCTCCCTCTGCCATGAGCACCTGTAACTCCACAGTTTTCCTCCCAAGGCTCCTAGCATTAAGGGTAACCACCTTCCACCCTTCCCCCCCATCCTGCCCTCCTTTACTAGCATCACAAATAGTACTTGCCATTTGTCCTTTGTCACTGTTATGGGGGGGTAAGCTCATATGGTTTCCCAACCTGTAGTCTCTGCATATCTCTTGCCCAATTGCCACCCCGCTCCTAGTTTAAATTCCCAACTTCCTCTGTGTACTCCTCCATCCTCTGTTTCAACACTTTCTTTCCCTCCTCACTCAAGTGTAGTCTGTCCTTGGCATAGAGACTACTGTCCTCCCAGGTCCCTCCCCACCCCCAACAGCCCATACCCTTTAGCACAACACCAGGTTCTTAGCCATCCGTTAAATTCCTCTATTCTCAGCTTTCTTGTTGTGCTTGCCTTGGGCACTGGAAGTATCTCTGAAAAGTTACTGGGCTTCCTGCCCCTCACATAATTGTGCTAGTTCCTCAAACTCCTCCGACTATATCTACTGTCTTGTCAGCCAGGTCGTTCGTCCCAAGATGTATAATTAAATGAGGCTTGTCCCTACCCCTTCTAGCGTAATTCAGAACAGATTGTCCCACCCTTTCCGCTGTCATTCCTGGCATGGCCTCCACCCAAATGTGACTATGCCTCTCCCCCTTGCTACCCCACCTGACTCCTCTTAGTATTGAGTCCCCCAGCACTTCTCTACACAGATGATGCAGTAATCTACTCCAGATACACTGACCCTGCCACCCTAGAACAATGTCTACAGCAGGACTTTAACAATGTGGAGGACTGGTTTGCCAATGCCAAGCTACTTGTTAACCATAAAAAAAACAAGACCATGCTTTTTGCCCCAGCCCATAGCCGCCATAAGACACCCACAATAGATATCCACTCTAAACAAAATATAGCCATTGAAATTGTCCATAGCTTCAAGTACCTGGGGCTCATGTTAGATGGCTCTCTCTCCTTCTCATCCCACGTAGACCACGCTGCCACATCAGCCAACAGGAAGATTGGTCTACTATGCAAACACCACAGCTGCCTCACTGATAGAGCCCTTCAGCTCGCCATCAACAGCTCGATTTTCTCTACCATTGACTATGGTCTTGCCATTTATAGTGCTACACCTGATAGCTCCCTCCAGCAGCTTTCCACTACACTTAGTAAAGCCTGCGGACTAGCCCTAGGAGCCCCGCATCTCACTCATACCTGTAATCTCTATCTGCAAATGGGATGGCTAAATTTAGCCAATAGGGCCTGCTACCAAATACTAGGCCAGGGACCCCTCAATTTCTTGAACCTAAACAGTGGTTCAGAAATCCTCCATGAGCTACAGCTCAGCTGATTCTGCAAGGTACTAGCCCGAAGTTTTGGATTTGGTACCAGTGGAAGCTGATTTCCAAGTGGCCCACACCAATCCGCCAGGTACCTAGGTGTGACCCTAGATCCTCAGCTTGATCTCACTGAGCATCTCCAGAACATCTGCAAAGCTTCAAACAGCAAGCTCGGTTTAGCCTACAGGGCAAAGGACTGCCTCACTCCGGCTGCTCGGCTCGCCATAGCCAGGGCGATTCTCCTACCCACACTCTGTTATGGGCTTGTTGCCTTTGCACCGGTCCCGAACGCCAGACTAACAAAATGGATACGGCTTACAACAACATATGTCGCTTGGCCCTCTCTGCACCACGCCTTACGCATCGATGTGACCTCTACGCCCGACTGGAGTGGCTCCCCCCTGAAAAACACTGAGCCTTTGTCCTCGTCAACTTTGTAGATAATATAGTCCGAACTGCATGCCCCTCTGCTCTTGCACTTCCCATCAAACACTGTACCCCAGCCTACCGCCTCAGATCTAGCTCGACTCAGGTTTGCACGGTCCCAAGGACCCGCTCCCTCACTGGTGACCGGGCCTTCTCCGTCTACGTTCTGAGACTATGGAACTCCCTCCCTGCCCTAGTCTGGGCCGCCCCCTCACACCCCAGCTTCAAAACTTCCCTATGGAAGTTCCTCAAAGCAGCCTCCACTTGTCTTTGTGCCTACTAGATGCAGGGGAGCCCTTCCCTCACCCTTGACACTTCTCCTACATGCTGAAATCAGCCTCTGCCACTCTCCACTATAGCACCTACCCCCTTACCCATTAGCTCCCTCCATAGTAGCACTTAGACGACCCCACATTATCTTGTCCTGCCCTCTGGGCATGTAACTGTAGGGGCAGTTCTCTTCCTTCAGCCGGAGCCTTGACTCCGTCGTGGTTGTCCTCCCCCTCTCTATACTAGCTAAGTACCCTGCTGGTGTGCTGGACTGTCTACACTCCCCTTTGTCTGTTACCTGACAATTCACCCTGTTAGTGCACTGTTTAAACTCCCCTTGTGGTTCCCTGATAATCTCCTGCCTCCCCATGCTCCCATGAAACCCTGTGGCTGAAATGTCTTCCTTACCGTATCATGCAAGATGCAATGTCTTCTCTACCATTTAATACAAGTTGTATTTGTATCTTGTTTCTATTTCTGACTCTGTATCATGTCTCCATATTGTACTCTGGCTCCACCTGTTACGTGGGCCCGTATGTTACCATGACAATGTAACATGTTTGCTATATCGTAATTTTTTTCTTCTGTATTGTAATCTCCTGGGTCGCACCTGAAAATAGGCACTTGTTGTCTAGTGTGCTTACCTGGTTAACAAAAACAAATAAATATCTCTGGTAGCAGCTACTATCCTATCTGGCACTTCACACACTCTGTTCTTTTATCATCACAATGTTCCCTCCTCAGTGGGCTCTCCTTTTCGTCTCTCTCTCTCTCCCTTCTTAAAAACTAGATAAGCCTGCCATCCACTCTCACCTCTAACCACTTGTGCTTCTAGCTCCAGTCTACCTACAGGGGTTAAACGCAGATGCTCTCCCACCATCTGTAAACACACCTCTCGAACAGCAGCTGATTGGCTGGCCCTGTCTTCACTGCCTTGCTTTGCTCTCCGGGCATTGTGCCCATTGACTTTGCATTAGTTTTCCCGCAAAATTTCACCTCCCCCCCCCCCCACCGTTCTACCTTACTTAAATAGACCTCTAACCCTGCCCTCCCTCTTACATACCCCGCCTCCCACTGCCTATTGGCCAACACTTGTAGGTTCCCTCTGCTCTGCCCATGCCTCCCATCCTTCTCTCATCCCATGTAGTGCTTACTGATTGAGGTGCTCTCTTTCTCAATCTCTCTTTCTATCTGCCTCCTGCTAGCCAAGTTACTCCCTCCTATTCAACTCGCTTCCCCACCCCTACTGTGCTAGTACGCAAGCCATGCAGGTTCTCTCTGCCTTTCTCTTGCCTCTCCTCCTCCTCCTCCTCCTTGCCCTGCCCCTCTTCTTCTCTCTCCCTGGTCCTAGCCACCCCAACCCCCCTGCCCCCACCACCCTGGTTTCCACTGCTACTCCAAGGGAACCCTCCACTCCACTCGAGACTTGTGCTTGGTCCACCGTTTGGATATTCCTGGTTACTTATCCTGACCACTACTCTATCAAGTGTGGCCACCTCTAAACTGTACCACCTTGCAGTCCATATGGGATACCGCCTGAACCTTGCAACCTCTACTCCGGGAAACAACAATCAAACTATCTCTCAAAGAGCTGCGACTCTGCTCCTTAAAACTCCTACTCCTTCTCCTTCTCATCTCAGGCAGCCGGCCCATCTCAATCATGACCCTAGAAGCTCAGGCCACACACAAACTCCAGGTGCCACTTATCCTTGCAACAGGTAATATCTGCAGCCTACTACCAAAGCTGGATGCACCCAAGCCTTCATATGCCAACACAACCTGACATCCTTGCAGTGGTGGAAAACCTAACTCGACGCCTAAAAGTTCCTGACTCAGCAGTAACAATACAGGGCTACAATGTCCAAAGGCTGGACCGGATATCCAAAAAAGGCGGTGGTTGTGCAATCTATATCAAAGACTCCCTGTCATGGCACCCTGTAGCAACTCCATCACTTTCTGCCTCGGCCCAGATTTTGCCAATAAAAATCATCCTTGGTCCCAACCATAAAGCCCTAACTATTGTCTCTGTATACATCCCGCCCAGGGACCCTACACATGGCTTCAACGACATCCTAAACTTTATCAACTCTCATCCTCCTGAAGCTGAACTTATTCTGCTAGGGGATTTCAACATAAACTGGTTAGCATCGGGTGCCAGTGCCTATAAAGACTCCATCTCAGCTGCTAACATCACATAAATGGTAAACTCCCCTACTAGGATTAACTACAAGACTGGCACCAGTACCCTCCTGGATTGGATCTTCACCACTCACCCCACAAGGATTTCTCCCTTACGACCGTTCTCTCAGACTCTCTCAGTGACCACTCCCCAGTCATATGTGCATGGTCTAACAAATTCCTGAAGCCCCCTCCCAAAATTACAGCTAGCAGAGTCCTTCCTTGTGGAAAACTTCCACATCTCAAACAACACCTGCTTCTACAAGACTGGCTACCAATCTACGAAGCAACAGATGTTAACTTGGCTCTTGATCACTTCATCTCAATTTTCAACAAAGCCTGCGACTCTTTGCCCCTGCTAAAAGGCACAAAACAAAACCTCTCTCGAACCCATGGCTCACCGCGGCTCTTCTCTCACAGCTGAAACTAAGGGACCACCTCTGGGCAGTTGCCAGGGCCACTGGCAAACAACTGGACATCCAAAATTACAAACAAGCATGAAATGCCTGCACAAACGCCATCCGGCTCACAAAATCCACCTATTACAAGGATGTTCTCACCAATACATGGGGAAATGGTCATGCTTTCTGGGACAATATCAAGGATGTCACCGGGAAGCAGTCAAATACCTCTCCGTCCATGTTAATGGTTGATGGATCCTCAACCCTCGACCCCAAGGTGATCGCAAACATCTTTAACATGGCTTTTTCAGACCTTAGTGCTATCCTACCCCATGACTTTTTCGAAAACAGGGCCTACTCCCAAAATACCTCAGCCCCACAGTCTAACCATCCCCTCTTCTACTTAAGAGAGGTAAGGCTGAATGAAGCTTGCTGCTATATTACTGCAGCTATCTCTAAATCTAGATCTAGTAGCAACACCCTGGACCTTAAGCTTCTGTTGCTCACTCTCGATGAGGTAATTCATCCATTAACAAAAATCCTAAACCTCTCTCTCAGCTGTGGAAAATTCCCAGACTTATGGAAAACAGCCACCGTGACACCTGTGAATAAAAGTGGTGATAAGACAAATCACTCACATCTCCATACTGCCTCCACTCTCTAAGGCACTAGAGCGCATCATGGCTGATCAACTTACCGACCACTTGGATAAATATAATATACCTTATCCACAACAACACGGTTTCCGGAAAGGTCACAGCACCACCACAGCCCTTCTTGAGTTCACTGGAGCTTTGCACAAATCCCTTGACAACGGCCTTCTCACAGGGGCCATTTTCATCAACCTCTCCAAGGCCTTCGATACAGTACACCATGGACTACTAATTGACCAACTACTGAATGCCGGGCTATCACCTGACTCTTCTCTCTGGTTTAAAAGCTACTTAGAAAACTGGTCGCAGAGAGTAAAAACTGCTGACGCTCTTTCTGACAGCCTGCCTGTTCACTCGGGTGTCCCACAGGGATCCATACTGGGCCCCCTCCTTTTTAGCCTTTTCTTAAACTCCCTCCCTTACCACTGCTCTGAGCAGATCATACTATATGCCGATGATGCTGTTGTATTCTCCACTCACAAAGATCCTGCAACTCTTCAACACAACCTTCAACTTGGTTTCAGTTCTGTAGAGACATGGTTTCTTAATCATAAACTGGTCCTCAATGACAAGAAAACCAAATCTATGCTTTTCTGCAGCTCTTATAACCCACACAAGCTACACCACTTGGCTATCTCCACCACCCAGGGGAACACTCTAGATCAGGTGGGGTCCTTCAAATACTTAGGGATACAGCTTGACCCTAATCTCTCCTATGGACGTCATGTAGATAATGTAGCTAGAGCTGCTAATACATGGCTTGGTCCCCTCTACAAACAAAGACAACACCTCACTCCATAAGCTTTGAAGGTTGCAGTCCTGAGCTCTGTGATCTCCGTAATAGACTATGGTCTCATCATTTATGGCTCGGCCACAACCACAACCCTAGACGCCTCAACTGCCTTAAATAAGGCATGTTGCTCATCACTGGTGCTCACTGTCTCACCCACATGTGACCTGTACACCAGACCAGCTGACTCCAACTATCAAACCATAAAGTTTCTCACCTGCTCCATGGCGAAAAAAATCTACCTTGACTTGCACATTCTGGGGTCTCAACTCTGTTACAACACCGAACCAACAAACGGTGCCTTCGGAGATCCATGCTACAGCTACTGAAAGTCCCCCACTGTCACACTTCAAAGGGACAACACTCTTTTGCTTATCGAGTGCCACTCTGGTTCAATGGCCTCAGCCCCACCATCTCCTCTGCCCCGACAACTGGTATGTTTAAAACTAGGCTCTGGGACTATCTCACCAACAGCTCCTTTGACTGCCCAACTTAACCTTGTTTCTCCACTTCCCTGCCTGCTCTAGTGGTCCCCCCTCCCCTTCTCACTGGATTCTACCCTCACACCTTGGTATACCCAATGCTGCACTTTTCACCCTCTCCCCATCCTACCTACATTCCTTCTACCCTCTTCCCTCTCCCTATGATTCTGGCACTTCTTATCTCTTGTCTGTTTTCTCTGACAAATGCCGCTGGCTGCCTTGCTTACAATGTTACTCTTGAATTGTATTAATCTGTAATCCATTTGCAATGTCCACATTGTTGTAATGTCTGTCTTGATGTTCCCCATAATTTGTATTTCTCTGATGTGGAACCTTTGTAAAAGAGCCTTGGCTCAAAGGTATTTGTAATCCTAGACTTGATAAATAAAAATAAATAAATAAATAAATAAAAGACCAAGTCTGTCTACTAGAAAAAAAAGCAGCCCTGGGCCTACTGCCTCCCGCAACCAGTTCCCTCATACATCAGGCTGAACCCGCTACGACTACAAGGGCATCTAGCAAACTCTCCATCAAGGTTCTCTTCCGGTGCACTTTTCAAGGGCCGCGTTCCTTTGAATACCATGCTCCACTCTGGCTAAGCTCGCTTCCACCTGAGTTAGTCTCCATTAGTAAAACTGGCCCTTTCAAATCTGCCCTCAAATCTCACCAGTCCAGCCAAGTGAAATGCTCCTGCTACCCCTGACCACCTCCTCCTGTAACTGATACTGCTCTTTGCTCCGGCCCAACTAGCTTCTTAATCACCCAGTTCCTATTCCCAACCCCCCACCCCACTTCTGCCCCTCCCTTCTTTTTTCTCGGGTCCACAGCCCACCCACCCTACAAAGTCCCTACCTTCTGTCCTTTCCCCTCTTCCTCCTCTACCCACCACCAGACAAGGCTACCCCGAGCCTGAGGTTACTGCTAACCCTCACCTCTACCCCCTCCTATCCCCTCCTCTCTCCCTAGCCTGGTCTACTCACCCCACCTGCTCTCTCTATTCCTCTAAACCTGTGATTAACTCTAACATAGCTCAGTAACTGTAAAACTTGTCAATCCCATGTTAATCCCACCTCAACTGTTTCCCTGTTACCGACCTGTAATTGTTTGTGGTTTACATCTGTACACGCCTGTGATTTACTTGTAAAGTATGTGAATTTTTTGTTTCCTTCGTTCCTGACATGGAACCTTTGTAAATGAGCTTGCAGCTCAAAGGTTGTAATCCGAGAATTCAATAAATTAATAAAATAAAACATAAGGGTTCATCCTCAAACTCCTGGAAAGAGTTTGCTTGAAAGATGGTAGTACGCTATTTTAAAACACCCCAAATTACGGCTAAGGTTTAACATTAGCAGCGGGAAAGATTGCTGAAGGAAGTGTGGGCAACATAATGCCCACCATACCCATATTTTATGGCTTTGTCCACAACTACGCGTAAGCCCCCCATAAAAGAGGAACTTATGCTCCCACATTTTAGGCATCCCTTTCTCCCTCCTACCCAGCTAGGGAAATGGGTTTAGTGCTCTGGGGGATGTTGCTCTGGACGTCTCAATGTGGCAGCAGAGAGTAGGTTCAGAGGGTATATAAGGGGACTGACAGGAAGTATCTGGGTCTTTCCAGCCCAGGCATTAGGCCTGGGGCTGGAGAACTGGAAGCATAATTTAGGAGCAGAAAAAGTGGGCAAGTGAGGGAGCTTGGCAGTCCAGGACGGCCAGTGGGGACCCCCCCCCCAAAAGTGCACAGTCGGGATGGCTTTTCATTGCGCCGTGGTCTATGAGGAGTGGCGGTATGGAGCTCCATGGGGGAACAAGTAGCTAGGTCCTGTGTTGCTGGGGACTAGGGCAGTAGGAGGCTTTAGCAAGCCCAGAGTGTAGGAGCCCTTAGGAAGCCCATGTGTGTAGTACCCCCAGTCACCAGGGCTGGGATGGCAGTGGCAGGGCCCTCCCAGGACGGGAACTAGTGGCAGTGGTTCCTCTCATACCCAGTGTGGCGGGTGGCCTGAGGGAGGTGTTGAGGAGGCTTTCACACAAATCAGGGGCCTGTTTGAGGGGACAGGTCCTGAGGTGCCAGTACATTGAGGTCCAGGCGGTCACAGGCCGAAAATGGCATATCTTGAAGGGTGTCCCCCGAACTGGTGCTTAACTCAGGCCCAGGAGGTGAAACAGGGACATGGGCCTGGCAGGGACCCCCAAGGAAGTAAGACCAGTGGAACCCCCGGAGTGAGTTTTGGCCCATGTTGTAGTAAGGAAGGTACTGAGGCAGAGCTGAGAGGCAGTGGCAGGTGTTGCCTTAGCACCAGGAATAGTGCCAGCTGCTGAAGATGGGTCAGAGCCTGGATCATCAGGAGAATTCCTGGATGCCCCCGTGGCTTGGGCCAGTGCCCAGGGGTCCAGGTGGGGAAGGTCGCTCGCTTTCCATGCCAGAGTAAAAGGGGGGGGGACAACCAGTTCCAGTTTAAATAAAGTGATCCGAGGAAAGAAAATAGAAGGTTGGCTCACCAGATCCAGAAAAGCCAGGAGATTGCAGAGATCTGAGTTCAAGCAAGTCTCGGGTAGAGCACCTGAAAGGGATAGTGGGCAGAAGAGAATCCTTGCATGTGTCTTCTTGAATCCATTGGTTTCTGCTGCCTTATTTTGTCCAGCCAGTATTGTAAAACGTTAAAACCCCAAGGAGCTGCTTCATCTATTTTTTAATGAAGTGTGTGACCCGTATCACTAGAATCATTTGCAGTACAGGTGCAAAATAAATGCCAGTTTGGTGAGGAAATAGTGCTTTGTACATTATTTGACTGTGTGGGAAAGGCAAATTATATGAAATCCTTCTTTTCCCCCTGTATTTGCAGTCGAATTAATTTTCCCATGAGTCGCATTCCAATGGCAATATCCATCCAGCTTGGTTGAGGTCACAAGTGCTTCTGAGACAGCCAGAGGTGCAGAGGGAGGTCCTGATCTGGTGGATGGCTTCAGGGAGGAGAAGAGAGAGAGAGAGAGAGAGAGAGAGAAGGTAAAGTGCACAGCAGTGAAGACGCCAAGCAGGTAGGGGACCATCTGTTTCCCAGTTTTTCTGAGGTGCAAGGGTCTCAAATGTTAGTGCTTAGGAGGGCTTCCCCTTTTCTGCCTGGACCAGCTGTGATTGGAAAAGTATGCCCCTAGATGGGGTAGGAAGGGGAGGAGGGTTACATACGTCAATTCTGAACAGCTATAAATATGGATCTCCAAGTGCTGTTTCGGTGCTTTCCAGTACTGATGCCTAGAATAGCTTTGTTCCTAGACTACCCACCTAAGACTCTCAGGATGCATCAAAAATATTTATGAAACATAGCTTTAACAACAGCTAAAAGCGCTGTAATGAAAAAGTGGCTTCAGCCTGAACCCGCCCAAAATAGACCAAGGGAAAGACTTAATGATAATGGTTTACCAAATGGAAAACAATAACCTACAAGGGATTTTGTTTCCCCTTGACAAAGCACAGTACTGTTGATGTCAACGACAGTTCTTGGACTTCACATTGGCAGAAGCAGAGATAAGTCATCTTATCAAAAGTGGTACTTAGAAAACAACAATGTAAAGAACTAATAAACAGATTAATCAACTAAATGTATAATCTGTATAACAACAGTACTGTAAAGCCAACTAGATACCACTCCGTAAGGTGGGAATATAATGTATAGACCAATGCCATTGTTAATGTGATGACATGTCTAGAATTGTGACTATTCAGACAGTGTATCAACCTTTTTAACCTGTACTGTACCATACATATTCACTTGCCAAATAAAATTGAATTAAAAAAAGAGCAGAGACTGCTTCCAAAT
Source organism: Neoceratodus forsteri (assembly GCA_016271365.2). Lineage (NCBI taxonomy): Eukaryota > Metazoa > Chordata > Ceratodontiformes > Ceratodontidae > Neoceratodus > Neoceratodus forsteri. Next base: position 430,914,622 of record CM028138.1, read on the forward strand.
GCACCTTCACTGTTGAAGGCCTCAAACCTAAGGGCTATAGATGTACCAGGTAATACAAGACTGTGGGCAGCCCTGCCTTCATAGGGATTATCTTTCTCGGGGCACATCAGAATGAATATTTCTTCCATGTTGAGATATCTTTTTCTTGTTGCTGGTTTTTCAGAAACCTTAAACACTCTCATCACCTGTTCTAATAGATTCAAGTTAGAAAATTCTGGCTTCTAAAGAACCATGCCATGCCCTCAAGTGTAATGTTCTGAGGTCTGGGAATGTTAACCTGCCCTGGGACAGGGTCAGAAAGTTGTGCCTCAGTGGCAAGTTGACTGGGGTTCTGCTGGTCTGGGTCAGGAGCATGGAGTACCAAACTTGTCTGGCCCAATCTGGTGCTATGAGGATCACTGTTGCTGGCTCCCTCTTGAGTTTTATGAGCACCCTCTGTTTGAGTGGAAATGGTGGGAAGGGATACAGGAGCCTCCCTGTCCAGTCCAGAACCAGGGCATCCTCTGTGACTGTTCCCACTGTTGGGGGCCTGCAGTTAAATTGTGGGATCTGGTCATTCTCCCAAAAAGCAAACAGGACTATTTCTGAAGTACCTCACCTTCTAAACACTGATGCCAGTACTTGCCAGTTCAGTGTCCACTCATGGTTTCCCTAGCTGATTCTGCTTAGTCAGTCTGCCAGGACATTGTCCTTTCCTGGTATCTGTAATGAGGATAGATTTACATCCAGGGAATAGGCTAAAGTCCAGATCTTCATGGCCTCTGTGCATAAACTTGAGAATCTTGTTCCTTTCTGCTTGTTTATAGAATGCATTGTTGTGGTAACATAGAAACATAGAAAGTGTTGGCAGTTAAGAACCGGTAGGCCCATCCAGTCTGTCCGTAAACCCTACAGTAGTATGCAGCTACTGACACTACCCAGTCAATGGCCCCTTCCCTCTCCTCTCTGCCTCTAAGGTTCCCTTAAGCCTGTCCCAGGCATGTTTAAACCCCTCCACTGTCCTCGCCCCCACCACCCCCTGTGGCAGGCTATTCCATGCATCAACCACCCTCTCTGTGAAGAAGAACTTCCTCATATTTCCCCCTCAACTTGCCCCTTCCAATTTCATATCATACCCCCTTGTTCTCATACTCTTCCTAAACTGAAAGATGTCTCCTCCCTGCACCTTGTTAATACCCCTGATGTACTTGAATGTCTCTATCATGTCACCCTGGTCTCTCCTCCAGTGAGTACATATTGAGGTCCTTGAGGCTCTCCTCACAAGTTTTCTGGTTTAAGCTCTGCACCATCTTTGTTGTCCTTCTCTGAACTGTCTCCACCCTGTTGATGTCCTTATGAAGGTATGGCTTCCAGATCTGCACATAGGAATCCAGGTGAGGCCTTACCAGTGTTATGTACAATGGCATCACCACCTCCTGCCTTCTGCTTGTGATGCCTCTGCCTATGCACCCCAACATGCCACTGGCCTTCCCTGCCACCTTTGTACACTGTTTGGACACCTTTAGGTCATCCAAAAATGATAACCCCCAAGTCCTTTCCCTCTTTGGTGATAGCCAACAACTCCCCAACCCCCATCTTGTAGCACTCCCCATGGTTCCCTCTTTCCAGGTGCATTATTTTGCACTTCTTTGAACTGAACCTTAGTTACCACTCCTCAGACCATTTTTCAAGCTTCCCCAGGGCCCTCCTCATTTTCTGCACCCTGTTGGATGTATCCACCCTGTTGCAGATCTTGGTGTCATCTGCAAACAGGCAGACCTTTCCCTCCAGCCCTTTTGCAATGTCACTAATGAAGACATTGAATAAGACTGGCCCCAGGACCGATCCCTGAGGTACCCCACTGGTCACGCCCCTCTCCCCACATTGGATTCTGTTTACCACCACCCTCTGCCTCATGTCTGTTAGCCAGTTTCTAATCCAGTTTACCACTGTTTGCCCCATGCCCAGACTACCCATTTGTTAACCAGTCTTCTATGTGGGATGGTGTTGAAGGCCTTACTGAAGTCGAGGTAGGTGAAGTCAGCTGCCCCACCCTGATTTACTTCCTTTGTCACCCAGTCAAAAACATGTATCAGATTCGTTTGATACGACCTTCCTACTGTGAATCCATGCTATCATGAATCCTGGGCATCGATGGATTCGAAGTATGCCACTTTTCTTTCTTTAAGCAGTGTCTCCATGATCTTACCTACTACTGAGGTGATTCTGACTGGTCTATAGTTCCCTACCTCCTCCCTACTTCCACATTTGTTAAGAGGGACTACATGTGCCCTCTTTCAGTTGTCTGGAATCACCCCTGTGTTGAGTGACTCGGTGAACATGGCCACCAGAGGTGCTGCTAGCTCCCTTCTCAGTTCCCTTAATATCCTCGGGTGCATGCCATCTAGCCCCATTGCCATGTCCACCTTCAGTTTTGTGAGCTCCTCCAGTACTCTCTCTCCTCCATCAATGGACCTGTGCTTACCTCCCTATTCCTTCGTGTCTATTCCCCAGCTGTGGTCCCTGACCCTCCCCCTCCTCAGCGAATACTTAACAGAAGTATTTGCCTTCTCCAGGTCTACCTTCTTACACTCCCCTGTATCCCCTCTGAGCCGTACAACCCCTCCCCCAATTTTCCTTCTTTCGTTGATGTACCTAAAGAAAGTCTTGTCCCCTTTCCTTGTTGTCTGTGCTAATCTTTCTTCAGTCTGCGCTTTTGCACTCCTAACAGCCTTCCCCACCTCCTTTAGATTCTTTAGGTACACCTTCCTGTCTTCCCCCCTTTGAATCTCTTTATATTTCTTGAAACTCTTCCTTTTGGCCCTTACTTTGTCTGCCATCTCCATTCGAGAACCATAGTGGCCTCCTCCTTTTCTTGCATTACTTACCATCTCAAGTGCATTGGTTGGTTATCTCCTCTATGGCTCCCTTCAGTTGTTCCCACTGCACCTCAACCCCCCTCCCCATCTCCCTCCTTGCCAGTGCCTCTTTGATATCCCTCCCCATTTTATCAAAATCCACCCCCCTAAAATCCAAGACTCTTGCTTTTGGGTGACTTGACTGTGTCACTGTCCCCATGTTAAACCACACTTTGTGGTGGTTACTAGATCCCAGCTGACCTTTCATTCAGGTGTCTCTGATTCTGTCCCCATTGGTCAGTACTAGGTCCAGAATCACCCTGTCCCTGGTGGGATCGCTCACCAGCTGTCTGAGGCCTGCCCTCTGTAGGGAATCCAGGATATCCCAGCTCCTGAATGAGGCAGCTGCTAGGGTTGTCCAATCAACATCTAGGATACTGAAATCCCCCAGCAATACTACTACCTTCCTTTTTGTAGACATTTCCTGAATCTGGTCTATTAGGTCCCTATCCATCTCCTCCCCCTGCGCTGGAGGTCTGCAGATCACCCCCGTGCAGATTGCTGTGCCTTTGCTTGGCTCAAAGGTGACTCACAGTGCCTCGGGCTCCTCCTGTTCACCCTGCACCTCTGTTGCTTTGATACCTTCTCTAATGTACAGGGCCACCCCTCCTCTTTCTGCTCCCCCTATCCCTCCTGAATAGAGCATAACCTGGAACATCTGTGTCCCAGTCATGACTGATGATGAACCAGGTCTCTGTTATTGCCACTATGTCCAGGTCTGCTTCTACCATCAAGGTCTCCAGGTCTGGGATTTTATTACCCAGGCTTTGGGCATTCATAACCATGGCCTTCCATGGTTTGCTGTCTGTCCCCCCCCACCGTGCTTGCCCTCCTGTTTCCCATCCCTACCCCCTTTTCCCTTTTTCTGCTCCCTACCTGCTGCTGCTGCCTTTCCCTTAGTAACTGGTACTGGAGTCCCTTTTTATGTCATATCTTCATGTTCCTTGTTTCTGGCTATGATCCTATTTGTAACTTCTTTGCTGGCTGCCTTAGGCTGTGGGGGTGGGCAGTGTGATTGACCCTGCTATGAATCTCCACCTCCCTTGGCTACCATAGTTTAAATGCTTGCCAATGAAGCATTGAAACTGTTCACTAAGGACCCTGGTGTCCATGCTGGAAAGATGCCGGCCATCCTCCCCATACAGGCCTGCATCCCCCCAGGTGGGCTCCAGTCCCCAACGTAGCCAAATCCTTGCTCTCTGCACCAACTCTTCAGTCAAGTACTGAAGTTCCTGTTGCGGAGATCCCTAGCCTCCCCCTTGCCATGGACAGGCAGCACCTCCGAGAAGGTCACGGAATTTGTCATCTGCCCCAGTCCCCTTCCCAGTTCCCTAAACTCACTCTGCACCCTTGCTAACTCTGCCTTGTTCCCAAATAGGTAATTTGTTGCCAGATGGACAATGACATCGAGCTTCCCCCTCCTTGCCATTGCCCTAGCGATCCCCTGGATCTGCTCTCCATCTGTCTCTGAGCTGTGCTTCCTTGTAAGCACTTTACCTCCCTTCCTTCACCTCCACTTGCTGCTCCTAGCTCTACCCCCCCAGACAATGGAGTCCCCCACCAGAAGTATCTTCCTCTTTCTTTGGGGTATTCCCTCACCCGCTCTTGGGGTTCCATTCCAGAGACCCCGCTCATCCTCCCTTGGTGCCACCTCAGCTGACCCTGTGGGGCCTTCCCATTTCTCAAGTACAGCGTAGAAATTGCTTAGTAGCACTGGCTGGGGGATGTGCCTCTGCCTCACCACCCTAACCCTGCTTGAGGTCACGAGGTCAATCACCTCCTGCTGGGCAGCCTTGGAGGTAGTGGGTGTGGATATATTGGCCTCTGGGTGAGGTTGAGGCCTCCTGAATCCAAGCCAACTCGTCCCAGAGACTGGCAACCTCCTCCCTCAGCCCAGAGAAGTGCCTGCAGATGTGGCAGCACCGCAGTCTCCAGAAGGCTTTCCTAAATACTGCTGCTCCACAATCACTGCACTGTACCACTCCCAGCATTTTCCCCCTTTGTCTTTGGCTGTTTCTACCCTCCTGGCACTTCTGAGGCTAAGACTTTTAGTGATACCTGACTTTATTAAGACCAACCCTTACTTCTAGCAGTCCCTTCTTAATTGTGACACACCCTTTAACTCTTTGGTTGTTCGCTGCCTTTCCCTCTACTATAGTTTGTCTGGCTGCTACACCCCTTTCCTGTCTGTCCAGATCTGAACAGACTGACCCTGTATCTGGGAGTAAAAGCTTCCATTGCCAGGAACTCTGCCCTGAGCTCCAAGAGGTTGATGCACTCCTGAGTCTTCTGTGTGCTCCAGGTGCCACTCATGGTGAGATCCTTTAGGCAGGCACCCCACCCTAGGAGTGAGATGCCTGTTGTGAAGATGCTTGTGGGTGAATGCTAAGGGAAGGGACTCCCTCTCTAAGGTGGCCCTCTTCCTTCCACCACCCTAGTGCCTTTACCAAAGTTCTGTGACTGGCACTAGTTTGGACAGTGGATCCCTCCTTTGGGACCAGTGGTCCCTTAAGTGATACTGATTATCCCTCATCTGAAACCTTGCTCCTTGTACCACTGTAATGGAGGAGACCACATGTCCTAGAAGTTGCAGAAAATTTCTTGCAGGCCTTGGGTGGCCCACTGCGAAGGTTTCTGCAGTGGTAATCAGACTTGATACTCTTGCCTGTGGAAGAAAAGCTTTCCTTTGCAGGGTATCCAACTCTGCACCTATGAAGATCAACACTTGAACTGGTTATGTTTGTGAATTCTGAAGGTTTATGAGGAAGACTAAACATTCTAAGGCACTTTTTACCTTCTGTATGGAGCCCCTTGCCTCCTGTTCTGTTTTTCCTTAGACAAGCCAGTCATCCAGGTAGGGGAAAACCACCACACCTTGCATTCTCAAATGCACTGCCATCACAGCTATGCACTTTGTGAAAACCCCGTGGTGCTGAGGTGAGACTAAAGGGACGGGTTGTGAACTGGTACTGGTAGTTTCCTAGTTTGAATCTGAGGCATTTTCTGTGGGTATGTCTGACTGGTATATGAAAGTAGGCATCTTTCAAATCCAGTGACCCTAATAAGTCTCTTGACTGAAGGCATGGTATCACAGTGCCCAGTGTAACCATCTTGAACCTTTCTTTTTGATGTTTGTTCAGATATCTTAGGTCTAAAATGGGCCACCACTTCCCATTTTTCTTGTGGGTTCGGAAGTATCTGGAAAATAGGCCTTTGAGTAATTCTGAGACAGGACTTTCCCTACTGCTCTTCCTTGCAGCAGTTTCCTTACCTCTAACTCCAACAGGATTTTTTTTCTGTTGGAATGTGAGATGGGAACAACTTGGGCTTCTACAATTTTTGAAATTTTCTAAACTTCCCCACCCCCCAAATGTCACAGCACTGAGCCCCCACCCCAGTCTGGACACTGCCCTCCACCCAGTCACAGTATTGACCCCACATCCATCAGTCACAGCACTGACCCCCCCAACAGTTACAGTACTGCCCCACACTCAACAGTGACAGCACTGTCCCCCTACAACAATTACAGCACTGACTCCTCACCCCTGACAGTCATAGCACTGATGCCCCCAACAGTCACAGCACAGCTCGCACACCCCAGACACAGTACTGGTTCCCAACCCAACAGTCACAGAACTGACCCCCACTCCTCCAGCAGTCACAGCACTGACCCCAACCCCCAGCACTGATCCCCATCCAAAAGTCACAGCACTGACCCATAACCCAATGGTCACAGCATTGACCCCTCCCACCCCAGCAGTCACAACACTGACACCCAACCCAGTCTGGACACTGCTCTCACCCAAAAGTCACAGCACTGATCCACACCCAGCAGTCACACCACTGGCCCCCCATACCCAACAGTCCCAGCACTAACTTCTCACCCCAACAGTTACAGCACTGCCCCCAACCCCAGTATGGATACTGCTTCCCAATCCCAGTCTGGACACTCCCCCCAAAACCCCCTCTAGACAGTGCCATCAACCAAGAGTCACAGCACTGACCCTCATCCTCGACAGTCACAGCACTGACCCCCACTCAACAGTCACACCACTAGCCCCCAAACCCAACAGTCCCAGCACTGACTTCTCTCCTCAACAGTTACAGCACTGCCCCCAGTCCCAGTCAGGATACTGCCACTCAACCCAGTCTGGACACTGCCCTCACCCAAGAGTCACAGATCTAACCCCCCACCCAAGAGTCACAGCACTGACCCCAACCCATCAGTCAGAGCACGACTCCTCAACCCAACAGTCACAGCACTGACCCTTCCCCAACTGTCAAAGCACAGATCCCCCACCCAACAGTCACAGCACTGACCCCACCACCCCAATGGTCACAGCACTGACCCCATCACCCAACAGTCACAGCACTGACCCCCACAACTGTCACAGCACTGACTGCCACCCCAACAGTAACAGCACTGACTTACCCACCCCCAACAGTCACAGCACTGAACCCCCATCCCAGTCTGGACACTGCCCCCCAACCCAGTCACAGCACTGACCACAACCCCTAACAGTCACAGCACTGACCCTCCCAACAGTCACAATACAGATCCCCCCCCCAGACACAGCACTGACTCCCAACCCAACAGTCACAGTACTGACCCACCTCCAAAAGACACATCACTGACCCCCATCCCCAACAGTCACAGAACTGAACCCTCACCCCAGTCTGGACACTGCCCCCCACCCAGTCACAGCACTGACCCCAACCCCAAAAGTCACAGCTCTGCCTCCACACCCAACAGTGACAGAACTACCCCCTCCCAACAATCACAACACTGCCCCCAACAGTCACAGCACTGACCCACCCCTACAGTCAGAGCACTGACCCCCAACCCCTGACAGTTGCAACACTGACCCCTCACCCCAACAGTCACAGCACTGACCCCCACCCCAGTTACAGCACTAACTCCCAATCCCAACAGTCACAGCATTTCCTAACCCCCGAGAGTCACAACACTGACTTCCCAACCCCCAAGAGTCGCAGAACTGAGCCCCCACCCCAGTCGGGACACTGCCTCACACCCAGTCAAAGCACTGACCCCATCCCCAACAGTCACAGCACTGCTCCCCAATCCCAAACATCACAACACGGATCCTCTGCCCACAGGCTCACCACTGGCTCCCAACACAACAGTCACAGCACTGACCCCCCACCCCAAAAAGTCACAGCACTGACCATCAACCCCTGACAGTCACATCACTGCCCCTCACCCAGATAGTCCGGCACTGTCCCCACCCCAACAGTCACTGCAGATCCACACCCATGACAGTTACAGTACTAATCCCCAATCTCAACAGTCACAGTACTCCCCAACCCCCCCGACAGTCACAGCATTGACCCTCAACCCAGTCTGAACACTGTTCCAGCAGTCACAGCACTGACCCCCACCCAACGGTCACAGTGCTGACCTCTCTGCCCCCAACAGTCACAGCACTGAGATCTAAGTCACAGCACTGAGCCTGCACTTCCAACAGTCACTGCACTACCCTGCACCCCCGACAGTCACATCACTAACCTCCCTCTGGACACTGTCACCCACCCAACAGTCACAACACTAACTCCCCCCCAACCATCAGTCACAGTACTAACCTTCCACCCCCTAAAGTCACAGCAATACCCCCACCCAACAGTCATAGAACTGCACCCCCCTGTCTGGAAATAGCTCCCGACTCCCAAAAATCACACTAATGACCCCCCGCCCAACAGTCACAGCTCTGCACCCCATCCCAGTCTGAACATAGCCCCCCACTCCCAACAGTACATACATACAAACATACATAGTTGCCAGCAGATTAGGCCAAATGGTCTATCATGTCTGCCCGAACACAGCTCACTGGTAAGGTACAGTAGCTGCTCTACCTCTCTTCTTTAACCCATCTCTCCCCACTCCACCCCTGCTTGCCCCTGCTGTTCTCCTTAACTCCAGCCTTTACCAAGCCCCTGTGTCTGTCCCAGCCTCTCTTGAATCCATCTATGGTATCCAGTTTCATCAGCTCATCAGGTAGTGCATTCCAAGGTGCCACCACCCTCTCTGTGAAGTAATGACCTCACACCTCCCCTCTGTAATGTCCCCTACCAGTTGTAGACTATGGCCTCTCATGGCCCCCTCCTCCTTCAGTTTGATCAGCCCCACCGTTTTCACTCTGTTGACTCCCTTCAGACATTTGAAGGCCTCTATCATGTTCCCCCTATCTTCCAGAGAGTATATGTTCAGCTCTCTCAGTCTTTCTTCATATGTCATTTCCCATAATCCACTGATCATCTTTGTCACCCTTCATTGGACTCTCCAGCAGTGCGATGTCCTTTTATAGGCAGGAACGCCAGAACTGTACACAATGCTCCATGTACAGCCTCACCAATGAGTTGTACAGGGGAAGAATAACTTCCCTGCTCCTGGATGTTGTCCCCATAGCTATACACATGAGCATTTTATTTGTCTTAGCTGCTGCAATCCTACACTGCTCAGAGTTGTTCCATTTGGCATCAGTCATCACCTCCAGATCCTTCTCCATCATGGAGACTGCCAACTGAACTCTCCACAACTGGTAGCTACACCCCGGGTTTCCAATACTCAGATGCAATGTTACGTGCAGTACAGCTTTAAGAAATGTACTTCCTGTGAGCCTGTGAGTCTTTCTGTGTCTGTGTTTGAGATTGGCATTCCCCCTATGTCTGAGCTGAATGGAAGTAAACAGAGAAGGCCTAAATTTCTGTGGTGCATGTTTTTTCTTATTACCAAGACCCTGATGTATTTAAGGTGCTTATTTTCAGCCACCAAATACAACAAACTGGTGACAAGGATGGTGGAAATTTCCATAGCTCCAGCTTACTGAATTACACCATTTTGTGACTTTCTACATTGGAGACAAGTAAGCAATTTGGAACTGCACAATATCATGGAAACTTCAGCCAGCTTTGAAATTTTTACAGGAATAGACTAGGATACATGGTCCAGATGGTTTGATCAGTGGTTATTACTTAATCCTGCCATAAAATCTGCAAATGTTGAGCGACAGGATATACTTATTCAAGCTACTTTTTGTACTTTCTTGGGAAGTGAAACCGTCAAACTTTTATGCAGTCTGTGTGCACCGGACCAGCCAGAGGAATTTGTTATATCAAGAGCTAAAGGCTAAATCGAATGCACAGTACAGTTTAGCAACTTTTCCAAGGGCTGAATGTTATAAATTCTACAGTTACCAGCAGAAACCAGGTCAGTCATTACAATCTTAATTGGCTGAGATCAAACACTTAGCTCTCACGTGTGAGTGGAGCAGGGAGCATCTTGAATCTAATTTAGCTGATGTTTGTTATGGGGTTGAATAATGAACAATGAACATCGTATTCAGCAACTACTTTCTGTAAGTGTCAAGAAATCTGCTGATGAAACTTTTACAGTTGGCACAAATGTATGAGGATGCAGAACATGAAGCACATGCTAAGATGAACACTAAAAATGAGGTACAAATAACTGCAGTAAACCCCAAATTGAAACAGCTCAAACCTAAGTCTAAACCACTGTTTTCAAAGAAAGATTCAACCACTCCACCCAAACTGCATGGCCAGTACAAATGTGCATCATGTGGGTCTTCTCAGCATAGCAGGGACCAGTGCAAATTCAGAGAAGTTCAGTGTCATGCATGTAAACGTCAGGGGCATATTGCTAAAGTCTGCAGAAGCAGGAAAACTGCAGTGATCAGTTCAGAGAGCACATACAGTGTAGTGGTTCCTATTGCACCACAAATGCAGACTAAAGATGTTTCTCCTTTCTATGTGTTACTTCAATTGCCACAATTGAGGCATCAGTTGTGTTTAATGGTAGACTCTGCTTCCCCAGTTACTTTTAGTAATCATCAGACATGGTCTGATCTGGATAAGCCACCACTGCCTCCTTGTAATAAGTTGCTGCATGCCTTTGAAGGGCAACCAATTCAGCCACTGGGCTAGTTTACCATTTTGGTATGCAGAACTCATTCTCCTAGTACACCTTTAACTTTTCTGGTTTCAAAAAAGGGTGTCAACATTTTGGGCAGAGACACTCAGGTTCTTCTAAACATTCATATTGATCCAGCAGATTTTGGCCTCCTTACTGCTGTCCAGGTACCACAAAGCAGTAACCCACCCAAGCTTGGGGAGATTTTACACTTGTATCCAGAGTTGTGAAAAGGCCTGGGATGTTGCACAACAGCTAAAGCCAAGCTAGTTACAAAGCCTAATGCAGTTCCTAAGTTTTGTAAACCACGGAAACTCCCTTTTACCTTGAAACTGGAGGTTGGGGCAGAATTGGACAGACTAGAAAAAGCGGGTGTGCTGGAAAAGGTTTCAAGTTCAGATTGGGCCACTCCAATTGTGGTGGTATCTAAACCAGGTGGTAACATTTTAATATGTGGAGATTTTAAAGTGACACTTAATCCAGTACTTAGCACAGATGTATTTCCTTTACCCTCACCTGAGGAACTTTTTCACAGACTGAATGGTGGTGTGGGCTTCTCTAAACTGGGCCTCACTGATGCATACCTTTAAGTGAAGCTGGATACAGACTCTCAGAAATTGTTAGTGATTAATACACACCAAGGACTGTACAAGTACAAACGGTTATGTTTTGGCCTTAGTTCAGCACCTACTATTTTTTCAAAAAGTGATTGAGCAAACAGTGGGTGATATACCAGGTGGTGCTTGTTATTTGGATGACATCATTGTCACGGGCAAGACAGAAGCAGAACATTTACTTAACTTACAAAAGACTTTAGCGAGACTGCAACAGAGTGGATTCAGACTCGAGAGAAAAATGCCAATTTTGTCAACCAAGTGTCACGTACTTAGATCACACTATTGACAAAGATGGAATTTGTCCAAATGATGAAAAGGTAGAAGCCATTGTGCACATGCCTGCACTGCAGAATGCTTCAGAGTTGCGCTCATTCTTGGGTATGGTGTGCTACTTTGACAGTTTCATACCTGGCTTAGCCACTAAATGTGCTATCTTAAATTAACTGTTACATAAGGATACACTGTGGAAGTGGACCAAGGGCCACAGTAAGGCAGTTCAAGCCATCAAGCTCTCTCTAACTGATGTGAATAATTTAACTCATTATGACCCTAACTTACCTGTCACATTGGCCTGTGATGCTAGTCCTGTGGGTATAGGAGCTGTCCTTTTCCATACAGATCCAGAAGGAGTGGAGAAGCCGATTTCCCATGCTTCATGCAAATTCACTGCAGCTGAAAGAAATTATGCCCAGATTCAGAGAGAGGCATTAGCAATTGTGTTTGGAGTCCAGAAATTCCGCCAATACTTGCTAGGTCACAAGTTTCACCTGAAGACGGATCACAAGCCACTAGTGACAATTTTCAGTCCAGAAAAATTAATCCCAGATACATCTGCTAGCTGACTTCAATGATGGGCATTAATTTTGTCTTCTATAATTTTGAGGCTACATACCAACCAACGGACCAGCATGGAAATGCGGATGCCTTGTCGAGGTTGCCAATATCCAGAGAAATGGAGTTTGATGCGGTACTTAAAGAGGAGCCATTAGTATGCCAGCTGGGGCCAGATAGTTTTCCAGTGCAATTCAAAGATATGGAGGACTCTACTGTTGTGTGTGCAATGGAGTTACAACAGTTAGATCAACTTCCAGTACTAGCCAAGGACATTGCAAAAGCGACTAGTCAAGATGCTATTTTGAAACAAGCGTATCAGTATACGCTTGAGGGTTGGCCGCAAAGCACTACTTGTTCAGCTGAACTACAACCTTACTATACAGAGAGACAACAGTTGCTCATTGCTGAGGGGTGTCTTCTATGGGGATTGCATGTCATAGTACCCCAATGTTATCACTCAAATGTGTTTACTCTTTTGCATGCGGGCCATCCAGACATTGCTAAAATGAAATCCCTGGCCAGACTTCACGTATGGTGGCCTTCCATTGACAGAGGCATATACCAGGTTGTTAAAAAATGTGAAGATTGCACTGTGTCGATGGGAAATCCAGCAAGAGCTCCAGTTCACCATTGGGAACGACCTGAGAAACCCTGGCAAAGGTTGCATATTCATTTCGCACGACCTTATTTAAATTCCATTTGGTTACTCTTAACTGATACTTATAGTAAATGGCCAGAAATTCATCAAATGTCTTCGACAACTACTGAGAGTACCATCAGAGTGCTGAAATCTATCTTTGCTACCCATGGTTTTCCACAAGTGATTGTTTCGGATAACGGATCACAGTTCACGTCTGTTGAATTCCAAGCATTTTGCCAGCAACATGGTATCTGCCATATTTTCTCACCTCCCTACCATCCAAGTTCAAATGGCGAAGCAGAATGCCTGGTTCAGACTTTGAAAAAGAGTATGGACAAAGCTAATCCTACTACACCAATGGCAATACAAATAGCCCTTTTGGACTTTCTTGTGATGTTATCAAACAACACCACATTGTGTCATGGGAATATCCCCTGCAGAATTGTTGTTTGGATGTCAGATTCGAACTCAATTGGACCTTGTTTACCCTCTAGGCTATAAATCAGTAACTGAAATACTTCCTAAGACCAGATCCTTCAAACCCAATGATCTTGTGTGGGTCAGGATATATGCAGGCCCGAAGAGATGGATAGACGGCGTGGTGGAAAAAAAGTTTGGAAATGTTGTCTATAGCATTCAACTGACTAACCAGAGGAGAGTGAAAAAACATGCAGACCAATTATGTACTAGAATTGAGACAGAACAAAAAAGGGCTACCCAGAGTTGGGGTAGTTATCCAGCATTATTTCTTCCAGAATGTGGCTGATGCTAATCAGATTCCAGAGCAACAGCCTCCAGTCCTACTATGTCGGTCAGGATGTAAAGCACGTCCTCCAAGGAGAATGGACTTGTAGAGATATAGTCTAATGACATTGACTAATTAAAAGAAACATTTTATTTATTTATTTATTTTATTTATCACTTTGATAACCGGGTGAGTGCACTGATCCCAGGAACCGTTTTCAGGCATGACCCGGGCCATAACACATGGTGCAGGGTGACAGTGGAGTACAAGTAAGCATTAATCACCGACAGAGGAGGGCTCTACCAGTGGATTAATGCCCACTGGGGGGGACTGGTGCACGAGGGCGAAGCCCCAGGGTTCCAACCCCCCAGTGGGCATTAATCACCAGTAGAACCCGACTCTGGAGGTGATTAATGTGCTTGTAACATGGCAAGCGTGACGGAAGTAGTGTCGGAATACTGGGCACCATGCTACCGTGAACGAATTTTTGATCTCACCTTGCTTGCTTGCTGCGTCCCTCAAAAACAGTTTAGATGAATCCTTGCTCATCTTCTCTTCTGCTGCACTTAGCCATGCTCCAATCTTGACTGTTCTTAACCGGCGACTGGCAGTTAGGGGTGGGGCTAGCGTCACTGCGGCTCAAACCTTGAAAACCCACTTTTCGAGTTCTGTGATCTCCGGCTGGTGTTGGATATAGAGTGGGCGGGTACAGGATCGGCCACCCACTGGTGACGGCACGGTACCTGGCAGGTGGGCACTGGAAGACTGTGGCTCGCGAGTGCCGCAGGTGGCCTCAGGGGGTGGTGACGGAGCGGGTGGCTCCCCTCTACTGCTGTGGTGGCGACAAGTGGTACTAACCGAGCAGGCGTTAACTGTGGGTTAATACCCGCTTGGTTTGTGTCACCTGTGCCACTTCAGCCAATGCGACTGCTCCATTTCAGTGCTCTCCGCTAAGCCGTGTTACAAGGTAACAGTAATACACATGAAACAGATTTGATACAAGCAACAATAGTAAGCACAATATACAGGTTTGATGCATAGGTCCATTTGAGAGCAGAGAATACAAGGTTTCAAAATCGGACATGAGGAGATTTGGTACAAAACAAACAAACTGTAGGCACAGTGTACAATGTGTGACTGCATCATCCAGTGAGCAAGTAATACACAGAATACTCAGTAAAAAATATATATATAATATGTACAGGCAAGGAAGTCAAATATTACTGTGAAAAATACAATATAACAGTTGTAGGCAGGGGAGTTGACTAGTGTGGGTAGGTGAGTAACCCCTGGGCTGGGGAGTTGACTAGTGTGGGTTGGTGTCAGACCCCAGGGAGCAGCGGCAGGATCAGTTTGCCAGGAACCAGACTTTAAGGTACGACTTGAAACTGCAGTGTGCGTCAATGGAATGGAGTTCAGCCAGTAGTTTGTTCCACTGCAAAGGGGCAGCTGCAGACCAAGCTCTGCTACCCATGTTGGTGGATACCCTAGGAACAGCTAGAGGGGGAGTATCATTAGAGCGGAGGTTGAGGAGGAGCATTCTGGTTTTCAGAAGGGCAGTTAGGTGGGATTCTGGAGCCATGAGGATGACATTGTCTACCATGCAGCAGAGGGCTAGGTCAAAGCGACCTTGTAGTGGTAGCCATCCAAGGGTATTATAGAGGGTACAGTGGTGGGTGGAGAACGGGGCCAATAAAGCAAAGTGACAGGTGCTGTTGTAGGCAGCGGAGAGTTTAGCCATGGCAGTAGCTGAGGTCCTGACATAAATAGGGGAGCAGCAGTCAAGAATAGGGAGAAGGTCTGTCCTGACGCTAGAAGGGGTTACTGGCCACAAGCGCCAGTGACCCGGTTCGGGAACCTGACTCGCAGCTGGAGGGTCCGGCCGGGAGGAGGATCGAGCACCCAGAGGCTGCCTCTCCCTCCAGGTGGGGCGGGATGCGGTCCCGCCGCGATACCGCCACCTGAGTGACCACGGGTGGTGGTGCAGCAAGGACTGCAGGTAGCAGGAAGGGAGGACATCTGCCAGGAGCCGGAGTGTTAGCACATTGTGGCGTCGTCGCTCCTAGGCTCTCCTTGCGAACAGATGTCCTGAGGGATGGCGAGGAAAAATACGGTGCTCCCTGTAGATGGAGCTTCAGGCCCCGATCCCAGGGCCCCTGCCGGCATGGGTGATGGATCCTCGATGAAATCACAGTCGTTTGGGGCAGCGGAAGGTGTAGTCCCCACCTCGTACCCGCCTGGGGGTCAAACCAAGGCAGCGTGGGTGGATGACTGCACCCGATGTCGACAGACAAGCAGGGATGCACAAGGCCTTAGAAGACTCCTGAAGGTGAGGAAGTACCGGGGTGAAAAAGGGGGTGTAAAAAGAAAGTATAAAAAAAAAAAAAGAATAGGGAGAAGATTACCCTGGACAATGGCTAGTCTGGCTTCAGGGGTAAGGTATTGCCTGAATCTATAGGTGGCACCTAACTTTTAATGGAACCTTCTGACAAGGGAATTTGCATACTCAGTGAAGGTGAGGGAGGGGTCGAGCAGTACTCCTAAGTATTTGTAGGTGTTGACATCCTCCAGGGCTGGGCCATCTGGGGTGAGAATGCGTAAGGGGGCATGGTTTATACAGTAGTTCTGGCAGAAAGGGCTTAGATCCGAACAGCATGGATTTAGTTTTTTTGGCATTTACTAACAGGAGGTTTTTTGAGAATCAGCTGTGGGCCACAGCATAGTTGTGCAAGAGAACTGAGGAGATCGCAGCCATGGATTTGTCACTGTGGAAGAGGACAAGGTCTTTGGCATACAGGAGAGAGAGACAGTTGAGGCAGTGGAAGGGAAGTGCATTAACAAATAAGGAGAAAAGGAGGGGACCCAGGATTGAGCCTTGAGGGACCCCCACAGAGACAGGCAGGTTGGGGGAGCAGGTTTGACCAATACACATGAATTGTGAGTGACCGGTAAGGTAGTTAGTGAATCAGCTTGTGACTTTCTGAAAACAACCAAGAAAACTAAGCATGGAGGTAAGGAGAGCATGGTTAACCATGTCAAAAACCTTTGAGAGGTAGACAAAGACAGCCGGTGATTTTACCATTATCCATGTTAGAGAGGATGTGGTCGGTCAGAAGGGCGAGGGCAGTGGCAGTGGAATGATTCTTGTGAAAGCCTTGTGTTGGTTGCATAGGAGGGTGTATTTGCCTATGTATTCAATGAGCTGACTGTGGACTACTCTCTTGAGTAGTTTACTGAGATGAGGGAGGATGGATATTGGACGGTAACTGTCGGAGGATTTGGGGTCACCAGCTTTAAGAATGGTGATAACCATAGCTATCTTCCATGGGTCAGGCATGGAGGAGGTGGAAAGGGCAAGGTTAAAGACGAAGATGAGTGGCCTGGCAATCGCTGGAGAGATCAGCTTAAGGAAGACTGGAGATAGCCCATCAGATCTGGAAGAGCCGTAGTTAGGTAGACTTTTGAGTAGCTTCACTGTGTCGTGTATGGAGAGGCCTTTAAAATAGAATGGGGGTATTTGTGGGTGAGTGGCAGAGATGGAGGAGGATGGCAGTGTATCAGGTATTAGGGCTGAGCTTTGAGGTTGGGCAGTTGGCAGCTTATTTAGGTACATGGATAAGTTGGTGAACTTACAGTTGAAGACACCAGCCACATCGTGAGGGTCGGTCAGCAGCCCATCCTAGGAGTTGAGATGTGATGCAGTGTAGCTGGGGTGGGGGTTTAGGAGGGAGCTAATTGAGTCCCAGAATTTTCTAGGGTCTCCAAGGTTGGCCTTTTGCAGATTGCGGAAGTGGGTCTGTTTCAAAAATTTGGCCTGTTGTTTACATTTGTTCCTCATGCGCCTGTAAGCATCCCAGAGGGCAGGAGAGGGGGGTGCTTTGAAAGTGGACCAGGCGCGGTCTCTGGCCTTCATAAGGGTTAGGAGGTGTTTAGAGACCCAATGTGAGCACATGCCTCTGACCCGTCTGGTGGTGACAGGGAAAAAGCGGTCCTGGAGAGCTAGTAGAGTCTGGGTAAATATGGAAACTGCCATGGCTGCATTGGAAAGGGAAAAAAGCATGGACCAGTCCAAGGACTGGGCCTTCTCAAGGAGATTTGCGGAGACTGGGCAGCTGAAATTTCTGAGAGATAGGTATTTGGGTGGGGGGCGCTTTAGTTTGGAAGACCAGAGGAGATAGGTCGGTGAGCGATCGCTTATGGAGTCAGCCATGGTGCCAGCGTATAATGCTCAGTCCTCCCTGTTTATGAGGATCCAGTCTAGTAGAGTCTGCGTGGCCGAGCGTGGATTAAGTCTGGTAGAGAGAGTGATTGCCTGCACCAGGTTGTGCAGCTTTAACAGGGATACATAGTCAGGCTGGTAGCAGCTCAGCCAGTTTAGATTAAAGTTGCCAAGAAGGATAGATGCCCTATGGGGAGTTAGAGAGCTCAGGCCTTGGAGGAGGCTGGTGAGTCCAATGGTTCCGGTCGCGGGGGGGGGGGTGTAGCAGCAGCCAGTATAGAATTTCTTGCAGGATCCCAGGGTCAATTCGGACAGTAGCTATTCACTAGGTGACGTAGGGTCAGAGTGTAGGACAATGCTAGCCAAGAGGGGTTCCCTTAGGACCATGGCCACACCACCACCTTTTTTCCTTCCTGGCCTGTCGAGGCGTAGGTAGGAGTAGCCAGGTATTCTGAAGGTGTGTTCGGTGTGGTGTGGCTTTAGCCATGTTTCAGTGAGTCCCAGAATATGGGGCTTGTGTAGCTTAATCCAAGCCTCAAGGTCAGTGAATTTAGATGGAAGGCTGCAGACATTGATATGTGTGATTTTAAGACCAGGGGCATTTGTCCAGATGCTGGAGGAGGGGGTGATATGGGAGTTTGTTGGGCCAGGGTTGCACTCAATGTCCCCAGCAAGACAGAGTAGTGATAGTAGGAGAATGTATGGGCAGGAGTGAATAATAGGAGACCAGGAGAAGTTAGCCAGGTAGTGGCCAAGGAGGCGGCGTTCTCCTTTAGTGAGTAGGATGAGAGAGATGTACCTCAGGGTGGACTTATCCCTAGTAGTGAGTGAAGAGGGTTAAGACAGGGGAGAGGGGGGAATGAGAGGAAGAGAGAGCGATCTGTCGAGGCCAGCAATCGTGAGTTGGTCAGGAATACATTGCAGTAATAACTTTAATAGTTTCATATTACTTGAATTATTTACTTACATACTTTCTAGCTAAGTCAGGAGGGATTATTATGTGCAGTACAGCTTAAGAAATGTACTTCCTGTGAGTCTTCCTGTGTCCGTGTTTGAGATCAGTGTTCCCCCTGTGTCTGAGCTGAATGGAAGTAAACAGAGAAGACCTAAATTTCTGTGGTGCATGTTTTTCCTTATTACCAAGACCCTGATGTGTTTAAGGTACCTATTTTCGGCCACCAAATACAACATGCAGAATACTGCATTTACGCACATTAAATACCAATTGCCATGTGTGTGCCCAATTATCCAGTCTCGCCAAATTGTCCTGTAATGTCTTCCTACCCTCCTCACTGTCAACCTCTGCCCCCACTTTGGAATCATCAGCAAACAGGCTCATCTTACTCCCAACTCCTTCACCTATGTCCGCAGTGAACAAATTGAAAAGGATAGGTCCCAGTACTGAACCCTGTGGGACCCCATTGATGACCCTTCAGTGAGTTGAGGCTACTCCCCCCACCACTACCCTTTGCTGTCTGTCTGCAAGCCAGTTTGCCACCCACCCCACCAATTTTTCACCCATCCCCAGGTTTCTCAATTTCCATATCAGTCTCCTATGTGGGACTGAGTTGAAAGCCTTGCTGAAGTCCAGATATAGAACATTAACAGGCTTTCCCCTATCCAGAGATCTTGTTACAGTAACAGCACTGACCCCATCCCCAAAAGTCACAGCACTGACCACCCAGCCCCACTCAGAGTGATGATCCCCACACCTAACAGTTAAATACTGACCCCCACTCCAGTCTCCTAACTCCCAAACAAGAGTCCAGTAAAATCCTCATAGCAAGTATAGCAGTCTGTGATGCTGCAGTTAGTGAGTTATTCAGTTGGTTAGTTACATAATGCGTTAATAGTTGCCATGTCTACACTGTCCTGAGTGTCCCACCTTGCTGGCTGCCGCACTTGATGAACTGCTGATTATCCGTCTGCCGCTGTCCAGTGCCCCTGCAGGGTACATCGGGGGACCAAAGCTTAGTTACAGGGAAAGACTGGTGGCTATGCGGCATGCTGATTCTGATAACCTCCGGACTGGTGCTGGTGGATGAGGTCAGGGCTGCCCAAAAGGACATGGTCTAAGGCAAGGGTAATAAGCTCCAAGCATCAGGGCGGGTGGTGGGGTGCACTTGGCTTCTGATGAGTAGTTTTGAGTCAGCTGCCCTCTTGCTCACCTCCATCAACTCCAGTCTGGGTAGATCCCAGATGTTACCCTTCAGCTGGGGGCTGTGGTGTCTCCCATTTGGGTGCTGCTGAGGTCCACGTGGCTCGGCAGCTTGGGCACTAAGTACCTCTGCTGGCTGTGTCATCGCGAGTCACTGCCTCCCCGGCCTGGAAGTTGGCAGGATGTGCCAACCTTCATGGCTGTCAAGAAGAAAGCCTGAGAAGCAAGTGTGTTGTAGCTGGTCTTGCAAAACTGCAAGGAGCCAACATCGGGCAGCCTCCCCGCAAGACAGTCGTTCAAAGTGGGGACACATTACTGTGCACCCTGCAGTGGGTCTGGGAATGATGTTGCAGATCTAAAAATAAATGTCCACTCCGCTGTCTCAGTGTCCTCAGTCCTTGGAGGGGCCACCCCAATGCTCCAATGACCAATCCTACATACACCTCTCAAATATCTTGGATTACGAGGGAAATCCCTCATTTTACTCCTCAAAACTGCTCTGTTTCACATCCATCCCTCATGAGAAAGGTGTTGCTCACACAGAAAATGTGCTGTAAATTGAGACTTAAAAGGAAAAACTTGCAATATTCTAAGAGTAAGATGCTAAATCAAAAATAAACTTTGAGCCAGCCCGCTGGCAGAGTGGTAGAGATACTGCTCATGACGCCGGCGACCTGAGTTCAGAAACAAGTTCTGTCAGTCAAGGGCCTGCCGAGGAAGAGAACTGAGCATCCTAGGGATGCTCTCCTCCTCAAGGAGGAAGGGTTGCCGTACCCACTGCAATACTGCCACCTGGAGTCCATGGGTGGCAGTGCAGTCGGGACGACATGTAGGAGGGGAGGACGTTGGCTGGGGTCTGGACTGGCAGCACATATCTGCGTGTACGTCTCCTTGGACCCATCTGTCAGCCGCCATCCTTGGGGAACTGGGGAGACAAACAGGAAGTAAACCCCCTCCCCGTGCCTTAGGACCTCCTGGCTCGGTCGTTGGCCTTGGGCATAGCTGCCACGGGGGTACCCTGAAAGTCACCATTCCTGAAGACAGCCCTGCCAACAAGGGGTACTTTGTGGGGTTGGATGTCCCACAGCAGAGGCTATGCCAGTGCCGGTGGTGAGCTGGGAGTGAAGCAACTACCAGGCGATTAAAATATAAATTGGAAAAAATAAATTAATTAGCAAACACAATAGTTTCCAGAGTGTTAGGAGCTTTGTATCTTTAAGTTTGAGGATGTGTGCATCATTTTGAATGTCCGTGTCCCTCATTTTAGTGACAAAAAGTTGCAGCAGGTAGAAAAACAATATCAGTCAAGGACAGACATATGCTGATGCAAAATCAATGCCGCAAACCCCGGTAAAGCACATAACCGATTTTCTGCTATGGCGCTAAAGTGAATAGTACCCTACTGCAGAAAATCTGAGAAAATACACGGACGATAGGCTCCTAACTTCGCTTAGTGCTTAAAAATAAGTGGACAGAGAAGAGCAGCTGATGCTTATGTGGGATAAACGTCGAGACATTTAATCATGCAGGCTCAGCTAAGCATGCATTAAAATTGCTTAACCCGCAATCACCCCCCCCCCCATCTCAGTCTACATAGATGGGGCGATTTTACAACCTCCTTCCCCACTTGGTTGCCCCCTTCTACAGTGACATCATTTCCTTTGTGGCGTGAGGGGCGTGGACTGGTCATATAAAACGCTGATGACAGCAGTGACCAGGTCTCAGTCCTTCACAATATAGGTGAGGGTGGAACAGTACTCTTATCAGTAATACGAGCCTGGAGGTCTTACCGCCATGGCCAGCTATCACAAGCCGGATGAGAAGACTCTGCAGAGCCTTAAAGATGTCGCCAACAAGCTGCGAATCCACTCTATCAAGGCGACGTGTGCATCCAACTCCGGGTAACAGAGCGGGAACGGGCTGCCCTTCAAAATAGGGGTGCATTGTGGTGGGGGGTCCGGGTTGTGATGGCTGAGTCCACGTGCATGCTCTTGACTAACTTCTTTACACCCTCCCCCAGTTTGCAGCATAACGCTTAAATAAGTAACCTTGCAAAGAGCTGAGTTGTGCTGCATAGCTTCGTTCATCCTCGCAGTAATCTCGTGTCGAATTAACGCATGTTGCGTGACCATCTTTTGCGCTCTTTTTTTTTATTGGTTTCCAACAATAAACCGCAAAAGAGAAAAATCACTGCGTATATCTGGGTAATTCGCACATGTATGATAAGCAGAAAAAAAGTAAAACACTTTTTAATTTAAAAGTAGCTGCAAGCATACTTGCATCACATATAACCTTGGATTATAGCACTATGGTATGTAGGTTAGACTGAATATATAACAAGGCATCATTTCAAATAGTATCCCGTCCTAAAGTTGGACGGAGACCGCTAGCATGCAGTTGTGTTGGTTACAGTAACATTTCCATGATTTCTGACCATACTGTCTTTATAATTGTGTGGATCCTCGTGTTAATACGGCTGAGCGGCACCGTGAGGGGGATGGGGAAACTTGAAATTATGTCTGATTTCCTTTCGAAGAGCAACACCCGGGGGAGGGGGGATTGGTCCAGGCAGCATATCGCCTGTTTACGCGCACCACACAGATGACGCGGTAACGCGTTCACGGGAACACTGCCGCTATCATGCAGGTTTTTATTACCCGAATAGTGCGGTTTTGTCGCCTGGGTAACACACTGCTTGCTAGTTCTGCAGCATTACAAGACCAGGACCCCTTTTTAAGGATGTGAGCCCCCTGCATCGGGACTGTCCCTGCTGTAAAGGGATAAATGAGGTAACGTGCCTCGGGCCACTGCACGGAATGTTCAACTTCAATCCTACATCAAGCTAGTGTTCCACCAGTAAATTGTTTAATTTCAACACTGAGTGAGAGTACTGCTCAAGAGATGTGGGGCTGCTTAAGCCCACAGAACGAAGTGTACTTCTCCAGTCTAGTAACCGTTTTCCAAATTTGCATGTCTTGGGGAGAGAATGAGACTCTTGGTCTATCATGTCTAGGCGCCCCCAAAAAAAACAAAACAAAAATGAAATGGGTTAACTTATATTGCAAGTTAGGATTTGACCCCGCAGTTGACAGCAGCAGTGTGGATCTTCTCGTTCTCTTCTCCCCCCCCCGGAAGTTTAAAACGACTCTGGAATGTTGTAAACCTCCCCACCTCCCATGGTAAAATCAGAACTGCCAGAATACGTACGAATTTTGAGGCTATGGCATCCATAATTTATATTTTATGGAAGCAGGTTATAGTGTATGGTGGTAAAGCATTGTTCTGTATTTATTTTTTGTTTACTGGGTAGGTGCACTAGCCATGGAAATGACTATTTTCAGGCACGACCTGGGAGAGTAGAGTACAGTATATAATTCTATTCCTTTCAAAGTGGTGTACAGCAGTACAAAGGTCATAGAACATGATTGTACCCTTCTATGGTACAGCAGCATTCTGGAACCTCGAAACTGCCTAAGTCCCGCTTCTTTTTGAAAGCAAAAGAACTGCAGTGTGCATACTTCAAATTTATTTATTAAATTTTGATAATCGGGTGAGCCCACTGGGCCTCGAGTCCCTTTTTCAGGGGCGACCCAAGGGTTCCATACTGTATTACAAGGGATTGTATACAGCAAGATACATTACATGCGTCTGTCACATAACAGGGTAAACATAGCAATACAACAGATACCAACGGTGTAGGATTTGGACCACAGAGTGTGGCTTACACTTGGGAGTGCATTAACTTAAGAGTTGCACTTAGTGGAGGTCATCGGGTGTGCCTTAAGCCTAGTGCGGAAGGTATGGGGGAGGTGGTTTCCTGAACACCATGGGGCAGGGAGTTCCATAGGGTGGGGGCAGTAAAGGCGAACGACTTCCCACCTGCCTTAGTTCTAACCCTGGGCACCACAAGGAGAGTCCGGTCGGTCGTATGGAGGTGCCTAGGGTTCCTCTTATTGGTGATGAGCCCAGCGAGGCTGGGTGGTGGTGAGTGGAGTAGTTTGTAGGTGAGGCAGAGAGGTACTGGAGCCTGTCGTCCCAGGAAGGCCAGTTTAATTGGGACAGCATGTCACAGTGGTGGGTCCTTGGGCCTGTTAATGTGGCGAAGCATGCCACCTTATGGTAGAGAACATGTAGCTTGTTTAGCTGTTGTCTAGCTTCTCCCTGGACAACAGGGGCCGCGTAGGTAATGGTGGGGAGCAGGACGCTAGTGGCGAATGGAGACCCGGGCCGCTGGTATCAGCTGGTCTTTCAACCTGTAAAGGGTCCCGAGTTTGGAGTGGATATTTTTGGTTACCTGGTCTACGTGTTCCTTGAGTGAAGCCCTGGTCCAAGGTGAGGCCAAGGTATTTTATAGAAGTGACCACCTCGAGCCTCTTGCCTGATGTGGTCATTAGTTGGAGTTTGCTTCTGTCTTGATTGAGGGTTCTGGGGCCAACCAGCATGGCCATAGTCTTGTTCGGATTGATGACCATTCTGTTGGTGACCAGCCATTCCTCTAGGGATTCCAAGTCGTCTTGGAGCCCAGAGCAGAGTTTTCCCAGGTTGGAGGGCAGGTAGATGACTGCGTCATCTGCATACTGTACCACTGAGCTCCCGCCACAGTGGTTAGAGGTCATTGGTGAAGAGCGAGGAAAAGGGGGCAGAGTATAGACCCTTGGGGCACCCCCTCTGTTAAAGGAAGAGGTTCTGACGGAGTCTTTCCATTTTACACTCTGATATACTCAGTACTATACACTAAAAAAATTACAGCATGAGCAACTTTATGCACAACCAGTGTGTTCGGTCATGTTGGGGTTCTGATTCCCATGGACCTCTTGAGCTTCACTTTCAAGGTCAGAGAGTCTGAACGCCTGATGAGCAGAATAACAATGGTCAGTATAGTATTCTGCCCAAATATTGTATATATCTCTATACATTTATTGCGAGGTGATTTTTATGGAAACTGGATGTTTGCCACTCTGAGTTAATCTGATCTTTTTCATTTCTCACCTGAGGTCATAAGCTGCTTCAGATATCGTCTGTTCTATCGCAACAGATTGTGATGACACAGCAGAAGAGTGATTTTCAAAGGGAGAAGGCATATGAACTAAGATTATGATCCTGTTTCCTCCCTTGGAGGAGGAATATAAAGTTATGGACAATGCATGAGAAATAATTGTATGGGTGTCAAATACACAAATTACACACTGTAGTAATGTTTCTACCAATGTGTCATTTAGCATCAGTAGCAGTAAGCTGACTAGGTTAAGCTGCTTCAGTGGTGGAGTTTATGCTGATAAATGAATTGGCTAGTCAGACGAGAGCTTGAGGGTGTGCTGAGAGGAGCTTGCCCAGAGGGCACCGGAATTTTTTCTTTTGAAGCTAGAATGAGACCATGCCCATGTTAAGTTAAATTTCAGCAAGGCCTTTGATCATGTATCCCACTCTGATTTTCAAACTTTACAATCTGGGAATCCCCTCACTTCTGGTTAACTGGATATCACAATGGTTATCCAATCGTACCCAATTGGTCAGAATAAATGGGGCTCTTTCTTTCTCTGGTAGGGTGACTAGTGGAGTTCCCCAGGATTTGGTACTGGGGCCTACTCTTAATCTTTTTATTCTTGACATGGGCATCATTTCTAACTACCTATTGAAATTTGCAGATGAGACAAAACTTAGAGGCAGAGTTGATACTACAGCTGATATTCATATCCTTGAACAGGATTTATCTTCCAAAGTGGGCCCATGTAAATTCAGTGTTTTATAACATTGATAAATGTAAGGTTCTACACTTTGGTAGGAATAATGCAGCTAACATACTAACATAGTAAAATGCCAGCAGAATGGGCCTAATGGTCTTTCGAGTCTGCTCGATTGGTCAGCCCCCACCCTGGGTGCTGACCTTGCTGCCCCCCTCGCCTTCTCTGGCTCCTCCCTTCCCAGTTCCAGATATTCTTGCTGCATTGGATTTTGCTTCCAGAACCCTTCCCCTGTACCTGTCCCAGCCCCTCTTGAACCCCTCCACTGTCTCTGCCTCCACCAGCCCCCTCGGCAGTGCTTTCCATGGCTCCACCCTCTCAGTGAAGTACCACCTCCTCCTTTCTCCCCTGAATCTCCCCCCCCAGCTTCCACCCATGCCCTCTAGTGGCCCCTTCCTCCTTCCTTCGAAGCACCCTGACTGTTCCTCCCCTATTCCCCCTTCATGTACCTGAGGCCTCTATCATGCCCCCGGTCCCTTCTCTCTTCCAATGTGTACATATTTAGCTCTTGAGCCTCTCCTCATAGGTCATGTCCCCAAGCCCCAAATCATTTGGTTGCCCTCCTCTGGACCCGCTCCAGGAGTTTAATGTCCCTCTTTAAGTGTGGCCTCAAACATGCACGAGTACTCAAGGTGTGGCCTCACCAAGCAATTATATAGAGGGAGTATCACTTCCCTCCTTCTGGAGGTGATCCCCTAGCGATGCATTCCAGCATCCTGTTGGCCTTGGCTGCTGCCCTTCTACAAGTCTCCAAGTTGTTCATCTTGACAGCCACCACCACCCCCAGGTCCCTCTCAGCCATCGAGACTTGTAGCATTCTCCCCCCCCGGTGTACACTTGGCCCAGGTTTCTGGCCCCCAGGTGGAGTACCTTGCATTTCCCTGCATTGAACCTCAGCTTCCACTTTCTAGTCCATCTTTCCAGAGCCTCCAGGTCCCCTGTGAGGCCACCCTCCCTCCTCCCCATCCACCACCCCCAGTTTTGAGTCGTCCCAAAAGACTCATCTCACTCCTGATTCCTGTCCTTATGTCAGACGAGGCGTTACACAGGAGGCCCAAGGACTGATCCCTGTGGGACCCCACTAATGACCCTCCTTGGGGGTGAGACTATCCCGCCAACTACGACCCTCTGGGTCCGGTCCCGGAGCCAATTGCCTATCCATCTGATCATCTGGTTCCCCACCCCAATTTCTCCCAGCTTATCCAACAGGCCCATGTGAGGAACAGTCAGTTGCCTTGCTGAAGTCCAGAAAGAGGACGCTCACAAAACTAAACCAAGAAATTAAGTCGTCCAATTGTGAAAGACTTGGGATTTATGATCAATACTAAATTTTCATCAAGCGATCATTGTAGTAAAGTAAAGACATCTAACATTATTCTGAGACAAATTAATAAGTCTGATTTGTAAATCTGAACACGGTTTAATTCAATTAGACTTTATATCAGACTACATCTGGATTACGGTTCCCCTTTCTGGAATCCTTACCTTAAAACTGAAACATTGACTTGAGCAGGTCCAAAGCAGGCTTACTAAATCAATTCCCAGACTCGGTAATGCTATGATCTAGACTGGGGGGGAAACTAGGCTACATTCATTATGTCTGAGAAGGCAAAGAGGTGATTTTATTAATGTACAAACTAGTGCATAATCCCAGACTGTTTAAGACATGGACTAACACTGGCCAATAAGAGAATTGTAGGTACTCATTTCTGAGCAACTACATGTTGAATGGGCTAATGCAAAGAAATTTGATTGTTTCAATATAAGAACAGCTAAATAGAAACATAGAAACATAGAAGTTGACGGCAGATAAGGACCGCAAGGCCCATCCAGTCTGCCCATTTCTTTTTCTACCTTATAAATGTGCCATCGGCCTTTGCTCTGTCAGTGACCTATCTATTCATAGTCATTTGTATTGCTCCCTTATGCCTATCCCATGCCTGTTTGAAGCCCTGCCCTGTATTCATAGCCACCACTTCCTGTGGTAAGACATTCCATGCATCCATCATCCTTTCTGTGAAAAAGAACTTCCTCACATTCCCCTTAATCGGCCTCCCTCTAATCTCATGCTGTGTCCTCTTGTCCTGCCATTTTCTTATATTTAAACATGTTAGACTCTTTCACCTTGTTTATGCCCTTAAGGTGTTTAAATGTCTCGATCATATCACCTCTCTCCTCCTTTGCTCAAGGGTATACATATTGAGCTCCATTAATCTGTCCTCATATGTTTTCTGATGCAGTCCCTGCACCATTTTGGTGCCTTCTCTGGACTGCCTCCAATTTGGTTAATGTCCTTGTGCAGGTGCGGTCTCAGTACTGCACAGTACTCCAGATGGGGCCTAACCAGTGTCTTGTAAAGAGGTTATTACCTCCCTCTACAACTTTGATACCCTACTAATACACCCTAACATCCCCCTAGCCTTACCTACTGCTTTAGAGGTCTGCTTGGATGATTTTAGGTCATCAGTGATGATGATGCCCAAGTCTCTTTCTTCCTTTGTGACTGCTAGCAACTCCCTCCCAGCCTATAAGTGGCTTCAGGGTTTCTCTTCCCTATGTGCTAGATCTTGCACTTCTTTGTATTAAATCCCCAGTTGCCACTCTTCCGACCATTCTGCTAGTTTATCCAGATCTCTTCTCATTCTGTCCCACCCAATCTGGATCATCTACTCTGTTGCAGATCTTGGTGTCATCTGCAAACAGACAAACCTTACCCTCAGTCCATCTGCAGATGTCACTGATGAACATATTGAATAGGACTGGCCCCAGGACTGATCCCTGAGTACCCACTTGTGACTTGCATCTCTTCTGACTGTATACCATTTACCACCACTCTCTGTTTTCTGCCAGTCAACCAGTTTGCCACCCAGTTGACCAACTTCTGACCCACCCCGAGCCTACCTAGCTTATTTATCAATCTTCTATGTCAGGGGTTCTCAAATGGTGAGGCCAGCCTCCCTGGGGAGGCCCCAGCCTGTTCAAGGGGAGGCTCCAGCAAGTCTTGAAAAAGTATTATATTTCAATTTTGAACTTTATAAATTTTGTGTGAAGGGATAAGGCAAACTTAAAGAGGATAATAGTAGGTGAATTTCTGTATTTATTCACAAGTCTGTGACCAGGAAGGTGCTGTACACTGAGCCATGGCTTATTTCAGGTTTACCCAGGAAGGGTAGTGAGAGACTACAATTCAAAATGTAACTGCAAAACACTCAAGAAATACAAAATGAATAAAAGTGCAAACAAATTCAGAACAATAAACTAACAATGAGAGGAACAATTGATCAATTAGACTGGCAGCAGAACTGTCTAAATACAAGAGTTAACCATACAGGTACTAGGAATAAGAGCAGGAGGAGCAAAATGATCCCTGAGAAGTTGCTTAAGAGCAGGGGAGAGGGAGAGACAGAGGTCAACAGGAAGGTTATTCCAGTTAGAGGGGAAACAGAAAAGCCATCTGACCAATGAAGATATGGCAGTAAGAGGTAACAATGATTTGAGAGTCAAAATATTGGAGCAACTAGGTTGTCCTGTTGGGGGTTACAGTAAGCTTAATAACATGACAGCCAGCTGTGCAAAGAGGTTTCAGTTTATTCCTGATGTACTGTGAAAAGTAGGTTATTTTTCTATGGGAGGCCCAAAAATATTTCAGTATTTTGGGGGAGGCTCATGATCTTTTCCATGGCTTAGGGGAGGCTCACTATGACAAAGTCTGAGAACTGTTGTTCTATGTGGAACAGTGTCAAAAGCTTTGCTGAAGTCAAGGTAGGCGACATCAACTGCTCCCCCTTGGTCCACCACTCTGGTTACCCAGTCAAAGAAATCTATGAGATTAGTTTGACAGGACCTTCCTTTTGTAAACCCATGCTGTCTTGGATCCTGTGCCCCTATGGATTCCAGGTGTTGCACTATCCTTTCCTTAAGGAGTGCCTCCATAATCTTGCCCACTACTGAGGTAAGACTGACCGGTCTGTAGTTCCCGCCTCCTCCCTGCTACCACTCTTGTGGAGTGGGATCACATGAGCCCTTCTCCAGTCTTCTGGGACCTCTCCTGTGCTCAGAGACTCACTAAACAATTCTGCTAATGGCTCTGCTAGTTCCTCCTTTAGCTCCTTAAGTACCCTGGGATGTATGCCATCAGGTCCCATTGCCTTATCCACCCTGAGCTTAGCAAGCTCTTGTAGGACCCTTCTTTGTGAAGGGAGTAGTGCTCACCTCCCTCCCCCTGTGTCCATGATGCTGAGCTGTAGGGCCCTGCCCTACCTTCTCTTCAGTAAATACTGAGCAAAAGTATCTATTTAGGATAGATGCCTTTACAGGGTCCTCCTCCTCACATGCTCCTTTTCTCCATTAAGCTTAGCAATACCCCCTCTGGACTTTCTCCTTTCACTAATGTATCTATGAAAGTCTTGTCACCTTCTTTACTGTTCGTGCTAGTGTTTCCTCAGTTTGGGACTTTGCCTGCCTTACTGCCTTACCTGCTTCCCTTAGGGCAGTTTGGTATGCCTCCCTATCTTCATCCCGCTGTGTTCCCTTATATTTTCTGAAGGCCAGCCTTTTGGCTCTGACCTTTTCTGCTACTGTATTTGAGAACCAAAGTGGTTTCCTTCTTCTTTTGCACTTCCTTTTCTGTCTAACACAATGGGATGTTGCTTCAATTATTGTATCCTTAATGTTGGAACACTCTTCCAGTTTATTGTAGATTCAGTTAGTTGTGATTCTTTTAAATCTAATCTTGATTCCTGGCTATTGCATAATAATCCTGTATAATATCCCTCCTTTGAGGGAGGAAGATGGGCCTTGTGCTTTCTTTTGGCTTACTTTACCCAGTAAACCCAGTAAGTGTGAACAAGCGGGATCTAAAAATCATGCAGCAGCATGACCAGAAAAGAGTTTAATAATAAAAAAAAAAAAGTAAACTTTGCTGTAAATGTAGTTCAAAATTTCAAACTAGTTTGGCTGTTTAGTTTGTTGACCAGGTGAGGTGCAATAGCAGTGACTATTTTCAGGCACAACCCAGGAGTGTACAGGAACAGTACATTATTAAAACGGATAGTACAATCATTAAATAGTAAATGTTTAGACAATTATAGTACAGTGCAGGCAGGAGAAAACTAAGTACGCTTAAATTAAACTATAATGTATAATATAGAAAGAATACAAGAGCAATGTAAAATAAAGCAAGCTGACATTCAAGTAGCGGATAGGTTAAGATTGTACAATGAGGAGTACCATTAAATAGCCATGTAAGATGGATATAGGAAAGTCAGGAAATAGAAATATGGGGTAGGGGTGCAAAATGAGGATAGGATGGAATAGGAAAATCGGGTAGGGGATGAGGACACATGAGAAGGGCAGAGAGGTGGAAAATGCTGAGCACAAAGTATTAAGGATTGAATAATGAGGAAGCAGAGTCCTCTTCAGTCAGGTTTCTTGGGGCAGAAGGGGGTGGGAGCTTACTGATGCTAAAGCGCACCTCAGAAGAAACAAGATTACTATGGTGAGTAATCTTTTCTTAACCCAAGGGGTCCTCTGGCATCAGTAACAGTATACTGTCTACAGAGTAGTGTAGTTGGGAGGTGGTACAGAACCTACTTGGAAAAGAAGCTCTGGGCTGGCCTGATGGTGCTGGAGGTGGAGTTGCTGGTTGCTACACCTCATGCCATGCTGGTGACCTGGGTTTGGAAACTAGCCTGGGTCACTGGGGGGGTTGGCCGGGGCAAGAGGATCAGGTGTCCAGGGGACTGCTCTCCTTTTGGGTGGGGGAAGGGTTTGTTGTCCTGTTCACTGACCACCCTCTGGTGACTGCTGGAGGCAGTACAGGTCAGGAATCGTGTACAGACACCTTTGCACCAGTAGGGAGGTGGGGAGAAAATGGTGGAAAAGAGCCTGACAGGCTCTGTGATCCGCCACATCCCAAGGGCTGTCCTCGGTTTCTGGATTGGGTCTCCAGGGGGAGCCGGCACCCTCCTTCCTGGCCCCGCTGTGAGGCATTGCCAAGGATTGATGGGAGCGTGTGAGACCGGAGAGTCTCTTCTCCGCTTCCCCCGCAAGGAGGGCTGTAGCTGCCTGCCAGGGCTCCAGGCGAAAAAACAAACAAAAAAAGCGCTGCAGGACTGCCATGCCAAATCTGGCATCCGATGTAGACTATATATCCAGGTAATGCTTTGTGTACAGTCTTCATGGACTTTGAGACTTTGCAGCTGAGGAGGGATTTACTGGCGGCTGTTGCTGCAAACGCTGAGCTGATGCCACGCAGCTGAGGAAAGGGATTCTTGGCCATTGCTGCAAGCGTTGAGCCGAGGGATTCTGCGACCATTACACCACACCTGAGAGCTCCAGCGGCTGTTGCTGCTTGAATGCTCGGCTCCCAAGGAGCCAATCGGGAGAAGGAGTGGGACTTTTGAAAGGAGCGGCTGGGCTATAAAGTCGCAGCCTGCTGCTCTTACCCAGGACTGAGACCGTATGGGAGAGAAATTTCCTGCCTGCCCACCCCCTCTTACGTGGGCTTTAGGTTCCTTGTGATTGGCCAATGGGGAAGAGGTGGCACAAATGCATTTAAAGACGATAAGCCATCATAGATTTTGTAGTTTAGGCAACATCCCCACCTTTGGGGGGGGGGGGGTGTTTATGTGCAAATAACCAAAAAAATTTGAGTGTTCTAGTAGAGAGATTTAACTGTTCTCTTTTGACATTTTCCAGTGCATATTTAGCAAATTGTAGTGTCTTGGAGGTTGGCTGTACTTCTGTACTTTAATGTATTGAGTGCTAATATTAAGTAGTCTCTGGAACGAGACTAGAATTACAAGAATGGGGCATGCTAGTGAAGGTTACTATAGAGGGGGTGAGTGGCACGCGTGGGTGGTGGCAGAGGAGGGGAGAAAAGTACAGGGGGAAGCAGGACTGTAGGGGCAAAGATAGGTAGAATAGTGGGCTGTAATGGATGTGGGGTGGCTGTTTGGATGAACATGCTATGAAGGTTAAGGTGATGCCCAGTTTGTCTAAGACTGAGGAGACTGGAGGCAGAAGTACAGAGGCTTGGTAGGGTGCTAGAGGGGGTGAGTAAACAAGAGCAGGATGACCTCCGGGGAAGAGCAAGAGTTCAGTTCCAAGGAGTAGCATGAGACCTGAACTAAGAAGGGAAAAGGTTGGGGTATGGGGCCATAGATCACAGAAGAGCAAGCAGTAGGGGGGAGTCTAATGGAAAGGAACCAGTGCATGGCAGTACAGTGACAGGAAGTAGGTTTGTGATGTTGGCTGCAATGGGGGATGCGAATGGAGGGGATCTCCGTGGGAGTAGGAAGGGGAGCAAATGCCCAGGGGATCGCATTTGGCCAGAGGAGGGGACTGGAGGCACCACAGTGGTTAAAGATTGTGACCTATAAGTGCAGCATGGGATGCAGATGAACAGTCCAGGGTGAAATCTCAAAGCAGTTACAAGGAAAAAGGGTGGGAGGAGAAATGGAAAGCATACTAGTGCTGGGAGACTCCTGACTGAAGGGGGTCAGGTGGGAAGTAAAGGGGAAAGGCATAGTCTCGTATGGGCAGAGTCTGTACCTAGGATGACTGCAGGTAGGGCAGGTCTAAGTGCACAAGAAGGGAAGGCTGAAACTGCTTGTCATGGTACACTTGGGGACAAACGACTTGGTAGGTGAAACAGTGGAGGTGGTAAGGAAGAGGTTGGAGAAACTGGGGATGTTGTGTGAGGAGGTGGGGTAGGGTATCAGTTGCCTTCTCCTGAGGTACTACCTGTGCCTTGCGCAAGTATCACAAGGAAGGGTAGGATAGAGGAGTTAAACACCTGGCTAGGGGAATGGTGTCAATCCAAGGGGTATGGGTTAGTGGGAGGCTGGGGCAGGGTCTGGGACAATGGCCATCTGTTTGCAGATGACGGATTAAACTTGAGCAGGGAGGGGTGGGGAAGGGGGGTGTTAAAACAGGATAGGAGTACATGGCGACAAAGGTTAATTTAAACTAGGAAGGGGGTGGTGAGTGGGCAGCTAGAAAGCAGCATCACCAAAGGGTCTTACCCGATATGAAACGAGTTGGATCAGGGTGGGGTCAGTGGAGGGTTAATGGGGTGGGACAAGGGGAAGGAAGGGAGCATCTTGGAAGAGTTGTCACCTTGAATGCTAGAAGCCTAGGGAACAAAACTACTGAACTTCAGGCCCTGTTGGGGGGAGGGGGTAGACATAGCGGCCATCACTGAAATGTGGGCCAACAAATACCGGGACTGGGACCTCATGATCCCAGGGTGTAGGTTCCTACAGGAAGGATAGGATAAGGGGAGAGGGGTGGAGATTTATGTGAGGGAAGGGATAAAATGTAAGCAAAGGGGGTGTGTGGTTCCAGAACACGCATAATAGGACTTTCAGGTTGTGGGTGATATACAGGCCACAGGCTCGGGAAGAGGACTTGGATAGGGAGCTAGCAGAGCAAATTGGGAAGGTGCGTGGGAAGGGTAATAGTGATCATAGGGGACTTAAATCTGCCAGGAGTGGATTGGGGTACTCGGTCACCTAGAGTGCTAGGGAACAGATATTCCTGGAAGCATTCCAGGATAGCTTCCTAGCACAGTTGGTTACTGAGCTGACTAGACTGGGAAATACACTGGATCGAGTTCTGTCCAGTGAGGAGGCTGTAAGGGAGGTGAGGGTGGAGGACCCACTGTCGGGGAGTTATCACCAAACTGTGGCTCATGCTCAACATGGGCAGGGAGGTGGTGGGTACAGGGACCAGGGTGGTTGACTTTAGACAGGCTGACTTCAGAAGGATGGGTGAAATCATGGGGGTACTTGGTGAGAATTCCATCCACACTGGGATGTGAACCAGAAATGGGGGTCAAATTGGGGCTTGTGGAGGCTACTCGTACACATACCAAATTAGAGCAATAAGAGGCTGAGAAGCCAAGCTGAACGAGTAGGGAATTTGGATAAAGTGAGGGTGAAACAAGCTGCATTCTGAAGATGCAAGAAATCCAGGAGAGGGAGAAGTATGTGAAGTTGACCAAAGTTACAAGGGGTGTTAGTGGCAAAGGCCTCCAGGGAACTAGGGCTGCCCTAGGGCATCAAGGATGGGGAGAAGGGCTTCTTCCGATACATCAGGGAGAGAGAAGGAGCTGCAAAGATCAGATAATGAGAATCGGGAGGGGTGGGGGGTGGACAGAGAAAGGAGCAGAACAGGCAGAAGCACTAAATGGTACCTTTGTTCTGTATTCATGAGGGAAAAGGGTAGTCTGCTACTGCGGGGGTGGGAGGATGGGGTGACAGACTGGGTAATCACTGAGGGCAGGGTATTGGAGGGCTGAGGGCTCTGAGGATGGATAAGGTACCAGGACCAGATGACATACACGCCAGGGTGCTGAGGAACTGGTGGAGATACTGGCTGGGCCACTTGTGGACCTGTTCAATACCTCTCTGGACACAGAGTGTGTGCCACAAGACTGGAGGATGGCCCACATGGTGCCCCTCCGTAAGTAGCCCTAAGGATGAACTGGGCAATTACAGACCTGTAAGCCTAACATCTGTCATGGGGAAACTGAAAGACAATCCTGAAGGACCGGAATTAAACACGTTTAGTTGCTAATTAGTCTTTATTTTACCAGGTGAAACACCATTGAGTGAACTCATTTTCAAGGTGGACCTGGGCAGTAACAAAATGCTTATAAAATACAATAAGCAAACAGTAGGAAGAATATAGGTATATGGGATGGGTACATATCTATAAACATCCACAAGGAATACTGGAGCACAATGCAATAAACATTTTTATGTACAATGGCCCAGATATTCAAAAGGGTTGTGCCATGCGCAACAGGGTTGCGCCATGCGCAAGTCCAAAATGCGCCATTCTGCGATATTCAGCAGGAGGCAGTTATGCCACTGGCACCAGGTTACGCTAGAGAGCAATGCAAATGAATGCATGCTCAACAGGAGGGGGAGGATCCATGCATAACCTGCGCACCCCGATATTCAGTCGGGTTGCGCCAGAGTTGTGCATCGCAACCAACCTCGCCCGCTGAAGCTTGAGCCAAAAAGCTTAAGTCGAGGGCTCACCCACAGGTGAGCTGCTGCGTTGCAGGCGCAACACAGCAGCTGCCACCCTGGCTGGCCCCAACTCACTCCTGTGCCCCCCCCACCAGCCCGATCACGGGCAGTACAGGTACATGTCTCCCCACCTCCCACAGCCCGATCGCGGCAGAACCTGCATAAACCCTCCCCAGTGCCCGATCGCGGCAGAACCTGCATAAACCCTCCCCAGTGCCCGATCGCGGCAGAACCTGCATAAACTCCCCAGTGCCCGATCGCGGGCAGAATGTAACCCTCCCCAGCCCGAATAACTCCTGGTGGTCAGTGGACCGTAAAGCCCGATCGCGGGCAGAATGTCACAACAGAACCCCCAAACATCTCTCTGGTGTCTAGTTCATGATCACAAATCTGGACTGTCATATACGGTATGGGCTGCCGCCCATTGGCTGTAGCTCTGCACCAATGAGGCGTGCAGCCTACCGGACAGTCAGTCGGGCGGCAAGCGGGTGGATGCTGTCGCCCGCCCGGCTGCGGGGGCGGGTGGAGGGCTTCGTGGGTGGGTGGGGGACAATAGACACCAGGGAGATGTTTGGGGGTGGGTTCTGCTGTGACATTCTGCCCTTGATCGGGCTACGGTCCCACTGGACCACCAGGGAGTTATTCGGGTTGGGGAGGTTACATTCTGCCAGCGATCGGGCACTGGGGGTTATGCAGGTTCTGCCCGCGATCGGGCACTGAGGCGACATGCAGATTCTGCCTGCGATCGGGCTATGGGTGATGTGTGTGGGGCGACATATACGGGTTCTGCCCGCGATCGGGCTATGGGTGATGTGTGTGGGGGGTGTCATGTAACTGTGATGCCATTGATCGGGCTGGGCATCGTCGGTCCCGGCCGCTGCTGCCTGGCAGGGGTAGCCAGGAGCAAGTCTCGGGGATCAGTAGCACCTACATACCGTGGGGCCATAGAGATGCAATGGCCCCCCTGCGCTTGCATAAATTATGGCCCCATTGCATGTCACCTTTTGAATATCGGAAATTCGCATGGGCGCCCAATGGTGCCTAACGCCACCGCAAGTTTAATGCTCAACTCTGGCAACTTGCGGTAAGCGCAAGTTCCACTCATCATCTTGCCAAGTGCTGTGGTTCGAGGCGATATTCAAAGGAGTTGCTCAACAGCGCAACTCCTTTGAATATCACCCCGGCCACACCCCTGCACAACTATTTTTAGCAGCGCAGGGGCTTGCGCCTCAGACTGGCGCAGTTTGAATATCTGGGCCAATATATACAAGATCAGTTTGCAATTTTATATATAGTGCTTGCAGGTAGTAGTTTTGAAGTGTCCTAAGACTGACATAAATGAAAACTCATTCACATTGAGCGACTCCCAAGTAGAAAGGGAAGAGGAAGTAAGAACATACTGCATAATGGGAGGGAGAAGGCAGGAGGAAGTGGAAAAGACAATGGGAGGCACCAAGATAATTATCTGTGTGGTGCCAGGCTCCAAGGGAGTCAGTTGGGTTAAACATGACTGCGGTCGGGGGAAGCATTTGCATGACTCCTTTATGGAACGTGTAAAGCGTCTTAAATGAGGGCAGGGAGATGGGGTGGGCCACC
Source organism: Neoceratodus forsteri (assembly GCA_016271365.2). Taxonomy (NCBI): domain Eukaryota; kingdom Metazoa; phylum Chordata; order Ceratodontiformes; family Ceratodontidae; genus Neoceratodus; species Neoceratodus forsteri. The sequence continues at coordinate 430,952,057 of CM028138.1, forward strand.
TTCAGAGTGTTTTGCAGTCTATTCCAGAGTTGTGGTAAAGCAAAACTTATTGAAGACCTACCAAATCTATCCTTAACCTTAGGTAAGGATAAAGTAATACATGAGGAGCTTCTCTGTGCATAGCTGCTTACTGTACTTAAGGGTGTATAGTCAGCTATGTACATTGGCAGTGTCTTTGTGAGATCGATCTATCTATCTATCTATCTATCTATCTATCTATCTATCTATCTATCTATCTATCTATCGTCCATAGAGGAAGTCACCAGAATCGAAAGGAAGGTGGCTTGGAACAGCCTTTTTTTTATCCTGAGTCAGCAGGTGTTTGATCCTATAAAATGGGCCAAGTTGCTGCTTAAGCTTTTATGATAATCTTCAGTGTGAGCAAGGAAGGGGAGATTATGGTCAATCCAGACACCAGGTATCTGAATTTGGGTACAAACTCTTAACATATTACTCTCCTAGGAGAAATCTTATCGATAACTGCATCCACGAACCATTTGTAAATCCAGAGAACATCCAGGGGAAAAGTTAACTATTCTGTTTTCTTATGGATAAATTTGTATTTAAGGCTTGTATTGGGTTGTTTGAACTTACTTGGTCCTGATTACAGGACCTAAATGAAAATTGCATACCTACCGTAATTCTTGATCTTATGTATGTGCAAATATCTCTGCATCCTGCCTCAATTCTACATCTCAACCAAAGGAATTCGAATGCTTGTCTATTAAAATAACCCTTCCCAACACATCTTCCTTTCAACTGGTTGGTTGCTATAGGCCCCCCTCTGCAGGCCTCAAACTCCTATCCCATTTAGGATCCATACTTAATCTGGGCCCTGAAGACACCATCATCTTAGGAGACATGAACTTAAATTGGCTGACTAATGCATCTGCACCCCTGGTAACCTTCTGTGACACCTATGGATTCTCTCAATTAATCAAAGAACCAACAAGGATCAACCAAAGAATACTCTCAACAGCACACTCCTGGATATTATATTGGTAAATAAACCTCATCATTATCCCTATGCAGGAGTACTTCTAGAGTGACATAAGTGACCACTGTCCCATAGCTGCCATTAGATCAACAATCAAGGCACCCAATCCTGCAAAATTCCTCCCACAAGGTCAAAAGAACTTTAATATTACAGGATACCTCCATGATCTGTGCCATACCACACGTTGGTAAGAATTCTATCTCACAGCCTCAATAGAGTCAGCTCTTCAAATCCTAAATGATATAATCGTAAGTGCCCTCAATTCACATGCCCCTCACCAGTGTCAGAACCAAACTCAAATCCTGTCGCTGGTTCTCTGCCGACCTTAAATCGCTCTGCTTGCCAGAGACAAACTCTGGAAAAGGGCAAGAAAGACAAAGGACCCAAATGACTGGCTCCAATTCAGAAAAGCCAGAAACTCCTGCACAAAACAAGTAAGAAAAGCCAAGGCAACCTTCTACACAGCTGAACTAGATGCCTCCTGTAACAACCCTTCCAGGTTCTGGGTTACCATAAAGGGCATCCTAGGTCAAACCTCTACCCCTGTCTTACCATCCAAAATTCAATTAAATAATATTGAAATCACCGACAAGCAAAATATCTTGAATGCCTTCAATGACCATTTCACTACAGCTGGCCTGGCTTTCGACTCCTCTCCTGCAAACCTATTAAGATCATCTCTAAACCTACAATCTACTGAGAGTCAAAAGGTTGCTTCCACATTCTCATTCAAACCAATATTGTTCAAAGAAGTAGAAGATCTCCTACTCCAACTAGATTCCACCAAAAGTGCAGGTGCAGACTCCCTGGATCCCTACTTTCTAAAAGTAGCACTGTATGCCTTAACCGCCCCCCTCACCCACCTCTTCAATCTATCACTTGTCACTGGTACTATCCCCTCAATATGGAAAACAGCTCAAGTGTTTCCATTACTTAAGGCAGGTGATCCCATGGACCTCAATAATTATAGGCCCATCTCCATCTTACCAATACTATCCAAGATGCTTGAGAAGCTGGTAAACTCTCAGTTAACTGCCTACCTTGATACCAACAATCTCCTAAATCCAGCTCAATCTGGGTTTAGATCTATACATAACACCATCTCTGCACTAGCAAAAGTCACAAATGACTGGCAGACTGCCCTAGACAAAAGAATAATACCTGTGCTGTGTTTCTGGATCTAAGCAAAGCCTTTGACACTGTGGATCATGATCTTCTAATCACCTCACTAAACTCCATAGGCCTTGACTCACTCTATTAAATGGTTCAGATGCTACCTCTCTGGAAGGCTACAACTGGTAAAGAATGATGGTGATCTATCTACCCCTAAGCCACTCCTAAGAGGTGTATAAGAGCTCCATCCTGGGTCCCATCCTTTTTGCCATTTACATCAACAATATTGACTCCAATCTCTCTCTTTCTAATATCCACCTTTTTGCAGATGACACTGTACTTTATGTGAGCGATCCCTCACCATCAAAAGCCTGTGAGCTCCTACAGTCTCAATTCTCCCTCCTCCAGCACAACCTATTAAAGAAATTACTAAATGCTAAGAAAACCAAAGCTATGTTCATTGCCCCCAAGAACTGTTCTTCCACTATCCCATCATTCACCCTCCCACAACTCTCTACCATCCTTGGTGAAAATCTGGAATATGTTGACAAATTCAAATACCTAGGAGTATGGATAGACAATAAACTAGACTATACTACCCACGTTGAAGAGCTCCTGAAAAAGCTAAGACAAAGACTTGGTCTATTCTATAGAATCAAACACTACCTGACCAAGATTCCAAACAAGATTAATCCTTGCATCATTCATGTCCCTCATTGATTATGCTGACTTCCTCTATGGTCATTGCTCCTCTCCCATCTAAACAAACTAGACACCCTGTATCATAGAGCTATTAGATTCATTACTGACCTTCCCTCTAGCACCCATCATTGCTCTCTACAATGCAGTCAGCTGGACATCCGTGCAACATAGAAGAAGAAAAATGCTGCTACCTGGATCTACAAAGCTCTGACAAACAAACTCCTTCCTACATCTCAGACTGCTTCAACAGATCACATCCAGGCCCTACACCTTGAGGATCAACAAACTGATCCTGCTGAAGATTCCTATTACCTGCACCGGTATGGAAGAGCTGCAATCAGGTTATTCCTGGCACTTATCTGGAATTTTATCAAAAGACATTGAAAATGGAAACACTGATCCCCTTACATCCTTCAAAAAGCTGTACACCAGCCTAATCCCAGATTCATGCAATTGCTTCCTGAGGCCTAGTCCTCCCACACCCCTCTCTCCCCACCCCCTTCTAAAGCTCCTCCTATTCTTCTATCATTCCTCTGGTCCTTTCCATCAAACCTCAAACATATATACCAACCATGTACCATTATCCAAGCCTTATCCCTACCAGACTGTTTGTTTCTCACCTTTAATAGGTTTTTGGTTTACTGTCCTTTGCCTTGTATATATGTAAATAATTGTACATCTATCTCACTCATAAATGTTTGTATTTGTGCTATTTCAATATCATGTTTTTGTATACACTCTGTAACCTTTTTTGTTATGACCACTCGGGTCCATCTTGTAAATGAGCTATGCTCAATGATGTTCGCCTGAATAAATAAAGATTTTGATTGATGTATCTTCATCATTCATTACTGCTGGGTGTAAGCCAGAAGCATGCACCTGCTATGGGAGTTTTTTTGGAGAAGAGTCTGTGCTGACTGTACTGCCCATGAGAGCGACTCAGTGTATGGTGTGCAAGGGGTGGCTGTTGGGTGCTGCGGACTCCTCCTCCATCCCAGTTCTATAAGTCGGAGAGGCAAAATAAAGGAATGGGGAGCAAGCAAGAGAGAACAGAGGGATGGGTAAAGGAAGAGAAACTGTAAAAAGGAATAAGCCAATAGAGGACAGGAAAGAGAACCCTAGCCTAAGGGACTGCAGGACCTCACACCTAGGGCAGAACAGATAAAGGAGAGGAAGAAAGGAGGAGGAAGAGAAGGGGATATTGGGAGGAGGGAAAAATTCACCCACAAGTTGAGTTAAATTGGCTTTAAGGCTTATCAGCTCAAACTTAAAAGCAAGGGAGCAAGGATCCCTTCAAACAAAACTGGTCTAGAAGTTTCGACCGAACCTTCTGCACAGCTTGGTGCAAGAGAGGCAGATTTTCCTACCCATCCCGCTATCCCATCACTCAAGTTGAGAGCTCACAGATTGCCAAGGCAATCAATCTGTTCTGGAAAGGAAGAGCTCCCAACTAGGTAAAGGGGGGTGGGGCCCCACTAGCACACTGACATGTGGTGGTACTAGGGAGGGGAAGCCCCAAAGAAGGCAACCTCTTGGACTGACAGAGAAGGAAACTCGTTCTGACTCCCAGGGGAAGGCAGGGGCCAAGGGAAACCAGACCACCAGTTCAAGTTTCAAATCTGGCTAGAACAGACATTAACTAGCCTCAGACTGGCATACACGAGACAAGATTCAGGGACACCAGGGGGGTTCGAGAACCAAAGGAAGAGGACTGTCTAAAGAAACTAGTCCTGTTGACTGGTGATTGAACTAACATGGCCTGAAGGAAAGGTGCTCGAGGGGAACACCTTCAAGGAAAAACAGTTTCCTCAGAAGGAAAAGACAAAGCTCCACTCGCTCTCCTCCCTCTCCAGTCCTTTGCTGCTCTTCTGAGAGAACTGAAGGTCCCATAGACCAGGGGATTTAGGCCCCAACAGCCACAAGAGGGGATGGGGAGGAGGGAGAGCAGGGTGGGGAAGACTCCCAAGAAATTAGGCCCATGAGGGGAAGGAAGGTAGGCAGGGTTCAGTAATGAATGGTGAAGATAAGAGAAGCTTGAATTACAGTAGGTAAATAAATTTTCATATTTTCCTAATCAATCTTGCATTACTGTTGGGACATTCTGAGAGTCAGCTGACGAGGGATTTGGACCCCAGCCTCCTGCTGGTGGGGAAGCAGGAGACCCTGGTGCGTACTAGACTGGAAGCCTAAGGCTGAGGAGAGCTAGGAGGTGTCCCCTGAAGAGGGGACTGAGGAAGCCCCTGCAGAAGCCTCCCTGCCCTGCTTTTGGGGGGGGGGGGGAGGCAGGTCCCTTGGAAGGCAGAGCGAATCTCCCTATGCTGGGCCAGGGGTGACAATCTCGATAGACTAAGCCATGCCGTCTGCCTATTGCAGATCAATGTCCCTGCAAGCCTGAAAGCCACCTCATTGGCATAAGATGCCCTTGCTTGGCACCTTGCCAGATCCAGGCCTGTGGTGGAGAGGGCAATGGCTTGTCGAGATTGCTCCCAATCCAGCATAGACGATAGCACCTGAGCCAGCATTGACCACAGATGCCTGCTATAGGCAGCATGTTGTGCCTGATGTGATGCAATGCACAACGTTGCACGAGAAGAGAACTTTGCCCCCACCAGTGGAATTGTAGGGAATCTGAGTTTGGTGGTACGCCCAGAGGGGTCTTTAGGAACACCAAGCCCAATGGAGGGTTAGGAAGAGAACCTAGAGACTCCAGTGGAGCACAGTACCACCTCCTGCAGTCTGCCAGGGCTGGGAAAGGTTTGGCTGGAGACTGCCAGGTGCCAATAGACACTTCTGGAAGGGAATAGGCCAGGATGGTACCACCAGATGTTGGGCACTGAATTCACCGAGGAAGTCTCACATCTTCCACTCAGTATTCTTCCATCTGACAAAAGAAATATGGAGATCCTGAATCATCCTCAAAAGGAAGTGCTGATGTTCAGGGAAATCGGCGTCTGAAGAAGTAAATGTAGGTTCCTCTCCCGAAGAGGAGGGAATCTAGGAGGATGGGGAACTCTAATGTCCAGAACACTCCTGCGGTTGTGGGGATTGGCAAAAGACCTGTTCATGCATGTACCCAACGTATGACAGGAAGGCTGCCATAGTGTCTCCGAACATCTCCCAGGATAAAGGCCCCAGTAGGACCCACATGGCCTGGGAGAGGGAGTGGCTGCAGAGGAATGGGGAAGGGCACCTACAAGGAGGTGGCTGTCCTCTGCCAGGGCTCTAGATTCTAGGGAATGGTGGCCAAGCTAGAGGTATCCCTAAGATCAGACTGGGTTGCATGGCGAAACCCTGGGCATGCAAACTCCAGAAGAGCCCAGACTGGGAATCTCACCTGTGACTCACCTGGGGTTACATGAGTCCAGAAAGGCAGCCCTGTGGTGCCACTGGAGGGGACCCCAGAGCCCGAAAAGGAGAGACGGTGCCTGGTGCTGCGGCTCCCCCCTGCACCCGTGGAGTGGCAGAGGAATACCACCGCCCTGACCCCCAGACTGGAGGACGCCTCCACCCCAAGGGAGGCCGCCAAAGCCAGGGTTTCCAGTCCATCCTGGGAGGGCACAGCAGCACAAAGGCTGGCAGCTGCCACCACCCCCAAAAGGGGACAACCCCCAAGCTGTCCTCCCCAATGGACCCCAGGCCACCCCCAGCCGGGGAATCGAGGAGGACCGCTGTGGGGATTCAGGGATGGGGGTGCTGTGCCACCTGACACCATGCCCCACAGATCTCCGATTCTGAGGAATCTGGCAGCTAATCCGTGCCCACATCTGAGTTGACACCCTATGAAGAGGAGTCTACCAGCAGGACCTCAATACTGGCCACCCCGAGAACACCCTGAGGGGTGATGCCATGAACAGTGCTGGCATTTCCAGCGGCACCAGCTGTTGCCACTGCACTGCCCATGGCCCTGGAACCCAACACCAACCAATCCATGGCCCCGGCCAGGCCACCGGCACCACACTGCACCAGAACCTGAAACTGAGCCGTGTAGGTCACTGGCACTGCAAACGGCACCAGGATCTGCCACGAGACAGCATCAAGGGTCTGCCTCTGCCAGACCCAACAACCCTGGGCTGTGACACTGGGGGAGCCTGCACCTCCAACACTGGAAAAGAAGCCTCCTTCTTGGTAAGGCTTGAAGATGAGGAGGCCTCCTCATTGGGCTGTATAGATCTGGGGGAGGACCCGGAGGAAGGGTCTAAAGACCTGGCGTGTGAGGCCAGAGTGACGTCTTCCTCCGAAAGTCTGCGGAGCCCTGCCGACTTTAAATGCGTGTGGTTGGGTCCCAGGCACCGGAGACTAACATGCTGGTCTGTCACAGAAATGCTGGCCACAGGAGCACCGACATAGGGGCATGGCCTGCTTTCGATTTACGCTTGGCTCCCGAACCAGTCATGATGTGAAATAAAAACGCAGCAAAAGATCCTGCCGCCATTAAACAAATTAGAACAAACTTACCGGCGTTGGAATGTAGAACCAGGATGAGGAGTCTGACTGCATCGAAAAGGTAGGCCTAATGGCATTCTACGAAAAGCTAACTCGCCCAGCAGGTGCAGCCCCAATGGTGGGAGAAACTGAACTGGGATGGAGGAGTCTGCAGCTCCTGACAGCTGCCCCACGCAGTGCATCGCTCTCGTGGTTGGCACAAAACCTCTCCCCCCCCCAAAAAAAAAACTTCCATAGCAGGTGTATGCTTCTGGCTTACACCAAGCAGTAATGAATGGTGAAGATTGACAAGGGAAGATCTTACTGTATTTTACTGTATATTGTATTTTACTGTATATTGTCATGTATGTTTTGTTGGTCACTTATGTATAAGCAACATGTAAGTTAACAGCACTGTCTTGTAAACTGGGTCACTAGACCTAAAGACATGTTTCCTCTCGTGTGTAAAAATAAAGCTTTGCTATTTTTTTTTTTTTTTTGCTAGGCTGGTGACATTTCTGGAGGACAATGGACTCCAGGATGGCCAACATTGATTTGTATTGGGAAGGTCCGACTAACTTAGACAAGTATTATGACTGGATAACAAAGGAATTGGACAAGGGTCATGCAGTGGATGTCATATTGTTTGGACTTCAGCAGTGCCGCATGGGAGGTTTGGGGGGGTTGTGGGGGTGGGGACTGAGATGGCTAACTGGATCAAGAGTTGGTTACAGGGGAGACAGCAGAGGGTAGTGGTGGCGGCGGAGTTCTCTCCAAGGGAGATGACTAACTGGGTGCCACAGGGATCGGTACTGGGGCTGATGATTGGGATATTCATAATGGACAGCTCGCATAGCATCAGGAATAAGATCGGCCTCTTCGCTGATACCAAATTGGGGGCGGTGGTGAGTGACACAGAAGGATGGCAGGGGCTGCAGAATGACCTGACTAAACTGGAGTGGTCAGAAGCTTGGCAGTTGGGGGTTCAGTGCTAAAAAGTGCAAGGTAATGCACTTCGGAGCAAATAACCCAGGGAGGAGTTACCAGCTGGGTGGAGTACAGCTAGGTACCACAGAGGACGGAAAGGATCTTGGGGTGGCTGCAATTGGGGGGGGTGGGGGTGGGAATGAACATCTCTGAGCAGTGCAGAAAGGTACCAGCAAAGGCGAACAGGATGTGCTGGGGTGTATTGAAAGGAATATCCTCCAGGAACAAGGAGGTGATCCTGCCTCTCTACAGGTCACTGGTGAGGCTGCACTTGCAAAGTACTGTATGCAGTATTGGCACCCATATCTAAAGGAAGGACTCCAGATTACTGGAGGGGGTACAGCACAGAGCAGCTAAGATCAGGGACTGGGGGACAGGCCATATGAGGAGAGGCTGAGACAGTTGAATATGTACTCCTGGAGGAGAGGAGGAATAGGGATATGATTGAGACCTTAGTATTTAAGAGGATCAACAAGACTGGTACAGAAGGGATATTTATATTTAAGGAGGGGAAGGGACACGAGAGGTCATGGGCTTGGATGGGGGGGCAGAGATAAAGAAGGAAATGGGGAGACACTTTTCACAGAGGGTTGTGGCAGAATGGAACACTCTGCCAGAGGAGGTGATATCCTGTAAGACCGGGGCTTCAAAAGGGATAACCTAGAAACAGACTTTGATGGCAGATGAGACCGCTTGGCCCACCTAGTGTGCCCATTTCCCTACCTGATGAGCTGCAGATCCTAGTCAACCAACAGCCTATTTCTTCCTACCCCTACAAGAATTGCCTTATGTCTGTCCCATGCATTTTTGAATTCTCCCACAGTTTTAGACCCCACAACCTCTTCAAAGGCTGTTCCATGCATCCACCACCCTCTGAAAAAATACTTGCTCACATTACCCCTGAGCCATCCCCCCCTCTGTGTTCCAATTGTGTCCCCTTGTTCTTGCACATCTTTCTGAAAGATGCTACCCCTTGAACTTTGATTCCACTGAGACTTAAAGTTTCTCTTCTCTCTCTCCCCTTCCTCAGGGGTATACATATTAAGCTCCTTTAGTCTTTCCTCATATGGCTTCTCTTGCAGACCCTGCACCATTTTAACTGCCCCCCTCTGGACTGCCTCCATCCTGCCCATCTTTGCAGAGGTGGGGGGGGTCTCCAGAATTGGACTAGGTATTTCAGATGCGGTCTCACCAACTGTCTGTACAGAGGGATGACTTCTGCTTTCTGCTGGTGATGCCTCCACCTACACATCCCAGTATCCCCAGCTCTCCTGCTGCCTTCTCGCATTGCTTGCCAACCTTGAGGTAATCTGTTATGATTACCCCAGGTCCCTTTCCATTTTTGTTACGACTTCCCTGGGCTTTTGTTTCCCAGGTGCATTATTGTGCCCTTCTTTGCATTGAATCCAAGCTGCCATACTTCTGACCATTCCTCCAACCTTGCCAAGTCCCTTTTCATCATTTCCACACCTCCTTGTGTAGCAACCCTGTTGCAGATCTTTGTCATCTGCAAAGAGGCATACTTTTTCTTCCAGTCCCTCTGCAATGTGACGTACAAAGACATTAAAAAGGACTGGACCTAGTACTGAACCCTGCAGTACCCCACTAGTAACCCCACTTTCTTCAGAGTGGACTCAGTTTACTATTATCTTTGTCCTGTTGTCCAGCCAATGTTTTACCCAGGCTACCGTCCTGGAACCCACTCCCAGGCTGGCTAATTTGTTAATCTTTTGTGTGGGACTGTCAATGCCATGCCAAAGTCTAGGTAGGCCGTGTCCACAGCCCCTCCCTGGTTTACTTTGGTCACCCAGTCAAAAATCTTATTTATTAGTCTGACATTACCTTCTCACTGTGAACCCATGCTGCCTTGGGTCCTGTGCCCCACTGGCCTCTAGGTACTCAACAGTTCTGTCCTTCAGAAGTGATTCCGTCACTTTCCCTACCACAGAGGTCAGACTGACAGGTCTGTTTCCTGCCTATGTCTTGCTCCCACTTTTGTGAAGAAGAATCTCTTCTGCCATCCTCCAGTACTCTGGTACCACACCATCCTCCCATGATTTGTTCAAAAGGGTAGTCAGTGGTGTCACTAGTTCTCCCCTTAATTCCTCTAGAATTCTGTGGTGAATCCCATCAGGCCCCATTGCTATGTCCACCTTCAGTTTTAGGAGTTCTTTCAGAACCCTTTCTTCTGTGAAAGGACTGGGATCAACCCCTCTATCCAGAGTGCTTCTGTTAATTGGATTGGGTACCTCCCCCTCCTCCTCTTTTGTGAACACTGATCAGAAGTATTAGTATCCTTGCTTTCTCACTGTCCCTCTCTGCCCACCCACCTTCCATTCTTTACAGCCTCACTATCCCTCCCTCCCTTTGTCTTCCTACACTCCCTAATGTACCTGTAAAAGGTTTTATCCCCGTAAGAGTTGTCTATCTTTTTCCTCAGTTTGGGCCTTTTCTATTCTGACTGCCTTCCCTGCTTCCTTTTGGCTTAACTGGTACAGTTCTGTCCTGCTCCTTCCGTTTTCTTATGCTTCGTAAATGCTGTCTTTTTCTCCCTGACCTTCCCTACCACCTCTTTTGAGAACCATAGTGGATTTTTTCTTTATTTGCTTCACACAAAGGCTTGTTGCTTCTGTGGCAGTTTTGATTCTCCATTGTTACTAACATACTAAAATGCCAGCAGAATAGGCCTAACAGTCTTTCATGTCTGCTCGTTTGGTCAGTCCCCAACCTGGGTGCTGACCTTGCTGTCCCCCTCGCCTTCTCTGGCTTCTCCTTCCCAGTTCGGATATTCTTGCTGCATTGTTGCTTCGGAACCTTCCCTGTCCTACCCCTCCACTGTCTCTGCCTCCACTAGCCCCTAAAGCAGTGCATTCCATAAGCTCCACCACCCTCTCAGTGAGTAGCACCTCCTCTTTCTCCCTGAATCTTCCCCTTCCAGCTTCCAGCCATGCCCTCTAGTGGCCCTTCCCGACTGTTTCCTCCCTATTTACCCTCTTCATGTACCTAAGGCCTCTATCAGGTCCCCGGTCCCTTCTCTCTCCAATGTGTACATATTTAGCTCTTGAGCCTCTCCTCATAGGTCCTGTCCCCAAGCCCCAAATCATTTGGTTGCCCTCCTCTGGACCTCTCCAGGAGGTTAATGTCCGCTTTAAGTGTGGCCTCCAAAACTGCACACAGTACTCAAGGTGCGGCCTCACCAAGCAGTTATACAGAGGAGTATCACTTCCCTCCTTCTGGAGGTGATCCCCCTAGCGATGCATCCCAGCATCCTGTTGGCCTTGGCTGCTGCCCTCCTACAAGTTTGAGTTGTTCATCTTGACATCCGCCACCACCCCCAGGTCCCTCTCAGCCATTGAGACTTGTAGCATTCTCCCCGGGTGTACACTTGGCCTGGGTTTCTGGCCCCCAGGTGGAGTATCTTGCATTTCCCTGCATTGAACCTCAGCTTCCACTTTCTAGACCATCTTTCCAGAGCCTCCAGGTCCCCTGTGAGGCCACCCTCCCTCCTCCCCATCCACCACCACCCCCAGTTTTGAGTCATCTGCAAAGAGACTCATCTCACTCCTGATTCCTGTCCTTATGTCTGCTACATAGGTGTTGAACAGAAGGGGCCCAAGGACTGATCCCTGTGGGACCCCACTAATGACCCTCCTTGGGGATGAGACTATCCCACCAACTACTCCGGTCCTGGAGCCAATTACCTATCCATCTGATCATCTGGTTCCCCACCCCCATTTCTCCCAGCTTATCCAACAGGCCCACGTGAGGAACAGAGTCAAATGCCTTGCTGAAGTCTAGAAAGAGGACATCCACTGGTCTGCAGGTCCAAGGCACTTGTCACCCAGTCATAGAACTCCACCAGGTTTGTCTGACCACGATTTCCCGGATGAATCCATGCTGTCTATCGTCCAGGCACCCTGACATCAGGTTCCCCAGCCTCCTTGACAATGCCCTCCATCACCTTGCCCACCACCGGTCAGGCTGACAGGCCTGTAGTTCTCTACCACCTCCCTTGATCCCCCCTTGTGGATAGGCACTATGTGCCACCTTCCAGTCTTGGGGCACCCACCCTGTCCTCAGAGATGGTGAAAAGCTCTGCCAGGGTTTTGCCAGGACATCCATAAGTTCCTTCAGCACTCTGGGATGTAATTTATCGGCCCGGTGCTTTCTCCGTCTTAAGGGAGCTGAGGGCTTCCCTCACTCTCTCTGCTGTGATTTCCACTTCGGTCCCCTTCTCCCTGCTTAGCCCCCCCACCTGCCATTGATGCCTCCCTCTCCCCAGACCTGCCGATCGGTGAGGGTCCCCCCTCTTCAGTATCTGTCTCCTCCTATGTTGATGCAGTCCCTTTTTTTCCCTGAGTGAATGGGGTGAAGTACTCATTTAGTACCTCAGCCTGCTCCCTGGGTCTTGTGCCCATCTCTCCCCTGATTTAATCCTGTAATCTGCCCCTTCACCCTTCGTTTTTCCCCAGTGTATCTAAAGAACCCTTGTTCCTCTCCTAATTTCCCTGGCCAGGTTCTGCTCCTTCCTTGCCTTGCCCTCACCACTCTAGTGGCCCTTCTAGCCATCAGCTCGTACTCCCTCGATCCCTTTCACTCCTTGAGCACTTGAATTGCTTATAGGCTGCTTTCTTTCCCGTACCACCTCCTGGACCTCCCTGGTCCACCAACAGGGTTTTGGGCCCTACTGCATTTTCGTCTTACTCTTGCACAGGTGCTGGTAGCATCCTGTATCCCTCTCCTGATGATTTCCCACCTACTATCAGCGTCCATGTCTGTCCCAATCCCATCCAAATGCTCCTTAAGGATCCTTCCCATTTCCTTAAAATCCGCCCCTTGAAGTCTGTTACTTCTGTCTTTGTGCAGCCTTCTACCCCTCCTAGGTCCAGGCAGAACCAGACCGTGGCATGGTCACTCCCCGCCAATTGTTGCTCCACCCCTCCTGGCCTGTTTGCTAGTGCTTTTCTAAGGCACTCTCCCATCTTGCCAAAGTCAGCCCTCTTGAAGTCCAGTACCCTCACTTTTGTATGGCTTGACCCTGCAGCTTAGTTTATTGTGAATAGGGTTGTCATGGTATAAAATTTTGACTGTATAACCGCAGTGTGTGATACCGCGGTATAATGCATTCCAATGGGAAAACCTAAAGTATTCAAAAATAATGCAATTTTATTAAAATACTAGTAAATGACACATTATGAATTTAATGAGAAAATAAAGATGAGTCAATGTAATGAATATGTGCAAAACAAATATATTTTTTGACTAAGATTCCTCCTGATCTGGTGACAGGCATGGAGCTTCGAGCACTACAAGTAGATTTATGTGTGTGTGTGTAAAAAAAAAAAAAAAAATGCAGTCTGAAACGTGAGTAACTTACCATTATAGGTGTTATTGTACTCTTAACTTACAGCACAAAGTACTACACAAAAATAGCAGTGAGAATGAGTAGTAAGTTGTTTGATTTACCCTTTTGTTATGTTAAATTGTCAATAACTTAAAGATGAGAGTTGATGAATACGAAAGGAATGTCCAGTCACTCACTCCTGGTGGTGCAGACAGAGCTGCACTTCACTGAAGTAGTGTGCTACTAGCTTTAGAAGCAGGCTCCGCAAGAGCACTACTTAGAATCAGAACAGTTCTGATTGGAAAAGCAAGACAATGAGCCTTGATTTTTCCAGTGACTAGGCTCAGTGTCCCTCCTCCATCCTCACCTCACAGCCTGGGGCTCCCTCCAAGACCCAGTCCACTCAAGTTAAGTTAGTAAAAGTAATAGTAAGTAGTGAAAATAAATTTGGAGAGATCTGTGTTCTTTATATTTACTTTCTCAATGTAGTACCCTACCACTACAACACAACTCCTGCCTGCACTCACCACTCACTGTGTCCAAGACTGAGTCCAAGCCAACAGCCAGAGCCAATCGGCTGAGCTAAGCCAACTGTGAGATGGTGGCATTTAAAGGAATTGGCCTATATATCCCAAATGTCATGGTGGCTGCCTGGCTGTATTTTTCCATTTTAATAAAGTATTTAGCTATAGTAGCCTCCAGCTGAGGTAGTGAGCCAATGTGAGTTGCTTGCTTGACTTTCTTGGGTTGAGTCAGTCATACTATACTGTGACTTGAGTCATGTGACTGACATGAGTCAAGTCTGACAGTAAAGGAATCTGCTTATACAGTATATCCTCAATGCCATGGCAGTAGCAGGCACTCACTGGCTGCTTTTTCTTAAGGTCGGTAATAAGTATTTAACTACAGTAGCCTCCAGCTGAGGCAGTGAGCTAATGTGAGTTGCTTGCTTGACTTGCTTTGGTTGTGAGTCATGCTATTGTGAATCAAGTCAAGTCGTGTGACTGACATGAGTGCAGTCTGGCATTAAAGGAATCCACTTATATACTGTATAGCAGTTTATATTGGCGCCCTCTTTATTTAGCGCAGAGTGGGATGCAGTACTATTTAGCGCCCTGTTAAATTAGCACATCAGCTTCATGTCCCATTACAGCACTATGCTCCCTGTAATATTAGCGTTCAGCTTATTTTGGTGCTTTTGTCAGTGACGCTAATATAGCGAAAATAAACAAAGCTAATATTTCCTGCTATACAGTATCCTCAATACCATGGTAGTGGCAGGCACTCAGCTTTTTTTTTTTTTAGCTACTAGCTATTTAAGTAAATTTATGAATTTAAATTACTTTTCCATTGGGTTTTGTTTTAGGTAACCCCAAGTGACTCAAGTCATCTTGTCGCCACCTTGGCCTCTGGAGTAAAGTCTCGTGATTCAGGAGGACTGGAGTCCTGCATAGCATTAAAGGAATTAGCCTGTATATCCTCAGTGCCATGGTTGGTGGCTGCTGAGTCAAGTGCCTATAATTAAACTTGCAGCTAGGCTAAGGGTAATTACACAATTAAAGTAATTTCTCTTATTGGTTTTGTGTTGGGTAGCCCCAAGCCACAGTCAGCCAAGAGCTCAGCTGAGCCAGCCAATGAAAGTTTTGTGACACGGATGACATGAGTCAGAGGACTCATCAGGAGTCTGGAGTAGGACTCGCTCCTTCCTAGGGACCACTCTAGTGGGGGCATCAGGTGAGCAGACGGGGAGTCATGAAGTGGTCCACAGTGAAACTGGACTGGAGGGACTCTGGTGCATCAAGCAGACAGATGAGACAAGACAGCAACTTCACTAAATGTGGTAGCTCGGCTGAATAGCCAGTGCCAAGTATGAAATATCACAAACCACATTAGGACAGGGAGGGAGGACTCTGACTCTGAGTCAGAAAACAGCAGCAAATGCCAGAGAATTTGGATTAGCGAGCAGAGTGCACTCTGGATATGGCATGTGTTGGTGGGTGTCAAATTTGTTATCCACACTGCAGGTGTGCTGGGCAGCAGTGACTTTGTGCTGCAGAATCAGACAGAGGTAGGGGCGGGGAACAACTGGGAATGAAAACTGAAGGAACATACAGACTACTAGTGCTAATTCTTATCACTGAAACTGAAAAACACGGAGCGTAAATGTTATGCAAAACTGCAATTTGCAAATGCAAATGGTACTGGAATCATGGCAATGTTTGTCATTATTTAACAATAAAAAATGAACCTGAAAAAGTTCTGTGTATCTCATTCTGTCTGACTAACCTTGACAGGTTTGTGCGTCTGACAGACTGACAGGAATGTCTACTGTCTATAGTTCAGACTTACAGTGAATGAACATGAACAAGCATGACCATTCGAGACAGAGCACCAGCAGCACAGCAGTCAACAGTAATGTGAATGAATGATCACTGCGGTCTCATCTGTCACTCACTGGCCCTGCCGATGAGGTGGCTGACCAGTCTGCAGTCTGAGTCTGTACCCACAGTGACAACCAACCAGTTTGTCAAAACTGTTACCCATAAAGATGAGAACTCAACATGATGATCAGTACGTGAGACATGTTTCACAGTTACTGTTAACAAAATAACATAACAGATTTTGATGCTGGGTCTGGTTACTGCTGCTGATCCCTCCCTCACCCCATTCCATGCCTATTGCTCAAGCCCAATCACAGATTTAGGATGGCTGGTCAACACCCGTACGCTCCCCCACACCCTGCTACTTAAATAACCAACTCCAAGTCTGAGTGGTTTTGGGGAGGGGTGCAATACATAGACTTTGATAGCAGATAAGGACCGCTTGGCCCATTTAGTCTGCCCATTTCCCTACCTACAGGATAGGCTGCAGATCCTAGTTAACCAACAGCCTATTTCTTCCTGCCCCCCACAAGAATTGCCTTATGTCTGTCCCATGCATTCTTGAATTCTCCCACAGTTTTAGACCCCACAACCTCCTCAGGAAGGCTGTTCCATGCATCCACTACCCTCTCTGTGAAATACTTCCTCACATTGCCCCTGAGTTGCCCTCCTATCTTTAAATTGTGTCCCCTTGTTCTTGCAAGTCTCTTTTTCTGAAAGATGCTACCCTCTTGGACTTTGTTGATTCCACTGAGGTACTTAAAAGTTTCTATCATGTCCTCCTCTCCCTTCTTTCCTCAAGGGTATACATATTAAGCTCCTTTAGTCTCTCCTCATACGGCTTCTCTTGCAGACCCTGCACCATTTTAGTTGCCCTCCTCTGGACTACCTCTGTCCTATGTCCTATGTCCTTGCAGAGGTGGGGTCTCCAGAACTGGACACAGTACTCCAGATGGGCTCTCACCAACTGTCTGTACAGAGGGAAAACAACTTCCTGTTTTCTGCTGCTGATGCCTCTCCCTATACATCCCAGTATACCCCCAGCCCCCTCTACTGCCTTCTCACATTGCTTGCTAACCTTAAGGTCATCTGATATGATTACCCCCAGGTCCCTTTCCTTTTTTTGTTACTACCTCCCCTCCCATTGTGTATTCTTCCCCTGGGTTCTTGTTTCCCAGGTGCATTATTTTGCACTTCTTTGCATTGAATCCTAGCTGCCATACTTCTGACCATTCCTCCAACCTTGCCAAGTCCCTTTTCATCCTTTCCACGCCTCCTTGTGCATCAACCCTGTTGCAGATCTTTGTATCATCTGCAAAAGGCATACTTTTCCTTCCAGTCCCTCTGCAATGTCACTGAAGAAATTAAAAAGGACTGGACCCAATACTGAACCCTGCGGTACCCCACTAGTAACCCCTCTTCCTTCAGAGTGGACTCCATTTACAATTACCTTCTGTGTCCTGTTGTGCAGCCAATGTTTTACCCAGGCTACCACCCTGGGACCCACTCCCAGGCTGGTTAATTTGACAATCTTTTGTGTGGGACTGTCAAATGCCTTGCTAAAGTCTAGGTAGGCCATGTCCACAGCCCCTCCCTGGTCTACTACTTTGGTCACCCAGTCAAAGAAATCTATTAGTCATCTGACATGACCTTCCCGCTGTGAACCCATGCTGCCTTGGGTCCTGTGCTCCACTGGCCTCTAGGTACTCAACTATTCTTGCTTCAGAGTGACTCCATCATTTCTCCTACCACAGAGGTCAAAACTGACAGGTCTGTAGTTTCCTGCCTCTGTCTTGGTCCCACTTTTGTGAAGGGAATCACATCCACCTTCCTCCAGTCCTCGGGTACCACACCATCCTCCCATGATTTATTAAAAAGAGTAGCCAGTGGTTTCACTAGTCCCCCCTTAATTCTTTAAGAATTCTGGGGTGAATGCCATCAGGCCCCATTGCTTTGTCCACCTTCAGTTTTAGGAGTTCTTGCAGAACCCTTTCTTCTGTGAAAGGACTGGGATCAACCCCCTATCAAGAGTGCTTCTGTTAATTGGATTAGGCACTTCCCCTCTTTTGTGAATACTGAGCAGAAATATTCATTCAGTATCCTGCTTTTCACTGTCCCCTCTGCCACCCACCGTTCATTCTATTCAGCCTCACTATCCCTCCCTTTGTCTTTCTTCGCTCGCTGATGTACCTATAAAAGGTTTTATCCCCCTTCTTAACTGAGTTGGCCATCTTTTCCTCAGTTTGGGTCTTTGCTATTCTGACTTCCCTCCCTGCTTCCTTCTGCCTTAACTGGTACAGCTCTCTGTCCTGCTCCTTTTGTTTCCTTATACTTCTGGAATGCTATATTTTTCTTCCTGACTTTCACAACCACCTCTTGAGAACCATAGTGGCTTTTTGCGTTTTTTGATTTGTTTATTTGCTTCACACAAAGGCTTGTTGCCTCTGATGGCAGTTTGGATTCCCCATTGTTGCTCCACACCTCCTCCTAGCCTGTTTGCTAGTGCTTTTCTGAGGCACTCTCCCATCTTGCCAAAGTCTGCCCTCCTGAAGTCCAGTACCCTCACTTTTGTATGGCTTGACTCTGTAGCTGAGTTTAACGTGAACCACACTGTTTGATGGTCGTTTGTCCCCAGATGGCAACCCACTTCTAGATCTGGGATCCCCTCACTGCCCCAGTTTGAGAGTACGAGGTCTAAGATTGCTCCTTCACGAGTGGGTTCTGAAACTAGCTGTCTAAGGCCTGCCACCTGTAGGGCATCAAGAATGGCCCTGCTCTTGGATGTGGCTGCAGCAAATGTGCACCAGTTAACATCTGGCATATTCAGGTCTGCAATCAACCGTATCTCCCCTTTCTCTGCCATTCTAAGAATGCCTTCTATCATATCCTTGTCCATTCCTTCCCCCTGACATGGGGGTCTGTACACAACCCCTGTGCGGATTGTGGTGCCCTTTCCAGTATCCAGGGTGATCCACAGTGCCTCCTTTCCTCCCTGTTTACTCTCTCGTTCAGTTGCTTTTATCCCTTCCTTTACATAGAGAGCTACTCCTCCCCCTCTTCTCCCCTGCCTGTCTCTCCTGTAGGTTATGTATCCTGGTATGTTAACATCCCAGTTATGGTTCTCTGTGTACCATGTTTCTGTGACTGCTACGATATCCAGGCATCCCTCTTCCATCAAGGCCACCAGCTCAGGGAGCTTGTTGCCCAGACTACAGGCATTGGTACTCATTACCCTCCATTTCCTGATGGCCTTACTCCCTTTTGCCCCATCCCTGTCCTTCTTGCCTTTGTCACTTTCTCCATTTAACCCTGCCCTTCTCCCTATCGACACTTCTATGTTGATGTTTGCCGCACTTACTACCGTGATTATTTGGGGGGATGGGCTAGGATTTCCCTGCTCCTTTCCAGTGCCTCCCCCCCTTGACTAGTTTAAAAGCTTGCCAATCAAGCATTTAAACTTATCACCTAGGATCCTGGTTCCCCTCCTGGACAGATGCAGCCCATCATGCCAGTATAGGCTTGCATCACTCCAGGTGGACCCCCAGTCCCCAATGAAGCCAAATCCCTGAGCTCCACACCAGTTTTCAACCACTGATTGAATCCCATGGTGTGGAACACCCTAACCTCTATGCCATAGATGGGCAGCACCTCTGAGAAGGTTACGTGCATGCTACTTGACTAAGGCCCTCCCAATTCCACAAACTCTTCCTGCACTTCTCTAATCCCTTTCTTAGCCAGGTCATTTGTCCCTAGGTGGACAATGGCGTTCAACTCCCTCCCTGTGCAGCTGCTCCGGCAATCCTGGGGATTAGCTCCTGTCCCTCAAGCCATGGCGCCAGGCAGTGCCTTACCTCCCTCTCCTTCCTCCCCAGTTCTAACTTCCTAACAATGGGTCCCCACCAGGGCTGTTTCCTTCTCCTGCAGGGTCCCCTGCCACCCTCCTGTGGGTCTCTTTTGTGGAGGTTCCCAGCAGCATCCTCCTTGGTCTCCACTGCAGGTGCCTCCATAGAGGAACCACACTTTGCCAGAATGGCATAGGAATTGTGGAGAGGTACAACTGGTGGGATGCGCCTCTGTTCCACCACCCTCGCCCTCCGTGAGTCCACTGTGGTCCAACCGCTCCTCTTTGTTTGCAACCTCTGAGACAGCGGCAGTGGCACTGGTGGTCCCTGGATGGAAGAGGAGGTCCCACAGATCCTGGCCAACTCAGCCTGGAGATGAGCTACCTCCTCCCTCAGCCCAGAGAGGTGCCTGCAGATGGGACAACACCACATCCTCCAGAACATCTCCCGGAAGACTGCTGCTCCACTGCACTGCACCACTCCAATCATGTCTTATTTCTGGCCCCTTAACTGTTTGCAATCCTTACCTTTTCCTCTTTTTTTTTTTTTTTTCCTTTTTCCTTCTCCTTACTTTCTGCCTGTGCCCTTTAAGCTCCTGATTGTCCTGTTCTGAAACAAGAATATCCTATATTTCTCAGTAGACCACTTACTTGCTCAGAGGCAGACCTCCAACAGCTAGAGGGGGCCGGAGAGCTACTCTTGCCCTTCTAGGATGGTGGGTCTTTGGTGGTTCTGTGA
This sequence comes from Neoceratodus forsteri, assembly GCA_016271365.2. Lineage (NCBI taxonomy): Eukaryota > Metazoa > Chordata > Ceratodontiformes > Ceratodontidae > Neoceratodus > Neoceratodus forsteri. Next base: position 430,972,583 of record CM028138.1, read on the forward strand.
TCGCTCACTTCCTGCTTCCAAACAGGAAGTTCCTGTTGTCAGTCAAATTCTGTGCCTATAAAAATAGAACTAGCTTTGGGTGGAGGCAAGGAGGGCAATATAGTCCCAGTACAGAAGTTCAGTCACACAGCATTCCTTTCTCCTGGTGTCTTCTGCCAAGCTATTAGCAGACTCTTTCTAAGGAAGTCTTTAAATGTAGCTTCCTTCTAGCTAAGCCACTCCCCCCCCACTTACTAGATCTTTCTACAAGTAATTTAAACCTCACAGCTATTAAGTCCTTTCAGTCACCTGAGATTTACACCTAGATAACTGTTCAGATAACCATTCAGTTCACCCAGACAAACACACACTTTTTTGTTTTTATGTTTAACCCTAAATTAAAGGTCCAAGTACAAAAGTTCTTCTTCTTTAGTCCCAGCAGGGAAGTCCAGTCACACAGCAGTCCTTTCTCCTGCCAAGCTATTACCGACAATACCCCCAAATGCAGTGGTGGGGTCCAGCGCCAACACTAGAGTGACCTGGTGCTGTTGTCGCTATAGTGTTGGCGCTGTGGAATTGTCGCGGAGGGGGATGTAACACTCGACAAACGTGTTTTGTTCAACTTTTCTGGAGGGATGTCACTCATTTGGAAACCAGTACACTTTCTGCTTCTGTTTCAAATGAGCAGAAGAGAGGACAATAATGATGTGCCTTGTCCATTTACAGTGTGGCTTTTTATGCAAGCAGTGAGCTGCACTTCGTGTGTACTGTGCAGTCAATGTGCACTGTGTGAGCGATAGTCACTCACACAGCACACTGACTTTTGTGTGCTGTTGTGCATGGTCTGTTCTGGCCATTTACCATTAAGGAAGCGGTTATTACTTCTATATCACTGCTGGCTTAATACTCATTTGGCCTCTGTGTGCCTTGTGTGGCACTCCGTGTGACATACAAATTACATGATGACTAAAAAAACTTTGTCCTGAAACTGAACATTGAAAATTAAAAAATGAAAGGAAGACGTCAAAAGACTGACTTAAATGTTATTGAAGGTCTCTCAGAACAGACATCAGTCCACTTATGGATTGGACACATGAGGACACCTAAACCTGACCTTACTAATCTGTACAGCACTGCAACAGACAGTGGACATTGCATCCACAAAACAATTTTTTGCACGAAAAAGCCACCTCAAACTCTTGCATCAGGGAGAATTGGTGTGTAAAGGACAGTTTTCCCTGAAAATGCAAAAAAATAGTTGAAAGATCTCAATACCACGGTATACCGTGAATCGCGGTATCGGATTGTCCACGGTATCGGTACCATGACTTCTGACACCATGGTATACCATAACACTGTGATACTGTGACAACCCTAATTGTGAACCACACTGTTTGGTGGTAACTTGTTAGCAGATAGCTACCCACTTCTAGGTCCAAGATCTCACTGTCCCTATTTGAGTGTACGAGGTCTAAGATTGCTCCCTCCATGGGTTCCAACACTAGCTGTCTGAGGCATGCCCCCATAGGGCATTGAGAAGGGCCCTGCTTTTGGATGTGGCTGTAGCAAAGGGGTTCCGGTTAACATCTGGCATATTCGGGTTCCCCATCAATCTTTTCTCTGCCGTCCTAAGGATGCCTTCTATCGTGTCCTTGTCCATTCCCTCCTCTTGAGATGGGGGTCTGTATACAGCCCCTGTTCGGATTGTGGCACCATTTGCGGTCTCTAAGGTGACCCACAGTGCCTCTTCTCCTGCTTGTTTACTCTTCTGTTCTGTTGCTTTTTTATCCCTTCCCTTGCATAGAGTTACACCTCCCTCTCTTCTACCCTCTCTCCTGTAGGTTGTGTACCCTGGTATGTTAACATCAGTCATGGTTCTGTGTGACATGATATCCAGGCATCCCTCTTCCATCAAAGCCACCAGTTCAGGGAGCGTGTTGCCCAGACTACAGGCATTGGTACTCATTACTCTCCATTTCTTGATGGCCTTGCCCCTTTTTGCCTCATCCCTGTTTTTATTGCCCCAGTCCCCAATAAAGCCAAACCCCTGAGCTCTGCACCAGTTTTTCAACCACTGATTGAATCCCATGGTGTGGGGCACCCTAGCCTCACCCATGCCATAGACAGGCAGCACCTCGGAGAAGGTTACCATGCATGCTACTTGTCTAAGGCCCTTCCCCAATGCCACACTCTTCTGCACTGCTCTGATCCCTTTCCCAGCCAGGTAATTTGTTCCTAGGTGGACAGTGACATCCAGCTCCATCCCCTGTGCTGCTGCTCCTGTGATCCTAAGGATTCACTCCTTGTTCCTCCAAGCCTAAGTGACATTGCAGAGGGACTAGAAGGAAAAGTGTCTCTTTGCAGATGACACAAAGATCTGCAACAGAGTTGATGCACAAGGTGGGGTGGAAAAGATGAGAAGGGACTTAGCAAGGTTAGAGGAATGGTCAAATGTATGGCAGCTTAGATTCAATGCTAAGTGCAAGGTAATGCACCTGGGAAACAAAAACCCAGGGGAAGAGTGTACAATAGGGGGTGAGATACTAACAAAAATGGAAAGGGACCTGGGGGTAGTCATATCAGATGATCTAAAGGTGGGCAAGCAATGTGAGGGCAGCAAGGGGGGCTGGGGGATACTGGGATGTATAGGGAGAGGCATCACCAGTAGAAAACAGGAAAATATTATCCCTCTGTACAGACAGCTGGTGAGACCCCATCCGGAGTACTGCGTGCAGTTCTGGAGACCCAATCTCCACAAAGACAGACAGGATGGAAGCTGTCCAGGAGGAGGCAACTAAAATGGTGCAGGGTCTGCACCAGAAGACATATGGAGAGACTTAAGGAGCTTAATATGTATAGCCTCAGAGGGCATGATAGAAACTTTGATTCCCTTGAGGTACTTGAAAGTCAAGAGGTAGCATCTTTCAGAAGATCGCAAGAACAAGGGGCTCAATTTGAAGATGGAGGCGGCGGCTCAGAGGTAATTTTAAGGAAGTATTTTTTTCAGAGAGGGTTGTGGATGCATGGAATGGCCTTCCGGAGGAGGTTGTAGAGTCAAACAGTGGTGGAATTCAAGCATGCATGGGACAGTCATAAGGCAATTCTAGGGGGTGAGGGTAGGAAGAAGTAGGCTGCTGGTTAACTAGGATCTACAGCTTCACCATTAGGTAGGTGAAATGGGCATACTGGGTGGGCCAAGCAGTCCTTATCTGCTGTCAAATTCTATGTTTCTGTTAAGCAGGCACCTTACCTCCCTCTTCCTTTCCTTCCCCAGTTTTAACCCCCTAACAGTGGAGTCCCCCACTAGGAGTTTCCTTCCCCTGTGGGGTTCCAATGCCACCCTCCTGTGGGCCTCCTTTGTGTCCACTGCGGGTTCCTCCATAGAGGAACCACACTTTGCCAGAACGGCATATGAGTTGTGGAGAGGTACAACTGGAGGGATGTGCCTCTGTTCCACCACCCTCACCCTCCCTGAGCCCACAGTGGTCCAACTGCTCCTCTTTCTTGGCAACCTCAGAGGCAATGGCAGAGGCTCTGGTGGTCCCTGGGTGGGAGAGGTCCTCCCCAAATCCTGGCCAACTCAGCCTGGAGATGAACAACCTCCTCCCTCAGCCCAGAGAGGTGCCTGAAGATGAACACTGTGTCCTCCAGAACATCTGGAAGACTGCTGCTCCACAGCCACTGCACCATTCCCATCCTGTCTTATTTCTGACCCATTAATTGTTATGAATACTTACAGAGAAAGTGTTTTTTCTAGGGACATGGATATGATGTTCATCCACACTCATTGGCAGGTATCCTTGCCGCTTTAAATCTTGCCGGAAGGTCTTCAAGCTTGCTCCTCCCACCCACCCGGGTGGTATAACTCTCGGCTCCGCCCCATGACGCCAGATCTTCCTTACCGCTTGGAAGCTCAGGTTCCCTCCTTAACGCTCTGCGTTTGTGACTGGTTCCTATTTCTCCGTTTGCGGATTTAAAAATAAATTTTGCAAAAAGACTTCAGTCTTCTATCCCTATGACTGCGATGGACAAATCGACTCCGTTTGGAGATGCCCATGCGGGGAAGATGTCTCGGACGGATCCACACTCCCGCGTGTGTCTACTGCTTAGGCCTTGAGCACGACCCGCGGGCTTGCGACCTGTGCTCATCTTTCTCGGCCTCGTCCTCGAAGACCGTGCTGCCGATTGCAGCTGGGCCGTCCCGGCGTTTCCCTCGGTGAAGTCCAGGAGGCCCGGTTGGCGGTGTCGCGGCCCGGCCCATTTCAGCCCGGATCAGCTCGGCGGATGAGTACGCCTCGAAGAGGAGGCGGCGCTGGCCCGTATCTTCCTCGCGCGGCATTTATCCTGCTCTCTCTGGGTTCTTCCTACGGCTTCTTTTAAGGAGCTTTGTCTGTCCCTCTCCACTAAGGAAAGGGCCTCGTCTGCTGGACCTTATTCTGGTCCAAAAGAGGGACAGGGGTAAGTCCCTCCGTCGGCGCTCTTGGGGCGGAAAGGTCCCTCTCCCGGACGCCGACCGTCTGTTTCGATCGACCGCTCGAGCTCGACCACTAGCCTCACGGTGTCCCGATCAGGTCAGTTGGCCGAGACTCCACCCGATGAAGTCGAGATTTTTCTCGACCCATTGAATGACTGTCGCCTTTAGCAACCGAATTCCTCTCCCGGTTCCCGGGTCGAGATCCGTGGGCTCGCCTGTGCCTCCGGTTCCCGGAGCCCTCGGATGGACCATCCGAGGCGAAGGAGTGCGGTTCCGGCGACACCTCCCGCACCGACCTCGGAAATTCCGGGACTCTCGGTCTCGGACCTCTTGTGGTCCAGCCAATCCCACCGTCATGGCGGTCTCGGTCTCGGCACCGCGAGTGGCGGCGTCGCCCTGCGTCCTCGTCCTCCTCCACCGGATGAGGAGGCCCGGCGTAAATTACGTCGACGATGCGAGACCTTATGTTCTAACAGCTCCTCCTGGCGGGAATAAGCCGACCCGTGGCCTTCCCGGCCATTAAATGTCATCACGGGCAGCGGCACAACCCCTCGACTTATCCGAGGAGCTATACAGGCGGTTGTTCGGCCAAAACCAGCTACTCCACGATTCGGTGGAACCTCCGCCTCCACAGCCACCAGTTGGGGCTCCGACCAGGATTCTCGGTCGACTGGGGTCTACCCCATCGGCTTCAGTTACCCTCACTCCCGACCGACCTCGGCAGGTGAAGGGTGGCTCAGGCCAGAGCAGCTCTTAGGACTCTTCCGAGTCGAAGATGATTCCTCCTTTTTCTCAGCGACTGGACTTGGAGTCTTCAGGAGAGTCAGTCAATGGGCGATAGCCGTCGTCCTTCCTAGAGACCTTGGCTCATCTGGAGTCTACGGGATGGAGCTCGAACCACGTTTCCAAAGCGGGCCAGGTATCCCTCACGGAGATTCTGGACCGAGGGATTCTCCGCGGAGGCCTTTCCGGTGGCGAGGCCATAGTGGGTCGGCACTGGAGCTTTGGCAGCGCCCTGCTTCCTGCCCTGCGCCTTGGCCAGGATGGCCAGGAAGTATCACGGTCCCTACCGGTTCCTTGTCCGGTTTTGAACACCCTCTGCTGAGGGTTGGTTACCGACAGCGTTTTCGGCTAGCGCCGGCTAGCGCCAGGGATGTGGACAAACCTCCTGACAAGGAGTCCAAGAAAGTGGACTATGTCGGGCGAAAAGTCCTTCGGTCCTCTCTCGGCCTACGTCAGGCCAGTTAGACGCGTCCTCATGGCACATTTTCTCATGCCCTGTTGGGCTCCCTGGATGAGGTCATCCCTCATCTTCCGCCCGATCTGCAGACTACGGTTAAGCAGGTGCGGGACAGAGCAGGAGCAGTGGCAAACAGCAGCTCCAGACTGCTTTGGATATAGGGGACTCATGTGCCAGATCGGTGGGCCGCAGTGGCTATCGTCGGCGGAGCTTGGCTGAGGATATCCACCTTTGCCCGGATACCCAGCACAAGTTGGCGGATGTTCCCTTTTGAGGGACTGACCTCTTGACCCTGGGGTGGAAGGTCACCTGCAGAGGATCGAGAAGTCCAATGCCACCTTGGACTCTGTCTCTTCCGCTCAGAAGGACAAGGCCGCAAACCACAGCCTAAGCCCTTTGGTCCTTCTGTGCCTCGGCGCCCGGCCCAACAACGTCAGGGCCAGCAGGCTCGACCTTGGCATCCCAAACCCAAGCCTGGCTTCCTCTAACAGGAGGCAGGGAGGAAGGGCCAGGAGGTCCCTCCTCCAAGCCTGCCAGTGTGAGCTGAGGTTGTCGCCCCATTCCGTCACCTTACCCCAGGTCCCCCGTGGAGAGGCGGCTCCAGCACTTCCGTTCCGCCTGGTCGCTGTTACCACGGACAGGTGGGTCTTGGAGGTGGTGGGAAGAGGCCTGCCTCTGGAATTGAGCAGGCACCACCCTTCAGAGCCGTCGCCCCTCGAGGGCCGAGATCCCCAGCCTCACTGGCGGCTCGTCGAGCAGCATGTCTCCTCCTCCAGAAGGAGGTGGTAAGAGGTGGTGGACCCTCCTTCAGACCCAGGGTTTGTGTCCAGGTACTTCCTGGTTCGAAGCAGACGGGGGCTGGCGCCCCATTCTGAAACCTACTGCGACCTAAACAAGTTCCTAAGGTCTCGAACCTTCAGGATGGTCCTCTGGCTTAAATAATACCATCCTTGGGCACGGCGTGTGGTTCTGCTCTCTGGACTTGCAGGGCGCGTTTTCCGTCCCTATCCGTCCGTCTCACCAGAGATTCCTTAAGCTTCGGCGGAAGGATCCCTCTTGAGTTCAAGCCATGCCCTTGGCTTGTCTCCAGCTCCCAGGGTCTTCACCAAATGCATGGCAGTGGTGACAGCATTCCCTCTGGCGCCGAGGGTCGGGTGTACCCTTACCTGGGCGACTGGCTGATAGCAGCTCCCTCCAGGAAGGAGGCGGAGTGGTCAGAGATCTGGCCCTCCAGGTCTGCTCTCAACTGGGCCTCCTTATCAACGAGGCCAAGTCGAACTCGAGCCGAAGCAGGTGATTCTATTCGCCGAGCGTAGCTCGACTCTCGCCGAGCCAGGCCGTGTCGGCGGACAGGGGCGAGGTTCTTTCCTCCTTTGCCCGATCATTTCTGGTTGGGCAATTGCGCCTGCCGGGACTTCCTCGCCTCCTGGGTCTCATGGCGGCCTGCACCAGCGTGGTCCGTTGGGCCGCTGGAACATCGTCCCTTCAGTGGGGACTGGCCAGCCAGTGGTCTGCGCTGCGATCCCTTGGACCAGCTTGCCGGTGACACAGGGGATGTGGGCGCTCTCCAGTGGTGGACCGTTCCAGATCATTTGCAGGAGGCATCCGTTAATCTGCCCGAGCCGCGGTCTCTCTATCGACGATGCCTCTCTGATGGGTTGGGGTGCCCATCTGGGGAACACCGGGCTCATGGCCTCTGGTCCCAGCGGAGTCGATGCACATCAACCTGCTGGAGCTCGGGCGGTCCGCCTAGCTCTCACCGCCTTTGCTCCGTTCCTCCGGGGTCAAGTGGTCCGAGTCCAGGCGGACAATACCACGACCATGTACTATCTAAACCGCCAGAAGCGGGGCCGCTCCATGCTTCTATGCAAGAAGCTCTCCGCATTTGGTCACTGTCGCGCAGCCTGGAGGCGGATCTCCTAGCCATTCACGTGGCAGGAGCTCCAACACCCTGGCCGATGCCCTGAGCGGATAGGGGCTGCATCCCCGAGTGGTCTCTCCTGCCGGAGGTAGTACAGCATCTGTTCTCCCTTTGGGGCACACCTCAGGTGGACCTGTTTGCCTCCATGGAGAGCATGGCTGAGTCTGTTCCATGCCGCCCCCCTCAGCAGGGCTCGCTGCAGGGATGCCTTCTCGAGGCAATGGACCCCGGGCCTCTTTTCGCCTTTCCCCATTCCCTTGATCCACAAGGTGCTTCTCAAGGCGAGGAGGGACAGGCGCAGGGTGATTCTGATAGCCCAGACTGGCCTCGCAGTTCTGGTACCCAGATCTCCTCAGTCTCAGCTCCAGGACTCCGCGGCAGCTTCCAGCTCGCCCGGACCTGCTCTCAGTCAATCAGGGAAGGTGTTCCATCGGACCTTCAATCCCTGCACCGACGGCCTGGTTCCTGGCTGGCTAGAGTTCCAGGCCTTGGGTCTTTCGGCGGAGGTCCTCAATGTAGTTGAGGCGTCCCGTAGGAGTCGACCAGAAAATGCTATGCCTTCAAATGGAAAAGGTTTTCCATTTGGTGTCAGAACAAGGGCTTGGACCCTTCCTCCTGTTCCTTGGCAAGCATCTTGGACTATTTATGGTCCCTTTCTAGTCAAGGGCTTGGGTCGGCGACCCTGAGGTGCACCTGGCAGCCATCTCTGCTTACGGCGGGCCGGGAAGCAGTCGAGTGGCAGGAGGAAGGTGGTCTGGCGCTTTTCAAGGCCTTGATCACATTTCCCTCAGTCGGGAACCCCACCTCCGTGGGATCTACTGCTGGTACTGGCAAAGCTCATGGGCAAGCCATTCGAACCTATGCACAGGTGTGCTCTCTCTCACCTGTCGTGGAAGACCGCCTTCTTGGTGGCTATCACGTCAGCCAGAAGGATGGGAGAGCTCAGGCTCCATAGAGTCTCCTTACCTGGTCTTCCACAGGGACAAGGTTGTCCTCGCCCCACCCGAAATTCCTTCCGAAGGTGGTGTCGGAGTTTCACCTTAACCAGGTGTTGACTCTGCGGTGTTCTACCCCAATCACACCTCGGAGGCCGAATATAGGCTCCATACTCTGGACCCTAGAAGAGGCGCTTATTATAAGGAGCCGCACGCTGGAAATTCGGGAGAGGTTCGCCAGCTGTTTGTCACCTACGCTGAAGCCGCATCTGGCAGACCTGCAGCCAAGCTGACGATAAGCAGGTGGGTAACCTCCTGCATAGATCTCTGCTATAAGTTGGCGGGCATGGAGCCTCCCAGAGGGATAAGAGCTCATTCTACCCGCCATACTGCTAGCAGTGGCTGCTTCAAGGGCGTCCCTATCCAGGAAATCTGCAGGGCTGCTACCTGGAAGTCAGCAAACACCTTCATTACCCACTACCACATCGACCTTGAGTCACGCCGGGATGCTGGTTTTGGGGCCTCGGTTCTCAGTCTCTCTCTTTCCCAAGTAAGTATTAGGTGTGCGTCTTGCCTCCCTCCTCCCGGAGAACTGCTAGGAGTCTGCCAATGAGTGTGGATGAACAACATATCCATGTCCCTAGAAATACAGGTTACTCACCTGTAACAGGAGTTCTAGGAATGGTATATGTTGTTCATCCACCACGACCCACCGACCTCCAACCCGGCCTTTGTACAGGCTTCCAAGCGGGCCAGATCTGGCGTCATGGGGGTAGACCGGGTTATACCACCCGGGTGGGTGGGAGGAGCAAGCTTGAAGACCTTCCGGCAAGATTTAAAGCGGCAAGGATACCTGCCAATGAGTGTGGATGAACAACATATACCATTCCTAGAACTCCTGTTACAGGTGAGTAACCTGTATTTTTTTTTCCCTACTTACTGCCTCTGAGCCCTTTAAGCTCCTGATCTTAATGTTCTGAGACAAGGTGTTCCTATATTTCTCAGTCTTACTTGCTCAGTCAGACCTCAAGCAGCTGGGGGGTAAATAGTGCTACTTTTCTTTCTAGGATGGTGAGTGTTTTGTGGCTCTGATCACTCACTTTCTACTCCCAAACAGGAAGTTCCTCTTTGGAAGAAGGGGGTTATTGTGAAAGCAGGAGGGGCAGCTGCAAGGTAGAGGAGCTAGCTGTGCATTTGAGCAGACTGGAAAGACCACATGGCCTATTTCTGCTGGCAAATTCGTATGTTCATATGCTCCAAATGGCTGCTTTGCAGACTTCAAGTAAAGGAATACCCCTTGCAGCTGCCACTGTGGCAGCAGTGCCCCTGGTAGAATGTGCCCTGAGGCCTTCAGGGGGCTGTTTACCAGCCTTGTCACAAAACAATATAAGACTCCAGCAGGTGATGGTTCTCTGGCTGGCCTTCCTCTACCTTCCTCCCCATAGGTGAGGAAAAGCTGGGTAGTGGAACCTTTCAACTGTTCAGTGTGTTCCAGGTAGTGAGACTGCTCTCTTCATATCCAGACTATGGAGTCTTTGTTCTCCAGGAGTGGATTCTTTCTGTAAAGAAGTGTGTAATAGTCTGGTTAGGTGAAATTCAGAGACCACCTTGGACAGGAATTTCCTGTTCAGAGTTCTACCTTATCCCTGTGAGGGACTAAATAGTTTGGCTCAGTACACAGTGCCTACAACTGAGATTCTTCTTGCAGAGGTGATGGCAAAATAGTTGCGTAACAATGTACTGTAACAGTAGATCTTCAAGAGTATCTCTTGCAGCAGGTCATAACACGTGGGATTACAGCAGCAGGAGTCCTTTCCATCAGATGACTTCTCAGCAGTCTACCCTGGGACCTCCCCCTAACACTACAGTGTGGTGTTTGCCTGGCAGGTATAAAAAGGGAGGTCCCAGCTACTCCTTGGATCTTTTTCATCCTGGCTATCAAATGTGAAAACGCATCCTAGGCCTTCAATGGGAACAAAGGAGGGAAAATAAGGCAGCAACTGGTGGAGTCTTAAGACTGGAGCAAGGAGCCCTTCTGAAGTAACAGTAAGGGGGGGGCTGCATGACCTGCTGCAAGAAATGCACTCTAAGATCAGTTACATAAGTTCTTACACGACCATACTATCTTATTTGAGGCACTCTCTTGCAGCAGGTCGTAACACGTGATAAGATTCCCAAGCAGTTATTGTACCCAGCTGGAGGAGGAAGTGAATCATTGGGACTGTGGACAAGAGGCCTTTTAGGACAGCCCACCCAAAAAAGTCTGCTTCTTCGGAGTGATGTCTAGACCGTAATGCTTGGTGAAGGTATGTAAGTACAGGTCTGATCTTGTTTAATGCATACATATTGGACATCAGGGAGGGTATAGAGTGTGAAATGAGTCTCTTCGCTGATGACTCCAAGATGGGAGCAGTAGTTGAGGGGGAAGAGGGGAGGTTGGCCCTGCAAGGGGACCTGGACACCCTGGAAAGCTGGGCTCACACACGTGGAAATTAAATTTCAATATCACCAAGTGCAAGGTGTTACATCTTGGGCAGGGAAACCCTAAACACAGGTACACCCTGGGAGGGGAGACGCTGGAGGCCTCGACAGGGGGGAAAAAGACCTAGGGGTCATGGTGGATGCATGTATAACTCTGAGCAGTGCAGGAGCGGCTAGCAAGGCAAACAGGATGTTAGGATACATCATAAGGGGATCGCCTCTAGAAGCAGGGAAGTGATTCTGCCGCTGTACAATGGACTGGTTAGACCACACCTTGAGTGCTGTGTACAGTACTGGAGACCACACTTGAAGGACATACAGCTCCTGGAGAGGGTACAGAGGAGGGCAACTAAGATGATACGAGGACTAGGGGATTTGATGTATGAGGACAGACTTGAGGAGCTCTGTTTTTATTGGAGGGGAGGAGAGACAGGGTGGACATGATTGAGGTCTTCAAGTACCTCAAGGGAATAAATAGGGTAAACATGGAGGGGATCTTTAGACTAAAGCAGGAAGGTATCACCAGAGGGCATGGTTTGAAGTTGGAAAGTGGAGGGGGGTGGGGGGAGGTTTTTCACTGGTGGTGGACCCTTGGAATGTGCTGCCTGGCGAGCTGGTTCAGAGATCCACAGTGGAGGGCTTCAAGAGAGTGTGGGACAGACGCAGAAAGCAGATGTACCAGATGAAGGTCTGGCCCAGGGAGGTGGGGATGGATGACTGGGGTTTCTGGAACACAAGGGGAAGGGCCTCGGCACCCAACTAGGGATCTGAGGTTCGAGCAGACTCTATAGATCGTAAGGCCTAATCTGCTGGCAATTGGTATGTTAGTAAGTAGACTGCATGGCGGCTTCACCAATATCCAAGGCAGAAACTCCCTGGAAATGCACTGTAGAGGCAGCCATGCCTCTGGTAGAATGGGGTTTTACAATCCCTGTGAGGTTTTTTGTATTTTGCATAGATAAACGTAGTCCAGCTGGCCAACCATGTGGACAAGCACTGCTTTGAAGCACTAACACAAACCAAGGGGAAGAGTACACAATGGGGGATGAGATACTGACAACAGTAAAAAAGCAAAGGGACCTGGTGGTAATACCAGATGACCTAAAGGTGGGCAAGCAATGTGAGAAGGCAGTAAGGAAGGCTGGGGGGATTCTGGGATGCATAGGGAGAGGCCTCAGTAGTAGAAAACAGGAAGTTATCCCTCTGTACAGACAGTTGGTGAGACCCATTTGGAGTACTGTGTGCAGTTATGGAGACCCCATCTCCATAAAGACTGAGTCGAGGCTGTCCAGAGGAGGGCAACCAGAATGGTGCAGGGTCTGCACCAGAAGACATACGAAGATTAAAGGAGTTTAATATGTATACCCTTGAGGAAAGAAGGGAGAGGGGGGACATGATAGAAACTTTCAAGTCCCTCAAGGGAATCAACAAAGTCCAAGAGGGTCACATCTTTCAGAAAGATGTGCAAGAACAAGGTGGCACAATTTGAAGATGGAGGGGGACAGCTCAGAGATAATGTGAGGAAGTCTTTTTTTTTTTTTTTTTTTTTTTCATGGAGAGGGTTGTGGATGCATGGAACAGCCTCCCTGAGGAGGTCGGGGAGTTCAAGAACAGTGGGAAATTCAAAAATGCATGGGAGACACATAAGGCAGTCCTAGTGGGGGGGTAAGAGGAAGTAAGCTGTTTAACTAGGATCTCTGCAGCTTATCTGTTGGGTAAGAAAATGGGCAGACTTAAGTGGGCCCAAGCGGTCCTTATCTACCGTCAAATTCTATGTTTCTAACGCCCTGGTTTCCAGGGCCAAAAAAAGTTTGGCTCAGTTTTTCGCAACTGAAGTGCAGAGGGAGTAAATGCTCCATGTTCTATGCACATAGATAGTATGAAGCAGGGCTTCCCCTGGGTTCATAGGCCCCGAATTACACTGGTAATTGAATGGTCTGATTATTAAAGGAAATTGGAAACCTTGGGCAAAAACGACTGGTTCCTGCTTAGACACCTGGAAATTGTAGGTATGGAGGTTTGCACATTAGTGCATGTAACTCTTGAGACAAGGCACGTCTGTCTGGCGTAATGGCAACTAAAGTTTTCCAGGAAAGATGATGGAGGTCGCTGGATAGATCCTAGATGTGGGGGGGGGGACAAAGGTGCAGAATAGCTGTCTTTAAAAAAAGTTCGGATTAAAGTTAACTAGGACAAAGGGATGTTGCCCACAGGTAAGTAAAATGTGGCAGTGGATGAAAGGTGGACTTTCAGAGGAATATTTCAGTCCACCCTCTGACAAGGAGAGCAAATCTAAGATGCACTGAGGGGAACACTCGTAAGGATCTTTAAGTCCAGTGTAAATGCCCCAAGTAGAGAAGTGTGTTCATGGAATAGGAAGACAGAATAAACTGCTTCCTAGCAGCACAGAGGACTTTTGCCACCTTTGGGGACACCAAGAAGTGCAAGAGGGCTGTCCTCAGGAGTCAGGCATGCAGATGGAGGGAACTAGGGTCTGGGACAGTAAAGCCTGGCAAATTGGCAGAGGTATGGGATCTGATTCAGAGAGCTGTAGAGGGAACCAAATCTGTTTTGGCCAGAGTGGCACTATAACAATCAGACACACTGTCCTGGACCAGTTTGAGTAATACTCTCTGAACGAGAGGAAGAGGCAGGAAGGCATAAAGAAATCTTCCTGTCCAGGAAAGGGATGATGCGTCCCACCACAGTTCCAGGACCTCACACAAGAGAGCAGTAAAGCGGCATTTTTGCAGAGAGGCATATAGGTCCAAGTCCCGTCAGCCCCACAGGTGGAAAACATTGTTTAGAACGTCTGATTTCCCACTCATGGGCCTGGGCAGTGGATCTGCTTGGGACATCTGCCAGGGTGTTGGCCACCCTGGGGATGTGTACTGCCAAAAGACTAAGTTCTTTAGATCGCCCAATACCAAACCCTCCTCGATTTCTCTGCAGAGGGGGTAGGAATGGGTGCCTCCTTGTTTGTTTAGGCAGTGAACCACCATAGAACCTTCTAAACTCGAAGGCAGCTGGGGGGAGGTGAGTCTAATGCCTTGGAGAACTGCCCTCCTCTCACACTGATGTGGTGGTGGGCCTCCACTGACATCTCCTACATGCCAGGTCCCAAGGATCTTGGATAAGTACCCCACCCCATCAAGGAGGCATCTGTAGTCAGAATGAGACTCTGGACAGGAGAACAGAACTGCATGCCTTTCATTAAGTTGTCTCCGCTTACACCATTAAAGTGCTCGAAGAGCTGGGGAAAACATTGGGACCAGGACATCAAAATCATCCTCCTCCTGGTCCCATTGGAGACTCTGACCACTGAAGAACCCTCATATTTAACCAGGCATTGGGAACAATCGGTATCGTGGCTGCCAAATGTCCCAGGAAGCAGAGGTAGTCTTGTGCTGAGACTAATCTACTGGACTCTAATCTGTGTGCCAGAGCAATCTGTCCACTCGAGCTATGGGCAGATGCACCTTCCCCACGGAGGTGTCCAACATGGCTTTGATATATTGGAGGTGCTGTGTAGGGTCCATTTTGGACTTGGGATAGCTACCGCTATCCCCAACTGGGCGAACTGCAGGGTTCAAGAAAGCATGAGTAACAGCTGTTGAGCCAAGTCCAGGTAGGGAAAGACTGGGGCCATTCCTGTGGAGGGTCTCTGACCGCTGCTAGGCATTTTGTAAATACCCTCAGGGCTGAGGAAAGCTGAAAGGAAGGGCTGTGACCTGGTAGTGACCCTGAAACGGAGAAACTGTCTGAGCCGGGTGCATCAGGATATGGAGGTATGCATGCTTCATATACAAAAGCAAGCGGAGCCAATCTACAGTCTTCAGCAAAGTGTCAGAAGAGACACCATTTGAACTTTTGGTAAGTGATGTAGAGGTTGAGGTGCCTCTGATCCAAAATTGGTTGTAAATAACCTGCCTAGTTGGGAACCAGGAAAAAGTGGGAGTAAAATCCCATACCCTTCTGAGGAAGGGGAAGTAGATGGCCTTTTTTGAGAGCAAAGCATCTATTTGTCTAAGACCAATGCTTGGTCTGGTGGGTAGTGAGACTCTGGGTGGCAAAGGAAGAGGCATCGCTGAACTCTGGTGTGTGCCCTGTTATCAATTGCAGGAGCCACTGGTCAGAGGAGATGGCTTGCCACCCTTGCAGGTGAAGGGAAAACCTGCCCCTGACAGCCATGGGTAGGGTTTCTAGTCCCACAACTGGAAGAGGCTGAAGGCTGGCCCTGCTGGGGGGCAGCAGGGACATAACTGATTTTCTGAGTATTTCTAGGACCTGGCAATTGTAACTGATTTCTCTTATTGGCAGGTTGTCTCTGAGCCATGGGATGGCCCCTGTAGGGGTGGCCCTTCGAGCCCCTGAAGGCCATTTTGGCTTTAGAATGGTACAGGGTCTGCACTGATTGAAGGGTATGGCCAGAGTCCTGTAAGTCTTTCGATATGTCTTCAGTCTGTGGACTGAACAGCTGAACCCCCTTTTAAAAGGGACAGGAGGTGGCTGAGGACTGCGGGGAATTCTCATGGTCCATGCCATCCTCGTCCTCCAGGTCAGCCAGATCCCAGTCCTGTAGGAAATAGTCCTTCATGCCTATGTACCAAGTGTAAACACCTGGGGAGGCAGGGGAAGAGCTGGCCGTCTGCTAGGCTGAAGCAGGCAGAGGTAGCAGAGACCAGAACCGACCCCTCTAGGGGAGCACAGGGTCTGAGTCTGGTCCAGAATGGTGTTCACTAAAGCCTGGACATCAGTCATGGCCATCTGCCCAGTGGAAGTAGCTCAAGCAGACCGGGCGGAGTGAATTGGGACCACTGACTGAATCGAGGCAGGCAGTGGAACCAAACATGGAGCAGTCGAGGGGTGTATGATCCCAGGATCGTCGACAAGGGTGCCAACATTAAGCCCTGTGAGATGAGGCTGGTCATCGACTATCCCTTGAAGCTCCTGCCGTCTAATATCTGATCATTGATGGGCTGCAAGCTCTCGACGACTACAGGATCATCTACTACTGTGGTATTGTCGGGCCTGAAGCCATCGTCGACGGATGATGGCTAGACAGTACTAAAGGAGGAGGCAGCTTTGGAAGTTGTAGTATGACCCCAGAGCCCACAGTTTGGCTCTGAAGAGGAGAGACCACAATCCTCTGTAGAGGACTGTGTAAGAGGGGCAGCCTTCTCCATACTCTTGTTGTGAAGCAGCCGTTGTCGAGGGAGAAGAACAAATTACTAACCTTAGTAATGTTTGTTCTAATGGAGTCTTGCTGTATTCTGACATATGCAGTGATGTCCAACCTTTGAACTGCCCCGGAGATGAAAGTTAACTTTCCATGCCAGGCATGGAACGCTGAGCTCGAGCTCGGTTGAGACCGTCTGTTGCTTGAACTCAAACCATCAGATCTTTACAAGCTATACTCACTGGGTGTCCTGTGTGGAAACTGTAAACTTACACTAGCCAACTGGCTACTAAATATAATAAAGATTTTTTGGTCCCAAAGCAAAGACTCTAGTCAGGAAACCCAAAAAATAAAACAAGACACAACACTCACACACCCAAACTAAAGGGGTGAGAAAAAAAGGGGTGGGGGCACCTCCCGAGTGCCAACACTGGTGCTGCCCACCCACATCCCAAAAACCCAGGTTCTGAGAGGGGAGGCGGGGGAGGTCGGAATACAGCAAAACTCCATTAGAAGAAACATTACTAAGGTGAGTAATTTTTTTTTTTCTTCAAACATGAAGTCGTGCTGTATTCTGACACATGCAGACTACCATGGAGGAGGGACAGAACCTGCTTCGGAAATGGGCTCTGAAGCACTGCTGTGCCAAACCGAGCATCACTCCTAGCCTGGATATCCAGAGAGTAATGCTTGGTAAAAGTATGTACTGTTTTCCAGGTGGCTGCTTGACAAGTCTCTTAAGATAGGAATATCCCTGGCAGCAGCCAGGGAAGCAGCTGTACCTCTGGTAGAGTGAGCCCTCAGGCCTGAGGGTGGGATCCTACCTAATTTTTCATAGCAAAATTGAATGAAAGACAATCCACCTGGCAATAGATCTTAGTGGCAGGTTTTCCGTTGCCAACCTCACCATAAGTGAGGAACAGTTGGAGGGAGTCAAACCTGTGACCCTGGGTGCGCTCTATGTAGTAAAGGGCCCTTTTCACATCCAAACTGTGCAGCCTCCTCTCGCCCAGAGGAGGAATGGTCAGTGAAGAAAACAGGAAGAGACATAGACTGGTTAAGGTGGAAATCTGAAACCACCTTAGGCAAAAACTTCCTGTTAGTCCTGAGGACCACCTCATCAATATGGAAAGAGATAAAATCAGGCTCCACTGACAGGGCCTGTAACTCACTTATGTGTCTGGCAGAAGTGATAGCCACCAAGAAAACAGTTTTCCAAGGCAAGTACTTAAGCTTTGCTGAGGACAAAGGCTCAAAAGGGGGTTGCATAAGCTGAGCAATGCAAACATTAAGGTCCCCAGCAGGGGCAGGGTCCCTGAAGGGAGGATTGGTATGCAGCAATCCCTTGAAAAATTTACAAAACACAGGATGAGCTGAAAGGGAAGAATGCTTGCCTGCTGAAAGGAAGGCAGAGACCGCTGCCAGATGCACTCTTAGTGTAGCTGGTCTGAGTCTCAAGCTATTGAGATGAACCATATAATCGAGGACTGTGGGCAGGCTAGCAGACTCTGGGGAAAATATGCTTCCCAGAGCACCATATAGTAAATCTTTTCCACTTGGAATTGTAAGTGTTTCTGGTGGAAGGCTTTCGAGAAGCCTTTAAGATATCCAGAACACCTTGAGAGAGATGCAGATCAGCAAACTCTTAACTCAAGAGCCAGGCCTTGAGATTGAGAGATTCGGATACCAAACCCTCCCCTGAGCACATGTTAACAGGTTGTAATTCCTGGGAAGAGACAGGGGAAGGTGGACTGCTAAGGACAACAAGAGAGGGGTACCAGGGCTTTCTGGCCCAGTCTGGAGCAATCAGAATCACCTTGCAGGGTTGAGACCTGATTTTTTGACTAGCACCTTGAACAGGAGAGGGGAAGGGGGGAAAAGCATACAGGAACTTCCCTTCCCAGTTGAGAACTAGGGCATCCAGGGGGACTGAGCCCAACACTGGGGCCCTGCAGCAAAAGAGAGGAAGTTGGCGATTGTCTGGGGCTGCAAAAATCTATCTGTGGGGTGCCCCATCTGGAGAAGATCACCTTCAAAATCTGGGGATCCAGGGACCATTCGTGATGGGCCTGAGATATCCTGCTGAGAGCATCTGCCAGGACATTGTCCTTCCCTGGGAGGTGCACTGCTGTAAGAGGTGTTCAGGGAATAGGCCCGAGACCACAACTTCATTGCCTCTATGCACAAGGCAGTAGACAGTGCCCCCCTTGCTTGTTGATATACCACATTGTGGTGGTATTGTCTGTCCTGATCTGAACTACTTTGTTCTGAACAGACTTGGAAAAAGCTTGAAGTGCTAGAAACACTGAGTTCTAATAGATTGATGTGAAGCAGAGATTCCTGAGGTGACCACAACCCTTGGGTGGCCAGGTCCCCCAAGTGGGCTCCCCATCCCAAGAGGGAGGCATCTGTAATAAAGATTAGAGAATGAGACTGAGTGACAAAGGGAACTCCCTGTCTTAGATTGTCCTGATCCTGCCGCCATTGCAACGCCTGGATCAGGGTTCGAGTCACGGATTAGTTTGGTCAGAGGTTCCTTTTTCTGAGACCAGAAGGCTCTCATGGAACTGAATGTCCCTCATCTGAAGTCTTGCTCCCTGGACCACTGCTGTAGAGGCAGCCATGTGTCCCAGGAGCTGCAGAAAATGCCTTGCTGGTCAAGACACCTGGAGGGTGAATGAAGAGGCCAGAGAGATAAGGGTCCTTGCCCTGTCCAGGGGAAGGAAGGCTCTTGCTTTTACTGTATCCAGCTCTGCCCCTATGAAGGTGAGGAGCTGCATAGGCTCTAGAACTGACTTTGAAAGATTCAGAAGGAAACCTAGAGAAGTGAGCAGTTGCTGAGTTATCTGTAGGTGTGACTTGACTTGGTCTGGAGACTGGCCTACTATGAGCCAGTCATCCAAGTATGGAAAGATGGAGATCTTTTTTCTTGGGAAAGCAACCACTACTACCAGGCATTTTGTGAACACCCTTGGAGCTGAAGTTAGGCCGAAGGGCATTGCTCTGAATTGATGATGGCCTGAGGGCATCTAGAACCTGAGGTACTTTCAGTGGGAGCTTCGGATGAGAATATGGAAATAGGCATCCTTGAGGTCCAGGGAAACTAGCCAGTCCCCTGGCCTTAGAGGGTAGAATTATTCCCAGAGTCACCATTTTGAACTTTGGCTTTTAAAGGTGCTTGTTTAAATATCTGAGATCCAGGATGGGCCGCCATTCTCCTGTCTTTTTGGGGGTTAGGAAGTACCTGGAGTACAATCCTTTTCCCTTTTGCAGGGGTGGAACCCTCTCTGTGGCTCTGAGTCAAGAGGGAAGAGACCTCTGCCTCTAGGGCAAGTGCCTCTGAAGGACTTGCAGGTGGAAAGGATCTGGTTCTCATCTTGGGAAATATTTTGAAGCAGAGAACCAGTCCCTGGCTTACTACTTCCAGGACTCATTTGTCTGATGTTGGACATCCAGTCCTGGACAAAGTAAGCCAGCCTGCCCCCTACAGGTGGAGGAGAATCAGCCCTGGCAAACCCATCAGGGTGCCCGTTTGGCAGGGGCTTTAGGCTGAGGGGTGGAAGCAGGCCTGCTTGTACAGTCTGCCTCTCCCTCTGAAGAACCCCCTATGAGCATAAGCAGAAGAGGAGGCCTGGGCTTGGTAGAAAGGCCTACGAAAAGGCCTGCCCCTGCCCCTGGAATGCTGCCTCTGGGGAGTGGCTTGCCTTTCCTTGGCCTAAGCACTCCTATAGGTGGTCCTGTATTCATCCATTTTCTTCATGTAGTTCTCTGTTTGCTCCCCAAACAGAATTACCCACAACAGGAAGATCCATGGCCATAGTCTGGGTATCCTGAGACAGGCTAGTACATCTGAGCCAAGCCATCCTGTGAAGGGCCACAGATGTAGCCATGACTCTAGATAAAACATCATTGGAGTCCACTGCAGCATGGAATTGCACCTTGGATGCCTCAATACCATCTGCAGCCACCTGCTCCAGCTCCTTGGCAAGCTGGCCAGGGACCTGTTCAGCCAGAGCCATTAGTGTCCCATCTAGATTTCTGATATCTAGCTGTACAGGCCATATAATTGGCCTGCCTGAGTCCCAAGGATGCTGCCATGTACTGTTTCTTTTGCCATAGCATCAATCCTCCTGGAGTCCTTATCTGGGGGGGTGTGAAGCCAAGGGTATATTTGCCTTATCACAGGCAGCAGCCTGCACTACTCCAACATGGCTGCATTGTTGGGTAAGAAACTCCATATCTGAGCTTGAGAGTATACTTTTTGTCCATTCTCTTGTCCAAGGAGGTATAGAATTAGGAGTCTTTAAAATGTTTGTCTGTTTCCCAAAGAACTTATGAAGGGGAATAGACAGCCTCCTGGACTCTGGGATATCCATCTCAACATGGTCGGGCTCCTCCTGATCATCTACAGCTTCTTCCATAGGAAGCTGAAGAATTTCAGCCACTTTTTTTTTTTTTGTGGAACATACTATGGGAAGGGGACTCAAAGCCTAGGAGGAGAAACCCCTGAAGGTCGGTCTGGGGAGATGTCCGGGTCAATGGGCACATCCAGACTTTCGTTATCACTATCCTCATACTCTCCTTCCTCCTCCTCCTTCGGTTCATAAAAATCTTCTAAATTATAATCTGGAACCAGGGAACAGAGCCCCTACCCAGTGGTGTTTGATTCGAGTGTGGAACGAGTTGTGATGAACAATCATTATTGCTTTAGCTATTTCATCAGCGGTCTGAGAAAGAACTTGTGGATCCCACCGGCTGATTTTTATCCCTTTTTCTTTTAACCAGAACTCATTCCTCAGTCGGTTCTCCTTTTGCCCGAAGAAGTTTCGCCCTGGTCAGAGGGCACTCCTTCTGGTTCAGTTGGAACTGAACCGGGCTGGCCATCCAGGTCAGTAGACTTTTTGGCCTCCCTTTCCCTGAGCCTGCCAACTCTTTTCCAGGGTAGCTGCAAGAAAATTCTTGCAAATCTGGCAGTCTGAATTGAGGTGGTCAAACCCCAGACAATAGACACAGGTGGTGTGGGGGTCAGCCTTAGCAAAGGCTTCCCCACACACACACACTACAGTGTTGAAACCCAGTGGGCCTGGTTTTTCTTTTGGGTTTCTCAGACATGGCCAGTCCTAACCAAACTTTGCCTTTTTTTGGCAATCCACCAGGCAAGACACCCTTATCGGTTCCTGACAGTGTTGGGGGTCGTGGAAAAAAACATAATGAAATCATTTTTTTTTTTTTTTTTTAAGACCCGATAAGGACTGGTTACCATACTCTAAAAGTAGAATAAACTTTTTTGAACAAACCTGATTGGTTCAAACCGAACCAATCCCACGTTTTCAAATTCCACACAGAACAAAAATAAACCTATCTTAGTACTCACGATACCAGAGACTGAACCGACAGGTTAACGAATTAAATTCTGTCAAACCGAGGAAAACGGCGCTTTAACTGACTAAATTGAACCGAGCAAAGGAGAAATCTCCGTAGCGACTGTTCAGTGAGTCGGAGTAAAGAATATGACTGTTTGAGTTCAAACAGCAACAGTCTCAACCGAGCTCGGCGTTCCATGCCTGGCATGGAAAGTTAACACTCATCTCTGGGGCAGTTCAAAGGTTGGACATCACTGCATATGTCAGAATACAGCAAGACTTCATGTTTGAAACCTGCTTTGTCTTGGATGCATGTTTCTTACCAGTACCCTTTGTCGACATGGAGGGGTCACCTGCAGAGTGGTGAGACCCCAAGGAGGATGTTGAGGATTCTGTGGCTGGAGCATTGCTGCTGCTTCAGGAGTGCAACTTTTTGCTCCATGAGGAACTCTCAAAGCTGCTGAAGCTTTTGTTTTGTGGCCTTGTTGAATCTGTTGCAGAAGACACTCCTGGAGTCATCCTGTTCAGGATCAAGGCAGTGAATGGACTTTGGAGGTCTTGCTTGTTGAGTCTGACCACAGGAACCCCTTCGGAATAAGGGATCTGAAGACATTGGTATACTGTGTAAACTTGTTTGTAGTAAATTTTGGTTGGTAAAACACCACCATTAACAGGTAAGCAGAGCTCCAAAGGAGGACTTGTTGCACGCAGGTCATGGTCGAAAAGAGAACAAGTAGCTAGGACTACCCCCTTTATTTTAGTGCAAATATTAGACGCACTCCAGGTCTAAACAGACAGCAGGCAGAGTTGTGGTGCAATAAAGGGGTTTTATTGCTCCAAGACTTGTGCTCCCTTGGCACCTCAGCCCAACAATTGGGCCTTCGTAAGAATGTGTGCACCAGTGCCAGGTGCTAGCTTTTAAGCAGATATGCTTCACTGGGTACCCAGCCATCTTCCCCATCCATCAGTCTATTTACCTAGGTCTTGAAGTAGTTAGTGTTTTTTTTTCTTTGTTAAAGGGCAATAATATAACCTGGATTTAAAAATTTGTGAAATGAGTTAACATGTAAATAGAGTACTGCTTTAAATTAAAAAAAAAAAAAAAAAAAATTTTTGGCTTAAAGATAGCACCTGACACAAGTGAACACACCCTCTTATGAAGGCCCAGTTGTTTGACTGAGGGAGCACAAGCCATGGAGCAATAAAACTCCTCTTTTGCACCACGACTCTGCCTGCTGTCTCTATTTAGACCTGGAGTGCTTCGAATATTTGTTTAAAGTACAATATAAGTAGCAGCCGTCCCAATTTCAGAGCACCTTGGATTACACTGACACACACCTGTGTTCTACTTTTGATCTCTCCCTTTTTTATACCTGCCAGGCAGACATCATGTGGTAGTGTTAGGGGGAGGTCCCAGGGTCGACTGATTTCATCTGGAGGAAATGACACCTGCAGCTGTAATCCTATATGTTATGACATGCTGCAAGAGATTGCCTCGAAGAAGGTAACCTATTTTAAGTGTGCCATAGGCTGGTTCGAAAGGTGGCTCCATGAGCTTGGCAATGTACAGTTTAAGGTTCCAGGGGGGAACAGGTTCACTAATTGGGGGCTGAAGATGGAGTAGGCTTTTGAAAACGGGCAGTGAAATTTTTTTTTTTTCCTTACTTATGGAGAGGTAAGCAGAAATTGCAGCTTGAAGTTTTTAAGAAAGACCTTTAGGCTGGAGGCCTGTAAATGGACTAAATCCAAGACTAGACATTGAGGCTTTGAGAGGATTTGTTTTTTCTTGCACCATAGTCTTTCCATTTAGCTGCATAGGTTTTCTTGGTGCTGGGCTTTTTGGACATAATCGGGATTTTTAAGGACCTGTTCTGAGTATCTAAATACTCACTTGCTAACTCCTAAAGAGCCAAGCTTTGAGGAGAAAGGATTGCTGATTCAGACAGGTTTGTGGGAGTCGGGAGAAAGAGGAAGCCAGATCAACTTGCTGTGCAACAAGGCTACTAGAGGGGGGTGGGATATCAAGCTAGTCTGGTGCCACCAGGATCATTGTTGCTGATTGAGCCCTCTGCTTCAACACTCTGTGGATCAGAGGAAATGGAGGGAAGGCAAAGAAACTTGCGTGCCCAGTCTAAAGTTGAGGCATCTGCTGGGAGAGTCCCTAGTGCTTGGGGCCTGCAGCAATACAGAGGAAGTTGATGGTTGAGGTGAAAGGCAAACGGATCTCGTTTCAGATGTGCCCCACCTCCTGAAGATTGGCAAGGACTTGTTTGTTGAGTCCATTCATTGTGCCCTTGGCTGATGTGGCTCGGAGCATCTGCCAGGTTATTGTCCTTGTCTGGAAGGTGTTTGGCTGAGACTCTCGTAAGCCAGAGACCAGATTCTCACTGCCTCTGAACAAAGGATGGTGGACTTTGTGTCACAATGCTTGTTTATGTAGAACGTTGTGGTGTTCTGTTCTAATTTGCACTGAAATGTCCTTTACCTGGGGAGCAAAGGTCTTTAGGGCAAGGTAGATGGCTCTGGCTCTGAGCTCTAGCAGGTTGATGTGGCTTGCAGATTCCTGGAGTCCCAAGTGCCACTTAGAGTGACTGCCTATGAGTTCCCCGTCCCAGCAGGGGAGGCATCTGTAGTTTTTGTGGGAGAAGCTGGAAGGGGATTCCCACTGACAGGCTGGCAGTTTTCTTCCACCAGTCTGGAGCTCAAAGTAAGGTTTTTGTCACTGGAACCAGCTTCGACAAGGAATATTTTTTTGGGGGGGGGTGCCTGCAGGTGATACTGTATATCCCTCATTTGGAATCTGACACCTGGGACATGTGCTGTCATTTAGGCCATATGTCCCAGGAGCTTTAGAAAATGTCTGGCTGGCCAGGGCTGGCCCAGGACAAAGGCATTTACCACTAAGTTTTGGATCCTGTCTACTGGAAGAAAGGCCTTGTTCTGCTGTGTATCCAGTTTTCTTCCTATAAAGGTGAGGAGCTGAGTGGGATCCAAGTGAGATTTCTTTTCAGTGATGGAGTCTAGCGACTGTGGAGTTTTCTTTGTGTAACAGAGCCTCTCTGACCTGATGAGGGGACTTGCCCACTAGAAGCCAGTTGTCAAAGTATGGGTAGGCTGCAATGCCCAACTTCCTGAGAAGCTGCAACAGCTAGGCACTTGGTAAACTCTTGGCCGATGTTGGGCGGAAAGGCATGACTGCAAACTGATAATGCCCTGATGGAAGCCTGTACCTTAGACTATGTGGGACTGCCTTATTGGGGTTTTAAGTCCAGGGAGGCTAGCCAGTCTCCCTGCTGCAGGGGGTGAATCACCATTTAGTGACCATTTTGAATTTTGGCTTCAGTAAGTGCCTGTTTAAGTTCCTGAAGTCAGAATGAGCGCCACTGTGTGTGTGTGTGTGTGTGTGTGTGTGTGTGTGTGTTTTTTTTTTTGGGTTTGTTTTGTCCCCGGTGAGGAAGTATCTGGAGTAGTCCTTTTCCCACCTGGGAAGAGGGTATCCTCTCCACTACTTTTGCTGATGGCAAATTCCTCTCCTATGCCAGTAAGTCTTTCTGTTGGAGTGAGGGTTTTGATAACAAAGAACCCCTGAGGGGTGGAATATTTATTTTTTTTTTTTTTTAACTGAAGGGATAAGCCCTTAACTACCTCCAGGACCCACTTGTCTGGTTATGTGGTTCCAAAATTAGAGGTAGGGAGAGAGCCTGCCTCCTACTGGAGGGGGGAGGCGACCTGGTTGCTGAAGTCGGGGCTTAGACTGTGTAGCAGGTGCAGGAGTGGTGGCAGCTCTCCCCAGGCCCCTCCTGCCTCTTCCTCTATGGTAATCTCTTAATTTGGGAGTAATCCATGGGCATGGGGTTGGGGAAGCCCTAGGATAAAATCCCCTGCCTCCGTTTCCACTGTATAGGGTTTTTTCTGGGATGTAGAGGCTTTTTTCCTTCTAGCATTCCTTTCATAGGTGGTTTTATAATATGCTTCAGTCTTCTCCCTGAAAAGAGAATTATTCTCACAGGGGAAGACCATGGCTTTGGACTGGGTATCCTGTGTTTAAATTTGTAGTTCTTGGCCAAGCCAGGCGCCTGAGTAAAATGGCTTGAGCCATGGCTCTGGTAGCTGCATCATTGTTGTCCACAGCCATGTGAAGCTGGTACTTGGTGGCTTCTAATCCAGATTTCAGTTTCCACAATATCCTGTGCCATCTTATCAGATTTCTGGTTCAAGATGGCCAGCACCAAATTCCACAAGGCCTTCTGATATTTGGCAGAGTATGCCAAGTAGACGGGCAGAAAAATAAAGCTGTGGTATAAGATTTCTTTGCCATAAATTCCAGTCTTCTGGCCTCTTTCAAGAGGCTGACAGGATAGTGGGACTTTAGCCTTTAATATAGCTCGGACTCTGCATCAGCAGTTTTATTTTCCTCTGCAGAAGCACAGGCCAGCCTATGGAGCAGAGACCAGAAGCCTCACACCCAGGTCCAGGCTTCAGGACCCTAGTGTGGAGCAATGGCTAATACCTGGTGTTGGCTCTAACCAGCCCCCTCCCAGACTGTCTGCTGGGTAATGTAGGTTTCTTCTCTTGATGCAAGCTTTCTCAGTCTCTGGTGCTCACTGGCTGGCAGCTGTGGCATGAGGTTGCCTCCTCTCTCAAGGAAGGTCAGTCTCTCAGTAAAATGCTGTCCTGACACTTTCCGGTGGACAGACTAACAGTTCAGTCTCTGGATACACAGGTTGTTGGAAGTCTTTTGGTTTCTTCGTGCTGGTTGGCTGTGGAAGCCCAGGCAGGTGTCGCTGGATGGCTCTCTCCAGCAGCCTTTGCCTTCCTCACTCTCGGCTAATTGCTGACTCCCTTTCTGTAACTTCCATCAACATTTTCGGGGGGGGGGGCAGCTTCTGACTGGTGTAGGTGGTTGTCGGTCCACTCTTAGTATTTGGAACATTCCCTCAACACCCTATTGGTTGACAGGGCACCAAGCACACAGTACAGGCATTGTCCCAGAATGCTGTTGGACTCTTATGCCAAGATCCATTACCTCTGATTGGTTGCCATTGAGGACAGGGACTGGCAAGACTGCAGCTGTCTCATTAAACAGTGCTTTAATGTTTAAGTTTAAATGGGGCTTCTGCTCTCTTATTTCACTGCCCCCACAGTATTGTAGGCACACTTGTGCCTGGCTATCTGGTGGTGTGGCCATTGTCAGGGCTTTCTGCTCCCAGTTGGGAACTTTGTCTTGTGCCCAAGACCTTTCAGAGCAGTTTCTCCTTTCCCTGGGCTGCTGGCAGCCACAGGTGCCAGACAAATGGAGTCGTTTTTTTTTTTTTTTTCTCCTCGTTTCCGAGCCCCCAGTTGCCTACTGGTGTCTCTTGGGTCAGAGCACAATAGAGGGGGCTGCTAAGGGTGGCCACAGTTGTGGCTGTGAAGTCTGTAGCAGGTGGGCCCCAAGCACAGATCTGACACTTGAGCTGTCTGCTTGCACTTTCGAGCAGGCGACCACCTGAATGTGTGATGTTTGCTGTGTAGTAGTTGCTGAGCAGTAAGCAGCTTGGTGATCCAGCGTTTCTCTGGTCCCCCACATTACTTCAGTCCCAGGAGCCGGAGTGAGCAGAAGATGGCAGGAAGCCTTTTGGGGGTACGGATAGTCCAGATAAGCCCCCACCATTTAACACTACATGTGTTTAATCCTCTCAGTTTTAGTTTTTCTGTTTATTTGACCGCAGAATTGGAGAAGATAATTCTACTTTTCAGAGTAATGCATGGGCATCCATACATGAGGCTGTTTCCATCTTGAGGTGATTGGACATGATGGAGACCTCTACCTTCACTCTCATCAGACTGAGATGGAAGTGTCAGCCTTGTGTGTGGTTGCCCATAACGTTTATATGGAATGTTCTCATTTTCCTCCTTTCTAACTCTGGTCAAACAAACTTCAGGATAAAGATTGCTTTAAAGCAGCAGTGCATGATAGCTGGGAAAATTGACCTATACTTTTAAGATGCCCCTCATCTCTGAGTTGCATGTTACCCTTTCTGTTTTGTCTGCTCTTGTACTTTTTCACACTTGTAGTAATGAGTGTTCCTTTCTAAAATGTTGTAAACCAGGTCGGCTGTTTTTGTGTATTGTCCATTAAGATAAGGGAGCAGTGCTTGCTGCATACTACCATAGTCACAAGTGATCTTAAACAGTAGGTATTCAGAAACAACAATACTGATAAGAAGTTGTAAAACACTCACTCTGGAAAAGAGCATCATACATGTTTGGGGATAGTTTGCAGTATAAAAAAAAAAAGGTTGAAATCTCCACCGCTATTGTGTATTGCTGCTTTTAATCCCTACATGAGCTGGCAACACTTCCAGTAGTTCATACTGTTCTCTTGGGAGGTTTTCAAGCTTGCTGATGAGCATAAGGAATCTTAATCGACACGAGATTCTTTGCTGTTGTACTACAGTAGTGATGGCTGCTGTGGTACAACAGCATTCTGACATGACTACTGTCTACAGGCAACTGGAAGTGTGTGGATTTACATACACAACAGTGAACCATATACTATATCTGAACTGCGTGCTGAATTGTACAAATAACTTTCCAAAGTTTTCTGAGGTGTTGACCGGTGTAACAGACAAGCATGCTGCTTGAACTGGGCTAATGTTTTGATAGACTAAACAATATTCTGTTAGTCGTGTATTAGTGTTGGTATGACATGCTCCATATTCCAGCATGGCTGCTCGTTGGGCAAGTATGCTCACTTCAAGACGCACAGGAGGGGGAACCTTATGGATCTTTGCCCTTCCCCCTCTAAATGCTACATGGGTCTTTATCTTTAAATTTTCCATTTCAGTACAGAAACCCATGCCCTAAACTCATAGGAAGATGGTCATTCCAGCAACAGTGCAAAAAAGTTGCACCTAAATTCTTGGGCTTTTTAAAAATTCCCCCATGGCTGGTCAGGTTACAGCAAAATCTGCAGAGCACTTTAATCAGTTTGCACGCACAGCTGCTGATAGTCCCACGTGGTTTTGTCATTTGCTGGCAAGTAGTCTGCATTTCTGTTTGTGGGGGTTAGATTGGACATACCAGTCTGTTTCATGCATTCATACTTGTATTGTGATAATATAGTGCAGCTTAGCTTTTTGAAACCAAGAATGGGTGGAATTTAAACAGAACTTGGCAAATAAGAAAATATTTACTATAGTAATCTTGTTTCTTCCAAGAAAGTCTAGCTGTATTCCGATTACTGTATTGTGATTAATGCTATTAGCCCTTCCAGTTGAACTGCCCCAGAGATGAGTTAAAAGCCTATATGCTAATAGTGGAACATTCAGTAGTCTCGCTCTGTTTTCAAACCACTGTCCTGGCGCATTCACGCACACACACACACACACACACACACACACACACACACACACACACACACCCTCTCTAGGGGTGAAGGAATAACACTGAATAAATGTTTTCACCACTATTGAATATCAGGGAGCTGACCTTGGACACACTGGAATATCTTGATGCATATTCCAGTGTGTACATCAGCTGCTGATATCAGGCACTGACAGTCAGTGTTGAATATTTCAACACTGGTGATGTCAGCCAAGCACCACATACAAAACCTCACTTAATTTCTCTCAAATAAGTACAAACAGTAATTTATCGCACCTGAAAAACAGCAGTACATATCCTGAGAAGCACTTTGATTTCTTCTGCCTCAGACGCTGCTAGCTGCATAACTGGAAGACATTCCTGCACAGATCATAAAATTCCTGCTGTCTCCCCACAAAAGAATGGGGGCAGACACCAGAAAAGCCCGATATGACAAAGCAACTAACAAAAAAATTAAGAAACCCCAGTACAGGAAAAGTCACTAAACACTTGAAAGTTAAACAAAACGCAGACTCTTGACTCTGATCAGAACCCTACCCCCAGACAGTTCTAAACCAATCACGCATGACACAGCACGCACACAGTACCAACCAATAGCATACTCTCTCACACATCCATTCAACCAAATGAACCAATCAAAAGCCACACACTTCTCATTCAAGACACGCACCAGACAACTGAGAAAGCATACTCATCATAAAGAACCACGATGCCAGAACGAAACATAGGTCAAAACCCAGACCCTATTGTATAAATCACGTACATGATATGCGACTTGTGAAATATGGAATATATTGGCACTCTTGCAGAGTGAACTGTCACTCGTAGCTTCACCACTTGTGATATCACAGTTCACTCTGCAATCGTGCTAATTTCCATATTCCCATCACCTGTGAGTGAGAACCTCGTTAATGCATCAGTTGGGGTTCTTCTACAGTGACAAAAGTGAGGAAATTTGACATTAGGGTTCCCCCTTGCACCCACCCCACCTGCCCACCAGCAGGCATCGGGGTGTTAAGTACATTGGTCCCTAACTCTCGCCCCAACCCATATGTAAGCAAGCTGAGGTGGTGTAGTGTAGGAGAATGGGGTGAGAGTTAGGACAGACTACCCTGATGCCTGTTGGTGGGATGCAAGGGGTGGGAACCTTAATGTCAAATTTCCTCACTTTCTTCACTGTAGAAGAACCCTTACTGATGCAATAAGTTTTTGGCATAGAATTTCCATACTTTAAGAAACAATAGAAAAGTAGAAAGTTGCGCAAGTTGGTGGCGGGCCCTGCACTCCTACCATGTGATTTTACTGTAGTAACAGGAAGTGCGACAAACACAAGCACAAAGGGTTACACACATGGTGACATAAATGTAAATGGTAACACAGAGTAATAGAAATGCAAGCACAGTGACACCAAATCTAACAGTTATGTAAACGGAAACATCAAACAAGTGCATACAGAACACAACTAGTCACACATTCACATACTGCAATTGTAAACTCAAAAGGTAATGTTAATGGCAACAATAACGCCAAAGTAAACTGACACAGGCGCATACAAAAAACGCAAGCCGTAACGCACACACTCACAGAACCACAATTGTAAATGCAACTTGTTACAGTAATGGCAACAAAGCCAACGGAAACACAAGCACGTACGAAAACACAAACCATAACGCGCACGGTACCACAGCTGCAAATGGTAACAGCAACACGAAACAAAACTGAAATGCAAGTGTAAACTAACACACATGGTGGCTTAGACGGAAAGAGTGATGCAAACGGTAACAGAAGCGCAACTGGAAATGCTAACTGGCACAGTAACAAAAGTGCACACCCTTTTCCCCAAAAAAGTGCATTGAAAACAAAGAATGAAGTCATAATTTACTTCAGAGCAGAAAATTACGACTTGTAATACTAAATTGTTTATCTCGGGAACCGTACGACTTTAATTTTTTCTATGTATGAATTATGACTTTCCTGGCTAGTTTTGTGCTTGGCCCCCATTTGGGGGGGCTAAGCATTTTTTTATGACAAAGTCCGTATCTCACACCGTTTCCAAGATACGGGCCCTGAAAGATACAACGGACGCCATAATGTTATCCTATGGCAAAGTTGACTTCGGAGTGCCATCACTTTGCCGCCCTGTAATATTTCACCAAACCACCATAAGGCACATCTGTGGGATGTTGGCTCTCTTCCCTCCAAATTTCAACCCAAATGACCAAACCATTTTGCAGCAGGGGCGGCATGATTCCTGTAATGTGGCAAACACCATAATGTTATCCTATGGGGAAAACGTCAGCTTCATAGTGCTGTAACTTTGCCGTCCTGTACTATTTCTTGACCAAAGCACAAAAAGCCACATCTGTGGGATATTGCCTTTCTTCCCTCCCTCCAAATTTCAAGTCAAAAGATCAGTTTCCAAGATATTCAATATGAGAATTTACTGAAATTTCCCTATCTATTCCATTATTTAAAAAAAAAAAAAAAAAAAAATCTGGCCATCTTGTCCCTCCCTCGTATTCAAAGATGATCAAAGAATCTCACGATCAAAATTTGCAGGATCACAAAGATTTAAAAACCTTATAAATCAAGAAAATTGAAGGAATTGTGGTAAACCACCACCATGGTTCGACAGAACAAAGCCCCTGAGTAAAACCCACGCTCATTTGACTTCCTACAACACCCCTGGGCTGAGAAAATGGATTTTTTAATTGGGCCATCTCTTCCCTCTCTCCCAATGCACAGTCGCGATCAAAGAATCTTGCAATCAAAGAATTTGGTGTCCAAATTCAAAAAAATAAACAGTTGCAGTAAATCACCACCATGGTTCATCAGAACGAAGCCCCCTGAGTAAAACCCACCCTCATTTCTCTTCGTAGCACACCCCTAGACTGAGAATTGATTATATATGGCCACCTCGTCCCTCACGATCAGAGAATCTCGCAGTCAAAGTATTTGCATGCTCACGGTCAGATTGCTCAGTCACAAAGAGCGAGGGATGAGATGGCCAGATTTGTTAATTTGTGTAGCCCAGGGGTGCCCTAGAGTGTTACATTAAGGTGGGTTTTGCTTGGGGGGAGGGCGCTTTGTTGTGCCCCATCTGCATACTCAAAATGTACTATTACTGGTAGTCTAGTGGCCCACCCAATAAAATATATAATTCTATGTAGTGCCCTGGTAGTCTAGTGGCCCCCAACCGAGCATCCCCACCCTTCACCAGCTGGCGACTGACAGCCCACAGCTCACCTCCACGGCCAGCCGCAGACTGTCTGCATTACGAGCAGTAATGCAAAGAGGCACTCTGAAAATATTTCTTGGCTGTGCAGGACCACATGAACGTCAAAAGGTGCCTCCAAAAATGGATAATTTTGCCTTTTTGCAGCACTTTTGTGTACACAGACCAGCACTCCGACTGAAACGCAATTTGGCAAATCGAGATCTACCATGCCCCAACACACATACCAAATTTCAGGCAAATCCATTGAATGGGTCCAAAGTTATTAACTAACAAACTTTTGCCTTTAGTATGCAAGTGACTGCTGAACCCTAACTATAGTGGCACAACCACACCACTATAATATATAGATACTATATTATGTCTGTCAATTGACTATAGAACCCATATATGGGGCATATAACAGACTCGTGTCATGGATGCCCAAGAATGACCACCCCAGTGGCCCAGTATTTTTCTATAACTGAAGTGCAGTGCCCCCAGGTTCTAGTAGGGGAGGCAGGGTGGAAGGTTAGACTGCCTTGGAAGAAACAAGTTTACTATAGCAGTTTCTTCAAACCCCAGGATGTCTTACTGTAGTCTGACTAATGCAGACTACCTACCAGTGCCCCTTGGAGGTGGGCACAACCTTCTTTGGGGAATAGGCTCTGCAGGACTGCTGTGCCAAACCTGGTGTTTCTGGCCTGGTGGCCAGGCAGTAGTGCTTGGTGAACGTATGAACAGTTTTCCAGGTAGCTGCTTTACAGATCTCAAGCAAAGGGGCATCTCTAGCAACTGCTATGGAAGCAGCTGTCCCCCTGGTGGAGTGAGCCCTCAAACCCACTGCTGGCTCCTCGCCCAGTTTGTAATAGCAGAACTGGATGCAGGCCACAATACACCTTGCAGTGGTTCTTTGTGGCTGGCTTGCCCTTTTCTACTTCACCATAGGAGAGGAACAACTGGGTACTCTTCCTGTGGCCCTTTGTCAGATCCAAATAGTAGCAGATAGCCCTTTTGACATCAAGGCTATGCAACCTGCATTCACCTGAACTAGAATGGTTTATAAAGAAAACAGGCAATGTAATGGTCTGTGGGTTTTTTCTTAGTGGAAATCCAAAACTACCTTGGGAAGGAATTTCCTATTTGTCCTGAGGACAACCTTGTCCTGTAAAGTGCAGTGTAGTTGGGTTCTAACGACAAGGCCTGTAGCTCACTGATTCTTCTTGCTGAAGTGATGGTTACCAAAAAGTTTTCCACGTCTGATATTTTAGCTCTGCTGAGGACATGGGCTCAAAAGGGGTTGCATTAGCCGAGCTATGCAGATGTTCAGGTTCCAAGAAGTAGTAGGTTCCCTATGGGGAGGGTGCAGATGAAGCAACCCTTTACAAAAAAAAAAACTTTAAATGGCATTAGAAGCAATGGAAGGGCCCTTCCTTGCTGAGAGGTAGGCAGAAACAGCTGCCAAATGCACCTAGTGAGTAGAAGGCTGAAGACCTAGAGAATGCAGGTGTGCCAAATAGTCCAGCAGGATTGCCAAGCCGGCTTCCTGTGAATCTGTAGCCCTTGGGGAACACCAGATGGAGAAACTTTTCCATTTTGAAGTTTCCTGGTGGAAGGCTTCCTAGAGACCCTTAGGATGTCCACCCCTTAAGAGAGGCAAGCCTGCATACTCCAGGTTCTCAAGAGCCAGGCCTTGAGCCTGAGGGAGTTGAGGTTGGGAGTACAGGATCCTCCCCTGGGAAGAGGTCAGTAGATTGTGCCTCCTGGGGAGGCAAATCAGACTGACTGGGCTCAGCAGCACTGAGTACCACTGCTGTCTGGCCCAGTCTGGAGCCATCAGAATCGCTGTCGCTGACTGACATCTTGAGTTTGGTTAGAACTCTGAAGATCAGAGGGAATGGGGGGATGGCGTACAGAAATTTGCCTCTTCAGTCTAGAAGCAGTACATCCATCGGCACTGAGCCCAGAACTGGTAAACTGCAACAGAACTGGGGTAGTTGATTGTCTGGTGCTGAAAGAGGTCAGTCTCTGGAGTGCCCCATGTTCTGAATACTGCTAATAGGATCTGCCTGTTCAAAATCCATTCATAATGGCTCTGATATTGCTGTATGCATCTGCCAAGACATTGTCCTTTACTGGGAGACCTTGAGGTAGTAAGCCAGTTCTAGATCTTCATGGCCTCTGTGCACAGAGCAGAAGACCTGGTCCCTTCCTGTTTATGTAGTACATGGTAGTGGTGTCTGTTCTGACCTAAACCACCTTCCCCTGTACCATTGTGGCAAATGACTGCAGTGCCAGCAGCAGTACCCTGAGTTTCAACAGGTTTATGTGTAGAAGAAATGTCCTGTTTGGTCCATGTGCAGTGTGATCCCCTAGGTGGGCTCCCCGTCCCAGTAGGGAAGCATCCCTGTTTAGCACCACAGTAGGGAACTGCTGCAGGAAAAGGACCACTACCCTGAGGCTGTGCTTGTCCTGCTACCACTGCAGTGCCTGCTCTAGTGTGTGAAAATCATTGGAACCACCTTGGACAGATAATCCCTTCTCTGTGACCAGAAAGACCTGAGGTGAAAGTGTCCCTAATCTGAAACCTGGCCCCTGGGACCACAGCTATATGGCCCAGGAGCTGAAGAAATTCCTTGCTGGTCTGGGGTGGGGGGTGGGGGGTGAGGGTGGGAAGAGCCTGCCAACTGAACTGTTGTCCACACTTGCCAGTGGCAGGATAACTTTTGCCTGAATAGTGTCCAGTTCTGCCTCTAAACTCCAGAAGCTGAACTGGCTTTAGAACAGACATTGAGATTTACCAGAAACCCCTGGGGTATCCTGTGTAGTGATCAGAGATTCCTCTACCTGCTGGGGTGAGTGTCTCATGACTAGCCAGTCCAGGTAAGAAAGACAGTGATTCCTAGCCTTCTCAGATGAAAGCCATCTCCCTGTCTGGACTCCACAACATTCAGCTCCCTGAGAGGTTGAGAGGGCCAAGTGTACCGCAACCCTCCCCCACAGTTGAAAGCTGGCTCCCTGTCTTTACTCCACAGCATTCAGGTACACAGCATGGTCATGTGCATTGTGACAGGAAGGCCGAAAGTCTAAAACGCTGTGAACGCTGGTGTTTTCCCCAGTGACACTCTGCGTTGGCTGCCCCATCATGTGACCCCATCAGCCTACTGTCCCATTTGCTGCTTATCGGTATCCACCACTAGTGGCTGCTACCAACCCCAAACCCTCACTTTGCTTCCCTGTGGCCAAATAACAATGTGTATATGCCTGTTGATGATCTTTCTGATGGCGCCTGTGTTTTTAACTACCACCCTCCTACCCCAAGGCACAGCCTGGGCAGTTGGCACCATTGCTTTAGCCACTCCAGTCCCCCAAACAGACATGCCTTTCCCTGAGGCTCTACTACTAAATCTGTTGTGGCTGGTCCTGCAGATCCTCCCACCACCTTTCACGCCAGGCGTATTGCCCTGAAATTCCACACATGGGTCTCAATGGCCCCCTCCCAATCACCTAGCTAGTTTTGCAAATCTCTATGGACCATGCCCAAAACTAAAATTTTGATGACCCTTTTACTCATCTGGGGACATCAAACCTAACTCTGGCCCAACCCCTCCCCTCTGTCCAAACTGCACACCCCCTCTCCCAAGGCCTAAAACTAGCTCACCTAAACATCTGCAGCCTTCTAAGCAAAACAACCCTGCTGCAACCTATTTTCCTCTCCTTAAGGCCTGACATACTGGTCATTTCTGAGACCTGGCCAAAACCTTAAAATCAAGATGCTGAATTTGCTGTTCCTGGCTACAGATGAGGTGGTGGCATTGCCTTGTACATTGACTCATTGCTGCAGTTTACCCCGGTCCTGCTGCAACTGACCACACCCTCAATCGACTCCATTAATCAAACTCTCCATCCCCCACATTAGCCCCATATTTATTGCTGGATCCTGTTGCTGTCCTGATGCCTCTACTTCCTCCAGAGTTTATCATCTGAGCAGCCTTGCGTCACTGGTTTCTGGGGGAGTTACATATCCTGACTTCAGCCAGAATTGGGTCTCTGGCAGTAGCGCCAAGCTGCGCAACCAGGTGGCTGGACTAAACCCATCCCAACATGTTAGAGCCCACTTGTTATAACCAAAATCTCCGAACCACTCCAACTGGGCACTGACCTCCCACCTGCATTGGATACTCTCCTCAGGACTGCCACCGGACTCCCTAAGTGACCACCATATGGTTTACTCTGTTACGAAAATACTTGGGCACAATTCCACCCCCCCACACACACACACACACAAACTGTCCTGTCAAGATCCTTTAAATCCTTGGACCTTGCAGCGCTCCAATGACCTAGCTAACACAGACTGGTCCTATGTCCTCAGGACCACCTCTATTGACTCTGCCTTTGAGTGTTTCAAGTCCAGGTTAATTGGGACTTTCATGCCCCCCCTTGGACTAGCTCTGGTGAGGGGTGCTCACCTGCCATGTATCTCTGCAGATATCATGGCCCTCCTCAGGGCTAGGGATTGGGCCTGGAAGAATTTCAAAGCATCTAACTCACCAGAGCACAAACAAATACTGGGTCCTACAAAATACCTGCACAAGTTATATCCACAGGGCAAAAGCCAATCATTTTAGAGACACCTTCCATTCCAACATAAGCCAGCCATCAAAATTTTGGAAGGTGGTGAATTCATGATTTTCTCCTTCCTGGAAGCCCCAACCCCTGCTCTGAATGGTAAGGGGCACCACAATCACTAACCTCGGTGTGGCCTCTAAATGTAATTCCTTCTTCACGGATTGCTCCTCATCCCTTCTGGCCACTCTCCATCCAGACCTGCAAACCCCCTTCCCCTGACCAAGCTCCTTCAGTTGGTCTCCACTTCGCCTTCCAATCGGCTACCCCAGCCGAAGTTCACAAAGCCCTGCTCATCCTCCATCCCTCCCAAGAGCAAATGTCCCACTGGCCTGGACTCCAAATTGCTGTTCCTGTCAGCTCCTGCAATAGCAGTCTCTTCTATCTCTTCCCCCCCCCCCCCCGTCACTCTAATCTCGCGTTCTCTCGTGCTGTTACCACAACAGAGTGGAAGCATGCCAGTCATCCTCCTCCCTAGAGGTGGCGACCCCTCTGTTCCTGGGAATTGCCTCCAGATTTCCCTCCTTCCTATACTAGCCAAAATCCAGGAATGACTATTCCCTGCCTAACTCCTCCTAATCTTGACACCTTTTAATTTTTCACACCCTCCCAGTCTGGCTTTAGGAAGTTCCACTCCACCACCAGCTCCCTCCTAAGGCTCACAGATTTCCATACTCTTTGGTATGGACCGAGGTCATATCGCCTCAGCCATTTTTGTTGACCTGGCCAAAGCCTTAGACGGTCTCCCACTCCCTTTTTATGCAAATCTCTCTCTCAGGGCTCAAGCATGGCCACCAGCTGGTTTCACTCCTACCTGGTAGGCAGATCCCAATCTGTTAGAGTTGGTAACTCCATCTCTGCTGCCTTCCCTGTTACCTCTGTGCCCCAAGGCTCGGTCCTTGGCCCACTCATATTCTGTTTTCTTCACTACTTGCCCTTTGTCTGTACCCATGCATCCATCCATTCATATGTATGTGGATGATATGGTACTGTACACATCCAGACCCATGTGCTCTGATGTAGCAGCCAGACTCCATCTGGACTTTAATGAAGTTCAGCGCTGGTTTTGCTTAAATCCGAATTGTCTCCTTGGCCTTCTGCACTAGGCAGACTTTCAAGACTCCCCTCTGCCCCCTTCTTTCCACACCCTGTACAGGATGTCTAGTCTTGTACCTCCTGCAGATATCTTTTGGGGGGTTGACTTGACCAGCACCTAGACTTCTCTGCCGATATTGATACCATCCACAAAAAGCTTCACCCCAAGTTGGCAGCTTTGTATCATAACCATGGCTGCATACCACTGCCGGCTCGCCATGCAATTGTGCAGATTCTCCCTGTTTTCGACTACAGAGACTTGGTATATAGTGCTGCCCTGAAGTTCACTCTAGCTAAACTGGACCCCCTCTTCCACTCATTCTGCTGTTTTGCCCTTGACTGTCTTACCCCCTCTCATCACTGTGACCAATACTGGACCCTTGACCTAACACCTCTTCAGGACTGGCACCACTCCCACTGTGCCAACATCACAGCCAAATACTAGGCACAATTCCTCCCTCCATCTCTCCTCAATCCTCTCAGCCACCACCTTCTCTGGATATGCACTGGGGGGAATGACTTCTTCTGTGCGTCCCACTCTGGTTCACCTTGGCAGGCCAGTCTATTCACATCTCATGCCCAAACTATGGAATTCTCCTCCCCCCCCCCGGGATATTCAGCTAGCCTCCCCTAGTCGGCATCTCGATGCACTTCTCAAAGCTCATTTGTCCATCTGCTCTTGCACCCGGTGTTGGCTCCTGCATCTGTAAGCAAACAATCTATGTAATGTGTTCTTTATGTGAGGTAAATGTTGCCATACATTCTTAAGCCTCGTACTGCTATTTTGTAAGTAGTCGTATGCCTTGTAAACTGTGGGCCTGTATAACTGCCTGCTGTACCACACTTTACCTTGCAAGATTTTTGCTGTAATGTCCTCCGGACGCTGTTCATTATGTGTGTTCTTCCTTCCCCTGTACCTCAGGTCGCATCTGTAATCAAGCAGTAGCCTGCTCGGCATGCCTTCCTGGTAAAACCTTTAACTAGATGTGGTATGACGGGCACTTTGAGGTTTCTTGGTGCTGAGGATAGACTGAAGGGCAGGGCCTTGAACTGATTATGGCCTTATGGCAGCTTAAACCAGAGAGTCTGAGACTGCCTGATGGGGATGTGTAAGTAGGTGTCCTTGAGATCCAGGGATACCAGCCAATAACTTGCCTTAAAGTGGGAAGAATCATAACCAGAGTGACCATTTTGAACTTTGGTTTTGTCAGGTGCTTGTTGAGGTATCCTGGATTTAGGATGGGTCACCACTCCATTTTTCTTCAGGTTGGAAAGTACCTTGAATACATCATTTTTTCCCTGTAAGGTAGAGGAACAGGTTCCACTGCTCTTTGCAGTAGAGTGGACACATCCTCCTCCAGCAAGGTTGTTTTGAGTTGGTGGCAGGTTTGAATGATCTTGCGCAGTTTTGTTTTCCCCAACTATTTTTGCCTACGGGGCCCCTTTCAGGCATCCTGGCCTGATCCTACCCGCCCGAGGTTCCCCCCCCATCCCAAGTGCTTAAATCCTCCATTGCGGGGCTGCCCCTTTTATTATTTTTTTTTTTGGGTGCTCTTAAGTTC
This sequence comes from Neoceratodus forsteri, assembly GCA_016271365.2. Classification (NCBI taxonomy): domain Eukaryota; kingdom Metazoa; phylum Chordata; order Ceratodontiformes; family Ceratodontidae; genus Neoceratodus; species Neoceratodus forsteri. The sequence continues at coordinate 431,012,020 of CM028138.1, forward strand.
TGGCTAAGCTGCAGGTGAGGGCCCAGGTGGGTGGGATCTGGCAATGGGCATGGGGGTCGGGTGCAGTCTCCTACCCTGCAGAGCTGTTTCTCCATGTTTTGTTGCACCCCCTCCCCCCGTCATGGGCATGCAGTGGCTTCTAGTGCCAGCATGCACACTCCCGTACACGTCTGCAAGGACATCTGCCCACGGCACTTCCCCTGCCTCCGCTGGAGACTCCTCCCTCCCACGCCTCAGGAGAGGAGGGCTGCTGTCGGACGTTTAATCCTCTCCTCCCCGGCCAGCCCCCAGAGACCTGGGCTTGCTTCTGAACCTGTGTCAGCATAGTGTGAGGTGTGGCATCCAGCTCCTCAGTACCACTGGGCTGGCTATCTTGCTCTTGTTTTTGGGAATGATTTCTTGCTTGGAGCAAGACCCTGGCTTGTCACTTCCAGGACCCACTTGTCTGTGGTAATGGATTGCCATGCCTGGAAGTAATAAACCAGCCTGCCCCTTACTGGGGTTGGGGAGGTGGCCTGGACAATCGCCTGGGGGGGGGGGTCTGCTTGGCAGGGGTCTTGGCCTGAGGGCTAGGTCCAGTGGGACCAGCACATCTTCTGCCCCTACACCTAAAATAGCCTCTCTGCTGCTGGTAGGAAGGGAAAGCCTGGGCCTGGTAGCAAGGCCTCTAAGGTCTGACCCACATCCCCTTGCTGTCTTTCTGGAGTGGCAGCCCTCTCCTTGGCTGCAGCACTCTTGTATGCCACCCTGTATTCATCTGTCTTTCATATAGGCTTCAGTCTGTTCCCCTGAAAGAGAATTCTGCACTAGAGGAAAGTCTAGGGCCTTTGTCTGGGTGTCTTGGGAAAGGTTAGTGCACCTTAGCCTTGCTCACTTTCTCTGAAACAGTAGTGGCCATCACTCGAGGCACTATCATTGGCATCTATAGCCATGTGAAATTGGTACTAGGCTGCTCCCATGCCATTTTTTTGCAATTTCTTCCAAGTCTGCTGCTAGCCGAGGTGAAGCTTTGCTAGCCAGTTCCTAGACAAATTCCCATAGACTGCTGATACCTTGACACATAAGCCATATAAGAAGCTTGCCTGGTGCCCAGGGAAGTGCCCAGGTACCCTTTCTTGGCCAAAGAGTCTGTTCTCCTGGAATCCTTTACAGGAGGATGGGAAGCTAATGGAGTGCCTGCTTTCTCACAAGCGGCAGCCTGGACCACTCCCTCATGACTGCAGTGGTTAAACAAAAACTGCCATTGCCAGCCAGCAGATATCTCCTGCCCATCTTTTTATCCCCAGGGTATAGAGTAGGAGTTTGTACAATTCATTATTTGTCTCTTGAGAGACTTGTGAATAGGTATTAAGTCTCTTAGTAGCAGCCACGTTCATCACTTTAACGTAATCTGGCTCTTTTTTCCTCCTCAGAGGATTCCTAAGCGGGCAGCTCTAAAGCTTCTACCACCTTTATGAAGGCCTAATGAGAGGAAGGGTCCCAAAATAAACTAACGGAGAAAAACTTGGGTTTTTGTGACAATCTCAAACACTTAACGCTTATCCACAGTGGGCTGTTTAGACCTAGATAGATAGTAAAGCTATTTGGTTAAACAGCCGGTTTTGGTTGGGGGAGAGGGGAAACTACTTTCTTAAACCAAAAATCTGCCGGTCCCAAAATAAACTAACAAACTGAACTATTCGTCTTTAAAGAAATGGGTAGATATCTGGTTTCCTCAAGGTTGTGAGAACCAATGTAACCCCTCACCCCTGCCTTTTTACTAAAATGACAGGTGGCATGCTGTTGGCATTGGCAGCAATACCTGGTGGGGACCTAGGTTTGGGGAGGATGAGGTTACCTGGCACAAGGGGACCTAGGTTTGGCTACTCTGCAGAGGGGCACCCAAGTGAATCTGAACACAGGAAGCAATAACTAATGTCCAGAACCAGGATTGGGATTTTTCAATGTGGCTTTTATTCATAACTAGCTGAACACAACAAAGCATAGATGGACCCCCAAGGGGCTACGTTTACTGATAATGCAGATTAGAGACTACAAGGCGGTCCACTTAAAGAATGAACCCATTTCTACTGTTTTCTGGCTCTGGACCCACCAGGCACACAGCCCGGACTTGCATGCGCTTTGGATACACAGCCTGACTGGCCCAGCTCCCCTGCCGGCCCACTTGACAGGCGGTCCATTTAAAGAATGAACCAATTTACTTGTTTGGCTCCCACACACCACGAGTCTGCGACCCCTAGGGAGATTTGTTTTCTTTCTTCCTTCTGACTCCCATCAAACGAGAATTCTTTTCCCAAGTTGTGGCTCCCCACACCACTTAGTCTGCGACTCCTAGAGATTTTCCAATTTGCGACCCACGTCTGGGTACCTACCTCATCACTGGCCAGGTGCATGAGGCAAGTAGCAATCACAGTAGAAATCCATAGAGGTGGACCTGGTTACTAAAGATGGGGGGATGTTCCCATCTCCAGTTCCCACAGCCCATACCCGGCCATTTCTCTGGACAAACAAACTAAAACTTTGAAATGTAGATTAAACGGTGGATGACCTATAGCACCCCCTCTACAACATTACTTGAATCCATAAAGACTTTAGATTTTTACACTACTCCATTTGTTTGTTCTAGTACAATAGGCCTCCCAAATAGTAGTTCACATCCCAGCTTTCTTCACATTTTCCAGACTGAAGAAACCTATTGTTTGCCCTCTTAAATTAGAGCAAAACACTCACCCCTTGTTGCAGGTGCCCCACAGACAAAGTACAACTTCTTTCCTCTTGTCAGACCCAAGAAACAAACTGTAAAATAGGCAGCTTTCTTCCTGTAGTAGAAATTGGAGTTGCCCTGGAATCCAGAGGGATACTTCTCCCGAGCACTGAACCTGGACAGCGGTCTCCACCACTTGAAACTGGACTCTACTCCTTCTCCACAGAAGGTCAACAAAAGATGCTTCCTTCCAGCTGGCAGGCAAGCAGGAGACTTCCTTCTCACACAGAGGTAAACAGAAAACTCCCTTCCTGCTTGACAAACAGGAGACTGACTTTGAAAACTCCCAACGTTCTATCTCACTCCCTGTGCTGCAGATTCCAATGTGGCTTATGCAGCTGTGACAGTTCTATGGTGGTGATGTCATCTCTGTCTCAGCTGTGACTGAGACAGTGTGAAACCAATTTAACTGGAGTTTCACAAGCTGCCTTCCCTGCCTACCACTAGGTCTTACTGGGATTCTAGTAACCCGGGGTAACAAAGGGTTACACCAATCTGAAACCAAAACTTGCCTGAAAGATGAAAACCTGGTCTAGTATAACCTGTAACAGAGGACAGAATTTTGAAATTAAAATAAAATGTTTTTATAAAAACAAACTTGTATTTCAACCAAAAGAGCTGAGGAGAAATCTGGGAGGCTACTTCAGATGCAGGCAGAGTAAAGAATCTGGCAGTTGCATAGAATGTACAAGGGGCAGTGGTTTGAAAACTGAGCATGAGCCTATTGAACATTCCACTACAGTTAACGCCACTTTTGTTGCCTGCTGATAAACTTGGTGGGTGGTTTCAGTGGGCATTAAAATCCAGTTGCCATCCCCATCAATGCCTGTAATAAAAGCTAGTGTAACTAGTGTTGACTGCCTTTTATTTCATCCATGTTTTGTCATGGTCTGCAAAATGTTGCTCTTAATTAGCAGTTCGTTATTGACCGGTGGTGCTTTAATAGCCTGCAGCAGTGGTTCTCAAATGGTGAGGCCAGCCTCCTAAGGGAGGCCCCAAACTGTTCCGGGGAGGCCCAGCAGTCTGAGACTGTACAGTATGTAAGCATTAATCGCCTCCAGAGTCTGGCTCTACCAGTGGATTAATGCCCGCTGGGAGATTGGTGCATGAGGGCACAGCCTGAGGGTTCCAACCCCAAGCGGGCATTAATCACCGGTAGAGCCCTGCTCTGGAGGTGATTGCGCTTGTAACATAGGCTCGTGGCGGCGGCGAGCCTATGTTGCCAGCGACCCCAGGGGCACGGGGACAGTTTGCTGTCTGAGGCGGTGTATGACTCCGCCAGTGACAGCAGTCACCAGAACCAGCCACAGGGCTCGGCCCAGCATGCGTCGGCAATTGCGGGGGCGCGATCACAGCAGGGCGGCTGATGGCTGTGTAGCACGCACATTAGCCACACGTCCACCTGTTGGGTGCCTGCCAAGCACACTTGTTCATGGTGGGGAGGAGGGGGGGCATGCAGCTGTGCATCACTCTGGTGAGCACATAATCTGCTGTTCCTGGCAAGGCTAGGTGTCCTTTAGCGGGTGGGAGACCGGTGCTGGTGTGTGCCCTACCAGGCTGCGGCTCATGAGCACAGCAGGTGGTGACTGAGTGGGCAGCTGCCCTCTGGTGCCTCCATGGCGACCGCTGGTACTGACCAAGCGGGCATTACTTGTGGGTTAACACCTGCTCTGTTTCAGTCAGCTATGCCACTTCAGCGAATCCGGAGGCTCGATTCTGGCGGTCTGCAGTGAGCCATGTTACAACTGGTTAGTTTTGGGTGATTTGTTTGAAAGGGTGAAGCAAACTAAATATGGATAATGGCAAGTGAATTTCTTTATGCATAAATTGATTAGTAAAAACACACTGGGCCAAAGCTTGTTCTTTGGCATGATTTATATGTAAATTGGTAACTGGGAAAGGCCCACTGATCAAAAGCTTGTTTCTAGGTGTGTTTGTATGTAAACTGGTGACTGGGAAGGCACACTGAGTCGAGGCTTGTTTCTATAGTAGGTGTTTGTAAAATTGGTGACTTGGAAAGGCACACCTCAGCAAAGCTTGTTTTTGCAGTAGGTGTTTATATGTAAATTGGTGACCAGGAAAGCCACATAGAGCCAGGTGTTTTTCTGGTGTGACCAGGGCTAAAGGTAGAAGAGGCTGCTTAACAGGGTAATGGGGAGAAAAGAAGGCGGCTAGGATAGTTGTTCCAGACAGAGGTGGAAACTAACAAGGATCCAAGAGTCAAAAGTGGAGTGACATGGATAATCTGGGATATGAGGTTGGGGGTGGGGAACAATAATTTGAATAAAAAGAGAATATACCTGAAGTACACTTTTCCTATAGGGAGGCCCAAGATTTTTTCAAATTTGAGGGAGGCTTGAAATCTCTCTTCCATGGTTTGGGGAGGCTCATTATCACGAAGTATGAGAACTAATGGCATACAGCTTATCTCTAGCTTGCCTCAAATTGCCTGCTGTTTCTCTAGTAGCCTATAAATCAAACCAGTTGATGCCCCTGATTCATTTTTTCTTTCAGTTTGTTTGCTCGTGGTAGCAATGGCAACTGGTGGACCGAAACATAAAGCTCAGTCTCTGGCAGAGAAGGTAGAGCTGTTGGATAAAATCTTATGTCTGCCACACATTAGTTACCCAAGTGTTGAGCCAAACCATGCTATGCCAAAATCTACAATAGCAGACTTAATGTGGCAGAAGGAGCAACTTATGGACAAATGGCACTCCAGTGCCAATCCAAACAGGAAAAGGAAGAGGGAAAGACTATAGTGGAAGAAGCCCTTCTTTGGTGCAAAAATGCTCACAGACGTGACACCCTGATCTCTGGCCCACTTCTCACCAATAAGGCTGAACAGTTGGCAGCAGCCTTGGGTCACACAAATGTCACTGCATCGGATGGATAGTTGGGCCAGTGGAAAGAACAAACATGGGCTTTCGCCGGACCCACGGGGAAAAACTTAAGTGATGTTGCCAGTGCTGTGCAGTGGGTGACAAATGTGCTGCCTGGATTGCTAGATGGCTACACTCCCAATAACAGTTGCACCGACAAAACCAGCCCTTTTTGTTTTATGTCTGCTATGGGACTTTAGTGTTCAAATCAGAAAATCTACTTTGGCAGAAAAAGGCCAAGAAACGGGTATCCCTCCTGGCATGCTGCAACATGGATGGCAGTGACAAGTGTGATCTGCTAAGGATTGGCAAATCCACTGTCCCTCTTTTTTGAGGGGTTCACCATCTCCCAGTAACATACAGATCCAACAAAACTGCTTGGATGACGGGTGAAATATTCAGAGTGGGTGAGAACATGGAATAGGCAGCTTAGGTGACGTAAAATCGTCCTTTATCCTGGATAATTTCAGTGGGCACCCAGCAATCCCTGGTTTAAAAAGTCAAGCTTGTGTTCATACCCCCATACGACTTGTATTATCCAGCCCCTAGACCAGGGCATAATTTATTCCCTCAAGCAGCAATACATCCGCTGCATGCAACAAAGTGCTTGAGGCGCTAGACTCTGTCACTGAACTCCACTGCTAGCCAGTATGTGTCAGTGTAATGTGTTTAACAGTCAAATTGCTAAAGCAATCCTGGGACCGTGCACTCCCATAACAATTCAAAACTGCTTTCGTAAAGTAGTTTTCTTGAAGGATGGTCTGCCCACTAATATGCCAGAGGAAGCGGAGGAACATGAAATTGAACCTCCTGGAATGACGAATGAATTCTCTCAGCTGTCACCTAGGTGATGGTCAACCAGAGCAAGAACGGTCTGAGGATGACATTGCATGTGTTTCGACCATGCGCATTGGAGACCCAGAAAAGGAACCAGAAGTTGGAGGACTAGGAGACATGGAGGAAACTAGTTTACCACACACATGTCCATGCTGCACTGCTCACTTTGAGAGTGGAGTAAAATAATTGTCTAGCCAACCTGGGATAATTTATCCACAATGGAGAACTAGTGTTTTGGACTACAGTAACATTCATGGGTGTCTGTCTAGTTATGACTGCCAGACAAAACTGATATGCAAACTTTGGTTATTCCATCTGATCTGTATTGCAGGCTGATCGGATGCTGACATATGCGCCAGCTCTAAGCAGCTTTAACTGTATTAGCATAGAGGCATTTAACTCTCATCTGGGGCAGTTCAACTGGCGGGGCTAACTGCATTAGTCAGAATACAGTAAGACTTCCTGGGGTTTGAAGGACTGCTTGGCCCACACCTAGTCTGACCATTTATCCCTGCCTGTATTGTCACTGCAGACCCTACCTGATATCCAGCTACCCCACCGCTTTCCTGCTGAAATTCTTTTTGTGCCCATTTTGTGCATGCTTGAAGCCCACTGTTTTGGCCCCACCACCTCCACTGGAAGACTGTTACAGGCATCCCTGAAGTGCTTCTCCCTTCTCTCCTAAAGTTCCCTCTTCCAGCTTCATTACATGCCGCTTTGTTCATCATGCACCTTCTCCTTTGGAAAAATGCTCCCCCTCTTGTACCTTATTCACCCTTGTAAATTATAGGTCTCTTGTCCCTCATCTCTTCCAGGGTGTACACATTGAGATCCCTAGTCTTTCCTCATTGGGCTTTATATGCAGCCCCTGCTCCATTTTGGATGCCTACCTCTATCCCGTCTGCCTTCCTGAGATACTGTCTCCAGAACTGGGCACAGTACTCCGGGTGGGGTCTTGCCAACGATCTGTATAGTGGTAACACCACCTCTCCTCCTGTTGATCCCAGCATCCCGCTGGCCCTACCTACTGCCTTGTCTCATTGTCTGATCAGATAGGATTACCCCAGGGTCCCTTTCCTATTTAGTGAGTCAGCACCTCTCCGTTATACTCTGCCTCTGGGTTTCTGTGCCCTAGGTGCATTTTATGTTGCTGATCAATAAGTGATTTAGCAGTCTTGCCTGGTGTGAAACTTTAGGTGAGGACATGCCCTTCTCTTCCACTTTTCCACTTGTGCCTGAATGTTTTATTTCATAGCAGAATAACCTTTTAACAAACCTCCAGGTGATGCATACAGTGCTTTCTACATTTGTTCAAATACATTAAAATGTTAGGCATGATTATAATTGGTGGTGGGAGATGTTCAGTATCCTAATTCCTACCCCTCATACCTTCAGCGTTGTGAAGGTCACTTACTCTCTATTTTTTTTTTTTTTTTTTTTTTTTTATTTTGCTGTTTGCAGCTTTGGGAGTGCATTGCTGCTTTGTCCTGGTGTTGGGGGGTCTCCTCCTCCTCCCTCCCTCCCTCCTCCCTTAGCATGCATTCATTTTCCATGGTATCATTTTGAAGCATGCAGGCTATACATTTTTAATATGTAGAGTACTTGCCCTGCTGGGTTCTCCTGCATGCCCAGGGTGGTAGCTGCACAGCAGCTTTCATACACACTGTATTGCAAAGCAGATATTGGTATTGCAGGGACTGGAATAGAATAATCTCTAGGTCCCAGATATTCGAAAGGGTAGCATGGCACTAATGTAAATGGCACCAGATGAGACTCCTCTCAAACAGGGCATCAGAGTGGTGCTCAGTGCATGGCACTTGGTGGTACTGGGTTTCAGATAGCAGCTGGCTAAGGTGGGGACTGAGGAAGGTCTGCTGTCCCAGCACTGCCTGCTGACAGTGTGGTAGGTGTGAGTCAGAAGTGCAGACATTCCACAGAAAAGGGTACAACACACAGTGTAGTTCAAAATCCTAGGTAGATGGCTTCAGAATGTTAAATGGAATTGGACAAACTGATTTAGCAGCTGCTGCTTCATAGAGTTCTACAATGGAAAATTCAGAAGTCTTTTGCATTCCATATCTGCTGTAAAGTTCTTGCTTGTATCAGAATTGTAGACTGCTTTCCAAGCAGTAAGGAGGGTAATACCCTGCAGTTGCAGGCTAACCTGACTAGGTGAAGTCTTCTCTTTCTTGGGCAGTCTTTTGTCGTCTTGGTGTCAAGAGAGCCACCCCGGCAGCCTTCTGTAGCAGTGGTGGTGGTATCTGGGGGTGTTAATGAACACAAAATGGCACTATGTAGAACTGGACAAGACAAATTGGATGCTGGGGTGCATAGAAGCTTTGCTAGTGGAAGGACAGGTGTAATACAGCCTCTGTATAGCTCCTTGGTTTACCCTCACTGAGGAGTATTGGATGCAGTTTTGGAGCCCACACTTGAAAGATGGGGACAGGTTAGAGGCAGTGTAGAGTTGAGCCACCAGAATGATGCTGGGACAGCAGGGAAGGTCTTAAAGCCCTTGGAAGATCTAAACCTGTGCAGGCTGGAAGTCGGGAGGAGAGGTGGCATGGGACGCTCTTGTACCTCCCCAGAACAAGGTGGCAGTGAGCTATTCAGTGATAACACTGAAACAAGGGGAAACAGCTACTTAAACTAGATTGGGGGGTCAAACGGGATTAAGGAGTCTTTTATTCTCCTCTCTTCCCCAATGGTGATGAACTGGAACAGGCTTCTGGAGGAGGTCGTCTGGGCTGACGCAGAGCCCAAAAAGGATGGGACAAGGCAAGTCACAAGTGGGGTACCTCAGGGATCAGTCCTGGGGCCAGTCCTCTTCAACATCTTCATTAGTGACCTTGCAGATGGACTAGAGGGTAAGGCTTGTCTGTTTGCAGATGACACCAAGATCTGCAACAGAGTAGATGATCCAGATGGGGTGAGCAGAATGAGAAGAGATCTGGATAAACTAGCAGAATGGTCAGAAGAGTGGCAACTGGGATTTAATGCAAAGAAGTGCAAAATCATGCACGTGGGGAAGAGGAACCCACAAGCCACCTATAGGCTGGGAGGGGTTGCTAGCAGTCGTAAAGGGAAGAAAGACTTGGCATCATCATCACTGATGACCTGAAATTATCAAACAGACCTCTAAAGCAGTAGGTAAGGCTAGTGGGGTGTTAGGGTGTATTAGTAGGGTATCACAAGTCGTGAGAGGGGTAATAATCCTCTGTACAAGACACTGGTTAGGCCCCATCTGGAGTACTGCGTGCAGTATTGGAGCCACACCTTCACAAGGACATTAGCAAATTGAGGCAGTCCAGAGAAGGGCAACCAAAATGGTGCATGGACTGCATCAGACGACATATGAGGACAGATTAACAGAGCTCAATATGTATACCCCTTGAGCAAAAGGAGGGAGAGGTGATATGATCGGAGGCATTCAAACACCTTAAGGCATAAACAAGGTGAAAGAGTCTAACATGTTTAAATATAAGAAAAATAGCGGGACAAGAGGACACAGCATGAGATTAGAGGGGGCCGATTAAGGGGGAATGTGAGGAAATTCTTTTTCACAGAAAGGGTGGTGGATGCATGGAATGGCTTACCACAAGAAGTGGTGGCTATGAATACAGTGCAGGGCTTCAAACAGGCATGGGATAGGCGCAAGGGAGCAATACAAATGACTATGAATAGATAGGCCACTGACAGAGCAAAGGCCGATGGCACATTTATAAGGTAGAAAAAGAAATGGGCAGACTGGATGGGCCTTGCGGTCTTTATCTGCCGTCAACTTCTATGTTTCTATGTAAGCACATGAGAATAGTGTGTAGAAGTCTGCCCGGCATACTTCTCAGCTGTCAGATTTTCAGGGATGTCCCTGAATTTGCCTTGGATTTCCTGTGTCCCTCCTAAATTTGGGATTTGAAGAACAAATTAAATGTCAGCAATTGGTTAGTCTAGTTCTCATTAAGAAATTGCTGTATCTAAGCAGCAGCATATTGTACACAGCTTCTGGAACCAGTATTACTATTTTGTCAGATGTGTTCCTGATTTTGGTCATTTGTCTCTGATTTGTGACGAGGGAGGCTGAGGGGTATGCTGCCTGACGCTGAGGGGCTGGATGCCCCAACTTACACCATGCCAGGGTTCGGCGACAGATTCTGGTTGCGTGGGTCAGTGGGGAAGGAGAGGATCAAGCATCTGGAGGACTACTCTCTTCTGGGGAGGGTTTGTGGGGATGCCTCACTCCACAGTAACACCAAGTGGAGACCAGGAGGTACTGCAGGGCGCATGCAGTTTCAGGGGAGGCGCCGGTGGACGTCAGTGAGGGCATGACCCTCGTGCAGATGTCTGCGCATCTGGTGCCATGGGGGCAACACAAGAAGGACCACCTGGTTGGTGGGAGGTGACAGCAGACACTCCAGGGCCACTCCCACACGTGACCCACAATTTGACTCTCCTTGGTCCTCTTCCCCCCCCATATGGGGTCTGTGGGGGGCGGGGGCCCACACCAGATTTCTCTGGGGGAAGGAGTTCAGGCAGGATGGTAGAGGAGCAATTGAGCACAAGAGATGCCCCACCACTGGCGACCGGAGTGAAAGTGTGTAGGGCTGGCCTGGTGGTGCTGGAGGTTGAGGAACTGGATGCCACACCAGCAGCCCCGGTTAAGGAACAAGCCCGGGCCATCTGGTCGGGGAGGATGGTGTCCAGAGGACTGCTCTCCTCTCTGGGAGGGAGGGATTATTGTCCCACCTACTTGCTGCCCTTTGGTGGGGCGGTAGCACAGGGAAGGGAAGGCACAGCAGTCAGTGATTGCTGTGTCGCATGCCACCACGCATGCAGGCATGTGCCAGGAGAGGGGTCGAAATGGGGGTGGGGTGGTGGCCATTTGGGCTTCATGAAGCCTTTCCCCATCCTGCTGCTGCTGCTGCTGCTCCCAGATTGTGCTTTCGGGGGCACCATGGGGGTGGAGATAGTAGGCGGTGGTGTGGGCAGGCAATGTGGGGCTGAGCTCCCGTCCTCTCAAGTGCAATAATGAGTAAATATTTTAAATTTAAAAAAAATGGGGTGTAAAGGGGGCAGGCTGGGAGGTAGGGAGGACTGACAAGGGCAGTTATGAAATTAGGATAGGATTGAGTAGACAGAATTAGACTTTGGTAGAATGGATGTGCTGCTAGACCTTTATCTGCTGTTTTTATATTCTGTGAGCAGTAATGTTGGCCAGGACACCTGGGTAACATCTAGTCTTTTTGAAATGTTAAAATAAAGTAATATGGAAAAAGCCAATTGAGAAGCCAAATTTCAGTATTCTCCTGTGAGTTATTCATAGACCACCATACTTCAGTGTGTTCATAAATACAGGCAGAATTTTGCAGATCAGTTGGGACACAGTACAGTTAATTCTGAAAACACAGCATTGGAGCAGAGTGCCATGGGATCTTTTGATGACATAGGAGCATTCACCACAGATCAGAATGAGCCTTGCTTTATTAACCTTGTCAAATTATGGCACCTCGGGTGTCTTTCTCCACATACTACTGATTGCAACACTAGTGTGCTGTCCTTGTTTAGAAGTGGCCCAGTTGCTGGTGTGGAACAGCCATCTAACCCAGAAGCAAGTGCCAATAACTTAGCCATTGACCGGACTACTTGAGAAATGCAAGTGCTGCTTCTGCATTATATACTGAGTTTTTTCTGTTTGCACTCTGTTGCTCTGAGGGCTTGCTTCAAAAGGCACCTTTAAGACAGACACAAATAGCTGTAAGTGCTCTTTAGCACCTGCAGTGTTGGGGATGTAGCTACAAAATGTTGAGAATGAAGAATTTCCACTGTGTCCAGACCATGTAAATCTGTGTCTTGATTTGTGCCTGGTATTTGACAAATAACTAACTTTATTCTTATTTTGCAGCCATCCAACCTCCTGCTGCAGTGCTGCAGAGATCATGGCGGCGCTGTTTTTCAACACCATGAAATACAAGGCCTCAGACCCTCGCAACGCCAACAATGATCGCTTTGTACTCTCCAAGGTAAAGGGTAGAATCTGGGGGGAGGGGATACCAGTGTGGAGATAAGTCGGTGTCCTTTTTTGTGTTGGCTACTTTTGGGTGCACTTCTGGACAAATTGATGGCTTTTCTGTCATTCTGCCCCTGCCAGGATGGGACTGATGACCTTATGGTGGGGAGGGTGCCAAAGTTTGACTGCTAAAAGGTTCTGCTTAAAGCTGGAGTACTGATCCAGTTGTCTGGGGTTCAGACTGCCTCTCCTTTCTTCCACCCTTCCCCAAAAACTATCTTAATTAATGGCACCTTTATGTCTCTTCTGTAGAGATGTCCAAATGGCAGATGTAGTGCACAGGATCTGGCACTCGATACATATGTTTGCAACAACCCCCCGCCCCTCCCAAGTCCTCAAAACCACGGATGGGGGTGACCTTGTTTCTTTCTGCCACAAAGTTATTTCTTTAATTTGAAATTCATATTGTATAGATTACTAAACGGCCTTATGAGAATGCAGTATCTTGTTTTGGGGCCCTTAAGTTTCCTTTGTAGTAATGTGTGCAGTAATAGTTCTGTTGTCTCTGCCTTACTGGCATAATAGGTAGTGTTTGTCTCCTGATGTGTGCAGGGTCATGCTGCTCCTATCCTATATGCTGCTTGGGCTGAGGCCGGCTACATCAAAGAAGCAGAACTCCTTAACTTGAGGAAGATTGACTGTGACCTAGAGGGACATCCCACACCTGTAAGTAATTCCTTTCACTGTTTCTTGGCAGTATTGGGTTCCCCAACTAAATCTGCAGGCTGTCACAAACTGAAACCCCCTGAATTATCCGCTTGTTGCACTCAAAACCTGGAATGTCTATCCTGGTATTCTTTGTGCCGTGTACCCCCAAAATGTATAGTAAATGTGTCTTTAATATCTGTACAGTGCATTTGTGTGCCACTATTTTGAAATCTTTTTCCCCTCTCAGAAACTTAAGTTTGTGGACATAGCAACGGGCTCCCTGGGTCAAGGTTTGGGTGCTGCCTGTGGAATGGCTTACACTGGGAAATACTTCGATAAGGCCAGGTGAGATGACCTCTAATACATTTTTGTGGTGTAGTTTGTTCATTGGGACCTTTGATAAGGGATGGTGAATGTTTGGGCTTAAGAGCAGGAATCATGGTGCAGAGCACTCTGACATCCACTTTGTACATCTGGTTCTCTGATTCATGTCCGGTCCTAGGACTACTGGAGTGGAGTTCGGAAGGGAGGGTGACAAGATGTCCATGTGGATGTTCTCCAAGCACCAGGCTAGAACTCCTACGTGTGGCTTCTGGTGTCTCTTGATGTGTGGCACTAAATGTCAAATCCAAGCTTGGTTTGGGGTGTGCTCCTTTCTGTGTGCATTGAGCCATGGCAGCCATCTTGGGGTGGATTTTCAGCGTGAAATCACTGGTGCTGACCTTAAAGGCAAAGATTTCAGGATTTTTTCAATCAATAGATCACTTTCTGCTTTTTAAGACATTTTTCATAACTTCGGTCCCAGGAGAGTAAGGTAAGTTCTTGTGTATTTTTTTTACAACCCATTTTACAAAGAGTTAAGTTGGGGTGGGACATGGTTTTAACGAGTGGAAAAAATCATTTGGGAACAAGGTGGAAACAAATACACAGGGTATGTACAGTAATACAATGTGAGGACAAGAGGCTACTAAGAAAGCAATACTAAATAGATCCCATCAGTGGTAAGGGAAATGATGAAGTGAAGGATGTTATGTCTGCCAAGAAATGGCAAGAAGTGCTAGGTGGTCAGCCAATTAGTAAGTGAAATGAGAAGCTTGGGGCATGGCTGTCAAGGTGGGAAGAAACAAGTGCAGTGGTTTGAGGCAGTGAGGTGGCTGTGTAGCTCACGCTTAAAGCTAGAGTAGAGGAAAGATGGATTGCTGCTGGCAGTGATCCAAAATAGTGGAGTAAATTTAGAGAGCCTGAGATGCCATAGTAGTCTTGCTTCTAGGAACAGCTAGCAGGGATAGTTCACTAGAGTGGAGAGAAGAGTGAGGACTCAAAGGTATAAGCATCGGGGCAAGAGGAGGGAATGCTGGAGTGAACCACTCCATCCACCAATGTGCCAAGGGAGTAGTCTACGTGCCTCCAGCATTTACCAGTTAAGGTTGCTGTACAGCTGGCAGCGGTACATGAGACTGAGTTTAAATGCAAAACGGCATATTGTTACAGGTAGCATCCCATCTGAGGAAAATTGATTTTTGACACATCTACATAAGTCACAGATGCATAGGTGAGGGCTAGCAGGAGGACACCTTGGGCAGTAGTAGCTCACATTGAGGGAGTGAGGATAGCTAGCTTTGTAGGCCAGGCCAAGTTTGCATAGTTTACTGCTCTGCAGGTGTTGCGCTGCTCAGTTAAGGAAGGGGTCAAGGGTAATGCCCAGGTAGTTGAACGAACATTCACAAGGAGGGAGCCATCACAAAAGAAAATGATTGGCTGTTCAGAATATTTCCCTAATCTAGGGGCAGAACCAAAGAGCATGGAGTGGGTTTTGTTTGTTTAATAGTTTGTTGCTGTGGAGCCAATGTTGGATACAGTAAAGTGTGAGGAGAGGGTAGAGTTTAGCTCGGGGTTATATTTGGAACTGGTGTAGAGCACAAGGTTCTCTGAATAGAGCAGAGATGAGCAAGAGGTGACATTGAAAGATGTATCACTTATGAAGACAGTAAAGAGAAGGGGGCCAGATATGAAGCCCTGAGGTACTCCTAGGTTGACAGTGGAGAGTTTGGAGACTGCGGAGTTGCATCTGAAAGACTGTTGCCTGTTTAGGTAGCTATTGAACCATTATGACATCGGCGGGGGGGGGGTGATGAAGTGAACGCATTTTTTGACTAGAGGGGATGGTCCACAAGGTCAAAAGCCTTGGTGAGGTCAGTGAAAACTGCCCCATGAGTAGGCCATTGCTCAGATTTTAGTATCATTAGTGAATTTAAGTGCAATGGCAGCAGTACTATGCCCCTTTCTAAATCCATGCTGGGCATCAGAAGGATCAGAAGGCTCCTGTCATGGAGGAAGGTGACAGTTGAAAACTAGTTTCACAAGAATCCGTCTGAGGACAGAGGTTGGCAACTGGAAGATAGTTGGAGATTTTTGGGTCCCCTTGTAACCTTCTAGGTTTCCGGAACTACAGCAGAGCAGAGGAATGGATTGAAAATCCTGGCTAGAGGAGGAGCAGTGAGAGATGCGGCCAGTTTAAGTAGCCTGGGCTCTAAGCAGTCGGCACAAATGCTGCTACTGGAAGAGATTGAGCTGAGCAGTCAGACTTCCTGGTTTGATACAGAATGGAAAGGGGTGTGGGGGTGACTAAGTTGGATTACTGAGCTAGGGGAGTGGAGTTGGGAGATGTATAGCTGGATAAGAGCAGCAAAAAATGGTTGAAAGAATTTACAATGGTAGAGGGGTTATTAGTGGGAACCATCACACCATATAATTTGTGGACTGAACCTGCCTAGGTCCCAGGGAGCTTTTTATGCAATTCCAGAATCTACAGAACAGAGATTAAGCGATCATCTAAAGGGGGTCGCCTTTTCAATCATCCATATATTGACCCCCATGAGGGGAAGCATGTTGCCTACTCTGACAAAGCTCACCAAAGCTGTGGACTGCCTGACTGAGGCCCACTGCAGCAAGGTTAAAGGGAAGGTCCCCTCAGCCTTTTTATTCTGTTTAGCTATGTAGTCTGTAGGCATAAACAATGACTGCCTCTATTGCACCATCCTGATTTATCAGGATTTAAATGTAAATGAAGGTACTTTGTCTGACTCTGCCTGAATCCATTGCAAAGGTTGACTTGACTTTTGTAAGGCATTTGGAATCTCATAATATTTTGGTGCTAAAGCCTGCAGCAGTTGTACTGTATCGGTCAGTGCTGTTGCTGTTCTCTACCGTCCCTGTGATCTTGCTTAGAGTGGGAGCTCTTGCAGCAGGCTACAACAATGACTGACGCAGGTACTAGGACCCTCTGGTGAAAATTTCAGCCAGCAGGGACTGCCCCTGATGCCGGCCCCACCCCGATGTCTGTCTGGGTACAAGAGGGAGCGGACCTAGCTCCACCTCGGTTCCTTCCCGCCCATCCACACATGAAGGAAGAACAGCTTCTGCTTGCCAGTTGCAGCAAAAACTCTTCAAGACAAAGAACCTACGTTTGAACTTTCAACTGTTTTTCCTTTTATTCTACACTGATGTCGGCCCACTGTCCGACTTAACAGTTTTCAACTTTTTTTTTTTTTTCTTCAGGTTACCGACGTCAGCCATTGCTCGACTGTTTTTTATGAAGTCCGGATGTATTCTAGAGCATTGGCCTCACCGGAACACCTGAATGAGTGTGGGAGGCAGATCCCAGCCAAGGACTGCCATCGCCGCGGTCTTGCCTAGGCCCGGACCACGACACCGCAGACTGCTCAGATTGCCAGGCCTTCACCAGCAGGATCCACATCCACTGCCTTAAGGCCCTGAAAGCTTTTTTATTGGAGCAAAAAATGGATCTGCACTCCTGAGAGGAAACGGAAAGAAGTGGCACAGCAAAGACCATAGACAGTCCCAGCACCAGTCCCACTCTTACTCATGGCCCTCTCCAAAGAAGGTCTGTCCCTCTGGATCAGGAGAGCACCCCAAATCCACTCAGGCCAAGGCCGGCCCTTCGGGGGAGAAGCGGCTAAGCCTAAGGTGACCCCACTAAGCCCTTGGTGCATGCTTCGGCCCCACCTCAAGGCACCAGCACTGCCTGCTAAAGGCATGCCTCCGGAGCCCAAGGACCCTCCAGCGGCACCCCATCGTCTATACCTACACCAACACTGGTTGAAGGGGCAAAGGGCAAGGGATTGGCTGTGGAAGAGCAGACGTCCCGTCACCCAAGTTCTCCTCCCTCCTGGGCACCCAGACGTACCGAATACTTCCTTTCTAAGCCGGGCAGCAGATTTTCACACAGGACAAGCTCCAGGAACAGTTTTCCTTCTGGTGGGGGCAAGTCCAGAAGCAGTCCCCACCTCGCAGCCCAGACACCGGTACTGGACCCAGCAGAAAACCACAGCCGGGAGGTGACCTTCTCCCCACAGAAGTCACTGGAGCGCCCGCCTACACCTCCTTCTAGGGCTTGTTCCCGCGCCAGGTCCAGGGACCACCGACAACACTCCAGGGACTCTGGTGACCGTCAGTCCAGGTCATGCTCTAGGAGCCTTTCTCGGTCCTCTAGGTGCTAACGCTCCCAACGTCCGTCCTCTGACCGTCTGTCTGCTCAGTCGTCAGTCCAGGGACCGGAATCTGTCTTCATGCCGACGTCTGTCCCCTAGTTGCCGATGAGTGGGAGCCTGGTCACATGGAAAGGTCAGACTATTCAAAATCCTATAGTCAATCTTCCTCATTGTCTTCCTCGACTTCCTCTATGTTTGCAGTGCTCCCCAGGAGAGAAGGACCAGCCTCACTCACCTCGACGATCCCACCTTTATGGACGTCATGAGGCACATCCAGGCCTCTGAGTGGGAGACTGAGGACCTGGACCCAGAACGCCGGAGGCTAGCAAAGTACCTGAGGCAAACGGAGCCTAAATCTTCGGTAATTCTTCCTTTAGTTATGTTCCAGGACCTCACTAGAACTACCTGGAAGCATCCAGCTTCAGTCCCGGCTGTTCCAAAGAAGTCGGATAGGCTGTATAAGGCCCTGAGGGCAGAAGCTTTCCTCGCTGTCCACCCTCAGGTGGACTCATCGGTGATCATGGCTGCCCATAAGTCCAGGCAGCTGAAGCACCTCAGCTGTCAGCCTCCCGACCCGGAGTCTCGCTATTTGGACCAGGTGGGCAAGAAGGCATATTCTGCTTCCACCTGTTCCATATGTTCCCTCAAATTCTTGACGCATTTGGTCCAGTACCAGAATGCACTTTGGGAGAGGACAAGAGCTACTGAAGGCCCTTCCAGACTGCCCAGAAGAGAGCTCCTGGACGTCCTGAAATTGGGCTCAGATGTAGGCTCCCATGTCCTGAGCCTCGTATGACACGGCAGATACAGCAGCCAGGGCAGCCGCTCCCGGGGTGTGCCTTCAGCACCATGCCTGGTTGAGTCTCCAGCTTTCACCAGGATCTGCAGGCCGGTATCAAGGATTTGCCCTTCCAGGGTACCATGCTGTTTGGGCAAGTGACCAATGCCTTGATCTCTAGTCTCCAGGAGTCTGGCAAGTCTGGTCAGTCCGCCAGATGTATCGCAGTGACCAGCAAAGACTAAAAGCGGCCTTTTCATAAGTCCTTAGGTGGTCAAGGCCATGCCCATAGCAACCAACAGGGGCAGAGAGGAGGCTTTCACAGGAGATCCAGGAACCAGCAGCCTGGTGGAGCTCCCGCCCATGGGTCCAAATCCTCCCAGGCCTCTCTGCCTACACCCAGCTCAACCCAATGACTCCCTTCCGTGGGAAGATCCAGGGGAGCCGGTTGGGGGCTACTTCTCCCTTCACTTTGAAGGGTGGAAGTCAATAACTGCAGATCAATGGGCCTTAGACATCATCAGGAGGGGACACACGTTGGAGTTCACGGAGTTTCCCCCAAACACTCCACCAAAGCTCTCCCATTATCCTCCTTCTCACATCCCACTAATAGGAGAGATCCAGACCCTCTTGCAAAAAAGGGTAATGGAGATGGTTCCCTTGCATCAGTGAGGACAGGGGTTTTATTCGCACTTTTTCCTGGTTCAAAAGACACAGGACCTTGGTTCTATTCTGGACCTCGGCCCTCTAAATCTCTCTAGTACAAAAGGTTCAGGATGGTGACCCTCCAAGGACTCCTTCCTCTGCTGCACCAAGGAGACTGGCTCTGCTCCCTAGACTTGCAAGATGCATACATGCACATCGGGGTCCACCAGAAGTTTCTGAGGTTCCACTTCCAAGGGGAGATTATCAATTTCAAGTGCTTCAGTTTGGCCTTTCTTCTTCTCTGCAAGTCTTCCACAAATGCCTAGCAGTGGTGATTGCAGCTCCAAGGCACATGGGGCACTGTGTTCCCCTACCTTGTCAATTGGCTGCTTATGGCCCCGTCGAGGTTAGACCTCCTTCGTGCCCTCAGACACCTATACTCTGTTCCAAGGGCTGGGGATCACCCTGAATCTGCAAAAATCATCCCCGGAGCCCAGTCAAAAGCTCATCTTCATCTGAGTGATCCTGGATTCCATCCAGGGCATGGCCTTCCTCCCCCAGGACAGGGGAGAACACCTGCGAGAGATTGCAGAATGGATCTCAACTCCCAAGTTCCAGCTCGGACCTTCTCGGGTTACTGGGGCACATGGCGACGGCCATCCCTGTCATTTCCTTGGCCTGCCTCCACATGAGGGTCCCACAATGGATGTTTGGGTGCAGTGGGACCAAGGCGCTGACAATCTAGACTCCCCAGTCAAGATCTCAGGGCAAGTTGGGAGAACTTTGCTTTGGTGGATGGACCCCAGGAACTTGGAGAAAGGGGTCAGCTTTCATCCGGAGCCACCAGGTCAGACCCTGACAACAGATGCATCTGACCTGGGGTGGGGGGTGCACCTGGGCCCTCGTCTAACACAGCGGGTTTGGTCACCCAAGGAACAGTCCCCTCACATCAATGTACTGGAAATGCAAGCAGTTCTCTATGCCTTAAAGGCCTTTCAGGAGGACCTGGTGCCAGGCTCTCTTCTGGTTCAGACAGACAACATGGCGGTCGTCTTCTACATCAACAAGCAAGGAGGTACTCATTCGTACCCCCTTTGCAGGGAGGCTGAGTCTGGGACTGGGCACTGGAGCGGGGCATTCTGCTGTCCACAGTGCACATTCCAGGCGTCCTCAACAATCTGGCTGACAGCCTCAGCAGATCGCAATCTAGAGTGCATGAGTGGGAGCTGCTACAGTCCATAGCAGACCAGCTCTTCGACAGGTGGGGTCTTCCAGAGCTGGACCTCTTTGCGTCACCACGCAACACGAAACTGCTAATGTTCTGCTTGCGAGAGCACACGCCTGGAGTTTTCTGGCCAGATGCATTATCCCTTTGCTGGGCAGGGAGGTTTCTCTATGCCTTTCTGCCCTTCCCTCTCATTCAGAGTGCTGCTCAAGTTACAGGCAGAAGGGGCCAGAATGATCCTCGTAGCCCCCAGATGGCCTCAGCAGAGTTGGTTCCCACTCCTGCAGCGGTTATCAACGGAACCTCCAATTCCTCTGCCCATATGCTCGCACTTACTGTCCCAGGACCAAGGGTCGCTGGTCCACCTGGTCCTTACACCTATATGCTTGGCTCCTTCAGATCTAGCTCAGTGTAGATGAGGGGTTCCTCGGAAGTGGCGGCAGTCCTAGCTTCAGCGAGAAAGCCCTCTACCCACTCTGCCTACGCTATGAAGTGGAAGAGTTTGTCTTTGGGCATCTCCACAGCATTTGGCTCCCGTCACACGCCCAGTGAACTCAGTGTTACAGTATCTCATCTCCTTGTATCGAAAGGGCCCAAGTTACTCCCATCAAGGTGCATATGTGGGCTATCTCCACCTATCATGCTCTCGTGGGAGATGGGGCATTGGCGCAATTGGATGTCACCCACACCTATCTTCGAGGAATTCTGCATATGAGACCTCCCATTTGGGACCCTATCCCACTCTGGGACCTCCTTTTTGTTGGAGAAACTCGCCTTCCCTCATTTTGAACCAGCAGAAGATTGTGAGCTGCGTTACCTTTCTTGGAAGGCTGTTTTTTTTAGTTGCCATTACCTCAGCTCGAAGGGTTTCCGAGCTTCAGGCTCTGATGTGTAAAGAGCCAAATTTAGTTTTCCACAGGAAAAGGGTTTTCCCTCATAACGAATCCTAAGTTTCTTCCAAAAGTGGTCTGAGTTGACCCTCAACCAGTCGGTTGACCTTCCTGTTTATTTTCCTTCCCCTCCCAATAGAGGGGAGGCTCTCCTCGACACACTGGATGTCCACAGGACTTTGAGGTATTATCTCAAGAGGACTGCTACGCACCGTCAATCGGAGCAACTTTTTCTGGCCTTTACGCCATAATGCTTGGGTCGACTGGTGGCCAAGCAGACTATCTCTAAGTGGATAGTTCACTGTATCTCATTTTGTTACGAGAAACACAGTAAGCCCCTACCGGGCCCGGTCTGGGGTCACTCCACCAGAGAAGTGTCTGCTTCATTCGCCGCCCTGAGATATCTAAGGGACATTTGTGTGGCAGCCACCTGGAACTTTTGGTGCATACCTTCGTCAAGCATTACAACTTGGATATCTTCTCTAGACACCAAGCTGGCTTCAGCCTAGCTGTTTTGCAAGGGCTTCTGTCCGGAGGCCTCTTGAGTCAGTATATTCCACCTCCTGGGGTCGTCTACCTCTTTGGTGTGGGACTGCTTGGTATTCAGTCCTTGTTATAGCCTGCTGCAAGAGCTCCCACTCAAACTAAGATGGTAGTGTTACATAACTTACCGTAACAGTAAATCTTCAAGAGGCACTCTTGTAGCAGGTGTTACTTCCACCTACTTTCCCACTCAGTGTGCAGATCAATCTTCATTTATATCTCCATTTATCTTCTACAGTCGCTTCGTCTCCTTCTCGTCAGGCCTTGTTCTGGGCCTTGGTGGCAGAACTGAGGTGGAGCTGGGTCCGCCCCCTCTTGTACCCAGACCAACATCAGGGGTGGTCCCTGCTGTGAGCTTCAGCCAGCAGTATTCACCGGAGGGTCCTAGTGCCTGCGGCATAGTCCTTATTGTTATAACCTGCTGCAAGAGCTCCTAAGATCTACTGTTACAGTAAGTTCTTAAGTAACAGTACTTTTTACACTGACCACGAAGCTTTAAGACATGGCAAGTGCCCTCTGTTTTGGAGTATCACTTCTGCTGGCTTGTACATGCAGATAATCTACTGATGACTTGCATGAGTGGAGTCTACTCTTACAATGGAGACAAATGGCTCTTCACACCAGAGCAAAACTGAGTGAAGCAACCTCCTTATGTTTAAGTAATGATCAGATTAGGGGGATGCAACAGAGGGAATCTCTGTTCATGCCTTCAAACTACACAAGTATACAGAGAATGGATTGAGTGGAATTTTCCTTTTTGAGTCCCTCCCAGTCATACCCAGCAGCCCCAAGATGTTGAGTCTTCTTGGCCACATGTGAGACTTTGTGCTGCTGGCAGATTTCTCCAGCAGAGGAAGAGTGACGTGGAATAAGGATTGGAGGATAAAAGTGATCCATTGAAAAGGGCACTCCAAAAGCCAGCCCAGTGGCATGGTGGGTTGTGGTGATGCACAGGGTTTTTTTTAATTGGTGGGGGCCAGTGTCCAGGGAAGGATTTGGTGTCCCTACAGCTCTCCTCCCTCAAGGCGAGGGTGGGGTCCTAGATACTGCCCATTGACTACAATCTGGCAGAGGCTGGTTGGCAACAGCAGGGGTAGTTAAGTGGGGAGGGCACTGCCAGACACAGCTTGTCAGCATGCCTTGCATGTCACTGTGTGCACAACACCCTAGGGATGTGCAACTGGCAAAAAATAACCCTCATCACCCAGCAGGTAACCCTGGTGGTTAAACCTGCAATTCACTGAGATGGCTGTTAAACAGGGCTGAGAGGAGGAAAGAGAACTGGGCATAAAATGCATATGGAGAAGTGTGCTTGGGTTTGCTACAGGAAAGGGATATTATGGTCTCCAAATGGGCTAACGTGGAATGCAGGGCACCAACACTGTGGTACACCAAGCTTAAAGATACAGAAATATATATTGAAATATTTCACCACAAAGGTGCACTGAACAGGTTGCTCGACCCTCGTGTCCTGGAGGTAGGGTTAGAGAAATCAAACATGGCTTACAGTACATCAAGCAGCATTAAAACAATTGGTACAATATTAAAATGAAGTGTGACAGAATCTGTGCAAAACCTACAACTTGCACTACATAGAGCAGCATTAAAACAGTAGATACAATTCTACAGTGAAGCATGACCAGTTGAGCAGTGCAAAATAGCACAAGAATGCACATTGAAGTGCTGTAAAAGTGCAGTTTTATCCATACGAAGGGAGACTTGCAGCCATCAAGTGGCAACTAGTGGAGCAGGAGATGGAATGCAGTGAACTAGCTGTCATGGGGGAGTAGTGACTTAGCTGCAGGTGTAACTTACAGCGAGAGTTTTGTAGGGCTAGGGAGATGGAGTGGCGGGAGGAAGAATGGCAAATCTGAGGAAGGGCATTCCATAGCTTGGAAGTGATGTGAGAAGACTATCTGTCTTACCACAGTAGACCGAGGAACTACTAGTAGCAGTTGTGACCTAAGGGAATAGTCCGGTAGAGGGAGAATGGATAGGGAGGTAAGATATTGGGGGACTAAAACTAAAATTTAGACGTGAATTTAGCACAGTGGAGGTGGCATAACTTTCTAGGAGGAGACTGCCAGGGAGTGGTAAAGAGCACTGTGGGTGAGTGAGGGGAGGCATCTAGAGCGAAGCTACAGGAGTGAATCCAATCTGGTTAGGGAGGACTTGGGAGTGGCACTGTAGATTACATCGGTCAAAGATGGGTAATAGCTTCTGGACTAGCTCACGCCTGGCCAATAACAAGAGGCAGCTACAGTTCCTATGTAGTGCGCCAAGTTTGGGTCACAGCTTCTTCACGATGTCATCAACAATGTCCAGAGAAGTTGAGGGGTGGTCGAGCCAGACTCCCAGATACCTGAAGGTAGAGGGATCCTCAAGGACAGTCCCATCTAAGGTGTGGAAGGAGGGTAGGGAGGGAAGCAGAGTCTCTGCCTAGTGCCAAAGGTCATTGAGACTGTCTTCTTGGCATTGAGTGAGAGTTGGTGGGCAATGAACCGGAGCTGTACTTTTATTGAAGTCTTGCTGAAGTCTAGATTCAGCATCCGCAGGGGATTGGCCTCGGGTGAAGAGAACCATATAATCTGTGTACATGTGAATAGAAGTGGATGAACAGACTGAGGGAAGGTCCTTTAGGAAAATGGAGATATGCAGTAGGGCCCAGTACAGAACCCTGGGGTATGCCAGTGTTGATGGGAAGAGGAGATGCAGCTTCAACTATTGTCCTACCTCCAAGGCTAGCTTTGAACCAGCTAGTAGTGGAGTCAGACCTGCCGAGGAGAGGGATTCTAGAAGGGTGTGAGACAGTGTCTCAAGCCTTTGCTAGGTCGACAGAAATGGCAGATGTGACTTGACCATTGTCCATCCCTGAGAGGATGGAATCGGTGAGCCTAATCAGGGGGGCAGTGGTGGAGTGATTATTCCAGAAACCAGATTGGGAGTGATAGTTTGAATTGGAGAGCTAGACAATTAGTTGAGTACCAGATGCTCTTGGAGCTTAGCAGGGGAAGGGGAGAGATGGGGTAATAGTTGGCAGGAGTGGAAGGGTTGCCACCCTTGGGCAAGGGGAGGACAGCATATTCCACCTCCTGGGGATGCTTCCAGACAGAGCGTCTAGAAGCCGTGGCGAAAGAGAAGTTAAGTAGGTTGGCTAGTGGAGCAGAAATGGCAGGCACAGATATGTACAGCAACTTGGGGTCCAACCCATCGGGTGAACTGCCTTTGGAGGGTTTGAGGGCATATAGTGCCTCCATGGTGGCAGCAGGTGTAATGTTGGAGGGGGAAGCAAGAGGGTAGACTGGGAGAAAAGGGGAGGAGGGTGAGGGATTAGCATGCGGGGGTTGAGGGCTTGGCATTCGCAGGTGGAGGCAAGGAGGATAGAGCCAAGCACAGGTGAAATGTGAACTTTAGGCTTGTGGATATGTTCCACACTTTTTTGGAATGTCTCCTTCCCTTTAAGGATTGCCAGAAGTCTTCAAGCTGGCTCCTCCCACCCACCCAGGTGGTATAGCCCTCAGCTCTGCCCCATGATGCCAGATCTTCCTTTCTGCTGGAAGATTTGGGTTGCTTCCTTCATGCCCCTGCAATCTGTAGGCCCAGACTTCTAAACAGTCTGTTCTTCCAAAACTTTATCTAGTTCGCATTA
Source organism: Neoceratodus forsteri (assembly GCA_016271365.2). Classification (NCBI taxonomy): domain Eukaryota; kingdom Metazoa; phylum Chordata; order Ceratodontiformes; family Ceratodontidae; genus Neoceratodus; species Neoceratodus forsteri. The sequence continues at coordinate 431,037,453 of CM028138.1, forward strand.
GTGACCATGACACCCCTTCAGTTATGGAAGAAAAGTCTTCCCCTGGATTTTGCTGGTATTCGTGCGGCCAGAAAGTCGCGCACTGATTCCCCCACGCCACGTGCATCTACTGCTTGGGTGTCAGCCATGACTTCAAAGTGAAACTTCTGCCTTGCTTTTTACACTAACATCCTCTGACAGTCTCGCACGCCTGAAGTTCGGGAGGCCAGAAAAACAGAACCCTCCAGTGAAATCCAGGGAGGCTAGGTGGGCAGCTTCTGCGTCTGCAGGCTCCGCAGAGCAGTTGTAACGCATGCAGTCCTTTGAGGAGGTAGCGGCTCAGGCTGCAGAATCTTCCCCTCGGAGCTTCTTTGTTTCTCTCAACCTGGGCTCCACCTTTTCGGGCTCTTTCCGAGAGTTGTCAGTCTCTCCCAACTAAGGGAATCCTGCGGATATGCATTCCTCTTGGTCCCGTAAGCGGGAAAAGGCCCCAGGATCCTGTTTGTCTCAAAGACGTTCTTGGGATCAGGAGAGAGCCTTGTCCTAGGAACTGGCAGTCTACTTTGGTCAAGATCGCCACTTCGGCCACCGGTTTCTTGGCCTTTGCCATCTGGCCAGTTGATCAGTTTATCGACAAGGTTGAAATCGTTGTCGACCCATTGTCGCCAACTCTCTGGATCAGACTCCGGTCCTTTCCCGGCAAGGAGACCCAGCCTGCTGAGAATCCCACAGAGGAAGTGGTCCCTGACCCCAGGAATACTCCGGTCCTGCTAGTGTCTCCTGATCAACCAAGTCAGCCTGCCCGATCTCTGTCGAGGTCCAGGGCCCCTCAACCAGCAGGCTGAGGAAGAGCCATAAGCACACCAAGAGGTGACACCATCTGTCTTCCTTTTCCTCCTCGGATGAGGAGAGGCTCTGGCAGAAACTCCGTCAGCGCTACAAGGACCTTGCATGGCAACAGCTAATTCTGACCGAGAACAAGCCCACCCTGGCTTTCGCATCCCAGGCCGAAGACTCCTCCTGAGCTGATTAATGGTTTCCCCCGCCCACAGAGCCAGCTAAACCCCTGGTTTGGCCTCTACCGGTATTGCCACCTATCATGGTGGAACCGCTGCCCAAGCAGCCCTCAGACATTCTCCAGAGAGGGGATACCCAGACAGAGGCCTTTACTCTGGCTGTGGCAATAGTTGGCCTGGCTCTAGAACTCTGGCAGTGCCCTGCCTCCTGCCCAGCTCCTTCTGGCCTCATGGCCTGCAAGTATGCAGTGGCCATGGGGTCCCTTGCAGGGTTCACAGAGCACCCTTCAAATGAGAGCTTGGTGACCGCCTCTATTCAGGGTACGGGCAGATCTTACCTGAGAGGGCTCTTGCAGTAGGTAACTACATATAGGACTGGCCTTGACCGGCAGCAGGACCCGGAAGAATTTCTGCCTAGCGGTCCCTGGCGAGGACCACCCCACGTCAGGTGACCAGCGTCTACGACATCAGTATAAAGGCGGTCCTGGATGCCGCCTTCCAGTTCTTTCTCACCGTTGGCTCGTTGCGCTCTCGCGGTAAAGTTAGATGTCCATGAATCCTGCTCTTCGTCTTTTTTTTTTTTTTTCTGTCAGGTCATCGGTGTATGTAACCTTCACCCTCCGAGCACAAAAACAAGTGCAACTCGTGCGGCGCCCAACTACCACACAAGGACTGCCGTTCCCTCTGCCTCTTCTGCCTAGGTCCCAACTACCCGGTCGACAAGTGCCCGCATTGCCTTCACTTCAACGCGGCTACCCGCAGATGACGCCAACAGTCCCTGGAAGCCCATCTTCTCAAGAAAAAGATGTCTTCGATGGAGAAAATTGAAGCTCAGGCAGGCATCTACTTCTCCGGAAGGACATCACAAAAAGCGGGATAAGGAGAGGCAACAGGAGAAGGCCTCCTCGTCCGTGACTCCGCCCAGAGTTGCAGCCCAGGTAACATCCCTCCGGGGGACCGTCCAGCAACCTCCAAGGGTTTGGAGGCGGCATCGGCCCGCCTGTCTAGCTCGGGCCTTGCGGGTGCCTCTGGGCAAAAGGAGGCCTCCGCCCCAGGTTCTGCCGCCCAGGCCTGGTGCGGAGACGCTCCCCGCTTAAGTAGGGCGTCGGCTGCCGACCGAGGTCGATAAACACCCAACCCGCCCGGGTCGGCGCGACCTCATCCCCCCTCAGACCGGGCAGCCCCTCCTCCTCCTCGGCCCGCCTCCGATGAGGGACCTCTTAAGACTGACACCGGGTCCTCTGGCGCCTGCCGACAACTAGCCCCTAAGCCGCAAGTCTGCTCCCCCGACGTGTGACGGAACCTACAACTGACCCTCCCAACACCCGTCGTACCCGGTTCCCTGCTGCCGTCCTGGGACCCAGTCACCCCAGCCTGACCCAGGGGATTTCCCCCATCCCCGGGCGATGCAGGGGATGTTCCACCTCCATCAGACCCTCCTCCTAAGGAACCAGATCTGACGCCAGCCCCAATGTCGGTCCTGCCGACACCATCAGGGGATTTTTCCCCTTCCGTCGGGCCCTGCTCTCCCCCCCGGGCCTCTCAATGCTGACCCGCCCGTGGGGCCACCTTCTGGGCCGTCTGCTCCGGCAGCTCCTCCAGCACCCAGGTACCCACCATCTTATCCGGCGCTGGAGGACCCAGGACCACAGTATCCAGCACCACAGTACCAGGCGCGGTCCCTCAGCGCGCGGTGCAATGCGATTTTCCGCAACCAGGTTTCGGATATTGCTACAGATACAATCCGTATTCCTTTCCACCACCCCTCTGCGGCGGTGGATCTGCGGGAGACTCTGGCTTCCTGGTGAGCTGAGGCCAGAGCTCCAGCTCACCAAGGAAAGCAAACGCCCTAACGGCGGCGGTGTTCGCCCGACTCCCATATACCCAAGGCACACTGCCTCCGGACTCCGGGCCCTTCCCTCTGGATCCCGAGAGGGGCAGGACCCGTGTCCAAGGATTCTCTTCTCCCCGAGACCTGTTCCTGCCCCCAGCCGTGTTAGGGAGTCCGCCTCCCTCTTCCTCATGCTCAGAGAGATGACGAGCCTCGCTCTCTGTCCAGGCCCTGGCCGAGAACCCCTCCGAAGTAGTATCCGGAGGATCCTTCCTTTACAGAGTTGCTCAGAAAAATCCAGGAAGTACATCAGTGGCGCTTGAACCAGATCCTCAGTGGGTTAAACTCGACTAACATCTGGACCTGCCCTTGACAGTTCCAACTTTAGTGCCACCCTGGATCGAGCCTCACGCCCACCTTGTTTCCACCATTTGGAAACAACTGTCTGCGTTAGCCCCGCTTCCTAGGAAGTCTAACAGGCTATACCAGGCTCCAGAGGGTGTAGACTATTTGGACTCCCACCCTCTTGCAGATTTGGTCGTGATTAGCGCCGCTCACGGCCTGTCGGCGCATCCCAAACATCTACGCTAGTCTCCTCCGGATAAGGAATCTCTCCTCCTGGACCAGTATGGAAGAAAAATTTACACCTCTTCCACACTGGGAATTCGGGCCCTGAATTACGTTGCTCATATGGGGATTACCAGAAGGCCATCCTTACCTAGGAGGAATCCAAGATTGACTCCTTGCCTGACTCTCAAGTCAAGCAGGAGTTAGCTGATTTAGTCTGTTCTGCTCGTTCAGCCAGTCACCACATTCTGCGGACGACTTATGATGCAGTGGACACTGCCAGGCGGAGCTCCGCTTTCGCCGTGAGTCTTTGGCGTCATGCCTGGCTCCTCGTGTGAGGTTTGGTCCCAGAGATGCAGGAAGCACCTTTCAGGGGTTCGATGCTTTTTGGTAGTGATGTCAAGGACATCACCGACTTACAGGAGGGATGAAATGAAATCTGTGAATTTCATGTATCATCCCAATCACTACTTGGCCGTCCTTTTCGCAGGCACGGTCGGCCTCAAGCGAAACACCAAGGAAGGCGGGCTACTAAACGTCAGGGCCCCCGCAGCTGCCAGGCCCCTGCCCAAAAAAAGCAGCGGGTGCCCCAGCTGCAGCGCTGCATTTCTTCCTGGTTCCAAAAGAAGACGGGAATTCTCAGACCCATTCTCGATCTTGGCTCCTTGAACCTTTTGTATTCCACGTAAAGGTTCAGGATGCTCTCCTTACAGACCCTTCTGCCCCTCCTTCGGCCGGGTCAGTGGCTTTGTGTGCTGGATATGCAGGATGCATATCCGCACATCCTTGCCCTTCTCACCGCAAGTATCTTCGGTTTGCTTTTCAGGGGGATCATTACCAATTCCAGGCGCTCCCATTTGGTCTTTCCTCTGCACCCCGAGTATTTACCAAATGTCTGGCTGTGGTAGTGGCCCACCTGCGTACGATGGGAGTTCAGGTGTTCCCTTACCTGGACGACTGGCTCCTGGCGGCCTCGTCCAGGGAGGAGCTCCTGCATTTTCTCTCCCTCACCCAGCAGGTTTTTACTTGCCTGGGTATTACCATCAACCATTCAAAGTCTCATCTGGATCCCTCCCAGAGACTACAGTTCATCGGGGCTATCCTCGATAAGACTGAGCAAGGCCTTCCTGCCTCCAGACACAGCGGCTTTTCTTCAGTCAGATTTCCCTGCTGTCGGAACGCAGGAAGGTTCCGGTGAGGTTGGTCCTCTGTCTCCTGGGGCTCATGGTGGCCGCTATTCCGACAGTTCCCCGGGCTCGGCTCCACATGAGGATCTCTCAGTGGACTCTTCGCTCCCAGTGGGATCAACTCGTAGACAACCTAGATCTAGTTCTGATCTCCTCGCCGATGGCACAAGACTTGCAATGGTGGATGGTTCGAGAGAACCTGTTTCGTGGGGGTCCCCTTCTGTCATCCTCCCCCTCCCAGACTCTGACCACAGACGCATCAGGCGAAGGTTGGGGAGCCCATCTGGGTCCTCACCAAACCCAGGGATTATGGTCCAGATTGGAACTGGCTCTCCATCAATGTGCACGAGCCTTGAGCAGTACTATATGCTGTCCAAGCCCTTCACCAATACATTCTTCCCAGTCACCTAGCCATCCAGATGGGGGGATGTGGTATATCAAGCAGGGAGGGACTCTATCCTACCCTCTATGCAGGGAAGCAATGAGGGTTTGGGACTGGGCAACTCAACACAACCTTCACCTCACTGCAATTCATGTTCCAGGAGTTGACAGTACCCTGGCAGACAAGCTAAGCTGCTCCTCTACCCTACCACACGAGTGGGAATTGGACCAAAAGGTGCTGGACGATATCTTCCAGCTTTGGGGGACTCCACCGGTAGACCTGTTCGCCTCTCCCCAAAGCATAAAACTTTCACCTTTTGCTCGCTCGTTCCAGAGGCGAGAGGCACTTTCTGGAGCGACGCTCCAGTCTCTAGACTGGAAGGACAGATTAGTCTATGCTTTTCCCCAGTTCCTCTGGTCCCTCATGTATTACAGAAACTAACCACAGAAGGAGCGAGAATGATTCTGATCGCTCCTTTCTGGCCAGGCAAATCTGGTTCTCTCCTACAACAATTCTCAGAGGTTCCTCCTCTTCCTTTATCTCGGTTTGCTGACCCAGGATCAGGGGACCCTGGTCCATCCGGGCCTCAAGTCCCTGCAATTTCATGCATGGCTCCTGCAGACCTAGGTCACTCTCGTTTTGGTGTCTCTCCAAAAGTTGCGGAGATTCTGGTGGAGGCTAGAAAACCCTCCACTAGGTCCACTTATGCCATGAAATGGAAGAGATTTTCTATTTGGGCCACCTCTAGGAATGTGGAGCCTTTCTCCTGTTCAGTGGCCATTCTGCTGGAATATTTACATCATCTCTTCAACCTGGGTCTCTGTCATTCCTCCTTGAAAGTGCACATGGCTGCTATTTCAGCGTACCATGTTCCTTTCGCAGATAAAGCCTTTGCCCAATTAGAGGTCTCTAAGACCTTTCTTAGAGGGGTCCTTCATCTGAGGCCCCCCGTTAAGACTCCTGCTCCCCCTTGGGACTTGAACTTTGTTCTCGAAACTTACCCTTCCTCCCTTCGAACCTGCGGCATCCGCAGATCTGAAGTTTCTTTGTGGAAGACTCTCTTCTTGGTGGCCATTACTTCTGCTCGAAGAATTTCTGAGCTCCAGGCCCTTGTGTGTAAAATCCCCTATTTGACTTTTCACAAAGAACAAGTGGCTCTTCGCACAAACCCTAAGTTTCTACCTAGTGGTAGCAGTCTACCTTAAATCAGTCTATAGAGTTACCTGCCTTTTTTACGCAGCACTCCAACCAAGGAGAATACTTACTCCATACCATGGATGTTCACTGGATTCTGAGATACTACACCAATAGGACAAAGGATCTCAGAAAGACTGATCAGTTGTTAGTCTCTTTTGCTCACAAAGGGAAGGCAATGCTGTTTCTAAGCAATGCCTGTCGAGTGGTTGGCTCATTGCATCACTTTTTTCACGACAAGTACAAGACCCTTCGGGTCAAGTCAGAGAGTCCTCCACTTTCGTGGAGTAGCGGCTTCTGGCTTGTTTCAAGAATGTCTCTGGCAGACATCTGTGCTGCCGCCCTGGACTTCGTCCATACCTTCTGAAACACTACAGTTTGGACATTGCCTCTCGCCGTAGAGCAGGCTTCGGCTAGCTGTTTTGCAAGGCCTCCTATCTTGAGGTTTGCAAGGCTTCTAATATTTTCTAGAGTAGTTCCTCTTCCGGTGCCTTTTATTTGTTCCAGACTGCTTGGGATTCAGTCCTATATGTAATTACCTACTGCAAGAGCCCTCTCAGTAAGATGGTACAGTTACGTAAGAACTTACCATAACAGTAGATCTTCAAGAGAGGCTCTTGCAGAAGGTAATACTTTCCCGCCCTCCATTCCCCTAGGCTTTTTCAGCTTGTTCCAGGAATGGAAACATCTGCTTCTCTCTCGTCTGGGCCTTCCAGGTCTGTGGCGGGAAAGAACTGGAAGGCGGCTGTCCGGGACCGCCCCTTTATACCGACGTCGCATGACACTGGTCACCTGACATGGGGGTGATCCCTCGCCAGGGACCGATAGCTAGAAACTTTTCCATGGGGTCCTGCCGCCGGCTGGCATCAGTACTATATGTAATTACCTACTGCAAGGGCATCTCTTGAAGATCTACTGTTACGATAAGTTCTTAAGTAACTGTACTTTCTGCTGACACTGACCAACCTCCCGGAAAAGAATCCAAATATTTGGATCATTTGGCTAGAGGTCTGTGTGGCCTCGTCTTTAGGCCTTCATCAGGCAGGTTCAGCCCTCATCATGGCACACTTCTTCCATGCCTTCCTGGGGTTCTTGGATGAAGTCCTCCCACACCTCACCGCAGACATGCAGACCACAGTCAAGCAGGGCTGGGCTGTTGCCGGATTGCTCCAGACAGCCCTGGACATTTAGGATTCTTGTGCCTGCTCAGTGCCTGCTCAGTGGCTGCCACAGTTGCCTCTCATCGCAGGGCTTGGCTGAGACTCTGCACAAACTAGCTGCTGTCCCTTTCCTGGTAACCGATCTCTTCAGCCAAGGTGTGGCTGGTGACCTTCAGTGCATTGAGCAGTCCAACACCACCTTGGATGCTACTTCTGCTAAAGATCCTCTAAACAAACAGCAAAAGAAGCCTTTTTGGCATTCTTCCCCTGCGGCCCAGCAACCCTCCTTTCAGGGAGGGCAGTAGCAACAGCAGGCTCAAGCTTGGTGCCCCCAACCTAGGCCCAGGCCCATAAAGGAGGTTCAGGTCCTGGATCCTCCAAGCCTACTCAATAACTGGGCGGGGGCAGCCACCCCCTCTCCTGTCATGCCAGTTCTAGGTCCTCCCGAGGGGGGCCAGCTCCACCACTTTCCACCTGGTCAGTTATCGCATCTGACAGGTGGGCACTGGAAGTGGTTGGTCAGGGACTGCCTCTGGAATTTGAGCAGTACCCTCCAAGCTGAGCCTGCGCCCCTCAGGAGGAAAGGGTATCTGTCCAGATTCGGTAGGCTCTCTTGAGACGACATTGCTCAGCTCCTCCTCAAGAAGGCAGTAGCCCCAGTGGCAAATCCTCCAGCAGACCCAGGCTTTGTCTCCAGGTACTTGCTGGTGCCCAAGCGGACGGGGGGCTGGCACCCCACACTAGATCTCCATGACCTGAATCAGTATCTCGGGTCACTCTGTCCCAGATCATACCATCCTTGGAGCAAAACATGTGGTTCTGTTCACAGGATCTGCAGGACACTTTCTTTCGAGACCCAAGCCGTCCATCTCATTGGCAGTTCCTCCACTTCAGAGCCGAAGGGACCCTACACAAGTTCCAAGTCGTGACATTCGGGCTGTCATCAGCCCCATGGGTCTTCACCAAATGCATTGCAGTGGTGGCAGCCCATCTGGGGGGGGAATTTACCCCTACCTCAACGATTGGCTCTTAGCAGGTCCCACCCAGTAGGAGGTGGAGTTCCAGGGCCCTGGCCCTCCAGACCTGCTCCCAATTCTGCCTCCTGATCAACGAAGCCAAGTCTGAACTCGTGCCTTCCCAGGCGATGTGCTTCATCAGGACAGAGCTGGTCTCATCAAGCCAGAGCTTGGCTCCCGGTGGACAGGGCGGAGGTTCTCTCCTTTGCCAGATTATTTCTGGTTGGGCAGTTGCACCCTGCCCGGGACTCTGTGCCTTCTGGGTTACATGGCAGTATGCACATCTGTGGTCCAGTGGCACATGTACCCCTTCAATGGGAGCAGGCCACCAAGTGGACTCTGCACCAGTCATTTCGACCAGCTGATCAGTGACCCAGAAGATGTGGGACACTCCAGTGGTGTACCGCCCCAGATCGGTTGCAGGAAGGGATCCAGTTTGGAACCAGTTTGCCCACCCCGAGCAGATGGCTGTTCTCACGACCAATGCCTCTCGTGGGCTGGGGAGCCCACATGGGGACAAAAGGGCCCACGGGCTGTGGACCCCCTAGGAGTCCCGATACCACATCAGCCTATTTGGAGCTCAGAGCAGTCAGACTGGCACTGTCTGCTTTCGTTCCTCAGCTCTGGGGTCAAGTGGTTCAAGTCAAGAGGACAATACCACGACCATGTACTACAACAAACGTGGCATCACGCATTCTCGTCTGCTTTGCAGGGAGGTGCTCCGCATCTGGACCCTCGTCAGCCATCTGGAGGCAAACCTCCTAGCCATTCATATGCCAGGAGCCTCAAACCATCTGGCGGATGATCTCAGCCGCTTAGGCAAGACATCCACGAGTGGTCTTTCCATCCAGAGGTAGCTTACAGCCTGTTCTCCCACTGGGGCAAACTGATGGCGTCCCTGTTTGTCCTCCAGGGACAACACCAAGCTGGGTCTGTTTCATGCCAGACACCCCCCAAAAAAAAGCAGGGCTCACTGCAGGGGATGCCTTCTCGAGGTTGTGGACGCCAGGCCTCTTCTATGCCTTCCCTCCATTTCCCTTGATCCACAAGGTGCTCCTCAAGGCGAAGGTGATTTTAGTAGCCCCAGACTGGCCGTGCCAGTTCTGATATCCAGATCTCCTTAGCCTCTGCTGCAGGCCCCCGGAGTGGCTTCCAGCACGCCTGGACCTGTTCTCAATCAACCAGGGGAAGGTATTCCATCCAGACCTTCAATCCCTGCATCTCACATTCTGGTACCTGAGCGGCTAGAGTTCCAGGCTTTGGGTTTCTCAGAGGATGTCTTCACTGTGGTGGAGGCATCCAGAAAGGAATCTACCAGGAAACATGCCTTCAAATGGAAAGTGTTCCATTTGGTGTCCGGGCAAGGGCCTGGACTTGGTCCGGTGGCTAACATTCTCTACTACCTTTGGGCTTTGTCCAGAGGGGCTCTTCGGTCATTGACCCTTAAGGTGCACCTGGTAGTCATCTTTGCGTACCAGGCGTGGGCCAGTCAGCTGCCATTTGCGAAGGAGACAGTGATCGGGTGCTTTTTCAAAGGCCTGGATCACATATCCCCTCTGGTGCATGAACCTCCACCTCCATGGGATCTAATGCTGATAGTGGCAAAGCTCATGGGCAAGCCATTCAAACCAGTGCACAAGTGTGCGTTGTCACACTTGTGGAAGACTGTCTTCCTAGTGGCTATCGCGTCTGCCAGGATGGGAGCTCCAGGCGCTTTCAGTGGACTCCCCTTATCTGGTCTTCCCCAGGGACAAGGGTGTCCTACGGCCCCACCCGAAATTCCTTCCGAAGGTTGTCAGTTTAACCTTTACAAGGTGTTAACTGTGCCAGTATACTACCCTAATTACACCTTGGAAGCCGAGTATAGGCTGCATACCCTGGACCTGAGACGAGCGCTCTCCTGTTATGGGGAGAGGTATGCCAGCTGTCACCTACACTGAAGCCACTTCTGGCAGAGCTGCAGCAAAATGGACCATTGCAAAGTGGATTACATCTTGCATAGGTCTGTGCTATGAGTTGGGCATGGAGCCTCCCAGAGGGATAAGAGCTCATTCTACCCACCATACCGCTGCTTCCAGGGACATCCCCATAGAGAATCTGTCGTCTGCTACCTGGAAGTCGGCAAGCACAATCGCCCATTACCAGATTGACCTTGAGTAACACCAGGATGCTGGTTTTGGGGCATCAGTTCTCCAATCAGTTTCCCAAGTAGTGGGTGTGCACCTTGCCTCCCTCCTCCCAGAGAACTGCTAGGAGTTTGCCAAAAAGTGTGGATGAACATATCCACGATCCTAGAAAAACTGGTTACTCTCCTGTAACAGTAGTTCTAGGAGTGGTGTATGTTCATCTACACGGCCCCCCCGACCTCCCTGGCTGCAGACGCACACCTGGCTTCCCACAGGCTAAGATCTGGATCTGGCGTCATGCGGTGGAACAGAGGGTTACTCCACCTGGGTGGGAGGAGCCAGCTTGAAGACTTCAAGCGATCCTTAAAGGGACATGCCAAAAAGTGTGGAACGTACCACTCCTAGAACTACTGTTGCAGTGAGTAACCTGTTTTTTATATTCTGTGCCAATGCTAAGGCAAATGGGCAACTTGAATATTAGTTTGAGGAGGGGGGAGAAAAGATTGAATTACTTTCCAGAATTTAGAAGGTGTATTTATGTTGGACTGGAAGGTCGAACAGAAGTCTGATTTTTTTTTTACCTAAGCAAATGTGGGATGGGAGCCCTAAATGAAAACACCAGTCCATGTTGCCATTTAAAACAACAAAAAGTACCACTCCAAGTAGCAGCAGCCATTTGGAACCATCTCCTAGCCCCAGTAGAGTTGGACGACTGAAGGTGTACAGGTTAGCAGGAACCTCCATGAGTGTAGAACTCTGGTTACTATTTCCAGGGCCATAGTTTATTGGATCCTACATCTCCAACCTATTGTGACTCCGAGGCAACTGTACATGTCACTCCTAGCTATGGGTACAGCTTCTCTTACTGGACCTTCCTGCAACTCCCACAGAAATCTGCACTCCATTCCATGATGACACAAGGGGTCAGTTACTTATCACTGGTCTCGGATGGCTTGTCCAAGGTGTCATCTTTGAATATGACTTTGGGGGGAGAGGGGGCTTCTGTGTGGCCTGGAGCTGGAGTTCTGCAGTCAGTATCCACTACAAAATGTTTGTTCACACAAGCCATGTCTGTGCACCTGTGAGAAAGTATGAGCAGAGGGTCGCCCCATAAGGGAAGGTGTTCATCAGTCATGCTCAGAACACCTTACTTAAAAGACCCAGCACTCACTGTTTTCCACACAGACTGCAAACAAGCCAGTTTCTTAGTTATAATTTTTGAGACAACATCCAGATATAGGAGATGTGTAGCCCAGGGAGGCTTCCACAAATGCCCACCATTTCACGGCCCTTTCAGACACCTTTGTCAAGGTGTAGTGCACCACATAGAGACCAATATATACTGCATCCTATTACTTCTACATCTTAGAAAAAAACATGCAGCTGCCTACATTTAACTACTGCAACTCATCAACTATTAGAGTACCATTTTGTACATATAGCCAAAGAACTTGTTCGCATGTATTTCTCTGACACTCTGTGGAATTCATGATTATTGCACTTGTATTAACTATCTCTTCCTTGTATTTTTGCTTTATACATCTTTATACTATTATGTTCATAAAAAGCAGTTTTGTACCTGTTGAACATGTGGGTAGGACATCCATTAATATAAAGACTAAGGAGGTTTGGGGGGCCCTTAGTTAAAACTTATTTTACCCACTATTCTCCATAGCAAATATTCAGTACAGCAATCTTGCCAATTCTATTTGATTTAGACCAGGCCATTCTGTGGCCCCAACTCATAAATCCAATAGGCTTTTCTTGGCCAACTTCGTCTCCATCTCCTCCCCCCGGTCCTAAAGATGCATTAATGCCTATAAAAAGGGGTATTTGTTTAGAATCATCCTTGGCACTACTTGTATGTAGTGCCATTGCATATTTTAGTTTTATTTATTATGGCTAGCATATGTTCCCCTTATTTTTTTCTCCTCCCCACATAATGTATACCACAACTGCATATAAATATCACATTCTGTGTCAAGTTATAAAATGCAATATTTTATTTATTTCTGTCCTAAGGACTGAATCAGTTTAGCTCACTACATAACGGTATATACATCTGCCACACTGTGGACCACTTGGTCCCTAATATTTTGTGTCCTCCTATAAGTTATTCTAGGTAAATTACCTGTAGCATTTTTAAGACATGGCTCTGCCCTTAGTAGTTCCTAGTTTATGTATTTGACAATATGGGCATCGGCAGAAAAAAGTTGTCACAAAACTTAATCTGTTTTCCCCAAATGTGTTCGATTTCTCTTGTAGCAATTGTTCCCTCTGTTAATGCCACCTGCTTTTCATTTTCTGACCTTGTGACCATTCTCTCTCTAGTGGTCAGTCAGATCTCCTGGATGTTTAAAACGGCCCCTATCCTGAGTAAAATTGTTTATCCTCATGTACTGTCCTTTAGGGATGTTTTGGATAAGTGTTTCTGACAGCTGTTAACCTTTAATGGTGTATTTCTATCTGGGTTTTCTAAAGAGGGAGGTCACGTGGTCACCATTACACTCTTGGAGATGACTAAATCCAAATAACTGATTTTTCTCTGTTTTTCAATTAAATTCTAAACTAAATCCTGGTTCCTGCTTCTCTATGTATTTTTCAGTTCTAACAATTCAGCTACAGAACCATGCCGGATTATAAAACAATCAGTGAAACGTTTATAGAACTGTATTTCTGAATGGATTATTTTCTTTGTATATCGCCTCTTTTTCCCAAAAGCCCATTGCTGAAGTAGCATAATTGGGGGCAGATGTTGCCCCATCGCCTTTCCTTTGTAAATAGTATGTGCCCATAAAACTGAAAGCATTGCACTCCAAAACTGACATTTGTACAAACACATGTTTTTGGACTTGTTTTCCCTTTGGTCTAAAAACTATTCCAAACTCCTCAATCCATAGTTGAGGTATTGGTGTATGGGATGGTTACATACATTGTGACCAGCAATCTGTTTTTATCCAAAAACATTTCTTTAGATAGGTGGTTTTGGATTTGGTCATCTCCAAAAGAGTAGTGGTGACCATGTGACTTCCCTCTTTAGAAAACCCACAGATACACCGGCCCAGTGGCACTGAGGGTTGAGGCACTGGACACACCTCATGCTACGCTGGCGACCCAGGTTCAGGAACTGACCTGGGTCGGCAGGAGTTGGTGGGGGAGGGAAGGATTGAGCATCCCAACAGATTCTCTCCTCCCTCTGGGGTGGGATACAGGGGTGCTGCACACACCGGATGTCCTGAGGGAGCTGGGAACACAGGCTCTCGATGGCTTGGCGGCTCCGTTCATTGAGTCGGGAGGGAGAAACGCTGTCAGGCGCTTGGGAGGTAAGACGTTCATCAGCACATCCCCTTTGGATGCATGTCCTTGCGCTGGCGCCTCGAGGGGTTGGGTAGGGTGAACCACAGAAAAGGCGGAAACTCCCCTTGGCAGTCCTAGATGACTGCCGTTCCACGCCAACCAGTCCACCAATTCCAGGACAGACCCCGCTGTGCCAGTGGGCAACTGAAGTAGAGCAGGGGCAGATCCTAGGTCTGGGGGCTGGATTGGGATGAACAAGACCGAAAGAGTGAACACCAAGGGACAGTAGGGGGGACAAAATGGGGAGAGAGAGAGAACCCACAGATATTAAAGGCTAACAGCTGTCTTCCGAAACATACTATCAACACATCCCTAAAGGACAGTATGAGGATAAAACAGAATTGTACTGAGGAGAGATTGTTTTTAAACATTCAGATCTGACTGACCACGGGGGGGGGGGTATTGTCAAAAGGGCATAGAAAAATCAAGAGCAGAGGTGGCATTAATACAGAGGGAACTGCTACAAGAGAAACCTGGACGCATCTGGGGAAAATAGGTTACATAGGTAATTTTTATTTTTATACAGGTAATGTTATATCTTTGGGAACATGTCCCATTTTTCAAGATGAAACCAGTTTCTCGCATCAAGTTATACACAATTTAAAAAAAAAAAAAAAAAAATCACATCAGTATAAAAAAAATCTGACTTGTATCCAAATACGACTAGTCTACATTATTTCAATATACAAGTTACTGACCCATCCACTTATTTAGCATGTCAGCTGTACACTTGCATTTCATGGGAGTTTCACAATCAACAATTTTGAAGAGGACTTATTTAATTTGTTTGTCCCCTAATTTTGCGACCTTTGCTACAAAGGTCATATTACCACATTTTTTTTACTCTTGGTCTAATATATTGTTCCCCCTTCCCTCTCAGATTATAATTGTATTGATATATGGATTGTGACATCTTAGCTAAGATATCTGGGACTTTGAATGTGAACCACTCCATGGATCTTCTTTATCCATTTTAGAACTAATTTGGTCTAATTGAAACCATTGTAATGAAGTAAGCATATCACAGTGGTGAGTTATATACTCACAATTCAAGGCAAATCTAGCCAGTTTGTTTAATATTTGGATAGGTCTAAACTTAATTTTACTAGTCGTACTGTATATGAATTCCATACTCCATCTTGGGTAAAATCAATTGTTTAACAATATCCCCTCATTTTTGAGTTTAAGCAGTGTTTTGTCCTACGAAAAGCTCCTAATTTGTGTTTTGACTACTTTTATGTGGGTATCAAAATTTAAATCTTGATCCACTAGGACCACCAAATATTGATAAAAAATCAACTTGACTTAGTATTTCATTATTTAAAGTTTTAATGCAAATCTTAGGATAATTGATGTCTACTTTACTTCTACTAAAAACAATTACATTTATTGTTTTACTATTTAAGACGAGCTTTGCCTAGCACAGCCATACCTCCATTTTACTAAAATCCTTTTGAAGGCATCTTTCTATTTGATTCGAATTTCCGTGTCAATAAGTCATCTGCATACATTCTTAGGGTAGAGTGTCTTACAATCTTGGGTAACTCATTCACATACATTACAAACAGGAGAGGGCCCAGAATCAAACCTTGGGGGACCCCCTTTTTACAGTTTCTGGGTTTGAAAGGATGTCCCCAACCTGGACCTGCTGTACTCTATTTTCTAGGTAGGATTTAAACCAGGGAAGAGCTTCACCATCTATACCCAGACCTTGCATCCTTTTAAACAGAATCTGTCAATGGTGTCGAAGGCCTTGGAGAGATCTACGAACACTGCCCCCACCGAACTACCCTCATTTATGTGGGTAGCAATGTTCTCAATAAGGTCGGTGAGGGCCATGTCTTTGGAATAGCCCTTTAGGAAGCCCGACTGGTAACAGGACAAGAGAACCCTCCTCCAGATCTCTCAGTTGATTCTGCACCAGTCTCTAAAAGACCTTAAACACACCGGACAATAGAGAAATTGGCCTATAATTTGTTGGTTCCAGAAGAGAACCTCCTTTATGGATTAGCACAATTTTTGCATTTTTCCAAAGTGTTGAACTTCATTTCAGTCAGACTCCAGTTGAAAAGTTTAGCTAATATTGGAGCCATTACATCCATGAAATCTTTACATCCATTTTCAATTGAATCTAAACTTGGGGCTTTCTTAGTTTGAAGTTTTCTTAATTCATCCTTGACATTGCGACAAGTGGCTTTAAATCTAAACTTCCTGATTGGGAACCTTTGTTCATACCATGCTTCCTTAATTTTAACAACCATCTGAAGGAATAGTTAAATGGGGGAGAGAAGCAAAATATTGCTTTAATGATTCTGCAGATTTTTGTGGGGTCAATGTCATTAGCCTTAATCTGAATGGGCAGTTTATTTGTTACAGGTTTTTCAAATTATTTTAATGTCCAATATTGATGCAGATCCATGGTTTGGGCAACCCTATTTTCATAATATTGCATTTTTAAAGTACAGATTTGATTTTAATCTATTTCTCTTATACTACCAATCCCTTTCTTTCAATGTTTTATTTGCTCTTTTCCATAAATTTTCTTTATCTAATATTACACTTTATTTTATCAGTAATCCAGGGAGCATTACTAGTTTTACTATTCTTAAGGGGAGCCATTTCATCACATAATACTTGTAAAAACAAATCTGTAAACTCTTCAAATGCCCAGTCAAGCTCAGGAATTAGAAATATCCTTTCCCATTTAACATTTCTTAATCTGCATAGAAATGCCTCTTTACTCTATCTTTAACAGTGTTTTCCTTCATTTACATTTTTGGTCACTAATGGCCCCTTGTTTATGCTAACCTCACATTTGCAAATTACGGAACTATGGTTCCCAAATACAGGTTGCTTTACTGCCAAGGTAGATATTTTGATTGCTTCAGACGTAAAAATGATATCCAAGATATTTCCATCACTTAAAATGCATGTTTTCCTTGTAGAAGTTGCTACATTTTGACAGATTTAGTGGGTCCAAACTAGTCCTAGGGGCATTTCCTCTCAATTTATTCCATGTAGCATTTAAAATACCCACCAGAATCAAGCCCCAATGTATATTGTAAAACAGATGCCAAAATATCAAACTCTGCTATTTTAACGTTGGGGGGGGGGGGGATAAATTAAACCTAAATCCAAGTTCAATTCTTGTATGTATAAACATGCATTCAGTTGTCCCTACTACACCTGTATATAGCAGTTTGTCCCAATTCTCTTTTTACACATATTAATAGTCCTCCTCTTCTCTTCCCAATCCTATCTCCTTCTGTATTGTAAAAATCCTTGTAGCTGAAGTTCTCCTTTACTAACCTTGGATGTCAGCCAAGTCTCAGTGAGTTAAGATATCAGGGTTTTCTGAAGCCTCCTGTACTCATAACAAGTCTCTTATTTTTTTTAAACTTCTTGCATTGTCGTATGCCAATTTAAGAGGACAAGAAAAAGGCCCTGGATTCAATTCCACATCTCCACTCACAAGGACCATGCAGATATTGGTCCGTAAGTCCACGCATCTAAAATGCATGTGTGGGTTATAACACTTTATACCCAAGATAGAAACTCTAATTTAGAAGAGTTTCTTCTTTTAGGTCCAGGACCTGATGCTCGACCCCAGGTGCTGAAAAAGAACTGTTTGTATTGACTGTTCAATGTCGTTTCCTACACCATTAACTTTAATACCTAAACACAAGACTATGTATAGCCCCAAAACAAAACCATATGTTTATAACCCTCATTTTAAGGATGTCAAATAGGTAACCCCCCTGCTATACAAGCGTCTGGAATTATAAAGAGACGGTCCTTATGGCAGATTTTACCAAGGTGAGAATAGCAAGCAACTGCTATCTAAACAAAAATAACATTTTTGTTCACTCACCAGGATAATGCCCAAACCCAGGGCTTGGTCCATTTCAAATGTTTCCTTTCAGTTTTCTCAACCAAGTGGCGCTCATGCCACTTGCGCAGTAGCAGCACGAGCCTTTTGAAGCAGACTGACCCTCTGCTGATGCACACTCCGCAGTTACTGCCTCTCTCTCTCTCTGGCGGTCGGTTCACCGAGTTGATATTTGGAACTTCAGGGGGGCCAGTTCAGATATGTAGCGTTTTCTTTAGCAGAGTGGAGCCACGGCACAAAAGCAAACGCACTTTAGCAGATAACATACAGCTTACAAACAGCAGTCTATAGACAAACTTGCAGCACAGGAATGTCTAAAGCAGGCAGGTGTAGGTTGAGTGAGGAATACCTGTATGGCTCTTTACAGTGCAAGCCTTCTGAAGCCAACTGCCCCTCCTTCTTTTCTGCTGATGCACATTTCTGGCTACCACCTCACTGGCGGTCGGTTCACTGAGCTGGTATTTGGAACTTCAGGGGGACCAGTTCAGATATGTAGCGCTTCTTTAGCAGATGATTACATTTTGTGACTCCTGTTTCTGCTGATGCCCATATTGTCAGACCAATACATAAAAAAAAGAGATGCTAATGTAAGGCCCTCACCCCTGCCTTTTTGCAAATGACAGGTGGTATGCTGTTGAAGCTGACAGCAGTACCAGGTGGAGGACTAGGTTACTCTGCACAAGGGCTAGGTTTGGCTACTCTGCACTGGGGCACCAAGTAAATCCGAACACAGGAAGCAATAACTAATGTCCAATACCAGGAATGGGATTCTAAAGTGTCAGTTTATTCACATCCAAACTGCACAAAGCATAGACTGACCCCCATGGGGCTACATTCCTGGTAATGCAGATAAGAGAAAAAATTACTCACCCTAGTAATTGCTTTTCTTCTCATGGAGTCTTGCTATATTATGACTATATGCAGTTAGCCACTGCAGCTGAACTGCCCCGGAGAGGAAAGAGTTGACTCCAGAGAGTCTGGAGTTCCACAGCGCGAGGGCGCTATACCAAAGCTGTCTGGCCAGTTTCAAATGAAACTGTCAGATCTTTACAAAGCTAACACTAAGCAACAAGTCTGTGTGGAAAGCTCTACACTAGCCAAGTGGCTACCTACTAGTAGGAATAACAACAATATAAACAATAATAATAACAATGAATAATAGTATTAGTTTCTCCCTAGCAAGCACTATTAGACCCCCCTTCCCCCAAGACTCAAGTCCAGGAAGGGGGCCAACATATTACTTAAAACAGAAATACCTAATTCCCTAACCCTAAATGAAGGGGGTGAAGGGAAGAACTAAAATGGCATGACACAGTGCTTGCACTAATTTGCCACCCCTACCCAAGTAGAAGTTCTGAGGGGCAGGAGGGAGGGTGGTCATAATACATGAGACTCCATGAGAAGAAAAAGCAATTACTAAGGTGAGTAATTTTTCTTCAAACACCATGAGAATCTTGCTATATTAAGACTATATACAGATACACAGCAGTACCTCCATGGAGGAGGGTCAGAACCTACTTAGGAAATAGGCTCTGAAGCACAGCTGTGCCAAACGAGCATCTCTCCTGGACTGAATATCCAGGGAATAATGCTTGGTAAAAGTATGAACTGTTTTCAAGTAGCAACTTGACAGATTTCCAGAATGGAATATCTCTAGCAACGCTAGAGATGCAGCTATACCCTGGTGGAGTGAGCCCTCAGTCCTGAGGGGTTCTCTACCTAGTTTTTGATAAAATTGGATACAGAGACAATCCACCTTGCAATTGTCCTCTTAGTGGCAGGTTTCCTTTGCCAACCTCGCCATAGGTAAGGAAGAGTTGGAGGATTCGAACCTGTGACCCTTGAGTGCGTTCAAATAGTAGCTTAAGGCTCTTTTGGCGTCCAAGCTGTGCAGACTCCTCTCACCTGAGGAAGAATGCTCAGTGAAAAATACTGGAAGAGAGATGGATTGGTTCAGGTGGAAATCTGAAACCACTTTAGGCAAAAACTTTCTGTTAGTCCTGAGGACTACCTTATCTCTGTGGAAAGAGAAAATCTTCTTCCACTGACAGGGCCTGTAGTTCACTTATGCATCTGGCAGAAGTGATAGCCACTAGGAAAAGTTTTCCAAGTCAAACTTGAGCTCTGCTGAGGACAGAGGCTCAAAGGGGGGTTGCATTAACTGAGCAATGCAAACATTCAGGTCCCAAGCGGGAGCTGGTTCTCTAAAAGGAGGGTTGGTATGAAGTAACCCTTTAAAAAAACTTGGAAAGCACAGGGTGAGAAGAAAAGGAAGCGGGCTTCCCTGCTGACAGAAAAGCAGAGACAGCTGCCAGATGAACCTTTAAGGTAGCTGGCCTAAGGCCTAAGGAATTTAAATGGACCAAATAGTCCAGTAAAATGGGCAGATCAGCAGATTCTGGGATAATCTGCTTCTCAGAGCACCAGATGGAAAACCTTTTCCACTTAGAATTGTAAGTGGCCCTAGTGGAAGGCTTCCTTGAAGCCTTTAAAATATCAAAACACCTAGAGAAGGTGTAAGTCAGCAAATTCTAACTCCTCAAGAGCCATGCCTTGAGATGGAGGATTTGAGGTCCGGATACCACACTCCCCTGTGCACAGGCCAGTAAGTCGTGGACTCTGGGCAAGCTCAGGGCAGAGTGAACTGTCAGGGACAGAAGCAGTGGTACCAGGGCTGTCTGGCCCAATCTGGAGCAATCCATCACCTTGCAGGGCTGAGATCTGATTTTACTAGTACCCTGGAAAGGGGGGAGGCATGCAGGAACTTCCCTTTCCAATCCAACTGAAAGGCGTCCAGGGGACTGATCCCAGCACTGGAGGCCTGCAACAAAACAGAGGAAGTTGGTGGTTGTCTGGGGCTGCGAAAAGATCTATCTGAGGAGTGCCCAATCTGGCAAAGACTGACCCCAGCACCTGAGGATTCAGAGCCCATTCGTGATGGCCCTGAGAAATCCTGCTGAGGGCATCCGCCAGGACATTGTCCTTCCCTGGAAGGTGAACTATCAGGGAGGTGTTCAGGGGTAAGCCAGAGACCACAACTTCATTGCTTCGGTGCACAAGGCTGATGACCAAGTGCCCCCTTGCTTGTTGATGTACCACATTGTTGTGGTGTTCTGTCCTGACTTGAACTACTTTGTTCTGGACAGAAGCTGAAAACGCCTGAAGAGCTAAAAGGACAGCTCTGAGTTCCAAAAGATTGATGTGGAGCAGAGATTCCTGGGGAGACCACACTCCCTGAGTGGACAGGTTGCCTAAGTGAGCTCCCCACCCTAACAGGGAAGCATCCGTGGTGAGGGTGAGGGAGTGGGAAACGGGAATGAAAGGAACCCCTTGTTTTAGATTGCTTTGATCCTGCCATCAGTGTAAGGCCAGGATCAGGGTTTGGGTCACTGGAACCAATTTGGCAAGGGGGTTCCTCCTTTGAGACCAATAGGCCCTCAAATGGAACTGAATGTCCCTCATCTGGAATCTTGCTCCTTGCACTACAGCTGTGGAAGCAGCCATGTGCCCTAGGAGTTGCAGAAAATGCCTTGCTGGTCAGAGACCTGCAGGGTAAGGAGGATGCCAGGGCAATGAGTCTGTCTACCCTTTCCGAGGGGAGAAATGCCCTGGCTAACTTTGTGTTCAATTCTGCACCTATGAAAGTTAGTACCTGAACTGGTTAGAGAACTGACTTTGGTAAATTCAGCAGGAATCCAGAAGTGAGAAGCTGCTGGGTGACTTGCAAGTGGGATTTTACCTGATCTGGGGACTGACCCACTATGAGCCAGTCGTCCAGGTGAGGAAACACAGCAATCCTTGCCTTCCTAAATGAGCCACTACAGCTAGACATTTCGTGAATACCCTTGGCGCAGAGGTAAGGCCGAAGGGCATTGCCCTGAACTGGTAGTGGCCTGAGGGTAGTTCGAACCTGAGGTACTTTCGGTGAGAAGGCCTGATCAGAACATGAAATAGGCATCCTTGAGGTCCAGGAAGCTAACAGTCCCTGGCCTCAGGAGAGGCAAAATCATTGTCAGAGTTAACATTTTGAACTTTGGTTTCAAAGATGCTTGTTCAGGTACCTTAAATCTAAAATGGGCTGCGATTCTCCTGTCTTTTGGGGTAAGAAAGTATCTTGAGTACAGCCCTTGCCCTGATGGCAAGGAGGACCCTTTCTACTGCTTTGCAGTCAAAGAGAAGAAACCTCTGCTTCCAAAGCAAGGGCTTCTGAAGGATTTGCAGGTGGAAAATGTCTGGCTCTCATCTTCAGAAACTTTGAAGCTGAGAACCAGACCTAACCTATTACCTTCAGAACCCACCTGTCCAAGTTAGGGACACCCAGTTCTGGCTGAAATAAACCAACCTGCCCCCACTGGTACAGGAGAATCGGCCCTGGGCACCCCATCAGGGTGCCTGCTTGGCAGTAGCCTTAGGCTGAGGGAAGGGGGACAGTTTACTTGTGCCCCGTCTACCTCTGCCTCTAAAGAAACCCCTCTGTGCAAATGCAGAGGAGGCCTGAAATTGGTGGAAAGGCCTGCCCCTACCTCTGGGAGCGTGCCTCTGTGGAGTGGCATGCCTCTCCTTAGCCTGGGCACTTTTGTAGGTAGTTCTGTATTCATCCATCTTTTTCATATAGTTTTCTGTTTGTTCCCCAAACAGAGAATTACCCACAACAGGAAAATCCATAGCCTTTGACTGAGTATCTTGGGACAGATTAGTGCATCTGAGCCATGCCAGCCTACGGAAAGCTACACAAGTGGCCATGACCCTAGAGGAAACATCATTAACATCAACAGCAGTATGAAATTGAACTTTAGAGGCTTCAATGCCATCAGCAGCCACCTGTTCCAACTCACTAGCCAGCTAGCCATGGGCCTGCTTGGCTAACTGCAATACTGTGTCCCACCTAGATTTCTGATATCTAGCCACATAAGCCATATAATTTGCCTGCCTGAGTCCCAAAGAAGCTGCCATATACTGTTTTCAGCCATGGCATCAATCTTCCTGGAATCCTTATCAGGAGGATGTGAGGCCAGAGGAATATTAGCCTTGTCACAGGCTGCAGCTTGTACCACACCTGACTACACTGCTCAGTGAAGAAGTCTGTATCAGAGCCTGACAAGGTATATCTTCTGTCCATTTTTTTATCTACAGGAGGGACAGAATGAGGATTTTTTAAAGTCTTTGTTGTTTGCTTCCTAAATGACTTGTGCAAAGGAATAGACAACCTCCTAGACTCTGGTATATCCATCATTTCTACATAATCGGGCTCCTCTTGCTCATCCACAGCTTCCTCTAAAGGAAGCTGGAGGGTTTCTACAACTTTTTGTAAAACATAAAATGAGAAGGGGACTCGGACAGAATAGGAGGAGATTCTAAAGGTCTGTCTGGAGAAATGTCCGGTTCAATGGGCACGTCCAGACCCTCCCAGCCACACATGTAATGATCAAATTCGTCCTCCCTCTCCTGTGGTTCATAAAATTCTTCAACATCATACTCCTGAACCACTGGCACTGAACCAACCAACTTTTACCAACTGTAGGTGGTTCGGCAGGACCCTGAGACAGTGACTGGACAATCTGTATGGCTTTAGCTATTTCTGCAGCAGTTGGAGAGACAATTTTGGACTCCAAATCTACTGATTTCTTTGTCTTTTCACTGAGACTGGTTCCCTGAACCAGCCTTCCTTTGCCGAGGAGTCTCGCCCTGGTCAGAGGGCACTCCCTCTGGTCCAGTGGGTGCTGGACTGGGCTGGCCATCGGGTCAGTGGACTTCTTGGCCTCTCGTTCCCTGAGCGGCCCAATCTCTTTCCAGGGTGGCTGCAGGAAATTTTACACACCTGGCAGTCTGACAGGAGGTGGTCAGCCCCAGACAATAAAAACACAAGTGGTGTGTGGGTCAGCCTTGGCAAAGGCTTCCCACAGACATCAGTGTTGAAACCCATTAGGCCCGGTTTTTCTTTTGGGTTTCTCAGACATAATGCCAGCCTAACCAAACTTGTCTCTTTGATGGCAGTGCCAGGCAAGACACCCTTATCGGTTCCTAACCGTGTCACGGGTATTTGAAAAAAAATATTTTAAAAGCAAGGTTTTTTTAGAACCGATAAGAACCGGGAACCACACTCTAAAAGCCCAACCACACTTTAAAACGTTAAATTAAGCAAACCGAACCGATAATTGAATTTCCACACAGACTTTAAATTTTCTACTTACGGTTTACCAGATAGAGCTTTTAACCGAAATGCGGTAAAATAAATACTTTTGGCCGGTTCAGATGAACTGAAAATACTTGCTTGAACCGAGAAATGAACCGATGTGAAGGAGCTGATCTCCGGAGCGACTGTTCAGTGAAGCGGAGTAAAGAATCTGACAGTTTCATTTGAAACTGGCCAGATAGAGCTTTGGTATAGCGCCCTCGCGCTGTGGAACTCCAGACTCTCTGGAGTTAACTCTTTCCTCTCCGGGGCAGTTCAGCTGCAGTGGCTGACTGCATACAGTCATAATATAGCAAGACTTCATGGTGTTTGAAACGGAACATTTCCTCAACACTTCAGCCCTCTGGCTCTGGAGCCACCAGACACAGCCCGGACTTGCACGCTGCTTTGGGTACACAGCCCGACTTGTACACTATTTGGAGTTTCCCTGGCTCAGCTCCCGTACTGGCCACTCTAACACCTTCCATGTGACATGGACACATTTTCCTGTGGCTCCCTAAACCACCTTAGAGCCTTCGACTCCATAAGGGAAATTTTCTTTCAATCCCATGTCTGGGTACTTCCCTCAGCACTGGCCAAGTGCCTGAGGCAAAGTAAAAGGGCCACAGAGCAAATCCATAGAGGTGAACCTGGTTACTAAAGATGGGGGTCTCCCACCACTAGCTTCCACAATCCATACCCGGCCATCTCTTTGGACATTAAACATCTTTCTGAAAAGCTTGGCAATGTAGATTAAAGGGTAAATGCATAGCACATTTCCTCCACATGTCTCGGCTTTCCCCTTGTGCTGGACTTGAACATAGTTTTACTTCGACTTGGCCTATTCCTCTAGGCCTCCGACTGATTTAAGCAGTCCAATCCCCACTTTACAACAGTTCAGGTGAAACATAGGCACCATGTAAGAGCAGAACTCACCCTTTGGTTGCAGGTGCCCCACAGGCAATTCTTGACAGCTTCTGGTGCCGCAGCACAACTTAGGAAAAAAGGCAGCTTCTTCCCTAGCCGGAACCAGGAGGTTGCCCCGGAATAACAGGCAAACCTTTTACCCCATCCCCTCGGGTATGGGGCACAGACACGTAACAGCGGTCTCCACCACTTCACGAACAGCTTACCATGTTCCTCTTTTGGTGGAAACGCACACATTTCCCTAAAAGTAGCGCTATATCAGAGCTTAGGCTCCAAGAGCCTGTGCACAGACTGCTGTGCTCCTTTCTCCAAGACTGCTCACACACAACTGCTGCTGCTCACTGTTCAAAAACTCCCAACATTCTAACCTAACTCCCAACTGGCTCATGCAGCTGCGATAGTTCTATGGTGATGTCATCCCTCTCTCAGCTGAGACTGAGAACAGTGAGACAGTGTGAAATCCATTTAACTGGAGTTTCACAAGCTGCCTTCCCTGCCTACCACTAGGTCTTACTGGGATTCTAGTAACCCCAGGTAACGGGGGTTACACTAAGGGCAGAGCCGCATCTTAAATGTTGTTATAAGTTGCCTAGAGTAACATTTAGAAGGGCACAAAATATTGGGGACTAAGTGGTCAACAGTGTACAGCCAATACTTTTCTGTTCGCCATCTCCAGGCTGCACATGGTGTGGCAGATGTAAATACTGTTGTGTAGTGAGCAAAACCGATTTTTTTTTTATCAATCCTAAGGACTGAATGAAATATATAAAATTGCATTTTATAACTTGACACACACAATGTGATATATACATATACATGCACACAGTGCTGTGGCGTATATTATGTGGGGAGGACAGAGGAAATGAAGAGAATGGGGGGGGACATATGTGAGCCATAATAAAAAACTTTATATGTAGTGCCATTGCATATTAGTGCCAAGGATGGTTCTAAGCATATACCCCCTTTTTGTAGGCATTGATAAGGCATCTTTAAGACCAAAGTGGGTATATACGGCAGTGTTCTCGGGTGGCTTTCACAGCTGAGATGTTTTCTCCTTCGTTTGGTTCTCTTCCACACACACACACATTTTTATCAGGCAACTTTTCCACTAGCAGCTTATCTTCACTCACCACTAGAGGCTGCTGTTGGCTGCACTTCTCATCTGTGCTCTGGTCTTTCAGCAGTCGGATTTAAAACCCTGTGCTGGTTTCTGTGATGGCACCCCATTTCTACCTTATCGGTCTCTTGCCCACCATCATATCGCCCCTGATAGGAGTCCTCATCTGTCCCCCTACTCCTTTCTCTATCCTCACCTTTATCATTTCAGCGGTACTTTTCGTCCCAGTACCTCCACTCATGTTAACCTCCCTGTAATACCATACACCATCTCTTCCCCAACTCCTTGCAGCCCCACACATCATCTCTCTTCCTATCCCTGTACTCTGCTTCAGTGTCAAAACCTCCCCCTTGGCTGTTGGCGGGGAACACAAGCTCCTTAAGTTAGCCCTAACCTGTCACATCCTCCTCCCTATTATCTGGGAATGTTCACCCAAACCCAGGGCCAGCACCTTTGACACCCTCACTTGGTGACAAAAAGAGGGGCCTCCTATTTGCCTTCCAAAATATCTGTAGCTTATTCATTTGACTCCAAGGTTGGATTGCACAGCATAAGCCAGACATCCTTGCTCTCACCAAAACATGGCTCTCCTCAACCACCGGGGACTCCCACGTGGCACTGAATGGCTACTCTATCTCTGATTGTCAGGGCAAACTGGGTGGAGGGTGCATGCTGTACATTAAAACTCCTTCCAAGCCATGGTTGTCCCCACCTGGGGCCCAAGCTCTCACTGTAAAGCTTTCTTTGTGAAACTGTAGTAAAATTTATGGTGGTATATATCCACCACATAAATCTGCCTTTGCTGCAGTTACAAATTGCCTCTTCTCCCCACCAAAACAGTGAGATCCTATTGTTGGGTGACTAACACAAACTGACTAGTGCCATCAGCTGCCCCTATAAAGATGTCACCTTGGCCATGGACCTGACTCTGGTAGTCCAGTACCCCACAATACTGGGACTGCAGCTTTGCTGGACCTAATCTCAAACCATCCTAAAAGAATCTCAAAGGTCTTGGTGCTCCCTGTCAGTGATCACTCCTGTACTATGCTGGTGGTCCTGTAAGGCTCCCCGAAGCCACCCCCAAAACTACTACCGGCGACTAAAGCATGGAGCACTTGCCCAATTTAAAAACCACCTCTGGAACTATGATTGGTCACCCATAGATACAGCTAGAAGCACAGATGGTGCCCTTGCCTATTTCATAACCTCCTTCAATTCTGCATGCGACATCTTTGCCCCAGTTTTGAAATGGGTTGTAAAAAAAAACCATGATACACCCTGGCTGTCTCTCACTACACTACCTCATGTGCAATCGGGATTCTCTGGCATAGAACCCTTGCTTTAGGTCTGCCTCTAGACAAGCAATGGTACAGGGAAGCAAGAAACAAATGTACCTATGCCCTGTGACAGGCTGAAGCAACCTACTAGCATAATGCCCTCACCTCTACAGGGGGTTCTGCCCATACATTTCTGGGATACCATCAAATAAATAAATTGTAAAACTTTATCCCACCCTCCCATCTTGCAGTAAATAGGACCATAACACAGGATCCTCTGCAAGTTGCCAATGCCTTAAACTCCTAATTCTAGGAGCATGGATATGTTCATCCACACTGTCTGGCAGGTTCCTTGCTGCTTTAAATCTTGCCGGAAGGTCTTCAGGCTGGCTGCCCCCACCCAGGTGGCAGAACTCTCGGCTCCGCCCCATGATGCCAGATCTTCCTTACCGCTTGGAAGCTCGGGTTCCCTCCTTAACGCTCTGCTTGTAGACTGGATCCTAATTCTTCGGTTCGCCCGAAACTTATTCTAAAATTTTCAAGACTTTGGTCAAATTACTCCCTCACGGCTGCGATGGATAAATCGACTCCCGGTTTTCAGCAGTGCCCATGTCGGCAGAAAATGTCTAGGATGGATCCACACTCCACGTGCATCTACTGCCTCAGCCTAGACCATGACCCGCAGGCCTGCAAGTTATGCTGTTTGTTTTCGGCCAACATCCTGGTAGACCACGCTGCGTGGTTACAGCTTGGGTGCCCCAAGAAGTGCTACCCGCTGGTGAAGTCTAAAGAGGCCCATTGGGCAGTTACCGCGGTGGCTGGCTCGGCTGAGCAACTCTAGCAGATCACCCTCTGAGGAGGGGGCACAGGCCGCATCATCCTCTTCCTTGTTCGCAGCATTTATCCCGCTCTTTCTGGGTACCTCATTCAGCTTCTTTTAAGGAGCTTTGCCAATCCCTTTACACGAAGGGAGAGGGGCCATCGGGACCTTCTTCTCTGTCCAAAAAGGACACTAAAGGTAAGTCCCACTGTCGGCATTCATGGGAGCGGGAGAGGTCCCCTTCCCTGGACAGTCGACATTTGACTTTGGTCGAGGTTGCGGCTAAGGCTGCTGGCTTCAGTGTCCCCGTCGGGTCAGCCGTCCGACACCCGACGACACGGTCAAGATTTCTCAACCCGTCGGACGGGCTGTTGACTGGTGAAGCGGACAACCCTTCACCAGTTCCCCTAGTGGAGACAAAGGACTTGGCTGCGCCTCCGGTGCCTGAGTCACCAGTCAAGGCTTCCGAGCCAAGGGAAGAGCATGTCCCCGGCCCCTTCCCAGACCAGTCCTTGGAAACACTGAGGGTCTTGGTCTCAGACATCCTCTCGGTCCAGCTGATCCCACAGACATCGGCGGTCTCTGCACCGAAGTGAGCGGCACCGCCACTCGTCCTCCTCAGAAGAGGAGAGGCTTCGGCGCAGATTGTGTTGACGCTATGAGGACCTGGTGTGGCAGCAGTTACTCCTGTCCGGGAAGAAGCTGACACCGTCCACTTCCCCGGCCATCAAGTGGCTGTCACCAGAGCGGCCAAAACAACCCCTCACTGTAGTCGAGGTGCCCAAGCCTGGGCCAGTTCGGCCGAAACAGCTGCCCCGATTGTGGTGGAACCTCTGCCTCCATAACCGAAATCGGGGGCGCTGACCAGGAACTCTCGGGTCAGGGCCTGCCCCACAGGTTGTCTGTCACCCTCACTCCCGATTGTCCTCTGCAGGTGGAGGGTGACTCGGGGCCCCAGGCAGCTCTTCGTGGACTTCTGAGTCTGACTCCTCCCTGTTCTCCAGGCTCATTGACCTGGAGTCCCCCGGGGGCCAGTCAGTGGACGAAAGCCCATCATCCTTAATGGGTCTGCTTCGGCTCATCTGAGTCCGGATGCAGCTAGAGCCTGTATCCAAGCGGGCCAAGTATCCCCTAAGAGATACTGGACCAAGGGGATTCGCCCATGGAGGCCTTTCTGGTGGCTGAAGCCATTGTTGGCCCAGCCTTGGAGCTCTGGCCGCGGCCTGCTTCCTGTCCTGTGCCTTCGGCCAGGATGGCCAGGAAGTATGCGGTCCCTACCAGCTTTGTCCATTTTTTCAGAACACACCTCCACCGAGGGGTTGGTCACAGATTAGCGTTTTCCGGCGTTCTGGGAACACTAGGGATGTGGATAAGCCCCCGACAAGGAGTCCAAAAAGCTGGACTATGCCAGGCACAAGGTGTACACTGCGTCCTCCCTTGGCCTCCGACAGGCCAGCTCGGCCGTGCTGATGGCACTTCCACACCCTCATGGGCTCCCTGGATGAGGTGATCCCTCATCTCCCAGCCAACCTGCAGACCACGGTCTGGCGGATACAGGACCAGGGAAGGGCGGTGGCAAAACAGCAGCTTCAAACGGCTGTGGACATTGGAGACTTCTGTGCCAGATCAGTTTTGCGGCCATGGTGGCCATGCGCTGCAGAGCATGGCTGAGGATATCCACCTTCACGGCGGATACCTAGCATAAACTGGCAGATGTCCCCTTCTTGGGGACCGACCTCTTCAGCCCTGCAGTGGAAGGTCACCTCCAGTGGATCAAAGTCCAGTGCCACTCTGGACTCTGTCACCTCCACCCAGAAGGACAATGGCCGTAGGCAACGGCAACATAAGTCCTTTTGACTTTCTGCGCCTGCGGCACGTCCGGCCCAACAGCACTAGGGCCAGCAGGCTTGCACTTGGCACCCCAAACCCAAGCCTGCAGCTTCCTCCAATAGGAAGCAGGGAGGTAAAGGCCCAGGAGGTCCCTCGGCCAATCCCTCCTCTAAGCTTGCCCAGTGACAGGTTGAGGGGTGTCGCCCACAGCCTCGTCACTCCCCCCTGGGTTTCCCTCTGTGGGGGACCGCTCCGCCACTTCCTTTCCGCCTGGTCCGTTATCACCACGGACCCGTTGGGTGTTGGAGGTGGTAGGAAAGGGCCTGTCCCTGGAGTTTGAGCAGGCCCCGTCCTTCCAAGCCGTCGCCCCTCGGTGGGGCTACAGAGTCCACAGCCTCTCTGGCTCGCCGAGCCGATATCGCCCTGCTCCTCAAAAGAGGTGATCAGGAAGGTGGCAGATCCTCCTTCAGACCTGGGGTTTGTGTCCAGGTACTTTCTGGTCCCAAAACAGATGGGGGGGTTGGCACCCCATTCTCTACCTGCACGGCCTGAACAGGTTCCTAAGGTCTTGGACCTTCAGGATGGTCACTCTGGCTCAGATAATCCCATCCTTGGAACGAGGCATGTGGTTCTATTTTCTAGACCTTCAGGATGTGTTCTTTCACGTCCCAATCCGTCCGTCCCACCAGAGATTCCTCCGCTTCAGGGCAGAGGGGATGCCTCTACAAGTTCCGGGCCATGCCCTTCAGCCTTTCCCTAGCTCTCAGGGTCTTCACCAAATGCATGGCAGTGGTGACAGCATTCCTGCGGCACTGAATGGTCTGGGTGTACCCCTACCTGGATGACTGGCTGATTGCAGCCCCCTCCAGAACGGAGGTGGAGTGGTCCAAAGATCTGGCCCTCCAGGTTTGCTCTCAGCTTGGCCTCCATCAACGAGGCCAAGTCGGAACTCCTGCCAAAGCAGGTGATCCAATTCATTGGGGCAGAGCTCAACTCTCTACGAGCCAGACCATGGCTCCCAGCGGACAGGGCTGAGGTTCTTTCCTCCTTTGCCCAGTCATTTCAGGTTGGCAACTGCATCCTGCCCGGGACTTCCTGCGCCTCCTGGGCCTCATGGCAGCCTGCACCAGCGTGGTCCATTGGGCCTGTTGGTATATGCATCCCCTTCAATGGGGGCTGGCCAGCCAGTGGTCACAGCACTTCAATCCGCTGGATCAGCTAGTGACAGTGACCAAGGGGATGTGCAACACTCTCCACTGGTGGACCGTTCAGCACATCTGCAGGAGGGCATCCAGTTTGTCCGCCCCAAGCCAACGGTCTCTGTATGGACCGATACCTCTGGGTTGGGGTGCCCATCTGGGGGAAACAGAGCGCATGGCCTCTGGTCCCCTCGGGAGTCCTGAAGCCACATCAACCTGCTGGAGCTTCAAGTGGTTCGTCTAGCCCTCACCGCCTTCGCCCTGTTTCTACAGGGTCAAGTGGTTCAGGTCCAGGCGGACAATACCACGACCAAGTACTACCTAAACCGCCAGGGTGGGACACGCTCTATGCCTCTGTGCAGGGAAGCTCTCCGCATTTGGTCACTCTTACGCAGCCTGGAGGCAGATATCCTTGCCATCCATGTGGCAGGAGCCTCCAACACCCCGGCCGATGCCCTAAGCCAGATAGGGGCTGCATCCCACGAGTGGTCTCTCCTGCCAGAGGTAGTACAAGATCTGTTCTCCACTGGGGCACGCCTCAGGTGTACCTGTTCTCCTCCAGGGAGAATGTGAAGCTGAGGCTTTCATGCCTGCCCCCCCTCAGCAGGGCTCGCTGCAGGGGGATGCCTTCTCGAGGCCATGGACCCCGGGCCTCTTCTATGCCTTCCCCCATTTCCCTTGCACCTCAAGGCGCGGAGGGACAAGGTGTAGGTGATTCTGGTAGCCCCTGACTGGCCTTGCCAGTTCTGGTATCCAGATCTCCTCAGTCTCAACTCCAGGCTCCCGAGGCAGCTTCTGGCCTGCCCGGACGTGATCTCAGTCAATCGGAAGTATTCCATCTGGACCTTCAATCCCTGCACCGGACGGCCTGGTTCCTGAGCACCTAGTGTTCCAGGCCTTGGGTCTTTCCGACGAGGTCCTCGACGTTGTCTAGGCATCCCGTAAGGAGTCTACCAGAAAATGCTACACCTTCAAATGGAAGATTCTCCATTTGGTGTCAGGGCAAGGGCCTGGACCCTTCCTCCTGTTCCTTGGCAAGCATTCTGGACTACCTGTGGTCCCTTTCTCAGCAAGGGCTTCAGTCGACGACCCTTAAGGTGCACCTGGCAGCCATCTCTGCTTACCGGGCGTGGGCCGGGATGCAGTCAGTGGCGCAGGAGATGGTGGTCGGGCGCTTTTCCAAAGGTCTTTATCACCTATCCCCTCCGGTGCAAGAACCTCCACCTCCGTGGGATCTACTGCTGGTATTGGCTAAGCTCATGGGCAAGCCATTCAAACCGATGCCACAGGTGACATCTCTCACCTGTCATGGAAGACCGCCTTCTTGGTGGCTGTCACGTCAGCCAGAAGGATGAGGGCTCCAGGAGCTTTCCATAGTCTCCCTATCTGATCTTCCACAGGGACAAGGTTGTCCTGCACCCCCACCCAAAATTCCTTCCAAAGGTGGTGTCGAAGCTTCACCTTAACCAGGTGTTGACTCTGCTGGTGGTCTACCCCAATCACACCTCGGAGGCCGAATATAGGCTCCATACTTTGGACCCTAGAAGAGCGCTTGCTTTCTACAAGGAGCAGACGGCTGAAGTTCAGGGGAGAGGTTCGCCAGCTGTTTGTCACCTACACTGAAACCATACCTGGCAGACCTGCAGCTAAGTGGACAATGGGCTGGTGGGTCGCCTCCTGCATAGATATCTGCTATAGGTTGGCAGGCATGGAGCCTCCCAGAGGGATAAGAGCTCATTCCACCTGCCATACCACTGCTTCAGTGGCTTCTTCCAGGAAATCCACAGGGCTGCTACCTGGAAGTCTGCACACACCATCACCCACTACCACATCGACCTTGAGTCACGCCAGGATGCTGGTTTTGGGGCCTCTGTTCTCCAGTCTTTATTTCCCAAGTAGGAGGTGTGCCTTGCCTCCCTCCTCCCGGAGAACTGCTAGGAGTCTGCCAGACAGTATAGATGAACATATCCATGTCCCTAGAAATACAGGTTCTAGGGACATGGATATGTTGTTCATCCACACTCATTGGCAGTATCCTTGCCGCTTTAAATCTTGCCGGAAGGTCTTCAAGCTTGCTCCTCCCACCCACCCGGGTGGTATAACTCTCGGCTCCGCCCCATGACGCCAGATCTTCCTTACCGCTTGGAAGCTCAGGTTCCCTCCTTAGCAGCTCTGCGTTTGCGCTGTTCCTATTTCTCCGTTTGCGGTTTAAAAATAAAATTTTGCAAAAGACTTCAGTCTTCTATCCCTCATGACTGCGATGGACCATCGACTCCGGTTCGGAGATGCCCATGCGGGCAGATGATGTCTCAGACGGATCCTCACTCACGTGTGTATACTGCCTAGGCCTTGAGCACGACCCGCGGGCTTGCGACCTGTGCTCATCTTTCTCGGCCTCGTCCTCGAAGACCGTGCTGCCCGAGATGCAACTGGGCGTCCGAAGCGTTCCCTCGGTGAAGTCAAGGAGGCCGGTTGGCGGTGTCCGCGGCGGCGGGCTCGGCGGATCAGCTCGAGCGGATGGTCGCCCTCGAAGAGGAGGCGGCACGGGCCGTATCTTCCTCGGCCGCGGCATTTATCCCGCTCTCTCTGGGTTCTTCCTACACGGCTTCTTTTAAGGAGCTTTGTCTGTCCCTCTCCACTAAAGAAGGGCCTGCGTCTGCGGGACCTTATTCTCGGTCCAAAAAGAGGGACAGGGGTAAGTCCCTCCGTCGACGCTCTTGGGAGCGGGAAAGGTCCCTCTCCCCGGGCCGTCGACCGTCGGCTTCGGTCGACCGCTCGGCTTCGGCCACTGGCCTCACGGTGTCCCCGTCAGGTCAGTTGACCGAGACTCCCACCGATGAAGTCGAGATTTTTCTCGACCCATTGGACGGGCTGTCGCCTTTAGCGGCGAATTCCCCTCTCCCGGTTCCCCGGGAGGAGTTGAGGATCCCGTGGGCTCGCCTGTGCCTCCGGTTCCGGAGCCCTCGGATGGACCTTCCGAGCCGAAGGGAGTGCCGGTTCCGGCCGACACCTCCCCGCACCGACCCCGGAAATTCCGGGACTCTCTGTCTCGGTCTCGGACCTCTTCGCGGTCCAGCCGTTCCCACCGTCATAGGCGGTCTCGGTCTCGGCACCGCGGTAAGCGGCGTCGCCGCTCGTCCTCGTCCTCCTCCTCGGATGAGGGGAGGCTTCGGCGTAAATTACGTCGACGGTACGAGGACCTTATGTTGCAACAGCTCCTCCTGGCCGGGAATAAGCCGACTCGGCGCCTTCCCCGGCCATTAAGTAACTGTCACCAGAGCAGCCGACACAACCCTCGACTTGTCCGAGGGCCTATACCAGGCAGTTGTTCGGCCAAAACCAACTGCTCCACCGATTCGGTGGAACCTCCCTCCACAGCCACCAATTGGGGCTCCGACCAAGGATTCTCGGTCGGCTAAGGGTTTACCCATCGGCTGTCAGTTACCCTCACTCCCGACCGACCTCGGCGGGTGAAGGGTGGCTCAGGCCAGAGGCAGCTCTTGAGGACTCTTCCGAGTCGAAGATGATTCCTCCTTCTTCTCAAGCGACTGGACTTGGAGTCTTCAGGAAGGTCAGTCAATGGGCGATAGCCGTCGTCCTTCCTAGGACTGCTTGGCTCATCTCGGGTCTACGGGATGGGCTCGAACCCGTTCCAAGCAGGCCAGGTATCCCCTCACGGAGATTCTGGACCGAGGATTCTCCGGCGGAGGCCTTTCCGGTGGCGAGGCCATAGTGGGTCCGGCACTGGAACTTTGGCAGCGCCTGCTTCCTGCCCTCGCCCCGGCCAGGATGGCAGGAAGTATCACGGTCCCTACCGGTTCCTTGTCGGTTTTGAACACCCCTCTGCTGAGGGTTGGTTACCGACAGCGTTTTCGGTAGCGCCCGGCAGCGCCAGGATGTGGACAAACCTCCTGACAAGGGTCAAGAAATTGGACTATGTCGGGCGAAAAGTCTCGCTGCGTCCTCTCGGCCTTCGTCAAGCCAGTTCGGCCGTCCTCATGGCACATTTTCTCATGCCTGTTGGGCTCCTGGATAGGTCATCCTCTCATCTTCCCGCCGATCTGCAGACTATGGTTAAGCAGGTGCGGGACCAGGGCAGGAGCAGTGGCCAAACAGCAGCTCAGACTGCTTTGGATATAGGGGACTCATGTGCCAGATCGGTGGCGGCCGCGTGGCTATCGTCGGCGGGCTTGGCTGAGGATATCCACCTTTACTCGGATACCCAGCACAAGTTGGCGGATGTTCCCTTTTGGGACTGACCTCTTGACCCTGGGGTGGAAGGTCACCTGCAGAGGATCGAGAAGTCCAATGCCACCTTGGACTCGGTCTCTTCCGCTCAGAAGGACAAAGGCATAAACCACAGCCTAAGCCCTTTAGTCCTTCTGTGCCCCGGCTTGACCCAGCACGACGTCAGGGCCAGCAGGCTCGGCCTTGGCATCCCAAACCCAAGCCGCCGGCTTCCTCTAACAGGAGCAGGGAGGAAAAGGCCCAGGAGGTCCCTCGGCTGGTCCCTCCTCAAGCCTGCCCAGTAGCGGGCTGAGGGGTGTCGCCCCATCCCGTCACCTTACCCCTGGGTCCCCGTGGGGCGGCTCCAGCCACTTCCGTTCCGCCTGGTCGCTGTTACCACGGACAGGTGGGTCTTGAAGGTGGTGGGAAGGGCCTGCCTCTGGAATTGAGCAGGCACCACCCTTCAGAGCCGTCGCCCTCGGGAGCTTGAGATCCCCAGCCTCACTGGCGGCTCGTCGAGCCGACGCCGCTCTCCTCCTCCAGAAGGAGGTGGTAAGAGGTGGTGGACCCTCCTTCAGACCCAGGGTTTGTGTCCAGGTACTTCCTGGTTCCAAAAGCGGACGGGGCTGGCGCCCCATTCTCGACCTACGACCTAAACAAGTTCCTAAGGTCTCGAACCTTCAGGATGGTCACTCTGGCTCAGATAATACCATCCTTGGAGCAGGTGTGGTTCTGCTCTCTGGACTTGTGGGACGCGTTTTTCCGTCCCTATCCGTCCGTCTCACAGAGATTCCTTAAGCTTCCAGCGGAGGATCCCTCTTCGAGTTCAAGCCATGCCCTTGGCTTGTCTCCAGCTCCCAGGGTCTTCACCAAATGCATGGCAGTGGTGACAGCATTCCTCTTGGCGCCGAGGGGTCGGTGTACCTTACCTGGACGACTGGCTGATAGCAGCTCCCTCAGGGAGGCGGAGTGGTCAGAGATCTGGCCTCAGGTCTGCTCTCAACTGGGCCTCCTTATCAAGCGAGGCCAAGTAGAACTTCGAGCGAAGCAGGTGATTCTATTCATCGGGCGCAGCTCGACTCTCTTCAGCCAGGCGCGGCTCCCGCGGACAGGGCGAGGTTCTTTCCTCCTTTGCCTGATCATTTCTGGTTGGGCAATGCTCGCTGCCGGGACTTCCTCGCCTCCTGGGTCTCATGGCGGCCTGCACAGCGTGGTCCGTTGGGCCGCTGGAACATCGTCCCCTTCAGTGGGGACTGGCCAGCCAGTGGTCTGCACTGCGATCCCTTGGACCAGCTGTGTCCGGTGACATAGGGGTTGTGGGCAGCTCTCCAGTGGTGGACGTTCCAGTTCATTTGCAGGAGGGCATCCGTTCGTCCGCCCGAGCCGGCGGTCTCTCTATCGACCGATGCCTCTCTGATGGGTTGGGGTGCCCATCTGGGGAACACGGGCTCATGGCCTCTGGTCCCGGGGAGTCGATGCCACATTAACCTGCTGGAGCTCGGCGGTCCGCCTAGCTCTCACCGCCTTTGCTCCGTTCCTCCGGGGTCAAGTGGTCCGGTCAGGCGGACAATACCACGACCATGTACTATCTGAACCGCCAGGGCGGGGCCGCGCTCCATGCTTCTATGCAAGGAAGCTCTCCGCATTTGGTCACGTGCGCAGCTTGGGGCGGATCTCCTAGCCATTCACGTGGCAGGGCCTCCAACACCCTGGCCGATGCCCTGAGCGGATAGGGGCTGCATCCCCAGTGGTCTCTCCTGCGGAGGTAGTACAGCATCTGTTCTCCCTTTGGGGCACACCTCAGGTGGACCTGTTTGCCTCCATGGAGAGCAGAGCTGAGTCTGTTCCATGCCCGCCCCCCTCAGCAGGGCTCGCTGCAGGGGGATGCCTTCTCGAGGCAATGGACCCCGGGCCTCTTTTACGCCTTTCCCCCATTTCCCTTGATCCACAAGGTGCTTCTCAAGGCGAGGAGGGACAAGGCGCAGGTGATTCTGATAGCCCCAGAGTGGCCTCGCCAGTTCTGGTACCCAGATCTCCTCAGTCTCAGCTCCAGGACTCCGCGGCAGCTTCCAGCTCGCCCGGACCTGCTCTCAGTCAATCAGGGGAAGGTGTTCCATCCGGACCTTCAATCCCTGCACCTGACGGCCTGGTTCCTGAGCGGCTAGAGTTCCAGGCCTTGGGTCTTTCGGCGAGGTCCTCAATGTAGTTGAGGTGTCCCGTAAGTCGACCAGAAAATGCTATGCCTTCAAATGGAAAAGGTTTTCCATTTGGTGTCAGGAGCAAGGGCTTGGACCCTTCCTCCTGTTCCTTGGCAAGCATCTTGGACTATTTATGGTCCCTTTCTAGTCAAGGGCTTAGGTCGACGACCCTAAGGGTGCACCTGGCAGCCATCTCTGCTTACCGGGCGCGGGCCGGGAAGCAGTCGGTGGCGCAGGAGAAGGTGGTCTGGCGCTTTTTCAAAGGCCTTGATCACATTTTCCCTCCAGTGCGGGAACCCCCACCTCCGTGGGATCTACTGCTGGTACTGGCAAAGCTCATGGGCAAGCCATTCGAACCTATGCACAGGTGTGTCTCTCTCACCTGTCGTGGAGGGCCGCCTTCTTGGTGGCTATCACGTCAGCCAGAAGGATGGGAAGCTCCAGGCGCTTTCCATCGAGTCTCCTTACCTGGTCTTCCACAGGGACAAGGTTGTCCTGCTGCACCCCCGAAATTCCTTCCGAAGGTGGTGTCGGAGTTCACCTTAACCAGGTGTTGACTCTGCGGTGTTCTACCCCAATCACACCTCGGAGGCCGAGATGGGCTCCATACTCTGGACCCTAGAGGCGCTCGCTTATTATAAGGGGTGGCCAGCGGCTGAAGGTCGGGAGGAGGTTGGCCAGCTGTTTTGTCACCTCGCTGAGCCATCTGGCAGACCTGCAGCCAAGCGGACGATAAGCAGGTGGTAACCTCCTGCATAGATCTCTGCTATAAGTTGGCGGGCATGGAGCCTCCCAGAGGATAAGAGCTCATTCTACCCACCATACTGCTGCAACGGTGGCTGCTTCCAGGGGCGTCCCTATCCAGGAAATCTGCAGGGCTGCTACCTGGAAGTCAGCAAACACCTTCATTACCCACTACCACATCGACCTTGAGTCACGCGGGATGCTGGTTTTGGGGCCTCGGTTCTCCAGTCTCTTTCCCAAGTAAGTATGTGGGTGTGCGTTGCCTCCCTCCTCCCGGAGAACTGCTAGGAGTCTGCCAATGAGTGTGGATGAACAACATATCCATGTCCTAGAATACAGGTTACTCACCTGTAACAGGAGTTCTAGGAATGGTATATATTGTTCATCCTACTGACCCACCCGACTGGCTTCGGACGACAACCTGAGCTTCCAGCGGGCCAGATCTGGCGCCATGGGGCGGAGCTGAGAGTTATACCACCCGGTGGGTGGGAGGAGCAAGCTTGAAGACCTTCCGGCAAGATTTAAAGCGGCAAGGATACTGCCAATGAGTGTGGATGAACAACATATACCATTCCTAGAACTCCTGTTACAGGTGAGGTAACCTGTATTTACTCACCTGTAACAGGGGTTCTAGGAATGGTATATGTTCATCCACAAGACCCTCCCTAGCCTCCCAGGCTTCGACGCACAACCTGGCTTCCAGCAGGCTAGATCTGGCGTCATGGAGCAGAGCTGATAGTTTTTACCACCCAAGTGGGTGGGAGGAGCCAGCTTGAAGACCTTCTGGCAAGATTTAAAGCAGCAAGGAACCTGCCACAGTGTGGATGAACATATACCATTCCTAGAACTCCTGTTACAGGTGAGTAACCTGCTGTTCTGACCTCAGCAGTGTACTTTCTCCTAACTTTTTGACCCCCCTACCCCACTACTTGTCCTTCTTCCTCAAATGTGTCCCCCTCCCCCACTACTCCCTTGCCTTTCCAGTTTTGAGTAATATCACTTAGACAGGCTAAGACTTGCATCTCTAGTGTCTTAAGAGCTGCCATAACAGTGACACCCTGGATTTAAAATTCCTCCAACTTACTCTTGATTCTGTCCTTGTCCCCCTTACTAAAATCCTTCACCGGTCCCTCTGTTTGGGTGAGTTCCCCACCCCTTGGAAAAGGGCTGCAAACATACCTCCTCTAACTACCAGCCCATCTTCATTCTGCCCCTCTTCAGTGCCCTTAAAAAAAAAAAAAAAAAAAAAAGTAGCTGACCTGCTCACCAAACACGTATCAAACTATAACCTCCTGTGTCCTGCGCAGCATGGGTTTCTTGGGGGCCACAGCCTGCTTGAATACACCTCCTGCATCCACAAAGCCCTGGATCAGGGTCACTTAGTTGGGGCAGTCTACATCGACCTAACTAAGGCATTTGATACTGCCCATGCCCTTCTCAAATCCCTGACTGCCATGTGGCTGACTCCCGATACTTCGACTTGCTTTGAGAGCTATTGTAACTAACAGGTTACAGCAGGTCAAAATTGACTCCACTCTCTCCACTTTCCTCCCAGTTAGCTCTGGAGTCCCTCAAGCCTCTGTCCTGGATGCCCTCCTATTTAGCCTTTTCCTAAACTCCCTGCATAGTGCTTGTTCTGGTCGGCTACTACTTTGTGCCAACAATTGTCATTTTCTGGAACAACCCTCAGCCTCTACCCCTGCAGGATGCCCTCTAAAAGTCCTTCGCCGAAGCAGTTGTGGTTCACAGAGCACAGGCTAGTATTAAACTACAAAAAACTAGGACAATGATTTTCACCCACTGCCAGAATCCCTATGATTCTCCACTGCTTTTCCACACCTCCCAAAGCTCCCTGCTTGAGCAGGTTTCCGCCTTCAAATACCTGGGCATCACCCTAGATTCCTCCCTTACCTATCATGCACATATCCACCTTTGTAAAACCATCACCAGAATTTGCTTCCTCTATCTGCTCGAGCACTATCTGTCCACGGATGCACTTCACCTCGCTGTGTCATCCTCTGTACTCTCCATGCTGGACTACAGAATCCTGTTCTACAGCTCTGCAGATCACACTGCTCTGTCGCATAAAGACAGCTTTAAATAAAGCCTGTCTGGTAACGGGTTGTGATAGAATGACCCACACATGTAACCTCTAAAGTCACTCAAACTGGCTAAACTTTGAATGTCTAAATCTCTCTTACCTCCTAGTCAAACAAATTAAATGGAAACTCACCCCCCGCCGGCTAGCCTGAATGGTCTCATCCAACCTTCCCTCCCCAGTGTTTCCAGAAGTACCTCTAAGGCGCCCTTTCTGGTCCCCGTTGCAGGACAGCTATGGACCAGAGCCTTATCACAGGGCCCCTGGCTGTCTAAATGGCCTACCTGTAGCTCTTTCTGCTGACACTAAAATAGACCCTTTCAAAACCTCACTCAAGGAATTCCTTACTAAGACCTCTACGTGTGACTGTCCCTAGTATTACACTAAATTAGCCACTGCCATCTCCTCCCCCACATTCTAATACAAAGTATGTTGTGCTCTTTTACTAGGATTATTGTAATTATGCACTCTGTTTTGTCTAACTGTTCTGCTTTGTAGTAATTACTATGGCTGAACCCTTGCCTTATTTACTGTATATACCTGTTCTGCATCTGATGCTGGGCTGCCTGTGCCCTCTAAGGAAATTTACTCAGTTTCGCCACCTTCCTTCTAAAGTAACTTATTTTTGTTTTGAATCATCTGTCATTATTCTGTTAACTGACTAGGAGCCTTTGCAAAAGTGACTCAAAAGGTGTAATTCGGATTTCTCAAATATAGAAACAAAGTTGGCCAATAGAGAAGCCTATTGGATTTATCAGTTGGGGGGCCTTAGAATAGCCTGGTCTAAATGACTAAATAGAATTGGCAAGATTGCTATATTGAATATTTGCTATGGAAAATAGTGGGTAAAATAAGTTAACTAAGGGACCCCCCAATATAACCTGTCTGCTTTATATTGATCTACCCACATTTAACAGCTACAAAACTGCTTTTTTATGACCCTCCAATAGTATGAACATAGCAATTAATACAAGTGCAATAATTGTAGATTCCTCATATCAGTGTGTGAATAAGTTCTTTGGATATATGTATAAAATGGTACTCTATAATAGTTCAGTTGCAGTAACTAAATGTAGGAATTTGTAAGTTTTTTAAGATGTGGAATCAACAGAATACATTATGCATACTGGTCACTATGTGGTACCCTAAAGGTGTCCAAAAGGGGTGTGAAACATTGGGAATTTGTGGGAGCCTCCCTGGGCTACACCTTCTATATCTAGATGTTGTCTTGCGATTAAAAAAAATTGTAACTTTTTGAAGACTGGCATGTTTGCAGTCTGTGGAAAACAGTGAGTGCTGGATCACTTAAGTACTGTGACCTGTGAGAAAGGCATACTTGTATATCCCTATGTGGCTTGTCGGTGCACAGTCGCAGACTGCAGCACAAGTCTCAAACTAGGACTGGATAGTAATCCACAGCACAAGCACACTGCAGTCAACGCGAAAGCGGATCCAGAACCATGGTATGTTTTGACAGGCACAGTGCAGACCCACTGCCAAGCTTGCAGCAGCTGCAGGACACTGCACTTGCTGTCTCGTGGCAGAAAGCATAGCCTTGGTACAATAGGCCAGGCTTTACTTTTCTCTCTTCTCTCTTCTCCCCCACCTCCTTCAACTTTAGACCGGTCTATCTGCCACTACCTCTGACACAGTGACCTTGTCCCTCAAGTTGGTCACTGCAGTTTTTTCGATTGTTAAATTCTCTGAAGTGCTGTCTGCTGTTCTGTTTGTCTCCTGATGGATGCCAGCCTAAGTGGCTGGGGAGTGTTGCTAGGCATTGCTCAAGGGACATGGTAGTCTAGTGAAATGCTCAGTGTTCTCCAAGAGCAGAGTTTGGGGTGCTGCTCTCATTCGGGGCAGAGGTGCAAACTGTGGAACCAGCATGGCCTTGTACAAGCAAAGTGGTGACTGAATGTAAGGTGCCTAGATGGCAAAAGAGCACAGCAATGATGGCAGAGGTGTACAAGTTGCTTTGGGTGGAGATGAACATTCTCTGTGGCAGTACACATGGTTAGAGATGCCATCAGTGATCCAGCCAACTAGAGCAGAATCTCCAACCAGTGAAGTAGGAACTTAAGCAGGAAGTTGTCAGATTTGCAGATTTTGACTTTCTGGCTGGGTATTTCAGCACAGCCTGTCACTGGGATAGATTTTCTGTCGTGGCCAGAAGTCTTTGTTCTGTGATACCAGAGGCTTAAAGCTGCAAATGGAACTTGAAACATTGATTGTCCTCTAATGGCTTTAAGAGCAGATGCATCTAGCACTGTAATCCAATCTTGCTTTTAATCAGACCTGTGTCATAGGCCAACTCTGTATCTGTAGCTTCTGAAGTGGACTCCTGTCCTGTTGCCTAAGTGCAGAAGATTTATAAGGGCAGGATACTTGGCAGGTGTTAATCTACACTTTAGTGCAATCCAGGAAAGGCTTGCTAAATGAGACCCATTTATTAAAAAAAAAAAAAAAAAATTTGTGGGTTGCATTCTGCTCTGGGTGTGCCCTTCTGGAGATTGTACCCTTTGCCACCTTGTCTTGGAATTCCTGCTGGAAGGTCTAGACAGTTTGACTCGGGTGCCTGTGAGCTTCTCAGCGGTGTGGTTGCACTCCTTGGGATCGCTACTAGAATTAAGCTGGTCACAGGCCACACCCCAAAATGAGACTCCCAGATACCTTTGATTCCCCAATACCATCTTCAGGTTAATCTGGCTCAGTCTGGCTAAATTGCAGTTGGTTTGCATCTTTCTCATCTTTGTTCCCTTGAGGATGAAAATGGGCAGTATTTAGCCGTCCTTTCCCAGTTGAAACAAACTAAACGGAATGACAAGATTTTAGCTGGTGCCAGCAGGGTAGTCTTGTGGTGGGTCTGATTCAGTTATTTTCACCTTTGTACTGATAGTTGTGCAGAGTTATTTTTCTCAGTGAAGGGAGGTGATGCTAAACCCATGGACTTTAGTGCATCACACAGGTTCACACAAGGGTCCTAATTTGCTAATCTATCTCGCTGTACTCCTTGCAGCCAGTATGTCACCAAAGCATTACAGACCACTGCAAGGAGCAGAAGCAATGCATACCACTTGCTGATTGACTGAAAATCCTGTCCCTGTGCCCCAATGTTACAGTGGGACCCCTGGAAAACTTCTCAGCTTTGATCACAGTAGGAACTAGTTTGCTATGCATACCATCCCTAAAAATAACATTTCTGTTGGAGCCCTTGGTTTAGCTAAAGTACATTAAGCCATTCTGATTATAGATGGGCTTTGTTGCTGTGATCAGGGATGACTGGGTCTGTTGTGGACAAATGACTCTGTGGAGATATTATTCCATCTCACCCCTCTGGGGTACAAATTTTACAGTACTGTGGTGGTTATGCTGGGCATGCCTCTATCCCTGGAGGATGCCTGTCAGCCAACTAAAATGGGCCTCCATCTGCACATTGTATTACCACCTAGATAATCTCAGTACTGCCAGTTCTGTGTTTGGCAGAGTTCGGTGCTTCGTTGTACCATGTGGCTATCTAGTTAGGACTGCTTATTGGGGCCTGTACCAATTTCCTCAACAGTTGTGTAGCCACCATCCATAGGCTGTCTGGACCTCCCAGTTTTCAGTGCTGCATTTTTTTTTCCCCTATTTGGAGGTGGGATGGGTAAGTATTTTTAACAATGTAAAGCATGGTTGAAGTAAAACTTATTTGCAGATCACGGGCATAGGCAGTAGAACTCTGAA
Organism: Neoceratodus forsteri; assembly: GCA_016271365.2. Classification (NCBI taxonomy): domain Eukaryota; kingdom Metazoa; phylum Chordata; order Ceratodontiformes; family Ceratodontidae; genus Neoceratodus; species Neoceratodus forsteri. Next base: position 431,081,486 of record CM028138.1, read on the forward strand.
TACAATAATTTAAAAAAGAGCATGGTTGACGGGAGGTTTGACATTTGTATGCCACCCTTGGCTCTGAGAAGTGCTTTTCTTAACTGAAGAGTCAATCTTCTCCAAATTTCATGAAACATAGGCATATGGTTCAAATAATATTTGCATTTCCCTACTTCCAACTTTCTTTCTTTGCATATAGTGTAAGGGGGTTACTGTATGTTGGCTAACGTTTACTGTCTTGCATTTCTAAGCTGTTTTTGTACATGGGCAGAAGGGTTGTGGCATAAGAAATGCACACTGTTGTAACCTATTCCAAGTAGCAAGGGAGGATGGCTGCTAATCAATGGAGCCTATATAACTGGAATTGTCAAAAGAATTGCACCTTGGGTCTCCTGAGGGTACCAGTGACCATGCATGGCTTGGACCTTAGATGAGCTCCAGAACCATACAGTATCTGTCAGGTGTCAGAATGGTTGAAAGGCCACAGGATGCCTTATCCAAGACTGGCCATCTTCAGCCAGTAAAGGAGGGCCAGCTGTAATTTCTGCACAACCAGCACTGCGCAGGACAAAGGGAATTGCATCTGAGACTAATAGACTGAACGTGGAGTACCTGGACTGTGGAACCACAGCAGTGGTGGCCAAGCGACCAAGATGCCAGAGTATTCCACTTAATGGACTTGCAAGAGGGGAGTGACTGACCTTCAAAACTAAATATTCTGGGAGCTCCTGGCACATGTGCCAGTACAGAAGTGTAGTGTGGCTGTGGATGAATTTATGCTGATACAAAGTTGAAAAAGAAAGATGTAGGCAATTTTATTGATCGGTTGGGGGTGCAGTATAAAATATAGCTGCAGCTGGGAAAATGGCTAAGTATTCTGCCCACTGCCAAACTATAAAAGGGCAGTGGCTAGGTGATTCTACTGCAGTTCTTGCTGGAAACTACTTTCACACTTCTGTTAACTGATGCAAGTTGATGGCTTTCTGGTATTTAACTCTGAACTTGCTCCTCATGTAGTTTGTCTAGGGTAACCCACATCGCATTTTGCCTTAATGTTATCGTGAAAATAGGCTGTAATTCTAGCATGGCTAGTCAGCTCATGTACTGACTGGCCAACACATTACAGCTCACAGAAAAACCTCTTCAAGGCTGCTGTTGGGTTTTCACTGTGACCCCACAGCCTTTCAAGGAGATGACACTCATCAGTCACTGATAAGGCCATTTTAGAAAATAGAATTTTTAGAATGACCTGTTCAGTTCTTGAAGCGGGCCAAATGAGAACTGTGGTGGAAGGGGCTGGCAGTAGATGGTAACTGATTCTCTAGTGTTTGGGGAGTGGGGGTTAAGCTCATCTGACTGGGTGTGTTGGGGTTAAGCTCATCCAGTCTATTCTGCCCTGCTCATTTGTATGGGCCCTAGTGGCCCTTTATTCCCTCCTAATGTCTTAACAATTCCATCTTCTGTTGCACCCATGCTTATGTTTGAATCCACCACCCAATCTGCCCACACTGCTTTGAGCCACCCCTTTGTTTCCATTCCAGGGAGCTGCATTCTACACTGCTGTGATGGCCTTCTGTGCTGTATGTGTCTACTTCGGTTTGGGGTATATCTGTAAGGCCACGACATAGACCTTTGTTCACTCATGTTACTGCGTAGATGTTCAGCTTGTGTACTTCTGTGATTAGCAGGCGAGTACTGAGCTGTCATAACAGTAGATGCTCTAAACTGCTTCTTGGGGCCCATAACAGAATGTCCAAAGGAACTGACGGATTTCCTTACTGATGATTCCAATGTTGTGTGAATGCTCCTTTGCTCCACTTTCCCTATGGTATTTCCTGTCCTACATTACCTATAGCTCACATTACATATAGCTCACTAATGTAGGAATTACCATATGTTGGCTAATGTTTACTTTTTCCTGTTTTTTTTTTTTTTCATTTTATGGTGGTTTCATACCTACTTGGTCAGGTTTGACGAGTAGTCTGAGATGCAGCCTGATTCTCTTACTGTTGCGACCTGTCCCAGCCAGTAAGGGGAGGATAGACAATACCAATGGACCATCTGTCAGCCTACACAACCAAAATTATTGCACTTTCAGTCTCCCAAAGGGACAGATCATGCATAGTTTTGGACCCTAGATGAGCTCCACAACCTGACTGTCCTCATTATAAACAGTACAGCCACATTCTAAGTGGCGTAGATACTTGGACAGTAACAGCAGAAAAAGGCCTTGTCGACCCGTCCAGTCTGCCCACCCTACTACACTGGCCTTAGTGGCCATCCATCCTCCCCTTGTTTCCCCACCCTTTTATAAGTAGTCCCATATGCCTGTTCAATCACTGCCTAAAGATGTTCACCAGTCTGGCTTGTACCACCTCCTCCAGCAACCCACCCCACCATTCTCCTGAAAGTGCCTATGGACATCCCTTCTGACCCCCTGCCCAGAAAATCCAAGCGAGTTCCCTCTTGTCCCCATAATTTAAACTAGAGATTCCCTGGCATCACCATTATTTATCCCAGTAATTTATTTTGGTACCATAACCTTGGAAACCCCTCAACCTTAACAGTCGTCTTCCCTCAAACATCTACTGCCCCTTGATAGCTTTACTCTAAATAACAAAAAAACTTCTCCTTGCCAGTCTTCCCCCCCCCCTCCACCTTGACGGCCCTGTAACCCTTGAAATGGTCCCTTCCCCAGTACTGACTAGAATGTACTACAGTTGGGGTGGGGGGAGTGGCTGTTAACGACATTTTATGGCCACTTGTAGACTGAAGGATATTATGCTGGAAACTGCATTGGAGTCTCAGCTGTGTGCTTCTATGTATTCACTGATGCAAGTTGATTGCATTCTGATATTTATCTCAGTGAGTGACTTGACTCCTTGTGGTTTGTCTGGGGTAACCCACTCCACATTATGCCTTACTACTGCGATCATGGAAAAAATCTGCTGTAGTGTGGAGTCTGCTCCTGTGCTGACCAACACACTGCAGCATACAGTCATCTTAAAGGCTGTTAGGTTGTGGTGTCAGTGAAACCCATCAGGGAGAGGACAGACTCTTAAGGCAGAAGCAGGTACCACACAAGGGTATTCTTGGTTGCCATTAAGATTAAGTGGAGGGGATCCATCAAAGCCTGCTATGGTTTCAAACTTCAGTTTGAAATTCTGTCACTGGTAAGACCATTAGAAACAAGAATTCAGAATGGTCTGAGTTTCTGGGGAAAACTGGACCATTGTAGGGGTTGAAGCAGCTGGGATGGAAGGGGTGGTAGTATATGGCAGACAGACCTGATTGTCTGGCAGTGTTTGGGGGGATGAGGTCATAACTGACCTGGAAAAATTGAGGGGGGGGGGGGGTGCATACTGAAGAGCCCTTTGGCCCATTCTTTCTGCCTTACCTATTTGTGAGGGTGTCTGACCCTTAACTCCCCTCTCTTGTGCTGATTCCTTGCCAGTTCCATACCTGTCCCCACACCCATTCCTGTAAAGTACACTTACCATAATCTCTCCTAAATCCCACCAGCTTAGTCACCCTGCTTTGTGTTCACTGTGTGTGAACACTTAATTCTCTCAGATAATTGTATGTCTCATGCATGTCCACTCTTGCCTTGTTTCTTGTGTTTTACATGAGGTCCTCTGAGCCCTGTTCTGCCATCTCAGAATTTTTTGGTTACCCTTCTCTGCGCTGCCTCCACCTTGTCCTTAAGTACATATCCCCTCCTTGCTGTCCACTCTTTAACAGATCTTGGAGTTCGGGTGCAGTTTGACAAATGTGATCAGATCTCAACAAATTCTAGTCTGTCTGTGGTAGGCCCTGCAACTGTGGGGGGGGGGGTGCAATCTGCACCATAAAACTAATATGCTGGGTGGAGTGCAGGGAAGCTCCCCCTCTAACCATCCCTATTCCAGTCAGTGCCAGAGATGCAAAATCTTGTCTGCCATGTTTTCCTTTCCATCAAACTGTACCTGTTCTGAATCTTGGTATTCTGTAGTCGACTCTTCCCCTGGATCTCCACCTAAATATTTTAACCCTCTGGCTTTTTCACTTGGCCAATTCCTTACCCATCATATCTCTACTACCCTTGGTCACTTTCTGACCAAACTTCCATGTGTGACAGTCAAAGGTTTTGCTAAATTCCAGGTACAGTACATCCATTGCCTAACTTTGTCACCCAGTCAGAAGTTAATCTACACAGCCACTCTTGTCTAGTATTCTGGTTTGCCCCACATTTCTGCTCTTGTGCAGACAAAATAAATCTGCTTCTAGGGACGTGGATGTCTTCAATCCACACTTTGTGGTAGGTTCCTTGCTGCTTTAAATCTTGCCGGAAGGTCTTCAAGCTTTCTCTTCCTAACCACCCGGGTGGTAAAACCCTCGGCTCTGCCCCATGACGCCAGATCTTCCTTACTGCTTGGAAGCTCAGGTTCCCTCCTTAGCACTCTGCATTTTTAGGCCTGGATACTAATACTTCGGGATTTCCAAAAATAATTTTAAAGTTTACTAGACTTTAATCTTTATCTTCCCTCACAGCTGCAATGGACAGATCCACTCCTGGCTTCCGTTGGTGCCCTTGTGGGCAGAAAATGTCCTGGACCGATCTGAACTCCACATGCATTTACTACCTGGGTCTTGCTCACAATCCGCAGGCCTGCAATTTTGCAAGTCTTTCACAGCTTTGGTTTTGGAGGACTGTGCTGCCTGACTACAACTTGGGTACCCACCGGGGAGGTCGAAAGAGGCCTGTTGGGCAGTTTCCACGGCTGCGGGCTCAGCAGAGCAGCTGGAGTAGTTGATCACCCTCGGAGGAGGTGGCTTGGGCTGCTTCATCTTCCGCCTTGGCATTTATCCCGCTCTCCTTGGGCTCCTCCTACACTGCTTCTTTCAAGGAGCTTTGCCAGTCCCTCTCCACCAAGGGAGAAGGGCCATCAGGACATACCAGTAGTTAGAGAAAAGAACCGAAAGGCAAGTCCCACAGTCTGCATTCATGGGAGCAGGAGCAATCCCCTTCACCGGACTGTTGGCTGTCTACTTCGGTCGAGGTTGCGGCTAAAGCCACTGGCTTCACGTTGTCCCTGTCGGGTCAGCCGGCCGAGACACCTGTCAGTGCAGTCTATTTTTCTCTTGACCCGTTGGACAGGTTGTCGACTGGAGAAGTAGACTACCCTTCACCAGTTCCCCTAGTGGTAACAGGACTTGCCCGTGCCTCCTGTGCTGAAGTCCCCGGTCAAGGACCCTGAACCGAGGGATGAGCTGGTTTCCCCAACCCCCTCTCTGACCCACCCTCAGCAACCCCAAAGGTCTCTGTTCTCTTCCATGTCGGGTAGATCCTGCCAACATCGGCTCTGTCTCGGCACCATGGAAAGCGGCATCGCCGCTCATCCTATTCAGAGGGATGAGCTCCGGCATGGGATTCGCGGCATGCGGGGACATGATGTGGCAACAACTTTGTTGGCCAGTAACAAGCAGACTCATCTCCTTCTCCAGCCATTAAGTGGCTGTCACCAGAGTGGCCGAAGCAACCACTCGTAGTAGTCGGAGCCGGCACTAGTTGTCTGGCCGAAACAGTCTGCTCTGCCCATTGTGGTGGAACCACTGCCTCCTCAACCGAAGACTGGGGCCCCGACCAAGGATTCTCGGTCGAGTCAGGGCTTGCCCCACAGGTCAGTCACACTCTCTCCTGATTGGCTTCGGCAGGTGGAGGGTGGCTCAGGTGCTCAGCAGCTGTTTAGACTCCTGAGTCTGACGACTCCTTCCTGTACTCCAGGCCAATTGATCTGGAATCTGCAGGAGGTCAGTCGGTGGACAAGAACACATCCTCGTTCTTGGGAATACTTGGGCTCACCTGAGTCCACTGGGATGCAGCTCAAACCTGTAGAGAAACAGGCCGGGCATCCCCTCACGGAGATGCGGGACCAAGAAGATTTCCCCAATGGAGGCCTTCCCTGTGGCTGAAGCCATTGTTGGCCCAGCAATGGAGTTGTGGCAGTGGCCTGCATCTTGTCCCATGCCTTTGGCCAGGATGGGTCGCAAGTGCACGGTCCCCACCAGTTCACTCTCCATCTCAGAGCACCCCTGCAGAGGGGCTGGTGAGTTTTCTGACGTTCCAGGAATGCTAGGGACGTGGACAAACCGCCCAATAAAGAATCCAAAATGCTGGATTACTCGGGGCGGAAGGTTTATGCTGCTTCCTCCCTAGGCCTTTGACAGGCTAGCTCAGCTGTACTGATGGCACATTTTTCACACGCCCTTATGGGCTACCTGGATGAGGTGATTCCTCATCTTCCAGCTGACCTTCAGACAATGGTCAAGCAGGTGCGGGATCAGGGAAGGGCAGTGGCTAAACAGCAGCTCCAAACTTCTTTGGACATCTGTGACTCTTGTACCCAGTCAGTAGCAGCTGCAGTAGCCATGCACCGCAGAGCTTGGCTGCAGATTCAAGAAGTGTGGTGGCAGAAAAGGACCGAAATAGGCCCACCAAGTCTGCCCATTTGCTCAACTATGTGCTGGGACCTGTGCCTCCCCCAACACTTCCATGTTTGTCCCATGTCTTTCGAATCCCTCCACTGTTTCCTCAACAACTGCCTCTGGGAGTTCCACTTTTCTACTAGTCTGTGCAATAGTATTTTCTAATGTTGCCCCTGAACTGTCTCTCTTCTTCTCTCCCCCCCCTTTTGCAGGCCATGCCCTCTCATCCTCTGATTTCCCTTAATCTTGAAGATGCTCTCTTCTCTTCCCCGGCACCCTGTTTATACCTTTAAGGTACTTGAAAGTCTTTATCATGTCCCCCTCCCTCCTCTGCTCCGGGAGTACATGTTCAGATCTCTCAACCTATCTTTATAGGATGGGTGGCTTAACCCTGTTAACATTTTTGTCGCTCTTCTCTGAACCCTCTCTGTCCTCCCCACATCCTTCCTGAGGTATGGCCTCCAGAACTGGACTCCATACTCCAAGTGCAGTCTAACTAGATGGGTGTACAAGGGTACTATGACCTCCCTATTCCTACTGGTGATCACCTTTCCGATGCATCCCAGCATTCCACTCCCCCTGGCCACTGCCCTCCTGCACTGCCCTTCCACCTTCAGGTCACCAGATATGATGCCTAGGTCCCTTCCTTGTTCAGTCTCCTACAGATCTCTGCCCCATATGGTACCCTGCCTTCTGATTTCTGTAGCCTAGATGCATGATTTTAAATTTTTCTGTATTGAATGCATGCTGCCACCTCTTTGACCAAGCCTCAAGTCTCTCTGCATTTGTTCAACCCCTTCCTCCATGTCCACCCTATTGTAGATTTTGATATCATCCGCAAACATACTCGCACCCCCCCCAAGGCCCTCCACGATGTCCCCTACAAAAATATTGAATAGTAGGGGCCCCAGTACTGATCCCTGAGGGACCCTGCTCATGACCTTTCCCTCCCCAGAAGCCACCCCATTTATTACGACCCTCTGCCACCTCTTCCCCAGCCAGTTTCCCATCCATTTGACTACCCTCTGCCCCTGCCCCAGTCCTGCCATTTTACACAGCAGCCTTCCTTGGACTGAGTCAAACGCCTTTCTGAAATCCAAATAAGCTACATCTACCGCTCTCCCCTGATCTAGTTGCTTGGTGACCCCGTCAAAAACTCAAATTTTTTTTTTTTGATTAAACAGGATCTGCCCCTAGTAAAACCATGTTGTCTTGGATTAATCAGGTAGCTGGTGATCCTGCCTTTTATTAGCTTCTCCATGAGCTTGCCTACCACCGATGTCAAGCTCACAGGCCTGTAACTTCCCACTTCCTCCCTCCCTTATGCAGGGGGACCACATTTACCTGCCTCCAGTCCTCAGGCACCACCCCCGTTTCCAGGGACTGATTGAAGAGTGCAGTCAAAGGTACCTCCAGTACCTCCTTTAGCTCCTTTAACAGCCTCAGGTGCACCACATCTGGCCCCATTGCCCTGTCCACCTTCACGCAGCCCAGTTCTTCCAGTATTTTCTCCATGAGAAACTGCCTCTCCTCCACTTCCCCCTCCCCAGCCACTTCATTTCCTGCTCTGCTGCTGCCTTCTTCCTCCACCTTCTCCTCCCTCTAGAACACAGAGCAAAAATAGGTGTTTAGTAGGTCCGCCTTTTCTCTGTCCCCTTGTAGCACCTCCCCCTCTTGTTCTTAACTGGAGAATCCTCTGCCTAGTCTTTCTCTCAATTTACGTATCGAAAGAAAGTCTTATCCCCATTTTTGACCCCTTTCACTATTCGCTCCTGTCTGTGACTTTGCCCTCCTTACCTCTACCCCAGCTTCTCTCTGGCTCGCCTGGTATTTTACCCAGTTCGCTTCCATCTGGGTTGTCTTGAACCTCCTAAAGGCTTCCCTTTTTGTCCTTACCTTTTTTGCTACTTCCCTAGTATACGACAGGTTTCCTCCTTATTTTTACTTTCTATTTTGGCACAGATGTCAGTGGCCCCTACAATAGCTTCCTTTATCCTCCCCCACTTTGCCTCCACCTCCAAGTCCCCCACCCCCTGCAACGCCCTAGCCACTATTTCCCCATTTTCCTGAAGTCCAGAACCTTTAACCTAGATCAGTGAACCTCTGCAGTATTTCTCATTTTAAACCTGACCATGTTGTGGTCACTGGTACCAAGATGTTCCCCCACAGATACCTCTTCCACCCTTTCCCCACTTGTCAGGACTAGATCAAAAGTAGCTCCTGCCCTGGTTGGCTCCCTGACCAGTTGATTTTAGGAGGGCCAGTTGCAGGGAGTCCAATATTTCCCTGCTGCTGGTTGAAGCGTCCAAAAGGGTGTTCCAGTCTGTCCGGTAGGTTTAGGTGCCCCATCGGCACCACCTCCCCCTTGCTGCCATTCTCATGAACTAAATGGCCATACTTCTGTCAGCAGATTCGTGCTGCGACGGGTCTATACATCATCCCATACTCACCGACTCCCCCTTCTCCACCGTCGGTGAGACCCAGTCCTGCCTCTCCCCACTTACCCTGCAATTCTGATGCCCTGATACATTCCTTTACATAGAGTGCAACTCCTCCCTCCCTGTCCTTCCTGAACAATTTGTACCCTGGTATCCATTTCCCATCCCTGCTCCTGATGGCAACACGTTTGTTAACCCCACTGTCAAGGCCCTTATCTGCCATTTTTGCTGTTAGATCTGGAATCTTTCTTCCCAGACTTCAGGTGTTTGCACACATGACCCTCCGCCCCTCTCTCCTCCTTTCCTATGTTTTCCCCTTACCCTTTTGCTGTGTGTCTTATTTTATCTGCCCCCCCCCCCCACCTCAACAGTCGGGCTTTTCCCTTCCCTCCCCCCGTTTAGTTTAAATGGCAGCATCTGTCAACATAATCCAGTTTGCATTTGAGCACTGCTTCCCTTCCCCATTTAGGTGCAGCCTATCCGGGGCATATAGGCTCGTGTCGCTCCATGTTGACCCCTAATCACCTATCACACTATACCCCTTCTGGGCACACCAGCTTACAAGCCAATTATTGAATTCCTCAATATTTTGCCTTGCCTCTGTGCTGGCCCTTGGTACTTGTAGCATTTCTGAGAAGGACAGGGATTTAAAGTCAGGAGTCGCTGTAGAACCTGGCCAGTGCCATAAACATGCCTGCACCTCCATCACACTGCTCCTTGCAAGGTCGTTTGTGCCTAGGTGGAAGATCAGATGAGTTTTTTTTATCCATTTCCCTCCCCCTTTTAAGGGGATCCACTGGATAACTTTGGCAGCAGTCATACCTGGCAGGCACTCCACCCATATTTTCTCCTCTCTCCTCTTCTTCCCCGTGTAACCCTTTTTATAAGAGTCCCTCACTATTAAGCCTCTATCCCCTTTTTTCCTCCTGGGCACCCCTCACTGCTTCCATTCTCCTTTTTTCCAGTTACTTGTCATCTATCCCCTTGCTTTCTCCTCCCCCTGAAACTACCTGAGCCTTCCTCACCTCAACCTCCATTTGTACCCTTCCCTGGTTCTCTGGTTTCTTTGTGCTGCCCTTTCCTTCTGAAGCTTTTTGATTCTTTCTCCAACCTGCTCTTTTCCCTCACCCAAATCCTGGTTTTGTGGCTCTTTCTATTGTGCTGCTCATCCTTGTGCTATACTACATTTGACCCCCCCAAATGATTTCCCCTCTCTTCCTTGTACCTCAAGCTTCATATCTGGGCCATGCTCCGCTTCCCTTCCTGCCAAAGCCCCCTTCCCCAATATCCCCGCTTCCTGCCTGCCTTTTATCCACCCAACTTCCTCCTTTTTTCTTACCTGTTCCTGTGCCTCTCCCTGGTCACCTTTCTGCTGATCCTGGATCCCCACTCCCCCTGCTACCCTCTGACCTCTTCCCATACTACCCCTCTCTGGTCTTCCATGACCCCCCTCCCCACCTGGTTTTATGGGCACTCCTGCATTCTGGGCTCCTCCTCCTACCAGGCTGCCCCTGTTCCCCAGCCCACCGCCATTTCCTCTCCTTGTGCTTGAGGTCCCCCTTTTTTTTTTTTTTTTTGTGTTGGCCACCCCATGCCCCCTCAGTTTCCACTCCACTAGCTGTCTCCGAATTCCTTCCACTTCCTTCCTGCACTTTGCCAGCTGGTGGCATACTGGGCAACCTCCAAATTTCCAAGCCCAGTCTAGTACCATGGCCGCCCCATGCATCCAACCACCCTCCCAAAGATGCCAGCTCTAGCAACTTGAGGTCCCATTCCTATTCTATTTTGCATCATTTTTTCATTCTCCACTTTCAATAACTTTACTAGCAATTTTGCACCTGCAATATGTAGTTCCCTGTCTCCCAGCCTTTACAACCACACATCAAGTTCCCGAATAATCTGTGCTCCAATGCCCTCACTTAATCAGGACTACCTTTTTTTTTTTTTTTTTTTTTTAGCCTTTACCCTTGGGTATAAAGTCCCCACCAGTTGTTTGCACCAAAGCCACCACTGAGCCCTTACCAATGATCAACTCCTTGGCAGCAGCCACCCCCTGTCCCAACTGTTCCAACATGTACACAAGTATACTTGCTTAATCAGAACTGCTCTTTGAATACAAAACCTCTATCAATGATTTAAAATCCACTAAAGTCGGGCCCAGAAACCAAGTCATGCACAACCCAAGTCTGGTACAAAAACCTCTATCAGTGTTCTTTAAAATCCAGTGAAGTCGGGCCACTCCTCCCCTTGGCTCCCCCTCCACTGCCTGTTAGAGGTCAGGGCCAGGGTGGGTGGTGTGGGAAGAAAATTACAACTCTATGGCGTCTGAGCGGCTGGGCCTGTCCTTTTATCCCCAGCTGCAACTTGAAACTTCGCCCTCTCTCCTGATTGGCCACCTCTCCTCTGCTCACCTTGGTCTGCCACCGGGAACTCTCATTCGCCCTGCATCTCCTGCTGCTGATGTAGCACTGGCTTCTCTGTCCCCCGATGCGCTCCTTTCCAGAAGCCCTGGCCTGCCCCAGTCCAAGCCGCGGGAGTCTCCACTGCAACGCCACCCCCAAAGAAAATTACAACTCTATGATCTCCACCTTCATGAGACACCCAGCACAAGCTGGCAGACATTCCCTTCCTGGGCACAGACTGTTCAGGCCAGGGGTGGAAGGCCCTCTCCAGAGGATCAAGAAATCCAATGCCACCTTGGACTCTCACATCTGTCCAGAAGGACAGACTGCCAGCAGCGTAAGTCTTTTCGCCCTTCTGCACGTCCAGCCCCAGCAGCACCAGTAACTGGGCCAGCAGGCTCACACTTGGTGCCCCAAGGCCAAGTCTGCCACTTCCTCCAGTAGGAAGCGTGGAGGGAAGGGTCCAGGAGGCCCCTCTTCCAGTCCTTCCTCCAAGCCTGCCCAGTGATGGGTTGAGGCGTCCCGTAAGGAGTAGACAGAAAATGCTACTCCTTCAAATGGAAGAGATTCTCCCATTTGTCAGGACAAGGGGTTGGATCCCTCTTTGTCCATTGGCTAGTATTTTAGACTACCTGTGGTCCCTTTCTCAGCTAGAGCTTTGGTCAACTACCCTTAAGGTGTACCTGGCAGCCATCTCTGCTTACTAGGTGCGGGCTGGCAAGCAGTCGGTGGTGCAGGAGAAGGTGGTCGGGCACTTTTTTCAAAGGCCTAGACCACATGTCCCCTCCGGCACAAGAACCTCCACCTCCGTGGGATCTACTGCTGGTATTGGCCAAGCTCATGGGCAAGCCATTCGAACTGATGCACAGGTGTGAGATCTCACCTGTCTTGGAAGACCACCTTCTTGGTGGCTATTACGTCAGCCAGAAGGATGGGAGAGCTTCAGGTGCTTTCCATCGAGCTTCCCTACCTGGTCTTCCACAGGGTCATGGTTGTCCTTCGCCTCCAAAGTTCCTTCCGAAGGTGGTGTTAAGTTTCACCTTAACCAGGTGTTGACTCTGCCGGTGTTCTACCCCAATCACACCTCTGAGGTCGAATATAGGCTCCATTCCTTGGATCCTAGAAGGGCGCTCACTTATTATTTTTATTTATAAAGTCTAGGATTACAAATGCCTTTGAGCCATGGCTCTTTTACAAAGGTTCCACGTCAGAGAAATACAAATTATGGGGAACATCAAGACAGGCATTACAACAATGTGGACATTGCAAACTGAGTACAGATTAATACAGTTCAAGGGTAGCATTGTAACAAGGCAGCCAGCAGCATTTGTCAGAAAATAGACAACAGATAAGTGCCAGAGTCGTAGGGAGGTGGAAGAGGGTGGGAGGGAGGAGGAATGTAGGAAGGGTGGCAAGAGGGTGAAAAGTGCAGTATTAGGTATACCAAGATGTGAGGGTAGAATCCAGTGGGGGGGGGGGGCAACTAGAGCAGAAAGGGAAGTGGAGAGACGAGGTTGTTGGGCAGTCACAGGAGCTGTTGGTAGTGATAGTCCCGGAGCCTAGTTTTAAACATACCAATAGTTGGGGCAGAGGAGATGGTTGGGCTGAGGCCATTGAACCAGAGTGGCGCTCGATAAGCAAGAGCGTTGTCCCTGTGAAGTGTGGCAGTGGGGGACTTTCAGTAGCTGTAGCGTAGCTCTCCTAAGGTGCCATTTGTTAATTTGGTGTAACAGAGTTGAGACCCCAGAAGGTGCAAGGCCAAGGTAGATTTTTTTCACCATGGAGCAGGTGAGAAACTTTATGCGGTTTGATAGTTGGAGCCAGCCGGTCTGAGTGTACAGGTCACATGTGTGGGTGAGACGGTGAGCACCAGTGATGAGCCGACATGCTTTATTTAAGGTAGTTGAGAGGCATCTAAGGGTTGGGGTTGTGGCCAAGCCATAAATGATGAGACCATAGTCTATTACAGGGATCACAGAGCTCAGGACTGCAACCTTCAAAGCTTCTGGCATGAGGTGTGGTCTGTTTGTAGAGGAGACAAAGCCGTGTATTAGCAGCTCTAGCTACACTATCTACATGAAGTCCATAGGAGAGATTAGGGTCAAGCTGTATCCCTAAGTATTTGAAGGACCCCACCTGATCTAGTGTTCCCCTGGGTGGTGGAGATAATAAAGTGGTGTAGCTTGTGTGGGTTATGAGAGCTGCAGAATAGCATAGATTTGGTTTTCTTGTCATTGAGGACCAGTTTATGATTAAGAAACCATGTCTCTACAGAATTGAAACCAAGTTGAAGGTTGTGTTGAAGAGTTGTAGGATCTTTGTGAGTGGAGAATACAACAGCATCAAAGGCATATAGTATGATCTGCTCAGAGCAGTGGTAAGGGAGGGAGTTTAAGAAAAGGCTAAAAAGGAGGGTTCCCAGTATGGATCCCTGTGGGACACCCGAGCGAACAGGCAGGGTGTTGGAAAGAGCGTCCGCAATTTTTACTCTCTGACTGGTTTTCTAGGTAGCTTTTAAACCAGAGAGAAGAGTCAGGTGATAGCCTGGCATTCAGTAGTTGGTGTATTAATAATCCATGGTGTACTGTATCGAAGGCCTTGGAGAGGTCGAAAACGGCCCCTGTGAGAAGGCCATTGTCAAGGGATTTGTGCAAAGCTCCAGTGAACTCGGGAACAGCTGTGGTGGTGCTGTGACCTTTCCGGAAGCCGTGTTGTGGACAAGGTATATTGTATTATCCAAGTGGTCGGTAAGTTGATCAGCCACGATGCGCTCAAATGCCTTAGAGTGGGGGCAGTATGGAGATAGGGCGATAATTTGAGTGAATCATCTTGTCCCCACTCTTATGGATGGGTGTCACGGTGGCTGTTTTCCATAGGTCCGGGAATTTTCCACAGCTGAGAGAGGTTTAGGATTTTTGTTAATGGATGAATTACCTCATCGAGGGTGAGCAAAAGAAGCTTAAGGTCCAGGCTGTCGCTACTAGATCAAGATTTGGAGATAGCTGCAGTAATATAGCAGCAAGCTTCATTCAGCCTTACCTTCCTGAAGTGGAAGAGGGGCTGAGGTATTTGGGGAGTAGGCACTGTTTTCGAAAAAGTCGTGGGGTAGAACAGCACTAAGGTCTGAAAAAGCCGTGTTAAAGATGTTTGCAATCACCTTGGGGTCAAGGGTTGAGGATCCATCAACCATTAACATGGCGGAGAGGTTTTGGCTGCTTTCCTGTGATATCCTTGATATTGTCCCAGAAAGCACGACCATTTCCCATGTATTGGTGAGAGCATCTTTGTAATAGGTGGATTTCATTAGCCGTGCTGGCTTTTGTGCAGGCATTTCGTGCTTGTTTGTAATTTTGGATGTCAATTGTTTGCCAGTGGCTCTGGCAGCTGCCAAAGAAGGTGATCCTTAGTTTCAGCTGTGAGAAGAGCCACGGTGACCCATGGGTTAGAGATTTGTTTTGCTGCCTTTAGCGAGGGCAAAGAGGTCATGAGCTTTGTTGAAAATTGAGATGAAGTGATCAAGAGCCAAGTTAACATCTGTTGCTTCATAGATGGGTAGCCAGTCTTGTAGAAGCAGGTGTTTGAGATGTGGAAGTTTTCCACGAGGAAGAACTCTGCTAGCAATTAATTTTGGGAGGGGGCTTAAGGAATTTGTTAGACCATGCACACATGACTGGGGAGTGGTCACTGAGTGAGTCTGGGAGAATGGTCTTACGAGAAATCCTTGTGGGGTGAGTGGTGAGGACCCAATCCAAGAGGGTGCTGGTGCCAGTCTTGTAGTTAATCCTAGTAGGGGAGTTTACCATTTGCGTGAGGTTAGCAGCTGAAATGGAGTCTTTATAGGCACTGGCACTCGATGCTAACCAGTTTATTTTGAAATCCCCTAGTAGAATAAGTTCAGTTTCGGGAGGATGTGAGTTGATAAAGTTTAGGACATCGTTGAATCCATGTTTAGGGTCCCTGGGTGGGATGTATACGGAGACAATAGTCAGAGCTTTATGGTTGGGACCTAGGATGATTTTTATTGGCAGAATCTGGGCTGAGGCAGAAAGTGATGGAGTTGCTACAGGGTGCCAAGACAGGGAGTCTTTGATATAGACTGCGCAACCACCGCCTTTTTTGGATATCCGGTCCAGCCTGTGAACATTGTAGCCCTGTATTGTTACTGCCGAGTCAGGAACTTTGGGTGTCAGCCAAGTTTCCACCACTGCAAGGATGTCAGGGTTGTGTTTGCATATGAAGGCTTGGAGTGCATCCAGCTTTGGTAGTAGGCTGCAAATATTAATGGTTGCAAGGATAAGGGCACCTGGAGTTTGTGTGTGGCCTGAACTTCTAGGGCCAGGATTGGGATGGACGCTGCCTGAGATGAGGAGGAGTTTTAAGGAGCAGAGTCACAGCTCTTTGAGAGAGTTTTGATTGTTGTTTCCTGGAGTAGAAGTTGCAAGGTTCCATGCGGTGTCCCATATGGACTGCAAGGTGGTACAGTGTAGAGAGGTGACCACACTTGTTGAGAGTAGTGGTCGTGTTAAGTAACCAGGAATATCCAAACGGTGCACCAAGCACAAGTCTCAAGTGGAAGTGGAGAGTTCCCTTGGAGTTGCAGTGGAAACCAGAGTAGAGGGTGGCTAGGACCAGGGAGAGAGAAGAGGGGGGCCAGGGCAAGGAGGAGGAGGAGAGGCGAGAGAAAGGCAGAGACCACATGGCTTGCGTACTAGATAAAGAGAGAGAGAGATCACCCTCTAGTGGTGAGGATATAATCTAATGGAAAAGTCAAGAAAAAAACAACTCTAAATTCACTTCTAATATCAACTCAGAACTTAAAATGACTGTAAGGATTAAACAGATCATTAAACCCTAGTGCATAAATTCAACTAGAGACAGAGGGAGATACAGTAGTTAGAGGTGTGTTCAGCAGGAGATAGCATGGGCCACTTGGAAATCGGCTTCCACTGGTACCAAATCCAAAAGTCAGGGCCAGTACCTTGCAGTACAGAGGATTTCTGAAAAACTGTTTAGGCTCCAGAAACCGAGGGGTCTGTGGCCTGGTCAAGGAGCGAATGGCTGAAGTTGGGCGAGAGGTTTGCCAGCTGTTTGTCACCTATGCTGAAGCTGCACCTGGCAGATTAGCCAAGCAGAAGACAGGCAGGTGGATCACCTCCTGCATATATCTTTGGCATGAAGTCTTCCAAAGGATGAGCTCATTCTACCCATCATACCACTGCTTCTAGGGATGTCCCTATCCAGGAAAGCGTGCAGGGCTGCTACCTGGAAGTCTGCGCACACACCCCTTCATTTCCCATTACCACATTGACCTTGAGTCATGCCAGGATGCTGGTTTTGGGACCTCTGTTCTCCAGTCCTTATTCCCTAAGTAGGGGGTGCACGCCTTCCCTCCCTCCTCCCAGAAAACTGCTAGGAGTCTGCCAGTAAGTGTGGATTGAACATATCCACTTCCCTAGAAATACAGGTTACTCACCTGTAACATGAGTTCTAGGAGTGGTATATGTTCATCCACACAACCCTCCCAACCTTCCCAGCTTTGGCGCACAACCTCTGGCTGCCGGGCTAGATCTGGCGTTGTTGGCGGAGCCGAGAGTTTTACCACGTGGGTGGGAGGAGCCAGCTTGAAGACCTTCCGGCAAGATTTAAAGCAGCAAGGAACCTGCCAGTAAGTGTGGATGAACATATATCGCTCCTAGAACTCCTGTTACAGGTGAGTAACCTGTATTTTCCAACCCCTTGGCACCACCCCTGCCCACCATGCTCTATAAAGAGCACATGCTAGTAATGCAGCTAGAACCTGTCTCTTTAGGTACTTGTGGATATAGCTAGTCCAGGCCCACTTGTCCAAATATTTTTTTATGCCTGGTTAGAAGTACTAGGCATGCAGTATGCCTATTTGGGCACTCTTCTGGAATAGAGCAGTAACTGTCAGGGACATATTTTCAGACTTGCATGATCTGTATTGGCATCCTCCCACTTAGCACAGCCAAAGTACTATCGGTGACTGGCTTCCCTTTGTTCCCCTTATGTCATGTTATCCTCCTTTGTTTTTGGACATCTCCATTGTGTATAAAATAACTTATGCAGTAGGTATAGACCAAAAATCCATCAAATAAACATTTGAGCTGCTGTGTACATAACTTCATTTATACACAGTAGCTATGTCATGAGGCATTTATGGACATGGTAGATGTGTCACTGCCCCCACCGCTCACCCGCTGGCACTGCCTTCACAGTTCAGACAGCATCCCCCTCCATGCCACAATCCTGCCCCACACCAGATTCCTCAAACTGCTGTGAACCATAAGTCTCGACCATTTATTTAACCCACACGATTCATTTCTCCTGCCCCCCCCCCCCGACTTCATGTATCTCCATCCAGCGCACTCTGATACTCCTTTCTGCAGGGAAACCATATCCCTGAACAAAAAATGGCTGTCAACATTTAATGTTTTATTAAACGAGGAATCTTTTTCAGTCTCTATCCTGTCCAAAGTACTTTTGCAGTAACTAACCTCTCACAAATCACAGCTCCCTGCACACGCGCTTGATTGTTTGCTCCTGGTTCCATGCTCTTTATGCTGAAACAAATTGCGGCTTAAGTGTGGCTTTTCAAAAGGGAACTGAAACTTGTAATGAGCCACTATACAGCTACCACTGTATTGGTTCGCAGTCCCTCGCTAAGGACAGTCTCCATTTACACTACAAACTTTTCAGAAAGCCCATTGCTTCTCCAATCAGCAGTGTCATCTGGCATTGGTGTCTGCATCATGGCATGCCCCCATTAGTAATGGCCATGGCTGCAGGGCTCATCAAAGTGGAGCAGCTGTGGTCCACAAAATAAACCACCTGTCTTGTGGTGTTTTGTCTTGTTTTACTACCAATTTTTTACAAAAACGCACAAGCACAAGGTCCCCTGCCTGTTGCATAAATGAAATGCACAACTGGGACTTTGTGGAATAATCTGTCTTCACGAGTGCTGTTTGACCTTGGGTTGCGCCACTCATAAGGTTACCTTAATTTAAACACTCATGAAAACTGATTATTCCACAGGTCCCTTTTGTGTAGCCATTATGTATAGTCTCCTTCATTCCCTCTACAGTTCTCAACTCTAACTTGGTCCTTGTCTTGCTGACCTCCTTCATCCTGTTGGATACACCACACTATCCTCCTCCACCTGGTTAATTTGTAGCTGGTTTCCTCGTTCCTTTTTCTCCTGCAGGATCTGGGGTGGCTTATTGGATCCATGGACAGTCTGCAGATAAGGGCCTATGGCTCACTCAGTCTGCCCATTTGAGCTTGTAAGTTCACTTTTAGGAAAACAAAAGTCTGCCCCTTACTCCTGACCTCCAGAATTCCTCCTTGTCTATCCCATGCATTCTTAAATCCTGTGATTGTTTCAGCCCCCACCACTTCCTCTGGCAGGGTGTTCCACTTGTCCACCGCCTGTTCTGTGAAGAAATTCTTCCTCACGTTTCCTCTGAATTGCCCTCCCTCCAACTTCATCCCATACCCTCTAGTCCTGGAACATTTCACTGGAAAATGTATTCCTGCACCCTGTTCCTCCCTGTAAGGTACTTGTATGTCTCTATCATATCCCCTCACGCTCCTCTCCTCCAGGGAGTACATATTCAAGTCCTTCAACCTGTCCTCATAGAACTTGTGATACGGTTCCTGTACCATCTTTGTTGCCCTCTTCTGAACCTTCTCTACCCTGTCTGTCCTTGCGTAGGCAGTCTCCAGAACTGTACTCCAGGTGGGGCCTCACTAGTGTCTTGTATAGTGGAATTGACCTCTTCCTGCTGGTAATGCCCCTGCCTATGCATCCCAGCATCCTGTTTGCTTTACGTGCTGCCTTGTTGCACTGTGTCCCTACCTAGAGGTCCTCAGAGATGACCCAAAGATCTTTCCTCCTTGGTGCATGCTGTATCCTCACCCCTCCCCAATGATGTGGTGGTCCAGGGTTTTTGTGTACCAGGTGCATTATCCTGCACTTCTTTGCATTGAATTTCAACTGCCAAACCCTTGACCATTCTTCAAGCTTCTGCAGGTCCCTCCTCATTCTGTCTACACTCTCTGGCATGTCCACTGTTACAGAGCTTCCTGTCCCCAGCAAACTGGGAAATGCTACCTTCTAGGTCCTGTGCAGTGTCACTGAAGGCATTGAATAGGACCAGTACCCCACTGGTCACTCTTCCCTCTGTGGAGTGATA
Source organism: Neoceratodus forsteri (assembly GCA_016271365.2). Taxonomy (NCBI): domain Eukaryota; kingdom Metazoa; phylum Chordata; order Ceratodontiformes; family Ceratodontidae; genus Neoceratodus; species Neoceratodus forsteri. The sequence goes on from CM028138.1 coordinate 431,100,986, forward strand.
GACATTTACCACCACCCTTTGTGTCCTGCCACCTAGCAAATTACCTACCCACCACACTACTGTCCTGACACTCCCATATTCCCCAGTGCAATAGTCTTCTATGTGGTAGTGTCAAAGGCCTTACTGAAGTACAGATGGGCCATGTCCACTGCCCTCCCTTGTCACACAGTTGAAAAATGTAGTGAGGCTGGTCTGGCATGACCTCTCTCCAGTAAAACTATGCTGCTTTGGGCCCTGTACTGTATTGGGTCTATCCCTGTCCCCATGGACTGACACCTGCCTCCCCAGGACCCACCTTACTGTAGGGTACCCCCACAGATTTCCCCTTGTGGCAGGGTCTGGAGAGGGAGGGTTGTCCTTCCCAGGGGTCCAGATAATGTTTAGGACTGGGAAGTGTGTTCTACCAGCTTCTGCACCTGGTAGTACTTTCTCATCCAAAAGGTATTACTGTAGTACTGTCTGCTGACCTGCCTCTAAACTGTCTGTCCAACTGGGCACTTGCAGCCACTCCATAGAAACATGGAATTTGACAGCAGATGAGGGCTGTATGGCCCACCCAGTCTACCGGTTTCCCTACTTGATCAACAGCTTTCTGTACCCCCTTCGCCAAATTTGCTTTGTGCCGATCCCGTGCATTCTTGAACCCCACCACTGTTTTCACCCCCCACCACTTTAGCTGGTAGGCCATTCTGTGAATTATTCATTTCTCCTGAATCTGCTCTCTTCCAACTAGAATCACTGACTGTTTGATATTGCCAGTCTTACTATGACATTATTTTTAACATTTTGCCATGTTGCAACAGCCCTTGTGAACAGTGTAGGAGACTGGTTCAAAACTGTACCCACCCTTGCAGCTTGTGTGGTGCCTTGGCTGTTTGCATCGCATAGTACCTCTAATATGTGCATATGTAACAAATATTGTAAATGTGCTCTGTGTGTCCAATTCATAAAATCGGAGTGGGAGTAAATTGTGCATAAAATGGTAGTAAAATACTCCTTTACTCCCTGTCTCTGTTCCTCTGGTCCTTCCCCACCCCCGAGTTGGTCTAGTTTGGACCATGGTGGTCTGGGTGGCAGCATGGGTTCAGACGAGCAGTGTTCCCCAGTCAGTGAGCCCTCTTTCCCTTTTCTGCCTTGCCTCCTGTGGCTGACAAAGCACGTGTACACATCACCAGGCCACAATCCCTCCCATTCTGTGCTGCCCTAGCCTGCACTACCACCAGGCAGTTAACCTGGTGGCAGTCAGAAGCCAGGTGTGAACAAGCGGTCCCTCTGACGCTCAGTCCTCCAGCACACACCCCGTGGGCCAACCCACAGTAACCAGTCTGCTTCGGAACTCTGGCCACCAGTGTGGTGTAAAGGTGGCATCCAGCACCTCAGCACCACCAAGCTGACTCTTTGCTTTTTTGTTCTGCGTCAGTCTCTTCTTTTCACACCCACCCCCTCCCCCCATGTAAACAAATGCCTGTACTGCCCATATCCCTGGGACTGCCACAAAGTCCATCACAGCTTTTGTTTCCCAGGTTACTGGCATTAGTGCACATGGACCTGCAGGCCACTTTCTTACTCCTTCCCTAATGTTTTCCTACCCACCTGCCCTACTTATCCTAGCTGCTGCCATACCCTGCTCCTCCTAATCACCAGCTTGAGCTTTTACCCAGGCTGGAGTATTTGCCTGCTAGTCCACTCCTTTATTTGCTTGGGGGGAGGCCAGCTTGGCATCCCTCAATGAAGTGGGGTGTGTATCGGCAACTGTACTGCCATCAGACTACTGTACTGCACACCCCCACACTTCTAGTTCCCCTAGTTACACCTGGAAACCAGCTGTGGCTTGGTGTGCCTTTTCTGGTTAGTGTTCAAATAAAAGCACCCTGGTGTGACGTGGAAGCCTTTTGCCCAACATCTTGGTGCTCTCCTTGCTGTGGGGTGTAGACCATCCTGCTTGTGTAGTATATTGTCTCTCCAGAATTGCCTCAACACCCACAAACCTGAAGCCCTCTGCCCGCATCATTCGTTCAGTCATATGTTGAAGCAAGTGAACAGAAAAAACCTGTCCCCACCCTGAAACCCAACTGGTAGAACCATATAAAAGGATACTTGGGACACTGTTGGTTTTTAGCCTTCCTAAAACTTTTCCTTCACCTCTGCTAACCAGGTTTAGTCCCCAGGTGGACCAGGACATCGAGCTGCTCTTGTACCCCTGTGCATACCTTCTAGATAAAGCCCTGGAAAGGCATTTAACCACTTCACTTTCTTGGTTCACCATATATGTTGCTCGTTTCCTTAATAATGGAGCCTCCTACAAACTAAGTTTGTAGTCTTCCCCTTCTCTTTGACTCTAATTGCTTCCGTAGGGATGGTCCTGTTACTCAGACTGGACATACAAAGTTGTTCAGGAGTATGATGGCTTATGGTCTCCTCCTCCCCTGCCAGCTACAATCGAGACTTTGGGAGGAGGCAAAATAATGGCCATATTCACTGAGGCTAGTTCAGACTGCTACAGTCCTGCTGCATACTGGGCAGCAAGTCTCCAGAGGACCTCCATGAAGATGGCCATTCCACAGGTATTGAAACCCACTAGGCCCCCCACCTATCCCCTTCTGCTTACCATATTTACCATGGTTTCCCTTGTTATCCTGCCTCTTCTCTTGCCCTAGTGGTCTTCTACCCTACTACCTTCCAGTGCTCCAAGTGATTTTATTGAATAACTCCCTCCGTGAGAGGAGCCGGACCTTTTAACTGCACGGAGTGTGGTGCTATATGGAACTAGGGAATCTGCAGATCTCCCCTGTGGTCCTCTTTGGGGAAGCTCTGTCCCTTAGAGCTGTGGGATTTGACTGACTTGCCTAACTAGAATTCCATTCCTCTTTTCATTTAATCTAGGTTTGAAAATTGGGCTGTTTTTGCAGCAGTTCAAAGGACAGGAAATTTGTGCTGATTGACAGCTGTCAATATTTTATTTGTTTACAGCAATGAAATTCATCTTCAAATGATCCATATGTACATGGATAAACACGGATGTGAAACTGTTTTTCTTATGGACAATATTCTGCACAGCTTTTTATGGAATGGTTAGTTTGAAGTTACCATGTCCTGGTTTGTGCACAGAATGCCAATTATCAGCTGTTGACCTGTCAGAACCTTGTATAGTTCTATGCACAAACTGACATTGGGTTCCATGAAGTGAACTAACAGAATGCGGCCCATAAAAACAAGACGGTACAAAATACAGCTTTTCGTATCCCTCTTTTTGGGTACAGTTACATAGGGATACTTTAGGGGGCAGGAATGTCATTTTTGAAAATAAAAAAACTTTAAACTATCAGTAAGAAATGATTTCTTGTCCTCTAACAAAAAAAACACAAATCTCTGCTTCAACCTCAGCTTGCACTAATTGCTTTCTGTGATCTGGCTAATGCAGGGGTGCGGATAGCATGAAGGAAAGTGCATCAAGAACATAGTAGTGAGAAAGTAACATAGAATTTGACGGCAGATAAGGACCGCTTGGCCCACCCAGTCTGCCCATTTCCCTACCTACTGGATAAGCTGCAGATCCTAGTTAACCAGCAGCCTACTTCTTCTACCCCCAACCCCCTAGAATGGCCTTATGACTGTCCCATGCATGCTTGAATTCCACCACTGATTTTGACTTCACAACCTCCTCCGGAAGGCCGTTCCATGCATCCACAACCCTCTCTGTGAAAAAATACTTCCTTAAATTACCTCTGAGCAGCCCCCCCCTCTTCAAATTGTGCCCTCTTGCTGTTGCACACCTTTTAAAAAAAAAAAAAAAAAAAAAAAAGTGCTACCCTCTTGGACTTTAATTCCCTTGAGGTACTTGGAACGTTTCTATCATGTCCCCCCTCTCCCTCCTTTCCTCAAGGCTATACATATTAGGCTCCTTTCGTCTCTCTTCATATGTCTTCCGGTGCAGACCCTGCACCATTTTAGTTGCCCTCCTCTGGACAGCTTCCATCCTATCTGTCTTTACGGAGATTGGGTCTCCAGAACTGCACACAGTACTCCAGATGGGGTCTCACCAGCTGTCTGTACAGAGGGATAACTTCCTGTTTTCTACTGGTGATGCCTCTCCCTATGCATCCCAGTATCCCCCAAGCCCTCCTTGCTGCCCTCTCACATTGCTTGCCCACCTTTAGGTCATCTGATATGACTACCCCAGGTCCCTTTCCATTTTTGTTAGTATCTCACCCCCCATTGTGTACTTCTCCCCTGGGTTTTTGTTTCCCAGGTGCATTACCTTGCACTTCTCAGCACTGAATCTAAGCTGCCATACATTTGACCATTCCTCTAACCTTGCCAAGTCCCTCCTCATCCTTTCCACCCACCTGTGCATCAACTCTGTTGCAGATCTTTTGTCATCTGCAAGAGACATACTTTTCCTTCCAGTCCCTCTGCAATGTCGCTTATAAAGACATTGAAGAGGACCGGTCCTAATACTGAACCCTGCAGTACCCCACTAGTAACCCTCCTTTCTTCTGAGTGGACTCCATTTACTATTACTCTGTCCTGTTCTCCAGCCAATTCTTTACCCAGGCTGTCATCTTGGGACCCACTCCCAGGCTAGCTAACTTGTATAAATCTTTTGTGGGACTGAGTCAAATGCCTTGCTAAAGTCTAGGTAGGCCATGTCCATAGCCCCTCCCTGATCTACTACTTTGGTCACCCAGTCAAAGAAATCTATCAGATTTGTCTGGCATGACCTTCCTGCTGTGAATCCATGCTGCCTAGGGTCCTGTGCCCCTCTGGCCTCTAGATACTCGACAGTTCTTTCCTTCAGAAGTGATTCAATCATTTTCCCTATCACTGAGGTTAAAGTAACAGGTCTGTAGTTTCCTGCTTCTGCCTTGCTCCCACTTGTGAAGGGGAATCGCATCTGCCCTCCTCCAGTCCTCAGGTAACACCCCATCCTCCCATAATTTGTTAAAAAGGGTAGTCAGTGGTGTCACTAGTTCTACCCTTAGTTCTTTTAAATTCTGGGATGAATCCCATCGAGCCTCATTGCTTTGTCCACCTTCAGTTTTAAGAGTTCTTTCAGAACTCTTTCTTCCTTAAATGGGCTGATATCAACTTCTGTATCCAGAGTGTTTCTACTGTTTGTTTTAGGTACCTCCCCCTCTTCATTTGTAAATACTGAGCAAAAATATTTGTTTAGTATCTTTGCTTTTTCAGTCTCCCTCTGCCCACCCTCCCCTTTATTAAGCCTCACTATCCCTCCCTTGGTCTTCCTTCGCTCCCTGATGTACCTATAGCAAGAACTTGCCATTCGAGAGCGGCTCTTTCAGTAGGTACTAACTATTGGGACTAGGCCATCAGGTGCTAGGACCACATGGAAAACTTTAGCTAGCAGTGTCTTGTGGGGGACTGCCCACCAGACATCAGCGTGACGCTATATAGTGAGCAGTCCCCATGCCTGTCCTCCAGTTCTCTTGCTGGAAACCTAGAAAGGTGCAACAGGAGAAAGGAGTGGGCTCCTGGAGCTATAAAGCTATGAAAGTAGAAGAAACCTGGTGGGGAAGGTGGGAGGGAAAGCAGTACCTACTGCAAGAGCCTCTCTAAGATCTGCTGTTACGGTAAGTTCTTGCATAACTGTACTGTCTTGCTTGGAGGGCTCTGCAGTAGGTCTTAACCATTGGGCATGAATCCCAAGCAGTCAAAATCTGACAAGTCTGAGACATGGGAGGTAGGAACAAGTCTGCAGGAAACTGGTCTGACAGGACTCCCTGTAGAACAGCTAGGCCAAAGCCTGCTCTGTGCTCAAAAGCTATGTCCAGACTGTAATGCTTGAAGGTGGGAACAGAACTCCAAGTGGCGGCAGCACAGAAATCAGTATCAGAGATGTTCCTGAAACGAGCAGTAAAGGCAGCCATGCCCTGGTAATGCCCTTGACTCCCCAAGTGGTTTATACTTCTGATAACACAGTGATGCAGTTTGCCAACCATTTGGACACAGTTTTGAAACAGCAGTGCCCACCCTTTTGGGTGCAAAGGAAACAAATGACTAATCAGTTTTGTGGACTGACTTTGTCCTGTTAGTATAGTAACGAAGAATTCTATCTACATCAAGAGTATGTAGAATTGCTTCCCCACCATTGGAATGCTCAGGGCAGTACACTGGTAACTGAATAGTCTGATGTAAGGTGGACTCTGAAACCACTCTAGGTAAAAACTTAGGATTAGTACACAGCCACGCAGTATCTGAAATCAAACAAGGCTCTGTACAGATCAGGAGTTCGGAAATCCTTCGAGCAGAAGTAATGGCAACTAAAAGGAGCGTCTTCCATGATGGATAGCACATGTCACAACTCGCAGCTGATTCAAAGGGAGACCACATGACTTTCTCCAGAACAAAGTTCAGGTCCCAGGAGGAGCAGGGCTCCCGACTGGGGGTTTCAGATGGATTCCTTTTAGGAATGTTTTGAATACTTCTGTGCCAAGGTTTTGCCATCCACTGGGGTGTGGTAGGCAGAAATGGCTAAGTGGGCCTTCCGGGTCGAGTAGCTATAAATCTGAGATACTAGAGGTGCAGCAGATGCTCTAGGATGTGCTGGACAGGGCAGGAGAAGGGGTCCCACTCCTTAGACATGGCCCAGATGGAAAACCTCTTCTGTTTCATAGCATAAGTGAATCTAGTGGACAGCTTTCTGGCCTCCACTAGTACCTGTCACTCTTGAGGACACTCCAAAATGAGCAGCAGCTGTCTGTAGGTGCCACTCATGCAGGTAGGGACTGCAGGCCTGGATGGGCAGGGGCACTGGGGGTTACACTGTCAGTTGCTGATGCAGAGAACCAAATCTGACGGCAGAAGGGAACGATCAGAATCATGTGTGCTCCCTCCGCCTGCAGTTTCAGTAGTACCCTCTGTAGTAATGGTAAGGGAGGGAAGGCATACAAGAATCTCCCTGTCCAGCATAGAGACGGCGCGTCTCTCCAGAACACACCCTGGAGCGAGTGAGCAGAAAGTTGGTAGTTTTTGCATTGAATGGGGATGTGAACAGATCAAGGTCTAGTCGACCCCAACAAATGAATATTTTGTCCACAACTGACTCCCCGCTCCCATTCGTGTACTCTGGCTTGAGTGCAGCTGAGTGTATCCTCCAGGATGTTTTGAACACCAGGGACGTGCACTGCCGTGAGGTGGATGCTGCTGAACCACCCAGGATCATACTCTCTGCTTTACGACAGGTACTCATGTGTCCCCTTTATGTACCAGACACGTCTGTCTGGATCATGAGCGACCACGGCTTGAGGAGGTGCTGGAAGGGCGTACAGAACAGCTCATTTCTGGCAAGTTGATATGGGGTGTAAGTTCCCTCTGAGCCCAAGAACCCTGGGTCTAGTGAACTCCCAAATGGGCCTCCCCATCCAAAGTGTCATCGGGTCTGGGGAGGAGGGGGCTGAAAGGAACACCTCCTTTGAGATTGTCCTGGTTCTGCCACCACAAGAGGTCCCAAGCCATCGGGTTGGAGATGAGAATCGTGTTAGCCAGGTCATCTGATCTCTGATCCCACTGTACTTGGAGTCCATTGTGTAACCCATATGGAGCTTGGCCAGATGTAGTCAGGATGGCAGCTGCTAATGAGACCGAGCAGGCAAAGGATTGACATTGCAGAGGTCCACCTTTGGAAGCCACCAGATGTGGTGTTAAACCAGGAGAGACACTAAGCTAAAGCTTGTTTACATGTGTGTCCTGGGAGCAGAAGAAAGTTAAGTGACTAGCTCAGGGTCACACAGCATGCAAGTGGGGGCCGTGGGATTCAAACCCAGGTCTCCAGGTTTGAAGCTCAGAGCCTTAAACCTGCACTATACTACCTCATGTGCTGGTCAATGCTCCACTCTGTCTGGCAGGAGGAAGGCTGTCCTCTGGACTGTATCCAACACTGCCCCAATAAATTGTAGGCATTGTGAAGGAATAAGGTGGGATTTGGGATGATTGACTATAATGCCCACCTGCTGGGGGGAAAAAGTCCAGGGTACTGGATAGGGATTTGAGTAGGTTGTCTTTTGGAGCTGAGGAGCCAGTTGAGGTAGGGAAACACATGGATGCCCTGTCTGCATAATGACAAAGCGGCCACTGCTAGGCACTTCGTGAACACCCTGGGTGCAAACAACTGGCTGAAAGAGAGCTTTGAACTGGAAATCTTCTCCCTGAAAAGAGAATCTGAGGAAGCAGCAGTGAGATGGGGGTATGCATCCTGCATATCCAGAGCAGAGCCGATGTATCAAGGGAAGACCCAGAAGGGATAGCATACAGAACCTCTTGTACTCTACAGAGGTTTAGATTGCTGAGGTCTGGTGTTGGTCTTAGATCGCCACACTTCTTGGACTAGAAAAAAGTGGGAATAGTATCCCCTGCCCATCTGACTCTGGGGGACAGGTGCTATGGCTGCTTTCTGCAGCAGAGACTCTTATTTCCTCTCTGACAAAGGGTATGTGACCTGGAGTGTAATGAGAGGGACCTGGAGGATGCTGTGGTGGTCTCTCTAAACAAACTGTACCCATGGGCTACGAGTTGAAGTACCTATGAGTCTGCTGTGATTCCCTCCCAACCTGGTAGATGGTTTGCAGACCTGTCTCCTGCCGGTTCCCCCCGATCTAGTTTTGGGGGTGGGAGGAGCCAGAGCAAAGTCGGGAGGTGGGGAGGGTTGTGGGTGCATTTCCTGAGGCTCTGTAGGATTTAGCTGGGGGAGCCATACCTGCAGATAGGGCCCAATTATGACGTCAGGGCTGCTGTCGCCATTGCTGACAAAAAGACTGAGGCTTGTGAGGGGCTCATACATAAACTGGACACAGAAACAGACTGACAGCAGATAAGGACTGCTTGGCCCAGCTAATCTGCCCATTTCCAGTGTAGGGCTTTGCCCTGTCTTGTAGGTCAGTAATGAAGTCTTTGGCATCTCTGCCAAACTGGACAGGGACCCCTGAAGGGGGCATCCTGAATGGCCGATTGGACCTCGGGAACCATGCCAGAGATCCTCTGCCATAAGTGCCTTCGTAAGCTGATGGCAATAGCCGTACCTCTTGCGGAGGTGTCCACTGCATCATAGGTAGCCCTCAGTGTGACAGATAGCAGATTTAGCAGCTCTAACAATGCAAGCCATGTCCTCCTTCAGTTCAGTGGTTGAGTCTCTCTAGCTTGGATTCCAGTTGTCCCAGAATACTTTTGGTAGACTACAATATGAGCAACATAGTTAAGTGCTCTAATGGCTAAGGTGGATGAAGAGTAAAATCTTTCCAAACTGACCCAGTACCTTAGACTCCTTGTTTTTTTTTTGGGGGTACTTTGAACAGTCATGGACAGTACTGGTGACCACTGAGGTGATCCCTACCCTCTGGCATCTGGTACAGCTTGTCTGCTTTCCTGGCAGCTGGTGCCAGGGAGGCGGGTTGTTTCCATATCATGGTGGCTAAATCTCCGTGAGGGCCTGTCCATGGTGGAATGAGTGAGACGGGTCAGACAATTCCAGATGCTTTGCAAGCCTCTGGCATTGGGGATCTTATTCCTCTGTTCTTGTCATAGGCCACTTGAATCTTTGAGGAGTTCCATAAGGGAAGGGTCCTCAGGAGGGGACTTGGAGGAGTTCTTCGGGTTTGGCTCCTCTGGGATAGGGGATTCATAATCCAATCCCAGATGGGCCTGGTCAGTCAGATTCTGATGTCTGGCTTTCGCCGGGGGGTAGAGAGTCTGGGTAGAATATCCACAGGTCTCTAGAGGTTCACTGGTCTGTCTGTAGGTTGCTCTGGTTCTAGTAAGAGACTAGATATGTTGGATGTCAAAGGTCTAGAGTCCCATCGACAGATCTGCGCGCCTGCTCTCTTGAGACATAAGGGTGACTGGGAGATGACATTTCTCCAGTTCTGACATGAGCTGGGATTTGGCTTAGTACCAAGATTGCAGCATCTCTTGCATGTCCAGCTGGGGGATGGTGGTAGACTGATGTCCATACCCAGGCTTTGGATAGCCCAGCACCTGGTAATGTGATGGGTATCCTGTCGGTGGATAGCTGGGCGACGGATAGGGAGGGTAACCTGGCATTGGGTACCTGGGTATCTGGTAACTAGGAGCTGGGAATCCTGGTGATGGGTACCCCAATGGGTAGTGTGGTGCTGGGTAGCTGGGCATCTAGTAGTTCATTGGAGGATCCGAGGTGCCCAGAGAAGGCCCTGGCAGAGGGGCTGTTGGGCCTGGCAGAGGGCCAGACGGCCTGTCTAAAAGACCCATGAGAAGGTCCGGTGTCGGGCCTGACAGCAACCCAGAGGGACCAGAAGGACCCTGTGGGATGTGAAGCATAGTCTGGCCAGAGGGCAGGCTAGGCGATCTGGCATCTGCAGCAGGACAGTGCCTGACAGGTCGCTCTCCCTCTTCCGGATCCTGTGGTACTGGGGAATCGAGAGGGACCACCTCAAGAGGCGGAGGGGGAGAATCCCAAGGGTTAGTACCTCTGGGGAAAGCTGTGGCTCGGGTGGCAACTGGTCCGGATCCTCTACGTCACGCCTGCCAGAGGATCCAGGGCTTGGCACACGTCGGAGGGTCAGACATGTGACTTATCGGCCGTCTTGCAGTTGTTGGAGGAGCAGACTGTCTACTTACCAGCCTTGCCACTCGCTGTAGACCCTGTAGTCTTCAAGGGTATAAGGGTAGCAGGTGTCTCCGGTTTCATGGAGATTCCCGTCCGAACCAAAATTGGTCCCAGCGGGGGAAGCCAGTGGCTGCTCCCGGAGCGGAAGCAATCTTGGCTGGAGGATACCTCCAGGGGAAGCCCTCTTTGTCCATGGCTCCAGGAGGGGCCGTGGACAAGAAGATGATCCCGGTCCCGATGTCTCCTTGTCCCGCCTTCTTGCGATGGCCCTCTGAAGAGGACAAGCTCCTGAGTTTCTGCAGCTCCTCATCCATGGAGGCCATTTTCAGCTTCAGTAAATGGGCTTCCAGGGTCTGCTGACAGTTTCTGTGACCTGGTTGAAGCTCTGGCAGGCCTCACTGTCCTCTGTCTTGTGCTCTGGGCTTGGGCAGAAGAGGCAGAGGGAATGGCAGTCCTTGTGATGGAGCAGTGATCATGAATCGCACGTTTGTGTCGGAGGCGTCTGAGATTACCTACAGGATGCAAAATAACACCAATACTGTGAGAAAAGAGAAACAAGTAGAAAATACTCGTCCAAAATGGCGTCAACAGAAGCGGTGTTCTGAGGTCCATGCGCAGGTTGCTGGGAGAGAACTGGAGGGTGGGTGCGGGAACCACTCCTTATATAGCACCATGCTGACATCTGGTCACATAACAGGTGAGTGGTCCCCCCACCAGACACTGCTAGCTAAAGTGTTCCGTGTGGTCCTAGCATCTGGCGACTTGGTCCTGATGGTTGGTACCTACTATAAGAGCCCTCCTGAAGTAAGATCTGGGAGACTGAGGCTCAGATTCAACTACCAGGGTTCATTTTTGGGTGGGGGTTAGGACAATTGGCAGAGCTTTTAATTTTGACCCACCTTTTCTTCTACCTTGGGGACAACCTGCTCACTGGAGGTTTTAAACTACTGGTTTACCACACAGTTGAACAATATGACCCATTTATTTATTTTCTTTCAACCCTTACTTTTTTATTACCTGGTGTCAGTGTCCCACATAAATACCTGAAATGAACCCTGAACTACAGCATTACTGTGACCCTGAGCGAATCACTCTGAAGTGAGCCACCCCACTGAAGTTTCTGCATCTGAGCTATCTGGGTTATGTAGTCAAAAGCCAGAAGGATTGGTAAGATCTATAGCTATGTGGACCTGGGAAGGCGTCAATGGCTTAATAGGTAGCACACTCTCTCTGAGGCCGAGAGATCAGAAGACTGTGGGTTCAGTTCCCACATCTGGCACTTGGGTTAATATCCCACGACTGACACTGTAGTGCAGCATGAGAGGGGTGTTGCACTTCTGAGGTGCCGTCTTTCAGATGAGACGTTAAATCGAGGTCCCATCTGCCTGGATTGGTGGTAGTTCAGGTGGATGTTAAAGATCCCATGGCACTTATCGAAAGAGTAGGGGAATTTCCCTGGTGTCCTGGCCAAATTCCCTCATTCACTAAAAATACCACTAACCGCTTAATCTGGTTCAAGGTCAGTTGGCATTCATGTGTATCCCCTTCCCCCAGGTCGTGCCTGAAAATGGGCAGGATTTGTCTAGTGCACTTACCCAGTCAACAAAACTGACTGTAAGCAGTCTGTGTCGGATGGTGAAAGGTTGCATAATTTGTGTCAGTCTTCTGATAGTTATGTGCCTGGATCCAAAGCTGGGTTCATTTCAGATATCTGGGACACTGACCAATTGGGTATAAAAAGTAAAGCTCAAATGAGAAAAATTATGGGTCATATTGTTCAACCGAGCCCAGATTCATAAAACTGCAGTTAAAAAAAACCTCTAACAGTGAGCAGGTTGACCCCAAGGTAGAGGAAAAGGTGGGTCAACATGAAAAACTGTCAATTGTCCCAATCCCCTACCCAAAAAAGAACCCTGCTAAAGGCACACCTGCTTACATTTACACAGCTGTCTGACCTTGTAGTCCTAATTGATCTCTAAAATGGGGACTGTTTCATAGGGTGCTGCCTAATGCTGACCTGGAGATAGGGGCAGGGACTTAGGAAGTGCAATATGAGTGGGCATTATCAAAGTGGTGTGGGTTGTCATCCTGGGACAGATTTTAAAAACTGAACTGTTTGTCTTGTGCTGTTTTCCTTACTAGGAAAGGCACACTAAGCTGACAGCTTGTTGGTGCGTCTGGGGAGTGAGTTGAATGGACCTGTTTATTTAGTAATCAGAATTACCTTTGAGCTAAAGGCTCATTTACAAAGGATCATCATCACAAGAGTAGGGTACATAAGTTTGGAGTCAGTCACAGCTTAACTGGCATTGTCAATTGCATCCAGTAGTGAGAAAATGTCAACAGGAGAAATTTGTAAACATTGGCAATAGCATAACAATGTAGGATAACAGGCAAATAACTCAACGAAAACAAGGGTACATAGTTAATGGGGTTCGGTTCACGTGTAATGCCATACAATTAAGTGCTTAAGTCAGTTGGGTGCTAGTTTGGGAGAAAAAAAATTTGAGGTGGAAGTTGGGCAGGATCTTGTATTGAGAGGAAACTAGATGGAGCTATTCATCAAAACTGATACCTAAAGGTTACTAGGCTATAGCCAAAGGAGTTGGCCTAGGCATAGTAGTCAGAAAGGGAAGAGAACTAATCAGGATTAGGTAGAAAAGGAATCCTCGGAGGGGGGTGATAGTAGGCTCAAAGGTGGGTGGTGTAGGGAGGTCAGCGGGTGAACCTTCCTCAGGGAGAGAAAGGTGAGAAGGCAGGTGGTGAATAGGGAGTTTTGTGTCAAATTGTAGAGTGAAAGAACCTTGGCAAGCCTAGGGTTCTGGTACCTGCAGGGCTAAAAGTGGCTGTGGCAGCATACAGGAGGGGTGATGGTCTTTAGGAGCATGGCTTTGGGGAATGGAGGCATGCTGGCTTGTGGGTTGAGTAGCAGTGGCAACATACAGGAGGGTGGATAGACTTCCTTAGCTCCAACTTGAAGGGCCCAAGTTGGGTAAGGCTTGTAGTGGTGGTTGGTAGCTCATTTATCCAAGCAGGGGTCCTGGCGGCAAAGGCTAGTCTCCCAAAGGCAGTCCTGAATGGAACAGCTAATGCATGTTTGGTAACACTACTTGTGGCATGTTCAGCTGGAGCAGGACAGAATAAGGCTTGTATAGAGGGGGGTGCAAGTCTGAGTAGGGCCTTCTGTCCCAAGATGCCGGCATGGAACTTAATGTGGTCCATACGTGGAAGCCATTCTGTCCATGTGTACAGTTTACAAGTATGCAATAGGCGATCTGCCCCAACGTAAACCTACAGGCTTAATTTAAGGAGGCATGCACTTTGAGCAGGCTAGTTTCAGTGGCGGCCCCATAGACTAAATTCCCATAGTCCAGGATTGGAAGGATTGTACCTCTGACTGCCTGTGTCCTGGCCTCAGGAGTAAGACAGAACTGGTGCCTGTACAGAGCCCCTGATTTTACTATTGACCACCATGTTAATATTGTGTATGCATTCGTCGAACAATAGGGATGCAGCGATGGTGAGACCCAAGATACCAGAAGGAAGTTGGCTGCTACAGAGTGGTATGAGAGCTGCAGGTAATTGAGGTGTGGTGGACCTGTTCTTTTATATTGATTTGGGGGGCAGGGGGGAGTTGGCCATAACACTGGGGGACTCCCCTGTGATAAATGCCAAATAGTGATTTTTAGGATTTCTCAAAACAGAATTTTCCTAAATGGACTGGCAGTATAAGTCTACAGGTTAGAATGAGCTTGATGCATCCACCAGACCCAAAACCTCCATTTGCATACTGTGACCCTGAGCAAGTTACTTAACCCCCCATGCACCTGTACCTAATGAACTCTACCCGATTTACCAAAAGAATAAAAAAGGTGATAAATCTGTGGCTTGCTTTTAGCTAAGCAGTGATCGTAGATGCCTCCTTATAGTGCCCCTGGGGTCTGCACATCCCTATCTAGCTCCTGCCTCCAAAGTTCATTGCTGCTGTGAGATCTTATTTACCAGCTAACCAGACTTCTGTGCTTTTACAGTTACCGAGTATTCTGTTTGATGGGAGATGGGGAGTCCTCTGAAGGTGCTGTCTGGGAAGCCATGGCCTTCGCCTCTCACTACAAGCTGGATAACCTGGTAGCCATCTTGGATGTTAACCGCCTTGGGCAGAGTGAGGCTGCCCCTCTCCAGCATAACATGGAGGTGTACTGTAAGCGCTGCGAGGCCTTTGGGTAAGTTTCTTCTTTGGGGTGTCGGGGCTTTCAGGGATATTGAGAAATTGGGCTGGGAGATGCCTGAGGTTAAAGGGTGGCAGTGTCTGAGAAACTGTATAGGTATTCACAGGGTCTGCAGTACAGAACCCTGCCAACATGAGTCCTAGATTGCCAAAAAAAGGAACAGAGGTAGAATTCTCCTACATGTACTGTCAAACTCCTTGGCATAGCTGTTTTGGTGTAGGGGTACAAGCTGTGCCATTCTAAATTCTCTTGGCAAAGATGAAATGAAAATTGCATACCCACCATAATTCTTGATCTTTCTCTGCATCTTCACCATTCATCACTGGGTAATGAGCTGGAGGATCAGGACCCTGCAGGAGCTTTCTGAGTCTTCATCGATGGCGCCACCCTCACGGCTGATGTACTACGTGGCGCTCACTGGTGGGCCAGTAACTGACACAAACTCTTCTTCTGCCCCAGTTCTGCAAGCCAGAGAAAAAGGTAGAGGGCGGTGGGCAAGGGAGCCAGAGGGACAGCAAAAGGGAAAGGATATAAAATTAAAAGAAGGAATAAGGCCGTGTAGAGGGTTGAAGGGGGTTGGAACAGACCCCAGCCTCTGGGCAGGTAAGGGAGGAAAGAAGGGTGAAAGGGAAAGAGGGAGGATAGGGTAGATGCCACCCAGAGGATGTGGCCCGACTGCTCCAGTGAGAGGAGGCTTAGACTTCATTAATCTGAAGGACAAGGCAAGATTTGTGAATGGCTGTCATGGTCCAAGAGAGTGCAGTCAATGTATTGAGGGCCAGGACAGGTCCGTCTCCCCTTTCTGCTAGGGAAATTTTAATGCAACTTTAATTTTTGTTGCTCCAGAACATCACAGGGAAGAAAATCCACTGAGGAATTGTCCCAAAGTTGGTCAGAGGGGAGGGACCTCCAGAGGAGGAAGAGAACTGAGGGGAAGTGTGAGAGAGAGAGTGAGAGAGAGAGAGTGAGAGAGAGAGAGAGTGAGTGAGAGGAGAGAGAGTGTGAGAGGGAGAGAGTGTGAGAGAGGAGAGTGTGTGAGAGGGAGAGTGTGTGAGAGGAGAGTGTGTGAGAGGAGAGTGTGAGAGAGGTGTGTGTGAGGAGAGTGTGTGTGAGGAGAGAGTGTGAGGGAGGTGTGAGAGAGGGAGAGTGTGAGAGGAGGAGAGTGTGAGAGGGAGGAGAGTGTGAGAGAGGGAGGAGAGTGAGAGAGTGAGAGAGAGGGAGAGTGAGAGGAGTGAGAGGGAGGGAGAGTGAGAGAGTGTGAGAGGGAGGAGAGTGAGAGAGTGTGAGAGAGAGGAGAGTGAGGAGAGTGTGAGAGAGAGAGGAGGGAGGGAGAGGTGAGAGAGAGGAGGAGTGTGAGAGGGAGGAGAGAGTGAGAGGAGAGAGAGAGTGTGAGAGGAGGGAGAGGTGTGAGAGAGAGGGAGGAGAGAGTGTGAGAGGGAGAGAGTGAGAGAGGGAGGGAGAGAGAGAGAGAGAGGAGGGAGAGTGTGAGAGAGGAGGAGAGAGTGTGAGAGAGGGAGGAGAGAGTGTGAGAGGAGGAGAGAGTGTGAGAGAGAGAGAGTGTGAGGAGAGAGAGAGAGTGTGAGAGAGAGAGAGTGTGAGAGAGAGAGAGAGAGAGGAGGAGAGAGAGAGAGAGGTGAGGAGAGAGGGAGAGAGTGTGAGAGAGAGGAGAGAGTGTGAGGGAGAGAGGAGAGAGAGTGTGAGGAGAGAGAGTGTGTGTAATATGTGTTATACATACACACACACACCAGAATAGCAAGAGAGGGGTCTGAGACACCTGGACTGGGGGGGAGGCCTCCCTGTCTGTCCCAGGGTATTTCCCATAACCCCTAAGAAAAAGGAGGGATAGGAGATGCCGGAGGTGGACAATCCAGACTGCATAGCAAACTGGGAAGAAGAAATAGCCCAGAGGCTGAGGCCTGAGAGGGGAAGGAGGGTGGGATTCGGTGATGAATGGTGAAGATGCACAGAAAGATCAAGAATTATTGTAGGTATGTAATTTTCATCTTATCTGTCAGTCTTCACCATTCATCACTGTTGGGTGAGTACAGAGTCCCCCGAAGGGGGCCCAGAACCTACCTAAGGGACAGTGTCCCTTGGCCTTCAATGGGGGAAAACACTGGAGGAGAGAACCCTCGCAGGCCTGGCTAGGCCTGAGACTGGTCTGGGTGAGGCGAGGATATATTCACAGGAGAGGGAATGTGCCACTGAAGCACTCTTCACCCTACAGGAGAAAAGATGGGTTCTCCGAAAGGAGGCAGTCTCCCTATGCCAGGGGTGACCACTAGGAAAGACTAAGCCACGCCAACTGCTTGATGCAGATTGCTGTCCTCAGTAACCTGGAAGCCACCTCATTGGCATTGTACAATGCCTTTGCTTGGTGCCTTGCAAGCTTTCTGCCTCATGCAGAGGGCAGAGGCGCTATGACCTGGCCTAGCAATGACCAGAAGTGCCAGTTGTAGGCAGCATGGTGGGCCTGATGCAGTGACACACAAAGCAAGAGACCTGTTGAGAAAGTTCTCCTGGCCCAAAAATCATTCTGATTCCAGGGGTCTGTCATGGCTCTGGGCTTCTATGCCCAGAGGCAGGGTGTCCAGGAGCATCATCATGCCCGAAGGAGGGTGAGGCAGAGTTCCTGGAGACCCGGGGGGGGGGGACAGTGCCAATGACTGACTAAGGTCCTTCTGAGCTGGAGGTAGGGAAAAGGGACGTTGCCAGACCTGGTGACATGCCTCATGGGTTGAGGCCAGGCGGGAACCAACAGGTTGGCAGCACTGAACTCTCATAAGAAGGCATGTGCTGACCAGTCCCAATTATGTCCAAGTAGGGTGGATATGTGGAGCTCATCGAGCAACCCTGACAGGAAACGCTGATAACTAGAGAGATCAGCTGCTGGGGAAAGATGGGCAGAAGACTCCTCTCCCTCCAAAGGAGTTGGGGTCAGGCTGCACTGGGGAGTGGTGGAACACCTGTTCGTCCATGACTTAGTAACAGGCAAGGTACAGTGCAGCCATGGCCTTAAACTGCTCCCAGGTAAGGGGCCCCATAGGACAAGACGTGGGAGGGAGGGGTTGGCAGAGGCAAGGGGGCCAGGCACCTTTGAGGAGGGGCACAGCCTCTGCCCGGGCAGGGGGACTGGACGGGAGACCTCAAAGGAGACCTGGTGGTCCCAGCAGACAGAATGCTCGACTGAGCTGGAATGGCCAGAGCGTAGCTAGACAGAATTCCCCCCCCTGTGAGGAGACTGGGGCTGCATGAGCCCAAAAGGGCAGCCCCTGACCTTGAGATGTCCCTCCTGAAGGGATCTTGGGGAAGAAGACTGGCACAGTGCTATGGCTCCTCCCGGAACCACTAAAGGTTCCCAAGGGAGGCCGCTGCACTGAAGTAAGTCCTCTCAACCCCACTGACTCTGAGCCCTCTTCCTCACCACTAGCCGAGGTAGGTGGCACCCCATAACCGACTCCTGGGAGACAGTTGAGGGTGAAGCACCCACCTCTGCCTGGTATACCCCCACCTGCCCAGAAATCTGGCTAGCTAGAACCCCTCTAGGAGGGGGCACACCTCCTGAGGGAGCAGACTGGTCAGATTCCAGGCTGCCCTGTAGTGCCCACCTGGGCATCCGAGGTCTGGTCAGTGCCACTGACCCTGGTACCAGTGAGCCATCCGCTCCTCAGGAGGGGGCTGAGTGGGGGCCGAAGCACTGGACGAGGAGTCTGAGAATTCTGAGGAATCTCTGATCCAGTCCAGGTCTGCCTCGGTAATCATCCCAGAGGAGGCTGTAACCCGAACGACCCCCAATTTCTCCTAGCCGTGGCACCACAAACAGTGCCATGAGCTAGTCCCACGCTGCAAATGGTGCCAGTCAGAAGCAGTGCCAGAGGCTGGCCCTGCACAGCTCATGGCACCACCCTAATACCTGCGCTGCAAGCAGTGTCTGAATCAGGGGTGGTGCCAGCTTGGGTCCAGAGGTCCCAGTGTGCGACACCGGCGAAGCCTTCGCTTCGGAAAAGGTGATTGCCTGGATGGTGCCTCCCGCCCAGCCCCTGAGGGGACCAGGCTGGGCCATCTGCACCAGTGGAGGGTTTCCCATCGAGGCAAGGCAGGAAGAGGTGGGAAACCCCCTCTTCCATGCCATATAGGACCAGGAGGGGACCCAGAGAAGGGGCAGAGAATCCTTTTCTTGGTGACCTGCGTACACGCCTGTTCCCTGAAAGTCTGCGGCATAAGCCCGACTGAGCATGCACAACTCCAGAACCCAACGATCCATGGAGAAATGAGCAGCTCATCTGTCCATATTGTGGTCTGGTCCCAAGCAGAAGAGGCACTGGTCATGTTGATCAGAGGCCGACCCACCTTGGAAAATTTCTTCTCGTCTCCCGAACCAGACATGACTGAACAGCAAAACAAACAAATAAGCACTCTGCGTTGACTGAAAATAAACAGGAAAGGTGTTACCGGATCAATGCAGACACAACGAGGTCGCAGAACTAGGGAGTCTCTTCCCCGCCCCCCAAAAAAATCCGACTAGGCTGCAGAAAAGATGACTCACTCAAGGTCTTGTTCTCTCTATGGCAGGAGAAGCAGAACTGGGGCTGAGTTGGCATTGGTTACTGGCCATCCCTAAAGTGTGACATATGTCTACTGTGAGGGTGGTGCCATACCAACGTTGACTCCTATGAAAAAGCTCCCACAGGGTCCTGATCCCCCTGCTCATTACCCAGCAGTGATAAATGGTGAAGATTGACACAGATAAGATCTCTTGGGCCTGGTGGTGGGGCTCAAGAACTCTTTCCCAGTCGGTGGCTGACAGCAGACTGCTCTACCAGGGTTTAAAATTAACCACTTTGCACTTTCTGAAGTCTTCTTGATGCCTTTAACCTGTGTTGCCAACATGCTGATAAAACTGTCTCCCTTCAGCGCACCTCGCCCCCCCCCCCAAAAACAAAAAATTCCCCTGTAAGCAGTTTGATATAATTTGCTCTGCTTTCTTGCAGCTGGAACACCTATGTAGTCGATGGCCATGATGTGGAGGAGCTGTGCAAGGCACTGTGGGAGGCATCTCAATTCAAGGGCAAGCCCAGCGCCATAGTTGCCAAAACTTTAAAAGGAAAAGGCATCTCAGGTGAGAGGATGTGGCTGTCTTGGCCCCATAGATTAAATAGGATGTCTGAGCAGTCTGACCTTTTTAACCCCACCCACGTAGGTCTGGATGATCCACCCTAGCTCTGGTCTCCCAGAATGCAGTGCACTGGTGCTGCACTGCGGCATTAATTCTGGTAAAGGATTCTCATTTTAATTTTATCACTTTGGGCAGTCCATCAAAAATGTAAGTACACGAGACTCCTAGTCTCGTGCAACATACAGATGGATGTGGTTTCCAGTTAGTGTAACTAAACAAATGAAGAAAGAGCACTGTTAGTTAAGCACAGGGTGAGGGCTGTGAGCTGCTGTGACCATGACAATGATGGGAGTTTTAATCTACATTTTACAGCTTTTCTCCCTACTGTCCCAGGACCCCAGCACATGGCCGTGTGTGTGGAGACGCACATGTGCTCCATGGTGCCATTTCTGGTCCCTTCCGCCTCCCCCATGGAATCGCTAGGCTTCCCATAGCCTGACAGTATCATTCGTCCTCCCCAGAGTAGCAGCTAGGGTCTGGTAAATCCCTCATCTCTCCCCAGGAGAGGCGAGACTCTTTGCAGCAGCTCAGTCTTGCTCCTCACACCCCCCCCTTGCTGACCCCGACAACCCAGGCATGGTGATGTGTGGTGTCCAGTGCCTCAGCCTTCGGTGCCACGGGGCTGGCACTGACGCATGGATGGTTTGAAGGTCAACTCCACATTTAAAAAAAAAAAAAAAAAAAAGCTAGCTCAGTAGCACAGCAGTAGAGCCATTGCATGCCACCCAGGTTCCAGCACAAAGGGTCGCGGGGAAAGTGGTGCTGGCTGGGGAAAGAAGGATTTGAGGTTTACTAGGACAGCTGGCCCTCCTTGGGGGAGAAGTGCATGCTGCTGGAGGTGGCTGCCACCTGGAGAGTTCTGGGTGGCAGCACAGCAAGATACTAGGGAAAAGGCCCCCCCACACAATGCCGGGGGGGGGGTACCTTTGTAGAGGTGGAGTACATGCAGTGCATCATTGCATGCACTGGGAGAAATACCAGAGAAGCTGGGTCATAGGGCTTATTTATTAGCTTTTGGTAATCTGGTAAGTGCATTAGGCAACTAACCTGCCTATTTTCAAGCATGACACAGGTGAGTACAAAAATACAATGAAGTAATTATTACAGTGAGCAAAACAGGTAAAATTGATGCATCAGGTAACATGACCCCATGCAAGGAAGGTCGGAGACACAATAAGTAGGCACGACACGAATGTAGGAGTGTGTAACCTAAAACAGAAAAGTCGTGTAGTATGCAAAACGGTAGCATTTTACAGATGAGGTAGGCAATTTATTTGTATTTTAGTTTTTTGGTAACTGGGTAAGTCCCACTAGGCACAAGTACCTGTTTTCAGGGGCAACCTGGGAGCATTGGGCAGTTAAGTGACTTGCTCAGTCACACTATATGTAAGTGGAGGTTGAGAATGAAACCCAGGTCTGATCTCCTGGATGTACCAAACTCGTTACTCTAACTTCTAGGCTATACTACCAGTTCTCATATCCCCACTACTTATCCCCTCCGGCATCCCCCAGGGCCCCATCCTATTTTCCCTGTTTATAAACAGCCTTCCCTCAGTCTGCAAATTCTCAAATATGCACATGTATGCTGATAAGATTATATTCCCCTCCGGGTCCTCTGTTCAGTGTACATTCCTCTCCTTATTCCCCCGGGAGGATTTCAAGAGTTCAGACTTGGTTCCAGAATAACCAACTCTAATAAAATGCTTAACAAACTTTGGCTGTGACTTTTGCTACCAGACAAAAACTGGCCACCCTCCAGTCTTTCCCTGTCTTTACCACCCTGGACAGCACCCCTCTTGAGTTTGTGCCTGCTTTCAATTACTTGGAGGTTTGGTTGGACTGCCACCTGGACTTCTCCACCCATGTTGACGCCATCTGCACTTAACTGAGCCCCAAACTAGGCAGATATTGGTCCAGATAGGGGCAGGTTGGGTGATGGAGATGAAATACTGATGTTGCAAAGGAGAAAATCCTCTGCTGCCCAGGACCCTCTGAAATACTGGGAGTAGTTTTTTTTTTTTTTTTTTAAACTTGGCATGCAAACCAGGGAAAGTGTTTTACGCAGAATAAATGTAGATCATCTTTGCAGCAGTCTCTTGCAGCAGATCATAACTAGTGGGATTCAGCCGCAGGTGGCGTCCTTCTGATTTTCACAGCAGTTGACCCTGGGACCTCCCCCACCACGTGGTATACACCTGGCAGGTATAAAAGGGGAGGTCCCAGTCACTTCTCCATTCTTTTCAACCGCGACCTGCATGCAACAACTCCTCCTGAGGAGTTACTGCTTTACAGTCATCTTAAAAGTTCTAAGACCCAAAACATTGTTTTGTGTTTAAATATTCACTACTGATTTCTTTGGAGCCTTTATTCTGAAGTTGTTCTGTGGCCGCAGAATTGCTGAAGACCTCCACGCAGTCTTGTTCGTTGCCTTGGTCCTGAACACAAGTCGGAGTGTGCCTTCTGTAATAAATTCAACAGAGCCACAAAACGCCGACTGTTGCAACAGCTCCATGAGCACCTCATGGAGAAGGCAGCCCTCTTGGAGCGACGGCACCGCTCCTCTTCTAGAGACTCCTCTGTGTCCTCTTCAGGGTCTCACCACTCCACAGGAGACCCCTCCATCTTGACACAGGGTCATGGTAAGAAACATGCCTCTAAGACTAAGCATGTATCTACCACCCCTGTTGTCCCCTGCTTCACATGTAAGTATGGAGCTGGTAGCCCCTTGCACATGGTCTTCAAAACTGTCGATGAGATTGGGCTCATCTCCTTAGACTACTCCTCCGTCTAGCAGCTCTGGGGTAATCCTGCAGCTTCCAGTGCTGCTCCCGCCTTCCGTGCTGCATAGCCATTGTCTGATGGCTTCTGGCTCTCGTCGACTGCCCTGCTTCATGGCCAGTAGACTATTCTGTAGACTATGCACAGCATTCTGTCTATTTGAAACCAGTCTACTATGGATCCTCATACTATGCTCTCGTTGATGGCAGGGGCTAGGGGCCAGTCTGCCTCTTCGGCCAGCCTTGCACCATCGACAGTCCTGGGGTCCTATATACACCCATAGACTGCTGCTAGTTTGGTCCCACTGCCTGGGACTATTTCTTCAGTGGTGCCCATTTGTTCCACCCAGTATGCCATGGCCAGTTCTGCTGGACAGATGGCCATGATACATGTCCAGGCACTGGTGAAATCCATCCTGGATCTCATTCAGACCAAACTCCTCCCTAGAGAGGGGTCACCTCTGGTCTGTGCTGAGGAATCCCCCTTAGTACTCTGTTCACAGGGAAACTGCCCCTGAACTCCTTTCTTCTCTGCTAGATGACCTGACTGTTTTTGGACCCACCTCCAGAAAACAATCTGGTTCCAGGGCGCTGAGCAGGAGGCTTCTCGCAAGAAATTGTCTCGATACCTACATGTGCCTGAATGCCCCACTCTGGTTATCCCTCCTTTGGTGGACACCTTTTGAAGAGGCTGTTATGGCTGCCTGGAAGCGACCTTCAAGATTCCCTCCAATCCATGGAAGGCTAATGGGCTTTATCAGGCTTTGGTGGTTCACCCCTACTTCATGTTTCTGCCTCAGGTGGACTCTGTGATTATCAATGCTGCATGATGGGTCCTCTAGGCCTCTGCACGAGTGCTCAGCCCCTGGATATGGAATCGAAGAAATTGGATGACATTGAAATATTTTATTCCTCTGCCACCTTGTTCCTCTATGTACTAAATTACATGGGATACCTCCAGAAATAGGAGGAAATTCTAAAAGCCTCCCAGCGACAATCCAGTCCCTCCCATTGGGTTCTGTCCAAGAGGGAAACTATCTACTGCGGTGGCAGTAGGCCGCCACCTGCTTAGGGACACTTATGATGCCATAGATACTATGGTTTATATGTCCTCTGCTGGTATGTCTCTGGTGTTACGCTTGGCTCAGGGTATCTGTTTTTTCCCAGGACGTACAGCAATCCATCTTGAATGCTCCCATTGAAGGAGTTCAGCTGTTCGGTCCACAGACTAAGGACATCTTGAAAGACTTGCAAGACTCCAGTCATACCATTCAGTTAGTGCAGACCTATTACCACCCTAAGGCCAAAACTCCCTTTAGGGATTCCTCTATACAACCCCTACAGCAGCCATCTCTCGTCCAACAGGCAGCCTGTCAATAAAAGAACCTGTTGCAATTGCCAGGTCCTAGAAATGCTCAGAAACCCTATTACGTCCCTGCTGCCCCTCCAGCAGGGCCAGCCTTCTGCCTGAAGATCTTCCTCCGGTCGTGGGTATAGAGGCCCTGCCCGGGGGGGGGGGGGGTCCTGCACTTGCAAGGGTGGCATGCCATCTCTGACCAGTGGCTCCTGCAACTGATAGACTGGAGTTTACTGAGATGCCTCTTCCATTGCCTTCCAGGGTCTCTCACTACCCACCAGACCAGGCGCTGGTTCTATGGACCGAGATCTATGCCTTGCTGTCTAAACAGGCTATCAAACCAGTCCCCTTCCTTAGGAGGGTGCAGGATTTTACTCCCACTTTTTCCTGGTCCCCAGATGAACGGGGATTTATGCCCCATTTTGGATATGAGGTGTCAACATCCACATTTACCAAAAGTTCTGCATAGTGTCCCTTCCGACACTTCCTTTACTGAACACAGGAGACTGGCTCTGTTCTCTGGATATGAAGGATGCATACCTCCATATCATGATGCACCCGGCTCAGACTATTTGTTTCATGTTCCAGTGTTACCAGTTCAGGGCCCTCCCTTTTGGTCTTTCCTTGGCCCTGACAGTATTTAGAGTATGCCTTGCAGTGGTCTCAGCAGCCCTCCAAAGGGAGGGCCTCTCTTTCCATACCTGGACAGGCTCCTGAAAGCGTCTTTCAGACACCAGTTGTCTCATGCTTTCTCAAACACTACAGTTCACTCGTAGGGATTGCAGTAAACTATCCTCTGTGGGGAAAGGCATTTCTGCCCATGGCTCAGGTGAACGCCCCGATTGCTTTAGCGTGCAGTTCAGTATCCAGATTGGTCTTTGCAAGAGACCATCTCCGCCTCCTGGGACATTTGGCAGCCACGACCCCAGCAGTTCCCAGTGCCAGGTTGAATGAGGATCCTTCAGTGGTCCCTCTGTGTCCAGTGGGACCAAAAACAGGACTGTTTCAATGCCCCGGTCCTGCTGTCACCCTGTAATGGTAGAAGTCGCAGTACAATCCCATGCGAGGCATGCAATTTCAATTACCATCCAGAGTCTTTCTGACAAATGCTTTCTTGACAGGGTGGGGTACTCTTCTCCTGCACCTCTGATCACAAGGATCTTGGACGTCAGTGGAGGTCTGCCTCCACATCAGTGTCTTGGAACTATGGGCGGTACTTTATGCCTTACAGGTGTTAGAGGCTTACCTCCCCAGGTTGCCTGCAAGTGCAATTGGACAATTCTACAGTAGTTCGCTACATAAACAAGGCGGCACCCATTCCTACCCCTCTGCAGAGAATCGATGAGGGTGTGGCATTGGGCAATCTAGAGAAGTATTCATTTTCTGGCAGTATACATTCCTGGAGTGTGCCAACTTCTGGTGGATGCCCTGAGCAAATAGTTTGCCCAAGCCCACGAGTGGGAATCTTGGCTGACGTTCTCAATGACTTCTGCTTTCGAGGCCAGCCGGAGTTGGACCAGTTTGCCTCTCCGCAAAACTACCGCTGCTGTCTCTAGCGAGGTCCTGGAACTGTGGAGGGACTCATTCTTTCCTGGACAGAAAGATTTCTGTACACCTTCCTGCCCTTTCCACTCGTTCAGAGTACTACTCCAACTGGTCCAGGACTGGGCATCTGATTCTCATAGTGCCATTCTGCCAGAGACAGATTTAGTTCCCTCTGCTTCTACAGCTCTCCGACACAGAACTAATCTCTCTGCCTATCTGTCGAGCCTTACTGTCCCAGGTGCACAGCTCCCTGTTATACCCGGGCCTTCACTCCTTCCACCTGCATGCCTGGGTCCTGAGGACATAGTCCTCTCATGCTTTCGGGTGTCCCCGAAGGTGGTGTAAGTTCTCCAGGCTGCTAGGAAGTCTTCCTATTCCCTGAAGTGGAAACTTCTCTGTTTGGGTGTTCGTTCTGGACTTGGATCCTTAAGAGTTCCCCCTCAGTGCATCTTAGATTATTTACTCTCCTTGTCAGTGGGTGGACTAAAACATTTCACTAAAGGTCCACCTTTCGGCCATAGCAGCATTTCATTTGCCTGTGGACAACCTTCCTTTGTCCCAGTTGGTTAATTCGAACCTTTTTTGAAGGGTATTCTGCACCTATGTCCCCTATCCAGTCCCTGTCTGGGATTTGAATTTCGTGCTTAAAAAAAAAAGACTGTCCCTTTGAGCCCACTGAATCCAGCAACCTCTATCCTGGAAAACTGTTTAGTGGCCATTATGTCTGGCAGACTGGTCTTGGAGTTGCATGCACTGATGTGCAAACCTCGATATAAAGTTTCATAATGACTTAGTGTCTTTATGCACTAACCCGGCATTCTAGGATCATGGATATGTCCTAACCACACTGTTTGGCATGTCGCTTCCCTTTTAAATCTTGCAGGATAGTCTGAAAGCTGGCTTCTCCCACCCACGTGGTGTATCTTTCGGTTCCACCCCTTGACGCCAGATCTTCCTTTCTACTGGAAGATTCAGGTTCCCTCCTTATTGCTCCAGCATTGAGTAGGCCCTGGCGAACAAATCCCCTGATTTGCCTAAACTTTAACTCGTTAGTTTCTCTGCATTGTTTTGCGATGGAGAAAGTCCTTTCTATGGACATGGATATGTTCAATCCACAGTCTGGCAGGTTCCTTGCCGCTTTAAATCTTGCCGGAAGGTCTTCAAGCTGGCTCCTCCCACCCACCTGGGTGGTAAAACTCTCGGCTCCACCCCATGACGCCAGATCTTCCTTACTGCTTGGAAGCTTGGGTTCCCTCCTTGGTGCTCTGCGTTTTAGGCCTCGATCCACTCTTTGGAATTTCCAAAACTTATTTTAAAAGTTACAAGACTTCGGTCTTCGTCTTCCCTTGTGGCTGCGATGGACAAATGGACTCCAGTCGGTGGCCATCTGGGCAGATGTCCCGGACCAGTCCACGCTCCACATGTGTCTGCTGCCTGGGGCTTGGCCACGACTCGCAGGCTTGCAAATTATGAAAGTCCTTTTCAGCTTTGGTCTTGGGAGGACCGTGCTGCCAGACTTCTTCTTGGGCGACCCGAAAAAAAGGTATCCGCCTGTCAAGTCTAGGGAGGCCTGTTGGGCAGTGTCCAGTGGCAGGCTCCGGAACAGTTGGAGCAATTGATTGCCCTCGGAGGAGGCGGCCCAGGCCGCTTCTTCCTCCTCTGCCACGGCATTTATCCCACTCTTTGGGCTTCTCCTACACGGCTTCATTTTAAGGAGCTTTGCCAGTCCCTCGCCCCCAAGGGAGAGGGGTCATCGGGACATTCCAGTAAGTCCAAGAAGGACTAAGGGCAAGTCCCACTGTCTACTATCGTGGGAGCGGGGGAGATCCCCTTCACCAGACCATCGACTCTCTACTTCAGTTAAGGTTGCAGCTGTGGCGGCTGGCTTCACAGTGCCCCGTCTGGTCAGCTGGCCTAGACATCCGTCGACGCAGTCGAGATTTTTCTTGACCCATAGGACAGTTTGTCAACTGGAGAAGCAGACAGCCCTACTTCAGCAGTTCCCCCAGTGGAAACCGAGGACTTGCCTGTGCCGGAGTCCCCCATTAAGGTCTCTGCACAGAGGAAGGAGCAGGTTTCCCCTCTGACCCACCCTCAGAACCCCCGAAGGTCTCGGTTCTCTTCCAGGTCCAGCCAGTCCCACTGACATTGGCAGTCTGTCTCCGCACCATGGAAAGCAGCGTCACCACTCGTCCTCATCTGAGGGATGGGCTACAGCACAAGTTCGTCGGCGCTAAAAGGTTTAATGTGCAGCAGCTCTTGTTGTCCAGGAATAAGCGAGACTCCGTTGCTCTCTCCAGCCATTAAATGGCTGTCACGCAGTGGACGAAACAACCCCTTGTAGTGATTGAGGGCGACCCTGAGCGCAGTTGTTAAATGACCAGCTGCTCCACCATTGTGGTGGAACCTCCTGCCTCCACAACTGAAGACTGGGGCCCCAACCAAGGATTCTCAACCTGGTCGAGGGCTTGCCCACAGGTTGTCACACCTCACTCCCGATCGACCTTGGCAGGTGGAGGTGGCATTAGGCACCCGGCAGCTGTTTGCAGACTCCCGGTCTGACTGCCCTCCCCTGTTCTCAGGCCGCTTGACCTGGTGTCTGCAGGGGAGCCAGTCAGTCAGACGAGCCCATCCTGCGTTTTACCTAGGTTTCCTTGACTCTCATCTTGGAATCCCACCCGGGATGCAGCTCGAACACATTTCAAATCGGGCAAAGTATCCCCTCGCAGAGATACTGGACCGAGGGGATTCCCCTATGGAGGACTTTCCTGCAGCCGAAGCCATTGTTGGCCTGGCCCTGGATTTGTGGCAGCGGCCAGAATCTTGTCCCACACCTTCAGCCAGGATGGCTCAAAAGTATGCAGTCCCCACCAGCTCACTCTCTGGTTTCTCTGAGCACTTCTCTGCAGAGGGGTTGGTGACCAACAGCATTTTCCAGCGCTCCGGGAATGCTTGGGACGTGGACAAACCACCCGATAAGGAATCCAAAAAGCTGGATTACGCGGGGTGGAAGGTTTACGCTGCTTCCTCCCTAAGTCTTCGTCAGGCTAGATTGGCCGTTCTGATGGCCCATTTCTCACATGCCCTTGTGGGTTCCCTGGATGAGGTGATTCCTCATCTCTCTGGCTGACCTTCACCACGACTGTCAAGCTTGGGTGTGGGATCAGGAAGAAGCGTTGGCAAAAACAGCAGTTCAAACTTAATTTGGACTATGGGTGATTCTTGTGCCTGATCGGTAAGCGGCCACGGTGACCCATCACGCGAGCTTTGCTGCAGATCTCCACCTTCACGGCGGACACCCAGCACAAGCTGGCAGACTTTTCCTTCCTGGGCACTGACTTGTTTGGGCCGGGGGTGGAAGGCCATCTCCAGAGGATCAAGAAGTCCAATGCCATCTTGGACTCTGTCACGTCTGCTCAGGACAAAAGCTGCCAGCAGCAGCGAAAGCCCTTCCACCCTTGCAGCAAGTCTGGCCCAGCTGCACCAGGGCCAGAAGGCACACACTTGGCACCCTAAGGCCAAGTCTGCCACTTCCTCCAGTAGGAAGCCACGAGGTAAGGGTCCCTCAGCGGGCCCTTCTTCCAAGCCTGTCCAGTGACTGGTTGAGGGGTGTCACCCCGACCTATCCCTCCTCACTCGGGTTCCCCGATGGGAGACAGCTCTACATTTTCCACCTGGTCCACCATCGCCAGACAGCTAGGTGCTAGAAGTGGTAGGCAGGTCTGCCTCTGGATTTCAAGCTAGGTTCCCTCCCTATCAAGCCGTTGCCCCACAACCTGTCGGCTCGATCGAGCCAACAGCGCTCTGCTCCTTCAGAAGGAGGAGGTGATCAGTGGTGGAGACCCTTCTCCAGACCCAGGGTTGTGTTCAGGTACTTCCTGGTCCCAAAACAGATTGGGGTGCTGGCACCCCATTCTCAACCTGCACTACCTGAATAAGTTCCTAAGGCAGCGCACCTTCAGGATGGTCACTCTGGCTCAGATCATTCCATCCTTGGAACTAGGCGTGTGGTTTTGTTCCCTGGACCTTCAGGACGCGTTCTTTCATGACCCAATCCGTCCATCTCATCGGCGATTCCTCTGCTTCAGAGCAAAGGGATCTCTTCATGAGTTCCGGGCCATGCCCTTTGGCCCCTCTCCAGCTCCCAGGAGTCTTCACCAAATGCATGGCAGTGGTGGCAGCATTCCTGCGGCTCCAGGGGGTCTGGGTGTACCCTTACCTGGACGACTGGGTGACTGCAGCCCCCTCCAGGTGAGAGGTGGAGCAGTCCAGGGATCTGGCCCTCCAGGTCTGCTCTCAGATTGGCCTCCTCAACGAGGCCTAGTCGGAACTCATGCCATCACAGGTGATTCAGTTCATCAGGGCAGAGCTCGACTGTCTTCGAGCCAGAGCCCGGCTCCCGGTGGACAGGGCCAAGGTACTTTCCTGCTTTGCCCAGTCATTTCTGGTTGGGCAATTGTGCCCTGCCCGGGACTCCTGTGCCTTCTGGGTCTCATGGTGGCCTGCACCAGCATGGTCCATTGGGCCCTCTACATATGCATCCCTATGTCAGGGGGGCTGGCCGCCAATGGTCACAGTGCTCAGTCCTCTGAACCAGCCAGTGACAGTGACCCAGGAGATGTGGGACAGCCTACAGTGGTGGCTCGTTCCAGCTCATCTGCAGGAGGGTATCCTGTTTGTCCACCTCGAGCTGACTGTCACTCTGTCGACCACCTCTCTGGGTTGGGGTGCCCACCTGGGGGAGCTCGGGGCCCACGGCCTCTGGTCCCCTCAGGAGTTTCGATGCCACATCAACCTGCTGGAGCTCCAAGCAGTGCATCTAGCCCTCACCGCCTTCACTCAGTTTGTACAGGGTCAAGTGGTTCAGTTCCAGACGGACAACACCACGACCATGTACTACCTCAACTCCGACTAAAGCAGGACACACTCCTTGCCTCCTGTGCAGGAGGCTCCTCCACCTTGGTCTCTTGTGATCCACCAGGGCGGATCTCTAACCATCCATGTGGCAGGAGCTTCCAACAGTCTGGCCGATGCCCTTAGCCAGATAAGCACTGCATCTCACGAGTGGTCTCTCCTGCCAGCAGTAGTACAAGATCTGTTCTCCCATTGGGGCACCCCTCAGGTGGACCTGTTCACCTCAAGGGAGAATGCAAAGCTGAGGCTGTTTCATGCCAACCCCCCGCTGCAGGGGGATGCCTTCTCAAGGCCGTGGACCCCAGGCCTCTTCTACACCTACCCTCCATTTCCCTTGCACCACAAGGTGCTTCTCAAGGCGAAGAGGGACAAGGTGCAGGTGATTCTGGTAGCCCCAGACTGGCCCTGCCAGTTCTGGTACCCAGATCTCCTCAGCCTCTGCTCCAGGCTCCCAAGGTGGCTTCCAGCCTGCCCAGACCAGATTTCAGTCAACAAAGGGAAGGTTCTCCATCCAGACCTTCAATCCCTGCACCTGACTACCTGGTTCCTGAGCGGCTAGAGTTCCAGGCCTTGGGTCTTTCCGACAAGGTCCTCAATGTCGTTGAGGCGTCCCGTAAGGAGTCTACCAGAAAATGCTATGCCTTCAAATGGAAGATTCTCAATTTGGTGTCAGGACAAGGGGTTGGACCCTTCTTCCTGTTCCTTGGCTAGCATCCTGGACTACCTGTGGTCTTTCTCAGCTAGGGCTTTGGTCGACCGTTAAGGTGCACCTGGCAGCCATCTCTGCTTACCAGGCACGGGCCGGCAAGCGGTCGGTGGTGCAGGAGAAGGTGGTCGGGTACTTTTTTCAAAGGCCTTGATCACATATCCCTTCTAATGCGAGAACCTCCACCTCCGTGGGATCTACTGCTGGTATTGGCTAAGCTCATGGGCAAGCCATTCGAACCAATGCACAGGTGCGCTATCTCCTACCTGTCGTGGAAGACTGCCTTCTTGGTGGCTATTACATCAGCCAGAAGGATGGGGAAGCACCAGGCGTTCATCCAGTCTCCCTTATCTGGTCTTCACAGGGACATGGTTGTCCCTGCCCCACCTGAAATTCCTTCTGAGATGGTGTTGAGTTCTGACTTAACCGGTGTTGACTCTGACTGTGTTCTACCCAATCCCACCTCGGGCGAATATGGGCTCCATACTCTGGACCCTAGAGGTGCTCAGCTTATAAGGAAATGGACTGCTGGCAGAGTTTGGGGAGGTTCACCAGCTGTTTGTCACCTACACTGAAGCAGCACCTGGCAGACCTGCAGCCAAGCAGGCGATAAGCAGGTGGGTCACCTCCTGCATAGATCTCTGCTATAGGTTGGAGGCATGGGCCTCCCAAGGGATAGGCTCATTCTACCTGCCATACCGCTGCTTCGGTGGCTGCTTCTAGGGACGTCCCTATCCAGGAAATCTGCAGGGCTGCTACCTGGAAGTCTGCACACACCTTACTTCCCATTACCACATTGACCTTGAGTCATGCTGGGATGCTGGTTTTGGGACCTTGGTTCTCCAGTCCTTATTCCCCAGTATCTGGGGTGCACACCTTACCTCCCTCCTCCCGGAGAACTGCTAGGAGTCTGCCAGACATTGTGGATTGAACATATCCATGTCCCTAGAAATACAGGTTCTAGGGACATGGATATGTTATTCATCCACTCATGGCATGAGTATCCTTGCCCGCTTTAAATCTTGCGGAAGGTCTTCAACTTGCTCCTCCACCACCGGGTGAGTACCTTCTCGGCTCCGCCCATGGCACAGATCTTCCTTACACGGCTTGGGCTCAGGTTCTCTCCTTAACATCTCACGTTTGAGACTGGTTCCTATTTCTCCGTTTGCAGTTTAAAAAATAAAATTTTGCAAAGACTTCCAGTCTTCTATCACAGCGGCTGCGATGGACAAATCGACTCCGGTTCGGAGATGCCCATGCGAACTGAAGATGTCTCGAGCGGATCCACACTCCACGTGTGTCTACTGTTTAGGCCTTGAGCACGACCGCAGGCTTGCGACCTGTGCTCATCTTTCTCGACCTCGTCTTGAAGACGTGCTGCCCGATTACAACTGGCCGTCCAGGCGTTTCCCTCGGTGAGAGTCCAGGAGGCCGGGTTGGGCGGTGTCCGGCGGCGGGGCTCACGTGAGGATCAGCTCACGGCGGATGGTAAGCCCTTTCGAAGAGGCAGGCGCGGGCCGTATCTTCCAAGCCAGCATTCATCAGCTCTCTCTGGACTCTTCTTACACGGCTTCTTTTAAGGGCTTTGTCTGTCCTCTCCACTAAAGGAGAAGGGCCTCGTTAGCGGGACCTTATTCTGGGTCCAAGAGGACCAGGGTAGAAGTCCCTCGTCGGCGCTCTCTTGGGGCGGGAAGGTCCCTACGGCAGACGTCGACCGTCTGCTTGATCGACCCGCTCGGCTTGACCCTGGCCTCACGGTGTCCCGTCAGGTCGGACTGAAGGACTCCCACCGATGAGTCGAGATTTTCTCGACCCGTTGGATAGGCTGTCGCCCTTAGCAGCAATTCCCCTCCCGGTTCCCCGGAGGAGGTTGAGATCCCGATAGGCTCGCCTGTGCCTCGGTTCCAGCCCCTCGGATGCACCATCCGAGCCGAAAGGAGTGCGGTTCGGCGGACACGCCCGCACCGACCTCGAGAAATTCCGGGGAGTCTGAAAGTCTCGATCTGGGACCTCTTGCGGTCCAGCGATCCCATCGCCCAAGCGGTCTAGAATCTCGCTTGCCGCGGTAAGCGGCGTCGCCCGGTCATCCTCGTCACTCCTCTCCTCGGGATGAGGGCTTGGCCCGTAAGTACGTCGGCCCGATGCGAGACCTTATGTTTATAACAGCCTCCTGGCGAGAATAGCCGACCCGTCGCCTTCCCGGCCATTAAGTAACTGTCACGGATCGGCCGACGCAACCCTCGACTTATCCGAGGCCTATACCCAGGCGGTTGTTGGCCAAAACCAACTGCTCCACCGATTCCGGTGGAACCTCCGCCTCCACAGCCTGGAGTGGGGCTCCGACCCAAGGATTCTCGGTCGGCGGCTGAGGTCTACCCATCGGCTGTCGGTTACCCTCACTCCCGATCGACCTCGGCAGGTGAAGGGTGGCTCAGGCCAGAGGCAGCTCTTCGAGGACTCTTCCGAGAGTCGAGATGATTCCTCCCTTTTTCTCCAGCGACTGGACTTGGAGTCTTCAGAGTCAGTCAATGGACGATAGCCGTCGTCCTTTCTAGGACTACTCGGCTCATCCTCGGAGTCCACGGGATGGGCTCGAACCTGTTCCAAGCGGGCCAGGTATCCCCTCACGAGATTCTGGACCCGAGGATTCTCCGTGGAGGCCTTTCGGTGGCGAGGCCATAGTGGAGTCGGCACTGGGCTTTGGCAGCGCCCTGCTTCCTGCCCTCGCCTTCGGCCAGGATGGCCAGGAAGTATGCGGTCCCTACTAGTTCCTTGTCGTTTTTCGGAACACCCCTCTGCTGAGGGGTTGAGTTACCATACAGCGTTTTCCGGCCGGCATAGCGCCGAGGATGTGGACAAACCTCCTGACAAGGGTCAAAGAATTGGACTATGTCAAGGCGAAAAGTCTCGCTGCGTCCTCTCTCGGCCTTCGTCAGGCCAGTTCGGCCGTCCTCATGGCACATTTTTCTCATGCCCTGTTGGGCTCCCTGGATGGTCATCCCTCA
This sequence comes from Neoceratodus forsteri, assembly GCA_016271365.2. NCBI lineage: Eukaryota > Metazoa > Chordata > Ceratodontiformes > Ceratodontidae > Neoceratodus > Neoceratodus forsteri. The sequence goes on from CM028138.1 coordinate 431,135,292, forward strand.
TCTTCCCGCCCGATCTGCAGACTACGGTTAAGCAGGTGCGGGACCAGGCAGACGGTGGCCAAACAGCAGCTCAGACTGCTTTTGGATTTAGGGACTCATGTGGATCGGTGGCACCCAGTGGCTATGCGTCGGGCTTGGCTGAGGATATCCACCTTTACGGATACCCAGCACAAGTTGGCGGATGTCCCTTTGGGGACTGACCTCTTCGGCCCTGGGGTGGAAGGTCACCTGCAGAGGATCTAGAAGTCCAATGCCACCTTGGACTCGGTCTCTTCCGCTCAGAAGGACAAAGGCCACCAAACCACAGCCTAAGCCCTTTTAGATGCCTTCTGGCCTGTGGCGCGCCCGGCCCAGCAGCGTCAGGGCCGCAGGCTGCGACCTTGGCATCCCAAACCAAGCCGCTGCTTCCTCTAACAGGAGGCAGGGAGGAAGAGGCCCAGGAGGTCCTCGGCGGTCCCTCCTCCAAGCCTGCCCAGTGGCCGGGCTGAGGGGTAGCCCCACATTCCGTCCACCTTATCCCTGGGTCCCCATTAGAAGACGGCTCGGCACTTCCGTTCCGCCTGGTCCGCTGTTTCCACGGACAGTGGGTCTTGAAGGTGGTGGGAAGAGGCCTGCCTCTCTGGAATTGGGCAGGCACCACCCCTTCAGGCCGTGCCCTGGGGGAGCTTCGGATCCCCAGCCTCACTGGCGGCTCTCGTCGGGCGGCTGTCGCTCTCCTCCTCCAGAAGGAGGTGATAAGAGAGGTGGTGGACCCTCCTTCAGACCCAGGGTTTGTGTCCAGGTACTTCCTGGTTCCAGGCGGACGGGGCTGGCGCCCCATTCTGAACTCTACGACCTAAACAAGTTCCTAAGGTCTCGAACCTTCAGGATGGTCACTCTGGCTCAGAATGCCATCCTTGGAGCAGCGGCGTGTGGTTCTGCTCTCTGGACTTGCAGGGCCGCGTTTTCCACGTCCCTATCCGTCCGTCTCACCAGAGATTCCTTCAGCTTCGAGCGGAAGGATCCCTCTTGAGTTCAAGCCATGCCCTTCGGCTTGTCTCCAGCTCCCAGGGTCTTCACCAAATGCATGGCAGTGGTGACAGCATTCCCGCGGCGCCGGGGTCGGGTGTACCCTTACCTGGACGACTGGCTGATAGCAGCTCCTCAGGAAGGAGGCAGAGTGGTCCAGAAATCTGGCCCTCCAGGTCTGCTCTCAACTGGGCCTCCTTATCAACGAGGGCCAGAGTCGGAACTTCGAGCAAGCAGGTGATTCTATTCATCGGGGCGCAGCTCGACTCTCTTCGAGCCAGAGCGCGGCTCCCGGCGGACAGGGCCGAGGTTCTTTCCTCCTTTGCCCGATCATTTCTGGTTGAGCAATTGCGCCCTGCCCGGGACTTCCTGCGCCTCCTGGGTCTCATGGCGGCCTGCACCAGCGTGGTCCGTTGGGCCCGCTGGAACATGCGTCCCCTTCAGTGGGGACTGGCCAGCCAGTGGTCACAACGCTGCGATCCTTTGGACCAGCTTGTGTCGGTGACACAGGGGATGTGGAACGCTCTCCAGTGGTGGACCGTTCCAGATCATTTGCAGGAGGGCATCCCGTTCGTCGGCCCCGAGCCGACGGTCTCTCTATCGACCGATGCCTCTCTGATGGGTTGGGGTGCCCATCTGGGGGAACACCGGGCTCATGGCCTCTGGTCCCCGTGGGAGTCCCGATGCCACATCAACCTGCTGGAGCTCCGAGCGGTCCGCCTAGCTCTCACGCCTTTGCTCCGTTCCTCGGGGTCAAGTGGTCCGAGTCCAGACGGACAATACCACGCGACCATGTACTATCTAAACCGCCAAGGCGGGAGGCGGCCCATGCTTCTACATGCAAGGAAGCTCTCCAATTTGGTCACTGCGGCACCTGGAGGCGGATCTCCTAGCCATTCACGTGGCAGGCCTCCAACACCCTGGCCCGATGCCCTGAGGCGGATGGGGCTGCATCCCAGAGTGGTCTCTCCTGCCGGAGGTAGTACAGCATCTGTTCTCCCATTGGGGCACACCTCAGGTGGACCTGTTTGGCTCAGGAGAGCGAAGCTGAGCCTGTTCCATGCCCGCCCCCTCAGCAGGGCTCGCTGCGGGGATGCCTTCGAGGCAGTGGACCCCGGGCCTCTTCTCGCCTTTCCCCATTTCCCTTGATCCACAAGGTGCTTCTCAAGGCGAGGAGGGACAAGGCGCAGGTGATTCTGATAGCCCCAGACTGGCCCTCGCCAGTTCTGGTACCAGATCCTCTCAGTCTCAGCTCCAGGACTCGCGGCAGCTTCCAGCTCGCCCGGACCTGCTCTCAGTCAATCAGGGAAGGTGTTCCATCCGGACCTTCAATCCCTGCACCTGACGCCCTGGTTCCTGAGCGCTAGAGTTCCAGGCCTTGGGTCTTTCCGACGGGGTCCTCAATGTAGTTGAGGCGTCCCGTGGAGTCGACCAGAAATGCTATGCCTTCAAATGGAAAAGGTTTTCCATTTGGTGTCAAACAGGGCTTGGACCCTTCCTCCTGTTCCTTAGCAAGCATCTTGGACTATTTATGGTCCCTCCTAGTCAAGGAGCTTAGGTCGGCGACCCTAAGGGTGCACCTGGCAACCATCTCTGCTTGCAGGCGCGGGCGGAAGCAGTGAGTGTAGTGCAGAGAGAAGGTAGTCTGGAGCTTTCAAAGGCCTTGATCACATTTCCCCTCCAGTGCGGGAACCCCCACCTCCGTGGGATCTACTGCTGGTACTGGCAAAGCTCATGGGCAAGCCATTGAACCTATGCACAGGTGTGCTCTCTCTCACCCTGTCATTGAGACCGCCTTCTTGGTGGCTATCCCGTCCAGCCAGAAGGATGGGAGGCTCCAGGCGCTTGTCAGTCTCCTTACCTGGTCTTCCACAGGGACAAGGTTGTCCTGCTCCCCCACCGAAATTCCTTCCAGGCGGTGTCGGAGTTTCACCTTAACCAGGTGTTGACTCTGCGGTGTTCTACTAATCACACCTCGGAGGCCGAATAAGGCTCCATACTCTGGACCCTAGAAGGGCGCTCGCCTTATTATAAGGCGCACGCTGGGGAATCGGGAGAGGTTCGCCAGCTGTTTGTCACCTACGCTGAAGCCGCATCTGGCAGACCTGCAGCCAAGCGACGATAAGCAGGTGGGTAACCTCCTGCATAGATTCTGCTATAAGTTGGCGGGCATGGAGCCTCCCAGAGGGATAGAGCTCATTCTACCCACCATACTGCTGAGCGGTGGCTGCTTCCAGAGCACGTCCCTATCCAGGAAATCTGCAGGGCTGCTACCTGGAAGTCAGCAAACACCTTTATACCCATTACCACATCGACCTTGAGTCACGCCGGGATGCTGGTTTTGGGGCCTCGGTTCTCAGTCTCTCTTTCCCAAGTAAGTATTGGGGTGTCTGCGTCTTGCCTCCTCCTCCGAGAACTGCTAGGAGTCTGCCAATGAGTGTGGATGAACAACATATCCATGTCCCTAGAAATACAGGTTACTAGCCTGTAACAGGAGTTCTAGGAATGGTATATGTTGTTCATCCACATTCCACCCGACTTCTCGCTGACGCACAACCTGAGCTTCCAGCGGCCAGATCTGGCGTCATGGGCGGCGAGGAGTTATACCACCCGGTGGTGGGAGGAGCAAGCTTGAAGACCTTCCGGCAAGATTTAAAGCGGCAAGGATACCTGCCAATGAGTGTGGATGAACAACATATACCATTCCTAGAACTCCTGTTACAGGTGAGTAACCTGTATTTACTCACCTGTAACAGGAGTTCTAGGAGTGGTGTATGTTCATCCACATGACCCACCCAACCTCCCTGGTTTCGTGCAACCTGGCTTCCAGTGGGCTAGATCTGGCGTCATGGGGTGGAGCTGAGGGTTTTACCACCCGGGTGGGTGGGAGGAGCCAGCTTAAAGACCTTCCAGCAAGATTTAAAGCAGCAGGGAACCTGCCAGACAGTGTGGATGAACATATACCACTCCTAGAACTCTTGTTACAGGTGAGTAACCTGTATATCCTGGGTTCTGCCACTGCCGTTGTGGGCAGATGTCTTGCACCGACCTGCACGCCTTGTCTACTGCCTGGGCCATGTTCATGACACCCAGGCTTGCAACTTCTGTCATGTGTTCCATCCTAACATCCTGGATGGTAGTCTTGCATGACTTCAGCTCAGCTGACCGGATAAACTGAACCTGCTGGTCAAATTTAAAGAGGCCCATTGGTGGTCCCCTTGGCTGCAATTCCAGCAGATGAAGACTTTCAAGGAGGTGGCAGCTTGGGCCACTGATCGGTTCTCTTCTGCGTCTTTCTTCGTCATGCTCAAATTGGGCTCTACCTTTTCAGGCTCCTTCAAGGAGTTGTGCTAAACTCTTCTGACCAAGGGGGATGGCCCTTCAGGTGCACACATTTCCCGCTCCCATAAAAAGGGTAAGGAGTCTAAGAATCCTCTCGACTATGTTCTTGGGAACAAGAGGGGTCACAGTCCCAGGAATCTGCTGTTTTGACTTTGGTCAAAATTGTGGCCTTGGCTGCTGGTTTCATGGTACCCCGTCAGGTCGGCCAGTGAAGACATGGGACGACTACCTGGTCGAGATGATAGACCCGGTCTACCCGTTGTCACTCAGGGGCTGACAATTCCTTATTCAGGACTGTGGTCCTGACCGGGCCTACCGAGGAGACGCAGCCTGCTGGCAACCTCTTCACAGTCCCTTTCCCTGACCTGGAGGAGCCATGGTTCTCCCTGTCTCCTTCTGAGCACCCCCATCAATTCTGCCCCCCTCCGCCCCCCAAAAAAGTCGGTCTAGGTCTGATACCTTCTACCAGCAGGCCAAAGAACGCCATTAGGGGCATTCTGAAAAGTGGCTCCATCGCCATTCATCCCCATCCCCCTCTGAGGAGAGGCTTTGACGCAAACTGTGATGCTACTAAGATCTAATGTGGCAACAGTTAATGGCAGGTTCAAAGTCCACCCCAGCTTCCATGTCACCCTACAGGCTGACAGACTTCACTGGAGCTGGTTGACACTGTTCCTCTGTCTGTGGAGCTGGTGAAGATCCTCCCAGTTCAGCCAAAACTGTCCTCCACCAATTCTGGTGGAGCTGCCACCTAAGCAGCCTCCCGCTAAGGAGTTGCTGTCCATCTTGGGCCTTCTGCACTGGCTGTCGGTCACCCTCACTCCCAGCTGCCCCCCAGTGGGTTAAAGGTGACCTGGATGATCGGCTGATCTACCTGTCCTCCTGAGTCCGAGGATTCTGACTTGCCTTCATGTCCCTTGGACGAAGAACCCATTGGGAGTCTCTCGACTGAGGAAGGTCCCACGTCCTTCATGGGCATCCTCAGTCTAGTCTCAAAATCTACATGGATGCCCTTGGAGCCTGTTCAAAATCGAGCACAATATCCCCTTGGAGACATCCTCAAGAGGGGATTCTCGGACAGAGGCTTTTCCTGTGGTCAAAACCATTGTTTGCCTAGCCTTGGAGCTGTGGCAGCACCCAGCCTCCTGCCCAGTGCCCTCAGCCCGGATGGCCCGCAAGTATGCAGTTCCCATCGGCTCCCTTTCAGGATTCACCAAGCGCTCCTCAGCTGAGGGGATGGTGACAAGTCTGTTCTGGTGCTCAAGGAAATTCAGGAGACTCTGATAGACCCTTGGACAAAGAATCCTGGAAAGTCTATGCTGCCTGTTCGCTTGGCCTTTGTCAGGCAAGCTCTGCATCATGGTGCATTTTTCTCATGCCCTCTTGGGCTCTCTGGATGAGGTTCTTCATCTCACTGTAGACCTCAGACCATGGTCAAGCAGGTCCACAACCAGGGTCAAGCGGCTGCCAAAGAGCAACTCCAGACTGCTCTGGACATCTGGGACTCTTGTGCCTGCTTGGTGGTGGCTGCAGTCACCATGCACTGCAGGGCCTAGCTCAGGGTCCCAACCTTCATGGCACACTTTGCACAAATGGACAGGTGTTCCCTTCCTGGTGCAGATTCATTCAGTCCAGGAGTGGACAGTCACCTCCAGCACGTCCAAGTCCACTGCCACATTGGACTGTTACTTCTGCCCTCAAGGAACCTCAGGGTTCCAAAAAGCAGTTCAGCCTTCTGCCCCTGCGGCCAAGCAGCCCCATTTTCAGTTGGGGTAGCAACAGCAGCAGGCTCAAGCTTGGTGCCGTCTGCCTAAGTTGGGGGGCTTTGGCAGCCTGCAAGTCTGGAGGGAAAGGTCCCAGTGGTCCCCAGGCTGGATCCTCTTTCAAGCCTACAGTGATGGAATGGGAGTTGCCAACCCCATACCAGTCACACCCACTCTGGGTCCTCCCATGGGCAGACTCCACCACTTCCTTTCCATCTGGTCTGTTACTAGACAGGTGGGTCTTGGTGTGGTCGGCCAGGGGCTGCCTGTGGAATTCAAGCAGTACCCACCAAGCTGAGCCCATGCACCACAAGAGGAAATGGTTTCCATTCACACTCAGTCAGCTCTCGGACATTGCTAGACTCCTCACAAGGAGGTAGTGGCCAGTTGTTGTCTCTCCCGGGTCAGCAGGGTTCATTTCCAGGTACTTCTGATCCCCAAGATGTACAATGGGGCGCTAGCCCCCTCGTACATCTGCACGACCTGAACCAATTTCTCAGGTCTCACACCTTCAGGATGGTAATTCTCACCATCTCTTGAGCAGAACATGTGGTTTTGCTCACTGGATCTGCAGGACACGTTCTTTCATGTCCCGATCAGTTCGTCACACCGAAGGTTCCTCTGCTTCCAAACAGAGGGAATCCTCTTAGAGTTCCAAGCCATGCTCTTTGGCCTGTCATTGGCCTCTGGGGTCTTCACCAAATGCATTGCAGTGCTGGCAGCCCATCTTTTGGGGGAAGGGGGCCAGTGTACCCCTATCTCAACAATTGGCTCATAGCAGGTATCTCCAAGCGGGAGGTGGAGAGGTCCAGGGATCTGGCTCTTCAGACCTGCCTCAAACTTGTGATCTCCTGATCAGCGAGACAAAGTTGGAACTCGTGCCTTTGCAGGTGATCTGCTTTATCAGGCCAGAGCTCGACTCTTGCCGGGCCAGGCTCCCAGCAGACAAGGTGGAGGTTCTCTCCTTTACCCGATCATTTCTGGTTGGGCACTTGTGCCCTGCCCAGGACTTCCTGCTTATAGGGTACATGGCAGCCTGTACCTCTGGTCCGATGGGCCCAGTGGCATGTGCCCCCTTCAGTGGGAGCTGGCTGGCCAGTGGACTCAGTGACATGGTCATTTCAACCAGCTGGTCACTAACCCAGAAGATATGGGATTCTCTCCAGTAGTGAACCATCCTGGACCAGATCCAGTTTGTCCACCCCAAGCAGACTGTCGTCCTCACGACAGACTCCTCTCAAGGGTTGGGATGCCCACATGGGGAATCCAGAGTCCATGGGCTCTGGACCCCAAAAGGAATTCCGATTTCACATCAACCTGCTGGAACTCCGAGCAGTTCGGCTGGCGCTGACTGCATTCGTGTCGTTCCTTGGGGGAAGTGGTGCAGGTCCAGACGGACAATACCATGACCATGTACCATCTCAACAAGCAGAGCGACATACTCCCGGCCTCTGTGCAGGGAAGCGCTCTGCATCTGGACCCTTGTGAGCAGACTGGAAGCAGATATCAGCCATCCATGTGGCAGGAGCCTCAAATCAACTGGCAGATGCCCTCAGCTGTGTGAGCAAGGCATCCCATGAGTAGTCTCCATCTGGAGGTAGTACATAACCTGTTCTCCCGGTGGGGCACCTCTCGGGTGGACCTGTTCGCTTCAAGGGAAAACACACAAAGCTGAGGCTGTTCCATGCCCTCCCCCCTCAGCAGGGCTCACTGCAGGGGATGCCTTCTTGAGGCTGTGGACACCAGGCCTCTTCTATGCCTTCCCTTGGTCCACAAAGCCCTCCTCAAGGTCAGGAGGGATGAGGCAGGCACGGGTGATCTAGTAGCACTGGACTGGCCCCGCCAGTTTTGGTACACTGATTTCCTCCACCTCAGCAACAGGCTCCCAAGGCATCTTCCAGTGTGCCTGGACCTGCTCTGTCAATCAGGGGAAGGTCTTACACCCAGACCTTCAATCCCTGCACCTGACAACCTGGTTCCTGAGCTGCTAGAGTTCCAGGCTTTTGGTCTCTACAAAGATGTACCCACTGTAGTTGAGGCATCTAGAAAGGAATCAAACAGGAAGTGCTATGCCTTCAAATGGAAGAGATTCTCCATTTGGTATCAGGGCAAGGATCTGGACCCTTTGTCCTGGCCAGTGGCTAACATGCTCTACCTTTGTTCTTTCTATGACCATTAAGGTGCACCTGGCAGCCATCTCTGCTTACCCGGCCACAGGCTGGTCAGAAGGCGGTCTGGCATTCAAAGGCCTCTACCATATTTCCCCTCCGGTGTGTGAACCACCACCACTGTGGGATCCTACTGCTGGTACTGGCAAAGCTCACGGGCATGCCATTCGAACTGATGCACAGGAGTGATTTCACCTGTCATGGAAGGCCGCCTTCCTGGTGTTTTCACGTCAGCCAGAAGGATTGGGGAGATCCAGGCGCTCTGTAGTCTCCCTTTATGGTCTTCCACAGGCACAAGGTTGTCCTGCACCCCAACCCAAAGTTTCTTCTGAAGGTTGAGTTTCACCTAAACAAGGTGATGACTCTGCTGGTGTACTACCCCAATTACACCTGAGGTAGAGTACAGGCTCCATACCTTAGATGTGAGACTAACACGCTCTTAAAAGGAGCATATGGCAGAAGTTCAGGGAGAGGTTCGCTAGCTGTTTTGTCACCTACACTGAAGCTGCACCTGGCAGACCTGCAGCTAAGCAGATGCTTGGCAGATGGATTACATCGTGTATTGATCTCTGCTATAGGTTGGCAGGTAGGGGAGCCACCCGTAGGGCTAAGGGCTCATTCTACCTGCCATACTGCTGTCTGCTGCTTCTAGGGACATCCCTAGCCAGGATAGCTGCAGGGCTGCTACCTGGAAGTCGGCAAACTCCTTATTACCCACTACCACATCGACCTAGAGTCACGCCAGTATGCTGGTTTTGGGGCCTCGGTTCTCCAATCCTGGTTTCCCAAGTAGCGGGTGTGCACATTGCCTCCCTCTCTCCTAGAGAACTGCTAGGAGTCTGCCAAACAGTGTCCATGTCCCTAGAAATGCAGGTTGCTCACTTGTAACAGTAGTTCTAAGAGTGGTATGTTCATCCACACAGACCCACCCGACCTCCGTGGCTTCACACAACCCTCTGCTTCCAGCAGGCAAGATCTGGAGTAAAGGGGTGGACCCAAGGGATGCATCAGCTGAGTGGAAGGAGCCAGCTTTCAAACAATCTGGCAAGATTTAAAGGGGAACGGGACATGACAAACAATGGATGAACATATACCACTCCTAGAACTGCTGTTACTGGTGAGTAACCTGTTTCTCTTGCCTAAGGTTCTATTTTGAATTTACTTTAAATCGGATCATCCAATTGCCAGTATATTTTGCAGAGCCTTAGAATCTGGGGGAAGCCTTGCTTCATACTCTCTGTGCAAAGAACATTACTTTCTCCGCACTTGTGTAAATCAGCAACTTTTTGTTTCTGGGCGTCTGTGCTTGTCCACATGCAAAGTACATCTTTATTTATATAGCGCCTTTCAAACTCAAGATGCTGTACGCAATATGAACTACAATATTAAAAAGATAGCATATAGACTTTAAATCGGTCAAGGAAAGCCGAGGAAAGTAAATACATTTTTAACAGACTTAAAACTGCTGACTATCACATTCCCGATGAGGTAAAGAATTCCATAGGGTTGGTGCTGCAAACGAAAAAGCATGTGTTCCAGATGTTAAACAAACCCTGGGAATCTCTGGGAATCCTTCGGCAGATCGGTGAGAACGATTGGGGGAGTAGGGAGTCTGAGATCTTTCAGGTAGCCAGGTCCTTGTTTGTGTAGGGCTTTAAAGGTAAGCAAGCCTACCTTGTAGGTGATCCACCACTGAACTCGCCAGTGCAGTTTGCGCAGCACAGGCGTAGTATGGCTGGTCCTAGAAGTACCAATCCGCAGCCTGGCTGCAGCGTTCTGCACTAGCTGCAAGTGGCAGATATTTACCCCAGATGGCCCTAGGTAGAGGGCATTGCAGTAGTCAAGACTGATAATGGTGTGGACCAGTATTGTAAGGTTGCCCGGTGGAACCAGGTGTTTCACCCAGGCAATATTCCTCCGATGGTAAAATGAGGATTTAACTACAGCTGACTCCGGAAATTTCAGGGTCAAGCTGTCAAAAATAACACCCAGGTTGCGCACCTGATCTGAGGTAGAGAGCTGGACACCATCAAGCCATAGGCCTGACAAGTGCTCAGCCCCCAGGTGACCTGGGTCCACAACCAATATTTGTCTTGTCCAGATTCTCTGCCAACTCGCTCATCCAGTCTTTGATCTGAGGCATCTGTTTACCATAGAGATCGCATCAGCCTGTCCAGGCACAAAGGACAACAGCGAAGTGTCATCTGCATAGCAGTGAAAACTCAAGCCGTATCTCCTAATATCTCCCAATGGCAGCATATACACTGCAAACATGGGCGCCAATATGGAGCCCTGCTGCACCCTGCAGAACAGAGGAAGAGCTTCAGAGGAATAAATTCCAGTGACCACCTTCTTGAGACCTGCCTACAAGGAATGATCAAAACCATTCGAGGACTGTACCAGACAGTCCACAAAGGAGCCGCAGGGTCTCCAACAGCACCCCATGGTCCACAGTGTCAAAGGCTGCTGAGATAAAGGACCAAGGTGGTACAAGCCTTTTGATCTGTCGCCATTAGATAGTTTAATACCCGAACAAGGGCAGTCTCCGTGCTATGCCTCTTCCTGAAACCAGACGGAAGAGCTTCATAGACATTGAGTTGCAAAGTGATCGTCCAGTTGCAACGCAACCACCTTCAGTAACATTCCCCACAAAGGGAAGGTTAGAGACAGGTTGGTAGCTAGCTGGGTTGACTGGATCAAAGGAGGGTTTAAGGAGTGGTCAAATGACCACCTCCTTTAGGGGGTCTGGAAAGACTCCCCTCTCCAGGGATCTCCATACAATTTGAACTAGTATCTGGCAGATGACCTCTACACACCCCACTAAAAGGGATATAGGGCCCAGATCCAAACAGGTTGGGCGCAAAGTCTGGACAATCTTCATAATGTCCATGAATTCCAATTGGCTAAAGTCTGTCCATACAGACTGGGTGCTCGCCACTTCCATCGACCTCCAACCCCTCACGGAGAGGGCCGGGCCGATTCCGGACCTGATGCTGACTACCTTATCTGCGAAGAACCGAGCTGGCGCACCACTTATTTTGTGAAAAAGCTCTTCCGGACTGGAGACAGATTGTATTGCTCTGCACAGCACAATCTGTCAGCAGTTCGTAAACGTTGAGCCGGTCGGTTCTGCGCAGCAGAAATATCCCTGGACAGGAACTCTGCCTTCTTACGGGCGATTTTCCGATTGATGGAACATAAGGGCCATCAATCTAAGCCTGTCTGCATCCAGGCCGGACTTCTGCCATGCTCTCTCCACATGGTTGGCAAACTGCATTACGTTTATTCATGCCAAGTACAACATACTTCTCACAGGTGTTGTAAAACCACACTCTACCAGAGTCATGACTACCTCTACGGCTCGTTTCTGGGGCGTTTTGACCTTGGATATTTGCAAAGCCATGACATGGTCTACTGTACATAACTTCACTAAACATTAGTCTAGATCTCTTTTCTAAGGCGAACAATTTTTGGACTGGTCGTCCTACATGGCCTCCTGTCCTGAACATTCATGATTTGTTTCCTCCTTCCACTAGGTATAACTGCTTGGGAATCTTCCCACTAGTTATGACCTGCTGCAAGGGATTGCCTCAAAGATAGTCCGGTTGTGTAAGAACTTACTGTAACAGTAGATCTTCGAGAGCAGCTCTTGCAGCAGATTATGCAACCCCACCCTCCTTCCCCCTTGCTGTTGGTGCAGAAGGGTTTCTTGCTCCTGTCTTTAGTACTCCGTGAGCTGCTGCCTTAATTTTCCTCCTCCTGTTCCCATCAGAGGCCCCTAAGATATGGTTACACATAAGGTCTCCAGGATGGAAAACTGAGTGACTGGGACCTCCCCCTTTTTATACCTACCAGGTGTATATCACATGGCAGTGCTAGGGTGAGGTCCCAGGGTCGACTGCTGTGAAAATCATCCGAAGGAGATGACTGATGCGGCTGAATCCCACTAGTTATGACCTGCTGCAAGAGCTACTCTAAGATCTACTGTTACCGTAAGTTCTTACGCAACTGTACTTTTGGCTCTATGCCTCACTTGCGATGTACTGAGTAAGGCCACTTCAGGGTAGAACCTTGCCTCATGTATGTGGCGATGCACCTGAGGTACAACACTGCAGAAACACCTTCCTGAATGAACAGGTAGTATGATGACTAAAGGCTCCGCAGTATCTATAGGGTTCAACTCTAACTTGCACTGTATAAAGAACCATTCAGAATGTTGACCGTAAAAAAAAAAAAAAAAAAAAACACTTTTTTAAAACGAGTCGGCAGCGGCAAAGTGGTGCAAATTTCCTGTCCCCTTTAAACATAAATAGACATATATATATATATATATATATATATATATATATATATATATATATATATATATATATATATATATATATATATATATATATATATATATATATATATATATATATATATATATATATATATATATATATATATATTTATATATATATATTTATATATATATATATATATATATATATATATATATATATATATATATATTTATATATATATATATATTTATATCTATATATATATATATATATATTTATATATATATATTTATATATATATATATATATATATATATATATATACATATATATATACACATTTCTCCTTGGGTTTGCAGGCTGGCTTTAAGATCTTGCCATTATTGGCTGGAGGGTCACAGTAATGAGTTGGTACCCTCTGCAGGGGCATATGAAATCTCTGTACGGCTTAGCTGGCCTCTGCCCTTGCGGACCCCCAGTAGTATGTTCAGTGGAAATGTGTGGGGAATCATTTTAGCTAAAACTACAGGGTAATTATGCAGTCATACCAGGGGTGGACAGAGGAGAAATACAAATTTGAACAAATTGATTAAAGAAATTGATAGCCTTAATCCCTCATTCCTTTTCATAGACTAAACCTTATTAGTACCCCACTGCTTATGACAGGACCAATCTCCCTTCAATTTCCTCTGTGAAATTCATGAATGGCAACTAGATCCCCTGCAGTTTTATTTCTGTAACCTGTAGTATGCAGTTTTTCTGACCAGTAAATTGGCTACTCTGTTAAGCATTGGACAGTTAAGTCTGACAGATCCGTGTAAAGGCAACCACCATCAAAATCCCCACAAAGCTTTTCTGCTTGTTAGGTTTCTTTCCCCAGGGTAATCTTCCCAAGACTAAATGAAGTCTACATATGTTTGTCTAGGGTCCACCTCATTCCATCTCAGTCAATCATTCTCATGTTTTTTTCGCTTCTTCCACCCCCAAACCCCTTCCACAGCCTTTCCAGCATCTGTCTGGCCTCCCTTTCCTCCTTGGTGAGTTACCTCCTCCCCACTCAACCTGTAGCTCTCCCCAGGGTTCCCTCTACCCAGGTGCATTATTTTGCACTTTTATGCATTGCACCTCAGTTGCCACATCTCCAACAATCTTTCAAGCTTCTCCAGGTCCCTCTTCATTTTCTGCACCCTTCTGGAGTTTCCAACCTATTGGAGATTTTGGTGTCATCTGCAAACAAGCAGACCTTTTCTTCCAGCCCCTCTGCAGTGTCACTAATAAAGACCTTGAACAGGACTGGTCCCAGTACTGTCAGTCTGTCATCTTTGATCTTTCTTCGAGTGGGAGCTCTTGCAGCAGACTATTACAATCAGGACTATGAAGCAGGCACTAGGACCCTCCCAGATGAAACTTCTGCCAGCAATATACAGCAGGGACCGCCCCCGACATCGGTCAGGGTACAAGAGGGGACGGACCCAGCTCCACCTCAGTTCTTTCCCGCCACGTCCTGCATGTGAAGTCTAAGGAACAGCTTCTGCTTGCAGTTGCAGCTAAAGGTTGATCTCCAATCAACATTTATTCTTCAGTTTTCTTCTATTTTCGCCGGGTTATCTCTTACTCTGGTACCCGACGTCAGTCCACTGCCCATCGGTTGCTTTCCCCGCTTTAGAGCGTTTTCCTCGCTCTCGGCTCCGTTTTCCGAGTACAGACATCTGCCTTTTTCCCGTCAGTTCGATGTCCTCTCAGGCGTCTGCATCTCCTGAACACTTAAACAAGTGACTGCAGGAGGCAGATCCCAGCGAAGGACCGCCATCGGCGGTGCATTTTTTGTATAGGCCCGGACCACGACACCGCCAATTGCGCTAATTGCCTGGCCTTTACCAGCCGGACCCACATCTGCCGCCTGAAGGCTCTTAAGGCCTACCTGCTGGAGCAGAAGATGGATCTGCACTCCTTGGAGGGGAAGCAGAAGAAGCGCCACCGCAAGGACCATAGTCAGTCCCGTCACGGTTGCGCTCGCACTCGCAGCCATCTCCCGAAAAGGCCCGTCCCTCGGGTTCTGGAGATCCTCCGAAGACCCCTCGGGCTAAGGCCGGCCCATCGGGGGAGAAGCCGGACAAGCGGACCCCGCTAAGGGTCATCACTAAGCCCTTAGAGGTGCCTGCTTCAGCCCCACCTGCTAAGGAACCGCCGCCTGTTAAAGGTGCACCTCTAGAGACTAAGGACTCTCTGGCACCCCCTGGCATCACTCAGTCTGTCCCTACACAGACGCGGGTCGAAGGGGCAAAGGACGCAGGGACGATCGCAGAGGAACAGACATCCCCGTTGCCCAAGTCCTCCTCCCCCTGGGCCTTCAGAGCTCTCCTTCGCGCCCCGATGTTCCGGAGACTTCCTTCGAAGCGGGGCTGAAATATTCACCAAGGACGAGCTCAAGGATCTTTTCTCCTTTTGGTGGGGGCAGGTCCACAAGCAGTCCTCCCCGTCACCGGCCCAGACACCGGTACCGGACCCTGCGGGAAAACCACAGCTGGGAGGTGAGTCTTCCCCAAGGAAGTCACCGGAGCGCCAGCCTTCACCTCCCTCCAGGGCTCGTTCCCACACAAGGTCTCAGGACCACCAACGTCACTCCAGGGATTTGGGTGACCGACGTCAGTCTAGGTCATGCTTCAGGAGCCTTTCTTGCTCCAGGCGAGAACGCTCCCAACGTATGTCCTCTGACAGACTTCTGTCATTGCTCCGTCGCCAGTCCAGGGACTGGAGTCTGTCTTCGGACTGACATCAGCGAAGGCATGGTCATAGGACAGGGTCCGACTACTCCAAGTCGGATAGTCTATCCTCCTCCCCAACATCGACCTTCTTCCTCTCTCTCAGCCTCAAGCGCTCCCCAGGAGAGAAGGACCAGCCTCGCTCGCCTCAAGACGATCCTACATTCATGGACGTCATGAGGCACATCCAGGCCTCCGAGTGGGACACAGAGGACCTGGATCCAGAACGCTGGAGATTGGCTAAGTACCTGAGGCAAAAGGAGCCAAAGCCTCTGGTTATCCCTCCTTTAGTCTGTACATTCCAGGACCTTACTAGAACCACCTGGATGCATCCGGCCTCCATCCCGGCAGCTCCAAAAAAGTCGGACAGGCTGTATAAGGCCGCGAGGGCAGAACCCTTTTTAGCGGAGCACCCTCAGGCCAATTCGTTGGTGATCACGGCTGCCCATGACAAGTCTCTGCAACCGAAGCACCTCAGCTCCCAGCCTCCCGACCGGTGTCCCGCTACCTGGACCAGGTGGGCAAGAAAGTATATGCTGCCTCCACCTGTTCCATCCGTTCCCTCAACTTCCTAACGCATATGGTACAGTACCAGAATGCGATGTTGGAAAGGGGACTGGAGCTCGCAAAGACCATGCCAGACTCTGATCAAAAGGCAGAGCTCCTGGCCCTCGTCCAGTCTGGCTCAGACATAGGCTCCCATGTACTGAGGGCCTCGTATGACACTGCAGACACGGCAGCCGCTTCCAGAGTATGCCTCCGGCGCCATGCCTGGTTGAGAGTCTCAGGCTTTCACCAGGATCTGCAGGCCGGTATCAAGGATCTGCCCTTCCAGGGTACAATGCTGTTTAGGCAGGAGACGGAGGCTTTGATCTCCCACCTTCAAGAGTCTGGCAAGTCGATCTGATCGTTCCGCCAGATGTACTGTGGCGACCAGTGATGACAGCACCATGGACAGCCCTTTTGTAAGTCCTCAGGCAGTCAAGGTCCAGCCCGTGGCAACCAATGGGCAGAGAGGAGGCTTCTGTAGGAGATCCAGGAACCAGCAATCTTACTTCGAGATAGAGCTCTTGCAGCAGGCTCACAATTAGGACTATGCCGCAGGCACTAGGACCACACAACTTCTGCCAGCAATACCAGCTGGGGACTGCCCCAGACGCCGGGCCCGCCCCGACATCGGTCGGAAGTACAAGAGGTGGACCCAGCTCACCTCAATTCTTTCCTGCCGCGTACCCACGCCCCGCAGCGAAAACTGCTGCCTGGATTCACTAAGCGAGAACAGAGCTTCAATCAAACTTTTTCTATTCCAACATTTTCGCAGTTTCTTTGTCGTTTAACTGCGACAGACGCCTGTACGTCTGCGTCTCGGTTTTTCTGGCTTTTCATTGCCTTTTCCTCAGTGTCGCTGCCTGTTGGAGCTGACGTTGGCGTTGCAGTCGGTCCTCAAGGGTTCCATGTCTTCCCAGGCGTCCCTCTCTCCCGAACACGTAAATAAGTGAGTGTGGCCGGCAAATTCCCACCAAAGACTGTCACTGGCGGTGCATTTTCTGCTTGGGCCCGGACCACGACACTGCTTCCTGCGCCAACTGCCAAACGTTTACAAGCTGGACCCGCATCAGACGCCTGAAGGCCTACCTATTGGAAAAGATGGACCTGCACTCATCCAAGGGGAAGGAGAAAAAGCACCATAGTAAGGAGTGCAGTCTGTCCCGGTCTCGGTCCCGATCGCGATCTTCCCCAAAAAGGCCCGTCCTTCGGGCTCGGGTGAGTGCCGCACTCTTCCCAGGCTAAGGCCGGCCCGTCGGAGAGCCGTCAGCCAAGCCTAAAGTGGCTCAGCAAGTCATCTCTAGTCTGTGGCGGTAACTGCCTGAGCCTACCATCTCGGCACCAGCGCAATCTGCTAAAAATGCGCCTCAGAGCATAGGACTCTTCCGGACGCCCCTGTTCACCTATCATCAGTCAGAGCACTAACGCCGGCCGGAGGGGCTAAGGACCCGGGTCGGTCATTGTTCTTCCGACATCCCTGTCACCAAAGTCCTCCTCCCCCCTGGGCCTCCAGGACAGCTCGCCCTCGTGTCCTGCCACGCCTGAATCTTCCTTCCCGCAGCGGCCGGCAGAAATATTCTCCAAGGACGAGCTGAAACAACTTTTTTCGTCTTGGTGGGGGCAGGTCCACAAACGTACCACCCTGTCGCCGGCCCAGACACCGGTACCAGATCCTGCGGGCGAACCACAGCCGGAGGGCGAGGCCTCCCCGTTGAGGTCCCTGGAGCGCCGTTTTTTGCCCCCTTCTAGGGCTTGTTCCCACGCTCAATCTCCGGGACCACCGATGTCACTCCTTGGGTCTCACTGACTGATGTCTGTCGTGGTCTCATTCTCTGAGCCCTTCCCGCACTCGGCAGGACGGTTCCCGACGTCGGTCCCCTGACCGTCTGTCATTGCTCCGTCGTCTGTCCAGGGACCGTCGTCGGCAGAGGCATGGCCATGAGGCAGAACCAGACCATTCTAAATCTGATAGTCTGTCCTCCTTTGCATCTTCATCCTCTTCCTCCTCCCTCAGCCTCAAGCGCTCCCCTGAGAAGGACATGCCTCGCTCGCCTCCAGACGATCCCACATTTCTGGATGTCATGCGGCATATCCAGGATTCTAATCAGTGGGATACAGAAGACCTGGACCCGGAACGCCAAAGATTGGCCAAGTAAGTGAGGCAGAAGGAGCCAAAGTCTTTGGTCATTCCTTCTCTGGTGGATACCTTTCAGGACCTGACTAGATCCATCTGGCTGTGCCCAGCCTCCATCCCAGTGGTTCCCAAGAAGTCGGACAGGCTTTACAAGGCTCCGAGGGCTGAACCTTTTTTGGCTGAACACTCGGGCGGATTCCTCAGTGATCACGGCTGCTCACAAGTCTCAGACAGCCGCGTCACCTCAGCTCTCAGCCTCCCGACTTAGAGTCCTGTTATTTGGATCAGGTGGGCAAGAAGGTTTACTCTGCCTCCACCTGCTCCATTAGATCTTTAAACTTCCTTACGCATATGGTGCAGTTCCAGAATGCGCTGTGGGAGCAGGGTCTTGAGCTGGTACAGGCCATGCCAGACTCCGAGGAGACTGAGCTCCTGGCCCTCTTGCAGTCTGGCTCGGACATCGACACTCATGTCTTGAGGGCCTCCTATGATACTGCAGATACGGCGGCCAGAGCAGCTGCTTCCGGGATTTGTCTCCAGCGCCATGCCTGGTTGAGGCTTTCGGGCTTCCACCAGGATCTGCAGTCCGGTATCCGAGACCTGCCGTTTCAGGGTACCGTCTTATTTGGGCAGGAGTCGGAGAATCTGATCCTCGCATCTCCAGGAATCGGGCAAGTCTATCTGGTCGGTCCGCCAGTTGTACTGTGGCGACCAGCGATGCCCTCATCGCCCTCGGCTTTTTGGAAAGTCCTCAGGCAGTTGGGCTTCAGCCCGTGGTTCCCAGCAGGGGCAGAGGGGCGGCTTCTGCCAGAGATCTGGAAACCAGCAATCTGGTGGACCCTCTGGCCGTGGGCCCAAGTCCTCCAGGCCTCTCCCCACCCGGTTCAGCCAATGATATCCTTCCATGGCCCGGTGATCCTGACACCCAGGGGAGCTGGTCGGGGCAGCTTCTCCCTTCACCTCAGAAGGGTGGAGCTCTAATTACCACAGATCAATGGGTCTTGTGCGTCATTCAGAGAGGCTTCGGAGTTCAGAGTTCCCTCCCAGTACTCCACCAAAGCTCTCCCGTTATCCTCCTTCTCATATTCCACTCTTGGAAGGAGAAATTCAGGCCCTCCTGCAAAAGAGAGCAATAGAACGAGTTCCCATGGAGCAGTGGGGTTAAGGGTTTTATTCCCACTTCTTTCTAATCCCAAAAAAGACGGGGGACCTTCGCCCCATTCTGGACCTCCGTCCTTTAAATCTCTTTATAGAGTACAAAAAGTTCAGGATGGTGACTCTTCAAAGTTTCCTCCCTCTGCTACACCAAGGGGATTGGCTCTGTTCTCTCGACATGCAGGATGTGTACATGCATATAGGGGTCTTTCCTCCCCACAGGAAGTATCTGAGGTTCTGCTTCCTGGGGGAGCATTACCAATTCCGGGTGCTCCCGTTCGGCCTCTCTTCCGTTCCGAGTCTTTACCAAATGCCTAGCAGTGGTGGCTGCGGCTCTCGGGCGCTCAGGCCATTGTGACTTCCCTTACCTCGACTGGCTGCTGACAGCCCCATCAAGGGATGGCCTCCTGCACTCTCAGATGCCTATACTCTTCCGAGAGCTGGGGATCACCCTGAACTTAAAGAAGTCGTCCCGGGCGCAGCCAAAACCTCGCCTTCATTGGAGCGACCCTGGACTCTGTCCAGGGCAGGGCTTTTCTCCCTCTGGGCAGGGGTCTTCACCTCCGAAGTCTGGCGGAACAGCTTTCCATAGCACCTCGAGTTCCGGCTCGAACTTCCTCAGTCTACTGGGGCACAAGGCGGCAGCCATCCCAGTAATATCCTTGGCCCGCCTCCACATGAGAATCCCACAGTGGATGCTCAGGGTGCAGTGGGATCAGTACTCCGATGACCTGGACACCTTAGTCATTATCTCTGAGCCTGTCAGGAGAATGTTGCTTTGGTGGATGGACCCCAGCAATCTGGACAAGGGGTCAGCTTGGTCCGGAGCTCCGGTCAGGCGCTGACAGCGGATGCCTCAGACCTGGGTTGGGGCACATCTCGGTGGTCACGCGTGCAGGGCATTTGGTCGACCGAGCGGTGTGTCTCCCCATATCAATGTCCTGGAAATGCGGCGGTCCTCTCGCCCTTCAGGAGTTTCAGGAGGACCTGGTTCCCGGCTCTCTTCTCATTCAGACGGACAACATGGCGATCGTCTTTTATATCAACAAGCAAGGAGACGCTCATTCCTATCCTCTTTGCTGGGCGGCGATGAGTCTGCTACTGGGCGCTGGAACAGGGCATTTGTCTATCAGCGGTGCACGTTCCAGGAGTCCTAAACAGTCTGGCCAATCTCAGCAGGTCGTGGGCCAGGGCGCATGAGTGGGAATTGCTTCAGTCCGTGGCAGATCGCCTCTTCGGCAGGTGGGGCCTGCCCAAGCTGGATCTCTTTGCGTCACCACGCAACACCAAGCTGCCACGCTTTTGCTCGCAAGAGCCCGCGCCTGGCGTTTTTTGGGCCAGACGCATTGTCTCTTTGTTGGGCCGGGAGGTTTCTTTATGCCTTTCCGCCCTTCCCTCTCATCCAGAGGGTACTGCTCAAGTTGCAGGCAGAGGGGGCACGCATGATCCTTGTGGCCCCCAACTGGCCTCAACAGATTTGGTTCCCACTTCTGCAGCAGGTGTCCCAGGAACCTCCAATCCCACTGCCCCTATGCTCACAGCTACTGTCCCAAGACCAGGGTTCCCTGGTCCACCCGGATCTCCAATCCCTGCACCTTCATGCTTGGCTCCTTCAGACGAAGCTGTACATAGATACAGGGTTTCCCCAGATGTGGCAGAGGTCTTAGCATCTGCCCGCAAGCCCTCTACCTGCTCTACTTATGCCATGAAGTGGAAGCATTTTTGCCTTTGGGCCTTGCCTCAGCATTTGGACCCAGTCGCGTGCTCTGAACTTCGCTTTGCAATATCTCCTCTCCTTGTATGACAGTCCTGAGCCATTCATCCATCAAGGTGCACCTGTGGGCGATCTCTACCTACCATGCTCTGGTGGGCGACAGAGCCTTAGCCCAGCTTGATGTGGCCCGCACCTTCCTTCGGGGGGTCCTCCACATGAGACCTCCCATCAGGGACCCTATCCCACCCTGGGACCTACTTTTTGTGTTGGAGAAACTCACCCTTCCCCCTTTTGAACCTGCAGTGACGTGCAAGCTGTGATGCTTGTCTTGGAAAGTTTTGTTTTTTGGTTGCTGTTACTTCCGCTCGAAGAGTTTCTGAGTTGCAGGCTCTGATGTGTAAAGAGCCCTATTTGGGTTTTCATAGGGAAAGGGTTTCCCTACGAACGAATCCTTGGTTTCTTCCGAAAGTGGTCTCAGAATTGACCCTCAACCAGTCGGTTGATCTTCCTGTTTATTTTCCTTCTCCCTTCAATAGAGGGGAGGTTCTCCTCCACACATTGGATGTCCATAGGTCCCTGAGGTATTACCTCAGTAGAACGGTTCAACACCGTAAATCGGAGCAACTCTTTGTGGCCTTTGCACCACAACGCTTGGGTCAGCCGGTGTCCAAGCAGACTATCTCCAAATGGATAGTCCATTGCGTTTCGTTCTGTTACGAGCATCACCACAAACTCCTGCCAGGTCCGGTACAGGGTCACTCCACCAGGGGTGTTTCGGCTTCTTTTGCCGCGCTGTGGAATGTCGCCATTCAAGACATCTGTGCGGCTGCGATCTAGAATTCGGTGCATAGCTCTGTCAAGCATTACAGCTTGGATATCTTCTCCAGACGCCGTGCTGGCTTCGGCCTGGCGGTTCTACAAGGACTCTTGTCCTGACTGTCTCTGGAGTCGGCATATTTCTCCTCCCTAGAGTGACTGTCTCTTCACCAGGGAACTGCTTGGGACTCGGTCCTAATTGTGATAGCCTGCTGCAAGAGCTCTCTCTAAGTAAGATAGTACAGTTACGTAAGAACTTACTGTAACAGTAGATCTTAGAGGAGCTCTTGCAGCAGGCGCTGTTTTCCCTCCCACCTTCCCCCTCTGAGTGTGCAGGTTTCTTCTCTAGGATGGGCTTCATCTCCTTCTCTTGTCGGGCCATCTGCTGGGTAGTGGCGGGAGAACTGAGGTGGAGCTGGGACCGCCCCCTCTTGAACCCTGACAGACAGGGTGGGGCTGGTGTCGGGGGCGGTCCCCAGCTGGTATTGCTGGCAGAAGTGTTTCCGTGTGGTCCTAGTGCCTGTGGCATAGTCCTAATTGTGATAGCCTGCTGCAAGAGCTCCTCTCGAAGATTTACTGTTACGGTAAGTTCTTGCGTAACTGTACTTTCTGGACCTCCTGCCCGTGGGCCCAAGTCCATCCAGGCCTCTTTCCCCACTCCCAGCTTTGCCCAGTGACTCCCTTCCGCACCCCCTTCCACGGGAAGACCCAGGGGAGCCAATTGGGGGCCGCTTCTCCCTTCATTTTGAAGGGTGGAAGTCTATCACCGCAGACCAGTGGGTCTTGAATATTATACAGAAAGGACACACGCTAGAGTTCAGTTTCCACCGTATACTCGGCCAAAGCTCTCCCGTTATCCTCCTTCTCGCATCCCACTGATAGGAGAGATACAGACCCTCCTGCAGAAGAGAGCAATAGAGAGGTTCCGCTTGCATCAGCAAGGGCAGGGGTTCTATTCCCACTTCTTTCTGGTCCCAAAAAAGACCATCTTCATCCCATTCTGGACCTCAGCCCTCTAAACCTCCTTTATCAAGTACAAAAGGTTCAGGATGGTGACTCTTCAAGGACTCCTTCCCTTGCTGCACCAAGGGGACTGGCTGTGTTCTCTTGACATGCAGGATGCATATATGCATATCTGGGTCTATCCTCCCCACAGGAAGTTTCTGATGTTCCACTTCCAAGGGGAGCACTTTCAGTTTCGGGTGCTTCCGTTCGGCCTCTCTTCTGCTCCGCGAGTCTTCACCAAATGCCTAGCAGTGGTGGCTGCAGCTCTAAGGCATATGGGACACTGTGTTCCCCTACCTAGACGATTGGCTACTTATGGCCCCGTCAAGAGTAGGCCTCTTACGAGCTCTCGGAGACACTTGTACTCTGTTCCGACAGCTGGGGATCACCCTGAACTTACGAAAATCATCCCCAGAGCCCAGCCAAAAGCTCGCCTTCATAGGAGCGATCCTGGATTCCGTCCAGGGCATGGCCTTCCTCCCACAGGACAGGGGAGTTCACTTGCGAGAGATGGCAGAACAGATCTCCATAACCCCTCGTTCGGCTCGGAACTTCCTCAGTTTACTGGGGCACATGGCAGCGGCCATTCCTGTCACTCCCTTGGCCCGCCTCCACATGAGTCCCGCAGTGGATGCTCAGGGTGCAGTGGGACCAAAGCTGCAACTATCTAGACTCCCTGGTCAAGATCTCTGAGCCAGCCAGGAGAACTCTGCTTTGGTTGATGGACCCCAGCAATCTGGAGAAAGGGGTCAGCTTTCATCCGGAGCCACCAGGTCAAACTTTGACAACAGATGCCTCAGACCTGGGGTGGGGGGTGCACGTCGAACGCAGGGGGTTTGGTCACCCGAGGAGCGGTCCCTCCACATCAATGTACTGAAAATGCGAGCAGTCCTCTACGCCCTCCAGGCTTTGAGGATCTGGTGCCAGGCTCTCCTAGTTCAGACAACATGGCGGTCGTCTTTTACATCAGCAAACAAGAAGGTACTCATTCGTATCCTCTTTGCAGGGAGGCGATGAGTCTGGTACTGGGCGCTGGAGCGGGGCATCCTGCTGTCCGCGATGCACGTTCCAGGTGTCCTAAACAATCTGGCAGACAGCCTCAGCAGGTCACATTCCAGAGCGCATGAGTGGGAGCTGCTACAATCCGTAGCGGACCAGCTCTTCGACAGGTGGGGTTTTCCAGAGATGTACCTCTTTGCGTCACCACGCAGCATCAAACTGCCAACGTTCTGCTCGTGAGAGCATGCGCCTGGAGTTTTTTTGGCCAGATGCGTTATCCCTTTGCTGGGCAGGGAGGTTTCTCTATGCCTTTCCGCCCTTCCCTCTAAGAGTACTGCTCAAGTTACAGGCAGAAGGGGCCCAGATGATCCTTGTGGCCCCCAAATGGCCTCGGCAGATTTGGTTCCCACTACTGCAGCAGATATCCACGGAACCTCCAATTCCGCTGCCCATATGCTCAGTTACTGTCCCAGGACCAAGGGTCGCTGGTCCATCCGGATCTTCGATCCTTACACCTACATGCTTGGCTCCTTCAGACGTAGCTCAACATAGATACAGGGTTTTCCCCAGAAGTGGGGGCAGTCTTGGTGTCTGCAGGAAAGCCCTCTACTCACTCCACCTATGCTAAGAAGTGGAAGCGTTTGTCTTTGGGCATTGCCGCAGCATTTGGATCCCATCACCTGCCCTGTGAACTCAGCTTTACAGTATCTCCTCTCCTTGTATGGTAAGGGTATGAGTTACTCCTATCAAGGTGCACATGTGGGCAATCTCCGCCTATCATGCTCTCGTGGGAGAGAGCATTGGCACAATTGGATGTGGCCCGGACCTTTCTTAGGGGAATTCTACATACGAGACCTCCCATTCAGGACCCTGTCCCACCTTGGGACCTCCTTTTTGTGTTGGAGAAACTCACCCTCCCTCCTTTTGAGCCAGTAGTGGATTGAGCTGCATTACCTTTCTTGGAAGGTTTGCTTTTTGGTTGCTGTTACTTGAGCTCGAAGGGTTTCCGAGCTTCAGGCTCTGATGTGTAAAGAGCCCTAAGTTTCTTCCGAAAGTGGTCTCAAAATTGACCCTCAACCAGTCTGTTCTTCCTGTTTATTTTCCTTGGGGGAGGCTCTCCTCCACACATTGGATGTCCACAGGACTCTGAGGGATTGCCTCAAAAGGATGGTTCAGCACCGTAAATCGGAGCAGCTCTTTGTGGCTTTTGCACCACATTGCTTGGGTCAGCCGGTGTCCAAGCAAAGTATATCTCTAAATGGATAGTTCGCTGTGTCTCGTTTTGCTACAAGCATGACAAACCCCTGCCGGGCCCGGTTAGGGGTCACTCCACCAGAGGAGTGTCTGCTTCTTTCGCTGCCCTGCAGGATGTCGCCATACAGGACATTTGTGTGGCCGCAACCTGGAACTCTGTGCATACCTTTATCGAGCATTACAGCTTGGATATAGTCTCCAGACGCCGAGCTGGCTTCAGCCTAGCCGTCTTGCGAGGGCTTTTGTCCTAAGGCCTCTGGAGTCGGCATATTCCACCTCCCAGGGTAGTCTACCTCCTTGTTGTGGGACTGCTTGGGACTCTGTCCTGATTGTAATAGCCTGCTGCAAGAGCTCCCACTCTAAGATGGTACAGTTGCGTAAGAACTTACCATAGCAATAGATCTTCGAGAGGAGGTCTTGCAGCAGGCGCTACTTCCCACCCGCCTTCCTCCTCGAGGTGTGCAGATCTATTTTCGTTTTTTCAACACTCTTCATGGTAGGCTTTGTCTCCTTCTCTTGTCAGGCCTTCTGCCGGGTCTTGGCAGGAGAACTGAGGTGGAGCTGGGTCCGCCCCCTCTTGTACACTGACCGATGTCGGGGGCGTTCCCTGCTGTGTATTACTGGCAGACGTTTCACCAGAGGGTCCTAGTGCCTGCGGCGTAGTCCTGATTGTAATGGCCTGCTGCAAGAGCTCCTCTCGAAGATCTACTGTTACAGTAAGTTCTTACGTAACTGTACTTTACCAGGCGAGACACCATTGAGAAGCTCATTTACAAGGTGGACCTGGGATGGTCAGCAAGGCAATGCATGTAATAAAAGTACATAGTAATATCAGGTATAGGCACATTAAAAGAAGTTGTATAAAAGAACAATGATCCATGGCAAGCAAAAAATAGGGCGACAATAGAGGTCTAATTTTCATTGACATTAACATTTTTCTGAGCATGACAGTGGGTAGTGATTGATGCATGGAGTTAAGGCAGTAATTGGTGCAGAAGCACAATTTGTGCACAGTAAGCAAGGGTAAGTAGGGAAGGAGGTGGGGGAGTGCTGTAGTCAAAAGTACTGGAGAAAGGGCCTAGGTAGACAGGAATAGAGGTACCCCACTGGTCACTCCCACTCCCCTGATTGTACCCCATTTACCACCACCTTCTGTATCATGTCTGTTGACCAGTTCCTAACCCAGTTCACTACCTGTCTTGTTGACCAGCCTACTATGTGGGACAGTGTTGAAGGCTTTGCTGAAATATAGGTAGGCGATGTCTACTGCCTCTCCCTGATTTACTCCTAGTCACCCAATTAAATCTATTTGATTCATTTGACATGGCTGTCCTGCTGTGAATCTGTTACCTCAGATCCTGGGCACCCTTGGATTCCAGGTGTGCCACTGTATCCTTTTTCAGCAGGGTCTCCATGATTTTTCCCACTGAGGTGAGGCTGGCTGACCTGTACTCTCTTCTCCCCCCCACTACCTCCCTACTGCTGTTTTTGTGCAATGGGACCATATGTGCCCTTCTCCAGTCCTCTGGAACCGTACCTGTATTGAGTGACTCCATGAACAGGGCTGCCAGTTCCCTTTGCAGCTACCTTAATATCCTCAGGCGGATGCAGTCTGGCCCCATGGCCTTATCCACCTTCAGCTTTGTGAGTTCTTCCAGAACTCTCTCCATTGACTGGACTGGTGTCCACTTATTTCCTCTCCTCCATTGCCTCTGCTAACCATCTGCTGGTCCTTGACCTTCCCCCTCCCTAGTGAATAAGGGAAGCAGGGAAAGCAGTAAGGTAGGCAAAGGCCCAAACCGAGGAAACACTAGCATGAACAGTAAAAGGGAGATCACTTTCTGTAGATACATTAGTGAAAGACAGTCCAGAGTGGGTATTGCTAAGATTTAAGGGGGAGCGTGTGGAGTAGGACCAAGGAAAAGCATCTATCCTAAATAGATACTTTTTCTGCGGTATTTACTGAGAAGGTAGGGCAGGGCCCACAACTCGGCACCATGGACACAGTAGGGAGGGAGGCGTGCACAAATCTTTCACAAAAGGGGTCCTACAAGAGCTTGCTAAGCTCAGGGTGGACAAGGCAATAGCTGATGGTATACGTCCCATGGTACTAAAGGAGCTAAGGGTGGAACTAGCAGAGCCATTATCAGAACTGTTGAGTGAGGCTTGAGCACAGGAGAGGTCTCGGAAGACTGGAGAAGGGCTCATGTGATCCCGCTCCACAAGTGGTAGCAGGGAGGAGGTGGGGAACTACAGGCCAGTCAGTCTTACCTCAGTAATGGGTAAGATTATGAAAGCACTCCTTAAGGGAAGGATAGTGCAACACCTGGAATCCATAGAGCACAGGATCCAAGACAGCATGGGTTTACAACAGGAGGGTCCTGTCAAACTAATCTCATAGATTTCTTTGACTGGGTAACCAGTGGACCAAGGGGGTGCAGCTGATGTAGTCTACCTGACTTGAGCAAAGCTTTCAATACTCTTCCATATAGAAGATTGATAAGCTGGTTAGGCTTGGGGTGGTTCAGAAGTTGGTCAACTGGTTGGCAGGCGGAAAAGAGTGGTGAACTCTAAATCAGATGAGTCACAAGTGGGGTACCTCGGATCAGTCCTGGGACCAGTCCTCTTCAGTATCTTCATCAGTGACATTGCAGATGGACAGGAGGGTAAGGTTTGTCTGTTTGCAGATGACACCAAGATCTGAAACGGAGTAATGATACAAATGGGGTGGGCAGAATGAGAAGAGATCTGGATAAACTGGCAAAATGGTCGGAAGAGTGGCAACTGCAGTTTAATGCATAGAAGTGCAAGATCATGCATATGGGGAAGAGACCCTGAATCCACTTGTACATTGGGAGTGGAGTTGCTGGCAATCACAAGGGAAGAAAGACTTTGGCATCATCACAGATCTGAAAATCATCCGAGCAGACCACTAAAACAGTAGGTAAGGCTAGAGGGATGTTGGGGTGTATCAGAAGTCGTAAGAGGTAATCTCTTTACAAGACACTGGTTGGGCCCCATCTGGAATACTGGAGGCCGCACCTGCACAAGGACATTAACAAAATGGAGCCACTCCAGAGAAGGGCAACCAAAATGATGCAGAGACTGCATGAGGACAGATTAAGAGCTCAATATGTAGATGCTAGAGCAAAGGAGGGAGGGAGAGGTGATCGAAACATTGACATCTTAAGGGCATTAACAAGGTGAGTCTAATATGTTTCGATATATAAGAAAAATGGTAGGACAAGAGGACACAGCATGAGATTAGAGGGAGGCTGATTAAGGGGTAATGTGAAGAATTTTTTCACAGAAGGGGTGGTGGATGCATGGAATGGCCTACCTCAGGAAGTGGTGGATATGAAAGCAGTGCAGGACTTCAAACAGGCATGGGGTAGGCATAAAGGAGCAAGAGAGTATGAATAGATAAGCCATTGACAGAGTACAGGTCTATGGCACATTCATAAGGTAGAAAAAAAAAATTAGTAGACTGGATGGGCCTTGCAGTCCTTATCTGCCGTCAACTTGTATGGGTCTATACTGAGCAGAAGTAATTGTTCAATATTTCTGCCTTGTCCAGATCCCCCTCCTTACACTCCTTCGCCCCCCCTTTGAGCCTCACAATCCCCCATTTTTTCTTTTGCTGATGTACCTATAAAATGTAATGCTCTAGGTTATTCCTGGAAGGAATTCAGTGTACAGTTCATGATTAATCTCCTGCATGGCTTTACTCATTTTGGCCCCCCAGCATGTACTCCAGCTTTTAAAAAAAAAAAAAATGATATGTGCAACTAGGGTAAATTTGTGTTGTGGTGCTGGGAGTAGAATAAACTTGTGGGATCTGCCCCTACTTTTCAGTTCCTTAGCACTTGTGCATAATCTTTCTGCATTTGGAACAGGTATTGAGAATGAGGACAACTGGCATGGCAAACCCATGGCCAAGGATAAAGTGGAGGCGATAATCAGTGAAATCCAAGGCCACATCCAGACCAACAGGAACCTGTGCCCAGAATTGCCAGTAGAGGATGCTCCAGAAGTCAACATTGTGGGCATCAAGATGCCCACTCCACCCAGCTATAATCTGGGAGACAAGGTACCGACTGGGAAGGGGGGGGGGGACCAGAGATAAAAGCAGCATATTGTGAATGCATACAAATGAGCAGCAGATGGTTGTCATTCCCAGCTTGTAGAGCTGGCACTTGGAACCATCCATTCCGTGTTTTTTTTTTATTTTTTTTTACTGCAGCTGGGACCTATCCACCTCTGCTGTGCAGTTCCAACTGTCAATACAGCTCCCACTGAAGGGAGAAGCAGTTGCTAGTTACATTATAAGTAACTGCATATTAAATGGTCAAAACTATGTGTGCACGCGACTTGTCATATAGACAAACACTGCATCAGCTGGCAGCAGTACAGCCTGGGGGGGAGAGTGCTGGAGCTCCTTGAGGAAATGTGCTCTTCAGTATCACAGAACCAAAATCTGATCCTTGTGAAACTGCAACTCAACACTAACATGCAGTGAGAAATGGTAGCTGTCCCAGTACAGTAGTTGCTTTCCAGCTCTATACAAATAAAATGGACCTGGAGGGCTACCACAGAAGTGAGCACATCCCTGACAAGAATAGGTTCATAGTCCCCTTAGAGATAAGATGTGTAGTTAAGAAATTTGAAGAAAATTCAGAGCTTTATTTAAAAAAAAGAGGGGCAGCATGGAGTGGGCCTCATATGCAGCAGCTTTCTTCGGCAGAAATTAGAGCTACTGACACCTCAAAGAAAACTTTGAAAAACATTTGTGTACAATTCAGCTTGCATTCCATATGATTTCTGTCCCTGTCCCCATTATGGAAATGTGCATGAATACATGATCTTTATTCCTTGAGTTAATCTGCCTCTAGTTTATTTCCTACTGCAGGACGTAATCCTCTGACATAACAATCTGTTGCCATGGGAGTAATTTGTTACAAGCAGTGCATTACCTCAAGTAGGGAGAAGGCAGCAGGACTAGATTAACTCTTCCAGTGCAAAGATCCAGTTTTCCTGCAAATTACCTTAATAAATGATTAATGGAATAGAAATACAGAACTAATGTGAAATACAAGCTGAACAGTCTCTAAATATTTTTTGTTAAAGTTCTCCTGAAGGTGTCTGCTGCTGTTTTTAACAGTGCGCAAGAGGTGGGTGTGGGCACATGGTTGGGGTCAGAATCCAAAAAGTTCTGATTCTAGACTCCAGAAGCCTAGAACAATGCAATGTTTGTGGCTATAGAAGAATAACCTAGATTTTGGGACAACTATTTGTATTGGGGGTTCTTTTAAACCCCATAGTGCAGCACCCTATATGTGCACCTAAAGGTTCTAAATAGAATTTGGCCCACTACCTGCTTGGAAACTGGTTTCTTGCCTTTTCTTCCCTTTCCAACTGAACTAAATAGTTAGTGGAAAACCTAATTAACTTTGACTGGGAGGCACACTGAGCCAGAGCTAGTTTCCAGGGATGACATTACCTTTTTTTTGGGGGTTACAAAGGATCTGCAAAAGCAGAGCACAGAATTGGAGGGCACAGGACTGCAACTCTAGGATCTGGGTTTCTGTCCAACTTCCCAAAATTCTTAACACTACATTTTCACAGGAGTAGTGATCCATGGTGTTGGCAAATCTAAGGAAAGGGCAGAAAATGTACAGTCTCTTTTGGGGATAGATCTGTGGAGCACACAAGAGGAAGCAATAGGTATTTGAGGACATTCTCATTTTCTCTCCTCTCCAACCCCCCACCCCCCGGTACTTTAGGTACAAAGAGCAGTAACTGTACCCATTCCACTAAAGGGAGAGTTCCCAGTGTCAAGTGCTCCTTTGGCTTGATATACTTGTGGTCTCTTGGGCCACCTCTACAAGTTACCTGCAATACTGGTTTGACTTTGGTTCAACTTTGACCATTAGATTGCACTGCTTTGTGCAATCTGCCATTTATGTGCTGCACAACAGTCTTCTATTGCAGCTTTTAAATGAGGACTGCGAAACAGGGTGGTTCTGTGCTCAAACGGTATGCGGCGGTGCTCTTTACCATAAGACCTTTACACAGCACAATGAAACCTTGCCAGTCACAAATCGAGTAGAATAGTCTTTGTAGCACAGTGCTAACATGCTCTGCCTCCTATGTTAACTTTAAATCCTGCATGGTGGCTGTTCAGTAAGAG
This sequence comes from Neoceratodus forsteri, assembly GCA_016271365.2. Taxonomy (NCBI): domain Eukaryota; kingdom Metazoa; phylum Chordata; order Ceratodontiformes; family Ceratodontidae; genus Neoceratodus; species Neoceratodus forsteri. The sequence goes on from CM028138.1 coordinate 431,166,434, forward strand.
CAGGGCTCTGGTTCTGATCACTGATTGGCTGAAATGATTCTCATAACACTGCAGATGTGTGCACCCCATGGTGCAGTGTAGATTGCATGGAAATTAGGAAGCATATTAACCAAAGTCCTGTCTTGATTCCTCCTTTTCTTTGCTGATGAGAGCAGTTCTAAGTATCTAGAACATGTTTGTGGTGACAGCTGTGGTTAACAGGAACATTCTGTATCTCTATTTTGTCTTTGAACTGGGAACTATTGACAGTCTTCCTCCTCTTCCCCTCCCCCCCCTTCTGTTTTCAGATTGCTACTCGCAAGGCTTATGGGCAGGCTTTGGCCAAGCTGGGTCATGTCAGTGACCGGGTGGTTTCTCTGGATGGCGACACAAAGAACTCCACCTTTGCTGAGATCTTCAAGAAGGAGCACCCTGACCGTTACATTGAATGCTTCATTGCGGAGCAGAACATGGTGGGTGTGATGTCTAGTTTGGTATAGGGAGCAGGGGCTGGTTAAGATTGAGGGATCTAGTCCTAGCCATAGTCATCAGTTAGCATAGGACAGGCTATGAGGAATGTCTGATTACCATGGTTTTGTTACTGTTCACTAGTTTGACTAGTGACTCTTATGTATACCCTTAAACCTAATTTAGCTATGCAGTAGGGCCACTTGTCAGGCAAAGAATGTTAAAGCATTCTAAAGGCCTGCTCTCAGAATTTCAAAACCCATGTGGGGGGTGTTTTTTGCTGCCAGATGACTCCTATTAGTCCCACCTTGGATTAGTCCTACACCCCACCCCGGGGCAGGGCAGTCTAGGAAAATCTATACCTTGCTGCATGGGGCTCGGTGGGGAGAGTGACTGTCATCCCACTTCAGCCTGGCTAATTTTTTTTCCCTTTAATTTTTTGGGTAGGTGTGACATGCAGTGATGTAAGGGCACAAATGTGCTAATGTCCAGTACACCTCCGTTTCCTGTGTGCTTCAGTTGAGACTCCCTGGCCTCTGTCAGGGATTAATCAAGCACCAAATGCTTCCCCCCAACTTCCTCCCCCCCCCCAAGGAGGAGAGCAGTCGGGACGCTGAATCCTCCCCTCAGCCGGCCCTCCAACTGTTCTTGAATGCCTTCACCAAGAAAAAATTCTGCATGCCACTGGAGAGGCCATTTCCCAACTGAGGCCCCAAACCTGATCCCTGAGGTGGTTAGTGCAGAGCTCCTGTGCTGTCACCACCAAAAAGCAGTCTTACAGATTGGTGCTGCTGTATTCAGGGGGCAGACTTCTCCTGCGACAGCACTGCATAAAGTTGTGCATATTGCCATTTTAGATGGTAATGGCTGCACATAGTTTGAGACCACTGAGATGCAGCAATGGGGTCCGCCCATGTCTGTACACAAGAGGCTAGTGCTGTCATTCCTGCCCCCTGACCTGGCACTTTTCATGGCCACTCTGATGGCTTGCACAGATTATTTCCAATTTCTCGCCAGTTGTCCTGGCGGAGACCAGGGGTGGCAGCAGGCTAGTGCTGAGATTGTGGGGAGGAGTGCTGGATACTTCAGCATCACTGCGTCATTGCATACCACGCCAGCCCAGTTCCTTGCTGTAGTTTTGGCACCACCCATCTCTTCAGTTTGTGGAATGAATGATCTTTGCAGATATCTCCCTCCATTGAACCTCATAATGGAACTAGTAGGCAAAATGTTGCTTGTTCTGGCCACCTATGTCCTGTGTGCCTCACTGCCACCCATATAACATTGGTGGCCCCAGTTTTCTCCTGCCACCAGTCACTTGTCGCTCCACCGCTGCTGAACGCTATTGAACTTGGTAAGCATTGCTAACACTGCTACACTGTCTGTCATGTGTGGTAACCAGGAAAGGCATGCTGAGCAGAGGCTAGTTTCAGGTGTGACCTGCTATTTGGGGGTGGGGGTGATGCAGATGCTTATAAGGGAGATGCACAAGTGCCATGAGCAGTTCAGGTAAATGGTGTACAAGGTATTTACAGAGCATTTATACTTTTATACAAAGCCTAGACAGTAAAGGAATACACTAGGATGACTGTTCAGCTAATAAATGTATCTGTACATACAGTTTGACTGTATAGTGGGAGTTTGGAGGACAGGGAAGTAGGAGTTTGCTGTTCGAAGGAGGAGTGTGAGGGAGTTTAGTTTTTGTTCCATGTAGAGGGGAGTCTGTAGGAGAAGGCAGATTTGCCAGGTGATGATGGAAGGGGAGAGAAGGGACAAGTGTCCTGGAGTAAAGGGTATAGGGGGGATGAGTTGGCTGAGGATAGAAAATCTGAGAGGAGGGTAGTGGGCTGAACCAGAATTTGGACATAAGAGCTATTGAGAGGATGTAATGGCAGTGGGATTGGGGTGCAATGCCTAGGAAGGAGTAAAGAAAACAGTGCTATGTTCAGGGAGGGGGTGGATTGGTAGCAAAACGGCAGAAGGCATGTAGGAGGATGTAGTCTGGATAAAGAGGCAGGGGCTGTGCTGTGTACGTCAGCATAGTCTGATGAGTGTAATCATTTTAGTTACAATTTCACGTCTGAGTGGGAGGGGAGTCTTGTTTCAGTACAGCATACCAGGCTTGGGGCGGAGCTTTGTGGTGACTGAGTCTATGTAGGTAGAGAAGCTTAAGTGAGGATCCAGCAGACAAGACTATTTCCAGTGGGGTACCATTCAAAGAGGTGAAAGTTGGGGGTACGTTTGGCTAGTTTTTGTCAAACTGAAAATCAATGATATGGTTTTGGTGTTCAGTTGGTTTGCCTGGAACCAAAACTGCATCTTATGGAAGTCTCGTAAAAGGGTATGAACATCAGTTGGGACGGATCCAGAGGCAAACAGGATAGTCATCTGCATACATGTGTATCTGGGAGCTGGAGCAAGCAGAGGGGAGGCCATTGATCCTTGTGGTACTCCTGCAAGAATAGGGAGTGGAGGAGTTGGCCACTCTGACAGATTGTATTCTGTTGCTAAAGATTTGAACCACTGAACTGGGGAGGGGGCGCTAGGCCAGCTGTCTCTAGCTTTGTTAGCAGACTGATGTGGGAGACTGAGTCAAAGGCCTTGAGTCCATAGCAGACTGAATATGATCAGTGCGTAGAATAGAAGAGATGGTAGAATGGTGCTTTTTGGGAGCCTGACTGGAAAGGAAACCAGATGTAGTAAGGAACTCTGTCAAGTCTTGATTGGACAAGGGATTCCTGTACTTTGGCAAGGGCTGGGAGGAGAGATGGACGATAGTTTCCTGGTAGAGGAGTCTCCTCCTTTACATAGGGGGATTACATTTTCTGTGTTCCAGGCCTGCAATACTGTTCCAGAGTAAAATGAGAGGTTTAATAGATGGTTTAGTGGTGCAGTGATTTCCAAGGCAGATATCTGAAGTAGTTTTGGGTGTATCCTCCTGTCACGGCTGGATTTTGTGGCATTGCAGGAGTAGAGGGCATCCAGAACTTCTGCATGGATATGGGTGCAAAAAGGAAGGTGTAGTGTAGGGGGTTCAGGAGGGAGTCTTTGGTAAGAGGGTGTGGGATGATCCAGAAAGACACATGTGGTAAAACTTATTCAGGATGTCTGCTATATTGACAGGGTCAGTGATAGGAAGGCCATTTTGTTAGTACTGGCTGGGTGGTTTGTGCAGGGGGATCTAGTATAGTGAACCACCTTCCAGAAGGAGTAAGGCTGAGCATGTTGTAGGGGTGTGATTTAAAGTAATCGGCCTTTGCTCGATGGATGGCCTCAGTGCAAGCATTGCAAAGGGCTGAGTTTGTGTGGACAGTGTGAACTTGTATTGAGACCAGGACTTGTCTACCACTCTATGCACTTGCTGTCTGGGCCTAGCTCACATGAAGGCCTGCAGCATTTGCCAAGGCTTTAACCAGGCCACTAGGAAATATTGTAAAAAAGCATTTGAGTTGTATTTAAAAAAATTAAGGCTATGGAGGAGAAACTGGGTGCTTCAAAGGTGGCTTGTCATCTCTCTCAAGTTTGTCATGCCATGCTGTTATCCAGTTGACTGTACGCCATTGATTCGGCAAAATGGAGGCAGGTCTGCTAAACCTGAACACCACACAGGTGCAAAGAAAAGACCAACTCTGTAAAGTCCCGATCTCTTTAATAAAAAACAAACAAAAAAAAAAGCAAGTCAGATGGGACTCTGGCCAAGGCTTAAGGTTCTGATGGGGGGGGCGGGGGTTAGGAAAAAAAGATTGGGTTTCCATCTAAACTCTGTCCAGTTGGATGCTGTGGTGTGAAAAATCCTGTCACAAAAATGTTTCCAGTCTTGGGAAGTAGGGTCACAACTGGATTCCCTTTCCCATGCTGACTAATCTGGAGGTGGTGGTTGTGGTTTATTTAATTACACTCCGTACTTGGTAGACCTGTTGCATTCGGGGTCTAGTTGCTGTTAACCTAGCCAAGTGCTCTGCCAGGATATCGAATGTAGGATGTGACCCAAGTTTGCTTCCTGTTTCTTGAGACCCAAACATTATCCGGGTCTTTATTTGTATGTAGTCGATGGGGGGGATAAGATTCACCAAAATCTTGTTTATTCGAGTGGCTAACACCTTGGTAAATATTTTGGAATCTACGTTTACTAGCAAGATGGGATGGTAAGATTTGCATTTGTCTAACTTTCCCAGTTTATGAATTACCATTATGCTGAGTTAGGCAAATCTGGCTCATTATAGGAATTAAAACTATGGTAAGGAGGGGGACTAGTTGTTGTTGGAACCTTTTTAATAGAATTCTACATTGAAACCATCTGGGCCTGGGGATTTACTTGCATTCATATTTTGGATGGCTTGGGATATTTCGTCTGAAGTACAACACGAGGAATTCTGAGATTTCCTCTCCAACAGAGGGGCACAAGCACTTCTAAACTATAGAGTTTGGTAGTCTTTAGAAGTGAATACCTCATGTTCTGCATACTACCATCTTTTTTTTTTTATGTGTAACATATCTGCTTGGGCTTTTGGAATGCCAATAAGTGTCTAGCCCTATTACCTTATTTTTTTTTTTTTTTTTTTTTTTTTTTTTGAAATGGTGTCTGGGACACTCTGGATTCTGGGTTGTCCTGTTTATAGGCCAGTCTCTCATAAGTGAGGGTTTCTGGTTGTGGGGGGATGTAAAATCTAGCAGTTTAATACAGTGCTGTGTATTGTAATCGGTGTGATTGCAGACTGTAGTCAACAGGTGGCAGATGTGCTTCATGGAACAGTAGTTTGGTAGGGATCAGGGAGTACACAGATGCACAGAAATATGACTGCAGAAAAAGGGCGCTCAGCCTATAGTCTGCCCAATACCCCCCTTTTTATACATCAACCTTAATGCCCAAACCCTCATGTCTGTCCCAAGCCCTCTTGAATCCCTCCACCATTTCGGCTCCCAGTAGCTTGTTCCAGGCCTCCACCACACTCTCTGAAGAACTACCCCTGACATTACCTCTGTATTTCCCTCCTTCCAGTTTGAGACTGTCCTCTTGTATTCGCTCTCCTCTTCATTTTGAACAAACTCCCACTCTATTCCCTTCAAATACTTGAACGTCTCAATCATGTTCCCCCATCTCCCTCTGTCTCCAGATGGTACAGATTTAGCACTCATCTTTGCTCATAAGGTACCTCATGCATCCCCACATTATTTTGATTGCCCTTCTCTGGACCCTCTCCATATTCCTGTGCAGGTGAGGCCTCCAAAATTGCACCCCATACTCCAGGTGTGGCCTTACCATGGTTCTGTACAATGGCATCAGCACCTCCCTCTTCCTGCTAGTAAAGCCTCTCGCAGTGTAGGCAAACATAACATTTGCCTTGTCCACTGCCTTACTGCACTGGTTCTCCACCTTAAGATTGCTTGATACCATAATCCCTAGGTCCATTTCAGTTTCCTTTTACTTTATCACCCCCACAGGGAAGCAAGTTTCTCTGGTTTTTCCTACCCAGGTGCATAACCGAGCACTTTTGTGCATTAAATTTTAGTTGCCAGGTCTCTGACCGCTATTCAAGCCTCTCCAGATCCCGCCTCATGGCCTCCACTCCCCCTTGTGAATCCATCCTATTGCAGACCTTTGTATAGTCTGCAAATACACACCCCGCCCTTCCAGACCCTCCGCTAGGTCACTAACATAGATGTTAAGTAGTAGTCCTAGCACTGACCCCTGCAGCACCACACTTGTCACTGCCCATTCCCTGGAATGTGTCCCATTTACCACCACTTGACTCCTTCACTTCAGCCAGTTTTCTACCCACTTGGTGATCCTCTGGCCCACCCCCAGTCTGTCCAGCTTAGATACCAGCCTCCTATGCAGAACTGTGTCGAAGGCCTTGCTGAAATCCAGATAGGCCACGTCCACCGCTCCCCCGGTCAACTATCATCCCATCGAAACGCTTATCGGGCTAGTCTGGCAGGACTTGCCTTTGGTGAAGCCATGATGCCTTTTGTCCTGCATGCCATTTATCTCTCCAGGTATGCCACCAGTCTAGTCTTTAGTAACTTTTCCATTGCCTTCCCCACCACCGAGGTGAGACTGACATGGCGGTAGTTTTTGACCTTGTCCTTCCTTCCTCCCTTGTATAGTGCAACCACCTCCACCCTCTTCCAGTCCATTGGCATGACTCCTGTGTCCAAGGACAAGTTAAATAGCCTTGCCAGATGTGGCGGCGCCAGCCTCTCAGCTCCTTGAGTACCCTTGGGTGCATACAATCTGGCCCTATTGCCTTGTGTACCCTAAGACTACCCAGTTCTTCCTTACATGGTCAGCTATGAATTCCATTGAATCCAACTGCCTGTGATTTTTCTCCCTTCCCATTCTGGTCCTCTGCTTTCACCCTCCTTTGTAAAGACTGGCCCAAAGTAGTCATTTAAAGCCTCCATGTACTGTTTTTATTTAATAAATATTTTTTTTTTTTTAAGGCTGAACAAAGTGCTGTCCATGAATGGCAGCACAGGGATGAATGGAATTCCATTCAGGCACTTGAGCAGCAGTCTGTCCAGCAAATCCAGCTTTTTTTGAAACTGTGCCAGATGGTTTCTGCTTTTACACTGGTCCACGCTCTCTGTAGCACGTAGATCGCCTCCAATAAGTCAACCTTACATGCGATCTCTACTGCATGGGCACTGCTGCCTTCGATTTGTTTTTTCCTGGCTACCAATGACCAGTAGTGCCCCTTTTAAGTATTTGATCACTCCCCCCCCCCCAGTGTTCGGCTGTAAGAAAATTATTCAGTGTAGTAATTCTGTTTCTTCCAAGGGGTCCTTTAGCATCAGTAACAATGGCAGTAAGCTGACCAGGTTGAACTGCCTCTGAGGTGAAACATAGAAGTTGATGGCAGATGAGGACCGCAAGGCCCATCCAGTCTGCCAATTTATTTTTCTACCTTATAAATGTGCCATCGTTCTTTGCTGTCAGTGGCCTATCTATTCATACTCATCTGTATTGCTCCCTTATGCCTATCCCATGCCTGTTTGAAGCCCTGCACTGTATTCATAGCCACCACTTCCTGAGGTAGGCTGTTCCATGCATCCACCACCCTTTCTGTGAACTTCCTCACATTACCCCTTAATCGGCCTCCCTTTGATCTCATGCTGTGTCCTCTTGTCCTATTTTTCTTGTATTGAAACATGTTAGAATTTCACCTTGTTAATGCCCTTAAGGTGTTTGAATGTTTTGATCATATCACACCTCTCCCTCCTTTGCTCTAGGGTATACATATTGAGCTCCATTAATCTGTTCTCATATGTCTTCTGATGCAGTCCCTGCACCATTTTGGTTGGTGGAGCCATGAATATTCATTAAAATTTTATTTGACATTTTGGATTTATACCTGTGAGCCAAAGCTCTTTTACATAGGTTCCATGTCAAGGTACAGACAAGAATAAAGCAAATTAATGTAGCATACAAAAATATAGAAAGTAATAACTGTGCGCAGCAAAAACAATGGGGAGATCAGCCAGTTGGCCTTGTCGGATAAGAACATGGCTAACATTGTTGATAAAACTGTCTCCAGGCATTGTACAATGTGTGCCTGACTATACAAAAAATTTGAACATTAGAACAAAGTTGTCCAGGTAAAGTACATTTGAAAATAAACCAGTGCAAGTTGCATATTGCCTGGGATGGTTAAAGCAGCCCAACGTAACTGAGGAGGATCGAGTGGTGTGGGAGAGGGTAGTGGGGAGGATACGATGTACAATGTGCTTTAAATCATCCTTTAATTTTCTGCACTTACAATATGGTGTAATGGCATCTGGTCATAACTTGCTGTAAGGTTCCATTCTGTATTTTGTTCCTCTAGATTCTGGTTTTGCCAACTTTAATATAGGTTTCTATAAACTGGTTTTAATTTTATACCACCTGTAATACTTGTAATTTAATCTTTCAAAATGTTTTGCTATATCATTATTCCTTATTCTAGTTTTCATATTCAATCTCTTCCCAACTTATAAATCTCATTCAAGGTTTAACCTAATCAGAAAGGGGGGGAAAAATTGTTTTAGAAGTGTTACAGATGTAGTATTATCCTGGTTGGCATATTTCACTTGTTCTCGAGACACTGTCTGGAGCCTCGGTTCTGAAAGCATAATCTTTTAATAAGTCTCTTTTGCCATTGCTTCAATTGTATAGTGACCTAGTTCCAGACACAACAAAGCCGATGGAACTGCCTGAGGTACTATAAGGAGGTGTCTATTTAATTTGCTAGTAAGACCTCCATGTCTCCCATTCCTTCCTGACTCCATATTTCAGCAGCATATAAGATGCTCATTTTAATTTTTGCATTCAGAACTTTCCGAGCTCCTTTTTATTGAACTTCATTTGGGATATCATAATTACAAACCTTGAGACAGACTCTTTTACAAAGGCTCCACGTTAAAACAGTGCAAGGGTTAAAATGGAGTAAAAAAAACATTACAAACAATATGCAAAACCAGCTAGAAACCATAGGCAGAGTAACAAGTTAAAATTTAGTAAAGAACATTACATAAGACTGGTAAGTTCCAGACAGCATCGACTTTTCTCTAATTTTCTATTACACAATTTGAGGGCTGTCTAAGCAGACCTGAGCCTAGCAAGTACCACTTCATTACGATTCTTCATTTCATATTTTGTGAAAATCTATCCTCAAGATAATCGTACATTTTACTGTTTCTAATTTCTCGATCTAACCATATCTTACTAAATACTAATTTGGTTTATCTTTATTTTTAATTGCTGTGTTTTACATGTATTAGAGAAGTGACTGAGTTTCCTCTGAAGGCCTATTGGAGAGGTAGATAAAACCAAATCCTCTGCATAGGCTAGTGCTGGAATTAAATTTGTGCCCATCTTTGGAGAATGGAAATCTATATGATATGATCTGTCTCATAGTGTTAATAAATGTTAAGTGTAGAGCCAACCGGCATCCCTGTCTCACCACTCTAGTTGTTGGGGAAACTTTGTTGTCCTCTTTGGTTATACTGTACTTGTGACCCACAAGTATCTGAATAGTCTTATGATATTTGTCTAATGCCATTTCTTCCAGCCTTTCCCAGAGCAATTGATGCTGTCGAGCTGTAGAAAAGTCTACAAAACAGCAATACAATGTTTCCTTACTGTTGCATACTTCCATATTTATATGTTGCAAAACAAAGCAGTGTTGGATAGTAGACCCATTTGCTTGAAAGCCATTTTGTAACTCACTCAGTGTGTTGCTCTCTAACCAACTAGTCAAACTATCTAGAATTAGTTGGTGAATATTTTGAGACATCTAAGACTGATCAGGTGCTACATTTTAGGATCATTGTCTTTTTTAAATATTGGATAGATTATACTACCATTCCAAGAATCTGGTATTTCCAGTCCCTGTATAATTGCATTGTAAAATATTTTAAGTAGTGGTGTCTACCAGTTAGCAAATGTTTTTTATATAGGTCTTCTATCACCGAATCTGGACCTGGTGCTTTATTGGGAGCCAGTGTTACCAAAGTATTACATATCTCATTCTCCTCAGTATATATTGCTTTTAGAAAATGTTTTCTTCTCTCTCAGAAGTGAACTCTTGTTCCTCTACTGAGTAATATCATTTTTTAAATATTCAATCCAAGCGCTGGGCGTTGTGTAACTTCTACATTCCTGTAATATTTTATAACCACATGCCACCAGTTTCCAAAAGGCTATGTCCTTGTTCTCAGTTGTGTTCCGTAGTTTGTCCCACATCATATTTCAGCCTTTCACTTTCCAAAGTTTATATTCCTTCCTGTATTTGTTCAATTTGAAGGCTTGTCTAAAATCTCATTTCTGCTTAGTTTTCCTTATGTTATGATTCATATTTTTGCTAATCTAGCTGTTGGCTGAACAGACTCCACAACTTCATTAAAAACAATTTTCTTGTGATCCCACCTAATCCTTTTTTGATTTAAGATTTTCAAATTTGTATTTGTAGTTGCAGATTTCCCAACGAACAATTTGGATTTATTGATGAAATTAATGGATAATATGCTGACTCCATAACGTTCCATGACCTTGATGTCTTCAACCAGCTTAGTTGCCTCTATAAAAGGTCTATGGTGGACGTTCCCATAGGTCCATTAAATGTCCAGGATCCTTGGCTATCCTCTTTCGTACATCCATTTATTGTTAAATTCCTGAATCCGTAGTTCCAGGGCCTTTCCTCTGTAATTAGTCTTAACTTTAGGGTTCTTATGCCCTTTAACCTTGGGTTAATAGTTTGTGCGCAAGGGGCTATCTCCTCTAGATCCCCAGCATTTTGTACCCCTGGAGTGATCCTTGCATTAAAACCTATTACTAAGGCACTGCTGACCATTTCTCACTTGATGAAACATCTATGAAAATGTTTAAAAAAAAAAAATAAATAAATAAATAAAAAAATATGGGTTTATTTTATTGGGAGGTAAATGTACATTTAAAATAATGTACAGCCCCTTTTTTCCATCTATTTAAGGCCAAGATATCATTTGAGTCTTTTTTATTCTTTCAATTGTAGCATTATATGAAGTGTGAACATAAGTGGCTAAACCTGCCTTATATCTTCCATGGTTTTTTCTCTCTTGTAGCAGGTAGTATAAAATTACTGTATCCTGGTAATATGGTAAAGAAGGCTCTCTACACCAGGTTTCCTGTAGACGTACGTCATGGGTCATTAAGTCTTCAACCTCTGCATCTGCCATTTTTATATGCCAGCTGTCTATGTTCCAGGATAATATAAGCTATTTGCATCTTGGCTGCCCATATTTTAATTGGGCTTTATTCTTTTTGTTTTATTTGGAATGCTCGTCATTCTTCTAAGGTTTCCAGTAGACAATTTTTGTTCCATCTGGTTACCCATGTTTTTCTTTGATTTTTGGTTTCTACTAATGGGGTTATTAGTACCGGGGGGGGGGGTGTTTACATATATACACATACTGTGTCAAATGTAATTGCCCCTTCTAAAAGTTTAAGCTATCTGTGATGAATCAGAGTTGATTCATATTCATTTCTTAGTGCCACTCAGTGGCACTTACAGCTAATTTTATATGTATAGAACAAGACCAAAAATCCCTCTTCCTTATTGGTTCCTGTCTTGAGATTTCCCAGCCAAATATTGAGATTGTTCTATATTCCCATTCTTGGTTCTGTTTCTGTCCTGTTCCAATCTTTCCTTTTTATCTACTTGCACTAACTTCCTTATCTTCAGTGGGAATTAATACCATCTTAGATGGTACTGTGTATACCCATTAAATCCAATTTACTTTCTCTAAAATTGTTTTGGCCACTTGTTGTGGTTTTTGTTTCTAATATGTCCATTTGGGTTGAACATGGGTCACTTTAATTTGTTTAACATGCTCTGAAAATGGTAAAACTGAACAAATTTGGCAAAAGACACAGAAGCAGAGCCCTCTTAACGTAGATGCGTGGGGAGGCAGGGTGGGAGGTTACTGATGCTGAAGGACCCCTAGGAAGAAATAGAATTACTACAGTGAGCAATTTTTTCTCTTCACCCCAGGAGTCTTGGCATCAGTAACAATAGCAGACTGCAAAGCAGTACAGTTGGGAGGTGGGTACAGAACCTACTTTGGGTGGGGAGGCTCTGCAGGACTGCCATGCCAAATTTGGCATCTGACCTTGACAGTACGTCCAGGCAGTAATGCTTTATGAACTTGTGTACGGTCTGTGGCTGCTTTACAGACCTTTAGTAAGGGGATGTCCCTTGCAGCTGCCACAGAGGCAGCAGTGTCCCTAGTGTAGAGGGCCCTGAGGCTTTGAGGGGGCTGTTTGCCAGCCTTGGCATAACAAAAGTGAATACAGGAAGCTATCCAGAGAGGTAATTCTTTTGGTGGCTGGTTTTCCCTTGCCTATCTCACCATAGGTGAAAAAAAGCAGAGTAGAGGAGCCGCTGACCGGTTTGGTATGCTCTGTTAAGGAGAGAGCTGTCCGACATCTAGGCTGACTCCTACTTTCCTGTGGAGTGGAATTCATGAAAGACAGGGAAGAGTAATGGACTGGTTAAGGTGGAACTCTGAGACCACTTTGGGAAGGAATTTCCTGTGTGTTATGACCTCTACTTCCTCCTTATGGAGGACCATATGGTTGGGCTGGGTACAGAGTGCTTGCAGTTCTGAAATCCTTCTTGCAGAAGTGATGGCCACTAGGAATATTTTTTTTTTTGGTAACACTTAATGTGGGCTGTAGCCGTGGGCTTGAAGGGGGGGCTCAATGAGTATAGCAATGCAGAGGTTAATGCCCCAAGGGGGAAATGGATTCCCTAATTGGGGGTTGTAGATGGAGGCCCTTAAAGAACTTTTTTGAAAATGGGCCTTTGCTCCCTTTCTGTGCTGTAAGTCGGCTATCGTCATTCAAATATTTTAGCCACTTCCCAGTCCTAGGCTTGGTTCTTGTATAAGGAGTAGGGGGAGGTGCCCAGACCAGTAAAAGGCTGAATACCCATTACTAAAGGAGGGCACCCCCATAAACCTGATGGTAAATCCGTTTTCAAGGGACAAGGGTAGGATCTCTGCTCATGGTTTGTTACCTATCGTTGCCACTGATTAAAGCAGAGCTCTGTATGATCATTAAGGGAGAAAGTAAGTTTTTCCATATGATGTATCTGGCTTACTAATGTTGGCTTCAGGTTGATTACATCTGGTGGAGCCTGGAGTCAACTGTAACTTAGTAATTACTTTCTTGGTCAGTGTTAGAATTCCTGAGATGGTGACGAAGGATCTCTGGGGTACTGCAGAAGGAGACAATATTGTAGGGTAAGTTTGAAGGGAGGGGTTAAATATTTCCCCAGGTTCTATCCGGATAGTGGTTAGGTAGGGTCTGATTGGGCAGTCCCATATTATATGAAAGTCACTTATTTTTTGAAGTTCTCCAGCAGGAGGGAGAGAATGCTGGGAGATGGTGTTCTGTGAAGTGTGCTATGATCACTGGTGTAAGAATCTAGTGGATGTGAATTCCCTCCATTGGTGAGGACTCATTACCTTTTCGGATGCCCGGAATACTAGAGTCCAGACTTCATGTCTATGGGGTAATTGATCTCAGATTTCCATTTCTGGGCATCATCCATAGAGGAGAGACTCCAAGGGCAGTCTGAAGTACCTGATGGAGTTTTGAGATCATGTGAGACTGCAGCCCAGTCTGAAAGTGATGCAAGAAATAATATGGGGGTAAGTGATTGGATTGCAGGTGCCCCAGAGGCAAGGAGGTGAAAGTGCCTAATTTGGAAGTACCGGTAGAAGTCTGTACGGTGTAGGTGGTCTTTCGTTTTTTAAATAGTAGTTGCTTGCTTCTAATAAACAGACAATTTGACTGCTGTATTTTGATAATTTTTCTACTGTTATATTTGTTCATGCAGTTAAACAAGTGGGTTTTTACCTTCGTTTTTCACACTGATGGTAAAGCATTCAACACAGTTCTGGTATTGATGTCAAACTGCCAACTACTTAGTAGTTCAGTGCATTTCAGTGAGAAGAGGAAAATTACTCCCCTTAGTAATGTTTCTTCTAATGGAGTCTTGCTGTATTCTGACATATGCAGTGATCACCAAACTTTGAACTGCACCGGAGAACAAAGTTAACTTTCCATGCAGGGCATGGAACGCTGAGCTCGAGCTCGGTTGAAGCCTCTGTCTGCTGTTTAAACTCCAACCGTCCGATCTTTACGAGCTATACTCACTAGGCGTTCTGTGTGGAAACTGAACTCACACTAGCCAACTGGCAACTAAATTTGTTAAAGGTTTTTTTGGTTTCAAAGCAAAGACTCAAGTCGGGGAAACCCAAAATAGAGGGTGAGGAAAGGGCACCTCTAGGTGCCAACACTGCTCCTACCCACCCACATCCCAAAATCCAGGTTCTGAGAGGGGAGAGAGGTCAGAATCCAGCAAGACTCCGTTAGAAGAAACGTTACTAAGGTGAGTAAATTTTTTTTTTTTTTTCAAACATGAAGTCTTGCTGTATTCTGACGTATGCAGACTACCAAGCAGTACCTCCAAGGAGGAGGGACAGAACCTACTTTGGGAAAAGGCTCTGAAGTACTGCTGTGCCAAACCGAGCATCACTCCTAGCCTGGATATCCAGAGAGTAATGCTTGGTGAATGTACGGACTGTTTTCCAGGTGGCTGCTTGACAGATTTCTAAGATAGGAATATCCCTGGCGGCAGCCATGGAAGCAGCTGTACCTCTAGTAGAGTGAGCCCTCAGGCCTGAGGGTGGGGTTCTACACAGTTTCTCATAGAATTGTATACAAGAGACAATCCACCTGACAATAGATCTTTTAGTGGCAGGTTTGCCCTTACCGACCTCTCTATAAGTGAGGAACAACTGGAGGGACTCAAACCTGTGACCCTTGGTGCGCTCTATGTAGTAGCTAAGGGCTCTTTTTACATCCAAGCTGTGCAACCTCCTCTCCCCAGAGGAGGAATGGTCAGTGAAGAAAACAGGGAGAGACAGACTGATTAAGGTGGAAATCTGAAACCACCTTATGCAAAAACTTCCTGTTGGTTCTTAGGACCACTTTATCTCTATGGAAAGAGATGAAATCAGGCTCCACTGACATGGCTTGCAATTCACTGATGCGCCTGGCAGAGATAATGGCTACCAAAAAGTTTTCCAAGTCAAGTACTTAAGCTCTGCAGAGGACAAAGGCTCAAAGGGGGTTGCATAAGCTGGGCAATGCAAACATTAAGGCCCCAAGCAGGAGCAGGGTCCCTGAAGGGAGGATTGGTGTGTAGCAATTCCTTGAAGAATTTGCATAATACAGGATGGGCTGATGGAGAAGAGGGCTTGCCTACTGACAAAGGCAGAAACAGCTGCCAAATGTACTTAATGTAGCTGGTCGGAGTACCAAACCATTGAGATGAACCATATAGTCCAGGACTGTAGGCAACCCAGCAGATTCTGGAGAAATATGCTTACTAGAGCACCAAATAGTGAACTTTTTCCATTTGGAGTTGTAAGTCTTTCTGGTGGAAGGCTTTCGAGAAGCCTTAAGAATATCCAGAACACCTTGAGAAAGGTGCAGATCAGCAAACTCTAACTCTTCAAGAACCAGGCCTTGAGATTGAGAGATTTGGGATTCGGATACCAAATCCTTCCCTGAGGATGTCAACAGGTTGTAATTCCTGGGAAGACAGGGGAAGGTGGCCTGCTAAGGACAGCAACAGTGGATACCAGGGCTGTCTGGCCCAGTCTGGAGCGATCAGAATCACTTTGCACGGTTGATCTGATCTTGACTAGCACCTTGAACGGGAGAGGGAAGGGGGGGAAAGCATACAGGAACTTCCCTTCCCAGTTCAGAACCAGAGCATCCAGGGGGACTGAGCCCAAGATGGGGGGGTCTGCAGCAAAAGAGGAAGTTGGTGATTGTCTGGGGCTGCAAAAAGATCTATCTGTGGAGTGCCCCATCTGGAGAAAATCCCTTTCAGAATTAGGGGATCTAGGGACCATTCGTGGTGGCCCTGAGATCCTGGTGAGAGCATCTGCTAGGACATTCACCTTCCCTGGGAGGTGAACTGCTATCGGAGAGGTTTGCAGGGACTAGGCCAGAGACCACAGCTTCATTGCTTCTGTGCACAAGGCCGTAGACAGAGTGCCCCTTGCTTGTTGATGTATCACATTGTGGTGGTATTGTCTGTTCTGATCGGGACTACCTTGTTCTGTACAGACATCGAAAAAGCTTGCAGTGCCAGAAACACTGCTCTGAGTTCCAAGAGATTGATGTGAAGCAGAGATTCTTGAGGTGGCCACGGCCCTTGGGTGGTAAGATCCCCCAAGTGTGCTCCCCAGCCCAAGAGGGAGGCATCTGTGGTGAGGATTAGTGAATGAGACTGAGTGACAAAAGGAACTCCCTGTCTTAAATTGTCCTGATCCTGCCACCATTGCAAAGCCTGGATCAGGGTTTGTGTCACTGGGACTAGTTTGGTAAGGGAATCCTTTCTCTGGGACCAGAAGGCTCTCAAATGGAACTGAATGTCCCTCATCTGAAATCTTGCCCCCTGGACCAGTGCTGTAGAGGCTGCCATGTGGCCCAGGAGCTGCAAGAAGTGCCTTGCTGGTCGAGACATCTGAAGGGTGAAAGAAGAGGCCAGTTTTATTAAGGTCCTTGTCCTGTCCAGGGGAAGGAAGGCCTTTGCTCTTATTGTATCCAGCTCTGCCCCTATAAAGGTGAGGAGCTGTACTGGCTCGAGAACTGGACTTTGGAAGGTTTAGGAGGAATCCTAAGGGAAGTGAGCAGTTGCTGAGTTATCTGAAGATGTGACTTGACTTGGTCTGGAGACTGACCCACTATGAGCCAGTCGTCCAAGTATGGAAAGATGGAGATCTTTTTCCTTCTTAGGAAAGCAACCACTACTGCCAGGCACTTTGTAAACACCCTTGGGGCTAATGTTAGGCCAAAGGGCATTGCTCTGATTTGATAGTGGCCTGAGGGCAACTCGAACCTGAGGTACTTTATGTGGGAGCACCTGATGGGAATGTGAAAATAGGCATCTTTGAGGTCCAGGGGAGGCTAGCCAGTCCCCTGGCCTTAGAGGGCAGAATTATTCCCAGAGTCACCATTTTGAATTTTGGCTTTAAAAGGTGCTTGTTTAGATATCTCAGATCCAGGATCGGCTGCCATTCTCCTGTCTTTTTGGGGGTTAGGAAGTACCTGGAGTACAATCCTTTGCCCCTGTGTAGGGTAGGAACCCTTTCTGTGTCTCTGAGCCAAGAGGCAAGAAACCTCTGCCTCTAGGGCAAGGGTCTCTGGATTTGCAAGTGGAAAAGATCTGGTTCTCATCTTGGGGAAATTTTTTTGAAGCTGAGAACCAGTCCCTGGCTTACTACTTCTAGGACCCACTTGTCTGATAGGCTTCCAGTCCTGGACAAAGTAAGCCAGCCTGCCCCCTACAGGTATTGGAGAATCGGCCCGGGCAGATCCATCAGGGTGTCTGCTTGGCAGGGGCTTTAGGCTGAGGGATGGGAGCAGGCCTGCTCATACACCGTCTGCCTCTCCCTCTAAAGAACCCCCTCTGAGCAAAGGCAGAAGAGGCCTGGGCTTGGTAAAAAGGCCTTTGAAAGGGCCTGCCTCTGTCCCTGGAATGCTGTCTCTGAGGAGTGGCTTGCCTTTCTTTGGCCTGAGCACTCCTGTAGGTGGTCCTGTACTCCATCTTCTTCATGTAGTTCTCGGTCTGCTCCCCAAACAGAATTACCAATGACAGGAAAATCCATGGCCTTAGCCTGGGTATCTTGTGATAGGCTACTTCATCTGAGTCAAGCCATCCTCCGAAGGGCCACAGATGTAGCCATGACTCTAAATGAAACATCATTGGAGTCCACGGCAGCATGAAATTGCACCTTGGATGCCTCAGTCCCATCTGAAGCCACCTGCTCCAGCTCCTTGGCAAACTGGTCAGAGGCCTGTTTAGCTAGAGCCAGCACAGTGTCCCACCTGGACTTCTAGTATCTAGCTGTGTAGGCCATATAGTTAGCCTGCCTGAGTCCCAAAGATGCTGCCATGTACTGTTTCTTTGCCATGGCATCAATCCTCCCTTGAGTCCTTATCTGGGGGTGTGTGAAGCCAAGGGAATATATGCCTTATCACAGGCAGCAGCCTGCACTACCCCAACATGGCTGCATTGCTGGGAAAGGAACTGTGTCCGAGCCTGAAAGAGTATACCTCTTGTCCATCTTCTGTCCACAGGAGGTATGGAGTTAGGAGTCTTAAGAATTTTATTTGTCTGTTTCCCAAAAGATTTATGGAGGGGAATAGACAGTCTGCTGGACTCTGGGATGTCCATCTCAACAAAATCCGGCTCCTCCTGATCCTCTACTGCTTCTTCCATAGGAAGCTGGAGGGTTTCAGCCACTTTCTTGTAAAACATAGTGGGAAGGGGACTCTGAAAGCCTAGGAGGAGAAACACCTGAAGGTCTGTCTGGGTCAGTAGGCATATCCAGAGTTTCATAATCACCATCATCATTATCTTCATAAAATTCTTCTAAAGTATAATGGGGAACCGACCAAACCGAGCCCCTGACAGATGGTGCCGGTTCGGCCAGAACCGAAGTTGGTGATTAAACTATCCTTATCGCTTTGGCTATCTCATCAGCGGTCGGAGAAAGAACTTGTGGATCCAAACCAGATGATTTATCCCTTTTCTTTCTTTTAACCGGAACAGACTCCTCAGAATCGGTCCAGGTCAGTGGACTTCTCGGCCTCCCTTTCCCTCAGTCTACCTACTCTCTTATCCAGGGTAGCTTTGGGAAAACCTTTACAAATTTGGCAGTCTGAACTGAGGTGGTCAAACCCCAGACAGTAAACACACAGGTGGTGTGGGGATCAGCCTTAGCAAAGGCTTCCCCACATGCACTACAGTGTTGAAACCCAGTGGGCCGGTTTTTTTCTTGGGTTTCTCAGACATTGCCAGTCCTAACCAAAACTTACCCTTTTTCCGGCAATCCGCCAGGCAAGACACCCCTATCGGTTCCTGACTGTGTTACGGGTCTTGGGGGGACAAAACGTAATTAAATCTTTTTTTTTTTTTTCAGAACCGATACGGACCGGTTACCACACTCTAATAGACGGAAGTTTTTTTACACAAACCTGATCGGTTCAAACCGATCCGATCCAATGTTTACAAGTTCCACACAGAAACTAATACTAAAACCTGTCTAGTACTCACGGTACCACAGACAGACTTGAACAGACAGGTTCAGTAGCAGAAATTCGGTCAAAACTGAGGGGGGGGGGGGAACGACACTTTAACCAACTTTTTTGAACTGAGCGAAGGAGAAATCTCCGGAGCGACTGTTCAGTGAGGCGGAGTAAAGAATCTGACTGGAGTTTAAACAGCAGACAGGCTTCAACCGAGCTCGAGTTCAGCGTTCCATGCCCTGCATGGAAAGTTAACTCTTTGTTCTCCGGGGCAGTTCAAAGGTTGGTGATGACTGCATATGTCAGAATACAGCAAGACTTCATGTTTGAATATACTTTTTGGAAAAACTTCTTTCACTAACAAACTTTGCTTTTTATGTTAGCACTATTGTGGTCCATCTGTGATTTCTACAATTTTTGAAATGGTAAATGGCTTTTCTTCCCCAAATAAAATCTGTATATGAAGTCACCTGCTAAATTATAGAGAAGATCACAGGTTATCCAAAATCACATTTCTGTTAAATATATATTTTGGAGGTAGAACATTTTTTCTTAGAAATCTGAAAACAGATTTGTGTATTCCCATTGAAATGCATTGCCAGTGAAGAGTTTGACATCACAATACAAGAATTCCACTGGATTCTTTTATTTACAAGTTGCGAAATACAAATGGGCAGTAAAGAAACAAAAAAAGATTGCAGAGAAAGGCCCCAAACCTTCATTCTTTAGAGGCACATCCTTAAGTACTTGCTCGAAGTCTGCAGAAATTTAAATATGTATTTCAGTCAGCCTTTCTCTTCTGTGGAATCTGTCACCTTGCGGGGCTGGTATAAAATGCTCAATGTACATAGTAGAGCATAAGAGTGAGGAATGCAGTGAGCTGTAGTGTTTGCTGTATGGGGTGCCATACCTTGACCTGGAATTTCAGCCAGGGATTGAGCTTTTGTAGAATTTCATGGTAGGTTGTGCAGTGGTACATTACTCATGTAAACTGAGTGGGGAGGAGGGCCCTCTGCACTGTTGTCTATTGAGATGCCGAAGTAAGAGGAACTGATGTGTTTACAGAGTTAGTCCACCCATCCCCCTGCCAAAACGAAGTTGTAACTTAATTCTGGGTATTTGTCCAGCACAAAGTGGAGAAATGTCCCTATTCCACTGCTTCCAAGTCAGAAAAAAGGCACCAGATACCTACGGGTCTCATTTTTAATGCGGGGGGGGGGGGCTATGCCCACTACTTATGGATTCTCAACTCCAGGGGATGAAAAACTTGACAAAATTCATGCTGCCAGGCAGAATAAAAACCCGGACCAGAACCCAGTACCCCATGCCTCCCAACTGACCAGCCTCCCCACGACACCAGCGATCCAGCTCGGCAGCTGCTCCCCACAACTCCTCCCACATGCTATCCGCGCCCCATGGGTGCACACCTGTATATGTGCGAGTTCCTGTCACTTCTCCAACTGCAGTAGCTGGTCACCCTACTCCCTAGGTAGCTGTGATCAGTCACCGATATTGACTCGCAGTTTTTCTAGGCACTGTCTTGGTTGCTATGGTCACTGACTACCAAAACCCAAGACATGTGGTACCAGGCAGAGCGTTCTCTTCACATAAATGTGGTGGAGATGAGGGTGGTGCTGTATGGTCTTCAAGCTATTGAGCAGCTGCTTCACCAGGGCACATTGTTGGTACAATCAGACGTGTGCATAGTCTGGTACTTCAACAAGCAAGGAGGTACTTGCTTGTATCCCCAATGCAGGGATGGAACTGGGCTGTTCTGCACCAAATTCACCTCACAGTTGTTAATGGGCCAGGCAAACAATGTCGTAGCAGACAGTCTCGGCTGCACCAGAGTAAGACCACAAATGGGAGCTCAAGCAAGAGATCGACCACATTTTTGACTGGTGGGGTTGGCCGGAACTGGATCTGTTTGCTCCCCATACAACGCAAAACTACCCAGGTTTTGCTCACTTGTTCCATTGCATGGTGTTTTTCTGGTGAGATTTTATTTTATTTATTTATTTTTATTTTATTTAAACAGCAGTTTGGAAAAACCTTTGAGCCATAGGCTCATTTACAAAGGTACCTTGTCACAGTAAGACAAACCAAAATACAGTATAGCAGTACAACACATAAGTATAACAGTAAATTAAGACAGATACAAACAAGCTGGTACAGGTAGGATGGATGCAAACAATACCAGAGTTATGTCGTCCTTAGCAGCTTAGTAATAAGCTTTGTCATAAGTATTGAGTATGGCTTTGACTAGCGGCAGTTACAGCATCGGGTGTTAATAAGGTGGTTACGTAAGGAAGTTTTGAAGCACGATATAGTTGGAGCTTCGGAGATGGAGGGGGGCAGTGTGTTGAACCAGGAGGGGCCCTAAAGCTGAAGGCTCTTTGGCGTGAGGTCCTAGCTCTAGGGATAACAAGAGAGGTTTTCCCAGAGGTCAGAGTATGAACTAGTGGGTCAGAGCGCGTATGGTGGTGGTCAATCCTGGTGGGAAAGCCCAAGGAGGTCTTTTGTAAGGGTACAGGTAAGATATTTGAGGCGCTCTCCGAGATCAGCTACCAGCGCTTTAGCATACAGTAGACGGGTGTGTCATCCTAGGTGCTCCAGTAATTAACCTGCAGGCCTTATTCAGAGTAGTGCGAATTTTATGGAGTGTGGTCTAATCAAGCGGCACCATACACCGGCAGTCCATAGTCCACTAGGGACAGGATGGAGGAGGTGATCATGAAGTCAAGAGGCCTCCGGGAGGCGTGTGTTTATACCGATGTAAGATGCCCAATCGGATAATAGTGGCATGGCTAGGCAGCCATGTGTCCATGGAAGGAGAGGGAGGGGTCAAAATGGATCCCTAGGTATTTATAGGAGCAAACTTGTTCGAGTGGGAATGAGGACCCAGAGTGAATGAGGAGTTTGAAGTTGCAGGACTTGTTTTGGGGATGAGTGAAGAACATGGTTTTTGTTTAAGATTTATCACCAATCTGTTCCTTGAACCAGCCCTCTGCTTCAGTGAAGGACTTCTGCAGTGAGTCCTGGAGGGCAATAGGGTTACGATTTGAGGCAAAGATGACTGCATCATCAGCGTACAATAGAATGTTCCCCGAGCAAGAGCGTGGAAGGGTGTTAAGGTAAGGAAGAATAGTAAGGGCCCAGAATGGAGCCTGAGGAACAGAAAAGATGGGACAGATGTCTGAGTAGGTCCCATTCATTTTTACAGCTGTGAGCTGTCAGACAGATAACTGGTGCACCAGGAGATAGGCCCAGCAGCAAACCAGAGAGACTAAGGGCATCAAGAAGGAGGGTGGGAGACAGTGTCGAAAGCTTCGAGAGGTCAATGAAGACAGCACCAGCCAGAGAACCAGTGTCTGAGGAGTGGAGAAAGTTGGAGAACTCTAGGAGGGCTGTGTTGGTACTGTGGCCCACCAAGCCATGCTGCTCAGGACAAAGGACATTGTAGGTGGAGAGGTAGTCAGAGATTTGAGAGGCCACCACTTTTCCAAGGCCTTGGAGAGAGGAGAGAGAATGGAGATTGGTCGATAGTTTCCAGCCACAGTCCTATCACCACCTTTAAAGATAGGGGTGACAGTGGCGACTTTCCAGGCAGTTGGAACCTTCCCCAGGCAAAGAGTGGTTGATGAGGCATGTGATCGGGGTAAGGACTGTCTAAGACCAGCCATAGGATACACGGATCCAGGGTGTCACTGCCTGTACTATTACTCTTGAGGGCAGTGACAAGGTGCGGCCTAAGTTCTTGGGCAGAAACACGGGGAGAGAAAATAAGGGCGAAAGATTTACGAGGTGCTGGGGAGGAGGGTCAAAATTTGTAGGGAGGATAGGCTACGGTCAGTGAATGAGGTGTTGAGGTGGTTGGCTATGAGGGCTGGGTCTGAGGAGATCACACCATTAATGTTGATCTGGTGGGTGGGGAGTGTGCACTCCTATTTAACTGTTTAATGTTATCCCAGAAGGTTCTGGGATTCCCCATGAGGCAGTGAGATGACATCTCTTTGCTGGACTGGGTTTTTGAACACCTTTCCAGTTCTGCAGCGGCCCTGGAAAGTGCCCATATGGTTCTGATGGCCCCATTTTGGCCTTGCCAAGTTTGGTTTCAACTCCTTCAGCAGTTAGCAGTGGAACCTGTGTTCCTCTGCACAGATCTCCTGACTCTGGAGGAGAGCATGCTGGTCCATACAGTATTGGCGTCCCTTCACCTTCACACATGGCACCTTAGGACGTAGCAGTTTCACACTTTGGAGTTTCCTTGAGTGGCACAAGTTCTAGTAGAGACGAGAGAACCTAAAAGAACATGCGCTATGAAGTGGAAGTGTTTCTCCATTTGGACCACCTCGAAGGGTTGGGACCCTTTCTCGTGCCCCACTCCCTCTGTCTTGGAGTATCTCCTGCACCTGTACGATTTTGAGCCAGAATTATTTGTCCTTAAAGGTCCATCTGTCAGCTGTCTCTGCCTATTATTTATTGGTAGGTGGTAGGACAGTGGCTCAACTGGAAACTTCTAAAACATTTTTGAAGGGAATTCTGTATCTCAGACCTCCAGTGCACAGTCCTGTGCCACCTTGGGATCGTAAATTTTAGAAAAATTGACTACCTCCATTTGAACCTCCTGGTTCCTCTGAGCTACTTGTCATGGAAGGTGCTTTTCTTGGTGGCAGTTACTTCATCTCTAAGGATTTTGGAGCTTCAGGCCCTGATTTGTAGCCTAATTTGATTTTTTCAGTGTCCGGGTGGCTCTTCGTACCAACCCCAAGTTCTTACCCAAGGTGGTTTTCTGAGTTTACTTTAAACCAGTCATTTCAACTTCCAGTGTATTACCCCGAGCATTCAAATCGGGGAGAAGTGATTCTTCGTACCTTAAATGTATAGAATCTTGTGGTTACACTAATAGGGCAAAGTCTGTCTGGAAAACGGATCAGCTCTTAGTTTCTTTTGCGGCCGAGAGAAGGTGCAGTGGTTTCCAAACTGTTTATCCAAATGGTTGATGCAGCTGCACTGTCTTCTGTTACCAGGACTGCGATGAACCCTTTCCATGGGAGGTCGAGGGGCATTCCACCAGGAGTATGGCTGCCTCTACTGCTTGTTTCAGGAATGTCAGCCGCTAATTTGTGCTGTGGCTATCTAGAGTTTAGTCCACACTCCCAAAGCATTAGTCTGGACATAAACCTACCTGTGCTTCAGGGACTCCTGTCCTGAACTGTCTGTATTTGGCAGTCACCCTGCCTCCTGTGTTTCAGCTTCTGATTCACACTGCTTGGGACTCTGTCCTAATTACCTACTGTAACAGCCCCCTTGAAGTAAGACAGTAAAGTTGTTAGAACTTACCCTAACAATAGATCTTCGAGAGGTGCTTACAGTAGGTAACCTTTTTCCCTCCCTCCATCCCCCAAATTTATTTGGTTTCATTGCTTTCTTGGCTTATTCTGGGCTCCAAGAGCCTGTTTCCCCATTCTCCTGTTTCTCCTCCCCAGTTTCCATCTGGAAAACTGGAAGGCGGGTGTGGGGACCACCCACTAGACAGAATTGCGCCGTCCGTCATGTGATGCTTGGGGGCGGTCCCCATCATACTGCTGAGTAAAGCTTTCCATGTGGTCCTGATGCTAGGGGGCAGTCCTCAAAGTTATTGCCTACTTCAGGAGCCTCTCGATCTGTCACAGAAAGATAACACTCCATCTGCATATAGTGTTTTTTATGATGTCGCCATTGTCGCTCTTCTCTCCCCCAAAAGAGAGATCCCTTTCCCTTTCAGGGCCTCTGATTCCCTGAAGGCTTGAGCCAAAGGTTTGATGTAGGCTGCACAAACAGAAGATGGATAATGGACATCTTTGTCAGGTACCCTGCTGGACAGAGTTGCAGAGTGGTTGCTGATCTTAACACTTGCCTGGGGTGAGTTATGCTCTGTAAAAGAGGGAAGAAGGGAATCCAAGGTACAAGCCATGATACAGATATAAATTCTGTTCTGAGTCAAGGCTTCATAACACGGAAGGAAATGGGATTGTTGCATCAGGCGGACCATATGTAAAGTGTAGCGACTTATTTGTGGTACATGTCTTGAGTGAACCTGGTTTGGTTCTGATGAATAAGGGTAGACATAACATCTAGTCGTCTGACGAGTTGACTTAAAGAATTTATAGTCCCCATTTAGTACTGAATTAGGGTGGTAAAAAGAGCAGTGCAGTGAGTTTTTCTTGTTTTGGAATTCTCAATATAGTGGCAAATGCCCAAGTGGGTGGGATAGGGTCACCTGTCAATACTTAGTTGAAGGTCGTGATAACTAATGGTCGGTGTTCCCTGTTTATAGAATTTGGCACCATAGCTGTCTGGACCTAGGTCTTTCATAGTTTGAGACTGACAACCAAATTCTGCCATGGTGATTGGCTGCAGTATGTTTTAGTGATTGTAAAAGTTATCAGCCTGAAGTGTGTGTGTGTGTGTGTGTGTGTGTGTGTGTGTGTGTGTGTGTGTGTGTGTGTCCCTCAAATAGGATTGAAAGGCCTGGGCAGCATCTTGGTATTGCATCAGCCTAGTGCCTGTTTGCGGGTGGGATATCGTGGTTATGGTAGCTAAGAGATCTAGCTTGCAGAGCTAGTATGCCAGCAAGCTGGAAGACCTTGCTCCAGTTTCATAAAATGGCAAAGAAAGGAGAGCATAGAACCTGACATTGATGGCAGATGACCACTTGGCCCACCTAGTCTGCCCATTTCTCTACCTATTGGATAAGCTGCAGATCCTAGTTAACCAACAGCCTACTTCCTGCTACCCACCTTTAGAATTGCCTTATCTATTATGCATTCTTGAATTTCCCCCATTGTTTTTGACCCCACAACCCCTTCAGGAAGGCTGTTCCATGCGTTCATCACCCTCCTCATGAAAAAATACTTCCTCACATTGCCCCTCGGCCGTCTGTGTCCCCCCATCTTCAGATTGTGCCCTCTTGTTCTTGCACAGCTTTTTCTGAAAGATGCTACCCTCCTGGACTTAGAAACTTTCAAGTGCCTCAAGGGAATCAATCATGTCCCCCCTCTCCCTCCTTTCCTCGAGGGTATACATATTAAGCTCCTTTAATGTCTCCTCATATGGCTTCTCTTGCAGACCCTGCACCATTTTAGTTGCCGCCCTCTAGACTGCCTCCATCCTGTCTGTCCTTGTGGAGGTGGGGTCTCCAGAACTGCACGCAGTACTCCAGATGGGGTCATCTCCAACTTGCTGTACAGGTAGAATAACTTCATGTTATACTGGTGATGCCTCTCCCTATGCATCCCAGTATCCCCCCTTGCCCTTCTTACTGCCTTGTCACATTGCCTGCCTACCTCTAGGTCGTCTTATGACTCTCCCAGATCCCTTTCCATTTTTATTAGTACCTCACCCATCATTGTGTACTCTTTCCCTGGGTTTTTGTTTCCCAGGTACATTACTTAGCACTTTGCATTAAATCTTAGCTGACATACTTTTGACCATTCCTCCAACCTTACAAGTCCCTTCTCATCTCTCCCCGTATCAACAGCAGATCTGGCATACTTTTCTTTCCAGTCCCTCCACAGTGTCGCGTCTAAAGACATTAGAGGACTGGTCCCAGTACTGAACTCGGCGGTACCCTGCTAGTTAACCCCCTCTCTTCAGAGTGAATTCGGTTTACTATTACCTTTGCGTCCTGTTGTCCAGCCATTAATTTTACCCAGGTTACTACCCTGAGACCCACTCCCAAGTTGTCAAACTTGTTAATCTTTTGTGTGGGACTGTCAAATGCCTTGCTAAAATCGAGGTAGGCCACATCCACAGTCCCTCCCTGGTCTACTACTTTGGTCACCCAGTCAGATTCATCTGACATGACCTTCCTGCTGTGAATCCATGTTGCCTTGGGTCCTGTGCCCTGCTGGCCTCTAGGTACTCGACAATTCTTTCAGAAGTGATTCCATCTTCCCTACCACTGAGGTCAAGCTGACAGGTCTGTTTCCTGCCTCTGCCTTGCTCCCATTTTCGTGAAGGGGAATCTCATCCACCCTCCTCCAGTCACCTGGTACCACACCATCTTCTCACAATTTAAAGGGTAATCGGTGGTGTTACTAGTTATCCCCTTGGTTCTCTTAGAATTCTGGGGAATCCTGTCAGGCCCCATTGCTTTGTCCATCTTCAGTAGGAGTTCTTTCAGGACCCTTCTGTGAATGGACTGGTATTGACCCCGTATCCAGAGTGCTTCTATTGTTTGGTTGTGAATACTGAGCAGAAGTATTCATTCAGCATCCCTGCTTTTTTTCACTGTCACCCTTTGCACACCCCTGCCCCATTAAGCCTCATTATCCCTCCCTTGGTCTTTCTTTTGCTCCTTGATGTACCTATAAAAGGTTTTACCCCTCTTCTTAACAGAGTTGGCTAGATTAGTTTACAGTGTAGGAGTTCTTTAAGTGGGAAAAGTTCCTAAAGTGTGCAGCATGAAGTCTGGAGCAAGTTCCACATCTTGGCCACAGGAGGTCTCCCTAGGTCAACATGGAACTGATTAGTACATTCAGTAACTTAGTGAAATCTTGCGGACTGGTCTGGTGCCACTGTATAGAGGACGGACTTAACTTTAGGACAGTAGTTAAGACTTGGTTTTGAATACCATGGATGCTGCATCAACTTTCTGGGTCCTCACTTTGAAATATTGGGGTAAGACAAACTGATGCGCACCTTGTACATATGTAAAGAGTTGACTTTTCGGTGTGCTTTCAGTTGGTCATTGTTTTGAGATCTGCCATTATATTCTCTGCCAAATCCAAAACTACAGAGTTGGATTGTATGATAATATAGGTAGTCTTCAGATTACTTTGGAAGATCTATGATGGGTATGTGGCAGAAGACTCCAGGAGAAAGGACTGCTGTGTGACTGAACTTCTCTGCTGGGACTAAAGTAGAAGAACTTTTGTATTTAGACCTACACAGCTGAACTAGATGCCTCCTATAACAACCCTTCCAGGTTCTGGGGTACCATAAAGGGCATCCTAGGTCAAACTTCTACCCCTGTCTTACCACCCAAAATTCAATTAAAATAGTATTGAAATCACCGACAAGCAAAATCTTGAATGCCTTTAACGATCATTTCACTACAGCTGGCCTGGCTTTCGACTCCTCTCCTGCAAACCTATTAAGATCATCTCTAAACCTACAATCTACTGAGGGTCAAAAGGTTGCTTCCACATTCTCATTCAAACCAATATTCTTCAAAGAAGTAGAAGACCTTCTACTCCAGCTAGATACCACCAAAAGTGCAGGTGCAGACTCCCTGGACCCCTACTTTCTAAAAGTAGCTCTGCATGCCTTAACCGCCCCCCTCACCCACCTCTTCAGTCTATCACTTGCCACTGGTTCTGTCCCCTCAATATGGAAAACGGCTCAAGTGTTTCCATTACTTAAGGCAGGTGATCCCATGGACCTCAATAATTATAGGCCCATCTCCATCTTACCAGTACTATCCAAGATGCTTGAGAAGCTGGTAAACTCTCAGTTAACTGCCTACCTTGATACCAACAATCTCCTAAATCCAGCTCAA
The DNA here is from genome assembly GCA_016271365.2 of Neoceratodus forsteri. Classification (NCBI taxonomy): domain Eukaryota; kingdom Metazoa; phylum Chordata; order Ceratodontiformes; family Ceratodontidae; genus Neoceratodus; species Neoceratodus forsteri. Next base: position 431,195,059 of record CM028138.1, read on the forward strand.
TCTGGTTCAGATCTATGCATAGCACCATCTCTGCACTAGCAAAGTCACAAATGACTGGCAGACTGCCCTAGACAAAAAGAATACCTGTGCTGTGTTTCTGGATCTAAGCAAAGCCTTTGACACTGTGGATCATGATCTTCTAATCTCCTCTCTGAACTCCATAGGCCTTGACTCACTCTCTTAAATGGTTCAAATGCTATCTCTCCGGAAGATTACAACTGGTAAAAAATGAAGGTGATCTATCTACCTCTAAACCACTCCTAAGAGGTGTACCGCAAGGCTCCATCCTGGGTCCCATCCTTTTTGCCATTTATATCAACAATATTGATTCCAATCTCTCACTTTCTAATATCCACCTTTTTGCAGATGACACTGTACTATATGTGAGCAATCCCTCACCATCAAAAGCCTGTGAGCTCCTACAGTCTGAATTCTCCCTCCTTCAGCACAACCTATTAGAAAAGAAATCATTACTAAATGCCAAGAAAACCAAAGCTATGTTCTTTGCCACCAAGAACTGTTCTTCCACTATCCCATCATTCACCCTCCCACAACTCTCTACCATCCTTGGTGAAAATCTGGAATATGTTGACAAATTCAAATACCTAGGAGTATGGATAGACAATAAACTAGACTATACTACCCACGTTGAAGAGCTCCAAAAGCTAAGACAAAGACTTGGTCTATTCTATAGGATCAAACACTACCTGACCAAAGATTCCAAACAAAGATTAATCCTAGCATCATTCCTGTCCCTCATTGATTATGCTGACTTCCTCTATGGTCATTGCTCCCTCTCCCATCTAAACAAACTAGACACCCTGTATCATAGAGCTATTAGATTCATTACTGACCTTCCTTTTAGCACCCATCATTGCTCTCTCTACAATGCAGTCAGTTGGACATCCCTGCAACATAGAAGAAAAAAAAATGCTGCTATCTGGATCTACAAAGCTCTGACAAACAAACTCCCTTCCTACATCTCAGACTGCTTCAACCGGATCACATCCAGGCCCTACACCTTGAGGATCAACAAACTGATCCTGCTGAAGATTCCTATTACCTGCACCCGGTATGGAAGAGCTGCAATCAGTTATTCCCTGGCACTTATCTGGAATTCTATCCAAAAGTCATTGAAAATGGATACACTGATTCCTCTTACATCCTTCAAAAAGCTGTATACCAGCCTAATCCCAGATTCGTGCAATTGCTTCCTCAAGACCTAGTCCTCCCCCACCCCCAACCCCTCCCACACCCCCTCTCTCCACCCTCCCCTTTTAAAGCTCCTCCTATTCTTCTATCATTCATCTGGTCCTTTCCCCATCAAACCTCATACATATATGCCCACCCATGTACCATTATCCAAGCCTTATCCCTACTAGACTGTTTGTTTTCTCTCCTTTATTAGGCTTTAGGTTTACTGTCCTTTGCCTTGTATATATGTAAATATTTGTACATCTCACTCATAAATGGTTGTATTTGTGCTTATTCAATATCATGTTTTTGTATACAATCTGTAACCTTTTGTTATGACCACTCAGGTCCATCTTGTAAATGAGCTATGCTCAATGATGTTCGCCTGAATAAAGATTTTGATTTTTTAGGTAAAAACCAACATACAAAACAAAAAGTGTGTGTGTGTGTGTGTGTGTGTGTGTGTGTGTGTGTGTGTACTGAACTGAATGGGTAACTGAAAAGTCATCTAGGTGTAAATCTCAGGTGACTGAAAGGACTTAACTGTTGTGAGGTTTAAATTACTTGTAGAAAGATCTGGTAAGTAGGGGGAGTGGCTTAGCTAGAAGGAAGCTACATTTAAAGACTGCCTTAGAAAGATTCTAATAGCTTGGCAGAAGACGCCAGAAGAAAGGACTGCTGTGTGACTGAACTTCTCTGCTGGGACTATATTGCCCTCCTTCCCTCAACCCCCCCCCCTACCCAAAGCTAGTTCTATTTTTATAGGCACAGGATTTGACTGACAACAGGAACTTCCTGTTTAGGGGCAGGAAGTGAGTGATCACAGAACCACCAAGGACCCACCATCCTAGAAGGGCAAGAGTAGCTCTCCAGCCCCCTCTAGCTGCTGGAGGTCTGCCTCTGAACAAGTAAGCAGTCTACTGAGAAATACAGGATATTCTTGTCTCAGAACAGGACAATCAGGAGCTTAAAGGGCACACAGGCAGAAAGTAAGGAGAGAGAGAGAGAGACAGAGAGAGAGACAGAACGAACAGAGGAAAGAGTAAGGATTGCAAACAGTTAAGGGGCCAGAAATAAGACATGATTGGAGTGGTGTGGAGCAGCAGTCTTCCGGGAGATGTTCTGGAGGATGCGGTGTTGTCCCATCTGCAGGCACCTCTCTGGGCTGAGGGAGGAGGTTGCTCATCTCCAGGCTGAGTTGGCCAGGATTTGTGGGACCTCTTCCATCCAGGGACCACCAGTGCCACTGCCGTTGCCTCAGAGGTTGCCAAGAAAGAGGAGCAGTTGGACCATAGTGGGCTCAGGGAGGTGAGGGTGGTGGAACAGAGGCACATCCCTCCAGTTGTACCTCTCCACAATTCCTATGCCATTCTGGCAAAGTGTGATTCCTCTATGGAGGCACCTACAGTGGAGACCAAGGAGGATGCTGGGAACCTCCACAAAGAAGACCCACAGGAGGGTGGCAGGGGACCCTGCAGGGGAAGGAAACTCCTGGTGGGGGACTCCATTGTTAGGAAGGTAGAACTGGGCAAGGAAGGGGAGAGGGAGGTAAGGTGCCTGCCTGGCGCCATGGCTTGGAGGGACAGGGAGCGAATCCTCAGGATTGCCGGAGCAGCTGCACAGGGGAGGGAGCTGGATGTCATTGTCCACTTAGGGACAAATGACCTGGCTAAGAAAGGGATTAGAGAAGTGCAGGAAGAGTTTGTGGAATTGGGAAGGGGCCTTAGTCAAGTAGCACGCACGGTAACCTTCTCGGAGGTGCTACCCATCTATGGCATAGGAGAGGCTAGGGTGTTCCATACCATGGGATTCAATCAGTGGTTGAAAACTGGTGTGGAGCTCAGGGATTTGGCTTCATTGGGGACTGGGGGTCCACCTGGAGTGATGCAAGCCTATACTGGCATGATGGGCTGCATCTGTCCGGGAGGGGAACCAGGATCCTAGGTGATAGGTTTAAATGTTTCATTGGCAAGCTTTTAAACTAGCCAAGGGGAGGCACTGGAAAGGAGCAGGAAAATCCTAGCCCCCCCAAACAATCACGGTAGTCAGTGTGGCAAACACCAACATGGAGGTGTCGATAGGGAGAAGGGCAGGGGTAAATGGAGAAAGTGACAAAGGCAAGAAGGACGGGATGGGGCAAAAGGTAAGGCCATCAGGAAATGGAGGGTAATGAGTACCAATGCCCGTAGTCTGGGCAACAAGCTCCTGAGCTGGTGGTCTTAATGGAAGAGGGATGCCTGGATATCGTAGGCAGTAACAGAAACATGGTACACAGAGAACCATGACTGGGATGTTAACATACCAGGGTACATAACCTACAGGAGAGACAGGCAGGGGAGAAGAGGGGGAGGAGTAGCTCTCTATGTAAAGGAAGGGATAAAAGCAACTGAACAAAAGAGTAAACAGGGAGGAGAGGAGGCACTGTGGGTCACCTTGGAGACTGGAAAGGGCACCACAATCCGCACAGGGGTTGTGTACAGACTCCCATGTCAGGGGAAAGGAATGGATAAGGATATGATGGAAGGCATTCTTAGAATGGCAGAGAAAGGGGAGATACTGTTGATGGGAGACCTGAATGTGCCAGATGTTAACTGGAGCACATTTGCTGCAGTGACATCCAAGAGCAGGGCCATTCTTGATACCATACAGGTGGCAGGCATTAGACAGCTAGTTTCAGAACCCACTCGTGAGGGAGCAATCTTAGACCTCGTACTCTCAAACGGGGGCAGTGAGAGGATCTCGGATCTAGAAGTGGGTTGCCATCTGGGAACAAGTGACCATCAAACAGTGTGGTTCACGTTAAACTCTGCTACAGAGTCAAGCCATACAAAAGTGAGGGTACTGGACTTAGGAGGGCTGACTTTGGCAAGATGGAGAGTGCCTCAGAAAAGCACTAGCAAACAGGCTAGAAGGAGGTGTGGAGCAACAATGGGAATTATCAAACTGCCATCACAGAGGCAACAAGCCTTTGTGTAAAGCAAATAAACAAATCAAAATGAAAGAAAAAGCCACTATGGTCCTCAAGAGAGGTGGCTGTGAAAGTCAGGAAGAAAAAGATAGCATTCCAGAAGTATAAGGAAACACAGAAGGAGCAGGACAGAGAGCTGTACCAGTTAAGGCAGAAAGAAGCAAGGAGGGAAGTCAGAATAGCAAAGGCCCAAACTGAGGAAAAAGATGGACAACCCAGTTAAGAAGGGGATAAAACCTTTATAGATACATAAGCGAGCGTAGAAAGACAAAGGGAGGATAGTGAGGCTGAATAGAATGAACAGTGGGTGGGCAGAGGGGACAGTGAAAAGCAGGAATACTGAATGAATATTTCTGCTCAGTATTCACAAAAGAGGAGGGGAAGTGCCTAATCCAATTAACAGAACCCTCTTGATAGGGGGTCGATCCCAGTCCTTTCACAGAAGAAAGGGTTCTGCAAGAACTCCTAAAACTGAAGGTGGACAAAGCAATGGGTCCTGATGGAATTCACCCCAGAATTCTAAAAGAATTAAGGAGGAACTAGTGAAACCACTGGCTACTCTTTTAATAAATCATGGGAGGATGGTGGTACCCGAGGACTGGAGGAAGGTGGATGTGATTCCCTTCACAAAAGTGGACCAAGACAGAGGCAGAAACTACAGACCTGTCAGTCTGACCTCTGTGGTAGGGAAAGTGATGGAGTCACTCTGAAGGAAAGAATAGTTGAGTACCTAGAGGTCGGTGGAGCACAGGATCCAAGGCAGCATGGGTTCAGCTGGAAGGTCATGTTAGACGAATCTAATAGATTTTTGACTGGGTGACCAAAGTAGTAGACCAGGGAGGGCTGTGACATGGCCTACCTAGACTTTAGCAAGGCATTTGACACAGTCCCACACAAAACATTATTAGTCAAATTAACCAGCCTGGGAGTGGGTCCCAGGGTGGTAGCCTGGATAAAACATTGGCTGGACAACAGGACACAGAAGGTAATTGTAAATGGAGTCCACTCTGAAGAAAGGGCAGTTACTAGTGGGGTACCGCAGGGTTCAGTATTGGGTCCAGTCCTTTTTAATGTCTTCATCAGTGGCATTGCAGAGGGACTGGAAGGAAAAGTATGCCTTTTTGCAGATGACACAAAGATCTGCAACAGGGTTGATACACAAGGAGGCGTGGAAAGGATGAAAGGGACTTGGCAAGGGTTGGAGGAATGGTCTGACGATGGCAGCTAGGATTCAATGCAAAAGTGCAAAATAATGAACCTGGGAAACAAGAACTGGGAATACACAATGGGTGGGAGGTAGTAACAACAACAAAACAGGAAAGGGACCTGGGGTAATCGATCAGATGACCTTAAGGTTAGCAAGCAATGTGAGAAGGCAGTAGGGAGGGCCGGGGTATACTGGGATGTATAGGGAGAGGCATCAGCAGCAGAAAACAGGAAGTTGTTATCCTCTGTACAGACAGTTGGTGAGACCCCATCTGGAATACTGTGTCCAGTTCTGGAGACCCCATCTCCACAAGGACATAGACAGGATAGAGGCAGTCCAGAGGAGGGCAACTAAAATGGTGCAGGGTCTGCAAGAGAAGCCGTATGAGGAGAGACTAAAGGAGCTTAATATGTATACCCTTGAGGAAAGAAGGGAGAGGGGGGACATGATAAACTTTCAAGTACCTCAAGGGAATCAACAAAGTCCAAGAGGGTAGCATCTTTCAGAAAGAGACTTGCAAGAACAAGGGGACACAATTTAAAGATAGGAGGGCGGTTCAGGGGCAATGTGAGGAAGTATTTCACAGAGAGGGTAGTGGATGCATGGAACAGCCTTCCTGAGGAAGTTGTGGAGTCTAAAACTGTGGGAGAATTCAAGAATGCATGGAACAGACATAAGGCAATTCTTGTGGGGGGGCAGGAAGATATAGGCTGTTGGTTAAATAGGATCTTCGGCCTATGCTGTAGGTAGGGAAATGGGCAGACTAGATGGGCCTAGCGGTCCTTATCTGCCATCAAAGTCTATGTTTCTATGTGTGGATGTTCGGTCTTTATATACCTGTATACCATATAAGGGGAGGAGAAATTACCAGGAAAGGTGCACTAAGCCGGAGCTTGTTTCCAGGTGTGACCTTGGAGCACAAGTTGTGACTTGCTCAGGGTCACACAGAATGGGGGGCGGGGGGGTTGATGGGATTCAAACCAATGTCTCCAGGTTTGCAGCTCTGTGCCCTTGACCACTACACTGCCTCCTGGGATCTGGGATTTATGGTTGTTTTTTCTTTGGAAATGCATAATTACCAGAGCATCACACAGCCATTTCTGTTGACTGCTATAGAATTTATTTTAAATTATATTTGGTCTTTTTTCCATGTAAATGTAGTGCTTGTAAGGTACTGGATTGACAGTACAGGAAACTGAAGTGCTGTGCACAACCACATGACTGGTACAGCAAGGGTGATCAGTGTGGGCTTCCCCCACACTGTCCTGCCAATGTGCTTCAACCCTGCATGGAGGGACCACCACGTAGGTGAGAGGATAGTTTAGACTCCTTGACCTCTCACATGAGTGCCAGCAAGGGTGCCAGTTGTGGCTAGTTTTGTGATGTGGACACCAGTGGACTGGACTGATAACTCATTTCACATAGGCCACTGAACAACCCATGGGTGATGGCTTTCAGTAGTGTATTAAAGGGGAAGTGGATAGCTTCATGGATTGGTAGTTGGCTAAGGAGCCTTTCACCTCTAGGTCACTGGTTCAGATCTCACACTAGTGACCTAGAAATGAAAGACTTCTTAGCCAGCTACCAATCCATGAAGCCATCCACTTCCCCCTTTAATACAGTATGTTGTACAGTGTGACATGTTGTTTAGGTCCTGTACTGAACCCATTTCCATTCACTGCCAGGATGGATACCCCATCTATGGGATTTAAAATGCCCAGGTGTCGCCCTAGATCCTACCCTTGACTTTTCTCATCTCCTTGGTCAAAGCAGTTGGGTCCAGACTAGGCTTGCCATCTCCCAGGGTGACTGATCTCCACTATTGCCAGCTGTTCTTTTCTGAAGCCCCCAAAGCTGCCCTTAAGTGGCAGACCTGCAATGACCTCCATCACTACTCATCGGTACCCTCACCCACCACTGCTTCCTCTATGCCTCCCTGGATTGGCTCTCTTCCCAGCATTATTTCCTATTCCCTAGTGTGTTTTATTGACGAGCTTTTAAGATCCTAATCTAACCCTTCCCTATGCTCCTTGCCCGTCCTACTCACTCTGGTCTTCTGAGGCATCACTCCATGTTCCAAAATGCTCCAAGATTGGTGGACACGCCTTCTCCACCTTTGACCTGAAGTTCTGGAACTCCCTTCTGCTAGACATTTGCAGTCTTCCCTTCTATGAGCTGTTCAAAGGTGCTGTCTGGAGACACTTGAAGGGATCCTCCACTTGCTCCTGCTCAGCATTGTATTCCTGATGGACTGCTTGCAGTTTAATGAGAATTGTCTCCATTATCTACCTCGTGTAAAGGTTAATCTCTGTTAGAGATGGAGCTCTTGCAGCAGGCAGTTGCCATTAGGACTATGCTGCCAGGCACGATGACTCCACAGAAAAATTCTAGCTATGGCAGGGGACCGCCCTGTCGACGGCCCCGCCCACTGTCACCCCTGGTATGAAGGGGCGGTCCCCCAGCACCATCTCAGTTTTTTCCTGCCATTGATCTGCGCATCTTGGCTCCACTGACTACTCTTGCTTCCAGTCAGCTGCCATTTTTCATGCTTCGCACAGTAATTCATCAAATTTAACATTTGTTGAGTCTACCCAGCCAACTTCATCCACAGAGCGGTGGAAATGTGAGTGCACGTGTAGCAAGCAGATCCCGGCAAAAGACTTTGCTTGCCCACATTGCCTCAGCTTCAGTAAGACTCCTCTGCCAACTGAAGACTTTAAAAGCATACCTCCTTAAACAAGTTGCTGCCATGCAGCAGAACCACTCTGGGCACAGCTCATCTTCCTCCTCAGCCAAGGACTCCTCCACTGGAGAGAGGAAGTCTGGCGGGAAGCACCATTATTGGGACAAGGACAGGTCCAGGTTAGAATCCCGTCCCAGGTCTCCACATAGACTTCCAAAAGTTCTGCCTCGGCACGAGGTCAGACTCTGCTCCTCTGGTTTCCCCTGGCTCTTCCGGGGTTACTGTTCTAAGCCTCCTGCTTCCACTCATTCAGGGAGTCTTCCGGGCTAGGGCCTTCGCAGGCCTCAGTTTCCCTGGCTGTCAGGCCCCACAAGCTCACTAGGGTCTCTGCCAGAAGGATCAGGCCACACTTTTGGCAGCAGGTCAGAACCTGCCATCCGGGAGGTCGTTGCCGCTGGGTTATCGGACAGGGTCTGACACCAGGAGACATCAGGAACACTAGCATCACAAGAAGCCACGTTCACCTTCCAAGCTGCTGGCCGGGGCTCCGGACCGACAGTCCAACGCCCTCGGACTCTGCTATGGAGCCAGAGCAGTGTCGTTGAGGCACATGTGAGGAAGCATAAGAAATCGGGAGCAGTTGTAAAATTCGCAACAAGAGTAAATTTATTTATACTAGCAGGAACATAACGTGAACTTGTTCAGTATAACTATTTACAAAGACAAAATAAAGCCCATCTAAGTTTTCCTTCAAGCTGTCCTTTCTTGCAAGCAATTGCAGCTGTCTAAGCCCTTCCAACCCCCCTTCTTAACAAACATCCTGTTTTTTCTAATATGTTCTAGTGTATTTCGGGCAGGTGCTGGCAGGAACACAATATCCCAGAACAGAGGCCCCTTTTCCACAACTCTTCTGCAAAAGGCTTAAATTGCACTAAGGTAACTTTGATTGTAAAAAGCTTTTGGAAACTCTCACTTGAATTGTATACATTTCAAAAATTAACACTATATAATTTCTAAACAAAGGGATCCCAATATCCGTTACATTTACACATAATAATTTACATATTTTTATCGGCAGATATGCAAGGGAGGAAAAAGAAAAGCAAGTGAGGGTAGAGGCAAAGAATTGCAAGACTGGGTGATGAAATCCTAGGTCTCATGAGAAGAACTTGGTTGCACAACCAGACAGAGGTGACGGAAAAGAACAGATCCTGCATTCAGACTCTTTCCATAACTGGGACCAGGTCCTATTCCACCCTGTCACAAGCAGAAGACACCCTCCAAGCCGTTGTCTGATTCACAGGGCTCTAAAGGGTCGGACTACAGACCCGACGGGGACTTGGGACACCTGCCTCTGAGAGAACCATGGACCAGCATCACTACCTCTTCGGGAGCCCGCGACCAGACGCTAAAGTACCAGACACCTGATGAGACTCCACCAGACCTGACGCCTGATACAGCAGCAATCGGACCTGATATTTGGGAGACTAAAACCGAAGGGTCCGATGCCAGGCCCCTCTGACACCCCTTCCCTGAAGCCAGACCCTGTGGTCCCTTTGGCTGAGGTCGGTGCTCTAATCACCAGTTGATGGAACACTATTGCCCAGCCTGCTGGAGCCCAACCCTGCAGGGACCACTATCCTATCTCCGCTTGGGCAACTGACCTCTTTTCCATACTGATTGCCTTTACCACCCCAGACACCAGTCTCCAGGGGGCAGTGGACATGAGTCTCCAAATGGCAGCACAGTAATCACCAGTCGTCCAGATTCTCCTCTAGATGCCAGAGTTGCTGTAGCGGATGCTGGTCCACCTCTTCAGAGGAGCCCACCAGAGGCTCCTCTTATGATTCATTGGACTACTTGTCTTTTCAATCTCCAAGGAGGGATTCCCCAGGATCTCCGGACAAGCCCTCTTGCATAGATGTGATGACACGTTCAGATCTTACTTTGAGAAACTGCTCTTGCAGCAGGTTACACCATTAGGACTGAAGCCAGCAGGCGCCAGGACCCCATGGAAATTTTCTAGCTAGCAGTCTTCAGCGGGGACCGCCTCCATCAGTCTGGCCCCCGATGTCTGGCGTAGTACATAAGGAGGTGGTCCCCCCATAATCCCCAGTTTTCCTGCCGTCAACTCTCCAGTATCTGCCTCTCTCCTTTCTAGCATACGACTACTACAGAGCTAAGAATATTTTCTTCCTTTTTTGGCTCTGCTTAACTGATGATCTCTCCAACTCCATCTCTAGAGGGTCACCATTTGAAGTGCGCCTACGGCAAACGGATCCCCTTCAAGGATCCCCATTCGTCCTGCGTGCGCTGCCTAGGCCCAGACCACGACACCAAGGCCTGCTCCTTTTGCCAGGGTTTTAACAGCCGCACCAGGATCCACTGTCAGAAGGCACTTCAACCATTTCTTTTGGAAGAAAAGCTGAAAAGCATGGACCAGGAACCTTCTTCCCGGGGAGAATCTTCAAGCAAACCCTATAAGCACCGGAAAAGGCGAGGTCCAGGTCTCCTACACGGGCCTCGGACTCTCGAAGCTCCAGCTCTAAATCGGACCGCTCTCCCTCCAGGGCTCAGTTGCAGCCTCCCTCGGTCCAGGTCGGGTCCTCCAGCGGTTTATCGCTTCAGCCTCTGAAGACTTTGAGGTCCTCTGCTTCTTCAACACCTTCCAAGGCCTCTTCGAAGTCGGTGAGTGCCACAAATCTTCTTCCTCCCGTCGCCAGGATACAGACTCTAGGTCGGTCTCCCAACCACCCAGAGGTCCTGATCCGGCACCCAGGAAAACTAAGGACCTGACGTCCGGTCAGATGTCTGTTTGAGGGACGTCTGCCCACCACCCGTCATCGGCCAGGCACCATCTGCGCTCACAGGAGCTGACACCAGCTAGACACCAGTCACCGGCCAGGCGTTTGCAGATCGAGCATCTGTCAGGGGCGGCGTCTGCTACGGAGCAGAAGACGCTGCCGTGCCAGCAGGCGCCGGTTGGAGGGACTCTACAGAGGACACCACACAGCCCAAAGACCAGGTGGGCGAAATAGAGGATGCCGGGCTCCCACGGGAACCCTCCTCGGAGTGGGGGACCAAACACCTGACCCCGGCACCAGGTCCATCTGGCATGAACCTTGCGGAGGTAAAGAAGCTTTCTTTTAGTGGGACACCCACAAGGATGTGGTCCCCGCCGTCATTCTACTACTACTCCTCCTCCTCCTCCTCCTCCTCCTTCTCCTTCACTGCCTACGCACCCTCCTCCACCTAAGGGGCCAGTAGGACTACCTCCATCCCCCAAGGAGCAAACTCCACCTCCTAGGGGTAGATCTACTGACAGGAGGCCTCCCTCCAGATCCCCCAGCCCCAAAAGACCCAGACGGCGCTGGTACACTCCATCGGAGGATTCTAGGTCAGATATTATTCCAGATCACCACCTCCCCTCAGAATTCCCTCTCCTGACCCACATGACCTACCCAGGTCTCCTCCAGATGATCCCTCCTTCGCCAAGATCATGAGGCACATCCAGGAGAATATGGTGTGGGATGCTGAGGAGCTTGACCCTGAGCGACACCTTGCCCGCTACTTTCGGCAAAAGGACCCGAAGCCTGTGGGAGTGCCGCCCTTGGTGGATACCTTCGCAGACATCACCAAGGCTGTGTGGAAACATCCGCATTCCACTCCCGCAGTGCCGAAGAAGGCTGACCGCCTATACAATGCTCCTAGGGAGGACCAGTATTTGGCGAACCACCCTCTGGCAGATTTCCTGGCCATCACTGCTTCACATGACCAGTCTGAGACCACAGCATATGAGCACTCAGCCACCGGACCAGGAATCCAAGCAATTGGATGCCCTGGGGAGGTGCACGTACACAGCTGCTACTTGCGCCATCAGGTCACTGAACTATCTTACCCATATGGCTCAGTTCCAGAACGGCAGAAGGGCCAGGACCTGGTTGAAAAACTTCCCGATGGCAAACAAAAAGCGGAGCTCTTAAACCTCCTCCACACTGGGTCAGATGTGGGGACCCAAGTGCTCAGAGCTGCATATGATTCTGTGGACTCTTCGGCCAGAGCTGCAGCCTCAGGCGTTTGTCTTTGGAGACACTCTTGGCTCTGTCTCCGGATTTAACCCGGACATTCAGAAAAACATTCTAGATGTCCCATATAACGGCAAAGTGCTGTTTGGTGAAGCCTCTGAGAGGGTTATCACCAAACTCCAAGACGCAGGGAAGGCGGTCCGATCTGTACAAGCTATGTAGAGATCTAGGCCTAGTTCCTTTCGTAGGAACCAGAGCAGTTTTCGCGGCTGGCTACAAAGGCAACAGCAACATTCTGGCCAGCAGCAGAGGGGCACTTTCTCACACAAGGCCCAGGCCAAGTTGTCCCCAGGCAGAGGCAAATGATTCTCAAAGTCGGCCCAGCCCACAGGGACAACACTGCCACAGCATGACTCCTTCCCAGCCCTCCTCAGGATCAACAGGCAAAGAAAGTCGGGGGGGGGGGTCACATCGCACGCCACCTTTCAGGGTGGCAATCTATCACCACAGACAAGTGGGTTCTACAGTTGGTCAGAAATGGCCATTACATAGTTTGTAGGCAGCCCACCTACAAGACCTCCCCCGCTTTCCCGTTATTTGGGTCAGCATGCCCTGCTCATACAGCAGGAAGTGCTCACACTTCTGCAGAAGGAAGCCTTGGAGCACGAACCAGGGAACCAGAGAGGACTAGGGTACTGTTCTCACTTCTTCCTGGTTCCAAAGAAAACTGGGGACCTCAGTCCAATACTGGACCTCAGCGATCTCAATCTTTCGGTCGCTTACAAGCGCTTCTGCATGGTGACCTCCTGGGCCTGATTGCCATGCTGAAGCAGGGCACTTTTGTTGCGTCCCTGGACATGCAGGACGCCTATCTGCATCTTCCTATTGCTCAGGCGCACAGGAGGTTCCTGCACTTCAAGTTTCAGGGCCGCCATCAGTTTCGAGCTCTTCCCTTCGGGCTGTCATCGGCACATCAGGTATTCACTAAGTGCATGGCGGTCGTGGCCGCGTCTCTCTGAGGAGACAGGGCCACTATATGTTCCCCTACCTGGACGATTGGCTTCTCATGGCGCCCTCCTGGGAGGCCTTGATGTCCGCCATTCAATGCACCCAGTCTCTGTTCGAGACTCTGGGCATTCTCATCAGTTATGAGAAGTCACGCTGGGTTCCGTCCCAGATGCTGCAGTTCATCTGAGCAGTTCTGGACACCATCAGAGGGAAAGCTTTCCTTCCAACGGACAGAGTGGAACACATCAGATCCCTCATCAGGGAGCTATCAGCGAAGACCGTCCCAGCCAGACTGGTCCTTTGCCTGCTTGGACACATGGCTGCGGCCATTGCAACAGTCCCGCTAGCCTGTCTCCACATACGGGTAACCCAGTGGATGTTATGGGTACAATGGGACCAAAGGTAAGACCATCTGCAGCATCCAATCCGAATCAAGAAGACCATAATTCGAGATTGGCAATGGTGGCTACATCCAGGGAACCTCTTGGCGGGAGTCCCCTTCACAGCGCCGTCCCCGACTGACTCACTCCAGACGCCTCCGGTGGGGAGCACACCTCGATGGTGTTCGGTCTCGGGGCCTGTGGACAGCCCAGGAGTCTCGTCTCCACATAAACATACTAGAAATGAGGGCAGTTCTTTACGCTCTGCAGGCCTTCCAGTCGGAGATTCCACCGGGTACGCTTCTGTTACAGACAATTCTGCGGTGATGTATTACCTCAACAAACGAGGCACCCACTCCTACCTGCTTTGCAGGGAGGCCATGAGTGTGGGATTGGGTCTTGCAACATGGCGCAAATCTTATTGCAGTTCATGTTCCGGGAGTGGACAACATCATCGCAGACAGCCTGAGCTGCACTCTGGCCAGAGTCCACGAATGGGAACTACTCCAGGAGGTGGCAGAAGATCGGTTTCACAGATGGGGTACTCAAGAGTTAGACCTCTTCGCGTCCCCATACAATGCAGAACTGCCCAATTTTTGCTCTCTAGATCCAGGGCCTGGTGTTTTCTGGCGAGACGCGTTGTCCCTCTCCTGGGTGGGCAGATTCCTCTATGCCTTTCCCGTTGATCCAGAGTTTTTAAAACTTTGCAGGGCGCAAGCGACACTCATTCTGATCGCACCCTTCTGGCCCAGACAGATATGGTTCTCTCTCTTGCATCAGCTATCTCAGGAACCTCCAGTGCCTTTGCCAATCAGCTCTCATTTACTGTCTCAGGAGGTGGGTTCCTTAGTCCATCCAGACCCTCGTTCCTGAACCTGCAGCTTGACTCTAGAGACAGCCATGATGCTAATCTGAGGGTCTCTGAGGGGTGGCAGTTGCTTTCTGCCACTAGAAAACCGACTACCCGCAACCTACACCATGAAATGGCATAGGTTCTGCTTGCGGGCTCAAGTGCACGGCTTTCCGCCTTTGGACTGTCCAGAGAAGCTGGTACTGGACTACCAGCTATCCTTTTTCCACTCCAGCCTGGCTTACTCCTCGATTAAAGTGCACCTTTGTGCCATTTCAGCCTACCATGCCCCCGTAGGCCAACGCACTGTGGCCCAATTGGACATGACACATGCCTTTTTTGAGGGGCATTCTCCACCTTAGGCCTCCAATTAAGGATCCAGTCCCTCCATGGGATTTACCCTTCGTCCTGGAGCAGCTCACGCTGCCACCTTTTAAACCAGCCGCAGATTGCGAGCTACGTTTTCTCTCTTGGAAAACGTTGTTTTTGGTTGCAGTTACTTCTGCCAGAAGAATTTCTGAAATGCACGCACTTATGTGCAAAGAGCCTTATTTGGTTTTCCACCAGGACAGGGTATCCCTAAGGTCTAACCCAAAATTTCTGCCTAAGGTGGTCTCGGCTCTCGCCCTTAATCAGGGTATCGATCTACCAGTGTATTTTCTGAAATACTCCAATCAAGAAGCCCTTCTGCACACCCTTGATGTGCATAGGTGCCTCAGATGCTACCTTACAGAACCAAACACTGAAAGTCGGACCAGCTTTTCGTTTCCTTTGCCCATAGGATGAAGGGAGCTCCTGTCTCGAAGCAGTCACTGTCCAGTGGCTCATCCAGTGCATTACATTCTGTTACCAGAAGCACAATAAACCCATACAGGGCGCAGTTAAGGGTCATTCCACTAGAGGGGTGGCTACTTCCTTTGCGGCGTTGAACATTTCCACCTCAGCTATTTGCACTGCAGCTACTTGGAGCTCTGTGCATACCTTTATCAGGCATTACAGCCTGGGCATTGCATTGAGGGGAAGATCAGGGTTCGGACTAGCTGTCCTTCAAGGACTTCTGTCCTAGGCTTGAGGTATCTCGAGGTCTCTACCTTTCTTCCTCCCGATGGTGCACGATTGCCATTACTGCTTGAAAATCAGTCCTAATGGTGTAACCTGCTGCAAGAGCTGTTTCTCTAAGTAAGATAGTTACGTAAAAACTTACCGTAACAGTAGATCTTCGAGAACAGCCCTTGCAGCAGGTACTTTCTCTCCCACCATCCCCGCTGGAGGTAGGTCATAGTCAAGCATCCATCTCATAGGATGAGACATTTACTGTTGCCTTGTTTGCCATCTGATGGCAGATCCTCTGTCTCCCCTTCTGATGTGGAGGTGGGCCAACCCACCGATGGTCTTGACCATCTGATCAGGATCTCCAAGCCAGTCAGAAGGACCCTCCTTTGGTGGTTGGACCCCCTCAATTTAGAAAAAAGGGTCTTGTTTCGACAGGAGCCGCCAAGTCTGATACTGACAAGACTCCTCCGACTTGGGCTGGGGGCTCACCTAGGGGACAGCCAGACTGTAGGCGTTTGAGGTTGCACTCCTCTGGGGACCAATCAGTGTTCTGGAAATGAGGCAGTCCTCTGTGTCCTACAGGCCTTTCAGAAGGACCTAGTGCCAGGCTCTCTCCTTGTTCAGACAGAAAACATGGCTATTTTCTACATCCGCAAGCAAGGAGAACTCACTCCTACCTCCTGTGCAGGAAGGCGATGAGTCTGATATTGGGCGCTGGAACATAACCCCTCTCTGCCATTCATGTTCCAGGCACCCAAAACACCTGGGCAGACAGCTTATGCTGGTCTCTTTCCCAAGTGCATGAGTGGAAGCTACTCCAATTAGTAGCTGACCATCTGTTCAGCACTTGGGGTCATCCGGAGTTGGACCTCTCTGCATCTCCATGCAATGCCAAACTGCAAATTTTTTGCTCATGAGAGCACGTGCCTGGTTTTTGCCAGACGTGTTGTCCCTTTGTTGGGCAGGTGGGTTTCATTACGCCTTCCTCCCTTCCCTTTCATTCAGAGTTCTGTTGAAGGTACAGGCCGAAGGGGCTCAGATGAGCTAATCACCCTGCTGTGGCCAGGGTAGATTTGGTTCCTACTACTTCAGCTGTCATCTGAGCCTCTGATTCCGCTGCCAATATGCTCACAGTTGCTGTCTCAAGTCCCCTGCACCATTATGCATGGTTCCTGCAAACATAGTTAAATCAAGGTATGAGGTCTCCCAAGAGGTGGCGGACATCCTCGTTTCAGCGAGGAAGCCCTCTACTTGTTCCACTTATGCTATGAAAGTGGAAGTGTTTCTGCTTATGGGCTTTGTCTGATCACCTGGACCCCCTTACGTGTCCAGTGAACTCTGTATTACAGTATCTTCTCTCATCAGTAAGGCTTGAGCTAGTCCTCCCATTAAGGTGCATACATGGGCCATTTCTGCTTATGTCCTCTTCAGTGACAGAACCCTAGCCCAGCTGGATGTGGGCCACACCTTTTTATGGGGCATTCTACATTTGAGACCTCCCATTAGGGATCAAATTCCCCCCCCCCCAAAAAAAAAAAGGATCTCCTTTTGTTAGAGAAGCTTACACTCCCTCCTTTTGAAACCGCAGCAGAACGTGAGCTGCATTCTTTCCTGGAAGCTCTTTTTGGTTAATGTTGCTTCAGCTCGAAGGGTTTCCAAGCTTGAGGCCCTGATGTGCAAGGAGCCTTATTTAATTTTTCATAGGGAAAGGGTTTCCCTCAGAACAAATCCTAAGATCTTGCTTAGAAAGGGCTCTTGCAGTAGGTAATTCTTATTCATTTCAATTCTAGGATTACAAATAGGACTGATGCCAGCAGGCATCAGGACCCTACGGAAAAATTTCTAGCTAGCAGTCTCTGGCGAGGGACAGCCCCACATCAGGTGACCGGAGTCGGGAGACCCCTGTATAAAGGGGTGGTACCACATGCCCGCCTTCCAGTTCTTTCCCACCATTGGCTCATGCCAGCGCCTTGCGGTAAAGTTCCCCTATCGTCTGTAGTTTAGACGGTATTTTTCGGGTTTTTTTTTTCTTTGATCGATTGTCAGGTATTCGGCGGTGTATGTCATCCCCTACACCCTCAGAGCACAAAAACAAGTGCGACTCATGTGGCGCCCAACTCCCGCACAAGGACGGCCATTCCCTGTTCCTCTTTTGCCTAGGCCCCGACCATCCGGTGAAGTGCCAGCACTGCCTCAAGTTCAACACGGCCACCCGAAGACTACAGCAGCAGTCCCTGGAGGCCCATATTTTGAAAAAGAAAATGAGCTCCATGGAAAAGGAGTTGGGGGAAAAAGCTCCGGCAGGCATCCACCTCCTCTGAAGACCATCGAAAGAAATGACAAGCAGCGAGACAAGGGCTCCTCATCCACCACGTCATCTTCGGGAGTCGCAGTGTTGCAGGTAATGTCCCCCCTGGGACTGCTCCGGCCAGCTTAGAGGCTTCTAAGGCAGCGTCAGCCCACCCATCCGGCTCGCGCTTTGGCCCTTCGGGCATCTCCTGGCTTTTGGAGGCATCCGCTTCCAGTAAAGCTGTCCTGGTGTGGCCTACTGGTGTGAGTGGCTCCGGTAAGCCGGACATCTGCTCCTCCGCCCGCACGAAGGTTGGTAAGTCGCCAGACCCTTCGGGGCGGCGCACGGTCCCTATTCTGCCCGTCCAGACCGCCCCTCAATCACGGCCTGCCTCCGGCGAAGGGTCCATTAAGTCGGACACACATTCCTCTGGCGCCAACCCGGATCCCACTGATAAGTCTGTCAGTTTGCCTGACATCCGCACAGCGGAAGAGCTGACGCCAGACCCTTCCACGTCCGTCCCCAGCTCTCCACAGCCTTCACTGCCCTCCAGGGACCCTGGGTCTCCTCAGCCCGACACTGAGGATTTTTCTTCTCCATCCCCGGGCGACGTTGAGGTTCCAGTTCCGCCCCCGTCAGACTGTCCACCTGCTGGTCCAACTGATCTGACGTCTGCTCCCTGGACGCCGGCTCAGACGCCAGTGTTGCCGACTCCGAGCAACATCCCACTCTCGGATGCCGCCCCTACGCTGGGGCCTCCGGCTGGCCCATCTGCTCTGGCAGCCCCCCCGGTTCCTGGGTATCCGACCCTGTCATATCCCACGCTGTCCTACCTGGCACCTCAATACCCGACGCTGGGCTTCCCGCTGTCTGGTTTCGGATACACACCTTACGGGTATAATCCATACCCATATCCCCCTCCTCCTCCACCGCGCCCCAAGCCGCTGGTGGACTTGCAGGAGATTCTGGCCTCCTGGTGGGTTGAGGCCAAGGCTCAGCTCACCAGAGGTGGAAGTCTCCCGACAGTGCCGGTCCCAGTTCCTGTATGTCCATGACGACAAACTCCCTCCCCACCTCCAGACACCGGGGCTAAACCCTCTGGGTCCAGAGAGGGGCAGGACATGCTTCCCAGAGGACTTCCCAAGGGGTTCATTCCTCCCCCTCGCCAGGAGAGTGAGTCCTCTTCATCGCCATCTTCTTCTTCTTCCTTGGACGCCTCCGGTTGTTCCAAGCAGGACAACGAGCCATGCTCTCAGTCTAAGCCCAGGCCAGGGACTCATCCGGAGGATCCTTTTTCGGAGTTGCTACATAAAATCCAGGAGGTTCCCTAAATGGCAATCCTTGGAGCCGGATCCCCAGCGTAAACTCGCTGAGCATCTGGATCTGCCCATGACGGCTCCCACCTTGGTGCCACCCTGGATTGAGCCTCATGGCGATCTTATGACCACTATTTGGAAACAGCCGTGGGCTTTAGCCCCACTTCCTCCGAAGTCGTACAGGCTATATCGGCCTCCCTCGGGTGTTGACTATTTAGGTTCTCACCCTTGAGCTGACTGTCGTGATTAGTGCCATTCATGGCCAGACAGCTAACCTGAAACATTTGAGCTCATCTCCACCTGACAAAGAATCCAGTCTTCTGGACCAGTATGGCAAGAAGATTTTCGCTTCTTCTTCCACTCTGTGTATTAGGGCCCTGAATTATGTCGGTCACATGGATTACCAGAAGGCAATTCTTAGTGAGGTGGAATCCAAATTGGACTCCTTTCCAGACTCTCAAGTCAAAGTGGCTGACCTCGTCCACTCTGCACGTTCAGCCAGTCTGCACATGCTTCGTGCGACTTACGACGCAGTGGACACTGCTGGTATGAGCATTGGCTTTCGCCATAGGCTTACGATGTCATGCTTGTCTGTATCAGGGTTGGTCCCGGAAGTGCAGTGCACTATTCAGGAAGCGCCCTTCCAGGGTTCGGTGCTGTTTGGTGGTGATGTCAAGGACATCACCGATCTGCAGGAGAAGGGGACGGCACTAAAGTCTGACTCCATGTACCATCCCCATCAAACACAGCACAGTCCCTTTCGCAGACTGAATCGGCCAAAGGTGAAACCCCAGGGAAAGTGGGCCACTAAACGCCAGGCCCCCCAGCTGCTAAGCCCCCCGCCCAAAAAAGCAGCGAGTGCTTCAGCTGTGGCGCTGCCCCACACCACCCGACTCCTTCCCTCTCCCACAGCCTCTAGGCTTCCCGGAGGAACCGGTAGGAGGGAGGTTTCCCTCCACCTCCCAGGTTGGGAGAGGATAACTTCAGATTCATGAGTGCTCCAGCTAATCGCAGAAGGACACTCAATAGAGTTTCTACAGAAACCACCTCGTCACCCTTCCCCAGGGTCGTTTTACTCTGGGGAACATCTTCTGGTCCAGGAAGAGATTTCAGCACTTTTGCTGAAAGAGGCGATGGAGCCCGTCCCCCTTCCTCTACAGGGAACGGGTTACTATTCCCACTTCCTGGTCCCAAAGACAGGAGATGTAAGGTCTATTCTAGATCTCGGTTCCCTGAACTTATTCGTGGAGTACAAGAGGTTCAGGATGCTGTCCCTGCAGAGCCTCCTACTCCTCCTTCGGCTGGGACAGTGGCTGTGCGCTCTGGATATGCAGAATGCTTACCTGCACATATCTATCTGCCCTTCTCACTGCAAATACCTCTGTTTTGCATTCCAGGGGGACCACTGCCAGTTCAAGGCCCTTCCATTTGGCCTTATCTCAGCTCCCTGAGTATTCACCAGATGTCTTGCAGTGGTAGCAGCCTACCTGCATACCTGAGGGGTGCAGGTTTTGCCATACCTGGATGATTGGCTCCTGGCAGTCTCGTCCAGAGAGGAACTCCTGCGCTTCCTCTCCCTTACCCAACAGGTGTTTACCTGTCTGGATATTACCATCAGCCATTCCAAGTCTCACTTGATCCCATCCCAGAGGCTCCAGTTTATCGGGCGATCCTGGACATGACCCTGGGCAGGGCCTTCCTACCACTGGACAGGGTGGCCACACTCCAGACTCTGGTAAGCCTGTTGTCTGGCCACAGGTGGGTCAGTGCGAGGTCGATTCTTCGCCTCCTCGGGCTTATGGCAGCTGCTATCCCAACAGTCCCTCACGCTCGGCTCCACATGAGGGTCTCTCAGTGGACGCTTCAGTGTCAATGGGATCAGTTGGTGGACGACCTGGACCAGCTTGTCCTAGTCTCCTCACCCATGGTTCGGGACTTGCAGTGGTGGATGGTTCGAGAGAACCTTTTTCGGGGAGTTCCATTCTGTCTTCCTCCCCCCCTTACCAGACTCTGACAAGACTCCTTGGGCGAAGGTTGGGGAGCCCATTTCAGATCTCTCAGGACCCAGGGCTCTTGGTCCAAACTCTAAAAAACACTTCATATCAATGTGCTCAAGCTTCAGGTAGTGCTTTATGCTCTCCAGGCTCTGCATCTTCTCTGCCACTTAGCCGTCCAGACTGACAATATGTGTGTGATTTTGTACATTAACAGGGAGGGACTCGTTCCTAACCTCTTTGCAGGGAAGCTGAGAGTTTGGGATTAGGCAGCACAACACAGCCTTCACTTCACGGCAGTTCATGTCCCGGGGGTCAAGAACACTTTGGCAGACAAACTGAGTCGCTCGTCTGCCCAATCTCACGAGTGGGAACTGGATCAGGGGCTCCTAGACGATATCTTCCTACATTGGGGAACGCACAGGTGGACCTCTTAACCACAACGTAAAGCTTATCTTCTGCTCACTTGTTCATGAGCGAGGAATTTTTTGGAGAGACACTCCTTCTCTAGATTGGAAGGACAGATTTGTCTATCTCGCCCCCCCCTCCCCAAATTCCTCTGATCCCGCGAGTCTTGCAGAAACTCTGTTCAGAAGGAGCATGAATGATTCCGATCATTCCTTTCTGGCCAAGGCAAGTTTGGTTCTCTTCTGCAACAATACTTGGAGGAACCTCCTTTTCCTCTGTCGCGACTTTTACTGACCCAGGATCAGGGGACCCTGGTCCATCCCAGGTCTCCAGTCCCTTCAACTGCATGCATGGCTCCTGCAGACATAGTACAAGCACGATTTGGGGTCCCCTCCCCACAGAGTGCCTGAGATTTTGGTGGAGGCTAGAAAACCCTCCAGTAGGTCTACCTATGCCATGAAATGGTAACGGTTCACAATCTGGGCCGCTTCAAAAGATTTCGAGCCTTTCTCATGCTCTGTTGGGCGGTTGCTGGAGTACCTACGCCATTTCTTTGATCTGGGTCTTAGTCACGTCCCTGAAAGTACACATGCCGGCCATTTCGGCCTACCATGTCCCTTTTGCAGATGGGACATTTGCTTAGCTGGAAGTCTTAAGACTTTCCTCAGAGGGGTTCTTCACTTGAGACCCCCTATCAGAGTTCCTGCCCCTCCTTGGGATCTGAATTTTGTTCTTGAGAAGCTTACTTTGTCTCCTTTTGAGCCGGCAGCCTCAGCAGATATGAAGTTCCTATCATGGAAGACGCTCTTCCTAGTGGCCATACTTCTGCTCGGAGGATTTCCGAGCTCCAGACCCTAATGTGAAAAATCAAGTACAGGATTTTACAGAAGGAGCATGTAGCTCTGTGCACCAATCCTAAGTTTCTCCCCAAAGTCGTAGTGGAATCTACATTGAACCAGTCCATAGTTACCCGCTTTCTTTACGCAATACTACAATCAAGGGGAGTATCTGTTGTACACTATGGACGTTCACTGAATTCTGAGATACTGCACTAACTGAATAAAATCTCAGAAAAACTGATCAACTGTTTGTCTCTTTTGCCCACAAAAGAGAGGGCAATGCTGTTTCTAAGCAATGCCTGTCCAAATGGTTAGCTCATGTTATCACCTTCTGTTGTGACAAGTACAAGACCCTTCTGGGTCAAGTGAGAGGCCACTCCACCAGAGTAGCTGCCTCAGCGGCTTGTTTCAAGAATGTCAGCGGCAGACATCTGTGCTGCCACCACTTGGACTCCCGTCCATACCTTTACAAAACATTAGTTTGGATATTGCCTCTCGCCGTAGAGCAGGCTTCAGGCTTGCTGTTCTGCAAGGCCTCCTTTCTTGAGGCCTTCACAGCTAGAGGATCTACTTTGAGTAGCTTTCCTCTTCCCGTTTGCTGCTTCTTGTTCCAGGCTGCTTGGTACTCAGTACTGTTTGTAATTACCTACTGCAAGAGCCCTCTTGAAGTAAGATAGTACAGTTACGTAAACTTACCGTAACAGTAGATCTTCAAGAGGTTCTTGCAGTAGGTAATACCTTCCTGCCCTCAACCCCCCCCCCAAGCTTTTACGACTCCTTTTCCAGTGAAATATTTGCTTCTCTCGTCTGGCCTCTCTTGGCCTGTGGCAGGAAAGGATTGGAAGGTGGGCGTGTGGGACCGCCTCTTTATACTGACGTCTCCTGACGCCAGTCACCTGACGTGGGAGCGGTCCCCTGCCAGCATCAGTCCTATTTGTAATTGCCTACTGCAAGAGCTTCCTCTTGAAGATCTGCTGTTACAGTAAGTTCTTGCGTAACTGTACTTTCCTACCCAAAGCAGTTTCTGAATTGACCCTCAACCAGTTGGCTGCCTTCCAGTCTATTATTCAACCCCTTCTAACAGGGGAGAAGCTCTTACACACAGATGTCCAGGGCGCTGAGGTACTACCTCAAGTGTGCAGCGGCACACTGCAAATCGCAACTGTTGGTGGCCTTTCCGCCTCAACACCTGGGCAAACCGGTGTCTAAGCATACATCTCAGTGGCTAGTCCACTGCATTGTCTTCTGTTAAAAGTACAGCAAACCTCTACCAGGAATGGTTAGAGGTCATTCTACCAGAGGAGTTTCTACCTCTTTCACCTCCTTAAAATAAAATGTATCAGACATTTGTGCAGCTGCTACTTGGAGTTCGGCACACACCTTTGTCAGGCATATCCTGGACATTGCTTCCAGGCGCCAAGCTAGTTTCTGCCTGGCAATTCTTTAGGGACTATTGTCCTGATGTGCTGTCTCCCGGCCCTTTTAGGCAGTGCCATTGTAGTTCCTGTCATCCTCCTCCCAGGGCTAGTCACCTCCTTAGTGTGGGACTGCTTGGGATTCAGTTCTAATGGTTATAGCATGCCGCAAGGGGTCCCCTTTGAAGTAAGTACAGTTGCGCAAGAACTTGCCGCAACAGTAGATCTTCGAGAGGAGCTCTTGCAGCAGGCACTGCTTCTCTCTCCCCCGCCCCCCCGGAGTTATTGGCATGACTGGGGCAAGCTGCATTTGGTTCTCTTGTTGGGGTCTGTTCACAGGTCCTCTGCAGGTGAACTGAGGTAGAGCTAGGGACCGCCCCCTTTTATGGCATGACTGTCGGGGGAGGGGGCGCAGCCCCTGTTGGGTACTGTTAGCTAAGTTTTTTTTCCAGTGGGTCCTAAGGCCTGCTGCATTAGTTCTAATGGTTATAGCCTGCTGTAAGAGCTCCTCTTGAAGATTTGCTGTTATGGTGAGTTCTTGCATAACTGTACTTTCATTCCAAAGGTTGTCTTGAGTTCCACCTGAACCAGGTGATGACTCTGCCTGTGTCCTACCCTAATCGCACCTCGAATGCCAAATACAGGCTCCATACTTTGGACCTTAGAAGAGCGCTGTCTTATAAAGAGTGCATGGCTGGAGTTTGGGGAGAGGTTCCACCTGCCATACCGCTGCGTTGGTGGCCCCTTCTAGATTGTCCCTATCCAGGAAAACTGCAGGGCTGCTACCTGGAAGTCTGCAGATGCCTTCATTTCCTATTGCCACATTGACCTAGTCACACTGGCATGCTGATTTTGGGGCTCAGTTCTCCAGTCTGTTCCTTAAGTGGGGGGGGGTGTGCCTTGCCTCCATTCTCTGAACTGCTAGGAGTCTGCCAACAAATGTGGATAGAACTACATATCCACTTCCTAGAAAAACAGGTTAAGTCACCTGTAACAGTAGATCTTCCATGGGGTGGTCTCTTGCAGCAGGTAATACACTTGAGTCGTCGCCAGAGGTCACTGACACACAGCAGTTCTAGCAGTCAGCGGGAAAATGAACTGAGAATACCAGGTATCACCCACACTTTAAATAAGAAACAGGAAGGTGATGTCGTGTGGGCAGTCCCTGGCATCCTCTGCTCATTTTCCCACCAGCTTCTGCTCGCATGCAGCATCTAGTGCACAGAATAGCAGTCGAGAATTTGAGCTTAGAAGCGGAATTCTTCTGTTTCACTTTCTAAATAACAAATGTCAAAAGAATCTACAAGCAAGACAGCATTATTTCGTTCTGTCGTTGCAGTAGAAAAATCTGTTTCGACAACCATGCCACTTGTGAAAGGTGTCTGGGACCTGCACACGATACCACCTCCATTGCCAGAATTTTAACCAGGCAACCAGTCAGTGACGGCTGCAGAAAATTGAATCCTATTTAATGGAGCAGAAATTCTCTTTACTGGGGGGGCTGCTTGTCCCAAGAGAAACATGGACTTTGATGGCAGATAAGGACCACTTGGCCAACCCGTCTGCCCATTTCTGTACCTATTGGATAAGCTGCAGATTCTAGTTAACCAACAGCCTACTTGCTGCAACCTCCCACTATATAATTACCTTATGTCTGTCCCATGCATGTTTGAATTCCCCCACTGACGCCACAACCTCCCCAGGAAGATGGTTCCATGCATCCACCACTCTCCGTGGAAAAAAAATTTCCTCATTACCACTGAGCCGTCCCCCTCTCTTTAAATTGTGCCCCCTTGTTCTTGCACATCTTTTTTTCTGAAAGATGCTACCCTCCTGGACTTTGATTCCCTTGAGGTACTTAAGTTTGTCATTTCCCCGTCCCTCCTTTCATCAAGGGTATACATATTAAGCTGTCTCTTTTCATATGGTTTCTGATGTAGACCCTGCACCATTTTAGTTGCCCTCCTCTGGACTGCTTCCATCCTGTCTATGTTCTTGTGTAGATGAGGGCTCCAAAACTGCACGCAGTACTCCAGATGGGGTCTCACCAACTGTCTGTACAGAGGGATAACCACTTCCCTTTTTTTACTTGTGATGTTCCTCCCTATGCATCCCAGTATCCCCCTGGCTCTCCTTACCGACTTCTCACATTGCTTACCATCCACCAATTCTCACAAACTGCACAAAAAAGAGAAGCCCTCCTCAGCCTCTGCCTAAACACTTGACTGCCAGTCACAGGTGCCCCACCGTCGACTGTGCATTCACATACTGCCTCCTCAGCAGGGGTTTTCACCTTCGACTGCGCTTTCTAGCACCTCGTGACAGTTTGTGACGAACCGTTTGTGGGTTCAGTCGATGGGGGCTCATCTCCTGTCGACAGTGACTTCATTTAAACATTATACTACTACTTCCCCCAGCTGCCCAGTCTCCCAGTTCCACATTGAGGACTTGTACCACATCCAGTTTTAACATTTTAAAGTAAAAATCTATAGTAAATGATGCAAAAAATATATTCAATTAACAGACTTTCTGAACATAGATGCAAACATTTTAAGTTCTGAGCTTCTTAGGTAAATATTTGATTTTAGTTCCACATTTTGCTCATTTGTTCCACATTTTGAGGCAATGTTCCAGATTTGGGGGACAAAAGGTTAAGAGGTATGGTGTTGTAGAGACTCCTGGTGAGACCAGGTTCCCTGAGCTGTAAACTGATCTAGGAGAGTCCCCCACCCAAGTAAAGGGGCATCTGTAGTGAGAATCCATGAAGGAGCTTGACTGATAAAGGGGACACCTTGTCGAAGATTGTATTCCTCCAGCCACCACTGGAGGGCCTGAACTAGGGTTCAAGACACAGGAACCAATTTGGAGGGTCTTTTTTTTTTTTTTTTTTTTTCTGATACCAATAAGATCTGAGGTGAAACTGAATATCTCATCTAAAACCTTGCTCCCAGGACCACTGCTGTGGATGCTGCCATGCGACCCAGCAACTGTAGAAAGTGTCTGGCTGGAGGAGAAACGAGAACAAAAAGAGGAAGCCAGAGTGACAAGGGACTGAACCCTTGAGAGGGAGAAATGCTCTTGCCTGAATAGTGTGTAGTTCCACCCCTACAAAAGTGAGAAGCTGGGCTGGTTCCAGAACAGACTTTTCTAGGTTCAGAATGAAGCCCAAGGAGTCTAGAAGCATTTGTGACCTCTAAGGCTGACTTGACCCAGTCTGAGGACTGGCCCATTAGGAGCTAGTCGTCCAGATATGGGAACAGGATACCCCGTCTCCTGAGAAATGCCACCACTACTGCAAGACACTCTCGCCCTTGGAGCAAATGTTAGACTGAAAGGCATAGCTCTGAATTGGTAATGGCCTGAGGGCAACTCTAAGCTGAGGTACTTTCTATGGGAATGTCTGATAGGTATGTGGAAGTGGGCCTCCTTGAGATCCAGAGAGGTTAGCCAGTCTCCTGGTCTCGGAGGGAAGAATTACTCCCAGTGTCACCATTTTGAATTTTGATTTTAAGTGTTTGTTCAGGTACCTTAAATCTAAAATGGGTCGCTACTCCCCCGTCTCTTTTGGGGTAAGGAAGTATCTGGAGTACAGTTTTTTTATTTTTTTATTTTTTTTTCCCCCCCCTGTGACAATGCGGTACCTTCTCTACTGCTTGCAGGAGAGAGGAAACTTATGCCTCTAAGGCCTTTGTCTCCAAGGGAGAGGGAGGACTGAAGGACCTTGCTCTCATTTTTGGGAACCTTTTGAAACGGAGAGCAAGTCCCTGGCTCACTACTTCCAGGACCCATTTGTCTGAAGTAAGACTCCCAGGCTTGGAAGTAGTGAGCCAGCCTGCCCCCTACTGGAACTGGGGAGGTGACCCTGACCTTAGGGTGTCTGTTAGGCAGGGGGCTTAGACTGTGTGGATGATGGGGTCCTGGTCATCCCACGCCTGCCTCTTCCCCTAAAGAACCCCTTCTGCTGGAAAGAGGGGGCCTGAGCTTGGTAGAAAGGCCTGCCCCAGCCAGCCCTGAATTGCTGCTTCTGAGTGGCCTGCTTCTCCTTGGCTGCAGCACTCCTATAGGTGGTCCTATACTCATCCGTCATGCAGTTCTGTTTGCTCCCCAAACAGAGAATTACCAGTTACAGGGAAATCCATGGCCTTAGTCTGGGTATCCTGCAAAAGCTTGGTACATCTAAGCCAAGCAAACCTCTTAGATGGATGTAGCCATGACTCTAGAATGCACGTCATTCAAGTCCACAGCAGCATGTAATTGCACTTTGGATGCCCCTATACCATCTCCAGCTCCTTGGCTAGCTGGGGAGGGGCCGCCTTAACCAGCTCCAGAACTGTATCCCACATGGACTTCTGGTACCTGGCTGTAGTTGCATATAATTTGATTGCCTGAGCCCCAAAGAGGATGCCAAATATTGTTTCTTAGCTATGGCATCCACTTTACTGGAATCCTTATCTGGGGGATGAGGTGCCAGGGGTGAATACTAACCTTGCCACAGGCTGCAGCTTGCACTACCCCAACATGTCTGCAATGTGCTGAAAGGAATTCCATGCCAGGGCCTGATAAAGCAGACCTGTCCATTTGTTTTTATCCACAGGACCAATGGATGTGGGAAATTGCATGATTTTGTTTCCCCAGGGATTTGTGCAAAGGGATGGATACACTCTCTTGCCTCTGGTAACATCCATTTCCACATAATCAGGCTCCTCTTGATCTTGCTCAGCCTCTTCCATAGGAAGCTGAAGAGTCTCTGCCACTTTCTTGAACAAGAAGTGGGAGGGGGACTCTGAAAGCCTGGAAGGGAAAACATTGGAAGGCCTGTCTGGGGAGATGGGCTCTACTGGCTCATCTAGGCCTTCAGACTCCCCTTCATCCTTTTCCTCCTCCTCCCAATCGCCCTCATAGTATGCCTCCGGATCAATATCTGAGGCAAAAACCTCCGACTGAACCGATCGCCTTTGAACCAATGTCGGTTCGGTCAGAACCAGGCAAAGCGACTGCACTATAGAGAGCTTTCGCTATTTCCTCAGCGGTCTGAACATGAGTTGTATCTGAACTGGCTGATCTTCTCTTTCTCTTTGATGGAACCGACTCTGCAGAGTTGGCTCTCCTTTTTCGGTAGCAGCTGAACCGGGCTGGCCATCCAGATAAACAGACTTCTCGGCCTCCCTTTCCTTCAGCCTACTCAAACGTTTTTCAAGAGTGGCCTTAGGAAAGTTCTTACAGATTTGTCAGTTTACCTTGAGGTGGTCAAACCCCAGACAATAAACACATACAAGATGGGGATCAGCCTTAGCAAAGGCCTCCCCACTCTCTGTACAGTGCTGAAACCCAGTTGGAGTGGTTTTCTTTGGGTTTCTCAGACATGCCGAAAAATCAGAAGTCACCTTTGTCAGCTTTCAAGCCAGGTAACTAAAACCTAAGTACCGGAAAACCACAAATATTTTAAAATAGAACAGAAAAAACCAATAGGTTTCGGTTCTGAACCAGACCAACCAGAAAAGAACCGAAGACTAAACAATTTCTAACTATCACAAATACCACTACCTACTACTACCACTTACTGCTACCGAGACACGGGTAAGAATACTGGAGGAATAACAAACTGCGGTTGAAAAAAACGATTTGAACTTTTACCGAAGCGCAGGAGGGATCTCCGGAGCAACTTCAGTTAGGCTGAGTAAGAAATCTGACAGACTTCAGAGGACCACAGACAGAGGTTTGAAGAGAGGTCCAGCTCAACATTCTGTGCTTTGGCATAGTTAACCCTTTAATTTCCAGAGCAGTTAAAGTGCTAGAGCTAACTGCATATAGTCAGAATACAGCAAGACTTCATGTTTGAACACACCTCAAATTAATCCTTACCATGAACACTCAAAGAATACCTCCTGCATACTCTAGATGTCCATCTTGTATTACGATACTATACTAATTGAACTAAATTGATTAGGAAGACCTCAACTGTTTACCTTCTTCTCAAGCAGGGAAGGTCTTTTGGTCACTAAACTGACCCTTTCCAACTGGCTAGCACAGCGCATTTGTATTTTGTGTAACAAAATGTAAGCCATTACCAGGGCTTGTCCAAGCCCATTCTACCAGAGCTATGGCCACCACAGTGGCTTGCATTAAATGGGCCTCTATCACAGATATCTGCAATGCAGCTACATGGGCCACAATTCATACTTTCACGAAGCAGTACCACTTAGATGTTGCTTCACGCCATAGGATGGTCCTTTACCGAGCTGTCCTACAAGGCCTCCTATCATAATACCACCCTTCTTGGGTTTACTGCTTGGGATTCATCCCAAGTGTATTACCTGCTGCAAGAGATCACCCCGTGGAAGATGGAACGGTTATGTAAAAACTTGCCTTAACAGTAGGTCTTTGAGGGGTATCTCTTGCAGCAGGTACAATCCTGCCCTCCATCCCCCCTCCTTCTCTAGAACAGATTCTGGTCCAGTGACCTTAAGGGTTGGGATATCTGTGGTAGCTCTGCTTCCCCTCGGTCCTCTCTTAGCAAGCTGAATCGGGGGTAGGAAACAGGAAGGTGATGTCATGTGTGGGCGGCCCTTGGAAAAGACTGCTAGAAGAGCTGCCGTGCACCATGGTGACCTCTGGTGATGACCCAAGTGTTACCTGCTGCAAGAGACCCTTCAAAGATTTACTGTTACAGTATGTTTTTACATAACTGTACTTTCTAGGAGTGGTATATTTATCCACACGGACCCACCCGACCTCACCGGCTTCGACACACGACCACTGCTTCCAGTGGGCAAGATCTGGTGTCAAGGGGTAGAGCTGAGGGATATACCACGTGGGTGGGAGAAGCCAACTTAGACTTCCGGCAAGATATTTAAAGGGGAAGGACATGCCATTACATGTGGATGAACATCGTATACCTCTCCTAGAGCTACTGTTGCAGGTGAGTAACCTGTTTTTTGTGCTATTTTTATTACTGTTCTGTGGATCTCCCAAGCTGCAAAGGAAGAACTACAGCAAGGAAATACACTGGAGTGCTGCTGGGGAGGCTTCTGGAGCGCGGGACTGCTACAGACTCGCCTCCTTCACTACTTTGTCGTTGCCCTACCATGCCTGGTAGAACCAGCCTGTTAATTACTTTATTTCTGGTGGGTTAGGGAGCACACCAGAGTTGGTAACTGCTGTTGGCGGCGGGCTCGGGTGTCATGCAGTCATAGCTGCATCATGGGGATTGAAGTTGCCATTTCAGCCATTCTGGGGGCTTCAGGCACACATTCATGCAGACAGGCACTCACTGAGCCCAGTACTAGTTTGTCAAGAGTCCTCTTGGTTATTAACCTTTCAACGTCCAGTTTTCTATGTTGCTTGCATCTTGGTTGCCTGTACTGCCTTCCTTTAGGTACCTGCAGTTTAGCCAGAGAAAGTAGTTGGTTAGGGATTGTATGAAGTTGAAGTGTGCATCCAGTCTCACATCTGGGTATGTAGACTGGGCTGTCTCCAGATGTCTAACTTTACATTTTATTTTTTGTTTTGTGGTATCTAGAACTTGCTCTCTGTCATTCACTCCAGAATATGCCTCTAGGAGGGTTTTTGATTTTTCCAGCTGCAGGCTTTTTTTTTGCCCCAGCTATAAATGGGGAGGAGAGGTGTCTGCATCTCCAACTTTTGTAGCACTACATGTAGACGTACACGTGCACTAATCGTAGTGGATTATCCCCCACTTGGCTCCTTTTAGGGTGCTTAGCCAGTCATGGATTAATTACAAGTTAACTGCAGGCCTGGTTAGACAGTACCAGTGTAGCATTTTGCAGGATCAGCCTGGCAGTTGGGCTCATACTTTTCAGAAGTGTTCTTCATCCTCTGGGAAGTTAGATTTATTCTGGTTTCCATCACCTTTTGAGATTCCCCAAAAAAAGTGTCACTGGCTGGTGGGCAGCCTTGCATCCTGTTGTGGGCTCTTGGACTTGAAAATGTCCATAGTAGCTACCTCATCTCTAAGGGACTTCTTGGTTGATTTGGGGTTTGTGATGTGTTGCTGAAACAAAATGATCCAAAAGTATCTGCCTTTGTAGACTGCTCAGCAGTGGCCCTTTGCACTTTTGTAAGATTCAGAATGATTTAGGAGCACTCATTTTTGGTGATCCCGGACTTTAGTTTGTATTTGTGCTTTTTTATTTTAACCTCTGCACCATAAGGTTGGGGAGCTGTGTCCATTGCATACTAGCTGATATTAAATAATGGGTGTTACCTGAATTAGTATGAAAGAAAAAATTACTCGCCTTATAATGTTTCTTCTAATGGAGTCTTGCTATATTCTGACATATGCAGTGAGTCCCAACCTTCGAACTGCTCCGGAGGTGAGAGTTAACTTTCCATGCCAGGCATGGAACACTGAGCTCGAGCTCGGTTGACACTGTCTGTTCTTCAAACTCAAACCGTCAGATCTTTACGAGCTAAACTCACTAAGGTCCTGTGTGGAAGCTGTAAACCTACACTAGCCAACTGGCTACTAAATAGAACACATTTTTTGTCCTAAAACAAAGACTCGAGTCAGAAGACCCAAAAAATGAAAAACACAACACCAAGTCGCCTCAAGAAAGGAGGGGTGAAAAACAAGGTGGGCACCTAAGTGCCAACACTGCACTACCCACCCACATCCCAAAAACAGAGGTTCTGAGAGGGCGGGGGTCAGAATATAGCAAGACTCCATTAGAAGAAACATTACTAAGGTGAGTAATTTTTTTCTTCAAACATGAAGACTTGCTATTTTCTGACATATGCAGACTACAAAGCAGTGCCTCAATGGAGGAGGGACAAAACCTACTTAGGAAATAGGCTGTGAAGCACAGCTGTGCCAAACCGAGCATCACTCCTAGCCTGGATGTCCAGGGAGTAATGCTTGGTAAGTGTGAACTGTTTTTCAGGTAGCTGCTTGACATATCTCTAGAATAGGGATGTCCCTGGCAGCAGCCAGAGAAGCAGCTGTACCTCTGGTAGAGTGAGCCCTCAGGCCTGAGGGAGGAACCTTGCCCAGTTTTTCATAGCAAAATTGGATACAAGAGACAATCCACCTGGCAATGGAGCTTTTAGTGGCAGGTTTCCCTTTGCCAACCTCACCATAAGTAAGTAACAGTTGGAGGGAGTCAAACCTGTGACCCTTGGTACGCTCTATGTAGTAACTAAGGGCTCTCTTCACATCTAAGCTGTGCAGTCTCCTCTCGCCAGAGGAGGAATGGTCAGTGAAGTACACCGGAAGAGAGATTGATTGATTAAGGTGGAAATCTGAAACCACCTTAGGCAAGAACTTCCTGTTAGTCCTGAGGACCACCTTATCTCTGTGAAAGGAGATAAAATCAGACTCCACTGACGAAGCTTGCAGTTCACTTATGCGTCTGGCAGAAGTGATGGCTACCAGAAACAGTTTTCCAAGTCAAGTACTTAAGCTCTGCTGAAGACAAAGGCTCAAAGGGGGTTGCATAAGCTGAGCAATGCAAACATTAAGATCCCAGGTGAGGGCAGGGTCCCTGAATGGAGGATTGGTGTGAAGCAATCCCTTGAAAAACTTGGAAAATACAGGGTGAGCAGAAAGAAGGCTTCCTGCTGAAATAAAGCAGACACAGCTGCCAGATGCACTTTCAGGGTAGCTGGCCTCAGCTAAGGTATTTAAGTGGACCATATAATCCAGGACTGTGGGCAAATCAGCAGATTCTGGGGGAATATGCTTTCCAGAGCACCATATGGAAAACCTTTTCCATTTGGAATTATAAGTAGCCCTGGTGGAAGGTTTTCTAGAAGCCTTTAGGATATCCATTACACCTTGGGAGAGGTGTAATTCAGCAAACTCTTAACTCTTCAAGAGCCAGGCCTTGAGATTGAGATTTGAGGTTCGGGTACCAAACCCTCCCCTGAGCACAGGTTAACAGGCTGTAATTCCTGGGAAGACACAGGGGAAGATGGACTGCTAAGGACAGTAGGAGTGGATACCAGGGCTGTCTGGCCCAGTCTGGAGCAATCAGGATCATCTTGCAGGGTTGAGATCTGATTTTTGACTAGCACTTTGAACAGGGAAGGGAAGGGGGGGGGAACAGAAACTTCCCTTCCCAATTGAGAGCTAAGGCATCCAGAGGGACTGAGCCCAACACTGGGGGCCTGCAATAAAAAAGGGGAAGTTGGTGATTGTCTGGGGCTGCAAAAAGATCTATTTGCAGGGTGCCCGATCTGGAAAATGTCACTTCCAAGACCAGAGGGTCCAGTGACCATTTGTGATGGCCCTGGGAAATCCTGCTGAGAGCATCTGCCAGGACATTGTTCTTGCCTGGGAGGTGAACTGCCATAAGGGAGGTGTTCAGGGAGTAAGCCAGAGACCACAACTTCATTGCTTCGGTGCACAAGGCCGTAGACAGAGTGCCCCCTTGCTTGTTGTACCACATTGTGGTGGTATTGTCTGTTCTGACCTGTACAACTTTGTTCTGAACAGATTTGGAAAAAACTTGAAGTGCTAGAAAAAACTGGTCTGAGTTCCAACAGATTGATGTGGAGCAGAGATTCCTGAGGGGACCACAACCCCTGGGTGGTGAGGTCGCCCATGTGAGCTCCCCACCCCAAGAGGGATGCATCTGTAGTAAGGATTAAGGAGTGAGACTGAGTGACAGAAGGAACCCCTTGTCTCAGATTGCTCTGATCCTGCCACCACTGTAGGGCCTGGATCAGGGTTCGAGTCACTGGGATCAGTTTGGTTAGAGGGTCCTTCCTTTGAGACCAAAAGGCTCTCAAATGGAACTGAGTGTCCCTCATCTGAAACCTTGCTCCCTGCACTACTGCTGTAGAAGCAGCCATGTGCCCCAGGAGCTGTAGAAAATGCCTTGCTGGTCGAGACACCTGCAGGGTGAATGAGGAAGCCAGAGAGACCAGGGTCCTTGCCCTGTCCAAGGGAAGGAAGGCTCTGGCTTTCTCTGTGTTCAGCTCTACGCCTATGAAGGTGAGAAGCTGGACCGGCTCTAGAACTGATTTTGAAAGATTCAGAAGGAAACCTAGAGAGGTGAGCAATTGCTGAGTTATCTGTAGGTGTAACTTGACTTTGTCTGGGGACTGGCCTACTATGAGCCAGTCGTCCAGATAAGGGAAGATGGCAATTCCTTGCTTGCTTAGAGAAGCAACTGCTACTGCCAAGCATTTTGTGAATACCCTTGGAGCAGAGATGTGGCCTGAGGACAGCTCAAACCTGAGGTACTTTCGATGGGAGCTTCTGATGAGAATATGGAAGTAGGCATCCTTGAGGTCCAGGGACGCTAGCCAGTCCCCTGGCCTTTAGAGGGTAGAATAATTCCCAGAGTCAGCATTTTGAATTTTGGTTTTAAAAGGTGCTTGTTTAAGTATCTGAGATCCAGGATGGGCCGTCATTCTCCTGCCTCTTTTGGGGTAAGGAAGTGCCTGGAGTACAACCCTTTGCCCCGGTTTAGGGGTGGAACCCTTTCCACAGCTCTGAGAGCCAGGAGGGAAGAGACCTCTGCCTCTAGGGCAAGTGCCTCTGGTGGATTTGCAGGTGGAAAGGATCTGGTTCTCATCTTTGGAAACTTTCTGAAGCTGAGAACCAGTCCCTGGCTTACTACTTCCAGGACCCACTTGTCTGATAGACTCCCAGTCCTGGGCAAAGTAAGCCAGCCTGCCCCCTACAGGTAGCTGAGAATCAGCCCTGGCAACCCCATCAGGGTGCCTGCTTGGCAGGGGCTTTGGGCTGAGGGGTGGAAGCAGGCCTGCTTGTACCCCATCTGCCTCTCCCTCTAAAGAACCCCCTCTGGGCATAAGCAGAAGAGGAGGCCTGGGCTTGGTAAAAAGGCCCATGAAAAGGCCTGCCTTTCTTTGGCCTGTGCACTCCTATAGGTGGTCCTATATTCGTCCATTTTCTTCATGTAATTCTGTTTGCTCCCCAAACAGTTACCCACAACAGGAAAATCCATGGCCTTAGTCTGGGTATCCAGTGATAGGCTAGTACGTCTGAGCCAAGCCATTCTTCGAAGTGCCACAGATGTAGCCATGACTCTAGAAGATGCACCATTGGAGTCTACTGCAGCATGGAATTGCACCTTGGATGCCTCAATACCATCGGCAGCCACCTGCTCCAGCTCCTTGGCAAGCTGGCCAGGGACCTGTTTTGCTAGGGCCATAAGTGTCCCATCTAGATTTTTGATACCTAGCAGTATAGGCCATATAATTGGCCTGAGTCTCGAGGATGCTGCCATGTACTGTTTCTTTGCCATGGCATCAGTCCTCCTGGAGTCATTGTCCGGGGGGGTGTGAAGACAAGGGAATGTGTGCCTTATCACAGGCTGCAGCCTGCACTACCCCAACATGGCTGCATTGTTGTGTAAGGAACTCCGTGTCTGAGCCTGACAATGTATACCTCTTGTCCATTCTTTTATCCACAGGAGGTATAGTGTTAAGAGTCTTTAAAATTTTAAATGTCTGTTTCCCAAAAGATTTGTGCAAGGGAATAGACAACCTCCTAGACTCTGGGATATCCATCATTTCCACATAGTCAGGCTCCTCCTGGTCATCCACAGGAAGCTGGAGGGTTTCAGCCACTTTTTTTTATAGAACATGAAATGGGAGGGGGACTCAAAGCCTAGGAGGAGACACCCCTGAAGGTCTGTCTGGGGAGATGTCCGGGTCAGTGGGCACATCCAGACTTTCAAATCCACATTCACTTTCCTCATACTCCTCCTCCGGTTCATAAAACTCCAACTCATAATCTTGAACCAGTGGAACCGGACGAACGGAGCACCTGCCTGATGGTGCTGGTTCGGTCGGAACCAGGGAAAGCGACTGAACAGTTTTGATCGCTTTGGCTCTCTCTCCAGCGGTTGGAGAGGAAAGTTTTGGCTCCACACCAGCTGATTTCTTTTAGCCGGAACCGACTCTTCAGAATCTGCTCTCCTTTTGCCCGAAGAAGTCTCGCCCTGGTCGGAGGGCACTCCTTCTGGTTCGGTTGAAACTGAACTGGGCTGGCCATCCGGTTCAGCAGACTTTTTGGCCTCCCTTTCCCTGAGCCTACCAGCTCTCTTTTCTAGGGTAGCTGCAGGGAAAGTTTTACAAATCTGGCAGTCTGCTTTGAGGTGGTCAAACCCCAGACAATAAACACAGGTGGTGTGGGGATCAGCCTTGGCAAAGACTTCCCCACACACACTGCAGTGTTGAAACCCAGTGGGTCCGGTTTTTCTTTTGGGTTTCTCAGACATAGTGCCAGTCCTAACCAAACTTACCCTTTTATGGCAATCTGCCAGGCAAGACCCTCTTATCATTTCCCAACCGGTAAGAACCAGTAACCACACTCTAAATCACAAGTTAAGATTTTTTAAAACAACTTGATCGGTTCAAACCGAACCGATAACTGTTTACAAGTTCCACACAGGTTTTATATTAATTCTATTCTATCTAGTACTCACAAATACCACATACGGAGACTGAACCGACAGGTTGCAGTTTAAATTTGGTCGAAAACCGAGAAAAGCGGTACTTTAACCGACAATGAACTGAGCAGAAGGAGGAATCTCCAGAGCGACTGTTCAGTGAGGCGGAGTAAAGAATCTGACAGTTTGAGTTTGAAGAACAGTCTCAACCGAACTCGAGCTCAGCGTTCCATGCCTGGCATGGAAAGTTAACTCTTTCACCTCCGGAGCAGTTCGAAGGTTGGGACTCGCTGTATATGTCAGAACATAGCAAGACTTCATGTTTGAAAGGTGTATTAGAAGGAATGCTCCGGGACTTCCGGTTGCATCATGTTAGCTGATGGTGGTCTAGAGAGCTGCTCCCTGCCCTGGTAAGTTTAACCAAGAATCCGTTTTCGTGTGTGCAATTCACATAGTTAATATACAGCACAATACCTCTAGCACTCCGTATGATGGGTCGCATGACAAAACGTCCTTTCGGTGCCAGCAGTAAGCCAGCAGACTCAGGTGATCGTCAGCTTCATAGTCCTGCACCCTCCCACTCCTCTAATACTGGCTCAGGTGACGAATCAGGATCGGATACTGCCTCCAATTTTACTAAGGCAGATAATGATTAAAATACTACACTGCATAGATGCAAAAATCTCTAATCCAAAAAGATTTTAAAAAGTTGAATAGGACCACAGTGATGGAAACAAACATGGAAGGCTTGCATGCAGAGCATATGGCCTTTGGCAGATCGCTTGCCTACGTACACAGAGGGGGAACTAACACAACGGGCAGAGGATGCAGAAGCTAGAGCCTGCTGCAATAATACTCAAGTTTTCAGGGTGCCAGAAGAGTTGAACCCCAGAGTATGGAAGACTTCATTGATTCATGGCTCTGCAAGGAATTGGAGCTGCCAGAGGACTGGTGTCTTGATATTGAGCACGCCCATCAAGCCATAACCCCTAAGCCCAGATGAGGTGCATGCACCCCCGGTCCATCATAGTGAAATTATTGAAGTATATAACCAAAGAGAAAATCCTGAAACTTGCCTGGGCCAAAAAGGATCTCTCTCGACTGCCAAAAGCTCTGTGGACCAAGACTTCCCTCCCCAAATACTAAGAGGAAGAAGGTACTTCAGGTCGTAAGGTGCCTAAGGGAGAAGGGGTACAAGGCTTATTTGCGATGTCCTGCCAGATTGTGGGTCTAGGGAAAGGAAGGCACTGAAATTTTCAAATCCGTGTTGGAGGCCTCAGCATTTCTCTTAGAATTTGGGATTCCCCTACCAGATCTAAAGGAAGATCTTGCAGAGAAAAAAAATTGAGCTCTTGTGGTCTGTTGCCCTGGAACAACGGAGGCGACCAGGGAGAAGGGGTGAAGCACTGTTACCGCTGCAGGCGGATGTCACCAGATGGCTTATGAAGCATAATGAAACCTGAAGGGTTAAAGAATGCATTTGGGAATGGCTGTTCTTGCTAACCGAAAGCCATCGTGTAGGTCCTGATGGCATCAACATTAGAAATTACTTGGATCCTGGTTCTTGCCTAGTTTGTTGGAGGCTTACCTGACTGGTTCCTTGTGATGCCCTTGACTATTGCTTGCTGGGTCTGTGAAAGGAAATGTTTGGCTAAATTTGGGACTATATCTTGCATTCGTTTGGATGGAACTGGTCAATCACAATGTTTGTTTCCACAAGAACTTATTTTCTTGAACGCTGGGGCCGTTCTTTATTTCTTCCCCCAATTTTAACTACTTCCCTCAACTCGAGCTGAGCTGTACAGGTGGTCCTAAGGAAGCCTGCATGAGGATCCCGAAGGGAATGTACCTCAATTTAATTGGTGGACTTACAGTAATGTACTTTCAATTTGATTATACAAACTGGGGACAGGGCTTGGAAATTGATCCCCTTAGTGGGAGTGTATTTGCCATTTGTGCTGGGAAGCTGGGCGGCCTGCTCCAACCCCCCCCTCCCCATTATCTGGGGAGGAGGGGGGGTGGCAGTTTTATTTGGCTTCTACCCTGTTCCCAAACTTTCAGGCATTAATATCTGATTTGGGGTAGGTGGAAATGCAAGGTACAAAAGACTTATTTGAAATGCTATATGTGGAGACTGATTGTAGGGGTAAAGTAGTCCTGGAGAGCCGAAGTAAATTACTTGTACCCCTACATGGGTACGGTTTATAGTGTGGTGTGGAATGCAGTTGCGTATGGAAATCCATACATAACAAAAGGTTGTTTTGCTACAGTAGTGACATCCTCACTAACGCAGAATGACTTTTCGTTCTGCGTTAATGAGGACTTCACAATGCAACCGCCCCACCAGCACTTTTCATAGGACAGGGGCAGTTGACTTGACGTGTGTGCAAGCTGGATGGCGCTCCCAATGGAAGATGAGCCAGTTTCCAGTGACCATGGCTGACAAAGCTGCTAAAAAATAAGCAGGCTCTCCTTTTTGGGCACCATACATTATAAAGAAGTGTGTGGGAGCCCACATACACAACCGCGCTATTCTGTTACCTCATGGTTTCCATGACAACAGGGACCTCTCTAGCTTCGCTCTCTAGGTCCGCTTGGTCATGGAAACCACTCGGTAACAGAATAGCATGGTTGTGTATGGGTTCCCATACAGTATCCTATATGTAGTCTATAGGTTTGGTTTCTTTGGCTCTCGAGAAACTGAATTTTAACCCCCAAAGGGCTGGTTGGATAGACTGCTGGCATGTTTGGAAACTACTCGGAGGACAGGGTTTGAATTCCTAAAGGATATGGGAGTGCAACCCTTGGCGGGTTCAAAGCCGTTCTTCTCTTCAGGGACTCTAATAGTCCTTTTGTGTTGATTTTTTTTCCTAGATGTGACTTATCGGTTGGCCTCATCCAGCATTGCCTTGGTTAGACACTGCGTTTGGGTGTATAGCTCTAGCTGACTCCTGTTATTAGGCCCCCTACTTGTGTTTATAGGAGGCTGGCTTGGACCCTGTTTGGCCACATCAGTTCTTTTAAGGCTTGTTGGTCCTAGTTGACTGTTCTCATGGGTGCCATGTTGGGTACCTGGTTACTTTTTAACATCCCAGGTCCGGATTTGGAAGCTGGGTTCCTTTGTACATGTTATCATATTTTCTTCTTTTCCAAGACCTTATTCAATGTGGAGGGTTATGGTATGAGTTTTTTTTACAGGGTGGGTTGGTTGAACTGGTGAGTAGGGGGGTAATGATGACTCTGTTGGGAGGTTTGCTTTCCAACTGTCAAAATAAAATGGCCACCCTAAAGAGATGTTCAGTGAATATTAAGGGCATTAACGGCCCCATTAAGAGGATGAGGATTTAAACTGAATTAAATGTCAACTGCAATATTGCCTGTTTCCAGGAGACTAGACTCTGTTACAGAACACATGAAGTTGCAGAGGTCATGGGTTGAGTCAGTTTATGTGGACTCGCATCCCAAGGATAAAAAGTGGGTTCAGTCATTCTGTTTCGGCATGGGATCCAGTTCCGGGTCCAAAAGACTACAAAGGCTGGTTCGGGGAGAATAGTGACCCTCTCCTACCTGTTCAGTGGTCATCCACTCCATATTGTATCTATGCCCCCACACCCCCATCAGGGGAATGTTTTAGTCCCTGTTTAATCAAATTGCGGGTCTTCCAAAAGGTCGAGTGATTTGTGTGGGGGACTAAAATTGTGTTGGATCTGGGGTTGGATAGAAGCTCCACTGCCCTTAAAGGTGCACAAGCTTGTTCCAGATTAAGAAATCTGTAGGGAGGGTTAGCTGATCCCTGGAGGCTTCAAAACCCTAATAAAATTGACTTTACTCTTTTCTCAGCCCCAGCAGGATCCTATTCAAGATTAGACTTTTTATACACAGTTTATCCCATACCTTTATAGATATGCCGATACACCCAGTGACCTTTTCAGACCATGCCATGATCTCTGCAACTCTGGGGGCGCCAGTGACAGTTTGACCCAGTGCTGGTTAACGACATTTTTATGTTGAAGGCCACTAGAGCACTTAAGAATTACTTGCAGGATAACATGGGACAAGGCACAGCATTAAAATTTGTCTGGGGTGGGTTAAAGGCAGTGGTCGGGGGGGCACAATTTCACACACTGCTTACATAAAGTAATTGCATCCGGCTGCAGTGAAAGCAGCTAAGGGTTAGGTGGTAGTCAGACGGAACACAAACAAGGAAATCAGATTTGTTGCCCCTACTCAGTGAAGCTAGAATGCAGTACAGTATGTTAATGCAGAGACTTACTGAGAATTTAATGAGGTATACGGGGCAAAACTACTATGAATGGGGAGGGAGAGTGGGTAAACTCCTGGCCCTCTGTCTTATGAAGCAACAAGCTGATATGTCCCATCCCTTAAATCAGACTTGGCCTTGCCTTTGATTTCACAACCTAATGAGATTGCAGAGGAGTTTTGCAAATTCTACAGGATCTCTGTAGGGAAGAGAAGGGGACCTGATTAACAAATAATGGATTTCTTGCATTTGGTTGATCTACCCAAATTGTCTGCCACTCAAAGAGGGACTGGAACAAACTTTCTCACAGTGGGAGATATGTCAAATAGTCTTTGAAATCCGGCAAGGCCCCTGTTGGTTTACAGACGAATTTTACAGATATTTTGCGAAGGATTTGGTACCCCTTTTTACTAAATTGTTTAATGAAGCCCATGAATGGGGGGGGCCATTGGTGTCTGTTATTCCGAAGCCAGGAAAAGATCCCTCCTTCTGTGCTAATTTTAGACCCATTTCATTATTAAACCAAGACACCAGAATCTCTTGTAAAGCAATCTGATCTAGCCTGCGAGATTTTGTGAGTTGGTACACCTGGATCAGACTGGGTTCATGCCGGGAAGGCACATTCAAGATAATATTTGTTTGCTCCTTGACTCCCTTTCTGCCCCCTCTTCCCCATTGAAGTTTTACAGGCAGTGGTCTCATTAGATGCCAAAGGCTTTCGACCGTCTGGACTGGCTTTATTTAGATCTTACCCTAAATAAATTTGGTCTGGGAGAAAAGTTTCGAGGTTGGGTCAAAAACCTGTACCATGATCCCAAAGCCCAAGTTGAAGTTAATGGGGTCTTATCAGCTTTTTACAATGGGTAGGGGGACTAGACAGGGCTGCCCACTCTCTTCCCATTTTGTTTGCCCTTAGCATGGAGCCACTGGCTGCTGCCCTTTGGCAATCCAATGTTTATAGTGGAATCAGTATGGGGGGGGGATACTGGGCTAAAAGTTTCATTATATGCAGACGACACTTTGCTCTGTCACTGACCCAGTCAGATCGCTACCTAAGATTTTTGATTTTTTTTTGGGGGGGTGTTTTACTTTATAACCTGAAATGTCTCCAAAACAGAATACCGGTGGGAATATCGCCAGGCTTCTCCTTGCCAGACCTAGGTTGGGTGAAATGGGCCAAGGATGGATTTTGGATACCTGGGGGTCTGGATACCAAGGGAACTAAATAGGCTGTCTCAAATGAACCA
Source organism: Neoceratodus forsteri (assembly GCA_016271365.2). Lineage (NCBI taxonomy): Eukaryota > Metazoa > Chordata > Ceratodontiformes > Ceratodontidae > Neoceratodus > Neoceratodus forsteri. Next base: position 431,237,579 of record CM028138.1, read on the forward strand.
TTGTCTACTTCTGCAGGAGTTGCAGACTGATTGTAATCATTGGTTAGAACTTTCATTGTCTCTCAGGTAGAATTGAATTGGTGAAGATGAATATCCTTCCAGGGTTTCTGTTTTATTACATTGCCAGTAAGGCCCCTGAAGAAATTCTGGGTAGAGTTAAATACCATTTTTAAATTCATCTGGAGAAGGAAATCGCCTAGGGTTAGGTGGAGGGCGATTACAGCTTTGAAAGATGATTGTGGGGGGAGGGTCTGGGCCTCCCGAATATTCGCAATTATTGGGCAGCCCAGCTTCAGGCAATGATCCCACTGTTTGTTGAGGAGAGTCCCTGATTTGGGCAGAAGTAGAATCCTCAAACCTAGCAATAGCTAATGTAGGTGATCTCTTGTACTTGGACGATAAGGTTATCTAGGGTATGTTTTGACAACCCCTGGATGTCCACTTTGAAATAGATCTGGGTTGATGTGTGTCAAGCCAAGTTCCTCTTGGCTGTGCATGGTAGGACCCCACTCAGAAGTTGTTTGGACTTTCTTCCATACAAATGGGATAGAGCCTTTGGACAGTGGGCCAGGCTGGGGCTGCAGTTTAATAGGGAGGGACACCTTAATTACTTTCAACAATTGCAGTCAGATTTTGGGGTGCCTCAACATGTTTTTAGAGTTCTTACAGCTAAGAAACGATCTAATCCGGGAAAAGATGTCGGCCCATATTGGTAAACCCTGTAGTCCCTTCCAGGCCTGCTAATTTGATCTGGCACAAGTAAACATTTCTAGAAGTCATTACTTTGCGAAGGCTTTGGACCACACTGAGGTGGACTACATTGGTCATGTTAAGGAGAGATGGGCTGAAGAGTTGGAGGCCTCCTGTCCGAGGAATAATGGAAGGAGGTGGTGGGGGATTAATCGCACATCAGTGTCCTTATTTTGGGGAGAGATTCGCTGGAGAGTGGTTATCGGGTTCTTCGGCTCCTGGTGGTCACCAAACTCCTTGGAAGAAATTCCTCTTGTGTTGGAGGGGTTGTGCTTGCAAGGGTACTCTAGCTCATTATCTGGGATTGCCCTCTTCTGTCCCCATATTGGAGGGAGATGGGGGAGGTGATGGGAGGTATTTTCGATATCACCTTTCCTCTTACCCCCGTCCTCTGGATCTTTGGTTTGCTGCCTCCTGTGTTACGCTCTCCCGCCCAGAAGTATCTGCTCTATATCCTAGTGGCGGCAGCCTTAAAGGCAGTTGCTTGTAAATGGTTAACCAATAAAATACCCAAGATAGAGGACTGGTACTCAATTTTCTTGTGAATTATGGTAATGGAAAGACTTATGGCCAAAGTGAGGAAAAGTTTAAAGGCAGATGGCTGCCCTTTCATTATATGGCTTGGCTGGAAGGGAAGAACATTTTGGAAATTTTGACTGATTATGGGTAGGCCCTCCTCACCCCTCTGGATTATAGCCTTGGATGAGAGCACACTATCCCAGATGAATTAGTGGCAGGAATTCATGTATGCAGAAATCTACCCATGTGAGTTATGGATGGTAATGCTTGCCAAAGACTTTCTTGTATATGACATGGGAAACGAGGTCTACTGCGCCACCAGTCTCTTCTTTTAACTTGCCATAACTCTGCCCCTTCTCCCCCTTTTTCCTTCCTTCTCATCTGTTAGGTTGAAGTATTAAGAGTTTGTCTTGTCTCCATTTTAATCTCATCTGATTTTAATGGACCTGTGTAATGTGTATATGATGTGACAGCATTGAAGTGATTGGGTATTTTCTGGAGGTCTAATATATGATGCATAAAATAGTTTTTTGTTTCATTTTTCTGTCTGTCTTACGTAAAACTGTTGAAAAATCTTAGTCTAATTTAAAATGCTGCTTTTAATAGCTTAATCTAAACCCTACGAGAAGCTGTACTCAAACGGAGGAGAAGCTTACTAAACCAGAAGCTGTTCTGGAGTAGAATAAAGTACAAGTTCAAAATACCCACTATGCACGGACTCCTCACATTTGGTAATGGAGACGGGAGGAGAAAAAGGTCTGTGCGCCCCAGTTTGGGGGGGGGGGGTGCATAGTTTCTCAGAGGTGACTTTTCTCTCGAGTCTTGCCATCACGTTGGTGGGGTTCACTTGGGTTCAAATGTGGTCTGCATGTGTTCTATCCTTGCAAGTGCTTCCAGCTGCCTTGCCACCTGTGATCTCCCAGGTGGCACTATGGCAGCAGGCTGCACTGCTCTCTTCAGGGAAGAAATGGCATTGAATGTTCGGTCCTACTTTTGCCCCTTCTAATACTCTGTGAACCCAAGTTGGTATGAGTGGCAGTGCTGCTGTTGTGCCAGCAAGCTGATATTGGGATTATTTTGATGCGTCACTCAGATTGAACACCCCAGTCCTAAATGAGGTCCTTTTCTGTTTGCAGGTGAGCGTTGGAATGGGATGTGCCACCAGGGACCTCAGTATTGTTTTTGTCAGCACCTTTGCTGCTTTCCTGTCCCGTGCTTATGATCAGATCCGCATGGGTGCAATCTCTCAGAGCAACATCAACCTCTGTGGCTCACACTGTGGGGTCTCCATTGGTGAGTTAGTAGGTTCATAGGACAGTAGCCTTTTGCACTAGTCTGATGCTGTGGTCTGACTAGCTCTGGGGTTAACTTTAACAGGAATGTTTCAGTGGCTGAAAATACAAAACCCAAAGTGCTAACAAAAGGAATGTAGTTATCTTCCCCTTCAGAGTATTTCTGTTCTAGTCTTTCAGCACCTTTGTGAAATGATGGATTCCATTGTCTGAATGGAAGTGCTGAAATGGGTACTGGGTAACAGGCAGTAGACTCCTTGGAGTACCAGGAGCAGTTACTGTTGTAGAAAGAGGTAAAAGGCTTATGAATGTATGTTCTGTACTAGACCTTGCATGGAGAAGTGGGCAGCCTTTCATATCCTAGCCAGGGGTATAGGCAGGTGTGCAGTTTTGTCTGGCACTAACCATTACTATAAATTGTGATGGCAGAGAACTTGCTACTGCTGTATTTCTGTCTAGTGGATGTGACTTTCAATTCTAATAGCCATTTAATGCATGTATACAAGCATATAACTTTACAGAATGGGTACTGTTTATCTTGCAATCCTAGCAGAAAATGCTGAAGTAATCTCCTGTTAAGTTTTATTATTGGACCCTGTTCCTACTGTATCAGTACAATATAAAACAAGGTGGAGGCAGTAGTTGGTACAGAACTGAAATTTCAGGCTTTTTCCCCTCTGGGTACCATTGTTTCTCTTATCGTTCAGGAGAGGATGGCCCCTCCCAGATGGCCCTGGAGGACTTGGCCATGTTCCGTGCCATTCCCACTTGCACAATCTTCTATCCAAGTGATGCGGTGTCTGCAGAGCATGCGGTCGAGCTTGCAGCAAATACAAAGGTAAATACCCTGTATATTGTGACTTCACGAGCTACAGAAGGGATGGGGGAGGTTGCATCCAGTAAAGCAGTGTGCCTGGGGAGGATTTACAATTCAGTAAAGCAGAATCATCTTTTTGGGGAGGGTGGTGGGAGAAGGTTGTATGATATGCATAATGGGCACCACAAGAGGGGTGCCTGGCCCTAGGGACAATGCAAAGAGAACATTGCATACCATATGGGCAGTTGGGCTGTATTCCTAAGATGGAAGGTAGTTCAGGCTAGCTAGATGTAAATCGCTGAATTTGTAAGCAGTAAAAATGCTTTGCATGATCAGGCTGCACCATAGTCTTCCTGCATTGTACTGTTGCCATTGTAGAGTTAGAATATACTTTGTGGCGGAAGTCGGGAGAGCAATGGTCTACATTAGCTTTGAAGCCAAAGTAGTTTATTTTTCCCTAGTATTTACAGACCTGCAAATATGCAGGCCCCACTACTAAATCCACAATCCGTGATGGTCTTTTCTACCATCCAAAATTCTAGCACTGTGGCTGGTTTGCCCCAACACACACACACACACACACACACACACACACACACACACACACACACACACTCTAAGAACTGGGGGTGGGAGAGGCTGTTCATGCCTCTGAAGTGGACAGTCCTCAGTTGGGGTGCAATTGCTTTGAGAGTTTGTTATAGGAAAAATGTCACTTGCAACTGATCGCCTCCTTTGTTTCGCCACAGGGTATCTGTTTCATCCGGACGAGCCGTCCGGAGACACCAGTCATTTACTCTGCAGAAGAGAAATTTGAAATCGGGGTGGCCAAGGTGAGTGCAGCTTGCTGCTGCTTGGAGTGTTAGAGTTGAAGTGGTTTCCTAGAGGGAGTCTCATTTCATGGTTCTAGTGTTGATTCTCCAGGTCTCCTTTTACATTGGATTCAAAGATCTTATAGCAGAGAAGTCTCATGACTTGCTCATACTGGTACACTTGGCCAGTATCTTGGTTGGGATTTCAGCTTTATCCTAGGTCATGACTAATTTCTAACCACTGAAATCTCACAATCTCAACTGTTGGGGATGGAGAAGAGTTGCGCCTTTGATACGAACACCCTAAGGTCTAGTCTGGTTCTGATCCTTGCCTGGACCAAATCAGTCTCTCAGAATTCACTTTACATGGGGCTTGGTGGTTTTGAACATCAGTCCGTACAATAGGCAGGCCTTGGATGAGGCTACTAGCCTATAACCTTTTCATGGTGCTGGTGTAATAATTGTTTCTTGGCTGGAAAGAGTTGGATGGAGGGATTGACCAAGTGCAGTTCATGCCTGACAAATGAGGCTTAAGAAACTTGAATTTTCACCAGCCAAATTGACTATGGAGACGAGTGGGCTTCAGTTTACTTTGGATCTCTCCCCCAAAAAAAAGAACTGACCTCTCCTCACCAACACTGTAAGTGTGGATGCACCCCACTGAGAAGTTTGGCTATAAATTACTGTTTTTTGACAGGTGGTTCGGAGGAGCGAGAATGATCGTGTCACGGTGATTGGAGCTGGGGTCACACTACACGAGGCACTGAACGCTGCTGATGAACTGGCAAAAGCAGGTGAGTGCTTCTACAGTCAGAGCTGCAAGAGCTTCATCTTTATAGCACTCTCACATAGTATGTGAACAAGTCATTGGGACACCAGCAGAATCTGCTAAAAACCTGTAAGATTTGAGTATTTTTATTCCGGTATCTGTCATTAGTCTGTAGTTGAAAGGTGGGATGAAGGAAAATGAGATCTTGAAATTTTGTTTCTGCACTCTAGCTTCCCCTAATTTTAAGTAATAGCATTTTATGGAAATTCTGTGCCATCAGGCCAGATGACATGCCATGTGAGGAATTCCATCATAATGGTCCAGAGAGCCTCCAAATGGTCCCAACTCCTGAGATTTTCCCACTTTTTTTATTTACTACTTCATGGGAGTGTGGGTGGAAAGAAGCCTGCCCACTTACCCACCCCATCTAGTGTTCCAACATTCCACTGGTAAAATACAGTTCAAGGGTTGGGTTGTAGCGGGATACTTCCATTCTGTAACCTTTTTGAGTTTTAACATTACCTAGAAAACCGCTCAGGGTTGCAGGTGGCCTGGTATAGCAGATAGTTGGGAATAGTCTGATTCTGCAGTCTCTAGCAATGTTGGGTAACTGGGTAGCACAGTGTGCCAAGGCTGTCATTATTAAAAATCTTTCCTTTCCTGACAGGTATCAATATCCGTGTGATTGACCCATTCACCATCAAACCTCTGGACGCGACCACCATTGTCTCCAGTGCCCTAGCTACTGGTGGACGTATCATCACTGTGGAAGATCATTACCGAGAAGGTGAGCAGTTTTACTCCTGCAGCCATCCCAGACAGAAATACTTGAAGGAGTAGTACACCCTCTCATTTTGTAAATGTTGATCTTGCTTCGAGAGTATGGCTACAGTAGATCATAACATGTAGGACTGTGCCCTCTGGCATGGGGATCGCACAGCAAACTTTTGCTAGCAATGTCTGGCGGGGGACCGCCAACCCGTCACGTGACTGACGTCAATGTGACCCTGTAAGTGGGCGGTTCCCGCACCCGCCATCCAGTTCTTTCTTGCTGTCTACCTGCAGAAGGACCTCACAGTGAACATTGCACAAGTTGATCGCCATTTTGATGTGTAATTCTACCATTTAGAGTTCATTATTTTTTGTCTTCTCCGTTGTACCCTTCAGACAGAAATGCGGCTCTCGGATCCCTCGTAAGGACAGCCACAGGCTCTGCCTAGGGCCCAGCCCATGACATCGAGGCCTGCTTGGATTGCAAGCCCTTCAACCAGGCCACATGCAAAAGCAGGCAGCAGGCCCTAGAAGCCCATCTTTTAAAATCCAGGATGGCCTCTTTAGAACAAGATATACACACGCTGAGGGACTCCACTTCTTCCCTTTCAGAGGTTAAAAAGAAAAGCACTGGAAGCGTCTGGAGGATAGAGCAGCCCTCTAGCAAGGTCACTGGACTTAAGCCTACAGAACAGACTGCACCTCTGCCGTCTCCCCTGGTGACTATCCAGGCCTTGTTGTCCAGTTCCTCTGCGCCTCAAGCCCATCAAGACTGGCTCGGAGACCGAATCTTCGACCGGTAAGTTGCCCACCACGATCTCCGGCAGATGTCTGGTCAGTACCAGTAAGTTGGACTCCAGTCCTTTGGAGAACATCCAGTTGTCCAAGTCTGGTTCCCACCCAGAGGGAACATGCATGACATCTGCCGATAAGCCAGTTTGTAGTGGTTGGGGGGGCGCTCCTCTGTCCCCCTGGCTCTTCCTCCTTCGACCGATAAGTCGGATGCTAGTGACTCTGGCGCCCACCTGGTCAAAGCTCACCCATCTGGGGCTGATGTCAATACACCCAGCGTCCAGTTGAGCATGCTGACCTCCCAAGACCAGCCCTCCCATCAGGTTTCCTTGTCTGGGAGCCTTCTCCACCTTTACCAGTGGAATCTCCTGTGCCCGACCCTTTACCCAGGACATAGGGGGGAGTGATTCTTTCTCTCCTCCCCCCCCCCACTCCAGCTTTGGGAATACTCCAGACCCCCACAGATAATTCTCCGGGGCTCTCATGTGAGTCAGTACCTCCACGGTCTCCTAGGGACCTTCCAACCCCATGGGGCCCTCCTCCACCCCAACGCTAGGGATCCCTACATCAGGTCCATTGGCCCAACTTCCATCTGGGCCTTCATCAGGCCCCCCAGGCTGACGCCAGCCTTTCCAATGGCTGAGAACCAAATGCCAGGATTCCGTGCAATGTCTAAAATGCCAGTGATCGTGACGCCAGGACTCCTGACACCGGACAGCCTCCCAGGTCCATATGTTCCACATCCTTCAAGGCCCTCAGGGACACCTTAGGACCATCGGGGTTTTCACCATGGGCTACCCTCATTATCCGGGCCTGACGTTGACTCCCTTCTCCTGTGGTTTTTACCATGGACGTCGGACTATGGGGCCCCTTTCCAGGATCCAAGTTACCCCTTCCCCCATTACCCAGGCTCAAGTTACCAATATTACCAACCTCCACCTCAGCCAGACTTCCAGGCCATGTTCCAGACCTGGTGGCAGGAGGCCAGATCTGAGTTGCTGGCAGATTGACAAGAGACTGCCTGCCCCAGTGGCATCCCCCACCCCCATATTCTTTGTCACCTGTGGGTTCTCACAGGTCTGGCTGTTCCACGGCACACATTTCTGGGGGCAGTGCTCCAGAGTTCCTCTAACCGAGACAGACCTCTGAGAAGGGAGAATCCTCTGACTTGGAGGTTGAGCCCTCAGACTCCTACTTTGAAAACCTTTCAGAAATCCCGTTGTCTAAGGGGAAGGAGTCTCCTAATTCTCCGCTGAAGACCCTTCCTTCCCAGAACTCCTCCGCGTCCTCCAGCAAGTCAGTGGTTGGAATGCAGAGGAACAGGACCCAAAATGCAAGCTCCTTGCATTACATTTGGACCTAGCTGAGACATTACCCATAGTGACCCCCTCGGTGGACTGAGCCCCATGAGGATCTCCCCTCCACTATTTGGCAGGTGCCTCACTCCATCCTGGCCCACCCTAAGGAAGTGGACCGGGCTTAACCATTCACCTGAGCGCACTCCGTATCTATGCTCCCACCTGAATGCAGACTCCTTCGTGATCGCTGCAGCTCACCAGACTGCAAAACAAGCACTTGTGCACCTCCCCTCCTGACAAGGAGTCTAGGCAGTTAGATCAATTTGGCCATAAGATATACTCCTCTTCTACATGTGTCTTATGTTCCTTAAACTCTGTGGTACACATGGTTTCATACCAAAAAGCTATCCTGGCTCAACTCGAGGCCAGGCTAGAAAAGGTGGAGGACTTGGACCTTAAGTCAGTGCTCACTAAGGCCCTGAGGCTACTAAACTTTCTTGTAGGCATGCATTAGGCTATCTACGACTTTGTAGATTCCGTGGCTCGCTCTTCGGCTACAGCAGTATGCCTCAGGCGCCATGCGCTGGCTCCGCATTTCCAGTCTCAAGATGGTCTGGCAGCCATACAGGATGCCCCCTTCTGAGGATCAGTCCTCTTTGCAAGTGATACCAAAGATATTATCATGGGCCTCAGGATAGTGGGCAGGCCCTGAGATCAGTGAAGTCCACATACAAGGCGGGCTTTAAGCCTTATCAGCCCTTTCAGCACCAGCAAAAGTGCCAAGATAAGCAGCTGTTCAAGAGGCGTCAAAATAGAGTATTGGGACCTGTCATTACCTTCTCCCTCCCAAGAATCAACTAGCTGCAGGAGATGCCTTCCCGCCTGTTTCTCCACCTCCTGACTCCCTCAGGCCCCCTCCTCCACCACCAAACAGTGTGGAGTCAGTGTGGGGGGTTTGCCCTCTACCTGTCAGAGTGGCAGGGCATCACATCTGATTCCTGGGTCATTCAGGTCATAGCAAGAGGGCACACCATCGAGTTTCTAGAAAAACCTCCAGACTCTCCTCCAAGACTCTCATTATCCCTCTGACTACATAACTCTGGTAAGGGAAGAGATCAAGGTTCTTCTCCAAAAATCTGCGATAGAGCCAGTTCCTGGGTGCGGAGGGGAAAAAGGTATTACTCCCATTTCTTCCTCGTCCCAAGAAAGATTGGCAACCTCAGGCTCATCTTAGACCTCAGCCATCTGAAACTTTAGAATAGGAATGGTTCCGCATGCTGACGCTCCAGGGACTCCTGCCCATGCTTCAGACAGACCATTGGCTCTATGCACTGGATATGCAGGACACGTACCTGCACATACCGGTTTTCCTGGGCCATTGGTGCTTCCTGCAATTTGCCTTCCAGGGGGAGCACTGCCAATCCAAAGCCCTTTCTTTGGTACTCAGTCTTTACCAAGTGCCTAGCAGTGGTGGCACTTCGTTGCCAGGGAATTTGTGTTCCTGTACCTGGACGATTGGCTCATAGCAGCTCCATCCAGGAGCAGCCTGGAGGATTCCCTGTCCTCCACCCTGGATCTCTTTGCACAACTGGGTATTACCATCAGCTACCTCAAGTTGTCTCTGGCCCCATCTCAACACCTCCTATTTATTGGGGCGATTCTGGACATGATTCAGGGCAAGACCTTCCTCCTGGAGGACAGAGTGGATACTTTGCAGGAGCAGGCCAGACTGGTAACCTCCTCCAGCTGTGCCCCAGCCTGGGCGTTTTCACAAATCTGCCTGATGGCTGTAGCTATTACTACTGTACCTCTGGCCAGGCTGCACGAGTTGCCCAATGGACCTCGCGAGCCCAATGGATCAGGGTACTGACTACCTAGATCATCCTATTCTGGTGTCCAGTGCACTCAAAGGACTTCTTGTGGTGGTAGGACCCTCCGAACTTCTCGAGGGATATCGTTCAGACACTCCCCACCCTCTTGGACCCTCACCACAGACATATGTTTGGTCTGAGGAGCTCATGTGGGAGACCACCAAACCCAGGGAAAATGGTTCCAGTTGGAATCCTCGCTCCACATACATTCTGGAGAGGAGGATGGTCCTGTACGCCCTTCAGGCCTTCCAGCCCCTTCTGACAGTGGGAACACCGATACAGACTGGCAACATGTTGGTGGTCTTGTACATCAGCAAGCAAGGAGGCACCCAGTCATATCCCCTGTGCTGGGAAACAATGCAGATCTGGTACTTGGCAGTCCAGCATGACCTACATCTCACAGCTGTGCATGTTCCAGGAGTGCACAACATCCTGGTGGACAGTCCCAGCTGTTCCTTGGCTCTAGCTCACAAATGGGAACTACATCAGGAAGTAGCAGAAAATGTTCCGTCACTGGGGGCATCCAGAGTTGGATCTGTTCGCTTCCCCATTCAACACAAAGCTTCCCAAGTGCTGCTTGCTCGTTCAAGGGTCTGGTGTCATCTGGCAAGACAAGTTATCTCTCTGGACAGGGAGATATTTGTACGCCTTCACTCCCTTTCCCATTCTGCAGAACGTTCTGCTGAAACTTCAAGCAGAGGGGGCACAACTGTTGCTGATTGCCCCCCCCTCTGGCCCAGGCAAATTTGGTTCCCACTCCTACATCAGTTAGCTGCAGAAACCACCAGTACCTCTGCCTCTTCAGCGCAATCTGACATAGGATCAGGGCAGACTGCATCCAGGCCTCTGGTCCCTACACCTCCATGCGTGGTTCCTTCGGACATGATCACTAACCGTTTTGGAGTCTGACAGGGTTGCCAAAGTTCTGGTGGAGGCTAGAAAACCTTCCACTAGAGCCACTTGCACTTTGAAAGGGAAGCTGTTTCCATTTGGGCAGCCTCAAAAGAAACCCTTTCTTGCCCGGTGCCCCAGGTAATGAGTACCTCTTAAACCTGTATGACTTGGGACTCTGCTACTTTTCACTAAGTCTGCCTTTCAGCTATCTCTGCCTACCATTCCTTGGTAGATGGGAAGACTATTTCTCAGTTGGAGGTATCCAAAACATCTGAGGGATCCTCAATTTGAAACCACCAGTACATAATCCCACCCCACCTTGGGATTTCAATTTTATGTCGGAAAAGCTTATTTTTACCTCCCTTTGAACCAGCAATAAGCCATGAGATGCTCTCTTGGAAGACTCTCTTTAGTTGCCATTACTTCTGCTCAAAGGATCTCGGAGCTCTAGGCCCTGATTAAGGAGCCTTATCTGATTTTCCACAGAGACCAGGTGGCTCTGCATACAAATCCTAAATTTCTTCCCATGGTGGTTGTCACAACCCCAGTCAGCAGGTCGAGCCTCTGCTTCCACAGTGCCAACCTCCGAGCGCAGTATTGTGAACAGGAACAGAACAGGGTAACCATCCTGTCTGTTTTTGTGGGTCCAAATCACCTTTGTTCTCAAGTTCTGGAGGGATTCAAACTGTGAACCTCTTGCTAGCATACCCAGTGTAAGGCTCAGATAATTCTGCTCTTCGGGGAAATGCCACATATCTTTCGCCAAAGGCACCTAACCAGGTATACAAAACGAACCCTTAAGTCTATGAAAGACCTCCAATAAACTCTTACCTTTTCTCAGTTTGGTATTACCATAAAACTATGCAGTGTCAACTTTAACCATATCTGCTTCACTTGTCAGAATTTTCGAAGGCACACCAAGCAGTCTCTTTAAAATAGAGGTTTACTTTAAAATAGATAAGACGGTAAATACAGAATATATTACAACACATACAATCACTTAAAACAAGGTTTAAAAAGAGAAAATTCTCACCACCAGACAATTAGACTTGTCTGTCTAATGTATATCTTCTAACAGTGCTTGAAGTAGATGTTGCTTCAGAGTCCAAACAAGAATGTCTCTAAATGGAATACGGAATACAGTTTAAAACCATCTTTGCCAACCTCTTCCATGAGGTCATCTAACTCCTCCCTGTCAGAATATAAAACATTATACAAAACAGGCTCTTTTATCAAGAGGTATTAAATTCTGTGACTTCAGCAAAACTCATTTTCCAAATGACTTCTTTGATCTATGAGCAGTTTCTGCTCTGACATCAGACTTTTTATGACTCTCTGCCAGATCTCACTGAGGTGTAATATGCTTTGATACCAGCTGCAATTAACTGACCTTCCTGAGGACATCATAAAATGGATATTTTAGTTCCTATCTTCAAAGCAAACTGGGAAGTTAATTGCCTTACAGAGATCTGCTGTTAAACATATCTTGTCCTTTGAAGTGATACGGGGGGTCATCCCAGAAGCACAGGATTTCTCATGATAGACAATCGCACTATGATTTTTGTAATATAAAAAAAAATCTAGAGTAATCAGAACCAGCTGTCTGTGTCACAATCCTCCCCACCTAGACTGAATTTGGGGCTCTATCCCCTGCATGGAATGAACTTCCCAAATCATTTCACTCCTCATACACGAGACAAGCCATCTGAGTTCTGATTTTTCACTCCAGCCCTATGTAAGATTGTCATGTAATCTCTTGCAAAGCAAGACTCCATCTTAACAATCTACCATTAGTCTTTCCCATTTGTCAGCCAAACCAGGGGATTGTGGTCAGTCTGTACCACAAAATGCTGCCCATACAAGTATGGCTCCAACTTCTTTAGGGCCCACACTATGGCAAGACACTCCTTTTCCACAGAGTATGCCTGCTCCCTGGGAAGTAACATTTTACTCCGGTACACTACCGGGTGATCTTTCCCTTGGCTGGATGTCTGACTCTGTACTGCCTCAATGCCCATGTCTGAGGCGTCAGTCTGAACTATAAAGGGTCTGCTACAGTTGGGACTTGTCAAAACAGGAGCAGTACACAGTGCTTCCTTCACTCTGGTAAAGGCTTCTTCACAGGCTGGTCCCCAGGTAATTTTCTTTGGCATCCTTTTCTTTACCAGGTCAGATAGGGGAGCAGCCAGGGCACTAATTGGGTACAAAATTTTCTATAGTACCCTGCTGTCCCTAGAAACTCATGACCTGCTTCTGCATTTCTGGTCTGGGCCACACCTGGATCACCTCTTTTTATTTAGTTAGGATGGAGCTGTCCCCGACCTACCACATGCCCAAGGTATGCCACTTCTCCCATGGCCACCTGGCACTTCTCAGCTTTGACAGTGAGCTTGGCCCCCTGTATCCTGCCCAGCACTTCCCTACAGTAGGACAGGTGTTCCTCCCAGCTGGCACTAAAGATGTGTCCTCCAGGTATGCCATGGCGTACTCCTCAGCACCACTTCACACCTGGTTCACCAACCTTTGGAAAGCGGCCAGGGCGTTCTTCATTCCAGAAGGCATTACTTTAAATTCAGATAAGCCTATTGGAGTGATGAAGGCTGACCTCTCCCTAGCTCTGTCCGTCAGCTCTACCTGCCAAGACCCCTTGGTCAGGTCAGTTGTCGTAAGGTAGGTCGCCCCTCCCAACTTGTCCAGGGCATCGGGTGGGTGTCTGATGTCGTGACTGCATTCAGTCCACAATAGTCCACACAGAAACGAGTAGAGCCATCTGGCTTGGGCACAAAGGACTATGGGTGAGGCTCTGGGATCTCTGGATTACCCCTAAATCCAGCATCTCCTCCACTTCCTTCCTAATGTCCTTTTGGACAGCCTCAGACACCCGATATGCTGTCCTCCATATGGGTCTGTGTCCCTGTCTCCACATCGTGCATCGCTAAGAGGGTTGGTCCAGGCTTGGCGCGAAACAAGGGGGCAAAGTCTGCTAAAACCTCCCTTACTTCCTGGGTCTTGTCCAGGGCCAGCTGGGGAGACTAACTGCCACCACAGAGGATTCCTGCTTACTTTCTTCCAGCAAGTCCAGAAGGGGGTCTCCTTTATCCGTCCCCTCTCCAGGACTGCACACTGCAAACACCATGTCAGCCTTATTAGCATATGGCTTCATCATGTTGACATGGTACATCCTTTGTGTCTGCAGTCAGGTAACTCTCTAATAGTTCATGTCATTTACCTTCCTAACTACTTTGTACAGTCCTGCCCACTCAGCCTGCAGCTTGTCTTTCCGGACCGGAATAAGGACCATGACTTCCTGACCCACCATGTATGAGCGAACTCTGGCTCTGCAGTCATACCACACTTTTTTTGTTTCTGTTGGGCAGCTACCAGGTTACTCTGGGCTGTCCCCATAAGCTCCTTCAGCCTTTCCCTAAACCTAAGGACATAATCCACTATGGGAGTTCCCTGAGTGGCATGCTTGCCTTCCCTGTCCTCCCGGGTCAAGTCTAGGGGCCCACGTACCCGGCGTCAATGAGTTTGAAGGGTGAAAATCCTGTAGACTCTTGTGGCACCTCCCTGTATGCAAACAGGTGGGGAAGGTATTTCTCCCAGTCCCTCTCATGCTGTTCAGCAAACGCCCAGAGCATTGACTTCAGGGTACCATTAAATCTTTCCAAAAGCCTATTGGCTTGTGGGTGATATGGTGTCGTGCATCTCTGCACCACCCCACACTTCTCCCTCAAATATTTAATCAGGTCCAGCATGAAGGAACTCCATTGTTTGGTGATAACCACCTGTGGAAACCCAACATGGGAGAAAATCCCAAGTAAGGCATCTGCCACTTTCACTGTCTTCCGTGAGGATAGGGCGACTGCCTCTGGGTACTGGGTGGCATAATCAACCAGTCAAGATGAATCTCTTCCCTGAGGAGCTGGGGGTATTTAAAGGCCCCACAATATCCATTCCCACCTTCTGGAATGGCTCCTCCACTATGGGCAATGAAATCAGGGTGGCTTGGGTTTTGTTGCCAGCCTTCCCTATTTCTTGGCACCAGTGACGAGACCTGCAATACTCCCAACTGCTGGGTGAAGTTGGGCCAGTAGAAATTCTAGTCCAAATGCTGCATAGTGCGTGCGATTACCAGATGACCAAACAAGGGAATAGCATGTGCAATCTTGAGCAACTGCTCACGATGCCCCTGGGAACGACAAGCTGCCTATCACTCCCTCTGTCTGCACAGCCAGAGTATACATCAGTCTATTTTCCCAATAAACCTTATGTTTACCGTCACATCCTTGTGCTCAGTCTGCCCAAGCTCTCTGCTTCTCTAGACTAGAGTCACTTCTCTGAGCAGCTGCAAACTCCTCACATATTCCCAAGGCATGGGACAGGTCCCCTTCAGTCTCTAAACTAGGGTCCCTAGCACTAGCATCAGGGCACTCGGGATCACTGTCCTCCCTAACCCTCTAACAATGGGTCACACCTCCCTCTTAGGAGTAACCCTCCATAGCTGTGTGGTTAACTGCTACTGGGGAAATTTCTACCCCCTTTTCATTAGTCTCCCCTTCTGGGGAGACTGGCTTGGGAACCAGCCTCCCAGTGGCTTCTGTGGGGTTTGGGGAACTACAGATCTTACTTCGAGAGGGCTCTTGCAGTAGGTAATTACATATAGGACTGATGTTGGCAGGCGGCAGGACCCCACGGAAAAATTTCTAGCTAGCAGTCCCTGGTGAGGGACTGCCCCCACGTCAGGTGACCGGCAGATGTCAGTATAAAGGGGTGGTTCCTGACTCCCGCCGTTGGCTCATGCAGCGCCTCGCGGAAAAGTTCTTCACCCATCAGACTCCCTTCGTCTGTGTTTTACCAAGTATTTTCGCTTTTGCTAAAATTGTCCAGTACATCCGTCCTGCATTCCCGCCCTCAAAGCACAAAAGCGAGTCGCGACTCGTGCGGCCAGACTCCGCACAAGGACGGCATTCCCTGTGCCTATTTTTGTCTAGGCCCCGGTCACCCAGTAGAGAAGTGCCAGCACTGCCTCGGTTTTAACGCAGCTACCCGGAAAAGGCAGCAGCAGTCCCTGGAAGCCCACATTCTCAAGAAAAAATGAGCTCCATGGAGAAGGAACTCAAAAAAACCTGCAGTAGGCGTCCACTCCCCCGAAGGCCATCTGAAAAAAAGATGGAAGCACTGGGACAAGGGCTCCTCCACCGCGGCTCCCTTGGGAGTTGCTGTGTTACAGGTAATGTCCTCTCCAGGGGACTGTTCATCGATGGCCGCCTCGGAGGCTTCTGAGGCGGCATTGGCCCTCCCGTCTGGCTCGCACTTGGGTGCCTCCGGGCTGTTGGAGGCCTCTGCCCCAGTATGGCCGTAGCTTCGCAGCTTACTGGCTCCGGTAAGCCGGACGTCTGCTCCTCTGCCCGCACGAAGGCTGGTAAGTTGCACGACCCTTCGGGGCAGCATGCAGCCCCTCTTCTGTCAGACCAGGACACTCTTCCATCGTGGTCTGCCTCCAGCGATGGGTCCCGTAAGCTGGACGCTGGCTCCTCCAGCGCCCGCCCAGATCCCGCTCAGAAACCGTACGTCGGTTCACCCGACATCCGTACAGCAAAAGAGTAGACGCCGGACCCTCCCACGTCAGTCATCCCCGGCTCCTCGCAACCTTCTAAACCTGAGTCTCCCCAGCCCGACCCTGGGGATTTTCCCCATCCCTGGGCGACGCTGGGGTTCCGCCTCCGTCAGACCACCCACATGCAGGTCCGTCGGATCTGACTTCTGTTCACCGGACACCAACTCCAACGCCAGTACCTCAGACGCCGGTTTTAGACTCCAGCAGACATCCCGCTCCTGGATGTCACCCCAACGCTGGGCCCTCCAGGCCTTCCAATCTGGACCCGCCCATGAGGCCTCGGGCCGGGCTGTCTGCTCCAGCAGCTCCTCCGGCTCCCGGGTACCCTCCATATCAGACGTCATTGTACCTGGGACCACAGTATCCGGCGCCACAGTACCCACCAGGTTTTCTGCTGCCAGGTTTCGGATACTCTCCTTATGGATATAGTTCATACCCTTATCCCTCCTCCACAGCCGGTGGATTTGCAGGAGACTCTGGCCTCATGGTGCGCTGAGGCCAAGGCTCAGCTCACCAGAGATGGAGTCGCCTACAGACAGTGCCGGTCCTGGTTCCTATATGTCCACGGCGACACTAGGCCTCACCACCTCCAGACACCAGGGCTAATCTCCCTGGATCCAGAGAGGGGCAGGACATGCTTACCAAGGGGTCTACTCCTCCCTCGGGTCATGAAAAGGAAGTCTTTTTTTTTTTTTTCCTTCTCCCTCCTCTGACTCTTCCGACTGCTGCTCTGAAAGGGATGACGAGCCACGCTCTGTCAAAGCCCAGGCCAAGGACTCCTCCAGAAGATCCCTCCTTCCTTCCTTCCTTTACAGAGCTGCTACGCAGAATCCAGGAGGTACATAAGTGGCAATTTTTGGAACCAGACCCTCATCGGATGAAACTTGCCGAGCATCTGGATCTGCCCATGACGGCTCCTACCTTAGTGCCACCCTGGATCGAGCCTCATGCCGACCTTGTTACCACCATTTGGAAACAGCCGTCGGCTCTAGCCCCACTTCCTCTGAAGTCGAACAGGCTATACCAGGCTCCCGAGAGTGACTTTTTAGATTCTCGCCTTCGTGCTGACTCGGTCCTGATTAGCGCCACTCATGGCTGGTCGGCTAACCCAAAACAATCTAGCTCGTTGCCACCTGACAAAGAATCCCGCCTACTGGACCAGTATGGTAAGAAGATTTTTGCTTCTGCCACGCTGGGGATCAGGGCCCTGAACTATGTCAGTCATATGGGGGATTACCAGAAGGCAAGTCTTACTCAGTGGAAGCCAAATTGGACTCCCTGCCGGACTCTCTGGTCAAGCAGGAGTTACTGACCTTGTTCGCTCTGCACGTTCGGCCAGTCAACACATGCTTCGAGCGACCTACGATGCAGTGGACACTGCTGGACAGAGCTCTGCTTTCGCCGTAGGCTTACGTCATCCCACTTGGCTCCATGTGTCAGGGTTGGACCCGGAAGTGCAGTCTGCAATCCAGGAAGCACCCTTCCAGGGGTCGGTGCTTTTCAGTGGCGATGTCAAGGACATCATCACAGATTTGCAGGAGAAGGGGATGGCACTAAAGTCCGTTGACTCTATGTACCATTCCCACCAGCCGCAGCGCTGTCCCTTTTGCGGATGGAATCTGCCTAAGGCGAAATCTCAGGGAAAGCGGGCCACTAAACATCGGGCCCCCACAGCTGCTAAGCCCCCTACCCAAAAAAGCAGCAGGTGCTTCAACTGCAGTGCTGCTCCACACCACCTGACTTATTTCCTCTCCCACCGGTAGGAGGGAGGTTTTCCCTCCACCTTCCGGGCTGGGAGAGGATAACATTCTTGGGTGCTCCAGCTGATCACAGAAGGACACTCTAGTTTCTACAGAACCCCAAAAAAATCTTATTCTTGGGAACATCACCTCTTGCTCCAGGAAGAGATTTCAGCTCTCGCTGAAAGCGATGGAACCCGTCCCTCTTCATATTCAGGGACAGGTTACTATTCCCACTTCTTCCTGGTCCCAAAGAAGACAGGAGATCCAAGACCCATTCTAGATCTCAGTTCCCTGAATCTTTTTGTGGAGTACAAAAAGTTCAGAATGCTCTTTGCAGAGCCTTATGCCCCTCTCCGTTCGGGCCAATGGCTGTGCACTCTGGATATGCAGGATGCTTACCTGCACATTTCCATTTGCCTGTCTCACCGCAAATATCTGTTTTGCGTTCAAGGGGGACCACTACCAGTTCAAGGCACTTCCTTTTGGCCTATCCTTGGCTCCCCAAGTATTTACCAAATGCCTTGCGGTGGTGGCAGCCTACCTGCATACTGGGGGGTGCAAGTTTTCCCATACCTGGACGATTGGCTCCTGGTGGCCTTGTCCAGGGAGGAACTCCTGCACTGCCTCGCCCTTACCCAGCAGGTTTTTGCCTGCCTGGGTATTACAATCAACCATTCCAAGTCTTTCTTGATCCCATCTTGGAGACTACAGTTTATAGGGGCGTTTTTTTTTTTTTTTTTGACACGACCATTGGCAAGGCCTTCCTGCCACTGGACAGGGCGTCCACTCTCCAGACTCGGGTAAATCTGTCCAGCCACAGGCGGGTCAGTGCAAGATCGGTCCTTCGTTTCCTCGGGCTCATGGCGGCTGCTATCCAGACAGTCCCTCACGCTTGGCTCCACATGAGTTTCTCAGTGGACACTCCGCTCCCAGTGGGATCAGTTGGTGGATGACTTGGATCACCCAGTTCTAGTCTCCTCACTGATGCTCCGAGACTTGCAGTGGTGGATGGTTCGAGAGAACCTGCTTCGGGGAGTTCCTTTTTTCCTTTCTCCCCCCCTCCCAGACTGTAACCACAGACACCTTGGGCAAAGGTTGGGGAGCACATCTCGGTCCCCATCGGACCCAGGGCTCTTGGTCCAAGCTCACTCTACATCAGTGTGCTCGAGCTTCAGGCAGTTCTGTCGCTCTCCAAGCCCTTCACCTGTACATTCTTCCCGGCCACCTAGCCGTCCAGACAGACAATATATATTGTGCGTGGTTTGGTACATCAACAAACGGGGGGGGGGGGGGCTCTGTCCTACCCTCTTTGCAGGGAAGCAATGAGGGTTTAGGATTGGGCAACACAACAAAACTTTCACCTCACGGCAGTTCATGTTCCGGGAATTAACACCACCTTGGGAGACAAGCTGTCGCTCGTCTGCTCTGGCTAACGAGTGGGAATTGGACCAGTGGGTTCTAGAAGGTATCTTAAGACACTGGGGAACACCACAGGTCGACCTGTTTGCTTCTCTAAACGCAAAGCTTCCCAACTTCTGCTCACTCGTTCCAGAGCGAGGCGTTTTCTGGAGACTCTCTCGACTGGAAGGACAGATTAGTCTGTGCCTTCCCCCAATTCATCTGACCTCACGAGTCTTGCAGAAACTAGTTTCAGAAGGAGCACAAATGATTCTGATCGCTCCTTTCTGGCCCAGGCAAGTTTGGTTCTCTCCTACAACAATACTCTGAGGATATTCCTATCACGAGGCTTGCTGACCCAGGATCAGGGGACTCTGTTCCATCCAGGTCTCTAGTCACTTCAGCTTCATGCATGGCTCCTGCAGACATAGCTTGAAGTCTCTTTGGGGGTTTCTCCCCAAGTGGCAGAGATTTTGGTGGAGGCTAGAAACCCCTCCACTAGGTCTACATACACCATGAAGTGGAAAAGGTTCTATCTAGGCTGCTTCAAAAGACGTGGAACCCTTTTCCTGTTCAGCTCGGCTGCTGCTGGAGTACCTACGCAATCTTTTTGACCTGGGTCTTATAGTCACTCCTCTGAAGGTTCACGTGGCGGCTATCTCAGCCTATTATGGTCCCTTTGCAGACGAGACATTTGCTCAGCTGGAGGTCTCTAAGACTTTCCTCAGAGGGATTCTCCATCTGAGACCTCCTATACATACTCCTGCCTCTCCTTGGGATTTGAACTTTGTTCTTGAGAAACTTACTCTGCCTCCTTTTGAGCCAGCAGCTTCCACAGACTTGGAAATTCCTTTCATGGAAGACTCTCTTCCTGGTAGCCATTACTTCCGCTCGGAGAATTTCCAAGCTCCAGGCTCTGATATGAAAAATTCCATACTTGATTTTTCACAAAGAACGTGTGGCTCGTGGTTGCGGAATCTACTCTGAACCAGTCCATAGTTACCCACCTTTTTTTACGCAGTACTCCAATCAAGGAGAGTATTTACTCCATACTATGGACATTCACCGGATTCTGAGATACATTAACAGGACAAAGGATCTCAGGAAGACTGATCAACTGTTTGTCTCTTTTGCACCCAAAAGGGAAGGCAATGCTGTTTCTAAGCAATGCCTATCTAAATGGTTGGCTCATTGTCTCACTTCCTGTTATAAGTACAAGACCCTCCTAGGTCAAGTAAGAGGCCACTCCACCAGGGGAGTCGCTGCCTCAGCGGCTTGTTTCAAGAATGCGTCAGCGCCGGATGTCTGTGCTGCCGCCACTCAGACCTCCGTCCATACCTTTACAAAACATTACAGTTTGGATATTGCCTCTTGCCGTAGAGCAGGCTTCAAGCTGGCTGTTCTGCAAGGCCTCCCCTCTTAAGGCTTGCACAGCTAGAGGTAGATTTCCTCCTCCCGTGTGCTTCTTGTTCCAGACTGCTTGGGACTCAGTCCTATATGTAATTACCTACTGCAAGAGCCCTCTCGAAGTAAGATGGTAGTTATGGAAGAACTTACCGTAACAGTAGATCTTCGAGAGAGGCTCTTGCAGTAAGTAGTACCTCTTCCGCTCTCCATCCCCTAGCTTTTTCAGCTCCTTTTTCGGGGAGGGAAAAATCAATCAAGTCTATTTAACCTGGCGTTCATCGTTGAGCAGAAGCTCATTTGCAAGATGGACCTGGGTGGAGCGTGAACAATTGTATATACAGGTCAACACAGGTATTTACAAGGCAATACAGATAATACTCTTTACAGAGAGGAAGAAAAAGTTCATATGTACATAGAATTATACAGATATTGTACAGATTACACGGTATTTACATACATAGAAGTGTCTATTGGAAGATAAAGCAGGTTATCTAAGGTTGCAGGAGGAAGTGCGGAAGAAAAAATAAAAATATATACCAGGTAGAGGTGAAGGTGGGGAAGAGAGGAGGGGAAGTAGGGGAGAAGGCTAGGAGGGCGCGGTGCAGAAAGGGTTGGTAAAGCTGGATGTAGAGAAGGTGGATGGAGAAAGAGTATGTGAGCCCGGGTTGAATGCTATAAAATGCAGGGGCATGGTAGGATGTCACAACCCAGGGTAGTGAGCTCCTATCTGAGGTTGGGAAAGGAAGAATAAGGGGATGGATGGGCCTAGTGTTGATAAGACAGGGGGATAAGAGAGAACAATTAGGCTGGTGAGGAGCAAGCTGGGGGGGGGCAGTACTTAAAAATTGGGTCTAGGCGTGGCTATATACCAGTGCAGACACCAGTACTGGGTCTGAGTGGGTGAAGCAGTTACATACTTCTCTGATTGTACGGAAATAAAGCATCTTGAAAGCATTTATACCGATTAGAGTGCTTAATTTGAGGTTTTTGTAGATTGTTCCATAAGGTAGGTATACAGAAGCTTATGACTGCCCTTGAAGCGGGATTTTGCTGGGTACTTTAAGTGCAATAAAGCGGAGTAACTTCTTAGCGTATTTCCCAATTATACTTGGGAAGACAACAGGAGATATAGTAAGGCAGCTTATTAGAGATGGCTCTATAGGTCTAGAGGCGCGGCGTTTCTGTGGTGCCTGAACTTTAGTGATGTCCATCCCACTGCTGCATATAGGGTGCAGTGATGTGTCGAAGAGGAGTCCCGTTATAAACCTCAGTGCTCGATGGCAGAGTGTGTCCAGTTTAGCCATGTAAGAGTTGGGGCATTGGCTGTAGAAGTCAGCGTAATCAACCAATGATAGGAAAATGGATTGGACCAGTTGTTTCTTGGCATCTCTGGTGAAAAATTGGCTGATTCTAAAAACAGTCAAGCCTTTGCGAATCGTTTAGCAAGTCCTCTATGTTCAATGAAGGAGAGTCTTGGTCTATCAAACTCCCAGATACTTGAATTTTGTAAAATTCTAGTTTTTCACCTAGAACTGTGGTAATTTGAGAACTCCCACTGGACATAGGGTTAGCTATACGGATAAAAGGAGAGGACCATCGCTTTAGTTTTTTGGCATTAAGGGAGTAGCTTTTTTGGAGGAGTTGGCTTTGCAAAGGTTGAATTCTGACTATAGGTCAATAAGTGGGCAGCTTCAGGTGTTGGGCGACTCATGTAGAGAATCGATCTGCAAACAGATGGATGTTGGCTTTTTATACAGTAGTCTATGTTGTTAATGAGATTGCAAAAGTAAGGGCCCTAATATAGAACCTTGAGGTACCCCCTTTGCAGAGTTTTCAGGGGACAGGCCTCCTTCGGCTTAACTTGTTGAAGGCGCCCTGTAAGATAGTCAGTGAACCAATGCAGAGGAGGGGTCCACACCTATGGTTTGAAGGGCGGAGAGGAGCAGACTATGGTCGGTGTCGAAAGCCTTGCTTAGATCAAGGAAAACAGCACAAATAAAGTTTTTGCTCTCAAGATTCGCTGCCAGTCATTAGTAACTTTGGAGGGCTGAGATAGTGCTATGTTTAGCTCTGAATCCGGACTGCATAGGTTTAGTAGATTCCCTAGACTCAAGGTGAGTCCTCAGCAGTGCATGTACAATTTTCTCTAAGAGCTTGGACAGGACGGAAGGAGGAAATTGGCCTGTAGTTATTGAGATCGCCACGGTCACCTGATTTTGAACAGTGGTATGACATGTGCTGTCTTCCATATAGGTGGTAAGGTGCCCTGAGACAGGGATAAGTTAAAAGGTGGTGTGGTATTGCTAGTCGTGGTAGGCAATTTTTAGGAAGTAGGGTCAAGGGAATTGACCCCAGCACTTTTCTAGTATCCAACTGAGCAAAAGGTCTATACCTCTTTCAGTGTGGCAGGTTGAAGTGAGAAAGGCGGGAGCTATCGCAGTTTCAGGCAGTTGGCTGGCAGTCTGGGGCCAAGTATGTGTTTGCAGGGGAGTTGTCAAATGCCATGCCTGCAGTAGCAAAGCAGTTATTGAATGCGTCAAGTATATCCATCTTTTCGGTTATAGTCAAGTTGCCAGAGGTAATCTTGGTCGGGAGTGAATTTCCTGGGGAGTGGCCTAGCAGATCACTGATTGTGTTCCAGACCTTGATTGGGCTCTTTGTGGCAGAGTCAAGTTTGGATTTGAAGAAGGTGGCCTTAGATTCTCTGTTTTGGTACATAAATTTCGTAGTCTCCTGAACTGGTTCCAATCCTCTGCAGTGTTCAGTCTGCGTGCTTTTTTCCAGAGCTTCTCTTTCTAGAAGCAAGGACTTGATCTGAGGGGTGAACCATTTGCAGGTTTTGGTCCTAGTTCGAACTTTAATAAGGGGAGCATACTTATTAAGGGCCCTTGATAGAATGTTGTGGAAGATATTGTAAGCTGGCGTGTCGTTTTGGCCAGTAAATCTTGCCACTCAGGAGTACTTAAGCTCATTTAGGTAGGCATGTTCATTGAAGTTGCGCCTGGATCTCTTCATAGAGAACTTGCTGATGGGTGCTGGGTTGTTGGTGGATCTTACTCCCGCGATAAAACAATGGTCGCTGGCATCTGAGAAGAAGATATCAGCGTGGGAGAAGAGATGAGGTTTGCTCACCATTGGCACATCCAGAAGTGTACTTTTACTGGGGTTCTTCACGTTTGGGCATGTTGGTTCAGTAATAAGTTGCGTCAGCCCATGTTCATCACAGAAGGATGCAAGGGGGGCAGCTGTGTTAGTGAGCCAGTCAAAGTTGAGGTCTCCTAAACTAAGTTTCTGGCAGCCCCTGTCCCAACTTGTCACTTAGATATGACACAAGCTGTAGGCCAGCAGACTGTGGTCTGTAGCATCCTATTACGTAGAGTGCAGTAGTCTGTGTAATTTCCACTTTGAGAATTAGGCATTCGAATTCGCTGGCGACAGATGCCGAGGATAAGCAGGAGGCAGAAAATTTGTCTAACGTAGATAGGCATGCCAGAGGAGGAGGGGTAGCTATCAGCTCTGAACAAGGCATAGTTGGGTATGTTTACTTCTCTATCAGTGGTGCTGGGTCTAAGCCAAGTTTGAAATCACAAGTATGTCAGGAGAGGTATGATTTACCAGGTTTGTATTAAGGTTATCTTTTTAAGGAGGCTACATCGTTAATATGCAAGAAGCTTATTCCTCTTAAATTTGCTAGTTCTGCTGGCAAAGCAATAGCTTCTGGGGGGCCAGGGTTGAGTTCTACGTTGCCTGAACAAAGCAGGAGGATAAGTAGGATTTTTCTAAGAGCGCTAATTGTAAGCTTGTAATTCCTGCCTTTCTCCCGTCTAGTAGATCTGATGTTTTTAGGGACTGGCAAGTAGCCACCATAGAAGAGCTGATCTGTTGTAGCAAAAGCTAGAAATATCTGCTCCTCTCTCATCAGGCCTATTTTGGCCTGCAGCGGGAAAGAACTGGAAGGCAGGCGTCTGGGACAGCCCCTTTATACTGACTTCTCCTGATGCCGGTCACCTGACGTGGGGGCGGTCCCTTGCCAGAGACTACTAGCTATAAATGTTTCTGTGGGGTCCTGCTGCCTGCCAACGTCAGTCCTATATGTAATTGCCTACTGCAAGAGCCTCTCTCGAAGATCTACTGTTATGGTAAGTTCTTGCATAACTGTACTTTTTCCCTGGCTGCTTGGCTACGGGTAACTGCACACGCCATCACCTGTTAGAGATTGTTGCCAAGGATGACGTCCACTGCTAACATTTCTGGCTACAGCCGCCTGTTGCACAGTTCCCTCTTCACCCCAGTCTAGAACACTGGCGAGTGGCAATGTTTTCTCCTTACCAGTAAAGTCTTGTACAGTGACATATTTATTTGGTATAAGCTGACCAGGCTCTACTAGATCCCCTTTTACCAATGTCAGGGATGCCCCTGTGTCCCTTTATCCTTGAGTCTGTACACCATTCACCATGACTAGGTGCATGTGTTCCCTCATGTTCACAGGCATGCTTCTAGGGACACACAAACAACCCACTTCCTTCCTAGCACCACCTTGCATATTGCTCATTCGTTTGGGACACTCTGGCAATATGCCCAGTTATTTTACACAACCAACATTCATTTCTTTTCTCAAATCTCTTCTCTGAAACCTGGGGCTAACTGGTTTCGGTGGAGGCAGTGAGTGTTTTGGCTGCCCTGAAGGCGTGCTTTTCCCTTTCTGCACTGCCACACCCGCCCCATTCGCTCTCTGAGCAGGTCTGCTCTTGGCATAGCGGTCCAAGAGTTCAGCAGCCTCTTGCAGTGTTTTGGGATCTCTGTCCTCCAGTCAGGTGTGTAGCTCTGCTGGGCATGTCCAGAAAAACTGTTTTAACAGAATCGCATTTTCAATTTTATCTTCAGTTTGCTTCAATTCCTTCCCACCAACGTTTTAAAAACGCACGTTTTGTGGCTAGCTCCTCATATCTCGTGTTAGGGCTTCTCCTGAGCTTATGGAATTAAGTTCTGTATGATTCAGCGTTGATTCAAATTTCTTTATAGTGCAGCTTTAAGTTTGCTGTAATCATTACTGTCCTCATTGTCCATTTGACCCAATGCATCCTGAGCTTTCCCGGTAAGTAGCGGGGATAGCTGGAAGCTCCAGGACTCCCTAGGAATTTTAGCCTGAATACAAACTTTTTCAAACTAACTTGAAAAGGCATCCATGTCCTCCCCCTCTTTAAATTCGACTTTCAATTTGGAATTCAATTTGTAACCCAGTCCTGTAGTCCCAGTTAAACCCCAGCCACTTGCCTGCTCTGGTGCTCGTGGTTGGAGTCGTAGCTTCTCCAGTTAATGTTGCCTCTGGCGCTCGCGCTCCTCACGGTCCGCCGCTGCTGTTCACAGTCCCTCTTCTCTGCAGCTCGCTGTTCTGTCTTTTCTTCTCTTTGGAACTCCAGCTCCATTCTACTCAACTCACTCTGCAACCTGAGTAATTTCGGCTCCAGAATGCTAGTGACCTTCCCTTGCTGCTGTGGCCCTTCGCTGGCACTGGCCCTGCTGCCCTCATTGGTTCTGGACACTGCGCTGGTCACTAGCCCTTCAACGCTCAAGGTTCGGTCCCTTAGTCACTGACTCTGTGCTCTAGGTATCTGCTACCATCAGGGCATCCACGAGGTTCTGTTTGGTGGCTTTCACCTCGTACAGGACGCCTCTGTCCCTGCACAACTGCTTTAAGTATTCTACAGTGTGTCCGCTGTAGTTGGAAGCCATCTTCCCTAACTACGGCTACGCTAACTTGCACTTTAGAGCAAAAAATAAAACGGGTAGGAACTTGACTGTAAGCAAAGTGATATAGTTCTGTTTCCTTTTAAAAACAATAACTGCTTTCTTGGCAAGTGAGCTGTACAGTATCAAGCTGACACTGAACAATAAAAGCTTATAATGTATGGTAAGTGCCTATTAACCACCATAATCAGCAGTCACACAGCTTTGTTATGCACTGTTTAGAATTTTAAAATGTGTTAACCACTCTTCGGAACTTCTAAACAGTTGCATAACAAAGTAGGATGCACCAGAGTTCCAGAACTCTCACACATAGAATGCAGTCAGTGTTTTTTTTACCATACACACTATAAAAGATGATGGCTGGGGATGGTGACAACCACTACAAATCTCCTCTCGTGGTTGCTAGGGCTGCAGTAAACCTCTCCAGCTGCGCCGCGAGTTCATATTGCCAACAACCACTCAATGATAGGTGTCACCGATCCCAACCAATATCAATAAAAGTATCCGCACCGCCAATCTCTAACCAAGAGTAAGGCCCCTGATGCCAACCTCAAACGTATTGTGAACAGGAACAAAACAAGACAACCCCTGCCAACCAAAGATGATTCGGACCCACAATGGACAGGAGGGTTGCCCAGTTCTGTTACTTAACCAAACTGTCAACTCTTATTATCCAGCTTACTCTTAACAGGGGTGAGGCATTCCTGCACACTCTGTGTGCACAGAATATTGCGTTTATTACATCAACAGGACCAAGGACATCCATAAAGATCAACTTTGTTTCCTTTGCCCCCAAGACTATGGGGTTGGCAGTCTCTAAGCAGTGCTTGTCCAAATGGTTGGCCAACTGTATCCATTTCTGTTACTGGAAGTATGGCAAACCTCTTCTAGGAGAGATCAAAGGTCATTCCACCAGAGGTGTGGCTGCCTTTGCTGCCTTTTTCAGGAATGTATCTGCAGTGAAGATTTGTGCTGCGGCCATTTGGAGTTCAGTCAATACCTTCACTAAACATTAGCCTGGACATTGCCTCAAGGCGTAGGGAGGGTTTTGGCCTAGCTGTCCTGTAGAGCCTTGTCATAGACGTGCTCTTGTCTTTCTACAGACCTTCCTTCCTCCCCTGCTTCAGTTTTGTCCTGATCAGTTGATTGCTTGGAATTCCTTCCTACATGTTATGACCTACTGCAGGAAGTTCTTGCGTAACTGTACATTTGTTGTCAACTGATTACTTTCTGTGTAGCTGTTGGGCATGTGTTTGCTTTTGTTTTCACTGTTCACACCAGCTCCTATAAGCCTGGGGGGTCTCCATTTTATGGTTGTTGAAATATCATTGTCCTTGAGCTGCATTAGCATAAGAACATGCCACAGCACTAATTTACACCATGCATCTCTCTGCTGAAAGTTCTCATAACCTGATAAATTGATCGCAACACTATATGAAGGCAGTTTTAAAGGAGAGAACCCTGTATTACATCTAAGACGAGCATTTCATTTTCATTTCGATTTTTTATACTGGAAAGGCATGTGAGCAAAACTACCTGTTTTCACAAGTGTCCAGTTAGAGCAGAACAGACCACTAAGCAGGGATGGGAGTAATACAAACTTATTCAGGGAGTTACAAAATTGAGAATATCAACGTGGGTTTTAATTGAAGGTAAATGTGGTATTTCGCACTGTGCTGCAACTTGTTTTGTTGAATTCTAAGCAAGCAGACAGAAATGTAAGGGTGACTCATTATGTTCTCATATGCTAATGCAACTCTGACACGATGAAATTTCAACCATAAAATGGAAACCCCCAGGTTAGTTAATTACAGGGGCTGGTGTAAACCATGAAAGCAAACTAAGGCAAATGTGTGCATCCCTGACAGCTACAGAGTTGTCTAACAAGGAAACCTTTACAGGATATAAGGGTGTACTATAAGTGTCACAGCACCAGATTCTGCACTGTGGATGGGACAGTAATTTGAGTAATGTTCCCTAGGGGTGTCCTGTTTTGTGGAGGGACATTTCTGGGAGCTGCATTTTAACTACTTGCCAACTATACCAGTGACCCTTCTTGCCAGGCTGGTACCAGGAGACCTTGCATGACACAGCAAAAGGGACAGATTTCTTGCTGCATTTGGGGGGGGGGTTTCTACAATTCTTGGGGCTTTTAAATTTTGTCATCCTACCAGACTGTGCTTATGATAGTTGGACTAGAATTCCATGCACTTCCATGTAGTGCTTGAGCACGTAGTGTAAGGAATGAACTTGCAGAGCATACCTTGGTGCCAAACACGGGGGAGGACATGGAGACTGATTCCCTCTTGTATCCGAGGGGGGAGATGGAATGCCCGAGAAATAAAATGGCAGTGCAGGCTTTGCTTGCACTCCTTGAATCTTAGCCTAGCCCTCCTGAATTGGATACTAGCTGTCTGGTATGGCTGCCTAAAGCAATGTCTAAATTCTTGTAGCTTAGGTGGATGTTTTACTGCCTAGAGCACAAGCCAACCTTCCTGACTTCTCACAATGTTACAGCTACCTGATGGGTTTGCCCAGTGCAGTGTCCTGGCTTAGCTGGACATTACAGATCGGTCTGTCTCCATGTGGGATAAACCTTGCAGAAAGTCCTTGTTCAACAGATTTGAGATGTTGCAAAGCATGGAGTTGTGGCCTTGGCGCTAGTTTGTAAATATCTGAAGCAGCTGATCTGCTGGTGGACAGTCATGATGTAGAGGGGAATTGCCTGGAGTATTTTTCTGAAGTGGGTAATTGTTTAGATTCTCAGAAATCACTAGAAAAACTAGTAAACTTAATTATTCAATTGAATAGTAAAATTTTCCTTTATGCTACACCATAGCATGATGGGAAGATGTTTTGTGGTAGAACATTTACTATGGCCTGTGGTGGTGGTGGTGGTAGTATGCAAGTCTGTATGATCCTGATGATGAAAATTTAAGTTAATTTGTAATTCTACGGTCTTGTATGGATTTCCAGGACCAACCCCTTTTTGTCAGTTTTGCAGAAAGTCAGTGCGGTCTGAATCTGCCATCTCCATTGCCACCAAGGGAGCTTTGTAAAGACATAATTCGGCTTATAATTTTCAATATCTGCCACTTGGTCATCTGCTTGTGCTGCTTATCTACATGTGACCTCACAATCCTCTGTTTGCAACTTGTAATTTCTGCAGTAACAGTTGAGGTACCACCTGTAGGCAAACAGAGGCTGGCTAAGACAAAGAGTAACTGATTTTCCTAAAAATATTTAGTACACTGAAAGGAAGATAAGTGTATTAGAAAAGCAGTATAGCGGAGAGATCTGAGCACAAAGCTTTGAATCTGGAGATCCAGCTGATCTGGGGTTGATTTGGCACACATGCCACTTCTAGGGTTGTGGATATGGTGCTTTGCCCACACTCTGGCAGGCTTCCTTTCCCTTTAATTCTAGTTGGAACATCTTGAAGCTAAGCTCCCACCTACCTGGGTGGTATACACCTTGACACCGCCCTATGTCGGATCTTTTCACTAGAAGTCGGGTCGTCTCTTTTCTGCAGCTCAGCAGGGCTATGCTAATGATTAAGTGCCCTCCTGCATAATATTTTGTGGGGCCCTTCCTCCCCACCAGCAAGTCGAAACTCCATTAGCACGTATAAGATATTTATAAGTGTAGGTTCTTCTGCAGCAGTCCTGCTGAGCATCAGCAGTTTGTCCATGATTTCCCCCTTGCCAGTACCATGATCAATGAACTGAACAGTGTAACTTGTCCTTGCTCCTCTTGGGGACACCAGCATCAAGATCAGTTTGTTTTGAGTAATGGGGCCTCATTGCTTCTTCGTTCTGCACCCCTCATCCCGTGAAGCAGGAGTTGGAATCTGCAGCACAGACACCATTGCAGATGGATAAGCAGTGTACAAAGAGTTGCAAGTTTGACTATACGTTTTTAATGCTGATCTCTGAGGCATTGGGTTGGGGGGGCCCTTGATGGTGTGGGCCCTACTGCAATTGCAGCTCTTGCACCCCCCTCCTTCGGTCACGGCCCTGCTGCTCAGTGTGCAGTGTAGGTTCCTGTAAATCCTAAGTGTGCCATCAGTGTTTTATCCTCCATCTTTCTTTGGTTCTGCTTAGTCAGTGGATCGAGAAGAAGCCTGGTCCGGTCCCAGTTGCAAACGTTGCGTCCAATACAACCAAAAAAATGTCAGGACTGACCCACAATCATAGTGCATTTACTGCCTCTGGGCAGAGCAGTGCTCTGGCCTGTGGCCTTTGCAAACTCTCTTGCCCTCTTTCAGATTTTATCGCCACCTCCTCAGCTGGATAAATGGGACCCCGGTTCACTAAAGGATGCCTGTGGGAGGTGTCTGCAGTGTCGCACTCAGCAGCCCAGCTTGCAGCCATGGAAGAGGCAGCGGCCCAACCTGTGGTGAGTGCTTTGGTGGTGGTGGTGCTGCTCCCACTTGGGTGCCAGCATTGGGTTGTCCTTCACAGGAACCTTTAGGGAAATGTATAAAACCCTTAATACACTCAGAGGGCCCTTCCTGTGGTGAACAGAAGTCCATAATTGCCCTGGTCTTGGGACTGAGCATACTCTTCCCACACTCCTGCGATTCCCTCCACTGCTCAACAGCTGTCAACTACATGGCTTCAGCAGAGCCTCTGGTCAAGGAACAGGCCACTAGCTCCATGGTGACCCAGTCAGGCTTGTTGGCTGTAACACAGGCTGACCAGCCCTATCTTTCTTGACCTGTTATCTCCAGGACTAGAGTTCTTTTGACCCTCTCCCAGGAGGGTCGGTAGCAGTCTGTGGACCAGGCTGTCTCCTCCCAGGAGTTGCCTCCTTCTGGGGTTCTGCAGCAGGGGCCACTGCATGTTCTCTACATGGCCCCTTTGCCTGTTTGTCCTTGCTGTAGATTATCCAGTCAGTTGAGGGAATCCTCTCATTCCTGCTCTCGACCCTGTACCTGGAAGCGCCGCAGGTGCTCCTCTTGTTTCTCTGAGAAACTCCGCAGACTGTATTGGAACTGAGGAGCTGATGGCAGTCCTGCCATGCCTAGTGTCTCCAGTGCCAGCCTCTCCAGTTCAGGTGGACCACCACCCGGCAACAATTACAGGGAGCGCCTGAGGGCCTGTGCATATGGCAGCTGGCCTTCGGGCTGTGGTAAGTACTCACACACACAAATCCAGGGTAGTTTATGGTGAAAAGTGGAATGGGGGCAGTCATTGAGGAGTCTTTGGACTCCAGTCCTTCATGCAGTCGTGAAGGACCCCAGGCATTGACCATGAATCTACTAGAGCTGACCAAACATGGGCTTGGTGTCCTTTGGGGCTTTGTACAGGTTGATCTCTGAATCTGTGGAGATCCCCTTGGAACTGGTCCAGAAGCAGGCCAAGTACCCCCTCACGGAAAGCTTGGATTGGGATGATTCCTGGGGGTCGCCTTCCCAGTAGCAGAGGGTATCATGAGACTTGTGCTGGAGCTATGGCAGCATCAGTCCTTCTCTGCAGTGCCCTAACGTGTGTGGTCCATAAATATGTGGTCACGACTGGTTCCTTGTCTGGTTTCTCATACCACCCCTCAGCCAAGGGGTTGGTGGCCAACTTGGTTTTCCAAAAGACCGGCAGTGTTGGATGTGGACAAAGAGTTCCAAGAAACTGGATCATGCAGCCAAGGGGCTGTACAGTGTCCTTTCTTGGGTCTGTCAGGTGAGTTGCACCTTGGTGGCCTGCTTGTCACACCCTGATTGCCGTCCTTGACCATGTCTTCCTCTGCCTTTCTTGCAGTTTGTGGTTAAGGCTGACGAGGGTAGAGTGCTGGCCAAAGACCAGCTTCAGATGGCTTTGGACATGTGACTCCGTGGCAGCCGTCAAAATGCATTGCAGGGCCTAGCTGCAGATTCCTCCTTTATGGTGGACACATGGCTCAAATTGGTCATCTCCTTCAAACTGGTCTACCATGAAAATGGGTCTCTGGCCCATGGACTTGCCAGTATAAATGAAACAAAATAAAAACACTGGCCAATGGCCCCTTGTTGAGCACTGAACTCTTTGGCTTGGCTGCAGATTTCCACCTTTACAGTGGACACACAGCACAAATTGGCCGATGTCCCCTTGTTGGGCACCAAGTTCTTTGGCCTGGGGCGGACAGGCATCTTGCTAGGATCAAGGTCCAATTCCACCCTCTCTGTGTTCTCAAAGACCCTGCAGGAAAGTGGCTGAAGAAGCCCTTTCCATCATAGCAGCCTCTGCTGGGACAATTTCTTATCTGGCAGCCTAAATTAACCAGCCAGGGCTCCAAGAAGCCAGGGGGTCAAGGTAGTGGGGCCCCTTCAGCAGCTGGTGCTCCTCTCAGGGATGCTCAGTGACTGGTCAGGGAGGTGTCTACCTCCTGCCTGTCCAGTTCCTGCCTCGGCTCCCTGTGGGGAGGGTCTGCCTAAACATTTGTGGCACACCTGATCTGCCATCAGCTTTGACAGATGGGTGATGGAAGTGGTTGGCAGCAGATTGCCTCAACTTCAAGGCTCTCCTGCTGCACTGACCCCATGCTCCACAGATGTCTGTCACAGGACATGCTGTCCGACCTCAGGGAGACATCACTCAGCTCTTGGAGAAAGGCTCTTTAGCCTGTATCTCTTTTTATTTAGTTGTTTAACCAGGTATAGCACACTAAGCTGAAAGCTCTTTTACAGGAGCGACCTGGGAGCACAAGGGGGTTAAGTGACTACTCAGGGTCACACAGTATGCAAGTGGAAGTTGTGGGATTCAAACCCAGGTCTGGTCTGCTGGATGTCACCAGATTTGCAGCTCAGAACCTTAGACCACTGCACTATACTGTATCTGAGATGCCACAACTGGCCAGGGCTTCATGTCTAGGTACTTCATGGTCCCCAAATGGATGGGATATTTGGGGGGGACACTAGCACACCATACAGGATCATCGTGATCTCCATTCCTAAGAAAGTGCAAGTTGTCACTCTTATCCAAATCATTCCATCCTTGGAGCAGGGCATGTGGTTCTGCTCTCTTGACCTCCAGGACAACTCCACATTCCAGTCTGTTCACCCCACTGGTGCCTCCAGTTCCACACGCAGAAGATTCTTCTAAGAGTTCACATGTCTTCCGGCCTCTCCTCCTCAGCTGCCAGGGTCTTCACCAAGTGCATTGTAGTGGTGGCAGCATTCCTGTGGTGCCAGGGAGTCTGGGTCTACAGGAACATCCGCCTGATAACCAGGCCGTCCAAGGAGATAGTAGTGGTCCAGAGACTTGGGCCGTCTGGTAAACCTAGCCAAATCCGAACTCGACCCCTCACAGGTGATTCACTATCAAGGTAGAGTTAGACTTCTGCCAGGCCAGACTCTCTGCAGACTGGGCATCAGATCTGTCCTCTTGGGTGTCATGCCCTGATCAGGACTTATGCAGCCAGTGGGGTACATGGCATCATCCTGCATCAGGTTGGTGTGGTGGGCCTGCTGGCAGATGCACCACTTGCAGTGGGAGCTGGCCTGCCAGTGGTCTCTGCACCTAGGTCACCTGGACCAGCCATTCATGACTCTGCCAATGTAGGATGCAATCCAGTGGTGGCTCATCCCAGAACATCTGGACGGAGTCGGTCTCGGATGGGGAGCACACATGGGTGACAACAGGCCCACGGGCTCTGTCCCCAGCGAGTCATATTAGCCAATCACCATGCTGGAGCTCCATGCAGTGGCCTTACTCTGACAGAATTCTTTTGTCCAGGGTTGGGTTGTGCAGGTCCAGACTGACCATCTACTACCTGCCTGAAGAAGCAGTGCAAAACACTCCATTATTTTGTCATGAAGTCGTCTGCAACTGGACCCTCCTGTGCAGCGTGGATGCTGATCTCCTGTTGATTTCATGCAGCAGGCGTCTCCAGACAGCTATTGGATGCCCTCAGGTGGGTGGGCAAGAGGTTTTAAGAGTGGAACCTGCATCGGGAAGGTGGTGAACCACCAGTTTGCCTCAGCTTGGTGTTTTTCCCAGGAGGCAATGTAGTGGCCCCCCAACACAGCATGGGACACTGATGGGGAATGCCTTAGAGGCCCTGGGCCCCAGGCCTTCTTTATGCCTTCCAATCCTTTCCCCTGATCCAGTGTTGGGTCAAGGTGTGGAGGGACAAGGCACAGATCTTGGTAGCCTCAGACTAGGTACCAAAACTGGCATGGCCAGATCTCCTCCACCTCAGCAGCAGGCCTCTATTGCGATTGCCCCATGTCAGGACCTGCTCTCCTGCCACAATGGGGAAGGTGCTACATCCAGACCTTCAGTTCTTGACTGGCTAGAGTTCCAGGCTTTGTGCACTACAGAGGTTCAATGTTGTGGTGGCCTCCTGGAAAGAGTAGACCTGCCAGTGCTATGCCTTCAAATGGGAAGTTTTCCATTTGGTGCTGGGACTAGGAGCTAGACCCCTGGCCTGCCCTTTAGCTAGCATTCTGGACTGCCTATGGTCCCTCTCGCAGTTGGGACTGAGGCTGACAAAGTGCACCTAACAGCCATCTCAGCATACTGGGCACAGGCTGG
The DNA here is from genome assembly GCA_016271365.2 of Neoceratodus forsteri. Classification (NCBI taxonomy): domain Eukaryota; kingdom Metazoa; phylum Chordata; order Ceratodontiformes; family Ceratodontidae; genus Neoceratodus; species Neoceratodus forsteri. The sequence continues at coordinate 431,272,589 of CM028138.1, forward strand.
TATGCCGATGGAGATGCAGGAGAAGGTGGTTGGGCATATCTTTAAGGCCCTTGACCACCTGTCTCCTCTGTGTGAACCACCACCACCTTGGAACTTGTTGCTGGTACTGGCAGTGCTCATGGACAAGACATTCGAACCAGTGAACAGTGTGACGGTTACACCTGTTGTGGAAGACCTCCATCTTGGTGGCCATCACCACTGCCAGAAGGATCAGTGAGCTCTAGGTGCCCTTAGTCTCCTTGCCTGGTGCTCCACAAGGACAAGGTTTGGTTGCCCCCACACTCCAAGTTCCTCCCAGAGTTTGTAGGAGTTTCACCTTAACCAGATCACCCCTCCAGTGTACTTCACCACTCAAACCTCAGAGGCAAAGCACAAGTTTCATACTCTGGACATGAGGTGAGTGTTTGCTTACTGTAAGGAGCTCATTGCTGGAATTCTGGGAGAGGTTCGGCAGCTAAGCAGACTGGCAGGTGGATTGTCTCCTGCATTGACCTCTGCTATAGGTTGCCTGGTAGGAAGCCACCCACCCATAGGGCTAAGGGCTCATTCCACCACACATACCACTGCCTTGGTGGCTGCTTCCAGGGATGTCTATCTGGGAAGTCTGCAGGGCTGTTACCTCCCACTGCCACGGCAACCTTGAGTCATGCCAGGATGCTGGTTTTGGGACCTCTGTTCTCCAGTCCTTTTTGGCCAGGTGGGGTGCTTTGCCCCTCTTCCCAGAGAACTGGTGGGAGTCTGCCTAAATGTGGATCATGCACCATATCCACACCCCTGGAAATGAGTTGATCACTTGTAACCATAGATCTTACTCCGTGGGGGAGCTTTTGCAGCAGTTGGTCCTAATGGTGTTATGCCACCAGACACTAGGACTCCACAGAAAACTTCTAGCTAGCAGTCCAGGCAGGGGACCACCCCTGACGTCTGCTCCGCACAGACATAAACCTTTGGTATAAAGGGGGTGGTCCCCCAGCACCACCCCAGTTCTTCTCCTGCCATCTACTTGCTGGTATCAGCTCCACAGATGCCTCTATTGCAGTAGACTGCCACTTTGTGCTTCGCAGTTGCCATTAGTTTTCTCTCCTGATTTCAGTATTGGTGCATGTCTTCATCCTCACAGTGGCAAAAGTCTTAAATGCACGTGTGGCAAGCAGATCCCAGCAAGACTGCCACTCAGCCTGCCTGATCTGCTTGGGCCTGAACCACAAGCCAGATGACTGCCCACATTGCCAAAAGTTTAACAAAATGTGCATCCACCACCTCAGGACTCAAGACCTGCGTATTGGAGCAGCAGGTGGTTGCCATGCAGAGGTCCATTCGGGACATAGTTCTTCATTTTCAGCCAGGGTTTCCTCCCCATAGAAGAGCTCGGGCGGGAAACACCACCATAGAGAGCTAGGTCAGAATACCGCCTTGGGTCCCCTCTCAAGACCTCTGCTTCTTCACCTCCAGCAGGTTGTCTGAATTGGTTACCCCCGGTTCCATGGCTGTTACCGGGGTTGCTTCCAAGAAGATCTCCACCCCTTCTCACTCACAGGGCAAGGAGGCTTCCAGCCATGGGCATTTGTCTGCTCCTGTATCCCTGACTTGGGCCCCACAAGCAGTCACTTGGGTCAACGCCAGAGGGATAGGTGTCCTCTTAGAGCAGTAAAGTTGATCTCCCACCCAAAAATCTTCATGGTCTGACCGTCGTAAGGGGTCAGGCGACTCCTCTACACACCAGGAGGCCGTCTAGCATCGGATGCCTCCTGTGCCTGATGACAGGATGACATCTGCCTCAGGGTCAATAGACAACAGGACCCTCCAGTTCAGTGTCAGAGACTGACCAGGCACCCCCCACCGAAGCAGCAGTCTGCTCTGAAAGAGCGGCCGTCTGATCAGGTGTCAAACAAGCCTACAGATCAGACGCCTGGGCCCATAGTCTGCAAACTCCTCCACCTCCCCAAGGAGCTGGACATCAGACCCAAGACAAGGCCCCTTTGGCTCCGCCCAAAGACAAACCTGTAGAGGGCCGTGCGACTGCACCCAAAGCACTGCTGGGGCTGCTGCCAGGACCCTTTAATGTCCCTACCCTACCACTACCACCTGTCATCCTGCTGGCGAAAGTAGAAACATAGATTCTAGGGACATGGATATGTTGTTCATCCACACTCATTGGCAGGTATCCTTGCCGCTTTAAATCTTGCCGGAAGGTCTTCAAGCTTGCTCCTCCCACCCACCCGGGTGGTATAACTCTCGGCTCCGCCCCATGACGCCAGATCTTCCTTACCGCTTGGAAGCTCAGGTTCCCTCCTTAACGCTCTGCGTTTGAGACTGGTTCCTATTTCTCCGTTTGCGGATTTAAAAATAAATTTTGCAAAAGACTTCAGTCTTCTATCCCTCGCGGCTGCGATGGACAAATCGACTCCCGGATTTCGGAGATGCCCATGCGGGCAGAAGATGTCTCGGACGGATCCACACTCCACGTGTGTCTACTGCTTAGGCCTTGAGCACGACCCGCAGGCTTGCGACCTGTGCTCATCTTTCTCGGCCTGCGTCCTCGAAGACCGTGCTGCCCGATTGCAACTGGGCCGTCCCGAGAAGCGTTCCCTCGGTGAAGTCCAAGGAGGCCCAGTTAGCGGTGTCAGCGGCGGTAATTTCAATGGATCAGCTCAAGCGGATGGTAAGCCCTCGAAGAAGGCGGTAGCAGACGTATCTTTCTCGGCAGCGGCATTTATCCGCTCTCTCTGGGTTCTTCCTGCGGCTTCTTTAAGGAGCTTTGTCTGTCCCTCTCCACTAAAGGAGAAGGCCTCGTCTGCTGGACCTTATTCTCTGTCAAAAAGAGGACAGGTAGAATCCCTCCGTCGGCGCTCTTGGGGCGGAAGGTCCCTCTCCCGGGCCGTCGGCACGTCGGCGGTCGACCGCTCGGCTTCGGCCACTGGCCTCACGGTGTCTCCGTCAGGTCAGTTGACCGAGACTCCCACCGATGAAGTCGAGATTTTTCTCGACCCATTGGACGAGCTGTCGCCTTTAGCAGCCGAGATTCCCCTCTCCCGGTTCCCCGGGAGGAGTTGAGGATCCCGTGGGCTGCGCCTGTGCCTCGGTTCGGGCCCTCGGATGGACCATCCGAGCGAAGGAGTGCGGTTCCGGCGACACCTCCCGCACCGACCTCGGAAATTCCGGGACTCTCGGTCTCCGGACCTCTTAGCGGTCCAGCCCGATCCCACCGTCGCTGAAAGCGGTCTCGGTCTCGGCACGCGATGATGGCCAGCGTCGCCTTCGTCCTCGTCCTCCTCCTCGGATGAGGAGGCTTCGGCGTAAATTCGTCGGTGATGCGAGACCTATGTTGCTAACAACTCCTCCTGGCGAGGAATAAGCCGGCCCGTCGCCTTCCCGGCCATTAAGTAGCTGTCACCGGGCGGCCGACACAACCCTCGACTTATCGAGGCCTATACCCAGGCGGTTGTTCGGCCAAAACCAGCTGCTCCACGATTTCGGTGGAACCTCCGCCTCCACAGCCACCAGGTGGGGCTCCGACCAAGGATTCTCGGTCACTAGGGTCTACCCATCGGCTGTCCAGTTACCCTCACTCCCGACCGACCTCGGCAGGTGAAGGGTGGCTCAGGCCAGAGCAGCTCTTCGAGGACTCTTCCGAGTCGAGCGATTCCTCCTTTTTCTCCAGCGACTGGACTTGGAGTCTTCAGGAGGTCAGTCAATGGACGATAGCCCGTCGTCCTTCCTAGGACTGCTTCGGCTCATCTCGAGTCTACCGGGATGGAGCTCGAACCGTTCCAAGCAGGCCAGGTATCCCCTCACGGAGATTCTGGACGAGGGATTCTCGACGGAGGCCTTTCCGGTGGCGAGGCCATAGTGGGTCCGGCACTGGAGCTTTGGCAGCGCCCTGCTTCCTGCCCTCGCCTTGGCCAGGATGGCCAGGAAGTATCACGGTCCACCGGTTCCTTGTCCGGTTTTGAACACCCCTCTGCTGAGGGGTTGGTTACCGACAGCGTTTTCCGGCAGCGCCGGCAACGCCAGGGATGTGGACAAACCTCCTGACAAGGGGTCAAGAAATTGGACTATGTCGGGCGAAAAGTCTACGCTGCGTCCTCTCTCGGCCTTCGTCAGGCCAGTTCGGCCGTCCTCATGGCACATTTTCTCATGCCCTGTTGGGCTCCTGGATGAGGTCATCCCTCATCTTCCGCCCGATCTGCAGACTACGGTTAAGCAGGTGCGGGACCAGGGCAGGAGCAGTGGCCAAACAGCAGCTCCAGACTGCTTTGGATATAGGGGACTCATGTGCCAGATCGGTGGCGGCCGCGTGGCTATCGTCGGCGGGCTTGGCTGAGGATATCCACCTTTACTCGGATACCCAGCACAAGTTGGCGGATGTTCCCTTTTGGGGACTGACCTCTTGACCCTGGGGTGGAAGGTCACCTGCAGAGGATCGAGAAGTCCAATGCCACCTTGGACTCGGTCTCTTCCGCTCAGAAGGACAAGGCCGCAAACCACAGCCTAAGCCCTTCGTCCTTCTGGCCCTTGGCGCACCGGCTTAGCGTCAGGGCCAGCAGGCTCGGCCTTGGCATCCCAAACCCAAGCCGCCGGCTTCCTCTAACAGGAGGCAGGGAGGAGAGGTCCCTCGGCCGGTCCCTCCTCCAAGCCTGCCCAGTGACGGGCTGAGGGGTGTCGCCCCCATTCCCGTCACCATACCCCTGGGTCCCCCCGTGGGGGGACGGCTCCGGCACTTCCGTTCCGCCTGGTCCGCTGTTACCACGGACAGGTGGGTCTTGGAGGAGTGGTGGGAAGAGGCCTGCCTCTGGAATTCGAGCAGGCACCACCCTTCGAGCCGTCGCCCCTCGGAAGCCGGGATCCCCAGCCTCACTGGCGGCTCGTCGAGGCGACACCGCTCTCCTCCTCCAGAAGGAGGTGGTAAGAGGTGGTGGACCCTCCTTCAGACCCAGGGTTGTGTCCAGGTACTTCCTGGTTCGAAGCAGACGGGGGCTGGCGCCCCATTCTCACCTCACGACCTAAACAAGTTCTAAGGTCTCGAACCTTCAGGATGGTCACTCTGGCTCAGATAATACCATCCTTGGAGCAGCAGCGTGTGGTTCTGCTCTCTGGACTTGCAGGGACGCGTTTTTCACGTCCCTATCCGTCCGTCTCACCAGAGATTCCTTCGCTTCGGCGGAAGGATCCCTCTTGATTCCAAGCCATGCCCTTGGCTTGTCTCCAGCTCCCAGGGTCTTCACCAAATGCATGGCAGTGGTGACAGCATTCCCTCGTGCGCCGAGGTCGGGTGTACCCTTACCTGGACGACTGGCTGATAGCAGCTCCCTCCAGGAAGGAGGCGGGTGGTCAGAGATCTGGCCCTCAGGTCTGCTCTCAACTGGGCCTCCTTATCCAAGAGGCCAAGTCGGAACTCGAGCGAGCAGGTGATTCTATTCATCAGGCGCAGCTCGACTCTCTTCGAGCCAGGCGGCTCCGGCGGACAGGCCGAGGTTCTTTCCTCCTTGCCCGATCATTTCTGGTTGGGCAATTGCCCCTGCCGGGACTTCCTCCGCCTCCTGGGTCTCATGGCGGCCTGCACCAGCGTGGTCCGTTGGGCCCGCTGGAACATGCGTCCCCTTCAGTGGGGACTGGCCAGCCAGTGGTCTGGCGCTCGATCCCTTGGACCAGCTTGTGTCAGTGACACAGGGATGTGGGCGCTCTCAGTGGTGGACCGTTCCAGATCATTTGCAGGAGGGCATCCCGTTAATCCGCCCGAGCGACGGTCTCTCTGTCGACCGATGCCTCTCTGATGGGTTGGGGTGCCCATCTGAGAACACGGGCTCATGGCCTCTGGTCCCAGCAGAGTCCGATGCCACATCAACCTGCTGGAGCTCGGCGGTCCGCCTAGCTCTCACCGCCTTTGCTCCGTTCCTCCGGGGTCAAGTGGTCCGAGTCCAGGCGGACAATACCACGACCATGTACTATCTAAACCGCCAGGCGGGGCCGCTCCATGCTTCTATGCAAGGAAGCTCTCCGCATTTGGTCACTTCGTGCAGCCTGGGCGGATCTCCTGGCCATTCACGTGGCAGGAGCCTCCAACACCCTGGCCGATGCCTGGGCGGATGGGGCTGCATCCACGAGTGGTCTCTCCTGCGGAGGTAGTACAGCATCTGTTCTCCCTTTGGGGCACACCTCAGGTGGACCTGTTTGCCTCCAGGGAGAGCGCAGGCTGAGTCTGTTCCATGCCGCCCCCTCAGCAGGGCTGCTGCAGGGGATGCCTTCTCGAGGCAATGGACCCGGGCCTCTTTCGCCTTTCCCCATTTCCCTTGATCCACAAGGTGCTTCTCAAGGCGAGGAGGGACAAGGCAGGTGATTCTGATAGCCCCAGACTGGCCTCGCCAGTTCTGGTACCAGATCTCCTCAGTCTCAGCTCCAGGACTCCGCGGCAGCTTCCAGCTCGCCCGGACCTGCTCTCAGTCAATCAGGGAAGGTGTTCCATCGGACCTTCAATCCCTGCACCTGGCGGCCTGGTTCCTGTGGCTAGAGTTCCAGGCCTTGGGTCTTTCGACGAGGTCCTCAATGTAGTTGAGGCGTCCCGTGAGAGTCGACCAGAAAATGCTATGCCTTCAAATGGAAAAGGTTTTCCATTTGGTGTCAGAACAGGGCTTGGATCCTTCCTCCTGTTCCTTGGCAAGCATCTTGGACTATTTATGGTCCCTTTCTAGTCAAGGGCTTAGGTCGGCGACTCTAAGGGTGCACCTGGCAGCCATCTCTGCTTACGGCGCGGGCCGGGAAGCAGTCGTGGCGCAGGAGAAAGGTGGTCTGGCGCTGTTTCAAGGCCTTGATCACATTTCCCCTCAGTCAGAACCCCACCTCCGTGGGATCTACTGCTGGTACTGGCAAAGCTCATGGGCAAGCCATTCGAACCTATGCACAGGTGTGCTCTCTCACCTGTCGTGGAAGACCGCCTTCTTGGTGGCTATCACGTCAGCCAGAAGGATGGGAGAGCTCCAGGCGCTTTCCTCGAGTCTCCTTACCTGGTCTTCCACAGGGACAAGGTTGTCCTCGCCCCACCGAAATTCCTTCCGAAGGTGGTGTCGGAGTTTCACCTTAACCAGGTGTTGACTCTGCGGTGTTCTACCCCAATCACACCTCGGAGGCGAATGGGCTCCATACTCTGGACCCTAGAGGCTCGCTTATTATAAGGAGGCGCCGCAGCTGGGAGTCGGGAGAGGTTAGCCAGCTGTTTGTCACCTACGCTGAAGCCGCATCTGGCAGACCTGCAGCCAAGCGGACGATAAGCAGGTGGGTAACCTCCTGCATAGATCTCTGCTATAAGTTGGCGGGCATGGAGCCTCCCAGAGGATAAGAGCTCATTCTACCGCCATACTGCTGTGATGGCTGCTTCAGGGATGTCCTATCCAGGAAATCTGCAGGGCTGCTACCTGGAAGTCAGCAAACACCTTCATTACCCACTACACATCGACCTTGAGTCACGCGGGATGCTGGTTTTGGGGCCTCGGTTCTCCAGTCTCTCTTTCCCAAGTAAGTATTGGGGTGTCGTCTTGCCTCCCTCCTCCCGGAGAACTGCTAGGAGTCTGCCAATGAGTGTGGATGAACAACATATCCATGTCCCTAAATACAGGTTACTCACCTGTAACAGGAGTTCTAGGAATGGTATATGTTGTTCATCCTGACTCTACATTTCTCAGCTTGAGCACAACCTGAGCTTCAAGCGGCAGATCTGGCGTCAGGGGCGGAGCCGGAGTTATACCACCGGGTGGGTGGGAGGAGCAAGCTTGAAGACCTTCCGGCAAGATTTAAGCGGCAAGGATACCTGCCAATGAGTGTGGATGAACAACATATACCATTCCTAGAACTCCTGTTACAGGTGAGTAACCTGTATATCTTGCTTGAGAGGCTCTTGCAGTGGTAATTACATATAGGACTGGCTAGCCCAGGCAGGACCCACAGAAAAATTTCTAGTTAAGCGGTCCTCATGCCCGCCTTCCAGTTTTCTTTCCTGCCGTTGGCTCATTGCTAGCACCTCATGGAGTTCCTTGCTCGTCGGGCTCCTTCGTCTCTTCTTTTAGAGTATTTTGCTTTTTTCTTCAAGTCAGTTGTTAGTCAGTGTATGTCATCCCCTACACCCTCTGAGCACAAAAACAAGTGTAACTTGTGCAGCGCACAAGGACTGCCATTTCCTGTGCCTTTTTGGCCTAAGCCCAGACCATCCAGTAGAGAAGTGCCAGCACTGCCCAAGTTTCAATGCTGCCACCCAGAGAAGGCAGCTGCAGTCCCTGGAAGCCCATATTCTCAAAGATGAGCTCCATGGAGAAAGAACTCAAAGCTTGGCAGGCGTCTACTTCCCCTGAAGGCCATTGCAAGAAAAAGGACAAAGAAAAGCACCAGGACACGGGCTTCTCTCCCACTGCAACTTCCTCAGGAGTCGCCGTGTTACAGGTAACGTCCTCGACAGCCGCCTTAGAGGCTTCTAAGGCAGCGTCAGCCTGCCAGTCTGGCTCGCGCTCGGCCTATCTGGCGCCTCCGGGCTTTTGGAGGCCTCCGCTCCGGTAAAGCAGTGGCTTCATGGCCTACTGGTGCGGACAGCTCCGATAAGCCAGACGTCTGCTCCTCCATCCCGACAGGTCAGTAAGTCGCCCGACTCTTCGGGGCGGCGCATGGCCCCTCTTCCGCCAGACCAGGCTGCCCCTCCTTCGCGGCCTGCCTCCAGCAAAGGGTCCGTTAAGTCGGACACCGGCCCCTCCAACACCCGCCCGGATCCCACTGATGAGCTGCATGTCTGTTCGTCCATCCACACAGCAGAAGAGCAGACGCTGGACCCTCCCACGTCCGTCGTTCCCAGCTCCCCGTAGCCTTCGCTGCCCTCCGAGGATCCTGAGTCTCCTAAGCCCGACCCCGGGGATTTCTCCCCTTCATCCCCAGGCAACACTGAGGTCCCTGTTCCACCTCCATCAGACCATCCTCCTGCTGATCTGACTGCTTCCCAGCCGCCGGCTCTGACGCCAGTATTGACTACTCTGGGTGACATCCTGCTCCTGGATGCCACCCTGACACCAGGCCCTCCGGGCCTTCTGCTAGATGCACCTTCAGGGCCTTCGGCTGAGCAGTCTGCTCCGGCAGCTCCTCTGGCTCCTGGGTACCCGGGACCGCAGTATCGGACACCACAGTACCAGACGCCAACCTATCCAACGCAGTACCCGACACCACAATATCAGATGCCAGGCTTCCTGTCGTTTGGTTATGGATACTCGTCTTATGGGTACAACCCATACCCTTATCCCCCTCCTTCTCCACCATCCCCCTCAGCCGCTGGTGGATTTGCAGGAGACTCTGGCCTCTTGGTGGTCTGAGGCCAAGGCTCAGCTCACCAGAGAGGTGGAGAGTAGTCTTCCGACAACTGTGCCAGTACCGGTTCCCGTACATTCACGACAACAAACTCCCTTGCCTCCTTCGGACACCAGGGCTAAACCCTCTGGGTCCAGAGAGGGACAGGACACTGTTCCCCAAGGGCTTCCCAAAATGTCCGTTCCTCCCCTAGACAGGAGAGGGAGTCCTTCCTCTTCTTCCTCCACCTCCTCTGAGCAGGCGTCGGAAGAGGATGACGAGCCACGCTGTCCATCAAAACCCAGGCCAAGGACTCCTCTGAAGTCTCCTTCTTTCACGGAGCTGAAATCCAGGCAGTGCAATCCAGCAGGTGAAACTTGCTGAGCATCTGGATCTGCCCATGACTGCTCCCACCTTGGTGCCACCCTGGATCAAGCTTCACACTCACCTTGTTGCCACTATTTGGAAACAACTATCGGCGTTGGCCCCTCTTCCACGGAAGTCGAACAGGCTATACCAGGCTCCTGAGGGGGGTGACTATTTAGATTCTCACCCTCAAGCTGACTCTGCTGTGATTAGCGCTGCTCACGGCTGGACAGCTAACCCAAAAGATCTTAGCTCGTCGCCACCTGATAAAGAAGATCTCCTTCTGGACCAGTATGGCAAGAAGATTTTTGCTGCTTCCATGCTGGGGATCAGGGCCCTGAACTATGTCGGTCACATGGGGGATTGCCCAAAGGCAATTCTTACTGAAGTGGAAACCAAAGTGGACTCCCTGCTGGACTCTCCAGTCAAGCAGGAACTGTCTGCCCTCGGCACGTTCGGCCAGTCGACACATGCTTCATGCGACTTATGATGCAGTGGACACTGCTGGATGGAGCTCAGCTTTCACCGTAGGCTTGCGACATGCTTGGCTCCATGTGTCTGGGTTGGTCCCAGAAGTGCAGTCCGCCACACAGGAAGCGCCCTTCCGGGGGTCTATGCTCTTCGGGGGGTGATGTCAAGGACATCACCAATTCTGATCGCAGGAGAAGGGAACAGCACTAAAGTCCGTCGACTCTGTGTACCATCCCCATCAATCGCAGCGCCGTCCCTTTCGCAGACTGAATCTGTCAAAGGCAAACCCTCCGGGAAAGCGGGCCACTGAACACTGGGCCCCCACAACTGCCAAGCCCCCTCCGCCCAAAAAAGCAGCAGGTGCTTCAGTTGCGGTGCTGCCCCCACACCACCTGACTCCTTCCCTCTCCCACAGCCTCTGGGCTTCCCGGAGGAACCAGTAGGAGGGAGGTTTCCCTCCACCTTCCAGGCTGGGAGAGGATAATATCAGATGCATGGGTGCTCCAGCTAATCGCAGAAGGACACAATAGTTTCTACAGAAACCACCTCGTCACCCTCCCCAAAGGTCGTCGTACTCTAACATCTTGTTCTGGTCCAGGAAGAGAGTTCAGCACTGTTGCTGAAAGAAGCGATAAAACCTGTTCCCGTTCCCCCACAGGGGACGGGTTACTATTCCCACTTCTTCCTGGTCCCGAAGAAGACAGGAGATGTAAGGCCTATCCTAGATCTCAGTTCCCTGAACCTATTCGTGGAGTACAAGAGGTTCAGAATGCTCTCACTGCAGAGCCTTCTGCCGCTCCTCAGCTTGGGCCAGTGGCTGTGTGCTCTGGATGTGTAGGATGCCTACCTGCATATGTCCATTCGCCCATCTCACCGCAAATGTCTCCGTTTCGCTTTCCAGGGGGACCACTACCAGTTCAAGACACTTCCATTTGGCCTCTCCTCGGCCCCCGAGTATTTACCAAATGCCTTGCGGTGGTGGCAGCCTACCTGCATACCTGGAAGTGCAGGTTTTCCTGTACCTGGATGACTGGCTCCTGGTGGCCTCGTCCAGGGAGGAACTCCAGCGCTGCTTCTCCCTTATCCAGCAGGTTTTTGCCTGCCTGGGTATTACAATCAACCATTCCAGGTCTCACTTGATCCCATCCCAGAGAATCCAGTTTATCAGGGCGATACTGGACACGACCCTGGGCAGGGCCTTCCTGCCACAGGGCAGGGCGGCACTATTCAGACTCGGGTAAGCCTGTTGTCCAGCTGCAGGCAGATCACTGCAAGGTCGGTTCTTCGCCTTCTTGGGCTCATGGTGGCTACTATCCCGACAGTCCCTCGCACTGTGCTCCACATGAGTTTCTCAGTGGACACTTCGCTCCCAATGGGATCAGTTGGGCCCTGGTCTCCTCTCCCATGGTTCGAGGCTTGCAGTGGTGGATGGGCAGAGAACCTGTTTCGGGGGGGGGTCCATTCTTCCCCCCCTTTTCCAAACTCTGACCACAGATGCTTCAGGCAAAGGTTGCGGAGCCCATCTCAGTCCTCATTGAAACCCAGGGCTCTTGGTCCAAGCTCAAACACTTCATCAGTGTGCTCGAGCTTCGGGCAGTACTTTATGCCCTCCAAGCCCTTCATCTGTATCTTCTTCCAGGCCACCTAGCCGTCCATCTGGACAATGTTCGTGGTATGATACATCAACAAACAAGGAGGGACTCGGTCCTACCCTCTTTACAGGGAAGCAATGAGTGTGGGATTGGGCAGCACAACACAACCTTCACCTTACAGCAGTTCATGTTCCGGGAGTCTAACACCTTGGCAGACAAGCTGAGTCACTCGTCCACTCTGGCCCACGAGTGGGAACTGGATCAAGGGGTCCTAGACGATATCTTCCTACATTGGGGAACACGACAGGTCGACCTGTTTACTTCCCCTCAAAACGCAAAGCTTCCAGTCTTCTGCTAGCTCGTTCAAAAGCAAGGCATTTTTTGGAGAGATTGTCTCTAGATTGGAAGGACAGATTAGTCTGTGCCTTTCCCCCATTTCCTTTGATCCCACGGGTCTTGCAGAAACTAGGTTCAGAAGGAGCACGAATGATTCAGATTGCTCCCTTTTGGTCCAGGCAAGTTTGGTTTCCTCAACAATTGTCAGAGGAACCACCATTCCTCTTCCTCTGTCACGTTGTTTGGTGACCCAGGATCAGGGGACCCTGGTCCGTACAGGTCTCAAGTCCCTTCAGCTACATGCATGGCTCCTGCAGACATAGCTCAAGCCTGCTTTGGAGTTTCTCCCCAGGTGGCAGAGATTCTGGTGGAGGCAAGGAAACCCTCCACTAGGTCTACCTATGCCATGAAATGGAAGATTCACAATTTGGGCTGCTTCGAAAGGTGAGCCTTTCTCCTGTCCCGTTAGATGTCTGCTAGAGTACCTGTGCCATATTTGACCTGGGTCTTAGTCACTCCTCTCTGAAAGTCCACATGGTGGCCATTTCGGCCTATCATGTTCCCTTTGCAGACAGAACGTTTGCTCAGCTGGCAGTCTCTAAGACTTTCCTCAGAGGGGTTCTCCACCTGAGACCTCCTATCAGAGTACTCGCCCCTCCTTGGGATTTGAGTTTTGTTCTTGAGAAACTAACTCTGCCTCCTTTTGAACCAGCAGCTTCCACAGACTTGAATTTCTTTTCTTGGAAGACACTTTTTCTCGTGGCCATTACCTCTGCTCGGAGGATTTCCGAGCTCCAGGCCCTGATGTGTAAAATTCCATACCTGATTTTTCACAAGGGACGTGTGGCTCTGCGTACCAATCCTAAGTTTCTCCCCAGGGTGGTAGCGGAATCCACTCTGAACCAGTCCATAGAGTTGCCCGCTTTCTTTACACAGTACTCCAATCAAGGGGAGTATTTGTTGCATACTATGGATGTTCACCGGATTGAGATACTACACTAACAGGACGAAGGATCTCAAAGACAGATCAACTGCTTGTCTCCTTTGCACCCAAAAGAGAAGGCAATGCTGTTTCTAAGCAATGCTTTTCTAAATGGTTGGCTCATTGCATCACTTTCTGTTTATGACAAGTACAAGACCCTTCCGGGTAAAGTAAGAGGCCACTCCACCAGAGTCGCTGCCTCAGCGGCTTGTTTCAAGAATGTCAGCGGCAGACATCTCTGCTGCTGCCACTTGTACTTCCATCCATACCTTTACAAAGCATTACAGTTTGGTTATTGCCTCTCACTGTAGAGCAGGCTTCGGGCTGGCTGTCCTGCAAGGCCTCCTTTCTTAAAGGCCTTCACAGCTAGGGGATCTACTCTGAGTAGCTTTCCTCCTCCCATGTGCTCTTTTTCTTTTTCCAGACTGCTTGGGACTCAGTCCTGTATGTAATTACCTGCTGCAAGAGCCCTCTCGAAGTAAGATAGTACAGTTACGTAAGAACTTATCGTAACAGTAGATCTTCGAGAGAGGCTCTTGCAGTAGGTAATTCCTTTCCTATTCTCCATCCCCCCTAAGCTTTTCAGCTCCTTTTCCAGTGAAGGAAATCTCTACTTCTCTCTTGTCCGGCCTCTTTTGGCCTTTGGTAGGAAAGAACTGGAAGGCAGGCATGAGGGACCACCCCTTTATACCGACATCTCCTGAGGGCAGTCCCTCGCCAGGGACTGCTAGCTAGAAATTTTTCCATGGGGTCCTGCCGCCTGCTTCATCAGTCCTGTGTGTAATTACCTACTGCAAGAGTGCCTCTCGAAGATCTACTGTTACGGTAAATTCTTAAGTAACTGTACTGTTTGACTGCAGATAAGGACTGCTTGGCCCACTCTGTCTACCCATTTCCCTACCCAATGGATAAGCTGCAGATCCCAGTTAACCAACAGCATACTTTCTACCCCCACACTCTAGAATTGCCTTATGACTGTCCCATGCATTCTTGAATTCCACCACTGTTTGACTCCACAACCTCCTCCGGAAGGCCGTTCCATGCATCCACAATCCTCTCTCTGAAAAAATACTTCCTTGCATTACCTCTGAGCCCCCATCTTCAAATTGTGCCCCCTTGTTCTTGCACACCTTTCTGAAAGATGCTACCCTCTTGGACTTTGATTCCCTTGAGGTACTTGAAAGATTCTATCATGCCCCCCTTTCCCTGAGGCCATACATATTAAGCTCCTTAAGTCTCTCTTATGTCTTCCGGTGCAGACCCTGCACCATTTTAGTTGCCCTCCACTGGACTGCCTCCATCCTGTTTGTCTTTGCAGAGATTGGGTCTCCAGAACTGCATGCAGTACTCCAGATGGGGTCTCACCAACTGTCTGTACAAAGGGATAACGACTTCCTGTTTTCTACTGGTGATACCTCTCCCTATGCATACCAATATCCCCCCAGCCCTCCTTACTGCCCTCTCACATTGCTTGCCCACCTTTAGGTCATCTGATGACTACCCGGTCCCTTTCCATTTTTGTTAGTATCTCACCCCCCATTGTGTACTCTTCCCCTGGGTTTTTTCCCCAGGTGCATTATCTTGCACTTCTTAGCATTGAATCTAAGCTGCCATACATTTGACCATTCCTCCAACCTTGTCAAGTCCCTTCTTATCCTTTCCACCCCACCCTGTGTATCAACTCTGTTGCAGATATTCGTCTGCAAAGACATACTTTTCTTTCCAGTCCCTCTGCAGTGTTGCTTATAAAGACATTGAAGAGGACTGGTCCTAGTACTGAACCCTGCAGTACCCACTAGTAACCCTCATTTCTTCAGAGTTGACTGTTTACTGTTGCCCTCTGTCCTGTTCTCCAGCCAACTCTTTACCCAGGCTACCATTTTGGGACCCACTCCCAGGCTGGCTAGCATGTATAAATCTTTTTTGTGTGGGACTGTCAAATGCCTTGCTGAAGCCTAGGTAGGCCATGCCCACAGCCCCTCCCTGATCTACTACTTTGGTCACCCAGTCAAAGAAATCTATTAGATTTGTCTGACATGACCTTTCTGATGTGAATCCATGCTGCCTCGAGTCCTGTGCCCCTCTGGCCTCTAGGTACTCTACAATTCTTTCTTTCAGAAGTGATTCCATCATTTTGCCTATCACGGAGGTTAAACAGGTCTGTAGTTTCCTGCTTCTGCCCTGCTCTCACTTTTGTGAAGTGGAATCACATCTGCCTTCCTCCAGTCCTCGCACCACCCCAGCCTCCCATGATTTGTTGGAGGGTAGTCAGTGGTGTCACTAGTTCTCTACCCTTGGATCTTTTAGAATTCTGGGATGAATGCCATCAGGCCCCATTGCTTTATCCACCTTCAGTTTTAAGAGTTCTTTCAGAACCTTTCTGTAAATGGACTGGTATCAACTCTTGTATCCGGAGTGTTTGTTTGGTTTAGGTACCTCCCCCTCTTCATTTGTGAATACTGAGCAAAAATATTTTAGTATCTCTGCCTTTTGTCACCCTCTGCCCACCCCCTCCCCTTTATTAAGCCTCACTATCCCTCCTTTGGTCTTCCTTCACTCCCTGATGTACCTATAAAAGGTTTTATCCCCCTTCTTAACAGAGTTGGCTATCTTTTCCTCAGTTTGGGCCTTTGCTGTTCTGACTACCTTCCCAGCCTCATTTTGCTTTAAAGGATACCTAAACATTTTGACAAACTAGTCAAAAATCTGACTCTGTAGGTGACTAAAGGAAAGACTGCTGTATTCATTAATGCTAAAACTGCATTTACATAATTTACCTAAATGTTGTTAGAGCATTTGAAAATGATAAAATCAGCCTTCCAATTTCAAAAAAACTTTTACCTGCTGCCTAAAATGGCTGCCAAATGTGTTGTGTGATGACATCATTGGAGCCAAAGTCAGATGTCTGTCTATAGTGCTAACTAGTTTTTTCCTTTGTATAGAATTTTCACCCAAATGGTCAAAACCATGTGCATTATTTTGTATAATGCACATGTTGGGCTATGGTTCTGTTCATTTTGTTTAACATGCTGAAACTGTTTAATCCAACCGATTTTCTCTGTGGCAAACCACAGTGCATTACAAATCTTGAATAACCTGGTGATCTAGTGGTTATGGTGGATCCAGGATGCTACAGTGGTGGTGCTGGGGTGTTTGGTGTGCATGCTTAATATGCACTTTTTAACATTTTTATTAAACCTTTTATATTCTGCTGTTTTCTAGTATGTTTATGACAGAACCTACAAATGTAATGGTTTGAATGTAAACATTTGTACCGTCAAATCGGACTTCTTCAACAAAGTGAAATGCAGCAGCAAGCAAGTATGTTACTGTGTTGGGGGGGTGCAGCCACACCCTTCACCACCCCCTAGAGCCACCACTTTTTTGTAGCAAAGTTCTTATGCAGTCCAATGTTAGTTTATACTTTCTCGAAACTCAAATATATGCTTGTCTTGTCTTTTTCTATGGGAAATAAGAATCAACATTTATATAGTGGTTTTCATACACATTGTATCCCGAAGTGCTTTACAAGCAATACTAGTGAAGTGACTGAATATGTAGTGGCAGAAATTTCTTACATTAATATCCACACACAGCCTTGGACAATTGCTTGAACTGGTTTTATGGGAAGGGGAATGGTGGCCAGGACAATGGGGTCAGGTAGTGATCAAGGTGCTGGCAGCACCACATCTTATTTCTCACAGTAATATGCTCATATTTCTCTCGTCTTCCCCCTTACCTGAATATAGCAGTACCTTGCAAGAGTGGCCTTCTCAGGCCCCCTCGTATTCTTCTCTATTCCTCTTCACACCAAAAACTGGTGAACTCGTCACCCTTCTGCATCACGAATGCAAATAGTACAGTCCCCATTTTATTTTGACGTATCAAATATAAACTTATCTTTCCAGTAAGTCAGGCTCATAGCAGCAGGGAGCAAGGGGAATTATGGGCTTTCCTATCCTTAAAAGATCTAGGCTACCTTTGATTAGGCACTGTTAAATGATGGGTGTGCACATCATTATGCATGTCATATAATAGTGCCTAATCATAGGTGGCTTAGATCTTGTATGGGTAGGAAAGCCTATTTTTCCATTTGTGCCATGCTGCTATTAGCCTGGCTTACCAGAAGCTCGTTTAGTACAGTCTCCTGTGTTATATTTACATAAACACATTCATGATGCAGAAGGGTAGTGAACTCACCAGTTTCTGTTGTGGGGAGCAGGTGAGAAGAATGAATGCCAGAGAGGGACTGAAGATGCTATTCCAGCAGGGTACAGGTTAGTTGAAAACATGGAGGATGCTGGGCAGATCACTGAGATCTGAAATGTGGGTCTGCCAGCATCATGATCACTACCTGTGGATGAGAGTAACCAGCGATGACAAATGCTCAGTGGCAGGGCTGCACGTAAATTGTTACTTCAATTCAGTGTAGGGAGATTACCGGGGGATGTTGACATTTGTTAGGACAGTATTGATGGAGTTTTGTATAGCTCATTCAAGATTTGGAAGGGTGGTAGCCAGCTCGCATTGGAGTAGAGCACAGAAAAGTATTGGAGAAGAATTGCTGGGAACTTCTGCAGATCACAAGTAAAGGAGTAGACTGACACTGGAAGCCAGGTGGATTCGCTAGAGGTATTGGTATGCCTCTCCTGCTAATATTATCCATTGTAAGTGCAGCCCTTATGAGGCCATGAACAGCTGTTTTTCTGGTGGGTAATGATTATTGCTTGGCCCTCCAGGAAGACAAAGTTGTTTAATGCCGGGGGGGGGGGGGACACAACAGCAAACTGTACATACTACCTTCACTGTGCAGAAGGGTGGTATCCATTCAGTTTACTGTAGGTGCAGAAGTCTGACATTAAGAATGTGGTCTGGAGAGTGATTTTTGGAGGCATTTTTTAAGTGCCAGCTGATGCCCATCAGTATAGGTGTGCACAACTCTCTGAGGCACAAGATTACAATCTGAGGTGTGGTGATTCTTATGAGACCGCAAGCTCATATGTGGCCCGAGGCAGTACTAAGGACAGGGTACGGATGGTGGGGTGTTAAACAGAAGGCAGGCTAGGTACAGGGGATTCGCATGGAAAAAGAAAGCCTTATTTGTGGATTAACGAGCACAAGGCTAAGCTTTGGAACTGAACAAGAACGGTACTTTGCTGTGACACTGAGCAAGTTGCTGAACTTCCTTGTACTCCCAGGCCACCCCTGTAAACAAGCTTTCAGCTTAGTGTCTCTCCTGGTTAACAAACATAATTCAATGCATCATATAACCACTAGATCAGGTATTTGAAGTGTTTTACTCTAATGCAGTTTGCCAAAGAAAAAGTCAGCTAGATTGCAAAACATTTTCTGCAAGTTAAAGTAAACAAAGTGAACAAAATCATAGTCTAACGTGTACTGATCAAAATAATCCACGAGTTAATACATGGTGTTGATCATTGTGGTACAATAATTCAAAATAGAGGGGAAGAACTAGCACTATAGAAATGCACGTGGATTGCTGTCTCTGGCTCTCATCATGACTCATCACTTAACACACTTGGCAGACATCTTGGGGAGAAACCAAGGCTGTTTTTTGAAAGTGGAAGGCTGTTTACATTTTTCAAAAGCTATGAAACTGCATTTGTTTACATAAATGCAGTTTTAGCATAAATGTAAACGGCAGCCTTTACTTTACCTTGCTATGAAGCCAGCTTTTGGAGTTTGTAGTTTAAAAAAAAAAAAAAAACTGCTTGGTTAGGTAACCTTTAATTGATACAATTTTCTGTCCTGCTCCTTCTGAGTCCTTGTACTTCCTGAATGCTTTCTTTTTCTCTTGAACCTTCCCTGCCACCCCCTTTGAGTAGGGGCCTTTTTAAATTCTTTGTGGAACACCATCAAAGGGGACTTGCTACCCAGACCAATGGAGCCATCCCCTATCCCTAGAGGTCTCCCACCCCCAGTACTGCTGAAGGAGCCCTTGCCTCCGAGGCCAGGACGGCCAGACACCAGATCGCCTGTGGGGGGGGGATAACTACCAGGGTTCGCCAGTAACCGCAGAAGGCACCCATTGTCCTTCCCTCTTCCAAGGGATAACCACACTTCGGGGGAGACGCAGGAGACTCCTCCTCTTATTACTCAGGACGAGCTACCCTTGCTTTCTCCGAATCACAAGGACTTCCCCCAAGGTCCCCTCTTGACCTGTCCTTCCTGGATGTGATGAGGCATATCCAGACCTTAAACAAATGGGATACAGTGGAGTTTGACACAGAATGCTGCCGCATGGCCAAGTTCCTCGGGGCGACCAACCCCAAACCTCTGGTTGTTCCCCTGCTAGTCGAACCCTTCCAGGATGTAACCAGATTGGCCTGGAAGCATCCATCCACCACTTTAGCTGTGCCCAGAAAAGTGGACTGACCACAAAACCCCAAAAGGGAACCCTAAATGAACAGCCAGAAGCAGACTCCATGGTGCTTACTGCAGCACCATGGCAGGGTGCAGCAGCCCAAACATGAGCTCTCAGCCTCCAGACCCAGAATCAAAGGCTGGACCAAATGGGCCATAAAGTCTACTCCTTAGCCACCTGCAGTCGGGTCACTAAACTTTTTGGCACACATGGTTATGTACCAAGTCATTATATAGAGACTTTAGATATGGTTAAGGCCCAACCAGACTCTGGCAAGTTGGAACTCGTGGCTGTCATCCAGTTGGGGATAGACACTGGCAAACATTTTCTGCAGAGCTCTTACGAGACTGCAGACGCAGCTGCTACAGGGGTGTGCATAAGACATGCCTGGCTGCAGCTCTGAGTTAAGTCAGGACCTACAAGATGCCATACTAGACACACACTTCCAGGGGTCGGTTCTCTTTGGCCTGGATACAGAAGCAGATTACATGGCTTCAAGATTCGGGAAAAGCAGTAAGTCTGAACCAGCCACTGCTTAGTGCCACTCCTTTCATAAAAAGGGGTTGGCAAGGAAGGTGCCAGCAACCAAAAGGGATTCAGAAGAGGCCCTCCCCTTCCTTCAGGTACATAGGGCCCCAAGAGTGCTGAGATGGCCAGACCCCCCCCTTGCCTAACCCCTCCACCTTTTCATGACTTCCTGACGGCCCTCCCTCCTCCATTGGAGGCCCAGGGGGAGACTGTAGGAGGGAGGTTCTCCCTTTACCTGTCAGGATGGTCCAGTATTGGCACAGATCGGTGAGTCCTTCAGGTTATCCAATGGGAATACTCTCTGGAGTTCACCCAGATCCCACTGGACAAGTCCACCCATTCCCTCACTGCTTCCCATCCCAAGCCGCTCTTCTCTGGGCAGAAATCCAGGCCCTGCTAGAGAAGGAGAGTTCAGGTGGTACCCCCAGACCAGAGGCAGGGGACACTACTCCCACTTCCTAGTCCCAGTGATGACTGGGGATCTGAGTCATCTGAACACTGAGTACAAAAGGTTCAGGATGGTGACACTGCCTGTCCTGTTGCCCATGATTCACCAAGGGGACTGGCTCTGCTCCCTGGACATGCATCCTGCCCTCCCACAGGAAGTACCTTTGCTCCACCTTCTAAGGAGAGCACTACCAGTTCAGGGCGCTGCCATTTGGCCTTTCATCGGCACTGAGTCTTTGCCAAGTGCCTGGCTGTAGTGGCGGCATGTAAAGCACAAGGTTCGTGGCTAGTGGTCCCTGGTAATCTAATAAAGCCACCTGACACCAGATGTTTTAAATCAGTTGCAATTTATTAATACCAAATAAGCCCCAACAATTTTACCTCTAACATGATCAACTCTAAACAGCTGATGGTTTTTTACCACCAGGGCTACAGGTACAGAAAAGTGGAGTGAACCACTCCCTTTTCTGGGTGTGTTGGCATCTATAGCAGCCGTAGCTATTCCTCTAAAAACACACTGGCCATGACATTTAGGTCCTGTATTTATACTCCAAAAATGCATGGTGGAAATTCCCGAAGCCTACCACAGCACATTTCAGCCTAGGCACTGGGTCATCTGATGCATTCTGAGGTCTGGGTTCGAAAAATAGTGCCCATGAGATGCCTCTGTCACAAGACGCACTTGAAACTTTGCCGAGACATGTGGTCATACTTGGATGGAAAAACAAGTGATCAGGGTATTTTATATATCAAAAATACTGGCTTTAGGATACAGAAAACATGTGAGGGGACGTGGCATATTTTTTTTTAAATAACTGGCTTACAGATGGAAACCAGACAGTGGCAAAATTACGAATCATTATTTTTATATCAATTCCTTAACACATTTTTAATCGCAAAATGAGGAACTTCAGTAGTTAAGGCCAGCCGCAGTTACCAGCAGCTGTTCTTACTTCGGTCGTAACCTTCAAAAAGGCATATTTTGGTAGTGTGTTCCTGCTGAGCAGGGTAATTTCAAGTTAGACCTTGGCTTTGTGCTTTGACTTATTTAATTTTCTACATTTAGAGTTTTAACCATTAACCTTTTAGTCTTACATACATGCATATTAACTGACATGGTGGTATCATTCATTTACTTAGCCACTTGCAGCCTTTGACTAGCTAGCCATATTAACTTGTATGTTGGCCTCATTCAGTCATCCATTGGCCATCTATATTTTCTGCAGACCTTGTACACCTTGCCATGGCCAACTGTGTATACAGGTGGTTATCAGCAATTTTATATAACTAAACTTGTATAGACCTGGGGCCCCTTGACAAATTCAACGGGCAACCCTTAGGAGAAGGGGTCATTATGTTTACCCCTGTCTGGATGGCTGGCTACTCACAGCATCCTCGGAGGTCCTGGGCATAACTCTGAATCTTCCCAAGTCGTGCCCCTTGCCTACCCAGAGACTACAGTACATTGGAGCAGTCCTGAATACCATGCAGGGAAAGGCTTTTCTTCCCGATAACCGAACAGACTGAGGGCAGTCGCTGTAGGAAAAATGACCTCCAATCCAGTCCCGGCCAGGGTGGTGGTTCAACTCTTGGGCCACATGAACGCAGCCATCGCAACAGTTCTCCTCGCTAGTCTGCATACGAGGGTCTTGCAGTAGAACCTGAGTGCAATGGGACCAAAGCACCTCTATCTTCCAGTGCTGTCTTTCGGTCCCTGGAGTATTGAGTCACCCTGGCTCGACTGGACACTGATTCCCTTTGTGTCCCAAGTCCTCAGCAAATTCTAATGCCTCACGGATGGGCTGGGGCAGGGCTCTTGGACTTTGGCGT
This sequence comes from Neoceratodus forsteri, assembly GCA_016271365.2. Taxonomy (NCBI): domain Eukaryota; kingdom Metazoa; phylum Chordata; order Ceratodontiformes; family Ceratodontidae; genus Neoceratodus; species Neoceratodus forsteri. The sequence goes on from CM028138.1 coordinate 431,294,838, forward strand.
AACGTGCTCTCCGTATAAATCTCCTGGAGATGAGCTGTCCTGAACGACTTGGAGGCCTTCCAAGGGGTACTCTCGCCTGGTCCCCTGCTGGTCCAGTCAGACAACACTCCAGTAGTCTTTTGTCTCAACAAGCAAGGGGGCACTCATTCTTACCCTCTTTGCAGAGAGGCCATGAGAGAGTGGTATTTGGGCAATGGATCACAACTTGTAAATCGCAGCAGTGCACATACAGGGATTCACAACATTCTCGCAGACTGCCTAAGCTGCTCTTGCTTGGAGTCACGAATGGGAGCTGCTGCATGAGGTTGCAAACTACCTATTCGAAAGATGGGGCCAACAAGAACTGGACCTCTTTACGTCACCATTCAACACCAAACTGCCCAATTTCTGCTTGCTAGATCCAGGGCCTGGTGTTTTCTGGTGTGACTCATTCTCTCTGTCTCTGTCTCTCTCTCTCTCTCCTGAACACGGAGGTTTCTGTATGCCTTCCCTCCCTTTCTGCTTCAGAGGGAACTGCTAAAGTTGCAGACAGAAGGTGCTCGCATGATCGTGGTAGTGCCCTTCCTAGAGGAATCTGATTCCTGCTGTTGCAATAAGTGGCATCAGAACCACTGGTTCCATTACCCCTGTCCACTCACTTGCTTTCCTAAGAGCAGGGAGCCCTAGTGCATCTGGATCTTAGATCTCTGCACCTGCATGCATGGCTCCTACAGACTTAATCAGGGACAGATTCAGAGTATCTGAGTGGCAAAGGTTCTCGTGGCAGTGAGAACCCTCTACCAGGGCAACATATTCCATGAAGTGGAAGTTTCTGCTTGTGGGCATCCCCAATCTTACTGCGAGAAACGGCTCTTGCAGCAAGTTACACCATTAGGACTGAATCCGGCAGGCGCCAGGACCCCACAGAAATTTTCTAGTTAGCAGTATCCAGCAAGGACCACCTCTGACGTCTGGCATTATACAGAAGGGGGCGGTCCCCCAGAATCCCCAGTTCTTCCGCCATCCACTCTCCAGCATCTGCCTCACGGACACCTCATAGTGAACAATGACTAACTTTTCCAGCAAGTTTTTTGCTCAACTGTCAGCACCTCCAACTGCTTCCACAGGATACTCCTCCAAGTGTGCCTGTGGCAAACAGATCCCTTTCAAGGATCTCCATTTGGCCTGTGCACGACACAAAGGCCTGCTCCTTTTGTCAGCAGTTGAACAGCCACACCAGGATCTGCCGTCAAAGGCACTCCAGGGGTTCCCATTAGAGGAAAGGTTAAACAATGTAAAAAGACCCTGCCTCCAGAGGTGAGTTGGTCTCCAAGCCCCAGAAACACTGGGAGAAGGCCAGGTCTAGATCCCCAAACCGGGGCCTCTGAGTCTGGCACCAGCTCAGGCTCCACGCTCTCGGATCATTCCCTCCAGAACTCGGTCTCAGCCTCCTCCCATTAAAGTTAGATCTTCAGGTGGTCTTTCGGCTTCCCTCCTCCCGCTCAAGACTTCCAGGACTTCGGACCCTTCTCCAGTGCCCTCCTGGGCCTCAGCGAAGTCATCCGACCGTCATGGGTCCAAGTCCTTCCAAGTCTGCTTCTGCTTCCTCTTGACACACTGGGAACCAGATGCCAGATTGGCCTCCCAGGGGACTTGATCCCCCTCCCAGGAAGACCAAGGACGTGATGTCCCTCAAGCAGACTATACCTAAGCGGGCTGCTGAGCCTTCTCTGGTGAAATGCCAGTCAGACCCAGCGTCTGTCAAGCGATCTTCGGAGCAGACTGCCCTCCCTTCACCGGTTGATACCAGTCGCCGGAGTTCATCAGAGGAGGATTTGACATTGTCAGGCAATCAGGCAGGCAACACTGAGGATTCCGGGCTTCCTCAGGAACCTTTGCCCGAACCGGCGACTCCCTTGGACTAGATGCCAGATACCGGCGACAGGCCAACCCCGATGCCAGGCCAGTCATCCAGCATGAATATTCAGGAAGTTAAGGATCTCTTCACCTTTTGGGACACTATAGTATGTGGTCCCAGTAAAGCCTTCTCCTCTTCCCCAGGGTCCAGAAGGTAGACCCCCAGGGAGCCTACACCACCTCCTAGGGGTAGATCCAGAGACAGGAGGAAGCCCCTTTAGTCTCCCTCAGGGTCCTCCAATCCCAAGCAACCCAGAGGAGGAAGGTCCACTCCGGAGGGGGATGACTGTAGACTGGACTCTTCAGATACCTCCAGGTCTCCTCCTCCCATAAGTATCCCATCACCGGACCCATGAGACCTCCCAAGGTCACCTCCGGATGACCCCTCTTTTGCTGAACTCATGCGGCACATCCAAGAGATATGGGATTGGAAACTTATGTAGACCTCAAATGACAGGGCCTAGCTAGATATCTTCGGCAGAAAGATCTTAAGCCTGTGGTGGTGCCACACTTGGTGGATACCTTTTCGGACGTCACCAAGGCTGTGTGGAAATGTCTGCACTCCACCCCCACTGTGCCGAAGAAGGCTGCTCGCCTGTATAGGGCCCCTGTGGAGGACCCATATTTGGCACACCAACCCCTGGCCGATTCACTGGTCGTCACGGCCTCACACGACCGTTCTCAACTACCACAGCATTTGAGCACCCAGCCACCAGACCAGGAATCCAAGCAATTGGATTCACTGGGGCAGTGCATGTATGCAGCTACTACATGCTCCATCAGGTTACTGAACTGACACACTTGAGATCGCCCTGTGGGAACAGGGCCAGGACCTGGTTAAAGTCCTTCCGGATGGCGAGCAGAAGGAACACTCGAACCTTCACACAGGGTCAGACGTAGGGACCCAAGTTTTGAGAGCCGCCTATGACTCAGCGGACTCTGCGGCCAGGGGAGCAGCCTCGGGCATCTGTCTCCGGAGACGCTCGTGGCTTCACGTCTCCGGATTTACTCCGGACATCCAGAAAAATATCCTGGACGTTCCCTGCAACGGAGATGTCCTGTTTGGAGAAGAATCCGAAAAGGTAATCACCAAGTTGTAGGACGCCAGGAAGGCGGTGAGGACTGTACAGGCCCAAGACTGGTTCCTTTCGTAGGAACCAGAATCGCTTTTGCGGCCGGCAACAACTGCAACAGCCACTTCTAGGGACATGGATATGTTGTTCATCCACACTCATTGGCAGGTATCCTTGCCGCTTTAAATCTTGCCGGAAGGTCTTCAAGCTTGCTCCTCCCACCCACCCGGGTGGTATAACTCCCGGCTCCGCCCCATGACGCCAGATCTTCCTTACCGCTTGGAAGCTCAGGTTCCCTCCTTAACGCTCTGCGTTTGAGACTAGTTCCTATTTCTCCGTTTGCGGTTTAAAATAAATTTTGCGAAAAAAGACTTCAGTCTTCTATCCCTCGCTGACTGCGATGGACCGTCGACTCCAGTTTGGAGATGCCCATGCGGTGAGAAGATGTCTCGAGACGGATCCACACTCACGTGTGTCTACTGCTAGGCCTTGAGCACGACCCGCGGGCTTGCGACCTGTGCTCATCTTTCTCAGCCTCGTCCTCTAAGACCGTGCTGCCCGATTGCAACTGGGCCGTCGAGCGTTTCCCTCCGGTGAAGTCAAGGAGGCCCGGTTGGCGGTGTCGAGGGCGGAGCTCGGCGGATCAGCTCGGCGGATGGTCGCCCTCGAAGAGGGCCGGCAGCGGGCATATCTTCTCGGCGTCGGCATTGTCCTCTCTGGGCTCTTCTTACGGCTTCTTTTAAGGAGCTTTGTCTGTCCCTCTCCACTAAAGGAGAAGGGCCTACGTTCTGCGGGACCTTATTCTCGGTCCAAAAGAGGGACAGGGTAAGTCCCTCCGTCAGCGCTCTTGGGAGGCGGAAAGGTCCCTCTCCCAGGCCGTGGGCCGTCGGCCGATTGGGCGGAAGCCCGAGCCACTGGCCTCACGGTGTCCCGTCAGGTCAGTTGACCGAGACTCCCACCGATGAAGTCGAGATTTTCTCGACCCATTGGACGGGCTGTCGCCTTTAGCAGCCGAGATTCCCCTCTCCCGGTTCCCCGGGAGAGTTGAGGATCCGTGGGCTCGCCTGTGCCTCCGGTTCCGGAGCCCTCGGATGCACCATCCGAGCGAAGGAGTGCGGTTCCGGCCGACACCTCCCGCACCGCCTCGAAATTCCGGGACTCTCGGTCTCGGACCTCTTGTGGTCCAGCGATCCCACCGTCGGCGGTCTCTGTCTCGGCACCATGATGGCGGCGTCGCGCAGCTCAGCCTCGTCCTCCTCCTCGGATGAGGAGGCTTGGCGTAAATGCGTCGGCGGTACAAGGACCTTATGTTGCAACAGCTCCTCCTGGCGGGGAGTAAGCCGACCCGTCGCCTTCCCGGCCATTAAGTGAGCTGTCACGGGCGGCGACACAACCCCTCGACTTATCCGAGGCCTATACCCAGGCGGTTGTTCGGCAAAACCAGCTGCTCCACAGATTCGGTGGAACCTCCACCTCCACAGCCACCAATTGGGGCTCCGACCAAGATTCTCGGTCGGCTAAGGGTCTACCCATCGGCTGTCAGTTACCCTCACTCCCGACCGACCTCGGCAGGTGAAGGTGCCTCAGGCAGAGGCAGCTCTTGAGGACTCTTCGAGTCCGAAGATGATTCCTCCTTTTTCTCCAAGCGACTGGACTTGGGTCTTCAGGAGGTCAGTCAGTGGGCGATAGCCCGTCGTCCTTCCTAGGACTGCTTGGCTCATCTCGAGTCCACGGGATGGAGCTCGAACCCGTTTCCAAGCGGCCAGGTATCCCCTCACGGAGATTCTGGACGAGGATTCTCTGCGGAGGCCTTTCCGGTGGCGAGGCCATAGTGGGTCCGGCACTGGAGCTTTGGCAGCGCCCTGCTTCCTGCCCTGCGCCTTGACCAGGATGGCCAGGAAGTATCACGGTCTCCGGTTCCTTGTCCGGTTTTGGAACACCCTCTGCTGAGGGGTTGGTTACCGACAGGCGTTTTCAGGCGCCCGGCTGCGCAGGGATGTGGACAAACCTCCTGACAAGGGTCCAAAGTGGACTATATCGGGCGAAAAGTCTCGCTGCGTCCTCTCTCGGCCTTAACGTCAGGCCAGTTAAGCGTCCTCATGGCACATTTTCTCATGCCCTGTTGGGCTCCTGGATGAGGTCATCCCTCATCTTCCGCCGATCTGCAGACTACGGTTAAGCAGGTGCGGGACCAGGGCAGGGCAGTGGCCAAACAGCTCCAGACTGCTTTGGATATGGGGACTCATGTGCCAGATCAGTGGCTGCCGCAGTGGCTATGCGTCGGCGGGCTTGGCTGAGGATATCACCTTTACTTCGGATACCCAGCACAAGTTGGCGGATGTTCCTTTTGGGACTGACCTCTTGACCCTGGGGTGGAAGGTCACCTGCAGAGGATCGAGAAGTCCAATGCTACCTTGGACTCTGTCTCTTCCGCTCAGAAGGACAAGGCGCAAACCGCAGCCTAAGCCCTTTAGTCCTTCTGTGCCCCAGTCGCCCGGCCCAGCAACGTCAGGGCCCAGCAGGCTCGGCCTTGGCATCCCAAACCCAAGCACCTCGGCTTCCTCTAACAGGAGGCAGGGAGGAAAAGGCCCAGGAGGTCCCTCGGCTGGTCCCTCCTCCAAGCCTGCCCAGTGGCCAGGGCTGAGGGGTGTCGCCCCATTCCCGTCCTGCCCTGGGTCCCCCCATGGGGGGCGAGCTCTAGCACTTCCGTTCCGCCTGGTCCGCTGTTTCCACGGACAGGTGGGTCTTGAGAGGTGGTGGGAAGAGGCCTGCCTCTGGAATTCGAGCAGGCACCACCCTTCAGAGCCGTCTCCCTCGGGAGACCGGGATCCCCAGCCTCACTGGCGGCTCCGGCCGACGCCGCTCTCCTCTTCCAGAAGGAGGTGATAAGAAGGTGGTGGACCCTCCTTCAGACCCAGGGTTTGTGTCCAGGTACTTCCTGGTTCCGAGGCGGATGGGGGCTGGCGCCCCATTCTCGACCTACGACCTAAACAAGTTCCTAGGTCTCAAACCTTCAGGATGGTCTCTGGCTCAGATAATACCATCCTTGGAGCGGCGTGTGGTTCTGCTCTCTGGACTTGCAGGGCAGCGTTTTCACGTCCCTATCCGTCCGTCTCACCAGAGATTCCTTCGCTTCCGGCGGAAGGATCCCTCTTCAAGTTCAAGCCATGCCCTTGACTTGTCTCCAGCTCAGGGTCTTCACCAAATGCATGGCAGTGGTGACAGCATTCCTGGCGAGAGGGGTCGGGTGTACCCTTACCTGGACGACTGGCTGATAGCAGCTCCCTCCAGGAAGGAGGCGGAGTGGTCAGAGATCTGGCCCTCAGGTCTGCTCTCAACTGGGCCTCCTTATCAACGAGGCCAAGTCGGAACTCGAGCGAAGCAGGTGATTCTATTCATCGGGCGCAGCTCGACTCTCTTGAGCCAGGCGCGGCTCCCGCCGGACAGGGCCGAGGTTCTTTCCTCCTTTGCCCGATCATTTCTGGTTGGGCAGTGCGCCCTACCGGGACTTCCTGCGCCTCCTGGGTCTCATGGCGGCCTGCACCAGCGTGGTCCCGTTGAGCCCGCTGGAACATCGTCCTCTTCAGTGGGGACTGGCCAGCCAGTGGTCACACGCTGCGATCCTTTGGACCAGCGTTGCCGGTGACACAGGGGATGTGGAGCAGCTCTCCAGTGGTGGACGTTCCAGATCATTTGCAGGAGGGCATCCCGTTCGTCCGCCCGACCGGCCGGTCTCTCTATCGAGCCGATGCCTCTCTGATGGGTTGGGGTGCCCATCTGGGGAACACGGGCTCATGGCCTCTGGTCCCAGAGAGTCGATGCCACATCAACCTGCTGGAGCTCCGGCGGTCCGCCTAGCTCTCACCGCCTTTGCTCCGTTCCTCCGGGTCAAGTGGTCAGAGTCCAGGCGGACAATACCCGACCATGTACTGTCTAAACCGCCAGGGCGGGCGCGCTCCATGCTTCTATGCAAGGAAGCTCTCTGCATTTGGTCACTCGTCGCAGCCTGGAGGCGGATCTCCTAGCCATTCACGTGGCAGGGCCTCCAACACCCTGGCCGATGCCCTGAGCCGGATAGGGGCTGCATCCCAGTGGTCTCTCCTGCGGAGGTAGTACAGCATCTGTTCTCCCATTGGGGCACACCTCAGGTGGACCTGTTTGCCTCCAGGGAGCGCAAGCTGAGTCTGTTCCATGCCGCCCCCTCAGCAGGGCTCGCTGCAGGGGGATGCCTTCTCGAGGCAGTGGACCCCGGGCCTCTTTTACGCCTTTCCCCCATTTCCCTTGATCCACAAGGTGCTTCTCAAGGCGAGGAGGGACAAGGCGCAGGTGATTCTGATAGCCCCAGACTGGCCTCGCCAGTTCTGGTACCAGATCTCCTCAGTCTCAGCTCCAGGATTCGCGGCAGCTTCCAGCTCGCCGGACCTGCTCTCAGTCAATCAGGGAAGGTGTTCCATCCGGACCTTCAATCCCTGCACCTGCGGCCTGGTTCCTGAGCGGCTAGGTTCCAGGCCTTGGGTCTTTCCGGCGAGGTCCTCAATGTAGTTGAGGCGTCCGTGAGAGTCGACCAGAAAATGCTATGCCTTCAAATGGAAAAGGTTTTCCATTTGGTGTCAGAACAGGGCTTGGACCCTTCCTCCTGTTCCTTGGCAAGCATCTTGGACTATTTATGGTCCCTTTCCAGTCAAGGGCTTAGGTCGACGACCCTAAGGGTGCACCTGGCAGCCATCTCTGCTTACCGGGCGCGGGCCGGGAAGCAGTCGGTGTGGCAGGAGAAGGTGGTCTGGCGCTTTTTCAAGGCCTTGATCACATTTCCTCCAGTCCGGGAACCCCCACCTCCATTGGGATCTACTGCTGGTACTGGCGAAGCTCATGGCGAAGCCATTCGAACCTATGCACAGGTGTGCTCTCTCTCACCTGTAGTGGAAGACCGCCTTCTTGGTGGCTATCCGTCAGCCAGAAGGATGGGAGAGCTCAGGCGCTTTCCATCGAGTCTCTTACCTGGTCTTCCACAGGGACAAGGTTGTCCTGCTCCCCACCGAAATTCCTTCCGAAGGTGGTGGGAGTTTCACCTTAACCAGGTGTTGACTCTGCGGTGTTCTACCCCAATCACACCTCGGAGGCAGATATAGGCTCCATACTCTGGACCCTAGAAGAGGCTCGCTTATTATAAGGCGCCTGGCTGAAGATCAGGGAGAGGTGCGCCAGCTGCATGTCACCCTACGCTGAGCCGCATCTGGCAGACCTGCAGCCAAGTGGACGATAAGCAGGTGGGTAACCTCCTGCATAGATCTCTGCTATAAGTTGGCGGGCATGGGCCTCCCAGAGGATAGAGCTCATTCTACCCGCCATACTGCTGTGACGTGGCTGCTTCCAGGGGCGTCCCTATCCAGGAAATCTGCAGGGCTGCTACCTGGAAGTCAGCAAACACCTTCATTACCCATTACCACATCGACCTTGAGTCACGCTCGGGATGCTGGTTTTGGGGCCTCGGTTCTCAGTCTCTTTCCCAAGTAAGTATTGGGGTGTGCGTCTTGCCTCCTCCTCCCGGAGAACTGCTGGGAGTCTGCCAATGAGTGTGGATGAACAACATATCCATGTCCCTGAAATACAGGTTACTCGCCTGTAACAGGAGTTCTAGGAATGGTATATTGTTCATCCTACTACTCCCGACCTCCCGGCTCACGCACAACCTGAGCTTTCTCCAGCGGGCCAGATCTGGCTGCCATGGGGGAGCGAGTTATACCACCTGGTGGGTGGGAGGAGCAAGCTTGAAGACCTTCCGGCAAGATTTAAAGCGGCAAGGATACCTGCCAATGAGTGTGGATGAACAACATATACCATTCCTAGAACTCCTGTTACAGGTGAGTAACCTGTATATTCCGGCCAGCAGCAAAGGGGCAACTTCAACAGCAAGGCCCAGCCTAAGTCTTCCCCAGGCCAAGGGTCAGATATACAAAACCGACCCAGCCTGCGGGAGGCAATGCCGCTGCAGCATGACTCCTTCCAGGCCCCCGCCCCTCCTCTGGATCATTGGGAAGAAAAGGTCAAGGGTCTCATCTCCTGCCACCTTTCAGGGTGGCAGACTATAACCACAGACTGGTGGGTTCTACAATTGGTAGAGAGAACACTATAGAATTCCTCAACCACCCACCCTCACGGCCTCCCCTGCTTTCCTGTTACTTGGGGCAGCATGCCCTGCTCATTCAGCAGGAGGTGCTAGTGCTTCTGGACAAAGAAACCATAAAGCACGTTCCGAGGAACCAGAGGCCTGGGTTACTATTCCTACTTTCTGGTTCCCAAAAAGACTGGGGACCTCCGTCCGATTCTGGACCTCGGTGACCTCAACGCTTTGGTGCTTTACAAACATTTCTGCATGGTGACTCTTCCAGGGCAATTCCCATGCTCGAGCAGGGTGCCTTCTTGGCATCACTGGACATGCAGGATGCATACCTGCATATCCAGGTGGCTCAGGTGCACAGAAAATTCTTGCGCTTAGTTTCTAGGTCACCATTATCCGTTCAGAGCCCTCCCCTTCGGGCTGTCCTCGGCAACTCAGGTATTCCGCAGGGGTACATGGCGGTCGTGGCGGCGCTCTCAGGGAGGGGTTTCAGGCCACTACATGTTCCCCTACCTGGATGACTGGCTCCTCATGGCCCTCTTTCGGGAGGCCCTGATGTCCGCGATCCATTGTACTCGTTCCCTCTTCAGCTCGCTGTGCATCACCATCGATCAGGAGAAGTTGCACCTGGTTCAGTCTCAGACTGCTGTTCATAGGCGCAGTCCTGGGCACCATCCAGGGGAAAGCCTTTTTACCCCAGGACAGAGCAGAGCACATCAGATCCCTCATACAGGATATTTTGTCGAAGACCGTTCTGGCAAGATTGGTCCTTAGCCTGTCTCCACATATGGGTGACCCAGTGGATGTTATGGGTGCAGGGGGATCAGAAGCAATACCATCTACAGCCTTCAAGCAGGAACACGAACGCCGCCATCCAGGATTGGCAATGGTGGCTCGTCCCAGAGCACCAGTAGTTGGGAGTCCCCTTCATTGCGCTGTCTGATTGTGACTCCACTTCAGGGTCTGGTTGGGGAGCACACCTCAAGTGTCTGGGCTCGTGGACGACCCAGGAAGCTCAATTTCACAAACATTTTGGAGATGGAGCAGTCCTTTATGCCTTGCAGGCCTTTCAATCTGAGATTCCACTGCGTACTCTTCTGCTACAGACAATACCACAGTGATGTATTACCTCAACAAACAAGGAGGCACTCATTCCTACCCTCTGTGCAGGGAGGCCTTGAAGGTGTGGGATTGGGTACTTCAACACTGCGCAAACCTTACTGCTGTACGTGTCCCAGGAGTGGACAACATTGGCTCGAAAGCAGCTCAGACTGTCTGCGATAGAGTCCAGGAATGGGAACTACTCCAAGAGGTCGTAGAGGATCTGTTTAGCAAATGGGGGACACCAGAATTGGACCTTTTCGCATCCCCATCCAATGCAAAACTGCCCAGTTTCTGCTCACTAGATCCAGGGCCTGGTGTTTTCTGGCGAGACGCCGTTGTCCCTCTCCTGGGCGGGCAGATTCCTCTACGCATTTCCTCCCTTCCTGTTGATCCAGAGGGTTCTTCTGAAACTCTGCAGAGAGCAGGCAGTGCTGATCTATTAATTGCACCTTTTGGCCCAGGCAGATTTGGTTCCTTCTGCTGTACCAACTTTCCCAGGAACCGCCAGTGCCTCTGCCACTCGGCTCACTTACTGTCCCAGGAGGCAGGGTCCTTAGTCCATCCAGACCTATGCTCTCTGAACCTGCATGCCTGGCTCCTAGCGACATGGCAGTCGTGCGCTACGGGGTCTCACAAGAGGTAGCAGATGTTCTAGCTGCTGCTAGAAAACCAGCTACTCATGCCACATATGCCATGAAATGGTGCAGATTTTGTCTCTGGGCTCAAGCACGGGGACTTTACCTACTGGATTGTTCTGAGGGTTCGGTATTGGACTACCTCCTGTCCCTATTTCAGGCAGGCTTGGCCTACTCTTCAATAAAAGTACACCTTTGTGCCATCTCTGCCTATCACACTCCTATAGGCCTACAGTCCATATCCCAGTTGGAAACCGCACATGCCTTTTTGAGGCATTCTTCACCTTAGGCCTCCGATTAAGGATCCCATCCCGCCTTGGGACCTACCCTTCGTCCTGGAGCAGCTTATGCTACCTCCTTTTGAACCAGCTGCAGATTGCGAGCTACGTCATCTTGCATGGAAGACGTTATTTTTAGTTGCTGTTACTTTTGCCAGAAGGATTTCTGAGCTCCACGCACTCGTGCAAAGAACCTTATTTGGTTTTTCACCAGGACAGGGTGTCCTTAAGGTCAAATCCAAAATTTCTGTCTAAGGTGGTCTCAGCCCTTACTCTTAACCAGGATTTTGACCTACCAGTATACTTCCCAAAGTACTCTAATAGAGGAGTAGCCCTGCTGCACACTATGTGCATAGGTGTCTAAGATGCTACCTGACCAGAACCAGGCAACACCATAAATCTCGTCAGCTTTTTGTCTCCTTCACCCATAGGATGCTGGGTGCTCCAGTCTCTAAGCAATCTCTTTCTAGAGGACTCATTCATTGTATCACGTTCTGTTACCAGAAGTGTAACCAGTCCCTACTGGGCTCTGTTAAGGGACATTCCACAAGGGGGGTGGCTACCTCCTTTGCTGCTCTGAAGAACGTGTCTACTTCAGCCATCTGCACAGCAGCTACTTGGAACATTGTGCACACCTTTATCGGGCATTATAGCCTGGACGTTGCTTCAAGGCGAAGAGCTGGTTTTGGTCTAGCAGTCCTTCAGGGACTACTGTCCTAGGCTCCGGTTCAACTCATGATCTCTCCCTAGCCCCCTCCCATCTGAGAGGGATTTCCAGAATTGCTTTGGAATTGGTCCTAATGGTGTAACCTGCTGCAAGAACTGTTCTCTAAGATCTATTAGGGTAAGTTCTTGCATAACTGTACTTTCTAGGAGTGGTATATGTTCATCCATACGGACCCACCTGACCTCGGCTGCAGATGCACAATACCTGGCTTACAGCAGGCTAGGTTCTGGTATCATGGGGTGGAGCCGAGGGTTATACCACCCAGGTGGGTAGGAGGAGCTGGCTTGAAGACCTTCCAGCAATCCTAAAAGGGGAAAGGGGCATGCCAATAAGTGTGGATGAACACACCACTCCTAGAACTACTGTTACAGGTGAGTAACCTGTGTGTTTTTTTTTTTTTTGTTTGTTTTTTTTGTTGCTGTTTCAGCTCGAAGGATTTCAGAGCTTCAGGCTCTAGTTTGTAAAAAGCCTTATCTTATTTTCCACAGGAACCTGGCAGTCCTTGGGACAAACCTAAAGTTTTTACCCAAGGTGGTGTCAGAAGCCACACTGAACCAATCAGTGGAGCCTCAGTTTACTTTGTCTCCTACAAACAGAGGTGAGGCATTCCTGTACACCATGGACGTCCATCGGATCCTTTGGTGTGTTTTATATATCTCTATCTATTACACACACACACACACACACACACACACACACACACACACACACACACACACACACAGAACAAGAGATCCGTAGCTGCATAGCTGTGTTTCCTTTCCCCCCAGGTTGGCAAGCAAAGCTGTTTCGGGAGTCTGCCTCGTCAGGACACCATCACTCTTCCCTGGCTCATTGACCTCAAAAACCCTCTGTCGACCCAGGAAAGCCTGTCCAAGGCTCGGGACAGGCCCAGTTCTTCTGAGAAATGCAAACGGGCAGAAGAACCCCTCAAGTAGGCAGAAGGCCCTTGGGCTCGGACACCTCCTCCTCTGGCTAAGGTGTGCCACCCTCCAGACCAGCGCCAGCCTAGCCAGTCGCGTACCCCATCGACCCACTCCCCAACGCCAGACACGGGGCGGTCGCTGGATGAGGACCAGTCGTCCACCCCCCAAGGGACCAGACACCTGATGAGGCCACACTGGACGCCAGACCTTCAAAGGAGATGCTGGCCATATGCCTGCTGACGCCGGAGTCCCTGATCTGACACCTGCAGAGTCGGAACCAGACGCCTGCACCCAAAGACCTGACGCCCGGACCCTCAGAGCTGGCGCCGGCTCCTGCTGTCGTCCCAGTAGCAGACATTGGGAGTCTGTTCACGACACGGTGGAATACTGTGAAAGAAAAAATTACACACCTTAGTAATGTTTCTTCTAATGGAGTCTTGCTATATTATGACAATTGCAGTATGACCGCAGGTTAGAACTGCTCCGGAGGTGAAATAGTTAACTTTCCATGCAAGCATGGAATCTTGAGCACGAGCTCGGTTAAGGAAGCTCTGTCTGCTTTCTTTCAAACCCAAACCGTCAGATCTTTATGAGCAAACTCACTAAGGCTCTGTGTGGAAGCTGTAAACCTACACTAGCCAACTGGCTACTAAACATAAGAACACATTTTTTGGTCCCAAAACAGACTCAAGTCAGGGACCCAAAAAATGAAAAACACAACACCCAATCACCCCAAAAAGAGGTGAAAACAAGGTGGGCACCTACTAAGTGCCAACACTGCACTGCCCACCCACAGCCCAAAACAAGGTTTTGAGAGGGGCAGGGAGGGAGGTCATAATATAGCAAGACTCCATTAGAAGAAACATTACTAAGGTGAGTAATTTTTTTTCTTCAAACAACATGAAGTCTTGCTATATTATGACAGTGGCAGACTACACAGCAGTACCCCCATGGAGGAGGGGCAACCTACTTAGGGAATAGGCTCTGAAGGACAGCTGTGCCAAACCGAGCATCACTCAGAGCCTGGATGTCCAAGGAATAATGCTTGGTAATAAGTGTGAACTGTTTTCCAGGTAGCTGCTTGACATATCTCTAAAATAGAGAAGCAGCTATACCTCTGGTAGAGTGAGCCCTCAGGCCTGAGGGGGGAACCTTACCCAGCTTTTCATAACAGAATTGGATACGAGAGACAATCCACCTGGCAATGGATCTTTTAGTGGCAGGTTTCCCCTTACCAACCTCACCATAAGTGAGGAACAGTTGGAGGGAGTCAAACCTGTGACCCTTAGTTAGTACATTGAGCGTACCAAGGGCCCTTTTCACATCTAAGCTGTGCAGCCTCCTCTCACCAGAGGAGGAATGGTCAGTGAAGTAAACTGGAAGAGAAATAGATTTGGTTAAGGTGGAAATCTGAAACCACCTTAGGCAGGAACTTTCTATTAGTCCAAAGGGCTACCTTATCTCTGTGAAAGGAGATAGTCTGGCTCAACTGACAATGCTTGTAATTCACTTATGCGTCTGGCAGAGGTGATGGCTACCAGGAACAGTTTTCCAAGTCAAGAACTTAAGCTCAGCTGAAGACAAGGGCTCAAAGGGAGGTTGCATGAGCTGAGCAATGCAAACATTGAGGTCCCGGGCAGGGTCCCTGAATGGAGGGTTGGTGTGAAGCAAACCCTAAACTTTGAAAATACAGGGTGAGATGAAAGAGGAGAGGGTGTACCTGCTGAAATAAAGGCAGAGACAGCTGCCAAATGTACCTTCAGGGTAGCTGGTCTCTGCCCCAAAGTGTTTAGATGGACCATATAATCTAGAACTGTGGGTAGATCAGCAGAGTCTGGGGAAATATTCTTTTCCAAGCACCATATGGAAAATCTTCTTCTCCATTTGGAGTTGTAAGTAGCCCTGGTAGAAGGCTTCCTAGAAGCCTTGAGTATATCCATTACACCTTGAGAGAGGTGTAGGCCAGCAAACTCTAGCTCTTCAAGAACCAGGCCTTGAGATTGAGAGACTTGAGGTTCGGGTACCAAACCCTTCCCTGGGCACAGGTTAACAGATTGTGATTCTTGGGAAGGCACAGGGGAGGATGGACTGCTAAGGACAGGAGGAGAGGATACCAGGGTTGCCTGGCCCAATCTGGGGCAATCAGAATGACCATGCAGGATTGGGATCTGATTTTTGACTAGCACTTTGAACAGGAGAGGGAAGGGGGGAAAGGCATAGAGAAACTTCCCTTCCCAACTGAGGGCTAAGGCGTCCAGAGGTGAACTACCGTAAGGGAGGTGTTCAGGGAGTAGGCCAGAGACCACAGCTTCATGGCTTCGGTGCACAAGGCCATAGACGGAGTGCCCCCCTGTTTGTTGATGTACCACATTGTAGTGGTGTCTGTTCTGACCTGTAAAATTTTGTTCTGAACAGATTTGGAGAAAGCTTGAAGTACTAGAAAAACTGCTCTGAGCTCCAACAGGTTGATGTGGAGCAGAGATTCCTGTGGGGACCACAGTCCCTGGGTAGTGAGGTCACCCATGTGGGCCCCCCACCCCAAGAGGGATGCATCTGTAGTAAGGATTGAGTGAGGCTGAGTGACAAAGGGAACTCCTTGTCTCGGGTTGCTCTGATCCTGCCACCACTGTAGGGCTTCGATCAGGGTTCGAGTTACTGGGATCAACTTGGTAAGAGGATCCTTTCTTTGGGACCAAAAGGCCCTCAAATGGAACTGAATGTCCCTCATCTGAAACCTTGCTCCTTGCACTACTGCTATGGAAGCAGCCATGTGTCCCAGGAGCTGCAGAAAATGTCTTGCTGGTCGAGAGACCTGCAGGGTGAATGAAGAGGCCAGGGAGACTAGGGTGTTTGCCTTGTCTAAGGGAAGGAAGGCCCTGGCTTCCTGGGTATTCAGTTCTGCGCCTATGAAAGTTAGGAGCTGGACAAACTCCAGCACTGACTTTGGGAGATTCAGAAGTAAGCAGTTGCTGAGTTATCTGAAGATGTAGGTTGACCTGATCTGGGGATTGGCCTACCAAGAACCAATCGTCCAGGTAAGGAAAGATGACAATCTTTTGCCTTCTTAGACAAGCTACTGCTACTGCCAGGCATTTGGTGAATACCCTTGGAGCCGAGGTGAGACCAAAGGGCATTGCTCTGAACTGGTAATGGCCTGAGGGCAGCTCGAACCTGAGGTACTTTCAATGGGAGCTTCTGATGAGAATATGGAAGTAGGCATCCTTGAGGTCCAGGGATGCTAGCCAGTCCCCTGGCCTTAGGGAGGGTAAAATGATCCCTAGAGTCACCATTTTGAACTTTGGTTTTAAAAGGTGCTTGTTTAGGTATCTGAGATCCAGGATGGGCCACCATTCTGTCTTTTCTGGGGTAAGGAAGTACCTGGAGTACAAACCTTTGCCCTGGTGTAGGGGTGGAACACTTTCCACAGCTCTGAGAGCGAGGAGGGTAGAGACCTCTGACTTTAAAGCAAGTGCCTGTGATGGAGATGCAGGAGGAAAAGATCTGGCTCTCATCTTCGGAAATTTTTTGAAGCTGAGAACCAGTCCATGGCTTACTACTTCCAGGACCCACTTATCTGATGTGAGACTTCCAGTCCTGGACAAAGTAAGCCAGCCTGCCCCCTACAGGTAGAGAAGCGGCCCTGGCTACCCCATCAGGGTGCCTGCTTGGCAGGGGCTTTGGGTTGAGGGGTGGAAGCAGGTCTGCTTGAACCCCGTGTGCCCCTCCCTCTAAAGAATCCCCTTAGGAGGAAGAGGCGGCCTGAGCCTGGTAAAAAGGCCTATGAAAAGGCCTGCCCCTGCCCTTGGGGAGCTGCTTCTGAGGAGTGGCCTGCCTTTCCTTGGCCTGCGCACTCCTATAGGTGGTCCTGTGTTCATCCATTTTCTTCAGGTAATTCTCTGTTTGCTTCCCAAACAGAGAATTGCCAACCACAGGAAAATCCATAGCTTTAGACTGGGTATCCTGTGACAAGGTGGTACATCTGAGCCAAGCCATTCTGCGAAGTGCCACAGATGTAGCCATGACTCTTGAAGATACATCATTAGAGTCCACCGGAGCATGAAATTGCACCTTTGATGCCTCAATAGCATCTTTAGCCACCTGTTCCAGCTCCCTGGCAAGCTGGTCAGGGACTTGTTTGGCTAGAGCCAGCACAGTATCCCATCTGGATTTCTGGTATCAGACAAGCAGATTACATAGAAACATAGAATTTGACAGCAGATAAGGACCGTTTGGCCCACCTAGTCTGCCCATTTTCCTACCTAGCAGATAAGCTGCAGATCCTAGTTAGCCAACAGCTTAATTCCTCCTACCCCCCCCACTAGGACTGCCCTATGCCTGTCCCATGCATTCTTGAAGTCCCCCACTGTTCTTGACACCACGACCTCTTCAGGGAGGCTGTTCCATGCATCCACAACCTTCTCAGTGAAAAAATACTTCCTCACATTACCTCTGAGCCATCCCCTCTATCTTCAAATTGTCCCTTGTTCTTGCACATCTTTTCTGGAAGATGCTACCCTCTTGGACTTTAATTCCTTGAGGTACTTGAAAGTTTCTATCATGTCCCTCTCTCCTTCTTTCCTCAAGGGTATACATATTAAGCTCCTTTAGTCTTTCTTCATATGTCTTCTGGTGCAGACCCTGCACCATTTTGGTTGCCCTCCTCTGGACAGCCTCCACTCTGTCTGTCTTTGCGGAGATGGGGTCTCCAGAACTGCACACAGTACTCCAGATGGGGTCTCACCAACTGTCTGTACAGAGGGATAACAACTTCCTGTTTTCTATTGATGCCTCTTCCTATACATCCCAGTATCCCCCCAGCCTTCCTTACTGCCTTCTCACATTGCTTGCCCACCTTTAGGTCATCTGATATAATTACCCCCAGGTCCCTTTCTATTTTTACTGTTGTCAGTATCTCACACCCCATTGTGTACGCTTCCCCAGGGTTTTTGTTCCCCATGTGCATTACCTTGCACTTCTTTGCATTGAATCTGAGCTGCCATACATTTGACCATTCCTCCAACCTTGCCAAGTCCCTTCTCATCCTTTCCACTCCATCTTGTGTATCAACCCTGTTGCAGATCTTTGTGTCATCTGCAGAGAGACATACTTTCTTCCAGTTCCTCTGCAATGTCACTTGTAAAGACATTAAAAGGACGGTCCCAGTACTGAACCCTGCGATGCCCGCTAGTAACCCTCCTTTCGTCACTGTGTACTCCATTTACTACTACCCTTTGAGTCCTGTTATCTAGCCAATTTTTTATCCAGGCTACCACCTTGGGACCCACTCCAAGGCTGGCTATCTTGTGTATTAATCTTTTGTGTGGGACTGTATCAAATGCCTTGCTAAAATCTAGATAAAATATATAAATATATATAAAATTATATGGCTTGCGCTGCCAGAGTCCCAAGGATGCTGCCATGTACTGTTTCTTTGCCATAGCATCAATCTTCCTGGAGTCCTTTTCAGGAGGGTGTGAAGCTAGGGGAATGTTTGCCTTGTCACAGGCTGCAGCCTGCACTACCCCCACATGGCTGCATTGCTGTGTAAGGAATTCCGTGTCAGAACCTGATAAAGTATACCTTCTGTCCATTCTTTTATCTACAGGAGGTATAGAATGAGGAGTTTTTAAAACTTTTACTGTCTGCTTCCTAAAAGATTTGTGAAGAGGAATAGACAGTCTCTTAGATTCTGGAATATCCATCATGCCTACATAATCAGGCTCTTCCTAGAAGGGGACTCAGAAAGCCTTGGAGGAGAAACCCCTAAAGGTCTGTCTGGAGAGGTATCTGGTTCAATAGGAGCATCCAGATCCTCCAGACCATATTCACTCTCCTCATACTCCTCCCCCACCACGGTTCATAAAATTCCTCAAAATCATAATCTTGAACCGGTTGAACTGAACATCTCCCAGATGGTGCCGGTTCAGGAACCGGGGAAAGAGCTAAAGCAATCCAAATTGTCCAGTCTATCTCTTGAGCTGTTGGGGAATGAACTTTTTCCACAGCAGCAGACTTTCTAGTCCTTTTTGCAGGAACTGGCTCCTCGGAGCCAGCTCTTCGTTTGCCCATGGAAGTATTGCCCTGATCAGAGGGCACTCCCTCTGGTTCGGTTGGCACCGGGCTGGCCATCTGGGTCAGCAGAGTTTTTGGCCTCCCTTTCCCTGAGCCTACCAACTCTCTTTTCCACAGTGGCAGCAGGGAAATTCTTGCAAATCTGGCAGTCTGCATCGAGATGGTCAAACCCCAGGCAGTAAACACAGGTGGTGTGAGGGTTAGCCTTGGCAAAGGCTTCCCCACAGACACTTCAGTGTTGAAACCCAGTGGGCCCGGTTTTTCTTTTGGGTTTCTCACATTATGCCAGCCTAACCAAACTTGCCCGTTTATGGCAATCCGCCAAGCAAGACTCTCCTATCGGTTCCCAACCGTCACGGGTCGTGGAAAAAAACGTAATGAAATTTTTTTTTTTTTTTTTTTTTTTTTTTTGAACCGATAAGAACCAGGAACCGCACACTAAAAAAGGACTGTATTTAAAATACAACCTGATCAGTTCGAACCGAACCGATAAATGTTTTACAAGTTCCACACAGAAATTTGTATGTAAAACTATCTTACTTACATTACCACAGACAGAGCTTGAACCGAACGGTTACGGTTAATTTCAGACGAAAACTGAGTATTTTTACACTTTAAAACCACGAAAATGAACAGAGCAAAAGGAGAAATCTCCGGAGCGACTGTTCAGTGAGGCGGAGTAAAGAATCTGACTGTTTGGGTTTGAAAGAAAGCAGACAGAGCTTCCTTAACTGAGCTCGCACTCAATATTTCATGCTTGCATGGAAAGTTAACTATTTCACCTCCGGAGCAGTTCTAACCTGCGGTCATACTGCAATTGTCATAATATAGCAAGACTTCATGTTGTTTGAAGGGGACCTTCTGTACAGACATGGCCCCTCCTCTGCCACCCATGAGTCCTCCACCTACCCCAGAGCTACAAGGGAACCAGGGTGAGCACCAGAGTCCACATCCTAAGGGGAAGAGAAGGAAACTGCCTTCGTCCCTGTCACATCCTCCCCTGATGAGGGCGGCGTGGATTCAGATTTTTCAGATGGGGAATTCTGCCCTCTCTCCCAGAACCTAAAGATTCCCTTCGGTTCCCTCTGGATGATCCTTCATTTCTGGACATTGAGGCACATCCAGGCCATGTATGAGTGGAACACAGGATCTGGATCCAGAGCGCAAGCACCTGGCAAAGTTCCTTGGTGAGAAGGAGCCCAAGCCTTTGGTGATTCCACAGTTTGGAACCATTTCAGGATGTAACACTCCTTACCTGGCGTACACCGTCCTCTATCTTGGCAGTCCCTAGGAAGGCGGAGAGACTTTATAAGCCTCCAAAGTCTGAACCTTTCCTGGCCAAGCAGCCAAAGGCCAATTCGTTGGTCCTCATGGCTGCCCACAGCAGGGGGTTTCAACCAAAGCACTTGAGTTCCCAACCTCCACATCCAGTCTCCAAAACATTTGACGTTTGGGGCCATAGTCTTTTCCTCAGCCACTGGGGCCATCAGGTCGTTTAACTTCATGGGCCACATGATCACCTATGAACAGTCATTGAGAAAGACCGTGGACCTCGTGGAAGCTATGCCTGACTCCAAGCAGAAAATTCTAGCTTGTGCCCAGTCTGGTTTGGATGTGGACAGATGCGCTCTCTGGTGTTCATACGATGCCATAGATATGGCCTCCAGATTAGCCGCCTCGGGAGTCTGCATGAGACTGCAGTCTGGCTTCAGCTCACAGGCTTCTAGCCAGACCTGCAAGAGTCCATCCTGGATTCCCCTTTCCAAGGTCCTGTTTTTGTTTGGCCCAGAAGTCGAATAAATGGTAACTTCAGGAGTCTGAGATCTGTGGCTGACGTGCACTGCATGTACAAGTCCCAGCCTCGGGAGCCCCGTCTGCATCCTTTTCATAGAGGACAAGGGGAGGGAGTAAACCAGTCCCACGGTAAGAGGTTCAAGGGACCGGGTCATCCTGCCCCTCAGGGTTCCCAGGACCCTAAGCAGCCCAAAACTCCTAGGGCCCATGCCCCTCTCTCCCTCTTCCCTTCCCCTCCTCCTCTCCCCCTCGTGGACAGGTAGAGTGAGAAGGTAGGAGGGTGGTTTGCACTTTACCCGCTTCAGTGGTCCAGTATCACTGTAGACCAATGGGTTCTGGATGCTATTCGGAAAGGGTATACGATAGAGTTCATCTCTATCCTGCTGGACAACCCCCCCCCCAAGCCAGTTGTCCACCAGAAGTTTTTTTTTTTTTTAGAAGCGGAGATTCAACAGCTCCTAGAAAAGAGCCATCCAAAAGGTTCCACAGCTCCAGAAGGTGAAAGGTTGTTCCTGTTTCTTTCTGGTTGCGAGGAAAACTGAAGACCGTCCTATTCTGTATCTGAGCCAGCTCAACCCCTCAGTAAAGTACCAGAGGTTTCGGATGGTCACTCTGGCGGGTCTCTTCCCCCTGCTGCAGCAAGGGACTGGCTGTGCTCCCTAGATATGCAGAACACCTACATGCATATCAAGGTCCAGAAGTCTTACAAAATTTCTGCAATTCGGCTTCAGAGACTAACACTACCAATTCTGGGTACTCCCTTTTGGCCTTTCTTCAGCCCTCAGGGTACTTCAAGTGCCTGGCCATGGTAGCTGCGGCACTCCGCAGGAGAGGCCTTTTTGTGTACCCTTACCTGGATGATTGGCTCCTCTCCGCTTGGAGGAGGAACTTCTTCTAATTGCCCTGCGAGAAACGCAGGCCCCATTTTCCTCCCTGGGAATTATAGTAAGTTGGCTGAAGTCACATCCCTGGCCAACACAAAGGTTCTAGTTCATAAGGGCTATTCTGGACATTGTACAGGGAAGAGCTTTTCTGCCTCCAGACAGCCTTCGGTTTTTGGCCAGTGGGCTCCAGAAGGCCCCTCTTCCCCCACCTGGGTAGTTCTACAGCTTTTAGGCCATATGGTGGCGGCCATAGCCACAGTACCATTGGCCAAAATCCATATGAGGACTCTACAATGGCACCTCAAGGTCCAGTGGGACAAATGGGTGGACTGTCTGGATCTCCGAATCCGGGTCTCTTGGGCCGTACATCGTTCTGTCAAATGGTGGCTCCGTCACGACAGTCTAGCGAGAGGAGTTCCCTTTCGGAGACTCCTCTCCAGATAACTGATGCCTCTGTCTGGTTGGAGGGCTCATTTAGGGGTTCACAGGACCTGTGGTTCTTGGTCTGCCACAGAGGGCGCTCTACATATCAGTGTTCTGGAAATGAGCAGTGTTGAATGCACTAACTGCATTCAGGGACCAACTCTCGCCGGGTCCTCTCATGGTGCAGACACACGACATGCCAGTGGTCTTCTACATCAACAAGCAAGGGGAAACTCGTTGGTACCCCTTTTGCAGGGAGGCCATGAGTGTGGGAATGGGCAGTAGAACACCGACTGGACCTCATTGTAGTTCATGTGCCCAGGGTTCAGAACGTTCTCGCTGACCATCTCCGCCACTCTACGTCTCAACCACAAGTTGGAATTGCTCCAGGATGTCGCAGACTACCTGTTCGGTCGCTGGGGCTGTCAGGAGTTGGACCTCTTCGCATCTCCATGCAGCGCCAAACTGCAAACTTTTTGCTTGCTCGTTCCAGGGCCTGGTGTTTTCTGGCGAGACTCATTGTCCCTCTTGGACAGGGAAGTTCCTGTACGCCTTCCCTTCCTTCCTCTCATTGAGTACTGCTGAAATTGTAGTCGGAGGGAACCAGAATGATTCTGGTATCTGCTGTTCCAGCAACAGTCTCTGGAGTCTCCAGTTCAGTTGCCACTCTCCACCCACTTGCTGTCACAAGAGCAGGGGACTCTCGTCCATCCTGCTCTTCAATCTCCATCTGCAGACGCGGCTCCTGCAGACCTAGCAGAAGAGACTAGGAGTGTCGAGCAGGGTGGCTGAAATACTGGTTGCAGCAAGGAAGCCTTCCACCAGGGCACTTGCGCTCTGAAATGGAAAAGCTTCTGTCTGTGGGCTGCAGCCCATGCTCTAAATCCCCTGGGTTGTCCGGCTAGGCACGTGTTATAATCTCCGTCACTTTCTGGACTTAAGACTGAGCTATTCATTCATTAAGGTGCACATGTGTGCGATTTCCACATCGCGTTCCTAGCGGAGATAAAAATTCTGGCACAGCTCAATGCCTGTAAGACATATCTTTGAGGGGTCTTGCATATCTGACCTCCCAAGAGGGACATCGTTCCTCCTTGGGACATGCTTTTCATCCTGGAGAAACTCGCCCTTCTCCCTTTGAGCTAGAAGCCTCTTGCGAGCTGTGCTTCCCGTCATGGAAGACCCTCCTTTTGGTAGCCATTACCTCCACTCAAAGGGTTTCTGAGTGCCCAGCCTTGATGTGAAAGGAACCGTAAATAGTATTCTACAAGGGCAGGGTGAACCTGTGCACAAACCCTAAATTTATGCCGAAGGTGGTGGTCGTTCTGACTCAACTAGGACATCCACTTTCTGGTTTATTCAGTTTGCTAACCAAGGCAAAGCACCATTGCACACCTTGAATGTTCACCGGGTTTTGAGGTATTTCCTCCACAGGACTCACTCCTCCAGACAGTCGCACCAGTTG
Organism: Neoceratodus forsteri; assembly: GCA_016271365.2. Lineage (NCBI taxonomy): Eukaryota > Metazoa > Chordata > Ceratodontiformes > Ceratodontidae > Neoceratodus > Neoceratodus forsteri. The sequence goes on from CM028138.1 coordinate 431,318,233, forward strand.
TTTCTCATTTGCCAAGCGAATGTTGGGAGCCCCTGTTTCCAAACAGTCATTAGCCTGTTAGCAGAATGAAATACATTGCACCAGCTATCAGCATATAACAGCCCACTTCCGGGTGCAGTTAGGGGCCACTCTACCAGAGCAGTGGCCTCTTCCTGTGCGGCACTCAAATGTCTTCGGCTGACATTTGTGCTGCAGCTACGAGGAACTGTGTCCACACTTGCATCAGGCTCTACAGCCTGGATGTTGCGTCCAGAAGGAGAGCAGGTTTCGGACTAGCAGTCCTGCTGGGCCTTCTCTCCTAGGTGCTTTTCATCAGCTGTTTTTTTCAGCATGTCTTCCACCACCCTCTCAGACCTGGGCTTATCCTTGGATACTGCTTGGAACTCTGTCCTAATGATACGTGCTGCAAGAGCTCCATCCTCTAAGACTGATAATACAATTATGTAAGAATTTGCTGTAACAGTAGATCTTAGAGAGCTGCTCTTGCAGCAGGTGGCTTTCCCACCCTCCATTCCCCAGGATAGTATTTTGGTTTTTATATCACCAGATCATGATGGGGACTTCCTGCTCGGTTCTCCAGTTTTGTTTTCTAGCTGGGTCTCCGGTGGGAGAAGTTGGCACCAGGGGGACCGCCCCTTATACCACATCTGACTTGGGGGGCGGAACCGACGTAGTGGGCTGTACTGACGCCTGACTGATTCCGTCCTAATGGTATTACCTGCTGCAAGAGCTCCTCGTAAAGATCTACTGTTACAGTAAGTGCTTGTGTAACTCTATCTTCGAGAAAAGCTCTTGCAGCAGGCACTGCTTTCCCTAACTTTCCTCAGGTATTTTCTGCCTTTCATTTTGGCAAGAACCTACCTGGTTCTCCTTCCATCCTAGATGCTGGGTCTGTGGCTGGAGAACTGAGGTGGGGCTGTGAACTGCCCTCTTTATACCATTGGCTGTATGGGTGGGCCGACAGGGGGTGGTCCCCCACTGGAGACTGCTAGCTAGGTTTCTGTGGGGTCCTGGCAACTTGGTCCTTGTGGTTATTGCCTGTTGCAAGAGCTCTTGAAGATCTACTGTTATGGCAAGTTCTTGCGTAACTGTTATGTTCTTTTCTTCCTCAGTCTTCTCCCCTCCCTTGGCATGGTCAGTGCTCAACAGCCTCTGGGATACTGTATCCTCTACAAAAGGACACATCCAGGACTGCCGTGCTCTGGAATGTGCTTCCAGCTTCCCCCCACTGTTGAGGCACATGGTCCTCAGACAGCTGTCTGCAGCTTGGTCTGCCTCCCGACATGGGCAGTAAGAGTCTGCTTCCACATGTCATTCTACATGGTATTATGATATGCTGCCTCTAGGACATTGGAACAGCCTAATACAGAATTGACTAAAAAGGAGACCGAAAAGACATGTAGGAAGAGAATTATGACCGAACTAAATATGAATTTAGTATGCTGCAGTATTTCCTTTCAAATGCCAGTTGAGAATGTAATTGTGATCTGAATCTGGGACTGTCCTGATGAACTTTTTTTCTTTATCCCCTCATCAGGTGGACTTGGAGAAGCTGTGTCTGCTGCTGTGGCCCAAGAGCCCAGCATCATTGTACAGCACCTTGCTGTACCCCGTGTTCCACGCAGCGGTAAGCCTGCAGAGCTCCTGGATATGTTTGGGATCAGCGCCAAATGCATCATGACAGCAGTAAAGGCTGCCTTTGCCAACTAAAGCCATGAAGCAATTCATAAACTGGAAATGCACACAGCTGTCCGAAGAAGGGTTTTGCTCCACCCTCACCCATGCTAATGTCTGTTGCAAGGTTTTACTGGTATAGAGACTTGGTGGACCACCTGTGCTGTAGTGGAGGAAGAGGACATTTTCCATCACCAGAGGAAAAAGTCTCCAACCAATGACCAATAGGAATGGAAAAAAAATATTCCTTTGTGGGTTCTCAGGATTGCGTTTCTGCTCTGCTGACATACATAGTGGTGTAATTATTATGTGACTGCCAACTTCATGTTTATTCCAGTTAACAACCCGGGATTCCAGAAGTGGCCTCATCCCCCAGTAGTCTTAAAATACCTTGTATTGGGATCATGCATATGTTTGTTCCAGGGACCATGCATACATTTACTGTTTCGGCACTGTGTATAAAGTTTCTCTAATTTGAAGCCTGCAGTTAAATCGTTTCATGACTAAATATGTCCTGTTGGTATTATTGCTCTTCCTAGTGACAGTAGTAGGACCTATTCCATGTACAGTAACTGCATTTATTAAAGAGTGTTTGACGCATTGACAGTTTTTGTTTATCCTTTCACATAAAATGTCCGTCCACTAACACAAATCATGTGGTAAACACTTGCCAGTTATCTTTAGTATCATTGCTTGCAAATGCAAGGACTGAACAAGAAATTCATTTTGCAGATCTTCTTCAGGGTTATCTGTCATTGGGTTACACCGTAGAAATCTTTGCCGTCATTGAAGGGGGAATCAACACTGAAGATCTTCAGTAGTACAATTGGGGGCATCTAAGTCAGGCATCTCCAACCTTATGTGGGCATGAGTGGCCCTGCTCCCTCAATTCTTTCCTGCTGTCAACTTGTTTGCATGAGTCTCTGGAAGCTGTCGCAGTGTTTGTGCCTTTTTTCTGCCTGTAGCCTTTGTTTAATACTTAAACTAAAAAAAAAATCTCAGATTTATGTTGAAACTTAATCTTTCCTCTTCTCTTTCCATCGCTGCTGCGGAAGGATTGCCTCTACAGACGAACACTCATTTGTGTCTGCTGTCTTGGGCCTGACCACGACGTCTCTGACAGTGAGCTCTGCCAGAAGTTTATTCAAACAACCCTTGGGCGACGCAAGAAGGCTCTCAAATTCCTGATGGAACAGCAGGTAAACTGCTCCGGGCAGGAGTCTGGGGCTCTAGCCACCCAGTTGCCGACCGGCTCTTGGAGTTTCCGGGGGGGGGCGCATTTAAAAAGGGGATCAGAATCACGATCGCTCCTTGACCACCACCCCCATGGCGATCCAGTTCTCCATTGGCCTCTCCTTCAGGGGTGATCTTCGGCTACAGCAGCTCTGAAGAGGCCAGCTGTCCAGGTTTCTGTACTTACCAGACCCATACTTACAGCATCTCCGCCCAACACACAGGGCAGCTGTCGGGGCCTGCTCCTTCTCCATCCAGGGCTACAGGCTTGTCTGATTCCCAGGATGCTGGGCACCCATGCTGTTGACAACCCCCCCAATAGACATCCACTATTGAGCTGAACGAAGTACTAGTAAAGTTCACAAATGTACTCGTTCAGCAGCTCTGAGCCTTGAGTAGGCCCCACTTAACTGATGCTGTTTATGGCAGCTTTGTCATCTGTTCGTCCCCAGGAGACCCCTGCAGGCCACCGCCAGTGGTTCCGATGCCAGACTTGGATGAGGTCGACATAAGAGGACTACCACCCTGATCTCATTCTCCTGATAATGTGGAGGGTGAGGAGGAGGAGGAAGTCCTGATCTCAGACAAGTCCACTGACTCCTTAGTCAGTGAGGATTCTGAAGCATACTCCAAGGCCCCGCCTGAGGATGCCACATTGTTTAATGTGGTAAAGCAGTTGTCTTCCACCATGGGCTTCCAGACTGAGGAAGAGGATGTCACCAGGAAAGGCCTGGTGGATTTCCTTGAGATCCCCATAAGATCATTCCTCCAGTGCTTTCAGCGTTGAACAATGTGACCACAGCAGCCTAGCACAGGCCAGACATGGTGCCAGCCATGCCACCCAGGGCAGACAAGCTTTACAATGCCCCTCAAGGTCTTATTTTGCTGCCCAGGCCAAACCTGACTCTGGTCAAGGCAGCTCACGACCGATCTAAGGTCTATAAACACCTTGCATCTTGCTTCGAGTGGGCTCTTGCAGTAGGTAATCACCTTGAGGACTGGGTGCCCCCTGGCATCAGGACCACATGGAAACTTTAGCCAGTAGTCAGGGGGGCTGTCCCCACACCCATCTTCCAGTTCTTTCCTGCCGCCTTCCAGTTCTTTCCTGCTATCTACTTGATCTTTCAGACCTCGCGGAGATTGTACATTGCAGTTCCGTGGGGGGGGCACCACTGTTGTAGTGGCTGCAGGATCCTCTGCTGAGACCTCGGCCACACTCAGACTCATCTCTGTTGGGGGTCTGCTGGGTCTGCTGTGATGAAAGGAGCCTTCTAGGGACATGGATATGTTGTTCATCCACACTGACAGGTTCCTTGCCGCTTTAAATCTTGCCGGAACGTCTTCAAGCTGGCTCCTCCCACCCACCGGGGTGGTAAAACTCTTGGCTCTGCCCCATGACGTCTGATCTTCCTTACCGCTTGGAAGCTCAGGTTCCCTCCTTAGCACTCTGCATGTAGACTGGATCCTAATTCTTCGGTTCGCCCGAAACTTTTTCTCAAATTTTCAAGACTTCAGTCAAATGACTCCCTCGCAGCTGCGATGGACAAATAGACTCCTGGATTTCGGCAGTGCCCATGTGGGCAAAAAATGTCCAAAACGGTCCACATTCTATGTGCATCAATGACATTCGTTTTTGGCCAGCGTCCTGGAAGAGCGCTGCCGGTTACAACAGGCGCCCAGAGAGCGCCACCTGCGCCAGTCAAGGCCCATTGGGCAGTTACCACGCGGCTGGCTCGGCTGAATAACTCAAGCAGATCATCCTTGAGAGGCGGCACAGGCATCATCCTCTTCCTCGTCGCCCGAATTTATCCGCTCTCTCTGGGTACCTCCTACTCGGCTTCTTTTAAGGAGCTTTGCCAATCCCTTTCCTCAAAGGGAGAGGGGCAATCGGGACATTCGTCTGTCCAAAAAGGACTCGAAAGGTAAGTCCCACCGTCGGCGTTCATGGGAGCAGGAGAGGTCCCCTTCTCAGACAGTCGACACCCTACTTTGGTCGCGGTTGTCGCTAAGGCAGCTGGCTTCAGTGTCCCAGTCGGGTCAGCCGGCCGAGACACCCGTCGACGCAGTCGAGATTTTTCTCGACCCATTGGATGGGCTGTCGACTGGTGAAGCAGACAACCCTTCACCGGTTCGCCAAGTGGAGACTGAGGACTTGCCTGCGCCTCCCGTGCCGGAGTCCCCGGTCAAGGCTTCCGAGCTGAGGGAAGAGCGGGTGTCCCCGGCCCCTTCCCAGACTCATCCTCAAACACCAAGGATCTCTCTCTGTCTGGGCACCGAAGTAAGCGGCACCGCCGCTCATCCTCCTCTTCCTCCTCAGTAGAGGAGAGGCTTCGGCGCAAAATGCATCGATGCTACAAGGACCTGATGTGGCAGCAGTTACTTCTGTCCAGGAACAAGCAGACACCTTCCCCGGCCATCAAGTGGCTGTTACCCGAGCAGCCAAGACAACCCCTCGCTGTAGTCGAGGTGCCCAAGCCTGGGCCAGTTTGGCCGAAACCAGCTGCCCCACCAATTGTGGTGGAATGTCCACCTCCACAACTGAAATCAGGGGCGCTGACCAATTGACACTGTCAGGTCAGGGCCTGCCCCACAGGTTGTCTGTCACCCTCACTCCCGACCGTCCTCGGCAGGTGGATGGTGGCTCAGGCCCCAGGCAGCTCTTCAGACTCCTCCCTGTTCTCCAGGCCCATTGACCTGGAGTCCTCCGGGGGCCAGTCGATGGACGAAAGCCCATCGTCCTTCATGGGTCTGCTTCAGCTCATGAGTCTACCGGGATGCAGCTTCAGCCCGTATCCAAGCGGGCCAAGTATCCCCTAACGGAGATACTGGACCAAGGGGATTCACCCACGGAGGCCTTTCTGGCGGCTGAAGCCATTGTTGCTCCAGCCTTGGAGCTCTGGCCGCGGCCTGCTTCCTGTTCTGCACCTTCAGCCAGGAAGTATGCAGTCCCTTACCGTCTTTGTCCAGTTTTTCGAAACACCCCTCCATCGAGGGTTGGTCATAATAGCATTTTCTGGCGTGCGGGCGCTAGGGATGTGGATAAGCCCCACAAGGAGTCCAAAAAGCTGGACTATGCCGGGCTCAAGGTGTACACTGCATCCTCCCTTGGCCTCTGCCAGGCCAGCTCAGCCGTGCTGATGGCACACTTCTCCCACATCCTCATGGGCTCCCTGGATGAGGTGATCCCTCATCTCCCAGCCGACCTGCAGACCACGGTCAGGCAGGTATGAGACCAGGGAAGGGCGGTGGCAAAACTGCTCTGGACATTGGAGACTCCTGTGCCAGATCAGTTGTGGCCGCAGTGGCCATGTGCCGCAGAGCATGGCTGAGGATATCCACCTTCACGGCGGATACCCAGCATAAACTGGCGGATGTCCCCTTCCTGGGGACCGACCTCTTCGGCCCTGGAGTGGAAGATCACCTCAAGCAGATCAAAGTCCAGTGCCACTCTGGACTCTGTCACCTCCGCCCAGAAGGACAAGGACCATCGACAACCGCAACATAAGTCCTTTCGCCCTTCTGCGCCTGCGGCAGATCCGGCCCAACAGCACCAACACCAGGGCCAGCAGGCTCGTGCTTGGCACCTCCAAAGCCAAGCCTGCAGCTTTCTCTAATAGGAAGCAGGGAGGAAAAGGCCCAGGAGCTCTCTCGGCCGGTCCCTCCTCTAAGCCTGCCCAGTGACGGGTTGAGGGGTGACACCCCCAGCCTCGTGTCTCCCCCCTGGGTTCCCCTATGGGGGGATGGCTCCTCCACTTCCTTTCCACCAGGTCCGCTATCACCACGGACCGTTGGGTATTGGAGGTGGTAGGAAAGGGCCTGCCCCTGGAGTTTGAGCAGGCCCTGCCCTTCCGAGCCGTCCACCCTCGGGCGGGGTGGGTGCTACGGGATCCACAGCCTCTGTCGGCTCACTGAGCGACATCGCCCTGCTCCTCGAAAGAGGTGATCAGGAAGGTGGCGGATTCTTCTCCAGACCTGGGAGTTTGTGTTCAGGTACTTCCTGGTCCCAAAACAGACAGGGGGGCTGGTGCCCCATTCTTGACCTGCACAACCTGAACAGGTTCCTAAGGTCTCGGACCTTCAGGGTGGTCAGTCTGGCACAGATAATCCCATCCTTGGAACGAGGCATGTGGTTCTGTTCTCTGGACCTCCAGGACGCGTTCTTTCACGTCCCAGTCCATCCGTCCCACCAGAGATTCCTCTGCTTCAGGGCAGAGGAATCTCTCTGAGTTCCGGGCCATGCCCTTCGGTCTTTCCCTAGCTCCCAGGGTCTTCACCAAATGCATGGCAGTGGTGACAGCATTCCTGCAGCGCCGAAGGGTCCGGGTGTACCCCTGCCTGGACGACTGGCTGATTGCAGCCCCCCTCCAGAACAGAGGTGGAGCGGTCCAGAGATCTGGCCCTCCAGGTTTGCTCTCAGGTTGGCCTCCTCATAGAGGCCAAGTCGGAACCCGTGCCAAAGCAGGTGATCCATTTCATCGGGGCAGAGCTCAACTCTCTACAAGCCAGAGCACGGCTCCCGGCAGACAGGGCCGAGGTTTTCCTCCTTTGCCCAGTCATTTCAGGTTGGGCAATTGCGCCGTGCCCGGGACTTCCTGCACCTCATGGTGGTCTGCACCAGCATCCCCTTCAGTGGGGGCTGGATCAGCTAGTGAGTGACCCAGGGGATGTGGAAGGCACTCCAGTGGTGGACCGTTCTGGCACATCTGCAGGAGGGCATCCCGTTTGTCCACCCTGAGCCGACGGTCTCTCTATCGACCAATGCCTCTTTGATGGGTTGGGGTGCCCATCTGGGGGAGCACAGAGCACACGGCCTCTGGTCCCCCCCTCAGGAGTCCCGATGCCACATCAACCTGCTGGAGCTTTGAGCAGTTCATCTAGTCCTCACCGCATTCGCTCCATTTCTACGGGGTCAAGTGGTTCAGGTCCAGATGGACAATACCACGACCATGTGCTACCTAAACCGCTACGGCGGGATGCGCTCCATGCCTCTGTGCAGGGAAGCTCTCCGCATTTGGTCACTCGTGTGCAGCTTGGAGATGGATCTCCTTGCCATCCATGTGGCAGGAGCCTCCAACACCCTGGCCGATGCCATAAGCCGGATAGGGGCATGTCCCACGAGTGGTCTTTCCTGCTGGAGGTAGCACAAGATCTGTTCTCTCACTGGGGCACGCCTCAGGTGGACCTGTGCCTCCAGGGAGAAGGCGAAGCTGAGACTGTTTCATGCCCACCCCCTTCAGCAGGGCTTGCTGCAGGAGGATGCCTTCTCGAGGCCGTGGACCCCGGGCCTCTTCTACGCCTTCCCCCATTTCCTTGCACCACAAGGTGCTTCTCAAGGCGAGGAGGGACAAGGCGCAGGTGATTCTGGTAGCCCCAGACTGTCCCCGCCAGTTCTGGTATCCATATCTCCTCAGTCTCGGTTCCAGGCTCCCGAGGCAGCTTCCATCCAGACCTTCAATCCCTGCACCTGGCGGCCTGGTTCCTGAGCGGCTAGAGTTCCAGGCCTTGGGTCTTTCCGATGAGGTCCTCAATGTCATTGAGGCGTCCCATAAGGAGCTGACCAGAAAATGCTACACCTTCAAATGGAAGAGATTCTCCATTTGGTGTCAGGGCAAGGGCCTGGACCCTTCCTCCTGTTCCTTGGCCAGCATTCTGGACTACCTGTGGTCCCTTTCTCAGCAAGGGCTTCAGTCGACGACCCTTAAGGTGCACCTGGCAGCCATCTCTGCTTACCGGGCGTGGGCCGGGAAGCTCAGTGGCGCAGGAGAAGGTGGTCGGGCACTTTTTCAAAGGCCTTGATCACATATCCCCTCCGGTGCAAGAACCTCCACCTCTGTGGGATCTATTGCTGGTATTGGCTAAGCTCATGGGCAAGCCATTTGAACCGATGCACAGGTGTGACATCTCTCACCTGTCTTGGAAGACCGCCTTCTTGGTGACTATCACGTCAGCCAGAAGGATGGGAGAGCTCAAGGCGCTTTCCATCAAGTCTCCCTGTCTGGTCTTCCACAGGGACAAGGTTGTCCTGCACCCCCACCCAAAATTCCTTCCGAAGGTGGTGTCTGAGTTTCACCTTAACCAGGTGTTGACTCTGCCGGTGTTCTACCCCAGTCACACCTTGGAGGCCGAATATAGGCTCCGTACCTTGGACCCTAGAAGGCGCTCGCTTACTACAAGGAGCCGAGGACCGGCTGAGGATTAGGGGAGAGGTTCGCCAGCTGTTTGTCACCTACGCTGAAGCTGCACCTGGCAGACCTGCAGCCAAGCGGACGATAGGCAGGTGGGTCACCTCCTGCATAGATCTCTGCTATAGGTTGGTGGGCATGGAGCCTCCCAAAGGGATAAGAGCTCGTTCTACCCACCATACCGCTGCATCAGTGGCTGCTTCCAGGGACGTCCCTATCCAGGAAATCTGCAGGGCTGCTACCTGGAAGTCAGCACACACCTTCATCACCCACTACCACATCGACCTTGAGTCATACCGGGATGCTGGTTTTGGGGCCTTGGTTCTCCAATCTTTATTTCCCAAGTAGGGGGTGTGCGCCTTGCCTCCCTCCTCCCAGAGAACTGCTAGGAGTCTGCCAGACAGTGTGGATGAACATATCCATGTCCCTAGAAGTACAGGTTACTCACCTGTAACAGGAGTTCTAGGAATGGTATGTTCATCCACACGACCCACCTGGCTTCGACGCACAACCTGGCTTCCAGTGGGCTAGATCTGGTGTCATGGGGCGGAGCCAAGAGTTTTACCACTCGGGTGGGAGGAGCCAGCTTGAAGACTTTCCGGCAAGATTTAAAGCGGCAAGGAACCTGCCAGACAGTGTGGATGAACATATACCATTCTTAGAACTCCTGTTACAGGTGAGTAACCTGTATTTTAAGTTGATCGGTCAATCTGAGCACCCGGCTCTGGCGACTCTGGAGCCCACCCAGCTTTGACCGATACGTTGAGCGTCGGCAAGTCTGACACTTGCATGGTAGTTTCAGCCAATAAGTACACATCTGATCTGGCATCGTCCACCTGACTGACCTGGTGTCTGCATCCGGCGATGGCTTTGATGCCCAGTTGCCGGAGCTTTCTCGGCCTCCCCTGGAGGATTCTCCTCATCAGGCCTCCCCTTCAACACGGAACATGGATCCACCTCCCTCACCTTTTAACAGAGGGACTGGAGAAGAGGGGCTTCTGCCAGGTGGCTGCTCCACAGGCTCGCCTCCAGATTTGAGGTTATGAGCTGGCGTTAACCTGGATGGTTCCCAGCATCCTCCTCCTCTGCCAGAGACTTCTTCTCCACTGGATCTGACCCTACCGGGGACCATCTGGGTGTGGCAACCTGCAGAGTCCCCCATCTGGGTCTATGGCACCTCCATCAGGTTCTTCAGGCCCCCCTCCAGCAGACCATGTCCTGTTGGGCCCTCTGGGGTAACCCCCGGCAGGGTTCCTGCTGTCTAGTTGACACCTCAGGCCCCAGTATGTGACCCACAGTTCACCCAGTCAGGGTTCCATGTCCCAGGGTACGCACATGCTTGCCCTCCGTTGGGATATCCGACACATTACCATGCATCAGGGTTCTCGTCACCAGGTTTTCCCACTGGGTACCCTCCTTCCGGGTTTATCAGCCTAGTCTGCCTCCACAGCCTCAGACTTCAGCAGATTTTCAGGCCATCCTGCAGTCTTGGTGGTTGGAGACCAAGGCTCAACTGGTGACTGAGCTGGGCAGTCATCAGTCTCCCAGGGAGCTTCCTAGGATCCCCAAAGCATAGCTGGCAAGGCAGGTTCCAGCTCTTCCTCAGCCAATGCCGGTCCCTTCAAAGGATTCGACATATGCCAAGATTCTGGATAAGCAGACGCCAGGCCCACTGGATTAGAATCGTCCTGATTCTGGGTCTTCAGATTCTGACTCTGATGCTCACTCATCAGCAGAGTTGGGCTTCCTAACCCCACCTATAGTGGTGCCACAGCCCAAGGAATCCCCAAAATCTCCCCCGGAGGATCCTTTCTTTGCAGACCTCCTACGCAAAATCGTAGAGGTTTACCACTGCAAGTCAGACTAACAAGACCCTAAAAGTCGGCACCTTGAAGAGCAGCTGGAAATGCAGGCATCTGCACCGGTCCTTACTACCCTGGCTGGAGCCTCATGAGGACCTGACATCAACAATATGGATGATGCCATCATCTATTCCAGTGGTAGCTAATAAAGCAGACCGCACCTACTGCACTCCAAAGGCGAAGGACCACCTCATTGTGCACCCCAAGGCCGATGCGGTCATTATTGTGGCTGCTCATGATTGGTCTTACAAACCTGGCACCTGAGCACCTCTCCTCTTGATAAGGAGTCTCGTCAGCTGGACCAGTTTGGAAGTTTTCTCCTTCACACTGGCTATGAGGGCTCTTAGCTATGTAGGCCATATGCTGGTCTACCAAACATGGTTCGCCCAGCTGGAGCTGGCCATTGAAGCCCTTCAGGACTCTTGAATAGAAATTCATACTAGTGGATTAGATGTGTTCCACTAAGGTGGCCTGCAGACATTCTCTTAGAGCAACCTATGATGCTGTTGACTCCTCCGCACGAGGAGTCGCCACAGCAGTTGGCCTCTAGCACTTCTCCTGGTTGAGTGTCCGCTTTGGCCCAAGATGTACAGTCTGCCATCCAAGACGTCCCTTTCAGGGGATCCCCCGTTCTGGGGGTGATGGGCAAAACATTATAACCATCCTGTGGGACAAAGGCAAGGTCCTTCAGTTGGTACAAACCATGTACTGACCAAAATATCGGGTGAAGAAGCCTTTTCACCACCGGGGGGGAAGGCAGCCGAAGCAATGGCAGACTGCCAGATGTCAGAACAGATGTTGGGCGCAGCAAGCCTCAGCTGCCATGCCCCCTGGCTAAATCCCAGAGCTTCGGGTGCAGCTCTCACCAACCCCCCCCATTTCTTGCGTGACTCACTATCTCCCCTCAGGATCTTTCGGTGGGCAGATGATTTGTTTGTCATCTGCTTGGGTGGTGGGCGGTGACAAGACACTTGTGTTCTTAAGCTCGTAGAGCAGGGCCACCCTATGGAGTTTCTCAAAAAACCTCTAGCCCAGTCACACTACCCAAACGCACACATTTCTCTTCTCAGAGGGGGAAATGCAGGCTCTGTTTCAAAAGGAAGCAATAGAACCTGTTCCCGTGCACTAGTAAGGAAAGGGGTATTACTCCAACTTTTTCCTGGTTCCCAGAAAGACAGGAGGTCTGCATCCCATTCTGGACCTCGGCACTCTCAACCTGTACATAGAAGATGAGAGGTTTCTGATGCAGACCTCCCAGGCCTGCTGCCCCTCCAGCACAAGGGGTCCATGACTATGCAGGATGCCTACCTGCACATCCCTATTTTTCTGGGCCCATCGCTACCTTCAGTTCTCCTTTCAGGGGAAACATTATTGGGTCAAGGCCCTACCATTCGGCCTGTCCTCTGCACCTCAGGTCTTCAAAGTGCTTGGCGGTAGTGGCGGCCCTGAGGCATCTGAGCCACTGTGTTCCCTTAACTCTGACTGGCTTCTGTCAGTCCCATCTGGAACAGTTGGAACTCTCCCTTTCTGCAACCCTGGACCTTTCATGAAGTGGGGATCATTGCAGATATTTCAATCTCAGCTTGTCCCTTCCCAGCATCTGCAATTCATTGGGGCGGTGTTGGACATGATTATGGCTTTCTCCCCCTTCGACAGGGCAGAAACCTTGCAGAAGCATGCCCATATGGTGGCCTCCAGCAGGAAGGTCTCAGCTAGGTCTGTTCTTCGACTGCTAGGCCTAATGGCAGCGGCCATCCCAACCGTGCCTTTAGCCAAGCTACACATGCGTATTTAGCAGTGGATACTCTTGAGCACAGTGGTACCAGAGGTCTGACTACTTGGACCAGATGGTTATGGTCTCTGATTCCATGCAGAAAGATCTTTTGTGGTGGCAGGATCTTTACAATCTCACCAAGGAGGTCCTTTTTCAGTCTCTTCCTTCCACCTAGACTCTTGGCTACAGATGCATCAGAGATGGGTTGGGATGTGCATCCGAGACAAAACCCAAGGCAGATGGTCCCAGATGGAGCTTTCTCTAAACATCAGCGAGCTGGAGATGAGAGCAGTGTTGTACGCCCTTAAGTCTTTCAGCACCTGCTTCTCCAGAGCACACTCAGTCCACTCGGACAACATGTGCGTGGTCTGGTATCTCAACAAGCAAGGAGGTGATGCAGGTGTCAATTGGGCTGTTCTGCATCCAAAGGTGGTGTTGGAGTTTCACCTTAACCAGGTGTTGACTCTGCTGGTGTTCTACCCCAATCACACCTCTGAGGCGAATATAGGCTCCATACTCTGGACCCTAAAAGAGCGCTCGCTTATTATAAGGAGCGGACGGCTGAAGTTCGGGGAGAGGTTCGCCAGCTGTCACCTACACTGAAGCCGCACCTGGCAAACCTGCAGCCAAGCGGACGATAGGCAGGTGGGTCACCTCCTGCATAGATCTCTGCTATAGTTGGCGGGCATGGAGCCTCCCAGAGGGATAAGTGCTTATTCTACCCACCATACCGCTGCTTCGGTGGCTACTTCCAGGGACGTCCCTATCCAGGAAATCTGCAGGACTGCTGCCTGGAAGTCAGCACATACCTTCATTACCCACTACCACATCGACCTTGAGTCACGCTGGGATGCTGGTTTTGGGGCCTTGGTTCTCCAGTCATTATTCCCTAAGTAGGGGGTGTGCGCCTTGCCTCCCTCCTCCCGGAGAACTGCTAGGAGTCTGCCAGACAGTGTGGATGAACAACATATCCATGTCCTTAGAAATACAGGTTACTCACCTGTAACAGGAGTTCTAGGAATGGTATATGTTGTTCATCCCACAGTTCTCAACCTCCCGGCTGAGCACAACCTGGCTTCCAACGGGCTAGAGCTGGCGTCATGGGGCAGAGCCAAGAGTTTTACCACCCGGGTGGGTGGGAGGAGCCAGCTTGAAGACCTTCCGGCAAGATTTAAAGCGGCAAGGAACCTGCCAGACAGTGTGGATGAACAACATATACCATTCCTAGAACTCCTGTTACAGGTGAGTAACCTGTATTTCCTCAGATTGCCCCTGAGCCATCCCCTCTTTATCTTCAAATTGTGTCCCCTCGTTCTTGCACATCTTTTTCTAAAAGGTGCTACCCTCTTGGACTTTGTTGATTCCACTGAGGTACTTTATCATGTCCCCCCCTTTCTCCCTCCTTTTCTCAAGGGTATACATATTAAGCTCCTTTAGTCTCTCCTCATATGGCTTCTCTTACAGACCCTGCACCATTTTAGTTGCCCTCCTCTGGACTGCCTGCATCCTGTCTGTCCTTGTGGAGATGGGGTCTCCAGAACTGGACACAGTACTCCAGATGGGATCTCACCAACTGTCTGTACAGAGGAATAACAACTTCCTGTTTTCTGCTGGTGATGCCTCTCCGTATACGTCCCAGTATCCCCCCAGCCCTCCCTACTGCCTTCTCACATTGCTTGCTAACCTTAAGGTCATCTGATATGATTACCCCCAGGTCCCTTTCCATTTTAGTTGTTTCTACCGCCTCTCTTCTCCACCCCACCCCCCCAAATTGTGTAATCTTCCCCTGGATTTTTGTCTCCCAGGTGCATTATTTTTTACTTCTTTGCATTGAATCCAAACTGCCATAGTTCTGACCATTCCTCCAACCCTGCTAAGTCCCTTCTCATCCTTTCCACGCCTCCTTGTTTATCAACCATGTTGCAGATCTTTGTGTCATCTGCAAAGAGGCATACTTTTCCTTCCAGTCCCTCTGCATTGTCACTTATAAAAACATTAAAAAGGACTGGGCCCAGTACTGAACCCTGCGGTACCCCACTAGTAATCCCTCTTTCTTCAGAGTGGACTCCATTTACAATTACCTTCTGTGTCCTGTTGTCCAGCCAATGCTCTACCCAGGCTACTACCCTGTGACCCACTCCCAGGCTGGTTAATTTGTTTATTAATCTCTTGTGTGGGATGTGTCAAAATGGCTTGCTAAAGTCTAGGTAGGCCATGTCCACAGCCCCTCCCTGGTCTACTACTTTGGTCACCCAGTCAAAGAAATCCATTAGATTTGTCTGACATGACCTTCCCGCTGTGAACCCATGCTGCTTTGAGTCCTGTGCCCCCACTGGCGTCTAGGTACTCGAGAGTTCTTTTCTTCAGAAGTGATTCTATCACTTTCCCTACCACAGAGGTCAAACTGACAGGTCTGTAGTTTCCTGCCTCTGTCCCTGTTTCTCCTTCCTTTTAGGTCTCCGGTAGAAAAGAACTGGAGGGTGGGCGTGGGACAGCCCCTTTTATAGTCTGGCTGATGTCGCGTCACCTGATGTCAGGGGCGGTCCCCACTGATTGCTAGCTACAAGTTTGCCGTTGGAACCGGATGCCAGGGGGCGCAGTCCTATATGTGAAGACCTACTGCAGGAACCTTTCTCGAAGATCTACTGTTACGGTAAGTTCTTATGTAACTATTTGTATGCCTTGTTTACCCCCCAAGTCCTGAAATCTTAGGCTCACCCCAAATCCTAATAGCTAGTGGTTCCATTCAATTGCAGGTAAGAGGGGGCACCCTTCCCTAATGCCCTTTCCCAGTCGGAACTCCTCTGATAGTAAGCCATTCAGTAAGACTCTCGCTGTAGGGGCCTGATAGAAGGGTCCTACCATTTGTATATACTTCTCCCCAGACCAAAATCTGTCAACACCTCTAACATGTACTTCCATTCTGTTCTGTCAAATGTTTTCTCAGCATCCATGGACAAAACACATGTCTGCCCAGGATGCCAAGAGCCCCACCATAGTACATTCAGTAACCTTTTGATATTGTGGTAAGACGGCCTGCCCTGTACGAAGCCTGTCTGGTCTGGGTGGATTATTAGGTGAAGTAAGTTTTCTAATCGTAGGGCCAAGACCTTTGTCATAATCTTACAATCACAATTTAGTAGGAAGATTGGTCTGTAGGACGAGCATTCTGCAGGGTCTTTGCCCGACGTGGGTATGATACATGTTTGCTTCACAGCAGGTCTTGGGTAACCCCCACTATCCCCTCGCCTGCTTCATTAGACTTCTTATGGGTTCAGCCATTTCTCTTTGTTTCTTTGTAATATTCTGCCCCAAAACCATCTGGGCCTGTTGCCTTCCCCTCCTAAGACAACCTATTGCCTTGTACACTTCCGTCGTTATTGCTGCCCCAAGTACTGCTATGTTCATCACTCTGCTTAAGGATAGGTAACCCCTCCAGGAATGCCTCCATTTTCTGATCCAATCCTTGGCATTCCACCTGGTATAATCTACTATAAAAATCTTCGAAGCACTTTCTAATTTGTATGTCTTCTTTCTCCAGGTATCCTTTCTTATCTTTAGTAGTCACTATCCTTTTAGGTGTCTTACCCCCTTCATAAGATGCACTAACAGAGGTCCTGGTTTGTTTCCCCACTCATAAATTCTTTGCCTGGCTTCCTCTGTTAGATTTAGGTTCAAGGCCTCCCTAGCCACTTGAAGTTCCCTTAGTTTTTTTCCCCCAGTCTGGATGACTTCCCATTCTAGTACTGTGATCCTCCCTTCCAATTCTTTCTGCTTTCGCTGCCTGTCTTTTTTTTTTTTTTTTTAGCCTAGTTGTAGATCGTACTTCGAGATACAGCTCTTGCAGCAGGTTACACCATAAGGACTGAAGACGGCAGGCAGCAGGAACCCACGGAAAACTTCTAGCTAGCCATACAAAGCAGGTGACCGCCACGATGGCCCTGCCCCGACATCAGATACATCATAAAAGGGGCTGTCCCCCAGCATACCTTGGTTCTTTTCCTAACGTTGACTCGCGCGCATCAGCTCCACGGACGCCTTCAGTAGACTAACGACAAAGAATTTTCTTCTTTTTCCACTGAATTCACAGCAAAAACTGACAAGTACATGTCTTCTTCTACAGAAGGACACCCCTCTAAGTGCACTTACGGCAAGCAGATCTCCCTCAGATAGGCATTCGGCCTGTGTGAGGTGCCTAGGCCCGGACCATGATACTAGGCCTGCTCCATCTGCCAGCAGTTCAATAGTAGAACCAGAATCTGCCACCAGAAAGCACTAGTTTTCTCAAAGGCCATGGAAAAAGACCCATCCTCTTGAGAGAACCTTCACATAAATTGGGGAAGCACAAGGATAAGCACCGGGACAAGGATAGGAATAGACCTCCCAACCGGGCCTCAGACTCCCAGGCCAGCTCCAGCTCTGCCTGGTCGGACTGATCTCCATCCCGGGCTAGGTCTCAGCCCCCTCTGTTAAGGTTAGGACCAGCTCTGTTTCTCTGCAACCGCTGAGAACTAAGTCTAAGGACAGCTGTCCCTCAGGGTCTGTCGCCAGGTCGGAGGCTTCCAACCACCACAAGCACAAGTTGGTGACTAGGCCTAGCACCAATGCCAAGGACCGACGCCAGGACATTCAACGTTCGGTCTCCCAACCTCCGAAGACCTCTGACGTACCTCCAAGAAACTTCAGAGCTCACATCCCTTCAGCGGACGCTGGATCCATCGTCCGCTAAATGCCCCAGGAACCCTCCGCCACCGGTCACGGGGACGTCTGAGGACTACGTCAGAGCTCACGCCACAGACTACCAGACGGGAGAAACAGAAGATGGCATGCCAGATGTCTGTCTACCAAAGGACCCAACGATGCCTCAACTACTGGTGCCCGCCCCTAACTACTGGCAAGCACCGACGCCAGGCCCTTCATCCGGCCTTAATTTACAAGAGGTCAAATATATTTTCACCTTTTAGTGGGACACCAGCAAAAAAGATGTGGTACCCACCAAACCTCCCGGAGGGACCCCAACCCCCGTGGCACCTCCCAGAGCAGTAATGCCTGAACCTAAGGACTCTACACCACCACCCTGGGGTATGTCCAGGGACAGAAAGGCAAAGTCCAAAAGACCTTCACACTCCAGGGCTCCTTCAGGATCCCCTAGCTATCATGGGCGCAAGAGACCCAGATGAAGATCCCGCTCTTCATCGGACGACGACTCTCTCCCTGATGCCTTGGATACCTCCAGATCTCCCTCCCCTTTGGGTACCCCATCCCCAGATCCTCATGAGCTTCCTAGGTCACCACCTGATGACCCATCATTCTGACGTTATGAGGCACATTCAGGAGAACATGGGATGGGAGACTGAGGATTTAGGCCGCGAACGGCAATGCCTGGCATGCTACTTGAGGCAGAAAGACCCCAAGCCTGTGGTGGTTCCACCCCTGGTGGATACTTTTCTGGACACTACCAAGGCTGCATGGAAGCGCCCACATTCAACCCCAGTGGTCCTCAAGAAGGCAGACAGGCTTTACAGGGCCCTGCTAGACGCTCCTTATTTGGCTCAGCAACCTGTGGCAGACTCTGTCATTACAGCCTCGCACGACCGCTCTGAGGCCCCAACACCTCAGCACCCAGCCACCGGACCAGGAATCGGCACTAAGTAGTAAGCAGCACAGTATTATCTGTTGATTATGGCTTACCAATATACACCGCAGGGTCAGACACTGCCCTTAACAGGATACAAAAACACGTGAATAGGGCCTGTCGTCCGGCACTAGGGGCAGATCGTTGGACTCACACTTGTGCACTCTACTGTGAGACGGGCTGGCTCCCACTGTACCTAAGAGCCCAGTACCAAACTTGCCTGATCATAAAAAAAAAAAGCGCAACTAGGCCTCTTGCTGGAATCCATTTGCAGTCTTTTCAAGAAGGCTGTGCACACTAAACAAACAAATGCGACAAAAGGTGGTCTACAAGTCCCTTTCAAGCGCACTTCACTGGCCCAAAAATCCATTACTTTTAAGGGCCCCAAATGGTTTAATGAGCTACCCGACACGCTGACAGTAAACACAAAGCTGAGCCTGTTCAAAAGGGGGCTACGATCCCACCTTAAGAATGTAAACGCATGTAACTGTGCTAGTAAATAATCTGACATTTTCTATTTTCCTTCGCCTTATCACCTTCCCCCTACTTTTTCGACTTAAAACCCTCCTACACCACCTTTACCCGTGTCCCACGCCATATCCAGCTTCTTGGACAACGCCAACCTGGCTGCTTACCTTTGTCTACAGCTAAACATGGACCTATTCTTAACATATCTTACTATTCCCTGTGTATCCCTACCCTGCTACAACTTGATGTAATGTAACTTATTTTTAGGTTGTATTTTGAAACTAGCAAGTCCTGTACCACATGTGCTATTGTAATGTTTCTCATGCTGCCTACCATGTTCTCCTTTTCTCACTGTTATCTTAATTTGTTCTTATTTGTATTGTACTCGTATTTTGTTTCCGTTTTGTCCCTGACTTGGAACCTTTTGAAAATGAGTCTTTGACTCAAAGGTGTTAATCCCAATCTAAATAAATAAAATAAATAAATCCAAACAATTCGATTCTCTGGGCCGCAGCATGTATGCGGCTTCCACTAGCTCTTAGGTCCCTCAGTTATTTGATGCACATGGTGCAATTTCAAAATGCACTGTGGGACCAGGAGCAAGACCTGTTAAAGAATTTTCCCGATGGTGAGAAGGAGGAGCTACTTAACCTCCTTTGTACGGGCTCTGACATCGGGACTCAAGTCCTCCGAGCCGCTTACGACTTGGCAGCAAGAGGTGCCTCAACAGGCGTTTGCCTCCAGAGACGCTCCTGGTTGAGGGTCTCCGGGATTTACTCCAGACGTCCAGAAAGGGATCCTGGATGTCTTCTACGACGACTCTGTTATTTGGTGGAGACTCCAAGATTCTGGGAAGGGGGTCAGAACGGATCAGGCCATGTATAAATCAAGGCCTGGTTCCTTTTGCAGACCACAGAAGTTTTTGTGGCCAACAGAGCAAACAACCTCAGTCGGCCCAGCAGCAACACGGGCAACTTCAGCCGTAAAAAATCAGATTCTCCGGAGGTCAGGGTCGGAGACGCACCAAAACTTCCCAACCTGCCAGAGCCAGTACCACCACAGCATGACTCCTTCCCGGACCCGCCCTCCCCACCTCTGGATCAAAGGGAAGAAAGGGTCAGGGGTCAACTCACTTACCACCTGTTACGGTGGCAGAGGATCACCTCCAGCCAGTGGGTTCTTCAGCTTATCTGTTGAGGACACTCTAGAGTTCCTCGCACCCACCGTCAAGACCACCTCTGCCTTCCCGTTACTCAGGACAGCATGCCTTGCTCATCCAAGAATGCCACTGAGGTCGTACCGTGGAGCCAGAGTGAAAGATACTATTTCCACTTCTTCCTGGTTCCTAAGAAAAAACTGGGGACTTGTGCCTGATCCTAGACGTCAGCGACCTGAACATCTTCATGATGTACAAGCGTTTTGCATGGTTACCCTTCTGGGTCTTATTCCAGTGCTCAAGCAAGGTGCATGGCTAGCATCCATGGACATGCAGGACATGTCTTCACCTTCCCATCACCCAGTCGCACAGAAAATTTCTGCGCTTAGAGTTTCTGGGACACCATTACCAGTTCTGAGCACTCCCGTTCAGCTTGTCTTCGGTGCTATGCGTCTTTACCAAGTGCATGGCAGTCATAGCAGCGGCCCTCAGGAGACGAGGCCATTATGTCTTCCCCTATTTGGATGATTGGCTCCTGATGGCCTCCTCCCCAGAGGCACTGGAGAAGGCCATTCACAACACCTGCTCCCTATTTCATTCTCTAGGGATAACCATTAACCGAGAGACGTCATCTCTCATTCCCTCACAGACTACAATTCATTGTCGCACTTCTGGATACCTGTCAAGGGAGAGCCTTCCTGCCCGGAGACAGGGCAAAACACAACAGGTCACTGATGAGGACTATCACGGAACAAAATCTGGTTTCCGCTTGGACGATACTTTGCCTGCTTGGACATGTGGCAGCTGCCATCACCACGGTCCTTCATGCTCACTTCCACATGAGTGACTCAGTGAAGGCGGAGAACCCAATGGGACCAGAGGCAGGATCACTTAGACCAGCTGATCAGACTCACATGGTCGGTTATCCAGGACTTGCAGTGGTGGCTGGTCCCAGAACATCTTTCCGTGGGAGTCCCCTTCGTGGTGCCAGTACCATCTCTGACCCTCACCACCAATGCTTCGGAGTCCGGCTGGGGAGTTCATGAGACACCAGGACCCAGGGAACCTGGAGACTCTCCTCCATATCAGTGTCTTAGAGATGAGGGCAGTCCTGTATGCCTTAAAGTCAGATTCCACCGGGTCATATATTGGTCCAAACGGACAACACCTCAGTTATGTATTACATTAACAAACAAGGAGGCACTCACTCCTACCCCCTTTGCAGAGAAGCAAAGCGGGTGTGGAAATGGGCACTACAGCAAGGCACCACACTCACCGCAGTGCACGTTCCCGGTGTGGACAACACTGTCACATCTCCTGAGCCGGTCGAAGGCCAGAGCTCACGAATGGGAATTGCTACAAGAGGTTGCCGAGGACCTGTTCCTATGATGGGGGACACCAGACGTAGACTTATTCGTGTCCCCATACAATGCAAAACTGCCCAATTTCTGCTAGCTAGATCCAGGGCCTGGTGTTTTCTGGCGAGATGCATTGTCCCGCTCTTGGATGGGCAGGTTACACTTTTCTGCCCTTCCCTTTGATCCAGAGGGTTCTTCTCAAGCTCCGATCAGAGCGCGTGTCCATGATATTGGTGGCACCCTTTTGGCCCAAAATGGATCTGTTTGCTGCTTCACCAGCTGGCTCAGCAGCCTCCCTTACCCTTACCAGTCAGCTCTCATTTGCTGTCCCAGGAGGGCAGCTCCCTAGTCCATCCGAACCTCAAATCCCTTAACCTGCACACCTGGTTCCTAAAGACGTAGCCATTCTTAGGCACAGGGTCTCGCAAGGGGTTGCCTGTATCCTGGTGGCAGCTAGGAAACCTTCGACTCGTGCCACATATGCGCTGAAATGGTGGAGATTTTGTCTATGAGATCAGGCCCGCGACCTTGATACTCTTTGATATGCTGAGAAGTCTATTTTGGACTACCTCCTATCCCTTTTCCAGTCTGGATTGGCATATTCCTCTCTGAAGGTACACCTCTGTGCCATTTCAGCATACCACACACCAGCTGGTCAGCATTCACTAGCCCAATTAGAGGCTTCCCGAGCTTTTCTGCATGGTGTCTTGCATAAGACCACCGATAAAGGATCCGATTCCTCCTTGGGACCTCCTTTATGTTTTCGAGCAGCTTACGCTGCATCCTTTTGAACCAGCTGTGGATTGAGAGCTTCGCCTGCTCTCCTGGAAGGCATTCTTTTTAGTTGCCGTTACTTCGGCACAGAGAATTTCTGAACTTCAGGCACTTGTGTAAAGAGCCTTACTTGATTTTTCCATAAGAACAGGGTGTCCTTAAGGACCAATCCTAAGTTCTTTCCCAAGGTTGTTTCAGCTTTAACATTAAACCAGGACATTGACCTTCCGGTGTACTTCCCCAACTATACGAACGGAGGGGAAGCCTCTTGCACACTGTAGATGTGCATCGGATTTTGAGGTTCTACTTTGCCAGAACTAGTTCACACAGACAATCTGACCAACTGTTCTTATCCTTCGCTTGAAGGATGATAGGTGCACCTGTGTCAAAACAAACGGTCTCCACGTGGCTTGTTAACTGCATTGTTTTGTTGCCAGAAATGCAACAAACCCTTGCCGGGACCGGTAAAGGGCCATTTTACAAGGGGGGGTGGCTACCTCCTTCACTGCATTGAAAAACGTAGCAACACCCACCATCTGCGCGGCCACTACTTGGAGTTCTGTGCATACTTTCATGAGACACTACAGTTTGGACATCGCCTCCAGGCATAGAGCAGGCTTTGATCTGGCAGTTCTTCAGGGACTTTTGTCCTGAGAGGTTTCTCTCTACCTCAATCTCTCCTGTCCCCTTCCCGACTGGGTTAGCATTACACCCTTACTGCCTGGGAATCATTCCTTATGGTGTAACCTGCTGCAAGAGCTATATCTCTAAGTAAGATAGTACAGTTGCGTTAGAACTTACCGTAACAGTAGATCTTCAAGAACAGCTCATGCAGCAGGTAGTTTCCCTCCCACAGCGTTTCCGACACAGATTTATTAGTGTTCCTCTGGAAGTGGATCCTCGGTCTCCCCTTCTGAATTACATCGTTGTGACGGGAGTCTCTGGAGGGAAAACTGAGGTATGCTGGTGGATCGCCCCTTTTATGATGTATCTGACGGGGCGGGACCAACATCGGGGGAGGTTCCCCGCTTTGTACAGCTAGCTGGAAGTTTTCCATGGGGTCCTGCTGCCTGCCGGCTTCAGTCCTTATGGTGTAACCTGCTGCAAGAGCTGTTCTCGAAGATCTACTGTTATGATAAGTTCTAATGTAACTATTCAACATCGTCATCAGTGACATTGCGCAGGACCTAGAAGGCAGAATTTCACTGTTCGCAGATGACACAAAGCTCTGTAACAGAGTAGACACACCAGAGGGTGTAGACAGAATGAGAAGGGACCTGCAGAAACTTGAAGAATGGTCAGGGGTTTGGCAGTTGAAATTCAGTGCAAAGAAGTGCAAGATAATGCATATGGGACACAAAAACCCTGGCACAATGTATCAGTTGGGGGGATATAGCATGCACCAAGCAGGAAAGGGATCTTGGGGTTATCATCTCTGATGACCTCAAGGTAGGGGAAACAGTGTGACAAGGCAGCAGGTAAAGCAAATAGGATGCTGGGATGCATAGGCAGGGGCATCACCAGCAGGAAAAGAGAGATCATAATTCCACTATACACGACTCTAGTGAGGCCCCACCTGGAGTACAGTGTACAGTTCTGGAGACCTTACCTACTTAAGGACATAGACAGGGTAGAGAAGGTTCAGAGGAGGGCAACAAAGATGGTAACATGGATTGCATCACAAGTCCTATGAGGACAGGTTGAAGGAACTGAATATGTACTCCCTGGAGGAGAGGAGGGAGAGAGGGGACATGATGGAGACATACAAGTATCTTACAGGGAGGTACAGGGTGCAGAATACACTATTTTTAAGCGAAAAAGATGTTCCAGGACTAGAGGGCATGGGATGAAGTTGGAGGGAGGACGATTCAGAGGAAACGTGGAGAAGAATTTCTTCACAGAACGGGTGGTGGACAAGTGGAACACCCTGACAGAGGAAGTGGTGGGGGCTGAAACAATCACGGGATTTAAGAATGCATGGGATAGACATAAAGGAATTCTGGAGGTCAGGGGTAAGTGGCAACAGACTTCTAGGAAAACATAAACTGAACTTACAAGCTGAAATGGGCAGACTGGGTGGGCCATAGGCCCTTATCTGCCGACACTGTCTATGTATCTATGTACTATCCAGTGATTACTCCTCTCATGTATACCTTTCCTGCTTCCCAGAAAATCCCCTCAGTCTACAGTCCCTTTGTTAGTTTCTACATAAATTTTCCAGTGGTCCTTAAGGAGATCTCGAAATTGTTTCTTGGCCAACAAGTATGTGGGAAACCTCCAACCTCCTTTTCTCTCTTCCCTCTTTGTCAATACACTCTCTCGTCATCAGGACAATAGCATGGTCCGATAGGAAAATGGGACTGTCACCGGTTTACAATTGAGCAAAGGTCTCGTTGTGCATAGAGGTAATCCAACTTCGACCAGGTTGTGTGGGGCTGGGGAAAAAAGTGTATTCTCGGGGCCCCTGGGTTCGCTGTATGCCAAGCATCTACTAGATTTAAATCCATTAGGCCCAGATGCCACTGCTGTACGTCCGCTAGTCCCCAAGGCCTTGTACCCGAGTAGTCCAGCTTGGGGTCTGCCACGCAGTTGAAGTCCCTTCCATGATTAGATTTGGGAATTGTTCTCGTATTAAATAGATTATCTTTTGATAAAAGGCGGGCTCCATCACCAATGGGGCATAAATATTTCTGAAAGTCGCCATCCTTCCCTGCATCTCCCCTACCACGAATACAAATCATCCTTCTGTGGGGTCCCTTACTGTTCTGTGGGGTAAAATTGGAAAATTTTTGTTCATCAATACGGCAACCCCTCCCTCGTGCGAGTTGTAGGAGGATGCGTGGCAGGCCCCAGCCCCCACCAGTTTATCCTGTCTCTCTTCTCTTCCCGGTGTTAAATGGGTCTCCTGTAGCCGGGCGTCGGTAGCTTCTTTCCATTTAAGTGCAGCCAGTACTTTGGCCCTCAGCCGGAGATGTAAATCCCTTAACATTCCAGGAAATTACAGTGCTACAATGAACCTGTGCCATGATTATAGCATCTTGGTCTCATTAGCACCTTTCTTTGCCTGTTCCATTCGTCCCTTTCTTCACAGTTGTCCCTTTAATCTAAATCCATAAGCAAAGCAAACGATGTGGTCAGTATTAATAACTTCAGCAGTAAACTTTAAACAATGAATAATTTGAACTCCTTCCCCCATCCCCCAGTCTCATCACTCAACAAAATTTGATTAGACTTTCTGTAACTGTATTTCTAGGATCGTGGATATGTTCATCTGCACTTATTGGCATGTCCCTTTCTCCTTTAAATCTTGCCAGAAGTCTTCAGGCTGACTCCTTCCACCCACCCGGTATATACTTCGGCTCCACCCCATGACACCATATCTTCCCTTTCGCTGGAAGATGCAGGTTGCCTCCGTTGTGTTCACGCATTTTGTAGGCCCTGGCTTTCAAAACTTCGGTTTTACTGAAATTAGAACTCATTTGAGTTAGCGATTGCGCTTTTGTGTCCTCGATCATGGAAGAGAAATCTTCTCCAGGATTTCGCCAGTGTCCTTGCGGTCTGAAAATGTTGGGCATCGATCCCCATCTCACATGCGTCTACTGCCTAGGTGTCGGCCATGACACCTGGTCCTGCAGCTGTTGCTTGGCCTTCCATCCCAATGTCCTGGATGACCGCGTAGCACATTTGAAGTTGGAGAGACGGGAGAAAAGGAATCCTCCGGTGAAGTCCAGGGAGGCTAGGTGGGCGGTTTCCATGGCCACGGGTTCCACCGAGCAGCTGGAATGGATGAGGGTGTTCGAAGAAGCCACTTGCACTTAGGCTAATCGGAGCTTTTTCGTTCCATTCAACCTGGGCTCCACCTTCACAGGTTCCTTTAAGGAGTTGTACCAGTCTCTGCCCACTTGGGGTGAGGCGCCTGCGGGCTCGCACTCCTCCCGATCTCGTGAGAGACAAGGAACCTGGCACATCTTCGTCTCAGCGAAGACGCTCTTGGGACCAAGAGAGGTCTCAGTCCCAGGAGCATGCGGTCTCGACCTCAGTCGAGATCACATCCCCGCCGAGGCGCGCATGGACCTTCCATCCATGAGACGACCAAGGATGTGGCCGATGAGGTAGAGATTGTTCTCAATCCAATCGACCTTCTGTCGCCAGCTGTGACCGACTCTTTGTGGAGGACTCCGGTCCTTGTGTTCCCTGATGAGACCCAGTCCACTGGTGTCCCCATCGAGGTCCCGGTTCTGGACCCTCAGGTTTCACCGATCCCTTCGGTGTCTCCTGAATGACCGAGTCGGCCTGCCCAATCTCGGTCGAGGTCTAGAACCCCCTCAGCGATCGACCAGGGAAGGCCACAAGTGCTCAAAAGAGGAGGCATACAGGTCCTCCTTGTATGAAGAGCTCTGGCGGCTACGAGGACCTTATGTGGCAAAGCTCATTTTATCTGTGCAAACCGGCTCCATGCCACTACCCGGCCATTACTTGGCTCTCGCCTCCTAGGCCGAAGCCGACCCCCTCAGAACCGAAGCCTTCAGTTCCCTCGACCGTGGGGCCGGCCCATCTTCCGGTTCGGCCTATTCCAGTCTCTCCACCGATTGTGGTGGAGCCGCCATCTAAGCAGCCTGTGGGAGAGGCTCCTTGCAAAGAGGACCGACTAGATACCAGGCTTCCCCGATGTCTGTCAGTCACAGTCACCGTGGACCGCCCTTGGCTCGGTCGAGGGTGATTTGGGCAGCAGGCCGCTGTACCCCGACTCTTCGGACTTGGAAGTCACCAGGCTTCACTCTCATCCTGGGGATGATGAGTCGTCTGTTGGCACAGGGATGGAGAAAGGTCCTTCCTCCTTCCAAGGGATCCTTCGTCTCATCTCTGATTCCACAGGGATGCCCCTGGAACCCATCCAGAAAAAGGCGGAGTACCCTGTCACGGACATCCTCTAGAGGGGATACCTCGATGGAGGCCTTTTCTGTGGCCGAGGCCATTGTTGGTCCGGCACTCTAACTTTGGCAGCGTCCTGCCTCATGTCCAACACCATCTGCCCACATGGCTCACAAGTAAGTGGTGCCCATGGGGTCCCTTGCAGGGTTCACAGAGCACCTTTCGGCCAAGAGTCTGGTGACCACCTCTGTGTTCAGGCATACTGGTAGTTCTGGCCACACTGACCGACCTCCCGACAAGGAGTCCCAAGTATTTGGACCACTTGGGGTGGAAGGTCTATGCAGCGTCCTCCTTGGGCCTTCGTCAGGCAAGTTCAGGCGTCATCATGGCACACTTCTCCCATGCCCTTCTCGGGTCATTAGATGAAGTCCTCCCACATCTCCCCGCGGACATGCAGACCACAGTCAAGCAGGTCCGAGACTGGGGCCATGCTGTCGCCAAACAGCAGCTCCAGATGTCCCTGGACATCGGAGATTCTTGTGCCCGCTCGATGGCCGTTGCAGTTGCCTCACCGCAGGGCTTGGCTGAGCCTCCTTCCCAGTGGATACTAGCACAAGTTATCTGATGGGCCTTTCCTTGGGACCAACTTGTTCGACCCAGGAGTGGCCAGTCACCTACAACGCATAGAGCAGTCCAGTGCCACCTTGGACGCCACTTCTGCTAAGAGTTCTTTGGGCAAGAACCAGCAGAAGAAAAAGAAGCCTTTTTGGCACTCTTCCCCTGCGGTTCAGCAGTCCTCCTTCCAGGGAGGACAGCAACATCAGCAGCAGGCATAAGCTTGGTGCCCTCGGCCCAAGCCTGGACCCCAACAGGCCCGCAGAGGAGGCTGAGGCTCAGGTCCTAGAGCTTTCTCCTCCTCCAAGCATGCTCAGTGACTGGGGGGGGCTTCGGCCCCTATTCCCATCACGCCAGCTTTGGGTCTTCCTGTGGGGGGTTGGCTCCGCCACTTCCTTTCCACCTGGTCCGCTATCACTTCGGACAGGTGGGTTCTCGAAGTGGTCGGTCAGGGACTGCCTCTAGAATTGGAGCAGTACCCTCCCAGCCGAGCCCACACCCCTCGGGAAGAATGGATTTTCGCATGCACCCAGTCGGCTCTTCGAGACTACATCACTCAGCTCCTCCTCAAGGAGGCAGTAGCTCTCATGGTGGATCAGTCTGCAGACCCAGGCTTTGTCTCCAGGTACTTCCTGGTGCCCAAACGGACGGGGGCTGGTGCCCCATTCTTGATCTCCATGACCTGAATCAATATCTTGGGTCATGCACCTTTCGGCTGGTCACTCTTTCCCAGATCATACCATCCTTGGAGCGTAACTTGTGGATCTTACTTTGAGAGGGTTCCTTCAGTAGGTAATCACATATAGGACTGACTCCACCTGGCATCGGGCTGCACAGCGGACTTCTCTAGTAATACCTGACGGGGGACTGCCCACCCGTCACTTGACTGACATCAGAGTGACTGTATATAGTGGGCAGTCCCCACGCCCACCCTCCAGTTCTTTCCAGCCGTCACCTCATGTCAGTCGCACTGCAGGCTTCCAGATAGCGATCGTTGTGAAAGTTATCACGTCGGTTCATCCCTCGCTGCTTTTTTCTCTCAGATTAAAGTTCTGTCATTGATCTATTCTCCCAATAAGTGCTCGTCCTGTGGCACGCAGATCCTGCACAAAGACGGTCACCTCAAGTGCATCCTCTGTTTAGGTCCGGACCATCCAGTCTCCTCCAGCCCTGAGTGCCAGACCTTTAACCCGGCCACTAAAAAGAGGCGACCACAGGCTTTGGAGGCCCATCTGCTAAAAGCCTGCCTGTCTTCCCTCGAGAAGAGGATGAAGCATCTTAGAGATTCGTCGGAAAAACCTTCTCCTTCAAAGAAACATAAGGAGAAACCTAGGGAGTGGGACCGCTCCGCGGACGACGCCAGGCACTCGACCAGCAAGTCCCATCTGCTGCTCAGAAAATCGGACGGTAAGTCTGGCAAAGTTTTGGCGGATCAGTCTGCCGTCGGCTCCTCCAACAACCGCACCACTTTGGCCAATAAGTCTGCCCCCGGCTCCTCTGGGGACCGCGCGGCAGCTGGTAAGTCGTCTACCCAGGCTGTGGGTACTTACCAGGCTCAGGTCGATAAGCCAGCCGGGGGCTCCTCCCCTGACCGCCCGACCCCACCCGCTAAGTCTGACGACCAATCGGGTTCGGTTCCCCCGTCTGGGCCTAACGGCGCTACACCCGACGCAACTAGAAAGAGAAAGACCCTCTCCTTTCCTCCTCCTCCTCCTCCCTCGCCCGTGCCCTCCAATTCACCGGTGGGTACATCTGGCGATGGCAGCAGAGAGCCCATCGACCCTGTCGATGCCTCGGGGTCTACTCCGCACTCCCCTTCTGGGGTCAAGGAGGAGGCGGCTCCTCCTCTGCCTACAGGCCTTTCTGTGGAGGCCCCTCCTCTGCCTTCCAGCTGGCGTCCAGCACTTCCTCAGATGCTGGCTATCCCGACGACAATCCAGCAGCCAGGACCAGCTGACCGGCCTTTGCCTTTGGCCCCAACGCTGAATCAGGTCCCGTCACCAGGGTCCATTCATCTGGTTCAGACGCTGGACCCTCCGACACTTTCCATCGCCGGATCGGGTGGTGCCGGTTCCGACGTCTGTTCCCCTGACGCAGGCTGACCCGACGCCAGATCCTCAACCTGTTTATACTACAGCAGGTCCGACGTGGGTTCCCCCGATGCCTGATCTGATGACGGGGATTTATACCCGACCACGAGCTGTCCCGCATTACCCGTTGGGGTATCCTGGGGACCACTACCCGGGGGGTCGCACTCCGGACTGGAGTCATCTTCGACAGTTCTACCCTGGATTTAATCCCTACTCCCATTACACGGGATTCCAGGGCTATTATCTACCTCCAGTTATCCCTCCTCCTCTCTCTCCCCCCCAGCCTCTGCCTACTCCACTCCCCCTCCTCCTCCTCTAGTTACCCCAGATTTCAAAACCTTAATACAGTCTTGGTGGCAGGTCACTCGGTCGGAGCTGGTTTCGGACCTGGAGACTAGGCTCCCACAACCGAGGTCTCCTAGGTCCCCTTCCCTGAGCAGTTGGTCCCCTTCCCCGAGCAGTTCGTCAATGGCCACTGTCCACATCTCGGGGAAGACTCAACAGGACGTTTCCCTTCCAGATACCAGATGCCATCCTGTCGAGGCGGACGATGATGACAGTTCAGACGGGAGGGAAGATTCCTCGGAGGTCCCAGAGGATCCTGAGGACAAGAGAGGCAAGGTCTCGCCAGAGTCTCCACCTGAAGACCCTGCCTTCTCGGACCTCTTGAGGGCCATGAAGGACTATTTCGACTGGGAGTCGGAGGAACAGGATCCCATGAGACAGAGGCTCGCGGAACACCTAGACTTAGTCTCTGTCTTCTATCTCCATTCCTCCATGGATGGCCCCTCATCAAGACCTCACCACTACCATCTGGCAGATGACTCATTCTATCCTAGCTGTCCCCAAGAGGGTGGACAGGCTCTACCGGGTGCCGAAGGGTGCTCCTTTTTTAAAGGCTTATCCCAGGGCTGACTCTGTGGTCATCTCTGCGGCTCATGATTGCTCTTCAGCGCCCAAGCACATGAGCACTAGTCCTCCGGACAAAGAGTCGAGGCAGATGGACCAGTTCCAGGGGAAAAAGATATATTCTTCTGCCACGTGCGCCCTCCAATCCCTCAGTTACGTGGCCCACATGGTGTCCCATCAAAAAGCAACCCTGGCCAGGCTGGAAGCGCGAGTCCATTCCATGGCTCACTCGCCTTTAAAGAAGGACTGTACCAAGGATCTCCGCCTTTCCAAGGTTTCCTGTAGGCACGCTTTACGTGCCACTTGCGACTCTGTCAACTCAGTGGCCCGTACCTCGGCAACTGCCCTTGCCCTCAAACGGCATTCCTGGCTTTGCCTTTCTGGCCTCGCCAATGAGGTCCAGTCGTCGATTCAGAATGCCCCTTTCAGGGGCTCGGTCCTTTTTGGTGGGGACACAAAGGATATTATCACAGACCTACAGGACGAGAGAGTTGCACTTAGGTCTGTCAGGTCAATGTACCGATCGGGCTCCCAACAGCAGCTCTTTCGGAAAAGGACCTGGCTGCAGAGAAAGAACACTCAAGCACGCCGCCATGAGAAGCGAAAGGCCACGGGTACAGCCACCTCTCCTGCCTCCAAAAATCAGAGACTTCAGGAGGCCCTCCCCCTGAATGTCTCACCACTTCTTGATTCCCCGGCCCCACTGCCTCCTCAGTCTCACGACGGGGAGCAGGTGGGGGGGGGGGAGGTTCGCCCGCCACGCGCAGGAGTAGAGGGCGATCACCTCCAACGAATGGGTCCTGCAACTAGTGTCCGTCAGACACACCATAGAATTTCTGGAGATTCCTCCAGAAACTACCTACAAAGTCCTCTTATTCTCAGGACCAGGCTCTTCTCGTCCGCGAGGAGGTGAATTCGCTCTTGCTCAAAGAAGCAATTGAGCGTGTCCCCTTCGGGCAAAGGGGAAGAGGATTTTATTCCCATTTTTCCCTGGTTCCAAAAAAGACTAGTGACTTCAGACCCATACTCTACCTAAGCCAGCTCAATCAGTTTGTCGAGTACAAAAAATTTTGAATGCTGATGCTCCAGAGCCTCCTCCCTCTCCTCATGGAGAACCACTGGCTCTGTGCCCTGGATATGCAGGATGCTGACCTGCACATTCCTATTTTCCCCAGCCACCACAGATTCCTGCACTTTCATTTCCAAGGGAAACACTTCCAGTTCTGGGCGCTCGCCTTTGGCCTGTCTTCGACACCACGGGTTTTTACCAAGTGCCTGGCAGTGGTTGTGGCTTTCCTATGCCACGTGTATTGCAGTCTTCCCTTACCTGGACAACTGGTTGATTTCAGCCCCGTCCAGGGATTCCTTACTGGAGGTTCTTTCCTTTACCCTGGACCTTTTCAGCAGACTTGGGATCATGGTCAATGTTCCCAAGTCATCCCTTATCCCCTGCCCAGAGACTTCAGTTTATTGGGGCAGTCCTGGATACAGTCCAGTGCAGGGCCTTTCTTCCTCCAGACAGAATGGAGACCCTTGTCTGTCAGGCCTCCAAAGTGACATCCCTCAGCACCATCCCTGCCCAGGAAGTCCTTCGTCTTCTGGGCCTGATGGTGCCCTCCATCACTACTGTTCCCCTAGCAAGGCTTCACATGAGGATTATTCAGTGGTCCTTGCGGGTGCAGTGGGATCAGCTGCTGGATGAACTGGACCATCCGACAGTGGTGGAAGGATTCTTGCAATCTTTCTTTGGGGCTTCCCTTTCAGAACCCTGCACCAGTAGCCACCCTCACCACGGATGCCTCGAATATGGGGTGGGGAGCTCATCTTGGGGAACACCAAGCACAGGGACTATGGTCCAGTTTGGAGACTTCTCTCCACATCAGTGTTCTGGAGTTGAGGGCGGTCCTGTACATGCTACAGACCTTTCAGACCCTCCTTCCAAAGAGATCACTGCTAATCCAAACGGACAGTATGTCAGTAGTTTGGTATATCAGCAAACAAGGAGGAACCCGGTCGTACCCCCTTTGCAGGGAGGCGACATGGGTGTGGAACTGGGCAGTCCAGCACCATCTGGTCCTAGTGGCCGTGCACGTTCCAGGCATTCTAAATGTCCTGGCGGACAGCCTCAGCAGATCTCGGACCCTAGCTCACAAGTGGGAATTACATCAGGAAGTGGCGGAATCCATCTTCCAAAATTGGGGGCGTCCGGAAATCGACCTCTTCGCCTCCCAATACAACACAAAACTTCCCAAGTTTTGCTTGCTCGTTCCAGAGCAAGGTGCTTTTTGGAGCGATGTATTGTCTCTATCTTGGACAGAGAAATTTTTGTATGCTTTTCCTCCGTTTCCCAGTCTGCAGAGGGTTCCCCTCAAGCTGCAGGCGGAGAGGGCAAAGATGATCCTCATCATTCCTCTCTGGCCGAGACAGATCTGGTTCCCGCTGTTACAGCAGCTTTCCCGGGAACCACCGGTTCCACTTCCATGGACTCACGACCTTCTGACCCAGGATCAAGGTCGACTGGTACGCCCGGGGCTCAGGACCCTGCATCTCCGTGCCTGGCTCCTGCAGACATAGCAATATCCCATTTTGGGGTTTCCTCTAGGGTTGCTCAAGCCCTCATTGAGGCCAGGAAACCTTCTACCTGTTCCACTTACGCCATGAAGTGGAAGCGCTTTTCCATTTGGGTGACTGCTAAGGACTGGAATCCCTTCTCTTGCTCGGACCCACAAGTCATAGAATACCTCCTTCACTTGTCAGACTCCAGTCTGTCCTACTCTTCCTTAAAGGTCCATATCTCAGCATACCATGAGCTAGTGGATGGTAAACCTGTGGCTCAGTTGGAAGTCTCCAAAACCTTTCTGAAAGGGATTCTCCATCTGAACCCCCCCCCCCCCCAATCCTCAGCCCAACTCCGCCTTGGGACTTGAACTTCATACTGGCAAAGCTCACCCTTCCTCCTTTTGAGCCGGATATGAGTTGCACTTCCTTTCCTGGAAGGCACTTTTTCTTGTGGCTATCACGTCAGCCCGACGGATTTTGGAGCTTCATGCTCTAGACTGCAAGGAGTCATACTTGATTTTCCATAGGGACCAGGCAGTCCTTAGAACTCATCCGAGGTTTCTTCCCAAGGTGGTGTCAGAAGCCACGCTGAATCAATCGGTAGAGCTTCGGGTCTATTATCCGTCCCCCTCTAACAGAGGTGAGGCACTCCTTCATATGATGGATGTCCATCGGATTCTCTGGTGTTACACCCATCGGACCAAAGAGTTTCACTCTTGCGACCAGTTGTTTGTCTCCTTTGCCCCGAGATCGAAGGGCAAACCGGTTTCTAAGCAGGGTCTTTCCAAGTGGTTAGGCAACTGCATTCGTTACTGTTTCCAGAAGTACGAAAAACCTCTGCCGGGTTCCATCAGAGGTCATTCTACTAGGGGCCTTCCTACGGAACATTTCAGCGGCTGACATTTGTGCTTCCGCTACTTGGAGTTCTGTCCATGCCTTTACCAAACATTACAATCTGGACATTGCTTCTAGGCAGAGGGCTGGCTTTGGCCTAGCCATCCTGCAGGGCTTTCTGTCCTAGACTGAGTTCTTCTGGAACCTCAGTTTTTTCCGTTGGAGTTGGTTTTCCTCCTCCCTAGTTTCTTTCGGTCTCTCCTTGGAGGGACTGCTTGGGAATCTGTCCTATATGTGATGACCTACTGAAGGAACCCTCTCGAAGTAAGATAGTACAGTTACGTAGGAGCTTACTGTAACAGTAGATCTTCGAGAGAGGTTCCTTCAGTAGGTCATATTTTTCCTTCCCTCCCTCCCTCCTTCCCCTCATTTTGTGTTTTACAGGGACTCCAAATCCTGTTCGTTCCTGCTGTCAGGCCTCTTCTGGTTCTGGTGGGAGAACTGGAGGGCGGATGTGGGGACCGCCCACTATATACAGTCACGCTGACATCAGTCACGTGACGGGTGGGCAGTCCCCTGTCAGGTATTGCTAGAAAGGTCTGCCGTGCGGTCCGACACCAGGTGGATTCAGTCCTATATGTGATGACCTGCTGAAGGAACCTCTCTCGAATATCTACTGTTACAGTAAGTTTCTACGTAACTGTACATTTTACTTCGAGAGGGTTCCTGCAGTAGGTCTTCACATATAGGACTGTGCCCCCTGACATCAGGTCTGCAGGCAAACTTGTAAATAGCAATCATCAGCGGGGACCGCCCCTGACATCAGGGCGTCATGACATCAGCCCGACTATAAATGGGGCAGTCTTGCGCCTGCTCTCCAGATCTTTCCTGCCGTCGCCTCAGTCACGTTCGGCTCATGTCAGAACAGCAATCTAACATCCGCGTTATATTTATCGAAGTATTTCTTCGCCTCTTGTAAAATTCTCAAGATTTTTCTTCAGTTTGATGTCTTCTAGACAGAAGAAATAGTGCTCAAAGTGTGGCGCTCAAATCCCGCACGGAGATGACCATTCCCACTGCCTCCTCTGCCTCTGTTCGAAGCAGGATGTCCAGAAGTGTTCCATCTGCAAGGCCTTCAACCAGGCGACCAGAATCAGGCACAAGAGGTCCCTTGAGGCCCATCTATTGACCCGACGCTTGGCGTCTATGGAAAGGGAGCTCCAAAAACTCAGGGAAAGTTCGTCGTCGCCAGCCCCGAAGAAAAAGAAAAGTAAGGAGAAGCATCAGGACAGGAGTCTGTCACCGTCTGAGAGGCCAGCAACCGTGAGTACTTTTTCGGGTGCCCCGTCCACTTCTTTGGGCCAGGCCCCTTCTCCCCCTCCTGCCGAGGTAAGCGAACAGCCGGGGGTTGCCTCTTTAAAGGTGCTAATTCTGTCGACTGATCCTGCCGGTAAGTCACCCCTCGCCTCCGGCAAAGGGCGCACGGCCTCCACCGATCAGACCAGCAGCGGCCTTCCAGCCATCTGTAGCCCAGCCGGATCTGTTCCTTTGGATGCCGGGTCTTCTGGCGCCCGCTTGGATCCGTCCACTCTCCCGTCGGGCTCCAGTTTGGCCCCCGACGTTGGACAGAGTGAGGGACTAGTCGACCAGTCGTCTCCCAGGGTCCTTTACCCTAGAGACTCGCCACCCGACCCTTTGCTGTTTGCTTTAGCAAAGTCACGTTCAGACCTGCCGTCGGGGGCCCTTCGTGTCTCCCCCCTCACCCCCTCGCCAGGCATTCC
Source organism: Neoceratodus forsteri (assembly GCA_016271365.2). Taxonomy (NCBI): domain Eukaryota; kingdom Metazoa; phylum Chordata; order Ceratodontiformes; family Ceratodontidae; genus Neoceratodus; species Neoceratodus forsteri. The sequence continues at coordinate 431,354,009 of CM028138.1, forward strand.
TCCGTCGCTGGACTTTATTCCGCTGCCAACAGAGGATCCGGGTATGGAGCCTCCACCCCACCCCCCAGTACTTCAGGCATGCTCCAGGTCCCGATGCCCCCTTCGGGCGTCACGGCATATCCACCTGTGGGTCCTTCGTCTGGGTTCATTGCACAGGAACCCTCTTTCCCGCCTGCGGGTGCCCTTCTGTCGGTTACTCAATATCCGACGCTAGGCCAGGTGCCTCCATCGCCAGGTTTCCCAATGCCGGGTTTTCTGACCCCGGGCTACCCGACACCGGGCTTTCCGATGTCATCATTCCAGACAATGGGTTATGCTACTCCAGGACATCCGACGCCGGGTTACCCAGGGTACTCGTATTACCCACCCTGGCACTATCCTCGGTACCCGGGTTATCCGAGTTATTAGCCACCACCACCACCACCACCACCACCTCCTCCTCCTCCTCTGGTGCCGGAACTTGAGTCCATCCCTCGGTGGTGGAAAGAGGCTAGAGCGCAGCTTGCGTTGGAGTTGAGACAGCCGGTGAGGGAGACACCCTCCGTCAGGGTGACCTCTCCACCGCCTCCTGCTACCAGAGCCTCTACCTCTATTGCAGTGGGCATTACTGAACCAGACCCTTCTGTTCCTAGTGGCTCTGATTCCTCTGACACTAGTTCCGACTCGGATGTGTCGGACACAGATCTCCCGTGGAGGTTCCTCCGAAAGACTCCCTAAAGTCCCCTCCAAAGGATCCTTCTTTTGGAGACCTGTTGCATTCTATTCAGGCGGCTGGTGGTTGGCCGTCCAAAGAGGTTGGTCCCCAAAGGAAATGTCTTGTGGAGCACCTGGATGTGGCCACCTCGGACCCTATTCCCATTCCACCATGGATGGGACCTCATGAGGACCTTGTTACCACAGTCTGGTAACAACCGTCCTCCATTCCCGTGGTCTCCCACAAAGCTGACCACACCTATTATCCCCCGGAAGAGATTTTTCACCTCAACTCCCATCCCAAGGCTGACTCTATGGTCATCACAGCAGCTCACAACCGTTCAGCCCAGCCCAAACATCTGAGTTCTTCACCTCCCGACAAGGACTTGCATCAACTTGACCAATTTGGGCGCAAAATTTATTCATCTTCTTGTGCGATACATTCCCTTAATTACGTCTCACACATGGTCGCCTTTCATAAAGCTTCTCTTTTTGATCTAGAAAGGGACCTCCAGGATGTTCAAGATGAAACCCTGAGGAAGAAGCTCTTGGATAAAGTACGGATGGGGAAATCCTTGTGTCGCCACATCCTTCGGGCTACTTACGACTCGGTGGATTCAGTAGCGAGAGCAGCTTCCACGGGGATCTGCCTCTGCCTCTCCTGGCTCCATATGGCAGGACTGGCGCAGGACGTGCAGTCCTCTCTGTTGTATGCCCCTTTCAGGGGTTCCATCCTGTTTGGCAGTGACACTAAGGACATCATTACTGGGCTGCAGGAGAGTGGATGCTCCTTGTGGGATGTCCATTCCTTATACAAGACGGGACAGAAGAAGCAGCCCTTTCACCGCCAAAGAAGGTGGAACAAATCCCAGGCTAAGCGTCAGGCAAAGAAACGTGCACCTGGCTCGGGAGCTCAAACCCCACAGACCAAATTTCAAAAACAGACCTCTGGGGCAAAGGCTCCCCTCGGCGTCCTGACTCCTTCCCCTCCTTCCGCTACCTCTAGTACATCAGGAGGAACCGGTCGGAGGGAGGTTCGGCCTCCACCTGGAAGGCTGGAGGTCCGTCACCGCTGAAAATTGGGTACTTCAGCTCATCCAACGAGGTCACTCGATAGAATTCAGTGAAATTCCAAAACCTCAACCACCAGGATGGTCCTTCTATCCCTGGGATCAGGTCCACATAGTCTCTCAAGAGATTCAGGCACTTCTCTTAAAGAAGGCCATAGAGCCTGTCCCATTAAGCCAAATAGGAAGGGGACTCTACTCCCACTTCTTCCTGGTTCCAAAGAAAACTGGTGACCTGAGACCAATCCTGGACCTCAGCACATTAAACATCTTCATCAAGTACAAGAAGTTTCGTATGTTGACCCTTCAGGGGCTCCTTCCCCTGCTCCATCAAAATTCTTGGCTGTGCTCCCTGGACATGCAGGATGCTTACCTGCATATCCCTATCCTCCCGGCCCACTGCCACATTCTCCGCTTTGTTTTCCTAGAGAAACATTTCCAGTTCCGAGCAGTCCCGTTTGGTCTTTCTTCGGCCACCCCGAGTGTTCACCAAATGTCTAACGGTGGTGGCAGCCTTTCTGGGCCGCCAGGGCATTTATGTCTTCCCGTACCTGGACGACTGGCTCCTCTCAACACCCTCTCCTACCAGCCTGAAAGAGGCTCTCTCTTTCGCTCTGAGCTTGTTTGCTTTACTGGGCATAACGGTCAGTTTTCCCAAGTCCCAGCTAATACCCTCACAGAGACTCCAGTTCATTGGAGCTGTACTAGACACAGTTCAGGGCAAGGCTTTCCTGCCATCAGATCGGGCCGAGACCCTTGCTTCTCAAGCCACACTGGTGGCAGAGGCCCGATGGATCCCTGCACACTCGGTGCTTCGTTTATTGGGTCTGATGGCAGCCGTCATTTCGACAGTCCCAATGGCCAGGCTTCACATGAGGGTCACCCAGTGGTCTCTTTGAGCCCAGTGGGACCAGAAGATGGATGACATGAACTAAAAAGTCATGCTGTCCAACAGCCTCCAGAGACATCTACACTGGTGGCAGGATCTCTCAAATTTGTCGAAGGGGGGCCCTTTCCTTCCAGCAGTTCCAACTCAAATTCTCACTACGGACGCCTCAGATCTGGGCTGGGGTGCTCATCTGGGGTCTCACAAGACACAGGGGTCTTGGTCTGGCCAGGAGCTGATGCTTTACATCAATGTTCTGGAGACCAGAGCGGTTCTTTACACACTCCAGGCATTCCAGTCGCTGCTGGTTCCGGGATCTGTCTTGGTACAGACTGACAACATGTCCACTGTCTGGTACATAAACAAGTGGGGGGAACCAGATCATACCCTCTTTGCCGAGAAGCCATGAGGGTGTGGTACTGGGTGATTCAGCACAGCCTTTATCTGACAGCAGTTCACGTTCCGGGCTCACCAACGTCCTGGCGGACAGTCTCAGTCGATCAGTGGCCAGGGTCCACGAGTTGGAGCTAAAGTCCGAGGTAGTCGAAGATCTTTCTTCGATGGGGTCGGCCAAAGATGGATCTGTTCACCTCCCCATACAGCGCAAAACTACCAATCTTCTGCTCGCTCGTTCCCGGGCATGGTGCTTTTTGGCAAGACGCGCTGTCTCTTTTGTGGACAAGGAGGTTTCTGTATGTCTTTCCTCTAATTCAGAAGGTCCTGGTGAAACTTCAACAAGAGGGGGCACACGCAATCCTGATTGCGCCTCTTTGGCCATGCCAAATTTGGTTCCCTCTTCTGCAACACTTGGCACTGGAACCTCCGGTTCCTTTGCCCATTTCCCACGACCTTCTGACTCAGGAGCAGGGCACCCTGGTGCATCTGAGCCTTCACTCCCTCCACCTTCATGCATGGCACCTGTGGACATAGCGATTTTGTGCTATGGGGTCTCTTCTCAGGTTGCACACATTCTAGTGGAGGCCAGAAAACCCTCCACTAGATCCACTTACGCTATAAAGTGGAAGAGATTCACAAAATGGGCCCAAGCAAGGAGCTGGGATCCATTTTCGTGCTTGACATTCCAGGTTCTAGAGTACCTCACACATCTGTCTGAGGCGGGCCTTAGCTATTCCTCCATTAAGGTCCACCTCTCTGTGGTGTCAGCCTACCACCTCCCGGTGGAGGGCAAAACCTTGGCTCAACTGGAGGTTGCCAAAACCTTTTTGAAAGGCATCCTTCATTTGAAACCTTCGATACAGAATCCTTGTCCTCCCTGGGACCTGAATTTCATGCTAGAGAAGCTGACCTTACCACCATTTGAACCAGCTTCTTCTTGTGACTTACGCTTCCTTTCCTGGAAGACCTTGTTTTTAGTCACTGTCACTTCGGCCAGAAGGGTTTCCGAATTACAGGCCTTCGTATGTAAAGAACCTTATTTGACTTTTCATAAGGACCGAGTAGTCCTTCGGACCAACTCTTCTTTTTTGCCCAAAGTTGTTTCAGAAACCACTTTGAACCAGAACGTGGAATTACCGGTATACTATCCACAGTATTCCAACAGGGTGGAATACCTGCTGCACACGCTTGATGTGCACCGGATCCTGAGGTACTACACGAACAGGACTAAAGAGATTAGGAAATCTAACCAACTGTTCATAGCCTTTGCCCCTCAGTGCCAGGGCAAGACTATTTCCAAGCAGACCATCTCCCGATGGCTCGCTAACTGCATCCATTTTTCGTACACAAAATCTGGGAATTCCCTTCCGGGGGCAGTCAAAGGCCACTCCACCTGTGGCGTGGCGACCTCTACTGCCTTTTTTAGGAATGTGTCCACGGCAGAGATCTGTGCTTCGACTACCTGATCGTCTGTTCACACCTTCATTAAGCATTACAGTCTGGACATTGCCTCTCAGCGCAGAACTGGCTTTGGTCTTGCAGTCCTGTAAGCCGTTCTGTTGTGATTACTTTTGGCGACTTCTCCTCCTCCCGGACGCGCCTATGCTTATTTTCCTTTGGGACTGCTTGGTATTCTGTCCTATATGTGAAGACCTACTGCAGGAACCCTCTCAAAGTAAGATATAGCAGTTACATAAGAACTTACCGTAACAGTAGATCTCCAAGAGAGGTTCCTGCAGTAGGTCTAGTTTCCCTCCCTCCTTCCCCTGGTTTTTGGATGCTTTACTTTCCATTCTATCTAGTCTGGCTGGACTACAGTGGAAGCAGGGTCTTTGGAGTTCACTCCGGTTTTCTCCTTACCTATCTTTAGGTCTCTGTTGGAAAAGAACTAGACAGCGGGCGCGGGACCGCTCCTTTTGTAGTCGGGCTGACGTCATGACGCCCTGACGTCAGGGGCGGTCCCCACTGATGATTGCTATCTACAAGTTTGCCGTGCGGACCTGACGCCAGGAGGCTCAGTCCTATATGTGAAGACCTACTGCAGGAACCTCTCTCAAAGATCTACTGTTATGGTAAGTTCTTACGTAACTGCTATTTTCTGTTCACTGGATCTGCAGAACGCATTCTTTCACGTCCCAAGCCGTCAGTCCCATCAGCGGTTCCTCTGCTTCAGGGTCAAGGGGACCCTGTACGAGTTCCGAGCCATGCCGTTCGGCCTGTCATTGGCCCCACAGGTCTTCAACAAATGCATTGCAGTGGTGGCGGCCCATCTCGGGGGAGGGGGGGCAGAATTTACCCTTACCTCGACGATTGGCTCCTTACAGGTTCCACCCAACCGGAGGTGGAGAGGTCCAGGGATCTGGCCCTCCAAACCTGCTCCCAACTCGGCCTCCTGATCAACGAGGCCAAGTCAGAACTCGTGCCTTCTCAGGCGATGGGCTTCATCGGGGCAGAGCTCGACTCTTGTCAAGCCAGAGCTCGGCTCCCAGCAGACAGGGCAGAGGTTCTCTCCTCTGCTCAATCATTTCTGGTTGGTCACTTGCACCCTGCCTGGGACTTTCAGCGCTTTCTGGGCTGTATGGGCGCGCGGCTCGGGTGGTCTGTTGGGCCCGTGTTGCACATGCACCCCCTCAGTGGGAGCTGGCCGTCACCAGTGGATTCAGCGCCACGGTCATTTCGACCAGCTGATCACTGTAACCCAGAAGATGTGGGACGCTCTCCAATGGTGGACCGCCCCAAACCGGTTGCAGGAAGGGATCACGTTTGTCCGCCCTGAGCCGACGGTCATCCTCACCACCGATGCCTCTCTCATGGGCTGGGCCTCCTAGTGGCAGGCTTTCTGCTAACTTTTAAAATATCCAAGACTGATTGGCACAGATGCAAACTTGCATATTCTAGCTCTTCAAGAGCCAGGTTTTGAGCCTGAGAGTCTGAAGGTTGGGGTACAGAATCCTCCCCTGAGAGGAGGTGAGGAGATTATACTGCCTGGGAAGACACAAGGGCAGTGTTACTGACAGTGACAACAGAAGAGGATACCAAGGCTGTCTGGCCCAGTCTGGAGCCACCAGAATCACCTTGCAAGGCTGGGACCTGATCTTTAACAGGACCCTGAATATCAGAGGAAAAGGAGGAAATGCATACAGAAACTTGTTTGTCCAATCTTGTAGAAGAGCATCCTGGGGAACAGAACCCAGAAGGTGTGGTCTGCAGCAGTACAGAGGGAGTTGATGATTGTCTGGGGCTGCAAAGAGATCTATCTCTGGGGTGCCCCATCTCCTGAAAATGACTTGAAGAATGACAGGATTCAGGGTCCATTCATGGTGACTCTGAGAAATCCTGCTGACAGCATTTGCTAGAATGTTGTCCTTCCTTGGGAGATGCACAGCCATCAGCGAAGCCTGAAGGGAATAAGCCAGAGACCATATCTTCATGGCCTCTGTGCACAAGGCTGAGGACCGAGTGCCTCCCTGCTTGTTGATGTACCACATGGTTGTGGAATTGTCTGTCCTGATCTGCACCACTTTCCCTTGAACAACAGTTGAGAATGTCTGAAGTGCCAGAAAGACAGCTCTTAATTTGAGAAACTTTTATATGGGAGAAGTGACCCTGGTGTGACCAAGTTCCCTGAGCTGTGAGATTATCTAGGTGGGGCGCCCACCCCAAGAGAGGTGTCTGTAGTGAGAATCACAGAAGGGACCTGACTCATGGAAGGGACCCTTGTTCTAAGATTGTCCCTGGCCCGAATCCGCCAACTGAAGGGCCTGGACCAGGGATTTGGAGACTGGAACCCATTTGGAGAGAGGGTCCTTTCTCTGAGACCAGAAAGATCTGAGATGAAACTGAATATCCCTCATTTGAAATTTGCTCCCTGAACTACTGCTATGGAAGCTGCCATGTGCCCCAGCAGCTGTAGAAAGTGTCTGGCTGGACGAGACACCAGAGGGTGAAAAGAGGATGCCAGGGTGACCAGAGACTGAAGCTTGGGAGAGGAAGAAATGCTCTTGCTTGAACTGTATCTATTTCTACTCCTATGAAGGTGATAAGCTGGGCTGGCTCTAGAACAGACTTCTCTAAATTCAGGATGAAGCCCAAGGATTCTAGAAGTCTTGGGTGACCTCTAAAGCTGACTTCTGACATGGTCTGAGGACTGGCCCACTAGAAGCCAGTCGTCCAGATACGGGAACAGAAGGATGCCCTGCCTCCTGAGGAATGCCACCACTACTGCAAGACACTTGGTGAACACCCTTGGAGCAGATGTTAGGCTGAAGGGCATGGCGCTGAATTGGTAATGGCCTGAGGGCAACTCGAACCTGAGGTACTTTCCGTGGGAATGTCTGATAGGTATGTGGAAGTAGGCATCCTTGAGATCCAGGGAGGCTAGCCAGTCTCCTGGTCTCAGAGAGGGAAGAATTATTCCCAGAGTCACCATTTTGAACTTTGGTTTTGTCAAATGTTTGTTCAGGTACCTTAAATCCAATATGGGTCGCCACTCCCCTGTCTTTTTGGGGATAAGGAAGTATCTTGAATACAGTCCTTTTCCCCTGTGACAATGAGGTACCTTCTCACTGCTTGCAGAAGAGAGGAGACTTCTGCCTCTAGGGCCTTTGTCTCCAAGGGAGAGGGAGGACTGAAAGACTTTGCTCTCATTTTTGGGAACCGTTTGAAACTGAAAGCAAGGCCCTGGTTCACTACTTCCAGGACCCATTTGTCTGAAGTAATAGACTCCCAGGCCTGGGAGTAGTGAGCCAGCCAGCCCTCTACTAGGATTAGGGAAGCGACCCTGACTGACACGTCAGGGTGTCTGCTTGGCAGGGGGCTTGGACTGAGTAGCTGATGGGGCCCTGGTTACCCCACGTCTGCCTCTTCCCCTAAAGAACCCACTCTGCTGGAAGGAAGAGGAGGCCTGAGCTTGGTAAAAAGGCCTTCCCCTGCCCTTAAACTGCTGCCTTTGAGGAGAGGTCTGCTTCTCTTTGGCTGCAGCACTCCTATAGGTTGTCCTGTACTCATCCATTTCCTTCATGTAGTTCTCTGTTTGCTCCCCAAACAGAGAATTAATAGTCACAGGAAAGTCCATGGCCTTAGCCTAGGTATCCTGAGAGAGGTTAGTACACCTAAGCCAAGCAAATCTCCTCATGGAAACAGATGTAGCCATGACCCTGGAATGAACATCATTGGAATAAACAGCAGCGTGGAATTGCATCTTAGATGCCTCTATACCATTTGCAGCCACCTGCTCCAGCTCCTTGGCTAGCTGGGAAGGGGCATCCTTAGCCAGTTCCAGAACCGTATCCCACAAAGATTTCTGGTACTTGGCTGTGTATGCCATGTAAATAGATTGACTGAGTCCCAAAGAGGATGCCAAGCACTGCTTTTTTGCCACGGCATCCACTTTCCTGGAATCCTTATCTGGGGGGGTGAGATGCCAAAAGAATATTAGCCTTGTCACAGGCTGCAGCTTGTACTGCCCCAACATGGCTGCTATGAGATGAAAGGAATTCTGCCCCAAGACCTGACAAAGCATGCCTCCTGTCCATTCTTTTTTCCACAGGAGGAATGGATGTAGGAAATTGTAGAATTTTTTTGTATCTGCTTCCCCAAAGATTTGTGTAAAGGGATAGACACCCTCTTCGACTCTGGGATATCCATCATTTCCAGATAGTCAGGTTCTTCCTGATCCTGTTCAGCCTCTTCCATAGGAAGCTGAAGAGTCTCAGCCACTTTCTCGTAAAACGAGAAATGGGAAAGGGACTCAGAAAGCCTGGGAGGAGAAGCCTGAGAAGGTCTGTCTGGGGAGATGTCAGGCTCTACTGGCTCATCTAGGCCTTCACACTCTTCCTCTTCATAATCTTCATTCTCCTCCCAGTCACCTTCATAGTATGCCTCAGGATCCAGTTCTGAAGCAGATACCTCCGATTGAACCGGTCGGAACCGGCCAAAGCGATTGTACAATTGAAATCACTATCGCTATTTCATCAGCGGTCGGACCATGGGTAGCCGAATCCAAACTGGCTGATTTCCTTTTTCTTTATTTCGAACCGATTCAGCAGAATCGCTCTCCGTTTGCCCGAAGAGGTATTGCCCAGGTCAGTGGGCACCTCCTCAGGTTCGGCCGCAACCGAACTGGGCTGGCCATCCAGGTCAGTGGACTTCTTGGACTCCCTCTCCCTTAGCCTACTCAAATGTTTTTCCAGAGTGGCTTTGGGAAAGTTCTTGTATATTTGGCAGTCTTCCTTGAGGTGGTCAGACCCCAGACAAGACACACATATGAGGTGAGGGCCGGCCTTAGCAAAGGCCTCCTTACACTCGGTATAGTGCTGAAACCCAGTGGGTCCAGTTTTCTTTTTGGGTTTCTCAGACATGCCTTCCAAAATAAAGTCACCAAAAACAGCGGTTAAGCTAGGCGACTGCAAACTGTTGGTTCCAAATCATCACGGGTAGGTAAAAAAAAAACCTAAAACCAGATTTTTTTAGGAACCGAGTAGCACCGGAAAAACCACAAATAAAATATATAAACAGAATAGATTTCGGTTCCAAACCGGACCGACTGGCAAAGAACCAAAAAATAAAACAATTTCTTAAGAAAAATTACCACTACCTACAACTACCACTTACTGGTACCGAGACAGGGGCAAGAAATAAAAATTACATACCTACTGTAATTATGATCTTTCTGTGTATCTTCACCATTCATCACAGATGGGGTACTGGCCAGAGATCAGGACCCAGCGGGAATTTTTAAAGGATAGTAGGGCCGACGCAGCATTAGTAGCCCTAGAATTTGACGTGCTATGTGGTGCTCGAGGATTAGCCGTTAGGTGCAATCAACCCGCCTGCTCTACCAGTTCTGAGTCGCCTGAGAGGTAAGAGGAAGGGATGGAGGTGGGACAAGAGAGTCCAAGGGACAGAAAAAGGAAGAGAAAACTGAACTAAAAGGAGAAATAATGACTGAGAGGACTGCATAGAAGAAGTAAGACTAAGGGGATTGAGTAGGGGCCCCAATCTCTGGAAGCGGAACAAGGGAGGGGAGAAAATTTAGGAGAGAGTGAGAGGTAACAAGGATCCGAGACCCTTGTCCGCCACCAGACTGTATAGGAACTGCAAGGAGTAGCAAAGCTCTCTGCCAGAATTCAAGGCACAGAATAACTGGCAAAACCCCAAAAGCAGAGTTGGCTATTCTGGAGAAGGACAGGGTGCAGGGACTTAGTACTCTCTCTGGAAAGATATTTGGTGAAAAAAGGGGGATTTTTTTTTTTTTTTTTATAAACAGATGGATAACAGAAGGAGGGCAACCACCAGCTCCCACCCCGTAGGGGTGGAGATATGTAGTAGAGAAGGAGTGCCACTCGAACTGTACCCTTTAGGGGAGAAAATACCCCCTCCCCGTGTGTCCCAACTTTACCCCGCTCAAGAAGAGGGGTAGGCACAGAGGGAGGAGGACCCAGAGTCTGAGGCCCCAGGGGGATGGCGGACAGGATTGTGATGAATGGTGAAGATATACAGAAAGATCATAATAACGGTAGGTACGTAATTTTTATATCTTATCTGTGTCAGTCTTCACCATTCATCATAGATGGGTGAGTACCAAGCCCCCCCGAAGAGGATTGATTCATTGCACCCTAAGGGACAGAGTCCCTTAGCCCTCAGTGGGTGACACACTGGTGGGAACCTTCTGGGCCTGATGAGGCCCGAGAGTGGGGAGAGCGAGACGGGATCTCCGGAGGGAAGGAAGTTGCCCGACAAACATCGCTCGCCCCTATGGGAGAAGAGATAGGTTCCCTGGTGAGCGGAGCAAATCACCCTATGCCGGGCCAAGGGTGACAACAGGGAAAGACGGGCCACGCCCATCTCCTGGTGCAGATCGCTGTCCCTACAACCCTGGTAGCTACCTCACTGGCATCGTGATGCCCTTGCTTGTGCCTTGCTAGCTCCAGGTCAGTGCAGAGAGCACGATGGCTTGCCTGGTTTGCTCAGGAGTCAGGCAAAGCAGCTAGGATCTGACCTAGCTGACCACAAGAACCTGTTGTAGGCTGCATAGTGGGCCTGATGAGCAGAGATGGAGAGAAGCAACCGTGCGAGTAGAAGGTCCTCCCAGAAGTCAAAATCCAAGGAGTCTTGATCTGGGGGCCAGTCACGGTGGAGGGGCTGGCCTGAGGGGTGTCCAGGTGCGCAATCCAGACTCATGGATGAGGCATAGAACCTGGAGACTCCAGGGGAGCGAATACCTCTGGCAGAGGTCCCTAGGGCAGGAACTCCAGAGAAGGGCTCTGCCAGAAACGCATGGACGCCTCCCGAAGGGAGTAGGCCAGGCGGCACTCCCAGGGGCCGCACCAAAATCGCCTAGAAAGGCGCATCGCATGCTCAGGATTGCTCACAGACAGGGCAGAAAGGTGAAGGTCCTCCATCATCCTCATAGGAAACGCTGATACTCAGAGAGATCAGCGGCCGGAGAGATATGGACAGAGGTTCCTCCAGAAGAGGGGATGAGGAGCTGAGGTCACCAAATGTTCCGAGGGTGGCTGCACGGGGAGGTTGGAAAACCTGACTGTCCATAGCCCTAACATAGGCCGGGAACTGAGCGGCCACCGCTCTGAACTGCTCCCAGGTGAGAGGGCTGCTAGGACCAAGAATGCCTGGGAGCGCTGGAGAATGTGGCAGAGGGATAGGGGCAGAGCCGAGAGAGGAAGTCGGCTGACCTCTGCCAGGGCTAGGGAGCGGACCATGGACACCCGAAGAGGGTGTCCCGGAAGACTCCACAGCCGACAACTGTACAACCACGTTGGTACTGCCAAGGCTGCGCCCAGAAGAATCCCCCCAGTGAGGTGACCAGGGCCGTATAGGTCCAGAAGGACGGTCCCCTGCCTCCAAAGAATTGACCCTCAAGGAACCAGAAGGGAAGGGAGGAAGTCCCGGACTGTGGCTTTTGTCCAGGGCCCGGTGGACCCCAGGAGAAAGGCGGACTCGGCCGACCCCACACCCCGACCCTCAGAGAGTCCCGAGAGGTCCTGGTCCTCGAGAGGGCCAGCCTAGGCAGCTGGCAGCTCTGGGATGCCCCCCAAAGGGAGACCCAGGAGCAGCACCTCCCCTGCAGACTTCCGATGGGCCCCAAAGTTGGGCGATCGAGACACACTACCAGAGGGGGTACCACCGCCGAGGGGTCAAGGAACCCCCCAAGGCCAGGTTGCATGGCAATGGTGGCACGCACCATAGCCTGCTGGTCAGTACCACTGACCCTAACCTCGGGAACTACCTGACACTCCTCAGAAGGGGGCTGGCTATGACTCGTCGTGGAGACCACTGGCTCGCTGTCCTCCGTAGACAACCCCGAAGGGTGTGACCGCCCATCCGACTCTGAGCCCGACCCCGAAGAGGTAGAGTCTGAGGGCCTAAGCCAAACGATAGGAGGCCGGGGGAAGGCAACCTTACCAAAGGGCCCGGTTGTCAGAGCAGTGGCCGAGGAGGCACCCGTGCCCTCCACAGCCCTGCAAGCGGGGCTGACAGAAGGTGCCAGGGCCGCTCGGGCCAAAGGTCCAGAGCCAGGGCCAGCCGCGGTGCCGTCAAGTCCACTGGCACCGGGGGTGGTACCAGGGACAGAGACGGCGCAGACGGCAGCCCCAGCTACGACCTCTGCGCCAACGACACCGTTAGGCCCCTCGGCACCGTGGGTGGCACCAAGGACCAAGCAGCCGACGACTCAAGTCGGACTTGGCGCCGAACACGACAACGCCTGTCGCCGGCGCCGCGGAGCTGCACCAGTGCACCAACAGCACCGAGGACGGCACCGACTGACAACGCCAAGGCTCCCACGGCACCGTGCTCAACCTCGGTGCTGAGGGGCGGGCGCCAAGGAGACATGACAAAAGGCGGCCTTGAATCCAGGGTCACGTTCTGAGAGACGTCCGGCGCCATGAACGGCGGCGACAGGGCCCACGGCACCGCAAACGGCGCCGAGGGATGGCATCGACCCGGCCTTCCGGACCGTGAGCGACACTGGGCAGCCTTTCACTCAAGGGGGCGATGTCAGAGGCGGCGCCTCCCGCCACCTCCTGGGGAAGCGGACGGGCCTCCTGCACCGCTGGAGGAGCCTCGACTCAAGGCCAGGCTACTAGTAGCCGAGGTCCTCCTCCTCGGCCTGTATAGAACCGGGAGGGGACCTGGAGGAAAGATCGAGAGAGCGCTGCTTTACCGGGACGAAAAGCGTAACCTACCCCGAAAGTCGGGCGGAGCTCACCCCACTTTCCACGCTGCGTGCCGCTCGAGGACACGGCGGTCCATGGAGAAGCAGGCATCGATGAATCCATGTCGGAAGTGGACCAAGACACGCGAGACACCGGTCATGTTGGTCGGTAACGGAATACTTGCGGCCGCACGGGCACCGACGCATGGGTGGCCGACCCGCCTTGGAAAACTTCTTGCCCTCCGACCGAGACATGACCTACGGAAAAAAAAACACCAAAACAGACTCGACGTAGCAAACTTTAAAATAAAAAGGAAAGATCTTACCGGCAACGTCGAGTAGAGGCAAACCCAGAACTAGTAAGACCGACGGACTTAAACGTCGCAATAAAGGCTGACAGGCCTAGTTTTCTTCCAACAGCTTCCCACGAGGCGACCTCGACGGTGGGAGATGAAGAACTGGTAGGCAGGTGGAGTCGATGCAGCCTTACGCTAATCCCCAGCCGCCACGAAGTACGTCACCGAGATGCATGCTGATGCTGCGTCGGCTCCTCCCATCCTTTTAAAAAGTTCCCTGGGTCCTGATCTCCAGCCAGTACCCTCATCTGTGATGAATGGTGAAGATTGACACAGATAAGATTACCGATTTTCTGACTAAGTGGGTTGAAAGAACCAACCGATTCGAACTTTTACCGAACCGAAGTGCAGGAGGGATTTCCGGGGCAACCTCACAGTTAGGTGGAGTAAGAAATCTGACAGTTACACTTCACAGTATCACAGACAGAGGTTTGAAAACTGAGCTTGAGCTCAACGTTCTATGCCATTGCATAGAGTTAACCCTTTACTCTCTGGGGCAGTTCAAGTGCTGGGGCTAACTGCATATAGTCAGAATACAGCAAGACTTCATGTTGTTTGAACTCCTTATTCAGGACACTGGTCCTGCCGGCTACCGAGGAGGAGACCTAGCCCGATGGGAATTACCCCATGGTCCAGATCTCTGACCAGAAAGAGCCGTGGTTCTCCCCGGCTCCTTCTGAGCAACCCCATCAGTCCCCCGACAGTCCAAGTCGAGGTCTCTGACACCTTTGACCAAAAGGCAGAAGAAGGCACATAAATTCTCTAAGTAGCGGCGCCACCACCACTCTTCTTCATCCTCCTCAGATGAGGAGAGGCTTCGACGGAAACTCCGACACTACGAGGATTTAATGTGGCAGCAGCTAATTACGTCTGGCCAGAAGTTGGCTCTGGCTTCTACCCCGGCCATTTCTTGGCTGTCACCCTCTAGGCTGATGTCTGCTCCGCAGAAGACTGTCCACACCGTTCCTCTGCCTGCAGTGTTGGTCAAGAACATCCCGTCTTGGCCAAAACTGGTCTCTCCACCAATTGTGGTGGAGCTGCCACCAAAACAGACTCTTTCGGGGGCTCCTTCTAAGGAGTTTCTGCCCATTCCAGGCCTGCCGCGTTGGCTGCCCATCACCCTCACGCCTGACTGTCCTAGGCAGGTACATGGCAACTCTGGTGGCTGGCTGATCTATCCTGACTCTTCGAAGTCCGAGGACTCCGACCTACATTCTTGCCCCTTGGATGAGGAATCTGTCGGTAGTCTTTCGATGGAGGAAAGCCCTTCTTCCTTCATGGGCATCCTCCACCGCCTCTCCAAATCCATGGGGTTGCCCTTAGAACCCATTCAGAAACTGGTCGAATACTCCCTCACTGATATTCTCAAATGAGGGGATTCACCGACTGAGGCCTTCCCAGTGGCTGAGGCCATTGTCGATCCGGCCTTGGAGCTGTGGGAGCACCCTGCCTCCTGCCCCCCCCCCCTTCAGCCCAAATGGCCCAGAAGTATGCAGTGCCCACTGGATCCCTTTCAGGATTCACAGAGCACCCTTTGCCCAAGGGACTGGTGACTGAATTTGTTTAGGTGCTTGAGTAATTCAGGAGACACTGATAAACCCCCAGACAGTCAAAAAAATTGGACCATTCGGCCCGGAAAGTCTGTGCCGCCTCAGTCAGGCAAGCTTGGCCGTCATCATGGTGCACTTTTCACAGGCCCTATCATGCCTCGATGAGGTTCTACCTCACCTCCCCACAGATCTCCAGACCACGGTCAAGCAGGTCTGCAACCAGGGTCAGGCGGTTGCGAAACAGCAGCTCCAGACGGCCTTGGACCTCTGGGACTCCTGCACCCGTTTGGTGGTGGCCGCGGTTGCCATGCACCACAGGGCTTTGTTACAGGTCTCCACCTTCACGGGGGACACCGAGCACAAGCTGACGGACGTCCCTTTCCTGAGTACCAACCTTTTCGGCCCAGGTGTGGACGGTCACCTCCAACACATCGAAAAATCCAGTGAAACCTTGGACTCTGTGACCTCTGCTCAGAAGGAATCCCAGGGTTCCAAAAAGCAGAAGAAAAAGCCTTTTCTGCATTCTGCCTCTGCGGTCAAGCAGCCCCATTTTCAGTGGGGCAGCATCAGCAGCAGGCTCAACCTTGTCACCCTCGGCCCAAGGCTGGGCCCCCAGCGGCCCATAAACCCAGATGACGGGGTTCAGGTGGTCCCCAAGCCAGACCCTCCTCCTCCAAGCCTGCCCAGTAACGGGATGGGGTGGCCACCCCCATACCCATCACAACAGCTCTGGGTCTTCCCTTGGGGGGCCGGCTGCGCCACTTCCTTTCTGCCTGGCTCGCTGTTACAGTGGTAGGCCAGAGACTGCTTCTGGAATTCGAGCAGTACCCACCAATCTGAGCCCCACGGGAGGAAATGGTGTCTGTACACACTCTGTTGGCTCTCCGAGATGACATCACCCAACTCCTCCGCAAGGAGGTGGTAGCCAGAGTCACGGACCCCACTATCAACCCAGGGTTCATTTCCAGGTACTTCCTTGTCCCGAAATGGACGGAGGGCTGGTGCCCCATTCTAGATATGCAAAACCTGAACCAATTTCTCAGGTCCCTCACATTTAGGATGGCAACTCTGTTGCAGATCATACCATCTCTCAAGCAAAACATGTGGTTTTGTTCTCTGGATCTCCAGGATGCATTCTTTCACGTCCCAATCCGTCCGTCTCAACAGAGGTTTCTTCGCTTTCAGGCAAAGGGAACCCCCTACGAGTTCCAAGCTGTGCCGTTCGGCCTGTCATCCACCCCCAGGGTCTTCACCAAATGCATTGCAATGGTGGTGGCCCATCTTTGGCATCGAGAGGTCAGGGTGTACCCCTATCTTGACGATTGGCTCATAGCGGGTTCCTCCAGACAAGAGGTGGAGAAGTCCAGGGACCTAGCCCTCCAGACCTGCATCGATCTTGGTCTCCTGGTCAACGAGACTGTCGGAACTCATACCTTCACAGGTGATCTGCTGCATCAGGGTAGAGCTAAATTCTTGCCAAGCCAGAGCCAGGCTCCTGACAGACAGGGCGGAGGCTTTCTCCTCCTTTGCCCAGTCATTTCTGGTTGGGCACTTGCACCCTGCCCGAGACTTTCTGCGACTCCTGAGGTATATGGCAGCCTGCACCACCGTGGTCTGATGGGCCTGGTGGCACATGCGCCCCTTCAATGGGAACTGGTCAGCTAGTGGACTCAGCGCCATGGTCATTTTAATCAGCTGATCACAGTGACCCAGAAGATGTTGGATGCTCTCCAATGGTGGACTGTCCTAGCACATTTGCAGGAAGGGATCATGTTTGTCTGTCCTGAGCAGACAGTCGTCCTCACAACCGATGCCTCTCTCATTGGCTGTGGTGCCCATATGGGAAATCAGAGTCCATGGGCTCTGGACCCCCGAGGAATCCCAATGTCATGTCAACCTGCTGGAGCTCAGTGCAGTCCGACTGGCACTGTCAGCATTTGCTTTGCTCCTTCGGGGTCAAGAGGTGCAAGTCCAGACAGACAATACCATGACCATGTACTATCTTAGCAAGCAGGGCGGCACGCACTCCTGACCTCTGTGCAGGGAAGCGCTCCACATCTGGACTCTCGTGTGCCAACTGGAGGCAGATCTCCTAGCCAGCCATGTGGCAGGAGCCTTGAACCAGCTGGCGGATGTTCTCAGCTGAGTGGGCGAGACGTCCCATGAGTGGTATCTCCATCCAGAGGTAATACACAAATCTATTATCCCACTGAGGCAAATCTCAGGTGGATCTGTTCTCCTTCAAGAAAAACGTGAAGGTGAAGTGGTTTCATGCCCACCCCCCTCAGCAGGGCTCACTGCAGGGGGATGCCTTCTCGAGTCTGTGAACCCCAGGCCTCTTCTATGCCTTCCCACCACTCCCCATGGTTCACAAGGTGATCCTCAAGGTCAGGAGGGACAAGGCACAGATGATCCTGGTAGCCCCAGACTGGCCTCGCCAGTTCTGGTATCCACATCTCCTAAGCCTCAGCTCCAGGCCTCCGAAGCATCTTCCAGTACACACGGACCTGATATCAGTCAATCAGGGGGAAGGTATTCCATCCGGCCATTCAATCCCTGCACCTGACAGCCTGGTTCCTGAGCGGTTAGAGTTCCAGGCTTTGGGTCTCTCTGAGGATGTGCTCACAGTTGTGGAAGCATCCAGAAAGGAGTTGACCAGGAGGTGCTATGCCTTCAAATGGAAAAGGTTTTCCATTTGGTGTCAGGGTAAGGGCTTAGACCCTTTGTCCTGCCCGGCGACTAGCATCCTTGACTACCTTTGGTCTCTGTTCAATGGGGTCTTCAGTCTATGACCCTCAAGGTGCACCTGGCAGCCACTTCTGCTCACCGGAAATAGGCCAGTCAGCAGACAGTGGCACAGAAGAAGGTGGTCTGGCACTTCTTTAAAGTCCTCAACCCTACTTCCCCTCTGGTGCGTGAACCACCACCACCATGGGATCTACTGCTGGTGCTGGCAAAGCTCGTGGGCATGCCATTCGAACCAATGCACAAATATGAAATGTCACATCTGTTGTGGAAGACCGCCTTCTTGGTGGCCATCAAGTCAGACAGGACTGGGGAGCTACAGGCGCTCTCTGTTGAGTCCTCCTTACCTGGTCTTCCACAGGTACAAGGTTGTCCTGCACCCCCACCCTAAATTCCTCCTGAAGGTGGTGTTGGAGTTTCACCTTAATCAGGTGTTGACTCTGCCGGTGTACTACCCCAATTACACTTTGGAGGCAGAGTACAGGCTCCATACTTTGGACCTGAGCCAAGTGCTGTCATTATAAGGAGCGAATGGCTGAAATTTGGGTAGAGGTTCGCCAGCAGTTTGTCACCTACGCTGAAGCCGCACCTGGCAGACCTGCAGCAAAGCGGACAATTGGCAGATGGATTACATCATGCATTGATCTCTGCTATAAGTTGGCGGGCAAGGAGCCTCCCATAGGGATAAAAGCTCACTCCACCTGCCATACTGCTGCATCGGTGACTGCTTCCAGGGACATACCTATCCAGGAAATCTGCAGGGCTCCCTCCTGGAAGTTGGCAAACACCTTCATTTCCCATTACCACATCGGCATGCCGACATGCTGGTTTTGGGGCTTCAGTTCTCCAATCTCTGTTCCCCAAGTAAGTATTGAGGGGGTGTGCGCCTTGCCTCCCTCCTCCCAGAGAACTGCTAGGAGTCTGCCAACAAGTGTGGATAGAACAACATATCCACAATCCTAGGAAAAACAGTTAATCTCCTGTGGAACAATTTTCAGAAGGACAGTCTTACAGGATTTAGGACACTGTCCTACATGCTGGGCCTTTGGAGATCTTAGGGCTCAGCTCCGGGCAGCATGGGCAGAGATTGCACGCCTCAAATTTCATATTGAAGAGGAAATACATTATAAGAACCACCCGCCATTTCCCCAGCATCCAACAGAAAACCTCGACCACAGAGGATAGTTGGTCCAGGAGGTTGGCAGGTGGTTAGGAGGAGCAAATCAGGTGCCCCATCACCTCTGCTCTCCAACACATTACCTCCAAAACCATATAAACACAACAAACAGGTATCTGCCTCTATCTCTGAAATCAAATAAAGAGGCAGAAGACACTGCAGAGCAGGACACTCGAGCACAGGAGCTAGCACAACAAAAACTCACCCAAATCAGGAACCACAAAACAAAACAAGCACAAAGGAAATCCAAAAAACTTCTGATCATAGGAGACTCCATGATTCGGGGAGTTGATACCCATCTCCAGCCAGGGGTGATGGTCAGATGTCTCCCAGGTACATCAGCATGGAGAGACACTGACCGCATTGCTAAAATTGTTCACAAAGCAGGAGAAAACATTGATGTCCTAGTACACTAGGGACTAATGATCTTGCCAGCCGGTCAGTTGTGGAGACCAAGGAACACCTGACTAGGCTGGGTGACAAACTATCATCTATTTCGTCTCGGCATCTCCTTCTCTGAGATCCTGCCAGTCTGGGAGAGGGGAGCAGATGGACGGAAGGTCAGAGAAGGGGAGATAGGGGAGCTAAACACGTGGCTCAAGGGCTGGTGCCAGGAAAAAGGACACAGATTTGTAGGGAACTCGCAACAGTTCTGGGAGCGAAAGTTCTTTAAATTTGATGGACTGCATCTGACTAAAGAGGGAGTCAGTGCATTGGGGCAGAAGTTTGACGTCTTTGCAGAATATTTAAACTAGCAAATGGGGAGAGGGGTGCAGCACCCCATACGTCGAATGGGAAGAACACCTCTCCCCCCTCAGCTAGTGGTCAAACAGGAATTCAGCATGTTTGCCGTTCATTTGCATCACCAGGTAAGAAAAAGGTTTGTCTCCCATACGACGCACAGGGTAATGCCAAACTTCACCCAACAACTAACACACCAAAATCTGGCCAATGGAAAATCATGTACACAATGCTCACAGCCTGGGAAATAAGATCCCAGACCTGCAGGCACAATGTCAGAGGCTAAACTGGACATAGTAGCAATTAGTGAGACGTGGTTTACTAGTAACCATACTTGGGAGACTTCAGTACCTGGCTATGTATTGTTCAGAAGAGACCGAGGTGCAAAAGGGGGGAGGAGGCCCTGTATGTTAATGAAAATATCAAAGCTACAGAAATTCAGAATACACATAAGGAGCCAGAAGAACTGTGGGTCACCCTGGAAACAGGAAATGGGACAGCCATAAGAACTGGGGTTGTCTACAGGCCCCAGACCAGAGGGAGGACATAGACACATTACTGTTCAAGATATACAAAACATGACAGCTAAAGGGAGGTTCTGATAATGGGAGACTTCAACATGCCAGATACAGATTGGTCAATACCAGCAGGAACATCTGCCAGAACTAGACTCATAGTGGATTCCCTGCAGGGGAGGGCCTCAAACAACTGGTACAGCAACCCACAAGAGACAGGGCTATCCTAGATCTAGTACTGACTAACAAAGAAGGGATCACAGATCTCCAGGAGAAGGTCACCTGGGCCAGTGACCATCACATGGTATGGTTCAATTTGGCTACTACATCTAAATCATCCCATTCCAAGGCAAACATATGGGACTTCAGAGGAGCTGACTTTGATAAGATGGCCAACAGAGTTGCTAGCCCTGGCAAAAAGAAACACAGGTGAGGGGGTACAGGCAAAGTGGGCAAGCATTAAGGATGCAATACTTGAAGCAACATCCCATTGTGTTAGACAGAAAAGGAAGTGAAAAGAAGAAGGAAACCACTTTGGTTCTCAAATACAGTAGCAGAAAAGGTCAGAGCCAAAAGGCTGGCCTTCAGGAAATATAAGGAACACAGCGGATGAAGATAGGAGGCATACCAAACTGCCCTAAGGGAAGCAGGTAAGGCAGGCAAAGTCCCAAACTGAGGAAACACTAGCACGAACAGTAAAGAAGGTGACAAGACTTTCTATAGATACATTAGTGAAAGGAGAAAGTCCAGAGGTGGTATTACTGTTTAATGGAGAAACGGGAGCATGTGAGGAGGAGGAGGACCCTGTAAAGGCATCTATCCTAAATAGATACTTTTGCTCAATATTTACTGAAGAGAAGGTAGGCAGGGCCCACAGCTCAGCATCATGGACACGGGGAGGGAGGTGAGCACTACTCCCTTCACAAAGAAAGGGTCCTACAAGAGCTTGCTAGCTCAGGTGGATAAGGCAATGGGACCTGATGGCATACATCCCAGGGTACTTAAGGAGCTAAAGGAGGAACTAGCAGAGCCATTAGCAGAATTGTTTAGTGAGTCTCTGAGCACAGGAGAGGTCCCAGAAGACTGGAGAAGGGCTCATGTGATCCCACTCCACAAGAGTGGTAGCAGGAGGAGGGGGAACTACAGACCTGTCAGTCTTACCTCAGTAGTGGGCAAGATTATGGAGGCACCCTTAAGGAAAGGATAGTGCAACACCTGAACCATAGGGCACAGGATCCAAGACAGCATGGGTTTACAAAGGAAGGTCCTGTCAAACTAATCTCATAGATTTCTTTGACTGGGTAACCAGAGTGGTGGACCAAGGGGAGCAGTTGATGTCACCACCTTGACTTCAGCAAAGCTTTTGACACTGTTCCACATAGAAGATTGATAAATAAGCTGGGTAGGCTCGGGTGGGTCAGAAGTTGGTCAACTGGGTGGCAAACTGGTTGACGGGCAGAAAACAGAGTGGTGGTAAATGGTATACAGTCAGAAGAGATGCAAGTCACAAGTGGGGTACCTCAGGGATCAGTCCTGGGCCAGTCCTTCAACATCTTCATTAGTGACCTTGCAGATGGACTAGAGGGTAAGGCGTGTCTGTTTGCAGATGACACCAAGATCTGCAACAGAGTAGATGATCCAGATGGGGTGGGCAGAATGAGAAGAGATCTGGATAAACTAGCAGAATGGTCAGAAGAGTGGCAACTGGGATTTAATGCAAAGAAGTGCAAAATCATGCACATAGGGAAGAGAAACCCTGAAGCCACCTATAGGCTGGGAGGGGAGTTGCTAGCAGTCACAAAGGAAGAAAGAGACTTGGGCATCATCATCACTGATGACCCAAAATCATCCAAGCAGACCTCTAAAGCAGTAGGTAAGGCTAGGGGGGTGTTAGGGTGTATTAGTAGGGGTATCACAAGTCGTAAGAGGGAGGTAATAATCCCTCTGTACAAGACACTGGTTAGGCCCCATCTGGAGTACTGCGGGCAGTATTGGAGGCCACACCTTCACAAGGACATTAACCAAATTGAGGCAGTCCAGAGAAGGGCAACCAAAATGGTGCAGGGACTGCATCAGAAGACATATGAGGACAGATTAACGGAGCTCAATATGTATACCCTGAGCAAAGGAGGAGAGAGGTGATATGATCGAGGCATTCAAACACCTTAAGGGCATAAACAAGGTGAAAGAGTCTAACATGTTTAAATATAAGAAAAATAGCAGGACAAGAGGACACAGCATGAGATTAGAGGGAGGCCGATTAAGGGGAATGTGAGGAAATTCTTTTTCACAGAAAGGGTGGTGGATGCATGGAATGGCTTACCACAAGAAGTGGTAGGCTGGAATACAGTGCAGGGCTTCAAACAGGCATGGGATAGGCATACGGGAGCAATACAAATGACTATGAATAGATAGGCCACTGACAGAGCAAAGGCCGATGGCACATTTATAAGGTAGAAAAAGAAATGGGCAGACTGGATGGGCCTTGCGGTCCTTATCTGCCGTCAACTTCTATGTTTCTGTGTAACAGTAGTTCTAGGAGTGATATATGTTGTTCATCCACAAGGACCCACCCGACCTCCCCGGCTTCGACACACAACCTAAGCTTCCAGCGGGCAAGAAAAAATTACTCACCTTAGTAATGTTGTTTCTTCTAATGGAGTCTTGCTATATTATGACTAATGCAGTTTGTCCCACCATTAGAACTGCTCCGGAGGTGAAAGAGTTAACTTCCATGCAGAGCATGGAACTTAGAGCGAGAGCTCGGTTAGAAAAGCTCTGGGATATTTCAAACCAAAACTGTCAGATCTTTACGAGCAAAACTCACTAAGGCTCTGTGTGGAAGCTGTAACCTACACTAGCCAACTGGCTACTAAAATATTAACACATTTTCCTGGTCCCAACACCAAGACTCAAGTCAGGGGACTAGAAAAGATAAGATAAAATAAAACACAACACCCAAACACCCCAACAAGAAGGGGTGGAAAACATAAAAGGGGGCATCAATAAGTGCCAACAGTGGACTGCCCACCCCATACCCAAAGTAGAAGTTCTGAGAGGGGCAGGCTGGGAGGTCATAATATAGCAAGACTCCATTAGAAGAAACAACATTACTAAGGTGAGTAATTTTTTCTTCAAACAACATGAAGTCTTGCTATATTATGACTAATGCAGACTACACAGCAGTACCTCCATGGAGGAGGGACAGAACCTACTTAGGTAATAGGCTCTGAAGCACGGCTGTTCCAAACCGAGCATCCCTCCTGGCCTGGATATCCAGGGAGTAATGCTTGGTGAAAGTGTGTACTGTTTTCCAAGTAGCTGCTTGATATATCTCTAAGATAGGGATGTCTCTGGCAGCAGCTAGAGATGCAGCTGTACCTCTGGTAGAGTGAGCCCTCAGGCCTGAAGGGGGAACCTTACCCAGTTTTTGATAGCAAATTGGATACAAGAGACAATCCACCTGGCAATGGATTCTTAGTGTGGCAGGTTTCCTTTCCCAACCTCACCATAAGTGAGAAATAGTTGGAGGAGTCAAACCTGTGACCCTTGGTACGCTCTATGTAGTAACTTAGGGCCCTCTTAACATCTGTTGTGCAGCCTCCTCTCACCAGAGGAGGAATGGTCAGTGAAGAACACTGAAGTGAATAGATTGGTTAAGGTGGAAATCTGAAACCACCTTAGGCAAAACTTCCTGTTAGTCCTGAGGACTACCTTATCCCTGTGAAAGGAAATAGTCAGTCTCCACTGATAAAGCCTGTAACTCATTTATGCGCCTGGCAGAAGTGATGGCTACTAGAAATACAGTTTTCCAAGTCAAGTACTTAAGCTCTGCCGAAGACAGAGGTTCAAAGGGGGGTTGCATCAGCTGAGCAATGCAAACATTAAGATCCCAGGCAGGGGCAGGGTCCCTGAATGGTGGATTGGTATGAAGCAATCCCCTAAAAAACTTGGAAAATACAGGGTGAGCAGAAAGAGAAGAGGGCTTCCCTGCTGAAATAAAAGCAGAGACAGCTGCCAAATGCACTTTTAGGGTAGCTGGTCTCAGTCCCAAAGAATTAAGATGGACCATATAGTCCAAAACAGTGGGCAAATCAGCAGATTCCGGGGAAATATGCTTCCCAGAACACCATATGGAAAACCTTTTCCACTTGGAGTTATAGGTAGCCCTGGTGGAAGGCTTCCTAGAAGCTTTCAAGATTTCGAGAACACCTTGAGAAAGTTGTAGATCAGCAAACTCTAACTCCTCAAGAGCCAGGCCTTGAGGTTGAGGGATTTGAGATTCGGATACCAGACTCTCCCCTGGGCACAGGTTAACAGATTGTGGTTCCTGGGGAGACACAGGGGAAGATGGACTGCTAAGGACAGAAGGAGTGGGTACCAGGGCTGCCTGGCCCAGTCTGGAGCAATCAGGATCATCTTGCAGGGCTGAGATCTGATTTTGACTAGCACCTTGAACAGGAGAGGGAAGGGGGAAGGCATAGAGAAACTTCCCTTCCCAATCGAGGAGAAAGACATCCAGGGGGACTGAGCCCAACACTAGGGGCCTGCAACAAAAAAGTGGAAGTTGGTGATTGTCTGGGGCTGCAAAAAGATCTATCTGAGGGGTGCCCCATCTGGCAAAAACTATCCCCAGTACTAGGGGATCCAGTGACCATTCGTGATGGCCCTGGGAAATCCTGCTGAGAGCATCTGCCAGGACATTGTACTTGCCTGGGAGGTGAACTGCTATGAGGGAAGTGTTCAGGGAATAAGCCAGAGACCACAACTTCATCACCTCGTGTACAAGGCCAAGACCGAGTGCCCCCTTGTTTGTTGATGTACCACATTGCAGTGGTGTTGTCTGTTCTGACCTGTACCACCTTGTTCTGAACAGATGCAGAAAAAACCTGAAGTTCTAGAAAAACAGCTCTGAGTTCCAACAGATTGATGTGGAGCAGAGATTCCTGAGGGACCACAGCCCTGGGTGGAGAGGTCGCCCATGAGCTCCCCATCCCAAGAGGGACGATCTGTAGTAAGGGTCAAGGAGTGAGATAGAGGGATGAAGGGCACCCCTTGTCTCAGATTGCTCTGATCCTGTCACCACTGAAGGGCCTGGATCAGGGTTCGAGTCACCGGATTAACTTGATAGGGAATCTCTTCTTTGAGACCAGAAGGCTCTCAAATGGAACTGAATGTCCCTCATCTGAAATCTTGCTCCTTGCACTACAGCTGTGGAAGCAGCCATGTGTCCTAGGAGCTGCAGGAATGCCTTGCTGGTCGAGAGACCTGCAGAGTGAAGGAGGCGCCAGGGCCACCAGGGTCCTTACCTTTCTAGAGGAAGGAAGGCTCTGGCCTGCTTTGTGTCCAGTTCTGCACCTATAAAGATGAGTACCTGGACAGGTTCCAGAACTGACTTTGGAAGATTGAGAAGAAAGCCCAGAGAGGTAAGCAGCTGCTGGGTAACTTGCAGGTGGATTTGACCTGGTCTGGAGACTGACCCACAATGAGCCAGTCGTCCAGGTAGGGAAAGATGGCAATCTTTGCCTTCTTAAATGAACAACTGCTACTGCCAGACATTTTGTGAATACCCTTGGGGCAGAGGTAAGGCCAAGGGCATTGCTCTGAACTGATAATGGCCTGAGGGCAGTTCGAATCTGAGGTACTTGGTGGGAGCTTCTGATAAGAACATGGAAGTAGGCATCCTTGAGGTCCAGGGAAGCTAGCCAGTTCCCTGGCCTTAGGGAGGGTAAAATCATTCCCAGAGTCACCATTTTGAATTTTGGTTTTAAAAGGTGCTTGTTCAGATATCTTAGGTCCAGGATGGGCCGCCACTCTCCTGTCTTTTTTGGGGTAAGGAAGTACCTGAGTACAGACCTTACCCTGGTGTAGGTGAGAAACCCTTTCTACAGCTCTGAGAGCCAGGAGGATTGAGACTTCTGTTTCAAGGCAAGAGTCTCTAGAGGGTTTGGTAGGAAAGATCTGATTCTCATCTTTGAAATTTTTTGAAGCTGAGAACCAGACCCTGGCTTACTACTTCCAGGACCCACTTGTCTGATGTTAAAGACTCCCAGTCCTGAACGAAGTAAGCCAGCCTGCCCCCTACAAGTAATGGAGAACCGGCCCTGGGCATCCCATCAGGGTGCCTGTTTGGCAGGGGCTTTAGGCTGAGGGGTGGGAGCAGGCCTGCTTGTACCCCATCTGCCTCTCCCTCTGAAGAACCCCCTCTGAACATAAGCTGAAGAGGAGGCCTGGGTCTGGTAAAAAGGCCTGTGAAAAGGCCTGCCTCTACCCCTGGGAGGCTGCCTCTGAGGAGTGGCTTGCCGCTCCTTGGCTTGTGCACTCCTATAAGTGGTTCTATATTCATCCATTTTCTTCATATAATTCTCTGTCTGCTCCCCAAACAGAGAATTTCCCACCACAGGAAAATCCATAGCCTTAGACTGGGTATCCTGTGACAAAGTAGTACAGCTGAGCCAAGCCATTCTACGAAAAGCCACAGATGTAGCCATGACAATAGAGGATACATCATTAGAATCCACTGCAGCATGGAATTGCACCTTAGATGCCTCAATACCATCAGCAGCCACCTGCTCCAGCTCCTTGGCAAGCTGGCCAGGCGCCTGTTTGGCTAAAGCCATGACAGTATCCCATCTAGATTTTTGGTATCTCGCAACATAAGCCATATAGTTTGCTTGTCTGAGTCCCAAGGATGCTGCCATGTATTGTTTTTTAGCCATGGCATCAATCTTCCTGGAGTCCTTGTCAGGAGGATGTGAAGCCAGGGGAATATTAGCTTTATCACAGGCTGCAGCCTGAACTACCCCAACATGGCTGCATTGCTGTGAAAGAAATTCTGTATCAGGACCTGACAAAGTGTACCTCCTGTCCATCTTTTTATCCACAGGAGGCACAGAATTAGGAGCTTTTAAAAATTTTATTGTTTGTTTCCTAAAAGATTTATGTAAAGGAATAGACAATCTCCTGGACTCTGGGATATCCATCATCTCTACAAAGTCAGGCTCCTCTTGCTCATCCACAGCTTCCTCCAAAGGAAGCTGGAGGGTTTCAGCAACTTTTTTATAAAACAGAAAATGAGAAGGGGACTCAGCAAGCCTAGGGGGAGATTCTCCTAAAGGTCTGTCTGGGGAGATGTCCGGTTCAATGGGCACATCCAGACTTTCAAAGTCACATTCACACTGTTCATAATCATCCTCCCCCTCCTCTGGTTCATAAAACTCCTCTATATCATATTCTTGAACCGGTGGAACCGACCGAACCGACCTTTTGCCAGATAGTGGCAGTTCGGATGGAACCGGGGAAAGTGACTGGACAATTTGTATTGCCCTGGCTATCTCTGCAGCAGTTGGAGAAGGGATTTTTGACTCCACACCTGCTGACTTTCTAGTTCTCTTTGCTGGAACTGGCTCCTCAGAGTCAGCTTTACGTTGCGAGAAGTCTGGCCCTGGTCAGAGGGCACTCCCTCCGGTTCGGTTGGCACCGAACCGGGCTGGCCATCCGGTCAAGCGGACTTTTTGGCCTCTCATTCCCTGAGCCTACCAACTCTCTTATCTAGGGTACCTGCAGGGAAATTCTTGCAAATCTGGCAGTCTGCATTGAGGTGGTCAAACCCCAGACAATAAACACATGTGGTGTGTGGGTCAGCCTTGGCAAAGGCTTCCCCACAGACACTACAGTGTTGAAACCCAGTGGGCCCGGTTTTTCTTTTGGGTTTCTCAGACATAATGCCAGCCTAACCAAAAACTTGCCCTTTATTTCGGCAGTGCCAGGCAAGACACCCTTATCAGTTCCCAACCGTGTCACGGGTCGTGGAAAAAACCGTAATGAAATCCGTTTTTTTTAGAACCGATAAGAACCGGGAACCGCACTCTAAAAAGCGTTAAAATGCTTCAGAATGAAGTTTAAACACAATCTGATCGGTTCAAACCGAACCGATAAACATTTACAAGTTCCACACAGAAAACCTATCTATTACTTACAGTACCATAGACAGAGCTTGAACCGATCGGTTTGCGGTTAAAATAATGATAATTGCGGTTGAATTTAACCGAGAAAAAACTCTTTAAACCGAGAAAATGAACCGAGCAGCAGGAGGAATCTCCAGAGCGACTGTTCAGTGAGGCGGAGTAAAGAATCTGACAGTTTCGGTTTGAAATATCCCAGACAGAGCTTTTCTAACTGAGCTCGCGCTCTAAGTTCCATGCTCTGCATGGAAGTTAACTCTTTCACTTCCGGAGCAGTTCTAATGGTGGGACAAACTGCATTAGTCATAATATAGCAAGACTTCATGTTGTTTGAAGATCTGGTGTCAAGGGGTGGAGCCGAGGCATATACCACATGGGTGGGAGGAGCCAGCTTTTAGACCTTCCGGCAAGAATCTTAAAGGGGAAGGACATACCAACAAGTGTGGATGAACAGCATATACTGTACTACTCCTAGAACTACTGTTATAGTTCAGTAACCTGATTTTACTGTTTTGCTTCCTGTACAGGGCCTGATTAAGGCATAGGCACTAGGCTAGGGCCCCCACCTGCCTGGGGCCCCCAACAATCCCTCAAATATATTTATTGTATACCCATTTCTTTCTGCCTGAGCTGCATTTTTTTTGTAATGGATTAGGCTGCTGAATAAACTGAGCAGGGCAGGAGCTGAACTGTGATGGGAAACTGGGGGATGTCCTGGTAGGACGAAACACGTCTGTCTTTCTGATGGCACCCTTTGCAGTTTGTGTGAGACACCTTTCGGTACCATGTATTTCTGCTTAAAGTTGAACCAGCACAATATTCTGTGGTGATTTGCAGATACAGCCCATGATGCTTTGCATTACGGGGGTATGTGTGATTTTGTATTTCTTTGAAACTTGGCTTCCTGGCCAGTGCCCTTTGAGGGTAACCATTGCCTCAGTGCTTGTGTGCTAAGGTTCCTTGTCTTTTAGCTTGTTTTTATTGGGTTCACCACAACATAACCCAGGTAAACCATCTTAGGGTAGCTGGTTCATTTCACTGGGGTGTCATGCAGACAAGGCACACTGAGACCTGGTAGGACGAAACACGTGTCTGTGTCTTTCTGATGGCACCCTTTGCAGTTTGTGTGAGACCTTTCGGTACCATGCATTTCTGCTTAAAGTTGAACCAGCATAATATTCTGTGGTGATTTGCATATACAGCCCATGCTGCTGTGCACTATGGGGGTATGTGTGATTTTGTATTTCTGTGATGGGAATCTCACCTCCCTGATTAGGTGTTAAGTACAGATGATAGCTTCAGGGGGCACCAGCCAGACTGACATTTAAGGTGTAAACAGACCCTTTTCCTTTGTCTGCTTGAATGTGAATCTCACTTCCCTGATTAGGTGTTATGTACAGCTGATAGTCTCACGGGGCTCCAGCCAGACTGACCTTAACGTGAAAACAGGCCCTTTCCCTTTGCTTTGTCTCCCAATGCCGGTATCCCAAGTGGAAAGAAGTAGCTAGAAAGATCCCTGCCCCCCCCCCCCCCAGTTGGTGTTCCTGATGGGTAGTGTGACTGGTGCAAATCTTAAATGGTCCCCATGCAGTAGTTTGTGCACTACTTGCCTCATCTTGTGCATTTGAGGGGGGCCCTATCATTCATATTGGAAGGATCGGACAGCCAGCAGAGCCTGCTTATTGGAGAGCTTGTTCCAAGTTCCAGAGGCCTCTCATTAGCACATGGATGTTCTGTGACATGCCATGGCCCTGTGTCACGTAGTATGCAGATAGACGTTGTAGTTCACATATCCAAGTGTTCTGAGTTTACATGTTTTCCAGGTTCTTGGCTTGGGGCTGTAGCCACTAGGCTACACTGCCTAATATATTAATTAATTTTTACACTCCTTGACTGGAATTGGATTGACACTGTTAAATGCAGTTCTCCCCTCAGGGGAAAATAATAGAAGGGTTCATGGTTGAGTTTGGTTATTGTGATGAATGTCATGAAAATGATCATCAAAGTTATGAAAAAAGGAAAAAAATTGGGACTGACTTTTCAAAGTCCTTTAACAATATTATATTGCAATTCACAAACAGTATAGCTAAGCCTGATCTTTAACAAACCCTACAAAACCACATTTTAATGAGACAAAATAGCAGAGAGGCTAAAGTGCTATCAATAGGCTTACCGTGCTATCAGGGGCAGCAGTGCCCTTCAGATTGTATTTATTTAATTTGCAGGCAATGTATATTTTATGGAACTATATAGATACAGTACCACCCCCATTATGTACAATTGCTGGCAAAGTAAACAAATAGTATCTGAATGCCACCACTAACCCTGCCCCATTATAAGTCTATCTATACTACTATGTAACATGGAGAAGAAAAAGGGTTGTGGATCATTGGACAAATAGCATCAGCTGGTGCCAGCGTGTGCATATATTCTTAGTTAATGCATGGTGGAGTACCTGTACTGGCCAGCAAATGCACGGTGTGTAGTATCCAAATTACGAGAAGTTGTGCACGAACGTCGGCTTTTCAGTAGAACGTGCCAGCGATTGAAATCGCACAGCAGCACACAGAAATGACTTTTCTAAAATTGTACCAGTAGTAAAATAAAAGATTTGAATCCTTACTGTACACTTGTGTCATGCACCATTTGTGGTTTTCTGTTACTGCGTGTAGCCATCTTGATCTTCCCACCCACCCGAATGGACACCGGAGCTAGAGAGAGCTAGCTTCTAAACGGTAGATAGCAGCAAGCTTCTAAAATGTAGATAGGAGCTTCGTGTCAGTGACTGATTTGCAAACTGACAGCGAGAACAGAAGCACCGTTTGCCGATGAAATCCAGAGCAGCACCGACAAGTGTTCCTCGCCATATCCCTGAAAAGCTGTATTTTTGTCAGATCTTCAGTATGTGCACGACCCACAACCTTAGAAAGCAGCCCAAAATAATTTGCCACCCAGAGTACAAACTACAAAGTTTGAAACATATAAAAATAAGATTGTAACCGTTACGTGTTCTCTATGCACTGTTTTTCATAATCGTTATATCTGTGCACCCAAGTCATGTATTGTAAACCCTGGGTTAAAAAAAAATGTATAAAAACACCACTGAATCGCGAAGTACTGAAATGCACAACACAGGTGTACAGCATCAATATTTTTAGTAGAGAACTCCTCCAAACATAAGATTCCTGAGGGAATCCAGAACAGGACGGCTAGTGGTGTGTTTCCCATATCTTACCATGGGCTGTTTTCCAACCGCAGCATCTTGGGTATGATTGGAACAAACAGAGGAGTACTGTATGAACATTCGGAGCAATCCACACAGAACACTTCAGCAACATGCAGCACAGAAGGTAAGAAACTAAATATTACAAATCTACTGGCCAAAAGAAACTGTTATTGGAGATCTACTCATATTCCTGTAAAAAAAAAAAGGAAGTTCAGAAGGCCAACTAAAACTCAAAAAATAAGCTCTTCAGACCTGTAACATGGGGAACAAAAATATTCTCTGAAGTGAGCCAAACCCTTTTTCTTCCCCATGTTACATGTGAATTAACCGACTCCAGAGCGTGGGCCGCTCAGGGATTAATGTATGGCTGGGTGGTTGGAACAGTCC
Source organism: Neoceratodus forsteri (assembly GCA_016271365.2). Taxonomy (NCBI): domain Eukaryota; kingdom Metazoa; phylum Chordata; order Ceratodontiformes; family Ceratodontidae; genus Neoceratodus; species Neoceratodus forsteri. The sequence continues at coordinate 431,385,886 of CM028138.1, forward strand.
AGCCCCCCCACCGCTGCCATACATTAGTCCCCGAGAGGCCCATGCTGTCGTGGGTTAATCCTTACAAAACCTCTTTCCTATGTGGTTTCGTGGTTGGAACTCTCTCAGGAAGTAAGATTGTACTTGCAGTAAGTTAAGTAGCATAGGTGTAACCCCCTGCAAATGGGGGTTCCCAAAAGACTTCCAGGAGCTTGCTTGAATGCTCCAAGCCTGAATGGTGTTTGGCGTTTAAGGCATTTATCAGTGAGTGTTTTTAGAGCCTCTGGTACAGTCTCTTTAAGAGCTGTCTGCTTGCAGACATAATTAGTTTGTATGGGGGACTGTGTGCTTCTCTGTTGAGTACCACTAACTGCTGCCAATTCACCCATTTTTGCAGTCACTAGAGTGCAAAGGGAACCTATCTGAAAGATGTAACTGTTTGCCAGAAATCATTTAGAGTAATAATGAAATACAGTTTGTCTAACCTGCTTTCTTTGCAGTCAGAACTGTGTTTGCCTAGTTCCCCATTCTAGTTTTGAACTGCTGAACTGGACCAATCAGTGTGGGATAAGGTAGCTCTAAAATGGTGCCTTGGACGAATCAGAACTTGGACTCAGAATCTGAGCCAGCCACAAGAGGATTGTAGGTGGGCAGTGACTCTGGGAGATGTGTTTGGACTTCGCGCCTTTTTGGACCAACAGAGTCAGTCTATTGTGAGTGACAGCCAATCCAGCCAAGAACTGGGAGGAACTCAAAGGAAGTGCCGGTTTTGTCTGCTGGAGTTTCAGTTGAGCTCTGGCAGTGAAGAGGAAGGAGCCCTGTGCTTTTTCGGTGTGCAGTTTTAGTCGGAAACGTTGTAAGGCCCAGAGTTCCGGTCTGCAGCTTGTGTAACTGCTTGTTAGGACTGAATCCGTCCTGTGAAGAGAATCAAAGGATATCTGAAGAGTAGAAACCAGGCTCACCCTGTAGAAGACTGGAGAAATTGCTGATTTGCACTCGTCTGTCAGGAACTGAATCTGCTGTGTGTTCTCCCGGTATTGTGCAGTAATTGCGATCGATAGAGAAGCAGCCTGCCTGGTATAGTACTTTCTTTACCATATAAATGTGTGAGAAGGCTTGTGCAGCTCAAGTGAATCCTGCTGCCATTAAAGGACTTTTGCCTGTTACTGTTTACCATATAAATGTGTGAGAAGGCTTGTGCAGCTCAAGTGAATCCTGCTGCCATTAAAGGACTTTGCCTGTTGCAGTTTGCCATATAAATGTGTGAGGAGTCTTGTGGAGCTCAAGAGTAGCCCTGCTGACGTTGAAGGACCCTATCTTGTTTGGAGGTCGTGAGTACTAATTCAGAGTCGCCTCCTGTTGAATTGCCACATTGAATCCAAATGGAATTACTGTACTGCTGACTGTTTAACTAATTTTTCTTTTCTCTGTGGAAGGGCCCCACCAGCTGCCACGGTTTGGACTAGCCACTAGGGCTTGGGTACCCAGGGACAGTAACTGGTAGGGATAGGCTCTGCACAGAGCCATAGATAGATGAATAAAGTGATAAGCTAATTAACCTGATTTCCCCCTGTCCTTGTTATATTCCCCCTAAATAAATCAGAGCTGCTTATTTCAGCAAAGTTATACTGCCTGAGGTATTTGTCTATGTTAAAGTATTGTACTGTGATTGTTGCACTGTATCTTATTTTACAGGAGGTCCCCGTGCCTGAACCAGTCCTGGGGGTAAGTGTATACTGTGAAGGTAATTCTGATATATTGTGTGGGCCACTAGTGGGAAGAAAGGGGGGTTGCAGTGTCCCAGAGGGCTGTGACCAAGTTAGTTTAACTATTGCAAACCCTGACCTCTGGGTGGAGGCACCCGCCATCAGATCCAGGCCCCTCAACCTGTTAGTGGCAAATCAGGCAGGGGTAGTAGCCCCTGGGATAGCGCCATCTAGGGGTTACATAAGAAAGGTAGCAATCATGTATGCTGAGAGTAGTCTTGCACATACAGTGATCCCTCGATTATCCACCAAGTGTCTGTACAAAATAACTATTCCATTGCCCATTACTATCTTGCACCCTTGATTATCCATGCAATTTTGCTTGTACAAAAATGGGCTGATAGTAAAGGGTGCACTGTAGATTATCGGACTGAAATCAAACAATATGTGACACTCGGTGGGGGGGGAGACTAGAGAATGGTGTGCACTGTCGCCAATATGATTTTAAGAGAGGGGAGCAGAAGGGTACGAATTTTGATTTGGATTCGGTTGCCTGTATCTCTTTACATACAAACTGTATCCTAACATGAGATACAGTTTATATGTAAATGGATTCCGAAGGTGCTTTACAGTCGGTGACAGGGTCCCTTTTTGGCAAGGGAGCAGGCATGGTCACAGCGAGAGGGGGCCCTAGATTTCTCTTGGGCCTAGAGCCCCAGGTTACCTTAATCTGGCCCTGTTCCTATATCCCTGTTTTATTCACTGGTAACCCATACAATCTCTGTTACTAGCAGTTTATTAATTTGTTGACTACTGAATCTTCCATTAATTGTCCAAGGGTCACATACCTTACCTTGCCCTAGGTAAATTTCTCATACCGGCAAGGATTTTTCACTCACACTTTACTTTGCCCTAGGAATATTCCTTACATCAACAATGTTTTTTGTTTTTTTTTTCTCATAAGCACCCTTGTTTATATCAGTTGAGCTTTCCTGCCTCATTAATCGTAGTTAGCAATACCATTATCAGCCTCAGGGGTCACTCATCTCTCCAGTAGATTTACCTGAATTAAGGTGTTTGTCATTACACTGACCAACCCTAGTGCCTTACCGCATTGTAAGTCAAGTGTTATTCTGTAGTCCCAAATCCTCCTACTACATGGTCAGTGAACTTTTATGAACCACCCACACACCCTTCCTGTCCCTTCCTCCTGTTGCTAGAGAATGATGCTCAAGGGTGGTATTATGCAGATTTGCTTTATCATGTCATTGCTCGTCCTGGATTACAGTTTCACTTTGCGCCACTCCAGACTGTAGTAGTTGGAAAGAGCACAGGCCCCTAACTAGACCACTTCAGACAGTGCCTGCCTACTCCCCAGTGGCTCGTGACACTCTACTGCCTCAAAGAAAAGGGTCACTGCTATAATTTAGCATGCTTATCTAATCAATGTCCAAGGGTGGCCCCGACAGTAGATTCCCAACTTATCCAACTACCTCAAAAAACTTATTCTCCTCGGAGGAGACATTGAATCTAACCTAGGGCCTACAAATAGCAAGATTTCTTCACCTTTGGACCCAATCTGGAAGTTCACCAAGGGCCTAAAAATAGTTATGATGAACATATGTAGCCTGGGACCCAAATTGCACGAACTCGAAGTCTGAATGGACCTTTACTCCCCAGATGTCATTGGAATCACTGAAACCTGGCTTAAACCATTCATACTTAATCAAGAAATAGATATCCCTGGATACACCATCTTCTGGAAGGATAGGACCAATAAAAAAGCAAAGGGATAGTAATATACATCAAGAGCTCCCTAGAGGCACAAGACATTAGTCCCCCAGTGCTGGATGACAGAGCCTCTGACTGTTTATTTGCCCAAATTCTGCTGGGTGAGACCAACACCCTTACCATAGGCTGTGTATACAACCCACCAAAGGTGGCAAAGACAGAATTAGACAACCTCATTAATCATCTAATAACCCTATGAGTGAACTAATCCTTATGGGTGACTTTAACCTAAACTGCTTGAATAAAGGGGCAAATAAGTCTTCCTTAACAGATGCTTCACTTACCCAGCTAATCCTCGAACCTACGAGGCTCAACCACAAGACAGGCAACCACACAGTACTCGACTGGATTCTTGTGAACCGTGCCGATAGATCTAAAGCGTCTGGACTTCTCCCTGACTTACTCAGCGACCACTCCCCAATGTTCTGCATCTGGGAGAATTACTCCCCAAATGATCCACCAAAGATCCTGGTCACCTGTGACCTCTCAATGTTTGCCCCAAGTGACTTCCTCAGTGACCTCAACGGAATACGATGAAATGAATCCACAAATCTCCCCGACATCGACCAGGCTCTGGATTTCTTTATCAACCACTTCCTAAGTGTGCTCAACAAACATGCCCCCCTCAAGCAGCACAGGCTGAGTGGAAAAAGCTTGCACTGGATTGACAGAGATCTCAGGAAATGTCTAAAGCTTAGAGACAAGGTGTGGGGATGTTCAAGCACTCTGGAGAGCATACTGACTGGCTGAACTACAAGACTCTCTGAGAAATAGGTGCAAGAAAGATCTAAAAAAAAAATGCAAAAAGACACTGTCCGGTCCCTGCAAACAAAGAACCTATCAGACCCCAAACAATTCTGGGTCCAAATCCGTATCATACTAAAAGGTAGTTCTGCTTTTCCTACCCAGAGTTTATCAGGCAATGGCAAAACACTTTCCGCACCAGATGAAATAGCCGACGCTGTCAACAAATATTTAACCAATCTGGACAAATACATTGACCCAAGTCCAGGAAATTCTAATCCTCCTCACCCTGCTCCTATACCCAGTCCTCAATTCCACTTTTGCCTGGTTTCCTGGAAGGAAGTACTCATCCTGCTGTACTCTCAAACCAGACGGCTCACCTGGCTTTGATAAACTTGAGCCCAAGTTTCTAAAACTTGTCCCTATTATTGCGACCCTCTCCCTCAAGAATCTGTTTAACAACTCCCTCTTGCTTAGAAAATTCCCCACCAAATGGAAAACTGCCATGGTAGCCTCCATCCATAAAGGGGGAGCCAAAGATCTAGTTGAAAACTGTCAGCCCATATCTATTCTCAGCGCTCTCGCAAAAACCCTTGAGAAACTTATCTTCAGTCAGGTCCAGGACTATCTAGAACTTGACCACCTACTCTCAGATATGCAGCATGGTTTTCGGAAAAACCATGGGACAGATACAGCCCTCATTTGGTTCATATCAAAGGTGCTTGGAGATATGGATAAAGGCCTGGCCACAGGGCACTTTTCCTGGATTTAACCAAAGCGTTCGATCTGGTCAGCCACACACTCCTCATCAACAAACTTGACCATCTCGGCATCGACACCCATGCCTGTAACTGGTTCCAAAGTTACCTAGTCGAGAGGAATCAACTAGTCAAATGGTCGGATACGACATCTGATCTCAAACTGGTCAACCAGGGTGTCCCCCAGGAATCCATCCTGGGGCCCCCTTCTCGTCTCTATTTTTATTAATGATATGCTTAAACATTGTGGAGGGGCCACCATTCAATTATATGCTGATGATGCTATCATTTACAGAACCTCTAAGGATGTAAATCAAATAAGCCAGGACATCAATGTGGATTTCTAAGGATGTGGATATGTTCTTATCCACACTTGTTGGCATGTCCCTTTCCCTTTTAAAGCTGGCTCCTCCCACCCACCCAGGTGGTATATGCCTCGGCTCTGCCCCATGATGCCAGCTCTTCCTTTCCGCTTGGAAGATACAGGTTCCCTCCTTACCGCTCTGCGTTGAGTAGGCCCTGGCATTCAAAACTTTGGGCTAAAATACTGAAATTAAAACTTGTTCGAGTATCTCCTCGACAGTTCGTAATCACGACCGCGATGGAGGACAGGTCCTTGCCAGGGTTCTGCCGGTGTCCCTGTGGACAGAAAATGTCCCGCACTGATCCGCATTCCACATGCATCTACTGCCTGGGCCATGTGCATGACCCTCAGGCCAGCGATCTCTGCCACACCTTCCATCCTCAGGTGCTGGACAGTCTCATTGTATGTCTACAACCGGGACGACCAGAAAAAGGCACCTGCCAGTCAAATCTAAGAATGCCCATCGTGTGGTCTTTGTGGCTGCGGGATCCACCGACCAATTAGAGCAGATGAAAGCCTTCGAGGAGGAGGAGGAAGCTCATACAGCCGAACATTCCTCTTCATTGTCAGTTTTTGTTCCGCTCAAACTGGGCACTTCATTCTCCGGTTCCTTCAAAGAGATATGCCAGTCTCTCCCTACTAGAGGGGAGAGCCCGTCTGGTTTGCACACCTCCCGGTCTTGTAAAAAAGACAGAGCAGAGAGAAGAATCTTCACATCGACACTTTTGCGACAGAGAGATCTTGGTCACAGGAGTCTCCTATCTCAGCTTCAGTCAAAATTGCGGCCTCGGCCGCTGGCTTCACAGTACCCCTGTCAGGCCAGATGACTCAGACGCGGGACGACGACCAGGTCGAAACTATCATCATCCCCATTGACCCGTTGTCGACTGAGGCTGACAATTCCTTGTTTAGGACTTCGATCCTACCGACCGAGGAGGAGACCCAGATAGCTGGTGCTCCACCCTTGGTCACAGTCCCTGATCTGGAGGAGCCACAGTTCTTCCCAGCTCCTTCCGAGAAACTCTGTCGGTCTCTTCCCCCCACCACCACCACCGAAGATTGTCTTCTAAATCTGTGTCCCCCTCAATCAATAGGTAAAGGAAATCTCAGAAGCGGCACTCCAAGTAGCGGCGCCACTGCCATTCGTCCTCGGGTGAGGAAAGGCTTTGACACAAGTTACATCATCGCATACGAGGCTCTCATGTGGCAACAGCTAATGATCGCTGGTCCAGAGTTAACCCCGGCTTTCTCTCCGGCCTTCACCTGGCTAGTGCCCTCTAGGCCAAATTCTGCAGAGACGGTCGACACCGCTCCTCTGCCTGCAGAACCAGTTAATACCCTCCCAGCTCAGCCAAAGCTGGCCTGTCCACCTATCCTGGTGGAGTCGCAACCTAAGTAGCCTTACTCAGGGGCTCCTGCCAAGGAGTCTCAACCTGATCAGGGTCTCCCGCACATGCTGTCAGTCACCCTCACTACCGACTGTCTGCAGCAGATCGAGAGCGATTCAGGTGGTCGGCCACATTACCTGAACTCAGGGTCTGAGGATTCAGACCTTCATTCTCATCCCTATGATGATTCAATGAATCTGTCTACAGAGGAGGGTCCCACGTCCTTCATGGGCATCCTTCATCTTGTCTCTGATTCAATGGGGATGCCGTTAGAGCCCGTCAAAACACAGGCTGAATACCCTTTGACTGACATCCTCAGAAAAAGGGACTTCCCGTCTGAGGTCTTCCCAGTGGCCAAGGCCATAGTTGGTCCAGCCCTGGAGCTTTGGCAGCACCCAGCCTCCTGCCCTGTGCCTTCCACTCACATGACCTGCAAATACACAGTGCCCATTGGTGCCTACTTGGGGATTACACAGCATCCCTTGGCCAAGGGACTGGTGACCGAATCTGTGTTCCGGTGTTCGGGCAATTCAGGAGACACGGACAGACTTCTGGACAGAGTGTCCAAAAAATTGGACCATAGAGCCAGAAAGGTCTATGCTACTTCCTCGCTCGGTCTCAGACAGGCAAGTTCAGCTGTTGTTATGGCACATTTCTCCCATGCACTCTTGGGTTCCCTGGATGAGGTGCTTCCTCATCTCCCCACAGACCTTCAGACCACGGTTAAGCAGGTCCGTGATCAGGGCTGGGCTATAGCTAAACAGCAACTCCAGATGGCCTTGGATCTCAGGGATTCTTGTGCCTGATCAGTAGCAGCTGCAGTCACCATGCGCCGCAGGGTCTGTCTGAGGGTCTTTTTTTTTTTTTTCTTTTTTGGAACAATCTTTTTAATGATAGTGTGATAAGGTTCACCGTACATACATACAAATGTCAGATACTAGATACAATCATCAGCTTGCATGTATTTTCATAAGATACAGATCGCAGAATCTGTTGTGATCAACATATAATACACACCCTCTGGTATATTACTAAGAGAGATTATTATTACTAACTACAGGTTCTAGCCCTTTACTCAGGTATGATACCTTGCTCTACAGCTATTAACCAGGGTGACCATATGTCCCAGAAATCATTTATTTTCCCCACCGCACCCAGTTGTGCCCTTTCCAGCATCTTGCACATCTTCATATTATATACCGATCTAACAATGGTAGGTGATGAGGAGGACATCCACACCTGCGCAGTTGTCCTCCTGGCATTTATTAATGCAAGCGACCACAGGGGATTTGATTGTTTCTGATTTGGATGCAGAGAATCTGCCCCTAATAGCAATTCTAGAGGAGATTTAGATAGGACATATCCTAGGACTTGTGACATAATGGTATGGATCTGATACCAAAAAGAAGTGACTTTCGGACAACTGAGTGCTAGATGTAGGAAGTCTGCCTCACCAACCACACATTTAGGACACATAGGAGATCTAGTACTATCAAAAGCATTCAATTTCTTTGGCATAATATACGCCCTGTGTATGAAGTATAGTTGGATTTGCAGCTAACCTCCATATTTTTGGGGTTATATGGAGCAAGAGGTCTGTACTGCATTTTTCTAGGCTGGGGTGGCTCAACTGAGGAAGAGAGCCTACAAGCATATTATAGTAAATAGTCAGGAGTTTGCTGCCCAGTTGTGGCGAAAATAATTCTTCCTGTATTGGGGAAGGGCTGGCCTACCCATTCATAGTTGAGGGTGACCCCACATCTGTGCCTAACTACCAAATATACAAAGAGTCTCCTATCGGGATGCTTCGAAGCCCAGTTATCTGGTGAAGCTTAACATTCCGTCCCCCTTCAAAGAGCTGGTTAATGCCTACTAATCCCTTTTTCCTCCAAGCCCAAAGTTGTTGCACTACAGCAGTAGAGCAGCCACCACCCCTTCGCATAAAGTTCAGTATACTGAGATTCATGGAATTCCCTCCCTTAAAGCCAATCCTTCTGTGCACTTTAATCCAGATAGCCGGGGTGGTGGCCGTAAAGAGGTTACACACTCATTCAATTTCCATCCCTTTTAGACTCCCACTTAACAAATCACTCTTTAAATTACCCTCCAGCATATTTTCCTCCAAACCTAACCAAGGACAATCAACACCAAGTACTCCCATGGAATGAAGGCCAATTGAGCAGCCCAATAATAGGATTTGAAATGTGGCAAGCCCACACCCCGTCTGCTGGTTTTCTTTGCAAGGTGGCTCTTGCTATTTTAGCCTGCCTCTTTTGCCATAGAAATTTATGCAAAATACCATCCAGGTGCTTAAAATGTACCTGCAGTACGCTGATAGGGAGGGCCTGGTAGAGATAGAGTAATCTGGGTAATATTGTTATTTTAATAGCCCCTATTCTACCCAGCAAAGAGATGGGTAGTGCTGCCAACCTTTCACAGTCCTCAGCAATAGCTATCACCAAGGGTTTAAGATTTAACTTATAAAGCTCCCCCACTGAGACCGAACTGCTCACTCCCAGGTATTTTAAGTACCGGACAAGTTGGAGATCACCTAGCTGAGCTATTAATCAAGCCCGATCCAGGACCCCTACTGGAAGGAGTTCAAACTTCGTCCTGTTGACCTTGTGTCCTGGAACCGTACCAAAGTGGCGCATGAGGCTGTGTACAGCTGGCAAATCCTCTGCAGGATTTTGTAGGTATAATAGCTGATCATCAGCGTACATGGCTCTTTTGTGTTGTCTACCACCATGTTGAAAACCCCTAATCCCCAGATGTGTGCAGATGGCTGCCCCGAGAGGTTCCAATGACAGCACCTACAGAAGAGGAGACAGTAGGAAGCCCTGCCTGGTGCCCCGTCCCAAAAGGAAAGGGCTTGACAGGGTGTTTACCATCTGCACCTGTGCTGAAGGGCTGCAGTATAGTGTCCGCACCCAAGAACTAAAAATTGGGCCAATTCCCAGCTTCTCCAAAGCGTAAAAAAGGTGGCCCCACTCCACGCGGTCAAAATCTTTCTCAGCATCAAGTGCCACCACAGCAGCCCCGTGAGTTCTTTTAAGATGGGCCCATCTAAAAATAATATTAAGAGTGCGTCTTATATTGTTTGCTCATAGGTCCCTTAACAAACCCGACTGATGTGGATGGATGACTGAGGGGAGTACTTTGTCTAATCGAGATGCAAGTGTTTTTGCTAGTATTTTATAATTTGCAGTAAGAAGGGAGATGGGTCTGTATGACAGGCACAGTTTAGGGTCTTTGCCTGGTTTAGGCAAGATGGCAATGGTTGCAGACCACATGGAGAGGGGCAACGCACCCCCCAGCAACCCCTCCTCCAGGGCGCCAAAAAGGGGTCCCAGAATACTCTATTCAAAGGCTTTATAAAAATCTATGGGTATTCCATCTGGTCCAGGAGCCTTCCCACTTTTTAAAGACTTTAATGCTGCTCCTATTTCCTGCACTGTTATAGGAGAATCTAATCTTCTAATGTCCTCCTCTGTAATCTTGTCCAAGGGGGCCATAGCAAAAAATTTCTCATGGTCCTCTTGGGATGGGGAGTTTTCTGAAGTATACAGTTGCTTATATTATGCCCCCAAAACATTACCTGTTTCTTTTACTCTAATCAGGTTCCCCTGGCTGTCCTGAATTTGACTTATGTTTTTTGCAGATTCCTTCCTCTTTAATTGCCAAGCAAGATATTTCCCAGCTCTATCTCCATCAAAGTACTGCCCGGCATCTGTGAGCAGTATAGTGTGCTCTAACTGTGCACTAGAAAGAGTGTTAAATCTCCACTTCAATTTTTGTACCGTACTGTAGAGGGCAGCCGTGGGGCGCAGCATATGTGCCCTCTTGCAAGCGGCTATCTTTCCTGTAAGAAATTCTAGCTCCTTAGTAGTGCTACATTTCGCTTGTACTGCAAAAGAGATAGATTTCCCCCTTATATAAGCTTTCAGTGCTTCCCAGCATATAGCATGTGAGGTGTCCCCCCGTGGTTAAATGTCAAATTCTTGTATGGTTTCTCCCATAAAAGTCAAATACTCTTGGTTCTGTAGGAGTAATGGATCAAGTTTCCAGGCCCTGTTACTGGATCTGGATCCCGCATAAAATGTACTGATAAATTGTGATGCATGATCTGATACTAAAATTGGGGTATACCCAGTACTCTCCACCCCTGCCACCAAGGCCCCTGAAAGCAAGATCCTATCGATGCATGCATAGGATTTATGCATATGTAACCCCACTGCAAATGGGGGTTCCCAAAAGACTTCCAGGAGCTTGCTTAAATGCTCCAAGCCTGAATGGTGTTTGGCATTTAAGCCATTTATCAGTGAGTGTTTTTAGAACCTCTGGTACTGTCTCTTTAAGAGCTGTCTGCTTGCAGACATAATTAGTTTGTATGGGGGACTGTGTGTTTCTTTGATTGAGTACCACTCAAGCTGCTGCCAATTCACTTCATTTTGCAGTCACTAGGAGTGCAAAGGAACCTATCTGAAAGATGTAACTGTTTGCCAGAAATTATTTAGAGTAATAATGAAATTACAGTTTGTCTAACCTGCTTTTGCAGTCAGAACTGTGTCTGCTAGTTCCCATTCTAGTTTTGAACTGCTGAACTGGACCAATCAGTGTGGGGTAAGCTAGCTCTAAAATGGTGCCTTGGACGAATCAGAACTTGACTCATAATCTGAGCCAGCCACAAGAGGATTGTATGGGCAGTGACTCTGGGAGATGTAGTTTAGACTTCAGTGCCTTTTTGGACCAACAGCAGCAGTCTATTGTGAGTGACAGCCAATCCAGTCAAGAACTGGGAGGAACTCAAAGGAAGTGCCCGGTTTGTCGGTTGGAGTTCAGTTGAGCTTGGCAGTGAAGAAGGAAGGAGCCCTGTGCTTTTTCAGTGTGCAGTTTTAGTCAAAAACGGTGTAAGGCCCAGAGTTCCGTCTGCAGCTTGTGTAACAGCTTGTTAGGACTGAATCGTCCTGTGAAAAGAATCAAAGGATCTCTGAAGAGTAGAAACCAGGCTCACCCTGTAGAAGACTGGAGGAATTGCTGAAAATTGCACCGTCTGTCAGGAACTGAATCTGCTGTGTGTTCTCCCGGTATTGTGCAGTAATTGCGATCGATACAGATGCAGCCTGCCTGGTATAGTGCTTTCTTTTATATGGATGTGTGAAGAGGTTTGTGTACCTCAAGTGAGCCCTGCTGACATTGAAGGACCCTATCTTATTTGGAGGTCGTGAGTACTAATTCAGGTCGCTCCTGTTGAATTGCCACATTAAATCCAAATGGAATTACTGTACTGCTGACTGTTTAATTCTCCTTTTCTCTGTGTGAAAGGGCCCTACCAGCTGCCACGGTTTGGACTAGCCACTAGGGCTTGGGTACCCAGGACAGTAACTGATAGGGATAGGCCTGTGCACAGAGCCATAGGTAGATTATTAGAGTGATAAGCTAATTAACCTGATTTCCTGTCCTTGTTATATCCCCTAAATAAATCAGAGCTGCTTGTTTCAGCAAAGTTATACTGCCTGAGGTATTTGTTTCATGTTAAAGTACTGTACTGTGATTGTTGCACTGTATCTCATTTCACAGGAGGTCCCAGTGCCGGAACCAGACCTGGGGGTAAGTGTATACTGTGAAGGTAATTTGATATATTGTGTGGGCCACTAGTGGGAAGAAAGGGGTTGTGTGTCCCAGAGGGCTGTGACCAAGTTAGTTTAACTATTGCAAACCCTGACCTCTGGGTGGAGGCACCTGCCATTGGATCCAGGCCCTCAACCTGTTAGTGGCAAATCAGGCAGGGGTAGTAGCCCCTGGGATAGCGCCATCTAGGGGTTACATCTTGAGGCTCACCGCTGGGATTGTGTGTCCTCTAGTGGCCATATTTACTAACCACTGTTAAGAAAAAATGGGTACCCCAACAGAAGTGGCTGTGCACCGCTGGTGGAGTGGTGTACTGGGAGGAGATCGACCCCAAAATGCTATGCTTATCCTGGACATCCCCTGTATCAATACGGACACTGTGCAGGGAGTACTTTCCAAGGTGGAAGGTTTACAAAACCCTGTGGTGGTGGGTCGGCATGCTAATCTGCTCACCCACACTTTCCTGGCCCTAGTAGAGTTTAAGGATCCCATAGATAGCTCCAAAGTGCCACAGACCATTACCCCAGAGGAGCCCTCACTGCTTGGAGAGTGATAACTAAGGACAGTAAAGACCGGGGAATCAGCCCCCACCACTATCTGAAACTTTGAGGAGAAATTTGCTGAATGGTTGCTGGGAGAGGGAAAACTGTGGAGGACTTGAAGAAACTATTCTTGCCACCTGGGGTGTTCCTCCCCAACACCCTCTCCTGCTCCAGTGCCCGTAATGGTGGCTGAACCAATGCAGACTCCTGTTCTGCACCTGCCATTAGTCCGCGACTCTTACCGAAGGTTGAGGATCTTCTCTGGCACCCTCCCACCCCCAAGGGAGGATGACTGGGAGACCTGGATAGACTATGTTGCCCCCAAGTGCTAGAATGGCAATGCTCGGAAGGCGAAAGCTTAAAGAGGGTTAGTGAGAGCCTCCGAGGTCCTGCCCTGGCTACCATCCGCTACAACGGGCCAGTAACCCTGAAGCGACTGCACAGGCCTATCTTGAGGCCTTGGAGAATGTGTATGGGAGCCCAGATTCTGATGAGGACCTATGGTGGAGAGTAAGAGATGCACAACAGTACCAAGGGAGTTGTTGTCTGTGTATGTATCTCGGCTGGAAAAATTGTTGCAAGAATGCCTCAGAAAAGGTAGTTTGCCAGCGATTGAACTGGACCGAACCAGGCTGGACAGGATCCTTAAGTCTGCCCCTTCTCAGAACTGCTGTTGCTTCAGTTACGCCTGGCAGATCGACTGGAATCCCCACCCTCCTATGATGAGTTAATGAGAGAAATTCGAGGAGTTGAGAAAAACGACCTGGGAGGGACCTGCACCAATAGCTGCGGCTACGACCCGAGTGACTGAGGGTGACCCATCAAGTGAAGTTCAGGGGCAGAGGTTGGCAGTCAATGAGTGCTCTGACAAGGAAAAGATATGTCACAATGGGCGAACTGTTGAGAGAGATCCGGAATTCAAAAACAGTCCCTTTATGAAGGCCACGCCTGCAAATGCAGGCCCTGACCTATATCCGACTGCATCTGCTATGGGGTGGGGTACCCACCATGTATCTCCTGCTGATAACAGCTCCGAACTCGATTCCTTGACCATGGAAGTGGAGAAACTGACGAGATGTCTCCAAATGCTTATCACGCCGCAGACAGAGATGGCACCAAGGTTTCCAGTTAGTAATACCCCCGCCCTGGCTCCCAGTGTGGCGCCTCGGCCAGCTCAAACTCCAGAAAGTATGTTTTGCTATAATTGTGGGAAAGATGGGCACATGAAAAGGGAATGCCAGTCCCCAAAAGACACTGACAAAGTTGCATATAGGCTACAAGGAGAGCTTCGGAGAAGAAATCAGTGGTTAAGAGGTGCACGACATGATCCCAGTGAGGGCACCAAAATGCTAATTCACGCCCTTTGTGGCAAGGTCAGTTGCCCAGGCCCCCACTACGCCTCTCCAGACTGGTCCAGAATAGTGGGTCCCTCCATGGAGACCACTGTAAAGGTGAATGGAGTGTCTACAAGAGCTGTATTAGACAGTGGCTCCCAAGTGACAATTATGTTCCAGGATTGGTATCAGAAGCATTTGTCAGACGTACCCTTACAACCATTAGAAGGACTGCATGTATGGGGGTTAAGTGAAAGGCCTACCCCTATTCCGGGTATATCCGAATTTGGCTGTCTTTCCCCACCTCCGTGGCTGGAGTGGCCGAACAAGTAGAGACCCTAGCCTTAGTGTGTCCCCCACTGGACTGTATGATGGTGTCCCTTTGTTGATTGGAACAAATGCTCATATGTTCGAAGGCTGGCACAGTTGTGTTATGAAAACAGGGGTCAAAGACTAGTAGAGCTTTAAGAGTTCGGCTTTAATTAAGAAGGCCTATGAGGCACAGAGAGATGCTGAAAAACAGAACCAGAGGAACCGGTCGGAATTGTATGGAAGAAGGATCCTGAGTCTCTGATCCTGGCGCCAAATGCCCAGTGTACCTTACAGGAGAGGTCCGTATCAGAAAGGATGTTAAGAATAAAATATTAATGTTGGATGCACCAGGCGATGGAAAATTGCCAGAGGGACTGCTGGTCAAGCCTAGTATTTTGCCCGCTAGAGCCCATGCTTATGCCAGAAGGGTAATGGTCCAAGTTCATAATGTGTCTGAAAGAGACATTCGAGTAAACAGAGGTTGCATCCTGGCTAATGTGCATTGTGCAGACACTGCAGTGCTACCCAGCAGCAAGAGTTCAAGGAAGAATGACAGAGTAACGCCTGACTTGTTTGATTTCGCGACTCGCTGCCAGCTGAATGGAAAGTGAGGATCAGTGAGAAGCTTGCCCAGAGAGACCAGGTGTTTCTTTAAAGGAATGGGATGTAGGATGCGTGCAAGGAGCTGAGCACAATATCCGCTGCATGACGAAGACCATTTCGTGAGAGGTCTCGACGCCTGGCACCTGCTGACATAGATGATGTGAGACGGCATCTGCAAGAGATGTTAGCTGCTGGTGTAATACAAGAATCCAGAAGCCCTTATGCTTCCCCATTGTGGTAGTGAGGAAAAGAATGGAACAGTAAGGATGTGTGTGGATTATCGCACCTTAAACCGGCGGACTATCCCTGATCAGTACACAATGCCCCGCATTCAGGATGCTTTGGACTGCCTAAACGGGAGCAAGTGGTTCTCTGTGCTGGATCTCCGCAGTGGGTACTACCAGATCCCGATGGCCCCAGAGGACCGTGGAGAAGACGCCTTTATCTGTCCGCTATTTCTATGAATTCATGAGGATGCCTCAAGGATTTCAGGTGCCCCAGCCACTTTTCAACGATTGATGGAGCGTGCAGTGGGGGACATGAACTTACTAGAGTGCCTGGTATACCTAGATGATGTTATTGTGTTTGGCAGCTCACTGGAGGAACATGAGAGCAGATTATTTAAGGTATTGGACCGACTGGAGGACTTTGGCCTTAAACTGTCCATTGATAAGTGTCAATTCTTTCAAACATCAGTAAAGTATGTGGGACACATAGTATCCACCGAGGGAATAGAGACCGACCCAAGTAAAGTTGAGGCCTTGACCACCTGGCCACAGCCCAAAAATCTAAAAGAACTGCAAAGATTCCTGGGATTCTGTGGTTATTATCGGCGCTCATCAAGGACTATTCAAGAGTGATCCGCCTTTACTTAACCTTACTCAAGGGTATCCCCAACCCACAAAAATACCAAAAGTCAGCCCTCAAGACTGAAAGAGTGTATTTTCATCCGAGTGAAGTATTTGAGGCCCGCTGGACTCCTGATTGTGAGACTGCTTTTCATGAGATCATATATCAACTTACCCATGCTCCAGTGCTGGCCTATGCCGATCCAAGAAAACCTTACGTCCTGCACACTGATGCTAGCTTGCAAGGGTTGGGGGCTGTGTTGTACCAAGAGCACGAGAATGGCCTGAGACCAGTGGCCTTTGCCAGTAGAAGCCTGACCCCATCCGAAAAGAACTATCCTGTACATAAGTTAGAGTTCCTAGCTTTGAAGTGGGCTATTGTTGACCAATTCCATGAGTACTTGTATGGGGCTAAAATACTAGTAAAAACTGACAATAATCCTTTGACCTATGTGCAGACCTCAGCTAAGTTGGATGCCACTGGCCATAGGTGGCTTTCTGCATTATCTACATATGACTATGCTCTCGAATCAGAGCAGGTCTGAACCACATAGATGCTGATGCTCTCTCCGAGGCCTGTTCCCCAGAATGATTGGGTCCGATTGGCAGAACCTGACATTCGGGCACTCTGCCGGAAGTTTGACAGGGAGGAACAAATGTCCACGGACGCAGTGGACTGCATGGTGGATTGCTTGGGAGCCTCTGAGAATTGCATACCTGTGCTTATTGCCACTTTTCTGCAATAGACATTGGTGCACTGCCTCAGCTGGACAATGACAGTATTCAGGGCTCAACTCGCGATCCCATGATCAAAGCAGCTTTAGAAGCCCTCTATGCAGGAAAAGATGTCCAAATTACGCCCACTGATTTGAGAACTGCACTGTTATACAAAGAAGGTCCTAAGTTGAAACTGATCAATAAACTGTTATACAGAGAAACAGTAGACAGAGGGGACAAGTAGACAAACAACAACTAGTGCTGCCCACTGCCTTCTCGAGACTCAGTACTGAGGTCCTTGCACAACCACATGGGGCACCTTGGTATAGACAGAACACTTGACTTGGTGAGATCCAGATTCTATTGGCCTAAGATGGGGGCTGATGTGGAGCAACACATTCGAACTTGTAGTCGCTGCTTACAGAGGAAAGCTTTGCCCCAGGGCTGCCCCCTTGTTAACATCACCACCAGTGCACCCATGGAGCTGGTCTGTATTGATTTTCTGAGTTTGGAGTCAGATCAAAGAAATATCAGTAATGTGCTGGTGGTCACTGACCATTTCACGAGATATGCCCAAGCTTTCCCCACCAAAGACCAGAAAGCATCCACTGTGGCCAAAGTACTTGTAGAAAACTTTTTTGTTCACTATGGGGCTCCACAAAGAATCCATTCTGATCAAGGGAGAGACTTTGAGAGTCGTCTGATCAAAGAGATGCTTTCTCTGTGGGGAGTGCGAAAGTCCAGAACCACTCTTACCACCCCCAGGGGACCCACAGCCTGAACGTTTCAACCGCACTTTGCTAGATATGCTAGGCACCCTGCACCCAAAGGACAAGCCTAGATGGAGCCAACAAATTAGCACCCTGGTACATGCTTATAACTGCACCAAAGTGATGCCACTGGATTCTCCCCTACCGCCTGATGTTTGGAAGAGAAGCTACTACCAGTAGATGTGTGTTTTGGGGTCTCCTGATGGGGTTCAAGCTGACAACTATTTACAGTATGTGCAAAAGTTAAAGGCCCAGCTAACTCATGCGTACTACTGGCTCAAACCATGGCTGCCAAAAGAAATCTGGCCAACAAAGAAAGGTATGATAAAAGGTGAAAGCACAGGAACTCCAGGAGGGAGATCGGGTATTGCTAAGAAATCTGGGACTGCATGGCAAGCACAAGATTGCTGACAGATGGCACCATCTCCCTCACATTGTAGTGGGCAAACTAGATGATCTGCCAGTGTACAAAGTAAGGCCTGAGAATAATTCAAAAGATGTAAAACAATGCATAGAAATCATTTACTGCCCATTGGACAAATCTTAATTGAGTCTGAGCCCCTAGAAGATGCCCCTCTGGACCAGTGACTAGAGCTGCTGCTAAGAAAAGATCAAGAAAGTCTGCACCTACAGAAGCAAAGTTAAAGTGTTCCCTCACAAGTCCCAGTTGAGCATGACTGTCAGTCCATATCAGAAGAAAGTGAGAGTGACTTTGAATACTATCCTTCTACTAACTGAGTCAATTGTTTCGGGGCAATCCCTAGTCAATACTGGAGATGAAGCTGGGCCTTCTGGACTGTCTAAGCCCCAGCTTCATCCCTGGAGCCAATGCTCCCAGAAAGTGAAGTGCAAAGCATCAGATCAGATGAAATGGAATCATTGTGCATGGTTGAACTGTTTGAGCTTCAGGGAGGAAATGATAGATTGGGGCAGACTGGTGATACACCGAACAAGAAGAGTATTTTGAGTGCCCTGACAGTCCACTGCCAGTGTCCGAAAGCTCTCCATGCGAGCCAAATGTTGTGGACTCCAGAAACTGTAACTCCTGGAGCTGAAAGTGCCCCAAGTTCTAGCCTCTCTACCCCATGGAGACTCCCCTGACAAGTGAGGACAATGCTGAAAATGAGGCTCAGAGTGCAGAGACTATAACAGTTCCCCTAGAAAGACTGGTCGAGCTGTAAAGCCTGTGGCACCTCAGTTATGATTCCCTTGGGAGGCCTGTGGATTTGCCTCTCAATGTTGTCCATAAAGGAGTGTATGTGTCCCCAGCTCATTGCCCAAACTGAGCATCAGTGCTAACTCCAAGTTACTTGTGTTGCCCTCTAGTATGGTGCCCTTGCCCCATCCAGCCCCAAGGTAACTGATAGGAAGGGCCCCTCTCTTCAGGTTTCATGTACAAGAGGTAATAACTTGAGTTATGGTACAATGTGTATGTAATACTGTGTAAAGAGTGACGATCTGCAATGTTTCAGAAATGTGTTCTTGGTAAATGATATATTGACTGATGATTACATGTGCGAGCCTAATGCAAATGTATATGGTTGCAGTTGAAACTTATGGGGTACTTGCTTGACGCGGACGTCAAGCTTCAGGCCAGGAAGGGTGTAACCCCTGCAAATGGGGGTTCCCAAAGACTTCCAGGAGCTTGCTTGAATGCTCCAAGCCTGAATGGAATGGTGTTTGGCATTTAAGCCATTTATCAGTAGTGTTTTAGAACCTCTGGTACTGTCTCTTTAGAGCTGTCTGCTTGCAGACATAATTAGTTTGTATGGGGACTGTGTGTTTCTTTGATTGAGTACCTCACGCTGCTGCCAATTCACTTCATTTTGCAGTCACTAGGAGTGCAAAGGGAACCTATCTGAAAGATGTAACTGTTTGCCAGAAATTATTTAGAGTAATAATGAAATTACAGTTTGTCTAACCTGCTTTCTTTGCAGTCAGAACTGTGTCTAGTTCCCATTCTAGTTTTGAACTGCTGAACTGGACCAATCAGTGTGGGGTAAGCTAGCTCTAAAATGGTGCCTTGGACGAATCAGAACTTGGACTCATAATCTGAGCCAGCCACAAGAGGATTGTATGGGCAGTGACTCTGGGAGATGTAGTTTAGACTTCAGTGCCTTTTGGACCAACAGCAGCAGTCTATTGTGAGTGACAGCCAATCCAGTCAAGAACTGGGAGGAACTCAAAGGAAGTGCCCGGTTTGTCGGTTGGAGTTCAGTTGAGCTTTGGCAGTGAAGAAGGAAGGAGCCCTGTGCTTTTCAGTGTGCAGTTTTAGTCAAAAACGTGTGTAAGACCCAGAGTTCGGTCTGCAGCTTGTGTAACAGCTTGTTAGGACTGAATCCGTCCTGTGAAAAGAATCAAAGGATCTCTGAAGAGTAGAAACCAGGCTCACCCTGTAGAAGACTGGAGGAATTGCTGAAAATTGCACCGTCTGTCAGGAACTGAATCTGCTGTGTGTTCTCCGGGTATTGTGCAGTAATTGCGATCGGGATACAGATGCAGCCTGCCTGGTATAGTGCTTTCTTTAATATGGATGTGTAAGGGGTTTGTGTACCTCAAGTGAGCCCTGCTGACATTGAAGGACCCTATCTTATTTGGAGGTCGTGAGTACTAATTCAGGGTCGCTCCTGTTGAATTGCCACATTAAATCCAAATGGAATTACTGTACTGCTGACTGTTTAATTCTCCTTTTCTCTGTGTGAAAGGGCCCTACCAGCTCTACGGTTTGGACTAGCCACTAGGGCTTGGGTACCCAGGGACAGTAACTGATAGGGATAGGCCTGTGCACAGAGCCATAGGTAGATTATTAGAGTGATAAGCTAATTAACCTGATTTCCCTGTCCTTGTTATATCCCCAAATAAATCAGAGCTGCTTGTTTCAGCAAAGTTATACTGCCTGAGGTATTTGTCTATGTTAAAGTACTGTACTGTGATTGTTGCACTGTATCTCATTTCACAGGAGGTCCCAGTGCCGGAACCAGACCTGGGGGTAAGTGTATACTGTGAAGGTAATTTGATATATTGTGTGGGCCACTAGTGGGAAGAAAGGGGTTGCAGTGTCCCAGAGGGCTGTGACCAAGTTAGTTTAACTATTGCAAACCCTGACCTCTGGGTGGAGGCACCAGCCATTGGATCCAGGCCCCTCAACCTGTTAGTGGCAAATCAGGCAGGGGTAGTAGCCCCTGGGATAGCGCCATCTAGGGGTTACACATATGTGAGTAGAAACTGTACTCTCACCCCGTGGGGTTTAGATGTCACCAGATATCAATCAAATCAAAATCATTTTGCAGGGCTTCCAAAGTTTTCGCATTTTGGGATTTGAGTATTGGGGTAGTATTTGAACGGTCCAGCACTGTGTCAATGACGCAATTATAATCTCTCTTCCCCTCCCACCCACAACAGCCAGGGTCCCTCCCAACAAGACATATCAAGAGCTAACTGCTGAAAAAAACTTGGGTTCACCACATTTCGAGCATATACCAAGCCTACTAGGACAATGCCTTTGCCCGGGATCTCAGCCTTGGCTAGTGCATAGCGACCTTGTGTATCAATACCAGAGTCCAACATTTTTATAGGGGATCCCCTTGGGAGCCATCTAGAGGCCCCCCGAGCCTTAGATGTAAATGTTGTGGAGATCCAAGTGCCCCTTATTAAACTCTGCTGTTTTTTGTGATTCAGGAGTTGAGAAATGTGTCTCCTGCAGTTGTACCAGTGCCCCCTTATGTCTACGGAGCTCCATAATTACTCTCTTCCTCTTCACAATAGACTTTAAGCCATTTACATTCCATGAAATACAATTAACATCATCCCCCATCACTTAACATCATATTGCCAAGCCTGAACTTCCTAGTATGTACCAAGTGAACTACCACACCATTTTCCCCATATAAACCAACTGCTTCCTCCCACCACAACCACATATTCCCCAACTATTTGCACCTATACCCAGAACTAGAAAACCTGCCCTTAAATATGGCACTAGCCCAGTGCACACCAATGACAGCAATTTAAGGTGTCCCCGGTGCAAGGCCATCCCCTCTCTCACAGGTAAGGACAGTGTCTTCTAAACTCTAACTTCCCAAAACTTCCCTCCCCACGTATTAAAAGTGAATGACCCCCCTTGCAGACTGTGTAATTATAACATCCCCCAATACGGGTAATAACCCGCCAGCAATCCCACTACAAACAAGAAACAGACTGAACCATGTCTGTCCATATGCTAGCCTTCCTAATGTTAACCAAAGAAAGGGGGTGGTGGAATTAAGATTAGCATGGAAATTTTCCAAGCAGCCGTTTAGGCTAATTTATAAGATCTTGGACAGACACAGAAAATAACACTGTAACATACATCAACTCTATATATAACCATCTAAGAAAAATCATATGCCACCCTTAATAATTAATGTTACTATATCCCCCCCAGGATCATGGGTCCGTAAATTATTTTTGGTCCTGATTTTCCCGAGGGTCTTCAGCTTAAAGAGATCTATTTGGCTTAAAACCCAATCTGCTGCTACCCATGTCCCCAGACACGGTCGGGTGTGGCATATTAGAGTATATCCAGCAGGCCATACCATCGTCCTCTCACACCCAGGCCTAACTAGCCGGGGCACAAGTAGATAGTCAGTGTTCCACAAAAGAGTCCAGTGGCTTCTAAGGTGTCCATATGTGAGCCAAGTTGCCCTGACTGTCTTATTTACATTGCAGTGAACAGAGGAGTAGAAGGAAATCAAGAATAGATATTGTAGATCCCCAGATTCAAATATAGGACTCAGCCCGCAGAGACCCGCACTCCTAGGCACGGTCGGGCATCGAGGCATACATCTCCAAGTGTACAAATAGCACCCTCACGTGGAACGGTTAGGCTTCCATATTACCACTCTGCTGTCCCAAATCTCAGCCCCCATCATGGCAGTCCAAAATCAGGCCCATTACGCAGTTTAAAAAGACTAAGTATAAGTCAAAATGACCCTTTAGATGTTGCAAACACATGAGGTGGACATAAGATCCCCAGGAGATTTATAACTTACTAGGCCAACCATGTCAAATTGACAAAGCTTTAATTTAAAAGTATACTGTCAAAAGAAATAGGCACTTAGCTCCATCGCCATTAGGCCTCTCTCGATTTCTCCTGGTCTCCTCATCCTCAAGCCATTTCTCCGTGGCTTTATGGCAGATAAAGAAGTTGGGGCTCTGCCCTGGTTGATCCACACATAAACGTGCAGGGTAAGTTAAGGAGAATTTCCAGCCCAACTTGTACAGCTTTGTTTTTGATCGGGTTAAACTTTTGCCTTTTCAGCTGCAAATCCCGACAATAGTCCTGGTAAATAAAAACTGTGGCGTTTGACCTTCAGAGGTCCCATTTCCCTGGCTTTCTGCAACACGGCCTCTTTATCTTTAAATCTGAAATATTTAATTAAACAGTGCCTTGGCCTTTCCCCAGGCTTATGAGGTGGCCCAACCCGGTGAGCTCACTCAATCTCAAACTCCAGAGACTCCTCAGGTAACCCCAGATGCTTCATCAAGACCCGATGTATGCCCTGATTTGGGTTTCGGGCTTCCAGGCTGTCAGGTAGTCCGATTATATGGATGTTCTATCTCTGTGATAAGTTTTCTTGATCATCCAAGTGGTCTTGGAGATCAGCAACTGTAGATAGCAGCCTGTTTCTTTCTGCATTAACACCAGCATAGGAGTCTTCCATGTCACTAACTCGGCGCTCTAACTCACATATTTGTGAAGTGTGAGTGGTTGTGGTTTCTGTTAAGGTTGTAACGACAGATTGTAGGTGTGCAAACTGTGTGTGTTCAGGTTGTGAAAGCCCACTTTCATTTCTTTTTGCATCAGTGCCAGGGTATCCGGAATGCTTGCTAGTGATTTTGTTAGATCCATCATGCATTCCTCCGAGCGATCGCCACATACGCTAGAAGTTGAGGATGAGGGACCAGGATCACGAGGAGTATTGTTCAGTCTGCTAGATGACGTCCTGGCGCCGAATTGTAATTTTGCCTGCTTATTTTTAGATTTATTGGTAGCCATCCGATTCTAGAGTTGAAAGCTCTCAAAAATTAGTAGTTTAGATTACATTTTACAGCCGCTAATCGCAGTTGAGTCACCACCCAAGGGAGCCGATTCAGCAAGCGTCCTCCATGCTTGCCTGCTAGCCACGCCCCCCCCTGGCTGAGAGTCTTGACCTATACGGTGGACACCCAGCACAAACTGGTGGACGTTCCCTTCTTGTGTACTGACTTGTTCAGTCCAGGAGTCAGTGGTCACCTTCAACGTATCAAGAAGTCCATCACCACCTTGGTCTTCGTAACTTCCACCCAAAAAGAACCCCAGGGTTCTAAGAAATCACAGAAGCCCTTTTGACCTTCTGCCCCTGCGGCTAAGCAGCCCCAGTATCAACCTGGGCAGCAGCAGCAGGCTCAGTCTTGGCACCCTTGGCCCAAGTCCAGGGCTTTGGTGAACCGTAGGCCCAGAGGTAGAGGTTCTGGCAGCCCCAGTGCTGGCTCTTCATCCTTCAAGCCTGCGCAATGACGGGATGGGGGCTGCCACTTCAACCACTCTGGGTCCTCCTGTGGGGGGCTGGCTCTGCTACTTCCTTTCCACCTGGTCCGCTGTTACAATGGACAGGTGGGTTCTGGAGGTGGTCAGCCAGGGTCTGCCTCTGGAATTCAAGCAGTACCTTCCAAGCCGAGCCCGTGCCTCATGGGAGGAAAAGGTATCCGCCCATACTCGGTCAGCTCTCAGACGACATTGTCCAAATCCTCCGCAAGGAGGTAGTGGTCAGAGTCGCAGACCCACCGATCAACCCAGGGTTAGTTTCCAGGCACTTCCTGGTCCTGAAATGGATGGGGGGCTGGCGCCCTATTCTAGAGCTGCATGACCTGAATTAGTTTCTCAGGTCATGCACCTTTTGGATGGTAACTCTGTCGCAGATTATACTATCCATAGAACAGAACATGTGGTTTTGCTCACTGGATCTTCAGGACTCTTTCTTTCATGTCCTGATCCATCCGTCTCACCGAAAGTTCCTCCACTTCAGGGTGTAGGAAACCCCTTATGAGTTCCAAGCCATGCCGTTCGGGCTGTCATTGGCCCCCAGGGTCTTCACTAAATGCATAGCAGTGGTGGCGACCCATCTTCAGTGTTGAGGGGTCAGAGTGTACCCCATCTCGACAATTGGCTTATAGCAGGTTCCTCTAGACTGGAGGTGGTGAGATCCTGGGATCTTGCCCTGCAAACCTGCCTCAGTCTTGGCCTCCTGGTCAATGAGGCTGTCGGAACTCGTGCCCTCACAGGTGATTTGCATCATCAGGGCAGAGCTCGATTCTTGCCGAGCCAGAGCCAGGCTTCCGGCGGATAGGGCAGAGGTTCTCTCCTCCTTTGCCCAGTCATTTCTGGTTCGTCAACTGTGCCCTGCCCAGGACGTCCTGCAACTTCTGGGTTACATGGCAGCCTGCACCACTGTGGTCCGATGGGCCTGGTGGCATATGTGCCCCTTCAGTGGGAGCTGGCCAGCCAGTGGTCCCAGCGACATGGTCTTTTCAACCACCAGGTCACTGTAACCCAGAAGATGTCAGACACCCTCCAGTGGTGGACCATCCGGGGACATCTGCAGAGAGGGTTCCCTTTGTCCGCCCTAAGCCGAAGGTCACCCTCGCGACCGGCGCGCCTCTCATGGGCTGGGGGAATCGGATTCCACAGGCTCTGGACCACTGAGGAATCCAGATGCCATATCAACCTGCTGGTGCTCAGAGCAGTTTGGCTGGCACTGGCTGCATTTGCTCCATTCCTTCGAGGTCAAGTACATAGAAACATAGAATTTGACAGCAGATAAGGACCGCTTGGCCCACCCAGTCTGCCCATTTCCCTACTTAATGGATAAGCTGCAGATCCTAGTTAACCAGCAGCCTACTTCTTTCTACCCCAACCCCCTAGAATTGCCTTATGACTGTCCCATGCATGCTTGAATTCAACCACTGTTTTGACTCCACAACCTCCTCCGAAGGCCATTCCATGCATCTACAACCCTCTCTGTGAAAAAATACTTCCTTACATTACCTCTAAGCCGTCTCCCATCTTCAAATTGTGCCCCTTGTTCTTGCAACCTCTTTTTGAAAGATGCTAGCCTCTTTGACTTTAATTCCTTGAGGTACTTGAAAGTTTCTATCATCTCCCCTCTCCTCCTTTCCTCGAGGCTATACATTAAGCCCTTTAGTCTCTCTTCATATGTCTTCTGGTGCAGACCCTGCACCATTTTAGTTGCCCTCTCTGGACAGCTTCCATCTTGTCTATGTCCTTGTGGAGATTGGGTTTCCAGAACCGCACACAGTACTCCAGATGGGGTCTCACCAGCTGTCTGTACAGAGGGATAACAACTTCCTGTTTTCTACTGGTGATGCCTTTCCCTATGCATCCCAGTATCCCCTGAGCCCTCTTTACTGCCCTCTCACATTGCTTGCCCACCTTTGTCATCTGATATGACTACCCCCAGGTCCCTTTCCATTTTTGTTGTTGTTAGTATCTCACCCCCCATTGTGTACTCTTCCCCTGGGTTTTTGTTTCCCAGCTGCATTACCTTGCACTTCTTAGCATTGAATCTAAGCTGCCATACATTTGACCATTCCTCTAACCTTGCCAAGTCCCTTCTCATCCTTTCCATGCCTCGTTGTGTATCAACCCTGTTGCAGATCTTTGTGTCATCTGCAAAGAGACATACTTTTCCTTCCAGTCCCTCTGTAATGTCACTTATAAAGACATTGAAGAGGACAGGTCCTAATACTGAACCCTGCGGTACCCCACTAGTAACCCCCCCTTTCTTCAGAGTGGACTTCATTTACTATTACCCTCTGTGTCCTATTCTCCAGCCAATTCTTTACCCAGGCTATCATCTTGGGACCCACTCCCAGGCTGGCTAACTTGTATATTAATCTTTTGTGTGGGACTGAGTCAAATGCCTTGCTAAAGTCTAGGTAGGCCATGTCCACAGCCCCTCCCTGATCTACTACTTTGGTCACCCAGTCAAAAATCTTTTAGATTCGTCTGGCATGACCTTCCCGCTGTGACTCCATGCTGCCTTGGGTCCTGTGCTCCTCTGGCCTCTAGGTACTCAACATTTCTTTCCTTCAGAAGTGATTCCATCATTTTCCCTATCACTGAGGTTAAACTAACAAGTCTATAGTTTCCTGCTTCTGCCCTGCTCCCACTTTTGTGAAGTGGAATCACATCTGCCCTCCTCCAGTCCTCAGGTACCACCCCATCCTCCCATGATTTGTTAAAGAGGGTAGTCAGTGGTGTCACTAGTTCTACTCTTAGTTCTTTTAGAATTTGGGATGAATCCATCAGGCCCCATTGCTTTGTCCACCTTTCAGTTTTAAGAGTTCTTTCAGAACCCTTTCTTCTGTAAATGGTCTGGTATCGACTTCTGTATCCAGAGTGTTTCTATTGTTTGTTTTAGGTACCTCTCTTCATTTGTAAATACTGAGCAAAATATTTGTTTAGTATCTCTGCTTTTCACAGTCACCCTCTGCCCACCCCTCCCCTTTATTAAGCCTCACTATCCTCCCTTAGTCTTCCTTCGCTCCCTGATGTACCTAAAAAGGTTTTATCCCCTTCTTAACTGAGTTGGCTATCTTTTCCTCGGTTCGGCCTTTGCTGTTCTGACTGCCTTCCCAGCTTCCTTTGCTTTAACTGATACAATTCTCTGTCCTGCTCCTTCTGTGATTCCTTGTACTTTTGAATGCTTTCTTTTTCTCTTGAACCTTCACTGCCACCTCCTTTGAGAACCATAGTGGTTTCTTACATCATTTTGTTTTGTTTATTTGCTTCACACAAAGGCTTGTTACCTCTGTGATGGCAGTTTTTATTATTCCTCATTGTTCTTCCACCCCTCTTTCCTGCCCATTTGCTAGTGCATTCCTTAGGCACTCACCCATTTTGGCAAAGTCAGCCCTCCTGAAGTCCAGTACTTTTGCCTTTGTATGGCTTGACTCTATTGCTGTGTTTATTGTGAACCATACTGTTCGATGGTCGCTAGTTCCCAGATGGCTACCCACTTCTACATCTGTGATCCTCTCTCCATCTCCATTTGAGAGAACCAGGTCTAAGATTGCTCCCTCTCCAGTGGGTTCCAATACTAGTTGTCTAAGGCATGCCACCTGTAGGGCATCTAGAATAACCCCACTCTTAGAAGTGGCTGCTGCAACTGCACTCCAGTTAACATCTGGCATATTCCGATCACCCATCAGTAATATCTCCCCTTTATCTGCCATTCTAAGTATACTTTCTATCATTTCCTTGTCCATTTCCTCCCCCTGAGAGGGGGGTCTGTATACAACCCCTGTGCGGATTGTGGTGCCATTGCCTGCCTCCAGATTGACCCACAGTGCTTCTTCTCCTCCCTGTTTACCCTTTTGTTCTGTTGCTTTGATTTCTTCCCTTATGTAGAGAGCTACTCCTCCTCCTCCTCCTCTTTACCCTCCCTGTCCCTCCTGTAGATAGTGTATCCTGGTATTTTTATGTCCCAGTCATGGTTCTGTGTGTACCATGTTTCTGTGACTGCCACGATATCCAGATGTTCCTCCTCCATCAAAGCCACTAACTTAGGAAGCTTGTTACCCAAACTACGGGCATTGGTACTCATTGCTCTCCATTTTTTGATGGCTTTACCTTCTGTAGCAGCATCCCCCACTGACCTTTCTACCTTGGTCTTTTTCTCATTTAGTACCCTGTTTTGTAGGGGGAGGCCGGGATTTTCCTGCTGCTTATTAGTGCCTCCCCCCTTGACTAGTTTAAAAGCTTGCCAATGAAGCATTTAAACCGATTGCCCAAAAGACTTGTTCCCTTCCTGGACAGATGCAGACCATCCTGCCAGTATAGGCTGGTGTCCCTCCAGGTGGAACCCCAGTCCCCAGTGAAGCCAAACCCCTGTGCTCCACACCATTTTTTCAACCATTCGTTAAACTGCATGGTGCAAAGTACCCTCGCCTCACCCATGCCACTATCAGGCAGCACCTCTGAGAGGATACTGTGAGTACTTGTCTTAGGCCCTCCCCAACTCTACAAAGTTCTTCTGCACTGCTCTAATCTCATGATGAGCCAAGTCATTTGTCCCTAGGTGGACAATGACGCCCAGCTCAGACCCCTGCAACTGTTCTCGTGATCCTAGGATGCGCTTCCTGTCCCTCCAAGCCATGGCACCAGGCAGGCACCTTACTCAGTTTTCCTGCTCCCCAGTTCTATCCCCTAATAATTGAGTCCCCACCAGGAGCTGCTTCCTTTCCCTGTGGTGCCCTCTGCCTCCTTCCTGATGGCCTCCCTTGTGACAGTTGTCTGCAACCTCCTTAGTCTCCTCTGCAGGTGCATCCATAGGGGAACTGTGCTCCCCCAGAATGGTGTATGGATTGTGGAGTGGAACAACTGACTGGGTGTGCCCCTGTTCCTCCACCCTTACCCTCCCTGAGCCCACTGTGATCCAACTTCTGTGCTTTCTTCTCAACCTCTGAGGTAGTGGTGGTGGCTCTGGTGCTCCCTGGATGGGGGAGGTTCCCTTACTACTGTCCAGTGCGGCATGAAGACTGGCAACTTCCTCCCTCAGGGCAGATAGTTGTCTGCAAAGTGGTTCAAGTCCAGACGGACATTACCACGACCATGTACTACCTCAACAAAAAGGGGGGCATGCACTCCCAGCCTCTCTGCAGGGAAGTGATCCGCATCTGGACCCTCGTGAGCTGACTGGAGGCAGATCTTCTAGCCATCCATGTGGCAGGAGCCTCGAATCAGCTGGTGGACGCCCTCAGCTGTGTGGGCAAGGTGCCCTATGAGTGGTTTCTCCATCCAGAGGTAGCTCGCAGCCTGTTCTCCCAGTGGGGCACCCCTCAGGTGGACCTATTTCGCCTCCTGGGAGAACACCAAGATGAGGCTGTTTCATGCCTGCCCCCCTCAGCAGGGCTTGCTGCAGGTGGATGCCTTCTCGAGGCCGTGGAACCCAGGCCTCTTCTGTGCCTTCCCTCCACTTCCCTTGGTCCACAAGGTGCTCCTCAAGGTCAGGAGGGACAAGGCAAGGATGATCCTGGTAGCCCCAGTTTGGCCCTGCCAGTTCTGGTATCCAGATCTAGTTAGCTTCAGCACCAGGCTCCTGAGGTGTCTTCCAGCATGCCCAGACCTGATCTCCGTCAATCAGGGGAAGGTATTCCATCTGGACCATCAATCTCTGCACCTGATAGCCTGGTTCCTGAGTGGCTAGAGTTCCAGGCTTTGGGTCTCTCCGATGTACTCGCTGTAGTTGAGGCATCTAGGAAGGAGTCAACCAGGAGGTACCGTGCCTTCGAATGGAAGAGATTCTCCATTTGGTGTCAGGGCAAGGGCCTGGACCCTTCGTCCTGTCTGGTGGCTAGCATCCTCGACTACCTTTGGTCTCTCTCTCTCTCTCCAAAGAAGGTCTTCGGTCTACAATCCTCAAGGTGCACCTGGCAGCCATCTCCGCTTACCGGGCACGGGCCAGTCATCAGACGGTGGCACAGGAAAAGGTGGTTTGGTGTTTCTTAAAGGCCTCGACCACATATCCCCTCTGGTGCGTGAACATCCACCTCTGTGGGATTTACTGCTGGTTTTGGCAAAGCTCATGGGTAAGCCATTCGAACCGATGCACAGGTGTGAGATGTCACATCTGTCTTGGAAGGCCACCTTCTTGGTGGCTATCATGTCAACCAGAAGGACTGGGGAACTACAGGCGCTCTGTCGAGTCTCCCTATCTGGTCTTCCATGGGGACAAGGTTGTCCTGCGTCCCCACCCGAAATTCCTTCCGAAGGTGGTGTCGGAGTTTCTCCTTAATCAGGTGTTGACTCTGCTGGTGTACTACCCCAATTACAGCTCAGAGGCTGAGTACAGGCTCCATATTTTGGACCTGAGACGAGGGCTCTCTAATTATAAGGAGCGAACAGCTGACGTTCGGGGAGAGGTTTGCCAGCTGTTTGTCACCTACGCTGAAGCTGCACCTGGCAGACCTGCAGCAAAGTGGACGATTGGCAGATGGATTACATCCTGCATTGATCTCTGCTGTAGGTTGGTGGGCAAGGAACCTCCTAGAGGGATAAGGGCTCATTCTACCCGCCATACTGCTGCATCGGTGGCTGCTTCTGGGGATGTCCCTGTCCAGGATATCTGCAGGGCTGCTACCTGGAAATCAGCAAACATCTTCATTACCCATTACCACATCAACCTAGTCAACCCAGGATGCTGGTTTTGGGGCCTCAGTTCTCCAATTTCTGTTCCCTAAGTGCGCCTTGCCTCCCTCCTTCTCCTGGAGAACTGCTAGGAGTCTGCCAACAAGTGTGGATAAGAACAACGTATCCACATCCTTAGAAACACAGGTTACTCACCTGTAACAGTAGTTCTAGGAGTGGTATATGTTGTCCATCCACACTGACCCACCTGACCTCCCTGGCTTCGACGCACAACCTCTGCTTCCAGCGGCAAGATCTGGCATCATGGGGTGGAGCCGAAGCATATACCTCCCAGGTGGGTGGGAGGAGCCAGCTTTTAGACCTTGCGGCAAGATTTAAAGGGAAAGGGAGATGCCAACAAGTGTGGATGAACAACATATACCACTCCGGGTGTGGCCGGCTGTGTAACATGGCGGACGCAGAATAGCTGTGCTCCCTAAGGCACTGAATTCTTTACGGTGTTTACAAGACCCCCGCTGCTAAGTTCGACTGCTAATCAAGTGTGAAGTACCCGAGAATCAGATGGCGTCCGTGAGAAAGAAAGATAAACAGGCAAAATTGAAGTTTGGAATTGGGGACATGCCGACTCGCTCTGATCCAGGGCCTGGTCCAGAAAACACGAGGTCGAGGCCCGATAACCACGGTGGAGACATGTCCGACCTACAAAGATCCCTTGCAGCTGTACCGGCTACTCTGATACAGATCCAGCATGATATGAAGGCTGGATTTGCGAATATAACAGCGCAGATTACACACATGCAATCGGTAGTTACTGGCTTCTCTGAAACCGCTGCCGTTCACACTGATCAAATTGCCCAGCTGGAACAACAGGTAGGTGCCCTGGAAGATACCCTTGTAACGTCTGCTTGGGACAAGGCCTCCTTTCAAAACACAGTGAGAGAATTACTAGCCCAGGCAGACGACCAGGAGAATCGCTCGAGGAGGTCGAACCTTAGGATTGTGGGGCTACCTGAGGGCTTTGAGGGGGAAGAGCCCGAATTATATTTTCACAAATGGCTGGTGATTCATCAAAACCTGCCCCCCAATCTGGCGCAGTGTGAAATCGAGCGGGCGCACAGAGTGGGGCCTCCTCCTAAAGCGGGTGACAGACCTAGACATTGCTTGATAAAATATTTAAGATTCACGGAGAAAGAAGCAATACTCAAGCAGGCCAGAGTGAAAGGGCCGATTGCGTTACAGAATGGCAGGGTCATGATTTTTCAAGATTACAGCAGGGAGCTTCCGATTAAACAGCAGCAATTTGCTGAGATCAAATCCAAGTTGTTTAAAATGGGGTGGAGATTTACCTTTTTGTATCCAGCAAAACTCCATATCAATCGACCTGGGAGTGCTCCAAGAGTGTTCTCTTGCCCTAAAGAAGCTGCATGGTGGGTGGAAGAGGAGCTGAAAAGGCGCGGGGAAGGGGGAGGCCCGGCTGAGTTCGCTGACTCAGCTAAGTGAAACCTTTGTCTTTCGTTTTGCTCTCGCTTGTCGCCTTGTGTGGGCAGCCTAGACATGGGATCTAATATGCTGCGATCCTGATTCCTCTCACTGGTGCAGCTACGCCGCAAATGTGCTTTTAATTTTTGGTTTTCTTTTATTTACCCTTTCTAACATTTATCAGTGATATATTATCTGTTCTTATAAGTTGAAATGTTGCGGAGGAAGTGATTTCTGCCTACTCTAGTTTAATGGGATCCCTGGCCTTTATAGCCCTGACCTGGTCTAGGTACCAGGGTATCAGCAGGGCCCCAGAGGTACTGTCTGGGCTGTTGAGGCTTACATCTGGTGCTGACTTTGTCGCTCAGTCGGACTGGTGGGGTTGTTCTGTTCTCTGCCCCACCAAATTTATGTTGACTATGATGTTGGGACATGTTTCCATTACCCCCCCCCCTCCTAATTTTCTCCTGGTAGAAAGGCTGTTCCCAGGTCCTTGAGTTCCATTATTTACAGTTGCCTGTTGCTGGGACCTGGGACGACTACAATGTTCAACTTTATAATTAAATTGGGGGTTGGGGGATTTTCTTTTTTCTCATTATCTGGGAGAACTGAATTATTTTGGCTAGTTATTTGGGCTTTTATGCCACAATATGGGGGTCTCACACTGATCGAATTGTGTGTATGTGCCTTTAAATAAGATTGCACACTGTGCTTAAGTTTTAAAGTCCGCAACTTGTTTGTAGGAATCAATGATGGACTTTATATCCATCTATGGGGGGTTGGTTCATGTTTATGGTTTTTGGTTTGTTGGGGAGGACAGAGGGGTATTGCTGAGCTGTCCAGGAGTCGGGCTTGCCCTTAGCTTCTATGTTTTGCGTTTGCTTCATGGTGTTATACAAAAAATGGTTTGGTGAAACTGTCAGACTGCAGATTGTTGTATACCTATGTAGGCAACACTTCTTATGCCTTAGATTAATGTGGGATTATGGCCAATGCTATTAGAGTTACCTCCTTGAACATTAATGGCCTGAAATCGGTCATTAAAAGGAAGAGACTGCAGGTAGAAGCTAAGAGATCTAAATGGTAAGTGGTAATGCTCCAGGAAACCCACATGTCTCCTGGTGAGGCAGTTAAAACTGCAGGGGCTCTTGGTGGGTCCTGGGTGTCTTCGACGTTCTCTACTAAATCTAGAGGGGCAGCACTTTGGTTCCTTAGAGGGGCGAGGGTTAACATCATTGAGTAGATCACTGACCAATATGGGAGATTCACTCTGGCTCGAGTATCTCTCCCTAAGGTAGGTTTGATTTTGATGGGGTCCATATATGCCTCAAATGTAGATCAATCCTGAATTCTTCCAGCAGTTGGCTCTGGAGTTGGCATGATGGCCGGGGCCACGGGGCCATGGGTGCTGGGTGGTGATTATAATTGTGTCCTCGATGGGGTGTTGGATCGGTCCAACATGACCCCCAGTGCTCAATCCAAAAATGCCCTTGCATTGGAGAGGGACATGGGCCTGGTTGACATATGGTGACATATATACCTTACTGGGAGAGACTATAGTTTCTTCTTGCACGCTCATAAATCCTGTGTCCAGCTGGATAGAATCTTGGTGTCCCATTCTTTGATCCCAGCCTCAAAATCTGCGGTGTACTCCCCTATGCTAGTGTCTGACCATGCCCCCCTAACTGTGGAGGTGGCGGTGGGTGACTCGATCCCCGTGGTTCAGCAATGGAAATTTGATTCCCTGCTACTCAAAGATGGAGATTTTCAGTCTGGTGTATCCGCCATGATAAGGAAGTTTCTAGGTTTTAACAGGAGTGGGGACACCTCGCACGAGGCCAGGTGGGAAGCATTAAAAGCTTCCATAAGGGGTTACTCAGTTGCTTACGTGACCCATAAAGCTAGGGGTTCCCAATGAGATTTACACTAAGGCTCAAAATCGAGGCCTGTGAGCTGGCACATAAAAACAGACCCTCAGCCGCTGTATACGGGCTCTTACAAAAACTAAAATGGAAATACAATATCCTGAGTAGCACCAACCTGGAGAGAGCTATTTTGTTATCCCAAGTGGGTGCATATTTTGATGGGGACGGGGGTAAATACTTGCATGGCAGCTTTGCCGGCAGGAAGGGATAGGATGGTGGAATCCATCTGGGATGAGGGGGTTGTGATCAGGGGGGATACCCCAGGCATTGGCCAAGCATTTGGAGCATTTTATAAACTGCTTTACACCTCGCAAGGCCACCCGAACCAAGCGGCCCTTGACAGGTTCTTTGCACAAGCCCCATTACCAGAGCTATCTGATGACCAGGTTGCTGACCTGGAAAGGCCCTTAACGGAGACTGAAATTTCAAGTGCGATCAGAGGACTCCGGGGGGGGGGGGGGCAAGGCTCCAGGACTGGATGGGCTTCCCATCGACTTCTTCAAGTCCTTTCAGAACCTGCTTCTCAAGCCATTGCATAATATGCTAGTGGAATGCTTGGAGAAAGGAGTTCTGCCCCCCTCCACATGGTCAGCCACAATCACGGTACTCCCTAAGCCCAGCAAAGACCCCTTTTACTATGCATCTTATAGGCCAATATCCTTGCTAACTGCAGATTATAAGATCTTGGCCAAGGCAATGGCAACGAGGCAGAAGGGTCTGCTTCCCCATCTAATCCACATGGATCAGGCTGGTTTCATTAAGGGTCACCAGGGGAAACATAATATTAGATGCACCCTGAATGTTATACACCGGTGGAGAACTGGGGCCAGCACCCACGGCGCAGCGATCCTTTCTATTGACGCCGAGAAGGCCTTCGTCCATGTGGAGTGGGGTTATCGCTTTGACACAATCCAGAGGTTTGGGTTTGGCCCTCATTTTAGCTCCTGGATACGCACACTGTACCAGCATCCCACTGCCCAGATCACGGTTAATGGGGCCTTTTCCCAGAGCTTTGAACATGGGGCGTGGTACGAGGCAGGGATGCCCCCTCTCACCCCTCATATATGTGCTCTCGCTGGAGCCCTTGGCTGCCAGAGTTCGGGTGAATAACATCCAGGGGTTGCAGGGTGGGGGAGTTCACCATAAGCTAGCATTATATGCCAACGAGTTTTTGCTTTACCTGCATTCTTCCGCCAGTGACTTGCCAGAGGTGTTCAGGGTCATGAGAGAATATGGTGACCTCTCCGGCCACAAAGTAAATTGGACCAAAAGTGAATTGCTTCCAGTTGGAGTCAGGGATAGGGCTGGTCTGATTGCTGGTCTTGGGGGCTTGCAAATGGTGGGGAAGTTGAGATATGTGAGTGTTCTTATTTCAGTGCGTACACATATGCTTTACGCCCTAAATTTTAAACCTCTCTTGCATAAGATCTCGGGGGATTGCGACAGATGGAGTGGGCTACCACTCTCATTAATTGGTAGAGTGGGGGGTGGTGAAAATGATGATCCTTCCCAGGTGCTTGTACCTGTACCAGGTTCTTCCCATTGCCTTCCCCCTCTCACATTTCAAACAGATTAATGCGATAATTCATAAATTCCTATGGAGGGGCAAGCCTGCATGTATTAAAAGATCTACTTTGGTTATGCCAACTACCCGGGGAGGTTTGGGCCTTCCTAATTTTTATTGGTACTACTTGGCGGCTCAGCTGATCTATACAGTTAGCGTTGGTAGTATTGACCCCCCACTGTTGCTGAGCCTTGAGGAGGACCAGCTTCGGGCACTCTGCAGGAGGGACTTCTGGTGGGGTCCTTGTGGCCGGGTAATAATGTATCAGTGACTAACCCATTTACAGCAACAACTCTTCGGTGCTGGATTAAAGGACATGAACTCTGTGGGCCTAAGTCCGCCCTTTCCCCTAACACGGATTTGGTTACGGCAATGCAGCTTAATGGCCTATGCTCAGTCTCCTTAATTCAGCGGTTGCTGGCCTGGTGTAAAAGAGGGTTAAGAATGGTGAATCAGCTATATGTGTGTGGAACGTTCCTAACCTTCCCATACATAAGTAAAAATTGGAGAATCACTGCAGGTGATTTTGTGTACTTAAAAGTCAAAAGTATTCTGGGCAACACACTGAGACCCAAATATGGATGGGGAGCTATGTTGTCATTTGAGGAAGAGGTCTTCCTCCTCCAACCACTATCCAAACCGTTGACCATATTCAACAAATTTATAGTGGGGACAATGCGGAGAGGACCTTTAGGGAATGGCAGACTGACTTGGGCCTGGACTGTGATGGAGGGGTCAGGCTGAGTGCTACTTGACATTTCAGTACCTGCTCCAAAAGCAACAAATTAAGACCAATCCAGTTTAATTTTATGTATCGAGCATACATAACCCCAATTCGCTTCCATTCCATGGATCCATCAAAACCAGACGCCTGTCCTAAGTGCCTGGTACACCCAGGAGATTTCCTATATATGGCATTGACCTGCCCAAGGATAGCCCTGTTTTGGTTGGAGGTACAACATGTTATGGAAAAGGTGTTAGGCTGCACTGTTCCTTGTACCCCGCTGGAGTTCCTGTTTGGGGCTGATACACATCGACCTAGGGGAGGATCTGCTGAGATGCTTTGGTCATTAGCATTGATTAATGCCAGGAAAATAATTGCTCAGTGCTGACTGGCTACCTCCCCTCCTTCTGTACAACAGTGGGTTAACAATCTGTGCCTATGCATGAAGCTAGAGAGGGTGCAGTGGAATGCCATGGGTATGGGGGATAGGTTTAATTCTGTGTGGGATCCCCTGCAACTGGCAACTGAGGATGGTCGTTCCCCCGCATAGGCCCTCTGCTCTGGGCATTAGAAGCTATGCAGCCCGATGTTGTCAGCCTTATCAGTGACACCTACGATTGACACTTATTAACTGACACTGTTCTATTTGCAGTTTCCATGTTGATTCTATGTTAAGGACTTGTAATTGCTCATGTATTTCCTTGCTTGAACTGTATCCACTGTTACTTGTACTCTTGCCTGCATTGTACATTTGATTTAATTGTACATCTGAATGATAGCCTTTTGTATGTCTGATTATGGTTCCACCCAACAACCAATAAAATATTTTGAAAAAAAAAAAACATATACCACTCCAAGAACTACTGTTACAGGTGAGTAAGCTGTGTTTACGTCTCTTGGAGAATTGGCTGGTTGCCAATAAACTCATGCTTAACCTGAAGAAAACTAAGGCAATGCAGTTCGGGTCCAAATGTTTTGGTGCCGAAAGACACAATCTTCTACAGCTATCCTCGTCAAATGGCATCAGGTTGGCGGTCTGCTCTTCCGTCAAATACCTAGGTGTGCAATTTGATCAAGAACTAACATTGAAAATGCACATGGATGCACTTACCAAGTCCGTCCATCAAAAAATAGGGTTGCTATACAGACAAGGTGGTTATTTAACCAATGAAGCAAGGCTGGCAATCGCTACAGGAACTCTTCTACCACTGATCCCCACACCACATGCGTCTATTGCTTGGGTGTCGACCATGACACCTCGAAGTGCAATTTTTGTCTTCCATTTCACCATAATGTTCTTGATGACCTTCCCGCATGCCTGAAGTTGGGGAGGCCGGAAAAATGGAATCCTCTGGTGAAATCAAAGGAGGCTCAGTGGGCAGTTTCCGTGGCTGCGGGATCTGCTGAGCAACTGGAGCGTATGCAAGCCTTCAAGAAGGAAGCAGCTCGCAACGTGGAATCTTCCTTTCAGAGCTTCTTCATTCCACTCAACCTGGGTTCCACTTTCTTGGGTTCTTTCCAAGAGTTGTGCCCGTCTCTTCCGACTAAGGGAGAGGGTCCTGTGGGCACACACTCCTCTCCGTCCCGTAAGCGGAAAAAGGACCCGGGATCGTATTCGTCTCAGCAAAGACGTTCCTGGGATCGGGAGAGGTCTCGATCCCAGGAACCGGCAGTCTCGACTTCAGTCAAAATTGTTTCTTCGGCCGCTGGCTTTTCAGCTTTGTCATCTGGACAGTCTACTGAAGTATCAGTTGATGAAGTGAAAATTATCCTCGATCCGATCAACCCCTTGTTGCTAACTCCGGTCGAGGACTCTCTTGCTTGGACTCAGGTCCTTGTTTTCCCTGATGAGGACACCCAGCCCGCTGAGAATCCTGTCAAGAAAGTGATCCCTGAGCCAGACCCGTGGCACTGAGGGCTGAGGCACTGGACGCCACACCTCGCGCCACGCTGGTGACCTGGGTTCGGAAGCAAGCCTGGGTGCCGGTGGGTCAGTAGGGGCAGGTTGAGGAAGGAGTGCCCTTGTGGTGCTCTCCTCCCCGAGAGCAGGGGATGGGTCGTCCTGGCATGCCAGCAACCCCTGGTGGAGACCAGGGATCGTTGCAGCAAGCCAGACAGCAGGAGAACAGCGTGGCCAATGCAGGCAGGGTTGCCGTGTGCCAGAGCATCAGGGCGTGCCCACACAGGGGGATTTCTATGAGCGCAGAACAGGGAAAAACACCAGCTCAGTGAAATAGGTGACGGCACCTATCCCCATGCTCTCTGCCAGTTTCTCCTCAGCTGGCCTTCCAGTTCCTCCACCCGGGCCCCACCTGCAGCTGGAGTCTGGCTTACAAGTGAGCCCAAGAAAGGCAATGGGCTACCCTCCCCCGGGCAGGTGAAACCAGGGGTGCTGGCTGCAGGGGAGGGGGGGAGAGAGGAGGCACAGACTGAGACATCCACAGGCAGGCAGGAATAAGGATAGGATGCCCAAGAGAGTTCTCATGAGCCGTGATTGGAGGGGAATAGTTAAAAAAAAAAAAACAAGTGGTCCCTGACACCGGGAAATCACCGGTCCTGCTGGTGTCTCTGGAGCGACCGAATCTGCCTGGCCGATCTCAATCGAGGTCCAGGACCCCCTCGACTGACAGGCCGAGGAAGAGCCACAAGCACTTTAAAAAGAGGAGACTCCATTGGTCATCCTCTTCCTCCTTGGATAAGGAGAGGCTCTGGCAGAAACTCCGTCAGCGCTACGAGAACCTCTTGTGGCAACAGCTGATTTTGACCGGGCACAAGCCGGCCCCGGCTTCTACCCCGGCCATTACTTGGCTTTCACCTCCCAGGCCAAAGCCAACTCCTTCGGAGCCGATTAAGTCAGTTCCCCCGCCCGTGTAGCCGGCAAAACCTCCGGTTCAGCCTAAACTGGTCTCGCCACCAATTGTGGTGGAACCACCGCCTAAGCAGCCTATGGGAGGGGCTCCTTCTAAGGAAGCCAGTCAAGACACCAGGCTTCCAAGGTGTCTTTCAGTTACCGTCACCCCGGGCAGCCATTGGCAAGTCGAAGGTGACCTGGGCAGTCAACCATTGTATCCGGATTCCTCTGGTTCGGATGAGACTGGCCTACATTCTCAGCCAGGAGATGACGAATCTGCCGGTGGGATTGAGACGGAGGCAGGTCCTTCATCTTTCCAGGGCATGCTTCACCTCATCTCTGAGTCTACAGGGGCTAGTGAGCTTTACTTTTGTCTGTCTGCCTGTTGGTTCTTTGTGCATGGGCATTAAGATAAAATTACTCACCTTAGTAATCTTGTTTCTTCCAAGTGATACTCAGGTATTCATAACTTTCTGCAGTAAGCCTTTTAGGTAGGACTGCCTGGAGAGAATAGAACATATGCAAATGATGGAATCATCTGCACATGACAACTTTCCAAATGCTGCCCTATACTAACTGCCAGTGTTCTAAACTTCCTCAGATTTCCTAGGAGCCTAAATAGGCAAAGCCATGTAGCAAAATACTGCAAGTATTTATGATTAAAGAATAAAAATTCAAAACAAACCCCAATTTTTAATAAGAAAAACCTCCAACTGGAGAAAACACATTAATTTGAAAAGAACCCAGAATGTCAAACACCTGAAGAGGGGTAAAGACCATAAGCCTTGTTTACCAACTTGTACCACTATGTGGCAACATATATACAGTGATAGTGATGTGCCCTTTTGTGGTAGTGCAGCATGTGGGAGTACAGAGGCTTCAGTTCTGGAAGGAGAGGTAGGGTGGGATGTTATGAACACCTGAGTATCACTGGGAAGAAACAAGATTACTAAGGTGAGTAATTTTTTCTTCTAACCCCAGTAATACTCGGGTATTCATAATTTTCTGCAGATTACAAAGCAGTACCACTGGAGGTGGACACAGAACATTTATTTAGGAAATAGACTTTGCAGGACTGCTGTGTCAAACCTAGCATCACTTCTAGACTGGATATCCAAATTGTATACTTTGTAAAGGTGTGTACTGTCTTCGAGGTAGCTGCTTTATAGATATCAGCCAGTGGAACACCTCTTGCAGCTGCCAGAGTAGCAGCTGTTCCCCTGGTGGAATGTGCCCTCAACCCTGTTGGGGGCTCCCTACCAGCTTTTGTATAGCAAAATTGAATACACTGGACTATCCAGCGAGAAATAGATCTATTAGAAGCTGGATTACCTTTTTCCACATCCCCATAGGTCAAACAACTGTTTCTTGTCCTGCCTATGGTTCTTAGTAGCTGTAATGTAATAACTGAGAGCTCTCTTTACATCCAGATTATGAAGTCTTCTTTCACCAGAAGTGGAATGCTCGGTGAAAAAGGCAGGTAGGGTAATAGATTGGTTAAGGTGAAAATCAGAGACTACCTTTGGTAGGAATTTTCTATTTGTTCTAAGAACTACCTTATCTCTGTGAAGAGATATATAATCCTGCTCCACAGAAAGAGCCTGGAGCTCACTTATTCTTCTTGCAGAAGTCATTGCCACTAGGAAAACTGTTTTCCAAGTGACCCGTTTAAGGTGAGCTGTAGCCATAGGCTCAAAGGGAGGCCCCATGAACTTGGCTATACAAACATTAAGGTCCTATGCTTGGCACAGGTGTCCTGTGAAGGGGGGGTGCAAATGGGCCAAACCCTTGAAGAACCTCCTAAAAATAGGTTCAGAGCCAGCCCAGTGGCACTGAGGGTTGAGGTGCTGCATGTCACACATCACGCCACGCCGGCGACCCGGGTTCAGGAGTGAGCTTGGGCATGGGGAGGGTTGGAAGGGGAAGGATTGGATTGAGCACCTGCTGGGCTGCTCTTCTCTCCTGGGGGGAGGGCATTGGGAATTCCAATGCTCCAGTGGCCCCTGGTGGAGACCAGGGGTGCTGCAGAGTGTTGGGCTGCATGTATATAGCGTGGCCAATGCTGGCAGTGTAGCTGTGCACCGAGAAGTCGGGGACATGCACCACGCACGGGAGGGAGAAGGAGGGTGCGTAATAAGAGGGAGAAAGCCCTCTCCTGCCAGATAGGTGATGGCTTCTCCTCCAGTGCTGCCGCCACATGCCCAATGCTGGTTCCCCGTCACTGCCCCTTCGATCTCTCTGGGTCTGTAGGACCCACGTCCCCGGAGAGTCATACTGTCCTTGAAGATGACGGGGGACACAGTGGGTAGTAGAGCAGTTAGGTGAGTGGGGTAAGCCCGAGAGAGTTCCGGACTAGGAGGGAGAAAGAGTCTACAAAAAACAAATGGGGTCAGAAGCTAGTGTTACCCTGGCCCCAGCAGAAATGTAGGCAGACAGTGCTGCAAGGTGTACCATGAGTGAACTTGGTTATAGACCCAGAGTGTGTAAATGAGAGGTAATCCAAGACAGCTGGGACCCCAGACTGTAATGGAATCAAACCTTCAATTGAACACAAGATTGAAAACCTTTTCCATTTCGAAAATTAAGTTTTCTTAGTAGGTTTCCTATAGCCCCTCAGAATATGAAGCACTGATTCAGAGAGTTGTAAATCAGCATATTCTAATTCCTCAAGAACCAAGCTTTGAGGTTGATGGATTTGAGGTTCGGGTATAACAGGGCCCCCTGGTTGGAGGTGAATAGGTTGTGCCTCAGACGGAGTTGTATTGGTTTGGCCAGACATGGAAAGCATTAGAGAGTACCATGGTTGCTTGGGCCAATACAGAGCTATTAAGATTAGAGATGCTGAGTGGGATCTGAGCTTGAGTAACACCCTGAAAACCAGGGGAAAGGGAGGGAAAGCGTACAGGAACCTCCCTGACCAATCTAGAGTCAGGGCATCCTGGGGCAGAGTACCCTGATCTGGTGGCCTGGAGCAGTACCGTGGCAAGTGGTGGTTCTGGTGGGATGCAAACAAGTCTACCTCTGGAGTGCCCCACCTTCTGAAAATTATTTGCACCACCTGTTTGTTCAGAGTTCATTCGTGATGGGCCTGGTTGATTCGACTTAAGGCATCTGCCAAGGTATTGTCCTTTCCTGGTAGATGAATTGCCTGCAGGGAAACTCCTAAAGAGTACACCAGAGTCCAAATTTTCATGGCCTCTGTGCAAAGTGGGCCTGACCTGGTGCCTTCCTGTTTGTTGATGTAGTACATTGTGGTGGTATTGTCTGTTCTAACCTGTGCCACCTTTGACTGTACTAGTCCTGAAAAGGGTTTCAGAGCCAGAAAAACAGCTCTGAGTTCCAACAGATTTATGTGCTGGAGGGACTCTGTGGTTGACCATGTACCCTGGGTTGTATGGTCTTCCAAGTGGGTGCCCCAACCCAGTAGGGATAAATCTGTTGTGAGAACTGAGGGAGGTTCTTTCTGAAAGGGAACCCCTTCTCTTAAATTGGGTTCCTCCTTCCACCACTGCAAAACTTGCAGCAAAGTTCTTGTGACCGGAATGGGTTTTGAGAGAGAATCTTTTCTTTGACTCCAGTGAGCCCTGAGGTGGAACTGGATGTCCCTCATCTGAAACTTGAATCAAGCACTGTGCCTGTGGATGCAGCCATATGGCCCAGGAGTTGCAAGAACTGTCTTGCTGGCTTGTTCTTGTTCAAGGTGAATGAGTTTGCCACTAGCTGAAGATTTCTGATTCTGTCCAGAGGAAGGTAGACCCTGCCCTGCAGGGTGTCTATCTCTGCCCCTATGAACTGCAACTTTTGTGCAGGAATGAGAACTGTCTTTTTGTGATTGATGATGAACCCCAAGGATTCGAGTAGGCCTTGGGTACTGAGTGACCTGTTGTGGTGACTTGCCCACCACCAGCCAATTTTCCAGATATGGAAAAACTGTCACACCCTGTCTTCGAAGGTGTGCTACCACCAGTGCGAGGCACTTTGTAAAAACCCCTGGGGCCGAAGAAAGGCCAAAAGGCAGGGTTGAAAACTGGTAATGGCCTGAAGGGAGTCTGAACCCGAGATATTTTCTGTGAGACTTCCTCATGGGAATGTGGAAATAGGCATCTTTTAAGTCTAGTGATACCAGCCAATCCCCTTTCTGGATTGTTGGCAGAATTGATGCAAAAGTTACCATCTTGAACTTCGGCTTTTTCAGATGCCTGTTTTAACGCTCTGAGATCCAATAAAGGCCGCCACTCCCCACTTTTCTTTGTGGTGAGGAATTATCTGGAGTAAAAGCCTCTTCCTCTCAGTAAGCTTGGGACAAGTTCCACTGCTTTCAAAAGTAACAGTTTCTGGACCTCTGCCTCCAGCAGGTTCTTTTCCACCAGGGAAGGTGTACTGAAACCCCTGGCTGCTAGAGGAGGGGGAGGAAGGGATTTGAAAGCCAGAGACAGACCCTGACCCACTACCTCCAGGACCCACTTGTCTGTGGTGATGTTCAGCCAAGCCTAGAGGAAGTGGGAAAGTCTGCCTCTGACAGGGAGTGAGGAGGTGACCTGTACTTCAGGGGGCCTGCTTGGCTTGGGGTTAAGGCTGTGCTTGAGACCCATGCCTTGAACCCTGTCGACCCTTGCCCCTAAAGTACCCCTGCTATGGGTACTGTTGATAGTGGGGTGTGGCCTATGGCTGGAAAAAGGGCCTGGTGTGGAAGGACCTGCCCCAGCCTCCCCTTCCATAAGGCCTGGTGGCTGGAGAAGCTCTCACCCTACTAGAGTGGCTTCTGTATGTGGCCTTATACTCGTCCACCTTTGTCATGTATGCCACTGTAGATTCTCCGAAAAGAGCTTTTCCCTCTAGAGGAAAGTCCAGGGCCTTAGACTGAGTATCAACAGTAAGATTTGTGGCCCTTAGCCAAGCAAATCTCCTGTGGGCTACTGTATTTGCCATCCACCTGGCTGCAGTGTCGCTGGTATCAGCAGCCATCTGGAATTGGTACTTCGCAGCCTCTAGCCCAAACCTAGCTGTTTCTCCTAGGTCGTCAGATAGTGGTGAGGGTGCTTTCTCAGAGATGGCCAAAACTGACTGCCACAGGAACTTTTGGTACTGCGCAGCATAGGCCTGGAAGTTAGCCTGTCGTATGGCTAGAGAGGCTGACAGGTACCCCTTCCTAGCCATACTATCTATTTTTCTGGAGTCCTTATCTGGCGG
The DNA here is from genome assembly GCA_016271365.2 of Neoceratodus forsteri. Classification (NCBI taxonomy): domain Eukaryota; kingdom Metazoa; phylum Chordata; order Ceratodontiformes; family Ceratodontidae; genus Neoceratodus; species Neoceratodus forsteri. The sequence goes on from CM028138.1 coordinate 431,430,295, forward strand.
GTGGGATGCCAGAGGAACTCTAGCCTTATCACAGGCTGCTTGTTGAATGACCCCTTGATGATCTGGATGGGGAAGAAAGGAACTCTGCCCCTTCCCTCTCCAACTGGTATTTCTTATCCATCCTCTTATCCGGGAAGGGGATAGAATTTGGGGTTTGCAACAATTTTAGAGCATCTTTTTTAAAGAATTTGTTCACAGGGAGGAGGAGGAGGGCCTTGGTGGGAGTCAAACCCATCATCTCCAGATATTCTATTTCCTCCTCATCCTCCACTTTTTCTCTTGTGGAGATGTCTAGGCCATCTGCCATTTTTCCTCACAAAAGTGAAATAAGAAGAAAAATCTTTAGATGTTCTAGGGGGCGAAGAAAAAATTACTCACCACAATAATGTTGTTTCTTCTAATGGAATTCTGCTGTATTCTGACAATATGCAGTTAGCCCCAGCACTTGAACTGCCCCAGAGAGGAAAGAGTTCACTCCATGCAGAAGCATAGAACGTTGAGCTCGAGCTCGGTTTTCAAACTTCTGTATTTGATACTTACCAATGTAACCGTCAGATTCTTATGAGCAAACTAACTAGTACTAAACATGGAAATTGTTTACTTTAAGCCAAAGGCAACAATTTGGGTCCCAAAAAGACTCAAGTCGAGAACCCAAGAAAAAAGTGACAATATAATAATATATAAACAGAACAACAACCAGAACTACCCCACCCTTAAGAGGAGGGAGGATACAAGGTTACACCCCTGCGGTGCAACACTGTACCTGCCAGCCCACTTCCCAAAAACTAGGTTCTGAGAGGGGAGGCAGGGTAGGTCAGAATACAGCAAGACTCAATTAGAAGAAACGTTACTATGATTAGTAATTTTTTTCTTCAAACAACATGAAGTCTTGCTGTATTCTGACAATATGCAGACTACCAAGCAGTTCCCCAAGGAGGAGGGAATGCAGAACCTACTTTGGGAACAGGCTCTGCAGTACTGCTGTGCCAAACCTAGGATCTCTCCTAGCCTGGATGTCCAGAGAGTAATGCTTGGTGAATGTATGGACTGTTTTCCAGGTGGCTGCTTTACAGATTTCTAGCAAGGGGTATATCTCTGGCTGCAGCCAGAGTGGCAGCTGTACCCCTAGTCGAGTGAGCCCTCAGGCCTGGAGGGGGTGTTTTGCCCAATTTGTCATAGTAGAATTGTATATAAGAGACAATCCACCTGGAAGTAGTCCTTTAGTAGCAGGTTTACCTTTTCCCACTTCACCATAAGTGAGAAACAATTGAAGACAGTCATGCCTGTGTGCCTTAGTATGCTCTATGTAGTAACTAAGAGCCCTTTTAACATCCCAAACTGCGTAACGTTCTTTCCTCTGAAGAAGAGTGGTCAGTGAAAAACATAGGAAGAGACACAGACTAGTTCAAATGAAAATCTGATACCACTTTGGGTAAGAACCTCCTATTGGTTCTTAGGACCACCTTATCCCTATGGAAGGAGATGAAGTCAGGTTCAACTGCCAGGGCCTGTATTTCACTAATCTGCCTGGCAGAAGTAATAGCTACCAGGAACACAGTTTTCCAGGTTAAATGCTTAAGCTCAGCCGAAGCCAGAGGTTCAAAGGGTGGCTGCATAAGCTGAGCAATGCAGACATTAAGATCCCAAGCTGGAGCAGGCTCTCAAGAGGAAGGGTTAATATGAACAAGACCTTTGAAGAACTTACTAAAAACAGGATAAGATGCCAGGGAAGAAAAAATTACTCACCTTAGTAATGTTATTTATTCTAATGGAGTCTTGCTGTATTCTGACTATTGCAGTTAGGTCCTGCCTTTCAACTGCCCCGGAGAACAAAGAGTTAACTTTCAATGGCCAGCATGGAACGTTCAGCTCAAGCTCGGTTGAAGCCCCTGTCTGCTGTTGTTTAAACTCCAACCATCAGATCTTTACGAGCAATACTCACTAAAAGTTCTGTGTGGAAACTGTAAAACTCACACTAGCCAACTGGCAACTAAATTTATTAAAAAGGGTTTTTTGGTTTCAAAGCAAAGACTCAAGTCAGGAAACCCAAAAAACAAAACATAACACACGCCCAAAGTAAAGGAGGGTGAAAAAGGGGCACCACTAGGGTGCCAACACTGCTCCTGCCCACCCACATCCCAAAAACCAGGTTCTGAGAGGGGAGGCAGGGGGGAGGTCACAATACAGCAAGACTCCATTAGAAGAAACAACATTCAATCAATCAATCAATCAAAATCTTTATTCAATCAGGTGAACATCATTGAGCGTAGCTCATTTACAAGATGGACCTGAGTGGTCAAGCAGTGCAAGTATTATTACATAATCAAGAATAACATAAACAGTAATACAATGACATAAAATGATAATATATAACAATTTACATATATACAAGGCACATTAAAACCATTTAACCTGTAAGAAAAGGAGGCAATGGGTATAGCAGGCATAATATATAAATTATAGGTCCTAATTGGCTTTTATGAGAGTATATCAGGTGACTGGAAAAAGAAGTAGAACTAGCATAATGGAACACAGAAAAGGGGTTGGGGGTAGGTAGGAAAGGGGGGGTATTACTAAGGTGAGTAATTTTTTCTTCAAACAAAATGAAGTCTTGCTGTATTCTGACTATTGCGGACTACCAAGCAGTACCTCCATGGAGGAGGGACATAACCTACTTTGGGAATAGGCTCTGAAGTATTGCTGTGCCAAACCGAGCATCACTTCTAGCCTGGATATCCAGAGAGTAATGCTTGGTGAATGTATGGACTGTTTTCCAGGTGGCTGCTTGACAAATTTCTAAGATAAGAATATCCCTGGCAGCAGCCAGGGAAGCAGCTGTACCTCTAGTAGAGTGAGCCCTCAGGCCTGAGGGTGGGGTTCTACCCAGTTTTTCATAGCAGAATTGTATACAAGAGACAATCCACCTGGCAATAGATCTCTTAGTGGCAGGTTTGCCTTTACTGACCTCTCCATATGTGAGCAACTACTGGAGGGACTCAAACCTGTGACCCTTGGTGTGCTCTATGTAGTAGCTGAGGGCCCTCTTTTAACATCCAAGCTGTGCAGCCTCCTCTCTCCAGAGGAGGAATGGTCAGTGAAGAAAACAGGGAGAGACATAAACTGATTAAGGTGGAAAACTGAAACCACCTTAGGCAAAAACTTCCTGTTAGTTCTTAGGACCACTTTATCTCTATGGAAAGAGATGAAATCAGGCTCCACTGACAGGGCTTGCAATTCACTGATACACCTGGCAGAGGTAATGGTTACCAAAAACACAGTTTTCCAAGTCAAGTACTTAAGCTCTGCAGAGGACAAAGGCTCAAAGGGTGGTTGCATAAGCTGAGCAATGCAAACATTAAGGTCCCAAGCAGGAGCAGGGTCCCTAAAGGGGGGGGATTGGTGTGCAGCAATCCCTTGAAGAACTTACAAAACACAGGATGGGCTGACAGAGGAGAGGGCTTGCCTACTGACAAGAAGGCAGAAACAGCTGCCAAATGCACTTTAAGTGTAGCTGGCCTGAGTCCTAAGCCATTAAGATGGACCATATAGTCCAGAAGTGTAGGCAACTCAGCAGCTTCTGGAGAAATATGCTTATTAGAGCACCCAATAGTGAACCTTTTCCATTTGGAGTTGTAAGTCTTTCTGGTGGAAGGCTTTCGAGAAGCCTTACGAATATCCAGAACCCCTTGAGAAAGGTGCAGATCAGCAAACTCTAACTCTTCAAGAGCCATGCCTTGAGATTGAGAGACTTGAGGTTCAGATACCAAATCCTCCCCTGAGAGGATGTCAACAGGTCGTAATTCCTGGGAAGAGACAGGGGAAGGTGGACTGGTAAGGACAGCAACAGGGGGTACCAGGGCTGTCTGGCCCAGTCCGGAGCAATCAGAATCACTTTGCATGGTTGTGACCTGATCTTGACTAACACTTTGAACAGGAGAGGGAAGGGGGGAAAAGCATACAGAAATTTCCCTTCCCAATTCAGAATCAGAGCATCCAGGGGGACTGAGCCCAAGACTTGGGGTCTGCAACAAAAGAGAGGAAGTTGGTGATTGTCTGGGGCTGCAAAAAGATCTATCTGTGTGGAGTGCCCCATCTCGAGAAAATCACTTTCAAAACTAGGGGATCTAGGGCCCATTCGTGATGGCCCTGGGATATCCTGCTGAGAGCATCTGCTAGGACATTGTCCTTCCCTGGGAGGTGAACTGCTATCAGAGAGGTTTGCAGGAATAGGCCAGGACCACAACTTCATTGCTTCAGTGCACAAGGCCGTAGACGAGTGCCTCCTTGTTGTTGATGTACCACATTGTGGTGGTATTGTCTGTTCTGATCTGGACCACCTTGTTCTGTACAGATTTGGAAAAGGCTTGCAGTGCCAGAAACACTGCTCTGAGTTCCAAGAGATTGATGTGAAGCAGAGATTCTTGAGGTGACCACAGCCCTTGGGTGGTAAGATCCCCCAGGTGGGCTCCCCAGCCCAGCAGGGAGGCATCTGTGGTGAGTATCACTGAATGAGACTGAGTGACAAAAGGAACTCCTTGTCTCAAATTGTCCTGATCATGCCACCATTGCAAAGCCTGGATCAGGGTTCGAGTCACTGGGACTAGTTTGGTAAGGGAATCCCTTCTTTGGGACCAGAAGGCTCTTAAGTGGAACTGAAGGTCCCTCATCTGAAATCTTGCTCCCTGGACCACTGCTGTAGAGGCTGCCATGTGGCCCAGAAGCTGCAGGAAATGCCTTGCTGGTCGAGACACCTGAAGGGTGAATGAAGAGGCCAGTTCCATAAGGGCCCTTACCCTGTCCAGGGGAAGGAAGGCTCTTGCCCTTATTGTATCCAGCTCCGCCCCTATGAAGGTGAGGAGCTGTACTGGCTCGAGAACTGACTTTGGAAGGTTGAGGAGGAATCCTGAGGAAGTGCGCACTTGCTGAGTTATTTGCAGATGTGACTTGACTTGGTCTGGAGACTGACCCACTATGAGCCAGTCATCCAAGTATGGAAAGATGGAGATCTTTTTTCTCCTTAGGGAAAGCCACCACTACTGCCGGGCACTTTGCGAACACCCTTGGGGCTGATGTTGGGCCAAAGGGCATTGCTCTGAACTGATAGTGACCTGAGGGCAACTCAAACCTGAGGTACTTTCTGTGGGAGCACCTGATGGGAATGTGAAAAGAGGCATCTTTGAGGTCCAGGGAGGTTAGCCAGTCCCCCTGGCCTTAGAGAGGGCAGAATTATTCCCAGAGTCACCATTTTGAACTTTGGTTTTAAAAGGTGCTTGTTCAGATATCTTAGATCCAGGATGGGCCACCATTCTCCTGTTTTTGGGGGGGCTAGAAAGTATCTGGAGTACAATCCTTTGCCCTTGTGTGGGGTAGGAACCCTCTGTATGGCTCTGAGAGCCAGGAGGGAAGAAACTTCTGCCTCTAGGGCAAGGGTCTCTGATGGATTTGCAGGTGGAAAGGATCTGGTTCTCATCTTGGGAAATTTTTTGAAGCTGAGAACCAGTCCCTGGCTTACTACTTCCAGGACCCACTTGTCTGATGTCAGAGACTTCCAGTCCTGGACAAAGTAAGCCAGCCTGCCCCCTACAGGTGTTGGAGAATCGGCCCGGGGCAGACCCACCAGGGTGTCTGCTTGGCAGGGGCTTTAGGCTGAGGGGTGGAAGCAGGCCTGTTCATTCCCCGTCTGCCTCTCCCTCTGAAGAACCCCCCTCTGAGCATAGGAAAAAGAGGAGGCCTGGGCTTGGTGAAAAGGCCTGCCCCTGCCCCTGGACTGCTGCGTTTGAGGAGTGGCTTGCCTTTCTTTGGCCGGAGCACTCCTGTAGGTGGTCCTGTACTCGTCCATCTTTTTCATGTAGTTGTCTGTCTACTCCCCAAACAGAGAATTACCAATGACAGGGAAATCCATGGCCTTAGCCTGAGTATCCTGTGATAGGCTAGTACAACTGAGCCAAGCCATCCTCCGAAGGGCCACAGATGTAGCCATGACTCTAGATGAAACATCATTGGAGTCCACAGCAGCATGAAATTGAACCTTGGATGCCTCAATCCCATCTGCAGCCACCTGCTCCAGCTCCTTGGCAAGCTGGTCAGGGGCCTGTTTAGTCAGAGCCAGCACAGTGTCCCATCTGGACTTCTGGTATCTAGCTGTGTAGGCCATATAGTTAGCCTGCCTGAGTCCCAAAGATGCTGCCATGTACTGCTTCTTTGCCATGGCATCAATCCTCCTGGAGTCCTTATCTGGGGGTGTGATGCCAAGGGAATATTTGCCTTATCACAGGCAGCAGCCTGCACTACCCCAACATGGCTGCATTGCTGAGAAAGGAACTCCGTGTCCGAGCCTGAAAGGGTGTACCTCTTGTCCATTCATCTGCCCACAGGAGGTATGGAGTTAGGAGTCTTTAGAATTTTAATTGTCTGTTTCCCAAAAGATTTATGGAGGGGAATAGACAGTCTCCTGGACTCTGGGATGTCTATCATTTCAACAAAATCAGGCTCCTCCTGATCCTTTTCTGCTTCTTCCATTGGAAGCTGGAGGGTTTCAGCCACTTTTTTGTAAAACATAAAGTGGGAAGGGGACTCAGAAAGCCTAGGAGGAGAAACACCTGAAGGTCTGTCTGGGGAGATGTCCGGGTCAATAGGCACATCCAGACTTTCATAATCACCATCATCATCATCCTCATACTCTCCCTCCTCCTCCTCCGGTTCATAAAATTCTTCTGAAGTGTAATCTGGAACCGGGGGAACCGATCGAACCAAGCTCCTGCCAGATGGTGCCAGTTCGGCCGGAACCGAAGTTAGCAATTGCACTATTCTTATCGCTTTGGCTATCTCATCAGCGGTTGGAGTATGAATTTCTGGATCCGAACCGGATGATTTATCTCTTCTCTTCTCTTCCTTTTAACCAGAACCGACTCCTCAGAATTGGCTCTCCTTTTGCCCGAAGATGTTTCGCCCTGGTCAGAGGGCACTCCTTCTGGTTCGGTCAGAACCGAACCGGGCTGGCCATCCGGGTCAACGGACTTCTCGGCCTCCCTTTCACTCAGTCTACCTACTCTCTTATCCAGGGTAGCTTTGGGAAAATTCTTACAAATTTGGCAGTCTGAATCGAGGTAGTCAAACCCCAGACAATAAACACAGGTGGTGTGGGGATCAGCCTTAGCAAAGGCTTCCCCACACACACTGCAGTGTTGAAACCCAGTGGGCCAGGGTTTTTTTCTTGGGTTTCTCAGACATGGCCAATCCTATCCAAAACTTACCCTTTTCTCGGCAATCCACCAGGCAAGACTCCCCTATCGGTTCGTGACCGTGTTACGGGTCTTGGAAAAAACGTAATAAAATCCAGTTTTTTTTTAGAACCGATACGGACCGGTTACCACACTCTAAGTAAATTCACAAACTTTTTTAAAACTAAACTGATCGGTTCAGCCGAACCGATCCAAAATTTACAAGTTCCACACAGAAACTAAATGTAAAACCTATCTAGTACTCACGGTACCACAGACAGAGACTTAAACCGACAGACTCGGTAGCAGAAATTCGGTAGAACTGAGGGAAAAACGACACTTTAACCAACTTTTTTGAACCGAGCAAAGGAGAAATCTCCGGAGCGACTGTTCAGTGAGGTGGAGTAAAGAATCTGATGGTTGGAATTTAAACAACAGCAGACAGGGGCTTCAACCGAGCTCACGCTGAACGTTCCATGCTGGCCATGGAAAGTTAACTCTTTGTTCTCTGGGGCAGTTGAAAGGCAGGACCTAACTGCAATAGTCAGAATACAGCAAGACTTCATGTTGTTTGAAGAGCCCTTCCCTGCTGAAAGGAATGCAGACATAGCTGATAGGTGAACCTTCAGAGTTGCAGGCCTAAAGGCCTAGACCATTAAGGTGAACCAGATAATCTAAGGCTGTAGCAATGTCTGCAGAATTAGGCAAAATGCCCTTCTGAGAACACCAAATACTGAATCTTTTCCATTTGGAATTAAGTTTTTCTAGTGGAAGGTTTCTAGAAACCTTCAAAATATCCAGAACTCCCTGAGAAAGATGCAGGCCTATATATTCTAACTCGTCAAGAACCAGGCCTTGAGGTTGAGATACTGGAGACTGGGGTACCAGATCCTCCCCTGAGAGGAGGTAAGGAGACTGTATCTCTTGGAAAGAGACAGAGGGGTGTGGCACTGCAAGAGACAGCTGCAGAGGATTACAAGGCTGTCTGGCCCAATTTGTTGCCACCAGTATCACTGTGCAGGGCTGAGATCTGATTTTGATCAGGACTCTGAACGACAGAGGGAAAGCATAGAGAAACTTGCCCTTCCAATCCAGAATGAGAGCATCCAGAGGAACAGTCCCTGGGACTGGAGGTCTGCAACAAAACAGAGGAAGTTGGTGATTGTCCGGGGCTGCAAAGAGATCTATCTCTGGAGTGCCCCATTTGGTGAAGATGACCTGTGGGATGGAAGGACCATTCGTGATGTCCCTGGGAGATTCTGCTCAAAGCATCTGCCAGTACATTCTTTTCCTGGGAGATGAACTGCTGTCAGGAAAGTCTGAAGGGAATAGACTAGAAGAAAAAATTACTCACTTTAGTAATGTTGTTTCTTCTAATGGAGTCTTGCTATATTATGACAATTGCAGTATGACCGCAGGTTAGAACTGCTCCGGAGGTGAAATAGTTAACTTTTCCATGCAGGCATGGAACCTATAGCGTGAGCTCGGTTAGAAACTCTGTCTGTTGTGCTTCAAAGGTAAACTGTCAGATCTTTACGAGCTAAAACTCACTAAGGTTCTGTGTGGAAGCTGTAAACCTACACTAGCCAACTGGCTACTAACATAAACACTCATTTTTTGGCCTAAAACAAAGACTCAAGTCAGGAGACCCAAAAAATGCAAAAACACAACACCAATTCACCAAAAAGGTAGGTGAAAACAGCAAGGTGGGCATCAAAAAGTGCCAACCCTGTACTGCCCACCCACATCCCAAAAACAGAGGTTCTGAGATGGGCAGGCAGGGAGGGAGGTCATAATATAGCAAGACTCCATTAGAGGAAACAACATTACTAAGGCGAGTAATTTTTTCTTCAAACAACATGAAGTCTTGCTATATTATGACAATTGCAGACTACACAGCAGTACACCCATGGAGGAGGGACAGAACCTACTTAGGAAATAGGCTCTGAAGCACGGCTGTGCCAAACCGAGCATCACTCCTAGCCTGGATGTCCAAGGAGTAATGCTTGGTAAAAGTGTGAACTGTTTTCCAGGTAGCTGCTTGACATATTTCTAGAATAGGAATGTCTCTGGCAGCAGCCAGAGAAGCAGCTGTACCTCTGGTAGAGTGAGCCCTCAGGCCTGAGGGAGGAACTTTACCCAACTTCTCGTAGCAGAATTGGATACAAGAGACAATCCACCTGGCAATGGATCTTTTAGTGACTGGCTTCCCTTTCCCAACTTCGCCATAGGTAAGGAACAATTGAAGGGAGTCAAACCTATGACCCTTGGTACGCTCTATGTAGTAACTAAGGGCTCTCTTCACATCTAGGCTGTGCAATCTCCTCTCCCCAGAAGAGGAGTGGTCAGTGAAGTACACTGGAAGAGAAATAGATTGGTTAAGGTGGAAATCTGAAACCACTTTAGGCAGGAACTTTCTGTTAGTCCGAAGGACTACCTTATCTCTGTGAAAAGAGATAAACTCCTGCTCCACTGACAACACTTGTAATTCACTCATGCGTCTGGCAGAGGTGATGGCTACCAGAAACATAGTTTCCAAGTCAAGTACTTGAGCTCAGCTGACGACAAAGGCTCGAAAGGGTTGCATAAGCTGCATAATGCAAACATTAAGATCCCAGGCAGGGCAGGATCTCTGAATGGAGGTTGGTGTGCAACAACCCTAAAAAACTTGGAAAATATGGGATGAGCTGAAAGAGAAGAGGATTTACCTGCTGAAATAAACAGACACAGCTGCCAAGTGCACCTTGAGGGTAGCTGTCTCAGCCCCAAAGAATTCAGGTGGACCATATAATCCAGGACTGTGGGAAGATCAGCAGAGCCTGGGGAAATATGCTTTTCGAGCACCATATGGAAAACCTTTTCCATTTAGAATTGTAAGTAGCCCTGGTGGAAGGCTTCCTTGAGGCCTTCAAAATATCCATTACACCCTGGGACAGGTGTAAATCAGCAAACTCTTTAAGTCTTCAAGAACCAAGCCTTGAGATTGAGAGATTTGAGATGCGGGTACCAGACCCTTCCCTGGGCACAGGTTAACAGATTTTGATTCTTGGGAAGGCACAGGGGAGGATGGACTGCTAGGGACAGCAGGAGTGGGTACCAGGGCTGCCTGGCCCAATCCGGAGCTATCAGAATGACTTTGCAGGATTGGGATCTGATTTTGACTAGCACTTTGAACAGGAGAGGAAAGGGGGGAAAGGCATAGAGAAACTTCCCCTCCCAATTGAGAGCTAAGGCATCCAGCGGGAGAGAGCCCAATACTGGGGGCCTGCAGCAAAAAAGAGGAAGTTGGTGATTGTCTGGGGCTGCAAAAAGATCTATCTGCGAGGTGCCCCATCTGGCAAATACTACTCCCAAGACTAGGGGATCCAGTGACCATTCGTGGTGGCCCTGGGAAATCCTGCTGAGAGCATCTGCCAGGACATTGTCCTTGCCTGGGAGGTGAACTGCCGTAAAGGAGGTGTTCAGGGAGTAAGCCAGAGACCACAACTTCATCGCTTCCGTGCCCAAGGCCGTGAGACCAGTGCCCTTGCTTGTTGATGTACCACATTGTAGTGGTGTTGTCTGTTCTGACCTGAATACTCTTGTTCTGAACAGATGTGGAAAAGCTTGAAGTGCTAGAAAACTGCTCTGAGCTCCAACAGGTTGATGTGGAGCAGAGATTCCTGAGGAGACCACAGACCCTGAGTGGTGAGGTCGCCCATGTGAGCTCCCAACCCAAGAGGGACGCATCTGTAGTAAGGATTAAAGAATGAGACTGAGTGACAAAGGAACCCTTGTCTCAAATTGCTCTGATCCTGCCACCACTGTAGGGCTTGGATCAGGGTTCGAGTTACTGGGATCAACTTGGTAAGAGGATCCATTCTTTGAGACCAAAAAGCTCTCAAATGGAACTGGATGTCCCTCATCTGAAATCGTGCTCCTTGCACCACTGCTGTGGAAGCAGCCATGTGTCCTAGGAGCTGCAGAAAATGCCTTGCTGGCCGGGAGACCTTCAGGGTAAATGAGGAGGCCAGGGAGACTAGGGTCTTTGCCCTGTCCAGGGGGAGGAAGGCCCTGGTTTCCTGTGTGTTCAGTTCTGTGCCTATGAAGGTAAGAAGCTGGACAGGCTCTAGAACTGACTTTGAGAGATTCAGAAGGAAACCTAGAGAGGTAAGCAGTTGCTGCGTTATCTGAAGGTGTAAACTGACCTGGTCTGGGGACTGGCCTATGATGAGCCAATCGTCCAGGTAAGGAAAGACGGCAATCTTTTGCCTTCTTAGGAAGGCAGCTGCTACCGCCAGGCATTTGGTGACTACCCTTGGGGCAGAAGTGAGGCCGAAGGGCATTGCTCTGAACTGGTAGTGGCCTGAGGGCAGCTCGAACCTGAGGTACTTTCGATGGGAGCTTCTGATGGGAACATGGAAGTAGGCATCCTTGAGGTCCAGGGAAGCTAGCCAGTCCCCTGGCCTTAGGGAGGGTAGAATAATTCCCAAGTCACCATTTTGAACTTTGGCTTTAAAAGGTGCTTGTTTAAATATTTGAGATCCAGGATGGGACGCATTCTCCTGTCTTTTTGGGGTAAGGAGTACCTGGAGTACAAACCTTTGCCCTGGTGTGAGGGAGGAACCCTTTCCACAGCTCTTAGAGCCAGGAGGGTAGAGACCTCTGCCTCTAGGGCAAGTGTCTCTGATGGAGTTGCAGGTGGAAAAGATCTGGCTCTCAGCTTTGAAAATTTTTTGAAGCTGAGAACCAGTTCCTGGCTTACTACTTCCAGGACCCACTTGTCTGATGTTAGAGACTTCCAGTCCTGGACAAAGTAAGCCAGCCTGCCTCCTACAGGTAGAGGAGAATTGGCCCTGGCAATCCAATCAGGGTGCCTGCTTGGCAGGGGCTTTGGGCTGAGGGGTGGAAGCAGACCTGCTTGTGCCCCGTCTGCCTCTTCCTCTAAAAAACCCCCTCTGAGCATAGGCGGAGGAGGAAGCTTGGGTTTGGTGAAAGGGCCTGCCCCTGCCTCTAGGTAGTTGCTTCTGAGGAGTGGCCTGCCTTTCCTTAGCCTGTGCACTCCTATAGGTGGTCCTATATTCATCCATTTTCTTCATGTAATTCTCCGTTTGCTCCCAAACAGAGAATTTCCCACAACAGGAAAATCCATGGCCTTAGACTGGGTATCCTGAGACAGGGCAGTACATCTGAGCCAAGCCATCCCATGTAAATTCCACAGATGTAGCCATGACTCTTGATGAAACATCATTAGAGTCCACTGCAGCATGAAATTGCACCTTGGATGCCTCAATACCATCCATAGCCACCTGTTCCAGCTCCTGGCAAGCTGGTGGGGACTTGTTTTGCTAGGGCTAGCACAGTATCCCATCTGGATTTCTGGTACCAGCAGCATAAGCCACATAATTTGCTTGTCTGAGTCCCAAAGATGCTGCCATGTACTGTTTCTTTGCCATAGCGTCAATCTTCCTGGAGTCCTTCTCAGGAGGGTGTGAAGCTAGGGAATATTAGCCTTGTCACAGGCTGCAGCCTGCACTACCCCCACATGGCTGCATTGTTGAGAGAGAATTCAGTGTCGGACCTGATAAGGTATACCTCTTGTCCATCCTTTTATCCACAGGAGGTATAGTGTGAGGAGCTTTTAAAACTTTTACTGTCTGTTTCCTAAAAGATTTATGCAAGGGAATAGACAGTCTCCTAGACTCTGGAATATCCATCATTTCTACATAGTCTGGCTCCTCCTGGTCATCAACAGCTTCCTCAACAGGGAGCTGGAGAGTTTCAGCCACTTTTTTATAAAACATGAAATGAGAAGGGGATTCAGAACGTCTTGGAGGAGAAACTCCTAGGGGTCTATCTGGAGAGGTGTCCACATCAATGGGCACATCCAGATCTTCAAAACCAAATTCACTCTCCTCATATTCCTCTTCCCCTTCCCCCGGTTCATAAAAACCCTCAAAATCATAATCTTGAACCGGTGGAACCGGCCGAACCAACGCTACCAAAAGGTGTCGGTCTGGTCGGAACCGAGAGAGAGACTGAACAATTTTAATTGCTTTAGCTATTTCTCAGCAGTTGGGAGAGAACTTTTCTAAACTAGCTAACTTTCTAGCCCTTTTGATGGAACCGGTCCTCAGAACCAGCTCTTCATTTGCCCGAGTATACGCCTGGTCAGAGGGCACTCCTCGGTTCGGTTGGCACCGAATCGGGCTGGCCATCGGGTCAGCGGACATTTTGGCCTCCTTTCCTGAGCCTACCAATCTCTTATCTATGGTGGCAGCAGGGAAATTGTGACAAATCTGGCAGTCTGAATTGAGGTGGTCAAACCCCTAGACAATATACACATGTGGTGTGTGGGTCAGCTTTAAAGCTTCCCCACAAACACCACAGTGTTGAAACCCAGTGGGTCCGGTTTTTCTTTTGGGTTTCTCGGACATAATGCCAGCCTAACCAACTTGCCCGTTTACGGCAATCCACCAAGCAAGACACCCTTATCGGTTCCCAACCGTGTCATGGGTCGTGGAAAAAACCGTAAATCAGTTTTTTTTTAGAACCGATAAGAACCGGGAACCGCACTCTAAAAAAGGGCTAGTAAATTTTAAAATACAACCTGATCGATTCAGACCGAACCGATAACAAATTACAAGTTCCACACAGAATAAAATAAAAGTAAGCCTATCTATTACTTACAATACCACAGACAGAGCTTGAACCGACCGGTTGCGGTTTAATTTCGGCTAAAAAACGAAAAATAATACTTTAAAACCGACAAAATGAACCGAGGCAGAAGGAGAAATCTCGGAGCGACTGTTCAGTGAGTCGGAGTAAAGAATCTGACAGTTTACCTTTGAAGCACAACAGACAGAGTTTCTAACCGAGCTCGCGCTCTAGGTTCCATGCCTGCATGGAAAAGTTAACTATTTCACCTCTGGAGCAGTTCTAACCTGCGGTCATACTGCAATTGTCATAATATAGCAAGACTTCATGTTGTTTGAAACCACAGTTTCGTGGCCTCTGTGCACAAGGCCATGGACCAAGTACCTCCCTGCTTGTTAATGTGCCACATTGTGGTGGTATCTGTCCTGACCTGCACCACCTTGCCCCTGACTGATTCCTGGAAGACCTGAAGGGCCAGGAAGACTGCCCTGAGTTCCAGCAGATTGATATGGAGAGACTCTTGTGGAGACCAAAACCCCTGAGCCATGAGGGCTCCCAAATGGGCTCCACAGCCTAGGAGAGAAGCATCTGTAGTTAGGACTACTGAGGGGACTTGAGAGAGAAATGGAACACCTTGTCTGAGGTTGTCCTGATCCAACCACCACTGGAGAGCTTGGACCAGACTCTGAGTCACTGGAACCAGTTTGGTGAGAGTCTTTTTTTGTGAGACCAAAAGGACCTTAGATGGAACTGAATGTCCCTCATCTGAAATCTGGCTCCTTGCACCACTGCAGTGGAAGCTGCCATGTGGCCCAGGAGTTGAAGGAACTGCTTTGCTGGGTGAGAGACCAGAAGTTGAAAAGAGGAAGCAAGATCTGTGAGGGCCTTTACCCTTGCCAATGGGAGGAAGGCCTTTGCTTGGATAGTATCCCACTCTGATCCTATGAAAGTAAGACGTTGTACTGGCTCGAGAACTGACTTTGGAAGATTGAGGAGAAACCCCAGAGAATTGAGCAAATCTTGAGTGATTGTAGCGCTCACTTGACCTGGTTGGAGGACTGACCTACAATCAGCCAGTTGTCCAGATATGGGAAGATGGAAATACCTTGCCTTCTGAGAAAGGCAACTACTACTACTGCCAGGCAATTTATAAACACCCTTGGAGCTGATGTTAGGCCGAAGGGCATGGCTCTGAACTGATAATGGCCTGAAGGCAACTCGAACCTGAGGTACTTTCTGTGGGAGCACCTGATAGGAATATGGAAATAGGTATCCTTGAGATCAAGGGATGTGAGCCAATCCCATGGTCTTAGAGAGGGAAGAATTATTCCCTGAGTCACCATTTTGAATTTTGGTTTTGTGATGTTTGTTCAAATACCTTAGGTCTAGGATGGGTCGCCACTCCCCTGTCTTTTTCAGGGTAAGGAAGTATCTGGAGTACAGACCTTTGCCCCTGTGCTGAGTAGGAACTTTCTTTACAGCTCTGAGAGCCAGTAGAGAAGAAACCTCTGCCTCTAGAGCAAGAGTGTCTGAGATGGATGCAGGTGGAAAAGACCTGACTCTCAATTTTGGAAACCTTTTGAAGCTGACTTACTACCGCCAGGACCCACTTGTCTGAGGTAACAGACTTCCAGGCCTGGAAGTAGCAAGCCAGCCTGCCTCCTGTTGGAATGGGGGAGTTGACCAGGGCTGACACATCAGGGTGTCTGCTTGGCAGGAGTCTTGGACTGGGAAGAGGATGCAGGCCTGCTCATCCCCCTCCTGCCTCTCCCTCGAAAGAACCCCCTCTCTGGGAAGGAAGAGGAAGCCTGAGCTTGGTAGAAAGGCCTGCCCCTGCCCCTAGACTGCTGCTTCTGAGGAGTGGCTTGCCTCTCTATGGCCTGTACACTCCTGTAGGTGGTCCTGTACTCATCTGTTTTCTTCATGTAAGCCTCTGTCTGCTCCCCAAACAGAGAGTTACCAACTACAGGGAAATCCATAGCCTTAGCCTGAGTATCCTGCGAAAGGCTAGTACATCTGAGCCAAGCATGTCTCCTGAGACACAGATGTAGCCATGACTCTTGATGCCACATCATTGGAGTCTACAGCAGCATGGAATTGTACTTTGGATGCCTCAATTCCATTAGCAGCCACCTCCTCCAACTCTTTGGCTAGCTGGGGGGAGACCTGTTTAGTCAGTTCCAGAACCCTATCCCACCTGGACTTCTGGTACCTGGCTGTGTAAGCCATATAGTTAGCCTGAGTCCCAACGAAGATGCCAAATACTGTTTCTAGGGACATGGATATGTTGTTCATCCACACTGTCTGGCAGGTTTCTTGCCGCTTTAAATCTTGCCCAGAGGTCTTCAAGCTGGCTCCTCCCACCCACCCGGGTGGTAAAACTCTAGGCTCCGCCCCATGACGCCAGATCTCTTACCGCTTGGAAGCTCAGGTTTCCTCCTTAACGCTCTCGTGTAAGACTGGTTCCTAATTCTTGACTTTTGAAATTAAAAGTTTTTGCTAAAAGACTTCAGTCTTCTCTCCCTCGCTGACTGCGATGGACAAATCGACTCGGTTTCTGGAGATGCCTTGCGGGCGAAGATGTCTCGGATGGATCCGCACTCCATGTGCGTCTACTGTATGGGTCTGAGCACGACCCGCGGGCCTGCGACCCTGCTCTTCCTTTTGTCACGTCCTCCAAGAGCCGTGCCCGTTACAACTGGGGCATCCCGAGACGCGATTTCCTCTGGTAAAGTCAAAAGAGGCCCGGTCGGTGGTGTCCGCGGCGGCGGGCTCGGCGGATCAGCTCGAGCAGATGATCGCCCTCGAAGAGGAGGTGGCGCGGGCCGCTTCTACCTCGGCTGCGGCATTTGTCCCGCTCTCCTCGGTGCCACTTATTCAGCTTCTTTTAAGGAGCTTTGTCTGACCCTCTCGACTAAAGGTGAGGGTCCAACTTCTTCTGGACCATTTTCTCGGTCCAAAAAGAGAGACAAGGGTAAGTCTCACCGTTGACGCTCTTGGGAGCAGGAAAGATCCCCCTCCCCGAGTTGTCGGCCGTCGACTTCGGTCGACTTCTAGGCTTCGGCCACTGGTCTCACGGTGTCACCGTCAGGCCAGTTGACCGAGACTCCTGTCGACGTGGTCGAGATTTTTCTCGACCCGTTGGACGGGTTGTCGGCTGGAGAAACTGAGAATCCCCTCTCCCCGGTTCCCCCGGTGGGAGTTGAGGACCCGTTGGCTCGTCTGTGCCTCCGGTTCCGGAGCCTTGGTTGAATCTTCCGAGCAGTGCACGGTTCCCAGCGACACCTCCGCACTGTCCTTAGGCAAAGCGAGGTTCTCGAGTCCCGGACTTCTTGGCGTCCAGCCGATCCCGCCGTCATAGGCGGTCTCGGTCTCGGCACCGTGGCAAGCGGCGCCGCCGCTCGTCCTCTTCCTCCTCCTTGGACGAGGGGAGGCTTCGGCGCAAGTTGTGCCGAAGATATGAGGAACTCATGTGGCAACAGCTCCTTCTGACCAGGAATAAGCCGACGCCGTCGTCTTCCCCGGCCATTAAGTGTCTGTCACCGGAGCGGCTGAAGCAACCCCTCGTTTTATCCTAGGAGCCTGTTCCCAGGCCAGTTGTTTGGCCAAAACCAGCTGCCCAACCGATTCCGGTGGAACCTCCGCCTCCACAGCCATTAGTTGGGGCTCTGACCAAAAATTCTCGGTCGGCTCAGGGATTGCCCCATAGGCTGTCTGTCACCCTCACTCCCGATCGACCTCGGCAGTGGAGGGTGGCTTGGCAGGCCGAGGCAGCTCTTTGAGGACTCTTCCGAGTCGAGGCAATTCTCACTTTTCTCCAAGTGAATGGACTTGGGTCCTCAGGAAGGACAGTCGGTGGGCGATGACCTGCCGTCCTTCCTGGGATTGCTTGGCTCATCTCGGAGTCCACGGGATGAAGCTCGAACCCGTTCCTAAGCGGCCAGGTATCCCCTCATGGAGATTCTGGACCGAGGGGATTCCCCTACGGAGGCCTTTCAGTGGCCGAGGCCATAGTGGGCCCGGCCTTGGAGCTCTGGCAGCGCCCTGCTTCCTATCCTGCGCCTTCGGCCAGGATGGCCAGGAAGTATGCGGTCCCTACCGGTTCCCTGTCCGGTTTTTCGGAACACCCCTCGGCCAAGGGGTTAGTTACCGACAGCGTTTTCCGGCATGCGGGAACACTAAGGATGTGGACAAACCTCCCGACAAGGAATCCAGAAATTGGACTATCCGGGTGAAAAGTCATGCTGGGTCTCCTACGTGCCGCCAGGCCAGATTCGGCCCGTCCTCTGGCACATTTCTCTCATGCCCTGTTGGGCTCCTGGATGAGGTCTCCCTCATCTTCCCGCGGATCTGCAGACCACGGTCAGGCAGGTGCGGGACCAGGGCAGTGGCCAAACAGCAGCTCCAGACTGCTTTAGACATTGGGGACTCATGTGCCAGGTCTGTGGCTGCCGCAGTGGCTATGCGTCATCGGGCTTGGCTGAGGATATCCACCTTTACTTCGGATACCCAGCACAAGTTGGCGGATGTTCCCTTTTTGGGGACTGACCTCTTCGGCCCTGGGGTGGAAGGTCACCTGCAGAGGATCGAGAAGTCCAATGCTACCTTGGACTCGGTCTCTTCCGCTCAGAAGGACAAAGGCTGCAAACCACAGCCTAAGCCCTTTCATCCTTCTGCGCCCCGGGCGCGTCCGGCCCAGCAACGTCAGGGCCAGCAGGCTCGGACTTGGCATCCCAAACCCAAGCCCGGGGCTTCCTCCAACAGGAAGCAGGGAGGTAAAGGCCCAGGAGGTCCCTCGGCCGGTCCCTCCTCCAAGCCTGCCCAGTGACGGGCTGAGGGGTGTCGCCCCCAACCCCGTCACCTCACCCCAGGTTCCCCCAGTGGGGGGACGGCTCCGGCACTTCCTTTCCACCTGGTCCATTATTACCACGGACAGGTGGGTGCTGGAGGTGGTGGGAAAAGGCCTGCCTCTAGAATTCGAGCAGGCCCCGCCCTTCAGAGCCGTCGCACCTCGGGGGGCCTCGGGGTCCGCAGCCTCACTGTCGGCTCGTCGGGCCGACATCGCTCTCCTCCTCCAAAAGGAGGTGATCAGGGAGGTGGCGGACCTCCCTCAGACCCGGGGTTTGTGTCCAGGTACTTCCTGGTTCCGAAACGGACGGGAGGGCTGGCGCCCCATTCTCGACCTACACGACCTGAACAAGTTCCTAAGGTCTCGAACCTTCAGGATGGTCACTCTGGCTCAGATAATACCATCCCTGGAACATGGCGTGTGGTTCTGCT
The DNA here is from genome assembly GCA_016271365.2 of Neoceratodus forsteri. NCBI lineage: Eukaryota > Metazoa > Chordata > Ceratodontiformes > Ceratodontidae > Neoceratodus > Neoceratodus forsteri. The sequence continues at coordinate 431,449,431 of CM028138.1, forward strand.
CTCTGGACCTACAGGATGCGTTCTTTCATGTCCCTATCCGTCCGTCACATCGGAGATTCCTTCGCTTTTGAGCAGAGGGATCCCTTTTCGAGTTCCGAGCCATGCCCTTCGGCCTGTCTCCAGCTCCCAGAGTCTTCACCAAATGCATAGCAGTGGTGACAGCTTTCCTGCGGTGCCGAGGGTTCCGGGTGTACCCTTACCTGGATGATTGGCTGATAGCAGCCTCAGACAGGAGGTGGGCGGTCAGAGATCTAGCCCTCCAGGTTTGCTCTCAAACGACCTTCTCATCAACGAGGCCAAGTCGGAACTCAGGCAGAACCAGGTGATTCTGTTTATCGGGCAGAGCTCAACTCTCTTTGAGCCAGAGCACGGCTCCCGGCGGACAGGGCCAAGGTTCTTACCTCCTTTGCCCAATCATTTCTGGTTGGCAATCGGCCCTGCCAGGACTTCCTGTGCCTCCTGGGTCTCATGGCGGCCTGTACCAGCATAGTCCGTTAGGCACGCTGGCACATGCACCCCCTTCAGTGGGGACTGGCCAGCCAGTGGTCACGACGCTGCGATCCATTGGACCAGCTAGTGATGGTGACCCAGGAGATGTGGAACGCTCTCCGGTGGTGGACCGTTCCATCTCATCTGCAGGAGGGCATCCCATTTGTCCGCTCCGAGCCGACGGTCTCTCTATCGACCGATGCCTCTCTGATGGGTTGGGGTGCCCATCTGGGGGAACACCGGCGCACGGCCTCTGGTCCCCGCGGGAGTCCCGATGCCACATCAACCTGCTGGAGCTCCGAGCGGTCCGCCTAGCTCTCACCGCCTTTGCTCCGTTTCTCTGGGGTCAAGTGGTCCGAGTCCAGATGGACAATACCACGACCATGTACTATCTAAACCGCCAGGGTGGAGCGTTCCATGCTTCTATGCAAGGAAGCTCTCCGCATTTGGTCACTATGCGCAGCCTGGAGGTGGATCTCCTAGCCATTCATGTGGCAGGAGCCTCCAACACCCTGGCCGATGCCCTGAGCCGGATAGGGGCTGCATCTCACAGTGGTCTCTCCTGCCGGAGGTAGTACAAGATCTGTTCTCCCATTGGGGCACACCTCAGGTGGATCTGTTTGCCTCAGGAGAGACGTGAGCTGAGGCTATTTCATGCCGCCCCCTCAGCAGGGCTCGCTGCAGGATGCCTTCTCGAGGCTGTGGACCCCGGGCCTCTTCTCGCCTTCCCCATTTCCCTTGATTCACAAGGTGCTTCTCAAAGCAAAGGAGGGATAAGGCGCGGGTGATTCTGATAGCCCCAGACTGGCCCGCCAGTTCTGGTACCCAGATCTCCTCAGCCTCAGCTCCAGGCTCCCGAGGCAGCTTCCAGCTCGCCCGGACCTGCTCTCAGTCAGTCAGAGGAAGGTGTTCCATCCGGACCTTCAATCCCTGCACCTGACGGCCTGGTTCCTGAGCGGCTAGAGTTCCAGGCCTTGGGTCTTTTCGACGAGGTCCTCAATGTTGTTGAGGCGTCCCGTAAGGAGTCGACCAGGAAATGCTATGCCTTCAAATGGAAGAGATTTTCCATTTGGTGTCAGGGCAAGGGCTTGGACCGTTCCTCCTGTCCTTTGGCAAGCATCTTGGACTATTTATGGTCCTTTCTAGTCAAGGGCTTGGGTCAACGACCTAAGGGTGCACCTGGCAGCCATCTCTGCTTGCAGAGCGGGCCGGGAGCAGTTGGTTGTGCAGGAGAAGGTGGTCTGGCGCTTTTCAAAGGCCTTGATCCATTTCCCTCCGTATGAGAGACCTCCACCTCCGTGGGATTTACTGCTGGTACTGGCAAAGCTCATGGGCAAGCCATTCGAACCAGTGCACAGGTGTGAACTCTCTCACCTGTCGTGGAAGACCGCCTTCTTGGTGGCTATCACGTCAGCCAGAAGGATGGGAGAACTCCAGGCGCTCTGCACCGAGTCTCCTTACCTGGTCTTCCACAGGGACAAGTTGTCCCTGCGCCCCACCCGAAATTCCTTCCGAGGTAGGTAGTAGGAGTTTCACCTTAACCAGGTGTTGACTCTGCGGTGTTCTACCCCAATCACACCTCGGAGGCCGAATATAGGCTCCATACTCTGGACCCTAGAAGGGCGCTCGCTTATTATAAGGAGCGCACGGCTGAAATTCGGGGAGAGGTTCGCCAGCTGTTTGTCACCTACGCTGAAGCCGCACCTGGCAGACCTGCAGTCAAGCGGACGATAGGCAGGTGGGTCACCTCTGCATAGATCTCTGCTACAAGTTGGCGGGCATGGAGCCTCCCAGAGGGATAAGAGCTCATTCTACCCGTCATACTGCTGCATCGGTGGCTGCTTCCAGGGACGTCCCTATCCAGGAAATCTGCAGGGCTACCTGAAGTCAGCACACCTTCATTACCCATTACCACATCGACCTTGAATCACGCCGGGATGCTGGTTTTGGGCCTCGGTTCTCCAGTCTTTATTCCTAAGTAGGGGTGTGCGCCTTGCCTCCCTCCTCCCAGAGAACTGCTAGGAGTCTGCCAGACAGTGTGGATGAACAACATATCCATGTCCCTAGAAATACAGGTTACTCACCTGTAACAGGAGTTCTAGGAATGGTATATATTGTTCATCCGACCACCGACCTCCGGCTGCGCTTAGCCTGAGCTTCCAGCGGGCCAGATCTGGCGTCATGGGCGGAGCCGAGTTTACCACCGGGTAGGTGGGAGGAGCCAGCGAAGACCTTCCGGCCAAGATTTAAAGCGGCAAGGAACCTGCCAGACAGTGTGGATGAACAACATATACCATTCCTAGAACTCCTGTTACAGGTGAGTAACCTGTATTGTTTGGCCATGGCATCAACCTTCCTGGAGTCTTTGTCTGGGGGGGTGTGAAGCCAAAGGAATGTTAGCCCTGTCACAGGCTGCAGCCTGCACTACCCCCAACATGGCTGAATGATATAAAAACTCCATACCTGAGCCTGATAGCATATATCCCATGTCCATTCTCTTATCTACAGGAGGTAAGGAATTAGGTGTCTGTAAAATCTTTTTTGTCTGTTTCCCCAAGGACTTGTGAAGAGGGATAGACAATATTTTGGACTCTGGGATGTCCATATCATCTCAACAAAATCAGACTTTTCCTCCTCCTCAGCAGCTTCAACCACTGGGAGCTGGAGGGTTTCAGCCACCTTCTTGTAAAAACAAGAAGTGTGAAGGGGACTGAGAAAGCCTGGGAGGGAAGACATTGGAGGGTCTGTCTGGGGAGATGTCTGGTTCGATGGGCACATCCAGACCTTCAAAGTCGTTATCTTCATCCTCATCCTCTGGATACTCTTCGTCTCCCTCCCACTCCACATCGGATCCGACCAAACCGACCGCCTAACTGGCAGTACCGGTTCGGATGGAGCTGGGCGGAGCGATTGAACTATGCTAATCACTTTGGCTATCTCATCAGCAGTTGGAGTATGTGGTGCTGGATCCGAACCAGCTGACTTTCGATTCCTTTTTGACAGAACCGATCCCTCAGAGTCGGACCTCATTTTGCATGAGGGGGTATCGCCTAGGTCACTAGGCACCTCCTCAGGTTCGGCTGCAAACGAACCGGGCTGGCCATCTGAATCTGTGGACTTCTCAGCCTCCCTTTCCTTCAGCCTACTCAATCTTTTTTCCGGAGTGGCTTTAGGAAAATTCTTGCAAATCTGGCAGTCTGTTTTGAGGTGGTAAAACCCCAGATGGTAAACACAGATGAGGTGGGGGTCAGCCTTGGCAAAGGCCTCCCCACACTCAGTACAGTGTTGAAACCCAGTGGGACCGTTTTTTTTCTTGGGTTTCTCTGACATGACAAACCTAAACGATTACCCTTGAAAGTTTTTAAGCCAGGTAATAAATCCCCGATCGGTTACAAACCGTGTTATGGGTTTTGTAAAAGAACCACAAAAAGTCTGGTTCTTTTGAAACCGATCGGAACCAGAACACTGCACTAAATCCCAGAAAAAGTACAAATAATCTAATACAAGCAAAAAAGGTTGGTTCCTAACCAGACCAACCATTAAGAAACTGAGACAAAAACAATTTCCACAGAAAATTAAATAAAACACAAGTCACCACGTATCTACCACACTACCTGTACTATAGACAGAGGGTGGAAATCCGAAAAAATAATAAATCAGTTTAAAAAATTAACGCTAATTCAAACTCTGCCGAACCGAGCAGAGGCGAAATCTCCGGAGTGACTTCACTGTTAGGCGGAGGAAAGAATCAGACGGTTACACTGGTAAGTACCAGAGACAGAGGTTTGAAAACTGAGATCGAGCTCAACATTCTGTGCTTCTGCATAGAGTTAACTGTTTCCTCTCTGGGGCAGTTCAAGTGCTGGGGCTAACTGCATATTGTCAGAATACAGCAAGACTTCATGTTTGAACCAAATTCTTGTTCCGGGGATACCTCGGGTAGAATGAGTTCCTCTTCATCCTCCTCATGATCACTGTATTCCTCTTCTTCAGGAAGGGGAATTCTGCCAAGCTGTGCTGCTGGAACAGATGGCTGCTGGATAGGAGGCACTAAGCCCAGCAGTGCTTGAATGACTTTAAAAGCCAGTGCAGTTTCTTGAGGAGTAGGCATGATATTGGCAGGCACAGAAGCCCCCTGATCAGTATTTGGGGGTTCTGTGTGCTTTAGTTTTTGTGCTTTTATAGAGGGAACCGGGGAGTTAGCCGGTTCAGAAACCCTCTTGGTAGCTTTATCACCCGTCTCAGGGGTAGAGGTAGCAACAGATGTGGGTTCAGCCACAATTACAGGGGATATCAGCTGGTCAGCACCAGAGGGACCCTTGGGGAGTTTGTTTTAGCCGTTCCAGGCGTTTCTCAATAGTTTTTTCATGGAATGTCAGGCAGATTTGACAATCCTCTTTAAGATTGCTCTTTAAGATGCCCAAGACAGGCCACACACATAATGTGTTTATCTGCCTTGGCAAAAACGTCCCCACATTCTGCACAATTTTTAAAACCAGTCTCACCGGTCTTTCTTCATTTTCTCTGCCATTGAACCGATAAAAAAGGTAACCGCTAAGTCAAAAAGATTTAAATAATACTTGCGGTTGTGGTGGGTTCCGGAACCGAAGGAACCGAACCAATAGAAAATTTGGAACCAGTCCTAGCGGTTCAGTAACCGAAAACAACGATTACAAAAAACAATTTTAAAACTAAATTTAAGCAAAAATGAAATGCTTTTTTTTGTCAAAAAACCCAAAAGTATTAAAAAGTAACCCAGTTCCCCCGAACCAAGAAGAACCAGCAAAACAACTAAATATCTACAAAAAACTAAATTTAACTATAGTAAACAATTAATATTAGGCAGCAAATAAAATAGAAACAATACTTATATGTTTTTTATAAGTTTCTTCATGTCAAACAGTTGATTGAAGAGTGACACTCCGAACGACCAGACTGTTCAGGTGGAGAGTAAAATCTGAGGAAGTTTAGAACACTGGCAGTTATTATAGGGCAACATTTGAAAAGTTGTCACGTGCAGATGATTCCATCATTTGCATATGTTCTATTCTCTCCGGGCAGTCCTACCTAAAGGGCTTACTGTAGAAAGTTATGAATACCTGAGTTATGCTGAGTTAGAAAGAAAAAATTACTCACCTTTGTAGTGTTGTTTCTTCTATTGGAGTCTTGCTATATTATGACATATGCAGTGAGTCCCAACCTTCAAAATGCTCCGGAGGTGAAAGAGTTAACTTTCCATGCCAGGCATGGAATGCTGAGCTCGAGCTCGGTTGAAAACTCTGTCTGTTGTTCTTCAAACTCAAACTGTCAGATCTTTACGAGCTAAACTCATTGAGGTCCTGTGTGGAAGCTGTAAACCTACACTAGCCAACTAGCTACTAACATAGTAATACATTTTTTGGTCCCAAAACAAAGACTCAAGTCAGGAGACCCAAAAAATGAAAAACACAACACCAAGTCACCCCAAAAAAAGGAGGGGTGAAAAACAACAAAGTGGGCACCTACTATGTGCCAACACTGCACTGCCCACCATATCCCAAAAACAGAGGTTCTGAGAGGGGCAGGCGGGAAGGGGGTCATAATATAGCAAGACTCCAATAGAAGAAACAACATTACTAAGGTGAGTAATTTTTTCTTCTAACAACATGAAGTCTTGCTATATTATTATGTCTGAACCTAAGCAGTACCTCCATGGAGGAGACCAAGAACCTACTTAGGAAATGGGCTCTGTAGCACAGCGTGCCAAACTGGACATCACTCCTAGCCTGGATATCCAGGGAGTAATGCTTGGTAAAAGTATGAACTGTTTTCCAGGTAGCTGCTTGACATATCTCTAGAATAGGGATGTCCCTGGCCGCAGCCAGGGAAGCAGCTGTACCTCTGGTAGAGTGAGCCCTCAGGCCTGAGGGAGGAACCTTACCAGTTTTTCATAACAAAATTGGATACAAGAAACAATCCACCTGGCAATGCATCTCTTAGTGGCAGGTTTCCCCTTACCAACCTCACCATAAGTGTGGAACAGTTGGAGGGAGTCAAACTTGTGACCCTTGGTACGCTCTATGTAGTAGCTAAGGGCTCTTTTGACATCTAAACTGTGCAGCCTCCTCTCGCCAGAGGAGGAATGGTCAATGAAGTACACAGGGAGAGACATAGATTGATTAAGGTGGAATCTGAAACCACCTTAGGCAAGAACTTCCTGTTAGTCCTGAGGACCACTTTATCTCTATGAAAGGAGATAAAATCAGGCTCCACTGACAAAGCTTTTAATTCACTTATGCGTTTGGCAGAAGTGATGGCTACCAGAAACACAGTTTTCCAAGTCAAGTACTTAAGCTCTGCTGAAGACAAAGGCTCAGAAGGGGGTTGCATAAGCTGAGCAATGCAAACATTAAGGTCCCAAGCAGGGGCAGGGTCCCTGAATGGAGGTTGGTGTGAAGCAATCCCTTGAAAAACTTGGAGAATACAGGGTGAGCTGAAAGAGAAGAGGGCTTACCTGCTGAAATAAAGGCAGACACAGCTGCCAGATGCACTTTTAGGGTAGCTGGTCTAAGCCCAAGGTATTCAGATGGACCATATAATCCAGGACTGTGGGTAAATCAGCAGATTCTGGGGAAATATGCTGTCCAGCGCACCAGATGGAAAACCTTTTCCATTTGGAATTATAAGTAGCCCTGGTGGAAGGTTTCCTAGAAGCCTTCAGGATATCCATTACACCTTGGGAGAGGTGTAGATCAGCAAACTCTAACTCTTCAAGAGCCAGGCCTTGAGATTGAGAGATTTGAGGTTCGAGTACCAAACCCTCCCCTGAGCACAGGTTAACAGGTTGTGCTTCCTGTGAGGACACAGGGGAAGATGGACTGCTAAGGACAGCAGGAGTGGATACCAGGGTTGTCTGGGCCAATCTGGGGCAATCAGGATCATCTTGCAGGGTCGAGACCTGATTTTGACTAGCACTTTGAACAGCAGAGGAAAAGGGGGAAAAGCACAGAGAAACTTCCCTTCCCAACTGAGGACTAAGGCATCCAGAGGGACTGAGCCCAACACTGGGGGCCTGCAGCAAAAAAGGGGAAGTTGGTGATTGTGTGGGGCTGCAAAAAGATCTATCTGTGGGGTGCCCCATCTGGCAAATACCACCTCCAGGACCAGGGGATCCAGTGACCATTCGTGATGGCCCTGGGAAATCCTGCTGAGAGCAACTGCCAGGACATTGTCCTTGCCTGGGAGGTGTACTGCCGTAAGGGAGGTGTTCAGGGAGTAAGCCAGAGACCACAACTTCATTGCTTCGGTGCACAAGGCCGTTGCTTGTTGATGTACCACATTGTGGTGGTGTTGTCTGTTCTGACCTGTACCACTTTGTTCTGAACAGACTTGGAAAAAGCTTGAAGTGCTAGAAAAACTGCTCTGAGTTCCAACAGATTGATGTGGAGCAGGGATTCCTGAGGGGACCACAACCCCTGGGTAGTGAGGTCGTCCATGTGAGCTCCCCATCCCAAGAGGGATGCATCCGTAGTAAGGATTAAGGAGTGAGACTGGGTGACAAAAGGAACTCCTTGTCTGAGATTGCTCTGATCCTGCCACCATTGTAGGGTCTGGATCAGGGTTAGAGTCACTGGGATCAATTTGGTTAGAGGGTCTTTCCTTTGAGACCAGAAGGCTCTCAAATGGAACTGAATGTCCCTCATCTGAAATCTTGCTCCCTGCACCACTGCTGTAGAAGCAGCCATATGCCCCAGGAGCTGTAGAAAATGCCTTGCTGGTCGAGACACCCGCAGGATGAATGAGGAGGCCAGAGAGACCAGGGTCCTTGCCCTGTCCAAAGGGAGGAAGGCTCTGGCTTTCTCTGTGTTCAGCTCTGCGCCTATGAAGGTGAGGAGCTGAACAGGCTCTAGAACTGACGTTGAAAGATTCAGAAGGAAACCTAGGGAGGTGAGCAGTTGCTGAGTTATTTGTAGGTGTAACTTGACCTGGTCTGGGGACTGGCCTACTATGAGCCAGTCGTCCAGGTAAGGGAAGATGGCAATTTTTTGCCTTCTTAGTGAAGCAACTGCCACTGCCAGGCATTTTGTGAACACCCTTGGAGCAGAGGTGAGGCCAAAGGGCATTGCTCTGAACTGGTAATGGCCTGAGGGCAGCTCGAACCTGAGTACTTTTGATGGGAGCTTCTGATGAGAATATGGAGTAGGCATCCTTGAGGTCCAGGGACGCTAGCCAGTCCCTGGCCTTAAAGAGGGTAGAATAATTCCCAGAGTCACCATTTTGAATTTTGGTTTTAAAAGGTGCTTGTTTAAGTATCTGAGATCCAGGATGGGCCGCCATTCTCCTGTCTTTTTGGGGTAAGGAAGTATCTGGAGTACAACCCTTTGCCCTGGTGTAGGGGTGGAACCCTTTCCACGGCTTTGAGAGCCAGGAGGGAAGAGACCTCTGCCTCTAGGGCAAGTGCCTCTGAAGGATTTGCAGGTGGAAAGGATGTGGTTCTCATTCTTTGGAAACTTTTTGAAGCTGAGAACCAGTCCCTGGCTTACTACTTCCAGGACCCACTTGTCTGATGTCAGAGACTCCCAGTCCTGGACAAAGTAAGCCAACCTGTCCCCTACAGGTAGTTGAGAATCTGCCCTGGCAACCCCATCAGGGTGCCTGCTTGGCAGGGGCTTTTGGCTGAGGGGTGGAAGCAGGCCTACCTGCACTGTCTGCCTCTCCCTCTAAAGAACCCCTCTGGGCAAAAGCTGAAGAGGAGGCCTGGGCTTGCGTAAAGGCCTATGAAAGGCCTGCCCCTGCCCCTGGGAAGCTGCCTTTGAGGAGGCTGCCTTTCCTTGGCCTGTGCACTCCTATAGGTGGTCCTATACTCATCCATTTTCTTCATGTAATTCTCTGTCTGCTCCCCAAACAGAGAATTACCCACAACAGGAAAATCCATGGCCTTAGTCTGGGTATCCTGTGACAGGCTAGTACATCTGAGCCAAGCCATCCTCGAAAGAGCCACAGATGTAGCCACGACTCTTGATGAAACATCATTTGAGTCCACTGCAGCATGGAATTGCACCTTGGATGCCTCAATACCATCGGCAGCCACCTGCTCCAGCTCCTTGGCAAGCTGGCAGAACCTGTTTGCAAGAGCCATAACAGTATCCCATCTGGTTCTGGTATCTAGCAACGTAAGCCATATAATTTGCCTGTCTGAGTCCCAAAGATGCTGCCATGTACTGTTTCTTTGCCATGGCATCAACCTTCCTGGAGTCCTTGTCCAGGGGGTGTGAGGCCAAGGGAATATTTGCCTTGTTACAGGCTGCAGCCTGCACTACCCCAACATGGCTGCATTGTTGTGTAAGGAACTCTGTATCAGAGCCTGACAATGTGTACCTCTTGTCCATTCTCTTATCCACAGGAGGTATAGTGTGAGGAGTTTTTAGAATTTTAAAAGTCTGTTTACCAAAAGATTTATGCAAGGGAATAGACAATCTCCTGGACTCTGGGATATCCATCATTTCCACATAGTCAGGCTCCTCTTAATCATCCACAGCTTCCTCCATAGGGAGCTGGAGGGTTTCAGCCACTTTTATTATAGAACATAAAATGAGAAGGGGACTCAGAAAGCCTAGGAGTGGACACTTCTGAAGGTCTGTCTGGGGAGATGTCCAGGTCGGTGGGCACATCCAGACTTTCAAATCCACATTCACTCTCCTCATCCTCTTCTTCCCCCTCCTCCGGTTCATAATATTCCTCTAAATCATAGTCTTGAACCGGTGGAACCGGCCGAACCGGGCGCTTACCTGAGGGCACCGGTTCGGTCGGAACCGGAGAAAGCGACTAGACAATCTGAATCGCTTTGGCTATTTCTTCAGCGGTTGGAGAGGAACGTTTTGGCTCCACACCAGCTGATTTTCTAGTCCTTTTGGCTGGAACCGACCCCTTTAGAGTCGGCTCTCCTTCTGCCCGAGGAAGTCTCACCCTGGTCAGAGGGCACTCCCTCTGTTTCGGTTGGAACCGAACCGGGCTGGCCATCCGGGTCAGCGGACTTCTTGGCCTCCCTTTCCCTGAGCCTACCAACTCTCTTATCCAGGGTAGCTGCAGGAAAATTTTGACAAATCTGGCAGTCTGCATTGAGGTGGTCAAACCCCAGACAATAAACACAGGTGGTGTGGGAGTCAGCCTTGGCAAAGGCTTCCCCACACACACTGCAGTGTTGAAACCCAGTGGGCCTGGTTTTTCTTTTGGGTTTCTCAGACATAGTGCCAGTCCATGGCAATCCGCCAAGCAAGACCCTCTTATTGGTTCCCAACCGTGTCACGGGTCGTGGAAAAAACCTTAAGAAATTCCGTTTTTTTTAGAACCAATAAGAACCGGTAACCACACTCTTAATGATAGAATAAAATATTTTTAAACAACCTGATCGGTTCAAGAGTGAACCGATAACCGTTTACAGGTTTCACACAGAGAGAAATAATGTAAACCTATCTAATACTCACAAATACCACAGACAGAGCTTGAACCGACCGGTTGCGGTTTAAATTCGGTCAAAAAAACCCTGAGAATTAATACTTTTAACTGACAAAATGAACCGAGCAGAAGGAGAACTCTCCGGAGTGACTGTTCAGTGAGGCAGAGTAAAGAATCTGACAGTTTGAGTTTGAAGAACAACAGACAGAGTTTTCAACCGAGCTCGAGCTCAGCGTTCCATGCCTGGCATGGAAAGTTAACTCTTTCACCTACGGAGCAGTTCGAAGGTTGGGACTCACTGCATATGTCATAATATAGCAAGACTTCATGTTGTTAGAATAAATAATTTTTGATTTATTCACAATATCTCGTTTGGACTTTAATTTATCCTGACAACAGGCTGAGAGTGCTGGTTTTTGTGGAATGTTTCTACAGGGATGCCCCTGGAGCCCATCCAGAAAAAGGCAGAGTACCCTCTCACAGACATCCTCAAGAGAGGGGTACTCCGACGGAGGCCTTTCCTGTGGCCAAGGCCATAGTTGGCCTGGCCTTAGAACTTTGGCAGCACCCTGCATCTTGTCCAGCTCTGTCTGCCCGCAAGTATGCAGTGCCCATGGTGTCCCTTGTGGGGTTCACAGAGCACCCTTCGGCCAAGAGCCTTGTGACCGCCTCTATGTTAAGGCATACTGGCAGTTCTGCTGAAACTGATTGACCTCCCGAGAAGGAATCCAAAAACTTGGATCATTTGGCTCAGAAGGTCTATGCAGCCTTGTCTTTAGCCCTCCATCAGGCAAGTTCGGCCGTCATCATGGCACACGTCTCCCATGCCCTCTTGGGGTCTTTGAAAGAAGTCCTCCCACATCACCCCACGGACATGCAGACCATGGTCAAGCAAGTCCAGGACCAGGGCCGGGCTGTTGACAAACAGCAGCTCCAGATGGCCCTGGACATTGGGGACTCTTGTGCCCGCTCGTTGGCAGCCACAGTTGCCTCTCACCACAGGGCTTGGCTGAGGCTCTCTATCTTTCCTGGCAGATACTCAGCACAAACTAGCTGATGTGCCTTTCCTGGGCCCTTGGTCTCCACAAGAGCTTTACAATGGATGTTTCCCTGTTACAGACTCAGGGTGCTCCATCAAAGGGCTCTAAAACCTCTGAGTCCTCTTCAAGAAGCAAAATAGGGAAGGAAATACCTTCACCTAAAGTCCTGCCTGACCACCCTGCAACGGTCATATCTCCTAAACATGTATCATCAAGAAAACATTCTTCCACCTGCTCCAGTTCCTTGGCCAGCTGGGGAGGGGCATTTTTAGCTAACTCCTGAACTATATCCCACCTAGATTTCTGGTACCTAGCAATATAAGAAGCCTGCCTGAGTACTGTTTATTTGCTATAGCATCCACCTTCCTGGAATCCTTATCTGGGGTATGTGAAGCCCAGGGGATGTTAGCCTTATCACAGGCTGCAGCATGCACTTCCCCAACATGGCTGCGATGAGAATAAAGAAAATCTGTTCCAGGACCTGACAAAGTATACCTCTTGTCCATTCTCTTATCCACAGGAGGTATGGAAGATGGCATCTGTAATATTTTTTGTTTGTTTCCCCAAATAAAAAGTGTGAAGGGGACTCAGTAAGTCTGGAAGGGGAAACATTGGAAGACCTGTCTGGGGAGATGTCAGGCTCTACTGGCTCATCTAGGCCTGCAAAATCATCTTCATCTTCATAGTTTCCTTTGGGATCCCCTTCCCAATCCAACTCATAATACTCCTCTGGTTCATATTCTGAATGGGCTGGAAATGACCGAACCGATTGCCTGCCAGGTGGTGTCTGTTTGGTCAGAACTGGACAGAGTGATTGAACTATATTCCTAGCTCTAGCAATCTCTTCTGCGGTTGGGATCTGAGGGGCAGGATCCAAACCAGTCGATTTCCTTTTTCTTTTTGAAGGAACCGATCCTTTAGAATCTGATTTCCTTTTGCCCAAGGAGGTATCACCCGTGTCAGCAGGCACCTCCTCAGGTTCAGTCGGGAAAGAACCGGGCTGGCCATCCGGATCAGCGGACTTCTCAGCCTCTCTTTCCCTAAACTGAGCTATTCTATTTCTATAGTGGCCTTAGGGAAATTTGCACAAATCTGGCAGTCTGTTTTGAGGTGGTCAAACCCCAGACAATGAACACAAATGAGGTGGGGATCAGCTTTAACAAAAGCCTCCCCACACTCAGTACAGTGTTGAAACCCAGTGGGACCGGTTTTCTTCTTGGGTTTCTCAGACATTGCCTTACCAACCAAAAATACCCTTAACAGCTGTTACGCCAGGTAATACAAAAACTTTTCAGTCACCAGCCAGTTCAAGAGCTGTTTAAAAAAACAGAATAAGTCATTGTTTTTTTGAGACCGAAAAAGTACTGGACCACACTTATACTGAAGAAACAAAAAGGATGTAAGCAATTATTTCGGTTCCCAACCAGACCAACTGGAAAGAAGACGAAGAAAAGCAATTTCCATCATTGTCTACCAAAACTATACTACCTGTACCGTAGACAGAGATTTGAGACCGAAAAAAGAAAGAAATGGTTGTAATAAACCGATCAAACCAAAGCAGTGAGGAGAAATTCTCGAGAGTGTCTTCACAGTTAGGCGGAGTAAAGAATCTGACAGTTACTTTGAGACATACCAGAGGCAGAGGTTTGAAAACTGATCTCGAGCTAAACATTCTACGTTCTGGCATAGAGTTAACCCATTCCTCTCCGGAGCAGTTCAAGTGCTGGGGCTAACTGCATATAGTCAGAATACAAGAAGACTTCATGTTGTTTGAATATCCTATTCTGTATATAAGTAGGAAGTTGCATGACAGAGAGAAAAGCTACTCCGCTATCGAGAAGGAGTGTTTAGCAGCAAAGTGGTCCATGGAATCCCTCAAATTTTATTTGCTAGGAACTGATTTTGTTCTTGTAACTGATCACAATCCTCTCTGTTAGCTTAACCAGATGAAAGATAAAAATTCTAGAATCACAAGGTGGTACCTGGCACTGCAGCCATTTAAATTCACAGTGATTCACAAATCTGGTAAAGAGAATAGCAGTGCTGATTTTCTGTCAAGATATGGATCAGGAATTGAGGGTTCTGATGGTTGAAAAAAAAAAACAACAACTAATGTATGGGTTTGAACTGTACTTTTTCCTGTGCTGTTAAAAAAATGAATGCAAATGTGCTTAATTTCTGAAATTAGAAAATGTTAGTAGAGAATAGAAAGTTTTGGAAACCTGGTTGATAAAACAGGTTCCCTCTTAAGGAGGGGGCTATATGTGACAGGGTAGAATAGGACTTGAATACAGGGCACCGTTCTCAGCACCACAGACAGTAGCTGCAACAAACAGGATAGAGAAGGTTCAAAGGAAATTTACAAAAAAGATAAGAAACATGCAACATCTTAGTTACAAAGATAGCTTGGTAGGCCTCAATCTGTACTCTATGGTCTACCGTAGGCTAAGGTGGCTTGTGCTTTGCTCATAAGGCCTTTAAGGATGAAGTTATTGCGAGACATCAGCATTAAATAAGAAAGCACAAGTTGCACACAAAACAAGATCACATATTAGGCAATTTGTGGGAGAAAGGTATAACACCACCAGGAGAGCTAAGTGGTATAATCAAAGAATCGTAAATGCATGGAATTCTCTCCCTGGGAGGCAGTCAATGCAGGTAGTATGGACAGTTTTAAAAAAACTACTGTACATACATATGGGCCGCAAAAATGGGATAATTGACCACTTCGGTGGCGGGTTCTAGATTCGGCTATAATAGTCAATTGATCCAGAAAAACTCACCTGTGTACCTATTTTAGAATTAAATTAACTGCTTGGCGCTGTGACAGGGTAGAATAGGACTCTGTCCCATTTGTTATGGAGAAAGGGTTTAAATGCAAGGATCTGTCTCTTCTGTCTGATTGCGCAACCAAATTTTTCTGTGAAACTTCAGACTTGATCAGCCCAAACAGTCTCACAATTCTTTGCCTCTCTCTCGCTCAGTTTTCTTTTTTTTTTTTTTTACTTTTTGTTTATTGTTTTCATAATAAAACAATACATCAAGTATTCCCATGTGGGATAATTTGAATATCATTTGACATTATAAGCATAACTGAGATAACAAGTATATATACCCACATTCTGGTACAGAAGGAGTTAGGGGAATAACATGTAATCGGGCCATCTTAGCCTAAGGTCCCAATAGAAAGTCCAGTACTTGCCAGCTGCTTCAGTGGCTCAGGTTACTAATCATGAATATAGTTCGAAGGGATGATTCTGCACTAACCTGTAGTGCTATTAACCTATTAAGTAAATTAAACTAACAATAAATTTGTTCCACACCAACTCCCATCCAAACCCCTTACAGCCTTATAAGAAAAAAAAATGAGGAGATACTAAAGGCATGCTAACACTACTTCATAGAACAAATAATGCTACTAAGGATGCTAGATATTTAAAAGAGGGTCAGTAAGAGGAAAGGGGTACAGACATATGAAAATATTATAGTAGTACAATGCAGTATAGAAATTCTCCCCAATTCCCAACCTTACAGCCCTACTAGTCCTAGTATATAATATCACCTAAATCACTTTCGGGTCCTCATAACTGGAGCATGATAAGGCATTTTAATATATTTTAACAAGTCCCAGAGCCCCATACTCAGCCCTCATCAGAGTCTGAAGCTTCCTTTTCATTCCTCTGAGGTTGCTGCAATTTAAACTCAGCTTCAGTTTTTTCGATCCAATGACCAGCATCCCTCGGATCCATGAATTGCCAGTTCTTTCCTCCGTATGTCATACGGAGCTGCATGGAAAGCAAAAAGGAGTGTACAATCCCCAGGGAGCGGAGCTTTTGATGAATTGCTTTCGGCGGGCCCAGGTCTGGTAAGACAGATCAGGGAAGAATTTTATATCCCTCTCCTGGATAGTCAAAGAGTAAGCCGTCCTTGCTGCTGAAATTAAAATGTCCCGCATCTCTGGGCCAACAGTTTTTAGTAGAATCATCCGGGATTGATTGGTATCAGTTGGTCGCACATGGGAGTTTATTCTGTATGCAAAGCACAGTTCAGTCCAGTCAGAATCTTCCAGTAAAGTTAAGTTTGTGGCCATCCACTGCTTCAAAAAAACCATGGAGATGCACTCCCTCTGCTCCTTCTGGTAAATCCACTATACGGACGTTCCCTGCCCGCAAGCTATTTTCAACCACCTCCAAGCAACCCCAAAGCTGTTGATTCTCCTTTGTCAGGAGAGCTGTCGCAGCCTGGGTGTTAAGGGATCGCTTATCTGTGTCAGCTACCAAATTTGTTAGAGTGGCCAAGGCGATATCGTGGGTTTCCAGCTTCGTGAGGGATTTCTCCAGCTTTGCATCCATCATCCTCACTAACTCTAGAATAGCTTGCTTGGTGAGTCCTTGGAGATTGCAGAGGGAGAGGTTTCTGGCAATGCTAGGCCCAGGCTTGCTGGAGGCTGTGATGCATTAGGTCACACGAGACCCAGTGCTTTTTGCTGAGTGTTCTTGGTTCGCCCCATGTCTGAATTTGGTATCCTTTCGAAGCTCAGACAATAAGGAGTCTGATTATATCATTCAAATTATAAAATCAGCACTATAATAGGATAAATTTAGGCTGAAAAGTAGGTCTTGTTGCAGAGCTAGTGTAGAAGATGTCCTGCCTTGAAGCTAGCTCTCTGGTGCCCCCATTCAGTTTTCTCTTGCTGTCTGTTTTTCTTCCTTGCATATTTATATCAGCTAATATAAAGTTATGTACAAATCAATGTATGGAATGAAACTGATAATGGGATCACTTCTGTTTAGAAAAGATTTAGTATTTATGATAAACTGCATGTTAATTGTATTTTGACATGACTTTAAAACTAGAGGTTACTTGAGTGCAAATATCTGAGCCTTTTGCAGTGACTGTGGGGACCTCAGGACGCTCTGTGTTCTAGCAGATCCTGCCTGATATTTACAAGAACAGAATTTTATTTTGCAAGAACAGGTTGCTTGCTAAGGATGGGGATTGAAAATCCTTATAAAATAGCTAAACTGCAATTGCTTAGGGATAGAGGTTTGTTTTGGAAGAACAAGAGATTTTTACAAGAAAGATTTTTTTTTGCTTCTGTACATAGTTAAAGTATTTTATTTTATGTTACTGCAACTAGAAATAAAGAGTTTTGTGGAATTTTACAATTGCTCCTGGGTTTTCTCTATGCTTCCTTACCGGTCCCTCGTCGACAGGCGCTGATAGAGCAAAATGGATAATATATATGTAACGTTGCAGGAGGGAGAAATAGGGGTACAATGCATGTTATGTTTAAAGTTTAGTGTAGTAGAAATGGTTGATTTCACACACTTTGTATGGGGGCAGTGCCTTGAAATAAAAGAACAAGGGATACAGCAGAGGATACTGAACCCTCAAAAGTGAAAACAAATAAAAAAAAAAAAAAGGAAGAAGGTCTATGATATTTTCTATACCAACAGAAAATCGCTTTGAACCGCTGGAGCGAATAAGAGAGGAGACAGATTTAGAGATGGTACATGAAATAAATAAGGAACAAGGAGGGTAATAGGGAAACAACTCTAGAATATAATGTAGTGAATCATGAAATCCATAGCAATAAACACAGAGGCCCAGATGTTCAAACTGCGCCAGGCTGTGGCGCAAGCTTGGGTGCAGCTCAACTTGGCTGCGCAGGGGTGTGGCCTGGGCGATATTCAACGGAGCTGCTCCATGGCTCAGCAGCATTGAATATCGCACCCTGGCCACCCCGAGTGTGCATGGCGCAGTGGCACTGCGCCAGCACAAATGGCCAGAGTGGAGCATGAAGATGTGCTAGTGCAAGTTCAATGTGCCATGCACAGCAACCGCGATATTCAAAACTTGACATGTAAATGGGGCCACAATGTATGCAAGGCGCACATGGGGCCATTTGCATGTCATTATAGCCCCATTTGCATGCAGGTGCGCCGATCCCCAATGACTTGCGCCTGGCGCCCTGCCAGGCAGCAGCCGTCAGGGACTGACGCCCCCTGCAGCCTGATCGCGGGCATCTGTGTAAAATGAGAAAGATCTCCCATATCCCTGGTGGTCCAGTGGACCGCTATCTGCCCGATCGTGGGCATCTGTGTAAAATGAGAAAGATATGAAAATTACGTACCTACCGTAATTCTTGATCTTCTCTTGTATCTTCACCATTCATTACTTCTTGGGTGTAAGCCGGAGGAGCGCACCCGCCACGGGAACTTTTTTTCAAGGCCAGCTCTATGGCCGCCCCCTCGAGACCGCGCATGCGTCATGTCGAGGCGGCGGTAGTAGCTACGACCTCCTCCATCTCAGTTCTGTGAGCCGAGAGGCAAAAATATATTGTGAAAAAGAAAGCGAGGCAAGATAACCAAGGGATAGCAAGGAAGGAAAATAAACTGAAAAGGAATAAGCCGATGGAGAACAGACAGAGGAGAGAGTATTCCTGCCTAAGGGATCTCAGGGCCTCCTTTCAGGGCGACTTTAGGAGGAACAGATAGGGAGAAAGGGAAGGAGAAAGAAAGGATGAAGAAAGCAGAAAGAAAGAAGAAGAAGAAGAGTGGCATGTTGAGGAGGCAATAATGCCCAACGAGCATTGTTAGCTGGTGACAAGGCTCGAATTAACAAGGAGCAAGAATCCCTGTTGGTAGTGCTGAAGGAAGGTTCACCGAACCAGCTAGACAGACCAAGGAGGGCAGAGTCTTTGGACCCCAACATGCCACGTTCCTTTATCCTAGTTGAGAGCTCCTGGACTGATTGAGCAGACCCTTGTTCCGGAGAGCGCCCAGCTAGGAAAAAGCTGATTCCCAAGCAGCTTGGGAAGAGCTGCTCTAGAAGAGTATAGAAAGAAACTGAGCCTTTGAAGGCGGTTTGTAAGGAATATAGAGGGACTCAATCGGACTTGCTATGCCAAGGCAGATAGAGACTTGAGGCTGGCAAGATATGCCAGCGGCTGTAAATGTTTTTCCTGCAGCAATGCCATCAGAAGGGCTCTTGAAAAAGGGGGTCAAGACAGAGCATGACTCACAGGCTTATGAGGAAACATGACCTGAGAAGGCAAGGGATTGCATCCTAAGCAGTCCGAAAGAGTTCCCTCAGCTTTAAGGAAAAGAATGGTATAACCGTACTCGTTCCTCTTACTCTGGAAAAAGGGAGGGTTTCCAGGGCTTAGTAATTGATTAGCAGAAGATTCTGGGACTAAATAACTGCACAGAAAGGGTTAGGCAGAGTCCCCAGGAGTGCCTCGCCTGAAAATATGGCGGTGCTATAGTCGTGCATCTCCCTCACGACATAGCACTCCTGCAATAAATGCCCAAGAATCTTAGAGTAAAGAATTTCCTGGAAACCATTCAAGAAAATGGCAAGGACAGAGATTTTTTGTTTGTTTTTGCATAAGGCCAATGAGAGAGAGCGAGATGGGAGGAGGCATACAGAAGGAGGCCACTGAGGGGAAGGAGGGTGGGATCAGTAATGAATGGTGAAGATACAAGAGAAGATCAAGAATTACGGTGAGTGCGTAATTTCATATCTTCCTTGTCAATCTTCACCATTCTATTACTCTAGGTGAATACCAAGCCCGCTTCCCCTGGAGGGAAGGGGTAAACCCTGAGGAACAAGACCCCCAGCCTCCTGTTGGTGAGAAACAGCAGGGAAGACCTAACAAGTTCAGAGAAAGCCTAAGTGGGAGAAAGGCTAGGAGGTGCCTCCCGAGGGCGTAGAGAGGAGGAAGCCCCTGCAAAAGTCTCCTAGCTCTGGAGGAAAAGGCAGGTCCCGAGGCGGAGCCGCATCACCCTCGCCGGGCCAGGGTGACAACCTTGAAAGACGAAGCCATGCCATCCGCCTAATGCAGGTAAAGCTGTCCCGCAAGCCTGGAAGCCACCTCATTGGCGTCGTAAGATGCCCTTGCCTGGTGTCTTGCCAGCTCCAGGCCTATAGCGGAGAGGGCAACAGCTTGTCTGGTTTGCTCCATATCAGGCATCAATGCTAGGAGTTGAGAGATCATCGACCACAGGTGCGATTGTAGGCAGCGTGGTGAGCCTGATGAGATGCTATACAAGCAACCACGAGAAGAAGAGAACACTCTTCGCCCCCCCACGGTCGAACTGTAGAGAATCTGGGTCCGGTGGCGGTTATGCGCCGAGCAATGACGCCAGTCTCCAGGTACACCAAGCCAGAGGGGGTTGGGGAGAGTACCTAGAGATTCTGAGGGGGCACAATACCTACGCCGACAGTCAGCTGGGGCTGGAGAAGAGGCGGCTGGCGACTGCCAGGAACGGATAGACGCCTCCTGGAAGGGGATAGGCCAGGAAGGTACCACCAAGTGCTGGGCACTGAATTCTCCAAGGAATTCACGCGTCTCCCGTTCGGTATTGTCTCTCCTTATGTAAGAGAGCCGAAGGTCCCTCACCATCCTCGAGAGGAATCGCTGATATTCAGTGAAATCAGCGTCGGAGGAGAGATGAGCAGGGGGTTCCTCTCCCTCAGAGGAGGGAGACGAGGATGATGGAGAGCTGGAATGCTCAGAGGACTCCTGCAGTGGTGGGGAGAGTGGAAAGACCCGCTCATGCATACATCTAACGTATGAGGGGAAGGCCGCCGCAGAACCCCTGAACTGCTCCCAGGATAACGGACCCGTGGGACCGACATGGCCCGGGAGGCGGGGTGGTGGAGCAGAGATATGGGAGAGGGCACCCTCACGAGGAGGCAATTGACCTCTGCCAGGACTCTGAAATCAGGGGAAGCGGGCCCGAGCTGGCGGGGTCCCGGACAACAAACCAGGCCGCAGAGCGGAACCCTGAGGCAGCGGAGCCTGGAAGAGCCCAGGGGGAGAACCTCCCCTGTGACTAAGCCGGGACTGCATGGATCCAGAAGGGCAGCCCACAGCAACGCCACCAGAGGGTACTCTAGAGCCCCGGAGGGAAGGGCGGGGTTCAGCACTGCGGCTCCTAGCCACCCCACCAGGGGTGGCCAATGAAGACCGAGGTCCCGTCCCCCTGCCCCTCAACCCCTCGGACTCTGAGAGAGCCCTCCTCCTCGACCGCAGTGTTCCCGCCCCCCCAGAGCAGCAACAGCCAGGGAGGCTGCTGTCACGGTCCCCGGGAGGAGCCTCTCCTTAGTCCCACACGTCACCCCTGGGACTCAAGGCCACCTAGCCGGAGAGCCCCTCGGGGAGGGCAGAGGGATAAACAGGGAGGGCCGCTGCGCCACCTGGCACCTCGTGCCACAGGAGACCCGACCCGAGGAGTGAGGGTACCAGGATGGGTCCCACATCTGAGGTCGTCGGCTTCGAGGAAGGCAGGACCAGCAGAACCTCGATACTGGCCACCCGGGGTCCCGTGGCAGCGGCGCCTGAGCAGCACCGGTACCAGAGGCGGCGCCGGTCGACACCCGAGCACCAGCGACAGCCAGACCCGGCCCTAGCTCTCCCTCGGCACCAGTGAGGCCTCGGCACGCTCGGCGTCGGAAACCAGCCAGCGCCACGGGAGGCCCGGACAGGCCACGGCACCGCCAGTGGCACGGGGGCCAGCGGCACCGCCAGCGGTGCCATCTCGATCCACCAGCACCACGAGCGGTGCTGGGATCAACAGCGCTCGGCGGTGCCGCCTCGATCACCGGCGCTGCGAGCAGGCGCCGGGATCAAAAGCGGCGCTGGAAGGCGGCGTCAAGGGTCACGGTGTCCGGCCCAGAAATCATGGGCCTCGACACTGGGGAGCCTGCACCTCGAGGTGACTGCCAAGCGGTGTCACCGTCGGCCCCGGAAGAAGACCGCTACATTCCCCAACACATGAAAGCTTCCTCTTCCGCAAGAAGAGGAGAAGCTCCTCCGTGGACCGTATAGGCCCAGGAGGGACCTGGGGGAAGAGGCCTAGAGACCTTACCTGGGAATCCCATGACGCCCGTCCCCGAGTCGGCGGGGCCTTGCCGAGCTTGAACACGCGGACTTCGAGGACACGACGGTCCATGGAGAAACAGGCGTCGCACAAATCCATGTCATGGTTGGGTCCCAGGCAACGAAGACACACATCATGCCGGTCCGAGACGGAAAAATGCCGGCCACAGGAGCACCGACGCATCGGGGCGCGGCCCGTCTTCGAAAAATGCTTCGCTCCAGAACCGGACATAACGCGAAACAATTAAGGCAAAAAACAGTAGGAAAACACCGGACGCCTTACTAGATGGAAAAGGAACAGTCTTACCATGGTATGGCGTCGAGTGTAACACCGAGGACGATGAGGAGTCGGAAAAATAATACGAACTGCCTACTTTCACTGTCACAACCGCGACAGGTGCAGCCTCGGAGCAGGAGAAACAGAACTGAGATGGAGGAGGAGTCGGTAGCTACTAACGGCCGCCCCTCGCGCATGACGTAATGCGTCGGTCTCGAGGGTAGCACCGTTAGAGCTGGCCCTTTTAAAAAAAAAAAAAAGCTCCCGTGGCGGGTGCGCGCCTCCGGCTTACACCCAAGAAGTAATGAATGGTGAAGATTGACAAGGGAAGATCTCCTATATCCCTGGGGTACAGTGGACCGCTATCTGCCCGATCGAGGGCATACGTATAAAAAAAGGTGGAAGTTCCAATATCCCTGGTGGTCCAGTGGACTGCTAGCTGCCCGATCACTGGCATATGTATACAAAAGTAGACATTCCAATATCCCTGGTGGTCCAGTGGACCACTAGCTGCCCGATCGTGGGCATTTAAAAAAAAAAAAAAACATGTCCAATATCCCTGGTGGTCTAGGGTACCCCCACCCCACCCGCCCACTGAATCCCACTGCCCGCTCCCCCATCAGCGGCAGGAGCAGCACCACCACCTGCCGCCCGCCAGCTGACACCATCGATGGGGCTGTATGCCCATTGGTTCACAGCACATATCTGGAATGTAATGCGGTACAGACTGCCATTGGCTCATGCTGTAAACCAATGGGTGTACAGCCTGATGGTGTCAGGTGGCGAGCGGGTGGGGTGTGCTGCCGCCCGGCTGATGGGGTGGGAGCAGGGCAGTGGGATTCAGTGGGCGGGTGGGGTGGAGGGGTTACCCTAGACCACCAGGATATTGGACATGTTTTTTTTTTAAATGCCCGCATCAGGCAGCTAGCAGTCCACTGGACCACCAGGGATGTGGAACTTACCTTTATACAGATGCCCGCCGATCAGGCAGATAGCAGTCCACTGAACCACCAGGATGATAGAACGTAGTTCTATTTTTACACAGATGCCCGTGATTGGGCATGGGGGCACTGCCAGGTGCGGTCGAGCTCAGGTGGCCACCCTGGTGTGGCAGCTGCCGTGTTGCGCCCTGCAATGCGGCAGTCACCTGTGGGTGGCCATCAGTTGTTCTTTTTTTGGATCAACTTTGTGCTGGCGCGGGTAGGGGTTGTGCATGCATGGCTCTGCACATCCTGGGCTGAATATTGGGCTGTGCAGAGTATGCATGGGCACGCCCCACCTACCTGTGCCTGCATACATTACTGATGCGCTCCGGCGCATCGGGATTTGTGCCGCGCACTTTTCCCTTTTGAATATCACGCCGGGTCGCATCAGTGGGTTGCGCATGGCACAACACTGTTGCGCCATGCACAACCCTTTTGAATATCTGGGCCAATGTGTATATATTGGGAGACTCCATTATTAGATTCACAGATCACATGACAACAAAGATAGATAAGCTTTCCTGGGCTGGGGTAAGGGACATGATTACTATAATAGATGACTTAACAAAGAAGATACCAGCTAATTCTATCTTATCGGTTCACATAGGAGCTAATGATATACAGGTAAGAAGTGCAACTGAGGACATCTTTAGTGCAATTCAAGTAACTGAGAAAAAGATTCATGATAACGGTTGTAGATTAATAATTTCTGAAATGTTGCCATTACCAAGGATGAATCAGTATATTAACAGGAAAATAAAAAACTTTAATAACTGGATTAGACAATGGAGTTTAATAAAGGGTGTTGCATGTATTATAAGTTGGGAGATTTTTGACAATCAGTATTATTTTTATAGCCACAATAAGCTACACTTGAGTAGAAAAGGGGGAGCTTTATTAGGCTCACTATTTGTGGATGTAATTAGACATGTGTTAAACTAATGTCTGGGGGGACTTGGGAACATAAAACTGGAATTTATCTTGGGTATACTATAAACTTGAATAAAACTGATAAAAGCAATAAGTGTACTGAGAACAAAATCACTTTATTCGGGGATAAAAATGTAAGCACTGATAAAACTGCCTGCCACCAGGAAGCCACGAAGAAAAAAGTACTTACCATAGTAATCTTCTTTCTTACCAGTGATGCTCAGATATTCATGACTTTATGCAGTAAGCCTGGAGGGTTGGACTGCCCGGAGAGATGGAACACATGCAAATGAATAGAATTCTTTGCACGTGAGCATCTTTCAAATACTGCCTCTACCAACTGTAGTGTTCTAACCTCTTCAGATTTGTGAGAAGCCTGGAAGTCAGGCATTAAGAGACTAATGTAACTTTAACATTTTATAAACAAAAGGAGGGATTACCCCTAATTAAAGCATGGAACTTTAAAAGGAAAAAACTCCAAAGGGAGGAGAATAACATTTGACCAAACCACATCAGAGAGAACTCCAAAAGGAGAACACATTGAAAAAAAAACAACCCTATTTTAAAATGATTAAAAGCAGAGAATATGCAACAAAACAACATGGCTTTGGGGCACCAGCATGCAGAGTGCAGAGGCTGAAGTTCTGGAAGGGGAGGAAGGGAGGGAAGTTATGAATATCTGAGCATCACTGGGAAGAAAGAAGATTACTATGGTAAGCAATTTTTTCTTCTAACCCCAGTAATGCTCAGGGTATTCATAACTTTATGCAGACTACCAAGCAGTACCACTGGAGGTGGGCACAGAACTTATTTTGGAAACAGACTCTGCAGGACCGCTGTACTAAAACCTAGCATCACTTCTGGACAGAATGTCTAAGTTGTAATGCTTTGTAAAGGTGTGTACTGTTTTCCAGGTAGCTGCTTTGCATATGTCCTAAGGAACCTCCTGGCAGCTGTGAGTGGCAGCAGTCTCTCTTGTACAATACGCCCTCAACCCGGTTGGGGGCTCTTTACTTGCTTTTGTGTAGCAGAATTGGATACACTGGACTATCCATCTAAAAAGGGATCTTTTCGAGGCTGGTTTACCCTTTCCTACATCCCCATATGTAAGGAATAGTTGTTTTCTATCCTTTCTATGGTCTTTAGTGGCTGTCATGTAATAGCTGATGGCCCTTTTCACATCCAGACTATGGATCCTTCTTTCACCAGAACTGATATGGTCTGTGAAAAAGACAGGTAGAGTGATTGATTGGTTCAGATGAAAGTCTGAAACCACTTTAGGAAGAAACTGTCTGTTCTGAGGACTACTTTATCTCTGTGAAATGAGATATAGTCTTGATCAATGCAGAGAGCCTGGAACTCACTAATTCTTCTTGCAGAAGTAACAGCTACTAGAAAAACTGTTTTCCAAGTAACATATTTCAGATGGGCAGTAGCCATGGGCTCAGAAGGAGGACCCATGAGCTTGGCTATACACACATTCAGATTCCAAGCAGGCACTGGTGCTCTGTGAGGGGGGGGGGTGCAAATGCATCACCCCCTTAAAAAATCTTTTAAAAATGTTGTCTGATGCCACTGACACCTTTGTCCATGCAGAAGGGTAGGCAAGTACTGCTGCTAGATGAACCTTTAGGGAACTGGGTTGCAAACCCTGTGAATGCAAGTGAGTGAGATAGTCTAAGACAACTGAAACTCCAGCCTTATTTGGTGTAAGGTCCATACTTGAACACCAGAGAGAAAATATCTTCCATTTGGAAGAATAAGTTTTCTTTGTAGAAGGTTTTTTAGAACCTTTTAAAATATTGCACAGCTTCTGGAATATTTAAATCTGCATACTCTAACTCCTCAATAGCCATGCTTTGAGATGAAGGGACTTGAGATTCGGGTACAACAATGTTCCCTGATTGGAGGTCAGGAGATTGTGCCTGAGAGGCAACTGTATTGGTTTGTTGACAGACATGGACAGCAGAAGAGAGTACCATGGCTGCCTGGGCCAGTCTGGAGCTATCAAGATCAGAGATGCTGAGAGGGATCTTAGCTTCAGTAATACCCTGAAAACCAGAGGGAATGAGGGAAAGGCATACAGGTGCCTGCCTGACCAATCCAGAGTCAGGACATCCAGAGGAACTGTGCCTTATGCTGGAGGTCTGCAGCAATACTGAGGTAGCTGGTGATTCTGGTGGGATGCGAACAAGTCTATCTCTGGAGTGCCCCACCTCCTAAAAATAACTTGTACCACCTGCTTGTTTAGAGTCCATTCATGATGGGCCTGGTTGATGCAACTTAGTGCATCTGCCAAGGTATTGTCCTTTCCTGGCAAATGGATTGCCTGTAAGGATACCTTCAAAGAGTACGCCAGAGTCCAAATCTTCATGGCCTCTATGCAAAGAAGGTCTGCTCTGGTGCCTTCCTGCTTGTTTATGTAGTACAGTGTGGTGGTATTGTCTGTCTGATCTGTACCATCCTTCCCAATACCAGTGAAGAGAAAGCCTTTAAGGTTAGGAGCACTGCTCTGAGCTCCAGTAAATTTATGTGCTGAAGGGACTCTGCTGCTGACCAAGTACCCTGAGTTGTGTGCTTCCCTAAGTGGGTGCCCCAGCCCAAAAGAGATGCATCTGTTGTGAGGACCACAGAGGGATTCTCTCTCTGAAAAGAAACTCCTTGCCTTAGATTGGATTCATCCTTCCACCACAAGAGGGCCCTTAACAGTGCCCTTGTCACAGGAATAAGCTTTGAAAAAGGATCTCTCTTTTGGGCCGGCCCGGTGGTGCTGAGGGTTGAGGTGCTGGACGCCACACCTTGCCGGTGACCCGAGTTTGGGAGCGAGCTCGGGCACCTGGGGTGGGAAGGGATGAAGAGCGGGTGCCCTTGTGGGGCTTTCTTCCCCGGGAGGGAGGGTTGGAGAAGGTCTGGCATGCCAGCGGCTCCCGGTGGAGACCGGGGGGCACTGCAGCATGCTGGGCGGCACAGTCTGTGTGGCTAACGAGGCAGGGTTGCCATGCACCAGTACGTTGGCCATGCACCACGCATGGGGAGGGATCGAGACAAGGAAAAACCTGGACCTTGGGGTAGGCAACGGCACCAGCCCCCATGACCACTGCTGGGTCCATCCTGGAAAGGCCTTTCAGTTCCTCCACCCGGGCCCTCACCACAGCAGCTGGGAACGTTGTCTGCAAGTGCGCCCATGAGGAGGGGTGTCCCCACCCCAGAGGGGTCAAGCTGGGGGGACCAGTTGTGAGGTGAGGGGGGAAGAGGAAGCTTGGTCAGGCGGATTTCAGGCTGGGCAGGATCTGGTTGGATGCCTGAGAGAGGCTCCTCAGTCCCATGATCCGGAGAAAAAGAAAGTTTAAAAAAAAAAAAAAGGGTCTCTCTTTGGACTCCAGTGAGTCCTGAGATGAAACTGGATGTCCCTCATGTGAAACCTGGATCCCTGCACTGTGCCTGTGGATGCAGCCATATGACCTAGTAGCTGCAGAAACTGCTTTGCAGTTTTTGGCTTGTGCAGACTGAAGGAATTTGCTATTGACTGAAGACTTTGCACCCTAAGGTTAAAAAGGCTCTGCCCTGAAGTGTGTTTATTTCTGCCCCTATGAACTGCAAAATTTGAGCAGGAGTTAGAACAGATCTTTTTTGGTTTATTATGAACCCCAGGGACTCCAAGAGGTGCTGGGTGATTCTTAGAGAATTTCTTACTTGGTCTGGTGACTTGCCCACCACCAACCAGTTGTCCAGGTATGGGAAGACAGTCACTCTCTGTCTTCGAAGATATGCCACCACAGCTACTAGGCATTTTGTAAATACCCTTGGTGCTGAGGAGAGGCCGAAGAGAAGAGTTGAAAACTGGTAATGACCCGAAGGAACCCTGAATCTGAGATGCTTTCTGTATGATTCCTTTATGGGGATGTGGAAATAGGAGTCTTTCAAATCCAGTGATGCCAGCCAGTCCCCTTTTTGGATTGTTGGCAATATCTGAGCCAGAGTTACCATTTTGAACTTTGTTTTTCTTCCAGATGCTTGTTTAAAGCTCTGAGATCCAATACTGGTCGCCACTCCCCACTTTTCTTTGTTGTTAGGAAGTATCTGGAATAAAAACCTTTTCCTCTCAGGGTGGTAGGAACTGATTACACTGCTCTGAGCTGTAACAGTTTCTGAACCTCTGCTTCTAGTAGTGTTCTCTCTGCTAGAGGAGGTGAGCAGTAAACCCTGGTGTGGAGGAAAAGATTTGAAATCCAGAGACAGACCCTGACCCACTACCTCCAGAACCCACTTGTCTGTGGTGATGCTTAGCCAAGCCTGGAGGAAGTGGGACAGTCTGCCTCCGATAGGGAGGGAACAGGCAGCCTGATCCTCAGGGATTTTGCTTTGATTGGGGCTGAGGTTGGGCCTGAGAGCCCCTCCTGGAGCCCCTTCTACCCCTACCCCAGAGCATCCCTGCTGTGGATACTGCTGGTACTGGGGCACAGCTACTGGCTGGAAAAAGGGTCTGGTCATAAAAGACCTTCCTCTGCCCCCGCTTCCATAGGGCCTAGTGGATGAATAAGCTCTCTCTTTAGAAGAGTTGCTTCTGTAAGTGGCCTTATATTTATCCACTTTCTTCATGTAGGCAACAGTGGATTCTCCAAAAAGGGAATTTCCCTCTAAAGGAAAGTCCAGGGCCTTGGACTGAGTATCCTGAGTAAGGTTCATGGCCCTGAGCCAAGCAAACCTTCTCTGTGCCACAATGTTAGCCATCCATCTGGCTGCAGTATCATTTGAATCAGCACAGCCATCTGGAACTGGTACTTAGCCGCCTCCAGCCCAAACCTGGCAGTTTCAGACAGGTCTTCAGACAAGGGTGAGGGGGCTTTCATGGACATGTTCAGTACCGACTGCCACAGGGATTTTTGATACTGGGCAGCATAAGCTTGAGAGGTAGCCTGTCTCATGGCCAAAAAAGCTAACAAATAGCTTTTTTTGTCCATACTGTCTATTTTTCTGGAGTCCTTGTCCGGAGGGTGGGAGGACAGGGGGACTCTGGCTTTGTCACAGGCTGCCTGCTATATAACCCCCTTGATGGTCTGGATGGGAGGAAGGGAAATCAGCTCCCATCCTGTCCAACTGATATTTTTTATCTATTCTCCTAACAACAGGAGGAGCAGAATTAGGGGTCTGCAGAAGTTTCAGGGTGTCCTTTTTAAAAAAAGTATAAACTGGCAGAAGAAGAGCTTTTGTGGTTGTTAAACCCATCATATTCAAGTATTCAATTGTTTCTTCCTCATCATCAATCTGCTCTGTGGTAGCAATGTCCAGAGCATCTGCTATTCTCCTCACAAATGTAAAATGTGAGGAATAATCCTCGGACTCCCTGGGGGAGAAGCAAAGTCCTGCTCAGGGGACACCTCTGGGGGAATTGGTTCATCCTCCTCAACAGGATCATCAGCCTCCTCAAAAAATTGCTCCTCTGGCAAGGAGGGCAACACATCACTGCTAGCCTGGGTACCCTGGGGGGGGCAGGCTGCTAGGGGATGATGTTTTGTAGTGCCTGGATAATTTTAAAAGCCTGGGCTATTTCTTGAGCCAAGGGCAAAGCAGGCACTTGTTGCAGAAGTCCCTGGTTTAGCAGGAGAGGGTTCTGCATGTTTCACTTTCTTCAGTTTCTTTGAGGGAATCGGTGAGTCAGCCAGGTCTTTACCTCTTTTTGCCCCTTTTTTGCCCGTATCAGGGACAGGGGTAAGCAAATGTGTGGGTTCAGCCACAGCAGATTGGGGTGTCAGCTGGTCAGAGCCTGAGGGACCCCTAGGAAATCTTTTATTGAGCCTTTCAAGGCATTTTCCACAGTTTTATCCAGGAAAGTTTTGCATATTTCACAATCCTGGTCCAGATGTTCGAACCCCAGACAAGCCACACATAAGGTGTGCTTATCTGCCTTAGCAAACACATCTCCACATTTTAAACAGTTCTTAAAACCAGGCTCTTTGGTTTTCTTTTTAGGTTTCTCTGACATGGTAATGCCCAAAGAGAAAAAACACTAACCGCTAAATAAAAAAGAGCTAATGTGGTTACTTTTTTTTTTTTTGAGGTCGGTTCCGGAACCGATAGGAACCGGAGGAACTGAACCGAAGAGATGACAAATGAACCGGCTCAGCAGTTCTCTAACCAATAAAAGTGGCTACAAAAACAGTAAAATATACACAAAAAAAATAACTAGTAAATACGCTAAATCAAAGGCTCTTTAATCAGAGAACCCCGATGAAAGTAAATAACTAACCCTGTTCCCTCATGGTTATGCCGAACCGCAAGGAACTGGAAAAATAACTAATTTAAACAATAAACAAGATTTTTTTTAATGACAATTGGCAGAAGTAGTAAAAGAAATGAAATATACTTAAGTTTTTATGGTTTTTGAATCTTCTTCACGTGAAAGAGGATGACGACAACTCCGAGTGACCAAACTTTCAGGCGGAGAGAAAAATCTGAAGAGGTTAGAACACTACAGTTGGTAGAGGCAGTATTTCAAAGATGCTCACGTGCAAAGAATTCTACTCATTTGCATGTGTTCCATCTCTCCGGGCAGTACAACCCTCCAGGCTTACTGCATAAAGTTATGAATATCCTGAGCATTATTTGGGTTAGAAACAAGGATGTATAAGCAGATCTGTAGTTTGGATATTATTAGCAAATGTAAGAAGTCTAACAAATAAAACTGATGAACTGAAAAATCTTATAATAAAACATAATGTGCTTGTGTGCGCATTAACTGAAACGTGGCTTAAAGACCAAGATTGGTGGGATCACTATTCCTGGATATACAGTGTTCTGTAAAAATTGGGCAAAAAAGAGCGGTGGGGGAATAGCCATATATGCGGCACATGACACTAAGGCATATGAAGTAGCGCCCCCAAATGTATCATGTGAAGGATGAAAGAAATTACTCACCTCAGTAATTATGTTTCTTCTAATGGAGTCTTGCTGTATTCTGACTATTGCAGTTAGCTCCAGCCTTTAAACTGCCCCGGAGAACAAAGGGTTAACTTTTCTATGCATGGCATAGAATGCTGAGCTTGAGCTCGGTTGAGGTCTCCGTCTGTTTCCCTCTGAATCTAAACCGTCAGATTCCTACGAGCAACAACTCACTAACCCTCCTATGTGGAAACTGTAAAACATTTTTACTAGCCAACTGGCAACAAGGAGTTTTGGATTCCCAAAAAATACTCAAGTCAGGAAAACCCAAAACCAAAAACCAACCTCATAAAGGGGCAACAACAATAATAAAAAGCACCCAAACAAATAAGGGGAGGGTGTGTAATAGGCACCTCTAGGGTGCAACACTGCACCTGCCCACCCACTTCCCAAAAACAGGTTCTGAGAGGGGAGGGAGGTCAGAATACAGCAAGACTCCATTAGAAGAAACATAATTACTTAGGTGAGTAATTTTCTCTTCAAACAACATGAAGTCTTGCTGTATTATGACTATTGCAGACTACCAAGCAGTACCTCCATGGAGGAGGGACAGAACATACTTTGGGAATAGGCTCTGAAGTACTGCTATGCCAAACCAAGCATCGCTCCTAGCCTGGCTAGCCAGAGAGTAATGCTTGGTAAAGGTATGGACTGTTTTCCAGGTGGCTGCTTAACACATTTCTAAGAGAGGGATATCCCTGGCAACAGCCAGGGAAGCAGCTGTACCTCTTGTAGAGTGAGCCCTCAGGCCTGAGGGTGGAATCTTTCCTAGTTTCTCATAGCAGAATTGTATACAAGACACAATCCACCTGGCAATAGTTCTCTTGGTGGCAGGTTTGCCTTTTCCCACTTCCCCATAAGTGAGGAATAACTGGAGGGATTCAAACCTGTGACCCTTGGTACACTATGTAGTAGCTAAGGGCTCTCTTAATATCCAAACTGTGTAGCCTTCTCTCTCCTAAGGAAGAATGATCAGTGAAGAAGACAGGAAGAGACATGGACTGATTTAAGTCGAAGTCTGAAACCACTTTGGGTAAGAACCTTCTATTGGTTCTAAGGACCACTTTATCTCTATGGAATGAGATAAAATCAGGTTCCACTGACAGGGCTTGCAATTCACTGATACGCCTGGCAGAGGTGATGGCTACCAAAAACACAGTTTTCCAAGTCAAGTACTTAAGCTCTGCTGAGGATATGGGCTCAAAGGGGGTTGCATAAGTTGAGCAATGCAAACATTCAAGTCCCAGGCAGGGGCAGGATCCCTAAAGGGAGGATTGGTATGAAGCACTCCGTTGACAAATTTACAGAACACAGGATGAGATGATAGTGAGAAAGACTTCCCCACTGACAGAAAAGCAGAGACAGCTGACAAGTGTACCTTGAGAATAGCTGGTCTGAGGCCTAGGCCATTAAGATGGACCATATAATCCAGAACTGTAGGCAATTCAGCAGTGTCTGGGGAAATATGTTTCTTGGAACACCAAATGCTGAATCTTTTCCATTTGGAGTTATAAGTATTTCTGGTGGAGGGTTTTCAAGAAGCTTTGAAAATATCCAGAACCTCCTGAGTCAGATGCAAATCTGCATACTAACTCTTCAAGAGCCATGCCTTGAGATTGAGAGATTGAAGATTGGGGTACCAAATCCTCCTCTGAGAGGAGGTTAACAGGTTGTAATTCCTGGGAAGAGACGGGGAAGATGGACTGCTAGAGACAGCAACAGGGGGTACCAAGGTTGTATGGCCCAGTCTGGAGCAATCAGAATCACCTTGCAAGGTTAAGACCTTATTTTGACTAGAATTTTGAACAGAAAAGGAAAGGGAGGGAAAGCATACCGAAATTTCCCTTCCCAGTTCAGAATCAGAGCATCCAGAGGGACTGAACCCAAGACTGGGGGCCTGCGACAAAACAGAGGAAGTTGGTGATTGTCTGGGGCTGCAAAGAGATCTATCTCTGGAGTGCCCCACTTGGAAAAAATCACTTTCAACACCGGGGGGGGGAGGGACCATTCGTGATGGCCCTGGGAGATCCTGCTCAGTGCATCTGCCAGCACATTGTCCTTTCCTGGAAGGTGGACTGCTATCAGAGAGGTCTGCAAGGAATAAGCCAGGGGCCACAATTTCATGGCTTCTGTGCACAAGGCCGTAGACCGAGTGCCTCCCTGCTTGTTGATGTACCACATGGTTGTGGTATTGCCTGTTCTGACCTGAACCACCTTGTTCTGCACAGTCTGAGAAAAGGCTTGCAGGGCCAGAAAAACTGCCCTGAGTTCCAGGAGATTGATATGAAGAAGGGACTCCTGAGGGGACCACAGTCCCTGGGCAGTGAGAGCTCCCAGATGAGCTCCCCACCCCAATAGGGAAGCATCCGTGGTAAGGACCAATGAATGAGACTGAGTGACACACGGGGACCCCTTGCCTTAAATTGTGCTGATCCTGCCACCATTGGAGGGCTTGGATCAGTGTCCGAGTCACTGGAATCAGTTTGGTAAGAGGGTCCTTCTTTTGGGACCAAAAAGCCCTCAGATGGAACTGAATGTCCCTCATCTGAAATCTTGCCCCTTGGACCACTGCTGTAGAAGCTGCCATGTGGCCCAAGAGCTGAAGGAAGTGCCTTGCTGGTCGAGACACCTGAAGGCTGAAGGAAGAAGCCAGTTCTACAAGAACTCTTGCCCTTTCCAGGGGAAGAAAGGCTCTTCCTTTGACAGTATCTAGCTCTGCCCCTATAAAGGTAAGGAGCTGCACTGGTTCGAGGCCTGACTTGGGAAGGTTGAGAAGAAACCCCAGGGAAGATAGTACTTGCTGGGTCACTAGCAGGTCTGACTTGACTTGGTCTGGAGACTGACCCACTATGTGCCAGTCGTCCAGCTATGGAAAGATGGAAATCTTCTGCCTTCTTAAAAATGCCACTACTACTGCCAGGCACTTTGTAAAAACCCTTGGAGCTGATGTTAGGCCGAAGGGCATTGCTTTGAACTGATAATGGCCTGAGGGCAACTTGAACCTGAGGTACTGTCTGTGGGGCACCTGATGGGAATGTGAAAGTAGGCATCTTTGAGGTCCAGGGAGGCTAGCCAGTCCCCTGGCCTTAGAGAGGGAAGAATTATTCCCAGAGTCACCATCCTGAACCTTGGTTTTAAAAGATGTTTGTTCAGGTATCTTAGATATAGGATGGGTCGCCACTCCCCTGTCTTTTTCAGGGTAAGGAAGTACCTGGAGTACAGACCTTTGCCCCAGTGTAGGGTAGGAACTCGCTCTGTGACCCCTAGGGCCAGAAGAGATGAAACCTCTGCCTCTAGGACAAGGGTTTCGGAGAGACTTGCAGGTGGAAAAGATCTGGCTCTCATCTTCGGACATTTTTTGAAGCTGAGAACCAGTCCCTGGCTTACCACTTCCAGGACCCACTTGTCTGAAGTAACAAACACCCAGTCCTGGATGAAGTAAGCTAGCCTGCCCCCTACAGGGATAGGAGAGTTGACCCAGGCAGACCCATCAGGGTGTCTGCTTGGCAGGGGCCTTAGGCTGAGGAGTGGATGCAGCCCTGCTCATCCCCTTTCTGCCTCTCCCTCTGAAGAACCCCCTCTGTGAAAAGAGAGAAGAGGCCTGTGCTTGGTAGAAAGGCCTATGAAAAGGCCTGCCCCTGCCCCTAGAATGCTGCCTTTGAGGAGTTGCCTGCCTCTCCTTGGCCTGTGCACTTCTATAAGTGGTCCTATATTCCTCCATTTTCTTCATGTAATTCTCTGTCTGCTCCCCAAACAGAGAATTACCTTCCACAGGGAAATCCATGGCCTTAGCCTGGGTGTCCTGTGAGAGGCTAGTACATCTGAGCCAAGTCATTCTCCGAAGAGCAACAGATGTAGCCCTGACTCTTGATCACACATCATTGGAGTCCACAGCAGCATGAAACTGTACCTTAGATGCCTCAATCCTATCTGCAGCCACCTCCTCCAGCTCCTTGGCCAGCTGGGGGAGGCCTGTTTAGCCTGTGCCAGTACAGTGTCCCACCTGGACTTCTGGTACCTGGCTGTATAGGCCATATAATTGGCCTGCCTGAGTCACAAAGAGGATGCCATGTACTGCTTCTTTACCAAGGCATCCATCCTCCTGGAGTCTTTATCTGGGGGGGGGTGAAGCCAAGGGGACATTAGCCCTGTCACAGGCTGCAGCCTGCATGACCCCAACATGGCTAGATTGTTGGTAGAAAAATTCTGTATCTGAGCCTGATAAGGTGTACCTCCTATCCATCCTTCTATCAACAGGAGGTACAGAATTAGGAGACTTTAACATTTTTGAGTCTGTTTCCCAAAAGATTTGTGCAAGGGAATAGACAGCCTCCTGGACTCTGGGATGTCCATCACCTCTACAAAATCAGGCTCCTCTTGATCTTCTGTAGCTTCCTCCATAGCAAGCTGAAGAGTTTCAGCCACTTTTCTGTAAAACAAATAGTGGGAAGGGAACTCAGAGAGCCTAGGAGGGGAAACACCAGAAGGTCTGTCTGGGGAAATGTCCGGTTCAATGGGCACATCCAGACTTTCTGATCCATCATAACCATCATCTTGTTCAAAATCCCTCTCCTCCTCAAATTCTGGTTCATAAAAATCTTCAGAGGCATACTCCTGAACCGGTGGAACCGACCAAACCGAGCCCCTAGCTAACGGAGCCGGATCGGACGGAACCAGGCAAAGCGATTCAACAATCCAAATCGCTCGGGCAATCTCCTCAGCGGTCGGAACATGAACCTCCGGATCCGAACCGGCTGACTTGTCTTTTCTGTTTCTTTTTGTAGGAACCGATCCCTCAGGATCGGCTCTCCTCTGGCCCGAAGAAGTATCGCCCTGGTCAGAGGGCACTCCTTCTGGTTCGGTCGGAACTGAACCGGGCTGGCCATCCGGGTCAGCGGACTTCTCGGCTTCCTTTTCCCTAAGTCTACCTAATCTCTTTTCTAAGGTAGTTTTAGAAACATTTTTACAAATTTGGCAGTCTGTATCGAGGTGTTCAAACCCCAGACAATAAACACAGGTGGTGTGGGGGTCAGCCTTGGCAAAGACTTCCCCACACTAATTGCAATGTTGAAACCCTGTGGGCTCGTTTTTTTCCTCGGGTTTCTCAGACATGGCCAACCTACTCAAACTTACCCTTTTTTCGGCAACCGCCAGGTAAGACTCCCTTATTGGTTCCTAACCGTGTCACGGGTGTTGGGGAAAAAAAACATCTAAACTACGTTTTTTTAGAACCAATAAGGACTGGTAACCACACACTAAAGTAAAGCACAGAAAATCAATATAAGGGATCGGTTCAGTCGAACTGATCGAATAAACTTACAATTTCCACACAATAATCAGAAACCACTATCTAGTACTCACGGTACCGCAGACAGAGCCTGAACCGACTATGCAGATTAAATTCGGACTAATTTCGGCTTAAAACCGACACTTTAACTGACTTTTGAACCGAGCTGAAGGAGAAATCTCCGGAGCGACTGTTCAGTGAGGCAGAGTAAAGAATCTAATGGTTGGGTTTCAAAGGGCTGCAGACAGAGACCTCAGCCGAGCTCGAGCTCAGCATTCTATGCACTACATAGAAAGTTAACCCTTTGTTCTCCAGGGCAGTTTAAAGGCTGGAACTAACTGCAGATAGTCAGAATACAGCAAGACTTCATGTTGTTTGAACCA
Source organism: Neoceratodus forsteri (assembly GCA_016271365.2). Classification (NCBI taxonomy): domain Eukaryota; kingdom Metazoa; phylum Chordata; order Ceratodontiformes; family Ceratodontidae; genus Neoceratodus; species Neoceratodus forsteri. Next base: position 431,486,082 of record CM028138.1, read on the forward strand.
TTTTTTTTTTCATCATGTGAACCAGTCTGCACAGCCCATCCTTCTGACGACCATCAACGAACAACCTCTGGAGCATGGCATGGATCCAGCAGACTGGCATACATGTTGGAAAAAATGGTTCTGTGCCACTCTCCCTGTACGCCACTCCCTCGGAGGCAGAACAATTTTTTTTCCATCATGTGAACCAGTTCGCCCAGCCTGTTCCTCTGTCGACTATCAACCAACAACCACTGGAGCATGGCACAGACCCAGCAACCTGGCATACATGTTGTAAAAAATGGTTCTGTGCCACTCTGCCTGTTCGCCCCTCCCTCGGAGGCCAGAACTATTTTTCCCATCATGTGAACCAGTCCACCCAGCCTGTCCCCCGCCGACCATCAACCAACAACCACTGGAGCATGGCACGGACCCAGCAGACTGGCATACGTGTTGGAAAAAATGGTTCTGTGCCACTCTGCCCATTCGCCCCTCCCTCGGGACCGGAACCATTTTTCCCATCATGTGAACCAGTCCGCCCAGCTTGTACCTCTGTCGACCCTCAACGAACAACCACTGGAGCATGGCATGGACCCAGCAGATTGGCACACATGTTGGAAAAAATGGTTCTGTGCCACTCTGCCTATTTGCCTCTCCCTCAGGACCGGAACCATTTTTCCCATCATGTGAACCAGTCCACCTAGCCCGTCCCTCTGCCTGCAATTAACGAACAACCACTGGAGTGTGGCACAGACCCAGCAGACTGACATACATGTTGGAAAAAATGGTTCTGTGCCACCATACCCGTTCGCCCCTCTCTTGGAGCCCAATACCATTTTTTTGCCATCATGTAAACCAGTCCACCCAGCCCATCCCTCTGCTGACCATCAATGAACATCTTCCCTTCCTTGCTTTCCCCATTCACATAAAAGCAGCAGGACTATCCAAAAAATAAAAACTTACCAGACTACTGAAGGAACATAGAAAGGCAGCAGTCCTGTGGCAGCAGATGGTGGTAAGGCAGGTCTGGTACAGCACAAGACAACAGAAACTGCAGATCAGGAGTACAAGGCTGCTAGTAGGGCAGGTGAGCAGCCCACCCCAACGGACCAACCTGGACACTTTACCCACCCCGATGGACCAACGAGGCCACTCATCCCATTCCAACTTACTAACCCAGCCACTTTCCCCACCCCTACGGACCTGCAGGGCCACTCTTCCCACCCCAACAGACTTGCACAGCCATTGTCCCCACCCCAATGGACCTGCAGGGCCACTCTCCCCACCCCGACGGACCAACCTGGACACTCTCCCCACACCAGTCACTCTCCCCACCCCGACAGACCAACCAGGCCACTCATCCCATCTCAACTTACTAACCCGGCCACTTTCCCCACCCCTTATGGACCTGCACTGCCACCGTCCTCACCCCGACGGACCTGCAGGGCCACTCTCCCCACCCCGACAGACCTGTACAGTCATTGTCCCCACCTCATCAGACCTGTAAAGCCACTCTCCCCACCCCAATGGACCTGTAGAGCCACTCTCCCCACCCCGACAGACCGGCACGGCCACACTCCCCACCCCGATGGACCGGCACACCCACTCTCCCCACCCCTACGGACCAGCACGCCCACTCTCCCCACCCCGACAGACCTGCACAGCCATTGTCCCCACCCCAATGGACCTGCTGGGCTACTCTCCCCACTCTGATGAACCTGCAGGACCACTCTCCCTGCCCCGACGGACCAGCATGGCCACTCTCCTCACTCCGGACCAGCATGGCCACTCTCCCCACCCCTACGGAGTGGCACGGCCACTCTCCCCACACCTATGGACCGGCATGTCCACTCTCCCCACCCCTAGGGACTGGCGATCATAATTCATAGTGTGCTAGCTATATCAGAAAAATGCTTGTGCATTTGAGGGCTTAAAATCTGACCCACGGCATGCAGGTAGCATTGGGTGTGTTTGTGCTACAGTGTATTATTAATTTAGTAATGCACCGTGGCAAAAAAATTCCCGATGCTGCTTGCATGTCATAGGTCAGATTCTGAGCACATTTTTCTTACAGCCAGCCAGCTACAAATGATCGCGTTTTAAAAGTTCAACAATAAATTAGTGCAGACATCTGCTGTAATGATAGATCTATACGGACATACTATTTGTCTAACATTAACTGGTGATAGGCGTGGGCTGAGCTCAGCTGGAATACATACAAACTCAAATTCGGGGCGCAGTTAGGATTTACAGCAGCAGGTTTTATTTTTAGAAGGTCTCGGACTCCAGCAGCAAAATGGTTGACAAATCCAATGATGAATCCAAACACTCACAAACAGGCACACAGTACAGAAAGTAGCAGCACAAGAAGAATGTACACTACTGTGCTATAACTTTTATAGCCTTCAGATCACAGCCTCCCAGAGAACAAATGTGACTTCCATTTTGGCGCCGTTTTGCCGTGGGCCAATTAGAATTCTGGGTTTCCATCTGCATTACCGTGTATGCAGTAAACCAGTGTCCCTGCCTCTGCCCTCTCTTGAGGGAGAAAAGCTCTTCCTACTGCTGTAGCCAGTTCTGCCCCTATGAACTGCAGAACTTGCACAGGGGTCAGCACCGACTTTTTGGTATTGAGAAGGAACTCCAGGGACAGCAGCATATCCTGGGCTACCTATAGGTGGTCTAACACCTGTTGGTGGGATTTCCCTACAATTAGCCAGTCGTCCAGATAAGGAAAGACCGCAACACCCAGTCTTCTGAGGTGTGCCACTACCACTGCTATGCACTTGGTAAAAACCCTTGGTGCAGAGGTGAGGCTGAAAGGCAGTGTTGAGAACTGGTAGTGTCCTGAGGGGAATCTGAATCTGAGATACTTTCTGTGTGACTCCCTTATGGGAATATGGAAATATGCGTCCTTTAAATCTAAGGAGGCTAGCCAGTCTCCTTTTTGTAGAGTTGCCATTGTGACCATTTTGAACCTAGGTTTTACCAGGTACTTGTTTAATAGTCTGAGGTCTAGTATAGGCCACCACTCTTCAGTCTTTTTTGTTGTTAGGAAATATCTGGAATATAACTCTTGTCCTCTTTGGTTATGGGGGACAGACTTGACTGCTTTTGCCAGTAATAAGGCCTGTACCTCCTGCTCCAGCAATATTCTTTCTGAGAAAGGAGCTGGTGCACATTGCATTAACCTTGGAGGAGAAAGGGACTTGAAACAAAGGGAGATACTCTGACTCACTATTTCCAAGACCCATTTGTCTGTTGTTATCTTTGACCATTCCTGGAAACAGTGGGTGAGTCTGCCCCCTACAGGATGTGGACAGGCAGTCTGAAGGGAAAAGTCAGGTGTTCTGTTTTGCTTGCTGCTGAGGCTGGGTAGACTGGGATCCTCTAGGAGAGCCCCTTCTACCTCTGGCCCTATAAAAATAAAGTCTACTGTGGTTGGTACTGCTGCTGAGTGACAGCCTGTACCTGGAAGAAAGGTCTTCTAAAGGAAGACCTACCCCTGCCTCCCCTAAAATAAGAAGAAGTCGAAGGAGAGGGCCTGTCTCTAGTCAAGTTACTTCTAAAAGTAGCTTTGTATTCATCTACTTTTCTCATGTAAGCTTCAGTCTGGGCACCAAAAACAGAGTGTCCCTCAACTAGAAAATCCATTGCCTTAGCTAATGTGTCCTGGGTGAGGTTGGTAGCCCTCAGCCAGGCAAATCTCCTCAGTGCTATTGTACCAGCCATCCATCTTGCAGCAGTATCATTGGTGTCAGCTGCCATTTGAAACTGGTATTTGGAAGCCTCCACACCCACTTTTGCTGCATCTAATAGCTCTGACACAGATAAAGAGGAGTTAGCCTCAGCATTGTCGACAACTGACTGCCAAACAGCTTTCTGGTAGAGGGCTGCAACGCCTGAGATATAAAGCCCTGCAGCATTTGCATGATTTTCAAAGCCTGCGCCAGGTCAGCAGGCACTGGTGTAGGAGCAGGCACTTGAGGAGCCCCTTGTGGCATTCCAGCTGGGGTCTCAGTGTGCTTAGTCTTTTATAGTTTCTTGGCAGGCACCGGGGAGTCAGCCAGTTCAATGCCTCTCTTGCCAGGGCCCCCATCCGTAGCTGGGGTGGTTTTTGTGGCCCTGGCAAGTTCAGTCAAAGATTTAGAGAGGGTGTACTAGTCAGAGTCATGGACCCCTCTTCAAACTTTCTTTGTAGTCTTTCCTGACGTTTTTCAGGCGTCTTAGGAAGGAAAGACTTGCAATTTTTAAAATCAACAGAGAAGTGTTGTTGTTCAAGACAGACTAAGCATAAATCAGGCTTGTCTGTCTTGGCAACACTTCTAAACATTTTAATTAACTTTTAAACAATTCTTAAAATAGAAAGTTCTCAGTTTTAAATAAAAAAACAATTTTAAACTGAGGAAAAAACAGTAAACAATAGACAAAAGGCAGTGATGAAAAATAAGACAAAAATACATAAGTTTTTTGTTCTTAAACACTAATCAGACAATCCTGATTAAGAGAGCTCTCCATGGCATCTGATCTTTGCAGCAGAGAGAAGAAATCGAGGTAGAATGTAGGCAGTTGGTACAAGACAGTTTGAAAATAGATGCATGAGCTAAACATTCCATGATTAGCATAGCATTTTATTCTCTCTGGGGCAGTCCTGTCTTAAAGGAGAACTGCAAGAGTAATAATATTAGTGGCTTCCTGGGGCTAGAAACCAGGAATATTAGACCCTAGAGGACAGACGCTGCTGTCATGCATAAGAAGCAAGGAAAAGGACAAGGGGGTCTGTTTAGTCGCAACATTATGTACCACACCACTCACAGTAAATTTGCATAAGGCAGGTTGAAGAAGCCAACCAGGTTTAGAATACAGGGCACAGTGGTGTATGCATTTGTTAGAGGCCAAGGCAAACCTGCATATATTATCATAGGCCACGTCCTGTTTTTGTAGGGCAGTTTTGGAAGCTGAGAAGCAGACAGGCATCCTGTAGGTAAATTTGGGGAGCAGAATGCTGCAGGCGATGGCTATACGGGCTTGGGGGGTGAAGTTGTCTTTGACCTTGAAGGAGAATCCCAACCTGGTGTTCACTGCCTTACATGTAAAGTTGTGTGTTGAGAAGTCCAGCAATGTGTCGAGTGTAATTCCTCAGTAGTTATGGTAGAACAGAATCCATTCTTACAGGTGACTGTCAAGGGGGTTGGCACATTTTTACTCTCGGGTGGAGCCAAAAAGCATGGCTTGGGTCTTTGCAATGTCATAAGGAGCCTGTTTGAGTGGAGCCATCCCTGTACTGATTGAAGATCACATGAGAGTTGACAATTTAGATCAGAGATTTTGCAAGAGCACATGCAAAGGACTAGGTCATCAGCACATGAAATATTAATAATTACATTGCCTACAGTCACCCTGATCTCGGAAGCCAAGCAGGGTCAGGCCTGGTTAGTACTTGGATGGGAGACTGCCTGGGAATACCAGGTGCTGTAGCTATGTGGGAATGCCTGGGGCTGGATTTAAGGAACCAATCTCACCATACTAAGGTCCATGCACTACAACTCAAGGGAGAAAAAAATTACACCAGGAAAAGGTGTGCATGGTTTAGCCAATGAGCAATAACAGTATGGAATTCACTCCCACATGAGGTGGTGGGAAGTCACAGTATGAGTGAGTTCAAATTAAAATTGGACGAATACTGTAATAGAAACAATATTCAGGAATATCATCTTTAGGAACAAGTGAGCAGTTACGGGCTTCAGCCTTACTGTGCTCATAGTGTACCTCTGATACAATATTCTATTGAAGTGAGAATTATAATTGCAGATTTACTCTTCCTAAAACAAGGAGTTTTATTACTTTATAGATACTGTTTTGTTACATAACTGGGTAACTGTTTCTTAAAGGGACACTGTCAACCTCCTTAGGTGTCAGTGTTCCTAGTTTAAAAGACACATTTTATGATTGCCAACATTCTGTAAAGATTGCTGATGTAGCTGTTAGTTTGATTCTGACTTTTTTTTTTCTAAAAAAGTGAAAAACAGACAGCCCACCACACTGGTGCTACAACACAAACACAGGTTTGTTTACATTTCTTGATCAGCTCCAGCTGTATCTTTCCTGGACTTGGGAACGCCCACAACACAGTCTAGCCCCTCATGATGCAGTGGGAGTTTAGGAGGCTACTGCCTCATGAGTGACTGCACTGTCTGTGTGTGTTTTTAATGCTCAGGAAGTATGCAGTAAAGAACAGATCCAGGATTGTAAACAAAACAAGGTTGTTTATAAATATACATTAGCATGCATTTCAGTTCTACTAAACAAGAAGAAAGATATAACAAACAGCAACATCAATGAATTTTAGAGAAGGTAAGCAATCATAAAATGTAGGTTTTTAACTAGAAAAAATATGATGAAAAACAGGTTGACAGTGTCCCTTTAAACCAGTGATTTTTATTACTTTATAGGTACTATTTTATGACTTAATTGGGTAACTCTCAAAGATGTGCAAGACACTGGTGATATTTTGTCAAAACCTTTTTTTAGTTACTAACAGAATATACAGAAAGAAAGCTTTGTCTGTTACAGCTGGGGTGGGGGAGAGACTGGAGCTGAAGTCATAACCCCCCCCTCTCGCTTGTGACATTGCAGTCAGTCTGTTGCTGTGGAAAGGACTGTCACAAGGAAAGCATTATGACTTAAGCTTCTAAATAAGCCTCTGCTGTACTACTCTTGAGGGCAGCTCAAACCAGCATGCTGATTTGCAGTAGTTAAGCACAGAGAGGGATTCTTGGGGTGTGAAATTAAAGTTATTTTAAAATGTAGTGCAGCAGAGTTCTGCTGATGCCAGTTGTAATTTATTTTTCACTAGAAGCCAGATCAAGACACAGCCCAGGGTTTGCATTACTGTCCATTAATGAGACCCAAGGCATAGCAGAGTGTTTTATGCCCCTAAGGTAGAATGACAAAGGGAACCCAAGTCTTGGAGTACTCAATGCTATTCTTCTTTTATTTTAAATTCTTTCTTTATGCCCCCTTCTCACCACCTTGCTTCATTTCTTTGGGAGACTCCTTTGTGACCTTGTATGTCCTTGCTCATCGTGCCAGGTGCTGGTGCAGTCCATCCCCCCATGGAGCCTTGGTTGTGCCCCCCCAGGCGGGTACAGGACGGGACCCCTTACCGTCCCAATGTGTCTGTCTTTCGTCAGGGAGATGCTGTCATCAGGCGCTGGCAGGGGCACCGGGATTGGGACCTGGAGCTCCATCTACAGGGAGCACTGTAGGATTTTTCCATTTTTTTCTGACCTTTCCTACAGAACGTTGGCATGCTAGGGGAGCCATGGGGTGGTGCACGACAAGACATGCAAGCACTCTGGCCCCCGGCCAACATTCCCCCTCCCTTTTTTCTGCTGTCCTGCTGCACCTCCACCCGTGGTCACCCAGGTGGTGGTAGAGCAGCGAGACATGCATCCCACTCCACCCTGGAGGAGGAGAGCAGCCTCTGGGCACTCAGTCCTCCTCCCCCGGCTGACCCTCCAGCAGCCCGAGTCCATTCCAGAAGCCGGGTCACTGGCGCTGCAAGCGGTAGCCCTACCGCTGTGACAGCAGGTGGCCTTAATGCTATTCTTGAACAAAAAATGTTTATAGGAAAAACTCTGTTCTATTGTAACATGAGGTTTTTGAGTAGCTAACCTCTAACATTTACAGAATGCTGTCAACCAATCAGAATGCTTCCTAATTGAGTTTTTTGATTGGGTGACAAGGGTGGTAGATCAGGAAGGGGCAGTGGACAGGCCTATCTGGACTTTGCAAAGGTCTTCGACACTGTCCCTCACAGAAGGTTGGTAACTAAGCTGGCAAGTTTGGAGGTGGGTCAGAAAATAACAAAGTGGGTGAACTGGTTGATGGGCAGAAGCCAAAGGGTGGTGGTTAATGTGGTATATTCCAGGGAGGAAGGGGTGATGAGCGGGGTCCCCCAGGGGTCGGTGGCTGGGCCCATCCAGTTTAACATCTATATCAATGACATACAGGAGGGGCTACAAGGGAAGGTCTGCCTATTTGCAGATGATACAAAGATCTGCAATAGGATGGACACCCCCGAGGGGGTGGAGGCAATGAGGGATGATCGAAGATTGCAGGAGGGGTGGTCAGAAACCTGGCAGCTGAAATTCAGTGCCAAAAATTGCACAGTAATGCACATGGGGAGGAATAACCCGAAGGTGAAGTACACACGGGGGTGGGGCATGTAATTAAGGCAACTGAGCAAAATAGGGATCTGGGGATTATAATTTCGAATGACCTTAAGGTGGGGAACCAATGTAGCAAGGCAGTGAGCAAAGCAAACAAAATGCTGGCATGCATAGGGAGAGGTATACCAAGCAGAAGGAGAGAGTTGCTGATACCACTTTACAAATCCATGGTGAGACCTCACCTGGAGTAAGAGGTCCAGTTTTGGAGACCTCACCTATGTAAGGACATAGATGGGATTGAAAGGATTCAAAGAAGGGCCACTAAGATGGTGATTGCGATGAATGGGAAACCCTACAAGGAGAGGTTGACGGAGCTGGATCTGTACCCGCTGGAGATCAGGAGGGGGGGGGACATAAGAAAAAATTACTCACCTTAGTAATGTTGTTTTTTCTAATGGAGTATTGCTGTATTCTGACATATGCAGTCAGGTCCTGCCTTTCAACTGCCCCAGAGGACAAAGAGTTAAACTTTCCATGGCCAGCATGGAATGTTCAGCGAGAGCTCAGTTGAAGCCCCTGTCTGCTGTTGTTTGAACTCCAACCATCAGATCTTTACGAGCAATACTCACTAGAAGTTCTGTGTGGAAACTATAAAACTCAAACTAGCCAACTGGCAACTATACTTATATAAAAGGGTTTTTTGGTTTCAAAACAAAGACTCAAGTCAGGAAACCCAAAAAACAAAACACATCCCCAAAACACAACACTCACCCAAAATAAAGGAGGGTGAAAAAGGGACACCCCTAGCCTAGGGTGCCAACACTGCTCCTGCCTACCCACATCCCAAAAACTAGGTTCTGAGAGGGGAGGCGGGGGGTAGGTCAGAATACAGCAAGACTCCATTAGAAGAAACAACATTACTAAGGTGAGTAATTTTTTCTTCAAACAACATGAAGTCTTGCTGTATTCTGACATATGCAGACTACCAAGCAGCACCTCCATGGAGGAGGGTCAGAACCTACTTTGGAAACAGGCTCCGAAGTACTGCTATGCCAAACTGAGCATCACTCCTAGCCTGGATATCCAGAAAGTAATGCTTGGTGAATGTATGGACTGTTTTCCAGGTGGCTGTTTGACAGATTTCTAAGATAGGAATATCCCTGGCAGCAGCCCAGGAAGCAGCTGTACCTCTAGTAGAGTGAGCCCTCAGGCCTGAGGGTGGAGTTCTACCCAGTTTTTCATAGCAGAATTGTATACAAGAAACAATCCACGTGGCAATAGATCTCTTAGTGACAGGTTTGCCCTTACCAACCTCTCCATACGTGAGGAACAACTGGAGGGACTCAAACCTGTGACACTTGGTGCACTCTATGTAGTAGCTAAGGTGCCCTTTTAACATCTAAGCTGTGCAGCCTCCTCTCTCCAGAGGAATGGTCAGTGAAGAAAACAGGGAGAGACATAGACTGGTTGAGGTGGAAATCTGAAACCACTTTAGGCAAAAATGTCCTGTTAGTTCTTAGGACCACTTTATCTCCATGGAAAGAGATGAAATCAGGTTCCACTGACAGGGCTTGCAATTCACTGATATGCCTGGCAGAGGTGATGGCCACCAAAAACACAGTTTTCTAAGTCAAGTACTTAAGCTCTGCAGAGGACAAAGGCTCAAAGGGGGGTTGCATAAGCTGAGCAATGCAAAACATTAAGGTCCCAAGCAGGAGCAGGGTCCCTAAAGGGGGGATTTTTGTGCAGCAATCCCTTGAAGAACTTACAAAACACAGGATGGGCTGACAGAGGAAAAAGCTTGCCTACTGACAGGAAAGCAGAAACAGCTGCCAAATGCACTTTAAGTGTAGCTGGCCTAAGGCCTAGGCAATTGAGATGGACCATATAGTCCAGAACCGTAGACAACCCAGCAGAATCTGGAGAAATATTCTTCTTAGAACACCAAATAGTGAACCTTTTCCATTTGGAATTGTAAGTCTTTCTGGTGGAAGGCTTTCAAGAAGCCTTAAGGATATCCAGAACCCCTTGGGAAAGATGCAGGTCAGCAAACTCTAACTCTTCAAGAGCCATGCCTTGAGATTGAAAGACTTGAGGTTCAGGTACCAAATCCTCTCCTGAGAGGATGTCAACAGGTTGTAATTCCTGGGAAGAGACAGGGGAAGGTGGACTGCTAAGGACAGCAACAGGGGGTACCAGGGCTGTCTGGCCCAGTCTGGAGCAATCATAATCACTTTGCATGGTTGTAACCTTATCTTGACTAACACTTTGAACAGGAGGGGAGGGGGAGCGTACAGAAATTTCCCTTCCCAATTCAGGATCAGAGCATCCAGGGGGACTGAGCCCAAGTCTGGGGGTCTGCAACAAAAGAGAGGAAGTTGGTAATTGTCTGGGGCTGCAAAAAAATCTATCTGTGGAGTGCCCCATCTCAAGAAAATCACTTTCAAAACTAGGGGATCTAGGGTCCATTCGTGATGGCCCTGGGATATTCTGCTCAGAGCATCTGCTAGGACATTGTCCTTCCCTGGGAGGTGAACTGCTATCAGAGAGGTTTGCAGAGAATAGGCAAGGGACCACAACTTCATTGCTTCTGTGCACAAGGCCGTAGACCAAGTGCCTCCCCGCGTGTTGATGTACCACATGGTGGTGGTGTTGTCTGTTCTGACCTGGACCACCTTGTTCTGTACAGATTTGGAAAAGGCTTGCAGTGCCAGAAACACTGCTCTGAATTCCAAGAGATTGACGTGAAGCAGAGATTCCTGAGCTGACCACAGCCCTTGGGTGGTAAGATCCCCCAGATGGGCTCCCCAGCCCAGCAGGGAAGCATCTGTGGTGAGTATCACTGAATGAGACTGAGTGACAAAAGGACTCCTTGTCTCAAATTGTCCTGATCCTGCCACCATTGCAAGGCCTGGATCAGGGTTCGAGTCATTGGGACTAGTTTGGTAAGGGAATGCTTTCTTTAGGACCAGAAGGCTTTTAAGTGGAACTGAACGTCCCTCATCTGGAATCTTGCTCCCTGGCCACTGCTGTGGAAGCTGCCATGTGGCCCAGAAGCTGAAGGAAATGCCTTGCTGGTCGAGACACCTGTAGGGTGAATGAAGAGGCCAGTTCCATAAGGGTCCTTGTCCTGTCCAGGGGAAGGACGGCTCTTGCCCTTAGTGTATCCAGCTCCGCCCCTATGAAGGTGAGGAGCTGTACTGGCTTGAGAACTGACTTTGGAAGGTTGAGAAGGAATCCTAAGGACGTGAGCACTTGTTGAGTTATTTGCAAATGTGACTTGACTTGGTCTGGAGACTGACCTACTATGAGCCAGTCGTCCAAGTATGGGAAGATGGAGATCTTTTTTCACCTTAGGAAAGCAACCACTACTGCCAGGCACTTTGTGAAAACCCTTGGGGATGATGTTAGGCCAAAGGGCATTGCTCTGAATTGATAGTGACCTGAGGGCAACTCGAACCTGAGATACTTCCTGTGGGAGCACCTGATGGGAATGTGAAAATAGGCATCTTTGAGGTCCAGGGAGGCTAGCCAGTCCCCTGGTCTTAGAGAGGAAAGGATTATTCCCAGAGTCACCATTTTGAACTCTGGTTTTAAAAGGTGTTTGTTCAGATGTCTTAGGTCCAAGATGGGCCGCCATTCTCCTGTCTTTATGGGGGTTAGGAAGTACCTGGAGTATAATCCTTTGCCCTTGTGTAGGGTGGGAACCCTCTCTATAGCTCTGAGAGCTAGGAGGGAAGAAACCTCTGCCTCTAAGGCAAGGGTCTCTGATGGATTTGCAGGTGGAAAGGATCTGGTTCTCATCTTGGGAAATGTTTTGAAGCTGAGAACCAGTCCCTGGCTTACTACTTCCAGGACCCACTTGTCTGATGTCAGAGACTTCCAGTCCTGGACAAAGTAAGCCAGCCTGCCCCCTACTGGTATTGGAGAATCGGCCGGGCAGACCCATCACGGTGTCTGCTTGGCAGGGGCTTTAGGCTGAGGGGTGGATGCAGGCCTGCTCATCCCCTGTCTGCCTCTCCCTCTAAAGAACCCCCTCTGAGAATAAGAAGAGGAGGCCTGAACTTGGTAAAAAGGCCTTTGGAAAGGCCTGCCCCTGCCCCTGGACTGCTGCCTTTGAGGAGTGGCTTGCCTTTCTTTGGCCTGAGCACTCCTGTAAGTGGTCCTGTACTCGTCCATCTTTTTCATGTAGTTCTCTGTCTGCTCCCCAAACAGAGAATTAGCAATAACAGGGAAATCCATGGCCTTAGCCTGGGTATCCTGTGATAGACTAGTACATCTGAGCCAAGCCATCCTCCGAAGAGCCACAGAAGTAGCCATGACTCTTGATGAAACATCATTGGAGTCCACAGCAGCATGAAATTGCACTTTGGATGCCTCAGTCCCATCTGAAGCCACCTGCTCCAGCTCCTTGGCAAGCTGGTCAGGGGCCTGTTTAGTCAGAGCCAGCACAGTGTCCCACCTGGACTTCTGGTATCTAGCTGTATAGGCCATATAGTTAGCCTGCCTGAGTCCCAAAGATGCTGCCATGTACTGTTTCTTTGCCATGGCATCAATCCTCCTGGAGTCCTTATCTGGGTTGTGTGATGCAAAGGGTATATTTGCCTTATCACAGGCAGCAGCCTGCACTACCCCAACATGGCTGCATTGCTGGGAAAGGAACTCCGTGTCTGAGCCTGAAAGAGTATACCTCTTGTCCATTCATCTGTCCACAGGCGGTATGGAATTAGGAGTCTTAAGAATGTTATGTGTCTGTTTCCCAAAGGATTTGTGGAGGGGAATAGACAGTCTCCTGGACTCTGGGATGTCCATCATTTCAACAAAATCAGGCTCCTCCTGATCCTCTACTGCTTCTTCCATAGGAAGCTGGAGGGTTTCAGCCACTTTTTTGTAAAACATAAAGTGAGAAGGGGAATCAGAAAGCCTAGGAGGAAAAACACCTGAAGGTCTGTCTGGGGAGATGTCCAGGTCAATAGGCACATCCAGACTTTCATAATCACCATCATCATCCTCATACTCTCCCTCCTCCTCATCCGGTTCGTAAAATTCTTCCAAAGTGTAATCCGGAACTGGGGGAACCGACTGAACCGAACCCCTGCCAGATGGTGCCGGTTCGTCTGGAACCGAAGTAAGCGACTGCACTATTCTTATCGCCTTGGCTATCTCATCGGTGGCCGGAGTATGAATTTCTGGGTCCAAACCGGACGATTTATATTTTCTTTTTCTTTTTACCGGAACTGACTCCTCAGAATCGGCTCTCCTTTTGCCCGAAGTATCGCCCTGGTCAGAGGGCACTCCTTCTGGTTAGTCGGAACCGAACCGGGCTGGTCAGCCGGGTCAGCGGACTTCTCGACCTCCCTTTCCCTCAGTCTACCTAATCTCTTTTCCAGGGTAGCTTTGGGAACATTCTTACAAATTTGGCAGCCTGAATCGAGGTGGTCAAACCCCAGACGATAAATACAGGTGGTGTGGGGATCAGCCTTAGCAAAGACTTCCCCACACACCCTGCAGAGTTGAAACCCAGTGGGCCCAGTTTTTTCCTTGGGTTTCTCAGACATGGCCAATCCTAACCAAAACTTACCCTTTTTTCAGCAATCCGCCAGGCAAGACTCTCCTATCGGTTCCTGACCGTATCATGGGTCTTGGAAAAAAATGTAATAAAATCCTTTTTTTTTTTAACCAATACAGACTGGTTACCACACTATAAGTAAATACACAAACTGTTTTACCTGAAACTGATCGGTTCAGCTGAACTGATTCACAATTTACAAGTTCCACACAGAAACTATAAAGAAAACCTATCTAGTACTCACGGTACCACAGACAGAGACTTAAACCGACAGATTGGTGGCAGCAATTCGGTAGAAACCGAGCAAAAAAACGACACTTTAACCAACTTTTTTGAACTGAGTAAAGGAGAAATCTCCGGAGCAACTGTTCAGTGAGGCGAAGTAAAGAATCTGATGGTTGGAGTTTAAACTACAGCAGACAGGGGCTTCAACTGAGCTTGCAGTGAAAATTCCATGCTAGCCATGGAAAGTTTAACTCTTTGTTCTCCGGGGCAGTTGAAAGGCAGGACCTGACTGCATATGTCAGAATACAGCAAGACTTCATGTTGTTTGAATAGAAATGTGTAAATACTTGAAGGGGATCAATAAGGCAGGGAGCATACTCACAAGGAAAGAAGGACTAAAACTAGGAGCCATGGGCTAAGGTTAGAGGGAGGAAGGTTTAGGGGCAATCTGAGGAGGGCAGTTCTTCACAGAGAGGGTGGTGGAGCCCTGGAACAGCTTACCAGAGGTGGTGGGGGTCAAAATGGTGATGGGATTCAAGCGGTCATGGGACAGGTACAAGGGGTTGACCAGGAGGGGGGTCTCTGGGGAGGGAAGACAAAGTAGGAAGGGGGAGGAAAGGGGGTAGACTCGATGGGCCAAAAGGGTCATTTTCTGCCATCATGATTCTATGATTTTTTTGTCATTGTTTTGTAACTAAGCAATAAGGTACTTCCAGGTGGTTATGCTAATGTTCTGTTAATCTCTCCCTGGAGGTGTGATGTGGTATGAACCACCGCAGAGTGCCACATACCCCAGGGTATTTTTAACCAAACGGCAACATAACCACCTGGAAGTACCTTCTTGCTGTTATAATTAAAAAAAAAAAAGCTATGCACAAATTTTTACATTTTTAATTTTTATTCAAAAAGAGTTTCATTAAAGGGGTAGTCAAGCAAGTGGTCTGAGATCTGAGAGTTACAAAAACAAAATATTCAGCTTACTAAGTTACCCCATCCTACTCGCACCCCCTCACTATCATGAACCCCTTCCCCCCAGTGAGCACCACAGCTAAATGATGCTGCAGAAGCTCTGACTGGCATATCTAGCATTGGTTCTAACTGCCTATGCTCTGGAAAGTGAAGAATTCGTCACAGCTGCATCTTATTTACATCATGCCATCTATGAGCAGCAAGCATAATGAGAAATGTTCCAAGGCACAATAAGTGCAAGAAATGTGAGACTAGACTCCAAGCCACAGTGGCTGGCTCCTACTGCCTAGCCTATGATAAAACATGCTCTTCGTAGACTAATGAAACACTAAACTCACCTGCCGCAACAAAAGTCAGCTGAGCATAGAAATTTCTGATACAAAAGTCAAGTCCTTCTCATCCAAGTAAACCCGCCCACTTCATCTTTTGCCAGCACACCTCTATGAACCCAGACTAGCACTGAGGTTGATATCACCCTAAGGTGAGGCAGAGGAGCTGCAACCCATGATTGCCAAGCTTATAAAGGTTATGGATGTCCTTACGGAGGCAATTATGGCACCATGGCTAAAAATGGGAAAGAGCTCCTCGGACTCCTCTGGCACCCCAGGTCCTCAGAACACTTTGAGACGCCAACCCAGTGAAGATTAGTCACCCAAGGATTGATTCCCAGCTCATTCACACAACAGACCCTGCTCTCTCAGCAGCATAAGGGGGCATATTCCTCTTGCATAAAGATCACAAGGGAGACCTCCAGGCAGTTTTTTTAAACTTTATTTTTGCATTTTATGAATATACAACAGCAAAATACTGTCTACAAGAGATACTCTGACAACATAGTATAATTGGCATGGTAACGTACATTTCTTAGAGGTACCACATGAGGGATGAAATCTAAGTGTTTTTTTGTTTAGAATTTCTAGAAACTAATATGACACAAAACCAACACTGTCTGCAGCCAATGTACTAAGTAAAAAAGTCATTCAAATACAAACACTAGCCTATTCAGCTATTCTTAACCTGTGAACATAATCTGGACCAATTTTTAACCTTTTGTAGAACCCTGAAGTCTGAATCAATTAAACAGCCACTAGTATGAACTATATACACAGTGAGTGAGGGAATGTCCTTGCTAACAGTTGTGGGTGTAAGGATCTGCACTAAACCTCAGAGAGCAGACCTCGGGATCATTAGTAAAAGGAGTAGTACAGTCAGACTTTGCAAAAACATTTGTGCAGAGTGTTTTGATTCATGTGTGTAGTCCTGGTGTGTTCTTCCCTTTGTTTGCTATTGAGTTTTTTTTTCTAACCTAGCCTGCTAGTTATATGCTAGTTTTATGGCCCCTGGGGATCTCCATCTTAGCATGGTTTATTACTCTTCTTTTTCCTACAATGCCTCCTGTCCCATGTGACAGTGATGTGTGCAGGACCACTGATTCAGCAGGTACTAGAAATAGGAGCCTGATGTTCTAGCCTCCAGTGAATAGTTCTAATTCAATATTTTAGAGATAGGAGCCTGATGTTTTAGCATTCACTAAATAGCTCCAACTCAATATTTTTGTTTTCTACGTGTGTGTCAGGTCTAGCCAGCAGAAATAAATGTTTTGCTTTTAAAACATTTCATCAAACTAGACACAGCTATAAGAAGCACACAAATCACCCCAAACCATCAATGCTATAATTAGTAAAGACTGTAGCTGTTTTCTTGCAGAATAACCAACTCAATTAGCCCTCAAGTATTTGTTAAACTGTAAATGTTGCCATTAATGCTCACTGGATAGGGAGCGTTGCTTAATATCCCAGCTCTACTGTTGTAAAATTGATCCTAAACTAGTGCTTTCTGAATCCATGGTCCCGGATACATCACTGTCATATGGAACATGAGGCATTGTCAGAACAAGAAGAGCAATAAATCATGCTAAGATGGAGATCCCCAGTGGCCATAAAACTACCTTAAAACTAGCAGACAAATTCAGAAAAAACTCCTAATAGCAGACAAAGGGAAATACACACTAGGACTACACACATACAAATCACAACACTTTACACAACATATGTTTTTGCAAATTCTGACTGAAATACTCCTTTAATATAGTTAAAAGGTGGTCATATCGATGTGTTACACTGTCATTTATTTTTGCTCCTTCCTGCACCCCCTGACCTGCCACCACTTCTGCCTGCTCATCGTCCCATTCTGCCCACCAGTCTCACTCTTTGCTACCACTTTCTGTCACCTGCCTCCCCAGCCTATCCCTGCATCCTCAGAGGGTCCGACTCATCCCTGTCAGGGTGCCCCCTCCCCTGGGAGTGTACCACTCCTGGGATGTCCTCTGAGATGTGCATGGCTGGGGGGGGCAGAAACAGTGTGCTGGGGGACTAGGAATCCATCATCTGGCAAGCTGAGATGGGCACTGTTTCCATTTCTTGGGTCCCTCCCCACACCCCAGTGGTGTGTACTGCGGTAACATCCTGGAGGTGGAGCCAGCTGATAAATGGTCACCCACGCTAGCAAGGGTCTGCACACCACCAAGTATCACTTTCTGAGCAGTGCTTCATTGCACCCTTTCTTAGGAGGACAGCATCTGTGCAGACACTCTGTCACCCTCCCTGCCAGCCTCCGCTCCTGACATCCTGGGCTGGGGTCCTCAAACCTGGGTCACCAACATACCAAGTGGGTACCCCGCTGCTCAGCGTCATGGAGCCGGCATCAGTATTTTCTTTTATTTTTTAAACTCAGCTTTATTATAAGACCAAAGCATTCAAATGCATTTACTCATATCCTTATATATAGTTAAGTATATCAGTCTACTATTCTGAAGACGATCTTTACAGACAATCCCTTTTGGTAATGACTGCAGCATATGCAATTCCTATCTGTTCATAACCATTCACTGTATACTTTGCCAAAACATAACAGAGATGGTTCACTTTGAGTAGTATGAAAATCAGTTTTGGAAGTCTTCCAATGCATCAGTATTTTCATTTGTAAAAAAATGTGTGGATAATGCAACCTGCACACCGAACCACGTGAGCTTCCTCTGGCTCCAAGTAAAGGTTGAGAATGTCATTTTCTGAGTCATATGGTCATACCTAATTGCAACTACACTACAGAATCCACTAAATCTGCATCTATGACTCACACAGACTGTCTCAGGTCTGAGAAAAGCCTAATAAGGCCAGCCTAGTGGTGTGGAGGGCTGAGGCATCATTGCCTTACCTCCTGCCATGCCAGTGACCCATGTTCACCATTAGTCACAGTGGGGCAGCCAGGAGGGGCGACCGCCCCCCAGCCCCCCCTCTGGCTCTGCCACTGTGTTCACGGTGCGAGCGGGTAGCTGAGGGTCAGCTGGGGAGGGAGAGTATCGAGCAACCAGAGGACAGCTCTCTTCTCCCGGGGAGGATGTGTTGGCAGTCCCACTGAATGACTGCCCCCAGGTGGAGGCCTGAAGGCAGAACGGGTCGGAGACACCAATGGAAGGGAGGGTGTTGTGGTACTCTGCAACTTGCATGCATCTCCATACATGCGTGTTGACATGTCGTGCCCCAGCAACGGGGGGGGGCAGAAAAAATGGTTGACCGGCAGGATAACACCAGTCCTCTGCAGGCTCCTCACCTGCCCAGCTGGGCACTTTGGTGCCATCCAGGTAAGTCCTGGTGGACGCTGGGGTGACTGGTGGAAAGGGGCCAGTCGACCCAGAAGAAGAAAAAATGGATTAAAAAAAAAAAGAAAGAAAAACCTAATAAAAGTTATAAAGCTAAAAAAGGTAATTATATGTGGCAAGACAGGAGTTTAAATGCCAATACTGTTAATCTTAACTTCTACCTATATAGGATAAGGCCATAAAACATGCAGTCTAAATCCACACATTATTAAGTAACTCAGTTTTATAAGCACTCAGCAGACTAGAATAAAGGGTGAGTAAAGAAGAAGAAGAATCAGCATTTATATTGTGCTTTTCATACACAGTGTATCCCAAAGTGCTTTACAAGCAATGCTAGACTAGTAGTGAAGTGACTGAATGTGTAGTGGCAGCCATGTCGCACATCAACACCCACACACAACCTGGAGAACACAGTGAGGAAGTGGTCAGCCGTGGGTACTGTGGAGTGCTAATCTCCAGGGCTAATCTTTGGAAGAGGGACCACTGCTGAATATGTAGGACCTTCTGGGAGCTCCATGCTCAGCTGGCAGCAACAAAGTAGGAAATACTCCTGCTGCAACTCCAACTATGTTGATACCCTACTTCTGTACTCTGGCTACCCCAGAGGCCCACTGGCTTGGGGAGAATGGAGAGTGATGGGGAGGGGGAGGAGATCAGGTGGCAGGGGCAGTCACATAGCAGTCAGCCATAACCATGAGATACCAATGGCAAATCACTTTCCACCTCTGAGAGATGAAGAGGTGACTGATGCTAATAAGGGGAACCTCGTTAGTTGGTGATATGGGGAAATTAGACTTGGTGACACCTGGGGGCAAGTTCAGGCAGATGTCAGTAAGGAGGATTCTGGTGATGGGGGCTCTGGTTAGAGGCATGGAGAGGGTGGCAGGCAGTGCAGGAATGGGGACAGGGTGGTTAGATGCCTGTGTGGAGCATCAGGCCATCCAGGATTAGAAGATAATAGAGGAGGAGGGGAAGGAACTGGGAGTGCTGGTACACCTTGATGCCAATGATCTGATGGATTGTCCCATGAAGACAGTGAGGGAGGACTTCCAGAGGCTGGGGGATGGACCGAAGAAGCACTTGACTTTCTTGGTCTTTTCTGAGATCTTCCCTATTTGGAGTCGGGAGAAGAGGAAGGTTAGAGTGAGGAAGGAGGAGATCGAGGAGTTTAATGGGTGGTTAAAAGAGTGGTGTCAGAAACTGGGGTACCACTTTGTAGGAGACTGGGGGGCTTCTGGAACAGGAGTCTCTTTAGAGGTGACAGCCTTCTCCTAACAAGAGAGGGGACTAGTGCAATAGGGCAGAAGTTTGACATCTACATTGGCGGGCAGTTAAACGGCAGGGGGAGGCATGGCCTAGGGATTCCAAAGTTGGGGTACGTGAAGTGGGGGCTCTAGCCAGGACTCTCCTGGGGATGAGGGTTAGTGGTACAAGAAGTAGTAGCAGAGTGGAACAAGTTCCAGGGACCGTGGAGTGTAGACCAAACAGATCTGCAAAAAAGGAAAAAACACAAGACACCATGGATAGGGAATTGTGCTAGGAGATGTCAGTCAAGAACCAGTAGAAAAGGCTGGCCCACAGCACAAAGAGCTGAGGCACTAAGCACCTCAACTGCCACGCCGGTGACCTGGGTTTGGGAATGTACACAGGTCACTCGAGGGCCAGCCAGGGGGAGGACTGAGTATCCCCAGGACAGCTCTCTTCCCCCTGGGAGGTAGTGGCAGTAAAGAGGAACATCAGGGAAGGTGTCCTGCCAGCTTGATACTGGGAGAGAGGGGGCATCTCCATGGAGATGGAGCTCACACAGTTAGTCATTGCACATGCTGTGGGCCCAGGGGGAAAATCCTGTCCCGTACAGGCCCTACCACAGCAACTGGGCTCTCCAAGGTCCTCAGGCAGAGGATGGATTGCAAGAATAAGCAAGTCCCAGAGAAGCCCAGAGGGGTCCCAGAAATAAGGCTGCAGAAAAATACTAGCAAAACAGTCAGAAAAGGGTTAACAACCCTTAAGGTAAACAAAGCCCTGTGCCCAGGTTGTATGCATTTGAGGGTTCTAAAGGAAATGGCATTGATGTTAGCTGAACCCTCCGCAGGGCTATTCAGTAGCTCTTTGCAGCAAGTGTTGGTTCCCAAGGACTAGAGAAGGGTGGATGTAGTTCTGCTGCACAAGGGAGGGGACATGGAGCAGATGGGAAACTATAATCCTGTCAAACTTACCTCCGTGATAGGGAAAGAGATGGAGACACTAGTCAAAGATGACCTAGTGGAATACCTTGACAAAAACTGGATTCAGAATATTAAGCAGTAGCTAGCCCAGTGGCATGGAGGGCTGAGGCATCCATGCCTTACCTCCTGCCACGCCGATGACCCATGTTCGTGGTGCGAGCAGGCCTCCAGGGGTTGACTGGGAAGGGATAGGATCGAGCATCTGAAGGACTACTCTCCTCGGTGCTCCTGCCAAATGACTGTCCCCGGGTAGTGCAGGTCTGATGGGTGCCAGGGAAGGGAGGGTGCTGCTGGACTTCCGTGGATGCGCGCACCTCCACGTATGCACATGTGGTGTGTGCACCCCAGCAACAGAGATGGGAGAAAAATGGCAGGGAAAAAAAACCTAGCTGCGGGCGACGACTGACCCTCTGCAGGCTCTGCACCCGGCAACTGGGTGAAGTCAAGAAGGTAAGTCCCGGTGATACCAGGGTGACAGGCCGGGAGGGTCAGCCTGAAGGGGGAAGCTAGTGGGACAAGAAGCATAAACTGTATATAAAAAAAAAATAGTAAGCAGCTTGAGTTTGTGGCAGGGAGGTCTTGCCAAAAATATCTAAAAGTATTCTTTGACTTGGTAACCATGGAAGTTGCAAGGGGCACACAATACACTTACTCTACTTCGGCTTCAGTAAGGCATTTGACTCAGTGCCACACAGAAGACTGCTGAAGAAGACGGTGGTTCCAGGAACAGCTAAGGAAACAGTAAGGTAAGTAGGGAGTTGGTTGGAAGGGAGGCAGCAGAGAGTTGTGGTGAATGGAGTCAGATCAGTGGAAAGAGAGATCACCAGTGGAGTACCCCAGGGATCTGTCCTGGGTCCAGTCCTCTTCTTTTTTCCATTAGTACTTTATACTCCTATGCCCCTGGCCAGCCCCCTTCCGAATGGCATCCCCCTCTCCTTTCATCTTCACAGCAGGGTGTTCTCGGTCATCAGTGCAGGGCCAGGAGTCCCATCATCATCATCCTGTGACCAGCGGGGTTTTTCTCTGTTTTTCTTTCCCTGTTTCCCCCCACAGCCATTCACATGCAATGGTGTAACAGGTGAGCTCCACCTTCATGGAGACATTCTCAAATACCTGTGTTAGCTGGGTATGTGTGTGTACCTGAAGCTGTGGTACCACCTGAACATCTCCAGGTGGCAGGCAAGTAATGGGTCACAAAACCCCCCTCCCCCCCGAGGAAGGAGAGCAGTCCAATGAGATGCCCAATCCTCCTTCCCCTGGCCAGCTCCCAAACGACCAGACTCCATTCCCGAACTCAGATTGCCGATGTGGCAGGAGGTAAGGCACCAGCAAATTAGCCCTCCTTGCCACTGGACCGGCCTTTGGTCCAGTCCTTTTCATTATATTCATCAGCAACATGGGAGAGAGAGAGAGAGAATAATCCAGGGCAGGTTGTGTCTATGCACAGATGACACTAAACGCTGTGGTATAGTTGACAACATGGAGGGGATAAAAGAATTGCAGAAAGACCCGTAAAGGCTAGAAAACTGGTCTAAAGTATGGCAACTGAAATTCAGTGCCAAGATGTGCAAAGTGATTCACTTAGGGAACAAAACTCCCAGAACAGAGTTTTGGATGGGAGGGGTTCAGCTGGATACAACTTCAAAGAAAAGGGGCCTTGGAGTCATCATTAATGACTCCCTTAAACAAACCAGCCAATGTATAAAAGCCTTCAGCAAGGCTAACAAAATACAATGGTGCATTGGGAGGAGGTTCAGCAGTATGAAACGGGAGGTGATGTTACCGCTGTATACGTCACTATTGAGGCTACACCTGAAATACTGTGCCCAGTTCTGGAGTCCCCACCTGAAAAAGGACAGGGAGAGGCTACAGATGGTACAAAGCAAGGTGACCAAGATGATTTGGGGCCAGAAGGGCAGATCCTTTGAGGATCAGCTATTTTATATATATTTTTGTTTAGTTTTTTATTGACTGGAAAGGAGGACTAGACACTTTTTTGCCTATTTTCAGCCTTGTCCTGGGGGGGAGGGATACAGATAGATGCCAACTGAAATTGAACCAGATTTTAAGATGTTGGTGGTATTTTTAGTGAGTGGGGGAAATCTGGCCATGTAGGGTTGCCACCTGTCAGGTTTTTTACCTGGTGATCAGGTTTTCAGGGTCCCTATCAGGTAATCCGGTTTTCCTCTGTCCTGGTCAGGTTTTTGAGCCATTTTGAGTGCTCACATACTTTTGAAATGGATTTTGTTGTATCATGCATTGTTCCAGCTGCATGTCCAGGTTACAAACAAGTTCTGTTTCAGTATAGCCCTTTGTTTGTGAAAGCAGTCAAACTGGGAGGTGTAAAGTATGGCCATTAACACCATTAGCACTTATTTAACCTAATCATTTCCACTACATCTTAACGTGGCATAGCAGCAAAGCTGCCCCCACCTTTTGTAACAGTAACACAGCCAGTTGTCTTCCACTTTCATTTGCTGGTAAGCATTTTCATATCTGTAAATGAGTTTTCTTTTATCTCTGTTTGTTTGTCTAGTAAACCAATGTCAATAAATAAATACATAAAGTAAATAAATAACTAGGAAGAATCTAGTTAAGTGACTTTAACAGGCACAGTATAGTATCTTAACATTTGTGTTGAATTGTTGCTTTAAGCCTTGTCTTTTATTGATACAACAAATGGCTTTCTAAAAGGAACAATGCATGATGAGTCATGAAAAGGGGTGGGGCTAGAGGAGGAGCTTAGGATCCGGTTTTTGCTTCATTCAAATGTGGCAACCCTATGGCCATGACACTGGTGAAATTCCCCTACTGGGGCAGCAGGGGGCTTTGCTTCCTGTCCTGACAGTAGAGGTTTCTAGTTCGCAAGCTATAGCAGTGGTGGCTGCATCTGAGGCTGCTGGGATGCACCAGAGTGGTGGGCAGCATAATGCCTCTGAATTCGCAGAAAAATAGATTTTGGCAATGAATCCTGTAGCGTTGTGAAAAAATTACAGTTAATAAATTATCCATTACAAATACTTAGAAAGGAGATGAACGGAGACGAGGCTGATGGCGGAAGAATTTAATGATTATAATAATAATCACAGCAAGAGATTGCAAGTGGTATATTTTTCATTCTTCATTCTTCAAATTAACAGTGTATAGTGGCTTGCTTATATAGTGGATGACAGTATTATTAGTTTCTATGGTTGTCTATGATTGGTTCAAAACAAGTACAAACATCAACTTAAAAGGCAATTCTCCTTTTAGTACATCTATGTGCTAATCTTTTGGTCAGCACAAATGTATTGATAGTGTAAATTATACTACTATATAAGGCTAGTAATAATTGTCATTACCAGTTACCAAGGTCTTAGGAGGAAGAAATAGGTTTGCACTTAGGAATGTGCACACAGGCACTCTGGCCCGTCCTAATAATAAACACTAAAGATAGTCTGAAGGGTAACTTGAACACTATTCTGTGTTTCTGCTTTGCAAACACATAAAGCAACTGTTTGATATTACTCACATGGTCAACACAAATATCAAAAGACACTTTAATATTACAACTTGTGGTTTTGTTTGTCTTGTAGCTTTACAAGTTTTATATGATCCAGCTTCATAGGTCAATATTAGTTACACAAACACATTATGTTTTAGACCAAAATGAGGTTTAGGCTGAAATATTGGGACACACTTCTTTATCCCTTGTTACAAGCCCCCCTTGGCCCAATATTGCCTAATTATTATTTGTGCAACAATGCAGCTCCTCAGAGCACGTACATCTCACTATGTACATTACAAATAGTAAGTCTTAAGTGACACATGCCTATAATTACCAAGAACACTAAGATCACTTTGCAACACAAGTAAAACTTTAAAAGACAGGACTCCTAAGGGTCCCCCTGCATAGCTATAAATTAAGTGCTCATTATCACTCTCACTGAGCAATTCATTTACAACTACTTGTGCCCTATGAATTTGTATCAAATGAGTATCTTTTCGATTTAAAAATGACTGTACATTAAGAAACAGGAGAAGTATCACAGCTCCAAATGATGACACTTAACGTGTCAATTAACATAGTGGCATAAAACTTTGACACATCAGTATCTGCACAACTATTGTTAACATTTATATTCCAACCAGAGAAAATCTAGATTTATATGTACTCTACTGTACTTCACATTATTCACAAGCATTTGATCAATAAGTGTTGATTAAATCCACTCTCTGGCCCTTTTGTCACATTTGGGCATTCAGTTGGTGTTACAGTTAAGTATATGGCATTTGAGACTACGAAACATAATGAGTTGCTTACACCAGCATAGTTACAAACACTATTATCACCCCAAAGACAGTAGGACAGAGTTAACACATAAACACCATTGTCCTTTGGTGTGGCTCTGTTTATAACAAGAGACACATTTTTTCTGTTTTTAGTCCATGTAGCTTTGCTGTGATTCAGTCTTGAGCTTTGAGGCACAGCTGCTAGACCAGCTGTTAAGTATGTCCACACACCAATTTAGAAAAGTCAGTGTTTATATTGCTGGCTGCTGGATGGCTGATTAGCAGACACACTGGTCAGGGGTGCATTAGATTGTGCATTGAGTCCTTTTAATGGAGCAGCCACACACACTGGCATGGCATTTGTGTTGTGGTAGTTGATTACACCCTGGCACACAGATTAACAGTCCATAAAAAAGTAATAGTTCTGCATAAAGTATCAGCCATGTTTGGAATAAACAGCAGTGAAGAAGGTGGATGTCTTGCTTGAAGATCAATTGAAGAAGAATCTTCTTGCTGAAGTTAGGGGATTGCCCCTACCCCAGACCTAACTTTATAGTAAGTAGAAACAATAAGCTTGATAGTAGAGTTTAAACTGACTAGACCTTTTTAGTTGATTTAAAGTTGTACAAATAGATGTAATTTTGCTAAAACATTACACTTGCAGAGGTAATAATGACTTGATTTATGCAATAGTCCTTATGTGGAACCAATTAGACAACATAAGCATTTTTGCAATAGAACAATTTTAGTATTGAACATAATGCATAAAATACATTTTAAACACGAAACAAATATAGCTTGTAAACGGGCTAAGAAAGCTGAAAAGACAATCAAAAGAATGAATATGTGGAAATACATACACAACTCCCACTCCAGCTTAACTGATTCTTAAAGCATATGTTTTTGAAGAAGAATCAAATACACATTTTTTGGTATTTACCCCTATGGGGAGATAGCAATGTACCCTGCAACCTTTGTGGACATTACACTGGAAGGAAGGAAGGGTAGCTTACCCCCCCCGAGCTTCTACTGGCAGAAGATACAGCTCAACTACTGTAATACAAGATTATTTCCATAGGATAAAAAGAGCCAAGCGTCCTGGGTTTCTTATCCTAAGCATGACAAAATGTCAGCTGAGTTTATAAAAAGTTTTGCTTACAGTTAAATGTTGATTGACTGTGTTGGCTGCAACACAAGAAAGGTCAAATAAAATGCAAAGGTCACATAGTGTGCATGCAAGGATTCGCTAAACCAGTTATTTTGTAGTGGCCTTGAACACTACTGATATTAAAAATATCTTAATGTTACATTGCACAGGAAATGAAAACAACTTTTCATGTAATTAACTTAAACATTTTTTATCCAAGGACACTTGAATATCATATTTAAAAATATGCCAACATCATTTTTAATGAGAATCTTTTGTCCTTCAGAAACGCTAGTGTTACTGATAACATTATTAATCATGCCAAACAACTCTGGGTGGTTTGTTTGGTTATGGTAGCAATCACAGAAGAACAAGTGGCTTAGCCTTTGCTCTAGTCCACCCCACAGCATACTGAGAGTATTTAGAATCAAACTCTTTAACATTAGAAGAGGCAAGGTCTTTTGGCATTAAGTTAGTATGACTTGCCAATATCTGACTTTTTACTCCTACATTTTAACTGCTCCTATACAGGAGTTAGCACACTGTAAAGTGCCTGTTTTTAGATTTTAAGACATTTACATCTTACAAATGTGCTACAGAAGATGTGTTATAGTTTATATTGCAATTAATAAAAGAGAATTATCCCTATCTGAAAAAACAAAGGTCTCCCTGTACCTTTACAAACTAACTTTAGTTATTAGTTTTTCTCTTGCAGGGATTTTGGCTCTTGACTTATTTGCATTCTAAACTAACTATTTTTGACTGTAGCTGGATTATTACATCTTACTGCTCATGCAGCTTTCCTCTCTTTTTTTTAAAGTCTCATGTGTTAATGAATTACCACCTGGCTATATTATCACAGACTTTGTACAGTATTTGGTAGTTTCTCTTTTTTTATTTTAATTAAAATACTGCTGTGCCTGTTGATCATGGTTTGTATGCTCCCCCTTTAGGTGTTTCCCTAAGAAATAACCTATTAATGTTTCCACACTCATAAAATACAATTGTGCCTGTTGATCATCAGGCACTGGTTTGTATGCTTTCCCCTTTAGGTGTTTCCTCTAGAAACAACCTATTACTATTTTCATACTTATTTTTCATCTTTGTGCCTGCCTAGCCTTAACTGCCTGGTCCACCTGTGCACTGGTGCCCCAGTCCGTCTGGCTATGTCTTACAGCTCCCCTGTGAGGTCCGGCTTGCAAGTCCCAGCACCTTCACTTACCTACTCTGCCCCATGAGTTCCTACAGAGTTAAGCATTACTTTTATTTAAAGAAATTGGAAAGCATACCTCACCTGATTAGCAAGTGGCTAAACTGTCTGTGTGCACCATTTTCTCTAGCTTTAAGCCATCAGCACCACGTCTCAGAGCATCGTCACCTTCTTATTGGGGCCCACAGACTAACCAACCAGTAGTTAGGCAGCCTCCTCAGCATACAGCACCAGCGATCCGAGTCTTTAAGGCACCAAATGTAGAGGTGGGCAAAAATTACAGTTAGTAAATTATCTATTACAAATACTTAGAAAGGAGACGAACGGAGATGGTACTGATGGCGGAAGAATTTAATGATTATAACAATAATCACAGTGAGAGATTACAAGTGGTACATCCTTCATTCTTAATTCTTAAACTAACAGCGTATAGTGGCTTGCTTATATAGTGGATGACAGTATTATTAGTTTCTATGGTTGTCTATGATTGGTTCAAAACAAGTACAAACAACTTAAAGGCAATTCTCCTTTTAGTACATGTATGAGCTAATCTTTTGGTCAGCACAAATGTATTGATAGTGTAAATTATACTACTATATAAGGCTAGTAATAATTGTCATTACCAGTTACCAAGGTCTTAGGAGGAAGAAATAGGTTTGCACTTAGGAATGTGCACACAGGCACTCTGGCCCGTCCTAATAATAAACACTAAAGATAGTCTGAAGGGTAACTTGAACACTATTCTGTGTTTCTGCTTTGCAAACACATAAAGCAACTGTTTGATATTACTCACATGGTCAACACAAATATCAAAAGACACTTTAATATTACAACTTGTGGTTTTGCTTGTCTTGTAGCTTTACAAGTTTTATATGATCCAGCTTCATAGGTCAATATTAGTTGCACAAACACATTATGTTTTAGACCAAAATGAGGTTTAGGCTGAAATATTGGGACACACTTCTTTATCCCTTGTTACAAATCCCCAGGATATTACCGAGCAAGCATCTCACTCTCAAGATGGGGTGTGACCACATGGATTTTCTACAGATTACCGCTTAACGGAAACAGCAGAGCACATCGCAGACAGCGTCGTCAACTGCAAGCAGAATTGGCTGTATTGGAACAATATGACTTGAGCTTCATGGCAGAAGAAGAAAAAAAACAGAAACAGGGGCCGAGTAACTCTCCAGACATTGCTACCTCTGTCCCCACAAAAGTGTTTATGTCTTCAGGATTGGGAACTCCCCCGGAAGTACCCCTGAATCCACTCTGCAGTCCGGTATCCCAAAAGCTGGCAGATGTTCTAGTCCATGGGGTTAACTGGTCCCCGGAACGAGCACTAGAACAAGTAGGCTGGCAGCAGCTGCAAAATGGGAGTTGGGTCACCGACTCAGAGAGCCTGATTCTGGGTGAAGTCCTAGGTGAAGGCCCAGTAGCGGGCCGGGGGGTCTGCTGATATTGAACATATAGACGCTCTTCTCCCTGATATACAGCCCGTTGCACAGGAAGACTGCATGACAGTCCCTCAGTCAGGATTGGTGAATTATTCTCCTATTGATATGCCTAATGATGTCTTAGATGATGTACATACAGAGACTCTGGTGGATACTTTTTTATTTATTTAGTTTTTGTTTACCAGGTAAGGTGACATAGCCACAAAATCTGACTATTTTCAGACACGACCCAGGAGGTTGCAATACAAAATTGGCAGACAAAACAAATAACAGGTATAGTTCAGAGGTAATCAACCATACAAGGAAAAATCCACATGATGTTCTGCGATGTAAACAGTATTGCTAATATGACAGAGACAATGGCAGAAAAATACACAATAGTACAAAACATAATAAGCATACAATCATAGTGCAGTAGAATTTTAACACATAATCCATGGCAAGTGCTACATATAACAGTAACAAGGGGTCAGAGCAAAACTGAAACATTCTGAGAGCTGAGGAAGGGGATGTCAAGCACCCTATGTGGGTTTAAAACAGGAACACAGGGCATGTTTGACGAGGAGAGTGTGATACATCTTTTTAAAAGCAATATGACTAGGTGCAGAGCGAACATCAAGAGGTAGGGAATTCCAGTATTTTGGGGCCAGGTAGGAGAAAGCTGAGGTTCCTTTTAGGGTTCTGCACCTTAGGGGTGTATAGTAGAGAGAGTCCAGTAGAGTGGAGGCCATAGGTGGGGGACAGAGGCACCAGTATGCCTGCAAGAGAGGTAAGGTAGATTAGTTCTAATGACATTGTCCAGCAGA
Source organism: Neoceratodus forsteri (assembly GCA_016271365.2). Lineage (NCBI taxonomy): Eukaryota > Metazoa > Chordata > Ceratodontiformes > Ceratodontidae > Neoceratodus > Neoceratodus forsteri. Next base: position 431,515,770 of record CM028138.1, read on the forward strand.
GTACCAAGGGCAAGGCATCGATTGGCAGATGGAGAAGGCCAACTAAGGTCCGCATATAGCAAGCAATGGTGCTTCAAACTTGGGGAAGCCGAGGCATAACGACAGATACTATTGTACGTTGTATCCCACTTACTTAGGGTGGTTTTCAAAGCATATATGTAGGTGACAGTACCATATGCAAGGGATGGAAGTAGGATACTCCTAGAAATAGCCAGTCTAGCTGAGGGGTAAGCATCCGACTAGTCCTGTAAGCTATTCCAAGTTTGGAGTTTACTGACTTACAGGTGTCGATGATGTGTTGCTCAAAGTTGAGAGTTTCATCAAGCAGGACACCTAAATACTTGAATGAGGTTACTTTTGTAAGGCGGGGTCATTTGCACAGGAGACGTTGAAAAGGTTGCGGTTTGTTCTAAGTTTGGTTGCAGATCCAAAGAGTATGCCCTGAGTTTTATTTATGTTTAGGATGAGCCTTTTGTAGTGGATCCATTCTTGCATTATGAGAAATGCAGATGTTAGTTGACTATTTAGTTCTTCTATGTTTGCAGAGGAGGTGTAGAGCACCAGATCATCAGCATACAAGACTGTTGAACACCAAGGGGGAAGGGGATCAGGAGGCCTCTGACTCACACCCCTCTGCACAAAACTCTGCCCCAACTTACGCTAGCTTATTTCAGAAGCCAATTGAGCTAGCAAAGTGTAGAAATGCTGTGAGGCTACGTTATTTGGGGAAGATTGATGAATTACTGGACAGATTTTATGTGGAAAAAGTCTTGTTAAAACAATCCATGTTTTTTTTTTCCTGTGCAAGTATATGCTTTGATACACACACCAGGGGAGAATTCTTTTGATATCAGCTTTAGGTCACATGATTTCCTGGATAGATTTTGGATCAAATATGCCCAATTAAAGACAAATCCACTATGGCAAGACTTTCAAGCAATTCCCCTCATGAAACAAGCTTTTAAGGTTATCACAGTCTTGTTTCATAATGAGGGTGTGAATGTGACTAATATTATTTATTGGCTTGAGAAAAGGCGCAAACTTCAAGGGTACCCAGAACCCATTATTGATGATGAGGGGCTCTGGAATGGAGGGAGGAGATTTAAAATCAATCTACAGCAGACTGACAAAGGCATACATCACCTACCTAACTGCTTTTACTAGGGAAGAGATAAGGGTTTTATCTTTTACCCGGGCCAGCCACAGCATTGCCATAAATGTGGCTCAGCCCATCATCTGAGTCGCACGTGTGATGTTTCTAAATGCGCATAATGTGGGGAAACAGGATAGTCAGCATTTCACTGTTACAGTCCGCCTAGGTGCTCCTTACGCGAGAAAGGTCACTCCTTCACAGACTGTCCTTGGGCTGTGCATAAAACCACAGACTCAGACTTTGCTAGTCAGGATTTTTATGTTAATCACAGCCAGCAGATCAGCAAGTTCAAGAGATTCTAGTAGGACTACTTTTCAGGGGCTATCAGCTTCTCCCACAACTGTGGTGACTGCTAATGCAACCCTTGACAATACATCTCCACCCAGTGCTGCTGCATCTACTTCAGACACTGGCAGTATAGTTCCTTTGCCACAAAGATAGGTGCAGGAAGCACCACCATTAGAGTCATCGGCAATGCCACCTCCCTACTCCCCCCCCCAGTAGATGCCTTCCAAATGCCCAAAAAAAAGAGCGGGACTAAGGAATAAGACATCGGCACAACAAACCTCAATCCCCTCTATGGCCATCTCTGTGCAAAATAAGTACTCAGCATTACAGGAAGGATAGGCAGAGTCTGTGTCCGAATCAGATTTGGCATCAATACACTCCTCTCAGCCAGAAGGGGGATCTGAGGGTGAATCTGCACAAGATGCCCCTACAGATAAGGTAAAGAAAAAAACAAATGGGAACTAGGGCATGGTTTAAGAAACATCTGGGCCAACCTCCAAATGACTGATCAGATTTGTGAAATCTCCCCTGTATGACTTCTCATTGGCATCACTGAATGTCAACAGCATTAAGTCAGAATGGAAGAGAACGCTGACTTTTGCTTATTTTGCTGACCATATGTTTGACTTTATATTTTTCCAAGACACCAGGTTGCATATGGCACAAGACATAGAAACCGCTAGCACTGCTTGGTTGTGGGGTGAGATATATTGGTCACCAGGTATAGACAGTTGTTCAGGGGTGAGGATTTCTGTGTCTAACTCTGCTGCTAAATTGATTCATTTAGTGGATATAGTACCTGGTAGGGCTTTGATGCTTGATGTAGACATAGCAGGGGTAAATCTAAGGCTAATTAATGTATATGCCTCCAAAACTAAGGCATCCAGAATTGCATTATTCAATAAAATACAACCCTTTTTATTTACCAACAGAAAAGCTAACCTAGCTGGGAATTTTAATTGTAGCAGGCATCTCTCTGATAGGGGTTTAACAACTACCAAAACTTTTTGTGATGTCTCTTGTTTAAATAATCTACTTAAACAAGCCTTCCTTGTGGATGCTTTTACCATTGGTGGGAAAGTACCTCAGAAGACTTATTTTAGGGGAACATTGCCTACAAGAATCGATTATGTAATTTTGTCACTTAATTTTGGGGTTCAGCAGGCTTTAGTTACACCAGTAATAACATCAGACCATGCTCAACTGAGTGTTGCCATCTCTAATTTTGCTCAAATAGGGCGAGGTCTGGGTTACTGGAGAATGAACCTTAATTTCTTAAATAATACACTCATACAACAGGGTTTTCAATCAGTCCTAGAGGCTAGGAAGTCAGTATTGGGAGCGAAAGTTGTTTAAATTTGATGGACTGCATCTGACTTAGGAGGGAGTCAGTGCATTGGGGCAGAAGTTTAATGTCTTTGCAGAATATTTAAACTAGCAAATGGGGAGAGGGGTGCAGCACCTCATACGTCGACTGGGAAGAACACCCCTACCCCCTCAGCTAGTGGTCAAACAGGAGTTCAGCATGTTTGTAGTTCATTTGCATCACCAGGTAAGGAAAAAGGTCCGGCTCCCCATACGATGCACAGGGGAGACACCAGACTTCACCCAACAACTAACACACTGAAATCTAGCCAGTGGAAAATCATGTACATAAATTCTCGCAGTCTGGGAAACAAGATCCCAGACCTAAAGGCAATAATGACAGAGGCTAAACTGGACATAGTAGCCATTAGCGAGACATGTTTACAAGTAACCGCACTTGGTAGACTTCAGTACCTGGCTATATACTGTTCAGAAGAGACCGAGGTCCAAAAAGGGGAGGGGAGTGGCCCTTTATGTCAATGAAAATATCAAAGCTACAGAAATTCAGAATACACATAAGGAGACAGAAGAACTGTGGGTCACCCTGGAAACAGGAAATGGGATGGCCATATGAACTGGGGTTGTGTACAGGCCTCCAGACCAGGGGGATGACATAGACACATTACTGTTACAAGATATACAAAACATGACAGCTAAAGGGGAGGTTCTGATAATGGGAGATTTCAACATGCCAGATACAGACTGGTCAATACCAGCAGAAACATCTGCCAGAACTAGACACATAGTGGATTTCCTGCAGGGGGAGGGCCTCAAACAACTGGTACAACAACCCACAAGAGACAGGGCTATCCTAGATCTAGTACTGAGACAGGGCTATCCTAGATCTAGTACTGACTAACAGGGAAATGATCACAGATCTCCAGGTAGAAGGCCACCTGGGGGCCAGTGACCATCACATGGTATGGTTCAATTTGGCTACTAGAACTAAATCATCCCATCCCAAGACAAAAATATGGGACTTCAGAGGAGCTGACTTTGATAAGATGGCCAACAGAGTTAAGCTAGCCCTGGAAAAAATAAATACAGGTGATGGGGTACAGGCAAAGCGGGCAAGCATTAAGGATGCAATACTTGAAGCAACATCCCATTGTGTTAGAGAGAAAAGAAAATGCAAAGGAAGAAGGAAACCACTTTGGTTCTCAAAAACAGTAGCAGAAAAGGTCAGAGCCAAAAGGCTGGCCTTCAGGAAATATAAGGGAATGCAGCAGGATGAAGATAGGGAGGCATTCCAGACTTACCTAAGGGAAGCAGGGAAAACAGTAAGGCAGGCAAAGGCCCAAACTGAGGAAACACTGGCACAAACAGTAAAAGAAGGTGACAAGACTTTCTATAGATACATTAGTGAAAGGAGAAAGTCCAGAGGGGGTATTGCTAACATCAAAGGGGATATAGGGGCATGTGAAAAGGGGGACCATGTAAAAGCATCTGTCCTAAATAGATACCATACCTCTCAACTGTCACACACTATGAGTTACGTCACTCATTTTACCTCTCAGAAACCCTTTTTCCATCACGGGGAAGGTGATATTCGACATTCCTCACTGAGGTTTTAAAGCAGAAAGTCATAATAATCTATTATGCTTGGTTATGCAAAAACGTTATGAACATTAGAGCGCTGATAGTTATAGTATTCTGAGCTTCCAGTGCTTTGTTAGATGATATGTCACACATTTTGTTCATTTGTCACCCATCGTGTTACATATTCTGGTGAAGAAAGGTTGAGAGGTATGATAGATACTTCTGCTCAGTATTGACTGAAGAGAAGGTAGGGCAGGGTCCATAGCTCAGCACCATGGACACAGGGGGGAGGGAGGTGTGCACTAGTCTCTTCAAAAAAGAAAGGGTCCTACAAGTGCTCAATAAGCTCAGGGTGGACAAGGCATACATCCCAGGGTACTAAAGGAGCTAAGGACGGAACTAGCAGAGCCATTATCAGAACTGTTTAGTGAGTCTCTGAGCACAGGAGAGGTCCCAGAAGACTGGAGAAGGGCTCATGTGATCCCGCTCCACAAGAGTGGTAGCAGGGAGGAGGCAGGGAACTACAGACCAGTCAGTCTTACCTCAGTAGTGGGCAAGATTATGGAAGCACTCCTTAAGGAAAGGACAGTGCAACACATAGAATCCATAGGAGCACAGGATCCAAGACAGCATGGGTTTACAAAAGGAAGGTCCTGTCAAACTAATCTCATAGATTTCTTTGGCTGGGTATCCAGAGTGGTGGACCAAGGGGGAGCAGTTGATGTTGCCTACCTTGACTTCAGCAAGGCTTTTGATACTGTTCCCCATAGAAGATTGACTAATAAGCTGGATAGGTTCAGGGTGGGTCAGAAGTTGGTCAAGTGGGTGGCAAACTGGTTGTCGGACAGAAAACAGAGAGTGGTGGTAAATGGTATACAGTCAGAAGAGATGCAAGTCACAAGTGGGGTACCTCAGGGATCAGTCCTGGGGCCAGTCCTCTTCAATATCTTCATCAGTGACATTGCAGATGGACAGGAATGTAAGGTTTGTCTGTTTACAGATGACACCAAGATCTGCAACAGAGTAGATGATCCAGATGGGGTGGGCAGAATGAGAAGAGATCTGGATAAACTAGCAAAATGGTCAGAAGAGTGGCAGCTGGGGTTTAATGCAAAGAAGTGCAAGATCATGCACATAGGGAAGAGAAACCCTGAAGCCACCTATAGGCTGAGAGGGGAGTTGCTGGCAGTCACAAGGGAAGAAAGAGACTTGGGTGTCATCATCACCGATGACCTGAAATCATCCAAGCAGACCACTAAAGCAGTAGATAAGGCTAGGGGGACGTTGGGGGGTATTAATAAGAATATCACAAGTTGGAAGAGGGAGGTAATAATCCCTGTTTACAAGGCACTGGTTAGGCCCCATCTGGAGTACTGCGTGCAGTACTGGAGGCCACACCTTCACAAGGACATTAACCAAACTGAGGCAGTCCAGAGAAGGACAACCAAAATGGTGCAGGGACTGCATCAGAAAACATATGAGGACAGATTAACGGAGCTCAATATGTATACCCTAGAGCAAAGGAGGGAGAGAGGTGATGTGATCGAAACATTCAAACACCTAAAGGGCATTAACAAGGTGAAAGAGTCTAACATGTTTTAATACAAGAAAAATAGCAGGACACGAGGACACAGCATGAGATTAGAGAAGGCCGATTAAGTGGTAATGTGAGGAAGTTCTTTTTCACAGAAAGGGTGGTGGACGCATGGACCTCAGGAAGTGGTGGATAAAAATGACATCCAGGACTTGTTTAAAAAAATGAGTCACATTAATGGTAAACTTAAAACTGAACAATATTGTTTTTATAGGTCACAGTTACAAGAATTATTATCCCTGCAAGAAGAAACTTTAGGGGATTACTCAGCAGAAATCCAATCATTAAAAACTAAATTAGCTGAGTTACAATACAATAGATTAAAATCTTTAGAGACGGAACAGCATTTTGGTACACAAGGAAAAGCTGCTTTTGTCAACCCATTTGAATTTTGCCAAAAACAACAATATATTAAAGATATTAATTGTATTCTATTACAGGATGCTTCATATGTAACAAACAAATCAGATATTATTACTGAAGTTAATAACTATGTTGACACTTTTTTACAGTCTCCTCCCTCCCCCACTCCAGAAGAAGAGGTACAACACTGGGTGACCCAGAGTAACCTACCTCAACTCTCTGAAGTGTTAGGTCAAACACTTACTTTCCCTATTACTAAACAAGAGTTTCTTTCTGTTTTAGCCCAGTTAAAATCAGGTTCTGCACCAGGATTTGATGGAATTCCGTATGAATTACATAAACTAATAGCTAATGTGCTATTGGATAAACATAGAAACATAGAATTTGACGGCAGATAAGGACCGCTTGGCCCACCCAGTCTGCCCATTTCCCTACCTAGTGGATAAGCTGCAGATCCTAGTTAACCAGCAGCCTACTTCTTCCTACTCCCACCCCCTAGAATTGCCTTATGACTGTCCCATGCATGCACTGTTTTTGACTCCACAACCTCCTCCTTAAGGCCATTCCATGCATCCACAACCCTCTCTGTGAAAAAATACTTCCTTAAATTACCTCTGAGCCGCTCCCCCCATTATCTTTAAATTGTGCCCCCTTGTTCTTGCACACCTCTTTTTTTGAAAGATGCTACCCTCTTGGACTTTGTTGATTCCCTTGAGGTACTTGAAAGTTTCTATCATGTTCCCCCTCTCCCTCCTTTCCTTGAGCTATACATATTAAGCTCCTTAAGTCTCTCTTCATATGTCTTCCGGTGCAGACCCTGCACCATTTTAGTTGCCCTCCTCTGGACAGCTTCCATCCTGTCTATGTCTTTCGGAGATTGGGTCTCCAGAACTGCACGCAGTACTCAGATGGGGTCTCACCAGCTGTCTGTACAGAGGGATAATAACTTCCTGTTTTCTACTGGTGATGCCTCTCCCTATGCATCCCAGTATCCCCCAACCCTCCTTGCTGCCCTCTCACATTGCTTGCCCACCTTTAGGTCATCTGATATGACTACCCCAGGTCCCTTTCCATTTTGTTGTTGTTAGTATCTCACCCCCATTGTGTACTCTTCCCTGGGTTTTGTTTCCCAGGTGCATTACCTTGCACATAGCTTTGAATCTAAGCTGCCATACATTTGACCATTCCTCTAACCTTGCCAAGTCCCTTCTCATCCTTTCCACCCCACCTTGTGCATCAACTCTGTTGCAGATCTTTGTGTCATCTGCAAAGACATACTTTCCTTCCAGTCCCTCTGCAATGTAGCTTATAAAGACATTGAAGAGGACAGTTCTAATACTGAACCCTGCGGTACCCACTAGTAACCCCTTTCTTCAGAGTGGACTCCATTTACTATTACTCTCTGTGTCCTATTCTCCAGCCATTTCTTTACAGGCTGTCATCTTGGAACCCACTCCCAGGCTGGCTAACTTGTATATTAATCTTTGTGTGGGACTGTGTCAAATGCCTTGTTAAAGTCTAGGTAGGCCATGTCCACAGCCCCTCTGATCTACTACTTTGGTCACCCAGTCAAAGAAATCTATCAGATTTGTCTGGCATGACCTTCCCGCTGTGAATCCATGCTGCCCTGGGTCCTGTGCCCCTCTGGCCTCTAGATACTCGACAATTCTTTCCTTCAGAAGTGATTTCGTCATTTTCCTTACCACTGAGGTTAAACTAACAGGTCTGTAGTTTCCTGCTTCTGCCTTGCTCCCACTTTTGTGAAGGGGAATCACATCTGCCCTCCTCCAGTCCTCGGGTACCACCCCATCCTCCCATGATTTGTTAAAGAGGGTAGTCAGTGGTGTCACTAGTTCTACCCTTAGTTCTTTTAGAATTCTGGGATGAATCCCATCAGGCCCCATTGCTTTGTCCACCTTCAGTTTTAAGAGTTCTTTCAGAACCCTTTCTTCTGTAAATGGGCTGGTATCAACTTCTGTATCCAGAGTGTTTCTACTGTTTGTTTTAGGTACCTCCCTCTTCCTTTGTAAATACTGAGCAAAAGTATTTGTTTAGTATATCTGCCTTTTCACAGTCACCCTCTGCCCACCCTCCCTCCCTTTATTAAGCCTCACTATCCTCCCTTGATCTTCCCTTCGCTCCTGATATACCTATGAAAGGTTTTATCCCCTTAACTGAGTTGGCAATCTTTTCTCGGTTTGGGCCTTTGCTGTTCTGACTGCCTTCCCAGCTTCCTTTTGCTTTAACTGATACAGTTCTCTGTCCTGCTCCTTCTGTGATTCCTTGTACTTCTTGAATGCTTTCTTTTTCTCTTGAACCTTCACTGCCACTTCCTTTGAGAACCATAGTGGTTTCTTACATCGTTTCGTTTTATTTGCTTCACACAAAGGCTTATTACCTCTGTGATGGCAGTTTTTATTATTCCCCATTGTTCTTCCACCCCTCCTTTCTGCCCATTTGCTAGTGCATTCCTTAGGCACTCACCCATTTTAGCAAGTCAGCCCTCCTAAAGTCAGTATATTTTGCCTTTGTATGGCTTGACTCTATTGCTGTGTTTATTGTGAACCATACTGTTAGGTGGTCGCTAGTTCCCAGATGGCTACCCACTTCTACATCTGTGATCCTCTCTTTATCTCCATTTGAGAGAACCAGGTCTAAGATTGCTCCCTCTTGAGTGGGCTCCAGTACTAGTTGTCTAAGGCATGCCCCCTGTAGGGCATCTAGAATAACCCCACTCTTCAAAGTGGCTGCTACAACTGCACTCCAGTTAACATCTGGCATATTCAGATCACCCATCAGCAATATCTCCCCTTTATCTGCCATTCTAAGTATACCTTCTATTATTTCCTTGTCCATTTCCTCCCCCTGAGAAGGAGTCTCTCTCTAACCCCTGTGCGGATTGTGGTGCCATTGCGGTCTCAAATTTACCGCGTGCTTCTTCTCCTCCCTGTTTTCCTTTTGTTCTGTTGCTTTGATTCCTTCCCTTATGTAAAGAGCTACTCCTCCTCCTCTTTTACCCTCCCTGTCCCTCCTGTAGATAGTGTATCCTGGTATGTTTACGTCCCAGTCATGGTTTTGTGTGTACCATGTTTCTGTGACTGCCACGATATCCAGATGTTCCTCCTGCATCAAGACCACTAATTCAGGAAGCTTGTTACTCAGACTATGGGCATTGGTACTCATTGCTCTCCATTTTTTTATGGCTTTACCTTCTTTTGCAGCATCCCTCACTGACCTTTCTACCTCAGTCTTTTTCACATTTAGTACCCTGTTTTGTAGGGAGAGGCTTGGATTTTCCTGCAGCTTATCAGTGCCTCCCCCCTTGACTAGTTTAAAAGCTTGCCAATGAAGCATTTAAACTGATTGCTCAAAAGACTTGTTCCCTTCCTGGACAGATGTAGACCATCCTGCCAGTATAGGCTGGTGTCCCTCCAGGTGGAACCCCAGTCCCCAATGAAGCCAAACCCCTGTGCTCCACACCATTTTTTCAACCATTCATTAAACTGCATGGTGCAAAGTACCCTCGCCTCACTCATGCCATTGACAGGCAGCACCTCAGAGAAGGATACTGTGTGTGCTACTTGTCTTAGGCCCCTCCCCAATTCTACAAAGTCCTTCTGCACTGCTCTAATCTCATGATGAGCCAAGTCATTTGTCCCTAGGTGGACAATGATGTCCAGCTCAGACTCCCGTGCAGCTGTTCTCGTGATCCTGAGGATGCGCTTCCTGTCCCTCCAAGCCGTGGCACCAGGCAGGCACCTTACTTCAGTTTTCCCTGCTCCCCCCAGTTCTATCCCCCTAATAATTGAGTCCCCCACCAGGAGCTGCTTCCTTTCTTTGTGGTGTCCTCTGCCTCCTTCCTGTGGGCCTCCCTTGTGACAGTTGCCATCAGTCTTCTCTGCGGGTGCATCCATAGGGGAGCTATGCTCCCCCAGAATGGTGTATGGATTGTGGAGTGGAACAACTGACTAGGTGTGCCTCTGTTCCACCATCCTCACCCTCTCTGAGCCCACTGTGGTCCAACTGCTGTGCTTTCTTCGCAACCTCTGAGGTAGTAGTGGTGGCTCTAGTGCTCCCTGGATGGGGGAGGTTCCCTTACTACTGTCCAGTGTGACCTGAAGACAGGCAACTTCCTCCCTCAGGGCAGAGAGTTGTCTGCAAATAGGGCAGCATCTCAGCCTCCAGAAAGACTCCTGGAAGACTGCTGCCCCACAGCCATTACATTGCACTACTCCCCACATGTTTATCTACTTTTTTTGTGTGTGTGTGTGTGATTGGTTTGTTATATAGAAATATATATATATTATACAATGTGTATGCTTATATTGTCAGTGCAGTGTGCTAGAGAGGATATGACAGTGATATGCCCCTTGCACTCTTGAGGAAATGATGTCAGAACCCCAGGTATAAAGGAACTATTTCCAGGGGTGGGTGAGGTGTGCAGTGCCAGGGAGATCTATATTGGACAATCTGGTTTTACTTAGAGATGTGCTAGAAAAGGGTCACGAGGGAAAGCTTACATGTTTCCTGCTATCTCTAGATCAAGCAAAGGCATTTGACAGGGTCCCCCATAAATATCTTTGGGCTTGTTTGACAACTTATGATTTTCCTGAAACATTTATAAGAGTATTGCAAGCATGTTACAACAAGGCTATAACAATTCCGTTAGTTAATGAACGGATGGGTAAAGAAAGTTTTGTGAATAGAGGTGTCCGGCAGGGGTGCCCTCTTAGTCCGGTCCTACATATACTCTTGATAGATCCACTTCCGCATAGATTAAATGGATCCCCTCTTTTAACAGGTTTGTTCTAGTTCAACACTGGTCCTGAACTGCGGACTTTAGCCTATGATGATTTGGTTTTGATTATAGCAACTGTGCCTTCTTGTTCATAGGCAAATATGGAATTGCAGACTTATGCAACAGTAGTGGAGTCTGGTATTCATTTTCAGAATAGTAAATGTATCTTGATTGGAGATTCTTTTTTTTTTTTATCATATATTTTATCCTCCTTGCAGCCACAGCCCCTACTTACCTCCAGCCACCACCCCTCCAACATCTCTGACACCAAAGTTGGACATGCCCAGCTGACATATGTGGGTATTCCATTGACAGGGACTCCCCCTATGTCCACGCGCCCAGCAAGGAACCAAAACTGGCAGACGCCTCTAGTCCGGGCATTCGTCGGCTGGTGAAGCTGCGGCTATCATGCTGATGCGGACCTTGTGCTGCCATTTTCCTCCTAGATTTTCTGTTCCCCTGGAGTGTGAGCATGCAATGACATTGGGCACAATGTCGTCTGCCGCACTCCACCTCCATGCTTAACCTTGTTCCAGTAGTGCTCCCGGTCATCACCAGGGGCCACTACCCAGTGATGGTTCCCTGGATCCCTCCCCAGGGATGGGACAGCAGTCTTTGGACGCTCAATCCCATTCCTCCCCTGCCAACCCCTGGTGCCCTGGGCTTGTGTCCGGACCCGGGCTGCCAACGTGGCATGAGGTGTGACGTCCAGTGCCTCAACCCTCAGTGCTACCGGGCCGGCAATGACTGGAGATTCTTATTTAGAGCTGAACAAAATAATTGATATCCCAGTAATGATAGAACCAAGTAAAATACTTGGTTTGTTCTTTGGTGTAGGGGACCTAGCCATGTTTAACTGGAAACACTTTTTGACAAAGGCATAGTTGAAAGTTGCATCTTGGAATAGATGGCAAATGGCTAAATGAAAATAAATATTTATGATTAAAACCTTTTTGCTGTCTTTATTTTTACACCTTAGTGCAGTTTTTGCACTTCCAATCCTTGGAAGCTAGTGTATATAGTTTTTTTTTTTTTTTTTTATGTGTGTCTGGTGCAGCAGGCTTAACCCCATTAAAAGGGATATTTTGTACAGACCTGTTTCCAAAGGTGGCCTTAATATGGTAAACCCCATCCCCTTTTTCTTTTCGATGTTTGTGGCCTATAATTTATGGCCCCTATTGCAACACAGGAGTAAAATTTGGGCCCCTTGGATTCTGGACCGATTGGAAATTTTCTGATGGGATGGCAGCTAGATGCTAGTGTCCCTAAACAAAAATCGATAGCAGGTTTACCTGCCTCCTATAGACTATGTGTTAGTAAAATTAAGCTATGGGCACTTATGCAATTTCAGGTTACTACTTTACCTAGAAAACATCTTTATTCTTACATTATGAACAAATTTTTTTATAGAACAACCACATTTTTCTGATCAGGCATCTCCGGAATCGACAAATATCTCAAACATGATTACTTCCCCTCGTACCGCGGTACATATGTGGGATGTAAGTTGGCTGTCTCTTCATTACAAACTCAATGTGAAGGGAAACTTAAAACACAAACCCAGTAATGAGAGATTTTGTCCCAGACATACATGCTTCTCACAAGTTGAATCAATTTCCCATTTGTTGAGTGCCCTTATATTCAGAAATTTTGGAAGATTTTGAAAAATAAATGTCCAAGCTCAACGTTTTTTAACTTAACTCCTGATATTTTATTGTTAGAGATACTCCTGCACCAATGGACTAAGCATGATAAGACTACATTATGGTTGTTTTTGATTTGTTTTAAATATTATATTTGGAATGTACAATGTCAACTTTCTTTGCAACAATAATTTATTTCAGAGGTACAGTTATTTGAATTGATCGAATATAATAAGAGTAAGTTGAGAGCTCAAGATCAATGTAATGTGCCTTTACAGGTTTTCTGGACATGGTGGGAGTCCATTTCCTGAATGTAAGTGAATACCTTTTGTTGCCTTGCTGGATTCACAGGTAACCCCCTTCCTTTGCCATGATAAGGCTGGGTAGTGTAAGGATTGAAACTGTTTATTCCCTATTTTTTTAATTTAGATATATTTATCTATTTCTTTTGTTTGTCTCCTTCTAGGTAAAGTATTATCAATTTGATTTTGACAATTGTAAGATACATTTTCTATGCTTTCTGGGGGGGGATGGGGAGAGGGATTATTTTATTAATTATGTTAATTTCAGTATAGAGGCAATACTGTTTGATTTACATTAGTTATTTTTGACATTAATAGATGGAATTTGTTCCTTTGATTGTCTTTCCAGATAGGGAGGCATGCTTGGATACTTAGGTGGTATAAAGTCTGACCATTTGGTAGCTTTTGGTTTTTTTCTTGACTTCATTGTTTTCCTTTGCCAAAAGAAGGGGGAGAAGATATCTCCATTTTTATAAGAAAGGAATGGGTGGGTTTTATATATAGCACTGCATTAGATGCTTAGTGGTTTCACCTTTAAATGTTGAATCTCATTGACTGAATATATTTTTTAGAGCAAGGGCACAATGCAATAGTATTAATTTTTAGGTATTATGAGGTAATAGATTTGCTTATTCAGTGATTAACAGTTTCATCTCTGACAGTATGAGATAAGACTTATTTAATTTGTTGTTTCTGTTTCCCTGCTTCAGTTCTGTTTATTCATCTCCATGTGACTACTAACATGTTTGACACAATCATTTTATCTGTTTAGTTTGATTTGCCTACTCGGGTACCTTTGTTATTTACCTATGGCTTAACTGTGTATTGTGGCTCACTGTACTGTTCTATGTGTATTATTGTATTATGTTTTGTTCTTGGAATGCTTTATTCCTCGAGTTGTTACTGAAAAAGGGACTTTGTCTCAGTTGACCTACCCGGTTATTAAAATTCAAATCAATAAAGAAAGTATGATAGAAATGCTTATTGATTTTTCTTTCTGTTTGGGCGGGGGGGGGTATGTTATAATTTAAAAGAAAATCATGTTTTAAAATTTTTTTGAGAGAACAAGTATGAATTAATACATATTTTTGGTTTAAAGAGGACAGGAAATGATTTCTAATCTGTAGCTATTTATAATGTACCCATTTGTAGAAATGATATCCATTGGCTTAAATGATCCATATGTAACTGTATCCGAATAAGAAGTGATGTGAAAACTACATTTTGCATCGTTTTGGTTTTATAGGCAGCATTCTGTTACAGTTCTCTTCATGGAACCAATGATCTGGAATTTTAACTATGTCACGATTTGAGCACAGAACTCTAAACAAGGTTCTGATAGGACAACAGCTCATGTTTAGCATTCTGTACAGAAACCACGATATAGACAAAACTCCAAATTACTGGGGGGAGCACTATTGAGCACTCTTGCCAAATAGATGTGCTTCACCTCGTCTCTGTAGATTCCTACCTGTAATTATAAAAATAATTTAAATATTTTCACTATTTGGAGTCTTGAGCTGCAGAAATTCATAGAGCGCATCGAGACGAACATAACAGTACCAAATTCAGCTATGGGTCAGGCGATTAAGGGAGGAGCGAGCGGATCAAAATATGTACAGCCTACAGAGCAGCAGGCCCTGACGGCCCCTGGTGGATCCTCTGAACCAACTACGCCACCATGGAATTCACTGGCCTTATCTATGAAGGCGATCGATGGGAAAGTTGAGGAAATTCTTCGCTGGATGGAAGAAAAGGACCTGAAAATTATACAGCGATTAAAACAGCCTCTCAGGTGGAGATGCAAGTGACTAAAGCCATTAATGTGACCATTAAGCTGGTGTAAGAGAACAACCAGCTTAGGTACCGAATGGAAGCCATTGAAAATGCTCATCGAGTGGTGAATTTTAGACTTGTTGTTCTGCCAGAAGGTAGTGAAGGTTCAGATCTGGCATCTTTTCTTCAAAACTGGCTACCCGATGCATTGGGCTTAGAGACAGGGAACATGCCAGCCCCAAAAATTATTAAGGCCTATCGAATTTCACTTCAAGCTGCCCTAATACAGCCTGATCTTCCAAGGGCCATACTGATTATCACCACAGGGACAGCAATTCAGGACACATATCTGCAAGCAGCCAGGGAGTCGCAAAGCTTTAATTTTGCCGGGACAACTCTGCATCTCTTCGCAGACCTTTCTTTCACTACCCGCTCAAGGAGGAAGAAATTTGATGCTGTGAGGGCTTGCCTTTGGAGCCTCGGAATTGTGCATTCACTTCTAATGCCTGCTCATCTACACATACATCATGGAGGGCATACATATATTTTCACAGACCCGCAGGAGGCCAGCAAGAAGGTGGAGATGTTCGAGCACGAATTCGCTGCTGTTCATTCACCAAGAGAAGATGAATTGGAGGAGGACACTTGAATAGAACTCAGTAAAAACTTTTCTTCAACCTAAATTTTGAAGATGTCAATTTAGAACTGGAGATTGCTTTAGGCCATAGAATGTCAGATGGTGGTAACCTCGTGGCAGCCCTCATACGCAGCAAAATTACATTTGTCTGATTAAGTTACTTAGAGTTTAAGGGTGTGCTGTACAGGTTAAAGTCCACTTAAGTTGAATAAGAATGCTTATTAATGTTTTCAGCTTTATTTTTGTTGATATTTACCATCTAAATGGCAAGTTAAGTTCTCAGTTAAAAACAGATTCATTGCAATGGTTACTCAAGGTCTTAACGAAGCTTAGACATGGATGTACTACATAGTTATAGTTGTTCTTAAGGTGGAATATTTCTAACTAATATAAAAAAAGGGAATGAACAACATTCTCACAGAAGTGGGGTTATGTGGAGGGTAGGTGAACACTAATAATTTTTCAATCAATTGGAGAGAGGGTTCTTTTTCTGAGATCAGTAAGATCTGAGATGAAATTCAATATCTCTCATCTGAAACCTTGCTCCCTGGACCACAGCTGTGGAAGCTGCCATGTGGCCCAGTAACTGTAGAAAATGTCTGGCTGGACGAGAAACTAAAGGATGAATAGAGGAAGCCAGACTGACTAGAGACTGTACTCTTGAAAGAGGAAGGAATGCTCTTGCCTGGGTAGTGTCTATGTCAACCCCTATGAAAGTGAGCAGCTGAGTTGGTTTCAGAACCAATTTTTCCAGGTTTAGAATGAAACCAAAGGACTCCAGGAGCCTTTGGGTGACCTCTAAGGCTGACTTGACTTGGTCTGAGGACTGACCTACTAGGAGCCTGTCATCCAGATATGGAAACAGAAGGATAACTTGTCTCCTGAGAAATGCCACCACTACTGCCAGGCACTTGGCGAACACCCTTGGAGCAGATGTTAGGCCGAAAGGCATGGCTCTGAACTTATAATGGCCTGAGGGCAACTCAAACCTGAGGTACTTTCTGTGGGAATGTCTGATGGGTATGTGGAAATAGGCATCCTTGAGATCCAGGGAGGCTAGCCAGTTTCCTGGTCTCAGAGAGGGAAGAATTACTCCCAGAGTCACCATTTTGAACTTTGGTTTTGTTAAGTGTTTGTTGAGGTATCTTAAATCTAAGATGGGTCACCACTCCCCTTCTTTTTTGGGGTAAGGAAGTACCTGGAATAAAGTCCTTTTCCCCCTGTGACAAAGAGGTACCTTCTCTACTGCTCACAGGAGCTGAAGAGAGGAGACTTCTGCCTCTAAGGCCTTTGTCTCCAAAGAGGAGAGGGGGCTGAAAGATCTTGCTCTCATTTTTGGGAACCTTTTGAAACTGAGAACAAGTCCCTGGCTCACTACTTCCAGGACCCATTTGTCTGAAGTAATAGACTCCCAGGCCTGGGAGTAGTGAGCCAGCCTGCCCCCTACAGGGATTGGGGAGGCAACCCTGACTGATACCTCAGGGTGTCTGTTTGGCAGGAGGCTTGGATTGAGTGGATGCTGGGGTCCTGGTCATCCCTCGTCTGCCTCTTCCCCTGAATAATCCCCTCTGCTGGAATGAAGAGGAAGCCTAAGCTTGGTAAAAAGGCCTGCCCTTACCAGCCGTAAACTGTTGCTTCTGAGGAGTGTCCTGCTTCTCTTTTGCTGCAGCACTCTTGTAGGTGGTCCTGTACTCATCCATCTTCTTCATGTAAGCCTCTGTCTGTTCACCAAACAGACAGTTACCAGAAACATCAGCACAGGATACAAGTGCAGCAGACGATTTATTAAAATAAACCTATCTATAAAGCTCTGCCAATACTAAATGCAGAGTCAGGCTGTATGTCCCAGAACATTTTAAATTCCCTTAACATCCCCAGCCAAAATCAGCACAGCATCATGTTTCAGAAGACTTCTCCTCAGGAGGTAGATTGCCTTGCAGGCAGCTCCCCGATGTGGTCGCTCCATCTGTGGAGCAAGAGTGCGTGTGGGGGGGTTCTCTGTTGGGAGCCTTGCAGGCAGCTCCCCGATGTGATCGCTCTGTCTGTGGAGTGAGCGTGTGTGTGTGTGTGGGGGGGGTCTCTGTTGGGAGCCTTGCAGGCAGCTCCCCAATGTGATCGCTCCATCTGTGGAGTGAGAATATGTGTGTGTGTGGTTCCTCTGTTGGGAGCCTTGCAGGCAGCTCCCCGATGTGATTGCTTCATCTGTGGAGCGAGTGTGTGTGAATAACTTTTTTCCACCGTAGACTGGCATAAGACAGTGTCCAGTATTCCTATGGGGATAGTTTAAATACGAGTCCCTGGCCCAAGACTGTGCCTGGACTTTTTCTCCATTGAGTAAACTATGGGTTCTCTGGGCAGGAACACTGTTTCTGTGGAACAAAAATGGGTCCACATATTGTTCATTAAGTTCATATTACCTTATCTAGCCAAACAAAGTGGATGGGGAGATTTCAGTTTATTTCAGTACTAATTTAAATATAATGATCCTCCTGTATATATTTTATGGAACATAGAAAATAACAGCAGAAAAAGAGAGATGGTCTTCCTAGTCTGCCTGTGTTACCCTATAATACCCTGGACCTGTTTTCCCTCTGGGGTATTCACTTACCCTATTCTTTGTGTGTATTGTACCTGGACTTGAAATCTGTGCTGAGCAATGCCATTGTAACCTAGCGTGCAAGTATTACAGCTGTGTTTAGCCATTGTAGAGCTTAAGTTTGATACCTTTCTCCTCTCTGTGTCTCCAGGCCTGTGTATGCACAGTGCTGCTCCACTAGGCATTCCTTTGTTTGGCCTTCCAACCAGTTATCTGACTCTCTTCTCTCTTCTCTGTTTCCTTTAACAGGCTCCCAACAGAGAAACCCCCCACACACACACACACACACACACACACTCACTCCACAGAAGGAGTGATCGCATTGGGGAGCTGCCTGCAAGGTAATCTACCTCCTGTGGACAAGTCTTCTGAAGCATGATGCTGTGCTGATTTTGGCTGGGGGTATTAGCCCGTTGACCCCAGCCAACCTCTCAACCAAGGTTGTCTCCTTTCTTATTGGGAGGTAATGGTCACGTGACCAGCCACATATCCCCTTAGCATTAGAGTTAAAGTGTCAGTTTTCCCATTTACAGCTTATAATCTTTGACCACTAGGGGTCAGTCAACTTGTCTCCTTACCTTCCCATTCCCCTCTGTTTCCTGTTTCCACTCTGTTCCCTTTCCTTCCCCCTGCACTAGCTTCTTCCTGTCTCTAACCCCTTGCTTGCCTTTTCTGCCCCTTTACTCCATCCTTCCTGCATTGAGATTTAAACCCCCAATGTTCTACAGTGTAGGCAGTCACTCCACCACTGCGCCATCTTGCTTGCCAATTTTCCCATCTATTTATCTAACTTAATCACTGCCCCACCCTATCTGGCACCAAATTTCTCGTCCTGCTCCCTCTCCCCCTCTTCCCACTCGCAACAATGCTGCCCTCACCACAACGTCTTGGCCCCCTAATACTCTGGTTATCTTCTCCCACCCCACCCCCACCCTCACTAGCCTTCAACTTTCTAGACTCCTATCTCATAATTACCCCATTGCTCCAATGGGTGGTACTAGCTGTGACCCTATGTACTGCGCTACTCATCCCCTTGGTATGGATCTTTGTCTTCTAACCTCTTCAATATTCAGGTATTCCTCCTGCTCCCCCACATCCTCTCCCTTCTGATTTCTTCTGCTGGTGACTACTCACCTTATTGTAAACAGTTAGTACAACATAAGGTTCTGAATCGCGTTCTTTTCACACTCTCTCTATTTCTTCTACTTCTCTCCGGCAACGTGCACCTAAATCCTGGGCCCCCTACTCTGCCTAATCCTACTAGTCATTGGCCTTGCAGTCTGACACCAGCCTCAACAAACATTTGCAGTTTTCTCCCAAAATATGACCTCTTTCAAGGCTGGATTACTCAGCATAATACAGACATCCTGGCTGTTGTAGAAACATGCCTCTCTCCTAAAATCTCCGACTCTGACATCACCCTGTCTGGCTACTCATTTTTCAGAGAAGACAGGTTGGGGAAAAGGTGTGGGGACTGTGCCATTTACCTCTGTGCTTCCCTACGGGGCGGATTCTACACACCACCTCACCTAGCCGTGGAGCACAGGCCTTGTTTGCCTCAGTTTACATTGGGAACCTGGGCAGATCTCTTACAGCCATAGTTGTTTACATTCCTCCCTGCAGCTCTAAGCCTGCATTTGATTCCATCCTTGACTATGTCTCCCAATTTTCCACAATGACTGAAGTCATCATTCAGAGTGACTTTAATATTAATTGGTCAGCGTCCAATGCTGTGTCACACTGTGATGCTGCAGCAGCCTTAAACCTTACTCAGACTGTCTCATCACTGACTAGGATTAATTATAGAACTGGGACCAGTTCCCTGATTGATCTTGTCTTTACAAACCACCCCGAGAGGATCTCTAATGTCTCTGTTCTACTGGATTCCTTAAGTGATCACTCTCCTGTTCTATGCCACTGGTCAAACCGCTCGCCAAAACTCCCCCCAAAGTACCTTTACCTGCGTTCTCACAAGAAGGGTTCCTTGATGAAATTTAAGGATTATCTTATTCAAAGTGATTGGTCCCTTTTAGACTCAGCTACTAGTATGGACAGTGCCTTAGCCTTCTTCATTTCTACCTTTAACTCTGCCTGCGACATCTTTGCCCCACATACCAAGTACTTAACAAAAGGCCCTCAACCCCCATGGATCACTCCTGCCCTCCTTGACCTCATGCGTACCCGCAACAATCTTTGTTACAAGGCCCTTGAATCTGGTTACTCTGCTGACAGGCAAAACTACAGGCTGCCAGAAATGTCTGTACCAGAGAAATTGTGGGCAAAACCACTCACTTCAAGCTACTTCACATCCTCCTGGGGTGAGGGAGAAATGCTGGGACAATATTAAGGACATGATTGGAAAGCCCAACTCCTCCTCCCTCGTTGCTGAATATTAATGGTGTTAGTACCCAGGCCCTTCAGCTCATTGCTAACACCCTCAACTCCGCTTTCTGTGACCATGGTGGAGTTCTCCCCTCTGATTTTTTTTCCAGCACTTCCAGTAATTCCACCCCATCCCCCTTCCCCGCTTGTATCCCCTGTTTCACCTTAGAACTATCTCCCCCTATGATGCTAAATCCTACCTTACCAAAGTTATGGGGAAATCTAGATTCAGTGGTGCTTCATTGGATCTGAAGCTCCTGCTACTGCCCCTGGATGTTGTTCTATACCCCCTGACCAAAATCCTTAATCTCTCCCTCTGCTTGGGACAAGTCCCTTCTCAATGGAAATCAACTATTGTTACACATATCCTTAAAATTGGTGACAGAACCTCCCACAGTAATTATCGCCCGATCTCTATGCCCCCCCCCCCATTTACAAACCTCTTAAAAGGATCGTCCATCGTCAACTTTCTGAATATCTCTTGAAGTACAGTCTTCAATGTGAGCAACAGCATAGGTTCAGGCCAGGCCACAGTACTACCACTGCACTACTGGAATATACTGACTTCATCCACAAGGCCCTGGGCTGTGGCCACTTAGTTGGGTCTGTGTGCATAAACTTAACTAAAACCTTTGATACGGTCAATCACACGCTCCTTATTGAATCCCTCACATCTCTTGGCCTGTCCCTGAATGCTACCTCCTGGTTCGCCAGCTACTTGAGTGGCCAATCTCAAAGGGTGAAAATTAATGATACACTCTCCACCAGTGTACTGGTACGTTCAGGAGTTCCAAGGCTCAATCTTTGGCCTGCTCCTGTTTAGCCTGTTCCTCAACACCCTCCCACTAGCCTGTTCTGGTCAGATGTTACTTTATGCAGATAACGCTGTAATCTTTAGTAGCCACCCTGACCCCTTTCAATTACAGAAAGACCGACAATTGTTTTTTTCTGAATCAGAATCTTGGTTCTCCCGCCATAAACTTATCTTAAATTATAAAAAAACTAAAGTTATGTTTTCTTCCAGCCCATAAAACAAGTACAAAGGCATTCCCTTAAATATTCTAAACTCCCAGCTCGCTCCTCTGGAGCAGGTGCCCTACTTCAAATATCTCATCATCATTCTGGACTCCTCACTCTCCTTCCAGGTACATATTGACCAGGTCTGTAAGGCAGTAAACACCAGGCTTGGCCTTCTCTATAGCTCTGAGGAAGCCTATTTGGCGAAACATCAGCTGATCTGCACTGTGAGCACATAGCACGGAGTGCAAGTTACTTAGCATGGCTGCTGGTCATTAGTGTGGCTGCGGTGCTCTGTTTACAGTGCCATCTGTGTTCTTTTTAACAATTGTTCGCATGTGATCTGCCGCCATTTTGGAATAATACTGCACTTTCTGGTGTCTGTTTATAGCACGTTTGCACTCAATAAAGATGGGAAACTCTGCGATGTGGTAAGCAGTTTCTTGATTTTCTATAGAGTAAGCTATGTGGTTATATGGTCAGTGTTACAGCAACGAGCTGTGTATGCTCGACTAGTGTTTGCTTCAGTATCTCTGATAGCTGTTCAGCACCGAGCTGGTCACCCAGTGAATGAAGTGAGCCCCACATCTTGTGTGCTTTTGATTGTTATTTATGGCTCAGCTGCTGACTCTTCCCTTAGAAGAATCAAGGTCTCCCTGAATAAAGCATGTCAGCTCGTCACTGGCTGTACTCGGCTAATCCACACCTGTGAGCTTTATGAACTAGTGGGCTGGTTGACCTTTGAGGGTAGGCGTTCCTACCATAGTTGCCTCGTAGCTAGAAAAATAGCCACTGGCCTCCTTCCACCCACTGTCCAGCATCTCCTTACACCGGCCCCTGTCACCCAGATGACCAGAGGCTCCTCCAAAGTCCCTTTCTCAGTCCCACTTTGTCGGACCTCCTTGGGGCAGAGGGCCTTCATGTATAGGGCCCCTCTCTGAGTCAATGGTTTGTCCTCCGAGATCATTTCTGTCTGTAAGCTAGGCCCATTTAACTATATGCTCAGACAGCATCTTCTTGCCTCCAGTCGTTGTGACTGTTTCTAGCGTCTCCCTTTCTCTCACCTTGTAACGCACCAATCCATGAGCTTCCCCTAAGTAAAGCAAATGTCTTCTCTGATTGCTCCGCTAAGTAAAGACTATGTTTTCTCTGACTCCTCCCCCTTTACTCTCTCCCCCTCCTCCTGTTGTCCATCCCCCTTTCTACTCTACTTCTTGCCCTGTTTTCCCTACCCCCATTCCTGTACCTGTACCTGTTACCTACCAGCCTAGTTCTACTCTTTTGCCTCGATTTCCCTCAGAATTATCTTCATATTGTGTCTGTTCCTTTTGTTTATTGTGCATGCATTTTTTATTTATTATGCTTGTGTTTTTTCTTTGCTTATTTGCTGTATATATCCATTACTGACATTGTACCTCTGCATTTGTGTATACTGCTGCTTCATGTAACTTTTACCCGGGTTAAATCCTATGTCTTATTTTATATTGTACATTATCTTGTATTTCTTGATGTAGAGCCTTTGTAAATGAGTCTTTGACTCAAAAGGTTTGAACTTCTGATATTTCCAATAAGAAAAAATTACTCACCTTAGTAATGTTGTTTCTTCTAATGGAGTCTTGCTGTATTCTGACAAATTGCAGGGAGGTCCAACCTTCGAACTGCCCCGGAGATGAAAGAGTTAACTTTCCATGCCAGGCATGGAACGCTGAGCTCGAGCTCGGTTGAGACTCTGTCTGTTGCTGTTTGAACTCAAACTGTCAGATCTTCTGAGCTATACTCACTGAGTGTCCTGTGTGAAACTGTAAACTTACACTAGCCAACTGGCTACTAAATATAAAACACATTTTTGGTCCCAAAACAAAGACTCAAGTCAGGAAACCCAAAAATGAAACAAACACAACACCCACCCACCCAAACTAAAGGGGTGAGAAATAAGAGGTGGGGCACCTCTCGTGCCAACACTGCTACTGCCCACCCACCCAAAAAACAAGGGTTCTGAGAGGGAGGCGGGGGAGGTCAGAATACAGCAAGACTCCATTAGAAGAAACAACATTACTAAGGTGAGTACTTTTTCTTCAAACAACATGAGTCTTGCTGTATTCTGACAAATTGCAGACTACCAAACAGTACCTCCATGGAGGAGGGACATAACCTACCTAGGAAATAGGCTCTGAAGCACTGCTGTGCCAAACCGAGCATCACTCCTAGCCTGGATATCCAGAGAGTAATGCTTGGTAAAAGTGTTACTGTTTTCCAGGTGGCTGCTTGACAAATCTCTAAGATAGGAATATCACTGGCAGCAGCCAGGGAAGCAGCTGTACCTCTGGTAGAGTGAACCCTCAGGCCTGAGGGTGGAGTCCTACCTAGTTTTTCATAACAAAAATGAATGCAAGAGACAATCCACCTGCCAATAGATCTCTTAGTGGCAGGTCTCCCCTTACCAACTTCACCATAAGTGAGGAATAGTTGGAGGGAGTCAAACCTGTGACCCTTGGAACGCTCTATGTAGTAGCTAAGGGCCCTTTTCACATCCAAACTGTGCAGCCTCCTCTCCCCAGAGGAGGAATAGTCAGTGAAGAAAACAGGGAGAGAAATAGACTGGTTAAGGTGGAAGTCTGAAACCACCTTAGGCAAAATTTCCTGTTAGTCCTGAGGACCACCTTATCTCTATGGAAGAGAGATAAAATCAGGCTCCACTGGACGAGGCTTGTAACTCACTTATGCACCTGGCAGAGTGATGGCCCTGAAAACAGTTTTCCAAGTCAAGTACTTAAGCTTTGCTGAGGACAAAGGCTCAAAAGGGGGTTGCACAAGCTGGGCAATGCAAACATTAAGGTCCCAAACAGGGGCAGGGTCCCTGAATGGAGGATTGGTATGAAGCAATCCCTTGAAAAATTTAGAGAATACAGGATGGGCTGAAAGGGAAGAAGGCTTGCCTGCTGAAAGGAAGGCAGAGACAGCTGCTAGATGCACGCTTAGTGTAGCTGGTCTGAGCCCCAAGCTATTAAGATGAACCATATAGTCCAGGACCATGGACAGGCTAGTAGACTCTGGGGAAATATGTTTCCCAGAGCACCATATAGAAAATCTTTTCCACCTGGAGTTGTAAGTGTTTCTGGTGGAAGGCTTCTGAGAAGCCTTTAGAATATCCATAACACCTTCAGAGAGGTGCAAATCAGCAGACTCTAACTCGTCAAGAGCCAGGCCTTGAGATTGAGAGATTTGAGATTCGGATACCAAACCCTCCCCTGAGCACATGTTAATAGGTTGTAATTCCTGGGAAGAGACAGGGGAAGGTGGACTGCTAAGGACAACAAGAGAGGGTACCAGGGCTGCTTGGCCCAGTCTGGAGCAATCAGAATCACCTTGCAGGGTTGAGACCTGATTTTCAATACCTTGAACAGGAGAGGGAAGGGGGGAAAAGCATACAGGAACTTCCCTTCCCAATTGAGAATTAGGGCATCCAGGGGGACTGAGCCCAACACTGGGAGCCTGCAGCAGAAGAGAGGAAGTTGGTGATTGTCTGGGGCTGCAAAAAGATCTATCTGTGGGGTGCCCCATCTGGAGAAGATCACCTTCAAAACCAGGGGATCCAAGGACCATTCGTGATGGCCCTGAGATACCCTGCTGAAAGCATCTGCCAGGGCATTGTCCTTGCCTGGGAGGTGTACTGCTGCAAGAGAGGTGTTCAGGGAATAGGCCAGAGACCATAATTTCATTGCCTCTGTGCACAAGGCCGTAGACCGAGTGCCCCCTTGCTTGTTGATATACCACATTGTGGTGGTATTGTCTGTCCTGATCTGAACTACTTTGTTCTGAATAGACTTGGAAAAAGCTTGAAGTGCTAGAAACACTGCTCTGAGTTCTAATAGATTGATGTGAAGCAGAGATTCCTGAGGAGACCACAACCCTCGAGTGGTCAGGAGTCCCAAGTGTGCTCCCCACCCCAAGAGGGAGGCATCTGTAGTAAGGATTAGAGAATGAGACTGAGTGACAAAAGGAACTCCCTGTCTTAGATTGTCCTGATCCAGCCACCACTGTAACGCCTGGATCAGGGTTCGAGTCACTGGAATTAGTTTGGTCAGAGGGTCCCTTTTCTGAGACCAGAAGGCTCTCAAGTGGAAGTGAATATCCCTCATTTGAAATCTTGCTCCCTGCACCACTGCTGTAGAGGCAGCCATGTGTCCTAGGAGTTGCAGAAAATGCCTTGCTGGCTGAGACACCTGAGGGGTGAATGAAGAGGCCAGTGAAATAAGTGTCCTTGCCCTGCCCAGGGGAAGGAAGGCTCTTGCTTTTACTGTATCCAGCTCTGCCCCTATGAAGGTGAGGAGCTGCACAGGCTCTAGAACTGACTTTGAAAGATTCAGCAGGAAACCTAGAGAAGTGAGCAGTTGCTGAGTTATCTGTAGGTGTAACTTGACTTGGTCTGGTGACTGGCCTACTACGAGCCAGTCGTCCAGGTATGGAAATATAGAGATCCTTTTTCTCCTTAGGAAGGCAACTACTACTGCCATGCATTTTGTGAACACCCTTGGAGCAGAAGTTAGGCCGAAGGGCATTGCTCTTGTAACCCCTAGATGGCGCTATCCCAGGGGCTACTACCCCTGCCTGATTTGCCACTAACAGGTTGAGGGGCCTGGATCCAATGGCAGGTGCCTCCACCCAGAGGTCAGGGTTTGCAATAGTTAAACTAACTTGGTCACAGCCCTCTGGGACACTGCAACCCCTTTCTTCCCACTAGTGGCCCTCAATATATCAAATTACTTTCACAGTATACACTTACCCCCAGGTCTGGTTCCAGCACTGGGACCTCCTGTGAAATGAGATACAGTGCAACAATCACAGTACAGTACTTTAACATAGACAAATACCTCAGGCAGTATAACTTTGCTGAAACAAGCAGCTCTGATTTATTTAGGGGATATAACAAGGACGGGGAAATCAGGTTAATTAGCTTATCACTCTAATAATCTATCTATGGCTCTGTGCAGGCCTATCCCTATCAGTTACTGTCCCTGGGTACCCAAGCCCTAGTGGCTAGTCCAAACCATGGCAGCTGTGGGAGCCCTTTCACACAGAAAAGGAGAGAATTAAACAGTCAGCAGTACAGTAATTCCATTTGGATTTAATGTGGCAATTCAACAGGAAGCGACCCTGAATTAGTACTCACGACCTCCAAATAAGATAGGGTCCTTGGATGTCAGCAGGGCTCACTTGAGGTACACAAACCTCTTCACATCCATATAAAAGAAAGCACTATACCAGGCAGGCTGCATCTGTATCCGATCGCAATTACTGCAACAACCCGGAGAACACACAGCGATTCAGTTCCTGACAGACAGAGTGCAATTTTCAGCAATTCCTCCAGTCTTCTACAGGGTGAGCCTGGTTTCTACTCTTCAGAGATCCTTTGATTCTTTTCACAGGACGGATTCAGTCCTAACAAGCTGTTACAAAGCTGCAGACCGGAACTCTGGCCTACACACGTTTTGACTAAAACTGCACACTGAAAAGCACAGGCTCCTTCCTTCTTCACTGCCAAAGCTCAACTGAAACTCCAACCGACAAAACCGGCACTTCCTTTGAGTTCCTCCCAGTTCTTGACTGGATTGACTGTCACTACAAAGACTGTTGCTGTTGGTCCAAAAGGCACTGAAGTCTAAACTACATCTCCCAGAGTCACTGCCCATACAATCCTCTTGTGGCTGGCTCAGATTATGAGTCCAAGTTCTGATTCGTCCAAGGCACCATTTTTAGAGCTAGCTTACCCACACTGATTGGTCCAGTTCAGCAGTTCAAAACTAGAATGGGAACTAGCAGACACAGTTCTGACTGCAAAGAAAGCAGGTTAGACAAACTGTATCTCATTATTACCTAAATAATTTCTGGAAACAGTTACATCTTTCAGATAGGTTCCTTTGCACTCCTAGTGACTGCAAAATGGAGTGAATTGCAGCAGCTTGAGTGGTACTCAATCAAAGAAACACACAGTCCCCATACAACTCAATTATGTCTGCAAGCAGACAGCTCTTAAAGAGACAGTACCAGAGGTTCTAAAAACACTCACTGATAAATGGCTTAAACGCCAAACACCATTCAGGCTTGGAGCATTCAAGCAAGCTCCTGGAAGTCTTTTGGGTACCCCCATTTGCAGGGGGGTTACACTCTGAATTGGTAGTGGCCTGAGGGCAGCTCGAACCTGAGGTACTTTTGATGGGAGCCTCTGATAAGAATATGGAAATAGGCATCCTTGAGTTCCAGGGAGACTAGCCAGTCCCCTGGCCTTAGAGAGGGTAGAATTATTCCCAGAGTCACCATTTTGAACTTTGGTTTTAAAAGGTGCTTGTTTAAATATCTGAGATCCAGGATGGGCCGCCATTCTCCTGTCTTTTTGGGGGTTAGGAAGTACCTGGAGTACAATCCTTTCCCTTTGTGTAGGGGTGGAACCCTCTCTATGGCTCTGAGAGTCAAGAGGAAGAGACCTCTGCCTCTAGGGCAAGTGCCTCTGAAGGATTTGCAGGTGGAAAGGATCTGGTTCTCATCTTTGGAAATTTTTGAAGCTGAGAACCAGTCCCTGCTTACTACTTCCAGGACCCATTTGTCTGATGTTAAAGACATCCAGTCCTGGACAAAGTAAGCCAGCCTGCCCCCTACAGGTGGTGGAGAATCGGCCCTGGCAAACCCATCAGGATGCCTGTTTGGCAGGGGCTTTAGGCTGAGGGGTGGAAGCAGGCCTGCTTGTACCCCGTCTGCCTCTCCCTCTAAAGAACCCCCTATGAGCATAAGCAGAAGAGGAGGCCTGGGCTTGGTAGAAAGGCCTATGAAAAGGCCTGCCCCTGCCCCTGGGATGCTGCCTCTGAGGAGTGGCTTGCCTTTCCTTGGCCTGAGACTCCTGTGTGGTCCTGTACTCATCCATTTTCTTCATGTAGTTCTCTGTTTGCTCCCCAAACTGGAGAATTACACACAACAGGAAAATCCATGGCCTTAGTCTGGGTATCCTGAGACAGGCTAGTACATCTGAGCCAAGCCTATCCTACAAGGGCCACAGATGTAGCCAAGACTCTAGATGAAACATCATTGGAGTCCACTGCAGCATGGAATTGCACCTTGGATGCCTCGATACCATCCGCAGTCACCTGCTCCAGCTCCTTGGCAAGCTGGCCAGGGACCTGTTTAGCTAAAGCCATTACAGTGTCCCATCTAGATTTATGATATCTAGCTGTATAGGCCATATAATTAGCCTGCCTGAGTCCCAAGGATGCTGCCATGTACTCTTTCTTTGCCATGGCATCAATCCTCCTGGAGTCCTTATCTGGGGGGTGTGAAGCCAAGGGTATATTTGCCTTATCACAGGCTGCAGCCTGCACTACCCCAACATGGCTGCATTGCTGGGTAAGGAACTCGATATCTGAGCCTGAGAGAGCATACCTCTTGTCCATTTTCTTATCCACAGGAGGTATAGAATTAGGAGTCTTTAAAAATTTTATTGTCTGTTTCCCAAAGGACTTATGAAGGGGAATAGACAGCCTCCTGGACGCTGGGATATCCATCATTTCAACATAGTCAGGCTCCTCCTGGTCATCCACAGCTTCTTCCATAGGAAGCTGAAGAGTTTCAGCCACTTTTTTGTAAATTATAAAATGGGAAGGGGACTCAGAAAGCCTAGGAGGAGACACTCCTGAAGGTCTGTCTGGGGAGATGTCCGGGTCAATGGGCACATCCAGACTTTCGTATCCACACTCACTTTCCTCATACTCCTTCCTCCTCCTCCCGGTTCATAAAATTCTCTAATCATAATCCAGAACCGGGGAACCACCAAACTGAGCGCCTTCCTAATGGTGCTGGTTCAGTCGGAACCGGGGATAGCAACTGAACAATCTTTATCGCTTTGGCTATTTCATCAGCGGTCGGAGAAAGAACTTGTGGATCCACACCGGCTGATTTATACCTTCTTGTTCTTTTAACCGGAACCGACTCCTCCTCACCGTTTGTTCTCCTTTTGCCCAAAGAAGTTTCACCCTGGTCAGAGGGCACTCCTTCTGGTTCAGTTGGAACCGAACCGGGCTGGCCATCCGGTCAGCGGACTTCTTGGCCTCCTTTCCTGAGCCTGCCAACTCTTTTTCCAGGGTAGCTGCAGGAACATTTTTACAAATCTGGCAGTCTGAATCGAGGTGGTCAAACCCCAGACAATAAACACAGGTGGTGTGGGATCAGCCTGCAAAGACTTCCCACACACACACTCAGTGTTGAAACCCTGTGGGCCGGTTTTCTTTGGGTTTCAGACATGGCCAGTCCTAACAAAACGCACTTTTTTGGCCACCAGGCAAGACACCTTATCGGTTCCTGACCATGTTACGGGTCATGGAAAAACGTAATAAAATCTGTTTTTTTGGAACCGATAAGAACCGTTACCACACTCTAAAAGCAGAATAAAGTTTTTAAAGAACCTGATCGGTTCAACTGAACCGATCCCATCGCCATAAGTTCCAACAGAATAATAACAAAAAATAAGCCTATCTAGTACTCATAAAATCACAGACAGAGACTGAACCGATAGGTTACGTGTTTAAATTGGCGAAACCGAGAAAACGGTACTTTAACCGGCTAAATTGAACTGAGCAAAGGAGAAAATCTCCAGAGCACTGTTCAGTGAGGCTGAGAAAGAATCTGACGGTTTGAGTTCAAACAGCAACAGACAGAGTCTCAACCGAGCTCGAGCTCAGCGTTCCATGCCTGGCATGGAAAGTTAACTCTTTCATCTCTGGGGCAGTTCGAAGGTTGGACCTCACTGCAATTTGTCAGAATACAGCAGGACTTCATGTTGTTTGAAATAAATAAATAAAACTTACTGGAAGAAAAAAAAGACCCAATAACACTTTGTCCTCCTCTCTATACCTTTCCAAGTTACTCTCAGAAGTCCTGAGTCTGTGTTGCATTGTAACTAGGGATGTTGACAAGACGCCGGCAGTAGACTTACTCTACTTCGACTTCAGTAAGCCATTCAACTCGGTGCCACACAGAAGGCTACTGAAGAACATGGGGGTTCTGGGAACAGCTAAGGAATTAATAAAGTGGGTAGGGAGTTGGTGGGAGGGGAGGCAGCAGAGAGTTGTGGTGAATAGTGCAACAGTGCAACAGGAGTTTGTGGAGTTGGGGAGGGGCCTTAGACAAGTAGCACACATGGTAACTTTCTCAGAAGTGCAACCTGTCTATGGCATGGATGAGGCTAGGGTACTCCACACCATGGGATTCAATGACTGGTGGTAAAGCTGGTGCAGAGCTCAGGGATTTGGCTTCATTGGGGAATGGGGCTCCAACTGGAGGGATGCAGGACTATACAGGTGCGATGGTCTGCATCTATCCTGAAGGGGAACCAGGATGCTAGGTGATAGGTTTAAATGCTTCAATGGCAAACATTTAAACTAGCCAAGGGGGAAGGCACTGAAGAGGAGAAGGGAAATCCTAGCCCCCACAAAAAATCAGGGTAATTAGTGAGGTAAACACCAAGACAGAGCAGTCGATAGGGAGAAGGGCAGGGGTAAATGGAGAAAAAGACAAAGGCAGTAGGGACAGGGATGGGGCAAAAAGAAATAAAGCCATAAAAAAAGGAGGGTAATGAGTACCAGTGTCCATAGTCTAGGTAAAATGCTCCCTGAAATGGTGGCCTTGATGGAAGAGGGATGCCTGGATATTGCGGCAATCACAGAAACATGGTACCCAGAGAACCATGACTGGGATGTCAACATACCGGGGTACGCAATCTACAGGAGGGACAGGGAGGGAATAAGAGGAGGAGGAGGAGTAGCTCTCTATGTAAGGGAAGGGATCAAAGCAACAGAACTAAAGGGTAAACAGGGAGGAGAGGAGGCACTGTGGGTCAACCTGGAGACTGGAAATGGCTCCACAATCCACACAGAGGTTGTATACAGACCCCCATCTCAGGTGGAGGAAATGGACAAGGAAATGATAGAAGGCATCCTTGGGATGGCAGAGAAAGGGGAGATATTGCTGATGGGGGACCTGAATATGTCACATGTTGACTGGAGCACCTTTGCTGCAGCCACATCCAAGAGCAGGGCCATTCTCGATGCCCAGGGGCATGCCTCAGACAGCAACTTTTGGAACCCACTCGGGAGAAAGCAATCTTAGACCTGGTACTCTCAAATGGGGACGGAGAGAGGATCTCCGATATCGAAGTGGGTAGCCATCTGGGAACAAGCAACCACCAAACAGTGTGGTTCACGATAAACTTAGCTGTAGAGTCAAGCCACACAAAATTGAAGGTGCTGGACTTCAGGATGGCTGATTTGGTCAAAATGGGAGCATCCCTCAGAAAAGCACTAGCAAACAGGCAAGAAGGTGGGGTGAAGCAACAATGGGGAAACATGAATACTGCCATCACAGAGGCAACAAGCCTTTGTGTGAAGCAAATAAACAAATCAAAACAAAAGAAAAAAACACTATGGTTCTCAAAAGAAGTGGTGGGGAAGGTAAGGGAGAAAAAGATAGCATTCAGGAAGTATAAGGAAACACAGAAGAAAAAATTACTCACCTTAGTAATATTGTTTCTTCTAATGGAGTCTTGCTATATTATGACATATGCAGTGAGTCCCAACCTTCGAACTGCTCCGGAGGTGAAAGAGTTAACTTTCCATGCCAGGCATGGAACCTTGAGCACAAGCTCGGTTGAAAACTCTGTCCGTTGTTGCTCAAACTGTCAGATCTTTATGAGCAAAACTCACTAAGGTTCTGTGTGGAAGCCGTAAACCTACACTAGCACACTGGCTACTAACTACAAGAACACATTTCTTTTATTGATCTCAAAACAAAGACTCAAGTCAGGGGAGTCCAGAAAGAAAAATTAAAAACATAACACCCAAACACCCTAAAGAAAGGGTGAAAATTAAAGTGGGCATCTACTACGTGCCAACATTACACTGCCCACCCACATCCCAAAAATAGAGGTTCTGAGAGGGGCAGGCCGTGGGGGAGGTCATTATATAGCAAGACTCCATTAGAAGAAACAACATTACTAAGATGAGTAATTTTTTCTTCAAACAGCATGAAGTCTTGCTATATTATGACATATGCAGATTACAAAGCAGTACCTCCATGGAGGAGGGACAGAACCTACTTAGGAAATAGGTTCTGAAGCACAGCTGTGCCAAATCGAGCATCACTCCTAGCCTGGAAGTCTAGGGAGTAATGCTTAGTAAAAGTGTGAATTGTTTTCCAGGTAGCTGCTTGACATATCTCTAGGATAGGGATGTCCCTGGCAGCAGCCAGAGACGAGCTGTACCTCTGTAGAGTGAGCCCTCAGACCTGAGGGAGGAACCTTACCCAGTTTTCATAGCAAAATTGATACAAGAGACAATCCACCTGGCAATGGATCTTTAGTGGCAGGTTTTCTTACCAACCTCACCATAAGTGAGGAACAATTGAGGAGTCCAACCTGTGACCCTTGGCACGCTCTATGTAGTAACTAAGGGCTCTTTTGACATCTAAACTGTGCAGTCTCCTCTCACCAGAGGAGGAATGGTCAGTGAAGTACACAGGAAGGGAATTAGATTGATTAAGGTGGAAGTCTGAAACCAACTTAGGCAAAACCTTTCTGTTAGTCCTGAGGACTACCTTATCTCTGTGAAAGGAGATAAAATCAGGCTCCACTGACAATGCTTGTAATTCACTTATGCGCCTGGCAGAAGTGATAGCTACCAAAAACACAGTTTTCCAAGTCAAGTACTTAAGCTCTGCTGAAGACAATGGCTCAAAAGGGGGTTGCATAAGCTGGGCAATGCAAATATTAAGATCCCAAGCAGGGGCAGGGTCCCTGAATGGAGGGTTGGTGTGAAGCAACCCCTTGAAAAACTTGGAGAATACAGGGTGAACTGAAAAAGAAGAGGGTTTACCTGCTGATAAGAAAGCAGACACGGCTGCCAGGTGCAC
Source organism: Neoceratodus forsteri (assembly GCA_016271365.2). Classification (NCBI taxonomy): domain Eukaryota; kingdom Metazoa; phylum Chordata; order Ceratodontiformes; family Ceratodontidae; genus Neoceratodus; species Neoceratodus forsteri. The sequence continues at coordinate 431,549,169 of CM028138.1, forward strand.
TTTTAGGGTAGCTGGTCTCAGCTCCAAAGAATTCAAATGCACCAAATAATCCAGGATTGTGGGAAAGTCAGCAGATTCTGGGGTAATATGCTTGCCAGAGCACCATATGGAAAATCTCTTCCATTTGGAATTATAAGTAGCCCTGGTGGAAGGCTTCCTAGAGGTCTTCAAGATATCCAATACACCTTGGGAGAGGTGTAGGTCAGCAAACTCTAACTCTTCAAAAGCCAGGCCTTGAGATTGAGAGATTTGAGGTTCAGATACCAAACTCTCCCCTGGGCACAGGTTAACAGGTTGTGATTCCTGGGAAGACACAGGGGAAGGTGGACTGCTAAGGACATGAGAAGTGGGTACCAGGGCTGTCTGGCCCAATCTGGAGCAATCAGGATCATCTTGCAGGGTTGAGATCTGATTTTGACTAGCACCTTGAACAGAAGAGGGAAGAAGGGAAAAGCATAGAGAAACTTCCCTTCCCAACTGAGAAGGAAGGCATCCAGAGGGACTGAACCCAACACTGGGGGCCTGCAGCAAAAAAGGGGAAGTTGGTGATTGTCTGGGGCTGCAAAGAGATCTATCTGCGGGTGCCCCATCTGGCAATACCACCTCTAGTACTAGGGATCCAGTGCCCATTCGTGATGGCCCTGGAAATCCTGTTGAGAGCATCTGCCAGGACATTGTCCTTGCCTGGGAGGTGAACTGCCATGAGGGAGCCGTTCAGGGAATAAGCCAGAGACCACAACTTCATTGCTTCGGTGCACAAGGCCGTAGACCGAGTGCCTCCTTGCTTGTTGATGTACCACATTGTAGTGGTGTTGTCTGTTCTGACCTGTACAACCTTGTTCTGAACAGATGTGGAAAAATCTTGAAGTGCTAGAAAAACTGCTCTGAGTTCCAACAGATTGATGAGGAGCAGAGATTCCTGTGGAGACCACAATCCCTGAGTAGTGAGATCGCCCATGTGAGCTCCCCACCCCAAGAGGGATGCATCTGTAGTAAGGATTAAGGAGTGAGACTGGGGGATGAAGGGCACCCCCTGTCTCAGATTGCTCTGGTCCTGCCACCACTGAAGGGCCTGGATCAGGGTTCAAGTCACTGGGATCAATTTGGTTAGAGGGTCTCTCCTTTGAGACCAAAAGGCTCTCAAATGGAACTGGACGTCCCTCATCTGAAATCTTGCTCCCTGCACTACTGCTGTAGAAGCAGCCATGTGCCCCAGAAGCTGAAGAAAATGCCTTGCTGGTCAAGAGACCTGCAGGGTGAAAGAGGAGGCCAGAGAGACCACGGTCCTTGCTCTTTCCATAGGAAGGAAGGCTCTGGCCTCTTTCGTGTTCAGTTCTGCTCCTATGAAGGTGAGAAGCTGGACAGGCTCTAGAACTGACTTTGAAAGATTGAGAAGGAAACCTAGAGATGTGAGCAGTTGCTGAGTTACCTGAAGGTGTAGTTTGACCTGGTCTGAAGACTGGCCTACTATGAGCTAGTTGTCCAGATAAGGAAAGATGGCAATCTTTTGCCTTCTTAAGTGGGCAACTGCTACTGCCAGGCATTTTGTGAATACCCTCGGGGCCGAGGTGAGGCCGAAGGGCATTGCTCTGAACTGGTAATGGCCTGAGGGCAGTTCGAATCTGAGGTACTTTCGATGGGAGCTTCTGATAAGAACATGGAAGTAGACATCCTTGAGGTCCAGGGAGGCTAGCCAGTCCTCTGGCCTTAGAGAGGGTAAAATAATTCCCAGAGTCACCATTTTGAATTTTGGTTTTAAAAGGTGCTTGTTTAGATATCTGAGATCCAGGATGGGCCGCCATTCTCCTGTCTTTTTGGGTAAGGAAGTACCTGGAGTACAACCCTTTGCCCTGGTGTAGGGATGGAACCCTTTCCACAGCTCTGAGAGCCAGGAGGGTAGAAACCTCTGTTTCTAAGGCAAGAGCCTCTGATGGATTTGCAGGTGGGAAGAACCTGGCACTCATCTTCGGAAATTTTTTGAAGCTGAGAACCAGTCCCTGGCTTACTACTTCCAGGACCCACTTGTCTGATGTTAAAGACTTCCAGTCCTGGACAAAGTAAGCCAGCCTGCCCCCTACCAGTAGTGGAGAATCGGCCCTGGCCACCCCATCAGGAAGCCTGTTTGGCAGGGGCTTTGGGCTGAGGGGTAGAAGCAGGCTTACTTGAACCCCTTCTGCCTCTTCCTCTAAAGAACCCCCTCTGGGCATAAGTAGAAGAGGAGGCCTGGGCTTGGTGAAAAGGCCTGCCCCTGCCCCTGACATGCTGCCTCTGAGGAGTGGCTTGCCTTTCTTTGGCCTGTGCACTCCTATAGGTGGTCCTATATTCATCCATTTTCTTCATATAATTCTCTGTCTGCTCCCCAAACAGGGAATTGCCCACAACAGGAAAATCCATAGCCTTAGACTGAGTATCCTGTGACAGGGCAGTACATCTGAGCCAGGCCATTCTGCGAAGAGACACAGATGTAGCCATGACTCTTGATGAAACATCATTAGAGTCTACTGCAGCATGAAATTGCACCTTGGATGCCTCAATACCATCCGCAGCCACCTGCTCCAGCTCCCTGGCAAGCTGGTCAGGGGCCTGTTTTGCTAGGGCCAGCACAGTATCCCATCTGGATTTCTGGTACCTAGCAGCATAAGTCATATAATTTGCCTGTCTGAGTCCTAAAGCTGCTGCCATATACTGTTTCTTTGCCATGGCATCCATCCTCCTGGAATCCTTTTCAGGAGGGTGAGAGGCTAGAGGAATATTAGCCTTGTCACAGGCTGCAGCCTGCACTACCCCCACATGGCTGTATTGCTGAGAGAGGAACTCTGTAGCAGAGCCTGATAATGTGTACCTCTTGTCCATCCTTTTATCAACAGGAAGGATAGCGTGAGGAGTTTTTAGAATTGTTACTGTCTGTTTCCTAAAGGATTTGTGCAAGGGAATAGACAGTCTCCTAGACTCTGGAATATCCATCATTTCTACATAATCAGGCTCTTCTTGGTCATCAACAGCTTCCTCAACAGGGAGTTGGAGAGTTTCAGCAACTTTCTTATAGAACATAAAATGAGAAGGGACTCAGATAGCCTGGGGAACCCTGATGGTCTGTCTGAGAGATGTCCGTTCAATGGGCACATCCAGACCTTCAAAATCACATTCACTCTCCTCATACCCCTCCTCCTTCCTTCGTTCATAAAAATCCTCAAAATCATAATCTTGAACCGGTGGAACCGTCCGAACCGAGCGCTTCTGATGGTGTCGGGTTCGACGGAACCGGAAAGAGACTGGACAATTTGAATAGCTTTAGCTATTTCCTCAGCGATTGGAGAAAGAACTTTTGGCTCCACACTAGCTGACTTTCTAGCCCTTTTAGTTGGAACCGCCTCCTCAGAGCTGGCTCTTCGTTTGCCCGAGGAAGTATCGCCTGGTCAGAGGGCATTCCTCAGGTTCTGCGGAACCAACCGGCTGGCCATCCGGTCAGCGGACTTTTGGCCTCCCTTTCCCGGAGCCTACCAACTCTTTCCACGGTGGCAGCAGGAAAATTCTTACAAATCTGGCAGTCTGCATTGAGGTGGTCAAACCCCAGACAATATACACAGGTGGTGTGTGGGTCAGCCTTAGCAAAGGCTTCCCACAGAGGCCACAGTGTTGAAAACCCAGTGGGTCCGGTTTTTTTTGGGTTTCTCAGATATAGTGCCAGCTAACCAAAACTTGCCCGTTAGTGGCAATCCGCCACAAGACTCTCTTATTGGTTCCCAATGTGTCACACGGGTCGTGAAAAACGAATAAATCATGTAACCGATAAGAACCGGGAACCACACTCTAAAGGACTATAAAGTTATTTTAAACTAATCTGATCGGTTCAAACCGAATCAAAAAGACGCTTATAAGTTCCACATAGAAGAAATAAACGTAGCTTATCTATTACTTACATTACCACAGACAGAGCTTAAACCGACGACTGAAGCTTATTCTCGTCAATAAACCGAAAATTACAACTTTTAACCGACAAACGAACCGAGCAGCAGGAAAAATCTCCGGAGCGACTGTTCAGTGAGGTGGAGTAAAGAATCTGACAGTTTAAGTTTGAGCAACAACAGACAGAGTTTTCAGCTGAGCTCGCGCTCAAGATTCCATGCCTGGCATGGAAAGTTAACTCTTTCACCTCCGAAGCAGTTCTAACCTGGGGTTATACTGCATATGTCATAATATAGCAAGACTTCATGTTGTTTGACTACAGCAAGACTCCATTACAAGAAACAACATTACTAAGGTGAGTAATTTTTTTCTTCAAACAACATGAAGTCTTGCTGTATTCTGACAGTAGCAGACTACCACGCAGTACCTCCATGGAGGAGGGACAGAACCTACTTAGGAAATAGGCTCTGAAGCACAGCTGTGCCAAACCGAGCATCACTCCTAGCCTGAATATCCAAGGAGTAATACTTGGTAAAAGTGTGTACTGTTTTTCCAGGTAGCTGCTTGACATATCTCTAAGATAGGAATATCCCTGGCAGCAGCCAGAGAAGCAGCTGTACCTCTGGTAGAGTGAGCCCTCAGGCATGAGGGTGGAACCTTACCCACTTTTCCATAACAAAATTGGATACAAGAGACAATCCACCTGGCAATGGATCTTTTAGTGGCAGGTTTCCCTTTACCAACCTCACCATAAATGAGGAACAGTTGGAAGGAGTCAAACCTGTGACCCTTGGTACGTTCTATGTAGTAGCTAAGGGCTCTGTTCACATCTAAACTGTGGAGCCTCCTCTCACCAGAGGAGGAATGATCAGTGAAGTACACAGGAAGAGATATAGATTGATTAAGCAGGAAATCTGAAACCACCTTAGGCAAAAATTTCCTGTTAGTCCTGAGGACCACCTTATCTCTATGAAAGGAGATAAAATCAGGCTCCACTGACAAAGCTTGTAACTCACTTACGCATCTGGCAGAGGTGATGGCTACCAGAAACACAGTTTTCCAAGTCAAGTACTTAAGCTCTGCTGAAGACAAAGGCTCAAAAGGATTGCATAAGCTGAGCAATGCAAACATTAAGGTCCCAAGCAGGGGCAGGGTCCCTGAAAGGAGGGTTGGTGTGAAGCAATCCCTTGAAAAACTTGGAGAATACAGGGTGAGCTGAAAGAGAAGAGGGCTTACCTGCTGAGATAAAAGCAGAAACAGCTGCCAGATGCACCTTCAGTGTAGCTGGTCTAAGCCCTAAGCTATTTAAATGGACCATATAATCAAGGACTGTGGGCAGATCAGCAGACTCTGGGGAAGTATGCTTCAGAGCACCATATGGAAAATCTTTTCCACTTGGAATTATAGTAGCCCTGGTGGAAGGTTTCTCAGAAGCCTTCAGAATGTCCATTACGCCTTGGGAGAGGTGTAAATCAGCAACTCTAACTCTTCAAGAGCCAGGCCTTGAGATTGAGAGATTTGAGATGCGGTACCAAACCTCCCTGAGCACAGGTTAACAGGTTGTGATTCCTGGGAAGACACAGGGAAGATGGACTGCTAAGGACAGTAGGAGTGATACCAAGGCTGTCTGGCCCAGTCTGGAGCAATCAGGATCATCTTGCAGGGTTGAGATCTGATTTTGACTAGCACTTTGAACAGGAGAGGGAAGGGGGAAGGCATACAGGAACTTCCCTTCCCAACTGAGAACTAAGGCATCCAGGGGGACTGAGCCCAACACTGGGGGCCTGCAGCAAAAAAGGGGAAGTTGGTGATTGGGGCTGCAAAAAGATCTATCTGTGGGGTGCCCCATCTGGAAAATATCACCTCCAAGACCAGAGGATCCAGTGACCATTCGTGATGGCCCTGGGATATCCTGCTGAGAGCATCTGCCAGGACATTGTCCTTGCCTGGAAGGTGAACCGCTGTGAGGGAGGTGTTCAGGGAATAAGCCAGAGACCATAACTTCATTGCTTCTGTGCACAAGGCCATAGACCGAGTGCCCCCTTGCTTATTGATGTACCACATTGTGGTGGTATTGTCTGTTCTGACCTGGATAACTTTGTTCTGAACAGATTTGGAAAAAGCTTGAAGTGCTAGAAACACTGCTCTGAGTTCCAACAGATTGATGTGAAGCAGAGATTCCTGAGGGGACCACAACCCCTGGGTGGTCAGGTCGCCCAAGTGAGCCCCCCACCCCAAGAGGGAGGCATCTGTAGTAAGGATTAAAGAGTGGGACTGAGAGACAAAGGGGACTCCTTGTTTCAGATTGCTCTGATTCTGCCACCACTGTAGGGCCTAGATCAGGGTTCGAGTCACTGGGATCAATTTGGTCAGAGGGTCCTTCCTTTGAGACCAAAAGGCTCTCAAGTGGAACTTAATGTCCCTCATCTGAAATCTTGCTCCCTGCACCACTGCTGACCTAACCTAACGAGGATATGCACCTGTCATAGCAAAAGCAGACATCCAGGAAAGGAATAGCAGCAAGTGAAGAGGTGACTGCTCTCTCAGTGGAAGGGAAGTAAATGCAAATCTAGGAGCTTTCATTATTACTTCTTCGCATTGATATTGCATTGGGGAAAGGAGGAGTAGGAGTTTGAAGAAGGTTGTGCAATGGCTACTTAAAGTCTGTTTTTGAGTGTGGATAGGAAGGATAGGAATATAAAAAGCAGTTGCTCAATATATCTAAACGTGTGCAACAAAGGAGGTAAGGGAAATAAAGGAAATGTTTTGCACTGATAGAGGAGGGAGAGGGGAGACTTGGGAGAGTGTTTGGTATCCTGCATCTGGAAGGGTGGGGGGTCGCTGGTGGGCAACGACAGCAATGGGTAGGGTGGTAGGCTGCAAGAAAAAATTACTCACCTTAGTAATTGCTTTTCTTCTCATGGAGTCTTGCTGTATTAGGACTTAATGCAGTTAGCCACTGCACTCGAACTGCCCCGGAGAGGATAGGGTTAACTCCAGAGCAGTCTGGAGTTCCACAGCGCGAGGGCGCTGTTCAAAGCTCTATCTGGCTAGTTTCAAATGAAACTGCCAGGTTCTTTACGAAGCTAAACTAATATAGCAAGTCTGTGTGGAAAAGCTCTACACTAGCCATTGGCTACCTACCAGTAGTAGGACAACAAAACACAACAACAATCATAGAATAATAACAAAATCACCTGTTATTGTTAGAATCACCCATGACAAGCACTAATGGCCCCTCTCCCCAAAGACTCAAGTCCAGAGAGGGCCACCTATCACTAACAAAAACAGAATCACCTAGTTCCTAACCCAAATGAACAAAAGGGGGAACTAGAGAGAAATTGAAATGGCATGACAGTGCTTGCACAATTTGACAACCCCATACTCAAGTAGGAGTTCTGAGCGGGGTAGGAGGGAGGTTGTCCTAATACAGCAAGACTCCATGAGAAGAAAAGCAATTACTAAGGTGAGTAATTTTTCTTCAAACACCATGAAATCTTGCTGCTATTAGGACTTAATGCAGATTATACAGCAGTACCTCCATGGAGGAGGTCAGAACCTACTTGGGGAATAGGCTCTGAAGCACAGCTGTGCCAAACAGAGCATCTCTCCTGGACTGGACATCCAGGGAATAATGCTTAGTAAAGGTGTGGACTGTTTTCCAGGTAGCAGCTGGCAAATTTCCAAAATGGGAATATCTCTAGCAGCCGCTAGAGATGCAGCTGTACCCTGGTGGAATGAGCCCTCAGTCCTGAGGGAGGTTCTCTACCTAGTTTTTGGTAACAGAACTGGATACAAGAGACAATCCACCTCGCAATTGTCCTCTTAGTGGCAGGTCTCCCTTTGCCAACTTCTCCATAGGTAAGGAAGAGTTGGAGGGATTCGAACCTGTGACCCTTGGTGCGTTCCAAATAGCAGCTTAGGGCTCTTTTGACGTCCAGACTGTGCAATCTCCTCTCCCCTGAGGAGGAATGCTCAGTGAAAAATACTGGAAGAGAGATGGATTGGTTGAGATGAAAATCTGAAACCACTTTAGGTAAAAACGTTCTGTTAGTCCTAAGGACTACCTTATCTCTGTGAAAAGAAATAAAATCTTTTTCTACTGACAAGGCCTGTAATTCACTTATATGTCTAGCAGAAGTGATAGCCACTAGAAAAACAGTCTTCCAAGTCAAAAACTTGAGGTCTGCTGAGACAGAGGCTCAAAGGGGGTTGCATTAGCTGAGCAATGCAAACATTCAGGTCCCATGCAGGAGCTGGTTCCAAGGGGGTTAGGTGAAGTAACCCTTAAAAACTGAAAATACAGGGTGAGAAGAAAGGAAGCAGGCTTCCCGCTGACACAAAAGCAGAGACAGCTGCCAGATGAACCTTTAAGGTAGCTGGCCTAAGGCCTAAGGAATTTAAATGGACCAAATAGTCCAGTAAAATGGGCAGATTAGCAGATTCTGGTATAATCTGATTCTCAGAACACCAAATGGAAAACCTCTTCCACTTAGAATTGTAAGTGGCTCTAGTGGAAGGTTTCCTAGAAGCCTTTAAAATATCCAGGACACCTTGAGAAAGGTGTAAATCAGCAAATTCTAACTCCTCAAGAACCAGGCATTGAGGTGGAGGGAATTGAGGTTCGGATATCACACTCTCCCCTGTGCACAGGTCAACAGGTCGTGGGTCCTGGGCAAGCTCAGGGGAGGGTGGAATGTCAGGGACAGGAGGAGAGGGTACCAGGGCTGTCTGGCCCAGTCTGGAGCAATCAGAATCACTCTGCAGGGCTGAGTTCTGATTTTTACTAGTACCCTGAAGAGGAGAGGGAAGGGGGGAAAAGCATACAAGAACTTCCCTTTCCAATCCAACTGAAAGGTGTCCAGTGGGACTGATCCCAGAACTGGAGGCCTGCAACAAACCAGTGGAAGTTGGTGGTTGTCTGGGGCTGCGAAAAGATCTATCTGAGGGGTGCCCCATCTGGCAAAGACTGACCCCAGCATCAGAGAATTCAGAGCCCATTCGTGATGGCCCTGAGAAATTCTGCTGAGGGCATCCGCCAGGACATTGTCCTTCCCTGGAAGGTGAACTGCTATCAGGGAGGTGTTCAGGGAGTAAGCCAGAGACCACAACTTCATTGCTTCGGTGCACAAGGCTGATGACCGAGTGCCCCCTTGCTTGTTGATGTACCACATTGTTGTGGTGTTGTCTGTCCTGACTTGGACTACCTTGTTCTGGACAGTAGTTGAAAAACCTGGAGAGCTAAGAGAACAGCTCTGAGTTCCAAAAGGTTGATGTGGAGCAGAGATTCCTGAGGGGACCACACTCCCTGAGTGGAAAGGTCGCCCAAATGTGCCCCCCACCCTAACAGGGAGGCATCCGAGGTGAGGATGAGGGAATGAAGAACGGGTAATTCGGGGACCCCCTGAGTTAAATTGCTTCGATCCTACCACCACTGAAGGGCTAGGATCAGGGTTTTGGTCACTGGGATTAACTTGGATAGGGGGTCCTTCCTTTGAGACCAGTAGGACCTCAAGTGGAACTGGATGTCTCTCATCTGAAATCTTGCTCCCTGCACGACAGCTGTGGAAGCAGCCATGTGTCCTAGGAGTTGCAAAAAGTGCCTTGCTGGTCGAGAGACCCGCAGGGTAAAGGAGGATGCCAGGGCAATGAGTCTGTCCACTCTTTCGGAGGGAAGAAATGCCCTGGCTGACTTTGTGTTCAATTCTGCACCTATGAAAGTTAGTACCTGAACTGGTTCCAGAACTGACTTTGGAAAATTCAACAGGAATCCCAGAGAAGTGAGAAGTTGCTGGGAGACTTGCAAGTGGGATTTTACCTGATCTGGAGACTGACCCACTATGAGCCAGTCGTCCAGGTAGGAAACACAGCAACCCTTGCCTTCTTAAATGAGCCACTACTACAGCTAAACATTTTGTGAAAACCCTTGGAGCAGAGGTAAGGTCAAGGGCATTGCTCTGAACTGGTAGTGGCCGAGGGTAGTTCGAACCTGAGGTACTTCCGGTGAGAAGGCCTGATCAAAATATGAAAATAAGCGTCCTTGAGGTCCAGGAAGCTAGCCAGTCCCTGGCCTTAGGGAAAAGCAGAATCATTGCCAGAGTTAACATTTTGAACTTTGGTTTCAAAAGATGCTTGTTCAGGAACCTTAAATCTAGATGGGCCGCCACTCTCCTGTCTTTTGGGGTAAGGAAATACCTCGGTACAGACCCTTGCCCTGATGGCAAGGAGGAACTCTTTCCACTGCCTTGCAGCCCAGCAGAGAAGAAACCTCTGCTTCAAAGCAAAGGCTTCTGAAGGATTTGCAGGTGGAAAATGTCTGGCTCTCATCTTTGGGAACTGTTTGAAACTGAGAACCAGACCTTGGCTTACCACCTCCAGAACCCATTTGTCCGAAGTTAGGGACAACCAGTTCTGGCTGAAATAAACCAACCTGCCCCCACCGGTACAGGAGAATCGGCCCTGGGCACCCCATCAGGGTGCCTGCTTGGCAACAGCTTTAGGCTGAGAGAGGAGATGGTCTGCCTGTGCCCCGTCTACCCTGCCTCTGAAAAAACCCTCTGTGCAAAGGCTGAAGAGGCCTGAACTTGATAAAAGGGCCTGTAGTGAAGGCCTGCCCTACCCTGGGGCATGCCTTTGTGGAGTGGCATGCCTCTCCTTAGCTTGGGCACTTTGTAGGTAGTTCTGTATTCATCCATTTTCTTCATGTAATTTGCTGTTTGATCCCCAAACAGAGAGTTTCCTACTACAGGAAAATCTATAGCCTTTGCCTGAGTATCTTGGGACAGATTAGTGCATCTAAGCCATGCCAACCTGGAGAGCTACAGAAGTGGCCATGACCCTAGAGGAAACATCATTAACATCAACAGCAGTATGAAATTGAACTTTAGAGGCTTCAATGCCATCAGCAGCCACTTGTTCCAACTCACTAGCCAGCTGGCCCTGGGCCTGCTTGGCTAACTGCAATATAGTGTCCCATCTAGATTTCTGATATCTAGCCACAAGCCATATAATTAGCCTGCCTGAATCCCAAGAAGCTGCCATATATTGCTTTTCGCCATGGCATCAATCTTCCTGGAATCCTTATCAGGAGGATGTGATGCCAGGGAATATGCTTGTCACAGGCTGCAGCTTGAACAACACCTACATGACTACACTGCTCGGTGAGGAAGTCTGTATCAGGGCCTGATAAAGTATACCTTCTGTCATTTCTTATCTACAGGAGGAGCGGAATGAGGATTTTTAAAATCTTTGTTGTTTGCTTCCTAAATGACTTTTGCAAAGGAATAGACAACCTTCTAGACTCTGGAATATCCATCATTTCTACATAATCAGGCTCCTCTTGCTCATCCACAGCCTCCTCTAAAGGAGCTGGAGGGTTTCTGCCACCTTTTATAAAACATAAAATGAGAGGGGACTCAGACAGCAAAGGGGAGATTCTAAGGGTCTATCTGGAGAAATGCCGGTTCAATGGCGCGTCCAGACCTTCCCAGTCACAAATACACTGATCAAATTCCTCCTCCCCTCCTGTGGTTCATAAAACTCCTCAACATCATAATCCTGAACCACTGGACCTGAACGATCCACCCTTTTCCCAATTGTAGGGGCTCGACAAGTCCCGAGACAAAGACTGAACAATCTGAATGGCTTTTGCTATTTCTGCAGCAGTTGGAGAGACAATTTTGGACTCCAGACCTGCTGATTTCTTTAGTCTTTTGCTGGAGCTGGTTCCTCTGAACCAGCTTTCTTTACTTGAGGAAGTCTCGCCCTGGTCAGAGGCACTCCCTCTGGTCCAGTGGGTACTGGACCGGGCTGGCCATCGGGTCAGCGGACTTTTGCTCTCGTTCTCTGAGCGGCCCAATCTCTTTCCAGGGTGGCTGCAGGAAATTTTACACCTGGCAGTCTGACAGGAGGTGGTCAGCCCCAGACAATAGACACAAGTGGTGTGTGGATCAGCCTTGGCAAAGGCTTCCACAGACATCACAGTGTTGAAACCCAGTGGCCCGGTTTTCTTTTGGGTTTCTCAGACATAATGCCAGCCTAACCAACAAACTTGCCCTTTAGCTAGCGGTGCCAGGCAAGACACCCTTATCAGTTCCTAACACGTTGTCACGGGTATTGGAAAAAACCAAATAAATAGGTTTTTAGAACCGATAAGAACCGGGTACCGCACTTCAAAGCCCAAAAATCGTAAAATAAGCCAACCGATCGGTTCAGACTGAACCGATAATGTATTCCACACAGACTTTATTTTTAGTACTACAGTTACCAGATAGAGCTTTTGACGGCAAGTGAATTTTTAAACACTTGCGGTTCAAATGAACCGAGTAAACTAAGCTGAACACGCAAAATGAACCGAGCTGAAGGAGCTGATCTCGGGAGCGACTGTTCAGTGAAAGCGGAGTAAAGAATCTGGCAGTTTCATTTGAAACTAGCCAGATAGAGCTTTGAACAGCGCCCTCGTGCTGTGGAACTCCAGACTGCTCTGGAGTTAACCCTATCCTCTCCGGGGCAGTTCGAGTGCAGTGGCTAACTGCATTAAGTCCTAATAGCAGCAAGACTTCATGGTGTTTGAACAACTGTGGTGCACCAATCTTTCTAAAAATTGCCTGGAATGTGGGAGGATGCTTAGTGTGCAACCACATAGAAAAACTTAGAAAGGAGATTGAGGGTCTGCAGGAGGAACTAAGACAGGCAAGGCAGATTGGGGGTGGGTTTAGCCCAATACTGGAGGGAGGAAAAAGAGGAGATGAGGGAGGGCGATTTAAGCCAACAGTGGTGAGGAGAGGGTCAGAAGAAGGGAAGCAGAGACAAAGGGGCCCAGGCCAGGAAGAACAATTGCCGGGGAAACCAGGTCAGGAGACAAAAGACAAATGGAAGGAGATAGGGACTTGTGAGGGAGGCAAAGAAGTGGCAAAAGTCATGGGTGGAAAGGAGAGAACAGGTTACTATGAAGAGAGGGAGGCGGGCATTTGTGAAGGGCCTTCAGAAAATAGTTGTGCATTGCTAGAGAGGAAGAAGGTGGAGGAGGAAATGATGAAATTAGAGGTAATTGATAAATGCCTAGACCAAACTGGAGCGGGGAAGTTCTGCTGGGAGAATTACAACAGGGGTAAAGGGAAATAATGTGCAGGAGGAAGAAGAAGAGCTGGAAATGAGAGAGGAGATGAATGGAAGGAAGCAGGAGTAAGAGGTGGAATCTTAGTGCTGGGGACTCAATACTAAGAGGAGTTAGGTGGGTAGCAAGAGGGAGAGGCATAGTCGCATTTGGGTGGAGGCCATGCCAGGAATGACAGCGGAAAGGGTGGGACAGTCTGTTCTGAAATATGCTAGAAGGGTAGGGACAAGCCTCATTTAATTATACATCTTGGGACAAACGACCTGGCTGACAAGACAGTAGATACAGTCAGAGGAGGTTTGAGGAACTAGCACAATTATGTGAGGGGCAGGAAGATCAGTAACTTTTCAGAGATACTTCGTGCCAAAGGCAAGCATAACAAGAAAGCTGAGAATAGAGAATTTAACGGATGGCTAAGAACCTGGTGTTGTGCTAAAGGGTATGGGCTGTTGGGGGTGGGAGAGGGACCTGGGAGGACAGTAGTCTCTGCAGGACAGACTATACTTGAGTGAGGAGGGAAGAAAGTGTTGAAACAGAGGATGGAGGACTACATAGAGAATTGGGAATTTAAACTAGGAGTGGGGGTGGCAGTTGGGGAAGAGATATGCAGAGACCACAGGTTGGGAAACCATATGAGCTTACCCCATAACAGTGACAAAGGACAAATGGCAAGTACTGTTGGTGATGCTAGGAAAGGAGGGCAGGATGGAAGGGGGAAGGGTGGAAGGTGGTTACCCTTAATGCTAGGAGCCTTGGGAGGAAAACTGCAGAGTTACAGGTTCTCATGGCAGAGGGAGAGGTGGACATTGCAGCCATCACAGAAACATGGGCCACCAATACAATGACTGGGACCTGTCTGTACCAGGGTACAGGTTGTTTCGTAGGGACAGGGTGATTGGGAAAGGAGGGTGGCACTGTATGTGAAGGAAGGACTGAAGTGTGTAGGGAGGAAGGGGAGGAGGGAGTGGTCACTTTGGATGCAAATCCAGGATTCAAGAATAGGATTCTTAGAATGGGAGTGGTGTACAGGCCACCATCTCAGACGGAGGAGTTAGACAGAGAACTAGCAGGACAGATCAGGAGGACCTGCGGGAAGGGTAGTGTGGTGATTGTGGGGACTTCAACATGCCAGGAGTGGACTGGAGCACCCCAACAACCAGGAACAGAAGGAGCAGGTACTGCTGGATGCCTTCAGGACAGCTTCCTGCTGCAAATGGTCAGTGAACCAACCAGGTTAGGAAATACCCTTGACCTTGTGCTGGCAAATGGGGACTTTGTGAGAGAACTTACAGTGGAGGAACGCTGTCAGGGAGTGACCACCGCTCAGTATGGCTCACATTGGATATGGGCAAGGAAGGAGTGGAATCTGGCACAATAGTGCTGGACTTCAGGAGGGCCGACTTGGGGAGGATGGGGGAAGTGGTAAAAGGGTACCTGGCCAGAATTCAATCTAGTATGGACACTAACCAGAGGTGAGAGCTCATAAAACTGGGGATAATGGAGGCAACCAAAACCTGCTGCAAAGCCCAGAGCAAGAAGGCTAGGGCTAAGAAACCGATCTGGTTGAGCAAGAAGGTCATGGAAAAGGTAAGGAGGAAAAGAGCTGCCTTTAGGAAGTACAAGAAAACAGGGAGGGGGGAGGACAGGGAGGAGTACTTGACAGAATTGAAGGAGGTGACAAGGGCAGTAAGGGGAGCCAAAGCAACTACGGAACTCAGGCTGGCACAAGGCATTAAGAAGGGGGAGAAGGACTTCTTTAAGTACATCAGGGAGAAAAGGAGCTGTAAGGACCACACAGTAAGGATTAGGAAGGAGGGGGGTTGGGTGGAAGCAGGGTGCGATAAGGCGGAAGAAAAAATTACTCACCTTAGTAATGTTGTTTCTTCTAATGGAGTCTTGCTATATTATGACAAATGCAGTTTGACCCAGCCTTCGAACTGCTCCGGAGGTGAAAGAGTTAACTTTCCATGCCAGGCATGGAATCTTGAGCGCGAGCTCGGTTGAGAACTCTGTCTGTTGTTCTTCAAACTCAAACTGTCAGATCTTTATGAGCAAAACTCACTAAGATTCTGTGTGGAAGCTGTAAACCTACACTAGCCAACTGGCTACTAAAATATAAACCATTTTCTGGTCCCAAAACAAAGACTCAAGTCAGGGGATCCAAAAAATAAAAACACAATACCCAAACACCCCCAAAAAAGGGGGTGAAAAAACAAGGTGGGCATCTACTAAGTGCCAACACTGCACTGCCCACCCACATCCCAAAGGCAGAGGTTCTGAGAGGGGCAGGCAGGGGGGGAGGTCATAATATAGCAAGACTCCATTAGAAGAAACAACATTACTAAGGTGAGTAATTTTTTCTTCAAACAACATGAAGTCTTGCTATATTATGACATATGCAGACTACACAGCAGTACCTCCATGGAGGAGGGACAGAACCTACTTAGGAAATAGGCTCTGAAGCACAGCTGTGCCAAACCGAGCATCACTCCTAGCCTGGACGTCCAGAGAGTAATGCTTGGTGAAAGTGTGAACTGTTTTCCAGGTAGCTGCTTGACATATCTCTATGATAGGGATGTCCCTGGCTGCAGCCAGGAATGCAGCTGTACCTCTGGTAGAGTGAGCCCTCAGGCCTGAAGGGGGAACCTTACCCAGTTTTTGATAACAAAATTGGATACAAGAGACAATCCACCTGGCAATGGATCTTTTAGTGGCAGGTTTCCCTTTACCAACCTCACCATAAGTGAGGAATAGATGGAGGGAGTCAAACCTATGACCCTTGGTACGCTCTATGTAGTAACTAAGGGCTCTCTTCACATCTAAGCTGTGTAGCCTTCTCTCGGCAGAGGAGGAATGGTCAGTGAAGTAAACTGGAAGAGATATAGATTGATTAAGGTGGAAATCTGAAACCACCTTAGGCAAGAACTTCCTGTTAGTCCTGAGGACCACCTTATCTCTGTGAAAGGAGATAAAATCAGACTCCACTGACAAAGCTTGTAACTCACTTATGCATCTGGCAGAAGTGATGGCTACCAGAAACACAGTTTTCCAAGTCAAGCACTTAAGCTCTGCTGAAGACAAAGGCTCAAAGGGCGGTTGCATAAACTGAGCAATGCAAACATTAAGATCCCAGGTGGGAGCAGGGTCCCTGAATGGAGGGTTGGTGTGAAGCAATCCCTTGAAAAACTTGGAGAATACAGGGTGAGCAGAAAGAGAAGAGGGCTTTCCTGCTGATATAAAAGCAGAGACAGCTGCCAAGTGCACTTTCAGGGTAGCTGGCCTCAGCCCCAAAGTATTTAAGTGGACCATATAATCCAGGACTGTGGGCAAATCAGCAGATTCTGGGGAAATATGCTTTCCAGAGCACCATATGGAAAACCTTTTCCATTTAGAATTATAAATAGCCCTGGTGGAAGGCTTCCTAGAAGCTTTCAAGATATCGAGTACACCTTGAGAAAGGTGTAGGTCTGCAAACTCTAACTCTTCAAGAGCCAGGCCTTGAGGTTGAGGGATTTGAGATTCGGGTACCAAACTCTCCTCTGGGCACAGGTTAACAGATTGTGATTCCTGGGAAGACACAGGGGAAGGTGGACTGCTAAGGACAGAATGAGTGGATACCAGGGCTGTCTTGCCCACTCTGGAGCAATCAGAATCATCTTGCAAGGTTGAGATCTAATTTTGACTAGCACCTTCAACAAGAGAGGGGAAGGGGGAAGGCATCCAGAGGGACTGAGCCCAACACGGGGGCCTGCAGCAAAATAGTGGAAGTTGATGATTGTCTGGGGCTGCGAAAAGATCTATCTGAGGGGTGTCCCACCTGGCAAATACTACCTCCAGTACTAGGGGATCCAGAGCCCATTCGTGATGGCCCTGGGAAATCCTGCTGAGAGCATCTGCCAGGACATTGTCCTTGCCTGGGAGGTGAACTGCCATGAGGGAGGTGTTCAGGGAATAAGCCAGAGACCACAACTTCATTGCCTCGGTGCACCAGGCCGAAGACCGAGTGCCCCCTTGCTTGTTGATGTACCACATTGTAGTGGTGTTGTCTGTGCTGACCTGTACCACTTTGTTCTGAACAGATGCAGAAAAAACCTGAAGTGCTAGAAAAACTGCTCTGAGCTCCAACAGCTTGATGTGGAGCAGAGACTCCTGAGGGGACCACAATCCCTGGGTGGTGAGGTTGCCCATGTGAGCCCCCACCCCAAGAGGGACGCATCTGTAGTAAGGGTCAAGGAGTGAGATTGAGGATGAAAGGAACCCCTTGTCTCAGATTGCTCTGATCCTGCCACCACTGTAGGGCCTGGATCAGGGTTCGAGTTACTGGATCAATTTGGTTAGAGGATCTTCCTTTGAAACCAGAAGGCTCTCAAATGGAACTGAATGTCCCTCATCTGAAATCTTGCTCCCTGCACTACTGCTGTGGAGGCAGCCATGTGCCTAGGAGCTGCAAAAATGCCTTGCTGGTTGAGAGACCTGCAGAGTGAAGGAGGAGGCCAGAGCCACCAAGGTCTTTGCTTTTTCTAGAGGAGGAAGCTCTGGTCTGCTTTGTGTCCAGTTCTCGCCTATGAAGGTGAGTAGCTGAACAGGCTCTAGAACTGACTTTGGGAGATTGAGAAGGAAACCTAGAGATGTAAGCAGCTGCTGGGTAACCTGAAGGTGTGATTTGACTTGGTCTGGAGACTGGCCCACTATGAGCCAGTCGTCCAGGTAAGGAAAGATGGCAATCTTTGCCTTCTTAAATGAGCAACTGCTACTGCCAGGCATTTTGTGAATACCCTTGGGGCAGAGGTGAGGCCAAGGCATTGCTCTGAACTGGTAATGGCCTGAGGGCAGTTCAATCTGAGGTACTTTTCGGTGGGAGCTCTGATGAGAACATGGAAGTAGGCATCCTTGAGGTCCAGGGACGCTAGCCAGTCCCTGGCCTTAGAGAGGTAAAATAATTCCCAGAGTCACCATTTTGAATTTTGGTTTTAAAGGTGCTTGTTTAGGTATCCGAGATCCAGGATGGGCTGCCATTCTCCTGTCGTTTTGGGGTAAGGAAGTACCTGGAGTACAGTCCTTTGCCCTGGTGTAGGGGAGGTACCCTTTCTACAGCTCTGAGAGCCAGGAGGGTAGAGACTTCTCTTTCAGAGCGAGAGCCTCTGATGGATTTGCAGGTGGAAAGGATCTGGTTCTCATCTTTGGAAATTTTTGAAGCTGAGAACCAGTCCTGGCTTACTACTTCCAGGACCCACTTGTCTGATGTTAGAGACTTCCAGTCCTGGACAAAGTAAGCCAGCCTGCCTCACAGGTGGTGGAGAATCGGCCTGGCAAACCCATCAGGTGCCTGCTTGGCAGGGGTTTGGCTGAGGGGTGGAAGCAGGTCTGCTGGTACCCCTTCTGCCTCTCCTCTAAGAACCCCCTCTGAGCATATGCAGAAGAGGAGGCCTGGGCTGAGTAGAAAGGCAATGAAAAGGCCTGCCCCTGCCCCTGGATGCTGCCTTTGAGGAGTGGCCTGCCTTCCTGGCCTGGGCACTCCTGTAGGTGGTCCCATACTCATCCATTTTATTCATGTAATTCTCTGTTTGCTCCCCAAACAAGAATTACCAACAACAGGAAAATCCATGGCCTTAGTCTGGGTATCCTGTGACAGGCTAGTACATCTGAGCCAAGCCATTCTGCGAAGTGCCACAGATGTAGCCATGACTCTTGAAGACACATCATTTGAGTCCACTGCAGCATGGAATTGCACCTTGGATGCCTCAATACCATCAGCAGCCACCTGCTCCAGCTCCTTGGCAAGCTGGCCAGGGACCTGTTTTGTTAAAGCCATGACAGTGTCCCATCTGGACTTCTGAAACCTAGCAACATAAGCCATATAATTGGCCTGCCTTAGTCCCAAGGATGCTGCCATGTACTGTTTCTTTGCCATGGCATCAATCCTCCTGGAGTCCTTGTCTGAGGAGTGTGAAGCCAAGGGAATATTTGCCTTGTCACAGGCTGCAGCCTGCACTACCCCAACATGGCTGCATTGTTGCGTAAGGAACTCCGTATCTGAGCCTGACAGTGCATACCCATGGTCCATTCTCTTATCCACAGGAGGTATGGTATTAGGAGTCTTTAAAATTTTAAATGTCTGTTTCCCAAAGATTTATGCAAGGGAATAGACGGCCTCCTAGACTCGGGGATATCCATCATTTCCACAAAGTCAGGCTCCCCTTGGTCCTCCACAGCTTCTTCCATAGGAAGCTGGAGGGTTTCAGCCACTTTTTTATATGAAATAAGAAGGGGACTCAGAAAGCCTAGGAGGAGACACTCCTGAAGGTCTGTCTGGGGAGATGTCCGGGTCAATGGGCACATCCAGACTTTCAAATCCACATTCACTTTCCTCATACTCCTCTTCCTCCTCTTCCTCCTCCTCCTCCTCCGGTTCATAATAGTCCTCTAAATCATAATCTTGAACCGGTGGAACCAACCGAATCGAGCACCTCCCTGATCGTGCCGGTTCAGTCAGAACCGGGGAAAGCGACTGGACAATTTTGATCGCTTTGGCTATTTCTTCAGTGGTTGGAGAGGAAAGTTTTGGCTCCACACCAGCTGATTTTTCTTTTCTAGTTCTCTTTGCTGGAACCGACTCCTCAGAGTCGGATCTCCTTTTGCCCGAAGAAGTCTCGCCCTGGTCAGAGGGCACTCCTTCTGGTTCGGTTTGAACTGAACCGGGCTGGCCATCCGGTTCAGCGGACTTTTTGGCCTCCCTTTCCCTGAGCCTACCAACTCTCTTTTCTAGGGTAGCTGCAGGAAAATTTTACAAATCTGGCAGTCTGCATTGAGGTGGTCAAACCCCAGACATAAACACAGGTGGTGTGGGGTCAGCCTGGCATTCCTCGAGACACTACAGTGTTGAAACCCAGTGGGCCGGTTTTCTTTTGGGTTTCTCAGACATTGTGCCAGTCCTAACCAAACTTACCCTTTTAATGGCAATCCGCCAGGCAAGACCCTCTTATCGGTTCCTGACCGTGTCACGGGTCGTGGAAAAAAACGTAATAAAATCCAGTTTTTTTAGAACCAATAAGAACCGGTAACCACACTCTAAAAGTACAATTTAAGATTTTTAAACAACTTGATCGGTTCAAACTGAACCGATAAACCGTTTACAAGTTCCACACAGAATAGAATTAATATATAACCTATCTAGTACTGACAAATACCACAGACAGAGACTGAACCGACAGGTTGTGGTTTAAATTCAGTCGAAAACCGAGAAAAACGGTACTTTAACCGACAAATTGAACCGAGCAGAAGGAGAAATCTCCGGAGCGACTGTTCAGTGAGGCGGAGTAAAGAATCTGACGGTTTGAGTTTAAACAGCAACAGACAGAGTCTCAACCGAGCTCGAGCTCAGCGTTCCATGCCTGGCATGGAAAGTTAACTCTTTCATCTCCAGGGCAGTTCGAAGGTTGGGACTCACTGCTACTGTCAGAATACAGCAAGACTTCATGTTGTTTGAAAAGTTAGATAGCAAGGACCCTAAGACATGGGACACCATTCCAAGTGATGACACACCCATTTCTGCAGCCATAAAGAAAACTGCTTCAGGGAGCAGAGACTATGACAGACCTTAAAAATGAGTTCGCTCAATGGTGTTTAATCCATTTCATAGCATTGTCCTAGATAAAATATATTACTACTACTACTATTACAGACTCACTCAATAAGAAAGGGTAGTGATGAAAAACAAATATGAGATGGCAGGAACCTCTATGAGGGCATCGGCTTTTATGAAGCATGAGCTATGGCCTACTGGTTAACAGAGGTCTCCTTTGATCTTCCACATGACTCTGAAGCAGCAGGCTCTTTCTTTTCTTTCCATGGGGAATGGCCCTCCTCATAGATGCCTATGACTTCTTGCAATTTTCTGTTAAATCAGTTCTGTATTCAATAATGGCTAGGCGGGTGCATTAACTCCACCTTTGGTCAGCAGAAAACTCCTCCAAGACAACTCTACTGAATGTGCCTTTTCAGGGGATCTTCACTTTGGACCACAGCTTTAGAACATCATTAAACTAGTCTCTGACTCAAAAATGGCACTGCCATGGGACAGGTCTACTGTGCTGCATTGATTTTGGGAACAGGTTCATACCACCCATGCTGGTGGTACAACTACTCTCAAATTAAAGCACCCAACTCTGTCAGCCTTTTGCTACATTGGAGGCAGTTCAGATGCAGTTCAACCAGTCACTCACTACCAGAAAGGCACTGGGCTGTCATCCCATTTTCTTCATTCTTCCAAAAAAAAAATTACTCACCTTAGTAATTGTGTTTCTTCTAATGGAGTCTTGCTGTATTCTGACTATCTGCCTTTAGCTCCAGCCTTTAAACTGCCCCGGAGAACAAAGGGTTAACTTTCTATGCAGTGCATAGAATGCTGAGCTCGAGCTCGGTTGAGGTCTCTGTCTGCAGCCCTTTGAAACCCAACCGTCAGATTCTTATGAGCAAAAACTCACTAATTATACTATGTGGAAATTGTAAAAATTTTAACAAGTCAACTGGCAACAAAGAGTTTTGGATTCCCCAGGAAGACTCAAGTCTGGAAACCCAAAACTAAAAAACAATCCAAAAAGGATAACAATACAATAAAACACCCAAATAAAAGGGAGGGGGTGCCAGAAGCACCTCTGGGATGCAACACTGCACTTACCAACCCACTTCCCAAAAAACAGGTTCTGAGAGGGGAGGCAGGGAGGTAGGGAGGTCAGAATACAGCAAGACTCCATTAGAAGAAACACAGTTACTAAGGTGAGTAATTTTTTCTTCAAACAACATGAAGCCTTGCTGTATTCTGACTATCTGCAGACTACCAAGCAGTACCCCCATGGAGGGGGGAGAGAACCTACTTTGGGAATAGGCTCTGAAGTATTGCTGTGCCAAACCGAGCATCACTCCTAGCCTGGATATCCAGAGAGTAATGCTTGGTAAAGGTATGGACTGTTTTCCAGGCGGCTGCTTGACAAATTTCTAACAGAGGGATATCCCTGGCAGCAGCCAGGGAAGCAGCTGTACCTCTTGTAGAGTGAGTTCTCAGGCCTGAGTGTGGAATCTTTCTGAGTTTCTCATAGCAGAATTGTATACAAGACACAATCCACCTGGCAATAGTTCTCTTGGTGGCAGGTTTGCCCTTTCCCACTTCTCCATAAGTGAGGAATAACTGGAGGGAATCAAACCTGTGACCCTTGGTATGCTCTATGTAGTAGCTAAGGGCTCTTTTAACATCCAGACTGTGTAGCCTCCTCTCTCCAGAGGAAGAATGATCAGTGAAGAAGACAGGGAGAGACATGGATTGATTCAAGTGGAAGTCTGAAACCACTTTGGGCAAGAACCTCCTATTGGTTCTACGGACCACCTCATCTCTATGGAAAGAGATAAAATCAGGTTCCACTGACAGGGCTTGCAGTTCACTGATATGTCTGGCAGAGGTAATGACTACCAAAAACACAGTTTTCCAAATTAAGTACTTACGCTCTGCTGAGGACATAGGCTCAAAGGGAGGTTGCATCAGTTGAGCAATGCAAACATTCAAGTCCCAGGCAGGGGCAGGATCCCTGAAGGGAGGATTGGTATGAAGCAATCCCTTGAAAAATTTACAGAACACGGGATGAGATGATAGTGAGGAAGACTTCCCCACTGACAGAAAAGCAGAAACAGCTGACAAGTGTACCTCGAGAGTAGCTGGTCTGAGGCCTAGGCCATTACAATGGACCATATAATCCAGAACTGTAGACAATTCAGCAGTGTCTGGAGAGATATGCTTCTTGGAACACCAAATGCTGAATCTTTTCCATTTGGAGTCATAAGTCTTTCTGGTGGAGGGTTTTTGAGAAGCTTTGAGAATATCCAGAACCTCCTGAGACAGATGCAAATCTCTATACTCTAACTCTTCAAGAGCCATGCCTTGAGATTGAGAGATCGAAGATTGGGGTACCACATCCTCCCCTGAGAGGAGGTTAACAGGTTGTAATTCCTGGGAAGAGACAGGGGAAGATGGACTGCTAGAGACAGCAACAGGGGGCACCAAGGCTGTCTGGCCTAGTCTGGAGCAATCAGAATAATTTTGCAAGGTTGTGACCTTATTTCGACTAGAACTGTGAACAAAAGAGGGAGGGGAGAGAAGGCATGCAAAAATTTCCCTTCCCAGTTCAGAATCAGAGCATCCAGAGGGACTGAACCCAAGACTGGGGGTCTGCAACAAAACAGAGGAAGTTGGTGATTGTCTGGGGCTGCAAAGAGATCTATCTCTGGAGTGCCCCACTTTGAAAAAATCACTTTCAACACCAGGAGGTCCAGGGACCATTCGTGATGGCCCTGGGAGATCCTGCTCAGTGCATCTGCCAGCACATTGTCCTTTCCTGGAAGGTGGACTGCTATCAGAGAGGTCTGCAAGGAATAAGCCAGCGACCACAATTTTGTGGCTTCCGTGCACAAGGCCGTAGACCAAGTGCCTCCCTGCTTGTGGATGTACCACATGGTTGTGGTATTGTCTGTTCTGACCTGAACCACCTTGTTCTGCATAGTCTGAGAAAAGGCTTGCAGGGCCAGAAAAACTGCCCTGAGCTCCAGGAGATTGATATGAAGAAGGGACTCCTGAGGGGACCAAAGTCCCTGGGCTGTGAGAGCTCCCAGATGAGCTCCCCACCCCAATAGGGAAGCATCCGTGGTGAGGACCACTGAATGAGACTGAGTGACAAATGGGAGCCCTTGCCTTAAATTGTCCTGATCCTGCCACCATTGGAGGGCTTGGATCAGCGTCCGAGTCACTGGAATCAGTTTGGTAAGAGGGTCCTTCTTTTGAGACCAAAAGGCCCTCAGATGAAACTAAATGTACCTCATCTGAAATCTTGCCCCTTGGACCACTGCTGTAGAAGCTGCCATGTGGCCCAAGAGCTGAAGGAAGTGCCATGCTGGTCGAGACACCTGAAGGCTGAAGGAAGAAGCCAGTTCCACAACAACTCTTGCCATCTCCAGGGGAAGAAAGGCTCTTGCTTTTACAGTATCTAGCTCTGCCCCTATAAAGGTAAGGAGCTGCACCCGTTCGAGGACCGGCTTGGGAAGGTTGAGCAGAAACCCAAGGGAAGATAGCACTTGCTGGGTCACTTGCAGGTCTGACTTGACTTGGTCTGGAGACTGACCCACTATGAGCCAGTCATCCAGATATGGAAAGATGTAAATCTTCTGCCTTCTTAAAAAGGCCACTACTACTGCCAGGCACATTGTAAAAACCCTTGGAGCTGATGTTAAGCCGAAGTGCATTGCTTTGAACTGATAATGGCCTGAGGGCAACTTGAACCTAAGGTACTTTCTGTGGGAGCACCTGATGGGAATGTGAAAGTAGGCATCTTTGAGGTCCAGGAAGGCTAGCCAGTCCCCTGGCCTTAGAGAGGGAAGAATTATTCCCAGAGTCACCATCTTGAACCTTGGTTTTAAAAGATGTTTGTTCAGGCATCTTAGATCTAGGTTGGGTTGCCACTCCCCTGTCTTTTTTGGGGTAAGGAAGTACCTGGAGTACAGACCTTTGCCCCAGTGTAGGGTATGAACTCTCTCTATGGCTCATAGGGCCAGAAGAGATGAAACCTCTGCCTGTAGGGCAAGGGTTTCGGAGAGACTTGCAGGTGGAAAAGGTCTGGCTCTCATCTTCGGAAATTTTTTGAAGCTGAGAACCAGTCCCTGGCTTACCACTTCCAGGACCCACTTGTCTGAAGTAACAGACACCCAGTCCTTGATGAAGTAAGCCAGCCTGCCCCCTACAGGGATAGGAGAGTCGACCCGGGAAGACCCATCAGGGTGTCTGCTTGGCAGGGGCCTTAGGCTGAGGAGTGGATGCAGCCCTGCTCATCCCCCTTCTGCCTCTCCCTCTGAAGAACCCCCTCTGTGAAAAGGGAGAAGAGGCCTGTGCTTGGTAGAAAGGCCTATGAAAAGGCCTGCCCCTGCCCCTAGAATGCTGCCTTTGAGGAGTTGCCTGCCTCTCCTTGGCCTGTGCACTCCTATAAGTGTTCATATATTCCTCCATTTTCTTCATGTAATTCTCTGTCTGCTCCCCAAACAGAGAATTACCTTCCTCAGGGAAATCCATGGCCTTAGCCTGGGTGTCCTGTGAGAGGCTAGTACATCTGAGCCAAGCCATTCTCCGAAGAGCAACAGATATAACCATGACTCTTGATGACACATCATTGGAGTCCACAGCAGCATGGAACTGTACCTTAGATGCCTCAATCCCATCCGCAGCCACCTCCTCCAGCTCCTTGGCCAGCTGGGGGGGAGGCCTGTTTAGCCAGTGCCAGTACAGTGTTCCACCTGGACTTCTGGTACCTGGCTGTATAGACCATATAATTAGCCTGCCTGAGTCCCAAAGAGGATGCCATGTACTGCGTATTTGCCAATGCATCCATCCTCCTGGAGTCTTTATCTAGGGGGGTGTGAAGCGAAGGGGACATTAGCCCTGTCATAGGCTGCAGCCTGCACGACCCCAACATGGCTGCATTATTGGTAGAAAAACTCTGTGTCTGAGCCTGATAAGGTGTACCTCTTCTCCATCCTTCTATCAACAGGAGGTACAGAATTAGGAGACTTTAAAAATTTTTGAGTCTGCTTCCCAAAAGATTTGTGCAAAGGAATAGACAGCCTCCTGGACTCTGGGAAGTCCGTCATCTCTACAAAAATCAGGCTCCTCTTGATCCTCTGTAGCTTCTTCCATAGGAAGCTGAAGAGTTTCAGCCACTTTCCTGTAAAACAAATCGTGGGGAGGGGACTCAGAGAGCCTAGAAGGGGAAACACCAGAACGTCTGTCTGGGGAGATGTCCGGTTCATTGGGCACATCCAGACTTTCTGCTCCATCATAATCATCATCTTGTTCAAAATCCCCTTCCTCCTCAAATTGCGGTTCATAAAAATCTTCAGGGGCATACTCCTGAACCGGTGGAACTGACCGAACTGAGCCCCTAGCTAACAAAGCCAGATCGGACGGAACCGGGCGAAGCGATTCAACAATCCAAATAGCTCAGGCAATTTCATCAGCGGTCGGAACATGAACCTCTGGATCCGAACCGGCTGACTTGTCTTTTCTTTTTCTTTTTGTAGGAACCGGTCCCTCAGGATCAGCTCTCCTCTTGCCCGAAGAAGTATCGCCCTGGTCAGAGGGCACTCCTTCTGGTTCGGTCAGAATCGAATGGGGCTGGCCATCCGGGTCAGCGGACTTCTCGGCTTCCTTTTCCCTAAGTCTACTTAATCACTTTTCTAGGGTAGTTTTAGGAACATTTTTACAAATTTGGCAGTTTGTATCGAGGTGTTCAAACCCCAGACAATAAACACAGGTGGTGTGGGGGTTGGCCTTGGCAAAGACTTCCCGACACTCACTGCAGTGTTGAAACCCAGTGGGCCCGTTTTTTTTCTTGGGTTTCTCAGACATGGCCAACCTACTCAAACTTACCCTTTTTTTGGCAACTGCCAGGCAAGACTCTCCTTTCGGTTCCTGACCGTGTCCCGGGTGTTGGAAAAAAACATCTAAAATACGTTTTTTTAGAACCGATAAGGAGCAGTAACCACACACTAAAGTAAAGCACAGAAAATCAATATAAGGGATCAGTCCAGCCGAACCGATCGAACAAACTTACAATTTCCACACAATAATCAGAAACCACTTTCTAGTACTCACGGTACCACAGACAGAGCCTGAACCGACTATGTGGATTAAATTTGAGCTAATTTCAGCTTAAAACTGACACTTTAACCGACACTTTAGCCGACTTTTGAACCAAGCTGAAGGAGAAATCTCCGGAGCGACTGTTTAGTGAGGCAGAGTAAAGAATCTGAGGGTTGGTTTTCAAAGGGCTGCAGACAGAGACCTCAACCGAGTTTGAGCTCAGCATTCTATGCACTGCATAGAAAGTTAATCCTTTGTTCTCCGGGGCAGTTTAAAGGCTGGAGCTAACTGCAGATAGAATACAGCAAGACTTCATGTTGTTTGAAAACAATAGGGCTCCCATGTCCTGTTAGACCACAAACATCCCAACAGAAGAACCAAGTCCTCTCACTTTAAGATGGAAACAATATGGTCATCTTAGTGATAGTTCATCAAATGGATTATCTGGCATCTGTAGACCTACAAGATGCATATCTACACATCCCTATTTATCTACTGATTTGCTGGTTCTTCTGCTTTTGCCTTCAAGGTCTGCACTTTCAATACTTAGCACTGCATTCAGGTTGTCCACCGCTCCATGGGTGTTCACAAAAGTCATGTAAGTATTCAGAGCTTGCCTTCATGTGCAAGATTAGTGCAGTCTCTGGGCACAGCTCAGGAAACAGTATTGGAGGTCATCACAACCATGTAGTATCACAGCTGTGTAATGAACTACAGCAAGATCACCCTGCAACTGACCTAGTGATACAACACCTAGGGCAACATTAGATACATCAAAGGCCATGGCATCCCTCACAGCAGACAGGATACAGAATCTCAAGCAAGCATGTGAGTCTCCGACACGAACATGGAACACTGGCATGAACAGTTCTTTATGTCCTAGTTTTGATGGCAGCAAACATTCTTCTTGTCCAGTGGGCAGACACCACTCTTGTCTGCTTTAACTTCATCAGCTGCAGTATTGGGACTCACAGAACTAATCTCTGTCAGCCAGATTCTTGTCACAGCTTAGTTAATATTGTCTCTCATATGATGGACAAAGCTACAAAGCTAAACAAAGGGGTCTTGATAAAGAATGTTGAAAGGATTACAGCTGTGGTGGATGCTAGCCTCACATGATGAGGAGCAGTTCTTGGCACAGCCTCAACACAGAGGACCTGAAGCCTCCCTAGAATGGAAGCTGCCTAGCAACATACTTGGGATGTAAGCCAGCCCACTGGCACAGTGGTAGTGGTACCACTCGCGATGCTGGCAACCTGGGTTCAGGAATGAACCAGGTTTGCTAGAAGGCCAGCTGGGGGGAGGTAGATTGAGTGGCTCTTGCAATCTCTCTATCTTGGGGGGGGCATCTCTGGTGCAGTGCTCTTGGGTGACCACAAGGCATCCTGCCACCAGAGACCAGGTAATGGACGAGAAGCGTGCCAGACACATGGTGTCCTCTCACTGCAGCATCACTGCATGCCACATCTCCCTAATTCACCACAGGAAACAGTTGTTGGGATGAGCTGGATGCCACTCACCTTGTGCCGCCTGCACCATGCAGCTGACCCAGGGCTGCTTCCCCAGACACTGAGCATGGTGTCCAATGGGGTAAAAGGGGAGGCCCGGCCCTGGGGAAGTAAAACAGGGAGGAACACTGGGCGAGGTAAGTCCTGGGGCCAGTGTCAACAGTGGTCAGGTTTGAGGTAGGGCTGATGGGGGGAGGCATCCAGGCACCACAAAGCATACTCAGTTAAAACATACTTGAAATGTAAGCAGTCTTCAAAGCACTACTGTCCTTCAGGGCCATGATGCACAAACAGCACATCCTAGTTCGACTGGACAGTGCGGTAACTAATGCTTACCTTAGGCAGCAGGGAGGCACAAAAAGCAAGTCCATGACAGAGAAGACTTAAAAACTGCTCCACTGGGTAGAGAAAAACCTTCAGTCTGTCTCAATGGTACATCTGGCCGGCACTCTTGGCTATCAAGAAAACTAGCTCAGCTGCCTGAAGCTACATCAGGCAAATAGGAGCTCAGCCAGGAAGTGTTCTACATGCTCTGCACCAAGTGGGGAACTCCAGTCTTGTACCTTATGGCAGCCAATGCAAAGACCACTAGGTACTTCAGTAGATCTCAAGAGCTGCAGCACTGATTGCCTCTCTCTGGCATGGCCAGACACCTTCCTTATGAAAGAACACATCAGTGCTGATCCATTGTAGCACCTTTTTGGCCCCATACATCTTGGTATTCAGAGATGATCCACCTGGCTGGGTTGTCCAGTCTGCCTTTGTCAGGGTTTGATTCTTCATCCAGACCCAGACAAGTTTTAATTGATGGCCTGGCTCTTAAGCACAGGAGATATGTAACAGCAGGATTCTCACAAATAGTGTTCAGATGTTGATGCAGTCCAGAAAGGTCTCTATCAACGAAGCCTACAGCAGAGTCTTGGATGTTTAAGAGGCTGCTGCTCCTCTCTTCACATCAAGCCTTCAGCCACCTCTGCAATATTTTCAAATTTCAGCAGCACGGCCTAGACAAAAATTTGTCATTTAGTTCTTTCCGGGTGCAGATAGTGGCTCTCTCAGACGGGGGAGGTAAGGGGTCACACTTTCTTGGGTCCCATCCAGACATACATTTCCTAAAAGCCTGTCAAAAGATACAAACAGTTACACATTTCCTCTTTCCTGCAGCTACTGTGAGGCTCTTATGGATACATCATTTGAGCCTCTTCATGAGGTGATATTTGAAGGTCCTATTTCTTGTAGCCATCTGCTCAGTGAATTGGTGAGCGTCAAGCCCTTTCACACAAGGAGCCCTACTTAATCTTCCACAAAGACAAACTGGTCCTGTAAATGGTGTCCTCCTTTTCTCCCTTAAGTTGTTTTGTATTTCCACACTAACCAGGAGACAGCACTGCCTTCCCTTTGCCTGAACCCTATGAACCCAATCCCCAAAGAGGAACAACTGCATACCTTAGATTTTAGGCTAACCTTCAATTTACCTTAGGAGCACAAAGCTGTTCTGCACCATAGGCTAAAAGAATGCTAGCTAAATGGCTCGGTCAGTCTATTAGGCTTGCATACTCCTCCAGGGAGCTGATCAATCCCCCAGAGATAAGGACACATTCCACTGGAGCCATGGCAGTCTTTTAAGCCATTAGCCTCCCTTGAAGGTACATGTAGGGTCTGTTCACACATTCACTAGGTACCACTGCCTAGATTTCCTCAGTTCCACAGATGCTGCTTTCAGCAGGCAGGTGCTGAGTTAGGCAGCACAGCACTGACCATCCCACTGAGACACTGCACATTAGGGCCCATTCCATCTGACCGCCCACTGGAAGCAATACATGAAGGGGAATTCATTTCTTATCCATAATCCCAGTTGTGGGTGTGCTCCGTCCATATACTAGTCAGGCCCTCTCAGTTTCCAGTGCTGTATATTCCAGTTTATAAAATGGCAAAAAAAAATCTAGAAATCTCATTGGCCAAGAGATATCAGCTGACTGTACATTAAATTTCTTTATACGCACAGTCACCCTGGTCCTAAACCACATCACACAATGAACAAATCAGTCCTCCTACAGCCAGAACTGGTCTTCCATCACAAACATGGCTGCTACCTCTACACTGTAAAAAACCTTCAACTGGGGCCCAAAAATAAAACTACCTTATATTATGACTATATGCAGTCAGCCACTGCAGCTGAACTGCCCCGGAGAGGAAAGAGTTAACTCCAGAGAGTCTGGAGTTCCACAGCGCGAGGGCGCTATACCAAAGCTCTATCTGGCCAGTTTCAAATGAAACTGTCAGATCTTTACGAAGCTAACACTAAGCAACAAGTTTGTGTGGAAAGCTCTACACTAGGCAAGTGGCTACCTACTAGTAGGAATAACAACAATATAAACAACAATATAAACAGCAATAATAATAATAACAATGAATAATAGTATTATTAGTTTCTCCCTAACAAGCACTATTAGACCCCCCTTCCCCCAAGACTCAAGTCCAGGAAGGGGGCCAACATATTACTTAAAACAGAAATACCTAATTCCCTAACCCTAAATAAAGGGGGTGAAGGGAAGAACTAAAATGGCATGACACAGTGCTTGCACTAATTTGCCACCCCCTACCCAAGTAGAAGTTCTGAGAGGGGCAGGAGGGAGGGTGGTCATAATATAGCAAGACTCCATGAGAAGAAAAGCAATTACTAAGGTGAGTAATTTTTATTCAAACACCATGAAGTCTTGCTATATTATGACTATATGCAGATTACACAGCAGTACCTCCATGGAGGAGGGTCAGAACCTACTTAGGAAATAGGCTCTGAAGCACAGCTGTGCCAAAACGAGCATCTCTCCTGGACTGAATATCCGGGAATAATGCTTGGTAAAAGTGTGAACTGTTT
Source organism: Neoceratodus forsteri (assembly GCA_016271365.2). Lineage (NCBI taxonomy): Eukaryota > Metazoa > Chordata > Ceratodontiformes > Ceratodontidae > Neoceratodus > Neoceratodus forsteri. Next base: position 431,580,245 of record CM028138.1, read on the forward strand.
TCCAAGTAGCAGCTTGACAGATTTCCAGAATGGGAATATCTCTAGCAGCCGCTAGAGATGCAGCTGTACCCCTGGTGGAGTGAGCCCTCAGTCCTGAGGGGTTTCTCTACCTAGTTTTTGATAACAAAATTGGATACAAGAGACAATCCACCTTGCAATTGTCCTCTTAGTGGCAGGTTTCCCTTTGCCAACCTCGCCATAGGTAAGGAAGAGTTGGAGGGATTCGAACCTGTGACCCTTGGTGCGTTCCAAATAGTAGCTTAAGGCTCTTTTGACGTCCAAGCTGTGCAGACTCCTCTCACCTGAGGAAGAATGCTCAGTGAAAAATACTGGAAGAGAGAGATGGATTGGTTCAGGTGGAAATCTGAAACCACTTTAGGCAAAAACTTTCTGTTAGTCCTCAGGACTACCTTATCTCTGTGGAAAGAGATAAAATCTTCTTCCACTGACAGGGCCTGTAGTTCACTTATGCGTCTGGCAGAAGTGATAGCCACTAGGAAAACAGTTTTCCAAGTCAGAAACTTGAGCTCTGCTGAGGACAGAGCTCAAAGAGGGGTTGCATTAACTGAGCAATGCAAACATTCAGGTCCCAAGCGGAGCTGGTTCTCAAAAGGAGGGTTGGTGGAAGTAACCCTTAAAAAACTTGGAAAGCACAGGGTGAGAAGAAAAGGAAGCAGGCTTCCTGCTGACAGAAAAGCAGAGACAGCTGCCAGATGAACCTTTAAGGTAGCTGGCCTAAGCCTAAGGAATTTAAATGGACCAAATAGTCCAGTAAAATGGGCAGACCAGCAGATTCTGGGATAATCTGCTTCTCAGAGCACCAGATGGAAAATCTTTCCACTTATAATGTAAGTGGCCCTAGTGGAAGGCTTCCTTGAAGCCTTTAAAATATCCAAAACACCTTGAGAAAGGTGTAAGTCAGCAAATTCTAACTCCTCAAGAGCCATGCCTTGAGATGGAGGATTTGAGGTCCGGATACCACACTCTCCCTGTGCCAGGCCAGTAAGTCGTGGACTCTGGGCAAGCTCAGGGCAGGGTGGACTGTCAAGGACAGAAGCAGTGGGTACCAGGGCTGTCTGGCCCAATCTGGAGCAATCAGAATCACCTTGCAGGGCTGAGATCTGATTTTTACTAGTACCCTGAAAAGAAGGGAAAGGGGAAAGGCATACAGGAACTTCCCTTTCCAATCCAACTGAAAGGCGTCCAGGGGGACTGATCCCAGCACTGCAGGCCTGCAACAAAACAGAGGAAGTTGGTGGTTGTCTGGGGCTGCGAAAGATCTATCTGAGGGTGCCCCATCTGGCAAAGACTGACCCCAGCACCTAAGGATTCAGAGCCCATCGTGATGCCCTGAGAAATCCTGCTGAGGCATCCCCAGGACATTGTCCTTCCCTGGAAGGTGAACTGCTATCAGGGAGGAGTTCAGGAGTAAGCCAGAGACCACAACTTCATTGCTTCGGTGCACAAGGCTGATGACCGAGTGCCCCTTGCTTGTTGATGTACCACATTGTTGTGGTGTTGTCTGTCCTGACTTGAACTACTTTGTTCTGGACAGAAGCTGAAACAACGAAGAGCTAAAAGACAGCTCTGAGTTCCAAAAGACTGATGTGGAGCAGAGATTCCTGGGGAGACCACACTCCCTGAGTGGACAGGTCGCCCAAGTGAGCTCCCCACCCTAACAGGGAAGCATCCATGGTGAGGGTGAGGGAGTGGGAAACGGGAATGAAAGGAACCCCTTGTTTTAGATTGCTTTGATCCTGCCACCAGTGTAAGGCCAGGATCAGGGTTTGAGTCACTGGAACCAATTTGGAAAGGGGTCCCTCCTTTGAGACCAATAGGCCCTCAAATGGAACTGAATGTCCCTCATCTGGAATCTTGCTCCTTGCACTACAGCTGTGGAAGCAGCCATGTGCCCTAGGAGTTGCAGAAAATGCCTTGCTGGTCGAGAGACCCGCAGGGTAAAGGAGGATGCCAGGGCAATGAGTCTGTCTACCCTTTCCGAGGAGAGCAATGCCCTGGCTAACTCTGTGTTCAATTCTGCACCTATGAAAGTTAGTACCTGAACTGGTTCGAGAACTGACTTTGGTAAATTCAGCAGGAATCCCAGGGAAGTGAGAAGCTGCTGGGTGACTTGCAAGTGGGATTTTACCTGATCTGGGGACTGACCCACTATGAGCCAGTCGTCCAGGTAGGGAAACACAGCAATCCCTTGCCTTCTTAAATGAGCCACTACCACAGCTAGACATTTCGTGAATACCCTTGGCGCAGAGGTAAGGCCGAAGGGCATTGCCCTGAACTGGTAGTGGCCTGAGGGTAGTCGAACCTGAGGTACTTTGGTGAGAAGGCCTGATCAGAACATGAAAATAGGCATCCTTGAGGTCCAGGGAAGCTAACCAGTCCCCTGGCCTCAGGAGGGCAAAATCATTGTCAGAGTTAACATTTTGAACTTTGGTTTCAAAAGATGCTTGTTCAGGTACCTTAAATCTAAAATGGGCCGCCATTCACCTGTCTTTTTGGGGTAAGAAAGTATCTTGAGTACAGCCCTTGCCTGATGGCAAGGAGGACCATTCTACTGCTTTGCAGTCCAAAGAGAAGAAACCTCTGCTTCCAAAGCAAGGGCTTCTGAAGGATTTGCAGCTGGGAAAATGTCTGGCTCTCATCTTGGAAACTGTTTGAAGCTGAGAACCAGACCCTAGCCTATTACCTCCAGAACCCACCTGTCCGAAGTTAGGGACACCCAGTTCTGGCTGAAATAAACCAACCTGCCCCCACTGGTACAGGAGAATCGGCCCTGGGTAACCCATCAGGGTGCCTGCTGGCAGTAGCCTTAGGCTGAGGGGAGGGGGACGATTTACTTGTGCCCCGTCTACCTCTGCCTCTAAAGAAACCCCTCTGTGCAAATGCAGAGGAGGCCTGAAATTGGTAAAAAGGCCTGTGGAAAGGCCTGCCCCTACCTCTGGGAGCATGCCTCTGTGGAGTGGCATGCCTCTCCTTAGCCTGGGCACTTTGTAGGTAGTTCTGTATTCATCCATCTTTTTCATATAGTTTTCTGTTTGTTCCCCAAACAGAGAATTACCTAACAGGAAAATCCATAGCCTTTGACTGAGTATCTTGGGACAGATTAGTGCATCTGAGCCATGCCAACCACTGAAAGCTACAGAAGTGGCCATGACCCTAGAGGAAACATCATTAACATCAACAGCAGTATGAAATTGAACTTTAGAGGCTTCAATGCCATCAGCAGCCACCTGTTCCAACTCACTAGCCAGCTGGCCATGGGTCTGCTTGGCTAACTGCAATACTGTGTCCCACCTAGATTTCTGATATCTAGCCACACCATATAATTTGCCTGCCTGAGTCCCAAAGAAGCTGCCATATACTGTTTTTTCGCCATGGCATCAATCTTCCTGAATCCTTATCAGGAGGATGTGAGGCCAGAGGAATATTAGCCTTGTCACAGGCTGCAGCTTGTACCACACCTACATGACTACACTGCTCAGTGAGGAAGTCTGTATCAGAGCCTGACAAGGTATATCTTCTGTCCATTTTTTATCTACAGGAGGGACAGAATGAGGATTTTTTAAAATCTTTGTTGTTTGCTTCCTAAATGACTTATGCAAAGGAATAGACAACCTCCTAGACTCTGGTATATCCATCATTTCTACATAATCAGGCTCCTCTTGCTCATCCACAGCTTCCTCTAAAGGAAGCTGGAGGGTTTCTGCAACCTTTTTGTAAAACATAAAATGAGAAGGGGACTCAGACAGAATAGGAGGAGATTCTAAAGGTCTGTCTGGAGAAATGTCCGGTTCAATGGGCGCGTCCAGACCCTCCAGCCACACATGTAATGATCAAATTCGTCCTCCTCTCCTGTGGTTCATAAAATTCCTCAACATCATAATCCTGAACCACTGGCACTGAACGAACCAGCCTTTTACCAACTGTAGGTGGTTCGGCAGGACCCTGAGACAGTGACTGGACAATCTGTATGGCTTTAGCTATTTCTGCAGCAGTTGGAGAGACAATTTTGGACTCCAAACCTACTGATTTCTTTGTCTTTTTCACTGAGAATGGTTCCCCTGAACCAGCCTTCCTTTTGCCCGAGGAAGTCTCGCCCTGGTCAGAGGGCACTCCCTCTGGTCCAGTGGGTACTGGACCGGGCTGGCCATCTGGGTCAGCGGACTTCTTGGCCTCTCGTTCCCTGAGCCGGCCCAATCTCTTTTCCAGGGTGGCTGCAGGGAAATTTTTACACACCTGGCAGTCTGACGGGAGGTGGTCAGCCCCCAGACAATAAACACAAGTGGTGTGTGGGTCAGCCTTGGCAAAGGCTTCCCCACAGACATCACAGTGTTGAAACCCAGTGGGCCCGGTTTTTCTTTTGGGTTTCTCAGACATAATGCCAGCCTAACCAAAAACTTGCCCTTTTGATGGCAGTGCCAGGCAAGACACCCTTATCGGTTCCTAACCGTGTCATGGGTATTTGAAAAAACTATTTTAAAAGCAAGGTTTTTTTAGAACCGATAAGAACCGGGAACTGCACTCTAAAAGCCCAACCAACACTTTAAAACGTTAATTTAAGCAAACCGATCGGTTCAAAACCGAACCGATAATTGAATTTCCACACAGACTTTAAATTTTCTACTTACGGTTTACCAGATAGAGCTTTTAACCGAAATGCGGTAAAATAAATACTTTTTGCCAGTTCAAATGAACCGAAAATACTTGCTTGAACCGAGAAATAAACCGATGTGAAGGAGCTGATCTCTGGAGCGACTGTTCAGTGAAGCGGAGTAAAGAATCTGACAGTTTCATTTGAAACTGGCCAGATAGAGCTTTGGTATAGCGCCCTCGCGCTGTGGAACTCCAGACTCTCTGGGGTTAACTCTTTCCTCTCCGGGGCAGTTCAGCTGCAGTGGTTGACTGCATATAGTCCTAATATAGCAAGACTTCATGGTGTTTGAAAGAAAAAATTACTCACCTTAGTAATGTTGTTTCTTCTAATGGAGTCTTGCTACATTATGACAACTGCAGTTTGTCCCAGCCTTAGAACTGCTCCGGAGGTGAAAGAGTTAACTTCCATGCCAGGCATGGAACTTGAGCGACTTGGTTAGAGAAGCTCTGTCTGTATAATTTCAAACTGAAACTGTCAGATCTTCTGAGCAAAACTCACTAAGGTTCTGTGTGGAAGCTGTAAACCTACATTAGCCAACTGGCTACTTAAATATTAACACATTTTCCTGGTCCCAACACCAAGACTCAAGTCAGGGACAGAAAATAGAGATAAGATAAGATAAAACACAACACCCAAACACCCCAAAAAGAAGGGGTGGAAAACACAAGATGGGCATCAATAAGTGCCAACACTGGACTGCCCACCCCATCCCCAACGTAGAGGTTCTGAGAGGGGCAGGCTGGGGGAGGTCATAATAGCAAGACTCCATTAGAAGAAACAACATTACTAAGGTGAGTAATTTTTTCTTCAAACAACATGAAGTCTTGCTATATTATGACAATGCAAACTACACAGCAGTACCTCCATGGAGGAGGCAGAACCTACTTAGGAAATATGCTCTGAGCACAGCTGTTCCAAACCGAGCATCACTCCTAGCCTGGATGTCCAGGAGTATTGCTTGGTGAAAGTGTGTACTGTTTTCCAAGTAGCTGCTTGACATATCTCTAAGATAGGGATGTCCTGGCAGCTAGGGCCTCAGCTGTACCTCTGGTAGAGTGAGCCCTCAGGCCTGAAGGGGGAACCTTACCAAGTTTTTGATAACAAAATTGGATACAAGAGACAATCCACCTGGCAATGGATCTTTTAGTGGCAGGTTTCCCTTTACCAACCTCACCATAAGTGAGGAACAGTTGGAGGGAGTCAAACCTGTGACCCTTTGTACGCTCTATGTAGTAACTAAGGGCTCTCTTTGTGCATCCTCCTCTCGCCAGAGGAGGAATGGTCAGTGAAGTACACTGGAAGAGATATAGATTGATCAAGGTGGAAATCTGAAACCACCTTAGGCAAGAACTTCCTGTTAGTCCTGAGGACTACCTTATCTCTGTGAAAGGAGATAAAATCAGGCTCCACTGACAAAGCTTGTAATTCACTTATGCGCCTGGCAGAAGTGATGGCTACCGAAACACAGTTTTCCAAGTCAAGTACTTAAGCTCTGCTGAAGACAAAGCTCAAGGGGGTTGCATTAGCTGAGCAATGCAAACATTAAGATCCCAGGCAGGAGCAGGGTCCCTGAATGGAGGGTTGGTGTGAAGCAATCCCTTGAAAACTTGGAGAATACAGGGTGAGCAGAAAGAAGAGGCTTTCCTGCTGAAATAAAAGCAGAGACAGCTGCCAAATGCACTTTCAGGGTAGCTGGCCTCAGCCCCAAAGTATTTAGATGGACCATATAATCCAGGACTGTGGGTAAATCAGCAGATTCTGGGGAAATATGCTTTCCAGAGCACCATATGGAAAACCTTTTCCATTTAGAATTATAAGTAGCCCTGGTGGAAGGCTTCCTAGAAGCTTTCAAGATATCGAGTACACCTTGAGAAAGGTGTAGGTCAGCAAACTCTAACTCTTCAAGAGCCAGGCCTTGAGGTTGAGGGATTTGAGATTCGGATACCAAACTCTCCCCTGGGCACAGGTTAACAGATTGTGATTCCTGGGAAGACACAGGGGAAGGTGGACTGCTAAGGACAGAAGGAGTGGATACCAGGGCTGTCTGGCCCAATCTGGAGCAATCAGAATCATTTTGCAGGGTTGAGCATACCTCTCAACCTCCAGCCTCATAAATCAGGGACAAGGCTTAAAAAAATCAGGGACAAAGGCCCCAAATCAGGGACACATTTTTAAAATTGGTGATATCCACTCAGGAAGCTAGCAGAATAAGGGACTCAGTGTATAACACATTTTCTGAAGAATAAGAAATCTGCAACTTTATTGTTTGACATAATTTTATTCTTACAATCATCACTGTTTAGTCAGGGGAACACAGTTTTTAGGAGGGACAGAGTAAAAATTTGAGGTGAAATCAGGGACATCACTGAAAATCAGGGACACTTGAGAGGTATGGGGTTGAGATCTGATTTTGACTAGCACCTTGAACAAGAGAGGGAAGGGGGGGAAGGCATAGAGGAACCTCCCTTCCCAGTCGAGAAGGAAGGCATCCAGAGGGACTGAGCCCAACACTGGGGGCCTGCAACAAAAAAGCGGAAGTTGGTGATTGTCTGGGGCTGCAAAAAGATCTATCTGAGGAGTGCCCCACCTGGCAAATACTAACTCCAGTACTAGGGGATCCAGTGACCATTCGTGATGGCCCTGGGAAATCCTGCTGAGAGCATCTGCCAGGACATTGTCCTTGCCTGGGAGGTGAACTGCTATGAGGGAGGTGTTCAGGGAATAAGCCAGAGACCACAACTTCATTGCCTCGGTGCACAAGGCCGAAGACCGAGTGCCCCCTTGCTTGTTGATGTACCACATTGTAGTGGTGTTGTCTGTTCTGACCTGTACCACTTTGTTCTGAACAGATGCAGAAAAAACCTGAAGTGCTAGAAAAACAGCTCTGAGTTCCAACAGATTGATGTGGAGCAGAGATTCCTGAAGGGACCACAATCCCTGGGTGGTGAGGTCGCCCATGTGAGCTCCCCATCCCAAGAGGGACGCATCTGTAGTAAGGGTCAAGGAGTGAGATTGAGGGATGAAAGGAACCCCCTGTCTCAGATTGCTCTGATCCTGCCACCACTGCAGGGCCTGGATCAGGGTTCGAGTTACTGGGATCAATTTGGTTAGAGGATCTCTCCTTTGAGACCAGAAGGCTCTCAAATGGAACTGAATGTCCCCTCATCTGAAATCTTGCTCCTTGCACTGCAGCTGTGGAAGCAGCCATGTGCCATAGGAGCTGTAGAAAGTGCCTTGCTGGTCGAGAGACCTGCAGAGTGAAGGAGGAGGCCAGAGCCACCAGGGTCTTTACTCTTTCTAGAGGAAGGAAAGCTCTGGCCTGCTTTGTGTCCAGTTCTGTGCCTATGAAAGTGAGTAGCTGAACAGGCTCTAGAACTGACTTTGGAAGATTGAGAAGAAAACCTAGAGATGTAAGCAGCTGCTGGGTAACCTGAAGGTGTAATTTGACTTGGTCTGGAGACTGACCCACTATGAGCCAGTCGTCCAGGTAAGGAAAGATGGCAATCTTTTGCCTTCTTAAGTGAGCAACTACTACTGCCAGGCATTTTGTGAATACCCTTGGGGCAGAGGTGAGGCCGAAGGGCATTGCTCTGAACTGGTAATGGCCTGAGGGCAGTTCGAATCTGAGGTACTTTCGGTGGGAGCTTCTGATGAGAACATGGAAGCAGGCATCCTTGAGGTCCAGGGATGCTAGCCAGTCCCCTGGCCTTAGGGAGGGTAAAATAATTCCCAGAGTCACCATTTGAATTTTGGTTTTAAAAGGTGCTTGTTTAGGTATCTGAGATCCAGGATGGGCCGCCATTCTCCTGTCTTTTTTGGGGTAAGGAAGTACCTGGAGTACAGTCCTTTGCCCTGGTGTAGGGGAGGAACCCTTTCTATAGCTCTGAGAGCCAGGTGGGTTGAGCCTCTAATGGATTTGCAGGTGGAAAGGATCTGGTTCTCATCTTTGGAAATTTTTTGAAGCTGAGAACCAGTCCCTGGCTTACTACTTCCAGGACCCACTTGTCTGATGTTAAAGACTCCCAGTCCTGGACGAAGTAAGCTAGCCTGCCCCCTACAGGTAATGGAGAATCAGCCCTGGGCATCCCATCAGGGTGCCTGTTTGGCAGGGGCTTTAGGCTGAGGGGTGGGAGCAGGCCTGCTCGTGCCGTCTGCCTCTCCTCTGAAGAACCCCCTCTGGGCATAAGCTGAAGAGGAGGCCTGGGCTTGGTAAAAGGCCTGTGAAAGGCCTGCCCTGCCCCTGGAAAGCTGCCTCTGAGGGTGGCTTGCCTCTCCTTGGCCTGTGCACTCCTATAAGTGGTCTTATACTCATCCATTTTCTTCATGTAATTCTCTGTCTGCTCCCCAAACGAGAATTACCCACTAGGAAAATCCATGGCCTTAGCCTGGGTATCCTGTGACAGGCTAGTACACCTGAGCCAAGCCATTCTGCGAAAAGCCACAGATGTAGCCATGACTCTTGAAGATACATCATTAGAGTCCACTGCAGCATGGAAATGCACCTTGGATGCCTCAATACCATCAGCAGCCACCTGCTCCGTCTCCTTGGCAAGCTGGCCAGGGACCTGTTTCGCTAAAGCCATAACAGTATCCCATCTGGATTTCTGGTATCTTGCAACATAGGCCATATAATTTGCCTGTCTGAGTCCCAAGGATGCTGCCATGTATTGTTTCTTTGCCATGGCATCAATCCTCCTGGAGTCCTTGTCAGGGGGTGTGAAGCCAAGGAATATTTGCCTTATCACAGGCTGCAGCCTGCACTACTCAACATGGCTGCATTGTTGTGAAAGGAACTCCGTATCAGAGCCTGACAATGTATACCTCTTGTCCATCTTTTTATCCACAGGAGGTATAGTGTTAGGAGCTTTTAAAATTTTTATTGTCTGTTTCCTAAAAGATTTATGTAAAGGAATAGACAATCTCCTGGACTCTGGGATATCCATCATTTCCATAGTCAGGCCCCTCCTGTTCATCCACAGCTTCTTCAAAGGAGCTGGAGGGTTTCAGCAACTTTTTTATAAAACATAAAATGAGAAGGGGACTCAGAAAGCCTAGGGGGAGACACTCCTGAAGGTCTGTCTGGGGAGATGTCCGGTTCAAATGGGCACATCCAGACTTTCAAAATCACATTCACTCTCTTCATAATCCTCCTCCCCCTCCTCCGGTTCATAAAATTCCTCTATATCATATTCTTGAACCAGTGGAACCAACCGAACTGACCGCTTACCTGCTGGTGCTGGTTCGGTCGGAACCGGGGAAAGCGACTGGACAATTTGGATCGCTTTGGCTATCTCTGCAGCGGTTGGAGAAGGAAATTTTGGCTCCACACCTGCTGATTTTCTAGTCCTCTTTGCTGGAACTGGCTCCTCTGAGTCAGCTCTTCGTTTGCCCGAGGAAGTCTCGCCCTGGTCAGAGGGCACTCCCTCCGGTTCGGTTGGCACCGAACCGGGCTGGCCATCCAAGTCAGCGGACTTTTTGGCCTCTCGTTCCCTGAGCCTACCAACTCTCTTATCCAGGGTAGCTTCAGGGAAATTCTTGCAAATCTGGCAGTCTGCATTGAGGTGGTCAAACCCCAGACAATAAACACATGTGGTGTGTGGGTCAGCCTTGGCAAAGGCTTCCCCACAGACACTACAGTGCTGAAACCCAGTGGGCCTGATTTTTCTTTTGGGTTTCTCAGACATAATGCCAGCCTAACCAAAAACTTGCCCTTTTACGGCAAATCGCCAAGCAAGACACCCTTATCGGTTCCCAACCGTGTCACGGGTCATGGAAAAAACCGTAATGAAATCCGTTTTTTTTAGAACCGATAAGAACCGGGAACCACACTCAAATGCAATTTAATAAAGTTTAACAACAATCTGATCGGTTCAAACCGAACCGATAATAACGTTTGCAAGTTCCACACAGAGAAAATGTAAAACCTATTACTTACGATACCACAGACAGAGCTTGAACCGACCGGTTGCGGTTAAAATAAGACAAATGCGATTTTAAAAAACGAGAAATTACACTTTTTAACCGACAAAATGAACCGAGCAGAAGGAGAAATCTCCGGAGCGACTGTTCAGTGAGGCGGAGTAAAGAATCTGACAGTTTGAGTTTGAAGAACAACAGACAGAGTTTTCAACCGAGCTCACGCTCAAGATTCCATGCCTGGCATGGAAAGTTAACTCTTTCACCTCCGGAGCAGTTCTAAGGCTGGGACAAACTGCATATGTCATAATATAGCAAGACTTCATGTTGTTTGAACATAGACTTTGATGGCAGATAAGCATCACTTGGCCCACCCAGTCTGCTCATTTCCTACCTATTGGATAAGCTACATATCCTAGTTAACCAACAGCCTACTTCCTCCTACCACCCCACCAGAATTGCCTTATGCCTGTCCATGCATTCTTAAATTCCCCACTGTTTTTGACCGCATCGACCTCCTCAGGAAGGCCGTTCCATGTGACCACCACCCTCTCCATGAAAAAATATTTCCTCATGTTGCCTCTGAGCCATCCTCCTCTATCTTGAAATTGTGCCCCCTTGTTCTTGCACATCTCTTTTTCTGAAAGATGCTACCCTCTTGGACTTTGTTGATTCCCTTGAGGTACGTGAAAGTTTCTATCATGTCCCGGCCCCCCACTTCCTCGAGGGTATACATATTAAGCTCCTTTAGTCTCTCTTCATATTGCAGACCCTGCACCATTTTAGTTGCCCTCCTCTGGACTGCCTCCATCCTGTCTATGTCCTTGCAAAGATGGGGTCTCCAGAACTGCACACAGTACTCCAGATGGGATCTCACCAACTGTCTGTGCAAAGGGATAACAACCTACTGTTTTCTAGTGGTGATGCCTCTCCCTATGCATCCCAGTATCCCCCAGCCTGCCTTACTGCCTTCTCACATTGCTTGCCTACCTTTAGGTCATCTGATATGACTACTCCAGGTCCCTTTCCATTTTTGTTGCTGTTAGTATCTCTCCCCCACTGTGTATTCTTCCCCTGGGTTTTTGTTTCCCAGGTGCATTACTTTGCACTTCTTTGCATTGAATCTAAGCTGCCATACTTTTGGCCATTCCTCCAACCTTGCCAAGTCCCTTCTCATCCTTTCTACCCCCTTTGTGCATCAACCCTGTTGCAGATCTTTTTGTCGTCTGCAAAGAGGCATACTTTTCCTTCCAGTCCCACAGCTTCCACCTGCATACTGTGTGACCCTGAGCAAGTCACTTAACTTCCCTGTGCTCCCAGGTCGCTCCTGTAAAAAAGCTTTCAGCTCAGTGTGCTACTCCTGGTTAAACAACTAAAAAAAAAAAAAGTCACTTATAAAGACTTTAAAGAATACCGGTCCCAGTACCAGTACTGAACCCTGCAGTATCCCACTAGTAGCTCCCCTTTCTTCGGAGTGGACTCTGTTTACTATTACCCTCTGTGTCCTGTTGTCCAGCCAATTTTTTACCCAGGCTACCACCCTATGACCCAATCCCAAGCTGGCTAACTTTTTTATTTATTTATTATTTATTTATTCAATTTTGGTGACTGGGTAGGCCCACTGAGCCCTGGAAGTCCCTTTTTCAGGGACGACCCCGGTTAAATTACAGAGGTAAGACATACATAGTAGTTTACAAGGTGATAGCATAGTACATGCTTTTAGGCATACATAGTGGTTTACAGGATGGTAGCACAGTACATATTTTTAGATATTGCAATACAAATACAATACAAAGATGAGGATAGGTTCAAAGTGTGCAAACCAGTATTTGTACAGTTGTGGATGGTGTGGGGTAAGGAGGTAGCTCAGATATCGTGGCAAGAGTAGATGCTGGCATTTAGCAGGTGGGCCTTGAGCCTGGTTTGAAATGTTTTGATGGAAGGGGCTTCCTGCACAGAGGGTTGGAGTTTGTTCCATAGCAGAGGGGCAGAGGAGGTAAAGGACTTGCCACCTGCCTTAGTCCTCACCCTAGGTTCTTCTAGGAGGATTTGTCCTGTGGTACGGAGGTTCCACCTGGAGTGCTTGGGGGCTAGGAGCCCAGTGAGGCTGGTGGGGGGGAAGAGCGGAGGAACTTGTATGTGTAGCAGAGCAAGGGGCACTGAAGGTGACAGTCAAGTGTTGGCCAATTTAGGAGTGCCAAGGCGTCACAGTGAAGACCTCTGGCGTGAGACTGTGAGGCAAAGTGAGCCACCTTGTTGTACAGCACATGCAGTCTGTTGACCTCGAGTTTAGCCATGCCCTGCATAACTGGGGTGGTGTAGATCAGGGTGGGGAGGAGGACACTTGTGGATGTGGTGATCCTGGCCTCAGGGATCAGCTGGTCTTTTAGACGGTAGAGCATTCCTAATTTGCAGTGGATGGTTTTTGTTACCTGGTCAATATGCTTCTTTAGGGTGAGGCCATGGTCCAACGTTAGACCTAGGTATTTTAGGGAGCACACCACTTCAATGCAGTTGCCAGAGACAGAGGTGAGTGGGAGTGATTGGGTTCTGTCTTGGCCTAGGGATCTTGGTCCAAACAGCATGGTCTTAGTTTTGCCTGTGTTAAGGACCATTCTGTTCTCTATGAGCCAGGTCTCCAGCCTAGTAAAGTCAGCTTGGAGGTGAGGGCCCAGGGCAGCCAGGTTGTCTAGGGATCGGTATATGACAGCTTCATCTGCATACTGGACAACTGAGCTACCCCCGCAGTGGCTACTTAGGTCATTGTGTGGGACTGTGTGAAATGCCTTGCTAAAGTCTAGGTAGGCCATGTCCATAACCCCTCCCTGGTCTACTACTCTGGTCACCCAATCAAAGAAATCTATGAGATTCATCTGACATGACCTTCCCGCTGTGAATCCATGCTGCCTTGGGTCTTGTGCCCCGCTGGCCTCTAGGTACTCAAACATTCTTTCTTTCAGAAATGATTCTGCTGCAGCTGGCAAAGCAATTACTAGAAAATGGCTTGCCCCTACAATAGAGGAGTGGAGAGAGTTGGTAGAGGGAAAAACATTTGAAAGGGTTACCTACTCTCTTAGGCAAAATCACCCACAGTTTGAAAACAGATGGACAAGGTGGGAATTGTTTATGGCAGGGAGATGGGAGGAAGAGGGGACCAAAAATCAAACACTAAGAATTTAAAATATAAAGTAAAATTATAACCGACCTGAGGACATATAAGAAAAACCGGCGCTGAACAATGAAGTGCCTAGTAAGAGTACTCGGGGTGTTCTCTTTGCTGCCCTCCCTCTCTGCACAATTGTATTGAGTTGGACATAAGTAAATAAAGAACAAAGGCAGAGATAAGAATAAAAACCAGAAACACAGAGAATGGAATATGGTGATTGTTTTATTGACAGGAAAAGGGGACTCAAGAGACTAAGTATAGACAAATAAGAAATGAGAAGAGATACAGGGGAGATGGGTAGGAGGTGAGGTGATGAGATGCTCCTCTTCTTCATCTTTATCTTTATTAACACCTGTAAGAAAGAGAGAAATAATAGATTAAAGGTAGCAGAATATAACAGAAATAGATATGGTATAGATAAAAATATAATGCATTTTGTTTTTAAAGATGAGTAAATATAAATAAGATAAGAGATATGATAAAGCAAATGGAATTTAGGCCATAGTTTTTTTGTATTAAAAATGATGCTGTACAAGATAAATCAATGGTTGATTGTTGAAAATGTGGAAATATGGAAATGTATATGTTATATGGAGATGTAATGTATGAATATCCACAGTTGTGGAGATTAAAAATGAAGTATAAAAAAAAGTGATTCTATCATTTTCTCTACCACTGAGGTCAAACTAACAGGTGTGTAGTTTCCTACCTCTGCCTTGCTCCCACTTTTGTGAAGTGGAATCACATCCGCCCCTCCTCCAGTCCGAAGGTACCGCACACCATCCTCACATGATTTGTTAAAAAGGGTAGTCAGTGGTGTCATTAGTTAAAGACAACTCCAAAAACAGAGAACCAAAACAATGACTTCTAGTTACTATTACAGGCTCCTGAATTAAGAATTCAGTTCAATGTACTCAGTAAATCATCATCATCATCATCATCATCATCATCATCATCATCAAATCTTGATTTATTCAGGCGAACATCATTGAGCAAGGCTCATTTACAAGATGGACCTGATAAGGTCAAGGTTCAATAGTTGATACACAACAGATACATCATACACTTATATAAGACAGTTATACATACAGGGGGAAAATAACGTTTATAAACACAGTGATGTACAGTAAATTCACATGATAAAAAACGGTTACAGGAAAGTTAAGCTAATATTTACAGTATGCACAGTATATACATATCCCAGTGGGGGGGCATGGCAGACACTCAACATAATGTAATACTAGGATGGTGAAGGTATTACTGGGTGCCATAAGATGGGGTGTCTGTCTGGAAGGAATATGCCATATATGGTTTGGAAGGGAGATTTGTGAGATGACAATGCTAGCTCTAGTGGTAGCAATTGCATTTCTCTTTGAAGAAGACTGTACAATGCTGTTTAAAGGATGCAAATGGAATGATATTGGACAGTTTTAGGGATTTTTGTAGGGTGTTCCATGCTATAGCTAGATGTAACCCCTAGATGGCGCTATCCCAGGGGCTACTACCCCTGCCTGATTTGCCACTAACAGGTTGAGGGGCCTGGATCCAATGGCGGGTGCCTCCACCCAGAGGTCAGGGTTTGCAATAGTTAAACTAACTTGGTCACAGCCCTCTGGGACACTGCAACCCCTTTCTTCCCACTAGTGGCCCACACAATATATCAGAATTACCTTCACAGTATACACTTACCCCCAGGTCTGGTTCCGCACTGGGACCTCCTGTGAGAAATGAGATACAGTGCAACAATCACAGTACAGTACTTTAACATAGACAAATACCTCAGGCAGTATAACTTTGCTGAAACAAGCAGCTCTGATTTATTTGAGGGATATAACAAGGACAGGGGAAATCAGGTTAATTAGCTTATCACTCTAATAATCTACCTATGGCTCTGTGCACAGGCCTATCCCTATCAGTTACTGTCCCTGGGTACCCAAGCCCTAGTGGCTAGTCCAAACCGTGGCAGCTGGTAGGGCCCTTTCACACAGAGAAAAGGAGAATTAAACAGTCAGCAGTACAGTAATTCCATTTGGATTTAATGTGGCAATTCAACAGAGGCGACCCTGAATTAGTACTCCGACCTCCAAATAAGATAGGGTCCTTCAATGTCAGCAGGGCTCACTTGAGGTACACAAACCTCTTCACACATCCATATAAAAGAAAGCACTATACCAGGCAGGCTGCATCTGTATCCCGATCGCAATTACTGCACAATACCCGGGAGAACACACAGCAGATTCAGTTCCTGACAGACCGAGTGCAATTTTCAGCAATTCCTCCAGTCTTCTACAGGGTGAGCCTGGTTTCTACTCTTCAGAGATCCTTTGATTCTTTTCACAGGACGGATTCAGTCCTAACAAGCTGTTACACAAGCTGCAGACCGGAACTCTGGGCCTTACACACGTTTTTTGACTAAAACTGCACACTGAAAAAGCACAGGGCTCCTTCCTTCTTCACTGCCAAAGCTCAACTCAAACTCCAACCGACAAAACCGGCACTTCCTTTGAGTTCCTCCCAGTTCTTGACTGGATTGGCTGTCACTCACAATAGACTGCTGCTGTTGGTCCAAAAGGCACTGAAGTCTAAACTACATCTCCCAGAGTCACTGCCCATACAATCCTCTTGTGGCTGGCTCAGATTATGAGTCCAAGTTCTGATTCGTCCAAGGCACCATTTTAGAGCTAGCTTACCCCACACTGATTGGTCCAGTTCAGCAGTTCAAAACTAGAATGGGGAACTAGCAGACACAGTTCTGACTGCAAAGAAAGCAGGTTAGACAAACTGTAATTTCATTATTACTCTAAATAATTTCTGGCAAACAGTTACATCTTTCAGATAGGTTCCCTTTGCACTCCTAGTGACTGCAAAAATGAAGTGAATTGGCAGCAGCTCGAGTGGTACTCAATCAAAGAAACACACAGTCCCCCATACAAACTAATTATGTCTGCAAGCAGACAGCTCTTAAAGAGACAGTACCAGAGGTTCTAAAAACACTCACTGATAAATGGCTTAAACGCCAAACACCATTCAGGCTTGGAGCATTCAAGCAAGCTCCTGGAAGTCTTTTGGGAACCCCCATTTGCAGGGGGGTTACACCCTTCCTGGCCTGGGAAAGCTTGACGTCCGCGTCAAGCAAGTACCCCCCCATAAGTTTCAACTGCAACCATATACATTTGCATTAGGCTCACACATGTAATCATCAGTCAATATATCATTTTACCAAGAATACATTTCTGAAACATTGCAGTACGTCACTCTTTACACAGTATTACATACACATTGTACCATAACTCAAGTTATTACCTCTTGTACATGAAACCTGAAGAGAGGGCCTTCCCTATCAGTTACCTTGGGGCTGGACGGGGCAAGGCACCATACTTAGAGGGCAACACAAGTAACTTGAGTTAGCACTGACGCCAGTTTGGGCAATGAGCTCGGGACACATACACTCCTTTATGGACAACATTGAGAGGCAAATCCACAGGCCTCCCAAGGGAATCATAACTGAGGTGCACCACAGGCTTTACAGCTCGACCAGTCTTTCTAGGGGAACTGTTACAGTCTCTGCACTCTGAGCCTCATTTTCAGCATTGTCCTCACTTGTCAGGAGTCTCCATGGGGAGAGGCTAGAACTTGGGGCACTTTCAGCTCCAGGAGTTACAGTTTCTGAGTCCACAACATTTGGCTCGCATGAGAGCTTTCGGACACTGGCAGTGGACTGTCAGGGCACTCAAAATACTCTTCTTGTTCTGGTGTATCACCAGTCTGACCCAATCCATCATTTTCCTCCTGAAAGCTCAAACAGTTCAACCATGCACAATGATTCCATTTCATCTGATCTGATGCTTTGCACTTCACTTTCTGGGAGCATTGGCTCCAGGATGAGCTGGGGCTTGGACAGTCCAGAAGGCCCAGCTTCATCTCCAGTATTGACTAGGGATTGCCCGAAACAATTGACTCAGTTCGTAAGAAGGATAGTATTCAAAGTCACTCTCACTTTCTTCCGATATGGACTGACAGTCATGCTCAACTGGGACTTGTGGAGGGAACACTTTAACTTTGCTTCTGTAGGTGCAGACTTTCTTGATCTTTTCTTAGCAGCAGCTCTAGTCACTGGTCCAGAGGGGCATCTTCTAGGGCTCAGACTCAATTAAGATTTGTCAATGGGCAGTAAATGATTTCTATGCATTGTTTTTACATCTTTTGAATTATTCTCAGGCCTTACTTTGTACACTGGCAGATCATCTAGTTTGCCCACTACAATGTGAGGAGATGGTGCCATCTGTCAGCAATCTTGTGCTTGCCATGCAGTCCCAGATTTCTTAGCAATACCCGATCTCCCTCCTGGAGTTCCTGTGCTTTCACCTTTTATCATACCTTTCTTTGTTGGCCAGATTTCTTTGGCAGCCATGGTTTGAGCCAGTTGGTACGCATGAGTTAGCTGGGCCTTTAACTTTGCACATACTGTAAATAGTTGTCAGCTTGAACCCCATCAGGAGAGACCCCAAAACACACATCTACTGGTAGTCGAGCTTCTCTCCAAACATCAGGCGTGGGGGAGAATCCAGTGGCATCACTTTTGGTGCAGTTATAAGCATGTACCAGGGTGCTAATTTGTTGGCTCCATCTAGGCTTGTCCTTTGGGTGCAGGGTGCCTAGCATATCTAGCAAAGTGCAGTTGAAACATTCAGGCTGTGGGTCCCCTGGGGTGGTAAGGAGTGGTTCTGGACTTTCGCACTCCCACAGAGAAAGCATCTCTTTGATCAGACGACTCTCAAAGTCTCTCCTTGATCAGAATGGATTCTTTGTGGAGCCCATAGTGAACAAAAGTTTTCTACAAGTACTTTGGCTACAGTGGATGCTTTCTGGTCTTTGGTGGGGAAAGCTTGGGCATATCTCGTGAAATGGTCAGTGACCACCAGCACATTACTGATATTTCTTTGATCTGACTCCAAACTCAGAAAATCAATACAGACCAGCTCCATGGGTGCACTGGTGGTGATGTTAACAAGGGGCAGCCTCTGGGGCAAAGCTTTCCTCTGTAAGCAGCTACTACAAGTTCGAATGTGTTGCTCATCAGCCCCATCTTAGGCCAATAGAATCTGGATCTCACCAAGTCAAGTGTTCTGTCTATACCAAGGTGCCCCATGTGGTTGTGCAAGGACCTCAGTACTGAGTCTCGAAAGGCAGTGGGCAGCACTAGTTGTTGTTTGTCTACTTGTCCCCTCTGTCTACTGTTTCTCTGTATAACAGTTTATTGATCAGTTTCAACTTAGGACCTTCTTTGTATAACAGTGCAGTTCTCAAATCAGTGGGCGTAATTTGGACACATCTTTTCCTGCATAGAGGGCTTCTAAAGCTGCTTTGATCATGGGATCGCTGGGATTGAGCCCGCCGAATACTGTCATTGTCCAGCTGAGGCAGTGCACCAATGTCTATTGCAGAAAAGTGGCAATAAGCAGCAGGTATGCAATTCTCAGAAGCTCCAAGCAATCCACCATGCAGTCCACTGCGTCCGTGGACATTTGTTCCTCCCTGTCAAACTTCCGGCAGAGTGCCCGAATGTCAGGTTCTGCCAATCGGACCCAATCATTCTGGGAACAGGCCTCCGGGACAGAGCATCATCATCTATGTGGTTCAGACCTGCTCGGTATTCGAGAGCATAGTCATATGTAGATAATGCAGAAAGCCACCTATGGCCAGTGGCATCCAACTTAGCTGAGGTCTGCACATAGGTCAAAGGATTATTGTCAGTTTTACTAGTATTTTAGCCCCATACAAGTACTCATGGAATTGGTCAACAATAGCCCACTTCAAAGCTAGGAACTCTAACTATAGACGGTACAATTTTCAGCAATTCCTCCAGTCTTTACAGGGTGAGCCTGGTTTCTCTTCCAAGTCCTTTATTCTTTTCTGGGACAGTTCAGTCCAACAAGCTATTACAAGCTGCAGACGGAACTCTGAAACACACCATTTTCAGCTAAAACTGCACACTGAAAAACACAGGGCTCCTTCCTTCTTCCTGCCAGCTCAACTCAAACTCCAACAAACAAAACGGGCATTCCTTTGAGTTCCTCCCAATTCTTGACTGGATTGGCTATCACTCACAATAGACTGCTGTTGGTCAAAAAGGCTAAGTCTATACATCTCCCAAGTCCTGCCCATACAATCCTCTGTGGCTGGCTCAGTTAGGTCAAGTTCAGATTAAATCCAGGCACCATTTAGAGCTAGCTTACCCCACACTGGTTAGTCAAATTCAGCAGTTACAAACTAGAATGAAGACAGACACAGTTCTGACTGCAAAAGCAGTTGACAAACTGATTTCATTATTACTCCAAAAATTTCAGCAAACAATACATCTTTCAGATAGGTTTGTGCACTCCAAGTGACTGCAAAATGAGTGAATTGGCAGCTAAGTGGTACTCAATCAAAGAAACACAGTCCCATACAAACTAAGTATCTCAAGCAGACAGCTCTTAAAGACAATACAGAGGTTCAAACACTCACTGATAAAGGCATAAGCAAAACCATTCAGGCTGAGCATTCAACCAAGCTCCAGTCTTTTAACCCCCATTTGCAGGTTACACCTTCCTGGCCTGGGAAGCTTGACGTCCAAGGCAAGCAATACCCATAAGTTTACTAACCATACATACATTTGCATTAAACCACATAATCATCAGTCAATATATCATTTTACCAAGAATACATTTCTGAAACATTGCAGTAAAACTCTTTACAGTATTACACACATTGTACCATAACTCAAATTATTACCTCTTGCACATGACCCAGAGAGGGCCCTTCCTATCAGTTACCTTGGGCTGGACAGGGCACCCATATAGAAGGCAACACAAGTAACTAGGTTACACTGACCTCAGTTGGGCAATGGCTCAGAAACATACACTCCTTTATGGACAACATTGAGAGGCAAATCCACAGGCCTCCAAAGGGGACCCCATAAGGATGCACCACAGACACAGCTCGACCCAATTTTCTAGGGGAACTGTTACAGTCTCTGCACTCTGAGCCTCATTTCAGCATTATCCTCACTTGTCAGAAGTCTCCATGGGGTAGAGGTAGACTTAGGGCCTTTCAGCTCCAGGGTTAATTTCTGAGTCCACAACATTTGGCTCACATGGGCTTTCGGACACTAGCAGTGGACTGTCAGGGCACTCAAAATCTCTTCTTGTTCTGGTGTATCACCAGCCAATCCATCATTTCCTCCCCAAGAACAAACAGTTCAACCATACAATAGTTCCATTTCATCTGATCTGATGCTTTGCCGCACTTTCTGGGGAGCATTGGCTCAAGGGTGAGCTGGGAGCCCAGGACGATCAGAACGCCTTCCAGTATTGACTAGGGGATTGCCAAACAATTGACTCAATTCGTAAAGGATAGTATTCAAAGTCATTCTCCTTTCTTCCGATGGACTGAAGTCATGCTCAACTGGGACTTGTGGAGGGAACCTTTAACACACTTCTGTAGGTGCAGACTTTCTTGATCTTCTTAGCAGCAGCTCAGTCACTGCTCCAGAGGGCGCTTCTAAGAACAGACTCAATTAGATTTGTCAATGGGCAGTAAATATTTCTATCATTATTTTACATCTTTGAATTATTCTCAGGCCTTACTTTGTACACTGGAGATCATCTAGTTTTACTACAATGAAGGGAGATAGTGCCATCTATCAGCAATCTTATACTTCCATGCAATCCCAGATTTCTTAATGCAGTCTCCCTCCTGGAGTTCTGTGCTTTCACCTTTTATCATCCTTTCTTTGTTGGAATTTCTTTTGGCAGCCATAGTTTGACCAGTTAATGCATGGAACAGCTGGGCCTTTAACTACATACAAATAGTTATCAGCTTGAACCCCATCAGGAGAGACCCCAAAACACATCTACTGGTAGTCAAACTATCTTCCAAACATCAAGTGAGGAGAATCAGTGGCATCACTAGTGCAATTATAAGCATGTACCAGTGCTAATTTATTGGCTCCATCTAGACTTGTCCTTTGGGTGAGTGCTAGCATATCTAGCAAAGTACAGTTGAAACATTCAGGCTGTAAATCCCTAAGTGTAAGGTAGTTGGACTTTGCCTCCCCACAGAAAGCATCTCTTTGATCAGACGACTCTCAAAGTCTCTCACTTCATCAGAATGGATTCTTTGTGGAAGCACAAGTGAACAAAGTTTCTAAGTACTTTGCTACATTGGATCTCTCACTGGTCTTTGGTGGGAAGCTTGGGCATATCTAATGAAATAGTCAGTGACCACCAGCACATTACTGATATTTCTTTGATCTGACTCCAAACTTAAAATCACACAGACCAGCTCCATGAACACTGGTGTGATGTTAACAAGGGGCAGCCTCTGGGGAAAGCTTTCTCTATGTGGAACTACAAAGTTCGAATTTGCCCCATCAGCCCCCATCTTAGGCCAATAGAATAGATCTCACCAAATCAATTATTCTGTCTATACAAAGTGCCCCATGGTTGCAAGGACCTAAGTACTAGTCTAGAAAACAGTGCAGACTAGTTGTGTTTATCTACTTGTCCCCTCTGTCTACTGTTTCTCTATATAACGTTTATTGATCAGTTTAACTTAGGACCTTTTTGCATAACAGTGCAGTCTCAAATCAGTGAAGTAATTTGGACATCTTTCCTAAGAGGCCAAACTGGATCACGGATGAGCCAGCCTGAACACTACCATTGTCCAGCTGAGGCAGTGCACCAACTCTATTGCAGAAAAGTGGCAATAAGCAACAGGTATACAATTCTCAGAGCTCCCCAAACAATCACCATGCAGCCAACTGCGTCCGTGGACATTAGTTCCTCCTATCAAACTTCCGGCAGATGCCAGATATGTCAGGTTCTGCCAATCGGACCCAATCACTTCTAGAGAGACGACCTCCGGGAGAGAGCATCAAATCCTGGATTCAGACCTGCTCGGTATTCAGAGAGCATAGTCATATGTAGATATGAAGAAAGCCACCCTATGGCCAGTGGCATCCAACTTAGCTGAGGTCTGCACATAGGTCAAAGGATTATTGTCCATTTTTACTAGTATTTTAGCCCCATACAAGTACTCATGGAACTGGTCAACAATAGCCCACTTCAAAGCTAGGAACTCTAACTTATGTAAGGATAGTTCCTTTCCGGTTAGGGTCAAACTTCTACTGGCAAAGGCCACTAGATCTCAGGCCATTCTCGTGCTCTTGGTACAACACAGCCCCAAACCCTACAAAGCTAGCATCAGTGTGCAGGACAGCATAAGGTTTTCTTGGATCGGCATAAGCCAGCACTGGAGCATGGGTAAGTTGATATACTCATGAAAAAGCAGTCTCACAATCAAGTCCAAGCGCCCCAAATACTTCACTCGGATGAAAATACACTCTTTCAGTCTTGAGGGACGCTGACTTTGGTATTTTTGTAGGTTGGGGATACCCTAGAGTAAGGTTAAGTAAAGGCGGATCACTCTTGAATAGTCCTTGATGGGCGCCCGATAATAACCACAAATCCCAGGAATCTTTGCAGTTCTTTTTAGATTTTGGGCTGTGGCCAGGTGGTCAAGGCCTCAACTTTACTTGGGTCGGTCCTCTATTCCCATCAGGTGGATACTATGTGTCCCATACTTTACTGATGTTTGAAAGAATTGACACTTATCAATGGACAGTTTAAGGCCAAAGTCCTCCGGTCGGTCCAATACATAAATAATCTGCTCTCCTTATTTCCACTCCAGTGAGCTGCCAAACTTCAATAACATCATCTAGGTATACCAGGCACTCTAGTAAGTTCCTTGTCCCCTGCACGCTCCATCAATCGTTGAAAAGTGGCTGGGGCACACAAATCCTTGAGGCATCCTCATGAATTCATAGAAGCCAAGCAGACAGATAAAGGCCGTCTTCTCCACGGTCCTCTGGGGCCATCGGGATCTGGTAGTACCCTGCGGAGATCCAGCACAGAAACCACTTGCTCTCCCGTTGGCAGTCAAAGCATCTCCAGATCAAGGGGCATTGTGTACTGATCAGGATAGTCCGCCGGTTTAAAGGTCGATAATCCACACATCCTTACTGTTCCATTCTTTTCCACACTACCACAATGGGGAAGCATAAGGGCTTCTGGATTCTTGTATTACCAGCAGCTAACATCTCTTGCAGATGCAATCTCACATCATCTATGTCAGCAGGTGCCAGGCGTCGAGACCTCTCACGAAATGGTCTTCGTCATGCAGCGGATATTGTGCTCAGCTCCTTTACGCATCCTACATCCCATTCCTTTAAAGAAAACACCTGGTCTCTCTGGGCAAGCTTCTCACTGATCCTCACTTTCCCATTTCAGCTGGCAGCGAAGTCACGAAAATCAAACAAGTCAGGCGTTACTCTGTCATTCTTCCTAGACTCCTTGCTGGGTAGCACTGCAGTGCTGCACCAATGCACATTAGCCAGGATGCAACCTCTGTTTACTCGAATGTCTCTTTCAGACACATTGAACTTGGACCATTACCCTTCCTGGCATAAGCATGGGCTCTAGCGGGCAAAATACCAGACGCGACCAGCAGTCCCTCTGGCAATTTTCCATCGCCTGGTGCATCCAACATTAATATTTTATTCTTAACATCCTTTCTGATCGGACCTCTCCCTGTAAAGGTACACTGGGCATTTGGCGCCAGGATCAGAGACTCAGGATCCTTCTTCCATACACAATTCCGACCGGTTCCTCTGGTTCTGTTTTTCAGCATCTCTCTGTGCCTCATAGGCCTTCTTAATTAAAGCGGAACTCTTAAAGCTCTACTAGTCTTTGACCCTGTTTTCATAACACAACTGTGCCAGCCTTCCGAACATATAAGCATTTGTTCCAATCAACAAAGGGACACCATCCATACAGTTCAGTGGGGCACACACTAAGGCTAGAGTCTCTACTTGTTCGGCTACTCCAGCCACGGAGGTGGGGAAAGACAGCAAATTCGGATATACCCGGAATAGGGGTAGGCCTTCTCATAACCCCATACATGCAGTCCTTCTAATGGTTGTAAAGTCGTCTGACAAATGCTTCTGATACCAATCCTGGAACATAATTGTCACTTGGGAGCCACTGTCTAATACAGCTCTTGTAGACACTCCATTCACCTTTACAGTGGTCTCCATGGAGGGACCCACTATTCTGAACCAGTCTGGAGAGGCAGTAGGGGGCTGGGCAACTGACCTTGCCACAAAGGACGTGAATTAGCATTTTGGTGCCCTCACTGGAATCATATGTGCACCTCTTAACCACTGATTTCTTCCTCGAGCTCTCCTTGTAGCCTATATGCAACTTTGTCAAGTGTCTTTTGGGGACTGGCATTCCCTTTTCATGTGCCCATCTTTCCCACAATTATAGCAAAACATACTTTCTGGAGTTTGAGCTGGCAGGCGCCACACTGGGAGCCAGGGGGGGTATTATAACTGGAAACCTTGGTGCCATCTCTGTCTGCGTCGTGATAAGCATTTGGAGACATCTCGTCAGTTTCTCCACTTCCATGGTCAAGGAATCGAGTTCGGGCTGTTATCAGCAGGAGATACATGGGTGGGTACCCCCACCCCATAGCAGATGCAGTCGGATATAGGTCAGGGCCCGTACTTGCAGGCGTAGCCTTCACAAAGGACTGTTTTGAATTCCGGATCTCTCTCTCAACAGTTCGCCCCATTGTGACATATCTTTTCCTTGTCAGGAGCACTCATTGACTGCCAACCTCTGCCCTAGACTTCACTTGATGGGTCACCCTCAGTCACTCGGGTCATGTAGCCGCAGCTATTGGTGCAGGTCCCTCCGAGGTCGTCTTTCTCAACTCCTCAGATTTCTCTCATTAACTCATCATAGGAATTGGGAGTTCCAGTCGATCTGCCAGGTGTAACTGAAGCAACAGCAGTTCTGAAGGGGGCAGACTTAAGGGATCCTGTCCAGCCTGGTTCGGTCCAGTTCAATCATGTGGCAAACTACCCTTTCTGAGGCATTCTTGCAGCAATTTTTCTAGCTGAGATACATACACAGACAACAACTCCCCTTGGTACTGTTGTGCATCTCTTACTCTCCACCATAGGTCCTCATCAGAATCTGGGCTCCCATACACATTCTCAAGGCCTCCAAGATAGGCCTGTGCAGTCGCTTCAGGGTTACTGGCCCGTTTAGCACGGATGGTAGCCGGGGCAGGACCTCGGAGGCTCTCACTAACCCTCTTTGGCTTTTAGCCTTCCGAGCATTGCCATTCTAGCGCGGGGGCAACATAGTCTATCAGGTCTCCCAGTCATCCTCCTTGGAGTGGGAGGTGCCAGAGAAGATCCTCAACCTCCGGTGGAGTCGTGACTAATGGCAGGTGCAGAAATAGGAGTCTGCATTGGTTCAGCCACCATTACGGGCACTGGAGCAGGAGAGGGTGTTGGGGAGGAACACCCCAGGTGGCAAGAATAGTTTCTTCAAGTCCTCCACAGTTTTCCCCTCCAGCAACCATTCATCAAATTTCTCCTCAAAGTTTCAGATAGTGGTGGGCTGATTCCCCAGGGTCTTTACTGTCCTTAGTTATCACTCTCCAAGCAGTGAGGGCTCCCTCTGGGGTAATGGTCTGTGGCACTTTGGGCTATCTATGGGATCCTTAAAGCTCTACTAGGGCCAGGAAAGTGTGGGTGAGCAGATTAGCATGCCGACCCACCACCACAGGTTTTTAAACCTTCCACCTTGGAAATACTCCCTGCACAGTGTCCGTATAATGCAGGGGATGTCAGGATAAGCATAGCATTTTGAAGGTTGATCTCTCCCCAGTACACCACTCCACCAGCGGTGCACAGCCACTTCTGTCAGGGAACCATTTTTTTCTTAACAGTGGTTAAATGTAAATATGGCCACTAGAGGACACACAATCCCAGCGGTGAGCCTCCAAGATGTACCCTAGATGGCGCTATCCAGAGGCTACTACCCCTGCCTGATTTGCCATTAACAGGTTGAGGGACCTGGATCCAATGGCGGGTGCCTCCACCCAGAGGTCAGGGGTTTGCAATAGTTAAACTAACTTGGTCACAGCCCTCTGGGACACTGCAACCCCCCTTTCTTCCCACTAGTGGCCCACACAATATATCAGAATTACCTTCACAGTATACACTTACCCCCAGGTCTGGTTCCGGCACTGGGACCTCTTGTGAAATGAGATACAGTGCAACAATCACAGTACAGTACTTTAACATAGACAAATACCTCAGGCAGTATAACTTTGCTGAAACAAGCAGCTCTGATTTATTTAGGGGGATATAACAAGGACAGGGGAAATCAGGTTAATTAGCTTATCACTCTAATAATCTACCTATGGCTCTGTGCACAGAGCCTATCCCTATCAGTTACTGTCCTAGGTACCCAAGCCCTAGTGGCTAGTCCAAACCCGTGGCAGCTGGTAGGGGCCCTTTCACACAGAAAGAAAGGAGATTAAACAGTCAGCAGTACAGTAATTCCATTTGGATTTAATGTGGCAATTCAACAGGAAGCGACCCTGAATTAGTACTCACGACCTCCAAATAAGATAGGGTCCTTCAATGTCAGCGAGGGCTCACTTGAGGGTACACAAACCTCTTCACACATCCATATAAAAGAAAGCACTATACCAGGCAGGCTGCATCTGTATCCGATCACAATTACTGCACAATACCGGGAGAACACACAGCAGATTCAGTTCCTGACAGACCAGAGTGCAATTTTCAGCAATTCCTCCAGTCTTCTACAGGGTGAGCCTGGTTTCTACTCTTCAGAGATCCTTTGATTCTTTTCACAGGAATGATTCAGTCCTAACAAGCTGTTACACAAGCTGCAGACCCGGAACTCTGGCCCTTACACCGTTTTTACTAAAACTGCACACTGAAAAGCACAGGGCTCCTTCCTTCTTCACTGCAAAGCTCAACTCAAACTCCAACCCGACAAAACCGGGCACTTCCTTTGAGTTCCTCCCAGTTCTTGACTGGATTGGCTGTCACTCACAATAGACTGCTGCTGTTGGTCCAAAAGGCACTGAAGTCTAAACTACATCTCCCAGAGTCACTGCCCATACAATCCTCTGTGGCTGGCTCAGATTATGAGTCAAGTTCTGATTCGTCCAAGGCACCATTTTAGAGCTAGCTTACCACACTGATTGGTCCAGTTCAACAGTTCAAAACTAGAATGGGAACTAGCAGACACAGTTCTGACTGCAAAGAAAGCAGGTTAGACAAACTGTAATTTCATTATTACTCTAAATAATTTCTGGCAAACAGTTACATCTTTCAGATAGGTTCCTTTGCACTCTAGTGACTGCAAAAATGAAGTGAATTGGCAGCAGCTCGAGTGGTACTCAATCAAAGAAACACACAGTCCCCCATACAAACTAATTATGTCTGCAAGCAGACAGCTCTTAAAGAGACAGTACCAGAGGTTCTAAAAACACTCACTGATAAATGGTTTAAACGCCAAACACCATTCAGGCTTGGAGCATTCAAGCAAGCTCCTGGAAGTCTTTTGGGAACCCCCATTTGCAGGGGGGTTACATAGAGAATAGCTGATTGCTGCCCTCCCTAGCCTGGTGTTGAATTTGGTCAATTTGAGCAGGATGATGATGTTGTTGCTTCTTAGGGCATAGGAGCTAGGAGAGGTCTGGGTGAAGCAGTCCAGGATATAGTTTGGAAGTTTTTTTGACAACGCTCTGTAAATCCATAGTGCTGCATTTCTGTTCCTTCTGAGGTGAAGGGAAACCCACAAATCACATCCTTGATGTTAGGTAGCTGCTCTCCCTCTCAGCTTCTGCAGCAAAACACCTACAGTCAACTCCTGTTTGTAATCTGCAGTCCCTCAAGCCTTCTGCGGCTCCTCTCCTTATCAGACACCTCTTTCACAGAGTTTCAGTAACAGCTCTAGTCACAAATGACTGCAGATATTCTCACAGCTAGATTACCTCCCTGGCAAATTAAAATTACACTAAGTAAAGACATCCCCAAAGAACACAGAACCAAAACACTGACTTCTACTTACTATTACAGGCCCCCTGAATTAAGAATTCAATTCAAAGTACTCAGTAAATCACCTCCTTGGTATAGGGTAGCTGCTCTCCTTTTCTCAGCTTCTGCAGCCTGTATTTATGTATTTAAAATGTGGTAACTGGGAGAGGCACACTGAGCTGAGGCTCATTTCCAGGTGCAACTCAGGGAGAAGAGTCAGTTGGTAGCGTGGCGCATTTGGTAGCACATCCGCCTCTGGACCAGAAGGTTGTGGGTTCTTGTCCCACACCGGGATTGGACTTGCACCTAAAAATTGCTGGCATCCGAGTGCAGTATTGGGGGGTGCTGTATTGCTGGTGTAACCCCCCTGCAAATGGGGGTTCCCAAAAGACTTCCAGGAGCTTGCTTGAGTGCTCCAAGCCTGAATGGTGTTTGGCGTTTAAGCCATTTATCAGTGAGTGTTTTAGAACCTCTGGTACTGTCTCTTTAAGAGCTGTCTGCTTGCAGACATAATTATTTGTATGGGGGACTGTGTGTTTCTTTGATTGAGTACCACTCAAGCTGCTGCCAATTCACTTCATTTTACAGTCACTAGGAGTGCAAAGGGAACCTATCTGAAAGATGTAACTGTTTGCCAGAAATTATTTAGAGTAATAATGAAATTACAGTTTGTCTAACCTGCTTTCTTTGCAGTCAGAACTGTGTCTGCTAGTTCCCATTCTAGTTTTGAACTGCTGAACTGGACCAATCAGTGTGGGGTAAGCTAGCTCTAAAATGGTGCCTTGGACGAATCAGAACTTGGACTCATAATCTGAGCCAGCCACAAGAGGATTGTATGGGCAGTGACTCTGGGAGATGTAGTTTAGACTTCAGTGCCTTTTGGACCAACAGCAGCAGTCTATTGGAGTGACAGCCAATCCAGTCAAGAACTGGGAGGAACTCAAAGGAAGTGCCCGGTTTTGTCGGTTGGAGTTTCAGTTGAGCTTTGGCAGTGAAGAAGGAAGGAGCCCTGTGGTTTTTCAGTGTGCAGTTTTAGTCAAAAACGTGTGTGAAGGCCCAGAGTTCCGGGTCTGCAGCTTGTTAGGACTGAATCATTCCTGTGAAAAGAATCAAAGGATCTCTGAAGAGTAGAAACCAGGCTCACCCTGTAGAAGACTGGAAGAACTGCTGAAAATTGACTGGTCTGTCAGGAACTGAATCTGCTGTGTGTTCTCCCGGTATTGTGCAGTAGATTGCGATCGGGATACAGATGCAGCCTGCCTGGTATAGTGCTTTTTTATATGGATGTGTGAAGAGGTTTGTGTACCTCAAGTGAGCCCTGCTGACATTGAAGGACCTATCTTATTTGGAGGTCGTGAGTACTAATTCAGGGTCGCTCCCTGTTGAATTGCCACATTAAATCCAAATGGAATTACTGTACTGCTGACTGTTTAATTCTCCTTTTCTGTGGTGAAAGGGCCCCTACCAGCTGCCACGGTTTGGACTAGCCACTAGGGCTTGGGTACCAGGGACAGTGACTGATAGGGATAGGCCTGCACAGAGCCATAGGTAGATTATTAGAGTGATAAGCTAATTAACCTGATTTCCCCTGTCCTTGTTATATCCCCTAAATAAATCAGAGCTGCTTGTTTCAGGCAAAGTTATACTGCCTGAGGTATTTGTCTATGTTAAAGTACTGTACTGTGATTGTTGCACTGTATCTCATTTCACAGGAGGTCCCAGTGCCGGAACCAGACCTGGGGGTAAGTGTATACGTGAAGGTAATTCTGATATATTGTGTGGGCCACTAGTGGAAGAAAGGGGTTGCAGTGTCCAGAGGGCTGTGACCAAGTTAGTTTAACTATTGCAAACCCTGACCTCTGGGTGGAGGCACCCGCCATTGGATCCAGGCCCCTCAACCTGTTAGTGGCAAATCAGGCAGGGTAGTAGCCCCTGGGATAGCGCCATCTAGGGTTACATCTTGGAGGCTCACCATGGGATTGTGTGTCCTCTAGTGGCCTATTTACTAAACCACTGTTAAGAAAAAATGGGTACCTTGACAGAAGTGGCTGTGCACCGGCTGGTGGAGTGGTGTACTGGGGAGGAGATCACCCCAAAATGCTATGCTTATCCTGGACATCCCCTGGGTATTAATACGGACACTGTGCAGGAGTACTTTCCAAGGTGGAAGGTTTACAAACCCTGTGGTGGTGGGTCGGCATGCTAATCTGCTCACCCACACTTTCCTGGCCCTAGTAGAGCTTAAGGATCCCATAGATAGCTCCAAAGTGCCACAGACCATTACCCCAGAGGGAGCCCCACTGCTTGGAGAGTGATAACTAAGGACAGTAAGACCGGGGAATCAGCCCTCACTACTATCTGAAACTTTGAGGAGAAATTTGCTGAATGGTTGCTGGGAGAGGGAAAACTGTGGAGGACTTGAAGAAACTATTCTTGCCACCTGGGGTGTTCCTCCCCAACACCCTCTCCTGCTCCAGTGCCCGTAATGGTGGCTGGAACCAATGCAGACTCCTATTTCTGCACCTGCCATTAGTCACGACTCTTACCGGGTTGAGGATCTTCTGGCACCCTCCCCACCCCCCAAGGGGAGGATGACTGGGAGACCTGGATAGACTATGTTGCCCCCCAAGTGCTAGAATGGCAATGCTCGGAAGGCGAAAAGCGAAAGAGGGTTAGTGAGAGCCTCCGAGGTCCTGCCCTGGCTACCATCCGTGCTAAACGGGCCAGTAACCCTGAAGCGACTGCACAGGCCTATCTTGAGGCCTTGGAGAATGTGTATGGGAGCCCAGATTCTGATGAGGACCTATGGTGGAGAGTAAGAAATGCACAACAGTACCAAGGGGAGTTGTTGTCTGTGATGTCTCTCGCTGGAAAAATTGTTGCAAGAATGCCTCAGAAAGGGTAGTTTGCCAGCGATTGAACTGGACCAACCAGACTGGACAGAATCCTAAGTCTGCCCCTTCTCAGAACTGCTGTTGCTTCAGTTACGCCTGGCAAATCGGACTGGAATCCCCACCCTCCTATGATGAGTTAATGAGAGAAATTGAGGAGTTGAGAAAAGCGACTGGAGGTACCTGCACCAACAGCTGTGGCTACGACCCGAGTGACTGAGGGTGACCCATCAGTGAAGTTCAGGGCAGAGGTTGACAGTCAATGAGTGCTCTGACAAGGAAAAGATATGCCACAATGGGGCGAACTGTTGAGAGAGATCCGAATTCAAAAACAGTCCTTTATGAAGGCCACGCCTGCAAGTACGGGCCCTGACCTATATCCCGACTGCATCTGCTATGGGGGTGGGGGTACCCACCCATGTATCTCCTGCTGATAACAGCCCAAACTCAATTCCTTGACCATGGAAGTGGAGAAACTGACGAGATGTCTCCAAATGCTTATCACGCGCAGACAGAGATGGCACCAGGTTTCCAGTTAGTACACCCCGCCCTGGTCTCCTGTGTGGCGCTCGGCCAGCCCAAACTCCAGAAAGTATGTTTTGCTACAATTGTGGGAAGATGGGCACATGAAAGGGAATGCCAGTCCCAAAAGACACTGACAAAGTTGCATATAGGCTACAAGGAGAGCTTCGGAGAAGAAATCAGTGGTTAAGAGGCGCATCGACATGATCCCAGTGAGGGCACCAAAATGCTAATTCCACGTCCTTTGTGGCAAGGTCAGTTGCCCAGGCCCCCACTACCGCCTCTCCAGACTGGTCCAGAATAGTGGGTCCCTCCATGGAGACCACTGTAAAGGTGAATGGAGTGTCTACAAGAGCTGTATTAGACAGTGGCTCCCAAGTGACAATTATGTTCCAGGATTGGTATCAGAAGCTATTTGTCAGACATACCCTTACAACCATTAGAAGGACTGCATGTATAGGGGTTAAGGAGAAGGCTCACCTTATTCCGGTATATCCGAATTTGGCTGTCTTTCCCCACCTCCGTGGCTGGAGTGGCCGAACAAGTAGAGACCCTAGCTCAGTGTGTCCCCCCACTGGACTGTATGATGGTGTCCCTTTGTTGATTGGAACAAATGCTATATGTTCGGAAGGCTGGCACAGTTGTGTTATGGAAAACAGGGTCAAAGACTAGTAGAGCTTTAAGAGTTCAAGCTTTAATTAAGAAGGCCTATGAGGCACAGAGAGATGCTGAAAAACAGAACCAGAGGAACCGGGTCGGAATTGTATGGAAGAAGGATCCTGAGTCTCTGATCCTGGCGCCAAATGCCCAGTGTACCTTACAGGGAGAGGTCCGTATCAGAAAGGATGTTAAGAATAAAATATTAATGTTGGATGCACCAGGCGATGGAAAATTGCCAGAGGGACTGCTGGTCAAGCCTGGTATTTTGCCCGCTAGAGCCCATGCTTATGCCAGAAGGGTAATGTCCAAGTTCATAATGTGTCTGAAAGAGACATTCGAGTAAACAGAGGTTTATCTGGCTAATGTGCATTGTGCAGACACTGCAGTGCTACCCAGCAGCAAGAGTTCAAGGAAGAATGACAGAGTAACGCCTGACTTGTTTGATTTCAGCGACTCCCCGCTGCCAGCTGAATGGAAAGTGAGGATCAGTGAGAAGCTTGCCCAGAGACCAGGTGTTTTCTTTAAAGGAATGGGATGTAGGATGCGCAAGGAGCTGAGCACAATATCCGCTGCATGACGAAAGACCATTTTCGTGAGAGGTCTCGACGCCTGGCACCTGCGGACATAGATGATGTGAGACGGCATCTGCAAGAGATGTTAGCTGCTGTATTACAAGAATCCAGAAGCCCTTTATGCTTCCCCATTGTGGTAGTGAGGAAAAAGAATGGAACAGTAAGGATGTGTGGATTATCGCACCTTAAACCGCGGACTATCCCTGATCAGTACACAATGCCCCGCATTCAGGATGCTTTGACTGCCTAAACGGGAGCAAGTGGTTCTCTGTGCTGGATCTCCGCAGTGGGTACTACCAGATCCCGATGGCCCCAGAGGACCGTGAGAAGACGGCCTTTATCTGTCCGCTTGGCTTCTATGAATTCAAGGGGATGCCTCAAGGATTTCAGGTGCCCAGCCACTTTTCAACGATTGATGGAGCGTGCAGTGGGGACATGAACTTACTAGAGTGCCTGGTATACCTAGATGATGTTATTGTGTTTGGCAGCTCACTGGAGGAACATGAGAGCAGATTATTTAAGGTATTGGACCGACTGGAGGACTTTGGCCTTAAACTGTCCATTGATAAGTGTCAATTCTTTCAAACATCAGTAAAGTATGTGGGACACATAGTATCCACCGAGGGAATAGAGACTGACCCAAGTAAAGTTGAGGTCTTGATCTACCTGGCCACAGCCCAAAAATCTAAAAGAACTGCAAAGATTCCTGGGATTCTGTGGTTATTATCGGCGCTCATCAAGGACTATTCAAGAGTGATCCGCCTTTACTTAACCTTACTCAAGGGTATCCCCAACCCACAAAAATACTAAAAGTCAGCGTCCTCAAGACTGAAAGAGTGTATTTTCATCCGAGTGAAGTATTTGGGGCCCATTGACCCTGATTGTGAGACTGCTTTTCATGAGATCATATATCAACTTACCCATGCTCCAGTGCTGGCCTATGCCGATTCAAGAAAACCTCACGTCCTGCACACTGATGCTAGCTTGCAAGGGTTGGGGCTGTGTTGTACCAAGAGCACGAGAATGGTCTGAGACCAGTGGCCTTTGCCAGTAGAAGCCTGACCCCATCCGAAAAGAACTATCCTGTACATAAGTTAGAGTTCCTAGCTTTGAAGTGGGCTATTGTTGACCAATTCCATGAGTACTTGTATGGGGCTAAAATACTAGTAAAACTGACAATAATCCTTTGACCTATGTGCAGACCTCAGCTAGGTTGGATGCCACTGGCCATGGGTGGCTTTCTGCATTATCTACATATGACTATGCTCTCGAATACCGAGCAGGTCTGAACCACATAGATGCTGATGCTTCTCCCGGAGGCCTGTTCCCCAGAATGATTGGGTCCGATTGGCAGAACCTGACATTCGGGCACTCTGCCGGAAGTTTGACAGGGAGGAACAATGTCCACGGATGCAGTGGACTGTATGGTGGATTGCTTGGGAGCCTCTGAGAATTGCATACCTGCTGCTTATTGCCACTTTTCTGCAATAGACATTGGTGCACTGCCTCAGCTGGACAATGACAGTATTCGGGGCTCAATCCCATGATCCCATGATCAAAGCAGCTTTAGAAGCCCTCTATGCAGGAAAAGATGTGTCCAAATTACGCTCCACTGATTTGAGAACTGCACTGTTATACAAAGAAGGTCCTAAGTTGAAACTGATCAATAAACTGTTATACAGAGAAACAGTAGACAGAGGGGACAAGTAGACAAACAACAACTAGTGCTGCCCACTGCCTTTCGAGACTCAGTACTGAGGTCCTTGCACAACCACATGGGGCACCTTGGTATAGACAGAACACTTGACTTGGTGAGATCCAGATTCTATTGGCCTAAGATGGGGCTGATGTGGAGCAACACGCTCGAACTTGTAGTCGCTGCTTACAGAGGAAAGCTTTCCCAGAGGGCTGCCCCTTTGTTAACATCACCACCAGTGCACCCATGGAGCTGGTCTGTATTGATTTTCTGAGTTTGGAGTCAGATCAAAGAAATATCAGTAATGTGCTGGTGGTCACTGACCATTTCACGAGATATGCCCAAGCTTTCCCCACCAAAGACCAGAAAGCATCCACTGTGCCAAAGTACTTGTAGAAAACTTTTTGTTCACTATGGGGCTCCACAAAGAATCCATTCTGATCAAGGTAGAGACTTTGAGATTAGATCTGATCAAAGAGATGCTTTCTCTGTGGGGAGTCGCGAAGTCCAGAACACTCCTTACCACCCCCAGGGGGACCCACAGCCTGAACGTTTAAACCGCACTTTGCTAGATATGCTAGGCACCCTCCACCGAAAAACAAGCCTAGATGGAGCCAACAAATTAGCACCCTGGTACATGCCTACAACTGCACCAAAAGTGATGCCACTGGGTTCTCCCCCTACCGCCTGCTGTTTGGAAGAGAAGCTCGACTACCGGTAGATGTGTGTTTTGGGGTCTCTCCTGATGGGGTTCAAGCTGACAACTATTTACAGTATGTGCAAAAGTTAAAGGCCCAGCTAACTCACATGTACCAACTGGCTCAAACCATGGCTGCCAAAAGAAATCTGGCCAACAAAGAAAGGTATGATAAAAGGTGAAAGCACAGGAACTCCAGGAGGGAGATCGGGTTACTAAGAAATCTGGGACTGCATGGCAAGCACAAGATTGCTGACAGATGGCACCATCTCCCTCACATTGTAGTGGGCAAACTAGATGATCTGCCAGTGTACAAAGTAAGGCCTGAGAATAATTCAAAAGATGTAAAACAATGCATAGAAATCATTTACTGCCCATTGGACAAATCTTAATTGAGTCTGAGCCCCTAGAAGATGCCCCTCTGGACCAGTGACTAGAGCTGCTGCTAAGAAAAGATCAAGAAAGTCTGCACCTACAGAAGCAAAGTTAAAGTGTTCCTCCACAAGTCCCAGTTGAGCATGACTGTCAGTCCATATTGGAAGAAAGTGAGAGTGACTTTGAATACTATCCTTCTTACGAACTGAGTCAATTGTTTCGGGCAATCCCTAGTCAATACTGGAGACAAAGCTGGGCCTTCTGGACTGTCTAAGCCCCCAGCTTCATCCCTGGAGCCAATGCTCCCAGAAAGTGAAGTGCAAAGCATCAGATCAGATGAAATGGAATCATTGTGCATGGTTGAACTGTTTGAGCTTTCAGGGAGGAAATGATAGATTGGGGAAGACTGGTGATACAACAACAAGAAGAGTATTTTGAGTGCCCTGACAGTCCACTGCCAGTGTCCGAAAGCTCTCCATGCGAGCCAAATGTTGTGGACTCAGAAACTGTAACTCCTGGAGCTGAAAGTGCCCCAAGTTCTAGCCTCTCTACCCCATGGAGACTCCTGACAAGGAGGACAATGCTGAAAATGAGGCTCAGAGTGCAGAGACTATAACAGTTCCCCCTAGAAAGACTGGTCGAGCTGTAAAGCCTGTGGTGCACCTCAGTTATGATTCCCTTGGGAGGCCTGTGGATTTGCCTCTCAATGTTGTCCATAAAGGAGTGTATGTGTCCCCGAGCTCATTGCCCAAACTGAGCATCAGTGCTAACTCCAAGTTACTTGTGTTGCCCTCTAAGTATGGTGCCCTTGCCCCGTCCAGCCCCAAGGTAACTGATAGGAAGGCCCCCTCTTCAGGTTTCATGTACAAGAGGTAATAACTTGAGTTAGGTACAATGTGTATGTAATACTGTGTAAAGAGTAACGTACTGCAATGTTTCAGAAATGTGTTCTTGGTAAAATGATATATTGACTGATGATTACATGTGCGAGCCTAATGCAAATGTATATGGTTGCAGTTGAAACTTATGGGGGTACTTGCTTGACGCGGACGTCAAGCTTTCCCCAGGCCAGGAAGGGTGTAACCCCCTGCAAATGGGGGTTCCCAAAAGACTTCCAGGAGCTTGCTTGAGTGCTCCAAGCCTGAATGGTGTTTGGCTAGCTTCATTTATCAGTGAGTGTTTTAGAACCTCTGGTACTGTCTCTTTAAGAGCTGTCTGCTTGCAGACATAATTAGTTTGTATGGGGACTGTGTGTTTCTTTGATTGAGTACCACTCAAGCTGCTGCCAATTCACTTCATTTTTGCAGTCACTAGGAGTGCAAAGGGAACCTATCTGAAAGATGTAACTGTTTGCCAGAAATTATTTAGAGTAATAATGAAATTACAGTTTGTCTAACCTGCTTTCTTTGCAGTCAGAACTGTGTCTGCTAGTTCCCCATTCTAGTTTTGAACTGCTGAACTGGACCAATCAGTGTGGGGTAAGCTAGCTCTAAAATGGTGCCTTGGGCCGAGTCAGAACTTGGACTCATAATCTGAGCCAGCCACAAGAGGATTGTATGGGCAGTGACTCTGGGAGATGTAGTTTAGACTTC
Source organism: Neoceratodus forsteri (assembly GCA_016271365.2). Classification (NCBI taxonomy): domain Eukaryota; kingdom Metazoa; phylum Chordata; order Ceratodontiformes; family Ceratodontidae; genus Neoceratodus; species Neoceratodus forsteri. Next base: position 431,617,978 of record CM028138.1, read on the forward strand.
AGTGCCTTTTGGACCAACAGCAGCAGTCTATTGTGAGTGACAGCCAATCCAGTCAAGAACTGGGAGGAACTCAAAGGAAGTGCCCGGTTTTGTCGGTTGGAGTTTCAGTTGAGCTTTGGCAGTGAAGAAGGAAGGAGCCCTGTGCTTTTTCAGTGTGCAGTTTTAGTCAAAAACGTGTGTAAGGCCCAGAGTTCCGTCTGCAGCTTGTTAGGACTGAATCCGTCCCTGTGAAAAGAATCAAAGGATCTCTGAAGAGTAGAAACCAGGCTCACCCTGTAGAAGACTGGAAGAATTGCTGAAAATTGCACTCGGTCTGTCAGGAACTGAATCTGCTGTGTGTTCTCCGGTATTGTGCAGTAATTGCGATCGGGATACAGATGCAGCCTGCCTGGTATAGTGCTTTTTATATGGATGTGTGAAGAGGTTTGTGTACCTCAAGTGAGCCCTGCTGACATTGAAGGACCCTATCTTATTTGGAGGTCGTGAGTACTAATTCAGGGTCACTCCCTGTTGAATTGCCACATTAAATCCAAATGGAATTACTGTACTGCTGACTGTTTAATTCTCCTTTTCTCTGTGTGAAAGGGCCCCACCAGCTGCCACGGTTTGGACTAGCCACTAGGGCTTGGGTACCCAGGGACAGTAACTGATAGGGATAGGCCTGTGCACAGAGCCATAGGTAGATTATTAGAGTGATAAGCTAATTAACCTGATTTCCCTGTCCTTGTTATATCCCCTAAATAAATCAGAGCTGCTTGTTTCAGCAAAGTTATACTGCCTGAGGTATTTGTCCATGTTAAAGTACTGTACTGTGATTGTTGCACTGTATCTCATTTCACAGGAGGTCCCAGTGCCGGAACCAGACCTGGGGGTAAGTGTATACTGTGAAGGTAATTTGATATATTGTGTGGGCTACTAGTGGGAAGAAAGGGGGGTTGCAGTGTCCCAGAGGGCTGTGACCAAGTTAGTTTAACTATTGCAAACCCTGACCTCTGGGTGGAGGCACCCGCCATTGGATCCAGGCCCCTCAACCTGTTAGTGGCAAATCAGGCAGGGTTAGTAGCCCCTGGGATAGCGCCATCTAGGGGTTACACTGGGGTGTGCTGTCCTTCGGATGAGATGTTAAACTGAGGTCCCTTCTGCCCATCCTGGTGTTGTCCTGGTGGGTGTCCAGGTGGAAGTAAAAGAACCCAGGGCACTCTTCCCAAAGAGCAGGGAGCATTCCCGGTGTGCTGGCCAACATTTCCCTTCCCATAAACTGGTTCCTGCAATTATCCAGGCTGTGTGTGGGGTGATGATGTGCGATATGGCCGCCACCACACATTCAGTCACTTTACTACCAGTCTAGCATTGCTTGTAAAGCACTTTGGGATACTGTGTATGAAAAGCACTATATAAATGCTGATTCTTCTTCAAACAAAGGGAGACAAAATATATACAATGTGACACACATAGTACAATTTGTGAGAACAGTTTACAGTAGTTTAACTATAATATCAACCGCAGCAAAGCTAATAATGCAGCTAGTATAAAATGGCTAGGAAGACAAAAGCAACATTCTAAATGGAGTACTGCACCACATGGGCAAAATAGAAGTCATTGCTAGCTGGTACCAGACCCTAGAGATGTGGAAGGTAGGAGACTGAGGGGCAGTAGTAAGTAGTGCTGGGCATGGGTCTAAGTAGGCACTTAAGGACAGGGAACAAAGGGGTGAGACAAATGGAAGAGGAGAGTTGATTCCAGAGGAAGGGGAGGCAATAGGAGAAAACCTACTTGTCAGCAGAGGAGTGGGAATGGTGGAGGGCAAAGGAGTGGGAATGACTGGAGCACAGAGAGTAAGAGGTGGGTGTAGTGGGGTAGAGAAGAGAGTAGAGATAGGATGGAAGGGTCCCAACCCAGTATTTTGACATAAAGGCTAGACTGTGAACCGGGTGCCTTTCTGGTAGGGGGGAAATGGAGAAAGAGGAGTAGAGAAGGCAATGATATGTGTGAAAAGCAGCTTTTGTGGCAAAACAACAGAAAGCATTAAAGAAAGTATCGAGCCTAGCAAGGGATGTAACAGGAGTGGAGCCACAGACAATGTCGGCGTAATCGAACACCTTGTCCTGCTCTGAGCAGCAGCTGTTTGCATTCCTTCCAGGGCTCTGACCTGGTGGGAGTGGGAATATTTAATCTAGAAGCCTGTTATGGTCTAGGAACCACTTCATGACCCCCAACACACACACACACACACACACACACACTAGCCACACTAAAATCCTCTTGACTAAGTGGGAAAATTAAAAAAAAAGGAAAGAAAAGCCCCTTCGGTGCTCGGAGTGGGCATATGAAATTAAACAAGCCCATTCTGGGCTGTTACTGACCCACTCTGAATGGACAGTTGCCAGCAAGCCCTTCTGGAGCTCTGACATGCTTGAACTACACCCATTGCCTTTGACATTTAGATTCAGGCATATCAATCATGGGCTGGAAAGGGGATTAGAAAAAAAAATTACTTACCATAGTAATGTTGTTTCTTGTAATGGAGCCTTGCTGTATTCTGACTAATGCAGTATGACTGGTTTAGCTGCCCTGTAGTAGAACAGAGTTAACCTCTATGGAAATGCAAGGCAAGGCAAATTTTATTTAAAAGACGCCCAATCCCAGAGGCTCTGGGCGCTGTACATAAAAACAAACCAACAAAGGAAACACATCAATAAATAGCAATAAGAAAAACTACAGTGATAAAGATTCAGTAAATAAAGATATAAAGAAATAAAGGAATCGGGGACAAGCAATATAAAAAGTCAGAACAGGGCGATATTTACACAACAGGGTCAGGAAAAGTCTGCGCAAACAGGAAGACCTTGAGGTGTGCCTTGACTACCTCCACCAAGGGGGCATCCCTTACAGATGGAAGAAGAAAATTCCACAGGAAGGGCTGGCGACACTAAAGGCAATGTCGCCGGCTGTTTTTAACCTTGTCCTGGGAATCGCATCGAGGAATGGAGGGAGCAGACTCAGGTAACAGGTGTGAGAAGATCTGCCAGGTAACCAGAGGTCATGTAGGGCCTTAATGCATAGAATGTTGAACTTGAGCTCAGTTTTGAAACCACCATCCTCGGTATGTTCTAGTAACTGATCAGATTCTTACAAAGCTAACATATAGCAATAGAAAAAAAAAAGGAAAATTACGTACCTACCGTAATTCTTGATCTTCTCTTGTATCTTCACCATTCATTACTTACTGGGTGTAAGCGAGGCGCAGACACACGGAGCTTTTTTTTTTTTTTAAAGTTGCCTAACGGCCTACTTCCTCGAGAGCGACAATACACATACGAGGGCGGCCAAGCAGTAGCGACCGACTCCTCCTCCAACTCAGTTCTGTGAGCCGGAGAGGCAAAAGAAAGCAGAAAATATAGATAGCGAGGCAAGATAGCGAGGATAGCAAAGCAAGGAAGAATGAACTGAAAAAGGAATAAGCCGATGGAGGAAGGACAGAGGAGATAAGAACATCCCTAGCCTAGGAGTGCAGGGCCTCCTTACCTGGGCGACTCTAGGAGGAGAGATGAGTAAGGAAATGAGAAAATAGAAGAAGAAGAAAGAGAAGAGAGAGATGGGATGTTGAAGGGACCAGAAGGCCCAACGAGCATAGTTAGCTTGTAGCTGGAGGCTCACTAAGGGGAAGCAAGAATCCCGGAGATAGAGCTGAAGAGAAGGTTCACCGAACCCGCTAGACAGACTCAGGAGGGCATAGTCCTCATCTTCAACATGCCATTGTTCTGACACCCACTCCCGCTCCTGGCCGGGAGGGCCTTTAGTGGAGGACAGCCGAGAGGGAAGAATAAACCCCAGCAGCATGAGAGCGCTGCTCAGGGGTTTAGAAATAGAAATGTAAGCCTTTCAGGCGTTTCAAGATAGAAATGGGACTCAGACTGACTGGCTAAGGCCGCCAAGGCTTAGGCTGGCTAAGATTGGATATGGTCAGCAGAGCTCTACTGTAAAAATTGTCCAGGAGGACACTTAAAGGGAGAAACCACTAAGAAAACAGCAGAAGGATAGCCTACCTTCTCATTTGCCTTCTTGTTTGATTTCTCCATTTTTTTTTTTTAGATAAAAATATTTTTTTTTTTTTTTTTTTTTTTTTAAACTAGATGCATGACCCAGATACCAAGATGCCTATAGCAGTCGGAGAGAGTTCCCTCAGCATTTTTTTTTTTTTAAAGAGAAAGGAACAGACGTACTCGTTCCTCTGCTCTGCAAGGTAAGAATAGAGGGGGGAATCAGATTTCAGGGCAACTATCTGAACACGGGATTGCAGGATCAAAACTGAATAGCCTGAGCCAGGCCAAAAAACCCCAGCGGTATCTTGCCATAAGAATAGCAAGAGATAGTTGTGCAGTCTGATCGCCAATGCAATCCACGAGATGGCCCATGAATCTTAGAGTAAGTAATTTTTCTGGATTTTAGAACCCCTCAAGAAAGATCTTTTTTTTTTTTTTTCCGGAAAATTTAAGGAATTTTCCCTATATTTTATATAAATGCAGAGAGAGGAAGGAGACGGGAGGTGGAGAAGCCACAGGAAGAGGCACTGAGGGGATGGTGATGGTGGTAGTAATGAATGGTGAAGATACAAGAGAAGATCAAGAATTACGGTAGGTACGTAATTTTCCTATCTTCCTTGTCAATCTTCACCATTCATTACTTCCTGGTGAGTATTAGCTCCTCTCCCCTGGAGGGGAAGAGGCCATACCCTGAGGGAACAAGACCCCAGCCTTCTGCTGGTGAGAAACAGAAGGAGAAGACCCTGGCTTATTCAGAAAGCCTAAGAGGGAGAAGAGCTAGGAGGTGCCTCCCGAGGACGAGGAGACGGAGGGAGCCCCTGTAAAGTCTCCTAGCCTGGAAGAGAAAAGACGGGTCCCCCGGAAGGCGGAGCGAATCACCCTACGCCGGGCCAGGGGTGACAACCTGAAAGACGAGCCATGCCGTCCCGCCTGATGCAGATCGCTGTCCCTGCAAGCCTGGAAGCCACCTCATTGGCGTCATAAGATGCCCTTGCTTGGTGTCTTGCCAGCTCCAGGCCTACCGCGAAAGGGCAACGGCTTGTCTGGTTTGTCTCGATCAGGCATAGATGCCAGCAGCTGGGACATCATCGACTACAGATGCCGGGTTGTAGGCAGCGTGGTGAGCCTGATGTGATGCAACATGCACTCGCACAAGCAGAAGAGAACACCTTCGCCCCCAACGGCCGAACTGGAGAGAGTCCGAACTGTGGGTCGGTGGCGCCAGGCAACGGCGCCAGAAGGAGTATCCAGGTATACCAAACCTGAGGACGGGTTGAAGGAACCTAGAGACTCAGAGGGGGCACAATACCTACGCTGGCAGTCCGCCGGGCTGGGGAAGAAGCGTAGGATCGCCATGACCGGATAGACGCTCTGGAGAAGCGGCAGGGGATAGGCCAGGAAGGTACCACCAGATGCTGGGCACTGAATTCACCAAGGAATTCACGCGTCTCCCGTTCGGTATTGTCTCTTCGAACGTAGGAAATCCGGAGATCCCTCACCATCCTCGAGAGGAAACGCTGATATTCTGTGAAATCAGCATCAGAGGACAGATGAGCAGGGGGTTCCTCTCCCTCGGAGGAGGGAGACGAGGATGATGGGGAACTGGAATGCCCAGAGGATTCCTGCGGCGGTGGGGAGAGTCGAAAGACCCGCTCATGCATGTACCTAACGTATGAGGGGAAGGCCGCAGCAGAACCCCTGAACTGCTCCCAGGATAACGGACCCGTAGGGCCGACATGGCCTGGGAGTGGGGGTGATGAAGGCAGAGAGATGGGAGAGGGGCACCTCCGCGGAGGCAACTGCTCTCTGCGAGGGCTCTGGAATCCGGGGAAAGGAGCCCTGGAAAGGGGGATCCCGGATATCAGACCAGGCCGCAGAATGGAACTCTGGGGAAGCGGAGCCTGGAAGAGCCCTGGGGGAGAACCTCCCCTGTGACGACGCTGGGACTGCATGGATCCAGAAGGGCAGTCCGCACAAACGCCGCCGAAGGACACCCTAGAACCCTGGAGGGAGGGGCGAGGCTCTGCACTTGCTCCCTGGCCACCCCCTGAGGTGGCTGGGGAAGACCGAGCAGCAGACCCCTGCCCTCGACCCCTCGGACTCGAGAGGGCCCTCCTCCTGACCACAGCGCCCCCTGTCCCTAGAGAGAGTGACAGCACCCGTGCAAGGTAGCTGTCACCGGCCTCCAGAGAGGGGAACCTCCCCCGCGCCACCCCGCGCCTGCCCCCAGGGCTCCCCCGCCACCCCAGCCGGAGAACCCTCAGGAGGCGAATGAAAGGGGACAGAGGGGCCCGCCGCGCCGCCTGGGCACCTTTAGCCACCGGGACCCAGACTGAAGAGTGGGGTGCCAGGATGGGTCCACGCCTGAATCATCGCCTCCGAGGAGGACAGACCAGCAGGACTCTCAATGCTGGCCACCCCAGGGTCCTCGAGTTGGCCGGGCCGCATGGCTCCTCGGGTACCAAGGGAGGCGCCGCCGCTTCCCTCACGCTGGTAGCAGCCAGGCCTAGCTCACACTCCCCAACGGGCGCCGGGCGAGGCCGGCACCGCCTGGAGGAAGGACCAGGCTCACGGCGCGGGTGCGCCGAAGGCGAGGGCGGCATCGCCGACGGCGCCGCCTTCTGTTCATCAACGCCGCGAACGGGCGCCAAGGCCCAAAGCGAGCACGCACCGGCGCTGGCTGATTACTGGCGCGCAACGGCGCTGATCTAAAGCGGGCGCTGTTGATCACCGGCACCGCGAACGGCGCCGGACTCAAAACGGCGCTGAAACGGTGCTGCCGATCACCGGCACCGCGAACGGCGCCAGGATCTGAAACGGCGCCAAAGGTGGCGCCGAGTGTCCACCCAGCTAGGCCCAAAAGACAAGGGCCTCGCCATGGGGGAGCCTGCACCGGAAGAGGTGGACTGCCGAGGGCGGTGTCGGCGCTCATGCCCCGGGAGGGACTACGACCCCTCGACACCGCAGAAGGGGCCTCCTCCTCGGCAAGAAAAGACGAGAGACCCTCCTCCTCAGACGTATAGGCCCGGAGGGACCGGGGAAGGGCCTAGAGACCTTACCTGAGAACCCTTGAGCGTCGTCCCTCAAGGTCGGCGGGCTTTGCCGAGCTTGAACGCTGGGACTTCGGAGGACACGGGCGTCCATGGAGAAACAGGTGTCACACTTAATCCATGTCATGGTTGGTCCCAGGCAACGAAGACAAACGCTGGCGCCGGTCCGAGACGGAGAAATGCCGCCCAGTAACACCGACGATAGGGGCGCGTGCTCAAACACGCTTAGCTCCGGACCCGACATAACGCTAAATCAACAAGAAAAACAGTAGGAAACACACCCGCGCCGCTTTAGAAAGAAAAAGAACGGTCTTACCGATCGAGCGCCGAGTGTGTGGAAAGAGGAGTCTGACGCAGAGGACAATGGACGCCCGAAACAGGTGCTGCCTCGACGGGGGAGAAACAGAACTGAGTTGGAGGAGGAGTGGGTCGCTATGGCCGCCGCTCGCATGAGCGCATGACGCCGCTCTCGAGGAGGGCCGTAGGTGAACTTTTAAAAAAAAAGCTCGTGACGGAAGGCCCGGCTTACACCCAGTAAGTAATGAATGGTGAAGATTGACAAGGGAAGATCTATTTTCTAACCCTATAAATCCACCTGGGACAACACAGCGCAAAAAGGGCAAAAAATGAAGGCTCAAGCCACTGATGCCAAAAAGCAATACCTTACCCACAGGTGAGTAAACCAAGTCTGAAGTCAGAGCCATCCTAAAGACCCCTTAGGTTGTGTAGGTGAGGCTGGGAGGGATGTCAGAATACAGAAAGACTGCATTAGAAGAAACAACATTACTATGGTAAGTAATTTCTTCTTCAAACAACATGAAGTCTTGCTGTATTCTGACTAATGCAGACTACCAAGCAGTGCCCCTTGGAAGGTGGGCACAGAACCTACTTAGGAAATAGGCTCTGCAACACTCCCGTGCCAAACCTGGCATCACTCCTTGCCCTAGTATCGAGGCAGTAGTGCTTAGTGAATGTGTGAACAGTTTTCCAGGTGGCTGCTTTACAGATTTCTAGCAGGGGAATATCCCTGGCTGCTGCTACTGAGGCTGCAGTACCCCTAGTGGAATGGGCCCTCAAACCTGAAGGGGCGTCCTTTCCCAACTTGCCATAGCAGAACTGTATGCAAGTCACAATCCATCTGGCTATGGTCCTTTTTGAGGCTGGCTTATCTTTACCCACTTCCCCATAGGTAAGAAACAACTGGTTGGCACCCTGTCTGTGTTCCTTTGTCCTATTCATACAGTAGTTAATAGCCCTTTTTACATCCAGGCTAAGTAATCTGTGTTCACCTGAGCTGGAATGGTCTGTGAAGGAAACAGGAAGGGTAATGGACTGATTGAGATGGAAGTCAGAGACTACCTTAGGGAGAAACTTCCTGTTAGTCCGAAGGACAATCTTATCCCTATGAGGGGTAATGTAACTGGGCTCCACAGACAAAGCTTGGAGCTCACTAATCCTTCTGGCAGAAGAGATAGCTACCAAAAACACCGTCTTCCAAGTCAGGAATTTAAGCTCTGCTGAAGACATGGGTTTAAAGGGAGGCTGCATAAGCTGGCCTATGCAGATATTGAGGTCCCAAGCTGGGGTGGGCTCTCTGTGAGGAGGGTGAAAATGAGAGAGCCCCTTGAAGAATTTCCTGAATATAGGGTGAGCAGCAAGGGAAGGGCCCTTCCCTGCTGACAAGTATGCAGAGACCTCTGCCAAATGAAAAAATGACTCACCTTAGTAATTGTGTTTCTTCTAGTGGAGTCTTGCTATATTCTAACATTATGCAGTTAGCCCCAGCACTTGAACTGTTCTGGAGAGAAAAGAGTTAACTCTATGCCAGTGCATAGAACATTTGAACTCTAGCTTGGTTCAGACCTCTGTCTGCTGTACTTTGAAGTGTAACTGTCAGATTCTTACGAGCTAATACTAACTAACTACACCTACTGTGTGGAAATTGCAAAATTACTAGCCAAAAGGCAACCAAATATTTTGGATCCCAAAAGACTCAAGTCGAGAACTCCAAAACAAAAACTAGGTAGTGAACAACTATTACTATCAAAACAAAATAGCATAACCCACTCCCCCTCTCTAAAATGGGGAGAGTGCCAAGTGCAAACCTGAGGTGCAACACTGCGCCTGCCAGCCCTCTTCCCAAAAACCAGGTTGTGAGAGGGGAGGCAGGGGGAAGGTCAGAATACAGCAAGACTCCATTAGAAGAAACACAATAACTAAGGTGAGTAATTTTTTCTTCAAACAACATGAAGTCTTGCTGTATTCTGACATTCTGACATGCTGTATTCTGTAAGTATAGCCTAGAGGTTAGAGGAACGAGGTGTGAACAAGCTTGATACATCCAGCAGACCAGACCTGAGTTTGATTCTCACAACCTCCACTTGCATACTGTGTGACCCTGAGCAAGTCACTTAACTGCCTAGTGCTCCCAGGTCGCCCTGAAAACAGGCACTTGTGCCTAGTGGGCCTTTTCTGGTTACCAAAAGACTAAAATAAAATAAAAAATAAAATAAATAAAAAAAATGTAGACTACCAAGCAGTACCTCCCTGGAGGAGGGTACCAAATCTATTTTGGGAATAGGCTCTGCAGTACTGCTGTGCCAAACCTAGCATCACTCCTAGCCTGGATATCCAGAGAGTAATGCTTGGTGAATGTATGGACTGTTCTCCAGGTGGCTGCTTTGCAAATCTCTAGTAAGGGTATATCTCTGGTAGCAGCCAGAGAAGCAGCTGTACCTCTAGTTGAATGAGCCCTCAGGCCGGGGGGGGGGGTACTTTGCCTAGCTTTTCATAGCAGAATTGTACACAAGACACAATCCATCTGGCAGTAGTTCGCTTAATAGCAGGTTTAGCCTTTCCCACTTCATCATAGGTGAGGAACAACTGGAGAGAGTTGAATCTAAGTGCCTTAGTATGCTCAATGTAGTAGCTAAGAGCCTTCTTAACATCCAAACTGTGTAATCTCTCGCCTGAAGAATGATCAGTGAAGAACCCAGGAAGAGAGATGGACTGGTTCAGATGAAAATCTGAAACCACTTTAGGTAAGAACCTCCTGTTGGTTCTAAGGACCACCTTATCTCTAAGGAATGAGATAAAATCAGGCTCCACTGACAGAGCTTGTAGTTCACTGTAGAGCATGTGTGTCTGGCTGTTTGTGTTTGTCTCTGTCAGTAGTTACTTTTTGTGGATTTTCATGTGTTTCTGCTTGGAGGAACTGGACCGTTCTTGGACGTAACATCCATGAACATTTTTCTGAACTAAGAAACTGCAAAACATCATCACCAGGTATTGGCATTCTCATCATAACTCAACTTTTTTTGGAAGCCATCAAAAAGCAAAAGTAAGGTCAGTAGATATGTTATACAAGCTCTGAGTTGTGGAGTGCTGCATTGAATCCACATTTCCATCTGACTTGTTCTTAAAGGATGTGTACTTGTCTTTGAGGTCTATTAACAATCATTTTAGAAGAACAAAGGGAATATATTAACAAATAATGTTTACATCCTGCATATACCCCAGGCCAATGTTCATCACCTTCAGGAATTTAACACACTCTGGGTCTTTGATCTACAGTAAGAACAGTTTTCTGGTCCCCAGTAGTTCACCATTTCCTGTGGATTTGATTACTTTTCATCAATCACGTGGCACCTCTGAGAACATGACATTATATATTGTGCTGTGCAATATCACGGGGCAAACGCAGACCAGCAAGGCCAAGAGGACTAGATGCCCTACAACAAAACTAGTCTGCAAAATGATTGAAGCGTACCTTCTCAGGATACTACTTATGCTACTTCTGATATCTGGAAACATTCATCCTAACCCGGGGCCTACCGGCCTAGTGCCCTATGCCACAAAAAGACAGGAGGGGTCCCTCACATTAGCCTCAATCAATGTCTGCAGCCTTCTTAACAAACTTGACATTTTGCAAACCTGGGTCCAGCGACATAGCCCTGATGTACTCTCTGTTGTCGAAACATGGCTTAACCCCAAGATACCAGACGCTGCAGTCACCATCCCTGGATACTCTATATTCAGGCAGGACAGGGTTTCTAAACGAGGTGGGGGCTGTGCCATCTACCTGAGGAATTCCTATCTGGGTCAAGTCTTCCCTCTCTCAAACCCTAAACCACCCTTGCAGGTTCTCGCTATTAAAGTTCTACTTGGGGGTGCACAGCAAGGAGCTCACCATTGCCTCTGTGTATCTACCCCCTAAAGATCAGCCCAATGGATTTATGAGCATATTGCAAAGCCTACAGGGATTACACCATAACTCTGAACTCATAGTACTAGGCAACTTCAACATAAATTGGCTATCACTGGAGGCCAGAAACTACAAGGATGCTGTCACGGCACAGAACCTCACCCAGCTTGTTACCACCCCCACCAGATGCAACTATAGGACAGGGTCATACAGACTTCTGGACTGGATCCTTACTAATCACCCTGAATGAATCTCAAAAGTCTCAGTGCTCCCTGATGGGATCAGTGACCACTCACCAGTCACATGTACCTGGACAAACAAATTCATTAAGCCCCCTCCTAAAATAATCCACACCAGAGCGATAAAGCAGAGGTACCGTGAGCTACTAAAGACAGACCTAAGCCACCTGGACTGGACACCAATTGACTCCACCATTGATGTAAACCAAGCCTTAGACCTTTTCATCAGCCACTTCACTGCGGCCTGCAATATCTTTGCACCTCTCAAAAAGCTGAAGGTCAGAGGCAGAGCTAACCCTTGAATAACCCCTGATCTAATCACTTTACTCAAACATAGGGACCATCTCTGGCACTGTGCCTGTGCAACATCCAAACTTGGGAATATTTATAAATATAAAGCTGCCAGAAATGAGTGCACGTAGGCAGTTAGGAGCCCCAAAAGCAAATACTTCAAGGAAGCTCTCTCCAACTCCTGGGGTAATGGAAACATTTTTTGGAGTAACTTGAAAGATCTTACAGGCAAGGACCCTAAGTCACCACCCACCATGCTCAACAAAAATGGAACACCAACATCTGACCTGTACACAATCACCAACACCTTTAACAATGTGCTCTCCAACTTGGATAGTGCCCTCCCTCCTAACTTCTTCGATGCCCCCTATGGTAGTAACCCTCCTGCCACTGTTCCTCCCCTACACCCTGCCCCACAATTCTACTTCAAGAAGATCCCAGTGCATGAAGGCAGAACCTATACACGGAAGGCCATTCGCAACGCAGGCTACAGCGTTGACTCCCTTGACCTGAAGTCATTAGCGCTTGTCCTTGAAGAAGTCCTTGAACCCTTGACAAAGATCCTCAACCTATTACTAAGGACATCCCAGTTCCCCTCTCGCTGGAAACAGGTGACCATCACACCGGTACACAAAAGTGGAGACAAATCACTGCACTCCAACTACAGACCTATCTCCATCCTCCCTGCATTGTCTAAGACCCTGGGGCTCATCGCCTCAGACCAACTAGTTGAGTGCATGGAAAAATACGACATCCAGTGTCCTGAGAAACATGGTTTCTGAAAAGGGCACAGTACCACCACTGCACTATTAGAATTCATGGTCTTCATCCATACCACGCTCGAGGAGGGAAACTGTGTAGGGGCAGTATTCATTGACCTTACAAAAGCCTTTGATACTGTGAACCACCCACTCCTACTCAAGCAATTATCAAACACTGGGCTTTCCAGTGAAGCACTGCTCTGGTTTTCAAGCTACCTTGGGGAGAGGGTCCAGTGGGTTAGGCTTGCCGGTGTCAGCTCGGAAGAAAAGCCAATCCTTTCAGGGGTCCCACAGGGGTCCATCCTGGGGCCACTACTCTTCAGCTTCTTCCTCAACGACCATCCCAGTGTCTGCCACCAGAAATTACTGCTCTACGCCGACGACACAGTCATGTTCACCAACCACCAAAACGCAGAGCTCCTCGAGAAACAATTGCAGCTTGAATTCATGCGCATCGAAGAATGGTTCAAATCACACAAACTGGTCAAGAACTACAGCAAAACAAAGGTTATGACCTTCTACAATGCCAGGAGTAAGTACAAATCCCGTGACCTCACCATCCTAAACCAAACAGGGACCTTACTTGAAAACGTTCCTGATTTTAAATACCTAGGTGTCACATTGGACAGCTCACTCTCCTACCATCGGCACATAGATTCTGTCACCAAAGCCACCAACATCCGTATAGGCCTGCTCTACAGGCACAAACACTGCATGACTCCTGACACTCTCCGGTTAGCTATTAACAGCTCTGTCACCTCCATCATTGATTACGGGCTAGCAATCTATGGCTCTGCCTCTGTAGAATTACAGTTGCACTCAAAAAAGCATGCAGGCTGCTAACTGGGGCTGACCGACTTACACACACTTGTGACCTGTACACTCGGGCTGGATGGCTTCCTCTCATCAGCTGGATACAGTATCAAACTTGCCTCTTAGCCAAAAAAGTCCTCCTCGGGGTCATGCCCCTGGGCATTGAAAAGCTCCTCATTGACCACCATAGCACCCAGTGAACTAGAAGTTCACAACAACTAACATTCCTTGTCCCCAGATGCTGGACTAGGGCCAGAGGGCCTTTGCCCACAGAGCACCACAGTGGTATAATACTCTCAACAAAGAAACTCTTACTGCTGCTGCTCTTGGCTCTTTTAAGAGACAACTCCAACTTCATCTCATTTCAACTAGTCGTTGTGACTGCCTCGCCTAATCAAGGGCTCACTGCTCACTGCCCTCCACTTCAGTCTTGACAGCTACCTCTCCATGCCTTGCCCCCTTCTACCTGCCTCACCTGCCCACCCCCTTGCCCCCTCTCCCTTTCCTCAATCTGGCATTTCCTGACTTTTATTCCTCCCCTCCCTCCCCTTTAGAGCTCTTACCCTCACCCTCTACCCTCCGACAACAGCCTACCTGCCTGCATACCTCCCTCCCTCCCTCTCACCTGCAGCGCTTATTTCTAAGATTGCCCTTGGCTGGCATGTCATGCTACCTAACATCTGACACATTCTGAATTACTGGAATTTCCTAAGCCCCAGTCTTTTGCTTCTTTTTATTGTGTAACTATGTATTATTATGTCAACCTTTGTATGTATGTATACCCCCCATTCCTTTGACGTGGAACCTTTGTAAATGAGCAGTTCCTGCTAAAAGGTATTTGTAATCCTAGATTTCAATAAATTAAAAAATAAAAATAAAAAAATATGACTGGCAGAAGTAATAGCTACCAGGAACACAGTTTTCCAAGTCAAGTACTTAAGTTCTGCTGAGGCCAAAGGCTCGAAGGGTGGTTGCATAAGTTGAGCAATGCAAACGTTAAGATCCCAAGCAGGAGTAGGATCCTTAAAGGGAGGATTGGTACGGAGCAATCCTTTGAAGAATTTACAGAAAACAGGGTGAGATGCCAGTGAGGAAGTCTTCCCCACTGACAGAAAAGCAGAAACAGCTGACAAGTGTACCTTCAGGGTAGCTAGTGTGAGGCCTAAGCCATTAAGATGAACCATATAATCCACAACTGTAGACAAGTCAGCAGTATCTGGGGATATGTGCTTATTGGAACACTAAATGCTGAATCTTTTCTATTTGGAGTTATAAGTTTTTCTGGAGGCAGGCTTTTGAGAGGCTTTGAGAATATCCAGAACCCTCTGAGAAAGATGCAGGCTTGCAAATTCTAGCTCTTCAAGAGCCATGCCTTGAGGTTGAGAGACCAAAGGTTGGGATACCAAATCCTCCCCTGAGAGGAGGTTAACAGATTGTAATTCTTGGGAAGAGATAGGGAAAAATGGACTGCTAAGAACAGCAATAGAGGATACCAAGGCTGTCTGGTCCAGTCTGAAGCAATCTGGATCACTCTGCACAATTGTGACCTTATCTTGACCAGAACTCTGAATAACAGAGGAAATGGAGGAAAGGAATACAGAAATTTCCCCTTCCCAGTCCAGAAGTAGAGCTTCCAGGGGGACTGAACCCAAGACTGGGGGCCTGCAACAGAAGAGAGGAAGTTGGTGATTGTCTGGGGCTGCAAAGAGATCTAGCTCTGGAGTGCCCCACCTTGAAAAATCACTTTTAGCACTAGGGGATCCTGGGACCATTTGTGGTGACCCTGAGAAATCCTGCTCAGGGCATCTGCTAGCACATTGTCCTTCCCTTGGAGATGGACTGCTATAAGGGATGTCTGTAGGGAATAAAACAGGGACCATAATTTCATGGCTTCTGTGCACAAGGCTGAAGACTGAATGCCTCCCTGCTTGTTGATGTACCACATGGTGGTGGTGTTGTCTGTCCTGACCTGAACCACCTTGTTTTGCACTGAGTCCGAGAAAGCTTGTAGAGCCAGGTACACAGCCCTGAGCTCCAGAAGATTGATATGAAGTAAAGACTCCTGAGGGAACCATACTCCCTGTGCTGTGAGGTCTCCCAGTTGAGCTCCCCACCCCAGGAGGGAAGCATCTGTAGTTAGTACCACAGAATGAGACTGAGCGATAAATGGGACTCCTTGTCTGAGGTTGTCCTGATCCAACAACCATTGGAGAGCATGGATCAGAGTATGAGTCACTGGAATTAGCTTGGTCAGAGGGTCTTTTCTCTGAGACCAAAATGCCCTCAAGTGGAACTGGATGTCCCTCATCTGAAACCTGGCCCCTTGTACCACTGCAGTGGAAGCTGCCATGTGGCCCAGAAGTTGAAGATAATGCCTTGCTGGTCGAGACACCGGAAGGCGGAAGGAAGAAGCCAGGTCTATAAGGGCCTTTGTCCTTGCCAGAGGAAGAAAGGCTCTTGAGTGTCCAACTCCACCCCTATGAAGGTCAAGAGCTGCACTGGTTCGAGAACTGACTTTGGAAGATTGAGGAGGAATTCTAGAGAAGTGAGCACTTGCTGGAGCACTTGCAGGTTTGACTTGACTTGGTCAGGAGACTGTCCCACAATGAGCCAGTCATCCATGTATGGGAATATGGAAATGTTTTGTCGCCTTAAAAAGTCCACTACTACTACTACTGCTAGGCATTTTGTGAACACCCTTGGTGCAGATGTTAAACCGAAGGGCACTGCTCTGAACCGATAATAGCCTGAAGGCAGTTCGAACCTGAGGTACTTTCTGTGGGAGCACCTGATGGGAATGTGAAAATAGGCATCCTTGAGGTCCAGGGAGGCTAGCCAATCCCCTAGCCTTAGAGCGGGAAGAATTATTCCCCGAGTCACCTTTTGAATTTTGGCTTCAGTAGGTGCTTGTTTAAGAATCTTAGATCTAGGATGGGCTGCCACTCCCCTGTCTTTTTTTGGGGGTAAGGAAGTATCTGGAGTACAGACCTTGGCCCCTGTGTGTAGCAGGAACTCTTTCCATGGCTCTGAGTGCCAGCAGAGAGGAAACCTCTGCCTCTAGGGCAATGGCTTTGGAGATGTTTGCAGGTGAAAAAGACCTGATCCTCAGCTTTGGAAATTTTTTGAAACTGAGGGCCAGTCCCTGGCTTACTACCTCCAGAACCCACCTGTCTGAGGTAACAGACTTCCAGGCCTATAAGTAGTAAACCAGCCTGCCTCCTACTGGGAGGGGGGAGTCGACCCAGGCTGACACATCAGGGTGTCTGCTTGGCAGGAGCCTTGAACTGAGAGGGGGGTGCAGCCCTGCTCATCCCCCTTCTGCCTCTTTCTCTGAAGAACCCCCACTGTGCCTGGTAGAAAGGCCTGTGAAAAGGCCTGACCCTGCTCCTAGATTGCTGCTTTTGAGGAGCTGTCTGCCTTTCCTTGGCCTGTGCACACCTGCATGTGGTCCTGTATTCATCAATTTTCTTCATAAAATTCTCTGCCTGCTCCCCAAACAGAGAGTTATCCACGACAGGGAAATCCATGGCCTTGGCCTGGGTATCCTGTGAGAAGCTAATACATCTGAGCCAAGCCAATCTCCAAAGAGACACAGATGTAACCATGACTCATGATGATACATCATTAGTGTCTACAGCAGCATGACACTGGATCTTAGGTGCCTCTATTCCATCAGCAGTCACCTCCTCCAGCTCCTTGGCCAGCTGGGGGAAGCCTGTTTAACTAGTTCCAGAACAGTATCCCATCTGGACTTCTCGTATCTGGCTGTATAGGCCATGTAGTTAGCCTGCCTGAGTCCCAAGGAGGATGCCGTGTACTGTTTCTTTGCCATGGCATCCAGCTTCCTAGAGTCTTTATCTGGGTTGTGTGAAGCCAAGGGTATGTTAGCCTTATCACAGGCTGCAGCCTGCACAACTCCAACATGGCTGCATTGCTGGTACAAGAACGCCGTACCTGAGCCTGACAGCATGTACCTTTTGTCCATTCGTCTGTCCACACGAGTTAAAGAATTTGGAGATTTAAGCAGTGTTTGTGTCTGTTTCCCCCAGGGATTTATGGAGGGGAATAGACAGTATATTTGGCTCTGGGATATCCATCATTTCCACAAAGTCAGGCTCCTCTTGTTCCTCAGCAGCTTCAACCAGAGGGAGCAGGAGGGTTTCTGCCATCTTTTTCTAAAACAAAAAGTTTGAAGAGGACTCAGAAAGCCTAAGAGGGGAGACACTAGAAGGCCTGTCTGGGGAGGTGTCCAGTTCGATGGGCTCATCCACACCTTCAATACCATCATCATCATCATCGTAATCTTCATCCCCCTCCAGATCCGGTTCATAATACTCTTCTGTGGAATAATCCAGAACCGGAGGAATCGACCAAACCGAGCGCCTACCGAGAGGTGCCGGATCAGTCAGACCCGGACGGAGCGATTCAACAATACTGATCGCCCTGGCAATTTCTTCGGCAGTTTGACGATGCGGTTCTGGATCCGAACCAGCCGATTTCTTCTTTCTCTTTTTCTTAGCTGGAACCAACCCCTCAGGATCGGCTCTCCTTTTGCCCTTTGTCACTGGGCACTCTGTCAGGTTCGGTCAGAACCGAACCGGGCTGGCAGTCCAGGTCAGCGGCCTTCTCGGCCTCCTTTTCACTAAGCCTGCCCAATCTTGTATCTAGGGTGGCCTTAGTAAAATCTTTACAAATTTGGCAGTCTGACTCAAGGTGTTCAAAACCCAGACAGTAAACACAGGTGGTGTAAGGATCAGCCTTAGCAAAGGTCTCCCCACACTCACTGCAGTGTTGAAACCCAGTGGGCCCGGTTTTTCTTTTGGGTTTCTCAGACGTAGCCATGCTAAACACTTACCCTTTACTCAGCAAAAGCCAGGCAAGACCCCCTTATTGGTTCCTGTGTTACGGGTATGGAAAAAAAAGTCTAAAATATGCTTTTCTTTAGAACCGATAAGGACCGCTACCTCACACTAAGAAAAACCAAAAATAAAAGTAAACCAGACAATCGGTTCAGCCAAACTGATTGAAAAATGTTTACAGTTTACACACACGCAATATACAGTCTCAGTCCACTACCTAAGCACTTATTGTACCGCAGACAGGGATCTGAACCGATGATAATACAAGAAAATAAGAAAATAGCGGTTTAAAAGAAAAAATTACTCACCTTAGTAATGTTGTTTCTTCTAATGGAGTCTTGCTATATTCTGACATATGCAGTGAGTCCCAACCTTCGAACTGCCCTGGAGATGAAAGAGTTAACTTTCCATGCCAGGCATGGAACGCTGAGCTCGAGCTCGGTTGAGACTCTGTCTGTTGTTCTTCAAACTCAAACCGTCAGATCTTTACGAGCTAAACTCACTAAGGTCCTGTGTGGAAGCTGTAAATCTAAACTAGCCAACTGGCTACTAAACATAAAACACATTTTTTGGTCCCAAGACAAAGACTCAAGTCAGGAGACCCAAAAATGAAAACACAACACCCACTCACCCCAAAAAAGAAGGGGTGAAACAAAAAGGTGGGCACCAACCAAGTGCCAACACTGCACTGCCCACCCACATCCCAAAAACAGAGGTTCTGAGAGGGGCAGGCGGGGGGAAGTCAGAATATAGCAAGACTCCATTAGAAGAAACAACATTACTAAGGCGAGTAATTTTTTCTTCAAACAACATGAAGTCTTGCTATATTCTGACATATGCAGACTACAAAGTAGTACCTCCATGGAGGAGGGACAGAACCTACTTAGGAAATAGGCTCTGAAGCACAGCTGTGCCAAACCGAGCATCACTCCTAGCCTGGATGTCCAGGGAGTAATGCTTGCAAAAGTGTGAACTGTTTTCCAGGTAGCTGCTTGACATATCTCTAGAATAGGGACATCCCTGGCAGCAGCCAGGGAAGCAGCTGTACCTCTGGTAGAGTGAGCCCTCAGGCCTGTGGGAGGAACCTTACCCAGTTTTTCGTAGCAAAATTGGATACAAGAGACAATCCACCTGGCAATGGATATTTTAGTGGCAGGTTTCCCTTTACCAACCTCACCATAAGTGAGGAACAGTTGGAGGGAGTCAAACCTGTGACCCTTGGTACACTCTATGTAGTAACTAAGGGCTCTTTTCACATCTAAACTGTGCAGTCTCCTCTCGCCAGAGGAGGAATGGTCAGTGAAGTACACTGGAAGAGACATAGATTGATTAAGGTGGAAATCTGAAACCACCTTAGGCAAGAACTTCCTGTTGGCCCTGAGAACCACCTTATCTCTATGAAAGGAGATAAAATCAGGCTCCACTGACAAGGCTTGTAATTCACTTATGCGTCTGGCAGAAGTGATGGCTACTAGAAACACAGTCTTCCAAGTCAAGTACTTAAGCTCTGCTGAAGATAAAGGCTCAAAAGGGGGTTGCATAAGCTGAGCAATGCAAACATTGAGGTCCCAGGCAAGGGCAGGGTCCCTGAATGGAGGGGTTGGTGAAGCAATCCCTTGAAAAATTTGAGAAACAGGGTGAGCTGAGAGAGACAGGGCTTACCTGCTGAAATAAAAGCAGACACAGCTGCCAGATGCACTTTCAGTGTAGCTGGTCTCAGCCCCAAGCTATTTAAGTGAACCACATAATCAAGGACTGTGGGCAGATCAGCAGATTCTGGGGAAATAAGCTTCCCAGAGCACCATATGGAAAATCTTTTCTATTTAGAATTATAAGTAGTCCTGGTGGAAGGTTTTCTAGAAGCCTTCAGGATATCCATTACACCTTAGGAGAGATGTAAATCAGCAAACTCGAACTCTTCAAGAGCCAGGCCTTGAGATTGAGAGATTTGAGGTTCAGGTGCCAAACCCTCCCCTGAGCACAAGTTAACAGGTTGTAGCTCCTGGGAAGACACATCGTAAGATGGACTGCTAAGGACAGTAGGAGTGGATACCAGGGCTGTCTGGCCCAGTCTGGAGCAATCAGGATCATCTTGCAGGGTTGAGATCTGATTTTGACTAGCACTTTGAACAGGAGAGGGAAGGGGGGAAAGCATAGAAACTTCCTTCCCAGTTGAGAACTAAGGCATCCAGGGGACTGAGCCCAACACTGGGGTCTGCAGCAAAAAGAGGAAGTTGGTGATTGTCTGGGGCTGCAAAAGATTCATCTGGGTGCCCCATCTGGAAAATATCACCTCCAAGACCAGGGATCCAGTGACCATTCGTGATGGCCCTGGGAAATCCTGCTGAGAGCATCTGCCAGGACATTGTCCTTTCCTGGGAGGTGAACTGCCATGAGGGAGGTGTTCCGGGAGTAAGCCAGAGACCACAACTTCATTGCTTCGGTGCATAAGGCTGTAGACCGAGTGCCTCCTTGCTTGTTGATGTACCACATTGTGGTGGTGTTGTCTGTTCTGACCTGTACAACCTTGTTCTGAACAGATTTGGAAAAAGCTTGAAGTGCTAGAAATACTGCTCTGAGTTCCAACAGATTGATATGGAGCAGAGATTCCTGAGGGGACCACAACCCCTGGGTGGTGAGGTCGCCCATGTGAGCCCCACCCCAAGAGGGAGGCATCTGTAGTAAGGATTAAAGAGTGAGACTGAGTGACAAAGGGAACCCCTTGTCTCAAATTGTTCTGATCCTGCCACCACTGTAGGGCCTGGATCAAGGTTTAAGTTACTGGGATCAGTTTGGTCAGAGGGTCCTTCCTTTGAGACCAGAAGGCTCTCAAATGGAACTGAATGTCCCTAATCTGAAATCTTGCTCCATGTACTACTGCTGTAGAAGCAGCCATGTGCCCCAGGAGCTATAGAAAATGCCTTGCTGGTCAAGACACCTGCAGGGTGAATGAGGAGGCCAGAGAGACCAGGGTCCTTGCCCTGTCCAGGGGAAGGAAGGCTCTGGCCTTCTCTGTGTCTAGCTCTGCGCCTATGAAGGTGAGGAGCTGGACAGGCTCTAGAACTGACTTTGAAAGGTTTAGAAGGAAACCCAAAGAAGTGAGCAGTTGCTGTGTTATCTATAAATGTAACTTGACTTGGTCTGGGGACTGGCCTGCTATGAGCCAGTCATCCAGGTAAGGGAAGATGGCAATTTTCTGCCTTCTTAGAGAAGCAGCTACTACTGCCAGGCATTTTGTGAATACCCTTGGAGCAGAGGTGATGCCAAAGGGCATTGCTCTGAACTGGTAATGGCCTGAGGGCAGCTCGAACCTGAGGTACTTTCGATGGGAGCTTCTGATAAGAATATGGAAGTAGGCATCCTTGAGGTCCAGGGACACTAGCCAGTCCCCTGGCCTTAGAGAGGGTATAATAATTCCCAGAGTCACCATTTTGAATTTTGTTTTTAAAAGGTGCTTGTTTAAGTATCTGAGATCCAGGATGGGCCGCCATGCTCCTGTCTTTTTTGGGGTAAGGAAGTACCTGGAATACAATCCTTTGCCCTGGTGTAGGGTTGGAACCCTTTCCACAGCTCTGAGATCTAGGAGGGAAGAGACCTCTGCCTCTAAGGCAAGTGCCTCTGATGGATTTGCAGGTAGAAAGGATCTGGTTCTCATCTTTGGAAACTTTTTGAAGCTGAGAAGTCCCTGGCTTACTACTTCCAGGACCCATTTGTCTGATGTCAGAGACTCCCAGTCCTGGACAAAGTAAGCCAGCCTGCCCCTACAGATAGCTGAGAATCGCCCTGGCAACCCCATCAGGGTGCCTGCTTGGCAGGGGCTTTGGGCTGAGGGGTGGAAGCAGGCCTGCTTGTACCTCGTCTGCCTCTCCCTCTAAAGAACCCCCTCTGGGCATAAGCAGAAGAGGAGGCCTGGGCTTGTTAAAAAGGCCTATGAAAAGGCCTGCCCCTGTCCCTGGAAAGCTGCCTATGAGGAGTGGCCTGCCTTTCCTTGGCCTGTGCACTCCTGTAGGTGGTCCTATACTCATCCATTTTCTTCATGTAATTCTCTGTCTGCTCCCCAAACTGAGAATTACCCACAACAGGAAAATCCATGGCCTTAGTCTGGGTATCCCTGACAGGTTAGTACATCTGAGCCAAGCCATTCTTCGAAGTGCCACAGATGTAGCCATGACTCTTGATGACACATCATTTGAGTCCACTGCAGCATGGAATTGCACCTTGGATGCCTCAATACCATCAGCAGCCACCTGATCCAGCTCCTTGGCAAGCTGGCCAGGGACCTGTTTAGCTAAAGACATAACAGAGTCCCATCTGGATTTCTGATATCTAGCCACATAAGCCATATAATTCGCCTGTCTGAGTCCCAAGGATGCTGCCATGTACTGTTTCTTTGCCATGGCATCAGTCCTCCTGGAGTCCTTGTCTGGGGGGGTGTGAAGCCAAGGGAATATTTGCCTTGTCACAGGCTGCAGCCTGCACTACCCCAACATGGCTGCATTGTTGTGTGTAAGGAACTCCGTATCAGAGCCTGACAGTGCATCCTCTTGTCCATTCTCTTATCCACAGGAGGTATGTGAGGAGTTTTAGAATTTTAAATGTCTGTTTCCCAAAAGATTTATGCAAGGGAATAGACAGCCTCCTAGACTCTGGGATATCCATCATTTCTACATAGTCAGGCTCCTCTTGATCATCCACAGCTTCCTCCATAGGGAGCTGGAGGGTTTCAGCCACTTTTATAAAACATAAAATGAGAAGGGACTCAGAAAGCCTAGGAGGAGACACTCCTGAAGGTCTGTCTGGGAGATGTCTGGGTCAATGGGCACATCCAGACTTTTCAAATCCACATTCACTCTCCTCATACTCCTCTTCCCTCCTCCGTTCTAATATTCTCTAAATCATACTCTGAACCGTGGAACCGGCCGACCGAGCGCCTACCTGACGGGTGCCGGTTCGGTCGGAACGGAAAAGCGACTGGACAGTTTTGATCGCTTTGGCTATTTCTTCAGTGGTTGGAGAGGAAAGTTTGGCTCCACACCAGCTGATTTTCTAGTCCTTTTACTGGAACCGACTCCTCGAGTCGGATTCCTTGCTCGAAGTCTCGCCCTGGTCAGAGGGCACTCCTTCTGGTTCGGTTTGAACTGAACCGGGCTGGCCACCCGGTTCAGCCGGACTTTTTAGCCTCCTTTCCTGAGCCTACCAACTCTCTTTTTCAGGTAGCTGTAGAAAATGTTTACAAATCTGGCAGTCTGCATTGAGGTGGTCAAACCCCAGACAGTAAACACAGGTGCTGTGGGATCAGCCTTGGCAAGACTTCCCCACACACTACAGTGTTGAAACCCAGTGGGCCGGTTTTCTTTTGGTTTCTCAGACATAGTGCCAGTCCTATCCAGACTTACCCATTTATGGCAATCCGCCAGGCAAGACCCTCTTATCGGTTCCCAACCGTGTCACGGGTCGTGGAAAAAAAACGTAATAAAATCCATTTTTTTTAGAACCGATAAGAACCGGTAACCACACTCTAAAAGTACAATTTAAGATTTTTTAAACAACTTGATCGGTTCAAACCGAACCAATGAACCGTTTACAAGTTCCACACAGAATAGATAAAATATAACCTTTCAAACACCATGAAGTCTTGCTATATTATAACAATAGCAGTCAGCCACTGCAGCTGAACTGCCCCGGAGAGGAAGGAGTTAACTCCAGAAGAACTGGAGTTCTACAGCGCGAGGGCGCTTGTGCCTAAAGTTTCATCTGGCAGTTTCAAATGAAACTGTCAGATTCTTTACTCCGCTCACTGAACAGTCGCCCGAGATCAGCTCCTTCAGCTCGGTTCATTCTCGGTTCAAAAGAGTAGTTTTCGGTTCATTTGAACGGCAAAATCATTAATTTTACCGCATTTCGGTTCAAAAGCTCTATCTGGTAACCGTAAGTACAAAAATTCAAGTCTGTGTGGAAAATTAATTATCGGTTCGGTTTTGAACCATCGCTTATTTTTTCTATGTTTTTAAAACTGTACTGTGGGTTTTGAGAGTGCGGGTCCTGTTCTTATCGGTTCTAAAAACCAAATTATTACGTTTTTTCAAATACCCGTGATGCGTTAGGAACCAATAAGGTGTCTTGCCTGGCACTGCCATCAAAAGGGCAAGTTTTTGGTTAGGCTGGCATTATGTCTGAGAAACCCAAAAGAAAACCGCCCCTGGGTTTCAACACTGTGATGTCTGTGGGGACGCCTTTGCCAAGGCTGACC
Source organism: Neoceratodus forsteri (assembly GCA_016271365.2). Lineage (NCBI taxonomy): Eukaryota > Metazoa > Chordata > Ceratodontiformes > Ceratodontidae > Neoceratodus > Neoceratodus forsteri. The sequence goes on from CM028138.1 coordinate 431,642,488, forward strand.
CACACACCACTTGTGTCTATTGTCTGGGGCTGACCACCTCCTGTCAGACTGCCAGGTGTAAAAATTTCCCTGCAGCCACCCTGGAGAGAGAGGCAGGCTCAGGGAACGAGAGGCAAAAGTCCGCTGACCGGATGGCCAGCCGGTTCAGTACCCACTGGACCAGAGGGAGTGCCCTCTGACCAGGCAGATTCCTCGCAAAGGAAGACTGGTTCAGAGGAACCAGTCCCAAGTAAAAGACAAAGAAATCAGGAGGTTTGGAGTCCAGAATTGTGTCTCCAACTGCTGCAGAGATAGCTAAAGCCATTCAGATTGTCCAGTCACTGTCTCAGGGATCTGTAGAACCACCAACAGTTGGTAAAGGGTGGTTCGTTCAGTCCCAGTGGTTCAGGATTTTGAAGTTGAGGATTTTTATGAACCACAGGAGGGAGGAGGAATTTGATCAAATATGTGTGGCTGGGAGGGTCTGGGCGTGCCCATTGAACCGGGCATTTCTCCAGACAGACCTTTAGAATCTCCCCTATTCTGTCTGAGTCCCTTCTTTCTTTATTTTTACAAAAGGTTGCAGAAACCCTCCAGCTTCCTTTAGAGGAGGCTGTGGATGAAGCAAGAGGAGCCTGATTATGTGGAAATGATGGATATTCCAGAGTCTAGGAGGTTGTCTATTCCTTTGCATAAGTCATTTAGGAAGCAAACAACAAAGATTTTAAAAAAATCCTCATTCTGTCCCTCCTGTAGATAAAAAAATGGACAGAAGGTATACTTTGTCAGGCTCGGATACAGACTTCCTTATTGAGCAGTGTAGTCATGTAGGTGTGGTACAAGCTGCAGCCTGTGACAAGGCTAATATTCCTCTGGCCTCACATCCTCCTGATAAGGATTCTAGGAAGATTGATGCCATGGTGAAGAAACAGTATATGGCAGCTTCTTTGGGACTCAGGCAGGCAAATTATATGGCTTATGTGGCTAGATATCAGAAATCTAGGTGGGACACAGGATAGAGTTAGCCAAGCAGGCCCATGGCCAGCTGGCTAGTGAGTTGGAACAGGTGGCTGCTGATGGCATTGAAGCCTCTAAAGTTCAATTTCATACTGCTGTTGATGTTAATGATGTTTCCTCTAGGGTCATGGCCACTTCTGTAGCTTTCCGTGGAGTTGGCATGGCTCAGATGCACTAATCTGTCCCAAGATACTCAGTCAAAGGCTATGGATTTTCCTGTAGTGGGAAATTCTCTGTTTGGGAGCAAACAGAAAATTATATGAAAAGATGGATGAATACAGAACTACCTACAAAAGTGCCCAGGCTAAGGAGAAGCATGCCATGCCACAAGGCATGCTCCCAGAGGTGAGGCAGACCCTTTTCAGGCCTTTTACCAATTTCAAGCCTCCTCTGCTGTCTCGAGAGGGTTTCTTCAGTAGAGGCAGGGGTAGGCGTGGGCGCAAGTGGAGCCGTCTCCCTCCCTCAGCCTAAGGCTGCTGTTAAGCAGGCACCCTGATGGGGTGCCCAGGGCCGATTCTTCTGTACCAGTGGGGGCAGGTTGGCCTATTTCAGCCAGAGCTGGCTGTCCCTAACTCGGACAGATGGGTTCTGGAGGTAATAGGCCAGGGTCTGGTTCTCAGCTTCAAATATTTTCCAAAGATGAGAGCCAGGCATTTCCCACCTGCAAATCCTTCAGAAGCCCTTGCTTTGGAAGCAGAGGTTTCTTCTCTTCTGGTCTGCAAAGCAGTGGAAAGGAGTTCCTCCTTGCCATCAGGGCAAGGGCTTTATTCAAGATACTTTCTTACCCCAAAAGACAGGAGAGGCGGCCCATTCTGGATTTAAGATACTTGAACAAGCATCTGTTGAAACCAAAGTTCAAAATGTTAACCCTGGCAATGATATTGCCTTCCCTAAGGCCAGGGACTGGCTAGCTTCCCTGGACCTCAAGGATGCCTATTTTCATGTTCTGATCAGGCCTTCCACCGAAAGTACCTCGAGTTCGAACTGCCCTCAGGCCACTACCAGTTCAGGGCAATGCCCTTGGCCTTACCTCTGCAAGTTATTCACAAAATGTCTCGCTGTAGTAGTGGCTCATTTAAGAAGGCAAGGGGTTGCTGTGTTTCCCTACCTGGACGACTGGCTCATTGTGGGTCAGTCTCCAGGTCAGGTGAAATCCCACTTGCAAGTCACCCAGCAGCTTCTCACTTCTCTGGGATTTCTGCTAAACTTACCAAAGTCAGTTCTGGAACCAGTTCAGGCCCTAACTTTCATAGGCGCAGAATTGAACACAAGGTTAGCCAGGGCCTTTCTTCCCTCGGAAAGGGTGGACAGACTCATCGCCCTGGCATCCTCCTTTACCCTGCGGGTCTCTCGACCAGCAAGGCATTTCCTGCAACTTCTCGGGCACATGGCTGCTTCCACAGCTGTTGTGCAGGAGCAAGATTCCAGATGAGGGACATTCAGTTCCATTTGAGGCCTATTGGTCTCAGAGGAAGGACCCCCTTACCAAATTGGTCCCAGTTACTCAATCCCTGATCCTGGCCTTACACTGGTGGCAGGATCAAAGCAATCTGAAACAAGGGGTTCCCTTCATTCCCATTTCTCCCTCCCTCACCCTCACCACGGATGCCTCCCTGTTAGGGTGGGGGGCTCACCTGGGCGACCTTACCACTCAGGGAGTGTGTCTCCTCAGGAATCTCTGCTCCACATCAATCTTCTGGAACTCAGAGCTGTCTTTTAGCTCTTGGGTCTTTTCAGATTCTGTCCAGAACAAAGTGGTTCAAGTCAGGACAGACAATACCACCACAATGTGGTACATCAACAAGCAAGGGGCACTCGGTCTTCAGCCTTGTGCAACAAGCAATGAAGTTGTGGTCTCTGGCTTATTCCCTGAACACCTCCCTGATAGCGGTTCATCTCCCAGGAAGGACAATGTGCTGGCGGACGCCCTGCAGAATTTCTCAGGGCCACCAAGAATGGGCTCTGAATCCACAAGTACTGGGGTCTGTCTTTGCCAGTTGGGGCACTCCTCAGATAGATCTTTTCATGCCCCAGACAACCACCAACTTCCCTTTTTGCTGCAGGCCTCCAGTTCTGGGCTCAGTCCCTCTGGATGCCTTTCTGTTGGATTGGAAAGGGAAGTTCCTGTATGCCTTCCCCTTTCTCTCCTTTTCAGGGTACTAGTGAAATCAGATCTCAACCTTGCAGAGTGATTCTGATTGCCCCAGATTGGAGCCAGACAGCCCTGGTACCCTCTGCTCTGTCCCTGGCAGTCCACCCTGCCCTGAGCCTGCCCAGAGTTCACGACTTACTGGCCTGTGCACAGGGAAGAGTGTGGTATCCGGACCTCAAGTCCCTCCACCTCAAGGCTTGGCTCTTAAGGAGCTAGAATTTGCTGATTTACACCTTTCTCAAGGTGTTATGGATATTTTAAAGGCTTCAAGGAAGCCTTCCACTAGGGCCACTTATAATTCTAAGTGGAAGAGGTTTTCCATCTGGTGCTCTGAGAGGCAGATTACCCCAGAATCTGCTGATCTTCCCATTCTTTTGGAATATTTGGTCCATCTGAATTCCCTAGGCCTTAGACCAGCTACCCTGAAGGTTCATCTGGCAGCTGTCTCTGCTTTTGTGTCAGCAGGAAGCCTGCCTCCTTTCTTCTCACCCTGTGTTCTCCAAGTTTTTTAAGGGGTTACTTCACACTAACCCTCCTTTGGAACCAGCTCCCGCCTGGGACCTGAATATTTGCATTGCTCAGTTAATGCAACCCCTTGAGCCTCTGTCTTCAGCAGAACTCAAGTATTTAACTTGAAAACCGTTTTTCTAGTAGCTATCACCTCTGCCAGACGATAAGTGAGTTACAGGCCCTGTCAGTGGAAGAAGATTTTATCTCTTTCCACAGAGATAAGGTAGTCCTTAGGACTAATAGAAAGTTTTTGCTAAGGTGGTTTCTGATTTCCACCTGAATCAATCTATCTCCTCCCAGTATTTTTCACTGAGCATTCTTCCTCAGGTGAGAGGAGACTGCACAGCTTGGATGTCAAAAGGGCATTAAGTTACTATCTAGAGCGCACCAGAGGTCATAGGTTCGAATCCCTCCAACTGTTTCTTACCTATGGCGAGGTTGGCAAAGGGAAACCTGCCACTAAGAGAACAATTGCAAGGTGGATTGTCTCTTGTATCCAATTTTGTTATCAGAAACTGGGTAGAGTACCCCCCTCAGGATTGAGGGCCCACTCCACCAGGGGTACAGCTGCGTCTCTAGCGGCTGCTAGAGACATTCCTATTCTGGAGATTTGTCAAGCTGCTACCTGGAAGACAGTTCACACCTTTACCAAGCATTATTCCTGGATATCCAGTCCAGGAGAGATGCTCGGTTTGGCACAGCTGTGCTTCAGAGCCTATTTCTAAGTAGGTTCTGACCTCCTCCATGGAGGTACTGCTGTGTAATCTGCTATTGTTATAATATAGCAAGACTTCATGGTGTTTGAAGAAAAATTACTCACCTTAGTAATTGCTTTTCTTCTCATGGAGTCTTGCTATATTATAACCACCTCCCTCCTGCCCCTCTCAGAACTCCTACTTGGGTAGAGGTGGCAAATTGGTGCAAGCACTGTGTCATGCCATTTTAGTTTTCCCTAACCCTGTTTTCTTTGGGTTAGGGATCTAGATTGTTCATTTAGGTTATTTTTATTGCCCCTTCTTGGACTTGAGTCTTGGGGAAGGGGGTTCATATGTGCTTGAGGGTAGGAAACGAACCATAATACCATCAATCTTTGTTATTATGGTTCTGGGTGTTTCTTTGTTGTTTATATTGTTGTTATTACTACTAGTAGGTAGCCATAGGCTAGTGTAGTTTTCCACACAGACTTTTTCCGTCCTTTGATGTTGGCTTGAAAGATCTGACAGTTTCACTTGAAACTGCCAGATAGAGCTTTGGGCACAGCGCCCTCGCGCTGTAGAACTCCAGTTCTTCTGGAGTTAACTCCTTCCTCTCCGGGGCAGTTCAGCTGCAGTGGCTGACTGCTATTGTTATAATATAGCAAGACTCCATGAGAAGAAAAGCAATTACTAAGGTGAGTAATTTTTTCATCTAGTACTCACAAATACCACAGACAGAGACTGAACCGACAGGTTACGGTTTAATTTCGGTCGAAAACCAAAAAAACGGCACTTTAACTGACAAAATGAACCGAGCAGAAGGAGAAATCTCCGGAGCGACTGTTCAGTGAGGCGGAGTAAAGAATCTGATGGTTTGAGTTTTTTTTTTTTTTTTTATTTCGTTGTTTAACCAGGTATAGCACACTAAGCTGAAAGCTTGTTTACAGGAGCGACCTGGGAGCACAACAGATCAAAAGTTTGAAGAACAACAGACAGAGTCTCAACCGAGCTCGAGCTCAGCATTCCATGCCTGGCATGGAAAGTTAACTCTTTCATCTCCAGGGCAGTTCGAAGGTTAGGACTCACTGCATATGTCAGAATATAGCAAGACTTCATGTTGTTTGAACCAATGTTTTCACTGAACCGAACCGAAAGTGGAGAGATCTCTGGAGTGACTGTTCAGTTAGGTGGAGTAAAGAATCTTACGGTTACACTTCAAAGTGCAGCAGACAGAGGTTTGAACCAAGCTCGAGCGCAACGTTCTATGTTCTGGCATAGAGTTAACTCTTTCCTCTCCAGAGCAGTTCAAGTGCTGGGGCTAATTGCATAATGTCAGAATACAGTAAGACTTCATATTGTTTGTAGCACCTTTAGGATAGAAGGTTGCAAATGGAGGGATTGCAAATGCACCAGGTAATCCAGAAGAACTGGAAATCCACCCTACTGGGGATCCAACTCCTTGTAGGAGCACCAAATGGAGAATCTCCTCCACTAAGTCCCATCCACTCCCCAGTGGGTTGCCATCTGGGAACAAGTGACCATCAAACAGTGTGGTTCACGTTAAACTCAGCTACAGAGTCAAGCCATACAAAAGTGAGGGTACTGGACTTCAGGAGGGCTGACTCTGGCAAGATGGGAGAGTGCCTCAGAAAAGCACTAGCAAACAGGCTAGAAGGAGGGGTGGAGCAACAATGGAGAATCATCAAAACTGCCATCACAGAGGCAACAAGCCTTTGTGTGAAGCAAATAAACAAATCAAAATGAAAGAAAAAGCCACTATGGTTCTCAAAAGAGGTGGCTGGGAAAGTCAGGGAGAAAAAGATAGCATTCAGGAAGTATAAGGAAACACAGAAGGAGCAGGACAGACAGCTGTACCAGTTAAGGCAGAAGGAAGCAGGGAGGAAGTCAGAATAGCAAAGGCCCAAACTGAGGAAAAAGATAGCCAACTTGGTTAGAAGGGGATAAAACCTTTTATAGGTACATCAGCGGCGTAGAAAGACAAAGGAGGGATAGTGAGGCTGAATAGAATGAGCGTTGGGTGAGCAGGGCGACAGTGAAAAAGCAGGGATACTGAATGAATATTTCTGCTCAGTATTCACAAAGAGGAGGGGAAGTGCCTAATCCAATTAACAGAAGCACTCTTGAAAGGGGGTCGATCCCAGTCCTTTCACAGATGAAAGGGTTCTGCAAGAACTCCAAAACTGAAGGTGGACAAAGCAATGGGGCCTGATGGAATTCACCCCAGAATTCTAAAAGAATTAAGGGGGGAACTAGTGAAACCACTGGCTACTCTTTTTAATAAATCATGGGAGGATGGTGTGGTACCCGAGGACTGGAGGAAGGCGGATGTGATTCCTCTTCACAAAAGTGGGACCAAGACAGAGGCAGGAAACTACAGACCTGTCAGTTTGACCTCTGTGGTAGGGAAAGTGATGGAGTCACTTCTGAAGGAAAGAATTGTTGAGTACCTAGAGGCCAGTGGGGCACGCACCCAAGGCTGCATGGGTTCACAGCAGGAAGGTCATGTCAGACGAATCTAATAGATTTCTTTGACTGGGTGACCAAAGTAGTAGACCAGGGAGGGGCTGTGGACATGGCCTACCTAGACTTTAGTAAGGCATTTGACACAGTCCCACACAAAAGATTAATAGTCTAATTAACCAGCCTTGGAGTGGGTCCCACGGTGGTAGCCTGGGTAAAACATTGGCTGGACAACAGGACACAGAAGGTAATTGTAAATGGAGGCCACTCTGAAGAAAGAGGGGTTACTAGTAGGGTACCGCAGGGTTTAGTGCTTGGTCCAGTCCTTTTTAATGTCTTTATAAGTGACAGTGCAGAGGGACTGGAAAGAAAAGTATGTCTTTTTGCAGATGACACAAAGATCTGCAACAGGGTTGATACACAAGGAGGTGTCGAAAGGATGAGAAGGGACTTGGCAAGGTTGGAGGAATGGTCAGAAGTATGGCAGCTAGGATTCAATGCAAAGAGTGCAAATAATGCACCTGGGATACAAGAACCCAGGGAAGAATACACAATGGGTTGGGAGGTAGTAACAACAACAAAAAGGAAAGGGACCTGGGGTAATCATATCAGATGACCTTAAGGTTAGTAAGCAATGTGAGAAGGCAGTAGGGAGGGCTGGGGGTATACTGGGATGCATAGGGAGAGGCATCACCAGCAGAAAACAGGAAGTTGTTATCCGCTGTACAGACAGTTGGTGAGACCCCATCTGAAGTACTGCATCCAGTTCTGGAGACCCCATCTCTGCAAGGACATAGACAGGATAGAGGCAGTCCAGAGGAGGGCAACTAAAATGGTGCATGGTCTGCAAGAGAAGCTGTTCGAGGAGAGACTTAAGGAGCTTAATATGTATACCCTTGAGGAAAGAAGGGAGATGGGGGACATGATAGAAACTTTTAAGTACCTCAGTGGAATCAACAAAGTCCAAGAGGGTAGCATCTTTCAGAAAAAGAGACGTGTAAGAACAAGGGGACACAATTTAAAGATGGGAGGGGCGGTTCAGGGGCAATGTGAAGAAGTATTTTTTCACAGAGAGGGTAGTGGATGCATGGAACAGCCTTCCTGAGGAGGTTGTGGGGTCTCAAACTGTGGGAGAATTCAAGAATGCATGGGACAGACATAAGGCAATTCTTGTGGGGGGTAGGAAGAAATAGGCTGTTGGTTAACTAGCATCTGAGGCCTATCCTGTAGGTAGGGAAATGGACAGACTAGATGGGCCAAGCGGTCCTTATCTGCCGTCAAAGTTTATGTTTCATGTTTCTATGTTAGAAAAATGAGTCTTCCTAGTGGAAGGCTTCCGAGACACCGTCAAGCTATCCAGGACACTTTCAGAGAGATGCAGGCCTGCATACTCTAATTCTTCAAGAGCCAAGCCTTAAGGTGAAGGGACTGCAGATTGCAGTAGAGAATTCTCCCCTGAGATGATGTCAACAAGTTGTGCCTCCTGGGAAGAGGAATGGGGCTGGCCACTGACAGAGACCGAAGCATTGGATACCATGGTTGCCTGGTCCAATCTGGGGCTATGAGAATCATGGTCTCAGGCTGAGACCTGAACTTGACTAGTACCCTGAGAATCAGGGAAAAGGGAGGAAAAGCATACAGAAACCTGTTTTTCCAGTCCAGCAGCAGGGCCTCCAGAGGCACTGATCCCTGAACAGAAGAACTGCAGCAATACAGAGGCAACTGATGGTTGTCTGGGGCTGCAAAGAGGTCTATTTCTGGAACCCCCCCACCTCCTGAACACTGTCAGGAGGACTTGTCTGTTGAGAGTCCACTCGTGATGGCCCTGACTTAGTCTGCTGAGAGCATCTGCAAGGACATTGTCCTTTCCTGGTAGGTGAACTACTGACAGAGAAATCCCCAGGGAGTAGGCCAAAGACCAAATTTTCATTGACTCCGTGCAGAGGAGGAAGGACCTTGTTCCCCCCTGCTTGTTGATATAGTACATTGTGGTGGTGTTTTTGGTTCTGACCGGAACCACCGGTCCCTTGAGATGAATGGCAAATGCCTGAATAGCTAGGAACACTGCTCTGAGCTCCAGGAGGTTGATGTGTGACAGGGACTACTGAGGCAGCCAAGTTCCATGAGCTGTGTGTTCCCCCAGATGTGCCCCCCCCAATAGGGAGGCATCTATGGTCAATATCAGGGAGGGTACTTCTGGAAGGAAGAGAATGCCCACCCTGAGATTGTCCAGCTCCTGCTACCACTGGAGGGCTTGCAGGAGAGTGGATGACACTGGAATGAGTTTAGACAGTGTGTCCCTTCTCTGGGACCAGAAGGACCTGAGGTGGAACTGAATGTCCCTCATCCAAAACCTTGCCCCTGGGACCACAGCAGTAGTGGATGCCATGTGGCTCAGGAGTTGAAGAAAATGCCTTGCTGGGTGAGGAACTCTGAGTTGAAAGGACTCTGCTAACTGTATGAGTGCCTGAGCCCTTCCTAGGGAAAGGGAGGCCCTTGCCCTGACTGTGTCCAGCTCAGCCCCTATGAAGTCCAAGACTTGAACAGGGGTCAGCACTGACTTTTTTTGAGGTTTATTAGGAACCCCAGAGATTGAAGGGTCCCTTGAGTGAGTTCCAATGACTGTTCAACCTGCAGACAGGACTGGCCTACTAGGAGCCAGTCGTCCAGATATGAGTAAACCGAAACCCCTTGCCTTCTGAGAAATGCCACCCCCACTGCTAGGCATTTTGTAAACACCCTTGGAGCAGAGGCAGAGATCAATCTTAACATTGTTTCACTAGCCCAAACCCTAGTGCAAATTGACCAGGGCTAGTGCAGCTAACTCTCTACTTGTCCGCCTTGACTAGTGCAGGTTTTCATGGCTGTGAATGAAGTTAAAAAAGTATCTACTTTAGCAGGTTCTAGTCCACATGCTAATCTCTCTCAATGTTCCAGGTGGCCTGGAGTGATTAACAGCTCATTAAGAGCTGCAATTATCTGGCAGTTCAAGAGGTGGATCCCACAAAAGACTCAATGTGAGTCATTATCACTCCACTGTTAGGACTTTCAGCTAATGTCCAGGGTGTGATTAAGGGTAGAGTGCTGTTAAGTCACTAGCTTCCAGTTTTCTGAATGTGTCTTAACAATTTGTCCCATATTATTAAGACCTGTGCCCCTCATTTCTCTACATTCTGAGTGTCTATATCCAACATTTCAGTGACAAAATGAGAGGGGGTATATAGGGTTGGCTGTACAGGTGGTGGGTTTTATCCCAGCCTCACCATAACTTCCTTCTCCCCTCCAAATCTCTTAACTCTGTTCTTTCCCTGGACATCACTGCAGGCCAGACTCTGACATGACCATTCACAGATCCATAGCTGTCATTACTGGCAAGAGTAGGGGTCCCCAGCTCTTCTAAATGGACCATGCCAGCCATCACCATCCACACAGACCCACCCTTATCCCACTCAGCATATCCTTTCATCCTAAAAATGAAGATCTGAATCATGATGAATGGTACAAAAATAAACCTCAATAAAATACATGATTTGAAATCTTAAAATAGGTATTCCTGGAGTGCATACATCATCGGATGAGACGTTAAACCGAGGTCCCATCTGCCTGGATTGGTGGTAGTTCAGGTGGATGTTAAAGATCCCATGGCACTTATCGAAAAGAGTAGGGGAATTTGCCCGGTGTCCTGGCCAAATTTCCCTCATTCACAAAAAATACCACCAACAGCTTAATCTGGTTCAAGGTTAGTTGGCATTCATCTGTATCCCCCTCCCCCGGGTTGTGCCTGAAAATAGGCAGGATTTGTCTAGTGCACTTACCCGGTCAACAAAAAACAAATAAATAAAAATAAAAAATATATAGGAATAGAGTTAGTATAGCAGTATGCCTGTGTACTGTTTCCTCTAGGCTGATGAAAGGACGACGTTAAAGAAAAATCTGTTATTTTTTAGGCAGTGCATATTTAAATCAATGCTTTTAAAATAAAAATGTCATATTTTCTATTTCCCAAGCCCCCTTAGATTTGTGTAGCCCCCACCCCAAAGAAATATTAGATGTGCTCCTGGCTCACTTGAGACTGTACAAAAACTTCCAGAAGTGCAGGTCTCCAGTTGAGTGCAGGGTGGGGACTGTGTGTCTTTCTCTGCCTGACTCTGTTCATTGCCCTGTGGGTGGTGGTGGTGATAGTGTGGCAAGGTGCATGATGATGCCAGCTATTGTGTGTGCAGAGCTAGGACTGCTTGATTGAACATTTGCTGTTGTGATGTCCTCTGTTTGGGCGGTGGGGGGAGGGGGTGGCAGAAAGAGGAAGACAGGAGACCATGGTACAAAACAATGGGGGAGGGGGTCACTGTGTGTGTGATGGCATTGCAGTTTGTTTTTTTCTGCTGGGGAGCTGGAAGCAATGTGGAAGCAGGATAAATGTGAAATAATCAGAGCATTTATTGGCTTGCATTGTTTCCTGTATAAGTGATTAACATTTACCATTATAATTGAGGGCATAGTGCAACCAACTGCAGGCTAGTGGAATTTTGAATCAACCTGCCCTGCTGGCTAGTGCAAAAAAAGGTTAAGGTGGACCCCTGGGCAGAGGTCAACCCAAAAGGCATGGCCCTGAACTAGTAGTGGCCTGAAGGTAATCTGAAACTGAGGTACCTTCTGTGAGATTTTCTGATAGGTATGTGGAAGTAGGCATCCTTGAGGTCCATGGATGCCACCAGTCTCCTTTTCGCAGAATGGGTAAAACTGTAGCCAGAGTTGTCATTCTGAACTTTGGCTTTGCCAGATGCCTGTTTAGGTATCTGAGATCCAGAATGGGCCGCCACTCCCCATTTTTCTTTATTGGCTGCTCTCTCTCTTTAGCAGAAGCACTCTTGTATACCACCCTATAATCATTCATATTTTTCATGCATGCTTTTGTCTGTTCCCCAGACAGTGAGTTCTGGGTCAGGGGAAGGTCCAGAGCATTGTTCTGGGTATCCTGGGAGAGGCTGGTACATCTTAACCAGGAGGACCGCCTGAGGGAAATGGCAGAAGCCACAGCTCTGGAGACTGCATCATTCGAGTCCACAGCCATATGGAACTGTGCCTTAGATGCTTGAATTCCCTTGTTAACAATCTCCTGAAGGTCAGCTGCCAACTCAGGAGAAGCTTTCTGGGCTAACTGCTGCACAGATTCCCAGAGTGTCTTCTGGTATCCGGAGGCATAGGCCATGTGAGAGGCCTGCCTTATACCCAGGGGAGGAAGGCAACTAGGTTTTCTTGGCAAGTGAATCAATCCTCCTGGAGTCCTTATCAGAAGGATGGGAAGCTAGGGGAACACTTGACTTCTCACAGGCTGCAGTATGGACCACTCCCACATGGCTGCAATGGGAGGTAAGGAACTCAGTGCCATTGCCAGCCAGAGTGTACTTTCTGTCCATCTTTTTATCTAAGGGAGGAACAGAAAAGGGGGTCTGAAGCACCTTAAGGGTGTGCCTCTTAAGAGATTTGTGACTAGGGATGGAGACACCTTGAGAGGAGGCAGGGAGGTCCATAATTTCCCTGTAGTCTTCCTCTCCGTCCTCATCCTGTCTAGTCTCCTGGACAGGGAGCTGAAGGTCTCTGCCCCTGCCTCATGAAGGCAAAATGAGAGGTGTCTTCAGAGAGAGCCCTAGGAGGAGACTCGTCTGGGGATGCTCAGGGGAAACCTCTGGTTCAATAGGTTCCCCTTCCTCATCTTTATTGTCAATGTCATATTCAGAATCATAGAACTCCTCAGACTCCACAGGACGAGAAGGAGTTGAACCGACAGTAGTTAAAACCAGTAACTGCCCAACGGTCTTTGCGTCAGTTCACCAAAGCCAGTTTGTAAAGACTGGATGATCTGAATTGCCTTAGCAATTTCGTCTGCAGTAGGAATCGCAACCGTCAGTTTGCGCAGTTCTGAACCAGACTTCTTAGATTTCTTTGACAGAGCAGTGTCTGGGGTCGAATCCGACTGTCTCTTAGAAGACAACAGTTCACCCTGATCCAAGGGATCTGCAACCGGATCGGCCGGTTTGGCTGAACCAGACCCGACATCCAGGGCCAATTTCTTCATTCTTTCCTTCAATTTACTAAATCTTCTGTCTATGGTAGTTTGAGGAAAGTTTTTACAAATGTCACACTCTGCTTGAAGGTGATCAAAACCCAAGCAGTAGAGACAAATTAAGTGTGGGTCGGCCTTTGCAAATTGTTCACCACACTCGGTGCAACACTGAAACCCAGTGGGACCGTTTTTTCTATTGGGTTTCAGAGACTTAAACTGGAATTTAAATGCTTAACCAAATGGCTTAGTTAGGCTGGTTAAGCTGATGCCCAAATAAGACTATTTGTCTGAAAGGCTTAGTCAGGCCCGGATAAAAAAAGTTTGTTACCCCTGGTGGCTTAGTCAGGCTGGGTGATGGAGAAAAATGGAACCTGACAACCTGCGGTTTAGCACTGGTAGAAAACCAAATTCGGTTTTAGTCAGGAGCCGCACCAGAACCCAATATACAACTACTTTTAACTATAACAAAAAGGAAATATAAGTGTTGTTCAGTTTCCTTATGGTCACGGAACCGCTAGGAATCCGAACGACTTACCCAACTGGTAAAACTATGCTATACTGAGGACAGAGGTTTGAACACTGTGAAAAACGGACGATTTAACCAACGAAAGTTTACTCACACTGAAGAAGAAGAAGAGGAGCAATTTCCGAGGTGACTTCACTGGCAGGCGGAGTAAAGAATCTGATTAGTTACTAGAATGTACCCAGGATGGTGGTTTGAAAACCGAGCTCGAGCTCAACATTCTATGCATTTGCACAGAGGTTAACTCATTGTTCTCTGGGGCAGCTGAACCAGTCGGTCATACTGTATTAGTCAGAATACAGCAAGACTTCATGTTGTTTGTACCAATTCTTCTTTCGTTCTTCTTAAGAAATAATAAATTCCAGATAGCAGTATAGAAAATCGCTGGACTTGTAAAAGAAAATTAAATTTTTCATGATTTTTTTAAAATAAATGCAGCAGTATAATCTTGTCTTTCACTTTCTTTCTTGCCAGCAGAAAAGAAAGGGAATATATACAAACAAAAAGTATCATTTTACAAACCCAAGACCCAGCTAACAGTATTAGTGGTGTTCTCTTACATGATGTAGTAGCCCCTACCCCTTTTCCATTGTCTTTGTAGCCCATGTAACACTACCCCCTTGGCTATTGGGTCTCTTCCTTATCACCCTGAGATATCATCTCATCAAATAATAAATAACAGTATATATATTTATCAATCAATCAATCAAAATCTTTATTTATCCAGGCGGGCACCATTGAGCAAGGTTCATTTGCAAGGTGGTCTTGGTCATGAATACATCAAAATACAGTACAGAAGCAGGTATACAAAAAGCAATAACATACAAGGAAGAAAAAAGTATATACAGTGTATACAGTACAGTACAAGCTTGAAATAAATAATAAAAAAACAGCACTATTTTACAATTAAAGAAGTCATCAGATGTACAATCAACCATAGGCATACAGGGGTTATAAGCAGATATCTTTTGAGTGAGGCAGCCGGCAACTACAATTTATTTAATTTATGTACATAGTTACTATGTCATCACTCATTTATGTACAGAGTTATGTCCTCAGCCAGCTTATCCACACAGTTGTTATGTCATCAGCCGATTTATCTACACAGCATCAGCCGATCCATTTAGGAATGGGATCAGAGCAGTGCAAGAGGAGTTTGTAGAGTTGGGAAGGGGCCTTAGACAAGTAACGCATACAGTAACCTTCTTGAAGGTGCTGCCTGTCTATGGCAAGGGGTGATGCTAGGGTACACCTCACCAGGGAATTCAGTTCAATGAATGGTTGAAAAACTGGTGTGGAGCTCAGGGTTTTGACTTCACTGGGGACTGGGGAGCCACCTGGAGGGATGCAGACCTATACTGCTGCGATGGTCTGCATCTGTCTGGGGGGGGGGACCAGGATCCTAGGTGAGAGGTTTAAATGCTTCATTGGCAAGCATTTAAACTAGCCAAGGGGGGAGGCACTGAAAAGGAGCAGGGAAATCCCAGCCTCCCCCTACAAAACACGGTAATTAGTGAGGTAAACACCAAGGTAGAGAAGAAAAATTACTTACCATAGTAATGTTGTTTCTTCTAATGGAGTCTTGCTGTATTCTGACTAAATGCAGTTAGCCCCAGCATTTGAACTGCCTCGGAGAGTAAGGAGTTAACTCTATGCAGAAGCATAGAACGTTAAGCTCGAGCTCGGTTTTCAAACCTCTGTCTCTAGCACTCTGAAGTGTAGAGGGGAGTACGAGCTGATGGCTAGAAGGACCACTAGGGTGGTGAGGGCGGCTAAGGCAAGGAAGGAGCAGAACCTGGCCAAAGAAATTAGGAGAGAGAACAAGGGGTTCTTTAGATACATTGGGGAAAAACGAAGGATGAATGGGGCAGATTAGCAGGATTAAATCAGGGGAGAGATGGGCACAAGACCCGGGGGAGCAGGCTGAGGTACTAAATGAGTACTTCACCTCAGTTTTCACCAAGGAAAATGGGGTGCTGCATCATACATGGGAGGAGAAGAGATACTGAGGGAGGGGACCCCACCGATCGGGGGGTCTGGGGAGAGGGGAGGCATCATTGGCAGGAGGGGAGGGCTAAGCAGGGAGAAGAGGTACCGGAAGTGGAAATCACAGCAGAGAGTGAGGAAGCCCTCAGCTCCCTTAAGACGGAGAAAGCACTGGGGCCGGATAAATTACATCCCAGAGTGCTGGAAGGAACTTATGGATGTTCCTGGCGAAATCCCCTGGCGGAGCTTTCACCATCTCTCTGAGGACAGGGTGGGTGCCCCAGGACTGGAAGGTGGCGATATAGTGCCTATCCACAAGGGGATCAAGGAGGTGGCAGGAACTACAGGCCTGTCAGCCTGACCCCGGTGGTGGGCAAGGTGATGGAGGGCATTGTCAAGGAGAGCTAGGGGGACCTGGATAAGTCAGGGTGCCTGGACGATAGACAGCATGGATTCGTCCCGGGGAAATCATGTCAGACAAACCTGGTGGAGTTCTATGACTGGGTGACGAGTGCCTTGGACCTGGGTAGACCAGTGGACGTCCTCTTTCTAGACTTCAGCAAGGCATTTGACTCTGTTCCTCATGTGGGCCTGTTGAATAAGCTGGGAGAAATGGGGGTGGGGAACCAGATGATCAGATGGATAGGCAATTGGCTCCAGGACCGGACCCAGAGGGTCGTAGTTGGCGGGATAGTCTCATCCCCAAGGAGGGTCATTAGTGGGGTCTCACAGGGATCAGTCCTTGGGCCCCATCTGTTCAATGCCTACGTCTCTGACATAAGGACAGGAATCAGGAGTGAGATGAGTCTCTTTGCGGATGACTCGAAACTGGGGGCGGTGGTGGATAGGGAGGAGGGGAGGGTGGTCCTACAGGGGGACCTGGAGGCTCTGGAAAGATGGTCTAGAAAGTGGAAGCTGAGGTTCAATGCAGGGAAATACAAGGTACTCCACCTGGGGGCCAGAAACCTGGGCCAAGTGTACACCTGGGGAGGATGCTACAAGTCTCGATGGCTGAGAGGGACCTGGGGTGGTGGTGGATGTCAAGATGAACAACTCTGAGACTTGTAGGAGGGCAGCAGCCAAGGCCAACAGGATGCTGGGATGCATCGCTAGGGGATCACTCCAGAAGGAGGGAGTGATACTCCTCTGTATAACTGCTTGGTGAGGCCACACCTGAGTACTGCGGCAGTTTTGGAGGCCACACTTAAAGAGGGACATTAACCTCCTGGAGAGGGTCCAGAGGAGGGCAACCAAAATGATTTGGGGCTTGGGAGACAGGACCTATGAGGAGAGGCTCGAAGAGCTAAATATGTACACATTGGAAGAGAGAAGGGACCGGGGGGACATGATAGAGGTCTTCAGGTGCATGAAGAGGGTAAATAGGGGAGGAACAGTCAGGGTGCTTCGAAGGAAGGAGGAGGGGGCCACTAGAGGGCATGGGTGGAAGCTGGAGGGGGGAAGATTCAGGGGAGAAAGGAGGAGGTGCTACTTCACTGAGAGGGTGGTGGAGCCATGGAATGCGCTGCCAAGGGGCTGGTGGAGGCAGAGACAGTGGAGGGTTTAAGAGGGGGTGGGACAGGTACAGGGGAAGGGTTCTGGAAGCAAAATCCAATGCAGCAAGAATATCCAGAACTGGGAAGGGAGAAGCCAGAGAAGGCAAGGGGGGCAGCAAGGTCAGCACCCAGGGTGGGGGCTGACCAAACGAGCAGACACGAAAGACCGTTAGGCCTATTCTGCTGGCATTTTAGTATGTTAGTATGTTAGTAACCATCAGATTATTATGAGCATTAACTAATAAAAGTAATAGGTGGAAATTATTTCAACTCTTGCAAGCCAACTGGCTGCACAAATTGTTTTTAGGGTCAAAAGACTCAAGTCAAGAACCCCAAAAAGAAAGCTAAATATAAAACCAAAGTAGGTAGAGAGCTAAAACATAACTAAAACCCATAAGATAGGGCAAGCCAAGTACACCTCTGGGGTGCAGCACTGTGCCTGCCCACTCACATCCCAAAACTACTGGGTTCTAGGAGGGGAGGCAGGAAGGGTGGTTAGAATACAGCAAGACTCCATTAGAAGAAACAACATTACTATGGTAAGTAATTTTTTCTTCAAACAACATGAAGTCTTGCTGTATTCTGACTAAATGCAGACTACCAAGCAGTACCCCCTTGGAGGAGGGAGTCACAGAACCTATTTTGGGAACAAGCTCTGCAGCACACCTGTGCCAAACCTAGCATCACTTCTAGACTGAATGTCCTGAGAATAATGCTTGGTAAATGTGTGGATAGTTTTCCAGGTGGCTGCTTTACAGATTTCCACTAAAGGTATATCCCTAGCTGCTGTACCCCTGGTAGAATGAGCCCTCAGGCCTGAGGGAGGTTCCTTCCCAAGTTTTGAATAGCAGAATTGGATACAGGAGACAATCCACCTGGCAATAGTTCTCTAGGTGGCTGGTTTGCCCTTTCCTACCTCATTATAGGTGAGAAATAACTGAGAACATCCATTCCTATAGACCTTAGTATGCTCCACATAGTAACTAAGGGCCATTTTCACATCATAACTGTGTAATCTTTGTTCCCCAGAGGAAGACTGCTCAGTAAAAAAACATAGGCAATGTCATAGATTGGTTCAGATGAAAGTCTGAGACCACTTTGGGAAGAAACTTTCTGTTAGCTCGAAGGACCACCTTATCCCTGTAAAAAGAAATAAAATCAGGTTCCACTGATAAAGCCTGTAACACACTAATCCTCCTGGCAGAGGTAATGGCTACCAGGAATACAGTTTTCCATGTCAAGTATTTCAGCTCTGCTGAAGATAGAGGCTCAACAGGGGGCTGCTTAAGCTGAGCTATACAGATATTCAGATCCCAAGAAGGAGTAGGGGCTCAAAAGGGAGGATTAACATGCATCAGACCTTTGAAGAATTTCTGGAAAACAGGATGAGAGACTACAGAAAAGTCCTTCCCAGCTGAAAGGAAGGCAGACACTGCTGCCAAGTGCACCTTAAACGTAGTGGGCTGAAGGCCTAAACTATTAAGATGCACCAAATAGTCCAATACAGTAGCAATGTCAGCTAATTCTGGCTGAACAGGTATTTGGGAACACCAAAAACCAAATCTTTTCCATTGGAATTGCAAGTTTTTTCTGGTAGCAGGTTTTCTGCTAACCTTCAGAATATCAAAAACTGATTGAGAAAGGTTTAAATGTGCATATTCTAACTCTTCAAGAGCCAGGCCTTGAGCCTGAGAGCCTGAAGACTGGGATAGAGGAACTTCACCTGAGAGGATGTTAGCAGATTGAACGTTTTGGAAGATACAGAGGTCTGGTCACTGACAATGACAGTAGTAGAGGATACTACAGCTGTCTGGCCCAGTCTGGTGCCACTAGGATCACTCTGCAAGGCGGCGATCTGGCCTTGATCAGAACCCTGAAGATCAAAGGGAAAGGAGGAAATGCATACAGGAACCTGCTTGTCCAATCCAATAGTAGAGCCTCCTTTTGTACAGAGCCCAGTAGAGGAGGCCTGCAACAAAAAAGAGGAAGTTGATGATTGTCTGGGGCTGCAAAGAGATCTATCTCTGGAGTCCCCCACCTGTTGAAGATAACCTGAAGGACCAGGGGATTCAGAGACCATTCATGATGACCCTGAGAAATTCAGCTGAGAGCATCTGCTAAGATGTTGTCCTTCCCTGGCAGGTGTACAGCCACCAGGGAAGCGTGAAGGGAATAAGCCAGAGACCATACCTTCATGGCCTCCATGCACAAGTCCGAGGACCGAGTGCCTCCCTGCTTGTTGATGTACCACATGGTTGTGGTATTGTCTGTCCTGATTTGTACTACTTTCCCCTGAACCACAGTTGAGAATGTCTGCAGAGCTAGAAAGACAGCTTTCAACTCCAGAAGGTTTATGTGAAGAAGGGACTCCTGGTGAGACCAGGTTCCCTGAGCTGTAAGCTGGTCCAGATGGGCCCCCCCAGCCTAGGAGGGAGGCGTCCATGGTGAGAATCACTGAAGGAGCCTGACTGATGAATGGGACACCATGCCGAAGGTTGTCCTCCTCCAGCCACCACTGGAGTGCCTGAACTAGAGTCTGGGACACTGGAACCAATTTGGAGAGAAGGTCCTTTTTCTGAGACCAGTAAGATCTGAGATGAAAATGAATATCTCTCATCTGAAGCCTTGCTCCCTGGACCACAGCTGTGGAGGCTGCCATGTGGCCCAATAACTGAAGAAAATGCCTGGCTGGACGAGAAACTAGAGGTTGAAAAGAGGAAGTCAGAGTGACTAGAGACTGAACTCTTGAAAGAGGAAGGAATACTCTTGCCTGGATAGTGTCTATGTCCGCCCCTATGAAAGTGGGCAGTTGAGTTGGTTCCAGAACTGACTCCTCTAGGTTTAGAATGAAGCCCAAGGACTCCAGGAGCCTTTGGGTGACCTCTAAGGCTGACTTGACTTGGCCTGGGGACTGACCTACTAGGAGCCAGTTGTCCAGGTATGGAAATAGAAGGATACCCTGTCTCCTGAGGAATGCCACCACTACTGCCAGGCACTTGGTGAACACCCTTGGAGCCAATGTTAGGCCGAAAGGCATGGCTCTGAACTGATAATGGCCTGAGGGCAATTCGAACCTGAGGTACTTTCTGTGGGACTGTCTGATAGGTATGTGGAAATAGGCATCCTTGAGATCCAGGGAGGCTAGCCAGTCTCCTGGTCTCAGAGAGGGAAGAATTACTCCCAGAGTCACCATCTTGAACTTTGGTTTTGTTAAGTGTTTGTTGAGGTACCCTAAATCTAGGATGGGTCACCACTCCCCTGTTTTTTTGGGGTAAGGAAGTATCTGGAATAAAGTCCTTATCCCCTGTGACAAAGAGGTACCTTCTCTACTGCTCGCAGGGGCAGAAGAGAGGAGACTTCTGCCTCTAAGGTCTTTGTCTCCAAGGGGGAGAGGGGGGTGAAAGATCTTACTCTCATCTCTGGGAGCCTTTTTGAAGCTGAGAACAAGTCCCTGGATCACTACTTCCAGGTCCCATTTGTCTGAGGTAATGGAATTCCAGGCCTGAGAACAGTGAGCCAGCCTGCCTCCTACAGGAATTGGGGAGGCGACCCTGACTGACACCTCAGGGTGTCTGTTTGGCAGGGGGCTTGGACTGAGTGGATGCTGGGGTCCTGGTCATCCCTCGTCTGCCTCTTCCCCTGAAGAACCCCCTCTGCTGGAAAGAAGAGGAAGCCTGGGCTTGGTAAAAAGGCCTGTTAAAAGGTCTGCCCCTGCCAGCCCTAAACTGCTGCTTCTGAGGAGTGGTCTGCTTCTCTTTTGCTGCAGCATTCCTATAAGCGTTCCTGTACTCATCCATCTTCTTCATGTAAGCCTATGTTTGTTCGCCAAACAGAGAGTTACCAGTAACAGGAAAATCCATGGCCTTAGTCTGGATATCCTGTGATAGATTGGTACATCTGAGCCAAGCTAATCTCCTCATGGAGACAGATGTAGCCATGACCCTGGAATGCACATCATTCAAGTCGACAGCAGCGTGAAACTGGACCTTGGATGCCTCAATACCATCTGCAGCCACCTTCTCCAGCTCCTTGGCTAGCTGGGGAGGGGCATTCTTAGCCAGTTCCTGAACCGTATCCCACCTCGATTTCTGGTACCTGGCTGTATATGCCATATAATTGGCTTGTCTAAGTCCCAAACAGGATGCCAAGTATTGTTTCTTGGCCATGGCATCCACTTTCCTAGAATCCTTATCTGGGGGGGGTGAGATGCCAGGGGAATATTAGCCTTATCACAGGCTGCAGTCTGCACTACCCCAACATGGCTGCAATGAGTCGTAAGAAGTTCTGTTCCAGGACCTGACTAGGTATACCTCCTGTCCATCTTTTTATCCACAGGAGGTATAGAAGTTGGAAACTGCAAAATGTTTTTTGTCTGTTTCCCCAGGGATTTAGGCAGAGGGATAGACACTCTCTTCGACTCTGGGACATCCATCATTTCCATAAAGTCAGGTTCTTCCTGATCCTGTTCAGCTTCTTCCACTGGGAGCTGAAGAGCATCAGCCACTTTCTTGTAAAACAAGAAACGTGAGGGGGACTCAGAAAGTCTGGGAGGAGACACACTGGAAGGCCTGTCTGGGGAGCTGTCAGGCTCTACAGGCTCATCTAGGCCTTCATCTTCCTCTTCATCATACTCTTCTTCTCCATCCCAATCATCCTCAAAGAAAGCCTCTGGATCACTGTCAGAAGCGACTGTGCCCGACCAAACCGAACCTCTATGAACCGTTGTCGGTTTGGTCAGAACCAGGCAAAGCGACTGAACAACAGAAATTGCTTTAGCAATCTCCTCAGCAGACAGACCATGGGAAGTAGGATCCAAACTGGCTGTTTTTTGTTTCCTTTTGCTAGGAACTGATTCCACAGAATCGGCTCTCCTTCTGCCCGAGGAGGTATCGCCCAGGTCAGTGGGCACCTCCTCAGGTTCGGCAACCACCAAACCGGGCTGGCCATCCCGGTCAGCGGACTTCTTGGCCTCCCTCTCCCTTAACCTACACAAACATTTTTCCAGAGTGGCTTTGGGAAAGTTTTTTATAGATTTGGCAGTCTTCTTTGAGGTGGTCAAACCCCAGACAGTAAACACAGACGAGGTGAGGGTCAGCCTTGGCAAAGGCCTCCTTACACTCGGTACAGTGCTGAAACCCAGTGGGACCGGTTATTTTTTGGGGTTTCTCAGACATGCCGGAATACTGAAAAGTTACCCTTACCAGCTATTACGGCAGGCAACTAGAAACTGATCGGTTCCAACCGTGTCACAGGTCGGTTAAAAAAACCCAGAAATCAGAATTTTTTTAGGAACCGATGTGTACCGTAATCCACAGTAATATTTAGAAACAAAACAGAAATAGAATGGGCTTCGGTTCCAAACCAGACCGACTGGAGAAGAACCGAAGGTAAAAAACAATTTCCACAATAATACAATAACTACCTACTACTACTACCACTTACTGTTACCGAGACAGAGGTAAAAAAGACCAAAATAAAGAAATGGTTAGGTAAAACAGACTGATTTCAACTGATACTGAACCAAAGTGCAGGAGGAATCTCTGGAGCGACTTCACAGTTAGGCAGAGTAAAAAAATCTGATGGTTACACTTCAGAGTGCTAAAGACAGAGGTTTGAAAACCGAGCTCGAGCTCAATGTTCTATGCTTCTGCATAGAGTTAACTCCTTACTCTCTGGGGCAGTTCAAGTGCTGGGGCTAACTGCATTTAGTCAGACTATAGCAAGACTTCATGTTGTTTAAAGTCATTAGGGAGCAGGACAGAGGTAAATGTTAAAAAAGGCAACGGCAGTAAGGACAGGGATGGGGCTAAAAGGGGTAAGACCATCAAAAAGTGAAGTGATGAGTACCAATGCCCGTAGTCTGTGTAACAAGCTCCCTGAACTAGTGGCCTTGATAGAAGGGGGTTGCCTGGATATTGCGTCAGTCACAGAAACATGGTACACAGAGAACCATGACTGGGATGTCAACATACCAGGATACACAATCTACAGGAGGGACAGGGAGGGTAAAAGAGGAGTAGCTCTCTATGTAAAGGAAGGGATCAAAGCAACAGAACTGAAGAGTAAACAGGGAGCAGATGAGGATCTCTGGGTCACCCTGGAGACAAGAAATGGCACCACAATCCGCATGGGGGTTGTATACAGACCCCCATTTCAAGGGAAGGGAATGGACAAGGAAATGATGGAAGGCATCCTTAGAATGGCAGAAAAAGGGGAGATATTGTTGATGGGGGACCCGAATATGCCAGATGTTAACTGAAGCACCTTTGCTGCAGGTACATCCAAGAGCAGGGTCATTCTTGATGCCCTACAAGGGGCATGCCTCAGACAGCTAGTACTGGAACCCACTCGGGAGGGAGCAATCCTAGACCTGGTACTCTCAAATGGGGACAGAGAAAGAATCACAGATTCAGAAGTGGGTAGCCATTGGGAACAAGCGACCACCAAACAGTGTGGTTCACGATAAACACAGCCATACAATCAAGCCATACAAAAAAAAGAGTATTGGACTTTAGGAGGGCTAACTTTGGGAAAATGAGAGAGTGCCTCAGAAAAGCACTAGCAAACAGGCAAAAAAGAAGGGGTGGAGGAACAACAGGGAGTTATCAAAACAGCCATCACAGAGGCAACAAGCCTTTGTGTAAAGCAAATCAACAAAACACAACGAAGGAAAAAAATGCTATGGTACTCAAAAGAGGTGGCAGGGAAGGTTAAGGAGAAATGGATAGCATTCAGGAAATATAAGGAAACACAGAAGGAGCTGGACAGAGAACTTTATCAGTTAAAGCAGAAAGAGGCAGGGAAGGCAGTCAGATTAGCAAAGGCCCAAACCAAGGAAAGGATAGCCAACTCTGTTAAGAAGGGGTATACGACCTTTTATAGGTATGTTAAGGAGCCAAGAAAGACCAAAGGAGGGATACTGAGGCTTAATAAAGGGGAGGGAATGTGGGCAGAGGGCAACAAGTGAAAAAGCAGGGATACTGAATGAATATTTTTGCTCAGTATTCACAAAGGAAGGGAAGGGGGAGGTACCTAAACCAAACAAGAGAAACACTCTGAGGATGGGGGGTTGATACCAATCCATTTACAGAAGCAAGGGTTCTGAAAGAACTAATAAAATTGGAGGTGGACAAAGCAATGAGGCCTGATGGGATTCACCCAAGAATTCTAAAAGAACTACGGGCAGAACTAGTGACACCGCTGACTACTCTCTTTAACAAATCATGGGAGGATGGGGTGGTACCTGAGGACTGGAGGAGGGTGGATGTGATTCCTCTTCACAAAAGTGGGAGCAGGACAGAGGCAGGAAACTACAGACCAGTTAGTTTGACCTCAGTGGTAGGGAAAATGATGGAATCACTTCTGAAGGAAAGAACTGCTAAGTACCTAGAGGCCAGAGGGGCACAGGACCCAAGGCAGCATGGATCCACGATGGGAAGATTGTGTCAGACGAAATACAATAGATTTCTTTGACTGGGTGACCAAAGTAGTAGACCAGGGAGGGACTGTGGACATGGCCTACCTAGATTTTAGCAAGGCATTTCATACAGTCCCACACAAAAGATTAATACACAAGTTAGCCAGCCTTGGAGTGGGTCCCAAGGTAGTAGCCTGGACAAAAAATTGGCTAGACAACAGGATGCAAAGGGTAGAAGTAAACGGAGTCTACAATAAAGAAGAAAAAATTACTCACCTTAGTAATTATGTTTCTTCTAATGGAGTCTTGCTGTATTCTGACTATTGCAGTTAGCCCCAGCCTTTAAACTGCCCCAGAGAACAAAGGGTTAACTTTCTATGCAGAGCATGGAATGCTGAGCTCGAGCTCGGTTGAGGTCTCTGTCTGGAGCCCTTTGAAATCCAACCGTCAGATTCTTACAAGCAAAAACTCACTAACTATCCTATGTGGAAACTGTAAAATTTTTGCTAGCCAACTGGCAACAAAAAGTTTTGGATTACCAAAGGAAGACTCAAGTCAGGAAACCCAAAACCAAAAACCAATCCAAATAAGAATAATAATAAAACAAACACCCAAACAAAAAGAAGAGGATGTAAAAGGAGCACCCCTGAGGTGCAACATTGCACCTGCCCACCCACTTCCCAAAAACATATTCTGAGAGGGGAGGCAGGGAAGGAGGTCAGAATACAGCAAGACTCCATTAGAAAAAACATAATTACTATGGTGAGTAATTTTTTCTTCAAACAACATGAAGTCTTGCTGTATTCTGACTATTGCAGACTACCAAGCAGTACCTCCATGGAGGAGGGACAGGACCTACTTTGGGAATAAGCTCTGAAGTACTGCTGTGCCAAACCGAGCATCACTCCTAGCCTGGATATCCAGAGAGTAATGCTTGGTGAATGTATGGACTGTTTTCCAGGTGGCTGCTTGACAAATTTCTAAGATAGGAATATCCCTGGCAGCAGCCAGGGAAGCAGCTGTACCTCTAGTAGAGTGAGCCCTCATGCCTGAGGGTGGAGTTCTACCCAGTTTTTCATAGCAGAACTGTATACAAGAGACAATCCACCTGGCAATAGATCTTTCAGTGGCAGGTTTGCCCTTACCGACCTCTCCATATGTGAGGAACAACTGGAGGGAATCAAACCTGTGACCCTTGGTACGCTCTATATAGTAGCTAAGAAAAAATTAAACATCTTAGTAATGTTGTTTCTTCTAATGGAGTCTTGCTGTATTCTGTTGCAGTTAGGTCCTGCCTTTCAACTGCCCCGGAGAACAAAGAGTTAACTTTCCATGGCCAGCATGGAACGTTCAGCGCGAGCTCAGTTGAAGCCTCTGTCTGCTGTTTTTTAAACTCCAACTGTCAGATCTTTACGAGCAATACTCACTAGAAGTTCTGTGTGGAAACTGTAAAACTCACACTAGCCAACTGGCAACTAAATTTATTAAAAAAGGGTTTTTTGGTTTCAAGCAAAGACTCATGTCAGGAAATCCAAAAAACAAAACACAACACACACCCAAAATAAAGGAGGGTGAAAAAGGGGCACCTCTAGGTTGCCAACACTGCTCCTGCCCACCGACATCCCAAAAATCAGATTCTGAGAGGGGAGGCGGGGGGGGGGAGGTCAGAATACAGCAAGACTCCATTAGAAGAAACAACATTACTAGGGTGAGTAATTTTTTCTTCAAACAACATGAAGTCTTGCTGTATTCTGACTATTGCAGACTACCAAGCAGTACCTCCATGGAGGAGGGACAGAACCTACTTTGGGAATAGGCCTGAAGTACTGCTGTGCCAAACCGAGCATCACTCCTAGCCTGGATATCCAGAGAGTAATGCTTGGTGAATGTATGGACTGTTTTCCAGGTGGCTGCTTGACAAATTTCTAAGATAGGAATATCCCTGGCAGCAGCCAGGGAAGCAGCTGTACCTCTAGTAGAGTGAGCCCTCAGGCCTGAGGGTGGGGTTCTACCCAGTTTTTCATAGCAGAATTGTATACAAGAGACAATCCAATGTCAATGTCAATGTCAATTATATTTAAAAAGACGCCCAATCCCAAGGCTCTGGGCGCCACACAAAACTGCACAGTATGTCATACCGTATACATTTCATTAAAATAACATACATATAAATTCAATTTCCAAAAGCCTGCATAAATAAAAAGGTCTTCAGACGGTTCTTAAAAGCCTCTATAGTGGGGGCCTCTCTCACTTCCAACGGCAATGAGTTCCAGAGAGCTGGAGCAGCAACTCCAAATGATCGATCCCCAGCTGATTTCAATCCACCTGGCAACAGATCTTTTAGTGGCAGGTTTGCCCTTACTGACCTCTCCATATGTGAGGAATAACTTGAGGGACTCAAACCTGTGACCCTTGGTACGCTCTATGTAGTAGCTGAGGGCCCTTTTAACATCCAAGCTGTGCAGCCTCCTCTCTCCAGAGGAGGAATGGTCAGTGAAGAAAACAGGAAGAGACGTAGACTGATTAAGGTGGAAATCTGAAACCACCTTAGGCAAAAACTTCCTGTTAGTTCTTAGGACCACTTTATCTCTATGGAAAGAGATGAAATCAGGCTCCACTGACAGGTCTTGCAATTCACTGATCGCCTGGCAGAGGTAATGGCTACCAAAAACACAGTTTTCCAAGTCAAGGACTTAAGCTCTGCAGAGGACAAAGGCTCAAAGGGTGGTTGCATAAGCTGAGCAATGCAAACATTAAGGTCCCAAGCAGGAGCAGGGTCCCTAAAGGGGGGGGATAGGTGTGCAGCAATCCCTTGAAGAACTTACAAAACACAGGATGGGCTGACAGAGGAGAGGGCTTGCCTACTGACAAGAAGGCAGAAACAGCTGCCAGATGCACTTTAAGTGTAGCTGGCCTAAGTCCCAAGCCATTAAGATGAACCGTATAGTCCAGGACAGTAGGCAACCCAGCAGATTCTGGAGAAATATGCTTATTAGAGCACCAAATAGTGAACCTTTTCCATTTGGAGTTGTAAGTCTTTCTGGTAGAAGGCTTTTGAGAAGCCTTAAGGATATCCAGAACCCCTTGAGAAAGGTGTAGATCAGCAAACTCTAACTCTTCAAGAGCCATGCCTTGAGATTGAGAGATTTGAGGTTCGGATACCAAATCCTCCCCTGAGAGGATGTCAACAGGTTGTAATTCCTGGGAAGAGACAGAGGAAGGTGGACTGTTAAGGACAGCAACAGTGGGTACCAGGGCTGTCTGGCCCAGTCTGGAGCAATCAGAATCACTTTGCATGGTTGAGACCTGATCTTGACTAACACTTTGAACAGGAGAGGGAAGGGGGGAGAGCATACAGGAACTTCCCTTCCCAATTCAGAATCAGAGCATCCAGGGGGACTGAGCCCAAGACTGGGGATCTGCAACAAAAGAGAGGAAGTTGGTGATTGTCTGGGGTTGCAAAAAGATCTATCTGTGGAGTGCCCCATCTCGAGAAAATCACTTCCAAAACTAGGGGATCTAGGGTCCATTCATGATGGCCCTGGGATATCCTGCTAAGAGCATCTGCTAGGGCATTGTCCTTCCCTGGGAGGTGAACTGCTATCAGAGAGGTTTGCAGGGGAATAGGCCAGAGACCACAACTTCATTGCTTCTGTGCACAAGGCCGTAGACCGAGTGCCTCCTTGCTTGTTGATGTACTACATTGTGGTGGTATTGTCTGTTCTGATTTGTACCACCTTGTTCTGCACAGATTTAGAAAAGGCTTGCAGTGCCAGAAACACTGCTCTGAGTTCAAAGCGATTGATGTGAAGCAGAGATTCTTGAGGTGACCACAGCCCTTGGGTGGTAAGATCCCCCAAGTGGACTCCCCAGCCCAGCAGGGAGGCATCTGTGGTGAGTATAACTGAATGAGACTGAGTGACAAAAGGAACTCCCTGTCTCAAATTGTCCTGATCCTGCCACCATTGCAAAGCCTGGATCAGGGTTCGAGTCACTGGGACTAGTTTGGTAAGGGAATCCTTTCTTTGGCACCAGAAGGCTCTTAAGTGGAACTGAATGTCCTACATCTGGAATCTTGCCCCTGGACCACTGCTGTAAAGGCTGCCATGTGGCCCAGGAGCCGCAGGAAATGCCTTGCTGGTCAAGACACCTGAAGGGTGAATGAAGAGGCCAGTTCTATAAGGGTCCTTGCCCTGTCCAGGGGAAGAAAGGCTTTTGCCCTTATTGTATCCAGCTCTGCCCCTATGAAGGTGAGGAGCTGTACTGGCTCAAGAACTGACTTTGCAAGGTTGAGAAGGAATCCTAAGGAAGTGAGCACTTGCTGAGTTATTTGCAGATGTGACTTGACTTGGTCTGGAGACTGACCCACTATGAGCCAGTCGTCCAAGTATGGAAAGATGGAGATCTTTTTTCTCCTTAGGAAAGCAACCACTACTGCCAGGCACTTTGTGAACACCCTTGGGGCTGATGTTAGGCCAAAGGGCATTGCTCTGAATTGATAGTGGCCTGAGGGCAACTCGACCTGAGGTACTTTCTGTGGGAGCACCTGATGGGAATGTGAAAATAGGCATCTTTGAGGTCCAGGGAGGCTAGCCAGTCAACTGGCCTTAGAGAGGGCAGAATTATTCCCAGAGTCACCATTTTGAATTTTGGTTTTAAAAGGTGCTTGTTCAGATATCGTAGATCCAGGATGGGCCGCCATTTTCCTGTTTTTTGGGGGGTTAGGAAGTACCTGGAGTACAATCCTTTGTCCCTGTGTAGGGTAGAAACCATTTATATGGCTCTGAGAGCCAAGAGGGAAGAAACCTCTGCCTCTAGGGCAAGGGTCTCTGATGTATTTGCAGGTGGAAAGGATCTGGTTCTCATCTTGGGAAATTTTTTGAAGCTGAGAACCAGTCCCTAGCTTACTACTTCCAGGACCCACTTGTCTGATGTCAAAGACTTCCAGTCCTGGACAAAGTAAGTCAGCCTGCCCCCTACAGATATTGGAGAATTGGCCCGGGCAGACCATCAGGGTGTCTGCTTGGCAGGGGCTTTAGGCTGAGGGGTGGAAGCAGGCCTGCTCATTCCCCATCTGCCTCTCCCTCTGAAGAACCCCCTCTGAGCATAAACAGAAGAGGAGGCCTGGGCTTGGTAAAAAGGCCTTTGAAAGGGCCTGCCCCTGCCCCTGGAATGCTGTCTCTGAGGAGTGGCTTGCCTTTCTTTGGCCTGAGCACTCCTGTAGGTGGTCCTGTACTCGTCCATCTTTTTCATGTAGTTCTCTGCACCCCAAACAGAGAATTACCAATGACAGGGAAATCCATGGCCTTAGCCTGGGTATCCTGTGATAGGCTAGTACATCTGAGCCAAGCCATCCTCCGAAAGGCCACAGATGTAGCCATGACTCTAGATGAAACATCATTGGAGTCCACAGCAGCCTGAAATTGCACCTTGGATGCCTCAATCCCATCCGCAGCCACCTGCTCCAGCTCCTTGGCAAGCTGGTCAGGGGCCTGTTTAGCCAGAGCCAGCACAGTGTCCCACCTGGACTTCTGGTATCTAGCTGTGTAGGCGATATAGTTAGCCTGCCTGAGTCCCAAAGATGCTGCCATGTACTGCTTCTTTGCCATGGCATCAATCATCCTGGAGTCCTTATCTGGGGGGTGTGATGCCAAGGGAATACTTGCCTTATCACAGGCAGCAGCCTGCACTACCCCAACATGGCTACATTGCTGGGAAAGGAACTCCGTGTCCGAGCCTGAAAGGGTATACCTCTTATCCATTCTTCTGTCCACAGGAGGTATGGAATTAGGAGTCTTTAGAATTTTAAATGTCTGTTTCCCAAAAGATTTATGGAGGGAATAGACAATCTCCTGGACTCTGGGATGTCCATCATCTCAACAAAATCAGACTCCTCCTGATCCTCTACTGCTTCTTCCACTGGAAGCTGGAGGGTTTCAGCCACTTTCTTGTAAAGCATAAAGTGGGAAGAGGACTCAGAAAGCCTAGGAGGAGAAACACCTGAAGGTCTGTCTGGGGAGATGTCCGGGTCAATAGGCACATCCAGACTTTCATAATCACCATCATCATCATTATCCTCATACTCTCCCTCCTCCTCCTCCTCCAGTTCATAAAATTCTTCTAAAGTATAATCCGGAACTGGGGGAACCGACTGAACCAAGCCCCTGCCAGATGGTGCCGGTTCGGCCGGAACCGAAGTTAGCAATTGAACTATCCTTATAGCTTTGGCTATTTCATCAGCAGTCAGAGAAAGAATTTGCGGATCCGAACCGGATGATTTTTCTCTTCTCTTTTAACCGGAACCAACTCCTCAGAATCGGCTCTCCTTTTGCCCAAAGAAGTTTCGCCCTGGTCAGAGGGCACTCCTTCTGGTTCAGTCGGAACCAAACCGGGCTGGCCATCCGGGTCAGCGGACTTCTCGGCCTCCCTTTTCCTCAGTCTACCTACTCTCTTATCCAGAGTAGCTTTGGGAAAACTTTTACAAATTTGGAAGTCTGAATCGAGGTGGTCAAACCCCAGACAATAAACACAGGTGGTGTGGGGATCAGCCTTAGCAAAGGCTTCCCCACACACAGACTACAGTGTTGAAACCCAGTGGGCCCATTTTTTTTCTTGGGTTTCTCAGACATGGCCAATCCTATCCAAAACTTATCCTTTTTTTGGCAATCCGCCAAGCAAGACACCCCTATCGGTTCCTGACAGTGTTACGGGTCTTGGAAAAAAACGTAATTAAATCCGTTCTTTTTTAGAACTGATACGGACCGGTTACCACACTTTAATAAATTCAAAACTTTTTTAAGACCAATCTGATTGGTTCAAACCAAACTGATCCAATATTTACAAGTTCCACACAGAAACTAAATGTAAAACCTATCTAGTACTCACGGTACCACAGACAGAGACTTAAACCGACAGGTTCAGTAGCAGAAATTTGGTAGAAACCAAGCGAAAAAACAACACTTTAACCGACTTTTTTGAACCGAGCAAAGGAGAAATCTCCGGAGCGACTGTTCAGTGAGGCGGAGTAAATAATCTGACGGTTGGAGTTTAAACAACAGCAGACAGAGGCTTCAACCGAGCTCTCGCTGAATGTTCCATGGTGGCCATGGAAAGTTAACTCTTTGTTCTCCGGGGCAGTTGAAAGGCAGGACCTAACTGCAATAGTCAGAATACAGCAAGACTTCATGTTGTTTGAAGGGCCCTTTTAACATCTAAACTGTGTAGCCTCCTCTCTCCTGAAGAAGAATGATCGGTGAAGAAAACAGGGAGAGACATAGACTGATTCAAGTGGAAATCTGAAACCACTTTGGGCAAGAACCTTCTTTTGGTTTTAAGGACCACTTTATCCCTATGAAAGGAGATAAAATCAGGTTCCACTGACAGGGCTTGCAATTCACTGATACCTCTGGCAGAGGTAATGGCTACTAAAAACACAGTTTTCCAAGTCAAGTACTTAAGCTCTGCTGAGGACATAGGTTCAAAAGGAGGTTGCATAAATTGAGCAGTGCAAACATTTAAATCCCAGGGAGGGGCAGGGTCTCTAAAGGGATGATTGGTATGAAGCAATCCTTTAAAAAATTTACAGAACACAGGATGAGATGATAGTGAGGAAGACTTCCCCACTGACAGAAAAGCAGAAACAGCTGACAAGTGCACCTTGAGAGTAGCTGGTCTGAGGCCTAAACCATTCAGATGGACCATACAATCCAGAACTGTAGGCAATTCAGCAATGTCTGGGGAAACATGTTTCTTGGAACACCAAATGCTGAATCTCTTTCATTTGGAGTAAAAGGTTTTTCTAGTGGCGGGCTTTTGAGAGGCTTTGAGAATATCCAGAACTCCCTGAGACAGATGCAAATCTGCATATTCTAACTCTTCAAGAGCCATGCCTTGAGATTGAGAGACTGAAGATTGGGGTACCAAATCCTCCCCTAAGAGGAGGTTAACGGGTTGTAATTCCTGGGAAGATACAGGGGAAGATGGACTGCTAAGGACAGCAACAGGGGGTACCAAGGCTACCTGGCCCAGTCTGGAGTAACCAGAATCACTTTGCAAGGTTGTGACCTTATCTTGATTAAAACTTTGAACAGTAGAGGAAAGGGAGGGAATGCATACATAAATTTCCCTTCCCAGTTCAGAATCAGAGCATCCAGGCCCAGATATTCAAACTGCACCCAAAAAGTGCGCAGTAGCAGGAGCAAGCGCAAGTCCATTGCACCCATACACAAGAGGCGCGATATTCAAAAACTGAGCCGGCCAAGATGCGCCTACAGCCGACGACTGAATATCGCACCACCTGCGCCATAGCGCAACTAGGGAAGGAAACTGAGCAGATCTGATGCACCATAGCGCAACAAGGGATGTTCAGCTGAGCAGTCCAGAGGCACCATAGTGCAACCAGGGATGCCCCCCAGCAGCAGGACAGCAATGCAACTGCACAACCAGGGATGTATGGGCCCACCACCCATGCCACAGATGGGCATAGGAACACACAGCAGAACAGACATTGTCCCCCTACACCGCATGCACTGCACAACTGGGGAAGGGCTGGAATAACCACTGGCCCATGGAGACAAGCAACCAACCCACAGCTGGGCCATGGTGCCCCATCACACCCCCTGACAAGCGGTGACCGGCACACAAGGAGGGCCGACCAACCCGTGCCACACCATCCCCCCAATGCAGAGCACACCCTGCACTGTGAAACCCAGACACCCTGCCCAGGAGCAGCGTCCACCACTGCAGGAAACCCCGTGCATGCCACCACCCCCACTGTGACAATGCAACCCTGTGCACCACAGAACCATGCAAGGCAGCCCCACCACGAGCACCCATCAGCGGGTGGCAGCACACAGCGATGCAACAATGGCATACACAGTGCCACCATGCACAGCCCCCCCGAAGTACAGCTGAGAGACCGACCATGCGTCGGCACACGAGGTACCCCACATGTGACAGGGCATGCCCTGGACACCACCACCAATGGTACAGCACCCTGCACACCCTCCCAAGGACACACCCCTACCCAGCACTGGCCACAACAGCCAGCGCAGACACCCACAGTGGTGCGTGGAAGCATTCACCACAATGGATGCAACACAGTGTATGGACAAACACCCACCCATACCCAAGGGCACAACAACACAGGGACGCAGTAGCAGGGCAACCAAGCCCCCAGCGTGGGCCCAAGGAAACCGTGTACACACAGCCTGCAGTCCTCCATGGCACAGGAGTGCCAGCCACCCTGTGCAGGCACTGTGGACCTGTAAGCCACCATCATTTGTCTGGAGCACAAGTCACAGACAGTGGTGCACATCCCCTGCAACACACACAAGCCTCAGCATGGAGGTGGGACAACAACCGCAGAGGCCACAGTGTCACCCAAGGCAGACATGCACCACACCAGTGACAGGAGGCAACCCAGCATTGTGACGGGTACAGTGGCTGCCTTGCATGGACAGCCACCACTGACATGCCAGCAGACCATGCAGGTCACAGACATGCAAGGGTGTCAGCTGCACAGGCCATGGATGGGCTGACAGAGGCGCCATGGACACAGAGCATGCACCATGGACCACTGCACACAGTCATCCAGTGCACAGGGCACAACACACACACACCACAGACACTGACTGATAGCTACTCCCACACCATAGTCTCTTCCCCACAGACACACGCACATACCCATGACTGCACCACCCCTGACACCATGCACACCACTGCAGCTGAGCACCTATAGCCCGCTGCAAATCAGAGACCACCACAGTATTCATATCAAAAGATTTGTATTCAAAAATATCAAAATGAACTATTTACAAAACTATGTACAAATGTTGGGGGGGAGGGCCACAAACAAGGTGGGGTGGGTAAGGGGCAGGGGTGAACATATGGGAGAGGGAAGAAGGGGCGTGAGGGTGGGTCAAAGGGGGGAAGTGGTAGTTGGGGCATGGGGACATCAACGGCGGCCCCAGTCCTCCTCTTCATGGCGCCGATGTGTGCTCCTCCATCCCCTCCTGACCCCATGGCGGTGTATGCACTGAAGGAACTGCAATGTCTCCCTCGCCACCTGGAGCAGCTCGTTAATACCCTGCTGTATTTGCAGGAGTCGCCGGTCACCTAGGATGAGGGAGCAGAGTCAGTAGGTGTGACTGTCCATCCCACTGCAGCCCACCCATTGTGCATGGCATACAGTTATGTGCCACGACCCTGTGATGGTGTGCGACCACCCACAGTGACCGTGTCCACAAGACCTGCCCACTCAGGCAGCCCCAGCCATGTGGACCACTGCACACACCCACCGCCCATGTCCTGCACAGCACCATCATGGCCGTACAGTGCCTTGGCTGTGCGGTGTGAAGGCAGTGCCACCACCATGTGCCCGGTGTACTCATGGACCACCACTGACGCACTCCCAGACATGCAGTGCCACTGGACAGTGCTGACTATAACAAGTTGCGTGCATGGCAGTGGTGTCAATGGATGGTGGCCATGCCCCGCTGCCCACCCTGTTACACAGCATGCAATAGTAATCATGGAGGTATGGCACTCACCATCATCAGGCTGGTCCCTCTGGCGCTGTGGACCGTCACCCCTCCTACCGGCCCTGTCGTCCTGCTGGCATCGCAGCTCCCTGGCAAGACGCCTCTCCTCCAGCCCTGTGGTGCAAACATGGAGAGAGGAACATCAGTACAATCCTGTAGCAAAGTCCCCCTGCCCCCATGTGTGTGCACTCCCACCCAGCCAGACCCACCCACCCCACACCCTGATAACACCACCACAGCCAACACCAGAGGGTCCCTGCCCCATGTTCTGGACACATACAACCATGATACCCATATAGAAGATAAAAGTGTGTGGACGTAACACCTACCTGGCTGTGGAACCGTGCCCCTCTTGGCACATGCCCGCAGGCGGGCAAGCAGGTCCGGTTCCCTCCTCCTCAGGTCACCATACCTGTGGCGGCACGGCTCCATATCCGACCCTTTCTGTGGCCTCCTCCAGGGCGTTGGCCACCTCCTCCCACACCTGGCTCCTGGACCTGTCCAGGGGTGCCTCCCCAAACAGTGGGCCATAAAGTGGCTCAACAATGACCACCAGGTTGGCCAGTTCAATTTGGGTCCACTGGGCAGCCCTCCTCCATGCCATCTCACTTGCTCAGTCGGTTCAAAATGGCGCTCTGCAGCGCAGCTCCACCACGTGCAGATGCTGCGCGGTACAGTGCTGCCATTCCCTATCACGCTGTCACCGAACAGCACGATAGTGGTGCACCCATGCCTAGGGGTCAAAGGTCAGGCACAGGGTCAAGGGTCTGTGGCACATGGACAGGCACAGCGCCATTGGAACCCAATGTGTGTAGCGCAATTGGGTGCCTGTGTGCTACCTCCAGTAGTGGCCTACCGTGCTGTTGCCCCAGTGCACCTATGATGCCCCAGTGCCACAGCACCATATAGGTGAACATCGCTGTAGTGCCACTGGCACAATGGTGGCCGTGCCCTGCATTGCCTCCCGTGCACAGCATGACAGCAGCACGGCAGACGCCTGCATCAGCAACCAGGGCATGCGCAGTGAGGTGTGTACTGCACATGTCACAGAACTGCTCCCTTGGCTCAGCACATTCAACACAATTGCGCAAAGCACAACAGCACGATATTCAGTCGTCATATGCAGATCAGCTAATCAGCCATTCAATGGTGCAGCACTGCAATCTGCATCCACTTAAAGCTGCGCCTCGCCTCATTTGCATGGGTTGCGCTATAAAAGTGCGACATTGGGCTGCACTGGCCATAGTCGGTTACTGCAGTCTATTGGTGAGTTGCATGCTGTTTGGGAGTGTGGACTGTGGATTTTGGGACATGCATGGGACTGCACAGTCACAGGTAACAACTTTCATTCTCACAGGCTAAATAATGACCGAGCAAGTTGTGGGAGAGGAGGAACACAGTGGTGGGAGGAGGAGACCTAATTTCACCAAGGCCGAGACGGACGCCCTGTTTGAGGCCTACCTGGATCAGGAGCTGCTTCTCAGCGGACAGCAGGGAACACCAAAGGCCCGTGATGCTGCATGGGAGGAGGTGGTGTGTGCAGTGAACCTGCATGGCAGCCACCAGTGCTCCATGCAGGAGTGCAAGAAAAAGATGGGCACAGACAGGAGGAGGATAAAGGAGAAGGTGGCTGCCATCAGGGCAGCACGAGCTGCAACAGGCGGGGGACAGCCGGAGGTGCTACACCTGACCCCACAGGAGGAGAGGGTTGCTGGAAGCATGTAGCGTTGTGCCATTGAGGTGTTCAGGTGGTGGCTTCCAGACGGGTGGTAGCCTGTCACTGCATGGTAGGTCATGTCTGTCTATTGGGGGCAGGTAGATCACATGCAATGAACGCATTTTGTTTTCCCTTACAGATCCTGAGCATCTGCATGGGTCAGCGGTGGTGGGCCTGTCCACTGAGGACAGTCAGATGGAGGTGGAGGAGGGCCCATCCACCTCCACAGGTATACGCGGCTCAGTGCGACAGTGGGCCCGCCTGGCTGTCCAGACTGATGTTGTTGGAACAGGTGCAGAGGAGGCCCTGCCCGTGTTCCAGCATGCCAGCGTCCACAGATGCCAGTATGATGTGACTCGTGCTGGTGCCGGGTCCATCACCGATGATGATGTCGCTAACGGCATGGGCAGTGACACGTGTGTGCCACGGGATGACCACACAGCAGGTAACATCGTGGCCATGGCTGTGGGTGGTGCCGCCGTAGAGGCCTGCGTGTCATCACAGTCCCAGCCTGTGCCTGTCGGCACCAGCGGAGCAGCACTGGTGTGTGTACAGGACAGTGGGACTGTTGCAGCCACTGTGGCAGCACCAGTGAGCCCTGGTGAGCGGCAGCCGGAGGGGCAGCATCAGCAGTTGGCCAATGGGCTTGGGGGTACAGGTCAGGGGGCGGCGTCAGTGCACTGCCTGTGGATATGCCCAGTCCTGGTCCTGGTGTGCAGCGCCCACCCTCAAGGGGTGCTGGGCATCAGGGCAGCGCATACCCTGAGGGACAGGATGCCGAGGAGGCAGATGACCTCTTGGATGAGCACACCCGCATACTGCAAGCATCAGTCAACCAGCAGATGCGGCTAGCGACGTTGGTGGATGCACTGCGTGTGGCTCTGGAGCAGACAGAGGAGTGTCACAGCAGAGACACTGCTCTGATCCTGGCAAGGATGGACCAGTTGCAGGAGGATGTGACCGCTGCCATTGACAGGCAGACACAGGCATTCACTGCTGTCATGGCCACAATGGGCACACAGTCATTTGCCCATGCGTCGCAGACACCACGCAGTGCACTGTCCACACCCCATTCCCAGCGTCGTGCGACACCCTCCTTGTCGACACCCGGTTCAGCTGTGGGCATCCCGAGCATGCCTGGCACAGGCATGTTTGGTGTGCTGCAGACCCCTGCGTGAGTACAGTCACGTTCACGCAGTGGAACCCCTGGGGGACCATCGGTGCCACCCCATGAGGCCAGTGGTTAGCCTGTCAGTGCTGGCGGGTCTCGGCGGGGCCGCCCTCGCATCTGCGGTGGCCGAGGCACTGTGGCGCGTGACTGACCTGTCTCCCAATGTGGCTACTGTCTGGTGCTGCCCTGTGTGCATTGTGTCATTCAGCGGGCATTGCACGGGTGGGTACCTGGCCCTGCACGCGGACACACAGTCCATCTGCACACCCTCCCAGCTGCTGTCCGCAGTTGCGTGTGCATGATGATGCCTGCATTGTGCTGTACACCAATGTGCAATGGTGCTCAGCATCTGACACACGCACAAGGACAGGCAGTGGGCGTAGTGGACTGTGGACATGTATGGCTAGGTGTGGTGTTCTGGGTCGGTGTGTCACCAACCCTTGTGCATGTGTGGTGCATTGTGTGTGTGTGTGTGTGTGTGTGTGTTTGTCCTATTCATGCATGTTAGACCTCACCCATCCCTGGTTGTGTGTGGTTCCACGCCCAGCACATCGCTTGAGAGAATGCACCCCTGGTGTGTGTCCATGCATGTTTGTGGGTTGTGCCTTAGCCACTGTTGGTTGCACATGGCCCCATGACTTACCTGGGTTGACTGAAGTACTCCTCCGTGATGATGTCCTGGTGCAGCTGTATGCGAGCAGACAGTCGGGGTCCGTCACGCGGAGGGGCTGCCCATCACCATTGTCACCAGCGTCCTCAAAGTCCCATTGCTGTCCCCTCTTTGACCTGTATGGCTATCCCATTCATTAGCCATGTTGTGCAGGATGCAACAGGCCAAGAACAGCTCCACAGACCTTTGAGGGGCTGTACTGTAGGGCACCGCTGAGGTGTCAGGCAACAGAAAGCGTGCCTTCAGCATCCCAAACACCCCGCGATGACATTACATGTGGTGGCGTGTGCCTCATTGTAGCGTTGCTGCGATGGGGTTCGCGAGGCCATCGGTGGGGTGTGAGCAGCCAGGGACGGAGTGGGTATCCACTGTCACCTGTGTGTAAAGGGTGGAGGTTAGTTTAATGATCAGCATTGCCCTGCCCCGGGCCATGTAGGCCACTACCCATGTCACCTCTGACCATGCCCCCCAGGCCCTGTGATTGTCCATGTGGTTTGCATACTCACTCACTAGGTGGCCAGTGGGGATATCCCCACTCTAGAATCTGTGGCACAGTGCTGACTGGTGCCAGATGAAGGCATCATGTGCTCCCCCAGGGTGCGTGGCACAGACATTGATTATGCGCCCCCTGGCATCGCACACCACCTGGCAGTTGATGCTGGCATAGCCCTTGCAATTTATATATGCAGTCCCCTCGGGGCCAGGTGGTGTGCAGATGGCCACATGGGTGCAGTCTATTGCCCCTAGCACACCAGGCATATGTGCTACCCTGTGGAACTCCTGGATGTTTGCTGTGCGCTCCGCCAGTGTGCTGGGGAAATGGATGTACTCCGCAGCATGTGGCAGCAGTGCACTGAGGCATTGGGTGAGGTGGTGTGAGTGCCAGCTGGGTTATGCCTGTGGCATCCCAGTTGGTCTCTAGGAACACCCGTGACGAGCAGCACATACAAGCTGTCACTTTCATCTCACTGACAGGGCATGGCTCCGTCGTGTGGGTGCCTCCATCACATCCTGCACAGCTCACAGAGCCACCTCAAATTGCCCGATTCAGGTGGTACCAGCCCACAATCTCAGTATCACTGTACAGCTCGAAGCTGGTGCGGGCTCGTGTACTGCCTGTTGGGAACATACCACTAACGGGCCCTTCCACAGCCACCTCCCATACCCACCTTCTCACCCCCTCGCCCACGGCCTCCATCTGGATGGTGGCACACAGCCATGTCTGGCTCGTGTTCACCCTCCCTGGCAGCTGTTTTCGTATTCCCCCTGTCCTGGCTGCTACTTCCCCTGCACGGAACACGTGCCTGTGCTGGCCTCACTGCTGTGTGGTCACTTCTCCTTCTGCCTTGGCCCCCACCTTCCCCTGTGCCTGTTGATTCCAGGTGCCCTTTTCTGCCTGCCTGTGTGTCCCTGCTGCCTCAGTTTTTCCTGCTAGACTTTGCCCTCATGTGGCTTCCTGTAGCGTTCTTGCACCTCTCCCTTGCTCCCTTTATTTTGGCTCATTTCCACTATAAGGGCAACTTCAGCTGGCTCCCCTATGCGCATGGCGCATGTTGTTGAATATCACACTGTGCCATTTATGCATGGTTGCTCCCCTTCAGTTGCACATGCATTCATTATCATGCGCTGTTGCTCAGCAGCATGATTTGAGGCACAACTGCCTTCTGCTGAATATCGCAGAATGGCGCATTTTCTGACTTGAGGCCCAACCCTAATAGCATGGCTCAACTCTTTTGAATATCTGGGCCCCAGAGGGACTGAACCCAAGACTGGGGGTCTGCAACAAAAGAGAGGAAGTTGGTGATTGTCTGGGGCTGCAAAGAGCTCTATCTCTGGAGTACCCCACCTTGAAAAATACACCTTCAAGACCAGAGGGTCCAGGGACCATTATCGTGATGGTCCTGTGAGATCCTACTCAGTGCATCTGCTAGCACATTGTCCTTCCTGGAAGGTGGACTGCTATCAGAGAGGTTTGCAGGGAATAAGCCAGGGACCACAACTATGGCTTCTGTGCAAGGCCATGGTCAGTGCCTCCTGCTTCTTGATGTACCACATGGTGGTGGTGTTATCTCTTCTGACTTGAACCACCTTGTTCTGCACTGACTGAGAAAGCTTGCAGGGCAGAAGTAAAAGTACTCACCTTAGTAATGTTGTTTCTTCTAATGGAGTCTTGCTGTATTCTGACATATTGCAGTGATGTCAACCTTTGAACTGCCCGGAGATGAAAGAGTTAACTTTCCATGCCAGGCATGGGCAGCTAACTCGAGCTCGGTTGAGACTCTGTCTGTTGCTGTTTGAAGTCAAACCATCAGATCTTAATGATATACTCACTGGGTGTCCTGTGTGGAAACTAACAAACTTACACTAGACTGGCTACTAAATATAATAAACAGATTTTTGATCCCAAAACAAAAACTCAAGTCAGGAAAGCTAAAGAAAACAAAAACACAACACCCACACACCCAAAGCTAAAGGAATGAAAATAAGAGGTGAGGGGCACCTCCTGAGTGCCTAACATACTGCCCACCCACATCCCAAAACAAAGGTTCTGAGAGGGAAGGCGGAGAGAAGTAGAATACAGCAAGACTCCATTAGAAGAAACAACATTACTAAGGTGATTTATTTTTCTTCAAACAACATGAAGTCTTGCAGTATTCTGACATATTCAGAACTACCAAGCAGTACCTCCATGGAGGAGGGACAGAACCTACTTAGAAATAGGCTCTGAAGCACTGCTGTGCAAACTGAGCATCACTCCTAGCCTGGATATCCAGAGAGTAATGCTTTGGTAAAGAGTGTACTGTTTTCCAGGTGGCTGTGACCAAATCTCTAAATAGGAATATCTGGCAGCAGCCAGGGAAGCATCCACCTCTGGTGGTGAGCCCTCAGG
This sequence comes from Neoceratodus forsteri, assembly GCA_016271365.2. Lineage (NCBI taxonomy): Eukaryota > Metazoa > Chordata > Ceratodontiformes > Ceratodontidae > Neoceratodus > Neoceratodus forsteri. The sequence goes on from CM028138.1 coordinate 431,683,854, forward strand.
CCTGAGGGTGGAGTCCTACCTAGTTTTTCATAGCAAATTGAATGCAGAGACAATCCACCTGGCAATATATCTCTTAGTGGCAGGTTTCCCTTCCAACCTCACCATAAGTGAGGAACAGTTGGAGAGTCAAACCTATGACCTTAGTGCGCTCATGTAGCAGCAAAGGGCCCTTTTCACATCCAAACTGTGCAGCCTCCTCTCCAGAGGAGGATGGTCAATGAAGAAAACAGGAAGAGACATAGACTGGTTAAGGTGGAAATCTGAAACCACCTTAGGCAAAAACTTCCTATTAGTCCTGAGGGACCACCTTATCTCTGAGGAAGAGATAAAATCAGGTTCCACTGACGGGCTTGTAACTCCTTATGCGTCTGGCCGCAGAGTGATGGCCTGAAAAAAACAGTTTTCCAAGTCAAATACTTAGCTCTGCTGAGACAAAGGCTCAAGGTTGCATAAGTTGAGCAATGCAAACATAAGGTCCACAGGGGGCAGGGTCCCCTAAATGGAGGATTGGTATGAAGCAATCCTTGAAAAATTAGAGAAAACAGGGATGAGCTGAAAGGGAAGAGAGCTTGCCTGCTGAAAGGAAGGCAGAGACAGCTGCCAGATGCACTCTTAGGCTAGCTGGTCTGGAGTCCCAGGCTATTAAGATGAACCATATAGTGTCAAGAAGGACTGTGCAAATGAGCCAGCTGACTCTGGAGAAATATGCTTCCCAGAGCACCATATGAAATCTTTTCCACTTGGAGATATGAAGTGTTTCTGGTGGAATGCTTCTGAGAAGCCTTTAGGATATCCACCTTGAGAGAGGTGCAAATCAGCAAACTCTAACTCTTCAAGAGCCAGGCCTTGAGATTGAGAGATTTGAGATTCGGATACCAAACCCTCCCCTAAACACATGTTAACAGGTTGTAATTCCTGGGAAGAGACAGGGGAAGGTGGACTGCTAAGGACAACAGGAGAGGGTACCAGGGCTGTCTGGCCCAGTCTGGAGCAATCAACAGAATCACCTTGCAGGGTTGAGACCTGGATTTTGACTAACACCTTGAACAGGAGAGGGAAGGGGAAAAGCATACATTAACCTCCCTTCCCAATTGAGAACTAGGGCATCCAGGGGGACTGAGCCCAACACTGAGGGTCTGCAGCAAAGAGAGAGAAGCTGGGATTGCCTGGGGCTGCAAAAGATCTATCTGTGGGTGCCCCATCTGGAGAAGATCACCTTCAAAACCAGGGGATCCAGGGACCGTACGTGATGGCCTGAGATATCCTGCTGAAGCATCTGCAAGGACATTGTCCTTGCCTGGGAAGTGTAGCTGCAGTGCAGAGTGTTCAGGGAATAGGCCAGAGACCATAACTTCATTGCCTCTGTGCACAAGGCCATAGACCGAGTGCCCAGCAAACTGATGATATACCACATTGTGGTGGTATTGTCTGTCCTGATCTGGACTACTTTAGTTCTGAACAGACTTGGAAAAAACTTGAAGTGCTGAAACAACTCTGAGTTCTAACAGATTGATGTGAAGCAGAGATTCTAAGGAGACCACAACCCTTGGGTGGTCAGGTCTCTAGTAGACTCCCCACCCCCGAGGGAGGAAGCATCTGTAGTAGTTGGGGAATGAGACTGGTGACAAAGGAACTCCCTGTCTGAGTGTCTTGATCCAGCCACTACTGTAATGCCTGGATCAGGGTTCGAGTCACTGGAATTAGTTTGGTCAAGGGTCCCTTTTCTGAGACCAGATGGCTCTCAAGTGGAAGTGAATATCCTCATTTGAAATCTTGCTCCTATGCCACTGCATGAGGGCAGCCATGTGTCCCAGGGCTGCAGAAAATGCCTTGCTGGTCAGGACACCTGGATGGTGAATGAAGAGGCCAGTGAGATAAGGGTCCTTGCCCTGTCCAGGGAAGGAAAGGCTCTACACTTACTGTATCCAGCTCTGCCCCTATGAAGGTGAGGGAGCTGCACAGGCTCTAGAACTGACTTTGAAAGATTCAGAGGAAACCTAGAGAAGTGAGCAGTTGCTGGGTTATCTGTAGGTGCAACTTGACTTGGTCTGGAGACTGGCCTATTGTGAGACAGTCGTCAGGTATGGAAAGATGGAGATCCTTTTCTCCTGAGGAAGCAACTACTACTGCCAGGCATTTGTGAACACCCTTGGAGCAGAAGTTAGGCTGAAGGCATTGCTCTGAACTGGAAAGTAGCCTGAGGGCAGCTCAGAACCTGAAGGACTTGCCGGTGGGAGCTTCTGATGAGAATATGAAAATAAGCATCCTTGAGGTCCAAGGAAGACTAACCAGTCCCTGGTCTTAGAAGGGTAGAATTATTCCCAAGTCACCATTTTCAACTTTAGCTTTAAAAGGTGCTTGTTTAAATATCTGAGAGATCGGATGGTGCCATTCTCCTACTGTCTTTTGGGGTTAGGAAGTACCTGGAGTACAATCCTTTCCCTTTGTGTAGGGGTAGGACCCTCTGGCTCTGACAAGCCAGAGGAAAGATACCTCTGCCTCTAAGGCAAGTCGCCTCATGAAGGATCTGCAGGTGGAAAGGATCTGGTTTTCATCTTTGGAAACTTTTGAAGCCAGAACCAGTCCTGACACTACTTCCAGGACCATTTGTCTGATGTTAAGACATCAGTCCTGGACAAAATAAACCAGCCTGCCCCTACGGTGGTTGGAGAAATGGCCCGGCAAACCCATCAGAAGTGCCTGCTTGGCAGGAGCTTTAGGCTGAGGGGTGGAAGCAGGCCTGCTTGTACCCCGTCTGCCTCCCCTGAAGAAACCTATGAGCATAAGCAGAAGAGGAGGCCTGGGCTTGGTGAAAGGCCTATGAAAGAGCCTGCCCCTGCCCTGGAATGCTGCCTCTGGGAGTAGCTAGCTTTCACTTGGCCTGAGCCTTCTATAGGTGGTCCTGTATTCATCCATTTTCTTCCATGTAGTTCTCTGTGTTTGCTCCCCAGCTGGAGAATTACCCACAACAGGAAAATCCATGGCCTTAGTCTGGGTATCCTGGAGACAGGCTAGTACATCAGGCCAACCATCCTCTGAAGACTACAGATGTAGCCATGACTCTAAACCCGAAAACATCATTGAGTCCACTGCAGCATGGGTTGCACCCATGGATGCCTAATCCATCCGCAGCCACCTGCTCCAGCTCCTTGGCAAGCTGGCCAGGGACCTGTTTAGCTAAAGCCATTACAGTGTCCCATCTAGATTTCTGATCTCTGGCTGTATGGGCCATATAATTAGCCTGCCTGAGTCCCAAGGATGCTGCCATGTACTGTTCCTTGCCATGGCATCAATCCTCCTGGAGTCCTTATCTGGGGGGTGAGAAGCTAAGAGTATATTTGCCTTATCACAGACTGCAGCCTGCACTACCCCAACATGGCTGCATTGCTGGGTAAGGAACTCCGTATCTGAGCCTGAGAGAGTATACCTCTTGTCCATTCTCTTGTCCACAGGAGGTATAGAATAGGAGTCTTTAAAATTTTTATTGTCTGTTTCCCAAAGGACTTATGAAGAGGAATAGATAGCCTCCTGGTCTCTGGGATATCCATCATTTCAACATAGTCAGGCTCCTCACAAGTGGTCACAGCTTCTTCCATAGGAAGCTGAAGAGTTCCAGCCACTTTTGAGGAACATAAAATGGAAGGGACTCACAAGCCTGGGAGGAGAAACCCACGAAGGTCTGTCTGGGCAGATGTCTGGGTCAAGCCAGGCACATCAAGACTTTCGTAATCACCATCACTATCTTCATACTCTCCTTCCTCCTCCTCGGTTCATAAAAATCTTCTAAATTATAATCTGGAACCGGAGGAACCGAACCGAACAACCGACCCTTCCTGATGATGCCGGTTCGGTCCAGGAACCAATAGCGACTGAACAATCCTTATCGCTTTGGCTATTTCATCAGCGGTCGGAGAAAAATTTGTGGATCGCACCAGCTGATTTATCCTTCTTTTCTTTTAACCAGAACCCACCCCTCGAGTCGGCTTTCACCCAAAGAAGTTTCGCCCCTGGTCAGAGGGCACTCCTCTGGTTCGGTTTGGAACCAAACCCGGGCTGGCCATCCGGGTCAGCGGACCTTGGCCTCCTTTCCCTGAGCCTACCAACTCTCTTTTCCAGGTGGCTGTGGGAAAATTCTTGCAAATCTGGCAGTCTGAATCGAGGTGGTCAAACCCAGACAATAAACACAGGTGGTGTGAGGGATCAGCCTTAGCAAAGGCTTCCCCACACACACTACGAAAATGTTGAGCAGTGGGCCCCAGTTTTTCTTTTGGGTTTCTCAGACATGGCCAGTCTAACAAAAACACCCTTTCCGGCAATCCACCGGGCAAGACACCTAATGGTTCCCTGACCGTGTGCATAAATGGAAAAAAACGTAATGAAATCCATTTTTTAGAACCGATAAGGACGTTTACCACACTCTAAAAGTAGAATAAACTTTTTTAGAACAACCTGATCGGTTCAAAGAAGACGATCCACGTTCTAAGTTCCACACGAAGAACAAGAAAACCTATCTAGTACTCACAATACCACAGACAGAGACTGAACCGACGGGTTATGGATTAAATTCAGTAACGAGAAAAGCGGTGCTAACCGACAAACTTGAACCAAGCAAGAGAAATCTCCGGGCGACTGTTCAGTGGTGGGCAATAAAGAAATCTGAAGAGTTTGACTTCAAACAGCAACAGACAGAGTCTCAACCGACAATCGAGCTCACAGCGTTCCATGCCTGGCATGGAAAGTTAACTCTTTCATCTCCGGAGCAGTTCAAAGGTTGGACATCACTGCAATATGTCAGAATACAGCAAGACTTCATGTTGTTTGAAAAACTGCCCTGAGTTCTAGGAGATTGATATGGAGAAGGCATTCTTGAGGGGACCACAGTCCCTGGGCAGTGAGGGCCCCAAGATGGGCTCCCCAGCCCAGAAAGGAAACATTCGTGGTAAGGACCACTGAATGAGACTGAGCGGCAAATGGGACCCCTTACCTTACAAGTGTCCTGATCCTGCCACCATTGAAGGGCTTGGATCGGGTCTGAAATAACTGGAATCGGATTGGTGAGAATCCTTCCTTTGACCAAAAGGCCCTCCAGATGGAACTGAATGTCAGATCATCTGGAATCTTGATATGGACCACTGTTGTAGAAGCTGCCATGTGGCCCAAGAGCTAGGAGAAATGCCTTGCTGGTCAGGACACCTGAAGGCTGAAGGAAGAAGCCAGTTCTTTAAGAACTCTTGCCCGCTCAGAGGAAGAAAGGCTCTTGCTTTGATAGTATCCAGCTCTGCCCGATAAGGTAAGGGCTGCACTAGCCTCGAGAAACTAACAGGAAGACGAGAAGAAATCTTAGAGAGTGAGTACTTGCTGGGTCATTTGCAGGTCTGACTTGACTTGGTCACAGAGACTGGCCCACTATGTCTAAGTCATCCAGATATGGAAAAATGGAAATCTTTGCCTTCTTAGAAAGGCAACGACTACCAAGGCACTTTGTGAAAACCCTTGGGGCTGATGTTAGAACAAAAGGCATTGCTTCGAACTGATAATGGCCTGAGGACAGCTCGAACCTGGTACTTTCTGTGCTGGGAGCACCTGATGGGAATGTGAAAATAGGCATCTTTGAGGATCAGGAGGCTAGCCAGTCCCTGGTCTTAAAGGAAGAATTATTCCCAGAGTTACCATCTTGAACTTTGGTTTAAAAGATGTTTGTTCAGGTATCTTAGGTCTAGGATGAGTAGCCACTCCCTGTCTTTTGGGAGCCAAGAAGTATCTGGTACAGACATTTGCACCTATGTAGGGTAGGAACTCTCTCTATGGCTCATAGGGCCAGAAGAGATGAAACCTCTGCCTGTAGGGCAAGGGTTTCTGAGAGACCTGCAGGTGGAAAAGATCTGGCTCTCATCTTCAGAAATTTTTTGAAGCTGAGAACCAGTCCCTGACTTACTACTTCCAGGACCCACTTGTCTGAGGTACTAGACATCCAGTCCTGGACAAAGTAAGCCAGCCTGCCCCCTACTGGAATAAGAGAGTCGACCCGGGCAGACCCATCGGGGTGTCTGCTTGGCAGGGTCCTTAGGCTGAGGGGTGGATCCAGCCCTACTCATCCCCCTTCTGCCTCTCTCTCTGAAGAACCCCCTCTGTGAAAAGGGAGAAGAGGCCTGTGCGTGGTAAAAAAGCCTATGAAAAGGCCTGCCCCTGCCTCTAGACTGCTGCCTTTGAGGAGTTGCCTGCCTCTCCTTGTCCTGAGCACTGCTATACATGGTCCTGTACTCATCCATTTTCTTCATGTATTTCTCTGTCTGCTCCCCAGAGAATTGCCCACTACAGGAAAATCCATGGCCTTAGCCTGAGTGTCCTGTGAGAGGCTAGTACATCTGAGCCAAGCCATTCTCCGAAGAGCCACAGATGTAGCCATGACTCTTGATGATACATCATTGGAGTCCACAGCAGCATAACTGTACTTTTGATGACCTCAATCCCATCTGCAGCCACCTCCTCCAGCTCCTTGGCTAGCGCAGGGGAAGGCCCGTTAGCCAGTGCCAGTACAGTGTCCACCTGGACTTCTGGTACCTGGCTGTGTAGACCATATAATCGCCTTCCTGAGTCCCAAGGAAGTGCCATGTACTGTTTATTACTGGCATCAATCTTCCTGGAGTCTTTGTCTGGGGTGTGAAGCCAAGGAATGTTTGCCTTGTCACAGGCAGCAGCCTGCACTGCTAACATGGCTGCATTGCTGGTATAAAAGACTCAGTATCACAGGACTGATAGCAGCGCACCTCTTATCCATCCTTCTGTCAACAGGAGGTACAAATGGAGACTTCAGGATTTTTTGTGTCTGCTTCCCAAAGATTTGTGAAGGGGAATAGACACGTCTCCTGGACTCTGGGATGTCCATCATTCCACATAATCAGGCTCCTCTTGATCCTCCATTTCCTCCTCCATTGGGAGCTGGAGGGTTTCAGCCACTTTTCTGTAAAACAGAAAATGGGAAGGGGACTCAGAAAGCCTAGGAGGGGAAACACCAGAAGGTCTGTCTGGGGAGATGTCCGGTTCCACAGGCACATCCAGACTTTCACCATCATCAAAATCATCTTCAAACTCCCCCTCCACTTCAAACTCCGGTTCATAAAATTCTTCAGGGGTATAATCTTGAACCGGGGGAACCGACTCAAACCGAACCCCTGCAAAAGGTGCGGATTGGTTGGAACCTCGAAGGCATGATTCCACAATCCAATACGCTCTGGCTATCTCCTCGGCGGTCGGAACATCCGAACTTCTGGATCGAATGGTGGAATTTTCTTTGTGTTTCCTTTTGTAGGAACTGACCCCTCAGGATCGGCTCTCCTCTTGCCCGAAGAAGTATCATCCTGGTCAGAGGGCACTCCTTCTGGTTCAGTCGGAACCGAACAGAGCTGGCCATCCGGGTTAGCGGACTTCTCGGCCTCCTTTTCCTTCAGTCTACCTAATCTCTTTTCAAGGGTAGATTTAGGAAAATTTTTACAAATTTGGCAGTCTGTATCAAGGTGTTCAAACCGCAGACAATAAACACAGGTGGTGTGGGGATCGGCCTTAGCAAAGACCTCCCCACACTCACTGCAGTGTTGAATCCCATTGTGCCCGTTTTTTTTCTTGGGTTTCTCAGACATGGCCAACGTAACCAAACTTACACCTTTTATAGCAGCAGATGAACAAGACTCCATATCGATTGCCTAACCGTGTCTCGGTATTGTAAAAACGTTCAAAACATGTTTTTTTTTAGAACCCCGATAAGGACCGGTAACCACAATCTAAAGTAAAACACAAGGATTCACTATAAGTGATCGGTTCAGCCGAACCAATCTAACATTTTACAATTTCCACACAGAAAATCAGAACAAAACCTATCTATTACTCACGGTACGACAGACAGAGACTGAACCGACAATTTAACCGAGACTTTAACTGACTTTCGAACTGAGCTGAAGAAATCTCGGGCTTGACTATTCAGTGGTGAGTAAAGAATCCAGCGGTTGGATTTCAAAGGGCTCCAGACAGAGACCTCAGCGACTTGAGCTCAGCATTCTATGCTCTGCATAGAAATTAACCCACTTGTTCTCGGGGCAGTTTAAAGGCTGGGGCTAACTGCAATAGTCAGAATACTGCAAGACTTCATGTTGTTTGAAAGGAGGGTTACTAGGGGAGGTACTGCAGGGTTCAGTACTGGGACCGGTCCTTTTTAATGTCTTTATAAGTGACATTGCAGAGGAACTGGAAAGAAAAGTATGTCTCTTTGCAGGCGACACAAAGATCTGCAGCAGGGTTGATACACAAGATGGAGTGGAAGGGATGAGAAGAGACTTGGCAAGGTTGGAAGAATGGTCAGATGTATGGCAGCTCAGATTCAGTGCAAAGAAGTGCAAGGTAATGCACCTAGGAAACAAAAACCCAGGAGAAGAGTACACAATGGGGGGGTGAGATACTGACAACAGTAACAAGCATTTGTCAATGCTGAATGTTTGCTTGCTGGCATTGGCAGTGGTAATGTAGAAGTTACAGAGCTACGTAATAGGAATGGCAATGAAGTACTGAACTGAAGCCAACCCCACCACCACCCGGCAGAGAGTGACAGGCATTGGTGTGTGCATTTGGGTCATCAGGCATAACGTCCTCGCCATTTCACCACACCCCACCCTGCAGACACTGACATGTGTCACGGTGTTCCTTAGGGTCTTTGGCCTTATCGCACCATTTCATTAGGAAATGCGGTGAGATAGGTGCGATATAGAGAATAGAATGGGAACTTTGGGGCTGAAGAGCCCAAGGCATACCTCGATGCCTCTCACTGGCTGCAGGGTGTGGAATGGTATGAGCATTACAGGCAAGAATCCCAAGTCACACCCCTGATGCCTGTCATTCTCTACAGGGTTGGGCGTTATGGTTGGAAACCCTAATACCTCAGGCATTCGTTGGTATTTTCACTCCAAATTTTCAACATGTTTTTTTTGTGACCCCACCTCATGAACAGGGGGAATATCAGTTTATTAGCTGAAAGCTGCTTATGCACAGCGAGTACGGCATTTAGCACTACAGGTGCAAAAACATTCCGAACAGGATGTAAAAAATGACAGCTGTACTGTTCATGGGGAGGTGTAAAAAATGGCAATGTTGCAAATCTGCAGTAAAAATATTTAAAAAAATGGTGAAGTCATGGCGTACATAGAAACTGTACAACACACCGTAATATAATTAGGTTGGGGATATTTTACAGCAGATTGTCAACTCAGGCATTTCGGTGCCTCGATTATGAACAGTGTCACTGTGATTTTCTTTATCTGCCATGCGAACAAAGATTTCCCAGCGACCATGCATCTCAGCGCTGAAAGTGTGAAAACACACTTCAGCCATGGTTGAAAAAATGACAGCTGTACTGTTCATAGGAAGTGTGAAAAATGCCACTGGTGAAAATCTGGACTGAAAATATTACAAAGTCATGAATTTACGGTGCGTGGAAACTGCGCATTGCTCACTCGAGTAACACAGTCATTTTATGGACTTTTGTCACCAAATTTTCAACATGGCCATTTCGACCTCTGCTCATGAACAGTGTAACTGTGATTTTCTTAATCTGTCCTAAACATTGCTTTCGCTTCCAACAGCACCATTGTGCGCTACATGTCTTGAAAACACATTCTGGGCAACATATGAAAATGGAAGCTGTACTGTTCATAAGGAAGTGTAATAAAATGGCAGTGTTGAAAATCTAGAATTGAAAATATTAAATTTGCAAACTTACGAGCATGCATAGGAACTGCATAGCGCTGCGCTACGTAAAACAGTCATTTTAGGAATTTTTCACCAAATTTTCAACATAGTCATTTAAGACCTCTGCTCATGAACAGTGTCACTGTGATTTTCTTAATATGTCCCATACATTGATTCTGCACATACTGCGCCATTGTGCACTACATGGGTCAAACACACATTTGGGCAAGATGTGAAAATGACACTATACTGCTCATAAGGTGTGGTAAAATGCAATGTTGAAAATCTAGAGTGAAAATATTGAAAATTCGTGAACTTTACAGTGTGTGTAGGAACTGCACCAATGCACCTAAATAAAAACAGTCATTTTAGGAATTTTCCCAAATTTTCAACATAGCCATTTAAGACCTTTGCTCATGAACAGTGTCACTGTGACTTTCTTAATTTGTCCTGTTCATTGATTTACGTACACCGACTGTGCCATTATCGCTACAAGCGGAAACCACGTTTTGGGTGAGATGCTGAAAAAGGCTGGCAGCTATACTACTCATAGAAGGTGTGGTAAAATGGCAATGTTGGAAATCCTGGGTAAAAATATTGAAAGGCTCCGTGAACTTCTGGCGTGCATAGGAGCTGGCCTGGCCGCAGCTAGTAAAACAATCATTTAGGAATTTTTTCACAAATTTTCAACATAGCCATTTTAACACCTGAGCTCATGAACAGTGTCACTGTGATTTTCTTAATTTGTCCATTACATTGATCTAGCACACCGACTGCGCCATTGTGTGCCATAGGCAGAAACACGTTTTGGGTGACATGTGAAAATGACAGCTGTACTGCTCATAAGAAGGTGTGATAAAATGGCAATGTTGGAAATCTGGGTAAAATATTGAAAATTGGCGACCTTACAGTGTGCGTAGGAACTGCGCAATGCACCCTGCGTAAAACAGTCATTTTAGGAATTGTCACCACCAATTTTCAACATAGCCATTTAAGACCTCTGCTCATGAACAGTGTCACTGTGATTTTCTTAATTGTCCCGTACATTGATTTACATACCGACTTAGCCATTCTGCACTCATGGGTGGAAACACATTTTGGGTGAGATGTGAAAAATGACAGCTGTATTACTCATAAGAAGGTGTGGAAAAATGGCAATGTTGAAAATCTGGGTGAAAATATTGAAATTTCGCGAACTTACGAGCCTGCGTAGAACTGCACAATGCACCTAAATAAAACAGTCATTTTGGAATTTTGGCACCAAATTTTCAACATGGGGTTTGGGACCCCTTCTCATGAATGATGTCACTGTCATGGGAGGTATTCAGGCCGAGAGGTGATTTCCATGATCACTCTTGTGAAATCACCCTTGAACTTAATCTTATACACGACGACATAGTCATGAGAGAGTCTCAACCCATGTTGGTAATCAAATCAAAAACACCGAGATATGATATAAAGTTGGAAACCCCCTATGTAGCCCATTATACAGCTTACCGGCATTTCCTCAGTTCGCGGTCGGCTTTGAAGAGTGCAGACGTGGTCCCGGTCCACCGAAGATCGTTGCGCCGGAGTCCGGAGGTAAGTATGGGGTGGGGGTGTGGGGAGGCTGGGTGCGCAGTGGGTGGGTGCGGGTTGTGGGAGGGGTTGGGAGGCGTCAGGGACAGTTTTATTTTACAGGTTCAAAAACAAAAAAAAGATTGCCGTGGGGCGTTTGCCATGCTGGGGTGGGCTCCCAGCATGGCACAAGGACAGAGGCGTTCAGCCGACGGGGATTAGGCACCCCGTCGGCAAAATAAAAAAATCGCAGCACCGTTTGCCCACGCTGGGGTGGGCTCCCAGCGTGCACAAGATACAGGGGCGTTCAGCCGACGGGGATTGGGCATCCCCTCGTCACGTCAAAGGACTACAGTGCTTGCCATGCTGGGGTGGGCCCCAGCGTGGCGCCCCATAACTGGGGTGGGGATGCAGCTCTCCCCGCCGGCTATACAATGCGGAGTGCGCACGTCTGTCTCGTGCGTGGGGGAGTTGCGCGTGAGCAGGAGCATCTTATCGGTGCTCACCAAGCGTAGCTCCCTTTTCAATCAGAGCAGCCACTGCATTTTGGAGCATGTCAGACAGCTCCAAAATGTATTGGCTTACAGGGGCCGCGCCTGCCAGCCCACTGACTGAACTGGAGGAGGAGGTGACACACCTCTGAAATCTCAGATGAAGGCACTATGTTTCTTGCACATGCGTGCAAGCAAACATAAAAATGGAAAGGGACCTGGAGGTAATTATATCAGATGACGAAAAGGTGGGCAAGCAATGTGAGAAGGCAGTCAGGAAGGCTGGGGGGATACTGGGATGCATAGGAAGAGGCATCAATAGTAGAAAACAGGAAGTTGTTATCCCTCTGTACAGACAGTTGGTGAGACCCCAACCTGGAGTTCTGTGTGCAGTTCTGGAGACCCTATCTCCGCAAAGACATAGGCAGAGGGGAGGCTGTCCAGAGGAGGGCAACCAAAATGGTGCAGGGTCTGCACCAGAAGACATACGAAGAAAGACTAAAAGAGCTTAATATGTATACCCTTGAGGAAAGAAGGGAGAGAGGGGACATAATAGAAACGTTCAAGTATCTCAAGGGAATCAACAAAGTCCAAGAGGGTAGCTTCTTTCAGAAAAAGAGATGTGCAAGAACAAGGGGGCACAATTTGAAGATGGGGGGACGGCTCAGAGGTAATGTGAGGAAGTATTTTTTTCACAAAGAGGGTTGTGGATGCATGGATCAGCCTCCCTGAGGAGGTCGTGGAGTCAAGAACAGTGGGGGAATTCAAGAATGCATGGGACAGACATAAGGCAGTCCTAGTGGGGGGTAGGAGGAAATAAGCTGTTGGTTAACTAGGATCTGCAGCTTATCTGTTAGGTAGGAAAATGGGCAGACTAGGTGGGCCAAGCGGTCCTTATCTGTTGTCAAATTCTATGTTTCTACGTTTCAAATTCTATCCACGCAGTTGTTATATCCTCAGCCGATTTATCCACACAGTTGTTATGTTCTCAGCCAATTTATCCACATAGTTGTTATGTCATCAACTGATTTATCCATACAGTTATGTCCTCAGCTGATTTATCCACACAGTTGTTATGTCATCAGCCAATTTAGCCACACAGTTATGTCCTCAGCCGATTTATCCACACAGTTGTTATGTCATCAGCCGATGTATCCACACAGTTATGTCCTCAGCTGATTTATCCACATAGCTGTTATGTCATCAGCCAATTTATTCACACAGTTGTTATGTCCTCAGCTGATTTATCCACACAGTGGTTATGTCATCAGCCAATTTAGCCACACATTTATGTCCTCAGCCGATTTATCCACACAGTTATGTCATCAGCCGATTTATCCACACAGTTGTTATGTCCTCAGCCGATTTATCCACACAGTTCTTATGTCCTCATCTAATTTAGCCACACATTTATGTCATCAGCCAATTTAGCCACAGTTATGTCCTCAGCCAATTTGTCCGCACAGTTCTTATGTCCTCAGCCAATTTATCCACACAGTTGTTATGTCATCAGCCGATTTATCCACACAGTTGTTATGTTCTCAGCTTATTTATCCACATAGTTGTTATGTCATCAGCCAGTTTATCCACACAGTTGTTATGTCCTCAGCCAATTTATCCACACAGTTGTTATGTCACTAGGTCTAGTGCAAGCACTCAGAACTAATTTAGAATGTTTTGCCTCAGTAGTAGTACTAATCATATTCAAATGCAAATAACTTTAAAACAAAAAATGATAGCATGGTACTGTGAGCAAGAAAGTTGTTCAGCACAAAAATATCTACAAAATAAATGGTATTTCATTCATAGATACATTTGAGATTTTTTTTATAATTGGCAAAACAATCAATTATTTTTAATTTTTTTGACAAACAAATGTAAATAACTTTGAAATGAAAAATGGTAGCATGGCACTGTGAACACAAAGTTTGTCCAGCACAAAAATATCTACAAAATCAGGGTTTTAAATAATTGATTAGCATTTTTTTTCTTGGGACTATACTAGCTGTCCAGAAAGTATTTATATTTTTTTTCTAGAAGTGCTGTGTTTGTTAAACACAGTGAGACAGGAGTTATGCATTTTCACAAAGATTTAGCTCTTTTATGAGCAAAACGCTAATCAATTTTTAGAGTTAAATAAATCCCTGAAAATGAGTGGTGTTTCATTTATAGATACCTTTTAGTTTTTTTTTTATAATTAGCAAAAAAACAGCAGAAAATTAGGGGTGATTTTTTTTGCACTTTTTCGACAAACAAATGCAAATAACTTAAAAATAAGAAATGATAGCATTGTACTTTAGGAACAAAAGTTGTTCAGCACAAAAACATCTGCAAAATGAGAGGTGTTTCATTTATAGATACCTTTTAGATTGTTTATAATCAGCAAAAAAGGCATACATTTCAATTTGTATTCACTTTTTTACGAACAAATGCCTCCATGCAAAAACAAAAGAATTGTGCATCAAACTTTTTCATTATGTACTGTCCATAATGTAAAGTTGGAGCATCCATTGCAACTGCTTAGCAACTACTATGCTAAGCCAAGCTACACTGGGAAAACCACAAAAAGTCCATGTATGTCACCCTGTCCTAAGAAGGAGTCAAGTATATTAGGCTTGAAAAACAGATAAAGAATGAAATCTAGTAACCTAAATAGTGGCAAAGATAGTTTGAAGTTGAGAATTAACCTTTTTATATGGTTTTTACAAATTTTTTTAAATTGTATTTTATTCATTTTAAAATAAATTGTATACAATACAAGCATCTCATGTAAGGAATAGCCAGTCTTAATATAGACATGTAGAAGGAACCTTCATATGATATAGGAGATAGTATCCCTTACTGCATTCCTCATTGGTGAGGTTCTGTATGTTATCTGTATCAGAACATTGAGTATGAGTATATTCACAAAAGGGTGCAATATATGTGTAAAGTTTGAAAAATTCCTTTTTGGATAATTATGTTATGTTGTATGTGTTTTCAAACAGGATAGCTTTGTAAACAGGACCTTATTGGACCTAAAGTTCTTCTTTTATCCTGGTAAAAATACATTTTTAACAACAACAACAACAGGTTAACAAAATAACTAATTACCTTACTAAATACTTTCTTAAATGCTGTGCATTTACTACCCAAGAACTCATGGCAATTATATCAATAAAAATAATTTCTCCTAAAATGTGAGACTAATAAATCCAGTGCCCAAAAGGGCTATTGGTCCCATGTAATTCATTACATGTTATTCATATATGAATAGTTAGTACAGATGTGATACACATTTTAAGTCTGGATTACCCCATCTGTTCAGTTACAGAATTTGCTAAACATTTGCTTCAAAAACAATAAGGATAAAGTACAGTTATGTAAGAACTTACCGTAACAGTAGATCTTCGAGAGGAGCGGTTGCAGCAGGCTATTACCATTAGGACTATGCCACAGGCACTGGGACCCACTGGAAAACTCTTAGCTAGCAGCACCCAGCAGAGGCTGCCCCTGACGTCAGCTCTGCCCCAACATCGGCCATGGTACAGAAGGGGGTGGTCCTCGGCTCCACCTCAGTTCACCCGCCGAAGACCCAGGAACAAGTTCCGACAGGTGGACCAGGCGAAGCAAGCCGAACAGATAAAGAACTCTCCAGGGGGAAGGGGGGAAGCAGTGCCTGCTGCAAGAGCTCCTCTCAAAGATCTACTGTTATGGTAAGTTCTTAAGTAACTGTACTATCTTACTCCGAGTGGGAACTCTTGCAGCAGGCTATTATCATTAGGACTGAGTCCCAAGCAGTCCTGCAAGAAGGAGCAGAAATCAACTCTGGGAGGTGGCTGAAGATGACAGTGCTGACCAACTAGGCACGCTAAGAGAGCAGACCTTGGAGGACCACTAGGCGGAAACTGGCCCTGTGCCTGGAAATGATATCCAGGCTGTAGTGCCTAATGAAAGTGTGCACTGAGATCCAAGTAGACGCTGCACAGATGTTTCTGATTGAGACGTTCCTCAATGATGCAAAGGAAGTAGAAACCATTCTCATAGAATGGCCTCTGACAGACCCCAGAAGAGGCTTATTGTACTTGTTGTAGCAATAAATAATGCAGTGGACTAGCCACCTGGAGATAGTCTCCTTCAACACCAGTCTACCAAGGTGATGTGGCTCAAAGGCCATAAAAAGCTGCTCCGACTTACAGTGAGGAGCCGTGCGTTTGAGATAATACCTCAGCGCCCTGTGGACATCCAAAGTGTGCAGGAGTGCTTCCCCCTATTAGAATGATCAGGAAAGTAAACTGGAAGGTCAACATTCTGATTCAGAGTTAACTCTGAAACCACCTTTGGAAGAAACTTAGGATTCATACGCAGGGAAATCCTTTCCCTGTGAAAAACAAAATAAGGCTCCTTACACATCAGGGTCTGAAGCTCGGAAACTCTTTGAGCAGAAGTGACTGTAACCAAAAAAGAAACCTTCCAATAAAGAAATCACAACTCGCAATCTGCGACAGGTTCAAAAGGAGCGAGGGTAAGCTTCTCCAGCACAAACAGGAGATCCCAGGGTGGGTATTGGATCTCTAATGGGAGGCTTTATGTGTAGAATGCCCCTTAAGAAAGGTTTGGGACATGTCCAGCTGGGCCAAGGTTTTTCCTTCTACCAGAGCATGGTAGGCAGAAACCGCTGACAAATGCACTTTGATGGAGGAGTAGCTCAAGCCTTGGTTTAATAAGGAAAGGAGATACTGCAAAACTGAGTTCACTGGACAGGTAAGGGGCTCTAAGTGACATGAAGAAGCCCAGAGACAAAAATGCTTCCACTTCGTAGAATAAGTGGACCTAGCAGAAGGCTTTCTCACTGAGACGAGAACGTCCGCCACCTCCCGAGAGATCCTGTACCTAGACTTGACTATGTCTGCAGGAGCCATGCGTGAAGGTGCAGGGACTTGAGATCCAGACGGATCAATGTGCCCTGTTCCTGTGACAGCAAGTGTGAGCTCCGAGGCAGCAGAATCGGAGGTTCCAGTGCCACCTGCTGAATTAGTGGGAACCAAATCTGCTGAGGCCACAGCGGAGCGATGAGAATCATTCATGCCCCTAGGTCTAGGCCTGGAGCTTCAAAAGGATCCTCTGGATTAATGGAAAGGGAGAGAAGGTGTACAGAAACCTCCCTGTCCAACAGAGAGACAATGCATCTGGCCAAAAAACACCAGGCACGTGCTCTCGCGAGCAAAAAAATGGCAGTTTGTCGTTGCGTGGAGACATAAAGAGGTCCAGCTCTGGAAGACCCCATGCATCAAAGAGCTGGTCCACTACTGACTGGAGTAGCTCCCATTCATACACTTTGGACCGTGACCAGCTTAGACTGTCGGCCAAGATGTTTTGGACACCTTGAACATGCACTGCAGTGAGGGATATGTGATGATCCAGAGCCCAGTACCAGACTCTCATCGCCTCCCTGCACAAGAGGTAGGAGTGAGTTCCCCCTTGTTTGCTGATATAGAAGCAACCACCATATTGTCCATCTGGACCAGAAGAGAGCCCAGTAATAGGTCCTCTTGAAATGCCCTGAGGGCATTGAGGACCACTCGCATTTCCAGGACACTGATATGAAGTCCGCGTTCTTCTGGAGAAAATGTACCCTAAGTAGGATTGCTTCCCAGATGTGCTCCCCAGCCAAGCTCAGAGGCCTCTGTGGACAGGATCCGGCTCAGTGGCACCTGACGAAAGGGAACCCCTTACTGCAAGTTTGAGGGTTTCAGCCACCAAGTAAGGGTCCTCCTGACTGGGTCCCGAGATCTGAACCAAGCACTCTAAACCATCGGACCTTTGGTCCCACTGCACCCTGAACATCTGTTGCAGGACCCTCATGTGGAGGTGGGCCAAGGGGACTACAGGAATGGCCACCGCCATGTGCCCCAGTAACCTGAGGAGAATCCTGGTTTGGACTTGAGGGGTCATAGAGACCAATCGAGACGCCTCTCAGAAGATCCCCCCTTTCCTGAGGGAGGAAGGCCATGCCCTGTACCACTCCTATGAAGATGAGTTGCTGATTGGGCTCTGGGGATAACTTTGCAAAGTTCAGGGTGATCCCCAGCTCCTGGAGTAGTGTATAGGTATCTCCGAGAGCTTTGTCTTCTGAGACAAGTCTGGCAAGGCACTGGCTACCTCTTGGCCCTTCTCCCATAATGCATTTTGGAACTGCACCATTGCGTTAGGAAGTTGAGTGATCTAATGGAGCAGAGGGAGGCAGAATATACTTTCTTGCCCACCTGGTCCAGGTATATGGACACTGGATCGGAAGTCTGTGAACTTAGGTGTCTCGGCTGCTTCGACTTATCATGAGCAGCTGCAATTACCATGGAGTCAGCCTGAGGGTGTTCCGCCAGAAATGGCTCCTCCCTCAGCGCTCTGTACAGCCTGTCCAACTTCTTTGGAACTGCCGGGGTACTCGCTGGACACTTCCAGGTAAGCCTAATCAGGTCCTGGAAGGTGTCCACCAAAGAAGGGACCACTAGAGGCTTGGGCTTCTTTTGCCTCAGGTATCTGGCCAACCTCCAGCATTCCGGATCCAGGTCCTCCATCTCCCAACCATTGGAGGCCTGGATGTGCCTCATGACGTCCATAAAAGTGGGGTTGTCAGGAGGCAAGCGGGGGGTCTCTGCCGTCTGGGGAAACCCTTTCTCATGACAGAGACTGGTCTGTGGAAGAGGAGGAGGATGAGCAGCTCCCATGGGAGGAAGGCAACCTCAACCTGGATTGGTCCCTACCCTCTAGACTATGAGCACTGGGAGACTGACGTCGGCTAGGAGACCGATGCTGGCTCGGGGACCGGTGACAGTTAGAACACCGACGTCAGTCTTGAGACCAAAAATGGCTGACGGCAACAGCTGAGGAAGTGTCCGATAGACCAGGGACGGCTGTGGGACTTGCTCTGGGATGACCGACGGTGGCTAACAGACCTGGACGAATGTTGCAGGCATCGGTCCCTGGAATGGGAGCGAGACCTGACTACAGAGGGGCAGCGGGACCTAGAAGTGATAGGCCACTCAACTGGTGGAGGTTTAGAGGGCAGTTCCAAAGGGTTACCCCCAGGTACAGGAGCCCCCACCGGGTCATTTATTGACACCGGGTCCAGCATGGTAGGAACCACATTCCTTTTAACCTGGCTCCACCAAAACTGGAAGAGCTCCTTAAGTTCTTCTTTATTGAAAATACTAGCTGCCGTGCTCAATGGGCAATGCCAGAAGGTAAGGGAGGTCCTGTGGAGAGGAACCCAGGGAGGCACCTTCAGGAGTGGAGGCCCATCGCACTGGCGACTGAGCCTAGGCTGGCACCTTCTGTGCTGAAGGATGGCTGACCCTGGTCTCTGAGGTCAGTTTCTGGTCCGACAGCTTAGCTGGCATCTGGTCAGACTTGGCAGGTTTCGAAGGGCAGGAACCCAACAGGAGCTTGGATGAGGGTTCACGCTCCTTGGATGCAGGCTTACTTGGAGCTCTGGATAAAGCCAAACCTGAGGCCTTCTTCAGCAGGGCCGAGGCATGCACTGAAGAGGAGGCCTTAGGAACATTGCCTGGGGTAGAAGGAGGGCACAGGGCTGTGTCCTTTGCCTTCATGGGCAGCTTGCTCTTGGACCAATCTGCGGAGGTCGAGGACGATGAAGACCCGGAAGGCTGACTCCAGTCTTGAGAGTGCTTGGAACGGTGAGAGTGGTCCGAGCCACCAGAGCCAGAGGATGAGGCTTTCATATGTGGTGAGCAGAAGCGAGGATGGGACTGACCTCGGTCCTTGTCCCAGGACTTGTGATGGGACTTCTCCTTGAGTTTAAGTCTTCTACCCGGGAGAGCTCTGCATAAATGGAAATTATGTACCTACCGTAATTCTTGATCTTCTTGGACGAAGTCTCCACCACTCATTCACACTAATGGGATCTACACTGGAGGTGCTAGGACCCAGCAGGAGCAAACTTTTTGCAGGAGGGCCAGCACCAGAGATGGAGCCATGAGGAGCAGTGCCGCAAGCCTCTGCTTGTGTGGCAATGACTATCTCGGCATCGACCCTCCAACCACCTTAGTACCTTTTTTTCTGTAGAGGTGCAGCATAACTAACCTAGAAGACTAGCCTAACAAAAAACCGGACATAAGAAAGTCCGGAAGACCAGTATAAGAAGGGTCAAGAAAGAAGTCTCCACAGCCTAAAGATTGAGGGAGTGAAGACCAACAACAGAGGTGAGCTCGGGGGATGGTGGGTGGGTGTGAATGAGTGGTAGAGACTTCATCCAAGAAGATTAAGAATTACGGTAGGTATGTAATTTCCATATCTTCCTGGACATAAAGTCTGCACCACTCATTCACACTAATGGGAGAGTACCGAGCTAATAATCCTCTGAGAGGGCGGTAGGAGTGACCAATAGCTCACAAATTTAGGACAGAAGTCCACTAAGGATGGTTCTGCCAAAACGAAACATGTTGTCTGGCATGGACATCCAGGGCATAGTGTTTGACGAAAGTATGCACTGATCTCCAGGTGGCCGCATTGCAAATATCTCAAATGGACACGTTGCGGATTTCCACCAGAGATGCCGTGACCGCTCTAGTAGAGTGAGCGTACACTCTGCCTTCCAGCTTAACCTGTGCCATGGAATAACAGGGTGAAGACATGCCACCAGCCATGCTGAAATGCATCTGATAGCAACAGGTTGACCCAGCTGGGTCTCGCTGAAGGAAACAAACAGTTGCTGAGCTCTTATGATGTCCAAGGAATGAAGAGAACGATCCCTTTCATTTTGGAAGTTCGCAAAGTAAGTAGGAAGGACCAAAGGTTGGTTTAGATGGAATTCTGAAACAACCTTAGGGAGAAACTTAGGATGGGTCCTAAGAACTACTTTGTCTTTATGAAACACAGTATACGGAGGGTCTGTGACCAAGGCATGTATCTCAGAGACCCTGCAGGCCGAGATAATGGCCACCAGGAAGGCTGTTTTCCAAGTGAGAAATTTCAACTCACAGGTAGCTTGAGGCTCAAAAGGCTTTCGAGTGAGCATGTCTAGCACAAGATAAATCTCCCAGGCTGCGACTGGACATCTGATAGGAGGTCTGGTATGTAGAATTCCCTTAAGAAACCTCTTAACCATGGGTAACAGAGCCAGTGACAAGGAAAGTACTGGCTTATGATAAGCTGAAATGGCACAAAGGTGAACCTTGACTGTAGAGTATTGCAGACCTGAATTTGAGAGTTCCAAAAGATACTCTAGAACTTTATTTGGTGGGCAGGAAAAAGGATTCAAAGAGGATTTTGCACACCACAGCGAAAAACGTTTCCATTTGGCTGTGTAAGTTTTCCTAGTGGCTGGCTTGCACGTAGCCAGAAGAATATTTGAAACTCTCCGAGAGACATTGAACCTGTTCACTTCAATCTCTTCAGGAGCCAAGCATGAAGGTGAAGCGATCTCAGATTGGGATGGACCGCAGACCACTGAGTCAGAAGGTTCGTCTGAAGGGAAAGAGCTTTCGGAGGGGTTTCCGACATACTGTTGAGTAACAGAAACCATATCTGTCAAGGCCAAAAGGGAGCAATGAGGATCATTTTGTCCCCCTGGGACTCGAACTTGAGAAATACCCTCGAATTAGAGGAAGAGGCGGAAAGGCGTATAGAAAGCGTTTTGTCCACTGCAGTCTGAACGCATCCTGACAGAAAATGCCAGGCCCTGGATTTCTGGAGCAGAAGAGAGGCAGTTTTGTGTTGAGTGGGGATGCAAAAAGGTCCAGGTCTGGAGTTCCCTACTCTGTGAATAGTGATTGAACTACGATTGAGTCTAGAGACCATTCGTGAGGATCTGTCTCTGTTCTGCTGAGATGGTCTGCCAGTTCGTTCTGCACTCCCGGCGGGTAGACCGCTTGAATTAGAGCCTTGTGCTCCAAGCACCATTCCCACACTCTCATCGCTTCCCTGCATAAGGGGTAAGAGTGAGCACCTCCCTGCTTGTTGATGTTAATACATCACTGCTTTGTTGTCTGTTTGAAGGACAATGTTCTTGTGACAGAGAATGTCATTCAAAGCCCGGACTGCATAAAGGATGGCTCTCATTTCTAAGACATTTATGTGAAGCTGGACTTGTCCTGAGTCCACATACCTTGAGTGTGGAGAGTCTGACAGTGAGCTCCCCACCCCATCAGGGACGCGTCCGTGGTAATGGAAATCTGATTATCCAGATTAGCAAAGGGATACCATTCCAGAAGATTGTCCTCTTGCGACCACCAGGTGAGTGACTTCTTTAGAGGTTCTGTCACTTTGATGAGAAAGGACTGAGGGTGAGTGGTTGGGGACCACTGAGTACTGAGCATCCATTGAGAGGTTCTCATGTGAAGGCGTGCTAGGGGTACAGTGAACACCAAGGATGCCATGAGACCTAGCATCTGTTGCATCAAGATAGCTCGAACTGAGCTGTTCTTTCTGATGTATCAGGCCATCTGTAGGATATCGCTCCTTCTGTCCTCTGGCAGAAAAGCTTTTGCACAGGAGGTGTCCAGAAGAGCACAAGGGTCTATTACTTTGATCACCCAGTCAAAGAAATCAGATGAATCTAATTGATTTCTTTGACTGGGTGACCAAAGTAACAGACCAGGAAGGGGCTGTAGATATGGCCTACCTAGACTTTAGCAAGGAGTTTGACACAGTCCCGCACAAAAGATTAACAATCAAGTTAGCCAGCCTGGGAGTGGGTCCCAGGGTGGTAGCCTGGGTAGCAAGCTGGTTGCACAACAGGACACAAAAGGTAATAGTGAATGGAACACATTCCGAAGAAATGGGGGTTACTAGTGGAGCACCTCAGGGCTCAGTACTGGGTCCAGTCCTCTTTAACATCTTTATAGGTGACATTGCAGAGGGTCTGGAGGGAAAGGTATGCCTCTTTGCAGAGGACACAAAGATCTGTAACAGAGTTGATACACAAGAGGGGGCAGAAAAGATGAGAAGGGACTTGGCAAGGTTGGAGGAATGGTCAGACATATGGCAACTTAGATTCAATGCAAAGAAGTTAAAGTAATGCACCTGGGAAACAAAACCCAGGAGAAGAGTACACAGCAGGAGAGGTACTAACAACAACAAAATGGAAAGGGACCTGGGGTAGTCATTTCAGATGACCTAAAGGTGGGTAAGCAATGTGAGAAGTTGGTAAGGAGAGCCAGGGGGGATAATGGGGCATAGGAAGGGGCATCACAAGTAGAAAAAGGGAAGTGGTTATCCCTCTATGCAGACAGTTGGCGAGACCCAATCTGGAGTACTGTGTGAAGTTTTGGAGACCTCATCTACGCAAGAACATAGACAGGATGGAAGCAGTTCAGAGAAGGGCAACTAAAATGGTGCAGGGTCTGCAGCACAAACCATATGAAGAGAGACTGAGAGAGTTTAATATGTATACCCTTGATGAAAGGAGGGACAGGGGGACATGATAGAAACTTTCAAGTACCTCAAGGGAATCAACAAAGTCCAGGAAAGTAGCATCTTTCAGAAAAAGAGATGTGTAAGAACAAGGGGGCATAATTTAAAGATAGAGGGGGTACGGCTCAGGGGTATTGTGAGGAAATTTTTTTCCAGGGAGAGAGAGTGGTGGATACATGGAACCGCCTTCCTGGGGAGGTCATTGGGTCTAAAACAGTGGGGGAATTCAAACATGCATGGGACAGACATAAAGCAATTATAGTGGGGGGTTGCAGGAAGTAGGTTGTGGGTTAACTAGAATCTGTAGCTTATCCAGTAGGTAGGGAAATGGGTAGACTGCGTGGGCCAAGTGGTCCATATCTGCCATCAGTCTATGTTTCTTTGTTTCCTATGAAAAGGAGCCTCTGGAAGGGCTGCAGCTGCGATTTCTTGAGATTCAGCAGAACTCCCATGGATGTGAGAAAGTCTGAGGCCATGGCTATGGCGTCAAGAGTTCCTTGCCTGGAAGGGCTTGCTAGAAGCCAGACATCCAGATATGGGAACAATTGTATTCCGATTTTTCTGAGATGCGCTGTGAGGATTGCACAACACTTTGTAAAAACTTGCGTCGCCGAGGATAGCCCAAAGGGAAAGACTCTGAACTGATAATGCTGGCCCAAAGCCACGAACCTTAGGTATTTCTGATGCCTTGGGTGAATAGGAATATGTTGGTAAGCATCCTGCATGTCCAGGGAGGCTAACCAGTCATGTTGATAAAGCAAAGGTAACAGTGTTCCTAGCGATATCATTTTGAATTTCTCTTTGGGAAGAAATATGTTTAATTTTCTGAGGTCCAAAATGGGGTGCATGCCCCCAGTTTTCTTTGGAACCAGAAAGTAATAGGAGTAGAACCCTGTGTTCCGTTGATCCAGCGGAACTACTTCCACTGCCCTGTTGTTCAGAAGGCCTTGTATCTCGGAGGCAAGAAGTTCTGACTGAAGTACTGACAGCCTGGGCAGTCGTTTGGGGGGACGATCTGGAGGGGTCCCTGAAAGATTGAGGGAATACCCCTCGTGGATTATCCGGAGGACCCACTTGTCCAATGTTATGGACTTCCACCGGTTGTAGAATTGAGTCAGACAACCTTCCACCACAGAGGAAGAGTCCACCTCAGGCAGCTGAGGTGGGACTTGGGCCAGCAACTCAGAAGGCGGCATTGGGCGCTTTGGGTCTTTGCGCCTTCTGTTGCGTTTTCTTTTGAGGCTGAGAGGCTTGGTTTTTATTAAAACCTCCCCTGCCTTTGCCTCGAAAGGACTGACGGTTATGAAACTGGCATTTAACACCCCCTCGAGAGGGGGTGGGAGGAGGTCGAGCCAATTCAATGGCTGATCTAGTCTTTTGTGTGGCCTCTAGAGACTGTTCTACTTGAGGGCCGAAGAGCTACACACCATCAAAAGGCAACGCCATGACCTGTTGCTGGGCATCATTCATAAAACCTGAAGTGTGCAGCCAGGAATGGCGGAGGGTACAAATGCCCACAGCCGCCGCTCGGGAGGTAGTATCAAAGGCGTCCATAGCTGCTTTAACCTGTTGGTTGTTGGACTCAATACCCCTGGTTATGGCTTGAAGAAGCTCTGAATTAGTGTCCGACCCCGGTAGAGCTTCAACCATTTGTTTGAGCGAATGCCAAAGAATATATTCATATTGAGAGAAATAGCCTGGGTAACTGGCGATACGCATACCCAGGATGGATGCAGCAAAGACTTTCTTACCTAAAGTATCTATCTTACGAGATTCTTTGTTTATAGGTCGAGCTGTGGTAGTCTGAGGAAGGAAGACCTTATCATTCTCTGCCAAGACTACAATGGGATCCGCAAAGGCTTGGGAGGCCAAAATAGGTTGATCCTTGGGAGCAGCATACTTCCTATCTATGGACTTAGCCACAGAAGGAATGAGAGCAAGATTATTCTATACCATTTGAGAAAACGTCTCAAAGGAGGGTTGTACCAGGGGAGTTAAATCCATAGGGATGTCCGGAACATGAAGGTATTGGAGTCTTAAAAGCTTCCCAGGATCGATGTCCATAGTCTGGAGAGAAAGAGTGGAATTCAAATTTTTCAGCAGAGACTTAAATGACAGGTCCTCAACCACGGGCTCTGTAACAGGATTAGGTCCTGCTTCTTCCACATCATTTCCCTGTCTAAGATCTGGGTCAGGCACAATATCATCTCCTGACAGTCCAGGAGGGACTGCATGGACAGGAAAGTAATGAAAACCAGCAGGAAAAGGAAAGGAATTCAGAGAGGAGAAGCCCTGAAGACTGGCTGATGAAAAGCCAGGCAGGACGGCGCCAACAGGCGCATCGGAGCCGAAATCGGCACTGAGCAACCCACTGATACAGACAGTGCCGACACCAACCCAGGGCCCCAAAAATTAGGATTTGAGGGGAAAGAAGGAAGAATACCAGGAGATAGAGGCATCGGTGTGGCCCCCTGCTCCGCAGCCATGTGAGGGTGGGGGAAACACCTGAGCGTGGAGTCGACGGCACCGAAGAGGGTGCCATGCAACCAGGGAGGCCCAACTTCCCTGCCTGATCTCCTGAAGAGCCCAAGGGCCCCAGAGTGACTGGGCCAGGCAGCTGGACCGATCTCCGAGCACACTGCTCCATAAGAGCGGCCCACTGATGAAACTGCTCATCGGAAGCCCTATCAGAAGTCGGGGAAGGGCTCCGATGTCGAAGAGGTCGGTGACCAGAAACTGGTGACTCCGAATGAGGATACCGGCAACTGACTCCAATGAATGACCGTCAACGCATAGACATATCAGAAGGTGACCTCAAGTGATGCCTTCTCTTTTTTGACCTACAGGCCGAAGAAGAGCTCGAGGCCGAACGGTGCCAAAAATGTGACCATTTTCTTTTATGCTTCTGGGGGGACCGCCTTTCCCCTCGGGCATTGGACCATCCATTGTCAGACTCCCTCCCCAACCCCCGGAGAAGGCGGCAGACTGGACCCAGCCCGGCTGACTGAACAGCTTTCATACGAAGTCTCCCTACCATCAACTGACCCTCTCATGGTCGACTCCGTCAATGTAGGCTAAGACTTCTTTCTCTAATGAGAATAAATTATAGTAAGCGGTACTTATTCGAGGTATACTACAAAATAATGAACTGAAAAGTATGCTGCTAGTTTAAAGTTTGACTCCCAGCAGGCGAGCAACGTCGTCACTGAAGCGCACTTGACGGCGGGGAAAAAAGGAACTGAGGCAGTTGGAGGGTCGACGCCGAGATAATCATTGCCGCACGAGCAGAGGCTTGCGGCGGTGCCGCTCCTTGCGGCTCCATTTCTGGTGCAGGCCTTTCTGCAAAAGGTTTGCTCCCGCTTGGTCCTAGCGCCTCCACTGTAGATCCCATCAGTGTGAATGAGTGGTGGAGACTTTATGTCCACGAAGATCTTAATAAACAGGTACAAAAAAAAAATAATAATAACCAATTTAAAATAAAACTCCCTGCACTATCCTAAAGGATCCTTATTGCATAAATGAAATACGTGACAGGGACCTTGTAGAATACATGACGTATTTTCACTCAAGCTGTTTGATCTTGGGCACATCACTTGTGGCTTACACCACTCATAAGGTTACCCAAGGTCAAACAGCTCTTGTGAAAATAAATCATGTATTCCGGGCCAGCCCATTCGCACAGTGGTTGGATTTCCGCTTACGATGCCGGTGACCTGAGTTCTGGAACAGACTGGCACCGGAGGGCCGGCTGGGGGGAGAGGGCTTGAGTGTCCGATGATTGCTCACCTTCATGGGGGGTTGACACCCAGTGTTTGCTGGTTCCTGGCGAAGGCCAGGGGTACAGCAGTGCATCAGGCCCAGCTGAATAGGGAGCATGACGGACATTGGTGTGCGCCTTGACGTCAGTGGCATGCCACGCTTCCAAGGGAGAAAAGAAAAAATTACTCACCTTAGTAATGTTGTTTCTTCTAATGGAGTCTTGCTATATTATGACAATTGCAGTTTGTCCCACGATTAGAACTGCTCCGGAGGTGAAAGAGTTAACTCCCATTCTAGGAATGGAACTTGGAGCGCGAGCTCGGTTAGAGAAGCTCTGTCTGGGTTATTTCAAACCCAAACTGTCAGATCTTTACGAGCAAAACTCACTAAGGTCTGTGTGGAAGCTGTAACCTACACTAGCCAACTGGCTACCTGACTATTAACACATATTCCTGGTCCCAACACAAAGACTCAAGTCAGGGGACCAGAAGTAATAATATAATATAAGCAATAATATAAGATAAAATAAAAACACCACACCCCAAAACCCCAAGAAGGGTGGAAACATATAATGGGCATAACTAGCCCACTAGGCTGCCCACCCCATACCCAAGTAGAAGTTCTGAGAGGGGCAGGTTGGGAGGTCATAATATAGCAAGACTCCATTAGAAGAAACAACATTACTAAGGGGAGTAATTTTTTCTTCAAACAACATGAAGTCTTGCTATATTATGACAATTGCAGACTACACAGCAGTACCTCCGTGGAGGAGGGACAGAACCTACGTAGGGAATAGGCTCTGAAGCACAGCTGTGCCAAACCGAGCATCTCTCCTGGCCTGGACATCCAGGGAGTAATGCTTGGTGAAAGTGTGTACCGTTTTCCAGGTAGCTGTTTGACATAGCTCTAAGATAGGGATGTCTCTGGCAGCAGCTAGAGACGCGGCTGTACCTCTGGTAGAATGAGCCCTCAGGCCGGGGGACTTTCCCCAGTTTCTGATAACAAAATTGGATACAAGAGACAATCCACCTAGCAATTGATCTCTTAGTGGCAGGTCTCCCTTTTCCGACCTCACCATAAGTGAGAAAAAGTTGAAGGGGATTCGAACCTGTGACCCTCGGTACATTCTATATAGTAACTTAAGGCCCTCTTAACATCTAAACTGTGCAATCTCCTCTCGCCAGAGGAGGAATGTTCAGTGAAAAACACTGGAAGGGAGATAGATTGATTAAGATGGAAATCTGAAACCACCTTTGGCAAAACTTCCTGTTAGTCCTGAGGACTACCTTATCCCTGTGGAAAGAAATAAAGTCAGTTTCTACTGACAAGGCTTGCAACTCACTTATGCGCCTGGCAGAAGTGATAGCCACTAGGAAAACAGTTTTCCAAGTTCAGTACTTAAGCTCTGCAGAAGACAGAGGTTCAAAAGGGGGTTGCATTAGCTGGGCAATGCAAACATTAAGGTCCCAGGCAGGGGCCGGATCCCTAAAAGGTGGATTAGTATGAAGTAATCCTTTAAAAAACTTGGAAAATACAGGGTGAGCGGAAAGAGAGGATGGCTTTCCTGCTGACACAAAAGTAGAGACAGCTGCCAAATGTACTTTCAGGGTAGCTGGTCTCAGGCCCAAAGAATTAAGATGGACCATATAGTCCAAAACAATGGGCAATTCAGCAGATTCCGGGGAAATATGTTTCCCAGAACACCAAATGGAAAACCTTTTCCACTTAGAATTATAAGTAGCCCTAGTGGAAGGCTTCCTAGAAGCCTTTAGGATTTCAAGAACACCTGAGAAAGGTGTAGGTCAGCAAATTCTAACTCCTCAAGAGCCAGGCCTTGAGGTTGAGGGATTTGAGGTTCGGATACCAAACTCTCCCCTGGGCACAGGTTAACAGGTTATGATTCCTGGGGAGACACAGGGGAATATGGACTGCTAGGGACAGAAGGAGTGGGTACCAGGGCTGCCTGGCCCAATCTGGGGCAATCAGAATCACCCTGCAAGGCTGGGATCTGATTTTGACTAGCACCTTGAATAGGAGAGGGAAGGGGGGAAAGACATAAAGAAACTTCCCTTCCCAATCTAGGAGAAAGGCATCCAGGGGGACTGAGCCCAACACTGGGGCCTGCAACAGAACAGTGGAAGTTGGTGATTGTCTGGGGCTGCAAAGATCTATCTGAGGGTGCCCCATCTGGCAAAAACTATCCCCAGTACTTGAGGATCCAGAGACCATTCGTGATGGCCCTGGGAAATCCTGCTGAGAGCATCTGCTAGGACATTGTCCTTTCCTGGAAGGTGAACTGCTATGAGGGAAGTGTTCAGGGAATAGGCCAGAGGCCACAACGTCATTGTCTCGGTGCACAAGGCCGAAGACCAAGTGCCCCCCTGCTTGTTGATGTACCACATTGTTGTGGTGTTGTCTGTTCTGACTTGTACCACTTTGTTCTGAACAGACACAGAAAACACTTGAAGTGCTAAAAAGACAGCTCTGAGTTCCAGCAAATTGATGTGGAGCAGAGATTCCTGAGGGGACCACACTCCCCAAGTGGAGAGGTCGCCTATGTGGGCTCCCCACCCCAGGAGGGAAGCATCCGTTATGAGGGTCAAGGAGTGAGACAGAGGAATGAAGGGGACCCCCAATCTTAAATTGCTCTGATCCTGCCACCACTGTAGGGCCTGGATCAGGGTTCGGGTCACTGGGACCAACTTGGAAAGGGGGTCTCTTCTCTGAGACCAAAAGGCTCTCAAGTGAAACTGAATGTCCTTCATCTGAAATCTTGCTCCTTGCACTACAGCTGTGGATGCAGTCATGTGCCCCAGGAGCTGCAAAAAGTGTCTTGCTGGTCGAGAGACCTGCAGAGTGAAGGAGGAGGCCAGAGCCACAAAGTTCCTTACCCTCTCTAAGGGTAGGAAGGCTCTGGCCTGCTTTGTGTCCAATTCTGCACCTATGAAGGTGAGCACCTGAACTGGTTCCAGAACTGACTTTGGACGACTGAGCAAGAAGCCCAGGGAGGTGAGCAGCTGCTGGGTAACTTGCAGGTGAGATTTTACCTGTTCTGGGGACTGGCCTACAATGAGCCAGTCGTCCAGATAGGGAAAGACAGCAATCCTTTGCCTTCTTAAATGAGCAACTGCTACTGCCAGACATTTTGTGAATACCCTTGGGGCAGAGGTGAGGCCGAAGGGCATTGCTCTGAACTGGTAGTGACCTGAGGGCAGTTCGAATCTGAGGTACTTTCGGAGGGAGCATCTGATTAGGACGTGAAAATAGGCATCCTTGAGGTCCAGGGAGGCTAGCCAGTCCCCTGGACTTAGAGAGGGTAAAATCATTGCCAGAGTTACCATTCTGAACTTTGGTTTCAAAAGGTGTTTGTTCAGATATCTCGGGTCTAAAATAGACCGCCATTCTCCTGTCTTTTTTGGGGTAAGGAAATATCTGGAGTACAGACCCTTGCCCTGGTGTAGGGGAGAAACCCTTTCTACAGCTCTGAGAGCCAGGAGGGTTGAGACTTCTGTTTCTAAAGTAAAGGTCTCTAAAGAGTTTGCAGGTGGAAAAGATCTGATTCTCATCTTTGGGAACTTTTTGAAGCTGAGAACCAGACCCTGACTTACTACTTCCAGGACCCACTTGTCTGAAGTTAGAGACACCCAGTTCTGAACGAAGTAAGCCAACCTGCCCCCTACAGGTAAAGGAGAATCGGCCCTTGGCACCCCATCAGGGTGTCTGTTTGGCAGGTGCTTTAGGCTGAGGGGTGGGAGCAGGCCTGCCCACACCCCGTCTGCCTCTCCTCTGAAGAACCCTCTGAGCATAAGCAGAGGAGGCCTGGGTTTGGTAAAAGGCCTGTGAAAAGGCCTACCTCTACCCTGGGAGTCTGCCTCTGAGGGTGACTTGCCGCCATTAGCCTGAGCACTCTTATAGGTAGTCCTATATTCATCCATTTTCTTCATATAATTCTCTGTCTGCTCCCCAAACAGACAATTTCCAACCACAGGAAAATCCATAGCCTTAGTCTGGGTATCCTGTGACAAGCTATACACCTGAGCCAGGCCAACCTCTAGAAAGCTACAGGCGTAGCCATGACTCTAGAGAGACATCATTAAAATCCACAGCAGCATGAAACTGCACCTTGGATGCCTCAATGCCATCAGCAGCCACCTGTTCCAGCTCATTAGCAAGCTGGCCAGAGGCCTGTCTGGCCAAAGCCATGACAGTGTCCCATCTAGATTTTTGATACCTTGCTACATAAGCCATGTAATTTGCTTGCCTGAGTCCCAAGGACGCTGCCATGTATTGTTTTTTAGCCATGGCATCAATCTTCCTGGAATCCTTGTCAGGAGGATGTGAAGCCAAGGGAATATTAGCTTTATCACAGGCTGCAGCCTGAACCACACCAATGTGACTGCATTCCTGTGAAAGGAATTCTGTATCAGGACCTGACAGAGTGTACCTCCTGTCCATCTTTTTGTCCACAGGAGGCACAGAATTAGGAGTTTTTAAAATTTTTATTGTTTGTTTCCTAAATGATTTATGCAAGGAATAGACAATCTCCTAGACTCTGGAATATCCATCATTTCTACAAAATCAGGTTCCTCTTGCCCATCCACAGCTTCCTCCAATGTGAGCTGAGGGTTTCAGCAACTTTTTTGTAAAACATAAAGTGAGAGGGGGACTCAGAAAGCGAAGGGGGAGATTCAAAAGGTCTATCTGGGGAGATGTCCGGTTCAATGGGCACACCCAGACCCTCCAAGTCACATTCATACTGTTCATAATCATCCTCCCCCTCCTCTGGTTCATAAAACTCTTCAACATCATATTCCTGAACCGGTGGAACCGACCGAACCGACCTTTTACCAGACAGTGGCGGTTCGGACGGAACCGGAGAAAGTGACTGGACAATCTGAATAGCTCTTGCTATCTCTGCAGCAGTTGGAGAAGGAATTTTGGGCTCCACACCTGCTGATTTTCTTGTTTTCTTTACTGGAACTGGCCCCTCCGAGCCAGCTTTACGTTTGCCCGAGGAAGTCTCGCCCTGGTCAGAGGGCACTCCCTCCGGTTCGGTTGGCACCGAACCGGGCTGGCCATCCGGGTCAGCGGACTTTTTGGCCTCTCGTTCCCTGAGCCTGCCAACTCTCTTATCCAGGGTGGCTGCAGGGAAATTTTTACAAATCTGGCAGTCTGAATTGAGGTGGTCAAACCCCAGACAATATACACATGTGGTGTGTGGGTCAGCCTTGGCAAAGACTTCCCACAGACATCACAGTGTTGAAACCCAGTGGGCCTGTTTTTTCTTTTGGGTTTCTCAGACATAATGCCAGCCTAACCAAAAACTTTGCCCTTTAAACGGAAAGTCCAGGCAAGACACCTCTTATCGGTTCCTAACCGTGTCACGGGTCTTGGAAAAAAACGTAATGAAATCCGTTTTTTTTAGAACCGATAAGAACCGGGAACTGCACTCTAAAACCTTCAATTTCAAGTTTTAAAACAAGCTGATCGGTTCAAAACCGAACCGATAACATTTACAAGTTCCACACAGAAAATAAACTGTAATTACTTATGATACCACAGACAGAGCTTGAACCGATCGGTTTTGCGGTTAAAATAATAATATTCTCGGTTGATTTGAACCGAGAAAACACTGTTTAAACTGAGAAATGAACCAAGCAGTAGGAGAAATCTCCGGAGCGACTGTTCAGTGAGGCGGAGTAAAGAATCTGACAGTTTGGGTTTGAAATAACCCAGACAGAGCTTCTCTAACCGAGCTCGCGCTCCAAGTTCCATTCCTAGAATGGGAGTTAACTCTTTCACCTCCGGAGCAGTTCTAATGGTGGGACAAACTGCAATTGTCATAATATAGCAAGACTTCATGTTGTTTGAAATGGAAAAATGGCACCCTGGCCAACCAGATGACGGCAGCTGGACTCTCGCCGCCATGGAGCCCCAGACAGCCCAGACTGCCCCAGCAGCTCCTGGGCCATCTGGTTATGCCTACCAGTGCTTCCACCCTGGAAGGAGAGGACCTACCCAACGAAGGGATATGTCGGGTTACCTGGGGTGGCTGCTGATATGGGGCAGCAGATGGCAGCGAGGGTGGTAGGCAGTACAAGAGGTCCCAGGCGGCCTCAAGGAGTGTCCGGCCAAGGTGCAGGGGCAGGAGTAAAAAAATATATATATAAATATATATATGTGTATATATATCTATATATATATATATATATATATAAAGGGATATGCAGGGGGAACCTGTGTGATATATGATTTATGCACACGATTGCTGTTTGACCTTGGGTAACCTAACAAGTGGAGTAAGCCACGAGTGAGGTGGCCCAGGGCAAACAGCACAAGTGTGCATAAATCATATATCACACAAGGTCCCCCCTGCATATTTCATTTATGCAATAGGGAAGGATCTCATGTGTCTGTGTAGTTTTAAAATATTTTTTTTTAAATAAAAAAATATGGAAATTTGTGTGGGTTTATTTTGTGCTTTGCCAGGTTGATGCGCCATCCTCTGTGGTTCATTACAGCTGATTGGCTGATAGTATGGCTTGACAGTTTTTAAAAGAAAAAAATGGCGGCTGAGTTTAGCGAGCGCTGATGGTATGAATAGAGGAAAACATCGGGTGAGTTTAGTGAGCGCTCGCCAACAGGAAAGTAGTCGCTGTCATGAATTTGTTATTGTTTTAAAGGCATTTCTGTAGGAGAGGTGGAAATTTGGACTACAGTGGACTACAAGGAGTGGCGTCAGGAAGAAGAGGTGACCGAGCTGACGGACTCGTACTGCCAATGTGAGCGAGCGAACGGGTGAAAAGGAAAAAAACAACTGCAGTTTTGGAGAGACAGAATTTTAATTTCATGGGAGCAGGTTAGCAGTTATGTTGCTTTTGGGTGATGGATGCAGGGGAGAAATTTAAAAAGAGCTGCGGTTTGGGTTTTCAGCAGTTCTTTAGAAAGTCAGGGGCTCAGACAGTGTGGGATGCAGTTAGGAAAGAGAAAGTGGCAAGAAGAGTGCGAGTGGCACATACTGCTTCATGGTGTGTGATTATACCATTTTTTTTTATGTGAGGA
Source organism: Neoceratodus forsteri (assembly GCA_016271365.2). NCBI lineage: Eukaryota > Metazoa > Chordata > Ceratodontiformes > Ceratodontidae > Neoceratodus > Neoceratodus forsteri. Next base: position 431,717,867 of record CM028138.1, read on the forward strand.
ACGAATTTAGATGGATGGTGCTGGGGAAAGATTTAAAAAAAATTGAAAAACAGATTTTGGAACTAGATGAGTTACTGTGGATGGGGAAAGATTTGTAGACAGCAGTATTGACTGTGTGTGAGAAAGTGAAAGTGTGTTAAACTAGGAAGTAGTCCGGCACTGTATGTATAAATGGTCACTGTATGTATAAATTTATGTATACATACAGTGACTCAGATAAATGCATTTATCACACTGAATATATATCCACCCCATTGCATAAAAATATATATATATATATATATATATATATAGAGAGAGAGAGAGAGATATAAGTAAATCATGTATTCCACAGGTCCCCGTTACATATTTTTATTATATATATATATATATATATTTTACCTTTGTTTGAACTGGATTAACTCTATAAGCTTCAGCATCTTGCTTTTATGGAGGTCTCGGGGAGATCACAGCAATCATCAATATGGCAGTATAATCTGTTTCAGAATGTACATCATAACAAAAGAATATACTCTATACAAAAAGAAAAACATTACTCACCGCGGTAATCTTCTTTCTTCCAAGGGGTCCTTTAGCATTAGTAACTTTTTTTGCACTTAGCAGGCTAGGTGCAACTGCCCGGAGGTGTGCCTTTAACAGGTATTTAAATGAGCTTAGGGCCAAGCCAATCAAAAGACAGGAAGGGGCGTGAGCTGAGTGAGAGCTGCTGAAGGCTTCAGAATTTTTTTGAGGGAAAAACGAGGGCAAATGCCCCAAAAAAGAATCAACAGGATTCAAAAAACATGCAAATGTCCACAAAAGTGGAAATACAAACAACAGCAACACGAGCTAAAAACTCATCAATAAGAAACTCCAAATTTGGTAAAAGGTGACATAAAGAGTTCTCCTCCGACAGGTGAACTGGGGAGGAAAGGTGGGTGCTTACTGACGATAAAGGACCCCTTGGAAGAAAGAAGATAACTGCGATGAGTAATTTTTTCTTCTCACCCCAGGAGTCCTTAAGCATCAGTAACTTTTTTGCAGACTACCGAGCAGTACCAAGAGGGAGGTGGCAGAGAACATACTTAGGAAAGAGGCTCTGCAGAACCGCCCTGCCAAATTTGGCATCAGATCTAGTTTGCACATCCAAACTGTAGCGTTTCACAAAGGTGTGCACAGATTTCCAGGTAGCTGCTTTGCAGACATCCAGTAGGGGAATGTCCCTTGCTGCTGCAAGCGAGGCTGCAGTGCCTCTGGTGGAGTAGGCCCTGAGCCCCACTGGAGGTTGGTGACCAGCTTTCTCATAGCAGAATCTAATACAAGAGACCAACCAACGAGAAATAGTGCTCTTGGTAGCTGGTCTTCCTCTGCCTACATCCCCGAAGGTGAAGAACAACTGAGTGGAAGAGCCTCTGGACTGTCTAGTATGCGCTAGGTAGTGAAAGATGGCTCTTTCGACATCCAAGCTGTGAAGCTTTTGCTCGCCAGGAGTGGATGGCTCAATAAAGAAGACAGGCAGAGTAATGGACTGGTTCAAGTGAAACTCTGAAACCACCTTTGGCAGAAATGTTCTATTCGTCCTGAGTTCAACTTTATCGTTGTGAGGGATGATGTAATTCAGCTCAGTGCACAGGGCCTGTAGCTCTGAAATCCTCCTGGCAGACTGAATGGCTACCAGGAAGACTGGCTTCCAAGTTACAAACTTGATGTGGGCCATGGACATAGGTTCAAAGAGTGGATCCATGAGCCCATCTATGCAAAGGTTCAGGCTCCAAGGAGGAACAGGCTCCCTGGTTGGAGGCTGAAGGTGCAAGAGGCCTTTGAAAAATTGTTTAAAAACGTCATGGGGGAAAAACATTTTTTTTCTTTCCCACCGAAAGGTAGGTCGAAATTGCTGCTAAGTGCAGCTTGAGGAAAGATGGTTTCAAGCCTGATGCCTGTAGGTGTACCAGGTAGTCTAGCAGCTGAGGGTCTGAAGCTGATAGGGGTTCGACCTTTTCACTCTTGCACCAGAGGGAAAACCTTTTCCATTTGGTTCCATTAGTCTTATTAGTATTCGTTATTTTAGCCATCCTCAGTATCTTAAGGACCTGTTTAGAGTACTGTGAGGATGGAAATTCCTAACTCTTCAAGAACCAGGCCTTGAGGTGAAGATAGTGTATGTCTGGGAACTGCACTCCCGTCTGAGGAAGGGTCAGCAGGGAGTGAATTGGAGGCAGGTGGATCAGCCTGCTGCAGGACATTGAGAGAAAGAGAGGGTACCAGGCTTGCCTGGACCAGTCTGGAGCCACTAGGATCATTGATGCAGGCTGCTGTCTGAGTTTCAGCAAAACCCTGACTATCAGGAGAAAGGGAGGAAATGCGTATAGGAATCTCCCTGACCAGTCCAGGATCAGGGCATCTCCAGATGAAGTGTTCCCAGAACTGGGGGTCTGCAACAGTACTGAGGAAGCTCAAAATTGAGAGGAGAGGCAAACAGATCCACGTCTGGTGTGCCCCACTGCCTGAACACTTTGGCTAGCACTTGCTTGTTCAGTGTCCATTCACTCTGGCCTTGACTGATGTGGCTTAGAGCATCTGCCAGAGTACTGAGTTTGCCTGTCAGGTGAATAGCCGAGAGGCTGACTCCCTGGGAGAATGCTACAGACCAGAGCTTCAGAGCTTCCAAACAGAGTATTCCTGATCTGGTACCACCCTGCTTGTTTATGTAGAACATTGCAGTGGTGTTGTCCATTCGAATTTGAACCACCTGCCCTTCTATGCTGGAAGCAAAATCTTTGAGAGCTAGGAAGACTGCTCTGAGTTCCAGAAGATTTATGTGCAACTGTGACCCTTCGGAAGTCCAGTTGCCGCTTATTGAGGCACTGTCCAAATGAACTCCCCAGCCCAAAAGGGAGGCATCTGTGGGGATTGCCTTTGTGAGAAGAGGAGCTTGAAAGGGAATCCCTGCCTGCAAATTTGCAGGGTTCTTCCACCACAGCAAGTTTTGGAGAAACTGCTCCGACATAGGTATCAACTTTGAAAATGTGTTGCTTCTCTGAGACCAGTAAGCTCTGAGGTAGGCTTGCAGGAGTCTCATTCTGTACCTGACCCATGGGACTACTGCAGTCATAGAGGCCATATGTCCCAGAAGTTTGAGGAAATGTCTGTCTGGTCTTGGCTGTTCCCAGGCAAAATAATCTGCCACTGAAAGGAAATTCTGAATTCTTCCCTGCGGGACGAAAGCATATCCTTTCTGAGTGTCCAGCTGGGCCCCTATGAAGTTGAGCAGCTGGGTGGGTTCCAGGTGAGATTTCTTTAGATTTACCAGGAAACCCAGAGACTCCAGAGTGCGTTCTATGAGGGAAAGACCTGGCAAGGAGACTTTGCCACTATGAGCCAGTCGTCCAGATAGAGGTAGAGAGCGACACCCAGTCTCCTGAGATGTGCTGCTACCACTGCGAGACACATGGTAAAGACTCTTGGGGCTAAGGACAGACCGAAGGGCATTACGATGAACTGATAGTGACCTGAAGAAAATTTGAATCTGAGAAACTTCTTGTGAGCTCTCCTTATGGGTATGTGAAAGTAGTTGTCCTTTAAGTCTAGGGAGGCTAGTCAGTCTCCCTCCGGTAAGGAATGTATGACCAGTGACAGAGTGACCATTCTGAATTTGTTTTTTTTCAGATATCTGTTTAAATATCTGAGATCTAAGATAGGTCACCAGTCCCCAGTTTTCTTTTGCGTCAGAAAACACCTGGAGTAAAGGCCCTTGCCCTTCTCGTGGGTGGGGACCCTCTCCACTGCTTGTAAAGCCAGAAGGTTTTGTACCTCCAATTCCAACAGCGGTATCTGTGTTGGGGACAGAGGTCTTGACACCTGGGTATGCTTGAGGTCTGGCATCTGCTTGAACTGTAATGGCAGACCCTTCTCCACTATCTCCAGCACCCACTTGTTCAACATGATGAGGGACCAGTGCTGAAGACAGTGGGAGAGTCTGCCTCCAACCGGAAGCGGGGAGGCGACCTGGACACTCACATTGGGACTTAGACTGAGAGGCAGATAGCTGGGAAGAAGTGGCTCTTCTTTGACCCCTACTGCCCCTGCCTCTGAAAGACCCCCTGTACTGGCCAAAGTCAGATTGGGGATAGGGACTATAAGGCCTGGGAACAAAACTTCTGCCCCTGCCGCCCCTGGGACGGGATTTCAGATGGGTGGTAGGCTTAGGCTTGGATGCGTGGCTCTGCCATGAGGCCTTGTACTCATCGATTTTTTTCATGTAGTCAGCGGTTCTGTAATCAAACAACATATTTTGATCACAGGGAGAATCCATGGCCTTGTTCTGAGTGTCTGTTGTCAAACTAGTTGTTCTAAGCCAGGTGAAGCGTCTCAGAGAGATGGCATGGACCACCGCCCTAGAGACTGCATCATTGTCGTCGTCTGCCATGTGGAATTGGTACATAGTAGCTTCCAGGGCAGTTTTTGACATATCCACCAGCTCCTGCACCATAGAATCAGATCTGTTACGGGCAATAGCCTGGACAGATTTCCAAAGGGCTTTCTGATGTTTGGCTGTGAACGCCATGTAAGAAGAAAGTCTGAGAAGCAGGGAAGCTGTGGCATACATTTTCTCTGCTATAAAGTCAGTTCTCTTAGAATCCTTGTCAGGGGGAGAAGGGGACGAGGAGACTCCAGCTTTCTCACAAGCTGCCTGCTGCACTATACTCTCATGGCTAGGGGTTGCAGACAGGAACTCGCTACCATTTTTGGACAATTTAAATTTTCTCTCAAACCGCTTATCAACCCCTGATAGTGAAGTGGGGTGTTGAAGCACCTTCATGGTATTTTCTCTAAATGCATTATAGATAGGGATGACCAGGGTCTTTGAGGATGAAAGACCTCTCATCTCCCTGTAATCTTCATCTTCATCGAATCCTGGTTGGGCTCCTGTGTAGGGAGGTCCAGGGTGTCCAGCATATTTTGTATAAATGTAAAGATAGAGGAAGGATCCTCATGGTCACCTGGGGGATCCCCAAGATGAGGGTCCGGGGACTCCTGGGGCTCAAGGCCCTCAAAATCCATGTCAGGGGCATCATAAAATTGATCATCATCTGTGTCACCCTCGCAGTCTAAACAAGAGAGAATTGTGGAAGAGTGCTTGCCAGCCCCAGTAAATAGAAGACCCATCTTTTGAACGGTCTGAAACAGTTGCCACGCTTTTTCAATTTTCTGCACTGACAGAAGAACCTGTGCAGACTTGGTTTGTAAGTGTTTTGTATTTTCTGTATGCTTTAAGCTGCCTGTTGTCTCACTATTGGCTTTTCCAGGAGCAAAGGGAGCATTTTTGTCTTGACATAGTTTCTTTTTAGCCACTTCATCAGAGGCTTGATCAAGCTTCCTTTTTTCGTCAATCTTATTTTTTAATTTGTGAGGAACTTCATCTTTGGAAGCTTTATTTTTTAGCTGGGATCTGGAGGGTTCCTCAGCACCTCTGCTTTTAGTATTAGTACTTTTGGATGGCCCCGATCGGAAGCCTCTGATTTATCCTCAGCTATAATAATCAAAGGTTTGTCTGCTACATTTGCCAATTTAAGCAAATCAAACCAGTCCTGGACCTACGAAGTGAGTGCAGGTTTCTGTGAAGATGCCACTGGCCAGTCCTGCCCAAGTTAATAAACTCTGTCTATTACTAGTGCCTTTTTTTCTTTTGGTTGTAGAACTGGGATCTATACCAGTGCCAGTCTTAACAGAAACCCAGTAATACTGGTCAACTGCTCAGGCGGCTGCTGGACCCTTACAGACAGTCCTGACACAGATGATGCCATGGTCCAGTAATATAACAAAAAAGGTTTCCTCGTAATTGCCAATCTAGAGAGAATTCCCCCAGGCACTGTTTGATTTGAAATCCAGTGCAGCTGCTTCACAGTAAACCCCACGAGGTCTGAGGTAAAAAACAAGGCAACTGTCCCCAATTCGATGGTTCCCACAATAATTTGCCCAAAAATGAAGGGAACCATTGAAAATAAGCACCCGTGATAAAATTAGGTTTTAAAATGAAAGTCACGGTAAAAATAAAGTCAAAATAGTGCTGTCACACTAAAATTAAAAAATTAGCGCAGTGCTAATAAAAAAAGTAAAACTTTTACTCAGCACACTAATAAAATTAATTTATAAGGAAAACTTTACCCAGATAAGAACTAAAAGGCTGTCAACAAGGAAAGTTGAGAGACACCTCAGGGGCAATATTGCTCAGTCCAGCAGAGAAAACATTCTGAAGCCTTCAACAGCTCTCACTCAGCTCACACCCCTTCCTGTCATTTGATTGGCTTGGCCCTAAGCTCATTTAAATATCTCTTAAAGACACACCTCTGGGGCAGTTGCACCTAGCCAGCTAAGTGCAAAAAAGTTACTGATGCTAAAGGACTCCTGGGGTAAGAAAGAAAAAAATATTTGCCATAGTAATCTTCTTTCTTCCTAGTGATGCTCAGATAGTCACACGTTTATGCAGTAAGAATGGCGGGTTGGACTGCCCGGAGAGATACAACACATGTAAATGATGGAACACTTTGCACGTGAGCATCTTTCAAACACTGCCCCTACTAACTGCCTGTGTACTAAACCTCTTCAGATTTTATAAAGGAGCCTGGAAAGTAGGCCCAGTGTAATATAGTACTATAATTATATTATTAAAATTAGGGTTTTCCCAATAATATACAATTTGTAAAAATAAAAACTCCAACTGGAGAGATAAACAATTCAGCAAAGTTAGAACAAAATGCCAGAGAAATACCAAAAAGGTAGAACACAATGAACCCTGTTCACCTTAACTATTGACAGGTGCAGGGTAAAAACACTCCAAGAGTGTATAGTGATAATGGTGGCACCAGCATGCGGAGTGCAGAGGCTGAAGTTCTGGAAGAGGAGGTAGGGAGGGAAGTTAGGAATATCAGAGCATCAGTGGGAAGAAAGAAGATTACTATGGTAAGTATTTTTTTCTTCTAACCCCAGTAATGCTCAGAATATTCCTAACTTTATGCAGACTACCAAGCAGTATCACTGGAGGTGGGCACAGAACTTATTTTGGAAACAGACTTTGCAGGACTGCTGTGTCAAACCTAGCATCACTCCTAGACAGAATATCCAGATTGTAATGCTTTGTGAAGGTGTGTACTGTCTTCCAGATAGCTGCTTTACAAATGTCCACTAATGGAACATCTCTGGCAGCGGCTAAGGTAGCAGCTGTCCCTCTTGTGGAATGGGTCCTCAATCCTGGTGGGGGCTCACCAGCCTTTGTGTAACAGAACTGGATACACTGGACTATCCATCGAGAAATGGACCTTTTAGAGGCTGGATTACCTTTTCCCACATCCCCATAGGTCAGCAACAACTGTTTTCTGTCCTGTCTATGGCCTTTTGTGGATGTCATGTAGTAACTGAGAGCCCTTTTCACATCCAGACTGTGCAGTCTTCTTTCACCAGAGGTAGCATGATCAGAGAAAAACAAAGGGAGAGTGATGGACTGGTTTAAGTGGAAGTCCGAGACTACTTTGGGAAGAAATTTTCTGTTTGTCCTAAGGACTACTTTATCCCTATGAAAGGAGATATAGTCCTGATCTATACAGAGAGCCTGAAGCTCACTAATCCTTCTTGCAGAAGTCATTGCCATGAGAAAAGCTGTTTTCCAAGTGACATATTTTAGATGAGCTGTAGCCATGGGTTCAAAGGGAGAACCCAGGAGTTTAGCCATAGACACATTCAAATCCCAAGCTAGCACTGGTGCCCTGTGAGGGGGATGTAGATGATTCAGACCTTTGAAGAATCTTTTAAAGATAGGATCTGAAGCTAAGGTCACCTTTGCCCCAGCAGAGAGGTAAGCAGAAACAGCTGCCAAATGAACCTTCAGAGAGCTGGATTGCAAACCAGAGGAATGTAAGTGGGAGAGATAATCCAGGACAACTGAAATTTCAGCTTAGCCTGGTATCAGCGATCTGCTCGAGCACCAAAGTGAAAACTTTCCATTTAGAAGAATAGGTTTCCATAGTAGAAGATTTTCTGTAAGCTCTTAAAATGCTTAAGACAGATTGAGAGAGGTTCAATTTTGCATATTCTATGTCCTCAAGAGCCAAGCCTTGAGATTAAAGGACTTGAGATTCAGATACAACAGAGTTCCTTGGTTGGAAGTCAGAAGATTGTGCCTCCGAGGGAGGTGTATCGGTTTGGTGACAGACATGGAGAGCAGAAGAGAGTACCATGGCTGTCTTGGCCAATCTGGAGCTATCAAGATCAGTGATGCTGCATAGGATCTGAGCTTGAGCAGTACACTGTGAACCAGAGGAAAAGAGGGGAAGCATATAGGAACTTTCCCGACCAATCCAAGGTCAGGGCATCCAGGGGAAGTGTGCCCTGATCTGGTGGCCTGCAACAATACTGGGGCAGGTGGTGGTTCTGGTAGAATGCAAACAAGTCTACTTGTGGAGTACAACACCTCCTGAAGATAACCTGTACCACCTGTCTGTTCAGGGTCCATTCGTGAGGGGCCTGGTTCATTCGACTCAAGGCATCTGCCAGGATGTTGTCTTTCCCTGGTAAATGAATTGCCTGCAGGGATATTCCCAGAGAATAAGCTAGAGTCCCGATACGTATGGCTTCTGTGCAAAGGAGGCCTGACCTGGTGCCTCCCTGCTTGTTTATGCAATACATTGTGGTAGTATTGTCTGTTCTGATCTGTACCACTTTGCCCTGTACTAGCGGAGAGAAAGCTCATAGAGCTAGCAAAACTGCTCTGAGTTCCGCAAGTTTATGTGCGGAAGGACTCTGCAGCTGACCAGGTACCTTGGGTGGTGTGCTGCCCTACATGGGCACCCCAGCCCAATAGGGACGCATCTGTTGTGAGAACTACTGAGGGACTCTCCTTCTGCTGAAGGGGATTCCCTGTCTTAAGCTTGATTCCTCTTTCCACCACAAGAGGGACTGTAACAGTGCCCTTGTTATTGGAATGAGTTTTGAAAAAGGGTCCTTTTTCTGGGACCAGTGAGCCCTGAGGTGGAACTGGATGTCCCTCATGTGGAATCTGGAACCCAGCACTGTGCCTATGGAAGCAGTCATGTGGCCCAGTAGCTGGAGAAACTGTCTTGCAGTTTTTGGTTTGTGTAACCTGAAGGAATTTGCCACTGACTGGAGGCTTTGTACTCTTTGAAGAGGCAGATATGCTCTGGCCTGTAAGGCATTTATTTCTGCTCCTGTGAACTGCAACACCTGTGTAGGGGTGAAGGCAGACTTTTTGTGATTGATTAGAAACCTCAGAGACATTAGGAGGTCCTGGGTGATGTTTAAATCCGGTTGCAACATGGTGAAAATAAGAGGTGAGAAAAGAAGAAAGCTCATAGGATGAACAGCATCAGGTGGTAAACGAGCAACACGGCATTATGAGACGATAATGCCGTGTTGCCTGTGTAGTACATAAAGCAGCCAGGGTAGGAAAAGGAGCAGTGTAGCAAAGACGAGAAGTCAAGAAATGCAAGGGAGCAAGTTGTGAAGTAGCAAGTAGACAGGGCGGAGGAGTATTAGGAAAAGTGTGATGGAGGGACAAGCGGGAAAGATAGAATGAGGAAAGTGAGAAAGGTAGAGATGAAGAGAACGCAGCCAAAAATGAGCTGAAAACACAGAAATGAGGGCTTGGGACGAGAAGACATTGATGGGAGAGTGAGAAATAGCGAGCACCGAACGTGAAATTGAAATATTTCAGAGCAGCAAAGAGAGACCAGATGGGACAGACAGAGTAGAGGAACCTGCAGGAGAAGTAGTAAGGGAGAGAGGGTGGAATGGAGCGGAAGAGACAGAGGCACACAAAAGAGCCGGAAAGCCGTTAAGTGTTAACAACTTCACGGGGTATGGCACCGTTAAGTTTAATTATCTAGCTGGAAAGAGAGACAGAGGAGACAGCACAGACAGTTCAGAAATGTGAGTAGTGAAAATAACAGACTATTAGAAAGCGGTTGTTAGCAGAGAAACAATTGCAACGTGGCACGCCAAAGCACCGGAGCGCTATGCAAATGAGACACACAGCTACAGGCTCAAGCACTGAAACAGCAAGGAAGAGGTCATCCTAGCAGCAGTAGTGAACGAACAGCCGCTCAGAAATGAACGAAAAGGATCGCAATCATTAACAAGTGCAGATTTGTAGTAGTATGCAAAAAAAAAAAAGAAACACATATGTATGTAACACAGGTTCCTTCACAGTTCTGAAAGTAACAGTAAAAACAACTCATTAACTTTATTGGTCTCATTGTCTGTTGTACAAGATCACCAGAAACATATCTGTGACATATACACCCATCTCCAGACCATGTTAAAGCTCATTAATCCCCTCCGAAGGTGGCATCTAATGGGGAGTTAATGCATGGTTGGACTGTTGTACGCACTCGGCCTTCCGGCCTCATGCCACAACGATCCCAACCATGCATTAACTCCCCATTAGATGCCGCCTTCTTCTGTGATTAATGCTTACTTGTACCCTCAGTGGGGATTTTCCCACTACTAACCAGTTGTCCAGATAAGAGAAAACAGTGATACCTTGTCTCAGAAGATGTGCTACTACAGCAGCCAGACATTTTGTGAATACCCTTGGGGCCATAGAAAGGCCAAAAGGCAGGGTTGAAAACTGGTAGTGACCTGAAGGGAGTCTGAGCCTGAGATATCTCCGGTAAGAATCCCTTATGGGGATGTGGAAATAGGCATCCTTTAAGTCCAGTGATGCCAGCCAGCCTCCCTTTTGGAGCATTGGCAAAATCACAGCTAAAGTTACCATTTTGAATTTTTGTTTCTTTAGATGCTTGTTTAAAGCTCTGAGATCGAGAATAGGCCACCACTCCCCACCTTTCTTTGTGGTTAGGAAGTATCTGGAATAAAAACCCTTCCCCTCAGAAACTTTGCAACTGGTTCTACTGCTTTCAGCTGTAGCAGGTTTTGAACCTCTGACTCTAGCAGTGTTTTTTCTGTTAGTGAGGGAAAGCTGAATACTCTGATTTTTATGACTGTGGGTGGAGCCTACAGGAGTATTGCATGTATAAAAGGAGTGATGTCATGTTTTCTGTCCGTGGAACTGAATGAAGGTGTAAATAGTCTCCTCTGCCTTACCCTCCTCCAAGAAATATTTTCCGCCCTCAAATAAATATGCTTTCTTGTTAGTCAATGGTTGCAGGGTACTATTTTCTTTCTTAAATGGGTGGTACAAGAACTGGAACCTGAGTAGTGGGAGGCAGCATTGTTTTTTGGGGGGAAGTAAGGTCCACCCCACCTCCACCCAAGAAGCTCCAAAAGGTCCATCCCACCTTTTTTTATTCATGTGGGAGGGGCATGAGGTGGTTTTATCATCCTGAAAGAAGACTCACATGTTTGGGATGTGGACCAAAGAACAGAACAAGTCTGACAGAAAATACTTAAAATGCCTTCAAACTGACTTAAAAACCCTTGGAACAAATGATTATCAGCATCACCTGGTGTCTCACAAGGAAAGACTAAGAAGTGTCTAAAAACTAAGGAAAATAGACAGCTTGCAGGTATTTTGTAAACATTTATATACTAAAACCAAAGTTCAGCTTTTGGGATTAACAATATTTGTTTACCATATTCTATATATCTATATATATAGTTTGTCTTTTTAGTAGTTTCAAAATCTTGAAAGCATTGGCGTTACTAATGCACTTAGAAATAAATTTTTTTAATTGTCTTTACAGATAACCTTGAAAGCATTGGTGTTACTAATGCATTTAGAAATACATTTTTTTAATTGTCTTTACAGATAAATCATGCATGTTCATGTGAGGGCACATTTTTGGGGGATGGGTTCAAATTATTTTAATCATGGGCACAGTATTTGGTAAAAACAGTCTGTGATGAAGTGTATTTTCCTTTTTAAGTTTGAGAAGTGGAGTTGACTTGCATAAATGGATAGTACAGACGCCATAGAAAGCTATTAGAAGTAGAATGGGTTAAACACTTCCTGCAACTTTCTGCATAACAAGTTCCCCATGGCACCTCACAGCATTTGACACCACCATCCTAAGAGCAGTCAGTGTGTTACTTTACAGGACATTGCATAGCAAGAGACCTAGCCTTCCCTTTTTCCAAATAATATTCCAACTTCATTATCAGGCAGGCAGTTCTGGCCTACTGTTATATTCTACTGAATCTTCTTAAAGGAAAACTGCATGTTAAAATCAGAAATATATGTATTACTACCAGTTTTGAGTTCTCACTTCAATCCAGTGTTTTGTTTCTGCCTAGGCTGTTAGAGGAGTTTTTCTAATTTTCCCTGGGTGTTTTATGACGTCTGGGGGCTGTCATTCAAGTTTGTTTTATTGCATCTTTTCCAAGTCAGTCTTCACAGCATACTCTTTGGTTTGACATCTAATAGCCCCTACAGCAGGCCAGTGTCTTGTTACAGTGTCTTGCTTAGCCACAGCAGAGAAAAAAACACTGCAGCCAGGATTCACAGTGCTATACAATATACTATAGAAAGTTACATGTTTAAACACATACACAAACACACACACACCAAGCAGAACACAGCTGGATAAGGTACCAGTATTTAGGAAACTTGTCATACTTACCCAGAGTCTAGTAATGTGAATCCTGGCTGTGACTATAGGTGTTTACAACTGAATGATAATAACCACATTTGCTTTACTTGCAAATAGGTAGGCATTTGTGTCTAATTTCTGTTTGACTTACTGTAGGTTACACATAAAATCTGAAAAATTCATAATATGCTATATTGTGATTCAATGAACTAATAAATGGGGATTTTGGTTTCTTTTACAAATTCATTTTTCCTGACAAAGGATATACCAAAACAAAAATTTCTCAACAAAATGTTTTTAAATAAACAGTTTAACTCACAGCAGCGGAAGAAGCATGTTGGCATTAAAAGTTTAGTGGCGTGGAAGCAGAGGTACCAGTATTTAAGCATGACTTTGGTAGAGGATTAATTGTGATTGGGGGGTGAGGGAGAGAGTGAGTCTTGTAGCATAATGGTTTTCTGAAACTTCAGCCTTCAATGGGTTAGACTCTGCAGCCATCTGTACAGTATATCGCTAAGCCATATGCAGTGTAGTATGGATAAAACCCAGATCACCAGACCAGGACCAGTGCCGTAAAATCTGCACTGGGTACAGCTTGTGCAAATATTGCTGATCCAGTGGATCAAATAAATACGTGCAAATAAATAAATACTCTGCTTCGCCTTGTGCTTCAACCCACCCCCAGGAGTGATGTTATTACATGATAACACATACCCTGTCATGCCTTATTGCTTAAATATGCCCTTTCTCAATGTACTATACTTTGATTCAGTTAGTGTATGAAACAGCCTTTGTGTGAACACTCTGGGCTTCTCTTTGACTCCTGATGTCTATTTGCTTTAGCTATTGTATATTGTTTGACCTGCTTTGGTCTTCTTGATGTGGTGCCTGTGTGCCTAAACTATGTAATCTGTTTATCTACTGCTACCCATGTATCTCCAGCGAATGACTGTTATAACTTTATGCTCTCGAAGCCATTGTTTTTGGACTTGTTAACTGTGCTGTCTTTGACGAGGTGCCTTTGTAAATGAGTCTCTGACTCAAAGGTTTATAAATCTGATATTTTTAAAATAAATAAATAAATGTTTATGTTTAAGCCCATGAAACACCCTTATCTAGTTACTGCATTCACAGGCATAGTGGCTCTGCCAGAGCTTGTTTGAGAAAGAGGGGATTTGAATTCCAGAGACAGACCCTGACCCACCACCTCCAGAACCCATTTGTCTGTGGTGATGTTCAGTCAGGCATGGAGGAAGTGAGAGCGTCTGCCCCCTACAGGTAGGGAGGAGGTGACCTGTGGCTCAGGGGGTCTGTTTTGATTGTGGCTGAGGCTGAGCTTGGGACTCTCGCCTCGAGCCCCTCCTTCCCCTGCCCCTGGTGTATGCCTGTTGTGGATACTGCTGGTACTGGGGTAAGGCCACTGGCTGGAAGAAAGGCCTGGTATAGAAGGACCTGCCCCGGCCTCCCCTTCCATAAAGCCTGGTGGATGGTGAAGCTCTCTCCTTGGCAGAGTTGCTTCTATAAGTGGCCTTATACTCATCCACCTTCTTCATGTATGCCACAGTGGACACCCCAAAGAGGGAATTTCCCTCTAGAGGAAAACCCAAGGCCTTAGACTGGGTATCTTGAGTAAGGTTTGTGGCCCTGAGCCATGCAAACCTCCTCTGTGCCACCGTATTCACCATCCATCTGGCTGCAGTGTCATTGGTGTCAGCGGCCATTTGGAATTGGTACCTAGCTGCCTCCAACCCAAACCTGGCAGTTTCAGCCAGTCTTCTGACAAGAGTGAGGGAGCTTTCTGGGACATAGCTAGGACTGACTGCCACAGTGACTTTTGATACTGGGCAGCATATGCCTGGAAGGTAGCCTGACACCTAGCCAGAGAGGCTGACAGGTACCCTTTTTTGGCCATGCTATCAATCTTTCTGGAGTCCTTGTCTGGAGGATGTGAGGACAGAGGGACCCTGGCCTTGTCCCAAGAAGCTTGCTGAATAACCCCCTGATGGTCTGGATGGGAGAAAAGAAAGTCAGCTCCCTCCCTCTCCAATTGATATTTTCTATCCATCCTCCTGTCTATGGGAGGAGTGGAATTTGGTGTTTGGAGGATCTTTAAGGCATCCTTCCTAAAGAATTTGTACACCAGTAGAAGAGCCTTTGTGGGTGTTGTGACATAGACAGCCATGTTCTGAGTGCTGTATCATTTTTATTTCTTAAAATAACGGAAATGTGGCATTGAAGTGCCTGTTAAAAATGTGCGCCCCCCCCCCCCCCGGTTTCAGCTGAAGGATGGATGCCATGAGAAAAATGCTGAGACAGCATGTGAGATTACACACAAACAGATTTTAGAGACAATGTGTTACATGGAAAAGTCTGAAGCTAATTATAGGGTTAAGAAGCTTGAGTTCAGCATATCCATTTTATGACGCTTCCAGAGGAAGAAAAGCAGGTTGTGATGTATTAGTGTGAGATCATAAATGCTTTGGTGTCTGTGTGACAGAGGATGCTGTTTAAATATCAAAGAGATGTCATTTGACACACATAAGTTATGCCGAGGATTGCAGAATGTAATACTTTGAAAATACATCCTGTGGTTGTATAAGATATATATTTTTTTTAAATATAATCTGACAGAGGAGGAGCTAGCTGACCTCACCAAAAAGGGGTTGGCCAATACAGTTGTTTAAGGAATAATTCTGTTTTACAGAGACACACATTTTTACCTAAACTCTGGCCAAGCAAGATCGGTGAGCACTTAAGCAAGTATTTAGAGACTAAGTACTGTAGTAGGAATTTGCACTGTTTAAACCTTATTTCTTTTTAACAGATTTGTATGTCTTTTGATATGAGAGTTCTGTATTTTGTGTTTCACATATTTTTAACTATTTTAGTAAAATTCTTGTTAGAACTCGCTTGGTCTATCTTTGACTTCTTTTTATTTTGTAAGAAAAGCCCATGGTTATAGCAGACAATAGACATAAGCTTGAGTGGTGGTACCAAACTGGAAAGAGAAGCATTTTAAATCTGAGGTCTTTATTAAAGTTTTAAAGGGTTCATCTCTGAATACCTGGTTAGGTGCCCATAGGCAAAGATATCTGGCCCCCTGAAGACAGATATATCTGAGCCTGTGCATTGGGTATGCTAACAAGAGGTTAACAGTTTGAATCCCTCCAAAACTGGAGACCAAAGGTTGATCCGAACTCACAAAAATAGACAAGAGGGTTACCTTGTCTGTTACACTGTTCACAAGACTGTGCTCAGAGGTTGGCACTTTGGGAGTAGAGGGCCTGACCTGCTGAGTGGGTTTGAGACAGGTGTCAGTCCCATCATCTCTAAGTACTCTACCTCCTCTTCATCCTCAACTTATTTGGTAGTGGAGATGTCAAGTCCATCTACCATCTTCCTTATAAAAGCAAAGTGGGATGGAAAATCCTCAGTCACCCTTGCAGGCGAACCAAAGTCCTGATCAGGGGACACTTCTGGTTCAATTGGTCCCTCCTCATCACTGTACTCATCATCATCAAATTGATCTCCTCTGTCTTGAGGGGGTGGATGCACATTGCTGTCAGCCTGGGGACCATGGGAAGGGGCAGGAGGCTGCTGAGGAGGAACTATTGCCTGTAAAGATTGAATTATTTTAAAGGCCTGAGCAATTTCTTGGGCCGCTGGTACAGGCATAGCAGGCACCGAAGTCCCCGGTTTGGCAGATGGGGGTTCTGTGTGCTATAACTTTTTTTAGAAGGAACCAGGGAGTCAGCCGGTTCATTTATTCATTTTGTGCCCTTTTCACCCGTCTCAGGGGCAGGCACAGCAGCAGATGTGAGTTCAGCCACAGAATCTTGGGGTATCGGCTGGTCAGAGCCGGGGAACCCTTTGCAAACTTTTTCTTGATCCTTTTAAGGCATTTTTCTAGTGTTTTATCTGGGAATGTTTTACACACTTCACATTCCTCTTTAAGGTGGTCAAAACCCAAACATATCACACATAAAGTATGTTTATCTGCTTTAGCAAATACTTCCCCACACTGGGAACAGTTCCTAAAACCGGGTTCACTGGTTCGCTTTTTGGGTTTCTCAGACATGATGTTTAAAAAGAGAAAAAAACCAACTGCTAACAACAAAAGCTTTTTTTTTAAATGATCAGTTCCAGAACCAAGAAGGAACCGAACCGATGTAGCGGTATGGAACTGGGTCAGCGGTTCTGGTAACCAAGAATAATCGGTTACAACAAATAAAAAAAAAACAAGTTTAAATATATAACTAAAGGCAGTTCTTTAATCAGAGAACCCCGATTTTAACAAAAACTAACCCAGTTCCCCCACGGTTATACCGAACCGAGAGGAACCGGGAAAAATAACAAATTTAACTGTAAACTATATTAATAATACAAAATAGTAGAGGCAGTAAATGAAAACAAAATATACTTATAAGTAGTATTTGAAGTTTTCTTCACACAGGAGAAAGTGGACGAATGAAACTCCGAGCTACCAGACTTTTCAGGCGGAAAGAAAAATCTGAAGAGGTTTAGAACACAGGCAGTTAGTAGAGGCAGTGTTTGAAAGATGCTCACGTGCAAAGTGTTCCATCATTTACATGTGTTCTATCTCTCCGGGCAGTCCAACCCTCCAGGCTTACTGCATAAAGTTAGGAATATTCTGAGCATTACTGGGGTTAGAATAAACAGTTACACCACGGCTTCAAAAATACATTGTTTGAAAATCCTATACCACGCCTCCTTTTTGACTAGCTCAATTGGTTGAACCTTCCTAATCGGTGAAACTATTACTGACTGACGACTCTCCATGTTGTATACTGTAACTGTGCATTTGGCAGGGCCCTCAGTTCTCTCCAAGAGTCTAATTCCATTTATTTTTTCCTTATAATGCATCTATTCATTGCAGTCATCCTAATATCCTTATAGCAAGATATTCTGAGAGGAAGACATTTGCCTTTAGAGCATGAGATTCATAGAAGATATCATCTGCTTAGCTTAAGAAATGCCCCTAGCCTATCAGCTTTCAAAGCTAGACTTGTTCTCCATTTAAAGGAGCCCTGTAACTGCAGTAAACCCTGAACACCCATGAGCTTTTGTTCAAATATTGTGTTACTCTGGGGACATAGTCATACATAACGGCATACTGTTGTTGGATGGGGGTGGCTTTCGAGAAACCGTAGGTACCTCAGGGTCATGGGTGAAGTAGGAACTGGAGGGTCACTGCAGCCGGGCTGGTGTTTTGCTACACCACCTGTGTCCACTCCTCAGTACAGTAGGAATCCATAGGACATTGCAGTCAAGCTGGGCAGCGGGTTGTGGAAATACATGTAGCTGAATGCTTGGTTTTGTGTAACAGAAAACTAAGGTTCATAATACTGCAGATGGTTGCTTTTTTTTTTTGTTAGGAGAGAGTGGTTTGACTCATTTTATTTCTATTAGTCACCACTGTGCAGTGAGTCACATTTTCAATGTTATTTTTGTACTCTTGGCTAAAACCAGTGCCCTGGTTTAAAATGTTGCACATCAGTACTGTTCTTTTTTTATAATGGCAAATAGTTATTTTTTTATTACCAATTGAGCAGGGAAACTGATGTTTGTTTCCTATATGCAGTTAAAGACTAAATAAATCTTTAAATTAAGAGTAAATAAAATCTTCGTCACTTGTAAATCGGTTCTCACACCTAACAGCTTTTGTTTGCCCAATCAAAGAGGTCAAACTGGCTGGAAGATAAGTCACTTATGTTGTTAGTTGAACTTTTATTGTTTTCCCCAACTGTTATAGCTACTAAGAATTCAGAAACAGTGTGGTTCCAAGACTTAACAAGGCACTTTCCAGACCCATGCAGTTATTGGTCAATTTACTGCACAGATCTGGACAGCTATTGACCAATCACATCATTGGATTTTTCTTGCTCATTTCATAATGTACAATTAGATAAAAAAATGTAAACATCACTTTTTTTCAATTCTCTGTTTACAGCCCCCTTTTGCTTGACTGTCGTGATTTCCCTCAGGATTCCCGTGGTGCCTGGCTTAGCCATGCTCTGAACCCATCAAGTTGCCCACCTCCATACTGCCATGGTATCAGCCCCCCCAGTCAGGGAAGGAGTGGCGGTCCCCCCCCCCCACCTGAATGAACCTTGTTAGTCTGGTAGCTGAGAGTTTCTGAGTCAGTCTGTCATTGGTCCACTGGGGCCGTCGTCTGTCTGGCAGTGGGTCATCTGCTTGGCAGTGGGGTCTTTTCTTCTGTTTCTCCCAGCCCAAGGGACACAGATGCACACAGGAGGACTAAGGTGCATGTATGTGCATACAGAAGAGTGCTGCCGCTCCAGAAACCTGGTCTTTGACCCTCTGTCCCACAGTGTTCTCAGCTGCAATACCACCTGTGGTCACCCAGATGGCAGAATTGCAGCAAGGGCAGCAACCCACTTGCCCCAGAGGAGGAAAGCATCCCCTGACACACTCAGTCCCCCCTCCCTCCCACTGTCTTCCAATGAGCTGAGCTCATTCCTGAACTTGGATGTCTGACATCATGAGCAGTAGCACTACTACTGTGCTGACATGCTGGCTAAACAGCAAGGTTTATGTTCCTTTTAACAAACAGATGTTTATAACCTCCAGCCTGCCCATTCTTAAGAGAACGCTTTGGTGCTCTTTGTTATAAAATGGTTAGAGAATTTGCTAAATCCTGTCGGGCTGAGAGGATTCTGAAGCAGTATGGTTCAGTAATGTGAACTGCACTTATTAGCACTTCTTCCAGCAACCAGGATGCAGCGCATAACATATCAATATCTCACAAATTTTGTTTTTGAGAAATCATTTTTATCTTCAAAATGCTGAATTTGACTGGCACCAGTAAACAATGTTACCATGGCACAGCTTGTGAGACTTAATGTAAATAATAGTGCCTCATTCACAATTGAAAGAAGCACTGATTGGTCAGAAGTGTCATATGATGCTCCCGTGATCTATATAGTGCTAAGGAGCCACCTGGTGGACATCAGAGTAGATATGGGGGTGGAGCAAAAGTGGTTCATCATTAAGGAAGGAATATTGGTTGCCACAGAGGTGTGCATTAGGCTCAGGGGGAAGAACACAAGGGCCAGAGCACCCAACTGGTTCAGTTCTGGGGTTGCCCAGGCAGTAAAGGAAAAGAGGTTAGCCTATTGGAAATTCAGGAAGACCAAGAGAGAGGTAGGTAGGGAAAATTACCAAGGTTGGCTAGTGAGGCAAGTAAGGAAGTCCAGCAAGCTAAGGCACAGAAGGAGCTGCAGATAACTGAAGGAATTAAGAAAGCGGAGAAGGCCTTCTTTCGCTATTTAAGTAACAAAAAGGGACAAGGATGGGATTGTTAGGCTTAAGAAAGGGAAGGAGTGGGTGTAAGATAACAGGGAAAAGCAGAGAGACTAAATAAATACTTCTGTTCTGGCTTCACCAAGGAGATGTACAGACCAGTGCCTTCAGGAGGGAGAATAGGAGCAGGGGTGAGGAGAACACAGATGTAGTGATAGAGGAGGACAGAGTGAGGGAAAGGCTGCCAGCACTGAAGGTGGACAAATCACCAGGCCCAGACAGAGTACATCCAAGGGTACTAAGGGAACTGGCTGAGAAGCTGGCAGGGCCACTGACAGGCCTATTTAATAGTTCACCGAAGTCAGGTGTGGTACCACAGGACTGGAGAACAACACTCGTGGTTTCCCTCCATAAAAGCGGTCCCAAGGATGACACAGGGAATTACAGACCAGTCAGTCTGACCTCAGTCGTATGCAAGCTCCTGGAGACCATGCTTAAGGAAAGGTTGGTAGAATATCTACAGGAGCATGGTCTCCAGGATTCGAGGCAGCATGGGTTCATGTGGGGGAGATTGTGTCAGACAAATCTGATCGACTTCTTTGACAGGTCTCTAAGACAGTAGACAGGGGCCAAGCAGTAGACATCCTCTGTCTAGATTTCAGCAAGGCCTTTGACTTTGTACCCAGAAAAAGGTTCATCAGGAAGTTGGTGGATCTTGTGGTTTGGGTGAAGATGACCAGATGGGTGGAAAACTGGCTGAGGAACAGAACCCAGAAGGTTGTTGTTGTGGGAGAGTTATCTGGCACCAGAGAGGTCACCAGGGGTCCTGCAGGGCTCAGTGATGGGGCCGGTGTTGTTCAATGTCTTCTTCAGTGACACTGGGGATGGTATTGAGGGCAAAATTTGCCTATTCACGGATGACACCAAGCTCTGCAGGAGAGTGGACACAGCTGAAGGGATACAGGACCTACAGGACAATCTGGAAAAGCTGGGGAGGTGGTCCGGGATCTGGCAGCTTGGCTTCAATGTCAAGAAATGCAATGTTATGCACATTGGAGCCAAGAATCCCAGGATGGAGTACTACCTGGGTGAAGTCCAGGTATCTGCATCAGAGAAGGAGAAGGACCTGGGAGTGATGATCACTAGTGACCTGAAGCACTCCACGCAGTGCAAGAAAGCATCAACAAAGCAAACAAGATGCTAGGATGCTTAGCTAGGGGGATCAGTAGTAGGAGAGAGGAAGTTATACTGTCCTTGTACAGGTTACTGGTGAGGCCACATCTAGAGTATGTAGGTCAGTACTGGTGCCCACACCTCAAAAAGGACATTTAACCTGCTGCAGAAGATCCAGACGAGGGCTACAAAGATGATAACTGGTCAGCAGGGTAAGGCATATGAGGAGAGGTTTTAGAGCACTGAACATGTATGCCTTGGAGGACAGGAGAGAGAAAGGCCATGAATGAGAATTCCAAGTACTTGAAAGGGATAAATAAGGTGGATAAGGAGGGTCTCTTTAAGCTAAATGGCAACCATAACGTGAGGGGGCACAACTTTAAGCTGGGGGGGTTAGGAGGGAGGTCAAAAAGCACATCTTCAGGGGACACTTAGAATGGGCCCTTTTGTCCCCCATGTGGGCTCCACAGCCCATGAGAGAGGCATCGGTTGTGAGGATGACCGTCGGCTTGGGGCACACAAATGGGACCCCTTCCTGCAACTGGTCTAGGGTGGTCCACCACTGGAGAGTGTCCCACATCCTCTGGGTTACAGTGACCAGCAAGTCGAAATGATCATGGCGCTGAGTCCACTGAGTGGCCAGCTCCCATTGGAGGGGGCACATATGCAACTGGGCCCAACGGAACACTGAGGTGCATGCCACCATGTAACCCACAAAGCGCAGAAAGTCCCGGGCAGGACGCAAGTGCCCAACCAGAAATGATTGGGCAAAGGAGGAAAGAACCTCTGCCCTGTTCGCCGGGAGCTGAGCTCTGGCTCAACATGAGTCGAGCTCTGCCCCGATGAAGCCCATCACCTGACATGGCACGAGTTCTGACTTGGTCGGAAGCAGGTCTGGAGGGCCAGGTCCCTGGACCTCTCCACCTCCTGTTGAGTGGATCCTGTTAGAAGCCAATCATCGAGGTAAGGATGAATCCTGACCCCCCGATGCCTGAGATGGGCCGCCACCACTGGAATGCATTTGGTGAAGACCCGAGGGGCTGAAGACAGGCCGAATGGCATGGCTCGGAACTCGTACTGGGTCCCTTCAACCCTGAAGCGGAGAAATCGCTGATGGGACGGATGGATTGGGACGTGAAAGAATGCATCCTGCAGATCCAGAGAACAAACACATGTTTTGCTCCAGGGATGGTATGATCTGGGACTGAGTGACCATCCAAAAGGTGCGTGACCTAAGATATTGATTCACGTCGTGGAGATCTAGAATGGGGCGCCAACCCCCCATCTGCTTTGGCACCAGGAAGTACCTGGAGACAAAGCCTGGATCTGCTGGAGGATCTGCCACTGGAGCTACTGCCTCCCTGAGGAGGAGTTGAGCGATGTTGTCTCTGAGAGCTGACTGGGTCTGAGCGGATACTCTTTCCTCCCGAGGGGCTTGGCTTGGAGAGTACTGCTCAGATTCCAAAGGCAGTCCCTGACCGACCACTTCCAGAACCCACCTGTCCATGGTGATAACGGACCAGGTGGAAAGAAAGTGGCAGAGCTGGCCCTCCACGGGAGGACCCGGAGCTGGCATGATGGGAGAGGGGGTGGCAGCCCCTACCCTGTCACTGAGCAGGCTTGGAGGAGGAGGATCCAGGACCTGAACCTCGGCCTCCTTTACGGGCCTGTTGGGGACCGGGCTTGGGCCGAGGGTGCCAAGCTTGAGCCTGCTGTTGGTGCTGGTGCTGCTGTCTCCCTTGAAAGGAGGACTGCTGAGCCACAGGGGAAGAAAGCCGAAAAGGCTTCTTCTTTTCTTCTGCTGGTTCTTGCCTGAAGAACTCTTGGTAGAAGTAGCATCCAAGGTGGCACTGGACTGCTTGATGCACTGAAGGTGACCGGCCACTCCTGGGCCAAGCAAGTCAGTCCCAAGGAAGGGCATGTCAGCTAGTTTGTGCTGGGTATCCACTGGAAGGGAGGAGAGCCTCAGTCAAGCCCTGCAACGAGAGGAAACTGCAGCAGCCATCGAATAGGCACAAGAATCCTCAAGGTCTAGGGCCGTTTGAAGCTGCTGTTTGGCAACAGCTCGGCCCCAACCCCAGACCTGCTTGACCATGATCTGCAAGTCCACAGGAAGATGTGGGAGGACTTTTTCTAACAATCCCAGAAGGGTGTGAGAGAAGTGTGCCATGATGACAGCCAAACTTGCCTGATGAAGGACCGAGGAGGAAGCCACATAGATCTTCCTGGCTGAATGGTCCAAAAGCTTGGACTCTTTATCAGGAGGTTGTTCAGTGTCAGCAGAACTGCCAGTATGCCTGAACAGAGAGGTAGTCACCAGGCTCGCAGCCGAAGGGTGTGCTGTGAAGCCTGCAGGGGACCCCATGGGCACTGCGTACTTGCGAGCCATGTGGGCAGACGGTGCTGGACAAGAGGCAGGACATTACCAAAATTCTAGGGCCAGTCCAACAATGGCCTTGGCCACAGTAAAGGCCTCCGTCAGGGTATCCCCTCTCTTAAAGATGTCCGTTAAGAGGGTACTCCGCCTTTTTCTGGATTGGCTCCAGGGGCATCCCTGTAGACTCAGAGATGAGGCAGAGGATCCCTTGAAAAGATGAGGGATGAGGGACTTCCCTCCGTCTCTAGGCCAGCAGTCAAATCATCATCACCTGGATGTGAGTGCAAACCGGTGACGTCCGAATCCGATGAATCTGGATACAATGGCCTACCACACAGGTCACCTTCGACTAGCCGGGGGCGGTCTGGGGTGACTGTGACCCACAATCGGCAGGGAAGCCTTTTGTCTGGTCTATCTTCCTTGGAAGGAGCCCCTCCCACAGGCTGTTTGGGCCATAGTTCTACCACAATAGGTGGAGAGACTGTTTTGGGCCGAACAGGTGGTCTTACCGGCTCTGCAGTCTGGGGAACCGATTTGGTCAGCTCCGAAGGAGTCGGCTTCGGCCTGGGAGGTGAAAGCCAAGTAATGGCCGAGGTGGGAGCCATGGTAGTCATATACCCAGCCAAAATTAGCCGCTGCCATATGTGGTCCTCGGAGCGCCTCTCCTCATCCAAGGAGGACGAGGACAACTGATGGCGCTGACTCTTTTTAGAGTGCTTATGGCTCTTCCTCAGCCAGTCGGTCAAGGGGGTCCTAGACCTCGACCGAGATCAGGCAGGCTGACTTGGTCAGTTGGGAAACACTGGCAGCGCCGGTGACTTCCCAGAGTCCAGGACCGGTTCCTTGATGGAGACTCCAGCAGGCTGGGTCTCCTCATCAGGGAAAACAAGGACCGGAGTCCTCTCCAAGGAGTCAGCGACCAGAGTCATCGACAAAGGGTCAATAGGGTCGATGACTATTTCCACATCGTTGACTACATCCTCGGTTGTCTGGCTCAACAGCAAGTCTGAAAAACCTGCGGCTGAGGAAGCGATCTCAACCAAAGTGGAGACCACATATTCCTGGGACCGAGATCTCTCCCGCTCCCAAGACCATCTCCGTCGAGACGAAGACGCACTTGGATCCTTCTCCCACTTATGGGATTGAGAGGAGTGTGGGCCCGCAGATACCTCTCCCTTGGTAGGGAGAGACTGGCAAAACTGCAGGAAGGAATCCGAGAAGGTGGAGCCCAGGTTGAGCGGAACGAAAAAGCTCAGAGAAAACTCCACTGCACGTGCCGCCTGCTCCTCGAACACTTCCATGCACTCCAACTGCTCGGCGGATCCTGCAGCCGCAGAAACCGCCCACCAAGCCTCTTTGGATTTCACCGGAGGGTTCCTCTTCTCCAGCCTCCCCAGTTTCAGGCATGCGAGACGATCGTCAAGGACATTGGGATTAAAGGTTGCCATATACTGCATGTAGAAATGGCGTACGATAATCGGTGCAGTAGACGATGCAGTATGGGGATCAGTATGCGACATCTTCTGGCCGCACGGGCACTGACGAAAACTGGGGGAAGATTTTTCTTCCATGATTGAAGCTGCAAACTTGCGATCGCTAACACGAACAATGCGAAGTTTCGTAAAACTGAAGGTTTGAAAGCCAGGGCCTATGAAATGCAATAGCACGAGGGAGGCAACCTGAATCTTCCACTAGAAAGGAAGATCTGGTGTCATGGGGTGGAGCCGAGGTATATACCACCCGGGTGGGTGGGTGGAGCCAGCTTGAAGACTTCCGGTGAGATTTAAAGCGGAAGGGAATATGCCAAAGAGTGTGGATGAACGACATATCCATGCTCCTAGAAATAAAAGTTTTTGACTGTGTATTTCCATACATAATGAGCAGTAACTTTGTACTATAAGAAAATGCTGTGTATGGAAATCCATACTCAAAAAGGCTTATCATATGCTATAATAAAATGTGTCAACCATCTTTGTATTCATAAAAAGATTCCCTCTTAGAAAAATATAACAGTAGCACATTTTCAGAGTACACACTTACCCCCCCCCCCATGTATCAAATAAAGATAACTGGGGGGGGGGGTGCTGTGGAGCAAGAGCAATATGGCTGCCCCAGACTCAAGCTCTAAACACCTTGATCTGTAAAACAAACTAAAAGCTGCTTTTTTGGGGTAAGCTTTGAAAATTATTTTACTGCAGCTGGTGTCTTTAAGTGTTTGGTGGCTAGAATGAGAAACCCTAAAAAAAGATAAACAGCTGAACAAGAGTGCAACAAGCAAATTTCTCCTCAGCCCTCCAACCATGAGGTCTGCTCCAGCTAGAGCTGCTGCTGCCATGGAGGCGGCCCCAGGAGAAACACTTAATAGTCTTGGAGTAAAAAATCACTCGACTGATCACTACAGTATTTGGACTGGCAGACAAATTTGACTCACTCAGCAGCAGCGTTACTACTCTGGAAATAGACTTTGTGCACAGAGATGTAGATTCCAAAAAGCACTCCAAAGCAGTCCTGGGTGCCACGGTGAACCTTGTTAAGAAAAATCTCCACCTGAAATCATGTCTAGAATCCTTGAGAATCAAGTGAGATCGGCCAACATTCCAGTGGTTGGGATGCTGTAGCAAAGCAAGGGGGATCACTTTCTGCTCTTTTTTGAAAAACTGGTTAGAGGGCCGGTCCAGTGGCACTGATGGTTGAGGCATTGGATGCTACACCTCGCACCATGCTGGAGACCCAGGTTTGGGAACAGATTCGGATCACTCGGGGGTCGGCCTGGGCGAGGAAGGAGCGAGCATCTGCTGACAGCTCTCCTTCCTCGGGGGAGGGGGGCAATGCAGCATGCTGTAGACTATGACACCCAGCGGTGGCTGGGTGTCGGCACAGGCACACTGCCCAGAATGGGTAGGGCTGACATCCAGGGTGTTAGATTGCCTCTGCAGAGGCGGAGACAGTCACCCTGCCCCTTGCATGTTCGTGGGCCCTGGAGCATAAATGGAGGAAAAAGATGGAGCTGGTAGGCTCCATAATGGCTGGCTGTGCCAGCGCTGACCCCTGGCAATCTGGATATTGGCTTCCGGGGTGGGGGGAGGCCAGCACCCTCACCACTGACCCTGTCATGGGGGGAGTAACCTGTGGGGGATGGCTGAGTGGGATGGGTCTGGGGAAAGTCTTACTGGAGAGATGGGTCCCCTCCAAGGGAGGGTCCGGAGCCACCTGCCTGCTCTGAGGATGAACAGAAAAAGTGTAAAAAAAAAAAAAACTGGTTGGAGCCAGTGCTCCAGATAACTTTTTAGGCCAGGAAGTAAAAACTTCCTAGTTTTCCAAGCTGGTAGTATTTTGGTAGGCCAGGTAGTATTTTGCAACATGGTCACACTGTTCTGGTGGACTGAAGTGCAAATGCGCAAAGTCTGTGGAAACATCTGGTCGTAATGATACTACCCAGGACTCTACACGGGGTGTAAAAAGGGCAAAAATGGGCACAAAATATGCCGATACACACCTTAAGTAGACCATTGGTTAGAGCAACAGTTTGGATACTCCATAATCCAGCAACCACTCAACAAACAGAAGGCCTACAGGGTGGCGACGTAAGGTAGGCCGGATAACCCTGAAGCTCCAAGAGCAATTGTGATGGTCCTCGATGGAGTGGGTTCCAGAGACCTGGTGCTGGAGCTTGCAAGAAGAAAGAAGACCCTGTTGTGTGATGTGACCCTCATGGAAAAGAGAAGATGTGATGGGGTCTGGGCAGTATTCAGAGAAGTGGCTATCTCACGTGGAATGGTTTTGCCTGCTAGGTTATGCATCACTCACCAGGGGAAGATCTTTGTTTTGTCCGATCAAGCTGAGGCACTGAAATGGGCTGAACACCATGCTCCACCACATACTAGAAGGGATGATGACTCCCAGTCTGAATCAGAGAAATCAGATACCAGGACTTGAATATGGACATACAGTACTTACTTTCAAGTCTGCCCTAAATAACCTTTAGCCTTCCCGTAGTCGCCTTTAAGACTTTCAAACTCTGTTCAAGTGCAAAAACTATTATATGGGGCATGTTTGATGGCCTGAGACTTTTGTACTTAACTAAAACAGTGTTTCTGGTAATAACCATGTGTTATTTGCAGCCAGTTCTTAAGTGACATCAATTTCTGACATTTTCTATTATCTGAAGCATGTAAGTTGGAGCATTGTTTTTGCTCCTATCTGTTCTAAGTTAGTTCTGTTATGTAGTTCTTTAAAGAGCCTCTGACGCCATTGTGACAACCCTGAAACAAGCATTTGTCAATGCCGAATGTTTGCTTGCTGGTATTAGCATTGGAAATGTAGGCTTTAGATGCAGAGTAGGAAGGGCAGTGAAGTATTGAACTTCATGCCAACCCCACCTCCACCCTGCAAAGACGGACAGGCATTGGGATATGCATTTGGGTTGTCACCCATAATGTTTATGCCATTTCACCTCACCCTATCCTGCAGACACTGACAAGTGTTGAGGTGTGCCTTGGGGTGTTCGGCTTTACAGTCACCCCACTCCATAAGGACATATGCTGAAATGGGTGCAATATAGAATGGGGTGAACTCTGGGGCCGAAGAGACCAAGGCACAGCTCAATGCCTGTCAGTGGCTGCAGGGTGGGGGGTGGGGATGGAATGGCATGAGCATTACAGTTGGCAATCCAAAGGCACACCCCAATGCCTGTCAATCTGTACAGGGTGGGACGTTATGGTTAGAAACCGTAACGCCCCGGGCATTTGTTGGTATTTGCAGTACAGATTTTCAAGATGGCCATTTTGTGGCCTCCACCTCATGAAAGCATTTGGGACCTCTTCTCATGAACAGTGGTAGTGTGATTTTGTCAATGTGCCCCGAAAGAAAAAATTACTCACCTTAGTAATGTTGTTTCTTCTAATGGAGTCTTGCTGTATTCTGACATATTGCAGTGATGTCCAACTTTTGAACTGCCCCAGAAATGAAAGAGTTAACTTTCCATGCCAGGCATGGAACGCTGAGCTCGAGCTCGGTTGAGACTCTGTCTGTTGCTGTTTGAAGTCAAACCATCAGATCTTTATAAGTTATACTAACTGGGTGTCCTGTGTGGAAACTGTAAACTTACACTAGTCAACTGGCTACTAAATATAATAAACATATTTTTTGGTCCCAAAACAAAGACTCCAGTCAGAAACCCCAAAAAATAAAACAAAACACAACACCCACACATCCAAACTAAAAGGGTGAGAAAATAAGGGTTGGGGGCACCTACCGAGTGCCAACACTGCTACTGCCCACCCACATCCCAAAAACCAAGGTTCTGAGAGGGGAGGCAGGGGGGAGGTCAGAATACAGCAATCCTCCATTAGAAGAAACAACATTACTAAGGTGAGTAATTTTTTCTTCAAACAACATGAAGTCTTGCTGTATTCTGACATATTGCAGACTACCAAGCAGTACCTCCATGGAGGAGGGACAGAACCTACTTAGGAAATAGGCTCTGAAGCACTGCTGTGCCAAACCGAGCATCACTCCTAGCCTGGATATCCAAAGAGTAATGCTTGGTAAAAGTGTGTACTGTTTTCCAGGTGGCTGCTTGACAAAACTCTAAGATAGGAATATCCCTGGCAGCAGCCAGGGAAGCAGCTGTACCTCTGGTAGAGTGAGCCCTCAGGCCTGAGGGTGGAGTCCTACCTAGTTTTTCATAGCAAAATTGAATGCAAGAGACAATCCACCTGGCAATAGATCTCTTAGTGGCAGGTTTTCCCTTACCAACCTCACCATAAGTGAGGAACAGTTGGAGGGAGTCAAACCTGTGACCCTTGGTGAGCTCTATGTAGTAGCTAAGGGCCCTTTTCACATCCAAACTGTGCAGCCTCCTCTCCCCAGAGGAAGAATGGTTAGTGAAGAAAACAGGAAGAGACAGACTGGTTAAGGTGGAAATCTGAAACCACCTTAGGCAAAAACTTCCTATTACTCCTGAGGACCACCTTATCTCTATGGAAAGAGATAAAATCAGGCTCCACTGACAAGGCCTGTAACTCACTTATGCGTCTGGCAGAAGTGATGGCCACCAAGAAAACAGTTTTCCAAGTCAAGTACTTAAGCTCTGCTGAGGACAAAGGCTCAAAAGGGGGTTGCATAAGCTGAGCAATGCAAACATTAAGGTCCCAAGCAGGAGCAGGGCCCTTGAATGGAGGATTGGTATGAAGCAATCCCTTGAAAAATTTAGAAAATACAGGATGAGCTGAAAGGGAGAGTGCTTGCCTGCTGAAAGGAAGGCAGAGACAGCTGCCAGATGCACTCTTAGTGTAGCTGGTCTGAGTCCCAAGCTATTAAGATGAACCATATAGTCAAGGACTGTGGGCAGGCCAGCAGACTCTGGAGAAATATGCTTCCCAGAGCACCATATAGAAAATCTTTTCCACTTGGAGTTGTAAGTGTTTCTGGTGGAAGGTTTCCGAGAAGCCTTTAGGATATCCAGAACACCTTGAGAGAGGTGCAAATCAGCAAACTCTAACTCTTCAGGAGCCAGGTCTTGAGATTGAGAGATTTGAGATTCGGATACCAAACCCTCCCCTGAGCACATGTTAACAGGTTGTAATTCCTGGGAAGAGACAGGGGAAGATGGACTGCTAAGGACAACAAGAGAGGGTACCAGGGCTGCCTGGCCCAGTCTGGAGCAATCAGAATCACCTTGCAGGGTTGAGACCTGATTATGACTAACACCTTGAACAGGAGAGGGAAGGGGGGAAAAGCATACAGGAACTTCCCTTCCCAATTGAGAACTAGGGCATCCAGGGGGACTGAGCCCAACACTGGGGGCCTGCAGCAAAAAAGAGGAGTTGGTGATTGTCTGGGGCTGCAAAAAGATCTATCTGTGGGGTGCCCCATCTGGAGAAGATCACCTTCAAAACCAGGGGATCCAGGGACCATTCGTGATAGCCCTGAGACATCCTGCTGAGAGCATCTGCCAGGACATTGTCCTTGCCTGGGAGGTGTACTGCTGTAAGAGAGGTGTTCAGGGAATAGGCCAGAGACCATAACTTCATTGCCTCTGTGCACAAGGCCGTAGACCAAGTGCCCCCTTGCTTGATATACCACATTGTGGTGGTATTGTCTGTCCTGATCTGAACTACTTTGTTCTGAACAGACTTGGAAAAAGCTTGAAGTGCTAGAAACACTGCTCTGAGTTCTAATAGATTGATGTGAAGCAGAGATTCCTGAGGAGACCACAACCCTTGGGTGGTCAGGTCTTCCAAGTGGGTTTCCCACCCCAAGAGGGAGGCATCTGTAGTAAGGATTAGAGAATGAGACTGAGTGACAAAAGGAACTCCCTGTCTTAGATTGTCCTGATCCAGCCACCACTGTAACGCCTGGACCAGGGTTCGAGTCACTGGAATTAGTTTGGTCAGAGGGTCCCCTTTTCTGAGACCAGAAGGCTCTCAAGTGGAACTGAATATCCCTCATTTGAAATCTTGCTCCCTGCACCACTGCTGTAGAGGCAGCCATGTGTCCCAGGAGCTGCAGAAAATGCCTTGCTGGTCGAGACACCTGGAGGGTGAATGAAGAGGCCAGTGAGATAAGGGTCCTTGCCCTGTCCAGGGGAAGGAAGGCTCTTGCTTTTACTGTATCCAGCTCTGCCCCATGAAGGTGAGGAGCTGCGCAGGCTCTAGAACTGACTTTGAAAGATTCAGAAGGAAACCTAGAGAAGTGAGCAGTTGCTGAGTTATCTGTAGGTGTAACTTGACTTGGTCTGGAGACTGGCCTACTATGAGCCAGTCGTCCAGGTATGGAAAGATGGAGATCCTTTTTCTCCTTAGGAAGGCAACTACTACTGCCAGGCGTTTTGTGAACACCCTTGGAGCAGAAGTTAGCCGAAGGGCATTGCTCTGAATTGGTAATGGCCTGAGGGCAGCTCGAACCTGAGGTACTTTCGGTGTGAGCTTCTGATGAGAATATGGAAATAGGCATCCTTGAGGTCCAGGGAGACTAGCCAGTCCCCTGGCCTTAGAGAGGGTAGAATTATTCCCAGAGTCACCATTTTGAACTTTGGCTTTAAAAGGTGCTTGTTTAAATATCTGAGATCCAGGATGGGCCGCCATTCTCCTGTCTTTTGGGGGTTAGGAAGTACCTGGAGTACAATCCTTTCCCTTTGTGTAGGGGTGGGACCCTCTCTATGGCTCTGAGAGCCAAGAGGGAAGAGACCTCTGCCTCTAGGGCAAGTGCCTCTGAAGAATTTGCAGGTGGAAAGGATCTGGTTCTCATCTTTGGAAATGTTTTGAAGCTGAGAACCAGTCCCTGGCTTACTACTTCCAGGACCCATTTGTCTGATGTTAAAGACATCCAGTCCTAGACAAAGTAAGCCAGCCTGCCCCCTACAGGTGGTGGAGAATCGGCCCTGGCAAACCCATCAGGGTGCCTGTTTGGCAGGGGCTTTAGGCTGAGGGGTGGAAGCAGGCCTGCTTGTACCCCTGCCTGCCTCTCCTCTGAAGAACCCCTATGAGCATAAGCAGAAGAGGAGGCCTGGGCTTGGTAGAAAGGCCTATGAAAAGGCCTGCCCTGCCCTGGAATGTATGTCTCTGTGGAGTGGCTTGCCTTTCCTTGGCCTGAGCACTCCATAGGTGGTCCTGTATTCATCCATTTTCTTCATGTAGTTCTCTGTTTGCTCCCCAAACAGAGAATTACCCACAACAGGAAAATCCATGGCCTTAGTCTGGGTATCCTGAGACAGGCTAGTACATCTGAGCCAAGCCATCCTACGAAAGGGCCACAGATGTAGCCATGACTCTAGATGAAACATCATTGGAGTCCACTGCAGCATGGAATTGCACCTTGGATGCCTCAATACCATCCGCAGCCACCTGCTCCAGCTCCTTGGCAAGCTGGCCAGGGACCTGTTTAGCTAAGGCTATTACAGTGTCCCATCTAGACTTCTGATATCTAGCTATATAGGCCATATAATTAGCCTGCCTGAGTCCCAAGGATGCTGCCATGTACTGTTTCTTTGCCATGGCATCAATCCTCCTGGAGTCCTTATCTGGGGGGTGTGAAGCCAAGGGTATATTTGCCTTATCACAGGCAGCAGCCTGCACTACCCCAACATGGCTGCATTGCTGGGTAAGGAACTCCGTATCTGAGCCTGAGAGAGTATACCTCTTGTCCATTCTCTTCTCCACAGGAGGTATAGAATTAGGAGTCTTTAAAATTTTCATTGTCTGTTTCCCAAAGGACTTACGAAGGGGAATAGACAGCCTTCTGGACTCTGAGATATCCATCATTTCAACATAGTCAGGCTCCTCCTGGTCGTCCACAGCTTCTTCCATAGGAAGCTGAAGAGTTTCAGCCACTTTTTTGTAGAACATAAAATGGGAAGGGGACTCAGAAAGCCTAGGAGGAGAAACCCCTGAAGGTCTGTCTGGGGAGATGTCTGGGTCAATAGGCACATCCAGACTTTCGTAATCACCATCACTATCCTCATACTCTCTCCTCCTCCTCCAGTTCATAAAAATCTTCTAAATTATAATCTGGAACCGGGGAACTGACCGAACCAAGCCCCTTCCTGATGGTGCCGGTTCGGTCGGAACCAAGTTACGACTGAACAATCCTTATCGCTTTGGCTATTTCATCAGCGGTCGGAGAAAGAATTTGTGATCCGCATCAGCTGATTTATCCTTCTTTTCTTTTTAACCGAACCGACTCTGAGTTGGTTCTCTTTGCCCGAAGAAGTTTCGCCCTGGTCAGAGGGCACCTCCTTCTGGTTCGGTTGGAACCGAACCGGGCTGGCCATCCGGGTCAGCAGACTTCTTGGCCTCCTTTTCCCTGAGCCTACCAACTCTCTTTTCCAGGGTAGCTGCAGGAAAATTCTTGCAAATCTGGCAGTCTGAATCGAGGTGGTCAAACCCCAGACAATAAACACAGGTGGTGTGGGGATCAGCCTTAGCAAAGGCTTCCCCACACACACTACAGTGTTGAAACCCAGTGGGCCCAGTTTTCTTTTGGGTTTCTCAGACATGGCCAGTCCTAACAAAACTTACCCTTTTGATCGCAATCCTGCCAGGCAAGACACACTTATCAGTTCCTGACCGTAGTACAGGTCGTGGAAAAAACGTGAATGAAATCCGTTTTTTAGAACCAATAAGGACCGGTTACCACACTCTAAAAGAAGAATAAACTTTTTTTGAACAACCTGATCGGTTCAAACCGAACCAATCCCACGTTTACAAGTTCCACACAGAAGAACAAGAAACTAAACCTATCTAGTACTCACGATACCACAGACAGAGACTGAACCGACAGGTTAACGGATTAAATTTGGTCGAAAACCGAGAAAACAGTACTTTAACCGACAAACTTGAACCGAGCAAAGGAGAAATCTCCGGAGTGACTGTTCAGTGAGGCGGAGTAAAGAATCTGACGGTTTGACTTCAAACAGCAACAGACAGAGTCTCAACCGAGCTCGAGCTCAGCGTTCCATGCCTGGCATGGAAAGTTAACTCTTTCATCTCCGGGGCAGTTCAAAGGTTGGACATCACTGCAATATGTCAGAATACAGCAAGACTCCATGTTGTTTGAATTTGAGTTTCCACAGCGGCCGTGCCATTGTGTGCCAGATGTAAGAAAACACTGATCGGGCAGGATGTGAAGAATGACAGCTGTACCATTCATAGGGAGGTGTGAAGAGATGGCAATGTTGAAAATCTGTAGTGAAAATATTAAAAATGCTCAAACTTCCGAGCATACGTGGAAACTGCGCAACACATGCGCGTAACACAGTCATTTAGTGGAATTATTTCACCAAATTTTCAACATAGGCATTTTGTGCCCTCTGCTCATGAACACTGTCAGTATGATTTTCTTAATCTGTCCTGAACATTGATTTCCCACAGCAACTGCGGTATTCTGCGCCAGATGTGTAAACGCATATTCCGGGCAGTACGTTCATAAGGAGGTCTGAAAAAATGGCAATGTTGAAAATCTGGAGTGAAAATACTACAAATTTGCAAAGTTACGAGGGTGCATGGAAACTGCATGACGCACGCTTGTAACACAGTTATTTTATGGACATCTGTCACCAAATTTTCAACATAGGCATTTTAGGACCTCTGCTCATGAACAGAATCACTCTGATTTTACATCCGAACATATACATGAACATATGAACATACGAATCTGCCAGCAGTACACACCAATCGATCTATGTAAGTCTGCCCGAGTGTGCAGCTAGCACCCTAGATTGCAGCTGCCCCAGCCTCCTCCCCCTCAGTTCCTCCACCGCTTGTCCCAGCCCATGCCCCCCGACTCTTCCTCTTGCTTTATCCCACTCCTCCTTAAAGCTATTGACTGTCCTGCATGTTACCACCCCCTCTGGCAGCGCATTCCGACTAGACACCACCCTCTCAGAGAAGTAGTGCCTCCTCATTTCCCTCTTGAAACGTCCCCCTTCCAACCTAAGTCCGTGCCCCCTTGTCTCTCTTCCACTCCTCAGTTTAAATACCCCCTCAGTGCTAGGTTTATTTACTCCCTTAGGTATTTAAACACTTCAATCATATCTCCCCTATCCCTCCTCTCCTCCAGTGTGTACATGTTCAGCTCCTTCAGCCTAACTTCATATTCCTTTCCTTCCATCCCCTATAACATTTTTTTTTGCCATCCTTTGTACCCCCTCCAGTAACTTTGTATCTCTTCTCAGGTATGGCCTCCTGTATTGCACACAGTACTGTAGGTGCGGTCTGACCAATGATCTGTAGAAAGGTAGGACCACATCCCTGTGTGTGGATGAGAACCCCCTTGCAATGCACCTCTGCATCCTGTTTGCCTACGCTGCTGTTCTCCTGCAGTGGGCCAAGTTGTTCCTGCACCCAGTTACCAACACCCCTAGGTCCTTCTCCTCCTCTGTGATCCCCAACCGACAGTCCCTCTTCTGGTTCCGAGCCCTCGAGTGCATCACCTTACACTTCTTTTCATTGAATCCTAGCTGCCACTCTATGACAATGTCTCTAGTTCGGTTAGGTCCCCCTGCAGTTTTCCCCATCCATCCTCTTCGTCCACCACTGCCCCAATTTGGTATAATGTGCGTACAGACTAACCCTGCTCCCCACTCCGTGTGCTATATCGGAGATAAAGAGCCAAAATAGCACTGGGCCCAGCACTGACCCCTGCGGAACCCTGCTTGTCACTGCTCTGGGTGCCGAGAGCTCCCCCACACCACCACCACCCTCTGCACCCTCCCCTGTAACCAGTTTTCTATCCATTTAGTCAGCTTTTACCCCCCCACTGCTGTCAGCTTCCCCAGTCTCCCATGAGGCACTGTATCAAAGGCCTTACTGAAGTCCTTCCTCTCCATGCTTGCACATGGTACCAGGAGTACCTCTGAGAATGCCACTGACTCTCCCAACCCCTCACACTGCCTGCCCAACTACTCGAACCTCCCCCTCACTACTTCCACAGTCTCCCCCGCAAAGTCATTTGTACCCACATGCAACACTAAATGAGGTTTCTTCCTCCCCCTCACTGCACACTTGAGCAGTGCCTGCCCCGCCCCTGCTGCAGTCAACCTGGGGATAGCTTCAAACCAAATATGGCTGTGCCCTTCCCCCCTTCCGCCCCATCTCACCCCTTTCAGTATAGAATCCACCAGGACGAGTACCCCCCTTACCCCCTTTCCCTTCTAATGCCCCTTCCACCACCCCAGTATTCGTTCTTCCATGCCCCTTACCCCCGCCAGCTGCACCCTCTGTGACTTCTGTATCTATACCCCCTACTTCCGCCTCACCGCTCTTCTCTGCCTTATTCCTCCCATCCCCCCTTGAACCTCTTCCCAGCCGGACTACTTCCTACTGGGCTTCCCATGTCGACCTCCCCTCCACACCTGCTGATTTCTAACCCCTCTCCTATCCCTGCTGTTGTCGATTTAGAGCCCCCATTCCCTTCTACCCCAATAGTGATGCCCCTCCCATCCTTCCTTGTTCCCATAGCCTTCTCTCCTCCAATCACCACCTCCTTCCTTACTAGCCCCTTCACCCTTTCATCCTCGTCTCTTCCCTACCTGTTGCCATCCCTCTCATGCCCTGCATGTTCCCCTCCCTTCAGTATGTTCCTGCTCCCCCATAGCAGAGGCTCTATTCCTATTCTTATCTATTCCTAGTCAATACCCCTCCCACATCTCTTCCCCATCGGTTCCCCCTCCTACTTGTCCCCATGCCACCCTGGTCCCTCCCAACCCGCAGCCATCTGCTCTCTCTCTTGGTACTCCTCATGATCTCTTCCTCCCCCCATAAGGAGGCCCACCTCGCCTCAGGCACCCCCTCCCTTCTCCTCTCTTTTCTACTAGTGCCTCTGATACTGGGGTTGGTTTCATTCCCTAGTTGTTCTTCCTCCTTCCCCCCTTGCCATCCCCTGTCCCCCCGCCCAGCCAGGATGCTTACCATACTCATCTGCCCTGCCACTTAGACTCCTCCCTAACCGTCACTGTTCCTCCCTCAAACTAGCCAGTCATCTACAGACCATACACCCCCCCATCCTCCAAACCCAGTCCAGGATCATAGCACACCCACACCCTGTACATCCCACCACACTTCCAACGATACCCGCCCTATTGACATGTGGCACCTGCCCCATTTTGGCCCCCAATCTATGTTACAGGCTCTTACTCCCAGGTTCAGTACCCTACTACAACTGTTAGGCCCCCTATTTACTCAAATTCCTGTTCCTCCCCCCACACTAGTCCCCCTACTGCCCCCTTGCCGACCGGGTTAGTTCAGTCCCAAACCTCATCCATTAGATACTGTATTACTGTAGCAATCCTAAAGCCTCCTTGTCTGTTTTTCACCCCTTAATTGCCATACTTTTTGTTCTCAGCTGTCTTATAGTTTCACTTACCCCAGTTAGAAATCTTATTGCACTCCAAGTATTACTCAGCTCAGTTAGAGAAATAAACAGAACAAATAAATATGTATTGTTACAGCAATCAGAACAGTATAACTCAGTACTTAGCTCAGTTAGAGAAATAAACAGAACAACTAAATCTGTATTATTACAGCAATCCTAAGAGCATCCAATCATTGCTTTGTCTCCACCCCAGAGACCCTGCTATAATATAGGACCACAGAGGACACTGGGCGGGAGGGTGGGCAACTGTAAAGTCCCGGCAGAGCTCCGTTGAGCTTGCTCACTCCCTCTCTCACTCACTCGTTCTGTTTCTCCTGGCACTGCAGGCTGCCTTTTCTACTTGGCCCTGCCTGCGCTGGCGCTTTTCTGCCCATAAAGAAATCTGCAGCAGTCCTGACAGAGCTCTGTTGAGCTCGCTCACTCCCCCTCCCTCCCTCGATTGTTCTGTTTCTCCTGGTGCTACAGGCTGCCTTTTTGTACTGGGCTCCTGCCTGAGTTGGTAGCCTTTTTCTACCCAAAAGAAATCTGCAGCAGTCCCGACAGAGCTCCGTTGAGCTCGCCGACTCCCCCTCTCTCACTCACTCATTCTGTTTTTCCCGGCGCTGCAGGCTGCCCTTTTTTACTGGGCTCCTGCTTGTCTTGGTGCATTTTTCTGCCCACAAAGAAATCTGTAGAAGTCCCAATAGAGCTCCATTGAGCTCGCTCACTCCCCCCTCTCACTCACTCGTTCTGTTTCTCCTGGCGCTGCAGGCTGTCCTTTTTTTTCTAGGCCCCTGCCTGCATTGATGCCTTTTTTGCAGTGAAGAAATCTGCAGCAGTCCCGACAGAGCTCCGTTGAGCTCGATCACTCCACCTCCCTCCCTCGCTTGTTCTGTTTCTCTCGGCGCTGCAGGCTGCCCTTTTGTACTGGACTCCTGCCTGTGTTGGCACCTTTTTCTGCCTACAAAGTAATCCACAGCAGTTGAGCTCGCTCACTCCCCCTCTCTCACTCGTTCGATCTTAATCTGTCTCAAACACTGATTTCCCAGAGCGACCGCGCTATTCTGCGCCGGAAGTGCGAAAACACATCTCGGCCAGGATGTGAAAAATTACACCTGTACTGTTCATAAGGAGCTGTGAAAAAATGCCAGTGTTGAAAATCTAGCATGAAAATATTACAATTTTGCGAAGTTACGAGCATGCATGGAAATTGCGCAATGCACGCTCGTAAAACAGTCTTTTTGGATTTTTTCACCAAATTTGTAACATAGGCTTTGAGAGCCCACCTCACGAACAGTGGCACTGGCTTGGTTTCGACTATCGGTCCTGTAAGGTGATTCCTCGCAGTGACTGCAAATCACCTTCGGGACAGAATAGTGCAATGACAGTGACTGAATTCTTGAGGAGGGGTCTCAACAACCCCATGTTGAAAATCTGGTGCCAAAATTCCCCAAAATGCCTGAGATATGCACCAAAGTTTAAAAAAAACCCTATTTATGCCATTATACAGTTTAACGGCAGTTCTTCAGTTCACGGTCGACTTTGAAGAGTGCAGACGTGTCCCCGGTCCACCAAAGATCAACGTGCTGGGCTCCGGAGGTAAGTATGGGGTGGGGGTAGGGAGACTGAGTGCGCAGAGGTGGGCACAGTTGGGGAGGGCCACCGGACTCAACGAGGGACCGTTTCTGTTTTACAGGTTTAATACAGAAAATAAAAATGACAAACATCACAGGAAGGTTTTTTTGTTTTTTTTTTTTTACAGGGACGTTGTACGCTGGGGTGGGCTCCCAGCATGCCACGCGCGTGAGTTTGGGGGCTGTGGCTGGCGGGGGTTGGACACCCCATCGGCACATATGGAGTGGTGGGGCAAGAGCTGAGGTGGATTGGGCACCCGCCTCGGCACACAACTGGAAATTGGGAGGGGAACATTATGCCGATGGGGGTGGGCTCCCCTGTCATCAAATTGAACAGGGAAGAGGGGGACTGAAACCGATGGGGATTGGGGCCCCGTCAGCAAAGAAAGACTGTTGGTGGGGCATGATGTGGAGGGAGATTGGGCAACACTGTGCCACATCAATCGGGGCCTGTCCGCCATCACAGCCTCAGCTTCTGTTGGCAAATTGCATAGCCGAAACGACAAGCTGCTGCTACTATGACGAGGTGCTCCCGGACTGGTGAAGCTATTTTCTTTCAAGGTGGTGGCGTGCTTTAAAACTAGTGTCACGGGCAGCGTCCTCCTTTATTGGTGCCCAACACACAAGGTCCAAAATGCAGCGGTGGCACTGGCCACAACAGTGCTGCACCTCCACAACCTGATTCTGCAGCAAGCTGCCGCAACATGTTTCTTGCGCATGCGTGCAAGCAAACATAAAAATGTAATATTTAGACACAATTTAGCTTATATTTATGTTTGTTTTTCTGTATTTCTCACCTTTACTTCATTATTACTAAGGACATTTGCATGTAACAGGATCGCTATCCTATCTGTTCTGGCTACTTGCCTAGACCTGACATTACAGTTCCATTTATGACATCACAGTCTCTTGCTGTGGAGATAATTATGATGCCATAAATAGAGGATTATGATGTAAGGTGTAGGCAAGCAGAAACAGCAGATAAAATCTAAGGGACAGTAATCCTCTTTTGTATAACTGTCCTCAGTAATAAAGAATAAAAGGAAAGAATTATAGAAAATATATTAAATATAAACTGAGTTGTGTC
The DNA here is from genome assembly GCA_016271365.2 of Neoceratodus forsteri. Taxonomy (NCBI): domain Eukaryota; kingdom Metazoa; phylum Chordata; order Ceratodontiformes; family Ceratodontidae; genus Neoceratodus; species Neoceratodus forsteri. The sequence goes on from CM028138.1 coordinate 431,757,812, forward strand.
TAAGTCTCCTTTTTCCCCCAAGTTTTTCTAATGGTGTCAGGGGCTCTTTAAGCCGGAAACCATGTTAATATCTTTTGCACCCTTGCTATGCAGTCTTTCTAAAGTACTTGAATTTCAGCTTGTAATATGCCTGTGTCATCAGCCCTGATAATTGCATGATTTTCTCCTCTCCCAGTATAATAACCAAGGGACTTTTGCAAACACTTTTGAAAGTAGTCCCATGCAGACATTTTGTGCTGCTCATGGACTCAATTTCACAGTACAGTTTTTGCTTTATAACGGTTAAATTGAGTGATTAAATCTTATGTTTATTTTCCCTCTCATAAGATATATCTTATGGACATAACATATTTTATTTTTTGAGTGTATTAAGAGAAGTGGCATCCTCCGTACATCTATTGTATTTTTATACTCATGTACTGTGTTGGTCAAATTGTTACCGTATGTCAGCTGAAAAACTCACAAACATATAGTTAAAAAAAAGATACAACCCCATCTCCTACCTTAAATTTTGTACTTACTAACAAACCTTCTGTTATGGGCCTTCCAACTCCCCAGTGTTGTATTTCCATTCTTTCCCCAATGCAGACACCACCACAACTGAACTGACTTTGTAGCACCCACCTCAAAACTGGACACCATATATTTGTAGCTGTCACCCTGTGCCAACAATAGCTGCTGGCTGACATTCCAATGGTGCCTGTAACAGTGCCAGTAAGTGTGAAGACAGCCACAGAGTTATATGGACCCTTCCCATCCTTGCCTGCAACACTCCAACAATGCTCTGCAGCCGACGCTTGTGACAAACACTGGACAACCACAAGAAACGACAGTTTCACTTTATAACATGCAAATCCAGCAGCAGCCATCTACTCATTTCTTAAAATAAAACAACTAGAAAAGAATGCATTTATTCTTAGGCAGAAGAGCCTCTAGTATCTTCCGATTATTTCCAAAAATAATATGAAACAGGACCCTGACCCTGGATGGCAAACTTTCCCAGGCAGAAAAATAAAATGCCAAAATCAATTATAAGAAGCAAAAAACTCTCAGAAGATGATACTGAAGATGATTAGAATAGTATGCAATGCTTGAAATTATATTTTGAAAGTTGAAACATTTGAAATGTTAGGTGCAGAAACAAGACTTTTTTTTAATAAAAGCTTGGAGTTAGATTAGCATGCACAGATCCTAACAATACAGTTCTCTTGTCATTATAAATATAATAATAGATGTAAAATCATTAGTGACAAGGCTGTAATTCCATCTAGGTGTAACCCCCAGGTGGCTCTGTCCCAAGGGCTACTACCCCTGCCTGCTTGACTACTGACAGGTTGAGGGGCTTAGGTTCTATGGCGGGTGCCTCCACCCAGAGGTCATGGTTTGTAATGGTTAGACTAGCTTGGTCACAGCCCTCTGGGACACTGAGACCTCCTTTTATTCCCTCTAGTGGCTCACACAGTATACAGAAGTTATAGCCCCAATACCCCACGTATACACACTGTTCACTCAATAAAGTACCACTTACCCTCGAGTTTGATTCTGCAGCATGTCTCTGAGGACCCCCTTTAAAATAAGGTTAAACAACATACACAGCAAAATACAATACTGTTTCCATAAGTACCAACACCACAGACAGTATATAGTATAACAACAACAAATCTGATTTATTTAGGGGACAGTAACATGGCAGGGGGCAATCAGGTTAATTGGAAGAATTAAATCACAGTACTGTGCACACATACAGGGTCTGAAAAGTCACACTCTGGGTACCCAGGTTGGGGGGGGGGCTAGCCAGGTCCGTTGCCTGGGGTTGGCCGGCAGGTGCAGATGGACAGGGCCCTGTAGAAGAAAATATATGCACAACACCCAATTGTAATCTGGAGCCGGATGGCTCAGTCCATGAAGAAGTGAAACAACAATAATTACATGACACACTTGTAATTGAAAACAGGCTGCAGGGGAATACCCTGATTTGTACTCACATACCCAAGCTGAGAACCGGATGGTAGATGTTCTTCTGGATTGCCAGAACAACAGGGCATGGAGACAAGGTCCTTGTGACTGGACCCCACTGCAGTAGATAGCAAACAGATTTAGTCCGAGACAAGCTGGGGTTTGCTTCCAGCTTCGAAGCACAGCACACAGCACAGGGGATTGGAAATAGCGATTCCCTCAAGCACTACGCACATTCATATGTAAAAGGAAAGTACTATGCCAGGCAGGCTGCTCCTAGATCCCGATCTCAATTACTGCAAAATACCCGGGAGCACACACAGTAGCTTCAGTTCCTGACAGACCTAGCGCGATTCAGCAATTTCTCCAGTCATCTACAGGGTGAGCCTGGTTTCTACTCTTCAGACTTCCTTCTTTCTCCTCACAAATCGGATTCAGTCCAAACTGGCACTTACAACGGCTGCAGGCCGAACCTCAGGGCCTCACATGCACTTCCCGCGTGAAACTATACACCACAGAAGCACAGAGCTCCTTCTCTCTTCACTGTCACAACTGATCTAATCTTTCCAGTCACAGAGCATGGCATTTCCTTTAGCTCCACACCATTCTGTTGGCTGGTTTGGCTGTCACTCACAATGAGACTTTCTCTGTTGGTGAAAAAAGGCGCCAAGGTCAAAGCTACATTTCCCAGAGTCACTGCCTATACAAACCCCTTGTGGCTGGCTCAAAATTGAGAGTCCAAGTTCTGATTCGTCCACAAGCTCCATTTTAAGGAACCCCTCCCCATTGATTGGTCCATTTCAGCAGTTCAGGACCAAAATGAAAGAGCTACACTGAAACAGTTCGTGCTGAAATGAAGACAGGTTAGACAAACTGCATTTTCTCAGTCACTCCAAATGATTTCTGGCAAATAGTTATATCTTTCAACAAGGCTCCCTCTGCACATGTAGCGACGGCAGAAACGGAGTGAATTGACAGCAGCTCGGGTGGGATTCAAGCATTAAATACACAATCCCCCCATACAAACTAATTAAGACTGCAAGCAGACAGCTCTTAAAGAGACAGTACGTGGAGGCTCAAATAGTACTCGCTTGGAACCACATTTAAACAGTTTAAACGCTGAACACCGCCCAGACTTGCAGCATTCAGGCAAGCTCCTGGAAGACTTTTGGGAACCCCCATTTGCAGGGGGGTTACATAGGAATTTGGTGACATCACAAATCACAAGAGCAAGGCTTGAGTGGTTTATGATGTCACCAGAATCCCAGGATGGAGTGACAAGCCTAGTTACTGCTGGTTTCCTATCTGTTATTTTTTTGTAAAATATGGAACACTTCAAACATTCCATCTCATAATACCATTGATCTGATGTCACAACAATAGTATTATAACTTTTTGATGTTAGAGTGATGGTATTATGAGTTCTTAATGTTACTGATTCTCTATGGGGGAAAATTACACCCATATATTACATGTCTGCATAAAATGTGTTAAAGTGAATTTCTAAGATTTGAGCAAGAGCTTTTTTAATACCACAACCCATTACCTTATGTCAGCGATAGTCCTGTGAGTCATAAAATTGAATTTTTGTAATATACCACATCGAGAAGGAAGGGAGTGTAAATTGAGCCGACCCCTTTCACTTCCCGGTCTGCCGTACCCAGCCTCAAGCTCAGTAGTTTTGTGATGTCTAACAAGGGAGGAGAGTGCAGGGACCCGCCTCATGGAAGTCTGTGGTGGATATTTTTCTGAGCTGTTACATAGATAGGTATATATATATATATATATATATATATATATATAAATAAATATATATAGTATATTTTATATATATATATATGTATATTATTTGATATGATTTTAATAGTTCACTTTGGGTCAGTTTCCCTTAATATGGAAGAAGCGTAATAGCTGCTCCCTTGCATAAAACTGGTGATCAATCTAATGCAAAACGACTGAACAATTTCTCGTTTGGCTCCCTTAGCAAAAGTCATGAAACATACTGTTTTTGATCAATTTTTCAATTACCTTACAGAGTATGATGTTCTGACCCCAGCCCAACATGGTTTCCGCTTAGGTCACAGTACAATGATGGCTTTGGTGAGATTTACACAGACGGTCCATAAGGCCCTTGATAAAGGCCTCTGTTCTATGGCCGTCTTTGTGGAGCTCACCAAGGCCTTTGATCTTGTTAATCACCAGCTCCTCCTTAGGGCACTGGGAGTTCTAGGGTTTTCTGGTGACATGGTGGGCTGGTATCAGAATTATCTTCAAGGTTGTACTCAAAAAACTAAAATTTGCAATTTTTTCTTCTTCTGCCCCAGTTATAATGGGAGTTCTCCAGGGATTTTGTTTAGTTTATTTTAAAATTCTCTTCCTAAAGTTTTCAAGAAAACCAGTATTCAATTATAAGCAGATGATGCAGTGAATTTCACGAGTGGGTCTAATCTTTCAGTTCTGAAGGAAACAGTGCAAAATAATTTTAATTGTTTTCTTTTTTTTTTTAAACTTTCTATTTCTCCTCTTTACTCCCACCCCGGAGCTGTGCTTCTTCGGGAGACTCCTGTGTGCTCCCCAGTGACTGACCTGCCTGAATCCCCAGGGGTTCCCCCATGGAGGCGTGATTATACCCCCCAGGTGGGTACGGGGTGGGGCCCGGACACCCCGATATCTTCTACTCTTGTCAGGTCCCCCGGTGGTCAGGCAGGCAGTCGCAATCAGGGCTGGCACTGGAGCTCCATCTACCCATGCTCCGGTGATGCTTTTTCCCTTTTTCTCTCGGTGTGGTGTGTGCCCTGACGTTAAGGCGTTACGCAGACGTCAACCACATAGCTCCCCATTGGTCTGTCCTACCAGCTTGCTGTACCTCGGTCCTCCACCACGGGGTCAGACAAGCCACTGATCCCGTCTCCCCAACTTCCCACAGAGAAGTAGCAGTCCCCAGGACGCCGAGCCTTCTCCCGGACGGTCCCCAGCAACATCCAGTCCGCCTCCTGACCCGGTCGCTGACATCACAAGCAGAAATTCAACCGCTATGCCGATGGACCAGCCTCATTTTAATTGTTTTCAAGATTGTTTTTTGTCACAGAAATTGGTTTTATGTCTCTAAAACTAAATGGTTTTCCACAACACTGAAAAAAAGTTGCCATCATCTAATATTACAAAGTTAAAACTACCCAGGGTATTGTCATAGCACAGGCCTATGATGTTAAATATCTAGGCCTCATCCTAGACAACGCTCTCTCCTACAACTCTTATATTTCTAGTCTGGTAAAAACAATACATCAGAGATTGGGTGCTCTTTACAAATTTAATGCTTTCCTGCTTCCTTCCACTAGGTTATTTTTTTTCTCAGAGATTTTTGCTTCCTTTCATTAATTATGCCATTTTATTTTTCTGCTGGTGAGAGTTTGCTGTCCTGGGTCAGGGTCCTGTAAAACCAAATAGCTAGGTATGCCACTCAACTTCCTAATAAAACACATCACTACATTCTCTCTCTCTTTTCTTAAATATCTGTTTATCACACAGTTTTCATTTAACAACAGACAACATTTACAAATAACAATACAGCTGTAGTTAAGAATCTTTTTACAATTTTATTGCATTAATTGTTATAGTTATAATCATGTAGGTATACTTCCTCTGACAGATAATATATAAGGTTAAACTTAATTGTAGTAATTTATCTGAAAGTTAGCTTGACTAAGGAATTAAATCATTGATTAAATTTATATATTTCATTTTATTTATTTTATTTAAAATGTGATGACCGGGAAAGGCACACTGAGCCGAGGCTCGTTTCCAGGTGAGACCCGGGTACAGTTTGTACAGAGAGTAACAATAGATTGAGGAATACAGACAGCCTGCACAACATTTTTACGAACAGTTACAATATATAATCACCTGATTATCCTCATGGAACAAACTAATTTCTTCTATTCATCTCTTTAGTACTCTTCATTGGCATTCATTGGACCAGAGGTTTACGATTCATATTGGAGTTTTGGACAGAAAAATTGTTCTGAAAAAAGTATGTGAATTTTCATACCCCCACTGTGAAAACAGTTCAGAGATCACTGTTATATCCCAATCGGAGCACACATTCCAACGCAGGAGCCTGCTTTTTTTTTTTTTTTTCATTTTTATTGAGAGAGACAAATTAAAAGCATTACAGTAAGACATCAGCTCTTAATAAGACTACATTAGATGATACAAATCACATTTGACCATAGGAAGTAGTGAATGTCTTAAGAGCAGTTTTAAAAACATGTGTTTCACACATCGTAAATTACATTAACAACCTCATTTAATAGTTGTACACACTTAAAGCTCAGAAAGCAGGAGCCAGCTTTTGACCCAGCACAGGCTCTCCTGCAGAAAGCTCCCAAACGGAGCACAGATTGCAATGCAGGAGCCTGCTTTTGACCCAGCACAGGCTCTCCTTCGTTAAGCTCCCAAAATGGAGCACAGATTCCAATGCAGGAGCCTGCTTTTGACCCAGCATGGGCTCTCCTGCACAAAGCTCCCAAAACGGAGCACAGATTCCAATGCAGGAGCCTGCTTTTGACCCAGCACAGGCTCTCCTGCACAAAGCTCCCAAACGGAGCACAGATTCCAATGCAGGAGCCTGCTTTTGACCCAGCACGGTCTCTTCTGCACAAAGTTCTCAAAACAGAGCACAGATTTCAACACAGGAGTCTGTTTTTGACTCAGCACGGGCTCTCCAGCACAAAGCTCCCAAAACGGAGCACAGATTCCAATGCAGGAGCCTGCTTTTGATCCAGCACGGGCTCTCCTGCACAAAACTCCCAAAATGGAGCACAGAATCCAACGCAGGAGTCTGCTTTTGACCCAACACATGCTCTCCTGCACAAAGCTTCCAAAACAGAGCACAGATTCCAACGTAGGAGCTTGCTTTTGATCCAGCACGGGCTCTCCTGCACAAAACTCCCAAAACGGAGCATAGAATCCAACGCAGGAGTCTGCTTTTGACCCAGCACGGGCTCTCCTGCACAAAGCTTCCAAAACGGAGCACAGATTCCAACGCAGGAGCCTGCTTTTGACCCAGCAGGGGCTCGCCTGCACAAAGCTCCCAAAACGGAGCACAGATTCCAACGCAGGAGCCTGCTTTTGACCCAGCATAGGCTCTCCTTCACTAAGCTCCCAAAATGTAGCACAGATTCCAACGCAGGAGCCTGCTTTTGACCCAGCACGGGCTCTCCTGCACAAAGTTCTCAAAACAGAACACAGATTCCAACGCAGGAGCCTGTTTTTGACCCAGCACGGGCTCTCCTGCACAAAGCTCCCAAAACGGAGCACAGATTCCAACGCAGGAGCCTGCTTTTGATCCAGCACGGGCTCTCCTGCACAAAACTCCCAAAACGGAGCATAAACTCCAACGCAGGAATCTGCTTTTGACCCAGTATGGGCTCTCCTGCACAAAGCTCCCAAAACGGAGCACAGATTCCAATGCAGGAGCCTGCTTTTGACCCAACACATGCTCTCCTGCAAAAAGCTTCCAAAACGGAGCACAGATTCCAATGCAGGAGCTTGCTTTTGATCCAGCACGGGCTCTCCTGCACAAAACTCCCAAAACGGAGCATAGAATCCAACGCAGGAGTCTGCTTTTGATCCAGCATGGGCTCTCCTGCACAAAGCTTCCAAAATGGAGCACAGATTCCAATGCAGGAGCCTGTTTTTGACCCAGCAGGGGCTCTCCTGCACAAAGCTCCCAAAATGGAGCACAGATTCCAATGCAGGAGCCTGCTTTTGACCCAGCATGGGCTCTCCTGCACAAAGCTCCCAAAACTGAGCACAGATTCCAACGCAGAAGCCTGATTTTGACCCAGCACGGGCTCTCCTGCACAAAGCTCCCAAAACGGAGCACAGATTCCAACACAGGAGCCTGTTTTTGACCCAGCAGGGGCTCTCCTGCACAAAGCTTCCAAAACAGAGCACAGATTCCAACGCAGGAGCCTGCTTTTGACCCAGCAGGGGCTCTCCGGCACAAAGCTCCCAAAACTGAGCACAGATTCCAACGCAGAAGCCTGCTTTTGACCCAGCACAGTCTCTCCTGCACTGCAGGAAGGGGTAGAACTGAGTTTGCAGTAGGAGGAGAGAGGTAGCGTAAAGGAGGATAAGGGGAAGGGGGAAGCTGAAGGGAAGCCAGGAGGTAAAGGTGAAGCTCAAGATATCATGTGTATAGAGGGCAAAACAGAGAAGGAGAATGAGAAGGTTACCAACTCAAAGAGGAAACATGAGGGAGCAATGGCAACAGAAGGACAAGAGGAGGGGATAGTGACAGATGTTAGAGAGGCAAGGAGGATTAGTGAAGCAGGTAACACCAGTGGGGAGTGTTAGGGGGAAGCAACTTGGGGGGGCAGGGCTCAGAGTGAGGAGGGAATCAAAGCAGCTGAAGAGAAAAGGGAGGCAAAAGGGACACCTGTAACTGGGAGTACGGAAAAGGTAATAAAAAATAAGCAAAGCGGTGGCAGGGTCCTCCTCACTGGGGACTCAATTTTAAGAGGAGTTGAATGGGGGGCAGGAGTAGTGCAGTTTGGGTGGAATGCTTGCCAGGTATAACAACATCAGAGGTAATTCCTCATATTCCAGCATGGGGCAAGCCACAGGATGAGAAAACACACCTGATTTTCCATCTAGGGACAAATTATTTGGATGGGCAGAGCCTGATGGAAGTACAGGCGAGATTCACAGCGTTTGCTAGGTTTTGTAGTAGCCTGTGCTTCCTGATCTATAGGTTTTTTGGAAGTGTTGCCTGTGCCTAAAGTGAGCACTGAAAGGAAACAAAGGATCAGGAAGTTCAACAAGTGGCTAGGGAGATGGTGCAGGCAGTGGGGGTATGGGTTAGTGGGGGACTGGGGGATAACATGGAATGATGAAAGCCTATATGCTCAGGACAGGCTGCACCTAAATGGGGAGGGAAAGGCAGTCCTGAGAATCAAACTGAAGGAATTCATTGAGCAAACATATGGGTTAAACTGAAGCGGGGGGGATGACTCACCAAATGACGCACCAACAGACAGGAATGTCGGGGGAGCATTCAGCCCCCATCCTCCAGGGCAGTGAAGGTGTGTTAAAAAAACATGCTTAGGGGTAGGGGGATGGGGAGGGAAATTGGTGGAAGGGGCTTTCCGTAAACGCCAGAAGCCTGGGGGATAAGCTGGTAGATTTAGAAGCATTAATGGAGAGGGAGAGATTAGATATTGTAGCCATAACTGAGACCTGGCGGTCTGAGCACCATGGCTTGGAAGTGGGGGTCCTAGGGTACAGATTATTCAGGAGGGGTAGGATCAGTAGAAGGGGGGAGAGTAGTGCTATACATAAGGGAGGGAATCAAGGTCATAGAAGGGATGAAAGAGCAGGGAGACATGGAAAGCATATGAGTCACACTGGAGAGGGAGGCGGGGGCAGCATTAAGATTAGGGGTGGTATACAGACCCCCTACACAGAGCAAGGAAATGGACATGCAGATGCTGAGGGAGGTTCAAAGAATGGCTCAGAAGGTGGAGATCCTGCTGGTGGAGGACCTAAATCTCCCAGATATAGACTGGGATATCCCATCAGCAAGGTCAGCTAGGAGTGGGGAGATTCTAGGGTTGCTACAGGGTGCCTTCCTGCAGCAGCTAGTCAGGGAGCCCACAAGGGAGGGAAACATACTTGACATGGTCCTAACTAACTGAAGTAATGTGGAGGAAGTGGGGATGGGGGCCAGCCTGGGAGATAGTGACCACAGCACAGTGGGCTTCAAGGTCAGGGCATGGTATGAGGCTACTAGACAAACCATCACAAAGGTCCCAGACTTCAGGGGAGCAGATTTTCCCAGGATGAGGGAGATATTCCGGGAGGAAGTGGGGGAGATGGAGGTAGGGGCGGAGAAACTTTGGAAAAAGATCAAGGAGGCGCTCATTAAAGCAACAGAGAAATGTGTAAGGAGGGTGAGGAAGAACAAAAGAAGGAGGAGGCCGCTGTGGTTCGGTAGGGTAGTGAGGGAGGCAATTGGGGAGAAGAAAAGAACTTTCAGGAACTACAAGAGGACGCAGGAGAGGGAGGAGAGAGAGAAACTTACAAAGAGAAGTGGAGGGTGGCAGGGCAGAGGATTAGGGAGGCTGAAGCAGAAATGGAGGAGATAATTGCTAGGCAGGCCAAATGGGGGGACAAGATGTTTTTTCGGTACACAGGGGAAAGGAGGAAGGTAAGGCAGAGGATAGCAAGGATTAAGGTAGAGGGGAGACTGCATGTGGAAGGGGATTTAGAGAAAGCTGAGGTACTGAATGGATACTTCAGCTCAGTTTTTATAACAGGGGGGAAGGAAGAGGAACAGCGCTGAGTGAAAAGGGAAAGGTGGGGTCCTAGCCCAATCAGTGCGGAAGAGGTAAAGGAAGAATTAAGTAAGCTGAGGGTGAACAAGGCCATGGGCCCGGATGGCCTACACCCTAGGGTGCTCGGGGAATTAAGAGGGGTACTGGCGGAACCATTGGCGGGGCTATTTAACTAGTTCCTGGACACGGGGTGGGTACCGGAGGACTGGAAGGAGGCAGACATGGTGCCAATTCATAAAGGAGGCAGTAGGGATGAGGTGGGCAATTATTGCCCGGTCAGTCTCACATTGGTCGTGGGTAAAATAATGGAGACAATACTGAAAGAAAGAGTGGTCCGCTACTTAGAAGAGAAGGGGCTGCAAGACATTCAGCAGCATGGCTTCACTCAAGGTCGGTCATGTCAGACTAAGCTGATCTAATTCTTCGATGAGGTGACAAGGGTGGTTGATCAGAGTGGGACAGTGGACATGGCCTACCTGGACTTCAGGAAGGCCTTTGACACGGTGCCCCACAAAAGAGTGGTCAAAGAGTTGGGGAGTCTGGGGGTGGGGCAGAAAATAACAAGATGAGTGGAGAGCTGGCTGACGGGTAGAAACAAAATGGTGGTGGTCAATGGGGGCACTCTGAAGAGAGACAGGGGTTATGAGTGGGGTCCCCCAGGGGTCAGTGTTGGGACCCATTCTGTTTAATGTCTATGTCAGCGACGTAGCAAAAGGGCTTCAGGGGAAGGTCTGCCTTTTTGTGGATGATACGAAACTCAGCAACAGGGTCGACACCCAAGGGGGTCAGGGGGGTGGAGAGTGGAGGATCTAAAATTGCTGGAAGAGTGGTTGGAAACATGGCAGCTAAAGTTCAACGCCAGGAAATGCACAGTGATGCACTTGGGGAGGAGGAATCCAAATACCACATGCACACTAGGGGGAGAGATAATGACTGCAACCAGGCAAGAGAAGGATCTAGGAGTTATAATCACTGACGATCTTAGGGTGGGGACCCAGTGCAGTAAGGCAGTGGGCAAAGCTAATAGGATGCTGGCGTGCACAGGAAGGGGGATAACCAGTAGAAGGAGGGAGGTGCTGATGCCACTCTACAGCTCCATGGTTAGGCCACACCTGGAGTATGGGGTACAGTTCTGGAGGCCCCATCTACAAAGAGACATAGATGGAATGGAAAGGGTGCAGAGAAGGGCCACTAAAATGGTGCATGGACTAAGTGGGAAGTTCTATGAGGAGAGGTTGAAGGAGCTGGATTTGTATCCTCTGGAGACAAGAAGGGAGAGAGGGGGACGTGATCGAGACATTCAAGTATGTGAAGGGGATCAATAAAGTGGGGGAGAGTTTGTTTTTAGGTAAGTTAGATACAAGAACTGAGGGCATGGATTGAGATTGAGGGAGAGAGGTTTAGTGGAAATATTAGGAAGTATTACTTCATGGAGAGAGTGGTTGAGCCATGGAACGGACTGCCGGAGGAGGTGGTGAGGGCCACTACAGTGGAGGGTTTCAGGAAGGCCTGGGGCAAACACAAGGGATTGTCAAGGGGGGGAGACAAGTGGGGGGGATTGGCAGACTCGATGGGCCAGAAGGGGTCCTTTTCTGCCGACACATGTCTATGAATCTATGAATATCAGTTGCCATAGGTTTATAATTCCTTGCACCAGATGCTAATCTCTATTATTTCAAGTATTTCCAGTTTTAAACATGCACTTAAAATATAGTTGATGGATACTGAGGGGTTGTCACTGCATATGATTCTTAATGCTATCTGTCAATTAGTGTTGATATATTAAGGACTGTATTTCACATTATTTAATGTTTGTTTTGTATTGTAATCTGTATTGTATCCTACTGTATGACATCTGTTGGTTCTATACACTCTATGGGCCCAATTCCAGGATGGTGTACAAGCCAAGTTACGCCAAACCCCATGGTGTATCTCGCGACTTATGCCATGCGTTACACCCATCCCTATTCCAAAAGGTGCCTTGCTCCATGTCAGCTGCGGACTACGTCAACCATGGGATACGCCACCCACTACACCGCAATGACATGGCGCAAGGGTGGGTTACAGCTGCAACTGCATCCTATTCCAGAAGGGCGGCTGCCATAACCCACATCTGCAGTTCTGGGAGCTGCACTGGTGGAGCTATCTTAGAGCATCTCGGAGATGCTCCAAGGGGCATCTGTCAGTGTCATCTGATGGATGCCCACTCTACAACGCTGCAACAAAGGTCCCGCTGTGCTCCCTATGCCCCCACGGACACGATCATGCCCCCAGCCCCCCGAATGTCAGGGACCCCCAGGGGTCCATTCTTCACTGTGCCCCCCCGGACTCCAGTGCCACCCGTCCAGCCCCCATGCCCTCTGGTGTGTGCCGTGGTGTACGGGGTGGGGGTGGGAGGCTCCCGTGGGGGCAGGCTGTGACTTGACATACGGGGCTATTCGCCATACTTGATGGTGTTAGCCTATACGTGTCGCAAGTCACACATCGTAAGTGCCGGGACCCTTTCTCTCTTAGAATATGGCGCAGGGTCCCCGACATAGCGGCAAATGTCACATCTCGCATACTCCTGCGAATTGTGACTTTCGTCCTGGAATCGGCCCCATGTTTCTCTCTCTCTTTTTCTTTTTAATATCTGGTCACCCATGAAAATGGGGTTTATTCTCATGGATTTACTAGATCCATCTGACCCAAAAAACTTTGGGAGACAGATTAACTGTCTCTTGAAAGGGCATTCAGAAGCTAGTGCACAGGACATTATAGCAGATGGATATATTGTCTCTGAACCTGTTGCTTCAGCTAACGCATTTAATAATTTTTTCACTAATCTAGGGAAGTACTTAGCCCCACAGACTGGGAATCTGAGCCATTCCATTAATTTAAATCAACCCTCTTCTCAGTTTCATTTCCATTTACTCACCAGGCAGGAAGTGCTTACCCAGTTAACAACCATTTGTCAATGCAGAATGTTTGCTTGCTGGCACTGGCATTGCTAGTGTAGGAGTCAGAGAGATGCATAATAGGAATGGCAGTGAAGTATTGAACTGAAGCCAACCTCACCACCACCCTGCAGAGACTGACAGGCACTGGGGTGTGCCTTTGGGTCGTCGGGCAAAACGGCCACGCCATTTCACCACACCCTACCCTGCAGACTCCGACAAGTGTCACGGTGTGCCTTGGGGTCTTTGGGCCTTATGCTCACCCTATTCCATATGGAAATACGGTGAGATGAGTGCAGTATAGGAGAATGGGGTGAACTTTGGGGCCGAAGAGTCCAAAACACACCTCGATGCCTATCACTGGCTGCAGGGTGTGGGTGGGGGTGGAATGGCATGAGCATTACAGGTGGCAATCCCAAGTCACACCCCTGATGCCTGTCAGTCTCTACAGGGTGGGGCGTTATGGACGGAAACCCTAATGCCCCAGGCGTTCGATGGTATTTTCACTCCACATTTTCAACATGGGTTTTTTGTAACCCCCACCTCATGAACAGTGGCAATACCAGTTCGTTAGTCGAAAGCTGATTTTGCACAGTGACTAAGCCATTTGGCATCATAGGTGCAAAAACACATTTTGAACAGGATGTGAAAAATGACAGCTGTACTGTTCATGTGGAGGTATAAAAAATGGCAATTTTGAAAATCTGGAGTGAAAATATAAAAGAACTGAAGTCACGAGCGTGCGTAGAAACTGTGCAACACACACCCATAATGTAATTACTTTGGGATATTTTACAACGGATATTTTACAACAGATTGTCAACGAGGCATTTTGGGACCTCCGCTCATGAACAGTGTCACTGTGATTTTCTTAATCTGTCCCGAACACTAATTTCCTACAGCGACCATGCATTTCTGTGCCGAAAGTGCGAAAACACATTTCAGCCAAGGTGTGAAAAATGACAGCTGTACTGTTCATGAGGAGCTGTGGAACAATGCCAGTTTTAAAAATCTGGACTGAAAATAGTACAAATTTGTGAACTAACAAGGGTACGTGGAAACTGCTCAATGCACGCTCATAACACAGCCATTTTACTGACTTCTGTCACCAAATTTTCAAAAAAACATTTTAAGACCTCTGCTCATGAACAGTATTACTGTGATTTTCTTCATCTGTCCCTATCATTGATTTTGCACACCAACTGTGTCATTGGGTGCTACATGCGCAAAAACACATTTTGGTCAAGATATGAAAAATGATAGCTGTACTGCTCATAAGGAGGTGTGGTAAAATGGCAATGTTGAAAATCTGGAGTGAAAATAAGAAAAATTTGCGGAGTTACGAACGTGAGTAGGAACTGTGCAATGCACGCTCGTAAAAGTCATTTTTGGGAATTTTTTCACCAAATTTTCAACATAGGGTTTTGGGGGGCATACCTCATGAACTGTGACACTGTTGTTTCATTACTTGGTCTCGAAAGGTGGTTCAGCACCGTGACCGCGAAATCATCTTTAGGGGCCGAATAACAAAATGACAGTTACAGAATTCATGAGGTGGGGCCCCAAGAACCACATGTTGAAAATGTGGTGAAAAAAATTCCCTGAAATGTCCGAGATATGCACTAAAGTTGAAAAAAAAAACATTTATGCCATTATACAACTTACCGGCATTTCTTCAGATCGCGGTCGGCTTTGAAGAGTGCAGATGTGTTCCCGGTCCATCAAGATCATCACACCAGACTCCAGAGGTAAGTATGGGGTGGGGTTGGGGGAGGTGGATGCGCAGAGGGTGGGCGCGGGTTGAGGGGCAAGATAATCAACAAGGGACCGTTTTTTCTTTTCAGGTGTTTGTTTTCTTTTTAGGAAGACGATACGGGACTTGTGCCATGCTGGGGTGGGCTCCTAGTGTGGCAGCTGTAAGATTTTTTTGGGGGGGTCAGTGGAGCAGACAGGGGATTGGGCACCCTCGTCAGCCATACAGATGTTTGCCACATTGGGATGGGCTCCCAGCGCAGCAACTGGAAGTCTGTTTCTTTTGGGGGGGGTTCAATTGAGCCAATGGGGGATTGAGCACCCCATCACCATTCTGACTTTTGCCACGCTAGGGTGGGCTCCCAGTGTGGCACCTAGAAGTCTGGGGGGGCGCGGAGCCGATGGGGAATTGGGCACCCCTGTCAGCCATACTGTGTGCGGTGGAGGGGCACACAAGAGCATGCTGGGGTGGGTTTCCAGCGTGCTACTTGAGTGTTTGGGGAGGGGGTAGAGTAGGCACATAGGAAGCTATCTATGACAGCTGTTCAGGATGCACTGCTGCATGTAGGCACTTTGCATACTGCTGACAGCAGTATGTAAATTACCTGCCGACACCAGTATGCAAATTGCCTACACGTTACAACCGCTGATTGCAGTGGTTTTTTGCTTTCAACTGTATGCCACTGCATTTTTAACGGCTGTCATAGATAGCTCGGACATTCATTGGCACGGTGTGGCCACACCTGCAAAAGGGAGCAGGGCATTGGAAGTGGGGGAGGCACACCACGAAAACTCGTATGGTGGCACTATGTTTCTTGCACATGCGTGCAAGCAAACATAAAAAAGGTCAGATCAGATGGCTCCCTAGATTTTGATAAAACAGAAGAAAAAATTACTCACCTTAGTAATGTTGTTTCTTCTAATGGAGCCCAGTAGTAGGGATTTGTTAAATAAGTTTCTAAGAGGCGTGGCAATAATACAAGCTGCAGTTTTCAAGAATTTTAGTTCAAACAACATGAAGTCTTGCTATATTATGACATATGCAGTGAGTCCCAACCTTCGAACTGCTCCGGAGGTGAAAGAGTTAACTTTCCTTGCCAGGCATGGAACGCTGAGCTCGAGCTCGGTTGAAACTCTGTCTGTTGTTCTTCAAACTCAAACCGTCAGATCTTTACGAGCTAAACTCACTGAGGTCCTGTGTGGAAGCTGTAAACCTACACTAGCCAACTGGCTACTAAACATAAGAACACATTTTGGTCCCAAAACAAAGACTCAAGTCACCCCCAAAACAGGAGGGGTGGAAACAACAAGGTGGGCATCTACTAAGTGCTCACACTGCACTGCCCACCCACATCCCAAAAACAGAGGTTCTGAGAGGGGCAGGCAGAGGAAGTCATAATATAGCAAGACTCCATTAGAAGAAACAACATTACTAAGGTGAGTAATTTTTTCTTCAAAAAACATGAAGTCTTGCTATATTATGACATATGCAGACTACACAGCAGTACCTCCATGGAGGAGGACAGAACCTACTTAGGAAATAGGCTCTGAAGCACAGCTGTGTTAAACTGAGCATCACTCCAGCCTGGATGTCCAGGGAGTAATGCTTGCAAAGTGTGAACTGTTTTCCATGAAGCTGCTTGACATATCTCTAGAATAGGGATGTCCCTGGAGCAGCCAGGAGCAGCTGTACCTCTGGTAGAGTGAGCCCTCAGGCCTGAGAGAGGAACTTACCCATTTTCATAACAAAATTGGATACAAGAGACAATCCACCTGGCAATGGATCTTTAGTGGAGGTTTCCTTTACCAACCTCACCTAAGTGAGGAACAGTTGGAGGAGTCAAACCTGTGACCCTTGGTACTCTATGTAGTAACTAGGGGCCTCTTCACATCTGCTTGTGCAGCCTCCTCGCCAGAGGAGGAATGGTCAGTGAAGTACACTGGAAGAGATATAGATTGATTAAGGTGGAAATCTGAACCACCTTAGGCAAGAACTTCCTGTTAGTCCTGAGGACCACCTTATCTCTATGAAAGGAGATAAAATCAGGCTCCACTGACAAAGCTTGTAATTCACTTGTGCGCCTGGCAGAAGTGATGGCTACCAGAAACACAGTCTTCAAGTCAAGCACTTAAGCTCTGCTGAAGACAAGGGCTCAAAGGAGGTTGCATAAGCTGAGCAATGCAAACATTAAGATCCCAGGCAGGGGCAGGGTCCCTGAATGGAGGGTCTGTGTGAAGCAATCCCTTAAAAAACTTGGAGAATACAGGATGAGTTGAAAGAGAAGAGGGTTTACCTGCTGAAATAAAAGCAGACACAGCTGCCAAATGTACTTTAGGGTAGCTGGTCTCAGCCCCAAGGTATTTAAATGGACCATATAATCCAGGACTGTGGGTAAATCAGCAGATTCTGGGGAAATATGCTTCCCAGAGCACCATATGGAAAACCTCTTCCATTTGGAATTATAGGTAGCCCTGGTGGAAGGTTTCCTAGAAGCCTTCAATATATCCATTACACCTTGGGAGAGGTGTAGATCAGAAAACTCTAACTCTTCAAGAGCCAGGCCTTGAGATTGAGAGATTTGAGGTCTGGTTCAAACCCTCCCCTGAGCACAGGTTAACAGGTTGTGATTCCTGGGAAGGCACAGGGAAGATGGACTGCTAAGGACAGTAGGGTGGATACCAGGGTTGTCTGGCCCAATCTGGAGCAATCAGGATCATCTTGCAGGACTGAGATCTGATTTTGACTAACACTTTGAACAGGAGAGGGAAGGGGGAAAGCATAGAGAAACTTCCCTTCCCAATTGAGAACTAAGGCATCCAGAAGGACTGAGCCCAACACTGGGGGCCTGCAGCAAAAAAGGGGAAGTTGGTGATTGTGTGGGGCTGCAAAAAGATCTATCTGTGGGGTGCCCCATCTGGCAAATACCACCTCCAGGACCAGGGGATCCAGTGACCATTCGTGATGGCCCTGGGAAATCCTGCTGAGAGCATCTGCCAGGACATTGTCCTTGCCTGGGAGGTGAACTGCCATAAGGGAGGTGTTCAGGGAGTAAGCCAGAGACCACAACTTCATTGCTTCGGTGCACAAGGCCGTAGACCGAGTGCCTCCTTGCTTGTTGATGTACCACATTGTGGTGGTGTTGTCTGTTCTGACCTGTACAACTTTGTTCTGAACAGATTTGGAAAAACTTGAAGTGCTAGAAAAACTGCTCTGAGTTCCAACAGATTGATGTGGAGCAGAGATTCCTGAGGGGACCACAATCCCTGGGTAGTGAGGTCGCCCATGTGAGCCTCCACCCCAAGAGGGATGCATCTGTAGGGATTAAGAGTGAGACTGAGGACAAAGGAACCCCTTGTCTCAGATTGCTCTGATCTTGCCACCACTGTAGGGCTTGGATCAGGGTTCGAGTTACTGGGATCAATTTGGTTAGAGGGTCTTTCCTTTGAGACCAAAAGGCTCTCAAATGGAACTGGATGTCCCCCATTTGAAATCTTACTCCCTGCACTACTGCTGTAGAAGCAGCCATGTGCCACAGGAGCTGTAGAACATGCCTTGGTGGTCAAGAGACCTGCAGGGTGAATGAGGAGGCCAGAGAGACCATGGTCCTTGCCCTGTCCAAAGGAAGGAAGGCCCTGGCTTTCTCTGTGTTCAGCTCTGCGCCTATGAAGGTGAGGAGCTGGACAGGCTCTAGAACTGACTTTGAAAGATTCAGAAGGAAACCTAGAGAGGTGAGCAGTTGCTGAGTTATCTGTAGATGTAACTCGATTGTGTCTGGAGACTGGCCTACTATGAGCCAGTCGTCCAGGTATGGGAAGATGGCAACTTTTGCCTTCTTAGGAAGCAACTGCTACTGCCAGGCATTTTGTGAATACCCTTGGAGCAGAGGTGAGGCCAAAGGGCATTGCTCTGAACTGGTAATGGCCTGAGGGCAGCTCAAACCTGAGGTACTTTCGATGGGAGCTTCTGATGAGAATATGGAAGTAGGGTATCCTTGAGGTCCAGGGACGCTAGCTAGTCCCCTGGCCTTAGAGAGGGTAGAATAATTCCCAGAGTCACCATTTTGAATTTTGGTTTTAAAAGGTGCTTGTTTAAATATCTGAGATCCAGGATGGGCCATTTCTCCTGTCTTTTTGGGGTAAGGAAGTACCTGGAGTACAATCCTTTGCCCTGGTGTAGGGGTGGAACCCTTTCCACAGCTCTGAGAGCCAGGAGGGAAGAGACTTCTGCCTCTAGGGCAAGTGCCTCTGGTGGATTTGCAGGTGGAAAGGATCTGTGTCTCACCTTTGGAAATTTTTTGAAGCTGAGAACCAGTCCCTGGCTTACTACTTCCAGGACCCACTTGTCTGATGTCAGAGACTTCCAGTCCTGGACAAAGTAAGCCAGCCTGCCCCCTATAGGTAGCTGAGAATTGGCCCTGGCAACCCCATCAGGGTGCCTGCTTGGCAGGGGCTTTAGGCTGAGGGGTGGAAGCAGGCCTGCTTGTACCCCGTCTGCCTCTCCCTCTAAAGAACTCCCTCTGGGTGTAAGCAGAAGAGGAGGCCTGGGCTTGGTAAAAAGGCCTGCCCCTGCCCCTGGAAAGCTGCCTTTGAGGAGTGGCCTGCCTTTCCTTGGCCTGTGCACTCCTATAGGTGGTCCTATACTCATCCATTTTCTTCATGTAATCTCTGTCTGCTCCCCAAACAGAGAATTACCCACAACAGAAAATCCATGGCCTTAGTCTGGGTATCCTGTGACAGGCTAGTACATCTGAGCCAAGCTATTCTGCGAAGTGCGTCATAGATGTAGCCACGACTCTGATGACACATCATTAGAGTCCACTGCAGCATGGAATTGCACCTTGATGCCTCAATACCATCAGCAGCCACCTGCTCCAGCTCCTTGCAAGCTGGCCAGGGACCTGTTTTACTTAGAGCCTATAACAGTATCCCATCTGGATTTCTGATATCTAGCAACATAAGCCATATAATTTGCCTGTCTGAGTCCCAAGGATGCTGCCATGTACTGTTTCTTTGCCATAGCATCAATCCTCCTGGAGTCCTTTTCAGGGGGGTGTGAAGCAAGGAATATTTGCCTTGTCACAGGCTGCAGCCTGCACTACCCCAACATGGCTGCATTGTTGTGTAAGGAACTCCGTATCAGAGCCTGACAATGTGTACCTTTTGTCCATTCTCTTATCCACAGGAGGTATAGTGTGAGGAGTTTTTAGAATTTTTACCGTCTGTTTCCCAAAAGATTTATGCAAAGGAATAGACAGTCTCCTAGACTCTGGGATATCCATCATTTCCACATAGTCAGGCTTCTCTTGATCATCCACAGCTACCTCCATAGGGAGCTGGAGGGTTTCAGCCACTTTTTATAAAACATAAAATGAGAAGGGACTCAGAAAGCCTAGAGGAGACTCCTGAAGGTCTGTCTGGGAGATGTCCGGGTCAATGGGCACATCCAGACTTTCAAATCCACATTCATTCTCCTCATACTCCTTCTTCCCTCCTCCTCGTTCATAATATTCCTCTAAATCATACTCTTGAATCGGTGGAACCGGCTGAACTGTACGCTTACCTGATGGTGCCAGTTCGGTCGGAACCGGGGAAAGCGACTGGACAATTTTAGTCGCTTTGGCTATTTCTTCAGCGGTTGGAGATGGAAATTTTGGCTCCACACCAGCTGATTTCCTAGTCCTTTTTGCTGGAACCGACTCCTCAGAGTCGGATCTCCTTTTGCCCGAGGAAGTCTCACCCTGGTCAGAGGGCACTCCCTCCGGTTCGGTTGGAACCGAAACGGGCTGGCCATCCGTTCAGCGGACTTTTTGGCCTCCTTTTCCCTGAGCCTACCAACTCTCTTTTCCAGGGTAGCTGCAGGAAAATTTTTACAAATCTGGCAGTCTGCATTGAGGTGGTCAAACCCCAGACAATAAACACAGGTGGTGTGGGGGTCAGCCTTGGCAAAGACTTCCCCACACACACTGCAGTGTTGAAACCCAGTGGGCCGGTTTTCTTTTGGGTTTCTCAGACATAGTGCCAGCCTAACCAAACTTACCCATTTATGGCAATCCGCCAGGTAAGACCCTCTTATTGGTTCCCAACCGTGTCACGGGTCGTGGAAAAAAACGTAATAAAATCAGTTTTTTAGAACCGATAAGAACCGGTAACCACACTCTAAATGACAGATTAATATATTTTAAACAACCTGATCTATTCAAACCGAACCGATAAACCGTTTACAAGTTCCACACAGAATAGAAATTAATGTAAAACCTATCTAGTACTTACAATACCACAGACAGAGTCTGAACCGACCGGTTGCGGTTTAAATTCGGTCGAAAACTGAGAAAAACAATACTTTAACCGACAAAATGAACCAAGCAGAAGGAGAAATCTCCGGAGCGACTGTTCAGTGAGGCAGAGTAAAGAATCTGACGGTTTGAGTTTGAAGAACAACAGACAGTCTCAACCGAGCTCGAGCTCAGCGTTCCATGCCTGGCATGGAAAGTTAACTCTTTCACCTCCGGAGCAGTTCGAAGGTTGGGACTCACTGCATATGTCATAATATAGCAAGACTTCATGTTGTTTGAACCAAAATTCTTGAAAACTGCAGCTTGTATTATTGCCACACCTCTTAGAAACTTATTTAACAAATCCCTACTACTGGGCACCTTTCCTTTCAGATGGAAAATAGCCTTAGTGGTCCCATCCATAAAGGTGTTGCTAAAGATCCAGTTGAAAATTATCAGCCTATATCTCTTCTTAGCATACTAGCAAAAATTTGAGAGAAGTTGGTGTACAACCAGCATCAGAACTACTTGGAACTACACCACTCGCTTTCTGA
Organism: Neoceratodus forsteri; assembly: GCA_016271365.2. Classification (NCBI taxonomy): domain Eukaryota; kingdom Metazoa; phylum Chordata; order Ceratodontiformes; family Ceratodontidae; genus Neoceratodus; species Neoceratodus forsteri. The sequence goes on from CM028138.1 coordinate 431,779,621, forward strand.
TATACAACATGGTTTTAGAAAAAAAAAAATCATGGTATGGATGAAAAAATTACTCACCTTAGTAATGTTGTTTCTTCTAATGGAGTCTTGCTGTATTCTGACAGTAACAGTGAGTCCCAACCTTCGAACTGCCCCGGAGATGAAAGAGTTAACTTTCCATGCCAGGCATGGAACGCTGAGCTCGAGCTCAGTTGAAACTCTGTCTGTTGCTGTTTAAACTCATACTGTCAGATCTTTACGAGCAAACTTACTAAGGTCCTGTGTGGAAGCTGTAAACCTACACTAGCCAACTGGTTACTAAACATAAAAACACATTTTTTTTGTCCCAAAACAAAGACTCAAGTCAGGAGACCCAAAAAATGAAAAACACAACACCAATTCACCAAGAAAGGGTGAAACAACAAGGTGGGCATCTACTGAGTGCCAACACTGCCACTGCCCACCCACATCCCAAAACAGAGGTTCTAGAGGGCAGCGGAGGTCAGAATACAGCAAGACTCCATTAGAAGAAACAACATTACTAAGGTGAGTATTTTTTTCTTCAAACAACATGAAGTCTTGCTGTATTCTGACAGTAGCAGACTAACAAGCAGTACCTCCATGGAGGAGGGACAGAAGCTACTTAGGAAGTAGGCTCTGAAGCACAGCTGTGCCAAACCGAGCATCACTCCTAGCCTGGATATCCAGGGAGTAATGCTTGGTAAAAGTGTGAACTGTTTTCCAGGTAGCTGCTTGACAGATCTCTAGAATAGGGATATCCTGGCAGCAGCCAGGGAAGCAGCTGTACCTCTGGTAGAGTGAGCCCTCAGGCCTGAGGGTGGAACCTTACCAGTTTTTCATAACAAAATTGGATACAAGAGACAATCCACCTGGCAATGGATCTTTAGTGGCAGGTTTCCTTTCCCAACCTCACCATAAGTGAGGAACAGTTGGAGGGAGTCAAACCTGGACCCTTGGTACGTTCTATGTAGTAGCTAAGGGCTCTTTTCACATCTAAACTGTGGAGCCTCCTCTCGCCAGAGGAGGAATGGTCAGTGAAGTACACAGGAAGAGACATAGTTTGATTAAGGTGGAAATCTGAAACCACCTTAGGCAAAAACTTCCTATTAGTCCTGAGGACCACCTTATTTCTATGAAAGGAGATAAAATCAGGCTCCACTGACAAAGCTTGTAACTCACTTATGCGTCTGGCAGAAGTGATGGCTACCAGAAACACAGTTTTCCAAGTCAAGTACTTAAGCTCTGCTGAAGACAAAGGCTCAAAAGGGGGTTGCATAAGCTGAGCAATGCAAACATTAAGGTCCCAAGCAGGGGCAGGGTCCCTGAAAGGAGGGCTGGTGTGAAGCAATCCCTTGAAAACTTGGAGAATACAGGGTGAGCTGAAAGAGAAGAGGACTTACCTGCTGAAATAAAAGCAGAAACAGCTGCCAGATGCACCTTCAGTGTAGCTGGTCTAAGCCCCAAGCTATTTAAATGGACCATATAATCAAGGACTGTGGGCAGATCAGCAGACTCTGGGGAAATATGCTTTCCAGAGCACCATATGGAAAAACTTTTCCACTTGGAATTATAAGTAGCCCTGGTGGAAGGTTTCCTAGAAGCCTTCAGAATATCCATTACGCCTTGGGAGAGGTGTAAATCAGCAAACTTCCAACTCTTCAAGAGCCAGGCCTTGAGACTGAGAGATTTGAGATTCGTGTACCAAACTCTCCCCTGAGCACAGGTTAACAGGTTGTGACTCCTGGGAAGACACAGGGGAAGATGGACTGCTAAGGACAGTAGGAGTGGATACCAAGGCTGTCTGGCCCAGTCTGGAGCAATCAGGATCATCTTGCAGGGTTGAGATCTGATTTTGACTCGCACTTTGAACAGGAGAGGGAAGGGACGGAAAGCATACAGGAACCTCCCTTCCCAACGGAGAACTGAGGCATCCAGGGGGACTCAGCCCAACATTGGGGGCCTGCAGCAAAAAAGGGGAAGTTGGTGATTGTCTGGGGCTGCAAAAAGATCTACCTGTGGGGTGCCCCATCTGGAGAATATCACCTCCAAGACCAGGGGATCCAGTGACCATTCGTGATGGCCCTGGAATATCCTGCTGAGAGCATCTGCCAGGACATTGTCCTTGCCTGGAAGGTGAACTGCTGTGAGGGAGGTGTTCAGGGAATAAGCCAGAGACCACAACTTCATTGCTTCTGTGCACAAGGCTATAGACCGAGTGCCTCCTTGCTTGTTGATGTACCACATTGTGGTGGTATTGTCTGTTCTAACCTGGATAACTTTGTTCTGAACAGATTTGGAAAAAAGCTTGAAGTGCCAGAAACACTGCTCTGAGTTCCAGTAGATTGATGTGAAGCAGAGATTCCTGAGGGGACCACAAACCCTGGGTGGTCAGGTCACCCAGATGAGCCCCCCCACCCCAAGAGGGAGGCATCTGTAGTAAGGATTAAAGAGTGAGACTGAGTGACAAAGGGGACTCCTTGTCTCAGATTGTTCAGATCCTGCCACCACTGTAGGGCCTGGATCAGGGTTCGAGTCACTGGGATCAATTTGGTCAGAGGGTCCTTCCTTTGAGACCAAAAGGCTCTCAAATGGAACTGAATGTCCCTCATCTGAAATCTTGCTCCCTGCACCACTGCTGTGGAAGCAGCCATGTGCCCCAGGAGCTGTAGAAAATGCCTTGCTGGTCGAGACACCTGCAGGGTGAAAGAGGAGGCCAGAGAGATAAGGGTCCTTGCCCTGTCCAGGGGGAAGGAAAGCTCTGGCTTTTTCTGTGTCTAGCTCTGTGCCTATGAAGGTGAGGCGCTGGACAGGCTCTAGAACTGACTTTGAAAGATTCAGGAGGAAACCTAACGAGGTGAGCAGTTGCTGAGTTATCTGTAAGTGTAACTTGACTTGGTCTGGGGACTGGCCTACTATAAGCCAGTCGTCCAGGTAAAGGAAGATGGCAATCCTTTGCCTTCTTAGAGAAGCAACTACTACTGCCAGGCATTTTGTGAATACCCTTGGAGCAGAGGTCAGACCAAAGGGCATTGCTCTGAACTGGTAATGGCCTGAGGGCAGCTCGAACCTGAGGTACTTCGATGGGAGCTTCTGATGAGAATATGGAAGTAGGCATCCTTGAGGTCCAGGGACACCAGCCAGTCCCCTGGCCTTAGAGAGGGTAGAATAATTCCCAGAGTCACCATTTTGAATTTTGGTTTTAAAAGGTGCTTGTTTAAGTATCTGAGATCCAGGATGGGCCGCCATTCTCCTGTCTTTTTTGGGGTAAGGAAGTACCTGGAGTACAACCCTTGTCCTGTGTGGGGTGGAACCCTTCCACAGCTCTGAGAGCCAGGAGCGAAGAGACCTCTGCCTCTAGGGCAAGTGCCTCTGAGGGATTTGCAGGGAAAGGATCTGGTTCTCATCTTTGGAAACTTTTTGAAGCTGAGAACCAGTCCCTGGCTTACTACTTCCAGGACCCATTTGTCTGATGTTAGAGACTCCCAGTCCTGGACAAAGTAAGCCAGCCTGCCCCCTACAGGTAGTGGAGAATCGGCCCTGGCCAACCCATCAGGGTGCCTGTTTGGCAGGGGGTTTTGGCTGAGGGGTGGAAGCAGGTCTGCTTGTACCCCGTCTGCCTCTCTCTCTAAAGAACCCCTCTGAGTATAAGCAGAGGAGGCCTGGGCTGAGTAGAAGGCCTATGAAAGGCCTGCCCTGCCCCTGGGATGCTGCCTCTGAGGAGTGGCCTGCCTTTCCTTGGCCTGTGCACTCCTATAGGTGGTCCTATATTCGTCCATTTTCTTCATGTAATTCTCTGTCTGCTCCCCAAACAGAGAATTACCCACAACAGGAAAATCCATGGCATTAGTCTGGGTATCCTGTGACAGGCTAGTACATCTGAGCCAAGCCATTCTACGAAGTGCCACAGATGTAGCCATGACTCTAGATGACACATCATTGGAGTCCACTGCAGCATGGAATTGCACCTTGAATGCATCAATACCATCAGCAGCCACCTGTTCCAGCTCCTTGGCAAGCTGGCCAGGGACCTGTTTTGCTAAAGCCATAACAGTGTCCCATCTGGATTTTTGATACCTAGCAGTATAGGCCATATAGTTGGCCTGTCTGAGTCCCAAGGATGCTGCCATGTACTGTTTCTTTGCCATGGCATCAATCCTCCTGGAGTCCTTGTCTGGGGGGTGTGAAGCCAAGGGAATATTTGCCTTATCACAGGCTGCAGCCTGCACTACCCCAACATGGCTGCATTGTTGTGTAAGGAACTCCGTATCTGAGCCTGACAATGTATACCTCTTGTCCATTCTCTTATCCACAGGAGGTATAGTATTAGGAGTCTTTAAAATTTTAAATGTCTGTTTCCCAAAAGATTTGTGTAAGGGAATAGACAGTCTCCTAGACTCTGGGATATCCATCATTTCCACATAGTCAGGCTCCTCCTGGTCATCCACAGCTTCTTCCATAGGAAGCTGGAGGGTTTCAGCCACTTTTTTATAAAACATGAAATGGGAGGGGGACTCAGAAAGCCTAGGAGGAGACACTCCTGAAGGTCTGTCTGGGGAGATGTCCGGGTCAATGGGCAAATCCAGACTTTCAAATCCACATTCACTTTCCTCATACTCCTCTTCCTCCGGTTCATAATACTCCTCTAAATCATAATCTTGAACCAGTGGAACCAGCCGAACTGAGCGCCTCCCTGATGGTGCCGGTTCGGTCAGAACCGGGGAAAGCGACTGCACAATTTTGATCGCTTTGGCTATTTCTTCAGCGGTTGGAGAGGAAAGTTTTGGCTCCACACCAGCTGATTTTTCCTTTCTAGTTCTCTTAGCCGGAACCGACTCCTCAGAATCGGATCTCCTTTTGCCCGAAGAAATCTCGCCCTGGTCAGAGGGCACTCCTTCTGGTTCGGTTTGAACCGAACCGGGCTGGCCATCCGGTTCAGCGAACTTTTTGGCCTCCCTTTCCCTGAGCCTGACAACTCTCTTTTCTAGGGTAGCTGCAGGAAAATTTTTACAAATCTGGCAGTCTGCACTGAGGTGGCAAACCCCAGACAATAAACACAGGTGGTGTGGGGGTCAGCCTTAGCAAAGACTTCCCCACACACACTACAGTGTTGAAACCCAGTAGGCCCGGTTTTTCTTTTGGGTTTCTCAGACATTGTGCCAGTCCTAACTAAACTTACCCTTTTAATGGCAATCCGCCAGGCAAGACCCTCTTATCGGTTCCTGACCATGTCACGGGTCGTGGAAAAAAAACGTAATAAAATCAGTTTTTTTTAGAACTGATAAGAACCGGTAACCACGCTCTAAAAGTACAAATTAAGATTTTCTAACAACTTGATCGGTTCAAACCAAACCGACAAACCGTTTACAAGTTCCACACAGAATAGAAATAAAATATATCCTATCTAGTACTCACAAATACCACAGACAGAGACTGAACCGACAGGTTACGGTTTAAATTTGGTCGAAAACCGAGAAAAGCGGTACTTTAACCAACAAATTAAACCGAGCTGAAGGAGAAATCCCCGGAGCGACTGTTCAGTGAGGCGGAGTAAAGAATCTGACGGTTTGAGTTTAAACAGCAACAGACAGAGTCTCAACCGAGCTCGAGCTCAGCGTTCCATGCCTGGCATGGAAAGTTAACTCTTTCATCTCCGGGGCAGTTCGAAGGTTGGGACTCACTGCTACTGTCAGAATACTGTCAGAATACAGCAAGACTTCATGTTGTTTGAAACTGCTCTGGTCCAGCTCACTTTTAATAATAATAATTATAATAATAATAATTCTTTAATAATAATAACAATTCTTTATTTTTAAGGTGCCTTTCTACAACCAAGGTGCCTAACAAACAGTGAAATCAAGCAATACATTCAAAACATCATAAATAGTGTAAAATACAGATAATACAGAAAAGCGTGGGTTAGATCAGACACCATAAGCTTGTTTACATAGGTGAGTTTTGAGAGCCTGTTTCTGATGCACTGAGGGCTATGGATCATGGTCTAGTGACTGGAGCCACATTCATAGACCTAATTAAGGTGTTTGACCTTGGAAATCATGAGCTTCTTCTGTCCAAACGCAGACATATTGCACTGGACAATCACTCATGAATCTGGTTCTGGTGCTACCTAATGGAGAAAGCAGCTAATGTAATGGAGGGAAAGTGTGTATGACTTAAAGCCAGTAACTACAGTGGCACCCCAAGACTCCATTCTGGGCCCACTGTTGTTTACAATGTTCATAAACAATATTTATATAGTGTTTGGTTGAAGATGATTGCTGATAGAAATCGGTTAGTGGAATCCACTTGTTGTGCTGCATTGGCTATGTCACGATGTTGTTGTGATGCACTAGCTATGTCACTAGTGCAGCACAACAACATAGAACGTCTGCGCATGTGTGGTATGAACCCTCCAAACTTCAGAAAGTGGTTGCGGTGGTGAGAGCCAGCACTGGAAATGATTGCCAACGAAGAAAATGGCACAGTAAGGACACAGTTTTTATCAGAAATGGTGCCCATACACTATACAAGATTGTGTATGAACTATCATACACAACAAGGCTTGGTTTCAATCTCAAGGTTTCTGTGGTAACGAGACCTCTCGAGCTGTACTCTCGAGGTCTTTTGTTATCATAGAAACCTCTCAACTGAAACATAGTCTTGTTGTGTATGATAGCTCATACACAATCCTCTATTTTATTTATTTCAAAAGTTTGGCCAAGAAAGACATATTGAGCTGGTAACAGCTTGTTTCCTGATGCGTCCTGGGGGGGGCAGGGGATGAGGAACATCATAAACAGCAATTACAATATATATGGAGAAATATAGTAATACAATTTAAATGGAGAAATAATCAAACTTTAAATACAAATCAGAATAACATGTGCACAGGTAATGAAGGAAATAGACTGCCAGAGCAAAGCTAGTGAGGGAGGAACAAAGAGGGTCAAGGACAGTTGCAGGAAGGAGATAAAAGTCATGAAGGAGAGACTTTAAGGAGAAAGCTAAAGAGGCATAGCAAATAGACAAGGAAAGGGAGGACCAAAGTTTAGGAATGCGATATGAGAAAGTAGTGACCAGCTCTAGATTTCCTAGAAGGAACAGCGAGGGACTGCGAAGCAATATTATGCAAAGAATAGCAGGAAGCTGAACTTCTCATATGCCTGACAATGGTGGTGATGGGGGGGGGGGGTCAGCTACAACTGTATGTAAACAATGCCATACAGTATAGAAGTTCAGCAGATGTAAACCCGGCAAACCTGGACCTCAACACTGATTTCAGAGAACTGGAGGGATGGCTATCAGACAATAAACTTCTTCTAAAATGGTTCCAAGGGTGCCGGAAGATAGTAAAAGCTGAGGGGGCTGAGAATCAAAAGGGCACTTATGAGGGTACAAAGGGCACTTTTTCTATACTAGTTTTTGCATTACAGAAATAAAAAGTGGAGTAGCTACCGTCCCTTTCGCCCGCCGGTTCTGGCACCTAAACCTCAAGAAAACTAAGCTATGCTCTTTGGTTCCAGGCACCTGAGAAAAGAGCGACAGACCCTTCTCAGGTTATCCTCACTGGCTAGTACTCAGCTGGAAGTAACTGACTTTGTGAAATACCTTAGGGTGTGTCTAGACCAGGAGCTCCACTGAAACCTCATGGTGAGTCTGTGATGAAACCTCTGCATCAGAAGATTGGACTTTTGTATAGTCAGTAGGTGCTTCAATAGTGAAGCTCAGCTGGCCATCGCTTCCAGCACAATACTACCTGTCTTGCTTTATGCTGCCCCACTCCTTCAACCCCTTTGTGGTAATGAGCTGTGCAGACTAAAGGTGATACATCACAAAGTGGCACATTTTGCAGCAGGTGCACAGCCCAGAGGCCATCACTGCCATGTACTCTGAGCTCTAAACTGGCTTCCCATTGGGGCAATCCTCTGCCTAGTCTTTAAGCTATACAAAATTGTTGCCATTCCCAGACTCCATAGGATCCTCCTGGCCAAGACCCAGAAAAGGGCACTAAGGTCCTCAACTTGTCCACTGCTGGAGGTTCCGAGAGATAGCACATGTGCAAGTGACAGGTCTTTTGCTATTTTTGTGCCATCCCTCTACAATAGCCTGCCATTGTGTTAGTTGTTCTTCTGCAGCCACCATACCATCAAGGCTCATTTGCTTGTGGGCAGTCATTGCAACTGTAATTGCTGACTCTGTCTGCTCCTCCTACTTGCTGTCTGTGTAACTCTATATGGTAACACGTGATTTAGGTTGGTGGGTACTAGAGTGGCCAGCAGTGCAGACACATATGCTGTAACCCTGATCCTTGTACCTGTTCTCATGTTGTGCAGTGTAACTTAGAAGTAATTAACCCTGTATTTGTTCTTGTATTATGATTCGTGCAATAATACTGTCTACACTTATGCAATATTGTAATTTCTCATCTGTTTTCTGTGCATGTTGATCCTGTATGCATTCTTTTCTGCCACTGACTGTAATTAATTCTGGGTCGCCCCTGAAAAAGGGACATTTTGTCTCAGGTGGCCTACTTGGTCAACAAATTTCAATAGATAAATAAATAAACAAGCCAAACCCATATAAATGAAAGCCACCACTCAACTGAAAAGGCCCCTATTAGCTGAGCAGCGGTGGCTTTCATTTATATCAAATATTGCTTAAACATATGTAAAACAGTTTAAAAAAATGTCCCCCATAGACTTTTACGGGGTGCACCTCTACACTTTATCTGGTTAGATGTCACAAAACATCTAAGCATGGGGAAGGGGTTGGCACATTGTGACGTGGAAGGGATCAGCTGGCCATCTGCTTGGTGCAATTTACGATCCTTCGCTCCCAAAGTGGGCTACTACAAAAATTACATCTAATAGCTCCAAGAACTAGTGCCGACATGAGGCAATGGGCTATGGTACTGAAAAAGTTGTTGCTAAAACCTTAAATATTTCCTTTAAAAATAACAGGACTTCAAACATTTAGTATAGAACATAGATACATAGACAATGTAGCCGGCCCGCCAGCGCAGTGGTTGGATTTCCGCTTTCGACGCCGGTGACCCGGGTTCAGGAACAGACCTGGGCCGTCGGAGGGCCAGCGTGGGGAAGGGGGTATAGTATTCGGTGCAACGTGGACACTTAGTGGTGGCTGGGTGTACCATGTGTGCCAGCACCACAAGTAGGCTCAGGGGTGGGGCAGACGCTGGCCGTCATTGCACGTCCCCACTCCTGCATAATCGGAGAGAAAATAATGCCATTGGCTGCCCTAGATGAAGCCCACCCTCAGCTTCAATTAGCCTTCAGGACAGCCCCTTTGACCTATCCCATCATAGCGGCACCTTTGAGGGAGGAGTTCTGCACCCCTGCCATGGGGGGACAAGCCAGGGAGTATTGAAGAGGCACATCTGATGTGGAGGTGGGAGCGAGGGCCTTGACCGGGCGAAGGTTCTGGGTGTCTGGCGGCAATAAAGCATAAGAAAAACTTACTCACCGCAGTAATCTTGTTTCTTCCAAGGGGTCCTTTAGCATCAGTAACTTTTTTGCACTTAGCTGGCTTGGTGCAACTGCCCTGGTGGTGTGCCTTTAAGAGATATTTAAATGAGCTTAGGGCCAAGCCAATCAAAAGACAGGGGGAGTGAGCTGAGTGAGAGCTGTTGAAAGCTTCAGAATTTTTTTGAGGAAAAATGAGGGCAAATGCCCTGAAAAAGAATCAACAGGATTCAAAAAACATGCAAATGTCCACAAAAGTGGAAATTGAAACAACAGCAACACGAGCTAAAAACTCATCAATAAGAAATTCCACCTTTGGTAAAAGGTGACTTAAAGAGCCTTTCTCCGACAGGTGAACTGGGGAGGAAGGGTGGGAGCTTACTGATATTAAAAGACCCCTTGGAAGAAAGACGATTACTGTGGTGAGTAATTTTTTCTTCTTACCCCAGGAGTCCTTTAGCATCAGTAACTTTTTTGCAGACTACCGAGCAGTACCAAGTGGAGGTGGGCAGAGACCCTACTTAGGAAAGAGGGGCTGCAGAACCGCCCTGCCAAATTTGGCATCAGATCTGGTCTGCACATCCGAACTGTAGTGTTTCACAAAGGTGTGCACAGATTTCCAGGTAGCTACTTTGCAGACATCCAGTAGGGGAATGTCCCCTGCTGCTGCAAGTGAGGCTGCAGTGCCCCTGGTGGAGTGGGCCCTGAGCCCCACTGGAGGTTGGTGACCAGCTTTCTCATAGCAGAATCTAATACAAGAGACCAACCAATGAGAAATAGTTATCTTGACAGCTGGTCTTCCTCTGTCTGCATCCCTGCAGGTGAGAAACAACTGAGTGGAAGAGCCTCTGGACTGTCTAGTATGCTCTAGGTAGTGAAAGATGGCTCTTTTGACATCTAAGCTGTGGCGCTTTTGCTCACCAGGAGTGGATGGCTCGGTAAAGAAGACAGGCAGAGTAATGGACTGGTTCAAGTGAAACTCTGAAACCACCTTTGGCAGAAATTTCCTATTTGTCCTGAGTTCAAGTTTATCATTGTGAGGGATGATGTAATTCAGCTCAGTGCACAGGGCAGTAGCTCTGAAATCCTCTGGGCAGACATAATGGCTACCAGGAAGATGGTCTTCCAAGTTACAAACTTGATGTGGGCCATGGACATAGGCTCGAAGGGTGGATTCATGAGCCCATCTATGTGTAACCCCTAGGTGGCGCTATCCCAAGGGCTACTACCCCTGCCTGTTTGACTACGGACAGGTTGAGAGGCCTAGGTCCTATGGCGGGTGCCTCCACCCAGAGGTCAGGGTTTGTAGTGGTTAGACTAGCTTGGTCACAGCCCTCTGGGACACTGAGACCCCCGTTTATTCCCTCTAGTGGCTCACACAGTACACCGGAGCTACGGCCCCAATACCCCACATATACACACTGTTCACTCATATAGATACCACTTAGCCTCGAGACTGATTCTGCAGCACGTCTCTGAGGACTCCCTGTAAAATAAGGTTAAACAACATACACAGCAAAACACAATACTGTTTCCATAAGTACCAACACCACAGTCAGTATATAGTATAACAACAACAAATCTGATTTATTTAGGGGGCAGTAACACGGAAGGGGGAAATCAGGTTAATTGGTGGCATTAAATCACAGTACTGTGCACACATACAGGGTCTGAAAAGTCGCACTCTGGGTACCCAGGTTGGGGGAGCTAGCCAGGTCCGTTGTCCGGGTTGGCCGGCAGGTGCAGATGGATAGGGTCTTGTAGAAGAAAATATGTACACAACACCCAACTGTAATCCGGAGCCGGAGGGCTCAGTCCATGAAACAGTGAAACAACAAGAATTAGATGACACACTTGTGATTGAAAAACAAGCTGCAGGGAAATACCCTGATTTGTACTCACAACACCCAAACTGAGGATCGGATGGAGAATGTCCCTCTGGATTGCCAGAAGAGCAGGGCATGAAGACAAGGTCCTTGTGACTGGACCCCATTGCAGTTGATAGCAAACGGATGTAGTCCGAATTAAGCTGGGGTTTACTTCCAGCTTCAACACACAATTCACTGTACAGGGGATAGGGGATTTGAAATAGCGATTCCCCACAAGCACTACACACATTTATATATAAAAGTAAAGTTCTATACCAGGCAGGCTGCTCCTCGATCCCGATCGCAATTACTGCAAAATACCCAACAGCACACACAGCAGTTTCAGTTCCTGACAGACCGAGCGCGATTCAGCAATTTCTCCAGTCTTCTACAGGGTGAGCCTGGTTTTCACACTTCTAGTGCTTCTTTCTCCTCACAACTTGGATTCAGTCCAAATTGGCACTCACAAAGGCTGCAGACCGAAACTCAGGGCCTCACACACGCTTCCTGCGCGAAACTATACACCGCAGAAGCACACAGCTCTTTCTCTCTTCACTGCCACAACTGATCTGATCTTTCCAGTCACAGAGCAGGGCATTTCCTTTAGCTCCACACTATTCTGTTGGTTGATTCAGCTGTCACTCACAATAAGACTCCCTCTGTTGGTAGAAAAAGGTGCCAAGGTCAAAACTACATTTCCCAGAGTCACTGCCCATACAATCCCCTTGTGGTTGGCTCAGATTAAGAGTCCAAGTTCTGATTCGTCCACAGGCTCCATTTTAGGGCTCCCTTAACCCAGTTGGCCCAGCACAGCAGTTTAGGTCCAAAATGGAGAGGTAACACACACAGAGTCCCAGCTGCAATAAAGGCAGGTTAGACAAACTACAATTTTGCTAATGCTTTAAATGATTATAGGCAAACAGTTACAGCTTTCAGATGAGCTCCCTTTGCACCTTCAGCAACCGCAAAATGGAGCGATTACTCCACAGCTCGGGTGGGAATCGAGCATTAACTTCACAGTCCCCCCCATACAAACTAATTAAGTCTGCAAGCAGACAGCTCTTAAAGAGACAGTACGTGGAGGCTCAAATAGCACTCACTTGCAACCACAATTAAACTTCTCAGACGCCGAACACCACCCAGGCTTGGAGCATTCAGGCAAGCTCCTGGAAGACTTTTGGGAACCCCCATTTGCAGGGTGTTAAATATGCAAAGATTCAGGCTCCAAGGAGGAACGGGCTTCCTGGTTGGAGGCTGGAGGTGCAAGAGGCCTTTCAAAAACTGTTTAAAAATGTCATGGGAAAAAACTGATTTCTTCTTTCCCACCAAAAGGAAGGCCGAAATTGCTGCCAGGTATAGCTTGAGTGAAGATGGTTTCAAGCCTGACACCTGTAGGTGTACTAGGTAGTCTAGCAGCTGAGGGTCTGATGCTGATAGGGGTTCGACCTTTTCGCTTTTGCACCAGAGGGAAAACCTTTTCCATTTGGCTGCATAAGTCTTCTTAGTGTTTGGTTTTTTAGACATCCTCAGTATCTTAAGGACTTGTTCAGAATACTGTGAGGATGGAAACTATAACTCCTCAAGAACCAGGCCTTGAGGTGAAGAGAGTGTATGTCTGGGTACTGCACTCCCTGAGGAAGGGTCAGCAGGGAGTGAGTTGGAGGCAGGTGAATGGGCCTGTTGCAGGACACTGAGAGAAGGAGAGGGTACCAGGCTTGCCTGGACCAGTCCGGAGCCACTAAGATCATGGATGCAGGCTGCTGCCTGAGTTTCAGCAAAACCCTGAATATCGGGGAAAGGGAGAAAATGTGTATAGGAACCTCCCTGACCAGTCCAGGATCAGGGCATCCAGAGGAAGTGTTCCTGGAACTGGAACAGTACTGAGGAAGCTCAAAATTGAGAGGAGAGGCAAACAGATCCACATCTGGTGTGTCCTACCGCTTGAACACTGTGGCTAGTACTTGCTTGATCAGTGTCCTCTCGCTCTGGCCGTGACTGATGCGGCTTAGAGTATCCACTAGAGTATTGAGTTTGCCTGGGAGGTGAATAGCCAAGAGGCTGACTCCCAGGGAGAATGCTAGAGACCAGAGCTTCAGAGCTTCCAAACAGAGTATTCCTGATCTGGTAACACCCTGCTTGTTTATGTAAAACATTGCAGTGGTGTTGACCATTCAAATTTGAACCGCCTGACCTTCTATGCTGGGAGCGAAAGCTTTGAGAGCTAGTAAGACTGCTCTGTCTGAGTTACAAGATTTATGTGCAACTATGACTCTTCAGGAGTCCAGTTGCCACTTACTGAGGCACTGTCCAAATGAGCTCCCCAGCCCAAAAGGAAGGCATCTGTGGTGATCACCTTTGTGGGAAGAGGAGCTTGAAAGGGAACTCCTGCTTGCAAATTTGCAGGGTTCTTCCACCACAGCAAGTTTTGGAGAAACTGCTCTGACACAGATGTCAACTTTGAAAATGTGTTGCTCCTCTGAGACCACAGAACTCTGAGGTAGGCTTGCAGGAGTCTCATCCTGTACCTGACCCCTGGGACTACCGCAGTCATAGAGGCCATAAGTCCCAGAAGTTTGAGGAAAAGTCTGGCTGGTCTTGGCTGTCCCTGGCCGAAAGAATCTGCCACTGAAAGGAACCTCTGAATTCTTTCCTATGGGAGGAAAGCATATCCCTTCCGAGTGTCCAGCTGGGCCCCTATGAAGGTGAACAGCTGGGTGGGTTCCGGGTGAGATTTCTTTAGATTCACCAGGAAACCCAGAGACTCCAGAGTGCGTTCTGTGAGGGAAAGAGATTTCTTGACCTGGCAAGGAGACTTTGCTACTATGAGCCAGTCATCCAGATAGGGGTAGTGAGTGACACCCAGTCACCTGAGATGTGTAGCTACCACTGCAAAACACTTGGTAAAGACTCTTGGGGCTGATGACAGACTGAAGGGCATTGCGGTGAACTGACAGTGACCTGAAGGAAGTCTGAACCTGAGAAACTTCCTGTGAGATCTTCTTATGGGTATGTGGAAGTAAGCGTCCTTTAAGTTTAGGGAGGCTTGCCATTCTCCCTGCTGTAAGGCCTGTATGACCAGTGATAGAGTGACCATTTTGAATTTGTTTTGGTTTTTTTCCAAAGTTTGTTTAAATATCTAAGATCTAAGATAGGTTGCCACTCCCCAGTTTTCTTTTGTGTCAGAAAATACCTGGAGTAGAGGCCCTTGCCCTTCTTGTAGGTGGGGACCATCTCCACTGCTTGTAAAGCCAGAAGGTTTTGTACCTCCATTTCCAACAGTGGTATCTGTGTTGGGGACAGGGGTCTTGACACCTGGGTACACTTGAGGTCTGGCAGCTGCTTGAACTGTAATGACAGACCCTTCTCCACTATCTCCAGCACCCACTTGTCCGAAGTGATGAGGGACCAGTGCTGAAGACAGTGGGAGAGTCTGCCTCCAGCCAGAAGCAAGGAGGTGACCTGGACAGTCACATCAGGACTTAGACTGAGAGGCAGATGGCTGGGTAGAAGTGGCTCTTCTTTGGCCCCTTCTGCCCCTGCCTCTGAAAGACCCCCTGTACTGGCCGAAGTCAGATTGGGGATACATAGATACATAGACAGTGTCGGCAGATAAGGGCCTATGGCCCACCCAGTCTGACCATTTGAGCTTGTAAGTTCACTTTATGTTTTCCTATTGGATTACGCAGACTTTCTGTATAGTCAGGGGCCTGCATGTACCCTAGCCAAACTCGATACGCTATATCACAGAGCCATAAGATTTATTACGGGTCTTCCATACTCAACCCACCACTGTGCATTGTACATGGCAGTGGGATGGTCATCCCTTGCTTACAGACGGCAAAAAAAATGCTGCAGTTTGGAATTACAAAGCTATCTCAAATAAACTGCCCCAGTATATCTCTGTTTACCTTTGTGCACTCTGGGGAAGTATGCCCTGAGAAGCACCTCATACATTTACCTTTATGTTTACAAAGCAAAATCTCGCATTGGCAGAGCAGCCATCAGCTTTGTGCTCCCTCAACTGTGGAACAAGCTGCAAAAAACTTTGAAATTAACTCACCCTATCAGCCTAGCAGCTTTTAAATCTCTATATCTACATCATAATAGGGAGTCCTGTGCTTGTCTACCCTAAATAGTGACTCCTATAAGTCCAAGCACGCTCTAATTACTACTGTTAAAAGACTGATCACAACTATAATCGACTCTTCCCTCTCCCCTTTTTCTACCCCATGTCTGTCCCTTCCACATTCCTTTGACCCTGGTTCCATCTCTAAATTATCCATACCATATCACTATATATCTTTTTATATTAGATTTTATTTGTGTTCAGTGCACCTGATATGAATATTTCTTTACTTTTATGAAAAATCGTGTCCTACCCAAAACTAGCTGTATCTTCTGTTCCAAACATATACTACTGTCAATGCTACCTGCTGATACTTTGTATATACTGTATTATTGTATCTCACTTTATTTGTATTATTATTACTATTTTCTTGTGTGTTGCATCCCATGTATATTGTCCTTTGTTCCTTGTTAACAAACCCAGGTCCACCTGGAAAATGAGCTTGCTCAACGGTGATCGCCTGGTTAAATAAAGACTTTGATTGATTGATTGATAGAAGTCCGTTGCCCCTTAACCCTGACCTCCAGAATTCCCTTATGTCTATCCCATGCATTCTTAAATCCCATGATTGTTTCAGCCCTCACCACTTCCTCTGGCAGGGTGTTCCACTTGTCCACTTGATAGAGATTGTAAGGCCTGGGAACAAAACTTCTGCCCCTACCGCTCCTGGGTCGAGATCTCTGAGGGGTGGCAGGCTTAGGCTTGGATGAGTGGCTCTGCCAGGAGGCCTTGTAAGCCAGGTGAAGCGTCTCAGGGAGATGGCATGGGCCATTGCCCTAGAGGCGATATCATTGTTGTTGTCTGCCATGTGGAATTGGTACCTAGTAGTTTCCAGGGCAGTTTTTGATGTATCCACCAGCTCCTGCACCATAGAATCTGATTCGTTGCGGCAATAGCCTGGAGAGATTTCCAAAGGGCTTTCTGACATTTGGCTGTGAATGCCATGTAAGAAGAAAGTCTGAGAAGCAGGGAAGCTGTGGCATACATTTTCTTTGCTATCAAGTCAATTCTCTTGGAATCCTTGTCGGGGAGAGGGGGACAAGGAGACTCCAGCTTTTTCACAAGCTGCCTGCTGGACTATGCTCTCATGGCTAGGATGTGCAGACAGGACCTTGGTACAATTTGTAGACAATTTATATTTTCTCTCAAGCCGCTTATCAACCCCTGATACTGAAGTGGGGTGTTGAAGCAACTTCATGGTATTTTTTTCTAAATGCATTATAGATAGGGATGACCAGGGTCTTTGAGGATAAAAGACCCTTCAGCTCCCTATAATCTTCATCTTCATCGACATCCTGGTTGGGCTCCTGTGTAGGGAGGTCCAGGGTGTCCAGCATATTTTGTATAACTGTAAAGATAGAATAAGGATCCTCGTGGTCACCCGCGGGATCCCCAAGATGAGGGTCCGGAGACTCCTGGGGCTCAAGGCCCTCAAAATCCATGTGACAGGCATCATAAAATTGATCATCATCTGCGTCACCCACACAGTCTACAGAAGAGAACTATTGAAGAGTGCTTGCCAGCCCCAGTAAATCGAGGCCGCATCTTCTGAAGGGTCTGAAACAGTTGCCATGCTTTTTCCATTTCTTGCACTGATGAAAGAACCTACGCAGTTTGTAAGTGTTTTGTTTGTTCTGTATGCTTTAAGCTGCTTGTTGTCTCACTATTGGCTTTCCCAGGAGCAATGGGAGTGTATCTGTCTTGACAGAGTTTCTTTTTATCCACTTCATCAGAGGCTTGATCAAGTTTCCGTTTTTCGCCAATCTGGAGAGAAAAACCCCAGGCACTGTTAAGTTTGAAATCCACTGCAGGTGCCTCGCAGTAAACCTCGCGAGGTCTGAGGTAAAAAAATAAGGCAACTGTCCCTAATTCGATGGTTCCCACAAAAATTTGCCCCCAAATGAAGGAAACTGTTGAAAATAAGCATCTGCGATAAAATTAGGCTTTAAACTAAATAGTCGCGGTAAAAATAAAGTCAAAATAGCACGGTTGTGCTAAAAATAAAATATTTGCACGGCGCTATTGAAAAAGTAAAACTTTCACTCGGCACACTAAAGGAAATAATTTATGAGGAACACTTTGCCCAGATAAGCACTAGGAGGCTGTCAACAAGGAAAGTTGGGAGACACCTCAGAGGCAATATTGCTCAGTCCAGCAGAGAAAAAATTCTGAAGTCTTCAACAGCTCTCACTCAGCTCACACCCCCTTTTGTCTTTTGATTGACTTGGTCCAAAGCTCATTTATATATCTCTTAAAGGCACACCTCTGGGGCAGTTACACCTAGCCAGCTAAGTGCAAAAAAGTTACTGATGCTAAAGGACTCCTGGGATAAGAATAAATAATAAAAAAAAGAAACGTAGACAATGACAGCAGAAAAAGACCAATGGTCCACCCATTCTGCCCGAGTTCCCAATTTACACCTGGAACCTACTGTCCTTCCAGGGTCTTAGCCCTCCCCATCCCCCCACTCGTCTCCCAGTTTCTGCCACCCTAGCAACCACTACACCCTTCACTCTGTGTCAGCCGTGCTTGAAACCACCAATGGTTTTAGTACCCACCACCCCCACTGGGAGACTTTTCCATGGTTCCACCACCCTTTCTGTAAAATAATAATTCCTCATATCCCTTCTGAACCTCCCTCCTGTCAGGTTCCACTCATGTCACATGACTGCGACCTAGTATTCAAGCTAAAAAATTCCCCACAGTTCACCTTGTTAATTCCTTTTAAGAACTTGAAGGTCTCTATCATATCTTCTCTCTCTCTTTTGGTCTCCAGTGAGTACTTGTTTCATGCTTTGAGGTGCTCCTCGTAGGACCTGCCCTGTTGGTCCTGAATCAATTTTGTTACCCTGTGCTGAACAATCTCCAGCCTATCCTTATCTTTCCGGAGGAGAGGACTCCAGAATTAGATGCAGTATGACCTCACTAGGGATCTATATAGGAGAAGTATTACCTCTTCCCTTCTGCTATCAGCACCCCTCCCAATACATCCTAGCATCCTACTTTCTTTGCTGTATGCCTTGTTGCACTGAGTCTATTGCTTGAGGGAGTCACTGTTGATAACTTCAAGGTCCTATTCCTCAGCTGTAGTGCTAAGTCTCACCCTACCCACCCAGTACTTTGTCCTGGTGTTCATGTTCCCTAGGTGCATTTCCATGAACTTTCTGGTGTTGAATTTTAACTGGCAAACCTTAGACCTCCCCACTAGCTTTTGTAAGCCACCCTGCAGTTCCCTGATTCCCTTGTCGCTGTCCACCCTCCCATGGAGCTTGATGTCATCTCTGAAGAGACACAACCTGCCCTGGATTCCCTTACCAATGTCACTGATAAACATATTAAAGAGGACCAGACCCAGGACAGATCCCTGTGGTACCCCGCTTGTGACCTCCTTCTCTTCTTATTTGACCCCAAAGACCACAGCCCTCTGCTGCATCCCCTTTAGCCAGTTACCTACCCAGTTTACTATGACCTTAGCTGCACCCAGATCCTCCATCTTCTTCGGCAAGTGTCTATGAGGCACCAAGTTGAAAGTTTTGCTGAAGTCTAAATAGAGCAACTCCACAGCATGGCCCCTATCCAATTCCATTGTCATCCAGTCAGAGAGAACTGTTAGGTTAATCTGACAAAACTTCCCTGCCATGAATCCTCGCTGTTTAATATCCTGGAGACTACTGCTCTTCAAGTAGTCCATGAGGTCCTCTTTGACCACTGACTCCGTCTGCTTCCCTGCAATAGGGATATGTTGACATAGGGTAGCTGTGGCAATATCTTATATCAATATATCAATGTAGCTAACTTCAAGCATTAATTTAAAACAAAATTACGTTTCTTGCCTTAATTGTTCCAAGGTTATTCCATTTTTAGGACATTATCTTTTGAAAGGTCTAATTTTGGAACTGTTTGAGCTAGAAACTTTGCTCTGTTGATGCTCTTTTATGTAAGCAATATGACATGCCAGGGTATGTAATTATGGGGGAATAACTGTATAACTCAAGTGTGTTGTTAGACGTGAGACGCTTGCATTGAGTGCCTTTAAACACAAGATCAACTATAATTATCCTCACAATCACACATCCCTGAAATGTCTTAATGAGCAAATATTATAATAAAAATCACTAGATTTACACCAATTATTTTGTAACTTTATTGTGTTCTAGTTATTTGTTATTTTCTTTACCTTCCCCTGCTGTTGGTCTACTAAATATTGTAAATAAAATAATGCAACGATTATTTCAAAATGTATCTGACTCTGCCCTGCTAACCAGGCAATTGCTATTTGTGCCATCAAAGTCTGTTGTCATAGGGAGCACTATGATGACATGAAACCAAGGCACTGGGAGGTTAACAGGGGAAAGGCAAATGTTTTCTATACAGACTTTTTATATGGACTACCAAGATACGCTATAAATCTTGGAAAAGAACATTGCAAATTAAAAAAATGTATTCTCTAGTAAATTATAATAGCTGAAACATCTCATTTACGAAAGCACATGCTGAGGCAAAGTTGCTCTTTAAAGCATTTATAACCTGAAGAAAAATGGAATGCTTACAAATTGACCCTAACACTTTTTGTAATTACTTTTTGTAATGACAGACAACTTTTATTTTAACCAATTAGGACATAAAGTAGTCCCTGTTGAGAAGGTCTTTAAGTAAGCATTAATCCACACAAAGGTGGCATCTAATGGGGAATTAATGCATGGTTGGGGCCATTGTGGCACGAGGCGTACAATGGGCCAGCCATGCATTAACTCCCCATTAGATGCCACCTTCAGAGGGGATTAATAGACTTGTAACATGGACATCAGGATGATTATTATGGACTACAGATGTTTGCACTTATAGAAGACAAAAGACTATGAGACTGATAAGTTGTGCTCCAATTTCTACTGTTACTTTCAAATGTTTTCATACAACTCTCTTACATACAGATATGGTTATTTTTATTTTCACACATAGTAAACACGTGCACTACTATTAACTATTGCTGCACATTTTGAGGATTTCTGCGTGGCTGTTCTTTCAATATTTAAACTAGGAGAACTGTCATCCTGCCTCTTTTCTCATTTCCACACTCTCCCCATATCTCACTTGCATATTTACAGCGTGCTTTGTTGAGCTACATTACTCATGGTATCCTGCTCACACTCTCTGTTTCCCTACTCATTTCTTTACCTGCTACTAGTCATCTGGTGTCTGTGGAACAGTCTCACTGTGTGATTCCTCCTGCATAGTTGAAGTTAACAGTACCGTAGACCATGAACACGTGGAACTGAAATGCGTTGGCGGATGTTGCGCCTGCTGCTCCGTGTTATGGCGCGCTGTTTCCTCTCTCTCTCACTACTTCTGGGCCGGGGTTATTGATTGTTTGCGTCTCCTCTGTTGTCTGCTCCCCATCTGGACGCACTTGTTTCTCTGTTCTTCGGGTCACATTTTCTAACTCCGCCATTTCGAGATCACCCTTGTCGATATTTCCCTTTCTGTGGCTCTCATTGTCTTTACTGTTGTCTTTGTTTCCTGCAGCACTCTCCTCATCTTCTATGCCTCTCGTCTTGTTATGAAGTTCTACCTGTCATCCTCCCTGTCTCTTCCACAATCTCCTGTGCTCCTTTCTCTGCTTCTTTGTCTTTCTTTTGCTCATTTTCTCCTCCTCCTCTTTCCTGTGCTCTGACATCGTGTTCTTCTGTCTTTCTTTTACGGCACTGTACCATTGCACTCTCCTAACTGTTGTCCCTTCCTGAGCTTTGCTCATTCTCCTCACTGTTTCCTCTCTGTCCCCTTCCACTGTTACCTGGTACACCACTGTCATACCGTTCCTTCAGTGCAGATAATATTTCAGATCACTTCTGTCTGTCACCTTTGCTGGGTGCCCAATAATTATTAATGCTTGTTTCACACCTATGCCCTGTCACTGACACTATCTCTCGAGTAGCTAGCCCAGCCTCTGAGACCATCTGCACTGCTGTGCTCCTGATGCTGTGGCCTGCTCAGCCCTGCGTCCTCCGAAAGTTTAGCCATCATCTCCCACAAAAAATTCCTCCCCATTGGCTGTCTGGAGAACCAGATATCTTTCTAGTCTAATAGTCTCTGTGGCTGCTTTATGGGATGCAGATAGAAAGCTGGAGCTGTGTTAGGACACCTGCTGATATACTCTTTTAACACTGCCACAGGGAAATGCTTTGATTCACTACGTGCATACAGAACACCTCTCACTAACTATTCCTTTCATCTGCTCTGGCATGGTTTTTCGTCACCTCATTATATGTCAGACATATATTCCACTCCTCTTTCATCCTGTGCTATCTCAAAACGAATTCTGTTTCAGTTCTCTTAAGTCTTCCTTCCCTCTTTTTGCCAGGCCTAACCGCAACTTGAACCACAGCCTCTTTACCAACCCTTGGGCTGTCTCTGGGTCCACGTTTTGGCTGTTTCTTATTTTCCACAAGTCTTGCTGTGTTATTGCAGGGTGGTGCTTTGCGGTGTCTTTCCCATGCCTTCTGTATTGTTTGATCACTGCCACAAATACATTATTTGCAGGTTGAAAGTCTACATCACTTATTATATTTATATTTCGTCTCACCTCCAGACTATTAATATATTTATTAAGCCCTGCTGTTATCCCGCAAAAAAGAGCTGATACTATATTGTTCACCATCCTCCATTCTGACTGATCCATAAAACTCTCTCAAAATTTCACACAATTTTCCGGCTGTTACTGTCGCTATATCTAGTGACATGTTCTTTGATGTTAACCAATCTGAGAATACATTACACAACCACTGTGTATTCTTTGCTGTGTCTGCCTGTACTTTCTTCCTCTCCAGGTTGTCGAGCTGTGCTGCTGATATCTGTATATGTCGTTTGCTATTTGATATCTCTTCTACACATGTCTCCACTACTTCTTTCCATGCCTCCTCCTCCTCGATCTCCTCCACTATTACTTCCAGATGCTTTACTTTAGTTACTTTTTTTCCTCCCATCTCCATCTCCTGGTGTGTCACATACCGTCCTCACGCAACCCGCTGCAGACTCTCTGACTTCTTCACCCTCTGCAAACTCTTTCTCTACCCATTCCTCCATTTCAGTTCTTCCACACAGGCTGAACACTACTCGCATTTTCTCCATCTCTCCATTCACTATGTCCATCTCTCTACTCGTGCTGACATGCCTCTGTACTATTTGTCCCCCTGCTCCTATATCCTACTATCTTGCTCTTTCCTGACTGTCTGACTGACATTTTTCCCTTTTACCACTCACCACACTGCTGCTATTCTTCTCGCGGCTAGTTTGTGTACTTCAGAAGCAACACGGCATTAATGTTTCATAATGTCATGTTGTTCCTGTACCAGCTGACACGTTTGCTCCTATCACCGTTCGTCTTGATTGCTCTAAGATTTCTGCCATGTTACAAACTAATCTTTTTTTAACAACATTTAGAGGTCATTAAGCATTTCATTTTCAGTTCTTATCTGAAATTAAAAACAATGTTTCATGATATGGTATCCAGTTCTGTACCTGATGGCAGATATTTTGAAAGTACTGTGTGTGTGTGTCAGAATGACTAGCGGTTATTAGGTTAGCCAGTGCATCTCTAGGGTGTACTGATTCACATGCTGGCCATGATGAAGTTGGCACAGAGAAAACTAGTACAGCAATGTAATTATGGGCTAATAATTGCATGCCTTTTATGGTGTTTTAGCCAATCAGATTGCTTGGATTGCTGTAAATTTTCTTCTACGTGTTGTTTAAGTAGATTATCAATACATGTGTGACACAGCCAAAAAATGGCAAACACATATTGTTGGTGCTATTTTTTTGTATTGATACATAAAATGACACGACAGTTTAAACTTAAAAAAAATATGTTTACTTTTTCTGAAGTTTGGTAATACTACACGTTATTGAATTAGAACCTGTGTAGTTTACAACTTAATTATAGTGTATGGTGGAACACTGTCCCGCATGGAAATCCATGCCTGGAACAGCATTGGTGTGTTGTACTTGGTGCATCATGATCGTGTTGTGCTGCACTGAGTACGTACCAGTGCAGCACAACAAGATCGAACGCATTGGCGCATACACAATTGAGCAGCCCATGCGATGCGGAAGTCAGCGCTCTGCTACAGATTCCGAAGTAAGTCTTATTTTTACTTGCAGACTTGTCTGGGGATCACGGAGTGCTGGTTATGGTTGCCCATACACTATAAATGATTGTGTATGAGCAACCGTACACAAACAAGGCAGTTGTAAGAGCTCGAGCTTTCCGTGATAATGGACCTCTTGAGCTGTGCTCTCGAGATCTCTGGTTACCTCTAGATCACAACTGCCTTGTTGTGTATGATTGCTCATACACAGTCCTCTGTTTTATTCAACATTTACTGTGGAACTGTGGAATTCAAGAGACTAAGAGGGGGCAGCCTACACAGGCAGACTAGATGGACTGCACAGTCCCCTTCTGCTGACATTCTCTTATGTTGTTCTTATTCATCTTATGCCCTTAATTATGTTGTGAACATTTCCCTCTCCCTTCTAGTGATCCCTTTTCTTCCTTGCTTTTGCATATTTTGCCTGCGTGTCAGAAGAGAATATAGAGGATGATGGATGGGCAACAATTAACAACGCTGTGCCCACTTTGAGAGGTTTTCATGACTAACTCGAGAAGTGGACACAATATTGTTTGTCAACTGTTGCCCATCCATTATCTTTTATAGTATATGGGCAGCAGTTTAACAACATCTGGGCATTTCTTGAATAGCCCCCACCATACTCCTACTATGTGCCCAACTGCAGTGTGGATGAGCAGGGAGAGGATCACTCTGTGCAGCTGCAGTGGCAGTGGGAAAGCTACAGCAGTTGGAGTGATCCACAGTCAGAACAGGGCCGAGCCACATAGTGTGCTGGGTGGCCGAAGGCTATTTCAGTGGCTCACTGTGGAACTAGCAGTGAGGCAGGGGAGTAGAGCGATGCAGAGAAACTGAAACAAACAAACAAAAAAATTTGCTGCAGCTGTCCTGGTAATGACAGCATGAGGGCATTCTATCTTGTTGTACCATCAATGTGACATACTCAAGATGATACAACAGCATGTTGATGTCACATCGGTGGTATAACAATGTTAGGAATTCATTGACTTCCATAAATAATAGCCCTCTCCCATACACTATAAATGGACAGAGGACATATTAACTGGACAGTTCGGGTTGGGGGTGGAATTTACACTATAGGTCTTGCTTGTTGCCAATATAGTGAGCACCCCCTAATTGCAGTCCAGATCTCTAGGGACTGCTTTGCCCTCATTATAACAAAATATTCTATATTTTTTTCTTTTAATGCATTTCCATTGTTTTACACTGGGGAAGGGAGGGAGGGTTGTTTGGTGAGGTCTCACAGTGGTGCCCCTGGGAATGAGTTAAATACTCACGTGGGGTATATGTGTAGCATGTGTATGGTATCGGTGACATAATGGGTTTAAATCTGCAAACGTGTATGGAGATGCATTCTCCAAGATGGCTCCGACTGCACAGCAGCCTGCTAGCAGTCCCTCCCCCTGTTGCCCCATGGTGGCCAAACCAGGCTGCTGTCCGAATATTTCTGGCACAAGGGTAGGAAAAAAAAAAAGATAGTTCACAGTTACTTTGCCAGATGTTTGGTTAGCTCTACGATGGCTCGGAGTGATTTGCTTTTACTCTGCTGATATGTGAGTATTCGGTTCGCAAAATGCTCTTGTTTTAAGTTCCCTAAAATGTTAAATAAATAATGCTAAGCCTTATGGTGTGGGGGTTCCTTGAGGAAGGGGATTGGGGATGCAGTAATAGTTATGAAGATACAAAAGTGTACAGTTTTATGAGACCAATGGCTGTGCTGATACAGCAAGTGATTGAATATGCTAGATTTAAATGTAGTAGAAGTCTGTTCAGCTGTGGCACTTTCTAGGTTCATGTGGGTATATTACTGGAGCGAAAATGAATCTTTCTATTATTATCCCCCAAAATGATGTAACAGCCTGGGTGATACAGTAATGTATCCTAAGATATGTATGTTTGTATTAATTACTCAGTTACTACATGCATTCAGCATGGAAGATGTTTTTAAAGTTGAATCTTACAAAGCTAATATAAGAAATAAAAAAAGAAAATTGAACTTTTTTTAAAGGCAAACAGAATTATTTTCATTGCGACTGTGGGCGGAGCCAACAGGAGTATTGTATGTACAAAAGGAGTGATGTCATGTTTTCAGTCCATGGAACTGACTGAAGGTGTAAACAGTCTCCTCTGCCTTACCCTCCTCCAAGAAATTTTTTCCACCCTCAAATAAATACGCTTTCATGTTAGTCAATGGTTGCAGGGTACCATTTTCTTTCTTAAGTGGATGGTACAAGAACTGGAACCTGAGTAGTGGGAGGCAGCATTGTTTTTTGGGGGGGGGAAGTAAAGTCCACCCCACCTCCACCCAAGAAGCTCCAAAAGGTCCATCACACCTTTTTTTTTTATTCATGTGGGAGTGGCATGAGGTGGATCTATCATGCTGAAAGAAGACCCACTAGTTTGGGGTGTGGATCAAGGAACAACAAGTCTGTGGAGTCCCTGCATTTTGTTAAGGACTAGGAGAACAGAAGATACGTAAAATGCCTTCAAACTGACTTAAAAACCCTTGGAACAAATGATTATCAGAGTCACCTGGCGTCTCAAAAAGAAAGACTAAGAAGTGTCTAAAAACTAAGGAAAATAGACAGCCTTCAGGTATTTCTTAAACATTTACATACTAAAAACAAAGTTCAGCTTTTGGGATTAACAATATTTGTTTACCATATTCTATCTATCTATATATACATATAGTTTGTCTTTTTAGTAGTTTCAAAACCTTGAAAGCTTTGATGTTAGTAATGCATTTAGAAATACATTTTTAAATTGTCTTTACAGATAAATCATACATGTTAATGTAAGGGCACATTTTGGGGGGATGGGGTTCAAATTATTTTAATCATGGGCACAGTACTTGGTAAACACAGTCTGTGATGAAGTGTATTTTTCTTTTTAAGTTTGAGAAGTGGAGTTGACTTGCACAAATGGATAGTACAGCTATCATAGAAAGCTATTAGAAGTAGAATGGGTTAAACACTTCCTGGAACTTTCTGCATATCAAGTTCCCCTAGGCACCTCACAACATTTGACACCACCATCCTAAGAGCAGTCAGTGTGTTACTTTGCAGGACACTGCATAGCAAGAGAGCCAGCTTTGCCTTTTCCCAAATAATATACTAACTTCATTCTCAGGCAGGCAGTACTGGGCTACTGTTTATATTCTACTGAATCTTCTTAAAGGAAAACTGCATGTTAAAATCAGGAACATATGTACTACTAACAGTTTGAGTTCTCACTTCAATCCAGTGTTTTGTTTCTGCCTAGGCTGTGAGAGGATTTTTTTCTAATTTTCCCTGGATGTTTTATGACATCTGGGGTTTGTCATTCAAGTTTGTTTTATTGCATCTTCTCCAAGTTAGTCTTCACAGAGTACCCTTTGGTTTGATGTCTAATAGCCCCTACAGCAGGCCAGTGTCTTATTACAGTGTCTTGCTTAGCCACAGCAGAGAAAGAACACTGCAGCCAGGATTCACAGTGCTATACAATATACTATAGAAAGTTACATATCTAAACACACTCACACACACACACACACCAAGCAGAACACAGCTGGATAAGGTACCAGTATATAGGAAACTTGTCGTACTTACCCAGAGTCTAGCAATGTTAATCCTGGCTGTGACTATAGGTGTTTACAGATGAATAATAACCACATTTGCTTCACTTGCAAATAGGTAGGCATTTGTGTCTAATTTCTGTTTGACTTACTGTAGGTTACACACAGAATCTGAAAAATTCATAACATGCTGTATTGTGATTCAATGAACTGATAAATGGGGATTTTGGCTTCTTTTACAAATTCATTTTTCCTGACCATGGATATACTAAAACAAAAATTGCTCAACAAAATGTTTTTAAATAAACAGTTTAACTCACAGCAGCAGAAGAAGCATGTTGGCATTAAAAGCTTAGCGGCGTGGATGTAGAGGCACCAGTATTTAAGCATGACTTTGGTAGAGGATTAATTGTGACTGGAGGGTGAGGAAGGGAGTGAGTTTTGGTATTTGTAGCATAATTTTCTGAAACTTCAATCTTCAATGGGTTAGACTCTGCAGCCACCTGTACAGTATACCACTAAGCCATATGCAGTGCGGTATGCGTAAAACCCAGATCACCAGACCAGGACCAGTGCTGTAAAATCTGCACTGGGCACAGCTTGTGCAAATATTGCTGATCCAGTGGATCAAATACGTACGTGCAAATAAATAAATAAATACTCGGCTTTGCCTCGTGCTTCAACCCACCCCAGGATTGACGTTATTATATGATAACACACACCCTGTCATGCCTTATTGCTTAAATATGCCCTTTCTCAATGTACTATACTTTGATTCGGTTAATGTAAGCAACAGCCTTCATGTGAACACTCTGGGCTTCTCTTTGACTCCTGATGTCTATTTGCTTTAGCTATTGTTTATTGTTTGAACTGCTTTGGTCTTCTTGATGTGGTGCCTGTATGCCTAAACTATGTAATATGTTTATCTGCTGCTACCCATGTATCTCCAGTGAATGACTGTTATAACTGTCTGCTGTCCGAGCCATTGTTTTTTGACTTGTTAACTGTGCTGTCTTTGTATTAGTTTTGACGAGGTACCTTTGTAAATGAGTCTCTTACTCAAAGGTTTGTGAATCTGATATTTTTTAAATAAATAAATAAATAAATAAATAAATGTTTATGTTTAAGCCCATGAAACACCCTTATCTAGTTAATGCAGTCACAGTCGTAGTGGCTCTGCCAGATCTTGTTTTGTTAGGTGGCTGCTATGGAGATTAGGAAACTCAGTTACTACATGCATTCAGCGTAGAAGATGTTTTTAAAGTTGAATCTTATAAAGCTAATAAAAAGAAATAAAAAAAGAAAATTGAACTTTTTATTTTTAAAGGCAAACAGAATTAGTTTCATTTTGTTAGGTGGCTGCTATGGAGATTAGAGGTAAAAAACAGATTGCTGGACCTGGACTGAATAAATTTGGATGGTCAATCTGCCTGGATTGGACACAAGTTGTGCAAATAGTGTTGGTCTGGTCACTATGGACAGATGGCATATCTGGCTTTTACCTGTCTGGTCCGGTTTTCACCCATGCCCAGGACTGACTGAAAACTGGACTACCAAGACTGGATTGGACCAGTTAGGTAAATGCTGGACTAGTCTGTGTAGTCACAGTGGCTGTCCAACAATATTCATGCAATTTGTGCCTAGTTCAGCTGGTCCTGTGGGTCATAATATTACAAATCTGGGTGTAACATAGAATGTGATGGCAGATCAGGCCACTGAACCCATCCAGTGCCCATTTTTTTTTAACCTTCATTTTTTTTTTTGCTACTGACCCTACTTGATCTATGGCACAATCTCCCCCACCTGAGAAAAATTTCTGTAATTAAGGTCAATTCGTGCCTAACATGTATAGGATAGTGTATGGGAGCCCATACACAGCCACGCTATTCTCTTACTAAGTGGCTTCCCTGATGAAGTGGACCTCAAGAACGAAGCTTGAGAGGTCCCTGTCATCATGGAAACCATGAGATGAGAGAATAGCGCGGTTGTGCATTTGGGCTCCCATACACTTTTCTTTATAGTGTATGGTGCCCTAAATTACCAGACTGCTTACTTTTTGACATGCTGTTGTCCTAGTTTGCCTCCGGGAACTGGCTCTTCTGTTCCATCAAGTGCTGTCCAGCTTACGCACCTAAGTAACAACAGGTCAACTACCCCCTGTTCTATGAACAGTGCTGATAGGGGTGGCTGTGTTATGATGTCCTCACTAACGCAGAACAAAAAGTTGTTCTGCATTACTGAGGACGTCACTACTGCAGCAGAATGACTTTTTGTGGTGTACAGCTTTCCATACACAACAGTATTCCACCATACACTATAAGACGCTTGAGCGGCATATGATTATTGACTCATAATTGCACAACCTGGGGTGCCTTATAATTATTTCTTACATGTGTCCCAAATGATGTGCCATCCTACTTCTGCTCTTTTTCGCTGGCAGGAGTCACACCTCTCACAACTGTCCCTGATTTTGCCTCAAAAATCTCCACTTTCCCCTCCTAAATTTGGGACTTCTGATGCAGAAGAATAAAGATTCAAAGCAAAAACATCATGCTATTAATATAACAGTCTAGTTCTCTGTCAGAAAATGCACTTTACACTAAACCAATGATTAGGCAGAACTGGTGATCTTATATTACCATTTTATGACTGTGGGCGGAGCCAACAGGAGTATTGCATGTACAAAAGGAGTGATGTCATGTTTTCTGTCCGTGGAACTGACTGAAGGTGTAAATAGTCTCCTCCACCTTACCCTCCTCCAAGAAATGTTTTCTGCCCTCAAATAAATTTGCTTTCATGTTAGTCAATGGTTGCAGGGTACTATTTTCTTTCTTAAATAGGTGGTACAAGAACTGGAACCTGAGTGGTAGGAAGCAGCATTGTTTTTTGGGGGAAGTAAGATCCAACCCACCTCCACCAAGAAGCTCCTAAAAATCCAGCTCACCTTTTTTTTTATTCATGTGGGAGGTGCATGAGGTGGATCCTATCATGCTGAAAGAAACATAGAAACATAGACTTTGACGGCAGATAAGGACCGCTTGGCCCATCTAGTCTGCCCATTTCCCTACCTATAGAATAGGCTGCAGATCCTAGTTAACCAACAGCCTATTTCTTCCTACTCCCCACAAGAATTGCCTTATGTCTGTCCCATGCATTCTTGAATTCTCCCACAGTTTTAGACCCCACAACCTCCTCAGGAAGGCTGTTACATGCACTCTCCCATCTTTCCAAAGTCAGCCCTCCTAAAATCCAGTACCCTCACTTTTGTATGGCTTGACTCTGTAGCTGAGTTTAACGTGACCCACACTGTTTGATGGTCACTTGTCCCCAGATGGCAACCCACTTCTAGATCTGAGATCCTCTCACTGCCCCCGTTTGAGAGTATGAGGTCTAAGATTGCTCCCTCACGAGTGGGTTCCGAAACTAGCTGTCTGTGGCCTGCCACCTGTAGGGCATCAAGAATGGCCCTGCTCTTGGATGTGGCTGCAGCAAATGTGCTCCAGTTAACATTTTTTTCTAAAGTGTGTCATCTGACTGTATTGTTGTTTTATTTATTATTTATTCATTTTTATTTATTTAGTTGTTTAACCAGGTATAGCACACTAAGTTGAAAGCTTTTTTACAGGAGCAACCTGGGAGCACAAGGAGGTTAAGTGACTTGCTCAGGGTCACACAGTATGCAAGTGGTAGCTGTGGGATTCAAACCCAGGTCTGGTCTGGTGGATGTCACCAGATTTGCAGCTCAGAGCCTTAGACCACTGTGCTATACTACCTCCCAAAGAAGAGTCACTAGTTTGATATCTGGTCAAGGAACAGAACAAATCTGTGGTGTCCATGCATTTTGTTAAGGACTAGCAGAACAGATAAAACTTAATGCATTCAAACTGACTTAAAAACCCTTGGAACAAATGCTTATCAGAGTCACCTGGTGTCTCAAAAGGAAAGACTTAGCTTTCAGGTATTTCTTAAACATTTATATACTAAAAACAAAATTCAGCTTTTGGGATTAACAATATTTGTTTACCATATTCTATCTATCTTTCTCTCTCTCTCTCTCTCTCTCTATATATATATATATAGCCTTTTTAGTAGTTTCAAACCTTGAAAGCATTGGTTAGTAATACATTTAGAAATACATTTTTAATTGTCTTTACAGATAAATCATGCAGGTTCATGTACTTGGTGTAAACAGTCTGTGATCAAATGTATTTTACTTTTTTCCTGGCTCAGTTTCTATCAGTGAAAAGAAAGACTGGAACAACTATCAGAGTTGCCCTCCCCCTAACATTCCTGCTGAGGTTATACTCCTTGGAACCTGTTATTCCAGTTTCTGTGCCTGTGTGTAGTATATAGGAAGCTTTAGAGCACTATTTTTCTTCAGGCTTGAGGAGTTAATTGAGACCACAGAAAGTTAAAGGAGTAGTCCACCCAGAATGTGCAAAAAAACATATGTTATGTAGAGTGTTTTGATATGTATGTTAAATCCTATTGTGTCCTTCTCTCTGTCTGCTATTAGGAGTTTTTCCTAAATTAGCTTGCTAGCTGTATGGTAGTTTTAAGACCCCCTAGGTATCTCCATAACAAATAGTTTTATTGGCTTTCTTTCTCCTATGATGCCCCCTGTCTCATGGGTGACAGTGATGTAGTCATGCCCTTAGATTTAGCATGTGTACTGCTTTAAAATTAGTTTAGCAACAGCAGAGCCTTGTAATTGTCCTTATCCAGGGAGCACAAATGTCAACAGTTAGTTTAGCAGATACCTGAGAGCAAGCTAACCGGGGTTTCTGTAAGACAACAGCTACTAAATAGCTCTAAGTCACCAGTTTTGTTTTCTCTGTGCATCAGGTCTAGCTAGCAGGAGTGTTTTAACTTCAAAAACACAAATAATGAATTAGAGCTATTTAGCAGCTGTTTAAAGAGCTGCTCCCTGGAAAATTACCTGGTTTTGGGGTTGGGGGTGCCACAAGTGGAATGGAACTTCATGGATGGGGGAGCTCATAACAGCAGAAGTGGCATGTTGGCATTAAAAGCTTAGTGGTATGGATGTAGAAGCACTAGTATTTAAGCATGACTTTGGTGGAGGATTGTGACGGGGGGAGTGAGTCTTGGTACTTTAAACATAATGATTTTCTAAAACGTCAGCCTTCAATGGGTTAGACTTTGTAGCCATCTGCACAGTATATTACTAAGCCACATGCAGTGGGGTATGGGTAAAACCCAGATCACCAGACCCAGGCCAGAGCTGTAAAATCTGGACTGGGCACAGCTCGTGCAAATATTGCTGATCTGGTGGAGCAGCAATAAAAGATAAACTATGCAATACCCTCAATAACACACCTACCCCAGTTTACATTTAGCTGATGCCCATTTTTAGGCATTATATAGTAATATATTCCTTCAAAAGAACAGCTTGTAATGAAATGTGGCATTTGGGCATATGCACTTTTATATTATATGAATTTTATGTGTGAACTGTATATCAGTCTCTTAAAAAAAAACAAACACATCAATTGTCTTCAAAAACTTGTCTCAACATTGTGTTTATCTTCCACGTTGTCAAAACATATAGTTGTCTCAGTAGTGTTTTCAGTTAGGGTACAGTATCTTCATGTATATGATGGCCTGGTTCTGTTGAGTTGATTGCCATAACACTGCATAGAATAAATTGCAAAACATATAAGTAACTATAATACAGATGGTGGCATTATTTTTAATTATACGATGGCAAGGAAAAATGTAAGAAGCTGATTGCCTGCTGACCCACTGAAACAGTGATGTTATTACACAGTAACTTTAGATTTGGCTCATTCCTTGCATTTTCTCTTAAGAAATATTTTTCCACACTAACAAAAACAGCCTTTAAATTCTGTATATAACAACAAACCATTGTATAGTTGCAATAAGGCACTCCAGGGTGTGTGTTATCATGTAATAACGTCACTTCTGGGGTGCTGGAAGCACTCGGCTTCGCCTCTGCTTAAATATGCCCTTTCTCAATGTACTGTACCTTGATTCAGTTAGTGCATGCAACAGCCTTCAGGTGAACACTCAGTGCTTCTCTTAGACTCCTGGGGCCAGATATTCAAAAGGGTTGCGCCATGAGCAATAGGGTTGCGCCTGCGCAAGTCCGAACTTGCTCCATTCTGCGATATTCAGCAGGAGGCAGTTGCGCCACAGAAAATATGCTGAGCAACAGCGCAATGCAAATGAATGCATGCTGAACTGGAGGGGAGGAACCATGCATAAACTGCACAGCCCGATATTCAGCCGGGCTGTGCAGAGTTGTGCAGGCGCAACCCCCAACCTGCACCTGCACAGCTTTGAACCCCCAAAAAGGCTTAAGTCGAAGGCCACCCACAGGTGAGCTGCTGCATTGCAGGGCGCAACACAGCAGCTGCCACCTGTGGCTGGTCCTCAACCACTCTCTGTGCCCCCCTCACCAGCCCGATCGTGGGCAGCAATGTATCCCCCAACACATCCCTGGTGGTCCAGTGGACCGATAAGCCCGATCGCGGGCTGGGTTTTAAACACCCCCACCTCCCGATCGTATCCTGGTGGTCCAGTGGACCAAAAATCTGATCGCGGGATGTGGTTCCACCCCGACACATCCCTGGTGACCTAGTGTCCCCCCACCCACCCACGAAGCCCACCACCCGCTCCCCGCGGCGGCGGCGGCAGCATCCACCGCCTGCCGCCCCGCGGCGCCGTGGTGCAGGCAAGAGCCAATAGCGTGCAGCCCTACACAGTCAGTCGGAGGCGACGAGCAGTCTGCTGCCGCAGCTCTTGAAATGACGATGAGCTGCAAGTTCAGATGTTCATACCCATCCCGTCGAAATTCGATCCGCAGACCACCAGGGACCACGAGGTGGGAGAATCATTTCTACTGCAGCCGGGATTGGGCTATCGTCCACTGAACCACCAAAGAATATCGAGGAGGTGGGAGGGGTGTTTCGATACTGCAGCCCTCGATCAGGCTTATCGTCCACCGGACCACCAGGGATGTGTTGGGGAGCACATTGCTGCCCGTGATCGGGCTGGTGAGGCGGGGGTATTTAAGCTATGCCCGCGATCGGGCCAGTGGGGGGTGGTGGTGGTGGGGTTTTTACGCCCTTTTGCCCGCGATTGGGCTGCAGGGGGTGTCGTTCCCCGACGGCTGCTGCCTGGCAGGGCGCCAGGCGCAAGTCCTCGGGGATCGGCGCACCTGCATGCTAATGGCATGCAAATGGGGCCATAATCAGATGCAAATGGCCCCCCCTGCGCCTTGCATGAATTATAGCCCCATTTGCATGTCACCTTTTGAATATCGGGATTTTGCGCATGGCGCAATGGTACTTGCGCCACCACAAGTTGAATGCTCCACTTTGTCAACTTGGCGGTGGCGCAAGTTCCACTGGCGCCTACGCATGCGGTTGTGGCTGGGGGTGATATTCAAAGGAGTTGCTCAATAGCGCAACCCTTTGAATATCGCCTCGGACACACCCCTGCGCAACTATTTTGCGCAGCGCAAGGGCTTGCGCTTATGAATGGTGCAGTTTGAATATCCAGCCCCTGATGTCTATTTGCATTAGCTATTGTATATTGTTCAACCTGCTTTGGTCTTCTTGATGTAGTGCCTGTGTAAATGAGTATCTGACTCAAAGGTTTGTATATCTGATATGTTTTTTAAATAAATAAATGTTTATGTTTAAGCCCATGAAACACCCTTATCTAGTTAGTGCATTCACAGTGGTAGTGGCTCTGCCAGAGCTTGTTTAGGCTGTGTCCCTGATGTTGCCCACATGTTCCTTATTTGCGATGCAGTAAGTTGAAAGGTACCACAGGAGGATTTTCTACATGTACAGCAGATGAAACTTTAACCTACCTCTCCACCAATCAAGTTCAGGCGTGTAGAATCCGATACAGTAGTAACGCCTCTTTCTTCAGACGCTTTCGCCCCACCCCTGTACTGAAACCGCTATCTCATCTCTGTGGTTCGCATTTTTGAAGAAGGGGCGGGTCAACTGTGATTGACATGTTGGTCGACCGAATGTTCTTGCAGCTAGAGTATTCGCAACATGTCGCCTTCACCAATGAGAGGGAGTGAAAAGGCGGATCGGGCGAGTGGGGTGCATCCGTTGGGCGCGAGGAATTTCAAACATTCGTGAGAAAAGAACATGACAAAAACACGAAAAGGGTGAACCGCAGGCGACAGGGACATGTGTTCCGGATAGGGGTGGGTCTCGAGAGCATGTAAACTCCAAATGAAAACTGTGACAAAGAATTACATTAGCGAAGGGGAGAGAGAGTCATGGAACCCTGAGGTAAAGTTTACGTGTTTCGGCTGACAGCATGCTCTATGAGCTATTTCTGGACTATATGGCTCTAAACAGGAGGGAGGGTGCCATATATCTGGTGTGGAGGGAAGGTGGTTAAGCATTATCATAAGAAAGCTTTTTCGTTGAGTTCTGTAGGCGAGAGTAACTGCCCGTGGCTACCGCCGGATGTGGGGGGACTCGCTGGCTAGAAAGTTGAGAAACGCTGCTGCCTTCCGTCTGGCGCAACAGAATGACGAGCTGTCAAGAGTAGCTCGTGCTGGAACCCTCTTATTTTGGGTTGCTGATCCCTTTATTCCCCCTGGCTTTGGCGATCATCATGGCTCCTTATGTATATCGTATAGTAACATAAAGAGTTAATGTTTGATACATGGGCGACTCCTGCCTGGACCGCCTCTCGGCTTCTAAAATCTGGTTTTGACAGACGATTTTTTTTGTCTGTACTCGTAACGTTTTATGTCATGCTGGGCTACGATCGGATGTATGCAGGTGTTCTGAAAATGACAAAGAGCCATAATGTGCGGGTTAGGGGTGAAACTCTTCCCTATCCCTGGGCATCATTGAGGGATAAATCAGGAGCTGCGGTTGAGGTTTCTGTCTACTACGGCGATAGTAGAGAATACCTGACCACCGCTACGTGCAGTCCCTGGTGGTATCCCATAAAACAATGTTTCCCTATTCATTTCTGTAGGTGGTGAATGGGGAGCTTTGCAGCCCCATGGTTCTGGCGAGCCTGGCCCTTTACTGTTAAAGTGAAAGTCCTCTCAGCGTTTTATTTTGTTTCCCTGTGTAGTTTGTAGGCATGTACAATGATTAGCTCTGTTGCACCCTCCAGATTTCATCAGGGTGCAAATATAAACCGAAGTACTTACAGTGCCTTCAGAAAGTACTCACCCCTTGGATTTTGTCACATTTTGTTGTGTTACTACCAGAATTTTTAATGCATTGAAATTATCCCCCATTCACACAGCATACTCAACAATTTAAAGGGCAAAATATTTTTATTGTGTAACAAAAAGTCATGAAACATTAAAAACTGAAATATCTTGTTTATTTAAGTATTAATACTTTGTAGAAGCGCCTTTGGCAGCAATTACAGCTTTGAGTCTTCTTGGGTATGTCTGTATCAGCTTTGCACATCTGGATTTGGGGATTGTAGCCCATTCTTCCTTGCAGATTTGCTCAAGCTCTGTCAAGTTGGATGAGGAGCGTTGGTGAACCGCAATCTTTAAGTTTTTCCACAGATTCTCAATGGGATTCAAGTCTGGGCTTTGGCTAGGCCACTCAAGGACATTCACCTTCTTGTTCTGAAGCCACTCCAGTGTTGCTTTGGCTGTATGCTTGGGGTCATTGTCCTGTTGGAACATGAATCTTCGCCCCAGTCCAGGGTCTCTTGCAGACTGATGCAGGTTCTCCTCAAGGATGTACCTGTATTTGGCTCCATTCATTGTTCCCTCTATCCTGACAAGTGCCCCAGTCCCTGCCGCTGGAAAGCATCCCCATAACATGATGCTGCCACCACCATGCTTTATGGTAGGGATGGTGTTACACGGGTGATGAGATGTGTTTGGTTTGCGCCAGGCATAGCGCTTTGCATTCAGGCCAAAGAGTTCAATTTTTGTTTCATCAGACCAGAGAATCTTTTGCCACATGGTCTCAGAGTCTGCCACATGCCTTCTTGCAAACCCAGGCATGCGATTATGTGGCCTTTTCTCAGGAGTGGCTTCCGTCTAGCCACTCTCCCATAGAGGATACATCTGTGAAGTGCTGCAGAGATTGTTGTCCTCTGGACAGGTTCTCCCATCTCAGCCATGGAACTCTGTAGTTCTGTCAGGGTGGTCATTGGGCTCTTGGTCACTTCCCTGACCAAGGTCCTTCTTGCCCGGTTGCTCAGTTTGGGAGGACGGCCTGCTCTAGGAAGAGTCTGGGTAGTTCTGTAATCTTTCCATTTCCTAATGATGGACTTGACTGTGCTCCTGGGAACTTTCAACACCCTAGAAATGTTTTTATACCCCTTCCCAGATCTATGCCTCCTCACAGTTGTATCATGGAGTCCTACAGACAGCTCCTTGGTCTTCATGGTAGAGTTTCTGCTCTGACATGCACTGTCAACAGTGGGACCTTATATAGACAGGTGTATTTCCTCTGAAATCATGTCAGCCATTTGAACTGACCACAGGTGGGCTCCATTCAAGTTTTAGAGTGATCTCACAAGGAAATTGAATGCACATGAGCTCAATTTGGAGTGTCATAGCAAAGGGGGTGAATACTTATCAAATCAAGACATTTCAGGTTTTTATTTTAAATTACATGTACAAAAAATTTCCGAAGTTTCATTCCACTTTGACATTATAGAGTAATTTGTGTAGCTTCGTGACAAAAAAATCCCATATAAATGTATTTTAATTTGAGTTTGCAACATCACAAAATGTGACAAAATCCAAGGGAGGGGGTGAATACTTTCTGAAGGCACTGTAAGTCTGATGCGAGAAGCTACTTGCCTCCACTGCAAAGGTCATGACCTGACTCATGTAAGGCATCCTGTAATTTTATGATGTTTTGGTGCTAAAGCCTGCAGTACTTTATTACAGTGCTATTGCTGTCCTCTGCAGTCCCTGTCTTATGCTGGCCATGAAACTTTTCAAGGCATAGTAAGTGCCTTGCTGTTTCCTGTAGTTTAAAGTGTATCTGAGTTAGAAAAATGATGATTTTAGAGAATACAGGGACGTCACAAGACATGTAAACAGAACTGAATGGGAGTATAATAACTGGCTCCCCATTTTTCCCATAGGGAAACCGTGGCGTAATTTGCCATTATAAAGGAGCATTTATAACGGCAAATACGCACTCGATTTCTCTTGCTCTGTGCTTGTGCTTGCTAGAGTTCGCCGCTTGCCTGCTCGCCGAAAAGTGAACTGCTGTCCATCACAGTAACTTGGCGGTAAGTTGAATACATTTTTTTTTTAAATTTACAGGGACAAATGAACACCACAGACTCCTTTTTTAAATCTGGCACCATCACCCAACGAAAAAATGGAAACTGAGCCCAGTCCCCAGCCAGAACTTCAGCTATTTTGTATAATTGCTGTGGCGAAAATTGGGGAGCAAGCAATTATATAAAATAAAATATGGGGTGTTGTGTGTAAACTTGAAATTTACACACACCCTCAGGGTTGGATGCTTGCACAAACCCCTCGAGCTTCGATCTCGGGGTTTATGTAGCATCTAACCCCTTGGGTGTGTGTAAAGTTCTCCTTACACACATCACTCCATACTTTATTTTTTATATAATGTCTGCTGGCTTGTGCGTGTATGCATCATCAACTTCCATGATGCTTTGCATGAGTGGGGTCGTGACCTTTGGAATGAAGACAAACAGGTTTTCACACCAGGACAAAACAGAGTAAAGCAACCTCATTTATATTTAAAATTAGAATGACATTAAGGAGATGCAAGTGAGGGAATCATTGCTCATGCCTGCAGACTACACAGGTATACGGAAAACAGGCTAAGGGGACTTTCCCTTTAACAAGTCAGTCTTGATCATATTATGAAGTACAATTCAGGCATACTTCACTTGGTCAGCGATCACTACAAGGCCTCGTCAATTTCAAATTCATTACCAATTGGGTCTGAATTGGCAGTCTTGGTAGGTCTTTCTAGAATTTAAAAGTAATCATAAGTAGTTTCTGTTGGACACCAGTGTGTGCTCTTGTTTTTGAAAATTGTTAGACTTTTGTACTTCAATTATTGTACTTCAGTGATTAAACCGGATACATTTTGGTGGGGGAACTCGTTTAGATTTCTAGGTGGTGGAACTCTCCTATAGTAGTCATTGGAGAATGATGACGTGATGGAACTGAATTCCTGTGGGCTGCTGCCCAATTCAGTCCCTATGTATGTATGGTCTTTTACTGTCTGAATTGTTCAACCCTGGTCGTCCTTGAAAATGGTAAGCTTTGCTCATGGTCTTATCGAGTCTTTTTAAAAAAAGAAATGTAACTGATCGATGAGTCTGCTGAAATGGGACTTTGCAATATGTACAGTTCTGGTGAAACAATGCTACTCCCCAGATCTTCTCTCTTGTATTCCTTGACACCAAATCCTGTCAGTATTTAGATATTCAGAAATTGCTGGCACCTTGTATGACGAGTCTGGGACCCCCCCCCCGGTATATTTTCAAAGGTCCTGCAGTTTGAGTCCCATGCTTCTGAAATACATTTTTTGTATGGAAATGGTTTGAAATGTCAATTTTAAAAACCGGGGTGACGATATGGTGCATATTTGAGTGGACCCTTGCCTTCATGATCAAGGGTTTGAAGCACAAGTTGGGGATCACTTTGAGATCTTCCTTATGAGATTAGGGGTCCCATTGGGATCTTTACTCAGAAGTTTAGGACATTCTCTGTGCATTGACTAAATTGGGAGTGGGAGGATGATCATTTTTTTTTTTTCTTACAAAGCAGTATTGCTTGGACCAGTTGCAGAATGCAAGGCACAGCCCTGCATAGATATTTTTTCTATATTCTGAAGTTGTATGCTACATATACAGCTTGCTGGTTTCTTTGTGTCTTGTGGTTAAAGTCTTGTCTCTCATCACAGCACTGTACATAGAATCAGCGATAATTTAAAATAAAAAAAGGGTGTGCCCCATCTTCAGTGTTAACATCAAATGCTAATTTTCACACAAAATAACAGTGAAACATACTTAAAACAGCATTGACCACTGTCCCGTGTTCGCTTTGAAATGTCACATTTTCCACATGCTCTTTTATTTGCATGGCCTAGCATTCTGTCACGACTGTTGCCCTTATATCCATGCACATGCAGCTCTAATAATATTTCCAGTAATGTGAACTTGCTTACTAAATTTTGAATGCAAATTAGAATGTAGAAAGTAAAATGGAAAGATCCTACATAAATAGCAAAGTGTATTTAAGATTCTGGGATACACATACTACTGTTAACTTTTTTCTTGTGGAAAGAGATGAGTGATTTATGCTGTCTGCAAATGGTCTTTCTGTGTGGGCTTTGCTGAAGAATCTCAATAAAATTCTGCCCTTTTTTTGGTGTAATTTCT
Organism: Neoceratodus forsteri; assembly: GCA_016271365.2. NCBI lineage: Eukaryota > Metazoa > Chordata > Ceratodontiformes > Ceratodontidae > Neoceratodus > Neoceratodus forsteri. Next base: position 431,820,183 of record CM028138.1, read on the forward strand.
CCAGTTTCTATAAAAAAAATGCATTTGTTTTTTATATAGTGCCTTTCATACACATGCTAACTGGAGTTTTGTGCAGACTTCTATCATGATGTTTGCTTATGAACATGTTGTTTGTGTAATATGCTATTTTGGAACATTGATTAAAGGGGACAGGCAATCTATGCTAATTAGCAGCTGTTAGTAATGTTATTACTAACATAAATGAAAGACTTGCCTACAAATGAGCCCTGTTGAACTGTACCTGAATAACCACTGATGTGAAAAATTGTGTTTTCGGTTGTTTCCTTTTTATGGACAACATTCTGCACAGTTCCCTTCACGGAACCAGTAATTTGGTGTTTTTACTATGTCGTTGTTTGAGTACATAATGCTAAACATCAGAACCATGTCTAGAGTTCTGTGCTCGAACCGTGACATAGTTAAAATTCCAGATCACCAGTTCCGTGAAGAGAACTGTAACAATGCTGCTATATGCTATAAAAACAAAACAGTGCGAAATAGAGAATACTGGATGGGCAACTATGCAGAACCAGTGTGTTCTGCCACAGAGGGATTCTGAGTCCCTTTGACCTCAAGAGCGAAGCTCTAGAGGTCCATGGGAATCAGAGCCCTGAGGTGGCAAAGCACGCTGTTTGTGCATAGTTGCTCATTCTGTATTTTTTATAGTGTAGAGTACTGTGTGAAAAAATGTGTGTTGTGAGTTCTTTTGTTTTCAAAATGAAACTGACTCATGCAGTCTCTAGAGATTCTAGAATGCTGTTCTACCACAGTAGGGTAGAACAGCATTCCATGACCTTGGAATTGTGGTAGAACAACATTTTGAAAGGGATGGAATTCTATACAGAACACCACTCCACTATGCACTATATAGAGGATAGTGCATGGGGAACAGTTGACAACAGGGCTATTCTTTCACCGAGTTGGCACTATGACAACAGATTACCTTGAGAGCGCAGCTCGAGAGGTAATCCGTTATCATAGTGCCAACGAGGTGAAAGATGCCCTGTTGTCAACTGTTCCCCATGCACTTTTCTTTATAGTGTATGGTGGAAAGTCGTTTTTTTGGGGGAAAAATCAGTTACTAAAAGGAAAAAAGAACGTTACATTTTGAAAGTGTTAACGCTTGACATTTTAACTGCTTAAGAACTTTACATTGTGAACGTTTTAACACTAAACATCAGTACTGCCGCTGACATTGCTACTTTCGCTAAGTGAACTGCCTATGGAGTAAACCCTAACTGTCAAATGCTGCTCGAGGACACAGTGTGACGTTCGCAGTACAGTAGAAAACATCATTCTGTTGCACTGCGAACGTCACAAGTGTGTGACTACAAGGTTTCGAAAATGATGGATTTCGGTGGAGAACGACGTTCCACCATACACTATATGTAGTTTTTCACATTACTTTTTATGCAAGTACAGTTACGTATGGATCATTAGGCTTAAGGATATAATTTCTACAAATGGGAATGTCATAAATGGCTGCAAACTAGAAATAATTTCCTGTCCTCTTTAAACCTGATCAAGCTGTATACCAAAGTCCTTACAAAGCAGTTACTTGGATGTTGACGTTTTGATTAGATTTTGTAATTGAGGAGCAGGTTCCCTAAAATTCTGCAACCTTCCTCTGTTACAGAAACTAGCCAGAATGGAGATCAGCCAGTGCAGCTGCACTCCTGAAATAAACTAAAAAATATGTTGTAAATACCAGCCTCGAGACACCAAGAATGTCAGTATATTCTGCAAACAAAAAAGAAATGGACCAAAAAAAAAAGTATTCAGCAAAATAAAATTCCCCATTCTTCATTTTATACAGCTTATTCTGATTCTGCCATTACAGAATTTCACAGTGGCTGGAATCTAAGGTCTTGTTTTCTCTTCGTCTACTAGACCGGTAGTAAGTGCAGAGAACAGACTAGCTGATGTGGTCACCAATTGCAAAATATAGAAAACCACACACATGTCCAAAGGGTATGAAGTGTTATCCCCCAAACCCCGCAATAGTATAAGTTTAATTTATGAAACCTGTTTGGCTTGTGCTACCTACTGTTTTTAAACTGAATTTAACTAATACAAAAAACATACGTAGATTCAGTTTGCCTTTTCCAAACTATTTCAGTGGGATGTGATATGAAAAAGGATTTGCATAAACACAATGTTGTTGTGAACTTTTTTGCTTATAGTCATCTGCATCAGCCTTTAGATGCTGGGAGGGTGGAGCTGGCATTGTATTGATTGTTTATACATATAGTTCATTGTGTCTGTCCACCTAATATACCTTAAGCAGGGATGAAGTAGTCTGTGCAAAAATGTACTAATTCTGGGGGATTCCCATGTCACCTGTTATGCAGGGAGCTGGTTGGTCTGTAGGGGTACACTACAGTGTTGCTGTGCCTCTTTTACACTCAACTGGCACTGTCGGGGGTTCCAAACATGTTCTTGCACTGGGATTTGGTGCTTTTTACCACTATAAAACTGATTTGTTTCATTTCAGTATACTTGTATTGTTTAGTGTACCTGCCTGTAAACAAAAACTAAATAAAATAATGTTTATGGGAAGCAGCCAGTTTCAGCACTGCAGGTCTGCAGTGAAAAATAGCCTTTTATATTACAAGCTGATTTTACTCTCTTAGGAGTTGGGGTACCATTTTCATATGACGACCTTGTTTAAAAAAAAAAAAAAAAAAGAAAAGAAAAAAGTGATTCTGGCGTTGGACAATATCTGAAAAAGATTGCTTTAATGTACAGTTTTATTTTGTGACATACAAGGATTTAACTAGCCTCAGAAAAAAAACAAATGGCGGGTGTGTCTGCCTAAAGAAATAAGTTTCGGTTCTCTGTTATGTGACTAAACCTTGTGATCTCCCATAGCAACTAGAGCATCACGTGTGGATGACATTTAAACAGCAGATATCGGTGTAGGTTTAAGGCTCATGGTAGGAAATAATTAGTGTCCACATGCTATACATGGCTTTAGGACATGTCTAAGTTAACTCCTCACCTTGTAAATGTTTAGACACTTTTACCACTCACTGCTTTGAAAAATCAAGCTCCTAGATCAGCTGATAAAGGTCTACATAAATTAATATACGTACTATGGTAAATGCAGTTAGTGTATACATTTTAATGTGTATACAATAAAATAAGATATCCGGGCATAGTGCATGGTGGTGTTCGGACCGTGGATAGTCTTTGAATTGAGACTGGGAGCCTGGATGAGGACAAGCAGCTTTTCTTATGGAGAGTTGTTTCCATGGTTATGTCCCTTGGTTTTCCTATTCCAAACTTTGTTTTTCACATACCCTTTTGTGTGAGCAGTGTGTCATACATACTTGAATGCAGCTTAAAGGGGGAAACTAGACCACTGGTCTTAAGTTCTTCCCTTGCACCAATTCGGGGAAATATCTGGTCATCCTCTAAAATACTTGTGGAGTCTGTCAGTGACAGTGCTGGGGGGGTATAAAACATGGGTCGAATTGAACCCACTGGTGTAAAAAATGTGGGTCTAAAGAAGAACCTGCTGTGTCAAAACGTAGTCTGTGGCAGATTTTGAGCAGTTCACATTCTCTTCCTTTAGATCTTGTTATAGAGTAGGTGCATCAATTTGGACCCACTGTCAAAGGAAACGGGGATCAGTTTTGGGCAGGATGCAACTTTTTCCCTTTTGGCGCATGTTAGTGCTGTCCCTGGAGTCTGTGCTTTAAGGTTGTTACTGCATCAACTGATACCACCTACTCTGGAAGTTTATTTCAAGTGTTCCCTGCCCGTTTTGTTAGGAGTTCTTCCTGATGAACCAGCCTGGTGGCGCTGAGGGTTGAGGCGCTGGATGCCACAGCTCGTGCTACAAGCGACCCAGGTTCGGGAACTAGCTGGGGTTGTTGGGGGTCAGCTGGGGGGCAGTTGGGAGTTGAATTGCGCAGCCTCAAGGCAGCACTTCTCTACCAGGGAGGGTTCTCGTGCTCCCGCTGTATGGCTGCCTTAGGGTAGAGACCTGAGGGTAGTGCAGGTCAGGAGCGACACAAGAAAGGGTGGGTGCTGCGGGACTGCAGCGTGCGCCTGTGGCTGCAGCAGGGGAAGGAAGAAAAAAACAGAGCTGGCAGGCTCTAGAACGATCCTGGCAGATGGTCCGGACCAGATGTGACCCCCGGAGGAAGTGGGACAGAGCTGCTTGCCAGTTTCTCAGAAAAAACGGAAAAAAATCTAATTAGAAAAAAGTTCTTCCTGATGTTTCCCTTGAATCTTATTCCTTGCAATGACACTGGGTGCCCCCTTTTCCTTTTCTCCTTTGCATATCCTTAAAACAGCACTAAGTCTGATGTTGTTTCCCAGTTTAGATATTTAAAAAGAATTGTATAGCACCCACCACAAGGCAAAAAAAAATCCACTGAATGGGTACCAAAATATCAAAACCATTTTATTGTGTAGTATGTGCAGCATGTCTCAAAAAAATTTACCGATGCGGTGCAACCACTAAAATCACATATAAGGAGTACAAACACTAACGTTTTGCAAGGGTGTCCCCTTACTTCATCATAGTGTGGAAAGCAGAATTCATTCAGTGCAATTAATGGTGCTGCCCGTCAATTAAATAACGTGAAAACATTTTAAAAACATTACATGGGATTATTATGACCAGGCACCGTAATTAACTCTCTAAGAATCCATACCTTGGTTATAAGTGCATCCACTAAGTCCACCAGTGATTACATTATCATTGGTCCCAATGTAGAATACCCTGCTTCCTAGTTAGTATCAGTAAGTTTTGGGAAGCCAATTAATTCATCCAGCACCCCAATACTTCTAGATTTTCTAACTATATAGCCATCTATTTTTTTTTATTTTTGATACTAATTAAAGGTACTACGTTTTCAACCATAGTCTCTGTTTACAACTTAGAAAGGAATGCAGACAAATCAATAGTTCATTCAGTTCCTTCTCGCTTCTGACTTTTAAAAAAATATCTCCAGAAGTTTTCTTGTTGGCCTTTTTCTTAAGATCTCCTTGCAAAGTAAGACATTTGTAAACCCAGATATGGGTCAGCTGATGGAAACTGAACACCTTTTTATTGCCTGCAGTACAGAGGGAATTGTGTACTTGCTAAATTGCAGTTGTGGGCACTACTATGTTGGTAGGACCACAAGGCAATTTAAAATCAGAATCGGTGAGCATGTTCGTACCTTGCAACACAGTGATGAAGGTTACGCAATTGTTAAACATGTAAAAAGCAATAGATACGTTTACACAATATATTTTTTACTGGTATTGAAAAAGTTGTAATTCTCTCTCCTAAAGCTGATCTCTGGGCTCATCACTTCTGGGGAGGTCCTTCCTGATACCACGTGACAGGCAGGATGTAGACAAAACTCTGCAGGACAGTTATGCCCTCCCAATCGCTTCCTCCAGATGCCAGTTTACTTCCTGCCTGTGTAGTGGTAGGAGCTCTGCAGGACCCCTGTCACAGGAGTGTCAGAGCCAAAGACTTCATCTGTGAGTGTGGAATTTTTCTACTTTTGGACAAATTCAATCAGCGCTATTGGAGCGCTAAGCGCGGGGACCTCAGTCTCAACCTTTAAGCTGACAGATGGGCTCCTCCTCCCGCCTTCCGGCGCGGTGGACCCCCCTCCACAGTTTCAGCCTCTGGGGCTGGGGACTAGTGGAGCACGTCTAGAGAGCCTGCAGGAGCCCCATGGTTGCTAAGTGCATTGCACTACGCCCTGAAGCAGGCAGCCCAGGCTCGACTCTCCTCTCCTCCACGCATTGAGCCCTCGGGAATCTGGGCTCGTCGACGGACTCGAGGTTCGGGATTGATTTTGCGTAGATGGCCCTACAGTTTTAGGCCATTGACACACCTCCACATGGAGAGCTGCTGGATTCCTGGGGCCTCCTGTCGATTGCCAGAACCTTTTAGAGCGTTTGCGCTCTTTTCCCCAAAGCCTAGTGCATGCGCGGGAAGGGGGCAGAACCTAGCATTCTCTCTCCTAAGCTTGTCTTCGGGCTTCCTTACTCCTGGACTGTGCTTCCTGATGCTGATAGGTAGGCAGGAATCGGACCTCTGCAGCATGGGACATTCAGCCCTCCACTTCTGTTTTCCTCAGTTTACTTTCTGCCTTTAGACTGGCAGGTACTCTGCAAGCTGAGTTCTGTCACCATGTGGCAGAGCTGAAGACAGCTGACTGTAAGTCGGTTAATTTCTTCTATTTTCAGATTCTGAGGAATATCAGCTGGTTTTTAGCGCTTATGTGAGGGCTCCAGCCTCAGCCTTGCATGCTGCACAGACTGACCCCACCTCTTCAATGCGGTGTGTGGTTTTCCCGCGATTTTGGGCAAATCTAGGTACAGTGTCTGCGCTCTACCCTTTGGCCATTTATCCGATTATGGATAGCACTGGAGTGCTTAGGGAGGATTTCTATCTCTCCGACCACAGCCCTGTATTTTTTCCGTCGACGGCCGGCATCCCGATGGCTTCAGCCGCTCATTGCGAGGGGTCTACTGCGCTTCTGTAGCAGCTCGTCGATGTCTGGGGTGTTCTCTCTGACGGCTGTTGCGGGGCACAAGGCGCACTAACGGCTAATCTTGAAAGGCCTCTAACAGTCAATAAGGAGCTGCTGCAGGGCCCAAAGAGCTATTACTAGGTCGACTACTAGAAAAAATGCACTGGGGGACTCCTGACTGTGGCATGAATTGGCGCGTCGCTCTCGCTACACAAGGGTGCTAATACAGGGTCTCTTCGACGACTGGCATTTTAACATCAGCCACTTGTCGACAGTGGGACTGCAGCGCTAGAATGGCGGCTCGTAGACGCTCAGGAGATTCTCGTCAACCAGCACCATGATGCATAGGGGGGACTCCAGGAGCGTCCACACAAAGCTTCTGCTCAGTGCTGTGCCCCAACCCCCCATCAAGAGATATTTCAAAACCTCAATAGTTTACAACTTGCCCTCATAGGGCCAGCTCTGCCTTAACAGCATTTGCCCTTAAAGGGCCAGCGCAATGAGTCCGATCATAGCTGTCTTACCAGCACAAAGCTCAGCATTTTGCCCTGAAAGGGTCAGCACATTAATTGCCCTCACAGGGCCAGCACTGCCTTAACAGCAAAAGTTCAGTATTTTGCCCTTAAAGGGCCAGCGCAATGAGTCAGTTCATAGCTGTTTTAACAGCACAAAGCTCAGCATTTTGCCCTGAAAGGGCCAGCACATTTCATTGCAGCTTCAGCAGCATGGAGCCAGGAAACCTTTATGGGGGGGCGTCAAAGAGGTGTAGGCCCCCCTTTTTTGTAACACTGGGGCTGCTTGCCCTCACTATTAATCACCTCGATGGTCCACTAACGTCTTGGCTCATTATCGTTATTATTTCATTGGTGCTAAGGTGCACAGGACTCCTGCAGATTTAGCTGGCTCATTGTTATTAAATTGCTACTAACGGACACAGGATGCCTTATGGACGCCTTATTGAGCTAGCGGTACCACTGCAGTCTGCCCAGAGGCACAGTTTGTTGACGAGCACCCAAAGTTGCAATGCTTGTAAACTATCCACTCAGCCTGAACCCAGACCCTTCCTTAGGGTGCCTTTTCTGTCGACCAGCGCCTCAGAGGGTCAGCGTGTCACCGAAGGACGAGTATGGCACAACTAGCCAGGTGGCAAGGTACTTAGGCTGTTGAGCATATTGGGTTGTTTAGCTCGTCGGAGGAAGCCTTACCCAGGTTCACAGTTAGTCGTCGAGCAACTTAAGGTGTCACAGTAGTTAGTCGCCGAGCAACTCAAGGTGTCACAGTGCTAGTGGTCGAGGGTCACTAATGCTCCTGGAAGTGACCGGCGGAGGCCCTGGAGGCGACTGGGAGAGGCTCCCTACAGACAGTTTAATGGAAGTCACTCCCTGCATTTCCTTCAGCAATTCTCTTCTCTCCCCCCCCGAAGGATCAACCCTTTCAGGCAGTGCTGCTTAGTCAAGCCAGGAACTGGGAGTCCTTGGACATGGAGGGCCTATTCTTTTTCCTAAAAGAGGCCATAGTCAAGATTCGCCTTGGATCTGCCTCAGAGGCTCTCGCCGAAACGATACAGGGTTTTCATCGGGCAGTTGCCACCAGACCAACCTCTCCCTTGCTTATTCCTCCAACTATAAGGAACTTGTAAAGGAGGAATGGCAAGGTCCAGGTTGCACCTATCCAGTGGCTCTCCAATTTGGCAAGAAACAATCGGAAATGTGGTCAGACCACCCTAGAATCGACCCTCCAATTTTTAAACCTAACCAAGCAGTCGATCACCCCGAGTGAAGGAGGGACTTCTCTCTGGGACCCAGGGCAGAGAAAAGCAGGTGCCTTGCACAGCATCAACAACGTCTGAAGGTTTTATTTATCAAGTCTAGGATTACAAATACCTTTGAGCCTTGGCTCTTTTACAAAGGTTCCACGTCAGAGAAATACAAATTATGGGGAACATTAAGACAGACATTACAACAATGTGGACATTGTAAACCGAGTACAGATTAATACAGTTCAAGGGTAGCATTGTAACAAGGCAGCCAGCGGCATTTGTCAGAGAAAATAGACAACAGATAAGAAGTGCCAGAGTCATTGGGGAGGAATGTAGGAAGGGTGGGGAGAGGTGCAAAGTGCAGCATTGGGTATACCAAGATGTGAGGGTAGAATCCAGTTTGGGGGGACACTAGAGCAGGAAGGAAGTGAAGAAGAAACAAGGTTAAGTTGGGCAGTCACAGGAGCTGTTGGTAGTGAGATAGTCCCGGAGCCTAGTTTTAAACATACCAATTGTTGGGGCAGAGGAGATAGTTGGGCTGAGGCCATTGAATCAGAGTGGTGCTCAATAAGCAAAAGAGCGTTGTCCCTGTGAAGTGTGACAGTGGGGGACTTTCAGTAGCTGTAGTGTGGATCTCCTAAGGTACCATTTGTTAATTCGGTGTTGTAACAGAGTTGAGACCCCAGAAGGTGCAAGGCCAAGGTAGATTTTTTTCGCCATGGAGCAGGTGAGAAACTTTATACGGTTTGATAGTTGGAGCCAGCCGGTCTGAGTGTACAGGTCACGTGTGGGTGAGACGGTGAGCACCAGTGATGAGCCGACATGCCTTATTTAAGGCAGCTGAGAGGCGTCTAAGGGTTGTGGTTGTGGCCGAGCCATAAATGATGAGACCGTAGTCTATTACAGAGATCACGACTGCAACCTTCAAAGCTTCTGGCATGAGGTGGTGTCTGTGTTTGTAGAGGAGACCAAGCCGTGTATTAGCAGCTCTAGCTACATTATCTACATGAAGTCCATAGGAGAGATTTGGGTCAAGCTGTATCCCTAAGTATTTGAAGGACCCCACCTGATCTAGAGTGTTCCCTTGGGTGGTGGAGATAGCCAAGTGGTGTAGCTTGTGTGGGTTATGACAACCAAATCTATGCTCTTCTGTAGCTTTCTTGTCATTGAGGACCAGTATATGATTAAGAAACCATGTCTCTACAGAACCGAAACCAAGTTGAAGGTTGTGTTGAAGAGTTGCAGGATCTTTGTGAGTGGAGAATACAACAGCATCATCGGCATATAGTATGATCTGCTCAGAGCAATGGTAAGGGAGGGAGTTTAAGAAAAGGCTAAAAAGGAGGGGGCCCAGTATGGATCCCTGTGTGACACCCGCGCGAACAGGCAGGGTGTCAGAAAGAGCGTCCGCAATTTTCACTCTCTGCGACTGGTTTTCTAAGTAGCTTTTAAACCAGAGAGGAGAGTCGGGTGATGGCCCGGCATTCAGTAGTTGGTGTATTAGTAGTCCATGGTGTACTGTGTCGAAGGCCTTGGAGAGGTCGACGAAAATGGCCCCTGTGAGAAGGCCGTTGTCAAGGAATTTGTCCAAAGCTCCAGTGAACTCAAGAAGGGCTGTGGTGGTGCTGTGACCTTTCCAGAAGCCGCGTTGTTGTGGACAAGGTATATTTTATTTATCCAAGTGGTCGGTAAGTTGATCAGCCACGATGCGCTCGACTGCCTTAGAGTGGGGGCAGTATGGAGATAGGGCAATAATTTGAGTGATTCGTCTTATCCCCACTTTTATGGACGGGTGTCACGGTGGCTGTTTTTCCAGAGGTCCGGGAATTTTCCGCAGCTGAGAGAGAGGTTTAGGATTTTTGTTAATGGATGAATTACCTCATCGAGAGTGAGCAACAGAAGCTTAAGGTCCAGGGTGTCGCTACTAGATCTAGATTTAGAGATAGCTGCAGTAATATAGCGGCGAACTTCATTCAGCCTTACCTCCCTGAAGTAGAAGAGGGGATGGTTAGACTGAGGGGCTGAGGTATTTGGGGAGTAGGCCCTGTTTTCGAAAAAGTCATGGGGTAGAACAGCACTAAGGTCTGAAAAAGCCGTGTTAAAGATGTTTGCGATCACCTTGGGGTCGAGGGTTGAGGATCCATCAACCATTAACATGGCGGAGGTTTTTGGCTGTTTCCCTGTGACATCCTTGATATTGTCCCAGAAGGCACAACCATTTCCCCATGTATTGGTGAGAGCGTCTTTGTAATAGGTGGATTTCATTAGCCGTATGGCTTTTGTGCAGGCATTTCGTGCTTGTTTGTAATTTTGGATGTTCAGTTGTTTGCCAGTGGCCCTGGCAACTGCCCAGAGGTGATCCCTTAGTTTCAGCTGTGAGAGAAGAGCAGCGGTGACTCATGGGTTAGAGAGAGATTTTGTTTTGTGCCTTTTAGCAGGGGCAAAGAGGTTGCAGGCTTTGTTGAAAATTGAGATGAAGTGATCAAGAGCCAAGTTAACATCTGTTGCTTCATAGATGGGTAGCCAGTCTTGTAGAAGCAGGTGGTGTTTGAGATGTGGAAGTGTTCCACGAGGAAGGACTCTGCTAGCGATAATTTTGGGAGGGGGCTTAAGGAATTTGTTAGACTATGCACACATGACTTGGGAGTGGTCACTGAAAGAGTCTGGGAGAATGGTCATACGAGAAATCCTTGTGGGGTGAGTGGTGAGGACCCAATCCAAGAGGGTACTGGTGCCAGTCTTGTAGTTAATCTTAGTAGGGGAGTTTACCATTTGCGTGAGGTTAGCAGCTGAGATGGAGTCTTTATAGGCACTGGCGCTCAATGCTAACCAGTTTATGTTGAAATCTCCTAGTAGAATAAGTTCAGCTTCGGGAGGGTGAGAGTTGATAAAGTTTAGGACGTCGTTGAATCCATGTTTAGGGTCCCTGGGTGGGATGTAAACGGAGACAAAAGTCAGGGCTTTATGATTGGGACCTAGGACGATTTTTATTGGCAGAATCTGGGCCGAGGCAGAAAGTGCTGGAGTTGCTACAGGGTGCCGAGACAGGGAGTCTTTGATGTAGATTGCGCAACCACTGCCTTTTTTGGATATCCGGTCCAGCCTGTGGACATTTTAGCCCTCTCTCCCTAAGCCTCTCTGTGAGGGGCCCCAGTTTGTGGTCTGACTTCGGCTTATGCAGTAGATGTATAAGAGAAGGCGGTCAGTAGATGTATAAGAGAAGGCGGTCAGATGCGCAGGTCGCACCATGTTTCTTCTCGCCTCGGCTTGCTGCAACCTCTGGACTCGGGTCTGGCAAGCAGTTGCCTCTGTAAGAGCCAGCTGGTTATTGTACCCAAAAGCTCAGTTGCCTCTGTAAGAGCCAGCTGGTTATTGTACCCAAGGAAGGTAATCTCCTTTTTGGCCCAGCCATAACGGAGGCAGTGAGGGATTCTGGGGAGATGACCAAAGTTACACATGCCGTACCAAGATTACCTTAAGGGTTAAAATACTAATGTCTTGGAGGGGAAATGAGAACATGCTATTCACACTTCCTCCAGTAGGGGGCAGGTTTTCAATAAACTCTCCATGAATGAGCCCAAACCGAGTTGGATAGAGGGTCCCAGACATTACCAGCATGGGTTACCTAATCCAGGCAGCGCCCCAGTTGTTGGCAACCCATCTGGAAGACAGACAGTCGTACAAGGTTTTTTTTTTTACAGTCTACTTCAGATTTTCAGCAGCTGGAGGTTTCTTTTCCTCTCCATGTGCCAAAATGCACGGGGTGGGAGACTCAGGCCAGTCCTGGATCTCATATTCGTGAACAGTTTGTTCACAACAGAACCTTCAAGGTGGAAGCCTTGTCATCAGTCATCAGGGAATCACAAAGGGAGATTTTTTCAGCTTCAGTAATTCTGCAAGCTTCTATTTGCATATTCCCACCCAGTAATAGCACCGTTCTATCCCAAGTGTAGAGTGGGAGAGCAGTACTTCGCTTCAATATCGTGGTCTTCCTTAGACTCACGAACAGTATTTAGGATGCTAGTAGCGGTCATAGCCCACATAAAGGCCCCCAGCTCAACCAAGCATTACAAGCAGAGGGAGTCGGTGCCTGCGTGCCTGGGGGCGGGGCACACATCAGACACAAAGTTTTCTCTCCTCTAAAATGAAATTTTTGGTTATCTGCCAAAACTCATCAAGGAGTTTTCACAGGTTGCTCAGCTAACGGCTTATTTTTTTCACACCGCTCATTGAGACAGAGTAAACCCTTTCTTCAGTGACAGTTTCAGTGCTCAGACATCATGACGGGAAGCAAGGTGGGCCATCCACACTAAATCTGGAACACGACCGATACGAGCCTCAGGAGCGGAGGAGGGCTCACCTGTGTCAGCTGTTGGCACTGGGCAGGGGATCGCTGTTAGACGCAAGACAGCATAAACTTCCCTGAGTGGTGAACAATAGGCCATGCCCAGAGGCACTCTGAACAGCAATTACTCAATTAGGATAGCTTTCTTCCAACTGACAATCTGTCAGTGCTGACATACACCAAACTTCAGGACACAAGAAGCCTAAAGATGCTAAAGGAATACCATCTTTCATGGCTTGAGCACCACTGAGCGATGGGCATATCAGGACAGGAAAATGCCACAGCAGAATGACTCAGTCACAAACTTGGCCGGACAAGGGAATAGCAGCTGAAGGGCAGTGCCTCCCACATCCAGTCAGAACAGTGGGGCAATGCTCAAACAGATTTTTCCCTAGTTTGCAGAACTCCAAGACAAAGCAATTCTGTTCCCTGGTCAAGGATGAACCAGAAGGGGCTTGGGGCACTTTTTTCCCCATAATCTGGGATATGTTCAGTCTCCTGCAAGCCTTTCTTCCAATACCGCCTCTGTCAAGAGTTCTACCCCGAACGGCTTTGGAAAGGACAGTCATGATTCTAGTCTGTCCCTTATGTCTTGCCCACACTTAATTGGTTATCATTCTGGACATTCTCCTTCAAAGTCCGGTTCTGCATCCCATGCCAACAACTTGTTTCTCTAGGCCTGGAGCTGGAGTGAAAAAACTTTCAAGGAGCTATGCTACAGAGCTTCTGTTATTAACATGATGGGGAAGTCTTGTATCTCTTCTTCCTCCAAAGTGCATTATAGAATCCAGGGAAGATTTGGGTTCTGGCTTCATTCCAGTCACCTGTAGAGTATCCTAATTAATTGGCCTTTACTCCTGCAGTTCGTTTACGATAGATGGACGAAGGACTGCAACCAGCCACTTTTCGAGGTTGGAGTTTTCTGCACGGGAGGCACTCTTCATGGACTCTGGGGAATGGTCGGGCTCATATCCCCATGCCTGCTGTTTCTAAAAGCAGCAACATTAAAATGTATTCCTTTACACCAAAGCTACCACCTTGGAGTTGTAATATGGTTCTCAAGGCCACGACCAGGGTCCCCTTTACAGCCTTTTAAGGCGTCTATCATGCATCTCACATAAAGGTTGCCGTCTTTCCCAAAACTATTTCTTCAGCCAGGAGGACCAGCAAACTAAGAGCATTGCTTATCCAAGAGCTGTACTCTTGTTCCTCAGGCTAGAACAGTTCCAACTTTTGTTTGCCAAAAGTTATGTCTCCTCTTCATTACAATCAAGGGTTCATTCTTTTCTTATGCTCACTGTCTAAAAGCAATAAGGAAAGAAAGTTTCATACACTAGACCTGGGAAGAGGAAGGAAAACATGCACTCAGAGAGAGGTAGCTATTCGCGAAACCTCAAGTTTATTCATGCTAGCTGCAGGCAAACATTTTGTGTAGCAAGGATTTGTAGGGCTTATAGCCAGTCGGATTCTATCCATCACCTCCCAGGCTTATGATCAGGCTGGAGTAACTTGCCTAGCCCAGTGAGAGCACTTGGCTCCTTCGTGGGTGTAATTTAGCGGCCATCTGATCACCCATTCACACATTTTATTTATAAAAAAAAAAAAAAAAAGTAAAAAAAAATGTCACTAGCGGTGATGTCATCGGTGGAGACATCCTTGGCATAAAGTGCTTCAGTGGTGGGGAACCCTTCTGGGTTTTGACATTCTTACCACCCGGGACATCTGGGGACGCACTGCTTTCGTATCTCCCAGGAGTAAGGAAGCCCGGAGACCAGCTTAGCAAAGAGAAATTGAAATTTAAATACCTGTAAATTTTATTTCTCAGACGGCTGGTCTCCGGGTTTCAGATTCCTTCCCAGAATGTATATAGTTGGCTGGCCTCAGGGCCATATATGCCTTAAAATTCTTGTTTTTTCTGTTTCCAAGTTCTTGTAGTATTGCCACATTGGCCTGCTTTAGGAAGAACTGAGGAAGACAGGAAGTGGAGAGCTGGATGTCCCCTGCTGCAGAGGTCTGATTCCTGCCTACCTATCAGCATCAGAAGGTACAGCCCAGAAGTAAGGAAGCCCGGAGACCAGCCATCTGAGGAAGAAAATTTACAGGTATTTAAATTTCGGTCTTTTCCTTGGCGAGCGCTGCTCATCGACGTGTCTTCAACCATTCAGTTTTCAGACAAGGGGCTAGAATAGTACACAAGGAGGTTGGCCTGGGTTCTCCGAAGTCTGGTTGAAGCAGTGGCAAAATATAAATTTAAATTTATTGACAGAGGAACAAATTATACAGAGACAACAATAAATATTCAGGGGCTAGATTAAGCTTGCAGCCCAAGCGTCTGATTTTTTTCCAGAGGCAAAACATATACTCAAGGACACATTAAGCCTACTTGGCTGTTGGTCGGGCACTCTAGGCATGTCCTTAGCCAAATCGGATGGGCCCTCCAGGGGCAGAAAGTGCTACAAATGTAGATCCCCCATGTTGGCAACTTTCTCAGGGTCCCTTTGCATCAAATGCGATGGTGCAATGGCCTCAAGCATTGAAGAGGTGGAAGAGGATTCTGTCTCTGAATCTCAAGTCCTACACAGCCAACCCACGGGTCAGGATCAGTCCTCTGCCTCAGAGGGACGCAGTCACTCGTCCAGAGATCTAGCCCCAGACCTCATAGAGAAACTCAACAGGGCCTTTGCCCTCAATCCATCCGCCTTTGACATCCTTCCACAGTCTCCAGAGCCCAGGGTACACAGGAAGGCCACCTGCAAGCTCACCTCCTTCCCATCCTGTGACAAGGAAGCTCCCCACTCTTCACACTGCATCAGGAGGAGGAAGAGGGCCAGATCCAGATCAAGGGATTCCACCCTCGAGAAGCACCGACAGGACCGTTCCCCCTTAGTGTCCAGCTATATGTCCCCAGAAGAGGGGGAAATCCTGGTCTCTGACTCTGGTTCAGACTCCTCACCAGCCAGAAACTTTGATTTGGATGACCTGGACTTTTTGATCAAACAGTTGTCTGAGATCTACCTGGATTCATCGTCCCTGGAACCCAAACATGCAAAGCCATCTTTCAGACTCTCTTCGACTTCAAAGCCAGCGACTTCATTTCCCATCCCTCCAACCATTGAGGACCTGTTGAAAGAAGAATGGCTGGGGCCAGAACGTTCATACCCCATCCCACGTCGCCTCACGAAGTTACAGAAATTCGACAAACTTTCGAAGACATGGCTCGACTGCCCCAGAATTGACCCGTTCATCTCTAACCTAACAAAAAAGACAGTCATCCCAGCAGAAGGTGGTGCATCCCTAAAGGACCCAGTGGATAGGAAAGTGGACACCTCTCTAAAGAAAGCCTTTCAATCCACCGCAGCCTCTCTCAAAGCAGCTACAGCTACCCTCTTCCCGGCTTGGGCTGTTCTCTCCTGGGCCACTGATTTGGCATTCCAACTAGCTGATGAGCCAAATAAGAATAAATCCATGATTCAGCACCTGCAACTAGTGCGGCTAGCCTCAGCCTACTCAGCTGACGTTTCGGAGGAGGCAATCAGGTGTGCAGTAAGGACTATGTTCTACCAGACCTCAGCTCGATGCAGCTTATGGCTAGGCATGGCAGGCAGACTCCTCCTCGAAGATGCATTTGGTGAACGCCCCGTAAGAAGGAGGCCTTCTGTTCGGAGCGTCTCTGAAAGAAGCGGTCAAGGAGTCTGGGGGGAACGGCAAAGATTCGAATGCCACAGTCCTGGGGCAGGAACAGGCCCTGGAATTCAGGGTCCAGGCAGAAGTTTTGTGCCCAAAATTATGCCAGGGGACAGAACAAGTCATTTGCAAGCAGAAGAACCTGGTTCACCTCTCGCAACCAATGTGGCTTCCGAGATGGAAGGGGAGGCTCCCGAGATGCTGGGGGCGACATCAGAAAATCACAGTAAGGAGTCGCGGGCCCATCCTCGTGTAGGGGGGCAGGCTTTCCAGCTTTTTCGAAGAATGGGTCCACACCACCACGGACAAGTGGGTGCTAGATGTTATTCGCGAGGGTTACTTCATAGAGTTCTAATCCAGGCCCCCGCTGCCCCACATAGTGCCCTACCCAGTCTCACACAACCCAGTCAAAAGACCGGTAACGCTGCAAGCGATTACAGATCTTATGCAGGTAGCAGTGATCGAACAAGTTCCCACTCAAGAAAGAAATAAAGGCGTGTACTCTAGATTCTTCATAGTGCCGAAACAATCCGGAGGTTTCCAGCCTGTGTTAGACCTCAAGTTTCTGAACAGGTTTGTTCGCCACAGGACATTCGAGATAGAGACTCTGTCCTCCTCCATCCGAGAAATCCAGCAGGGGGATTTTTTAGCCTCAATAGATTTGCAGGATGCTTATCTGCATATCCCCATCCGGAGGGCACACTGGCAATTCCTCAGGATCAAAGTGCAGGAATGCCACTTTCAATTCAAGATACTACCTTTCGGCCTGTCCACAGCCTGCAGGTTTTTTTTCAAAAGTCCTTGTCACAGTGATCGCTCAACTCAATGCAGGGGATCTAGCTGTTCCCGTACCTGGATGACATTCTCGTCAAAGCCGCGCAGTACAACCAAGCAGTCCAGGCAGTGACGATGGTCATCCAGTGCCTCTCTTCCCTAGGGTTCATAATCAATCAGAAGAAGAGCTCCCTGCGGCCATCACAGTCTCTGAATCATCTGGGGGTGAATATCAACACAATCCAGAACAAGGTTTTCCCTACGGAGTTGAAATTCAAGGAACTGAAGGTACTCCTTCAACAAATTCTGAGCAGCCCAAGCTCTGCCGGCTCGCTCCTTCATGCAACTCCTAGGGACGATGGTCTTTCTGGCAGACAATCCCCTGGGCTCTAGTCCACATGCTCCCTCTCCAGTCAAGCCTCCTCCATCAGTGGTTTCAATCAAAGGAAGCAATGGACTAGAGGATTCAGTTATCTCCCCAAGTGAAAGATTCTCTTTCATGGTGGACACATCCCAGCATCATGAGGGGTCTCAACTGGGATATCCTCACCAGTTGAGAGTCACCACGGATGCCAGCCTCGGGGCCGGGGGGGTGCACTCGGAACAGGTCTCAGCACAGGGCAAGTGGTCACTGGTGGAGACCCGATACAGCATCAGTGTTCTGGAGATGAGGGCAATCCGTCTGGCACTTTAGCAGTTCAAGTCACAGTTCGCTAACAGGGATATTGTCATCCTTGCAGACCGTCGAATAACAATGGCTTACACCAATCGCCAGGGAGGCACAAAGAGTTCTTGGATGTTGCAGGAGACTCTTGTACTCTTTCAGTAAGCGGAAAGCAACCTGGGGAGTCTTAAGGGCCGTATACATCCCAGGACTGGAAAATGTCACAGCAGATTGGCTAAGTCAGAAGGACATTCTGCCAGGCGAGTGGGAACTCAAGGACAGCGCTTTCCACCTAATCACTGCTCGGTGGGGCCGCCCGCAGGTAGATCTATTCACCTGCGGAAAAAATTGCAAAGTTCAGCAGTTCTACTCCAGTCAGGGATGAGAGGGCCACGGCACAGTATGCCTTCTCTCTCAACTGGGGGCAGTTTGATCTTCTGTACGCCTTTCCTCCAATTCCAATTTTGTCGAGGGTACTACACGAGCTTACCCAAGATCAAGCCGAGATGATCCTGGTTTGCCCACACTGTCCTCGCAGACTGTGGTTTCCTCGATTTGGTCCAGATGTCCCTACATCCTCCTTTGGTGTTTAAAGAAAGCCCAGACCTGCTTCATCAGGGACTGGTAATGCACCCCAGTCCTCTCAATCCATCCCTTTCGGCATGGAGATTGAGCAGGAAGCTCTCAAGGAGTTAGGTATTTCTGCACCTGTCATTGAAATGCTGATTCAGAGCCGGCCAGCCGGCGCAGTGGTTTGATTTCCACTTGCGACGCCAGTGACCCGGGTTTGGGAACGAGCCCGGGTCGCTGAAGGGCCGGGGGGAGAAGGATTGAGCGTCCCATGGACAGCTCTCCGGGGGGAGGGTAGGGGACTGGTCCAGTGCCTGCTGGCTCGTAGTGGAGGCTGGGAGTAGCGCAGGGTGCATGGATCGAGTGGGAACAGGGAGGAGTGGACGTTGGTGTATGCCATGACGTCACTACGCTGCCCCCAACAGAAAAAGGGAAAAATGGCTGGGTGCTCGCCGGATGATGGCCTCCAGATCCTCTGCACCTCGGCATCCCTCAGGGAACCATTCCTCGCAGGCCCCAGCTGCATTCTGCGGCCTAGACTGAAGTAAGCGCTGGTGCTGCCCTTCCACTGGTGCATTCCCCCTCAGAGGAGGTGACCCGCCTGGCGAAGGAAATGTCAGGATACCGTGGGAGGGCTGCTGTGTGGGATCTGCTGGGGAGCCAGGACTCGAGGGGGGGGATAGCAGAAGCAGAAAGGACCCTAGGAGAGCCTGAAGGAGTGGCGGGCATCTGAGCAGGAGTGAGGGGGTAAAACAGATAATACAAAAAAAAAATGCTGATTCAGTCCAGACTTGCCTCATTCTCCAAGGTTTATTACAGAGTCCGAAGAAAATTCCTGTTCTTGTTGCGAGCTTCCTATCAACCAGATGACTTGGTGTCTCTGCCTACTATCCTTCAGTTTCTTCAGGAGGGGTTTGACAAGAGTCTTCAACCAGCTACCTTAAGAGTCCAGGTTTCAGCCTTCAGGGCGATCCTGCTGGCGGACTGGGGGGAATCCTTAGGAGCTCTCCCTCATGTTCGTCTATTCCTAAGGGCGGTGTCCTGGAAATGCCCTCCAATAAAGCCTGTAGTTCCACGTTGGAGGCTCAACCTGGTTCTTGAAGCCCTCACCAAAGCTCCCTTTGAGCCCTTGAAGGAGGCATCCCTACTGCATCTCACTACGAAGGTAATATTTCTTACTGCAATTACCTCAGCTCACCGCATCGGTGAGATAGGCGCCCTGTCATCTAAAGAACCATACATGATTTTTTCATCAGGACTCGGTAGTCATGTGGACAGATCCTGCTTTTCTCCCAAAGGTTATGTCTCCTTTTCACTATAACCAAGTCTTGACCCTTCCCTCCATCTGTCCTCATCCCAAGAATGAGAAGAAAAGAGAATTTCACATGCTGGATCCAAGTAGGGCTCTCAAGATTTGCATCAAGAGATCCAAGTCAGTCCGTAAGACTTAAAATCTATTCATCCTTACTTCAGGCCCGAGTATGGATAAGAAAGCAGCAAAGGACTCTATTGCTAGTTGGATCTGTTCCACCATCACCATGGCTTATCAGAAGGCCAGGATCACCTTCCTGGGTCCAGTAAGGGTTCATCCAACTCGAGCAATGGTTACGTCATGGGCGGACGTTAGAGAAGCCTCTCCGGCAGACTTGTGTAGAGTGGCCACTTGGTAATCCATCCATACCTTCGCAAAGTTCTAAAAGTTGGACGTTGCAGCCTCTGCTGAGGCATCTTTTGGCTGCAGGATCCTCCAGGCTGTGGTGGACTCATAAATGACTATAAACATTCTTCTCACCCAGGAAGCAAGGGGATGTACTGCTTTAATATATCCCAGAAGTGATGAGTCTGAAGACCAGCTTTAGGAGAGGGAGAAATGGAAATTTAAATATGTGTAAATTTTCTTTCTCGGATTGCTGGTCTCCGGGCTCCGTCCCTCCTGGAATGTTGGAAGACGGCTGTGAGGCCTCAACTTGAACTAACTTTTCTTTTTTTGTTTTCCAAGTTATGTGTTTCCTCAGGTGACAAATGCTCTGGAAGTCCTGGCATCTGGAAGAAGCAACCAGGAGGGTATAGCTGTCCTGCAGAGTTTTGTCTACATCCTGCCTGTCACTTGATATCGGGAAGGACCTCCCAGAAGTGATGAGCCCAGAGACCAACAGTTGGAGAAAGAAAATTTACAGGTATTTAAATTTCTATTTGGACCACGGGGGTGGGGGGTTACTTTGAGAAAAAGCTGGCCAACACCATTTGTTGCACTGAATAAATTCTGCTTTCATACTCTGATGAAGCAAGGGACAGCCTTGTGAAATGTTAGTGTTTGTACTCCTTATATTTGATTTTAGCGGTTGCACCATGTCTGAAATTTTTTTTGTTTGTTTCTTAGAGACATGCTGCATGTGCTATACAATAACATGGTTTTGATATTTTGGTAACCATTCAGTGAATTTTTTTTGCCTTGTGGTGGGTGCTATATAATTATTTTTGGCTTGCTACTTTGTTTTAGGACCACCACTCTCTATCCTGGTGCTGATCTGCTTTTTCTCTGTTGCGTGCAATTTAGATACTTGAATACTGTAATTATGTCTCTTCTGAGTCATCTTCTCTGTGGAAAAATGGTCCCAGTTGCGTCAGTTGGTCCTCAGCCCATGTTATCCAAACTGTTCAACTTCTTGGTCACTTTTTACTTTCTCTATTGTGTCTGTATTTTCCTCTTAATATGTGCCAAGTAAGTAAAATCTAATTTTATTGTGGCGCTGAATCCCGGAGGCAATGGGCACCATTACAGTTCAAGCAAGGCATAACATTATACATCACACATTATAAATACTAACATATGGATTCTCTATGAAATCAAAATTAAAAACAATCTTGGAATACTTGCATGAAAAATTGGTCTTCAAGCCCCCCTTAAAAGCCTTAGCCGTTTTTGCTATCGCAGTGCTTTTGATCTCATGTGTTTTTTTCCATTGATTGTGGTGTTTTATTTTGGAAGTCATATCTTTTAGTAGGGAAAAGCAAACTGAGCTGAAGCTTTTTACAAGTGTGTCCCAGAAGCACATAAAGGTTAAGTGACTTGCTCAGGGGCCACACAGTATGCAAGTAGCAGCTGTGTGTTTCAAACCCAGGTCTGCTGGATCTCCAGGTTCACAGCTTGGTGCTCTAAGCTTTAGGCCATACTGTCTCCCATGAAAGCATAGCATTTATCCCCAGTGCAGTTACATTAGTAACACTGGAGCAAGAAAAACACACACACATTGGCAAAGCCAGCAGTACTTGTTTTTGCATTTGCATGTTACACAGGAGGTTAATTCACTAGCTGGGGATGGGGGTGGGATTCCACCTGGTCTCCTGGTTTACATGCTGACACTGCACCTCTGTCACAGACTGGTTCTCTACCAAAACTTAGTCTGCACTGCTACGAATGTTCACAGTCCTTCAGATGCCTGAATGGTTTCCTTGGTGTGCTGCCACCACCCAGCTGCAATCTCACCGGGGTTATCTCTAGGTCCGAATCCCACTAGAGCCACTGTACACACAGAAAAGTGCTCTTTCCCAAAGGGCAAACAACCAACACCTTTTATCACTGTTGAGAAGAAACCGTTCTCTCTCCTAAGCTGGTCTCTGGGCTTCAAGAAACATGTGGGCTGTACCTCCTGATGCACACGCAGGCAGGAGATCAAACTCTGAAACATAGATGTTGATGGCAGATAAGGACTGCAAGACCCATCCAGTCTGCCCATTTCTTTTTGTACCTTATGAATGTGTCATAGGCCATTGACAGAAAAAAAGGCTGATCTATTCATACTCATCTGTATTGCTCCCTTATGCCTATCCCAGTGTTCCCCATTCATTGTTTTAGGGCGGTGGGCCACCACCCTATATTTTTTTTACCACCGCTCTATATTTTTTACCACCACCCTATATGTTTCTCCATTTTTTTATAAAATCCTCCAAAATTGTTTTTTATTGACATTCTTCATTGCAATACTACCCATTTAATACCAGCACACTATATGTTACTTAAAAGCTACTTATGCACATGTACAGTGCATATAGGAGGTCTGGAAAAATAACGCACCATTTGACCCGATCACCATTGCCACCACACTATATTTTCAGAGAGTGGGGAACACTGTATCCCATGTCTGTTTGAAGCCCTGCACTGTATTCATATCCACCACTTCCTGAAGTATGCCGTTCCATGCATCCATCACCCTTTCTGTGAAAAAAACGCCCTCACAGTACCCCTTAATCGGCCTCCTTTAACCTCATGCTGTGTCCTCTAGTACT
Organism: Neoceratodus forsteri; assembly: GCA_016271365.2. Taxonomy (NCBI): domain Eukaryota; kingdom Metazoa; phylum Chordata; order Ceratodontiformes; family Ceratodontidae; genus Neoceratodus; species Neoceratodus forsteri. The sequence continues at coordinate 431,842,757 of CM028138.1, forward strand.
GCTATTTTTTATATTGAAACATGTTGGACTCTCTCACCTTGTTAATGCCTTAAGGGGTTTGAATGTTTTGATCATATCACTTCTCTCCTCCTTTGCTCTAGGGTATACATATTGAGCTCCGTTAATCTGTCCTGTCCTCATATGTTTTCTGATGCAGTCCCTGTACCATTTTAGTTGCCCTTCTCTGGACTGCCTCAATGTGGTTAATGTCCTTGTGAAGTGTGTCCTCCAGTACAACCACGCAGTACTCCAGATGGGACCTAACCAGTGTATTGTAAGCGGGATTATTACCTCCCTCTTCCAACTTGTGATACCCCTACTAATACACCCCAACATCCCCTAGCCTTACCTACTGCTTTAGTGGTCTACTTGGATGATTTCGGGTCATCGGTGATGATGATGCCCACGTCTCTTTCTCTTTTTCTTCCATTGTGACTGCCGTGCAACTCCTCTCCCAGCCTATAGGTGGCTCCGGGGTTTCTCTTCCCTATGTGCATGATCTTGCACTTCTTTGCGTTAAACCCCAGATCTTACGCCGAGGCGCTTGCAGTAGGTAGTTACATATGGGACTGACGTCGGCGGCAGGACCCCACGGAAAATTTTTTTCTAGCTAGCAGTCCCTGGCAAGGGACTGCCCCCACGTCAGGTGACCGACGTCGGTATAAAGGGGCGGTCCCGGATGCCCGCCTTCCAGTTTTTTCCCACCATCAGCTCGTGCAGCGCCTCGCAGTGAAGTTCAGTGCTCAGCCCTGTTATTTCATCGGTTTCTACCGAAAAGTTATCAGTATTTTAGTACGATTTCGTCAGGTGAACGTCGGTTTATGTCGTCCCCTTCAAAAAATAAGTGCGACTCGTGCGGTGCCCAACTGCCTCACAAGGACGGTCACTCTCTTTGCCTTTTTTGCTTAGGCCCCGACCACGCGGTCGAAAAGTGCCTGCACTGCCTGCATTTCAACGCGGCCACCTGCAGACAACGCCAGCAGTCTTTGGAAGCCCATCTCCTCAAAAGATGATGTCTGCAATGGTGAAGGAGTTGAAGAAAGCTTAGGCAAGTCGACCTCCCAGAAGGACACAAAGCGGGATAAAGAAAGGCACAGAGAAGGCCTCCTCATCCACGACTCCGGTTGGAGCCGTGGTTCAAATACGTCCCTCCGGGGATCGCCCGGCGGCCCCCTCCAAGGCTTTGGAGGCGTCGACCCGCCCGTCGGGCTGGCGTTGAGTCTGGGCGCTTCCGGGCAAGGCCTCACCCCGGTACCGCCCGCAAACTGCGCGGCCTACTGGTCGCGGGCACCTCCCATAAGCCAGGCGTCGGCTCCTCCGCCCGCTGGGAGAAGGCCGCTAAGGCGCCCGACCCTTTGGGGCGGCGCGCGACGGTATCCCCCTCAGTCCGGGCCACCTCCCACCCTCGGCCCGCCTCCGGCGTGGGACCCCTTAAGTCGGGACGCGGCTCCTCTGGCATCTGTCAGGATTCAGTCCCTCGTCACATGTCTGCTCCTCCGACATGCGCCGGGCGTTGGAGCCTACGGCAAACCCCCCATCGTCTGTCATCCCAGGTTCCCCGCAGCCTTTGCTGCCGTCCGGGGAGCCCGAGTCGCCCCTGCCTGACCCTGGGGACTTTTCATCTCCGTCCCCGGATGATGCACGGGATTTTGCTCCGCCGTCAGACCCCACTGAACGGATCTGGCGCCGGCCCCTAACGCTGGTTCCGCGCCAGCTCCTCAGGCCTGTGGGGATATTCCTCCTCCATGGGCCCACCCCCGCAGGCCTATCACTGTGGATCGCCCATGGGGCTCCCTACTGGGCCGTCTGCCCGGCAGCTCCTCCGGTACCCGGGTATCTGCCGTCGTATCCGATGCCAGCTTACCCAGGTCCGCAGTATCCAGTGCCGCAGTACCTGACGCCGGCTCCACAGATGCCGCAATACCCGGCATCGGTATTCCCGCAGCCGGGTTATGGATACTCGCCTTACGGATATAATCTGTATAACTATCCCCCTCCTTCTCCACTGCCCCCCAGGCTGCCGGTGGATGTTCGGGAGACTCTGGCCTCCTGGTGGGCTGAGGCCAAGGCTCAGCTCACCAAGGAAGTCGAGAGCCGCCTCACGGCGACGGTGCCACCTCCGGCTCCCATACGCTGAGACGGCACACTCCCTCTCCACCTCCGGATTCCCAAGCTCTCCCCTCGGGATCCAGAGAGGGGCAGGACACGCGTCCAGGGATTCCCCCTAAGGAACCCATTCCTCCCCCTAGACAAGTCATGGAGTCTTACTCTGCTTCTAATTCTTCTTAGTCTTCTCTCTCGGACTCCTCGGATTCCTCCGATGGATGCTCCGAGAAAGACGACAAGCCTCGCTCTCCGTCCAAGCCCCGGCCGAGGACTCCTCCAAAGGATCCTTCTTTCACAGAGTTGCTCAGGAAGATCCAGGAAGTACATCAGTGGCGTTCTTTGGATCCAGATCCTCAGCGGGTTAAACTCGACGAACATCTGGACCTGCCCCTTACGGCCCCTACTCTAGTGCCACCCTGGATCGAGCCTCATGCCCACCTTGTTTCCACTATTTGGAAACAACTGTCAGCTCTGGCTCCACTTCCTCGGAAGTCCAACAGGCTATACCAGGCTCCGGAGGGTGTAGATTTTTTGGATTCTCACCCCCGTGCAGATTCGTTTGTGATTAGCGCCGCTTCGCCGATCAGCACACCCTAAACATTTGAGCTCATCTCCCCCGGATAAGGAATCTCGCCTTCTGGATCAGTATGGAAGGAAGATATACGCTTCTTCCACACTGGGAATCAGGGCCCTGAATTATGTAGCACATATGGGGGATAACCAGAAGGCTATCCTTACCCAGGCGGAATCTAAGATTGACTCCTTGCCTGACTCCCAAGTCAAGCAGGGTTAGCTGAGCCTAGTCCGTTCTGCTCGTTTGGCCAGTCGTCACATTCTGAGGGCGACCTCGATGCAATGAACACTGCAGGCGGAGCTCGATCGCGTAAGTCTTCGGCGTTACGCCTGGCTCCGCATGTCAGGTTTGGTCCCGGAGGTGCAATCAGCAATCCAAGAAGCACCTTTCAGGGGTTCAGTGCTTTTTGGCGGTGATGTCAAGGACATCATCACCGATTTGCAGGAGAAGGGGACGGCTCTGAAATCTGTGAATTTCATGTACTGTCCCCATCTCCCACAGCACCGTCCTTTTCACAGATGCAGCCGGCCTCAAGTGAAACCCCAAGGAAGGTGGGCCACCAAACGACCAAACGCGGGGCCCCACAGCTGCTAGGCCCCCGTTGCCCAAAAAAGCAGCGGGCGCCCCAGCTGCGGTGCTGCCTCACACCACCTGACTCCTTCCTTCTCCCACCCCCTCCGGACTCCCCGGAGTAACTGGTAGGAGGGAGATTCTCCCTCCACCTTCCGGGTTGGGAGAGGATAACGTCGGACTCATGGGTGCTTCAGATTATCGTGGAGGGGCACTCCATAGAGTTTCTGCAAAAACCTCCATGTCACCCCTCTCCGAAGTCCTCTTACTCAAGGGACCATCTTCCTTTGGTCAGGGAAGAAATATCCGCCCTTCTTGCGAAGCAGGCCATAGAACCCGTTCCTCCTCACCTTCACGGGACGGGTTATTATTCCCATTTCTTCCTTGTTCCAAAGAAGACAGGAGATCTCAGACCCATTCTCTATCTCAGCTTCCTGAACTTTTATGTGGAATACAAAAGGTTTAGGATGCTCTCCCTCCAAACCCTCCTGCCCCTCCTTCGGCCGGGTCAATGGCTTTGTGCGCTGGATATGCAGGATGCAACCTGCACATCCATATCCCTCCACACCGCAAGTACCTCCGGTTTGCTTTCAGGGGACCATTACCAATTCGGCACTCCCATTTAGTCTTTCCTCGGCTCCCCAAGTTTTTACCAAATGCCTGGCGGTGGTAGTGGCCCACCTGCATACTTTGGGAGTTCAGGTTTTTCCCTACCTGGACGACTGGCTCCAGGCGGCCTCGTCCAGGGAGGAACTCCTGCATTTTCTCTCCCTCACCCAGCAGATTTTCACTTGTCTGGGTATCACCATCAACCATTCCAAGTCTCATCTGGACCCCTCCCAGAGACTTCAGTTCATCGGGGCAATCCTCGATCGACAGTGTGCAGGGCCTTCCTCCCTTCAGACAGGTGGCCTCCCTCCAGTCCAGATTCCCGGCTTTCAGAGCATGGAAGGTTCCAGCGAGGTTGGTGCTTCGTCTTTTTGGGGCTTATGGCGGCGCCATCCCGGTTCATATGCGCGTGGCTCCACATGAGGATCTCTCAGTGGACTCTCCGCTCTCAGTGGGATCAACTCGTAGATGACCTAGATCATCTGGTGCTGATCTCCTCGCCGATGACAAGAGACTTGCAATGGTGGATGGTTCGAGAGAACCTGTTTCGGGGGTCCCCTTCTGTCATCCTCCCCCCTCCCAGACTCTGACCACGGACGCATCAGGAGAAGGTTGGGGAGCCCATCTGGGTCCTGACCGAACCCAGGGTTTATGGTCCAGATTGGAGTTAGCTCTCCACATCAACATGCTCGAGCTTCGAGCAGTTCTGTATGCCCTTCACCAATACATCCTTCCCGGTCACCTAGCTGTCCAAATGGACAACATGTGTGTGGTGTGGTACATCAACAAGCAGGGAGGAACTCGATCCTACCCGCTGTGCAGGGAAGTAATGAGGGTTTGGGACTGGGCAACGCTTCACAACCTTCACCTCATGGTGATCCATGTTTCAGGAGTCGACAGTACCCTGGCAGACAAGCTAAGTCGCTCCTTGGCTCTGCCACACGAGTGGGAACTGGACCAAAAGGTTCTAGACGGCATCTTCCAGCTCTGGGGGACTCCACAGGTAGACCTGCTCGCCTCTTCCCTAAACGCAAAACTTCCCGCCTTTTGCTCGCTTGCTCCAGAGCCATGCACCTTCTGGAACGACGCTCTGTCTCTAAGCTGGAAGGGCAGATTCGTCTATGCTTTTCCCCCCAATTCCTTTGGTCCCTCGTGTACTGCAGAAGCTTGCAATGGAAGGAGCGAGAATGATTCTGATCGCTCCTTTGTGGCCCAGGCAAATCTGGTTCTCTCTTCTACAACAATACTCAGAGGTTCCTCCTCTTCCTCTTCCTTTATCTCGAGGATTGCTGACCCAGGATCAGGGGACCTTGATCCATCCGGGACTCAAGTCCCTTCAACTTCATGCATGGCTTCTGCAGACCTAGCCCAATCTCGATTTGGTGTCTCTTCTAAGGTGGCTGAGATTCTGGTGGAGGCTAGAAAACCCTCCACTAGATCCACCTACGCCATGAAATGGAAGAGATTTTCCATTTGGGCTGCCTCCAGGAACGTGGAGCCTTTCTCCTGTCCTGTGGCCGTTCTGCTCGTTATTTACGTCATCTCTTGACCTGGGTCTCAGTCATTCCTCTTTGAAAGTTCACATGGCTGCTATTTCAGCCTACCATGTCCCTTTGCTGATAAAGCCTTTGCCCAATTAAGTATCCAAGACTTTTCTTAGAGGGTCCTTCATCTAAGGCCTCCTGTCCGGACTCCTGCTCCCCTTGGGATTTGAACTTTGTTCTCGAGAAACTTACCCTTCCTCGTTCGAGCCTGTGGCTTCTGCAGACTTGAAGTTTCTATCGTGGAAGACGCCTCTTCTTGGTGGCCATTACTTCTGCTCGAAGAATTTCCGAGCTCCAGGCCCTTATGTGTAAGGTCGCTTGTCTGATTTTTCACAAAGAACAAGTAGCTCTTCGCACGAACCCTAAGTTTCTTCCGAAAGTGGTAGTGGAGTCTACTTTAAATCAGTCTATTGAGTTACCTGCCTTTTTCACGCAGTACTCCAATCAGGGAGAATATTTGCTCCATACCATGGATGTTCACAGGATTTTGAGATACTACACCGATAGGACAAAAGATTTCAGAAAGACTGACCAGTTGTTTGCCTCTTTGCTCACAAAAGGGAAGGCAATGCTGTTTCCAAGCAACGCCTATCAAAGTGGTTGGCTAATTGCATCACTTTCTGTTATAACAAGTACAACAAGACCCTCCCGGGTCAAGTCAGAGGTCACTCCTCTCGTGGAGTAGCTGCCTCTGCGGCTTGTTTTAAGAATGTGTCTGCGGCGGACATCTGTGCTGCCGCCACTTGGACTTCCGTCCATACCTTCACGAAACATTACGGTTTGGACATTGCCTCTCGCCATACAGCAGGCTTCGGCTTAGCGGTTTTGCAAGGCCTTCTCTCTTGAGGTTTGCAAGTCTTTTACTACTTCTAGGAGTAGTTCCTCCTCCTGGTGCCTTTCATTGTTCCAGACTGCTTGGGATTCTGTCCTGTATGTAATTACCTACTGCAAGAGCCCTCTCGAAGTAAGATAGTAATGACGTAAGAACTAACCATAACAGTAGATCTTGAGAGAGCTCTTGCAGTAGGTAATACCTTCCACCCTCCATTCCCCTAGGCTTTTTTCAGCTCCTTTTCCATTTGAGAAACATCTTCTTCTCTCTCGTCCGGGCCTTCGGGCCTGTGGCGAGAAAGAACTGAGGCGGCGTCCGAGGACCGCTCTATCATCGATGTCGTCCGGACGCCGGGTCACCTGATCGGGGCGGTCCTGCCAGGACCGTTAGCTAGAAAAAAATTTCCATGGGGTCCTGCCGCCTGCCGACGTCAGTCCTATATGTAATTACCTACTGCAAGAGCCTCTCTCGAAGATCTACTGTTATGGTAAGTTCTTACGTAACTGTACTTTTCCACTCTTCCGACCATTTTACTAGTTTATCCAGATCACTTCTCATTCTGCCCACCCCATCTGGATCATCTACTCCGTTGCAGATCTTGGTGTCATCTGCAAACAGACAAATCTTATTCTCCAGTTCATCTGCTATGTCACTGATGAAGACTGACAGCTTGTATAACCATTCCTCCACTTCTTGTCATCTTCAGTTTATTTCTTCCCTTCTTAGTGGCAGGTACTCTGCAGCTTGGCTCTGTCACTGCCGTGACAGAGCAGAAGACTTCATACTGTAAGTCAACCTTTATTTTTGATTGCGGGGATATCCTAAGAGCAGAACAGCTCTCTTTTATGGCCAGTCTCAGCCTTGCATGCTGGACAGACTGGCTCTGTGGCTCTGCTCCCTTTTTCCCTGCACTTTTGGGGGTTTTGGACGATGAGATACTTAGATGAGCAGGGTTACCTTTGGCACCCCTTCATCGGAGAGCACTATAGACTTTCACAAAATCGACAAGCACTCTTCTCTGGAGCTCATCGACTGATTTGTTGTGTAATTAAAATTGGACCGTCGGCTGTAATCTCAGTTCTCCAGCTAGGGCTCTGCCGATGGAGGAACAGTGAGCACTTCAGCTAGTACAGTCGTCCAATGGCCCCTCGAATAGGACCAGTTTGTTGACTGATAACCTCCGGGAACATAGCGCATCGAAGGAGGGCCTGGTGTTAGCCACCGTTGATGGGGGCATGTAAGGGAGTCTGAAGCAACTCCATCCTCTTAAAGGGACAGTAGCAGCATCAAAGCAGCTACCTTTCTTTCATCAGTGCTCTTAAAGGGACAGCAGTATTTTCCAGCATAGCCTCAGACAAGTCCTCCAGGTTCAGAAAAGGCCAGCAATGCAAATCCCCCATGCTGGTTACCTTTGCTGGCTTGCTTTGCTTGAAATGTGAAAAAGCAGTTGCTGTGAATGAGGAGGACCTGAGGGAGGCCTGTAATTCCCCGGCTTAGTCAGATAGCCAACAAACAGCCACCAGTGAGTCCAAGCAGTCCGCGACCCCCTCACTGGCTCCAGACCTCGTCGACCAAATTAAATAGGGCCTTTGCCCTGGATCCCTCAGGCTTCGACTGGCAACCCTCAGGATCCCCAGACGCGAGACCACATAAAAAGGCAAATCGAAGGTGAACCCTGTCCTTGTCTTTATGCGAAGAGGGTCAGTTATTCTCTCATCACTACGGCAAAAAGAAAAGGTACAGGGAAAGATCCTCTAATGAGGAGGATCAGCATTCCTCGAGACACAAGTCCAAAAGAAGATCTTGCTCTCGAAGTAGATCCTGGGGCATTCACAAGAAGTATCGCAGACCACGCTCACCGGTTCCATCAGACTCCTGTTATTCTTCTCCTGAAGTGGGCCAAGCAGTCCTTATCTGCCGTCAAATTCTATGTTTCTGTCAGCCTCTCTGAGGAGGTCGTGGAGTCAAGAACAGTGGGGGAATTCAAGAATGCATGGGACAGACATAAGGCAGTCCTAGTGGGGGGTAGGAGGAAGTAAGCTGTTTGTTAATTAGGATCTGCAGCTTATCTGTTAGGTAGGAAAATGGGCAGACTGGTGGGCAAGCGGTCCTCATCTGCCATCAAATTCTATATTTCTAGAAGGGCTTGTGGACAACTCCTCGGATTTGGATACTCACCTTCCAGGAATTTTGATCTGGAGGACCTGGACTTTTTGTTTGTAATCAAAAGGTTATTGCCAAATTCACCTTGGTTCTTCCCTATTGGCCCTAACACAACCGAAGCAAGCTTTTTGCCTGGCTTCTACCGCCAAACTGGCAACAGCTTTCCCTATTCATCCGGCCATCGAGGATTTGCTAAGAGAAGAGTGGCAAGGTTCCTGTCTTCATGAGAGAAATGCCAATCTACCCAGATACCTGGAGAATGCCTGACTTTTACTCCGTATCTGAGAACACTCTGGAAAAGTCTAAATAGCATGGAAGAAAACTGGTAGCCACCTGACCCGGGCTAAGGAACTGAGAACATAGAATGTATCGAAGGAGACACCCTGCATTTGCAAAAGAAATCCCCGAGGCAAGGAAGCATCCTGACCCCAGGTTGCAAAAGTTGGTAGTGATTTGCTGTTCCCTGTTTTCCTTTAAAATTCGGGTAATAGCACGAAAAAGGTCCAGCTCCTAAGGAGAAGGGAACCTTCTACGACTTTTGTCCTTTTAGTGCTCTAGATCCCGCTGCTGACATGCTACTGAAAAAAACAGAGAATGCAGCACATGGAGGTAAATCTTAGTTGTTTATTTATCACGTGCATATGTGTGTGTGTGTGTGTGTGTGTGTATATATATCTATATCTAGATATATACAGATGTAGATTTAGCTATAGATATACACACACACACGATGTATATGTGTGTGTGTGTGTGTGTGTGTATATATATATATATATGTGTGTGTGTATGTGTGTATGTATGTATGTGTATGTATATATATATATATGTGTGTATATATATATATATATATATATATATATATATATATATATATATATATATATATATATATATATATATTATATATGTGTGTATATATATTATTATTTTTTTTTTACCAACCAAAGAAGGTAAAAACTTGAAGGAAGAAGAAAAGTAACTGAAGAAAAAAGGGATTACCAGGAATGAAAAGAGCAATACTAAGTAAACCCCTGTAAAACTTTACATTTGGAAAATTCCTAATTTGTTGACGTAGGGAGAAAAGGGTTAAAGGGAGAATAATTCCTACGAAGCCCCCATATCCTCAGACTTCTGGGGAAGGAGCTTATGTTTAATTGAGTACTAGGAGAGTTACTCTTGTCCATATGTGCCTGTCAGCTTCAGTTTGCTATAAAGACAAACCAAAATTTGCACCAAAGCATAACCCTAAAAGCTGAACTTTTCAGACAGGCAAGCCTGAAGGAAATGACCTACGCCAAGACTCCAGAAGCTGTAACATTATGACTTAGGCTATGAGAGCATAGTCCTACTATATGCCACTTGGGTATTTCGCAAACCTCCTAGTGAATAAGTGCTCCAGAGCTGTCACACTATGGCAAGGATAGGATACATCAAAACTCTTAATATGTGATAGCGTATGCTACAAAGGTAGGAGGCATTATGTAAAATTTCTTACACATGGTATATGATCATCTAGAGTCTATCTCTGGAGGGAAAGCAGACAGTGGCCCAAGGGTGAGAAGCAGGCCGCTGTTTGCAGTAACTCTCTCATCTGAAATTGTACAGATAAAAACAGCACAACACTTACCGAGCTGGTATTTCCTCTGAATGCATCTGTCAACCCCCAAAGAGAAGGAGGGGTTTCCAGAACCTACCTGTTGGTGTCTTCAGAGAGTTGTCATCTTCTTTGGAGGAGAGCAACCACCTGATCTACGAAATCGTCATCCTCCACCTCTTTATCGGTGTCGTCCTGGAGGGAAAAGTCCAGGGAGTCCACCGGTTGAATATAAATGCCTCATTATACCAAAACATGAATCAACCTCAGGGTGACCAACTGGAATTAGTGGGCCCCGAGAGGAGTTCATGAAGGAAAATCCTCTCCCAAGTTACTAATAATAATATCCTTGGGCGTAAGGATTAACATGGAGAGGACTACTCTGAGCCAAGAACACACCCAGAAATATAAAGTCTGAAATAATTGCCAAGCTCTCAGAAATTCAGTTGCAGAGGGCATAATTTTATCCACCCCTGATGACTTCCTAAGTCCTTCTGGAGGGTGGGAGGGTCAGAGGAGATTAATCTCTGCATTTGTGCAGGGAAGAGGGCACCCTGCCTATTTTCAAATTAAAGGCTTGGACAGAGAAACTACTACTACAAAATCAGACTTGCTGGGACTTGTCATTTCTCATGTGTTAACTTGAGGTACCCTCCTCAGCTCTTTTAGAGGAGGGGGAGGTAGACTGAAAGACCAGATAGTAATAGTTAGGCCAAAGCTTAAACAAATCAAAATCAACTTTGAGATTTTTTTTTTCCACAAAGAGGAAAAAAACAGAACCTCCTTCACACCCCTTGTCAACAAAGCCCACTGCACAGTAAACAAGAGTCTCATCCCAAAAGAGAGGGGATTACCCTTCAAATATCAATCCTTTTGAATTTAAATAGAGAAAAAAGGGTTCCAAGAATTCACGCTGGTGTGCAACGGAAAAAATGCGCATGCGTGTGAAAAAAAAATCAGTGATTTTAGCGCAAAAGTGTTAAATACCGATAAATAATAAAAAAAAACAACTAACCAGTTAAATAAAAACTACACAATTTATCGCGCACATGGGTGAATTTTACTTCAGAAAAAACGCTAACGCGGGAAAACGCATAAAAATCCCTGCAACTGCGCGGAACCCAACACAGATGCGGTAAAAATAGATAAAATTAAGTGAATATACAAAATACATTAGAAGCAGCACTCAAAAAGAAAGAAAATGGCACAGGAAGATCTCTGAAAAGGAGAGCTCCAGGACAGTGTTGCCAGTTCAGCATAGAAAGTTTTGAGGTCCCTCAGGCAGCACTCTAACTGTATCCTGATTGGCCAGTGTCTTCCTTATTTTCATTGACTCCTCCTCTCTGGGGCAGCTGAACCCACCTGGCATACTGCATCTGTCAACAGATGCTAAAGAATTCCTGGGGTGAAAAGTTGCTCATCTCACGGTGTGACCTGGGGAAGGGGTAACATAGGGTTGTGAAGGATGATCAGTTACAATAGTATGTGGGTAGTACAAACAATACAACATTGTAAGATTGTGCAACAGTTGGAACACAAGGTATTGTACAATAAACAGTAGAAGAACATTGGGCAAATTACAATACATGTCCAAAATCATACATCATATGAACGTACAAAACCTGTAGGTTCTGGAAGGGGAGGCAGGGTTAGGGAGTGTAAACATAGTGAGTGATCCGTTAAGAAGAAACAACATTGCTATGGTGAGTATTTTTCTTTTCTTCTGACTCCAGGAATCACTCACTTGATGTTTACTCTTTATGCAGACTCAGTAACAGTACCTTGGGAGGCTGGACTCGAAACCTAGTTAGGAAAAAGGTTCCACAAGATAGGAGTTCCAAAGCTGGCATTCCTTGGACTGTGTCCAAACAGTAGTGCTTTGTGAAGATGTGTACTGTTTTCCAGATGATCGCTTTTCAAATGTCTAACAACGGATTCCCTTGATGATGCCACAGAGGCAGAGGTACCCCTTGTGAAATGTGCTCTTAAGCCTCTTGGTGGCATTTTTCCAGCTTTATCGTAGCAGAACTCGATGCAAGAGACTATCCAGTGAGAGATAGATCTCTTTGTAGCTGGTTTGCCTTCGCCAGCCTCACCATAGGTAATAACAAAAAGCTGGGTACTGTGGGACCTGACATTCTTTGTCTGGTCCATGTAGATAGTCAAGACTCGCTTTAGGTCCAGGCTGTGCAACTTTTCTTCACTTGGACTAGAATGCTCTGGATAGATTACAGGGAGGGTCACTGACTGATTCAGATTCATAGGTTTGGATACAAGTCAAACGGCTATAAGAGCCATAAGAGACGCACCACTGATTCAGTGGTAGAAGCCCCTAGCCCCTGTTGCCCATTTGTATTTCCAACCTTGCCTTAAGTGTGCCAAATGTGGGAGCATTTACTACCTCCTCTGGTAACTCATTCCATATGTTCACCACTCTCTGAACCATAACCCTCTTCTAGAGGTTCTGAAAAACTCTCCCTGAAGTTGCATACAATGTCCTCTATTAGACCTTTCTGTCTGTATTTTTCTATGCAACCCAGCAGATTCCAACAGGTTATCAGCCTTAAGTGCCCTAAAAACAAAAACTAGGTCACTGCTCACTTTCCTATAAGTCATAGAGTATAGCTCAAGCTTCTGTAACCTCTCAGTATAATCTTTATTCCTAACTGTAAAAATTATTTAGTGAATCTCCTGAATTAGATCATAAAATTTAGTAATACCAATACTCTGTGGTGTAGAGAATGGAGCTCCATACTCCAGAATAGGTCTTATCAGTGTTCTGTACAAAGGCAACAGAACCTCTCTCTGTACCTACTGTGTATATTTCTGAATATATCGCCCATAACCCGATTTAGCTTTTTTTATGGACTATTATGAAGTTCAAAACTTAGTTTATTAGAAATAAATTCCCCTAGAACCTTTTCACTGGATGTACCACTTAAAACCTTGTTGTTTAAGGTATATTCAGCTCTGGGGTTGTTGTGCCCAAAATGAATGATACTGCACTTATTTTTGTTAAAGGATAATCTGTGTTGGATTGCCCACTGTTCCATGGAGTACAGTCCAGATGCCACCTTTGATAGGAATGTTCTGTTGGTTTTAAGAACTACTTTATCCTCGTGGATTATGTAATTTGGCTTTGTGCAGGGGCTTGCAGTTCCGTTACCTCCTAGCAGAGGTTGTTACAGCCTCCCTGACATCGACTGGGAGACCCACATAGCAGTCTCATCAAGTGTAGGGGCATCTTAGAGGCTATACAGGGCATGTTCCTGCAGCAGTGGGTCACTGAGCCCACTAGGGTGGGAACCTGTTGGACTTAGTCCTCACAAATGGGGACAGTGTTGAGGGAGGTGGTGGTGGGGAAGGGCTTAGGTAACAGTGACCACAGGGCTATCTGGTTCAGGATGAGAGCGGAAGAGAGAGAAATAGGATGAAAACCAGGTAGTGGATTTTAGGAAGACTGACTTTAGCAAAATGAGGAGGGATCAATGAAAAATGCCAAAGATAAGGGACACACGGGTGGAGAAATTATGGCAGTGATTAAGGGAGGGGTACAAAAAGCCGTGGACACATGTATTAGAAGGGTAAGTAAGAACAGAAGACAGAGAATACCTCTATGGGTTCACTAGGAGATGGCAAAGGGGGTCGAGGAGAAAACCATGGCCTTCAAGAGGTACAGGATGACAAAAGGCTGAGGATGGGTGTCCCTAGGGTTAAGAGGAGGAGGCGGCGCAAAAGATGAGGGCGAAGGAGGACGCTGAAGAGAGAATAGCCAAGGAGAGGGAATAAAACCTTCTTTAGGTACATGGGTGACAGAAGGAGGGCACAGCAAGGAATCTGAAGGTTAAGGGGGGAAGTGGAATAATACTGGAAGGGGATTATGAGAAAGCAGAGGTTTTAAATGACTACTTTGGATCAGTCTTCATGAAGGAGGGTGAAGGCAGAGGGCCAGAATGGGAAGGGAGGAATTCACAGGCAGTTGGATTCAATGGAATTCACAGCTGACAGTGTAGGGGAAGAACTGGGTAGACTTAGGGTAAACAAGGCAATCGGGCCGATGGTATGCACCCAAGAGTACTCGAGCTGGGAGGAGCTGGCCCCACATCTGGCGAGGTGATTTAACTTGTCCTTGGACACAGGTATCGTGCCAATGGATTGGAAGAGGACTGAGGTGGTTGCACTATACAAGGGAGGAAGGAAGGATGAGGTCAAAAACTACCAAAAATTGGCAACTAAAATTTAATGCACAAAAATGCTTGGTGATGCTCCTGGGGATGGAAACCTGCTTCCTGGGGGGTGATCAAGGAAATGGAAGGGACCTAGGAATTATATCATCAAGCGATCTTAAGGTGGGAACCAGTGCAGTAAGGCACTGGGCAAGGCAAATGGTATGTTGGCCTGCATTGTGAGGGATTTACTAGCAGGAAGAGGGAGGTGCTGATGGCCTTGTACAGAACCATAGTAAGGCCACATCTGGAGTATGGGTTGCAATTCTGGAGGCTTCACCTGTGCAGGGATATGGAGAGGGTCCAGAGAAGGGCAACCAGAATGGTGCGGGGAATGTGAGGTACCTTATGAGCAAAGATGGAAAGAGCTAAATCTGTACCCTCTGGAGACTAGGAGGGAGAGGGGGGCCATGATTGAGACATACAAGTATGTGAAGGGAATAAATAGGGTGGAGGGTGGGAGCTTGTTCAAAATGAAGAGGGGAGCGAATACAAGAGGACATAGCCTCAAACTGGAAGGAAGGAAATACAGAGGTAACGTCAGGGGGCAGTTCTTCACAGAGAGGGTGGTGGAGGCCTGTAACAAGCTACTGAAAGAGGTAGTGGGAGCCGAAACTGTGGAGGGATTCAAGGGGGCATGGTACAGACATAAGGGCTTGGGCATTAAGGTTGATGTATAAAAAGGGGGGTGGGTATTGGGCAGACTTGATAGGTCGTGTGGCCTTTGTCTGCCATCCCATTTTTGTGTATCTGTGTAACCTGGAATGTGTGTTTTCATGTGACATATATAGAGGATCGTGTATGAGCGCTCCTACACAAGGATATTTTTCACTTGCTAGGTTTCCTTGGTAACGGGAGACCTTGAGAGTGCAGCTCGAGAGGTCTCGTTACCATGGGAACCTGATAACTAAAATATTCTTGCTGCGTATATGTGCTTGTACACTATCTTTTATAGTTGATATGCACTCATAAATTAAAGTTTGTGTCTTACCTTTGTGTTTTTCATCACCGCTTGCTTCCTGGGCCACCTGTCATCTCCACGGAGGTCACTGGAGCGGCATGCGTGACTGCGTTTCAAGTTGTTATGCTGCAGTAGCTATGTGGCTAGTGCAGCATTAAAAGATGACGTAGCTACTGCAGCACAACAACATGGATTTCCATGCAGAATAACATTCTACCATACACTATACTTCATTTGAGTAGTTTTTATAGGCTCAGTGGGAGTCTTCATAAGTTGGGCAAGGCATATATTGAAATCCTAGGGGAGGACTGGGTCCCTCACTGGTGGGTACAGGTGGCTTAGGACTTGCAAGAAATAATTAAAAAAAAAAAAAATTTGAAAATGTGTTGTGAGGCCAAAGACTTCACCTTGCCAGCTGATAAAGTATGTATGGTGATACTGCTGCAAAGTGCATCTTTAAAGTTGAAGACCGTAGGCCTAACAACTGTGTACTAGGTACTGCAGAAGTATAGGCAACACTGTCTCTGTTTGGTTTATTATTCTGGGGGCACACCAGTAAGAAAACTTTTTCCACTTACAAGAATAAACCTTCCTGATAGCGGGTTTTCTTGAAACCTGAAGCACCTTCAGGGCTTCTTCTGAGAGATCCAGTTTGGAAAATTCTAAGTCCTCAAGAACCATGCCATCAGGTGTAGGGTCCTGGGGCTTGGAAATGTTATTCTGCTGTGGAACAAAGTCGACAAATTGACTGAATGGCAGGCTGATTGGATTCTTGTCATACAGGATCAAGAGCATCAAGTACCAGCCCTGTCTGGCCCAGTCTGGAGGTATCGTGATCATTGTTGCAGGTCCCGCATGAGTTTCAGAAGTATTTTCTGAATGAGTTGAAATTGTGGGAAAGCATCCAGTACCACAAGGGTCTCAGTAGGATTTTTTGTTTGGGGGATCTTGGACTTTCGAAAAAAAACAAATGGGGGTCCTCGGCTGAAATTTGGTAGTTCCCGTGAACTTTTTGGGGTTCCTCATTGAAATTAATGCAACAAGTCTGGAAAGTACAGTTACCATCATATGTTTATTTACCATGGTTGTTTTTACTTTACAGGCAATTTCTGTCAGGATGACAACAATGATAATAGTTTTTCTTGTCATACAGTTTGTTTTGTTAATAAGACATTCTCAGCAGGGTTGCTGGGAGGAAAAACGTAATATGTGCATTGTGTCAGCCCAATGGGACTCCTGGGGCCTTGTACAGGGAGCGTCTTGGACTTTATACAAAAATGTCTGAGCGTCCTGACGCCAGATCTGTGTGTAAGGGATGCAGGCACCCATGTCTCCGAGAGCCCTGGTACCATGGCTTCCTCTGGGAGTGTTCCTCTGATTGGTGGTCTGGAGCTGATAGGGTACTGAAGGAACTCGCGGAGGTCCTGGCGGAGCCTCTGACAGACATGTTCAACACATCCCTTCTATCAGGATGTGTGTCCCTGGACTGGAGGATGGCACGTATGCCCATCCACAAAAGCTGCTCTTGGGACGAGCCAGGGAATTACAGGCTGGTCAGCCTCACATCAATTGTGGGGAAACTAATGGAGACTATCCTAAAGGAGAGGATAGAGGCATTCCTAGAGGAGAATGGTCTCTTTATCGGCAGCACGGGTTCACCCAAGGAAGGTCTTGTCAGACCAACCTGGTGGTCTTTTACGACTGGGTGACTAGGGCTCTGGATGGAGGCAAGGTGGTTGATGTCCCGTATTTGGACTTCAGCAAGGCCTTTGACTCTGTGCCACATGGGAGGCTGATGGGTAAGCTGAAGGACCTGAGGGTGGGGGAAAAGGTGGTCAGGTGGATTGGGGGCTGGCTGGAAAACTGGCAGCAGAGGGTGGTGGTAAAGGGGGGGGCTATCATCACCACGGGCAGTCATCCGTGGTGTCCTGCAGGGCTCAGTGCTGGGACTGGTGCTATTCAACATCTACGTATCTGGTACAGCAGTCAGGATTCAGTCGGATAAGCCTGTTTGCCGATGACACCAAAGTGGGAGGAGGGTACTGCAGAAATACCTAGAAGCATTGGAAAGATGGTCATGCACCTGGCAACTTGGTTTCAATGCAAAGAAGTGCAGGATTATGCACTAAGGAAACAAGAATCCTGGATGCAGTTACCAGCTGCGGGGAGTGCAATTATTTGTATCCACGGAGGAAAAGTATTTGTATGTGCTGGTCACAGATCATATGAATCACTCTGTACAATGTAGGAAAGTGGCGGTGAAGGCCAATAAGATGCTGTGGTGCAAAGCAAATGGTATCACCTCAAGAGTGAGGAGGTGATCCTGCCGCTGTACAGGTCACTGGTGAGGCGTCACTTGGAGTACTGCATGCAGTTCTAGCACCCCTTAAAAAAAGACATCAGGCTGTTGGAGGGGGTACAGAGAGGGCGAACAAGATTCATAGATACATAGAAGTGTGACGGCAGAAAAGGACTGACCAGGCCCACCGAGTCTGCCCATTTGTCCAGCTATTTGCTTGGACGTGTGCCCCTCACCTATAACACTCCTCTGTTGTTCCATGCCCTTTTGAATCCCTCCACTGTTGCTTCTCCCAACTATTGCCTCCGGAAGTCTGTTCCACCTTTCCACCACTGTCTCTGTGAAATAGTATTTCCTAATGTTACCCCAGAACAACCCCCCCTCCACCTGCAGGCCATGCCCCTCTCGTCCTCTGATTGCCCTTCATCTGGAAGATGCTTTCCACTGGCACCCTGTTTATACCCTTAAGGTACTTGAAGGTTTCGATCATGTCCCCTCTCCTCCTCTGTTCCAGAGAGTACATGTTCAGATCCCTCAACTTTTCTTTGTAGGATAGGTGGCTTAACCCTTTTACCATCTTTGTCACTTTCCTCTGAACCCGCTTCAGCCTCCCCACATCCTTTTTGAGGTATGACCTCCAGAACTGGACTCCGTACTCTAAATGCGGTCTCACCAGATGGGTGTACAAGGTTACTATGACCTTCCTGTTTCTAGTGGTGAACCCGCTTCCAATGCATCCCAGCATTCCACTCCCCCTAACCACTGCCCTCCCACACTGCTTTCTAAGCAGGATGAGGGGAAAGCCCTGCGAAGACAGGTTATGGGCACTCAATATGTACTCCCTGGAGGACAGAAGGGGCAGGGGCAATAAGATTAAGACCTTCAGATCCCTGAAGGGCATTAATAGGGTTTGCCGTGAGGGCCTGTTTAAGTTTAGGAAGGAGGGGATCACAAGAGGGCCTTGTCTGAAATTGGAGGGGGTGAGGTTCAGAAGAAAAGAGAGGAGGCACTTTCTCATAGAGAGTGCGGTGCTGGCATGGGATGCATTGCCTGAGGAACTGGTTTCACAAACATCAGTAGGGGGATTTACGAGGGGGTGGGACAGGGTCAAGAGCAGAATCAGAATTGGGAAGGGTGGGAGGATGGAGGTAACTCAGACGGTGCAATCAGTGAGGAAGGGGTAGAGGGGGTGGTGGGGCAGCATTAGTACTCAACACTGAGAGCTGCACACTCGAGCAGACTTGATAGACTGTAAGGCTTGTATCTGCTGGCTTCTTCGTATGTTCGATAGTGTTCCCAAGATGCAAACAGGTCTATATTGGGAGTGTCCCATATTCTGAACACTGTGACCAGAACCTGCTGGTTTACGGTCCATTCGTAATTTCCTTGGCTGATTCTGCTTTGAGAATCTTCAGGTCATTGTCTTTGCTTGGTTGATACACTGCAAATATATTTGCTTCTAAGGAATATTCTAGGGACGTGGATATGGTGTTCTATCCACACTTCAGGCAGTGTTCCTTTCTCTTAAGACTTCACCAGAATGTCTTCAAGCTGGCTCCTCCCATCCCCTTGGGTGGTAACTGCCCTAGCATGGCCCCATGATGTCAGATCTTCTTTTCCGCTGAAAGAAGGTTCCCTCCTTACTGCTCTTACGCTGAGAAGGCCCTAAAACTTCTCTCCTAAGCTGGTCTCTGGGCTTCTACAGATGGGCTGTACCTCCTGATGCAAATGCAGGCAGGAATCAGAACTCTGACAGCCTGGATATCCATCCCTCCACTTCATGTAATTTCCAGTGTACTTCCTGCCTCCCTAATGGCAGGTACTCTGCAGCTGAGCTCTGTCACTGTTGTGACAGGGCAGAAGACTTCAAACTATAAGTCAGCTTTGTATATTTTATTTTGGGGATATCCTAAGATAGGAAGCAGCATAGCAAGACAAACGGTTCTCTTATGTGGCCAGGAACCAGTCTCAGGCTTGCACGCTGGACAGACTGGCTCCGCTCCTTCCTGTGCTTTTGGGCACAGACAATGAGAAAAATCATCGAGCAGTATTAAATTCGGTTTGTCTGGGTGCCCACACAACGTACAGTACTACAAGGCTCTCACAGGAACGGAAAGTTGAGCACCTTACACCTTAGCTCGTCGACAGATTCTTTGAGGGCACTAAAAGCGGACAGTCGATGGGTACACCAAACCTCACTTTGTCAACAGGGGATCAGCAAATGCGTACAGTGCTTCCAGCTTGTTGATGATGATCGGCTTGACCACTCAAGCAGCCAGTTCGTCATTGGAGGTCGTGAAGCACAGTATGTCGGCGAGAACAATAAGAACTTCTCAGCTCGTTGATGGAGTTTCCCCGCGCTACATGGAGCATGCTTTGGCCATCGACGAGCGTTAGAAACAGCACAGCTTGTTGGCAGAGCACTCCCTCTGCAATCTAACGCCAGCTCTCTCCATAGCCGTCGACGAGCATGCAGAACATAATGGCTCATCGATGGAGTCCGTCAGTGCCTGTGAGCTGTTTTTGTGGGCAGACTGCATTTTTCCCAGCATTTGAAGTGCTTATCAAAAGGTTTCACAAACAGCAGCATTAAAGCGGCTCTATTTATCTTCATTAGAGCTCTTAAAGGGACAGCAGCATTTTCCATCATGGCCTTGGACAAAGCCCTCCTGGAGCAAAAAATGCCAGCAATGCAATGCCCCATGCTGGTTGCTTTGCTTGAAATGTGAAAAAGCAGCGACTGTGATTTCAGGAGGACCTGAAGGAGGCCTCAGATTCCCAGACTCAGTCGGATAGCCAACAGACGGCCACCAGGGAGTCCCAGCAATCCGCTACCCTCTCGCTGGCTCCAGACCTCATTGACAAACTAAAATAAGGCCTTTGCCCTGGACCCCTCATGCTTCAACTGGCAACCCCCAGGGTACCCTGACGCGAGGCCACATAAAAGAACAAAGCAAAAAAGAACCCTGTCCATGTCTTCATCTGAAGAAGGGCAATCATCCTCTCATTACTACGGCAAAAAGAAAAAATCCAGGTACAGGGACAGATCTTTGGACAAGGAGGATCAGCATTCCTTGAAACACAAGACCAAGAAAAGATCTCACTCTCGGAGTAGATCCTGGGGCGCCCACAAGAAGAAGCATTGCAGACAGTGCTCATGGGCTTCTTCAGACTCCAGTTATTTTCACCAGAAGAAGGGAGCTTGTGGATGACTCACCTTCCAGGAACTTATCCAGGGATACTGGGATGTATAGGGAGAGGTATCACCAGCAGAAAACAGGAAGTTGTTATCCCTCTGTACAGACAGTTGGTGAGACCCCATCTGGAGTACTGCGTCCAGTTCTGGAGACCCCATCTCCGCAAGGACATAGACAGGATGAAGGCAGTTCAGAGGAGGGCAACTAAAATGGTGCAGGGTCTGCAAGAGAAGCCATACGAGGATATAGTAAAGGAGCTTTAATATGTATACCTTTGAGGAAAGGAGGGAGAGGGGGGACATGATAGAAACGTTTAAGTACCTCAGTGGAATCAACAAAGTCCAAGAGGGTAGCATCTTTCAGAAAAAGAGATGTGCAAGAACAAGGGGACACAATTTGAAGATAGAGGAAAGGCTCGGGGTAATGTGAGGAAGTATTTTTCACAGAGAGGGTGGTGGGCGATGGAACAGCCGTCCTGAGGAGGTTGTGTGGGGTCTAAAACTGTGGGAGAATTCAAGAATGCATGGGACAGACATAAGGCAATTTTGTTTGGGGAGGTAGGAAGAAATAGGCTGTTGGTTAAATAGGATCTGCAGCTTATCCTCTAGGTAGGAAATGGGCAGACTAGGTGAGCCAAGCGGTCCTTATCTGCCATCAAAGTCTATGTTTCTATGTAACTTTGATCTGGATGACCTGGACTAAAGGATTATTGCTGAAATCCACCTTGGCCCTTCCCCAGTGGGCTCCAACACAGCCAAAGCAGGCATTTTGCCTGGCTTCTGCTGTCAAACTGGCAACAGCTTTCCCTAGTCCCTCGGCCATCGAGGACTTGCTAAATGAAGAATGACAAGGCCACGAGCATACCTATCCAGTCCCTCGGTGATCACTAAGCTGCTGAAATTCGACAAAAAGCTATCAGAAAAGTGGCTTGACTGCCCCAGAATTGACCCTTTGATTTCAAATCTCTCAAAAAAGACTGTCATTCTGGCAGAAGGAGGGGCATCTCTTAGAGACCCAGTGGGCAGGAAAGTGGATGCCTCACTGAAGAAGGCCTTCCAAGTTTCAACAACTTCTCTCAAGGCAGTAACCGTCAGTCTTTTTCTCTGCTAGGGCGCATTGTTCTGGAGGGCTTCAGAATTAGCCTTCCAGTTAAGCCAAGGATCCAGATAAGAACAAGGGTACACCTCATCAGCTTTAACTCATGGGTTTGACATCCGCCTATGCAGCTCATGTCTCGGAGGAGGCGGTTAGTGCGCCACTAGAACCATATTTTAACAAATCTCTGCTTGGTGCAACCTGTGGCCTGGACCTGGCAAGCAGATGCTTCCTTGAAGAGCCATGTGGTGAGCGCTTCCTATGAAGGCAGTCTACTTTTGGCTCGGCTCTTAAGAAGGCATAAAGGAATTGGAGAAGATGGCTAAAGTACTCATGCCTCAATCAAGAAACAGGCAAATCATGATCCTCGGGCCCAAGGCAGTTTTTTGACCAAAGGTTATAACAAGGGTCAACAGAAACTTTCTCTGGCAAAAGAACATAGTTCTTCTCTCATAACCAGCATACCTTCAGAGGAGGAGGCTCCAGTAGGGAGGTGGCGCCAGAGACACCGGAAGCAACAATAAAAAGTCACAGTGAAGCCATTTGGGCCCACCTTTGAGTAGGGAGCAGACTTTCAATCTTTCTTGAGGAATGGGTCCAAACCACGACAGACAGATGGGTCAACTGTTACCTAATAGAATTTGAGTCAAAGCCCCCGCTGCCACATGTGGTACCCTCCCCTATTTCAGGCAACCCAACTAAAAGGCAGGCGGTGTTTCAGGCCATCACAGACTTTATCCAGGCAAGGGCAATCGAACAAGTTCCCCCCACAGAGATCAACCGGGGTATATATTCCCTATTTTTCATGGTTCCCAAATGCACAGACGGATTTAGACCAGTCCTAGACCTCAAATTCCTGAATTGCTTCGTCTGCAACAGACCCTTCAAGATGGAAACATTGTCATCAATCGTCGGGGAATTACAGCAAGGGGATTTTCTGGCCTTAACTGACTTGCAAGATGCTTATTTACATATTCCCATTCAAAAGCTGCACCATCAGTGTCTCTGATTCAGTGAGGGATCATTATTTCCAATTCAGAATGCTTCCATTCGGGCTTTCTTCAGCCCTAAGAACACTTTTGAAGATCTTGGTAACAGTCATCACCCGCCTATGGAGCCAAGGGATACAACTGTTCTTCCTTACCTGGATGATATTCCAATCAAGGCCCCTTAGCTCCACCAAAAGGTGGTTTGGTGCCTCTTGGCACACGGATGTGTCCTCAACCGGAAGAAGAGTTTCTTGTCTTCGACACAGACCTTGAATCATCTGGGGACAGACTTCAAGACATAGGTGAAGAAGGTGTTCCCCACAGAAACGAAATTCAGGGATCTGCAGAAGCTCATCAAGAAGCTTTTCAACTCCCACCAGCTGCCGGCTCACAACTTCATACAGCTCATTGGGACTACAGTATCTCTGGCAGATTCAGTCCCCTGGGCTCTAATTCACATGCAACCCATTCAAGCACACCTACTTGGACTGTGGTCCCAGTCCAGACACAGCCAGAACCAATGGATCCCGATTTTTTATTTTTATTTATTTATTTTTTCCTCTCACCAGATAAGGAATGCCCTTCATTGGTGGACCCAGAGGACCAGTATTATGAGGGTGAAGAATGGGCCGTCCTCACCAAATGAGTCACGACAGATGTCAGTCTTGGGCTGGGTGGGAGGGGGCACACCTGGATCAGAGGTCGGCTCAGTAAGCGGTCTGTGCTGGGAAAAAGGTGCAGTATCAATGCCCTTGAAATGAGAGCAGTATGCCTAGCCCTTCGGCACTTCAAACAGCAACTTCTCAACCAGGAGGTGCTGATTCTAACAGACAGTCAAATGACAGTGGCATCAGGCGGCACAAGAAGCGCATAGATGTTCAGGGAATGTTTTATGCTATTTCAGGGCCAAGGGGCACCTAGCAAGCATATGGGTGGTGTACATTCCAGGTCAAGAAAACGCCATGGCAGACTGGCTCAGTTGAAAAGATGTCCTGTCGAGGGAATGGGAGCTGAAGAACAGTGCCTTCCAGACTCTGACCGAGCTTTTGGGCAGTTCCACAGATCTGTTAAGCCTGCGTTGCAATTCAGAAGTCGAGCAATTTTGCTCCCTGGCCAGAAGTACAAACTAGCGGTGGCTCAGGACGCCTTTTCCCTAAACTGGGGTCAGTTAGGTTGATCTTCTGGCCCAGATTTTTCTCGAACTGGTTGACCCATTGTTGCCAAAAGAGGCTGACATCTCCCTGTCTAGGACTCTGGTCCAACTGTCACCTCTAAAGGAAGTCTGCTGATCTGCTGCCTCTCAGCCAGGAGCTCCTAGACCTGGAGGAGACCCGGCTGTCGCTGGCCCCCTCTTGAGACCCACCGTCGTTGGCCCAGACAGTCGAGGTCGCAGTCCTGCTCTTGCTGTCCTGAGTCGAGCAGCCCACATCAACATCGATGCTCACGTTCCCACCACTCGGGGAGAGCGGTGTTGCTGCTATTCCTTGTCCTCCCTGAGTGAGGAGAGGCTCTGGCGCAAGCTTGCAGTGGCACCTACAAGGGACTTGATGTGGCAGCAGCTCATGTTCACTGGGATGAAACCCGTTTGGCTTTGACCCCTGCCATTACATGGCTTTGCCACAGAGGCTGCAGCCTTCTCTGCCTTGGCAGGAGCCAACGCATCTGGTCCCAGCTCAGCCTTCCCTGGCTTCTCCACCAGTTCTGGTGGAGCTCCCAGCGAAACAGCCGAAGTTCAGGGCTCCGACTAAAGAGGCCTGCCTGGCTGCAGGTCTTCCTCATCAGCTGTTGGTCACCATTACCTCTGACCGTCCCTGGAGGGTCAGTGGGGACTCAGGCAGTTGAACTCTCTTCAGTGAATGCTTGGAATTCTTTGGTTCCTCTTTGCACTTTCGTCCAGTGGCCTTAGTAGGACGAGGATCTGTAGACGGAACAGGGCCCCATTTGCTTTATGGGTCTTTTCATCTCATCTCGGAATATCGGGTCTCCCAATGGAGCCTGTTCAGAAGCAGGCTCGGTACCTGTTCACGAGATCCTGGACTGGTGTGACTCCCAGGGGAAGCCTTCCCAGTGGCAGATGCCATTCTTGGTCCTGCTTTGGAACTGTGGCAGTACCTGGCCTCTTGTCCTGCACCATCGGCCTGGATGTCTATGAATACCGGTCCCTACCAGTTCTCTTTTGGGGTTCATGGGCACCAGTCGGCTGAGGTCTGGTTGCTGACTCTCTGTTCAGGTGCCACAGAGCAGCGTGGGGGACATTGACAAACTGCCCGATGAGTCCAAGGATTTGACCATGTGGCCAAAAGGTTTATGCTGCCGCCTCTCTCGGCTTTTGGCAAGAAAGTTCAGCCCTTTTGACCTTCTCTCATGCCCTCCTGGGCGCTTGATGAGTGCTTCCTCATCTCCCAGCAGACCATGGTCAAACAGGTCCGGGATCAAGGCTGAGCAGCAGCCAAGCAGCAGCTCCAGACTGCCATGGACGTTGGCGACTCATGTGCTCAGTCTGTGGCGACCACTGTGGCTATGCACTGCAGAGTCTGGCTGAGGATCTCTACCTTTACGGCAGATACCCAGCACAAGCTGGCAGATATTCTCTTCCTGGGTACCGACTTGTTTGGGCCCAGAGTTAGAAACCTCATCCGCATTGAGAAGTACAGTACTACCATGGACTCGGTGACATCTGCCCAGAGGGATCCCAAGGGCTCCAAGCAGCAGAAGACAAAGGCCTTTCAGCCCCTCTCTGCCCCTGCGGCCAAACCTACTCAGTCTCAGGCCAGACAGCAGGCTCAGGCCTGGCAACCTCAATCGAAGTCTGTGGCCACGGTTGTCTGTAAGCCTGGAGGCAGATGCCCTGGTGACTCCTCAACCGGGCCCTATGTCTCCTCCAAGCCTGCCCAGTGACGGGCTGAGGGGTGCTTCCCTCATGCCCATCATGTCTCCCCTGGGTCCTCCTGTGGGGGTCCGACTCCGCCATTTCCTTTCTGCCTGGTCCGCTGTCACCACGGACAGGTGGGTTTTTGAAGCGATTTGGTCAGGGTCTGCCTCTAGAATTGAGCTTACCCGCCTTGCCGAGCCTGTGTCCTCATGAGAGGACATTGTGTCCATGGACATCCTGTCGGCCCTTTGGGATTATATCGTCCAGCTACTCCACAAGGAGGTCATGGCTTTTGTTTTCGGACCCTGCAGAACACCCAGGGTTTGTCTCCAGGTATTTCCTGGTGCCAAAACTGACGGGGGGGTTGGCGCCCCATCTTAGATCTGAACAAGTTTTTCAGGCCGTGCGCCTTCAAGATGGCCACTCTCTCAGATCATACCATCTCTCAAGCAAAACATGTGGTTTTGCTCTCTGGATCTCCAGGACGCGTTCTTTCACGTCCCTAGCCGTACGTCCCACAACTGGCCCTTCTGGTTTCGTGCCAAGGGGATCCTCAGTGAGTTCCAGGCCTTGCTATGTGGCCTCTTCTCAGCTCCCAGGGTCGTCACCAAATGCATAACAGTGGTAACGGCTTATCTGAGGCTCCGAGGGGTTCGGGTTTACCCCTGCCTGGATGACTGGCTAATAGCGGGATCCTCCAGGTAGGAGGTGGAGAGGTCCAGAGACCTGGCCATCCAGACCTGCATGTCTCTTGGCCTTCTGGTCAGCGAGGTCAAGTCAGAACTTGTGCCCTCGCAGGTGATCCAATTCATCGGGGCAGAGCTAGACTCTTGCATAGCCAGGGCTCCGCTTCCGGCGGACAGGGCGGCGACTCTCTCCTCCTTTGTCCGATCATTTCGTATTGGGCAGTTGCACCCTGCTCGGTACTTCCTGTGCCTACTGGGATACCTGGTGACTTGCAGCAGTGTGGTCTGTTGGGGCCCGCTGGAGAATGCACACTCTGCAGTGGGAGCTGGCCCACCAGTGGTCTCGGCGCAATGGTCACTTCAGCCAGCCCGTCACTGTGACCCAGCTGATGTGGGATGCCCTCCAGTGGTGATTGGTCCTGGAACATCTGCAGGAAGGTGTCCCGTTTGTCCGCTCGGCGCTCATGGTCATCCTGAAAACTGATGCCTCCCTTATGGGCTGGAGTGCCCAACTAGGGGGCCTCAGAGTCCACAGGGCTCTGGACCCCTGAGGAGTCCCGAAGCCATATCAGCCTGCTGAATCTGTGAGCAGTTCGGTTGGAACTAACAGCCTTTGCTCCGTATGTTCAGGGTCAGGTTGTTCAGGTCCAGATGGACAACACCACGGCCATGTACTACCTCAACAAACAGGGGTGGGACACACCCCTTTCTCTGTGGAGGGAAATTTGCTGCTTTTGGACCCTCATGCAGCCTGCAGGCACCGCTGCCTGGCCATCCATGTGCCGCTATATCCAGCCAGCTGGCGGATGCTCTCTCTGTGGGCGAGCTGTCTCACGAGTGGTCTCTCCACCCAGAGGTAGTACACAGCCTGTTCTCCCAGTGGAGCACTCCTCTGGTGGACCTGTTTGTCTCAGCGAGAAAGCAAAGCTGAGGATGTACTTTGCTGCCCCCAGCAGGGAACACTGCAGGGGATGCCTTCTCCAGGCCCTGGACCCCAGGCCTTCTTTATTCCTTCCTTCTGTTTCACTTGATCCACAAGGTGTTGCTCAGGGCAAGGAGGGACAAGGCGTGGATGATCCTGGTGGCTCCAGACTGGCCTCACCAGTTCTGGTATCCCTGTCTCCTCACCCTCAGCAGCAGGCTCCCGAGGTGTCTCCCTCTACGCCCGGACCTGCTCTTGATCAGTCAGGGGAAGGTACTTCACCCGGACCTTTATTCCCTGCACCTGACAGCCTGGTTCCTAAGCGGCTAGAGTTCCAGGCTCTGGGTCTCTCCGAAGATGGCCTCCACATAGTTGAGGTTTCTTGGAAGGAGTTGACACGAAAAAAGCTATGCCCTCAAATGGAAGAGGTTCTCTAAGATGCGCCCGGCAGCCATCTCTGCCTACCAGTCGCTGGGCTTGGTTGTGTCAGATTTTCACCTTAACCAGGTGATTAATCTCCTGGTGTACTTCACCAGTCACCCTTCAGAGACAGAGCACAGACTGTGTACATTGGACCTGCAGCAAGCTCTAGCCTGTTATAGGGAGCGCATGGCTGGAGTTCATGGAGAGGGTCGCTAGCTATTTGTCATCTACGCTGAAGCTGCACCTGGCAGACCGACCGGCAGCTAAGCAGATGATTGGCAGGTGGATTGTATCCTGCATCGACCTCTAGTATAGGTTGGGGGTTAGGGAGCCTCCCGTAGGGCTAAGGGCACATCCGACCTGTCATACCGCTGTCTCGTTGGCTACTTCCAGGGACGTCCCTATCCAGGAAATCTGTCTGGGTGCTACCTGGAAGTCTGCGCATACCATAATTTCCCACTACCACGTTGACCTTGAGTCTCACCGGGATGCTGGTTTTGGGGCCTCAGTTCTTCATTCTCTCTTCCCTGAATAGAGGGTGTGCGTGCCTTGCCCCCTCCTGGAGAACTGCTAGGAATCTGCCTGAAGTGTGGATAGAACATCATATCCATGTCCCTAGAAAAACAGGTTATTCACCTGTAACAGTAGTTCTAGGAGTGGTATATGGTGGTCATCTACATTTATCCACCCAACCTGCCCTGGCAAGTGGCACACCGGTCTTGCTTCCAGCAGGCAAGATCTGACGTCACGAGCGATGCTAGGGGAGTTACCATACGGGTGGGTGGAGGGCCAGCTTGAAGACATTCCGGTGTAATCTTAAAGGGAAAGGAATACTACCTGAAGTGTGGATGAACACCATATACCACTCCTAGAACTACTGTGACAGGTGAGTAACCTGTTTTTTCCAGGTCCCACATCCTCACTGCTTCTGTACACAGTTTTGAGGATCCTTGTTCCTTCCTTGTTTATGTAGTACATTGTTGTGGTACTGAACTGGACAGGGAGGTTTCTGTATGCTTTCCCACTATTCCCACTCATTCAGGAAGTTCTCTTGAAACTCATGAGGGAACCTCCAACAATGTCCTGTCCGACAAGAATCGAATCAGCCTGCCATTCAGTCACAATCTGTTGACTTTGTCCCAGGGCAGAATAACATTCCCAAATCCCATGATCCTACATCTCGGACTTCTGGTGACGCCACGACCCTGAATGGAGGTCTGATCCTAAAGCTGCGCTTCCACCCGGAGAACAACCACTAAATCAGCTAACACAAAAACCAGATCCATCTTTAAAAATGTTGCCAACGAAAGCAGAAAGTAACAAAGTGTTGAAATATCGAAGGGAGGCAGTCCAGAAATACTTGGATGACCGAGGATTGGCAGAGCAGAACAACCAGACTGACGAAGGCTCCTCTCCCCATAGTGAACAGGCCTCACAAAACGATACAGATACAGAGAGAGAAACTTTAATGAAATCAAGATTTAAGCAATCATACATGAGATTCATCAATTCTGATCCAAAATCGGGCAGAATTTAAAAACTAAATGCTAAACTTACAGCAGTAAGAGACGCATGCAAGAGGTGGAGGAGCGAGTGTCTAGTTTGGAGGATATGGCGTCGCATGAAACAGGTGGTGGAATTTCTGCTAGAGCAACAAGAGTGGTTAAGCGAGAAATGCCAGGACTTGGAATCACGCTCCCACTGTGATAATATGAGAATACATGGGTTGCCTGAGGGCTCAGAGGTCGGACAGATGGTAAATTTTATCATCGATTTTTATTGAAACATGTGGTCCCCCTTCCAGAGACATTTCAGTTTTGCCTGGAAAGAGCACATCGCGCACTCGCCCCTCAACCCACAGACCCAAAAGCAAGGCCGTGCTCGGTGGTAGTGAAGTTCTCTAGCTATCGAGACAAAGAGACAGTATTAAGAGCGGCATGGGCAGCAAAAAAAATCAAATACAGTCGTGGCCAAAAATATTGGCGCCTTGCACTTTTTCAAATAACTCACAATTCCTCTAAACATAAGTTGAAATTAACAACAGTACAGTATTTGGTCTCTACAATTCTTTATTTCTCTGTTAATATTACAGAATCTTTGTTTTTGATTCAGAATGTAACATATCCTTTTAAATCAAAAAATGAAAAGAAATGGCACTGACAAAATTGACGCCCTAGACTTCATATGTGGTAGCACAGCCTTTGGTCAAAATAACTGCAATCAACCACTTCCTATAGCCATGGATGAGCTTCCTGCACCTCTCTACTGGCAGCTTGGCCCACTCTTCTTGAGCAAACTGCTCCAGTTCTCCCAGATTTGAAGGGTGCCTTCTCCCAACTGCCGTTTTCAGATCTCTCCACAGGTTTTCAATGGGATTTAGATCTGGACTCTCTGCTGGCCACTTCACGACAGTCCAGCGTCTTGTCTTGAACCATTCCTGGGTGCTTTTTGAAGTGTGTTTTGGGTCATTGTCCTGCTGGAAGACAAATGACCTTCGACAGAGACCCAGATTTCTGACACTGGGTTCAACATTGCGTTCCAAAATGGCCTGGTAATCTCCAGATTTCATGATGCCATGCACACGATCAAGGCACCCAGTGCCAGAGGCAGCACAGCAACCCCAAAACATCACTGAACCTCCTTCATGTTTGACTGTAGGGAAGGTGTTCTTTTCTTTGAAGGCTTCATTTTGTTTTCTGTAAAAGCACAGAGATGATGTGCTTTACCAAAAAGCTCTAATTTGGTCTCATCTGTCCACAGGACATTCTCCCAGAAGGATTTTGGCTTGTTCAGGTGTGTTTTGGCAAACCCCACTCAGGCTTTCTTATGTCTCTCTCTCAGCAGTGGGGTCCTCCTGGGCCTCCTACCATATAACCCCCTTTCGTTGAGTTGGTGACGGATGGTGCGAGTTGAAACTGTCGTACCTTGTGTCTGAAGGTCAGCTTGAATCTGGCAGTTGATCGAGGTGCTTTCTCCACCATTTGAACAATCCTGCGCTGCAGTCTTCGATCAAGTTTTCTCTTGTGGTCACGTCCAGGGAGGTTGGCTACAGTGCCATGGTTCTTAAACATCCTGATAACATTACGCACGGTGGAAACAGGAACATCAAGGTCTCTGGAGATTGATTTGTAGCCTTGAGATTGTCCATGCAGCTACAATCTTCTGCCGGACCTCCTCAGACAATTTTCTGGCTGTCTTTTTTCTCCATGCTCATTTCGAGTACACAGTGACACAAAACAGGAGAATGAGTCCTTCTCTATTCAAACTGGTTGAATGAGTGATTTTCATATTGCAGGCACCTGCAACTCACCACAGGTGAGTTCAATTCAAAGTGAAGGAGAATCACTTGCTTGAAATCTAATTATTTCTAACTACTTCTAAAAGGTGCCAATAATTTTGTCTGGGCCATTTTAAGGATTTCTGTGTGGAATAAGCCAAGACTTAGCACATTTTTCTGCTTTTTGTGTTTTATTCCACTGCAAACCAAAGAAATACATATGTGGATACCAATATATTTTTTAATTTCAACAATTTTCTGGAAGGAATGGTGCATTATTAGAAAAAACTGCAAAGGCGCCAATATTTTTGGCCACAACTGTATAACAGTGCAAGGCTACTATTTGATCAGGACTATCCTCCGGAAATGTTAAAGCAGCGTTTAGAATATGGGGACATCATGAGAGTGCTTAAGGCTAAACAAATTAATTTTTTTTTTTTTTTTTTTACCCCTTATCCAGCACGGCTAAAAATCATGTGGGACTCTGGAGCAGAAATTTATGATTCACCACAGGAGGCCAAAAGGGGAATGTGTGCACACAGCATTGAGGAGACAGCCTTTCGCCAGGAACAGGGAGGATCCATGGAGCAACGTTGGAGGTCATTTGAGAGGGATCAAAACTGGAATCTGCGCATAAGCAATAGACCTAATCGCAAGAAATATGCGGTTATGCATAAATGGCTGCAGGAGCTGGGAAGAAGAGAGCATGGAATGGGTCCTATAACATAAACTGAGACCTGAAAATATGGACAGAAAACATAGGTGTTCAAAATGAGACCCGCGAGCCAGCGTATTCAAGCAGGTACAGTTCTTCTGGGGCTATACCTATTCTAAGACTGTGATGTGACTGTCATGACTATATGATTTCAAGTTGGATCCACCGATCACCTTCCAGCCTAACAAGGAAGAGACTGAAAAGACATTATTCGTCCAATTATATATTTGGACTGGGGGTGGGGGGGGCTCTAATGTTTTCTTGATAGGAGTTTACAGCGAGTATAAGGGTTTTGAATGCTCTGATTGTTATGAGATGGCAAAATAGCTATATGGCAAACAAGATACATACTTAATGGTTAGCCTGAAACAACCTAAAGAGGGCTAAAATAAATATGGCTGGGTGGAGGGGGACACAGATAACTTTACCTCCTTTACAGCTAACAGGGATACCCAGCTAAAAAAGGAATTGGCTTGGTAATAAGGGTCATGATGTTCTTGGCCCTTTGGGGCCTTCTGTGGTATGGGAACCACAGAAAGGAGGACCAGTGGTCATAGCCATTACCTCTCCTCCTGATTGTTTCTACCAAGACACCTTGAGGCAGTCACTCAAGGAGCAGATAATAATGCGCCCTCGGTTTGGAAGTCATTCGAATCTGTACATAGTTCTAGTGGCAGGTGATTTTAGTTTTACAGGGTTTACACCTCTGGAACTTTTCTGTTATATGTGGTTTATTGTCTGGGTCAAGATAGTTTGAGAGGAACGCCACTGAAAAGAGAACTCAAGAAGGGAAATACATAGATGGGAAAACGGGGGTCAAAGAAGGAGAGATCTCTTCCTTGTAATGGACGAATGGTAGGAAAGACGCATATCGGGGGATGGCGATGCTGGAGACTTGTTACAGGGGCTAACCGGGATGGCTACCTGGATTATCCACAGCAAAAAAGGATCTGTGCAATGATTAGATGTGGGGGCTGAAACAAAGCTCATTATGTCATCCCAAAATGTCAGTGGGCTAAACCATTCCAATTAAAAGATACAAGGTCCTGTCTCTATTAAAGAGGCAGAAGCTGACTTTTATATTGCTGCAAGAAACACATCTTAATAAGGGGGAACATCAAAAACTAAAGAAATTTGGCTTTCAACATGTCATAGCCTCCTCTTATGAAAAGGGGAAACGGAGAGGAGTGGCCATCCTGGTTCCCCGCTCCGTGCCATTCCAGTTAGTCTTCTCCTGCTCTGACAAAGAGGGCAGATTAGCAATAGCAGTGGGGAGGTATCAGGGTACTTTATTAACATTAGCCAGCTTGTATTTACTGCCTGGGATAGATACTGACACAGCAAGGATAGTACTGGGGAAAATAACGGAACAACAACAAGGAATATTGATCGTAGGGAGGGGATTATAATTTAATATTGAACTAAAAGGATACTAGCAACCCTAACCCTCCGAGATGGACAGCGTACAGAAATTTACACAGAAAATATCAAGGAAATGGGGTGGGTAGGTGTTTGGAGATAGTTAAACACAACTAAAGAGAACATACACATTTCTCAGCCCACATAAAATATATACCCGAGATAGACCTATGTCACATCTCCAAGGAGCATATGCATCTCCTGGAGAAGGCTGAAATCTTATTATTTATACCTTCGGATCATTCCAGAATCTAATTTCTCTAAAATGGACAGGGAGAAAATCCACACTTTGGAGGTTTAACAACTATTTACTCAACATAAAAGAGTTTAAAGAGTTGCTAGAGACCAAGATACCCCAGATCCTACAGGAGAATACCTCACCTGAGGTAAGCCCCTCGATATTATGGGACACATTAAAAACTGTGTTAAGGGGGAATATAATCAGTTACGCTGCATGGCATAAAAAGCAACAGACTGAACAGCTAAATAAATTACAAAATCAATATAAAGAATTGCAGGCACAACACATGGCAGGAGATGCCACTGTTCTCTCATTAATGGAAACCACTAGACAAAAAATCCAGGGGATACTCCAGATTAAGACAGAACAGGCCTTGCAATATATTAGATAGAAGTACTATGAGGGAGGGCCTTGAGCCACTCGCATTTTGGCACATAGGTTGAGGAAACATGTGTTACAGAATACAATTACACATATTTACTCTCCTCTAAAAAAGAAAATGATAAAACAGCCAGCTGAGATCCTAGAGGCCTTCAAAACCCACTATACCTCCCTATACACCCAGAAACTAATTACCATCCCAAAAGGGAGCCGAGTTCCTAGCGAGTTGGAATTGCCTCAGATTGTCCATACTGAGATTGAGCGACTGACGGTCCCAATAACATGAGGAGAATGGGAGGCGGCAATAAAACATCTAAAGTCCGGAAGTTCCCAGGCCCAGATGGGTATACTGGGTGAATTTATATACATTTTAAGGATTTATTGATTTCCCTCCTGAGAGAGAGTAGCCGAGAAATTTTAGATAGTAAGTCTGTCCCTCCTACATGGGACTATGCAATAATCTCAAGCATACTTAAGCCGGGAAGGATCCTGGCCAGTGTGGTTCATATCGCCTATATCGGGGTTGAACACAGATTATAAGATATTTTACACATATTGTAACCAAGAGGTTAGAAATAGTTTTACCCAGTCTAATCAACCTAGATCAGTGTGGCTTTATCACACAGAGACAGGCTAGGATAATGTAGGCGAACACTTCACCTCCTGCACCACGCGCCTGGTCAAGTTCCTTTCTGCTATTAAGTTTAGATGCGAGAAGGCCTTTTGACCGGGTAGCATGGCCATTCTTGCTGGAGTCCTTTAACAGGTTTGGATTCACTGAAAAGTTCCAACATTTAATAATGGCTATATATAGACAACCTAAAGCCTATATCAAGATAAATGGGAACATTGCTCCTCCGGTATTATATAGAGGTACGGACAGGGTGCCACTGTCTCATATTATTACATTATACCTGGAGCCCCTGGCTCAGGCTTTGTGCCAGACAAAAGAAATACAGGGGATAGAGATGGGAGGCGAGCATCACAAACTTGCACTTTACGCAGATGACTCGTTGATATACCTCATGGCTCCTGAGCAGACCTTGCCACAACTTTGGTCATTGTTACAGGACTTTGGGGAGATAGCGGGATACAGAGTGAATACTAACAAAACAGAGGTTATTTAGGTGAACTGTTCCCCATCGGCGATTACGAGGCAGAGTTTCCCCTTTAAGTTGGGGGGTCACTAGTCTGAAATACCTGGGGATACAGCTGGCACTAGAACAGGGACAACTATACAACCTAAATTATAACCAAATGTTGACTCAGGTAACATCAGACCTAGAACGATGGAATATGGTTCCACTATCACTAGTACAGAGGGTAGAGGCTGTAAGAATTAACATCTTGCCAAGGTTCCTATACCTGGCTTGTTGCTTACCTTGCACCCCTCCATCTTTCTTTAAAGAAATAAAAGTATATATATATATATATATATATATATATATATATATATATATATATATATATATATATATATATATATATATATATATATATATATATATATATATATATATATATATATATATATATATATATATATATATATATATATATATATATATATATATATATATATACATACATACATACATACATACATACATATATGGAACTCAAATCCACCCAGAGTAAAATATCAGGCTGCAGCTTCCTCAGAAGGAGGGGCTAGCCCTACCTTGCCTATACAGATATTACTTGGCAGACAACTCAGAGTAATTTTTCTATGGCTTCATAAAAATTATGAGGCAAAATTGTGTGAACTAGAAAAAGAGAGGAGGACCTATTCAACCTAGATAAAATTCTTCTCAGCCAACCACCAATTTTGATGGACCAGATTACAGATAACCATATACAAAAATACATTGTCAAGTTGAGAACATTATGGGCTGCTAAACAGACTGCCCCATATAAACATTTACTTTATTCCCTTCCAAATATACAAACTTTTTAACCAGCCAGATTAGATCATAATTTCAGTATCTGGACAAAGTTGGGAATACATACAATATTGCATTTTTCCAGAAAGGGAGATAATGACCTTTGAAGGTATGGTAGGGTCATATGGGTTCGGCCCAGAGACAGATTTAGATACATGCAGCTGTAGCATATATCAGAACATTCCCTGCCTTTTAACACCGAGGAAGAGATCCTTTTTTTTTTGGAGATCTTTAAAGGGCCTTGCAGGAACAGCCCCTCTGCAACATATGATATCATATTTGTATAGGGCCTTAATGCAAATATTTAAGCATGAGTTAAGCTATCTTGGGAGAAGGATTTGGGACTGCAGCTGAGTGCTACAGAGTGGAACACGTGCCTGAAATATCTGAGAGTAGGCACAGGATCATATCAGTGGAAAGAGTTTGCATGGAAAAATATGATTAGATTTTTTTAAGGTGCCAGCAATCCAGGCAAAATATAACACAAGCTTACCAGCTACATGTTGTAGAGGATATGGACATACCCCAGCGTCTTATGGCCATATTTTCTGTGCATGTGCGGAAATTTAAGTCCCTTATTAGCAGTTTAGAGATAGCCATGGGAGAACTGTTAGGAACAACAGTTCAACTAACGGAGAAAATGTACTTTTTCTGTATGTTAGAGAGGGAACAGAGCAGAATGCCTAACAGAAAATTTGATACAAGTATGCTTATTGTCAGCTAAGAAAGCCATAACAAAATATAAGCTAGACCAAAGATCCCCGACGATCAGGGAATGGCAGTTTAGTATCCCAAATATACAAAATGGAGAAGCTCACAGCCATAATAAACAAACATAAAGAGATATTTGAAATACAGTGGCGAAGGTGGGTGTTATACATCATGGCCCACAGAGATGATTTCATTCCTTGAGGGTTAGAGACCTATAAAGCAGGAATTCAAGCCTCCCCACTAATAGAAAGTACTATATTGTCTACATCAATTCTATGAAAAGAATGACCCAGTGTACTGTATTATGTATTGTTTTTGTCTTTCGTCATACTGTGTAAAAATCCTGTGAATGTAAACGTATGTAGTTGTCTATATGTGTGGAAAAAACTCTGCAATTAAATAAAGAGTTAAAAAAAAAAAAATCCTGCACCTCAGGGCATGGTTCTTAAAGAGTTAAAATTTCCAGATTGAATCTCACAGAAGTCTTGAAGGTGCTTAGGGTTTCAAGGAAACCTGTTACCAGGAAAACTTATTCCTCTAAATGCCCTGCAGTCTTCAGTGGACTTTATGGAACTTGCAGCCATTTCCCACGTTGCAGGCACCAATACCTTGCATCACCCAAGAGGAGCCTTGTGCCACATTTGTAATCACTGTGTAGCAGATCCAAATATAGCACATCAACAGTTCTCTCCTGCTTGACTGACCATATTGTGCTGGGTTTGTGAAGGGGGTGCTCAGCCCTTAAAAGTACCACTTTTATTTGTGAGGCGGGGATTGGCTTAAAAGGTGTGCCTTCAGCTCCAGGCATGGGAAGCTTGTCAGGCGGCCATCTTGGCAGCACACATTTCTGTTTCCCATCCCAGCCAAGTCAGCAGCATACTTGAGCGGCACCGGCACTCTAGAAACAGCTTGGCGCACATTTTTCCTTTCAGAGCATTTCTGTCAATCCACCTGGAGCTGATATTTTTCTGGCTGCCTTTGCTCCCTGGATTTTTGACTTATTCCTGGTTGAAATTTACAGGTTGTCTTTGCCTCTAGGATTTTGGGCTCATTTCTGGCTGAAGGTTACAGGGTTATTCTTAACTGCCTTTGCTCTAAACCGTTCACTTATTTCTGGCAGAATTTTGCAACTGAGCTGTATTCACCTAGGCCTTGATCCTGCCTTCTCAGCATCAGGCAACTGGGTCCTCCGTTTGTGTTCTCCAACTAGGGGCTGATGCAGCAATACCAACTCCATCTTCTTTACAGCATTAATCTCCTTCTCAGTATGTGATTGGTCAGTGATGTCTTTTCTGAAAAATCAAGGATTTCAGACAAATGCTCTGGGGAAGAAAATACTTGAAATGAGTATCAATTCTACAAGCCACCTTTGCTTGATTCCTATGCCTCAAATGCAAGACAGTCACCCTCCTTCATTGCTATTCACGAGAGGAGGACCATATCACTTCCATTTGTCCGCAGGACGTGGAGGAGTAGCCAACTTCAGCTGGCCGAAATCTAATTGCAAAGCTGAACAGAGCATTTACCATAGACCAGCATGCTTTGATCTGCAGCCCTCTGCCTCTTGTCAAGGACCTACTCACAAGAAAGCATCTAGAGAGGAACTCCTTCACCTTCTTGACGAAGAGGGCTGTAAGAAGAGAATTGTGCTAACTCCCCAAATCGTGTGGATGATGAGGATGACCACTCCCGTCATCACAAGAGGAAGAGGAGGAACCAGATCACCTTCATTTTCCAACTCAGATTAACCATATACCGAGGAGGGAGAATTTCACAGTAGTTTATCGAATGCAGAGCTGAAGTCTGACGGACAGCTTGATGGAGGACTATGTGGTTATTTTTTTTCTCTCTTCTGCTTTCTCCTTCTCCTTCTCCTTGTGTAGTCTGAGCTTGAAGGCTGTTAGCGCATCAGCTGATACCACCTGATTTGGAAGTCTATTCAAGTGTTTCCCTGTCCATTTTGAGAAGTAGTTTTTCCTGATGTTTCCCTTGAACTTTGTTTGTTCAATGACATGGAACGCCCCCTTTTCGTTTCATCCTTGCACATCCTGAGAACAGCACTTAATCTGATGGTGTTATCCCCTATTAGATACTTGAATACTGTAATGATGTTTCTCCTGAGTTTTCTCTTCTGTGGAAGAATGATCCCAGTTGTGACAGGCAGCCCTCACTCCCGTGTTGTCCAAGCAGTCCAACATCTTGGTCACTCTTTTTTTACTTTTCTCCATTGTGTCCATATCTTCCCCTAATTATTTGAACAGTGGTACCACAGTGCTTTTGTTGTGGGTTTTTTTTTTTTTAACTTTTTATTTCCGATCTTGTGGCAGGGAAAGGCACACTGAGCTGAAACTTATCTTCATGTGTGTCCCAGAAACTCAGGATGGTTACGTGATATGGTCAGGGGCCACACAGTCTGCAGGTAGCTGTTGTGGGTTTCAAATCCAAGAGTGCTGGATCTCCAGGTTCACAGCTTGGTACTCTGACCTATTCAGCTATACTGCCTTCCTTGAATGCAGAGGATTGGTCCCCATTGCTGTTTGATTAGTAACACTGGAGGCGAGAACGAATGAACACACACAGACATCTCTATCTATCTTTTCTGTCTATAGGTGTATGTATTTCTTACCCCAGGAGACTTTAGCTTCAGTAACTTTTTTGCACTTAGCTGGCTAGGTGCAGTTGCCCCGAGGTGTGCCTGTAAGAGATATTTAATGAGCATAGGACCAAGCCAATCAAAAGACAGGAGGGCATGAACTGAGTGAGAGCTGTTGACTGACTGCTTCAGAATTTTTCAAAGAAAACGAGGGCAAATGCCCCAAAAAAGAATGAACAGGATTGAAAAAAAAAAAGCAAATGTCCAAAAGTGGAAATAGAAACAATAGGAACATGAGGTAAAAACTCATCAAAAAGAAATGCCAAATTTTGGTAAAAGGCAATGTAAGAGCCCTTCTTCGACAGGTGAACCAGGAAGGAAGGGTGGGAGCTTACTAATGCTAAAGGACCCCATGGAAGAAAGAAGATTACTGCAGTGAATAATTTTTTCTTCTTGCCCCAGAAGTCCTTTAGCATCAGTAACTTTTTTGCAGACTACCAAGCAGTACCAAGTAGGAGGCAGGCAGAGAACCTACTTAGGAAAAGGGCTCTGCAGAACTGCCTTGCCAAATTTGGCATCAGATCTGGTGTGCACAGTCAAACTGTAGTGTTTCACAAAGATGTGCACAGATTTCCAGGTAGCTGATTTGCAGACATCCAGTAGGGGAATGCCCTTGCTGCAGGCTTAGGCTGCTGCGCCCTGATGTAACTGTCCCTGAGCCCCACTGGAGGTTGTTGACCAGCTTTCTCATAGCAGAATCTAATACAAGAGACTAACCAACAAGAAATAGTTATTTTGGTAGCTGGTATTCTTCTGCTTGCATCCCTGTAGGTGAGTAACAACTGAGTGGAAGAGCCTCTGGACTGTCTAGTATGCTCTAGGTAGTGAAATATGGCTCTTTTGACATCCAAGCTGTGGAGCTGTTGCTCGCCAGGAGTGGATGGCTCAGTAAAGAAGACAGAATAATAGACTGGTTCAAGTGAAACTCTGAAACCAACTTTGGCAGAAATTTCATATTTGTCCTGAGCTCAACTTTATCGTGTTGAGGGATGATGTAATTCGGCTCAGTGCACAGGGCCTGTTGCTCTGAAGTCCTCCTGGCAGACATAATGGCTACCAGGAAGACTGTCTTCAAGTTACAGACTGATGTGGGCCGTGGACATAGGCTGGAAAGGTGGATTAATGAGCCCATCTATGCAAAGGTTCAGGCTCCAAGGAGGAGCAGGCTTCCTGGTTGGAGGCTGGAGGTGCAAGAGGCCTTTAAAAAACTGTTTAAAAATGTCATGGGGGAAAAAACTGATTTCTTCTTTCCCACGAAAAGGCAGGCCGAAATTGCCGCCAGGTGTAGCTTGAGTGCAGATGGTTTCAAGCCTGACACCTGTAGGTGTACCAGGTAGTCTAGCAGCTGAGGGTCTGAAGCTGATAGAGGTTCGACTGTTTTGCTCTTGCACCAGAGGGAAAACCTTTTCCATTTGGCTGCATAAGTTTTCTTAGTGTTCAGTTTTTAGCCATCCTCAGTATCTTAAGGACCTGTTAAGAGTACTGTGAGGATGGAAACTCTTAACTCCTCAAGAAGCAGGCCTTGAGGTGACGAGTGTATGTCTGAGTACTGCACTTCCGTCTGAGGAAGGGTCAGCAGGGAACGAGTCGGAGGCAGGCGAATGGGCCTGTTGCAGGACATTGAGAGAAGGAGAGGGTACCAGGCTTGCCTGGGCCAGTCCGGAGCCACTAGGATCATGGATGCAAGCTGCTGCCTGAGTTTCAGCAAAACCCTGAATATCAGGGAAAGGGAGGAAATGTGAATAGGAACCTCCCTGACCAGTCCAGGATCAGGGCATCCAGAGGAAGTGCTCCTGGAAGTGGGGGCCTGCAACAGTACTGAGGAATCTGAAGATTGAGAGGCGAGGCAAACAGATCCACATCTGGTGTGCCCCACTGCCTGAACACTGTGGCTAGTGCTTGCTTGCTCAGTGTCCATTCGCTTTGACCTTGACTGATGTGGCTTAGAGCATCTGCCAGAGTATTGCGTTTGCCTGGGAGGTGAATAGCTAAGAGGCTGACTCCCAGGGAGAATGCTAGAGACCAGCGCTTCAGAGCTTCCAAACAGAGTTTTTAGGGACATGGATATGTTGTTCATCCACACTGTCTGGCAGGTTACTTGCCTCTTTAAATCTTGCCGGAAGGTCTTCAAGCTGGCTCTTCCCACCCACCCAGGTGGTAAAATTCTCAGCTCCGTCCCATGATGCCAGATCTTCTTTACCGCTTGGAAGCTCAGGTTCCCTCCTTAGTGCTGTGCGTCTAGACTGGATCCAAACTCTTCAGTTCACCCGAAAATAATTTTAAAGTTTTCTAGACTTCGGTCTACTTCTTCCTTCGCGGCTGCAATGGACAAATTGACTCCCGTTTTTTGACGGTGCCCATGCGGGCACAAGATGTCCAGGACCGATCCGCACTCCACGTGCGTCTACTGCCTCGGGCTTGACCACGACC
The DNA here is from genome assembly GCA_016271365.2 of Neoceratodus forsteri. NCBI lineage: Eukaryota > Metazoa > Chordata > Ceratodontiformes > Ceratodontidae > Neoceratodus > Neoceratodus forsteri. The sequence continues at coordinate 431,884,189 of CM028138.1, forward strand.
CGCAGGCCTGCGAGTTGTGCAGGTCTTTTTGGCTAACGTCTCGAAGACCGTGCTGCCCGGCTCCAACTAGGCGCCCGAGAAGCGTTATCTGCGGTGAAGTCCAAGGAAGCCCGTTGGGCAGCGTCCGTGGCTGCTGGCTCAGCTGAGCAACTCGAGCAGATGATTGCCGTCGAGGAGGAGGCGGCCCAGGCCGCATCTTCATCTTCCTTGGTCGCGGCATTTATCCCGCTCTTCTTGGGATCCTCCTACACAACTTCTTTTAAGGAGCTTTGCCAATCCCTCTCCACGAAGGGTGAGAGGCCATTGGAAAACTCTTCTCTGTCAAAAAAGAAGGACTCTAAGGGTAAGTCCCACCATCGACGTTCATGGGAGCGGGAGAGGTCCCATTCCCCGGACAGTCGACACTCTACTTCGGTCGAGGTTGCGGCTAAGGTCACTGGCTTCATGGTGTCCCCATCAGGTCAGCCGGCCGAGACACCTGTCGACACGGTCGAGATTTTTCTCGACCCATTGGACGGGCTGTCGACTGGTGAAGCTGACAACCCTTCATCACCGGTTTCCCCCGGTGGAAACAGAGGGCTTGCCTGCGCCTCCTATGCTGGAGTCACCAGTCAAGGCTCCCGAGCCGAGGGAGGAACAGGTTTCCCCGCTCCCTTCCAGACCCACCATCGGAAACACTGACGGTCTTTGACTTCGTCTCGGTCCAGCCGACACCGGCGGTCTCTGTTTTGGCACTGAGGAAAACGGTGGTGCCACTCGTCCTCGTCTTCCTCCTTGGAAGAGGAGAGGTTTCGGCGCACATTGCATCGACGCTACGAGGACTTAATGTGGCAGCAGCTCCTTCTGTCGCCTTCCTCTGCCATTAAGTGGCTATCACCGGAAAGACCGAAACAACCCCTCGCGGTGGTCGAGGTGCCCAAGCCTGGGCCGGTAGTTCGGCCGAAACCAGCTGCCCCACCGATTGTGGTGGAACCTCCATCTCCACAACCGAAATCGGGGGCTCCGACCAAGGATTCTCGGTCGGGTCAGGGACTGCCCCACCGGTTGTCGGTCACCCTCACTCCAGACCGTCCTTGGCAGGTGGAGGGTGGCTCAGGCCCTAGGCAGCTCTTTGCAGACTCCTTGGAATCTGACGACGACTCCTTGTTTTTCCAGGCCCCTTGACCTGGAGTCTTCCGGGGGCCAGTCGATGGACGAGAGCCCATCATCGTTCATGGGTCTGCTTCGGCTCATCTCGGAGTCCACCGGATGCAGCTCGAGCCCGTATCGAAGCGGGCCAAGTATCCCCTCACGGAGATACTGGACCGAGGGGATTCTCCCACAGAGGCCTTTCCGGTGGCTGAAGCCATTGTTGGCCCAGCCTTGGATCTATGGCAGCGGCCGGCTTCCTGTCCTGCACTTTCAGCCAGGATGGCCAGGAAGTATGCGGTCCCAACCGGCTCTTTGTCCGGTTTCTTGGAACACCCCTCTGCGGAGGGGTTGGTCACCGACAGTGCTTTCCGACGTTCTGGGAACGCTAGGGATGTGGACAAGCCCCCCGACAAAGAGTCCAAAAAGCTGGACTATGCCGGGCGCAAAGTATACGCTGCGTTCTCCTTCGGCCGTCATCAGGTCAGTTTGGCCGTACTGATGGCGTACTTCTCCCCTGCCCTCATGGGCTCCCTGGATGAGGTGATCCCTCATTTTCTGGCTGATCTGCAGACTACGGTTAAGCAGGTGTGGGATCAGGGAAGGGCAGTGGCAAAACAGCAGCTCTAAACGGCTCTTGATTTCGGAGATTCCTGTGCCTGGTCAATGTAGGGCAGCAGTGGCCATGTACCGCAGAGCCTGGCTGAGGAGATCCACCTACGGCGGATACCCAGCATAAGTTGGCAGGCGTCCCTTCCTGGGGACTGATCTGTTCGAGCCCTGGAGTGGAAGGCCACCTCAGAGAATCGAAAAGTCCAATGCCACCTTGGACTCAGTCATGTCTGCTCAGAAGGACAAAGGCTGTCGACAGCAACATAAGTCCTTGCCCTTCTGCCCCTGCAGCCGTCCCATACAACACCAGCATCAGGGCCAGCAGGCGCGCCCAGGCACCCCAAAGCCAAGCCTGCAGCTTCCTCTAACAGGAAGCCGGGAGGAAAAGGCCCAGGAGGTCCCTCGGCCGGTCCTTCCTCCAAGCCTGCCCAGTGACGGGTTGAGGGGTGTCGCCCACAACCTCGTCGCTTCCCCCTGGGTTCCCCCGTGGGGGGACGACTCCGCCATTTTCTTTCCGCCTGGTCTGCTATCACCACAGACTGTTGGGTGTTAGAGGTGGTAGGAAAAGGTCTACCTCTGGAGTTCGAGCAGGGTCCGCCCTTCCGAGCCGTCGCCCCACGGGGGTTCCGAGGTCCGCAGCCTCTCTGTTGGCCCGTCGAGCTGACATTGCCCTGCTCCTCCAAAAGGGGGTGATCAGGAAGGTGGCGGATCCTCCACCAGACCCAGGGTTTGTGTCCAGGTACTTCCTGGTCCAGAAACGGACGGGAGTCTGGCGCCCCATTCTAGACCTGCACGACCTGAACAGGTTCCTAAGGTCTCGAACCTTCAGGTTGTCACTCTGGCTCAGATCATTCCATCCTTGGAACGAGGCGTGTGGTTCTGTTCTCTGGACCTCCAGGGCAGTTCTTTCACGTCCCAATCCGTCCGTCCTCGCGATTCCTCCACTTCAGAGCAGAGGGGTCCCTCTCGAGTTCGGGTCATGTCCTTCGGCCTTTGTCTAGCTCCCAAGGTCTTCACCAAATGCATGGCAGTGGTGATAGCATTCCTGCGGCGCCGAAGGGTCCGGGTGTACCCCTACCTGGACGACTGGCTGATTGCGGCCTCCTCCAGAATGGAGGTGGAGCGGTCCAGGGATCTGACCCTCCAGGTTTGCTCTCAAGTTGGCCTCCTTATCAACGAGGCCAAGTCGGAACTCGTGCCCGCCCCCCTCAGCAGGGCTTGCCGCAGGGGGATGCCTTCTCGAGGCCGTGGACCCCGGGCCACTTCTACACCTTTCCCCCATTTCCCTTGATCCACAAGGTGCTTCTCAAGGCGAGGAGAGACAAGGCGCAGGTGATTCTGGTAACCCCAGACTGGCCCGCCAGTTCAGTATCCAGATCTTCTCTGTCTCAGTTCCAGGCTCGAGGCAGCTTCCAGCCCGCCGGACCTGATCTCAGTCAATCAGGGAAAGGTATTCCATCTGCACCTTCAATCCCTGCACCTGATGGCCTGGTTCCTGAGTGACTAGAGTTCCGGACTTGGGTCTTTCCGACGAGGTCCTCAACGTTGTTGAGGCTTCCTGTAAGGAGTCGACCAGAAAATGTTATGCCTTTAAATGGAAGAGATTCTCCATTTGGTGTCAGGGCAAGGGTCTGGACCCCTTCCTTCTGCTCCTTGGCAAGCATTCTGGACTAACTGGGGTCCCTTTCTCAGCTTGGGCTTTGGTCGACGACCCTTAAGGTGCCCTTGGCAGCTATCTCTGCTTACCGGGGGCGGGCCGGGAAGCAGTCTGTGGCGCAGGAGAAAGTGGTCGGGCGCTTTTTCAAAGGCCTTGATCACATATCCCCTCCGGTGCGAGAACCTCCACCTCCATGGGACCTACTGCTGGTATTGACTAAGCTCATGTGCAAGCCATTCGAACCGATGCACAGGTGTGACATCTCTCACCTGTTGTGGAAGACTGCCTTCTTGGTGGCTATCACGTCAGCCAGAAGGATGGGAGAGCTCCAGGTGCTTTCCATCGAGTCTCCTTATCTGGTCTTCCACAGGGACAAGGTTGTCCTCCGCCCCCTCCCGAAATTCCTTCCGAAGGTGGTGTCAGAGTTTCACCTTAATCAGGTGTTGACTCTGCCGGTGTTCTACCCCAGTCACACCTCTGAGGCAGAATATAGGCTCCATACTTTGGACCCTAGAAAAGCGCTTACTTATTATAAGGAGCGGACGGCTGAAGTTCGGGGAGAGGTTCGCCAGCTGTTTGTCACCTGCGCTGAAGCCGTACCTGGTAGACCTGCAGCCAAGTGGATGATAGGCAGGTGGGTCACCTCCTGCATAGATCTCTGCTATAGGTTGGCGGGCATGGAGCCTCCCAGAGGGATAAGAGCTCATTCTACCCGCCATACCGCTGCATCGGTGGCTGAATCCAGGGACGTCCCTATCCAGGAAATCTGCAGGGCTGCTACCTGGAAGTCAGCACACACCTTCATTACCCATTACCACATCGACCTTGAGTCATGTCGGGATGCTGGTTTTGGGGCCTCGGTTCTCCAATCATTATTCCCTAAGTAGGGAGTGTGCGCCTTGCCTCCTTCCTCCCGGAGAACTGCTAAGAGTCTGCCAGACAGTGTGGATTAACAACATATCCATGTCCCTAGAAATACAGGTTACTCACCTGTAACAGGAGTTCTAGGAATGGTATATGTTGTTCATCCACAAGACCCACCTGACCTCCCGGCTTGACGACGCATAACCCGGCTTCCAGCTGGCTAGATCTAGGCGTCATGGGGGTGGAGCCGAGAGTTTTACCACCCAGGTGGGTGGCTGGAGCCAACGAGACCTCCTACAAGATTTAAGCGGCAAGGAACCTGCCAGACAGTGTGGATGAACAACATATACCATTCCTAGAACTCCTGTTACTGGTGAGTATTCCTGATCTGGTACCACCCTGCTTTGTTTATGTAGAACATTGCAGTGGCGCTTGTCCATTCAAATTTGAACCGCCTGTCCTTCTATGCTGGGAGCGAAAGCTTTGAGAGCTAGTAAGACCGCTCGGAGTTCCAAAGCTTAAAAGGGAACTCCTCCCTGCAAATTTGCAGGGTTCTTCCACCACAGCAAGTTTTGGAGGAACTGCTCCGACACCGGTATTAACTTTGAAAATTTGTTGCTTCTCTGAGACCAGCGAGCTCTGAAGTAGGCTTGCAGGAGTCTCATCTTGTGCATGATCCCTGGGACTACTGTAGTCATAGAAGCCATATATCCCAGAAGTTTGAGGAAATGTCTGGTTGGTCTTGGCTGTCTCTGGGCAAAAGAATCTGCCACTGAAAGGAAACTCGGAATTCTTTGCTGTGGGAGGAAAGCATATCCCTTCTGAGTGTCCAGCTGGGCCCCTATGAAGGTGAGCAGCTGGGTGGGTTCAGTGAGATTTCTTTAGATTTACCAGGAAACCCATAGACTCAGGAGTGCTTCTGTGAGAGAAAGAGATTCCTTGACTTGGCAAGGAGACTTTGCTACTATGAGCCAGTCGTCCAGATAGTGGTAGAGAGCGACATCCAGTCTCCTGAGATGTGCCGCTACCACTGCGAGACACTTCATAAAGATTCTTGGGGCCCAGGACAGACCAAAGGGCATTGTGGTGAACTGATAGTGATCCGAAGGAAGTTTGAACCTGTGAAACTTCCTGTGAGATCTCCTTATAGGTATGTGGAAGTAGGCATCCTTTAAGTCTATGGAGGCTAGCCAGTCTCCCTGCTGTAAGGACTGTATGACCAGTGATAGAGTGACCATTTTGGTTTTGGTTTTTTTCAGATGTTTCTTTAAATATCTGAGATCTAAGATAGGTCGCCACTCCCCAGTTTTCTTTTGTGTCAGAAAATATCTGGAGTAGAGGCCCTTGCCCTTCTCGTGGGTGGGACCCTCTCCACTGCTCATAAAGCCAGAAGGTTTTGTACCTCCATTTCCAACAGTGGTATCTGTGTTGGGGACAGAGGTTTTGACACCTGGGTATGATTGAGGTCTGGCAGCTGCTTGAACTGTAATGACAGACCCTTCTTCACTATTTCCAGCACCCACTTGTCCGACGTGATGAGGGACCAGTGCTGAAGATAAGAGTCTGCCTCCAACTGAAAACGGGGAGGTGACCTGGACACTCACATCAGGACTTGGACTGAGAGGCAGATGGCTGGGTAGAGGTGGCTGTTCTTTAGCCCTTCTGTTCCTGCCTCTGAAAGACCCCTGTACTGGCTAGAGGCAGATTGGGATTGTAGGCCTGAGAACAAAACTTCCCCTACCACCCCTGGGACGGGATCTCTGAGGGTGGCAGGTTTAAGGCTTGGATGAATGGCTCTGCCAGAGCCCTTGTACTCATCGACCTTTTCATGTAGTCAGTGGTTCTGTTATCAGATATATTTTTGATCATAGGGAAAATCCAGTGGCCTTGTTCTGAGTGTCTGTGGTTAGACTGGTTGTTCTAAGCCAGGCGAAGCGTCTCAGAGAGATGGCATGGGCCATCGCCCTAGAGACTGCATCATTATTATCTGCCATGTGGAATTGGTACATAGTAGCTTCCAAGGCAGTTTTTGACTTATCCACCAGCTCCTGCACCATAGAATCTGATCAGTTGCAGGCGATAGCCTGGACAGATTTCCCAAGGGCTTTCTGATATTTGGCTGTAAATGCTATGTAAGAATAAAGCCTGAGAGGCAGGGAAGCTGTGGGATACATTTTCTTTGCTATAAAGTCAATTTTCTTTGAATCCTTGTCCGGGGGGGGGGGGCGACAAAGAGACTCCAGCTTTCTCACAATCTGCCTGCTGCACTATACTCTCGTGGCTAGGGTGTCATGTTTAGACGATTTATATTTTCTCTCAAGCCGCTTATCAACCCCTGATACTGAAGTGGGGTGTTGAAGCCCCTTCATGGCATTTTTTCTAAATGCATTATAGATAGGGATGACTAGGGTCTTTGAGGATGAAAGACCTTTCATTTCCCTATAATCTTCGTCTTCATGGACGTCCTTGTTGGGCTCCTGCACAGAGAAGTGCAGGGTATCCAGCATATTTTGTGTAAATGTAAACATAGAAGAAGGATCCTCGTGGTCACCGGGGATCCCCATGGTGAGGTCCGGGGACTCTTTAGGCTCAAGGCCCTGAAAATCCATGTCAGGGGCATCATAAAATTGATCATCTGTGTCACCCTCACAGTCTACACAAGAGAGAGCTGTGGAAGAGTGCTTGCCAGCCCCAGTAAATAGAGGACCCACCTTTTGAAGGGTCTGAAACAGTTGCCATGCTTTTTCCATATCTTGCACTGACGGAAGAACCTACGCAGTTTGCGTTTTGTTTTTTCTGTATGCTTTAAGCTGCGTGTTGTCTTGCTATTGGCTTTATCGGGAGCATATCTGTCTTGACAGTGTTTCTTTTTAGCCACTTCATCAGAGGCTTGATCAAGCTTTCTTTTTTCGTTACTCTTATTTTTTAATTTGTGAGGAACTTCATCTTTGAAAGCTTAATTTTTTTTTGACTGGGATCTGGAGGGTTCCTCGGCATCTCTCCCAAAAATGAAGGAAACCGTCGAAAATGAGCACCCGCGATAGAATTAGGCTTTAAACTAAATAGTCGCGGAAATAATAGTCTGAATAGGCGACATGCTAAAATAAAAATTTTGTGCAGCACCAGGGCTCCAGATAAGTTTTTTTTTTTTTTTGGGATGTGTGTAGTACTCAGTTTAAAAGTGAGTGAGTAAAACCAAAGTCTGGACAGAGTGGCGTGAGGGGTACATTTTAAATGTATTTTTTCCTAGCTAAAAAGTGATCAAGTGCCAGCAATGCTCCAGACAGCGTTGGCAGGTAGGAGTAATTTACTCACCAGTTTTAAAGTATAGTGAATAAAACAAAACTGGGATGCTTATGAGTTCTGTAAATCTGAAAAAGATGCTCCTTTGAATCACCAGTTAATGTTATGAAGCACTGTTCTTTGGAGTGTGGAGTATTTACAAATGTTTGAGTACTGGTACTCATTAAAAGCTTTCTTTAGAGTATTTCCTAAAATGAGGTGAGTAAAAGCGGGTTGGTACTCTTCCTTATCTGGAGCTCTGTGCAGCACTAATGAAAATGTAAAACTTTCACTCAGTACACTAAAGGAAATAATTTATGAGGAAAACTTTACTCAGATAAGCACTAGAAGGCTGTCAACAAGGATAGTTGGGAGACACCTCAGAGGCAATATTGCTCAGTCCAGCGGAGAAAAAAAATTCTGAAGCAGTCAACAGCTCTCACTCCGTTCACACCCCATCATGTCTTTTGATTGGCTTGGCTTGGCTCTACGCTCATTTAAATATCTCTTAAAGGCACACCTCCGGGACAGTTGCACCTAGCCAGCGAAGTGCAAAAAAGTTACTGATGCTAAAGGACCCCATGGACAATAGAAGATTACTGCGGTGGTAAGTTTTCATATAGGAGATGCATGATGGGCAGGAGTGTGATGAGATAATGTTCTCACTCCTGCAAGTGAGCTCTGGATATCTCACGAGTGCCAAGGCACAGTGGCGATCATCAGAACTCACTCTGCAGGAGTGAGAATATTTTCCATAGCACACAATCTGCCCATCATGTATGCTATTTATACAAGTGGGGTAAGAGATTCAGAAATATATAGTTATGTTTTGTTGTTTACTGTTTGGTAGCTGGGTAAGTTTTTAGTGGTGATTTGGGGCACTGAGCAGTTAAGTGACTTGTTCAGAGTCGCACAGTGTGGAAATGGAAGTTGAGTCAAACCCAGGTCTAGTGTGCTGGATGTTTCAAGATTGTTCAAAGCTCATTACTCTAACATCTACACTATCCTGAGAGCACTGTTTGTGGTTGTTCTCCAGAGGTGTGTGTGTGTGTGTGTGTGTGTGTGTGTGAGAATGGGCTGGGAGTTTGACACGCTCTACGAGAAACAGATGAACGTGTTTAGCAATGCTAATTAAGTTAGTTTCAGCTTGCACTGAAAAACAGAAGCTGATTTAGAGTCCGTTTGCAGTGAGAAACAAAGTGTGTGTTGCAGCACTGTGTTTTAGAATGCAGTCCTTCTTGAATTTGTAAGTAGAATAGTAATGGGCTGTGAGTTGTTGAAACACTATGGTAAACGTGAGTGTCCTTTGCAATGTTAATAGTTACTTACAAGTAGCAGTGAGAAAGATTTGTGAAAGAGTTCAGTTTAGAATGCAGGCTATGGTTAGTGAGTGAGTGACATCAGCACAGTATGCGTAAATATCATTTATCTCACTCTAGTGATGTCATCAGCATTTATCACACTCTAGTGGAAATAACTACATTTATTACACTAATTTAGCACTCATGCCTATTTTTTTTTTGTGTGTGTGTGTATAAGGGATGTACAATGGCGAGCTGTCAGATACATGATTTATCTACACAAGTGCTGTTTGACCTCGGGTAACGTCACGAGTGAGATGTCTGAGGTCAAACAGCACTTGTGTATATAAATCATTTATCTGAGAGCTCACCATTGTATATTTAATTTATGCAATAGGGATGCTTTCTGTCAGTGCAGGAACATTTTGGTTTTGACTGTTTTCCTTTTTTTTTTACATGATCATTTCTGGGAGTTTTGGTTAACTTTCCTAGAGTATGTCCGGATGGCATAGGGGTTGCTATTAAATGAATCACCACTCATTTTGTAGATATTTTTGTGCTGAACATTTTTCATGCTCAGAGTACCATGCTATAATTTTTTGTTTTAAAGTTATTCACATTTGTTTGTCAAAAAAGTGAACAAAAAATTGAATTTCTCTTTTTTAAGCTGGTCTCTGGGCTTTCTTACTCCTGGCTGTATCTCCTGATACCGATAGGCAGGCAGGAATCAGACCTCTGCAGCAGGGGACATACAGCCCTCCACTTCTTGTTTCCCTCAGTTTACTTCCTGCCTTCAGTGAAGCAGGTACTTTGCAGCAGAGCCCTGTCACACGTGGCAGGGCTGAAGAGACTGTAAGTTTTAAATTTTTATCCTACATGTGCAGCAAGTATATTTCTTGGTTTCTAGAAGCATGGACATGGAGGGACCCAGTGTCGGCTGTGCAAGGTGCACAGACTGGCTCCACCTATCAGTGACTCGCTAGGTTTCCTGCGATTTGAGCTCCCCACAGCGGACATTGATAAGCCCTCAAGGCTAGGGGGACCCCTAATTTAAGCACTGGAGTGCTTCGTTTATAAGCCCTCAAGGCTAGCGGGAACCCCTAATTTGGGCACTGGAGTACTTTCTACAGATGAGTGCCTGTCTAGCGATGAGTGGCTTGGGGAAAATATCAGCTTTCGTCTGTGCAGCCCGCTAGCAGTTCAGGCAGTGCATCACAGGGCTCGGGGACCCCTACGTTAAGCACTGGAGTCTCTATGGGAGAAAGACCGGCAACGTGAGTGCCTGTCTAGCCACGAGCAGCTCGGAAGATGCAGCTCCTTGGTATGTTCCTTGACACAGATTCAGGCAGCGTCAAGTGCTCCAAGCTCCTGGATGGTCAGCTCTCCAAGCCGAGACCTCGTAGATGACAGGCGCTGAAGTGGCGCCAGGCTGTGCACAATGACGGGCGCTGAGGGGAGTGCCAGGCGCCCGTCAACGTTCACCAGTGGTCCCAGTCGTCTGAAGGCGGTAGCGCTGGAAGGATAGCCAGTAGCACTGTAGGGGCATCCCTGCAGAAGCAGAGCACAGTGCTTAGGGATACAAAAAGCAGCCATCACTACTGAAGGGTCCCCCCTCCCTCAAAGGGACCAGTGGAGCCCAGGCCCCCAAACAACATCAAGGGACAAGATGGATCTTTTCAGTAAAAGTACTGGTTAGCAGCAATCCATGCAGCGCAGGGTTTTTGCCCATAAAGGGCCAGCAGTAATTCATGCCACTTCAACAGCATAATAAGGACACCTCCAGAGGCAGGGTGCACGCTGTTTTAAAAGGGAACAAGTCTGTCAAACCTTCCGGGGCAACAACATGCCAGCGGATTTGTCCCCACTTCTAATCCTTTTGCTGGGTCGCTTGCCTATATAAGTGAGAAGGCAGCGTCTGCGAATGTCAAGGTCTCACAGGAGGTGGCCCTTCCTTGACTGATAGCTGTTAGTCAGGTCTGAACGAGCAGCAACCACCACGTCTGAGAGAGCAGCGGCAGTCCACAGCCCCTCTCTGGTAGCAGGCCTCTTTGATAGGTAAATCAGGGCCTTTGCCCTGAACCCAGCATTCCTCATGGGCAACCTCCAGGGTCACCAAATGGGAGATCACACAAGAAGGCAAAGAAAGCCCTGTCCTCACTTGAAGAGGACAGTAGTCCTCGTTAGTGTGACAGGAACATCCACAGACTCCTCAGTCTCCAGTTCATGGGCTTATTCATCAGACTCTATCGAGGAGAAAGAGTTCCCTAGGTCTAGCTGCTCAGCATCTTTGAACTGGAGGTCCCCAGTCTTTTAAGTAACACACAAAAATAAAGTAGGAGCTATAGCAGGTTCACCTCGGCCCCTTCCCCAGGGCTCCCACCCAGCGAAACAGGCTTTCACCTTACAGCTGCAACCAAACTGGCCTCAGCCTTCCATATTTCCCCAGCCATTGGAGACTTGCTGTGGAGGAATGGCAAAGTCCAAATGCACCTGTCCGGTGGCCTGGTGGATCTCTAAGCTTCTCCACGCCCGGACAAGAAGCAATCTAAAAGTGGTTAGACTGACCCAGCATCGACCCACTAATTTCAAATCTGACCAAAGTCGGTCATCCCAGCTGAAGGAGGGCTTCCCTCAGAGACCCAGTGCATAAGGATGTGGATGCCTTGCTCAACTGGGTCCTTCAAGCTTCAACAAAGTCTCAGGCGACAACCAGTGAAAGAGTTCCCTAACCAATCGTTTTTGGCCTAAAATGCTCTCTCTGGTATCCCAATTTTAGCCTTTTTTTTCCCCTGCAAGTGATCCAGAGAGAACAGGCCTGTTCTTCGTCAGCTACTGTTCTTGGGGAGGTGGTCAGGTGCGGACCATGTATCCAACTTTGGCTCGATGCAGCCCCTGGCTTTGGGTCTGGCAAGCACGCCTCTACAAGAGCCAGTCGGTTAACTCACCCAGTGTAGGTAATCTTGTGTTTGGCTCAGCCCTCAAGGAGGTAGTGGGGATTCGAGGAGATGCCAAGGTGCACATCCCACATCAAGAGGCAGGGGCCAGTCTTCATCCTCAGGCCCCAAACACTTTTTGCATTACCTAGGTTACAATAAGGATCAAAATACTAATTTCTCTGGGGGAAAAAGAACATGCTATCCAGGCACATCCCCCAGTAGGGAGCAGGTTTCTAAAAATCCTCCAGAAATGAACATGCTGTCTGGGCACATCCCACAGTAGGGGGCAGGTTTCTACAAACTCTCAAGAAATGGGCCCAAACTAAGTCAGACAGAGGGGTCATAGACATTATCAGTACCTAATACAAGCCCCCACTGCCTCATGTGGTGCCCTCCACTACCTCATGTGGTGCCCTCCACCATCACTGGCAACTCATCGGAAAGACCGGCATCGCTACAGACTATTACGGGATTACTGCAAATGGGCTAGTTCCCATTTCTCATCGTGCCAAAACACACGAGGATTCAGGCCAGTCCTAGTTCTCGAATTCTTGAATAGGTTTGTCCGCAGCAAACCCTACATGGTGGAAACCTTGTCATCAATCAGGGGAATCGTAAAAGTTTTTTTTTTTCTGGTATCCATAGATCTGTAAGATGCCTATTTATCTTTTCCAGTCAGTAACGTCACCCGCATGATCTCGGGTTCAGAGTGGCAGAGCAGTACTTCAATTCAGACTCTGCCATTGGGGTCTTCATATCCCCCAGACAGAATTGAAGGTGTTAGTACGGTCATAGTCCGTAAAGGCCCACATCTCAGACAAACAATACAAGCAGTGGCAGAGGTGGTCTGGTACCTGCGGCACATGGTTTTCTCATCAACTGGAGAAAGAGTTCCCTAATTCCAAACCAGACTTTGATCCTTCTGGGGGCAGATATCATGACCCAAGAATTTTTCTCACAAAAAACTAAATTTCGGATTCGGCTAAAGCTCATCAAGGTGTATAACTCCTCCGCTGCCTGCTTATCTATTTTCATACAGCTCATTGAGACAGAGTAAACCCTCCTTCCAGTGACGGTCTTGGAGAACTGAGGTCATGAAGGGTCGCAAGTTGGGCCATCCTCACCAAATCCGAATCTCAACCGATGCAAGCCTCAGCAGCTGGGGACTGCTCACCTGCATCAGCTGTTGACAGGCAGATGATCGCTGTTGTGGGCCCAAGGTACAGCATAAATGTTCCCGGCATGTGAACAGTAGGCCATGCCATGAGGCACTCTGAACAGCAGTTCCCCAATCAGGATAGTCTGGTTCCAGCCGACAATTGGTCAGCGTTGGCATACACCAACCATCAAGGCGGCACAAAAGCTCAAAATGCTAAGGGAATCCTTCTTTTCAGTGGGCAGAGCACCACTGAGCGATGTGTATATACCAGGACAGGTAAACGACACGGCAGACTAGCTTAGTCGCAAGGTTGATCGACTAGGGGAATGGGAGCTGATGGATAGTGCCTCCTACATCTGGACATGGGGCAGTCCTCGGACAGATCTTTTCGCCTGCGGTGGTACTCAAGGTAAAGTAATTCTGCTTCTGGCCAAGGATGAACCAGCGGTGGCTCAGGACACCTTTTCCCCTAAACTGGGATGAGTTTGGTCTCCTGTATGCCTTTCCTCCAATACTGCTTCTATCAAGAGTCTTTCATAAAGTGGTTAGGGACAGGACAGTCATGATTCTAGTCTACCCTTATGGTTTTCACGCATAGTTCCTGATTATCATTCATCTGTCAAGGTGACCACGTCTAACATTCAAGTTCAGCCTGGGCATTCTCCATCAAGGTCCGACTCGGCATCCCATGTAAACAATTTATCTGTTTAGGCCTGGAGATTGAGAGAAAAACTTTCAAGAGCTCTGCTCGCAGCTCCTATTATTGACATGACGGAGACTTGTGTCTCTACAAATGAGACACCACTCATTGTGTAGATAATTTTGTGCTGAACAATTTTGTGCTCCCAGTACCATGCTGTCTTTTTTTTTTTGTTTTAAAGTTATTCCCATTTGACTATGGTTAGTACTGCTTTTGAGGCCGAACTCAAATTAATTCCGAAGAGATTTGTGACATAGTAACTGTGTGTATAACTGTCAATGTGTGTATAAATAAATTTATACACACAGTGACTCGGATAAACAGATTTATCACACTCTGTTTATCTCCACACCTATTGCATCAGTATGTGTATACACACCCTATTTCATCGATTTGAAGTCACCCCCCCCTCCATTTATTAGCTGCCCCCATTTTTAAGCCGTGGCATGTCGCATTTAAAGCCGCCTTTCTCATTCACAACTCGTTACTGTCCTCCCCATACTCGTAAGCAAGGGCTCATTCACAACTCATCACCACCCTCCCCTTACTTGCTTTTAAAATAGTACAAAGGAACACGGAAGGAAGATCAGAATGTGTGCAATGTAAATTTTACTTCATTTCATTAATATCAAGTGCATCGGGAAGGGGACCCTGGCAAGCGTTCGTCTACAGCAAGGTGAACACTGCAGGAGTTAGTCTCTCATTTCAATACTGTCTAGTGCATCAAGGACAAAAATAAAAACAAAAAAAAAACACCCAAAGCACAGGAAAGTTCAGTGTGCATGTGTCATGGGTCGATGCTTAAACTCCAGGTCATAGGCTTTGTGTTTTGGCATTCTGGTAGGTTTCAGTGTGTCAGGACACTATAGTGGGAGTATAGAGTAACTGTCAGCTGTAGGTCAAACATAGCTGACTGCATTTATAGCCGCCCTGTTTAGTTCTCCCCTCAATTTGAAACCGTAGGTGAAAACTGAATATGTTAATTGAAGCCGCGGTTACAAAATTGATGAAATATGGTGTGTGTGTGTGTGTGTGTGTGTGTGTGTGTGTGTGTGTAGCTGATTTCACACTGACACAAGTCTGGAAATTCGATGTTAGGGTTACCAACCCTACTACCCCACTCCCACCATCCACATTCCAGCAGGCATTGGGGTGTGCCTTGGGATCTTCGGGCCTAACCCTCACTCCATTCCATATGTAAACAAGCTGAGATGGTACAGTATAGGAGAATGGGGTGAGAGGCCCGACGACCCCTAGGCACACCCCGATGCCTCTTGGTATGTGGAGGGTGGGGTGGTAGGGTGGGTAACCCTAACATCGAATTGCCAGACTTTCGTCACTGTGAAATCAACTCTATCTGATGCATTAATGGAGTTTTTCCCCCCCGATGAATTTCCCTTCTTTTTGAGAAAGTGTGATATTATTCATATCCATACTGTAAGTGGGAGTGCGGTGCTTCCACCTACCCATAAGCATAGGGACGTAGAGCAGGAGGGCCTTGTGTTGCCAATTTTGCAAAATGGTATCTATAGTTGGGAGCACTGGCCCTCTGGGCCCTGCACTTCCACCTG
This sequence comes from Neoceratodus forsteri, assembly GCA_016271365.2. Lineage (NCBI taxonomy): Eukaryota > Metazoa > Chordata > Ceratodontiformes > Ceratodontidae > Neoceratodus > Neoceratodus forsteri. Next base: position 431,899,399 of record CM028138.1, read on the forward strand.
CCCATAAATCTAGAGACATAGCGCAGTAAGGCCCTGTGCTCCCTGGTTTGCAAAATGATATATATAGGTGGCAGCGTGGGCCCTCCGGCCCTATGCTCCTACCCACCCATAAGTGTAGAGGCATAACACAGGAGGGCCCTCTGCTCCCAGTTTTGTATAATGGGAGCCACAGGTGGGAGGGTGGGCCTTCTGAGCCTTGTGCTTCCACCTACCCATAAGTGTAGAGACATGGCGGAGGAGGGCCTTGTGCTCACAGTTTTGCAAAATGGTATCCATAGGTGAAAGTGTGGGCCCTGTGGACCCTACGCACCCACTCATAAGTTTAGAGGAGTAGCGCAGGAGAGCCCCGTGCTCCCAGTTTAGCATAAATGGTATGCATAAGTTGCAGTCCCACCTACCCATAAGGACAGACACACAGCGCAGGCCTAGAGACATTCCAAGTAATCCTTGTACTGCAGATGTGGCAATATCTTGGTAATCATATCAACTTTGGAAAAATTCCACTGCAGTTGTATTCATGACCTGGCCACCTACACGCGTGCCTATTACTAAGCTGTGCTTGACGAAGAATATGTATCTCGAACCGTTTTCGAGATACAGATCCCGAAAAAATGCTGTGGTCACCACAGTGTTATTCTATGGGAAAATCCGCAGCTTCATAGTGCTGTAACTATAGAACCAGTGTGCATTTTTTCACCAAACCAGTAAGAGGCACATCTGTGGTGCAAGCCCTTGCTACCCTGCGAATTTCGTCCCAAAAGTCCTGTTTTTTTCTATGAAGTGGCAAAGCAGTTTTTGGGGAAGCTGTTTACTATGGAACTTTAGGTAGAAAGTACCGTGGACTTTAACAAAACATTGCGAAAATCCGTGGAACTTCTGAAAAGTTCTGCGGCTAAAATGGATGAAAATTTTGGAAATCATATTTCAAACAACATGAAGTCTTGCTGTATTCTGACTATTGCAGTGATATCAACCTTTGAACTGCCCGGAGAGGAAAGAGTTAACTTTCCATGCAAGGCATGGAACGTTGAGCTCGAGCTCGGTTGAGACTCGGTCTGTTGTTGTTTGAACCCAAACCGCCAGATTCTTTACTCCGCCTCACTGAATAGTCGCTCTGGAGATTTCTCCTTTGCTCGGTTCAGTTTAGTCGGTTAAAGTGTTGTTTTTTCCCTCGGTTTCAACCGAATTTATTCCATCTAACCTGTCGGTTCAGTCTCTGTCTGTGGTACCGTGAGTACTAGATAGGTTTATTATTGTTAGCTTCTGTGTGGAACTTGTAAATGTCGGATCGGTTCGGTTTGAACCGATCCGGTTCGTGATAAAAGTTTGTTCTGCTTTTTAGAGTGTGGTAACCGGTCCTTATCGGTTCAAAAAAAAATGATTTCATGATGGTTTTTTCCACGACTCATAACACGATCAGGAACCGATAAGGGTGTCTTGCCTGGTGAATGGCCGAAAAAAGGGTAAGTTTGGTTAGGACTGGCCATGTCTGAGAAACCCAAGAGAAAAACTGGGCCCACTGGGTTTCAACACTGTAGTGTGTGTGTGTATGTGTGGGAAGTCTTAGCTAAGGCTGACCCCCACACCACTTGTGTTTATTGTCTGGGGTTTGATCACCTCGATTCAGACTGCCAGATTTGAAAAAGTTTTCCCACAGCTACCCTGGAAAAGAGAGTAGGTAGGCTGAGGGAAAGGGAGGCCAAAATGTCCGCTGACCCGGATGGCCAGCCCGGTTCGGTTCCAACCGAACCAGAAGGAGTGCCCTCTGACCAGGGCGAAACTTTGGGCAAAAGGAGAACCGACTCTGAGGAGTCGGTTCCGGTTAAAAGAAAAAGAAGGGATAAGTCAGCCGGTTTGGATCCACAAGTTCTTTCTCCGACCGCTGATGAAATAGCCAAAGCGGTAAGGATTGTTCAGTCGCTAACTCCGGTTCCGACTGAACCTGCACCATCGGTTAGGACTCGGTTTGGTCGGTTCCGGATTATAATTTAGAGGATTTTTATGAACCGGAGGAGGAGGAAGGAGAATATGAGGATAGTGATGGTGATTATGAAAGTCTGGATGTGCCCATTGACCCGGACATCTCCCCAGACAGATCTTCAGGGTTTCCTCTAGGCTTTCTGAGTCCCCTTCCCACTTTGTTTTACAAAAAGTGGCTGAAACTCTTCAGCTTCCTATGGAGGAAGCAGTAGAGGATCAGGAGGAGCCTGATTATGTTGAGATGATGGACATCCCAGAGTCAGGAGGCTGTCTATTCCCTCCATAAGTCTTTTGGGAAACAGACATTTAAAATTTTAAAGACTCCTAATTCTGTACCTCCTGTGGACAGAAGAATGGACAAGAGGTATACTCTTTCAGGCTCAGATCGGAGTTCCTTTCCCAGCAATGCAGCCATGTTGGGGTAGTGCGGGCTGCTGCCTGTGATAAGGCAAATACCCTTGACTTCACACCCCTCAGATAAGGACTCCAGGAGGATTGATGCCATGGCAAAGAAACAGTACATGACAGCATCTTTGGGACTTGGGCAGGCTAATTATATGGCCTACACAGCTAGATACCAGAAGTCTAGATGGGACACTGTGATGGCTCTAGCTAAACAGGCCCCTGGCCAGCTTGCCAAGGAGCTGGAGCAGGTGGCTGCAGATGGTATTGAGGCATCCAAGGTGCAATTTCATGCTGCAGTGGACTCCAGTGATGTCTCATCTAGAGTCATGGCTACATCTGTGGCCCTTTGTAGGATGACTTGGCTCAGATGTACTAGTCTGTCACAGGATACCCAGACTAAGGCCATGGATTTTTCTGTTGGTAATTCTCTGTTTGGGAGCAGACAGAGAACTACATGAAGAAAATGGATGAATACAGGACCACCTATAGAGTGCTCAGGCCAAGGAAAGGCAAGCCACTCCCCAGAAGCAGCATTCCAGGGGCAGGCCTTTTCATAGGCCTTTCTACCAAGGCCAGGCCTCCTCCTCCTCCGCCTTGCCCAGAGGGGTTCTTCAGAGGAGAGGCAGGCGAGGTAGAAGCAGGCCTGCTTCCACCACTCAGCCTAAAGCCCCTGCCAAACAGGCACCCTGATGGGTTTGCGGGGCGATTCTCCACTACGTGGGGGCAGGCTGGCTTACTTTGTCCAGGACTGGATGTCTTTAACATCAGACAAATGGGTCCTGGAAGTAATAAGCCAGGGACTGGTTCTCTGCTTCAAACAATTTCCCAAGATGAGAACCAGATCCTTTCCACCTCTGCAAATCCTTCAGAGCCCTTGCCCTAGAGGCAGAGTCTCTTCCCTCTTGCTCCGAGAGCCATAGAAAGGGTTCCACCCCTACACAAGAGAAAAGGATTGTACTCCAGGTACTTCCTAACTCCCAAAAAGACAGGAGAATGGTGGCCCATCCTGGATCTCAGATATTTAAACAAGCACCTTTTAAAGCCAAAGTTCAGAATGGTGAGACTGGGAATAATTCTACCCTCTCTAAGGCCAGGGGACTGGCTAGTTTCCCTGGACCTCAAGGATGCCTATTTCCACATTCTCATCAGATGCTCCCACAGAAAGTACCGCGGGTTCGAGTTGCCCTCAGGCCACTATCAATTCGGAGCAATGCCCTTTGGCCTAACATCAGCTCCAAGGGTGTTCACAAAATGCCTGCCAGTAGTGGTTGCTTTCCTAAGGAGAAAAAGATCTCCATCTTTCCATACCTGGACGACTGGCTCATAGTGGGTCAGTCTCCAGACCAAGTCAAGTCACACTACAGATAACTCAGCAACTGCTCACTTCTCTAAGGATTCCTTCTGAATCTTTCAAAGTCAGTCCTAGAGCAAGTGCAGCTCCTCACCTTCATATGGGCAGAGCTAGATACAATAAGGGCCAGAGCCTTCCTTCCTCTGGACAGGGCAAGGACCCTTGTTACACTGGCCTCTTCATTCACCCTCGAGGTGTCTCGACCAGCAAGGCATTTTCTGCAGCTCCTGGGCCACATGGCTGCCTGTACAGCAGTGGTCCAAGGAGCAAGATTTCAGATGAGGGACATTCAGTTCTACTTAAGAGCCTTCTGGTCCCAGAGAAAGGATTCTCTGACCAAGCTAATCCCAGTGACTCAACTCTGATCCAGGCTTTGCAATGGTGGCAGGATCAGGACAACCTAAGGCAAGGAGTTCCCTTTGTCACTCAATCTCATTCTTTAATCCTTACCACAGATGCCTCCCTCTTGGGCTGGGGAGCCCACTTGGGGATCTGACCACCCAAGGGTTTTGGTCACCTCAAGAATCTCTGCCTCACATCAGTCTCTTAGAACTCAGAGCAGTGTTTCTAGCATTTCAAGTTTTTTCCAAGTCTGTTGAGAACAAAGTAGTTCAGATCAGGACAGACAATACCACCACAATGTGGTACATCAACAAGCAAGGGGGCACTCTGTCTACGGCCTTGTGCACAGAGGCAATGAAGTTGTGGTCTGTGGCCTATTCCTTGACTACCTCTCTGATAGCAGTGCACCTCCCAGGGAACTACAATGTGCTAGCAGATGCACTGAGCAGGATTTCCCAGGGCCATCAGGAATGGTCCCTGGACCCTCTGGTGTTTAAAAGTGATTTTTTCAATGTGGGGCACTCCCAAGATAGATCTTGTTGCATCCCCAGACAATCACCAGTTTCCTCTGTTTTGTTGCAGACCGCCAGTCTTGGGCTCAGTCCCTCTGGATGCTCTGATGTTGAACTGGGAAGGGACATTTCTCTATGCCTTTCCTCTAGTGTTCAAGGTTCTGGTCAAAGTGAGATCACAACCCTGCAAAGTGATTCTGATTGCTTCAGACTGGACCAGGCAGCCCTGGCACCCCCTTTACTGTCCCTAGCAGTCCGTCTTCCCCTGTCTCTTCCCAGGAATTACAACCTGTTAACCTCCACTCGGGATGATTTGGTACCCCAGACTTCGGTCCCTCAATCTCAAGGCATGACTCTTGAAGAGTTAGACTATGCAGATTTGCATCTTTCCCAAGGGGTTCTGGATATTCTCAAAGCCTCTCTAAAGCCTGCCACCAGAAAGACTTATGACTCCAAATAGAAAAGATTCAGCATTTGGTGTCCAAGAAGAATATAGTTCAGACACTGCTGAATTGCCACAGTTCTGGATTATATGGTCCATCTTAATGGTCTAGGCCTCAGACCAGCTACTGTCAAGGTAAACTTGTCAGCTGTTTCTGCTTGTCTGTCAGTGGGAAAGCCTTCCTCACTGTCATTTCACCCGGTATTCTGTAAATTTTTCAAGGGATTGCTTCATACCAGTCCTCCCTTTAGGGACCCTGCCCCTGTCTGGGACTTAAATGTTTGCATTGCTCAACTTATGCAACCCCCATTTGAACCTATTTCCTCAGCAGAGCTTAAGTACTTGACTTGGAAAACTGTGTTCAAACAACATGAAGTCTTGCTATATTATGACAATTGCAGTTTGTCCCACCATTAGAACTGCTCGGAGGTGAAGAGTTGACTCCCATTCTAAGAATGGAACTTGGGCCTTGACTCGGTTAGAAAGCTCTGTCTGGGTTATTTCAAACCCAAACTGTCAGATTCTTTACTCCGCCTCACTGAACAGTCGCTCGAGATTTCTCCTACTGCTCGGTTCATTTCTCAGTTTAAGCAGTGTTTTCTCGGTTCAAATCAACCGAGGATATTATTATTTGACATAAAACCGATCGGTTCAAGCTCTGTCTGTGGTATCGTAAGTAATTACAGTTTATTTTCTGTGTGGAACTTGTAAATGTTATCGGTTCGGTTTGAACCGATCAGCTTGTTTAAAACTTGAAATTGAAGGTTTTAGAGTGTGGTTCCGGTTCTTATCGGTTCTAAAAACAGTTTCATTCGGTTTTCCAAGACCCGTGACTAGGTTGAGAACGATAAGGGTGTCTTGCCTGGCACTGCGTTTAAAAGGAGCAGAAGTTTTTGGTTAGGCTGGCATTATGTCACAAGAAACCGAAAAACGGGCCACTGGGTTTCAACACTGTGATGTCTGTGGGAAGTCTTTGCCAAGGCTGGCCCACACACCCTATGTATATATTGTCTGGGGTTTGAGCACCTCAATTCAGACTGCCAGATTGGTAAAATTTCCCTGCAGCCATCCTGGATAAGAGAGTTGGCAGGCTCAGGAGCGAGAGGCCAAAAGTCCGCTGACCGGATGGCCAGCCGGTTTGGTGCCAACCGAACCGGAGGGAGTCCCTCTGACCAGGGCGAGACTTCCTCGGGCAAACGTAAAGCTGGCTCGGAGGGGCCAGTTCCAGTAAAGAAAGCAAGAAAATCAGCAGGTGTGGAGCCCAAAATTCCTTCTCCAGCTGCTGCAGAGATAGCAAGAGCTATTCAGATTGTCCAGTCACTTTCTCCGGTTCCGTCCGAACCACCACTGTCTGGTAAAAGGTCGGTTCGGTCGGTTCCACCGGTTCAGGAATATGTTGTCGAAGAGTTTTATGAACCAGAGGAGGGGGAGGATGATTATGAACAGTATGAATGTGACTTTGAGGGTCTGGGTGTGCCCATTGAACCGGACATCTCCCCAGACAGACCTTTTGAATCTCCCCCTTCGCTTTCTGAGTCCCCCTCTCACTTTATGTTTTACAAAAAAGTTGCTGAAACCCTCCAGCTCCCATTGGAGGAAGCTGTGGATGAGCAAGAGGAACCTGATTTTTAGAAATGATGGATATTCCAGAGTCTAGGAGGTTGTCTATTCCATGCATAAATCATTTAGGAAACAAACAATAAACATTTAAAAACTAATTCTGTGCCTCCTGTGGACAAAAGATGGACATGAGGTACACTCTGTCGGTCCTGATACAGAATTCCTTTCACAGCAATGCAGTCACGTTGGTGTGGTTCAGGCTGCAACCTGTGATAAAGCTAATATTCCTTGGCTTCACATCCTCCTGACAAGGATTCCAGGAAGATTGATGCCATGGCTAAAAACAATACATGGCAGTCTTTGGGACTCAGGCAAGCAAATTACATGGCTTATGTAGCAAGGTATCAAAAATCTAGATGGGACACTGTCATGGCTTTTGGCCAAACAGGCCTCTGGCCAGCTTGCTAATGAGCTGGAACAGGTGGCTGCTGATGGCATTGAGGCATCTAAGGTGCAGTTTCTTGCTGCTGAGGATTTTAATGATGTATCCTCTAGAGTCTTGGCTACGTCTGTAGCTTTTCGTAGGTTGGCCTGGCTCAGGTGTACTAGCTTGTCACAGGATACCCAGACTAAGACTATGGATTTTCCTGTGGTGGGAAATTCTCTGTTTGGGGAGCAGACAGAGAATTATATGAAGAAAATGGATGAATATAGGACTACCTATAAGAGTGCTCAGGCTAAGGCGGCAAGTCACTCCTCAGAGGCAGAACCCCAGGGGTAGAGGTGAGCCTTTTCTCAGGCCTTTTACCAAACCCAGGCCTCCTCTGCTTATGCTCAGAGGGGTTCTTCAGAGGGAGAGGCAGACGGGGTGTGGGCAGGCCTGCTCCCACCCCTCAGCCTAAAGCACCTGCCAAACAGACACCCTGATGGGGTGCCCTGGGCCGATTCTCCTTTACCTGTAGGGGGCAGGTTGGCTTACTTCGTTCAGAACTGGGTGTCTCTAACTTCAGACAAGTGGGTCCTGGAAGTTATAAGCCAGGGTCTGGTTCTCAGCTTCAAAAAGTTCCCAAAGATGAGAATCAGATCTTTCCCACCTGCAAACTCTTTAGAGACCTTTACTTTAGAAACAGAAGTCTCAACTCTCCTGGCTCTCAGAGCTGTAGAAAGGGTTTCTCCCCTACACCAGGGCAAGGGTCTGTACTCCAGATATTTCCTTACCCCAAAAAAGACAGGAGAATGGCGGCCCATTTTAGACCTGGGATATCTGAACAAACACCTGTTGAAACCAAAGTTCAGAATGATAACTCTGGCAATGATTTTACTCTCTCTAAGGCCAGGGGACTGGCTAGCCTCCCTGGACCTCAAGGATGCCTATTTTCACGTCCTAATCAGAAGCTCCCACCGAAAGTACCTCAGATTCGAACTGCTCTCAAGTCACTACCAGTTCAGAGCAATGCCCTTCGGCCTCACCTCTGCCCCAAGGATATTCACAAAATGTCTGGCAGTAGCAGTTGCTCATTTAAGAAGGCAATGGATTGCTGTCTTTCCCTATCTGGACAACTGGCTCATTGTAGGCCACTCCCCAGAACAGGTAAAATCTCACCTGCAAGTTACCCAACAGCTGCTCACCTCCCTGGGCTTCTTGCTCAATCTTCCAAAGTCAGTTCTGGAACCAGTTCAGGTGCTCACCTTCATAGGTGCAGAATTGGACACAAAGCAGGCCAGAGCCTTCCTACCCTTAGAGAGGGTAAGGAACTTGGTGGCTCTGGCCTCCTCCTTCACTCTGCAGGTCTCTCGACCAGCAAGACACTTTTTGCAGCTCCTGGGGCACATGGCTGCGTCCACAGTTGTAGTGCAGGAGCAAGATTTCAGATGAGGGACATTCAGTTTCACTTGAGAGCCTTTTGGTCTCAGAGAAGAGACCCTTTCAAGTTGGTCCCAGTGACCCGAACCCTGATCTAGGCCCTCCAGTGGTGGCAGGATCAGAGCAATTTAAGACTGGGGTCCCCTTCATTCCTCTGTCTCCTCCTTGACCCTCACTATGGATGCTTCCCTCCTGAAGTGGGGAGCCCATATGACGACCTCTCCTCTCAGGGAGTGTGGTCCCCTCAGGAATCTCTGCTCCACATCAATTTGCTGGAACTCAGAGCTGTCTTTTAGCACTTCAAGTGTTTTCCGTCTGTTCAGAACAAAGTGGTACAAGTCAGAACAGACAACACCACAACAATGTGGTACATCAACAAGCAGGGGCACTCGGTCTTGATTGTGCACCGAGGCAATAAGTTGTGGTCTCTGGCCTATTCCTGAACACTTCCCTCATAGCAGTTCACCTTCCAGAAAAGGTCAATGTCTAGCAGATGCTCTCAGCAGGATTTCCCAGGGCTATCACGAATGGTCTCTGGATCCTCAAATACTGGGGATAGTTTTTGCCAGATGGGGCACCCTCAGATAGATCTTTTGCAGCCCAGACAATCACCAACTTCCACTGTTCTGTTGCAGGCCCCAGTGTTGCTCTCAGTCCCCCTGGATGCCTTTCTCCTAGATTGAGAAGGGAAGTTTCTTTATGCCTTTCCCCCCTTCCCTCTCCTATTCAAGGTGCTGGTCAAAATCAGATCCCAGCCTTGCAGGGTGATTCTGATTGCCCCAGATTGGGCCAGGCAGCCCTGGTACCCACTCCTTCTGTTCCTAGCAGTCCATCTTCCCCTGTGTCTCCCCAGGAATCACAACCTGTTAACCTGTGCCCAGGGGAGAGTTTGGTATCCGAACCTCAAATCCTCAGCCTCAAGGCCTGGCTCTTGAGGAGTTAGAATGCTGACCTACACCTTTCTCAGGGTGTTCTTGAAATCGAAGGCTTCTAGGAAGCCTTCCACTAGGAGCTACTTATAATTCTAAGTGGAAAAGGTTTTCCATTTGGTGTTCTGGAAACAAATTTCCCGGAATCTGCTGATTTGCCCATTGTTTTGGACTATATGGTCCATCTTAATTCTTTGGGCCTGAGACCAGCTACCCTGAAAGTACATTTGGCAGCTGTCTCTGCTTTTGTGTCAACAGGAAAGCCCTCCTCTCTTTCCGCTCACCCTGTATTTTCCAAGTTTTTAAAGGATTACTTCATACTAATCCACCTTTTAGGAATCCGGCCCTGCCTGGACTAATGTTTGCATTGCCCAGTTAATGCAACCCCTTTTGAACCTCTGTCTTCTGCAGAGCTAAGTACTAACTTGGAAAACTGTTTCCTAGTGGCTATACTTCTGCCAGGCGCATAAGTGAGTTGCAAGCCTTGTCAGTAGAAACTGACTTTATTTCTTCCACGAGGATAAGGTAGTCCTCAGGGCTAACAGGAAGTTTTGCCTAAGGTGGTTTCAGATTTCCATCTTAATCAATCTATCTCCCTTCCAGTGTTTTCACTGAACATTCCTCCTCTGGCGAGAGGAGATTGCACATTTAGTTGTTAAGAGGGCCCTAAGTTACTATATAGAGACGTGACCAAGGGTCACAGGTTGAATCCTCCAACTTTTCTCCCTTATGGTGAGGTCGGAAAGGAGACCTGCCACTAAGAGATCAATTGCCAGGTGGATTGTCTCTTGTATCCCATTTTGTTATCAGAAACTGGGGAAAGTTCCCCCTCTGGCCTGAGGGCTCATTCTACCAGAGGTACAGCCGCGTCTCTAGCTGCTGCCAGAGACATCCCTATCTTAGAGATATGTCAAGCAGCTACCTGGAAAACGGTACACACTTTCACTAAGCATTACTCCCTGGATGTCCAGGCCAGGAGAGATGCTCGGTTTGGGACAGCTGTGCTTCAAAGCCTATTCCCTAAGTAGGTTCTGTCCCTCCTCCATGGAGGTACTGCTGTGTAGTCTGCAATTGTCATAATATAGCAAGACTTCATGTTGTTAGAAGAAAAAATTACTCACCTTAGTAATGTTGTTTCTTCTAATGGAGTCTTACTATATTATGCCTTCCCCCCTGCCTGCCCTCTCAGAACTTCTACTTGGGTATGGGTGGGCAGCCTAGTCAGGCGCTAGTTATGCCCATTATATGTTTTCCACCCCTTCTTGGGGTTTTGGGGTGTGGTGTTTTTATTTTATCTTATATTATTGCTTATATTATATTATTACTTCTGGTCTCCTGACTTGAGTCTTTGTGTTGGGACCAGGAATATGTGTTAATAGTCAGGTAGCCAGTTGGCTAGTGTAGGTTACAGCTTCCACACAGACCTTAGTGAGTTTTACTCGTAAAGATCTAACAGTTTGGGTTCGAAATAACCCAGACAGAGCTTCTCTAACCGAGCTTGCGCTCCAAATTCCATTCTTAGAATGGGAGTTAACTCTTTCACCTCTGGAGCAGTTCTAATGGTGGGACAAACTGCAATTGTCATAATATAGCAAGTCTCCATTAGAAGAAACAACATTACTAAGGTGAGTAATTTTTTCTTTTTGGTAGCTGTTACCTCTGCCAGACTTATCAGTGAATTGCAAGCTCTGTCAGTGGAACCTGATTTTATCTCCTTCCATAGAGATAAATTGGTCCTTAGAACCAATAAAGGGTTCTTGCCCAAAGTGGTTTCAGACTTCCATTTGAATCGGTTTATGTCTCTCTCCGTTTTCTTCACTGATCATTCTTCCTTAGGGGAGAGGAGGCTACACAGTTTATATGTTAAGAGCCCTTAGCTACTACATAGAGCATACCAAGAGTCACAGGATTGATTCCCTCCAGTTGTTCCTCACTTATGGAGAAGTGGGAAAGGGAAACCTTCCACCAAGAAAACTATTGGCAGGTGGATTGTGTCTTGTATACAATTCTGCTATGAGAAACTGGGAAAGATTCCATCCTCTGGCCTTAGGGCTCACTCTACAAGAGGTACAACTGCTTCCCTTGCTGCTGCCAGGGATATTCCTCTCTTAGAAATTTGTCTAGCAGCCACCTGGAAAACAGTCCATACCTTTACCAAGCATTACTCTCTGGATATCCAGGCTAGGAGTGATGCTCGGTTTGGCACAGCAGTACTTCAGAGCCTATTCCCAAAGTAGGTTCTGTTCCTCCTCCATGTAGGTACTGCTTGGTAGTCTGCAGATTGTCAGAATACAGCAAGATTTCACGTTTGAAGAAAAAATTATTCACCTTAGTAGTTGTGTTTCTTCTAATGGAGTCGTGCTGTATTCTGACCTCCTTCCCTGCCTCCCCTCTCAGAACCTGGTTTTGGGAAGTGAGTGGGCAGGTGCAGTGTTGAACCCCAGGGGTGTCTCCAGCACGCCCTCCATTTTATCTGGGTGCTTTGTATTATAATCTTTATTTTTGGATACTTTTTGGTTTTGTGTCTTCCTTTGGGAATGCAGAACTTTCTGTTGCCAGTTGGATAGTTTTAAAAATTTTACAATTTCCACATAGTTAGTCAGTGTTTGCTCGTAAGAATCTGACGGTTAGGTTGCCAAGTGCTGCAGACAGGGACCTCTACCGAGCTCGAGCTCAACGTTCTATGCACTACATAGAAAATTAACCCTCCACTCTCTGGGGCAGTTTAAAAGCTGGAGCCAACTGCAGATTGTCGGAATACACCAAGACTCCATTAGAAGAAACACATTTACTTAGGTGAGTAATTTTTTTTTTTTTTTGTGCTGCCGCCATCTTGTTTTCAGTTAGCGATGGGGAAACAAAATTAAATAACTCAACATGATATGTTTAGCAGCTGATTCTGGTGTTCATTTTTGGAAAAAGTACTTGAAAATGTGTTTTTCAACATACTGAAATCCTCTTCCATGTCCTTTCTGTGGGAATTCTTTTACAAATTGTGAAAAAGAAATACATAAAGGATCCGGTTTATAAATTGCAAAACGGAACTCAAAAAGAATCCTGTTTAGCTAATTTTAAACAGTTTGGAATTTTGGTGTGAAATTTTCAGGGTAGAAAGGGCTTGCCCCACAGATTTGCCTTTTGCTGGATGGTGAAAAGTATTAATTCTGTGTGCTGTTATACGGGTTTGAAATTTTACTTCATTTCCCATATGATGAATTGTAATGTGAGGTGTTTCTTTGTCACCCTGCAGCGCAGAAACAGTTTGCAATTTTGGTCTGAAATTTTGAGGGTAGGAAGGGCTTGCCTTGTAGATGTATCTTTTGCTGGTTTGGTAAAAATATATTCTGGTCTGGAGTTATAAGGATTTGAAAATTCGGGTTCTAAGCATATTCAGTAGTACTGTCATACAGTTATGGAGGGTTTGGAGCGCAATATACGTGTGCATGGATGGGAGTGGACCCTGCGATCCCACATGCAAATAAGTATACAGTTATGGAGACATTTGAGCGCAGGTTCCCCTGGGCTCACACAGGAAGTAATGATACCATTATACTATCTCAAAAAGTAAGGAAATTCAAGGCATAAACTTTGTTAATGTACTAGTTAGGGTAGAAATGACTAAAGTAGGGAAATGTGGTGTTAGGGTTTCAACCCTAGCACCCCGCCCACACCCCGAAGACAGCAGCAGGTGGCTGTGCTGTGTGGTTGTCAACCCTAATGCTCACCCCAGCCTCATACTTTACCCATCTCCGTTTATTCACTCGTGGAATGGGGTGAGCATTAGGGTTGACAACCCCACAGCACACGGTAAAGCTAAGAATGTAGTAAATATAATCCTTTACATGTAAAACGGAGCAGTTAATTGTTTCAATCTATAAAGTTATGTCAGTCCTATTCTGGATGATGTGTCCAAGTTTGGTCCCTGCAACAGCATGGAATGTATATCACGAATATTAGAGGGAGTGCAGAGGTCAATCACTAGAATGATACCGAGTCTAAGGGGAAAGCGTGTCAAGATAGACTTAGCTGTACCAGACTACACTCACTGCAAGCTCGTGAACAGAGGGAGACCTCTTACTCCTTTTTAAAATACTTTGATCACCAGAGTTTATGGATGAATGTGGAATTCAATTTAGTAATTCACGGGATAATCTTAGATCGCATAATAAAAAGCTTATAGTTCCCAAACCTCATACCAATGAAATAAATTTTATACAGTATGTATGTATGTACTATTATGGCTTGGAATGAGCTACCACAGTATATACTGTAGTTGATGTATCGAGTTTTGATATGTTTAAAAACTAGTTAGATGAACTTTATTATTCCAAACAAAGAATGGTTTAAATTTCCCAACATTTGTGGGAGACGTTCACGATGGGCCAACTGTCTCCCTTATGTCCTAGTCACCTAGTAGACACACCCCACACCTGTTACTGCCTTCAGACTGGGGGTGGGGTGTTAGGGTTAGGAACCCTAACACCACATTTCCCCACTTTTGCCACTTCAGCCCAGTGACAGCGCTAGAGGTTTTAAAACATGGGTCAAATTAGACCCATAGGTGTAAAAAATGTGGGTCAAAATGAGAAACAACTGAGTCCAAACCTAATCATAAGCATAAATTTCACTAGTACAGAAGTTTAAATTTGTTGAGTGAAAATACTTTTATATTGTTTAGTTTTCCATCTATAAGCTATTGTTAGAGACAGGTGCACCACTTTGGACCCACTGTCCTGTGGAAAGTGGGTCATTTCTGGGCAAGCTGCAACTTTTTCCCTTTTTGCCCTATCTAGCGCTGTCTCTGCTTCAGCCCTAACTAGTGCGTTGTTAAAGTTTTTTGCCACACTTGGCAGAGCCAGCAGTGCTTGCCTTTGCATTTGTGTGTTATGCATAGAGGTTAGTTGACTATTTTGGTGGATAGAATCCCACCTGGTCTTCTGGTTCACAGATTGGCACTGTACCTCCCCTGTCACAGACTGGTTCTCTTCTGGAACTTGATCTGCACTACCACCAGGTTTTTTTTTTTTTTTTTGTGTAGAGTCTCTTTCTCTGCCTTCTGTCTGGAACTCTTTCTGGCTACCCACTCTCCTAACTCCTCTATTGCCCGCTGTGTCCTCTGTCATCTTCAAGGACGTTAAGACTCCACGGGGACACGAGGGCCCTACAACCCCCGGGAAGATCGAAAGGTAGTGACGGGGAACCAGCATTGGGCGTGTGGTGGCGGCACTGGAGGAGCAGTCACCTGTCCGACAGGTGGGGGCTTTTTCCCTTTATGTGCCCTCTTTCCCCCCCCTCCTCCCCCCCCCCGTGCATGGTGCACGCCCCTGACTTCTTGGTGCATGGCAACCCTGCCAGTGTCGGGCCATGCTGAGAATGTGCAGTCCAATGCCCTGCAGCACCCCTTGTCTCCACCAGGGAGTGCCGGACATCCCCAGTACCCACCCCTGGGAGAGGAGAGCAGCCCTGCAATTCTCAATCCAGTCCCTCCCCTGCCGACCCAGGCGGGGGCTGCTCCAGACCCAGGTTGCGGCATGGCGCGGGTGTGGTGTGCAGGGCTTCAACCTCCGTGCCATCGGCCAGCTGATACCAGTTTAACAATCCTTTGGCGGCTGAATGATTGACCTTGAGGTGCTGCTGCCATCCAGCTACAGTCTCACCTGGGTTATCTCTGGGTCCGAATCCTCTAGAGGCACTCCTCACTAGGTACTGTGCTGTTTCCCAAAGACAAACAATCCATCTCTTTTGTCACAGCTTAGAACTTTTGCCTAAAGTGTGGGAACTTTAGCCTATCTCTTGAGAAGCGGATTTACAGACTTGCCAGTTTACCCCTGGATCATATTTAAGGATATCTCTTTCAGCAGGTCACACTTTGGAACTACAGCCACCGGGCAGTAGGACCACATGGACACCTTTTCTTAGCTAGCAGTGTACTGGGGCAGCCCACAGCGACGTTATCATGTCAGCATCCTCTGTAATATAGCCTCAGTTCTTTTCTCGCCGTCTACCATCTCGCATGGGACTCCACGGTGCCTCTGCTGGTTCAGTTGATTGCCAAATTTTCTCATGTTTCCGATTTACAGTTTTTCTTTTCTAACCCTAGTCCTTCCATCATTTCATAACCTAAAGTGATTTTTATTCTTTTTTTGTGCTGACCAACTCTTGAGAATCTCTTCCAACAATTCAGCTGCAGCAAGAAGATACCCGATAAGGACAACCACGAGGTCTGTGTCCGCTGCCTCTGAGCTGACCATGACATTAAAGCCTGCAAAATCTGCCAGTGCTTCAACCAGGCCACCTGGAGGCAACACCAGACGTCTGTAGAAGTGTACCTTATGAAGCAGAAGATCGCTGAGAAGGAGAGGGAGTTCCAGGCTCCTCCGCATCCCCCGCCCTATCCAGCAGCTCCCATGGCTCCAAGGCTTGGTCCTCCAGGCCGACAGTGACCCCCCCTGCCATTCACTACCTTTTACCTCTGTGTCGACTCAGGCAGCTCTCCCCGCCGGTCCCTGTCTGCCCGGCAGTGGTTCGTCAGCGATGGGCCTTCCAGAAATCCCACCGTCTATCCCTACTGCCTCCCTCACCCTTTCCTCCATACCTGGGACTCTGGTAGTGCGGCCTGTCAGTTCCTCTGTGGCTGGCATTGGCTTGTCATGGAAGGGGCTTTTTTCTCCCCATCCAACACTATCATCCCTGCTGCACTCACCTCTGCTCACTATCAGGCAGCAACGAGGGTGTCTTGTCGGCCAGGCCTCGGCCGGGGATGGCCTGTCTTCGGGCTTCAGGCCCATTCCTATGATGCCGATGGTCGTTCAGTCACCAGAGATACAGACCCCCCCCCCTCCCTGGACAGTGCATTTGTATGACTTCTTATTGCCAGGGCTGCAGACCCCTTGTCGCAACCTGTTCCTACTTTGCCAATGCCAGGGCTTCCGTACCTCCCACTGATGTTGCAGGGCCCCTAACCAACACCTCTTACTGTCGATGTTCAGACTGTGCTTACCTCTTTCTGGGTATTCATGCACCGGGTTGCTCCTTCCTCAGGCCTGTCACCGGCGGGGCCTGCTATACTACCCCCATGCCGACACGCTACACTTCCTCAAGACCTAGCCCTTCTTGGTCATCAGTGTCCTCAGCACCCATTTTGGAGCCAGGGGATGAAGATGACTATAATCTGGACCAGTGTTCCCACTGGACCTACGTAACGGGGGGTACAGCGTACCCTCCTCCAAATTTTTCAGGAATACATTTTGAGTTTTGGGGGTACATCATACCCCTTGCAGAAAATCAGTTGAGGTACATATTCTTTTTAAGGGGTAAGCCACAGGCATAATCACTTTCAACATAAGCACTAAGCAGAACACCGGTTTTTGATCCACTCAGTCATAACTTAGTCACTTACTGCCTGAGCTTACTTGTCTATATTAACACAGTCGGTCTGTAACAAATATCTTTCTTATAGTGATTTTGTTGCCTTCATGCATTTATTAAAGACACTGACGAGTCTGCTGATTAATACACACGTAAGACAAGGGAGGAAAAGGGACTGGACTGGAGGGTTAAAGACAATAGTGATAATGACATAGTCAAGTCAGTAAATCCAAGTCACATACTATAACGGAATAAGCAATGCTGCAGGCAAGCGACTGGGGTACACAAGTCTGGCAGACTGAGTGACAGAGACACAAAATCACAAACTGATTCAATGACGACTCGACCGTGATGATGACAGAACTATTTAGTCAAGCGTAGTCTTGCTCTGCATCATTCTGAATCTGCATGCACAATGCAGCACTCAAAAAGTCCAGCCAGCATTTTCACTGATTGGCCACTTGGCTGGCTACCTGCTTTGTCCCATGTGGCTGAATTATCTTTCTTTCTTTCCCCTACAGTGCAGTTCACTTGGAAAACAGACAGTGCTCTAACCCTGTGGAGCACACATAAATCAGTGTCCAACAAATTAACACATGGTTGCCATGGCGGAATAACTCTAAGGAGTCTGTACTTGGAGGAAGCTGGGCACATCAAAATAACAGTAACATCACAGCACAGTCAACAGCATAACCATTTACAGTACGAAGCATTTTTGTGATCACTGCTGCTCACTGAGGGTCGGGGAAACGTGCTGTATTTGCCATCATCCTCCCGAGTCCTGATCCACCAAGTCAGTGTAAGGCAGAACTTAAGGCTGCTTAAAATTAAAAACATAATAAACCCAAACCCAGCAACCTGAAGAAACTAACTCCTTCTGGCGATGGTCTTTGACCGACTCTCCCACTACACACACACATACACACACACAGATTAATAGTCTACGCTACATGGGGGACACTAACTGAGCTGACTTGACTGAATGGGTCGGGCGAGACCCCAGGGGACCGCTGCTTGCTAGTGAGCTGCTAGTCCCCATTATCCTTCCGTGGAAATTTGGTAAAAACAACAGATGCCGCAGCTTGCATTTTCAAACTGGAATGGAAGGATATCTGGGCAGGCGTGGATGGCGGCAGGAAATTACAGGAGCTGGACCTGAGCCCTGAGGTGGGAGTCAGACTCGAGAAACATAAGCGCTGCCGTCAGCGAGCAGAGCTGAGTGTGTGGCAAGGCAAAGGATGGGGTGAGCCACGAGGGTACAACTGGTGCGTGGTTAATTGATTCTTGATCAGTCGCTGTGTCATCGTGGAGGGAGGGAAATGGGAATGACTGCCATCACTGCTGGGTCTGGGGAGGTGAGAATTTCTAGAAATGGAATCGGAT
This sequence comes from Neoceratodus forsteri, assembly GCA_016271365.2. Taxonomy (NCBI): domain Eukaryota; kingdom Metazoa; phylum Chordata; order Ceratodontiformes; family Ceratodontidae; genus Neoceratodus; species Neoceratodus forsteri. Next base: position 431,917,535 of record CM028138.1, read on the forward strand.
TATTGTACTGATGTGGGTGGCCTGATTTATGACAAAGGTGGCCAAGCACGGAAGAAAGGAGTGGATCTAAGAGTGGTTGGTGGCGGCACTGGAACTGCAGCAGTAGGGTGACTGAGGCCGGGTCTGGGAAGCATGCATATCTAGAGAAAAGACAGAGGGATAGCCAGGTCAGTAATCGAGTTCGACAGAATAAAAGTTTTAAAGTGCTCCGACAAGACAACTCATCAGATCTGTCGCTATTCATGACGAACAGGTCTCAGCAGCTGCGACTGTGGGATTGGGGAGACGAGGACAAGATCAGACGGTTATTTGAAATTGGTAACAAGGTGCACCATCACCACACATTCAGCCACTCGATCCTAAATATAAGGCCATTTGTAAAGCAAACAAAAAGACACAAACCTGTCCTCTCTCTGACTCCTTCCTCCGTTCCAATCACTGGGACTTGCTGTCCTGAAGTTCTGCTGCTTTCTCGACCATTTTACTGATTCCAGATAGACTAGTCCCACTGCACATGCTAATCCCCTTAGGTGCTGTACTTTCACCCCTAGGAAACAGTAACAGTGGTGCATGCACACTAGAAAGTGGTGGAATGGGATAGGGTGTTTTGTTTTTCTTACTTGTCTGTAGACCAATCCTATGATGGTTTCAAGTGTGGGGAAACAAAAAAAACAAAACAATGCACAAGCTGCAAGTAAAGCAGCTCATGTTTCTGCATGCACAAAACTAAACCAGGCATCTTTACGTGCATTGTACCCCTTATACACATAGATGTACATGAATTTCTTAATTTTTACGTTGATTCACGTATATCTATGCGTGAATGGGAACACTGATCTGGACCCCATACCCCGTGGGGGGGGGGGGAGGAGGGGAGGAGGATTTTCACCTCTTCCACACTGGCCATCCGTATCCCTAAACAGATATACAAGTATCTTACAGGGAGGAACAGGGTGCAGGAAAACACTATTCTTAAGCGAAAAAGATGTTCCAGGACTAGAGGGCATGGGATGAAGTTGGAGGGAGGACGATTCAGAGGAAACATATGAGAGAATTTCTTCACAGAACGGGTGGTGGACAAGTGGAACACCCTGCCAGAGGAAGTGGTGGGGGCTGAAACAATCACGGGATTTAAGAATGCATGGGATAGACATAAAGGAATTCTGGAGGTCAGGGGTAAGGGACAAGGGGCAACAGACTTCTAGGAAAACAAACTGAACTTACAAGCTCAAATGGGCAGACTGGGTGGGCCATAGGCCCTTATCTGCCGACACTGTCTATGTATCTATGTATCTGTGTAAAATGATTTTGTGAGCTTTGCCTTAGCAAATGGGATTAGTAACCTGTACAAGTTGTGATTCAATCTCCTGCCATTCAAACTGCCAAAAAGTGCTGTTTTCCATTAAATAAATAAGGGATATACAATGGAAGCGAGTGTAATAAATGATTTATCTGAACAAGAGCAGTTTGACCTCGGGTAACCTCACGAGTGGCGTAAGCATATATTCCATGTATGCAATTCTTTTGCTTTTGTAGGGGGCATTTGTTAGTCAAAAAAGTGAATACAAATTGAATTATCTGCCATTTTTTTGCTGATTATAGAAATCTAAAAGGAATCGAGAAGCAGAACGCATCTCATTTTGTAGATATTTTTATGCTGAACAACTTTTGTGCTGAAAGTACCATACTCTCTTTTTTGTTTTTATGTTATTTGCATTTGTTTGATGAAACAGTGCACAAACATTTAAATTTTTGCTGTTTTTTTTTTTTTTTTGGCTAATTCTGAAAAAACTAAAGTATCTATAAATGAAACACTCATTTTGAAGATATTTCTGTGTGGAATAAACTTTGTGCTCACAGTACCATGCTATCATTTTTCATTTTTAAAGTTATTTACATTTGTTTGTGGACAAAATGAAAAAAACAAAAACAAATTTTCTTATGTTTTTTGCTAATTATGAAAAAATCTCTAAGGTATCTATAAATGAAGTACCACTCATTTGTAGATAATTTTGTGCTGCACAACTTTCATGCTCATAGCACTATGCTGTATCTTTTTCATTTTAAAGTTCTTTGTATTTGAATATAGTTAGTACTGGTACTGAGGCTGAACATTCTAAATGAGTTCTGGAGTGATTGTGACATATCTACTATGTGAATAAATCTGTGATGACGTGTCTACTATGTGGATAAATGTGAAATTTTGAATTTATCCCATAGTAGCTCAGATTTATCTCATAGGATTTATGTCCACGCCTATTGCATAAATGCTTTTATTTCTGTTCCCTACTTCATTTGCATAACCTGCCCCCCCCCTTTTTTATTCATTGCTGCAACCCTCAAGCATGACATCTTACAAGGGAAACAAAGTTTTTAAAGGGGCACTGTCAGCGTTTGACCGTCATTTCTGGCCAAAATCAAACAGTGCGCCTCTTGACACAAACCTACTAAACACATGCTGCAGAATACTCCTATATATAAAAAAGGTAATTTTTTTTAATAGTTTGGCACATTTTCAAATTACTACCTTTTCACCTGTCCTGATTATAATGTCCCTCGATTCCGGAAGTACATCCAGGTTGGGACCACGTGTCTGCCATGAGCGTGATCCTGAAGTGCATTTTATTCATACACAGCATATGGCGTTATACTGTACCTACACACCACATGATTCTAAAATGTCCCGTTTATCTGTGCCAGCAAACCGAGCACTGGGGGAGTGCTTTAATTCTTATTTTTAAGTCGTGGCTGAAATCCCGCGCATGTGCACTAACAGCATGACTAAAGATCTCGCGCATGCGCAAGAGCATGCCATCAGTGTGCATGCGTGGGATTTTAGCCATGACATGAAAATGTGAATTAAAGTACTCCCAGTGCTTGGTTTGCTGGCGCTGATAAACAGAACATTTTGTATGACATAAACGTACTTCAGGACCGCGCTCATGGCAGATGCGCGGCTCTGACAGGGGTCCTGACCTGCATGTGCTTCCGGAATCGCGGGGCATTGCGACTGGGACGGGTGACAAGGTATTTCTTTGAAAATGTGCCAAACTGTTAAAAGAAAATTACCTTTTTTATATATAGGAGTATTCTGCAGCATATGTTTAGTAGGTTTGTGTCAAGAGACACACTGTTTGATTTTGGCCAGACATGATGGTCAAACGCTGGCAGTGCCCCTTTAAGCACTATTTTGAAACCGAGACCTCTGTTGGTCAGTCTTGGTATTGCAGACATCTACACTACCGACATAGGAGACTACTTCTCTCAGTAAAGAAATCATGTCGGCTAGATACTATATGCACAATGCCTTGTTTTGCAAATAAACATATGAGAACTTTTATTGTTGTAGCTCCTACAGAAATATGACTACACCTCACAGTAAGAGAATTGGAAAACAACTTTTTCAAACAACATGAAGTCTTGCTGTATTCTGACATATGTAATGATCACCAACCTTTGAACTGTCCCGGAGAACAAAGAGAGACTTTCCATGCAGGGCATGGAATGCTGAGCTTCGATCTCGGTTGAAGCCTCTGTCTGCTGCTGTTTAAATTCCAGCTGTCAGATTCTTTACTCCGCCTCACTGAACAGTCACTCGAGATTTCTCCTTCGCTCGGTTCAAAAAGTCGGTTAAAGTGTCGTTTTTTTTTTTGCTCGGTTTGAGCCGAAATTTCTGCTACTGAACCTGTCGGTTAAGCCTCTGTCTGTGGTACCGTGAGTACTAGATAGGTTTTTGTATTAGTTTCTGTGTGGAACTTGTAAACATTGGATCGGTTTGGTTTGAACCGATCAGGTTTGTGAAAAAAAAAAAAAAACACTTCTGTCTTTTTTAGAGTGTGGTAACCGGTCCGTATCGGTTCTAAAGAAAAAAACTGATTTCATTATGGTTTTTTCCAAGACCCGTAACACAGTCAGGAACCGATAGGGGTTTCTTGCCTGGCGGATTGCCGAAAAAAGGGTAAGTTTTGGTTAGGATTGGCCATGTCTGAGAAACCCAAGAAAAAAAACTGGGCCCACTGGGTTTCAACACTGTCGGTGTGTGTGTGTGTGTGTGTGTGTGTGTGTGTGTGTGTGTGTGTGTGTGTGGAAGCCTTTGCTAAGGCTGATCCCCACACCACCTGTGTTTATTGTCTGGGGTTTGACCACCTCAATTCAGACTGCCAAATTTGTAAACTTTTCCCAAAGCTACCGGATAAAGAGTAGGTAGACTGAGGGAGAGGAGGCCGAGAAGTCCGCTGACCGGATGGGCCCTGCCGGTTGAGTTCCGACCGAGCCAGAAGGTGCTCTGACCAGGCGAAACTTATTCGGGGCAAAGGAGAACCGATTCTGAGGAGTCGGTTCAAGTTAAAGAAAGAAAAGGATAAATCATCCGGTTCGGATCCACAAGTTCTTTCTCCGACCGCTGTTGAGATAGCGAAAGCGATAAAGATAGTTCAATCGCTAACTTCGGTTCCGGCTGAACTGGCACCATCTGTCAGGGGCTCGGTTTGGTTGGTTCCCCCAGTTCCAGATTATACTTTATAAGCAGTTTTATGAACTGGAGGAGTAGGGAGAGGATGATGATGATGGAGGAGGAGGAGGATGATGGAGGAGGAGGAGATTGAGGAGGAGGAGGAGGACATTGAGATTGAGGAGGAGGAGGAGATTGAGGAGGAGATTGACCCGGACATCTCCCCATACAGACCTTCAGGTGTTTCTCCTCCTAGGTTTTCTGAGTCCCCTTCTCACTTTGTTTTACAAGACAGTGGCTGAAACCCTCCAGCTTCCAATGAAAAAAGCAGTAGAGGATCAGGAGGAGCCTGATTTTGTTGAGATGATGGACATCCCAGGAGTCAGGAGATTGTCTATTCCTCCATAAGTCTTTTGGGAAACAGACATTTAAAATTCTAAAACTCCTAATTCCATACCTCCTGTGGACAGAAGAATGGACAAGAGGTATACTCTTTCAGGCTCAGACACGAGTTCCTTTCACAACAATGCAGCCATGTTGGGGTAGTGCAGGCTGCTGCCTGTGATAAGGCAAATATTCCCTTGGCTACACCCCCAGATAAGGACTCCAGGAGGATTGATGCCATGGCAAAGAAACAGTACATGGCAGCACCTTTGGGACTCAGGCAGGCTAACTATATGGCCTACACAGCTAGATACCAGAAGTCCAGGTGGGACACTGTGATGGCTCTAGCTAAACAGGCCCCTGACCAGCTTGCCAAGGAGCTGGAATGGGTGGCTGCGGATAGGATTGAGGCATCCAAGGTGCAATTTCATGCTGCTGGGGATGCCAGTGATGTTTCATCTGGAGTCATGGCTACATCTGTGGCCCTTCGGAGGATGGCTTGGCTCAGATGTACTAGCCTATCACAGGATACCCAGGCTAAGGCCATGGATTTTCCTGTCATTGGTAATTCTCTGTTTGGGGAGCAGACAGAGAACTACATGAAGAAGATGGACGAGTACAGGACCACCTACAGGAATGCTCAGGCCAAAGAAAGGCAAGCCACTCCTCAGAGGCAGCATTCCAGGGGCAGGCCCTTTCAAAGGCCTTTTACTAGCGCAGCCTCCTCTTCTGCTTATGCTCAGAGGGGTTCTTTGGCGGAGAGGTAGACGGGGAATGAGCAGGCCTGCTTCCACCCCTCAGCCTAAAGCCCTTTGGCAAGCAGACACCCTGGTGGGTCTGCCCGGGCCGATTCTCCACTACCTGTAGGGGGTCGGCTGGCTTACTTTGTCCAGGACTGGAAGTCTTTAACATCAGACAAGTGGGTCCTGGAAGTAGTAAGCCAGGGACTGGTTCTCAGCTTCAAAAATTTCCCAAGATGAGAACCAGATCCTTTCCACCTGCAAATCCTTCAGAGGCCCTTGCCCTAGAGGCAGAGGTTTCTTCCCTCTTGGCTCTCAGAGCCATAGAAAGGGTTCCCACCCTACACAAGGGCAAAGGATTGTACTTCAGGTACTTCCTAACCCCCAAAAAGACAGAATGGCGGCCCATCCTGGATCTGAGATATCTAAACAAGTACCTTTTAAAGCCAAAATTCAAAATGGTGACTCTGGGAATAATTCTGCTCTCTCTAAAGCCAGGGGACTGGCTAGCCTCCCTGGACCTCAAAGGTGCCTATTTTCACATTCCCATCAGGTGCTCCCACAGAAAGTACCTCAGGTTCGAGTTGCCCTCAGGCCACTATCAATTCAGAGCAATGCCCTTTGGTCTAACATCAGCCCTAAGGGTGTTCACAAAGTGCCTGGCAGTAGTGGTTGCTTTCCTAAGGAGAAAAAAGATCTCCATCTTTCCATACCTGGACGACTGGCTCATAGTGGGTCAGTCTCCAGATCAAGTCAAGTCACATCTTCAGATAACTCAGCAACTGCTCACTTCCTTAGAATTCCTCCAAACCTCCCAAAGTCAGTTCTGGAGCCAGTACAACTCCTCACCTTTATAGGGGCAGAGCTCGATACAATAAGAGCAAGGCCTTCCTTCCCTGGGCAGTGCAAGGACACTTATAGAACTGGCCTCTTCTTTCACTCTTCAGGTGTCTCGACCAGCAAGGCACTTCTTGCAGCTCCTGGGCCACATGACAGCCTCTACAACAGTGGTCCAGGGGCCAAGATTTCAGATGAGGGACATTCAGTTCCATTTGAGCCTTCTGGTCCCAGAGAAAGGATTCCCTTACCAAACTAGTCCCAGTGACTCGAACCATGATCCAGGCTTTGCAGTGGTGGCAGGATCAGGACAATTTAAGGCAGGGAGTTCTTTTGTCACTCAGTCTCATTCACTAATCCTCCACAGATGCCTTCCTCTTGGGTTTGGGAGCCCACTTAGGGATCTTACCACCCAAGCGCAGTGGTCACCTCAAGAATCTCTGCTTCACATCAATCTCTTGGAACTTAGAGCAGTGTTTTTGGCGCTGCAAGCTTTTTCCAAGTCTGTTCAGAACAAAGTAGTCCAGATCAGAACAGACAGTACCGCCACAATGTGGTACATCAGCAAGCAAGGAGGCACTCGGTCTTCGGCCTTGTGCACAGAAGCAATGAAGTTGTGGTCTCTGGCCTATTCCATGCAAACTTCTCTGACAGCAGTTCACCTCCCAGGGAAGGACAGTGTCCTAGCAGATGCTCTCAGCAGGCTATCTCAGGGCCACCACGAATGGTCCCTAGATCCCCTAATTTTGAAAGTGATTTTTTCCAGATGGGGCACTCCACAGATAGATTTTTTGCAACCCCAGACAATCACCAACTTCCTCTCTTTTGCTGCAGACCCCCAGTCTTGGGCTCAGTCCCCCTGGATGCTCTGCTTCTCAATTGGAAAGGAAGTTCCTGTGCTCTCCCCGCCCGTTCAAGGTGCTAGTCAAGATCAGGTCTCAACCATGCAAAGTGATTCTGATCGCTTCAGACTGGGCCAGTTGCTGTCCTTAGCAGTCCACCTTCCCCGTCTCTTCCCAGGAATTACAACCTGTTGACATCCTCTCAAGGAAGGATTTGGTATCCGAATCTCAAATCTCTCAATCTCAAGGCCTGGCTCTTGAAGAGTTAGTTTGCTGATCTGCACCTCTCTCAAGGTGTTCTGGATATTCTTAGGGCTTCTCGGAAGCCTTCCACCAGAAAGACACAACTCCAAATGAAAGGTTCTCTATTTGGTGCTCTGGTAGCTTATTTCTCAGAATCTGCTGGGTTGCCTACAGTCCTGGACTATATGGCTCTGCTCCCAATGGCTTGGGACTCAGACCAGCTACATTTAAAGTACATTTAGCAGCTGTTTCTGCTTTTTTGTCAGTAGGCAAGCCCTCTTCTCTATCAGCCCATCCTGTATTTTTGTAAATTCTTCAAGGGATTGTTACACCAATCTTCCTTCAGGGACCCTGCTCCTGCTTGGGACCGTAGTGTTTGCATTGCTCAGCTTATGCAACCCCCTTGAGCCTTTGTCCTCTGCAGAGCTTAAGTACTTGACTTGGAAAACTGTGTTTCTAGGGACATGGATATGTTGTTCATCCACACTTTCTGGCAGGTATCCTTGCCGCTTTAAATCTTGCTGGAAGGTCTTCAAGCTGGCTCCTCCCACCCACCCGGGTGGTAAAACTCTCGGCTCCACCCCATGACGTCCAGATCTTCCTTACGCTTGAAGCTCAGGTTCCCTCCTTAACGCTCTGCGTATAAGACTGGTTGCTATTTCTTGGTTTACCGAAATAACTTTCTGGTTTTCAAGACTTGGTCATTTATTTCCCTCGCGGCTGCGACCGGACAAATTGACTCCTGGTTTTCAGAGGTGCCCATGCGGGCAGAAAATGTCTTGGACAGATCCGCACTCCACGTGCGTCTACTGTTTAGGCCTTGAGCACGACCCACAGGCCTGCGACCTGTGCTCTTCCTTCTCAGTCAACGTCCTGGAAGACCGCGCCGCCCGTTTACAACTTGGGCGTCCCGAGAAACGTTACCCTCCGGTAAAGTCGAAGGAGGCCCGTTTGGCGGTTTCCGCAGCAGCTGGCTCGGCGGAACAGCTCGAGCAGATGATCGCCCTCGAGGAGGAGGCGGCACAGGCTGCATCTTCGTCCTCCTTGGCCTCGGCCTTTATCCTGCTCTCCTTGGGATCCTCCTATTCAGCTTCTTTTAAGGAGCTCTGTCAGTCCCTTTCCACCAAGGGAGAGGGACCAACAACTTCAAGACTTTCCTCTCGGTCCAAAAGAAGGACTCCAAGGTAAGTCCCTCCGTCGGCAGCTCTTGGGGGCAGAGGTCCCCCTCCCGAGTAGTGGACCATCGACTTCGGTCGACCCTTCGGCTTCGGCCACTGGCCTCACGGTGTCCCCGTCAGGTCAGTTGACCGAGACACCTGTCGACGCAGTCGAGATTTTTCTCAACCCGTCGGACGGGTTGTCGACCGATGAAGCTGAAAACCCTCACTCCCCGGTTCCCCTGGTGGAGATCAAGGTTACCATGGGCTTGCCTGTGCCTCCGGTTCCGGAGTCCACGGTTGAAACTTCTGAGGCGAGGGCAGAGCGGGTTTCCCCCGCCCTGCCCCAGAACCCTCCTCGAAAACGCCGAGGTTCTCGATCTCGGTCTCTGACATCTTCTCGGTCCAGCCGATCCCGCTGACACAAGGCGGTCTCGGTACCGCGTAGCAGCGTCGCCCTTCGTCATATCTTCCTCCTCGGGACGAGGAGAGGCTTTAGCATAAGTTATTAGTCGATGCTACGAGGACCTCGTGGCAACAGCTCCTTCTGTCTGGGAGCAAGCCGGCGTAAATCGCCTTCCCGGCCATCAAGTGCCTGTCACGGAAGGCCTAAGCAACCTTGCCCTTCCTCAGGGGCCTGTTGTTGGCGAAATCAGCTGCCCACCGATTCTGGTGGAACCTCCGCCTCCACAGCCGAAATTTGGGGCCCCGACCAAAAATTCTCGGTCGGCCCAGGGCCTGCCCCATAGGCTGTCTGTCACCCTCACTCTCAACCGCCTTCGGCAGGTGGAGGGTGGCTCAGGCCCAAGGCAGCAATTTGCGGACTTGTCCGAGTCCGACGACTATTCCTCCCTGTTCTCCAGGCAGGTCGACTTGGAGTCCTCCGGAGGTCAGTTGCTGGACGATAGCCCATCATCCTTCATGGATTTGCTTAGGTTCATCTCGGAGTCCACCGGGATGCAGCTCGAGCCCGTATCCAAGTGGGTCAAGTATCCCCTAACGGAGATATTGGACCGAGGGGATTCTCCCACGGAGGCCTTTCCGGTGGCTGAGGCCATTGTCGGCCCGGCCTTGGAGCTCTGGCAGCGTCCTGCTTCCTGCCCTGCGCCTTCGGCTAGGATGGTGAGGAAGTATGCCGTCCCTACCAGTTCCCTGTCCGGGTTTGGAACACCCCTCAGCCAGGGGTTGGTTACCGACAGCGTCTTCCGGTGCCGGAAGCGCCAAGGGACGTGAGACAAGCCTCCTGACAAAGGGTCAAGAAGTTGGACTACACGGGCGCAAAAGTCTCGATGCGTCCTCCTTGGCCTTCATCAGGCCAGCTCAGCCATGCTGATGGCACACTTTTCTCATGCCCTGTTGGGCTTCCTGGGCGAGAGTAGTCCCTCATCTCCCGGGTGACTGCAGACCACGGTCAAGCGAGTGCGGGACAGGGCAGGGCAGTGGCCAAGCAGCAACTTCAGACTGCTCTGGACATTGGCGACTCATGTGCCAGGTCAGTCGCGGCCGCAGTGGCTATGCGTCGTCGGGCATGGCTGAGGATATCCACTTTCAGAGCGGATACCCAGCACAAGTTGGTGGATGTCCCCTTCTTGGGGACCGACCTCTTCGGCCCTGGAGTGGAAGGTCACCTCCAGAGAATCGAAAAGTCCAGTGCCACTCTGGACTCTGTCTCATCCGCCCAGAGGGACATGGGCCACAGACCGCAACCCAAAGCCCTTTAGTCCGTCTGTGCCACGGCACATCCGCCCAGCAGCATCAGGGCCAGCAGGCTCTCACTTGGCATCCCAAAGCCAAGCCTCGGCTTCCTCTTCCCGGAAGCAGGGAGGTAAAGGCCTAGGAGGTTCCTCGGCTGGTTCCTCCTCCAAACCTACCCAGTGGACGGGTTGAGGGTGTCGCCCCAACCTCGTCACTCACCCCAGGTTCCCCAAATGCGGGGACGGCTCCGCCCACTTCCTTTCCCCTGGTCTGCTATCACCACAGACTGGGTGCTAGAAGTGGTAGGAAGGACCTGCCTCTGGAGTTCGAGCAGGCCCGCCCTTCCGGGCAGTAAGCCCTCCGAGAGTCTCTGGGTCCAACTTCGCGCTGTCGGCTGCATGACAGAGCCATCTCTGCTCCTCGAGAAAGAGGTGATCAGGAGGTGGCGGACCCTCCCCTCAAACCAGGGTTGTGTCCAGGTACTTTCTGGTCCCAAAATGGACAGGGGCTGGTGCCCATTCTCAGACCTGCACAACCTAAACAAGTTCCTAAGGTCTGGACCTTCAGGATGGTCACTCTGGCTCAGATAATACCATCCCTGGAACGAGGCGTGTGGTTCTGTTCTCTGGACCTACAGGACGCGTTCTTTCACGTCCCTATCTGTCCGTCTCACCAGAGAGTCCTTCGCTTTCGAGCAGAGGGATCCCTTTACTAGTTCCGAGCCATGCCCTTCGGCCTTTCTCTTGCTCCCAGGGTCTTCACCAAATGCATGGCAGTGGTGACAGCATTCCTGCGGCGCCGTGGGGTCCGGGTGTACCCTTACCTGGACGATTGGCTGGTAGCAGCCCCCTCCAGACAGGAGGTGGAGCGGTCCAGAGATCTGGCCCTCCAGGTTTAATCTCAGATCGGCCTTCTCATCAATGAGGCCAAGTTGGAACTCAGACTGAAGCAGGTGATTCTTTTAATCGGGATAGAGCTCGACTCTCTTCGAGCAAGAGCATGGCTTGCAGTGGACAGGGCCGAGGTTCTTTCCTCCTTTGCCCAATCATTTCTGGTTGGGCAATCGCGCCGTTGCCGGGACTTCCTGCGCCTCCTGGGTCTCATGGCGGCCTGCACCAGCGTGGTCCGTTGGGCCGCTGGCGCACATCGTCCTTCGGTAGGGATTGGCCAGCCAGTGGTCTAGCGCTGCGATCCATTGGACCAGCTAGTAGCGGTGACCCAGGGATGTGAGCGGCTCTCCAGTGGTGGACCGTTCCAGCTCATTTGCAGAAAGGCATCCGTTTGTCCGCCCGAGCCGATGGTCTCTCTATCGACCGATGCCTCTCTGATGGGTTGGGGTGCCTATCTGGGAGCACAGAGCATACGACCTCTGGTCCCCATGGAAGTCGATGCCATATCAACCTGCTGGAGCTTCGGGCGGTTTGTCTAGCCCTCACCGCCTTTGCTCCATTTCTACGGTGTCAAGTGGTTCAGGTCCAGACGGACAATACCACGACCATGTACTACCTAAACCACCAGGGTGGGACCTGCTCCATGCCTCTGTGCAAGGAAGCTCTCCGCGTTTGGTCACTCATGCGCAGCCTGGAGGCGGATCTCCTAGCCATCCACGTGGCAGGAGCCTCCAACACCCTGGCCGATGCCCTAAGCCGGATAGGGTCTATGTCCCACGAGTGGTCTCTCCTTCCAAAGGTAGTACAAGATCTGTTCTCCCACTGGGGCACACCTCAGGTGGACCTGTTTGCCTCCAGGGAGAATGCGAAGCTGAGGCTGTTTCTTGCCCGCCCCCCCTCAGCTGGGCTCGCTGCAGGGGGATGCCTTCTCGAGGCCGTGGACCCCAGGCCTCTTCATTTCCCCCATTTCCCTTGATCCACAAGGTGCTTCTCAAGGCAAGGAGGGACAAGGCGCAGGTGATTCTGGTAGCCCCAGACTGGCCCCACCAATGCTGGTATCCAGATCTCCTCAGCCTCAGGCTCCCGAGGCAGCTTCCAGCTCTCCCGGACCTGCTATCAGTCAATCAGGGAAGGTGTTTCATCTGGACCTTCAATCCCTGCACCTGACGGCCTGGTTCCTGAGCGGCTAGAGTTCCAGACCTTGGGTCTTTCCGACGAGGTCCTCAATGTAGTTGAGGCATCCCGTAAGGAGTCGACCAGAAAATGCTATGCCTTCAAATGGAAGAGAGATTCTCCATTTGGTGCCTGGACCCTTCCTCCTGTCCCTTGGCAAGCATTTTGGACTACCTATGGTCCCTTTCTTAGCAAGGGCTTAGGTCGACGACCCTAAAGGTGCACCTGGCAGCCATCTCTGCTTACCGGGTGCGGGCCGGGAAGCAGTCGGTGGCGCAGGAGAAGGTGGTCTGGCACTTTTTCAAAGGCCTTGATCACATTTCCCCTCCGGTGCGAGAACCTCCACCTCCGTGGGATCTACTGCTGGTATTGGCAAAGCTCATGGGCAAGCCATTCGAACCAGTGCACAGGTGTGACATCTCTCACCTGTCGTGGAAGACCACCTTCTTTGTGGCTATCACGTCAGCCAGAAGGATGGGAGAGCTCCAGGTGCTTTCCATCGAGTCTCCTTACCTGGTCTTCCGCAGGGACAAGGTTGTCCTGTGCCCCCACCCGAAATTCCTTCCGAAGGCGGTGTCGGAGTTCACCTTAACCAGGTGTTGACTCTGCGGGTGTTCTAACCAATCACACCTCGGGAGGCGAATAGGCCGCCATACTCTGGACCCTAGAGGCTGACTTACTATAAGGGGCTCACAGCTGAAGTTAGGTGGAGAGGTTACACCCAGCTGTTTGTCACCCTCGCTGAAGCCTCACCTGGCATACCTGCAGCTAAAGCGGATGATAAGCAGGTGGGTCACCTCCTGCATAGATCTCTGCTATAGGTTGGCGGGCATGGAGCCTCCCAGAAGGATAAGGCTCATTCTACCCGCCATACCGCTGCATCGATAGCTGCTTCCAGGAACGTCCCTATCACAGGATATCTGCAGGGCTGCTACCTGGAAGTCGACATACTTCACAACCCACTACCACATGAGCCTTGAGTCACGCGGGATGCTGGTTTTGGGGCTTGGTTCTCAGTCTCTGTTCCTAATAGGGGTGTGCGCCTTACCTCCCTCCTCCCGGAGAACTGCTAGTAGTCTGCCAGACAGTGTGGATGAACAACATATCCATGTCCCTAGAAATACAGGTTACTCACCTGTAACAGGGTTCTAAGATAGTATATGTTGTTCATCCTACATTTCTCCGACCTCCCGGCTTGATGCACAACCTGAGCTTCCAGCGGGCCAGATCTGGCGTCATGGGGCGGAGCCGAGAGTTTTACCACCCGGGTGAGTGGGAGGAGGCAGCTTGAAGACCTTCCTGGCAAGATTTAAAGCGGCAAGGATACCTGCCAGAAAGTGTGGATGAACAACATATACTATTCCTAGAACTCCTGTTACAGGTGAGTAACCTGTATTTTTGGCAGCCATTACCTCTGCCAGGCACATCAGTGGATTGCAAGCCCTGTCAGTGGAGCCTGATTTCATCTCCTTCCATAGAGATAAAGTGGTCCTTAGAACTAACAGGAAGTTTTTGCCTAAGGTGGTTTCAGATTTCCACCTTAATCAGTCTGTCTCTCCCTGTTTTCTTCACTGACCATTCCTCCTCTGGAGAAAGGAGGTTGCATAGCCTGGACGTAAAAAGGGCCCTTAGCTACTACATAGAGCGCACCAAGGGTCACAGGTTTGAGTCCCTCCAGTTGTTCCTCAGTTATGGAGAGGTCGGTAAGGGCAAACTTGCCACTAAAAGATCTATTGCCAGGTGGATTGTCTCTTGTATACAATTCTGCTACGAAAAATTGGGTAGAACCCCACCCTCAGGCCTGAGGGCTCACTCTACTAGAGGTACAGCTGCTTCCTTGGCTGCTGCCAGGGATATTCCTATGTTTGAAATCTGTCAAGCAGTCACCTGGAAAACAGTCCATACATTCACTAAGCATTACTCTCTGGATATCCAGGCTAGGAGTGATGCTCAGTTTGGCACAGCAGTGCTTCAGAGCCTATTCCCAAAGTAGGTTCTGTCCCTCCTCCTTGGAGTACTGTAGTAGTCTGCATATGTCAGAATACAACAAGACTTCATGTTGTTAGAAGAAAAAATTACTCACCTTAGTAATGTTGTTTCTTCTAATGAGTCTTTCTGTATTATATTATCACCTCCCCTCTCAGAACCTGGTTTTTGGGATGTGGGTGGGCAGGAGCAGTGTTGGCACCTAGAGGTGCCCCTTTTTTTCTCACCCTCCTTTAGTTTGGGTGTGTGTTGTGTTTTGTTTTTTGGGTTTCCTGACTTGAGTCTTTGCTTTGAAACAAAAAAAACCCTTTTTATCACATTTAGTTGCCAGTTGGCTAGTGTGAGTTTACAGTTGCCACATAGAATGCCCAGTGAGTGCAGCTCGTAAAGATCTAACGGTTGGAGTTTAAACAACCACAGACAGAGGCTTCAACCGAGCTCGATCTCAGCGTTTCATGCCCTGCATGGAAAGTTAACTCTGTGTTCTGCGGGGCAGTTCAAGGGTTGGAGATCACTGCATATGTCAGAATACAGCAAGACTCCATTAGAAGAAACAACATTACTAAGGTGAGTAATGTTTTTTTCTAGGGACATGGATATGTTGTTCATCCACACTCATTGGCAGGTATCCTTGCCGCTTTAAATCTTGCCGGAAGGTCTTCAAGCTTGCTCCTCCCACCCACCCGGGTGGTATAACTCTCGGCTCCGCCCCATGACGCCAGATCTTCCTTACCGCTTGGAAGCTCAGGTTTCCCTCATAAGCTCTGCGTTTGAGACTAGTTCCTATTTCTCCGTTTGCGGATTTAAAAATAAATTCTTGAAAAGACTTCCAGTCTTCTATCCCTCAGGCTGCGATGGACAAATCGACTCGGTTAGGAGATGCCCATGCGGAGCAGAAGATGTCTCAGACGGATCCACACTCCTCGTGTGTCTACTGCTTAGGCCTTGAGCGACCCGCAGGCTTGCGACCTGTGCTCATCTTTCTCGACCTCGTCCTCGAAGCCGTGCTGCCGATTGCAACTGGGCTGTCGAGCGTTCCCTCCGGTGAAGTCAAGGGAGGCCGGTTGGACGGTGTCCAGCGGCGGGATTTCGGCGGATCAGCTCGGCGGATGGTCAAGCCCTCGAAGAGGAGGCGGCGTGACGTATCTTCCTCGGCTCAGCATTTATCCCGCTCTCTCTGGGCTCTTCTTACCGGCTTCTTTTAAGGACTTTGTCTGTCCCTCTCCACTAAAGGAGAATTTCGTCTGCGGACCTTATTCTCGGTCCAAAGAGGGACAGAAGTAGAGTCCCTCGTCGGCGGCTCTTGGGAAGCGGAAGGTCCCTCTCCCGGGTAGTCGAGCCGTCTGCTTGATAGACCGCTCAGCTCGACCACTGGCCTCACGGTGTCCCGTCAGGTCAGTTGACGAGACTCCACCGATGAAGTCAGAATTTTCTCGACCGTTGAATGGCTGTCGCCTTGCGATTCCCCTCTCCCGGTTCCCCAGAGGAGTTGAGATCCGTGGGCTCGCCTGTGCCTCGGTTCCGAGAGCCTCGGATGGACCATCGAGCCGAAGAGTGCGGTTCCGGCCGACACCTCCGCACCGACCTCGGAAATTCCGGGACTCGGTCTCCGGACCCTCCCATGATCCAGCCGATCCCACCGTCATAAGCGGTCTCGGTCTCGGCACAGCGGTAGCGGCGTCGCCGCTCGTCCTCGTCCTCCTCCTCGGGCGAGGGAGGCTTCGGCGTAAGTCAAGCTCGGCAGTGAGAGACCTTATGTTGCAACAGCTCCTCCTGGCCGGGTAAGCCGACCCCGTCGCCTTCCCCGGCCATTAAGTGGCTGTCACCGGAACGGCCGACACAACCCCTCGACTTATCCGAGGAGCCTATACCCAGGCCGGTTGTTCGGCCAAAACCAGCTGCTCCACCGATTCCGGTGGAACCTTCGCCTCCACAGCCACCAGCTGGGGACTCCGACCACGGATTCTCGATTAGGCTGAGGTCTACCCAGCCGGTTGTCAGTTACCCTCACTCCCGACCGACCTCGGCAGGTGAAGGGTGGCTCAGGCCAGAGGCAGCTCTTCGAGGACTCTTCGAGTCCGAAGATGATTCCTTCTTTTTCTCAAGCGACTGGACTTGGGTCTTCAGGAATCAGTCAATGGGCGATAGCCCGTCGTCCTTCCTAGGACTGCTTGGCTCATCTCGGGTCCACCGGGATGGAGCTGAACCCGTTCCAAGCAGGCCAGGTATCCCCTCACGGAGATTCTGGACCGGGGGATTCTCCGGCAGGCCTTTCGGTGGCGAGGCCATAGTGGGTCCGGCACTGGGCTTTGGCAGTGCCCTGCTTCCTGCCCTGCGCCTTGGCCAGGATGGCCAGGAAGTATCACGGTCCCTACCGGTTCCTTGTCCGGTTTTGGAACACCCTCTGCTGAGGGTTGGTTACCGACAGCGTTTTCCGGCGCCCGACAGCATGGATAATGGACAAACCTCCTGACAAGGGTCAGAAATTGGACTATGTCGGGCGAAAAGTCTACGCTGCGTCCTCGCCTTCCGTCAGGCCAGTTCGGCGATCCTCATGGCACATTTTCTCATGCCCTGTTGGGCTCCCTGGATGAGGTCATCCCTCATCTTCCCGCCGATCTGCAGACTCGGTTAAGCAGGTGCGGGACCAGGAGCAGGACAGTGGCCAAACAGCGCTCCAGACTGCTTTGGATATGGGGACTCATGTGCCAGATCGGTGGCGACGCAGTGGCTATCGTCGTGGGCTTGGCTGAGGATATCCACCTTTACTTGGATA
Source organism: Neoceratodus forsteri (assembly GCA_016271365.2). Taxonomy (NCBI): domain Eukaryota; kingdom Metazoa; phylum Chordata; order Ceratodontiformes; family Ceratodontidae; genus Neoceratodus; species Neoceratodus forsteri. The sequence goes on from CM028138.1 coordinate 431,934,708, forward strand.
CCCAGAACAAGTTGGCGGATGTTCCTTTTGGGGACTGACCTCTTGACCCTGGGGTGGAAGGTCACCTGCAGAGGATCGAAAGTCCAATGCTACCTTGGACTCGGTCTCTTCAGCTCAGAAGGACAAAGGCGCCAAACCACAGCCTAAGCCCTTTCGTCCTTCTGTGCCCCAGTAGCCTTCCGCCCAGCAACGTCAGGGCCATCAGGCTCGGCCTTGGCATCCCAAACCCAAGCCGCCGGCTTCCTCTAACAGGAGGCAGGGAGGAAAAGGCCCAGGAGGTCCCTCGGCCGGTCCCTTCTCCAAGCCTGCCCAGTGACGGGCTGGGGTGTCGCCCCATTCCCATCCACCTTACCCTGGGTCCCCCATGGAGACTGCTCCGCACTTCCGTTCCGCCTGGTCCGCTGTTACCACGGACAGGTGGGTCTGAGGTGGTGGGAAGAGGCCTGCCTCTGGATCGAGCAGGCACCACCCTTCAGAGCCGTGCGCCTCTCGGGGGCTTCGGGATCCCCAGCCTCACTGGCGGCTCGTCGAGCCGACGTCGCTCTCCTCCTCCAGAAGGAGGTGATAAAGAGGTGGTGGACCCTCCTTCAGACCCAGGGTTTGTGTCCAGGTACTTCCTGGTTCCGAAGCAGACGAGGGGCTGGCGCCCCATTCTCGACTCTACGACCTAAACAAGTTCCTAAGGTCTCGAACCTTCAGGATGGTCACTCTGGCTCAGATAATACCATCCTTGGAGCGGCGTGTGGTTCTGCTCTCTGGACTTGCAGGCCAGCGTTTTTCACGTCCCTATCAGTCCGTCTCACCAGAGATTCCTTCGCTTCGGCGGAAGGATCCCTCTTGAGTTCCAAGCCATGCCCTTGACTTGTCTCCAGCTCCCAGGGTCTTCACCAAATGCATGGCAGTGGTGACAGCATTCCTGGGCGAGGGTCGGGTGTACCCTTATCTGGACGACTGGCTGATAGCAGCCTCCCTCCAGGAAGGAGGCGGAGTGGTCCAGAGATCTGGCCCTCCAGGTCTGCTCTCAACTGGGCCTCCTTATCCAGCGAGGCCAAGTGGAACTCGAGCGAGCAGGTGATTCTATTCATCGAGGCGCAGCTCGACTCTCTTCGAGCCAGGCCTTGGCTCCCGGCGGACAGGGCGAGGTTCTTTCCTCCTTTGCCCGATCATTTCTGGTTGGGCAATGCGCCCTGCCGGGACTTCCCTGCGCCTCCTGGGTCTCATGGCGGCCTGCACCAGCGTGGTCCGTTGGGCCCGCTGGAACATCGTCCCCTTCAGTGGGGACTGGCCAGCCAGTGGTCACAGCCTCGATCCTTTGGACCAGCTTGTAGTCGGTGACACAGGGATGTGGAGCCGCTCTCCAGTGGTGGACTGTTCCAGATCATTTGCAGGAGGGCATCCCGTTCGTCCGCCCGAGCAGCCGGTCTCTCTATCGACCGATGCCTCTCTGATGGGTTAGGGGTCCCATCTTGGGGAACACCGGGCTCATGGCCTCTGTCCCCTGGAGTCCCGATGCACATCAACCTGCTGGAGCTCAGGCGGTCCGCCTAGCTCTCACCGCCTTTGCTCCGTTCCTCCGGGGTCAAGTGGTCCGAGTCCAGGCGGACAATACCACGACCATGTACTATCTAAACGCGCCAGGGCGGGGCCGCTCCATGCTTCTATGCAAGGAAGCTCTCCGCATTTGGTCACTCGTGCGCAGCCTGGAGGCGGATCTCCTAGCCATTCACGTGGCAGGAGCCTCCAACACCCTGGCCGATGCCCTGAGGCGGATAGGGGCTGCATCCACGAGTGGTCTCTCCTGCGGAGGTAGTACAGCATCTGTTCTCCCATTGGGGCACACCTCAGGTGGACCTGTTTGCCTCCAGGGAGAGCAGCGAAGCTGAGTCTGTTCCATGCCCGCCCCCTCAGCAGGGGCTCGCTGCAGGGGATGCCTTCTCGAGGCAGTGGACCCCGGGCCTCTTTGCGCCTTTCCCCATTTCCTTGATCCACAAGGTGCTTCTCAAGGCGAGGAGGGACAAGGCGCAGGTGATTCTGATAGCCCCAGACTGGCCCCGCCAGTTCTGGTACCCAGATCTCCTCAGCCTCAGCTCCAGGCTCCCGAGGCAGCTTCCAGCTCGCCCGGACCTGCTCTCAGTCAATCAGGGGAAGGTGTTCCATCCGGACCTTCAATCCCTGCACCATCTGACCTGGTTCCTGAGCGGCTAGAGTTCCAGGCCTTGGGTCTTTCCGACGAGGTCCTCAATGTAGTTGAGGCGCCCTGTAGAGTCGACCAGAAAATGCTATGCCTTCAAATGGAAAAGGTTTTCCATTTGGTGTCGAAACAAGGGCTTGGACCCTTCCTCCTGTTCCTTGGCAAGCATCTTGGACTATTTATGGTCCCTTTCTAGTCAAGGGCTTAGGTCGAAGACCTAAGGTGCACCTGGCAGCCATCTCTGCTTACCGGGCTGGGCCGGAAAGCAGTCGGTGGCGCAGGAGAAGGTGGTCTGGCGCTTTTTCAAAGGCCTTGATCACATTTCCTCCAGTTGGGAACCCCCACCTCCGTGGGATCTACTGCTGGTACTGGCAAAGCTCATGGGCAAGCCATTCGAACCTATGCACAGGTGTGCTCTCTCTCACCTGTCGTGGAAGACCGCCTTCTTGGTGGCTATCACGTCAGCCAGAAGGATGGGAGAGCTCCAGGCGCTTTCCATAGAGTCTCCTTACCTGGTCTTCCACAGGGACAAGGTTGTCCTCAGCCCCACCGAGAATTCCTTCCGAAGGTGGTTGGCCAGTTTCACCTTAACCAGGTGTTGACTCTGCGGTGTTCTACCCCAATCACACCTCGGAGGCGAATATGGGCTCCATACTCTGGACCCTAGAAGGGCGCTCACTTATTATAAGGAGCGCACGGCTGAAATTCGGGGAGAGGTTCGCCAGCTGTTTGTCACCTACGCTGAAGCCGCATCTGGCAGACCTGCAGCCAAGCGGACGATAAGCAGGTGGGTCACTTCCTGCGTAGATCTCTGCTATAAGTTGGCGGGCATGGAGCCTCCCAGAGGGATAAGAGCTCATTCTACCAGCCATACTGCTGCAACGGTGGCTGCTTCAGGGCGTCCCTATCCAGGAAATCTGCAGGGCTGCTACCTGGAAGTCAGCAAACACCTTCATTACCCATTACCACATCGACCTTGAGTCACGCCGGGATGCTGGTTTTGGGGCCTCGGTTCTCCAGTCTCTCTTTCCCAAGTAAGTGATAGGGGTGTGCGTCTTGCCTCCCTCCTCCCGGAGAACTGCTAGGAGTCTGCCAATGAGTGTGGATGAACAACATATCCATGTCCCTAGAAATACAGGTTACTCACCTGTAACAGGAGTTCTAGGAATGGTATATGTTGTTCATCCACACGACCTACGACTCTCCCGGCGACGCACAACCTGAGCTTCCAGCGGGCCAGATCTGGCGTCATGGGGCGGAGCCGAGAGTTATACCACCCGGGTGGGTGGGAGGAGCAAGCTTGAAGACCTTCCGGCAAGATTTAAAGCGGCAAGGATACCTGCCAATGAGTGTGGATGAACAACATATACCATTCCTAGAACTCCTGTTACAGGTGAGTAACCTGTATTTCTATACCAGGCATAAAGCGTTTAGCTCAAGCTCGGTTTTCAAACCTCTGTCTCTGGTGCCTCAGAGTGTAACAGTCAGATTATTACGAGCAAACTAACCATACTTCCAGTGTGGAAATTGTAAAACATATAAGCCAACAGGCAACAACTTGGGTCCAAAAGACTCCAAGTCGAGAACCAAGAGAAAAACAAGTAGTGAACAATATATAAAAATCTAAGTTTAAACATAACAACATCAACCACCACCCCACCCTGAAGGGGAGTGGTGCAAAAGTACACCCTGAGGTGCAACACTGTATCTAAGCAGCCCACATCCCAGAACTAGGCTCTGAGAGGAGGCGTATGAGGAGTCAGAATACAGCAAGACTTCATTAGAAGAAACACAGTTACTAAGGTGAGTAATTTTTTCTCCAAATATGAAGTTTTGCTGTATTCTGACATCTGCATACTTCAAGCAGTACCTCCAATGGAGGAGGGTTCGAACCTGTTTTGGGACTAGGCTGTGCAGTACTGCTGTACCAAACCTAGGATCACTCTAGCCTGGCTATCCAGAGAGTAATGCTTGGTGAAAGTATGGACTGTTTTCCAGGTGGCTGCTTTGCAGATCTCTAACTGAGTATATCTCTGGCAGCAGCCAGAGAAGCAGTTATACCCTAGTGAGTGAGCCCTCAAGCCTGAGGGAGGTGTTTTACCCAGCTTGGCATAGCAGAATTGTATACAAGAGACGATCCACCTGGCAATAGTTCTCTTAATAGCAGGTCTACTTTTTCCCACCTCACCACAAGTGAGAAACAATTGAAGACCATCATTCCTGTGTGCCTTGGTATGCTCAGTGTAGTAGCTAAGTGCCCTCTTAACATCCAAACTATGTCATCTTCTATCTCCTGAAGAAGAATGATCAGTAAAAAGCACAGTAAGAGACATGGACTGGTTCAGATGGAAATCTGAGACCACTTTGGGTAAGAACCTCCTATTGGTTCTGAGGACCACCTTATCTCTATGGAATGAAATAAAATCCGGTTCAACTGCCAGAGCCTGTAATTCACTAATTCGCCTGGTAGAAGTGGTAGCTACCAGAAACACAGTTTTCCAGGTCAGCTACTTAAGCTCGGCCGAAGCCAGAGGTTCATAGGGTGGCTGCATAAGCCACCAATGCAGATATTTAGATCCCAAGCCAGAGTGTGCTCTCTAAAAGGAGGGTTGATATGAACCAGACCTTTAAAGAACTTAACCAAAAGCAGGTTGAGAGGCTAGGGCAGAGCCCTTCCCTACTGAGAGGAATGCAGACACGGCTGCTAAATGAACCTGTAAAGTGGCTGGCCTAAGCCATTAAGGTGAACCAGGTAATCCAAAAGTGTAGCAATGCCAGCAGCATCTGGTAGGATATCCTTATGGGAACACCAAATACTGAATCTTTTCCATTTGGAAGTATAAGTTTTCCTGGTAGAGGGTTTTCGAGAACCTTAAGGATGTCCAAAACTCCCTGAGAAAGATGCAGGCCTGTATATTCTAACTCTTCAAGAGCCAGGCCTTGAGATTGAGAGACTGGAGTTGTGGTACCAGATCTTCCCTGAGAGCATACATGTGATATGTCCAACTTGTTTAAGAGGGTGATTTGGGTCAAGTTATTAGGAGATTGCCCTGCTAGTAGGGAGATGCCGTAACGTCCTGAGTTTGTCCTTAAATGGTGTGAAAAAATAAGAAAGCATTTAAAAACATTTTACATGTTATTTTGTCAAGAATAAGCTGGAAAAGAATCAACAACCAATTGTGCAAAATTGTCACTTGTATTGTTCATCACTAATTTACTTTTTATTTGTCTTTATCTACAAAAAAAAAAAAAAATGAATGGATATTTTGGACAGAATTTTACTTGGGAGATTTTGTTTCCTGGGAGGGAGTTCAGTCAAACCAGGAGTCTCCTGTGAAAAGAGGGCTATCGCATGCATGTGAGAGGAGGTTAGGAGATTGTGTCTTTTGGGAAGAGTTTGGGGAGTGAGACTGCTATCGAAAACAGAGGATACCGAGGCTGTTTGGCCCAGTCTGGAGCAGCAGGATCACTGTGCAAGGTTGTGACCTGAACTTGACTAGAACCCTGAACAACAAGGAAAGGGAGGAAAAGCATAAAGCGCCTTCCAGTCAATATCAGGGCATTCCGGGGAGTCCCTAGGACTGGGGTCTGCAACAGAAGAGGAAGTTGGTGATTGTCTGGGGCTGCAAAGAGATCAGTCTCTGGAGTGCCCTACCTGGTGAAGATTACTTTCAGTATGAGAGGATCCAAGGTCCATTCGTGATGGCCCTGGGAGATTCTGCTCAGACCATCTGCTAACATCGTCCTTCCCTGGGAGGTGGACTGCTAATAGGGAAGTTTTCAAGGGTAGGCCAGAGACCATATCTTCATGGCCTCCATCCACAAGGCCGTAGGCAGAGTGCCCCTGCTTGATGTACCACATGGTGGTGGTTTCTGTTCTGACCTGAACCACCTCGTCTCTTACTGAGCCTGAGGAAGCTTGAAGGGCTAGGAATACTGCCCTGAGTTCCAGAAGATTGATATGAAGGAGAGACTCTTGTGGAAACCAAATACCCTGTGCTGTGAGGGCTCCTAAGTGTGCTCCCCAACCCAGGAGAGAAGCATCTGTGGTTAGGACCACTGAGTGAGATTGATTGAGGAATGGGACACCTTGTCTGAGATTGTTCTGATCCAGCCACCACTGGAGAGCTTGGACCAGAGTCTAAGTCACTGGAACTAATTTGGCAAGAGAATCTTTTTCTGAGACCAGGAAGACCTTGGTGAAACTGTATGTCCCTCATTTGGAACCTGGCTCCTTGTACCACTGCAGTGGAAGCTGCCATGTGGCCTAGGAGCTGAAGAAAATGTCTTGCTGGGCAAGAAACCAGGGAGGAAATGAGGAAGCAAGATCTATAAGGGCCTTTACCCTTGCTAGTGGGAGGAAGGCCTTTGCTTGAACAGTATCTAACTCTGTCCCTATGAAAGTGAGGAGTAGTACTGGTTCGAGAACCGACTTTAGCAGGTTGAGAAAGAATCCCAGAGAACTGAGCAAATCTTCAGTGACTTGAAGAGCTGACATGACCTGGTCAGGAGACTGTCCTACAATGAGCCATTCGTCCAGGTATGGGAATAGAGAGATCCTATGCCTTCTGAGGAAGGCCACTACTACTGAGCCGATGTTAGGCTGAAAGGCATGGCTCTGAACTGATAATGGCCTGAAGGCAGCTCGAACCTGAGGTATTTTCTGTGGGAGCACCTGCTAGGAATGTGGAAATAGACATCCTTGAGGTCCAGGGATGCTAACCAATCTTCTGGCCTCAGAGAGGGAAGAATTACCCCAGAGTCACCATTTTGAACTTTTGTTTTAAGATGTTTGTGTTCGAATACCTTGAGTCTAGGATGGGTCGCCACTTCCCTGTCTTTTTTGTGGTAAGGAAATATCTGGAGTACAGACCCTTGCCCCTGTGTAGAGTAGGAACTCTCTCCACGGCTCTGAGAGTCAGCAGAGAGGAAACCTCTGCTTCTAGAGCAGTGGTTTTGGAGATGTTTGCAGGTGGAAAAGACCTGACCCTCATTTTTGGAAACTTCTTGAAACTGAGGGTCAGTCCCTGGCATACAACCTCCAGGACCTACTTGTCTGAGGTAACAGACATCCAGGCCTGGCAGTAGTAAGCCAGCCTGCCTCCTACTGGAATTGGGGAATCGACCTGGGCTGACACATTAGGATGTCTGCTTGGCAGGGAGCCTTGGACTGGGAAGAGGATGCAGCCCTGCTCACCCCCATCCTGCCTCACCCTCAGAAAGAACCCTCTCTGTGGGAAGGGAGAGGCCTGGGCTTGCCCTGCCCTAGACTGTTGCTTTTGAGGAATGGCTTGCCATTCCATGGCTTGTGCACTCCTGTAGGTGATCCTGTACTCATCCATCATCTTCATGTAAGCCTCTGCCTGCTCCCCAAACAGAGTTATCTACCACAGGAAGTCCATGGCCTTTGCCTGGGTGTCCTGAGAAAGGCTAGTGCATCTGAACCAAGCAAATCTCCTGAGACACAGATGTAGCTTTGACTCTTGATGTCACATAGTTACAGTCTACAGCAGCATGGACTTTCACTTTGGATGCCTCAGTCCCATCAGCAGCCACCTCCTCCAGAACTTTGGCTAGCTTGGGGGAAGCCTGTTTAGCCAGTTCCAGGACCATATCCCACCTGGACTTCTGGTATCTGGCTAAGTAGGCCATATAATTAGCCTGCCTGAGTCCGAGGAGGATGCCAAGTATTGTTTCTTGGCTGGCATCCACCTTCCTGGAGTCTTTATCTGGGGTGTGTGAAGCCAAGGTATATTAGCCCTGTCACAGGTTGTAGCCTGCACTACCCCAACATGGCTGCAATGACTGAACAAAAACTCTGTACCCGAACCTGACAGCATATACCTCCTGTCCATTCTTTTATCCACAGGAGGCAAAGAATTTGGTGTCCGTAAAATCTTTTGTGTCTCTTTCCCAGGGATTTATGGAGGGAATAGACAACCTCTTAGACTGGGGTGTCCATCATCTCCACAAAATCGGGCTCTTCTTCCTCCTCAACAGCTTCAACCATAGGAGTTGAAGGTTTCTGCCACCTTTTGTAAAACAAAAGTGATATGGGACTCCAAAAGCAGTGGAGGGTCTGTCTGGGGAGATGTCTGGTTCAGTGGGAACATCCAGACCTTTATAATCATTGTCATCATCCGAAACTCTTCGTCCTCCTCCCAGTCCAATTTGTAATAAGCATCTGGATCATAATCCGACTGAGTTGGATCCGACCGAACTGAATGCCTAACGATGGCGCGGTTCAGATGGAACGGACGAAGCGATGCACAATACTGATCACTTTGGCTATTTCTTCAGCAGTTGGAGTATGGGTGCTGGATCTGAACCGACGCAGGTCAGTGGGCACCTTCTCAGGTTCAGTTGGAACTGGGCTGGCCATCCGGGTCAGCGGACTTCTCTGCCTCCTTTTCCTTTAGCCTACACAATTTTTTTTTCCAGAGTGGCCTTAGGAAAATTTTTGCAGATTTGGCAGTTTGTTTTGAGGTGGTCAAACCCAGACAGTAAACACAGGCGAGGTTGAAGTCGACCTTAGCAAAGCCTCCCACACTCTGTACAGTGTTGAAACAAGCGTGACCGTTTTGTTTTTTCTTGGGTTTCTCAGACATGGCCAGACTAGAAAAATTACCCTTTACAGGTTTTAGCCAGGTAATACACCCCTACTGGTTACCAACGCGTCACGGGTTGTGTAAAAAAAAAAAAAAAAAACAAACGAAAGGTACGGAATTTTTTTTAAATCAATCGGAACAGCATACCGCTACTAAAATCTCAGAAAAATGAATATAAAGTAAATGTTTGATGTACTAAATCACACTTTGGCGTCATAGCCCACTAACCTGGGCGGCAATAGCCCGCTGTGTAAAATTAAAATTTTTTTTACTCATGGATCAAAGTTTGGGAAGGGATCGTAATTTGTCCAAACCGCGAGCTAGACAATCCCTTCCCACTTCCTGGACTGCCTGCTCCGCCTCTGCGCTCCTCCGTTTTTGTGACATGGTACCAGGGAGAGCACGGGGATGAGCCCCATGAAAGCCTATGGGGCTTATTTTCAGAACCCTTTTTTAATACTTTAAACTACCTTTTGATAAAAAAGAAAGACACTGCTCAACTAATAGGGTGCATTACATCAGCAAGCAAGGGGGTACTAATTATTACCATGTATGCTGAGGCAATACGAGTGTGGTACTGGGCTCTAGAACATGGTCTACAACTGTCAGCCGTCCACGTTCCAGGTGTCCAAAACATCCTGGCAGACTAAGCAGGTCGCAGTTCAAAATTCATGAATGGGAGCTGCTCACCTTGGTAGTGGAAGACCTGTTCAACAGATGGGGTCATCCAGAGTTGTACCTTTTTGCGTCAACACACAATGCAAAACTGCTGCTTTTCTGTTTGCTCGATCTTGGGCCTGGAGTTTTCTGGCGAGATATGCTGTCCCTCTCTTGGAAAGGGAGGTTCCTTTACGCCTTACCTCCCTTTCCTCTAATTCAGAGGGTGATCATCAAGCTCCAGATGGAGGGCGCCACCCTGATACTGGTGGCCCCCTTTTGACCTTGTCAGATATGATTTCTACTGCTGCAACAGTTGACAGTGGAGCTTCTAGTGCCCCTGCCCATATACAAGGGCTTGCTGTCCCAGGAGCAGGGAACCCCGTTTCATCTGGACCTCTGGTCCCTTCACCTTCACGCCTGGCTCCTGAAGACATAGCCATTGCTCGGTTGTCCTGGTGGGTGCCCAAAATACCCTCCACCAGGGCTACTTACTCCATGAAGTGGAAGCGCGTTGCTCTGTGGGCCGCTTCAAATCATCTGGATCCCTTCACCTGCCCAGTGAATCAGATTTTAGAATATTTGCTGTCCTTGTCAGATGTAGGACTGAAATACTCTTCTCTTAAGGTGCATTTGTCCACCATATCTGCTTTCCATATGCCCATTGATGGCGTACGGTGGCCCAGTTAGACGTGGCCTGTATATTTCTGAGAGACATTCTACATTTGAAGCCTCCTATCTGCAGTTCAGTCCCCCCCTGGGACTTGAACTTTGTTTTGGAAAAGCTTACTTTGGCCTTTTGTGCCAGTCACGACTTGCAGCTACGCTTTCCATCATGGAAGGCATTATTTTGGTTGAAATACTTCTCAAAGAATTTCAGAGTGTCAGGCTCTCATGTGAGCAGCCTTATTTGATTTTCCACAAAGAACAGGGTATCTTTGCATACTAATTCTAAGTTTTTACCGAAGGTAGTGTCTGAGTTTACTTTAAATCAAGCCATCCACCTGCCTGTTTATTATCCTGAGCATGCCAATCCAGGGGAAGCATTGCTTCATACCTTACATGTGCATAGAATACTCGGATACTGTGCACACCGTATGAAGGACTGTAGGACGTCCTCACAGTTGTTTGCTTCGTTCACCTCTGGGAAAGGGGGCGTTCTGGTTTCTAAACAGTTTGTCCAACTAGTTGGCTAACTGTATTATTTTCTGTTAAAGGAAGTACAGGAAGGAACTTCCTGGTGCTCTTAGGGGCCACTCCACCAGAGGTATGGCCACCTCGCTTGTTTGTTGCAGAGGTTTCTCAGTTGCTGAGATCTCTGCTGCTGCAACTTGGAGTACTGTCCACATTTTCACAAAGCACTACAGTCTGGACATTGCCTCTAGAAGCAGGGTAGGTTTGGGCCTAACTGTCTTACAGGGCCTCCTCTCTTTGGCCTCTTCCTTCCAACCATCAGGACTTTGTTCCAGTGCAGCACTGCTTGAATCTCGTTCAAAGTGAAATATGTGACTGCTGAAAGAGATATCCTCTAAAAAGATAGAACAGTTACATAAGAACCTACCATAACAGTAAATCTTCGAGAGAATGTCTTTCAGCAGGTCATGCTGTCCCACCCTCCTTCCCCTTTGCTGAGTTTCTTCTGTCCTGTTTGTGTCTCTCTCTCTCTCACCATCCAGTATGGTACACTTTTTGTGTCTCATTTGACAGCTGGCGGGTACCTCTAGCTGTCCTTCTCTTCCCTCGTGAGCATATCCTCAGTGGATGGTCTCCAGTGGGGAACTGAGGAGGGTGCGGGGCCGCTCTCTGCTATATACGGAGGATGTTGACGTGATGACGTCACGGTGGGTGGCCCTAGTAGACTGCTAGCTAGAAAAGTTTCTGTGTGATCTAGAGTGCTAGCTAGAAAGGTTTGCATGTGGTCCAATCAATCAAAACTTTCTTTAACCAGTCATATCACCATTGAGCAAGCTCATTTTCAAAGTGGTCCTGGACAGTAAGGACAAATACACAATAAAACAAGGGATAATACACAACTTTCAATGAACAAAACTTAAGTGCATCAACTATAATATCATTAGAATTCAACTAACTAGAATCACGAAAATACCTGGTACAGTAACACACATGGATAGTTAAGTCTATAGTTCCAAAGGTGTGATCCGCTGAAAGAGATTCTCTCGAAGATCTACTGTTTTTATGTAAGTCCTTACGTAACTGCTCTTTATCTATCCTCAGAAGAGACTGCCGCAGAAGCATGAAGTATATAAAAATAATACTCACAATATTTACATACGTTACAGGATAATGCACACTAAAAACTATTGGGAATACAATATTTTTACAGAGGAAAAATGAACACATTTGCAAAAGACAGTGGTCACATGGGGGGAAATAAAACCTAACTCAACGCTAACTAAATTCCTAAGTAGAGTAAAAGAAGTTTACCCCATCTGGGAACTGGTGAGTTATGGCAAGCTTTAACACATGCTATTACAAGTTCAAAATTCTAGTCATAACTGACTTCTTATTGCAAACATTCAACAGAAATACCTTTGGCTGGCCAGCCCACTATCCTCGCAGACATTGGACCGGCTTCTGTGATGTCTCACCCTGTCTTTGCTTTTGATCTCTGTGGGCCACCTTTTCCCTGACTGGTCCAAACTGAATTGATACTTAGAGCTTGGTCCTTTTGTTATCACCATCTGACCTTACTTAGGCCACTGTTTACCTTTAGAATCTGCCTTTTTATTTAAGGGACTCAGCCCTTGTAGTTTATTTATTTCGTTTTGTTGACTGGGTAAGTGCACTAGACAAATCTTGCCTATTTTCAGGCAGACCGGGGAGGGGGATACAGATGAATGCCAACTGACCTTGAACCAGATTAAGCTGTTGGTGGTATTTTTAGTGAATGAGGGAAATGTGGCGAGGACACCGGGGTAATTCCCCTACTCTTCGTAGGTGGAGCCTATGCTACTGGCTGCCTGATGGCCAGTCGGCGCGAATCCCTGGAGGAGATGGATGTCGTTAGTACAGGAGAGTGGGCCTCCTCCCCTGTGCTTGAAACTTGAGGCCCAGAGAATGAATTAGCTATTGCTATGTATGGCGGTAGATTGATATTGCAGATAACGCTAGCGACAGTAATCTGTTGGAAAGATGTGTAAAGTTACCGACTCTTCAGTTTCTTCTTCCTCCCGTACTATGCTGGAAGAAAAGAGAGTGGCTCTGCTGCGGCAAGTTCAGCTGCTGGGCGATAGAATTTCAGCATGCGATAAAGCAGCCTGAAGCGGTCTACTAAGTCTGAAGACGCTACAATAGTAAGCCCCTTGCTGCCGCTGACAATGCGGCGTCTCCTATGCTCACTCGCATTAGCAGTTGTTCAGCGGAGGCTGGCAGTCTTTTACCCAACGATGCAGTGTGCCCAAAGCCTGGAAACCATTTCTTCACATTCTGACTACGGAGTACCAGGAAATTTTGTTGTTGCTCTTCTGATGTCCTCAGTATCTCTGGTCTTGATCAGGAAACAAGAGCAAGGAAAAAGAGGTATTCATTTTTTGCAGACAAAACTCCTGGTTGGAGTAAGCGTGGAGGTTTACTTTTAAAGAACATAAGCAAGCAACTGATGCACTGTCTGCTCCTCATGTCTCCTCTGCTTGGATTCTGGATAATGCTCTGTTAGTGCTGGTTGGGAGAAAGGGAAGGAGGTGTTTGGACACCAGATTCTCAAGACCCTACCTATTTGTTGATGTTACAAAAAGTTACTACTACTGCAGCAGCTGACATTTTGAGCTCCAACGAATCCCAGGGTACTAATTGTGCACATGTTAATCCTGCTGTTACTATTGTAGACATTGGTGAAAATGTTATAAAACCTATAGTTAAAACGGTGCCCTCTCAAGGCTGTAATAAGGTTGCCCCAGTTCCTGAGGACTTAACTTCTGTTTTACCCCCAAAGGTTCAGACAGTTTTAAGTTCTGCACCACAACCTGTGGTTCAGGCTACTGATAGAGTACATACAGATAAACCTGATAGTTTCAGATTAACTGATCTATTTCACTCTAAAGGTGAACCTGCCCCCAGACGTAATGCGATTCGTCTCCTTTATAAAGGTGGTTTGGAAGAACCCCCAGACCGTATATATATTGCTAGACAACTACTTAAAGGGTCCATGAAGTTCTCTGCTACGAAATTTTGCATTGATTAACATCGGTAATAATAATTTTGATGTTAGTTTTAAACAGGTTTCTAGTCTGGATAAATTTGGGCCCAGTACGCAACACTTCAGACTTCCCCCCCTTTGGGCACCTTTTCAAGTCATCCCTTTAACTAAACCTGCGGTTAGGAATATCACAATCATTTTTAAAAACGGAGGCGTTAATGTGGAAGACATTTTATTTTGGTTGAATAAAAGGTGTGAGGTACTTAACAGACCCTCCCCAATGTTGGATAGTGAACAGATTTGGGATGGTAGCTGGAGGGTGAGAGTTAAATTATTTTCCTCTAATACAGGACCAAAACATTTACCTAGTTTTTTTTATTTGGGTAAGGATAAGGGCCTTATTTACTACGCTGGCCAACCTAAATCGTGTTTTAAATGTGGCTCCCGTACACATCTTAGTTCAGCTTGTAGCATCCTAAAATGCAGTCATTGTTTCGAATTTGGTCATTCTTCTAATGCCTGTTCTAATCCTTTTAAATGCAATTTATGTGAGGGCACGGGACATGCTTATGGTCGATGTCCTTGGGCCTCTCACAATAGGCTTAACTGTCCTTCACATGAAGGCTTAATTACAATTGCTCAGCAAAAGCATTTAATTACTGTTCGTGATATAGATAACCATTCTACTGCTGTAGCAATGCAGGTCCCCTTAGTGTTGGAGACTACAAATTCTGGGTTGTCCTCGGACATAATTCTCCCGGTTGAAACTGTTTCCCCCCCAGTTTCTGATTCCACCTTACAACCTTCAGAGAGTGATAAGCCAGACGTTGAAATGCCCCCCCTCCCCTTTGCAATTTGCTTCTGATTTAGATTCTTCTGGCTTTATCCAAGTTACCCATAATAGAACTAGACTGGGTCAGGCTGTTCATAGTCGAAAACAAGTAGTTCCTCGTACCTGGCAATCCCCCAACAAATTTGCCATTTTAGCTACGGATCTTACCGATAAAGACTCTGCTGGAAATGAGACGGATACCTCCTCTATCCAGTCCTGCCCTGAACCTGACGGTAGCCAAGATTTGGATCCTATAGCTAAAAGGACCAGACAATGTCAAAAGAGTAAATCTCCTATTGATACTTGAATCCAATGGCATCTTTGTTCATTTGTTCCCTTAATGTTAATAGCATTAAGGACAAAAGAAATTAGGTGGTATTTTTTGACTATTAAAGATTTAAAATGTGATATCATATGTTTGGTTGATTCTAGGCTCAAATATCACAATGAGCTACAGCAGGCTCTCGTGCCTGGACTACTGGCCTGTCCTTTTGGTCTTCAGGTTCAGATACTTGTGATGGTATAGGTATCCTATTTTCCAACCCGAACTTTCATGTTTCTAGATTGATTGACATTCTACCTGGGAGGGCATTATTGCTTGATTTCACTTATTTTAAGGAGCGTTTTCGCCTTGTGGCAGTTTATGCTCCCCAAACCAAGGCTCAACGGGTCTCTTTATTTAATCTAGTAAGACCTTTTTTGCACACTTCTAGATTGACGCTGTGGGTAGGCGATTTTAATTGTGGCCTGCAACTGGAAGACAGAGGTCTTAAGACTTCAAAAATGTTTTGTGATTCTGTTGCTCTTAGAGATAATATAACTACAGCCCAACTTATTGATGCATATAGGATATGTCATCCTAAAGGGGCTTTACTTTTTAAGGGCCCTCATTTTCAGTATAGATTTCATTTTTTTATCTAAAGTCTTGCTAGTCCTCTCTTTGTCGCACTATTGGGATAGAATTTCTGATCATGTCGCTGTGCGACTTTCATGGGAATCAGCACCCTGATGTAAAAAGAACCGTTGGCGCTTTAATGACTCCCTTTGGATACCCCTCTTTCAGAAACTATGGCAGAAAGAATGGACAGCTAGGTTATCAGTTTTGAACTATATGACTCCTATCACGGATTGGTGGGAAGACTCTTAAGTCCCGTTTGAAGTCTGTTTTTCAAACTATGGCGGCTGTTTCTCATAACAGGAAATATTTAAAGTATTTGGCCCTTAGACAACAACTTCAGCATTTATTGTCCCTGGCTCATACTACCTGCCACGATTTTAGTGATCAAATTAAGGTTATTTGCGCCCAGATGAGGGAAATGCAGTATGATAGAGCTAGTACCTTGGGTCAAGAAGCCAAATTTGGGACTAGGATGGACAGGAAGGGATTAGACCCTTTCAAGACATGCAAGAATCGTGTTACTCTAAATTAATACAGTGCTTAAAATCCCTACAGGTTCATTGACTACTGAACCAAGCTTTAGTGCAACTTGTTGAACAGCACATTTTTAATATGTTAGGTAGTAAACCTGATTATGTGTCTGCTAAATCCTTTTTGAATCGCTGCATCTCCTCTACTTTCTGTTTCGAACAAGAAAAACTACAAGCAGATATCTCTGAGTTTGAAGTTAAACAAGCCATTGCAAAATTATGTTTACATTCTGCCCCTGTTCCGATGGCCTTACAGCGGCTTTCTTCAAAACTTTTTCATCTGATTTGGCTCCTACTTTAACTTTGCTGTATAACAAGATTTTAAGCTCTGGTTTCTTGCCTAAATCAGTGAAGGAAGCCATTCTAATTTTGATTTTTAAAAAGGGGGATGCTACTGAACTCTGTAATTGGCGACCCCTCAGCCTATTAAATGTGGATTACAAGATATTAGCTAAAATTCTTTTGAATAGAATGCTTAAGGTTGCATTCCTTTTAAGTCCTTACCAGACGTCGTATCCCTGGCAGATACCAGCAGGACAATTTAATACTTTATGGGAATTATTTGTTTTAGGGATAGGAAAATGGTGTCTGGTTTTGTTTTAGGCATAGATCAAGAAAAGCCTTTGATTGAGTTCTTCATGAATTTCTGTTTTCTGTATTAAAAGCTTTTGGATTCCAGATAAATTTCTTTTTGATTCAGTCTTTGTACAAGGGGCTTTATAATCCCAAATGTTAATGGTTGGTTTGGGAATCCTGTTCCGTTGTTCGGGGTGTTCGGCAGGGATGCCCTTTAAGCCCCATACTATATGATTTTTATATTGATACATTAATAAGGGCTATTTTACTGTGTCCAAATATTATTGGAATACAAGGACCCCTTAATGAACCTCCCATCAAGTTATTAGCTTACGCGGATGATTTGGTAGTGGTAGTGGATAGGAGTTCCAAAGAAGAACACCTTTTTCAAATTCTTAAGACTTTTTCGTCCTTTTCAGGATCCAAAATTAATTTTGATAAAAGCGTGGGGGTACCTGTAGGTCATACTACTCTTCCGCCTAATGGTACTTACGCTGGGATTCTTATTAAGAATGACTCTTTTAAATATTTAGGGGTTTATTTTGGATCTGGTGATACATCTACTCACAACTGGCTTAGTGCTATTAAAAGGCAGAAGGCCTGGTTGCCTGTTGGAAATCATCTTTAATTGGAAAAAAAGAGTGGTTTTACTTAAAACTTTAATCTTGCCACTTTTTTGTATCTTTGTTACAGTTTTCCACCTCCTTCTGTACTCTTTTCAAAATTAAATGGTGTCTTTTTTCAAGGGTTTTGGGGTCACTGGCTTAACCCAATCAAACGGTGTTTACATAGACCATAAGTGAGGGTGGGCTATATGATCCACCCTATTGGCTTTTTTCTATAGTCTATTTTTTACTATAATTTTGGTAAGGCCCTTAAACCTGGTGATTGTATTTGGAAGCCTTTCTTTCTCTCATGGTTTTCATCATGTCTATCACACTGGGACCCTGTAAATAAGAATATTTTTTCCCGTTCCTCAAATATTCCAGCTTATGGCAAGGAAAGTTTTAAATTGGCATTATCTTGGGGTTTTTCCTCATTGGATTTTTGTACGTTTACCAGGAAGCTGATTTATGAACACATATGGAGGTGTGAAGCCTTTGAACCTGTTACCTTTCCCTTCTGTCCAGTTAATCGTATAACCTGGGTTATTAAACAGCTTAATAATCCACGCCTCCTTCCTTTGTTTGGGATATGTGTGGCAAAGTAACTGTGGTAAATTGGGAGTTAAGGAAATCATAAACATAAGGCCCTGAATGCTCGTTTTGTCCTAGAGTGTCCTGCCGAGATGTTCTTGAAACCCAGCAACATTTGTTTTGGAATGTCCATTTTCTAGGGATTTATGGTCAAAATTAGGGATATGTGTTTAGAACCTTTTATTTTCTCAATTATCTTATGATCAGATTATGTTTTGCACTAATACCATTTTGAACTCTAAATATCATGTTGATACTTTATATGTGTTTTTTGTTGTTATTAGATACCATTTATGGCAAGCAAGATGTTTGTTGGTATTGCATCAAAAGTGCTTACTTCAACTGAAGTTCTTAATAATATTTGTCATGCTTTGAATTGATTAAGTTCGTGATTTTCAAACATTACCCAGTGCAAAATTTCATCTTTTATGGCTACAATTGTACTTTCTTCTTTTCAGCATGATGATGTTTATTTTTCTCTTTGCTGTTTTTCTGTTATATTTTGTTTATTACTAATCTATTGTATGAGTTGTCTTTTTTGCTCTTTGTAATGAAGCCCAACATTTCTAAATAAAATACCCCTACTCTTTTCGATAAGTGCCATGGGATCTTTAACATCCACCTGAACTAGCAGCAATCCAGGCAGATGGGACCTTGGTTTAACGTCTCATCCGAAAGACTGCACCTCAGAAGTGCAGCACCCCTCTCATGCTACACTACAATGTCATTACTGGGATATTAACCCAAGTGCCAGATGTGGGAACTGAACCCACAGCCCTCTGATCTCCCGGCCTCAGAGGCGAGTGTGCTACCTACTGAGCCACTGACAGTGCTAAGACTATTTAGACTTCTGCTACCCACACCCACTTGTTCTCCCACGGGCAGCAGATTTGAATGAAACTGTAATCTTATGTCACGTGATTTTAAAATATTTTACAAAGAAAATAAAAGTTAAGAAAAAATTCCTTGGTGATGCATCTGTTACACCCCCCCTCATGACTTTCTTTGAGTCATCGTGAGTAGATTATGTGGTGGGGGGAGCCCAACCAGCAGCCCCAGGTTCACTAGTCCCTGTCTTAGTGAGTATGGGGGAGCACATCCATTTTGGATCCATGTTAACTTAATGGCAGTTTCATTCATGATTTGAAGCGTAAGCATAACCTGACGTTCTGAGTCTGTCTGATTCAGCCATCCAGCTTCGTGGAAGATCATTATGGTTACTGGTTTAAAAAAAAAAAAAAAAAAAGTCTCTCAATTTTTATGAAATGCACTATTAATTTCAAAGCTTTGTTACATCCCTTCTACTTTGCTTTTTATAGATACATATCCATGTGTGTACGTTTATATGTAATAGGTTAATATATCGGGGTTAACTCTGGCTTTTTATTTTTCTGTGTCCTTGTCTTCAGGGCTTGCCAAATCCAGTAGCCCAACATCCCGGGCAACCATTTTTATGTTGCTTGCACTTATGTGCAAGAAACATAGTGCCATCATCCGAGTTTTCGGAGGTGTGGCAGCCCTCTTCCAATTCAGTCAGTGTGTTTGCAGGCACGGCCCCAGTTCTCCAGTGCCTGCTGGAGCTGTCTATGACAGCTCCAAAATGCAGTGAAGTACAGTTGAAAGGGGGAGCTATGCTTCAGTGAGCAGTGATAAGATATCGCCTGCTCATGCATCCCCCCTACAGACACACACTGCTGTGCTCGCCCCCCACACTGTATAGCCCGGCCGGGGCTGCGCCCCAGCGTGGCAACTCATCGAAGCCGGGTGCTGTCTGCTCCACGCCTCTGTATATGCGTGCCACTCTGGGAGCCCACCCCAGCATGGCAAAGCTTGTTATGGCTGACGGGGTGCCTAACTCTCGGCCGGCCCAGCCCCCCAAACAGTTTTTCCAGCTACCACGCTGGGAGCCCACCCCAGCGTGACAAACATCCCGCTGCCTTTTAAAACAAAAAAACCCTGTAAATAAAAAGGTCCCTCACATCTCCCTGCCCCCTCCACAACCCGCACCCACCACTGCGCACTTGCTCTCCCACACCCCCCCCCCAATTCTTAATGCACTGAGTCATGTGACGATCATCGGTGGACCGAAGATGGCTGCACCTTCAAAGCCGAATCACAACTGAGGAAATGCCGGTAAGCTGTATAATGGGATAGATAGGGTTTTCAACTTTGTTGTATATCTCAGGCATTTTGGAATTTCTGCACCAAATTTTCAACATGGGGTTTTGGGACCCCTCCTCATGAATTCTTGCAATGTTATTGTGGCGTTAATCGGGTCCGTGGGTGATTTCGCAGTCTGCTGCTGAAATCACCTTTCTGCACCGATTAATGAAGCGACACTGCCAGTGTTCATAAGGTGGGCTCTCAAAAGCCTATGTTGAAAATTTAGTGACAAAATTCTTAAAATGACTGTTTTAATGAAATATGCTATGCCGCTTTCCTCACGATGCCTGTGAAGTTTCATGGATTTTCAATATTTTCACCCGGCTGACTCTCCAAATACCCACACAGCACATACAAGCAAGCAACATTCAGCATTGACAAATGCTTATTTATGGGGACAAGCAGATGCCAGAGCTCTGCTTGTCCCATGGACTATTCCCTCGCTGGCCACTGGATGTCCTTCCCAGGTCCCAATGGAGAGAGCCAAGCTAGACTTCAGAGTCACCTGATTGTTTATTTGTGCGGTCACATGGCGCAGCATTGTTGAATGCGTGCGGTCACGCACCACTGCGCCCCCATGCCTCGACTTGACTGTGCAGTCGAGCATGGAGATGGGGCACCAACAGACACTCTTGGGAAGCGCCAAGAAGAAACACGCTCATGACGGGCCAAATACAGCCAGACTGACAGGCTAGCTAGCCTATAGCTGATGGTACAGTGCCTGTTGGTCCTGGCTATTGGCCATCACGCTTGGGGGCGGAGCTCAGAGTTTAAGTAGCACTGTGCACGTTGGCAAAGGCGCCATTTCGCTACTGACACTCTGAGAGAGCACAGCATTCCTTTTTGAGCAGCAGCATTTAGTGGCGGTTCCTGTTCACAGTCGCACTGTATTTGGATCTGGCGTGAGTCACAGTCACAACAAATATCTTGTTTGGCTAGCAAATCAGTACAGTAGTAGCTGGAGAGAGAACTTAAGAAAAAAAAATATAGAAATATATTGGAGCGCCAAGCAAGCGGGAGATTGAGGATCTGAAGTCTGGGGAGAGGGGGGATGTGAGAGATCGTATTTTTGTAAAAAGGAGCATTACCAAAGGCGTTTGCCTGTTGTGGAGAGAGCAGAGTCTCTGTCTAATCAAACAATCTGCTGATTCTTACAAAAAATATAAAAAATATATTAAAAAGGTTTATTTAGAGAAAATGAAAGGAGAACTAAGCAAAAGCACTGCACTCTGAATTCAGGGGGCTGTGTGTGTTGTGTCTGATTCTTTGTGGACTCATGTGAAGTGAAAAAAATAGAAAATGATACAGCTCTTAAATACATTAAAAAATACAAAAAACTTGAGACTCTTAAGTGGGGGAAGTGATTATGTGTTGAACTTGTGAGACTATTATGCTTGCCTGCTAGGGTAGCAGGCAGACCAGACAGTGTTGTAGATGTGAACAAGTAAAACTAGAAACATTAAAGAAAACTCAAGCATTCCTTCAATATATAATTGGATATCTATCTACTCTGCTGAATAATCGTGTGGCAAGGTTTATTTGTTTATTTCAAAGATCGGCTATACCTTTGAGTCCTTGACTCCTTTACAAAGGTTCCACGTCACATGTAATAGATACAGATACACAATACAGAATGCAGATAAACGAGACAATAAATGTTACAGAGTAAAGACACTTTTTATAACAAAAAATAAATTAGATAAAACTTCAGAGTAGAAACAGTTTGAGACCGTTAGAAAGACATTGGAACATTAACATCCCTGAGGAGGCGGAATTATGAGATGTACGAGGAGGCCAGCCAGAGGCCATTGTCAAGAAGTAAAGGGAAACGGGGGGTATTGGTTCATGTACAGTCGCAGATAGTTGAGGAGTGAAGATGGGCCCTAAGATGCAATTTGAAGTGACCAATTCTTTGATCAAGACGCAAGGAGGAGGGTAGGTTATTAATCCACACAGGTGCCCTGTAACAAAAGGATCTTTGGAATTGGGTTGTGCGACAGGGAGGGATGGAGAGACGATGGGAGTCTGAGCTACGGGTGTGCTGAGTTTTTGAGTCCATGGTGATTAAAGGGGTGAGTGCAGCCGGGGCGAGGCCAAGGGAGATTTTTTAGCAAAGACACAGGTGTGGAATTTTATTCTGTTGTCCAGGTTTAGCCAATTGGTGTCCTGATATAGCAAGCAGGTATGTGTAAGCCTGTCACACCCTAATATCAGGCGGCAGGACTTGTTTAGGACAAGTCTAAGACTATCAAGGGCTGAGGAGCTGGCCCTGCCGTAAATCAGGAGGCCATAGTCGAGCAGGGAAAGTATTGAGGAGATAGCAAGCTTAAGGGCTTCTGGGGTTAGGCAATGTTTAAAGCGGTGCAGTAGCCCTAGTCTAATATTTAGGGCTTTAGATAGTTGCTGAATATGCTCATGATAGGTGAGGCCAGTGTCCAAAGTGATGCCTAGGTACTTAAAGGAATGCACGAATTCCAGGGGGGTCTGAGATGCAGATAGAATTTGAGGAAAACATCCTGACTGGGGTTCTGCTGATGTGCGAAAAGCATACCTTTTTTTTTTTTTTTATAGTTAATAGTAAGGCGTTGAGAGACAAACCCGCTTTCGACAGCCTTGAAGGAGGACTGGAGGGAATGGTGGAGTTTTGAGGGGTCTGGGTTGGAGGAGAAGATGACTGCGTCGTCAGCATAAAGCAATAGGTTGGAGGGGCAGGATGCGGGAAGGGAGTTAAGGAAGAGGCTGAAGAGGAGAGGCCCCAAAATGGACCCTTGAGGGACTCCTGAGAGGACAGGCGATTTGGAGGATAGGGTGTTGCCAATTTTAACTTGAAGAGACCTATTGGTAAGATAGTCTGCAAACCAATCAACTACTTCATGAGAGATCTAGGTTAAGTAAGGTTGTTTGAAGTAGTGGAGTGGACGGTATCAAAGGCCTTAGTGAGGTCAATAAAGATCGCACCTGTGATGTGGCCTTATCCAACGCAGTATGGATGTGGACGTCAGTTCAAGCAAGGCAGTGGCGTGGCTGTGACCTTTATGAAACCATGTTGTTGAGAGCAGAAGGTCATATTTGTTGAGGTGGTCAGTGAGCTGGTCCGAGACAATTTTCTCTAATGCCTTGGAGAGGGGGGAGAGTATGGAGATTGGGCGGTAATTGTCAGTAGCGGTGCGATCACCCCCTTTGTATATGGGAGTGATGGAGGCGGATTTCCAAATGGCAGGGAATTTACCTTGCGAGAGGGAGAGGTTTATAATGTAGGTGAGGGGAGTTAGGACTTCCTTGAGAGAGAGTCTAAGAATTCTGAGATCAAGGAGCCAGCGTTAGAGGAGGCGCGGCTTAAGGGCAGCGTAGTA
Organism: Neoceratodus forsteri; assembly: GCA_016271365.2. Taxonomy (NCBI): domain Eukaryota; kingdom Metazoa; phylum Chordata; order Ceratodontiformes; family Ceratodontidae; genus Neoceratodus; species Neoceratodus forsteri. The sequence continues at coordinate 431,957,868 of CM028138.1, forward strand.
AGATTCTGACTTGGGAGATGCGAAAGTAGAAGGGGGCAGCGGGTGCGGGGTGTGTGCTAGAGCTGGTGGGTCAGAGAAGCTAGGGGGAGGACATGGCTAAGGTTGAGAAGGTATCACTGAAAACTGCAGCAATAGTTGTAGGGTCGGAGGTCAGGGACCCATTTGACATGACCTGTGAGGGGGACTGGGTTGGGGACCTTTCTGCATATTTCCTTGATATTGTTCCAGAACTTACGTCCAGAACCCCAGGACGAAGATAAGGCGGATTTATAGTACTCTGCTTTTGCCCTGCGGATAGCCCAGGTGCAGTTGTTCCGAGCCATTCTGTAATTCTGCCTATCATGGGGGAGGCCAGACTCTATGGCGAGCTGCCATAACGAGTCTCTAGTACGTATTAATGACTTGAGCCTTTCGGTGAACCAAGGAACATGATTGCCTTTCACTATTCTTTTCGTGAGCGGTGCATAGTGGTCGCATATATTATTAAAGGACCGTGTACATAGGTCCAAGGCGCTGTCGAGGTTTACGGTGTTCGAGATGAAGGACCAGTCCACCTCTCTGAGATGCGCTTTTAATTGTGCCAGTTTACCAGGACTGAGTTTGCGTTGCACAATTATTTTGGGAGGTGATCTTGGAATTTTACAGGACCAAGAGCAGAGCACTGGAGAGTGGTCGCTGAGGGCGTCTGGAAGGATGGTAACGTTGGTGATCTTGCCCGGGCGGTTGGAGAAAATGAGGTCCAGTAGGGAGGAGGATCCAGTACGTGGATCAAGGCGAGTAGGGGAAGTGACCACTTGAGAAAGGTCTTGGGCAGTGGCGAGATCAATATAAGGGATGGCATCATTACTTAGCCAATTGATATTAAAATCCCCAAGAATGAGTAATTCCGACTGTGATGGTAGAGTGTCCAGATACGACAGTAAGGATAAGAAAGTTGATTTTTGGTCCCTTGGGGGAATGTATGCTGTTATGTATAAAGGGTTATGGGCTCTACCCAGGGTCAATTTGACGGTGAGGGCCTGTGTGCAAGCCCCCAGCTGAGGGGTATGGAGAAGGTGACCTTGTAAGGAATCCTTGGTATAGAGGGCACAGCCACCCCTCTCTTACCATGTCGATCTGCACCGATAAAGGGTAAACCCAGGTAGAGATATAGAGGAGTCCAGAGTCCAAGGTGAGCCAGGTTTCAGATAATGCTATGACATCTGGTTGGTGCATTAGTACCCAACCCTGAAGGAGTCCCACTTTTTAGGATGCTGCAAATATTGAGAGATGCAATGCAGCTGACCCTGTTTATGTTGGGGAGGCAACATGTCCCTTGGTGGTCCAGGATTAGGATAGATATTCCCAGACAAAAGGAAGAGGAGGAGTAGGAATCTGTGGGAGGGAAACCTGGGATACTTCCTCTTTTTCCAGAGGGATATCTGGGTATGAGGTTTAGCGGTGGGGACGGTAGGGATGGGTAGTGCTTGTGCATTCAGGAAGGCCTGTAAGAGGTAAGGAAAGTTAAGGATGGCCAACGGTGTTACCTGTTCCAGTCGCTGAGACAATACAGCATCTGGGGGAGAGGCCAGGGTGGGTTGGCTAGAGAGGCAACCGAGGTGGGTAAGGGGAGAAATCTAGTTGCCGCCCATAGAGCTGGGCCTGGGGCGGTAGTAACCTATATGTCACAAGCGCCAAGCATTCAGACTGTGGGCAGAAGTAGGGAGGTGGGTAAGGGTGTACAGGATAAGACGGGAGGGGACTGGGCAGTGGTGATCATGTGGCAGAGCAGCAGGGTTATAGGGAAGCATCCTGACACTAGGAGATGGGAAGCTGTGGAGTGGCAGTGAAACAGGAGATAAGTCAGTAGAGCAGCCTCTAGTGGTTAAAAATATAGCTGCTAATGGAGAACTTGGCTGATTGCTGTGCTGCAGTTTGGCCCCGCTGCATTAACCAGAGTCCTCAGTAGAGCAGTAAGCACGGAGGTTCAGAAAACTTTTCCCGTACCTTATTACCGGAATCGGGGGGTGGGGGAGGGCGCCGCTGCCTCTGGCCCTCTCGACCTCCTCAGTCGCCTGTGGAGAAAGAATGGACAGGTAAGGATTTTATGTGGACGCTGTGGGGGCACAAAGGGGGAGGGGGAAACAGCAACAGAGCATTCAGTTGGACCTTAATTATGTACCGTGCTGTAATGGTGTAGTAACGAACTTTTACTGCTGCTTAGGGCAAGTCGCTAGAGTTCTGATAATGAAATAATTCATACAATAAGGAACAAGGTAATCGTGGAGCAATTCTTTAGGTCATCAGTTGGAATACAGTGGAGAAAAAAAAAAAAAGGCGCCAACAAAAACAAGCGAGCAGTTCTTAAGGCACAACTCGTTTTAGGCAAAATTAACAGAAAATGCTGTTTCAAGGAGCGATTATGGCACCGGTCACATTAGTAGCTAACAACAGGTTAAATTTGAACAGGAGGTCATTGCTAGAGCTCTCGCTAAGTCAGATTATCAGCGTAGGGCTAATACATAGAGAGAGCAGTACTTAAGGTAACACACGGATTAGGTAGAAAACCAGGCTAAAACTGTACAATGGGTCCTGCAACAAACTATCTCCATCTCTGCGCCGATGTTAAAAATGGCGCCAAGTTCAAAACTGCAGCACAGCAGAGTCCTCAGTAGAGCAGTAAGCACGGAGGTTCAGAAAAACTTTCCCCGCACTCTTTTACACTGAATCGGGGTGGGGAGGGCGCCGCTGCCTCTGGCCCTCTCGACCTTCTCAGTCGCCTGTGGAGAAAGAATGGACAGGTAAGGATTTTATGTGGACGCTGTGGGGGCACAAAGGGGGAGGGGGAAACAGCAACAGAGCATTCAGTTGGACCTTAATTATGTACCGTGCTGTAATGGTGTAGTAACGAACTTTTACTGCTGCTTAGGGCAAGTCGCTAGAGTTCTGATAATGAAATATTCATACAATAAGGAACAAGGTAATCGTGGAGCAATTCTTTAGGTCATCAGTTGAATACAGTGGAGAAAAAAAGGCGCCAACAAAAAAAAGCGAGCAGTTCTTAAGGCACAACCTGCTTTAGGCAAAATTAACAGAAAATGCTGTTTCAAGGAGCGATTATGGCACCGGTCACATTAGTAGCTAACAACAGGTTAAATTTGAACAGGAGGTCATTGCTAGAGCTCTCGCTAAGTCAGATTATCAGCGTAGGGCTAATACATAGAGAGAGCAGTACTTAAGGTAACACACGGATTAGGTAGAAAACCAGGCTAAAACTGTACAATGGGTCCTGCAACAAACTATCTCCATCTCTGCGCCGATGTTAAAAATGGCGCCAAGTTCAAAACTGCAGCACAGCAGAGTCCTCAGTAGAGCAGTAAGCACGGAGGTTCAGAAAACTTTTCCCGTACCTTATTACCGGAATTGGGGGGTGGGGGAGGGCGCCGCTGCCTCTGGCCCTCTCCGACCTCCCTCAGTCGCCTTATTACCGGAATTGGGGTGGGAGGGCGCCGCTGCTCTGGCCCACTCTACCTCCTCAGTTGCCTTATTACCGGAATCGAGGGGTGGGGAGGGCGCCGCTGCCTGTGGCCTCTCTACCTCAGTCGCCTTATTACCGAATCGGGGTGGGGAGGTGTGCCCTGCCTCTCGGCTCTCGCCTCAGTCGCCTTTATTACCGGAATCGGGGTGGGGAGGGCGCTGCTGCCTCTGGCCCTCTCGACCTCCCAGTCGCCTGTCAAGGTGTGTGTGTGTGTGTGTGTGTGTGTGTGTGTATATGTATGCGACACCTAAGCCTGCCTCCTGAGGCTGAGAGCAGAGATCAGGGACTCTGACGGATAGCGGATATATAAAGAAAAAGTATTCCACCCCCCAAAACACACAAATCTAACAGGTGGAAGCAGGTGTGTGTGTGTGTGTGTGTGTGTGTGTGTGAGGCAAGGCCACTAGATAGAGCCTTCCCAAAGTATAGAAAGTAACGTGAACAACACAACAACTGAACTAAGATATAAGAAAAATACTTTTATTTTATATACAGAAACTAAGAAACTATAAACCCTCCTTAACTCCACCTCCTTACCTAATCTTATATACACCACACCTATTCCTTGCTAGCCTAAACGGTCTCACTGTCCCTGAGACTGTCCCAGTGGTGGAAGTGGAAGGGGGACAGGGTGGGGGCGTATGAGTGTCTTGGCTGTAGTGAGACCCTGAACACGGCAGAGCCTCACCTAAGACTCTGGGTGGGGTAGAAGAACTTGGGGAACAACTGAAATTATAGGAATAAAAGGTAAACTAAAGGGGGGAAAAGCATTTTTCTGAGCTACAGGAAAAAAAAAAAAAGTGAATTAACCTAGCTGTTGCTGCAGTCTGCTACATACATTGGTGGAGGAGATGTGTTGTGTGTGGCGGGGCTGTCAGTGTGAGCCAATCGAACCTGCCCAGAGAGTAGAGTAGCTGTTCATGTGGAAAGTAACAACTGAATACTTATTATAAATAAGTTAAACAGTTGCAGTATAAACAGTGAAAAAGCATTTTCTGAGATTGATGCCCCCCCCCAAAAAAGTTGGCTATATTCAAATAAACCTAACATAGCTAGTACTTTGTTTGTCCTACCAAGTACTTTGGTGGAGGTGTGTGTGTGGCTGTAAGACCTAACATGCCCTGAGAGGAGAGGGTAGAGGAACTTGGGAACAACTGCGGACTTCTTAGAAATAAACTATTGAAAGGGGAAAAACATTTTTTGTGTGACACTACGCAGAAAAAAATAATAAACCCTAGCTACCCAAGTACTTTGGTGGAGGTGTGTGTGCAGCTATGAGACCGAACCTGCCCTGAGAAGAGAAAAAGCATTTCAAACAACATGAAGTCTTGCTGTATTCTGACTATTGCAGTGATCTCCAACCTTTGAACTGCCCCGGAGAGGAAAGAGTTAACTTTCAATGCAAGGCATGGAACTCTGAGCTCGAGCTTGGTTAAAGCCTCTGTCTGCTGCTGTTTGAACCCCAACCGCCAGATTCTTTACTCCGCCTCACTGAACAGTCACTCCGGAGATTTCTCCTTCGCTCGGTTCAAAAAAGTCTGTTAAAGTGTCGTTTTTCTCTCGGTTTCAACCGAATTTCTACAATGTAACCTGTCTGTTAAGTCTGTCTGTGGTACCGTGAGTACTAGATAGGTTTTCTATATTAGTTTTCTGTGTGGAACTTGTAAACATTGGATCGGTTCGGTTTGAACTGATTAGGTTTGTGAAAAGATTTTCTATTCTTATTAGAGTGTGTAACGGTCCGTATCGGTTCTAAAAAAAAAAAAAGATTTTATTCGTTTTTTTTCCCAAGACCCTAAACGGTCAGGAACCGATTAGGTGTCTTGCCTGGAGTTGCCAAAAAGGGTAAGTTTTGGTTAGATTGGCCATGTCTGAGAAACCTAAGAAAAAACGGGCCCACTGTTTCAACATTGTAGTGTGTGTGGGGAAGCCTTTGCTAAGGCTGATCCCCACACCACCTGTGTTTATTGTTTGGGGTTTGACCACCTCAATTCAGACTGCCAAATTTGTAAAGTTTTCCCAAAGCTACCCTGGATAAGAGAGTAGGTAGACTGAGGGAAAGGAGGCAGAGAAGTCCACTGACCGGATGGCCAGCCCGGTTCGGTTCGACCGAACCAGAAGGAGTGCCCTCTGACCAGGCGAAACTTCTTCGGTAAAAGAGAACCGATTCTGAGGAGTCTGTTCCGTTAAAAGAAAATAATGGATAAGTCAGCTGTTCGGATCCACAGGTTCTTTCTCCGCCACGCTGATGAAATAGCCAAAGCGATAAGGATAGTTCAGTCGCTAACTGGTTCGACTGAACCGCACCATCAGTCAGGGGCTCGGTTCGGTCGGTTTCCCGTTCGGATTATACATTGAAAGAATTTTATGAACCGGAGGAGGAGGAGGGAGAGTATGAAGATAGTGATGGTGATTATGAAAGTCTGGATGTGCCCATTGACTCGGACGTCTCCCCAGACAGACCTTCAGGTGTTTCTCCTCCTAGGCATTCTGAGTCCCCTTCCCACTTTATGTTTTACAAAAAAGTGGCTGAAACCCTCCAGCTTCCTATGGAAGAAGCAGTAGAGGATCAGGAGGAGCCTGATTTCATTGAAACGATGGACATCCCAGAGTCCAGGAGATTCTGTTCCCCTCCGTAAGTCTTTTGGGAAATAGACATTTAAAATTTTAAAAACTCCTAATTCCATACCTCCTGTGGACAGAAGAATGGACAAGAGGTATACTCTTTCAGGCTCAGACATGGAGTTCCTTTCCCAGCAATGCAGCCATGTTGGGCTAGCAGGCTGCTGCCTGTGATAAGGCAATATACCCTTGGCTTCACACACCCAGATAAGGACTCCAGGAGGATTGATGCCATGGCAAAAAAACAGTCACATGGCAGCATCTTTGGGACTCGGGCAGGCTAATTATATGGCCTACACAGCTAGATACCAGAAGTCCAGATGGGACACTGTGATGGCTCTAGCTAAACAGGCCCCTGACCAGCTTGCCAAGGAGCTGGAGCGGGTGGCTGCAGATGGGATTGAGGCATCCAAGGTGCAATTTCATGCTGCTGTGGACTCCAATGATGTTTCATCTAGAGTCATGGCTACATTTGTGGCCCTTCGGAGGATGGCTTGGCTCAGATGTACCAGCCTGTCACAGAATACCCAGGCTAAGGTCATGGATTTTCCTATCATTGGTAACTTTCTGTTTGTTTGGGGAGCAGACAGAGAATTACATGAAAAAAATGGTCGAGTACAGGACCACCTACAGGAGTGCTCAGGCCAAAGAAAGGCGCAGCATTCCAGGGGCAGGGGCAGGCCCTTTCATGGGCCTTTTTACCAAGCCCAGGCCTCCTCTTCTACCTTTGCTCAGAGGGGGTTCTTTAGAGGGCGAGGCAGATGGGGTATGAGCAGGCGTGCTTCCACCCCTCAGCCCCTGCCAAGCAGACACCCTGATGGGTCTGCCTGGGTCGATTCTCCACTACCTGTAGGGGGCCGGCTGGCTTACTTTGTCCGGGACTGGAAGTCTTTAACATCAGACAAGTGGGTCCTGGTAGTAGTAAGCCAGGGACTGGTTCTCGGCTTCAAAAAAATTTCCCAAGATGAGAACCAGATCCTTTCCACCTGCAAATCCTTCAGAGGCCCTTGCCCTAGAGGCAGAGGTCTCTTCCCTCTTGGCTGTCAGAGCCATAGCAAGGGTTCCAGCCCTACACAGGGGAAAAGGTTTGTACTCCAGGTACTTCCTAACCCCCCAAAAGACAGGAGAATGGCGGCCCATCCTGGATCTAAGATATTTAAACAAGTACCTTTTAAAGCCAAAATTCAAAATGGTGACTCTGGGAATAATTCTGCCCTCTCTAAAGCCAGGGGACTGGCTAGCTTCCCTGGACCTCAAGGATGCCTATTTTCGCATTCCCATCAGGTGCTCCCACAGAAAGTACCTCAGGTTCGAGTTGCCCTCGGGCCACTATCAATTCAGAGCAATGCCTTTGGTCTAACATCAGCCACAAGGGTGTTCACAAAGTGCCTGGCAGTAGTGGTTGCTTTCTTAAGGAGAAAAAAGATCTCCATCTTTCCATACCTGGACGACTAGCTCATAGTGGGTCAGTTCCCAGACCAAGTCAATTCACATCTGCAGATAACTCAGCAACTGCTCACTTCCTTAGGATTCCTCCTAAATCTTCCAAAGTCAGTTCTGGAACCAGTGCAGCTCCTCACCTTTATAGGGGCAGAGCTCGATACAATAAGAGCAAAGGCCTTCCTTCCTGGACAGGGCAAGGACACTAGTAAAACTGGCCTCTTCTTTCACCCTTCAGGTGTCTCAACCAGCAAGGCACTTCTGCAGCTCCTGGGCCACATGGCAGCTTCTACAGCAGTGGTCCAGGGGGTCAAGGTTTCAGATGAGGGACATTCAGTTCCACTTGAGAACCTTCTGGTCCCAGAGAAAGGATCCCCTGACCAAACTAGTCCCAGTGACTTGAACCCTGATCCAGGCTTTGCAATGGTGGCAGGATCAGGACAATCTAAGGCAAGGAGTTTCTTTTGTCACTCAATCTCGTTCTCTAATCCTTACCACAGATGCCTCCCTCTTGGGCTGGGAAGCCCACTTGGGGGATCTGACCACCCAAGGGCTGTGGTCACCTCAAGAATCTCTGCTTCACATCAGTCTCTTGGAACTCAGAGCAGTGTTTCTGGCACTGCAAGTTTTTTTTTCCAAGTCTGTTCAGAACAAAGTAGTCCAGATCTGAACAGACAATACCACCACAATGTGGTACATCAATAAGCAAGGGGCACTCGGTCTGCGGCCTTGTGCACAGAAGCAGTGAAGTTGTGGTCTTTGGCCTATTCCCTGCAAACTTCTCTGACAGCAGTGCACCTCCCAGGGAAGGACAATGTCCTGGCAGATGCTCTCAGCAGGATATCTTAGGGCCATCACGAATGGTCCCTAGATCCCCTAGTTTTGAAGGTAATTTTTTCCAGATGGGGCACTCCACAGATAGATCTTTTTGCAGCCCCAGACAATCACCAACTTCCCCTTTTTTGCTGCAGACCCCCAGTATTGGGCTCAGTCCCCCTGGATGCTCTAGTTCTCAATTGGGAAGGGAAGGTTTTGTATGCTTTTCCCCCCTTCCCTCTCCTGTTCAAGGTACTAGTCAAAATCATGTCTCAACCCTGCAAAGTGATTCTGATTGCTCCAGACTGGGCCAGACAGCCCAGGTACCCACTGTTGCTGTCCTTAGCAGTCCACCTCCCCCTGTCTCTTCCCAGGAATTACAACCTGTTGACATCCTCTCAGGGGAGAGTTTGGTATCCGAATCTCAAATCTCTCAATCTCAAGGCCTGGCTCTTGAAGAGTTAGAGTTTGCTGATCTGCATCTCTCTCAAGGTGTTTCGGATATTCAAAAGGCTTCTCGAAAGCCTTCCACCAGAAAGACTTACAACTCCAAATGGACAACGTTCACTATTTGGTGCTCTGGTAAGCACATTTCTCCAGAATCTGCAGGGTTGCCTACAGTCCTGGACTATATGGTTCATCTCAATAGCTTGCGACTCAGACCAGCTACACTGAAAGTACATTTAGCAGCTGTTTCTGCTTTTTTGTCAGTAGGTAAGCCCTCTTCTCTTTCAGCTCATCCTGTATTTTGTAAATTCTTCAAGGGATTGTTGCACACCAATCCTCCCTTCAGGGACCCTGCTCCTGCTTGGGACCTAAATGTTCGCATTGCTCAGCTTATACAACCCCGTTTTAAGCCTTTGTCCTCTACAGAACTTAAGTACTTGACTTGGAAAACTGTGTTTTTGGTAACCATTACCTCCGCCAGACGATCAGTGAGTTACAGGCCCTGTCAGTGGAGCCTGATTTTATCTCCTTCATAGAGATAAGGTGGTCCTAAGAACTAATAGGAAGTTTTTGCCTATGGTGGTCTCAGATTTCCATCTTAACCAGTCTGTCTCTTCCTGTTTTCTTCACTGACCATTCCTCCTCTGGAGAGAGGAGGCTGCAGAGCCTGGACGGAAAAGAGCCCTTAACTACTACATTGAGCGATGAAGGGTCACAGGTTTGACCCCTCCAATTGTTCCTCACTTACGGTGAGGTCTAGGGGAAACCTGCCACTAAAGATCTATTGCCAGGTGGATTGTCTCTTGTACAATTCTGCTTGAAAATTGGTAGGACCCCACCCTCAGGCCTGAGGGCTCACTCTACTAGAGATGATCGCTTCCTGGCTGCTGCCAGGGATATTCCTATCTTAGAGATATGTCAAGCAGCCACCTGAAAACAGTCCATACTTACCAAGCATTACTCTCTGGATATCCAGGCTAGGAGTGCTGCTAGGTTTGGCACACATCAGTGCTTCAGAGCCTATTCCCAAAGTGGGTTCTGTCCTCCTCCATGGAGGTACTGCTTGTTCTGTGCTAATAGTCAGAATACAGCAAGACTTATGTTGTTTGAAGAAAAAACTACTCACCTTAGTAATGTTGTTTCTTCTAATGGAGTCTTGCTGTATTCTGACTTCCTCCCCCGCCTCCCCTCTCAGAACCTGGTTTTTGGGACGTGGGTGGGCAGGAGCAGTGTTGGCACCTAGAAGTGACCCCTTTTTCTCACCCTCCTTTATTTTGAGTGTGTGTTGTGTTTTGTTTTTTGGGTTTCCTGACTTGAGTCTTTGCTTTGAAACAAAAACCCTCTTTATTAAATTTAGTTGCCAGTTGGCTAGTGTTAGTTTACAGTTTCCACACAGAACGCCCAGTGAGTATAGCTCGTAAAGATCTGGCAGTTGGGGTTCAAACAACAGCAGACAGAGGCTTCAACCGAGTTCTCGAGCTCAGCTGCTCCATGCCTTGCATGGAAAGTTAACTCTTTCCTCTCCGGGCAGTTCAAAGGTTGGAGATCACTGCAATAGTCAGAATACAGCAAGACTCATTAGAAGCAACAACATTACTAACGTGAGTAATTTTTCTTTCCTGTCATTACTACTGCTAGTACTCCATCTGGCTCCCAGCCTCCTCCCACCTACTCTACTCCTTCCTCTTGTTGTGCTGCATAACACAACAGTTTAAGGTAAAAAATTACACAACACACAAAGATAACACAAAATAGAATGTTATTGTGTACAATACAACAATCTTTGTTTGAATATTTCACAGTTGCACTATAGAAGTTAAAAATACAAAGATATAAGCCAAAGCAAGCTACTGTATTTTCCCTTTGACTGGGGAAAGAACCTCATCTTCATCGGGAACAAAAAGTAAAGAGCCTGAGCCTTCTTCACAGTCTGAAAGCCAGCCCCAAACAGCATCCCCTGGCCCTACTAGTAGTCAGGAAAAAAACGACCAAGGTTCTCAGTCTGGGTCTGGGTCTGTGTTTATAGACATAATAGGCGATCAATCTAACTTGACCGTACCAGTTTCTGAAAGGAGTGAGCATAACAGTAGCAGCAGCAGTTCAGTGCCATCATCACATTCTGGTTCAGTACAGCTAAAGCGACGTTTCATTTTAGATGATGAGGAAACAACAAACACTGAGAAAAGAAGCGAAGATTAAAAAATATGACTTAGAAAAAAGGGTGCGAACATTTCAGCATCACTGGTTAAATCACTTTACCTGGTTACGGTATGATGACAAAAAATGTCATGTACTGCTCTGTCTGTGAGAAATATCCCACTCTTGTGACTCCTGCTTATTCAAAAAAAACTAACGTGTTTGCCACTGGTTCAAATAATTTGAGAATTGAGTCTGTGAGAGCCCATGAGTAGTCAAATCCACATATAATTTGTGCAGACCACCAAAGTCATGAAACTGGTCAACGTGCACTCAATTTTTAACATATCTGAAACTGCAGTATATCATGCATTTTCTCAGATGAAGGAATTCACCAAAAATAAAATGAGGCGTTTATTTAACACCGCATATTCATTGACTAAAAATTTACGTCCTTTCAGATATGGAGTGGCTTTGTATAGTGCAAGAAAATGGGTTAAACTTGGCAGCAATTATGCAAATGGTAAACGGCCAGAGATTTCTGTAATGCAGTATCAGCTATCATGTCTAAACACAGGTCCAGAGGATCAAAAATACAGAATTCATTACTGTTCTTGCAGGTGGCAGCACAGATGCAAGCATTGTAGAGGGAAAGTGTCTTCCTTCATTTTGTTGATGGCGCAGAAAAAGTTACAATTGTGTTAATTAAAGCTGTACCTCTTGAACATTCTCACGCGGATGGAGTTTTTAAAGCAATAAGCAATGCACTTGAGTCTGTTGATCGTTCTTTTGATCATCTTAACGATGTGAGCAGACCTGGACCAGTTCTCGTATCTGCCAACTTTAATGGTGCCTGTGTGATGATGGGCCATACAGGTGTCCCCATAGCAAAAATCTGAGAACATGTCCCCACTGTTATACCCATGCATTGTGTAACCCGTAAACTGGAGTTGGCAGTTCTCGATGTCATGAAAAAAAGTCCCTTTGTTAAAAAAGTAGAAAACACCTTGAAAGGAATTTTTAAATTTTACCACTACAGCCCCAGTAAACTTAGGGAACTGCAGGAAATAGCAGATGTCATACACACCGAATTGGCTCATTTCAGTGCAATAAAGCAAGTTTGTTGGCTTGCAAGTAAGACGCGTTCAGTTCATGCTGTTCAAGTCAACCCGCCCACAGTAGTTCAACATCTTGAACGTGTCTCAAACTCTGCTGGTGATGATAGGGCCAAAGCAAAGGCACTTCTAAGAGATGCGCACTCAGTACAGTTTGTAAAATCACTGTTTATTCTTCAAGATTTTCTGCCAATATTGAAAAATCTATCATTTGAATTTCAAAAGAATGACCTACTAATATTAGAAGTCCCCCAGCTCGTCGAGATATGCTTACTCCAGTTGACTGAGCTAAAAACAAGACCTGGAAAGTTTGACATAATTTCTAAACCAATATAATCCTGCAGAGAAATGCATGAACTATCTAATTTCAAAATGTGGCAGTGAGGACATGATTGTTCCTTTTACTTTCAAAGGGAACTGTCCAGAAGTAAATTTTACGACTGATTCACAGCTGCACAGTTTAATAGATGCAGCAGTATCTTACATTGATCAGTGTTTTCGGAATTTCTCTGAGGAACCTCTAATATGGTTCAGTTGCTTAGATTTCAAAAATTTCGATCTATCACGAGAAGAACTTGCACAATTTGGCACAACTGGATTTAAATAATTTATTAGACTACTTTCACAACTTGTTTTCGAAGATCACGTAACCAGTAGAAAAGGAGTATTTTGTATTAAAAGCAGTGCTTAAGTCTGCAGTTGATAAGCCATCTCTGCAAGTGTGTTCATTACTACTAATTTAGAAACGTCCCAGCTTGCTCAAGATCCCTGTCCTAATAGAAATGTTACTGGCTGTGTCTACAGCTAAATGTGAGAGAGTATTATCCATTCAGAATCTTATAAAAACAAAAATAAGAACAAGTTTGGCTGACGACACACTCCAGTCTCTTCTGCATATAGCAGTTGAAGGCCCTGCATTAGACAGCTTTGATCCAGATTAAACTATCAACCACTGGCTACTATCTGGTCTTGGCACACACCACATTCACGGTCATGCTAGTTCAACTACTAGTTATGCTGATCCGCATGAAAATGTCCCTGATGCTGTCACTAGTATTTTTTTTTTTTTCATTATTTCTTTATACCTCCTCTGCACCCGCTGTCGTCCACTCCTTCGGGCGGCCAAGTCCTACCACTACATCCACCAGCCAGCTGCTCCGATGCCCAGTTGTACTGGACATATCCCTTGCTTGGGGGCTCTCCACTATCCGCTGGGGCTATCGGGAGGAGAGACCAGAGGCACTGAGCCTTCTTGCATCATCATCGCCGCGCATGGAAATGCAGCCTGGAGGTTTTCTTGGCTGAGAGACGAGGGAGGCGGGCTGCTGTCATCCGGACGCATGCATGCATTTTTCTGCTTTTCTGTGGTTGTTCCTCCTGTGCTGCTACATAGTAGTGCCCTGGTCTCCACCGGGGCCGTTACAGGAGCGGCACTGCCCACCTAACCCACCCCAGGAGAGGAGAGCAGTCCTCCAGATGCTCGATCCTCCTTCCCGACGACCCGAGTCTGTTCCTGAACCCGGTTTGCCTGCATGGTTCGAGGTGTGGCGTCCAGCGCCTTAGCCCTCTGCGCCACTGGGCTGGCACTGTCACTAGTCTAGATGATGACGCTGAATATGATGCTCCAGCTGGAGCAAGCTCAGGCTTCCTATAACTTTTTGTGGTGCTGATGCTGTGCTGTCTGCTACTCTGCTATAATGATGTTCTCACTGTGCTGCTGGTGCTCTATGCTGCTGCTGCAACAACACTTGCTGTCAGTTCCTCGCTGCTGATGTTAATTCTGTCTCGATCCTTATGTCAAAAGAAGCAAGGGTCCGGCACAGCCAACCTCGGTAAAAAGGAAAAACTTTTTAAGGGAGGAGCCAGTACCAATCATAAACATATTATCATAATACTGCAGATTGGTAAAGAAAGTTCCACTCACCCCATATATTATAAGCTGATTTTTATTTTATCTGTATACCATATGATATAGTACCAAGTATTAGAACATAATATTTAGTACTGTGTTCTAGTATTTGGTACTATATCATATGGTATACAGATAAAATAAAATCAACTTATAATATATGGGGTGAGTGGGCCTTTATTTACCAGTCTGCAGTATTTGAATCCTTATGTCGCCATGCTGCTGACAAAAATAAAATCATATTATTCTCCTTATTGTCTGTTTCAACACTAAATAACTAATACTACAATAAATCCGTTGAATATTCTGTAGTTTTATACTTTCCATTAAAAATGTGCCATTTTATACTGGGACTACCAACTCAAGCACTGGGACAATTACTTTTGGACAAGCCACTTGTCCGTGGACAAGAACCTAATTTTAAAATTTTGTCAAACCCTGCTCGTCTTCGCCAGTATTTGTTTTTCTTTTGAGCCATATGGTAAGCGGGACTAATTTTAATCAACAATAATAGTGCCAAACAAGTTTAAAATTTGCCATTTAAGAAAAAAAATATTTTTTTGGCTTCAGTGCTTAATGGCAGAATTACATAGATACATAGACAGTGTCGGCAGATAAGGGCCTATGGCCCACCCAGTCTGCCCATTTGAGCTTGTAAGTTCAGTTTATGTTTTTCTATAAGTCTGTTTCCCCTTACCCCTGACCTCCAGAATTCCTTTCTTTCCCATGCATTCTTAAATCCGTGATTGTTTCAGCCCCCACCACTTCCTTCCAATTAGCCCTGATAATGCTCGGGCATCTGTGTTATGAGTTGTTTTGTTTTGTTTAACACACTCGATGTGTGTGATGACCCATAAATTATGAGGTCATCACACACCAAAGATGGGTGAGTGTGTGTTTCAAGCCCCGAGAATCCCTCATTATACTTGCACTATAGCAGCTAGCCCGATGGCTCGAGGTGCCCTGGAGCATGTGGAGGACAAGTTTAAATATGTAAATCAGCCACATAGAGCGGCTTCAGGCTCACGGAGGTGCTGTGCTGTGCAACTTGATGGCGGATCTATTTCTCTGTCTGAGTAAGCAGTATTGCCCCGAGGTGCTTTCCTTAGTTTCCGTCTTCGGGAAGTTTGGGGTTTACTTTACTTTTTATTTTCGTTGTTTTTGACTTTATTCTCTGGGGTTTTTTTTTTTTTGTTTTTTTTTTTTTTTTTAGCATCGCCTGTCCTTTTTTGGGGGTCTTTCAGGAAACTGAGATACCACTCTCTCATCTTTCTTCAGTGTCTCAGAGACTGCGTCATCTCCACTTAGGCTTTTTGAAAGAGATGGAAAAAATAAACAGAACAACATTTTATTGCTGTTGTTTTTCTTACTGTCCCTGTGTTCCTCCTCCTGGGGGATGGTCTGGTGGTTCCATTTTTCTGGGGTCTGTCTTTGTTTTTGGACAGACAGACCCAGTTATTTTGAGACAGAGGAAAAAGAAAAATATATTGTGTCTTTTTACAGTTTTTCCCTGGCGTCTTTTGGACAAAGTTATTTCTTTTAGTATATTATGGCTTCTCAGTCTGTCTTTGTGTCATCTAAACTTAGTGAGGAGTTTTTCCTCGCATAAGGGAAGACCTACCTAAGATTTTAATGGATATAAAAGTTTTGACAGAAATTCAGACTGGAGCAGGTTCCAGTTTCGAGACCTGTTTAAAAAAAAAAAAAAAAAAAAAAAGTTGAGCAGTACCAGTTGATCAAGCATGATGCTGAGTAGTTCTACGTTCGTGAAGGGGTAGTCCAGGCAGCTGCGTATGACAAGGCCAAGATGGCCCTCGCAACCCAGCCTCCGGAGAAAGACTCCAAAAAAAGCTGCACAGTAGGGGTAAGAAATTCTTTACGTCTGTGTCTTTATTGCTGAGGCAAGCCATTTCCCATAGCTTTTTTCTTTTCAGCAGAGTATCAAAAGGCACTCTGGAATTCTGCTCTGGCCTTCAGTGATTAGATATCTGGGAATATAGCGCAGGACCTGATGGAGTTGCCCAAAACTGCCATAGAGGCTGCCAAATACCTTTTCTATGTGGCGGTAGATGTGACTGACACCGTTTCTAGGGTTATTGGCGCAGGCTGTTTCTTTGTGTATTTTCATGACTGCAGACCACAACCTGTCCCAGGACTTCCAAAAGGGGTTGAAGGACACGGAAGGCGCAGCAGACCTGACTATAGGGTACCTGCTGAAGAACAAGCCGCCGTGGGGGAGGTAGGCCAGGGTGAGATATCAGGCTGGTTCTGGTGAATTGTGGGGGCAGCAGATGCTGATATTCCTATCAGTCACGTGTAGGGAAGCCCTCCAGTCCCTAAAAATGAATAAATCTCTGGGGTCTGATGCTATTCGTCCCAGAGTACTGAAGGAGTTTGCAGATGTTTTGTCTGTGCCATTGGCGGATCTCTTTAACTTATCACTTCAGACTGGGAGGGTGCCAAGAGTTTGGAAGCAGTTGCATGTTGTCCCCATCCATAAAGGGGGATTGAGAGAAGAGCCAGGAAACTATAGACCCAACAGTTTGACGTCGGTGGTGGGGAAGGTAATGGAGAGCATACTGAAGAAAATGCTGGGAGGTTTCTTGGAGGAGATGGGTTACCTGGATGACCGGCAACATGGGTTTGTGCCAGGTAGATCATGTCACACAAACCTTGCAGAGTTCTATGAGTGGGTGACATCAGCACTCGGCGGGGAGACCAGTGGATGTACTGTTCCTGGACTTCAGCAAGGCATTTGATTTGGTCTCTCCTGTTGGCCTAAGGGAGAAGCTGGGGGGATGGGGGTAAGCACATTGATGTTTAGGTGGATTGGAAATTGGCTTTTAGGTCGCACTCAGCGGGTAGTGGTCGGAGGGGAGGTCTCGTCTCCTAGGGAGGTCGTAAGTGGGGTTCCACAGGGATCGGTCTTGGGGCCACTCCTGTGTAACGCCTACATCTCCGATATATCCCATGCCTCTTTCAAGAAATTGCTATGTGACCATCTCGCTGTTTCCTGCCCTGCTCCAAACCCCCAGCCCATTATTTTCTCCTGATCTATGCACTCCCTCACCTCAGTAACTAGCACTGTACTTTCCTCCAGGCACCTCCCTGCCCTACTTTTTATTATATCTAGTCCTCATCCCCTTACCTTGCCCTATTTTCCTATCCTATCCTCCTCCCTACTTTCTGTTGCATCCCCACCCCTTTTCAATTCCATACTGTCCTATATCCATCCAGGATGGCTGTTATAGTGGTATTTGTTCATACAAAATCTAACCCACTTTCAAACAACATGAAGTCTTGCTATATTCTGACATATGCAGTGAGTCCCAACCTTCAACTGCCCCGAGATGAAAGAGTTAACTTTCCATGCCAGGCATGGAACGCTGAGCTCGAAGCTCGGTTGAGACTCTGTCTGTTGTTCTTCAAACTCAAACTGTCAGATTCTTTACTCTGCCTCACTGAACAGTCGCTCTGGAGATTTCTCCTTCTGCTCGGTTCATTTTGTCGGTTAAAGTGCCGTTTTCTCGGTTTTCGACCGAAATTAAACTGTAACCTGTTGGTTCAGTCTCTGTGGTATTTGTGAGTACTAGATAGGTTATATTTTATCTATTCTGTGTGGAACTTGTAAACAGTTCATCGGTTCGGTTTGAACCGATCAAGTTGTTTAAAAAATCTTAAATTGTACTTTTAGAGTGTGGTTACCGGTTCTTATCGGTTCCAAAAAAACAAAACGGATTTTATTACGTTTTTTTCCACGACCTGTGACACGGTTGGGAACCGATAAGAGGGTCTTGCCTGGCGGATTGCCATAAACGGGTAAGTTTGGATAGGACTGGCACTATGTCTGAGAAACCCAAAAGAAAAACCGGGCCCACTGGGTTTCAACACTGTAGTGTGTGTGGGGAAGTCTTTGCCAAGGCTGATCCCCACACCACCTGTGTTTACTGTCTGGGGTTTGACCATCTCAATGCAGACTGAAGCTACCCTGGAAAAGAGAGTTGGTAGGCTCATGGAAAGGGAGGCCAAAAAGTCCACTGAACCGGGTGGCCAGCCCGGTTCGGTTCAAACCGAACCAGAAGGAGTGCCCTCTGACCAGGGCGAGACTTCTTCAGGCAAAAGGAGATCCGACTCTGAGGAGTTGGTTCCAGCAAAAGGACTAGAAAATCAGCTGGTGTGGAGCCAAAACTTTCCTCTCCAACCGCTGAAGAAATAGCCAAAGCGATCAAAATTGTCCAGTCGCTTTCTTGTTCGACCGAACCGGCACCAGTCAGGTAGGCGCTTGATCTGCGCCGGTTCCACCGTTTCAGGAGTATGATTTAGAGGAATATTATGAACCGGAGTGGGGAAGAGGAGTATGAGGAGAGTGAATGGATTTGAAAGTCTGGATGTGCCCATTGACCCGACATCTCCCCAGACAGACCTTCAGGAGTGTCTCTCCCTAGACTTTCTGAGGCCTCTCTCATTTTATGTTTTATAAAAAGTGGTTGAAACCTCCAGCTCCCTATGGAGGAAGCTGTGGATGATCAAGAGGAGCTTGACTATGTAGAAATGATGGATATCCCAGAGTCTAGGAGGCTGTCTGTTTTCCAAAAGATTTATGCAAGGGAATAGACATTTAAAATTCTAAAAACTCCTCGCACTATACCTCCTGTGGATAAGAGAATGGACAAGAGGTACACATTGTCAGGATCTGATACGGAGTTCCTTACACAACAATGCAGCCATGTTGGGGTAGTGCAGGCTGCAGCCTGTGACAAGGCAAATATTCCCTTGGCTTCACACCCCCCAGACAAGGACTCCAGGAGGATTGATGCCATGGCAAAGAAACAGTACATGGCATCATCCTTGGGACTCTAGACAGGCGAATTATATGGCTTATGTGGCTAGATATCAGAAATCCAGATGGGACACTGTCATGGCTTTAGCAAAACAGGTCCCTGGCCAACTTGCCAAGGAGCTGGAGCAGGTGGCTGCTGATGGTATTGAGGCATCCAAGGTGCAGTTCCATGCTGCAGTGGACTCAAATGATGTGTCAAGAGTCATGGCTACATCTGTGGCACTTCGAAGAATGGCTTGGCTCAGATGTACTAGCCTGTCAGAGGATACCCAGACTGATGCCATGGATTTTCCTGTTGTGGGTAATTCTCTGTTTGGGGAGCAGACAGAGAATTACATAAAGAAAATGGATGAGTATAGGACCACCTATAGGAGTGCACAGGCCAAGGAAAGGCAGGCCACTCCTCAAAGGCAGCTTCCCAGGGGCAGGGGCAGGCCTTTTCATAGGCCTTTTTACCAAGCCCAGGCCTCCTCTTCTGCTTATGCCCAGAGGGGGTTCTTTAGAGGGAGAGGCAGACGGGGCACAAGGAGGCCTGCTTCCACCCTCAGCCCAAAGCCCTGCCAAGCAGGCACCCTGATGGGGTTGCCAGGGCCGATTCTCAGCTACCTGTAGGGGCAGGCTGGCTTACTTTGTCCGGGACAGGGAGTCTCTGACATCAGACACATGGGTCCTGGAAGTAGTAAGCCAGGGACTGGTTCTCAGCTTCAGAAAGTTTCCAAAGATAAGAACCAGATCCTTTCCACCTGCAAATCCATCAGAGGCACTTGCCTTAGAGGCAGAGGTCTCTTCCTCCTAGTTCTCAGAGCTGTGGAAAGGATTCCACCCTACACCAGGGAAAGGATTGTATTCAGGTACTTCTTACCCCAAAAGACAGGAGAATGGTGGCCCATCCTGGATCTCAGATACTTAAACAAGCACCTTTTAAACCAAAATTCAAAATGGTGACTCTGGGAATTATTCTACCTCTCTGAGGCCGGGGACTGGCTAGCCCCTGGACCTCAAGGATGCCTACTTCCATATTCTCATCAGAAGCTCCCATCGAAAGTACCTCAGGTTCGAGCTGCCCTCAGGCCATTACCAGTTCAGAGCAATGCCCTTTGGTCTCACCTCTGCTCCAAGGGTATTCACAAAATGCCTGGCAGTAGTAGTTGCTTCTCTAAGAAGGCAGAAAATTGCCATCTTCCCTTACCTGGATGACTGGCTCATAGTAGGCAAGTCCCCAGACCAAGTCAAGTTACAGTTACAAATAACTCACTCTTTGGGTTTCCTTCTAAATCTTTCAAAGTCAGTTCTAGAGCCTGTCCAGCTCCTCACCTTCATAGGCGAGAGCTAGACACAGAGAAGGCTAGAGCCTTCTTCCCTGGACAGGGCAAGGACCCTGGTCTCTTGCCTCCTCATTCACCCTGCAGGTGTCTCCGACCAGCAAGGCATTTTCTACAGCTCCTGGGGCACATGGCTGCTTCTACAGCAGTAGTGCAGGGAGCAAGATTTCAGATGAGGGACATTCAGTTCCATTTGAGAGCCTTTTGGTCTCAAAGGAAGGACCCTCTGACCAAACTGATCCCAGTAACTTGAACCCTGATCCAGGCCCTACAGTGGTGGCAGGATCAGAACAATTTGAGACAAGGGGTTCCCTTTGTCACTCTGTCTCACTCTTTAATCCCTACTACAGGTGCCTTCCTCTTGGGCTGGGGGGCTCACATGGGCGACCTCACCACCCAGGGGTTGTGGTCCCCTCAGGAATCTCTGCTCCATATCAATCTGTTGGAACTCAGAGCAGTATTTCTAGCACTTCAAGCTTTTTCCAAATCTGTTCAGAACAAAGTTGTACAGGTCAGAACAGACAACACCGCTGCAATGTGGTACATCAACAAGCAAGGAGGCACTCGGTCTACGGCCTTGTGCACCGAAGCAATGAAGTTGTGGTCTCTGGCTTACTCCCTGAACACCTCTCTCACGGCAGTTCACCTCCCAGGAAAGGACAATGTCCTGGCAGATGCTGTCAGCAGGATTTCCCAGGGCCATCACGAATGGCCACTGGATCCCCTGGTCTTGGAGGTGATATTTTCCAGATGGGGCACCCTGCAGATAGATCTTTTTGCAGCCCCAGACAATCACCAACTTCCCCTTTTTTGCTGCAGGCCCCCAGTGTTGGGCTCAGTCCCCCTGGATGCCTTAGTTCTCAATTGGGAAGGGAAGTTTCTCTATGCTTTTCCTCCTTCCTCTCCTGTTCAAAGTGCTAGTCAAAATCAGATCTCAACCCTGCAAGGTGATCCTGATTGCTCCAGACTGGGCCAGACAGCCCTGGTATCCACTCCTACTGTCCTTAGCAGTCCATCTTCCCTGTGTCTTCCCAGGAATTACAACCTGTTAACCTGTGCTCAGGGAGGGTTTGCACTAACCTCAAATCTCTCAATCTCAAGGCCTGGCTCTTGAAGAGTTAGAGTTTGCTGATTTACACCCTCCCAAGGTGTAATGGATATCCTGAAGGCTTCTAGAAACCTTCCACCAGGGCTACTTACAATTCTAAATGGAAAAGATTTTCCATATGGTGCTCTGGGAATCATATTTCCCAGAATCTGCTGATCTGCCCACAGTCCTGGATTATATGGTTCACTTAAATAGCTTGGGGCTGAGACCAACTACACTGAAAGTGCATCTGGCAGCTGTGTCTTTTTATTTCAGCAGGTAAGCCCTGTTCTCTCTCAGCTCACCCTTTTTTCCAAGTTTTCAAGGATTGCTTCACCAACCCTCCATTCAGGGACCCTGCCCCTGCCTGGGAACTCAATGTTTGCATTGCTCAGTTTATGCAACCCCTTTTGAGCCTTTATCTTCAGCAGAGCTTATGTACTTGACTTGGAAGACTGTGTTTTGGTCACCATCACTTCTGCCAGACGATAAGTGAATTACAAGCCTTGTCAGTGGAGCCTGATTTTTATCTCCTTTCATAGAGATGAGGTGGTCCTCAGGACTAACAGGAAGTTCTTGCCTAAGGTGGTTTCAGATTTCCACCTTAATCAATCTGTCTCTTCCAATGTACTTCACTGACCATTCCTCCTCTGGCGAGAGGAGACTGCACAGTTTAGATGTGAAAAGAGCCCTTAGTTACTACATAGAGCGTACCAAGGGTCACAGGTTTGACTCCCTCCAACTGTTCCTCACTTATGGTGAGGTTGGTAAAGGGAAATCTGCCACTAAAAGATCCATTGCCAGGTGGATTGTCTCTTGTATCCAGTTTTGCTATGAAAAACTGGGTAAGGTTCCTCCCTCAGGCCTGAGGGCTCACTCTACCAGAGGTACAGCTGCTTCCCTGGGTGCTGCCAGGACATCCCTATTCTAGAGATATGTCAAGCAGCTACCTGGAAAACAGTTCACACTTTTACCAAGCATTACTCCCTGGACATCCAGGCTAGGAGTGATGTCACGGTTTAGCACAGCTGTAGCTTAGAGCCTATTTCCTAAGTAGGTTCTGTCCCTCCTCCATGGAGGTACTGTTTGTAGTCTGCATATGTCAGAATATAGCAAGACTTATGTTGTTTGAAGAAAAAATTACTCGCCTTAGTAATGTTGTTTCTTCTAATGGAGTCTTGCTATATTCTGACCTCCCACCCTGCCTGCCCCTCTCAGAACCTCTGTTTTTGGGATGTGGGTGGGCAGAGCAGTATTGGCACTTAGTAGGTGCCCACCTTTTTGTTTCACCCCTTCTTTTTTGGGGTGAGTGGGTGTTGTTTTCATTTTTGGGTCTCCTGACTTGAGTCTTTGTGTTGGGACCAAAAAAATGTGTTTTATGTTTAGTAGCCAGTTGGCTAGTGTTGGTTTACAGCTTCCACACAGGACCTCAGTGAGTTTAGCTCGTAAAGATCTGACGGTTTGAGTTTGAAGAACAGACAGAGTCTCAACCGAGCTCGAGCTCAGCGTTCCATGCCTGGCATGGAAAGTTAACTCTTTCATCTCCGGGGCAGTTCGAAGGTTGGGACTCGCTGCATATGTCAGAATATAGCAAGACTCCATTAGAAGAAACAACATGAGTAAGGTGAGTAATTTTTTCTTCACTTCCTGAATTGCTGTCAAATGGCTTCATTTATTGTGTTTTGCTCTCTTATCGTTCTGTGTTATACACTATTGTTGATTCAGTTGTACTTACTTTCTCCTGCCTACACTGTATAACTACTGTCTAAGCTTTTACTGTTTAGGATTGTTCTGCCCTAAACAAATGTTTTGTTTTTCTGTAAACTCCTGGGTCGTGCCTGAAAATAGGCATTGCTATGGCAGCGCTCCTTATCCGGTCAACAAAAACTAAATAAATAAATTTATCAGGGAAGGTATCTGGTGTGAAATGAGTCTCTTTGCGGACGACCCTAAGCTGGGGGGCGGTGGTGGAGGGGGAGGAGGGGAGATTGGCCCTGTACAAGGACCTGGATACTCTGGATAGGCGGTCCTGCACCTGAAAATTGAAATTTAACTCCTCCAAGTGCAAGGTGCTACACCCAGGGCGGGAGAGCTCCAACTATGTGTACACCTCGGGAGATGAGTTGCAGGCCACGTGCAGGGAAAGAGACCTAGGAGTCTTGTGTGGATGTTAACATGAATAATTCAGAGCAGCGCAGAAGAGCTGCAGTCAGGGCAAATAAGATGCTGGGATGCATCGCTGGGGGATTACCTCAAGGAACAGGGAGTTGATTTTGCCACTGTACAACAGCCTGGTTAGACCACATCTTGAGTACTGTATGCAGTTCTGGATGCCGCACCTAAGGAGGGACATTCGACTCCTGGAGAGGGTTCAGAGGGGAGCAACCAGAATCATCCAGAGCCTGGGGGATATGACATATGAAGAACGACGAGGGGAACTCAACCTGTTCTCGCTGGAGGAGAGGAGGGACGGGGGGGACGTGATTTGAGGTCTTCAGGTACCTCAGGGGAGTAAATAAGGTAAGCCAAGATAGGATCTTTCGACTGAAGGAGGGTGGAATCACCAGAGGACACAGTTGGAAGATTGAGGGTGGTAGGATTAGAGGGAAAGGAGGAGGAGGTACTTCACTGAGAGAGTGGTGGAACCCTGGAATGTGCTTTCCGGGGAGCTGGTACAGGCAGCTACGGTAGAGGGATTCAAGGGAGGGTGGGACAGGTATAGGCAAGTGGTGAAGCAGAGGCTGGTTTTCCCGAGGGGGGCAGGGCTGGGGATGGAATAACAGTGGAAGGAGACAGATAGAGAGCTACGATACCCAATCAGAGTGCTGAAGCATGAGCAGATTTGATAGACCAGTAGGCCTGCTCTGCTGGTGTCTAGTATGTTAGGATGCCCAGTCAAAGCCATGGACTTTCCAGGTGAGAACAATTTCCTGTTGGTACAAGACAGAGAAGAAGTTGAACGAGTATTATAAATTGAGGGAGTGCTCCTGACCAATCAGAGCACTCCTTTCCTGTAGCATGTAAGACACTTTATTCTGTGATGAGCATCTCTAGGCGCAGATGTCCTGGAAACTGGCATGTTACTGGAACAGTTTAAAAGAAAAAAATAGATTATTGATTGCTCTTGATCAATAATATATTAATATGTCCCCTGCTGCCACTCGTTCCTGTATTAGAGTGGTTTCAGTTTACCTTCAGCTTGAGCCAGAACAGCTCAGCTTCGCTTCACTGTTCTCACTCCAGCCAAAGCACGTGAAACTCTTCTTATACAGCAACAAGTGGCTCTAGGGGACGAATTAACATATACAAGAGCACTTGCAGAAGTAATGACCAGAAAGAGAAGGCCTCCCCTTCCTACAGACCTCAGTGAAGGAGAGGTAGAGGTAAGGGGTACTTGCTCCGTCCTTTCTGTCCCACGCCCATGCCCTATGACTACTCTCAGATGAGAGGTTACTTTAGGGGCAGAGCCAGAAGACACTGTAAACAGCCTGATCCATGCCCAGCCCAAGCGCCCATCCATTGCAGTAAGAGGAAGATCGACTCATTTCTTTCAATAAGGAATAAACATCACCACAGACAGTTGGGTACTGGAAGTGGTGAGTTAAGGTCTTACTCTGCAGTTCTGCAAGTTTTCCAATCTGTACAACTGCAGATTTTTGAAGCCTCACAGTCCAACGGAAAAGATACTGTGGAGCTAGAGGTCAAAAGCTACTGTAGGCAAATACAGTGGAGGGGGTTTCTCCCGAGCAACGGAGGAAAGGCCTCTACTTCAGACACTTCCTCATTTGTAAGAAAAATGGGGAGTGGCGACCCATTTTGGATCTCAGGTTTCTGAACAGGCATCTCAAGAAACTTAGGTTCAAGAGGATCACCCTATCCGTAGTCGTCATCTTCCTGCGGCAGGGGAACTGGATGGTTTTTCACTAGACCTGAAGGATGTCTTTTTTCACATCTCTAGCAGGCCCAGTCACTGAAAGTTCCTAAGGTTCAGACTACCATCGGGCCCTTATCCGTTCAGGGTCCTTCCTTTCGGTCTCTCTTCTGCTCCCAGAGTCTTCACAAAGTGCCTGGCGCTGGTGGTGGCACATCTTTGCAGGCAGGGCGTGATGGTTTTTCCCTACCTGGACCACTGGCTGGTTGCAGGAAAGTCACAGCAGCAGGTGAAGGACACTCTTCAGTTATTAACTTGAAGTACCCTAGAATCACTGGGCTTCCTCATAAATGTACAAAATGCCCAAAAGAGAGTTCATAGGAGCAGAATTAGATGTCCTCCAGGGCAGGCATTCCTTCCGAGGAAAGGGTAGAAAATCTCCTAAGCTGGGCAAATTGCTTGTCCTGGGTCAGCTTAGTCAGCAAGAGTTTTCCCATGGTTATTTGGTCACATGGCTTCCACTACAAGCATGGTTCCAGGTGCCAGATTCCAAATGAGGGACATTCAGTACCATCTGAGGGTGCTTTGGTCTCTGATAAGGCACCTCTCTCAAAGCTGGTTCGGTCACCAAAAACACTGTTACAGGCTCCCGATTGGTGGAAGGAAAGGGACGACCTCTGGGAGAGAGTGCCTTTCCAGCGGCAACCTCCCACTGTGTTCCACACAGCAGATGCCTCTCTCCTAAGCTGGAGAGCAAATTTAGGCGAACAGACAGTAAGTGGGATCTGGTCTCCTCACAAATCTAGGTGGCATTATCAGTCTGCTGGAGCCAAGAGCAGTTTATCTTGCCCTGCGCTCCTTTTCCCCTTAGGTAAAAGGTAAATCTGTACAAATCAGGACGGACAATATCACCACCATGTTTCACATCATCAAACAAGGGGGCACCAGATCTTCTAGACTGTGTAGAGAAGCCATGAGAATTTGGAGGCTGGCTTATTCCATGGATACACAGCTATCTTTATCTCCCTGGGAAGGACAATGTCCTAGCAGACTCCCTCAGGAGAATCGGCCAGGGACGTCACGAATGGTCCTTAAACAGGCAGGTCCTGGCCAGAATCTTCAGAAGCTGGGGCACACCAGAAATAGACCTATTCACTTCCGAGGAAGACCACAAGCTCCCTCTGTTCTGTTGCAGACCTCCAGCAGTGGGCTCATGCCTATGGATGCCTTGTAGCCGGATTGGTTAGGGAAGTTCCTGTATGACTTTCCTCTCTTTCCATTGCTTCAAAGGCTCTCCTCAAACTGAGGAGCTGTTCTGCAACCATGATTCTTGCAGCCCCAGACTGGGCCAGGCAGCCCTGGTATCCTTTGATCCTGCCCTCTCCACCAAACAGCCCATTTGTCTCCCTCTGACACAATCTGCTGACTATATTCCAGGGCAGGATAACCTTCTCAAACCTCAAGTCACTTTGCCTCAAGGCTTGGTTCTCGAGAAGTTAGAGATCTTACTTCGTGTGGGAGCTCTTGCAATAGGCAGTAACCATTAGGACTAAGCCGCCAGACGCTAGTACCCCATGGAAGTCTTCTAGCTAGCAGTCTTTATCGGGGGGGACTGCCCCTGATGTCGGCTCACCCTGACGTCAGCCAGTGATATAAAGGGGTGGTCCCCGGCCCCACCTGTGTTCTTTTCCCGCCGTCAATCCGCAAGCATCAGCTCCTGAGACGCCAGCTAGCTTCAGTTCAACTGCCAGTTTTTGTGTTTATAACGTTTAATCTTACTTCGAGAGGGCTCTTGCAGTAGGTAATTACATATAGGACTGACGCCGGCGGGCGGCAGGAACCAACGGAAGCATTTCTAGCTAGCAGTCCCTGGCAAGGGACCGTCCCCATGTCCGGTGACTGGCATCAGGAGACGTCGGTATAAAGGGGCGGTCCCTGACACCCGCCTTCCAGTTCTTTCCCGCCGTTAGCTCGTGCAGCGCCTCACGGAAAAGTTTTTGCTTCGTCAGCCCTACCTTCGTCGTTTTATGTACCTAAAATAATTGCTTTTTCGACTAACGTCAGTACAGTCGTCGGTGTATGTTGTCCCCTACACCCTCCGAGCACAAGAATAAGTGCAATTCTTGCGGCACCCAACTACCGCACAACTACGGCCACTCCCTGTGCCTGTTTTGCCTAGGCCCCTATCACCCGGTCGAGAAGTGCCAGCACTGCCTCAGTTTCAACGCGGCTGCCTGGAAGCCCATTTTCTGAAAAAGAAAATGAGTTCAATGGAGAAGGAGCTCAAAAAACTGAGGCAGGCGTCCACTTCCCCGGAAGGCCATCGAGAGAAGGAGAGGCACCGGGACAAGGGCTTCTCCACCGCGTCTCCCTCGGGAGTCGCTGGTATGCAGGTAACATCCCCTCCGGGGGATTGCTCCTCGACGGCCGCCTTGGAGGTTTCTGAGGGGGCGTTGACCCGCCTGTCTGACTCGCGTCCGGGCCTTGCGGGCGCCTCCGGGCAGTTGGAGGCCTCTGCCCCTGGTTTGGCCGCAGGCTCTCGGCCTACCACTGTGGGCGACTCCGGTAAGCCGGGCGTTGGCTCCTCCGACGTCCGCCCGGAGAGGGCCGGTAAGACATCGACCCCTCGGGGCGGCACGCGGCCTCCACTCCATTGGACCAGGCCGATAACTCTACTCGGCCTGCCTCTGGTGATGGCTCTCATAAGTTGGATGCTGGCGCCGCTGAAGCTCTCCTCTAAGCCACCGCGTCGACATCTCCGGCTGGCAAAGAACGACGACAGACCCCCATGTCCGCTGCATCCGGTTCCCCGCAGCCTTTGCTGCTGTGTGGGGAACCAGAGTCTCTAACTCAACCCCGGGATTTTTCCCTCCATCCCGAGGCTGGCTGGGATTTTCCTCCTCCGTTAGTCCTTCGCCACCTGGTGTGCGGACCTGGCAGCTCCCAGACGCTGGCACCTCCGACGTTGGTACCTTCGACGTCTGCCCTGACGCCGGCCTTACTGACTCCAGGAGACATCCCGCTCCTATCGGGCCCTCCACTGTGGACCCGCCCATGAGGCCACCTGCCGGGCCATCTGCTCCAGCAGCCCCTCCCCCACCCTTCGCCCCAACCAACGCCAGCGCACTGGACTGCAGTATCCGCGCCACAGTACCCAGCGCACAATACCCGACGCTGGCTACCCGCATCAGAGTTTTGGATCGCTCTATACGGTTACAACCCGTATCCTTATCCTCCTCCACCGCCCTCGCGGCCGCCGGTGGACCTGCAGGAGACTCTGGCCTCCTGGTGGGCTGAGGCCAAGGCTCAGCTCACCAAAGAGGTTGAGAGCCACCTTTCGGCGACGGTGCCGTCCCAGGTTCCCGCATATCCAAGGTGGCACACTCCCTCACCACCTCCGGATTCCAGGGTTCTTCTGTCTGGATCCAGAGAAGGGCAGGACACTCTTCCTTGGGGACTTCCCAAGGGGTCCGTTCCTCCCGGGTCAGGAAAGGAGTCTTTCTCCACTTCATCCTCCTCTTCACCTCGGACTCCTCTGATTCTTCCAGCGGTTGCTCCAAGAGAGGCGGCAGGCCATGCTCTCCGTCGAAGCCCAGTAGCAATCTCCTCGAAGTCTTCTCCGGAGGATCCTTCTTCTCGGAGTGGCTTAGGAAAATCCAGGAGTTTCATCAGTGGCACTCCTGGAACCAGATCTCGGCGTCTGAAACACGCTGAACATCTGGATCTGCCTGTGACAGCTCCTACCTTGGTGCCACCCTGGATAGAGCCTCACGCTAACCTCGTTACCACAATATGGAAACAGCTGTTGGCTTTAGCCCACTTCCTAGGAAGTCAAACAGGCTATATCAGGCTCCAGTGGGTGTTGATTTTCTGGATTCTCACCTTCGTGCTGACTCGAGTCGTGATTAAGCGCCGCTCATGGCGGTCGGCAAACCCCAAATATCTTAGCTCGTCACCACCTGATAAGGAATCACGCCTTCTGGACCAGTATGGGAGAATGATTTACGCTTCCTCCACGCTGGGGATCAGGGCTCTGAACTATGTCGGCCATATGGGGGTTTACCAGAAGGCTATTCTGACTCAGGTGGAAGCCAAACTGGACTCCTTGCCTGACTCCCAAGTCAAGCAGGAGTTGGCTGATCTGGTTCGCTCTTCTCTTTCGGCCAGTCGCCACATGCTTCGTGCGACATACGATGTAGTGGACACTGCTGGGTGGAGCTCAGCATTCGCGGTAGGCCTACGGCGGCATGCTTGGCTCCGTGTGTCAAGGTTGGTCCCGGAGGTGCAATCTGCTATCCAGGAAGCACCCTTCCGGAGGTCGGTGCTTTTTGGGGGTGATGTCAAGGACATCATCACCGATTAGCAAGAGAAGGGGACGGCACTGAAGTCAGTTGATTCCATGTACCATCCCCATCAGCAGCAGCGCCGTCCCTTTCGAAGACTGAATCGGTCCAAGGCGAAACCCCAAGGAAGGCGGGCCACAAACGCCAGCCCCTACAGCTGCTAAGCTCCCCCGCCCAAAAAAGCAACGGGTGCTTCAGCTGGCGCTGCCCCACACTACCTGACTCCTTTCCTCTCCCACTGCCTCTGGAGTCCCGGAGGAACCGGTAGGAGGGAGGTTTTCCCTCCACCTTCCGGGATGGGAGAGGATAATCACAGATTCTTGGGAGCTTCAGCTCATAGCAGAAGGGCACTTGATAGAGTTTCTTCAGAAACCACCCCGCCACCCCCCTCTGAAGTCGTCTTATTCACGGGAACATCGTCTCTTGGTCCAGGAGGAAATTTCGGCTGTCCTGCTGAAACAGGCAATAGAGCCCGTCCCCCTTCATCTGGGAGGGATGGGTTGCTATTCCCATTTTTTCCTGGTCCCAAAGAAGACAGGAGATCTCAGACCAATTGTAGATCTCAGTTCTCTGAATCTTTTCGTAGAATAGAAAAGGTTCAGGATGCTCTCTTTGCAGAGCCTTCTGCCCCTCCTCCGGCCGGGTCAATGGCTGTATGCTCTGGATATGCAGGATGCTTATCTGCACATCCCCATTGCCCATCTCATCGCAAATGCCTTCGTTTTGGATTCCAGGGGGACCACTACCAGTTCAAGGCGCTCCTGTTTGGTCTATCCTCTGCCTCCCGAGGGTTTACCAAATGCCTGGCAGTAGTGGCAGCCCACCTGCATACCAGGGGAGTGCAGGTTTTCCCGTACCTGGATGTTTGGCTCCTGGCGGCCCTGTCCAGGGAGGAACTCCTGCGTTGCCTCTCCCTTACCCAGCTGGTTTTTGCCTGCCTGGGTATTACCATCAACCATTCCAAGTCTCATCTGGACCCATCCCAGAGGCTACAGTTTATTGGGGCGATTCTCGATACGATCACGGGCAAGGCCTTCCTGCCTCCGGACAGGGCGTCCACCCTCCAGGCTCAAATAAGTCTGCTGTCCGGCCGCAGGACGGTCTCTGCGAGGTTGTTCCTTCGCCTTCTCGGGCTCATGGCGGCTGCTATCCAGACGGTTCCTCGCGCTCGACTCCACATGAGGATTTCTTTGTGGACTCTCTGCTCTCAATGGGATCAACTAGTGGACGACCTATATCACCCTGTTCTGCTCTCCTCGCCAATGGTTCGAGAGAACCTGTTTCGGGGAGTTGCTTTCTTTCATCCTCCCTCCTTCCAGACTCTAACCACAGACGCCTCGGGTGAAGGTTGGGGAGCCCATCTAGGCCCTCATCGGACCCAGGGCTCCTGGTCCAAGCTAGAACAAGCTCTCCACATCAATGTGCTCGAGCTTCGGGCAGTGTTGTATGCTCTCCAAGCCCTTCACCAATACATCCTTCCCGGCCACCTAGCCGTCCAGACGGACAACATGTCCGTAGTGTGGTACATCAACAGGGAGGGACTCGGTCCTACCCTCTTTGCAGGCAGGCAATGAAGGTTTGGGATTGGGCAATGCAACACGACCTTCACCTCATGGCATTTCACATTCCCGGAGTCGACAACACCCTGGCAGACAAGCTAAGTTGCTCTTCTGCTCTGACTCACGAGTGGGAACTGGACCAAGGGGTCCTAGACAATATCTTTCAACTTTGGGGAACATCACAGGTCGACCTGTTCGCATCCCCTCTAAACACAAAACTTCCCGTCTTCTGCTCACTTGTTCCAGAGCGAGGCACTTTTTGGAGCGACGCTCTGTCTCTAGACGGGAAGGACAGATTCGTCTGTGCCTTTGCCCCAATTCCTCTTATCCCACGAGTCTTGCAGAAACTAGCTTCAGATGGAGCACAAATGATTCTGATCGCTCCTTTCTGGCCCAGGCATGTTTGGTTCTCTCTTCTACAACAATACTCAAAGGATCCTCCTCTTCCTCTATCTCGAGGTTTACTGATCCAGGATCAGGGGACCCTGATCCATCCAGGCCTCAAATCCCTTCAACTGCTTACATGACTCCTGCAGACTTGGCCCAGTCTCGTTTTGGAATGTCTCGCAAAGTGGCGGAGATTTTGGTAGAGGCCAGAAAACCCTCTACCAGATCCGCTTATGCCATGAAGTGGAAAAGATTCACTATCTGGGCTACTTCCAAGAACGTGGAACCCTTCTTTTGTTCAGCGGGGCTTCTGCTGGAGTATTTGTCATCTGTTTTGACCTGGGTCTCAGTCATTCTTCTCTGAAGGTACACATGGCGGCCATCTCGGCCTATCATGTTCCCTTCACAGACAAAGGTTTCGCTCAGTTGGAGGTCTCTAAGACCTTTCTCCGAGGGGGTTCTTCATCTGAGGCCCCCCCATCCGTACTCCTGCTCCCCCTTGGGACTTGAACTTTGTTCTCGAGGAACTTACTCTCCCTCCCTTCGAACCTGCAGCTTCGGCAGATTTGAAGTTCCTTTCGTGGATGACTCTCTTCCTAGTGGTCATTACTTCTGCCCGGAGAATTTCCGCGGTCCAGGCCCTGATGTACAAAATCCCGTACTTGATTTTTCACAAGGAACGAGTTGCTCTTCGCACGAATCCTAAGTTTCTCCCTAAAGTAGTAGCTGAGTCTACTTTGAATCAGTCCATAGAGTTACCTGCCTTTTTTACGCAGTACTCTAATCAAGGGGAGTGTTTACTCCATACTATGGATGTTCACCAGATTCTGAGATACTACACCAACAGGACGAATGATCTCAGAAAGACTGACCAATTGTTCATCTCTTTTGCTCATACAAGGGAAGGCAGTGCTGTTTCCAAGCAATGCCTGTCTAAATGGCTGGCTCATTGCATCACTTTCTGTTATGACAAATATATCAACACCCTCCTGGGTCAAGTAAGAGGCCACTCCACCAGAGGAGTAGCTGCCTCAGCAGCTTGTTTCAAAAATGTGTCTGCGGCAGACATCTGTGCTGCCGCCACCTGGACTTCCTTCCATACTTTCACTAAACACTACAGTTTGGATGTTGCCTCTCGCCGTAGAGCAGGCTTCAGGCTGGCTGTTCTGCAAGGCCTCTTATCTTGAGGCTTGCACAGCTAGAACTGCTTTTTGGAGTAGTTTTTTTTCTCCCGGTGCCTCTCTTTGTTCCAGACTGCTTGGGATTCAGTCCTATATGTAATTACCTACTGCAAGAGCCCTCTCGAGTAAGGTAGTACAATTCTGTAGAACTTACCGTAACAGTAGATCTTAGAGAGGCTCTTGCGTAATGTCTACTCCCGCCCTCCATCCCCTAGGCTTTTCAGCTCCTTTTCCAGTGAGGAAATATCAGCTCCTCTCTCGTCAGCCTTTCTGGCCCGTGGCGAGAAAGAAGTGGAAGAAGCGGCGTCAGGGACTTCCCTTTATACTGGCGTCTCCTGGCTGGTCACCTGATGGGGCGGTCCTCAGGGACTGCTAGCTAGAAAGTTTTCAGGGTCCGTTACTGTCAAGGCCAGTCCTATATGTAATTACCACTGCAAGAGTCTCCAAGATCTACTGTTATGGTAAGTTCTTACGTAACTGTACTTTATTTTTCTCTGAAATTATTTTCATTTTCTGCATGTCATCTTCTCCTTCTCCTTTTCCGTTTCTTCAGTGGAAAGAAGAAAATCTAAGTGTGCCTGTGGCAAGCAGCTGCCATAAAGACTGCCACGAGGCCTGCCTTTTTGCCTAGGCCAAACCAGGACAAGCCACCAGTGAGCATTGTTGGGTGTTCAACTTCCAGACTTTGATCCACCGCCAGAAGGCCCTTAAGGCGCACCTCATCGAGCAGCAGCTTGCCACCATGCAGGCCCAGCCAGCAGGGAAAGTCCATCTTCCTCCTCGTCTGTCTCCACGACTTCCACCTCAAAGACCCACGAGGACAAGAAGAAGGACTTGGGGAGCTGTCGACCTTGGGACAAGGACTGGGAAAAGTCCTGGGCATGCTTGGCGTAATTCCCGCTGCACAAAGTCCTTCTCCAGCTTCTTCACATGGGGGTTGGACCATCCTTCCGCCTACCCTCCCTCATGGGGGCAGGCACCAGCTAAACCCTTTACCCTTCCCTCTGGTTGGGTGGAGGTATGTAGAAAGTCGGGGGCTTGACCTCCTCCCTGGCGTCCCTGAAGATGCAGGCAAAACACTTTGAGTCGTCGTCCTCTTCAGGGACAGGGACTAGTCACAAACAAGGCGGTGGCGCTTGGCTCCGTCCGTTCGGTCCAGATGTCTGTGATGTCCAAAGACTTGGACCAGTCCTGTCGTCAGGGGCAGGTGTCAGGCCCATTCGATGCCCGACATCTACGCCCTGGTCTGTGGCTCTTTGCCCCAGACACCTCTTGAGATTATGACCCTTCCTCATTGAAGCCGCCGTCAGCTGCAGGGGCCTGCTTGGATGTCAGCACGGGAGTCTCCCCATCCCTGTCGCCAGCTCATTTTGCGTCCCCTGTAGAGGTTGACTCCCCTCAAGGCGGGTCTCTGCCGACCAACTGTGGACATCAGGCGACCCCCTCTCGTCCAGCCCGGTCTCCTACTGTTGCAATACCCCGGTCGCCGGTCACCCTGACTATGGCTGTTCTGACGCCGGGCAAGCTGATGCTGGTCCCTCAGCGCCCGGCTGGTCCGTCGGCTCCACAGTTTACCAAAGACAAAATACAGGAGCTGTTCTCGTTCTGGTGGTGTCAGGTCAAACAGGACCTATTTCACTAAAAGAACCGGTTATGGTGGTACCGGGTCCGACCCCAGAATTACTTGGGGAGTGGAATCTGGAGCCCAAGCCTTCAACTCCACCTCCGAAGGATTGCAAGCCCAGCCCCGAGGATACCCGCAGCAGATTCCCTCACAGAGGCCGGTGTCATCGCAGGTCTTCGTGCTCCTCGAGCCACTGCCGTCGTCAGTCATCTGGCCGATGTTGGTCTAAGTGTTGTCAGTCACCTAGTCGTCACCGGTCTCATGACTGTCACTTTAGTTCTTCCTCATCAGCCTCTTCGGTGGACTCTAGTGAGAGCGTGGAGTCCTCGGACTCTAATGCTTCTGACCTCAAGTGTTGCCCTTTGTTTCCTGACAATAGGGACACCCTGAGGTCGCCTCCTGATGATCCTACGTTCATGGACGTCATGAGGCACATTGAGGCCTCCATTGGATGGGAGGCGGAGGACCTGGATTCCGAGCGGCGGAGGTTGGCTAAATACCCGAGGCTAAAGGAGCCAAGCCTCTAGTGGTCCCTGCTTTGGTGGACACATTCCAGGACCTAAAAGGCTCGCCTGGAAGCATCTGCCCTTCACCTCTGCCATCTCAAAGAAATCTGATAGGCTGTACAGAGCCCCTAGGGAGGAGCCCTTTTGGCAGAACACCTACCGTGAACTCTATGGTCATTACGGCAGCTCATGATAGATCAGAGAAGCCGAAACACCTTAGTACATAGCCTCATGATCAGGAGTCCAGATATTGACCAGATGGCAAGAAAGTCTACTCTTCGTCTACTTGCTCCATCCAGTCGCTCAACTTTCTCACATGTGGTTCAATACTAAAATGCCTTGTGGGAGAAAGGGATTAAATAGCCAGGACCTTCCAGACTTGACACAGAAGTCCGAGCTTCTGGATCTTTGGAATCTGGGTGGGATGTGGGCACTCATGTTTTGGGGCCTCACACAACACTCTGAATCACAACAGACTGAGCAGCGGCTTCTGGCATTTGATTTAGGCACCACCTGCCTTAGAGTCTCAGGATTCTCCCAAGATCTGCAGTCGGGCATTCCTGACCTCCTTTTATGGGTTCGGTTCTCTTTGGAGAAGAGACTGAAAAACTTGTTACTCTTCTCCCAAGAATCCGGGAAGTCCATTTGGTCCATCTCAAAAATGTATAAGGGGGACCAAAAACCCTTTAGGAAATGGCCCTTTCGGAAGACCTCATGTCAGCAGCCTCGAAATCTGCCTCAGCGAAGGGGAGGCTATAAAAGAAAGGCAGCCACCCAGACTCCTGGTAGCTCTGCATTTCATGCCACAGAGTCCTCCCAAGTTCCTCTGCCCATTTATGGATCCGCTGAATGACTCCTTGCCTGACCCCTCTCCTCCAGCCGAGTCTATGGGGGAAGTCAGTAGGGAGTTTCTTCTCCCGCTACCTAGAGGGCTGGAGAAGCACAACATCAGACCTTTGGGTACTACAGCTCATAGAGAGAGGCCATACTCTGGAGTTCATGCAGCTACCTCCGGAAACTCCAGCAGTGCCCTCTCATTATTCTCCTTCCCACATACCCCTGATTGAAGGGGAAATTCAGGCACTCCTTCAAAAACGGACTACAGAGCGAGTTCCTCTGTCCCAGCTCAGAAGAGGCTACTATTCACACTTCTTCCAAGTGCCAGAAAAGACTGGAGATCTTCTTTGCATCCTGGACCTCGGCTCTCTGAATCAGTTTATAGAATACAAGAGGTTCAGAATGGTGATGCTTCCAGGTCTCATGCCCCTCATACATTGAGGAGACTGGCTCTGCTCCCTAGACATGCACATTCTAGTCTTTCCAGTCCATGGAAGGTTCCTGTGTTTCCTTTTCAGGGCAGCCACTACCAGTTCCAGCCCTGCCTTTTTGACCTGTCCTCTGCTTCCAGAGTCTTCACCAAGTGCCTTGCAGTGGTGGCTGCGGCTGTATGACGCAGGAGCCATTATGTCTTTCCCTGCCTGAACGACTGGCTTCTGACGGCTCCCACAAGGGATCCACTGGTTCGCACTTTCGGAGACACCTTTACTCTCTGAGACACCTTTACTATCTCCTGAGAGTTGGGGTTTACCCTGAACCTTTCCAGGTCATCCCCATTGCCCAGTCAGAGACTCCAGTTCATAGGAGTGGTCATGGATACCGTTTAGGGCAAGGCCTTCCTACTCTCGGACAGGGCGGGTCGCCTTCAAGTTCAGGCACGTCTAGTGTCTTCGACACCTCAGGTTCCAGCTTGGATTTTCCTGAGACTCCTCGGCCACTTGGCGGCAGCTATCCCTATGGTTCCCATGGCTCGCCTGCACATGAGGGTCTCTCAGTGGACGAGCAGGGTACAATGGGACCAGAGGTCCGATGACATCAACCAGCTAGTTCGAATGTCTGACCCAGTTCGCAGGACTCTTTCCTGGTGGCTCAGCCCCATCAGTCTCTTGGCAGGGGTTCATTTCCGGCAGGATGCTCCAAGGTGGGTTCTCAACCACGGATGCCTTTGGTTTAGGATGGGGATCTCATCTGGAGAACAGGAAGACCGAGGGGTCTGGTCTACAGAAGAGTAATCACTCCATTTCAATGTTCGGAGATGCAGGCGGTCCTAAATGCCTTGCAGACCTTCGAGCAGACCTCATTCGGGCCCTCTTTTAATCCAGTCAGGACAATATGTTGGTAGTGTTTTACATCAACAAAGCAGGGGAACTCACTCAATCCCTCTACAGGGAGGCAGTGAGGGTCTGGTACTGGGTGCTGGAATGCTGCCTAGAACTCACTGCTATTCATGTTCCAAGCATCCCAAACGTCTTGGCCAACAGGCTACGCCAGTCTCTGTCCAGGGCTCACGAGTGGGAGCTCCTTCAGTCGGTAGCAGACCAGCTCTTCGACAAATGGGGCCATCCAGAGTTAGACCTTTTTGCGTCCCCACTCAGTGCCAGACTGCCCAATTTTTGCTCGCTAGATCCAGGGCGTGGAGTTTTCTGGCGAGACGCATTGTCCCTCTGCTGGACAGGGAGGTTCCTAAACGCTTTCCCTCCCTTTCCTCTTCTCCAAAGGGTTCTTCTGAAGCTTCAGGCGGAGGGGGCAGAGATGATTCTCATTGCCTCTCTTTGGCCTCGGCAGATTTGGTTCACACTACTGCAGCAGTTGGTAGTGGAGCCTCCACTTCTTCTGCCTCTCAGCTCACACTTGCTGTCCCAAAATCAGGGCACACTGGTCCATCTGGACCTCAAGTTCCTGCATTTTCTTGTATGACTCCTGCAGACTTAGCTATGGATAAGTATGAGGTTTCTCAGTAGGTGGCAGATGTCCTAATGGCCATCAGAAAGCCTTCCACTAGATCTACTTATGCTGTGAAGTGGAAGAGATTTTGCTTCTGGGCTTCCACGCCAGCTTAATCCCCTTTCCGCCTTTGAACTCTATGCAGAGTATCTCCTTTTAGCTATCTGAGCAGGGCCTGAGCTGTTCCTCTATGAAGGTGCATTTATCCGCCGTCTTGGCATATCATGCCCCGACAGAGGGAAAAACCATCACTCAGCTGTATGTGTTCTGTACGTTCCTGCGGGGTATTTTCAATCAATCAATCAATCAAAATCTTTATTTATGCAGGCGGGCAACATTGAGCAGGGCTCATTTGCAAGATGGACCTGGTCAAAGTTAACCATTCTACACTTAAGACCTCCCATCAGAGATCCTGTTCCCCCTTGGAATCTCCTTTTTATGTTAAAGAAAGCTCGCCCCTGCTTGAACCAGCCGCAGATTGTAGCCCGTCATGAAAAGCAGTACTTGTTGCCATTATTTCCGCTCAAAGAATTTCAGAGCCCAGGCTCTAATGTGTGAAGAGCCTTATTTGGTTTTTCATAAGGTCAGGGTGTCCTTACGCATGAATCCTAAGTTTTTGCCTAAGGTGGTGTGCGAGTTCACTCTTAACCAGGACATCAACTTCCAAGTTTATTATCCTGAGTATTCCAATCCGGGGGTGTTGTTGCATACCCTTGACATGCACTGAACGCTTCATTATTATTTGACCTGTACAGCTCCTGTTCGATCTACAGATCAGTTATTTGTTTCATTTGTCCCCAAATGTCGGGGCACCCCAGTCACCAAGCAAACGCTCTCTAAATGGTTGATGAACTGTATTGTGTTTTTGCTACAAGAAGTACAGCAAGCCCCTACCGGGACCGGTAAGGGGTCACTCCACCAGGGGGATAGCGACCTCTTTCGCCTCTCTCCAGAACGTTTCTGTAACAGACATCTGTGCAGCGGCTATCTGGAGCTCGGTTCACACGTTTGTCAAGCACTACAGCTTGGACATTGCTTCTAGGTGCAGAGCTGGGTTCAGACTGGCAGTCCTTCAGGGCCTCCTGACCTAGACTCTTAGTTGGCAGTCTGTTGCCGAGGCACAGGTCAGGAAGCATAGGAAACACCAGGAGCAGTTGTAAAATTCGCAACAAGAGTATTTATTTGTACTAGCAGTAACATAAAAAAAAAATTGTTCAGTATAACCATTTACAAAGGCCAAATAAACAGAGAAGATCCATCTGAGTTTTCCTTTGATCTCTGTGTCCCTATTGCAAGCAGTTGCAGCTCTGTCTTATAAGTCCTTGCAACCCCCTCTTCTTAACAAGCATCCTGTTTTTTTTCTAAAATGTTATAGTACAGTATATTTCAGGCAGGTGCTGCAAGAACATAGTGTCCCACAACTGAGGTCCCTTCTTCACAGCTTTTGCAAAAGACTTAAAAATTGTTCTCAGGTAACATCTTGAGTTTTTGCAATCATTTTAAATTGTAATTATATACATTTCAACAGTAAAGCTGTATTTTCTAAACAAAGAGATTCCAATATCGGTTACATTTCCATATCATTTTATTTATTTATTTAGCTTTTGTTGACGGGTAAGTGCACTAGACAAATCCTGCCTATTTTCAGTCACGACCAGGGAAGGGATACAGA
Source organism: Neoceratodus forsteri (assembly GCA_016271365.2). Lineage (NCBI taxonomy): Eukaryota > Metazoa > Chordata > Ceratodontiformes > Ceratodontidae > Neoceratodus > Neoceratodus forsteri. The sequence goes on from CM028138.1 coordinate 431,997,043, forward strand.
TGAATGCCAACTGACCTTGAACCAGATTAAGCTGTTGATTTGCTTATATTTTATACCAGCAGATATGCAAGGAGGAAAAGAACAGCAAGGAAGACTGAGAGACAGTGATAGGCAAAGACTTGTGAGACTGTCGGGTTGATCAAATCCTAGGTCTCACGAGAAAATGTGGTTGCGCAACCAGACAGACAAGAGACAGGAAAGGAAAGAACAGATCCCTATATTCAAACTCTCCATAACAACTGGGACAGGGTCCTATTCAACCCTGTCACATACACCTCCCTTCTTAAGAGGGAACCTGTTTTATTAAACAGGCTTCCAAAAGTTTCTATTAATTCTCTAATAATATTAGCTTCTGACTTTCAGAAATTAGGAGCATGTGCAGTATCCTTTTTTCTATAACAGTACAGCAAACAGTAAAGTTCAAACTCGTACATTTATTTTTTAACCTTCAGAACCCTCAATTCTGTAACTTGACAGAAAGGCAGCATTGCTATTCTCTGTCAGGTTTGTGTATCACCTGTAATTTAAATGGCTGTAGTGCAGGTACCACCTTGTGATTCTGGAATTTTTATCTTTCATTTAGTTAAGCCGACAGAAGGATTGTGATCTGTTTTAAGTACAAAGTCATTTCTAGCAAATAAAACTTAAGGGACTCCATGGCCCACTTTGCTGCTGGACATTCCTTTTCAACGGTGAGTACCTTTCTCTCTGTCGTGCAACTTCCTACTTGTGTACAGAATAGGATGTTCCGTCCCATCTGTATTTTGACTGAAGACTGCACCTAGGCCTACCTCTGATGCATCTGTTTATGTGAAAGGTTTTCTCAAAGTCTGGACTTCTTAAAACAGGAGCTGAACATAATGCAGCCTTAATGGCTTGAAAAGCTTTATCACACTCGAGGGGGCATTTCACATTCTTTGGGTACTGTTTTTGTGAGTTCAGTGAGGGAGTAGCTCACTCGGCAAAGTTGAGAACAAATCTCTGATAATACGAGCCAGCCCTAAAATGACCTGACATGTTTTTTTGTTTCAAACAACATGAAGTCTTGCTATATTATAGACATTAGCAGTTTGATCCAGCTCTAGAACTGCCCCGGAGTGAAATAGTTAAACCATTCCAAAATAGAATTTTGGCACGAGCAGCTCTGTGTGTGTCATTTCAAACTTGAACTGTCAGATTCTTTACTCCGCCTCAGTGAACAGTCGCCCGGAGATTTCTCCTTCTGCTCGGTTCATTTCTCAGTTTAAAAGTGTTTTCTCGGTTGGATTTAACCGAGAATAGTTTTATTTTAACCGCAAAACCGCTCGGTTCAAGCTCCATCTGTGGTAACCGTGAAGTAAATGAAGGTTTTGTCTGTGGAACTTGAAGTTATCGGTTCGGTTTGAACCGATCAGTGGGTTTAAAACTCATTTAAAACTAAAAGTTACTATTTTAGAGTGCAGTTCCGGTTCTTATGGTTCTAAAAAGCGGATTTATTACGTTTTTTCCAATACCGTGACACGGTTAGGAACCGATAAGGGTGTCTTGCCTGCACTGCCGTTAAAAGGCAAGTTTTGATTAGGCTGGCATTATGTCTGAGAAACCCAAAAGAAAACCGGGCCCACTGGGTTTCAACACTGTGATGTTTGTGGGAAGTCTTTGCCAAGGCTGACTCACACACCACATGTGTTTATTGTCTGAGGTTTGACCACCTCCAGTCAGACTGCCAGGTATGTAAGAATTTCCTGCAGCCACCCTGGAAAAAGATTGGGCAGGCTTAGGGCAGAGGCCAAGGTCCGCTGACCCGGATGGCCAGCCCGGTTCGGTGCCAGCAGACAGAGAGTGCCCTCTGACCAGGGCCAGACTTCCTCGGCAAAGAAAAGCTGGTTCTGAGGAACCAATTCCAGTAAAGAAAACAAGAAAATCAGCAGGTCTGGGTCAAAATTCCTTCTCCAACTGCTGCAGAGATAACAAAAGCCATACAAATTGTCCAGTCACTGTCTCAGGGTCCGTCCGAACCACCACTATCTGGTAAAAGGTCAGTTTGTCCGGTCCCAGTGGTTCAGGATTATGATATTGAGGAATTTTATGAACCAGAGGAGGGAGGAGGTTATGAACAGTGCGAATGTGGCTGGGAAGGTCTGGGTGTGCCCATTGAACTGGACATCTCCCAGACAGACCTTTAGAATCTCCCCTATGCTGTCTGAGTCTCATTTATGTTTTAAAAAGTTGCTGAAACCCTCCAGCTTCCTTTAGAAGAGGCTGTGGATGAGCAAGAGGAGCCTGATTTTGTAGAAATGATGGATATTCCAGAGTCTAGGAGATTGTCTATTCCTTTACATAAGTCTTTTAGGAAACAAACAATTAAAATTTAAAAGCTCCTAATTCTGTGCCTCCTGTAGATAAAAGATGGACAGAAGGTATACATCGTCAGGCCCTGATACAGAATTCCTTTCTCAGCAATGCAGTCATGTTGGGGTAGTCCAGGCTGCTGCCTGTGATAAAGCTAATATTCCCTTGGCTTCACATCCTCCTGACAAGGATTCCAGGAAGATTGATGCCATGGCAAAAAAAAAAAAAAAAAAAAACAGTATATGGCAGCCTCTCTGGGACTCAGGCAAGCAAATTATATGGCTTATGTAGCTAGGTATCAGAAATCTAGATGGGATACTGTTATGCAATTGGCCAAGCAGGCCCATGGCCAGCTGGCTAGTGAACTAGAACAGGTGGCTGCTGATGGCATTGAAGCCTCTAAGGTTCAGTTTCATGCTGCTGTGGATGTTAATGATGTTTCCTCTAGGGTCATGGCACATCTGTAGCTTTACGTAGGTTGGCCTGGCTCAGGTGTACTAGTTTGTCACAGGATACCCAGACTAAGGCTATGGATTTTCCTGTGGTGGGAAATTCTCTGTTTGGAGAGCAGACAGAGAATTACATGAAGAAGATGGATGAATATAGGACTACTTAGAGTGCCCAGGCTAGGAGGCGGCAAGCCACTCCTCAAAGGCATGCCCCAAGGGTAGAGGTAGGCCTTTCACAGGCCTTTCTACCAGACTCAGGCCTCCTCTGCCTATGCTCAGAGGGGCTTCTTCAGAGACAGGGGCAGACGAGGGTGGGCAGACCTGCTCCCACCCCCCAGCCTAAAGCTTCTGCGAAACAGGCACCCTGATGGGGTGCCCAGGGCCGATTCTCCTGTACCAGTGGGGGGCAGGCTGGCTTACTTCAGTCAGAATTGGGCTTCTTTAACCTCAGACAAGTGGGTTCTGGAAGTAGTAAGCCAGGGTCTGGTTCTCAGCTTCAAAAGTTTCCCAAGTTGAGAAGCAGATTTTTCTACTGCAGTTGCTTCAGAGCACTCGCTCTGGAAACAGAGGTCTCATCCCTATTAGCCTCAGAGCAGTAGAAGGTTCCTCCCCTGCATCAGGGCAGGGGTCTGTATTCCAGATAAAGTTCAAAATGGTAACTCTGGCAATGATTTTACCTTCCCTAAGGCCAGGGGACTGGCTAGCCTCCCTGGACCTCAAGGATGCCTATTTCCATGTCCTAATCAGAAAATCCCATGAAAGTACCTCAGATTGAACTGCCTCAGGTCATTACCAGTTCAAAGCAATGCCCTTGACCTTACCTCTGCTCCAAGGTATTCACAAAGTGTCTAGCAGTGGCAGTGGCCCACTTAAGGAGGCAGAGGATTGCTGTTTTTCCCTATCTGAGCGACTGGCTCATTGTGGGCCAGTCCCCAGAACAGGTAAAATCTCACCTGCAGGTCACCCAGCAGCTTCTCACCTCCCTGGGTTTTCTGCTAAACCTACAAAGTCGGTTCTGGAACCAGTCCAGGTACTCCACCTTTATAGGGTAGAATTGCACAAAGCTAGCCAGAGCCTTTCTTCCCCAGAAAGGGTGAGGAATTTAGTGGCTCTGGCCTCTTCCTTCACTCTGCAGGTCTCGACCAGCAAGACACTTTCTGCAGCTCCTGGGGCACATGGCTGCATCCACAGCTGTTGTGCAGGGAGCCAGATTTCAGATGAGAGACATTCAGTTTCACTTGAGAACCTTTTGGTCTCAGAGAAGAGACCCCCTTTCCAAGTTGGTCCCAGTGACTCGAACCTTGATCCTAGCTCTCCAGTGGTGGCAGGATCAGAGCAATTTAAGAGCTGGGGTCCCCTTCATTTCCCCTTCTCACGACTTGACTCTCACTACAGATGCTTCCCTTCTGGGTTGGGGAGCCCACATGGGCGACCTTTCCACTCAGGGAGTTTGGTCCCCCCAGGAATCTCTGCTCCACATCAATTTGCTGGAACTCAGAGCTGTCTTTTTAGCTCTTCAAGCTTTTTCTGCATCTGTCCATGACAAGGTGATACAAGTCAGAACAGACAACACCACAACAATGTGGTACATCAACAAACAGGGGCACTCGGTCTTGGCCTTGTGCACTGAGGCAATAAGTTGTGGTCTCTGGCCTATTCCTGAACACTTCCCTCATAGCAGTTCATCTTCCAGGAAAGACAATGTCCTAGCGGATGCCCTCAGCAGGATTTCCCAGGGCTATCACGAATGGTCCCTGGATCCTCAAGTGCTGGGGATAGTTTTTGCCAGGTGGGGCATCCCTCAGATAGATCTTTTTGCAGCCCCAGACAATCACAAACTTCCTCTGTTCTGTTGCAGGCCTCCAGTGCTGGGCTCAGTTCCCCTGGATGCCCTTATTCTGGATTGGGAGGGGAGGTTCCTCTATGCTTTCCCCCCTTTCCTCTCCTATTCAAAGTACTAGTCAAAATCAGATCTCAGCCTTGCAGGGTGATTCTGATTGCCCGGATGAGCCAGGCAGCCTGGTACCCTCCTTCTGTCTCTGACAGTCCATCTTCCCTGTGCCTCCCCAGGAATCACAATCTGTTGACTTGTGCCAAGGGAAGGGTTTGGTATCCGGACCTCAAATCCCTCAACCTCAAGGCCTGGCTCTTGAGGAGTTAGAGTTTGCTGATTTACACCTCTCTCAGGGTGTTCTTGAGATCCTAAAGGCTTCCAGAAAGCCTTCCACTAGAGGCTACTTATAGTTCTAAATGGAAAAGGTTTTCCATTTTGGTGTGCTGGGAAAATATTTCCCAGAATCTGCTGAATTGCCCATTTTGTTAGATTACATGGTACATCTTAATTCCTTGGGTCTCAGACCAGCTACCCTGAGTTCATTTGGCAGCTGTGTCTGCTTTTGTGTCAGCAGGAAAGTCATCCCTCTTTCCTCTCATCCTGTGTTTTCCAGGTTTTTAAGGATTACTCCATACTAATCCTCCTTTTAGGGAACCGGCCTGCTTGGGACCTTAATGTTGCATTGCCCAGTTAATGCAACCCCTTTTGAACCTCTGTCTTCTGCAGAGCTTAAGTACCTAACTTGGAAAACGGTTTTCTAGTGGCTATCACTTCTGCCAGGCGCATAAGTGGTTGCAAGCCTTGTCAGTGGAGACTGACTTTATTTCTTTCCACAGGGATAAGGTAGTCCTTAGGACTAATAGGAAGTTTTTGCCTAAGGTGGTTTCAGATTTCCATCTTAATCAATCTATCTCCTTCCAGTATTTTCACTGATCACTCCTCTTGGTGAGAGGAGGTTGCACAACCTGGATGTTAAGAGAGCTCTTAGTTATTATATAGAGCATACCAAAGGTCACAGGTTGAATCCTCCAACTTTTCCTTACCTATTTGAAGTTGGGAAAGGCAAACCTGCCACTAAGAGATCAATAGCCAGGTGGATTGTCTCTTGTATCCAATTTTGTTATCAGAAAGTGGGCAGAGCCCCGGTTTGAGGGCTCATTCTACCAGGGGTACAGCTGCGTCTCTAGCTGCTGCCAGAGATATCCCTTTATTAGAGATTTGCCAGGCTGCTACTTGGAAAGCGGTACACACTTTTACAAGCATTACTCCTGGATGTCCAGGCCAGGAGAGATGCTCGGTTTGGCACAGCTGTTCTTCAGAGCCTATTCCTAAGTAGGTTCTGCCTCCTCCATGGAGGTACTGCTGTGTATTCTGCTAATGTCTATAATATAGCAAGACTTCATGTTGCTTGAAGAAAAATTACTCACCTTAGTAATGTTGTTTCTTCTAATGGAGTCTTGCTATATTATAACCTCCCCAACCTGCCCCTCTCAGAACCTCTACTTGGTGGGTGCGGGCAACTTAGTGTGGGCACTACTTATGTCCTGTTAGCATTTTGTCCCCTTTGGGACTTTGGGGTGTGTATGAGTGTCGTGTGTGTTTTATTATACTTATGTTCCATTTTCATATTATTAGAATGGTGTTAGTATTTCTGGTCCCCTGACTTGAGTCTTGGGTGTTGGGACCATCAATGGTTGTTATTATTTAGGTAGCCATTTGGCTAGTGTAGGTTACAGCTTCCACACAGACCTTAGGAGTTTGGCTCGTAAAGATCTGACAGTTCAAGTTTGAAATGACACAGATAGAGCTGCTCTCGTGCCAAAATTCTATTTTGGAATGGTTTTAACCATTTCACTCCGGGGCAGTTCTAGAGCTGGATCAAACTGCTAATGTCTATAATATAGCAAGACTCCATTAGAAGAAACAATATTACTAAGGTGAATAATGTTTTCTTTAGGGACAGGGCTGTTAGCTACAACTTCCATTTTAGAAATTTCTGGCTTAACTTCTCCATTTCCCAACACATAGCCCAAATATCTGGTTTCCTTCATACCCAATGCACATTTGGTAGGATTACTAGTCAGACCTGCCTTTTTGATCGATTGGATAACTGTTTGTAGGTGTTCTATGTGGCTTTTCATACTAACATGCCAGCAGAATTGGCCTGTCGGTCTTTCACGTCTGCTCGTTTGGTCAACCCCACCCTGGGAACTGACCTTGCTATCCCCTAGCCCTCTTGGGCTTCAGCCTCCCAGTCCCTGATATTCTCATGTACTGGACTTGTTTCCAGAACCTTCCCTGTACCTGTCCCACCCCCTTAAACCCCTCCTCCAGCTCCCGGGCAGCTCATTTCATGCTTCCACCACCTGTCAGTGAAGTAGCACCTGATCCTTTTCCTGACTATCCCCCAGCTCCCACCCATGCCCTCTAGTTGCCCCCCTCCTTCTTTGGAGTACCTGACTGCCTCCCCTATTTACCCCCACCATGTACCTGAAGACCTCTGTCATGTCCCTTGGTCTCTCTCTCTCTTCCAGTATGTACATATTTAGCTCCTCAAGCCTCTTCCCATAGGTTCTGTCCCCCAAGCCACAGATCATTTTGGTTGCCCTCCTCTGGACCCCTTCCAGGAGTTCAGTGTCCTCTTTAAATGTGGCCTCCAGAACTGCACGCAGTACTGTAGGTGCGGCCTCACCAAGCAGTTATACAGAGGTAGTAGCACTTCCCCCCCCTTCAGGAGGCGATCCCCCTAGCGATGCATCCCAGCATCCTGTTGGCCTTGGCCACTGCCCTCCTACAAGTCTCCCGAGTTGTTCATCTTGGCATCCACCTCCACCCCTAGGTCCCTCTCAGTAATCGAGACTTGTAGCATCCCCCCCAGGGTGTACACTTGGCCCAGGTTTCTGGCTCCCAGGTGCAGTAACTTGCATTTCCTTGTATTGAACCTCAGTTTCCACTTTCTAGACCACCTTTCCAGAGCCTTCAGGTCCCCCTGAATGGCCACCCTCCCCTCCTCCCCATCCACCACAGCCCCCAGCTTTGAGTCATCCGCAAAGAGACTCATCTCACTCCTGATACCCTTCCTTATGTCAGAGATGTAGGCGTTGAAAAGGAGGGACCCAAGGACCGATCCCTGAGGGACCCCACTAATGATCCTCCTTGCGGATGAGACTATCTCGCCAACCATGACCAATTCCTTATCCATTTGATCATCTTGTTTCCAACCCCCATTTCCCCCAGCTTCTCCAACAGGCCCCCGTAGGGAACAGAGTCAAACGCCTTGCTGAAGTCAAGAAGGAGGACATCCACTGGCCTACCCAGGTCCAAGGCACTCGTCACTCAGTCATAGAACTCCACAAGGTTTTCCACTCTGGACTTTACACTATGACATCATCCAGGTATGCAGCACAATAACCAGTGTGAGGGGATAAAATTACATCCATGTGGCTGGTGCACCATGTAAACCAGATGGCATGGTGGTGAACTGATAGAATCCAACAGGAGTGGCAAATGCAGTTTTGTCTCTGGATTCATTCGCTAAAGGTATTTGCCAGAAACCCTGGGTGAGATTGAGGGTACTGATGTACTTTGCACTTCCCAGTCTGTCCACCAAATCATCTGTTCTGCTCAACTCACATCCCCATTAGGAGCACCTAGCACTTAATAGTCCCTCTTCTCTTCCCCTGCCCCCCATCCCATATACACTCTCCTCTTTTCTCCTCCCACTTATTCTTTCTTATAAGGTAATACCTGCCATATATTGATGACTATCTAGGGATTAAACTTTTGCCCCTCGTGTTTACTTGTTATGAATTTGTAACTGTTACCTATGTTAGCTATGTCTGTATAGGCCTGAATCATCCTCCACATGTACAATGCTTCGTCCTTGTCAACTCTAGTTTTGTCTGTGATTTGTATTAATGTCCAGGATCACCTTGAAAATGAGCTTGCTCAGTGGTGTTTATACCTGGTTAAATAAAGTTTGATTGATTGATTCTGGGCATAGGATAACTGTCACATTTGGACACTTGATTAAGTTTCCTAAAATCAAGGCAGATTCTAACACCCCCTTCTCTTTTGTCTTCGATTGCCATTGGAGATGACCGAGCACTCCTCGACTCTTTTATGATACCCAATTTTTTCATTTTTTGCATTTCCTTAACCTCGTCAGCTCTGGTAACCTGTATGTCTTTTGCCTAATAGGACGAGCATCCCTTGTCCCTATAACATAATCAACCCCTTTTGCTCAGCTTGGTACTGTGGTAAAAGTGCTGTTAAATGTCTTCAGCACATTAAGAATGTCTGCAGTTTGTTCTGAGGTTAAGGAAACATTCACCTTTACAGCATCAGCATTTACAGTTCTCTCTTCTAAGCTGGTCTCCGGGCTCATAACTAGTGGGATGTCCTTCCTGGTACAACGTGACAGGGAGGAAAAAGATCTCTGCAGGGGAAACAGATTCTCCCCTCTGCATCCTGTAGCCCTCAGTTTACTTCCTGCCTGTGAAGAGGCAGGTTCTCTGCAGGGGCTCTGTCACTGAGGTGACAGAGCTGAAGCCATCAAACTGTGAGTGCGGTTTAGTTTTTCTTAAAGAAGAGGATTTTTCAATGGGAGATACTTGACCAGCATTGTTTCTCTGATTTTATAGGGACCTGAGTCTTAGCCGTGCATGCTGAACAGACTGGCTCTCTATCTCTCCTCCTCCTTCCCACGCTTGTGGGGCCACGCATCGGCCCTCTCCCCAATGGTCATCTTCTCTTCAGGATGGAGGCACATGAGGCATGACAGGATTTCAGGAAGCAGGCTCTTCTCAAGGAAATCGCACTCCTAGCACAGAGATCCCAGTCTCAGCCATGCGTGCTGTTAAGACTGGCTCCTCTCTCTCTCTCTGTCTCTCTCTCTCTCTCTCTGTCTTTCTCCCCATATAACTCAGCACAGCCCTTCCCCGCGCCTTGAGCAGATCACACCTTGCAGCAGGAGCCATGTCTTGCGTCCCCCCACCCCTCACATCGCCAGTAAGCAGCTTTCTTAGACTGGCAGGATCCAGGAATAGGGGGCGCTCCAACTGTACAAGTTTATTTTGGCTTCGGAAGAACCATGTTTCATCCTCCTTGTCGACGGTCACTGCTGCACAGGCAGTCGATGCTGCTCACCGCTGGCGAGCCCCCCGGTCTTCAGACTCATCGATGAACAATCCACCAGTAGTCCGCTTCCTTAGAGTGGCTGGGGCGCAGGAACAGCTGACCCACTAGCCTCAAAAGGTTATTTTGGCTCCAGAAGAGGTACGCTCCATCCTCCTCATCGACAGCCTGTACTGCACAGGCTGTCGACGCTGCTCACCACCAGCAAGCCCCCTGGCCTTCAGGCTCGTCGATGAGCAATGGGACAGCTTCTAGGAGAGCTGCGCTTTCTCGGAGCGATCGTGCTCTGCAGCAGCAGAACTTTATTTCGGTTGTGGAAGAGCCGCACTTCTTTCTCTCATCGACGGCCATTGGTGCATGACGCTGTGGCCTATTGATGAGCCCCTTGGTCCACCGGCTTGTCGTCAAATGACTGGGGAAGCCAGTCTGAGCGATCGTGCTCCTCTAACCATCCAGCTCATTGTTGGCTGCTGCCCCCAGCAAGTTCCACCAAGGGCGATTGAGGGAGAGGGAAGGCGATGCTCTCAACGCATTAACGTGCTCCTAATTTTGGCTCATCAACGACTCTTACAGTGCATTTGGTCCAAAAGGTCCTGGCTCCAGGCGGCAGTGCTAGCAGGAGTCCAGCATTAGAGTCACATGCCACAATCCTGTACAAAGGGCTGCCAGGGCCTTCCGGGGCATAGTACAAACCTCAAAGGGCAGAAAGTGCCACAGACGTGGATTCCCCCTTAGGTCACCTTCTCCTGCTCGTTATGGTTAAGTGATGCAGCTATAAGGTCAGAGGAGGTCCGGAGACATCCACCATGCTCTCACAGGAGCATTAATCCGGGGCAGCGGAGACAGATTAACCCTTCTCCTCCAAGGGGCAGCGTTATATTGCCATCAGACTTGGCCCCTGACGTAATAGGCAAGTCTAACAGGGCTTTGGCCCTCAACCCATCATGCCTTGATTTCCTACATAGATCGTATTGTCCACAGGAAGCCCACCCCAATGCCTCTTCCCCATCTTTGGACTGGAGGGACAACCCTCCTCTCGGCACCATAGGAGAGGAAGAGGTCACGAACTAGGAGCAGATTCAAGGATGTCCACAGTGGAAAACGTCCAACAGGACAGGCCCCCAAGTCCGTCAGAGATCAGTTAGTACCCCCAGAAGAAGGGGTGCTACCAGGTGATGATTCTATCTCGGATGGCTCTCCATCCAGAAACTTAGTCTCAGATTATCTAGATTTCTTCATTATGTGGGTTATTGAGGAGTTTCACTTGGGGTCTCCCTTGTTAGTTTCTAAACCCCCAAAACCAGCACTCAGGCTTGCATCTGCTGCCAAGCAGAAGAAAGAAAGGAGATGGGGAAGAGTGAATGTAAATATACATCCCATCTGGGGTGGGGCTTCTCCTGTGGGACCCAGGGGATATGGGGGAGGGGTGCATCCCTCAAAAAAGGCGCTTTAGTTCTCCGCAGCCTTCCTCAAAGTAGTTACAGTCAGTCTGTTCTCAGCATGAGCCTCAGCTGCACTGCCATGGGCCACTGACCTGGCATTCCAGCGTGCTGACGAGCCAGAAATAAACAAGCCCACCCCACAGTAAATTGGACTCGTTGCTCCAACTTCATGAAGAGTCTCAAGCGGGAGAATTACTACTGATACCAGCCTTCGGGGCTGGGGGGCTCATCTGGATCAGCTCTTATAATAGGGCAAGTCGTCGAGGGTAGAGACCCACTACAACATCAGGAGAGCGGAAGTCCTTAAATGACTCTTGAAGTCTATTCATCCTCACCTTCATGGCCGAATTTGGGCAAAAAAGCCTTAAAAGTCTCTTGGACTAAATTAATTTGTTCTCTTCTCCATCACCTTCCAAAAGATAGAGAATTTCTCTGCCGGTCCCATTGAGGGCACCTACAGCTTGAGCAGTGGCTACCTCCTGTGTGCAATTCAGAGAAGCCTTTCCAGCAGTCTTTCACAGAGTGGCCACTTGGGCATCCATCCATTCCTTGGCAAAGTTCTACAGATTGGATGTGTTTGCCTCCGATGAGGCATCCTTTGTTTAACTGGTCTCTACATTGGCGGTGGACCCATAAATGTCTGCTAACATTCTTCCCACCTGGGAAGCAGAGAGATGTACTGCTATAGTATATTGCACTAGTTATGAGCCCGGAAACCAGCTTAGGAGAGAGAAATAGAAATTTAAATACCTGTAAATTTTCTTTCTCTGACTGCTAGTCTCCAGGATCTTCCTCTCCCAGAATGTTGGACGTTGGCCATCTGGCCTGAGTGTTTGAAGTCTGCTCTTCCAGGCTGTTAGTGCAGATTAACATTTCTTTTTATTTCTCAGTGATGTATTACTTCAGGGGACACATGCTTTGGAACAAACTGAGGGCTACAGGATGCAGGGTGGAGGATCTTGTTCCCCTGCAGAGATCTTTTTCCTGCCTGTCACATGGTACCAGGAAGGACCTCCCACTAGTTATTAGCCCAAAGATCAGCAGTCTGAGAAAGAAAATTTACAGGTATTTAAATTTCGATTTTGTTCTAGTCTGTCAAGAGCTACATCAGTATCTGGTAAAACTAGCAAAGCAGCTTTTGATATTTTTTCAACCCATTTCTTGAGGAGGTTAGCTTGGTATATCTTGGTAGGATTTTTCCTGTCAGAGGTCTCAATCTCGTAGTTAATGGTGCCAGTACATCTAAGCACGCTATAAGGCCCTTTCCACTTCATGAACAGTTTTTCTGTTGTGGGTAACAGTAACAAAACCTTTTCACCTGGTTCGAAAACTTTCTTTTACCCCATGGTCATAACACACCTTCTGCTGGTTTTGGGCCTCTATCTGATTACTATGGGCAATTTCAACATATTTTGCCAGCTTCTTTCTTAGGGCACACATATAAGACGATATAGATTGTTTCTGAGTGGGGTTCTCTTCCCATGTTTCTTTTATCACATCCAGTGGCCCTCTTGGCTGCCTACCATACAGCATTTCAAATGAAGAAAACCCTGATGATATCTGTGGCACTTCCTCTGTAAACAAAAAGTAGGTACGGCAAGTATTCGACCCAATCTTTCCCTTCCCCGTTTATAAACCTTTAACATGCGTTTTAGGGTTTGGTTAAAACGCTCACCAAGACCATCTGTCTGAGGGTGATAGGGGGAGGTTCTTATGGCAGTGATACCTAGAAGTCTGTACAGCTCCTTAAGTAATGCAGCACCAAAATTACTGCCCTGATCAGTAATAATTTTTTTAGGTATGCACATTCTGCTGAAAATGTTTGCAAGCTCTGTTGCCACTTTTGAAGCTGTGACAGTATGCATTGGAACTGCATCTGGGTATCGGAGTAGCATAGTTGCATACTACCAGGATAAATCTATTACCCTTTTTATTTTTGTCTAAAGGACCAACCACATCCATTGAATTCTTTCAAAAGGCACATCTATCAAGGGTAAGGGGCACCCAGGGGCACCTTGCCTTTTCTAGTGACTGGGGCAACTTTCTGACACTCAACACAGGAATTACAATAGGTAGCAACATCTTCATGAATTCCAGGCCAGTAAAATCTGTACAGCAATCTGGCAAGGTTGCGATCCCTCCCCAAGTGATCAGCCATAGGGCTATCATGTGCTAGCTGTAACAACTCTGTTCTATACTTCTGTGGTATAACCAATTGTTCTGTCTGTTCCTGTGATTGAGGTTAACCGAAACTCCCTACAGTAACCGTTAGATTTTTTTAAACATTGGTTCACCCTGTTTTGGTTTCATCCCCAGCTGCTTAAAATAACCCTGGAGAGAAACATCATTAGCTTGCACTGAAAGAAAATCGCAATCAGTTATCAGTTTGGCTTCAGCATTTTCATACTTTAACCCCTTATGTCCATCAGTCACTTGTTGCTATAGTTTCTTCAGGCATCGTCTGTCTTTCCTGGATTTCCAGATCATGGAGCTGTGTTCAAAGAAGTCTGAATCAAAATCGCCAAAAGGAAGAGCCCTCACCATCTGAAATTTTCTTTGCCTGAGCTTTTGTTGCCAGTGCTGCTGAAACTGCAGGGTTCAGTTCCTCTGAGTTTAACTCAGTAAATCCTGGAAAGTAATTTCCAATAATCACAGGTACAGGTAACTTGGGTACTACCAGCACTTTCATTTGGTGTGACACACCCATATGGTCAGAGTCACTTGGGTGGTGGGATAGTACCGAGTGTCCCTGTGGGTACAGATGGACATCAGTACCTGGTCCTTTTGCACAGTGTTTTCCCAGCACTTCAACATGCACTAGGGTCTGTGTGCTTCCCGAATCAGTGAGTCCCTTTACAGTCTTATTCCCCACCTTCACATCTGTTAAGTACTTGCCTCAGTTTGCCAAGGACAAATCTACTCCAGTGCCACTCTCATTAGTAGCTCTCTCGGCAGTTTCTTGTAATATGGCCTGGCTTTTTACAGTTATAGCAAATAACGTCTTTGGGCACAGATTTGTTACCCCCACCAGAGTTATCAGACTTGGAGTTTAAATGGGAAAACTAGTATTTTACTGGTGCTTGGCTGTAACCTTGCTGCTATGACATCTGTCTGGCCATTTGGTAGTCCTTGGCTATAGAAACAGCCTTTTCCCCACTTTCTGGTTGGTGTTCCTGTACCCAAAAGCTGCACATCTGTAGGTAGGATGTTTATGAATTGCTCCATTGCAAATGTGTGCGTGATCTGTGGGACTGTTTTGCCCTCTGGTTGGAGCCATTTTATCAGGGGTTATCTGAGTCGGGCGAAGGCTTCTCGAGGATTGTCGACTGAGTTGTACTTCAGAGATCAAAATCTCTGCCTGTAGCTCTCTCCTGAGATGTCATACCTTTTTCAGGATTTCGCTTTTCACCAGGTCATAGTTTTCTGACTGTGCAGTGTCCATATTGCTGTAGGCAAGTTGGGCTTTCCCTGTCAGGTAGGGTACCAGTCTGATTGCCATTGCTGTTTTGGCCATTGGCAGGCTGTGACAGCTCTTTCAGTAGTTGTCTGATATGCCTCGATATCATCCGAGGGACACAACTTTGTAAGTTTAATGTCTTTTAAGTTGCTTGTGTTTTGTTGCTCGACTGGATCTGTGCCAGATCTTCTGCCTTTGATAGCTTGCAAGGCATCCAGCCATCGCTGCTCCAGTTGCTGCATCTCATCTCTTCTCTGCGCTTCTAAACATTGAATCTCGTTTTCTCTCTGCTTCTACGTCTCTTTTTGTTGTATAGCCCACCATTTGAAAAAGTCCATCAGGCTTTCAGGTTCTGTCACTGCCTGTTCTGTTTCTATAACTTGTGCTGGCTGTACAATCTCAGCTTGGACTTCTGTCTCTGCTAGTTTGGCTGCCATTCTCCTGGTAACAACTCCTGGACTTTCTGCTGCAAACTCCATACCTTCCTGTATGCTTCCCTGGTACTAGGTCCAGTACCCACTTACAAAACTCCTGGCTTAGAGTATGCATGGGGTAAATCCCACTTAAACTGACACCATCTGTCGTCGAGGCACAGGTCAGGAAGCATAGGAAAAAACAGGAGCTGTTGTAAAATTTGCAGCAAGAGCATTCAAACAACATGAAGTCTTGCCATATTCTGACGATTGCAGTGATTCCCAACCTTTGAACTGCCCCGGAGAACTAAGGGTTAACTTTCCATGCAGGGCATGGAACGCTGAGCTCGAGCTCGGTTGAAGTCTCTGTCTGAGTGTTTTGAACTCAAACCGTCAGTTCTAGGGACATGGATATGTTGTTCATCCACACTGTCTGGCAGGTTCCTTGCCGCTTTAAATCTTGCCAGAAGGTCTTCAAGCTGGCTCCTCCCACCCACCCGGGTGGTAAAACTCTCGGCTCCGCCCCATGACGCCAGATCTTCTTTACCCCTTGGAAGCTCAGGTTCCCTCCTTAATGCTCTGCGTGTAGACTGGATCCTAATTCTTTGGTTCGCCTGGAACTTATTTTGAAATTTTCAAGACTTCGGTCAAGTTACTCCCTCGCGGCTGCGATGGACAAATCGACTCCTGGTTTTTGGTGGTGCCCTTGTGGACAGGAAATGTCCAGGACGGATCCGCACTCCATGTGCGTCTACTGCCTCGGCCTAGACCACGACCCACAGGCCTGCAAGTTATGCCATTCGTTTTCGGCCAACGTCCTGGAAGACCGTGCTGCGGTTACAGCTTAGGCACCCGAGCGCTACCGCCGGTGAAGTCGAAGGAGACGTGATTGGGCGGTACGCGGCTGGCTCGGCTGAGCAACTCGAGCAGACGATCGCCCTCGAGGAGGAGGCAGCACAGGTGGCATCATCCTCTTCCTCGGTCGCGGCATTCACGCTCTCTCTGGGTACCTCATATTCAGCTTCTTTCAAGGAGCTTTGCCAGTCCCTTTCCACGAAGGGAGAGGCCATCGGGACATTCCGCTCGGTCCAAATAGAAGGACTGGAAAAGTAAGTCCCACCGTCGGTCTTCGTGGGAGTGGGGAGGTCCCCTTCCCCGGACAGTCGACACTCGACTTAGGTCGAGGTTGCGGCTAAGGCCGCTGGCTTCACGATGTCCCTGTCAGGTCAGTCGGCCGAGACACCCATCGATGCGGTCGAGATTTTTCTCGACCCGTCGGACGGGTTGTCGACTGGTGAAGCCGACAACCAGGGCTCGAAATAACTGGCTGTCCGCCCATCCCAGACAGCTGGTTTTCACAAAGAACAGGTATTTTGTTACCTTTGCCTGTCCCTGGGACAGCCATGTGAGCAGTAGCGTAGTTTAGGACCTCGGAGCTAAGAAAGTCAGTCTGCCAGCATCTGTGAGGTTGGGTAGTGAAGGATATGTGCGCACGTCATCCCTATGTAACCCGAAGACCTCACATGATCTTTTCCAGCTCGCCCTTACTCTGTGTTTTGGCGGTGTAGATCGGGAAGACTTGCAACCGTGAAATGCATGTGGATCTTGTCCCATAAGCACAGTTGTCAGTTGTGTTGCTTACGCCATGTCATCACTGCAGTGAGGAGAGTAACAGTAGGAGGTAAGCTCCTGGAAAGCACTTTCATTTATGTTTTAAAAGCCCTTGTAAGGGCTTTGGGAGAAATGATTAAGAAAGTCCTTTTCTGGGCTAAGGAGGGGTGTGTAAGCCAGTAGTCCCAATAGATCACGATCGCGAATACCTCGGTGCAGGGCCAGCGCAGGAGTTACGGGCGGCTAGCCTAGCTGAGTACACAAAACCAAAAAGAGCCTGCAGTTTGGTGTCTGTTCACACGTTTCACTTTAGATGAGCATTAAAGCACTTTATTTGAATTCTCAGTGGAGCGTGATTTGTTTTACTATTGAGTGCAGGCTCTCTTGGGTTTGGTGTGTAAGGCAGGCAGGGGCTGAATTCTAAGTGTTTTGATACACATGTGGGGGGCAACATAAGAAAAACATTAACGGGCTGCATGAACAGTAGTGGATGACAAACTAGTTATAATTCAATTCAGAAAAGGGAGGAATTTTAAAAGCCCTTGTTGGGAGTAAGCAGGACGGGCAGACAGACAAGGAGAGGACGCAATAAAAGATCATTTTAGGGCTGATCAAGCAGACGTGTGTGTGTGTGTGTGTGTGTGTGTGTGTGTGTGTGTGTGTGTGTGTGTGTGTGGCTCATTATCAATATAGCTAACAAATATTAACCCAATAGGGCTGAAAGTGTGTGTGTGTGTGTGTGGGGGCTCTATCAATATAGCCAACAAATATTAAACCAGTGGTTCTCCCAATATTTGACTGACAGGTTTCAGTTGGTGCAGTGGAAGGGTGCCCATACCTTGAAAAGACCCATCACTGAAGGTATGCCTTAGGACTCCATGCTGGGCCCAGTGCTGTTCTCCCTTTTGTCAGTGTCATGCCTGGGAACTGTGAAGGGGTTAGTCACAATAGCTCTACTGATCCCAACCCAAACTGCAGTAGTTGAGAGAGGATTCAGCTTGATGGGCAGAGTGAAGTCTGACTGGCGGTCCTGTCTGTC
Organism: Neoceratodus forsteri; assembly: GCA_016271365.2. Lineage (NCBI taxonomy): Eukaryota > Metazoa > Chordata > Ceratodontiformes > Ceratodontidae > Neoceratodus > Neoceratodus forsteri. The sequence goes on from CM028138.1 coordinate 432,014,755, forward strand.
TACTATGACCAAGGCCCCTGGAATTCTGCGGTTCTGTGGTTGCGGAATTTGCCGCAGAATTTGCATCATGCCACAGAATATATATAGTGCTGCAGACTTCATTGTTTTGGGTGAATTTTCATATAAATATACTGTTTTTCCATAGTGTCAGGCTTTCTTTCCCACCTCGCTTATCCTGAAGCCCTCTATGCTCAGCATATGATGTCATCGATGACATCACATCATATTTAGCCAATGACAGAATTGCATTCTGCCAGAGAAATGAATAAATCATGCTGCAGAAATCAGAAAATGCTGCCGCAGAAGTCAAGGAGCCCTGCCACAGAAATCAGAAAATTCCGCCACAGAACACCAGGGGCCCTGACTATGACTACATCTGAACTAATGCGTGTCAAGCTGTCAGATTCTAGCGTTGTTACATTTAACCTGCAGGATGCCATAACACTATGGTTCAAATCTGGAAAGCAAAAGAGAAGACCTCATGTGAGACCATATGGCTGCAGACTAGATTCAAGTTCTGATTCAGAAATAGACTAGACTCAATCAGTGTTTTACCTTGAAAAATAACCCCAAAAAGCAACAGTTTTCTATTTCCACTTTACAGTCCATTTTATGTTTTAAGTTTAAAATTCACCTCACAAAAATGTGGACAGGTAAAACTTTGTCCGGACAGGCAACATTTACATTCCACCTGTCCTTCGACAGGCATCTCAAAAAAATTATTTCGAGCCCTGCCGATAACTCTTCTTCACCGTTCCCGGTGGAGACTGAGGACTTGCCTGCGCCTCGTGCCGCAGTCTCTGGTCAAGGCTTCCAGCCGAGGGAAAAGCGGTATCCCCTGCCCCTTCCCAGACCTGCCTCGAAACACCGAGGTTCTCGGTCATCCTCTCGGGTCCAGCTGATCCCACCAACATCGGCGGTCTCAGCACCGGGAGTAGGCAGCGCCTGCCGCTTCGCCCTCGATTCCCTTCCTCGAAGAGGAGAGGCTTCGGGCGCAAGTTGCGCTGATGCTACGCGAGGACCTGATGTGGCAGCAGTTACTTCTCCGGAACAAGCTGTCGCCTTCCCTGGCCATCAAGTGGCTGTCACCCGAGCGGCCAAAACAACCCCTCGCTGTAGTTGGGGTGCCCAAGCCTGGGCCAGTTGTTCGGCCGAAACCAGCTGCCCCATCGATTGTGGTGGAACCTCTGCCTCCACAACCGAAATCAGGAGTGCCGACCAAGGACTCTCGGTTGGGTCAGGACCTGCCCCACAGGTTGTCGGTCACCCTCACTCCTGACCGTCCTCGGCAGGCGGAGGGTGGCTTAGGCCCCAGGCAGCTCTTCGCGGACTGCTCGGAATCCGACGACTCCTCCCTGTTCTCCAGGCCCATTGACCTGGAGTCCTCCGGGGGACAGTTGATGGACGAAAGTCCATTGTCCTTCATGGGTCTGCTTTGGCTCATCTCAGAGTCCACCAGGATGCAGCTCGAGCCCGTATCCAAGCGGGCCAAGTATCCCCTCACGGAGATACTGGAACGAGGTGATTCACCCACGGAGGCCTTTCCGGTGGCTGAAGCCATTGTTGGCCCAGCCTTGGAGCTCTGGCAATGGCCTGCTTCCTGTCCTGCGCCTCTGGCCAGGAAGTATGCGATCCCTGCCGGCTCTTTGCCTGTTTTTTCGGAACACCCCTCCGCCGAGGGGTTGGTCACCGACAGCATTTTCCGGCTGCCCGGGAACGCTTAGGATGTGGATAAGCCCCCCGACAAGGAGTCCAAAAAGCTGGACTATGCCGGGAGCAAGGTGTACGCTGCGTCCTCCCTTGGCCTCCGTCAGGCCAACTTGGCCGTGCTGATGGCACACTTCTCCCACGCTCTCATGGGCTCCCTGGATGAGGTGATCCCTCATCTCCCGGCCGACCTGCAGACCACAGTCCGGCAGGTACGGGACCAGGGAAGGGCGGTGGCAAGACAGTAGCTCCAACTGGCTCTGGACATTGGAGACTCCTGTACCAGATCAGTTGCGGCCGTGGTGGCCATGTGCCGCAGAGCATGGCTGACGATAGCCACCTTCATGGCGGATACCCAGCATAAACTGGCGGATGTCCCCTTCCTGGGCACTGACCTGTTCGGCCCTGGAGTGGAAGGTCACCTCCAGCGGATCGAAAAGTCCAATGCCACTCTGGACTCTGTCACCTCCTCCCAGAAGGACAAGGGTCGAAAACAGCAACATAAGTCTTTTCGCCCTTCTGCGCCTGTGTCACGTCCGCCCAACAGCACCAGAACTAGGGCCAGCAGGCTCGCTTGGCACCCCAAACCCAAGCCTGCAGTGTCCTCTAATAGGAAGCAGGGAGGTAAAGGCCCAGGAGTTCCTCGGCCGTTCTTCCTCTTCAGCCTGCCCAGTGACGGGTTGAGGGGTGTCACCCCAGCCTTGTCACTGCCCCTGTTCTCTCGGGGATGGCTCCGCCACTTCCTTTCCGCTTGGTCCGTTATCACCATGGACCATTGGGTGTTGGAGGTGGTAGGAAGGGCCTGACCCTGGAGTTCAAGCAGGCCCTGCCCTTCCGAGCCGTCGCCCCTCGGGGGCTACGGGGTCCGCAGCCTCTTTGTCGGATCGCTGAGCCGATATCGCCGTGCTCCTTGAAAAAGAGGTGATATTTAAGGTGGCGGATCCTCCTCCAGACCCCGGGTTTGTGTCCAGGTACTTCCTGGTCCCAAAACGGACGGGGGGCTGGTGCCCCATTCTCGACCTGCACGACCTGAACAGGTTCCTAAGGTCTCGGACCTTCAGGATGGTCACTCTGGCTCAGATAATCCCATGCTTGGAACGAGGTGTGTGGTTCTGTTCTCTGGAGCTCCAGGATGTGTTCTTTCACGTACCAATCCGTCCTTCCCACCAGAGATTCCTCTGCTTCAGGGCAGAGGGATCCCTTTACCAGTTCCGGGCCATGCCCTTCGGCCTTTCCCTAGCTCCCAGGGTCTTCACCAAATGCATGGCAGTGGTGACAGCATTCCTGCGGCGCCGAAGGGTCCGGGTGTACCCCTACCTGGATGACTGGCTGATTGCAGCCCCCTCCAGAACGGAGGTGGAGTGGTCCAGGGATCTGGCCCTCCTGGTTTGCTCTCAGGTTGGCCTCCTCATCAACGAGGCCAAGTCAGAACTGTGCCAAAGTAGGTGATACAGTTCATCAGGCAGAGCTCGACTCTCTACGAGCCAGAGCATGGCTCCCGTGGACAGGGCTGAGGTTCTTTCCTGCTTTGCCAACCATTTCAGGTTGGGCAATTGCACCCTGCCCGGGACTTCCTGCGCCTCCTGGCGGCCTGCAGCAGCGTGGTCCGTTGGTACATGCGTCCCCTTCAGTGGGGGCTGGCCAGCCAATGGTCACGGCACTTCAATCCGCTGGATCAGCTAGTGACAGTGACCCAGGGGATGTGGAACGCTCTCCGGTGGTGGACCGTTCCAGCATATCTGGCGGAGGTATCCCGCTTGTGCGCCCCAAGCTGACGGTCTCTCTATCGACCGATGCCTCTCTGATGGGCTGGGGTGCCCATCTGGGGGAGAACAGAGCGCATGGTCTCTGGTCCCTTTGGGAGTCCCGATGCCACATCAACCTGTTAGAGCTTCGAGCAGTTCGTCTAGCCCTCACCACCTTCGCTCCGTTTCTATGGAGTCAAGTGGTTCAGGTCCAGACAGACAATACCACGACCATGTACTACCTAAACCGCCAGGGCGGGACGCGCTCCATGCCTCTGTGCAGGGAAGCTGTCCGCATTTGGTCACTCATGCGCAGCTTGGAGGCGGATCTCCTTGCCATCCATGTGGCAGGAGCCTCCAACACCCTGGCCAATGCCCTAAGCCAGATAGGGGCTGCATCCCACGAGTGGTCTCTCCTGCCGGAGGTAGTACAAGGTCTGTTCTCCCACAGGGACACATCTCAGGTGGACCTGTTTGCCTCCAGGGAGATTGTGGCTGAGACTGTTTCATGCTCACCCCTCAGCAGAGCTCGCTGCAGTGAGATGCCTTCGAGGTTGTGGACCCTGGGTTCTTCCGCCTTTCCCCATTTCCCTTGATCCACAAGGTGCTTCTCAAGGCGAGGAGGGACAAGGCGCAGGTGATTCTGGTAGCCCCAGACTGTTCCTGCCATTTCTGGTATCCAGATCTCCTCAGTCTAAGCTCCAGGCTCCCAAGGCGGCTTCCAGCCCGCCCGGACCTGATCTCAGTCAATCGGGGGAAAGGTATTCCATCTGGACCTTCAATCCCTGCACTTGACGGCCTGGTTCCTGAGTGGCTAGAGTTCCAGGCTTTGGGTCTTTCCGACGAGGTCCTCAACGTGGTTGAGGCGTTCCGTAAGGAGTCGACCAGAAAATGCTACGCCTTCAAATGGAAGAGATTCTTCATTTGGTATCAGGGCAAGGGCCTGGACTCTTCCTCCTGTTCCTGGCAAGCATTCTGGCCTACCTGTGGTCCCTTTCTCAGCAAGGGCTTCGGTCGACGACCCTTAAGGTGCACCTGGCTGTCATCTCTGCTTACCAGGCGCGGGCCGGGAAGCGGTCGGTGGCGCAGGAGAAGGTGGTCGGGCGCTTTTTCAAAGGCCTTGATCACATATCCCCTCCGGTGCGAGAACCTCCACCGGTGGGATCTATTGCTGGTATTGGCTAAGCTCATGGGCGCTTCATTTGAACCGATCCACAGGTGTGACATCTCTCACCTGTCATGGAAGACATGCTTCTGGTGGCTATCACGCCAGCCAGAAGGATGGGAAAGCTCCAGGCGCTTTGCATCGAGTCTCCTTATCTGGTCTTCCAGAGGGACAAGGTTGTCCTGCATCCCCACCCCAAATTCCTTCTGAAGGTGGTGTCGGAGTTTCACCTTAACCAGGTGTTGACTCTGCTGGTGTTCTACCCCAATTACACTCCGGAGGCTGAATATAGGCTCCATACTTTGGACCCAAGAAGAATGCTGTCTTATTATAAGGAGCGGACGGCTGAAGTTTGGGGAGAGGTTCGCCAGCTGTTTGTCACCTATGCTGAAGCCGCTCCTGGCAGACCTGCAGCCAAGCGGACGATAGGCAGGTGGGTCACTTCCTGCATAGATCTCTGCTATAGGTTGGCGGGCATGGAGCCTCCCAGAGGGATACGAGCTCATTCTACCCACCATACCGCTGCTTGTGGTTGCTTCCAGGGACGCCCTGTCCAGGAAATCTGCAGGGTTGCTACCTGAAGTCAGCACCACCTTCATCACCCACTACCACATTGACCTTGACTCACGCTGGGATGCTGGTTTTGGGCCTCAGTTCTCCAGTCTTCATTTCCTAAGCAGGGGTGTGCGCTCTGCCTCGCTCCTCCCGGAGAACTGCTAGGAGTCTGCCAGATGGTGTGGATGAACAACATATCCATGTCCCTTGAAATACAGGTTACTCACCTGTAGCAGGAGTTCTAGGAATGGTATATGTTGTTCATCCACCCGACCTCCCTGGCTTCGACGCACAACCTGTCTTCCAGCGGGCTAGATCTGACGTCATGGGGCGGAGCCGAGAGTTTTACCACCCGGGTGAGTGGGAAGAGCCAGCTTGAAGACCTTCCGGCAAGATTTAAAGCTGCAAGGAACCTGCCAGACAGTGTGGATGAACAATATGTACCATTTCTAGAACTCCTTTACAGGTGAGTAACCTGTTTATTCTTTACTCCGCCTCACTGAACGGTCACTCCGGAGATTTCTCCTTCAGCTTGATTCGAAGTCGGTTAAAGTTTTTAGTTTTTCATCTGTTTAAACCGAAAAAAAGTTCTGCATAGTCGGTTCAGTCTCTGTCTGTGGTGCCGTGAGTACTAGATAGGAATTGTTCCATATTCCTGTGTGGAACTTGTAAAAGTGCGGTCGGTTCGGCTGAGTCGACCATTTGATTGTGAACTTTTATATTTAGTGTGTGGTTACCGGTTCTTATCGGTTCTAAAAAAAAAAAAATGTGTTTTAACCATTTTTTTCCAATATCCGTGACATGGTTAGGAACCGATAAGGGAGTCTTGCCTGCCGGTTGTCGAAAAAAGGGTAAGTTTGGTTAGGTTGGCCATGTCTGAGAAACCCTAGGAAAAAACCGGGCCCACTAGGTTTCAACACTGCAGTGAGTGTGTGGAGGTCTTTGCCAAGGCTGGTCCCCACACCACCTGTGTTAATTGTCTGGGGTTTGATCACCTCGATTCAGACTACCAAATATGTAAAAATTTTCCCAAATCTACCCTTGAGAAGAGATTAGGTAGACTGAGGGAAAAGGAGGCCGAGAAGTCCGCTGACCCGGATGGCCAGCCCGGTTTGGTTTTGACTGAACCTGAAGGAGTGCCCTCTGACCAGGGCGATACTACTTTGGGCAAAAGGAGAGCAGATTCTGAGGGATCGGTTCCGACAAAAAGAAAGCGCAAAGATAGATCGACTAGTTCTGATCCAGTGGTTCATGTTCCGACTGCCGAAGAGATAGCCAAGGCGATTCAGATTGTGGAATCGCTCCGTCCGGTCCCGACTGATCCGGCTCCTCCTGGCAGGGGTTCGTTCGTTGGTTCTCCGGTTCATGAGTATACCCTTGAAGAATTTTATGAAGCGGAGTTTGAATAGGAAGGGAATTTGAGGATTATGATGTAAGTGAAGGTCTGGATGCCTGGAACCGGACATCTCTCCAGACAGACCATCAGGTGTTTTCCCCTCCTAGGCTTTCTGAGTCCCCTTCCCATTTTGTTTAACAGGAAAGTGGCTGAAACCCTCCAGCTTCCTATGGAGGAGGCTGTGGGAGATCAAGAAGAGCCTGATTATGCAGAGATGATGGATATCCCAGAGTGAGGAGACTGTCTGTTCCCCTCCATAAATATTTTGGGAAACAGACACAAAAAATCTTAGTCTTCTAACACTATACCTCCTGTGGATAAAAGAATGGACAAGAGGTATACACTCTCAGGCTCAGACACAGAGTTCTTATATCTGCAATGCAGCCATGTTGGGGGTAGTGCAGGCTGCTGCCTGTGACAAGGCAAATATTCCCAAGGCTTCACACCCACCCTGACAAGGACTCCAGGAAGATTGATGCCATGGCAAAGAAGCAGTACATGGCATCTTCTTTGGGACTCAGGCAGGTGAATTACATGGCCTATACAGCCAGGTGCCAGAAGTCCAGGTGGGACACTGTACTGGCACTGGCTAAACAGGCCTCCCCCCCCAGCTAGCCAGGGAGCTGGAAGTGGTGGCTGCAAATGGGACTGAGGCATCTGAGGTGCAGTTGCATGCTGCTGTGGACTCTAATGATGTCTCATCAAGAGTCATGGGTACATCTGTGGCTCTTCGGAGGATGACTTGGCTCAGATGTAGTAGCCTCTCGCAGGACACCCAGGCTAAGGCTATGGATTTTCCTGTAGTGGATAATTCTTTGTTTGGGGAGCAGACAGAGAATTACGTGTAGAAAATGGATGAGTACAAGACCACTTACAGGAGTGCTCAAGCCAAGGAAAGGCAGGTAACTCCTAAAAGGCAGCAGTCTAGGGACTGGGGCAGGCCTTTTCAAAGGCCTTTTTACCAAGCACAGACCTCTTCCTCCTTTTCTCAGAGGGAGAGGCAGAAGGGGGATGAGCAGGCCTGCATCCACCCCTCAGCCTAAAGCCCCTGCCAAGCAGACACCCTGATGGGTCTGCCCGGGTCGACTCTTCTATTCCAGTAGGGGGCAGGCTGGCTTACTTTGTCCAGGACTGGATGTCTCTTACATCAGACAAGTGGGTCCTGGAATTAGTGAGCCAAGGACTGGTTCCCTGCTTCAAAAAGTTTCCAAAGATGAGAACCAGATCTTTTCCACCTGCAAATCTTTCGGAAACCCTTCCCCTAGAGGCAGAGGTTTTTTCTCTCCTAGCTTTAAGAGCTATAGAGAGAGTACCTACCCTACACTGGGGCAAAGTACTGTACTCCAGATACTTCCTGACCCCCAAAAAGACAGGGCAGTGGGGACCCATCCTAGACCTAAGATATCTGAGCAAACATCTTTTAAAACCAAAGTTCAGGATGATAACTCTGGGAATAATCCTTCCCTCTCTAAGGTCAGGAGACTGGCTAGCCTCTCTAGACCTCAAAGATGCCTACTTTCACATTCCCATCAGGTGCTCCCACAGAAAGTGCCTCAGGTTCGAGTTGCCCTCAGGCCACTATCAGTTCAGAGCAATGCCCTTTGGCCTAACCTCAGCTCCAAGGATTTTCACAAAGTGCCTGGCAGTAGTAGTTGCCTTTGAAAGAAGGCAAAAGATTTCCATATTTCCTTATCTGGACGATTGGCTATTAGTGGATCATTCTCCAGACCAAGTCAAGTCTCACTTGCAAGTGACCCAGCAGGTGCTCACTTCTTTAGGATTTCTTCTCGGGCTACCAAAGTCAGTTCTCGAACCAGTGCAGCTCCTCGCCTTCACAGGGTCAGTGCTGGATACAGTAAAAGCAAGAGCCTTCCTTCCCATGGAAAGAGCAAGAGCTGTCATGGAGCTGGCCTCTTCATTCAGCCTTCAGGTGTCTTGACCAGCAAGGCATTTCCATCAGCTCTTGCGCCACATGGCTGCTTCTACAGCAGTGGTCCAAGGCGCAAGATTCCAGATGAGGGACATTCAGTTCCACTTAAGAGGTTTTTGGTCCCAAAGAAAGGATTCCCTTACCAAACTAATCCCAGTGACTCCAACTCTGATCCAAGCCCTGCAATGGTGGCAGGATCAGGACAGTTTGAGGCAAGGGGTTTCATTTGCCACTCAGTCTCATTCAGTGGTTCTTACCACAGATGCTTCCCTATTGGGCTGGGGAGTCCATTTGGGGGACCTCACCACCCAGGGACTGTGGTCGCCTCAGGAATCTCTTCTACACATCAGTCTTTTGGAACTCAGGGCAGTGTTTCTGGCACTGCAAGTTTTTTCCAAATCAGTATAGAACAAGGTGGTTCAGGTCAGAACAGACAACACCACCACCATGTGGTACATCAACAAGCAAGGAGGCACTCAGTCTACGGCCTTGTGCACAGAAGCAATGAAGTTGTGGTCCCTGGCCTATTCCCTGCAGACCTCTCTGATAGCAGTTCACCTTCCAGGGAAGGACAATGTCCTGGCAGATGCACTGAGCAGAATTCCTCAAGGCCATCCCAAATGGACTCTGGATCCTCTGGTGTTGAACGTGATTTCCTCAAGATGGGACACTCCAGAGATGGATCTTTTTGCAGCTCCAGGGAGTCACCAACTTCCTGTCTTTTGTTGAAAACCCCAGTCTTGGGCTCAGTCCCTTGGATACTCTGGTTCTGAACTGGGAAAGGAAATTTCTGTATGCTTTCCCTCCTTCCCTCTCCTGTTCAAAGTGTTAGTCAAGATAAGATCACAACCTTGCAAAGTGATTCTGTTTGCTCCAGACTGGGCCAGGCAGCCATGGTATCCCTTGTTGCTGTCCCTAGTAGTCCATCTTCCCCTGTCTCGTCCCAAGAATTACAACCTGTTAACATCCTCTCAGGGGAGGAGTTGGTACCCCAGACTTCAGTCTCTCAATCTCAAGGCCTGGCTCTTGAAGAGTTAGAGTTTGCAGATCTGTATCTTTCCCAGGGGGTTTTGAATATCCTGAAGGCTTCTCAAAAGTCCTCCACCAGAAAGACTTACAACTCCAAATGGAAAAGATTCAGCATTTGGTGTTCTAAGAAGAGTATTTCTCCAGACACTGCTGGATTGCCTGCGGTTCTGGATTATATGGTCCATCTCAATGGCCTAGGCCTCAGACCAGCTACCCTCAAGGTACACTTGTCAGCTGTTTCTGCTTTCCTGTCAGTTGGCAAGTCTTCCTCACTGTCATCCCACCCTGTATTCTGCAAGTTTTTCAAGGGATTGCTTCACACCAACCCTCCATTCAGGGACCGTGCCCCTGCCTGGGGTCTTAATATTTGCATTGCTCAGCTTATGCAACCCCCTTTTGAGCCCTTGTCCTCAGCAGAGCTTAAGTACTTGACTTGGAAAACTGTGTTTTAGGTAGCCATCACTTCTGCCAGGCGCATAAGTGAATTACAAGCATTGTCAGTGGAACCTGATTTTATCTCCTTTCATAGAGATAAGGTGGTCCTCAGGACTAACAGAAAGTTCTTGCCTAAGGTGGTTTCAGACTTCCACCTTAATCAATCTATGTCTCTGCCTGTGTACTTCACTGACCATTCCTCCTCTGGCGAGAGGAGATTGCTCAGTTTAGATGTCAAAAGAGCCCTTAGTTACTACATCGAACGTACCAAGGGTCACAGGTTTGACTCCCTCCAACTGTTCCTCACCTATGGTGAGGTGGGTAAAGGGAAACCTGCCACTAAAAGATCCATTGTCAGGTGGATTGTCTCTTGTATCCAATTTTGCTATGAAAAACTGGGTGAGGTTCCTCCCTCAGGCCTGAGGGCTCACTCTACCAGAGGTACAGCTGCGTCTCGGGCTGCTGCCAGGGACATTCCTGTCCTTGAGATATGTCAAGCAGCTACCTGGAAAACGGTTCACACTTTTACCAAGCATTACTCCCTGGACATCCAGGCTAGGAGTGATGCTCGGTTTGGCACAGCTGTGCTTCAGAGCCTATTTCCTAAGTAGGTTCTGTCCCTCCTCCATGGAGGTACTGCTGTGTAGTCTGCATATGTCATAATGTAACAAGACTTCTTGTTGTTTGAAGAAAAAATTACTCACCTTAGTAATGTTGTTTCTTCTAATGGAGTCTTGCTATATTATGACACCCCCCGCCTGCCCCTCTCAGAACCTATACTTACGGGATGTGGGTGGGCAGGGCAGTGTTGGCACTTAGATGCCCACCTTGTCTTTTTCACCCCTCCTTTTTTGGGGTGTTTGGGTGTTGTGTTTTAATTTTTTGGATCCCCTGACTTGAGTCTTTGTTTTGGGGACCATGGAAAATGTGTTCTTATATTTAGTAGCCAGTTGGCTAGTGTAGGTTTACGGCTTCCACACAGAACCTTAGTGAGTTTTGCTCGTAAAGATCTGACAGTTTCAGTTCGAAGAACAGCAGACAGAGTTTTCAACCGAGCTCGCGCTCAAGGTTCCATGCCTGGCATGGAAAGTTAACTCTTTCACCTCCGGAGCAGTTCGAAGCTTGGGACTCACTGCATATGTCATAATATAGCAAGACTCCATTCGAAGAAACAACATTACTAAGGTGAGTAATTCTTTCTTTTGGTAGCCATTACTTCTGCTAGACGTATCAGTGAATTGCAAGCCTGTTCAGTCGAACCTGATTTTATCGCTTTTGTCAGAGATAAAGTGGTCCTTAGAACTAACAGAAAGTTCTTGCCTAAAGTGGTTTCAGATTTCCAGCTGAATGAGTCTACGTCTTTTCCTGTTTTCTTCACTGATCATTCTTCCTTGGAAGAGAGGAGGCTACACAGTTTGGATGTTAAAAGAGCCCTTAGCTACTACATAGAGCATACCAAGGGTCACAGGTTTGACTCCCTCCAGTTGTTCCTCACTTACGGAGAAGTTGGGAAGGGCGAACCTGCCGCCAAGAGATGTATTGCCAGGTGAATTGTGTCTTGTATATAATTCTGCTATGAAAAACTGGTACAAACTGCACCCTCAGCCCTGAGGGCTCATTCCACAAGAGGTAGAGCTGCTTCCTTGGCTGCTGCCAGGAATATCACTCTTTTAGAAATTTGTCAAGGAGTCACCTGGAAAACAGTCCATACTTTTACCAAGCATTACTCTCTGGATATCCAGGCTAGGAGTGATGCTCGGTTCGGCACAGCAGTACTTCAGAGCCTATTCCCAAAGTAGGTTCTGTCCCTTCTCCATGGAGGTACTACTTGGTAGTCTGCACTTGTCAGAATACAGCAAGACTTCATGTTGTTTGAAGAAAAAATTACCTTAGGAATTATGCTCCTTCTGGTGTAGTCTTGCTGTATTCTAATCTCCTTCCCCCCTGCCTCCCCTCTCAGAACCTAGATTTTTTAGGATGTGGGTGGGCAGGGGCAGTGTTGGCACCCTAGGTGTGCCTCCTTTACACCCTCTGTTTCTCATGGGGTGAGATGTTATTTCATTTGATTGGTTTTTGTGTTTGGGTTTCCTCACTTCAGTCTTCCTTTGAGAACCCAAAAGATTATTTGTTTGCCAGTTGGCTAGTAAAAATTTTACAGTTTCTGCACAGAACACCTAGTAAGTTTTGCTCGTAAAGATCTGACTGTTGCAGTTCAAATTACAACAGGCAGAGACATCTACCGAGCTTGAGATGAACATTCTATGCCCTGCATAGAAAAGTGAACCAATTGTTCTCCCAGGGCACTTTAAAGGTTGGGGCTAACTGCACTTGTCAGAATACAGCAAGACTCCACTAGAAGAAACACAATTACTACGGTGAGCAATGTTTTCTTCTTGTTACTCCAGATTGGGCCAGACAGCCCTGGTACCCCGTGTTGCTGTCCCTATCAGTCCATCTTCCCCCTGTCTCTTCCCAGGAATTACAACCTGTTAATATCCTGACGGAGGAGGATTTGGTACCCTAATCTTCCGTCCCTCAATCTCAAGGCATGGCTCTTGAAGAGTTAGAGTTTGCAGATCTGCATTTTTCCCCAAGGGGTTCTGGACATCCTCAAGGCTTCTCGAAAGCCCTCCACCAGAAAGAGTTATAACTCCAAATGGAAGAGATTCAGCATTTGGTGTTCTAAGAAGAATATCTCTCCAGACACTGCTGAATTGCCTGCGGTTCTGGATTATATGGTCCATCTTAATGGCCTAGGCCTCAGACCAGCTACTCTCAAGGTACACTTGTCAGCTGTTTCTGCATTTTCGTCTGTGTGGGGAAGCCTTCCTCACTATCTTCCCATCCTGTGTTCTGTAATTTTTTTAAAGGATTGTTTTAAACCAGTCCTCCTATTAGCGACCCTGCCCCTGCCCGAGATTTTAATGTTTGCATTGCTAAGCTTATGTAACCGCTCTTTGAGCCTATGTCTTCAGCAGAGCTTAAGTACTTGACTTGGAAAACTGTGTTCTTGGTAGCCATTACCTCTGCCAGGCTTATCAGTGAATTGCAAGCCCTGTCAGTGGAATCTGATTTTATCTCCTTTCATAGGGATAAAGTGGTCCTTAGAACCAATAGGTTCTTGCCCAAAGTGGTTTCAGACTTCCATTTAAACCAGTCTGTCTCTCCATGTTTCCCTGTTTTCTTCACTGATCATTCTTCCTTAGGAGAGAGTAGACTACACAGTTTAGATGTCGAAAGAGCCGTTAGTTAGTGCACAGAGCATACCAAGGGTCACAGGTTTGACCCCCTCCAGTTGTTCCTCACTTACGAAGTGGGAAAGGGCAAACCTGCCACCAAAAGATCTTGTATATAATTCTTCTATGAAAAACTGGGAAAAAGTCCACCCTCAGGCCTGAGGGCTCATTCCACCAGAGGTACAGCTGCTTCCCTGGCTGCAGCCAGGGATATTCCTCTCCTAGAAATGTCAAGCAGCCACGTGGAAAACAGTCCATACCTTTACCAAGCATTACTCTCTGGATATCCATGCTAGGAGTGATGCTCAGTTTGGCACAGCAGTACTTCAGAGCCTATTCCCAAAGTAGGTTCTGTCCCTGTTCCTTGGAGGTACTGCTTGGTAGTCTGCAGTTATCAGAATACAGCAAGACTTCATGTTGTTTGAAGAAAAAATTACTTACCTTAGTAATTCTATTTTTTTTAATGGAGTCTTGTTGTATTCTGACCTCCCTCCCTGCCTCCCCTCTCAGAACCTGTTGTGGGAAAGTGGGAGGGCAGGTGCAGTGTTGCACCCCAGGGGTGTATTTGCTGGCACCCTCCTCCCTTTTGTTTGTGTGCTTTTTTATTAGTGTTATTTTTTTGAGTACATTGGGTTTTGTATTTGGGTTTCCTGACTTGTCTTCTTTTTGAATCCAAAACTTTTCAGCCAGTTGGCTAGTAGAATTTTTACTGTTTCCACATAGAATTTTTAGTTTAGTTGAGCTCGTAAGAATCTGACGGTTTGAGTTCAAAACACTCCAGACAGAGCCTTCAACAGAGCTTGAGCTCAGCCTTCCATGCCCTGCATGGAAAGTTAACCCTTAGTTCTCCAGAGCTGTTCAAAGGTTTGGAATCTCTGCAATTGTCAGAATAGAGCAAGACTCCATTAGAAGAAATATAATTACTAAGGTGAGTAATTTTTTTCTTCTCTCTCCTAAGCTGGTCTCCAGGCTTCCTTACTCCTGGGCTGTACCTCCTGATGCTGATCTGCAGGCAGGAATCAGACTTCTGCAGCAGGGGACATCCAGCCCTCCTCTTCCTGTTCTCCTCAGTTTACTTCCTGCCTTCAGTCTGGCAGGTAGTCTGCAAGCAGAGCTCTGCCATGTAGCAGAGCTGAAGACAGGAGAGTGTAAGTTAAGCAATTTTGTTTCAATGACGATCAGAAATCAGTGCTGTATTTTAGAATCCCAGGGTGGGTGCCAGTCTCAGCCTTGCAAGCTGCACAGTTTGTCCCCATTTTCACTGGGTTGTTTTTTCCCTACACATCCTGCACTAGCCTTGAAATGCTATTTAGTGCAGTGGAAAGTGTGTTTCAGGGAATCTGAATGGGCCTGGAGTTCTCAGAAACCTGCAACATCTATTTTTAGGGGTCAGATCAGCACCAGAGTGCTCGTGAATTTAAGGAGGATGGGCCCCGTCTCTTCATGAGGCTGTTTTCCTGCACTTTCTAGGGAGTAAAGGGTACGAGAAGTGAGGGAGAATACATCTTCCCTCAGCTTTCGGGTAGAAACTGTGTGTGTGTTTGTTCTCTCGTGCTTACTACCTGCGAAGGATCTTTCTCCTCAGTCAGTGGGACATCCGCGCAAGGGAATAAACGGCACAAGGACTTAGGGAGACTACATCTCCCCTCAACTGGCAGCCCCGTATCTTTTCTCTGTATTTATTTTATCCCATCGACAGCATTCCAGTTGAGCCACTTGTCGATGGTGGGCCAGCAGCTTGTCAGCGGCAACTTGTTGATGAATCACTGCTCGACAAAGCGCTGCAGGGTATGAGGAACTCCAACGAGCACGAAAAAGGGCTTACGCTGTCGTATATGAGGCAGTGGTAGACAGCTGGCAATCAGATTGCCCCAGCCGCTGCCGATGGCGGACCTGTAGCATGGTTTAGCGACTCCATTGCTGAGCACTACAGCGTGGAGGAGCGCTAGTATGGAGCCTTTGTTCACCGTGTTGCCCCCAAGACCATCAAGAAGTGAACCAGCTGCCTAGGTTTTTCAGATCCCTGCATATTCTAGGGGGAGTAAAATAAAAAACCTTAGAAAAAGGACTTCAGCACAAGGGCAGATCTGATGGCCTTTACAGGACTGGCACAATTCGTAAAGGGCCGGCACACTTTCTACCCGCTTCCGCAGCATGACATCAGGATGGGGGGAGTAAGTTGAATTAGGGGAAGTAAGGCCTCTTGTGGTATTATGGCCTCACACAAGCCTTACCGGGGCAGAAAAGGTCCGTGCGGCTAATCGCCCGCTGCTAATGACCTTGGCTTGGTAGTTTCTCCTAAAATGTCCAGAGGGCTACGTCTGCGAATGGGGAAGACGTCACGGAGGAAGGTCCTCTTCTGCTCAGTATTATAGCCCACAGGTCCTATTAACCAACAGCTTCCAGAGGGACTCGGCAATCCGCGGCCTCCTCTAACACCACACCTCATAGAACAGTTTTAATACAACCCAACAGTTAAATAAGACCTTGTCCTGGATCAAACAGGCTTCTACAGATAACCTGGGTTCACCAGATATGAGACCTCTCTAGAAGATGCAAGAAAGTGGACCATCCATATTCTCACTCCTCTATATTCTCACCCGAGAGGCAGTTGACCTGGGAGGATTAACATTCTGCTTCCTAGGAGAAAGATAAGGTATTGAAGGTAACCTAAAGAATTGCAGGGGGCATTTCTGGCACTCACGAAACCCCAGTTTATCATCTTCTGGAGGGGGGAGCGAGTGGCCAAATTTCTGTCCAAATAGAGGTCACTGTCGAGATTTCCCTTTATTCTCACCCGCCGGCTCCCAGCCAACAAGAACAGGTTTTTCTCACTTGTCATCTGTTGTCAAACAGGCCACAGCTTTTCCCACTCTTCCTACCAACAGGGAAATGGCCAGAGGAGGAGTGGCAACTCTCTAAGTTTCCTCCCCTATCCAGTGCCCCAAGCAGATTTTAAGCTTTTCGGGCTCAGAATGGCTGTAGAAGCTACCCTTTGATTTCACACCAAACAGTGAGTCACTGGACAGGACTGTAGAGGCCTTGCTTATGGAGCAAACTGGTCAGAAGAGGCTGCATGGGACGATACTCAATCTCTGGCTCGCCACAACCCCTGGCTTTGGCCCTAGCAGTCAGGGTCCTCTTCCAGGAGGTGTTTGGTAATGCATGTCACAGTCTAGGACGGGCAATTCAGCGTCCAGAGACCCCAGATGCAGATTTCATGGGCAAGCTTATAGCTAGGATCAAACAAGTAGTCACAAGCTATCTGGGCCCATCCTCGGGTAGGGGGCAGACCTTCATATTTTTCAAGCAAGGGGTCCAAACAAAGTCGGTCAGGTGAGTCCTGTGCATCACCAACAAGCCCCCTCTTCGTGTTGTGCCCTTCCCTCTCTATGGCGGCTCATCCAAAAACACTATCCCTCTACAGTCTGAGGATATTGTACAAAGTGCTCCCTTGAAGGAAGTGCAGTCACAGAGATCAACTAAGGGGCTGCTCCCTATTCTTCATGGCGCAGAAATATATAGGGGGTTCAGGCCCCTCCTGCTTCTCAAAGGATTGAACAAGCAAGAGACCCATCGGCAGATTCCTATTCAGGAACTACACAAGCACCAGCTCAAATTCAAGGTGGGGGAGCAGTTCTTCTATTCAAAATTCTGACATCCTGAGTATTCCCAAGACCCACGAGCATTATTACCAATGCCATCAGTGGAAACAGTCCACTTAAAGGCCCCACAGCTCGACAAAACAGTACATGCAGGGGATTTTCCGGCACCCGTAAATCTGCAAGATGCCTAATTGCATATTCCCATGCAGTAATGGCGCACGTACTATCACAGATTCAGAGTGGGAGAGCAGTACTTCCAAATCAAACTCTACCATTACGGTCTTCATAGAAACATAGAATTTGACGGCAGATAAGAACCGCTTGGCCCACCTAGTCTGCCCATTTTCCTACCTAACAGATAAGCTGCAGATCCTAGTTAACCAACAGCTTACTTCCTCCTACCCCCCACTAGGACTGCCTTATGCGTGTCCCATGCATTCTTGAAGTCCCCCACTGTTCTTGACCCCACGACCTCCCAGGAGGCTGTTCCATGCAACCACAACCTCTCAGTGAAAAAGTACTCCACATTACCTCTGAGCCGTCCCCTTCTATCTTCAAATTGTGCCCTTGTTCTTGTACATCTCTTTTTCTGAAGATGCTACCTCTTGGACTTGAATTCTCTTGAGGTACTTGAAAGTTTGTAGCATGTCCCTCTCCCGCCTTTCCTCAAGGATATACATATTAAGCTCCTTTAGTCTTTCTTCAGATGTCTTCTGGTGCAGACCCTGCACCATTTGGTTGCCTTCTCTGACAGCCTCCACTCTGTCTGTGTCTTTATGTGGAGATGGGGTCTCCAGAACTGCACACAGTACTCAGATGGGGTCTCACCAACTGTCTGTACAGAGGGATAACAACTTCCTGTTTTCTACTATTGATGCCTCTTCCTATGCATCCCAGTATCCCCCCAGCCTTCCTTACTGCCTTCTCACATTGCTTGCCCACGTTTAGGTCATCTGATATAATTACCTCCAGGTCCCTTTCTGTTTTTACTGTTGTCAGTATCTCACCCCCATTGTGCACGCTGCCCCTGGGTTTTTGTTCCCCATGTGCATTACCTTGCACATCTTTGCATTGAATCTGAGCTGCCATACATTTGACCATTCCTCCAACCTTGCCAAGTCCTTCTCATCCTTTCCACTCCATCTTGTGTATCAACCATGTTACAGATCTTTGTGTCATCTGCAAAGAGACATACTTTTCCTTCAGTTCCTCTGCAATGTCACTTATAAAGACATTAAAAAGGACCGGTCCTAGTACTGAACCCTGCTCCGCTAGTAACCTCCTTTAGTCACTGTGTACTCCATTTACTACTACCTTTGAGTCCTGTAGTCTAGCCAATTTTTATCCAGGCTACCACCTTGGGACCCACTCCAAGGCTGGCTATCTTGTGTATTAATCTTTTGTGTGGGACTGTATCAAATGCCTTGCTTAAAATCTAGGTAGGCCATGTCCACAGCCCCTCCCTGGTCTACTACTTTGGTAACCCAGCCAAAGAAATCTATTAGATTCGTCTGACACGACCTTCCCATCGTGAATCCATGCTGCCTTGGGTCCTATGCCCCACTGGCCTCTAGGTACTCAACAATTCTTTCCTTCAGAAGTGATTCCATCATTTTCCCTACCACTGAGGTCAAACTAACTGGTCTGTAGTTTCCTGCCTCTGTCCTGCTCCCACTTTTGTGAAGAGGAATCATGGACAGTATTTAAGGTGCTGGTAGTGGTTATAGTCCACTTAAAAGCCATACAGCTCAACCAAGCATTACAGGCAGTGGCAGAGGCAGTTGGTTCCCCTATGGCACATGGTTTTCCCATCTACTGGAGAAAGAGCTCCTTAATTCCAAACCAGACTTTGATCCTTCGGGGGGGGGGCTCACATCATGGCACACGGTTTCTCCCCCAAAAAACTAGATTTTGGGATCTTTAATTGCTCATCGAGGAGTTTTGCAAGCTCTTCAGCCGCCTGCTTATTTTTTCACACAGCTCATTAAGACAGATTAAGCCCTGCCTCCAGGGACAGTCCCAGAGCTCCGAGTTAATGAAGGGCCACAAGTTAGGCCATCCGCACTAAGTTGGAATCGCGACCAATGCAAGCCTCAGGAGCTGGTAAGGACTCCGCCTGCAGCAGCTGTTGGCACCGGGCAGGGGTCACTGTTGGACACATGGTACAGTATAAGCGTCTCTAGGGGACTGTAGGCCATGCCCCGAGACTCTCTGAACAGCAATTCCTCAATCAGGCTAGCCTGATTCCAACTGACAATCTGGCAACGCTGACATACACCGACCATCAGGACGAAACGAGAAGCTCAAAGATGCTAAAGGAATCCCTTCTCTTTCAGTGGGTTGAGCACCACTGAGCGATGTTTGTATCTGGACAGGAAAATGTCATAGCAGAATGACTCAGTCGCAAGGTGGGTTGACCAAGGGATCGCAGCTGAAGGACAGTGCCTCCCACACTGAGACAGAATAGTGGGGCAATACTCAAACAGATATTTTCGCCTGTTGGCAGAACTCCCAAGGTAAAGCAGTTATGTTCCATGGCCAAGGACGAACCAGCGGTGGCTCAAGACACTTTTTCACCATAAACTGGTATCTGTTCGGTCTCCTTTACGCCCTCCTCCAGTACTGCCTCTATCAAGAGTCCTCCACAAAGTGGCTTTGGACAAGATGGTCATGATTCTAGTCTGTCCCTTATGGTTTTTCTGCACTTAGTTGTTTCTCATTCATTGGTAGGGCGACCAACTCGAACATTCAGGTTCAGCCAGGGC
The DNA here is from genome assembly GCA_016271365.2 of Neoceratodus forsteri. NCBI lineage: Eukaryota > Metazoa > Chordata > Ceratodontiformes > Ceratodontidae > Neoceratodus > Neoceratodus forsteri. Next base: position 432,034,323 of record CM028138.1, read on the forward strand.
ATTCTCCATCACGGTCCAGTTCTGCACCCCATTTTAACAACTGATTTCTCTCTAGACCTGGAAAGTGAGTGGAAAAACTTTCAAGGAGCTATGCGGCGCAGTTCCTGTTATTGACATGATGGGGAAGTTGCGTGTCTCTTCTTTCTCCAAAGTGCATTATAGAATCCGGAGGAAATTTTGGTTCTGGCTTCATTCCAGACACATACAGAACGACACAGTATAATTGCCTGTACTACTGCAGTTCCTTTAAGACAGATGGACAAAGGACTGCAACCAACCGCCTTACAAATTAGAGTTTCTGCACTGGGAGCACTCCTGACAGACCCTGGGGAATTGTTGGGCTCATATCCCCATGTCTGATAGTTCTTCAGGCAGCAGCATTAAAACGTCTTCAATCCACAAAAGCTATCACCTTGGCGTCTTAATATGGTTCTCAAGGCCCTCTTTAGAGCCTCTCAAGCCATCCATCGTGCATCTCAAAATAAAGGTTGCTCCTTTTTTTCTCAAAGCTATTACTCCAGTCAGGAGTTTCAGCAAACTAAAAGCATTGCTTGCCCAAGAGCTGTACACTCGTTCATCAGGCTAGAACAGTTCCAGTTTTTGTTTGCCAAAGTTATGTGTCCTCTCTATTACAATCAAGGGTTCATTCTTCCTTCCTTCTGCCCACTCTCTAAAAGCAACAGGGATGGAAAATTTCATACACTAGATCTGGGAAGAGGGAGGACAAATGTACATTAAGAGAGAGGAAGCTATTCACAAAACTTCAGCTATGTTCTTGCCAGGTAAAGGGAAAACATTTGGGGCAGCAAGTATTCAATAGGCTCTATAGCCAAACGGATTCTATCCGTCACCTCTACGGCTTATGATCAGGCCAGAGTAACTTGCCTGGCCCAGTGAGAGTCCATGACCCCCTTCGTGGGTGTAATTCAGAGAAGCATCGACAGCACACTCACACTGAGTGGGCTTTTGATCATCCATTCACACACTAGCGCAGAAAAAAAAAAAAAGTTCTCACTAGAGATGATGTGCTCAGCAGAGGCATTCTTTGGCCGCAGAGTGTTTCAAGCGGTGGTGAACCCTTATGGGTTCTTGACATTCTTCCCACTCGGGACATCTTGGGACGTACTTCTTTTGTATATCCCAGGAGTAAGGAAGCCCGGAGACCAGCTTAGAAGAGAGAAATCAAAATTTAAATACCTGTCAATTTTCTTTCTCAGAAGGCTGGTCTCCGGGCTTCAGATTCCCTCCCAGAATGTATATAGTTGGCTGGCCTCACGGCCATATATGCCTTAAAATTCTTGTTTTTTGTTCCCGATTTCTTGTAGTATTATCGCATTGGACTGCTTTAGGAAGAACTGAGGAGAACAGGAAGTGGAGGGCTGGATGTCCCCTGCTGCAGAGGTCTGATTCCTTCCTGTGGATCAGCATCAGGAGGTACAGCCTAAGAGTAAAGGAAGCCTGGAGACCAGCCGTCTGAGAAAGAAAATTTACAGGTATTTAAATTTCGATTTATTTGTACTAGCAGTAACATTTTGTTCAGTATAACTATTTACAAAGGCCAAATAAAGAGAGAAGATTCATTAGAGTTTTCCTTCAATCTCTGTGTGCCTGTTGCAAGCAAGTGCAGCTCTGTCCAAATCCTTGCAACCCGCTCCCCCTCTTAACAAGCATCCTGTTTTTTCTAAAATGTTCTGGTATATTTCAGGAAGGTGCTGCAAGAACACAGTGTCCCAGAACTGGGGACTCTCTTCCACAGCTGTTGCAAAAGGCTGAAAAATTGCTGTCAGGTAACCTCTTGAGTTTTTGCAATCATCTCAAATTATAATTATATACATTTCAACAGTAACACTCAGGGTATGAAATTCGTGAAAAAAAGTACATGCCCACTTGGGCATGTAAGAAGAAAATGTACATGCCCAGCAAACTATTTACATGCCGCCCCTTAGTTTGCATAATTTTACACGTCATCTTCACTGGACCAAGCACTTTCGTTTTCATCACCACCACTACGGCTGGCAGAAGCAGCATGCACTGACAGTGTTCTCCAGCTTCAAGCTTTGGTAGTGGGCCTTCTTTGCCATTTTTCCACCACAGTGATATGGCACCTTCAGGGTTATAGTCACTAAGTTGGGGTCCATTCAGAGACATAGACATTAGGTCGTGGTAGGTGTCTGGGTGTAATCCAACCCTCCAGTCATTTTTATTCTTCCCATCAGAGAGAAGCCTCGCTCTGCAGCAGCAGTGTGAACAGGAATCAGGAGGATGATTCTGACAATGGCCAGCACATTTCAAAATTGTTGATCCAGCACATCCGATAAGAATCTTTCTGCCACAATTTCAGAGACTTACAATTTTCAACAGACAGCAAGTGGAGTACGTGCTTTTTTAAATCTAGTCACCCAGCAGTACCAAAGTAACATCAACTCCACGAGACTCTAGGACCACGTTATAGTGATAAACAATTGTTTGAATTGCTTGATCTCCATATGTTTGAAGTGCCTCTGTGGATGTTGGCCAGGACTGAAAAATTTAAAGCTCTTGCAGCTAGTAGCACTTTATTGGTCATGAAGGACTGAAAGCGAGATTCAATGTGCTGTGACGTTTTCTGAAGAATTTTTTTGATCTCTGAAATTGTGGCTTCTACAGTGTCTGAAGGAGAACCTGATCTGTGCCTGCTAGTTTCATTAGTTAAGTCAACACTGTTGTACTGAGTTAGGTTCTCATTTACAGATGAGATGTAAGTGTTATGCGGTGAAGAGTTTCTTGATTCGAGAGACCATTTAGTTTTTGAATTGTGCTTTCTACTCTGCTGTGAACTTTTTCAACAGTGGCATCCTCTTGCTGAAAGCACAGACTAAGAGCAGATAAGTAACCAAAAACACTTTGAGAAAGTTCATGTATATAACACATTTTAAAGTCTTAAGCACTTTAAGTATTCCTAGTGCTTTTTGGCCATGATCCTGCTTGTTTGTCAGTGACACATGTTCGAGGTGAGGCACTAATGCAGCCCAGTTCCTTTCAAGGGCAGAAATGGCCCGTTCTCTGTGTGCAAACCACCTAGTGCCACCAGTGTTAACTGGTTTGACCACATTAATATTTAAAAGGGATCCAGTTTCCTGTAGGCCTTTCCAACTTTTTGGTGACCTGTGGTAAAACGAGTAAATGTTCAGCAGAAGTTGTTCTAATGACTTGTAAAAGGGACAGTCTCTGAATGAATCCTTAACAGCAAGCTGTAAACGATGTGCACAGCAGTGTGTGTTAATGAGGTGTGGGCACTGGAAATCTTGCTTTATTCGACTAAGGACACCTGAAGTGCTCCCCAACATTACAGCAGCACCATCAGATGCCGCACTTATCAGCTTATGTTTCAACCACCATCCTTTAAACCACCTTCACCTCTAAAGCATTAATCACAGTATTTAAAATGCTTTCTGAATTAGGGACACTGACTGGTTTCAGTGCAATAAATCTTGTTACAGGTAGGCCATTTTCAAAAACACGACATAAATGCCTCCTCCTCAGTCACACTTTTATTTGTGCAGGAATCAACAAGAAAAGAAAACAAGTCATTGTCTTGTAGTAGACTAGCAGTAGTGCTTTGAACATCTTGGGCAATATAGTGAATGAAGACACGGCATTGCTTGTCACTACTGTAACTGTGACTCATAGCATCATCCCCATGATTTCTTCTTTGTAAATCTATCAACCCAGGAAAATCTCTGAAAGGCCTTTCGGTCCTAGCAATGTAATATGCAGTACAGAACAATTTACAAATTTGATCCATTTCTTTTTGTTCCATGAATTGTATGGATTTCTCTATTGGTCTTTCTCCAACTTTTGTTTTATTTGCAATGTATGCCATCTCAGCATTTTTGTGTGCTATGGACACTTCATGTGCTGAGATAATGTGTACTCTAAAAGTACTGCATCCAGTTCTGAAATTATTTTTGCTTTGGCTTTATCATAACTCTGACACCATGTACAGAACATGGCACATTTATTGTGTCATACGTAGCACTTCCTGCCCTTTTTCCAGGATTCCTGAAATTTTCTAACTTTCAGGGCCTTAACTGGGTTTTCAGTACAAGCAGCAGCACTTGAGGAAACATCAGTGGTCACCACAAAAGTTTGACCGCCTGGGCAAGGAGGTGGTGGCATTACAGTAGCTGTAGGTGAAGCGCTTGTGGTGGTGGTACAACTGCTAGTACTTGCTGCTGGGGAATCCTCAGCCCCACAGTTTCATCAATACGCTTTCTTAAATCCAAATTTAAAAAGACTCATGGTGTCTGTCTGCTCGTGGTATGTCGCAGGCAGTTGTGCAGACTGGTGGTGGCACTAAGTGGCTTGCACTTGCACAGACTAAGACAGAGTAACAAACTGTCCAAACTAGACTGTTGTTAGGTAGGCTATGCTATCACGCTATGCACTCAGAGAATGTTTATTAATGTGTTGTTGATGCTGAACTTCAGCTTGTCTGAATTGATTCAGCTGTCAATATTAATAAATGTTATACAACAAGAAAAACTGCCTGTATGTGCTGTTTGTCGCTGCACTTGAAAATAAAACAAACACAACAAGAAAAACTGTGTTGTCTGATTTTTTTTTTTTTTTATCACAGACAGTTGCCCAGCTATTTGTGGCTTCAGGCAGCTTTAATTGTCCCTTTTGGAATGTAGGCGGTCCATTTCCAAGCAGTAGCTGTTTGGACCTTATCAAAACCTTTTTAGATTAGTTACTGAATGTGACGTCCAGAGAGTAGATTCTGAAAAAAACTTTATTTAGCAATAATGTACAATGTACAACAGATTACACAGACGGACCCTGCTGTACTTACTAGATAAGATTATGTAATAATGTTGTAATCCAGAGTAACTAGTTTAAGACACAGCTTTACTGTAACAATAACTCAGATCAGATCCTGACCCTGTATTTAGATAGGTAGTAGTCTGACCACAGAGTAGCTTGCTCGTAAAAAAGCTTAACTAGTCTGTAAAAGGCCTTATTTAACAGTAGATCCCTACTGTCTAGATTTTTTAGGTAGTCCAGTCCACAGGTAACTGGTAAAAAAACACTTTTAATACTTTTTTATAACTGATCCCTGAATTTACATTTAGTTACTTGGTCCTCAGAGTAGCTTGTAAATAAAGCTCTAATAGACTTTAATTATTATAATCAACTGACTGATCTCTTTTAGATTTTAGTTAGTCCATACAGTAGTGTGTAAAAAAACTAGCTATATTAAAGATTTATTGTATATGGCCACGTAGTGTACAGCTGTAGACGTCGATCCCGTCACAGACAGTACAGACTAGTACTGATTTACAAATCAAGATGACACTTTAGTTACTTAACTCCAGCAAGTTGAAGTTGTATAGCTAGCTCCTAGCTAGAGCTGTTTTAATATTTGATGGATTAGTTAGCTAAGCTTTATAGTTAAGCTTCAGTTAGCTGAGGAGCAGGTAAAAAAAAAAAAGTAGTAGTAACACATAGGCAGGAGGCAACTTTTTAGTAAAAATAAGACATAGAAGTGTTAGCGTTAAGCTGCCCTGTGTGGTTTTAAATTCAAAGTCAGGTTCACTACTAGCTACATAAAAACAAAAAGAGATTGCTTTGCTAGCAGGCTTTACTGGAATTTGCCGCAGGTAGCCTGTAATCTCTGAGAATGGGCCCCCCACTGAGTCCCCTTTCTCTCTGTTTAGTGTTTATTTGCTAATAGTAGTAGTAGTTACTCAATAATACTGTCTCTTAATTACACATCCAAAGGACAGTACAGAATTATTCCTTTTTGGAACACTTTATTTTGCTGGTTGGTAGTAGTAGTATATTTATTTAGAGAGCTAGTTTCTTCATTCAGTGTCTGCAGTGCTTCAGCATGAGTCTGCAGTTAGTGCCCCCTCCCCCTCAAGTCATATTGAGACTGACACTGTTTTTTTTATTAGCTAGAAAACGGACGCAAAGACTAGAGCAGTTCAGCAGACTTTGATTAGCTTAGAGATCTGTGTCTGCTTTGCTAGCTGCTGCTCTCTTTTTTTTTTTTTTCTAGGTTTGCCAGAATTGCTTTAAATAATTTTTCTCCTGACGATTTCCTTCCCTCCTGACTGAGTCCCTCACGGTCTCACAAACACACCCTCTCTGGCTTTCACCTTGTTTAGTTATATTCCCTCCTCCTTCTGCATTTCCATTTTTCCCCAGACGTTTGTTTTCTTTACTCCTGCCGATTTCCTGACTGGAGAGACCTCGTGGTTTTACACACCTCTCCTCCCCCACTGCCCCTATGAACTCAAACCCCTCCTTGTACTCCTGCTTTTTTTTTTTAAAAGATCTAATAATTCAATCAGCTCTTAAAAGAGCTTTTGGTTATTTATTTTTTTAGACTGTTGATCGAGATCGGTTTCAGGCTGGCAGACAATGCTGCAGAACGACCTGTCTCCCCGAATGCAAGCCACAGAATGGCGCGCTGTGCTGGGTGCTTGCGTCACACTGTCTGGAGGGGGCGGGTCATAGCGGCACCTATTGGTACGTGTGTGCCTGCTGCAGCCCGCCTCCAAGAGCAAACAAGGGATCCCTGAAGAATCGACTGGCTGATCGCTGTGCCACTCAGTTCGGGCACATCAGCCTACTATTCCTCCTCCATCCTTCTCTCCTTCACGGCGGGTGATGAAGCAGACAACCAGTCAGCTGACATCCAAAAGAGCACACTCGTGATCAGCTCTAGCGATGTCAGCTCTGCGTCTGCGCTCCTCAAGTGGCTCCCCCACCCCAGGGAAAGTTAAACTGCAAAAAAAAAAAAAAAAAAAAATACACGGCAAGCGCTAGAAACGGAGGAAAAAAACGGAATTGCAATGAAATACCTTAGGTGCCCAAAAGGGGCAGGCACTAAAATGCTGTAGGTATCCTGAAGCAAACGTGCCTGCCCTGGGGCACCTATGGTATAGGAATTTCGCACCCTGGTAACACTATATATTTTCTGAACAAAAGGATCCCAATATCAGTTACATTTCCACATAATGATTTGCATATATTTTTATACCAGCAGATATGCAAGGGAGGGAAAAGAACAGCAAGGGAAGACTTGAGAGACTGAGAGGCAAAGAACTATGAGACTGTCTGGGCGATCAAATCCTTGGTCTCACAACAAAATTTGGTTGCACAACCAGACAGACGAGGCAGGATGAACAGAACAGATCCCTGCATTCAAACTCTCCATAACAACTGGGACAGGGTCCTATTCAACACTTTCACACAGTGTAGTGTCTAGCCTCTTCCTGGACGTTTCCCGTGCCTTGTCTCCTTATTGCTTGGGACTTAGTCCTAATGGTTATTGCCTGCTGCAAGAGCGCCCATGTGAAGTAAGGTAGTATAGTTACGTATGAATTTACCGTAACAGTAGATCTTCGAGAGGAGCTCTTGCAGCAGGCTCTGCTTCCCTCCCTCCTTCTCCCCTGTGTGCTCTGTCTTTACTTTTGGCAAGAAGCTTCTCTGTTCTTCTTCTGCTTCAGACTTGGGGTCTCCAGCAGGAGAAGGACTGAGGTGGGACTGGGGAGCACCCCTTTATACCATTGGCTGACAGGGTGACCTGACTTTGTGGGCGGTGCTCCGCTGAAGACTTCTAGCTAGAAGGTTTCCGTGGGGTCCTAGTGCCTAGCGGCTTAGTCCTAATGGTTATTGCCTGCTGCAAGAGCTCCTCTCGAAGATCTACTGTTGTGGTAAGTTCTTACGTAACTGTACGGTTTCTGCTTTTCAGTTCTCATACAAGGTCCTCAAAATCCTCAAGGTTTTCAGGAAACCTGCTACCAGAAAGACATATGCTTCCAAATGGAAAGGGTTTTGTCTGTGGTGTGCTTCTAAATGGCTCAACCCTCTGCAGGCAGACCTGTTACTGCTCTTGGACTACCTGTTGCACCTGCAAACATTGGGGCTTCGGCCGTCGTCAACCCTTATGGTGCACTTGGTGGCTGCCTCGGCTTTCATCTCTCCAGGCAAAAAGAAAATGTTGGCTCCCTTCCCTGTTTTCAAGAAATTTCTTTTTTTCCGGAGCTGGCCTGCTGGCGAAGCAGTTGGATTTCCGCTTGCGACGCTGACCACCTGGGTTCGGGAGTGAACCCGGTAGTCTGAGGGCCGGATGGGGGGGAAGGATGCCTGAGTGTCTTTGGTAGTACTGGGCTCCTCTGTCAGAGGGGGGTACTCTGACTCGGGAGTGGCCTGACCTCTGGCATCGGCGCATGTATCACAGCCCCAAGTCCTCTCTAACAAGGGAGTGTGTGATGGACGCCAGCGTAGGCCATGGCATCATGGATTGTCACGCTCTAGGGAGGGGATACAAAAGAGAAAAATCCCTCTCCTGGCGTGAAGGCCTGATAGTGGGCCCTCACCTGCCGGCACTGCGGCTTGCCTGGGACCTCGACGAAGGCTTCATTCTCATGGGGTGGGATATTGTGGCAGCCCCCTCTCGTGTTACTGCCTTGGGGAGGTGAGCCAGGGCTATATAGGGGGTCGGGGGAGGAGGGGGGGACAACCCGGCAGCAAGGTAAGGCAGTCAGGTGACAGTGTCGGTGCTGGGTGGGGGGATAAACAGAAAGGGGGGGAGGGCCTCCTGCATCTGTATCCTTCTGTTCATTGTGATCCAGTACCCCCTTGGGATCTGAATCTGTGCTTAGCCAAGTTCATGGAGCTCCCATTTTGAGCTCATGGCTAGTGTAGACTTAAAGTACACCTCCTGGAAAACAGTTTTCCTGGTGGCCAGCTCTTCGGCCAGAAGGGTGAGCGAGTTGCAGGCTCTTTGCACTGACCCTAACTATATCATCTTCCACAAGGACAAGGTAGTCCTCAGGACTAATGCAAAATTCCTCACTAAGGTAGTTTCAGAATTCTATTTGAACCAGTCCATTACTCTGCAAGTGTATTTCACAGCAAAGTCCAGCTCTTGTGAGCAAAAGTTTTATAGTCTGGACATCAAAAGGTCACTCTGGTTCACGGGTTGCCAGTATGGGTAGGTAAACCTAGCAAAAGTTAAATGCAGCTGTGGAAATGTCAGCATTTGTCAAGGCTCTGTTATAAGAATAGACTTAGAGACATCAAAGTTCTTCAGACATATTTATCTGTAACCATATTGTGACAAGGATGATATATTGATCATTTTTGTTTTCCGTTTTGTGGAAATACAATGTGTTGTGCTTCCTTTAAAGAGCTACTGATGCCTCAAAGAAAACTTCAGAAAACATAATTGGTTACAATTCTGCCTTCATTCCATTTATATTCTATAGATTTTTTCTCCCCATAATTTATTACTAAGGAAATGTGTATAAATACATGATTGTTTTTCCTTAGAGTTTATTTTGATTTCATCTGCCTCTATTGCTTACTCACTACTCCAAGTCATAATCTTTTGTTGTGACATCAGTCTGTTTCCATGGGAGTAACTGTGAGGTCACAAGCCGTGCTCTGTGACTTCAGGTAGGGGGAAAGCAGTAGGAATAGATGAACTCCTGAGGAGCAGAAATCCTATTTTCATATAGATGACCTCAGTAATAAGTAATGGGGAGGAGAAATACAGAACTAATGAGAAATAGAAGCTGGACTGTGTCTAAATATTATATTTTGTTAAAGTTCACCTGAACATGTCACCAGCTCTTTAACAAATATTATATTTACCAAAAAAAAAGTCACTCGGGTTCTGTCTAGACTGTACTAATGATCTCCGATCTTCCCACTCTTTGCTGTTTCTCACATATGGAGAAGTGGATAAGGGCAGGCCAGCCTCCGAGAACTATTGCTCATTGTATAGTCTCTTGTACACAGTTTTGCTACAGCAAGTCTGGTAAGCAACCTCCACAAGGTCTTAAGGCACATTCCACTCATGGCATTGTGGCCTCAGTGGCAGCTGCACGGGATATTCCGTTACTGGACATTTGTAAAGCAGCTACCTGGAAAACTGTGTATACCTTTACAAAGCACTACTGCTGGATGTACAGTCTAGCATGGACACCAGATTTGGCACTGCTGTCTTGCAGAAACTTTTCTGTGAATAGGTTCTGTGCCTAGCCTCCCAAGGTACTGCTTTGTAATCTGCTACAGTGCAAGCATAATGAGGGAATCCCGAGGCTTGAAGAAAAAAATTACCTTAGTAATATTGTTTCTTCCAGGGGATCCCTCATTATGCTTACACCTCCCGCCCTACTTCCCCTTGCAGAACCTGAAAAAGGTTTTCCAGTAACTAGTGATCTCACTTCGAGGGGGTCTTGTAGCAGGTTACACCATAAAGACTGAAGCCGGCAGGTGTCAGGACCCCATGGAAATCTTGTAGCTAGCAGTCTATAGTGGGGGACCGCCCCCTGACGTTGGCCTACCCCTGACATCCCTGTAAAAGTGGTGGTCCCCCAGCACCACCTCAGTTCTTTTCCCGCTGTTGACCTGCTCAGGTAGGACCTCCACGGACGCCTTCTGCTCAAGTCAACCGCCATTTTACCACATTACCCATGCTTTTTAAATTTTTGTGCATATTTTCTTCTCCTTTGTTGAATGATGGCGAACAAAGTGCACTTGTGGCAAGTAGCTGCCCCACAAGGAACAACCATTCGGGCTGCTTATTTTGCCTAGGCCTGAATCGCAACGTTAAGGCCTGCCAGGACTGACAAGGCTTCAATCGACGCACCCAGCTTCGCCACCAGAAGACCTTGGAATCCTCCTTGCTTGCTATAGCAGAAACTTCTTTCCATGGAGCAGGAGCTTCACCAGAGTACCTCCTCTTTCCCTGGTCTCCGGGGGCCTCCTCTTCATCGGTGATGGAGTTGAAGAAATGTTCAGGAAAGCACAAACACCGGGAGAAGCACAGAGAGAAACCCTGGTCCTCTTCACGTTCAAGGTCCCTGCGCAAGTTGGGCACAGACCATGAGTCTTCCTCCTGTGGGAGGTCATCCCCCTCCACTCAGTCAGCCCTCTCCCTCTGGGCAGCCAGTGGTTAAACCACCCACTCCGGTTTCTGTTGCGAGCGGTGGTTCCTTGGGACTCTGGCCTCCAACCTCAGCCCCTGAAGCTGAGGCCAATTCTGAACTCGAGTACTCAGCCAGGTGGCTCGACCAGGTCTTCTGCTTTGGGTGGCGGATCCTTGCTCATCGCCCTTACGGTCAAGGTGTCTGCGAAGTCTGTTCCGAAGTCGGAGACAGATGTCACCTCGCGATGCCTGGGGCATGCAGTCTACTCCCCTGTCCACTCGGAAGTCGTCTCCCCTATTCGGGCTTCTCCCTTCAAGCCGGTGCCGGCTGCCTCCTCAGACTGGCATCAGCAGACACCTGTCTCGTTGACCTCCAGCTTCACCGGCACAGACTTCGGCAACGCAACAACAGTCATCCCCTGACCTCATCCAGCCGATGCCAGTGGGTCTGACGCCCAACCTTTCGACCCCAGTCACAATGATGCCAGGGGGTTCTTTACCTCGGGACCAGATGCTGGTTAACCCGATTCCAGTGGGGCTGATGCCAGGGTTACCACAACTGGAAGAACCAGGGCCTTCTAAGCCTCCCCACAGATGCCAGTTACACCGACCTCACCCCAAGTCCCGCCCACAGAGATTAACGCTCTTTTTGTGGTTTGGTGGGAAGAGTTTAAAGACAAGGAAGGCCCAAAGGAAGCCTCAACTTCTCAGGCCCCTCCTAAATCTCCAACACTGACCCCTAGGGAGCATGTGCCATAGCCGGATACTGGTCATTCTAGGCCTCGTAAGTCTAAGCCTCGATGCTCATCCTCTCCCTCACTGCATTCGGGTGAGTCAGAGGGATAACTCTTCTTTCTTCTCGCATTATGACTCTTGAGATTCAGACAGTCCTTCACAGCCAGAGGAGCCCAAGGACACCTGTGGTCTCCCCCAGACAACCCAGTAACCCAGTGTTCATGGATGTGATGAGGCACATCCAGGCTCTCATGGGCTGGGACACTGAGGAAATGGACCCCGGGAAACGTCTGTTAACCACTTTCCTTTGCAAGCAGGAGATCTAGCCTCTAGTGGTTCCCCCTCTCATAGACTCCTTCAAGGATGTTAACAGGGCGGCTTGGAAATGCTCGTCCTCTACCATGGCGATGTCCAAAAAGGCAGACCACTTGTATAATAATTATAATGCCCCGAGGGATGAATCCTTCTATGAGGAGCATCCGGAGGCTGATTCGGTTGTCATTAATGCAGCCCATGACCATTCAAAACTACTCCGACACCTTAGTACTCAGCCTTCCGATAAGGACTCTAGGTAGATAACTGTTTCACTATTTCGGCAAAAAGGTCTACTCCTCTGCCACCTGTGCCATCTGTTCCCTAAACTTTCTTGCCCACATGGTTCAGTATCGGAATGCCCTGTGGGAGAAAGCTTTTGAGGTGGCTGAAACTCAGCCGGCTCTCCCTGGCAAAGCTGAGCTACTGCAATTGCTTAAGTCTGGTTCTGACGTGGGGACCCATGTCCTCCAAGCCTCTTCCAATTCTGTGGACTGCACAAGAAGGGCTGCGGCTAAGGAAATTTGTCTTTGCCTCCATTCGTGGCTTAGTTTCTCCGGGTTTGCCCTGGACATCCAGTCTAAGATCCTGGATACCCCCTTCAGAGGCCCCGTCTTGTTCGGCGAAGATTACCAGAATATAATCACTCACCTCCAGGAGTCCGGAAATGCTGTCTGTTTAGTTTATTCCCTATATCTGTCTCAGCCTAACTCCTCCCAGTGGCAGCCTTTTCTTTGCAACTCCAAGCAACAACCTAAAGGTCAACGGCCCAGGGGAGCCTTTAAGAGAAAGGCTACTTCCCAAGCCTCTGGAGGTTCCGTGCCCAGAGCTCCCAGAACCTTGCAGGCCGTGCTGCCTGCCGTCGGCTCCCCCTGCCTGACTCCTTGCCCCCGCTGAAGAATCCCTACTGGGGGGGGGGTGTCACTTCTCTCTCTCTTTACAGGGAAGGTTGGGGCAGGACAACCTCGGGCCAGTGGGTCCTTTAATTGGTGGAACGGGACATACACTAGAACTGTTGGGGATTCCTCTGGACAGTCCTCAAGCTCCCTTTCATTACCCCAAGGAACATCTCGATTTGATCCAAGACGCGATACAGGCACTTCTGCAAAAATGGGCCATTGGATCTTTTCCCCTGGCACAACATGGGAAAGGCTTCTACTTGCATTTCTTCCTGGTTCCCAAGAAAAGAGAAGATCTACGCCCCCTTGTGGACCTGAGCCATCTGAACAAATTCATAAAGTACAAAAGGTTCAGTATGGTCACTCTTCCTGGCCTTCTCTCCTTACTTCAAAAAGGGGATTGGCCATGCTCCCTGGATATGCCGGACGCTTACCTCCACATTTTGGTGTTTCCACCCCACAGAAGGTTCCTGTGCTTCTGCTTCCAAGGAAACCATTACCAGTTTTGGACCCTGCCCTTCGGCCGGTCCTTGGCCCCATGAATCTTTACAAAATGCCTAGCAGTAATGGCAGCAGCCTTGAGGAAACGCCAATACGTCTTCCCTTACTTGGATGACTAGCTTCTGACAGCTCCTACCAAGGAGAAGTTGCTCAGAACCGTGGAGTCTGCCTTTTCCCTGTTTCGGGACCTGGGGATAATCCTCCATCTTCCAAAATCATCCCCTTGGCCAAGTCAAAGACAGTTATACATTGGGGTGATTCTGGACACTGAGCAAGGCAAGGCCTTTCTTTCACTGGACAGAGCAGATTGACTTCAGACTCCGGCTCGGCTGGTCTTATCGTCGCTGCAAGTCCCAGCCGGAACAGTTCTCAGATGGGACAGCGCGAGATTGGGCAAAAAGGGAAGAAGTTGCAGCCTGCTTAGAAATTACCCACTTTCCACATGACAGTGGGTCCATAATGGTGCACTTAGTTGTGTAACAGTAGCTGAAAGATAGAAAACTGAACAGTAGGAAAGCATTTTTACATAACAAGTTTTAGCTTCTGTGCTGGTGAAATTTGTACTTCCAGTTAGGTTTTGATCCAGTTATTTTTCATTTTGACCCACATTTTTTACACTAGTGGGTTTAATTTGACCAGTGTATTAAAACCTCTAGCACTGTGACTGGCTGGGACATATGGCAGCGGCCACTGGTACAGTACCTTTGGCTCGCCTGCATATGAGAGTGGCCCAGTGGAACCTCCTGGTTCAATGGGACCAATGTTCAGATGACTTGGACTTCCCAGTGTCGGTATCCAATTCAGTCCGTCAGATCATGAAGTGGTGGCTAAACCCCTCCAACCTTTCCAAGAGGGTTCCCTTCCGATCGGAGTCACCTCGGCAAATTCTCACTACAGACACGTCAGGCCAGGGCTGGGGTGCCCATCTGGCAGACTAGGGGGACCTGGTCCCCTTTGGAGCAGCATTTCCATGTCAGTGTTTTGAAGATGTGAGCAATACTGTATGCTCTCCAAGCTTTTCAGATGCATCTGCTCCCGGGTCAACTGATCCAGACGGAAAAAATGTCAGTGGTATTTTACATAAACAAGCAAGGGGGAGAATGCATTCTTAACCTCTCTGCAGAGAAGCCATAAGAGTTTGGTATTGGGCCATAGAACATCACCTGAGCCTGACAGATGTGCATGTTCCAGGCGTTCAAAACACCTTGGCCGATAGAGGTGGGCAAGCCAGGATTTTTTTTTCATCTGGAGCCAAGCTAGAGCAGAGCCAGGGGTCTGGCTTGACTCTATGAACGAAAACACAAGCCGAGCCCTGGCGCTGTTTTCTGCATAGGAGTTGAATGTTTCAGACACTACACTAACTGCTCAGACTGACAAAAATGCTTACTTTGATGATTGACTGGCTTGGCTTGACCCTGGCTCTTAATTGCTTATAGCGGTCGAGCCAGACCTTGCCAGGCACTAAGCTTTGAGCCAGGCTCGGGCCTGCTCTGGCATGTCCATCTCTAATGGCCAACAGTCTAAGCTGTTCTTGGTCCACGGTTCACGAATGGGAACTTTTGCCAACAGTGGCAGAAGATCTCTTTGACAGGTGGGGCTGTCCAGAGCTGGACCTTTTCACATCCCCGTCCAATGCAGAACTGCCCAATTTCTGCTCGTTAGATCCAGGGCCTAGTGTTTTTTGGCGAGATGCATTTTCCCTCTCTTAGACAGGGAGGTTTCTGTATGCCTTCCCTCCCATTCCATTGCTGCAGAAAGTCCTGCTCAAATTGTAGTCAGAAGGGGCGGAGATGATTCTTATAGCCCCCTTCTGGCCATGGCAGATTTGGTTTCCACTTCTACAGTAGCTTGCAATGGAACCCCCGATTCCCCTGCTCCTGTGTTCCGACCTGCTCTCACAGGAGCAGGGAACCCTGGTCCACCTAGATCTAAAGTCTCTCCCCCTTCATGCATGGCTTTTGCAGACTTAGCCATTGCCAGTTTTGGGGTGTCTCCACAGGTGGCAGTGGTTCTGGTGGCTGCCAGAAAATCCTCCACATCTATGTATGTCATGAAGTGGAAGCGGTTCTTCATACGGGCCTCCGCTTGCCATTAGGATCCTTTTACTTGTCCGGAGAATCTCGTTCTAGAGTATCTCCTTTCCTTATCTAACTCAGGCTTGAGTTACTCATCCCATCAAGGTGCATCTTTCAGCCATCTCTGCGTACCATGCACCTATAGATGGCAAGATCCTTGCCCAACTTGACTTAATCCCACACTTTTCTACGGGGTATCGTGCATGTAAAGCCTTCCATCTGGGATCTGTTATTCATCTTAGAAAAACATACGTTGCCTCGTTTTGAGCCTGCCGCAAGTTGTGAGCTTCGCTTTCTATTGTGGAAAGTGTTATTTTTAGTTGCTATTACTTCGGCTAGAAGGATTTCTGAGCAGCAGGCTGTGATGTGTAAAGAGCCTTATTTAGTTTTCCACAAGGACAGGGTGTCCTTGAGAACCAGTCCTAAGTTCCTTCCTAAGGTGGTGTCCAAGTTTACTCTGAATCAGGACATCCATCTTTCTGTGTATTACTCAGAGTATTCTAACTCAGGGGAGGCCTTACTACATACTCTGGATCTTCACCGGGTGCTTAGTTATCA
Source organism: Neoceratodus forsteri (assembly GCA_016271365.2). Lineage (NCBI taxonomy): Eukaryota > Metazoa > Chordata > Ceratodontiformes > Ceratodontidae > Neoceratodus > Neoceratodus forsteri. The sequence continues at coordinate 432,050,333 of CM028138.1, forward strand.
TTTGGACCGCACGCAAGCCATCAGAAAAACTGATCAGTTTGTTGCCTTCGCTCCGAGAAAAGAAGGGGCTTCAGGTTTTAAACAGTGTTTGTCCAAATGGTTTGTAAATTGCATTGTTTACTGCTGCTGCAAATACGACACGCCTTTACCAGGCTCGGTTAAAGGCCATTCTACCAGCGGGGTAGCAACCTTGTTTACATCTTTCAGAAATGTGTCCATTGCTGACATCTGTGCAGTGGCCACTTGGAGTTCTGTCCACATCTTCATCCGACATTACAGTCTGGACATTGCCTCTGGGCATAATGCAGGTTTTGGACTGGCTATCCTTCAGGGCCTTCCCTCTTTAAGATCTTTATTCTAACCTCTACCTCCTCCTAGGTGACTGGGGGCAGTCCTCTCACTGCTTGGGACTTGACCCTTATGGCGTAATCTGCTGCAAGAGCCCCCTCGAAGTGAGACAGTACAGTTACGCAAGAACTTGCCGTAACAGTAGATCTTCGAGAGAAGCTCTTGCAGCAGGTGCTGTTTTCCCTCCTTCCACCCCCCACCCCACCGGTGACTGCTTCTTCATCTTTTTTAGTTGGTTTTAGAGGAACACCTCTGTTCCCCATATTTTATGCTTGCCAGGGTCACCGGTGGGAGAACTGAGGTGGTGCTGGGGGACTGCCCCTTTTTATACCACAAGGGGTGTTGGGGGGTGGGCCGACGTCAGGGGTAGGTCCTCCGCTTATAGACCGCTAGCTAGAAGTTTTCCCTGGGGTACTGACACCTGCCAGCTTCAGTCCTTAATGGTGTATCCTGCTGCAAGAGCTCCTCTCAAATATCTACTGTTATGGTAAGTTCTTGCGTAACTGTACTTTTCAAACAACATGAAGTCTTGTTATATTATAGACATTAGCAGTTTGATCCAGCTCTAGAACTGCCCCGGAGTGAAATGGTTAAAACCATTCCAAAATAGAATTTTGGCACGAGAGCAGCTCTATCTGTGTCATTTCAAACTTGAACTGTCAGATTCTTTACTCCACCTCAGTAAACAGTCGCTCCGGAGATTTCTCCTTCTGCTCTGTTCATTTCTCAGTTTAAAAAGTGTTTTCTCGGTTGGATTTAACCGAGAATAGTTTTATTTTAACCGCAAAACTGTTCGGTTCAAGCTCTATCTGTGGTAACCGTAAGTAAATGAAGGTTTTGTCTGTGTGAACTTGTGTTATCGGTTCGGTTTTGAACCGATCAGTGGGTTTAAAACTCATTTAAAACTAAAAGTTACTATTTTAGAGTGCGGTTCCGGTTCTTATCGGTTCTAAAAAAAGCGGATTTATTACGTTTTTTCCAATACCGTGACACGGTTAGGAACCGATAAGGGTGTCTTACCTAGCACTGCGTTAAAGGGCAAGTTTTTGGTTAGGCTGGCATTATGTCTGAGAAACCCAAAAGAAAAACCGGGCCCACTGGGTTTCAACACTGTGATGTTTGTGGAAGTCTTTGCCAAGGCTGACCCACACACCAATGTGTTTATTGTCTGGGGTTTGACCACCTCTAGTCAGACTGCCAGGTATGTAAGAATTTCCCTGCAGCCACCCTGGAAAAAAGATTGGGCAGGCTCAGGGAACGAGAGGCCAAAACGTCCGCTGTCCCGGATGGCCAGCTCGGTTCGGTGCCAACCGAACCAGAGGGAATGCCCTCTGACCAGGGCCAGACTTCCTCGGCCAAAAGAAAAGCTGGTTCTGAGGAACCAATTCCAGTAAAATTATGATATTGAGGAATTTTATGAACCAGAGGAGGGGGAGGAAGATTATGAACAGTATGAATGTGGCCGGGAAGGTCTGGGTGTGACCATTTAACCGGACATCTCCCCAGACAGACCTTTAGAATCTCCCCCTATGCTGTCTGAGTCCCCATCTCATTTTATGTTTTGTAAAAAAGTTGCTGAAACCCTCCAGCTTCCTTTAGAAGAGGCTGTGATGAGCAAGAGGAGCCTGATTTTGTAGAAATGATGGATATTCCAGAGTCTAGGAGATTGTCTATTCCTTTACATAAGTCTTTTAGAAACAAACAATTAAAATTTTAAAAGCTCCTAATTCTGTGCCTCCTGTAGATGAAAAGATGGACAGAAGGTATACATTGTCAGGCCCTGATACAGAATTCCTTTCTCAGCAATGCAGTCATGTTAGTAGTTCAGGCTGCTGCCTGATAAAGCTAATATTCCTTGGCTTCACATCCTCCTGACAAGGATTCCAGGAAGATTGATGCCATGGCAAAAACAGTATATGGCAGCCTCTCGGGACTCAGGCAAGCAAATTATATGGCTATGTAGCTAGGTATCAGAAATCTAGATGGGTTACTGTTATGCAGTTGGCCAAGCAGGCCCATGGCCAGCTGGCTAGTGAACTAGAACAGGTGGCTGCTGATGGCATTGAAGCCTCTAAGGTTCAGTTTCATGCTGCTGTGGATGTTAATGATGTTTCCTCTAGGGTCATGGCCACATGTGTAGCTTTTCGTAGGTTGGCCTGGCTCAGGTGTACTAGTTTGTCACAGGATACCCAGACTAAGGCTATGGATTTTCCTGTGGTGGGAAATTCTCTGTTTGGAGAGCAGACAGAGAATTACATGAAGAAGATGGATGAATATAGGACTACTTACAAGAGTGCCCAGGCTAAGGAGCGGCAAGCCACTCCTCAAAGGCATGCCCCAGGGTAGGGGTAGGCTCTTTCACAGGCCTTCTACCAGACTCAGGCCTCCTCTGCCTATGCTCAGAGGGGCTTCTTCAGAGGCAGGGGCAGACGAGGGTGGGCAGACCTGCTCCCACCCCCAGCCTAAAGCTCCTGCATAAACAGGCACCCTGATGGGGTGCCCAGGGCCGATTCTCCTGTACCAGTGGGGGCAGGCTGGCTTACTTCAGTCAGAATTGGGCTTCTTTAACCTCAGACAAGTGGGTTCTGAAGTAGTAAGCCAGGGTCTGGTTCTCAGCTTCAAAAGTTTCCCAGGTTGAGAAGCAGACTTTTCTACCGAAGTGCTTCAGAGACCCTCGCTCGGAAACAGAGGTCTCATCCCTGTTAGCTCTCAGAGCAGTAGAAAGGGTTCCTCCCTGCATCAGGGCAGGGGTCTGTATTCCAGATACTTCCTTACCCCAAAAGACAGGAGAATGGCAGCCCATTTTAGATCTCAGATATCTGAACAAGCATCTTTTGAAACCAAAGTTCAAAATGGTAACTCTGGCAATGATTTTACCTTCCCTAAGGCCAGGGACTGGCTAGCCTCCCTGGACCTCAAGGATGCCTATTTCCATGTCCTAATCAGAAGATCCCATCGAAAGTACCTCAGATTCGAACTGCCCTCAGGTCATTACCAGTTCAGAGCAATGCCCTCGGCCTACCTCTGCTCCAAGGGTATTCACAAAGTGTCTAGCAGTGGCAGTGGCCCACTTAAGGAGGCAGAGGATTGCTGTTTTTCCTATCTAGACGACTGGCTCATTGTAGGCCAGTCCCCAGAACAGGTAAAATCTCACCTGCAGGTCACCCAGCAGCTTCTCACCTCCTGGGTTTTCTGCTAAACCTACTAAAGTCGGTTCTGGAACCAGTCCAGGTACTCACCTTTATAGGGGCAGAATTGGACACAAAGCTAGCCAGAGCCTTTCTTCCCCAGAAAGGGTAAGGAATTTAGTGGCTCTGGCCCTCCTTCACTCTGCAGGTCTCGACCAGCAAGACACTTTCTGCAGCTCCTGGGGCACATGGCTGCATCCACAGCTGTTGTGCAGGGAGCCAGATTTCAGATGAGACATTCAGTTTCACTTGAGAACCTTTTGTCTCAGAGAAGAGACCCCTTTCCAAGTTGGTCCCAGTGACTGAACCTTGATCCTAGCTCTCCAGTGGTGGCAGGATCAGAGCACTTAAGAGTGGGGCCCCTTCATTTCCCCTTCTCACGACTTGACTCTCACTACAGATGCTTCCCTTCTGGGTTGGGAGCCCACATGGGCGACCTTTCCACTCAGGGAGTCTGGTCCCCCCAGGAATCTCTGCTCCACATCAATTTGCTGGAACTCAGAGCTGTCTTTTTAGCTCTTCAAGCTTTTTCTGCATTTGTCCACGACAAGGTGATACAAGTCAGAACAGACAACACCACAACAATGTGGTACATCAACAAACGGGGCACTCGGTCTTCGCCTTGTGCACCGAGGCAATGAAGTTGTGGTCTCTGGCCTATTCCTGAACACTTCCCTCATAGCAGTTCATCTTCCAGGGAAGGACAATGTCCTAGCGGATGCCCTCAGCAGGATTTCCCAGGGCCATCACGAATGGTCCCTGGATCCTCAAGTGCTGGGGATAGTTTTTGCCAGGTGGGGCATCCCTCAGATAGATCTTTTTGCAGCCCCAGACAATCACAAACTTCCTCTGTTCTGTTGCAGGCCTCCAGTGCTGGGCTCAGTTCCCCTGGATGCCCTTCTTCTGGATTGGGAGGGGAAGTTCCTCTATGCTCCCCCCCCCTTTCCTCTCCTGTTCAAAGTACTAGTCAAAATCAGATCTCAGCCTTGCAGGGTGATTCTGATTGCCCCGGATTGGGCCAGGCAGCCCTGGTACCCTCCTTCTGTCTCTGACAGTCCATCTTCCCCTGTGCCTCCCCAGGAATCACAATCTGTTGACTTGTGCCCAGGGAAGGGTTTGGTATCCGGACCTCAAATCCCTCAACCTCAAGGCCTGGCTCTTGAGGAGTTAGAGTTTACTGATTTACACCTCTCTCAGGGTGTTCTTGAGATCCTAAAGGCTTCCAGAAAGCCTTCCACTAGGGCTACTTATAGTTCTAAATGGAAAAGGTTTTCCATTTGGTGTGCTGGGAAAAATATTTCCCCAGAATCTGCTGAATTGCCCATTCAAACACCATGAAGTCTTGCTATATTATGACTATATGCAGTCAGCCACTGCAGCTGAACTGCCCCAGAGAGGAAAGAGTTAACTCCAGAGAGTCTGGAGTTCCACAGCGCGAGGGCGCTATACCAAAGCTCTATCTGGTCAGTTTCAAATGAAACTGTCAGATTCTTACTCCGCTTCACTGAACAGTCACCGGAGATCAGCTCCTTCACATCGTTCATTTCTTGGTTCAAGCGGTATTTCGGGTTCATTTGAACTGGCAAAAGTATTTATTTTACCGCATTTCGTTAAAAGTTTATCTGGTAAACGCAAGTAGAAAATTTAAAGTCTGTGTGGAAATTCAATTATCGGTTCGGTTTTGAACCGATCGGTTTGCTTAAATTAACGTTTTAAAGTGTTGGTTGGGCTTTTAGGCGTGGTTCCCGATTCTTATCGGTTCTAAAAACCTTGCTTTTAAAATAGGTTTTTCAAATACCTGACACGTGTTAGGAACCGATAAGGGTGTCTTGCCTGGCACTGCCATCAAAAGGGCAAGTTTTTGGTTAGGCTGGCATTATGTCTGAGAAACTCAAAAGAAAAACCGGGCCCACTGGGTTTCAACACTGTGATGTCTGTGGGGAAGCCTTTGCCAAGGCTGACCCACACAACACTTGTGTTTATTGTCTGGGGGCTGACCACCTCCTGTCAGACTGCCAGGTGTGTAAAAATTTCCCTGCAGCCACCCTGGAAAAGAGATTGGGCAGGCTCAGGGAACGAGAGGCCAAGAAGTCCGCTGACCCGGATGGCCAGCCCGGTCCAGTACCCACTGGACCAGAGGGAGTGCCCTCTGACCAGGGCGAGACTTCCTCGGCCAAAAGGAAGGCTGGTTCAGGGAACCAGTCTGAGTGAAAAAGACAAAGAAATCAGTAGGTTTGGAGTCCAAAATTGTCTCTCCAACTGCTGCAGAAATAGCTAAAGCCATACAGATTGTCCAGTCACTGTCTCAGGGTCCTGCCAAACCACCTACAGTTGGTAAAAGGCTGGTTCGTTCAGTGCCAGTGGTTCAGGAGTATGATGTTGAGGAATTTTATGAACCACAGGAGAGGGAGGACGTAATTGATCATTACATGTGTGGCTGGGAGGGTCTGGACGTGCCCATTGAACCGACATTTCTCCAGACAGACCTTTAGAATCTCCTCCTATTCTGTCTGAGTCCCTTCTCATTTTATGTTTTACAAAAGGTTGTAGAATCCTCCAGCTTCCTTTAGAGGAAGCTGTGGATGAGCAAGAGGAGCCTGATTATGTAGAAATGATGGATATACCAGAGTCTAGGAGGTTGTCTGTTCATTTGCATAAGTCATTTAGGAAGCAAACAACAAAGATTTTAAAAAATCCTCATTCTGTCCCTCCTGTAGATAAAAAATGGACAGAAGATATACCCGTCAGGCTCTGATACAGACTTCCTCACTGAGCAGTGTAGTCATGTAGGTGTGGTACAAGCTGCAGCCTGTGACAAGGCTAATATTCCTCTGGCCTCACATCCTCCTGATAAGGATTCCAGGAAGATTGATGTCATGGCGAAAAAACAGCATATGGCAGCTTCTTTGGGACTCAGGCAGGCAAATTATATGGCTTATGTAGCTAGATATCAGAAATCTAGGTGGGACACAGTATTGCAGTTAGCCAAGCAGGCCCATGGCCAGCTGGCTAGTGAGTTGGAACAGGTGGCTGCTGATGGCATTGAAGCCTCTAAAGTTCAATTTCATACTGCTGTTGATGTTAATGATGTTTCCTCTAGGGTCATGGCCACTTCTGTAGCTTTCGTCAAGGTTGGCATGGCTCAGATGCACTAATCTGTCCCAAGATACTCAGTCAAAGGCTATGGATTTTCCTGTTGGGTAATTCTCTGTTTGGGGAACAAACAGAAAACTATATGAAAAAGATGGATGAATGCAGAACTACCTGCAAAAGTGCCCAGGCTAAGGAGAGGCATGCCACTCCACAGAGGCACGCCCCAGAGGTAGGGGCAGGCCTTTCCACAGGCCTTTTACCAATTTCAGGCCTCCTGCATTTGCACAGAGGGGTTCTTTAGAGGCAGAGGTAGACGGGGCACAAGTAAACCGGCCCCTCCCTCAGCCTAAGGCTATTGCTACAGGCACCCTGATGGGGTGCCCAGGGCGATTCTCCTGTACCAGTTGGGGGCAGGTTGGTTTATTTCAGCCAGAACTGGGTGTCCCTAACCTCGGACAGGTGGGTTCTGGAGGTAATAGGCCAGGGTCTGGTTCTCAGCTTCAAACAGTATCCGAAGATGAGAGCCAGACATTTTCCACCTGCAAATCCTTCAGAAGCCCTTGCTTTGGAAGCAGAGGTTTCTTCTCTTTTGGACTGCAAAGCAGTAGAAGGGTCCCTCCTTGCCATCAGGGCAAGGAGCTGTACTCAAGATACTTTCTTACCCCAAAAAAGACAGGAGAATGGCGGCCCATTTTAGATTTAAGGTACCTGAACAAGCATCTTTGAAACCAAAGTTCAAAATGTTAACTCTGACAATGATTTTGCCTCCTGAGGCCAGGGGACTGGTTAGCTTCCCTGGACCTCAAGGATGCCTATTTTCATGTTCTGATCAGGCCTTCTCACCGAAAGTACCTCAGGTTCGACTACCCTCAGGCCACTACCAGTTCAGGGCAATGCCCTTCGGCCTTACCTCTGCGCCAAGGGTATTCACAAATGTCTAGCTGTGGTAGTGGCTCATTTAAGAAGGCAAGGGATTGCTGTGTTTCCTACCTGGACGACTTGCTCATAGTGGGTCAGTCCCCAGATCAGGTAAAACCCACTTGCAAGTCACCCAGCAGCTTCTCACTTCCTGGGATTCCTGCTGAATTTACCAAAGTCAGTTCTCGAACCAGTTCAGGTACTAACTTTCATAGGTGCAGAATTGAACACAGAGTTAGCCAGGCATTTCTCCCCTCGGAAAGGGTAGACAGACTCATTGCCCTGGCATCCTCCTTTACCCCTGCGGGTCTCGACCAGCAAGGCATTTTCTGCAACTCCTAGGGCACATGGCTGCTTCCACAGCTGTAGTGCAAGGAGCAAGATTCCAGATGAGGGACATTCAGTTCCATTTGAGGGCCTATTGGTCTCAAAGGAGGGACCCCCTTTCCAAATTGGTTCCAGTGACCCAAACCCTGATCCTGGCCTTACACTGGTGGCAGGATCAAAGCAATCTAAAACAAGGGGTTCCTTTCATTCCCGTTTCCCACTCCCTCACCACGGATGCTTCCCTGTTAGGGTGGGGAGCTCACTTGGGCGACCTGTCCACTCAGGGAGTGTGGTCTCCCCAGGAATCTCTGCTCCACATCAATCTTTTGAAACTCAGAGCTGTCTTTTTAGCTCTTCAGGCGTTTTCAGCTTCTGTCCAGAACAAAGTAGTTCAAGTCAGGACAGACAACACCACAACAATGTGGTACATCAACAAGCAAGGGGGCACTCGGTCATCAGCCTTGTGCACCGAAGCAATGAAGTTGTGGTCTCTGGCTTACTCCCTGAACACCTCCCTGATAGCAGTTCACCTTCCAGGGAAGGACAATGTCCTGGCGGATGCCCTCAGCAGGATTTCTCAGGCCATCATGAATGGGCTCTGAATCCTCAGGTGCTGGGGTCAGTCTTTGCCAGATGGGGCACCCCTCAGATAGATCTTTTCGCAGCCCCAGACAACCACCAAATTCCTCTGTTTTGTTGCAGGCCTCCAGTGCTGGGATCAGTCCCCCTGGACGCCTTTCAGTTGGATTGGAAAGGGAAGTTCCTGTATGCCTTTCCCCCCTTTCCCCTTCTTTTCAGGGTACTAGTAAAAATCAGATCTCAGCCCTGCAAGGTGATTCTGATTGCTCCAGATTGGGCCAGACAGCCCTGGTACCCACTGCTTCTGTCCTTGATAGTCCACCCTGCCCTGAGCTAGCCCAGAGTCCACGACTTAGTGGCCTGTGCACAGGGGAGAGTGTGGTATCTGGACCTCAAATCCCTCCATCTCAAGGCATGGCTCTTGAGGAGTTAGAATTTGCTGACTTACACCTTTCTCAAGGTGTTTTGGATATTTTAAAGGCTTCAAGGAAGCTTTCCACTAGGGCCACTTACAATTCTAAGTGGAAAAGGTTTTCCATCTGGTGCTCTGAGAAGCAGATTATCCCAGAATCTGCTGATCTGCCCGTTTTACTGGACTATTTGGTCCATTTAAATTCCTTAGGCCTTAGGCCAGCTACCTTAAAGGTTCATCTGGCAGCTGTCTCTGCTTTTCTGTCAGCAGGGAAGCCTGCTTCCTTTTCTTCTCACCCTGTGCTTTCCAAGTTTTTTAAAGGGTTACTTCACACCAACCCTCCTTTTCGAGAACCAGCTCCCGCTTGGGACCTGAATGTTTGCATTGCTCAGTTAATGCAACCCCCCTTTGAGCCTCTGTCCTCAGCAGAGCTCAAGTTTCTGACTTGGAAAACTGTTTTCCTAGTGGCTATCACTTCTGCCAGATGCATAAGTGAACTACAGGCCCTGTCAGTGGAAGAAGATTTTATCTCTTTCCACAGAGATAAGGTAGTCCTCAGGACTAACAGAAAGTTTTTGCCTAAAGTGGTTTCAGATTTCCACCTGAACCAATCCATCTCTCTTCAGTATTTTCACTGAGCATTCTTCCTCAGGTGAGAGGAGTCTGCACAGCTTGGACGTCAAAAGAGCCTTAAGCTACTATTTGGAACACACCAAGAGTCACAGGTTCGAATCCCTCCAACTCTTCCTTACCTATGGCGAGGTTGGCAAAGGGAAACCTGCCACTGAGGACAATTGCAAGGTGGATTGTCTCTTGTATCCAATTTTATCAAAAACTAGGTCGAGAACCCCCCTCAGGACTGAGGGCTCACTCCACCAGGGTACAGCTGCATCTCTAGCGGCTGCTAGAGATATTCCATTCTGGAAATCTGTCAAGCTGCTACTTGGAAAACAGTTCACACTTTTACAAGCATTATTCCCTGGATATTCAGTCCAGGAGAGATGCTCTGCTTTTAGCACAGCTGTGGTTCAGAGCCTATTTCCTAAGTAGGTTCTGACCCTCCTCCATGGAGGTACTGCTGTGTAATCTGCATATAGTGTAATATAGCAAGACTTCATGGTGTTTGAAGAAAAATTACTCACCTTAGTAATTGCTTTCTTCTCATGGAGTCTTGCCATATATAACCACCCTCCCTCCTGCCCTCTCTAGAACTTCTACTTGGGTAGGGTGGCAAATTAGTGCAAGCACTGTGTCATGCCATTTTAGTTCTTCCCTTCACCCCTTTATTTAGGGTTGGGGAATTAGGTATTTCTGTTTTAAGTAATATATGTTGGCCCCTTCCTGGACTTGAGTCTTGGGGAAGGGGGTCTAATAGTGCTTTGTAGGAGAAACTAATAATACTATTATTCATTGTTTATTATTATTATTGCTGTTTATATTGTTGTTATTCCTACTAGTAGGTAGCCACTTGGCTAGTGTAGAGCTTTCCACACAGACTTGTTGCTTAGTGTTAGCTTCGTAAAGATCTGACAGTTTCATTTGAAACTGGCCAGATAGAGCTTTGGTATAGCGCCCTCGTGTGGAACTCCAGACTCTCGGGAGTTAACTCTTTCCTCTCCGGGGCAGTTCAGCTGCAGTGGCTGACTGCATATAGTCATAATATAGCAAGACTCCATGAAAAGAAAAGCAATTACTAAGGTGAGTAATTTTTTCTTTTGTTAGATTACATGGTACATCTTAATTCCTTGGGTCTCAGACCAGCTACCTTGAGAGTTCATTTGGCAGCTGTGTCTGCTTTTGTGTCAGCAGGAAAGTCATCCCCTCTTTCCTCTCATCCTGTGTTTTCCAAGTTTTTAGGGATTACTCCATACTAATCCTCCCTTTCGGGAACCGGCCCCTGCTTGGGACCTTAATGTTTGCATTGCCCAGTTAATGCAACCCCTTTCAACCTCTGTCTTCTGCAGACTTAAGTTCTAACTTGGAAAACTGTTTTTCTAGTGGCTATCACTTCTGCCAGACATAAGTGAATTGCAAGCCTTGTCATTGGAGACTGACTTCATTTCTTTCCACAGGGATAAGGTAGTCCTTAGGACTAATAGGAAGTTTTTGCCTAAGGTGGTTTCAGATTTCCATCTTAATCAATCTATCTCCCTTCCAGTATTTTTCACTGATCACTCCTCTTCGGGTGAGAGGAGGTTGCACAGCCTGGATGTTAAGGGAGCTCTTAGTTATTATATAGAGCATACCAAAGGTCACAGGTTCGAATCCCTCCAACTTTTCCTTACCTGTGGTGAAGCTGGGAAAGGCAGACCTGCCACTAAGAGATCAGTAGCCAGGTGGATTGTCTCTTGTATCCAATTTGTTATCAGAAAGTGGGCAGCCCCGGTTTGAAGGCTCATTCTACAGGGGTACAGCTGCGTCTCTAGCTGCTGCCAGAGATATCCCTTTATTAGAGATTTGCCAGGCTGCTACTTGGAAAACGGTACACACCTTTACCAAGCATTTCTCCCTGGATGTCCAGGCCAGGAGAGATGCTCGGTTTGGCACAGCTGTTCTTCAGAGCCTATTTCCTAAGTAGGTTCTGTCCCTCCTCCATGGAGGTACTGCTGTGTTTTCTGCTAATGTCTCTAATATAGCAAGACTTCATGTTGTTTGAAGAAAAAATTACTCACCTTAGTAATGTTGTTTCTTCTAATGGAGTCTTGCTATATTATAGACCTCCCCCCCAACCTGCCCCTCTCAGAACCTCTACTTGGTGGGGTGCGGGCAACTTAGTGTGGGCACTACTTATGCCCTATTAGCATTTTGTCCCCTTTGGGACTTTGGGGGTGTGTATGTGTGCACACGTGTGTGTTTTATTATACTTATGTTCCATTTTCATATTATTAGAATGGTGTTAGTATTTCTGGTCCCCTGACTTGAGTCTTGGGTGTTGGGACCATCAATGGTTGTTATTATTTAGGTAGCCATTTGGCTAGTGTAGGTTACAGCTTCCACACAGACCTTAGTGAGTTAGGCTCGTAAATATCTGACAGTTCAAGTTTGAAATGACACAGATAGAGCTGCTCTCGTGACAAAATTATGTTTTGGAATGGTTTTAACCATTTCACTCCGGGGCAGTTCTAGAGCTGGATCAAACTGCTAATGTCTATAATATAGCAAGACTCCATTAGAAGAAACAACATTACTAAGGTGAGTAATTTTTTCTTCTTTGCCATTTAAGTTACTGGTTGAGCATTTCTTGTTGTGTTTGTTCTACAGTCAGTTGCCAGTGGCCCTTTGTTCAAGCTGCCATAGACTGGACAAGGAGGCTAGTCTATTTTATTTCATGTGTTTAATTCAATTATTTTCTGGTATAGGTTTGCTTGTTAGGTTCATAGTTTTGCTTTCTAGTTCTTCTAAATAGATCAGCCATAGAGCTGCACAGCACAGTGCCTCCGCAAGCCTGAAGCCTCTAAATGTGGCTAATTTATATATTTAAGTTTGTCCTCCGTTGCCGGCCCGGTGGTGCTGAGGGTTGAGGCGCTGGACGCCACACTTCGCACCACGCTGGCGACCCGGGTTTGGGCACGGATGCAGGTCGTCTGGGGTCGGCAGGGGGAAGGAGGATTGAGCTCCCCAACGGATGCTCTCCTCCTTCGGGTGGGTTTCCAGGGGTGCTGTACACACCCGCGTCCCTGGGGGCCAGTGGGAGCACCAGCTCTCATGGGGCATTGGTGGCTTCAGAGGGCTGGAGTCAGCGAGGGGAGGACATTGTTGGTCACTTGGCAGGCGTGCGTCAGCATGTACTTGACTGAGCCGACGTCCTCAGGGGACGGGAAGGGAGAAAAGCGGAAAAAATCCTCAGCGGGCCTAGATGACGGCCGCTCCACACCATCCAGTCCAGGAACCACGAGTAGACCCCCGCTGTGCAGGTGCTTCACAGAGGTAGGAGGGGGGAAAAGAGTTACTGAGGCACTCTAGGGAGCAGACTCAAGGTCAAGGAGGCATGGATGGCATGAGCAATGCCTGAAGGAGTGGAACGCTGAGAGCGAGAAGGAGGGATAAAAAGAAAGTCAAAAAAAAAAAAAAAAAGTTAGTCCTCCACGTTCTCTGTGGCATCTTGATCTGTCAGGCTACCTGCTACAGTGTAAGCATAATGAGGGATCCCCTGGAAGAAACAATATTACTATGGTAAGTAATTTTTTCTTTTAAGAAAAAAAAAAAAAGCAGGCTTCATAGTGAGCGCTTGTAGATTAACGTTTTGATAACTGGGTGTGACGTCACCCCCAGTTATTGTGGCCTTTCAGAGCAACCGAAATAGAGTTGATAAACATGCTGAGGTGTTGTTATAGTTTGAGACTCTATTCAACTATTATAATTTTACATGAGAACATAACACTTTTTTTTCACTTATCTTTTCAAACAACATGAAGTCTTGCTGTATTCTGACAAATGCAGTTAGGTCCTGCCTTTCAACTGCCCCGGAGAACATAGGGTTAACTTTTCTATGCATGGCATAGAATGTTCACCTTGAGCATGGTTGAAGCCTCTGCCTGTTGTTATTCCAGCTGCAACCGTCAGATTCTTTAGTCCGCCTCACTGAACAGTCGCTCCAGAAATTTCTCTTGCTGCTCAGTTCAAAGTCGGTTGAAGTGTCGGTTTTTGGTCGGTTTTCTTCCGAATTGTTGTTTCCGCATAGTCAGTTCAGGTCTCTGTTTGTGGTACCGTGAGTTCTAGATAGGTTTTTGGTCAGTTTTCCTGTGTGGAACTTGTAAACTGTGGATTGGTTCAGCTGAACCGATCATTTTGAGGTAAAATTTGTACTTTACCTTAGTGCGTGGTTACAGGTCCGTATCGGTTCTAAAAAAAAAAAAAAAAAAAAAATGTGTTTAATACGTTTTTTTCCAGGAACCGATAGGGAGTATTGCCTGGCGGATTGCGAAAAAAAGTATTAAAGTTTAGTTAGGTTGGCCATGTCGAAACCAAAACGGGCCCACTGGGTTTCAGCACTGCAGTGTGTATGGAAGTCTTTGCTAAGGCTGATCCCCACACCACCTGTGTTTATTGTCTGGGGTTTGACCACTTCTATTCAGACTGCCAAATTTGCAAAAATGTTCCCAAATCTACCCTGGAAAAAAGAGATTACGTAGACTGATGAAAAGGGAGGCCGAGAAGTCTGCTGACCTGGATGGCCAGCCCGGTTCGGTTCCGACCGAGCCAGAAGGAGTGCCCTCTGACCAGGGCGATACTTCTTCGGGCAAAGGGAGAACCGATTCCGAGGAATTGGTCCCGACAAAAAGAAAAGACAAGTCGACCGGTTCGGATCTAGAATCTCATACTCTGACTGCCGATGAAATGGCCCAAGCAATTAGGATTATGAAGTCACTTAGTTTGGTTCCGACTGAACCGGCACCTTTTGGCAGGGGCTCTGTTCGGTCGGTTCTCTCGATTCCGGAGTGTGCCCTGGAAGAATTTTATGAACCGGAGTTTGAGGAGGAGGGAGAGTTAGAAGATGACTATGGTGATGGTGAAAGTCTGGATGTGCCTATTGACCAGGACATCTCCCCAGACAGACCTTCAGGTGTTTCTCCTCCTAGGCTTTCTGAGTCCCCTTCACACTACATACTTTTACAGAAAGGAGGCTGATACCCTCCTGCTTCCTGTGGAGGAGGCTGTGGAGCATCAGGAAGAGCCTGACTATGTAGAGGTGATGGATATCCCAGAGTCCAGGAAACTGTGTGTTCCCCTCCACAAATCCTTTGGGAAACGGACACAAAAAATTCTGAAGTCTTCCAATTCCATACCTCCTGTGGACAGAAGAATGGACAAGAGGTATACTCTTTCAGGCTCAGATACGGAGTTCCTCTATCAGCAATACAGCCACGTTGGGGTTGTGCGGGCTGCTGCCTGTGATAAGGCAAGCATTCCCTTGGCATCAAACCCCCCCTCCCAGACAAGGACTCCAGGAAGATTGGTGCCATGGCAAAGAAGCAGTACATGGCATCATCCTTAGGACTCAGGCAGGCTAATTAAATGGCCTGTGCAGCCAGGTACCAGAAGTCCAGGTGGGACACTGTACTGGCATTGGCTACACAGGTTCCTCCCCATCTTGCCAAGGAGCTGGAGCCGGTGGCTGCAGATGGGATTGAACCACTTACAGGAGTGTTCAGGCCAAGGAAAGGCAAGCAACTCCTCAAAGGCAGCAGTCCAGGGGCAGGCCTTTCCAAAGGCCGTTTTACCAAGCACATGCCTCCTCTTCTTTTTCACAGCGGGGGTTCTTCAGAGGGAGAGGCAGAAGGAGGATGAGCAGGCCTGCATCCACCCCTCAGCCTAAAGCCCCTGCCAAGCAGACACCCTGATGGGTCTGCCTGGGTCGATTCTCCTATCCCAGTAGGGGGCAGGCTGGCTTACTTTGTCCAGGACTGGATGTCTCTTACATCAGACAAGTGGGTCCTGGAAGTAGTAAGCCAGGGTCTGGTTCTCAGCTTCAGAAAATTTCCAAAGCTGAGACCCAGGTCTTTTCCACCTGCAAATCTCTCAGAGACCCTTGCCCTAGAGGCAGAGGTTTCTTCTCTCCTGGCTCTCAGAGCTATAGAGAGAGTACCTACTCTACAATGGGGCAGAGGATTGTACTCCAGGTACTTCCTAACCCCCAAAAAGACAGGAGAGTGGCCACCCATCCTGGACCTAAGATATCTGAACAAACATCTTTTAAAGCCAAAGTTCAAAATGATAACTCTTGGGAATTATCCTTCCCTCTCTAAGGCCAGGGGACTGGCTAGCCTCCCTGGACCTCAAAGATGCCTACTTTCACTTTCCCATCAGGTGCTCCCACAGAGAGACCTCAGGTTCAACTTTACCCTCAGGCCACTATCAGTTCAGAGCACTGCCCTTTGGCCTAACATCAGCTCCAAGGGTCTTCACAAAGTGCCTGGCACTAGTTGTTGCCTTCCTAAGAAGATTTCCATTTTCCCGTACTTGGACGACTGGCTCATAGTAGGTCAGTCTCCAGACCAAGTCAAGTCATACCTGCAAGTGACCCAGCAAGTGCTCACTTCTTTAGGATTCCTTCTCAACCTACCAAAGTCAGTTCTCGAACCAGTGCAGCTCCTCACCTTCATAGGTGCAGAGCTGGATACAATAAAAGCAAGAGCCTTCCTTTCCCTGGAAAGGGCAAGGACCCTCATGGAACTGGCCTCTTCATTCACCCTTCAGGTGTCTCGACTCAGCAAGGCATTTCCTTCAGCTACTGGGCCACATGGCAGCTTCCACAGCAGTGGTCCAGGGCGCAAGATTCCAAATGAGGGACATTCAGTTCCACTTAAGAGGTTTTTGGTCCCAAAGAAAGGATTCCCTTACCAAATGAATTCCAGTGACTCGAACTCTAATCCAAGCCCTGTAATGGTGGCAGGATCGGGAGAATTTGAGGCAAGGGGTTCCATTTGTCCCTTAGTCTCATTCAGTGGTCCTCACTACAGATGCTTCCCTGCTGAGCTGGGGAGACCATTTGGGGGAATTTGCCACCCAAGGACTGTGGTCACCTCAGGAATCTCTGCTTCGCATCAATATCTTGGAACTCAGAGCAGTGTTTCTGGCACTGCAAGCTTTTTCCAAATCTGTACATAACAAGGTGGTTCAGGTCAGAACAGACAACACCACCACCATTTGGTACATCAACAAGCAAGGAGTCACTCTGTCCACAGCCTTGTGCACAGTAGTGATGAAGTCGTGGTCCCTGGCCTATTCCCTGCAAAACTCTCTGATGGCAGTTCACCTTCCAGGGAAGGACAGTGTTCTAGCAGATGCACTAAGCAGAATATCCCCGGGCCATCGCGAATGGTCCCTAGATCCTCTGGTGTTGAAAGTGATTTTCTCAAGATGGGGCACTCCAGAGGTAGATCTTTTTGCAGCCCCAGACAATCACCAACTTTCTCTCTTTTGCTGCAGGCCCCCAGTCTTGGGCTCAGTCCCCCTGGATGCTCTGATTCTGAACTGGGAAGGGAAATTTCTATATGCTTCATCCCTTCCCTCTCCTGTTCAGATTGTTAGTCAAGATAAGGTCACAACCATGCAAAGTGATTCTGATTGCTCCAGACTGGGCAAGGCAGCCATGGTATCCCTTGTTGCTGTCCCTAATAGTCCATCTTCCCCAGTCTCTTCCCAGGAATTACAACCAGGGGAGGATTTGGTACCCAAATCTTCAGTGTCTCAATCTCAAGGCTTGGCTCTTGAGGAGTTGGAGTTTGCAGATCTGCATCTTTCCCAAGGGGTTCTGGATATCCTTAAGGCTTCTCGAAAGCCTTCCACCAGAAAGACTTACAACTCCAAATGGAAAACATTCAGCATTTGGTGTTCTAAGAAGAACATTTCTCCAGTCTCTGCTGAATTGCCTACGGTTCTGGATCATATGGTCCATCTTAATGGCCTAGGTCTCAGACCAGCTACTCTCAAGGTACACTTGGCAGCTGTTTCTGACTTTCCTGGCTGTAGGCAAGTCTTCCTCTCTGTCATCCCATCCTGTATTCTGTAAGTTTTTCAAGGGATTGCTTCACACCAATCTCTCCTTTAGGGATCCTGCTCCTGCTTGGGATCTTAATGTTTGCATTGCTCAGCTTATGCAACCCAGTTTTGAGCCCTTGTCCTCAGCAGAGCTTAAGTACTTGACTTGGAAAACTGTGTTTTTGGTAGCCATTACTTCTGCCAGACGTATCAGTGAATTGCAAGCCCTGTCAGTGGAATCTGATTTCATTTCTTTTCACAGAGATAAAGTGGTCCTTAGAGCTATCAAAATTCTTGCCTAAAGTGGTTTCAGATTTCCACCTCAGTCTATATCTCTCCCTGTTTTCTTCACTGATCATTCTTCCACGGGAGAGAGGAGGCTACACAGTTTGGATGTTAAGAGCCCTTAGCTACTACATTGAGCGTACCAAGGGTCACAGGTTTGAATCCCCTCAGTTGTTTCTCACTTATGGAGTAGTTGGGAAGGGCAAACCTGCCACTAAGAGATCTATTGCCAGGTGGATTATTTCTTGTATACAATTCTGCTATGAAAAACTGGGAAAAACTCCACCCTCAGGCCTGAGGGCTCATTCCACAAGAGGTACAGCTGCTTCCCTGGCTGCTGCCAGTGATATCCTTCCCTTAGAAATTTGTCAAGCAGGCA
Organism: Neoceratodus forsteri; assembly: GCA_016271365.2. Lineage (NCBI taxonomy): Eukaryota > Metazoa > Chordata > Ceratodontiformes > Ceratodontidae > Neoceratodus > Neoceratodus forsteri. The sequence goes on from CM028138.1 coordinate 432,068,343, forward strand.
CTTGGAAAACAGTCCATACTTTTACCAAGCATTACTCTCTGGATATCCAGGCTAGGAGTGATGCTCGGTTTGGCACAGCAGTACTTCAGAGTCTGTTTCCAAAGTAGGTTCTGTCCCTCCTTCATGTAGGTACTGCTAGGTAGTCTGCATTTGTCAGAATACAGCAAGACTTCATGTTGTTTGAAGAAAAAATTACTCACCTTAGTAATTATGTTTCTTCTAGTGGAGTCTTGCTGTATTCTGACCTCTCCCACCCCCCCGCCTTCTCTCTTTCAGAACCTAGATTTTTGGGATGGGTGGGCAGGTGCAGTTGGCCCCCCTCTTTTTTTTTTTCTTTGGGTGGAATGTCGTTCATTTGATTGTCTTTTGTTTTTGGGTTTCCTGACTTGAGTCTTCCTTTGAGAACCAAAAACATTATATTTTTGCCAGTTGACTAGTAAGAATTTTATAGTTTCCACACAGAACACCTAGTGAGTTTTTTCTCGTAAAGATCTGACAGTTGCAGTTCGAATGACAACAGGCAGATGCATCAACCGAGCTCGAGATGAACATTCTATGCCATGCAAAGAAAAGTTAACCCTATGTTTTCCGGGGCAGTTAAAAGGCAGGACCTAACTGTATTTGTTAGAATACAGCAAGACTCCACTAGAAGAAACATAATTACTAAGGTGAGTAATTTTTCTTCCCAATTATGTATTACATTTTGCCCGTTATTCCGGCTGTTGTGTTCTTTGTTGGGAGCTGCTGTGGGAGACGAGGCAGGCAATCCTGGGGCTGCATCGGTGGCAGTAAGGAAAGGGACCACATCGGTGGTCTGAGGAGGACGGGGGCATAGGAGCCGCATTGGCGGTGAAGGGTGAAATCTTAGGGCGCTGCTGCTCTGGAGCAAGGAGCGGTGGGGCCAATCAGCGCTGAGCGCGCAGACTTTGGTTCTGCGACTGGGCTGTAAAGGCCATTAGCCCAGTCGCGTGCAGCTTCTGTTGTGTTCTTTGTCCCACACCAGCCCCCCCGGCCCCGACCTCTAATAAATAATCGGTGGCGGTGGAGCCTTGGAGTGGGGAAGGCTGTGAGTGGGTGTCCTGGACTGCTGCTGCTGACTGGGTCCTGGACTACTGCTAATTGGGAAAAGGGAGCAGTATGGTCTGCCTGCGTGGACAACACTGATCATCTGTAAAGAGCAAGCTGAGTGAGGGGGACTTGGACTTTGGATAATTAAACGATTGGGCGACTGTATGCTGTGCCTGGTTGGGCACCATTGACTACTTGCTATATACAGCTGCGAGATATGTAAATGTGATCTGATTACTGGGCTGAACTGTTATTGCTACTGATCTTTGTGCGGTGGGCAAAAACGGAGCCTACATGCTATATATACGGCTGCAGGATTTGATATTTGTGAACTGTGATATCTGCTGAATTGTATATTGCTGTCTGATCTCGTGAGGTGGGCAAAAACTAAATTGGTGCTGTAAGCGGCTGCTACTGCTCACACCAAAATGAGGGTGGATTTGGGGCTTGCCAGGGCAGGCATCTTCGGCAGGGTGATTGGGTGTATGGGGTACGGGGCAGCAATAATCCTAAATTGGGCATGGAGGTACGGAGGGTGTCCAGTGTGTTTTCAGCTGACAGGACTTAGGGAGGAGGTCGAGGGGATCAGAAGAGAACTGGAAGGCATGAGGGGGGGAGGGGGGAGGAGTGGAAATGGTCCCTTGGAAGGAGGTGAGGCCACCACAGCATACCCCAAGGAACAGGTAGGCATGGGCCCTATGGAAACTCCGGAGGGGTAGGGCGCCATACAAGCAACAGATGGAAAACAATTCACAGGAGGGGGACGATCATTGGGAGCAAAGGGGGGAGTAGGAGAAAACATGCCAGGGCAGGCATCACACTTAGCAACAGATACACCATGCTGTACCCAGGAGGGGCGGATGAGGCTGGCGGGGAGGGACCAGGCGGTCAGAGGGTTTAGTCAGCAAGGCGGGGGAGTAGGAGGGTAGTGAAACAGCAGGTGGGCAGCGAGGTGTGACTAGCAAGCTAGGGGGTTTGGTGGCAAGGGGGTAGACAGGGACAGAGGGGAGGGGAACTGGGGAGAGCAGGCACTTAGGCTGGGAAGTCAGCCAAGGAGAGGGGGGTAGTAGGTGGTACTCTAGGAAGGCCAGCTTCGGGGCGGGAGAAATCTGAGGAATGGAGGGAGGAGGGGAGGTTAGAGAGAAATATGCTAGACAGGATGGGGAGACAAGACCGGAGGGGGGTTGGAGGCAGGGAGGGAAGCAGTGGAAGGGCGTATGGGCAGGGGACCTGTGGATTCTGACCGAAAAAGGGAGTCTGGGGGGATTGGTGGGGCCAGCAGTGCTGCCCAGGAGGTGGGGAAGGGGGGCAAGGAGTAAATTGGGAACCGCAAGCAGAAGGAAGAGCATGGTAGGACACTTACAGACTAGTGATCCCTGGACTGAAGGGGGTGGGAGGAGTAAGCTGGGGGTTGATGATAGAAGGAAGAGCCTGGAAGAGATCAAAAGGGCCAGTAAGATGGGGGTGTGGTGAAGGTGATGCTGCTGGGGGACTCCATGACCAGGGGCATGCAGTGGGAGGAGGTAGGAAAGGGAAAAGGCAGCCCGGTCTGGGCTAAATGTTTCCCGGGCCTATCTGTTCACAAGGCCAAATTCTAGCTATATTCATTAGCATTGGAATGCGGGGGATCCCCAGATTTCTTAGTACATCTGGGCACAAACGATTTGGAAAGGAACAGCGATGTGGAAATCCAGGCGAGGTTTCGGGAACTGGCCAGAGTCTACCATTCTATAGGAATTTCAGTTTCCTTCTCAGAAATCCTGCCTGTACCTAGGGCATCCAGGGAGACCAAGCACAAACTCAGAGGTGTGAACCAGTGGCTCAGGGAGTGGTGCAGGACAGTAGGGTATGGGCTGATGGAAGACTGGGGGGACACATGGGTTGATAAAGGGTTATATGTTAGGGATAGGATGCATCTTAACCTAGAGGGGAAGGAGATCTTAAAACTGAAACTCGCTGAATTCATAAACCGGAAGTGGCATTGAAACTTGTAAAGGGGGGAGGGATTAGTGAAGGAATGGAGTCAGGAAGACTGACCGAGGTCCCAGGTCTAGGGCGGCAAATGAGGGTAGGTGATTGTGATGTACACAAAGCAAGAGCTGTGCAGGAAAGGACAAATAGGGAGGGTGCAGGGCCGAGTCAGTTTGGGAGGGGGGATGGGGTGGAGGACGGTCCTGATCAACGCCAGGAGTATGGGCAACAAAATGCCTGAGCTCCAGGTGATGCTGGCAGAGGGATCAGTGGATGTGGCAGCGATCACGGAAACATGGGCCACCCAGAAGAATGATTGGGACCTAAACTTGGAGGGCTACACAATATTCAGGAGGGATAGAGAGGAGGGGGTGTAGCACTGATAGTCAAGAATGGCATAATGGTTTGTGAAGGAGGCAAAGACTGAAAGTAGGGGTGGTGTACAGACCCCCCCTGCAGTGGATGAGGACCTGGAGGGAAAATTGGTTGAGAACATCAAGGGGCACTCTGACCGTGGAAAGGGTAGGGTGGTGGTCATGGGGGACCTAAATATGCCGGGGCAGACTGGGACACCATGACATTAGCGGTGGCCAGGGAGCAGAGGCTGATAGATGTGTTTCAGTATGCCTTTCTGGTTCTACAGGTGGGGAAACCTGCTGGGGATCCTGGATGTTGTCCTTGCAAACAGCGACCAGATAAGGGGTCTGGAGGGTGTAGCCCGCTGGCAGGAGGAGACCATGCCATGGTCTGGTTTCTGCTGTGTCTGGGGGGGAGGGGGGGGAGACACCGCTCAAACACAGTAGTAGTGGACTTCAGGGGGACAGACTTTGTGGGCATGGGCAGGATTCTGAGGGGGAGCTGGACTAAGATAGGCCAGACATGGATGTTAGTAATTTGTGGGAGACCATTAAAAAAGGGGGTATAGGAGGCTACTCGCTCATGTGCATGGGTAAGGCGTAAAAATGGTGGGGCCAACAAGCCGTACTGGTGGACCAGGGAGGTGCAAGAGGCGGTGAGGGATAAGAAAGCTGCCTACACACGTTTTAAGCGCTCCGGGGGGACTGTGAAAGGTGAGTACAAGTTGACAGCTAGAAGGGTCACAAGAGTGGTGAGGGGAGCCAAGGCGAGGATGGAGCAAAACCTGGCTAGGGATATCCAGACGGGTGGAAAGGGATTTTATAGATACATAGGGGAAAAGAGGAAAGGAAGAGCACACATCTCCAGAATTAGGACTGGGGAGGGATGGGCTCAGGAGGCGAAGAGCAGGCAGAGGTACTAAACAAGTACTTTGCCTCGGTATTTCTGGAAGGAGGCATGGGATCCATTCAACCAGAAGGGAGGGAGTGGTGGTGGTGGGGGGGAGACAGCTGAGAGGAGAGAACAGATGGAGATGAGAGGACCAGAAGAGGCTGGGACACTGGGTGGGCCATACCTAGAAGGGGATGGGTGCTTTGTTGAAGGGGGCTTTAGGGAGGGAGAAATCACAGAGGACAGGGTGAGGGAGGCCCTAAGGGTGCTAAAAACTGACAAGGCACCGGGACCAGATGGGCTGAATCCAAGAGTTCTGAAGGAACTAGCAGACGAACTAGCAGCTTCACTAGCTGCGCTGTTCAACTCCTCTCTCCAGACAGGATGGGTGCCTCAGGATTGGAGGGTGGCTCATGTGGTGCCTATCCACAAAAGGGGGGGGGGTCTAGTGAGGAGATGGGAACTTACAGGCCTGTCAGCCTAACATCGGTGGTGGGCAAACTAATGGAGGATTTGATCAAGGGGAAGCTCTTGAGGCAACTGGAAAGGCTGGGACACATGGATGACAAACTGTATGGTTTTGTCCCGGGGTGATCGTGCCAGACCAACCTCATAGATTTTTACGACTGGGTGACAGGGACCCTGGGCCGACAAAGACCGGTGGATGTCCTATATCTGGATTTCAGTAAGGCGTTTGACTTGGTACCCACATCGGATTGTTGACAAAGTTGGGAGGGGTGGGGGTGGGAAGACAGTTGCTTAGATGGGTAGAAAACTGGCTTACAGATAGAACACAGAGGGTAGTGATTGGTGGGATAGTCTCCTCCCCTAGGAAGATCTTCTGTGGGGTTCCCCAAGGTTCAGTACTGGGGCCACTTCTGTTCAATACCCATGTCTCTGATATAGGAAGGGGGGGTTAAGAATAGGATACTAACATACTAAAGAGCCAGCAGAATAGGCCAAATGGTCTGTCTTGTCTGCTGGAAAGCCAGCAACCTAGTGGCTGCTCACCTTACCCCCCAGCCCCAAGAGAATCTTCTTTTTATTCAGATTTCCCTTATACCTGTCCCACCCCTTCTTGAAGCCCACCATAGTGCCCTCTTCCACCAGCCATCCAAGTAGCACATTCCACGGCTTCACCACCCTCTCAGTGAAAAAGTGCCTCCTATGATCCCGTCTGTATTTTCCCTCCTCCATCTTCCACTCGTGACCCCTGGTAGCTCCCCACTTCTTTAACCTAAACAGCTACTGTACTCCACTTCTGTTACTCCTTTTACATACTTGAAAACCTCTATCATGTCTCCTCTATCCCTCCTCTCCTCCAGTGAATAAAGCCCAAGCTCCTTCAGCCTTTCCTCATAAGGCCTCCCTTCCATATCCTGAATCATCCTGGTCACTCTCCTCTGAACTCTCTCCAGCAGCACTATGTCATTCTTCAAATGAGGTCTCCAGAACTGTACACAATACTCAAGCTGCGGCCTGACCAAGGCATTATACAGAGGGAGGATCACCTCCCTACTGCTGAACGTAATACCCCTGGCTCTACAGCCCAGATTCCTGTTTGCTTTGGCTACTGTTCTTCTACAATTCTTGAAGAGTTATTCATTTTGACATCAACCACCACCCCTAAATCCCTTTCTCCCAGTGTGGCTTGCAGTGTGACACCCCCCCCCCCAGGGTGTATACATGGCCTGTTTTTTTTTTTTTTAAACCCCCAAATGAAGTACCTTACATTTCCCGGCATTAAATTTCAGTCCCCACCTTCTTGACCACCCCTCCAGAGTATCCGGATCCCCCTGGACTGAATCCCTCGCTTCTTCACAATCCACCAGTGCTCCCAGCTTTGAATCATCCACAAAGAGACTCGACCTATTTTTGACCCCCCCTATATCCGGGACATAGGCATTGAATAAGAGTGGCCCCAATACTGAACCTTGAGGGACCCCACTGATTACCTTTCTGGGGGGGGAGAGTATCCCACCCACCATAACCCTCTGTAGACAACCCGAAAGCCAATTATCTACCCAACTGAGTTCTTGTCCTCCCCCCCCCATTTCTGCTGTCAGTCCATTATGGGGCACCGAATCAAACGCCTTGCTGAAATCTAGGTATAGGACATCCACTGGCCTATGTCTATCCAAGACTCCCATCACCCAGTCATAAAACTCTACAAGGTTGGTCTGACACGATCTCCCTGGGACAAGGCCATATTGTTTATCATCCTGGTGTCCTAACCATTCCAGCTGCCTCCCAAGCCTCTCTTTGATAAAGCTTTCCATTTCTTTGCCTACCACAGACGTCAGACTGACAGGCCTATAATTCCCCATTTCCTCCCGAGACCCCCCCCTTATGTATAGGCACTACATACGCCACCCTCCAATCCTGTGGCACCCATCCCATCTGCAAAGAGGAGTTAGAGTGCTGCCAGTGGAGCTAGCAGTACCTCTGCCAGTTCCTTAAAAACCCTCGGGTGTAAACCATCCGGCCCTGATGCCTTATCTGTTTTTAGTTTCCGAAGGGCCTCCCTCACCATATCAGCTGTGATTTCTCCCCCGCTCCCAATCCACTCCTTCTTGTAACCATCCTACTCCTCCTTGATCTGGCCCAGCCTGTTTCCGATCATCTTTCCATCCTCTGGTCTCAGACTGAGACTGACCTCTTGCTTTTGCTGTCTCCTCATCACACCCATCAGGCTGTAGGGACCCCCTTGTCACCCCCGCTGCAAAGATTGAGGAAAAGTACTCATTTAGCACCTCTGCCTGATGCCCTGCATCCTGAGCCCATCCCCCAACAATCTTAATCCTATTGATCTGTGTCTTCACGTTTCTCTTCTCTCTTATGTATCTATAGAATCTTACATATCTATAGGATGAGCCTCTTCTCGGAGGACTCAAAACTGGGAGCACTGACTGACGGGGAGGAAGTGAGGGTGACAGTCCAGAGGGATCTGGATACCCTGGAGGGTTGGTCAAGGAGGTGGGGGCTGAGATTTAATCCGGGGAAGTGTAGGGTGTTGCATCTGGGGGTCAGAAACCCAGGTCATGTATACACCCTGGGAGGGGTCTCACTGCAAGCCGCATTGAGTGAAAGGGGCCTGGGGGTGTTGGTAGACACCAGAATGAACAACACTGAAAACTGCTGAAGATCTTTGGCAAAGGCAAACAGGATACTGGACTGCATAGCCCAGGGAATAATGTCCAGGAGGAGCGAGGTGAGCCTGCCTCTGTATAATGTCTTGGTCAGGCCGCATCTTGAGTATTGCATGCAGTTCTGGAGACCTCACCTTAGGAAGGACATAGCACTGATGGAGAGGGTTCAGAGGAGGGCAACCAGGATGATCCGGGGCATGAGTGATAGGACCTATGAGGAAAGGTTGGAAGTCCTTGGGCTGTACTCGCTGAAGGAGAGGAGAGACGGGGGGACATGATTGAGGTATTCAGATATGTGAAAGGGATTAATGGGAGCAGAGCCAAATAAATGTTCAGGCTAAAGATAGGGGGCACAACCAGGGTGCATGAATGGAAGTTGGAGGGGGGAACTTACAGGGGGGAATGTAGAAGGCATTACTGCACTGAGAGGGTGGTGGAGCCATGGAATGCATTGCCCGGGAGTCTAGTCAAGCAGGGCACAGTGGAAGGGCTTCAAGAGGGGATGGGACAGATGCATGGGTGTACTGAAGCCAAAGTTGACCCTCTCGAGGGCCGGGAAGGGGAGGAGGAGCTAGTGCCCAATAAGGGCTGGCTACTGAGCAGACACGAAAGACCATTAGGCCTGTTCTGCTGGCTTTTAGTATGTTAGTTGATGTTAAAGAGGGAATATTGCCAAAAGCACTACATTTGGATTTGGGACCAGCAGGTGCCCAATAGAAATCATGCCAAAATTCAGTTATCCAGTGAAGGGTGCATCTGTCACTCCTACGAGTGGGTAGATGTTCCCTCACGCAGGCAAGAGGCTTGATGAAGCCGGAAGATGTGTCATGGGGTGTCTTAAGGTGGCCACCATAGCTTCCTCTCTAGTTTGTCTCCTGCCTTGCGGGAAGTAGGCAAGGGACTTGGTGCTCTTGCTTATGCGTAGTTATTTTTTATTTCTTTTCCCCTCTTTGGCTGATGTCTTTTCCAACCCTGCCAGCTGCATCCTCCCTCTTAGGGAGTGGCCTGTTGTGGTAGCCTGCAGTGTATGTTACAGTTTATATAAGCTTTGATCTTTTTGTTTACTGGTCCTGCTGTCCTCCTGGGGCTAAGTACAGTTACGGAGCACTGTACTCGGTCCTGGAGAAAAGTTGAACTGGAAACATTTTATAGGAGATGATAAAAGTTCTAAAATGCTCTGCAGGCTGTTGAATCTCCCACTGCTGTAGTACATTTCTGAAGTCTACTAGGGGTTCTGGGATTTGTATTTACAGAATGTTTGCCTAGACGCAATCAGAGTTAATCTGATACAGTCTGCTATACAAAGCAAACAGTAAGTAAACCAAAATGTGTTTGCACTCGAAGTGCACATTGGGACCAGCCCTACACTTCAGCGGTTGTTCTCAGAATAAACATGTTCTTTTCTAGTTTTGGCTGTCATGCAATTGTTTTACTGAAATTACAAAACTCAGTTTTACAAAACCCAGTACCGTACCGTATAACTAAGGCCACTGATTTACAGTGATTAAATGATGAAATGCCATTTTTAAGACTTGTAATTCCATTAATTGCACCGATGATTGCTAGTGTAATTTCTGGATTTCAATGAGATTCTACTGTCATTCTTTTAGAATGTGTATAAATAATCAGAATAAAAGAAGGCTTAATAATACAGAGCATTAATTGAAGCAAACTGAAAATAGTACAGGAGGCAGTTATAAAAAAACAAAAAACAAAAATTGTTCTGCAGATTTACTGATCTGGCCTAAAATGCAGAATTATGTGAAATTCTTTGTTTTTACTGGTATGCAGGTAGTCCAAAATCTGAAATTTTGCCAGGTTTTCTGGGAAAAACTGAAAATCAGTGACCTTGCATGTAACATTGAACTTTGCTCCATAGCCTGTGTAATGCAATAGCAGTTCAAACAACATGAAGTCTTGCTGTATTCTGACATATGCAGTTAGGTCCTGCCTTTCAACTGCCCCGGAGAACAAAGGGTTAACTTATCTATGCCTTGCGTAGAACGTTCATCACGAGCTCGGTTGAAGCCCGTCTGCTGCTGTTTAAACTGCAACCGTCAGATTCTTTACTCCGCCTCACTAAACAGTCGCTCTGGAGATTTCTCCTGCTGCTTGGTTCAAAAGTCGGTTGAAGTGTCGGTTTTCGGTCGGTTTCTACCGAATTGTTGTTTCTGCATAGTCGGTTCAAATCTCTTGTCTGTGGTACTGTGAGTACCAGGTAGGTTTTTGTTCTGTTTTCTGTGTGGAACTTGTAAACTGTGGATCGGTTCAGCTGAGCCGATCAATTTGAATAAAAAAAAAAAAAAACTTGTGCTTTACTTTAAGTGTGGTTATTGGTCCATTATTGGTTTTCTAAAAAAAAAAAAAAAAAGCAGTTTAATTCGTTTTTCCAAGACCAATGACATGGTCAGGAACCCGATAGGGAGACTGCCGGGCGACTGTCGAAAAAAGGGTACGCTTTGGTTAGGTTGGAATGCTGAGAAACCCAAGAAAAAAAACGGGTCCACTGGGTTTCAACACTGCAGTGTGTGTGTGGGGAGGTCTTTGCTAAGGCTGATCCCCACACCACCTGTGTTTATTGTCTGGGGTTTGACCACCTCGATTCAGACTGCCAAATTTACAAGAATTTTCCCAAATCTACCCTGGAAAAGAGATTAGGTAGACTGAGGGAAAGGAAGGCTGAGAAGTCCTCTGACCTGAATGGCCAGCCCGGTTTGGTTCCGACCAAACCCGAAGGAGTGCCCTCTGACCAGGGCGATACTTAGGGCAAAAGGAGAGCCGATTCAGAGGACTCGGTTCCGACAAAAAGAAAAGACTAATCGACCGGTTCGGACCCAGCATTTCATACTCTAACTGCCGATGAGATAGCCAAGGCGATAAGGATAGTGCAATCACTTAGTTCGGTTCCGACTGAACCGGAACCATCTGGCAGGGGCTCGGTTCGGTCGGTTCTCCCAGTTCCGGATTATACTTTGGAAGAATTTTATGAACCGAAGTTTGAGGAGGAGGGAGAGTATGAGGATGATTATGGTGATGGTGAAAGTCTGGATGTGCCTATTGACCCGGACATCTCCCCAGACAGACCTTCAGGTGTTTCTCCTCCTAGGCTTTCTGAGTCCCCTTCACACTACATGTTCTACAAAAAAGTGGCTGATACCCTCCAGCTTCCTGTGGAGGAAGCAGTAGAGGATCAGGAAGAGCCTGACTGTGTTAAGATGATGGACGTCCCAGAGTCCAGGAGACTGTCTATTCCCCTCCACAAATCCTTTAGGGAAACAGACACAAAAAATTCTAAAGTCTCCTGATTCTATACCTCCTGTGGACAGACGAATGGACAAGAGGTACACTCTCTCTCTCTCTCTCAGGCTCAGACACGGAGTTCATTTTTCAGCAATGCAGCCATGTTGGGGTTGTGCAGGCTGCTAGGCAAACATGCCCTTGGCATCACACCCCCAGACAAGGACTCCAGGAAGATTGATGCCATGGCAAAGAAACAATACATGGCAGCATCTTTGGGACTCAGGCAGGCTAACTATATGGCCTACACAGCCAGGTACCAGAAGTCTAGGTGGGACACTGAACTGGCACTGGCTAAACAAGCTCCCGACCAGCTTGCCAAGGAGCTGGAGCAGGTGGCTGCAGATGGGGATTGAGGCATCTAAAGTACAGTTTCATGCTGCTGTAGACTCAAATGATACATCATCAAGAGTCATAGCTACATCTGTGGCTCTTCGGAGGATGGCTTGGCTCAGATGTACTAGCCTCTCACAGGATACCCAGGCTAAGGCCATGGATTTTCCTGGGAATTGGTAATTCTCTGTTTGGGGAGCAGACAGAGAATTTACATGAAGAAGATGGACGAGTACAGGACCACTTACAGGAGTGCTCAGGCCAAAGAAAGGCAAGCAACTCCTCAAAGACAGCAGTCCAGGGGCAGGCCTTTCCAAAGGCCTTTTTACCAAGTGCAGGCCTCTTCTTCCTTTTCTCAGAGGGGGTTCTTCAGAGGGAGAGGCAGAAGGGGGATGAGCAGACCTGCATCCACCCCTCAGCCTAAAGCCCCTGCTAAGCAGACACTCTGATGGGTCTGCCTGGGTCGATTCTCCTTTACCAGTAGGGGGCAGTCTGGCTTACTTTGTCCAGGACTGGATGTCTCTTACATCAGACAAGTGGGTCCTGGAAGTAGTAAGCCAGGGTCTGGTTCTCCATTTCAAAAAAATTCCCAAGAAGAGAGCCAGATCTTTTCCACCTGCAAATCTCTCAGAGACCCTTGCCCTAGAGGCAGAGGTTTCTTCTCTCCGAGCTCTCAGAGCTATAGAGAGAGTTCCCACCCTATACAGGGGCAAAGGATTGTACTCCCAGGTACTTCCTAATCCCCAAAAAGACAGGAGAGTGGCAACCCATCCTGGACCTAAGATATCTGAACAAACATCTTTTAAAGCCAAAGTTCAAAATGGTAACTCAGGGAATTATCCTTCCCTCTCTAAGGCCAGGGGACTGGCTAGCCTCCCTGGACCTCAAAGATGCCTACTTTCACATTCCCATCAGGTGCTCCCACAGAAAGTACCTCAGGTTCGCGTTTGCCCTCTGGCCACTATCAGTTCAGAGCAATGCCCTTTGGCCTAACATCAGCCCCAAGGGTTTTCACAAAGTGCCTGGCAGTAGTTGTTGCCTTCCTAAGAAGACAGATGATCTCCATCTTCCCATACTTGGACGACTGGCTCATAGTAGGTCAGTCTCCAGACCAAGTCAAGTCACATCTGCAAGTGACCCAGCAAGTGCTCACTTCTCTTTAGGATTCCTTCTCAACCTACCAAAGTCAGTTCTCGAACCAGTGCAGCTCCTCACCTTCATACAGTAGGTGCAGAACTGGATACAGTAAAGGCATGAGCATTCCTTCCCCTGGAAAGGGCAAGGACCCTTATGGAACTGGCCTTTTCATTCACCCTTCAGGTGTCTCGACCAGCAAGGCATTTCCTTCAGCTACTGGGCCACATGGCAGCCTCCACAGCAGTGGTCCAGGGAGCAAGATTCCAAATGAGGGACATTGAGTTCCACTTAAGAGACTTTTGGTCCCAAAGAAAGGATTCCCTTACCAAACTAATCCCAGTGACTCGAACCCTGATCCAAGCCTTGCAATGGTGGCAGGATCAGGACAATTTGAGACAAGGGATTCCATTTGTCACTCAGTCTCATTCAGTGATACTCACCACAGATGCTTCCCTGCTGGACTGGGGAGCCCATTTGGGGGATCTTACCACCCAGGGACTGTGGTCACCTTAGGAATCTCTGCTTCACATCAGTCTCTTGGAACTCAGAGCAGTGTTTCTGGCACTGCAAGCTTTTTCCAAATCTGTACATAACAAGGTGGTTCAGGTCAGAACAGACAACACCACCACCATGTGGTACATCAACAAGCAAGGAGGCACTCAGTCTGCGGCCTTGTGCACAGAAACAATGAAGTTGTGGTCCCTGGCTTATTTCCTGCAAATCTCTCTGATAGCAGTTCACCTCCCAGGGAAGGACAATATCCTGGCAGATGCACTGAGCAGAATATCCCAGGGCCATCACGAATGGGCCTTGGATCCTCTGGTTTTGAGAGTGATTTTCTGGAGATGGGGCACTCCAGAGGTGGAACTTTTTGCAGCCCCAGACAATCACCAACTTCCTCTCTTGTTGCAGAACCCCAGTCTTGGGCTCAGTCCCCCTGGATGCTCTGATTCTGAACTGGGAAGGGAAATTTCTGTATGCTTCCACCCCCTTCCCTCTCCTGTTCAGGGTGTTAGTCAAGATAAGGTCACAACCATGCAAAGTGATTCTGATTGCTCCAGACAGCCATGGTATCCCTTGTTGCTGTCTCTAACAGCCCACCTTCCCCAGTCTCTTCCCAGGAATTACAACCTGTTAACATCCTCTCGGGGAGAATTTGGTACCCGAATCTTCAGTCTCTCAATCTCAAGGCTTGGCTCTAGAAGACTTAGAGTTTGCAGATCTGCATCTTTCCCAGGGAGTTCTGGATATCCCTAAGGCTTCTCGAAAGCCTTACACCAGGAAGATTTACAACTCCAAATGGAAAAGATTCAGCATTTGGTGTTCCAAGAAGAATATTTCTCCAGACTCTGCTGGATTGCTTACGGTTCTGGATTATATGGTCCATCTTAATGGCCTAGGCCTCAGACCAGCTACCCTCAAAGTACACTTGGCAGCTGTTTCTGCTTTCCTGTCAGCAGGCAAGTCTTCCTCTCTGTCATCCCATCTTGTATTCTGTAAGTTTTTCAAGGGATTGTTTCACACCAATCCCCCCTTTAGGGATCCTGCTCCTGCTTGGGACCTTAATGTTTGCATTGCTCAGCTTATGCAACCCCCCTTTGAGCTCTTGTCCTCAGCAGAGCTTAAGTACTTGACTTGGGAAACTGTGTTTTTGGTAGCCATTACTTCTGCCAGACGTATCAGTGAATTGCAAGCCCTGTCAGTGGAATCTGATTTCATCTCTTTTCGCAGAGATAAACTTGTCCTTAGAACTAACAGAAAGTTCTTACCTTAAGTGGTTTCAGATTTCCACCTCAACCAGTCTGTGTATCTCCCTGTTTTCTTCACTGACCATTCCTCCTCGTGAGAGAGGAGGTTACTCAGTTTGGATGTTAAAAGAGCCCTTTGCTACTACATAGAGTGTACCAAGGGTCACAGGTTTGAATCCCTCCAGTTCCTTACTTATGGAGAAGCTGGTAAAGGCAAACCTGCCACTAAGATCTATTGCCAGGTGGATTGTTTCTTGTATACAATTCTGCTATTAAAAACTGGGTAGAACTCCACCCTCAGGCCTGAGGGCTCATTCCACAAGAGGTACAGCTGCTTCCCTGGCTGCTGCCAGTGATATTCCTCTCTTAGAAATTTGTCAAGCAGCCACCTGGAAAACAGTCCATACTTTTACCAAGCATTACTCTCTGGATATCCAGGCTAGGAGTGAAGCTCGGTTTGGCACAGCAGTACTTCAGAGCCTATTCCCAAAGTAGGTTCTGTCCCTCCTCCATGGAGGTACTGCTTGGTAGTCTGCAATAGTCAGAACACAGCAAGACTTCATGTTGTTTGAAGAAAAAAATTACTCACCTTAGTAGTTGTTTCTTCTAGTGGAGTCTTGCTGTATTCTGATCTCCCCCTCCCCTCCCCTCTCAGAACCTAGTTTTTGGGATGTGGGTGGGCAGGAGCAGTGATGGCTCCCTAGGGGGGTTCATTTCTACACCCTCTTTTTTGTTTGGGTGGGATGTTGTGTTTTGGATGTGTTTTTGTTTTTGGGTTTCCTGACTTGAGTCTTCCTTTGAAACCAAAAAAACATTTTATATATTTGCCAGTTGGCTAGTAAGAATTTTACAGTTTCCACACAGAACACCTAGTGAGTCTTTGCTTGTAAAGATCTGACGGTTGCAGTTTAAACAGCAGAAGACAGGGGCTTCAACCGCGCTCATGATGAACGTTCTAGGCAAGGCATAGATAAGTTAACCCTTTGTTCTCCAGGGCAGTTGAAAGGCAGGACCTAATTGCATATGTCCGAATAAAGGAAAACTCCACTAGAAGAAACATAGTTACTAAGGTGAGTAATTATTTCTTCTGATCCTATATTCAGAGCTGGTGGGATGTGCGCGCATAATGATGCGCTGCGCTAATAAGTTGGGCTGTCACGATATTGGAACAGAATGCTTGATGGGAACAGACCAAGCAGTCTGTTTGAATATTGGACCCTGGTTGCGTGGCACACAACAGGGGGTTGCCATGTACCGTGCAGCTCAACCAGGGTGCGGGGCTGAATACTGCCCATAGGGGAACTGCGCGGCACACACTGGTATGCGCCGGAGTCCCCATGGGCAATTTTCAGCCCACTTATGCAGATGAGCCCATTGGGCATGCACGGCGCAATGGGGCTCTTTGCATGTCCATTATGGGCTCAAATGCATGGCTGCACTGCTGTGCTGTGCACCAGGCCAGCCGTCTCTTGCCCCGGTCACTGTAAAACTAAGAAATTGCGCCCCGCCCCGAGCTTCGTAACCCTGGTAGTCTAGTGCCCCTCCCGCCCTGATCACTGTTAAAAATAAAATATTCTCCGAACCCTGTTTCCATAGAGTAGTGTTCCCCCTACCCAGCCCCAGTCACTGTGAAAAATAAAATACTCCCCGTTTCCCATGTCTGCAGTGTAGTGCCTCCGCTTCCCAGCCCCGATCACTGTTAAATATAAAAAACTAGTTGAGCCGCATTTCCGTAGTGTAGTGTCCCCCTGCCCCACCAGCCCAGATCGCTGGTACAACAATCAAAACCCGATCCCTGGTGACGGCACCCTCACACTAGTAGGCGGTAACCCGCCACCCACCTCCCCACCCCATCCCAGCCTGTGCTGGTGACTGGCACAGTCCTCCTCACCCTGCCATGGCCAGCCACCAGCTGATCAGTACAGGAGCGCGTACAGTACATCGTACACGCTCACAACAAATGAACATGTACTGTGTGCTGTACACACTGTGGTGCCAGTCTGTTGGCAGCTGCCCATGACAGGGTGAGTTGGGCTGTGTCAGTCACCAGCACGTGTCAGGATTTGGGGGGAGCGGGTTGGTGGGTTACTGCCTGTGTTGGAGGACCATTAGCCACCAGGAACGGGATTAGGGTTTTAATTTTTGTATCGGGGTAGACTATACTTACTACGGAAACAGGGCTGGGGAGGTTTTATATTTAACTGTGATCGGGCTGGGTCGCCACTACGCTATGGAAATGGGAATTGGGAATATTTTATTTTTAACAGTGATCTGGGCTGGGGAGGGGCCACTATACTAAGAAATAAGGGGATCGGAGAATATTTTATTTTCAGTGATCTGGGCTTTGGGGAGACTGTGCCACGGGGCACCTACCTACTCTGCGCATAGTTAGGGAAAAATTTCAAAAGCCTAATTGTACACTGGCGAAGCCGGCCATTTTTACGCTTCGGTGGATTTCTGTATTGTGATGCGTGGCTTATGCATCGGGAGCCCTCATTTGCATAGGCACATCACTATATTGTGTGCAACAGCGCAGTCAGGGGTGCGTGGCGCATCGGTTGCCATTGAATATGGTTACGCCTCCCAACGGCCGTGCATGTCTGGAGATACACGGAGCAACCAAGGATGTGCTGCGCATCTCGTCTGAATATGTGGCCCTTAGTAAATAAAACATTTATTTGTAGCTAAATACAGACATGCTTAGTAAAACTCTCTTTGGCTCTATCAGCCGCTTATACTCTACATCTATCATCTTTTTCTAGGACCTTGCTGTGAATGACCTGTTTTTTCAGAGTTGAAAGTGTTCATCAGGAAGATTTAAGTGTGAAATAATGGCTCAGGAAAAAGTCCTCCTCTCTCTGAGGGCAGAGGTGGAGCGCCTTACAGCTGAGCTGCAAGAGACGACAGAACAAAAGGTACAGGCAGCTCAATACGGCCTGGCAGTGCTGGAGGAAAATTCTGCACTGAAGCAGAAATATGCAGAGCTGGAGGCTGATCATGAGTCATTAAGGCAGGAGCTTGAGCAAATTAAGGAGGTAAGTAGGCTTGTTCATTGCTTGGTGTGTGTTTATATTCAGTCCAGCTTGAGAAAGTAGCAGCATTAATTTCTCCTTAATAGCTTTCATAACTATAGTAGCCGAAGGGGGGAGGGGAGTTATACTTTTGATTATACATGGCTGCAACTAGTTGCTAGGATTAGGGTAGCATTTTGAGTCATTGTCACCTAAGGTTTTGGCCAAATTGGATGTTTAGCTGAACCTATATTGGCTTTTGTTTTGCAGTCTTTGGAACTGCATTTGCAGTTTGGCCACTTGGACAACATTATTTTAACATAACTAAATGCAGAAATTCTTAGCAAAATACTTTAGTTAGTGTCAGCTTAATAAAAATAGTTTCTCATCAGTCAGTTCTGTAGTCATTGCTTTATGTGTGGCCACTTAAAATTAAGACTAGCCTCTTAAATTTTGGACCAGGGTGTACTTAAATTCAAACAACATGAAGTCTTGCTATATTATGACATATGTAGTGAGTCCCAACCTTCGAACTGCTCCGGAGGTGAAAGAGTTAACTTTCCATGCCAGGCATGGAACGCTGAGCTTGAGCTTGGTTGAAAACTCTGTCTGTTGTTCTTCAAACTCAAACTGTCAGATTCTTTACTCCGTCTCACTGAACAGTCGCTCCGGAGATTTTCTCCTTCTGCTCGGTTCATTTTGTCGGTTAAAGTATTATTTTCTCGTTTATTTGACCGAATTTAAACCGCAACCGGTCGGTTCAAGCTCTGTCTGTGGTATTATAAGTACTAGATAGCTTTTACATTTAATTCTTCTGTGTGGAACTTGTAAACAGTTATCGGTTCGGTTTGAACCGATCAGGTTGTTTTGAAATATATTAATCTGTCTTTTAGAGTGTGGTTACCGGTTCTTATCGGTTCTAAAAAAAAAACGGATTTTATTATGTTTTTTTCCACGCACCTCGTGACACGGAACCCATAAGAGGGTCTTGCTTGCGTGATTGCCAAAACGGGCAAGTTTGGTTAGGCTGGCACTATGTCTGAGAAACCCAAAGAAAAACCAGGCCACTGGGTTTCAACACTGCAGTGTCTGTGGGAAAGCCTTGCCAGGCTGACCCCCCACACCACCTGTGTTTATTGTCTGGGGTTTGACCCCTCAATGCAGACTGCCAGATTTGCAAAATTTTCCTGCAGCTACCCTGGATAAGAGAGTTGGTAGGCTCAGGGAAAGGGAGGTCAAGAAGTCCGCTGACCCGGATGGCCAGCCCGGTTCGGTTCCAACTGAACCGAAGGAAGTGCCCTCTGACCAGGGCGAGACTTCCTCGGGCAAAAGGAGAGCCGACTCTGAGGAGTCGGTTCCAGCAAAAAGGACAAGGAAATCAGCTGGTGTGGAGCCAAAACTTTCCTCTCCAACCGCTGAAGAAATAGCCAAAGCGATTAAAATTGTCCAGTCGCTTTCCCTGGTTCCAACCGAACCGGCACCATCAGGTAAGCGTGTTCGGCCGGGTTCCACCGGGTTCAAGAGCACGATTAGAGAATTTTATGAACCGGAGGAGGGGAAGAGGAGTATGAGGAGAGTGAATGTGGATTTGAAAGTCTGGATGTGCCCATTGAACTGGACATCTCCCCAGACAGACCTTCAGGAGTGTCTCCTCCTAGGCTTTCTGAGTCCCCTTCTCATTTTATTTTTTATAAAAAAGTGGCTGAAACCCTCCAGCTCCCTATGGAGGAAGCTGTGGATGATCAAGAGGAACCTGACTATGTGGAAATGATGGATATCCCAGAGTCCAGGAGACTGTCTATTCCTTTGCATAATTCTTTTGGGAAACAGACAGTAAATATTCTAAAAACTCCTCACACTATACCTCCTGTTGATAAGAGAATGGACAAGAGGTACACATTGTCAGGCTCTGATACAGAGTTCCTTACACAACAATGCAGCCATGTTGGGGTAGTGCAGGCTGCAGCCTGTGACAAGGCAAATATTCCCTTGGCCTCACCCCCCCTGACAAGGACTCTAGGAGGATTGATGCCATGGCAAAGAAACAGTACATGGCATCATCCTTGGGACTCAGACAGGCAAATTATATGGATTATGTTGCTAGATACCAGAAATCCAGATGGGATACTGTTATGGCTCTAGCAAAACAGGTCCCTGGCCAGCTTGCCAAGGAGCTGGAGCAGGTGGCTGCTGATGATATTGAGGCATCTAAGGTGCAATTCCATGCTGCAGTGGACTCTAATGATGTGTCATCAAGAGTCATGGCTACATCTGTGGCACTTCGAAGAATGGCTTGGCTCAGATGTACTAGCCTGTCACAGGATACCCAGACTAAGGCCATGGATTTTCCTGTTGTGGGTAATTCTCTGTTTGGGGGCAGAACAGAGAATTACATGAAGAAAATGGATGAGTATAGGACCACCTATAGGAGTGCACAGGCCAAGGAAGGCAGGCCACTCCTCAAGGCAGCATTCCAGGGCAGGGGCAGGCCTTTTCCTTGAGGCCTTTACCAAGCAGGCCTCCTCTTCAGCTTCGCCCAGAGGGGGGTTCTTTAGAGGAGAGGCGGGGGTACAAGCAGACCTGCTTCCACCCCTCAGCCTAAGCCCCTGCCAAGCAGGCACCCTGATGGGGTGGCCAGGCCGATTCTCCACTACCTGTAGGGGGCAGACTGGCTTACTTTGTCCAGGACTGGAAGTCTCTCATCAGACAAGTGGGTCCTGGAAGTAGTAAGCCAGGACTGGTTCTCAGCTTCAAAAATTCCAAAGATGAGAGCCAGATCCTTTTCCACCTGCAAATCCATCAGAGGCACTTGCCCTAGAGGCAGAAGTCTCTATCCTCCTGGCTCTCAGAGCCGTGGAAAGGGTTCCACCCCTACACCAGGGCAAAGGATTGTACTCCAGGTACTTCCTTACCCCAAAAAAGACAGGAGAATGGCGGCCCATCCTGGATCTCAGATACTTAAACATGCACCTTTTAAAACCAAAATTCAAAATGGTGACTCTGGGAATTACTCTGCCCTCTCTAAGGCCAGGGGACTGGCTAGCGTCCCTGGACCTCAAGGATGCCTACTTCCATATTCTCATCAGAAGCTCCCATCGAAAGTACCTCAGGTTCGAGCTGCCTTCAGGCCATTACCAGTTCAGAGCAATGCCCTTTGACCTCACCTGTGCTCCAAGGGTATTCACAAAATGCTTGGCAGTAGGAGTTGCCCACCTAAGAAGGCAAAAAATTGCCATTTTCCCTTACCTGGACGACTGGCTCATAGTAGACCAGTCTCCAGACCAAGTCAAGTTACATCTTCAGATAACTCAGCAACTGCTTACCTCTCTAGGTTTCCTTCTGAATCTTCCAAAGTCAGTTCTAGAGCCTGTCCAGCTCCTCACCTTCATAGGCGCAGAACTGAACACAGAGGAAGCCAGAGCTTTCCTGCCTCTGGACAGGGCAAGGACCCTGGTCTCTCTGGCCTCCTCATTCACCCTGCAGGTCTCTCGACCAGCAAGGCATTTTCTACAGCTCCTAGGGCACATGGCTGCTTCTACAGCAGTAGTGCAAGGAGGCAGATTTCAGATGAGGGACATTCAGTTCCATTTGAGAGCCTTTTGGTCTCAAAGAAAGGACCCTCTAACCAAATTGATCCCAGTGACTCGAACCCTGATCCAAGCCCTACAATGGTGGCAGGATCAGAGCAATCTGAGACAAGGGGTTCCCTTTGTCACTCAGTCTCACTCTTTAATCCTTACTACAGATGCATCCCTCTTGGGGTGGGGAGCTCACATGGGTGACCTCACTACCCAGTGACTGTGGTCCCCTTAGGAATCCCTGCTCCACATCAGCCTGTTGGAGCTCAGAGCAGTTTTTCTAGCACTTCAAGCTTTTTCCAAATCTGTTCAGAACAAAGTTGTACAGGTCAGAACAGACAACACCACTACAATGTGGTACATCAGCAAGCAAGGAGGCACTCTGTCTACGGCCTTGTGCACTGAAGCAATGAAGTTGTGGTCTCTGGCTTATTCCTTGAACACCTCCCAGGCAAGGACAATGTCCTGGCAGATGCTCTCAGCAGGACTTCCCAGGGCCATCACGAATGGTCACTGGATCCCTGGTCCTGGAGGTAATATTTGCCAGGTGGGGCACCCCACAGATAGATCTTTTTGCAGCCCTATACATTCCACCAACTTCCTTTTTGCTGCAGGCCCCAGTGTTGGGTTCAGTCCCTCTGGATGCCTTAGTTCTCAATTGGGAAGGGAAGTTTCTCTATGCTTTCCCCCCCTTCCCTCTCCTGTTCAAATTGTTAGTCAAAATCAGATCTCAATCCTGCAAAGTGATTCTGATTGCTCCAGATTGGGCCAGACAACCCTGGTATCCACTCCTACTGTCCTTAGCAGTCCATCTTCCCCTGTGTCTTCCCAGGAATCACAATCTGTTAACCTGTGCTCAGAGAAGGGTTTGGTACCCGAACCTCAAAACACTCAATCTCAAGGCCTGTCTCTTGAAGAGTTAGAATTTGCTGATCTACACCTCTCCCAAGGTATATTGGATATATTGAAGGCTTCTAGGAAGCCTTCCACCAGGGCTACTTACAATTCCAAATGGAAGAGGTTTTCCATATGGTGCTCTGGGAAGCATATTTCCCCAGAATCTGCTGATTTACCCACAGTCCTGGATTATATGGTCCATTTGAACACTTTGGGGCTCAGACCAGCTACCCTAAAGGTGCATTTGGCAGCTGTGTCTGCTTTCATTTCAGCAAGTAAACCCTCTTCTCTTTCAGCTCATCCTGTATTCTCTAAGTTTTTTAAGGGATTACTTCACACCAACCCTCCATTCAGGGACCCTGCCCCTGCCTGGTATCTTAATGTTTGCATTGCTCAGCTTATGCAAACCTCCCTTTGAGCCCTTGTCTTCAGCAGACCTCAAGTATTTGACTTGGAAGACTGTGTTTCTGGTTGCCATCACTTCTGCCAGACTAATAAGTGAATTACAAGCTTTGTCAGTGGAGCCTGATTTTATCTCCTTTCATAGAGACAAGGTGGTCCTCAGGACAAACAGGAAGTTCTTGCCTAAGGTGGTTTCAGATTTCCACCTTAATCAATCTATTTCTCTTCCAGTGTACTTCACTGACCATTCCTCCTCTGGCGAGAGGAGGCTGCACAGCTTAGATGTGAAGAGAGCTCTTAGTTACTACATTGAGCGTACCAAGGTTCACAGGTTTGACTCCCTCCAACTTTTCCTCATTTATGGTGAGGTTGGTAAATGGAAACCTGCCACTAAAAGATCCATTGCCAGGTGGATTGTCTCTTGTATCCAATTCTGTTATGAAAAGCTGGGTAAGGTTCCTCCTCAGGCCTGAGGGCTCACTCTACCAGAGGTACAGCTGCTTCCTGGCTGCTGCCAGGACATCCCATTCTAGAGATTTGTCAAGCAGCTACCTGGAAAACAGTTCACACTTTTACCAAGCATTACTCTCTGGACATCCAGGCTAGGAGTGATGCTTCGGTTTGGCACAGCTGTGCTTCAGAGCCTATTTCTAAGTAGGTTCTTTCCTCCTCCATGGAGGTACTGCTGTGTAGTCTGCATATGTCATAATACTCATAAGATTTCGTGTTGTTTGAAGAAAAATTACTCACCTTAGTAATGTTGTTTCTTCTGATGGAGGCTTGCATGATATGACCTCCCCTGCCTCTCTCAGAACCTCTGTTTTTGGAATGTGGGTGGGCAGTGCAGTGTTGGCACTAGTAGATGCCCACCTTGTTTTCACCCCTCTCTTTCTGGGGTGACTGGGTGTTAGTTTTTCATTTTTGGTCTCCTGACTTGAGTCTTTGTTTTGAGACCAAAAATGTGTTGTTATATTTAGTAGCCAGTTGGCTAGTATAGGTTTACAGCTTCCACACAGGACCTTAGTGAGTTTAGCTCGTAAAGATCTGACAGTTTGAGTTTGAAGAACAACAGACAGAGTTTTCAACCGAGCTCGAGCTCAGCGTTCCATGCCTGGCATGGAAAGTTAACTCTTTCACCTCCGGAGCAGTTCGAAGGTTGGGACTCACTGCATATGTCATAATATAGCAAGACTTCATTAGAAGAAAGAACATTACTAAGGTGAGTAATTTTTTCTTCTGGACCAGGCTATACAATATGTAGCCCACAGTATCATCTAACGTTAAATTTTTAGACCAGCTCAACAAAATGCTATTTCTCTCGTCTTAGCTAGCTTCCATGCAAATAGGCTGTACCTTCTGATGCAGATATGCAGTCAGGAACTAAGCTTTGCAGCTGGGGATATCCAGTCCTCCACTTCCTGTTCCCACCAGTTTACTTCCTGCCGTCCAACTAGCAGGTACTCTGCAGCAGAGCTCTGTCACCATGTGGCAGGGCTGAAGACATCAGACTGTAAGTCACAAAATTTAAGTTGTTATTGAGCTTGCTGAAGAGAAACAGCATATTAGAGCAGTCCTGCATGAGTCCCAGTCCCAGCCCTGCAAGCTGCACAGACTGGCCTCACTTTACCACAGAGGTGTTTCCCACGACTCTGGGCTCAACGCAATGTTCATTTTAGCCTTGGAGTTCATTGACTAGTGGATTTTGTCAATGGGTGCCATTTTTTTTACAGCGATTGGATGTTAATAGCACCTCACTGCTCTGAGAGGATTCTCTCTTCATTGACGGCAGTGCCATTTTTCTCCCATCGACGGCCGGCTTCCTGACTCTTTCAGCCACTCGATGATGACCTGCAGCTCTAATTCAGCCACTTGTCGACGTTCTAGTGCTCTCTCGTCGACGAGTGCAGCAGTTCACAGGAGTGCTGCTCAGGACATAAGAGCTTGTCACCCATGCTGCAGGCCCCCCAGCTAAGGTTAGCAAGAAAGCATTAACTAATCAGGACCAAGCAGCAGTTTAAACAGCTCAGTTTTTGCCCTTAAAGGGCCCAGCAGCAGTGTTCCATCAGACTTCACCATTCTTCCGGACAGCTCCGTTGCATCAGAAACCTCGGGGAATTTTGCGGTCAGGGATTTAGGGCCATTTTCAGTCATGGCCTCAGATAAGCCTGCCAGGGCAGAAAATGTCAGCATTGCAAACTCTCTCTTCTAATCACCTTTGCAGGTCCGCTGTGCCTAAAATGTGAGAAGGCAGCGTCTGCAGCTGGGGGGGATATGGCTGAGACCTCCCATGCCTCGGCTCAGACTGATAGCCAGCAGATAGACAGATCTGAGTGAATAGCCGCCACTGGGTCTGAGGGAGAGCACTGGCTACCAGGGAGACCCAGCAGTCTGCAACCACCTCTCTGGCCCCAGACCTCATAGACAAGATAAATAGAGCCTTTGCACTGGACCTGGCATGCTTTAGCTGGCAATCTCCGGGGTCACCAGATATGCAACCTCACAAGATGGCAAAAAGAAAGAGGACCCCATCCTCATCTGATATAGGACAGCTGTCCTCACATCACTGTGATAAAAGAAAGAAATCCCGATACAGGAGTAGATCCTCGGATGTGGAGGATCAGCGTTCCTCACGCCACAAGAGGATGAAAAGATCTCGTTCTCTGAGCAGATCTAGGAACACCCACAAAGGGAAGCATCGCAGGGACCGTTCCTTGGGCTCCTCAGACTCCAGTTCTTCCTCTACAGAAGAGGCGGAGCTAGTGGACTCATCTTCTGACTCTGATGACTCCCTGTCCAGAAACGTTGGCCTGGAGGACCTAGATTTTTTCATCAACCAGGTCATAGCTGAAACTCATCTTGAATCTTCCCCACTTGCTCCAGCACAGCAGAAATGGGCCTTTTGCTTGGCATCTGCCGCCAAATCTGCCACAGTCGTCTCTGTTTCTCTTGCCGTAGAGGACTTGCTTTCGCAGGGTCCAGAATGTACCTATCCAGTGCCCCAGCGGATCACTGAGTTCCTCATGTTTGATAAGAAACAGTCTGAAAAGTGGCTAGACTGCCCCAGAATCGACCCTCTGATTTCGAACCACACCAAGAAGATGGTCATCCCAGCCAAGGGAGGGGCATCACTCAAGGACCCAGTGGACAGGAAAGTGGGTGCCTCACTCAAGAAGGTCTTCCAAGCATCAGCAACCTCTATCAAGGTGGCAACTGCCAATTTTTTTTTCGTCCCGAGCCACTTTGTCCTTGGCCTCAGAATTAGCTTTGCAATTCACTGAGGACCCAGAGAAGAACAAGGCTATTATTCATCAGCTGCAATTACTGGGTTTGGCATCGGCTTATGCAGCAGATGTATCAGAGGAGGCGGTCAGGTGTGCTGCTCGGACCATATTTTATCAAACTTCGTCTCGCCACAACCTCTGGCTTCAGGCCTGGGAAGCAGATGCCTCTTCGAAGAGGCATTTGGTAAACGCCCCTTATGAAGTTAATCTGCTGTTTGGCTCAGCTCTGAAGGAGGCGGTGAAGGAATACAGGGAGACAGCTAAGGTGCATTTGCCCCAGTCACGAGGCAGGGGCAAATCATGGTCCTTAGGCCCCAGATGCAATTTTCGTGACTGAGGTTACAACAAAGGTCAAAACTGTAATTTCTCTGGAAAAAGAACTTGGTTCTCCTCGTGTAACCAGCGTAACTTCAGAGGAGGAGGATCCAGTGGCGGTGGTGGCACCAGAGAAACTGGGAACAGCAACAAGTCATCATAATGAAGCTGTCCGGGCCCATCCTCGAGTTGGGGGCTGACTTTCATTTTTTCTCGAGGAATGGGTCCAAACCACGTCGGTCAGATGGGTCCTAGACATCATCAGCAGGGGTTACCTAATAGAATTCGAATCCAAGCCCCCACTGCCTCATGTGGTGCCCTCCCCTTTCTTGGGCAACCTGTCCAAAAGACAGGCCATGTTACAGGCCATAGAGCTTCTTCAAGCAGGGGCTATCGAGCAATCCGCCCCCAAGAGATCAGTTGGGTGGGATCTACTCTATTCTTCATTGTGCCAAAATGCACAGGGGGATTCAGGCCAGTCCTAGACCTCAGATTCGTGAATCATTTTGTCCGCAGCAGACCCTTCAAGATGGAAACCTTGTCATCAATCATCAGGGAATTGCAGCAAGAGGATTTTCTGGCATCTGTCGATCTGCAAGATGCCTATTTACATATTCCCATCCAGGAACTACACAGGCAGTATCTCTGGGTCAAGGTGGGGGAGCAGTACTTCCAGTACAAATCACTTGCCATTCGGGCTTTCTTCAGCCCCAAGGACGTTCCCCGAAGTTCTGCCCAATTCTGCCCTTGACCGGGCATCCATTGCCGCAGACTGGAGCGGCTGCAGCTCCTGTATCCAGCCGCCCTTGCCACCTTCCAGCACAGCTTTTTACAAAATTCTGCCCGGTAAGCTTCTGGCCAGCCTGGGATTGCAGGGAAGCAGCTCCAATTGGACTTTTGCTCGCTGCTACCCTCCTGATTAGACTCTGTGCCTACGCTTCTCCTCTTGGTTGGCCCTCTGTTTCTCTCCGACTTTTCTGGGCTACAGCACCATTGATTTTCACTGTAAACTGTCGAAAATTTGTGCTTTTTTTTTTTTTTTTTTTTACTGCATAGCCAATAATGTTTCTAGCCACCTGGTTTAATTTACTGCTTAGCCAAACTGTTTAGAGTGTTAGTATTTTGTGCCTGTACCAGTTCTGATTTGTCCTTCTCCTCCTACGATTCTCCCTGCTGCTCTCATTGCTGCTGTCTAAGACCCTGCCTTTTTTTCCTTTTGTCTTTCTAAATCTCCCTGTCTCCTGCTTTCCTCTACATGGTGCAGACACAGGTTTAATTACCTTTTTCTTGTATCTGGCCGCCCTCCCCCGCCCCCTCTCTGCTCGCACTGTGTGTCTTGCTCTCTCTATTCTCGGCTTCTGCTGCTGTCCCCCGTCCCCCGATTTTAGTGCTGCGGTACTACCTTTTGTACTAATCCCCATATAGCTAATTTCCCCTCTGTAATTTCTCGGCAGATTTTGCCCTTGACCGGGCATCCTTTGACCGGAGCGGCCCCAGCCACCCTTGCCATCTTCTAGGCCACTTCCTCCGAAGTTCTGCCCGGTAAGCTTCTGGCCAGCCTGGGATTGCAGGAAGCAGCCCTGATTGGACTTCTGCTTGCTGCTATCCTCCTGATTGGACTTGTGCTAGCTCTCTCCTCTTGATTGGCCCTCTGTTTTGTGTCTGACTTTTCTGGGCTACAGCGCCATTGATTTTCACTGTAAACTGCAGAAAATTTGCACCCCACCCTAACCTTAATTAAATAGCCCTTTGCTCAGTCCACTAGCCTAGGCCCTCCCTACCTGCATTCCTTCGCTGCTCTCTTCCCTCCTCCCGCACTGCCCGCTCGTCTTCTCTCTCTCTCTCAGTACTTGCCCTGCATGACACTCTCTTCTAGGGCTATCCCTGTTCTTCCACCCGCCTCATCCCCCCACCCCAGCTCACTACTGTTACTGCTCTATCTTCTCGGGCTCCTGCCCCACCCCCGTCTACCACTCTTCTTTCCCTGCTCCTTTAGGTTCCCTGCACAACCTATCCCTCCTTGAGTGGCATACGACTCTTTCCAGTATGCTTCTTAGATTGCTCATCCTCTCTCCCTTTCTACCCCTTTTCTACCTTCCCGCTGCTCTATACCACCCTCTCTCTCACTCAGCTACCTTCTGGACCAGATGTACTGCCCCAGTGGAACTCCACCTACGGTGCCTTGCCCCCTGCATGCACCCATTACTGTAAATGGGTGGCCGCTCCACAGTGCCCTCGATAGGGGCTCAAGGACTCACTCATCCCCTATACCGTCCTTGGCTCACCTGACATCCCTCTGGAACCGTCGGGAACTCTTCTCCCGACCCTGCAAGAAGAGTAAACATAAACTCACTGTCATGGAATTACGCTTTTGCTCCTTGAAGCTCCTGCTCCTGCTGCTGCTGCTGTCGGGCAATGTTCACTCTAATCCTGGCCCGAAAACATCTATTGTTGCCATACAAAAACCTCACACTGTGGCACCCTTGCAGCACTTAACATTTGCAGCCTGCACGCAGAGATTTATGCCCTCCAAATTTTTGTGAACCAGTATAAACCTGACATTCTCTCAGTTGTTGAGACCTGGCTTTCACCTAAAGTGCCTGACATGGCTATCCTGCTGCCTGGTTACAACGTCCACAGACTGGATCAGAAGTCTAAAGCGTGGGTATTGTGCTATTTACCTCAAAGACTCTCTTTTGGGCCATCCCATAACTACCCCTTGCTCTGACTCCTCCGCACATCTCCTTCCTATTAAAATCCTACTAGGTGCCCACAACAAAGCCCTTACAGTTGTTGCTGTGTGCGTCCCTCCAAAAGAGCAAGTGAATGGTCTCAATGCTGTCCTGGACTTTGTTTGGTCCCAACATTATGGCACTGAGTCTATCCTGCTTGGCGACTTTAATATAAACTGGCTTGCGCCCGAGTCAGCCAGCTTCAAGAATGCTTTATCCTCTGCAGACCTTACCCAACTGGTTGACTCGGCAACCAGGCAAACTACAAAACTGGCACTAGCACCCTCCTTGTTTGGGTTCTGACCTGTCATCCTAATCGGATCACTAATGTGTCTGTCCTCCCGGACTCATTAAGTGACCACTCCCCTGTCACCTGCCAGTGGTCCAATAAATTCTGCAAGCCACCACCTAGTATCATCTCCAGTAGAGTCCTGTCACGTGGCCAGCTGTCACTCCTCAAATCCCACCTCAGATGTCAAGACTGGAGCCCAGTTTACGCAGCGGAGGATGTAAACTTGGCCCTGGATCACTTCGTTACCATTTTCAATACCGTTTGCGACTCCCATGCCTCTTTCAAAAAATGTAAAGTACCTCAAATACATTGAATCTTCTGGATATTCCAGACCCAATCCTTAGATATATCAAACCTCTCTCTTTCTCGATACTGCTAAGCTCAGATATCTCCTTTTTTCTTTCTTTATTACTCTCTCTGTCCTACCCCCTTCTTATTCTTCTTGTTCACCCCTTCTTTTGTCTTCCTCCTCCATTAGTATATAACGTATGTACTCGCAGCGATATCACTTTATGTAATATTAGGGTTTTGCCATAATTATCCCAGTATGCATTTTGTGACTGATTGCTTCTTTTTTTTTTTTTTTTTTTTATTCACAATTACCTTAATAATTGTAACCCCTTAGTTCAATACTTATAATACAGATAAGGTTAACTCTTATCACTATCATATGTTTATAAAGCTCTTTATTTTATCTACTTATACAATTTGCATATAAAATGATATATGTACTTTATATGGAGAATACTCTTCACTGTATGTTTGTTTACTTTTTACAATTAAATGCACTAAAAAGATGAAGTTTAAAAAAAAAAAAAAAAACATAAAGTAAAAGGCATGTGCAACCCTTGGCTCTCTGTAGATCTAATTGCCCAGCTGAAATCCAGGGATTCACTCTGGCAACGGGCGAGGACATCTGGCTGGCCATCCGACATTCAGAACTACAGACATGCCCATAATGACTGCACAAAATCAATCCATCTTCACAAAAGTAACTACTACAAGGAAGCCCTCACCAATACGTGGAGCAGCAGGAAAGCAGTCTGGAATAATATCCAGGAAATCGCTGGGAAACGACCAGAAACCTCCCCCACTACGCTCGTCATTGATAGGACAACCGCGCTTGACTCTACTGCTATCGCCAGTGCCTTCAACTCTGCATTTACTGACCTCAGCAGTGTTCTTACTCCTAACTTTTTTGATGAAGATGATACTACAGCCCTCCCCCCCCACCTTCGTCTACCTACCCACCTTTCTACTTTAAAGCCCTTTGGATGCATGAAACCCACAAATATATTAAGAAAGCAGTTGCCTATTCCAGAAGTAGTGCTGACTCTGGACTTCAAAATACTGTCCCTCACCTGCGACAATGTGATTGGACCACACACTGAGATATTCAACCTCTCCCTCTGTCTTGGACAGTTCTCTGACATCTGGAAATCCACTACTGTGACCCCTGTCCACAAAAGTGGCGATAAGTCCCTCCATGTGGATTATCGTCCAGTCTCCATTTTACCCCAACTCTCCAAGGCTATTGAATGTATAGTAGCTGACCAGCTTACTGACTATCTGGTTAAGCATAATATACTATGCTCACAACAACATGGTTTCCGAAAAGGGCATAGCATTACCTCTGCTCTCCTTGAATTCACCGGTGCAACCCACAGTTCATTGGACAATGGTCTCCTTGCTGGGTCTGTTTTTATAGATCTAACGAAGGCCTTCGACACCATCCATCATGGTCTTCTACTAGAGCAGCTCCGGCTAGCTGGCCTGTCCTCTGTCTCTACAGCTTGGTTCAAAAACTACCTGGAAAACCGCTCCCAAAGAGTCAAAATTGCTGATGTCCTCTCTGATGCAAGCCCCGTCCGATCAGGAGTCCCACAGGGATCCATTCTAGGGCCCCCTCTATTCGGCCGCTTTCTGAACAGCCTTCCACAATCCTTCCCAGAAGAAATCATCCTCCCAACTGATGACGCCTTCATCCATGCCACCACCCATAAGGATCTCCTACCCCTCCAAAACAACCTTCAGAAAGGCTTCCCCTCAGTTGAAAGCTGGTTTACCAAGCATTAACTGCTACTAAACTATATAAAAATAAATAAATAAATAAAGTCTGTGCTTTTCTGTTGCACTCACAACAAATATAAGCTACAACCTTTAATTATCACAAACTGCCATGGAGCTGTCCTAGAGCAGGTTCACCCCTTTAAGTATCTTGGGATCTCTTTAGACAGTTGCAAATACCCGCCTTGGTCTCCTCTACAGGCACAGACAGCACCTTACACCAGAAGCCTTAAGGATCGCTGTTCAGAGGTTCAGTGTCTCAATTATAGACTACGGCCTGATCATCTACTGCTCCGCCTGGAAAACGGCTCTTGGGTGCATATCCACGACGCACAACAAGCCTGCCGGCTTATCACTAGGACCCACCGACTCACACATATTTGTGACTTATATGCACAATCTGGCTGGCTTCAACTCTCAAACTGCATAAAATACCAGACCTGCATTATGGCAAAGAAAATCACTATAGGTCTTGTGCCACCAGGAGTCCAAGCTCTCCTTTGCCCTAGCAGCAAGCTTAGACCCACAAAGAGGCTCTGCAACCCAACTCTTTCAGGTTCCCTGCTGCCGTACTTCTCAAGGTCAAAGATCCTTTGCCTACAGGGCCCCCAGCTGGTTAAATATGCTCAGCAGTGACCTCTCATCTGTGCCAATGCTTGGATCGTTCAAATCCAAACTCCGCCTACACTTCACTGCATCCAGCACTTGTGACTGCCCTACTTAATAGCCTACCTCACCCCGACTCTTAGCTGCCTCTCTAGACCCCCACCTTGCACTTCCACTATCCACTACCCCCTTTCTTCTTTTTTTAATTATTTTTTCTTCGCTTTTCTCCTTTTTGACTCCAGCACTTCTGTCTCTATTATGACAATGCCTCTGGCTGCGCCTTTAGTTAGTCCCCCCTCCACCCCGTTCTGTTCTCTATCTGCGGCTGTTCGGTGCTCTAGTGCTAGTTTAGCCCAAAATGTTCTTAAATACACAGTTATATTTGGTGTTGTGCTGTTTACCATGCCTGTGTAACTGAATGTCTTGTCTACTCTGTATTGTACCTCCTTGACATGGAACCTTTGTAAAAGAGCTTTGGCTCAAAGGTACTTGTAATCCTAGATTCAAATAAATAAGGGTGCTAGTAGCGGTCATAGCTCACCCTCAGAACCGAGGGATGCAACTTTTCCCTTACTTGGACGATATTCTCATCAAGGCCCTGCAGCTTGACCAAGCAGTACATGCAGTGGCAGAGATAGTGCGGTATCTGTCGGGACACGGATTTGTCATCAACTGGACAAAAAGTTCTCTAACTCACAGCCAGACCTTGAACCACTTGGGGGCAGACAGCAGACTTCATGACATGAGCCAACAAGATCTTTTCCCCCGTAAGTGAAATTCAGGGACCTGCTGAGGCTGATCACGAAGTTTCATACAGCTCCTCAGCTGCCGCCTTACTCCTTGATGCAGCTGATTGGGACTCTAGTATTGCTGGCGGATTCAGTCCCTTGGGCCCTAATCCACATGCGGCCCATTCAAACACACTTGCTCAGACTATGGTCCCAGTCCAGACACAGCCAGCACCAACTGATCCCAGTTTCTCAACAGATAAAAACTTCCTTCCAGTGGTGGACTGAGAGGTCAAATGTCATGAGGGGTCGCAAGGTGGACTGTCCACAAGAAATCTGAATAACGACCGATGCCAGCCTTTGGCTGGGGGACTCACTTGCATCAGCTGTCAGCTCAGGTCAAGTGGTCACCGTTAGAAACAAGGTACAGCATAAACGTCCTTGAGATGAGAGCAATACGCCTAGTCCTGATGCACTTCGAACAGCAATTCCTCAGTCAGGATGTACTGATTCTAACAAGACAATCGAACAACGATGGCATACATCAACCATCAAGGTGGAACAAGAAGCTCAAAAATGCTACGGGAGTCCCTTCTTCTCTTTCAGTGGTCTGAGCACCACCTGGCAAGCATAAGGGCAGTGTACATTCCAGGACAAAAAAATGTCACAGCAGACTGGCTCAGTCGCCAGGATGTTCTACCAGGGGAATGGGAGCTGAAGGACAGTGCCTTTCACATCCTAACAGAACAGTGGGGCAATCCTCGGATAGATCTTTTTGCCTGCTGACGAAACTCCAAGGTAATGCAATTCTGCCCCCTGGCCAAGGACAAACTAGCGGTGGTTCAGAATGTCTTTTCCCTAGACTGGGGTCAGTTTGATTTCTTGTATGCCTTTCCTCTAATACTGCTTCTATCCAGAGTCCTACATAAAGTGGCTCTGGACCGGGCAGAACTGATTCTGGTCAGTCCCGATGGCCTCATTGCCCATGGTTCCCACTTCTCATTCATCTTTCTAGGCGACCACCTCTAACCCGCCTGATCAGCCCGGACCATCTCCATCAGGGTCCAATATTGCACCCCAGTCTGAACAACCTCTCCCTCTTGGCCTGGAGATTGAGCGGGAAACTTTCAAACAGGTAGGATATACAGCTCCTGTTATTGAAATGAACGCATTTCGCCCCTCTTCCTTTTAAAGTGTATTACAGAATTTGAAGGAAATTCTTGTTCTGGCTCCAATCCAAACGCCTACAGAGTCGGCCAATGTCATTGCCTGTACTACTTCAGTTTCTTCAGGATGGATTTGACAAAGGACTGCATCCAGCCACCTTACGGGTTTAGGTTTCTGCGCGGGGGGCGCTCTTGCTGGTGGATTCAGGAGAGTCAGTGTGTTCACATCCCCATGTTAGGAGGTTTCTAAGGTCAGCAACATTAAAGTGCCCTCCAGTTAAGCCAACAGTACCACCTTGGAGGCTTAATCTGGTTCTCAAAGCTTTGACCAAGGCCTCTTTTGAGCCTCTCAAGGAGACATGCCTCATGCATCTTACAATGAAGGTCAGTTTTCTCATAGCTATTACTACCACCAGGAGAATCCGTGAACTAGGAGCCTTATCCACCAAAGAGCCGTATACTGTGTTTCATCAGGACTCTGTGGTGCTCCGAACAGAGCTAGGTTTTTTGCCAGAAGTTGTCTCCATTCCATTGCAATCAGGAGTTGATTCTGGCTTCCTTCTGTCCACACCCAAAAAAATGTAAAGGAAAGGGAATTTCACACGCTGGATCCAAGAAGAGTGGTGAAAATGTATATTAAAAGAACGGATTCTATTTGAAAAACTTCCAGTTTGTCCATTCTACTATGGGTCAAAAGATGGGTGTAAAAGCTTCAAAGGACTCTGTAGCCAAGTGGATCTGTTATGTCATCACCACTCCTTATGATCAGGCTGGAGTAACCTTGCCTGGCCCAGTGAGGGCCCATTCTACCTGGGCTATGGCCACGCCCATTCTACCCGGGCTATGGCCACTTCGTGGACGGACTTCAGAGAAGCATCTCCAGCAGACCTATGTAGGGTGGCCACTTGGTCATCCATTCACACATTCACAAAATTCTACAAACTGGATGTGATGGCCTCGGCAGAGGCGTCCCTTGGCTGCCAAGTTCTTCAGGCTGTGGTGGACCCTTAGGGGCACTTACATTCTTCCCACTCGGGATATCTTGGGATGTACTGCTTTTGTATATCCCATTTGTATGGAAGCCCGGAGACCAGCTTAGGAGAGAGAAAATGAATTTTAAATGCCGGTAAATTTTCTTGTTCCGACGGCTGGTCTCTGGGCTTCTGCTTCCCTCCCAGAATATATGAAGTTGGCCAATTGGCCATAAATGGCTTAATTTTCCTGTTTTTGGTTTCCATGTTCATATAGTATTGCCACATTGGGACTGCTTTCAGAAGAACTGGGGGGAACAGGAAGTAGAGGGCTGGATATCCCCAGCTACAAAGCTTAGTTCCTGCCTGCATGTCTGCATCTGGAGGTACAGCCCATTTGTATGGAAACCTGGAGACCAGCCGTCGCAAAAAGAAAATTTACAGGTATTTAAATTTTGTTTTTTCCTTTGCTTGCTTTAGGATTTTTATATTTTGTTATATGAACATATGAACTTGCCAGCAGATAAAGGCCTTATGGTCTATCGAGTCTGCTCGAGTGTGCAGCTAGCAACCCTTACACTGCAACTAACTGTCCCTCTTACTCTGTCCCATCCCCTGTTGAAGCAGTTCACTGTTCTGCAGGATACCACTTCCGCAGGCAATGCGTTCCACCCGGACACCGCTCTCTCCATGAAAAAGTGTCTTCTCATTTCCCTCCTGAACCTCCCCCCCAATCTGAGATCGTGACCTTGAGTGTCCCTACCCCCCTCTTAACTTGAATAGTTCCTCCGTGCCTGTCTTGTTTTTTCCCTTCATGTACTTAAATGTTTTAATCATATCCTCCCTGTCTCTCCTTTCCTCCAGTGTATACATGTTCAGCTGTCAGCCTGCTCACATAGGGTATGTCGCCTAGTCCCTGGATCATCTTTGTTGCCCTGCTCTGCACCCCCTCCAGCAACTTAATGTCCCTCTTCAGGTATGGGTGCCAGTACTGTATGTAGTACTCCAGGTGTGGCCTAACCAGTGACCTATACAACAGCAGGATCACCTCTCCTCTGCTTGAAGTTATACCTCTGGCAATACAACCCAGCATTTTGTTGGCCTTTGCAGCTGCCTTCCTGCTGAGTTGTTGATTGAGTCCGTTATAATCACCCCCAGATCCTTCTCCTCCTCTGTCACTGCTAGCTGACCCCAGCCCCCCCAAAGCTGATAGCTCCTTCTTGTGTTTTTTTTTTTTGCCCGAAATGTAGCACTTTTTGGCAATGAACTCAAACTGCCAGGTGTCCGGCCAGGTCTCCCATTTTTTTTTTTTTTAATTATACTTGCTGCCGGTACCTTCAGCCCAGTCACAGACCTCCGCTTCCACTCCCAATTCAACTGCGGCTCCCTGATGCCTCTTTGCTTATCCCCCAGGGTGGGGTTGCGGCACCAGCCCCAAGTGACGGGATAGGTTGGGAGGCCGGCCCTAGGAGCTAATTGAAGCAGAGGGGCTGGC
This sequence comes from Neoceratodus forsteri, assembly GCA_016271365.2. Taxonomy (NCBI): domain Eukaryota; kingdom Metazoa; phylum Chordata; order Ceratodontiformes; family Ceratodontidae; genus Neoceratodus; species Neoceratodus forsteri. The sequence continues at coordinate 432,103,835 of CM028138.1, forward strand.
TTCATCCAGGCGGCAGCAGCAGCGGTATCTCCCCCCCCCCCGTGTACGGGTGCGGGGACGTGCAGTGACAGCTAGCTTCCGCCTCGCTCTCGAACTTGTCTGAGTTGGCGCTTGTGGTACACCCAGCTTCCGCTAGGTGTCTATAAAGCACAGAACACTCTGCCACCCTCCCCTCTGGAGAAGGAAAGCCATTGTTGGACGCTCAATCCTTCTCCCCCGGCTGGCCCTTCGATGCCCCGGATCTGTTCTCGAACCCGATCTGCAGGTCGGCACCTTGCCAGTGCACCAGAGGGCCGGCCCAGATCTCCAATTTTAACAGATCATCCTGCAACCCATGCCACCCTCCTAGGTCATCCACTACTGCTCCCATCTTGGTGTAATCTGCAAACAAACTGATCTTGCTGTTGACGCCCATTGAGATGTCTGATATGAACAACCCAAACACCGGTCCCAGCACTGAGCCCTGCGGTACTTATCTTGTCACTGCCCTTGGAGATGAGAGCTCCCCTCCCACCACCACCCTCTGCTGCCTTCCCTATAACCAGTTTACTATCCATACCACCATTTTTACCCCTGCACCTGTATCTGCCAGCTTATTACCCAGCCTCCCATGCGGCACAGAGTTGAATGCCTTACTGAAGTCCAGAAACGGGACATCCACTACATGGCCCTTGTCCAACTTTCTAGTCACCTAGTCATAGTAATCCACTAGGTTGGTCTGACAGGATCTGCCCGTGACAAACCCATGCTGTTTAACGTCCTGCAGCCCATTGGTCTCCAGAAGGGACACCAGCCTCTCCTTCAGGATTGTCTCCATCAGTTTTCCCACGGTGGATGTGAGGCTTACCGGCCTGTAGTTTCCCGGTTCGTCTTTGGGACCACTCTTATGGAGGGGTACCACGTGAGCCATCCCTCCAGTCCAGTACATTTCCTGAGACCAGGGAGGTACTGAACAGGTCTTCCAAAGGCCTGCCGGGATTTCTGCCAGCTCTCTCAGACAGGGGAGCGATGACCCATCCTAGATTTAAGATACCTGAGCAAACATTTAACAAAACCAAAATTCAAGATGGTGACTCTGGGAGTAATTCTTCCCCTCTCTCAGACCAGGAGACTGGTTAGCCTCCCTGGATCTCAAGGATGCCTACTGCCACATACCTATCAGACATTCCCACAGAAAGTACCTTGGGTTCGAGTTTCCCTCAGGCCATTATCAATTCAGAGCTATGCCTTTCAGCCTGACATCTGCTCCAAGGGTGTTCACCAAGTGTTCAGCAGTAGTGGTGGCATTCTTCAGGAGACAGGGTATCCTTCTGTTCCCATACCTGGACGAGTGGCTCATTGTGGGTCAGTCTTCAGACCAAATCAGGTTAGCTCTAGAGGTCACTCCAAAGCTTCTGGACTCCTTGGGATTCATTCTGAATCTAGAAAAGTCTGTTCTGGAACCAGCTCAGCTCCTCACCTTCATAGGGGTGAAGCTAGACACTATCCTGGTAAGGGCATTTCTCCCTCTTCCAACGGGTACAGTCCCTTATCACTCTGGCTTCCTCTTTTTGTCCTCTAGTATCTCGTCCAGCCAGACACTTTCTGCAGTTGCTGGGACACATGGCAGCCTCCACAGCAGTGGTCCTAGGAGCAAGGTTTCAGATGAGAGAGATTCAGTTTCACCTCAGAGCTTATTGGTCTCAGAAAAAAAAGACCCTCTATCCAAATTTGTTCCAGTGCCTCAAACTCTAGCTCAGGCCCTCCAGTGGTGGCTGGAGGAGTACAGTCTTCGTCAAGGTGTTCCCTTTCTCAGTCAGGCTCCTTCAGTGATTCTCACCACAGATGCCTCTCTGCTGGGTTGGGGTGCTCACTTAGACCAGCTTATAGCTCAAGGAACCTGGTCTCATCAGGAGTCTCTTCTGTAGCAGGGTGGCACTCTGTCCTTGGCCTTGTGCACAGAGGCCATGAAAATATGGTTTCTAGCTTATTCCCTTCAGAGTTCCCTGATGGTTGTGCATCTTCCAGGGAAGGGCAACATTTTAGCAGATGCTCTCAACAGGATTTCTGAGGGTCACCACAAATGGACCCTGAACCCTCTAATTCTTCAGATCATCTTCAGGAGATAGGGCACTCCAGAGATGGATCTCTGTGCAGCCCCATCACCAACTTCCTCTCTTCTGCTGCAGACCACCTCTTCTGGGCTCTGTCCCTCAGGATGCTCTCTTGGTAAATTGGACAAACAGGTTTCTGTATGCATTTCTTCCTTTTACTCTGATATTCAGGGTCCTGATCAAGATCAGGTCTCAGCCTTGCAAGATGATTCTGGTGGCTCCAAACTGGGCCAGACAGCCTTGGTATCCTCTACTGTTGTCAATGTCTGTGACAATGCCTCTGTGTCTTCCCAGACAGTTCAATCTCCTCACATCCTCACAGAGGAGGATTCTGTATCCTAATCTTCAGACTCTCAGGCTCAAAGCCTGGCTCTTGAAGAGCTAAAATACGCAAGCATGCATCTTTCCCAGTCAATCTTGGATATTTTAAAGGTTAGTAGGAAACCTGCTACTAGAAAGACTTACAACTCCAAATGGAAAAGATTTGGGTCTTGGTGTTCCCAGAGGCATATCCAGCCAGAGTTGGCTGATATTGCAACTGCCTCAGATTATTTAGTGCATCTTAATAGTTTAGGCCTCAGGCCCACTACTCTCATGGTACATTTGGCAGCTATTTTTGCTTTTCTTTCTGCTGGGAAGGGCTCTTCTCTAGCATCTCATCCAGTTTTCTAGATATTTTTCAAAGGTCTAGTTTGTTTTAATCCTCCCTTTTGGGAACCTACTCCTCCCTGGGATCTGAATATCTGTATTGCACAGCTTATGCAGCCCCCTTTTGAACCCCTGTCCTCGGCTGAGCTGAAGTACTTGACTTGGAAAACTGTATTCCTGGTAGCCATTACCTCTGCCAGGAGAATCAGTGAATTACAGGCGTTATTAGTGGAACCTGCCTTGATTTCATTTCACAAGGATAAGGTGGTCCTTCGAACCAACAGAAAAATTCTTCCCAAGATGGTATCAGTCTTTCATTTGAATTGGTCTGTGTCATTGCTTATATTTTTCACTGACCACTCTTCCTCTGGGGAGAGAAGATTACACAGTCTTGATGTAAAAAGGGCTCTTAGTTACTATGTGGAACACACTAAAGCACATGGGAATGACTGATCTTACTTCGAGAGGGCTCTTGCAGTAGGTAATTACATATCGGACTGATGCCGGTGGGCGTCAGGACCCCATGGAAAAATTTCTAGCCAGCAGTCTCTGGCGGGAGACTGCCTCCACATCAGGTGACCGACATCATGCGACGTCAGTATAAAGGGGCGGTCCCCCACGCCTGCCTTCTAGTTCTTTCCCGCTGTTAGCTCGTGTCAGCGCCTCGCGGTAAAGTTCAACGCTCGTCAGCTCTGTCGTCGGTAGTTTATACCATAGTTTTTTCGATTTTTCGACCAGATTGTCAGGTTTGCGTTGGTATATGTCGTCCCCAACACCCTTCGAGCACAAAAATAAGTGCGACTCTTGTGGTGCCCAACTCCTGCACAAGGACGGCCATTCCTAGTGCCTCTTCTGTCTGGGCCCGGACCATCAGGTGGAGAAGTGTCAGCACTGCCTTAAATTCAGTGCTGCCACCCGCAGACGGAGGCAGCAGTCCCTGGAGGCCCACATCCTCAAGAAGAAAATATCCTCCACGGAGAAGGAGTGGAAAAAGCTCCGGCAGGCGTCCACTTCCCCTAGAGGCCATCATAAGAAGGACAAGGAGAAGCACCAGGACCAGGGCTCCTCATCCACTGCGATTTCGGCTGGAGTCGCCGTGCTCCAGGTAATGTCCCCTCGGGGGGACCACTCTGCGACTGCCTTATTGGAGGCTTCAAAGGTGGCGGTAGTGCCCATCTGTCTGTCGCTTGGGCCCTGTGACACCTTGGGCTATTGGAGCTCCGCTCCCGGTGAGCCGTCTCAGCGTAACCTACTGTAGTTCGGCGGCTCCAGTAAGCAGGGCGTCATACTCACTCTGGCGCCCTTGGGAGACAGTTGATAAGTCGCTCGACCCTTCGGGCAGCGCACGGCCACTCTCCCGCCTGACCAGGCCGCTCCCCTTCGCGGACCTGCCTGGCGATGGGTCTGCTAAGTCAGATGTCGCTTGCCCGGCTCACGCCGCGGCTGAACCGACGGTGAACCCTCTTACATCTGCCGTTCCCTGCTTCCCGCAGCCTTCGCTACCCTCCGGGGACCCTGGGTCTCCTTAGCCTGACCCCAGGGATTTTTCCCCTCCATCCCTGGGCGATGCTGAGGTTCCTGCTGCACCTCTGTCAGGCCTTCCTCCCGCTGGGCCGGATGGCCAGACGTTGCTTCTCTGGATGCCAGTCGTGCCGACGCTGGGCGACATCCCTCTCCCGGATGACGCTCCAATACTGGGCCCTCCGCCCACTGGGCCTTCTGCTCCAGGCCCGCCTGTTGGGCCTCCGACTGGGCCATCTGCTCCGTCAGACGTTCCCGGGTATCCGACCTCGTCGTATCCGACGCAGTCTTACCCGGGTCTGCAGTACCGACACGGCCTGCATGATGCCATAGTGCATCAACCGCCTCACTGCCGACTACTGGTTACCGCCAATCGGGCTGAGATCGCGCCTTACAGGTGCACTCGTATCCGTATCCCTCTTCCTCCTCCTCCTCCACGCCCCTCGGCGCGGTGGATTTGAAGGAGACTCTGGCCTTCTGGTGGGCTGAAGCCAGGCTGAGCTCACCAGAGAGGTGGAGAGTCGTCTCCCGACGACGGTTCCAGTTCCCATACGTCCAAGACAACAGACTCCTTCCCCTACTCCGGATACCAGGGGCGAGCCCTCTGGCTGCAGGGCGGGGCAGGACACGCTTCCCCGAGGGTTTCCCCAAGGGGTCCATTCCTCCCCCATGCTGGGAGAGGGAGTCTTCTTCTTCCTCCTCTTCTTCCTCTGATGACTCTGGGCATACCTCTCAACCTCCTGCCTCATAAATCAGGGACATGGCTTAAAAAAATCAGGGACAAAGGACCAAATCAGAGACACGTCTTCAAAACTGGTGATATCCACACAGGAAGCTGGTAGAATAAGAGGATTAGTGTAAAATGCATTTTCTAAGGAAGAACAAGTCTGTAACTTTAATGTTTGACATTATTTTGTGCCTATGACTTCCACTGTTTGGTCACAGAAACACAAGTTTTAGACGGGACACAGTATAATTGGAAGGCAAAATCAGGGACATCCCTGAAAATCAGGGACAGTTGATGGGTATGACTCTGGGGGTTGTTCTGACCCGGACGACGAGCCACGCTCTCCGACTAAGCCCAAGCCTAGGACTCCTCCGAAGTCTCCTCTGGAGGATCCTTCCTTCACGGAGTTGCTGCACAAAATCCAGCAGGTTCATAAGTGGCGTTCCTTGGGGCCGGATCCACAGCATAAAAAGCTTGCTGAGCACCTGGATCTGCCCGAGACTGCTCCGACCTTGGTGCCACCCTGGATTGAGCCTCATGCCGATCTTGTTTCCACTATTTGGAAGCAGCAGTCGGCTTTAGCCCCTCTTCCTCGGAAGTCGAACAGGCTATATCAGGCTCCCGAGGGTGCTGACTTTCTTGATTCACACCCTCAAGCTGACTCTGTCGTGATTAGCACCGCTCGTGGCCGGTCTGCTAACCCAAAGCGTTTGAGCTTGTCTCCACCTGACACAGAATCCAGTCTTCTGGACCAGTATGGCAAGAAGATCTTTGCTTGTTCCACTCTGGGTATTAGGGCCCTGAACTATGTCAGTCACATGGGGGATTACCAGAAGGCAATTCTTAGTGAGGTGGAATCCAAACTGGACTCCCTTCCTGACTCTCAGGTTAAACAGGAAGTGGCTGACCTCGTCCGCTCTGGACGTTCAGCCAATTGGCACATGCTTTGTGCCACATACGATGCCGTGGACACTGCTGGTAGGAACTCTGCTTTCGTCGTAGGTTTACGGCGTCATGCCTGGCTCCGTGTTTCAGGATTGGTCCCAGAAGTGCAGTCCGCTATTCAGGAAGGGCACTTCTGGGGTTCGGTACTGTTCGGTGGTGATGTCAAGGACATTATCACCGATCTGCAGGAGAAGGGGACTGCACTGAAGTCTGTGGACTCCATGTACAATCCCCCTCAAACACAGCGTCGTCCCTTTTGCAGGCAGAATCGTCAAAAAGTGAAACCCCAGGGAAAGTGAGCCAATGAACGCCGGGCCCCTCCGGCTGCCATGCCCCCACCGCCCAAAAAGCAGCGGAGACTTCAGCCGCAGTGCTGCCCCACACCAGCTGACTCCTTTCCTTTCCCACAGCCTCTGGGGTCTCCAGAGAAACTGGTAAGAGGAAGGGTTTCCCTCCACCTCCCGGGTTGGGAGAGGATAACTTCAGATTCCTGGGTGATCCAGCTGATTGAAGGACACTCAATAGAGTTTCTTCAAGAAACCCTCAGACCCCAATCGTACTCTCAGGAGCATCTTCTTCTGGTTCAGGGAGAAATTTTGGCACTTGTGCTGAAGGACATGATAGAGCCCATTCCCCTTCCTCTTCAGGGAACGGGTTACTATTCACACTTCTTCCTGGTCCTGAAGAAGTCGGGGGATGTCAGGCCGATTCTAGACCTCAGTCCCCTGAACTTGTTTGTGGAGTACAAAAGGTTCAGGATGCTCTCCCTTCAGGGCTTCCTGCCCCTTCTTCGGCCAGGACAGTGGCTGTGTGCTCTGGATATGCAGGATGCTTACCTGCACATCCCTGTCCGCCCTTCCCACCACAAATACTTGCGTCTGGCATTCCAGGGGGACCACTACTAGTTCAAGGCCCTCTCATTTGGTCTTTCCTCAGCGCCCCGAGTGCTCACCAAATGCCTTTCTGTGGTAGTGGCCTACCTGCGTACCCAGGGGTGCAGGTTTTCCAATACCTGGATGATTGTCTCCTGGTGGCCCTGTCCAGGGAGGAACTCCTGCGCTTCCTTTCCCTCACCCAGGGGTTTTTTACCCGCCTGGGTATTACCATCAACCACTCCCAAGTCCCACTTGATCCCATCCCAGAGGCTCCAGTTCATCGGGGCCTTCCTGCCACCGGACAGGGTGGCCACACTCCAGGCACAGGTCAGCCTGTTGTCTGGCCGCAGGCAGACCAGTGCCAGGTCTGTCCTTCACCTCCTTGGGTTCATGATGGCTGCGATCCCGACAGTCCCTCACGCTCGTCTCCACTTGAGGATTTCTCAGTGGACGCTTCGGTCTCAGTGGGATCAGTTGATGGACAACCTAGATCAGCTCGTTCTGGTCTCCAGTCCTATGGCTCGGGACTTGCAGTGGTGGATGGTTCAGGAGAACCTTTGCTGGGGAGTTCCCTTCTGTCTTTCTACCCCCTCCCAAATGCTGACTACGGACACCTCGGGCGAGGGTTGTGGAGCCCATCTCGGGCCTCACAGGATCCAGGGCTCCTGGTTCAAGCTCGAGAAATCTCTTCATGTTCATGTGCTCAAGCTTCGGGCAGTGCTGTACGCTCTTCAGGCTCTGCATCTGTTTCCCGGTCACTTGGCTGTACAGACGGACAATGTGTGTGTAGTCTGGTACATCAACAAGCAGGAGAGAACTCGTTCCTACCCTCTTTGCAGGGAGGCGATGCGAGTTTGGGATTGGGCAGTGCAGCATAACCTTCACCTTGCAGCGATTCACGTCCCAGTGATCGAGAACACCTTGGCAGACTGACTCAGTCTGTCATCTGCTGTAGCTCACGAGTGGGAACTAGACTAGGGGGTCATAGACGATATCTTCCTACGTTGTGGAACACCGCAGGTAGACCTTTTCGCATCCCCTCAAAATGCAAAACTTCCCGACTTCTGTTCGCTCGCTCCAGGGCGTGGCATTTTTTGAGAGACGCTCTGTCTCTCGATTGGAAGGGTAGATTCGTCTGTGCTTTCCCCCCGATCCCATTGATTCCGAAGGTCTTACAGAAACTCAGTTCAGAAGGAGCTCGAATGATTCTGATCGCTCCCTTCTGGCCCAGGCAAGTTTGGTTCTGTTTTCTGCAACAGTACTCAGAGGAACCGCCTCTTCCTCTTCCTCTGTCACAACATTTGCTTACCCAGGATCAGGGGACCCTGGTCCATCCAGGCCTCCAAGTCCCTTCAATTGCACGCGTGGCTCCTGCAGACGTAGCTCAGGCCCGATTCGGGGTTTCCCCCCGGGTAGCTGAGATCCTGGTGGAGGCAGGGAAACCCTCCACCAGGTCGACTTATGCTATGGAATGGAAACGGTTCAGTGTTTGGGCTGCGTCCAAGGATTTTGAGCCTTTCTCGTGCTCTGTTGGGCAGCTTCTGGATTACCTTAGACACCTCTTTGATCTGGGTCTCAGGTCATCCTTAAAGGTGCACATGGCAGCCATTTCGCCTTACCATGTCCCTTTTGCAGACAGGATGTTTGCTCAGCTGGAGGTCTCCCAAGACCTTTCTTAGAGGGGTCCTCCTCTTGCGACCCCCTGTCCGGGTTCCTGCCCCTCCTTGGGATCTGAATTTTTTTCTGGAGAAGTTTACTCTGCCCCTTTCGAGCCGGCAGCCTCAGCAGACCTAAAGATCTTACTTCGAGACACAGCTCTTGCAGCAGGTTACACCATTAGGACTGAAGCCGGCAGGCATCAGGACCCCACGGAAAGATTCTAGCTAGCTATCTTCAGTGGGGACCGCCTCCGACGTCAGGCGTAGTACATAAGGGGGCGGTCCCGCCAGATTCCCCAGTTCTTTCACGCCGTCGACTTGCAAGTCTCGACCCTTCGGTTCCAGTTCTAGCGCGCGATGCATGGTAAAGTTTTTCCTTCGGAAAATTCGTTTTCAAACAACATGAAGTCTTGCTATATTATGACAGTAGCAGTTTGTCCCACCACTAGAACTGCTCCGGAGGTGAAATGGTTAATACCATTCCAAAATAGAACTTTGAGCACGAGCTCTAAGAAGCAGCTCTATCTGTGTAATTTCAAACCTGAACTGTCAGATTCTTTACTCCGCCTCAGTGAACAGTCGCTCCAGAGATTTCTCCTACTGCTCGGTTCATTTCTCGGTTTAAACAGTGTTTTCTCGGTTCGATTCAACCGAGAATAGTTTTATTTTAACCGCAAAACCGTTCGGTTCAAGCTCTGTCTGTGGTAATTGTAAGTAAATTAAAGGTTTTGTCTGTGTGGAACTTGTAAGTTTATCGGTTCGGGTTTGAACCGATCAGCTGGGTTTAAAACTTATTAACTTTAAAGTTTTAACATTTTAGAGTGCGGTTCCCGGTTCTTATCGGTTCTAAAAAAAATGGATTTTATTACGGTTTTTTCCAATACCCGTGACACGGTTAGGAACCGATAAGGGTGTCTTGCCTGACACTGCGGTTAAAGGGCAAGTTTTCTGGTTAGGCTGGCATTATGTCTGAGAAACCCAAAAGAAAAACCGGGCCCACTGGGTTTCAACACTGTGATGTCTGTGGGGAGTCTTTGCCAAGGCTGACCCACACACCACATGTGTCTATTGTCTGGGGTTTGACCACCTCCAGTCAGACTGCCAGATATGTAAGAATTTCCTGCAGCCACCCTGGAAAAGAGATTGGGCAGGCTCAGGGAACGAGAGGCCAAAAGTCCGCTGACCCGGATGGCCAGCCCGGTTCGGTGCCAACCGAATCGGAGGGAGTGCCCTCTGACCAGGGCGAGACTTCCTCTGGCAAAAGAAAAGCTGGTTCTGAGGAACCAATTCCAGTAAAGAAAACAAGAAAGTCAGCAGGTTTGGGTCCAAAACCCTTCTCCAACTGCTGCAGAGATAGCAAAAAGCCATACAAATTGTCCAGTCACTGTCTCAGGTTCCGTCCGAACGCCCACTATCTGGCAAAAGTCGGTTCGTCCGGTTCCAGTGGTTCGGGAATATGATGTTGAGGAATTTTATGAACCAGAGGAGGGGAGGATGATTATGAACAGTATGAATGTGGCTGGGAAGGTCTGGGGTGCCATCGAACCGGACATTTCCCAGACAGACCTCTAGAATCTCCCCTATGCTATCTGAGTCCCCATCTCATTTTATGTTTTACAAAAAGTTGTTGAAACCTCCAGCTTCCCTTGGAAGAGGCTGTGGATGAGCAAGAGGAGCCTGATTTTGTAGAAATGATGGATATTCCAGAGTCTAGAGATTGTCTATTCCTTTGCATAAGTCTTTTAGGAAGCAAACAATAAAAATTTTAAAAGCTCTAATTCTGTGCCTTCTGTAGATAAAAGATGGACAGAAGGTACACATTGTCAGGTCCTGATACAGAATTCCTTTCTCAGCAATGCAGTCATGTTGGAGTAGTTCAGGCTGCAGCCTGTGATAGTTAATATCCCCTGGCTCACATCCTCCTGACAAGGATTCCAGGAAGATTGATGCCATGGCTGAAAAAACAGTATATGGCAGCCTCTCTGGGACTCAGGCAAACAAATTATGGCAAACATGTAGCTAGGTATCAGAAATCTAGATGGGATACTGTTATGGAATTAGCCAAGCAAGCCCATGGCCAGCTGGCTGGGAACTAGAACAGGTGGCTGCTGATGGCATTGAGGCTTCTAAGGTACAGTTTCATGCTGCTGTGGATGTTAATGATGTTTCTCTAGGGTCATGGCCACATCTAGCTTTTGAGGTTGGCCTGGCTCAGGTGTATAGTCTGTCACAGGATACCAGACTAAGGCTATGGATTTTCCTGTGGTGGGAAATTCTCTGTTTGGGGAGCAGACAGAGAATTACATGAAAAGATGGATGAATATGGGACTACTTACAAAAGTGCCCAAGCTAAGAGCGGCAAGCCACTCCTCAGAGGCATACCCCAGGGGTGAGGTGAGGCCTTTTCACAGGCCTTTTACCAGACTCAGGCCTCCTCTGCCTATGCTCAGAGGGGCTTCTTCAGAGGCAGAGGCAGACAAGGGGTGGGCAGGCCTGCTCCCACCCCTCAGCCTAAAGCTCCTGCTAAGCAGGCACCCTGATTGGGTGCCCAGGGCCGATTCTCCTTTACCGGTATGGGGCAGGCTGGCTTACTTCAGTCAGAACTGGGCTTCTTTAACCTCAGACAAGTGGGTTCTGGAAGTAGTAAGCCAGGGTCTGGTTTTCAGCTCCAAAAAGTTTCCCAAGTTGAGAAGCAGACTTTTTCTACCTGCAAGTGCTTCAGAGACTCTTGCTCTGGAAGCAGAGGTCTCAACCCTGTTGGCTCTCAGAGCAGTGGAAAGGGTTCCTCCCCTGCACCAGGGCAGGGGTCTGTATTCCAGATACTTCCTTACCCCAAAAAGACAGGAGAATGGCGGCCATATTAGATCTCAGATATCTGAACAAGCATCTTTTGAAACCAAAGTTCAAAATGGTAACTCTGGCAATGATTTTACCCTCCCTAAGGCCAGGGGACTGGTTAGCCTCCCTGGACCTCAAGGATGCCTATTTCCACGCCCCAATCAGAAGCTCCCACAAGTACCTCAGATTCTAACCCCTGGTCATTACCAGTTCAGAGCAATGCCTTGGCTCACTCTGCCCTGGTATTCACAAAGTGTCAGCAGGCAGTGACTACTTAAGGAGGTAAAGGATGTTTTTCCTATCTAGACATTGGCTCATTGTAGGCCAGTCTCCAGAACAGGTAAATCACCTGCAAGTTACCCAGCAGCTTCACCCCTGGCTTTCACAACTACTAAAGTCGGTTCTGAACCAGTCCAGGTACTCACCTTTATAGGGCAGAGTTGAGACAAAGCTAGCTAGAGCTTTTCTTCCTTAGAAAGGTGCAATTTAGTGACTTGGCCTCTTCACCCTGCAGGTCTCTCACCAAGACATTTCTGCAGCCCTGGGACACATGGCCATCTTCAGCTGTTGTGCAGGGAGCAAGATTTGATGAGACATTCTCGGTTTCACTTGAGAACCTATTGTTCAGAGAAGAGACCCTTTTCCAAGTTGGTCCCAGTGACTCGACCTGATCCAGGCCTCCGGTGGCAGACCAGAGTAATTTAAGATTGGGGGTCCTTCATTCCTGCTCACAATTTGACTTCACTACAGATGCTTCCCTTCTGGTGGGAGCCCATGGGCACTTTTTCCACTCAGGGAGTGTGGTCTCCGGGAATCTCTGCTCCACATCAGTTTGCTGGAACTCAGAGCTGTCTTTTAGCTCTTCAAGCATTTTCTGCATCTGTCCACAACAAGGTGATACAAGTCAGAACAGACAACACCACAACAATGTGGTATCATGAACGGGCACTGTCTCGGCCTGTGCACCGAGGCAATGAAGTTGTGGTCTCTATTCCCTGAACACTTCCTCATAGCAGTTCATCTTCCAGGGAGGACAAGTCTCAGCGATGTTTCAGTAGATTTCTAGGGCCATCACTAAGGTCCCTGGATCCTCAAGTGCTGGGATAGTTTTTGTGATGGGGCACTTTCTCAGAGATCTTTGAGCCCCTGATAATCACAAACTTCCTCTGTTCTGTTGCAGGCTCCAGTGTTGGGCTCAGTCCTGGATGCTCCTTTCCTTGAGGGAGGGAAGCTATGCTTTCCTCCTTCCTCACCTGTTCAAAGTATAGTCAAAATCAGATCTCAGCCTGCGGGTGATTCTGATTGCCCCGGATTGGCAGCCCTGTACCACCTGTCACTGACAACCATCTTCCTTGCCTCCCAGGATCACAACCTGTTAACTGTGCCCAGGAAGGTTTAGTATCCTGACCAACCTCAACCTCAGGGCCTGGCTCTTGAGGAGTTATTTTGCTGATTTACACCTCTCAAGGTGTTCTGAAATCCCAAAGGCTCAGAAAGCCTTCCACTAGGCTTCTAGGTTCTAAATGGAAAAGGTTTTCCATTTGTGTGCTGGGGTGTTATTTCCAGAATTGCTGATGCCTATTGTGTTAGATTGCATGGTCCATCTTAATTCCTTGGGTCTCGACCAGCTACCCTGAGAGTCCATTGGCAGTTGTTCGTTTTGTGTCAGCAGGAAACATCCCCTTTCCACTCACCTCTGTTTTTCCAAGTTTTTAAGGGATTACCCATACTCAATCCTCCTTTCGGGAACCGGCCCCTGCCTGGGACCTTAATGTTTTGTATTGCCCAGTTAATGCAAATCCCTCTTTGAACCCTGGTTTCTGCAGAGCTTAAGTATCTAACTTGGAAAACTGTTTTTTCAGGGTTATCTCTGCTAGACTACAAGTGAGTTGCAAACCTTGTCAGTGAAACTGACTTTATTTCTTCTCCACAGGGATAAGGTAGTCCTTAGGACTAATAGGAAGTTTTTACCCTAAGGTGGTTTCAGTTTCCATCTTAACTTAATCTATCTCCCTTCCAGTTTTTCACTGATCACCTCTTCTGGTGAGGAGGTTGCACAACCTGGATGTTAAGAGCTCTTAGTTACTATATAGAGCGTCCCAAAGGTCACAGTCTCGAATCCCTCCAACTTTTCCTCACCTATGGTGAAGTTGGGAAAGGCAAACCTGCCACCAAGAGATCAGCTGCCAGGTGGATTGTCTCTTTGTATCCAATTTTGTTATCAGAAACTGGGCAGAGATCCCCTCTGCTTGGAGGGCTCATTCTTGCCAGGGGTACAGCTGCGCTCTAGCTGCTGCCAGAGACATCCCTATATTAGAGATATGCTGTGCTGCTACTTGGAAACGTTATACACTTTTACCAAGCATTACTCCTGGATGTCCAGGCCAGGAGAGATGTTCGGGCTTGGCACAGCTGTTCTTCAGAGCCTATTCCCCAATTAGGTTCTTGCCCTCTCCATGGAGGTACTGCTGTGTTCGTTACTGAAACATAATATAGCAAGACTTTATGTTGTTTGAAGAAAAAATTACTCACCTTTAGTAATGTTGTTTCTTCAATGGAGTCTTACTATATATGAGCCTCCCAGCCTGCCCTCTCAGAACTTCTACTTGGGTGGTGCTAAGTAAACTTAGTGTGCACTATTTTATGCCCTTTAGCATTTCTCCCTTTTGGGAGTTTAAAGGTGTTTTATTATGCTGTTGTTTTATTCTCATGTTGTTAGAATTGTGTTAGTAGTTCTGGTCCCCTGACTTGAGTCTTGGGTGTTGGGACCAGCAATTAAGTTCAGTTAATATTTAGGTAGCTATTGGCTAATGGTGAGTTACTAGCTTCCCACACAGACCTTAGTGAGTTTTGCTCACGTAAGATCTGACAGTTCAGGTCTTGAAATTGTTACAGATAGAGTTGCTTCAGAGCTTGTGCTCAAAGTTCTATTTTTGAATGGTATTAACCATTTCTTCTCCGGAGCAGTTCTAGTGGTGGGACAAACTGCTACTGTCATAATATGTTGAGACTCCATTAGAAGAAACAACATTACTACAGGTGGTAATTTTTTCTTTTCTTGGTCAGTTTATTGTCTGATGTCCTCTCAACCTTCGGTCATTCTTCTATGCACCTGTAGGAAGCAGATCCCTTCAAGGATCCGACCGCCTCGCGTCCGTGCTTAGGCTCAGACCACGACACCCGGTCCCACTCCTTTGCCCAGGCTTCAACAGCAGAACCCGGATCTGTCGCCATTAGGCTCCCACAGGCTCCTACCGAGGAACAACTCAAGACCATGGCCTCCAAGGGGATTCTTCGGAGAGGGCCCGCAAACATTCAGAGAAGTTATGTGAGGCGCCCTTCCAGGTCCCCATCTAGAGCTCTCTGATTCTTGTAGCTCCGGCTCCAGGTCCCATTGCTCGCCTTCCGGGCTGGTTCTCAGCCTCCCCTGCTGCGTGTGAGAAAATCTTCAGGTTCTCTTCTCAGGCCAAGACTTCTAAGCCTCTTTCGCCTTCCAAGGCCCTGTCATGTTGGGGGACTGCCACCATCACCACAAGTCGGGTTCCCCGCCATTCTGAACCTGACGTCAGGTCTGCTTCCCCTTGCCTCCTCCTCCTCCCCAGCGGAAGACCAAGAGCTCACCTCTTAAGAGACCGCCGGACCCGACGTCGAATTCCCCAACGCGGCCTCTCACCACAGGTCCCCGTGAGCCGTCGACCGTCGCCAGCAAGCCTATGCACGCCCGGACGCGGTAGGGGCGGCGTCCGTGCCTGTCCGGATTGAGAAGAGGGACCCCGGCGCATCCGACCGGCGTCGGTCAGGAGACTATTACAGAGGAGGAGTTAACACAGGCCGAGGACCAGGCGGGTGACCCGGTCCTGTCGAGCCTCCCAGGGAACCCTCCCCGCGCCGAGGCCCCCGTGGAGCTGACGCCGGAACCAGATGACCGACCACCCCGGTCTGTCGTCGGGTCTTTCTTTCTCAGAGGTTAAGGAGCTTTTCACTTACTGGTGGGATACCATCAAAAAGGACGTGGTCCCCACCCCACCTCCTCTTCCACCACCTCCTCCTCCTCCTAGGCCGGTTACTCCTCCGGTTCCTGCGCCCCCTTCTCCATGCGGGTCTGCAGGCCGGTTACCTCCTCCCAGGGAGCCCAGGATTCCTCCAAGGGGGAGACCAGATAAAAGGAGACCTCCGTCCAGATCCTCTTCTGGGTCACCCAGCCCTAAGAGACCCAGAAGATGCCGCCTTCGACGGAGGACACGGGATCAGAGTTTTCAACAGGATCTAGATACCCATCTCCCAGCCATCCCTTCTCGGACCCGTGAGCTTCAAGGTCTCCTCCGGATGACCCTTCATTCTCGGACATCATGAGACACATCCAAGAGAACATGGGATGGGATGTGGAAGAGTTATGACCCGACGGCTCATGCCTATGTAAATATCTTCGGCAAAAGGACCCTGAGCCTGTGGTGGTGCCACCCTTGGTAGACACTTTCTTTGGCGTCCACCAAGGCAGCGTGGAAACGTCCACACTCACTGCCGGCGATGCTGAAGAAAGCTGACCGCCTGTACAAGGCTCCAGGGGAAGACCAGCACTTGGCTCAGCATCCTCAGGCCGAGACTCTGGTCATAACAGCCTCTCATGACCGGTCCCAGAGACCGCATCATTTGAGCACTCTGCCACTGGACCCAGAGTCCAAACAGCTGGACGCTATGGGTAGGCGCACGTATGCTTCCTCTACTTGCGCCATCAGATCCCTGAATTACTTGACCCACATGGTGCAGTTCCAAAATGCCTTGTGGGAGCAGGGTCTGGATCTGGCTGAGAAGGTGAGCAGAAGGAGGAGATGTTGCAGCTCCTCCGTACGGGTTCGGACGTGGGGACCCAAGTGCTACGAGCCACGTATGACTCCGCAGACTCCTCGGCCCGAGCAGCAGCTTCAGGTTCATGGATGCCCCATTTGAGGGAGAAATTCTCTTTGGTGAGCCCTCTGAGAGGGTCATCACCAAGCTTAAGAGGCAGGGAAGAGGCGGTGAGGTCGGTCCAGGCAATGTACGACCGAGGCTTAGTTCCTTCCGTGAACCAAAGGTCGCTGTGGACTGGCACAGAGACAACAGTCCTTTTGATCCACAGCAGAGGGGCTCCGTTCCCGTAGAGCCCAGGGTAGACAGCCCGTGGGCCGAGGTCAACCGCCCAGCTAAACCATCCAGCCCACAGGCCCCTCCACCGCCACAGCCTGACTCCTTTCTGGCCCCGGCCCCTCGGGATCAACGGGACATCAAGGTGTGGGGGTCGCATTATGAGTACCTGCCAGGATGGCAGTCCACAACCACCGACCGGTGGGTTCTTCAGTTGGTTGAAAGAGGCCACTTTATAGAATTACGCAGAAAAGCCACCCCGAGGCCTCCTCTGCTCCTCCTGTTACTCGGGTCAGCACTAGCCTCTGATCAGGCAAGAAACAGTCAGCCTCCTGCAAAAAGGGGGCGACAGAGTAGGTCCCAGAGAACCAGAGAGGATACGGGTACTACTCCCACTTTCCTGGTTCCAAAGAAAAACAGGGGACCTCCGTCCGATTCTGGACCTCATCGACCTCAATATGTCGGTCGCCTACAAAAGATTCCGATGATGACTCTTCCGGTCTTATTCCCATGCTAAGAGGATGCATTTTTAGTCCCTAGACATGCAGGATGCATACCTGTACATCCCCAGCTCTGTAAGACAGGAGGTTCCTGGGCGCTTCGAAAGCCGCCACCACTTTCAGTTCCGAGCACTTCCATTCGGACTGTCATCGGCTCCCAGGGTCTTTTTACCAAATGCATGGCAGTCATGGCAGAGTCTCTAAGGAGACAGGGCCATTATGTGTTCCCGTGATTGGACGATTGGCTTCCTCATGGCCGCCTAGAGAGGCGGTTATTGGCTATCCAGAGTACCCAGGATCTGTTTCGGGGTCTCTGGGCATCTTGATCACCACGGCAGAAGTCTCTCCTGGTAAATTGGCCGAGAAGCTGCAGTTCATAGGCGCAGTCCTGGTCACCGTTCAGGGAAGAGCATTTCTTCCAGACGACAGAGCAGAGCGCATCAGATCCCTCATCAGGGAGCTTACGTCGAACAAGACCGTCCCAGCCAGGTCGGTCCTTCGCTTGCTCAGACACGTGGCTGCGGCCATTCCGACCGTCCCTTTCGCAAGGCTCCACATGCGGGTTACTCAGTGGATGCTCAAGGTGCAATGGGACCAAAGGCAAGACCATATGCAGCATCCGGTCAGAATCACGAACGCCGTGATTTGAGACTGGCAATGGTGGCTAGACCCAGGGACACTCTCTACAGGTATCCCGTTTATAGCGCCGTCCCCGGAGGTCATCCTCACCACAGACGCCTCCGGGCTAGGGTGGGGAGCACACCTGGACGGGGTGAAGTCCCAGGGAACGTGGACCCCTCAGGAGGCTCACCTTCATATCAATGTTCTAGAGATGAGGGTGGTCCTTTATGCCCTGCAGGCATTTCAGTCAGAAATCCTGCCGAGTACTCTCCTGCTAAAGACAGACAACATGGCGGTGATGTATTACCTCAACAAGCAAGGAGGCGCACACTCTTTACCCCCTTTGTAGGGAGTCTATGAGGGTGTGGGATTGGGTAATCCAACACGGCGCGAACCTGATCACAGTACATGTTCCCGGGGTGGACAACACAATTGCAGACGGCCTGAGTCACTCCCAGGCCAGAGTCCATGAGTGGGAACTTCTTCAGGAGGTAGCAAAGGATCTGTTTCTTCGATGGGTAACTCCAGAATTGGACTTGTTCGCTTCCCCATCCAGGGCAAAACTGCCCAATTGTTGCTCGCTAGATCCAGGGCCTGGTGTTTTCTGGCGAGACGCGTTGTCCCTCTCCTGGGCGGACAGATTCCTCTACGCTTTCCCTCCCTTCCCGTTGATTCAGAGAGTTCTTCTCAAACTGCGCAGGGAGCATGCAACAATGATCCTGGTGGCCCCTTTCTGGCCCAGACAGATCTGGTTCCCTTTGCTAATACAGCTATCCTGGGAACCTCTACTCCCGTTGCCATTTAGCTCCCATCTCTTGTCTCAGGAGGAGGTTTCACTGGTCCACCCGGACTTACGCTCACTGAACCTGCATGCCTGGCTCCTAGAGACATAGCCATTTTGCGACACGGGTTTTCGCAAGAGGTTGCGGAAGTTCTTTCGGCAGCCAGAAAGCCGGCAACGCATGCGACGTACGCCATGAAATGGCACCGTTTTTGTCTATGTTCACAAACACGCGGCCTTTCCACTTTAGGTTGTCCGGTGAAAGCGGTGTTAGAGTACCTGCTCTCCTCTTTCTCCGCTCGGTCTCGCCTACTCCTCTACAGCACCCTGTGCCATTTCAGCTTATCACCCCTCCGGTGGGACAGCGCACAGTGGCGCAATTAGATGCCTGTCGAGAATTCTTGAGAGTGGTGTTACATCTTAGGCCGCCCATTAAGGACCCAGTGCCTCCATGGGACTTGCTCTTTGTCCTGGAGCAACTCACGCCCCCCCTCTTTGAACCTGCCGTGGATTGCGAGCTGCGTTTTCTGTTGTGGAAAACGTTGTTTTTAGTTGCTGTTATGTCAGCGAGAAGAGTTTCCGAGCTTCATGCTCTCATGTGTAAGGAGCCTTGTTTGATTTTTCCACCGGGACAGAGTATCCCTGAGGACGAATCCTAAATTCTTGCCTAAGGTGGTTTCCACACTCGCTTCTCAATCAGGACATTGACCTGCCTGTCTACTTCCCTAATTATTCTAATAGGAGGAGAGGCGCTGCCCACACCCTGGATGTTCACCGCATCTTGAGGTACTACCTGAGCAGAACCAAGCAGCTTCGTAAATTGGAGCAACTTTTCGCTTCCCTTTACTGGAAAGGATGATGGGCCAACCAGCATCCAAACAGTCCCCTTTCTCGCTAGTCGTCCAGTGCATATCATACTGTTATGATATCAAACAAAAAGCCCCTCCCGGATCTGTCCGGGCCATTCCACTAGGAGTGGCCACCTCCTTCAAAGCACTTGAACGTCTCCACCTCTGCCATTTGTGCTGCAGCCACTTGGAGCTCTGTACATACCTTTATCGGGCACTATAGCCTGGACATCGCTTCACGGCGAAGAGCCGGCTTCGAGCCTGTCTGTGCTACAGGGTCTCCTGTCCTAGAATCAGGACCTGGAATGAACTTTCTAGTTTCCTCCTCCCAGAGTGTTTGCAAGCGCTACTGCTGGGAATCAGTCTAATGGTGTAACCTGCTGCAAGAGCTGTGTCTCGAGTAAGATAGTATAGTTACGTGAGAACTTACCGTAACAGTAGATCTTTGAGAACAGCTCTTGCAGGTAGCCTTCCCGCCCACCTTTCCCTTGGAGGAGCATGGCTTAAGCCTTTTTAACAGGGTTTATACCTTTTGCGTTCTGTGGTGGATCTCGGTCTCCCATTTCGATGTCAGCCTGCGGCGGAAGTCTCCAGCGGAGAACTGGGGAATCTGGCGGGACCGCCCCTTATGTACTCACGCCTGGCGTCGGAGGCGGGACCGACGCTGGCGTGTCCCGCTGAAGATAGCTAGCTAGAATTTTTCTATGGGGTCCTGACGCCTGCCGGCTTCAGTCCTAATGGTGTAACCTGCTGCAAGAGCTGTTCTTGAAGATCTACTGTTACGGTAAGTTCTTACGTAACTGTACTTTCCTCTCTTGGAAGAGTGTCTTCCTAGTGGCCATTACTTCCGCTCGAAGGATTTCCGAGCTTCAGGCCCTGATGTGTAAAATCCGATATCTGATTTTTCACAAGGAACGTGTGGCTCTGCGTACCAACCCTGAATTTCTCCCTAAGGTGGTAGCGGAATCTATGCTGAATCAATCCATAGAGTTGCCTGCCTTTTCTGCGCAGCACTTTAATCATGGAGAGTACCTGCTACATACTTTGGATGTCCGTTTCTGAGATACTGCACCGACAGGACAAAGGATCTCAGAAAGATTGAGCAACTGTTTGTCTCTTTTGCTCCTAAAAGAGAAGGCAATGCTGTTTCCAAGCAATGCCTATCTAAATGGTTGGGTCACTGTATCACTTTCTGTTATGACCAGTACAACAAGACCCTGCCGGGTCAGGTCAGAGGCCTCTCCACTAGAGGGGTTGCAGCCTCTGCAACTTGTTTCAAGAATGTGTCCGCGGCAGACATTTGTGCAGCCACCACCTGGACTTCTGTCCATACCTTTACAGTGCATTACAGTTTGGGCATTGCCTCTCGCCGTATAGCAGGCTTCGGGTTGGCTGTTCTGCAAGGTTTCCTTTCCTAGGACCTTCACAGCCAGAGGGTCTACTCCTGAGTAGCTTTCTTCCTCCCTCCCATTTGCTTCTCCTTGTTCCAGACTGCTTGGTACTCGGTCCTATGTGTAATTACCTACTGCAAGAGCCTTTCGAAGTAAGATAGTATAGTTACGTAAGAACTTACCGTAACAGTAGATCTTCGAGAGAGGCTCTTGCAGTAGGTAATACCTTCTCGATCTCCATCCCCCTATTCTTTTTCAGCTCCTTTTCCAGGATGGAAATATCCGCTTCAAACAACATGAAGTCTTGCTATATTATGACATATGCAGTATAACCCCAGGTTAGAACTGCTCCGGAGGTGAAAGAGTTAACTTTCCATGCCAGGCATGGAACCTTGATTGCGAGCTCGGTTGAAAACTCTTGTCTGTTGTTGCTCAAACTTAAACTGTCAGATTCTTTACTCCGCCTCACTGAACAGTCGCTCCGGAGATTTCTTCTGCTGCTCGGTTCGTTTGTCGGTTAAAAAGTTGTAATTTTCGGTTTATTGACCGAAATTAAACCGCAGTCGGTCGGTTCAAGCTCTGTCTGTGGTATTGTAAGTAATAGATAGGCTTATGTTTATTTCTTCTGTGTGGAACTTGTATACGTCTTTTTCGGTTCGGTTTGAACCGATCAGATTGGTTTAAAATAACTTTCTAGTCCTTTAGAGTGCGGTTCCTGGTTCTTATCGGTTCCTAAAAAGCAGTTTCATTCGTTTTTCCACGACCGTGACACGGTTGGGAACCGATAAGAGAAGTCTTCTTGGCGGATTGCCACTAACGGGCAAGTTTTGGTTAGGCTGGCATATGTCGAAAGCAAAAGAAAACCCGACCCACTGGGTTTCAGCACTGTGGCCTCTGTGGGAAGCCTTTGCTAAGGCTGACCCACACACCACCTGTGTATATTGTCTGCGTTTGACCACCTCAATGCAGACTGCCAGATTTGTAAAATTTTCCTGCTGCCACCGTGGAAAAGAGGTTTGGTAGGCTCAGGAAAGGAGGCCAAAAGTCTGCTGACCCGGATGGCCAGCCGGTTCGGTTCCAGCGAACCTGAGAAATGCCCTCTGACCAGGCGATACTTCCTCGGGCAAATGAAGAGCCAGCTCTGAGGAGCCGGTTCCAACTAAAGGGCTAGAAAATCGACTAGTGTGGAGCCAAAAGTTCTTCCTCCAACCGCTGAGGAAATAGCTAAAGCTATTCAAATTGTCCAGTCTCTTTCCCCGGTTCCGTCCGAACCGACACCATCACGGAAGCGCTCGGTTCGGACAGTTCCACCGGATCAAGAGTATGATTTTGAGAATTTTTATGAACCGGAGGAAGGGGAGGAGGGGTATGAGGAGAGTGAATGTGATTTTGAAGGTTTGGATGTGCCCATTGAACCGGACATCTCTCAGACAGACCATCAGGGCCCCCAAAGCTATCTGAGTCCCTTCTCATTTTATGTTCCATAAGAAAGTTGCTAGAATCTCCAGCTCCCTGTTGAGGAAGCTGTTGATGACCAAGAAGAGCCTGATTATGTAGAAATGATGGATATTCCAGAGTCGAGGAGGCTGTCTATTCCCTTGCACAAATCCTTTAGGAAACAGACAGTAAAAATTCTAAAAACTCCTCACTCTATCCTTCCTGTTGATAAAAGGATGGACAAGAGGTATACATTATCAGGCTCTGATATGGAGTTCTCTCTCAGCAATGCAGCCATGTGGGGGTAGTGCAGGCTGCAGCCTGTGACAAGGCTAGTATTTCTGTAGCCTCTCACCCTCCTGAAAAGGATTCCAGGAGGATGGATGCCATGGCAAAGAAACAGTACATGGCAGCATCTTTAGGACTCAGACAGTCAAATTATATGATTTATGCTGCTAGGTACCAGAAATCCAGATGGGATACTGTGCTGGCCCTAGCAAAACAGGCCCCTGACCAGCTTGCCAGGGAGCTGGAGCAGGTGGCTGCGGATGGTATTGAGGCATCCAAGGTGCAATTTCATGCTGCAGTAGACTCTAATGATGTTTCATCAAAAGTCATGCTACATCTGTGTCTCTTCGCAGAATGGCCTGGCTCAGATGTACTGCCCTGTCACAGGATACTCAGTCTAAGGCTATGGATTTTCCTGTTATGGGCAATTCTCTGTTTGGGGAGCAGACAGAGAATTATATGAAGAAAATGGATGAATATAGGACCACCTATAGGAGTGCACAGGCCAAAGAAAGGCAAGCCACTCCTCAAAGGCAGCATGTCAGGCAAGCCCAGGCCTCCTCTTCTGCTTATGCCCAGAGGGGGTTCTTTAGAGGAAGAGGCAGAAGGGGTTCAAGTAAGCCTGCTTCTACCTCTCAAGCCAAAGCCCCTGTAAAACAGGCTCCCTGATGGGGTGGCCAGGGCCGATTCTCCACTACCGGTAGGGGGCAGGCTGGCTTACTTTGTCCAGGATTGGAAGTCTTTAACATCAGACAAGTGGGTCCTGGAAGTAGTAAGCCAGGGACTGGTTCTCAGCTTCAAAAAATTTCCGAACATGAGAGCCAGGTCCTTTCCACCTGCAAATCCATCAGAGGCACTTGCCCTAGAAACAGAAGTTTCTGCCCTCCTGGCTCTCAGAGCTGTGGAAAGGGTTCCACCCCTACACCAGGGCAAAGGGTTGTACTCCAGGTAGTTTCTTACCCAAAAAAAGACAGGAGAATGGCGGCCCATCCTGGATCTCGGGTATCTAAACAAGCACCTTTTAAAACCAAAGTTCAAAATGGTGACTCTGTAAATTATTTTGCCCTCTCTAAGGCCAGGGGACTGGCTAGCCTCCCTGGACCTCAAGGATGCCTACTTCCATGTTCTTATCAGAAGCTCCCCTCGAAAGTACCTCAGATTCGAACTGGCCTCAGGCCATTACCAGTTCAGAGCAATGCCCTTGCCTCACCTTGCCCCGAGGGTATTCACAAATGCCTGGCAGTAGCAGTTGCCCACTTAAGAAGGCAAAAGATTGCCATCTTTCCTTGTCTGGACGACTGACTCATAGTAGGCCAGTCCCCAGACCAGGTCAAACTACACCTTCAGGTAACACAGCAACTGCTCACATCTCTAGGTTTCCTTCTCAATCTTCCAAAGTCTGTTCTAGAGCCTGTCCAGCTTCTCACCTTCATAGGCGCAGAACTGAACACAAAAGAGGCCAGAGCCTTCCTCCCTCTGGAAATGAGCAAGGACCTTGGTCTCTCTGGTCTCCTCTTTCACCCTGCAGGTCTCTCGACCGGCAAGGCATTTTCTACAGCTCCTGGGGCACATGGCTGCTTCTACAGCAGTAGTGCAGGGAGCAAGAATTAAGATGAGGGACGTCCAGTTCCATTTGAGAGCCTTTTGGTCTCAAAGGACAGACCCTCTAACCAAATTGATCCCAGTGACTCGAACCCTGATCCAGGCCCTTCAGTGGTGGCAGGACCAGAGCAATCTGCGACAGGGGGTTCCCTTCAACCCCCAGTCTCACTCCTTGACCCTTACTACAGATGCATCCCTCTTGGGGTGGGGAGCTCACATGGGCGACCTCACTACTCAGGGGTTGTGGTCCCCACAGGAATCTCTGCTCCACATCAATTTGTTGGATCTCAGAGCAGTTTTTCTAGCACTCCAGGTTTTTTCCACATCTGTTCAGAACAAGGTTGTACAGGTCAGAACAGACAGTACTACTACAATGTGGTACATCAACAAGCAAGGAGGCACTCGGTCTACGGCCTTGTGCACCGAAGCAATGAAGTTGTGGTCTCTGGCTTATTCCCTGAATGCCTCCCTTACGGCAGTTCACCTTCCAGGCAAGGACAATGTCCTAGCGGATGCTCTCAGCAGGATTTCCCAGGGCCATCACGAATGGGCACTGGATCCCCTAGTACTGGAGGTAGTATTTGCCAGATGGGGCACCCCGCAGATAGATCTTTTTGCAGCCCCAGACAATCACCAACTTCCCCTTTTTTGCTGCAGGCCCCCAGTGTTGGGCTCAGTCCCTCTGGATGCCTTCCTGCTCAGTTCGAAGGAAGTTTCTCTATGCCTCCCCCTTTCCCTCTTCTGTTCAAGGTGCTAGTCAAAATCAGATCTCAACCCTGCAAGATGATCCTCATTGCTCCAGATTGGGCCAGACAGCCCTGGTACCCACTCCTCATGTCCTTAACAGTCCACCCCCCCTGCAGCTCCCCAGGAATCACAATCTGTTAACCTGTGCCCAGGGGAGGGTTTGGTATCCGAACCTCAAATCTCTCGATCTCAAGGCATGGCTCTTGAAGAGTTAGAGTTTGCTGACCTACACCTCTCCCAAGGTGTATTGGATATCTTGAAGGCTTCTAGGAAGCCTTCTACCGGGGCTACTTTTAATTCCAAATGGAAGAGATCTTCCATATGGTGCTCTGGCAAACATATTCCACCAGAATCTGCTGACTTGCCCACAATCCTGGATTATTTGGTGCATTTGAATTCTTTGGGGCTGAGATCAGCTACCCTAAAGTGCACCTGGCAGCCGTGTCTCGCTTTCTTATCAGCAGGTAAACTTCTTCTTTTTCAGCTCACCCCTGTATTCTCCAGTTTTTCAAGGGGTTGCTTCACACCAACCCTCCATTCAGGGACCCTGCCCTGCTTGGGATCTTAATATTTGCATTGCCCAGCTTATGCAACCCCCTTTTGAGCCGTTGTCTTCCGCAGAGCTCAAGTACTTGACTTGGAAAATTGTGTTTTTGTTAGCCATCACTTCTGCCAGGCGCATAAGTGAGTTGCAAGCATTGTCAGTGGAACCTGACTTTATCTCCTTTCACAGGGCTAAGGTAGTCCTCAGGACTAACAGAAAGTTTTGCCTAAGGTGGTTTCAGGCTTCCACCTTAATCAATCCATGTCCCTTCCTGTGTATTTCACTGACCATTCCTCCTCGGGCGAGAGGAGATTGCACAGTTTAGATGTCAAAAGAGCCCTTAGTTACTACATAGAACGTACCAAGGGTCACAGGTTTGACTCCTTCCAATTGTTCCTCACTTATGGTGAGGTTGGAAAAGGAAAACCTGCCACTAAAAGATCCATTGCCAGGTGGATTGTCTCTTGTATCCAATTTTGCTATGAAAAACTGGGTAAGGTTCCTCCCTCAGGCCTGAGGGCTCACTCTACCAGGGGTACAGCTGCGTCTCTGGCTGCTGTCAGGGACATCCCTATCCTAGAGATATGTCAAGCAGCTACCTGGAAAACACACTTTCACTAAGCATTACTCCCTGGACATCCAGGCTAGGAGTGATGCTCAATTTGGCACAGCCGTGCTTCAGAGCCTATTTCCTAAGTAGGTTCTGTCCCTCCTCCATGGAGGTACTGCTGTGTAGTCTCCGTATTTCATAATATAGCAAGACTTCATGTTGTTTGAAGAAAAAATTACTCACCATAGTAATGTTGTTTCTTTTAATGAAGTCTTGATGTATTCTGACCTCCCTCCCTGCCTCCCCTCCTGGAACCTAGTAGTTTGGAGATGTGGCTTGGCAGGCACAGTGCAGCACCCCAGGGGTGCACTTGGCTTACCTTATCTTGTTAAGGGTTTCTGTTTTTTTGTTATGAATATTTTGGTTATTTCGCTACCTGCTTAGATTCTTTTTGGGGTTCTCGACTTTACTCTTTTGACCCTAATGGTCTGTTTTTATTGCCCTTTGGCGCAAAAATTTTAAAAACAATTTCTTTTTTTTTTTTTTTTTTTAAGTATAGTGCTTGTAAGACTCTGACGCTTACAGTTCAGAGTACCTCAGAGGTTTGAAAACCGAGTTAGAGCTCAACGTTCTATTCCTTGGCATAGAGTTAATCCTTTACTCTCTGGAGCAGTTGAAGTACTGGGGCTAACTGCATATAGTCAGAATACAGCAGGGCTCCGTTAGAAGAAACAACATTACTGTGGTGAGTAATTTTTTCTCCCTGCCACTGACTTCAGACATAGTTGCTAGCCTCCTCCCTGCTGCCGCTTTTATGAAGCAGGACTACATCTGCCCTTCTCCAGTCCTATGGAGCCACCCCTATTTCCAGTGAGTTGTTGAATAGAGCTATCAGAGATGCAACCAGTATCTCCCTTAGCTCCCTCAACACCCTTGGGTGTTCCTCATTTAGCCCCCATAGCTTAATCCACCTTCAGATTCACAAGTCTTCTCAGGGCTCTGTTCTGTATGAATGGACTTGTCTTCAACCCCCCTCCCCCGCAATGTTCTTGCTGCTTTTTATGTGGTCCATCTCTGTCAGGGGAAATGGGTGGAAAGCATACAGGGGGCCCTGGATCCAGGGCTGAGAACACGTTCCACTATGAGTGCCCATCAGAGAGAGGCAGACAAAAAACAGCCTTAGTTTCTTCAAACAACATGAAGTATTTGCTGTATTCTGACAATATGCAGTTAACCCCTGCACTTGAACTGCTCCGAGAAGAAAGAGTTAACTCTGTCCCAGAGCATAGAATGTTGAGCTCGAGCTCGGTTCAGACCTTTGTCTGCTGCACTTCCATCTGTAACCGGCAGATTTACTCTGCCTAACTGGACACTCGCTCCGGAGATCTCTCCTACGGTTTCAGTTCGGTAGAAGTAAAATGTTGGTTCTAGGAGCGTGGATATGACGTTCATCCACACTGTCTGGCATTGTCCCTTTCCCCTTTAAATCTTGCCGGAAGTCTTAAAGCTGGCTCCTCCCACCCACCTGGGTGGTATACACCGGCTCCGCCCATGGCGCCAGATGTTCCTTTCGCTGAAAAATACAGGTTCTCGTGCTACTTTGCAAGTACCGTAGGCCCTGGAGTCTAATCGGCGGTTTTCGCCGCACTTACTCCCCTTTAAAACTGATATGGGAGTTCTGACTCGGATCGAGCGGCTTGGGATATGAGACAGTCATCCACGGGTTCGCCGTGTCCTTGTGGACAGAAAATAATGCACACCCCATCCCCACCTCTCTTGTGTTTATTGCCTAGGCGCTGTGCACGATACTTCAGCTTGCACCATCTGTTTGACCTTCCATCCCACCGTCCTAGAGAACCGCAAGGCGCGCCTTAAGCTGGGGAGACTGGAGCTTCGCAATCCACCGGTGAAATCGAAGGAGGCCAGGTGGACGGTTTCCACGGCTGCGGGATCTGCCGAGCAGTTCGAACAGATGGTGGCTTTCGAGGAGGAAGCTGCCCAAGCTTCGGCCAGCCAAAGTTTTTTCGTTCCACTCAACCTGGGCTCCACCTCCACGGGGTCCTTTCGGGAGTTGTGCCAGTCTCTTCCTACCAAGGGTGAGGCGCCTTCGGGCTTACACTCCTCCCACTCCAAGAAAAAGGTCAAGGACCCCAAATCATCATCTTCTAGCCGAAGAAGACGTTCCCGGGACCGAGAGCGGTCCGATACTCGGGAGCAGGCGGTCTTGGCCTCGGTAGAGATCGCTTCCTCGGCTGCTGGCTTCTCGGATCTTCCGTCAGGCCAAGGCACTGAAGCCGAGGATGCAGCAGAACCGGACGAGATTTCTCTCGACCCGATCGAGCTGTTGTCACCAACGCCTGTTGTCGACTCCTTTTAGAGGACTCCCATCCTCTCCTTCCCCGACTAGAGACCTGCCCTTCGGGCATCCCGATCGAGGGACAAGAGGCGAACCTTGTTTCGCGGATCCGCTTCTCCCGACGACAGAGCCGGCGCCGTCGGGTCTCGTCGAGGAGTAGGACCCCGCCGTTGAAAAGCGAAAAGGGTCTAAACACTCCCGGAAGAAGCGCCGCCACCGTTCCTCATCCTCCCCGGATGAGGAGAGACTTAGACGGAAGCTCCGTTGACGTTATGAGGACTTCATGTGGCAGCAGCTACTTTTGACCTGTCAGAAGCTGTCTACTCCGGTTGTACTGGCCATTACTTGGCCCCAGCCTCTTTGGCCGACACAGACTTCCTCAGTACTGAGGACTCCGGTTCTCTCTCCGGTGGGACCGGCACGTATTTCTGGTTGGCCTGTTACGGGCTCCCCACCAATTTTGATGGAACCACCACCTATACAGCCTCAGGGATGGGCTCCCTCTAAGGAGGCTCGGACAACTATGGGCTTGCCCCATAGGTTGTCCATTACTGTTGCTCCTGATTGCCCTAGGCGCATCGAGGGGGTCATAGGTGGGAGACCCCTGTATCCTGATTTCTTGGACTCTGATACTACTGGCCTTTACTCACACCTCTATGATGAGCTGTCAGTGACAGGCCTGGAGGAAGGTCCTTCTTCCTTCCAGGGCATCCTTTGACTCATTTCTGAGTCCACGGATATACCTTTACAGCCTATACAAAAGGCGAAATATCCTCTCACGGATATTCTAAAGAGGTGGAATACCCCGACAGAGGCCTTTCCAGTGGCCGAAGCCATAGTTGGCCTGGCTCTTGAGCTTTGGCAGCGCCCTGCCTCTTGCCCGGCTCAGTCTGCCTGTATGGCTCGCAAGTACGCGGTGCCCATGGGGTCCTTGGCGGGCTTCACTGAGCATCCGTCTGCCGAGAGCCTTGTGACTGCTTCAGTGTTTCGGCGGACGGGCAGCTCTGCGGATACTGACTGCCCTCCGGACAAGGAGTCCGAAAATATGGACCACTCTGCCCGGAAAGTCTATGCGGCATCATCCCTGGGCCTTCGTCAGGCCAGCTTGGCAGTGATTATGACACACTTCTCTCACGCCCTACTGGGGTCGCTTGATGAAGTCCTCCCTCATCTCCCAGCAGACCTGCAGACCACAGTCAAGCAGGTCCATGACCAAACAGCAGCTCCAGACGGCTCTGGACATTGGAGATTCCTGTGCCCGTTCACTAGCTGCCGCAGTGCCCACTCGCCGCTGGGCCTGGCTGAGGTTATCCTCCTTTCCAGCGGATACTCAGCACAAGCTAGCTGAAGTGCCCTTCCTTGGCACTGACCTTTTTGGTCCGGGAGTGGCAGGTCATCTCCAGTGCATTGAGCAGTCTAATGCCATCTTAGATGCCACCTCTGCTAACGGTTCTTCGGCCAAAAAGCAGCAGAAGCACAAGAAGAAGTCCTTTCGGTATTCTTCCCCTGCGGTTAGACAGCCCTCCTTCCAGGGAGGTCAGCAACAACAGCAGGCTCAAGCAAGGTCCCCAGCAGTCCCGCAAAGGAGGCCGAGGTGCTGGTCCAGGTGCCTCCTCCTCCTCCAAGCCTGCACAGTGATGGGTCAGGGGTGGCCTCCCCTACACCCGTCACGCCAGTTCTGGGTCCTCCCGTGGGGAGGCCGGCTCAGCCACTTTCTTTCCGCCTGGTCCGGTATCACTTCGGACAGGTGGGTTCTGGAAGTGGTCGGGCAGGGACTGCCTCTACAGTTCGAGCAGTAACCCCCCAAGCCGAGCCTGTGCTCCACGGGAGGAAAGGATCTCAGTTGGCGCTCAGTTGGCCCTTCGGGATGACATTGCTCAGCTCCTCCACAAGGAGGCGGTAGCTCCAGTGCTGGATCCTCCTACAGACCCAGGCTTTGTGTCCAGGTATTTCCTGGTGCCCCAGCGGACGGGAGGTGGGCGGGGGGGTTGGCGCCCCATCCTAGATCTCCACGACCTGAATCAATATCTCAGGTCTCTCACCTTCCAGATAGTAACCGTGAACCAGATCATACCATCTCTGGAGCGAAACATGTGTTTCTGTTCACTGGATCTTCAGGACGCGTTCTACCACATGTCAATCCGTCCTTCCCATCAGCGGTTCCTCTGCTTCAGCGTCGAAGGGACCCTGTACGAGTTCAGAGCCATGCTGTTCGGCCTGTCATCGGCCCCACGGGTCTTCACCAAATGCATTGCAGTGGTGCCAGTCCATCTACGGCGTCAAGGGGTTCGTATATACCCCTATCTAAACGATTGGCTCCTGGCGGGGTTCCTCCCTACAGAAGGTGGAGAGGTCCAGGGACCTGATCCTCCGAACCTGTTCCCACCTGGGCCTCCTGATCAACAAGGCCAAGTCAGAACTCGTGCCCTCTCAGGTGATGGGCTTTATCGGGGCAGAGCTAGACTCTCGTCAAGCCAGAGCTAGGCTCCTGGCGGACAGGGTGGAGGTTCTTTCCTCATTTGCCCAATCATTTCTGGTTGGGCACTTGCACCCTGCCTGGGACTTCAAACAACATGAAGTCTTGCTATATTCTGACATATGCAGTGAGTCCCAACCTTCGAACTGCCCCGGGAGGTGAAAGAGTTAACTTTCCATGCCAGGCATGGAACGCTGAGCTCGGGCTCAGTTGAGACTCTTGTCTGTTGTTCTTCAAACTCAAACCGTCAGATTCTTTACTCCGCCTCACTGAACAGTCGCTCCGGAGATTTCTGCTTTTGCTCGGTTCATTTTGTCGGTTAAAGTACCGTGTTTGTCGGTTTTCGACCGAATTTAAACCGCAACCTGTCGGTTCAGTCTCTGTCTGTGGCATTTGTGAGTACTAGATAGGTTTTACATTAATTCTGTTCTGTGTGGAACTTGTAAACGGTTTATCGGTTCGGTTTGAACCGATCAAGTTGTTTAAAAATCTTAATTTGTGATTTAGAGTGTGGTTACCGGTTCTTATCGGTTCTAAAAAAAAAAAAACAGATTTTATTACGTTTTTTCCACGACCCGTGACACGGTTGAGAACCGATAAGAGGGTCTTGCCTGGCCATAAAAGGGTAAGTTTGGTTAGGACTGGCATTATGTCTGAGAAACCCAAAAGAAAAACCGGACCCACTGGGTTTCAACACTGCAGTGTGTGGGGGGAAGTCTTTGCCAAGGCTGACCCCCACACCACCTGTGTTTATTGTCTGGGGTTTGATGACCTCAATGCAGACTGCCAGATTTGCAAAAATTTCCCTGCAGCTACCCTAGAAAAGAGAGCTGGTAGGCTGAGGGAAAGGGAGGCCAAAAAGTCCGCTGAACCGGATGGCCAGCCCGGTTCAAACCGAACCAGAAGGAGTGCCCTCTGACCAGGGCGAGACTTCTTTGGGCAAAAGGAGAGCTGATTCTGAGGAGTCGGTTCCGGCTGAAAGAACTAGAAAAGAGAAATCAGCTGGTGTGGAGCCAAAACTTTCCTCTCCAACCGCTGAAGAGATAGCCAAAGTGATCAAAATTGTTCAGTCGCTTTCCCCGGTTCCGACCGAACCGGCACCATCAGGCACACGCTCGGTTCGGCTGGTTCCACTGGTTCAAGATTATGAGTTAGAGGAGTTTTATGAACCGGAGGAGGAGGAAGAGGAGTATGAGGAAAGTGAATGTGGATTTGAAAGTCTGGATGTGCCCATTGACCCGGATATCTCCCCAGACAGACCTTCAGGGGTGTCTCCTCCTAGGCTTTCTGAGTCCCCCTCCCATTTCATGTTCTATAAAAAAGTGGCTGAAACCCTCCAGCTTCCTATGGAAGAAGCTGTGGATGACCAGGAGGAGCCTGACTATGTAGAAATGATGGATATCCCAGAGTCCAGGAGGCTGTCTATTCCCTTGCAGAAATCTTTTGGGAAACAGACATTTAAAATTCTAAAGACTCCTAACGCTATACCTCCTGTGGATAAAAGAACTGACAAGAGGTATACATTGTCAGGCTCAGACACGGAGTTCCTTGCACAACAATGCAGCCATGTTGGGGTAGTGCAGGCTGCAGCTTGTGATAAGGCAAACATTCCCTTGGCTTCACATGCCCCCGGACAAGGACTCCAGGAGGATTGATGACATGGCAAATAAACAGTACATGGCAGCATCCTTGGGACTCAGACAGGTCAGTTATATGGCCTATACTGCTAGGTATCAAAAATCCAGATGGGACACTCTTATGGCCCTAGCAAAACAGGTCCCTGGCCAGCTTACCAAGGAGCTGGAGCAGGTGGCTGCTGATGGTATTGAGTCATCCAAGGTGCAATTCCATGCTGCAGTAGACTCCAATGATGTGTCTTCTAGAGTCATGGCTACATCTGTGGCACTTCGCAGAATGGCTTGGCTCAGATGTACTAGCCTGTCACAGGATACCCAGACTAAGGCTATGGATTTTCCTGTTGTGGGTAGTTCTCTGTTTGGGGAGCAAACAGAGAATTACATGAAGAAAATGGATGAATATAGGACCACCTATAGGAGTGCACAGGCCAAAGAAAGACAGGCCACTCCTCAAAGGCAGCTTCCCAGGGGCAGGGGCAGGCCTTTTCATAGGCCTTTTTACCAAGCCCAGGCCTCCTCTTCTGCTTATGCCCAGAGGGGGTTCTTTAGAGGGAGAGGCAGACTGGGTGCAAGCAGACCTGCTTCCACCCCTCAGCCCAAAGCCCCTGCCAAGCAGGCACCCTGAAGGGGTTGCCAGGGCCGATTCTCAGCTACCTATAGGGGGCAGGCTGGCTTACTTTGTCCAGGACTGGGAGTCTCTGACATCAGACAAGTGGGTCCTGGAAGTAGTAAGCCAGGGACTGGTTCTCAGCTTCAAAAAGTTTCCAAAGATGAGAACCAGATCCTTTCCACCTGCAAATCCACCAGAGGCACTTGTCCTAGAGGCAGAGGTCTCTTCCCTCCTGGCTCTCAGAGCTGTGGAAAGAGTTCCACCCCTACACCAGGGCAAAGGGTTGTACTCCAGGTACTTCCTTACCCCAAAAAAGGCAGGAGAATGGCGTCCCATTCTGGATCTCAGATACTTAAACAAGCACATTTTAAAACCAAAATTCAAAATGGTGACTCTGGGAATTATTCTACCCTCTCAAAGGCCAGGGGACTGGCTAGCGTCCGTGGACCTCAAGGATGCCAACTTCCATATTCTCATCAGAAGCTCCCATCGAAAGTACCTCAGGTTCGAGCTGCCCTCAGGCCATTACCAGTTCAGAGTAATGCCCTTTGGCCTCACCTCTGCTCCAAGGGTATTCACAAAATGCCTGGCAGTAGCAGTTGTTTCTCTAAGAAGGCAAAAAATTGCCATCTTCCCTTACCTGGACGACTGGCTCATAGTAGGCCAGTCCCAGACCAAGTCAAGTTACACCTACAGGTAACTCAGCAACTGCTCACCTCTTTAGGTTTCCTTTTGAATCTTTCAAAGTCAGTCCTAGAGCCTGTCCAGCTCCTCACCTTCATAGGCGCAGAGCTGAACACAGAGAAAGCCAGAGCCTTCCTTCCCTTGGACAGGGCAAGGACCCTGGTCTCTCTGGCCTCTTCATTCACCCTGCAGGTGTCTCGACCAGCAAGGCATTTTCTACAGCTCCTAAGGCACATGGCTGCTTCTACAGCAGTAGTGCAGGTAGCAGGATTTCAGATGAGGGATATTCAGTTCCATTTGAGAGCATTTTGGTCTCAAAGGAAGGACCCTCTAACCAAATTGATCCTAGTGACTCGAACCCTGATCCAGGCCCTACAGTGGTGGCAGGATCAGAGCAATCTGAGACAAGGGGTTCCTTTTGTCACTCAGTCTCACTCCTTAATCCTTACTACAGATGCATCCCTCTTGGGGTGGGGAGCTCACATGGGCAACCTCACCACCCAGGGGTTGTGGTCCCCTTAGGAATCTCTGCTCCACATCAATCTGTTGGAACTCAGAGCAGTATTTCTAGCACTTCAAGCTTTTTCCAAATCTGCTCAGAACAAAGTTGTACAGGTCAGAACAGACAGCACCACCACAATGTGGTACATCAACAAGCAAGGGGACACTCGGTCTACGGCCTTGTGCACCAAAGCAATGAAGTTGTGGTCTCTGGCTTACTCCCTGAACACCTCCCTTACGGCAGTTCACCTCCCAGGCAAGGACAATGTCCTGGCAGATGCTCTCAGCAGGATTTCCCAGGGCCATCACGAATGGTCACTGGACCCCCTGGTCTTGGAGGTGATATTTTCCAGATGGGGCACCATGCAGCTAGATCTTTTTGCAGCCCCAGACAATCACCAACTTCCCCTTTTTAGCTGCAGGCCCCCAGTGTTGAGCTCAGTCCCTCTGGATGCCTTAGTTCTCAATTGGGAAGGGAAGTTTCTCTATGCTTTTCCCCCCTTCCCTCTCCTTTTCAAAGTGCTAGTCAAAATCAGATCTCCACCCTGCAAGATTATCCTGATTGCTCCAGACTGGGCCAGACAGCCCTGGTATCCACTCCTACTGTCCTTAGCAGTCCATCTTCCCCTGTGTCTTCCCAGGAATTACAGCCTGTTAACTTGTGCTCAGGGGAGGGTTTGGTACCCGA
Source organism: Neoceratodus forsteri (assembly GCA_016271365.2). Classification (NCBI taxonomy): domain Eukaryota; kingdom Metazoa; phylum Chordata; order Ceratodontiformes; family Ceratodontidae; genus Neoceratodus; species Neoceratodus forsteri. The sequence goes on from CM028138.1 coordinate 432,138,522, forward strand.
ACCTCAAATCTCTCAATCTCAAGACCTGGCTCTTGAAGAATTAGAGTTTGCTGATTTACACCTCTCCCAAGGTGTAATGGATATCCTGAAGGCTTCTAGAAAACCTTCCACCAGGGCTACTTATAATTCCAAATGGAAAAGTTTTTCCAAATGGTGCTCTGGAAAGCATATTTCCCCAGAATCTGCTGATTTGCCCATAGTCCTGGATTATATGGTCCACTTAAATACCTTGGGGCTGAGGCCAGCTACCCTGAAAGTGCATCTGGCAGCTGTGTCTGCTTTTATTTCAGCAGGTAAGCCTTCTTCTCTTTCTGCTCTCCCTGTTTCTCCAAGTTTTTCAAGGGATTGCTTCACACCAACCCTCCATTCAGGGACCCTGCCCCCGCCCGGGATCTTAATGTTCATTGCTCAGCTATGCAACCCCTTTGAGCCTTTGTTCAGCAGAGCTTAAGTGCTTGACTTGGAAAACTGTATTTTGGTAGCCATCACTTGCCAGATCGTACAAGTGAATTACAAGCTTTGTCAGTGGAGCCTGATTTTATCTCCTTTCACAGAGAGAAGGTGGTCCTCAGGACTAACAGGAAGTTCTTGCCTAAGGTGGTTTCAGATTTCCACCTTAATCAATCTATATCTCTTCCAGTGTACTTCACTGACCATTCCTCCTCCTCTGGCGAGAGGAGGCTGCACAGCTTAGATGTGAAGTGAGCCCTTAGTTACTACATAGAGCATACCAAGGGTCACAGGTTTGACTCCCTCCAACTGTTCCTCAGTTATGGTGAGGTTGGTAAAGGGAAACCTGCCACTAGAAGATCCATTGCCAGGTGGATTGTCTCTTCTATCCAGTTTTGCTATGAAAAGCTGGGTAAGGTTCCTCCCTCAGGCCTGAGGGCTCACTCTGCCAGAGGTACAGCTGCTTCGCTGGCTGCTGCCAGGGACATCCCTATTCTAGAGATATGTCAAGCAGCTACCTGGAAAACAGTTCACACTTTTACCAAGCATTACTCCCTGGACATCCAGGCTAGGAGTGATGCTTGATTTGGCACAGCTGTTGCTTCAGAGCCTATTTCCTAGTAGGTTCTGTCCCTCCTCCATGGAGGTACTGTTTGTAGTTTCAGAGTGTCAGAATATAGCAAGACTCATGTTGTTTGAAGAAAAAATTACTCACCTTAGTAATGTTGTTTCTTCTAATGGAATCTTGCTATATTCTGACCTCCCCCCCTGCCTGCCCCTCTCAGAACCTCTGTTTTTGGGATGTGGGTGGGCAGTGCAGTGTTGGCACTTAGTAGGTGCCCACTTTGTTGTTTTTCACCCCTCCTTTCTTGGGGTGACTTGGTGTTGTGTTTTTCATTTTTTGGGTCTCCTGACTTGAGTCTTTGTTTTGGGACCAAAAAATGTGTTCTTATGTTTAGTAGCCAGTTGGCTAGTGTAGGTTTACAGCTTCCACACAGGACCTTAGTGAGTTTAGCTCGTAAAGGTCTGACGGTTTGAGTTTGAAGAACAACAGACAGAGTCTCAACCGAGCTCGAGCTCAGCGTTCCATGCCTGCCATGGAAGGTTAACTCTTTCACCTCCGGGGCAGTTCGAAGGTTGGGACTCACTGCATATGTCAGAATATAGCAAGACTCCTTTAGAAGAAACAACATTACTAAGGTGAGTAATTTTTTTCTTTCAGCTCCTTGTTGGTTTCATGGCGGCATGCACCTCAGTGGTCTGTTGGGCCAGATTGCACATGTGCGCCCTTCAGTGGGAGCTGGCCGCTCAGTGGTCTCAGTGTCAGGGTCTTTTCGACCAGCTGGTCACTGTCACCCAGAGGATGTGGGACGCTCTCCAATGGTGGACCGTCCCGAGTCATTTGCCGGAAGGGATCCCGTTTGTCCGCCCCGAGCTGACGGTCGTCCCTATGACCGATGCCTCTCTCATGGGCTGGGGAGCCCACATGGTGGACCACAGAGCCCACGGGTTCTGGACCCCTGAGGAGTCCCGTTGCCACATCAACCTGTTGGAGCTCGGAGCAGTCAGACTGGCACTGTTAGCTTTTGCTTCTCAGCTCCGGGGTCAAGTGGTTCAAGTTCAGACGGACAATACCACGACCTTATACTACCTCGAAAAAAAAAAAGGGCATCACGCACTCCTGTCTGCTGTGCAGGGAGGCGCTTCGGATCTGGATCTTCGTTAGCCGGCTGGAGGCGGATCTCCTGGCCATCCATGTGGCAGGAGTTTCGAACCAGCTGGTGGATGCTCTCAGCCGCATAGGTCAGACATCCCACGAGTGGTCTCTCCATCCAGAGCTAGGTAACAGTCTGTTCTCCCATTGGGGCAAACCTTTGGTGGACCTGTTCGCCTCCAGGGAGAACACCAAGCTGAGGCTGTACCATGGCCCACCCCCCTCATCAGGGCTGGCTGCAGGGGGATGCCTTCTCGAGGCCGTCGACCCCAGGCCTTCTTTACGCCTTCCCTCCATTTCCCTTGATGCACAAGGTGTTACTCAAGGTGAGGAGGGACAAGGAGAAGGTGATCCTGGTAGACCCAGATTGGCCACGCCAGTTCTGGTATCCAGATCTCCTCAGCCTCAGCTGCATGTCCCCTGAGCGGCTTTGTATATGCCCGGACCTGATATCATTGAACCAGGGGAAGGTATTCCACTCGGACCTTCAATCCCTGCACCTCACAGCCTGGTTCCTGAGCGGCTAGAGTTCCAGGCTCTGGGTCTTTCCGAGGATGTCTATACTGTGGTGGAGGCATCTCGAAAGGAATCGACTAGGAAATATTATGCCTTCAAATGGAAAAGGTTTTCCGTTTGGTGTCAGGGAAGAGTCTGGACCTCTTTATCCTGCTCTGTGGCTAACACTGTAGACTACCTTTGGTCCCTCTCCAAAGGGAGTCTTCGGTCATCGACTCTTAGGGTGCACCTGGCAGCCATCTCTGCTTACCGAGCACGGGCCGGTCATCTGACATTGGCACAGGAGACAGTGGTCGGACGCTTTTTCAAATGCCTGGATCACATATCCCTTGCGGTGCGTGAACCTCCACCTCTGTGGGATCTCTTGCTGGTTTTGGCAAAGCTCACAGGCAAGCCATTCGAACCCATGCACAAGTGCGAACTCTCACACTTGTCATGGAAGACTGCCTTCCTGGTGGCTATCACGTCAGCCAGAAGGACAGGGGAGCTCCAGGTGTTCTCGGTTGACTCCCCGTATCTTGTCTTTCACAGGGACAAAGTTGTCCTGCGCCCCAACCCGAAATTCCTTCCGAAGGTGGTGTCAGAGATTCGCCTTAATCAGGTGTTGACCCTGCGGTGTATTACCCCAATTACACCTCGGACACCGAGTACAGGCTCCATACTCTGGACCTTAGACGTGCTCTGTCCTATTATAAGGAGAGGACGGCGGAAATTCGGGGAGAGGTTCGCCAGCTGTTTGTCACCTACGCTGAAGCTGCCTCTGGCAGACCTGCTGCCAAGCGGACTATTGCGAGATGGATCACATCATGCATAGGTCTGTGTTATCAGTTGGTGGGCAAGGAGCCTCCCAGAGGGTTAAGAGCTCATTCTACCTGCCATACTGCTGCATCGGTGGCTGCTTCCAGGGACATCCCTATCTAGGAAATCTGTCTGGCTGCTACCTGGAAGTCAGCAAACACCTTCATTTCCCAGTAGCACATCGACCTTGAGTCACGCCGAGATGCTGGTTTTGGGGCCTCGGTTCTCCAGTCTCCCTTTCCTAAGTAGGGGGTGTGCTCCTTTCCTCTCTCCTCCCGGAGAGCTGCTAGGAGTCTGTCAGACAGTGTGGATGAACAACATATCCACGCTCCTAGAAAAACAGGTTACTCACCTGTAACAGTAGTTGTAGGAGTGATATATGTTGTTCATCCACACGCACCCACCCAACCTCCCCGGCTTAAGGTGCACAACCTTGCTTCTTGCGGGGTAAGATCTGGCGTCATGGGGCGGAGCCGAGGTGTATACCACCCGGGTGGGTGGGAGTAGCCAGCTTGAAGACTTCCGGCAAGATTTAAAGGGGAAAGGGACGATGCCAGATAGTGTGGATGAACAACATATACCACTCCTAGAACTACTGTGGTTTAAGGCTTTGAGTTGCAAATCTGGTGACATCCAGCAGACCAGGCCTGGGTTTGAATCCCACAGCTTCCACTTACATACTTTGTGACCCTGAGCAAGTCACTTAACTTCCCTGTGCTCCCAGGTTGCATCTGTAAGAAAGCTTTCAGCTTAGTGTGCTACTCCTGGTTAAACAACTAACGGTTAGGAACCGATAAAGGAGTCTTGCCTGGCTGAAGCCGAGTAAGGGGTAAGTTTTTGTTTAGGATGGCTACGTTTGAGAAACCCAAAAGAAAAACAGGGCCCACTGGGTTTCAGCACTGCATTGTATATGGAGAGGCCTTTGTTAAGGCTGATCCCCACACCACCTGTGTTTTCTGTCTGGGATTTGACCACCATGATTCAGACTACCAAAGCTGTAAAGATTTTCCTAAGGCCACCCTTGATAAAAGATTGGGCAGACTTAGCGAAAAGCAGACTGAGAAGTCCGCTGACCTGGATGGCCAGCCCCGTTCGATTCCGACTGAACCTGAGGGGAGTGCCCTCTGATCAGGGCGATACTCCTTCGGGCAAAAGGAGGGCCGATCCCGAGTGATCGGTTCAGGCAAAAAGAAAGACAAATCTGCCGGTTAGGATCCAGAACCGCATTGTCCAACTACCGAAAAAATTGCCAGGGCGATCAGTATTGTGGAATCGCTCCGTCCGGTTCCAGCTGATCCGGCGCCATCAGGGAGGCGTTCAGTTTGTACGGTTTTGGATTATTCCCCTGAAGAGTATTATGAACCGGACGGGAAGGGGGAAGATGATGATGATGATATACAAGGTCTGGATGAGCCCATAGAACCGGACATCTCCCCAGACAGACCTTCTGGTGTTCCCCTCCTGGGATTTCTAAGTCCCCTTCCCACTTTATGTTCTACAGAAAGTGTCAGAAACCCTCCAGCTCCCTTTGGTTGAAACTGTTGAGGAACAAGAGGAGCCTGACTGTGGAGATGATGGACATCCCAGAATCCAAGAGACTGTCTTTCTGTCCATAAATCTTTTGGGAAACTGACACAAAGACTGCTTAAGACACCAAATTCTCTATCTCCTGTGGACAAACGAATGGACAAGAGGTGTAGGCTGTCAAGCTCTGGTACAGATTTCTTGTACCGGAAATGCAGCTGTGTTGGGGTTGTGCAGGCTGCAGCCTGTGATAAGGCTTGCATACCCTTGGCTTCACACCCCTCAGATAAGGAGTCCAGGAAGATAGATGCCATGGCTGACAAACGGTATTTGGAATCTTCTTTGGGACTCAGGCAGGTGAACTACATGGCCTATACAGCCAGATACCAGAAGTTCAGATGGGATACGTTTTGGAACTGGCTAAACGGGTTTCCCAGCTAACCAAGGAGCTGGAGGAGGTGGCTGCTGATGGAATAGAGGCATTAAAGATCCAATTTCATGCTGCTGTGGACTCCACTGATGTATCATCACGAGTCATGGCTACATCTGTGGCTCTTCGGAGGCTGGTTTGGCTCAGATGTACTAGCCTTTCACAGGACACCCAGGCTAAGGCCGTGGATTTCCCTGTGGTGGATAATTCTCTGTGGAGCAGACAGAGAATTATATGAAAAAAATGGACGAATACCGGACCACCTATAGGAGTGCGCCAGCCAAGGAAAGGCAGGCAACTCCTCAAAAGCAGCAATGTAGGGGCAGGCCTTTTCACAGGCCTTCTCTCCTTTTCCTCAGAGGGGGTTCTTCAGAGGGAAAGGCAAAAGGGGAATGAGCAGGGCTGCATCCGCCTCTCAGTCCAAGGCTCCTGCCAAGCATACACTCTGATGTGTCAGCCCGGGTTGACTCCCCCCTCCAGTAGGAGGCAGGCTGGCTTACTACTTCCAGGCCTGGAAGTCTGTTACCTCAGACAAGTGGGCCCTGGAGGTAGTAAGTCAGGGACTGGCCCTCCGTTTCAAAAGATTCCCAAAGCTGAGGGTCAGGTCTTTTCTACCTGCAAACATCTCCAGAACCATTGCCCTAGAAGGAGAGGTTTCCTCTCTACTGGCTCTGAGCTATAGAGAGAGAGTTCCTACAGTATACAGGGGCAGAGATCTGTATTCCAGATACTTCCTTACCCGGAAAAAGACACTGGAGTGGTGACCCATCCTAGATCTAAGATACCTAAGCAATCGCATACTAAAGCAGAAATTCAAAATGTTGACTCGGGGAATAATTCTTCCCTCTCTGAGGCCAGGGGATTGGCTAGCCTCCCTGGACCTCAAAGATGCCTACTTTCCCATTACCATCAGGTGTTCCCACAGAAAGTGCCTCAGATTCAACTTGCCTTCAGGCAATTATCAGTTCAGAGCAATGCTCTTGTGGTCAGCATCAGCACCAGGGGTATTCACAAAATGCCTAGTAGCAGTAGTGGCCTTCCTAAGGAGACAAATGATCTCCATATTCCTGTACCTGGATGACTGGCTCATTGTGGGGCAGTCTCCACACCAAGTCATGTTAGACCTACAAGTGGTTCAGCAATTGTTCACTTCTCTAGGATTCCTCCTCAATCTTCCAAAGTCAGTTCTCGACCCAGTGCAATTCCTGACCCTCTTAGGGGTAGAGTTGGACACTGTCCAAGCAGGAGCCTTTCTTCCTCTAGCAAGGGTAAAGGCCTTCACAGACCTGGCTTCTTCCTTTCGCCTTCTGGTCTCTTGACCAGCAAGGCATTTTCTTCAACTCCTGGGCCACATGGCAGCCTCCACTGCAGTGGTATAAGGTGCCAGATTTCAGATGAGGGACATTCGGTTCCACTTGAGGGCTGTTTGGTCCCAGAAAAAAGACCCTCTCACCAAACTGATTCCAGTGACCCAGACTCTGATCCAAGTTCTCCGGTGGTGGTTGGACCCAAACAACCTCAGATAAGGAGTCCCATTTATCATCTAGTCTCATTCTGTGGTTCTCACCACAGATGCCTCTCTGCTGGGATGGGGAACTTACTTGGGAGCACTTACAGCACAGGGAGTGTGGTTCCCTCAGGAGTCTCTACTTCACATCAGTCTCCTAGAGCTCAGGGCAGTTTACCTGGCTCTACAAGCTTTCTCGGAATGAGTATAGAAGGTGGTTCCGGTCAGAACGGACACCACCATCACCATGTGGTACATCAACAAGCAGGGAGGCACTCGATCTATGGCCTTGTGCACGGAAGCCATGAAATTATGGTCCCTGGCTTATTCTCTACAGATTTCTCTGGTAGCAGTCCACCTTCCAGGGAAGGACAATGTGCTAGCAGATATTTTGAGCAGGATGTCTCGGAGCCATCACGAGTAGTCCCTGGACCCCTTAGTGTTGTAGATGATATTTTCACGGTGGGGCACTCCAGAGATGGACCTCTTTGCAGCCTCAGACAGTCACCAACTTCCTCTCTTTTGTTGCATACCCCCAGTATTGGGCTCAGTTCCTATGGATGCTCTACTTCTGGATTGGCAGGGGAAATTTCTGTATACCTTTCCCCCTTTCCTCTATTATTCAGAGTTCTGGTCAACATAAGGTCACAATCTTGCAAAGTGATCCTGATTGCTCCAAACTGGGCCAGACAGCCTTGGTATCCTCTATTACTGTCCCTGGCAGTCCATCTCCCCTTAGCTGTTCCCAAGAATAACAATCTGCTAACCTCCTCTCAGGGCAGAATTTGGTACCCCAACCTTTGGTCGTTCAACCTCAAGGCATGGCTCTTGAAGAGCTAGAATATGCAAGTCTGAATTTGTCTCGGGTTCTGGACATTCTCAAGGCCTCTCATAAACCTGCCTCCAGAAAAACTTAAAATTCCAAATGGAAAAGATTCAGCATTTGGTGTTCCACTAAGCACGTGTCCCCAGATTCTGCTGACTTGGCTACAGTTCTGGATTATATGGTTCATCTTAATGGCTTAGGCATCAGACCAGCTACCCTCAAAATACACTTGTCAGCTGTTTCTGTATTTCTGTCAGTGGGAACGCCCTCCTCACTGGCATCTCACCCGGTTTTCTGTAAATTCTTCAAAGGATTGCTTCATACCAATCCCCCTTTTAGGGATCCTACTCCTGCTTGGGATCTTAATGTTTGCATTGCTCAGCTTATGCAACCCCATTTTGAGCCTTTGGCCTCAGCAGAATTTAAGTACTTGACTTGGAAAACTGCATTACTGGTAGCTATTACCTCTGCCAGGCGTATCAGTGAATTACAAGCTCTGTCAGTGGAGCCTGATTTAATCTCATTCCATAGAGATAAGATGGTCCTTAGAACCAGCAGGAATTTCTTACCCAAGGTGGTTTCAGACTTCCATCTGAACCAATCCATGTCTCTTCCTGTGTTCTTCACTGATCATTCTTCTTCAGGAGTGAAAAGATTACACAGTTTGTATGTTAAAAGGGCTCTTGGCTACTACATTGAGTGTACTAAGACACTGAGGTTTAACTCCCTCCAGTTGTTCCTCACTTATGGTGAAATGGGGAAGGGTAAACCTGCTACTAAGAGAACTGCTGCCAGGTAGAGTGTCTCTTGTATACAATTCTGCTATGAAAAGCTAGGCAAAGTACCCCCGTCAGGCCTGAGGGCTCATTCGACTAGAGATACAGCTGCTTCCCTGGCTGCTGCCAGGGATATACCCTTATTAGAGATATGCAAAGCAGGTACCTGGAAAACAGTCCATACATTCTCCAAGCATTACTCTCCAGATATTCAGTCTAGGAGTGATGTTAGGTTTAGTACAGCAGTACTGCAGAGCCTATTCCAGAAATAAACTCCGTCTCTTCTCCATGGAGGTACTGCTTGGTAGTCTGCTTATTGTCAGAATACAGCAAGAGTTCATGTTGTTTGAAGAAAAAATTACTCACCTTAGTAATTGTGTTTCTTCTAATGGAGTCTTACTGTATTCTGACCTCCCCCCTGCCTCCCCTCTCAACCGGGTGTTTGGGAAGTGGGCTGGCAGGTGCAGTGCTGCACCTCAGGGGTGCACTTGGCACTCTCCCCTGTTAGAGAGGGGGAGTGGCTTTTGTTATATTGTTTTTGATAGTTATAGTTGTTTACTACCTAGTTGTCTTCTGGATTTCTCGACTTGGGTCTTTTGGGATCCAAAATACTTGGTTGCCCTTTGGACTAGGAAGTTTTGTAATTTCCACATAGTAGGTGTAGTTAATTAGTATTAGGACATAAGGATCTGACGGTTACACTTGGAAGTGCAGTAGACAGAGGTTTGAACCGAGCTCGAGCTCAACGTTCTATGCTCTGGCATAGAGTTAACTCTTTCCTCTCCAGAGCAGTTCAGGTGGTGGTGCTAACTGCATGTTGTCAGAATACAGCAAGACTCCATTAGAAGAAACACAATTACTGAGGTGAGTAATTTTTTTCTTGTTTTCCCAGGAGGTGAACAAGTCTAAGAATGTTTTTTCACACTGAGTGAACAGCTGGAGCACCACCTTCTGGTGCTGGAAGCACTCTTACCATGTCTATCCCACACGCCTAAGTGTCGAGCACCTGGTTGTCAACCTCCGCAAGTTGAACTGCTAACCTATCAGCCTGTAATGTCCAAAAACCAGGGACCAGGTTATAAACATTTCCTGATAGAATGGAAGGGAGTGCTTCAAACAACATGAAGTCTTGCTGTATTCTGATTATTGCAGTTAGTGCCAGCCTTTAAACTGCACCGGAGAACAAAGGGTTAACTTTCTATGCAGTTCATAGAACGCTGAGCTCAAGCTCGGTTGAGGTCTCTGTCTGCAGCCCTTTGAAACCCAACCGTCAGATTCTTTACTCCACCTCACTGAATAGTCGCTCCGGAGACTTCTCCTTCAGCTCGGTTGGAAAGTCGGTTAAAGTGTCGGTTAAGTTGTCGGTTTTAAACCGAAAATTATTCCACATAGTCGGTTCAGTGTCTGTCTGCAGTACCGTGAGTACTAGATAGGTTTCTGTCTGAATTCTGTGTGGAAATTGTAAAGTGTTAGATCGGTTCGGCTGAACCGGTCACTTGTAGTGAATTCTTCTGTTTTACTTTAGAGTGTGGTTACCGGTCCTTATCGGTTCTTAAAAAAACGTGTTTTTAAAGTTTTTTTCCAATACCCGTGACACGGTTAGGAACCGATAAGGGAGTCTTGCCTGGCGGTTGCCATAAAAAGGGTAAGTTTGATTAGGTTGGCCATGTCTGAGAAATTCAAGAAAAAAACTGTGCCCACTGGGTTTCAACACTGCAGTGAGTGTGGGGAGGTCTTTGCTAAGGCCGATCCCCACACCACCTGTGTTTATTGTGTGGGGTTTGAAAACCTCGATACAGACTGCCAAATTTGTAAACATTTTCCTAAATCTGCCCTTGAGAAGAGATTAGGTAGATTTAGGGAAAAGGAGGCTGAGAAGTCCGCTGACCCGGATGGTCAGCCTGGGTCAGTTCTGACCGAATCAGAAGGAGTGCCCTCTGACCAGGGCGATACTTCTTCGGGCAGGATGAGAGCTGATCCTGAGGGATCGGTTCCTCCAAAAAGGAAACGCAAATAGAAATCGACCGGTTCGGATCCAGAGGTTCATGTTCCGACCGCCGAGGAACTAGCTAGAGCGCTTCGGATTGTGGAATCTCATCGCCCGGTTCCCACCGATCCGGCACCTTTTGGCAGGGGTTCGGTTTGGTCGGTTCCGCCGGTTCAAGATTATACCCCTGAAGATTTTTATGAACCGCAGTTTGAGGAGTAGGGGGAGTTTGAAGATGATGGTGAAAGTCTGGATGTGCGTGTGGAACCGGACATCTCCTCAGACAGACCTTCTGGTGTTTCCGATCCTAGGCTTTCTGAGTCCCCTCCCCACTACTGTATCTGTTTTACAGAAAAGTGGCTGAAACTCTCCAGCTTGCTATGGAGGAGGCAATGGAGGATCAAGAGGAGCCTGATTATGTGGAAATGATGGACATCCCAGAGTGTAGGAGACTGTCTATTCCCCATCACAAATCCTTTGGGAAGCAGACACAAAAAAGTCCTAAAGTCTCCCAATTCTGTACCTCCTGTTGACAGAAGGATGGACAAGAGGTATACGCTATCAGGCTCAGATATGGAGTTCTTATACCAACAATGCAGCCATGTTGGGGTAGTGCAGGCTGCAGCATGTGACAAGGCAAATATTCCCTTGGCTTCACACCCCTCAGACAAAGACTCCAGGAAGATGGATGCCATGGCAAAGAAGCAGTACATGGCATCTTCCTTGGGACTCAGGCAGGCAAACTATATGGCCTGTACAGCCAGGTACCAGAAGTCCAGGTGGGACAGTGTACTGGCAATGGCTAAACAGGCTTCCCCCCAGCTGGCCAAGGAGCTGGAGGTTGTGGCTTCTGATGGGATTGAGGCATCAAAGGTACAGTTTCATGCTGCTGCTGTGGACTCCAATGATGTGTCATCAAGAGTCATGGCTACATCTGTGGCTCTTTGGAGGATGGCTTGGCTCAGATATACTAGCCTCTCACAGAACACCCAGGCTAAGGCCATGGATTTTCCTGTAGTGGGTTATTATCTGTTTGGGGAGGAGACCGAGAATTACATGAAGAAAATGAATGAGTACAGGACCACTTATAGGAGTGCTCAGGCCAAGGAGAGGCAGGCAACTCCTCAAAAGCAGCAATCTAGGGGCAGGGGCAGGCCTTTTAATAGGCCTTTTTACCAAGCACAGGCCTCTTCTCCCTTTTCACAGAGGGGGTTCTTCAGAGGGAGAGGCAGAAGGGGGATGAGCAGGGCTGCATCCACTCCTCAGCCTATGGCACCTGCCAAACAGACACCCTGATGGGTCTGCCCGGGTTGACTCTCCTATCCCGGTAGGGACTGCAGCTGCAACACTGGACTTAAGATTTGCAAGAAAGCGAGTTGTGCTCACAACAGAGGGAGTTGAACCTTACAGTTTACAATCGTCTTTGGTTTGAAGCAGATTCCATAGGAAAGTTAATATTCTTCAGGTGGAGGATACTTCTAACTGAAAGATGAAATATGGAACTTAGACTTATCAGAAAAGGCAGTCATTCAATCAGAGGGAGGTGGACCTTACTTTACTTTTCTTGCAATTGTAAAGATTTTCAGTGCAGGAAGAATTTAAACCCACAGGGACTGAATACTGTTTACTGTGTCTGTCCTTGTGCACAGCTGACGTGTTTTAGGGCTGACTCCATTCAGAGCAGACGTCACCAGGCTGTTTTGGGGCTGGGGAGGTTTACCTGTGTCTGACTTGGATGTTTGGATTTTTCTCTGTTTGATTAGCAGAGTATTTTCTCTGTGAAATTGTCATGTAGGGCATCTTGCTGACAGGAAGGCACTCATTGCAGCGGTAGGTCAGAGCTTTTAGCTGATTGTTTCGTGATGGCACAGTTTAGGCCCAAACCCTTCCCATCCCTCACCCACCCACCCCTGGAAATAGTTCCTTTACACCTGGGGTTCTGACATCATTTCCTCAAGAGGGCAAGGTGCATAGCACTGTCATATTCTCTCTAGCATGCTGCACTGACAATATAAGCATACACATTATATAATATATATATATTTCTATATAACAAACTAATCAGACACACACACACACACACACACACACACACACACACAAAAACAAACAAACAAAAAAAAAAGGTAGGCAGACGTGGGGAGTAGTGCAATGTAATGGCTGTGGGGCAGCAGTCTTCTGGGAGTCTTTCTGGAGGCTGAGATGCTGCCCTGTTTGCACACAACTCTCTGCTCTGAGGGAGGAAGTCGCCCATCTTCATGCCGCACTGGACAGTAGTAAGGGAACCTCCTCCATCCACGGAGCACCAGAGCTACAACCACTGCTTCAGAGGTTGCGAAGAAAGCACAGCAGTTGGACCACAGTGGGCTTGGGAAGGGTAAGGATGGTGGAACAGAGGCACACCCAGTCAGTTGTTCCACTTCACAATCCATACGCCATTCTGGGGGAGCATAGTTCCCCTATGGATGCACTCGCAGAGGAGACTAAGGAGGTTGCAGACAACTGTCACAAAGGAGGCCCTCAGGAAGGAGGCAGAGGACACCAGAGGGAAAGGAAGCAGCTCCTGGTGGGGGACTCAGTTATTTGGGGGTTAGAACTGGGGGGAGCAGGGAAAACTGAAGTGAGGTGCCTGCCTGGTTCCATGGCTTGGAGAGACAGGAAGCGCATCCTTAGGATCATGAGAACAGTTGCACGGGAGTCTGAGCTGGACGTCATTGTCCACATAGGGAGAAATTACTTGGCTCATCATGAGATTAGAGCAGTGCAGAAGGACTTTGTAGAGTTGGGGAGGGGCCTAAGTCAAGTAGCACACATAGTATCCTTCTCAGAGGTGCTGCCTGTCAGTGGCATTGGTGAGGCAAAGGTACTTTGCACAATGCAGTTTAACGAATGGTTGAAAACATGGTGTGGAGCACAGGGGTTTGGCTTCATTGGGGACTTGGGTTCCACCTGGAGGGACACCAGCCTATACTGGCAGAATGGTCTGCAACTGTCAAGGAAGGGAACAAGTCTTTTGGGCAGTCGGTGTAAATGCTTCATTGGCAAGCTTTTAAACTAGTCAAGGGGGGAGTCACTGATAAGCAGCAGGAAAATCCCAGCCTCCCCCTAGAAAACAGGGTACTATATGAGAAAAAGACCAAGGTAGAAAGGTTAGTGGGGGATGCTGCTACAGAAGGTAAAGGCAGCAAAAATTGGAGAGCAATGAGTACGAATGCCCGTAATCTGGGTAACAAGCTTCCTGACTTAGTTTCCTTGATGGAGGAGGAACATCTGGATATCGTGGCAGTCACAGAAACATGGTATGCACAGAACCATGACTGGGACGTAAACATACCAGGATACACTATCTACAGGAGGGACAGGGAGGGTAAAAGAGGAGGAGGAGTAGCTCTCTACATAAGGGAAGGAATCAAAACAACAGAACAAAAGGGTAAACGGGGAGGAGAAGAAGCACTGTAGGTCAATTTGGAGACAGGCAGTGGCACCACAATCCGCACAGGGGTTGTATACAGACCCCCCTCTCAAGGGGAGGAAATGGACTTGGAAATAATAGAAAGTATACTTAGAGTGGCAGAAAAATGGGCGTTCTAGGGACATGGATACGTTGTTCAATCCACAATTCATGGCAGGTTCTTTGCCGCTTTAAATATTGCCAGAAGGTCTTCAAGCTGGCTCCTCCCACCCACCTCGGTGGTATACACCTCGGCTCCGTCCCATGACGCAAGATCTTCCTTACCGCTTGGAAGCTCAGGTTCCAGCCTTAGCGCTCTGCGTTTTAGGCCTGGATCCAAACTCATCAGTTAAACCGAAACTTATTCTTAAATTTTCTGTTTCTTCCTTTGCGACTGCGATGGATAAGTAGACTCCCGGATTTCGGCGGTGCCCATGCGGGCAGAAAATGTCTCTGACCGATCCGCACTCCACATGCGTCTATTGCCTTGGACTCTATCATGATCCGCAGGCCTGCGAACTGTGCAAGTCCTTCTCGGTTAACGTCCTCAAAGACCGTGCTGCCAGACTCCAACTTGGGAGCCTCGAGAGATGTGTTCCTCTGGTGAAGTCAAAGGAGGCCCGTTGGGCGGTGCCGGGCTTGGCTGAGCAACTTGAGCAGATGATTGCTCTCGAGGAGAAGGCGGCCCAGGCCGCATCTTTGTCTTCATCGGCCACGGCATTTATCGTGCTCTCCTTGGGCTCCTCCTTCACAGCTTCTTTTAAGGAGCTTTCTCAATCCCTCTCTACAAAAGGTGAGGGTCCATTGGGACATTCCTCTCGGTCCAAGAAGAAGGACTCGAAGGGTAAGTCCCACCGTCGGCATTCGTGGGAGCGGGAGAGGTCCCCTTCCCCGGACAGTCGACTCTCGACTTCGGTCGAGGTTGCAGCTAAGGCTGCTGGCTTCACGGTGTCCCCGTCAGGTCAGCCAGCCGAGACACCCGTCGACGCGGTTGAGATTTTTCTCGACTTGTCGGACGGGCTGTCGACTGGAGAAGCCGACAACCCTTCTTCACCGTTCTCCTGGTGGAAACCGAGGACTTGCCTGCGCCTCGCAAGCGGAGTCCCTGGTTAAGGTTCCAGCTGAGGGAGGAACGGGTTTCCGCCTCCCAGACCCACTGAAACACCAACGGTCTCAAGCTTCGGACCTCTTCTGGGTCCAGCCGATCCCACCGACGGTCTCAGTCTCGCATCGAGGAAAGCAGCGGCGCCTCGGGCTGCTCGCTGCCTTCCTCCTTGGAGGAAAGGTTTCGGTGCAAATTGCGTCAACGCTACAAGGACTTGATGTGGCAGCAGCTCCTTCTGACCGGGAACAAGCCGACCCCATCGCCTTCTCCGGCCATTAAGTGGCTGTCACCTGAGCTGCCGAAACAACCCCTCATGGTCATCGAGGAGCTGAAGCCGGCGCCAGTTGTTTGGACGAAACCAGCTGCGCCACCCATCGTGTTGGAACCCCTGCCTCCAGTACCAAAAACTGGGGCTCCGACCACTGATTCTCGGTCGGGTCATGGGTTGCCCCATCGGTTGTCGGTCACCTACACTCCTGATCGCTCTTGGCAGGTGGAAGGTGGCTCAGGCCCTCGGCAGCTGTTTGCAGACTCCTTGGAGTCTGAAGATGACTCTTCCCTGTTATCCAGGCCTCCCGACCTGGAGTTCTCTAGGGGACAGTCGGTGGACGAGAGCCCATCCTCATTCATAAGATTATTTTGGCTCATCTCAGAGACTACTGGGATGAAGCTCGAACCCGTGTCAAGGCGGGCCAAGTACCCCCTCACGGAGATACTGGACCGAGGGGATTCTCCTGTGGAGGCCTTTCCTGTGGCTGAAGCCATTGTTGGCCCGGCCCTGGAGTTATGGCAGCGGCCGGCTTCTTGTCCAGCTCCCTTGGCCAGGATGTTCAGGAAGTATGCTGTTCCCACCGGCTCACTCTCCTGATTCTCTGAGCACCCATCTGCGGAGGGGTTGGTGACCGACCGTGTTTTCCAGCGCTCCGGAAATGCTCGGGACATGGACAAGCCACCTGATGCTGTCCAGGAAACTGGACTACTCCACCCATAAAGTGTACGCTGCGCCCTCTTAGGCCTTCGTCAGACTAGTTCGGCTGTACTGAGGGCACACTTTTCCCACGCCCTTTTGGGCTCTCTGGATGAGGTGATTCCTCATCTGCTGGCTGACCTGCTGACTACAGTCAAGCAGGTGTGGGATCAGGGAAGGGTGGTGGCAAAGCAACAGCTCCAAACTGCTCTCGACATTGGAAACTCTTGTGCCCGGTCAGTAGCGGCTGCAGTGGCCATGCGCCGCAGAGCTTGGCTGCGGATCTCCAACTTCACGTCGGATACCCAGCACAAGCTGGCAGACTTTCCCTTCCTGGGTACTGACTTGTTTGGGCTGGGGGTGGAAGGCCATCTCCAGAGGATCGAGAAGTCCAGTGCCACCTTGGACTCCGTCACATCTGCCCAGAAGGACAAAGGCCGCCAGCAGCAGCATAAGCCCTTTCGGCCTTCTGCACCTGCGGCACGTCCGGCCCAGCCACACCAGCATGAGGGCTGGGAGGCACGCACTTGGCACCCCAAAGCCAAGCCTGCAGCTTCCTCCAGCAGGAAGCAGGGAGGAAAATGCCGAGGAGGTCCCTCAGCTGGTCCTTCTCCCAAGCCTGCCCAGTGACGGGTTGAGGGGTGTTGCCCCCAGCCTCGTCACTCCCCCCTGTGGGGGGACGGCTCCGTCACTTCCTTTCTGCTTGGTCCGCTATCACCGCGGGCCGCTGGGTGTTGAAGTGGTAGGAAGGTGCTGTTCCAGAATTGAGCTGGCCCCACCCTATCGGGCTTATCGCCCCACGAGAGTCTGTAGTCCATAGCCTCTCTTATCGGCTGTTGAGCCGACATTGCTGTGCTCCTCCAGAAAGAGGTGATCAGGGAGGTAGCGGATCCTCCACCAGACCCACGGTTTTTGTCCAGGTATTTCCTGGTCCCAAAACGGATGGGGGGCTGGCACCCCATTCTAGACCTACACGACCTAAACAAGTTCCTAAGGTCTCGAACCTTCAGGATGGTCACAGTGGCACAGATCATTCCATCCTTGGAATGAGGCGTGTGTTTCTGTTCTCTGGACCTCGAGGACACATTCTTTCATGTCCTAATCCATCCGTCCCTCCAGCGATTCCTTCGCTTCAGAGCGGAGGGGTCCCTTTGCGAGTTTCGGGCCATGCCCTTGGCCTTCGGTCCAGCTTCCAGGGCTTCACCAAATGCATGGAGTTGACAGCATTTCTGATCACCGAACCGGGTTTACCGTTATCTGGACGACTGGCTGATTGCTGCTCCTCCAGGCTGGAGGTGGAGGTCCAGGGAGCTGGCCCTCCAGGTCTGCTCTCAGATTGGCCTCCTCATCAACGTGGCCAACTCGGAACTCGTGCCAGCGCAGGTGATTCAATTCATCGGGGCAGAGCTGGACTCTCTTCGAGCCAGAGCACGGCTGCCGGTGGACAGGGCCGAGGTTCTCTCCTCCTTTGCACAGTCATTTCAGGTTGGGCAGCTGCACCCTCCTCGGGACTTTCTGCGCCTCCTGGGCCTCATGGCGCCCTGCACCAGCGTGGTCCAGTGGGCCCGCTGGCACATGCTTCCCCTTTAGTGGGGGCTGGCCCGCCAGTGGACACAGCGCTCCGGTCCTCTGGACCGGCCAGTGGTGGTGACCCAGGAGATGTGGAACGCTCTGCAGTGGTGGATCGTTCCAGCTCATCTGCAGGAGGGCATCCCATTTGTCTGCCCCGAGCAGACAGTCATTCTAACTACCGATGCCTCTCTGATGGGTTGGGGTGCCCATCTGGTGGAGCACAGAGAGCATGGCCTCTGATCTCCTCAGGAGTCTTGATGCCACATCAATGTGCTGGAGCTTCGTGCGATCCGACTAGCCCTCACCATCTTCGTTCTGTTTGTACGGGTTCAAGTGGTCCAGGTCCAGACAGAGAATACCACGACCATGTACTACCTAAACCGCCAGGGCGGGACGCACTCCTTGCCCCTTTGCAATGAAGCTGTCCGCACTTGGTCCCTCGTGAGCAGACTGGAGGCGGCTCTCCTAGCCATCCATGTGGCGGCAGCTCTCAACACTCTGGCCGTGTCCTAAGCCGGGAGGTGCTGCATCTCACAAGTGGTCTCTCCTGCTGGAGGTACACAATCCATTCTCCCACTGGGGCACGCCTCAGGTGTACCTGTTTGCCTCAGGAGAATGCGGTTGAGGCTGTTTCAGATGCCCGCCTCAGCAGGGCTCGCTGCAGGGATGCCTTCGAGGCCGTGACCCCGGCTCTCACGCCTTTCTCATTTCCTTGATCCACAAGGTGCTTCTCAAGGCGAGGAGGGACAAGGTGCAGGTGATTCTGGTGGCCCCCATACTGGCCCCGCCAGTTCTGGTATCAGATCTCCTCAGCCTCAGCTTCAGGCTCCTGAGGCTTGCAGCCCGGCCTGATCCTAATCTTCAGTCAACCAGGGAAGGTATCATAATCCGGACCTTCAATCCCTGCACCTGACAGCCTGGTTCCTGAGCGGCTAGAGTTCCAGGCCTTGGGTCTTTCCGACGAGGTCCTCAACGTTGTTGAGGCATCCCGTGAGGAGTTGACCAGAAAATGCTATGCCTTCAAATGGAAGAGATTCTCCATTTGGTGTCAGGATAAGAGGTTGGACCCTTCCTCCTGCTCCTTGGCCAGCATTGTGGACTGCCTGTGGTCCCTTTCTCTGGCAGAGCTTTGGTCGACGACCCTTGAGGTGCACCTGGCAGCCATCTCTGCTTACCGGACGTGGGCTGGAAAGCAGGTGGTGGCGCAGGAGAAAGTGGTCGGGCGCTTTTTGGAAGGCCTTGATCACATATCCCCTCCAGTGCAAGAACCTCCACCTCCGTGGGATCTACTGCTGGTATTGGCTAAGCTCAGGGCAAGCCATTCGAACAGATGCACAGGCGTGACATCTCTCACCTGTCGTGGAAGACCGCCTTCTTGGTGGCTATCACGTCAGCCAGAAGTGTGGGAGAACTCCAGGCGCTTTCCATAGAGTCTCCATATCTGGTCTTCCACAGGGACAAGGTTGTCCTGTGCCCCCACCAATTCCTTCTGAAGGTGGTGTCGAGTTTCCTTATGCGAGGTTTTAGCGCTGCCGGTGTTCTACCCCAGTCACACCTGGAGGCCAAATATGGGCTCCATACTTTGGATCCTAGAAGAAGCGCTCTAACAGATGCAAGGAGCGGACGGTCAAGTTCGGGAGAGGTTCGCCAGCTGTTGTCACCTACGCTGAAGCTGCACCTGGCAGACCTGCAGCCAAGCAGACGATAGGTGGGTGGGCCACCTCCTGCATAGATCTCTGCTATAGGTTGGCGGGCATGGAGCCTCCCAAAGGGATAAGAGCTCATTCTGCCAGCCATACCGTTGCTTCGAGAGACGTCCCTATCCAGGAAATCTGCAGGGCTGCTATCTGGAAGTCAGCACACACCTTCATTACCTGCTAGCACATCGAGCTTGAGTCACGCCGCGATGCTGGTTTCAGGAACTCGGTTCTCCAGTCCTTGTTTCCCAAATAGGAGGTGTGCGCCTTTCCTCCCTCCTCCCGGAGAACTGCGAGGAGTCTGCCATGAAGTATGGATTGAACAACATATCTATGTCCCTAGAAGTACAGGTTACTCACCTGTAACGGGAGTTCTAGGAATGGTATATGTTGTTCATCCACACAACCCACTCGACCTCCCCGGCTTCAACGCACAACCTGGCTTCCAGCGGCCTAGATCTGGTGTCATGGGGCGGAGCCAACAGTTTTACCACCCAGGTGGGTGGGAGGATCCAGCCTGAAGACCTTCCGGCAAGATTTAAAGCGGCAAGGAACCTGCCATGAAATGTGGATTGAACAACATATACCATTCCTAGAACTCCTGTTATAGGTGAGTAACCTGAGTATATTGCTGATGGGTGATCTGAATATGGCAGATGTTAACTGGAGTGCAGTTGCAGCAGCCACTTTTAAGAGTGGGGTTATTCTAGATGCCCTACAGGGGAAATTCCTTAGACAACTAGCATTGGAAGCCACTCCAGAGGGAGCAGTCTTAGACCTGGTTCTCTCAAATGGAGATGGAGAGAGCATCACAGATGTAGAAGTGGGTAGCCATCTGGGAACTAGCGACAATCGAACAGTATGGTTCACAATAAACACAGCAATAGAGTCAAGCCATACAGAGGCAAAAGTACTGGACTTCACTAGGGCTGACTTCGCCAAAATGGGTGAGTGCCTAAGGAATGCGCTAGCAAATGGGCATGAAGGAGGGGTGGAAGAACAATGGGGAATAATAAAAACTGCCATCACGGTGGTAACAAGCCTTTGTGTGAAGCAAATAAACAAAACAAAACAATGTAAGAAACCACTATGGTTCTCAAAGGAGGTGGCAGTGAAGGTGCAAGAGAAAAAGAAAGCATTCAGGAAGTACAAGGAATCGCGGAAGGAGCAGGACAGAGAATTATATCAGTTGAAGCAAAAGGAAGCTGGGAAGGCAGTCAGAACAGCAATGGCCCGAACCGAGGAAAAGATAGCCAACTTAGTTAAGAAGGGGGATAAAACCTTTTTTAGGTACATCAGGGAGCGAAGGAAGACCAAGGGAGGGATAGTGAGGCTTAATAAAGGGAAGGGGGGGGTGGCAGAGGGTGACGTTGGAAAGGCAGAGATACTAAACAAATATTTTTGCTCAGTATTTACAAATGAAGATGGGGAGGTACCTAAAACAAACAACAGACACTCTCTGGATACAGAAGTTGGTACCAGCCCATTTACAGAAGAAAGGGTTCTGAAACAACTCTTAAAACTGAATGTGGACAAAGCAGTGGGGCCTGATGGGATTCATCCCAGAATTCTAAAAGAACTAAGGGTAGAACTAGTGACACCACTGACTAGTCTCTTTAACAAATCATGGGAGGATGGGGTGGTACCTGAGGATTGGAGGAGGGCAGATGTGATTCCCCTTCACAAAAGTGGGAGCAAGGCAGAAGCAGGAAACTACAGACCTGTTAGTTTAACGTCAGTGACAGGGAAAATGATGGAACCACTTTTGAAGGAAAGAATTGTCAAATACCTAGAGGCCAGAGGGGCACAGGACCCAAGGCAGCATGGATTCACAGCAGGAAGGTTATGCCAGATGAATCTATTATACTACTTTGGTCACCCAGTCAAAGAAATGTATCAGGGAGGGGCTGTGGACATGGCCTACCTTGACTTTAGCAAGGCATTTGACACAGTCCCACACAAAAGATTAATATATAAGTTAGCCAGCCTGGGAGTGGGTCCCAAGATGATAGCCTGGGTAAAGGATTGGCTGGAGAATAGGACACAGAGGGCAATAGTAAATGGAGTCCACTCTGAAGAAAGGGGAGTTACTAGTGGGGTACCGCAGGGTTCAGTATTAGGACTGGTCCTCTTCAGTGTCTTTATAAGCGACATTGCAGAGGAACTGGAAGGAAAAGTGTGTCTCTTTGCAGATGAGACAAAGATCTTTAACAGAGTTGATGCACAAGGTGGGGTGGAAAGGCTGAGAAGTGACTTGGCAAGGTTAGAGAAATGGTCAAATGTATGGCAGCTTAGATTCAGTGCTAAGAAGTGCAAGGTAATGCACCTGGGAAACAAAACCCCAGGGGAAGAGTACACAATGGGGGGTGATATACTAACAACAGAAATGGAAAGAGACCTGGGGGTAGTCACATCAGATGACTTAAAGGAGGGAAAGCAATGTGAGAGGGCAGCAAGGAGGGCTGGGGGGATTCTGGGATGCGTAGGGAGAGGCATCACCAGTAGAAAACAGGAAGTTGTTATCCCTCTCTACAGACAGCTGGTGAGACCCCATCTGGAGTACTGTGTGCAGTTCTGGCGACCCAGTCTCTGCAAGGACATAGACAGGATGGAAGCTCTCCAGAGGAGGGCAACTAAAACGGTGCAGGGTCTGCACCGGAAAACATATGAAGAGAGACTAATGGAGCTTAATATGTATAGCCTCGAGGAAAGGAGGGAGAGGGGGGATAATGGTAGAAACTTTCATGTACCTCAAGGGAATCAACAAAGTCCAAGAGGGTAGCATCTTTCAAAAAAAGAGGTGTGCAAGAACAAGGGGGTACAATTTGAAGATTGGGGGAGCGGCTCAGAGGTAGTGTAAGGAAGTATTTTTTCATAGAGAGGGTTGTGGATGCATGTAACCGTCTTCAGGAGGAGGTTGTGGAGTCAAAAACAATGATTGAATTCAAGGATGCATGGTACAGTCATAAGGCAATTCTAGGGGGTGGGGGTAGAAAGAAGCAGGCTGCTGGTTAGCTGGGATCTGCTGCTTATCCATTAGGTAGTGAAATGGGCAGACTGGGTGGGCCAAGCGGTCCTTATCTGCTGTCAAATTGTATGTTTCTGTGTTTATAGGGGGCAGACTGGCTTACTATGTCCAGGACTGGATGTCTGTTACATCAGACAAGTGGGTCCTGGAAGTAGTAAGCCAGGGACTGGTTCTCAGCTTCTAAGAATTTCCAAAGATGAGAGCCAGATCTTTTCCACCCGCAGGTCTCTCAGAGACCCTTGCCCTAGAGGCAGAGGTTTCACCTTTTCTGGCTTTAAGAGCCATAGAAAGAGAGTAAAGGTCTGTACTCCAGATACTTCCTTACCCCAAAAAAGACAGTGGAGTGGCGACCCATCCTAGATCTAAGATACTTAAACAAACATCTTTTAAAACCAAAGTTCAAGATGGTGACTCTGAGAATAATTCTTCCCTCTCTAAAGCCAGGGGACTGGCTAGTCTCCCTGGACCTCAAAGATGCCTACTTTCATATTCCCATCTGGTGTTCCCACCGAAAGTACCTCAGGTTCAAGTTGCCCTCAGGCCATTATCAGTTCACAGCAATGCCCTTCGGCCTGACATCAGCCCCAAGGGTCTTCACAAAGTGCCTGGCAGTAATAGTTGCCTTTCTGAGAAGGCAGAAGATTTCCATTTTTCCATATCTGGCGATTGGCTCATAGTGGGTAAGTCTCCAGACCAAGTCAAGTCAGACCTGTAAGTGACTCGGCAAGTGCTCACTTCCCTGGGTTTTCTTCTCAGATTCTCCAAATCAGCTCTTGAACCAGTGCAGCTCCTTACCTTAATAGGGGCAGAGCTAGATACTGTCAAAGCAAGAGCCTTTCTTCCCCTGGAAAGGTCAAGAGTTCTTGTAGAACTGGCTTCTTCGTTCAGCCTTCATGTGTCCCGAACAGCAAGGCACTTCCTTCAGCTCTTGGGCCACATGGCAGCTTCTACAGCAACGGTCCAAGGGGCAAGATTTCAGATGAGGGACTTTCAGTTCCATCTGAGGGCCTTTTGGTCCCAAAGGAAGGACCTTCTTTCCAAACCGATTCCAGTGACTCAGACCCTGATCCAAACCCTTCAATAGTGGCAGGATCAGGACAATTTAAGGCAAGGGGTCCCTTTTGTCACTCAGTCTTATTCGGTGTTCCTTACCATGGATGCTTCTCTTTTGGGGGTGGGGAGCTCATCTGTGGGATCTCACAGCCTAAGGACTGTGGTCCCCTCAGAAGTCCCTTCTTCATGTCAATGTCCTGGAACTCGGGGCAGGTTTTCTGGCCCTGCAAGCCTTTTCTCAGTTGGTGCAGAACAAGGTGTTTCCGGTCGGAACAGGCAACTCCACCACCATGTGGTACATCAACAAGTAGGGAGGCACTCTGTTTATGGCCTTGTGCATGGAAGCTATGAAATTGTGGTCCTTGGCTTATTCTCTGTAGACCTCTGTGATAGCAGTTCACCTTCCAGGAAAGGACTATGTGCTGGCAGATGCACTGAGCAGGATCTCCCAGGCCATCACGATTGGTCCCTGGACCCTTTGGTTTTGAAGGCAATTTTTTTCAAGGTGGGCCACTCCAGAGATAGATCACTTCGCAGCCCCAGACAATCACCAACTTTCTGTGTTTTGTTGCAGACCCCCAATCTTGGGTTCAGTCCCTCTGGATGCTCTGATTTTGAACTGGGAAGGGAAATTTCTGTATGCCTTCCCTCCTTTTCCTCTACTGTTCAAAGTCCTAGTGAAGATAAGGTCACAACCTTGCAAAGTGATTCTGATTGCTCCAGACTGGGCCAGATAGCCTTCATGCCCCCCGTTGCTGTCTGTAGCAGTCCATCTTCCTCTGTCTCTTCCCAGGAATTACAACCTGTTAACCACCTCTTAAGGGAGGATTTGGTACTCCAATCGTTGGTCTGTCAGTCTCAAGGCATGGCTCTTAAAGAGTTAGAGTATGCAGATTTGCATCTGTCCCAAGGGGTTCTGGATATTCTCAAAGGTTCTCGAAAGCCCTCCACCAGAAGGACTTATAACTCCAAGTGGAAAAGATTCAGCATTTGGTGTTCCAAGCAGCATATTCCTCCAGACACTGCTGAATTGTCCATCTTAATTGCCTAGGCCTCAGACCAGCCACTCTCAGGGTACACTTGTCAGCTGTTTCTTCCTTTTTTGTCAGTGGGGAAGTCTGCCTCACTATCATCCCATCCTGTGTTCTGTAAATTTTTCAAGGGACTGCTTCATTCCAATCCTCCCTTTAGGGATCCTGCCCCTGCCTGGGACTGAAATGTTTGCATTACTCTACTTATGCAACCTCCTTTTGAGGCTATGTCCTCAGCAGAGCTTAAGTACTTGACTTGGAAAACTGTATTTTTGGTAGCCATTACCTCTGCCAGACATATCAGTGAACTGCAAGCCCCGTCAGTGGAACCTGATTTTATCCCTTTTCGTAGAGAGAAAGTGGTCCTTAGAACCAATAGGAGGTTATTGCCCAAAGTGGTTTCAGTCTTCCATTTGAACCAGTCCATGTCTCTCCCTGCCTTCTTCACCGATCACTCTTCTTCAGGAGAGAGAAGGCTACACAGTCTGAATGTTAGGAGCCCCTAGCTACTACATTAGAGCGTACCAAGGGTCACTGGTCTGACTCCCTCCAGTTATTCCTCGCTTAAGGGGGAGTGGGGAAGGGCAAACCTGCCACCAAGAGAACTGTTGCCTGGTGGATTGTGTCTTGTATACAGTTCTGCTATGAGAAACTAGGAAAGATTCCTCCCTCAGGCCTGAGGGCTCACTCTACAAGAGGTACAGCTGCTTCCCTGGCTGCTGCCAAAGGATATCCCTCTGTTAGTAATTTGTCAAGCAGCCATCTGGAAAACAGTCCATGCCATTACCAAGCATTACTCTCTGGATTTCCAGGCTAGAAACGATGTTCGGTTTGGCACAGCAGTACTTTAGAGCGTATTCCCAAAGTAGGTTCTGTCCCTGCTCCGTAGAGGTACTGCTTGGTAGTCTGCATTAGTCAGTATACAGCAAGAGTTCGTATTGTTTGAAGAAAAAATTACTCACCTTAGGAATTGTTTCCTCTAATGGAGTCTTGCTGTATTCTGACCTCCCTCCCTGCCTCCCCTCTCGGAACCTGTTTTGGGAAGTGAGTGGGCAGGTGCAGTGTTGCATCCCAGAGGTGCTTCTTACACTCCCTCCCCCTTTTGTTTGGGTGTTTTGTTGTTATCGTTATCCTTATTTGGATTGTGTTTTGGTTTTTGGTTTCCTGACTTGAGTCTTTTTTTGGAATCCAAAACTCTTTGTTGCCATTTGGCTCGTAAAAATTTTACAATTTCCTCATAGGATAGTTAGTGAGTTTTTGCTGGTAAGAATCTGACGGTTGGGTTTCAAACGGCTGCAAACAGAGACCTCAACCGAGCTCGAGCTCAGCATTCTATGCACTGCATAGAAAGTTAACCCTTTGTTCTCCAGAGCAGTTTAATGGCTGGAGCTAACTGCAATAGTCAGAATACAGCAAGGCTCCATTAGAAGAAACATAATTAGACGACTTCGGGTTTTGCCCCCTGAGTAATGGCAGCATAGAAAGAGAACTGCTTCTACCCCGAGCTAAAAAACTATGCTTCCGCTGTAATCCTGCACATTTCTGAAACAGATTTTGCATTACAAAACCAGAGGAAAGTGTAGAGAATTGGAGAGATTGAATTTAATAACGAAACACAGCCCAATGGAGGAGATAGCTGATGGAACCGAATTGGAGGCCTCATTCGCATCAGATAACCGTGACTCTGCAGATCTTAAATGGGGCTTGTTTAAATCTTAGCGGAAACTACCAAAAAACAAAGTGAAGAAGGCAAAATGTGACCTAATTTACCAAGAGATGCTTACTGTTCGTGCCGAAATCAAAGAAATGTACAGTGAGTTACAAAGAGATGTGATACAATTAGAGCAGAGAGTAGACGAACAAGAAAGAACTACAACAGTAGCTGAGACTTGAATAGACAATTTGGAACAATCGGTACAGCAGATGAGAGATGCAGGAACAAATAATTGATCGCTGTGAAGATTTCGAGAATAGAGCACAACGCAAAAACATCAGAATTTAGTGTTTACCTGAGGATTCTGAGGGAACTAACATGAAGTTATTTGAAGCTTTGCTACATACAGCCTTAAAAGTGCCAAAAGATCTCAAGCTTCATGTTGAAAGAGTGCATAGGGCATTGGCACCTAAACCTACCTCTGCAAATATTCCACCTAGGTCAGTAATTCTCCATTTCAACAGTTATGCAACAAAAGAATATATTCTGCTTACAGCATGGCGGCAGCAGAAAGTTTTCTATGGCTGAACTCGCATATATCTTGATCATGACTGTGCACCAAAAACCACTCGTTTGAGACGTGCTTATTTACCGTTACTTCCAGTACTGAAAGCAGCAGGGTACAAATTTACAACTTCTTATCCAGCATGGCTAATTGTACATCTACCTTCTGGAAAGAGGGAGTTTTCTGCGGCTCCTGAAGCAAAAGAACTACTTACAAGAATGGGCCTACAATTTCCCGAACAAAGTTTAGGTGGCAACAGTCCAGAAAAACGCCAAGTCGGCTGGCAGTCTAACTCTAACAGAAGACCAGGAAAATAACAAGAACTGGGAATAATCAGGTCTATCCTAGCAGTCTACAGGAGAGAAGCAAAAAGTGACAATACTTGAAACTAACTGAGATGCTCGTTCGGCTGAAGTGAGCAGGAGAGAGTTTAAAAAAAAGTGCTGCACCATCGATTTCTTGGGCCTGAAGTGTGCTCTCTATAATAATGAGCTGGTCTGAGCCTGAATTAGGTGACTGCACGATGATCAGATTCTACCTCCTATAATCCAAGTGCCCTCTAATGGTGGTCTGGAAGTTACAGATATAATGATTTGACCATGCTAATTGCAGTGTCTTTTTTTTTTTTTGTCGTCTTCTCTTCCATCGATAGTCAAAGTAACATAAGGGGAAAACATTTTCAGAAAGCTCGGAGTGCAGGGAAAAAGGGAAGGGAGCAGTTTTTGAGCTCTATGCTGCTTTTGGGGGATATCCCTAAAGATTTTCTTTTGAGTGTTATACTCCTCTCCTATATTATTTTTGCCTTATTTAAAGGGGAACAGTTTACTGGCTCCTCACAATAATGTTAAGGGATTCCCTTCAGTTCTAGGGAGAGTTCATATGCTTCAGGAGCAGTTTCTACTGGACATTTGGAGTTTATTTCACTCTCCACATTTGGAAGTCTTAAAGCTTTTACAGTACAGAATAATATCAAAAGCAATAGTTATATGTATATACGTTTTTGAGTTACTGTCAATCGTTGATGCACAGCTATCTTTTCAGATTACTGGGTATACCTTTTACATTAGCAGTTTAGAGTGGCTAATCACAGCTATATGTGTGATAATAAGTTATTTTTGGTTGATAAGGGACAGTGGGAAAACTTTAATTCTAGGGATATGGATATGTTGTTGATCCACACTGTCTGGCAGGTTCCCTGCCACTTTAAATCTTGCCGGAAGGTCTTCAAGCTGGCTCCTTTCACCCACCCGGGCGGGAAAAGTCTCAGCTCCGCCCCATGACGCCAGATCTTCCTTACCGCTTGGAAGCTCAGGTTCCCTCCTTGGTGCTCTGTGTCTAGACTGGATCCAAACTCTTTGGTTCACCTGAAAATAATTTTAAAGTTTTCTAGACTTCGGTCTACTTCTTCCTTCATGGCCTACGATGGACAGTCGACTCCTGGTTTGGTGCCCATGCGGGAATGAAGATGTCCAGGACCGAATCTGCACTCCACGCACGTCCTGCTGCCCGGGCTTGACCACGACCCGCAGGCCTGTGAGTTGTGCAGGTCTTTTTCAGCTAACATCCTCGAAGACCGTGCTGCCCGGCTCCAACTTGGGCACCACGAGAAACGTTTTCTGCCGGTGAAGTCCAAGGAGGCCTGTTAGTCGGTGTCTGCAGTGGCTGGCTCAGCTGAGCAACTCGAGCAGATGATCGCCCTCGAGGAGGAGGCGGCCCAGGCCGCATCGTCATGTTCCTCGGTCGCGGCATTTATCCCGCTCTCCCTGGGATCCTCTTACACAGCTTCTTTTAAGGAGCTTTGCCATTCCCTCTCCACGAAAGGTGAGGGGCCATCGGCACACTCTTCTCAGTCAAAAAAGAAGGACTCGAAGGGTAAGTCCCACCATCGACGGTCGTGGGAGCGGGAGAGGTCCCCTTCCCCGGACAGTCGACACCCCACTTCGGTCGAGGTTGCAGCTAAGGCCTCTGGCTTCACGGTGTCCCCGTCAGGTCAGCCGTCCGAGACACCCGTCGACACAGTCAAGATTTTTCTCGACCCGTTGGACGGGCTATCGACTGGTGAAGCCGACAACCCTTCATCCCCGGTTCCCCCGGTGGAAACCGAGGACTTGCCTGCGCCTCCTGTGCCGGAGTCCTCGGTCAAGGCTCCCGATGCGCAGGAGGAGTGGGTTTCCCCCGCTCCCTCCCAGACCCACCTTCGGAAATACCGATGGTCTCGGACCTCGTCTCGGTCCAGCCGATCCAACCGACACTGGCGGTCTCAGTCTCGGCACTGAGGAAAGCGGCGGCGCTGCTCGTCCTCGTCTTCCTCCTCGGAAGAGGAGAGGCTTCGGCGTAAATTGCGTCAACACTACGAGGACTTAATGTGGCAGCAGCTCCTTTTATTTATTTATTTATTTATTTAAGAGATTTACCAGGAAAGGCATACTGAGCAGAGTACTGCTCGATTCCAGATGCGCCCTGGGGGTAGGGGGTTACAAGGGTGTAGTACATAAATACATAAAGCACAGTAGAACATACATAATTTGTAGATATCCAGCAAAGGCCCAATGGGATGGGTGAAGTAGCTGAGATGCATGTAGAGTTATACAAAGTGAGGAGTAGTTACAAGCAGTTTTTACAGGCAATGAGTACAGTAGCAGTATTTACAGGCAGTGATGCAGTAGCAATAACAGCAATTTCGTAGTGAGGTTAGAGTTACCTACTAAATGGGTAGGTGAGAATATCAAACAGTAACAGAGGAGGGTCAAACAAAGATGACGTATGGTACTGATTTAGAAATGGAGCCCAGGATAGCTGATAAGAATTGAGCAGGGAGTTCAGCGATGGGTAAGGCATAAGCAGTTGGTGGCGAAATGCGTTTTGAGGAGGGCATTTCGATGTGGAGTACTTGTGGTGTGTCTGATGTCGGCTGCTAGGGAGTTCCATAATTTGGGGAGTCTGAAGCTGAAAGCAACCTGACCTGATCGGGTGGATCTGTGGGGGATGTTAAGAAGTCTGGAGTCAGAGTTCCTGAGATCGTAGGTAGGTGGGGGGACGTCGGTTAGGGATGTCGATAGGTAGGAGGGCAGCATATGCGACCAGAATTTTGCAGTGATTCTAGTGCAGTGCAACAATCACGATTTTGGAGTGATGGGAGGTCAAAGGTTTGTAGAGGTGCCAGTGGTGGGTGTTTGGCGGACAATCCAAAGATTCGACAGAAGGAGTTATAAATGGTGAGCCTGGCTAAGGATGTTTGAGGGGCGGCACCGTGAATGACATCGCCAGAGTCAAAATTGGAAGGATCATTTTTTGTATCATTTCTTGCCTGGTTTGTGTAGGGATGCAGAACTTGTTCCGAAGAGAGCTCCCAGCATGGATGTAATTTTTTGCAGAGCCTCTACGTGTGTTGAGAAATCAAGGTGCTGATCCAGCCAGACGCCGAGATAACGATATGAGGAGCTGACCTCAAGTGGGGTCCTATCCAAGGTAAAGAAGGTGGGCGCATCCTTTAGCCGGGTTAGCTTCGCATGGGAGCCGAAGGTGAGGGAGACAGTTTTTTTTGAGTTTAGGAATAGTTGATTCTTAATGAACCAGTGTTGGATGGAGTTGAAGTCCTTCTGAAGGTGAGATGCTACAGTGGTTCCAGATGTGCCAGAGGCAAATATCACCGTATCGTCTGCATACATATGGATACCAGATTGTGTGCAGACAGCAGGCAGGTCGTTGAGGAAAATTGAGAAGAACAGCGGGCCAAGTACAGACCCTTGAGGTACGCCACTGGTGACATGGAGGGGGGGAGGATAGAGCCGTACCGATGCGGACTGTTTGTGACCTGCCTGACAGGTATGAATGGAACCAACTGAGTGCTGTCGTCGTCAGACCAGTTTGGGCAAGTTTAGATATCAAGAGGGGGTGAGAGACTGTGTCGAAGGCTTTTGCTAGGTCTATAAAAATAGCTGCAGTAATGTCCCCGTTGTCAATTCCTGTAAGGATGGAGTTGGTGAGGCGAAGGAGGGATGTGGTGGTGGAGTGATTTTTTTCTGAAGCCAGCTTGAAAGGTAATGAAAAAGGAGATTGTATCAAGATAATTGTGTAGCTGGGATAGAACAAGGCGCTCTTGAATTTTGGCAAGGATGGGGA
Organism: Neoceratodus forsteri; assembly: GCA_016271365.2. Lineage (NCBI taxonomy): Eukaryota > Metazoa > Chordata > Ceratodontiformes > Ceratodontidae > Neoceratodus > Neoceratodus forsteri. The sequence continues at coordinate 432,169,295 of CM028138.1, forward strand.
GCAGAGATATAGGCCGATAGTTTGAAGGGGAGGAGGGGACCCTCCCTTAGGGAGTGGAATGACTGTGGCCTGTTTCCATTTTGTAGGGACAGCACCAAGTTCAAATGATAGATTATAGAGCATGGTTAGGGGGTAGGCTATGGCCGAGGCAGAGAGTTAAAGCATTTTTGAGTCTAATCCAGATGGGCATTGTCCTTTGGTTGTGTTTAGAGAGTGTAGGATTTTTTAACACCTGATCAGGGGTGACTGGGCGGAGCAAGAAGGATGCCTGGGGAGGTGTGTTAGGGAGAGTAGGGGGGTCCTTAGGGAGATCGAGTGGAGGTGGGTGGGGTGGGAGGAGAGAAGCGAGGCAGTAGTGGTGGAGAAGTGGTCATTAAACTCTGATGCAACCTGGCGAGGGTCATTTATGATTCTGCCTGCTAGGTTGAGGTGGGGTGGGGGTTGGGTTGGCGGAGTGAGGAGGGATTTTATGGATTTCCAGAATGGAGATGGGTGGGTGTGGTTTTTGTTAAACGTCAGTTTGAAGTAGTTTGATTTGGACTGACGTATGAGACGTGTGCAAGCATTCCGAAGGGACAGGTATTATTGTTGTGCCAAGTGAGAACCAGTGGTCTTGAAAAGTTTCCAGACCCGGTCTCTGGCTTGGAGTTGTTCCATGAGTTTTGAGGTTACCCAGGGTAAGTGGGAGCCTTGGATGCAGCACATCCCAGCCAGTTCAGATTGAAATCCCCGAGGATGTGGAGTTCTTCACCTTCTGTAAGGGCCCTTAGGTTGCCTAGGTGCTCAAGGATGCAGGTTAGCAGTGTGTCCGGTGGGCAGTATGACCCAGCTATGTATACTGGGATAGAATGGGGCAGGGAGATTTTGATCAGGAGGGAATCCATGTTTATTGAGGGCGTTGGTGAGGTGATTACCGAAAACTGGAGATTTGAGGCGACATACATGGCAACACCGCCATCCTTCTTTCTCCCCTGCCTGTCTTGGCGGATTAGCGAGAAATCGGGTATAGAGAATTCCTCGTCACGGTGATGGGGCTTCAGCCATGACTCTGTGATGATTACGATGTCTGGGCGTAGGGTAAGAACAGTTGTTTGTAGGGCAGCAATTTTATTTAGGGTGCTGCATATATTTAAGTGCACAATTTTGAGACCTTTAGGGAGGGGTGTGGGTTGAGCTGGTGGTGGGGCAGCCATGGGTGCCTGTGGCCCTGGGTTCCGTTCGACGTCCCCTGCTATGAGTAGCAGGAATACCAGGGCGTTCCTTAACTGGCGCATGATCTTTAATGGTGCCTCCGGTAGTTTGAGATGCGGGGTTAAGTTTGTTTTTGGGGCTAAGAGGATTGAGGGATATAGGGCAGGTGCTGTAGCGTGGAAAGAGGGAGGATAGAGGCCCTAGGGTCCAGTTCACCAGGTGTAGGTAGTGTTTAGGTGGAGCAGAGGAGGAGTGGGGTGTAGGCTTGAGAGTGAAGGCAGGCAGTGGCACAGGGTCTGGTAGGGTAGGGTTGACTGAGGTAGGGAGGGAGGATGAGGCTATGCAGAGCAAGGTAATAATAGCAGTGAGGAACTGCATTTTTTTTGCTTTCTATTTACCAAGTGGATTCCTTGTGTGCAGGAGGGAAAACACAGACTGCTCAGCGGTGGCCGCTAGTGGTGGAGCAGTATAAGGGACTAATGGTAAAGTGGGCTGATTGGTTCACGAGGTCTGGGGCATCACCATATAAAGAGAAGCTGACCAAGGGTGGTGGGGCGGTGGGGAGCAGGCGGGCTAGAGCTCCTACAGGTACTGAGCAGCTGCAGGAAAGAAAATTCCGCCTACCTGTGGCGGCATGGTCGGGGGGGTCCAGTTCATCTATCCAAACGGCTGTGGGGACTCCTGCCCTCATGACCCGACCCGCGTCTGTGGGGGTCTGAGTTCGTCTATCCAAGGGCTGTGGGACTCCTGCCTCGTGACCCGACCTCCGCGCCGGTGTGTGGGGGGGTCCGAGTTCATCTGTTCAAACGGCTGTGGGGACTCCTGCTCTCGTGACCCGACCTTTTGTTCTGTCCGGGAACAAGCCGACGCCATCGTCTTTTCCGGCCATTAAGTGGCTGTCACCCGAACGGCCGAAACAACCCATCGCGGTGGACGAGGTGCCTAAGCCTGGGCCGGTTGTTCGGCCAAAACCAGCTGCCCCACCAATTGTGGTGTAATTCCTGTCTCCACAACTGAAATCAGGGGCTCCGACCAAGGATTCTCGGTAGGCTCAGGGACTGCCCCACCGGTTGTCGGTCACCCTCACTCCCAACTGTCCTCGGCAGGTGGAGGGTGGCTCAGGCCCTTGGCAGCTCTTCGCAGACTCCTCGGAGTCTGATGACGACTCCTCCCTGTTTTCCAGGCCCCCTTGACCTGGAATCCTCCATGGGGCAGTCGATGGATGAGAGCCCATCATCGTTCATGGGTCTGCTTCGGCTCATCTCGGAGTCCACCGGGATGCAGCTCGAGCCCGTATCCAAGCGGGCCAAGTATCCCCTCACAGAGATATTGGACTGAGGGGATCCTCCCACGGAGGCCTTTCCAGTGGCTGAAGCCATTGTTGGCCCAGCCTTGGAGCTATGGCAGCGGCTGGCTTCCTGTCCTGCGCCTTCGGCCAGGATGGCCAGGAAGTATGCGGTCCCTACCGGCTCTTTGTCCGGTTTCTCGGAACACCTCTCTGTGGAGAGGTTGGTCATAGACCGCGTTTTGCTGGGAACTCTAGGGATGTGGACAAGCCCCCTGACAAAGAGTCCAAAAAGCTGGACTATGCCGGGCGCAAAGCATACGCTGCGTTCTACCTCTTCCTCATGGGCTCCCTAGATGAGGTGATCCCTCATCTCCTGGCTGATCTGCAGACTACGGTTAAGCAGGTGCGGGATTAGGGAAGGGCAGTGGCGAAACAGCAGCTCCAAATGGCTCTTGATTTCGGAGACTCCTGTGCACGGTCAGTAGCGGCCGCAGTGGCCATGTGCCGCAGAGTCTGGCTGAGGATATCCACCTTTATGGCGGATACCCAGCACAAGTTGGCAGACATCCCCTTCCTGGGGACTGACCTGTTCGGCCGTGGAGTGGAAGGCCACGTTGACAGCAGCATAAGTCCTTTCGCCCGTCTGCCCCTGCGGCACGTCCGGCCCAGCAACACCAGCATCAGGGCCAGCAGGCTCGCATTTGGCACCCCAAAGTCAAGCCTGCAGCTTCCTCTAACAGGAAGCCAGGAGGAAAAGGCCCAGGAGGTCCCTCGGCCGGTCCTTCCTCCAAGCCTGCCCAGTATTGGGTTGAGGGGTGTCTCCCCCAGACTCGTCGCTTCCCTGAGGGGTGACGGCTCCGCCATTTCCTTTCCACCTGGTCCGCTATCACCATGGACCGTTGGGTGTTGGAGGTGGTAGGAAAAGGTCTGCTTCTGGAGTTCGAGCAGGCACTGCCCTTCCGAGCAGTCGCCCCACGGGGGGTTACGGGGTCCGCAGCCTCTCTGTCGGCCCGTCGAGCTGACATTGCCCTGCTCTTCCCAATGGAGGTAATCAGGAATGTGCGGATCCTCCACCAGACCCAGGGTTTGTGTCCAGGTACTTCCTGGTCCCGAAAACGGATGGGGGGCTGATGCCCCATTCTAGACCTGCACTACCTGAACTGGTTTCTAAGGTCTCGAACCTTCAGGATGGTCACACTGGCTCAGATAATTCCATCTTTGGAACGAGGCGTGTGGTTCTGTTCTCTGGACCTCCAGGACGCGTTCTTTCACGTCCCAATTCGTGCGTCCCACCAGCGATTCCTCCGCTTCAGAGCAGAGGGGTCTCTCTACGAGTTCTGGGCTATGCCCTTTGGCCTTTTTTCTAGCTCCCAGGGTCTTCACCAAATGCATGGCAGTGGTGACAGCATTCCTGTGCCGCCAAAGGTTCCGGGTGTACCCCTTCCTGGACGACTGGCTGATTGCGGCCTCCTCCATAATGAAGATGGAGCGTCCAGGGATCTGGCCCTCCAGCTTTGCTCTCAAGTTGGCCTCCTTATCAACGAGTCCAAGTCGGAACTCATGCCAAAGCAGGTGATCCAATTCATCGGGGCAGAGCTTGACTCTCTGCGTGCCAGAGCATGGCTTCTGGCGGACAGGGCCGAGGTTCTTTCCTCCTTTGCCCAATCATTTCTGGTTGGGCAGTTGCTCCCTGCCCGGGACTTCCTGCGACTCCTGGGCCCCATGACTGCCTGCACCAGCGGGGTCCATTGGGCCCATTGGCACATGCGTCACCTATAATGGGGACTGGCCAGCCAATGGTCACAGCACTCCGGTCCTTTGGATCAGCCAGTGACAGTGACCCAGGAGATGTGGAACGCTCTCCAGTGGTGGATCGTTCCAGCTCATCTGCAGGAGGGCATCCCGTTTGTCCGCCCCGAGCCGACGGTCTCTCTATAGTCTGATGCCTCTCTGATGGGTTGGGGTGCCCATCTGGGGGAGCACAGAGCGCACGGTCTGTGGTCCCCTCGGGAGTCCCGATGTCACAGCTACCTGCTGGAGCTTCGAGCGGTTCATCTAGCCCTCACCGCCTTTGCTCTGTTTGTACGTGGTCAAGTGGGCCAGGTCCAGACCGACAGTACCACGTCCATGTACTACCTAAACCGCTAAGGCAGGACACGCTCCATGCCTCTGTGCAGGGAAGCTCTCCGCATTTGGGGTCTCGTGCGCAGGCTGGAGGCGGATCTCCTTGCCATCCATGTGGCAGGAGCCTCCAGCATTCTGGCCGATGCCCTAAGCCAGATAGGAGCTGCGTCCCACGAGTGGTCTCTCCTGCCGGAGGTAGTACAAGATCTGTTCTCCCACTGGGGTACTCAGGTGGACCGGTTTGCCTCCAGGGAGAATCCGAAGCTGAAGCTGTTTCATGCCTGCTCCCCTCAGCAGGGCTCGCTGCAGGGGGTTGCCTTCTCGAGGCCGTGGACCCCGGGCCTCTTCTACGCCTTCTACGCATTTTCTCCATTTCCCTTGATCCACAAAGTGCTTCTCAAGGCGAGGAGGGACAAGGCGCAGGTGATTCTGGTAGCCCCAGGCTGGCCCCTCCAGTTCTGGTATCCAGATCTCTTCAGTCTCAGCTCCAGGCTCCCGAGGCGGCTTCCAGCCTGCCCGGACCTGATCTCAGCCAGTCAGGGGAAGGTATTCCATCCGGACCTTCAATCCCTGCACCTGACGGTGTGGTTCCTGAGCGGCTAGAGTTCCAGGCCTTGCAGCCATGGTGTCCTCAACGCTGTTGAGGCTTCCCGTGAAGAGTCGAGCGAAAATGCTACGCCTTTAAATGGAAGAGATTCTCCATTTGGTGTCAGGGCAAGGGCCTGGACCCTTCCTCCTGCTCCTTGGCAAGCATTCTGGACTACCTGTGGTCCCTTTCTCAGATTGGACTTCGGTCAACACCCTTAAGGTGCACCTGGAAGCCATCTCTGCTTACCGGGGGCAGGCTGGGAAGCAGTTGGTGGCGCAGGAGAAGGTGGTCAGGTGCTTTTTCAAGGGCCTTGATCACATATCCCCTCCGGTGCGAGAACCTCCACCTCCGTGGGATCTACTGCTGGTATTGGCTAAGCTCATGGGCAAGCCATTCGAACCAGTGCACAGGTGTGACATCTCTCACCTGTCGTGGAAGACCGTCTTCTTGGTGGCTATCACGTCAGCCAGAGGGATGGGAGAGCTCCAGGCGCTTTCCATAGAGTCTCCTTATCTGGCCTTCCACAGGGACAAGGTTGTCCTGCGCCTCCACCCGAAATTCCTTCTGAAGGTGATGTCGGAGTTTCACTGTAATCAGGTGTTGACGCTGCTGGTGTTCTACCCCAATCACACCTCGGAGGCCGAATATAGGCTCCATGCTCTGGACCCTAGAAGTGTGCTCGGTTATTATAAGGAGCGGACGGCTGAAGTTCGGTGAGAGGTTCGCCGGCTGTTTGTCACCTGTGCTGAAGCTGCACCTGGCAGACCTGCAGCCAAGTGGACGATAGGCAGTTGGGTCACCTCCTAAGTAGATTTCTACTATAGGTTGGCGGGCATGGAGCCTCCCAAAGGGATAAGAGCTCATTCTACCAACCATACCATTGCATCGGTGGCTGCTTCCAGGGACGTCTCTGTCCAGGAAATCTGCAGGGCTGCTACCTGGAAATCAGCACACACCTTCATTACCCATTACTACATCAACCTTGAGTCACGCCAGGATGCTGGTTTTGGGGCCTCGGTTCTCCAGTCATTATTCCCTAAGTAGGGGGTGTGCGCCTTGCCTCCCTCCTCCCGGAGAACTGCTAGGAGTCTGTCAGACAGTGTGGATGAACAACATATCCATGTCCCTAGAAAAACAGATTACTCACCTGTAACAGGAGTTCTAGGAATGGTATGTGTTGTTCATCCAGACGATCCACCCAGCCTCCCCGGCTTCGACGTGCAACCTGGCTTCCAGCGGGCTAGATCTGGCGTCATGGGGTGGAGCCGAGTGTTTTAACACCTGGGTGGGTGGGAGGAGCCAGCTTGAAGACCTTCCGGCAAGATTTGAAGCGGCAAGGAACCTGCCAGACAATGTGGATGAGCAACATACAGCATTCCTAGAACTCCTGTTACAGGTGAGTAACCTGTATTTAGATCACATAGCACTGGTCAGAGGACAGGACATTTAAGACTAGATAGGATATTTCTTGTTTGTACATTCTGGAGACTTTGTGGATCCTTGTGGAAATTGGAAGGGTAGTGGTGGAGGGGAAAAAATGCAATAATCAATAATGATTTATCAAATAAAAACAAAACATGGCTTTAGAAACAACTAAGATATTGTCATTAAATATTAATGGCATTAATCATCCCATAAAAAGAGCTAGATTACAACAGTATCTGAGGAAGGAGAATGCAGAATGCATTTATTTACAGGAGAGACATTTGCTGCAAGGGAAACGTGCTAAGTTTGCTGCAGGTGACAGATGCACTGTCTTTTCTTCACCTAGTAAGTCGGGGAAGAGGCGAGGAGTGGCAGTCTTGATTCCAGCTACTACTCCTTTCACTAAAGGGGAGGTCTATTCAGATAATAATGGGCATTTTGTCATAGTACAGGGGAGGCTGCATGAGACTGATGTGACAATGGCTAGTGTTTATCTGCCACCAGGAGCTTCTCCCTCTCTACTGAGACAGTTGTTTAATAGACTGCTGGAAAAGCAAAAGGGAGTTATGCTGATAGGAGGCGACTTCAACCTAATAATGTCTTCACAGAAAGATTCCACTTGCACTAAACATAGGTTAACCCCCACTCAAAAAGTTTTAAAAGCCCAGATACCTAAGATGGGTCTTGCAGATATATGGCGCCATTTCTACCCTCCGTGGAGGGGCATACTTTAGTCTGCCCTAGATTTCTCACCTCGGCTAGAAGAGATTATTTTTTTACATCTACAGAGCACCTAGATGTGATTCAAGATATATCCATGGAAGCTCGCCTCCTCTCAGACCATATACCTCTTTCAGTTAAGGTCGGGTTAAACAAAACTCATAAAACAACTTTATGGAAACCGAATCTTTCCGTCTTGAAGGATCCAGTGTTTAAGACCAGAATGGCAGACAGTATAACACAAATCTTAGGGGAGAACGCAGATCCTTCTGTTTCAGCCACTATCCTCTGAGATACTCTGAAGGTTGTGATTAGAGGAGAGATTATTTCTTATTCCTCTAGATTAAATAAACAGAGAATCTAGATTCAAAATACTGCAAGATAAGTTACAAGAACTACAGCAGAAGAGAGAGAGGAGAATGAGTTCCACAGTTAGAGCTTAGACAAATTCAGTTGGAATTACAATCCATTTTAGATCATAAGACGCAAATGTCCTTACTATATCTTAAAAGATACTGTTATGAGGGAGGTCCTAAAGGTGCCAGAAATTTGGCTAGACGTGCTAGAGGATTTAAGCAGACTGCCACTATTACAAGGATTAGAGACCCCATAGCAGGTGATATTCTTAGTAAAACTGCAGTTTTGAAAGCATTTCAACAGTATTATGCAGATTTGTACTCTGATCCTACACCCCCCTCCCTGGAGGATATAAAAAAATTTCTTGACAACCCTTAACTTCCCACACTTATCTGAATCCAAGCAAGCTTCACTTTTACACCTCATTTCCACTATAGAGATTCAGAAAACAGTTAAAAATTCTAAAACATTAAAAAGCCGAGGCCCACACGGCTTTGGAGCCGAATGGTATAAGACTTTTCTTTCAAAATTAATTCAACTGATGCAAAAACTTTTTTAGAGGTGCAGGATGGAGGAGCCCCCCACCCTCATGGTCATATGCGGCCATTTCAGCTATATTGAAACCTGGTAAAGCTCCATTAAATTTAGAGTCATATAGACTCATTTCGGTTAAAAATAATGACCATAAGATATACATGGCATTCAAACAACATGAAGTATTCTGACAATGGCAGTGATTCCCAACCTTTGAAGTGTCCCGGAGAAAAAAGTTAACTTTCTATGCAGGGCATAGAATGCTGAGCTCGAGCTCGGTTCAAGTCTCTGTGTGGAGTGTTTCAAACCTAAACCGTCAGATTATTTACTCCACCTCACTGAACGGTCGCTCCGGAGATTTCTCCTTCAGCTCGATTTGAAAGTCTGTTAAAGTTTCAGTTTTTGTCGGTTTTTAAACTGAAAAAGTATCTGCATAGTCTGTTCAGTCTCTGTCTGTGGTGCCGTGAGTACTAGATAGGAATTGTTCTTTTTTTTTTCTGTGTGGAACTTGTAAAAGTGCAGCTCGGTTCGGCTGAACCGGCCATTTGATAGTGAAATTTTGTGTGTTTTACCTAGTGTGTGGTTACCGGTTCTTATCGGTTCTAAAAAAACCCGATGTTTTAGTGATTTTTTCCAATACCGTAACAGGGTTAGGAACCGATAAGGAGTCTTGCCTAGGCGGTTGCCATGAAAAGAACAAGTTGGTTAGGTTGGCCAGGTCTGAAAACCCAAGAAAAAAACCGGGCCCACTGGATTTCAACACTGCAGTGAGTGTGGGGAGGTCTTTGCTAAGGCTGATCCCCACACCACCTGTTTATTGTCTGGGGTTTGACCAGCTCGATTCAGACTGCCAAACATGTAAAAACTTTCCCATATCTACCCTTTAGAAGAGATTAGGTAGACTGAGGGGAAAGGAGGCCGAGAAGTCCGCTGACCCGGATGGCCAGCCTGGTTCGGTTTTGACCGTACCAGGAGGAGTGCCCTCTGACCAGGGCGATACTTCTTTGGGCGAAAGGAGAGCCGATTCCGAGGGATTGGTTCCAACAAAAAGAAAACGCTAAGACAAATCGACTGGTTCGGATCCAGAGGTTCAAGTTCCGACCGCCGAAGAGATAGCCAGAGCGATTCAGATTGTGGAATCGCTCTGTCTGGTTCCGACCGATCCGGCTCCTTCTGGCAGGGGTTCGGTTCGGTTGGTTCCCACGGTTCAGGATTATACCCTTGAAGATTTTTATGAACCGGAATTTGAAGAGGAAGGGGAATTTGAGGATGATGATGTAAGTGAAGGTCTGGATATTCCTGTGGAACCGGACATCTCCCCAGACAGACCATCAGGTGTTTCCCCTCCTAGGCTTTCTGAGTCCCCTTCTCACTTTATGTTTTACAGAAAGGTGGCTGAAACCCTCTAGCTTCCTATGGAGGAGGCTGTGGAAGATCAAGAGCCTGATTATGTAGAGATGATGGACATCCCAGAGTCCAGGAGATTTTCTATTCCTCTCCACAAATCTTTTGGGAAACAGACACAAAAAATTCTAAAGTCTCCTAACACTATACCTCCTGTGGTTGGAAGAATGGACAAGAGGTATACACTTTCAGGCTCAGACACGGAGTTCCTATATCAGCAGTGCAGCCATGTTGGGGTAGTGCTGGCTGTTGCCTGTGACAACGCAAATATTCCCTTGGCTTCACGCCCCCCAGACAAGGACTCCAGGAAGATTGATGCCATGGCAAAGAAGCAGTACATGGCATCTTCTTTGGGACTCAGACTGGCGAATTACATGGCCTGTACAGCCGGGTACCAGAAGTCCAGGTGGGTCACTGTACTGGCACTGGCTAAACAGGCTTCCCCCCAGCGAGCCAAGGTTCTGGAGGCGGTGGCTGTAGATGGGATTGAGGCATCTGAGGTTCAGTTTCATGCTGCTGTGGACTCTTTAACGGTGTGTCATCAAGAGTCATGGCTACATCTGTGGCTCTTCGGAGGATGGCTTGGCTCAGATGTACTAGCCTCTCGCAGGACACCCAGGCTAAGGCCATGGATTTTCCTGTAGTGGGTAATTCTCTGTTTGGGGAGCAGACAGAGAATTACATGAAGAAAATGGATGAGTACAGGACCACCTACAGGAGTGCTCAGGCCAAGGAAAGGCTGGCAACTCCTCAAAGACAGCATTCTAGGGTCAGGGTCAGGCCTTTTCAAAGGCCTTTTTACCAAGCACAGGCCTCTTCTGCCTTTTCTCAGAGGGGTTCGAGAGAGAGAGAGAGACACAGAGAGACACAGAGAGAGAGACACAGAGAGCACAGACAGAGAGAGGCGTGGGATGAACAGGGCTTCATCCACTCCTCAGTCTAAAGCCCCTGCCAAGCAGAGACCCTGAAGGGCCTGCCCGAGTTGACTCTCCTATTCCAGTAGGGGGCAGGCTGGCTTACTTTGTCCAGGACTGGATGTCTATTACATCAGACAAGTGGGTGCTGGAAGTAGTAAGCTTCTCAGCTTCAAAAAATTTCCAAAGATGAGTGCCAGATCCTTTCCACCTGCAAATCTCTCTGAAACCCTTGCCTTAGAGGTAGAAGTTTCTTCTCTCCTAGCTTTAAGAGCCATAGAGAGAGTACCTACCCTACACTGGGGCAAAGGACTGTACTCCAGGTACTTCCTGACCCCCAAAAGGACAGGGGAGTGGCGACCCATCCTAGACCTATGATATCTAAACAAACATCTCTTAAAACCAAAGTTCAAGATGTTAACTCTGAGAATAATCCTTCTTTCTCTGAGGCCAGGGGACTGGCTAGCCTCCCTGGACCTCAAAGATGCCTACTTTCACATTCCAATCAGGTGCTCCCACAGAAAGTACCTGAGGTTCGAGTTGCCGTCGGGCCACTATCAGTTCAGAGCAATGCCCTTTGGCCTAACCTCTGCCCCATGGGTTTTCACAAAGTGCCTGGCAGAAGTAGTTGCCTTTCTAAGAAGGCAAAAGATTTCCATTTTTGACATTCGCTTGCGCGCATGCGCAAGGAACGTTTTGGGAGAGTAGCACACTTTGGAGGTGTGCCTCTCCCGTTCAATCCACTGCTCCGTTGAGCAGGCGTGGCGGTCCTGCACCAATGGGTGCGGGAGCTGTGTATGACAGCGGTGGTCTTCGCTTCAAAGAAAACCACCACTGTCATCTACAACGCTAATAGACCTCACACCCCCAAAGCTTTGTTGCTCCCAGCGTGGCAACGTCCTGGTCCTCTGCCGAGCCGGGGTGCCCAACTCGCCGGCTCCACGCCCCCAAAGGCCCCCAAAGCTTTGGTGCCACGCTGAGAGCCCACCCCAGCGTGGCAAGCGTCCAGCGTCGTCTGCCGGCAGGGGTGCCCAATCCTCTGTTGGCTCCACGTTCCCCAAGCGCCCCACCCCTAAAGCTTTGGTGCCACGCTGGAGCCCACCCCAGCATAGCAAGCGTCCGTGTCGTCTTTTTTTTTTTTTCCAACCTGAAAAGCAAAGCGGTCCCATGTAGTCTCCAGCCCCCCTCCCCAACCTGCACCCACCCTCTGCGCACTCCGCCTCCCCACACTCCCCCCTCACCCCATACTTACCTCCAGAGCTCGGCACGATAATCATCAGCTGGACCGGGACACATCTGCACTCTTCAAAGCCGACCGCGAACTGAGGAAATGCCGGTAAGCTGTATAATGGGCAAGATAGGGGTTTTCAACTTTATTGCATATCTCAGGCATTTTTGGAATTTTTGCCAAATTTTCAACATGGGGTTTTGGGACCCCTTCTCATGAATAATGTCACTGTCATGGCGTTGACCGGACCTGAAGGGTGATTTGGCGTGACTGCGAAATCGCCTTCAGGCACTGCGCAGCTGGCTGACTTTATCATGTCAAGAAAAAGTCTAAAGCTTTAAAGCCAAATAAAATACTATTTCTGGCGTCATTCGCAGTTCCTACACAGGCTCGTAAGTTCGCGAATTTTCAATATTTACACTCCAGATTTTCAACATTGCCATTTTACTACACCTCCTTATGAGCAGTACAGCTGTCATTTTTCACATCCTGCCCAAACCGTGTTTCCGCCCATGTAGCGCACAATGGCGTAGTCTGTGTGCGAAGTCAATGTATGGGACATATTAAGAAAATCACCGTGACACTGTTCATTGGCAGAGGTTTTAAAATGGCGATGTTGAAAATTTGGTGAAATAATTCCTAAAAATGACTGTTTAACGAGCGTGTGTTGCGCAGTTCCTACGCACGCTCGTATGTTTCACGAATTTTCAATATTTCCACTCCAGATTTTCAACATTGCCATTTTACTACACCTCCTCATGAGCAGTACAGCTGTCATTTTCCATCCTGCCCAAAGCGTGTTTCCCCATATGTAGCACAATGGCGCAGTTGGTCGTGAGAACTCAATGTATAGGACACATTAGAAAATCACAGTGACACTGTTCATGAGCAGAGGTCTTAAAATGGCTGTGTTGAAAATTTGGTGAAAAAATTCCTAAAAATGACTGTTTTACGAGTGTTCATTGCGCAGTTCCTATGCACGCTCATAAGTTTGTGAATTTTCAATATTTTCACTCCAGATTTTCAACATTGCCATTTTACCACACCTCCTTATGAGCAGTGCAGCTGTCATTTTTCACATCTTGCTAAAGCGTGTTTCCACCCATGTGGCGCTGTGGCACGGTATGCAGAGCACGCAGTGTTGGGACACATTAAGAAAATCACGGTGTCACTGTTCATTAGCAGAGGTTTTAAAATGCCAATGTTGAAAATTCAGTGAAAAAATTCCTAACAATGACTGTTTTATAGAGTGTCGTTGCTGGTTTACGTCGGCACCATTAGGTTTGCGAATTTTAAATATTTCCACTCCAGATTTTCAACATTGCCATTTTACCACACTCCTTATGAGCAGTACAGCTGTCATTTTTCACATCCTGCCCAAACGTATTTCCTATGTAGCGCACAATGGGGGTAACAAAAAGGTCATGCTGAAAATTTATTGTGTAAATACCAGCAATCGCACAGGGCATTAGTGTAAAGCACCATACGTGCCAAACACCACTGCAAATACCTGCAAGCGAACGTTCGGCATTGACAAATGCTTGTTTATATCTGGACGATTGGCTAATAGTGGATCAGTCTCCAGACCAAGTCAAATCTCACCTGCAAGTGACCCAGCAAGTGCTCACTTCTCTAGGATTTCTTCTCAACCTTCCCAAGTCAGTTCTCAAACCAGTCCAGATTCCTACCTTTATAGGGTCAGAACTGGACACACTCCGAAGCAAGAGCCTTTCTTCCTCTAGAAGGGCAAGGGTTCTTATGGAACTAGCTTCTTCTTTCAGCCTTCAGGTATCTCGACCAGCAAGGCATTTCTTCCAGCTCTTGGGCCACATGGCAGCTTCTACAGCAGTGGTCCAAGGGCAAGATCCAGATGTAGGATATTCAGTTCCATCTGAGAGCTTTTGGTCTCTCAGGAAGGATTCCCTACCAAACTGATCCCAGTGACTCTGACCTTGATCCATGCCCTCCAGTGGTGGCAGGTTAAGACAATTTAAGACAAGGTGTTCGCTTTCTAACTCAGCCTTGTTCAGTGGTCGTACACGAGATTCTTCTCCTGGGCTGGGAGCCATCTGGGGTCCTCACTGCCCAGGGGCCTGAGTCCCCAAAGAACTCTTCTCCACATCAGTCTCCTAGGGCTCAGGGCAGTTCTTCTGGCCCTAAAAGCTTTCTCAGTCAGTACAGAACAAGGTGGTTCAAGTCAGAACAGACAACACCACCACCATGTGGTACATCAACAAGCAGGGAGGCACTCGGTCCACGGCCTTGTGCACAGAAGCCATGAAGTTGTGGTCCCTGGCTTATTCCCTGCAAACCTCTCTTGTAGCAGTTCACCTTCCAGGCAAGGACAATGTGCTAGCAGATGCACTGGGCAGGATATGTTAGGGCCATCACGAGATGGTCCCTGGACCCTCAGGTGTTGAAAGTGATTTTTCAAGGTGGGGCACTCCAGAGATAGATCTCTTTGCAGCCCCAGACAATCACCAGCTCCCTCTCTATTGTTGCAGACTTCCAGTCTTGGGCTCTGTCCCTCTGGACGCCCTGATCCTGAATTGGGAAGGGAAGTTTCTGTATGCCTTTCCCCACTTCCCACTGCTGTTCAAAGTTCCAGTAAAAATAAGGTCACAACCTTGCGAGGTGATTCTGATTGCTCCAGATTGGGCCAGACAGCCCTGGTACCCCCTGTTGCTGTCCATCTTCTTCTGTCTCTTCTCAGGAATTACAACCTGTTAACATCGTCTCAGGGAAGGATTCGGTACCCCAATCTTCAGTCTCTCAATCTTAAAGCATGGCTCTTGAAGAGTTAGTTTGCAGATCTGAATCTTTCCCATTGGGTTCTGGATATCCTCAAGGCTTCTTGAAAGCCCTCTACCAGCAAGACTTACAACTCCAAATGGAAAAGATTCAGCATTTGGTGTTCTAAAAAGCATATTTCTCCAGACACTGCTGAATTGCCTACGGTTCTGGATTATATGGTCCATCTTAATGGCCTAAGTCTCAGACCAGCTACTCTCAAAGTACACTTGTCAGCTGTTTCTGCGTTTTTGTCTGTGGGGAAGTCTTCCTCACTATCTTTCCATCCTGTGTTCTGTAAATTTTTTAAAGGATTGCTTCACACCAATCCTCCTTTTAGAGACCCTGCTCCTGCTTGGGATTTGAATGTTTGCATTCCTCAGCTATGCAACCCCTTTGATCCTGTGTCTTCAGCAGAGCTTAAGTACTTGACTTGGAAAACTGTGTGTTCCTTGTAGCCATTACCTCTGCCAGGCGTATCAGTGAATTGCAAGCCCTGTCAGTGGAACCTGATTTTATCTCATTTCACAGGGATAAAGTGGTCCTTAGAACCAATAGAAGGTTCTTGCTCAAAGTGGTTTCAGACTTCCATTTAAACCAGTTTTTGTCTCTCCCTGTTTTCTTCATTGATCATTCTTTCTCAGGAGAGAGGAGGCTACACAGTTTAGATGTCAAAGAGCCCTTAGTTACTGCATAGGCGTACCAAGGTCACAGGTTTGACTCCTCAGTTGTTCCTCACTTATGGAGAAGTGGGAAAGGGTAAACCTGCCACCAAAGATCTGCTCAGGTGGATTGTGTCTTGTATACAATTCTGCTACGAAAAACTTGAAAAACTCCACCCTCAGGCCTGAGGGCTCTTTCCCCAAGAGGTACAGCTGCTGCCAGGGATATCCCTCTCTTTGAAATTTGTCAAGCAGCCACCTGGAAAACAGTCCTTACCTTTACCAAGCATTACTCTCTGGATATCCAGGTTAAGAGTGATGCTCAGTTTAACACAGCAGTACTTCAGGCGTATTCCCAAAGTAGGTTCTGTCCCTCCTCCTTGGAGGTACTGCTTGTAGTCTCAATGTCAGAAAACAGCAAGACTTCATGTTGTTTGAAGAAAAAATTACTCACCTTAGTAATTATGTTTCTCCTAATGGAGTCTTGCTTTATTCTGACCTCCCTCCCTGCCTCACCTGTCTGAACCTGTTGGGTAGGTGCAGTGTTACACCCAGGGTGTTTTTGGTTGCACCCTCCTCCTTTTGTTTGGGTGCTGATTTATTATTGTTATTTTTAGTAGATTATTTTTTTGGTTTTTGGGCTTCCTGGCTTGAGTCTTTCTTGGGAATCCAAAACTTTTTTCAGCCAGTTGGATAGTAGGAATTTTTGCAATTTCCACACAGAATTTTTAGTTTAGTTGGGCTCGTAAGAATCTGACGGTTTAGGTTTGAATCACTCCAGACAGAGACTTCAACAGAGCTCGAGCTCAGCATTCTATGCCCTGCATAGAAAGTTAACTCTTTGTTCTCCATGGCAGTTCAAAGGTTTGGAACCACTGCCATTGTCCGAATACAGCAAGACTCCATTAGAAGAAACATAATTGCTAAGGTGAGTAATTTTTTCTTGGTGTTCTAAGAAGCATATTTCTCAAGATACTGCTGGATTGCCTATGGTTCTGGATTATATGGTCCATCTTAGTGGCCTAGGCCTCAGACCAGCTACTCTCAAGGTACACTTGTCAGCTGTTTCTGCCTTTTTGTCTGTGGGAAAGTCTTCCTCACTATCTTCTCATCCTGTCTTTTGTAAATTTTTAAAGGATTGCTTCACACCAGTCCTCCTTTTAGAGACCTTGCCCTGCCTGGGATTTGAATGTTTGCATTGCTCAACTTATGCAACCTCCTTTTGAACCTATGTCCTCCGAGAGCTTAAGTACTTGACTTGGAAAAATGTGTTCTTGGTAGCCATTACCTCTGCCAGGCATATCAGTGAATTGCAAGCCCTGTCAGTGGAACCTGATTTTATCTCTTTTCTGTCTGCACAAAATGCACCTCTTGAACCCTAGCTTTTTCTCTTGGTCCATCATGACTTGATGGAGCTGGAGCCACATGATTAGGAGAATAGATGTAGCTGAAAGACGTCAGAAGTTAAGAAAAAATAAATAAATAAAATTTATATCGGTATTTATTTAGTAAATTTCTGTTGGCTGAGAAAGGAGGGCTAGACAATACTGCCTATTTCCAGCAACCTGAAAACTAACTCAGACACTAGCAATAGCTGTGTGGAGGGAAATTCTTTCCTCCTGTGGAAGAAAAAAATCTAATTTCATCGGGGTTGAGCTGGAGAACCCCATGATCTGGAGGTTGGGAGAGTCAAGATTGAAGACTGTTATGGTGGCTGAGCATGCTCAATGGGAGACTGCCTAAGTGCAGGTAGTGAACTATATCTAGGTAGTCAGAATAACATTTCTCCACCCCAGTTCTGCTTCTTTGCTGGGCTGAACTTTTTAACCCCCCCCCCCCTTTGTCTCCCGCCTAGTCTTCACCGCTACAGTCTTCTTCACGTAGCCTAAACTGAATGTTGAATAGCCCATTTGTGTATTTTGTTGCTAAGCTGAACACTGCATATCTCCAAACTGCGGTTTCTTTTAAATGTGTTAACAACTCCTATTTTAAAGGTAGAGACTGGGAAAATAATCTGGGGCTGGCCCATCAGCACAGCTATAGGGTTTCGACTTGAGATGCCAGCGACCCAGCTTCAGAAACCAGCCATGGTTGTCCGGGGCAGCTGGGGTGGGAAGGGTAACCATCATCCGCCGCAGTATGTCCACCTGAGTGACTACATGTATTAGTGTTGTTGGAAGGCCGGTGGCTGGGTGGGGACATTGCTGACATCAGCGCGACAGGAGGCATTGCATGCGCACAGCCATGATGTCCTTATCTGCGGCATCCTTTGTGGCTCAGTGAGACACAGAAAAACCACCCTAGCTGTGGCAGGATGATTCCTGGCTCTCCTGCAAGCTACATTTAGTGAACTGAAAGCAAAAGATAAGTAAAGAATGGCAAATTTTGTTTAGTGCCCTTTCCACAAAGTTCAGGGTGCCTTATAGCAACACACAAACAATAAATAATAATAAACTGTATCAACAGTAAATGTATATCATGACTAAAACATTGTATTTTAAAATCAGGTTATTCTGGTTAGGCCTGTGTAAATAAGTATGTTTTAACAGTGTCTTAAAAGCCACCACAGTTTGAGCTGCGTGTACCATCACTGGAAGGGCACTCCAAAGCAAAGAGGTGCTACTCCAAGGCCCTGTATCTCAGTTGCATTAACTGGGCATGGAGCAGGCCAGTGCCAGTGGAATGGAGGGTGTTTAGATGTGTGGGTCAACAGGTCTTTCTAGTGGCTTGATCCCAGACTGTGTAGGTCCTTGAATGTTAACGAGCATTATCTTGAAGGTGATGATGAATTGTCAGCCAGTGCAGGCGTGTTGTATTTCCAGAAGTTCTCAGCACCAGCTAGGCTGCAGCATTCTGGACCAACTGCAGATGCTGCATAAAGCCTCTGGATAACCTAAGTAGAGTGTGTTGCAGTAATCCAGTCTAGAGTTGACAAAAGCATGAATTATTGTCTCCAGGTCAGTTGGCGCTAGATGTGTCTTGATCTCTGCAATATTATGCAGATGGTAAAAGCTGCTTTGAAGTTCTGCCAGATCCTTTACTGGCAGTACTAAGTGATGTTATCACTGTGTCCACATAGATTTACATGCTTCGGTAAGAGCATTAATTCCAGCCTCTGGCGAGTGAGTCTACTTTCCTTTTGCTTTCTGCTTGTGATTTCTAGTAGGCTGCATCTTTAGGGGGTCGTAGGCCGTATGCCACAGTTTGTTTTAAACTTGAAGCTGGATAAATGAGGACTCTAGGGGCTTCTTCCAAAACTGATAAAGGAGCCCCGCAGTAGGGGGCAAGCCAAGGGGCAAGAGGAGGAGACCGGCAAGTCCCAGTAACCCCAGGTTATGGATCTGGGGAGAGCAGGAAGATGGTGGCCAGCTGAAGTGACAGACAAAAATGCAAAGTGGGGAGAAAATAATTGTGAAGGTGAAAGAAATATAAAAAAAAACAAATTTGAGGGCTTGAATAGGTACTAGCCAAATGCTAGTGGATTTTGTATCCTGTCAGTAAATCTTTAACTAGCCCTGCCTGGATCACCCAATGGCTCAGTTATGCTTCCAAGCTGGTGACCCGGGTTCAGGAGGCGGACTCTGGGAATGCAGCACCTCCCAGCCCAGTGTGGCATTGTGTTCCGCTGCTGCACTGACCCCTATGTGACACAAGAAGCTTGTTCTCCCCGTGGGCATGCTGTGTAATTTTGAGATCACAGCGCCTCAACTCTCCATGCCACCAGGCCGGCATCTTGATGGGATTTTATACTCCCATTTCCCCACCTCCATTTTTTTAGGGATAGAGTTGTAAGGTTGACTTTGTTTGACCAAACATTGTAAGGTCTATGTGTCTGTAAATCTGCAGTGCCTAGCTGTGCCGAACTTCTGGCTCTTGTTAGGTCTTCTACATGGTTAAATTTCTCACCTCTCTCTTTTTTTCTTTGTCTTTTTTAATTTCCAGGCTCTGGCAGAGTCCTACAGTAACCATAAAAGGGTAGCTGCCGATGGGGAGACCCGGGAGGAGTGTTTACTGCGAGAGGCTGCTTCAAAGGAAGCAAAACTCGCCGAGAAAATAGAGGAACTGCAAGCTGAAATGAAGCAGATGAAAGTTGTCCATACCAACAGCTTGTCTGAAACTGAGCAGCTTACTAATATAGTACAGGAGCTCAAGAAGGTAGGACCTGCTCACTGAGATTGAAATGCATGTATCTGTTCTAATTAACTCAGTTTGCTGAAGTGCTACTGATGCCATTGGGGAAACATTGAAAAATAACATTTCAGCATCATTCCTATTATATTTCACTTTTTGTCTGTATGCGAGTTTTATATTTAACTCTTTCTGCAGTGGTCTAGCCAGGAAAGTGGTACCAATTTACATCTCCCCCCCTGAAGCTTACTGGCCTCAAGCTGTAATGGAGATTATTGGGGAATAAGACTCCCTCTCCCAGTCCCTTTCCAGTTACTCTCTGGTTTCCAGTTTTACTCCCTCCCTCCCTCTCCCCATAAGCTCCCCCTGGTGTGTAGTAGCACCCCTTCCCCATAAGTCCTCCCTGGTGTCCAGTGGCACCCTCCCTCACCTCTTCCCCATTCTCCATGGTGTGCAGTAGCGCCCCTCACCCCCAGAGCACCCCAACTCCACAACCCTGGTCCTAGATGGTGACTGGCACAAACTCTCTGCTCACCTCCTCAGCTAGCCTCTGTCTAACTCGCGCAACTGCAATACAGCACAACAAAACAAAACAAACAAAAAAAAAAAAAAAAAACAGTAATTAATACCTTTACCACACTCATCTCAGCCCCTCACCCATGTCTCCTTAGTCAAAACTTTCCCACAGGGTGACAAATATTAGTCCTGAAGCAGCACACCACCGATTCTATTGTAGTATTCTCTCCACTGGATCTGAAAGCCAAGTATCTGTCCCAGTAGTGCTTCGCGATATTGCATAATGGAGAGATTGCCAGCAATCTGGCCCAGCAGTGAGACTGTTGATAGGATCAACTGCTTGCTGCTTCAGGGAACTTTTTTCTAATACTTGTCACCTTGTGGGTGAGCTTTCTAACTAAGGGGTCATGGGTGGGGAGGAGGGTTTTATTTGACACTGGCCTGAGTGGGGAAAATCATGGGGAGTCGCACTTGCCCCAGTCTGTTTGCACTATGCCCTGGGACACTAAATTGATGTTAAAATTGACTCCTGTGTGTTCTGTTTTCCCTTGTTGTTTACTACTGTGGAGACATTGTGCCTGTGACCAACTTAACTTTCTGTCTCTCCGCCTTAAGTCACAGTCTTCTGCTTCTGACATCAGTCATTTCCTCTGCACTGGGTGATGATGTCACAAGCAAAAGTTTGTAGTGTCTGAAGAAGAAAATAAGGAGCTGATGAAGTTCAAATGGCAAAGATCTTGTTTTTTTTTTTTTTTGCATTTTATTTTTATTGATTTTGTAAGCATAAATCTTACATTTTCTTACATAGGAGGATAAAAAGATAACATTCACCAGAAAATACAGTTCACTTATAAAGGATACATAACTAGACACCTCCCAAGTGTTACATCATAGGGGGAAATACTTAAAAGATTTATCTTATATTTATTAGATTAATGCATGCAGTCTAGGAAACTAACTGGGGATCAAACAAAAGATGTTTCCTTTTAACAAGTGACCACTGGTCCATATATCCCATTACAGCTTTTAGTAAGTTAGTCATAAAAAAAAAGTGTTCAGCCTCCCATAAAAATAATCTAATCGATTTACATATTGGTATCATTAAATTCTGAACAATTAAGTTGCTGTATAATCAGGTCTGTTATTATATTAACCTTAACTTTCACCTTGGTCCATCATAAAATAAGTGGGCCAAGAACCGCTGAAACCAAACAAGTTAATGGCTGGTAGTAGTGCTACAATCCCCGTGGCTTACAAAAAAGGAAATGGGAAAATCAGTTGTTCCCACACACGCCAAGCCAAAGAAAATATGACTAGTCTTGACGGAGATTACTGCCACTTTCAAATTAAAAAGGCTGTCGGCTTAAACATGCGTTCTAAAGATTGAGCCATACAACAGTGTCAGGATCATGAAACAATTAAATGGCACTATCCATACCGTTAATCTGCTAAAACATTTAAATAAGTTCAAACCAATGTTCTTAGTCATCGTCAGAGGATTCGGCTGCTTTTTCTCATTGCTTCATTTCAATTTCTATACTCTGTAACAACTTATGCGCATCCCGGATCGAAAAAGATATGTTTGCCCATTCCAGTTCACGCGCAGCTTTGCAGGGAGCAGCAACTGGTGCTGCACTTTTAGCTGCCTGCATATTCCATCAAAGGCCTTCCTTCGTTGTCTTGTGCTATACGATAGATCAGGAAATAGTAAAACCGAGTCATTGCCATATTTCAGGGATCGCTTCCTTCGTGCAGCACCTAAAATTCTGTCACGGTCTCCCACCCCTGTGCACACCAGCATAAAGGTCCGTGGATTAGACGTATCAGAAGTCGCGCTTCGGGGGGGTAATGTGAAATGCCTTCTCCAGTGAAATTGGGGGGTCCTCTTCAGAGAAGCCCAACACCGTCGGAAACAAAATTCTAGCAAAGTTCAGAGGATCTTCACCTTTCACTCGCTCAGGCAGCCCAATCACCCTTACATTTCTTTCCCTGGTCTGATTTTCAACATTCTCCAACCTCTGGCGTAATAGGGTGTTTTGTTAGGCGGGTTGTAGCGTTAACAGATTTGGAGACTGAAGTGTCCGATCTCTGACACGATTGCTCTAATGTGTCCATCCTAGCCTCTAGGGAAGCCACCCTCGGGTGCAACACATAAAATTTGCGGTCCAAGTCCTGAACTGTTTTTACCAATTGTCCCAGTTTAGCATTGATAGTTAAGAGTGTCACTTCCCCTGCATGGTTTTCAGTTGAGATGCTGGCTTTATCCTGCTGCACAGGCCTCTTGTCACGCTTCTGACTTTTCGGTTTGAAAAACTCAGAGGAAGGCGCATTGCCTCGAGACTTGCCCATCTTGCTCTCAAACTGTGCAGCTACTATATATCAAAATTTCAACCTGTCTTTTTCAGTAGAGTTGAGTTAAACTTTAGAATTTAATCAAGTTTTCTGGGAGCCCAAGTGAAGTGCTGTTTCCTCTCAGACTGCTCAGCAGTGCCCCCCCAAAGATCTTGTTTCTAACAATGTGAATATACTCTCTGGGTTGATTTTTGATCCTGGCTCAACCTTTCATGGTGCCCTAGAACGCTGTGCTGATTTGAATTGGCTTGTGCCCTTTACTCAACCTCATGCATGCACTGCAAGGCCTCAAACCCAAGGCAAAGCATAGTGAGAAGCAAGCATTATGCAGCACCCTTTTAGGAACAGTTGACAAAATGGGCTTTTATTTTTGTTCATTGTTGACTGAAGGCAGCAAACTAAACACATGGTGTAGGTTGAAACAGAAAATCGATGAACTATTGTATGAATTGAGTGCACTTTAGAGTGTTTCCCAGTGTGTCAGGGACTCTTTAAAATATAAAATGTTCCTTTTTATTTAATTTCTGATTGATACCTGGGTAGATGAATGAATTTACTTACTGTACCACAAAAGTTACTTTTCAGTACTTAGTCCAGGTTTAAATTGCATGGGGGGGGGGGAGAGATGTTGCACTTCCAGAATGTTACTGAGGGGCTAGTAAGAAAACAATCTGATGTGAGAGAGGAATACCAAAAAGAGATGTTTGCTATTCTCCACTTCGAGGTTTAAAATTCTGTCTATTCAAAAGAGTAGTGCTGTAGATTATGCTGTGTATTGGTAGCAAGGTATAATGGTATTCTGCCACAAAAACTAGTATGCAACACACATTTCCATCTTGATCACCTTCTGAAACGCCCATCAGGATGTGAGTGCAGGCTGACAGTGCTTCAACCGCTTTGTGTAGAGAGTAGTTTCCTGTCAAACGAACAACAAAAAAAGAAGAAAGTCAAGTATGTGAAGCTACCTAGTCATTTCAGTGAAGTTGTTGAAACCCCAGTTTGTACTTGTGTGTTATATAAACCACAGCAACATAACTATAATCTTTTCACTGAAGCACTGCATCTACAAAGTTTTATGAACTTTTCAGTTAATTACTGAATGGACTTAGTAAAAGCTAATGATAATTGAATGAACAGTTAAGTGCCCTTGGGATGTTGTAAAGCTGCTGAATTTCAACAGATGTCTCTGCTTTTAAAAACTCCTTTTCTGTAAGTGAACACAGCTCAAGTTGTAATGATTTGAAAAAGAAGACCTAGACTCTTAAAGACAACTTTCTCGCTCTTTCTCAGACTTTTCACCAAACAAAGACGAACCCTTCCCTATGAAGAAGTCATGCTGCACATATTTTTATAAGCCCTATTTAGGAAGGGAAGGGATCGTATTTTGGCTCCGTGGAGCTGAACCAGCTGATCCCTTCCACTTTCTGGTACCACTTCATTCTCGGTCTCCTTACGGTACCACATTTTGTGAAGTCATTATATGGATAGTATGGAGGTCGCTTCATAGACATGAATGGGTCTGTTTTTAAGTAAAAGTCTAGTACATTAGATGGCCATTTGGAACAAATCATGGCCACCGCTAACTAAGTCCTTGTTAGTTAAGCGGTGGCCATGTTGTTCAAATGACCATCTAACTACCAAAATTTACGTGGAAAACAGTCTCATTCATATCTCTGAGCGCCCTGCGTAATACATATAGTGACATCACAAACGACGAAGCACGGGTGGACCGCAGACTGATGCGGTACCAGAAAGTGGAAGGTTCAGTGTTTCGCTCCACGGAGCCAAAATAAGATCTCTTCCCTTCCTAAATAGGGGCTACTATTTAAAAAATAAATAAATAAATTTGCAGCATATGACTTCTGCACAGGGAAGGGTTCATCTTGCTTCTTGGGCCAGGGACCAGGTTAGTTGCTCTTTAAAATATACATCCTAGTCTGGCTCTGATTGGCCAATAAGTGAATTTAGAAGCCACTGGCACCTGATTTTTGTTTCCATGCAGAACCCATGGAAGTTTCAGTCTGTGTAGCTAACCAGCTGCAATGTAACCATTATTTTTCTCACCCAGGAATTCTTTAGCATCTATTGACAGGCGCAGTATATAGCGAGTTCAGCTGCCCCAGAGGGGCAGTCAGTTGCAAATGAGGAAGGCATTGGCCAATCAGGATACAGTCAGAGTGCTGCCTGCAGTCAGCCTGAAGGACCTCAGAACCTTTTCTCCGCTGAACTGGCGACACTGCCCTGGAGCTCTTCTCTTAAGAGATTTTCCTGAGCCATTTTCTTTCTTTTGAGTGTTGCTTTAAGGTATTTTGTATATTTTCTTCATCTCTTTTTACTGCATCTGCGCTGGGTTCCGCGCAGTTGCTGTTTTTTTTCATATTTTCCCGCTACGGTGTTTTTTTTCTGAAGTAAAATTCACCCGTGTGTGCGATAAGTTGCAGAATTTTTAATTTGTTAGGTTTTTTTATTAGTGGTTTTTAACGCTTTTGTGGTAAAATCATTGTTGTTTTTTACGCGCATGTGCACATTTTTTCCATTGCGCATCAGCACGAATTCTTAGAACCCTTTTTTTTTCTATTTAAATTCAAAAATGCTTCATATTTGAAGGGTAATCCCCTCTCTTTTGGGGTGAAACTCTCTTGTTTGCTGTGCAGTGGGCTTTGTTAACAAGAGGTGTGGAGGTGGTTCTGTTTTTTCCTCTTTGTGAAAAAAAAAATCTCAAAGTTGATTCTGATTTGTTTAAGCTTTGGCCTAACTATTATTATCTGGGCTTTTAGTCTACCTCCCCCTCCTCTAAAAGTGCTGAGGCGGATACCTCAAGTTAACACAAAAGAAATGACAAGTCCCCTTGGGACTTCTATTATTACAAGTCTGGTTCTGTAGTAGTTGTTTCTCTGTCCAAGCCTTTAATCTGAAAATAGGCAGGGTGTCCTGTTCGCTGCAAGATACAGATTATTCTCCTCTGACCCTCCCTCCTGAAGGACTTAGGGAGACATTAGGGGTTGATAAAATTATGCCCTCTGCAACTGAATTTCTGAGAACTTGGCAATTATTCCAGATTTTATTTTTCTGGGCATTTCTCAGCTCCTTCGGGTCTGAGTATTTCTCTCCTTGTTAATCCTTACGCCCAAGGATATTATTATTATTATTATTATTAGTAATTTAGGAGAGGATTTTCCTTCTTGATCTCCTCTCGGGGCCCACTAATTCCAGTCGATCGCCCTGAGGTTGATTAAGATTATGGTATAATGAGGCATTTGTATTCAACTGGTGGACTCCCTGGACTTTTCCCTCCAGGACGACACCGATAAAGAGGTGGAGGACGATGATTTTGTAGATCTGGTGGTTGCTCTCCTCCAAAGAAGTTGACAACTCTCTGAAGACACTGACAGGTAGGTTCTGGAAACTCCTTCTTCTCTTTCGGGGTTGACAGAAGCATTCAGATGAATTACCAGCTCAGTAAGTGTTCTGCTGTTTTAATCTGTACACTTTTAGATTAAGAGTTAGTGCAAACATGCCTGTTTCTTAGCCTCGTGCCTGTCTGCTTTCCCTCCAGAGATGGACTCTAGATAATTATATACCATGTGTAAGACATTTTACATAATGCCTTTAACTTTTGTAGCATATGCTATCATATATTAAGAGTGTTTGATGTATACTATCCTTGCCATAGTGCAGCATCTCTTGAGCACTATTCATGAGGAGGTTTGCTGGAATACCCAAGTGGCATTTAGTAGCACTATGCCATGATAGTAAGTCGTTATGTTACAGATTCTAGAGTCTTGGTGTAGGTCATTTCCCTCAGGCTTGCCTGTCTGAAAAGTTCCAGCCTTTTGGGTTATGCTTTGGTACACATTTTGATTGGTCTTTATGTCAAACTGAAGCTGACAGGCACGTATGGACAAGTTTACCTCTCCTAGTACTCAGTTAAATATAAGCGTTCCTTCCCAGAAGTCTCACTGGGGGCTTGGTGAAAATTATTCTTCCTTTAACCCTTTTTCCCTCGCCAACACATTAGTAAATTTCAAATGTGAAGTTTTCAGGGGTTTAGGCAGAATGCTCTTTCATTCCTGATAATCTTTTCTTCTTGTTCAAGTTTTACCCCTTCTTTGGTTGGTAAAAAAAAAAAAAAATTAAATAAAGGGAGATAGATATATGCAGATATTAACATTTAAATATATATATATATACAGTATATCTATGTGCATAAGTAAATAAATATCTAAAGTTTACCTCCAAATGCTGCATTCTCTGTTCTTCAGTAGCATGTCAGCAATGGTAGCTAGAGCACCAGAACCTTGTGAGGGTCAAAGTCGTGAAAGGGTTCCCTCCTGCTTGGGAGCTGGACCTTTTTTCCCAGGCTATTACCCGAATCTTAAAGGAAAATAGGGAACAGCAAATCATTATCAATTTTCACAACCTGGGGTCAGGATGCTTCCTTGACTCAGGTCTTTCTTTTGCAACCGGGGATTTTTCTTGTCTCCTTCGATACATTCCTTGTTCTCAGTTCCTTAGTACGGGTTTTTTTCTAAGGCAGTTTTATTCCATACCATTTAGACTGCCTCCAGAGTGTTCTCAGATACGGAGTAAAAATCAGGCTGTTCTCCAGGTATCTGGGTAGGTTGGCGGTTCTCCCCTGAAGACAGGGAATCTCTGGTTTCCCTTATCAGAGGCTTGGCCTACCTTAGCCAATTCCCACTGACTTTGGTTTTTAAGCCCCAAGTCTGACATTTTGTTTCCTACAGTCTCAAGGGTTCTTTGTACCTACTAGAAAAAAGTCCCCTAACTATTTAAATCTTGGCAACTCTTTGGGGGCAATGCTCATCTCTTGTCAGGGGAAGCTCTTTGTCTGCATGGGGTGCATAATTTTGTCATTAAAATCCCAGGGGCTAGGCCTCTAGGTTAGATTCCAAATAAGAGAATTTTTTGTGAAGCTTGAACCCTGTCACAAGCTGGACTGGTGTAAGAAAATGGTGAACTTCACACCTCTCCCCTTC
This sequence comes from Neoceratodus forsteri, assembly GCA_016271365.2. Taxonomy (NCBI): domain Eukaryota; kingdom Metazoa; phylum Chordata; order Ceratodontiformes; family Ceratodontidae; genus Neoceratodus; species Neoceratodus forsteri. Next base: position 432,196,514 of record CM028138.1, read on the forward strand.
AAATCTTTGGTACAGAGGCTTTCTTCCGGTTGACGCTTCCCTTCGGGGGGATTCCATCGTTGGGTCTTGGTTTCTGAGAGAGTCCTTCTCTCTTCAGTCCCTGGAATCTCAGAGCACCTCTGTCAGGCCTGCATTTGTTCAGTCCAGAGGCCATTTAGTTTGATATTCCTGCACTGTATCACACTAACGAGCATTTGGGACACAGGGCTTCCATTCTCTCCACAATAGCTACGAGTTGTGATCTCTAGCTGGCTTCTTTGGAGGTGTCTTAGTCACTCATCCATATGTTGGGCAAGGACAAAACTTTGACAGGGTCACCACAAGGGGCCCTTTGGCAGATCCTCTGAGTCGCAATAGTCAGGACCACCGCAAGTGAGCCCTCAGCACACAAGTCCTAGCCACATCATTCAGGGGAAAAGTCAGGTCTAGATCTGAATTTTCAAACATGAAGTGTTGCTATATTCTGACTATTGCAGTTAGCCCCAGCCTTTAAACTGCCCGGAGAACAAAGGGTTAACTTTCTATACAGAGCATAGAATGCCGAGCTCGAACTCGGTTGAGGTCTCTGTCTGGAGCCCTTTGAAATCCAACTGTCAGATTCTTTACTCCGCCTCATTGAACAGTCACTCCGGAGATTTCTCCTTCAGCTCGGTTCGAAAGTCTGTTAAAGTCTCTATTAAATTGTTGGTTTTAAACCGAATTTATTTCCGCACAGTCGGTTCAGTCTCTGTCTGTGGTACCATGAGTAATAGATAGGTTTTGTTCTGATTTTCCCTTTGGAAATTGTAAAGTGTTAGATCGGTTCGGCTGAACCGATCACTTGTAGTGAATCCTTGTGTTTTACTTTAGAGTGTGGTTACTGGTCCTTATCGGTTCTAAAAAAAAAAAATAAAAAAATATGTGTTTTGAATGGTCTCTTTTCCAATACCGGTGACACGGTTAGGAACCAATAAGGAAGTCTTGCCTGGCGGTTGCCATAAAAAGGGTAAGTTTGGTTAGGTTGGCCATATCTGATAAACCCAAGAAAAAAACCGGGCCCACTGGGTTTCAACACTGCAGTGAGTGTGGGGAGCTCTTTGCTAAGGCCAATCCCCACACCACCTGTGTTTATTGTGAGGGGTTTGAACACCTCGATACAGACTGCCAAATTTGTAAAAATTTTCCTAAATCTACCCCTGAAAAGAGATTACATAGACTGAAGGAAAAGGAGGCTGAGAAGTCCGCTGACCCGAATGGCCAGCCGGTTCGGTTCTGACCAAACCAGAAGGAGTGCCCTCTGATCAGGGTGATACTTCTTTGGGCAAGAGGAGAGCCGATCCTGAGGGGTCGGTTCCTACAAAAAGGAAACGCAAAGAAAAATCGACCAGTTCAGATCCAGAGGTTCATGTTCCGACCGACGAGGAGATAGCCAGAGCAATTCGGATTGTGGAATCGCTTTGCCCGGTTCAGACTGATCCGGCACGGGTTCGGTTTGGTTGGTTCCCCCGGTTCAAGATTTTTATGAACTGGAGTTTGAAGAGGAGGGGGAGTTTGAAGATGATGGTGATGATGGTGAGGTCTGGATGTGTCTGTGGAACCGGACATCTCCCCAGACAGACCTTCTGGTGTTTCCCCTCCTAGGCTTTCTGAGTCCTCTTCCCATTTTCTGTTTTACAGAAAAGTGGCTGAAACCCTCCAGCTGCCTGTGGAGGATCAAGAGGAGCCTGATTATATGGAAATGATGGACACCCCAGAGTTCAGGAGGCTGTCTATTCCCCTTCACAAATCCTTTGGGAAGCAGACGCAAAAAATCCTGAAGTCTCCCATTCAAACAACATGAAGTCTTGCTGTATTCTGATAATTGCAGTGATTCCCAACCTTTGAACTGCCCCGGAGAACAAAGAGTTGGCTTTCTATGCAGGGCATAGAATGCTGAGCTCGAGCTCGGTTGAAGTCTCTGTCTGGAGTGTTTCAAACTTAAACGGTCAGATTCTTTACTCCGCCTCACTGAATGGTCACGCCGAGATTTCTCCTTCAGCTCTGTTCAAAAGTCGGTTAAAGTTTCAGTTTTCGTCGTTTTTTTAAACCGAAAAAGTTATCCGCATGGTCGGTTCAGTCTGTCTGTGGTGCCGTGAGTACTAGATAGGAGTTCTGTTTTTCTGTGTGGAACTTGTAAAGTGCGTCTTGGTTCGCTGAACCTGCCATTTGATAGTGAAACTTTGTGTTGTTTTACTTAGTGTGTGGTTACCAGTTCTTATTGGTTCTAAAAAAAAAACAAAAAAACGTGTTTTAGTGTGTTTTTTTTCCTATACCCGTGACATGGTTAGGAACTGATAAGGGAGTCTTGCCTGGCAGTTGCCATTAAAAGGATAAGTTGGTTAGGTTGGCCGTGTCTGAGAAACCCAAGGAAAAAAAAAGGGCCCACTGGATTTCAACACTGCAGTGAGTGGGGAGGTCTTTGCTAAAGCTGATCCCCACACCACCTGTGTTTATTGTCTGGGGTTTGACCACCTCGATTCAGACTGTCAAATATGTAAAAACTTTCCCCAGTCTACCCTTGAGAAGAGATTTGGTAGACTGAGGGAAAAGGAGGCCGTGAAGTCCGCTGACCCGGATGGCCAGCCCGGTTCGGTTTCGACCGAACCAGAAGAAGTGCCCTCTCACCAGGGCGATACTTCTTCAGGCAAAAGGAGAGTCGATTCTGAGGGATCGGTTCCGACAAAAAGAAAACGCAAAGACAAATCGACTGGTTCGGATCAAGAGGTTCATGTTCCGACCGCCAAAGAGATGGCCAGAGCGATTCAGATTGTGGAATCGCTCCGTCTGGTTCCTACTGATCCGGCTCCTTCTGGCAGGGGTTTGGTTCGGTTGGTTCCCCCGGTTCAAGATTATACCCTCGAAGATTTTTATGAACCGGAGTTTGAGGAGGAGGGGGAGTTCGAAGATGATGGTGAAAGTCTGGATGTGCTTGTGGTACCGGACATCTCCCCAGACAGACCTTCTGGTGTATCCCCTCCTAGGCTTTCTGAGTCCCCTTCCCATTTTCTGTTTTACAGAAAAGTGTCTGAAACCCTCCAGCTTCCTATGGAGGATCAGGAGGAGCCTGATTATGTGAAAATAATGGACATCCCAGAGTCCAGGAGACTGTCTATTCCCCTTCACAAATCCTTTGGGAAACGGACACAAAAAATCCTGAAGTCTCCCAATTCTGTACCCCCTGTTGACAGAAGGATGGGCAAGAGGTACACACTATCGGGCTCAGGTACAGAGTTTTTATACCAGCAATGCAGCCATGTTGGGGTAGTGCAGGCTGCTGCCTGTGACAAGGCAAACATTCCCTTGGCTTCGCACACCCCAGACAAAGGCTCCAGGAAGATTGATGCCATGGCAAAAAAAAAAAAAAAACAGTACATGGCATCTTCCTTGGGACTCAGGCAGGCGAATTATATGGCCTATGCAGCCAGGTACCAGAAGTCCAGATGGGACACTGTAGTGGCACTGGCTAAACAGGCCTCCCCCCAGCTAGCCAGGGAGCTGGAAGAGGTGGCTGCAGATGGGATTGAGGCATCAAAAGTACAGTTTCATGCTGCTGTGGACTCCAGTGATGTGTCATCAAGAGTCATGGCTACATCTTTAGCTCTTCGGAGAATGGCTTGGCTCAGATGTACTGGACTCTCACAGGACACCCATGCTAAGGCCATGAATTTTCCTGTAGTGGGTAATTCTCTGTTTGGGGAGCAGACATAGAATTACATGAAGAAAATGGAGAAGTATAGGACCACTTACAGGAGTGCTCAGGCCAAGGAGAGGCAGGCGAGTCCTCAAAGGCAGCAGTCTAGTGGCAGGGGCAGGCCTTTCACCAGCACAGGCCTCCTCTCCCTTTTCAAAGAGGGGGTTCTTCAGAGGAGAGGCAGAAGGGGGATGAGCAGGGCTGCATCCACTCTCAGCCTAAGGCCCCTGCCAAGCAGACACACTGATGGGTCTGCCCAGGTCGACTCTCCTATTCCAGTAGGGGGCAGGCTCGCTTACTTTGTCCATGACTGGATGTCTGTTACATCAGACAAGTGGGTCCTGGAAGTAGTAAGCCAGGGACTGGTTCTCAGCTTCAAAAAAATGTCAGAAGATGAGCCAGATCTTTTCCACCTGCAGGTCTCTCAGAAACCCTTGCGCTAGAGGCAGAGGTTTATCTCTTCTGGCCTTAGGAGCTGTAGAGAGAGTTCCTACCCTACACAGGGGCAAAGATCTGTACTCCAGGTACTTCCTTACCCCAAAAAAGACAGGGGAGTGGTGACCCATCCTAGACCTAAGATACCTGAACAAACATCGTTTGAAACCAATGTTCAAGATGGTAACTCTGGGCATAATTCTTCCCTCTCTAAGGCCAGGGGACTGGCTAGCCTCCCTGGACCTAAAGGATGCCTATTTTCACATTCCCATCAGGTGCTACCACAGAAAGTACCTCGGGTTCGAGCTGCCCTCAGGTCACTCAGTTCAAAGCAATGCCCTTTGGTCTAACATCGGCTCCAAGGGTTTTCACAAAGTGCCTGGCAGTAATCGTTGCCTTTCTAAGAAGGCAAAAGATTTCCATTTTTCCATATCTGGACAACTGGCTCAAAGTGGGCCAGTCCCCAGACCAAGTCAAGTCAGACCTGCAAGTGACCCAGCAAATGCTCACTTCTCTAGGATTTCTTCAAACAACATGAAGTCTTGCTATATTATGACAATTGCAGTTTGTCCCAGTCTTAGAACTGCTCGGAGTGAAAGAGTTAACTTCCATGCCAGGCATGGAACTTGGAGCGAGCGCTCGTTAGAGAAGCTCTGTCTGTATAATTTCAAACTGAAACTGTCAGATTCTTTACTCCGCCTCACTGAACAGTCGCTCTGGAGATTCCCCATATTGCTCGGTTCATTTCTCGGTTAAAAAGTGTTTTTTCTCGGTTAATTCAACCGCGATTATATTTATTTTAACCGCAAACCGGTCGGTTCAAGCTCTGTCTGTGGTATTGTAAGTAATAGACAGGTTTTACTTTTCTGTGTGGAACTTGTAAATGTGTTATCGGTTTGGTTTGAACCGATCAGGTTGTTTTAAAACATTACTGAAAAGTCATTTAGAGTGCGGTTCCCGGTTCTTATCGGTTCTAAAAAACGGATTTCATTACGGTTTTCCATGACCCGTGTACGGGTTGGGAACCGATAAGGGTGTCTTGCCTGGCATTTGCCGAAAAAGGGCAAGTTTTTGGTTAGGCTGGCATTATGTCTGAGAAACCCAAAAGAAAAATCGGCCCACTGGTTTCATACTGTAGTGTCTGTGGGGAAGTTTCATGGCTGACCCACACACACATGTGTTTATTGTCTGGGGTTTGACCACCTCAATGCAGACTGCCAGATTTGCAAGAATTTCCTGCAGCTACCCTAGGTAAGAGAGTTGGTAGGCTCAGGGAACGAGAGGCCAAAAAGTCCACTGACCCGGATGGCCAGCCCGGTTCGGTGCCAGCCAAACCGGAGGGAGTGCCCTCTGACCAGGGCGAGACTTCCTCAGGCAAACGAAAAGCTGACTCAGAGGAGCCAGTTCCAGCAAAGAGAACTAGAAAATCAGCAGGTGTGGAGTCAAAATTTCCTTCTCCAACTGCTGCAGAGATAGCCAAAGCAATCCAAATTGTCCAGTCGCTTTCCCCGGTTCCATCCAAACCGCCACTATCTGGTAAAAGGTCGGTTCGGCCGGTTCCACCGGTTCAAGAATATGATATAGAGGAGTTTTATGAACCGGAGGAGGGGGAGGATGATTATGAACAGTGTGAATGTGATTTTGAAAGTCTGGATGTGCCCATTGAACTGGACATCTCCCCAGACAGACCTTTAGGAGAGTCCCCCCCTAGGCTTTCTGAATCCCCTTCTCATTTTCTGTTTTATAAAAAAGTTGCTGAAACCCTCCGGCTCCCTTTTGGAGGAAGCTGTAGATGAGCAAGAGGAGCCTGACTATGTGGAGATGATGGATATCCCAGAGTCCAGGAGATTGTCTATTCCTTTACATAAATCCTTTAGGAAACAAACAATAAAAATTTTAAAAGCTCCTAATTCTGTGCCTCCTGTGGATAAAAAGATGGACAGGAGGTTCACTTTGTCAGGTCCTGATACAGAGTTTCTTTCACAGCAATGCAGCCATGTTGGGATAGTGCAGGCTGCAGCCTGTGATAAGGCTAATATTCCCCTGGCTTCACACCCTCCTGACAAGGACTCCAGGAGGATTGATGCCATGGCTAAAAAACAATACATGGCAGCGTCCTTGGGACTCAGACAGGCAAATTATATGGCCTATGTTGCAAGATACCAGAAGTCCAGATGGGATACTGTCATGGCTTTAGCCAAACAGGCCCCTGGCCAGCTTGCCAATGAGCTGGAACAGGTGGCTGCTGATGGTATTGAGGCATCTAAGGTGCAATTCCATGCTGCAGTGGATTCTAATGACGTATCTTCAAGAGTCATGGCTACATCTGTGGCTTTTCGTAGATTGGCTTGGCTCAGGTGTACTAGTCTGTCACAGGATACCCAGGCTAAGGCCATGGATTTTCCTTGTTGGGAAATTCTCTGTTTGGGGAGCAGACAGAGAATTATATGAAGAAAATGGATGAATATAGAACCACTTATAGGAGTGCACAGGCCAAGGAAAGGCAAGCCACTCCTCAGAGGCAGCCCCCCAGGGGCAGGCCTTTTCACAGGCCTTTTTACCAAGCCCAGGCCTCCTCTTCAGCTTATGTTCAGACGGGGTTCTTCAGAGGGAGAGGCAGACGGGCTACGAGCAGGCCTGCTCCCACCCCTCAGCCTAAAGCCCCTGCCAAACAGGCACCCTGATGGGATGCCCAGGGCTGATTCTCCATTACCTGTAGGGGGCAGGCTGGCTTACTTCGTCCAGGACTGGGAGTCTTTAACATCAGACAAGTGGGTCCTGGAAGTAGTAAGCCAGGGACTGGTTCTCAGCTTCAAAAAATTTCCGAAGATGAGAATCAGATCTTTTCCACCTGCAAATCCACTAGAGACTCTTGCTTTGGAAACAGAAGTCTCAACCCTCCTTGCTCTCAGAGCTATAGAAAGGGTTTCTCCTCTACACCAGGGCAAGGGACTGTACTCCAGGTACTTTCTTACCCCAAAAAAGACAGGAGAATGGCGGCCCATCCTGGACCTAAGATATCTGAACAAGCACCTTTTAAAACCAAAATTCAAAATGGTGACTCTGGGAATGATTTTAACCTCCCTAAGGCCAGGGGACTGGCTAGCTTCCTGGACCTCAAGGATGCCTACTTCCATGTTCTTATCAGAAGCTCCCACGAAAGTACCTCAGATTCGAACTGCCCTCAGGCCATTATCAGTTCAGAGCAATGCCCTTCGGCCTTACCTCTGCCCCAAGGGTATTCACAAAATGCTTGAGGGTAGCAGTTGCTCACTTAAGAAGGCAAAAGATTGCCATCTTTCCCTACCTAGACGACTGGCTCATTGTGGGTCAGTCTCCAGACCAGGTCAAATCACACCTGCAGGTTACCCAGCAGCTGCTTACCTCTCTAGGTTTCTTCTCAATCTTCCAAAGTCAGTTCTAGAACCTGTCCAGCTACTCACCTTCATAGGCGAGAACTGGACACAAAGCAGGCCAGAGCCTTCCTTCCCTAGAAAGGGTAAGGACCCTGGTGGCCCTGGCCTCCTCCTTCACCCTGCAGGTCTCTCGACCAGCAAGGCATTTTCTACAGCTCCTAGGACACATGGCTGCTTCCACAGCTGTAGTGCAAGGAGCAAGATTTCAGATGGGGGGACATTCAGTTCCATTTGAGAGCTTTTTGGTCTCAAAGAAGAGATCCCCTATCCAAGTTGATCCCAGTAACTCGAACCCTGATCCAGGCCCTACAGTGGTGGCAGGATCAGAGCAACCTGAGACTAGGGGTTCCTTTCATCCCTCAGTCTCACTCCTTGACCCTTACTACAGATGCGTCCCTTTTGGGATGGGGAGCTCACATGGGCGACCTCTCCACCCAGGGATTGTGGTCCCCTCAGGACTCTCTGCTCCACATCAATCTGTTGGAACTCAGAGCTGTTTTTCTAGCACTTCAGGTTTTTTCTGCATCTGTTCAGAACAAAGTGGTACAGGTCAGAACAGACAACACCACTACAATGTGGTACATCAACAAACAAGGGGGCACTTGGTCTTCGGCCTTGTGCACCGAGGCAATGAAGTTGTGGTCTCTGGCTTATTACCTGAACATCTCCCTCATAGCAGTTCACCTCCCAGGCAAAGACAATGTCCTGGCAGATGCTCTCAGCAGGATTTCCCGGGGCCATCACGAATGGTCACTGGATCCCCTAGTACTGGGGTTAGTTTTTGCCAGGTGGGGCACCCCTCAGATAGATCTTTTTGCAGCCCCAGACAATCATCAACTTCCGCTTTTTTGTTGCAGGCCCCCAGTGTTGGGCTCAGTCCCCCTGGATGCCTTCCTTCTCGATTGGGAAGGGAAGTTCCTCTATGCCTTCCCCCCTTCCCTCTCCTGTTCAAGGTGCTAGTCAAAATCAGATCTCAACCCTGCAAGATGATTCTGATTGCTCCAGATTGGGCCAGACAGCCCTGGTACCCACTCCTTCTGTCCTTATCAGTCCATCTTCCCCTGTGTCTTCCCAGGAACCACAATTTGTTATCCTGTGCCCAGGGGAGAGTTTGGTATCCGAGTCTCAATTCCCTCAACCTCAAGGCCTGGCTCTTGAGGAGTTAGAGTTTGCTGACCTACACCTTTCTCAAGGTGTTCTCGAAATTTTGAAAGCTTCTAGGAAGCCTTCCACCAGGGCTACTTATAACTCTAAATGGAAAAGGTTTTCCATATGGTGCTCTGGGAAGCATATTTCCCCAGAATCTGGTGATTTTCCCACTGTCTTGGACTATGTGGTCCATCTAAATTCTTTGGGGCTGAGACCAGCTACCCTGAAAGTGCATTTGGCAGCTGTGTCTGCTTTTATTTCAGCAGGGAAGCCCTCTTCTCTTTCTGCTCACCCTGTATTTTCCAAGTTTTTCAAGGGATTGCTTCATACCAATCCGCCATTCAGGGACACTGCCCTGCCCCTGCCTGGGATCTTAATGTTTGCATTGCTCAGCTGATGCAACCCCTTGAACCTCTGTCTTCAGCAGAGCTTAAGTACTTGACTTGGAAAACTGTGTTTTAGTAGCTATCACTTCTGCCAGGCATAAAAGTGAGTTACAAGCTTTTGTCAGTGGAGACTGACTTTATCTCCTTTCACAGGGATAAGGTAGTCCTCAGGACTAACAGGAAGTTTTGCCTAAGGTGGTTCAGATTTCCACCTTAATCATCTATCTCTTCCAGTGTTCTTCACTGGCCACCCCTCTGGCGCAGAGGAGGCTACACAGTTTAGATGTTAAGAGGGCCCTTAGTTACTACATAGAGCGTACTAAGGGTCACAGGTTTGACTCCCTCCAACTCTTTCTCACTTATGGTGAGGTTGGGAAAGGGAAACCTGCCTCTGAGACCCATTGCCAGGTGGATTGTCTCTTGTATCCAATTTTGCTATCAAAAACTGGGTAAGGTTCCCCCTTCAGGCCTGAGGGCTCACTCTACCAGAGGTACAGCTGCATCCCTAGCTGCGCCAGGACATCCCTATCTTAGAGATATGTCAAGCAGCTACTTGGAAAACAGTACATACTTTCACTGAGCACTACTCTCTGGACATCCAGGCCAGGAGGATGCTCGATTTGCACAGCTGTGCTTCAGAGCCTATTTCCCAAGTAGGTTCTGTCCTCCTCCATGGAGGTACTGCTGTGTAGCTCGTAATTGTCATAATATAGCAAGACTTCATGTTGTTTGAAGAAAAATTACTCACCTTAGTAATGTTGTTTATTCTAATGGAGTCTTGCTATATTATGACCTCCCCCCCAGCCTGCCCCTCTCAGAACCTATATTCTGGGGTTGGGGTGGGCAGTCCAGTGTTGGCACTTATTGATGCCCATCTTGTGTTTTCCACCCCTTCTTTTTGGGGTGTTTGGGTGTTGTGTTTTATCTTATCTTATCTTATTTTCTGGTCCCCTGACTTGAGTCTTGGTGTTGGGAGCAGGAAATTGTGTTAATATTTAAGTAGCCAGTTGGCTAGTGTAGGTTTACAGCTTCCACACAGAAACCTTAGTGAGTTTTACTCAGAAAGATCTGGACAGTTTCAGTTTGAAATTATACAGACAGAGCTTTTAACTGAGCTCAGGCCTCCAAGTTCCATGCCTGGTATGGAAGTTAACTCTTTCACCTCCGGAGCAGTTCTAAGGCTGGGACAAACTGCAATTGTCATAATATAGCAAGACTCCATTAGAAGAAACAACATTACTAAGGTGAGTAATTTTTTCTTCTCAACCTTCCCAAGTCAGTTCTCGAGCCAGTGCAGCTCCTTACCTTTATAGGGGCAGAGCTGGATATTGTCAAAGCAAGAGCCTTTCTTCGCCTGGAAAGGGCAAGAGTTCTTATAGAACTGGCTTCTTCCTTCAGCCTTCAGGTGTCTTGACCAGCAAGGCATTCCCTTCAGCTCTTGGGCCACATGGCAGCTTCTACAGCAGTTGTCCGAGGGACATTCAGTTCCATCTGAGTGTCTTTTGGTCCCAAAAGAAGGATTTCCTTACCAAACTGATTCCAGTGACTCGGACCCTGATCCAAGCCCTTCACTGGTGTCAGGATCAGGACAATTTAAGGCAAGGGGTCCCATTTGCCACTCAGTCTCATTCAGTGGTCCTTATCACGGATGCTTCCCTTCTGGGCTGGGGATCCCATCTGGGGGCCCTCACTGCCCAGGGACTGTGGTCCCCTCAGGAATCCCTTCTTCATATCAATCTCCTATAATTCAGGGCAGTTTTTCTGGCCCTGCAAGCTTACTCTGTCTGTGCAGAACAAGGTGGGTAAAGTCAGAACAGACAACACCACCACCACGTGGTACATTAACAAGCAGGGAGGCACGCGGTCTATGGTCTTGTGCACAGAAGTCATGAAGTTGTGGTCCCTGGCTTATACCCTGCAAATCTCTCTGATAGGAGTCCACCTTCCAGCGAAGGACAATGTGCTAGCAGATGCACTGAGCAAGATCTCACAGGGCCATCACGCATGGTCCCTGGACCTTCTGGTCTTGAAGGTGATTTTTTTCAAGGTGGAGCACTCCGGAGATGGATCTCTTTGCAGCCCCAGACAATCACCAACTTCTTCTCTTTTGTTGCAGACCCCCAGTCTTGGGCTCAGTCCCTCTGGATGCTCAGATTCTAAACTGGGAAGGGAAATTTCTGTATGTTTTCGCCCCTTCCTCTACTGTTCAAAGTTTTAGTCAAGATAAGGTCACAACCTTGCAAAGTAATTCTGATTGCTCCAGATTGGGCCAGATAGCCTTGGTACTCCCTGTTGCTTTCCCTAGCAGTCCATCTTCCCGTGTCTCTTCCCAGGAATTACAACCTGTTAACATCCTCTCAGGGAGGATTTGGTACCCCAATCTTCAGTCTCTCACTCAAGGCATGGCTCTTGAAGAGTTAGAGTTTGCAGATCTGCATCTTTCCCAAGGGGTTCTGGACATCCTCAAGGCTTCTTGAAAGCACTCCACCAGAAAGGGGTTCTGGATATCCTCAAAGCCTCTCGAAAGCCCTCCACTAGAAAGACCTATAACTCCAAATGGAAGAGGTTCAGCATTTGGTGTTCCAAGCAGCATATTTCCCCAGGCACTGCTGAATTGCCTACAGTTCTGGATTATATGGTCCATCTTAATGGCCTAGGCCTCAGACCAGCTACTCTCAAGGTACACTTGTTAGCTGTCTCTGCTTTTCTGTCAGTGGGGAAGTCTTCCTCACTATCATCTTATCCTGTGTTCTGTAAATTTTTCAAGGGATTGCTTCATACCAATCCCCCATTTAGAGACCCTGCCCCTGCCTGGGATTTAAATGTTTGCATTGCTCAATTGATGCAACCTCCTTTTGAGCCTATGTCTTCAGCAGAGCTTAAGTACTTGAATTGGAAAACTGTGTTCTTAGTAGCCATTACCTCTGCCAGAGGTATCAGTGAACTGCAAGCACTGTCAGTGGAACCTGATTTTATCTCCTTTCATAGGGATAAAGTGGTCCTTAGAACCAATAGAAGGTTCTTGCCAGAAGTGGTTTCAGATTTCCACCTGAACCGGTCTGTCTCTTCTGTTTTCTTCACTGATCATTCCTCTTCAGGAGAGGAGGCTACACAGTTTAGTTGTTAAAGGGCGTTGGCTACTATATTAGTGAGCATACCAAGGGTCACAGGTTTGATTCCTCCAGTTCTTCCTCGCTATGAAGAAGTGGAAAGGACAAACCTGCCACCAAGAGAACGATTGCCAGGTGGATTGTGTCTTGTATACAATTCTGCTATGAGAAACTTGGAAAATATTCACCCTGAGGCCTAAGAGCTCACTCCACCAGAGGTAAGCGGTTTCCTGGCTGCTGCCAGGGATATTCCTCTTTAAAATTTTTCAAGCATCCACCTGAAAACAGTCCATACCTTTACCATGCATTACTCTCTGTATATCCAGGCTAGCAGTGATGCTCAGTTTGGCAAAGCAGTACTTCAGATCCTATTCCCAAAGTAGGTTCTGTCCCTCCTCCATAGAGGTAGTGCTGGTAGTCTGTAATAGAATACAGCAAGACTTCATGTTGTTTGAAGAAAAAATTACTCACGTTAGTAATTATGTTTCTTCTAATGGAGTCTTGCTATATTCTGACCTCCCTCCTTGCCTCCCCTCTCAGAACTTGTTTTTGGGAAGTGGGTGGGTAGGTGAAGTGTTGCGCCTCAGGGGTGCTCATTTTACACCTCTTCTTTTTGTTTGGGTGTTTGTTTTATTATTAGTATTGTTTGGTTTGGTTTTTGGTTTCCTGATTTGAGTCTTCCTTTGAGAATCCAAAACTTTTTGTTGAGGTTGGCTAGTAAAAATTTTACACTTTACACGTAGATTAGTTAGTGAGTTTTTGCTCCTAAGACTCTGACGGTTGGATTTCAAAGGATTACAGACAGAGACCTCAACCGAGCTCGAGCTCAGCATTCTATGCACTGCATAGAAAGTTAACCCTTTGTTCTTCGGGGCAGTTTAAAGGCTGGGGCTATCTGCAGTAGTCAGAATACAGCAAGACTCCATTAGAAGAAACATAATTACTAAGGTGAGTAATTTTTTCTTTTGTGGTGGTCACTAAGGGCATCTGGAAGGAGTCTAAGATCCTGTGAGGGTGTGATGAGGGGACCAATCTAGAAGAGTGTGGTTCTGTGTTTTGTGGTTTAACCAAATGGGTTCGGAGATTAGTTGAGTTAGGATTAGGCTGTCAGCTTGTCTCGAAATAAAGAATGAGACTCAGTGAGCCAGTTTAGGTTAAAATCCCTAGTATGTGATCTACCACTGCTGCTGGGGAGTTTAAGGCCAGAGTAGTCCAGTATGGCAGGTGTGTTGGTGTCGGGAGCGCAGTATGTACCTGCTGTGTAAATTGAATTGAGTAGGGGATGGTGAGTTTCACCATTGAGGCGTTAATGGACTCTACGGTCGCCCGGAGATTTCTCCTTCAGCTCGATTGAAAGTCTGTTAAAGTTTCAGTTTTGTCGGTTTTAAACTGAAAAGTATCTGCATAGTCTAGTTCAGTCTCTGTCTGTGGTGCCGTGAGTACTAGATAGGAATTGTTCTTTTTTTTTTCTGTGTGGAACTTGTAAAAGTGCAGCTCGGTTCGGCTGAACCGGCCATTTGATAGTGAAATTTTGTGTGTTTTACTTAGTGTGTGGTTACCGGTTCTTATCGGTTCTAAAAAAAACCCCGTGTTTTAGTGATTTTTTTCCAATACCCGTAACAGGGTTAGGAACCGATAAGGGAGTCTTGCCTGGCGGTTGCCATGAAAAGAGCAAGTTGGTTAGGTTGGCCAGGTCTGAGAAACCCAAGAAAAAAACCGGGCCCACTGGATTTCAACACTGCAGTGAGTGTGGGGAGGTCTTTGCTAAGGCTGATCCCCACACCACCTGTTTATTGTCTGGGGTTTGACCAGCTCGATTCAGACTGCCAAACATGTAAAAACTTTCCCATATCTACCCTTTAGAAGAGATTAGGTAGACTGAGGGAAAGGAGGCCGAGAAGTCCGGCTGACCGGATGGCCAGCCTGGTTCGGTTTTGACCCTTTCCGGGAGTGCCCTCTGACCAGGCGATACTGCTGGGCGAAAGAGAGCCGATTCAGGGTTGGTTCCAACAAAAGAAAACGCTAAGACAAATCGACTGGTTCGGATCCAGAGGTTCAAGTTCCGACCGCCGAAGAGATAGCCAGAGCGATTCAGATTGTGGAATCGCTCTGTCTGGTTCTGACCGATCCGGCCCCTTCTGGCAGGGGTTCGGTTCGGTTGGTTCCCCCGGTTCAGGATTATACCCTTGAAGATTTTTATGAACCGGAATTTGAAGAGGAAGGGGAATTTGAGGATGATGATGTAAGTGAAGGTCTGGATATTCCTGTGGAACCGGACATCTCCCCAGACAGACCATCAGGTGTTTCCCCTCCTAGGCTTTCTGAGTCCCCTTCTCACTTTATGTTTTACAGAAAGGTGGCTGAAACCCTCTAGCTTCCTATGGAGGAGGCTGTGGAAGATCAAGAGCCTGATTATGTAGAGATGATGGACATCCCAGAGTCCAGGAGATTTTCTATTCCTCTCCACAAATCTTTTGGGAAACAGACACAAAAATTCTAAAGTCTCTAACACTATACCTCCTGTGGTTGGAAGAATGGACAAGAGGTATTACACTTTCAGGCTCAGACACGGAGTTCCTATATCAGCAGTGCAGCCATGTTAGTAGTGCTGGCTGTTGCCTGTGACAACTAAATATTCCCTTGGCTTCACGCCCCAGACAAGGACTCCAGGAAGATTGATGCCATGGCAAAGAAGCAGTACATGGCATCTTCTTTGGGACTCAGACTGGCGAATTACATGGCCTGTACAGCCGGGTACCAGAAGTCCAGGTGGGTCACTGTACTGGCACTGGCTAAACAGGCTTCCCCCCAGCGAGCCAAGGTTCTGGAGGCGGTGGCTGTAGATGGGATTGAGGCATCTGAGGTTCAGTTTCATGCTGCTGTGGACTCTTTAACGGTGTGTCATCAAGAGTCATGGCTACATCTGTGGCTCTTCGGAGGATGGCTTGGCTCAGATGTACTAGCCTCTCGCAGGACACCCAGGCTAAGGCCATGGATTTTCCTGTAGTGGGTAATTCTCTGTTTGGGGAGCAGACAGAGAATTACATGAAGAAAATGGATGAGTACAGGACCACCTACAGGAGTGCTCAGGCCAAGGAAAGGCTGGCAACTCCTCAAAGACAGCATTCTAGGGTCAGGGTCAGGCCTTTTCAAAGGCCTTTTTACAAAGCACAGGCCTCTTCTGCCTTTTCTCAGAGGGGGTTCGAGAGAGAGAGAGAGAGACACAGAGAGAGACACAGAGAGAGACACAGAGAGAGAGACAGAGAGAGAGACGTGGGATGAACAGGGCTTCATCCACTCCTCAGTCTAAAGCCCCTGCCAAGCAGAGACCCTGAAGGGCCTGCCCGAGTTGACTCTCCTATTCCAGTAGGGGGCAGGCTGGCTTACTTTGTCCAGGACTGGATGTCTATTACATCAGACAAGTGGGTGCTGGAAGTAGTAAGCTTCTCAGCTTCAAAAAATTTCCAAAGATGAGTGCCAGATCCTTTCCACCTGCAAATCTCTCTGAAACCCTTGCCTTAGAGGTAGAAGTTTCTTCTCTCCTAGCTTTAAGAGCCATAGAGAGAGTACCTACCCTACACTGGGGCAAAGGACTGTACTCCAGGTACTTCCTGACCCCCAAAAGGACAGGGGAGTGGCGACCCATCCTAGACCTATGATATCTAAACAAACATCTCTTAAAACCAAAGTTCAAGATGTTAACTCTGAGAATAATCCTTCTTTCTCTGAGGCCAGGGACTGGCTAGCCTCCCTTGGACCTCAAAGATGCCTACTTTCACATTCCAATCAGGTGCTCCCACAGAAAGTACCTTGGAGGTGTCTAGCTGTCACGGGCCACTATCAGTTCAGAGCAATGCCCTTTGGCCTAACCTCTGCCCCATGGGTTTTCACAAAGTGCCTGGCAGAAGTAGTTGCCTTTCTAAGAAGGCAAAAGATTTCCATTTTTGACATTCGCTTGCGCGCATGCGCAAGGAACGTTTTGGGAGAGTAGCACACTTTGGAGGTGTGCCTCTCCTTCAATCCACTGCTCCGTTGAGCAGGCGTGGCGATCCTGCACCAATGGAGTGCGAGGCTGTATGTAACAGCGGTGGTCTTGGCTTCAAAGAAAGCCACCCTGTCATACACAACGCTAATGACCTCACGCCCCCAAAAGCTTTGTTGCTCCCAGCGTGGCAAGCGTCCTGGGTCCTCTGCCGAGCACGGGGTGCCCAACTCGCCGGCTCCACGCCCCCAAAGGCCCCCAAAGCTTTGGTGCCACGCTGGGAGCCCACCCCAGCGTGGCAAGCGTCCGCGTCGCTCTGCCGGCGGGGTGCCCAATCCTCTGTTGGCTCCACGTTCCCCCAAACGCCCCACCCCTAAAGCTTTGGTGCCCGCTGGGAGCCCACCCCAGCATGGCAAACGTCCTTGTCGTTTTTTTTTTCCAACCTGAAAAGCAAAACGGTCCCATGTAGTCTCCCAGCCCCTCCCAACCTGCACCCACCCCTGCGCACTCCGCCTCCCACACCCCCTCACCCCATACTTACCTCAGAGCTCGCACGATAATCATCGCTGGACCGGGAACACATCTGCACTCTTCAAAGCCGACGCGAACTGAGGAAATGCCGGTAAGCTGTATAATGGGCAAGATAGGGTTTTCAACTTTATTGCATATCTCAGGTATTTTTTGAGTTTTGCACCACTAACATAGTGACCCTTCTTGAAGGAGCCTGAAGGGTGATTGCCAGTGATCTGCAAATCACTCCTTCAGGCCCTGAATAACGCCATGACAGTGACATCATTCATGAGAAGGGGTCCCGAAAACCCCATGTTGAAAATTCTGGTGCAAAATCTTGTAATTACTGTTTTACGAAGGCGCAGTTCCTACACAGGCTCGTAAGTTCGCGAATTTTCAATATTTACACTCCAGATTTTCAACATTGCCATTTTACTACACCTCCTTATGAGCAGTACAGCTGTCATTTTTCACATCCTGCCCAAACCGTGTTTCCGCCCATGTAGCGCACAATGGCGTAGTCTGTGTGCGAAGTCAATGTATGGGACATATTAAGAAAATCACCGTGACACTGTTCATTGGCAGAGGTTTTAAAATGGCGATGTTGAAAATTTGGTGAAATAATTCCTAAAAATGACTGTTTAACGAGCGTGTGTTGCGCAGTTCCTACGCACGCTCGTATGTTTTACGAATTTTCAATATTTCCACTCCAGATTTTCAACATTGCCATTTTACTACACCTCCTCATGAGCAGTACAGCTGTCATTTTCCATCCTGCCCAAAGTGTTTCCGTCCATGTAGCGCACAATGGCGCAGTTGGTGTGCGAACTCAATGTATGGGACACATTAAGAAAATCACAGTGACACTGTTCATGAGCAGAGGTCTTAAAATGGCTGTGTTGAAAATTTGGTGAAAAATTCCTAAAAATGACTGTTTTACGAGTGTTCATTGCGCAGTTCCTATGCACGCTCATAAGTTTGTGAATTTTCAATATTTTCACTCCAGATTTTCAACATTGCCATTTTACCACACCTCCTTATGAGCAGTGCAGCTGTCATTTTTCACATCTTGCCCAAAACGTGTTTCCACCCATGTGGCGCTGTGGCAGGTGTGACAATGTGAACGCAGTGTTTGGGACACATTAAGAAAATCACGGTGTCACTGTTCATTAGCAGAGGTTTTAAAATGCCAATGTTGAAAATTTGGTGAAAAAATTCTAACAATGACTGTTTTATGATGTCGTTGCACAGTTCCCACGCACGTTAGGTTTGCAATTTTAAATATTTCCACCCAGATTTTCAACATTGCCATTTTACCACACCTCCTTATGAGCAGTACAGCTGTCATTTTTCACATCCTGCCCTAAGCGTATTTCCTCATTGGCGCATGATGGGGGTAACAAAAGGTCATGCTGAAATTTATTGTGTAAATACCAGCAATCGCACAGGGCATTAGTGTAAGCACCATACGTGCAATAAACACCACTGCAAATACCTGCAAGCTTAACGCTTGCATTAACAAATGCTTGTTTATATCTGGACGATTGGCTAATAGTGGATCAGTCTCCAGACCAAGTCAAATCTCACCTGCAAGTGACCCAGCAAGTGCTCACTTCTCTAGGATTTCTTCTCAACCTTCCCAAGTCAGTTCTCAAACCAGTCCAGATTCCTACCTTTATAGGGTCAGAACTGGACACACTCCGAGCAAGAGCCTTTCTTCCTCTAGAAAGGGCAAGGGTTCTTATGGAACTAGCTTCTTCTTTCAGCCTTCAGGTATCTCGACCAGCAAGGCATTTCTTCCAGCTCTTGGGCCACATGGCAGCTTCTACAGCAGTGGTCCAAGGGGCAAGATTCCAGATGTAGGATATTCAGTTCCATCTGAGAGCTTTTTGGTCTCTCAGGAAGGATTCCCTTACCAAACTGATCCCAGTGACTCTGACCTTGATCCATGCCCTCCAGTGGTGGCAGGATTAAGACAATTTAAGACAAGGTGTTCGCTTTCTAACTCAGCCTTGTTCAGTGGTCGTTACCACGGATTCTTCTCTCCTGGGCTGGGGAGCCCATCTGGGGTCCCTCACTGCCCAGGGGCTGAGTCCCCCAAAGAATCCCTTCTCCACATCAGTCTCCTAGGGCTCAGGGCAGTTCTTCTGGCCCTAAAAGCTTTCTCTCAGTCAGTACAAAACAAGGTGGTTCAAGTCAGAACAGACAACACCACCAGCATGTGGTACATCAACAAGCAGGGAGGAACTCGGTCCACGGCCTTGTGCACAGAAGCCATGAAGTTGTGGTCCCTGGCTTATTCCCTGCAAACCTCTCTTGTAGCAGTTCACCTTCCAGGCAAGGACAATGTGCTAGCAGATGCACTGAGCAGGATATGTTAGGGCCATCACGAATGGTCCCTGGACCCTCAGGTGTTGAAAGTGATTTTTTCAAGGTGGGGCACTCCAGAGATAGATCTCTTTGCAGCCCCAGACAATCACCAGCTCCCTCTCTATTGTTGCAGACTTCCAGTCTTGGGCTCTGTCCCTCTGGACGCCCTGATCCTGAATTGGGAAGGGAAGTTTCTGTATGCCTTTCCCCACTTCCCACTGCTGTTCAAAGTTCCAGTAAAAATAAGGTCACAACCTTGCGAGGTGATTCTGATTGCTCCAGATTGGGCCAGACAGCCCTGGTACCCCCTGTTGCTGTCCATCTTCTTCTGTCTCTTCTCAGGAATTACAACCTGTTAACATCGTCTCAGGGAAGGATTCGGTACCCCAATCTTCAGTCTCTCAATCTTAAAGCATGGCTCTTGAAGAGTTAGTTTGCAGATCTGAATCTTTCCCATTGGGTTCTGGATATCCTCAAGGCTTCTTGAAAGCCCTCTACCAGCAAGACTTACAACTCAAATGGAAAAGATTCAGCATTTGGTGTTCTAAAAGCATATTTCTCCAGACACTGCTGAATTGCCTACGGTTCTGGATTATATGGTCCATCTTAATGGCCTAAGTCTCAGACCAGCTACTCTCAAAGTACACTTGTCAGCTGTTTCTGTGTTTTTGTCTGTGGGGAAGTCTTCCTCACTATCTTTCCATCCTGTGTTCTGTAAATTTTTTAAAGGATTGCTTCACACCAATCCTCCTTTTAGAGACCCTGCTCCTGCTTGGGATTTGAATGTTTGCATTCCTCAGCTTATGCAACCCCACTTTGATCCTGTGTCTTCAGCAGAGCTTAAGTACTTGACTTGGAAAACTGTGTTCCTTGTAGCCATTACCTCTGCCAGACGTATCAGTGAATTGCAAGCCCTGTCAGTGGAACCTGATTTTATCTCATTTCACAGGGATAAAGTGGTCCTTAGAACCAATAGAAGGTTCTTGCTCAAAGTGGTTTCAGACTTCCATTTAAACCAGTTTTTGTCTCTCCCTGTTTTCTTCATTGATCATTCTTTCTCAGGAGAGAGGAGGCTACACAGTTTAGATGTCAAAAGAGCCCTTAGTTACTGCATAGAGCGTACCAAGGGTCACAGGTTTGACTCCCTCCAGTTGTTCCTCACTTATGGAGAAGTGGGAAAGGGTAAACCTGCCACCAAAAGATCTGTTGCCAGGTGGATTGTGTCTTGTATACAATTCTGCTACGAAAAACTTCGAAAAACTCCACCCTCAGGCCTGAGGGCTCTTTCCCCAAGAGGTACAGCTGCTGCCAGGGATATCCCTCTCTTTGAAATTTGTCAAGCAGCCACCTGGAAAACAGTCCTTACCTTTACCAAGCATTACTCTCTGGATATCCAGGTTAAGAGTGATGCTCAGTTTGGCACAGCAGTACTTCAGAGCGTATTCCCAAAGTAGGTTCTGTCCCTCCTCCTTGGAGGTACTGCTTGGTAGTCTGCAATTGTCAGAAAACAGCAAGACTTCATGTTGTTTGAAGAAAAAATTACTCACCTTAGTAATTATGTTTCTCCTAATGGAGTCTTGCTTTATTCTGACCTCCCTCCCTGCCTCACCTGTCTGAACCTGTTGGGTAGGTGCAGTGTTACACCCCAGGGGTGTTTTTTGGTTGCACCCTCCTCCTTTTTGTTTGGGTGCTGATTTATTATTGTTATTTTTAGTAGATTATTTTTTTGGTTTTTGGGCTTCCTGGCTTGAGTCTTTCTTGGGAATCCAAAACTTTTTTCAGCCAGTTGGATAGTAGGAATTTTTGCAATTTCCACACAGAATTTTTAGTTTAGTTGGGCTCGTAAGAATCTGACGGTTTAGGTTTGAATCACTCCAGACAGAGACTTCAACAGAGTTCGAGTCTCAGCATTCTATGCCCTGCATAGAAGTTAACTCTTGTTCTCCATGGCAGTTCAAAGGTTTGGAACCACTGCCATTGTCCGAATACAGCAAGACTCCATTAGAAGAAACATAATTGCTAAGGTGAGTAATTTTTTCTTGGTGTTCTAAGAAGCATATTTCTCGAGATACTGCTGGATTGCCTATGGTTCTGGATTATATGGTCCATCTTAGTGGCCTAGGCCTCAGACCAGCTACTCTCAAGGTACACTTGTCAGCTGTTTCTGCCTTTTTGTCTGTGGGGAAGTCTTCCTCACTATCTTCTCATCCTGTCTTTTGTAAATTTTTTAAAGGATTGCTTCACACCAGTCCTCCTTTTAGAGACCTTGCCCCTGCCTGGGATTTGAATGTTTGCATTGCTCAACTTATGCAACCTCCTTTTGAACCTATGTCCTCCGGAGAGCTTAAGTACTTGACTTGGAAAAATGTGTTCTTGGTAGCCATTACCTCTGCCAGGCATATCAGTGAATTGCAAGCCCTGTCAGTGGAACCTGATTTTATCTCTTTTCTGTCTGCACAAAATGCACCTCTTGAACCCTAGCTTTTTCTCTTGGTCCATCATGACTTGATGGAGCTGGAGCCACATGATTAGGAGAATAGATGTAGCTGAAAGACGTCAGAAGTTAAGAAAAATAAATAAATAAAATTTATATCGGTATTTATTTAGTAAATTTCTGTTGGCTGAGAAAGGAGGGCTAGACAATACTGCCTATTTCCAGCAACCTGAAAACTAACTCAGACACTAGCAATAGCTGTGTGGAGGGAAATCTTTCCTCCTGTGGAAGAAAATCTAATTTCATCGGGTTGAGCTGGAGAACCCCATGATCTGGAGGTTGGGAGAGTCAAGATTGAAGACTGTTATGGTGGCTGAGCATGCTCAATGGGAGACTGCCTAAGTGCAGGTAGTGAACTATATCTAGGTAGTCAGAATAACATTTCTCCACCCCAGTTCTGCTTCTTTGCTGGGCTGAACTTTTTACCCCCCTTTGTCTCCGCCTAGTCTTCACCGCTGCGTCTTCACGTAGCCTAAACTGAATGTTGAATAGCCCATTTGTGTATTTTGTTGCTAAGCTGAACACTGCATATCTCCAAACTGCCGGTTTCTTTTAAATGTGTTAACAACTCCTATTTTAAAGGTAGAGACTGGGAAAATAATCTGGGGCTGGCCCATCAGCACAGCTATAGGGTTTCGACTTGAGATGCCAGCGACCCAGCTTCAGAAACCAGCCATGGTTGTCCGGGGGGGGCAGCTGGGGGTGGGAAGGGTAACCATCATCCGCCGCAGTATGTCCACCTGAGTGACTACATGTATTAGTGTTGTTGGAAGGCCGGTGGCTGGGTGGGGACATTGCTGACATCAGCGCGACAGGAGGCATTGCATGCGCACAGCCATGATGTCCTTATCTGCGGCATCCTTTGTGGCTCAGTGAGACACAGAAAACCACCTAGCTGTGGCAGGATGATTCCTGGCCTCCTGCAAGCTACATTTAGTGAACTGAAAGCAAAGATAAGTAAAGAATGGCAAATTTTGTTTAGTGCCCTTTCCACAAAGTTCAGGGTGCCTTATAGCAACACACAAACAATAAATAATAATAAACTGTATCAACAGTAAATGTATATCATGACTAAAACATTGTATTTTAAAATCAGGTTATTCTGGTTAGGCCTGTGTAAATGAGTATGTTTTAACAGTGTCTTAAAAGCCACCACAGTTTGAGCTGCGTGTACCATCACTGGAAGGGCACTCCAAAGCAAAGAGGGTGCTACTCCAGAGGCCCTGTATCTCAGTTGCATTAACTGGGCATGGAGCAGGCCAGTGCCAGTGGAATGGAGGGGGTGTTTAGATGTGTGGGTCAACAGGTCTTTCTAGTGGCTTGATCCCAGACTGTGTAGGTCCTTGAATGTTAACGAGCATTATCTTGAAGGTGATGATGAATTGTCAGCCAGTGCAGAGCGTGTTGTATTTCCGAGAAGTTCTCAGCACCAGCTAGGCTGCAGCATTCTGGACCAACTGCAGATGCTGCATAAAGCCTCTGGATAACCTAAGTAGAGTGTGTTGCAGTAATCCAGTCTAGAGTTGACAAAAGCATGAATTATTGTCTCCAGGTCAGTTGGCGCTAGATGTGTCTTGATCTCTGCAATATTATGCAGATGGTAAAAGCTGCTTTGAAGTTCTGCCAGATCCTTTACTGGCAGTACTAAGGATGTTATCACTGTGTCCACATAGATTTACATGCTTCGGTAAGAGCATTAATCCAGCCTCTGGCGAGTGAGTCTACTTTCCTTTTGCTTTCTGCTTGTGATTTCTAGTAGGCTGCATCTTTAGGGGTCATAGGTCGTATGCCACAGTTTGTTTTAAACTTGAAGCTGGATAAATGAGGACTCTAGGGGCTTCTTCAAAGCTGATAAAGGAGCCCCATGATAAAGGAGCAAGCAAGGGGCAAGAGGAGGAGACCGGCAAGTCCCAGTAACCCCAGGTTATGGATCTGGGGGAGAGCAGGAAGATGGTGGCCAGCTGAAGTGACAGACAAAAATGCAAAGTGGGGGAGAAAATAATTGTGGAAGGTGAAAGAAATAAAAAAAAAACAAATTTGAGGGCTTGAATAGGTACTAGCCAAATGCTAGTGGATTTTGTATCCTGTCAGTAAATCTTTAACTAGCCCTGCCTGGATCACCCAATGGCTCAGTTATGCTTCCAAGCTGGTGACCCGGGTTCAGGAGCGGACTCTGGGAATGCAGCACCTCCCAGCCCAGTGTGGCATTGTGTTCCGCTGCTGCACTGACCCCTATGTGACACAAGAAGCTTGTTCTCCCCGTGGGCATGCTGTGTAATTTTGAGATCACAGCGCCTCAACTCTCCATGCCACCAGGCCGGCATCTTGATGGGATTTTATACTCCCATTTCCCCACCTCCATTTTTTTAGGGATAGAGTTGTAAGGTTGACTTTGTTTGACCAAACATTGTAAGGTCTATGTGTCTGTAAATCTGCAGTGCCTAGCTGTGCCGAACTTCTGGCTCTTGTTAGGTCTTCTACATGGTTAAATTTCTCACCTCTCTCTTTTTTTCTTTGTCTTTTTTAATTTCCAGGCTCTGGCAGAGTCCTACAGTAACCATAAAAGGGTAGCTGCCGATGGGGAGACCCGAGGGAGTGTTATCATGCAGAGGTTGCTCAAAGGAAGCAAACCTCACGAGAAAATAGAGGAACTGCAAGCTGAAATGAAGCAGATGAAAGTTGTCCATACCAACAGCTTGTCTGAAACTGAGCAGCTTACTAATATAGTACAGGAGCTCAAGAAGGTAGGACCTGCTCACTGAGATTGAAATGCATGTATCTGTTCTAATTAACTCAGTTTGCTGAAGTGCTACTGATGCCATTGGGGAAACATTGAAAAATAACATTTCAGCATCATTCCTATTATATTTCACTTTTTGTCTGTATGCGGGTTTTATATTTAACTCTTTCTGCAGTGGTCTAGCCAGGAAAGTGGTACCAATTTACATCTCCCCCTGAAGCTTGCACTGGCCTCAGCTGTAATGGAGATTATTGGGGAATAAGACTCTCTCCCAGTCCCTTTCCAGTTACTCTCTGGTTTCCAGTTTTACTCCTCCCTCCCTCTCCCCATAAGCTCCCTGGTGTGTAGTAGCACCCCTTCCCCATAAGTCCTCCCTGGTGTCCAGTGGCACCCTCCCTCACCTCTTCCCCATTCTCCATGGTGTGCAGTAGCGCCCCACCCCCAGAGCACCCTAACTCCACAACCCTGGTCCTAGATGGTGACTGGCACAAACTCTCTGCTCACCTCCTCAGCTAGCCTCTGTCTAACTCACAACTGCAATACAGCACAACAAAACAAAACAAACAAAAAAAAAAAAACAGTAATTAATACCTTTACCACACTCATCTCAGCCCCTCACCCATGTCTCCTTAGTCAAAACTTTCCCACAGGGTGACAAATATTAGTCCTGAAGCAGCACACCACCGATTCTATTGTAGTATTCTCTCCACTGGATCTGAAAGCCAAGTATCTGTCCCAGTAGTGCTTCGCGATATTGCATAATGGAGAGATTGCCAGCAATCTGGCCCAGCAGTGAGACTGTTGATAGGATCAACTGCTTGCTGCTTCAGGGAACTTTTTCTAATACTGTCACCTTGTGGGTGAGCTTTCTAACTAAGGGGTCATGGGTGGGAGGAGGGTTTTATTTGACACTGGCCTGAGTGGGGAAAATCATGGGGAGTCGCACTTGCCCCAGTCTGTTTGCACTATGCCCTGGGACACTAAATTGATGTTAAAATTGACTCCTGTGTGTTCTGTTTTCCCTTGTTGTTTACTACTGTGGAGACATTGTGCCTGTGACCAACTTAACTTTCTGTCTCTCCGCCTTAAGTCACAGTCTTCTGCTTCTGACATCAGTCATTTCCTCTGCACTGGGTGATGATGTCACAAGCAAAAGTTTGTAGTGTCTGAAGCAGAGAAAATAAGGGAGCTGATGAAGTTCAAATGGCAAAGATCTTGTTTCTTTTTTTTTTTTTTGCATTTTATTTTTTATTGATTTTGTAAGCATAAATCTTACATTTTCTTACATAGGAGGATAAAAAGATAACATTCACCAGAAAATACAGTTCACTTATAAAGGATACATAACTAGACACCTCCCCAAGTGTTACATCATAGGGGGAAATACTTAAAAGATTTATCTTATATTTATTAGATTAATGCATGCAGTCTAGGAAACTAACTGGGGATCAAACAAAAGATGTTTCCTTTTAACAAGTGACCACTGGTCCATATATCCCCATTACAGCTTTTAGTAAGTTAGTCATAAAAAAAAAAAGTCGTTCAGCCTCCCATAAAAAATAATCTAATCGATTTACATATTGGTATCATTAAATTCTGAACAATTAAGTTGCTGTATAATCAGGTCTGTTATTATATTAACCTTAACTTTCACCTTGGTCCATCATAAAATAAGTGGGCCAAGAACCGCTGGAACCAAACAAGTTAATGGCTGGTAGTAGTTCTACAATCCCGTGGCTTACAAAAAGGAAATGGGAAAATCAGTTGTTCCACACGCCAAGCCAAAGAAAATATGACTAGTCTTGACGGAGATTACTGCCACTTTCAAATTAAAAAGGCTGTCGGCTTAAACATGCGTTCTAAAGATTGAGCCATACAACAGTGTCAGGATCATGAAACAATTAAATGGCACTATCCATACCGTTAATCTGCTAAAACATTTAAATAAGTTCAAACCAATGTTCTTAGTCATCGTCAGAGGATTCGGCTGCTTTTTCTCATTGCTTCATTTCAATTTCTATACTCTGTAACAACTTGTACGCATCCTTCGGATCCGAAAAAAGATATGTTTGCCCATTCCAGTTCACACGCAGCTTTGCAGGGAGCAGCAACTGGTGCTGCACTTTTAGCTGCCTGCATATTCCATCAAAGGCCTTCCTTCGTTGTCTTGTGCTATACGATAGATCAGGAAATAGTAAAACCGAGTCATTGCCATATTTCAGGGATCGCTTCTTCGTGCAGCACCTAAAATTCTGTCACTGATCTCCCACCCTGTACACCAGCATAAAGGTCCAATGGATTAGGCGTATCAAGTCGCGCCGGAGGTAATCAAATGCCTTCTCCAGTGAAATTGGGGGGTCCTCTTCAGAGAAGCCCAACACCGTCGGAAACAAAATTCTAGCAAAGTTCAGAGGATCTTCACCTTTCACTCGCTCAGGCAGCCCAATCACCCTTACATTTCTTTCCCTGGTCTGATTTTCAACATTCTCCAACCTCTGGCGTAATAGGGTGTTTTGTTAGACGGGTTGTAGCGTTAACAGATTTGGAGACTGAAGTGTCCGATCTCTGACACGATTGCTCTAATGTGTCCATCCTAGCCTCTAGGGAAGCCACCCTCGGGTGCAACACATAAAATTTGCGGTCCAAGTCCTGAACTGTTTTTACCAATTGTCCCAGTTTAGCATTGATAGTTAAGAGTGTCACTTCCCCTGCATGGTTTTCAGTTGAGATGCTGGCTTTATCCTGCTGCACAGGCCTCTTGTCACGCTTCTGACTTTTCGGTTTGAAAAACTCAGAGGAAGGATCAGCCGAGACCTGCCCATCTTGCTCTCAAACTGTGCAGCTACTATATATCAAAATTTCAACCTGTCTTTTCAGTAGAGTTGAGTTAAACTTTAGAATTTAATCAAGTTTTCTGGGAGCCCAAGTGAAGTGCTGTTTCTCTCAGACTGCTCAGCAGTGCCCCCCAAAGATCTTGTTTCTAACAATGTGAATATACTCTCTGGGTTGATTTTGATCCTGGCTCAACCTTTCATGGTGCCCTAGAACGCTGTGCTGATTTGAATTGGCTTGTGCCTTTACTCAACCTCATGCATGCACTGCAAGGCCTCAAACCCAAGGCAAAGCATAGTGAGAAGCAAGCATTATGCAGCACCCTTTAGGAACAGTTGACAAAATGGGCTTTTTATTTTGTTCATTGTTGACTGAAGGCAGCAAACTAAACACATGGTGTAGGTTGAAACAGAAAATCGATGAACTATTGTATGAATTAGTGCACTTTAGAGTGTTTCCCAGTGTGTCAGGGACTCTTTAAAATATAAAATGTTCCTTTTATTTAATTTCTGATTGATACCTGGGTAGATGAATGAATTTACTTACTGTACCACAAAAGTTACTTTTCAGTACTTAGTCCAGGTTTAAAATTGGGGGAGATGTTGACTTCAGAATGTTACTGAGGGGCTAGTAAGAAAACAATCTGATGTAGAGAGGAATACCAAAAGAGATGTTTGCTATTCTCCACTTCGAGGTTTAAAATTCTGTCTATTCAAAGAGTAGTGCTGTAGATTATGCTGTGTATTGGTAGCAAGGTATAATGGTATTCTGCCACAAAACTAGTATGCAACACATTTCCATCTTGATCACCTTCTGAAACGCCCATCAGATGATGAGTGCAGGCTGACAGTGCTTCAACCGCTTTGTGTAGAGAGTAGTTTCCTGTCAAACGAACAACAAAAAAAAGAAAGTCAAGTATGTGAAGCTACCTAGTCATTTCAGTGAAGTTGTTGAAACCCCAGTTTGTACTTGTGTGTTATATAAACCACAGCAACATAACTATAATCTTTTCACTGAAGCACTGCATCTACAAAGTTTTATGAACTTTTCAGTTAATTACTGAATGGACTTAGTAAAAGCTAATGATAATTGAATGAACAGTTAAGTGCCCTTGGGATGTTGTAAAGCTGCTGAATTTCAACAGATGTCTCTGCTTTTAAAAACTCCTTTTCTGTAAGTGAACACAGCTCAAGTTGTAATGATTTGAAAAAGAAGACCTAGACTCTTAAAGAGCAACTTTCTCGCTCTTTCTCAGACTTTTCACCAAGAAGCAAGACGAACCCTTCCCTATGAAGAAGTCATGCTGCACATATTTTTTTTATAGTAGCCCCTATTTAGGAAGGGAAGGGATCGTATTTTGGCTCCGTGGAGCTGAACCGCGCTGATCCCTTCCACTTTCTGGTACCACTTCATTCTGCGGTCTGCCCCCACGGTACCACATTTTGTGAAGTCATTATATGGATAGTATGGAGGTGCGCTTCATAGACATGAATGGGTCTGTTTTTCGAAGTAAAAGTCTAGTACATTAGATGGCCATTTGGAACAAATCATGGCCACCGCTTAACTAAGTCCTTGTTAGTTAAGCGGTGGCCATGATTGTTCAAATAACCATCCTAAACTACTAAAATTTCGTGGAAAACAGTCTCATTCATATCTCTGAGCGCCTGCGTTACATACATATAGTGACATCACAAACGACGAGAGACGGGTGGACCGCAGACTGATGCGGTACCAGAAAGTGGAAGGGTTCAGTGGTGCTCGGCTCCACGGAGCCAAAATAAGATCTCTTCCCTTCCTAAATAGGGGCTACTATTTAAAAAAAATAAATAAATAAATTTGCAGCATATGACTTCTGCACAGGGAAGGGTTCATCTTGCTTCTTGG
This sequence comes from Neoceratodus forsteri, assembly GCA_016271365.2. Taxonomy (NCBI): domain Eukaryota; kingdom Metazoa; phylum Chordata; order Ceratodontiformes; family Ceratodontidae; genus Neoceratodus; species Neoceratodus forsteri. The sequence continues at coordinate 432,225,531 of CM028138.1, forward strand.
GCCAGGGACCAGGTTAGTTGCTCTTTAAAATATACATCCTAGTCTGGCTCTGATTGGCCAATAAGTGAATTTAGAAGCCACTGGCACCTGATTTTTGTTTCCATGCAGAACCCATGGAAGTTTCAGTCTGTGTAGCTAACCAGCTGCAATGTAACCATTATTTTTCTCACCCCAGGAATTCTTTAGCATCTATTGACAGACGCAGTATGCCAGCTGGGTTCAGCTGCCCCAGAGAGGGGCAGTCGGTGCAAATGAGGAAGGCATTGGCCAATCAGGATACAGTCAGAGTGCTGCCTGCAGTCAGCCTGAAGGACCTCAGAACCTTTTCTCCGCTGAACTGGCGACACTGCCCTGGAGCTCTTCTCTTAAGAGATTTTCCTGAGCCATTTTCTTTCTTTTTGAGTGTTGCTTTAAGGTATTTTGTATATTTTCTTCATCTCTTTTTACTGCATCTGCGCTGGGTTCCGCGCAGTTGCTGTTTTTTTTCATATTTTCCCGCTTCGGTGTTTTTTTCTGAAGTAAAATTCACCCTGTGAAGGTGATAAGTTGCAGAATTTTTAATTTGTTAGGTTTTTTTATTAGTGGTTTTTAACGCTTTTGTGGTAAAATCATTGTTGTTTTTTTCGCGCATGTGCACATTTTTTCCATTGCGCACCAGCACGAATTCTTAGAACCCTTTTTTTTTCTATTTAAATTCAAAAATGCTTCATATTTGAAGGGTAATCCCCTCTCTTTTGGGGTGAAACTCTCTTGTTTGCTGTGCAGTGGGCTTTGTTAACAAGAGGTGTGGAGGTGGTTCTGTTTTTTCCTCTTTGTGAAAAAAAAAATCTCAAAGTTGATTCTGATTTGTTTAAGCTTTGGCCTAACTATTATTATCTGGGCTTTTAGTCTACCTCCCTCCTCTAAAAGTGCTGAGGCGGATACCTCAGTTAACACAAAGAAATGACAAGTCCCTTGGGACTTCTATTATTACAAGTCTGGTTCTGTAGTAGTTGTTTCTCTGTCCAAGCCTTTAATCTGAAAATAGGCAGGGTGTCCTGTTCGCTGCAAGATACAGATTATTCTCCTCTGACCCTCCTCCTGAAGGACTTAGGGAGACATTAGGTTGATAAATTATGCCCTCTGCAACTGAATTTCTGAGAACTTGGCAATTATTCCAGATTTTATTTTTCTGGGCATTTCTCAGCTCCTTCGGGTCTGAGTATTCTCTCCTTGTTAATCCTTACGCCCAAGGATATTATTATTATTATTATTAGTAATTTAGAGAGGATTTTCCTTCTTGATCTCCCTCGGGCCCACTAATTCCAGTCGATCGCCTGAGGTTGATTAAGATTATGGTATAATGAGGCATTTGTATTCAACTGGTGGACTCCCTGGACTTTTCCCTCCAGGACGACACCGATAAAGAGGTGGAGGACGATGATTTTGTAGATCTGGTGGTTGCTCTCCTCCAAAGAAGTTGACAACTCTCTGAAGACACTGACAGGTAGGTTCTGGAAACTCCTTCTTCTCTTTCGGGGTTGACAGAAGCATTCAGATGAATTACCAGCTCAGTAAGTGTTCTGCTGTTTTTAATCTGTACACTTTTAGATTAAAGAGAGTTAGTGCAAACAGCGGCCTGTTTCTTAGCCTCGTGCCACTGTCTGCTTTCCCTCCAGAGATGGACTCTAGATAATTATATACCATGTGTAAGACATTTTACATAATGCCTTTAACTTTTGTAGCATATGCTATCATATATTAAGAGTGTTTGATGTATACTATCCTTGCCATAGTGCAGCATCTCTTGAGCACTATTCATGAGGAGGTTTGCTGGAATACCCAAGTGGCATTTAGTAGCACTATGCCATGATAGTAAGTCGTTATGTTACAGATTCTAGAGTCTTGGTGTAGGTCATTTCCCTCAGGCTTGCCTGTCTGAAAAGTTCCAGCCTTTTGGGTTATGCTTTGGTACACATTTTGATTGGTCTTTATGTCAAACTGAAGCTGACAGGCACGTATGGACAAGTTTACCTCTCCTAGTACTCAGTTAAATATAAGCGTTCCTTCCCCAGAAGTCTCACTGGGGGGCTTCGGGTAGGAATTATTCTTCCTTTAACCCTTTTTTCCTACGCCAACACATTAGTAAATTTCCAAATGTGAAGTTTTCCAGGGGTTTAGGCAGGAATGCTCTTTCATTCCTGATAATCTTTTTCTTCTTGGTTCAAGTTTTTACACCTTCTTTGGTTGGTAAAAAAAAAAAAAAAAAATTAAATAAAGGGAGATAGATATATGCAGATATTAACATTTAAATATATATATATATACAGTATATCTATGTGCATAAGTAAATAAATATCTAAAGTTTACCTCCAAATGCTGCATTCTCTGTTCTTCAGTAGCATGTCAGCAATGGTAGCTAGAGCACCAGAACCTTGTGAGGGTCAAAGTCGTGAAAGGGTTCCCTCCTGCTTGGGAGCTGGACCTTTTTTCCCAGGCTATTACCCAATCTTAAAGGAAAATAGGAACAGCAAATCATTATCAATTTTCACAACCTGGGGTCAGGATGCTTCCTTGACTCAGGTCTTTCTTTGCAAACGGGATTTTTCTTGTCTCCTTCGATACATTCCTTTGTTCTCAGTTCCTTAGCACGGGTTTTTTCTAAGGCAGTTTTATTCCATACCATTTAGACTGCCTCCAGAGTGTTCTCAGATACGGAGTAAAATCAGGCTGTTCTCCAGGTATCTGGGTAGGTTGGCTGTTCTCCCTGAAGACAGGGAATCTCTGGTTTCCCTTATCAGAGGCTTGGCCTACCTTAGCCAATTCCCACTGACTTTGGTTTTTAGCCCCAAGTCTGACATTTTGTTTCCTACAGTCTCAAGGGTTCTTTGTACCTACTAGAAAAGTCCCTAACTATTTAAATCTTGGCAACTCTTTGGGGCAATGCTCATCTCTTGTCAGGGAAGCTCTTTGTCTGCATAGGGTGCATAATTTTGTCATTAAAATCCCAGGGCTAGGCCTCTAGGTTAGATTCAAATAAGAGAATTTTTGTGAAGCTTGAACCCTGTCACAAGCTGGACTGGTGTAAGAAAATGGTGAACTTCACACTCTCCCTTCAAATCTTTGGTACAGAGGCTTCTTCCGTTGACGCTTCCTTCGGGGATTCCATCGTTGGTCTTGGTTTCTGAGAGAGTCCTCTCTTCAGTCCCTGGAATCTCAGAGCACCTCTGTCAGGCCTGCATTTGTTCAGTCCAGAGGCCATTTAGTTTGATATTCCTGCACTGTATCACACTAACGAGCATTTGGGACACAGGGCTTCCATTCTCTCCACAATAGCTACGAGTTGTGATCTCTAGCTGGCTTCTTTGGAGGTGTCTTAGTCACTCATCCATATGTTGGGCAAGGACAAAACTTTGACAGGGTCACCACAAGGCCCTTTGGCAGATCCTCTGAGTCGCAATAGTCAGGACCACCGCAAGTGAGCCCTCAGCACACAAGTCCTAGCCACATCATTCAGGGGAAAAGTCAGGTCTAGATCTGAATTTTCAAACATGAAGTGTTGCTATATTCTGACTATTGCAGTTAGCCCCAGCCTTTAAACTGCCCGGAGAACAAAGGGTTAACTTTCTATACAGAGCATAGAATGCCGAGCTCGAACTCGGTTGAGGTCTCTGTCTGGAGCCCTTTGAAATCCAACTGTCAGATTCTTTACTCCGCCTCATTGAACAGTCACTCCGGAGATTTCTCCTTCAGCTCGGTTCGAAAGTCTGTTAAAGTCTCTATTAAATTGTTGGTTTTAAACCGAATTTATTTCCGCACAGTCGGTTCAGTCTCTGTCTGTGGTACCATGAGTAATAGATAGGTTTTGTTCTGATTTTCCCTTTGAAATTGTAGAAGTGTTAGATCGGTTCGGCTGAACCGATCACTTGTAGTGAATCCTTGTGTTTTACTTTAGAGTGTGGTTACTGGTCCTTATCGGTTCTAAAAAAAAAATAAAAAATATGTGTTTTGAATGGTCTCTTTTCCAATACCGGTGACAAGTTAGGAACCAATAAGGAAGTCTTGCCTGGCTGTTTGCCATAAAAAGGTAAGTTTGGTTAGGTTGGCCATATCTGATAAACCCAAGAAAAAAAAACCGGCCCACTGGGTTTCAACACTGCAGTGAGTGGGAGCTTTTACAAGGCCAATCCCCACACCACCTGTGTTTATTGTGAGGGTTTGAACACCCTCGATACAGACTGCCAAATTTGTAAAATTTTCCTAAATCTACCCCTGAAAAGAGATTACATAGACTGAAGGAAAAGGAGGCTGAGAAGTCCGCTGACCGAATGGCCAGCCCGTTCGGTTCTGACCAAACAGAAGGAGTGCCCTGATCAGGGTGATACTTCTTTGGGCAAGAGGAGAGCCGATCCTGAGGGGTCGGTTCCTACAAAAAGGAAACGCAAAGAAAAATCGACCAGTTCAGATCCAGAGGTTCATGTTCCGACCGCCGAGGAGATAGCCAGAGCAATTCGGATTGTGGAATCGCTTTGCCCGGTTCAGACTGATCCGGCACGGGTTCGGTTTGGTTGGTTCCCCCGGTTCAAGATTTTTATGAACTGGAGTTTGAAGAGGAGGGGGAGTTTGAAGATGATGGTGATGATGGTGAGGTCTGGATGTGTCTGTGGAACCGGACATCTCCCCAGACAGACCTTCTGGTGTTTCCCCTCCTAGGCTTTCTGAGTCCTCTTCCCATTTTCTGTTTTACAGAAAAGTGGCTGAAACCCTCCAGCTGCCTGTGGAGGAGGCAGTGGAGGATCAAGAGGAGCCTGATTATATGGAAATGATGGACACCCCAGAGTTCAGGAGGCTGTCTATTCCCCTTCACAAATCCTTTGGGAAGCAGACGCAAAAAATCCTGAAGTCTCCCATTCAAACAACATGAAGTCTTGCTGTATTCTGATAATTGCAGTGATTCCCAACCTTTGAACTGCCCCGGAGAACAAAGAGTTGGCTTTCTATGCAGGGCATAGAATGCTGAGCTCGAGCTCGGTTGAAGTCTCTGTCTGGAGTGTTTCAAACTTAAACGGTCAGATTCTTTTCACCTCCACTGAATGGTCACGCCGAGATTTCTCCTTCAGCTCTGTTCAAAAGTCGGTTAAAGTTTCAGTTTTCGTCCTTTTTTTAAACCGAAAAAGTTATCCGCATGGTCGGTTCAGTCTGTCTGTGGTGCCGTGAGTACTAGATAGGAGTTCTGTTTTTTCTGTGTGGAACTTGTAAAAGTGCGTCTTGGTTCGGCTGAACCTGCCATTTGATAGTGAAACTTTGTGTTGTTTTACTTAGTGTGTGGTTACCAGTTCTTATTGGTTCTAAAAAAAAAACCAAAAAACGTGTTTTAGTGTGTTTTTTTTCCTATACCCGTGACATGGTTAGGAACTGATAAGGGAGTCTTGCCTGGCAGTTGCCATTAAAAGGATAAGTTGGTTAGGTTGGCCGTGTCTGAGAAACCCAAGGAAAAAAAAAGGGCCCACTGGATTTCAACACTGCAGTGAGTGGGGAGGTCTTTGCTAAAGCTGATCCCCACACCACCTGTGTTTATTGTCTGGGGTTTGACCACCTCGATTCAGACTGTCAAATATGTAAAAACTTTCCCCAGTCTACCCTTGAGAAGAGATTTGGTAGACTGAGGGAAAAGGAGGCCGTGAAGTCCGCTGACCCGGATGGCCAGCCGGTTCGGTTTCGACCGAACCAGAAGAAGTGCCCTCTCACCAGGGCGTACTGCTTCCAGGCAAAAGGAGAGTCGATTCTGAGGGATCGGTTCCGACAAAGAAAACGCAAAGACAAATCGACTGGTTCGGATCCAGAGGTTCATGTTCCACCGCCAAAGAGATGGCCAGAGCGATTCAGATTGTGGAATCGCTCCGTCTGGTTCCTACTGATCCGGCCCCTTCTGGCAGGGGTTTGGTTCGGTTGGTTCCCCCGGTTCAAGATTATACCCTCGAAGATTTTTATGAACCGGAGTTTGAGGAGGAGGGGGAGTTCGAAGATGATGGTGAAAGTCTGGATGTGCTTGTGGTACCGGACATCTCCCCAGACAGACCTTCTGGTGTATCCCCTCCTAGGCTTTCTGAGTCCCCTTCCCATTTTCTGTTTTACAGAAAAGTGTCTGAAACCCTCCAGCTTCCTATGGAGGATCAGGAGGAGCCTGATTATGTGAAAATAATGGACATCCCAGAGTCCAGGAGACTGTCTATTCCCTTCACAAACTCTTTGGGAAACGGACAAAAATCCTGAAGTCTCCCAATTCTGTACCCCTGTTGACAGAAGGATGGGCAAGAGGTACACACTATCGGGCTCAGGTACAGAGTTTTTATACCAGCAATGCAGCCATGTTGGGGTAGTGCAGGCTGCTGCCTGTGACAAGGCAAACATTCCCTTGGCTTCGCACACCCCAGACAAAGGCTCCAGGAAGATTGATGCCATGGCAAAAAAAAAAAAAAACAGTACATGGCATCTTCCTTGGGACTCAGGCAGGCGAATTATATGGCCTATGCAGCCAGGTACCAGAAGTCCAGATGGGACACTGTAGTGGCACTGGCTAAACAGGCCTCCCCCCAGCTAGCCAGGGAGCTGGAAGAGGTGGCTGCAGATGGGATTGAGGCATCAAAAGTACAGTTTCATGCTGCTGTGGACTCCAGTGATGTGTCATCAAGAGTCATGGCTACATCTTTAGCTCTTCGGAGAATGGCTTGGCTCAGATGTACTGGACTCTCACAGGACACCCATGCTAAGGCCATGAATTTTCCTGTAGTGGGTAATTCTCTGTTTGGGGAGCAGACATAGAATTACATGAAGAAAATGGAGAAGTATAGGACCACTTACAGGAGTGCTCAGGCCAAGGAGAGGCAGGCGAGTCCTCAAAGGCAGCAGTCTAGTGGCAGGGGCAGGCCTTTTCACCAAGCACAGGCCTCCTCTCCCTTTTCAAAGAGGGGGTTCTTCAGAGGGAGAGGCAGAAGGGGGATGAGCAGGGCTGCATCCACTCCTCAGCCTAAGGCCCCTGCCAAGCAGACACACTGATGGGTCTGCCCAGGTCGACTCTCCTATTCCAGTAGGGGGCAGGCTCGCTTACTTTGTCCATGACTGGATGTCTGTTACATCAGACAAGTGGGTCCTGGAAGTAGTAAGCCAGGGACTGGTTCTCAGCTTCAAAAAAATGTCAGAAGATGAGCCAGATCTTTTCCACCTGCAGGTCTCTCAGAAACCCTTGCGCTAGAGGCAGAGGTTTATCTCTTCTGGCCTTAGGAGCTGTAGAGAGAGTTCCTACCCTACACAGGGGCAAAGATCTGTACTCCAGGTACTTCCTTACCCCAAAAAAGACAGGGGAGTGGTGACCCATCCTAGACCTAAGATACCTGAACAAACATCGTTTGAAACCAATGTTCAAGATGGTAACTCTGGGCATAATTCTTCCTCTCTAAGGCCAGGGGACTGGCTAGCCTCCCTGGACCTAAAGGATGCCTATTTTCACATTCCCATCAGGTGCTACCACAGAAGTACCTGGTTCGAGCTGCCCTCAGGTCACTCAGTTCAAAGCAATGCCCTTTGGTCTAACATCGGCTCCAAGGGTTTTCACAAGTGCCTGGTAGTAATCTTGCCTTTCTAAGAAGGCAAAGATTTCCATTTTTCCATATCTGGACAACTGGCTCAAAGTGGCCAGTCCCCAGACCAAGTCAAGTCAGACCTGCAAGTGACCCAGCAAATGCTCACTTCTCTAGGATTTCTTCAAACAACATGAAGTCTTGCTATATTATGACAATTGCAGTTTGTCCCAGTCTTAGAACTGCTCCGGAGGTGAAAGAGTTAACTTCCATGCCAGGCATGGAACTTGGAGCGCGAGCTCGGTTAGAGAAGCTCTGTCTGTATAATTTCAAACTGAAACTGTCAAATTCTTTACTCCGCCTCACTGAACAGTCGCTCTGGAGATTCCCCATATTGCTCGGTTCATTTCTCGGTTAAAAAGTGTTTTTTCTCGGTTAATTCAACCGCGATTATATTTATTTTAACCGCAAACCGGTCGGTTCAAGCTCTGTCTGTGGTATTGTAAGTAATAGACAGGTTTTACTTTTCTGTGTGGAACTTGTAAATGTGTTATCGGTTTGGTTTGAACCGATCAGGTTGTTTTAAAACATTACTGAAAAGTCATTTAGAGTGCGGTTCCCGGTTCTTATCGGTTCTAAAAAAAACGGATTTCATTACGGTTTTTTCCATGACCCGTGACACGGTTGGGAACCGATAAGGGTGTCTTGCCTGGCATTTGCCGAAAAAGGGCAAGTTTTTGGTTAGGCTGGCATTATGTCTGAGAAACCCAAAAGAAAAACTGGCCCACTGGGTTTCAACACTGTAGTGTCTGTGGGGAAGCCTTTGCTAGGCTGACCCACACACCCATGTGTTTATTGTCTGGGGTTTGACCACCTCAATGCAGACTGCCAGATTTGTAAGAATTTCCTGCAGCTACCCTAGGTAAGAGAGTTGGTAGGCTCAGGGAACGAGGCCAAAAGTCCACTGACCCGATGGCCAGCCCGGTTCGTGCCAGCCAAACCTGAGGGAGTGCCTCTGACCAGGGCGAGACTTCCTCAGGCAAACGTAAAAGCTGACTCAGAGGAGCCAGTTCCAGCAAAGAGAACTAGAAAATCAGCAGGTGTGAGTCAAAATCTTCTCCAACTGCTGCAGAGATAGCCAAAGCAATCCAAATTGTCCAGTCGCTTCCTCGTTCCATCCAAACCGCCACTATCTGGTAAAAGGTCGGTTCGGCCGGTTCCACCGGGTTCAAGAATATGATATAGAGGAGTTTTATGAACCGGAGGAGGGAGGATGATTATGAACAGTGTGAATGTGATTTTGAAAGTCTGGATGTGCCCATTGAACTGACATCTCCCCAGACAGACCTTAGGAGAGTCCCCTAGGCTTTCTGAATCCCTTCTCATTTTCTGTTTTATAAAAAGTTGTTGAAACCCTCCAGCTCCCTTTTGAGGAAGCTGTGATGAGCAAGAGGAGCCTGACTATGTGAGATGATGGATATCCCAGAGTCCAGGAGATTGTCTATTCCTTTACATAAATCTTTAGGAAACAAACAAAAAATTTTAAAGCTCCTAATTCTGTGCCTCCTGTGGATAAAAAGATGGACAGGAGGTTCACTTTGTCAGGTCCTGATACAGAGTTTCTTTCACAGCAATGCAGCCATGTTGGGATAGTGCAGGCTGCAGCCTGTGATAAGGCTAATATTCCCCTGGCTTCACACCCTCCTGACAAGGACTCCAGGAGGATTGATGCCATGGCTAAAAAACAATACATGGCAGCGTCCTTGGGACTCAGACAGGCAAATTATATGGCCTATGTTGCAAGATACCAGAAGTCCAGATGGGATACTGTCATGGCTTTAGCCAAACAGGCCCCTGGCCAGCTTGCCAATGAGCTGGAACAGGTGGCTGCTGATGGTATTGAGGCATCTAAGGTGCAATTCCATGCTGCAGTGGATTCTAATGACGATCTCAAGAGTCATGGCTACATCTGTGGTTTTCAGATTGGCTTGGCTCAGGTGTATTAGTCTGTCACAGGATACCCAGGCTAAGGCCATGGATTTTCCTTATAGGGAAATTCTCTGTTTGGGGAGCAGACAGAGAATTATATGAAGAAATGGATGAATATAGAACCACTTATAGGAGTGCACAGGCCAAGGAAAGGCAAGCCACCTCAGAGGCATCAGGGTAGAGGCAGGCCTTTTCACAGGCCTTTTACCAAGCCCAGGCCTCTTCAGCTTATGTTCAGACGGGGTTCTTCAGAGGGAGAGGCAGACGGGCACGAGCAGGCCTGCTCCCACCCCTCAGCCTAAAGCCCCTGCCAAACAGGCACCCTGATGGGATGCCCAGGGCTGATTCTCCATTACCTGTAGGGGCAGGCTGGCTTACTCGTCCAGGACTGGGAGTCTTTAACATCAGACAAGTGGGTCCTGGAAGTAGTAAGCCAGGGACTGGTTCTCAGCTTCAAAAATATCCAAGATGAGAATCAGATCTTTTCCACCTGCAAATCCACTAGAGACCTTGCTTTGAAACAGAAGTCTCAACCCTCCTTGCTCTCAGAGCTATAGAAAGGGTTTCTCCTCACACCAGGCAAGGGACTGTACTCCAGGTACTTTCTTACCCCAAAAAGACAGGAGAATGGCGGCCCATCCTGGACCTAAGATATCTGAACAAGCACCTTTAAAACCAAAATCAAATGGTGACTCTGGGAATGATTTTAACCTCCCTAAGGCCAGGGGACTGGCTAGCTTCCCTGGACCTCAAGGATGCCTACTTCCATGTTCTTATCAGAAGCTCCCACCGAAAGTACCTCAGATTCGAACTGCCCTCAGGCCATTATCAGTTCAGAGCAATGCCCTTCGGCCTTACCTCTGCCCCAAGGGTATTCACAAAATGCCTTGCGGTAGCAGTTGCTCACTTAAGAAGGCAAAAGATTGCCATCTTTCCCTACCTAGACGACTGGCTCATTGTGGGTCAGTCTCCAGACCAGGTCAAATCACACCTGCAGGTTACCCAGCAGCTGCTTACCTCTCTAGGTTTTCTTCTCAATCTTCCAAAGTCAGTTCTAGAACCTGTCCAGCTACTCACCTTCATAGGCGCAGAACTGGACACAAAGCAGGCCAGAGCCTTCCTTCCCTAGAAAGGTAAGGACCCTGGTGGCCCTGGCCTCCTCCTTCACTCTGCAGGTCTCTCGACCAGCAAGGCATTTTCTACAGCTCCTAGGACACATGGCTGCTTCCACAGCTGTAGTGCAAGGAGCAAGATTTCAGATGGGGACATTCAGTTCCATTTGAGAGCTTTTGGTCTCAAAGAAGAGATCCCCATCCAAGTTGATCCCAGTAACTCGAACCCTGATCCAGGCCCTACAGTGGTGGCAGGATCAGAGCAACCTGAGACTAGGGTCCTTTCATCCCTCAGTCTCACTCCTGACCCTTACTACAGATGCGTCCCTTTGGGATGGGAGCTCACATGGGCGACCTCTCCACCCAGGGATTGTGGTCCCTCAGGAATCTCTGCTCCACATCAATCTGTTGGAACTCAGAGCTGTTTTCTAGCACTTCAGGTTTTTCTGCATCTGTTCAGAACAAAGTGGTACAGGTCAGAACAGACAACACCACTACAATGTGGTACATCAACAAACAAGGGGCACTTGGTCTTCGGCCTTGTGCACCGAGGCAATGAAGTTGTGGTCTCTGGCTTATTACCTGAACATCTCCTCATAGCAGTTCACCTCCCAGGCAAAGACAATGTCCTGGCAGATGCTCTCAGCAGGATTTCCTGGGCCATCACGAATGGTCACTGGATCCCCTAGTACTGTTAGTTTTTGCCAGGTGGGGCACCCTCAGATAGATCTTTTGCAGCCCCAGACAATCATCAACTTCTGCTTTTTGTTGCAGGCCCCAGTGTTGGGCTCAGTCCCTGGATGCCTTCCTTCTCGATTGGGAAGGAAGTTCCTCTATGCCTTCCCCTTCCCTCTCCTGTTCACAAAGCAAAATCAGATCTCAACCCTGCAAGATGATTCTGATTGCTCCAGATTGGGCCAGACAGCCCTGGTACCCACTCCTTCTGTCCTTATCAGTCCATCTTCCCTGTGTCTTCCCAGGAACCACAATTTGTTATCCTGTGCCCAGGGAGAGTTTGGTATCCGAGTCTCAATCCTCAACCTCAAGGCCTGGCTCTTGAGGAGTTAGAGTTGCTGACCTACACCTTTCTCAAGGTGTTCTCGAAATTTTAAAGCTTCTAGGAAGCCTTCCACCAGGGCTACTTATAACTCTAAATGGAAAGGTTTTCCATATGGTGCTCTGGAAGCATATTTCCCAGAATCTGGTGATTTTCCCACTGTCTTGGACTATGTGGTCCATCTAAATTTTTGGGACTGAGACCAGCTACCCTGAAAGTGCATTTGGCAGCTGTGTCTGCTTTTATTTCAGCAGGGAAGCCCTCTTCTCTTTCTGCTCACCCTGTATTTTCCAAGTTTTTCAAGGGATTGCTTCATACCAATCCGCCATTCAGGGACACTGCCCCTGCCCCTGCCTGGGATCTTAATGTTTGCATTGCTCAGCTGATGCAACCCCCTTGAACCTCTGTCTTCAGCAGAGCTTAAGTACTTGACTTGGAAAACTGTGTTTTAGTAGCTATCACTTTGCCGAGCGATAAGTGAGTTACAAGCTTTGTCAGTGGAGACTGACTTTATTTCCTTTCACAGGGATAAGGTAGTCCTCAGGACTAACAGGAAGTTTTTGCCTAAGGTGGTTTCAGATTTCCACCTTAATCAATCTATTTCTTCCAGTGTTCTTTCACTGACCATCTCCTCTGGCGAGAGGAGGCTGCACAGCTTAGATGTTAAGAGGGCCCTAGTTACTACATAGAGCTGCACTAAGGGTCACAGGTTTGACTCCTCCAACTCTTTCTCACTTATGGTGAGGTTGGGAAGGGAAACCTGCCACTAAGAGATCCATTGCCAGGTGGATTGTCTCTTGTATCCAATTTTGCTATCAAAAACTGGGTAAGGTTCCCCCTTCAGGCCTGAGGGCTCACTCTACCAGAGGTACAGCTGCATCCCTAGCTGCGGCCAGGGACATCCCTATCTTAGAGATATGTCAAGCAGCTACTTGGAAAACAGTACATACTTTCACTGAGCATTACTCCCTGGACATCCAGGCCAGGAGGGATGCTCGATTTGGCACAGCTGTGCTTCAGAGCCTATTTCCTAAGTAGGTTCTGTCCCTCCTCCATGGAGGTACTGCTGTGTAGCTCGTAATTGTCATAATATAGCAAGACTTCATGTTGTTTGAAGAAAAATTACTCACCTTAGTAATGTTGTTTCTTCTAATGGAGTCTTGCTATATTATGACCTCCCCAGCCTGCCCCTCTCAGAACTCTATACTGGAGTTGGGGTGGGCAGTCCAGTGTTGGCACTTATTGATGCCCATCTTGTGTTTTCCACCCCTTCTTTTTGGGGTGTTTGGGTGTTGTGTTTTATCTTATCTTATCTTATTTTCTGGTCCCCTGACTTGAGTCTTGGTGTTGGGAGCAGGAAATTGTGTTAATATTTAAGTAGCCAGTTGGCTAGTGTAGGTTTACAGCTTCCACACAGAACCTTAGTGAGTTTTACTCGTAAAGATCTGACAGTTTCAGTTTGAAATTATACAGACAGAGCTTCTTTAACCGAGCTCGCGCTCCCAAGTTCCATGCCTGGCATGGAAGTTAACTCTTTCACCTCCGGAGCAGTTCTAAGGCTGGGACAAACTGCAATTGTCATAATATAGCAAGACTCCATTAGAAGAAACAACATTACTAAGGTGAGTAATTTTTTCTTCTCAACCTTCCCAAGTCAGTTCTCGAGCCAGTGCAGCTCCTTACCTTTATAGGGGCAGAGCTGGATATTGTCAAAGCAAGAGCCTTTCTTCGCCTGGAAAGGGCAAGAGTTCTTATAGAACTGGCTTCTTCCTTCAGCCTTCAGGTGTCTTGACCAGCAAGGCATTCCTTTCAGCTCTTGGGCCACATGGCAGCTTCACAGCAGTTGTCCGAGGGACATTCAGTTCCATCTGAGTGTCTTTTGGTCCCAAAAGAAGGATTTCCTTACCAAACTGATTCCAGTGACTCGGACCCTGATCCAAGCCCTTCACTGGTGTCAGGATCAGGACAATTTAAGGCAAGGGGTCCCATTTGCCACTCAGTCTCATTCAGTGGTCCTTATCACGGATGCTTCCTTTCTGGGCTGGGGATCCCATCTGGGGCTCTCACTGCCCAGGGACTTGAGTCCCCTCAGGAATCCTTCTTCATATCAATCTCCATAATTAGGGCAGTTTTTCTGGCCCTGCAAGCTTACTCTGTCTGTGCAGAACAAGGTGGGTAAAGTCAGAACAGACAACACCACCACCACGTGGTACATTAACAAGCAGGAGGCACGGTCTATGGTCTTGTGCACAGAAGTCATGAAGTTGTGGTCCCTGGCTTATACCCTGCAAATCTCTGATAGAGTCCACCTTCCAGCTAAGGACAATGTGCTAGCAGATGCACTGAGCAAGATCTCACAGGGTCATCACGAATGGTCCCTGGACCTTCTGGTCTTGAAGGTGATTTTTTCAAGGTGGAGCACTCCGGAGATGGATCTCTTGCAGCCCCAGACAATCACCAACTTCTTCTCTTTGTTGCAGACCCCAGTCTTGGGCTCAGTCCTCTGGATGCTCAGATTCTAAACTGGGAAGGGAAATTTCTGTATGTTTTCGCTCCCTTTCCTCTACTGTTCAAAGTTTTAGTCAAGATAAGGTCACAACCTTGCAAAGTAATTCTGATTGCTCCAGATTGGGCCAGATAGCCTTGGTACTCCCTGTTGCTTTCCCTAGCAGTCCATCTTCCCGTGTCTCTTCCCAGGAATTACAACCTGTTAACATCCTCTCAGGGGAGGATTTGGTACCCCAATCTTCAGTCTCTCACTCTCAAGGCATGGCTCTTGAAGAGTTAGAGTTTGCAGATCTGCATCTTTCCCAAGGGGTTCTGGACATCCTCAAGGCTTCTTGAAAGCACTCCACCAGAAAGGGGTTCTGGATATCCTCAAAGCCTCTCGAAAGCCCGACACTAGAAAGACCTATAACTCCAAATGGAAGAGGTTCAGCATTTGGTGTTCCAAGCAGCATATTTCCCCAGGCACTGCTGAATTGCCTACAGTTCTGGATTATATGGTCCATCTTAATGGCCTAGGCCTCAGACCAGCTACTCTCAAGGTACACTTGTTAGCTGTCTCTGCTTTTCTGTCAGTGGGGAAGTCTTCCTCACTATCATCTTATCCTGTGTTCTGTAAATTTTTCAAGGGATTGCTTCATACCAATCCTCCATTTAGAGACCCTGCCCCTGCCTGGGATTTAAATGTTTGCATTGCTCAATTGATGCAACCTCCTTTTGAGCCTATGTCTTCAGCAGAGCTTAAGTACTTGAATTGGAAAACTGTGTTCTTAGTAGCCATTACCTCTGCCAGAGGTATCAGTGAACTGCAAGCACTGTCAGTGGAACCTGATTTTATCTCCTTTCATAGGGATAAAGTGGTCCTTAGAACCAATAGAAGGTTCTTGCCAGAAGTGGTTTCAGATTTCCACCTGAACCGGTCTGTCTCTTCTGTTTTCTTCACTGATCATTCCTCTTCAGGAGAGAGGAGGCTACACAGTTTAGTTGTTAAAAGGGCCGTTGGCTACTATATTGAGCATACCAAGGGTCACAGGTTTGATTCCCTCCAGTTCTTCCTCGCTTATGAAGAAGTGGGAAAGGACAAACCTGCCACCAAGAGAACGATTGCCAGGTGGATTGTGTCTTGTATACAATTCTGCTATGAGAAACTTGGAAAAATTCCACCCTGAGGCCTAAGAGCTCACTCCACCAGAGGTACAGCTGTTTCCCTGGCTGCTGCCAGGGATATTCCTCTCTTAAAAATTTTTCAAGCATCCACCTCGAAAACAGTCCATACCTTTACCATGCATTACTCTCTGTATATCCAGGCTAGCAGTGATGCTCAGTTTGGCAAAGCAGTACTTCAGATCCTATTCCCAAAGTAGGTTCTGTCCCTCCTCCATAGAGGTAGTGCTGGTAGTCTGTAATAGAATACAGCAAGACTTCATGTTGTTTGAAGAAAAAATTACTCACGTTAGTAATTATGTTTCTTCTAATGGAGTCTTGTCTATATTCTGACCTCCCTCCCTCCCTCTCTCAGAACTTGTTTTTGGAAGTGGGTGGGTAGGTGAAGTGTTAGCTCAGGGTGCTCATTTTACACCTCTTCTTTTGTTTGGGTGTTTGTTTTATTATTAGTATTGTTTGGTTTGGTTTTGGTTTCCTGATTTGAGTCTTCCTTTGAGAATCCAAAACTTTTGTTGAGGTTGGCTAGTAAAATTTTACACTTTACACGAGATTAGTTAGTGAGTTTTTGCTCCTAAGACTCTGACGGTTGGATTTCAAAGGATTACAGACAGAGACCTCAACCGAGCTCGAGCTCAGCATTCTATGCACTGCATAGAAAGTTAACCCTTTGTTCTTCGGGGCAGTTTAAAGGCTGGGGCTATCTGCAGTAGTCAGAATACAGCAAGACTCCATTAGAAGAAACATAATTACTAAGGTGAGTAATTTTTTCTTTTGTGGTGGTCACTAAGGGCATCTGGAAGGAGTCT
The DNA here is from genome assembly GCA_016271365.2 of Neoceratodus forsteri. Lineage (NCBI taxonomy): Eukaryota > Metazoa > Chordata > Ceratodontiformes > Ceratodontidae > Neoceratodus > Neoceratodus forsteri. Next base: position 432,241,720 of record CM028138.1, read on the forward strand.
AAGATCCTGTGAGGGTGTGATGAGGGGGACCAATCTAGAAGAGTGTGGTTCTGTGTTTTGTGGTTTAACCAAATGGGTTCGGAGATTAGTTGAGTTAGGATTAGGGCTGTCAGCTTGTCTCGAAATAAAGAATGAGACTCAGTGAGCCAGTTTAGGTTAAAATCCCCTAGTATGTGGATCTCACCACCTGCTGCTAGGGAGTTTAAGGAGCCCAGGTAGTCCAGTATGGCAGGTGTGTTGGTGTCGGGAGCGCAGTATGTACCTGCTGTGTAAATTGGAATTGAGTAGGGGATGGTGAGTTTTACCATTGAGGCGTTAATGGACTCTGAGGGTAGGGATAGGGCAGTCTTGGGAAAACTGGATGGTGGAGGTGAAGTACATAGCTATGCCACCACCTTTTTTGCCCATACGGGCATGTCGGAGAAGGGTATAGCCAGGTATAGCAAATTCTGTATCAGTGTTATGTGGTTTCAGAGATAATGAGTATATCTGGGCTAAGGGACAAGGCGAGGGCTTGAAGCAAGGTTATTTTGCGTAAAAGGCTACAAATATTTATGTGAATCATTTTAAGGCCTGGGGGGAGTTGGAGTGGAACGGAATGATTTGGGGTGTGGTTGGGGGTAGGTCTGAGGTTAAGCTCTATATCACTTGCAAGGAGAAGTAGCAGGGTGACCAGGAGTTTGGTGTGATGTGCCACCCACTGAAACTTTCTAGAGGTGGTATAAGGTATTGCTATGGAAGCTTTTGGTCTCCGAGTGTGTGGCAGAAGGACTAGGTGACTTGTACGGAAGGTAGATGGGATTATCCCAGGTCCAGTAGATAGAGTATGGTAGAGGTGGACGTGGAGCGAATCGGCTATGATAGTAGAGGTACGAATGTTTGTTTGTAGCATGACACATGGTATGAGGCAGGCTGGCAGGGTAGGGTAATTAGGCGGTGGGAGGGACATCCAGGGGATGAGGGTAAAGAAGGTTTTTAGGTACAGTTCAGACATAATGAAGAGGCTGCAGTGCAAGGGTTAGGATGGTCTTTTATTGCTAAGGCCTTAGTGTAGTGGCCACTAGTGGATACCTGGTATAGCCTGCAAATGGGAAAGTGAGCTGATTGGTTAAACAGCATGTGATTCTTCCTATATAGCTGAGAGTTTGCCAAGGGTATGGTGGGGGCTGTGGGAGCTGACAAGCTTTGTTGAGCTGCTGTGCTGTGTAGATGAGCCGTACTCTGTTTGCTACATGGGGTGTCGCGACTCTGGTTCTGGGGAGGGCTTCCAGACTGCAGTACAGGATGTAAACTTTAAGCGCCTTGCAGTAGCTGGTAAATAATATTTAGTTCTTAAAACAGCCTACTGTTCATCGAGACTTTAAGGTGCCCTGCAGCTGCTGGTAACAGGGATTTAGTTCATAAGCAGCTTACTAAACATTGAGACTTTAAGGCTTACTGCAGAAGCTGGAAAATCTACCTACTGTAATTTAAGGCAAGTATTAAAGCTCCCTGCTGCAGGACAATAATAAGTGTTTTATGTCTGCTTCTAGGCTAAAGTACTATCTCCATTCATCTGCCGACTGGAATTTGAAATTGGCGCCTTTTCTCCGCTTTGTTGAGCTGCTGTGCTGACGAGCTGCAGTTTGCTGCGTGTGTCGGTGGGGTGGGGGTGGGTGGGGTCCGATTGGTTCTGGGGAGGGCTTCCAGACTGCCCTCACGACCTCCAAAGATCTGCACCAAAACTGTTGTAAGCTGAACAGATTAAATGGGTAAGAGCGAGGGAGGGGCTAGCTACCATTGGCAGTATAGGATCTAAACTTTAAGCGCCCTGCAACAGCTGGTAAATAATATTTAGTTCTTAAACAGCTTACTTAAACCCACTATGACTCTTGATTCATTTCACTTTATACAGATATAGACACCTGAGGGTATACACTCAAGGTGTTACCCCAACACAGGTTCCAGTCCATTTTCCACCCACTTCTCCTTTGTAGGTTTTCACTCAGAAAAGAATAAAACACATGTACCACCTCAGACTCCTTGTCTGCCCTTGGGTACCTCTTTCTTTGACATCAGGCCCGTCCCCTGACCAAACATTCTACACTTTTGCCTACAGAAAGGGTCCATTGCAGAGCCACCTGTGGCCTTGCCTGCAACCAACTTGACTGCTCTGTCTTGCACAGAGTGTCTCTGGGAATATGGAAGGAGCAATAGTAGTTTCTACTCTCCTACGTCAACCTTTATAACTTATGACCCCAAATCCATGGTCATCTTATCCCCAGGCAGGTCTCTACAGAAACCTACAGGACCCCAAGGAACCTCTCATGCTGAATACCCTGCAATGTAAAAAACAGCAGGTTCCTATAAACCTTTTAACTCTGGGGTGTCTTAATAAACTTTCTTTTAATCACTGTGCTATTTTCAGCCATGTGTTACCATTTAATACCTTGTAACCTATGTGAGAGTTTCCCTTTTTCCAAGGGTGACATTTCTTTAAATGACCTCTACCCGACTTAACGTTAACATGCTGTAACAGTCTGACAACATTAGCATTTTTAGCATGCAGTACACTCCGGTCAATACTGTTAATAGATTTAGCTGCATCAATACAAGAAAAGTCCCTTCAGCCTCATAGGCTTCTTCTTGCTTGCTTGGAGTCTTCAACCCCCAGCACACTGTCACTAGGCACAGTCTTACCTGTGGTCTCACATTCAAGTTCCATACTTGCATCTCCGACCTCCGACAGGTAACATCCTGGGAACACAGGAAACAAAGGAATATCCTGCTCAGTCAGGGGGTCCTCCTCAAACTGAGCCCACGTAAAATCCTCCTCCAACTCTTTGTCCAAACTCTCCAGCAGGAACCTCTCGAGCACCTGGCACTAGTGTTCCACCTCCCTGCGTAGTCGGTCTGCCTCCAGCCATTGCCCATTTGTCCAGTGGACCATCCTCATCAGGGTCTCCACCTCCAGTCTGCCTCGACTTGCATCTCTGTCGTCTTCAGGCTTGGCCTTCCTCCGAGCTCTCAGGTCCAGTCCAGGCAGCAGCTTCTCTCCATCTGTCAGCCATGGTTCTGGTCGGAACTCCATAGACTTTCTTCTCCGGGTTCTCCTCTGGCAACTCCTGGTGCATCGGTCCACCTGGGATACCTGGGCGATATCCACCAGAAAACTTCCCTCTTCGGCCAGTCCAGATGCTTTCAGCAAGTTATCCCACTTCTGACACCAAGTCTGTGGAGGGGTTGTAGGATAACAGTTGGACCAGACACTGTTCAACACACAATCTCTGTGTGATGTTTATTCAAAATACAAGAAATAACCTTCTGCAATGGTATATTTCTTCTTCAGTACATCAGTTTGCAGCAAAGATTATGAATGTCATTTCTTTGCACTTAACCAGCACCTACTGACACTGATCTCTGATCCAGTTTACTAGTTGAGATATAGCGACCACCCCATGCAAGCCCTGTTTGCTTGGGTAGTGGGGGCCCAAAAAGAAGAAAAACATAAGGTATAAACAAAGAACCTCAGTGCAGAATCACTGAAAGAACAGTCCCCTCAAAGGCATTGGCAACAAATCAAGTTTCAAGGATATACATCATCATACATACTTCCATAATGCAATGCATCATGGGATGTATGCAGATCACCATGACATTTAGGCTTTTTCAGTTTACATCAATTTCCATGCATTGAAAATAGCATAACTGGCTTCATTTCCATAATAGTCATCTAGTACTTTTTACCATTATCAAAACACCTAGTGCTATGGTATTTTCAACATTCACAGGTTTCATAAACATGAGGTATCTACATCAAGGTATTTTATAACATAGTGCTATTACATACTAAATCCAACAACAATAAACACAATCTGTTTTACGTACACTTGGAGGTCACCACAACAACCTCCCTGTATGAGGACCTGAGAGGGGGAAATGGAAAATTAAAGAGGACACTGTAGCATAATCAAGGGAGGGAGAAAGGGGTGCCCACAGGTGGCCAACCTTATGGACTAGAAATAGTAAAGGATAGATTAGGCTTAGAAACAGAAGAACTGTTGCAACAGATTTAAGAAAAGGTCAGCCCTCAAGAGTGGCAGGAGCTCACGGTCACAGGGGCCAAGCGTAAATCCAAGGTGGGCCGTACCCCTATGCATCGGTGCCTCTGTGGCTGGCAGTTCTCTGTCACGGATTGACATGATGTTTGCCTTTGGTGCCTGGGACCCAACCATGATATGGATCACTGCGACGCCTGTTTTTCCATGGACCGCTGTGTACTGGAAATCCATGCATTTAAGATCAGCAGGGCTCCACCGACTTTTTGAGGACAACGTCGCCAGTGGGCCTCCTAGGCCAGATCTCTTGACCCTTCCTCTGGGTTCCCTCCTGGGTCTATACAACCCGGCAAGGAGTAGACCTCCTCCACTTCCAGCCTTGCCGAGGAGGTGGTTTCTTCTTCGGTGCCGGAGCGATGTGATTCCTCCTGGGGTCTCATCGCTGCTGCTGTCCTGGCAGTCACCTCCACGGAGGTGCAGGCTCCTGCAGTGTCGCAGCCCCCGGTTGCGGGGCCCATCACTGGTGGACCCTCGATGCCACTGAATGGTGATGCTCTGTGTTCCAGCGCCAGGGACTTGGGCGGAGCGCTTTGGGTTCTGGCGCCATCCACGGCGCTGGTGACTCGGGTGTTGCTGATTTGGGTTGCGGCATTGTCCGCGGCGCCAGGGACTCTGGCATCACCTTTGGTGACGTCACGGCCTATGTTGGCGCCATTCCCGACGCCATCGTTGGAGATGTTTCGTGGGTTGCCTCTCTGGAGGTCACTCTGCTAGACTCCTGTTCGGAGGAGGAGGAGGATGACTCAGAGGTGGACCTGGACTGGCTGCCCGATTCTTTGGAGTTGGAACTCTGTATAGGTTGGGGTGTCGGGTGGCCCATTGTTCTTCTTCCTGAGTCCCCGGAACATGTTTGCCATGGGGGTCCCACGGCTAGGGGTGGCCTGGGATCCCCTAATAGGGGTGGCCTGGGATCCCCTAGGGCGCTAGCTCTGGGATTTGGGAGAGGATACCCTCTTCTGAGAGGGCCTAGGCAGCTGCCATATCTGATGTTGCTGCTAGGGCCCCTCAGGTAGGGGCGGAGAACCCTGCTACTGTGATCTCCTTCTGGAGGCCCGCAGAGCGGGGAGCTCCTACTGTGGTGTCGAGGAAGAGGGCTGCCTCAGAGTCTGAGGGATTGAGAGGTCGGGGTGAGGAGTAGCGGCGCATTCCCACTGCCCTATGGGTGTGTGGTGGAGGAGTCCAGTGCTGAACCCTGCCTTCACTAGAAGTCTTGAGGGTGCCCTCTGTCAAGGGCGCAGAGGTTTGCCCCTGCTGGACACATGCAAACCCTCAGTTAAGGGCCACAAGGAGAGCCTCTGGGCTCTTCCTGAGTTTGCCTTCAAGTTACCTCTTCGCAACCCTGTATGGTCTCGGGGCCCCCAGTCACGGTGGCATCACTCCCTTGATCTCAGAGCCCCAGCAGTGGCTGGGCATATACTCTCAGGTGCCCTTCACCCATCCCACTGCAGCCATCCCTCCTCTACCAGGCCATGTGGGTCCTACGGGGCCCTTAACTTGGGAGATATTCAGAGCTGCTGCAGCGGCCTTCCCTTCATATGTCAGGGCCATGGACGAACAGGTCTTCTGCCTCCCCCCCCCCCCGCCACAGGAGTCTTCTGATCATTCGAGCTCCACTTCCTCTTCTGAGGAAGAGGAAACTCCTGTTCTTCGATGCTGATTTCACATAATATCAGCAGTTCCTTCCGAGGCTGGTCTCGGAGCTTCGTATTTCCTTAGTTTGAAGGGACAATACTGAGCAGCAGATACGTGCATTCCTTAGTTAATTCAGCACTTGTCACCTCGTGGTGCCTTCCTGGCCAGTCCCTTTCCCAGAGGAGTCTATCTGCACCTGGCAGTCTCCAGCCACCCGTTCTCCAGCCCCGGCAGACTGCAGGAGACGGTATTGTGCCCCCCACGAGTCTCTAGGTTCCCTACCTCACCCAGCCTGGGGCTTGACATCCCTAGACACTCCTTCCAGGCTTCGGCGCCTGGCACACGATCGACCCCCGGATCCGGATTACGCTGAATTTGACTGGTAGGGACAAAGAGTCTTTTCTTCGGCTCGTGTTATAATGTGTATAGGTTCACATCAGGCACACCACGCTGCCTGAAAGAGGCATCTGTGGTCGATGCTGGTGCAGATTCTGGCATCTGAGCCTGATACTGAGCAGTCCAGACAAGCCATTGCCCTCTCTGGAGCTTGCAAGGCACCAAGTGACCATCTTATAGAAGCCAATGGGTGGCTTCCCGGGCAGGGACCCAGCGATCTGCTGCATAAGATGGACAGTATGGCTCAGTCTGTCCAGACTGTCACCCATTGCCTGGCGTGGGGTGACTTCCTCCGCTTTCCGGGACTCATCTGTTTTCCACCAGGTTGAGGGAAGATTCTTCAGGAGCATCTTCCGTGCCCGCCCAATCCACGGGGACACCTCCTTGTCCTCAGCAACCTAGACTGGACCCAGTGTATTGGTTAGGGTCTCCCTTCTGCTTTCTACCAGTAGGAGGATGAGGATCTGTCCCCACAGGCTGAACATCATGTCCCTCGGGGTTAGTATCACCCAGCAGTAATGAATGGTGAAGACTGACAAGGGAAGATATGAAAATTACGTACTTATCATAATTCTTGTATCTTCACCATTCATTACTGAATCCTGCCCACCTTCCCCTCATGGGCCTCATTTCTTGGGCGTCTCCCCCACTCTGCTCGCCCTCCTCCCTCTCCCTCCAAGGCCGTGGGGGGCTAAGTCCTCTGATTCCTTGGGACCTTCTTTTCTTCTCTAAAGAAGCAGCAATGGATTTAAAGTAGGAGGAGAGGGAGTGGAGCTCCTTTCCATCTGAGGGAAGTCTTTCTGATATTCCTGGCAGGCATCCCTTTGAGGACTTTCCTTCAGGCCAGATTAGTTTAATCTGCAACCGGCAGGGTTAGTTTCTAAGATGATTCTCTAGCCCTCGATCTTCAGACCTAGCTGGTGTCCCTGGATCTTTCCTTGTATATACCACACCCAGGTTAGTTACTTCTTTAGCCCGATTAGACAAATTAACAACTGTTGAACGAGTGGTCTGGTGTCACTGATCCCTACCTTCTCCAGGGAGTTGGAAGGAGTTTCCTGCTCTGTCAGTCTTTCAAAAAGAGGTTGCTCTTCCTTGGGGCTTCCCCTGTCCCCTCTAGTACTGTCATATGATGATGTACTAGTTGGACCTTTTTCTCTCACCTAATTGGGGGCTCTGTCCTCCGGAACAGATTGTTTGCCTTCGGCATTCTGTGAGCTCTCAACCTGAGTGATGGGGAACAAGATAGCAGGGATGTGTAGGGAAAATCTGTGCCTCTCATACAAAGCTGTGCGGAAGGTTCAGTTGAGCCATCTGAACAAGTTTTGGTCTAAAGGGATCCTTGCTCACTTGCCTTAAACTCCGAGCTTATGAGCTTCAAGCCAGTTCCCCCAAAATTTGTGGCAGAATTTTTCCCCTCCTCCCAGTATTCCTTTCTTCTTCCTCTTCCTTCTCTGTTCCTATCCTTTTATCTGTTTCTCCCTTAGAGCCACCCGAGGAGTGAGGTCCTCCGGTCCCTTAGCGTTGGGTTCTCCTCTTTCCTGTCCTATTTTCGGCTTATTCCTTTTTCAGTTTCTTTCCTTTCCTTTATCTATCCCTTGACTCTCTTGCCTCGCTCTTATTTTTCTAAATTCTTTATTTCGCCTCTCTAGCTTACAGAACTGGGATGGAGGAGGAGTCTGCGGCGCCTAACTGCTGCCCCTCGCACCACACACAGTGTGACATTCTCGTGCGCGGTGCTGACTCATCCCTAAAAAAAAAACAACCTTCCATAACGGGTGCGCACTTCTGGCTTACACCCAGCAGTAATGAATGGTGAAGATACAAGAGAAGATCAAGAATTACGGTAAGTACGTAATTTTCAATTTCTCAAACTTGGAGCAGTCTTCCTAGCACTTCAAACATTCTCAAACACTATTCAAGGAAAAGTGGTGCAGATCAGGACGGACAATACCACAACCATGTGGTACATCAACAGGGAGGCAGTCGCTTCTCTGCCTTGTGCACAGAAGCCATTAAAATATGGTCTCTAGCTTATTCCCTTCAGGCTTCCCTGATAGCTGTGCACCTCCCACGGAAGGACAACATTCTAGCAGATGCTCTCAGCAGGATTTCTCAAGGTCACCACAAATGGACCCTGAATCCTCTAATTCGTCAGATCATTTTCAAGAGGTGGTGCACTCCAGAGATGGATCTCTTTGCATCCCCGGACAATCGCCAGCTTCCTCTGTTTTTGCTGCAGCCCCCCCCTCTTCTGGGGTCTGTCTCCCAGGATGCTCTACTGTTGAATTGGACAAGCAGGTTTATGTATGCTTTTCCTCTTGATATTCAGGGTTCTGATCAAGATCAGATGTTAGCCTTGCAAAGTGACTCTAGTGGTTCCAGACTGGGCTAGACAGCCATGGTACCTCCTGTTGTTGTCCATGTCAGTGACAGTATCACTGTGTCTTTCCGGACAGTACAATCTCCTCACCTCTTCATGGGGAGTATACTTTATCCCAACCTTCAGACTCTCAGACTCAAAGCCTGGCTCTTGAAGAGCTAGACTGTGCAAGCCTGCAACTTTCTCAATCAGTCTTGGACATTCTTAAAGTTAGTAGAAAACCTTCTACTAGAAAAACTTACAATTCCAAATGGAAGAGATTTGGTTTCTGGTGTTCTCAGAGGCACATTAAGCCAGATTCAGCTGATATTGCCACTGCTTTGGATTATTTAGTGCATCGTAACGGTTCAGGCCTCAGGCCTACTACTTGTAAGGTGCATCTGGCAGCTATCTCTGCTTTCCTTTCAGCTGGGAAGGTCTCTTCCCTAGCTTCTCATCCAGTTTTCAAGAATTTTTCAAAGGTCTGGTTTCACATTAATCCTCCTTTTTAGGGAGCCTACTTCTATTTGGGACCTGAATATCTGTATTGCACATCTCATGCAGCCCCCTTTCGAACCATTATCCTCTGCTGAGCTGAAATACTTAACTTGGAAAACTGTATTCCTGGTAGCCATTACTTCTGCCAGGAGAATCGGTGAATTACAGGCATTCTCAGTGGAACCTGATTTAATTTCATTTCATAGGAATAAGGTGATTCTTCGAACCAATAGAACGTTCCTTCTCAAGGTGGTATCACACTTTCATTTGAATCAGTCTGTAATTGCCTGTATTTTTCACTAACCGTTCTTCCTCTGGGGAGAGAAGACTGCACAGTCTTGATGTAAAGAGGGCCCTTAGTTATTATATAGGGGTTAGGTACTAAATCCCGTCTTAAAAAATACCGCCATGTAAATTACTGCCTAAAACATCCCGAACCACTAATTTCTCGATACATTTGAAATCCCGACTTACAAAATACAGTAATGTTGAAGAAATGTTGATTAAATCGTCTTTTGGAAGAAGATAACCAGTTTTTGTTTTTTATTCCCCACTTTCCAGTTGGTGGTGTTCTATTCCTGGAAAACCAACCACGCAGCTCTTAAAATTCTTTTGCAAAGCAGAAAAAGGCGTGCCCATTCCCCCTCCTCTGTTTTTAAAACAAATCTGTGACACTACTAATTCCTCAAGTAAATGGTTGCCTTAAATACATTGTCCCTACCTGACCACCCATCTGTTCGGGAGCAAACCCAGGCTGCTGCACTGAAAGGCAGGCCAGGCTGGGGCAGCTACTGTGTGACAGTGTGCCTCAGTTGGGAAGGTGGACAGCAAGCTGTGACAGTACAAAGACCCCTACCAGTGAGACAAGGAGCTTGCTTATGCCACCAGGGTGACACAATTCACCACTACCTTTTTAGTACGTTTCACTACTTTCATCCTTAAAAGGATGGATCAGGGTCATGTCACCTCATGTCTTTGTGGCTGTTGAAAAGAAATTTGCCACTATTTTCCACTTTCTTCTCCTAGACAACCTTGCTGGAGTCTATCTGCCCTAAATGATGCGGGATTTAGATTTTCGGTCAGCCGATTTTCAGTCTTATTTTTTTTCTGTATTTCAGTTTTTCTGTATTTTTTTTTTTTTTCCGGATTTCGTCATGCGGGATTATTTGGGGCGAGATTTAGGATGGATCCCGTTGTATAGAACACACTAAGGCCCATAGAAATGACTGTTTACAGCTGTTTCTCACTTATGGAGAAGTGAGTAAAGGTAAACCTGCTACTAAGAGGACTGTTGCCTGGTGGATTGTCTCCTGTATCCAGTTCTGCGATTCGAAGCTTGGGGAAAAGCCACCCTTAGGCCTGAGGGCTCACTGCACCAGAGGTACAGCTGCTTCTGTCGCAGCTTCTAGAGACATACCCTTAGTGGAAATCTGTAAAGCATCCACCTGGAAAACTGTTCATACATTTACCAAGCATTACTCTCTTGCCATTCAGTCAAGAAGTGATGCTAGGTTTGGAACAGCGGTGCTGCAGATCTTGTTCCCAAAATAGGTTCTGTAAATCCCTCCTCCAAGGGGGTGCTGCTTGGTAGTCTGCATATGGTCAGAATACAGCAAGACTTCATGTTGTTTGAAGAAAAAATTACTCACCTTATTAATGTTGTTTCTTCTAATGGAGTCTTGCTGTATTCTGACCTCCCACCCTGCCTCCCCTCCTGGAAGCTAGTGTTTTGGGATGTGGTCTGGCAGGCGCAGTGCTGCACCTCAGAGGTGTACTTGGGCTACTTTATCTTTGTTTGAGGTTTTTATGATTTACTTAAGTATATATTGGTTGTTTTCACTACCTACTTTGATTCTTTTTGAGGTTTCTTAACTTGAGTCTTCTAGATCCACACCAAAAAAAAAAGTGTGTATTGCCCTTTGGCACAAAAATTCTAAAAGCAATTTCTAGATTGTTAGTTAGCATAGTGTTTGTAAGAATCCAGTGGTTACACTGAGGAGTACCAGGGCCAGAGGTTTGAAAACCAAGGTCGAGCTCAATGTTCTATGCCCTGGCATAGAGTTCACCCTTTCCTCTCCGGAGCAGTTCAAGTGCTGGGGCTAACTGCATATAGTCAGAATACAGCAAGACTCCATTAGAAAAAACATTACTAAGGTGAGTATTTTTTTCTTACTTACCATAGTAATCTTTTTTCTTCCCAGTGATGCTCGTATATTCATAACTTTCCTCCCTTCCAGAACTTCAGCCTCTGCACTCCGCATGCTGGTGCCACCAAGCCATGTTGTTTTGTTGCATATTCTCTGCTTTTAATCCTTTTAAAACAGGGTTTTTTTCAATGTGCTCTCCTTTTGGAGTTTTCTTTGACGTGGTTTGGTCAAATGCTGTTATTCTCCTACCTTTGGAATTGTTTTCTGTTAAATTCCATGCTTTAATTAGGGGTAACCCCTTCTTTTGTTTATAAAATGTTAGTTACATTAGTCTCCTAATGCTTTACTTCCAGGCTTCTCACAGATTAAAAGTGGTTAGAACACTACAGTTGGTAGAGGCAGTATTTGAAAGATGCTCACGTGCAAAGAATTCTACTAATTTGCATGTGTTCCATCTCTCCAGGCGGTCCAACCCTCCAGGCTTACTGCATAAAGTTATGAACATCTGAGCATCACTGGGAAGAAAGAAGATTACTATGGTAAGTAATTTTTCTAGGGACATGGATGTGTTGTTCATCCACACTGTCTGGCAGGTTCCTTGCAGCTTTAAATCTTGCCGGAAAGTCTTCAAGCTGGTTCCTCCCACCCACCCGGGTGGTAAAACTCTCGGCTCCGCCCCATGACGCCAGATCATCCTTGCCACTTGGAAGCTCAGGTTCCCTCCTTAACGCTCTGCGTATAGACTGGATCCTAATTCTTTGGTTCACCCGAAAGTCATTCTTAAGTTTTCAAGACTTCAGTCAAATTACTCCCTCGCGGCTGCGATGGACAAGTCGACTCCCGGTTTTTGGCGGTGCCCACATGGGCAGAAAATGTCCAGAACGGATCCGCACTCCATGTGCGTCTACTGCCTCGGCCTAGCCATGACCCACAGGCCTGTGAGTTATGCCGTTCGTTTTCAGCCAATGTCCTGGAAGACCGCGCTGCCCAGTTACAGCTTGCGCCCGAGAAGCTACCGCCATGAAGTCAAAGGAGGCCCGTTGGGCTGTGTCCGCGGCGGCTAGCTCGAGCAGATGATCACCCTCGAGGAGGAGGCAGCCCAGGCTGCATCTTCATCTTCCTCGGTTGTGGCATTTATCCCGCTTTCTCTGGGATCCTCCTACACAGCTTCTTTTAAGGAGCTTTGCCAATCCCTCTCCACGAAGGGAGAGGGGCCATCGGGACATTCTTCTCGGCCCGAAAAGAAGGACTCGAAGGTAAGTCCACCGTCGGCGTTAGTGGGAAGCGGAGAGGTCCCTTCCCGGACAGTCGACACTCTACTTGGTTGGAGGTTGTGGCTAAGGCCACTGGTCACGGGTGTCCCTGTCAGGTCAGCCGGCCGAGATACCCGTCGACGTGGTCGAGATTTTTCTCGACCTGTCAGACGGGCTGTCGACTGGTGAAGCCAACAACCCTTCTTCACCGGTTCCCTCGGTGGAGACCGAGGACTTGCCTGCGCCTCCTGTGCCGGAGTCCCTGGTCAAGGCTTCCGAGCCAAGGGAAGAACGGGTGTCCCCCGCCCCTTCCCCAGACCCGTCCTTGGAAACACCAAGGGTCTCGGTCTTGGATCTCGTCTTGGTCCAGCCGATCCCGCTGACATCAGCGGTCTCGGTGTCAGCACCGAAGTAAGCAGCACCGCCGCTCATCCTCCTCCTCGGAAGAGGAGAGACTTCAGCGCTAATTGCGTCGACGCTACGAGGACCTAATGTGGCAGCAGTTTCTTCTTTCCGGGAACAAGCTGACGCCGTCACCTTCCCCGGCTGTCAAGTGGCTGTCACCCAAATGGCTGAAACAACCCCTCGCTGTAGCCGAGGTGCTCAAGCCTGGACCGGCTGTTCTGCCGAAACCAGCTGCCCCACTGATTGTGGTGGAACCTCTGCCTCCACAACTGAAATCGGGGGCGCCGACCAAGGACTCTCGGTCGGGTCAGGGTCTGCCCCGCAGGTTGTCGGTCACCCTCACTCCCGACCGTCCTCGGCAGGTGGAGGGTGGCCGAGGCCCCAGGCAGCTCTTTGCGGACTCCTTGGAGTCTGACAACGACTCCTCCCTGTTTTCCAGGCCCCTTGAGCTGGAGTCCTCCGGGGGGCAGTTGATGGATGAGAGCCCATCGTCCTTTCTGGATCTGCTTCGGCTCATCTCGGAGTCCACCGGGATGCAGCTCGAGCCTGTATCCAAGCAGGCCATGTACCCCCTGATGGAGATACTGGACCGAGGGGATTCACCCACGGAGGCCTTTCCCGTGGCTGAAGCCATTATTGGCCCAGCCTTGGAGCTTTGGCCGCGGCCGGCTTCCTGTCCAATGCCTTCGGCCAGGATGGCCAGGAAGTATGTGGTCCCTACCAGCTCTTTGTCCGGTTTTTCGGAACACCCCTCCGCCGAGAGATTGGTCACTGATAGTGTTTTCCGGCGTTCTGGGAACGCTAGGGATGTGGATAAGCCCCCCCGACAAGGAGTCCAAAAAGCTGGACAATGGTGGGCGTAAGGTGTACGCTGCATCCTCCCTTGGCCTCCGCCAGGCCAGCTCGGGTGTGCTGATGGCATACTTCTCCCGTGCCCTCATGGGCTCCCTGGATGAGCTGATCCCTCATCTGCCAGCTGATCTGAAGACCACGGTCAAGCAGGTACGGGACCAGGGAAGGGCAGTGGCCAAACAGCAGCTCCAAACGGCTCTGGGCATTGGAGACTCCTGTGCCAGATCAGTTGCGGCCGCAGTGGCCGTGCGTTGCAGAGCATGGCTGAGGATGTCCACCTTCACGGCGGATCCCCAGCATAAACTGGTGGATGTCCCCTTCCTGGGGACTGGCCTGTTCGGCCCTGGAGTGGAAGGTCACCTCCAGCGGATCGAAAAGTCCAGTGCTACTCTGGACTCTGTCACCTCTGCCCAGAAGGACAAGGGCCGTCGCCAACAACATAAGTCCTTTCGTCCTTCTGCGCCTGCGGCACGTCCGGCCCAACAGCACCTGCATCAGGGCCAGCAAGCTCGCGCTTGGCACCCCAAAGCCAAGCCTGCAGCTTCCTCTAACAGGAAGCAAGGAGGAAAAGGCCCAGGAGGTCCCTCGGCCGGTCCCTCCTCCAAGCCTGCCCAGTGACGGGTCGAGGGGCGTCGCCCCCAGCCTTGTCACTCCCCCATGGGTTCCCACCATGGGGGGACGGCTCCGCCACTTCCTTTCCACCTGGTCTGCTATCACCATGGACTGCTGGGTGTTGGAGGTGGTAGGAAAAGGCCTGCCTCTGGAGTTCGAGCAAGCCCCGCCCTTCCGAGCCATCGCTCCTTGGTGGGCTACAGGGTCCACAGCCTCTGAGTCAGCTTGCTGAGCCGACATTGCCCTGCTCCTCGAAAAAGAGGTGATCAGGAAGGTGTCGGATCCTCTACCAGACCCGTGGTTTGTGTCCAGGTACTTCCTGGTCCCGAAATGGACAGGGGGGGGCTGGTGCCCCATTCTAGACCTGCACGACCTGAACAGGTTCCTAAGGTCTCAGACCTTCAGAATGGTCACTCTAGCTCAGATAATCCCATCCTTGGAACGAGGCGTGTGGTTCTGTGCTCGGGACCTCCAGGACGCGTTCTTTCACGTCCCAATCCGTCCATCCCACCAGAGATTCCTTCGCTTCAGGGCAGAGGGATCCCTCTACGAGTTCTGAGACATGCCCTTTGGCCTTTCCCTAGCTCCCAGGGTCTTCACCAAATGCATGGCAGTGGTGACAGCATTCCTTCGGTGCCGAAGGGTCCGGGTGTACCCATACCTGGACGATTGGCTGATTGCAGCCTTCTCCAGAATGGAGGTGGAGCGGTCCAGAGATCTGGCCCTCCAGGTTTGCTCTCAGGTGGGCCTCCTCGTCAACGAGGCCAAGTCGGAACTCATGCCAAAGCAGGTGATCCAATTCATCGGGCAGAGCTCGACTCTCTACGAGCCGGAGCATGGCTCCCGGCGGACAGGGCCAAGGTTCTTTGCTCCTTTGCCCAGTTATTTCAGGTTGGGCAATTTGCGCCCTGCCCGGGACTTCCTGCACCTCCTGGACCTCATGGCGGCCTGCACCAGCGTGGTCCATTGGGCCCATTGATACATGCATCCCCTTCAATGGGGGCTGGCCAACCAATGGTCACAGCACTTCAATCCTCTGGATCAGCTAGTGACAGTGACCCAGGGGATGTGGAACGCTCTCTAGTGGTGGACCATTCTAGCACATCTGCAGGAGGGCATCCCGTTTGTCCGTCCCGAGCCAACGGTCTTTCTGTCGACCGATGCCTCTCTGATGGGTTGGGGTGCCCTTCTGGGGGAGCACAGAGCACATGGCTTCTGGTCCCCTCGGGAGTCCCAATGCCGCATCAACCTGCTGGAGCTTCAAGCGGTTCGTCTAGCCCTCACCGCCTTTGCTCCGTTTCTACGGGGTCAAGTGGTTCAGGTCCAGACGGACAATACCACGACCATGTACTACCTAAACCGCCAGGGCGGGACGTGCTCCATGCCTCTGTGCAGGGAAGCTCTCCGCATTTGGTCACTCTTGCGCAGCTTGGAGGCGGATCTCCTTGCCATCCATGTGGCAGGAGCCTCCAACATTCTGGCCAATGCCCTAAACCGGATAGGGGCTGCGTCCCACGAGTGGTCTCTCCTGCTGGAGGTAGTACAAGATCTGTTCTCCCACCGGGGCATGCCTCAGGTGGACCTGTTTACCTCCAGGGAGAATGCGAAGCTGAGACTTTTTCATGCCCGCCCCCCCTCAGCAGGGCTCGCTGCAGGGGATGCCTTCTCGAGGCCTTGGACCCCGGGACTCTTCTATGCCTTCCCATTTCCCTTGATCCACAAGGTGCTTCTCAAGGCGAGGAGGGACAAGGCGCAGGTGATTCTGGTAGCCTCAGACTGGCCCCGCCAGTTCTTGTATCCAGATCTCCTCAGGCTCCCGAGGCAGCTTCCAGCCCGCCCAGACCTGATCTCAGTCAATCAGGGGAAGGTATTCCATCCGGACCTTCAATCCCTGCACCTGACGGCCTGGTTCCTGAGCGGCTAGAGTTCCAGGCCTTGGGTCTTTCCGACGAGGTCCTCAGCGTTGTTGAGGCGTCCCGTAAGGAGTCGACCAGAAAATGCTATGCCTTCAAATGGAAGAGATTCTCCATTTGGTGTCAGGGCAAGGGCCTGGACCCTTCCTCCTGTTCCTTGGCAAGCATTCTGGACTACCTGTGGTCCCTTTCTCAGCAAGGGCTTCAGTCGACGACCCTTAAGGTGCACCTGGCAGCCATCTCTGTTTACCGGACACGGGCCGGGAAGCAGTTGGTGGCGCAGGAGAAGGTGGTCGGGCGCTTTTTCAAAGGCCTTGATCACATATCCCTTCGGTGCGAGAACCTGCACCTCCGTGGGATCTACTGCTGGTATTGGCAAAGCTCATGGGCAAGCCATTCGAACCGATGCACAGGTGTGGCATCTCTCACTTGTCATGGAAGACCGCCTTCTTGGTGGCTATCACGTCAGCCAGAAGGGTGGAAGAGCTCCAGGCACTTTCCATCGAGTCTCCTTATCTTGTCTTCCACAGGGACAAGGTTGTCCTGCGCCCCCACCCGAAATCCCTTCCGAAGGTGGTGTTGGAGTTTCACCTTAACCAGGTGTTGATTCTGCCGGTGTTCTACCCCAATCACACCTCGGAGGCCGAATATAGGCTCCATACTTTGGACCCTAGACGAGCACTCGCTTACTACAAGGAGCGGACGGCTGAAGCTCGGGGAGAGGTTCGCCAGCTGTTTGTCACCTACGCTGAAGCCACACCTGGCAGACCTGCAGCCAAGTAGACGATAGGCAGGTGGTCTCCTCCTGCATAGATCTCTGCTATAGGTTGGCGGGCATGGAGCCTCCCAGAGGGATAAGAGCTAATTCTACCCGCCCTACCGTTGCATCGGTGGCTGCTTCCAGGGACGTCCCTATCCAGGAAATCTGCAGGGCTGCTACCTGGAAGTCGGCACAAACCTTCATCACCCACTACCACATTGACCTTGAGTCATGCCAGGATGCTGGTTTTGGGGCCTTGGTTCTCCAGTCTTTATTTCCTAAGTAGGGGGGGTGTGCGCCTTGCCTCCCTCCTCCTGAAGAACTGCTAGGAATCTGCCAGACAGTGTGTATGAACAACATATCCGTGTCCATAGAATACAGGTTATTCACCTGTAACAGGAGTTCTAGGAATGGTATATGTTGTTTATCCACAAGACCCACCCGGCCTCCCCGGCTTCGATGCACAACCTGGCTTCCAGCGGGCTAGATCTGGCGTCATGGGGCGGAGCCGAGAGTTTTACCACCCAGGTGGCTGGGAGGAGCCAGCTTGACCTTCCAGCAAGATTTGAAGCGGCAAGGAACCTGCTAGACAGTGTGGATGAACAACATATACCATTCCTAGAACTCCTGTTACAGGTGAGTAACCTGTATTTTCTTCTTGACCTCCAGCCCATCCTCCCCTCACAGAATGCCTCTGTTTTGAGGTTCTACTGTCCTTTACTCTGGCCAAATGTTTTCTTATAGAGCAGCATTTTTGGTACAAGGCTTCACAGTTCATGCAATGTTTTATTGTTTGCGTTGAGTGATTTGGTGTTTTTCAGGTTCTCTTTTTGTAGCTTGTTCTTTTTATGTTTGCTTGCACGCATGTGCAAGAAACATAGTGCCATCATCTGAGTTTTCAGAGGTGTGTCACCCGTCTTCCAGTTCAGTCAGTGTGTTTGCAGGCACAGCTGCAGTTCTCCAATGACTGCTACAGCTGTCTATGACAGCAGTTGAAAATGCAGTGCTGTACAGCTGAAAGGGAGAGCTCCACTTCAAGTGAGCAGTGCCCCCCCTTCACATGCATATTGCGTGCTCATGCACTCCTCACGCACACACTGTATGGCCAATGGGGGATCCCTATCCCCTGTCGGCTCCACGCCCCCTCCCCAAAAGTTTCCAGGTGCCACGCGAGAGCCCACCCAGTGTGGCAAAAACTGTTATGGCCAACGGGTGCCCAGTCCGGGCCGGCTCCAGGCCCCCTCCCCAAAACAGCCTCCTAGCTGCCACATTGGGAGCCCATGCCAGCGTGGCAAATGTCCCACCACCGTCTAGGTAAAAAAAACTACAGCAAATAAAAAACATTCCCTGGCGGTCTCCCAGCCCACCTAGCCACCCACTGCGCACCTGCCTCTCCACACTCCCGCTTCCCATACTTGCCTCCGGAGCTTGGCACCATGATCTTCGGTGAACCGGGAACACGTCTGCACTCTTCAAAGCTGACCGTGAACTGAGGAAATCCCAGTAAGCTGTATAATGCAATAAATAGGTTTTTTCAACTTTAATGCATATTTCAGGCATTTTTTGGAATTTTGGTACAAAATTGTCAACATGGGTTTTTTGGGATCCC
The DNA here is from genome assembly GCA_016271365.2 of Neoceratodus forsteri. Taxonomy (NCBI): domain Eukaryota; kingdom Metazoa; phylum Chordata; order Ceratodontiformes; family Ceratodontidae; genus Neoceratodus; species Neoceratodus forsteri. The sequence continues at coordinate 432,260,256 of CM028138.1, forward strand.
TCCTCATGAATTCTTGAACTGACGTGGCGTTAATCAGGCCCGAAGGGTGATTTTGCAGTCACTGAGCTAAATTACCTTTCGGGACCTATTAACGAAACGACAGTGCTGGTGTCATAAGTTGGGCTCTCAAAAATCCTATGTTGCAAATTTAGTGAAAAAATTCCTAAAACTGACTTTTACAAGCGTGTGTTGCGCAGTTCCTACGCACACTCGTAAGTTCGTGAATTTTTAATATTTGCACTCTGGATTTTCAACATTGCCATTTTACCACACCCCCTTATGAGCAGTACAGCTGTCGTTTTTCACATCTTGCCCAAAATATGTTTCCACGCATGTAGTGCACAATGGCGCAGTGTGCGAAATCGGTTTATGAAATGTGCATTGAAATTCAAGCATTCTCATTGGCCAGGGACTGTGTGCTAAAGTGTCAAACAACACAGGAATAAGACCAGGCAGTACCCTCTGGGCATTGATATGGGTGATGCTGCCCACAAAGAATGTTCGAAAATGAAATAGCCTCCATCTTCTTTTGTGCCACAAGCGATGCCACCCTTACTGTGATGCTAACCACCCCAAGTGAAATGCACAACCTGCATCATTAAAAAAAAAAAACTGCCACGATCGCAGTCGTTGTCTTGTAACCCGCCCGCTCGGTCGCAAAACATAACACTGTGGTGTAACTGCCGCACGACACAAGCGGCGCTTGAGCCCTCCCCTCGTTCCTGGCTGAGAGAGATGATGAGCGGCAGCCACAGGAGCCAGTGCAGTTGTGATAAACTGGTGGTTTCGATCCCCTCCCTTTATTCCCAGCTGAGAGATGCAGGGTTTAACTGTTCATCCCTCCCACTCTCGCTGCTGGAACCAAAGAGGAAGCGCTCAATTTTTAACTAACACGGACTTGCCATTCCCGCTCGTACTGCGATACCAACTGATGCTGGCAAACAGTAGGATCAACCAGATACTTAGTTTGTGTTAAATAAAGGTAGGATCAACCAGATTTGCAAAAAGAAAAACAAAATTAAGGGTGCTACTAGTTGGATATTGGGGGTGGTGGAACTATTTTTATTAAGAATTTAAACAAACGTTTTACTTTTTCACTATTAAATACTATACAATTTTAGCTAACACATACATCTGTATTTTTGATAGCCATTTCATAAGTTCAATATCCAGGGTCTTTGTGTTAGACACTTTAACACACGGCTAGGAGGCTGGACGCAATCGGCGGGTGGCCTCGTGCTCTTACCACGCTCTTCTAGCCATGTGTTAGTGTCTAAATATACACCGGCGGCCTTATTGCTCATGAGCGGGGACACATTAAGAAATGACAGTGACACTGTTCATGAGCAGAGGTCTTAAAATGGCTGTGTTAAAATTTGGTGAATAAATTCCTAATAATGACTATTTTACGCACGTGCGTTGCGCAGTTCCTACGCACACTTGTAAGTTCGCGAATTTCTAATATTTGCACTCCAGATTTTCAACATTGCCATTTTACCACACGTTCTCCACATGTTGCCCAAAATGCGTTTCCCTGCATGTAGCGAACAATGGCGCAGTTGGTGTGCGCAATCAATGTTTGGGACAGATTAAGAAAATCGCAGTGACGCTGTTCATGAGCAGAGGTCTTAAAATGGCTGTATTGAAAATTTGGTGAAAAAATTCTTAAAAATGACTGGTTTAGGAGCACACGTTGCACAGTTCCTACGCACTCTCGCAAGTTTGTGAAGTTTTTATATTTGCATGCCAGATTTTCAACATTGCCATTTTATTACACTTCCTTATGAGCAGTACAGCTGACATTTTTCACATATCTCCCAAAATGTGTTTCTGCACATGTAGCGCACAATGGTGCAGTCGGTGTGCGAAAGCAATGTTTAGGACAGATTAAGAAAATTACAGTGACACTGTTCATGAGCAGAGGTCTTAAAATGGCTATGTTGAAAATTTGGTGACAAAAGTCCGTAAAATGATTGTGTTACGAGTGAGCATTGCGCAGTTTCCATGCACCCTCGGAAGTTCATGTATTTGTAATATTTTCAGTCCAGATTTTCACCAGTGTCATTTTTCCACACTTTCTTATGAACAGTACAGCTGTCATTTTTCACAACATGGCCGAAATGTGTTTTCACATTTTCAGTGCAGAAATGCGTGGTCGCTGTGGGAAATCATTGTTCGGGACAGATAAAGAAAATCACAGTGACACTGTTCATGATTGGAGGTCCCAAAATGCCTGTGTTGAAAATCTGCTGTAAAAAATCCCAAACTAATTATATTACTGGTGTGCGTTGCACGGTTTCTATGCACGCTCGTGACTTCACCAGTTTTTTAATATTTTCACTGCAGATTTTCAACATTGCCATTTTTTACACCTCCCTATGAACAGTACAGCTGTCATTTTTCACATCCTATTCGGAATGTGTTTTTGCACCTGTGGTGCTAAATGCCATAGTCGCTGTGCAAAAGCAGCTTTCCGTTAACAAACTGATATTGCCTCTGTTCATGAGGTGGGGATCGAAAAAAAAAAATGTTAAAAATTTGGAGTGAAAATACCAACGAATGCCTGAGATTGTAGGGTTTCCGACCATAATGCCCCACCCTGTAGAGAATGACAGGTATCAGGGGTGTGACTTGGGATCCTCTCCTGTAATGCTCATACCATTCCACACCCTGCAGCCAGTGAGAGGCAGCGAGGTGTGCCTTGGACTCTTCAGCCCCAAAGTTAATCCCATTCTCCTATACCGCACCCATCTCACCGTATTTCCTGATGGAATGGGGTGCGCATAAGGGCCAAAGACCCCAAGGCACACCGTGACACTTGTCGATATCTGCAGGGTATGATGTGGTGAAATGGCGTGGCCATTACGCCTAACAACCCAAAGGCACACCCTAATGCCTGTCAGTCTCTGCAGGGTGGTGGTGGGGTTGGCTTCAGTTCAGTACTTCACTGTCATTCCTATTATGCAGCTCTATAACTCCTACACTACTAATGCCAGCAAGCAAACATCCGGCATTGACAAATGCTTGTTTCCTTAGGCATAGAGTTTAGACTGGGGTCTTCTGCCTCCTTTCAGCTTAGAAAAGAATCTGTCTAGCAAACAGCACAACCTACAAGCAGTAATCTCTTACTACAGTCTGATTGGTGGTTTTCTCATTTACATAGACTCCTCCTCCAGGGCCAGCTGAACCCAGCTGGCTGAGTGCTGTAGTCAAGAATACTGAGGGATCCCTTGGAAGAAAGATTACTGTGATAAGTAATTTTTTCAAATTGGCATATTGCCTTAGTACTGCTGTTAGAAATTTTTAAGTGCTATGTTTACTGATGTGTGTGTTCGAGCTAATTGCTTTTATTATGTACACCTGTACATTATCATGAAATAAATTGTTAGTGAGCACACATGACCAGTCTCCCTGAGGAAGCACGCATGTGGAAAACTGGTCAAGGCTACTAGTGAGTATTGTTCTAACTCCCTTGATAGTGTTGGAAGCTGAATTGAAAATGGAATAAAAAGTTTATCACTATATAATCCATTTATGGTGCTGGTGCCAGTTTTCACTGTGATTGAATGTCCTGGCTTTGAACTGTGCACGACAAGGAACAGAGCACCTTCCATTTCATATTACTACATTTCAACTGCCAAGCCTTAGGTCACCCTTCTAGTTTTTGTACTTCACTCTGCATTTCCTTGATTCCCTTGTTGCTATCCACCTTTCCATAAAGCTGAATGTCATCTGCAAAGAGACACAGGCTGCTCTGGATGCCCTTACAAATGTTGCTTATGAACATATTGAAGAGGACTGGTCCCAGAACAGATCCCTGTGGTACCCTGCTTGTGACCTCCCTCTCTGCTGACTTGAGCCCATTGACTATGAGCCTCTACTGCCTCCCTTTTTACCAGTTACCTACCCAGTTTACTAAGACCTTAGCTGCACCCAGTTCTGCCCTTCAGCAAGTGTCTGTGAGCCACCAAGTCAAAAGATTTGCTGAAATCGAGGTAGAGCTGATCCACAGCTTGGGGCCATATTGATAGATAGATGGATACTTTATTTTTATAGCGCCCCATTCCGGGAGACTCTGAGCATTGCACATAGTTTAACAACAAAATATAAAGCACAACAGTAATAAACAGTTCACATATAAATTCAGGTGGCGCTAACAGCAATAGACATAAAACTATTTATACAGTAGGGGTGAAGTGATAATTCATTACATAATTTCCTGTATCAACACCCCACAGTGTAATTCCAAACTTGATATGTGTACAACAGTGAAATGCAACTCAGGTTATCTAAATGATCTCTACATCACCAAACTTATCAGTAATGTGTACACATCAACTCCCAAGGGTGCCGAACTACATCCCTCCGGAAAAAAAAAAAGCAGTAACACAGGTGCTACAAATTAATGTAGAACCAAGAGTTGCATTTCTTATGCCCAGAGCAGCTCAAAACAAAAGTAGAGAGAGGTTGAACAAATACAATAAATGAGCAGACAAACCATTTAAAAATAAAAACTTAGAACTTCACTTACAGTACTGAAAAGACAAACTGCAACAGATCGCTATGGAAATAACGCAGCAAACAGAAAACGAACACACAAAAAAACAAACACCCTGCCCACCTCCGAAAATAACCAATCCCAAAACAGTACAGCAAAAACTAACCAAACAGTCACACAAACAGCAACCTACCACCCACAAACCAGTCAGATACAAGACCACAGCCACATACCAAAAAGCACAACCAGTCAAAATGAAATACCACAAACCATTCAGTGAAGCATCCAATGAAAAAATTGCTGCGAACACCCGTACACAAAACAGACCAAAGACCGTGGAAGAACACAGGAAAACTAAATACTGTACAAAATGGGTAAACCAAACTAATAACTCGAAATATAAGTAAACCAAATGCAGAAAAAATAAACAGTTTTGTATAAAATGCATACGTGATGGCAAGGTATTTGATAACTGATATATCAAAACTCGTAGCAAGTGAGCTCCGGGAACAATCACTCATGGCTCTGCTACACTTCGCCACTCGTGATATTCCCGGTGCTCACTTGCCACTCATTCAGATGTATCAGCTACAAAACACCATGCCATCATGTATCTGCTTACTGTCATTATGCTTTAAAATTATATGTTGAATCTTTATAAATTAAAAGCCTGGTTAAATAGTCAAGTCTTTAGAAAAGGTTTAAAGGCTTCCACCGAGGGTGTTTCCTGAAGATAATTAGGCAGTGAGTTCCGCAGGGTAGGCGCGGCAACCGAAAACACTCGATCACCAGAATGCTGCAGCCTATCCCCGGGAACCCTAAGGAGGCAACCCTCGGAGGAACTGAGAACCCGGGACGGGTGATGGGGCACAAGGAGATCTTGCAGGTAGATTGGTGCCCCTTCATGTAGGACCTTACAGGTCAGTAATCGGACCTTAACGACAATCCTCCACCTAACTTGCAGCCAGTGCAGTTCATGGAGGACAGGAGTAATATGCTTGCATCTTCGAACACCCATAATAGTCTCGACGCCATGTTCTGCAAAAGCTTCAGCTGGCAGAGATTGCCTGCATATAGCCCTAGGTAGAGGGCATTACAGTAATCAGCCTGGATGTGACAAAAGCATGTACCAGTGTGGTCAGGTCTTCAAATGATATCAGGTTCCGGATCCGGGCAATGTTCCTCCGATGGTAAAATCCGCTTTTAATAACAGCCGACACCTAAGCATCTAATGTCAGACCGTCGTCGAGGATCACACCCAGATGCTTCACCTGTGTTGAGGGGACCAGTGGGACCCCCAGTACAAGATCAAGGGAATGCCCTGGACCCCCCACCACCACCATTACCATGATGACCTGGATCTAGCACCTCAGTCTTGTGGTTGAATTGTAACCAGTTGTGAGTCATCTAAGTCTGGATCTCATCCAGGCAGTTATTAATTATGGAGGCCACCATCTGGTTGCCAGTTACACGGGACAAGTATAGCTGGGTATCGTCAGCATAGTAATGAAAGCCCAGCCGATACCGTCTGATAAGATCTCCCAGTGGCAACATGTACACCGTAGACAACGGGCAAAAAGACCGAACCATGCGGAACTCCACAAGTCAGAGGCTTTGGTTAGATGAGGCTAACTCCATTGTCTGCCTCTGCACTCTGCCTGTCAAGTATGACCTGAACCATGTGATGACCTTTCTGGACAGGCCACACCAGTACCACAGCCGGTCAAGCAGCACCTCGTGATCCATGATGTCAGACGCCTCCGAGTGATCCAGGAGGTGCTGTCTCTCACTATCAGATCATTCAGCTCCTTCGCCAAAGTGGTCTCCGTACTATGCCCAGCTCTAAACCCACACTGGAAAACCAAATAAGTGGAGGAGGAGGTGACTCGCTCCTTGAGCTGGATGGCCACCACCTTTTCAATAACCTTCCCTAAAAAATGAGAGGTTGGAGACTGATCTGTAGTTGCTGAGACAGTCTGGGTCTAACCAAGGTCTCTTTCAAGGCCAGTGGGAAGACCCCACTCCTCAGGGAACTCCGGATGATCTCAGCCACAACAGATCCAGTTAGGTCCAAACATCTGACCAAAGGTCAGGTTGGGCCTGGGTCCAGATCACAATGTGTTGGTTGCAATCTCGAGATGATCTCTACCACCTCCTCCACTCCAACCGGATCCAACTCATCCCATACAGGAGGAGTGCCCCGACAACCCTCAAGATGAACCTTGCATCCCTATGAGCGATGTTGGTGAAGATCTCCGCTCTGATAGAGGACACTTTGTCGGCAAAGAACAGAGCAAACTCTTCAATCCTAGTGTTGCACCTCGTGCTTGAACCTGTTCCTCTCACATGGAGACAGGCAGGATGTAATAGCCCATCTACCATGTGGAAGAGCTGAGCTGGTCTGTTCCTTGCTGCAGCAATCTCCCTTGACAAGAAATCAGCCTTCTTTCAGGAGATTGTCCCCTGATAGTCAGTCATTATAATGAGACCTCAGGGACCAGTTTATCCTCCATCAGGCCAGACCTCCTCCAACATCTCTCTAACCTCTGACCCTTAATCTTTAACTCCCTAAATTCCCTGTCAAACCAGGAATGTCTCCGGCGAGTGGATGAGGATCATAGACACGAACGAGTGTGATTGAATCAAAGGCGGCAGCAACAGCCTCATTATAGGCTGCCACTGCCTCCTCTGTTCCAATCACACACACAGCCTTCACACTTAATAGGTCCAACACCGCCAGGAGTCCTGTTGGGGACAGTCCCTGCAAAGGATGGTACTGGACCATCTCCACGGGATGGGGGAGGGGGACCTGAACCTCACATTGCCATAATCCTACCAAGCTACCGGATGTACACTGAGGCCCAAGACCTCAAGGCCCAAAGAAAACACCAAGCCCAGTGTGAGTGTCTCCAAAGTAACCTTTTGCATCAGGCCCAGCGCCGCCATGCTCCTCGGGAGACCACACCCAATTGATGAGAGCCCATCATTGACCCAGGCATTGAAGTTTCCAAGAATTAACCATCTGGGGGACTCCCAACACCAGGCCGGCGATGAACTCTCTGATCTCCCTCAATCATTCGCTCTTCCCACCTGGGGGGGGAGAGCAGGAGGACCCTGTAACCCGCACCAGGACCCCCCCACCCCAAGGGTTGCAACACATTCAAGACTCAGTGGGACCCATAAGTAGCACTGTGAGGCCCAGTCTAGATTTAAAACAAATGACCACCCCCGCCTCTGCAATCCTTCCTCAGAGTGTGTATCATGGAGTACCCAGCTGGCACCATCACGTCCAAAATGGGAGCCGCATTCTTGTCCAGCCATGTCTCCATGATGCAAGCCAGGTCCAATGAGGCAATCAGGTCAGCCATTATGGCAGTCTTTTTCCTCATTGACCTGGCATTGCATAACACAGCCCAAGTAGGATGAGGGGGAGACTGCTGGATCAGTCAAAGAAAACTATCAGGTTAGTGTGACAGGATCTCTCTGCCAGGAATCGGCTCAATTTCTAGGGACATGGATATGTTGTTCTATCCACACTTACTGGCAGGTTCCTTGCTGCTTCAAAATCTTGCCAGGAGGTCTTCAAGCTGGCTCCTCCCACCCACCCGGGTGGTAAAACTCTCGGCTTCGCCCCATGACGCAAGATCTTCCTTACCGCTTGGAAGCTCAGGTTCCCTCCTTAGTGCTCTGCATTTTAGGCCTGGATCCTAACTCATCGGTTAAACCGAAACTGTTTCTTAAATTTTCTAGACTTTGGTCTTTTTCTTCCTTCGCTGCAGTGATAGACAAATCGACTCACGGATTTCGGCGGTGCCCTTGTGGGCAGAAGATGTCTCGACCCATCTGCACTCCACGCATGTGCTACTGCCTGGGTTCAACATGCATCCACAAAGCTCAATTGTGCAAGTTCTCTCAGTCAACGCTCTGAAGACCGTGCTGCCAGACTTCAACTTGGGCGCCTGAGACGATTCCTGCGGTTGTCGAAGGGGCTCCGTTGGGCGGTGTCTGGCGGCAGGCTCGGCTGAGCAACTTGAACAGATGATCGCCCTCGAGGAGGAGGAAGTGGCCCAGGCCACATCTTCTTCTTCCTCGGTCGCGGCATTTATCCCACTGTCCTTGGGCTCCTCATACTCGGCTTCTTTTAAGGAGCTTTATCAGTCCCTCTCTACTAAAGGAGAGGGGCCATTGGGACACTCCTCTCTGTCCAAGAAAAAGGACTCTGTAAGGTAGTCCCACTCGCCGGACGTCAGGAGCGGGAGAGGTCCCTTCCCAGACAGTCGACACTAGACTTCGGGTCAAGGTTGTGGCTAAGGCCGCTGGCTTCACGGTGTCCCTGTTGGGTCAGCCGGCCGAGACACCCATCGATGCAGTCGAGATTTTTCTTGACCCATCGGATGGGCTGTCGACTGGAGAAGCCGACAACCCATCTTCACTGGTTCCCCTGGTGGAAACAGAGGACTTGCCCATGCCTGCTGTGCCGGAGTCCCCGGTTAAGGTCCCTGAGCCGGGGGAGGAGCGGGTTTCCCCCGCTCCCTCCCAGACCCACCTCGAAACACCGAGGATCTTGGTCTCGGAACTCCTCTCGGTCCAGCCGATCCCGCCGACATTGGCGGTCTCGTCTCAGCACTGAGAGAAGCAGCGGCACTGCTCATCCTTGTTATCGTCCTCCTCAGAGGATAGGCTCCGGCGCAAGTTGCGTCGGCGCTACAAGGATCTAACGTGGCAGCAGCTCCTTTTGTCCGGGAGCAAGCCGACTCCATTGCCTTCCTCGGCCATTAAGTTGCTGTCACCTGAGCGGCCGAAGCAACCCCTTGTGGTCATCGAGGAGCTGAAGCCGGCCAGGGTTGTTCAGACGAAACCAGCTGCACCACCCATCGTGGTGGAACCCCCACCTTCACAACCAAAAACTGGGGCTCTGACCAAGGATTCTCGATCGGGTCATGAGTTGCCCCATCGGTTGTCGGTCACCCTCACTCCCGATCGCCCTCGGCAGGTGGAGGGTGGCTCAGGCCCCCGGCAGCTGTTTACAGACTTCTCGGAGTCTGATGATGACTCTTCCCTGTTCTCCAGGCCTCTTGACCTGGAGTCCTCTGAGGACAGTCGGTGGACGAGCCCATCTCGCTCATGGGATTACCGGCTCATCTCAGAATCTACTGGGATGAAGCTCAACCCGGTCAAGCGGGCAAGTATCCCCACGGAGATACTGGACCGAGGGATTCTCCCACGGAGGCCTTTCCTGTGGCCGGCCATCGCTGGGTCTGCCCCTGAGCTATGGCAGCGCCTGCTTCTGTCCAGCCCCTTGGCCAGGATGGCCAGGAAGTATGCCGTTCTCACCGGCTCACTCAGTGGATTCTCAGAGCACCCCTCTGTGGAGGGGTTGGTGACTGACAGTGTTTTCCGGCGCTCCGGAAATGCTCGGGACGTGGACAAGCCACCGCATAAAGAGTCCAAGAAACTGGACTACTCCAGGCGTAAAGTTTACGCTGCGTCCTCCTGTGGCCTTCATGAGGCCAGTTCAGCCGTACTGATGGCGCACTTTTCCCATGCCTTTTTGGGCTCCCTGGATGAGGTGATTCCTCATCTCCCATCTGACTTCCAGACTACAGTCAAGCAGGTAAGGGCGGTGGCAAAGCAACAGCTCCCAAACAGCTGTTGACATTGGAGACTCTTGTGCCCGGTCAGTAGCGGCCACAGTGGCCATGCGCCGCAGAGCTTGGCTGTGGATCTCCACCTTCACGGCGGATACCCAGCACAAGCTGGCAGATGTTCACTTCCTGGGTACTGACTTGTTCGGTTCCGGGGTTCAGGGTCACTTGCAGAGGATCGAGAAGTCCAGTGCCACCTTGGACTCGGTCACGTCTGCCCTGAAGGACAAAGGCCACCAGGGTTTGTGTCCAGGTATTTCCTGGTCCCCAATCGGACGGGCGGCTGGTGCCCCATTCTAGACCTGCAGGACCTGAAAAAGTTCCTAAGGTCTCGAACCTTCAGGATGGTCACTCTGGCTCGGATCATTCCATCCTTGGAACAAGGCGTGTGGTTCTGTTCTCTGGACCTCGGGGATGTGTTCTTTCACGTCCCAATCTGTCCTTCCCACCAGTGATTCCTCCGCTTCAGGGCTGAGGGGTCCCTTTACGAGTTCCGGTCCATGCCCTTTGGCCTCTCTCCAGCTCCCAGAGTCTTCACCATATGCATGGCAGTGGTGACAGCATTCCTGCGGCGCCAAAGGGTCCGGGTGTACCCTTACCTGGATGACTGGCTGATTGCAGCCCCCTCCAGGCTGGAGGTGGAGCGGTCCAGGGATCTGGCCCTCCAGGTCTGCTCTCAGATTGGCCTCCTCATCAACGAGGCTAAATCGGAACTCGTGACAAAGCAGGTCATTCAGTTCATCGGGGCAGAGCTCAACTCTCTTCGAGCCAGAGCACGGCTCCCGGCGGACAAGGCCGAGGTTCTTTCCTCCTTTGCCCAATCATTTCTGGTTGGGCAGTTGTGCTCTGCCTGGGACTTCCTGCACCTCCTGGGCCTCATGGTGGCCTGTACCAGCGTGGTCCATTGGGCCCGCTGGCACATGCGTCCGCTTCAATGGGAGCTGGCCCGCCAATGGTCACAACGCTCCGGTCCTTTGGACCAGCCACTGGTGGTGACCCAGGAGATGTGGAACGCTCTCCAGTGGTGGATCGTTCCAGCTCATCTGCAGGAGGGCATCCCTTTTGTCCGCCCCGAGACGATGGTCATTCTAATGACCGTTGCCTCTCTGTTGGGTTGGGGTGTCCATCTGGGGGAGCACAGAGCGCATGGCCTCTGGTCCCCTCAGGAGTCTCGATGCTACATCAACCTGCTGGAGCTTCGAGCGGTCCAACTAGCCCTCACCGCCTTTGCTCCGTTTGTACGGGGTCAAGTGGTCCAGGTCCAGACGGACAATACCACGACCATGTACTACCTAAACTGCCAGGGCGGGACGCACTCCTTCCCCCTATGCAAGGAAGCTCTCCGCACTTGGTCCCTCATGAGCAGACTGGAGGCGGATCTCCTAGCCATCCATGTGGCGGGAGCCCAACACCTGGCCGATGCCCTGCCGGATAGGTGCTGCATCTCACGAGTGGTCTCTCCTGCTGGAGGTAGTACACGATCTGTTCTCCCACTGGGGCACACCTCAGGTGGACCTGTTTTGCCTCCAGGGAGAATGCGGTTGAGGTTGTTCCATGCCCCAGCAGGGCTCGCTGCAGGATGCCTTCTCGAGGCCGTGGGACCCCGGGCCTCTTCTACGCCTTTCCCCCATTTCCCTTGATCCACAAGGTGCTTCTCAAGATGAGGAGGGACAAGGCGCAGGTGATTCTGGTAGCCCCAGACTAGTCACACCAGAAAATACTATGCCTTCAAATGGAAGAGATTCTCTGTTTGGTGTTAGGATAAGCGGTTGGACCCTTCCTCCTGCTCCTTGGCCAGCATTCTGGACTACCTATGGTCCCTTTCTCAGCAAGGGCTTTGGTCGACGACCCTTAAGGTGCACCTGGCAGCAATCTCTGCTTACTGGGCGTGGGCCGGAAAGCAGTCGGTGGCACAGGAGAAGGTGGTCGGGCGCTTTTTCAAAGGCCTTGATCACGTATCCCCTCCGGTGCAAGAACCTCTACCTCCATGGGATCTAATGCTGGTAGTGGCTAAGCTCATGGGCAAGCCATTCGAACAGATGCACAGGTGTGACATCTCTCACCTGTCGTGGAACCGCCTTCTTGGTGGCTATGATGGCTGTCACGTCAGGCAGAAGGATGGGAGAGCTCCAGGTGCTTTCCATCGAGTCTCCTTATTTGGTCTTCCACAGGGACAAGGTTATCCTGCGCCCCCACCCGAAATTCCTTCCGAAGGTGGTGTTGGAGTTTCACCTTAATCAGGTGTTGACTCTGCCGGTGTTCTACCCCAATCACACCTCGGAAGCTGAATATAGGCTTCATATTCTGGACCCTAGAAGAACGCTGTCTTATTATAAGGAGCGGACGGCTGAAGTTTGGGGAGAGGTTCGCCAGCTGTTTGTCTCCTACGCGGAAGCCGCACCTGGCAGACCTGCAGCCAAGCGGACGATAGGCAGGTGGGTCACCTCCTGCATAGATCTCTGCTATAGGTTGGTGAAAAGGAAATCTGCAGGGCTGCTACCTGAAGTCGGCACACCTTCATTACCCACTACCACATCGACCTTGAGTCACACTGGGATGCTGGTTTTGGGACCTCGGTTCTCCAGTCCTTATTCCCTAAGTAGGGGGTGTGCGCCTTGTCTCCCTCCTCCCAGAGAACTGCTAGGAGTCTGACAGTAAGTGTGGATAGAACAACATATCCATGTCCTTAGAAATACAGGTTACTCACCTGTAACAGGAGTTCTAGGAATGGTATATGTTGTTCATCCACACTGTCTGGCAGGTTCCTTGCCGCTTCACATCTTGCTGGAAGGTCAAGCTGGCTCCTCCCAGCCACCCGGGTGGTAAAACTCTCGGCTCCGCCCCATGACGCCAGATCTAGCCCGCTGGAAGCCAGGTTGTGCGTCAAAGCCAGGGAGGTTGGGTGGGTTGTGTGGATGAACAACATATACCATTCCTAGAACTCCTGTTACAGGTGAGTAACCTGTATTTACTGTACTGGAGCCTGCTGCTCTCCAAGCAGTCTACAAGGTCCTCTTTGACCAGATACTGTATATAGAGTGCATATGTTCATATACACATCTACCCACACACATGGTGTGTCTTGCCTAAATTAGCTCCTTTAAAGTAATGTGCTTTTGTCTGGGTAACTCGCAGGTAATTAGAGGAAGCATGCTACAGAAGTACCACACAACTCCCAAACTCTAAATAGCTGACGTCCACAGGGCTTTGCTCTTGATCTGTGGTTTTGCCGCAGAGGTCTGTGGTGAGGCTCGCCAGATGATTGTCACATATGCTGAAACTACGCAAGGCAGACATGCAGCTAAACAGGCCATTGGCAGGTGGATAATGTCCTGAATTGCACTTGTTACTACTTGGCTGGGAAGGAACTGTCTGACTGATTAAAAGCTTACTCCACCAGACAGACTACTGCCAGGTACATCCCAATTTAAAATATATCTGCTGCTACCTTGGTCTAATGGGTTTTCATTCAGTTTCCACCACAGCATTGAGCTACACCGTCCCCACTATGCTGCTATTGGGTCCTGTATCCTAGAGTCTTCATCTAGAAATTTAGGGTGTGTGTTTGGAGGACTACTTGAAGTTCATCCAAGTGCAGATATGAATTGAATGTAGTCAGAGCAAAAGATTACTTAGTTGTAACTTAGAAGTTCACATCCACATGACCCACACCCAACCTCCCCTGGTAAGGCTTGCTTGACCTGCATTCTAGTTCTCATATCTGAGCAGAAGACTAATAAGTGAAGTTGTCGGAGAGTCAAGCTTGAAGGTTGCTTTCTTTTACAGAGGATGCTTGGTGAAAGACTGCATATGCGTTGATGTGGACTCGATGCTTGTAGTAGAACTACAGATACAAGAAAGCAACCTGTTCATTTTAGTTGAGTATTATGCTGCGCCCCCCCCCCCAAGCACACACCTTGATATTTGGGGTGATTTTGACTGCACCCTTCTTCCAGCCTGGAAGGTGAAAGACCGACTGGCTTCTCAGCTGGCAGAAGCCAGTGCCATTCCATGGTCAGCCAATAGAGTGTTAAGATTACAAACAACCTGTGCTCTCCCTCCACGGGTACCAAGCGCTTCATCTCCATGGCTTTGCCAGCTCCAGTGGGGGCTCTAATGCAAATGGTTTATGTGTGCATGAGCACCAGAATCTTGCACCGGAGCCTTCTGGAGGCTGAGCATTTCGCAGTGGTGAGATGCTCTGCAGTCGAGATGGGAGAGCATGGTCCATCCAGCATTTCTACACCCCCTGCTGGCTGACCAAGTAGCAGCATTGTTGGCTGTGGAGGCTCTCACCTGCCATCACATCCAGAAGAAGGGTGTAGCCATGGTTGCCCCTTTATCTGGGTGGGGTACTTGGTGGAACTAGAATGAGAAAACAAGGAAAATATTGCTTACCTAGAATGATGCATGTACAGTACAATTACACCAGTGTGTTGCAAAGTAAAGGGGATGTGAAAGTAAGCATTGTTCTGACACTGTTTAAAACCATTGTTATATAACTGCATTGTGGCTGAAGGCCATGAATTTAAATAACCCAGGAGGAGATGGCGATGGAAGGAAGGGATCCAATTAAGTATTTGCTTGTAAAGGAACAAAAGCAGCTCTTATTTTTTTGTTGGGAGGTACGATTCATAGCACATGCATGATAAATGTCCGTGTGTTACTTGTACTTATCAAATTAAGTAATGACTTTGAAATGAGATTAGTGGTATATAGTAGCAGTGTTGTAATAGTTGCATAATGGCACATTTTACAGCAAGGTAAACACCGCTGTGTTTTGAAATTAATGTCTTGATTTGTGGTGGTGTACTAGTTTTTCACTTCCCCTTTGATTTTTAAAGGGATACTGTCATCTCTTTTTGCATCATGCTATTTCTAGTAGAAACCCCTTATTTTATGATTACACGCCACAGACTACTATAGGCGCTGGTTTTAAAGTAGTTTAAATTCGTTGATGTTGCTGGTTCTTTTATCTGCTTGCTGTCTTAGCAAAACTAAAATGCACTCTAGTGGTGTCATTATACCCAACCTTGTTTTGTTTGTAATCCTTGATTTACTCTTATTGCACACTTCCTGAACATAAGGAATCCCCCCTCCCCGTTGTGGCCACTCATAATCCATGGTCGAAATTAAGCTTTGCAGCCACTAGCCTGGATTGCTTGTGACTGGGAAAATCTGCTAGCCTCGACGACCTTTCTACTGACCCAGCTGGTGTACTTAATTGAAATATCACATTCTCCAGTACAATCCGCAGGGCTACGTACATTTTTTTTTACTAGCCCAGTATAAAATCTCTTAGCATTTGCCTTAATAGGACGGTCCCAGTTTCAACCCTTGATAATGCAGTATTAACCTCTCCTCCCACTGCATCATGGGTGACTAGACTTTGTTGTGTTGTTCCCAAGTTCAGGAAAGATGCAGTGGAAGTTGATCAAGGTCTGTCAAAACACCTTTGTTTTGTGAGGTAACACTAGTATGGCACTGGTTGGTAGTCTTTTTTTTTTTTTTTTTTCTCTCTTTTAAAAAGAAAAAGGGAATGCAAATCAGACTGCCAGCTACATAATCAGTCTCTACAGAATGTGACTAATTGTTTTTTTAACGAGATACTTTGAGGCCTAAGGGGGTTGACCCTGTCTCTTTAAACCTCAACCTAATTAAAACTTTGATGGGCAGCATAGCCTAAGCATTACTAAACTGCCATTTATGGTAGTGCTTGTCTGCGTGTATGATAACCAGAATTTTTGTTCTAGGAATGCAAACTTATGGAGACCGAGAAGGCTCAGCTACGAGATGACATTAAACAAAGTAAAATCAGAGAAATGAGGCAACTGCAAGACTACACTGAGCTGGAGGAAGAGAACATATCCCTACAGAAGCAGGTTTCAATCCTGAAAGAAAGCCAGGTTGGTGACATCTTTAAATACATGAAAGGGGGGCACCTCAGACATTACTATATAAACAAACTAGGAGGACCTCTTTTCTAGGTACAGTTTTCCTGTTCTTGCTGATCAAAACATGTATAGCAGAATGTTTGGTGGTGTTAGATTGTCCTGGGGGGGGGGGCTAGTTTTGAGTAGTAAAAATGCACTGGCTCCATAGACACTCCACTAACCCAATTAGTATACTAATAAAATGTTACCTTCTTTAAAGAGCACCATTCCTAGCTTGTTTACACTAGCACAGTATGAACCCTTACCTCCCATGGAGTTCCTGGCTATATAAAATCCAATTTTTAGATCCTTGGTTTTTGGAAGGGAAGACATCACATATCTTGGCTTGGTGGAGACGAGCTGCTGATCCCTTTCACTTCCCTGTCTTTTACGTTCCGCCTCACACTAGTACGTTATTTGATGTAATGATGTGGAGAGCGCAGGGGCACACTCCATAAACTACTATAGGCGCTGGTTTTAAAGAAGTTATTTTAATACTTCAGGGTTCCAATTTAGATATATCAAGGCCACCACTCCACTAACAAGGGTCTTGTTTGCTGAGCGGTGGCCTTGATTGATCAGAATCACAACCTTGAAATATTAAGATATGTACTTTAAAACCAACCCCTATAGTAATCTATGGAGCGCACCCCCACACTCTACATATAATTACATAACGTACTAGTGAGGGGGCCGTGCTTAGGACAGAGAAGTGGAAGAGATTTGTGGCTTGGCTCCACACAGTCAAAATATGATCCCTTCCCACCCCCAAAAAATGGATCTAAATTTATAATTAATGTATCCAGGAACTCCAGGGGAGGTAAGGGTTCAGCCTGTGTTTCATGGGACATTTTAGGCAAGGCAATCTTATTTATTAGGTGCCCAATCCCAGAGGCTCTGGGCGCCGAACATGAGTAGAATATACAGTAATAAATTAAACCATATATAATAAAACCATAATAAAATTAATATTCTGCAGCAATAAAAGTTGAAGAAAGTCATACTTCAAGGGACTGACTGGCCAGAACTAAGGATGACATCAACAGTCAAAGGCCAAACTGAAGAGGTGGGCCTTTAGCCTCCCCTTAAACACCTCTATCGAGGGAGCCTCCCAGACTGCAGGTGGAAGTGAGTTCCACAGGGTTGGCCCAGAGACACTAAACCCATGATCTCCCGAGGTCTTGAGCCGAACCCTGGGAATGTCCAGGAGGCTTCTCGAGGAGGAGCAGATGGAACGAGCAGAGGACGCCGGTGTCAGGAGCTCAGACAGGTAACCAGGACCCAGCCCATACAGGGCCTTAAAGGTGAGAAGACCCACCCTGAAAAGGACCCTCCACCTGACTGGCAACCAGTGCAGAGCATACAAGACCAGAGTCACTTGACTGGACTTCAAAAGGCCTGTCAGCAACCTGGCCGCTGCGTTCTGCACTAGCAGCAGTCTGCAGAGGTTCCTCCCGTGACCCCAAAGTACAGAGTGTTGCAGTAGTCGAGCCTGGAAGTCACAAAGGCATGCACTAGTGTCTGCAGGTCCTCGGGCGGAATGAGGGACTTAATCCAGGCAATGTTCCGCAAGTGGTAAAAACCACTGCTGAATATAGATGGATATCTGATCTTCAAAGGTCAATCTACAGTCAAGGATCATGCCCAGATTTCGCACCCTCAGAGGAACCACCAGCACACAGACCCCAGAACAAGTCCAGAGTCCCACCTCTGGTGGCAACCCATCATGCCCGTGACCAGGCTCGATCACCAGTACCTCAGTCTTAGCCGGATTGAGTCTCAGCCAGATGGAAGGCATCCAGTCATTGATTTTAGCCAGACAGCTGTTGAGCAAGTCAACAGCTCCCGATGTGCTGGTTGCAAAGGACAAATACAGTTGGGTGTCATCTGCATAGCAGTGAAACTCCATACTGTAGTGTCAAATGATCTTGCCCAGGGGCAGCATATACAGTGCGAACAACATCGGCGACAAGATCGAACCCTGAGGCACTCCACTGGACAGAGGCACTGGGGAGGAGGAGAAATTCTTCATCAACACCTGCTGCATTCTGTCTGAGAGATATGTCTCAAACCATTTGATGACGGTACTGGCGAGTCCACAAAACTCACAGAGCTGATTAAGAAGCACAGCATGATCCACAGTGTCAAAAGCTGATGAGAGATCGAGGAGCACAAGAACTGACCTGTCTCCTCTATCTCTAGCCCTGAGCAGATCATTATGTGCTCACTAGAGCAGTTTCAGTGATATGTCTGGCCCAAAAACCTGACTGGAAAGGCTCATAGATATCCGAGGACACCAGGCGATCCTCGAGCTGTTGTGCAACCAATTTCTTAACAACCTTGCTCAAAAAAGGCAGGTTGGAGATCTGACAGTAATTTGCCAGGAAGTCTGGGTCGAGGGAAGATTTCTTTTAGAAGGGGCTTCACCAGTGTTTATTTCAAAGCAACTGGAAAGATCCCCTCCGCCATAGAGCACCTGGCACTCACCAGGCAGACAGCATCGACACATCCCATTAAGAAATGCATTGGTGCCGGGTCCAGTTCACAAAAGGTGTGCTTCAGCTCCAAGATCCCCTTAGTCACTTCAGACACCTCCACTGGCCGAAACTCATCCCAGACAGACCGAGTGCCTCTGAAACTCCTGACTCGATCACTGCAAGGCAAAAAGCCTGCCTGGCAGAATCCCCGACTGGATGGCCGACACTCTGTCAGAGAAAAACAGAGCAAACTCTTCACATAAAGTGGTTGAAAAAGCTTTTTTCGGTCGAGGACAGGCAGGATGTAAAAGTATGTCTACAGTCCAAAACAGCTGAGATGGTCTGTTTCTCCCCGCAGCAATTTCCCTGGACAGAAATTCTGCCTTCTTACGTGAAATCGCCCCCTGGTACTCAACATAGTGAGCACATAGAGCCAGCCTGTCTGCCTCCAGCCGGGTCTTCCGCCAGCAACGCTCCAACTTCTGACCCCTGATCTTCATCTTTAAAGCAGAAAGAAGTAGGAAAAGCAGTCAGAATAGCAAAGGCACAAACCGAGGAAAAAATAGCCAACTCGGTCAAAAAGGGGGGATAAAACCTTTTATAGGTACATTAGGGAGCATAGAAAGGTTAAGGGAGGGATAGTGAAGATTAATAAAGGAGAGGGGAGGTCGGCAGAGGGAGACAGTGAAAAGGCAGAGATACTGAATGAATACTTTTGCTCAGTATTCACCAAAGAAGATGAGGAGCAGTTACCTAAACCAGACAATAGAAGCACTCTGGGTAGGGGTGTTGACACCAGTCCATTCACAGAAGAAAGAGTACTGAAAGAACTCCTAAAACTCAAGGTGGACAAAGCAATGGGGCCTGACGGGATTCACCCCAGAATCCTAAAAGAACTAGGGGGGGACCTAGTGACACCACTGACCACACTTTTTAACAAATCATGGCAGGATGGGGTGGTACTTGAGGACTGGAGGAGGGCAGATGTGATTCTCCTTTACAAAAGTAGAAGCAAGGCAGAAGCAGGAAACTACAGACCTGTAAGTTTGACCTCAGTGGTAGGGAAAATGATGGAATCAGTTCTGAAAGAAAGAATTGTTGAGTACCTAGAGGCCAGTGGGGCACAGGACCCAAAGCAGCATGGATTTACAGCAGGAAGGTCATGTCAGACTAATCTAATTGATTTCTTTGACTGGGTGACCAAAGTAATAGACCAGGGAGGGGCTGTGGATATGGCCTACCTAGACTTTAGCAAGGCATTTGACACAGTCCCACACAAAAGATTAATAATCAAGTTAGCCAGCCTGGGAGTGGGTCCCAGGGTGGTAGCCTGGGTAGCGAACTGGCTGCACAACAGGACACAGAAGATAATAGTGAATGGAACACATTCAAGAAAGGGGTTACTAGTGGAGTACCTCAAGGCTCAGTCCTGGGTCCAATCCTCTTTAACATCTTTATAAGTGACATTGCAGAGGGTCTGAGGGAAAGGTATGCCCTTTGCAGACGACACAAAGATCTGTAACAGAGTTGATACACAAGAGGGGTAGAAAGATGAGTAGGGACTTGGCAAGGTTGGAGGAATGGTCGACATATGGCAACTTAGAGTCAATGCAAAGAAGTGCAAGTAATGCACCTGGGAAACAAAAACCCAGGAGAAGAGTACACAATAGCAGGGGAGGTACTAACAACAACAAAAATGGAAAGGGACCTGGGGGTAGTCATATCAGATGACCTAAAGGTGGGTAAGCAATGTGAAAAGTCGGTAAGGAGAGCCAGGGGGATACTGGGATGCATAGGAAGGGGCATCACAAGTAGAAAAAGGGAAGTGGTTATCCCTCTGTACAGACAGTTGGTGAGACCCCATCTGGAGTACTGTGTGCAGTTTTGGAGACCTCATCTACGCAAGGACATAGACAGGATGGAAGCAGTCCAGAGGAGGGCAACTAAAATGGTGCAGGGTCTACATCAGAAACCATATGAGGAGAGACTGAGAGAGCTTAATATGTATACCCTTGATGAAAGGAGGGACAGGGGGACATGATAGAAACGCTCAAGTACCTCAAGGGAATCAACAAAGTCCAGGAGGGTAGCATCTTTTAGAAAAGAGATGTGAAGAACAAGGCACAGTTTAAAGATAGAGGGGGACGGCTCAGGGGTAATGTGAGGAAATTCTTTTCACAGAGAGAGTGGTGGATACATGGAACCGCCTTCCTGGGGAGGTCGTTGGTCTAAAACAGTGGGGGAATTCAAACATGCATGGGACAGACACAAAGCAATTATAGTGGGGGGTTGCTGGAAATAGGCCGTTGGTTAACTAGAATCTGCACCTTATCCAGTAGGTAGGGAAATGGGCAGACTGGGTGGGCCAAGTGGTCCTTATCTGCCGTCAAAGTCTATGTTTCTATGTTTCTATCACCTTGAGATCCCCATCAAACCAATGGGATCTTAAGTGAGAGGATCTGGGTTGGTTATAGACTGGTGTGATGGCATCTAGAGCTTCGGCAACCACCCAATTATAGGTGGCCACCGCCTCTGCAGTGCCAATTGCACATTTTAGAAAAAAGCAGGAAAGGTACTCTTTAATGCAAACTTTCAGAGCTGGTTAAAAATGTTACAGATAATCAACAACCTAACTATCAGTTGGTCAGTGCCAGTTTTGACCCCTGGAGTAATAAAATTAGATCAGGGAAAAATAGCTGGGATTCCCCTGAATGCACAACTTGTGACTTGATGGTCCACTTTTCAAGTGTTTCTGGGGGAATAGCGCTTGCCTGAAAATGTCCATTTTTTGTTACCGCTCCATGAACAGGAGATTTGCTTTGTAGTTTTATCTTAGCTGTTACTACTTTTCAGGTTGAGTTTGAAGGACTAAAACATGAACTTAAACAAAGAGATGAAGAAATTGAAATTCTGAATGGAGAGCTGGAGGAAATGACTCGGTTGAGAGACTTCGCAGAACGCCAGTTGGAGGAGGCATTAGAGAGCCTGAAGAGTGAGAGGGAACAGAAGAACAACCTTCGTAAGGAGCTTTCCGGCTACATCAGTACTTATGACTCCATTGGGAACCTACAGGTTAATCTAGAGGAGCTGAGTCCATGTGAAGAAAGTGAGGAGAACCTGGATGATCTTGACAGTGGTTACAGCCATGGTGGATTTGGTAAATTAAAAGGTGAAATTCGGATGTCGACGCCTCGCAGCAGTGACATTTACCATCCTGGTCCCAGCCTGGTGGCAGACCTGTTCAGCGAGCTCAATTTGTCTGAGATACAGAAACTCAAACAACAGCTTATGCAGGTAGAATTTGTTTTAAATCTTATGTTTAATCTCTCGCTTGAGTGAAATATTGCGTAACTGTTAGAGTTATGTTATCGTAGAGTATTTTATGGAGAGGAGTTGCAGTTTTAGTGAAAGCAATTCTAAAGGGAAGATAAACCACGTTTATATATATGTATATACAGTATATGTATATATATATATATATATATATATATATATATATTCTGTTAGCACCCTTTGCAAACTGTGTGAGAGGCCTTTCGGCACCATGCAATTCTGCTTAAAGTTGACCAGCATAACATTCTGTGGTGATTTGCATATGCAGCCCATGATGCTCTGCATTGTGGGGGCATGTGTGATTTTATATTTTCTTGAAACTTGGCTTCCCAGCCAAATGCCCTTTGGGGTAACCCCTGCCTCAGTGTTTACGCACAGAGGTTCTTTGTCTTTTATATTTTTTTTAAATATAATTTTACATTTGGGTATCTGTGAAGTCTGTTTAATCACCCCAGAGTATTGTTTTGTTTCCTTTTTTTTTTCTCCCTTATTTAGAGCCCCACATTAATGCATTCTTTTTCCTTTTTTTTTTTTAATTGCTTGGTTGCTTCTGTGTGGAACCCAGTGATATCAGTTGACCTGAAGTCTACAGTGAACCTTCTCATGCTAAGCTGATGTCATGGGGTTCTGGAACTACTAACTTATTTGACGTGGTTATTTCTGTGTGGAACCTAGTGTTGTCTACAGTGAAGCTTTCCATGCTAAGCTGATGTCATGGGGTTTTGGAAGTACTAACTTCTAGGATTGTGGATATGTTGTTCATCCACACTCTTTAGCATGTCCTTTTCCCCTTTAAGGATCGCTGGAAGTCTTCAAACTGGCTCCTCCCACCCACCCGGGTGGTATAACCTTGGCTCTACCCCATGACGCCAGATCTTCCTTTCCGCTGGAAGATTCAGGTTGCCTCCTTCGTGCTTCCGCATTGTGTAGGCCCTGGCTTCAAAACCATCGGTTATTCCGAAACTTTGTCTAGTTTGCATTAGCGATTGTGACCATTTACCTTCGATTATGGAAGACAAGTCTTCTCCGGATTTTGCGGTGTTCATGAGGCCAGAAAATGTCGTGCACCGATCCCCACACCGCTTTCATCTATTGCTTGGGTCTCAACCATGACACCTCGAAGTGTGATTTTTGTCTTGCACTTCACACTGATATCCTTGACGACTCTCGCATGCCTTAAGTTGGGGAGTCCAGAAAAATGGACCCCTCTGGTGAAATCAAAGGAGGCTCGGTTGGTGGTTTCCGCGGCCACGGGATCCGCCAAGCAATTGGAACGCATGCAAACTTTCAAGGAGGAAGCGGCTCATGCCTGGGAATCCTCATCTCGGAGCTTATTTGTTCCGCTCAACCTGGGCTTCACCTTCTCGGGTTTTTTCCGAGAGTTGTGCCAGTCTCTCCCAACTAAGGGGGCGGGTCCTGTGGGCACGTACTCCTCTCGGTCCCGTAAGCGGGAAAAGGACCCGGGATAGTCTTTGTCTCGACTGAGACGCTCTTGGGATTGGGAGAGATCTCTGTCCCAGGAACCGGCAGTCTCGACTTTGGTTGAAATTGCTTCTTCGGCCACTGGCTTCTTGGCTTTGCCGTCTGGCCAGTCGACCGAAGTGTCGCTCGATGAGGTTGAAATAATCATTGACCCGATCGACCCATTATCGTTGACTCCGGTAGACGATTCCCTTAATCGGACTCCGGTCCTTTCCTTCCCTGACGAGGAGACCCAGCCCATTGGGAATCCCATCGAGGAAGTGGTCCCCAACCCTGGGAAATCACCGGGTCCCGTTGGTGTCTCCCAAGCAATGAGTGGGCCTGTCCAATTTCGATCAAGGTCCAAGACCCCCTCGACTGAAAGGCCAAGAAAGAGCCACAAGCACTCTAAAAAGACGTGATGCCATCGGTTGTCCTCATCCTCCTCGGATGAGGACAGGTTCCGGTGGAAACTCCAGCGCTACGAGGACCTCATATGGCAACAGCTGA
Organism: Neoceratodus forsteri; assembly: GCA_016271365.2. Taxonomy (NCBI): domain Eukaryota; kingdom Metazoa; phylum Chordata; order Ceratodontiformes; family Ceratodontidae; genus Neoceratodus; species Neoceratodus forsteri. The sequence continues at coordinate 432,284,113 of CM028138.1, forward strand.
TTTTTTTTTTTTTGTGTGTGTGTTATCTCTTTATCCCTCCTAAGTGCTCCATCTCAGCCACCCCTTCAGGCATGGGCCAAGGCAGAATCCGACCCATCTCACTCCCCCGATCCACCGTTCCATATAGCAGCTGACCCCAGGGTAAACCTGACGTAACCCTTCACGGGGAGGGCCCCCCTCCTCCGAGGGGACAGACCAGTGCAATGCTTGGCCCCAGGGTACTGCTAAAACAGATGGCTGTGTGAGACATCGATGGCCTCGGACAGCCAGGCAGCCGTCGTCCGGCTGATCATGGCGCGGTATTTCTGCTTTTCTAGTAGTATTCCCTGTTACGTTGCATCTGTAGTGCCTCCGGTCTCCACCGGGGGGCTGCTGCAGAGCGACACCACCCCTGTACCAACCCCAGGAGAGGAGAGCAGTTCTATGGACACTCAGTCCTCTCCTTACCCTGCCAGCCCCTAGCGTCCCAAGTCCGTTCCCGAACCCGGTCGCCGGCGTTGCTCAAGATAAGGTGCCAGCGCCTTAATCCTCTGTGCCACCGGGCCGGCTAACAGCTGATTTTTGACCGGGCACAAACTGACTCCGGCTCCTACCCCTGCCATTACTTGGCTTTTGCCTCCCAGACCGAAGCAGACTCCTTTGGAGCCAATTAAGTAGGTCCCCCCGAGCCGGTGAAACCTCTGGTTCGGCCAAAACCAGTCTCTCCACCGACTGTGGTGGAACCACCGACCAAGCAGCCTGTGGGAGAGGCTCCTTTTAAGGAAGATAGACTGGACACCGGGCTTCCCTTGCGTCTTTCGGTCACTGTCACCCCGGACTGCCCTCGGCGGTTGAAGGTGACCTGGGTGGTCGACCGTTGTATCTGGATTCCTCGGATTCGGATGAGACCAACCTACATTCTCATCCAGGGGATGATGAATCGGCTGGTGGGTTAGAGATGGGGGAAGGTCCTTCGTCCTTTCAGGGCATTCTTTGCCTCATCTCTGAGTCTACAGAGATGGCCCTGGAACCTATCCAGATGATAAAGCCGGAGTATCCTCTCATGGACATCCTCAGGAGAGGGGATACCCCCGATGGAGGCCTTTCCTGTGGCTTGAGACCATAGTTGACTGGGCCTTAGAACTTTGGCATCGCCCTGCCTCCTGTCCAACTCCGTTTGCCCGCATGGCCCGCAAGTATGGGGGTGCCCATGGGGTCCCTTTCTGGGTTCACAGAGCACCCTTCGGCCGAGAGTCTGGTGACCACCTCTGTGTTCAGGTGCACTGGCATTTCTGCCGACACTGACCGACCTCCCATAAAACAACCCAAACTCTTGGATCATTTGGCTCGAAAGGTCTATGCAGCCTCATCTTTAGGCCTTCGTCAGGCAAGTTCGGCTGTCATCATGGCACGCTTCTCCCATGCACTCTTGGGGTCTTTGGATGAAGTCCTCCCACACCTCCCCGTGGACATGCAGACCATGGTCAAGTCAGGGCCGGGCTGTGCCAGACAGCAACTCCAGACAGCCCTGGACATTGGGGATTCTTGTGCCCGCGCGATGGCAGCCGCAGTTGCCTCTCATCGTGGGGCTTGGCTGAGACGCTCCTCTTTTCTGGAAGATAAACGGCACAAACTAGCTGATGTGCCTTTCTTGGGCACCAACCTTTTCGGCCCAGGTGTGGCTGGTCACCTTCAACGTATTGAGCAGTCCAGTGCCACCTTTGATGCTACTTCTGCTAAAAGTTCTTCAGGCAAGAAACAGAAGAAGAAGCCGCCATTTCGGCACCCCTCCCCTGTGGCACAGAAACCCTCCTTTCAAGGAGGTCAGCAGCAGCAGTAGGCTCGAGCTTGGCGACCCCGGCCTAAGCCTAGGTCGTCCCAGGCCCATAAAGGAGGCTGAGGTTCAGGTCCTGGATCCTCCTTCTCCAAGCCTGCTCAGTGACGGGGTGGTGTCTGCCTCTCCCTCTCCCGTCACGCCAGCTCTGGGTCCTCCCGTGGGGGGTCGGCTTCGCCACTTTCCACCTGGTCCGTTATCACCACGGTCTGGTGGGTTTTGGAAGTGGTCGGTCAGGGACTGCCTCTGGAATTCAAGGAGTACCCTCCAAGCCGAGCCCGCGCCTCTCAAGAGGAAACAGTATCCGTCCAGACTCAGTCGGCTCTCCGAGACGACATTGCTCAACTCCTCAAGGAGGCAGTAGCTCCAGTGGCAGATCCTCCAGCAGACCCAGGCTTTGTCTCCAGGTACTCTTGGTGCCCAAGCGGACAGGGGGCTGGCGCCCCATTCTAGATCTGCATGACCTGAATCAGTATCTCGGGTCATGCACCTTTTGGATGGTCACTCTGTCCCAAATCATACCATCCTTGGAGCAAAACATATGGTTCTGTTCACTGGATCTGCAGGATGCGTTCTTTCATGTCTCAATCCGTTGATCTCACTGGTGGTTTCTCCGCTTCATAGCCAAAGGGACTCTATACGAGTTCCGAGCCATGCCGCTCGGTCTGTCATCGGCCCCACGGGTCTTTACCAAATGCTTTGCAGTGGTGGCAGCCCATCTTTGGGGGGGGGGGCATGATTTATTCCTACTTAAGTGGTTGGTTCTTAGCAGGTCCCACCCAGCAGGAGGTGAAGAGGTCCAGGGACCTGGCCCTCCAGACCTGCTTCTGACTTGGCCTCCTCATCAACGAGGCCAAGTTGGAACTCGTGCTTTCCCCGGTGATGTGTTTCATAGGGGCAGAACTCTGCTCCTGGCGGACAGGGCGGAGGTTCTCTCCTCCTTTGCCCAATCATTTCTGGTTGGGAAATTGCACCCTGCCTGGGACTTTCTGCGCCTTCTGGGTTGCATGGCAGCGTGCACCTCAGTGGTCCATTGGGCCCGGTTGCACATGCACCCCCTCCAATGGGAGCTGGCCGCCCAGTGGACTCGGCACCACGGTCATTTCGACTGGCTAATCACTGTAACCCAGAAGACGTGGGATGCTCTCCAATGGTGGACCGCCCCAGACCGGTTGCAGGAAGGTACCCCGTTTGTCCACGCTGAGCTGACAGCTGTCCTCACGACCAGTGCCTCTCCCATGGGCTGGGGAGCCCACATGGGGGAGAAAAGGACCCATGGGTTCTGGACCCCCGAGTAGTCCCGATACCACATCAACCTGTTGGAGCTCAGAGCAGTCAGACTGGCGCTGTCAACTTTCGCTCCTCAGCTCCGGGGTTAGGTGGTTCAAGTCCAGACTGACAATACCATGACCATGTACCCCCTCAACAAACAGGGCGGCATGCACTCCTGTCTGCTTCGCAGAGAGGCACTCCGCATCTGGACCCTCGTCAGCTGTTCGGAGGCGGATCTCCTAGCCATCCATGTGGCAGGAGCCTCAAACCATCTGGCGGATGCTCTCAGCCGCTTAGGTGAGACATCCCACAAGTGGTCTCTCCATCCAGAGGTAGCTTACAGCCTGTTCTCCCACTGGGGGAAAACCGATGGTGAAAACACAGAGCTGAAGCTGTTTCATACCCGCCCCCCTTAGCAGAACTCGCTGCAGGAGGGATGCCTTCTCGAGGCCATGGATCCCAGGCCTCCTCTACGCCTTTCCCCCATTTTCCTTGGTCCACAAGGTGCTCCTTAAGGTGAGGAGGGACAAGGCGAAGGTGATTCTGGTAGCCCCAGACTGGCCGCACCAGTTCTGATATCCAGATATCCTCAGCCTCAGCTGCAGGCCCCCGGAGTGGCTTCCAGCACACCCCAGACCTGATCTCTCTCAATCAGGGGAAGGTATACCATCCGGACCTTCAGCCCTGCACCTCACAGCCTGTTACCAGAACGGCTAGAGTTTCAGACTTTTCGGTCTTTCCGAGGATGTCCTCACCGTGGTGGAGGCATCCAGAAAGGAATCGACCAGGAAATGTTATGCCTTCAAATGGAAAAGGTTTTCCATTTGGTGTCAGGGCAAGGGCCTGGACCCTTTGTCCTGTCCAGTGACTAACATTCTTGACTACCTTTGGTCTCTGTTCAAAGGGGGTCTTCGGTCATCGACCCTTAGGGTGCACCTGGCAGCTATTTCTGCTTACCAGGACGCGGACTGGTCAGCCAGCAGTGCAGGAGACAGTGGTTGGGTGCTTTTTGAAGGGCCTGGATCACATATCCCTTCCGGTGCGTGAACCTCCACCTCCGTGGGATCTACTGCTGGTACTGGCAAAGCTCATGGGAAAGCCATTCGAACCAATGCACAAATGTGCGTTGTCACACTTGTCGCGGAGGAAGGCCTTCCTGGTGGCTGTCATGTCTGCCAGAAGGACAGGGAAGCTCCATGTGCTTTCCGTGGACTCCCCTTATCTGGTCTTCCACAGGGACAAGATTGTCCTACGCCCCCACCTGAAATTCCTCCCGAAGGTGGTGTCAGAGTTTCACCTTAACCAGGTGTTAACTCTGCCTTTATACTGCCCTAATTACACCTCAGAGGCTGAGTACGGGCTCCATACTTTGGATCTGAGATGAGCTCTCTCCTATTACAAGTAGAGGACAGCGGAAATTCGGGGAGAGGTTCGCCAGCTGTTTGTCACCTGCGCCGAAGCAGCTTTTGGCAGACCTGCAGCAAAACGGAGAATTGCAAGGTGGATTACATCTTGCATCAGTCTCTCTTATGAGTTGGCAGGCATGAAGCCTCCCAAAGGGATAACAGCTCATTTTAACCGCCATACCGCTGCATCAGTGGCTGCTTTCAGGGACATCCCTATCCAGGCAATCTGCCGGGCTGCTACCTGGAAGTCAGCAAACCCCTTCATTACCCATTGCCACATCGACCTTGAGTCACGCCGGGATGCTGGTTTTGGGGCCTCAGTTCTCCGATCTCTGTTTCCTAAGTAGAGTGTGTGCACCTTGCCTCCCTCCTCTCGGAGAACTGCTAGGAGTCTGCCAAAGAGTGTGGATGAACAACATACCCACGATCCTAGAAAAACAGGTTACTCACCTGTAACAGTAGATCTTACTTCGAGAGGGTTCCTGCAGTAGGTCTTCACAGACAGGACTGCACCCCCTGGTGTCATGTTCCAACGGCAAATTTGTTGCTAGCAAGCATCAGCGGGGACCGACGTTGGGTGATGCAACGTCAGTCTGACCATAAAAGGGGTGATCCCATGCCCGCCCTCTAGTTCTTTCCCACCATCGCTCAGTTTGTTCAACAGACGTGGTAGAACAGCGATCTGTCACCCGATCAGTATTCGATGTTTTTCGTCACATTCCTCTAAATTTTCACATCAACATCCTGGAGACCAGAGTAGTCCTCTATGCTCTCCAGGCCTTCCAATTGTTACTACTCCCGGGAACACTCTTGGTCCAGACAGACAACATGGCAACTGTCTAGTACCTCAAAAAACAAGGGGGTACCCGATCGTACCCTCTTTGCAGAGAAGCAGTGAGAGTATGATATTGGACTCTTCAGCATGGCCTGTTTCTGACAGCAGTCCACGTTTCAGGCGTACACAACACCCTGGTGGACAGTCTCAGCCGATCAGTGGCCAGGGCTCATGAGTGGGAACTAAAGCAGGAGGTAGTCGAAGATCTGTTTCTTCAATGGGGTCTGCCAGATCTAGATCTGTTCGCCTCCCCATTCAATGCAAAACTACCCAGCTTTTGCTTGCTCGTTCTCGGGCATGGTGCTTTTTGGCAAGACACACTGTCTCTCTCGGATAGGGAGGTTTCTATGCATGTTTCCTGTCATACAGAAGGTTCTGTTGAAACTCCAGGCAGAGGGGGCCCACTTGATTCTGATTGCCCCTCTGTGGGCCTGGCAGATTTGATTCCCACTGTTGCAACAACTAGCGCTGGAACCGCCGGTCCTTTTGCCAATGTCTCACGACCTTCTCTGTCAGGAGTAGGGCACCCTGGTACATCCGAGCCTTCAGTCTCTCCATTTTCATGCGTGGCACCTGTGGACATAGCAGTGGCTCGCAATGGAGTCTTCTGTCCGGTTGCTAAGGTTCTGGTAGAAGCCAGAAAACCCTCCACCAATCCATCTACGCCATGAAGTGGAAGAGATTTTCTATTTGGGCCACAACCAAACTCTTGGACCGTTTTTCTTGCTCGGCTTCCTAGGTGTTGGAGTACCTCGTACATCTTTCTGAGTTGGGCCTTAGTTATTCTTCCATTAAGGTCCATCTTTCTGCGGTGTTAGCCTACCACCTTCCGATGGAGGACAAAACCTTAGCCCAGCTAGAGATTTCTAGAACTTTCTTGAAGGGTATCCTTCACATCAAACCTCCAGTCCGGATCCCCCGTCTTCCCTAGGATCTTAATTTTATGTTGGAGAAACTTACCTTGCCCCTTTTTGAACCAGCAGCAAGTTGTGATATGCGCGTTCTGTCATGGAAGACTCTGTTTTTGGTTGAAGTTACTTCAACTCGAAGGGTTTCAGATCTTCAGGCCTTTATTTGCAGAGAGCCTTATTTGATTTTCCATAAGGACTGGGTGGTCCTACAGACTAATCCGTCCTTCCTTCCGAAAGTGGTTTCCGAGACGACTCTTAACCAGAGTGTTGAACTGCCGGTCTGTTATCCTCAGCATTCCAGCAGGGGGGAATATCTTTTGCACACCTTGGATGTGCATTGGCTTTCGAGGCATTATACCTTCCGAAGCTGAACCAACTCTTTGTGGCCTTTGCCTCCCAGTGCCAGGGCAAAGCCATCTCTAAACAGACTGTTTATAGGTGGCTGGCTAACTGTATTCACTACACTTACTAGAAGTACGGGAAAACCCTTCAGGGGGCTGTTAAAGGCCACTCCACTAGAGGCGTGGCTACCTCTACCATTTTTTTCAGGAATGTGTCCACTGTGGAGATCTGCACAGTGGCCACTTTATCTTCCGTCTATACCTTCACTAAGCATTACGGTCTGGAAATTACCTCTAGGTGTAGAGTTGGTTTGGGCCTTGCAGTCTTGTAAGGTTTCTGTCTTAGGGCAGATCCTTAGTTGGCAGACATTTTTCCTCCTCCTGTAACCTTGTCTCCATCTCCTTCTCCTTTCTTAGACTGCTTGGAATTCAGTCCTACATGTGAAGACCTACTGCAGGAACCCTCTCAAAGTAAGATATAGCAGTTACATAAGAACTTACCGTAACAGTAGGTTTTCGAGAGAGGTTCCTGCAGTAGGTCTAGTTTCCCACCCACCTTCCCCCAGCTCCTGGAAATCTTCCTTTTTTATTATGCCTAGCCCTCGGGTCCTTCCAGGGCACAGGGTTCCAAGAGTTGTTACTCCTTGACCTTCTTTCTACTTCCTATCATTAGGTCTCTGGTGGAAAATAACTGGAGGGCGGGCGCGGGACCGCCCCTTTTATAGTCGAACTGATGTTACATCACCTACCGCTGGGGGGGGGGGAGAGATGGGAGAGGGCGGTCCCCACTGTTGATGGCTAGCTACAAGTTTGCCGTTGGAACCTGACACCAGGGGGCGCAGTCCTATATGTGAAGACCTACTGCAGGGACCTCTCTCGAAGATCTACTGTTAAGGTAAGTTCTTACTTAACTGCTATTTCTAGGAGTCGTGTATATATAGTTCATCCACACGGACCCACCTGACTTTTTCCAGCTGGGGATGCACAACACCTGGCTTCCAGCGGGCTAAGATCTGGCGTCATGGTGCGGAGCCTAGAGTTATGGGTGGGAAGAGCCAGCTTGAAGACTTTCGGCGATCCTTAAAGGGGAAAGGGATGTGCCAAAAAGTGTGGATGAACAACATATACCATTCCTAGGACTGCTGTTACAGGTGGATAACCTGTTCTTACTCGACGTGGTTGTTCCTTTGTGAAACCCAGTGTTATCAGTTGAGCTGAATTCTACAGTGAAGCTTTCCATGCTAAACTGAAGTCATGGGGTTCTGGACTACTAACTTGTTGAATAAATGAAAATTGGGCAGGAAAAAGGTTGCATTAATATGTGGCTCTAAATAAGGGTAAAAAAAACAGGACTTTTTGAGAACAAACGCATGAAATAGTACACTAAGATGATTAAAGAACTCCTGACACCTTGGGTCAGACAACTCATGGAAAGGAGTTGCCTGACCCAAGGACCTAAATTGCACATATTTGGAATTTTTTTAATTCAGACATTAAGTAGGTATTTAAACTACAGTACTGTAGAAGCTGCTTAATTGGAATGCCCTAGTGGCAGGCGTTTTGTCCCGATTGAGCGGCCATCCCATTTAACAGAAGCCAGTGAAATTGCTTGTGTCACACACAGTACAGCTGCACTAGCGTCTGAACTGTACTGTGTGTATGTAGTTACCTGTACTCATAGAAACACAGAATTTGACGGTAGATAAGGACCGCTTGGCCCACCTAGTCTGCCCATTTTCCTACCTAACAGATAAGCTGCAGACCCTAGTTAACCAACAGCTTGCTTCCTCCAACCCCCCACTAGGACTGCCTTATGTCTGTCCCATGCATTCTTGAATTTCCCCACTGTTCTTGACTCTACGACCTCCTCAGGGAGGCTGTTCCATGCATCCACAACCCTCTCTGTGAAAAAATATTTCCTCACATTACCTCTAAGACGTCCCCCCTCTATCTTCAAATTGTGCCCCCTTGTTCTTGCACACCTCTTTTTCTGAAAGATGCCACCCTCTTGGACTTTGTTGATTCCCTTGAGGTAATCAATTTACTTTAGCTCTGTTTAGTTCTTTTCAGTACTGTACAGCTTTGGTTTAGATTGGATACAGTATTTACTTTTACCTGACTCAGACTTCACCTCGTATGGGCAAATTTCAATTCACGGAGCAGAAAAGATGAAGAGCTTCACCTCTCGCTGCACCAATGCGGTTAAGGGATATAGACAGTACAAGCGGGGAACTTTTTCTTTTCAAAAACAGAAAAGCTACTTCAGGACAGGGAGTTTCATGTACACTCATGCAGAGCTGTACTGATCCTGGTAAGAGGTAGGGACTGCAGTTTAATTCAGGGAGCTTCAACGGTGCGTCAAACTTTTAAAACATAAAAGCTATTTCAGGGAGCAAAAAAGATGGACAGTTTTACCTCACGACAGTTTCACACACGCTGGTAAGAGAGAGATGAGCTGCATCTCTCTCTCTGTCTGTCTCTCTCTCGATTACGAAGCTGCACAGATGCTGATAACGGAAGATCGCAGTTCAATTCAGGAAGCTTTACTGGTGCTGGTTATAGGCAGCAAAAGTGGGAAACTCATTTTTTATTTAAACAGAAAAGAAAAATAAAGATCTTACTTTGAGAGGGCTCTTGCAGTAGGTAATTACATATAGGACTGACGTTGGCAGGCGGCAGGACCCACGGAAAAATTTCTAGCTAGCAGTCCCTGGCGAGGGACTGCCTCCACGTCAGGTGACTGGCGTCAGACGACGTCGGTATAAAGGGGCGGTCCCATACACCCGCCTTCCAGTTCTTTCCCGCTGTCGGCTCGTGCAGCGCCTCATGGTAAAGTTCGTGCTCAGCCCTGTTCTTTCGTCGGTTTTTACCGAAAATTATTAGTACTTTATTACTGTATCGTCAGGTGAACGTCGGTTTATGTCGCCCCTTCCAAAAATAGTGACTCGTGCGGCGCCCAACTGCCTCAAAAGGACGGTCACTCTATCTGTCTTTTTTGCCTAGGCCCCGACCACGCTGTCGACAAGTGCCCGCATTGCCTGCATTTCAACGCGGCTACCCGCAGATGACGCCAGCAGTCTTTGGAAGCCCATCTGCTTAAAAAGATGATGTCTGCAATGGAGGAGTTGTTGAAGAAGCTTAGGTTGGCGTCGACCCCCTTCAGAAGGACACAAGAAGCGGGACAAAGAAAGGCATAGGGGGAAGGCCTCCTTGTCTGCGACTCCGGCCAGAGTCGCGGTTCAGGTAACGTCCCCTCTGAGGGATCGCCCGACGGCAGCCTCCAAGGTTTTGAGGAGGCGCCGGCCCGCCTGCCGGGCTCGCTAATCCAGGCGGGTGCCTCCAGCCAAAGGGAGGCCTCTGCCCCAGTACTGCCACAGGCTTGCGGCTCACGGGCGGCACCTCCCATAAGCCAGGACGCTGGCTCCTCCGACGCCCCCTGGAGAAGACCGCTAAGATGCCCGACCCTTGGGGTGGCGACGGTCGCGTCCCCTCGGACCGGCCGCTCTCACCTCGCCCGCCCGACGAGGGACCCCTTGCTTGACGCCGCTCCTCTGGCGCCCGGCCGATAGCCTCAAGTCGCACGCCTGCTCCTCCGACGGCGCCGGGTATTGAGACCTACGACAGACCCCTCCATCGCCTGTCGTCCCCAGGTTCCCCGCAGCTCGCTGCCATCTGGGAGCCCGAGTTGCCCCTGCCTGACCCCGGGGACTTTTCCCCTCCGTCCCCGGGCGATGCATGGGATGCTTTTCCGCCATCAGGCCCTCCTCCTACAGAACCGGATCTGACGCCGGCCCCCCGGACGCCGGCGGGGGATATCCCTCCTCCGTCGGGCCCGACCCCCCACTGGCCTATCACTGTTGATCCGCCCGTGGGGCTCCCTACTGGGCTGTCTGCTCCGGCAGCTCTTCCGGTACCTGGGTATCCGCCGTCCTATCTGATGCCGGCTTACCGGGTCCTCAGTATCCGATGCCACAACACCCGGCACCGGTATTCCCGCAGCCGGGTTATGGATACTCGCCTTACGGATATAATCTGCATAATTATCCCCCTCCTCCTCCTCCACCGCCCCCCAGGCCACCGGTGGATCTTCAGGAGACTCTGACTTCCTGGTGGGCTGAGGCCAAGGCTCAGCTCACCAAGGAAGTCGAGAACCGCCTTACGCTGATGGTGCCACCTTCGGCCCCCGTACGCCCAAGACAGCACACTCCCTCTCCGGATTCCCGAGTTCTTCCCTCTGGATCCAGAGAGGGGCAGGACACGCGTCCAGGGATTCCCCCTTAGTACCCGTTCCTCCCCCTAGACGGATCAGGGAGTCTTACTCTGCTTCTAATTCCTCTTCTTCTTCACTCTGACTCCTCGGATTCCTCCGCCGGATGCTCCGAGAAAGACGACGAGCCTTGCTCTCTGTCCAAGCCCCAACCGAGGACTCCTCCGAAGTCTCCTCCTTTCACGAAGTTGCTCAGGAACATCCAGGAAGTACATTAGTGGCGTTCTTTGGAACCAGATCCTCAGCGGGTTAAACTCGCCGAACATCTGGACCTGCCCCTTATGGCCCCTACTCTAGTGCCACCCTGGATCGAGCCTCACGCCCACCTTGTTTCCACTGTTTGGAAACAACCGTCTGCTTTAGCCTCGCTTCCTCGGAAGTCCAACAGGCTATACCAGGCTCCGGAGGGTGTAGAGTTTTGGGATTCTCACCCCCGTGCAGACTCGGTCATGATTAGCGCCGCTCACGGCCGGTCAGCACATTCCAAACATTTAAGCTCGTCCCCCCGGATACGGAATCTCGTCTTCAAACACCATGAAGTCTTGCTATATTAGGACTTATTGCAGTTAGCCACTGCACTTGAACTGCCCCGGAGAGGAAAGAGTTAACTCCAGAGAATCTGAGTTCTAAAGCGAGGCTGCTATACCAAAGCTCATTCGGGCAGTTTCAAATGAAACTGTCAGGATTCTTTACTCCGCTTCACTGAACAGTCGCCCGGAGATCAGTCTTCAGCTCAGTTCATTTCTCGGTCAAGCTAGTATTTTCGGTTCATTTGAACCAGCAAAAGTAATTATTTTACCGCATTTCGGTTAAAGCTCTATCTGGTAAACCGTAGTACAAAATGTAAAGTCTGTGTGGAATTTAGTTATCGGTTCGGTTTGAACCGATCGGTTTGTTTATTTTAACGCTTTAAAGTTTTGGGCTTTTAGAGGCGGGTACCGGTTCTTATTGGTTCTAAAAACCTTGATTTAAATAGGTTTTTCAATACCATGAAACGGTTAGGAACCGATATAGGGTATTTCTTGACTGGCACGCCATAAAAGGGCAAGTTTTTGGTTAGGCTGGCATTATGTCTGAGAACCCAAAAGAAAACTGGCCCACTGGGTTTCAACACTGTGATGTTGTGGGAAGCCTTGCCAAGGCTGACCCACACACCACTTTGTTTATTGTCTGGGGCTGACCACCTCCTGTCAGACTGCCAGGTGTTTAAAATTTCAAGAGCCACCCCAGAAAAGAGATAGGGCCGCTCAGGGAACTATTAGCTAAAAAAGTCCGCTGACCCGGGATGGCCAGCCCAGTCCTGTACCCACTGGACTAGAGGAGTGCCCTCTGACCAGGGCTAGACTTCCTGGCAAAAGGATGGTTCAGAGGAACCAGTTAAAAAAAAAAAAAAAAAAATGAATATGACAGAGAAATTAGTAGGTTTGAGTCCAAGATTGTCTCTCCAACTGCTGCAGAAGTAGTTAGGTTACAAGCAGATTGTCCAGTCACTGTTTCTAGGTCCTGTCGAACCATCTACAGTTGGTAAAAGGTGGCTCAGTTCCAGTGGTTCAGGTTTATGATGTTGAGGAATTGTTATGAACCACAGGAGTGGGAGGAGGAAATTTGATCAATACATGTGTGGCTGGGAGGGTCTGGACATGCCCACTTAAGCGGACATTTTCTCCAGACAGACTTTTAGAATCTCCTCCTTTTCTCAGTTTATGTTTTACAAAAAGCTTGCAGAATCCCCCCAGCTTCCTTTAGAGGAGGCTATGGATGAGTAAAGGGGAGCCTGATTATGTAGGAATGATGGGCTAGGAGGTTGTCGCCTTTGCATAAGTCATTTAGGAAGTAAACAACAAAGATTTTATAAGATCTCTTTCTGTCCCTCCTGTAAGATAAAAAAATGGACAGAAGGTATTTATCGCCAGGCTCTGTTACAGACTTCCTCACTGAGCAGTGTAGTCATATAGGTGTGGTACAAGCTGCAGCCTGTGTCAAGGTTCCCTGGTTCCTGCTCACATCCTCCTGAATAGGATTCCAGGAGGATTGATACCATGACAAGAAAAACATAGGCAGCTTCTGTGGGACTCAGACAGGTGTTGTATGGTTTATGTGGCTAGATTTCGAAATCTCAGGTGGAACGAGTTACAGAAGTTAGCCAAGCAGGCCCATGTCTAGCTGGCTAGCGGGTTGAACAGGTGGCTGCTAATGGCACGAAGCCTCGAAGTTCAAGTTCATACTGCTGTTGGTGTTAATCTTGCTTTCTCTAGGTCATGACCACTTCTGTAGCTTTCCGTAGGTTGGCGGTGGCTCAGATGCACTAATCTGTCCTAAGATACTCAGTCAAAGTCTATGGATTTGTTTCTTGTTGTGGGTAATTCTCTGTTTGAGGAACAAACAGAAAGCTATATGAAAACAGGATGATTACTCTACAAAAGTGCCCAGGTAGAGGCTCAGGCCTCCTTCTGCTTTCGCCAGAGGGGTCTCTTCAGAGGCAGAGATAGACGGGCACAAGTAAACCGTCCCTCTCCCTTAGCCTACTACTATTGCCAAGCAGGCACCCTGATGGGGTGCCCAGGGCCGATTCTCCTATACCAGTGGGCAGGTTGGTTTTATTTCAGCCAGAATTGGGTGTCCCTAACTCGGACAAGTGGGTTCTGAAGTAATAGGTCTGGGTTCTCAGCTTCAAACAGTTTCCAAAGATGAGAGCCAGACAGGTCCACCTGCAACCTTCGAACTCTTGCTTTGGGAGCAGAGGTTTCTTCTCCTCTGAACTGCAAAGCAGTAGAAGGGTCCCTCCTTGCACTGGGGCAAGGGGCTGTACTCATGATACTTTCTTACCCTAATAGAAGGCAGGAGATTGGCGCCCATCTCAGATTTAAGGTACCGAACAAGCATCTTTTGAAAACAAAGTTAAAAATGTTAACTTGGCTGAGGCCAGGGACTGGCTAGCTTTCCTGGACCTCAAGGATGCCTATTTTTTCATGTTTTGATCAGGCCTTCTCCTAAGTACCTCAGGTTACCCTCAGGCCACTACCAGTTCAGGGCACTGCCCTCGGCCTTACCTCTGCGCCAAGGGTATTGAAATTTAGCTGTGGTAGTGGCTTTTAAGAAGGCAAGGATTGCTTTTTCTTTTCCTGGATGACTGGCTCTAGTGGGTCAGTCTCCAGATCAAGTAAATCCCACTTGCAAGTCACCCAGCAGCTCACCTTCTGGGATTCCTGCTGAATTTACTAAAGTCGGTTCTCGAACCAATTCAGGTACTAACTTCTAGGGGCAGAGTTGAACACAAAGTTAGCCAGGATTTCTCCCTCTGAAAGGGTAGGCGTCTCTTGTTCTGGCATCTCCATTACTCTGCAAGTCTCTTGATCTGTATAGCATTTGCTACAACTACTAGGGGCATGGCTGCTTCCACAGCTGTAGTGCAGGGAGCAAGATTCCAGATGAGAGACATTTAGTTCCATCTGAGGGCCTATTGGTCCCAAAGGAGGGATTCTTCCAAATTGGTTCTAGTGACCCAAATCCTGATCCTGGCCTTACACTGGTGGCAGGATCAAAGCAATCTAAAACTAGGGGTCCTCCTCATTCCCTCACCACAGATGCTCCTGTGTTAGGGGTGAGGAGCTCGCTGAGGCGACCTGTCCCCGAGGGGAGTGGCTCCTCAGGAATCTCTGTCCCATCAATTTTTGGAACTCAGAGCTGTATTCTAGCTCTTAGGAGTTTTCAGCTTCTGTCCAGAACAAGGTAGTTCAAGTCAGACAGACAACACCACAATAATGTGTACATCAACAGGCAGGGGGGCACTCGGGTCATCAGCCTTGTGCAATCGAGCAATGAAGTGGTGGTCTCTGGTTTACTCCTGAACACCTCCCCTGATAGCAGTTCACCTCCCAGGGAAGGACAAGGCCCTGGCAGATGCCCCTCAGCAGGATTCTCAGGGCCATCACGATTGGGCTCTGAATCTCAGGTGCTGGTTCAGTCCTTGCCAGATGGGGCTCATTTTCAGATAGATCTTTCGCAGCCCCAGATAACCACTAACTTTCTCTGTTTTGTTGAGGCCTCCAGTGCTGGATCAGCCCCCTGACGCCACTTGGATTGGAAAGGAAAGTTTGCACACCTTTCCTCCTTTTTCCTTCTTTTCAGGGTACTAGTAAAATCAGATCTCAGCCCCTGTAAAGCGATTCTGATTGATTCCAAACTGGGCCAGACAGCCCTGGTACCCATTGTCTCTGTCTCTCGACAGTCCACTCTCACTCCTGAGCTCTGCCCAGAGTCCACGACTTACTGGCCTTGCACAAGGGAGAGTGTAGTATCCGAACTCAAATTCTCCTTCTCAAGGCAGCTCTTGAGGAGTTAGAATTTGTTGATTTACACCTTTTCAAGGTGTCTCATATTTTAAAGGCTTCAAGGAAGCTTTTTCATCTAGCCACTTACAATTCTAAGCCGGAACAGGTTTTCAGTCTGAGCGCCTGAGAAGCAGATCATACCACAGTCTGCTTATCTGCCCATTTTCTGGACTTTTTGGTCCATTTTAAATTCCTTAGATTCTTGGGCAGCTACCTTCAGGGTTCCTCTGGCAGCTGTCTCTGTTTTTTCTGCAAGCAGGAAGCCTGCTTCCTTTCTTCTCAACCTGTGTTTTGTTTTTAAGGGGTTGTTCACACCAACCCTTCTTTTCGGGAACCAGCTCCTGCATGGAGTCTGAATGTTTGCATTGCTCAGTTAATTTAAACCCCTTGGACCTCTGTCCCCGCAGAGCTCAAGCTTCTCACTTGGAAAAATGGTTTTTTTCTGGTGGTTTCACTGCCAGACGTGACAAGTGAACCACAGGCCCTGACAGTGAAGAAGATTTTTCTCCCCACAGGGATAAGACAGTCCTAGGACTAACACAGGGTTTGTCCTTAAGTGGTTTCAGGTTTCCACCTGAACCAACCCATCTCTCTCCCAGGTTTTTCACTGAGCATTCTTCCTCAGGTGAGAGAAGACTGCACAGCTTGGACGCCAAAGAGCCTTTATGCTACTATTTGTAACACACCAAGGGTCACAGGTTTCAATCCTCCAACTCTTCCTTACCTAGGGCGAGGTTGGCAAAGGAACCTGCCACTAAGAGGACAATTGCAAGGTGGATTGTCTCTTGTATCCATTTTTGTTATCAAAGACTAGGTAGGAGAGCCCCTCAGGACTGAGGGCTCACTCCACCAGGTGTATAGCTGCATCTCCAGCGGCTGCTAGAGATATTCCCATTCTGGAAATCTGTTTCAGCTGTTACTTGGAAGACAGTTCACACTTTTACCAAGTATTATTCCTGGATTTCTGTCCAGAGAGATGCTCGCTTTTGGCACAGCTGTGCTTCAGAGCCTATTTCCTAAGTAGGAATTTGATCTCCTCCATGGAGGTACTGCTGTGTATCTGCACAGTCTAATATAGCAAGACTTCATGGTGTTTGAAGAAAAAATTACTCACCTTAGTAATTGCTTTCTTCCTCATGGAGTCTTGCTATATTAGGACCACCCCCAACCTGCCCCTCTCAGAACTTCTCTGGGTGTGGGTGGCAAATTAGTGCTGCACTGTGTCATGCCATTGTAGTTCTTCCTTCACCCTCTTTATTTAGGTTAGGGAACCAGGGTTTTCTGTGTTGAGAGGAGTTGCCCCCTTCCTGACTTTGAGTCTTGGGAAGGGGGGTCCTTAATAGTGCTTGTCAGGGGGAAAACCAATAATACCATTATTCATTCTTATTATTATTGTTGTTCCATTGTTACTATATTGTTGTTAATACTAGTAGGTAGCCATTTGGCTAGTGTAGAGCTTCTCTCATTCAGACTCTGTTGCTTAGTGTTAGCTTCAAAGATCTGACAGTTCTATTTGAAACTGCCCAGATAGAGCTTTGGCACAGCGCCTCACGCTTTTAGAACCCAGATTCTGAGTTAACTCTTTCCCTCCGGGTTAGTTCTAAGTGCAGTGGCTAACTGCAATAAGTCCTAATATAAAGAAGATTCCATGAGAGAAAAGCAATTACTAAGGTGAGTAATTTTTCTTCTGGACTGGGGTATGAAGAAAATATAATGCTTCTTCCACACTGGGAATTAGGGCTTTGAATTATGTAGCACATATGGGGATTACCAGAAGGCTGTCCTTACCCAGGCGGAATTAAGATTGACCTTACCTGACTCCCAAGTCAGCAGGAGTTAGCCGATCTGGGTCCGCTTCTGCTCGCTCGCCAGTCACTACATCCTGAGGATCTATCACGATGCAGTGGACACTGCGGGCTGGAGCTCTGCATCTGCTAGTAAGTCTTCAGCGCCATGCCTGGCTCCGCATGTCAGGTTTGGTCCCGAGGTGCAGTCAGCAATCCAGGAAGCACCTTTCAGGGTTCAGTTTGTCGATGATGTCAAGGACATCACTGATTTGGTAGGAGAAGGGGCGGCTCTGAAATCTTGTGGATTCTGGTGTACCGCCCCCATCCCTCGCGAAAGCTGGGCCTCTTTTTTCGCAGACGCAGCCGGCCTCGAGTGAAACCTCAAGGAAGGCGGGCTACCAAACGCTGGCCCCTGTGGTTGCTAGGCCCCGCCGCCCAAAAGCAGGGGTTTCCCAGCTGTGGCATTGCCTCCCCACACCACCTGACTCCTCCCTCCCACCGCCTCTGGATTCTCGGAGGAACCGGGTAGAGAGATTTCCTCCAACTACGGGTTGGGAGAGGATAACATCGGATTCATGGGTGCTTCAGATTATCGCAGGAGGTCACCCATAGAGTTTCTACAGAAACCCTTGCCACCCCCATCTGAAGTCCTCAGACGCTAGAACCATCTTCCTTGGTCAGGAAGAAATATCTGCCCCTTCTCGCTAAGCAGGCCATAGAACACGCGCTCCTCCTCACCTTCACGGGACGGGTTACTATTCCCATTTCTTCCTTAGTACCAAAGAAGACAGGAGAGATCTCAGACCCATTCTCGATCCTTTCAGCTCCCTGAACTTCTACGTGAATACAAAAGTTCAGGATGCTTCCTTCAAACCCTTCTGCCCTTCTTCGGCCGGGCAATGGCTTTGTGCACTGGATATGCAGGATGGCTCTGCACATCCCCATTGCCCTCGCATTGCAAGCACCTCCCGGGGTTTGCTTTCCAGGGGACCACACAATTCGGCACTCTGGCTTGGTTCTTCTCGGCTCCAGTTTTTACCACTGCCTGGTGGTAGTGGCGGCTCACCCATGTGACTTTGGGAGTTCAGGTGGCCTCACCTGACGACTGGCTCCTGGTGGCCTTGTCCAGGGAGGAGCTCCTGCATTTTCTCTCCCTCACCCAGCAGGTTTTCACTTGCCTGGGTATCACCATCAACCATTCCAAGTCTCATCTGGATCCCTCCCAGACACTTCAGTTCATTGGGGCGATCATCGATACGACAGTGAGCAAGGCCTTCCTTCCTCCGGACAGGGTGTCCTCCCTCCATTCACAGATTTCCCTGCTATCAGAACGCAGGAAGCTTCTGGTGCGTTCTGGCTCCTCCGGCCTTTGGGGCTTATGGCGGCCGCCATCCCGACGTCTCCGCTGGCTGCCCATGTGAGGATTTCAGTGGACTCCACCTCAGTGGGATCAACTAGTAGACGACCAGATCATCTGGTGCTGATCTCCTCGCCGATGACAAAGAGAGATTTGCAATGGTGGATGGTTGGAGAGAACCAGCCTGGGGTCCCTTCTGTCATCCCTCCCCTCCCAAACTCTGACCACGGACGATAGGCGTAGGGTTGGGAGGCCCATCTGGGTCCTGATCAACCCAGGGTTTATGGTCCAGATTGGAGCATTCTCCACACCAGTGTGCTGAGCTATGAGCAGTACTATATGCCATCCAAGCCCTTCACCGATACATCCTTCCTGTCACCTAGGCTGTCCAAATGGACAACATGTGCGTGGTGTGGTACATCAACAAGTAGGAGGGACTCGATCCTACCCGCCAGTAGGCAGCTGGATGAGGGGTTTGGGACTGGCAACGCCACAACCTTCACCTCATGGTGATCCATGTTCCAGGAGTCGATAACATTACATGACAGAGTTTTGTTGTTCCTGCTCTGCCACATGAGTGGGAACTGGACCAAAAGTTCTAGATGACATCTTCCAGGTTTGGGGACTCCACAGGTAGACTTGTTCGCCTTTCTTCCCAAAACGCAAAACTTCCTACTTTTTGCTCGCCCCAGAGTGAGGCGCTTGAGCTATGTTCTGTTTCTAACTAGAAGGGCAGATCTGCCTCTGCTTTTTCCCCCAACCTCTATGGTCTCCTCATGTACTGCAGAAACTTTGCAAATGTGGAAGGAGTGAGAATGATTTTGATCGCTCCTTTCTGGCCCAGGCAAATCTGGTTCTCTCTTCTACAACAATACTCAGAGGTACCTCCTCTTCCTCTTCCTTTTACCTCGAGGATTGCTGACCCAGGATCAGGGGACCCTGGTCCATCGGGACTCAAGTCCCTACAACTTCATGCCTGGCTCCTGCAGACCTAGCACAATCTCGCTTTGGTGTCTCTCCCAAAGTGGCCGAGATTCTGGTGTAGGCTAGAAAACCCTCCACTAGGTCTACTTACGCCATGAAATGGAAGAGATTTTCTATTTGGGCTGCCTCCAGGAAGGTAGAGCCTTTCTCCTGTCCTGTGGCCGTTCTGCTCGAATATTTACGTCACCTCTTCGACCTGGGTCTCAGTCATTCCTCTTTGAAAGTTCACATGGCTGCTATTTCAGCCTACCATGTTCCTTTCGCTGATAAAGTCTTTGCCCAATTAGAGGTATCCAAGACTTTTCTCAGAGGGGTCCTTCATCTTAGGCCCCCTGTCCAGACTCCTGCTCCCCCTTGGGATCTGAACTTTGTTCTCGAGAAACTTACCCTTCCTCCCTTCGAGGCTGCGGCCTCCGCAGACTTGAAGTTTCTGTCGTGGAAGATGCTCTTCTTAGTGGCCATTACCTCAGCTCGAAGAATTTCCGAGCTGCAAGCCTTCATGTGTAAAATCCCCTATCTGATTTTTCACAAGGAACGAGTAGCTCTTCGAACGAACCCTAAGTTTCTACCGAAAGTGGTAGCGGAGTCTACCTTAAATCAGTCTATAGAGTTACCTGCCTTTTTCCCGCAGTACTCCAACCAGGGAGAATACTTGCTTCATACCATGGATGTTCGCAGGATCCTGAGATACTACACTGATAGGATGAAGTATCTCAGAAAGACTGATCAGTTGTTCGTCTCTTTTGCTCACAAAAGGGAAGGCAATGCTGTTTCCAAGCAATGCCTATCGAAGTGGTTGGCTCATTGCACCACTTTTTGTTATGACAAGTACAACAAGACCCTCCCGGGTCAAGTCAGAGGTCACTCCACTCGTGGAGTAGCAGCCTCTGAGGCTTGTTTCAAGAATGTGTCTGCGGCAGACATTTGCGCTGCTGCCACCTGGACTTCCGTCCACACTTTTACGAAACCTTACAGTTTGGACATTGCCTCTCGCCATAGAGCAGGCTTCGGGTTAGCGGTCTTGCAAGGCCTCCTGTCTTGAGGTTTGCAAGGCTTTTACTTCTTCTTGGAGTAGTTCCTCCTCCCGGTGCCTTTCATTTGTTCCAGACTGCTTGGGATTCTGTCCTATATGTAATTACCTACTGCAAGAGCCTCTCTCGAAGATCTACTGTTACGGTAAGTTCTTACGTAACTGTACTTTCTTTCTCTGTCCCAGAGATGCCTTCATTTTTATCTCTGTCTCCCTCCCATATACAGTCTGCTGATTGAATTGCAACTGCTGTTTACACTTAATTAAGGTGTTAAAGTGTCAGGGTGAGGGACCACTTTATTTGTGATTAAGCAGACCGTCCCAATTAGGCAGAAGGGGTGTCCCATTTAAACAGAAGCAGCTGCCGTAGGATTACACAGCCACTTTATTGGGACATCCCACTGGGCACTGATTAAGTGGAAGTCCTGATTATCCTCGTCCCAGTTAAGTGGTTTCTACTCCACTTGAAATATCGGTTCCTAAGCAGTGAAAGCCATCAGTGCCTGCCGCGGCCCGCCCCACCCCAAAAAAACAGCGTTATGATGGCGTTAGGGAAGGGACAGGAGCTACAGAGTGGCTATTGATATTTGCCAGGAGGGTATGTTTCTAAATGCATATAGTTTTTGTAGCACTTACACACGTTCAGGGAGATAGTATTATATTTATATATCTCTCCTTAATACAGATAAGTGCCTACAAAATAAACTATATGCATTTAGAAGGCATTGCTGATTCCGTAAACTATCTATAGCCATTACTAGCCCTGCAGTCCCCCTCTCTACTTAGTGTCATGTAAATGCTGTTTTTTTGGGGGGGGCGGTAACGGGTGCTCAGCGGCTTCACTGATGCGGAAGTGAGATCACAGGTATTGTAGTTTTAAATATCTACATAATGCCTGAATGGAAAAAGTCCCAAATATGCGTGATTTAGGTCCTTTGGCAGCCCACTGCTTGCCATGAGTGTCCTGACCTGAGGGCATAAAGGTGTCTGCTGCTCTTTAAACAGATTTCACACCTACTTTACCTAAATTTACAATTATATTAAAAATATTTAAACAGAGTGCGCGTTTCCTGGGTGAAAAGTGTTTCAGCATCTGGTCTGTTCAAACAACATGAAGTCTTGCTGTATTCTGACAATTGCAGTGATTCCCAACCTTTGAACTGCCCCGGAGAACTAAGGGTTAACTTTCCATGCAAGGCATGGAACGCTGAGCTCGAGCTCGGTGGAAGTCTTTGTCTGGAGTGTTTTGAACTCAAACCGTCAGACTCTTTACTCCGCCTCACTGAACTGTCGCTCCAGAGATTTCTCCTTCAGCTCGGTTCGAAGTCGGTGAAAGTTTTCAGTTTTCCGTTGGCTTAAACCGAAAAAATGTATCCGCGTAGTCTGTTCAGTCTCTGTCTGTGGTGCCGTGAGTACTAAATAGGAATTGTTCTATTTTCCTGTGTGGAACTTGTAAAAGTGCGGTTGGTTCAGCTGAACCGACCATTTGATTGTGAATTTTGTTATACTTAGTGCGTGGTTCTTATCGGTTCTAAAAAAAAAACTGTGTTTTTAACCGTTTTTTTCCCAATACCCGTGACACAGTTAGGAACCGATAAGGGAGTCTTGCCTGGCGGTTGCCGAAAAAAGGGTAAGTTTGGTTAGGTTGGCCATGTCTGAGAAACCCAAGAAATAAACCGGGTCCACTGGGTTTCAGCACTGCAGTGAGTGTGGGGAGGGTCTTTGCCAAGGCCGATCCCCACACCACCTGTGTTTATTGCCTGGGGTTTGACCACCTTGATTCATGCTGCCAAACATGTAAAAATTTTCCCAAATCTACCCTTGAGAAGAGATTAGGTAGACTGAGGGAAAAGGAGGCTGAGAAGTCTGCTGACCCGGATGGCCTGCCCGGTTCGGTTTTGACCGAACCAAAAGGAGTACCCTGTGACCAGGGCAATACTTCTTCGGGCAAAAGGAGAGCTGATTCTGAGGGATCGGTTCCGACAAAAAGAAAGTGCAAAGATAAATTGACCGGTTTGGATCCAGAGGTTCATGTTCCGATTGCCGAAGAGATAGCCAGGGCAATTCAGATTGTGGAATCGCTCCATCTGGTTCCGACCGATCTGGCTCCTTCTGGCAGGGGTTCAGTCCGGTTGGTTCCCTCGGTGCAAGAGTATACCCTTGAAGATTTTTATGAACCGGAGTTTGAAGAGGAAGGGGATTTTGAGGATTATGATGTAAGTGAAGGTCTGGATGTACCTGTGGAACCGGTGTTTCCCCTCCTAGGCTCTGAGTCCCCTTCCCATTTTATGTTTTACAGAAAAGTGGAGGAAACCCTCCAGGTTCCTATGGAGGAGGCTGTGGAAGATCAAGAAGAGCCTGATTATGTTGAGATCATGGATATCCCAGAGTCCAGGAGACTGTCTGTTCCCCTCCATAAATCTTTTAGGAAGCAGGCACAAAAAATCTCAAGTCGACGAACACTGTACTTCCTGTGGATAGAAGAATGGACAAGAGGTATACACTTTCAGGCTCAGACACGGAGTTCTTATATCAGCAATGCAGCCATGTTGGGGGTAGTGCAGGCTGCTGCCTGTGGCAAGGCAAATATTCTCTTGGCTTCACACCCCCCTGACAAGGACTCCAGGAAGATTCATGCCATGGCAAAGAAGCAGTACATGGCATCTACTTTGGGACTCAGGTGGGCGAATTACATTTCCTATACAGCCAGGTACCAGAAGTCCAGGTGAGACACTGTACTGGCACTGGCTAAACAGGCCTCCCCCCAGCTAGCCAAGGAGCTGGAGGTGGTGGCTGCAGATGGGATTGAGACATCTAAGGTTCAGTTTCATGCTGCTGTGGACTCCAATGATGTTTCATCAAGAGTCATGGCTACATCTGTGGCTCTTCGGAGGATGGCTTGGCTCAGATGTACTAGCCTCTCGCAGAGACACCCAGGCTAAGGCAATGGATTTTCTGTAGTGGGTAATTCTCTGTTTGGGGAGCAGACAGAGAATTACATGAAGAAAATGAACGTACAGGACCACTTATAGGAGTGCTCAGGCCAAGGAAAGGCAGGCAACTCCTCAAAGGCAGCAGTCTAGGGGCAGGGGCAGGCCTTTTTACTAAGCACAGGCCTCCTCTTCCTTTTCGCAGAGGGTGTTCTTCAGAGGGAGAGGCAGAAGGGAGATGAGCAGACCTGCATCCACCCCTCAGCCTAAAGCCCCAGCCAAGCAGACACCCTGATGGGTCTGCCCGGTTTGTCTCTCCTATTCCAGAAGGGGGCAGGCTGGCTTACTTTGTCCAGGACTGGATGTCTGTTACATCAGACAAGTGGGTCCTGGAAATAGTAAGCCAGGGACTGGTTCTCAGCTTCAGAAAATTTCCAAAGATGAGAGGCAGATCTTTTCCACCTGCAAATCTTTCGGAAACCCTTGCCCTAGAGGCAGAGGTTTCTTCTCTCCTAGCTTTAAGAGCTACAGAGAGAGTACCTACCCTACACTGGGGCAAAGGACTGTACTCCAGGTACTTCCTAACCCCCAAAAAGACAGGGGAGTGGCGACCCATCCTGGACCTAAGATATCTTAACAAACATTTTTTTTTTTGAAATGACTGTTTATTCGCCTTCGTGCCTGCCATCCCCGACCCTTCAGGAGCCCCAAGGTAGACATCCCTCTACCATCCACCCTGCCCCTGTGACCCTCTAGAACCCCATGGAGCTTCGGTTTGCCCCCCGAGCAGGGATGAGGCAGAGCCCCCTTACCCCAGCTTTCAACTTTCGTCGGTCCAGGGGCCATCGGGCGGGCGAAGGCACATTGAGGGCACGGCTCCGGAGGCTTCATCTTCCCGGAGATGGCAGGCATTTTTCTACTTTTTCTCCCACCCCTTACAGCGTAGGACCCCTGACGTCAAGGCGCAAAGCGCTGACGTCACGCTGTATAGTGGCAGCCCTCCCCCTAACATTAGGGGCTTGCAGTACTCCAAGCCTCCGCTCGGAGTCAGACAAGTGTTCGGGCTATTGCCTTAACCCTCCCGGGTAGTCGAGCTGTCGTGGGGCGCTCAAACTAACTGCCCCAGCGTGTCCACCCAGCGACCCGAGTCCGGCTCGAACCCGGGTCGCCAGTGTGGAGCGGTGTGGCGTCAGTGCCTCAACCCTCAGCGCCACCGGGCCGGCTTTTTAACAAACATGTTTTAAAGCCAAAGTTCAAGATGATAACTCTGGTAATATTCCTTCCCTCTCTAAGGCCAGGGGACTGGCTAGCCTCCCTGGACCTCAAAGATGCCTATTTTCACATTCCCATCAGGTGCTCCCACAGAAAGTACCTCAGGTTCGAGTTGCCCTCAGACCACTATCGGTTCAGAGCAGTGCCCTTTGGCCTCACCTCAGCCCCAAGGGTTTTCACAAAGTGCCTGGCAGTAGTAGTTGCCTTTCTAAGAAGGCAAAAGATTTCCATATTTCCTTATCTGGACGATTGGCTAATAGTGGGTCAGTCTCCAGACCAAGTCTAGTCTCACCTGCAAGTGACCCAGCAAGTGCTCACTTCCCTAGGATTTCTCCGTAACATTCCCAAGTCAGTTGTGGAACCAGTCCAACTCCTTAGCTTTATAGGGGCAGAACTGTATACACTCAGAGCAAGAGCCTTTCTTCCTTTAGAAAGGGCAAGGGCTGTTATGGACCTAGCTTCTTCCTTCAGGTATCTCGACCAGCAAGGCATTTCCTCCAGCTCTTGGGCCACATGGCAGCTTCAACAACAGTGGTCCAAGGGGCAAGATTCTAGATGAGGGATATTCAGTTCCACCCGAGAGCTTTCTGGTCTCAGAGAAAGGACTCCCTTACCAAACTGATTCCAGTGACTTTGACCTTGATCCAGGCTCTCCAGTGGTGGCAGGATCAGGACAGTTTAAGGCAAGGTGTTCCTTTTATTGCTCAGCCTTGTTCAGTTGTCCTTACCACGGATGCTTCTATTTTGGGTGGGGAGCCCACCTGGGGTCCCTTACTACCCAGGCCCTATGGTCCCCCCAAGAATCCCTTCTCCACATCAGTCTTCTAGAGCTCAGGGCAGTTTTTCTAGCTCTAAAAGCATTCTCACAGTCGGCTCAGAACAAGGTGGTTCAAGTCAGAACAGACAACACTACCACCTTGTGATACATCAGCAAGCAGGGAAGTACTCGGTCCACGGTCTTGTGCACAGACGCCATGAAATTGTGGTTCCTGGCTTATTCCATGCAAACCTCTCTTGTAAGAGTTCACCTTCCAGGCAAGGACAGTGTGCTAGTAGATGCACTGAGCAGGATTTCTCAGGGCCATCCTGAATGGTCCATGGACCCTCAGGTGTTGAAAGTGATTTTTTCAAGGTGGGGCACTCCAGAGATGGATCTGTTTGTGCCCCAGACAATCACCAACTCCCTCTCTTTTGTTGCAGACCTCCAGTCTAGGGCTCAGTTCCCCTGGACGCCCTGATTCTGAATTGGGAAGGGAAGATCTTCTAGGTACAGCTCTTGCAGCAGGTTACACCATTAGGACTGAAGCTGGCTGGCGTCAGGACCTCACGGAAAATTTTCTAGCTAGAAGTCTTCAGCGGGGACCGCCTCCGACGTTGGTCCCGCCCCCGACGTCGGGTGTAGTACGTAAGGAGGAGGTCCCGTCAGAATCCCCAGTTCTAGGGACATGGATATGTTGTTCATCCACACTTATTGGCAGGTTCCTTGCCGCTTTAAATCTTGCCGGAAGGTCTTCAAGCTGGTTCCTCCCACCCACCTGGGTGGTAAAACTCGGCTCCGCCCCATGGCGCTAGATCTTCCTTACCGCAGAGCTCAGATTCCCTCCTTAGCAGCGGTGCGTTAAGACTGGTTCCTAATTCTTGAAAGTTCGAAATCAAAAGTTTTTCGCTAAAAGACTTGGTCTTCTCCTCCTCGCGGCTGCGATGGACACATCGACTCCCGGTTTTCGGAGGTGCCCTTGCGGGCAGAAGATGTCTAGGACGGATCCGCACTCCACGTGCGTCTACTGCCTGGGCCTTGAGCACGACCCGCAGGCCTGCAACTTGTGCTCTTCCTTTTCGGCCTACGTCTTTGAAGACCGTGCTGCCCGATTACAACTGGGGCGCCCCGAGAAAAGAATTCCAACGGTGAACTCTAAAGAGGCCCGATTGGCGGTGTCCGCGGCGGCAGGCTTGGCGGATCAGCTCGAGCAGATGATCGCCCTCGAAGAGGAGGCGGCGCGGGCTGCTTCTACCTCGGCTGCGGCGTTTGTCCTGCTCTCTCTCGGTGCCTCGTACTCGGCTTCTTTTAAGGAGCTTTGTCTGACCCTCTCGACGAAGGTGAGGTCCAACTTCGGGACCTTTTCCAGGTCCAAAAGAGCAAAGTAAGTCTCTCGTCGGCGCTCTTGGGAAGCGGAAAGATCCCTCCTGTAGCCGACAGTGGACTTGATTGACCCCTCAGCTCGACCACTGGCTTCCCGGTGTCCCGTCAGGCCAGTTGACGAGACCTTCCCGTCGCCAGCGGTCGAGATTTTTTCTCGACCCGTTAAGATGAGTTGTCAGCTGGAGAAGCTGAGAATCCCCTCTCCCGGTTCCCCGGTGGGAGTTGAGGATCGTCAGCTCGTCTGTGCCTCCGGTTCCGGAGCCTCGGTGGGATGGGTCGAGCCGAGGAGTGCCGATTTCGACAGTTCTCCCTCGCCTTCTCGGCCTAGTCGAGACTCGGTCTCGGACATCTCGCGGTCCAACCGATCCACGCCCGCCATAGGCGGTCTCGGCACTGCGGCAAGCGAGCGCGCTGCCGCTCTTCCTCGGACGTGGGAGGCTTCGCGCAGTAGGCGGAATACGAGAGGAACTCTGTGGCAACAGCTCTTTGACCGGGAATAAGCCGACCCAGTCGCTTCCTTGGTCATTAAGTGGCTGTCACGAGCAGCGAAACAACCCCTCGTTGTAGTCGAGGAGCCTGTTCTCAGGCGGTTGTTCAGCCAATTCCAGCTGCCCCACTGATTCCGTGGAATCTCCGCCTCCACAGCCGTTATTTGGGGTTCCACCAAAATTCTCGGTCGGCTCAGGACTGCCCCATAGGCTGTCTGTCACCTCACTCCCGATAAACCTCGGCGGGTGGAGGTGGCTCAGGCCCGATGCAGCTCTTTGAGGACTCTTCTGAGTCCGATGATGGTTCTTCCTCTTCTCCAAGCGCATGGACTTGGGTCCTCGGGAGGGCAGTCAGTGGGCGATGTTCACTCCGTCCTTCTTAGGGTTGCTTCGACTCATCTCGGAGTCCACCGGGATGAAGCTCGAACCCGTTTCTAAATGGGCCAGGTATCCCCTCACGGAGATTCTGGACCGAGGGGATTCTCCTACGGAGGCCTTTCCGGTGGCCGAAGCCATAGTGGGTCCGGCCTTGGAACTTTGGCAGCGTCCTGCTTCCTGCCCTGCGCCTTCGGCCAGGTTGGCCAGGAAGTATGCGGTCCCTACCGGTTCCCTGTCCGGTTTTTCGGAACACCCCTCGGCCGAGGGGTTGGTTACTGACAGCGTTTTCCGGCGTGCCGGGAGCGCCAGGGATGTGGACAAACCTCCCGACAAGGAATCCAAGAAATTGGATTATGCCGGGCGAAAAGTCTATGCTGCGTCCTCTCTCGGCCTTCGTCAGGCCAGTTCGGCCGTCCTCATGGCACATTTTTCTCACGCCCTGTTGGGCTCCCTGGATGAGGTTGTCCCTCATCTTCCCGCAGATCTGCAGACTACGGTCAGGCAGGTGCGGGACCAGGGCAGGGCAGTGGCCAGACAGCAGCTCCAGACTGCGTTAGACATCGGGGACTCATGTGCCAGGTCTGTGGCGGCCGCAGTGGCCATGCGTCGTCGGGCTTGGCTGAGGATATCCACCTTTACCTCGGATACCCAGCACAAGTTGGCGGATTTTCCCTTTTTGGGGACTGACCTCTTCGGCCCTGGGGTGGAAGGTCACCTGCAGAGGATCGAGAAGTCCAATGCTACCTTGGACTCGGTCTCTTCCGCTCAGAAGGACAAAGGCCGCAAGCCACAGCCTAAGCCCTTTTGTCCTTCTACGCCCAGCAGCTTGGCCTTGCCCAACGTCCAGGGCCAGCAGGCTCGAGCTGTATCCCAAACCCAAGCCGTCGGCTTCCTCCAACAGGAAGCAGGGAGGTAAAGGCCCAGGAGGTCCCTCGGCCGGTCCCTCCTCCAAGCCTGCCCAGTGACGGGCTGAGGGGTGTCGCCCCCATCCCTGTCACCTCACCCTGGTTTCCCCGTGGGGGCCGGCTCCAGACACTTCCTTTCCGCCTGGTCCGCTGTTACCACGGACAGGTGGGTACTGAAGTGGTGGGAAAAACCTACCTCTAGAATTTGAGCAGGCCCGCCCCTTCAGAGCCGTCGCACCTCGGGGTCCACTACTCACTGGCGCCGTCGAGCCAACATCGCTCTCCTCCTCCAAGGAGGTGATCACGGAGGTAGAGGACCCCTTTAGACCCGGGGTTGCGTGTCGAGGTATTTCCTGGTTCGAAGCGGACGGGGGCTGGCGCCATTCTCCCGACCTACATGACCTGAACAAGTTCCTAAGGTCTCGGACCTTCAGAATGGTCACTCTGGCGCAGATAATACCATCTCTGGAACACGGCGTGTGGTTCTGCTCTCTGGACCTACAGGACGCGTTCTTTTACGTCCCTATCCGTCCGTCACATCGGAAATTCCTCCACTTTCGAGCGGAAGGATCCCTCTTCGAGTTCCAAGCCATGCCCTTCGGCTTATCTCCAGCTCCCAGGGTCTTCACCAAATGCATGGCAGTGGTGACAGCGTTCCTGCGGCGCCGAGGGGTCCGGGTGTACCCTTACCTGGACGATTGGCTGATCGGAGCCCCCTCCAGACGGGAGGTGGAGCGGTCCAGAGATCTGGCCCTCCAGATTTGCTCTCAGGTCGGCCTTCTCATCAACGAGGCCAAGTCGGAACTCGAGCCGAAGCAGGTGATCCTGTTCATCGGGGCAGAGCTCGACTCTCTTCGAGCCAGAGCACAGCTCCCGATGGACAGGGCCGAGGTTCTTACCTCCTTTGCCCAATCATTTCAGGTTGGGCAATCGCGCCTCTGCCGGGACTTCCTGGCCTCCTGGGTCTCATGGCGGCCTGTACCAGCGTGGTCCATTGGGCACGCTGGCCATCGCCCTTCAGTGGGACTGGCCAGCCGGTGGTCACAACACTGCGATCCATTGGACCAGCTAGTGACAGTGACCCAGGAGATGTGGAACGCTCTCCAGTGGTGGACCGTTCCATCCCAACTGCAGGAGGGCATCCCGTTTGTCCGCCCCGAGCCGACGGTCTCTCTATCGACCGATGCCTCTTTGATGGGTTGGGGTGCCCATCTGGGGGAACACCGAGTGCACGGCCTCTGGTCCCCGCGGGAGTCCCGATGCCACATCAACCTGCTGGAGCTCCGAGCGGTCCGCCTAGCTCTCACCGCCGTTTCTCCGGGGTCAAGTGGTCTGAGTCCAGACGGACAATACCACGACCATGTACTATCTGAACCGCCAGGGCGGGACGTGCTCCATGCTTCTATGCAAGGAAGCTCTCCGCATTTGGTCACTCGTGCGCAGCCTGGAGGCGGATCTCCTAGCCATTCATGTGGCAGGAGCCTCCAACACCCTGGCCGATGCCCTGAGCCGGATAGGGGCTGCATCTCACGAGTGGTCTCCCTGCCGGAGGTAGTACAAGATCTGTTCTCCCACTGGGGCACACCTCAGGTGGACCTGTTTGCCTCAGGAGAATGCGAGGCTGAGGCTGTTTCATGCCGTCCCCACTCAGCAGGGCTCGCTGCAGGGGATGCCTTCGAGGCTGTGGACCCGGGCCTCTTTTACGCCTTTCCCCCATTTCCCTTGATTCACAAGGTGCTTCTCAAGATAAGGAGGGACAAGGCGCAGGTGATTCTGATAGCCCCAGACTGGCCCCGCCAGTTTTGGTACCCAGATCTCCTCAACCTCAGCTACAGGCTCCTGAGGCA
The DNA here is from genome assembly GCA_016271365.2 of Neoceratodus forsteri. Lineage (NCBI taxonomy): Eukaryota > Metazoa > Chordata > Ceratodontiformes > Ceratodontidae > Neoceratodus > Neoceratodus forsteri. Next base: position 432,314,407 of record CM028138.1, read on the forward strand.
GCTTCCAGCTCGCCCGGACCTGCTCTCAGTCAATCAGGGGAAGGTGTTCCATCCGGACCTTCAATCCCTGCACCTGACTGCCTGGTTCCTGAGCGGCTAGAGTTCCAGGCCTTGGGTCTTTCCAACGAGGTCCTCAATGTTGTTGAGGCGTCCCGTAAGGAGTCGACCAGGAAATGCTATGCCTTCAAATGGAAGAGGTTTTCCATTTGGTGTCAGGGCAAGGGCTTGGACCCTTCCTCCTGTTCCTTGGCAAGTATTTTGGACTATTTATGGTCCCTTTCTAGTCAAGGGCTTAGGTGGACGTCCCTAAGGGTGCACCTGGCAGCCATCTCTGCTTACCGGGCGCGGGCCGGGGAGCAGTCTGTGGCGCAGGAGAAGGTGGTCTGGCGCTTTTTCCAAGGCCTTGATCACATTTCCCCTCCGGTGCGAGAACCTCCACCTTCATGGGATTTACTGCTGGAACTGGCAAAGCTCATGGGCAAGCCATTCGAACCAATGCACAGGTGTGAACTCTCTCACCTGTCGTGGAAGACCGCCTTCTTGGTGGCTATCACGTCAGCCAGAAGGATGGGAGAACTCCCGGCGCTCTGCATTGAGTCTCCTTACCTGGTCTTCCACAGGGACAAGTTGTCCTGCGCCCCCACCCGAAATTCCTTCCGAAGGTGGTGTGGAGTTTCACCTTAACCAGGTGTTGACTGTGCCGGTGTTCTACCGAATCACACCTCGGAGGCCCGAATACAGGCTCCATTCTTTGGACCCTAGAAGGCGCCGCTTATTATAAGGAGCGCGACGGCTGAAATTGGGGAGAGGTTCGCCAGCTGTTTGTCACCCACGCTGAAGCCGCACCTGGCAGACCTGCAGCCAAGCGGATCGATAGCGGTGGTCACCTCCTGCATAGATCTCTGCTATAAGTTGGCGGGCATGGAGCCTCCCAGAGGGATAAGAGCTCATTCTACCCGTCATACTGCTGCATCGGTGGCTGCTTCCAGGGACGTCCCTATCCAGGAAATCTGCAGGGCTGCTACCTGGAAGTCAGCACACACTTTTATTACCCATTACCACATCGACCTTGAGTCACGCCGGGATGCTGGTTTTGGGGCCTCGGTTCTCAGTCTTTATTCCTAAGTAGGGGTGTGTGCCTCCTCCCTCCCAGAGAACTGCTAGAGTCTGCCAATAAGTGTGGATGAACAACATATCCATGTCCTAAATACAGGTTACTCATCTGTAACAGGAGTTCTAGGAATGGTATATATTGTTCATCCATACGACCCACCGACCTCCCGGCCGGCGCACAACCTGAGCTTCCAGCGGGCTAGATCTGGCGTCATGGGGCGGGAGCGAGTTTTACCACCCGGGTGGGTGGGAGGAGCCAGCTTGAAGACCTTCCGGCAAGATTTAAAGCGGCAAGGAACCTGCCAATAAGTGTGGATGAACAACATATACCATTCCTAGAACTCCTGTTACAGGTGAGTAACCTGTATTTCTTTCCCGCCGTCGACTTGCATGTCTCGACCTCTTCGATTAGTACTAGCGCTCGACGTCCAGGAAATCCTTTCCAAAATCGGAAGCTTTGGAAGAAACTCTTCTTCAAGACTACCTTTCTTCGTCTCATGTCCTCCCCAGCTTCAGTGGAGGTCCATCCTTCTAAGTGTGCCTGTGGGAAGCAGATCCTGTTTAAAGACCCCCATTTGGCATGTGTTTGGTACCTGGGCCCGGACCACGACATCCAGGCTTGCTCCTTCTGCTAGGGCTTCAATAGCCGGACCAGAATCCGCCGACAGAAGGCTCTCCATTCTTTCCTCCTAGAAGAAAAGCTCAAGGCCATGGAACCTTCCTCCAGGGGGAAATCTTCGGGAAAGTCCCACAGGCACCACGAGAAATATCGGGAGAAGGTGAGACCTAGATCCCCTCCAGGGCCTCGGACTCCCGTAGCTCCAGCTTCTTGTCGGACCACTCTCCGTCGAGGGCCCACTCTCAGCCTCCCCCGGTTGTGGTCAAATCTGCCAGCGGCTCTTCGACTCTGCAGCCTGCCAAGACCTCCAGGCCCTCTTCTTCTGCTAAGGCCTCGTCCAGGTCAGGGGTGCATCACAAGTCTTCGTCCCGGCACTCGGCCTTCGACGTCCGGTCTGTCTCCTTGCCTCTGCCTCCCCAACACAAGACCAAGGAGCTGACCTCCCTTAAGCTGACATCGGAGCACCCAACGTCGGCCAAGGTCCACAAGCACTCCAGTGAGCCGGCGGCATTTAGTCACCAGTCGCCGTTCAGGCATCCCCCCCCCCCCAGGACGCCGGCCAGGGGACCGGCGCCTGCTGCCGCAGACAGAAGAACCACACCACCACCTACCGATGTCGGTCAGGAGGCGTTATCGGAGGAGGAGTCCACTTTGCCCGAAGACCAGGCGGGCGACTCCGGACCTGTCAAGCTCCCACGGGAACCCTCCCCAGAACCGGAGACCCCCGGAGAGCCGACGCCCGGCCCCGATGACAGACCACTGGCGCCTGGCCCGTCGTCGGGACTCAATTTGGCAGAGGTGAAGGAGCTCTTCACTTTCTGGTGGGACACCATCAAAAAGTATGTGGTCACCACGCACTCTCCTCCCGCACCCGCGGCACCACCGACACCTGCGCCCCTCCGCCAAAAGGGGCTGCAGGCCGATCACCTAACTCCCAGGAGCCAGTAGCACCTCCTAGGGGTAGATCTACAGAGAAGAGAAGGCCTCCGTCTATTTTGTTTTTATTTATTTATTTATCAAGTCTAGGATTACAAATACCTTTGAGCCATGGCTCTTTTACAAAGGTTCCACGTCAGAGAAATACAAATTATGGGGAACATCAAGACAGGCATTACAACAATGTGGACATTGCAAACAGAGTATAGATTAATACAGTTCAAGGGTAGCATTGTAACAAGGCAGCCATGGCATTTGTCAGAGAAAATAGACAACAGATAAGAAGTGCGGAGTCATAGGGAGAGGGAAGAGGGGTGGGGGGAGAAGGAATGTGGAAGGGTGGCAAGAGGGTGAAAAGTGCAGTATTGGGTATACCAAGATGTGAGGGTGGAATCCAGTGGGGGGACAATTGGAGCAGAAAGGGAAGTGGAGAAACAAGGTTAAGTTGGGCAGTCACAGGAGCTGTTGGTAGTGAGATAGTCCCGGAGCCTAGTTTTAAACATACCAATAGTTGGGGCAGAGGAGATGGTTGGGTAGATCTTCTTCAGGGTCACCCAGCCCCAAGAGACCCAGAAGACGTCGGTATTCGCCGACGACGGAGGACTCCAGATCTGACATCTCTGAATGCTGCAGGTCTCCTTCACCGATCAGCATCCCTTCTCTGGACCCACGCGACCTCCCTAGGTCTCCTCCGGATGACCCCTCATTCTCTGAGATAATGAGACACATCCAAGAGAACATGGGATGGGATGCAGAGGAACTAGACCCCGAAAGACTACACCTTGCCCGTTACCTTCGGCAAAAGTATCCTAAGCCTGTGGTAGTACCACCCTTGGTGGACACCTTCGTGGATGTCACCAAGGCAGCGTGGAGGCGTCCACATTCGACTCTGGCTATGCCGAAGAAGGCTGACTGCCTGTACAAGGCCCCTAGGGAGGACCAGTACCTGTCTAACCATCCTCTGGCCGACTCCCTGGTCATCACAGCCTCTCATGACCGGTCTCAGAAACCGCAACATCTGAGCACGCAGCCACCGGACCCCGAGTCCAAGCAACTGGACGTGCTGGGTTGGCACACTTACGTGGCCGCGACTTGCGCCATCAGATCCCTGAATTATCTGACCCACATGGTTCAGTTTCAGAACGAGCTGTGGGAACAGGGGCAGGATCTGGTAGAGAAATTGCCAGACGGTGGCCCAAAGGAGGGAACTCCAGCCGGCTCCTCCATATGGAGGCTCAGGCAGTGGGACCCAGGTGCTCGAGCCAGCGTGACTCCGTGGACTCTTTGGCCAGGCGGCAGCCTCAGGCGTATGTCTCCGGAGACACTCATGGCTCCGTGTCTCCGGGTTTACCCCGGACGTCCATTAAAACATTTTGGACGCCCCCTTCCATGGCGAGGTTTCATTTGGTGAAGCATCAGAGAAGATCATCACCAAATTACAGGAAGCCGGGAAGGCTGTTAGATCTGTCCAGGTCATGTACAGATCTTTTTTTTTTTTTTTAATTTAAATTTATTGAATTTTCAGATATAAAATTACAACACATACAAAACATGCCCGGTCAATACAATATGAAAATACACCGGTACAATCAAAACCAACCCAGAACCCCCCCCAATCAAAATCCCTCAAAGCTCCCCCTCAATCGGCATGTACATAATAAAGCAATAAACTTTTAAGATACCCACCCCACTCTCATCCCCCCCTCCCTCCACCCCTATTTAGGTGCGCCTTCTCAGTGTTATTTGTGATCTGGATTTATCTATTGTCCATCATAAATAACTGAAGTCTCCCATGACAGTAGAGTTACAAGTACAACAGATGACCAAAACTACAATGTCTGTGCAGACTACAGGGATCAGGTCCTAGACTTATTAATGCAGACATAATGCCTGCAATTTACCCCATCTCCTCTGAAACAGGTCTACACGACAATGCAGAATAGCAATTAAACTCTCCGACTGAAGAAATGCAGTGAGTTCAATCAGCCATTCTGCATAGGTCAGGGCCAACTGATTGGTCCAGTGTCTCAGGACCAACTTCTTGACCGCCATGGACACCAAAGCCATATGGTAGCGATGCTCCACACTGTCAATGCGAGAGTATTCGCCCAAAATACAAATCTCAGGGGTGAAGAAGCTCGCCAAACCCAGAAGGGGTCCAGATTATCCTGGATAAGGGACCACAGGGGAGCAACCTTGATACAGGCCCAAAACACATGAAGAAGGTTCCCTTCTTCTAGCAAGCACCTAGAACAAGTAGGGTGGGGAAGTTTTTAAGCTTAAAAGTTTTGCAGGGTATAGTACAAATTATTTACAATATAGTATTGAGTTAGTCTTAATCTGTCCTGAGTATAGTACTTATGAAGGTCCTTCCATATATGGGGCCAACTTAGGAAGCATCAGGCAACAGATATGTCCAAACATTAGAGCCCTCAGCAATCCTGGAAATTTATAGTTTAAAAGGAAGGAGTAAATTAAGGAGATGGAGGCTGAGAAGCAAGGTGTATGATCTGAGAGAAAGGGATAGGCCACAGAATCACTAAAGAAGGTGCCAAATTTCCGGACAATAAGATGTCTTAATTGATACACTTTGAAAATCTCCCTCCTAGGAATACCAAACTTATCAAGTATATCCCCAGAAGAGAGATGGGATCCCTGATTATAAAGATGCTCCAATCTAGCCTCCCCAAATTGTGGAAGCCATTCAGGGGTAAGCCATGAGTTACCCAATTTGATATTGGGATTAAGGATCACCGGCTCGCCCAGATCTGAGACAACCGGAATGCTAAGGGACAATAAACATTGAGCTAGTGACTTAAGGGATGTCAGAATCGTGATGTCGGTCATCCAGTGCACAACTGCTGCTGGTGAGGTAAAAAACACAGCATAGGTATCAAGTTTAGTCCCGGAGAGAAGTGAGCGCTTGATCTGGAGCCAAGTCAGGCATGGTAGCCTGGAGTCTATAGAGAACCACTTCCCTAGTTTAGAAAGGTGGGCTGCCCAATGATAAAGTAAAAGATTGGGAAGCCGAAGACCACCTTTCTCTTTAGGAAGAGATAACTTAGCGTATGAGCGTCTAACGCCCTTTCCACGCCAGATAAAGTTGGAAAACATAGTATGAAATTGCTGAAGGTATGTAATGGGCAGCCATAGATTTAACAAATTAAGGGGGTTAAAGATCCGGGGGAGGCTGTTCATTTTAATAATGTTAATCCGGCCCCAAAGAGAAATGGGAAGGGTAGACCACCACTGCAGATCTTGATGGACAAGATTTTTGATATTGTCCAAATTAAGCTTCTTCAGAAGAGAGGGTTCAGTCGTAAAATGAATCCCCAAGTATTTGATGGATTTGGGGGCCCACCTCATCCCAAAAGAAATAAACTCCTGTTTACGGGCATGAACATTTAGTGGGAAAATTTCAGACTTAGAAATATTCAATTTGTATTGAGAGAAGGCTCCAAACTGCTTAATAACTTCAATCGCCGCTTTTAAGGACTCAGCCGGACTTTCTAGATGCGGAGTTATGTCGCCTGCATAAGCAGAAAGCACCAATTCCTGCTGCTGTAGCCTGCAGCCTCTAACTCTATGGAGGATTTAAGCTTAATAAGAAGCGGTTCCAGGTATAAATTAAACAATAAAGGCGAAAGGGGGCATTCCTGTCTGGTACCAGTATATAAACGAAAAAGGGAGGAAAAAACCCCATTACAATAAATTTTAGCAGAAGGGGCAGAGTAGAAAGCCTGAACCCATCTTAAGAATGGTTCCGGAAATCCCATTCTCCCATCACAGCCCAAAGGAAAGTCCAGTCCACTCGGTCAAGGCCTTCTTGCATCCAGTGAGACCAGTGCCGTGAGGTAAGGAACTGATTGGGCTTGCTGGGAAATATGAGATAGGGTTCTTAAATGATCTGCGAGGACCTGCCAGATACAAAACCTACTTGTCCGGGGCTAAGTAAACCAGACCAGACTTTTTAATTCTTTCAGCTAATATCTTAGCGAAGATTTTCATGTCATAATTTTGGAGGGAGATAGGCTGATAATTTGCCGGATCAGTGAGAGTTTTGTCAGGCTTGGGAATCAAAATAATCGTGGCTTCAAACAAGGTGGGATCTATATCGATAGAGATAGAGAGATAGTTATATAATTTAAGAAGCACAGGTGCCAGCTCCTTAGAAAAGACCTTGTAAAAGTTAGCAGGGAAGCCATCAGGCCCTGGTGCCTTATCTGAAGTCATAGAGGTAATAATCCTCTCTATTTCCTCCAGGGAGCTAGGAGCCATCAGGATTTTATGATGGGACGCTGAGAGACAGGGGATATCCATGTCCCCTAAATATGTAGCGATATTCGAAATGGGAGCAGACGAAAGGGGTTTACTATAGAGATCGGTGTAGTATTTTTCAAAAATACGGGCAGTACCTCTAGGGGAGGTTTCAATGGAACCGGTTGGAGAAAGCAAGGATGGGATTATCCTGGAGCCTTCCAGCGTCCGTAGGCGCAAGGCCAGAAGCTTCCCAGCCTTTTCCCCATGGTCAAAATACCTAGCTTGGGTTCTCACAAAACAGTACTCCGTTTTTTCTTTCAGAAGATCCATGTACTCACTCTTAGCTACCAGGAGAGCCTTAAGAGACAGTAGCGAAGAGGTTGACAAATAACTTGCTTCTAACTCTCTAATTTTACTCAACAAAGAAAGAGATTTTGCAAGCCTGGCTTTCTTCCTTGCGGAGGCCATCTTTATTAGCTCACCCCTGAGATAGCATTTCAATGAGCTCCAAACTATATCAAGTCTCGGGGTAGACTCAAGGTTATCCGCAAGAAAGAAAGAGATCAAAGACTTAATACACGAGACCGTGTGGGGTCCTTAAGCAGTTGAGTATTTAACCTCCATGTGGTATCCCGACAAAAATCTGGATCTAAGGAAAGCTTGATCCAAACTATGGCATGATCTGAGAGAATAATTGGATCGATACTAGACTGAAGAAGACTGGGAAGAAAAGTTTTACTAACTAGTACATAGTCTATCCTCGATTTGGAGCTATGCGGGTGAGAAAGAAAAGAGAAAGCCCGAAGAGTGGGGTTCGAAATCCTCCAGGGATCACATAGCCGTAACATTGACAAAAAGTCCTGAAGGGCCCTCTGGGCTAGGGTAGGGGATCGAGTGTCTTGAGGCTCCTTATCTAATGTAGATGAAAGGGGAACATTCCAGTCCCCTCCCAGTATAAGCTGAGAAGGAAGAAGAGTACTAATTTTATCGGTAGGGACATAAAAAATTCAATTTGACGCCTCATCGAACCTAAAACAACAGTGCTTCCGTTAAGGGAACCCCTAACCAGGACAAACCTCCCTTCTGGGTCCAAAACAACCAAATCCTTCATAAACAGAACATGCTTTTTAACGAGAACTGCGACTCCCTTACTAAGGTTAGAATTCCCAGCCAAATAAGCCTGGGAAAAGCCAGAGCGAGATAGGGATTTGGTGTCTGCTTGACTCAGGTGAGTTTCCTGAAGGAAAAGAATATCCACCTGCAGCAATGAGCAGTGATTAAAAATCTGAGATCGTTTGACCCGATCCCTGAGTCCGCGTACATTCCAGGAAGCTATCTTAATCGTATTAGTAGCCATTTTAGATACAGTATAAAGGGAGTGTAAAACCAGAAAAATCCAGCATTAGAGAGAGAAAAACGGCACACCAAGGTTAAATAAATCCAAAGTCCAACAGTCCACCAGCATATACCAGAATAAAACACCCAAAAAATAAGCATCAGTATTCCGACCAGAGTATAACAGCACTCCAGTCTAGGCCGGCAGACTAATCCCATCCTCCCCAACCCCTCCCTCCTCCCATTGCCACCCCCAACCCCCCGTCCCAAACTACCCCCAAACCCCTCCCTCATCCACCCCCAGGAAAAACAGTCCCAAGATACCCCAAATAACTATATACACTCTGGCTCCCACATCGAGGAACATCAACAGTGGTATACAGTATTCCTAATTTCAGGGGCCAGTCCCACAGCGCGAATCCAGCATCCGCCTTAACATAGGGCCTAAGAGGGAGGGGAGAAGGCCTTAATACTGAGCCCAGGGATTGAAACCCTCCCTCTAAAACCAATGACACAGATCAGTAAAATGCCCACCGGCAGGGCTGGATTAGCTATCCCCCCTACTCTCAGCTCGCGATTCAGCTACTGCAGGTAGCTGGGGCTAAAAGCCAACTCCCCCCAGCCGCCACCAAGTCAACTGGAGCGTGCTCCACCAGCGAAATCAAGCCAGATCCAGACTCACCCCCCCCCTCGAAACTAACAAGCGAACAGTCTGGTCCAGAGAGTCCACGAGGGACAAAACCAAAAAGGGAAACAAAGCCTCCACTCACCCCAGAATACGAGGATGTCCTCAGCACATCGAGACCGGGAGTCTAATCAGGGAAAGCCCAAACTGGATCAACCGGAAAGGCCCTTTGTTTCAGGGGGTACCAAATACAGGGTGGACCGCGCCCGGTCCCGCATTCAACGTAACCCCCTTGGAAACCTAAACCCCAGGCACAGAGTTCCGGAAGGGACTGGAACCACCAGAGGGAGCAGCGAGATCGGCATCCACCCCGCAGCAAGGAGAACGGCGGTCCAGGCCGAGCAGCCCAGGCAAGAGGCCACCCCGCGAACCAAAGAGAGACGGGACAGGGACAACAAGAAGAACAGAGGCAGGTACCTATAGCCTATGAAAGGGGAACAATGGCAGGAACACACAAAGGAAAAAAAAAAAAGGGGAACCAAAATTCATTTAAAGTCCACAGAGCACTCAGTTCAGTAATTGCACCATATGCAGCAGTTCGGAAACCTCAGCCACTCGATTTAAATAATTCGGGGAGCTTGGAGGCAAGATCTTTCTGAGCTTCTTCTGGGGCTTCAAAGCTGAAAGTGGCGCCATTAATGGTAACCCTAAGAGTGGCAGGGTAGGTCATCCTAAAAGGCATCGAGGCAGCAATCAGTTTTTGCACAACTGGATGAAAAGCAGCTCTTTTTAGTCTCATCTCTTTAGGCAAATCTTGAGATATGCGGATTTTGGCCTGTTCCCACCTAATCTCCTGCAGCTCTCTGGCCTTGTTAAATATGTGCTGCCTCTCAATATAACTTAAAAACTTTATAATTATGGGACGTGGAGGTGAATTAGGTGCTGGTCGAGGCCTCAGTGAGCGGTGGGCTCGTTCCATGTGATAGGTAGGGTTGATTGGTGAAGGGCCTACTATCTTAATAAAGAAGCGTTGTAGAAAGGCCATCAGGTCTGGGCCTTCTTCCAGCTCCGGGAGGCCCAAAACCAGCAGGTTATTCCTCCGATTGCGGCCTTCTAGATCTTCGGTTTTCAACTGAAGGCGCCGCACCTGCTGGGCCAACCCGGACATCGCTGTCTCCGTTTTCCCTTTCCACTGCTCCAGTGAAAAAACTTTAGCTTCGGAATCAGACACTCGGACCGTAAGAGAGGCAAGGTCTCCCCGTATTGCCTTTAGTTCAGCCGTAATGTCCTGAAGCATGATTCTCATCGGAGCGAACTCTTGCAGAAACTTTTCTTCCGTGAGCAAGGATGAGGTAGAAGGTTTGTCCCCGGTTTTCTCGGGTCCTGTAGTTGTCTGAGTTCGCTGCTTCTTGGGCTGTTTACTGGGAGAGGTCGGCGGCGTGTGCTTAGCCGCGGTTTGGATTTTATCCACCGCCATCCTCGTAAAAGCTGATCTCCCGGCCGGTAAAACCACCTCAGAGAGTCGGTATGCGATTTAAAGTATTCAATATCGAGAAATCGTTTAACTGATGGCCCAGGAGATAGTAAAAGGTGGCGATTGGTGGTATAGAGGGAAAGAGCACTAAACCCCTTCTGCCATTTAGCAAGCTGCCATCACGTGACCTCCGTTGTCCTGTACAGATCTAGACTCAGTTCCTTTCGTAGGAACCAGAGTCGTTTTTGCAGCCGGACTCTGAGGCAACAACCCCGTTCCGGCCAGCATGAGAGGGGCTCCTTTTCCCGGAAAGCCCAGGTCAAAACGTCCTCAGGTAGGGGCCAACGTGCTACCAAGTTGGCCTAGCCTGCAGGACCCTCTGCTGCCACAGCATGACTCCTTTACCGGGCCTCTCCCCTCCTCAGGATCAACGGGAAACAAAGGTCGGCGGTCACATTGCAGACCACCTAATAGGGTGGCGCTCAATCACCACAGACAGGTGGGTGCTACAGCTGGTCGAAAAAGGCCACTTCATAGAACTCTTAGACAAGCCCCCCACGAGGCCTCCTCTGCTCTCCCGTTACTCGGGTCAGCACGCCCTGCTCATAAAGCAGGAAGTGCTCGCGCTTCTTCAGAAAGAAGCGGTGGATCACGTTCCAGGGAACCAGATAGGAGCAGGCTATTATTCACACTTCTTCCTGGTTCCAAAGAAGACAGGGGACCTCCGTCCAAATTTGGATCTCAGCGACCTCAACATATCGGTCGTCTACAAGCGCTTCCACATGGTGACTCTACCGGGACTAATCCCCATGCTGAAGAAGGATGCTTTCTTGGTGTCCCTAGACATGCAGGATGCCTACCTGCACATCCCCATCGCTCAGGCGCATAGGGGGTTCCTGCGCTTCAAGTTTCTCGGTCGCCACTACCAGTTCCGAGCACTTCCTTTTGGGCTGTCATCAGCACCAGTGGTATTCACGAAGTGCATGGCAGTCATGGCTGCGTCTCTGAGGAGACAGGGTCACTACGTGTTCCCGTACCTGGATGTCTGGCTTCTCATGGCCTCCTCCAAGGAGGCATTGCTGCTGGCCATTCAGTACACCCAGGCTCTCTTTCAGTCTCTGGGAATCTTAATCAACTACGAGAAGTCTCTCCTGGTACCGTCCCAGAAACTGCAGTTCATAGGCGCAGTTCTGGACACAGTCAAAGGGGAAGCCTTTCTTCCCGAAGACAGAGCGGAACGCATAGGATCCCTCATAAGGGACATGTCAGCGAAGAAAACCATCCCGGCCAGGTTAGTCCTTCACCTGCTCGGACGTATGGCTGCGGCCATTCCAACGGTCCCGGTGGCAATACTCCACATGTGGGTAACCCAGTGGATGTTAAGGGTGCAGTGGGACCAAAGACAAGACCATCTGCAGCAGCCAGTCAGAAACACGAAGACCGTGGTTCGGGACTGGCAATGGTGACTAGATCCGGGAACCCTCTCAGTGGGGATTCCCTTCACAGCGCCGTCGCCGGTGTTGACACTTTCCACAGACGCCTCAGGGCTGGGGTGGGGAGCGCAGTTGAACGGGGTGAGGTCTCAGGGAACATGGACTACCCAGGAATCTCATCTCCATATCAACATACTGGAGATGAGGGCGGTCTTTTATGCCCTACAGGCCTTCTAGTCAGAGATTCCACCCAGTATTCTCCTGTTACAAACAGACAATACTGCGGTGATGAATTACCTCAACAAACAAGGAGGCACACACTCCAACCCCTTTGCAGGGAGGCCATGAGGGTGTGGGAATGGGTATCGACACGCGCCAAACCTCATTGCAGTTCCTGCAGTCAAGGGGTGGATAACACTGTTGCAGGCGGCCTGAGTCGCTCCGGGCCAGAGTCCACAGTGGGAACCCACAGGAAGTGGCAGAGGATCTATCTAGCCTCCCCATCCAATGCAAAACTGCCCAGTTTTCCTCGCTAGATCCAGGGCCTGGTGTTTTCTGGTGAGGCCGTTGTCCCTCTCCTGGGCGGGCAGATTCCTCTGCTCCCTTCCCTCCTTTCCCGTTGATCCAGAGGTCCTTCTCAAACTTAGCAGAGGCACGCGATGCTTATCTTGATACGCCTTTTGGCCCAGGCAAATTTGGTTCCCGTTGCTGAATCAGTTGTCGGGAACCTCTGCTTTACCAATCAGCTCCCACCTGTTGTCTCAGGAGGAGGGTTCACTAGTCCACCGGGACTTACGTTTACTGAATCTGCATGTTTGGTTCCTAGAGACATAGCCATGTTGCGATTCGGGGTCTCGCAAGAGGTGGCGGATGTGCTTTCTGCTGCCAGAAAACCGGCGACACATGCAACATATGCCTTGAAATGGCGTAGGTTTTGCCTGTGGTCTCAGACTTGCGGTTTCTCACCCTTAGACTGCCCCTAGAAGCTGGTTCTGGAGTACCTGCTTTTCCTGTTTCAATCCAGGTTAGCTTACTCCTCAATTAAAGTGCACCTTTGTGCAATCTCGGCTTATCATGCCCCTATAGGCCAACGCATGGTGGCCCAGCTGGACACTACCCGTGCCTTTTTAAGAGGTGTCCTCCACCTTAGGCCGCCCATCAAGGATCCCGTCCCTCCTTGGGAAACCCTTCGTCTTGGAGCAGCTTACACTGCCACACTTTGAGTCTGCCGCAGATTGCGAGCTACGTTTTCTGTCGTGGAAAACGTTGTTTTTGGTTGCAGTTACTTCAGCGAGAAGAATCTCCGAATTACATGCTCTCATTTGCAAGGAGCCTTATTTAATTTTTCATCAGGACAGGGTATCCCTGAGGACTAATCCTAAGTTCCTGCCTAAGGTGGTCTCAGCCCTTACTCTTAATCAGGACATTGATTTGCCAGTATACTTCCCTAAGTACGCCAATCGAGGAGAAGCACTGCTTTACACCCTGGATGTTCACAGGTGTCTCAGATACTATTTGACCAGAACCAAACAGCAGCGGAAAGCGGAGCAGCTGTTCATTTCATTTGCTGAGAGGATGAAAGGGGCCCCAGTTTCAAAAACAGACCCTTTCATGCTGGCTCATCAAGCGTATTTCCTTTGCTGGACGTCTCGAAATCCTTACCAGGAGTGGGGTCAAAGGCCATTCGAAAGAGGAGTGGCTACCTCGCTGCGGCGGCACTGAAGAAGCGTTTCTATTCGGACCATATGTGCTGCAGCCACCTGGAGTTCGGTGCACATTTTTATCAGGCATTATAGCCTGGATATCGCCTCAAGGCGAAGAGTGGGTTCAGTCTTGCTGTCCTTCTGGGGCCTCTGTCCCTAGGCTCAGGACGGGTCTGGATCTCTGTATTGCCTCCTCCAATGGCTTTTCAGGCGCCATTGGCAGGAATCCAGTCCTAATGGTGTAACCTTACTGCCAGAGCTGTACCTCGAGAAGATAGTACAGTTACGTAAGAACTACCGTAACAGTAGATCTTCGAGAACAGCTCTTGCAGCAGGTACTTTCCCGCCCACCATTCCCCCTTGGAGGAAGTAGGTTCCAGCCTAACACTATCCTAAGGATCGGAAAGGTCTGCTCTTAGTCTTGGCCATCTGATGGGGGGCCTTGGTCTCCCCTTCTGATGTCATCCAGCGGCCGGAAGTCTCTGGCGGGAGAACTGGGTTTGTGGCGGGACTGCCTCCTTATGTACTACGCCTGATGTCGGGGGCGGTCCCTGCTGAAGACTGCTAGCTAGCTAGAAAATTTTCCGTGAGGTCCTGACGCCGGCCGGCTTCAGTCCTAATGGTGTAACCTGCTGCAAGAGCTGTTCTCGAAAATCTACTGTTACGGTAAGTTCTTATGTAACTGTACTTTTCTGTATGCCTCTTCCCCCTTCCCACTCCTGTTCAAAGTTTTAGTCAAAATAAGGTCTAAACCTTGCAAAGCGATTCTGGTTGCTCCAGATTGGGCCAGACAGCCCTGGTACCCCCTGTTGCTGTCCCTAGCAGTCCATCTTCCCCTGTCTCTTCCCAGGAATTACAACCTGTTAACATCCTCTCGGGGAAGATTTGGTACCCCAATCTTCAGTCTTTCAATCTCTAGGTATGGCTCTTGAAGAGTTAGAGTTTCCAGCTCTGCATCTTTCCCAAGGGGTTCTGGACATCCTCAAGGCTTCTCGAAAGCACTCCACCAGAAAGACTTACAACTCCAAATGGAAAAGATTCAGCATTTGGTGTTCTGAGAAGAATATTTCTCCAGACACTGCCGAAGTGCCTACGGTTCTGGATTATATGGTCCATCTTAATGGCCTAGGCCTCAGACCAGCTACTCTTAAGGTACACCTGTCAGCTGTTTCTGCATTTTTGTCTGTGGGGAAGCCTTCCTCACTAGCTTCCCATCCTGTGTTCTGTAAATTTTTTAAAGGATTGTTTCACACCAATCCTGCTTTTAGAAGCTCTGCCCCTGCCTGGGATTTGAATGTTTGCATTGCTCAGCTTATGCAACCCCCCTTTGAGCCTATGTCTTCAGCAGAGGGTAAGTGCTTGACTTGGAAAACTGTGTTCTTGGTAGCCATTACCTCTGCCAGGCGTATCAAGTGATTGCAAGCCCTGTCAGTTGAACCTGATTTTATCTCCTTTCACAGGGATAAAGTGGTCCTTAGAACCAATTGAGGTTCTTGCCCAAAGTGGTTTCAGACTTCCATTTAAAGCAGTCTGTGTCTCCCGTTTCTTCACTGATCATTCTTCCTCAGGAGAGAGGAGGCTACACAGTTTAGATGTCAAAAGAGCCCTTAGTTACCACATAGAAGCGTACCAAGGGTCACAGGTTTGACTGGTCCTCCAGTTGTTCCTCACTTATGGAGTAGGGGAAAGGGCAAACCTACCACCAAAGGTCTATTGCCAGGTGGATTGTGTCTTGTATACAATTCTGCTATGAACAACATGGAAAAACTCCACCCTCAGACCTGAGGGCTCATTCTACAAGAGTACAGCTGCTTCCCTGGCTGCGGCCAGGATATCCTCTTCTAGAAATTTGTCATGCAGCCACCTGGAAAACAGTCCATACCTTTGCAAGCATTACTCTCTCTGGATATCCAGGCTGAGAGTGGTGCTCAGTTGCTACAGTAGTACTTCAGCAGCTATTCCCAAAGTAGGTTCACCCATCACTCCTTGGAGGTACTGCTTAGTAGTCTCTGCGATTTGTCGAATATAGCATGACTTCATGTTGTTTGAAGAAAAATTACTCACCTTAGTAATATTTGTTTCTTCTAATGGAATACTTGTATTCAGCCCCCTACCTCCTCTCAGAACCTGTTTTCTAGGGACATGGATAGGATTGTTCAAACAACATGAAGTCTTGCTGTATTCTGACAAATTGCAGTGATCATCCAACCCGAACTGCCTCGGAGATGAAAGAGTTAACTTTCTATACCAGGCATGGAATGCTGAGCTCTCGAGCTCGGTTGAGACTCTGTCTGTTGCTGTTTGAACTCAAACCGTCAGATTCTTTACTCCGCCTCACTGAACAGTCGCTCCAGAGATTTCTCCTTTGCTTGGTTCAATTTGTTGGTTAAAGTACCGTTTTCTCGGTTTCAACGGACATTTAAACCACAACCGTATCGGTTCAGTCTCTGTCTGTGGTATTCGTGAGTACTAGATAGGTTTATATTGTTTTCCTATTCTGTGTGGAACTTGTAAACGTGTCATCGGGTTCGGTTTGAACTGATCAGGTTGTTTAAAAATCTTTACTTCTGCTTTTAGAGTGTGGTTACCGGTTCTAAAAAAAAAAACGGGTTTTATTACGGTTTTTTCCACGACCCGTAACACAGTCAGGAACCGATAGGGAGTGTCTTGCCTGGTGGATTGCCATAAAAAGGGTAAGTTTTGTTTAGGACTGGCCATGACTGAGAAACTCAGAAGAAAAACCGGGCCCACTGGGTTTCAACACTGTACTGTGTGTGGGGAAGTCTTTGCTAAGGCTGACCCCCACACCACCTGTGTTTATTGTCTGGGGTTTGACAACCTCGATTCAGACTGCCAGATTTGAAAAAAATTTCCTGCAGCTACCCTAGAAAAGAGAGTTGGTAGGCTCAGGGAAAGGGAGGCCAATAAGTCCACTGACCCGGATCGCCAGGAGTGCCCTCTGTCCAGGGTGAAACTTCTTCGGGCAAAAGGAGAACCGATTCCGAGTGAGTCGGTTCCGGTTAAGAAAGAACAGAAGGATAAATCAGCGGTGTGGATCCAAAGTTTCTTCTCCAACGCTGATGATGAAATAGCGATAAAAATTGTTCGATAGCTATCCCACGGTTTCCAACCCGAACTGGCACCGTCAGGAAGGCGTTTAGTTCAACCAGTTCCGGTTATGATTTGGAGGAGTTTATGAACCAGAGGAGGAGGAGGAAGGAAGTATGAGGAAAGTGAATGTGATTATGAAAAGTCTGGATGTGCCCATTGACCGGACATCTCCCCAGACAGACCTTCAGAGTGTCTCCTCCTAGGCTTTCTGGAGTCCCCTCCCATTTTATGTTTTACAAGAAAGTGGCTGAAACCCTTCAGCTTCCTATGGAAGAAGCTGTGGATGACCAGGAGGAGCCTGACTATGTTGAAATGATTGATATCCCCAGAGTCCAGGAGGCGTCTATTCCCTTCCACAAGTCTTTTGGGAAACAGACAATAAAGATTTTAAAGACTCCTAATTCTATACCTCCTGTGGATAAGAGAATGGACAAGAGGTATACTCTTTCAGCTAGGATACAGGTTCCTTACCCAACAATGCAGCCATGTTGAGGTAGTGCAGGCTGCTGCCTGATGATGAAGGCGAATATACATGGCGTCACACCCCCAGATAAGGACTCTGGGAGGACTAATGCCATGGCAAAGAAACAGTACATGGCAGCATCCTTGGGACTCAGGCAGGCCAATTATATGGCCTATACAGCTAGATATCAGAAATCTAGATGGGTCACTGTAATGGCTTTAGCCAAACAGGTCCCTGACCAGCTTGCCAGGGAGCGGAGCAGGTAGCTGCCGGATGGTGATGAGGCATCCAAGGTGCGAATTCCATGCTGCAGTGGACTCCAGTGATGTTTCATCTAGAAGTCATGACTACATCTGTGACCTCTTAAGGATGTCTTGGCTCAGATATACTTAGCCTGTCTCAGGATACCCAGACTAAGGCCATGGATTTTTCCTGTTGTGGGTAATTCTCTGTTTGGGAGCAATGACAGAGAACTACATAGAAAATGGATGAATACAGGACCACCTATAAAAGTGCTCCAGGCCAAGGAAGGCAAGCACTCCTCAGAGGCAACATCCCAGGGGGCCAGGCCTTTTCATGAGAGCCTTTCTAGCAAGCTCAGGACTCCCTCTTCTGCTTATGCACAGAGGGGTTCTTTAGAGGGAGGAGGCAGGCGGGGTGCAAAGCAGGCCTGCTTCCACCCCTCAACCCAACCCCTGCCAAGCAGGCACCCTGATGGGTTTGCCAGGGACTGTTCGGCACCACCTGTGGGGGCAGGCTGGCTTACTTTGTCAGGACTGGATGTCTTTAACATCAGACAAATGGGTCCTGGAAGTAGTAAGCCAGGGACTAGTTCTCATCAAAAATTTCCAAAGATGAGAACCAGATCCTTTCCACCTGCAAATCCTTCAGAGGCACTCCCTAGAGGCAGAGGGTCTCTTCCTCTTGGCTCTCAGAGCTGTAGAAAGAGTTCCACCCTACACAAGGAAAGGATTGTACTCCAGGTATTTCCTCACCCTGAAAAAGACAGGAGAATGGTGGCCCATCCTGGATCTCAAGATATTTAAACAAGCACCTTTTAAAGCCAAAGTTCAAAATGGTGACTCTGGGAATAATTCTACCCTCTCTAAGGCCAGGGGACTGGCTAGTCTCCCTGGACCTCAAGGATGCCTATTTCCATATTCTCATCAGAAGCTCCCATCGAAAATACCTCTGGTTCAAGCTGCCCTTAGGCCATTACCAATTCAAAACGAATTCCCCTTCAGCCTAACACTCTGCTCCAAAGGGTGTTCACAAAATACTGGCAGCAGTGATTAACTTTCCTAGAAGGAAAAGTTTCCATCTTCCCATACCTGGACGACTGGCTCTTAGTAGGCCAGTCCCCTGACCAAGTCAGGTCACCTTCAGATAACCCAGCAACTGCTCACTTCTCTAGGTTTCCTTCTGAATCTTTCAAAGTCCGTTCTAGAGCCTGTACAGCTCCTCACCTTCGAGCTAGATACAGAAAAGGCAGGAGCCTTCCTTCCCCTGGACAGGGCAAGGACCCTTATCACACTGGCCTCTTTATTCACCCTACAGGTGTCTCGACCAGCAAGGCATTTTCTGCAGCTCCTGGGGCACATTGCTGCTTCTACAGCAGTGGTGCAGGGAGCAAGATTTCAGACGAGGGACATTCAGTTCCACTTGAGAGCCTTTTGGTCTTAAAAAAGGGATCCTCTGACTAAACTGATCCCAGTGACTCAAACCCTGATCCAGGCTTTGCAGTGGTGGCAGGATCAGGACAATCTAAGACAGGGAGTTCCTTTTGTCACTCAGTCTCACTCTTTAATGCTTACTACAGATGCCTCCCTCTTAGGGGTGAGGGGAGGGCCCCACTTGGGAGACCTGACCACCCCTGGGGTTGTGATACTCCTCGAGATCTCTGCTTCACTCATTCTATTAGAACTTCGAACCAGTGTTTCTAGCACTTCAAGCTTTTTCACAGTCTGTTCAGAACAAGTAGTTCAGATCAGGACAGACAAAACCACCGCAATATGGTATATCAACAAACAAGGGGGCACTCGGTCCCATGGCCTTGTGCACAGAAGCAATGAAGTTGTGGTCTCTGCCTATTCCCTGAACACCTCTCTTACAGCAGTAACACCTCCCAGGCAAGGACAATGTCCTGGCAGATGCCCTCAACAGAATATCTCAGGGACATCACGAATGGTCCACTGGATCCCCTGGTTTTGGAGGTGATCTTCTCCAGATGGGGCACCCACAGATAGATCTTTCTGCAACCCCAGAGAATCCCAACTTCCCCTCTTTTTGCAGGCCCCAGTGTTGGGCTCAGTCCCCTGGATGCCCTGGTTCTCAATTGGGAAGGGAAGATCTTACTTGAGAGAGGGCTCTTGCAGTGAGCAATTACATATGGGACTGATAAAGGCAGGTGGCAGGACCCCACGGAAAAATTTCTAGCTAGCGGTCCTGGCGTGGCCGTCCCATGTCAGGTGACCCGGTACGTCAGGCAGCGTCGGTATAAAGGGTGTCCCAGACACCCGTCTTCAGTTCTTTCTGCTTGAGTCAGCTCGTGCAGCTCCTCAGATGAAGTTCATAAAAGCTCAGTCCTGTTGCTTCGCCGGTTTTTCCGAAAAGTATCAGTATTTTGTTTTTTCTTCGTCAGATGAATGTCGGTATATGTCGTCCCCTTCAAAGAATAAGTGCGAGTCGTGCGGCGCCCAGTTGCCTCACAAAGACAATCACTCCCTCTGCCTTTTTTGTTTAGGCCCTGACCACGCAGTCAACAAGTGTCTGCACTGCCTTCATTTCAACACGGCCACCCGCAGACGACGCCAGCAGTTTCTAGAAGCCCATCTCCTCAAAAGAAGATGTCCGACAATGGTGAAGAAGAAGGTTGAAGAAGCTTGACGGGCGTCGACCTCCCTGAAGGACACAAGAAGCAGGACAAAGAAAGGCACGGGAGAAGCCCTCCTCCTCTGCGACTCCGGCGAGATCGACAGGAACAAAAGTTGTCGCTCAGGGGGATCGCCCGGCAGCCTCCAAGGCTTTGGAGGGGTGTCGGCCCACCCGTCGGGGTTCATGTTCGAGCCACTTGGGTACCTCTGGGCAAAAGGCTCCATGCCTCAGTACCGCTGCAGGCTTCGTCCTTGGTGTGGGCACCTCCCATAAGCCGGACGTCCGCCGGGAAGAGCCGCTAAAGGCGCCCACTGACCCTTGAGCGGCGCCTGGCAGTATCCCCCTCGGACGGGCCTCCTCCCATCCTCGGTCCGTCTCGTGACGGACCCCAGTCGGACACCGGGTCCTCTGGCGTCTGCCGGGATACGCAGCCCCAAGCCTCACTTGGACTCCTCCGGCGTGCGCCCGGGCAGAGCCTCGGCAGACCCTGCTTCGTCTGTCGTTTTCCAGGGTTCCCCCCAGCCTTCGCTGCACGTCAGAACCCGAGTCCCCTGCCCGACCCGAGTTTTCCCCTCCGTCCCCGGACGAGGCTCGGGATCCTGGGCTACCATCCAGTCCTCTTCCTACAGGCGGATCTGGCGTCAGCTTCTCTGCACCGGTCCCGCCGACACAGATTCCAGGCACGGCCCCTCTGGCGCGGCGAGGATATTTTCTTCCATCGGGCCCTCACCGCCGGGCCCTATCCCGGCTGATCCGGCTCATGGGAGTACCGGCTGGGCGTCTGCTCCGGCAGCTCCTCCAGTGCCTGGAATCGCCCGTCCTATCCGACACGGTTTTCCCAGGTCCACAGTATCCTGCGCGCAGTACCCGGCGCTAACCCTCCAACACACAGTACCCAGCTCCGGTTTTCCTGCAGCTGGGTTGGATACTCCTCAGGTTTCATCCGTATACTACCCTCTCCTCCTCCTCCACCGACCCTTAGGCCACGGTGGATCTCGAAGACTCTTGCCCTCTTGGTGGGCTGAGGCAAGGCTCAGCTCACCAAGGGTCGGAAACCCGTCTTATGGCGGCCGTGCCACCCGGCTGCGCCCCAGGCAGCGCACTCCCTCTCCTCCTCCGGATTCCCGGGCTCTGCCATCGGGATCCAGAGAGGGGCAGGACACGCCTTCTGGGATTCCCCCTAAGGAACCCGTTCGTCCCCCTAGACGAGCTAGGGAGTCTTACTCTGCTTCATACTCTTCTTCTTCTCTCTCGGACTCCTCGGAGGCCTCCGATGAGTGTTCGAGAAGGCCAGCGAGCAGCTCTCCGTCCAAGCCCGGCCGAGGACTCCGGAGTCTCCTCCGGAGGATCCTTCCTTCACAGATTTATCAGGAAGTCCATCGGTAACATTCATTAGAGCCAGATCCTCAGCAGGTTAAACTTCTTTGAACATCTGGACTTGCCCTGCGGCTCCTACACCAGTGCCACCCTGGATCGAGCCTCACACCCACTTTTCCCACTGTTGGAATCAGCAGTCGGCTTTGCCCACTTCCTAGGAAGTCAGACAGAACACTACCAGACCGGATGGTGTAGACTTCTTAGACTATCAACCCGTGCAGACTCGGTTGTGATTAGCGCCGCTCACGGACCGGTCAGCACACCGAAACTGCCAGGCTCGTCTCCCCGAATAAGAAACCTCGCCTTCTGGATCAGTATGGAAGGAAGATATGCAACTTCTTCCACACTGGGGATTAGGGCCCTGAATTATGTAGCACATATGGGGATTACAGAAGGCTGTCACTTACCCAGGCGGAATCTAAGATTGACTCATTGCCTGACTCTCAAGTCAAGCAGGGTGCCGACCAGTACAGTTCTGCTTGTCGACCAGTCGTCCATTCTGAAGGGGCGACCTACGACGCAGTGGACACACGCGGGATGGACTATACCGTTCGCTGTAAGTCTTGATGTCACGCATGGCTCCGTGTGTCAGGTCTGGTCCTGGAGGTGCAGTCAGCAATTCAAAAGCACCTTCCAGGG
Source organism: Neoceratodus forsteri (assembly GCA_016271365.2). Classification (NCBI taxonomy): domain Eukaryota; kingdom Metazoa; phylum Chordata; order Ceratodontiformes; family Ceratodontidae; genus Neoceratodus; species Neoceratodus forsteri. The sequence goes on from CM028138.1 coordinate 432,336,369, forward strand.
TTCTGTGCACCGATCAGTGATGTCAAAGAACATCATCCACTGGCTACAGGAGAAGAGGTGGCCCGCCCAAATCTGTTGATTTCAATGTACTGCCCCATCCCCCCAGCGCCGTCCCTTTCGCCAGGCCTTGGCCGGCCTCAATGAAACCTCAGGGAAGGCGGGCCACTAAACGTCGGGCCCCCACAGCTGCCAGGCCCCCACACGCCCAAAAGCAATGGGTACCCCAGCTCTGAGCTTGCCTCACACCACCTGACTCCTTCCCTCTCCACCGCCTCCGGACGCCCGGAGGAACAGTGAGGAGGATTTCTCCCTCCACCTTCCAGGTTGGGAGAGGATAACCTCGGATTCATGGGTGCTTCAGATCATAGCAGAGGGGCAGTCCATAGAGTTTCTACAGAAACCTCCTCGTCACCCCCCTCTGAACTCCTCTTACTCAAGTGACCATCTTCCTTTGGTCAGGGAAGAAATCTGCTCTCCTTGCGAAGCAGGCTATAGAGCCCGTCCCACCTCACCTTCACGGGATGGGTTACTATTCCCATTTCTTTCTCGTACCAAAGAAGACGGGAGATCTCAGACCTATTCTCGATCTCAGCTCCCTGAACCTATATGTGGAATACAAGAGGTTCAGGATGCTGTTCCTTCAAACCCTCTTGCCCCTGCTTCGGCCGGGCCAATGTCTTTGTGCACTGGACATGCAGGATGAGTACCTGCACATCCCCATTTGCCTTTCCACCGAAAGTACCTCAGGTTTGCATTCCAAGGGGACCACTACCAATTCCGGGCACTCCCGTTTGGTCTTTCCTCGGTCCCCGAGTCTTTACCAAATGCCTGGCGGTGGTAGCGGCCCACCTGCGTTCTTTGGGAGCTCAGGTTTTTCCCTACCTGGACGATTGGCTCCTGGCGGCCTCGTCCAGGGAGGAACTCCTACATTTTCTCTTCCTCACCCAGCAGGTTTTCACTGGCCTGGGTATTACCATCAACCATGCCAAGTCTCACCTGGAGCCTTCACAGAGGCTCCAGTTTATCGAGGCAATTCTCGACACATCACTGTGCAAGGCCTTCTGCCTCGGACAGGGGCCTCCCTCAGTCACATGAATTTCCTCCTATCGGAGCATGGGAGGGTCCCAGCGGACAGTGCTTCATCTACTGGGGCTTATGGCGGCGGCCATCCCGACGGTTCCGCGCTCGCTCCTCCACATGAGACTCTCTCAGTGGACTCTCCGATCTCAGTGGGATCAACGGATAGACGATCTAGATCATCTAGTTCTGATCTCCTCGCCGATGGTAAGAGACTTGCAATGGTGGATGGTTCGAGAGAACCTATCCTGGGGGGGCCCCTTTTTTCATCCCCCCCCCGATCAGACTCTGACCACGGACGCTTCAGGCAAAGGTTGGGGAGCCCATCTGGGTCCTCACCGAACCCAGGGCCTATGGTCAAAAATGGAGATAGTTCTCCATATCACTGTGTCGAGCTTGAGACAGTGCTGTATGCTCTCCAGGCCCTTCACGAATTCATTCTTCCCGGCCACGTAGCTGTCCAATCGGACAACGTGCGTGGTGTGGTACATCAACAAGCAGGGAGGGACTCGGTCCTACCCGCTGTGCAGGGAAGCGATGAGGGTTTGGGACTGGGCAACGCTTCACAACCTTCACCTCACAGCGATCCATGTTCCGGGAGTTGACAATGTCCTGGCAGACAGACTGTCGCTCGTCGGCTCTACCACACGAATGGGAATTGGGCGAAAAAGTTCTAAAAAGCATCTTCCAGATTTGGGGGACTCCTCAGATAGACCTGTTCGCTTCCTCCCAAAACGCAAAGCTTCCAATCTTTTGCTCGTTCGTTCCAGAGCGAGGCGCTTTCTGGAACGACGCTCTGTCTCTAAGCTGGAAGGACAGATTCGTCTGTGCTTTTCCCCCAATTCCTCTGGTCCCTCGTGTGTTACAGAAGCTGGCTTTAGAAGGAGCGAGAATGATTCTGATAGCTCCTTTCTGGCCCAGGCAAATCTGGTTCTCTCTTCTACAACAATACTCAGAGGTTCCTCCTCTTCCTCTTCCTTTATCTCCAGGATTGCTGACCCAGGATCAGGGGACCCTGGTTCATCCGGGACTCAAGTCACTTCAACTTCATGCATGGCTCCTGCAGACCTAGCTCAATCTTGTTTTGGCGTTTCTCCTAAGGTGGCCAAGATTCTGGTGGAGGCTAGAAAACCCTCCACTAGGTCCACCTATGCCATGAAATGGAAAAGATTCTCTATCTGGGCTGCGGCCAGGAACGTGGAACCCTTTTCCTGCCCTGTAACCATTCTGCTTGAGTACATGCGTCATTTTTTTGACCTGGGTCTCAGTCACTCCTCTTTGAAAGTCCATATGGCGGCTATTTCAGCCTACCATGTCCCTTTCACTGACAAGGCATTTGCCCAGCTGGAGGTATCCAAAACTTTCCTCAGAGGGGTCCTTCATCTCAGGCCCCCTGTCCGGATTCCAGCTCCCCCATGGGACTTGAACTTTGTCCTCGAGAAACTTACCCTTCCTCCTTTTGAGCCTGCGACTTCCGCAGACTTGAAGTTTTTATCATGGAAGACGCTCTTCTTGGTGGCCATTACTTTTGCTCGCAGACTTTCAGAGCTCCAGGCCCTCATGTGCAAAATCCCTATCTGATTTTCCACAAAGAACGAGTAGCTCTTCACACAAATCCTAAGTTTCTCCCGAAGGTGGTAGCGGAATCTACCTTGAATCAGTCTATTGAATTACCTGCCTTCTTCACGCAGTACTCCAATCAAGGAGAATACCTGCTCCATCCCATGGATGTTCACAGGATCCTGAGATACTACACCGATAGGACGAAGGATCTCAGAAAGACTGATCAGTTGTTCGTCTCTTTTGCTCACAAAAGAGAAGGCAATGCTGCCTCTAAGCAATGCCTATCAAAATGGTTGGCCCATTGCATCACTTTCTGTTATGACAAGTACAACAAGACCCTACCGGGTCAAGTCAGAGGTCACTCCACTCGGGGAGTAGCAGCCTCTGCGGCTTGTTTCAAGAACGTGTCTGCGGCAGACATCTGTGCTGCTGCCACTTGGACTTCAGTCCATACCTTTACTAAACATTACAGTTTGGACATTGCCTCTCGCCGTAGAGCAGGCTTCGGGGTAGCTGTCTTGCAAGGCCTCCTTTCTTGAGACCTGCTAGATTATTGACTATTTTTTGGAGTAGTTCCTCCTCCCGGTGCCTTTTCATTTGTTCCAGACTGCTTGGGATTCTGTCCTATATGTAATTACCTACTGCAAGAGCCTTCTCGAAGTAAGATAGTACAGTTACATAAGAACCTACCGTAACAGTAGATCTTCAAGAAGGGCTCTTGCAGTAGGTAATACCTTCCCACCCTCCATCCCCCTAGGCTTTTTCAGCTCCTTTTCCATTGAGAGAAATGTCTGCTTCTCACTCGTCCGGGCCTGTGGCGGGAAAGAACTGGAAGGCGGGCGTCTAGGACTGCCCCTTTCCGACGTCGTGTTATGGCCTTGGTCACCAGCAGATGGGTCCCTCGCCAGAGGCTGCTAGCTAGAAATTTTTCCGTTGGGTCCTGCCGCCGACTGGCGTCAGTCCTATATGTGATTACCTACTGCAAGAGTGTCTCTCGAAGATCTACTGTTACGGTAAGTTCTTACGTAACTGTACTTTCCTGTGTTTCCAGGTCCTTCTGTATAGTCCTTCTTTTCACTTCGCTGTCCACCACTGCTCCTAGTTTGGAGTTGTCGGTAACGAGCACATTTTGCCCCTGACCCCGCAATGTCCGCTGTATATGCATTAAACAAGAGAGGACCCCAGAGAGACCCTTGTGGAATCCCACTAATGACCCCTCTGGGAGCCGAAAGCTCCCCATTACCACTACCCACTGTTGTCTATTATTGAACCAGTTCCCAATCTAATTTACCATCTTTACCCCAATCCCTAAGTTCCTGAGTTTGCCTAATAGCCTCCTATGCAGTACAGAGTCGAACACCTTGCTGAAGTCCAGATAGAGGACATCAGTCTGGCACCCACCATCCAGAGATCTTGTTACTCCATCAAAACATTTGATGAATTTCGTAAGCTCTCCCCTTGACAAACCCTTGTTGCTGGACATCATACAGGCCTTTTACCTCCAGGTACTCCATCAGCCTCTCCTTCATGATGGTCTCCAGGGGTTTCCCCATTATTGAGGTCAGACTGACTGGTTTGTAGTTTCCCAATTCGTCGCAAGGACTACTCTTGCGGAGTCGCATAATGTGTGCCGTACAGTCCAGAGGTACATGCCCTGATTTAAGGGAGAAATTGAATAATTCTGTCAGCAGTGCTGTCAGGACATCCGCCAGTTCCTTCAAGACCCTTGGGTGAATACCTTCCAGGCCTGGGGACTTGTCCATTCTTAAGGACTTCCCCACACTCTGCTCACCTAGAGCTCCCCATCTGTTAAAACGCCCCCATCCTCAATCACAGCTTCCCCTTCCCCTGGGATATGGGCCCCTCCAATTTCCTAGCAAAAACGGAGCAGAAGTACTTATTTAGAACCTCAGCCTGCTCTACTGCCCCCTCTGCCCACCCACCATCTTTTTTCAATGGGGTGATCTCCCCCGCGCCCCCTTTCTTCTCTCTCCTATGTATTGTAAACATTCCTCCTCCTTCCTGAGTCAGCCTCAGTTCTTTGGAGGCCTTGGTTGATCTTACCTGTCTTACTGACGTCCTTTGAAATCCTGTGGTATTCCTCCTTGTTGTGCCTCCCTTGGGTCTTGTTGTATTTCCTGAAGGCTACCGTCGTCTCTCTAACTTTCTCCTGCAGCTCTCTAGTCCACCAACAGGGTTTCCTGGGCCTAGATTTCTTTCAGTGGGTCTTAGTGCATGTATTAGTGGCCTCTAAAAGACTCAACTTCAGAATTTCCCTTCTACGGTCCATGTCCATATCCAGTCTATTTTCCCCGCAGTGCTCTTCCAGGATGGCAGCCGTCCCCCCTAAAATCCACAACCTTAATATTTGACTGATTCCTGCAACCCCCCCCTCCCAATCCCGGGAGAACCATACTGTGCAATGGTCACTCTCCTCCAACGGGTCGTCTACAACCACATCTTTTATCTGTTTTCCATATGCCAGCACCAGGCCCTAAATATTTCCTTCTCTGGTCGGCTCCTTCACCAGTTGAGACAGGAATTTGTTCTGGAATGTATCCAGTATCCTCTGTTCCTTTGCAGAAGATGATGCCATAGTGCACCAGTCCACCCCTGGCATGTTAAATCCTCCTACCACAACCGTCCTCCCTCTTCCCCCTACCACAGTGGGCTTATAGGTTGTCCACCAACTCTTTATTGAGTTCCTCTTGACTAAGTTGGTGGCCTGTAAACTACCCCCAGATTGACTCCCCTGCCCTTAGTATCATGCAAGGTTACCCATAACACCTCCACGTTCCCGTCAACTCCCTCCTTGCTGCATGCTATCCCTATTACAAATGTTGCCACCCCATCTCTTCTATACATTTTATGTCCTGGAAATGTAAAGTCCCAGTCATGGTGCTATGTGGCCCAACCTCCATGTCCACACCCCTACTCCCCCCCAGCCCCAGCCATCAGAGCTTGTAACTCGAGCAACTTATTTCCCATGGTCCTTTCATTATGAGTTGCAGCATATGGAACTACATACAGTATTTATTTATTTATTGAAATGTTTCACCAGGAAGGCACACTGAGCAACAAGTTACTCGTCTCCCGGTGCAACCTGGGGAGTAGGGGAACATGAGGATAGTGTACAGAGATTTGGTACACAATGTAGATATGCAATTTGATTACATTCCATAAAGTGAGCATAATAGGTATGAACTACTGAAGATGGATACAGTGCTAAGTCTCGAACTAGACAGATACAATAGCACAAATATCTTTCATTTATTTAGTTTTTGTTGACCAGGTAAGTGCACTAGATAGATTCTGCCTGTTTTCAGGCACGACCTGGGGGAAGGGGATACAGATGAATGCCAACTGACCTTGAACCAGATTAAGTTGTTGGTGGAATATTTTTAGTGAATGGGGGGAAATTTGGCCAGGGTACCAGGGAAATTCCCCTATTCTTTTCGAGAAGTGCCATGGGATCTTTAACATCCACCTGAACTACCACCAGAACAGGCAGATGAGACCTCGGTTTAATGTCTCATGTGAAAGACGGCACCTCAGGAGTGCAGCACCTCCTCATGCTGCACTACAGTGTCAGTATTGGGATATTAACCCAAGTGCCTGGCGTGGGGATAGAACCCAAAGCCTTCTGATCTCCCGGTCTCAGAGGCGTGTGTGCTACCTACTGAGCCACTGGCAAACACTTGGTGGAACATAGCTTAGTAGTAGAAAATGACTGGATAGAATACAAGGAGGTTGAACTAGGGCAAGATTGCAAGGAGAGGCACAGATGGAACAAAATTTGCAAGGTGTTTAAGCAGAGAGCAGGGGGGTGGAAAAGGGGGATTTGGAGGAGGGAAAGGCAAGGGATGGAGGAGAAGGGTCTGTTAGGGCCTGACCCTCCAGAATGCAGGGGATCTTGCCTGCACCAGGCAGAGGTCAAGCATGGACAGGAGGGAAGCAGGTTGTAGGCACTGGGAGTTGGAGCACGTCAGGAAGGAAGAGAAGGGTCTGCCAGGGCCTGGCCCCTCCAGTATGCTGTGGACCCTGCCTGCACAAGGCAGAGATAGAGCATGACAGGAGGGAAATATGTAGCAGTGGGGAGTAGGCTTCAGAGGGACCAAGAGAGGGAGGTGGGAGAGAAAAGGGGCTGAGACTCAGCCGTTTAAGTGAGGAAGGTGTTTGCCTAGGTTCTGGACCCCTCCAGGATGCAGAAAACTCTGCCAGAGGCCTAGGCCAAGCAACGGCGAGTGGGTAGTGAGGGTAAGCTGGTGTACAGAGAAGGGAATGGGGGGTTGGTGGGAGTAAGATAGAAAGGAGGGGGTGCTGGAGGGAGAATGTAGGGGAGGGTTTGCAGTAGCAGTTTGGCAACTTGAACACATTTGTAGCTAAGTACAGAAATGTTCAGAAAAATGTTACATGGCTACTGGCAGCTTAAATAATGCATACATGTTATTGTGAAGGGATAATGTAGACATAACTGCATAAGTGTGTAGTGTGAATGCAGAGTTTGGACCTACATTCCAAATTCTGAAAGTCCGCATAGGTTCCGTTCTCCAATGTGTCACTTTCAGCCCAGGTGACTGCTAAGTGAAACACTAAGTGAGAGATTTCTGTGGTTAGAACATTAGTAAATCAGTACAAGAGAAAAAAGCCCACCAACATACACTGTTCAGACCATGAACACATAGAAGTATAACAACCCCGCTCTGTATTACACAGCTGTGATGGTGGACTACAGCAAATTGAGTTAAAGTCCAGCTAGGTGAAGTTGTCAGAGTTATTGTTCAAACCTGAGGAATCCTTCACTGTTCTTAACTTCATTTGTCCTCTGGTTGAGCTGCCCCGCGGAGATGGAATTTTATTTTTTGCACCATCTGTTTCCCAATATGTTCCCTGGAACTGGAAAAAGGCCTTTGCACCACAGTTTCCCGCTTCAGGAAACCGTTTGATTCTTAAACAGTAACTGCAAAGAGGTAAAGTAAAATTATGTCCCGGTTCCTTTTTCTGTGGGAACCAAGATGCGATTGGCATTTTTCTGTTCAGAAAAAAAAAATAGAATTTAGTGGTTCTGTCTTTTAGCTCTTAGGCTGCCGACAGAATTGGAATTCTGGACTGATAAATCGGTCCACGGCACAGCAAGGGTTAAAAGGGAACCGAACCAAAAACTAATATTTCTTACTTTTTGGAACAGAGACGCTTTTGGGTTGTCTACATTGGAATGACTGAGAGACGCAAAAAGAGGACATGACCCACAGGCTTTAAAAACTGTAAAATTCACATTAAACTGCTGGTTAAAGGGACACTGTCAACCTGTTTTTCATTATATTATTTCTAGTTAAAAAAACTACATTTTATGATTGTTTGCCTTCTCTAACATTCATCGATGGTGCTGTTTGTTTTGTGTGTCTCCTTGTTTAGTTGAACTGAAATGCATGGTAATGTATATTTATAAACAACCTTGTTTTGTTTACAATCCTGGATCTGTTCTTACTGCATACTTCCTGAGCATTAGAAACACACCCAGACAGTGCAGTCACTGATGAGGCAGTAGCCTCCTAAACTCCACTGCATCATGGGGGGCTAGACTGTGTTTGGGTGTTCCCAAGACCAGGAAACATGCAGCTGGAGCTAATCAAGGAATGTAAACAAACCTGTATTTATGTGGCAACACGAGTATAGTGAGCAGTCTGTTTTTCACTTTTTTAAAGAAAAAAAGTCAGAATAAGACTACCAGCTGCATCAGCAATCTTTACAGAATGTTGGTAGTCATAAAATGTGTTCTTTAAACTAGGGACACACTTTGAGACCTAAGGGGGTTGATGGTGTCCCTTTAAGGCAGACTGCCGTGAGTTGTATTTGAGGTGCCTGGGTTCAGATCATGACTTTTCCAATTGTGAACTTTGCATTGAAGAACTACTGGAGCCAAAACAGGTAGGCAGCAGAATAATACAAATTTTAAGTTGCAGTCAGTTGTAACTTTTTATTTCTTAAGTATTTTTCTTTTGTTCATTAGAAAATCTTCTATGTGATAATATTGTGGTGAATGTGTGGAACAGCTCTTAGCCTGGCAGCTGACAGATCCATCTCCGCGCCCCCCCAACTAGAAACTTAGAAAATGATGGCAGAAGGGGACCACAAGATCCATCTAGTCTGCCCAAGCATTTAATATGATGTCCCCTTTCTAACCATTCTGTAAGATGTTACCCCTGTACCTATCCCATGCGTTCTTCAACACTTCCACCGTTTTAACCCCCGCCACCTCCTGGGTAAGGCTATTCCATGGGTCAGTCACTCTCTCTGTAAAGAAGAATGACTTAGCATTGCTCCTGAATTCCCCCTTCACCTCCTATTGTGCCCTGTAGTTTGGCCACTCTCCTTCACCTGAAACAGCTCCTGAACCCCAGCCTTGTTTATACCCCTGATATACATAAAGGTCTCAATCATGTCCCTCCTTTGTTCCAGGGAGTACTTATTGAGCTTCCTAACAAACTACATAATTAGCATTGTGATCTCATTGACAGCACAAGTGACTGACCAGGCAGCCACTGAGTGGCTGTTCCTAAGCAGCAGTGAAGTCACAGTCAGCAGTGCTGTCACAGCCCAGTCTACCAAGTCCAGGTCTTCAAAAATCCCCGGACAAGGCATCTGGGGTCGCAAGACTGATTATGTGGGGGAGGGGGGAATGGAGAGAGAGAGAGAGAGAGAGGTCTCAGCTGCCAGGCAGTTTGCTGTCCCACACATCACGCCTACTAACATCAGATAAACAATCTTCTAATTAACCAAAGGGAAAAGAAAAAGTTCCTCAGATAAAAAAAGGTAATGGTTGCCTGCTTTTAAAAATTAATATTAGTTTTAAGCGGTACATTAGCTCTTTAAGTTTTTCCCTAAAACCATTAAGAAAAGGGGTAAAAGATTAGAAGACCTTATGACTTCTCAGTCTGCCTCCACGTCGCCAAAAGACCCAGATGAGGGTCCAGCCCCTCTAAGCAGATGAACAAGTCTGCTAAAGATGAATCGGAAACCAGGGTGTCTGACCGGGGAAACCCTGAGGCAATAAACATAAAAGAGCCTCTGAGCAGGCACCCGAGACGGTGCCTGCAAAGAAAACATAAAAAGAAAAATGTGATTTTGCCCTTCTTTCTGAAGGAAGGAAAGGAGACTTAAATGGACAGGAACAAAATGCCCTGAGTAGAGGACATGACTAAGGCTTACAAGATCTCTCATAGGCATGCTCATCTCCCCAACCCGGTACCCGAGGATGAAGGACTGAATTCTTCTATGAAAAAGAGGAGAAGGGGGAAGAACCCATAGAGCCTGACGGTTCCCCTGAGCAGGAATTTGGTTCCCCTCATCGTGCTCCTGATGATATTTTTTTTTTTTTTGCACATTATTGCTTTGTGAGGCAAATCGTCAGTACCCTCAGCCTCCTCAGGAAAAAGCTGAAGATGAAGTGGAAGAACTTTTTGAAATGATGGGGTTAACCTATGTATTGGTCTACGTTTCCTTTTAGGAATATTGTTTGTTATCTCTGCCGTTTACTGTAAATCTGAACTGATTGTATTTGTAAATCTGTATTTATTGTATTTTGCAACCTTGTATCTTACATAACGTTGTTTTTTTTGTTTTTGTCCTACTGTTTCTTACCTACTGCTCATTGTACTGTACTTATAGTCTACTGAAGTGCCATTGTATATGGCCTGGGTCATGCCTGAAAACGGTCCCTGGGATCAGTGCACTTAGCCGGTTACCAGTCATAAATAAACCCCTACTAAGAGGTTACTTTTACCCATTCATAAATCTCTCAAAAATGTAACCCGGAAGCTCCTGGCAACTCCCACATCTGCCCCCTGGTATTGATAAAAAGATAGAGAAGTACCACCAGGTGGACAAGCAGGGTGCTGAGTACTTACATTCTGCTCCTGACCATTAGGGAGTCTTCCAGGCAGCGGCCTGTGATACGGCTAAAGTTCCCCTCACTTCCCAGCCTCCAGACAAGGACTCCAGGAGACTAGATAGCATGGGAAAGATAGTTTATATTTCAGCTTACATACAGACGTACGAAATTGCCGGCAGAAAAAGGCCCACAGGTCTATCAAGTCTGCCTGATTGTAGCTCTTAGTTTCATATTACTAATCCCTACCTAGCTTCCCTAATATTAAGACAAACAGCTTACATGGTGTACACAGCTCAGTACCAAAAGGCTCTGTGGAGTTTCATTTTGGCTGTGAGCCATAATGGAGCTGGTGATTTGGCACAGGATCTAGCAGACACTGAGAAAACTGCAGTAGATGCCACTAAGTACCAGTTTCACATGATAATGGACGCTAATGACACTGCCTCCAGTGTTATGGCTCATACAGTGTCCCTGAGGAGGTTTGCATAGTTCAGAACTACCAACCTTTCCCAGGACACTCAGGCGAAAATGGTGGACTTCCCCTGTGTGGAGAACCACCTATTTGGTGACAAGACAGAGGCATATCCTTAGGCACTATCTGGTCGTCACCCGCTGTTGTAACTGTGCATAGCTAATACGACCCCACCTCACTGCACCCCCATCATGTCCCAGCGCCTTAATCTACCTGTAATTCCTTATGTAAACTAAATGCATGCCTTGTGTTGTTACATGCACCGAAGATTAGTTACCACATTGTGTACATACTTGTATAGAAAAGTCATATCTCCTTTTGTGTCATCCCTGAGATTATGTTGTACCTGTAATTGTTTGTTTGTTTGTCTGTCTGTCTTTGTACCGTGACGAGGAGCCTTTGTAAATGAGTCCTTGACTCAAAGGTTTGCAATTCAAATACCATTAAAGAAATATATGAAAAAGGTAAAGGAGTACAAAGCCACCTACAAGAGAAATACTGAGAAGCAAAAGGCCTCCACTTCCAGCAGGCCTTATGGAAGTAGAGGTAGGGAATATTTTCCCCGTGGTTTACTTGTCTGATTACTCCTAGCTAAGGGGTTTCTTCAGGAGCAGAGGCAGAAGGGGCTTTAAACATGCGGACACTGCCCCAGCTCCCAAGGGCCAGGTTAAGCAGAACCCCTGATAAGTTGGTCCAGGTTGCCCATCCATTGCCAGTTGGGGGAAGGCTGACTCACTGTTTTCAGGAGTGGAAAAACATTACCACAGACAAGTGGGTCTTGGAAGTAGTGAGTCAAGGACTGACCCTGCAGTTCAAAAGATTTCCACCCCCCAACCCAACAGAAGAAAATTCTGTTGGAGTTTGAGGTAAGAAAGTTGCTGGAAGCGAATGCAGCAGAAAAGTCCCCCCTTCGCAGTGGGGAAAGGGACTGTCTTCTTCAAGGATATCTCTCATCAGGCCAGATCTGTGGAACTATAAGATGCCAGGCACTAGGACCACACTGTGGTGTGTCAGTGTGGCTCAGTTGGTAGCATGTCCGCCTCTGGACCAGAAGGTCATGGGTTCTCGTCCCACACCGGGGTTGGACTCCTGCCTAAGACGCTGGCACTCGAGTGCAGTATGTGGGGGTGCTGTACTGCTGGGGTGTGCCACCCTTCAGATGAGATGTTAAACCGTGGTCCCTTTTACCCATCCTGGTGGGTGTTCAGGTGGAAGTAAAAGAACCCAGGGCATTCCTTGCAAAGAGTAAGGAACATTCCTGGTGTTCTGGCCAACATTCCCTTTCCCATAAAACCGGTTCATGCAATTGTCCAGGCTGTGTGTGGGTGGTGTTGTGCAATATGGCCACAACTACACTTTCAGTCACTTCACTACCAGTCTAACATTGCTTGTAAAGTGCTTTGGGATACACTGTGTATGAAAAGCACTAAATAAATGCCGATTCTTCTTCACACTGAAACTTCTAATTCAGCCAGTTAGGGGCTACCCACGATGGCGTCAAACATCAGCTGATGTGTAAACCTGGGCAGCCCCTCCTCTAATCTGTTCTTTTCTGGCCGTTGACCATGCTCGAAAGACCACTAAAGGAAACACTGATCTTACTTCGAGATACAGCTCTTGCAGCAGGTTACACCATTAGGACTGAAGCCGTCAGGCGTCGGGACCCCAAGGAAATTTTCTAGCTAGCCGTCTTCAGCGGGGACCGCCTCCAACGTCGATCCCGCCCCCGTCAGGCGTAGTACATAAGGAGGCGGTCCCCCCACAATCCTCAGTTCTTTTCCCGCCGTCGACATCGCAAGCATCGGCCTCTCGGTCCCTTTCTAGCATGCGACGAACTTAGAGCTACGACATTCTCGTCTTTCTTCACAGAATTGGATTCATCTGATGTCCTCTCCAAACACTTCTCTGGAAGGTCACCAATCGAAGTGTGCTTGCGGCAAACAGATCCCTTTCAAGGATCCTCACTCGGCCTGCGTGCGTGCGCTGCCTAGGCCCGGAACACGACACCAAGGCCTGCTCCTTCTGCCAGGGCTTCAATAGTCTCACCAGGATCTGCCTCCAGAAGGCCCTTCAAGCGTTTCTCTTGAAGAGAAACTGAAGACCATGGATAAGGAAATTTCCTGGGGAGTCGTGGGGAAAAACCCACAAACACCGAGAGAGGGGCCTTGGACTCCCGAAGCTCCGGCTCATGGTCAGACCGCTTTCCCTCCAGGGCTCAATCGCAGCCTCCCCCGGTTCAGGTCAGATCCTCCAGCGGCTCCTCCTCTCTGCAGCCCCTCAAGACTTCCAGGCCGTCGGCATCGTCTAAGTCTGGGGAGCGCCACAAATCTTCCTCCCACTGTCGGGACTCTGACGCCAGGTCGGTTTCCCAGCCTCCGCGTGGGTCGGACCCGGTCCCTCATAAGACCAAGGACCTGACGTCCCTCAAGCGGACGCCAGACCCGATGTCGGCCCACCCAACGTCAGCCAAGCATCACTGGCGCTCCCAGGAGCCGGTGACAGCCAGACACCCGTCGCTGGCCAGGCATTCGCCTACGAGGATGTCGGCCAGGAGACTGACATCGGCTACCCCCGAGAGGAGGACCGCACCACCGTCGCCGGCTGATGTCGGTTGGAAGAACTCATCAGAGGAGGATACCACTCAGCCCGAGGACCAGGCGGGCAACTGAGGAGACGTTGGGCCCCTACGGGAACCTTCCCCAGAGCGGGAGACCCCCAAGGACCCGACGTCCGAACCCGGCGACAGGCCACCGGTGCCCGGCCCGTCGTCTGGCTTGAACTTGGCAGAGGTAAAGGAGCTCTTTACCTTCTGGTGGGACACAGTCAGGAAAGATGTGGTCGCCACACACCCTCCTCCTACTCTGGCTCCGCCTCCACCCACTCCTTCACCGCCTACGCCCCCTCCTCTGCCTAAGGGGCCCGTAGGACGGTCACCAACCCCCAAGGAGTGAACATCACCTCTTCGGGGCAGATTCTCAGACAGGAGATGACCTCCCTTTAGATCCACTTCAGGGTCACCCAGTCCTAAGAGGCCCAGACGACGCTGGTACACCCCGTCTGGGGAGGATTCTAGATCTGACACCTCAGGGTGCTTCAGATCTCCTTCTCCCATCAGCATTCCCTCTCCTGACCCACACGACCTGCCTAGGTCTCCTCCGGATGATCCCTCTTTTGCGGAGATCATGAGGCACATCCAGGAGAATATGGGGTGGGATGCTGAAGAGCTCGACCCTGAGAGACAACGCCTTGCCTGCTACCTTCGGCAGAAAGACCCAAAGCCTGTGGTAGTGCCACCCTTGGTGGACACCTATGCGGACGTCACCAAGGCTGCCTGGAAGCGTCCGCATTCTACTCTGGCAGTGCCGAAGAAGGCTGACCGCCTATGCAAGGCCCCTAGGGAGGGCCAGTATCTGGCGAACCATCCTCTGGCTGACTCCCTGGTCATCACTGCCTTGCATGACCGGTCTCAGAGACCTCAGCATTTGAGCACACAGCCACCGGACCCGGAATCCAAGCAATTGGATGTCCTGGGTAGGCGCACGTATGCGGCTGCGACTTGCGCCATCAGGTCACTGAATTACCTCACCCACATGGTTCAGTTCCAGAGCCACTGTGGGAACAGGGACAGGACCTGGTTGAAGATGCCCGATGGCGACCAAAAGGAGGAGCTCTTGAACCTCCTCCGCACGGGTTCGGATGTGGGAACCCAGGTGCTCAGAGCCGCATACGAGTCTGCGGACTCTTCAGTCAGAGCCGCAGCCTCAGGCGTGTGTCTCCGGAGACACTCTTGGCTCCGTGTCTCCGGTTTTACACCGGACGTCCAGAAGAACATCTTAGACGTCCCTTACAACGGCGAGGTCCTATTTGGCGAAGCCTCCGAGAAGGTGATCACCAAACTTCAAGACGCAGGGAAGGCAGTCAGATCTGTACAGGCCATGTACAGGTCCCGGCCCAGTTCCTTTCGTAGGAACCAGAGCCGCTTTCGCGCCGGATACAAAGGCAACAGCCACGTTCCGGCCAACAGCAGAGGGGCACTTTCACCCGAAAAGCCCAGGCCAAGTCATCCCCAGGCAGAGGCCAACGAGTTGCAAAGTCGTCCCAGCCTGCTGGATTGAACGCTGCCACAGCAGGACTCCTTCCCGGCCCCCGGCCCTCCTCAGGATCAACGGGAAAAGAAGGTCGGGGTCGCATTCAACGCCACCAGCCAGGGTGGCTGTCGATCACCACCAACAGGTGGGTGCTGCAGCTGGTCAAAAAAGGCCACTATATAGAATTTGTAGGCAGCCCACCTACAAGACCTCCCCTGCTTTCCTGCTACTCGGGTCAGCGTGCCCTGCTCATACAGCAGGAAGTGCTCACGCTTCTGGAGAAAGAAGCCTTAGAGCATGTTCCAGAGAACCAGAGAGGACCAGGGTATTATTCTCACTTCTTCCTGGTTCCAAAGAAAACAGGAGACCTCCGTCCAATACTGGACCTCAGGGACCTCAACCTGTCGGTCGCCTACAGATGCTTCCACATGGTGACCCTTCTGGGCCTAATTCCCATGTTGAAGCGAGACGCCTTTCTGGTGTCTTTGGACTTGCATGATGCCTACCTGCACATTCCAATTGCTCAAGCGCACCGGAGGTTCCTGCACTCCGAGTTTCAGCGCCGCCATTATCAGTTCCGAGCTCTTCCCTTCGGGCTGTCATCGGCACCTCACGTTTTCATGAAGTGCATGGCGGTCATAGTGGCGCCTCTCAGGAGACAAGGCCACTACGTGTTTCCATACCTGGACGACTGGCTTCTCATGGCACCCTCCAGGGAGGCACTGACGACGGCCATTCACGACACCCAGTCCCTTTTTCAATCACTGGGTATCCTCATCAACTACCAGAAGTCACTCCAGGTTCCATCCCAGAAAATGCAGTTTATAGGAGCAGTTCTGGACACCATCAGAGGGAAAGTTTTTCTTCCCTCAGACAGAGCGGAGCACATCAGATCCCTCATCAGGGACTTGTCGGTGAAGAAGACCGTCCCGGCCAGATTGGTCCTTCTCCTGCTCGGACACATGGCTGTGGCCATTGCAACAGTCCCGATGGCATGGCTCCACATGCGGGTAACCCAGTGGATGCTAAGGGTACAATTGGACCAAAGGCAAGACCATCTGCAGCAGCCAATTCGAATCACGAATACCACGATTCGGGATTGGCAATGGTGGCTAGATCCAGGGAACCTCTCAGTGGGGGTTCCCTTTGTAGCGCCGTTTCCGACTGTGAGACTCTCCACAGATGCCTCAGGGCTCGGGTGGGGAGCACACCTAGACGGTGTGCAGTCTCAGGGCCTTTGGACAGCCCAGGAGTCTCATCTCCACATCAGCATTTTGGAAATGAGGGCAGTCCTTTACACTCTGCAGGCCTTCCAGTCGGAGATTCCACCGGGTACACTCCTGTTGCAAACCGACAATACCGCGGTGATGTATTATCTCAACAAACAAGGAGGCACTCACTCCTACCTGCTTTGCAAGGAGGCCATGAGAGTGTGGGAGTGGGTATTGCAACACGGCGCAAACCTAATTGCAGTTCACGTACCGGGAGTGGACAACACTGTCGCAGACAGTCTGAGTCACTCTCAGGCCAGAGTCCACGAGTGGGAACTTCTACAGGAGGTGGCAGAGGATCTGTTTCACAGATGGGGCACTCCAGAGTTAGACCTTTTCGCATCCCCATCCAATGCAAAACTGCCCAATTTTTGCTCGCTAGATCCAGAGCCTGGTGTTTTCTGGCGAGGCCGTTGTCCCTCTCTTGGGCGGGCAGATTCCTCTATGCCTTCTCTCCTTTCCCGTTGATCCAGAGAGTTCTCTTAAAACTTTGCAGGGAGCAAGCGACGCTCATTTTGATCGCGCCTTTCTGGCCCAGACAAATTTGGTTCCCTCTTCTGCATCAGCTATCCCGGGAACCTCCAGTTCCTTTGCCAGTCAGCTCCCATCTATTGTCTCAGGAGGTGGGTTCATTGGTTCATCCAGACTTACGTTTATTGAACCTGCACGCTTGGCTGCTAGAGACATAGCCATGATGCGATACGAGGTCTCACAAAGTGGCAGATGGCTCCTGCCACCAGAAAAACAGCAACGCATACGTAGCGTCGCCATGAAATGGCGAGATTCTGTT
Organism: Neoceratodus forsteri; assembly: GCA_016271365.2. Classification (NCBI taxonomy): domain Eukaryota; kingdom Metazoa; phylum Chordata; order Ceratodontiformes; family Ceratodontidae; genus Neoceratodus; species Neoceratodus forsteri. The sequence continues at coordinate 432,353,521 of CM028138.1, forward strand.
TAGTGGCTTAAGCGCGTGGTTTCTCGCTGTTGGACTGTCCCGAAAAGCTGCTTCTGGACTACCTGCTTTCCATTTTTCATTCCGGACTGGCTTACTCCTCGATTAAAGTGCACCTTTGTGCAATTTCTGCTTACCATGCTCCCGTAGGCCATTGGACGGTGACCCAGCTGGACACTACTCGTGCCTTTTTAAGGGGAGTCATTCACCTTAGGCCACCCATCAAGGATCCGATTCCTCCTTGGGACTTACCCTTCGTCCTGGAGCAGCTTACGCTGCCACCTTTTGAACCAGCCGCAGATTGCGAGCTACGTTTTCTCTCTTGGAAAACATTATTTTTAGTTGCTGTTACTTCGGCGAGAAGGATCTCAGAATTGCATGCTCTAATGTGCAAAGAGCCTTATTTGGTTTTTCACCAGGACAGGGTATCCCTGAGGACAAACCCAAAGTTTTTGCCTAAGGTGGTTTCAGCCCTCATGCTTAACCAGGATATCGATCTTCCAGTGTATTTCCCAAAGTACACTAATCGAGGAGAAGCCCTTCTGCACACCCTTGATGTGCATAGGTGCCTCAGATATTATCTGACCAGAACCAAACAGTTTTGTAAGGCGGACCAACCTTTTGTCTCCTTTGCTTTCAGAATGAAAGGAACTCCTTCTCCAAACAGTCTCGCTCGAGGTGGCTCATCCAGTGCATCACTTTCCGTTATGACAAGCGCAACAAACCCTTACCGGAAGTGGTCAAGGGTCATTCCACGAGAGGGGTGGTCACTTCGTTTGCAGCGTTAAAGAACGTCTCCACCTCAGCTATTTGCGCTGCAGCTACTTGGAGCTCTGTGCATACCTTTATCAGGCATTACAGTCTGGACATTGCATCGAGGCGAAGAGCAGGGTTCGGCCTAACCATCCTTCAGGGACTTCTGTCCTAGGCTCGAGTAGTATTGAGAGCTCTACCTTTCCTCCTCCCTGTGGCGTAGGATTACCACTGTTGCTTGGAAATCAGTCCTAATGGTGTAACCTGTTGCAAGAGCTGTATCTCGAAGTAAGATAGTACAGTTACGTAAGAACTTACCGTAACAGTAGATCTTCGTGAACAGCTCTTGCAGCAGGAACCTTCCTGCCCACCATCCCCCTTCTTTTGGAGGTAGGTCGTAGCCAAACACCCATCTTACGGGATGGGACGTTCCAATTTTACAGTCTTGGCCATCTGGTGGCGGATCCTTGGTCTCCTCTTCTGATGTCATCCAGCGGCCGGGAGTCTCCGGCAGGAGAACTGAGGATTGTGGGGGGACCACCTCCTTATGTACTATGCCTGAAGTCAGGGGCAGGGACCAACGTCTGAGGCGGTCCCCGCTGAAGACTGCTAGCTAGAAAATTTCCGTGGGGTCCTGGAGGCTTCAGTCCTAATGGTGTAACCTGCTGTAAGAGCTGTTCTCGAAGATCTACTGTTACGGTAAGTTCTTACGTAACTGCACTTTTCATTTCTTTTATTGGAAAAGTAGTCACTTTTATTGTGATGTTTGACATCTGTGTTGTCGAAGGAACCATCAAAATTGTTCCAGTATTTTGGCTGTGGTGAGAAGATCTACACTGGGGATTCCCATGACATCTGTGTCTGCTGCCGAGGTCTGGACCACAATGTGAAAGCCTGTATAATTTATCAGGTTTAATTTTGTGACCAGGGGATGCTGTAAAGGGACTTTAGAAAAACAGTTCCTTAAGCAGAATGTGGCTAATATGGAGAAGGAGCTTCAGCAGAACACCACTGCATCGCTGGCCCAGTCTACTGATTCCATGTCTTCAAAATCCCAGGATAAGGCATCAGGGAGTCACAAACACAAGCATTGGGACAAGGATAAGCAGAGAGCCTTCCCGGTGCGTTCCAGGCTGCTCCTTCACACAACAGGTACGACCTCCTCAGCGCTGTTGTCCTCCGGTGTAATACTTCTCGGCCCCCAGGCGTCGGCGATAAAGCGCCAGGTTGGGGCTTGGCGCCAGGCACTACCGGGCCTATCGGCTGGTATATCCGGTCTATGTCAAAACTCAGCCTTCCTCCGTTGACTCCTCCAGTCACACCCGTCGACCATATAGGCACTGACGCTCAGGTGACCCTATCCTGCTTTTCAGATATGATTCAATGCCTGCTTCCTAACCTCCTGGTTCCAGGAGGTCTGTTGACTGGGCCTATTACTACTAATCCCCCCCCACCTCGACACTGCAAGGTACACCCTTGCCACAGCTACCTCCTAGAATGCCGCCGACACTGTCATCCCACTCCCTTTTCCTCGTCAATTCATTCAATAATGAGTACGAATATAATCCTGGCGTAATAATGCAGGAGGAGGAGGGGGGTCAAACTGTGCTGAAAGCTCTTATGACTGGCACTAACTCCACGGTGTCCTCTTCTAGTGAGGACTCTGTGATAAACACACCAAGGTCCCCTCCATAGGATCCTGCTTTATTCACCATGATGCAGCAGTTACAAGCTGACATGGGCTTTGACTTGAGCGAACAGGACACCACCAAGGAAAATCTTAGAGTTTCTTGAGTTGCCAGAATCTCCTGCAGTTATTGTGCCATCTCTGCTCCCTGCTTTAGAAGATGCCACCTTTGCTGCCTGGTATAGACCCAGCAGTATCCCAGCTGTATCCAGGAAAGCAGATAAAATGTATATGATTCCCTCTGGGAAGGCAATTTTTTTTTTTTTTTGCTGCTCTGCCTGAGGCAAATTCAGTGGTCATTAATGCTGCCTATGATAGATCCAGGGCACCTAAACCCCTGAGTTCCCTCCCTCCCTCCTGATAGAGTCCAGAAGGTTGGATGTTTCGGGGAAAAGGATGTTTGCCTGAGCATCATTGGGCCTTTGTATTGCTAACTATCAGGTCCACGTGATGACATACCAGAAAACCCTCTGGAGGAAAGCCAAGGCAGCAGCACAAGCCTTGCCAGAGGGCACTACAAAACAAGAGTTTCTCAAAGCCCATACTACTGGGGCTGATGTGGGCAAACATCTACTCTGCACAGCCTATGATTTCTCAGATGCTTTTGCCAGGGCTACAGCCTCTGGCATCTCTCTCGGGAGGTATTCTCAGCTTAGGGTGGCAGGCTTTGTGAATGATGTGCAACAGTCCATTCTCAGTGCCCCTTTTCAAGGACATAAAATTGTTTTGTGCTGCTGTCCAAGATATCCTATCCACTTTTCAGGCCTCAGACAGAACATGGCAGTCTGTGCATTCCCTCTACCATACCCAGCCTAGTTGTAGAAGATGGGGGTTCTTTTCGTCCAGCTGGTGTTAATGTTCAGCAGCCAGGCAGGGGGCAAGGGAGCAGGAGCCTTGCCTGCCCCCAGAACCGCAGGTTCCCATTCAAAAACCCTTAGAGGTGGTGGCGCAGGGGGAGCTGCCCCAACCAGCCCGCCTGACTCCTTGTACATTCTCCCCCCCTCAAGGAGTTGTGCCAGTCCTTGCCGACTACTCGTGATGAGGGTCTGTCCTCAGGCACAAGTCCAAGTCTAAAAAAGAGGCTAGAAAATGGTCTTGCCATCGATTGTGAGATTGGGAATGCTCTCAGTCGAGGGTTTCTGATTCCTGCATTTCTCCTGATCAGACTTGGGTTGAATCTTTGGCCCTGGCCACTGGCTCCACGGTATGCCAGTCAGGCAAGACTCTGGTCGATCTTCCATCTGAGATTTTTCTCGAGACGGTCGACCAGTTGTCGACTGAGGAGGCTGACGCTTCACTTTCCAAGACTCCTGTCCTGACTGAGACTGTTGGAGGAAATGGATCAGTCTACTAACCCGCCTCTGGTCAATGGCCAAGACCTGGAGGTGCCTCAGTTCTCGGCAGCTCACTCTGATTCTCGCCGCCGGTTCCCCCGGCGGTCAAGATCCAGGTCTCGGTCATACTCCTGGGGGTTGAGCGGTTCCTGCCGACTTCAGCCCTCCCGCTCTCGACACCATGGGAAGTGGTGCCATTGCTACTCTTTATCCTAGTCGTTGTCAGGTGAGGAGAGGCTTCAGTGCAAGCTGCGTCGATGCTACGAAAATCTTGTGGCTGGTAGAATCTGACTCTGTCTCCTACACCGGCCTTCACTTGGCTCTCGCCTCAACGGCCCACACCTTCTCCGCCCCAGGAGCCAACCAAAACAGTCTTGGCTTGGACGCTCCCGGCATTTCCACCAAATCCTGGAGCCGCCACCTGTACAGCTGAAAACTGGCACCCTGATCAAGGAGTCTTGGCCCGCCAGAGGGCTTCCCCATCGGTTGTCTGTCACAGTCACCCCTAACTGTCTGCAGCGGGTCAAGCGAGGACTCTGCCATCGACCCCTCTTTAATGACTCCTCGTAGTCTGAGGGTTCTGCCTTGCACTCCTGTCATGTTGACATGGAGTCGATTGTGGGGGGGGGGTCTCTCAATGGATGTAGGCCCTACTTCCTTTTTGGGCCTTCTCCGTCTGATCTCACAGTCCATGGATATGAAAATAGAGCCTGTCCAGAAACGGGCTCGATACCCTTTGACTGAGATCCTGGACCAGGGAGATACTCCTGGGGAGGCCTTTCCTGGTGTCAGAGACCATCCTTGGCCCTGTCCTGGTGCTTTGACAGCGCCCCGCTTCCTGCCCTGTGCCCTCTGCGCGGACAGCCCACAAGTTTGTGGTACCTACTGGTTCCCTGTCAGGATTCACAGAACACCCCTCGACTGAGTAGCTGGTGGCCAATTTTATGTTCAGGCACTCTGGCAACACTAGGGACATTGACAAGCCGCCTGACTGAGTCCAAGAAGTTGGATCATGCGACAAAGAAGGTCTGCACTGCCTCCTCTCTTGGTCTTCGCTAGATGAGCTCGGCCCTCCTTATGGCCCACTTCTCCCATACCCTTCTGGGCACCCTGGATAAGGTGCTTCCTCATCTGCCGGCGGACTTCCAGACCACGGTCAAACAGGTCTTGGACCAGGGCCATGCTGTAGCTAAGCAACCGCTCCTGACAGCCATGGACATTGGGGACTCCTTTGCCTGCTCCGTGGCGGCTGCAGTGGCCATACGCCGTAGGGCTTGGCTGAGGATCTCAACCTTTACGACAGACACCCGGCACAAGTTGGTAGATGTTCCTTTCCTGGGCACCAACTTGTTCGGACCCGCGGTTCAGGGCCACCTCACCTGCATCGAGATGTCCAGCGTCACCTTGAACTCTGTGACATCTGTCCAAAAGGACCCCAAGGGCTCTAAGCAGCAGCAGAAAAAGAATTCCTTTCGATCCACCTCTACTCTTGTGGCCAAACCAGCCCACTCCTATGCTGGTCAGCAGGCCCAGGACTGGCGACCTCGGCCAAAGTCAGTGGCCTCATTCGTCCGTAAGCCTGCGGGGAGAGGCTCCAGTGTCTCCTCAGCTGGACCCCAATCTTCCTCCAAGCCTGCTCGATGACAGGATGAGGGGTGCCTCCCTTATGCCCATCACACCTCCCCTGGGTTCTCCTGGGGGGGGGGGACACGGCGGCTCCGCCACGTGCTTTCCGCCTGGTCCACTGTCACCACGGACAGGTGGGTCCTCGAGGTGGTGGTTCAAGGTTTGTTTCTGGAATTCTAGCACTACCCTTCTTGCCGAGCCCATGCCCCACGGGAGGACTGGGTATCCGCAGACATCCTGTCGGCTCTACGAGATAACATTGCCCAGCTCCTTCACAAGGAGTTTGTGGGTTCTGTTGCAATCCTCCGGAACACCCAGGGTTTGTCTGTAGGTACTTTCTAGTGCCAAAATGGATTGGGGCTGGCGCCCCAGTCTAGATATGCATGACCTGACAAGTTTCTCAAGTCTTGCACCTTCAGGATGGTAACTCTGTCTCAGGTCATATCATCTCTGGAGCAAAACATCTGGGTTTGCTCACTGGATCTCCAAGAAGCATTCTTTCTCGTCCTGATCCATCCATTCATCTCACCGAAGGTTCCTCCACATCCGAGTGGAGGGAGCCCTCTACAAGTTCCAGGCTATGCCATTCGACCTGTCCTCGGGCGCCCAATGTCTTCACCAAGTGCATTGCAGTGGTGGCAGCTTACCAGAGGTGCCGAGGGGTCCAAATCTACACCTGCCTGGACGACTGGCTGATCACTGGTCCCTCCAGGCTGGAGGTGGAGCAGTCCGGACCTGCGTCTCCCATGGCCTCCTAGCCATCGAGGCCAAGTCGGAACTCGTGCCTTTCTAGGTGATCAAATTCATTGGGGTGGAGCTCGACTCTTGCAGAGCTAGAGCCCGGCTCCCAGTGGACAGGGTGTAGACAGTCTCCTCCTTTGCCCAATCATTTTGGTTTGACCAATTGCGCCCTGCCCAGAACTTCTTGTGCCTGCTGGGTTACATGGCAGCCCGCACCAGCGTGGTCCATTGGAGAATGTGCTCTCTGCAATGGGAGATGGCCAGCCAGTGGTCTCAGCATAGGGGTCATTTTGACCAGCTGGTCACTGTGACTCAGCAAATGTGGGATGCTCTCTAGTGGTGATTAGTCCCAGAACGTCTGTAGGAAGGGATCCCATTTGTCCACCCAGAGCTGACATCCTGACGACCGATGCCTGTCTCATGGGCTGTGGACCCCTGAGGAGTCCCGGTGCCACATCAACCTTCTGGAGCTCTGAGCAGTTCAGCTGGTGCAGACTGCCTTTGCTCCTGACATTCAGGGTCAGGTAGTTCAGGTTCAGACGGACAACACCATGACCATGTACTACCTAAACAGACAGGGTCGGATGCACTCCCTGCCAATTTGCAAGGAAGTTCTCCATGCGTGGACCCTCATGTGCAGCTTGGAGGCTGATCTAGCTATCCATGTGGCAGGGGCCTTTAACCATCTGGCGGACGCCCTTTGCCGTGTGGGCCTGGCATCTCATGAGTGGTCTCTCCACCCAGAAGTAGTACTCTGTCTGTTCTCCCAGTGGGGCACCCCTCAGGTGGGCCTGTTCACCTCCAGGGAGAACGCAAAGCTGAGACTGTTTTGTGCTCACCCCCCCCAGCAGGGAAAGATACAGGGGGATGCCTTCTCGAGGCCCTGGACCCCAGGCCACTTCAATGCCCTCCTCTTCCCTTGATCCACAAGATGCTTCTCAAGGCCAGGAGGGACAAGGCACAGGTGATGCTGGTGGCTCCGGACTGTCCACGCCAGTTCTGGTACCCTGATCTCCTCAGCATCAGCAGCAGGCTCCTGAGGCGTCTTCCTCTCTGCCCAGACCTGCTCTCCGTCAGTCAGGGGAAGGTACTCCACCTGGACCTTCAATCTCTGCACCTGACAGCCTGGTTCCAGAGCAGCTAGAGTTCCAGGCTTTGGGTTTCTCCAAAAATGTCCTCACTATTGTGGCGGCATCTAGGAAGGAATTGACTAGGAAATGCTATGCCTTCAAGTGGAATAAATTCTCCATTTGGTGCCAGGGCAAAGGGATTGAACCCCTTGTCCTGTCCAGTGGTTAGCATCCTTGACTACCTGTGGTCCCTCTCTGAGTCGGGCCTTCGGTCGACGACCCTTAAGGTGCACTTGGCAGTCATCTTTGCTTACTGGGCATGGGCTGGTCAGCAGTTGGTGACGCCGGAGAAGGTAGTCGGTTGCTTTTTCAAAGGCCTTGACCACATTTCCTCTCTGGTACTTGAACCACCACCATCTTGGTGGGATCTGCTGCTGGTTTTGGCAAAGCTCATGGGCAAGCCATTTGAACCTTTTCACAGGTGTGAAATGTCTCACCTGTCGTGTAAGACCGCCTTCTTAGTGCTATCATGTCGGTCAGAAGGAACGGTGATATCCAGGCGCTTTTGATGGAGTCTCCTTACCTGGTCTTCCACAGGGACAGTGTTGTCCTTCACCCCAACCCGAAGTTCCTCCCGAAGGGTGTGTCAGAGTTTCACCTTAACCAGGTGATTAATCTCCCAGTGTTCTTCATCCATCACACCTCTGAGGCCGAGCACAGTCTCCATACTCTGGACCTGAGGCGAGCGCTCACTTATTACAAAGGGCACACAGCTGGAGTTTGGGAAGAGGTTCGCCAGCTGTTTGTCACCTACGCTGAAGCCGCACCTGGTAGACCAGCAGCCAAGCGGATGATTGGCAGGTGGATTGTATCCTGCATTGACCTCTGCTGTAAGTTGGTGAGCAGGGAGCCTTCCGTAGGGCTAAAGGCTCATTTCACCAGTTATACTGTTGCCTCGGTGGCTGCTTCCAGGAACGTCCCTGTCCAGGAAATCTGCAGGGCTACCTGGAAGTCAGCACACACATTCATTTCCCATTACCACATCAACTTTGAGTCGCACCAGGATGCTGGTTTTGGGGTCTCAGTTCTCCAGTCTCTGTTCCCTAAGTAGTGAGTGTGCACCTTGCCTCCCTCCTCCCGGAGAACTGCTAGGAGTCTGCCAGAAAGTGTGTGTATAGAACATCATGTCCACATCCCTAGAAAAACGGGATCTTACTTCGAGAAACAGCTCTTCCAGCAGGTTACACCATTAGGACTGAAGCCGGCAAGCGCCAGGACCCCATGGAAATTTTCTAGCTAGCAGTATTCAGTGGGGACCGCCCCCGACGTCAGGCATCCTACAAAAGGGGTCGGTCCCCCAGAATCCCCAGTTCTTTTTCCCGCTGTCAACTCGCCAGCATCGGCTTCACGGTCCCACTCTAGCGCACGGCGACTAAGAACTTTACAGTTTCCAACACTAAATGTCGGCATCTCCAACTCCTTCTTCAGAAAGAGGCAAGCAGATCCCTTTCAAGGATCCTCATTCATCCTGCCTGCGGTGCTTAGGCCCGGACCACGGCACCAAGGCCTGCTCCTTCTGTCAGGGGTTTAATAGCCGCACCAGGATCCGCCACCAGAAGGCACTTCAGGGGTTCCTCTTGGAAGAAAAACTACACAATATGGATAAGGAACCTTACTCCAGAGGTGAATCTACCTCAAAGGCTCACAAACACCGGGGCAAGCTTCGGGAGAGGGCCAGGTCCAGATACCCTGACCGGGCCTCGGACTCGCGAACCAGCTCAGGCGCCATGGGCTCAGACCGCTCTCCTTCCAGGGCTCGCTCTCAGCCCTCTCCGGTAGAAATTAAGGCTTCAGGCAGCTCTTTGGCTTCTCTGCATCCTATTAAGACTTCCAGGCCTTCGGCTTCCTCCACTCCCTCCCGGGCCTTTTCGAAGTCTTCAGACCGTCACCAGGCGAAGTCTTCTTCCTCCGACCGCCGCCGGGACCCCGACTCCAGATCAGTCTCCCAGGGGTCCGGATCCCCCGCCTAGGAAGACTAAGGACCTGACGTCGGCCTAACACCCGAAGTCAGTCAGACGTTCGCTGGAGACAAAAACATCGGCCAAACACCAAACGTTGGTCAGGCATTCTCCAGAACCGAAGACGTCAGCCAAGCACCCGACGTCTGTGACACTTTTGCTGGAGCTGAAGACTGCCCCCGTCACTGGCACTGGTGGACACCGTCACGGGACTCCACAGAGGAGGATCTGACGTTGCCTGAGGACCAGGCAAGCGATAATGAGGACGCCAGGCTTCCACAGGAGCCTTCGCCCATCCCGGAGATGCCTTCGGACCCGATGCGTGACACCGGCGCCAGGTCTGTTGTCGGGTATGAACATCCAGGAGGTCAAAGATCTCTTCACTTTCTGGTGGGACACAATAAAGAAAGATGTGATCCCAGTTAAACCTCCTCCTCCTTCACCTCCTGCTCCCCCTCTCCACTGCAGGGGCCAGCAGGACGATCACCGACCCCCAAGGAGCACACTCCACCTCCTAGGGGAAGATCAAAGGAAAGGAGAAGGCCTCTCTCAAGATTTTCCTCAGGTTCTCCCAGCCCTAAGCGACCCAGATGCCGACGGTCCACTCCGTCAGGGGAGGATTCTAGACCGGACATTTCAGACACCTCCAGGTCTCCTCCTCCACAAGACCTGCCCAGGTTACCTCTGGATGATCCCTCCTTTTCCGAGATTATGAGGCACATCCAGGAGAACATGGGATGGGATTTGGAAGATCTCGACCCTGAGAGACAGTGCCTTGCTTGTTACCTTCGGCAGAAAGATCCTAAGCCTGTGGTAGTGCCCCCTTGGTGGACACTTTCGTGGACGTCACCAAGGCTGCATGGAAGCGTCCACACTCCACCCCTGCTGTGCCGAAGAAAGCTGGCCGCCTGTACAAGGCCCCGGAAGAAGACCAGTACTTGGTGCAACAACCTCTGGCTGACTCCCTGGTCATTACGGCCTCTCATGACCGGTCTCAATGACCACAGCATCTGAGCACACAGCCACCGGACCAGGAATCGAAGCAGTTGGATGCCCTGGGGAGGCGCATGTATGCAGCTGCTACATGCTCCATCAGGTCCCTGAACTATCTGTCTCATATGGTTGTTTCAGAATGCCCTGCGTGAACAGGGTCAGGACCTAGTTGATAAGCTACTGGATGGTGAACAGAAGGTGGAGCTCTTGAACCTCCTCCGCACAGGGTCAGATGTGGGGACCCGGGTGCTACGAGCCGCATAGGATTCTGCGGACTCGTCCGCCAGAGGCGCAGCTTCGGGCGTCTGTCTCCGGAGATGCTCCTGGCTCCGTGTCTCCGGTTTTACCTCGGACATGCAGAAGAATATTCTTGACGTCCTGTACAAAGGAGAAGTCCTGTTTGGTGAACATTCGGAAAAGGTTATCACCAAGCTTCAGGATGCCGGGAAGACAGTAAGGTCTGTGCAGGCCATGTACAGATCCAAATCTTGTTCCTTTCTTAGGAACCAGAACCGTTTTTGTGGCCGACAACAACGACAACAGCCATGTTCCAGCCAGCAACAGAGGGGCACTTTCCATTGTAAAGCCCAGTCCAAATCTTCCCCAGGCAGAGGTCAGCAGTATACCAAACTGGCCCAGCCTGCGGGAACCAATGCTGCCACAGCATGACTCCTTCCCAGCCCCCGGCCCTCCTCTGGATCAACAGGCAGAAAAGGTCGGGGGTCACATCGCTTGCCAATTTTCGGGGTGGCAGTTGATTACCGCCGACCGGTGGGTTCTTCAGATGGTCAAGAGAGGTCACTTTATCGAATTCTTCAACCACTCACCGTCAAGACCTCCCCTGCTTTCCCGTTACTCAGGTCAGCACACACTGCTCATACAGCAGGAGGTGCTTGCGCTTCTAGGAAAGGAAACTATAGAGCACGTACTGAGGAACCAGAGAGGTGCAGGTTACTATTCCCATTTCTTTCTGGTTCCCAAAAAGACAGGGGATCTCCGTCCGATACTGGATCCCAGCGATCTCAACGCTTCGGTCCTCTGCAAACGCTTCCCGCACAGTGACCCTTCCCGGTCTGATACCCATGCTCAAGCAGGGCACCTTCCTAGCATCCTTGGACATGCAGGATGCTTACCTGCACATACCCATTGCTCGAGCGCACAGGAAGTTCATGCACTTTGAATTTCTAGGTCACCGGTATCAGTTCCGAGCCCTCCCTTTCAGGCTGTCATCGGCACCTCAGGTGTTTACGAAGTGCATGGCAGTCATAGCGGCAGCTCTAAGGAGACAAGGCCACTACATGTTCCCCTACCTGAATGACTGGCTTCTCATGGCACCCTCTCGGGAGGCCCTGATGTCCGCCATTCACTGTACTCAGCCTCTGTTCGAGACGTTGGGCATCATTATCAATCAAGAGAAGTCACTCCTGGTTCCGTCACAGAATCTGTAGTTCATAGGCGCAGTTCTGGACACTGTCCAAAGGAAAACTTTTCTGCCCCAGGATCGAGCGGAACACATCAGATCCCTCATCAGGGACATCTTGGCAAAGAAGACCGTCCCTGCCAGACTGGTCCTTTGCCTGCTCGGGCATATGGTTGCGGCCATTGCAACAGTCCCGCTAGCCCGTCTCCACATGCAGGTGACCCAGTAAATGCTACTGGTTCAATGGGATCAGAAGCAAGATCATTTACAGCTCCCATTTCGGATCACGAATGCCATAATTGGGGATTAGCAATGGTGGCTAGATTCAAAGAATCTGTTAGCTGGGGTCCCCTTCATTGCGCAGTCTCCGATTATGATGCTCTCCCCGGACGCCTCAGGGTTTGGTTGGGGAGCACACCTCGACGGGGTCAGGTCTCGGGGCTCATGAACACCCCAGGAAGCTCATCTCCACATAAATATCTTGGAAATGAGAGCAGTTCTTTACGCCCTGCAGGCTTTCCAGTCGGAGATCCCACCGGGTACTCTTCTGTTACAAACAGACAATACCGAGGTGCTGTATTACCTCAACAAACAAGGAGGCACCCATTCCTACCCGCTTTGCAGGGAGGCCATGAATGTGTGGGATTGGGTACTACAGCATGGCGCAAACCTCATTGCTGTTCATGTCCCAGGAGTGGACAACGTCATTGCAGACAGCCTGAGCCACTCTCAGGCCAGAGTCCATGAGTGGGAACTACTCCAGGAGGTAGTAGAGGATCTTGTTCACAGATGGGGCACACCAGAGTTAGACCTTTTCTCGTCCCCATACAATGCAAAACTGCCCAATTTTTGCTCGCTAGATCCAGGGCCTGGTGTGTTCTGGCGAGACGCGTTGTCCCTCTCCTGGATGGGCAGATTCCTCTATGCTTTTCCTCCCTTCCTGTTGATCCAGAGGGTCCTTCTGAAGCTCCGAAGAGAGCAAGTGACGCTGATACTTATCGCGCTGTTTTGGCCCTGCCAGATTTGGTTCCCTCTGCTACGCCAGCTGTCCCGGGAACCTCCGGTGCCTCTGCCAATCATTTCCCACTTATTGTCTCAGGAGGCAGGCACTTTGCTCCACCTGGACCTTCGCTCTCTGAACCTGCAGGCCTGGCTCCTGGAGACATAGCCATCATATGGTACAGGGTCTCGCAAGAGGTAGCAGATATTCTAGCAGCTGCTATAAAACCGGCCACTCACGCTACATACGCCATGAAATGGTGCAGATTTTGCCTCTGGGCTCGGGCATGGGGATTTTCCCCGATGGATTGTCCGGAAAGGTCGGTCCTGGACTACCTCCTGTCTCTCTTTCAGGCAGGCTTGGCCTACTCTTCTATTAAAGTACACCTTTGTGCCATCTCAGCCTATCACACACCTGTAGGCCAACGTCCCATAACTCAGTTGGACACAGCACGAGCCTTCCTGAGAGGTGTTCTCCCGCTTAGACCTCCGATTAAGGATCCTATTCCTCCATGGGATTTAACGTTTGTCCTGGAGCAGCTTACGTGGTCACCTTTTGAACCAGCTGCGGATAGCGAGCTACATCTCCTTACATGGAAGACATTATTTTTAGTTGCCGTTACTTCGGCCAGAAGAATTTCTGAGCTTCATACACTGATGTGCAAAGAACCTTATTTAATTTTTCACCAGGACAGGGTGTCCCTACGGACAAATCTGAAGTTTCTACCTAAGGTGTTCTCAGCTCTCGCCCTTAATCAGGACATAGACTTACCAGTGTATTTTCCTAAATACTCTAATAGAGGAGAGGCCCTGTTGCACACTTTAGATGTGCATAGGTGTCTTAGATACTACCTGACCAGAACCAGACACCACCGAAAATCTGACCAGCTTTTCGTCTCTTTCGCCCACAGGATGATGGGAGTTCCCGTTTCTAAACAATCGCTGTCCAGGTGGCTCATTCATTGTATCATATTCTGTTACCAGAAACGTAACAAACCCTTACCGGGCTCAGTTATGGCTTCATTCCACGCGGTATACCTCCCTTGCTGCCATGAAGAACGCCTCCACTTCAGCCATTTTGCAGCAGCTACTTGGAGCACTGTGCACACCTTTATCAGGCATTATAGCCTGGATGTTGCATCGAGGCGAAGAGCTGGTTTTGGTCTACAGCAGTCCTTCAGGACTTCTATCCTGAAACCGGTCCAATTTCATGATCTCTACCTTGACTCCTCCCACCCGCGAGGGATTTCCAGTATTGCTTGGGAATCGGTCTTAATTGTGTAACCTGCTGCAAGAGCTGTTTCTCGAAGTAAGATAGTACAGTTACGTAAGAACTTACCGTGACAGTAGATCTTCGAGAACAGCTCTTGCAGCAGGTAGTTTCCCTCCCACCATCCCCACTGGAAGTAGAGTTGTTCAGATATCCCTTTCCTAGGATTAGGTGTTTCTAACACCGCTCTGATTATCTTTTGGTGGCGTATCCTCAGTCTCCACTTCTGATGTAATCTAGTGGCTGGGAGTCTGTGGCGGGAGAACTGGGGATTCTGGGGGAACGCCCCCTTTTGTATGATGCCTGACGTCGGGGGCGGTCCCCACTGAATACTACTAGCTAGAAAATTTCCGTGGGGTCCTGGCGCCTGCCGGATTCAGTCCTAATGGTGTAACCTGCTGCAAGAGCTGTTTTCGAAGATCTACTGTTACGGTAAGTTCTTGCGTAACTGTACTGTACTCACCTGTAACAGTAATTCTAGGAGTAGTATATGATCATCCACACAGACCCACCCGACCTCCCCTGGCTTTGGCACTTCACACTGCTTCCAGTGGGCAAGATCTAGGGTCACGTGGTGGAGCCGATGGAGTTACCACCCTGGTGCGTGGGAGGAGCCAGCTTGAAGACGTCCTAGTCAGAATTAAAGGGAAAGGCAGCTGCCAGAAAGTGTGGATGAACATCATATACCACTCCTAGAACTACTGATCTTACTTTGAGGGGGAGCTCTTGCAGCAGGTAATACCAATAGGACTAAGCCGCTAAGCATTAGGACTCCACGGAAAACTTCTAGCTAGCAGTCTATGGCGGCGGACCGCCCCCTGACGTCAGCTCTGGTATAAAAGGGGGGAAGTCCCCTGGCACCTCCTCAGTTCTTTTCCCTCCATCGACCTGCTAACATCGGATCTATGGGCACCTTTTTTTAGCAGTCTACCCCCATTTCTCGCCTTGCGCAGTTACCGTTCGTTACCTTTTTTCCAACAGTTTTTCTCCAGTTGCAGTGCATGTCTTCTTCATCTTCTAAGCGGTGGAAGTCAAAGTGCACGTGTGGTAAGCAGATCCTGTTGAGGGACTGCCACTCCACCTGCCTAGGCCTTGACCACTGGCCAGACGACTGCCTGCATTGCCAGAAATTCAACAACAGGACCCGCATCTGCCGCCTAAAGACACTTAAGGCCTACCTGCTGGAACAAGTGGCTGCCATGCAGAGGACCCATTCAGGATAGAACTGTTCCTCTTCAGCTAGGGATTCCTTCCCCAAAGAGAAGAGATTAGGTGGGAAGCATCACCACAGGGATAAGGAGAGAGCCAGGTCTGAATCCCACCCTAGGTCCCCTCACAGGCCTTCTGCTTCTTCCTTCTCCAGCAGGAGGTCGGAATCCTTTCCTCCAGGTTCAACGGCTATTGCTGGGGCTTCTTCCAAGAAGACTACTGCCTCCTTCCATTTCAAAGGCAAGGAGTCTTCTACTCATGGACACTTGTCCACCCAAGTACCCTTGGAGCACAGTACCCAGAAGCATATGAAGAGTTCGGTGCCAGAGGGACTGGCATCTTTTTTGGGCAAGAAAGCAGATACTGCCGCCCGAAAGTACTCGGGGTCGTCAGACAGGCACAAGGGGTTGGACGACTCCTCTAGATGCCAGGAGGTGTTTGGTGCCACATACCTCCTCCACCTGAAGACAAGGTGACGTGGACTTCAGAGGGTCGACAGACTATGGGCCACTCTGACTTCACGTCAGAAACGGACCAGGCTCTTCCACCGAGAGAGCGGCTGTTTGCCCCGAAAGACCGGGCGTCAGATCAAATGCCCAGTGCCCCAAAAGATAAGACAACCGGGCCTACAGATAACAGTCTGCCCTCTCCTCCTCCTAAGGAGCTGGACACCAGACCCCAAGGACCAGGCATCAAATCAAACGCCTAGTGCCCCAAACTCTCTGGAGTTCACTGAGATTCCACCGGACAGCCCACCCGTGCCCTCCTCTGTCCCCCTTCCATGCAGCTTTCCTGCGTGCAGAAATGCAGGCATTGCTTGAAAAGAGAGCTGTTCAGGAGGTACCCCAAGCTCAAAGAGGCAAAGGGTAGTACTCCCACTTCCTAGTCCTTAAGAAGACAGGGGATCTCCATCCCATTCTGGATCTAAGCCAACTGAATACCTTCATTGAATACAAAAGGTTCAGAATGGTGACATTAGTGAGCCTGCTACCCATGCTCCATCAAGGAGACTGGTTCTGCTCCCTGGCATGCAGGATGCTTATATGCACATAAAGATCCTGCCATCCCACAGGAAGTACCTTCGTTTCACCTTCCAAGGAGAGTACTGCCAGTTCAGGGCGCTTCCATTTGGCCTTTTATCGGCGCCAAGTGTCTTTACCAAGTGCTTGGCAGTAGTGGCGGCAGCCCTCAAGAGAAGGGGTCATTATGTCTTCCCCTGTCTGGACAATTGGCTTCTCACAGCTTCTTCAGAAGCCCAGTCACGTCAAATGCTGGGGGAGACTTTCAGTCTGTTTCAAACCTTGGGCATCACTTTCAGTCTTTCCAAGTAATGCCTGTGGCCTGCTCAAAGGCTGCAGTACATCGGAGCAGTCCTGGACACCATCCAAGGGAAAGCCTTTCTTCCCGAAGACCGAGCAGTCTGGCTAAGGGAGGTTGCTCACAGGGTGATGCTTCGAAGCAGATCCCGGCAAGAGTGGTTCTGCAGCTCCAGGGCCATATACATAGCCACAGTTCCCCTCGGTCGTTTGAACATGAGGGTCCTGCAGTGGAACCTCAGAGTTCAATGGGAACTAGGCACGGACGATCTCTATCAGCTGGTCCGAGTCTCCAGTGCGGCTAGTTGGTCCCTGGTTTGGTAGGTCACCCCTGCTCATCTAGACAAAGGGGTTCACTTACAGCATCCCAGTCCCCAACAAATTTTTATGACAGATGCCTCGGGACTGGGATGGGGAGCACACGTGGCATCTCACCAAACAGGCTCTTGGAACTCTAAGCAAGGGGTGCTCATTCTTACGCCCTGTGCAGAGAGGCAATGAGAGTATGGGTCTGGGCAGTGGATCACATCCTGGCTCTCACAGCAGTTCATGTTCCAGGGATCCACAACGTCCTCTCAAACAGCCTAAGATGCTCTCAGTCTCAGAGCCATAAATGGTAACTACTGCAAGAGGTCGTAGACAGCCTCTTCAGAAGATGGGATCGGACAGAACTGGACTTCTTTGCATCCCCACACAACGCCAAACTGCTTATTTCTAGGGACATGGATATGTTGTTCATCCACACTATCTGGCAGGTTCCTTGCCACTTTAAATCTTGCCGGAAGGTCTTCAGGCTGGCTCCTCCCACCCACCCGGGTGGTAAAACTCTTGGCTCCGCCCCATGATGCCAGAGCTTCCTTACCGCTTGGAAGCTCAGGTTCCCTCCTTAGCACTCTGCGTTTTCGACTGGTTCCTGATTTTTCGGTTTCTCCGAATTTAGTTTGGAAGTTTTCTAAAACTTCGGTCTTCTTCCCTTGCTGCTGCGATGGATATTTCGTTTTCCGGCTCTTGGAGGCGCCCGGGGAATACCTCCAGGACGGACCCACACTCCACGTGCGTTTACCTCATCGACTTGGACCATGATCCGCAAGTTTGCGAATTTTGCTGTGCCCTTTCGACCAGCGTCCTGGAGGATTGTGCGGCCCGTTTAGGGCTCGGGCGACCTGGAATTTTTTCCGCGCCAGATAAATCGTTAGAGGCTCGTTGGGCATTGTCTGCGTCGGCTGTCTCGGCTGAGCAGCTCGATCTCTCTTCCTCCATGGAGGAGGCGGCGACAAGGCTGTCTCCCCGGTGGGGCGTTATCCGCTCTCTTTGAGTTCCTCTCATTCAGCTTCCGTTCAAGGAGCTTCGTCAGTTCCTTTCCTCGAAGGGAGAGGCCGCTGGGACCTGCCTCTCGGCCCCAAGTCAAAGGTCGCAGGGTAAGTCCCATCGTTGGCGCTGCGGGAGAGGTCCCCTTCCCTGTCTGCCGACTTTTGACTTGATCGAGGATGCGGCTCAGGCCACTGGCTTCACTGTGTCCCGTCAGGCCAGCGGCCATGACTCCACGTCGACGTTGTCAGTCTTCTCTCGACCGTCACCGGGCGATCTACTGCAGGGCCGTCAACCCTTCGTCGGTTTCCCGGTGGGGCGGTTCTGCCTGCACCCGGGCGACAGGCTTTGTGTCTTTGTCGAGCGAGGGAAGGCGGGTGTCCCCGCTCCTTCCGGACCACCCTCGGTTTCCCGAGAGTCTGGGTCTTGGTCTCGGTCAACGCTCCGGCCGACTTTGGCGGTCTTGGTCGGGGCACTGAGTTAAGTGGCATTACCGTTCCTCCTTGTCTCCCTCCTCGGATGAGGAAGCGTCGATGCAGATAGCGTCGATGTGACGAGGAGTTCATGTGGCAGCAGTTGCTATTGTCCGGGAATCAATCGACTCCGATTCATTCCCCGTCTGGTAAGCAGCTGCCACCCGAACGGCCAACGCAACCGCTCGCTGCAGTTGAGGTGCTCACTTCAGGGCTGGTTGTTCGTCCGAACCTTGCTGCCCCACTGATTTTGGTGGAGGTTGTTTGTCACCCTCACTCCCGCCCGCCCTTGGCGGGTGAAGAGTGGCTCAGGCCTGAGGCAGCTCTTTGCAGACCCTGCGGAGTCCGACGACGACTCCTCCATGTTCCCCAGTCGGGAGGGCCCGGGGTCCTCTCCAGACCGCTCTGTGGACGACAGCCTATCGTCCTTTCTGGGTCTGCTTCAGCTCATCTCGGAGTTCACGGGGATGTAGCTTGAACCTGTGTCCAAACGGGTCTCTTATCCCCTGTCGGAGATTCTAGACCGAGGGGGTTCACCCTCGGAGGCCTTCCCGGTGGCTGAGGCCATTGTCGGCCCGGCCTTGGAGCTCTGGCAGCGGCCTACTTCCTGTCCTGCGCCCTCAGCCAGGATGGCCAGGAAGTACTCTGTCCTTGTCGGTTCTTTGCCCGGTTTTTCAGAGCATCCCTCCGCTGAGGGGTTAGTTACCGATAATGTCTTCCAGCATTCTGTGAACGCTCGGGATGTGGATAGGCCACCCGACAAAGAGTCCAAAAGGATGGACTATGTCGGGCGCAAGGTTTACGCCGCGTCCTCCCTAGGCCTCCGACAGGCCAGCTCGGCCGCACTGATGGCACATTTTTCCCATGCCCTTTTCGGCTTCCTGGATGAGGTGCTCCCTCATCACCCAGCTGACCTGCGGACCACGGTCCGGCGGGTGCAGGAGCAGGGTAGGGCGGTGGCGAAGCAGCAGCTTCAGACTGCTCTGGACTTAGGTGATTCCTGTGCCAGGTCGGTGGCGGCCGTGGTGGCCATGCGCCGCCACAGGCGTGGCTGAGGATATCCTCTTTCTCAGCGGATACCCAGCACAAGTTGGCGGACATCCCTTCTTGGGACTGACCTCTTGACCCCTGGGTGGAGGGACACCTCAGGGGACCAAGATCCATTGCCACTCTGGACTCGGTCACCCCTCCCAGAGGCACAAGGGCCGGCAGCCTACGTGGCCCTTTGTCCCTCGGCCCCTGCGGCTCGAGCCGGCCCATCAACACCAGCATGAGGGCCAGCAGGAAGCATGCTGGGCATCTTGACCCCAAGCCAGCGGGTTCCTCCAAAGAGAAGCAGGGAGGTAAAGGCTCAGGAGCTCCCTCGGCCAGTCTCTCCTCCAAGCCTACTCAGTGACGGGCTGAGGGGCGCTGTCCCCGGCCTCGTCACCCCTACCCGGGTCCCCCCGTGGGGAGACGGCTCCGCCCCTCCTCTGCCTGGTCCGCTTTCACGGACCGCTGGGTGTCAGAGGTGCTAGGGAAAGGTCCTGCCTCTGGATTGCGAGCAGGCCCCACCCTTTCAAGCCGTTGCCCCTCGGGGGGCCATGGGGTCCGCAGCCTTGCTGTCGGCCCGCCGAGCCGACTTGCCGTGCTCCTTGAGATAGAGGTGATCAGGAAGGTGGCGGATCCTCCTCCAGACCCTGGGTTTGTGTTCAGGTATTCCTGTTTCCCAAACGGACGGGGGCTTGCGCCCCATCCCTTGACCCGCACGACGGGATGGTCACTCTGACTCAGATATCCCATCCTCGGAATGAGGCATGTGGCTCTATTTCTTGGACCTCCAGGATGTACTTTACACTTCGATCCGTCCGTTTCTTGGGAGACTCCTCCGTTTCTAAAGCGGGGGATCTCTTTACGAGTTCCAGGCCATGCCCTTCGGTCTCTTCTCAGCAGCATTCCTGCGGCACCGAAGGGTCCGGGCGTACCCACCGGATGGTGGCCGTGACTGCAACCCTCCAGGAGGCGGAGGGGCCGGTCCAGAGTTCTGGCCCTCTGGGTTGTTCTCAGACCGGTCTCCTCTCTAATGGAGCCATGTTGGAACTTCGTGTCTAAGTGGGTAATCCTTTCTTTGGGGCCAGAGCTCGACTCTTGAGTCTGAGGCTCGGCTCAGCGGACAGGGCTTGAGGGCTTCCTCCTCCTACCTAGTCATGTCTGACTGGACAATGCGCCTGCCTGGGACTTCCTGCACCTCCTGGGCCTTGGCGGCTACCAGCGTGGTCTGTTTGGACCCTCCGGTCCATGCGGTCCCTTAATGGGGCTGGCCAGCCAGTGGTCACAATGCTGCGATCCTTTGGACCAGTCGTGACAGCAGCCCAGGGGTTGAGAGCGCTGTCCTTCGGACCCGTTCAGCTCATCTGCAGGAGAACATCCCGTTAGTCCGCCCCGGTCGATGGTCTTCTCCGACGATGCATCTCATGATGGGTAGGGGTGCTCATCAAAGGAATACAGGTGCACGCCTCTGGTCTCGGTCGATGTCATTCCAACCTGCTGGAGCTCAGGCGGTCCAACTTGGCTCGCACTGTTAAGCTCCGTCTGTCGCGGGTCTGTGTGGTTTAGGTCAGGCGGACAGCCACCACACGACCATGTGCTACCTAACCCGCCAAGGATCGGATGAGCCCTTAGCCATTGCGTAAGAGGGTTCTCCGCATTGGGTCTTCTTAGCGCGGCCGGAGGAGGTTCCTAGCCATTTCGTGCTTGGGAGCCTCCAGCACCCTGACTGATACCTAAGCGGATAAGAGCTGCTGTCCACAGGTGATCTTCCCTGCGGGTAGCACAGATCTTTCTCCTCTGGGTGCAGCTCGGGCGGACCTTTTCCTCAGGGGAGAATCAGGGGCCGAGACTGTCTCATGCCGCCCCCTCAGCAGGTTCGCTGTGGGGATGCCTTTGAGCACGGACCCCGGGCCTCTTCTGTGCCTGTCCCCATTTCCCTTGACCCACAGGCAAGGCAGAGGAGGGACTAGGCGCGGAGTGATTCTAGTAACCCCAGACTGGTTTGCCAGCTGGTATCAGCTCTCCTCAGTCTCGGCCTCAGGCTCCCAAGGCGGCTTCCAGCCCGCCCGGTCCTAGATCTCTGTTATTAGGGAGGTATTCCATCCCGACCTTCAATCCCTGCACCTGGCGGCCTGATCCTGTGCGGCTGGTGGCCAGGCCTTGGGTCTTCAGCAAGGTCCTCGGCGTTGTTGAGGATCCTGCCAGGGTCGACCAGATATACTCGCCTTCAAATGGAAGAGTTCTCCATTTGGTGTTAGGATAAGACCTGGTCCCTCTCCTGTTCCTCGGCGAGCATCCGGACTACCTGTGGTCCGTTCTTCCTCTTGAGTAGGGCTTGGTTGTGACCCTAAGGTGCTCCTGATAGCTGCCCTGTCTTCCCAGCAGCGAGCTGGAAGGTAGTCGGTGGCGCAGGAAAGGTGGTCTGGCGCTTTCCAAGGCTTTGATCACACTTCCCCTCCGGGGAGAGTATCCCCATCTCTGTGGGATCTTACGCTGGTATGGGCTTAGCTCACGGGCAAGCCGTTCAGAACCTATGCACAGGTGCGATTTCCCCACCTGTTGTGAAGAACACCTTCTTGAGGGCTACACGCAACCAGAAGGCTGGGAGAGTTCTAGGCTCCTTGAGTCTCCTATCTGGTCTTCCACAGGGACAAGGTTGTCCTCGCCCACCAAGTTCCTTCCGTGAGGCGGTGGCGGAGTTTTTCCCTAACCGGGTATTGTCTCTGCCGGGGTTCAACCCCATTCACACCTCGGAGGCCGCATATAGGATCCATTGGGACCCTAATTTAGCGCTCGCCTTCCCAGGGAGCGTAGGGAATGAAGTTCGGGAGAGGTTCGCCAGCTGTTTGTCATCTAAGCTGAAGCCGCACCTGGCAGACCTGCAGCCAAGTGGACGATGAGCGGGTGGGTCACTTCCTGCATAGATCTCCGCTATAGGTGGGCGGGCATGGAGCCTCCCAGAGGGATAAGTGCTCATTTTACCCGCCCTTCCGCTGCATCGGTGGCTGCTTCCGAGGATACCCCTGTCCAGGATATCCTTAGGGCTCCTACCTGGAAGCTGGCATATACCGTTTTTAACCCCTACCACATCGACCTTGGGTCATGCTGGGATGTTGGTCGGGGCCTCGGTTCTCCAGTCTTTATTCCCTAAGTAGGGGGTGTGCGCCTTGCCTCCCTCCTCCCGGAGAACTGCTAGGAGTCTGCCAGATAGTGTGGATGAACAACATATCCATGTCCTAGAAATACAGGTTACTCACCTGTAACAGGGTTCTAGGAATGGTATATGTTGTTCATCCACTGACCTCGGCCTCCCGGCCCGGCGCTGCAGTGGCTTCCAGTGGCTAGATTTGCCGTCATGGGGTGGAGCGAGGTTTTACCACCTGGGTGGGTGGGAGGAGCCAGCTTGAGGCCTTCCGGCAAGATTTAAAGCGACGAGGAACCTGCCAGATAGTGTGGATGAACAACATATACCATTCCTGGAACTCGCCTGTCCTGGGTGGTAACCTGTATTTCTAGGGACAGGGATATGTTGTTCATCCACACTATCTAACGGCATCCTGCAGCTTTAAATGCTGGAAAATCTTCAGCTTCAACTCTCCACCCAATGATAAACTCTCGGCTCCATGTAACGCTCAGATCTTCCTTACCGCTTGAGCTCAGGTTCCCCTCATAACGCTCTGTGTATAAGACTGGTTCCTAACTCTTCGGTTTTGCGAATTTAAAAGTTTTTGCATTTCTAGGCTTCGGTCTTCTATCCCTCGCGGTTGCGATGGACAGATCGACTCCCGGTTTTCGGAGATGCCCTTGCGGGCAGAAGATGTCTCGGACGGATCCGCACTCCACGTGTGTCTACTGTCTAGGCCTTGAGCACGACCTGCAGGCTTACGACCTGTGCTCTTCCTTCTCGGCCTACATCCTCGAAGACCGTGCTGCCCATTTACAACTGGGGCGTCCCAAGAAACGTTTCCCTCCGGTGAAGTCAAAAGAGGCCCGGTCGGCGGTTTCCGCGGCAGTGGGCTCAGCGGATCAGCTAGAGCAGATGATCACCCTTGAAGAGGAGGCGGCGCGGGCTGCATCTTCCTCGGTCGCGGCATTTATCCTGCTCTCCCTGGGTTCCTCTTATACAGCTTCCTTTAAGGAGCTTTGTCTGTCCCTCTCCACTAAGGGAGAAGGACCAACGTCTGCTGGACCTTCTTCTCGGTCCAAAAAGAAAGACAAGGGTAAGTCCCTCCATCGACGCTCTTGGGAGTGGGAAAGGTCCCTCTCTCCGAGTTGTCGGCCATAGACTTCGGTCGATCGTTCGGCTCCGGCCACTGGTCTCACAGTGTCCCCGTCAGGTCAGCTGACCGAGACTCCCGTCGATGCAGTCAAGATGTTTCTCGACCTGTTGGACGGGTTGTCGACAGGCGAAGGCGAGAATCCTCTCTCCCCGGTTCCCCCGGTGGGAGTTGAGGATCCCGTGGGCTTTCCAGTGCCTCCAGTTCTGGAGCCCTCGGGTGAACCCTCTGAGCCGAGGGGGGAGCCAGTTCCACCCGTCCCCTCCCCGTCCTCGGAAAAGCAGAGGTTCTCAGTCTCGGTCTCAGACTCTGACTTCTTCGCGGTCCAGCCGATCCCGCCGTCATAGGCGGTCTCGGTGTCGGTACCGCGGTGACTGCCGCCGCTGCGTCCTCCTCCTCAGGCGGGGAGGCTTGCGTAAGTGGCGTCGATGTCACGAGGACCTCGTGTGGCAACAGCTCCTTCTGGCCGGGAACAAGCCGACACCGTTGCCTACCCCGGCCATTAAGTGGCTGTCACCGAAGTGGCCAAAACAACCCCTCGACTTACCCGAGGAGCCTGTTCCCAGGCCGGTTGTTCGGCCAAAACCAGCTGCTCCACCAATTCCGGTGGAACCTCTGCCTCCACAGCCGTTATTTGGGGTTCCGACCAAGAATTCTCAGTCGGCTCAGGGCCTGCCCCATAGGCTGTCTGTTACCCTCACTCCCGATCGACCTCGGCAGGTGGAGGGTGGCTCAGGTCCGAGGCAGCTCTTTGCGGACTCCTCAGAGTCCGATGATTCCTCCCTTTTCTCCAGGCGAGTAGACTAGGAGTCCTCTGGAGGTCAGTCGCTGGACGATAGCCCTTCGTCCTATCTGGGATTGTTTCGGCTCATCTCGGAGTCCACCGGGATGAAGCTCGAACCCGTGTCTAAGCAGGCCAAGTATCCCCTCACGGAGATACTGGACCAAGGGGATTCCCCTACGGAGGCCTTTCCGGTGGCCGAGGCCATAGTAGGCCCGGCCTTGGAGCTCTGGCAGCGCCCTGCTTCCTGTCCTGCGCCCTTGGCCAGGATGGCCAGGAAGTATGCGGTCCGTGCTGGTTCCTTGTCCGGTTTTTCGGAACACCCCTCAGCCGAGGGGCTAGTTACCGACAGCGTTTTCCAGCGTGCCGGGGACGCTAGGGACGTGGACAAACCTCCCGACAAGGAGTCCAAGAAATTGGACTATGCCGGGCGCAAAGTCTGTGCTGCGTCCTCCCTTGGCCTTCGTCAGGCCAGTTCGGCCGTACTCATGGCACATTTCTCTCATGCCCTGTTGGGCTCCCTGGACGAGGTAGTTCCTCATCTTTCGGCGGACCTGCAGACCACGGTTAGGCAGGTGCGGGACCAGGGCAGTGGCCAGACAGCAGCTTCAGACTGCTCTGGACATTGGAGACTCATGTGCCAGGTCAGTAGCGGCCGCAGTGGCTATGCGCCGTCGGGCATGGCTGAGGATATCCACCTTCACTTCGGATACCCAGCACAAGTTGGCGGATGTCCCCTTCCTGGGGACGGACCTTTTCGGCCCTGGGGTGGAAGGTCACCTACAGAGGATCGAGAGTCCAATACTACCTGGACTCTGTCTCATCCTTGCACAGAGGACAAAGGCCGCAGACCACAGCCTAAGCCCCTTCGCCTCTCTGCGCCGCAGCGCCTGGCCCAGCAACGCCAGGGGCCAGCAGGCACTCCAGCTTGCATCCCAAACCCAAGCCATCGCTTCCTCTTCCAGGAAGCAGGAGGTAAAGGCCAGAGGTCCTTGGCCGGTCCCCCCTCAAGCCTGCCCAGTGACGGGTTGAGAGGTGTTGCCCCAACCCGTCACCTCACCCAGGCCCCGTGGAAGCAGCTCTACTTTATTTCCGCCTGGTCCGTTATTACCACAGACTGGTGGGTGTTGGAAGTGGTGGAGCGCCTGCCTCTGGAGTTCGAGCAGGCCCCGCCCTTCAGAGCCGTCGCACCTCGGGGGGCCTCGGGGTCCGCAGCTTCACTGTTGGCTCGCCGAGCTGACATCGCTCCCCTCCTCGAGAAGGAGGTGATCAGCGAGGTAGCGGACCCTTCCTCAGACCCGGGGTTTGTGTCCAGGTACTTCCTGGTTCCGGAACGGACGGGGGGCTGGTGCCCCATTCTCGACCTGCACGACCTAAACAAGTTCCTAAGGTCTCGGACCTTCAGGATGGTCACTCTGGCTCAGATAGTACCATCCTTGGAACGCGGCCTGTGGTTCTGCTCTCTGGACCTGCAGGATGTGTTCTTTCACGTCCCTATCCGTCCGTCACACCAGAGATTCCTTCGCTTTCGAGCGGAGGGATCCCTTTTCGAGTTCCGAGCCATGCCCTTCGGCTTGTCTCCAGCTCCCAGGGTCTTCACCAAATGCATGGCAGTGGTGACAGCATTCCTGCGGCGCCGAGGGGTCTGGGTGTACCCTTACCTGGACGACTGGCTGATAGCAGCCCCCTCCAGGAAGGAGGTGGTGCGGTCCAGAGATCTGGCCCTCCAGGTTTGCTCTCAAGTAGGCCTTCTCATCAACGAGGCCAAGTCGGAACTTGAGCCGAAGCAGGTGATTCTTTTCATCGGGGCAGAGCTCGACTCTCTTCGATCCAGAGCACGGCTCCCGGCGGACAGGGCCGAGGTGCTTTCCTCCTTTGCCCAATCATTTCTGGTTGGGCAGTCGCGCCCTGCCCGGGACTTCCTGCGCCTCCTGGGTCTCATGGCGGCCTGTACCAGCGTGGTCCGCTGGGCCCGCTGAAACATGCGCCCCCTTCAGTGGGGGCTGGCCAGCCAGAGGTCTGAACTCTGCGATCCATTGGACCAGCTAGTGACGGTGACCCAGGAGATGTGGAATGCTCTCCAGTGGTGGACCGTTCCAGTTCATCTGCAGGAGGGCATCCCGTTTGTCCGCCCCGAGCCGACGGTCTCTCTATCGACCGATGCCTCTCTGATGGGTTGGGGTGCCCATCTGGAGGAACACCGAGCGCACGGCCTCTGGTCCCCGTGGGAGTCCCGATGTCACATCAACCTGCTGGAGCTCCGAGTGGTCTGCCTAGCTCTCACCGCCTTTGCTCCGTTTCTCCGGGGTCAAGTGGTCCGAGTCCAGACGGACAATACCACGACCATGTACTATCTAAACCGCCAGGGCGGGACGCGCTCCATGCTTCTATGCAAGGAAGCTCTCCGCATTTGGTCACTCGTGCGCAGCCTGGAGGTGGATCTCCTAGCCATTCACGTGGCAGGAGCCTCCAACACCCTGGCCGATGCCCTAAGCCGGATAGGGGCTGCGTCCCATGAGTGGTCTCTCCTGCCGGAGGTAGTACAAGATCTGTTCTCCCATTGGGGCACACCTCAGGTGGACCTGTTTGCCTCCAGGGAGAACGCGAAGCTGAGGCTGTTCCATGCCCGCCCCCCTCAGCAGGGCTCGCTGCAGGAGGATGCCTTCTCGAGGCAGTGGACCCCGGGCCTCTTCTACGCCTTTCCCCCATTCCTCTTGATACATAAGGTGCTTCTCAAAGCAAGGAGGGACAAGGCGCAGGTGATTCTGATAGCCCCAGACTGGCCCCGCCAGTTCTGGTACCCAGATCTCCTCAGCCTCAGCTCCAGGCTCCCGAGGCAGCTTCCAGCTCGCCCGGACCTGCTGTCAGTCAGTCAGGGGAAGGTGTTCCATCTGGACCTTCAATCCCTGCACCTGACGGCCTGGTTCCTGAGCGGCTAGAGTTCCAGGCCTTGGGTCTTTCCGACGAGGTCCTCAATGTAGTTGAGGCGTCCCGTGAGTAGTCGACCAGGAAATGCTACGCCTTCAAATGGAAGAGATTTTCTATTTGGTGTCAGGGTAAGGGCTTTGACCCTTCCTCCTGTTCCCTGGCGAGCATATTGGACTACCTGTGGTCCCTTTCTCAGCAAGGGCTTAGGTCGACGACCCTTAAGGTGCACCTGGCAGCCATCTCTGCTTACCGGGCGCGGGCCGGGGAGCAGTCGGTGGCGCAGGAGAAGGTGGTCTGGCGCTTTTTCAAAGGCCTTGATCACATTTCCCCTCCGGTGCGAGAACCTCCACCTCCGTGGGATCTACTGCTGGTACTGGCAAAGCTCATGGGCAAGCCATTCGAACCAATGCACAGGTGTGATCTCTCTCACCTGTCGTGGAAGACCGCCTTCTTGGTGGCTATCACGTCAGCCAGAAGGATGGGAGAGCTCCAGGCGCTTTCCATCGAGTCTCCTTACCTGGTCTTCCACAGGGACAAGGTTGTCCTGCGCCCCCACCCGAAATTCCTTCCAAAGGTGGTGTCGGAGTTTCACCTTAACCAGGTGTTGACTCTGCCGGTGTTCTACCCCAATCACACCTCAGAGGACGAATATAGGCTCCATACTCTGGACCCTAGAAGGGCGCTTTGCTTACTGTAAGGAGGGCACGGCTGAAATTGGGAGAGGTTCGCCAGCTGTTTGTTACCTACGCTGAAGTCACACTCTGCAGACCTGCAGCCAAGCGGACGATAAGCAGGTGGGTCACCTCCTGCATAGATCTCTGGCTATAAGTTGGCGGGCATGGAGCCTCCCAGAGGGATAGAGCTCATTCTACCCACTATACTGCTGCATCGGTGGCTGCTTCCAGGGACGTCCTATCCAGGAAATCTGCAGGGCTGCTACCTGAAGTCAGCACATCTTCATCACCACTTCCACATCGACCTTAAGTCACGCCGGGATGCTGGTTTTGGGGCCTCGGTTCTCCAGTCTCTATTCCCTAAGTAGGGGGTGTGCGCCTTGCCTCCCTCCTCCCGGAGAACTGCTAGGAGTCTGCCAGACAATGTGGATGAACAACATATCCATGTCCCTAGAAATACAGGTTACTCACCTGTAACAGGAGTTCTAGGAATGGTATATGTTGTTCATCCACACGACCTTCCCGGCTTCAACGCACAACCTGAGCTTCCAGCGGGCCAGATCTGACATCATGGGGCGGAGCCGAGAGTTTTACCACCCGGGTGGGTGGGAGGAGCCAGCTTGAAGACCTTCCGGCAAGATTTAAAACGGCAAGGATACCTGCCAGACAGTGTGGATGAACAACATATACCATTCCTAGAACTCCTGTTACAGGTGAGTAACCTGTATTTTCTGCTCGCTAGATCCAGGGCCAGGTGTTTTTTGGCAAGATGCATTGTCCATCTCTTGGACAGGGAGTTTTCTGTACATCTTCCCTTCCTTCCCACTTCTTCAGAGGATACTGCTCAAGTTGCAGGCAGAAAGGTGCCTGAATTATCCTGGTCACGCCTTTCTGCCCTCTGCAGATTTGGTTCCCGCTGTTACAGCAGCTTGCATCGGAACTGCCTGTTCTGTTGCCCCTGTCCACTCACTTGCTTTCCCAGAAGTAAGGGATGCTGGTTCATTCAACCCTCCAGTCCCTGCATCTGCATGCATGGCTCCTGTAGACTTAGCTAGAGACAGGTTCGGAGTGTCCCTCAGAGTGGCAGAGGTTCTTGTGGCAGCAAGAAAGCACTCTACTAAGGCAACATATGCCATGAAGTAGAA
Source organism: Neoceratodus forsteri (assembly GCA_016271365.2). Lineage (NCBI taxonomy): Eukaryota > Metazoa > Chordata > Ceratodontiformes > Ceratodontidae > Neoceratodus > Neoceratodus forsteri. The sequence continues at coordinate 432,382,569 of CM028138.1, forward strand.
GCGTTTCTGCTTGTGGGCATCTCCTCGTTCTCTGGAGCCCCTCCTCTGTCCGGCTGGAATCTGTGCCGGAGTATCTCCTTTCCCTCTCAAACTTAGTTCTTAGTTACTTGTCCGTCAGTGTGCATCTCTGTGCATTTTCAGGTTATCATATGCCTCTAGAGGGTAAGACTCTAGCACAATTGGACCTATGCAAAACTTTCTCAAGAGGAATCTTACATAGTAAACCCCCCCAGAAGAGATCCCGTTCTGTCCTGGGACCTTGTGTTTGTGTTAGAAAAGCTTACCTTGCCACTCTTTGAGCCAGCTGCAAGCTGAGAGCTACACCTTCTATCTTGGAAGGCACTATTTTTAGCTGCCATTACTTCTGCTCGGAGTTTTTCCGAGCTGCAGACTCTGATGTGTAAAGAGCCTTATCTTGTTTTTCACAGGAACAGGGTAACCCTGTGCACAAATCCTAAGTTTCTTCCGAAGGTAGTGTTTGAGTTCACTGTGAACCAAGACATCCAGCTGCCGGTTTATTACTCTGAGTACTCAAATAGAGATGAGTCCTTACTACATACTCTGGATGTACATAGAGCTCTTTGCTACTATCTTGCTTGTACCAGTTCCTCCAGAAAGACAGACCACTTGTTTGTCTCTTTTGCTCAAAGGACAGTTGGGGCACCAGTATCAAAACAGACGCTGATCTGGTAGCTCGTAAATTGCATCACTTTATGTTATCAGAAGTACAAAAGACCCTTGCTGGGACTGGTCAAGGGTCACTCCACCAGAGTGGTTGCAACATCATTCGCGTCCCTTAAGAACAGGGGTGTAGCCAGGAATTTCAGATCTGCACACCAAGTGGACTCACTGCTACCCCCCCCCCCCCCCCGGGGTAAAGCCAGACAATATACAAATGTATTCCAGGACTTGTTTGTTGCCTCAATTGGCACAATAAATACAACTTTTGTATTCCATGACAATGGTTGGTGCCATGCATGGGTAAATACAAATGCCATGCATTGCTCCCTAAGACACCCACATACCAGTCCAGAGCCTGTAAAGTTGTGTTGTCCTTGGGATGCAAAGACAGTATTAGTGACCAGTCCTTCTAGTTTCAATTCCTATGAATAAAATTACAGAAAGGTTCAGCATTTTCTTTGTTAGTTTTCCTGGAAGAAGGAAGCAGTTCAGAGCCTATTTGCTACCCCCTTAAATAAAATTGCACACCATGGAGTACTTGGAGTATGCCTGGCTACACCCATGCTTAAGAATGTCTCGTTAGTGGACCTTTGTGCAGCTGCTACTTGGATTTCAGTACACACGTTCATTTGGCACTACAGTCTGGACATTGCTTCCAGAAGGAGAGCAGGTTTCAGCCTAGTGATCTTTCAAGGACTTCTTTCCTGAGGTCCCTTGGGCTTTTGCTTAGACAGTTCTCCACCCTTTTAGCCTGGGTCTCTCTTTTGGTTATTGCTTGGGACTCAGTCCTATTGGTATTACCTGCTGCAAGAGTTCCCCCTCGAAGTAGGATAGTACAGTTACATAAGAACTTACTGTAACAGTAGATCTTCGAGAGGAGCTCTTTCAGCAGGTGGCTTTCCCACCCACCTGCCTCCGGGGTCTAGTATTTCCTTTTCTCTTTGGGGGATGGGAGCTTCTCCTCGGTTCTTCATCTTCATCTCAGCTGGGGGACCCCCTCCTTTATACCAGAGCTGACTTTGGGGTGGGCGCCATAGACTGCTAGCTAGAAGGTTTCCTTGGGGTCCCATCGCCGGGCAGTTTAGTCCTACTGGTATTACATGCTGCAAGAGCTCCTCTCGAAGATCTACTGTTATGGTAAGTTCTTGCGTAACTGTACTTTACAGGTGAGTAACCTGTGTTTTTTGGTCAATTTTGTTTAAAAATATAAATAAAATTTTCCTGAATTTCTCTCAGTCCTGCTGAACAAATATTGAAGGCCATGGATGGCAACGCTGGTGGTAGGGAGCCTCTTCAGGTGTGCTGCTCTGGCCATGGAGCTGTGTCCGGTCCTCTTCTGTCTTTGAGGGAGGGTTCTGAAGATGGGCAGTCCTTTGTTCGGGAGTGAGAATAGCCCTCCTGTAAACACAAAAAGAAGTTGGCTTGTTCTCTATCTCAGTTGGGGACCCGGCACTGCTCGATCTTTAGTTCTTCCTCTTCCTGTCAGAAGGGGAAGAAACGGTACTGCTCAAGGCCTCCCTCTAGTCTTCGAGGTCCAGGGGCAGGAGGCCCCCTCTGACACAGTCGGTATCCTCTGCGGCCTCTGCACATGATCATTCAAGGTCTCTGGCTCACAGCCCCTTCCTGTCCTCTTGTGGGGATTCTGGTGGCCAGTTTCACCACTGGACAGCTGTTATGGAGCAGTAGGAACAGTGTCTGGCTTGTTTGCCCATTCCCATGGGGTGGTTCCAGGCCCCTCTGGGCTGGGGATGCAGGTGGGACATTCTAGGCAGGTAGAGCATCTGGCTCCGTGAGCAGACCCTGAGCCCTTGTCAGTGACCGCGCCACTGATGCCAGTTCCACTGGCCATACCCCCTCGCAATGTTACTCTTTTGGGACCAGCCCATGTACCTGCTATCACTTCTGTGCTGGCTGGACCTGTGCTGTGGGCGAGGCCAGGTTTGGCGACTGGTTCAGGCCTCCTGGGGCCTGTACTGGTGCTGCCCTTGATGTTCAGAGATTGCTTGGTACTGAGCTCAGTCTTTTTGGCGGTGCCGGCTCCTCTGTCTTTCTGACCTCTAGAGCTGGGCTGGGCGTTCCCAGGCCCACTCCTCTCCCGGCTCCTCTTTCCGGAGAGGAGCTGGAGGGGGATGAATCTGACCCAGACCTCGTTATTTCGGAGGGCGGTGACAGTGACTCCTTTTACATCCTGGAGAGTTCAACTCCAAGACCTTCTCCTGTTCCACAGGAGGACCTTTCTTTTCAGGCTTTGCTTTGCAATATATATATATGCAGCCCTTGCCTTCAAGACTTCTGCCACTGACCTAGGGAAACGACTCTGGCTGGAGTGTCTCAGTGTTCCCAGTATACTGGTCAGCCTTATACCTCCTGTTCCACCTTCTTCAAACAACATGAAGTCTTGCTGTATTCTGACTAATTGCAGTTAGCCCCAGCACATCAACTGCCCCGGAGATGAGTGGGTTAAACTCTATGCAAAGGCACAGAACGTTCATCTCGAGCTCGGTTTTTAAACCTCTGTCCCAGGTGCTCTGAAGTGTAACTGTCAGATTCTTTACTCCGCCTAACTGAGAAGTGGCTCTGGAGATCCTCTCCTACACTTCGGTTCGGTCACAGTAAATCGACCTGTTCCGTTCAGCTGTTTCTTTATTTTTGTTGGTATTCTCAGCTCTGTCCTGGTATAGTAAGTGTGTAGTAGGTAGAGTGTTGTAAGGGGTGTTTGTTTGGGTTCCCTACTAGTAGGGAACCGAAATTTCTGGATTTTTGTCAACCAACCCGTGATACTGTCGGAACCGATAGGTTTGGTAGTCACCTGGCTTGAACGCTGGTAAGGGTGACTGCTTATTTAGAGGCTTGTCTGAGAAACCCAAAAAGAAAACGGGTGTTTTGGGGTTTGACCACCTCAAGGAAGACTGCCAAATTTGTAATAACTTCCCTACAGCCACTGCTGAAAAACGTTTAAGTAGGCTAAAGGAAAGGAAGGCCGAGAAGTCCGCTGACCCGGATGGCCAGCCCGGTTTGGTTTTGGCCGAACCTGAGGGGGGTGCCTACTGACCTGGGCGATACCAAGAGGAGAACCGATTCTGCGAAATTGGTTCCTACAAAGAAAAAACGTAAGTCTGTCAGTTCGGATCCCGGTCCACATGTTCCGACCGCCGCCGAAATTGCCAAAGTGATTGGTATAGTACAGTTGCTTCGCCCGGTTACAACCGAACTGGCACCGTCTCGAGGATGGTCGGTTCGGTCGGACTTGCAAGCTTCTGATTATTACTCTGAAGCTTTTTGTGCGGGTGAATGGGGTGGAGGCGATAAGGATGAAGGATATGAAGACCTGGATGAGCCTATCGAACCGGACAGCTCCCAAAGACAGACCTTCCAATGTGTCTCCTCCCAGGCTTTCTGAGCCCCCTCCCACTACCTGTTTTACAGGAAGGTGGCTGACACTCTTCAGCTCCCTATGGAAGAAACTGAACAGGATCAGGAAGAGCCTGACTATGTTGAGATGATGGACATCCCAGAGTCCAAAAACGATGTCTATCTCTCTGCACAAGTCCCTGGGGTAACAGACCCAAAAAATCTTACAACTGCCAACATTCATACCCTCTGTGGATAAGAAGATGGACAGGAGGTATGCTTTGTCAGGCCCTGGGATGGAATTCCTTACTACTCATTGTAGCCATGTTGGGGTAGTGCAAGCTGCAGCCTGTGACAAGGCTAATTTTCCTCTGGCATCTCTCCGCCCATATAAGGATTCCAGGAAGGTGGATGCCGTGGCTAAAAAGCAGTACCTGGCATCCTCTTTGGGACTCAGACAATCCAACTACATGGCATATACGGCCAGATACCAGAAGTCTGAGTGGGATACAATTCTGGCATTGGCTAAGAATGCCCCTTCCCAGCTAGCCAGTGAGCTGGAGCAGGTGGCTGCAGATGGCATTGACGCTTCTAAGGTACAGTTTTATGCTGCTGTAGACTCGAATGATGTCCATTCTCGAGTTATGGCTGCATCTGTTTTTTCTTGAGGTTATGGCTACATCTGTTTCCATGAGGAGATTTGCCTGGCTCTGGTGTACCAACTTGTCTCAGGATACCCAGACCAAGACCATGGATTTTCCTGTCACTGGTAACTCTCTGTTTGGGGAACAAACAGAGGCTTACATGAAAAAGATCGACAAGTAGAGGACCACATATAGGAGTGCTGCAACCAAAGAGAAACAGTCCACTCCTCAAAGGCAGCAATCTAGGTCTGGCAGGGGCAGGCCCTTTCAAAAGCCTTTTTACCAGGCCCAGGTCTCCTCTTCCAGCAGAGGGGGTTCTTCAGGAGAAGAGGCAGAAGGGGGGATGACGAGGGCTGCATCCTTTTCTCAGTCTAAGCCCCCTGCCAAGCAGACACCTTGATGGGTCAGCCAGGGTCGCCTCCCCTATCTCTGTAGAGGGCAGACTTCTTCCAGGCCTGGAAGTCTATCACTTCAGACAGTTGGGTTCTGGAAGTGGTGAGCCAGGGTCTTGCTCCCAGGTTCACCAGGTTCCCAAGGCTGTGAGCAAAGGTTTTTCCCCCTTCCTCTCCAGAGGAAACACAGGTGTTGGAGACAGAGGTCTCATCTCTGCTGCTCCTGCAAGCAGTGGAGAACGTCCCTCTTATTCACAGGGGAAAAAGATTGTACTCCAGGTACTTCCTTAGCCTACAAAAGACCGGGGGAGTGGCAACCCATCCTGGATCTACGACACCTAAACAAACGCATCTTAAAGGCAAAGTTCAAGATGGCGACTCTGGGACTAATTCTTCCCTCTCTGAGACCAAGAGACTGGCTAGCCTCCCTGGATCTCAAGGATGCCTATTTCCACATACCTATTAGACAGTCTCATAGAAAGTACCTCAGATTCAAACTGCCCTCAGGCCATTGTCAGTTCAGAGCAATGCCTTTCAGTTTAACATCTGCTCCAAGAGTATTCACCAAGTGTCTGGCAGTAGTGGTTGCCTTCCTCAAAAACAAGGCATCTTACTGTTCCCTTACCTGAAAGATTGGCTCATAGTAGACCAGTTTCCAGATCAAGTCAGGTTGGCTCTAAGGGCCACTCGAAACCTTCTGGACTCCCTAGGATTCATCCTGAATCTGAAAAAGTCCATCCTGGAGCCTACCCAGCTTCTTACATTCATAGGAGTGAAGCTGGACATTGCTCAGGCCAAGGCCTTTCTCCCTTCCCCAAGGGTCAAATCTCTCATCAATCTGGCTTTCTCTTTTCGTCCACTTGTGTCTCGGTCAGCCAGACATTTTTTGCAGCTGCTACGCCATATGGCAGCATACACTGCAGCGGTGCATGGGAGCAAGGTTCCAGATGAGAGATATTCAATTTCACGTGAGAGCCTTTTGGTCTCAGAGAAAAGATTCCCTCTCCAAGTTGGTTCCGGTATCTCTGACTCTGGTTCAGGCCCTCCAGTGGTGGCTGGAAGAGGACAATTTGAGGCAAGGGGTTCCCTTCCTCACTCAGGTGCCCACAGTGATTCTCACTGCAGACGCTTCCTTACTAGGGTGGGGAGCCCATCTGGATCAGCACATGGCTCGGGGGACTTGGTCTCTTCAGGAGTTCCTTCTGCACATAAACCTGCTCGAACTCAGGGCTGTCTTTCTGGCAGTCCAGACATTTTCGACCTTGATTCTGGGGAAAGTGGTGCAGATTAGGACAGACAACACCACAACCATGTGGTACATCAACAAGCAGGGGGCACTTGGTCTTGGGTCTTGTGCAGTGATGCCATGAAACTATGGTCTCTAGTTTACTCCCTGCAAGCTTACCTGATTGCTGTATATCTCCCAGGGAAAGACCACGTACTTGCAGATGCTCTCAGCAGGATCTGTCAAGGTCACCACGAAAGGTCTCTGAATCCCCTTATTCTCCAAATCATTTTCAAGAGATGGGGCACTCCAGAGAGAGATCTCTTTGCAGCACCGGACAACCATCAGCTCCCCCTGTTCTGCTGCAGACCCCCCACCCCCCATGCTTTCCTGTTGTATTGGACCAACAAGTTTCTCTCTGCTTTTCTTCCCTTTCCTCTGATATTCGGGGTACTGGTCAAGATCAGATCCCAACCTTGCACAGTGATTCTGGTAGCTCCGAAGTGGGCCAGACAACCTTGGTATCTTCTACTGTTGTCACTGTTGGTGACAATACCTCTGTGCCTTCCCAGGCAGTTTAGTCTCCTCACCTCGTCTCAGGGGAGGATCCTGTACCCCGGCCTTCACTCTCTCAGGCTCAAGGCCTGGCTGTTGAAGAGCTAGAGTGTGCAGGTCTGAATCTTTTCCAGTCAGCTCTAAATATCGTCAAGGCTAGCAGAAAACATTTCACTAGAAAAACTTACAGTTCCAAATGGAAGAGGTTTGGGTTTTGGTGCAATCAGAAGCACATCCAGCCAGACTCAGCTGATATTGCCATTGCCCTGGATTATCTGGTGCATCTTAATAGCTTGGGCCTTCGGCCTGCCACCCTCAAGGTGCATTTGGCAACTATTTCTGCTTTCATTTTGGCAGGGAAAGTTTGTTCCTTAGCCTCCCATCCAGTCTTCAAAAGATTTTTCAAAGGGCCGATTCATATCAGCCCTCCTTGCAGAAATCCCACTCCCCTGTGGGATCTGAATATTTATATTGCACAGCTGATGCAGCCTCCCTTTGAGCCTCTCTGTTTAGCTGAACTTAAGTACTTGACTTGGAAAACTCTATTCCTGGTGGCTATCACCTCTGGCAGGAGAATCAGTGAATTACAGGCCTTATCAGTGGAACCTGACTTCATTTCATTTCACAGGGATAAGGTGGTCCTTCACACAAATTGGAAGTTCCTTCCCAAGGTGGTATCAGATTTTCATCTGAACCAGTAGATGACACTGCCTGTATTCTTTACTGACCACTCCTCCTCTGGAGAGAGGAGGTTGCACAGTGTTGATGTTAAAAGGGTTTTGAGTTACTATATAGAATCCACTAAACCCCACAGAAACCATTGTTCAAACAACATGAAGTCTTGCTGTATTCTGACATACGCAGTTAGGTCCTGCCTTTCAACTGCCCTGGAGAACAAAGAGTTAACTTTTCTATGCCTTGCATAGAATGTTCATCATGAGCTCGGTTGAAGCCCCTGTCTGCTGCTGTTTAAACTGCAACCGTCAGATTCTTAACTCCGCCTCACTGAACAGTCGCTCTGGAGATTTCTCCTGCTGCTCAGTTCAAAAAGTCGGTTGAAGTGTCGGTTTTTCGTCGGTTTCTACTGAATTGCTGTTTCCACATAGTCTGTTCAAGTCATTGTCTGTGGTACCGTGAGTACTAGATGGGTCTTTGTTCTGTTTTCTGTGTGGAACTTGTAAACTAGCTGAACCGATCAATTTGAGGTAAAAAAAAAAAACCAAAAACAACTTGTACTTTACTTTAGAGTGTGGTTACCGGTCCATATCTGTTCTAAAAAAAATGAATTTAATTACGTTTTTTTCCAAGACCTGAGATACGGTCAGGAACCGATAGGGGAGTCTTTCCTGGCGGATTGACGAAAAAAGGGTAAGTTTTTGGTTAGGATTGGCCATGTCTGAGAAACCCAAGACAAACACTGGGCCCACTGGGTTTCAACACTGCAGTGTGTGTGGGGAAGTCTTTGCCAAGGCTGATCCCCACACCACCTGTGTTTATTGTCTGGGGTTTGACCACCTTGATTCAGACTGCCAAATTTGCAAGAATTTTCACAAATCTACCCTGGAAAAGAGATTAGGTAGACTGAGGGAAAGGGAGGCCGAGAAGTCTGCTGAATGGGATGGCCAGCCCGGTTCAGTTCCGACCGAACCAGAAGGAGTGCCCTCTGACCAGGGCGAAACTTCTTCGGGCGAAAGGAGAGCCGATTCCGAGGAATCTGTTCTGACAAAAAGAAGAGACAAATCGACCAGTTCAGACCCAGAAACATAGAAACATAGACTTTGACGGCAGATAAGGACCGCTTGCCCCACCTAGTCTGCTCATTTCCCTACCTACAGGATAGGCTGCAGATCCTAGTTAACCAACAGCCTATTTCTTCCTACCCCCAACAAGAATTGCCTTATTCAAACACCATGAAGTCTTGCTGTAATTAGGACTATAGCAGTCAGCCTCAGCCTCTGAACTGCCCCGGGGAGGAAAGGGTTAACTCCAGAGAAGTCTGGAGTTCCACAGCGCGAGGGCGCTGTTCAAAGCTCTATCTGTGCAGTTTGAAGTCAAACTGCCAGATTCTTTACTCCGCTTCACTGAACAGTCGCTCGGAGATCAGCTCCTTCAGCTCGGTTCACTACGCGTTTTCGTCGGTTCCTTCGGTTCAGAAAACCGCAAAAGTCTCAAAATTACCATGGTTTCGCTTAAGCTCTATCTGGTAACACGTAAGTAAAACGAAAATTTAGTCTGTGTGGAATAATTATCGGTTCAGTCTGAACCGATCGCTTTCTTGTATTTTGGTGAATTTTTAGACGTGAGGTACCCGGTTCTTATCGGTTCTAAAAAAACCCTCGTTTTTAATCGGGTTTTTTCCAATACCCGTGACACGGTTAGGAACCGATAAGGGTGTCTTGCTCTGGCACGGCCTGAAGAAAAGGGCAAGTTTTGCTTAGGCTGGCACTATGTCTGAGAAACCCAAAAGAAAAACCGGGCCCACGGGGTTTCAACACTGTGATGTTTGTGGGGAAGCCTTTGCCAAGGCTGACCCACACACCACTTGTGTTTATTGTCTGGGGGCTGACCACCTCCTTTCAGACTGCCAGATATGTAAAATTTCCTGCAGCCACCCTGGAGAAGAGATTGGGCTGACTCAGGGAGCGAGGCCAAAAGTCCGCTGACCCGGATGGCCAGCCAGTCCAGTACCCACTGGACCAGAGGAGTGCCCTCTGACCAGGTGTTACTTCCTCGGGCAGAAAAGGCTGGTTCAGAGGAACCAGCACCAGCAAAAAGACAAAGAAATCAGCAGGTTTGGAGTCTAAGATAGTTTCTCCAACTGTTGCAGAAATAGCAAAAGCCATACAGATTGTTCAGTCTTTGTCTCAGGGACTTGGAGAGCCCTCCACAAGTGGCAGAGGGGTGGCTCGTCCAGGTCCAGGGTTCAAGATTATGTTATTGAGGAGTTTTATGAACCACAGGAGGGAGGAGGAATTTGATCAGTGCATTTGTGACTGGGAAGGTCTGGACGTGCCCATTGAACGGACATTTCTCAGACAGACCCTTAGAGTCTCCCCTCTGTTGTCTGAGTCCCTTCTCATTTTGTGTTTTATAAAAGGTGGCAGAAACCCTCCAGCTCCCTTTAGAGGAGGCTGTGGATGAGCAAGAGGAGCCTGATTTTGTTGAAATGATGGATATTCAGAGTCTAGAAGGTTGTCTATTCCTTTGCAAATCATTTAGAAGCAAACAACAAAGATTTAAAAATCCTCATTCTGTCCCTCCTGTAGACAAAAAATGGACAGAAGGTATACTTTATCAGGCCCAGATACAGACTTCCTCATTGAGCAGTGTAGTCATGTAGGTGTTGTTCAAGCTGCAGCCTGTGACAAGGCTAATATTCCTTGGCATCACATCCCCTGACAAAGATTCCAGGAAGATTGATACCATGGCAAAAAGCAATATATGGCAGCTTCTTTGGGACTCAGGCAGGCTAATTACATGGCTTATGTGGCTAGATATCAGAAGTCTAGATGGGACACTATTTTGCAGTTAGCCAAGCAGGCCCAGGGTCAGCTGGCTAGTGAGTTGGAACAGGTGGCTGCTGATGGCATTGAGGCCTCTAAAGTTCAATTTCATACTGCTGTTGATGTTAATGATGTTTCTTCTAGGGTCATGGCCACTTCTGTAGCTCTCCGTAGGTTGGCATGGCTCAGATGCACTAATTTGTCCCAAGACACTCAGGCAAAGGCTATGGATTTCCTGTAGTAGGTAACTCTCTGTTTGGTGATCAGACAGAAAATTACATGAAAAAATGGATGAATACAGAACTACCTACAAAAGTGCCCAAGCTAAAGAGAGGCATGCCCCAAAGGCATGCCCCAGGGAGATGAGGTAGGCCTTACCACAGGCCTTTTATCAAGCTCAAGCCTCTTCAGCCTTTGTTCAGAGGGTTTCTTCAGAGCAGGGGCAGGCGGGGCTCAGGCAGACCGTCCCCTTCTTCTCAGCCAAAACAGCTGCCAAGCAGGCACCCTGATGGGGTGCCCAGGGGCGAATCTCCTGTACGGTGGGGGCAGGTTGGCTTATTCAGCCAGAACTGGTTGTCCCTAACTTCGGACAAGTGGGTTCTGGAGGTGGTAGACCAAGGTCTGGTCCTCAGTTTCAAACAGTTCCCAAAGATGAGGGCCAGACATTTCCCACCTGCTGAATCCTTTGGAAGCCCTTGCTTTGAAACAGAGGTTTCTTCTCTGCTGGGATGCAAAGCAGTAGAGAGGTTCCCCTTTGCCATCAGGGCAAGGGTCTTTATTCAAGGTATTTCCTTACCCCAAAAAGACAGGAGAATGGCGGCCCATCTTAGATTTAAGGTTCCTGAACAAGCATCTTCTGAAACCAAAGTTCAAAATGTTAACTCTGGCAATGATTTTGCCCTCCCTGAGACCAGGAGACTGGCTAGCTTCCTTGGACCTCAAGGCGCCTATTTTCATTTCTTGATCAGGCCTTCTCACAGAAAGTACCTCAGGTTGAACTACCTTCTGGCCACTATCAGTTCAGAGCAATGCCCTTGACCTTACCTGCCCCAAGGGTTTTCACAAAATGTCTGGCTGTGGTAGTGGCTCATCTGAGAAGGCAAGGGTGGCCGTTTTCCCTACCTGGACGACTGGCTCATAGTGGGTCAGTCTCAGATCACGTAAATCTCACTTGTTGGTCACCCAGCAGCTTCTCACCTCTCTGGGATTCCTGTTGAATCTTCCAAAGTCAGTTCTCGAACCAGTTCAGGTACTAACTTTCATAGGTGCAGAGTTGAACACAAAGTCTGCCAGGGCATATCTCCCCTCAGGAGAGTGGACAGACTCATTGCCCTGGCATCTTCCTTCACCATCGGGTCTCTCGGCCAGCAAGGCACTTTCTGCAACTCCTAGGACACATGGCTCGCCCACAGCTGTCGTGCAGGGAGCAAGATTCCAGATGAGAGACATCCAATTCCACCTGAGATCTTTTGGTTCCAAAGAAGGACCCCTCACCAAATTAGTCCCAGTGACAAGATCTCTGATCCTGGCCCTTCAGTGGTGGCAGGACCAGAGCAATCTAACTCAAGGGGTCCCCTTCTTACCCATTCCTCACTCCCTCACACTTACCACAGATGCCTCCCTCCTAGGATGGGGGCTCATGGCGACCTTTCCACTCAGGGAGTGTGGTCTCCTCAGGAATCTCTGTCCACATCAACCTTCTGGAGCTCAGGGCTGTCCTCTTAGCTCTCCAGGCCTTTTCAGCTTCTGTCCAGAACAAGGTAGTTCAAGTCAGGACAGACAATACCACAACAATGTGGTACATCAACAAGCAAGGGGCACTCGGTCTTCTGCCTTGTGCACGAAGCAATGAAGCTGTGGTCTCTGGCTTACTCCTGAATACCTCCCTGATAGCAGTTCACCTTCCAGGGAAGGACAATGTCCTAGCGGATGCCCTCAGCAGATTTCTCAGGGCCACCACGAATGGGCCCTGAAACCTCTAGTGCTGGGGTCAGTCTTTGCCAGATGGGGCACCCCTCAGATAGATCTTTTCGGAGCCCCAGACAACCACCAACTTCCTCTGTTTTGTTGCAGACCTCCAGTGTTGGGATCAGTCCCACTGGGCGCCTTTCAGTTGGATTGGGAGGGAAATATCTATATGCCTTCCCTCCTTCCCTCTCCTTTTCAGGGTACTAGTGAGGATCAGAACTCAGTCCTGCAAGGTGATTCTGATTGCTCCAGATTGGGCCAGACAGCCCTGGTACCTCTCCTTCTGTCCCTGATTGTCCACCCTCCCTGAGCTTGCCCAGGACCCACGACCTGTTGACCTGTGCACAAGGGGAGGTGTGGTATCCGAACCTCAGTTCCTCCACCTCAAGGCTTGGTTCTTGAGGAGCTAGAATTACTGATCTACACTCTCTCAAGGTGTCTTGGATATTTTGAAGGCGGCTAGGAGGCCTTCTACTAGGGCCACCTATAATTCTAAGTGGAAGAGGTTTTCCATTTGGTGCTCTGGAAGCAAATCTTCCCAGAATCTGCTGATTTGACTGTTTTATTGGACTATCTGGTCCACTTAAATTCTCTAGGCCTTAAGCCAGCTACCTTAAGGGTTCATCTGGCAGCATCTCCGCTTATGTGTCAGCAGGTAAACCTGCTTCCATCTCTTCTCACCCTGTAATTTCCAAGTTTTTTAAGGGTTACTTCACACTAACCCTCCTTTTAGGAACCAGTTCCTGTTTGGGACCTGAATGTTTGCATTGCTCAGCTAATGCAACCCCTTTGAGCCCTGTCTTGACAGACCTCAAGTTTTTGACTTGGAGACTGTTTTCTAGTGGCCATCACTTTGCTAGACGATAAGTGAGGTGCAAGCCTTGTCAGTGGAAGAAGATTTCATTTTCTTTTCATAGGGACAAGGTAGTCCTTAGGACTAATAGAAGGTTTTACCAAAGGTGGTCTCAGATTTTCATCTCAACCAATCCATCTCTCTCCCAGTATTTTTCACTGAGCATTCCTCTTCAGGGAGAGGAGATTGCACAGTCTGGACGTCAAAGAGCTCTAAGCTACTATTTGGAGCGCACCAAGGGTCATAGGTTTGAATCCTCCAGCTCTTCCTTACCTATGGGGAAGTCGGCAAGGGAGACCTGCCACTAAGAGAACAATTGCAAGGTGGATTGTCTCTTGTATCCAATTCTGTTACCAAACTGGGTAAGAGCCCCCTCAGGATTGAGGGCTCATTCTACCAGAGGTACAGCTGCATCTCTAGCGGCTGCTAGAGATATTCCCATTTTGGAGATCTGTCAAGCTGCTACCTGGAAAACAGTTCACACCTTTACCAAACATTACTCCTTGGATGTTCAATCCAGGAGGGATGCCGTTTTACACAGCTGTGCTTCAGAGCCTATTCCCAAGTGAGTTCTGACCCTCCTCCATGGAGTACTGCTGTGTAATCTGCTATAGTCCTAATTACAGCAAGACTTCATGGTGTTTGAAGAAAAATTACTCACCTTAGTAATTGCTTTTCTTCTCATGGAGTCTTGCTGTATTAAGACAACCCTCCCTCCTACCCCGCTCAGAACTCCTCCTTGGGTATGGGGTTGGCAAATTAGTGCAAGCACTGTGTCATGCCTTTTTTCTTGCTTATTGGGTTTAGGAACTAGGTAATTCTGTTGTTCGTTGAGTGGTAGGTGGCCCCCTCCCTGGACTTGTCTTTTTGGAGAGAGGGGGTCTGTTAATGCTTCTTTTAAGTGATGCTAACAATATTTAATAATTTTGTTGCTATTCTGTGATTGTTGTGTGTTTTTGTAGTTCTACTACTGGTAGGTAGCCAATGGCTAGTGTAGGGTTTTTCCACACAGACTTGCTATATTAGTTTAGCTTCGTAAAGAATCTGGCAGTTTGACTTCAAACTGCACAGATAGAGCTTTGAACAGCGCCCTCGCGCTGTGGAACTCCAGACTTCTCTGGAGTTAACCCTTTCCTCTCCGGGGCAGTTCAGAGGCTGAGGCTGACTGCTATAGTCCTAATACAGCAAGACTCCATGAGAAGAAAAGCAATTACTAAGGTGAGTAATTTTTTCTGTCTGTCCCATGCATTCTTGAATTCTCCCACGGTTTTAGACCCCACAACCTCCTCAGGAAGGCTGTTCCATGCATCCACTACCTCTCTGGAAAAATACTTCCTACATTGCACTGCGAACCGCCCCCCCATCTTTAAATTGTGTCACCTTGTTCTTGCATGTCTCTCTTTCTGAAAGATGCTACCCTCTTGGACTTCGTTGATTCCACTGAGGTACTTAAAGTTTCTAGCATGTCCCCCTCTCCTTCTTTCCTCAGGGTATACATATTAAGCTCCTTTAGTCTCTCCTCATACAGCTTCTCTTGCAGACCCTGCACCATTTAGTTGCCCTCCTCTGGACTGCCTCTATCCGTCTATGTTCTTGCGAGATGGGGTCTCCAGAACTGCACACAGTACTCCAGATGGGGTCTCACCAACTGTACAGAGGGATAACAACTTCCTGTTTTCTGCTGGTGATGCCTCTCCTATGCATCCCGTATATCCTCAGCCCCCTACTGCCTTCTCACATTGCTTGCTAACCTTACGGTCATCTGATATGATTACCCCAGGTTCCTTTCCTTTTTGTTGTTGTTACTACTCTCTCCCCCCATTGTGTAATCTTCCCTGAGTTCTTGTTTCCCAGGTGCATTATTTTGCACTTCTTTGCATTGAAGCCTGGCTGCCATACGTCTGACCATTCCTCCAACCTTGCCAAGTCCCTTCTCATCCTTTCCACGCCTCCTTGTGTGTCAACCCTGTTGCAGATCTTTGTGTCATCTGCAAAGAGGCATACTTTTCCTTCAGAAGTGACTCCATCACTTTCTCTACCACAGAGGTCAAACTGACAGGTCTGTAGTTTCCTGCCTCTGTCTTGGTCCCACTTTGTGAAGGGAATCACATCTGCCTTCCTCCAGTCCTCGGGTACCACCATCCTCCCATGATTTATTAAAAGAGTAGTCAGTGGTTCCTAGTCCCCCCTTAATTCTTTTAGAATTCTGGGGTGATCATTGCTTTGTCCACCTTCAGTTTTAGGAGTTCTTGCAAAACCCTTTCTTCTGTGAAAGGGCTGGGATCGTCCCCCCTATCAAGAGTGCTTCTGTTAATTGGTTTAGGCACTTACCCCTCCTCTTTTGTGAATACTGAGCAGAAATATTCGTTCCGTATCCCTGCTTTTTCACTGTCCCCCTCTGCCCACCCACCTTTCATTCTGTTCAGCCTCACTATCCCTCCCTTTTTCTACGCTCTCTGATGTACCTATAAAAGGTTTTATCTCCCTTCTTAACAGAGTTGGCTATCTTTTACTCAGTTTGGGCCTTTGCTATTCTGACTTACCTCCCTGCTTCCTTCTGCATTAACTGGCACAGCTCTCTGTCCTGTTCCTTCTGTGTTTCCTTATACTTCCAGAATGCTATCTTTTTCTCCCTGACTTTCCCAGCCACCTCTTTTGAGAACCATAGTGGCTTTTTCTTTCATTTTGATTTGTTTATTTGCTTCACACAAAGGCTTGTTTTTTATTTGTTTATTTTTATTTATTGAGTACAGTCGGAATTACAATCCTTTGAGTCACAGACTCTTTTGCAAAGGCTCCATTTCAGGTTACAGGGGGTGGAGGGTAGACAAATACAATAATGACAGACAAGAACAGGTAATTATTTACAGATTTCAGTACAGACCATCTTTTTTACAAAGGCTCCACGTTGGTTACAGGGGGTGGAGGAAAACAAGACAGTATATGACTAATATTAAGGAGGCAGTATAGCGCAGTGGTCTAAGGCTCTGAGCTGCAAATTTGGTGACATCCAGCAGACCAGACTGGGGTTTGAATCCCACAGCTTCCACTTGCTTACTGTGTGACCCTGAGCAAGTAACTTAACCTCCTTGTGCTCCCAGGTCGCTCCTGTAAAAAAGCTTTCAGCTTAGTGTGCTATACCTGGTTAAACAACAAAATAAAAAAAATATTGACAGGTATTATTTACAGTTACAGTACTGGCAGGGTAGTCGAGAAACTAATTTAGTAGGTGAGAAAATTAGGAGGCATGCCTGCGATCCCTAGACAGAGCTTTGAAGGATGCCATTTCATAGGGGCTAGGGAGCCCCTGTGTCAGGAGAGGAGGTGGGAGAAGAGGGTGGGCAGATCTAGCCGCAGTCACATTTAGCAATTTCCATGAGTTGGGTTTTAAGACCGGATTTGAAGAGTGAGATGCTATGGGACTGGGAGAGAGTAAGGGGAAGTGTGTTGAGCCATAAGGGGGCACGGTAGCTGAAAGATCTTTGCCCATGGGATGTTTGACAGTGGGGAACCAGGAAAGATGATGTTGCTCTGAGTCTTGTATTACACCTGATGGGGGCTGGACTGATGATGGGGAGTAGACCGGCGGGTGCAAGCTGGAGGTGAATCTTTTTTGCGAGAATGCAGGTGTGGTATTTGAGTCTTTGTTGGAAGTTTAGCCAACCAGTCAGTATGTACAGATCACAGGTATGGGTGAGTCTGTCACAACCTGTTACTAGGCGGCAGGCTTTATTAAGCGCAATGTTTGTGCTGCTAAGGGTGGTGGTGTCAGCTGTGCTGTAAATAACTATCCCATAATCGATTAGGGAGAGGATGGAGGAGGTGACTGCTATCTGCATGGCTTGTGCAGGCAGGCTGTTTTTGAGCCTGTAGAGGGTACCCACTCTGTTGTTGACCGCAGACGAGAGGAGACGTGCGTGTCTGTGGTGGGAGGAAGTATCAAGGTGATACCCAGGTGATTCAAAGTAGGTGACGTGTTCCAGTAGGGTGCCAAGTGAGTTCTTAATTTGGAGTGCCGTCTGGCTGTGTGGGCTTTGGCGATGAGCAAAGATTGTGGACTTAGTTTTGCAATAGTTAATGATCAGGTGGTGATCAGTGAACCAGTTCTCTAACTCCCCAAAAAAAGCCCTGAAGGGCAAGTTGGAGGGTGTTCGGTTGAGGGTGTTTCCAGTACAGAACCGGATCATCAGCATAGAGTAAGAGATGACCGCTGCACGCTTTGGAGAGAGAGTTGAGGAAGAGGGTGAAGAGCAGTGGGCCCAGAATAGACCCCTGCGGGACCCCTGAGCAAACAGCTTTGGGGGTGGAGATGGTGGAGTTTATCCTAACTTGCTGTGATCGTCCTGTGAGGTAGTCCTTGAACCAGGCCGTGGCCTCGGGGACCACATTGAGTTGTGGAAGGACGTGGAGGAGTAGTTCGTGACTGACCGTGTCAGAAGCCTTGGTCTAGTCTACATAGATGGCCCCTGCTATCGAGCCTTGGTCAAGGGCCTCGTGGATGAACGTGGTGAGTTCAGTGAGTGCCGTGGCAGTGCTATGGCCAGACTGGAAACCATGCTGTTCCTTGCTAAGGAGATTGTGTTTAGTTAGGTGTTCTGTTAACTATAAAAGGTTTTATCTCCCTTCTTAACCGAGTTGGCTATCTTTTCCTAAGTTTGGGCCTTTACTATTCTGACTTCCCTCCCTGCTTCCTTCTGCCTTAACTGGTACAGCTCTCTGTCCTGCTCCTTCTGTGTTTCCATCAAACAGTGCCTCTGTGATGGCAGTTTTGATGATTCCCCATTGTTGCTCCACCCCTCCTTCTAGCCTGTTTGCTAGTGCTTTTCTGAGGCACTCTCCCATCTTGCCAAAGTCAGCCCTCCTGAAGTCCAGTACCCTCACTTTTGTATGGCTTGACTCTGTAGCTGAGTTTAATGTGAACTACATTGTTTGATGGTCACTTGTTCTCAGATGGCAACCCACTTGTGGATCTGAGATGCTCTCTCTGCTCCCATTTGAGAGTACGAGATCTAAGATTGCTTCCTCACGAGTGGGTTCCGAAACTAGCTTTCTGAGGCCTGCCACCTGTAGGGCATCAAGAATGGCCCTGCTCTTGGATGTGGCTGCAGCAAATGTGCTCCATTTAACATTTGGCATATTCAGGTCTCCCATCAACAGTATCTCCCCTTTCTCTGCCATCCTAAGAATGGCTTCTATCATATACTTGTCCACTCCCTCCCCCTGACATGGGGGTCTGTACACAACCTCTGTGCGGATTGTGGTGCTCTTTCCAGTCTCCAAGGTGACCCACAGTGCCTCCTCTCCTCCCTGTTTATTCTTTTGTTCAGTTGCTTTTATCCCTTCCTTTACATAGAGAGCTACTCCTCCCCCTTTTCTCCCCTGCCTGTCTCTCCTGTAGGTTATGTACCCTGGTATGTTAACATCACAGTCATGGTTCTCTCTGTACCATATTTCTGTGACTGCTACGATATCCAGGTATCTCTCTTCCATCAAGGCCACCAGCTCAGGGAGCTTGTTGCCCGGACTACGGGCATTGGTACTCATTACCCTCCATTTCCTGATGGCCTTACTCCTTTTTGCCCCATCCCTGTCCTTCTTGCCTTTGTCACTTTCCCGATTTATCCCTGCCCTTCTCCCTATCGCCACCTCTATGTTGATGTTTACTGCACTTACTACCATGTTTTTTGGGGAGGCTGGGATTTCTGCTATTTTCCAGTGCTCTCCCTTGGCTAGTTTAAATGCTTGCCAATGAAGCTTAAATCCATCACCTAGGATCCTGGTTCCCCTGCTGGACAGATGCAGCCCATCATGCCAGTATAGGCTTGCATCACTGCAGGTGGACCCCCAGTCCCCAGTGAAGCCAAATCCCTGAGCTCTGCACCAGTTTTTCAACCACTGATTGAATCCCATGGTGCAGAACACCTTAGCCTCTCCTACACCATGGATGGGCAGCACCTCCGAGAAGGTTACCGTGCGTGCTACTTGTCTAAGGCCCCTCCCCAATTCCACAAACTCTTCCTGCACTGCTCTAATCCCTTTCTTAGCCAGGTCATTTGTCCCTAGGTGGACAGTGACATTCTGCTCCCTCCTCTGTACAGCTGCTCCGGCAATCCTGAGGATTCGCTCCCTGTCCCTCCAAGCCATGGTGCCAGGCAGGCACCTTACCTTCCTAACAATGGAGTCCCCCACCAGAAGTTGTTTCCTTCCCCTGTGGGGTCCCATGCCACCCCCCTGTGGGTCTCCTTTGTGGAGGTTCTCAGCATCCTCCTTGGTCTCCACTGCAGGTGCGTCCATTGAGGAACCACACTTTGCCAGAATGGCATAGGAATTGTGGAGAGGTACAACTGGAGGGATGCGCCTCTGTTCCACCACCCTCACCCTCCATGAGCCCACTGTGGTCCAACTGCTCCTCTTTCTTGGCAACCTCTGAGGCAACGGCAGTGGCACTGGTGGTCCCTGGATGGAAGAGGAGGTCCCACAAATCCTGGCCAACTCAGCCTGGAGATGAGCAACTCCTCCCTCAGCCCAGGGAGGTGCCTGCAGATGGGACAACACCGCATCCTCCAGAACGTCTCCCGGAAGGCTGCTGCTCCACAGCCACTGCACCACTCCCATCATGTCTTATTTCTGGCCCCTTAACTGTTGTTTGGAATCCTTACTCTTTCCTCTGTTTTTTCTTACTTTCTGCCTCTGTGCCCTTTAAGCTCCTGATTGTCCTGTTCGGAGACAAGAATATCCTATGTATCTCAGTAGACCCTTTACTTGCTGAGAGGCAGACCTCCAGCAGCTAGAGGGGGCCGGAGAGCTACTCTTGCCCTTCTAGGATGGTGGGTCTTTGGTGGCTCTGTGATCACTCACTTCCTGCTCCCAAAGAGGAAGTTCCTGTTGTCAGTCAAATCCTGTGCCTATAAAAGTAGAACTAGCTTTTGGTGGGAGGGAAGGAGGGCAATATAGTCCCTGTAGAGAAATCCAGTTACACAGCACTCCTTCCTCATGGTGTCTTCTGCCAAGCTACTAACATAATCTTTCTAAGGCAGTCTTTAAATTCAGCTTCCTTCTAGCTAAGCCACTTCCCCTACTTACTAGATCTTTCTACAAGTAATTTAAACTGCACAGCTATCAAGCCCTTTCAGTCACCTGAGATAGATAACTGTTCAGATAACCATTCAGTTCAGTTAACGCAGACAAACACACTAAATTTTTTTGTTTGTTAGTTCATTTTTTTTACCCTAAGTTAAAGGTCCAAGTACAAGAGTTCTACTTCTTTAGTCCCTGTAGAGAAGTCCAGTCACACAGCACTCCTTCCTCCTGGTGTCTTCTTTCATACTCTGACCGACGATGAGATAGCCAAGGCGATTAGGATTGTGTAATCGCTTAGTTCGGTTCGACCGAACCGGCACCACCTGGCAGGGGCTCTGTTCGATCGGTTCCCCCGGTTCCGGATTATACTTTGGAAGAATTTTATGAACCGGAGTTTGAGGAGGAGGGAAGAGTATGAGGATGATTATGGTGATAGTGAAAGTCAGGATGTGCCTATTGACCCAGAAATCTCCCCAGACAGACCTTCAGGTGTTTCTCCTCCTAGGCTTTCTGAGTCCCCTTCACACTACATGTTCTACAGAAAGGTGGCTGATACCTCCAGCTTCCTGTGGAGGAGACAGTAGAGGACCAGGAAGAGCCTGATTATGTTGAGATGATGGACATCCCAGAGTCCAGGAGACTGTCTATTCCCCTCCACAAATCCTTTGGGAAACGGACACAAAAAATTCTTAAGTCTCCTAATTCTATACCTCCTGTGGACAGACGAATGGACAAGAGGTACACTCTCTCAGGCTCAGACATGGAGTTCCTTTTTCAGCAATGCAGCAATGTTGGGGTTTTACAGGCTGATGCCTGTGTTAAGGCAAACATTCCCTTTTCATCACACCCCCCAGATAAGGACTCCAGGAAGATTGATGCCATGGCAAAGGAACAATACATGGCAGCATCTCTGGGACTCAGGCAGGCTAACTGTATGGCCTATACAGCCAGGTACCAGAAGTCCAGGTGGGACACTTTACTGGCTCTGGCTAAACAGGCTCCTGACCGCTTGCCAAGGAGCTGGAGCAGGTGGCTGCTGATGGGATTGAGGCATCTAAGGTACAGTTCCATGCTGCTCTGGACTCCAGTGATGTATCATCAAGAGTCATGGCTACATCTGTGGCTCTTCAGAGAATGGCTTGGCTCAGATGTACTAGCCTCTCGCAGGATACCCAGGCCAAGGCCATGGATTTTCCTGTAGTGGGTAATTCTTTGTTTGGGGAGCAGACAGAGAATTACATGAAGGCAATGGATGAGTACAGGACCACTTACAGGAGTGCTCAGGCCAAAGAGAGGCAGGCATCTCCTCAAAGGCAGCAGTCTAGGGGCAGGACTTTTCATAGGCCTTTTTACCAAGCACAGGCCTCTTCTCCCTTTTCACAGAGGGGGTTCTTCAGAGGGAGAGGCAGAAAAAGGATGAGCAGGGTTGCATCCACTCCTCAGCCTAATGTCCCTACCAAGCAGACACCCTGATGGGCCTGCCTGGGTCGACTCTCCTTTACCAGTAGGGGGCAGGCTGACTTACTTCGTCCAGGACTGGATGTCCATTACATCAGACAAGTGGGTCCTGGAAGTAGTAAGCCAGAGACTGGTTCTCAGCTTCAAAAAATTTCCAAAGATGAGAGCCAGATCTTTTCCACCTGCAGGTCTCTCAGAAACCCTTGCCCTAGAGGCAGAGGTTGCATCTCTGCTGGCTTTAAGAGCCATAGAGAGAGTACCTACCCTACACTGGGGCAAAGGTCTGTACTCCAGGTACTTCCTTACCCCTAAAAAGACAGGGAGTGGCGACCAATCCTAGACCTAAGATACCTAAACAAACATCTTTTAAAACCGAAGTTCAAGATGGTAACTCTGGGAATAATCCTTCCTCCTCTAAGGTCAGGGGACTGGCTAGCCTTCCTGGACCTCAAAGATGCCTATTTTCACATTCCCTTCAGGTGCTCCCACAGAAAGTACCTCAGGTTCGAGTTGCCCTCAGGCCACTATCAGTTCAGAACAATGCCCTTTGGCGTAACTTCAACTCCAAGGGTCTTCACAAAGTGCCTGGCAGTAGTAGTTGCCTTTCTAAGGAGGCAGAAGATTTCCATTTTTCCATATCTGGACAGGTGGCTAATAGTGGGCCAGTCTCCAGACCAAGTCAAGTCAGACCTGCATGTGACCCAGCAAGTGCTCACTTCTCTAGGATTTCTTCTCAACCTTCCCAAGTCAGTTCTCAAGCTTGTCCAGCTTCTTACCTTTATAGGGGCAGAGCTGGATATGGTCAAAGCAAGAGCCTTTCTTCTCTTGGAAAGGGCAAGGGTTCTTATAGAACTAGTCTCTTCCTTCAGCCTTCAGGTATCTTGTCCAGCAGGGCGTTTCCTCCGGTTCTTGGGCCACATGGCAGCTTCTACGGCAGTGGTCCGAGGGGCAAGATTCCAGATGAGGGACACTCAGTTCTATCTGAGAGCTTTTTGGTCTCAGAGGAAGGATTCTCTTACCAAACTGATCCCAGTGACTCTGACCTAGATCCAAGCCCTTCAATGGTGGCAGGATCAGGGCAATTTAAGGCAAGGGGTCCCGTTTGCCACTCAGTCTCATTCAGTAGTCCTTACCACAGATGCTTCTCTTCTGGGTTGGGGAGCTCATCTGCCCTGCGACTGTGGTCCCCTCAGGAATCTCTTCTCCATATCAATCTCCTGGAATGCAAGGCAGTTTTTCTGGCACTGCAAGCGTTCTGTCAGTCAATACAGAACAAGGTGGTTCAGGTCAGAACAGACACCACCACCACCACCATGTGGCACATCAGCAAGCAGGGAGGCACTCTGTCTATGGCCTTGTGCACAGAAGCCATGAAGTTGTGGTCCCTGGCTTATTCCCTGCAAACCTCTCTGATAACAGTTCACCTTCCAGGCAAGGACAGTGTGCTAGCAGATGCACTGAGCAGGATCTCATAGGGCCATCACGAATGGTCCCTGGACCCTCCGGTATTGAAGGTGATTTTTTTAAGGTGGGGCACTCCAGAGATGGATCTTTTTGCATCCCCAGACAATCACCAACTTCCTCTCTTTTGTTGCAGACCCCCAGTCTCAGGCTCAGTCCCCCTGGATGCTCTGGTTCTGAACTGGGAAGGGAAATTTCTGTATGCCTTCCCCCTTCTGTTCAAAGTTTTAGTCAAGATAAGGTCACAACCTGGCAAAGTGATTCTGATTGCTCCAGACTGGGCCAGACAGCCCTGGTACCCCCTGTTGCTGTCTCTAGCAATCTATCTTCCCCTGTCTCTTCCCAGGAATTACAACCTGTTAACCTCCTCTCTGGGGAAGATTTGGTACCCCAATCTTCAGTCTCTCAATCTCAAGGCTTGGCTCTTAAAGAGTTAGAGTTCGCAGATTTGCATCTGTCTCAGGGGGTTCTGAATATTCTCAAAGCTTCTCGAAAGCCCTCCACCAGAAAGACTTATAACTCCAAATGGAAGAGATTCAGCATTTGGTGTTCTAAGAAGCATATTTCTCCAGATTCTGCTGAATTGGCTACATTTCAAACAACATGAAGTCTTGCTATATTATGACAATTGCAGTGAGTCCCCATCTTCGAACTGCTCCGGAGGTGAATTAGTTAACTTTCCATGCAGGCATGGAACTTAGAGCGCGAGCTCGGTTGAAAACTCTGTCTGTTGTTCTTCAAACGCAAACTGTCAGATTCTTTACTGCTCCTCAATGAACAGTCGCTCCAGAGATTTCTCCATCTGCTCGGTTCATTTTGTCGGTTTTAAAGTATTATTTTGTCGGTTTTCAGCCGAAATTAAACCGCAACCGGTCGGTTCAAGCTCTGTCTGTGGTAATGTAAGTAATCGATAGGTTTTACATTTAGTTTTTCTGTGTGGATCTTGTAATTCATTATCGGTTCGGTTTGAACCGATCAGGTAGTCTTTAAATTTACTAGTCCTTTTTTAGAGTGTGGTTCCCGGTTCTTTTTTTTTTTTTCATTTAAATTCTCCTTTTTTCCTGGGGGTCCTCCGTCGCTCTTCGGCCTAGTCACGGCCCCCGGAGCTCCCACCACCTGCCTATTTGCCGCCCTCCGGTCACCCCAGCTTTCCCCAGATGGGGCTGAGGCACTAGTCCCCTCAGTACCAGTGCCTCGGAGCAGTAACTGGTTGGGAGGCGGTGGCAGGGGTGAATTGAAGCCCTGGGAGGCTTCACTTAGATGAAGGATCCCCCCCTCCTTCTTTTTCCTCCTGAATTTTTCTTCTGGTGGTGGGGACGTGCAATGACGCCGGCATCCGCCCCGCCTCCTCCCCCTGGAGATTAGCGCGGCAGCGTGAGAGCTCCCTGCCTCCGCCAGGAGTCCTCAGCGCTCCGGATGCTGTCCACACCCTCCCCCCAGAGAAGAAGAGCAGTCTGAAGGGCGCTCTGTCCCTCTCCCCTGGCCGGCCCTCCGGCGGACTGGGTCCGTTCCGAACTCCGGTCGCCGGCATCGCGAGCGGAAATCCCACCGCTGCGCCAACGGGCCGGCCATTCTTATCGGTTCTAAAAAAGGATTTCATTACGGTTTTTTTCCACGACCCGTGACACAGTTGGGAACCGATAAGGGTGTCTTGCTTGGCGGATTGCCATAAACGGGCAAGTTGGTTAGGCTGGCATTATGTCTGAGAAACCCAAAAGAAAAACCGGACCCACTGGGTTTCAACACTGTAGTGTTTGTGGGGAAGCTTTTGCTAAGGCTGACCCACACACCACATGTGTCTATTGTCTGGGGTTTGACCACCTCAATTCAGACTGCCAGATTTGTCAGAATTTCCCTGCTGCCACCATAGATAAGAGAGTTAGTAGGCTCAGGGAAAGGGAGGCCAAAAAAGTCCGCTGATCCGGGTGGCCAGCCCGGTTCGGTTGGGGAGTGCCCTCTGACCAGGGCGATACTTCCTCGGGCAAACGAAGAGCCGGTTCTGAGGAGCCGGTTCCAGCAAAAAGGACTAGAAAGTCAGCTAGCGTAGAGCCAAAAGTTCTCTCCCCAACTGCTGAAGAAATAGCTAAAGCAATTAAAATTGTCCAGTCTCTCTCGCCGGTTCCGACCGAACCGACACCATCAGAGAGGCGTTCGGTTCGGCCGGTTCCACCGGTTCAAGATTATGATTTTGAGGATTTTTGTGAACCGGAGGAGGGGGAAGAGGAATATGAGGAGAGTGAATATGGTTTTGAAGATCTGGATGTGCCCATTGAACTGGACATCTCTCCAGATAGACCCTTAGGGGTTTCTCCTCCAAGGCTTTCTGAGTCCCCTTCTCATTTCATGTTTTATAAAAAAGTTGCTGAAACTCTCCAGCTCCCTGTTGAGGAAGCTGTTGATGACCAAGAGGAGCCGGACTATGTAGAAATGATGTATATTCCAGAATCTAGGAGACTGTGTGTTCCTTTGCTTTTCGGAAACAGACGGTAAAAGTTTTAAAAACTCCTCACACTATACCTCCTGTGGATAAAAGGATGGACAGAGGTATACCTTATCTGGCTCCGACACTGATTTCCTCACTCAACAATACAGCCATGTGGGGGTAGTGCGGGCTGCAGCCTGTGACAAGACTAATATTCCCATGGATTTTCCTGTTGTGGGCAATTCTCTGTTTGGGGAGCAAACAGAGAATTACATGAAGAAAATGGATGAATATAGGACCACCTGTAGGAGTGCACAGGCCAAGGAAAGGCAGGCCACTCCTCAAAAGCAGCTTCCTAGAGGCGGGGCAGGCCTTTTCATAGGCCTTTTTACCAAACCCAAGCTTCTTCCTCCACCTATGCTCAGAGGGGGTTCTTTAGAGGGAGAGGCAGACGGGGTACAAGCAGGCCTGCTTCCACCCCTCAGCCCAAAGCCCCTGCCAAGTAGGCACCCTGATGGGATTGCGAGGGCCGATTCTTCTCTACCTGTAGGGGGCAGGCTGGCTTACTTTGTCCAGGACTGAAGTCTTTAACATCAGACAAGTGGGTCCTGGAAGTAAGCCAGGGACTGGTTCTCAGCTCAAAATTTCCAAAGCTGAGAACCAGATCTTTTCCACCTGCAACTCCATCAGAGGCACTCGCCCTAGAGGCAAAGGTCTCTACCCTCCTGGCTCTCAGAGCCGTGGAAAGGGTTCCTCCCCTACACCAGGGCAAAGATTTGTACTCCAGGTACTTCCTTACCCCAAAAAAGACAGGAGAATGGCGGCCCATCCTGGATCTCAGCTACTTAACAAGCACCTTTTAAAGCCAAAGTTCAAAATGGTGATTCTGGGAATTATTCTACCCTCTCTAAGGCCAGGGGACTGGCTAGCTTCCCTGGACCTCAAGGATGCCTATTTCCATATTCCCATCAGAAGCTCCCATCGCAATTACCTCCGGTTCGAGCTGCCCTCAGGCCACTACCAGTTCAGAGCAGTGCCCTTCGGCCTCACTTCTGCTCCAAGGGTATTCACCAAATACCTGGCAGTAGCAGTTGCCTACCTGAGAAGGCAAAAGATTGCCATCTTTCCTTACCTGGACGATTGGCTCATAGTAGGCCAGTCCCCAAACCAGGTCAATTTACATCTTCAGATAACGCAGCAACTGCTTACCTCTCTAGGTTTCCTTCTGAATCTCTCAAAGTCAGTTCTAGAGCCTGTCCAGCTTCTTACCTTCATAGGCGCAGAACTGAACACACAGGAGGCCAGGGACTTCCTTCCCCTGGACAGGGCAAAGACCCTAGTCTCCCTGGCCTCCTCATTCACACTGCAGGTCTCCCGGCCAGCAAGGCATTTTCTGCAGCTCCTAGGACACTTGGCTGCTTCTACAGCAGTTGTGCAGGGAGCAAGATTTCAGATGAGGGACATCCAGTTCCATTTGAGAGCTTTTTGGTCTCAAAGAAAGGATCCTCTTACCAAGTTGATCCCAGTAACTCGAACCCTGATCCAAGCCCTACAGTGGTGGCAGGATCAGAGCAATCTGAGACAAGGGGTTCCTTTTGTCACTCAGTCTCACTCTCTAATCCTTACTACAGATACATCCCTCTTGGGCTGGGAGCTCACATGGGCGACCTCACCACCCAGGGTCTGTGGTCTCCCCAGGAATCTCTGCTCCACATCAACCTGTTGGAGCTCAGAGCAGTTTTTCTAGCACTTGAAGCTTTTTCCAAATCTGTTCAGAACAAGATTATACAGGTCAGAACAGACAACACCACTACTATGTGGTACATCAACAAGCAAGGGGGCACTCAGTCTATGGCCTTGTGCACCGAAGCGATGAAGTTGTGGTCTCTGGCTTACTCCCTGAACACCTCCCTTACGGCAGTCCACCTCCCAGGCAAGGACAATGTCCTGGCAGATGCTCTCAGCAGGATTTCCCAGGGCCATCACGAATGGTCACTGGATCCCCTGGTTTTGGGAGTAGTATTTGCCAGATGGGGCACCCCGCAGATAGATCTTTTTGCAGCCCCAGACAATCACCAACTTCCTCTTTTTTGCTGCAGGCCCCCAGTGTTGGGCTCACTCCTCCTGGATGCCTTAGCCCTCAGTTGGGAAGGGAAGTTCCTCTATGCCTTCCCTCCCTTTCCTCTCCTGTTCGAAGTGCTAGTCAAAATCAGATCCCAATCCTGCAAAGTCATTCTGATAGCTCCAGATTGGGCCAGACAACCCTGGTATCCACTCCTACTGTCCTTAGCAGTCCATCCTCCCCTGTGCCTTCCCAGGAATCACAATCTGTTTAACCTGTGCCCAGGGACGGGTTTGGTATCCAAATCTCTCAATCTCAAGGCTTGGTTCTTGATGAGTTAGAGTTTGCTGATTTATACCTTTCCCAAGGTGTAATGGATATATTGAAGGCCTCAGGGAAGCCTTCCACCAGGGCTACTTATAATTCCAAATGGAAAAGGTTTTCCATATGGTGCTCGGAAAAGCATATTTCCCCAGACTCTGCTGAACTACCCACAGTCCTGGATTATATGGTCCATCTGAATTCTTTGGGGCTGAGACCAGCTACCCTGAAGGTGCATTTGGCAGCTGTGTCTGCTTTTATTTCAGCAGGTAAATCCTCTTCTCTTTCAGCTCATCTTGTATTTTCTAAGTTTTTTAAGGGATTGCTTCACACCAACCCTCCATTCAGGGATCCTGCCCCTGCCTGGGATCTTAATGTTTGCATTGCTCAGCTTATGCAACCCCCCTTTGAGCCCTTGTCTTCAGCTGAGCTCAGGTACTTGACTTGGAAAACTCTTTCTCTGGTAGCCATCACCTCTGCCAGATGCATAAGTGAATTACAAGCATTGTCAGTGGAGCAGGAGTTTATCTCCTTTCACAGAGATAAGGTGGTCCTCCGGACTAACAGATAGTTCCTACCTAGGGTGGTTTCAGATTTCCACCTTAATCAATCTGTTTCTCTTCCAGTGTACTTCACTGACCACGCCTCCTCTGGTGAGAGGAGGCTGCACAGCCTAGATGTGAAGAGAGCCCTTAGTTACTACATAGAGCGCACCAAGGGTCATAGGTTTGACTCCCTCCAACTGTTCCTCACTTATGGCGAAGTTGGTAAAGGGAGGCCAGCCACTAAAAGATCCATTGCCAGGTGGATTGTCTCTTGTATCCAATTCTGCTACGAGAAGTTGGGTAAAGTTCCCCCTCAGGCCTGAGGGCTCACTCTACCAGAGGTACAGCTGTTTCTCTGGCTGCTGCCAGAGACATTCCTATTCTAGAAATATGTCAAGCAGCTACCTGGAAAACAGTTCACACTTTTACCAAGCATTACTCCCTGGACATCCAGGCTAGGAGTGATGCTCGGTTTGGCACAGCCGTGCTTCAGAGCCTATTCCCTAAGTAGGTTCTGTCCCTCTTCCATGGGGGTACTGCTGTGTAGTCTGCAATTGTCATAATATAGCAAGACTTCATGCTGTTTGAAGAAAAAATTACTCACTTTAGTAATGTTGTTTCTTCTAATGGAGTCTTGCTATATTATGACCTCCCTCCCTGCCTGCCCCTCTCAGAACCTCTGTTTTGGGATGTGGGTGGGCAGTACAGTGTTGGCACTTTTTTGTTGCCCACCTTGTTGTTTTTCACCCTCCTTTTTGGGTGAATTGGTGTTGTGTTTTTGCCTTTTTGGGTCTCCTGACTTGAGTCTTTGTTTGAGGCCAAATAATGAGTGTTTATGTTAATAGCCAGTTGGCTAGTGTAGGTTTACAGCTTTCACACAGAGCCTTAGTGAGTTTTAGCTCGAAAAGATCTGACCGTTTGCGTTTGAAGAACAACAGACAGAGTTTTCAACCGAGCTTGCGCTCTTAAGTTCCATGCCTGCATGGAAAGTTAACTATTTCACCTCCGGAGCAGTTCGAAGATGGGGACTCACTGCAATTGTCATAATATAGCAAGACTCCATTAGAAGAAACAACATTACTAAGGTGAGTAATTTTTTCTTTTGGACTGTGTGGTCCTTCTTAATGGCCTAGGCCTCAGACTAGCTACTCCCAAAGTACACTCTGCTTTTCTGTCAGTGGGGAAGTCTTCCTCACTATCATATCATCCTGTGTCCTGTAAATTTTTTAAAGGATTGCTTCACACGAATCCCCCCTTTGGAGACCCTGTCCCTGCCTGGGATTTAAATGTTTGCTTTGCTCAACTGATGCAACCTCCTTTTGATCCTATGTCCTCCGAAGAGCTTAAGTACTTATTTATTTATTTATTTATTTATTTATTTATTTATTGAATTTTGTTGACCGGCTAGGCCCACTGGGCCCCGGAAGTCCCTTTTTCAGGGGCGACCCGGGGGTAAAGAAAATAACATACAGGTAACAGAACAGTACAAATTAATAAATGACATATGGTTTGACAGTGAAGGATTCCATAGGGTTGCAGTCAGATAGGTGGTACGGGAACATACAGTCAGTGAGACCTCTTAGAGTTGGATATATAAACATAAATATGCACAAAACATGAAGAACAAGGGAGTGCACGAGATAATGGCTAAGTTGCCAAGAGTCAAGTCACCTTCCTAAGAGGGAGGGGCAGTGAAGTGAGGTCATGTCCTAAGGCATTGGCAAGTACTCCTGACGAGCAGGTGTGCTTTGAGTTTGGACCGGAAGCAGGGGCCAGACCCTGCCTCCCATACCTCAAGTGGGAGATTGTTCCAGTTGGAAGGGGCTCTGAATGCAAAGGACCTGGACCCAGCTTTAGTCCTAGTTTTAGGAACCACGAGGAGAGTTTGTCCTGAGGTGCGGAGGCTCCTCAGATTGGATTTAACCCTGACAAGCCCTTTGAGGCTAGTGGGAGGAGAGGGGCCCAGTAGCTTAAATGTAAGGCAAAGAGTCGGGTAGATGAGGCGGGCTTCCAGTGACGGCCACATGAGCTTGGCTTGGGCCTCGCAGTGGTGTGTTCTAGGGTGGGACATTGTGGCAAACCGCACAGTCTTGTTGTATAAGGTCTGGAGCCTGCTAAGTTCCATAGAGGCCACACCTTGGAGAATGGGGACTCGTAGAGTGAGCTTAGGGAGGCCGACGCTGGCTGCGGCGGTGGCTACCCTGGCTTCAGGGATAATCTGTCCTTTATTCTATAGAGGAGACCAAGTTTCACATGGATGGATTTGTGAGTTGGTCAACATGATTTTTTAGAGTGAGGCTTTGATCTAGGTTAGACCGAGATACTTCATACAGGTAACCACCTCTAGTTTGTCTCCCGCTCTGACTGCAGTTGAAGGAGTATCGACTGGTCAGATCCAAGGGATCTGGGCCTCAAACAGCACGCTTTGGTTTTGCTGGTGTTTAATACCATTTTGTTCAAGGTGAGCTAATCCTCCTTCTGAAGGATGTCCTCTTGTAGGGCATTCTCAGTTCTATTACATTTGGGAGGCTCGGTAAATGACGGCATCGTCGCATATTGGATGACGCTGCTGCTCCCACAGTGTAAGTGCAGGTCATTTATGAACAGAGTGAAGAGAAGGGGGCCGAGTATTGACCCCTGTGGTACCCCTTCTTTGAGCGGAGCGGTCTGTGAGATATTGTCTTTCCACCTGACCCTCTGGGTACGGCCAGTGAGGTAACTCGCAAACCAACCGAGTGCATGGGTGTCCAGGCCAGTATAGCTAATTTTATGCAGGAGGAGGCTGTGGTTTAGCAAGTCAGAAGCTTTAGAGAGGTCAATAAAGTCCGCGCCTGTGCTGACCCCTAAATCAGTGTTGCGCAGGACTTCTGCCGAGAATTTGGTTAGGGCGGTAGCTGTCCCATGCTTGGCTCTGAAGCTGTGCTGAGACGAAGAGATTACCTGGTGTGTTTCCACGTATTCCCAAAGTTGGGAGTAGACTAGCTTCTCTTGTATTTTTGCTATTGCACACAGCAAGGAGATAGGCCTATAGTTCCCTATAGGCTCGGTAGGCCCTCCCTTGTGAATGGGAATCACAGTGGCCTGTTTCCATGGCTCAGGGACCGACCTCTCCAATAAGGACTGGTTTATCAGCCAGGTTAGTGGCTTCGCTAGTGCTAGGGCACCCTCCTTAAGGATTCTTGGCTGGATCCCGTCAGGGCCTCCATTGCCTCTCGACTGTAGGGATTTAAGGATGAGCAGAACTTCCTTTACCTTAACCAGCCGCAGATGAAGCTGTGGGTGGTCAAGTTCATAGGGCAGATGCTCTTAAGGCTTATTCCCGTTGTCTATGTGCCCCACCTTGTACGCATCGAGGTTCGTAAAGTAGCCGTTTAGGGCCTCTACGATGCGAGGTCCCTCATCAAGTACTTGCTCGTTCACCAGGATAGGGCCGGTAGTTGATTTTTTGTGACCTTTTAGGAGTTCATTGATGTGTCCAGAAGAACCTTGGGTTTCCCAGGTTAGAGATATAATCTTTCTTAGCTTTCTTTATGTTCTGTTTGCATTGGTTTCTGAGGGCCCTGTAGCTGGCTAAGTCCACCGGAAGATTAGTTTTCCTGAACTTTTTCCATGCTTTGTCCCGGGTAGACATCTGGGCTTTTAGGTGGGGAGAGATCCACTTATAGCAGTTCCCCTTGACCCTGTGGGTTTTCATAGGGGCTACAAGGTCAGTGATACCAGTTAGGGTGGTTTGGAAAAATTTTACAGCTTCCTCCAAGTTAGGTAGATGTCTTATGGGGTTCCAGTCAATGCCGTTTAGGTAGCCTATGAACTGGTCGGGATAGAAGTTGGAGTAGTCCCTAGAAGTGATCGTTCGAGGCGGGACTTTGGTCCCATTGTTCTTCCATATGGCAAATATCGGCGAGTGGTCGCTTAAGGCATCTGCCAAAGTCCCAGCCAACTTTACGTTACTTGGGGATGAGGTCAGGACCCAATCTATTGTTGAGTGTCTCCCTGATTTGTAGTTCATTCTGGTTGGTAGGGAGATAATTTGAGCAAGGTGGGATAGTATGTAGGACCCGTTAATTACGAGACTTAGCCTCTTGTGCCCAGTTTAAGTTGAAGTCACCAATAGGATAATCTTTGATGGAGTTCACCACAGGGCTCTTAAGGAGCATATCCAGAGAGCCAAGGGCATTGGTTGGGGGCCAGTACGCAGCCAATTGTGGGTGTTTAGCCCTCCAATTGTGACCTTTAGGAAGACTGCTTCTGAGTCCAGGGTCGAGTCCAGGGGCAGCCTGACTATGGAGGCCGTATAAGTGTCTTTGACATAAATTAGCACTCCACCCCCTCTTTTCGAGGGTCTGTCCTTTCTGAAAAGGGTGTAACCGGAAATTGCAATCTCATGATCCAGAATGTGAGGTTTTAGCCAGGTCTCAGAGACCGCTAGTAAGTCAGGTTTGTACACAGCCATCCATGCTTGTACCTCCTGGATCTTTGGTCTCAGGCTGCAGATGTTCATATGGACCAGCCTCAGACCCATGGCTCCATCCCAGGCCTTATCCTTAGCGGAGGAGATAGAGACGTTAATAGTCCCTGGTCAGGTTGGATGTCCCCTGCCAATAGGAGTAGGGTAGCGAGTGAGCTAAGGAGAGAAAGGGTTGGAGGAGGTAGTGCCAGGTTAACCTGACATAGGGTCGGGCTCCTAGGACAGAGAAGGACTCTGTAGAGGACCCCCTTCCTAGAGAATTCATGGGCCGCTAGGAGAAGGATGTTAATCCTTGGCAAAGGGCATGGGAAGTGCCTAGCTATATCCTTTCCCGACACCCTTCGGGATTCGTGGGGGCAGTAGGCATTTCTGACTAGGGTATCAGTCCCTAGTTGAGCCAGAATGTAGATTATCGACAGGATAATACCCTTGTTCCAATTACTGGGGTACATGTTGGTTCCCTGTCTCTGTCTGGCAAGGAGGCTTAAGTGACAGCAAGGTTGCAGGAGAATCCTGCAGCTACGGCTAGGCTAGTAGCAGCAGAATAAATGAATTGAGCTAACAACACAGATCAACCTGAGTTATGTAACCAGCAATAGCATGGGCTGACAGTTAGAATCCACAATTACAGAACCTTATGTTGAGTGCAGCAGTATCCTAAATCTAGCGTTGTATTAGCCTTTGGAAAGGGTCAATTTAAGACGAAATGCACAGGATTATTTATGCTGCAGCTGGTGAAAAAATCAAAGTCAAACGTTTGTACCGTTTCAAGGTCCTTTGGTTAAGTGACAGTTGGGGAAAAAAAAAAAAATAGGCACATGGATTAAATATAATGTGGCTGTAGCTAAACGTACAAAGGCAAGCAAATGAGTTGGGACCTTAAGGGCAATGACGGTAGGAGACAGAGAGAGTCAGATTGCTTGTGCAGCCTTGGGGTTTTGTAGAGCAAAGACAGGCGATAATGTCCAGAGTTGAGAAATAGAACTTCGAGGCTTGTCTATGCACTGGTTTAAGAGGAGGATCGGACCCAGGGAAAAATGGGACTCCTACCCACAGGCCTGGGAGCAACAGGATAGAAGAGAGACAAGGAGTACCTCAGCAATTTGGGGAGTAGTGGGCAGGTGACGTTGCAGTAGAGCTCCTCCTTGAGAAGCGATGATTGAATTTGATTGGGGAGAGTCAATACCTGGGCTGGGCTTCGTCCGACTGCTGCCTATATTGGTTACCACAGCCGGTGGGCGGGAATTTCAAGAAAGTCAGCAGAGGAGTTGAAACCTTCCCTCTGCTTGCGGTCTTTCAGCTCTGTGCAGACGGGAGGTCCGCCCGGCTTAGGAGAGCTGCCGGCGCCTCGACACCGGGATTCTGGTTGGCTGCATTCGCGAGGGGGATGACCCGATGAAGCCAGTTGCCCACCCGCCCCAGTCCGATGCTGTGGAAGATGAGCAGCACAGCCTTTTTAAACCCTCCAAGTCGCCGCCGCCGGTCGTACGAGCCAATCACAGTGAGTCCTCCTCTGAGCACACCAAGTTGAACAAAGAAAGTCAGCAGAGGAGTTGAAACCTTCCCTCCGCTTGTGGTCTTTCAGCTCTGTGCAGACAGAAGGTCCGCCCGGCTTAGGAGAGCTGCTGGCGCCTCGACCCCGGGATTCCAGTTGGTTGCGTTCACGGAGGGGGGGGGGGACTCGATGAAGCCAGTCGCCCACCCGCCCCAGTCCGATGCCGTGGGAGATGAGCAGCACAGCCTGTTTAAACCCTCCAAGTCGCCGCCGCCGGTCTTAGGAGCCAATCACGGTGAGTCCTCCTTTGAGCGCGCCAAGTTGAATAAAGAAAGTCAGCAGAGGAGTTGAAACCTTTCCTCCGCTTGCGGTCTTTCAGCTCTGTGCAGACAGAAGGTTCAGGGGAGGTCCGCCCGGCTTAGGAGAGCTGCCGGCGCCTCGACCCCGGGATTCCGGTTGGTTGTGTTCAACGGGGAGGGGCTGATGAAGCCAGTCGCCCACCCACCCCAGTCCGATGCTGGGGGCAAACTGTGTTTTTGGTAGCCATTACCTCTGCCAGATGTATCAGTGAATTGCAAACCCTGTCAGTGGAACCTGATTTTATCTTCTTTCACAGAGATAAAGTGGTCCTTAGAACCAATAGAAGGTTCTTGCCCAAAGTGGTTTCAGATTTCCACTTGAATCAGGCTATATCTCTTCCTGTTTTCTTGACTGATCATTCTTCCTCAGGAGAGAGGATGCTACACAGTTTAGACGTTAAAAAAGGCCTTAGCTACTACATAGAGTGTACCAGGGGTCACAGGTTTGAGTCCCTCCAGTTGTTCCTCACTTATGGAGAAGTGGGGAAGGGCAAATCTGCCACCAAGAGAACTATTTCCAGGTGGATTGTGTCTTGTATACAATTCTGCTATGAGAAACTGGGAAAGATTCTACCCTCAGGCCTGAGGGCTCACTCTACAAGAGGTACAGCTGCTTCCCTGGCTGCTGCCAGGGATATTCCTCTCTTAGAAATGTGTCAAGCAGCCACCTGCAAAACAGTCCATACCTTTACCAAGCATTACTCACTTGGATATCCAGGCTAGGAGTGATGCTTGTTTTGGCACAGCAGTACTTCAGAGCCTATTCCCAAAGTAGGTTCTGTCCCTCCTCCATGGAGGTACTGCTTGGTAGCCTGCATTAGTCAGAATATAGCAAGACTTCATGTTGTTTGAAGAAAAAATTAATCACCTTAGTAATTATGTTTCTTCTGTCGGAGTCTTGCTGTATTCTGACCTCCCCCCTGCCTCCCCTCTCAGAACCTAGTTTTTGGGAAGTGGGTGGGCAGGCGCAGTGTTGCACCTCAGGGGTGCTGCTTTACACCCAGTGCTTTTTTGTTTGGGTGTTTATCTTATTGTTTTTCTTATTGAAGGGTTTTTTGGTTTTGGGTTTCCTGACTTGAGTCTTTCTTTGGGAATCCAAAACTTTTTGTTGGCAGTTGGCTAATAAAATTTTACAATTTCCACTTAGGATAGCTAGTGAGTTTTTGCTCGTAAAGATCTGACAGTTAGATTTCAAAGGGAAACAGACCGAGACACCAGCCGAGCTGTAGCTCAGCATTCTATGCTCTGCATAGAAAGTTAACCTTTTGTTCTCCGGGGCAGTTTAAAGGGTTAGGCTAACTGCAGTAGACAGAATACAGCAAGACTCCAATAGAAGAAACATAATTGCTAAGGTGAGTAAATTTTTCATACTGTTCATAAGGAGGTGTGGCAGAATGCCAGTGTTTAAAATCTGTAGTGAAAATATTACAACTTTGCACACTTCCGTGCATATATGGAGACTGCGCAACACATGTTTTTAACATAGCCATTTTATGGACTTTTGTCACCAAATTTTCAACATAGGCCTTTTTAAGTCCTCTGCTCATGAACAGTGTCACTATGATTTTCTTAATGTGTCCGGAACACTGATTTCCCACAACGACCGCTCTGTTCTGCGCCAGAAGTGCAAAAACACATTTCGGCCAGGATGTGAAAAATGACAGCTGTACTGTTTATGAGGAGGTGTGGAAAAATGCCAATGTTGAAAATCTGGAATGAAAATATTACAAATTCGCGAAGGTACGAGCATGCGTAGAAACTGCGCAACTCACACTCGTAAAAGTCATTCTTTTTTGGGGGGGGATTTTTTCCCCCAGATTTACAACGTAGGCTTTTCGAGAGCCCACCTCATGAACACTGGCACTCTTGTGTCGTTACTGGGTCTCGAAAGGTGATTCCGAGGCAGTGTCCGTGAAATCACCTTTTGGGACTGAATAACGCCATGACAGTGGCCGAATCCATTAGGATGGGTTCCAATAACCCCATGTTGAAAATGTGGTGCCAAAATTCCGAAAAATTCCTGACATATGCACCAGAGTTGGAAAAAACCCTGTTTATGCCATTATAGAGCTTACCAGCATTTGTCAGTTCGCTGTTGGCTTTGAAGAGTGCAGACGTGTTCCCGGTCCACCAAAGATCGTTGTGCTGGGCTCCGGAGATGAGTATGGGGTGTGTGTGGGGGAGGCAGGGTGCACAGAGGGTGGGCGGGTTGTGGGAGGGACCGTTTTCTGTTTTACAGGTTTAAAACAAACATTGCAGGACTTATTTTTTTTACAGGGACATTTGGGACGCTGGGGAGGGCTCCCAGCATGCCACCTGAGTGTTTTTATTTGGAGGGGGCTGTAGCTGATGGGGGATTGGGCACTCCATCGGCACAACAAATTGAACTGGGGACTGAGCCGATGGGGATTGGACACCTCCGGCACACAACAAATGGGGATGGGGTTAGTATGCCGAAGGGAAGTGGGCTTCCCTGTTGGCAAATGAACTGGGTCGGGGATGGCAAGGGTACCACCCTGCAATGACGGTTCGCTGCCTCATTACACCGGTGGATTCGTTTCAAGAAGGTGGTGGCACACTGGCTGAACTAGTATCGGCAGCAGCGTGCCACCGCATTGGGGAAAGCGGGCCAAGCCTCAAAAGGCACTAGGGCCATTGGCCCCCACAGTGCCGCACCTCCAAAACGCCGCATCAAACAACATGAAGTCTTGCTTTATTCTGACATTATGTAGTTAGCCCAGCACTTGAACTGCTCTGGAGAGGAAAGAGTTAACTCTATGCCAGAGCATAGAACATTGAGCTCGAGCTCTTTTCAAACCTCTTTCTGCTGCACTTTGAAGTGTAACCGTCAGATTCTTTACTCCGTCTAACTGAACAATCGCTCCGGAGGTCTCTCCTTCGCTATCGGTTTGGTCCAGTAAAAACATCGGTTTTAAACTGCTTTTTTCATTTATTTTTTCGGTTTAGATCCCTGTGTGCGGTACAGTAAGTTCTTTAGGTAGTGGTCTAGTGTTGAATGTGTGGAAATTGTAAAAGAAAAATTTTTCAGTTGGTTCTACTGAACCGGTTGTTTTTTATCTTGTGTTTTTCTTTGAGTTTGAAATTAGTGTGAGGTACCGGTCCTTATTGGTTCAAAAAAAAAATTTTCTTTTTTTTTCCCAATACCCGTGACATGGCTAGAAATCAATAAGTGGGTCTTGCCTGGCTGTTGCCGAAAAAAGGGTAAGTTGTAGGATGGCTTTGTCTGAGAAACCCAAGAGAAAAACCGGGCCCACTGGGTTTCAACATTGCAGTGAGTGTGGGGAGGACATTGCTAAGGCTGATCCCCACACCACCTGTGTTTATTGTCTAGGTTTTGACCACCTGGATTCACACTGCCAAATATGTAAAACATTTTCCTAAGGTCAACCTGGATAAAAGATTGGGCAGGCTTAGGGAAAAGGAGGCCGAGAAGTCCGCTGACCTGAATGGTCAGCCGGTTCGATTCCGACCGAACCTGAGGGAGTGCCCACCGATCTGGGCGAGACTTCTTTGGGCGAGCGGAGAGCCGATCCTGAGGGGTCGGTTTCAGCAAAAAGGAAGAAAAAGGAGAAATCGGCTGGTTCGGATCCAGAACCTCATCGTCCAACCACTGAGGAAATTGCCAGAGCAATTAGTATAGTTGAATCGCTCTGTTCGGTTCCGGCTGATCCGACGCCTCCCGGTAGGCATTTGATTTGGTTGGTTCCCCCGGTTCAGGATTATTCCCCTGAAGACTATTATGAACCTGATTTGGAGGTGGATGATGATGATGGTGGTGTGGAAGGTCTGGATGAGCCCATAGAACTGGGCGTCTCCCCAGACAGACCTTCTGGCGTTTCTCCTCCTAGGCTTTGAGTCCCCTTCCCACTTTGTTCTACAAAAAGTGGCAGAAGCCCTCCAGCTGCCTCTGGATAAGGCTATCGAGGAGCAAGAGGAGCCTGACTATGTGGAGATGATGGACATTCCAGAGGCCAAGAGGTTGTCTATTCCCCTTCATAAATCCTTTGGGAAACAGACATATAAGTTACTAAAGACTCCTAATTCTTTATCTCCTGTAGATAGGTGAATGGACAAGAGGTATATGTTGTCAGGCCCAGGTACGGAGTACTTGTACTGTACCAGCAATGCAGCCATGTTGGGGTAGTCTTCCTTGGGACTCGGGCAGGCTAACTATTCGGCCTATACAGCCAGATACCAGAAGTCCAGATGGGATACTGTTCTGGAACTGGCTAAACAGGCTTCCACCAGCTTGCCAAGGAGCTGGAGGAGGTGGCTGCGTGTGGGACTGAGGCATGTAAGAACCAGTTTCATGTTGCCGTGGACTCCAATCATGTGACATCACGAGTCATGGCTACAGCTGTGGCTCTTTGGAGATTAGCTTGGCTCAGATGTACTAGCCTCTCACAGGACACCCAAGCTAAGACCATGGATTTCCCTGTGGTGGATAATTCTGTTTGGGGAGCAGAGAATTATATGAAGAAAATGGACGAGTACAAGATCACCTACAGGAGTGCACAGGCAAAGGAAAGGCAGGCAGCTCCTCAGAAGCAGCAATCTAGGGCCAGGGGCAGGCCCTTTCACAGGCCTTTTTACCAGGCACAGGCCTCCCTCCTTTTCCTCAGGGGGTTCTTCAGAGGGAGAAGCAGAAGGGGGATGAGCAGGACTGCATCCTCCTCTCAGTCTAAGGTTTCTGCCAAGCAGACACCCAGATGTGTCAGCCCGGGTCGACTCCCCAATTCCTGTAGGAGGCAGGCTGGCTTACTACTTCCAGGCCTGGAAGTCTGTTACCCCAGACAAGTGGGTCTTGGAGGTAGTAAGCCAGGGAATGGCCCTCAGCTTCAAAAAATTCCCAAAGCTGAGGGTCAGGTGCTTTCCACCTGCAAACATCTCTGAAACCATTGCCCTAGAGGCAGAGGTTTCATCTCTGCTGGCTCTCAGAGCCATAGAAAAAGTTCCTACACCTCACGGGGCAAAGGTCTGTACTCCAGATACTTCCTTACCCCGAAAAAAACAAACAAACAGAGGAGCGGTGGCCCATCCTAGATTTAAGATACTTAAACAAGCACCTAGTAGAGCCAAAATTCAAAATGGTGACTGTGGGAATAATTCTTCCCTCTCTAAGGCCAGGGGGCTGGCTAGCCTCCCTGGACGTAAAGGAGGCCTATTTTCACATTCTCATCAGGTGCTCCCACAGAATGTACATCTGGTTCGAACTGCCTTCAGGCCATTATCAGTTCAGAGCAATGCCCTTCGGTCTAACATCAGCACCAAGGGTGTTCACAAAATGCCTAGCAGTAGTAGTGGCCTTTCTAAGGAGGCAAAACGTTTCCATATTTCCA
The DNA here is from genome assembly GCA_016271365.2 of Neoceratodus forsteri. NCBI lineage: Eukaryota > Metazoa > Chordata > Ceratodontiformes > Ceratodontidae > Neoceratodus > Neoceratodus forsteri. The sequence continues at coordinate 432,422,772 of CM028138.1, forward strand.
TACTTGGACGACTGGCTCATTGTGGGACAATCTCCAGACCAAGTCAAGTCAAACCTGCAAGTGACCCAGCAATTGCTCACTTGTCTGGGTTTCCTCCTCAATCTTCCAAAGTCAGTTCTCGAACGAGTGCAACTCCTGACCTTCATAGGAGTAGAGTTTGATACAGTCAAAACAAGAGCCTTTCTCCCTCTGGCAAGGGCAAGGGCCCTTATAGACCTGGCTTCTTCCCTTCGTCTCCTGGTGTCTCGACCAGCAAGGCATTTTCTTCAACTCCTGGGCCACATGGCAGCTTCCACTGCAGTGGTACAAGGGGCCAGATTTCAGATGAGGGGCATCTAGTTCCACTTGAGGGCTTTTTGGTCTCAGAAAAAAGATCCTTTAACCAAACTAATTCCAGTGACTCAGACTCTGATCCAAGCTCTCCAGTGGTGGTTGGATCAGCAGAACCTCAGACAAGGAGTCCCATTCATCACTTGGTCTCATTCTGTGGTTCTAACTACAGATGCTTCTCTCCTGGGGTGGGGAGCTCATTTGGGAGTCCTCACAGCACAGGGAGTGCGGTCCCCTCAGGAATCTCTACTTCACATCAATCTTCAGGAGCTCAGGGCAGTGTACCTGGCTCTACAAGCTTTCTCTGGCTCAGTGCAGAACAAGGTGGTCCAGGTCAGGACAGACATCACCACCACTGTGTGGTACATCAATAAGCAGGGAGGCACTCTGTCTACGGCCTTGTGCATGGAAGCCATGACATTATGGTCTCTGGCTTATTCCCTACAGACATCTCTGGTAGCAGTCCACCTTCCAGGGAAGGACAGTGTGCTAGCAGATGCATTGAACAGGATTTCTCGTGGCCATCACTAATGGTCCCTGGGTCCCCTAGTGTTAAAGGTGTTTTTTTCTTTCAAGGTGGGGTACTCCAGAGATGGATCTTTTTGCAGCCCCAGACAATTACCAACTTCCTCTCTTCTGTTGCAGACCCAAAGTTTTGGGCTTAGTCCCCCTGGATGCTCTACTTCTAGATTGGGAGGGGACATTTCTGTATGCTTCCACCTCCCCCTTTCCTGTATTGTTCAAGGTTCTGATCAAGATAATGAATGTTACAATCTTGCAAAGTGATCCTGATTGCTCCAGATTGGGCCAGGCAGCCCTGGTATCCTCTATTGCTGTCTCTAGCAGTCCGTCTTCCCACGAATCACAATCTGTTATCCTCCTCTCAGGGAGGATTTGGTACCCCAACCTTTGGTCTCTCAGTCTCGAGGCATGGCTCTCATAGAGCTAGAATATGCAAGTCTGCATTTTTCTCGGGGGTTTCTGGACATTCTCAGAGCTTCTCGAAAACCTGCCACCAGAAAAACTTATAACTCAAAATGGAAAAGATTCAGCATTTGGTGTTCCAATAAGCACATCTCCCCAGATTCTGCAGACTTGGCTACAGTTCTGGATTATATGGTTCATCTTAATTCCTTTGGCCTCAGACCAGCTACCCTGAAAGTGCAGTTGTCAGCTGTTTCTGCATTCCCTGTCAGTAGGGAAGGCTTTCTCACTGGCATCTCATCCTGTTTTCTGTAAATTCTTAAAAGGATTGCTCAATAACAATCCTCATTTTAAGGATCCTGCTCCTTTTTGGGATCTTAATGTTTGCATTGCTCAGCTTATGCAACCACCCTTTGAGCCCTTGGCCTTAGCAGAACTTAAGTACTTGACTTGGAAAACTGTGTTCCTGGTAGCTATTACCGCTGCCAGGCATATCAGTGAATTACAAGCTCTGTCAGTGGAGCCTCATTTTCTCTCTTTCCATAGAGATAAAGTGGTCCTTAGAACCAACAGGAGGTTCTTACCCAAAGTGGTTTCAGATTTTCATCTGATTCAGTCCATGTCTCTTCCTGTGTTCTTCACTGAACATTCTGCTTCTGGAGAGAGAAGATTACACAGTTTAGATGTTAAGAAGGCACTTAGCTACTACACTGAGCGTAGTAAGACACTTTGGTTTGACTGTCCTCAGTTGTTTCTCATTTATGGTGAAGTGGGAAAGGGTAAACCTGCTACCATAAGAACTATTGCCAGGTGGATTGTCTCTTGTATACAATTCTGCTATGAAAAGCTAGGCAGAGTACTCCCCTCAGGCCTGAGGGTTCATTCGACTAGGGGTACAGCTGCTTCTCTGGCTGCTGCCAGAGATATACCCTTACTAGAGATATGCAAAGCAGCCACCTGGAAAACAGTCCATACATTCACCAAGCATTACTCTCTGGATATCCAGGCTAGGAGTGATGCTAGGTTTGGTACAGCAGCACTGCAGAGCCTATTCCCAAAATAGGTTCGGTACCCTCCTCCATGGAGGTACTGCTTGGTAGTCTGCATAATGTCAGAATACAGCAAGACTTCATGTTATTTGAAGAAAAAAATTACTCACCTTAGTAATTGTGTTTCTTCTAATGGAGTCTTGCTGTATTCTGACCTCCCTCTCTGCCTCCCCTCTCAGAACCTGGTTTTTGGGAAGTGGGCTGGCAGGTGCAGTGGTGCACCTCAGGGGTGTTCTTGACACTCTTCCTTTTTTAAACCGGGGGGAGTGGGTTATTTATATGCTTTAATAATTATATTTGTTCACTACCTAGTTTTTGTTTTGGATTTCTCTACTTGAGTCTTTTGGTAATCCAAAATATTTGGTTGCCTTTTTGGCTAGTAAATGTTACAATTTCCACATAGTGGAGGTAGTTAGTGTTAGCTCGTAAGAATCTGACAGTTACACTTCAAAATGCAGCAGACAGAGGTTTGAACTGAGCTCGAGCTCAACGTTCTATGCTCTGGCAAAGAGTTAACTCTTTCCTCTCCAGAGCAGTTCAAGTGCTGGGGCTAACTGCATACTGTTAGAATACAGGAAGACCCCATTAGAAGAAACACAATTACTAAGGTGAGCAATTTTTTCCTTTCTCCGAAGCTGTGACGAAATGTTTCTTGCGTATGCGCACAAGCAAACATAACCAAAAAAAAAAAAAAAGATCCTAAGCAATGACTAGCTTGATGCCTGTGTCCACTGTCTAGGCGAGGCCCACGATGTTCAGGCCTTCAAGATCTGCCATGGCTTCAACTAGTCTACGTGGCAATGCCACCAGGACAAGGAGCAGGGAGAAATCCTCCCTGATATGCTCACAATTGCTGCTCCATGTGGCGCCGGCTTATGTTGCTTTGTTGTCTGCTTTGGTGGTGACCCTTCCTGCCGCCCACACCATCGCTTCCACAGCGTCAGCTTTGGCAGTGAATAAATACCACCGGACCCTTTATGGTTGACGATGGCGCAGCGACACTGGGTCTCCTAATTCCCTTATCAGTGCAAGCCCTGCAACTAAGACCTGTTTCTCAGAGTCTGCTGGCAATACGCTCCGCTGGACCTTCTATGGCTGGCGCTGGCTCCTTGACATCGGGACTTCTGCTTCTCCTGTTGACACTGCAGTCTTTCACCAGCACCAGGGTCTCTGCTTCCCCTGTCAGTGCCACTAGCTGTTCTGCCGGCACTGGCACTTTAGTTACCCCTGGTGGCGCTGCTGATTATTCTACCAGCCCTGGCACCTCATCTGCCAGCTGTTCCACCGACATGGGGATTCCAGCCTCCCCTGGTGACATCAGCCCCTGTCGACATACAGACGTGCTCTCCTTTGTGGATGTCATTCATCACCTGGCTCCACCTCCGGGCCCAGCAACGCCTGGGCCTACTAGGCATGCCCCAGAGTTGACGACTACTATGACGACACGCCACACTTGTTCCAGGGTGTCGACATCTTCATTGCTATCTCTCCATTATTCTGAGCTCATTGACGAGGATTAGGAGTACATTTCTGAACTCATCCCAGAAGAGGAGGAAGATGGGGCTAGAAGCCCATCTTGGTCTAATTATGCTATTTCCTCTGGGAGTGAGGAGTCCACAAAGTATACTCCGAAGTATCTCCCTGATGACTCCTCCTTCATTTCCATCATGAGACAGCTCCACACAGCAATTGTTGTTTTTTTTTAATATTTCTTTTTTATTGAATAATTTTGTTACACATTTGTCGAGTATATTGCATATATTTCATTATACTACCACCTATATTCTCTTTGTGTATCTTCCCTTGTCAGTCTTCACCATTCATTACTGTTGGGTACCAGGCCTGGTGCCACCTCGGGGCAGGTTCCTGCTGCGGTTGGTTTGCAGTCTTCCCTTGTCGAGCCCTCCTCGGAGGGGCACGATTCGGGTGAGGACACAGACCAGCAGCTAGAGTCCTCTGGCTCTGAACCTCTTGTTGGCCGCAGGGCTTAGACGGTCCAGTATCCCTCTCCCGGACTCCCCGGAGCTGGTCAGCCCGGATGGCTCCACGGCTAGGGGTGGCCTGGAGTCATCTTTGGTGGACCCTTCGGGGGTTTGAGAAGGGATTCCCTCTTCTGGTAGGTCCCAGGCAGCCACGGTTTCCGGTGCTGCTCGGGTCCTTCAGCAGAGGGAGGAGGACCCTGCTTCAGTAGGCGCCCTTTGGGGCCTTGCTCAGCAGGGACCTCCACCGCTGGTTTAGAGGAAGAGGGCTGCTTCAAAGTCCGAAGGGTTGAGGGGTAGGGGTCGAGAGCAGCGACGAGCCCCCACCGCCCTGCGGGGTGCGGGGAGGAGTCGTAGCGCTAATCCTCACCTCTCTCTGAAGGTCTCTAAAGCGCCTTCTAGTGGCGATTCTGAGGGTTGCCCTTCTGGACTCATGCAATCCCAGGTGCGCCACTGGGGAGATTTCCCTTGAGGGCTCTTTCCGGAGTTGCCTCCTTTCCTGTCTTCTACGCAACCCGGCATGATCACAGGGTACCCAGTTTTGGCGGCATCGCTACCTGGTTCCCAGAGCTCTGGCAGAGGCCAGGCATGTGCTTTTAGGTGCCCTTCGCCCATCCCTCTGCAACCACCCTCCTCTCTCCCAGGCCATGTGGGGCCCACTGGGCCATTAACTTGGGAGACATTCAGCGCTACTGCGGCGGCCTTCCCGTCCTATGTTAGGGCCGTGGACGAACAGGTTTTTTGCTTGCCCCCGCTGCAGGAGTCTTCTGGGCATTCGAGCTCGTCTTCCTCAAGTGAGGAAGAGGAACTTCCTGCCCACCTTTCCTCTGACGCTGACTTCATTGACTATCAAAGTTTCCTTTCGAGGATGGTCTCGGAGCTTCGTATTTCCTACGTTCGTAGAGACAATACCGAGTGGCAGATGCGTGCTTTCCTCAATGAATTCAGCACCCACCATTTGGTGGTGCCTTCCTGGCCGATTCCCTTCCAGGAAGCGTCTGTCTGCACCTGGCAGTCTCCAGCCACTCCTTCAGCTGCAGGAGACGGTATTGTGCCCCCCACGAGTCTCTAGGTTCTCTACCTCACCCACCTTCGGGTTTGACGTCCCTAGATACTCCTTCTGGGCTTCGATGCCCAGTGCACGACAGGCCTCCGGACTCGGATTCTGCCGAGTTCGACCGGTGGGGACGAAGAGTTTTCTCTTCTGGTCGTGCATTGCTGTGCATTTCCTCCCATCAGTCTCACCATGCTGCTTACAACAGGCATCTGTGGTCGATGCTGGCTCAGGTCTTAGCTTTGCTACCTGACTCAGAGCAGCCTAGACAAGCCATTGCCCTCTCTGCACAGGGTCTGGAGCTTGCAAGGCACCAAGCGAGGGTATCCTATGATGCCAACGAGGTGGCATCCAGGCTAGTAGGGACAGCGATCTGCATCAGGCGGACGGCATGGCTTCCTTCTCGACTGTCACCCATGGCCCGCGAGGGGTGACTGGCTCTGCCTTCCGGGGGACCCGCCTATTTTCCCGTAGGGTGAGGAGACGTCTTCTGGGGCAGCCCCCTTCCTACAGCCTCTTGGGAGCGTCTTCTCCTCCTCACCCACCTTAGACTCTTGTCTGTTGGTCACGGTCTTACCCTCTCTGCTTGTCACCAGTAGGAGGCTGAGGGATCTGTTCCCTCAGGGGTTTTCTCTCTTCCCCCCACCCTTTTTTCTAGGGGGAAGGGGCTTGGTACTCACCCAACAGCAATGAATGGTGAAGATTGACAGGGGGGGAGATATGAAAATTACGTACCTACCGTAATTCTTGATCTTCTTTTGTATCTTCACCATTCATTACTGAATCCTTCTCACCATCCCCTGAGGGCCTCCTTCTTTGCGCCTTCCCTCCCTACTCGTCCCTCCCTTTCTCCCTGGGTCGTTAACGTGAAAGAAAAAAATATTTTTTTCACGCTCTTTCCAATCCTCTGAACGGATCTTTCCTCTGAGAATAGGAGGAACGAGCTCATTTATCTGTCCTGAGGGAACTTTCTCTGACTGCCCTTAATGGGCATCTCTTGGTTCTCACCAGCCATTTCTTCTCAATTCACAGTTTGAAGAGGCGATCCCTTATGTGGCTCGACTTCTCTTTTCCAGACCACTTCTGGCAGGTCCTAATCCTATTATGTCAGCCTCTACAGGTGTAGTGTTATCCGGCACTCCAGTTTCCTTAAAGAGTGTTCCCTGCCTTGCCTCTAGGGAGTCCGATTGAGTTCCCGCTCTCTCTGTTTGGTATAGGGGTGCCCCCTGCGGGCACCCCAACACTTTCACATGATACTGTGTTATCACTTAACAAGATGCTAGTGGGCTCTCCTCCTAGCTGACAGCTCTCGTTTGGAACAGAGTTTTTCCTTCTTAATAATTAAAGAGCTCCTGCTGGAGTCTGGGAAAAACTGGGTAGGCGGGAGGTTAGGGAACCTGCCTTTGGTGTCCATTCTGAGCGAGAAGTTCAGTTGACCTTCTTCTTCAATTCCAGAATGGGATCCTTGCTCCCTTGTTTGTGGTTCCGAGCTTATAACCCTTAACTAATTGCCAACGGCAGTCTCCCCCATCTAGCCTCCCTCCCCTCCTATTCTTCTCTCTTTTTACCCTTCTTCTTTCTCCTCCCTATCTGTTCCTCCCTTAGAGCTGCCCCAGAAGTGAGGCCCGTCAGTTCCTTATGGTAGGCTGTTCTTCTTTTCCCTTCTATCCTCTATTGGCTTATTCCTTTTTCAGTTTATATCCTTTCCTTTTTCCTATCCCTCAGCTCTCTTGCCTCACTCTTTCTTCTACCCCTTTTTTCGCCTCTCTGGCCAACAGAACTGGGATGGAGGAGGAGTCTGCAGTGCCTAATGGCCGCCCCTCACGCTCTACGCAGAGCGTCACTCCAGGGGTTGGCGCCGTCTGTGCTGACTCCTCAAAAAAAAAAAAGAAAAAAGCTCCCGTGCCAGGTGCGCACCTTCGGCTGTCACCCAACAGTAATGAATGGTGAAGATACAAGAGGAAACTCAAGAATTACGGTAGGTATGTAATTTTCATTTATTGTTGACAGCTTATATTCTCTTTCCTAAGGATTAATAAACTGATATGATAATTATACATCTTTTTACTCAGCAGTTCGGAGTGATGCTGAGGAGTAGGATACTACCAGGAGAAACCTGGCAGACTTTCTGGAATTAGCAGACTCTCCTTCTCTTATTATTCCTCCGCTACTGACTGCATTGGAGGATGCCACCATGGCTGCCTGGTACCAGCCAGCCATGATCCCTGCCATGCCTAGGAAGGCAGACAAACTCTGCCAGGCTCCGTCTGGGAGCCTTTTGTCCTGGGGCAACCCCAGGCTGATTGAGTAATAAGCGCAGCTCATGATGGGTCTAAGAGGCTGCAACACCTCGGTTCCCTGCTCCCAGATAGGGGAGTCAAGAAAGTTGGACCTCATAGACAAGAGAATCTTTGCCTCTGCCATTCTGGGCCTCAGAATAGTGAATTGCTGGGCCCTTCCTGAGGGTCCCCAGAAGCAGGAGATGCTCAAGGCTATCGTGACTGGGGCAGATGTAGGTAAGCACGTCCTGAGGTCTGTCTATGATATTTGAGATGTCTCAGCCAGAGCAGCTGCAGCTGGCGTCTACCTCAGAAGGCTCGCTTAGTGTCTCAGGATTTGCTAGTGATGTCCAGTAGTCCATCCTGAACACCACCTTCAAGGGTTATAAGCTCTTTGGAGCAGATGTACAGGGCATTCTTTCTGACCTGCAAGCCTCATGGAGAACCCTGCGATCTTACTTCGAGAGGGCTCTTGCAGTAGGTAATTACATATAGGACTGATGTCGGCAGGCAGCAGGACCCCGCAGGCTGTTCCTTCTTGATCCCTGGCGGGACCGCCCACCAAGTGATTCATGCCAGATGACGTGCTGCCATAAAGAGGCGTCCTGGACGCCCGCCCAGTTCTTTCCCCGCTGCTGGCTTGTGCAGCTACTGCAGAAGTTCGTGCTCAGCCCTGTTGCTTCATCAAGCCACTGGAAGTTATCAGTATTTTGTTATTTTTTTGTCAGGAATCGCCGGTTTATGTCGTCTCTTCAAAAATAGGTGCGACTCTGCAGTGGCGCCCAGCTGCCCTCACAAGGACGGTCACTCCTCTGCCTTTTTGCTTAGGCCCTGACCACGCGGTCGAAAAGTGTCCGCATTGCCTGCATTTCAACGCGGCCACCCGCGAACGACGCCAGCAGTCTTTGGAAGCCCATCTCCTTTAAAAGAAGATGTCTGCAATGGAGAAGGAGTTGAAGAAGCTTAGGCAGGCATCGACACCTCCAGTAAGGACACAAGAAGGGACAAAGAAAGGCACCGGGAGAAGGCTTTCCTCCTACATTTCCGCCGTGGAGCGGCTAAGGTAACGCCCTTCCGGGATCGCCTCGACGGCAGCCTCCAGGCTTTGGAGGAGGCGCCGTCCCGCTGCTGGTTCGCGTCTGAGCCCTCGGGTGCCTCCGGGCAAAGTAGGCCTGCCCCCAGTACTGCCGCGGTGCGGCTTGCGCTACTGGCGCGGGCGCGTCCCATGTCGGACGTGGCTCCTCCGACACCCGCTGGGAGAAGGCGCGTATGACCTGACCCTTCACGTGTGCACGGGCAGTGTCCCCTCGGACGGGCTGCTTCCCACCGCCCCTCCCGACGAGGACCCTTGTTAGATCGTTGGCTCCCGCGCCCGGGCGCGGAGCCTACGACAGACCCTCCATCATCTGTCGTCCCAGGTTCCCGGCGAGCCCGAGTCCCCTGCCTGACCCGGGGACTTTTCTCCTCCGCCCCGGGCGTATGCTCGGGATGCTTTTCCGCCAGAGCCTCCTCCCACTGAACTCAAGATCTGACGCCGCCCTCAGACACCGCCCTACTGACGCCAAGGGGATATTCTCTCCCATCGGGCCTCCACCCACGAGCCTATTACTGTTAATTGCCCTGTGGAGCTCCCTACTAGGCTGTCTGCTCGGCGCTTATCCCGGGTCGCAGTATCCTGCGCCGCAGTACCCGGGTCGCTGCTCCACCGACGCTGCAATACCTAGCCCCGTAGATTCGCGAGTCAAGCTATGAGGCCCTCACGGATATCCGTGACAACTATCCCTCTCTCTCCACCGCCCCCTAGGCCGCCGTGGATATTCAGGAGACTTCTGCCTCCTGGTGGCTGAGGCCAAGGCTCAGCTCACAAGGAAGTCGAGAGTCACGACACGGTGCCACCTTCACCTCCGTACGCCCAGATGGCACACCCTCTCCACCTCCGGATTCCCGAGCTCTTCCCTCTGGATCCAGAGAGGGGCAGGACACGCATCCAGGGATTCCCCGTAAGGTACCCGTTCCTCCCCCTAGATGAGTCAGGGAGTCTTACTCTGCTTCCAATTCTTCTTCTTCCTCTCTCTCGGATTCCCCCGACGGATACTCCGAGAAAGACGACGAGCCTCGCTCTCCATCCAAGCCCCGGCCGAAGTCTCCTCCGGAGGATCCTTCCTTCACGGATTTGCTCAGGAAGATCCAGGAAGTACATCAGTGGCGTTCCTTAGAGCCAGATCCTCAGCGGGTTAAACTCGCCGAACATCTGGACTTGCCCCTTACGGCCCCTATTCTAGTGCCACCCTGGATAGAGCCTCATGCCCACCTTGTTTCCACTATTTGGAAACGACTGTCGGCTTTAGCCCCACTTCCTCAGAAGTCCAACAGGCTATACCAGCTCCAGAGGGTGTAGACTTTCTAGATTCTCACCCCTGTGCAGACTCGGTTGTGATTAGCACCGCTCACGGCCGGTCAGCACACCCGAAACATTTGAGCTCGTCTCCTCCGGCTAAGGAATCTCGCCTTCTGGATCAGTATGGAAGGAAGATCTACGCTTCTTCCACACTGGGGATCAGGGCCCTAAATTATGTAGCACATATGGGGGATTACCAGAAGGCTGTCCTTACCCAGGCGGAATCTAAGATTGACTCCTTGCCTGACTCCCAAATCAAGCAGGAGTTAGCTGACCTTGTCTGTTCTGCTTGTTCGGCCAGTCGTCACATTCTGAGGATGACCTACGATGCAGTGGACACCGCAGGGCGGAGCTCCACATTCGCCGTAAGTCTTCGGCATCACACCTGGCTCCGAGTGTCAGGTTTGGTCCCGGAGGTGCAGTCAGCAATTCAAGAGGCACCTTTCAGGGGTTCTGTGCTTTTCGGTGGTGATGTCAAGGACATCATTACCAACTTGAAGGAGAAGGGGCGGCCCTGAAATCTGTAGATTCCATGTACCGTCCCCATTCCCCGCAACGCCGTCCTTTTCGCAGACGCAGCCGGCCTCAAGCGAAACCCCAAGGAAGGCGGGCCACTAAACGCTGGCCCCTCATAGCTGCCAGGCCCCGCTGCCCAAAGCAGCGGTGCCCCAGCTGTAGCTGCCCCACACCACCTGACTCCTTCCCTTTCCCACCGCCTCCGACTCCCGGAGGAACTGGTGGAGGGAGGTTCTCCTCCACCTTCCGGGTTGGGAGAGGATAACATCAGATTCATGGGTGCTTCAGATTATCGCAGAGGGCACTCTATAGAGTTTCTACAGAAACCTCCTCGCCACCCCCTCTGAAGTCCTCTTACTCAAGGGACCATCTTCCTTGGTCAGGAAGAAATATCTGCTCTCCTCGCGAAGCAGGCCATAGAACCCGTTCCTCCTCACCTTCACGGGACTGGTTACTATTCCCATTTCTTCCTTGTACCAAAGAAGACGGGAGATCTCAGACCCATTCTCGATCTCAGCTCCCTGAACTTCTATGTAGAATACAAGAAGTTCAGGATGCTCTCCCTTCAAACCCTTTTGCCCCTTCTTCGGCCGGGCCAATGGCTTTGTGCACTGGATATGCAGGATGCGTACCTGCACATCCCCATTCGTCCCTCGCACCGAAAGTACCTCCGGTTTGCTTTCCAGGGGAACCATTACCAATTCCGGGCACTCCCTTTTGGTCTTTCCTCGGCTCCCCGAAGTTTTACCAAATGCCTGGCGGTGGTAGCGGCCCACCTGCATACCTTGGGAGTTCAGGTTTTTCCCTACCTGGACGACTGGCTCCTGGCGGCCTCGTCCAGGGAGGAACTCCTGCATTTTCTCTCCCTCACCCAGCAGGTTTTCACTGGTCTGGGTATCACCATCAACCATTCCAAGTCTCATCTGGACCCTTCCCAGAGACTCCAGTTCATCAGGGCAATCCTCAATACGACAGTGTGCAAGGCCTTCCTGCCTTCGGACAGGGGGGGGCCTCCCTCCAGTTCCAGATTTCCCTGCTTTCGGAAAGCAGGAAGGTTCCGGCGAGGTCGGTGCTCCGTCTTTTGGAGCTTATGGCGGCTGCCATCCCGACAGTTCCATGCGCGACTCCACATGAGGATCTCTCAGTGGACTCTCCGCTCTCAGTGGGATCAACTTGTAGACGACCTAGATCATCTGGTGCTGATCTCCTCGCCGATGACAAGAGACTTGCAATGGTGGATGGTTCGAGAGAACCTGTTCGGGGGTCCCTTCTTTCATCCTCCCCCCTCCCAGACTCTGACCACAGACGCATCAGGTGAAGGTTGGGGAGCCCATCTGGGTCCTCACCGAACCCAAGGTTTATGGTCCAGTTGGAGCTAGCTCTCCACATCAATGTGCTCGAGCTACGAGCAGTACTATATGCTCTCCAAGCCCTTCACCAATACATCCTTCCCGGTCACCTAGCTGTCCAAACGGACAACATGTGCGTGGTGTGGTACATCAACAAGCAGGGAGGGCCTCGGTCCTACCCGCTGTGCAGGGAAGCAATGAGGGTTTGGGAATGGGCAACGCTTCACAACCTTCGCCTCAAGGCGATCCATGTTCCAGGAATCAACAATGTCCTGGCAGACAAGCTAAGTCGTTCCTCGGCTCTGCCACATGAGTGGGAACTGGACCAAAAGGTTCTAAACGACATCTTCCAGCTTTGGGGGACTCCACAAGTAGACCTGTTCGCCTCTTCCCAAAACGCAAAACTTCCCACCTTTTGCTCGCTCACTCCAGAGCGAGGTACTTTCTGGAGCGACGGTCTGTCTCTAAGCTGGAAGGACAGATTCGTCTATGCTTTTCCCCCAATTCCTCTGGTCCCTCGTGTGCTGCAGAAACTTGCATTGGAAGGAGCGAGAATGATTCTGATCGCTCCTTTCTGGCCCAGGCAATTGTGGTTCTCTCTTCTACAACAATACTCAGAGGTTCTTCCTCTTCCTCTTCCTTTATCTCGAGGATTGCTGACCCAGGATCAGGGGACCCTGGTCCATCCGGGACTCAAATCCCTGCAACTTTATGCATGGCTCCTGCAGACCTAGCCCAATCTCACTTTGGCGTCTCTCCTAAGGTGGCCGAGGTTCTGGTGGAGGCTAGAAAACCCTCCACTAGGTCCACCTACGCTATGAAATGGAAGAGATTCTCCATTTGGGCTGCCTCCAGGAACGTGGAGCCTTTCTCCTGTCCTGTGGCCGTTCTGCTCGAGTATTTGCGTCCTCTTTTCGACCTGGGTCTCAGTCACTCCTCTTTGAAGGTTCACATGGCTGCTATTTCAGCTTACCATGTTCCTTTTGCTGATAAAGCCTTTGCCCAATTAGAGGTATCCAAGACCTTTCTCAGAGGGGTCCTTCATCTCAGGCCCCCTGTTCAACTCCTGCTCCCCCTTGGGATTTGAACTTTGTTCTCGAGAAACTTACCTTTTCTCCTTTTGAGCCTGCGGCTTCCTCAGACTTGAAGTTCTTATCGTGGAAGACGCTCTTCTTGGTGGCCATTACTTCTGCTCGGAGAATTTCCGAGCTCCAGGCCCTTATGTGTAAAATCCCCTATCTGATTTTTCACAAAGAACGAGTAGCTCTTCGCACGAACCCTAAGTTTCTTCCAAAGTGGTAGCGGAGTCTACCTTAAATCAGTCTATTGAGTTACCTGCTTTTTTCACGCAGTACTCCAACCAGGAGAATACTTGCTCCATACCATGGATGTCCACAGGATTCTGAGATACTACACCGATAGGACGAAGGATCTCAGAAAGACTGATCAGTTGTTCGTCCCTTTTGCTCACAAAAGGGAAGGCAATGCTGTCTCCAAGCAACGCCTGTCAAAGTGGCTGGCTCATTGCATCACTTTTTGTTACGAAAAGTACAACAAGACCCTTCCGGGTCAAGTCAGAGGTCACTCCACTTGTGGAGTAGCAGCCTCTGAGGCTTGTTTCAAGAATGTGTCTGCGGCAGACATCTGTGCTGCCGCCACCTGGACTTCCGTCCATACCTTTACGAAACATTACAGTTTGGACATTGCCTCTCGCTGTAGAGCAGGCTTCGGGTTACCTGTCTTGCAAGGCCTCCTATCTTGAGGTTTGCAAGGGTTTTTGCTACTTCTTGGAGTAGTTCCTCCTCCCGGTGCCTTTCATTTGTTCAGACTGCTTGGGATTCTGTCTATGTGTAGTTACTCTGCAGAGCCCTCTCGAGTAAGATAGTACAGTTACGTAGAACTTACCGTAACAGTAGATCTTCGAGAGAGGCTCTGCAATAAATACCTTCCGCCTCCATTGCCCTAAGCTTTTTTAGCTCCTTTTCCATTAAGGGGAATATCCGCTTCACTCTCGTCTGGGCCTTCCCGGCCTGTGGCCGGAAAGAACTGGAAGGCGGGCGTCCGGGACCGCCCCTTTATACCGACGTCGTCTGACAACGGTCACCTGATGAGGGGGCGGTCTCCGCCAAGGACTGCTAGCTAGAAATTTTTCTGTGGGGTCCTGCCGACGTCAGTCCTATTTGTAATTACCTACTGCAAGAGTCTCTCTCGAAGATCTACTGTTACGGTAAGTTCTTATGTAACTGTACTTTCTGTCCACTCTCTTTACCACAGAGACCCAAAAAGTGGGCAATGGGTACCTTTTCGTCGTGCCGCCCACAGACCCAGGTCAGGAACTAAACAGCAGACTGGCAAGTGTAAAGCAGAAGCAGCCTTGCCTACCCCTACCTCCATCACCGGAAAAGTTTAAAGAGGTAGAGGAGGAGCTCCAGCCTCAGGTGCCACTTCAACCTGATTTCTGGCTGGACCCCCACCCTCCAGTACCCCAGGAGGTGGTAGTAGGGATGTGTTTCTCCCTCCACCTAGAACGGTGGAGGGAGATTACAACAGATGCCTGGGTCTCTGCAGCTCATACAGCAAGGACACACTCTAGAACTTCTAGAGTTACTGCCAGATCTCCCTCTAAATCATTCTACCTACTCTCCAGACCACATATCAGTGCTACTGGAAGAAATTTGCACATTGCTGCAAAAGAGGGCTGTAGAGCCAGTTCCACAGGATTAGTGGAACAGAGAGATCTTACTTCGAGACACAGCTCTTGAAGCAGGTTACACCATTAGGACTGAAGCCGGCAGGCACCAAGACCCCACGGAAATTTTCTAGCTAGCAGTATCCAACGGGGACCTCCTCTGACATCTGCCCTGCCCCTGACATCAGGCATCATACAAAAGGGGACGGTCCCCAAGAATCCCCGGTTCTTTTCCCGCCATTGACTGGCCAGCATCGGCCTCACGGTTCCTCTCCAGCGAACGACATCTAGAACTTCCAGCATCGCTAAGAAATGTGGCATCTCCAGCACCTTCCTCAGAAGAACACCCCTCTAAGTGTGCCTGCGGCAAACAGATACCTTTTAAGGATCTGAATTAGTTCTGCCTGCTGTGCCTAGGCCCGGAGCACGACACCACGGCCTGCTCCTTTTGCCAGCGGTTGAATAGTCGCACCCAGATCTGCCGCCAGAAGGCACTTCAGGGGTTCCTCTTGGAAGAAAGACTTAAGATTATGGATAAAGACCCTGCCTCCAGAGGTGAGTCCAAGTCCCATAAACACCAGGACATGCACCGGGAGAAGGCCAGGTCCAGATCCCCGAACCGTGCCTCGGACTCGTGCACCAGCTCTGGCTCCACGCACTCAGACCGCTTTCCCTCCAGGGCTCGCTCTCAGCCACCTCCCGTTAAGGTTAGGACTTCTGGTAGCTCTTCGGCTTCTCTGCATTCCATCAAGACTTCCAGGACCTCTGACCCTTCTCTAGCGCCCTCCTGGGCTTCTGTGAAGTCTTCTGACCATCACTGGTCCAAGTACTCTTCAAAAATCTCTCAGGCTTCCTCGGGCAGACGCCACGACCCCGATGTCAGATTGGCCTCCCAACCTTCTAGGAGACCGGACCCCCCTCCCAGGAAGACCCAAGGACCTGACATCCCTTAAGCGGACGACGGACACTAAACGAGCTGCCGACCCTTCTCCGGTTAAGTGCCCGTCAGGCCAGACGTCGGCCAAGCGTTTTCAGAATCCGACGACTGCCTCTCCGTCACCAGTGGTTACCGGTCGCTGGGCTCTGTGGAGAAGGATCTGACGTTGCCTGATGATCAGGCGGGCGACAGCGAGGACGCTGGGCTTCCACAGGAGCCTTTGCCTGATCCGGCGATGCCCTTGGACTCGACGCCCGATACCGGTGACAGACCAACCCAAACGCCAGGTCCGTCGTCCAGTATGAACATTCAGGAGGTTAAAGACCTCTTTACCTTTTGGTGGGACACAATCAAGAAAGACTCGGTCCCAGTGAAGCCTACTCCTCCTTCCCCACCCCACTTCTCCTCCTCCACCACAGGGGTCAGTAGGAAGACCTCTGACCCCCAAGGAGCCTATTCCACCTCCTAGGGGCAGATCCAAAGAAAGGAGAAGGTCCCCTTCAAGATCTCCCTCAGGGTCCCCCAGTCCTAAGCAACCCAGACGTAGACTGTCCACTCCACAGGGGGCTGACTCTAGACCTGACACTTCTGATACCTCCAGGTCTCCTTCTCCAATCAGCATCCCATCGCCTGACCCACAAGACCTCCCCAGGTCACCTCCAGATGATTCCTCCTTTTCTGAAATCATGAGGCACATCCAGGAGAACATGGGATGGAAAACGGAAGACCTAGACCCCGAACGACAGCGCCTAGCTTGTTATCTTTTGCAGAAGGACCCTAAGCCTGTGGTGGTGCCACCCTTTGTGGACACCTTCGAGGACGTCACCAAGACTGCGTGGAAACGTCCTCACTCCACCCACGTGGTGCCAGAGAAGGCTGACTGCCTGTACAGGGTCCCTGCAGAGGACTTGTAGTTGGCGCAAGAATCCCTAGATGATTCCCTGGTTATTATGGCCTCCCATGACAGGTCTCAACGACCGCAACATTTGAGTACACAGCCTCCGGACCAGGAATCCAAGCACTTGGACTCACTGGGTAGGCGCATGTATGCAGCTGCTACATGCTACATTAGGTCACTGAACTATCTGACACACATGATTCAGTTTCAGAATGCCCTGTGGGAACAGTGTCAGGACCTAGTCAAAGCACTTCTGGATGGCGAGCAGGAGGAGAACTTCTGAAACTCCTTCATACTGGGTCAGACGTGGGGACCCAAGTTTTGAAAGCCGCCTACGATTCAGCGGGCTCTGCAGCAAGGGGAGCAGCCTCAGGCGTCTGTCTCTGGAGACACTTACGGCTTTGCGTCTCCAGATTTTCTCCGGATGTCCAGAAAAACATCCTTGACCTTCCCTACAACGGTGAAGATTCCGAAAAGGTGATCATCAAATTGCAGGACGCCGGGAAGGCAGTACGGACTTTACAGGCCATGTACAGGCCCAAATCTGGTTCCTTTCGTAGGAACCAGAATTGTTTTCGCTGCCGGCAACAACGGCAGCAGCCACGTTCCAGCCAGCAGCAAAGGGGCAACTTCAGCCGTAAGGCTCAGCCTGTGTCTTCCCCAGGCCAAGATCAGAGATGCACCAAACCGACCCAGCCTGCGGGGAGTAATGCTGCCACAGCTTGACTCCTTACTGGCCCCCACCCCTCCTCTGGATCAACGGGAAGAAAAGGTTGGGGGTCGCATCGCTCGCCACATCTGAGGATGGCAGACGATAACTGCCGACCGGTGGGTCCTCCAGCTGGTCGAGAGAGGACACTTTATAGAATTTCTTGGCCAACCACCGTCAAGACCTCCGCTGCTTTCCCATTATTCGGGTCAGCAGACACTGCTCATACAGCAGGAAGTGCTCGTGCTTCTGGGAAAGGAGGCTATAGAGCTCATACCACGGAACCAGAGAGGTGCAGGTTATTATTCCCACTTCTTTCTAGTTCCCAAAAAGACAGGGGACCGTCGTCCGATTCTGGATCTCAGCGACCTCTACGCTTCGGTCCTTTACAAACGCTTCCATGTGGTGACCCTACTGGGTTTAATTCCCATGCTCAAGCAGGGCACCTTCTTAGCATCTCTGGATATGCAGGATGCTTACCTGCACATACCTATAGCTTGAGCACACAAGAAATTCTTGTGCTTCAAGTTTCTGGGTCGCCATTATCAGTTCCGAGCCCTTCCCTTCGGACTGTCCTTAGCACCTCGGGTATTTACAAAGTGCATGGCAGTCATAACGGCGGCGCTCAGGAGACAAGGCCACTACGTGTTCCCATACCTGGATGACTGGCTCCTCATGGCCCCCTCTCGGGAGGCCCTGATGTCCGCGATCCACTGTACTCGTTCCGTCTTCGGATCCACTGTACTCGTTCCCTCTTCGGGTCGTTGGGCATCATCATCAATCAGGGGAAGTCACACCTGCTTCCATCGCAGAGACTGCAGTTCAAAGGTGCAGTCCTGGACACCGCCCAAGGGAAAGCTTTTTTGCCCCAGGACGGAGCGGAACACATCAGATCCCTCATAAGGGACATCTTGACAAAGTATACGGTCCCAGCAAGACTGATCCTTTGCCTGCTTGGACATATGGCTGTGGCCATTGCGACAGTCCCTTTAGCCTGTCTCCACATGTGGGTGACCCAGTGGATGTTACGGGTACAATGGGATCAGAAGCAAGACCTCTGCAGCTCCCAATTTGGATCACGAATGCTGTTATCCGCGATTGGCAATGGTGGCTCGAACCAAAGCACCTGTTGGTGGTAGTCCCTTTTATTGCGCCGTCTCCGATTGTGGCACTGTCCATGAACGCTTCAGGGTCTGGTTGGGGAACACACCTCGACGGGGTCAGGTCTCGGGGCTCGTGAACGCCCCAGGAAGCTCATCTTCACATAAATATTTTGGAGATGAGAGCAGTCCTTTACGCCTTGCAGGCCTTCCAGTCGGAGATTCCACTGGGTACTCTGCTATTGCAGACAGACAATGCAGCGGTGATGTATTACCTCAACAAACAAGGAAGCACCCATTCCTACCCTCTTTTCAGGGAGGTCATGAGGGTGTGGGATTGGTTTCTATAATACAGCGCAAACCTTATTGCTGTACATGTCCCAGGAGTGGACAACGTCATTGCAGACAGTCTGAGTCAGTCTCAGGCCAGAGTCCATGAATGGGAACTACTCCAGGCGGTGGTAGAGGATCTGTTTCACAGATGGGGCACACCAGAGTTAGATCTTTTCGCGTCCCCATCCAACGCAAAACTACCCAATTTCTGCTTGCTAAGTCCAAGGCCTGGTGTTTTCTGGTGAGACACGTTGGCCCGCTCCTGGACGGGCAGATTCCTGTATGCATTTCCTCCCTTCCTTCCTGTTGATCCAGAGGGTCCTTTTGAAACTCTGCAGAGAGCAGGCGACGCTGATACTAATCGTGCCCTTTTGGCCGAGGCAAATTTGGTTTCCTCTGCTGCACCAGCTGTCTCAGGAACCTCCGGTGCCTCTGCCAATCAGCTCTCACTTATTGTCCCTGGAGGCAAGATCCTTGGTCCATTCGGACCTTTGCTCTCTGAACCTGCACGCCTGGCTCCTGGGGACATAGCGATCATGCTCTACGGGGTCTCGCAAGGGGTAGCATATGTTGTAGCAGCTGCTAGAAAACCGGCCACTCATGCCACATATGACATGAAATGGCGCAGATTTTGCCTCTGGGCTCAAGCACGAGGACTTTCCCTGATGGACTGTCCGAAAGGTTCGGTTCTAGACTACCTCCTGTCTTTTTTCCAGGCAGGCTTAGCCTACTCCTCAATAAAAGTACACCTGTGTGCTATCTCTGCCTATCATACTCCTATAGGCCTACTGTCTGTAGCTCAGCTGGACACTGCACGAGCATTTCTGAGGTGCGTCCTACATCTTTGGCCTCCAATTAAGGATCCCGTTCCTCCATGGGATTTACCCTTCGCCCTGGAGCAGCTTACGCTGCCATCTTTTGAACCAGCCGTGGATTGTGAGCTACGTCTCCTGACATGGAGGATGTTATTTTTAGTTGCTGTTACTTCAGCCAGAAGGATTTCTGAGCTTCACGCACTCATGTGCAAAGAACCTTATTTGATTTTTCACCAGGACAGGGTGTCCTTAAGGACAAATCCAAAGATCTTACTTCGAGAGGGCTCTTGCAGTAGGTAATTACATATAGGACTGACGCCGGCAGGCGGCAGGACCCCATGGAAAAATTTCGAGCTAGCGGTCCCTGGCGAGGACCTTCGATCAGGTGACCGGCATCAGGAAGCGTCGGTATAAAGGGGCAGTCCCAGATGCCCGCCTTCCAGTTCTTTCCCGCCGTTAGCTCGTGCAGCGTCTCGTGGAAAAGTTTGTGCTTCGTCAGCCCTACCTTCTTCGGTTTTTTACTGAAAATAATTGTTTTTTCGCTGCTTGGAGAATTTCCGAGCTCCAGGCCCTGATGTGTAAAATCCTGTGCTTGAATACTAAGTTTCTCCCTAAAGTAGTAGCTGAATCTTCTCTAAATCAGTCCATAGAGTTACCTGCCTTTTTTATGCAGTACTCTAATCAAGGGGAGTATTTACTCCGTACTATGGATGTTCACCGGATTCTGAGATACTACACCAACAAGACGAAGGACCTCAGAAAGACTGATCAATTGTTCGTCTCTTTTGCTCACAAAAGGGAAGGCAGTGCTGTTTCCAAGCAATGCCTGTCTAAGTGGTTGGCTCATTGCATCACTTTCTGTTATGACAAATACAACAAGACCCTCCCGGGTCAAGTCAGAGGCCACTCCACAAGAGGAGTAGCTGCCTCAGCTGCTTGTTTCAAGAATGTGTCTGTGGCAGACATCTGCGCTGCCATATCTGGACTTCATCCATACCCTTACTAAACACTACAGTTTGGATGTGCCTCTACGCCGTAGAGCAGGCTTGATTAGCTGTTTTGCAAGGCCTCCTATCTTGAGGCTTGCACAGCTTGAACTACTTTTGGAGTAGTTTTCTCTCCGGTGCCTTTCTTTGTTCCAGACTGCTTGGGATTCAGTCCTATATGTATTACTTACTGCAAGAGCCCTCTCGAAGTAAGATAGTACAGTTACGTAAGAACTTACCGTAACAGTAGATCTTCGAGAGAGGCTCTTGCAGTAGGTAATACCTCCCCTCCCTCCATCCCCCTAGGCTTTTTCAGCTCCTTTTCTGTTGAGGGAAATATCCACTTCTCTCTCATCCGGCCTCTTTTGGCCTGTGGCGGGAAAGAATTAGAAGGCGGACGTCCGGGACCACCCCTTTATACCGACGTCTCCTGACGCCGTCACCTGACGTGGGCCCTCACCAGGGACTGCTTAGCTAGAAATTTTTTCAGGTCCTGCCGCCCGCCGGCGTCAGTCCTATATGTAATTACCTACTGCAAGAGCCTGTCTCGAAGATCTACTGTTACGGTAAGTTCTTACGTAAGTGTACTTTTCTACCTAAGGTGGTCTCAGCCCTCGCCTTCAATCACGACATCGACCTGCCAGTGTATTTTCCTAAATACTTTTAATACAGGAGAGGCCCTGCTGCACACTCCAGATGTGCATAAGTGTCTAAGATACTACCTGACCAGAACCAGGGACCACCGTAAATCTGATCAACTTTTCGTCTCCTTCGCCATAGGATGCTGGGAGCTCCGGTTTCTAAACAATCGCTGTCCAGGTGGCTTATCCGTTGTATCACGTTCCGTTACCAGAAACATATCAAATCCCTACCAGGCTCAGTTAAGGGACATTCCACAAGGGGGGTGGCTGCCTGCTTTGCGGCTATGAAGAGTGTGACCATTTCAGCCATCTGCACAGCAGCTACTTGGAGCACCGTGCACACCTTTATCAGGCATTATAGCCTGGATGTTGCATCACGGTGAAGAGCTGGTTTTGGTCTAGCAGTCCTTCTGGGACTCCTATCCTAGGCTTCAGTCCAACTCACGATCTCTACCTAGCCTCCTGTCACCTGCGAGAGATTTCCAGAATTGCTTGGGAATCGGTACTAATGGTGTGACCTGCTGCAAGAGCTGTTTCTCGAAGTAAGATAGTACAGTTACGTAAGAACTTACCTTAACAGTAGATCTTCGAGAACAGCTCTTGCAGCAGGTAGTTTCCCTCCCACCATCCCCTCTGGAGGTGGAGTTGTTCCATTATGTCACTACCTTGGAGTAGGTGTTTGTAACACCGCTCTGAATACCTTTTTTGAAGGCGGATCCTCAGTCTCCACTTCTGATGTCTCCTAGTGGCCGGGAGTCTCTGGCGGGAGAACTGGGGATTCTGGGGGACCGCCCCCTTTTGTATGATTCCTAACGTCAGGAGCGGGGCCAACGTCGGGGGCGGTCCCTGCTGGATACTGCAAGCTAGAAAATTTCTGTGGGTCATGGCGCCTGCCGGCTTCAGTCCTAATGGTGTAACCTGCTGCAGGAGCTGTTCTCGCAGATCTTCTGTTGCGGTAAGTGCTTACGTAACTGTACTTTCTATGCCCACTTCTTCTTGGTCCCCCAGATCCCCAGGGGACTTGAAGCCCATCCTGGATTTGAGCAATCTGAACTTCTGTATTCAGTATAAGACGTTCAGGATGGTGACTTTGCAAGGCTTGCTGCCCCGACTAATTACATCAGGGGGACTGGCTGTGTTCCCTAGACATGCAATACGCTTACCTGCACATCAGTGTTTGCAGTCCTCACAGGAAGTATATTACCCTTTGGCTTGTCTTCTGCGCTACAGATCTTTACCAGATACTTAGCAGTAGAGGCAGCAGCCCTCAGGAGGGAGGGAGGGACTGTGTGTCTTCCCCTATCTGGACAACTGGCTGCTCAATGATCAGTCCAGGGAACAACTGTTTCACACCGTAGCATGTACTAGGCGATTGTTGAACACAGTAGGGATCACGGTCAATTTGTCTAAGTCAGTTTTGACCCCCTGTCAGCGCCTTCAGTACATAGGAGCCAATCTGGACACTGCTCAGGGCGCAGCTTTTCTGCCTCGGGGAAAGGGCAGAACGTCTGGTAGCTCAGGCCCTGGAACTTTACAACAACAGGTATGTCACAGCCAGGACATTGATGAGACTGCTGGGCCTGATGCCAGCAGCCATTGTCACGGATCCGCTGGCAAAGCTGTGCACGCAGATCCCCCAGTGGACATTCAGTCAAATGGGATCAAAGCACAGATGATCTAGAATAGAGAATTCTTGAACATCGCCTCTAAAGAGAGGGTGCTTGAGTGGTGGATGGATCCCAGCAATTTGCTCAAAAGGTCCCCTTTCTGATCCCTTCTCCTCATCATATCTTCGACACAGATGCTTTGGGGATGGGATAGTGGGGCTCACCTGGAGTCTCACCAGACCCAAGGTACATGGACCACTGTGGAGAGTTCCATCCACATAAATGTCCTGGAGATGAGGGCCATTCTGTATGGCTTGCAGTTCTTCCAGACTCGCCTGTCCCTGGGACCTCTGCTGGTGCAGATCGACGCCATCAATGTAGTCCACTACACAAACAAGCAAGGGGGGACCCATGCATGTCCCCTGTGCAGAGAAGTGATGAGGGTTTGGTATTGGGCTGTAGAACACTGTCAAGAACTGTTGACAGTCCATGTTCTAGGCATCCAAAATGTCCTGGCAGAGACAGGTTAAGCAGATCAGTCCAGAATGCATGAGTTGGAGCTGCAGACCTCAGTGGCAGAAGACCTGCTTGACAGGTGGGGTCTTCCAGAGTTGGACCTTTTTGCATCTTTTGGCATCTCCTCTCACTGCAAAACTGCCGCATTTCTGCTTGCTTGCTCCAGGGCCTGGAGTCTTTTGGCGAGGCACATTGTCCCTCTTTTGGGAAGGGATGTTCCTTCATGCCTTTCCTCCCTTCCCTCTGATCCAGAGGTTGTTACTGAAACTCCAAATGGAGGAGGCCACTTTTATTCTGATGGCCAGGGCTCGAAATAATTTTTTTGAGATGCCTGTCCGAGGGACAGGTGGAATGTAAATGTTGCCTGTCCAGACAAAGTTTTACCTGTCCACATTTTTGTGAGGTGAATTTTAAACTTAAAACATAAAATGGACTGTAAAGTGGAAATAGAGAAAACTGTTGCTTTTTGGGGGGTTATTTTTCAAGGTAAAACACTGATTGAGTCTAGTCTATTTCTGAATCAGAACTTTAATCTAGTCTGCAGTCATATGGTCTCACATGAGGTCTTCTCTTTTGTTTTCCAGATTTGAACCATAGTGTTATGGCATCCTGCAGGTTAAATGTAGCAACGCTAGAATCCGACAGCTTGACACGCATTAGTTCAGATGTAGTCATAGTCAGGGCCCCTGGTGTTCTGCGGCGGAATTTTCTGACTTCTGCGGCAGCATTTTCTGATTTCTGCGGCATGATTTATTCATTTCTCTGGCAGAATGCAATTCTGTCATTGGCTAAATTTGATGTGATGTCATCGATGACATCATATGCTGAGCATAGAGGAGGGGCTTCAGGATAAACGAGGTAGGAAAGAAAGCCTGACACTATGGAAAAACAGTATATTTATATGAAAATTCACCCAAAACAATGAAGTCTGCAGCACTATATATATTCTGTGGCATGATGCAAATTCTGCGGCAAATTCCGCAACCACAGAACCGCAGAATTCCAGGGGCCTTGGTCATAGTAGACAGACAGGACCGCCAGTCAGACTTCACTCTGCCCATCAAGCTGAATCCTCTCTCAACTACTGCAGTTTGGGTTGGGATCAGTAGAGCTATTGTGACTAGCCCATCACAGTTCCCAGGCATGACACTGACAAAGGAGAACAGCATTGGGCCCAGCATGGAGTCCAAGGCATACCTTCAGTGATGGGTCTTTTCAAGGTATGGGCACCCTTCCACTGCACCAACTGAAACCTGTCAGTCAAATATTGGGAGAACCACTGGTTTAATATTTGTTGGCTATATTGATAGAGCCCCCCACACACACACACACTTTCAGCCCTATTGGTTAATATTTGTTGGCTATATTGATAATGAGCCCCCCACACACACACACGCCTGCTTGATCAGCCCTAAAATGATCTTTATTAAGGCCCCTTCCTTGTTTGTCTGCCCTTCCTGCTTACTCCCAACAAGGGCCTTTAAAATTTCTCCCTTTTCTGAATTGAATTATAACTAGTTTGTCATCCACTACTGTTCATGCAGCCCGTTAAAGTTTTTCTTATGTTGCCCCCCCATGTGTATCAAAACACTTAGAATTCAGCCCCTGCCTGCCTTACACACCAAACCCAAGAGAGCCTGCACTCAATAGTAAAACAAATCACGCTCCACTGAGAATTCAAATAAAGTGCTTTAATGATCATCTAAAGTGAAATGTGTGAACAGACACCAAACTGCAGGCTCTTTTTGGTTTTGTGTACTCAGCTAGGCTAACCCGTAAAACTCCTGCGCTGGCCCTGCACGAGGTATTGTCGCGATCGTGATCTATTGGGACTACTGCCTTCACACACCCTCCTTAGCCCAGAAAAGGACTTTTAATCATTTCTCCCAAGCCCTTACAAGGGCTTTTAAAACGTAAATGAAAGTGCTTTCCAGGAGCTTACCTCCTACTGTTACTCTCCTCACTGCAGTGATGAACGCAGCGTAAGCAAGCACAAACTGACAACTGTGCTTATGGGACAAGATCCACATGCATTTCACGGTTGCAAGTCTTCCCGCATCTACACCCGCCAAAACACAGAGTAAGGGCGGAGCTGGAAAAGATCATGTGAGGTCGTCGGGTTACATAGGGATGACGTGCGCACATATCCTTCACTACCCAACCTCACAGATGCTGGCAGACTGACTTTCTTAGCTCCGAGGTCCTAAACTACGCTACTGCTCACATGGCTGTCCCAGGGACAGGCAAAGGTAACAAAATACCTGTCCTTTGTGAAAACCAGCTGTCTGGGACGGGCGGACAGCCGGTTATTTCGAGCCCTGCTGATGGCTGACTTCTGGCCTCGTCATATATGGTTTCCATTGCTACAGCAGTCAGCAATAGAACCACCAGTACCCCTGCCACTGTGCAATGGATTGCTGACACAGAACAGGGAACCCTAGTGCATCCGGACCTCAGATCTCATCATCTCCAAGCCTGGCTGCTGTAGACATAGCCATTGTGAGATTTGGAGTATCCCCAAAAGTGGCTGATGTCCTGTTGGCTGCCAGGAAGCCCTCCACCAGGGCTGCTTACTCCATGAAGTGAAAGCGTTTTTCTCTGTAGGCTGCTTCACACCACCAGGATCCTTTCACCTGTCCAGTAAATTAGATTTTAGAGTATTTTCTGTCCTTGTCAGAGGCAGGACTACAGTACTCC
Source organism: Neoceratodus forsteri (assembly GCA_016271365.2). Taxonomy (NCBI): domain Eukaryota; kingdom Metazoa; phylum Chordata; order Ceratodontiformes; family Ceratodontidae; genus Neoceratodus; species Neoceratodus forsteri. Next base: position 432,448,578 of record CM028138.1, read on the forward strand.
TGTATTAGGGTGCACCTTTCTGCTATATCAGCTTTTCACATGCCGGTTGATGGACGTACTGTGGCTTAGCTGGATGTGGTCCCTAATTTTTTGAGAGGCATTTTACACTTGAAGCCTCCCATCCACAATCCAGTCCCAGCTTGGGACTTGAATTTTGTTTTAGAAAAGCTGACTTTGGGTCCTTTTGAGCCAACCGCGACCTGCGAGTTACGCTTTCTGTCATGGAAAGTGTTGTTTTTAGTTGCTGTTAATTCTGCTCGAAGGATTTCCAAACTTCAGTCCCTCATGTGTGAGCCTCCTTATTTGATTTTCCACAAAGATAGGGTGTCTTTGCGTAAAAACTCTTAAGTTCTTACCAGAGGTGGTGTCTGAGTTTACTTTAAATCAAACCATCCACCTACCAGTTTATTTTTCTGAGCATGCCAGTCCAGGGGAAGCATTGCTCCATACTTTAGAGGTATATAAAATACACTGTATGATGGACTGCAGGAAGTCCTTACAGCTTTTCGTTTCTTTCACCCCTGGGCAAGAGGGCGTACTAGTTTCTAAGCAGTGCCTGTCCAAATGGCTGGCTAACGGTATTACTTTTTATTACAGGAAGTACGGTAAGGAACTTCCTGGCATTCATGGCCATTCAGCCAGCAGCATGGTGCTGTTGCCTGTTTCAGGACTGCTGAACTTGGAGTACTGTCCACATTTTCAAAAAACACTGCAGTCTGGACATTTCCTCTAGAAGAAGGGTAGGCTTTGGCCTGGCTGTGCTTCAGCGTCTTCTTTCTTAGGCCTTCAGCTTCCAGCCACTCGGGCAGTGTCACTGTTAGTATTGCTTTGGACTCGCTCTGTAGGTGTGGCCCGATGAAAGAGAGATTCTTGAAGAAGATAGAACAGTTACATAAGAACATACCGTAACAGTAGATCGTCAAGAGAATCTCTTTCATCAGATCATGCTGTCCTACTCTCTGTCCCCCTTGGTCTCAGAGATGATCTTTGGGGGTATCTCAGTCATCTGGTCACATCATAGGAACTTCACCGTCAGTGAAGCAGGATCCACACGGAAGATTTTCAGCAGTACAACTGGGGCTTCCCACACCATCGACTGACGTCATCAGTCCTGTAAAGGCGTGCGCGGCCCCGCTCCCTCCTCAGTTCTTTCCTGCTGTCGACTTATTTGCATGGGTTTCCGAAGAAGCTTTGACACAGTTTCATGCTATCTTGCCTACAGCTTTTTTCTTGCCTATGATTTTTAGAATCTCATTTTTACAAGAGATTCATGTTAATCCTTCTACCTCTCTCTTCCGTCGATGCTGCTGCGGAAAGAAGATTGTCTCCACAAACGAACAGTCTCTCTGTATCTGCTGTCTGGGGCCTGACCACGAAGTTTCTGACTGAGCTCTGCCAGAATTTTAATCAAACCACCCTCAGGCAATGCAAAAAGGCTTTAAAAAATTTCTTAATGGAACAGCAAGCAGCCAGTAAGGCCCGAGACAAGTCCTCTGGGAAATGTCATAAGAAAGACCAAGACTGGGACCATTCACCCTGGTGGTGATCTCATTCCCCAACTGCCTCTCCACCTTTGTCCAGGAATTCATTTTCGACTGCTGCTGCACTGATGCACAAAGTCGCTGTCCAGGTCTCTGTGCCCTCTAGACCCATACCAACAGCACAACTGCCTGATGCTCATTGTGCCATTTGTCGACCTCAGAGTTGTCTGCCCCTCTTTCGTCGATGATGGGCTTGTTCTCGATGGTCCTCCCGTTGAGGATGCCCCTTCTCCTTCCAGGGCTACAGGCTGTTTTGGTTCGTAGGATCCTTCAGGTGGGTCGTCTGTCCCGGCACCATCGACCCCCCGATGGTCCGCGACCTGAACAAAATCTTCACCAAGTTTGCTTTGGTGATCGTTCATCAGTTGAGCGCATAATACAGGCCCACTTCACCAGTGCCATTGATGGCAGCCTTGGTGTCGATGCCCCCTTGTCGACCGCAGAAAGCCCCCCGCAAGCGTCGTCAGTGCCTCTGATGTCTGATCTGGATTTGGAAGAGGTCGATGTCAAAGAGGAATACCACCCTGACATTCTTCCTGATGAGGAAAAGGAGGCCTTCAAATCAGACAGGTCCACAGCCTTCTCTGTTAGTGAGGACTTTGTCAAGCATACCCATAGGTCTCCTTCTGATGACCCCACATTTTTCAGTGTGATGAAACAATTGTCCTTAGCCATGGATTTCCACACTGAGGAGGATGATGTCACCTAAAAATAGCTGGTGGACTTTTTGGAGAGTCCAGTCTCCACCAAAGATCATTCCTCCTATTCTTCCTGCTCTGAGGAATGCTGCCACTGCAGCCTGGCACAGGTCAGACATGGTGCCGACTATGCTGCCCAGCCAGAGACAGATTCAGTGGTCATCAAGGCAGCTCTTGAAAGGTCCAAGGCGCGTAAGCACCTTAGCTGTCTTCTCCCGGACAAAGAGTCTCGCAGGATAGACCTTTGGGGCAAATGGGTTTATGCCTCCTCAACCCTTGGGCTGAGGACTGCCAGTTACCTGTCTCATATGGTAAAATACCAGAACACCAACTGGAAGAAGGGCAAAGCTGTCGCTCAGGCCCTCGCAGATGGCACTCAGAAGTAGGAGATGAAGTGCTTGCAGACCACTGAGGATGTTGGCAAGCACCTCCTCAGAGCCATCTATGACATCGCAGACACTATTGCCAGGGCTGCTGCCACTGGCATCTGCCTACGTAGGCACTCCTGGCTTTGCTACTGATGTTCAGCAGAATGTGCTTAATGTCCCCTTTAATAGCACAAAGCTCTTTAGGCCTGATGGACATCATTAATGATTTGCAGCCATCCGGTAGGGCTATAAAGTCTGTTCACTCCCTCTACCATACCCAGCCTAAGGGTGGACAGTGCTCTTCTTTTTACAAGGTGTCCAACAGGCCTGGAGCAACCTCTTGTTGCAGGGCAAACCAAGAGCCTCTGCCGCTGTGGCCAAGCATCCATGAACTGACGGATGAGCTCCTGTGGCTGGATCTGCCTCTGCTTGACTCCTTGCCAGACCCCCCTTTTCTGGTCCCCAACCAAGAGTTGGTGGTCAGTCAGTTCTCCCTCCATCTGAATCAATGGAGAACCATAACTTCGGATGCCTGTATACGGCAAATCATGGAAAGGGGTCACATGCTGGAGCTCATCGAGCAGCTGCCAGAACCCCCTCCCCTGCCCTCCACTTACCCCCCACCCCCACTACAGCTCACTTTTCTGTTCTCCAGGAGGAGGTACAATCTCTTCTACGCAAGCAGGCCATCAAGCCAGTACACAGGTGCCAGAGAAACTGGTTCTGCTCAAGGTTTTTCCTGGTCCCCAAAAAGACTGGAGATCTGAGGCCCATTTTGGATCTAAAGGACCTCAATCTGTACGGTACTGAAAATTCAGGATGGTACCTTTGCCAGGCCTGATGCCTCTTCTCTGAGCAGGTGACTGGCTCTGTTCCCTGGACATGCAGGATGCCTACCTGCACATCTGTCTCCCCCCCCCCCCCAGGAGGTTTCTCCATTTTCTATTTCAGGGCAAGCATTATCAATTCAAGGTGCTGCCCTTTGGCTTGTCCACTGTGCTGTGGGTCTTTACCAAGTTTTTGGCAGCAGTTACTGTGCGTTATTCCCTACGTGGACTATCGGCTCCTAAAGGCCCTGTCCAGGGAGTAGCTCCTGTGGACTGAGGTGAGAACTCTCCAGTTGTTTCACTCCTTGGGCATTATGGTCAAGCTACCCAAGTCAGTTCTGGTACCGTCCCAGAAACTGAAGTACATAGGGGCGGTTCTGGACTTGGCATAGGGAAAGGCTTTCTTCCTCAGAACAGGGTGGAGTGCCTTGTGGCCCAGAGCTGTTTCATTCATGCCAGAGTGTACCTGAGGCTGTTGGATCTAATGGCAGCTGCCATTCCCACTATCCCACTGGCCAGGCTCCATATGCGCATCCTCCAGTGGACTCCCAGAGTGCAATGGGACCAACGGACGGGTTAGATCAGTTGGTGCTGATCTCCTCCCTAGTCTGTAAAGTGCTCCAGTGGTGGATGGACCCCTTGAACCTGCTGCAAGGAGTACCATTCCAGATCTCTTACCCACAGCAGATCCTGACAATGTATGCTTTAGGGTTGGGCTGGGGAGCTCACCTGGGTCCCTTTGAAACCCAGGGCTTCTGGTCTCGGGTTGAGGCCTCCCTGCATATCAGTGTCCTGGGGATGCAGGCTGTGCTCTACGCCATGCAGGCCTTTCAGAACCACCTTGCTCCGGGTCAGCTGCTGGTGCAGTCAGACAATCTCAGTGAGGTATACTACATCAAGGGGGGTGGGGTGGGGACTCATTCATACCCCACTGTGCAGGGAGGCTAAGAGAGTATGTCGTTAGATAATGGTCTGATACTCCCGGTGGTACACATCCCAGGCATGCTAAACACTCTGGCTGACAACCTCAAGTGGACTCAAGTCCAGCATGCACGAGTGGGAACTTCTCTCATCTGTCGCAGAAGAGTTGTTCGACAGATGGGGTCATCCAGAGTTGGGCCTTTTTGCGTACCTACTCAACACAAAAACTGCCCAATTTCTGTTTGCTAGATCCAGGGTCTGGAGTTTTCTGGTGAGAGGTGCAGTCCCTTTCCTGGAGCGGGGGTTCCTCTCCACCTTCCCTCTGCTTCCTCTTATTCAGAGGGTGCTGATCAAACTGCAGATGGAGGGAGCCAGCATGATTCTGGTAGCTCCATTCTGGCCTTTGCAGATATGGCTTCTCCTGCTACAGCAGCTGGCGGAAGAACCTCTGGTCCCTAGCCCCCTTTGTAGGAACCTGCTGACCCAGGCTCAGGGGACCCTGGTCCAACCCAACCTCAGGTCCCTGTGCTTGGCTCCTGAGGATATAGCCATTGCCAGGTTTAGAGTCTCCAACAAAGTGGTAGATGTCCTCGTGGCCGCCTGGAAGCTTTCCACTTGAGTCACATATGCCATGAAATGGAAGCGGTTTGCCATCTGGGCTGTGAGACATAATCTGGACCACTTCATCTGTCCAGTGAGCCAAATCCTGCACTACCTAATCACTCTGTCCAACTCAGGTCTCCAGTACTCCTCCCTCAAGGTGCACCTTTCGACTGTTTTGGCTTTTCATGAGCCTGTGGGTGACTGCACGATAGCACAGCTGGATGTCCAATGTACCTTTTTAAGGGGCATTCTGCATCTGAAACCCCCAATCCATTATCCAGTCCCGGCTTGGGATTTAAATTTTTTTTGGAGAAGTTGACAACCCTGTCTCCTTTTGAGCCAGCCGCATCTTATGAGCTACGCTTCCTGTTTTGGAAAGCGTTATTTTTAGTTGCTATTTCTTCTGCTCAAAGAATTTCTGAGCTTCAGGCCCTCTGGTGAGAAGAGCCTTATTTAATTTTCCACAAAAACAGGGTATCTTTGCCCACGAATGCTGAGTTTCTCCCTAAGGTGGTGTCTGAGTTTACACTGAACCAATCTATCCACCTTCCTGTTTATTTTCCTGGGGAAGCACTGCTGTGTGTGTTAGATGCGCACAGAACTTTGAAGTACTACCTACTTCCCACCAAGGAATGTAGAACGTCAAAGCAGTTTTGTTTCCTTTGCCCCAGGTAAAGAGGGTGCTTCAATTTCTAAGCAATGCTTATTCAAATGGTTGGCAAACTGCATTGTGTTCTGCTACAACAAGTATGGCAAAGAATTGCCTGGAGCGGTTGAAGCTCATTCCACAAGAGACACGGCTACTCTGTGGCTTATTTCTGAGGGATCTCGGTTACTGACATCTGTGCAGCTGCCACCTGGTGTACCGTCCATACTTTCACCAAGCACTACAGTCTGGAGATTGCCTCAAGAACCCATGCAGGTTTTGGCAGGGCTGTGCTGCAGGGCCTCCTGTCTTAAGTTTATGGTTGGTCTTCCTCCCAGACTGTGTGTTTGCATCTGTGACTGCTTGGGACCCGCTCCTACGGTGTGACCTGATAACTGAGATACCCCTAAAGAAGATAGAACAGTTAGTAAGAACTTATCATAACAGTAGATCTTCGAGGGGATCTCTGTCATCAGGTCTGCTTTCCCTCCCACCATCCCCCATCTTGGGGCTCCTTTCTGGAACTGGCTATCTGGTGTATCCAGCCTTTCATTTAGGCCTGGACACTTCTCTCTCTCCTTGGTCCCCCACGGCACTAGCTTTGCTCCCTTTGTCTCGGGAGGAAAGAACTGAGGAGGGAGTGGGGCTGCTTGAGCCTTTATAGGGTTGATGACGTCAGCGGCGTGAGCGACCCCAGTTGTACTGCTGAAAATCTTCCGTGTGGATTCTGCTTCACCGTTGAAGTTCCTACGGTATGACTTGATTATCGAGATCCCCTCGAAGATCTACTGTTACGGTAAGTTCTTAAGTAACTGTTCTTTCTAGGGACGTGGATATGTTGTTCAACACCACACTGTCTGGCAGGTTCCTTGCCACTTTAAATCTTTTCGGAAAGTCTTCAAGCTGGCTCCTTCCACCCACCTGGGTGTTAAAACACTCGGCTCCGCCCCATGACGCCAGATCTTCCTTACTGCTTGGAAGCTCAGGTTCCCTCCTTAGCGCTCTGCATGTGTAGGCCTGGATCCTAATCCTTCAGATTGTCTGAAAATAATGTTAAAGTTTACGAGACTTAAGTCTTCATCTTCCCTCACGGCTGCAATGCATACTAAATCTACTCCCGGCTTCCATCTGTGCCCTTGTGGGCAGAAGATGTCTTGGACCGACCCACATGCCACGTGCGTTTACTACCTGGGACATGCTCATGATCTGCAGGCCTGCGATCTATGCAAGTCCTTCGCGCCTTTGGTTCTAGAGGACCATGCTGCCCGACCTCGACTTCAGCTGGGACTCCCCGAGAAACGGTTTCCGCCAGTGAAGTCTAAGGAGGCCCATTGGGCGGTGTCCGCAGCTGCGGGCTCCGCTGAGCAGCTGGAGCAGTTGCTTGCCCTCGAGGAGGAAGCGGCCCAGGCCGTGTCTTCTACTTTCTCGGCCTCTGCATTTATCTCGCTCGCCTTGGGCTCCTCCTACACTGTTTCTTTTAAGGAGCTTTGTCAGTCCCTCTTCACCAAGGGAGAAGGGCCCCTGGGGACTCACATGAGTAGGTCGAAGAAAAAGGAACCGAAAGGTAAGTCCCACCGTCTGCATTCGTGGGAGCGGAAGAGATCTTGTTTCCCGGAGCGTCTGCTTTCGACTTCGGTCAAGGTTGTGGCTAGGGCTGCTGGCTTCACAGTGTCCCTGTCAGGGTCAACCCGGCTGAGGCGCCACGTCCCGATCTGATCGAGGTTTTCTCGACCCATTGGACCGGTTGTCGACTGGAGAAGCCGACAACCCTGCTTCACGGTTCCCGGTGGTTACCGAGACTTAGCGTGCCTCCTGTGCCGACGTACCCAGTTAAGGACCCTGAACCGAGGGATGAGCGGGTTTCCCCTGCCCCCTCTTTGACCCACCATCGGCGACAGCGAAGGTCTCGGTTCTCCTCTGTGTCTGGTAGGTCCTGCTGACATCGGCGGTCTCAGTCTCGGCATCACGGAAAGTGGCATCGCTGCTCGTCCTCTTCGGAGGATAAGCTCCGGCACAAGTTGCGTCGGCGCTATGAGGACATGATGTGGCAGCAACTCTGCTAGCTGGTAATAAGCCGATTCCATCGCCTTCACCGGCCATTAAGTGGCTGTCACCCGAACGACCAAAGCAACCCCTCGCTATCGTCGAGGAGTCTACTCCGGCACCAATTGCTCGGCCAAAACTGTCTGCTCCAGCCATTGTGGTGGAACCTCCGCAACCTAAGACTGGGGCCCCGACCAAGGATTCTCGATTGGGTCAGGGCTTGCCCCACAGGTTGTCTTGTCACCCTCACCCCCGATCGGCCTCGGCAAGTGAAGGGTGGCCCAGGCACTGCAGCTGTTCGTGACCTCGGAGTCAGACGACTCCTCCCTGTATTCCAGCCCCTTGACCTGGAATCTTCCGGGGGTCAGTTGGTGGATGAAAGCCCATCCTCATTCCTGGGAATATTTCGGCTCACCTCAGAGTCCACTGGGATGCAGCTCGAACCCATACAAAAATGGGCCAGATATCCCCTCACGGAGATTCTGGACTGAGGGGATTCCCCCACAGAGGCCTTCCCTGTGGCCGAGGCCATTGTTGGTCCAGCCTTGGAGTTCTGGCAGCGGTCTGCTTCCTGTCCTGTGCCTTCAGCCAGGATGGCTCACAAGTACTCAGTCCCCACCAGTTCCCTCTCCGGTTTTTCGAAGCACCCCTTGGCTGAGGGGCTGGTAACCGATAGCGCCGTCTGGGTGCTCGAAATGCTAGGGACATGAAAGCCCCAAACAAGGAGTCCAAGAAGCACTAGTTGGGGCTAAAGTTTACACCGCCTCCCTAGTCTTCGACAGGCTAGCTTGGTCGTGCTGATGGCACATTTTTCACACGCCTTTACGGGTTTCCTGGACGAGGTGCTTCCTCATCTCCCGGCTGACCTTCAGACGACAGTCAAGCAGGTGCGGGATCAGGGAAGGGCGGTGGCCAAACAGCTCCAAACTGCTTTGTACACTGGAGACTGTCGTGCCTGGTCAGTGGCAGCTGCTGTAGCCATGCGCTGCAGAGCTTGGCTGTGGATCTCCACCTTCACGTCAGATACCCAGCACAAACTGGCAGAAGTTCCCTTCCTGGGCACCGACTTGTTTGGGCCGGGGGTGGAAGGTCATCTCCAGAGGATTGAGAAGTCCAGTGCCACCTTGGACTCGGTCACGTCTGCCCAGGACGGATGAGGGCTTGCAGCAGCTGCAGTTTTTCTGGGTCCCTGCGTGCACGTCCGCCCAGCACTATCAGCAACAGGGCCAGCAGGCTCACACTTAGCACCCCAAGGCCAAGTCTGAGGCTTGCTCCAGTAGGAAGCCTGGAGGGAAGGGTCAAGGCGGCCCCTCGGCCGGCCATTCCTCCAAGCCTGCCCAGTGATGGGTTGAGGGGTGTCTCCCCCATCCTTGTCACTCCTCCCCTGGGTCCCCCTATGGGGGGACGGCTCCGCCACTTCCTTTCCACCTGGTCCACTATCACCACGGACCATTGGGTGCTGGAAGTGGTCGGCAGGGGTCTGCCTCTGGAATTCGAGCAGACCCCTCCCTATCGAGCCGTCGCCCCTCAGTCTATGGGTTCTGCAGCCTCTCTGTCGGCTCATTAAGCTGACATTGCTCTGCCCCTTCAAAAGGAGGTGATCAGCGAGGTGGCGCATCCTCCTCCAAACCCAGGGTTTGCGTCCAGGTACTTCCTGGTCCCAAAGCGGAAGGGGGGGCTGGTGCCCCATACTTGATCTGCACGACCTGAACAAGTTCCTAAGGCCGAGCACCTTCAGGATGGTCACTCTGGCTCAGATCATTCCATCCTTGGAACTAGGTGTGTGGTTTTGCTCTCTGGATCTCCAGGACGTGTTCTTTCACGTCCCAATCCGTCCGTCTCATCAGCGATTCCTCTGCTTCAGAGCAGAGGGATCATTTTATGAGTTCCAGGCCGTGCCCTTCGGCCTTTCTCCAGCTCCCAGGGTCTTCACCAAATGCATGGCAGTGGTGACAGCATTCCTGTGGCGCCGGGAGGTCCGGGTGTACCCTTACCTGGACGACTGGCTGATAGCAGTCCCCTCCAAGTTGGAGGTAGAGCGGTCCAGGGATCTGGCCCTCCAGGTCTGCTGTCAAATTGGCCTCCTGATCAACGAGGCCAAATCTGAACTATTGCCTTTGCAGGTGATTCAGTTCATCGGGGCAGAGGTCCTTTCCTCCTTTGCCCAGTCATTTCTGGTTGGGCAATTGCGCCCTGCCCGGGACTTCCTATGCCTTCTGGGTCTTGCGGTGGCCTGCACCAACATGGTCCGTTGGGCCTGCTGGCATATGCGCCCCCTGCAATGGGGACTGACCCACCAGTGGTCACAGCACTCTGGTCTTTTGGTCCAGCTGGTAACCGTGACCCAGAAGGTGTGGGACGGCCTGCAGTGGTGGTTCGTCCCAGCTCATCTGCAGGGGGTTATCTCGTTTGTCCGCCCCGAGCCGATGGTCACTCTTAACGACCGCCTCTTTGATGGGTTGGGGTGCCCATCTGGGGGAACTCCGGGCCCACGGCCTCTGGTCCCTTCAGGTGTCTTGATGCCACATCAACCTGCTGGCGCTTCGAGCGGTTCGACTAGCCCTCACCGCCTTCGCTCTGTTTGTATGGGGTCAGGTGGTTCAGGTCCAGACGGACAACACCACGACCATGTACTATCTGAACCGTCAGGACAGGACGACTCCTTGCCTCTGTGCAAGGAAGCTTTCTGCAGTTGGTCTCTCTTAATCAGCCTGGAGGCGGATCTCCTAGCCATCCATGTGGTAGGAGCCTCCAACAGTCTGGCCGATGCCCTCAGCCGGCTAGGCGCTGCATCTCACGGAAGGTCTTTCCTGCCGGAGGTAGGGCAAGACCTGTTCTCTTATTGGGGCACCCCTCAGGTAGACCTGTTCGCCTCCAGGGAGAACGCTAAGCTGAGGCTGTTTTACGCCTGTCCCCTCAGCAGGGTTCGCTGCAGGGGGATGTCTTCTTGAGGTCGTGGACTCTGGACCTCTTCTACGCCTTACCTCCATTTCCCTTGATCCACAAGGTGCTTCTCAAGGTGAAGTGGGACAAGGCACAGGTAATTCTGGTAGCCCCAGACTGGCCTCGCCAGTTCTGGTACCCAGATCTCCTCAGCCTCAGCTCCAGGCTCCTGAGGTGGCTTCTAGCCCGCCCAGACCTGATCTCAGTCAACAAGGGAAGGTTCTCCATCCGGACCTTCAGTCCCTGCACCTGACAGTCTGGTTCCTGAGCAGCTAGAGTTCCGGGCCTTGCGTCTTTTCCGACAAGGTCCTCAACATTGTTGAGGTGTCCCGTAAGGAGTCGACCAGAAAATGCTACGCCTTCAAATGGAAGAGATTCTCCATTTGGTGTCAGGACAAGGGGTTGGACACCTCTTCCTGTATACGGGCTAGTATTTTGGACTACCTGTGGTCTCTTTCTCAGCTAGGGCTTCGGTCGATGACCCTTAAGGGGCAGCTGGAAGACATCTCTGCTTACCAGGCGTGGGCCGTCAAGCAGTCGGTGGCACAGGCTGGCAAGCAGCTGGTGGCACAGGAGAAGGTGGTCGGGCACTTTTTTTCAAAGGCCTAGACCACATATCCCCCAGTGTGAGAACCTTCACCTCCATGGGATCTACTGCTGGTATTGGCTAAGCTCATGGGCAAGCCATTCGAACTGATGCACAGGTGTGACATCTTTCACCTGTCGTGGAAGACCACCTTCTTGGTCGCTATTACGTCAGCCTGAAGGATGGGAGAGCTCCAGTTGCTTTCCATCGAGTCTCCCTACCTGGTCTTCCACAGGGACAAAGTTGTCCTTTGCCCCCACCTGAAGTTCCTTCCGAAGGTGGTGTTGGAGTTTCACCTTAACCAGGTGTTGACTCTGCCGGTGTTCTACTCCAGTCACACCTCGGAGGCCAAATATAGGCTCCATACTTTGGACCCTAGAAGAGCGCTCGCTTATTATAAGGAGCGGATGGCTGAAGTTCGGGGAGAGGTTCGCCAGCTGTTTGTCACCTACGCTGAAGCCACACCTGGCAGACCTGCAGCCAAGCGGACGATAAGTAGGTTGGTCACCTCCTGCGTAGAACTCTGCTATAGGTTGGCGGGCATGGAGCCTCCCAAAGGGATAAGAGCTCATTCTACCCACCATACCGCTGCTTCGGTGGCTGCTTCTGGGGAGACGTCCCTATCCTGAAAATCTGCAGGGTCGCTAACTGGATGTCAGCACACACCTTTATTTCCCATTATCACATTGACATTGAGTCATGTAGGGATGCTGGGTTTGGGACCTCGGTTCTCCAGTTCTTATTTCCCAAGTAGGGGGTGCGCTCCTTGCCTCCCTCCTCCCGGAAAACTGCTGGAGTCTGCCAGGCAGTGTGGATTGAACAATATATCCACGTCCCTAGAAATACAGGTTACTCCCCTGTAACAGGAGTTCTAGGAGTGGTGTATGTTGTTCATCCACATGACTCACCAACGTCCCCAGCGTCTCACGCCGCGACCTGGCTTCCCAGCGGGCCTGATCTAAGCGCCATGGGGCGGAGCTGAGGGTTTACCACCCGGTGGGTGGGAGGAGCCAGCTTGAAGACTTTCCGCAAGCTTTAAGCGGCAAGGAACCTGCCAGACAGTGTGGATGAACAAGATATACCACTCCTAGAACTCTTGTTACAGGTGAGTAACCTGTATTTCCTCTGCCCCTCTGCAGGGAGCTGTTGACACAAGCTCAGGGAATCCTGGTTCATCCAGACCTCAAATCCCACCACCTGTATGCATGCCTTCCGAGGACGTAGTCATTGCTCGCTTTGGTGTGTCTCAGAAGATGGCTGATGTCCTGTTGGCTGCCAGAAAGCCTTCCACAAGCGGCACTTATTTTATGAAATGGAAGTGGTTTGCTATCTGGGCCGCTTCTTATAGCCTGGACCCTTTCACCTGCCTGATGAACCATGTTCTGCAGTATCTTCTGTCCTTGTTAGATGCAGGACTCAAATACTCATCTCTTAAGGTGCATCTGTCCGCCATATCAGCATTTCATGTGCCAGTTGGTGGTCATATGGTGACGCAGCTGGTTGTTGCTCGTACTTTTCTGCTAGGCATTCTCCACTTGAAGCCTCCCATCCGTAACCCAGTTTGGGCTGGGGACCTGAATTTTTTTCTTGAGAAGCTGGCCCTGCATCCTTTTGAGTCAGCTGTGTCTTGCGAGCTACGCTTTCTGTCGTGGAAAACATTATTTTTAGTTACCATTACTTCTCCTCAAAGAATTTCAGAGCTGCAGGCTGTCACGTGTGAGCAGCTTTATTTGATTTTCCACAAAGTTGGGATCTCTTTGCATATTAACCCCAAGTTTATTGCTAAGGTGGTGTCGGAATTGACTTTTTCTTTTTTGTGTGTGGTATTTATGCTCCCACAAGCCCCCGACCAACCAGTCCTTCAGGCGGCCTAGGGCCACACCACCAGTCCCCGTCACCATCCCGCAACCTTCATTACCGCCGTGGACCGGTTAACCGGACTCCTCTCCTGACTTCGGGGCTTTGGGCATGGAGCCGGCCTTGAATTTACGCTTAATCGATCCAACCACCTGCCCTTTTATTATCCAGTGCATACCAGTCCAGTGGAAGCATTTTGCTCCATACTTTGGATGTGCATAGAATTCTTTGCTACTATACACACTGTACAAAGGACCATAGCAAGTCCTCTCAGTTGTTTGTTTCTTTTGCTCCTGGCAAAGAGGGCACTCCAGTTTCGAAGCAATGCTTGTTGAAATGGTTGGCCAACTGTATTATTTTTTTGTTACAGGAAGTACAGTAAGGAACTTCCTAGAGTTGTTAAGGGTCATTCCACCAGGTTATGGCCACTTGAGTTGCCGGTTTCAGGAGGCGTGTCTGCAACTGAGATTTGTGCTGCTGCCACTTCAAGTACTGTCCACACTTTCACTAAGCACTACAGTCTGAGCATTACCTCCAGAAGAATGGCAGGCTTTGGCCTAGCTGTGCTTCAGGGCCTTCTTTCTTAGGCCTCTGGCTTTCCTGCCAGCCAGACTGTCCTTGCTCTCAGCACTGATTGGGACTCGTTTCATAGGTGTGAGCCGATGACAGAGATATCCCCGAAGAAGATTGAACAGTTATGCAAGAACTTACTGTAGCAGTATATCTTTGAGGGAATCTCTGTCATCAGGTTGTGCTGTCCCTCCCTCCATCCCTCTTTTCTCTCTCTCTTCAGCTTGGCTGTTCTGTTGCTCCAGCCTTTCTGCTAGCAGGGCACCTTCTTTCTCTCCTCGGTTCCCTGGCAGGACACCTGTCTCTTATGGTCTCTGGCTAGGGAAAGAACTGAGGAGGGAGCAGGGCTGCCTGTGCTTATAGAGGGTGTGTGACATCGGAACCTGATGTCCGCGTTAGTGGCCCCTAATAGACTGCTGCAGAAAAAGCTTCCATGGGATCCTGACGGCTAAGCTCTATAGGTGTGACCTGATGACAGAGATTCCCTTGAAAATCTGCTGTTATGGTAAGTTCTTACATAACTGTTCTTTCAAGCCCCAGGAATTTCCTGGTAGGATTAGACCATCTGCAGTCCACTTAGAATCCCTGACTGCGCCCGGAACTCTCCGGTGGAATGTATGCAAATTAGAGAATTTGGAATGCAACATTCAAACCTGCTGTCTCTCGGTGGACCGTGTTCCGTTCATCTAACTGCCAGATTCCATTTTTCTGTTCAGACAGCAAGACTTTTCCACAAGAGCTGCACAACTACTTCACTGCAAGACTGTTTATTTTATTCAAAAAGTGGTATTGTACACTATTTTATTCATAATCCGCCTGTAGTATTTTTTTTTTTGCTAAATTTTATTTAAGTGGGTATTATTTACTCATTTTAATGGTTCCCTGGAACTGAGCTTCTCCGTTTAAACTGGGGTTTGTTGCTGTTCTTACCGCTAGTGCTTAGGTTTAAAGTTTTATTATATGTAAATTTTTAAACAACTTTGTTTTTACTCACGATCGGTTCCCATTTCTGTCTAGGAACTGATCGTGTTTTGTTTAACATAAAGAAATCAGTACTAAATCGTGGTTGCATTTTAACACGAGGAACCGACAACTGTTTGCTTTAAAACTCATTCTGGGGAAGTTAGTCTGCTGGCATTTTGGCATGTCAGACAGACCAAAAAAGAGGACGGGACTCACAGGTTTTAAAAATTGCATTAAGTGCTTCCAAATTTTTGCTAAGGCTGATCGCCACGATTTATGTATAGAGTGCTTGGGTCCCAGTCATATTTTCTCTAACTGTGAAGTGTGCAATACTTTTTGTTTAAAAACAATTAAAAAGAGAGCCAAAAGATTAGAGCAAATGGCTTCTGCTTCCACCTCAGTGTCACCAAAGCAGATTAGTGAGGGTCCTTCTGCATCCCACTCCCAAACAAAGGAGAGATCCTCTAGAGAGTCCTCAGACCCCAAAATCCTGAAAAGGGGTCTGAGCATACTAAGCACAAAAGAACAGCTGAGTAGGCTCCCGAGTCTTTGCCTGCCAAAAAGAAATATAAAGAGAAACATGTAGTGCCTCCTGCTGAAAAAACAAAGGAGCTCCCAACAGACAAAGATAAAATACCTTCTGTGGAAGAAATTGCCAGAGCCCTGAAAGTCATTCAGGCTTTACAGACTGTGCAGGTTCCATACTGGGTTCACTGGTTCACATCCCATCACCAGTTCCCAGTGACCAAGGCCTGGAAGTTTACATTGAGGAGGAAGAGGAGGAACCGAATTTAGGGGAATCCATTGGACCAGCGGTATCCCCAGACCAGGAGTTTGATTCCCCTGCTCATGAGCATGATGATTTTTCATCTGTCAGACAAATATCTGACACCCTGGGCCTTACCTCACAGGAACCTATGGATGAGGAGGAAGAGGCAGATTTTTTTTAGATATGATTGGATTGGCTCCCATGAAAAAGGTGGTCCTCCCTAACTATTTACTTTTAAAATCCTGCAAATACCTTCCTCTGAAGTGGAGAAGAAATACCAGATGGATAGGGCTTGGAGAAGAAATACCAGATGGATAGGGCTTCTGCTGATTATTTGTATACCCATCCAGCTCATGAGGGTGTGATACAGGCTGCAGCCTGTGATAAAGCAAAAGTACCCCTGTCATCTCATCCATCAGACAAAGATTCCAGAAAAATTGACACTATTGGGAAGAAAGGTTATTTGGGCTCTTCCCTTCTTCTTCTTCAACAGGCAGCTTACATGGCTTGTGCTGCACAGTACCAGAAAGCCCTATGGAATTCTGTGCTGGCTTTAATTGATAAAGTTCCAGATGATGGGGCAGATGATATGACAGATATTGCCAGAACAACTTTGGATGCCACAGAGTACCAATTTCACATGGCTGTGGACGTAAATGACACTGCATCCAGAATGGTGGCCCTGTCAGTTTCTTTAAGAAGGTTTGCTTGGCTCAGAACAACCAGCCTTACACCAGGCACTTGGTTAAAGGCTATGGATTTCCCTTGCAAAAATAATTCCCTTTTTTGGCGACAAAACTTTGGGGTATATGAAAAAGGTGGAGGAGGACCAATCCACTCACAGTAGTAACTTCTCCAGAGAGAGGGCCTCCACTTCTTTTAGTTCCACAGGAAGGGGAGGTAGGGGTAGGGGGTACTACCCCAGGTCATATGCCCCATACTTTATGCCCGTAGAGTACACACCGGTCAGAGAGTATTACGGGATAGGGACAGGAGTTCTGCTAGGTGAGCCAGCCCAGCTCCTAGACCACAATCCAGACAGAATCCTTGACTGCACAGATCAGGCTTGCCTCCCTCCCTCCTCCAGTAGGAGGCAGTTTGGCTCACTGTTTCCAACACTGAAGAAAAATTACTGCAGACAACTGGGTACTGGAGGTAGTGAGTTAGGGTTTCTGTCTACCATTCAAACAGTTTCCAACACTCCAGGGCCGCATGGTTCTCTGGCCTTCAACTCCAGCAGAGACTGTTCTGCTAGAGTTGGAGGTTAAAAAGCTCCTGCAAGCCTGGGCAACAGAGCCAGTCCCTGTTACCCAAAGGGGAAGGGGCATGTACTCAAGATACTTTCTGACCCCAAAAAAATATGGAGCGTGGCAGCCAATCCTGGATCTCGGATACCTAAACAAACACCTGACAAAGCCCAGGTTCAAAATGGTAACACTGGTCATAGTTATTCCTTCTCTAAGGACAGGAAACTGGCTGGCCTTTCTGGATCTGAAAGCCGCTTACTTTCTCATTGCAGTCGGACCTTGCCACAGAAAGTACCCAAGGTTCTCTCTTCCCTCGGGTCATTACCAGTTCTCAGCACTTCCCTTCGGGCTCACTTCTGCCCCATGGGTATTCACAAGGTGTCAGTGGAGGCAGCTTACCTCAGAAGACAAGGAATCTGTGTTTCTTTACTTGGATGACTGCCTAGTCATAGGAAATTCATACCAGCAGATACAGGATTCCATCAGGGTGACTGACCCATAGTACCCTGGAGTCACTGGGTTTCCTTATCAATGCTCAAAAGTCTCCGATGGAGTCAGTACAGCCACTGGAGTTCATTGGCACAGAACTGGATACTGTTCAGGGAAAAGCTTTTGTCCCACAGGAGAGGGTGTCAAATCTACTGACTCTAGCAAATTCCTTTGCGCTTGTGCCAGCACTCTGTTACTGGCTGTGCAACAGTGGAAAGAAAGGAACAACTTCTGACAGGGTATCCCTTTTCAGCAACAGCATCACACTGTGGTTCTAACAGATGCCTCCCTCCTAGGGTGGGGGGCACACACTGGTGACCTCAGAATCAGTGGAATTTTGTCCAGTCAGGAATCTAAGCTGCATATCAGCCTTTTAGAGTTGAGAGCAGTCCTCCTTAACCTAAAAGCCTTTGCCCCTCAGTTGAGGGGGTCAGTTAGTCCAGGTCAGTACAGACAACACAACCACCATGTGGTATATCGGCAAGCAAGGGGGTACCAGATCTTCAAGGCTGTGCGCAGAGGTCATGAAAGTTTGGTCCATAGCTTATTCCCTGGAGGTGCATCTGTCTGCCATTCGTCTTCCAGGGAAGGACAGTACACTAGCAGATTCACTCAGAATCAGCCAGGATCATCATGAATGGGCTTTGAACAGGCAAGTGTTGGACACAAGTGTCAGGCGTTGGGGCACCCCAGAAATATATATCTTTGCTTCAAACGACAATCGCCAGCTTCTATTTTATTGCTGCAGAGCACCCTTCTTTGGCACAGTGGCCATGGAGGCAGTAGCCCTGGACTGGATGGGAACATTTCTTTATGCCTTCCCTCCAATTCCACTGGTGTCAAGAGTACTTCTCAAGCAGAGGAGTCAGTCTGCAACTGTGATTCTGGTTGCCCCAGACTGGGCCAGGCAGCCATGGTACCCTTTGTTGCTCACCCTGTCCACCAAGCAATCCATTCATCTGTCCCAGAGATACAATCTTCTAACAGCTGTTCAGGGGCAGATAGTTTTTCTGAACCTCGAGAGCCTTCACTGAAGGCTTAGTTGTTGGGGAGTTAGAATTTTCTGAGTTTAACTTGTCAAAAGAGGTACTTAGAGTTTCTCGGAAAACTTCCACAAGAAAGACTTGTGCTTCAAAATGGAAAAGATTTTCTATCTGGTGCAGGCCTAAGAAAATCAATCCCCTTAAGTCAAGTTTGTCTTCATTAATTGATTAGCTGGTGCACTTGCAGTCTCTATGCCTCAGGCCTGCAACCCTTAGGGTTCACTTAGCAGCAGTATCTGCTTATTTATCTGCAGGTGCTCAGAGAACAATAGCTTCACACCCTGTTTATAGAAATTTTAAGGGATTGGCACATATGTTCCCTCCTGTTGGGGAAACCAGTCCCTCCTTGGGATCTGAATTTGTGCATAGCCAAACTCATGGAACTTCACTTTGAGCCAGTGCTATAGCTGACCTGAAATATGTCACATGGAAAAATGTTTTCCTGGTGGCAATCACTTCAGCAAGAGGAGTGTGCAAGCTCCAAGTTCTTTGCACCGATCCTAATTGCATTATCTTCCATAAGGACAAGGTAGTCCTTGGGACTAATAGGAAGTTCCTTCCAAAGGTGATAACTGACTTTCACTTGAACCAGTCCATCACCCTGCCTATATTTTTCACAGCCAAACCCAGTTCAGGTGAATTGGACCTTCATAGTTTGAACATAAAACGGTCTCTCAGCTATTACACTACATGTACTAAGGACCTCGGGGATTCACACTCACAGCTGTTCATTACCTGTGGTGAAGTGGGAAAGGGCAGGCCTGCCTCAAAGTGGTCAGTTGTGTGTAGGATAGTGTCCCACATCCAATTCTGTTACTGTAATGCTGACAGTCACCACAGAGCCTCAGGGCACATTCTACTTGTGGAACTGCTGGCTTTGTGGCAGCTGCAAGGGAAATCTGTGAAGCGGCTACCAGGAATTCAGTCCACACCTTCACAAAGCACTACTGCCTGGATGTCCAGTCCAGGACTGATGTTAGGTTTGACACTGCAGTATTGCTGAACCTTTTTCCCCAAATAGGTTCTGTACCCACCGCCCAAGGCACTGCTTGGTAGTCTACAGATTATCTAATACTACTAGGAGATTCCTGGGGTTTGAAAAAAAAATTACTTACCATAGTAATATTGTTTCTTCCAAGGGATCTCCTAGTAGGATTAGACCTCCCATCCCTACTTCCCCCTACATAACCTGAACAGGTTTAGCAATACTTTTATGGAAGTGTCTAATGTTGCCATTAACCATTGGCTTATCTTTATATAATTGTTAATGCACACAAGTATGGCTAGGATACCCAGCTCTTTTTTTTTTGTGTGTGTGTGTGTGTTTTTGTCCTGTTTGAAATCTGTCATCTTTACGAGGGGGGATTGGTGTTAAAGGGCGTTTACTTGTAATTATTTAATAGTCTAGTGTTTTCATCTGCAAAATCAAATCTGGCAGTTAGATGGAACATAGTCCACCTAGAGGCAGCAGGTTTGAATGTTGCATTCCAGATTCTCTAATTTGCGTATAATCGACCTCAGTTCTGGGGGCAGTCAGGGATTCTGAGCTGAGTGCAGATGGTCTAATCCTACTAGGAGATCCCTTGGAAAAAACAATATTACTATAGTAAGTAATTTTTTTTTTTTGGCAGCATGGCAGGCAGAGGGACGTAGGATCAACCTGATAAAAAGTAAGAAATCTAATTTGTCACAATTTGCAAAAAATAATTTATTTTGGTGGTTTGTAACCAGACTGGCTCGGGAGGGGTGGTTGCTGTTGGCACTTTTGGCAGTGGCATATCTGTGTGTGTGTGTGTGTGTGTGTGTGTGTGTGTGTGTGTGAGCTCTTGTAAATCATTTTAACTGGACTACCATCTCAAGCATGGGGACTACTGTTTTTAGGTCAGCCTGTTGTCCATGGACAAGTATTAATTTCATTTTTGTCGATCCCTGCAAGGAAGTAGGATTGCACAATCATTACGTTTTATTACCAATTATTCCCTGAACCAAAAAATTAAAAATAGGCTAGTTTAGGTCCTGCAGCAGGCAGCTACTGATGTGAATTGCCTGCCTCAACCAAAAGAAGGTGTTAGCAGCTTTTGAACTGTTGGTTAGTCTAAATCTGTGCATAAATGTTTTTTTTTTTTCCTGGCTAAAACAGTACCCTCCAAACAGTCTTCTAGAAAAGAGTTTGACACTTTTATAGTGCAGAATAAATTATTGTTTGCTTCTTGCAGGTTGAACGTGAAAAGTCCTCTTTCCTGAGCAAAGTACAAGAAATACAGAGGCAGCTAGAGAGTGCCAAGGAAGCCCTGTTAAATGAACAACAGAAAACGAACAAGCTCACTGAACAGCTACAGACAATGCAACTACAGGATTGTAAAGAGTTGCTGATGAGCTGTAACAGCAAAGAGTGGGATGCTGGGGAGAGTGGGGAGTATTTTAAGATGGATGTCAATGGAGCGCAAATCCTGGCATGCAAGTACAAATCTGCCATTGCAGAGGTTGTTCAATTAAAAAATGAACTCAAGGAAGCAAGGTCTAAATGTCTTGAGTATGAGGCCTATCGGGAGGAGAAAAGGCGGTGGGAGAACGATTCCAAAGAACTGTTGGAAAAGGTTAACCAGTTTATGCGATCTGCCAGGACTGATCAGGAGACCATTGCTAATCTCGAGAAAGAACTGAAGACTGTAAAAAGAACCTGTGCTGATTCACAAGGAAGCTTGAGTATGGCACAGGATCATCTTGTGTCTTTAAGTGAGGAGCTAGCCACCTTGTACCATCACATTTGCATGTGTAACAATCTGACGCCTAATCGTGTGATGCTTGATTATTACAGAGAGGGACGAGGGTCCAGGGGGCAGCTTAGAAAAAAGAAGTCCTCTGATCTCTTTGGGAAACTGTTGTTCAGTCCAGAACATGGTGTTTCAGAACATGGTAGTGGTGATCATTCACCGCTCAGCTGTCCATCCTCCCCAGTATCTGATTTTGGGGACACCAGCAAAGAGCCTATGAATATCAGTAACCTCACAGCTATCATTCGAGACCAGATTAAACACCTGCAAGTAGCAATAGAGCTTTCGAGGCAGTGTGGGGTCACCCCGACAAGAGCGCTGGAGATGGAACAAGATAAAGAGGCTCTTGTAGAAGAGATTATGAAGTTAAAATCTCTGTTAAGCACCAAGAGAGAACAGATAGCAACACTGAGGACTGTGTTAAAGGCAAATAAACAGGTGAGAATACAGAGGGCCTCTGTGTGAACTGTAGCTCCCTGGCTATCGGGGCTAAGCAGACATTCTTCAGGTATTAATGAACTTGAGCCTTTTGCTGCTTTTGGAAAGGGTGAACTCCAGGATTTGAAACACTGTTGAGTAATAACTTATCCCACATTGGCAGACTTCAGTTACTATACTGAGCCACAAGTTGGAAACTGTATTTAAAAAAAAAAAAAAGTTGCTCAGACATTGTGGTTGCAAAGCACTTTGTTTTTCAATGTTCTGGCAATATTAGTTTAAACCAATGTACATTGTGTTTCAGTCCATATTTTGTTTGATCATAGTAAGGCTGTTGTTGGCCTAAAGGATTTGACAGTTTTGAAGTGGGCATGATGAATCATGTTTAGTTACTTGGATCAGAAAAACTCAGTTTTAATGCAACATAGTTCAGCTGGATTTCTTTTTAAATATATGACCCTCTGTGGGTCCCAATTCGGGTCACCTGACTAGGATCTCCCATTACCAGTCAGGACTTTATGCCAGCCACAGGTCAGGTCTCCTTAGCGTTTAAACAAAAAAGGAAATCTTGTCCTTTATTTAGGCAGAAATTATTTTAATTTGTTATATAGTATTGCTTATAAAGCTACATGCCGTGCATGAAAAAATAAAGCCTGTTAAGCGTTAATTTCCTTATTATTCATATTGAATATGGAAGGATTACATATAGTGGCTGGCAACAGCACCTGGAATATATCGACCTGTACTAAACTAAATTAAATTATTACAATTTAGTATTACAAACAGAATAATAGATAGAAAATCGACAGAAGCAAGGCTGTAATTCCATTGAGGGATTCTGGTGACATTATAAACCACCAGAGGAAAGCTCAAGTTGTTTGTGATATCACCAGGGTCCCGAGATGGAATGACAAGCCTAGTTACTGCTGGTTTTCAGTCTGTTATTTTTTTGTAAAATATGGAACACTCCAAATATTCCATCTCATAATACCATTGATCTGATGTCAGAATGATAGTATTATGACATCTTACTTCAAGATACAGTTCTTGCAGCAGGTTACACCATTAGGACTGAAGCCGGCAGGCAGCAGGATCCAACGGAAAACTTCTAGCTACATACAGCGGGGAACCGCCCCCAACGTCCCATACATCATAAAAGAGGTGGTCCCCCGGCATCCCTCAGTTGTTTTCCTGCCATCGACTCGTAAGCATTGGTTCCACAGACACCTTCAGCCACCAGTCGACGCCATAAGTATTTGTTTAATTTCTTCATAAAGTTAATTTTTTTCCTTGCTTGAATTTCATATGTCTTCCCTGACGTCCTCCATAGAAAGGCACTCATCCAAGTGTGCCTGCGGCAAACAAACCATTCAAGGATGTCCATTCAGCCTACGTGCAGTGCCTAGGCCTGGAGCACGACACTAAGGCCTGTCCCATTTGCCAGCAATTCAGTAACAGGAGGATTTGCTGCCAAAAGGTTTTGGAGACTTTCCTCTTGGAGCAGAAATTATCAGCAATGCAGAAAGGCATATCCTCCAGGGAAGAGTCCTCTCAGAGATTGGGGAAACACAAAGAAAAATGGAGGGAAAGGGAGAAAGAGCGCTCCTCATCGAAATCCCGGATATCCGACTCCAGGGGGAGTTTGGACTTGGCCAGCTGGTCGAATCGCTCTCTGCCTTGGTCCAAGGCCCAGAAGCCTACGGCGAAGACCCAGACGTTGGCTGGTTCAGGAACCATCCTATAACCTCTGAAGATTCGCACTGATCAGTCTTCAGGTAAGTCCGGCCAGTCTGTCTCCATAGACCGCCCGGTAAAGGCGCCGCCCAAGTCAGCCTCAGTGACAGTTTCCGACTCTCTGGACCAATGCCGGGGCCGTGACCACTCCCGGTCGGCTTCTCAGCCCCCCCCCCCGAGGCCTTACGTCCCTGGCAACGTTTACAGAATGGCTCTCTGACCAGACGTCAGCCAAGAGGACATTGGATAAGAAACGTAGGGACGATCATACCTCGGCTAGCACCGATGTAGTTACGTCTGGCCGGATGTCATCCGAGGTCTTTACATCCTGGCAGATAGATACCAATGTCTGTGTCGGCTGTCTGAGCAACAACCAGACGTTGATAGGTCTCGAGGAGGCAGACCTCAGCCAGGAGCCTCAGATACCAGATGACGGGTACATCAGGTGACCGTCCAAAGGTCACTGACGATGGCCAGATGTCGCAGCCACTGAAGGGTCTGACCTTGGGCCTCCAGATATCAGAGTTCAAAGACCTTTTTTGTTTTGGTGAGAAACAATCAGAAAAGATGTGGTCTCCACAAAAACTCCTCGGAAAGGCCTACCTCCTCTGAGGTCACCTAGTCCTCCACCCAAGGAGAACCCACCTCCTATGAAAAACAGCCCCCCAAGGGGTCGTCCTCACAACAAGACGCAGCCAAGGTCCCCTTCAAGGACCCCTTCCTGCTCACCTACAGGACATAAGAAGAAGTGTGTCACAGAAACAGAAGGATAGACTATTTCTCCTCAGAAGATGATTATTCATCCTCTTCATCTTCCAGGTCCGCCTGTCCTTTCAGTATTCCCTCTCTGGACCCAAGGGATTTACCAAGATCCCTTCCAGATGACCCCACATTCATGGATATCATAAGGCATGTCCAAGATAACATGGGTTGGGACACAGAGGACTTGAACCCAGATCGGCGCTGTCTGGCAAGGTACCTGCGCCAGAAGGATCCTAAACTAGTAATGGCCCCACCACTGGTGGACATCTTCCAAGACGTCACAAAAGCTGCCTGGAAGCATTCTTACATGTTCCCAGCGGTTCTCAAAAAGGCTGACCGCCTGTATAGGGCACCATTGGAAGACCCTTACCTGGGGGGAACAACCAGTGGCAGATTCTGTATTCATCACCGCCACACATGCTCAATCCAAAGGCTGAGACACCCGAGTACCCAGCCTCCGGATCGTGAGTCAAAGCAGCTAGACTCCATAGGGCACAAGATGTTTGCATTTTATACATGCTCCATCTGATCCTTAAATTTTTTTATCCCATATGGTCTAATTCCAAAATGCACTATGGGAACAAGGACTGGAATTGGCCAAAAACCTACCAGAAGGGGAACAAAAATATGATTTCGTCAAGCTTCAGCAAACAAGCTCTGACATGGGCACCGAGGTTCTGAGGGCAGCTTACAGTTCTGCAGATTCAGCCGGCAGAGGAGCAGCAGCGGGCGTATGTGTTTGCAGGCACTCCTGGTTAAGGGTCTCAGGCTTCACACCTGATGTTCAGATGGGCATTCTGGATGTCCCTTTTGAAAGGGTCAGTACTTTTCGTAGAAGAATCTGAAAAGATTATCACTAAACTGCAGGATGCAGGAAAAGCAGCCATATCAGTACAGGCCATGTACAAACCGAAGCCATTTCGAAAACAGTATCAGCGTTTCCAGGGGAAACAAGGCCAACGACAGAGAGGGAATTTCACCCGCAAAGGTCCCCCTTGAGCAGCAGGTAGTGCAAACGCACATAATTCCAAGTCCCCACAGCCAAATCTCCCTTCCATAGCCTGACTCCATGCAGAGCCCTCCTCTTCCACTCGTGCAGGAGGAAGAGGCGGTTGGGGGTCGTTTTTCAAATCATCTGGAAGGATGGCAGCGAATTACCACCGATCAATGGGTTCTTCAACCGATTTAAAGAGGCCACTCTATCAAGTTCACTGGGCAACCACCGTCTAGGCCCCCCGTTGCTATCCCAGTACTTCCACCACCACCACATCTCACTCATCCAGGAGGAAATCGGAGCCCTCCTAGAGAAAGAAGTCAGAGAACCTGTCCCATGGGTTCAGCAAGGGAAAGGGTATTACTTCCACTTGTTTCCTCATGCCCCAAAAGACCGGGGACCTACATCCCATCCTGGACCTCAGCGATTTAAACACTTCTGTGACATACAAATGCTTCAGGATGGTCACGCTACCAGGGTTGATCCAGATGCTGCTCCAAGACGCTTGACTAACATCACTGAATATGCAGGACGCATATCTCCACATTCCAGTTGCACAGCATCACAAGAGGTTCCTGCCATTCGAATTCAGAGATCAGCACTGCCGTTCAGCCTGTCATCAGCACTCAGTCTTCAAATGCCTGGCAGTGGTAGCCGCGGCACTGAGGAAAAGGGGACACTGCATTTTTCCCTACCTGAATGACTGGCTACTCACGGCATCGTCCAGGAGAGGACTCAATCAGGCGTTGCAGGACACCTTTTCAATCCTGGCGGAAACTGGCATCACCATCAACTTGCAAAAATTGTTCCTCAACCCATGCCAGAGGCTGCAGTTGATTGGGGCAGTCCTGGACACGATCAAAGGAAAGGCCTTTCTGCCACAAGACAGAGCAGATCGACTCAGAGGTTTGATCAGATGCATCCAGGACCAAAGACAGTCATGGCAAGGACCGTGTTGTCTGTTTGACCATATGGCAGCTGCCATAGCCACAGTTCCTTTCTCTCATCTTCATATGATAGTTATTGAGTAGACCATCTGAGTCCAGTGGGTTCAACATCAGGACAATCTCGACCTGTTGGTATCAGTCCCCGACTCCATACACCGAGTCCTTCAGTGGTGGCTACTCCCAGAGCACCTAGCAGCAGGGCTACCATTCCTGTTGGACACGTTTTCACAGATCCTGACCACGGATACATCAGGATCAGGCTGGGGAGCCCATCTAGGTAACAGGACACAAGGAGTATGGTCTAGCTCAGAAGGAGCTCTACACATAAATGTTCTGGAAATGAGAGCAGTCCTGTACGCCCTTCAGGCATTCCAGACAGACCTTCGCCCTGGACACACACTGATTCAAACAGACAACATGTCAGTAGTGTTCTGTGTCAACAAACGAGGTACCCACTCATACCAACTCTGCTGGGAAGCAATGAGAGTATGGTACTTGGGCCATGGACCACATCTCCTCTCTGTTTGTAGTTCATGTCCCAGGAGTACAGAATACGCTGGCGGATATACCAAGTCACTCCAGATCCAGCACACACGAGTGGGAGCTTCTGCAACAAGTAGCAGAAACTCTGTTTGACAGGTGGGGAATGCCAGAGCTAGATCGGTTCGCATCCCCGAACGATGCAAAACTGCCCAGTTTTTGCTCACTAGATCCAGGGCATGGTGTTTTCTGGCAAGATACATTGTCCCTCTCCTGGAGGGGCAGATTTCTTTATGCCGTCCCACTCATTCAGAAGAGTTCTGCTCGAACTACAAGCAGAAGGAGAAAACATGATTTTGGTGGCCCCACTTTGGCCCAGGCAAATCTGGTTCCCCTTACTCTTAACAGCTAGCAAGCGAACCACCGTTCCGTCTACCTCTCAGCTCGCACTTACTGTCGCAGAACAAAAGGTCCTTAGTTCATTTGAACTTGAGTTCCCTACATCTGTACGCATGGCTCCTGAAGACCTAGCGATTTCTTGTCATGGGGGTCTCCACCAGAGTAGCAGATGCCTTTGTGGCGGCAAGGAAACCCTCTACCAGGGCCACCATGTATGCCAAGAAGTGGCAGCATTTCTGTATTTGGTCCTCAGCGCGTGGCCTAGACCCATTGACTTGCCTGGTGACCTCGGCATTGGAATACCTCCTTTCCCTGTCAGACTTTGAGCTAAGTTACTCCGCTGTAAAGGTGCACCTTTCAGCATTATCAGCCTACAATGCACCTTTTGGGGACAAATCCCTAGTCCAGTTAGACCTGTTATGCACATTTCTGCGTGGCATTCTTCATCTGAAACTTCCCATCAGGGATCCAGTGCTTCTTTTTAGTTTGGAACAGCTCACACTGTCTCCCTGTGAGCCAGCTGCAGATTGCGAGCTACGTCTTTTCTCTTGGAAGGTGTTATTTTTGGTTGCAATTACTTCTACCAGAAGAATTTCAGAACTCCAGACACTTATGTGTAAAGAGCCGTATTTGATTTTGCATAAGGACAGGGTGTCCTTAAAGACCAATCCTAAGTTTTTACCTTAGGTAGTGTCAGAGCTTACTCTCAACCAAGAAATTCCCCTTCTTGTTTATTATCCAGAGTAGTCTAATAAAGGAGAGGCTGTCCTTGACACGGATATGCACAGGATACTCTGATACTATCTGACTAGAACCAGAACTCACAGAAAGTCAGATCAGTTGATTGTTACGTTTGCCCCCGGATGTTAGGGGCACCGTTGACAAAACAGACACTTTCAAAATTGTTGTTAAACTGTATTGTTATAAGAAGCAGTTCAAACCCTTGCCGGGACCGGTAAAGGGCCATTCCACTAGAGGGCTAGCAACCTCTTTTGCCTCCCTGAGGAACGTTTCGGTTTCAGACATCTGTGCAGCAGCTACTTGGAGTACTGTGCACACGTTCATCAAACACTACAGTCTGGACATTGCCTCCAGGCGCAGAGCTGGCTTTGACCTTGCTGTCCTGCAGGGGCTTCTTTCATGAGGGGTTCCCTTTCACTCTCTCCCTCTCCTCCTCCCGTTTTCATTGGCTGCCGCATACTGCTTGGGACTCAGTCCTAATGGTGTAACCTTCTGCAAGAGCTGTATCTCAAAGTAACATAGTACAATTACTTAAGAATTCACCGTAACAGTAGATCTTCGAGAACAGCTCTTGCAGCAGGTACTTTTCCACCCACCTTGTTTCTATGTTTTTATGTTTCACCTTCCCCTCAGGAGGTCATTTGCATTACCATCGTTATTGGTTTTCCCTTGGAATTGAATCCTTGGTCTCCCTTCAGAATGAACATTGCTATGCCAGAGTCTCTAGCGGGAGAACTGAGGTATGCTGGGGGACTGCCCCTTTTATGATGTATGGGACGTTGGGGGCGGGGCCGACGTCAGGGGAGGTCCCCTGCTGTATGTAGCTAGCTAGAAGTTTTCCATGGGGTCCTGCTGCCTGCCGGCTTCAGTACTAATGGTATAACCTGCTGCAAGAGCTGTTCTTGAAGATCTACTGTTATGGTTAGTTTTTGCGTAACTGTACTTTTCTGATGTCATAGTGATGGTATTCTGAGTTCTGGGGGCATGGATGTGGTTCATGGATCCATATGATGGCAGTTACAACCGAAGTGCTGATTCTTCAGAATGTCTTTAAGCTAAGCTTCTCCCACTCCCTGGGTGGAATATCCTCCGTCTCTGCCCCGTGACATCAGACCTTTCTTACCGCCAAAAGAGTCCAGTCTCTTCCTTTACCATCTTGCATTGTAGAGTGTAAAGTGCGCCTTTGGCAGAATTAGTTTTCTTATTAGTAAAAATTAACAGATAAATGAAGCCAGCTCTCTGCTTCAAGCAGTGTCATGTGCTGACAGAAAATGTCGCAGATGGATTTACATGTGTTGTGCCTTTACTGCCTGAGGGTGGCACATAATGTCATGGATTGTGGCCTCAGCCAGACATTGCTCTGTTCCTCCCCGGAGGATCGGAAGACTTGTCTTCTCGGCCAGCCGATTGAGATCCTAAACTGTGGCCTATGGGTCGCAAGGTGGGCTCTGCTGCGGCAGGGTCTGCAGCTTAACTCACGGCCCTCTAAGAAGCGGCGTCAGGGCTATGGCTGGCATCTCGTCAGCCTCGTCGCTGCTTCTGGCTGGGGCCAGCATCAGAGCATCTTTCACCAGAGAGTTGAGAGATGTCAGGCGCTTCAGACCTTCAGCAAGAGTTCTGCCCACATGGTAAAAAAGTACCCCCATCAGTTGTGAGACCAGGAGAGATTGGGCTTCTCCCTCTTCCTTGACTCCCCCGACCGCTCAAAGCCTGTTGAGTGCCTGGCTTAGGCTGAGCCAGAATTGGTTAAGGGCCAGGTCGCTGGTGGTCAAGATTATCATTGACCTGGTTGGCCAGTTGTCGGAGGAGGTCTACTGGGAGTTCCACGACCCTGGTATTACCAGTCCTTATTCAGAAGGACATGGAGCAGTTAGTGTCCCTGGCAGCTACCAGTCAGGAACAGCCTCCACTGGAGGTCGTTCCGTCAGACAGTGCATTTTATTTATACAGTACCTCTGCCGGCTTCTCCTCGATATCAGCTCCCGAGTTGGTGGCCGAGGCACTCATTGCGCTCTCAGTCCCACTCGACTGGGACTAGTAGCTTTCAGTGTTCCTCGTCGTCCTCACCTTTGGATAATGAAAGGCTCTACTGGCATATGTGGCAGTGCTATGAGGAACTCCTCTGGTAGCATTGAGCCTTGGCGGGGGAAGGTAGGGCTGCACCTCTGATCCCTGTGGTTGACTGACTGGTGCCAGTCAAGCCCACATTGGTCCTTCCGAGACAGTTGTCGCCGGCACCTATCTCTCCGCCCCTGCTGGTGGAACCACCTCCACTGCAGTCTGCGTGGGGGAGCCTCAACCAGTGACTTCCCATGCTGCGACCGACGCGCCAGGTCAGCTTTTGGTAGAAATGACAATCTGATGACTCTATGGTGATTCATAGCAGTAAATGGCTGAGGGCCCCTTTTGATGAGTCTTCGGACGGGTCAGGTGGTTCCTCTATGCAGTTGTCAAGGACACATACCTTGGACCGTGACTCTATTGAAGTGCTGATCACCAGCCATGGGCTGGTGTCATTTGGGGCTCTTCTCTGACTTATGTCCGAGCCCGTGAATGTCCCTGTGGAGCGTTTGCAAAAAAGGAACTAGGTACCCTTTTACTGACATCCTAGATAGGGACGAATCCTCAGGGTTGCCTTTCCCATGGCAGAGGCCATCATGGGACTGGCCCTGGAACTCTGGCAGCATCCAGCTTCCTGCCCGACACCTTCTGCCAATATGGTTCACAAGCATGTGCTCCCCTGCTGGCTAGCATAGAAATTTGTCAGCAGAAAAGGACCACATATGCCCATCTAGTTTGCCCTTTTTTCCTCCCATATATAGCTTTGCCACCGCACACCCTACCTCTGTATCCAACCCCCCCCCGGAAGGTTACTGGCCCATTTTTCCAGTCCGGGTACCTATTCCTCCCTTGTATGTTTAAACCTCTGTAGTTTTTCCATGCACTCTTCAATCCACCAACTGTTGATGCCTCAACCACCCATTCTGGTAGCCCATTCCAGGGGCCCACCACCCTCTCAGTGAAATAGCACCCCCTCTTGTTACCTCTGAATTGATCGCCCTCCAGTTTCAAGCTGTGCCCCCTAGTTCTTGAATTGACCTTCATATTGAAGACACTCCCTTTCCTCACCTTGTTAATTCCCTTCAGGTATTTAAAAGTTTCGATCATATCCCCCCTGTCTCTCCTGGTTTCCACTGGATACAGGTCAAACTCCTCCATCCTATCCTCATATGTCCTCCCATGCATACCATGCACCATTTTGGTCACCCTCCTCTGGACTCTCTCCACTCTATCAGTATCCCTCCATAGGCGAGGTCTCCAGAACTGCACCCCATACTCCAGGTGGGGACAGACCATTGACTTGTATAGGGGCACTATCACCTCCCTTCTCCTGCTTGTGATACCCCTGCCTATGCATGCCAGCATACCGCTTGCCTTCCCAACTGCTTTGTTGCAGTAGTTTGCCATCTTAAGGTTGTTTGAAATAACAATCCCCAGATCCTCTGTCCAGGTTCTTAGGGACAAGTCCCCTGAAAAGGAGTTGAAGAAGCTTGACCATGTGGCTCAAGAAGGTCACTTCCTCACTTGTTGTTTTTCAGCCAAGTTATACCTAGCTGATGGACCACTTTTGTCACTTTCTGCTGGGAGTGCTGGGTAATGTCCTCCCTCCCTGCTGGCAAGCAGTTACCAGTGAAAGTGGTTAGAGATCAGGCTTAAGCACTGGCTAAACACCAGCTCCAGACT
The DNA here is from genome assembly GCA_016271365.2 of Neoceratodus forsteri. Classification (NCBI taxonomy): domain Eukaryota; kingdom Metazoa; phylum Chordata; order Ceratodontiformes; family Ceratodontidae; genus Neoceratodus; species Neoceratodus forsteri. The sequence continues at coordinate 432,479,705 of CM028138.1, forward strand.
GCCTTAGACATGGGCGACTCATGTGCCTGTGTCATGGCAAGAGCTGCTGTGATGCATTGCTGAGCTGCTGTGATGCATTGCTGGGCCTGTCTAAGGCTTTCCACCTTTACAGTGGACATACAGCATAAGCTGGACGATATCCTTTTCTTGGGCACGGACTTCTTTGGCCAGGGGTGGATGGTCATATCACTTGGACTGAGAAGCTCATTGCCACACTGGACTCTGTGGCTTCCTCCCAAAAGACCCTAAGGCTCAGAAGCTTAATAACAAGACTTTCCACTAAAGGTCTTTTCAGTCACAGCAGCAGCTCTAGTAGGGGGGATACCGAGCCTGGCGCCCCAAGGACAACTTCTTCAGCTGGGGCCAAAAAAGGCAGGAGTAACGGAAGTGGTGCTCCTCCAGCCCCAGCAGCCAGTGTCCCCCTTTAAAGCTGCCCAGTGACAGTTCGGGTGGTGTCTCCACATTGCTTGCCCCCACCACCTCCTGTGGCAGTCTATTCCATGTATCCACCACCCTCTCCGTGAAGAACTTCCCTCAGCCTGCCACCTTCCAATTTCATATCATGTCCCCTCATTCTTGTATATCTCTTATATTGGAAGATGCCTCCCCCTGCACCTTGTTTATGCCCTTAAGGTACTTGAATGTTTCTGTCATGGCCCCTCAGTCCTCCTCTCCTCCAGCAAGTACATATTGAGGTCTTTTAGTCTCTCCTTATATGTTTTCTGGTGCAAGCCCTGTACCATCTTCGTCGCCCTTCTCTGAACCGCCTCCACCCTGTCAATGTCCTTACGAAGATGACCCTTATGGTATATTTTACAAACTCTTCTTCAGAGGCCGACCGTAGGCTCCATACGCTAGACCTGCATGGGTGCTCTGCTATTATGTAGAGCACATGGCTGGAGTTTGGGGTGAGACTCTACAGCTCTTTGTCACATACGCTGAGGCTGTGCCTGGCATGACGGCACTAAATGGATGATTGGCAGGTGGATTACATACTGCATTGGCCGCTACTATAGGTTGGCTGGTTGGGAGCCTCCCGTAGGGCTCAGGGCTCTTTTCACCAGACATACCTCTGCCTCAGCGGCTGCTTTCTGGGAAATCCCTGTCTAGATCTCTAGGGCTGCCACCTGGAAGTCAGCAACCACTTTAGTCTCCCATTACAGCATCGGACTGGAGTCTCATCGGGATGCTGCTTTGGGTGTCTCAGTTCTCCAATCCCTGTTTGCCAAGTAGGAGTGCACACCTTGCCCCCTTCTCTTAGACAGCTGCTGGAAGTCTGCCATCATGTGGATCTGTGAACCATATCCATGCCCCTAGAAAAATAGGATCTCACTTCGAGGGGAGAATTTCTGCAGCAGGTAATACCATTAGGACTAAGGCTGCCAGGCGTTAGAACCACATGGAAAAATCTTCTAGCTAGCAGTCTGTGGCGAGGGACCGCCCTTGACATTGGCCCCGCTCCGACGTGGTATAAAGGGGCTGCCCCCAGCGCCACCTCAGTTCTTTTCCCACCGTTGACCCGCTAACATCAGATCTATGGACGCCATAGTTGGCAGTCGACCGCCTTTTTTTTTTTTTCCTTGCAGAGTTTATCAGTAGTTTGTGGGGTTTTTTTCAGTGAATTTTGATGAAAGTGCATGTCTTCTTCGCCTTCCAAGCGATGAAAGTCGAAGTGCGCGTGTGAGAAGCAGATCCTGGCAAGGGACAGCCACTCTGCCTGCCTAATCTGCTTGGGCCCAAACCACTGTCCTGACTGCCCGCACTGTCAGATTTGACTGTAAAACTCACATTTGACACGCTAATACGCTAAAAAGTCTACTTGTTAGAAAAACATGTGGCCACCATGCAGAAGACTAAGTCGGGGCATAGTTCTTCTTCCTCACCTAGGGAGTTGTTTACCACCCCCACCCCCACCCCCAAGAGGAAAGATCGAGAGGGAAACACCATCACCGGGGGAAAAAAAAAGAGCCAGGTCAGAATCCTGCCCAAAGTCCCCCCAGAGGACTTCTTCTTTCTCCACTTCGGTGGAAGATCAAAATTGGTTCCCCCAGGTACCACTACAGTTTCGGGGGTTGCTCGCAGGACTTCCTCCTCATCACACTCCAAAGGTAAGAAGTCTTCTTCACAGTGGCGTTCGTCCACCCAGGTTCCCTTGGCTCACCGACCCCATAAATCCTCCCATGGGTCGACCCAGGAGGGACTGGTATCCGCTTTGGACAAATCTTCGGATGCCACCCGAAAGCACGCTGGTTCGTCTGATAAACACAAAAGACCAGACTATTCCACCAGAGGTCATTGGGTACCGAATGCCTCCGAAGGTAGGCATACTTCTGGCCCCTCCGACTCCACGTCAGACAAGGATCAGGACCCCCCCCCCGGCCAAGGAACAGCCGCCTGCCTCAGAGGATCAGTTGTTGGTCCCAGAGACCAAGGTGAAGGATAAGACTCCTAAAACAGAGGACACCCAACTGCCACCTCCTAAGGAGCCTGACGCAAGACCACAAAGGGGCTTAGCTCCAGGGGAAGAAGTCCTACCAGACCTGATGCCAGAGGCACCCGTAGAAGAGGTACCTCGGGACCGAACACCAGCCACTGAAGACCCACAGGGTCCTACACCTGGCCCTCCAGCCCGATGCCTCCTCCCCTGGTCGCCCCTTTAGTTGAGGTGGGGGCGCTGTTCACCGTGTGGTGGAACACAATTGCCTAGGAGAGATGAGGGTGATTTTCCTCTGTTTTGTTTTTCCCCGATGTCAGCGTGCAGTGAGGGCAATGAGCACGGAGGCACACTGAGATGTGCCCTCTGCTGACACCTGCCCTGTTCCTGTGCTGCTACTCCCTCCTACTGCACCTTCCACCTGGGCTCCCCTAGGTGGTGGTATTGCAGCGGGAGCGTGCAGGTAACCCCCCCCAAAGAGAAGAAGAGCGGCCATTGGGTGCTCAGTCCTTCTCCTCCCCACCCGACCCCCGGTGGCCCATGCTTGTTCCTGAACCCGGGTCGCCGGCATGGTACGAGGTAAGGCGTCCAGCACCTCAGCCCTCAGCACCACCGGGCCGGCCTAACATTCCACTGTTAGCATAGGTTCTGTTAACCATTTCGGCTCTGGGGCAGTCCTATGGTGAGACCATACTGCACTTGTCAGAATGCAGTAAGATTCCCTTAGAAGAAACAAGATTGCTATGGTAAGTAATGTTTTCTTTACTCCCGAAGGGTGAGGGAAGAGCTTCAGGGGCGCCTTCCTTCTCCTGCGAGGAGATCCTCTTCTCACCCAGACCAGTCTCAGGCCTGCGAGGGTTCTCTCCTCTGGTGTTCTGCCCCCCCACCACCCCCACTGGAGGCTAAGATATACCATCCCTTAGGGAGATTTTTGGCCCCTTGGGGGGGGCTCGGTACTCACCCAGCAGTGATGAATGGTGAAGAGTGACGCAGATAAGATATGAAAATCACATGCCTACCGTAATTCTTGATCTTTCTGTATGTCTTCACCATTCAACACTGAATCCCACCCTCCTTACCCTCTCAGGTCTCAGTCTCTGTGCGATTTCCTCCCTGTTTGCCATGCAGTCTGGACTTTTCCACCTCCAGCATCTCCTACCCCCCCCCCCTTTTTCTTAAGGGGTATGGGAAATACCTTGGGTTGACAGGAGTCTACCCTAGCGGGGCCTCAGACTCCTCGGCCCCCCCCCAACCCCCAGTCTGGGTGTCTCTCAGACCTCTCCTCTCTTGCTATTCTGGCGGAGGTATATGAAGGTGGGGGGGCTCTGGTAGCTTCCTTAGCTTTCTCTTCCTCCTCTGGAGGCCCCCTCCTCCCCCCGACTAACTTGGGGACAATCCGTCATAGTGGACTTCCTTCCCTGGGATGATCTGGAGCAACTCAAATTAAAGTTGCATTAAATTTCCAGGCAGGAAGGGGAGACGCTCACCCGTCCTGGCCCTCTCAATACATTGACTGTGCTCTCTTGGACCATGACAGCCATTCGCCAGGCTTGGCTTGTCCTTCTTCAGATTAATCAAGTCTGAACCTCCTCTCCCCGGAGCAGTTGGGGCCATATACTCAGGGGTGGCTTCTCCCTTATCCTCCCTTCTTTTTTTCCCTTCTCCTTTAACTCTTCTTTCCTTCTTTACCCGCCCAGAGGGTGGGTCTGTTGTTCCAACCCCTTTGACGACTCCTCCGATCTTCTGTCCTCTCCACGACCTTATTCCTCCTTTTAAGTTTACATCCTTTCCTTTTTGCTGTCCTTCGGGCCCCCTTGCCCTCGCCCTCTTCTTTTCCTCTATCTCTCTCTCTCTGGCTTGCAGAACTGGGGCTGAGGAGGAGTTGGCGTCTGTTATTGGCCAACCCGTGAGCGCCACGTAGGACGTCAGCTGTGAGGGTGGTGCCATCCCAACGTCGACTCCTCCCAGTGACGAATGGTGAAGATACACAGAAAGATCAAGAATTGCGGGTAGGTACGTAATTTTCATATCCTGCAATGGAACCAAGGCACGGACAAGCTAGAGGAGCCCATTTGGATCTCCAGCACAGTCCGTCAATCCCTGACCTGGTGGGTCACCCAGCCCATTTGAGCATAGGAGTTCCCTTCCAGCGACCCAGCCCACAGCAGATCCTTACTACGGATGCCTCGGGACTGGGATGGGGAGCACTTCTTGCTCTTCATCAGATGAGGGGTTCCTGTAATTCAACGGAGCAGTCTCTCCACATAAACATTTTGGGGATGAGAGCTGTACTGTACGCCCTTCAATCCTTCAAAGGGGTACTCCTTCCTGGGCCCCTTCTGATCCAGCCGGACAATACCCCAGTAGTCTTCCATCTCAACAAGCAAGGCAAGGGGGCACGCACTCTTATCTCCTGTGCAAAGAGGCAGTGAGGGTCTGGACTTGAGTAGTGGATCACAGCCTGGATCTCATGGCAGTCCGTGTTCCAGGGATTCACAACGTCCTCACAGACGGCCTAAGTCGCTCTTGGTCTCAGAACCATGAGTGGGAACTACAGCAAGAGGTCATAGATGACCTCTTCGAAAGGTGGGGTTAGCCAGAACTGGACCGCTTTGCCTCCCCACACACTGCCAAACTGCCCAATTTCTGCTTGCTAGATCCAGGGCCTAGTGTTTTTTTGGCGAGACGCATTGTCCCTGTCTTGGACAGGGAGGTTTCTGTATCCATTCCCTCTTCTTTAGAGAATTCTGCTCAAGTTGCAGGCAGAAGGGGACTAGATGATACTGGTAGCACCCTTCTGGCCTCAGCAGATTTGGTTCCCACTGTTGCAACAACTGGCATCGGAACCACCAGTGCAGTTGCCCCTCTCCACTCACTTGCTGTCCCAAGAACAAGCAACATTGGTCCATCTGGCCCTCCAGTCTCTGCATCTGCATTCCAGGCTCCTGTAGACGAGCTAGGCATAGATTTGGAGTATCCATCAGATTGTCAGTGGTGCTCCTGGCAGCGAGAAAACCCTCTACCAGGGCTACATATGTCATGAAATGGAAGCGTTTCTGCTTGTAGGCGCGCCCCCATTCTCTGGATCCCCTCAATTGTCTGGTGGAATCTGTGCTGGAGTATCTTCTCCATCTGTCAGATTTGGGTCTCAGCTACTCGTCCATTAAGGTGCATCTCTGCGCTTTGTCAGCTTACCAGCACTAGTGATGGGAAAGACTCTGGCACAGTTGGACATCTGCAATACCTTTTTAAGAGGTATCTTGCATATTAAACCCCCAGGAGAGACCCAGTGCTGCCTTGGGATCTCCTGTTTGTTTTGGAAAAGCCCCCCCACCCTTTTTTTTTTTTGAACCAGCCACAAGTTGCAAGCTACGGCTTCTGTCTTGGAATACATTATTTTTAGTTGCCATTACCTCAGCCCAGGGGATTTCCGAGCTGTGGGCTCTGTTGTTTAAAGAGCCGTATCTTATTTTTCACAGGGACTGGGTAGCCCATACAAACCTTAAGTTTCTGCCGAACATAGTATCAGAGTACACGTTGAACCTGGACATTTAACTGCCAGTTTACTACCCAGAGTATTCTAACAGAAGAGAGGCATTGTTGCACACTCTGGATGTACATAGCATCCTGCATTACTGTAAGGCCAGGACCAGTTCCGCCAGAAAGACAGACCAGTGGTTTGTCTCCTTTGCCCACAGAAAACTTGGAGCACCCGTGAGAAAGCAAACACTAAGTGGCTCGTGCATTGCATTACATTCTGCTACCAGCAACGCAACAAGCCCTTACCGGGACCGGTTAAGGGTCACTCCACCAGAGGTATCGCAGTGTCCTTTGTTTCCCTACGGAATGTTTCCTCAGCGGACCTCTATGTGGCCGCTACTTTGAGTTCAGTGCACAGTTTTGTTACGCACTACAGTCTGGATATTGCTTCCAGGAGGAGAGCAGATTTCGGCCTAGCGGTCCTTCAGGGACGCCTCTCCTGATTTTCTACAGTTTAGCATTTTGTCCTCCACCCTTCCGACATGGGTCTGTTTTCTGGCATTGCTTAGGACTCAGTCCTAATAGTATTACCTGCTGCAAGAGCTCCCCCCTCAAAGTTAGGTAGTGCAGTCACATAAAAAGTGAACGTAACAGTAGATCTTCGAGAGGAGCTGTTGCAGCAGGTGGCTTTCCCACCCACCTGCCCTGGGGACAGATTTTATAATTGGGGGGTAGGAGATCCTCCTCGGTTTTCCATATGTTTTTTCAGTCGGGTCTCCAGTGGGAGAACTGAGGTGTCACTGAGGGACCGCCTCCTTTATACCACATCTGACAGGGCAGAGCCGACATCAGGGGCAGTCCCCCACCACGGACTGCTAGCTAGAATATTTTTTTTTTTCCGTGGGGTCCTAATACCCAGCGGCCTTAGTCCTAATGGTATTACCTGCTCCAAGAGCTCCTCTCGAAGATCTATTGTTACGGTAAGTTCTTGCATGGTGTACTTTACTCACCTGAAACCGTAAATCTTACTTCGAGAGGGCTCTTGCAGTACGTACCTACATATAGGACTGAAGCCAGCAGGCGTCAGGACCCCATGGAAACTTCTGGCTAGCAGTCTCTGGCGGGACACGCCCCCGTCAGAGAGCGGTATAAAGGGCGGTCCCTCACGCCCGCTTTCCAGTTCTTTCCCGCCGTTAGCTCACGCCAGCGCCTCGAGGTAAAGTTCCTTGCTCGTCAGCCTCTATCGTCAGTATTTTGACCGAGTATTTTTCGATTTTTTTCATCATTTGTCAGGTATTCGTCGGTGTATGTCGTCCCCTACACCTTCCGAGCACAAAACCAGTGCAACTCATGCAGCGCCCAGCTCCCGCACAAGGACGGCCATTCCCTGTGCCTCTTTTGCCTAGGCCCCGACCATCCGGTGGAGAAGTGCCAGCACTGCCTCAGTTTTAATGCCACCACCCGAAGATGGCAGCAGTCTCTGGAGGCCCATATTTTGAAAATGAGAATGAGCTCCATGGAGAAGGAATTGAAAAAGCTCTGGCAGGCGTCCACTTCCCCTGAAGGCCATCGCAAGAGAAAAGATAAGGAGAAGCACCGGGACAAGGGCTCCTTATCCACTGCGACTTCTTCAGGAGTCGCCGTGTTGCAGGTAACATCCCCCTTGGGGACCGCTCCACAACGGCCACCTTAGAGGCTTCTAAGGTGTCGTCATCCCGCACGTCTGGCTCTCGCTGGGGTCCTTCAGGTGCCTTCGGGCTTTTAGAGGCCTCCACTCCTGGTAAAGCCGTAATTACGCAGCCTACTGGTGTGAGTGGCTCCGATAAGCCGGACATCTGCTCCTCTGACGCCCGCACGGAGAAAGTCAGTAAGTTGCCTGACCCTTTGGGGTGGCGCACAGCCTCTATTCTGCCCGACCAGGCCGCCCCTCCATCACGTCCTGCCTCCGGCAAAGGGTCTGTTAAGTCAGACGCCGGCTCCTCTGGCGCCTGCCCGGATCCCGCTGATAAGCCGAATGTTGGTTCGGCCGACGTCCGCACAGCAGAAGAGCCAACGCTGGACCCTCCCATGTCCGTCGTCCCTGGCTCACCGCAGCCTTTACTGCCCTCCGGGGACCCTGGGTCTCCTTAGCCTGACCCCGAGGATTTCTCTCCCCCATCCCCGGGCGACGCTGAGGTTCCTGTTCCACCTCCGTCAGACCGTCCACCTGCTGGTCCGACCGATCTGACTTCGGCTGCTCTGCTGCCGGCTCCAATGCTGGGATTGCCTACTCCAGGCGACATCCCACTCCCGGATGCCGCCCCAACGCCTGGTCTTCCGCCCACCGGGCTTTCTGCTCCAGACCCGCTCGTGGGGCCTCCGGCCGGGCCGTTTGCTCCGGCAGCCCTCAGGTTCCCAGGTATCCAAGTCCGTCTTACCCGGGGCCGCAGTATCCGGCGCCGGCCTATCTGAAGCCGCACTACCCAGCGCCTCAATACCTGACGCCGGGCTTCCCTCCGTCAGGTTACAGATACGCGCCTTATGGGTATAATCCGTACCCGTATCCCCCTCCTCCTCCACCACAGCCGCTGGTGGACTTGCAGGAGACTGTGGCCTCCTGGTGGGCTGAGGCCAAGGCTCAGCTCACCAGAGAGGTGGAGAGTCGTCTTCCAATGACAGTGCCGGTCCCGGTTCCCGTATGTCCATGACAACAAACTCCCTCCCCACTTCCGGACACCAGGACTAAACCCTCTGGGTCCAGAGAGGAGCAGGACACACTTCCCAAGGGGTCCGTTCCTCCCCCTCGCCAGGAGAGGGAGTATTCTTCATCTTCTTCTTCCGACGGTTGTTCCGAGCAAGACGACGAGCCATGCTCTCCATCTACGCCCAGGCCAAGGACTCCTCCGGAGGATCCTTCCTTTACAGAGTTGCTACGTAAAATCCAGGAGGTCCATAAGTGGCAATCCTTGGAGCCAGATCCCTAGCGTAAAAAACTCACTGAGCATCTGGATCTGCCTGTAACGGCTCCCACCTTGGTGCCACCCTGGATTGAGCCTCATGCCGACCTTATTACCACCATTTGGAAACAGCCGTCGGCTTTAGCCCCACTTCCTAGGAAGTTGAACAGTCTATATCAGGCTCACGAGGGTGTTGACTATTTAGATTCTCACCCTCGAGCTGACTCGATCGTGATTAGCGCTGCTCATGGCTGGACAGCTCACCCCAAACATCTCAGCTCATCTCCACCTGACAGAGAATCCCGTCTTCTGGACCAGTATGGCAAGAAGATTTTTGCTTCTTCCACTCTGGGTATCAGGGCTCTAAATTATGTTGGTCACATGGGGGATTACCAGAAGGCGATTCTTAGTGAGGTGGAATCCAAATTGGACTCCCTTCTGGACTCTCAAGTCAAGCAGGAAGTGGCTGACCTTGTCTGCTCTGCATGTTCAACCAGTCGGCACATGCTTCGTGTGACTTACGATGCAGTGGACACTGCTGGTAGGAACTCAGCTTTCGCCGTAGGCTTATGATGTCATTCTTGGCTCCATGTGTCAGGGTTGGTCCCGGAAGTGCAGTCCGCCATTCAGGAAACGCCCTTCTGGCGTTCAGTGCTGTTCGGGGGTGATGTCAAGGACATCATCACCGACCTGCAGGAGAAGGGGACAGCACTAAAGTCTGTTGCCTCTGTGTATCATCCCCATCAAATGCAGCGGCGTCCCTTTTGCAGACGGAATCGGCCCATGGCGAAACCCCAGGGAAAGCAGGCCACTAAACATCGGGAGGGCCCCGGCTGCAAGCCTCCCCGCCAAAAGCAGCTTGTGCTTCAGCTGTGGCGCTGCCCCACCACCTGACTCCTTCTCTCTTCCACAGCCTCCGGGCTTCCCGGAGGAACCGGTAGGAGGGAAGTTTTCCCTCCACCTCCTGGGCTGGGAGGAGATAACATCAGATTCATGGGTGCTCCAGCTAATCGCAGAAGGAAACTCGATAGAGTTTCTACAGAAACCACCTCATCACCCTCCCCCAAGTTCGTCGTACTCGAGAACATCATCTTCTGGTCCAGGAAGAGATTTCAGCACTTTTGCTGAAAGAGGCGATAGGGCCCGTCCCCCTTCCTCTACAGGGAACAGGTTACTATTCCCACTTCTTCCTGGTCCCCAAGAAGACAGGAGAGGTAAGGCCTATTCTAGATCTCAGTTCCCTGAACTTATTCGTGGAATACAAGAGGTTCAGGATGCTCTCCCTGCAAAGCCTCCTGCCCCTCCTCTGCTCGGGACAGTGGCTGTGCGCTCTGGATATGCAGGATGCTTACCTGCCCATATCTATCCGCTCTTTTCGCCGCAAATACCTCCGTTTTGCTTTTCAGGGGGACCACTACCAGTTCAAGGCACTCCCATTTGGCCTTTCCTCGGCTCCCCGAGTATTCACCAAATGCCTTGCAGTGGTAGTGGCCTACCTGTGTACCGGGGGGTGTAGGTTTTCCAGTACCTGGACGATTGGCTTCTGGCTGCCTCGTCCAGGGAGGAACACCTTCGCTTCCTCTCCCTTACCCAGCAGGACTTTACCTGTCTGGGCATTACCATCAACCATTCCAAGTCTCACTTGATTCCATCCCAGAGGCTCCAGTTTATCAGGGCAGTCCTGGACACGACCCTGGGCAGGGCCTTCCTGCCACCGGACAGGGCAGCCACACTCCAGACTCGGGTAAGCCTGTAGTGTGCGAGGTCAGTTCTTCGCCTCCTCGGGCTTATGGCGGCTGCTATCCCAACAGTCCCTTGCGGTCGGCTCCACATGAGGGTGTCTCAATGGATGCTTCGCTCTCAATGGGATCAGTTGGTGGACGACTTGGACCAGTTGGTCCTAGTCTCCTCCCCCATGGTTCGAGTCTTGTAGTGGTGGATGGTTCGAGAGAACCTTCTTTGGGGAGTTCCATTCTTCCTTCCTCCTCCCTCCCAGACTCTAACCACAGACGCCTCGGGCGAAGGTTGGGGAGCCCATCTCAGTCCTCAAAGGACCCAGGGCTCTTGGTCCAAGCTCGAGAAAACACTTCACATCAGTGTGCTCGAGCTTCGGGCAGTGCTTTATGCTCTCCAGGCTCTACATCTGCATCTTTTTCCCGGCTACTTAGCCATCCAGACGGACAATATGTGTGTGGTATGGTACATCAACAAACAGGGAGGGATTCGTTCCTACCCTCTTTGCAGGGAAGCGATGAGAGTTTGGGATTGGGCAGCACAACACAACCTTCACCTCACGGCAGTTCATGTCCCAGGGGTCGAGAACACCTTAGCAGACAAACTAAGTCGCTCCTCTGCTCAAGCTCACAAGTGCGAAATGGATCAGGAGGTCCTAGACTATATCTTCCTACGTTGGGGAACACCACAGGTGGGCCTGTTCGCTTCACCTCTAAACACAAAGCTTCCTGACTTCTGCCCGCTTGTTCAAGAGCGAGGCATTTTTTTGAGAGACGCTCTGTCTCTAGATTGAAAGGACAGATTTGTTTATGCTCCCCCCCCCCAATTCTTATGATCCTGCGAGTCTTGCAGAAACTCTGTTCAGAAGGAGCACGAATGATTCTGATCGCTCCTTTCTGGCCCAGGCAAGTTTGGTTTCTCTTCAGCAACAATACTCAGAGGAACCTCCTCTTCCTCTGTCACAACTTTTACTGACTCAGGATCAGGGGACCCTGGTCCATCCAGGTCTCAAGTCCCTTCAACTGCCTGCATGGCTCCTGCAGACATAGCTCAAGCCCTATTTGGGGTTTCAACCCAAGTGGCTGAGATTTTGATGGAGGCTAGAAAACCCTCCACTAGGTCTACCTATGCCATGAAGTGGAAACGGTTCACAATCTGGGCCGCTTCAAAAGGCTTCGAGCCTTTCTCATGCTCTGTTGGGCAGCTGCTGGAGTACCTGCACCATCTCTTTGATCTGGGTCTTAGTCATTCGTCTCTGAAAGTACACATGGCGGCCATTTCGGCTTACCATGTTGCCTTTGCAGACAGGACGTTTGCTCAATTGAGAGTCTCTAAGACTTTCCTCAGAGGGGTTTTTCATTTGAGACCCCCTATCTGAGTCTCTGCCCCTCCTTGGGATTTGAATTTCGTTCTTGAGAAGCTTACTTTGCCTCCTTTTGAACCGGCAGCTGCCTCAGTAGACATGAAGTTCCTTTCATGAAAGACGCTCTTCCTAGTGGCCATTACTTCTGCTCGGAGGATTTCCGAGCTCCAGGCCCTGATGTGTAAAATCTCGTACTTGATTTTTCACAAGGAACGTGTGGCTCTGCGCACCAATCCTAAGTTTCACCCCAAGGTGGTAGCGGAATCGACATTGAACCAGTCCATAGAGTTACTCACTTTCTTTAAGCTGTACTCCAGTCAGGGGGAGTATCTATTATACACTGTGGACGTTCACTGAATTCTGAGATACTACACTAACAGAACAAATGATCTCAGAAAGACTGATCAACTGTTTGTCTCTTTTGCCCACAAAAGAGAAGGCAATGCTGTTTGTAAGCAATGCCTGTCCAAATGGTTGTCTCATTGCATCACCTTCTGTTATGACAAGTACAACAAGACCCTTCCGGGTCAAGTGAGGGGCCACTCCACCAGAGGATTCGATGCCTCGTTGGCTTGTTTCAAGAATGTGTCAGCGGCAGACATTTTTTGCTGCCGCCACTTGGACTTCTGTCCATACCTTTACATAACATTACAGTTTGGATATTGCTTCTCGCCATAGAGCAGGCTTCAGGCTTGCTGTTCTGCAAGGCCTCCTTTCTTAAGGCCTTCACAGCTAGAGGATCTACTTTGAGTAGCTTTCCTCCTCCCGTGTGCTTCTTCTTGTTCTAGACTGCTTGGGACTCAGTCCTATATGTAATTACCTACTGCAAGAGCCCTCCCGAAGTAAGATAGTACAGTTACGAAAGAACTTACCGTAACAGTAGATCTTCGAGAGAGGCTTTTGCAGTAGGTAATACCTTCCCGCTCTCCATCCTCCTAAACTTTTTCAGCTCCTTGTCCAGTGAGGGAAGTATTCGCTTCTCTCTCGTCCGGCCTCTTTGGCCCGTGGTGGGAAAGAACTGGAAGGCGGGCGTGAGGGACCGCCCCTTTATACCGACATGGGGGCAGTCCCTTGCCGGAGACAGCTAGCTAGAAGTTTTTCCATGGGGTCCTGACACCTGCCGGCTTCAGTCCTATATGTAATTACCTACGGCAGAAGCCTCTCTCTCGAAGATCTATTGTTACGGTAAGTGCTTACGTAACTGTACTATCTTCTCTGAGGATATGTCCTCCATTAGTTCACACTTCTGGAACTATACCCGCCATGCACTATGACCACACTGAAACTTTTGCCAACTGGGGCCTGCCCACGGAAGCATCATGCGTCCGCGTTTATAAAAACGTTGGTGGTCCTATCACTCCTCAGTTCTTTTCTTGCCGTCGATCATCCTTTTCGCATCTGCTGAAGGAAACCTCATCACATTGCTGTTGTCATTTTATTCCTTTATTATAAGTGTTTTCTCTTATCTCTGTATGCCATCAAAGTCGAAAGACTCTTTATTTTAGTATTGCAAGTGCAGAGAGAATATTTACCAAGATGCCAGAGTTTAAATCAGGCTGCAAGGCGACATCAGAAGAAAGCTCTGGAAAATTACGTTCTCCTTAAAACTTTAACAGCCATGGAGAAGGAACAGGGCCAAGAATGTGTTGCAGTCTCACTGTCGATCGAGAAACAGCTGCTAAAGTCGAAGGACCGGGATAGAGAATGGTCGGCATTGCGGCCCTCCTCATCCTCTGGCTGCTAGCAGAAGCATAGACATGGAGAAAGCTACTTCGCCATCGAGGTCCCAGTCACTGGTGAGACAGAGTAATTCTACTGTCAACTGCTCCGGTGCTGTTGACTACAGCCTTTCTTATTGTCAGTGAGACAGCAGGTTTGGGGTCTGGCTTCAGCCCTGCTGTACCTACTATGGGCAGTAGGAAACTATCATCATCAGGCCATGGCTCGTTGTTGATGCGTAGTTCTGGCCCCTTGCCAGGGCATCGTCGACTCACACGTTGTGCTGGCATCATTTTCAGAGATGATACGACTCATTCTGACTGGCATCTCTATGGGCAGCTCTCCTGTCAGTGGGACTTCAGATCACTCAAATACCGTAGATGCCTGCTAACAGCACATCAGAGACTTCTCCTCTTCAGCAGTCACCAGTGCATACTGCAGCTCCCGTTGTCGATCTGGACATTGATGACAAGGTAGACTGCAATCTTGACCTCATGGTGTTAGAGGATTTAGGAGACTGAGAGAGATCAAGATATGCTAACTCAGTTTTAGTCCTACCCACTGATCCTGCAGTGAGGACTAGGTGGTTTATACCCAAAGATCGTCTTCTTAGGATCCTGCTTTTCAAGCCATGATGCAGTAAATGCAGACTGCCATGGACTTTGCTGTGGAAGAGGAAAACTCCACAAAAGGAAACCTTATGGAATTTTTGGAGGTGCCCTGCTCCCTCTCCATTACAATTCCACCTGTATGTCCTGCATTACTGCATGGTACAGACCAAACTCACTGTCTGCAATACCCAGAAAGACTGATGTGCAGTACCCAGTCCCATGTGCTAAGCCTTATTATGCTAACAATCCAGAAACTGACTCTGATCATAATGACTGCTCCTGATAGGTCTAAAGCACCTACACATATGAGTACTTTCTCTCCTGATAAAGAATCCAGGAGGCTGGATGCGATGAGCAAGCGCAGATATGCTTTTGCCTCACTAGGCCTTAGTATTCAATACTACCAAGTCCATATAATGAAATATCAGAATAGCCCATGGAAAGCTGCATATGTTTCTGCCCAATCTTTGCTCGAGGGCTCTGCCAAGAATGAATTACTTAAAACATTAACATTTGGTGCTGAGGTTGCCAAATATTTGCTCCGCTTAGTCTATTTATGATGCCTCTGTCAGGGCTGCTGCTTCTGGTATTTTTACGAAGAGATATTTTTGACCCAGTGGTGCTGGTTTTGCAAGTGATGTGCACTAAGCAGTTTTAAATGCACCTTTTAGAGGGCAAAACTGTTTGTTTATGTGGTTGAAGAAGCTCTAAGAGGTCTTCAAATGTGAGAAATGCCTCTAAGGTCTGTCAAATCCCTGTATCTCACTCCACCTAGGGGTGGTGGGACTGGCTCCTGTCACCAGCCTGCTGCCAGAGGGGACCATGCCTACTGTCAGCAGGGCAGGGCTAGTGGAGGTGGCACCCTGCTAGGTCCCTTTCCCCCAGGTGTCCATACAAAAGCACCCAAAGCAGGTGAGCAGGAGATACCTTGCACCACGGAAAACGGTTCTACCAAAATGGAACAGACTAGGTTAAAACTTACATTCAGAGCACCCATGACTGGGCAAAAGAAAAGGAGCATTGTCTAGTGCTGTTTTTCTTTTGTCGAGTTACGGGTGCTCCGAATGTAAGTTGTAATAACCTAGAACCCAAAGCAGTCTGTACCAGTGGCACTGGCACCACCGGTTCCCCAAGACCATATGCAAGCTATTCCCTCCCACTGCCAGAGTTGCATCAAGAAGTGGTTGCGAGGGGCAGACTCTTCTTGTATCTGAAATGGTGGAGGGAGATTATAACATTGCTTGATCTCATTCCCCTGCCACAAACAGGAGACTGACTTTGTTCTCTGGTAATGAAGGAGGCATACTTGCATGTCAAGATCAAAAAAGCTCAAAGGCAATACTTATGCTGTGTCGTGGAGGAGGAGGAGTAGTATCAGTTCAGCATCTTGCCATTTGGCTTGGCTTCTGTGCCACGTGTCTTAACCAACTCCTTGGTAGTAGTGGCAACAGCCCTTTACAGGGAAGGCCTATATGTCTTTCCTTACCTAGCCAACTAGCCACTGGAAACCAGCTTCTGGGAGACTCTCCTACATACCTTGTCTCGGACAAGGCACTTGTGAACAGAGAAGGATTATGCTTCTCTGCCACAGGACAGGGCAGAAAACCTGATTTCTTAAGCACAGTTGGTATACAGGAGTCATTATGTGTCTGTGAGAACACTGTTACGTCTCCCGAGTCACTAGACTGCAGCCTTTGTGACGATTCCATTGGCTAGCCTTCATATGAGAATACTTCAGTGGACACCAAGGGTCCAGTGGGCAATAGTATGGCACTGGCTTTTGTCACACTGCCTACAGCTGTCCACTGGACATCTCATAGGTATCCAAAACATCTTCACAGACCAGTTATGCAGGTCACAGTCCACACTTCACAAAGGGGAACTGTTGACTTCTGGGTTAATAACCTCTTCACAACAGGAAGTTGTTTCGAGTTGGACCTTTTTCATCCCCACACAATGCAGAACTGCAGCATTTTTTCTTGCTCGCTCGCTCCAGGGTTTGGAGTTTTCTGGTGAGACGAGTTCCTGTTTTGGAAAGGGAAATTCCTATATGCATTTCCCCAATTCCGATAATACAGAGGGTGCTGCTCGCGCTGCGAATAGAGAGTGTCACTTCCATCCTCATTGCTCCATTATGGCATCACTAGATATGGTTTTCACTTCTGCAATACATAGCAGTGGAGACCCCCCCACCACACCCACACACACTCTACCACTGTGTTTAGGCCTGTTGTCACAGGACAAGGGACCTTTGGCCCATCCGGACCTGATGTCCCAATAGCTGTCTGCTTGGCTCCTGATGACATAGCCATTGCATGTATTGGGGTATCCCCTAAAGTTGCTGATGGTGCTGATTGCACTTAGAAAGCCTTCTAGCAGACATTCTCATTCCTTGAAATGGAAGCAGTTCACTCCTTAGGCCGCTTCCAGAAATTCATATCCATTTACATATTGTGCAAATGCTGTCCTTGGAATACTTGTTGTCACTGTCAGACTCTGGTGTACAGTATTCCTCACTAAAGGTGCATCTGGTCACTGTTATCTGCTTTTTATTCCCCTTTTGATGGTCATACGGTTGCTCAGTTAAGTGTCCCGTCGTTTTATGCGAGGTATTCTTCATATGAAACCTCCTATCTGCAGTCCATCCCTGGCTTGGAACTTGAATTATGTGCTTGAGGAACTGCCGTTAGCTCTTTTTGAGCCGTCCGCAAGTTGTGGCCTAATTTTCCTGTCATGGAAAACGTTATTTTTAGTTGCAGTCGCTTTTCTTTGAAGTAGTTTAGAGCTTCAGGTTCTAATGTGTGAGCCTTTTTATTTGATTTTCCACAAAGACAGAGTCTGTTTGCATCCAGTCCTAAGTTTTTGCTGAAAATAGTATTGGAATTTACACTGAATCAGGCAATACACCTTGCTATTTATTACTCTGAGCATGTTGGTCAGGGTGAGGCAGTGCTTCATACTTTCAAATGTACATAGAATACTCAGATACTACAGTGCTCCCTCTTTTATCCGCCAGCCTCAGTATGTCCCACATTTTGGCGGATAAGAAGGTGGTGGATAATAGAGGGTGACACTTTTCCCATCAGTGACTGTATTTAACGATCAAAGGTAAATATGTAATGAATGTAATGATACTGTTATAAAATATAAAACAAGCATGATTTCTTTAAACAGTCTGTATGTCTCCTTTTTTGAATTCATATGATGTGCACAGCAGGGCTTACATGTAATCCTTTCTTAAATGAAATATAAACCTCTGCCAGATTTGCACTTGAAAGACTAGCCGTAAAGAAAAATCTAACCATATTACCACATTTCATATGCTGGGTTGTGATATGTTGAGTTGTGGTAATAATACTATATGCCTTGTTTCATAGCAGCACTGAATTCAGTTCACATGAAGTGTATGACATGGCTTGCACGTAAAGAAACAAAATTCGAAACTGTGCAACTGGGATGAAGTGGTGAACCTAACCTGCTGTCCTGAAGGCAGAATGTGGTCCTTTATGCAAAGGAAAGCATTAAAAGAATACTCAGGGCTGTCTCAGGAACTGCTGTGCTGAAAACTGGGGGACATGTCTAATGAGAAACTGCAAATGTTTTTTAAATAAGCTACAGGTTGTTTTCACTGTGTCTCTCAATACAAACGAGAGCTATAAAAAATATTATAAAACAGTTAAGAGAACACATAATACAAGATACAGTAGGTTCATATGGGGGCTTAGCCAACGTTATCAAATGGAGCTGACTGTGTTCAGGAACTGTGGAGGTTTGAAGCGGGGGGCGGGCGGTGTTGAGCACTGTAATGTTAAAATGCAGCAGTAGCAATGCCTCCTGGTTTTCTGCTCAGCAGATCTGGAGAGTCCTCCTTGAGTGTTCTTGCAATGCTTTCTTTTGTGTAAAGAAACAAATTTTGCAATCAGGACAGCTAGTTAGGCTCACCACTTCATCCCGGTTGCATAATTTTGCCATGTTGAGAGTAAGAGGTGAGGCAGTGTGTTTAGATTTTTGTTTCTCTACATGTAAGCCATGTCTTGCACTTCTTATAAAGTGAAATCAGTGCTGGTAGGAAAAAGTCCTACAGTACAATTATCACAACTCAATATAACAAATGTGGTAATATGTGTAGATTTTTATTATGGCTAGTCTGTCGCGTGCAAGTCTGGCAGAGGTCTGCTTTCCTTACGGGTGTTCTATCATGGGTGAGCCTGACAGATAAACGGGGAGGTTAACCACTGTCTCTATGGAGACTGTACATACTGAACCTGTGGTGGATGTTAGACAACGAGGGTGGCGGACAAAGGTGGGAAATAACATTGCAGGAAGTCGGGATAGCAGATTGCACTGATGATAAGCGAAGGAAGCAGATAAACGAGGGAGCACTGTGTATGATCTGCAGCATGGACTGTAGAAAGGCCCCTCAGTGTTTTTTGTTTCGTTCTTGCCTGAGAAAGAAGACGCTCCTGTGTCTAAACAATGCCTGTTCAAATGGCTGGCACATCATATTATGTTTTGTTATAGGAAGTACGGTAAGGAACTTCCTGGTGCGGTTCGTGGTCATGGTCACTCAGAAATGTTTGTGCAGTTGCTGACATTTGTGCTGCAGCCACATACACCTTCACTAAACGTTACAGTTTGGACATAGTCTATCTTAGACATGCTGGTTTCGGGCTTGCTGTACTACAAGGCCTGCTATCCTGAATATATATCTGACTGTGACGACCTTCCAGTTGGTTTGGGACTGCTTGACATTTGTTCCAAAGGTGTGGACTAGTGGAAGCGATATCCTCGAAGAAGAACAGTTACATACTTCACCGTAACAGTGGATCTTCGAGAGAATCTCCCCCATTAGTCCATGCCATCCCTCCCTCATGCTCCTTCTGCTTCAGGGAGGATTGCATTAGATACTGTGCAACTGAACCTAATATAGGTGTATGTCCAGCCCTATGCCTCCTCTTGTATGCCTGGGCTGGTCTTACGTCCTGGTTCCAGAAGGTAGGCGGTTCTCTGAGTCTGGTCTCTGGCAGGGAACTGAGTGATGGGCCTCCCACATTTATATAGACTTTGATGCATCATTGTGGGTGACCCCTGGCTAGCAAAAGTTTTTCTGTGGTCTTGTTGCCTGGCGGCTATAGTTCTAAGGTGTGGACTAATGGAGGAGATTCTTTTGAAGATCTGCTGTTTTGGTAAGTACGTAACTGTTTTTTCTAGAAGTGACATATTGTTCACATCCCCGCCACCCCACCCGAGCCCTCCTGGCAGGTGGCACACGGATCCTTGCTTCCAGCATGCAAGCTCTGATGTCACAGGGTGGAGCTGGAAAATAAACCACCCGGGTGGTGGGAGGAGCTTAGCTTAAAGTCTTTCTGATGAATCCGCATTTATAGTGCAACTGCCATCTTATTGCTACAAACCATATACCACTCCTAGAACTACAGTCGCAGGTGAGTAACCTGTTGGGGTTTTTTTTTTTTTTTTTATAAGATGTCACGGATTCCCTATGGGGAAGAAACAACACCCATATATTACATCAGAATTATAACTAAAGTCCTCTTTAAACAATCCTGATTTATGTTCAGAAGTGGTGAATTCATATTATCACATAATCTGTTGAAAACTAGACTGCGGTTTTCATTTTTTTGGGGGGGGGGGCGGTAGCAGAACATTAAGATACTTTTTCTGCACTGATAGTAAATTGACACGTTTGATACTCATGCTGTTTAAAGGAATTTGTATCCAGTGCTATGAGTAGTCCTTTTTTCCGGTTGGAAAAGCCTAATTTCAATGGTGTCATTAAATGACCTTCTAGGAACATGGATATGTTGTTCATCCACATTGTCTGGCAGGTATCCTTGCCACTTTAAATCTTGCCGGAAGGTCTTCAAGCTGGCTGCTCCCACCCACCCGGGTGGTAAAACTGTCGGCTCCGCCCCATGACGCCAGATCTTCCTTAACGCTTGGAAGCTCAGGTTCCCTCCTTAACGCTCTGCGTATAAGACTGGTTCCTAATTCTTCGAATCTTTGAAAATAAAAAAAAGTTTTGCTAAAAAGACTTGGTCTTCTCTCCCTCGCGGCTCGATGGACAAATCGACTCGGTTTCGGAGATGCCCTTCTTGAGCAGAAGATGTCTCAGACGGATCCGCACTCACGTGCGTCTACTGCTTGGGCCTTGAGCACGACCCGCAGGCCTGCGACCTGTGCTCTTCACTTTCAGCCCTCGTCCTCGAAGACCGTGCTGCCCGTTTACAACTGGGCGTCCGAGAAAAGATTTCCTCGGTTAAATTTCAAAGAGGCCCGTTGGCGGTGTCCGGGCGGCGGGTTCGGGCGGTCAGCTCGAGCAGATGATCGCCCTCGAAGAGGAGGCGGTGCGGGCGCTTTACCTCTGCGCGCATTTGTTCCGCTCTCTCGGTGCCTCGTATTTGGCTTCCTTTAGGAGCTCTGTCTGACCCTCTCTACGAAAGGTGAGGGTCCAACTTCTTCTGGACCTTTTTCCCGGTCCAAAAAGAGCAAAAGTAAGTCTCACCGTCGACGCTCTTGGGAGTGGGAAAGATCCCCCTCCCTTTCTTGTCGACAGTCGACTTCGGTCGACCTCTCAGCTTCGGCCACTGGCTTCACGGTGTCCCCGTCAGGCCAGTTGACCGAGACTCCCGTCGACGCGGTCGAGATTTTTCTCGACCCGTTAGACGGGTTGTCGGCTGGAGAAGCTGAGAACCCCCTCTCCCCGGTTCCCCCGGTGGGAGTTGAGGATCCCGTCGGCTCGTCTGTGCCTCCGGTTCCAGAACCTTCGGTGGAATCGTCCGAACCGAGGGGAGTGCCGAATCCCGACACCTCCCCGTGCCGTCCTCGGCCTAGCCGAGATTCTCGGTCTCGGACATCCTTGCGGTCCAGCCGATCCCGCCGTCATAGGCGGTCTCGGTCTCTGCACCGCGGCAAGCGGCGCCGCCGCTCTTCCTCTTCCTCCTCCTCGGACGAGGGGAGGCTTCGGCACAAGTTGCGTCGGAGGTATGAGGAACTCATGTGGCAACAGCTCCTTCTGACGGGAATAAGCCGACCCAGTCGCCTTCCCCGCCATTAAGTGCTGTACACCGAGCGGCAAACAACCCCTGCTAGAGCGAGGACTGTTCCCAGGCTGGTTGTTCGCCAATTCCAGCTGTCCCACCGATTCTGGTGGAACCTCCGCCTCCAGAGCCGTAGTTGGGGCTCCGACCAAAAGTTCTCGGTCGGCTCGGGTTTGCCCTAGGGCTGTCTGTCACCTCACTCCGAGAGACCTCGGCAGGTGGAGGGTGGCTCAGGCCCGAGGCAGCTCTTTGAGGACTCTTCCGAGTCTGAGGATGATTCCTCCTTTCTCCAAGCGTATGGACTTGGAGTCCTCAGGAGGACAGTCAATGGACGATAGCCCTTCGTCCTTCCTAGGGTTGCTTCGGCTCATCTCGGAGTCCACTGGGATGAAGCTCGACCTGCTTAAACGGGCCAGGTATCCCTCACGGAGATTCTGGACCGAGGGATTCCCCACGGAGGCCTTTCCGTGGCCGAGGCCATAGTGGGTCCGCCTTGGAGCTTTGGCAGCGCCCTGCTTCCTGCCCTGCACCTTCGCCAGGATGGCCAGGAAGTATCGGTCCCACCGTTCCCTGTCCGTTTTGAACACCCCTCTGCTGAGGGTTGGTTACCGACAGCGCCGGCGCCGGAACGCCAGGATGTGGACAAACCTCCGACAAGGAATCCAAGAAATTGGATTATGCCGGGCTAAAAGTCTATGCAGTCCTCTCTCGGCTTCGTCCAGGCCAGTTCGTCCTCATGGCACATTTTCTCATGCCCTTTTGGGATCCCTGGATGAGGTTGTCCCTCATCTTCCCGCGGATCTGCAGACTACGGTCAGGCAGGTGCGACCAGGGCAGGGCAGTGGCCAAACAGCAGCTCCAGACTGCTTTAGACATCGGGGACTCATGTGCCAGGTCTGTGGCGGCCGCAGTGGCCATGCGTCGTCGGGCTTGGCTGAGGATATCCACCTTTACCTCGGATACCCAGCACAAGTTGGCGGATGTTCCCTTTTTGGGGACTGACCTCTTCAGCCCTGGGGTGGAAGGTCATCTGCAGAGGATCGAGAAGTCCAATGCTACCTTGGACTCGGTCTCTTCCGCTCAGAAGGACAAAGGCCGCAAGCCACAGCCTAAGCCCTTTCGTCCTTCTGCGCCCCTGCGCACCGGCCCAACAACGTCAGGGCCAGCAGGCTCGGGCTTGGCATCCCAAACCCAAGCCGTCGGCTTCCTCCAACAGGAAGCAGGGAGGTAAAGGCCCAGGAGGTCCCTCGGCCGGTCCCTCCTCCAAGCCTGCCCAGTGACGGGCTGAGGGGTGTCGCCCCCATCCCCGCCACCTCACCCCTGGTTCTGCGGGAGGCGGCTCCGACACTTCCTTTCCGCCTGGTCCGCTGTTACCACGGACAGGTGGGTACTGGAGGTGGTGGGAAAAGGCCTGCCTCTAGAATTCGAGCAGGCCCCGCCCTTCAGAGCCGTCGCACCTCGGGGGGCCTCGGGGTCCGCAGCCTCACTGGCGGCTCGTCGAGCCGACATCGCTCTCCTCCTCCAAAAGGAGGTGATCAGGGAGGTAGAGGACCCCACCTCAGACCCGGGGTTCGTGTCCAGGTATTTCCTGGTTCCGAAACGGACGGAGGGTTTGCGCCCCATTCTCGACCTACACGACCTGAACAAGTTCCTAAGGTCTCGAACCTTCAGGATGGTCACTCTGGCGCAGATAATACCATTTCTGGAACACGGTGTGGTTCTGCTTTCTGGACCTGCAGGACGCGCTCTTTTCACGTCCCCTATCCGTCTGTCACATCGAGATTCCTTCGCTTTGAGCGGAGGGATCCCTCTTGAGTTCCAGCCATGCCCTTCGGCTTATCTCCAGCTCCCAGGGTCTTCACCAAATGCATGACAGTGGTGACAGCATTCTGCGGCGCCGAGGTCCGGTGTACCTTACCTGGACGATTGGCTGATAGCAGCCCCCTCCAGACAGGAGGTGGAGCGGTCCAGAGATCTGGCCCTCCAGGTTTGCTCTCAAGTCGGCCTTCTCATCAACGAGGCCAAGTCGGAACTCGAGCCGAAGCAGGTGATCCTGTTCATCGGGGCAGAGCTCGACTCTCTTCGAGCCAGAGCACGGCTCCCGGTGGACAGGGCCGAGGTTCTTACCTCCTTTGCCCAGTCATTTCTGGTTGGGCAATCGCACCCTGCCCGGGACTTCCTGCGCCTCCTGGGTCTCATGGCGGCCTGTACCAGCGTGGTCCGTTGGGCACGCTGGCACATGCGCCCCCTTCAGTGGGGACTGGCCAGCCAGTGGTCACAACGCTGCGATCCATTGGACGAGCTAGTGATAGTGACCCAGGAGATGTGGAACGCTCTCCAGTGGTGGACCGTTCCATCTCATCTGCAGGAGGGCATCCCGTTTGTCCGCCCTGAGCCGACGGTCTCTCTATCGACCGATGCCTCTCTGATGGGTTGGGGTGCCCATCTGGGGGAACACCGAGTGCACGGCCTCTGGTCCCCGCGGAAGTCCCGACGCCACATCAACCTGTTGGATTCGAGCGTCCGCCAGCTCTCACCGCTTTTGCTCCGCTTTCTCGGGGTCAAGTGGTCCGAGTCCAGACGGACAATACCACGACCATGTACTACCTGAACCGCCAGGGCGGGACGCGCTCCATGCTTTTATGCAAGGAAGCTCTCCGCATTTGGTCACTCGTGCGCAGCCTGGAGGCGGATCTCCTAGCCATTCATGTGGCAGGGAGCCTCCAACACCCTGGCCGATGCCCTGAGCCGGATAGGGGCTGCATCTCACGAGTGGTCTCTCCTGCCGGAGGTAGTACAAGATCTGTTCTCCCACTGGGGCACACCTCAGGTGGACCTGTTTGCCTCCAGGAGAACGCAGGCTGAAGCTGTTTCATGCCCGCCCTCAGCAGGGCTCGCTGCAGGAGGATGCCTTCGAGGCTGTGGACCCCGGCCTCTTTTACGCCTTTCCCGCTTCCCTTGATTCACAAGGTGCTTCTCAAGGCAAGGAGGGACAAGACGAGGTGATTCTGATAGCCCCAGACTGGCCCCGCCAGTTCTGGTACCAGATCTCCTCAGCCTCAGCTCCAGGCTCCCGAGGCAGCTTCCAGCTCGCCGGACCTGCTCTCAGTCAATCAGGGAAGGTGTTCCATCCGGACCTTCAATCCCTGCACCTGACGGCCTGGTTCCTGAGCAGCTAGAGTTCCAGGCCTTGGGTCTTTCCGACGAGGTCCTCAATGTTGTTGAGGCGTCCCGTAAAGAGTCGACCAGGAAATGTTGTGCCTTCAAATGGAAGAGATTTTCCATTTGGTGTCAGGGCAGGGGCTTGGACCCTTCCTCCTGTTCTTTGGCAAGCATTTTGGACTATTTATGGTCCCTTTCTAGTCAAGGGCTTAGGTCGGACGACCTAAAGGTGCACCTGGCAGCCATCTCTGCTTACAGGCGCGGGCGGGGCAGTCGGTGGCGCAGGAGAAGGTGGTCTGGCCTTTTTCAAAGCCTTGATCACATTCCCCTCCGGTGCGAGAACCTCCACCTCCGTGGGATTTACTGCTGGTACTGGCAAAGCTCATGGGCAAGCCATTCGAACCAATGCACAGGTGTGAACTCTCTCACCTGTCATGGAAGACCGCCTTCTTGGTGGCTATCACGTCAGCCAGAAGGATGGGAGAACTCCCGGCACTCTGCATTTAGTCTCCTTACCTGGTCTTCCACAGGGACAAGGTTGTCCTGCGCTCCCAACCGAAATTCCTTCCGAAGGTGGTGTCGGAGTTTCACCTTAACCAGGTGTTGACTCTGCCGGTGTTCTACCCAATCACACCTCGAGGCCAAATACAGGCTCCATACTTTGGACCCTAGAAGGCGCTCGCTTATTATAAGGAGCGCCGGCTGAAGTCGAGGGAGAGGGATTGTCCAGCTGTGTTTGTCACCCTACGCTGAAGCCGCACCTGGCAGACCTGCAGCCAAGCGGACGATAGGCAGTGGGTCACCTCCTGCATAGATCTATAAGTTGGCGGGCATGGAGCCTCCCAGAGGGATAAGAGCTCATTCTACCCGTCATACTGCTGCATCGGTGGCTGCTTCCAGGGACGTCCCTATCCAGGAAATCTGCAGGGCTGCTACCTGGAAGTCAGCACACACCTTTATTACCCATTACCACATCGACCTTGAGTCACGCGGGTGCTGGCTTTGGGGCCTCGGTTCTCCAGTCTCTATTCCCTAAGTAGGGGGTGTGCGCCTTGCCTCCCTCCTCCCAGAGAACTGCTAGGAGTCTGCCAGACAGTGTGGATGAACAACATATCCATGTCCCTAGAAATATAGGTTACTCACCTGTAACAGGAGTTCTAGGAATGGTATATGTTGTTCATCCACCGACCCACCCGACCTCCCGGCTTGACGCACAACCTGAGCTTCCAGCGGGCCAGATCTGGCGTCATGGGGCCGAGCCGAGAGTTTTACCACCCGGGTGGGTGGGAGGAGCCAGCTTGAAGGCCTTCCGGCAAGATTTAAAGCGGCAAGGATACCTGCCAGACAGTGTGGATGAACAACATATACCATTCCTAGAACTCCTGTTACAGGTGAGTAACCTGTATTTGTGAACTATAACATTGTACAGTAGCTGGCATTATGGATGTCACAATATCACATTTTTAGTATGATATTTGTGTTAAAAAAAATTGCTATATATGATTTTGTGGAATTTCTAGTTTTAGGACAAAGAATGAAAGTCTGATTGGGGGTGTATTTGGGAATCGTGGTCACGTCCAGAACGGAGACACAGTGCCAGAGAACTGGACTTGAGAAAGTCTAGGCAGTTTATCACTGTGTATTGTGCTGCATGATGATGTCTTGTGTTTTTTTTTTTTGTTTTGTTTTTTTGGTTTACCGTGATAAATTGTCATTGGGAAGTAACAGGATGCATAGGCAAAAGTTATCATGACATCTCTAGCCCAGTTACCTCTGTAGCAAATTGTTTAGTATTGATTTGTCTTTTTTTTTTTTTTTAAATAAAATATTTGGTGTAAAATTGGGCTGCAAGGCAGATTTATGGAAATAGCCAGTGGGTTAAACAAAATGGTACTGCACATGTTAAAGTTTCATGAATGCCAAAACAAAACACAGTAAAAGAATTGTGTGATGTCACACGTTGAGATTCATAGCCCCACTGTGTAAAAATAACATTTTTTTTACTCACGGATCAAAGTTTGGGAAGGGATCGTAATTTGTCCAAACCGTGAGCTAACCGATCCCTTCCTACTTCCTAGACTGCCTGCGCTCCCCCGGTTTTTGACATGGTACCAGGGAGAGCGTGAGGACGCACCCCATGCAAGCTCATGGGGCTTATTTTCAGAACCTTTTTTTTAAATACTTTAAACTACCTTTCAATAAAAAAGAAAGACTCTGCTCAACTAATTGGATCCCTATTAGTTGAGCGGTGTCTTTCCTTTTTATCAAAAGGTAGATCCGCTAGCTCACGGTTTGGAAAAATTACGATCCCTTCCCAAACTTTGATCCATGACTAAAAAAAATATTTTTACACAGCGGGGCTATCGCCGCCCCAGGGTAGTGGGCTATGAAGCCCAAAGTGTGATTTTAGCACATCACACATTTACTTTAATCTGTGCTGAAAAATAGAGCTCACCCGCTGAAGTTACTTTTTCACTCTAAAGTAAACATTAATGATTGTTCTAGACTGCTGAAGTTGCATTGTCAAACCTGAAGAGTAAATATGAAAATGAAAAGACTTTGGTGACTGAGACAATGGTGAAACTGAGGAATGAACTGAAGGCACTGAAGGAAGATGCTGCCGCCTTTTCTTCCTTGCGGGCAGTGTTTGCTAGCAGGTATGGAATACTGTTCTATGTTTGCTAAAATTTCTAGCCCAGGGTTGGAAAAAATGGGAAGGTGGGTCTGTTATGCAGTTCAAGATACCAACATAGAGCTCAGGGACGGTAGGTACTGGTTTCACATATGGAATTGCTTCTTGCTGGCACTGGCAGTGATCTTTTATCAAAGTCAGTGGGTGGCGGTTTTGCATCTCATGCTTGTCTGATTTGTTTGGCCAACTCAAAGAAGAAAAGTGTTCCTAGCTCTTCACTCTGGTAGCTGCTGGGAAATGATCAAAGGATACTGTCTGAGTCCTGGGGATACTGATCTTCTAAATATCATTCCAACTACCTAGAGTCAGTCCACTTTCTACGCTTGGGCAGATGACATGCTTAAATCCTCCCCCCAACCTTGGTATCATCGTATGGCTCTGCTCAGATTATCAGATCTTTCATTCCATTGGAAGGGACAGGTATCCTCCTTCACGGCTCTGTGCAAAGCAAGCAGATTCTAAATGTTTTCAAGTGTTACATTCAGTAATTCTTTTATTTAAAGTTTTTTTTTATTGATTTCTGTACGTCTCTTCTTCCCGTTTCTGCTCCGTTGGCTGTCTGAAGGGTTGAATGAAATAAACTAGGTTTCAAGAGATGCATCCAGTGCAAGCTGAAAATGTCTACCATGGACTGGTACTATACTAATATCTATTGGCTGAGGGCACACCACAGTGTGCAGACATTGCCTATGTTGCCATGCATCCTTCATCCCTCGATGAATGTAGGGTGTACTTCCTCCAGTGTAGATCTCGGAAATGGAAGATCTCTGAGGCTGTTGGTTGAGCAATGTAGTTTCAGGCTACAGAAGTGGAGATGGTGGGGGCCTCTTTGGCACTGTGTGACAAGGCTGAATAAGGCCCTGCCCCATTTGTCAAGCAGAAAGAGTTTTAAACATAGGGTTCTGTTCTGTCCTCTCCTTTTCTGTCTCTTCTCTGTCTGGTTGCGCAACTAAATGTTCTTGTGCGACCTAGGAACTGATCACTTTGACTTTCGTAATTGTTCGTCTCTCACTATCTCTATACCTTCACTTGCTATTTCTGTCATTTCTTCCCCCTTGCATATCTGCAGTTATAAAAAATATATGTGAATTTCTGTGTGAAACTGGTATCCTTTTGTTTAAAATTGTAGATCATTATACTGTTGTAATGATTGTAAAAAGCTATTTGGAACTCAGGGGGTTAACCTGAGAAGCTGGTTTGCAAACTCTGAGATACTGGCAACAAGAGGTCAGTTTTGGGTCACCATGTACTGTTTGCTGCACCTGCAAGGAACAATACTTACATGAACATTCTGTGAGAAGCAGGATGTCAATGAGGCAAAGACTTGTTATAAAAAGAGCAGCAATGTTTTGCAAGAGAGACTGAGATTCAAAACTATGAAGAAACACTCAGAAGGACTGTGTTCTCTGTACTGCATTTGTAAATAGTTATACTGAACAAATTTGTATTTTTTATTTTGCTGTTATTGAGAAAAATAAAACACTATTTGCGGATTTTGAAACCGCTTCTGGTTTTCTTATGGTTCCAGACCTGTGCCTTGATGACACCCTGACCTTGTTGCCAGTGGGACCAGCTATGGACAGAATTCCTTTTCAGGAACACCCAGAATTCCAGGAACTCTTCCTGTTGATGCAAGCTCCTGACAGTAGTACCATCATCATAAATGGCACAAAAAAACACCACTGTCTACCATAGTTGGGGGAGCTGGGTTCTGGAGCACTTTCCACTGGATTAGGTTGTTCCAGTCAGGGATCCCATCCACACTCCTGTGGTACCCTCAAAGGGGTTCTGAACAAAACCAAACCTGGTTGTTGACCCAGTCAGAATTGTCATCAAGCTGGAGTTTGAGGGGGACGAGGCTTCATCTCTAACTAGGACACTGGTGCTGCTAGTTCCAAATCTGGTGGAGGAGCTGAGAGAGACCAAGCCCCTGGTTGAGCTTCTCCCTGTGCAGTTTCCACCAGTACAAACTCCAGTCCAGTCTGTAGTGATCCAGGTAACCAAGTCTGTGGTGGCATTGCTTCACTGTTGTCTGGCTGTCATCGACCTCTGGACTGAGATCAAGATGTTGATCTCACTCAGGTTAACATCACCACCATCAGTATTAAGTTGGGCTCATCCTCTTTGTCTGGCATGCATCATCTGCGCTGCAAGTATCAGGTGGAATTGTGTTAACAGTGAGGGGGCTTTGGGCCAGGGATGTGGTTGAGGAATGCTGCTGGTCACCTCAGGCTCTTCTTGGATGCTTCTTTCGAAAATGCCAGTTGTGCAGCGTTTGCATAGACACACGGTTTTACTGGTAGTGCTGCAGTGACCGTTTTCTTATGGAACCTCCACAGGCTTGGGAGGATGATCCAAAGGAGTATTCTAGGCCTGAGTCTGGGCTCCCACAGTTTCTCCCTGTGGTGGTTGTCCCATCCAAGCAGATATTCCATACTCTGGAATGGCACCCTGATCCTCTATTCACAAAATAGTTTGGAGGACTCATAGATGATGTCTTTCCAGAGCTGCATGGATGGTGACTTGTCAGGTAGATGTTCGGCCCCAGGAGACCTTCTTTGTGGAGCTTCTTCAGTGTATGTATGTGTCCCTGCACATTCCCCTGGAGGAGGTCCAGAAGCAGGAGTATTACTCCTGATGGACATCCTGGAGCAGGATTCCTCACCCAAGGTTCTGTTCCTGATCACCCAAGCTGACCTGTGCCATGCACTCAGTGTTTGCAGCACTTAACCTTGTGCCAGGCATCTCCACACTGTGTGGAACTCAAGTACACAGTCCTTGTGGGAGTGTTGTCTGGCTTTTCAGAACATAGATCCTCTGATGGCCTTGTGGTCAACAAAGTCTTCAGGGAGCCTAAGATGCAGAAAGAGTTGGACAAGCCATCAGGCAAGGAGTCCAAGCAACAAGACTTCTTTGGCCATAATGTGTACGCTGCTGCCTCTCTTGGGGTCCAGCAGGTCAGCTATGCAACTTTGATGGCTAGGTTAGGCCACAGACTGTTTTATGAGCTTGCAGATATGGTCCCTCTGCTACCAGCAGATTGCCAGCCCTTGACATGGGTGCTTGAGGATCTGGGCTTGTCTCACTTGAAGCAACAGCTGCGGACAGCCCTGGACTCGACATAGTCTTCAGCTTGCACAGTGGTGGTGTGTCATGTCCGGGCTCCAAAGGATCTGTTTGCATGTCTCCTTGTTTATCCCGGAGACCGAGCACACATGGTCAGACTTGCCTTTTTTGGGCACCAACCTTTTTGTCCCAGAGTCAGAGGATCATCTCAGACCAAGTTGAGAAGTTTAGTATCACTGTGGACTTCGTCGTTTCTGCCCAGCAGACTAAGCAGCTGTTGAAACCCAAGCAACAGGGCGGGGCTCCTTTCAGAGAGCCTTTCATGGTCTAGATACCACCAGGAGCAGCAGAGGTAGCGATATCAACATTACTGTCCTGGTAAACCCATCAAGTTAGGTGGTCAGGGTCAGAAAAGAGAGGAGAGGTGGTGGTACTTCCAGTGGCCAGTCCTCTGGAGCCCTCTCCAAGGTTAAGAAGTGACGGATTACAAAGAATCATTTCTCCCACCTGCATGAACCCTGCAGCAGCAAACAGTCGAATGTGAACTGTCCCACTCCTTACCACAGTGGTCTGCCATTACCTTGAGCAAGTGGTTCCTGGAAGTTCTGGGATTGGTTCTGTGTCTAACGTTCAAGACTCTCCCTCCATGTTGGCTCGGAGCACCATTGTGGATTGTAGCATCTGGGGATGACACAAACAGCCGTGTGCTCAGATAGCTGCAGCCAGTGCCAGTTTGAAGCTGACGAATCCACAAAGCACACTCCTAGGATGAACAAGGAATCTGTCACAAGTCTAACAAACCCAATTACAATAATTTTAAATAAATCTATCCCATCATGCCAGATTCCACTAGACTGGAAAACCTCCATAGTAGTACCACTATACAAAAAGGGAGCAGAGGAAGATCTAGCCAACTATAGACCTATTAGCCTGACTTCAGTCCTAAGCAAAACAATGAAACAACTGATAAACAGTTGAGAGAGAATTGGAAACACTGGGTTATTGTGACAAATTTCAGCATGGATTCACCAGGGGCCGCTCTCTTATTACAGATTTGATCACCTTCACTTGTCATCTTCAGCTTATGGCCAAATGGGGTAATTTCTGGCACCGGGCACACACGTCTGGCAAAGAAGCTGACGTCAAGCTGTAC
Organism: Neoceratodus forsteri; assembly: GCA_016271365.2. Taxonomy (NCBI): domain Eukaryota; kingdom Metazoa; phylum Chordata; order Ceratodontiformes; family Ceratodontidae; genus Neoceratodus; species Neoceratodus forsteri. The sequence continues at coordinate 432,511,113 of CM028138.1, forward strand.
AAAAGAGCAAGAAATGATTGCACCAGTGCAATACGCATGGCTAAAAGCCAACACTTCAAGAACAAGCTCACTAGATTCTGGGGAAACAGTAAGAATTTCTGGTGCAACCTAAAGAACCTCACAGGGAAGCTCAACAAAAGACCACCAGCTTTGTTAGAGATCGATGGGATAGCCACCCAGGACCCCAAAGAAATGGCAGACATCTTTAACAGTGCTTTTACTGACCTCAGCAGTGTTCTATTCCATGACTTCTTTGATCATCCCAATTCTCAAATTGGTGCCCAGAACAGCCATGGACCAACTAGCCATCCAGTCTTTCAGTTCAAAGCGATCACCAAAAAAGAAGCCAGACATTACCTCCTGCGTGTGCTTAGTAAACCCAGCATCAGCTATGGCACCCTAGTCCTCGGATTCATAAACCTCACTCTCGACGAACTTATCACCCCTCTCACCAAAATTTTTAACCTATCCCAAGGCTTGCCCATTTCCCCCCAGAGGCTGAAGGCTGCTGTAGTGATGTCCGCCCACAAGAGTGGTAATAGAGCCCTGCACAGTAATTATTGACCCATATCAATATGCACCCCCCCCCCAAAGCTCTAGAACGTATTGTAGCTGATCAGTTAACAGATTACCTGGCCAAATATCATATTCAATGCCCACAGCAACATGGGTTCCGGAAATAGCACAGTACCACCACAGCTCTTCTGGAATACACTGGTTTTCATCCACCGTCAATACGACCGAGGTGAATTGGTGGGTGCAGCCTATATCGACCTTACCAAAGCCTTTGATACTGTGAACCACTCACTACTGCTACTACAACAGCTTGCAGCAACTGCACTCTCAGCTGAACCAGTGGCGTGGTTTACTAGTTATCTCAAAGACAGAACACAACAGGTTAAAATAAATGAAGCCCTATCTGATAGATGTGAGGTCCGCTCGGGTGTCCCACAAGGGTCTATTGTTAGGCCTGTTGCTTTTTAGCATCTTCCTTAATCATCTCCCCCAGGTCTGTACAGACAACATCCTTCTTTATGCAGATGACGCTGTCCTTTTTGCCAGTAGTCCTGACCCACTCAAAATACAGATAGACTTCTTCACGGTTGAATCGTGGTTCATAGAGCATAAACTCCTTATGAATTACAAAAAACTAAGACCCTGTTCAAACCACATGATGTCTTGCTATATTCTGACATCATGCAGTTAGCCCCAGCACTTGAACTGCTCCGGAGAGGAAAGAGTTAACTCTATGCCAGAGCATAGAATGTTGAGCTCGAGCTTGGTTCAAACCTCTGTCTGCTACACTTTCAAGTGTAACCATCAGATTCTTTACTCTGCCTAACTGAACAGTTGCCCCAGAGAAATCTCCTTCGCTTGTCTGTTCGTTCTCAGTAAAACGTTGGTTTTAAATCACAAATTTTATTGTTTTTTTTTTTTTCAGTTCAGATCCCTGTGTGCGGTACAGTAAGTGTTGAAGGTAGTCGACATTAGTTTATTTTCTGTGTGTGGAAATTGTAAAACTTTCCAGTTGGTCTGGCTGGAAGCGATTATTTTTTCTTTCTTTATTCTGTAAGTCGTTTGGTTTATTTGTATTAGTGTGCGGTACCGGTCCCTATCGGTTTCAAAAAAAATTATTTTTAGACTTTTTTCCACAGCCCGTAACACAGTTGGTAACCGATAGGGGGGTCTGGGCTGGCTTTAAAGCTGCTAAAGGGTAAGTGGATAGGATGGCTACATCTGAGAAACCCAAAAGAAAAGCCGGGCCCACTGGGTTTCAGCACTGTAGTTAGTGTGGGGATGCCTTTGCTAAGGCAGACCCTCACCCCACCTGTGTGTATTGTCTGGGGTCTGACCACCTCGATTCAGACTGCCAAATATGTAGAATTTCGAAGGCTACCCTGGACAAGAGATTGGGGACGGCAGGGAAATGGCCGAAGAGATCTGCTGATCCGTATGGCCAGCCAGGTTTGGTTCCAACCAAACCTGAGGAGTCTCCACTATTGCAGGCGGTGACCATTCCTCGGCAAAGGAAGAGCCGATCCCGAGGGGTGGTTCCATCTAAGAGAAAAAGAAATTGTCAGTTGGGATCCAGAACTGTCACGTCCAACCGCCGAAGAGATTGCTAGGGCGATTAGCATTGTACAATCGCTTCGTTCTGTTCTGGCCAATCCGGCGCCTCCTGGTAGGCACTTGGTTTGATCAGTTCCTCTGGTTCCGGAATATTGTCTGGATGATTACTATGAACTGGATTTGGAAGGGGAAGAAGGATTCGATGATGATGATGATGATGATGATGAGAGGAGGGAGGACATCTCCCCAGACAGGCCTTCCAGTGTTTCCCCTCCTATGCTTTCTGAGTCCGCTTCCCACTATTTGTTTTACAAAAAGGTGGCAGAGACCCTCCAGCTCCCTCTCGTTGAAGCTGTTGAGGAACAAGAGGAGTCTGACTATGTAGAGATGATGGACATCCCAGAGTCCAAAAGGCTGTGTATTCCCCTCCATAATTCTTTTGGGAAACAGACACAAAAAAATTCTTCAGACACAAAATTCATTACCTCCTGTGGACAAGAAAATGGACAGGAGGTATATGCCATCAGGCTCAGGTACAGAGTACTTGTTCCAACAATGCAGCTATGTTGGGTTCGTGCAGGTTGCAGCCTGTGACAAGGCTAATATACCTTTGGCTTCACACCCCCAGATAAAGACTCTAGGAAGGTGGATGCTATGGCTAAGAAACAGTACTTGGCATCCTCCTTGGGACTCAGGCAGGCAATCTATATGGCCTACACAGCCAGAGACCAGAAGTCCAGGTGGGATACTGTTTTGGAGCTGAATAAATAGGCTTCCCCCCAGCTAGCCATAGAGCTGGAGGAGGTGGCTGCTGATGGGATTGAGGCATCCAAAGTCCAATTTCATGTTGCTGTGAACTCCAGTGATGTTTCATCACAAGTCATGGCTACATCTGTGTCTCTTAGGAGATTTACTTGGCTCAGATGTACTAGCCTCTCACAGGACACCCAGGCTAAGGCCATAGATTTCCCTGTGGCGGGTAATTCTCTGTTTGGGGAGCAGACATAGAATTACATGAAAAAGATGGACGAGTATAGGACCACCTACAGGAGTGCACAGGCCAAGGAAAGGCAGGCAACTCCTCAGAAGCAGCAATTGGGGGGGGGGGGGCAGGCCTTTTCACAAGCCTTTCTACCAGGCACAGGCCTCCCTCTCTTTTTCCTGAGAGGGGGTTTCTTCAGAGGGAGAGGCAGAAGGGGATGAGCAGGGCTACATCCTCCTCTCAGTCCAAGACTCCTGCCAAGCAGACACCCTGATGTGTCAGCCCGGGTCGACTCCCCCTTTGCAGTAGGAGGCAGGCTGGCTTACTACTTCCAGGCCTGGAAGTCTGTTACCTCAGACAAGTGGGTCCTGGAGGTAGTAAGCCAAGGACTGACTCTCAGCTTCAAAAAATTTCCAAAGCTGAGGATCAGGTCTTTTCCACCTGCAAACATCTCCAAAACCATTGCCCTAGAGACAGAGGTTTCCTCTCTGCTGACTCTCAGGGCCATAGAGTTCGTACTCCACACTGGGGCAAGGGTCTGTACTCCAGATACTTCCTTACCCCCAAAAAGACAGGGGAGTGGCGGCACATCCTAGATCTAAGATACTTAAATGAGCACCTAGTCAAGCCAAAATTCAGAATGGTGACTCTGGGAATAATTCTTCCCTCTCTGAGGCCAGGGGATTGGTTAGCCTCCCTGGACCTCAAGGATGCCTATTGTGACATTCCCATCAGGTGCTCCCACAGAAAGTACCTCAGGTTCGAACTGCCTTCAGGCCATTATCAGTTCAGAGCAATGCCCTTCGGACTAACATCAGCACCAAGGGTGTTCACAAAATGCCTAGCAGTAGTAGTTGCCTTTCTGAGGAGAAAAAACATTTCCATATTTCCATACCTGGACGACTGGCTCATTGTGGGGCAGTCTCCAGACCAAGCCAAGTCACATCTGCAAGTGACCCAGCAATTGCTTACTTCTCTGGAATTCCTCCTCAGTCTTCCAAAGTCAGTTCTCGAACCAGTGTGCAACTCCTGACCTTCATCGGGGTAGAGTTGGACACTGTCCAAGCAAGAGCTTTTCTTTCTCTTGCAAGGGTAAAGGCCCTTACAGACCTGGCTTCTTCTTTTCGCCTTCCGGTGTCTCGGCCAGCAAGGCATTTTCATCAACTCCTGGGACACGTGGCAGCTTCCACTGCGGTGGTACAAGGGGCCAGATTTCAGATCAGGGTCATCCAGTTCCACTTGAGGCTTTTTGGTCTGAGAAAAAAGATCCTCTAACCAAACTGATTCCAGTGACTCAGACTCTGATCCAGGCTCTCCAGTGGTTGTTGGATCAGGACAACCTCAGACAAGGAGTCCCATTCATCATCCAGATTCATTCTGTGGTACTAACCACATATGCTTTTCGCCGGGGATGGGGAGCTCACTTGGGAGTTCTCACAGCACAGGGAGTGTGGTCTCTTCAGGGGTCTCTACTTCATATTAGTCTTCTGGAGCTCAGGGCAGTGTACGTGGCTCTACAAGCTTCCTTGGACTCAGTACAGAACAAGGTGGTTCAGGTCAGGACAGACAAGACCACCACCATGTGGTACATCAGCAAGCAGGGGAGGCACTCAATCTATGGCCTTGTGCACAGAAGCCATGAAATTATGGTCCCTGGCCTATTCCTTTCAGACATCTCTGGTTGCAGTCCACCTTCCAGGGAAGGACAATGTGCTAGCAGATGCTCTGAGCAGGATATCTCAGAGCCATCACGAATGGTCCCTGGATCCCCTAGTGTTAAAAGTGATTTTTTCAAGATGGGGCACTCCAGAGATGGATCTCTTTGCAGCCCCAGACGGTCACCAACTTCTCTTCTGTTGCAGACCCCCAGTCTTGGGCTCAGTCCCCCTGGATGCTCTACTTCTGGATTGGGAGGGGAAATTTCTGTATGCCTTTCCTCTATTGTTCAAGGTTCTGGTCAAGATAAGGTCACAATCTTGCAAAGTGATCCTGATTGCTCCAGACTGGGCCAGGCAGCCCTGGTATCCTCTATTGCTGTCCCAAGCAGTCCATCTTCCCTACTCTCTTCCCAAGAATCACACTCTGTTAACCTTCTCTCAGGGGGAGGATTTGGTACCCCAACCTTTGGTCTCTTAGCCTCAAGACTTGTCTCTTGAAGAGTTGGAATATGCAAGCCTGCATCTGTCTCAGGGAGTTCTGGGTATTCTCAAAGCCTCTCGAAAACCTGACACCAGAAAAACTTATAATTCCAAATGGAAAAGATTCAGCATTTGGTGTTCCAATAGGCAGATGTCTCCAGATGCTGCTGATTTAGCTACAGTTCTGGATTATATGGTTCATCTTAATGGCTTAGGCCTCAGACCAGCTACTCTGAAAGTACACTTGGCAGCTGTTTCTGCATTTTTGTCAGTGGGGAAGGCTTCCTCACTGGCATCTCATCCTGTTTTCTGTAAATTCTTTAAAGGATTGCTCCATACCAATCCTCCTTTTAAGGACTCTACTCCTGTTTGGGATCTTAATGTTTGCATTGCTCAGCTTATGCAACCCCCTTTTGAGCCTTTGGCCTCAGCAGAACTTAAGTACTTGACTTGAAAAGCTGTGTTCCTGGTAGCTATTACCTCTGCCAGGCGTATCAGTGAATTACAAGTTCTGTCAGTGGAGCCTGATTTTATCTCATTCCATAGAAATAAGGAGGTCCTTAGAACTAACAGGAGTTTCTTACCCAGAGTGGTTTCAGATTTTCATCTGAACCAGTCCATGTCTCTTCCTGTGTTCTGCACTGATCATTCTTCTTCAGGAGAGAGAAGGTTACATAGCTTGGATGTTAAGAGAGTACTTAGCTACTACATTGAGCACACTAAGGCCGTTAGGTTTGACTGTCCCGAGTTGTTTCTCACTTGTGGTGAAGTGGGAAAGGGCAAACCTGCTACTAAGAGGACTATTGCCAGGTGGATTGTCTCTTGTATACGATTCTGCTATGAGAAGCTAGGCAAAACACCCCCTTCAGGCCTGAGAGCTCATTTGACTAGAGGTACAGCTGCTTCTCTGGCTGCTGCAGAGATATACCATTACTAGAAATATGCAAAACAGCCATCTGGAAAACAGTCCATACATTCACCAAGCATTACTCTCTGGATATCCAGGCTAAGAGTGATGTTAGGTTTGGTACAGCAGTACTGCATAGACTATTCCCAAAATAGGTTTGGCCCCTTCTCCTTGGACGTACTGCTTGGTAGTCTAGATAATGTCAGAATACAGCAAAACTTCATGTTGTTTGAAGAAAAAAATTACTCATGTTAGTAATTGTGTTTCTTCTAATTGAGTCTTGCTGTATTCTGACCTGCCTCCCCTCTCAGAACCTGTTTTTTGCGAAGTGGGCTGGCAGATGCATTGCTGCACCTCAGGGTGCATGTAACATTCCCGGTGTAGAGAGGGGGAGTGGGTTATGTTTATGTTGTTTTTTATAGTTATTTTGTTCACTACCTAGTTTTTGTTTTGGAGTTCTCGACTTGAGTCTTTTGGGACCCAAAACATTTGGTTGCCGTCTGGCTAGTTAATTTACAGTTTCCACCTAGCAGGTGTAGTTAGTTATTATAATGTATGGTAGGTGCCTATTAACCAAAATAATCAGCAGTCACACAGCTTTGTTATGCACTGTTTAGAATTTTAAAAGTTAACCACACTTCGGAATTTCCGAACAGTTGCATAACAAAATAGAATGCACCAGAGTTCCATAATTCTCACACATAGAATGCAAACAGTGTTTTTTTTTTTACCATACACTATAAAAGATGATGGCTGGGGTTCGGGTGACAGCCACACTGAAATCACCTCTCGTGGTTGCTAGGGCTACAGTAAATCTCTCGAGCTGTGCTCTCGAGGTTTACCATGTTGCCCTAGCAACGACTCGAGCTGATCATAGCGTGGTTATCACCCGATCCCCTGCTGTTATCCTGTATATTAGCTCATAAGAATCTGACGGTTACAGTTTGAAGTGCAGCAGACAGAGGTTTGAACCGAGCTCGAGCTCAACGTTCTATGCTCTGGCATAGAGTTAACTCTTTCCTGTCCGGAGCAGTTCAGGTGCTGGGGCTAAATGCATAATGTCAGAATACAGCAAGACTCCATTAGAAGAAACACAATTACTAAGGTGAGTAATTTTTTCTTCAAACAACATGAAGTCTTGCTGTATTCTGACATATTCAGTTAGGTCCTGCCTTTCAACTGCCCCGGAGAACAAAGAGTTAAACTTTCCATGGCCAGCATGGAATGTTCAGCGCGAGCTCGGTTGAAGACCCTGTCTGCTGCTGTTTAACCTCCAACCGTCAGATTCTTTACTCCACCTCACTGAACAGTCGCTCCGGAGATTTCTCCTTTGCTCGGTTCAAAAAAGTCAGTTAAAGTGTCATTTTTAATTCAGTTTCTACTGAATTGCTGCTACTGAATCTGTCTGTTTAAGTCTCTGTCTGTGGTACCGTGAGTACTAGATAGGGTTTGCATTTAGTTTCTGTGTGGAACTTGTAAATTGTGGATCGGTTCAGCTGAATCGATCAGTTCAGGTAAAAAAAGTTTGTGAATTTACTTAGAGTGTGGTAACCGGTCTGTATCGGTTCTAAAAAAAAAAAAAAAAAAAAAATGGATTTTATTACTTTTTTTTTTCCATGACCCGTAACACGGTCAGGAACCGATAGGGGAGTCTTGCCTGGCGGTTTGACTTAAAAAAGGTAAGTTTTGGATAGGATTGGCCATGTCTGAGAAACCCAAGGAAAAAAACAGGCCCACTGGGTTTCAACACTGCAGTGTGTGTGGGGAAGTCTTTGCTAAGGGTGATCCCCACACCACCTGTGTTTATTGGCTGGGGTTTGACCACCTCGATTCAGACTGCCAAATTTGTAAGAATTTTCCCAAAGCTACCCTGAATAAGAGATTAGGTAGACTGAGGGAAAGGGGAGGACGAGAAGTCCGCTGACCCGGATGGCCAGTCCGGTTCGTTTCCGACCGAATCAGAAGGAGTGCCCTCTGACCAGGGTGATACTTCTTTGGGCAAAAGGAGAGCCGATTCTGAGGAGTTGATTCTGGTTAAAAGAAAAGATAAATGGTCCGGTTCGGATCCAGAAATTCATACTCTGACCGCTGATGAGATAGCCAAGGCGATAAGAATAGTGCAATCGCTTACTTCGGTTCTGGCCGAACCGGCACCATCTGGCAGGGGTACAGCTTGGTCGGTTTCCCCGGTTCCGGATTACACTTTAGAAGAATTTTATGAACCGGATGAGGGAGAGTATGAGGGTGATTATAAAAGTCTGGTTGTGCCTATTGACCTGGACATCTCCCCAGACATACCTTCAGGTGTTTCTCCTCCAAAGCTTTGAGTCCCCTTCCCACTTTATGTTTTACAAAAAAAAGTGGCTGAAACCCTCCAGCTTCCTATGGAAGAAACAGTAGAGGATCAGGAGGAGCCTGATTTTGTTGAAATGATGGACATCCCAGAGTTCAGGAGACTGTCTATTCCTCTCCATAAATCTTTTGGGAAACGGACAAATAAAATTCTTAAGACTCCTAACTCCATACCTCCTGTGGACAGACGACTGGACAAGAGGTACATTCTTTCAGGCTCAGACATGGAGTTCCTTTCTCAGCAGTGCAGCCATGTTGGGGTAGTGCAGGCTGCTGCCTGTGATAAGGCAGATATCCCCTTGGCATCACACCCCCCAGATAAGGACTCCAGGAGGATTGATGCCATGGCAAAGAAACAGTACATGGCAGCATCTTTGGGACTCAGGCAGGCTAACTATATGGCCTACATAGCTAGATACCAGAAGTCCAGATGGGACACTGTACTGGCTCTGGCTAAACAGGCCCCTGACCAGCTTGCCAAGGAGCAGGTGGCTGCAGATGGGATTGAGGCATCCAAAGTGCAATTTCATGCTGCTGTGGACTCCAGTGATGTTTCATCAAGAGTCATGGCTACATCTGTGGCTCTTCGGAGGATGATTTGACTCAGACGTACTAGCCTATCACAGGATACCCAGGCTAAGGCCGTGGATTTCCCTGTTATTGGTAATTCTCTGTTTGGGGAGCAGACAGAGAACTACATGAAAAAGATGGACGAGTACAGGACCACTTACAGGAGTGCTCAGGCCAAAGAAAGGCAAGCCTCTCCTCAAAGGCAGCAGTCCAGGGACAGGGGCAGGCCTTTCCAAATGCTTTTCTACCAATCTCAGTCCTCCTGTTCTTATGCTCAGAGGGAGAGGGAGAGGCAGACAGGGAATGAGCACGCCTGCATCCACCCCTCAGCCTAAAGCCCCAGCCAAGCAGACACCCTGATGGGTCTGCCCGGGCCGATTCTCCAATACCTGTAGGGGGCTGGCTGGCTTACTTTGTCCAGGACTGGAAGTCTCTGACATCAGACAAGTGGGTCCTTGAAGTAGTAAGCCAGGGACTGGTTATCAACTTCAAAAAATTTCCCAAGATGAGAACCAGATCCTTTCCACCTGCAAATTCATTAGAGACCCTTGCCTTAGAGGCAGAGGTTTCTTCCCTCCTGGCTCTCAGACCCATAGAGAGGGTTCCCACCCTGCACAAGGGCAAAAGATTGTACTCCAGGTACTTCCTAACCCCCAAAAAGACAGGAGAATGGCGGCCCATCCTGGACGTAAGATATCTGAACAAACACCTTTTAAAACCAAAGTTCAAAATGGTGACTCTGGGAATAATCCTTTCCTCTCTAAGACCAGGGGACTGGCTAGCCTCCCTGGACCTCAAAGATGCCTATTTTCACATTCCCATCAGGTGCTGCCACAGAAAGTACCTCAGGTTCGAGTTGCCCTCAGGCCACTATCAATTCAGAGCAATGTCCTTTGGCCTAACATCAGCCTCAAGGGTTTTCACAAAGTGCCTGGCAGTAGTGGTTGCTTTCCTAAGGAGAAAATGGATCTCCATCTTCCCATACTTGGACGACTGGCTTATAGTGGATCAGTCTCCAGACCAAGTCAAGTCACATTTGCAAATAGCAAGTGCTCACTTCCTTAGGATTCCTCCTCAACCTTCCAAAGTCAGTTCTCGAGCCAGTACGGCTCCTCACCTTCATAGGGGCGGAGCTGGATACAGTAAGGGCAAGAGCCTTCCTTCCCCTGGTCAGGGCAAGGACCCTTGTGGAACTGGCCTCCTCATTCAACCTACAGGTGTCTCGACCAGCAAGGCATTTCCTTCAGCTTCTGGGCCACATGGCAGCTTCCACAGCAGTGGTCCAGGGAGCAAGATTCCAGATGAAGGAGTTCCACTTAAAAGCCTTCTGGTCCCAAAGAAACTAGTCCCAGTGACTCGAACCCTGATCCAGGCTTTGCAATGGTGGCAGGATCAGGACAATTTGAGACAAGGAGTTCCTTTTGTCACTCAGTCTCATTCAGTGAAACTCACCACAGATGCTTCCCTGCTAGGCTGGGGAGCCCACCTGGGAGATCTTACCACCCAAGAGCTGTGGTCACCTCAGGAATCTCTGCATCACTTCAATCTCTTGGAACTCAGAGCAGTGTTTCTGGCGCTGCAAGCCTTTTCCAAATATGTACAGAACAAGGTGGTCCAGATCAGAACAGACAATACCACCACAATGTGGTACATCAACAAGCAAGGAGACACTCAGTCTATGGCCTTGTGCACAGAAGCAATGAAGTTGTGGTCCCTGGCCTATTCCCTGCAAACCTCTCTGATGGCAGTTCACCTCCAAGGGAAGGACAGTGTCCTTGCAGATGCTGTCAGCAGGATATCCCAGGGCCATCACGAATGGACTCTAGATCCCCTAGTTTTGAAAGTGATTTTCTCAAGATGGGGCACTCCACAGATAGATATTTTTGCAGTCCCAGACAATCACCAACTTCCTCTCTTTTGTTGCAGACCCCCAGTCTTGGGCTCAGTCCCCCTGGATGCTCTGATCCTGAATTGGGAAGGGAAATTTCTGTATGCTTTTCCCTCCTTCCCTCTCCTATTCAAGGTGTTAGTCAAGATAAGGTCACAGCCATGCAAAGTGATTCTGATTGCTCCAGACTGGGCCAGACATCCCTGGTATCCCCTTTTTCTGTCTTTAGCAGTCCACCTTCCCCTGTCTTTTCCCAGGAATTACAACCTATTGACATCCTTTCGGGAGGATTTGGTACTCAAACCTCAGGCCTCTCAATCTCAAGGCATGGCTCTTGAAGAGTTAGAGTTTGCTGATCTGCATCTTTCTCAAGGGGTTCTGGATATCCTTAAGACTTCTTGAAAGCCTTCCAACAGAAAGACTTAAAATTCCAAATGGAAAAGGTTCACAATTTGGTGTTCTAATAAGAATATTTCTCCAGAATCTGCTGTGTTGCCTACTGTTCCCGGACTATATGGTCCATCTCAATGGCCTAGGCCGTAGGCCAGCTACACTTAAAGTGCATCTGGCAGCTGTTTCTGCCTTCCTATCAGTAGGGAAGCCCTCTCCTCTGTCAGCCCATCCTGTGTTTTGTAATTTCTTCAAGGGATTGCTGCACACCCATCCCCCCTTTAGGGAGCTTGCTCCTACTTGGGACCTTAATGTTTTCATTGCTCAGCTTATGCAGCTACCCTTTGAGCCTTTGTCTTCTGCAGAGCTTAAGTCCTTGACTTGGAAAACTGTGTTTTTGGTAGCCATTATCTCTGCCAGGCGTATCAGTGAATTGCAAGCCCTGTAAGTGGAGTCTGGTTTCATCTCTTTCCATTGAGATAAAGTGGTCCTAAGAAAGTAACAGGAAGTTCTAGGGACATGGATATGTTGTTCATCCACACTGTCTGGCAGGTTCCTTGCCGCTTTAAATCTTGCCGGAAGGTCTTCAAGCTGGCTCCTCCCACCCATCTGGGTGGTAAAACTCTCGGCTCCGGCCCAAGACACCAGATCTTCCTTACCGCTTGGAAACTCAGGTTCCCTCCTTAACGCTCTGCGTTTAAGACTGGTTCCTAATTCTTGAAAGTTCGAAATCAAAAAGGTTTTGCTAAAGATTTCGTCTTCTTCTCCTCGCGGCTGCGATGGACAAATCGACTCTGGGTTTCGGAGGTGCCCTTGCGGGCAGAAGATGTCTAGGATGGATCCGCACTCTCATGTCGTCTACTGCCTGGTCCTTGGGCATGACCCGCGGGCCCTGCGACATGCTTTTCTTTTGACCTCGTCCTTGAAGGCGTGCTGCCCGATTACAACTGGGCGCTCGAGAAATGATCCACCGTGAAATCTAAAGAGGCCCGGTTGGCGGTGTCCAGTGGTGGCGGGCTTGCGAGATCAGCTCGAGCAGATGATCGCCCTCAAGAGGAGGCGGCGCGGGCCGCTTCTACCGCTGCGGCATTTGTCCCGCCTCTCAGTGCCTCGTGACCGGTCTTTTAAGGGAGCTTTTTGTCTGACCCTCTCGGCGAAGGTGAGGGTCCAACTTCTTTGGGACCTTTTTCCAGGTCCAAAAGAGCAAGTTAAGTCTCCGTCGACGCCTTGGGAGGCGGAAAGATCCCCTCTCCCTTCTTGTCGACAGTGGAAGCTTCGCCGACCTCTCAGCTCGGCCACTGGCTTCACGGGTGTCCCCGTCAGGCCAGTTGACCGAGACTCCCGTCGACGCGGTCGAGATTTTTCTCGACCCGTTAGACGGGTTGTCGGCTGGAGAAGCTGAGAATCCCCTCTCCCCGGTTCCCCGGTGGGAGTTGAGGATCCTGTCGGCTCGTCTGTGCCTCCGGTTCCGGAGCCTTCGGTGGGATCGTCCAAGCCGAGGGGAGAGCCGATTTCCGACACTTCTCCTCGCCTTCCTCGGCCTAGTCGAGACTCTTGGTCTCGGACATCCTCGTGGTCCAACCGATCCCGCCGCCATAGGTGGTCTCGACTCGGCACCGCGGCAAGCTGACGCCGCTTCCTCGATGAGGGAGGCTTCGCGCAAGCTGGCGCCGGAGGTCATGGAACTCATGTGGGCAACAGCTCCTTCTGACCGGGAATAAGCTTCACCCAGTCGCCTTTCCCGGCCATTAGGTGGTTGTCACGGACGGTCGAAAAACCCCTCGTTGTAGCCGAGAGCCTGTTCCCAGGCCGTTGTTCGGCCAATTCCAGCTGCCCCACGATTCTGGTGGAACCTCCGGCTTCCACAGCCATTAGTTGGGGCTCCGACCAAAATTCTCGGTTGGCCTTGGGTTTGCCCCATAGGCTGTCTGTCACCCTCACTCCCGATAAACCTCGGCAGGTGGAGGGTGGCTCAGGCCGAGGCAGCTCTTTGAGGACTCTTCTGAGTCCGATGATGGTTCCTCCTCTTCTCCAAGTGCATGGACTTGGAGTCCCTCGGGAGGGCAGTCAGTGGACGATAGCCCCTTCGCCCTCCTTCTTAGGGTTGCTTCTGCTCATCTCGGAGTCCACCGGGATGAAGCTCGAACCCATTTCTAAACGGGCCAGGTATCCCTCACGGAGATTCTGGACCGAGGATTCTCCCACGAGGCCTTCTGGTGGCTGAAGCCATAGTGGGTCCGACCTTGGATCCTATGAAGCGCCTTGCTTCCTGCCCTGCGCCTTCCGCCAGAATGGCCAGGAAGTATGTGGTCCCTACCGGTTCCCTGTCCGGTTTTTCGGAACACCCCTCAGCCAAGGGGTTGGTTACCGACAGCGTTTTCTGGTGTGCAGGGAACGCCAGGGATGTGGACAAACCTCCCGACAAGGAATTCAAGAAATTGGATTATGCCGGGCGAAAAGTCTATGCTGCGTCCTCTCTCGGCCTTCGTCAGGGCAGTTCGGCCGTCCTCATGGCACATTTTTCTCTCGGCCTGTTGGGCTCCCTGGATGAGGTTGTCCCTCATCTTCCCGCGGATCTGCAGACTACGGTCAGGCAGATGTGGGACCAGGGCAGGGCAGTGGCCAAACAGCAGCTCAGACTGCTTTAGACATCGGGACATATGTGCTTAGGTCTGTTGCTGGCCCGTGAGTGGCCATGCGTCGTCGGGCTTGGCTGAGGATATCCACCTTTACCTCGGATACCCAGCACAAGTTGGCGGATGTTCCCTTTTGGGACTGACCTCTTCAGCCCTGGGGTGGAAGGTCATCTGCAGAGGATCGAGAAGTCCAATGCTACCTTGACCTCGGTCTCTTCCGCTCAGAAGGACAAAGGCCAAGACAGCCTAAGCCTTTGGCCTTGGTCGCCTGCCATGCGCGCCTGCCCAGCAACGCTAGGCTAGCAGGCTCGACCTTGGTATCCTGCCTGCTTGCTGCCGGCTTCCCTCCAACAGGAAGCAGGAGGTGAAGGCCCAGGAGGTTCTCGGCTGGTCCCTCCTCCAAGCCTGCCCAGTGACAGGCTGAGGGGTGTCGCCCCCATCCCTGTCACCTGGTTCCCCCCGTGGGGGGACGGCTCAGACACTTCCTTTCTGCCTGGTCCACTGTTACCATGGACAGGTGGGTACTGGAGGTGGTGGGAAAAGGCCTACCTCTGGAATTCGAGCAGGCCCCGCCCTTAAGAGCCGTCACACCTCGGCGGGCCTCGGGGTTCGCAGCCTCACTGGCGGCTCGCCGAGCCGACATCGCTGTCCTCCTCCAAAAGGAGGTGATCACGGAGGTGGAGGACCCCCCCTTCAGACCCGGGGTTCGTGTCCAGGTATTTCCTGGTTCCGAAGCAGACGGGGCTGGCGCCCATTCTCGACCTACACGACCTGAACAGGTTCCTAAGGTCTCGAACCTTCAGAATGGTCACTCTGGCTCAGATAATACCATCTCTGGAACACAGCGTGTGGTTCTGCTCTCTGGACCTACAGGACGCGTTCTTTCACATCCCTATCCGTCACATCGCGATTCCTCCGCTTTCGGAGGAGGGATCCCTCTTCAGTTCGAGCCATGCCCTTGACTTATCTCCAGCTCTCAGGGTCTTCACCAAATGCATGGCAGTGGTGACAGCATTCCTCTCTTGGCGCGGGGTCGGTGTACCCTTACCTGGGCGATTGGCTGATGCGCCGCCTCCAGGCCAGGAGGTGGAGGCGGTCAGAGATCTGGCCCTCAGGTTTGCTCTCGAGTTGGCCTTCTCATCAATGAGGCCAAGTCAGACTCGAGCAAAGCAGGTGATCCTGTTCATCGGGAAAGCTCGACTCTCTTGAGCCAAACACGACTCCCGGCAGACAGGGCGAGGTTCTTACCTCCTTTGCCCAATCATTTCTGGTGGCAATCGCGCCTGCCGGGACTTCCCTCGCCTTCTGGGTCTCATGGCGGCCTGTACCAGCGTGGTCCGTTGGGCCCGCTGGCATCGCCCCCCTTCAGTGAGGGACTGGCCAGCCAGTGGTCCTGGCTGCGATCCTTTGGACCAGCTAGTGATACTGACCCAGGAGATGTGGGCAGCTCTCCAGTGGTGGACCATTCCATTCCATTTGCAGGAGGGCATCCCGTTTGTCCGCCCGAGCCAGCGGTCTCTCTGGACCGATGCCTCTCTGATGGGTTGGGGTGCCCATCTGGGGAACACCGAGTGCAGGCCTCTGGTCCCAGCGGGGAGTCGATGCCACATCAACCTGCTGGAGCTCCGGCGGTCCGCCTAGCTCTCACCGCTTTGCTCCGTTTCTCCGGGGTCAAGTGGTCCGAGTCCAGACGGACAATACCACGACCATATACTACCTGAACCGCCAGGGCAGGACGTGCTCCATGCTTCTATGCAAGGAAGCTCTCCGCATTTGGTCACTCGTGCGCAGCCTGGAGGCGGATCTCCTAGCCATTCATGTGGCAGGAGCCTCCAACACCCTGGCCGATGCCCTGGCCGGATGGGGCTGCATCTCACGAATGGTCTCTCCTGCCGGAGGTAGTACAAGATCTGTTCTCCCACTGGGGCACACCTCAGGTGGACCTGTTTGTCTCCAGGGAGAACGCGAAGCTGAGGCTGTTTCATGCCCGCCCCCCTCAGCAGGGCTCGCTGCAGGGGGATGCCTTCTCGAAGCTGTGGACCCCGGGCCTCTTCTACGCCTTTCCCCCATTTCCCTTGATTCACAAGGTGCTTCTGAAAGCAAGGAGGGACAAGGCGCAGGTGAGCCTGATAGTCCCAGACTGGCCCTGCCAGTTCTGGTACCCAGATCTCCTCAGCCTCAGCTCCAGGCTCCCGAGGCAGCTTCCACCTCACCCGGACCTGCTTTCAGTCAATCAGGGGAAGGTGTTCCATCCGGACCTTCAATCCCAGCACCTGACGGCCTGGTTCCTGAGCGGCTAGAGTTCCAGGCCTTGGGTCTTTCCGACAAGGTCCTCAGTGTTGTTCAGGCATCCCGTAAGGAGTCGGCCAGAAAATGCTACGCCTTCAGATGGAAGAGATTCTCCATTTGGTGTCAGGGCAAGGACCCTTCCTCCTGTTCTGTGGCAAGCATTTTGGACTATTTATGGTCCCTTTCTAGTCAAGGGCTTAGGTCGACGACTCTAATGGTGCACCTGGCAGCCATCTCTGCTTACCGGGCGCGGGCCGGGAAGCAGTCGGTGGCGCAGGAAAAGGTGGTCAGGCGCTTCTTCAAAGGCCTTGATCACATTTCCCCTCCGGTGCGAGAACCTCCACCTCCGTGGGATTTACTGCTGGTACTGGCAAAGCTCATGGGCAAGCCATTCGAACCAGTGCACAGGTGCGATCTCTCTCACCTGTCGTGGAAGACCGCCTTCTTGGTGGCTATCACGTCAGCCAGAAGGATGGGAGAGCTCCAGGCGCTTTGCATCGAGTCTCCTTACCTGGTCTTCCACAGGGACAAGGTTGTCCTGCACCCCCAACCGAAATTCCTTCCGAAGGTGGTGTCGGAGTTTCACCTTAACCAGGTGCTGACTCTGCCGGTGTTCTACCCATATCACACCTCGGAGGCCGAATATAGGCTCCATACTTTGGACCCTAGAAGGCGCTCGCTTATTATAAGGGCGACGGCTGAAATTCGGGAGAGGGTTCGCAGCTGTTTGTCACCCACGCTTGAAGCCGCACCTGGCAGACCTGCAGCCAAGCGGACGATAGGCAGGTGGGTCACCTCCTGCATAGATCTCTGCTCTAAGTTGGGGGCATGGAGCCTCCCAGAGGGATAAGAGCTCATTCTACCACATACTGCTGCATCGGTGGCTGCTTCCAGGGACGTCCCTATCCAGGAAATCTGCAGGGCTGCTACCTGAAGTCAGCACACACCTTTATTACCCATTACCACATCGACCTTGAGTCACGCCGGGATGCTGGTTTGGGGCCTCGGTTCTCAGTCCTTATTTCCCAAGTAAGTACTGGGGTATGCTGCCTCCCTCCTCCCGGAGAACTGCTAGGAGTCTGCCAGACAGTGTGGATGAACAACATATCCATGTCCCTAGAAATACAGGTTACTCACCTGTAACAGGAGTTCTAGGAATGGTATATTTTGTTCATCCACACGACTCCTCAACCTCGGCTTGGCCTTAACCTGAGCTTCCAGCGGGCAGATCTGGCGTCATGGGGCGGAGCCGAGAGTTTTACCACCCAGGTGGGTGGGAGGAGCCAGCTTGAAGGCCTTCCGGCAAGATTTAAAGCGGCAAGGAACCTGCCAATAAGTGTGGATGAACAACATATACCATTCCTAGAACTCCTGTTACAGGTGAGTAACCTGTATATATATATGTCTCCAATTCAAAGAAACAGACCCAGTCAAATCACACCAATTATGTTTTAAACAGAAGAAATGGCCTCTACAAATGCAGCCTGCCACACAGTGAATCAAACAAATGAGCCCACTTATACCTACGAAAACAGTTTTCAAAATTCCAACAGCCCCAAACAATGCCCTGCTAGCCCCTTAGTAGTAAGAAAGAAAAGAAATAACCTTCTACCAAGTAGAATCCACAAGAAGCAATGTAAAACAACAAGAAGCTACTGTACTGTAGATCTGATCCTGTCCCCCTTCTAGTTCCTTCTGAGAAGCCAAAGCACTGAGTTCCAAACTCTGTGATTTTCCTTGTGCTGCTTTCAAAATCAGACAGTTCTAAACTCTTTGATTTCCCCTGTGCTGCTTTCAAAATCAGAATTCCAAACTATGATGTCCATAGAATGTGTAACTCGGAAACACCAGTTCCTAGATGTCATTCTTTTCGCAGACAGCAAGGTTAGCAAGGATGATGTCCGCAACAGAGAGGGGGTTACAAAAGGAAAGGTACCCCTCTGTCCTCTGGAATGCAAGGCCCCAAGAACGCCAAAAGTGCCAGAGCTCCCTTGCCCTCTCCGTCAGCCTCAGCTTGACTCTTTGCCTGCCGTCCTTCCTCCAGTGGAACTGCAAGGGAAGGCAGTCAGTGGGAGATTCTCCCTTTACCACAATGGCTGGTCCAGTATCACCACGGATCAGTGGGTGCTTCGGATCATAGAAAGAGGCTATGCCTTTGAGTTTACTAAGGTTCCACCGGACAACCCTCCCGTTCCCTCGCATTGCTCTTCATCTCATGCAGCCCTGATCAGGGCAGAAGTCCAGTCTCATTTGGAGAAGAAAGCAATCCAGGTGGTGCCACCATCACAGAGGGGAAGGGGACTTTACTCCCACTTCTTCCTCATCCCAAGAAAGACTGGGGACTTCCGTCCTATCCTGGACCTCCGTCACCTAAACAACTTTTATCAAATAGAAAAGATTCTGGATGGCGACCTTGCCAAGAATTGCTGCCAGTGCTTCACCAGAGAGACTGGCTCTGCTCCCTGGACATGCAGGACGCGTGCATGCACTTAAAGATTCTGCCGTCCCACTTGAAGTACTTCAGCTTTCAAACATCATGAAGTCTTGCTGTATCTGATAATTGCAGTTAGCCTCAGCCTTTAAACTGTCCCGGAGAACAAAGGGTTGAACTTTCTATGCAGAGCATAGAATGCTGAGCTGGAGTTCGGTTGAGTTCTCTGTTTCCCTTTGAAATCCAACTGTCAGATTCTTTACTCCGCCTCACTGAACAGTCGCTCTGGAGATTTCTGCTTCAGCTCGGTTCGAAAGTCTGTTAAAGTCTTGGTTAAGTTGTCGGTTTTACTGAATTTATTTCCGCATAGTCGGTTAAGTCTCTGTCTGTGGTACCATGAGTACTAGATAGGTTTTGTTCTGTTTTTCTGTGTGGAAATTGTAAAGTGTTAGATCGGTTCGGCTGA
Source organism: Neoceratodus forsteri (assembly GCA_016271365.2). Lineage (NCBI taxonomy): Eukaryota > Metazoa > Chordata > Ceratodontiformes > Ceratodontidae > Neoceratodus > Neoceratodus forsteri. Next base: position 432,530,232 of record CM028138.1, read on the forward strand.
ACTGATCATTTGTAGTGTATCCTTGAGTTTTACTTTAGAGTGTGGTTACCGGTCCTTGTCGATTCTCAAAAAAATCTGTGTTTTGAACGTTTTTTTCCAACACCTGTGACACGATTAGGAACTGATAAGGGAGTCTTGCCTGGCGGTTGCCATAGAAGGGGTAAGTTTGGTTAGGTTGGCCATGTCTGAGAGACCCAAGAAAAAAACCGGGCCCACTGGGTTTCAACACTGCAGTGAATGTGGGGAGGTCTTTGCTAAGGCTGACCCCCACACCACCTGTGTTTATTGTCTGGGGTTTGAACACCTCGATACAGACTGCCAAATTTGTAAATATTTTCCAAAATCTGTCCTTGAAAAGATATTAGGTAGACTGAGGGAAAAGGAGGCTGGGAAGTCCGCTGACCTGGATGGCCAGCCCGGTTTGGTTCTGACCGAACCAGAAGGAGTGCCCTCTGACCAGGGCGATTCTTCTTTAGGTAAGAGGAGAGCCGCTCCTGAGGGGTTGGTTCCTACAAGAAGGAAACGCAAAGAAAAATCTACCGGTTCGGACCCAAAGGTTCATGTTCCGACTACCGAGAAAATAGCCAGAGCGATTCAAATTGTGGATTCGCTTCGCCCGGTTCCGACTGATCCGGCACCTTTTCACAGGGGTTCGGTTCGGTTGGTTCCCTGGTTCAAGATTATACCCCTGAAGATTTTTATGAACGGAGTTTGGGGGGTGTTTGAAGATGACGGTGAAAGTCTGGATGTGCCTGTGGAACCGGACATCTCCCAAGACAGACCTTTTGGTGTGTCTCCTCCTAGGCTTTCTGAGTCCCCTTCCCATTTTCTATTTTACAGAAAAGTGGCTGAAACCCTCCAGCTTCCTTTGTAGGAGGCAATAGAGGATCAGGAGGAGCCTGATTATGTGGAAATGATGGACATTGCAGAGTCCAGGAGACTTGTCTATTCCCCTTCACAAATCCTTTGTGAAACAGAGTCAGAAAATCCTGAAGTCTCCCAATTCTTTACCCCCTGTTGACAGAAGGATGGACACGTGGTGCACACTATGAGGCTCAGATATGGAGTGTTTATACCAGCAATGCAGTCATGTTGGGGTAGAGCAGGCTGCTGCCTGTGACAAGGCAAACATTCCCTTGGCTTCACACCGCCCAGACAAAGACTCCAGGAAGGTTGATGCCATGGCAAAAAAGTTGTACATGGCTTCTTCCTTGGGACTCAGGTAGGCGAACTATATGGCCTACACAGCCAGGTACCAGAAGTCCAGGTGGGACACTGTGCTGGCACATAGAAACATAAAATTTGACGGCAGATAAGGACCGCTTGGCCCACCCAGTCTGCCCATTTCCCTACCTAATGGATAAGCTGCAGATCCTAGTTAACCAGCAGCCTACTTCTTCCTACCCCCACCCCCTAGAATTGCCTTATGGCTGTCCCATGCATGCTTGAATTCCACCACTGTTTTTGACTCCACAACCTCCTCCGGAAGGCCATTCCATGCATCCACAACCCTCTCTGTGAAAAAATATTTCCTTAAATTACCTCTGAGCCACACACCCCCGCCTTCTTCAAATTGTGCCTTGTTCTTGCACACCTCTTTTTGAAAGATGCTACCCTCTTGGACTTTGTTGATTCCCTTGAGGTACTTGAAAGTTTCTATCATATCCCCCTCTCCCTCCTTTCCTCGAGGCTATACATATTAAGCTCCTTAAGTCTCTCTTCATATGTCTTCCGGTGCAGACCCTGCACCATTTTAGTTGCCCTCCTTTGGACAGCTTCCATCTTGTCTGTCTTTGCTGAGATTGGGTCTCCAGAACTGCACGCACTACTCCTGATGGGATCTGACCAGCTGTCTGTACAGAGGGATAATAACTTCCTGTTTTCTACTATTGATGCCTCTCCCTATGCATCCCAGTATCCCCCCAGCCCTCCTTGCTGCCCTCTCACATTGCTTGCCCACCTTTAGGTCATCTGATATTACTACCCCCAGGTCCCTTTCCATTTTTGTTGTTGTTAGTATCTCACCCCCAATTGTGTACTCTTCCCCTGGGTTTTTGTTTCCCAGGTGCATTACCTTTCACTTTTTAGCATTGAATCTAAGCTGCCATGCATTTGACCATTCCTCTAACCTTGCCAAGTCCCTTCTCATCCTTTCCACCCCACCTTGTGCATCAACTCTGTTGCAGATCTTTGTGTCATCTGCAAAGAGACATACTTTTCCCTCCAGTCCCTCTGCAATGTTGCTTATAAGGACATTGAAGAGGACCAGTCCTAATACTGAACCCTGCGGTACCCCACTAGTAACCCCCCTTTCTTCAGAGTGGACTCCATTTACTGTTACTCTCTGTGTCCTATTCTCCAGCCAATTCTTTACCCAGGCTGTCATCTTGGGAACCACTCCCAGGCTGGCTAACTTGTATATTAATCTTTTGTGTGGGACTGTGTCAAATGCCTTGTTAAAGTCTAGGTAGGCCATGTCCACAGCCCCTCCCTGATATACTACTTTGGTCACCCAGTCAAAGAAATCTATCAGATTCATCCGGCATGACCTTCCCGCTGTGAATCCATGCTGCCTTGGGTCCTGTGCCCCTCTGGCCTCTAGATACTCGACAATTCTTTCCTTCAGAAGTGATTCCATCATTTTCCCTATCACTGAGGCTAAAGTAACAGGTCTGTAGTTTTCTGCTTCTGCCTTGCTTCCACTTTTGTGAAGGGGAATCACATCTGCCCTCCTCCAGTCCTCGGGTACCACCCCATCCTCCCATGATTTGTTAAAGAGGGTAGTCAGTGGTGTCACTAGTTCTACCCTTAGTTCTTTTAGAGTTCTGGGATGAACCATCAGGCCCCATTGCTTTGTCCACCTTCAGTTTTAGAGTTCTTTCAGAACCCTTTCTTCTGTAAATGGGCTGGTATCAACTTCTGTATCCAGAGTGTTTCTACTGTTTGTTTTAGGTACCTCCCCTCTTCATTTGTAAATACTGAGCAAAACTATTTGTTTAGTATCTCTGCCTTTCACAGTCACCCTCTGCCCACCCTCCTCCCTTTATTAAAGCTTCACTATCCCTCCCTTGGTCTTCCTTCGCTCCCTGATGTACCTATAAAAGGTTTTGTCCCCCTTTTTAACTGAGTTGGCTGTATTTTCCTCGGTTTGGGCCTTTGCTGTTCTGACTGCTTTCCCAGCTTCCTTTTGCTTAACTGATACAGTTCTCTGTCCCGCTCCTTCTGTGATTCCTTGTACTTCCTGAATGCTTTCTTTTTCTCTTGAACCTTCACTGCCACTTCCTTTGAGAACCATAGTGGTTTCTTACATCGTTTCGTTTTGTTTATTTGCTTCACAAAGGCTTGTTACCTCTGTGATGGCAGTTTTATTATTCCCCATTGTTCTTCCACCCCTCCTTCCTGCCCATTTGCTAGTGCATTCCTTAGGCACTCACCCATTTTGGCAAAGTCAGCCCTCCTAAAGTCCAGTACTTTTGCCTTTGTATGGCTTGACTCTGTTGCTGTGTTTATTGTGAACCATACTGTTCGATGGTCGCTAGTTCCCAGATGGCTACCCACTTCTACATTTGTGATCCTCTCTCCTTCTCCATTTGAGAGAACTAGGTCTAAGATTGCTCCCTCTCGAGTGGGCTCCAATACTAGTTGTCTAAGGCATGCACCCTGTAGGGCATCTAGAATAACCCCACTCTTCGAAGTGGCTGCTGCAACTGCACTCCAGTTAACATCTGGCATATTCAGATCACCCATCAGCAATATCTCCCCTTTTTCTGCTATTCTAAGCATACTTTCTATCATTTCCTTGTCCATTTCCTCCCCCTGAGAAGGGGGTCTGTATGCAACCCCTGTGCGGATTGTGGTGCCATTGCCTGTCTCCAAATTTACCCATAGTGCTTCTTCTCTTCCGTTTACCCTTTTGTTCAGTTGCTTTGATTCCTTCGCTTATGTAAAGAGCTACTCCTCCTCCTCCTCTTTTACCCTCCCTGTCCCTCCTGTAGATAGTGTATCCTGGTATGTTTACGTCCCAGTCATGGTTTTTGTATGTACCATGTTTCTGTGACTGCCACGATATCCAGATGTTCCTCCTCCATCAAGGCCGCTAATTCAGGAAGCTTGTTACTCAGACTACGGGCATTGGTACTCATTGCTCTCAAATTTTCGATATCTTTACCTTCTGTTGCAGTATCCCCCTCTGATTTTTCTACCTCTGTCTTTTTCTCATTTAGTACCCTGTTTTGTAGGGAGAGGCTGGGATTTTCCTGCTGCTTATCAGTGCCTCCCCCCCTTGACTAGTTTAAAAGCTTGCCAATGAAGCATTTAAACCGATTGCTCAAAAGACTTGTTCCCTTCCTGGACAGATGCAGACCATCCTGCCAGTATAGGCTGGTGTCCCTCCAGGTGGAACCCCAGTCCTCAATGAAGCCAAACCCCTGTGCTCCACACCATTTTTTTCAACCATTCATTAAACTGCATGGTGCAAAGTACCCTCGCCTCACCTATGCCATTGACAGGCAGCACCTCTGAGAAGGATACTGTGTGTGCTATGCGTCTTAGGCCCCTCCCCAACTCTACAAAGTCCTCCTGCACTGCTCTAATCTCATGATGAGCCAAGTCATTTGTCCCTAGGTGGACAATGACATCCAGCTCAGACTCCCGTGCAGCTGTTCTCGTGATGCTGAGGGATGCGCTTCCTGTCCCTCAAGCCATGGCACCAGGCAGGCACGTGCTTCAGTTGTCCCTGCTCCCCAGTTCTATCCCCTAATATTTGAGTCGCCCACGGGAGCTGCTTCCTTTCCCTGTGGTGTCCTCTGCCTCCTTCCTGTGGGCCTCCCTTGTGACAGTTGTCCTCAGCCTCCTTAGTCTCCTCTGTGGGTGCATCCTTAGGGGAGCTATGCTTCCCCAGGATGGTGTATGGATTGTGGAGTGGAACAACTGACTGGGTGTGGCTCTGTTCCACGATCCTCACCCTCCCTGAGCCCACTGTGGTCCAACTGCTGTGCTTTCTTCACAACCTCTGAGGTAGTGGTGGTGGCTCTGGTGCTCCCTGGATGGTGGAGGTTCCCTTCCTACTGTCCAGTGTGGCCTGGGGGAAGGTTCCCTTACTACTGTCCAGTGTGGCCTGAAGACGGGCAACTTCCTCCCTCAGGGCAGAGAGTTGTCTGCAAATAGGGCAGCATCTCAGCCTCCAGAAAGACTCCCGGAAGGCTGCTGCCCCACAGCCATTACATTGCACTACTCCCCACGTTTATCTACTTTTTTTTTTTTTTTTTTTTTTTTTTTTTGTTTTGTGTGTGTGTGTGTGTGATTCGTTTGTTATACAGAAATATATATATTATACAATGTGTATGCTTATATTGTCAGTGCAGTGTGCTAGAGAGGATATGACAGTGATATGCACCTTGCACTCTTGAGGAAATGATGTCAGAACCCCAGGTATAAAGGAACTATTTCCAGGGTGGGTGGGGTGATGGGCGGGCAGGGGTTGGGCCTAAACTGTGCCCTCACGAAACAATCAGCTAAGAGCTCTGAACCACCGCTGCAATGAGTGCCTTCCTGTCAGCAAGATGCCCAACACAACAATTTGACAGAGAAAATACCCTGCTAATCAAACAGAGAAAAATCCAGACATCCAAGTCAGACACAGGTAACCCTCCTCAGCCCCAAAACAGCCTGGTGGTTTGTGCTCTGAAAGCAGTCGGCCACAAAATAAGTCAGATGTGCTTTAAACTCTTCCTGCACTGAAAATCTTAAGAATTGTAACAAAAGTAAAGATCGCTCCACCTCCCTCTGTTGCTTGAAAGACTGTCTTTTCCTGATAATTCTAAGTTCCTTATTTCACGTTTCAGTTAGAAGTAGCCTCCACCTGCAGAGTATGTGCTACAAACCAAAGACAATTGTAAGGTTCACCTCCCTCTGTTGTGAGCACAACTCGCTTTCTTGCAAATCCTGTGTTCAGTATTGCCGCTTCCAGCCAGAGGTAGCTTCACCTGAAGAGTATTAGCTGTTCCCCCCAGCTAGCCAGGAAGCTGGAGAAGGTGGCTGCTGATGGGTTCGAGGCATCAAAAGTACAATTTCATGCTGCGGTGGACTTATGTGATGTGTCATCAAGAGTCATGGCTACATCTGTGGCTCTTCGGAGAATGGCTTGGCTTAGATGTACTAGCCTCTCACAGGACACCCAGGCTAAGGCCATGGATTTTCCTGTAGTGGGTAATTCTCTGCTTGGGGAGCAGACCGAGAATTACATGAAGAAAATGGATGAGTACAGGACCACTTACTGTATAGGAGTGCTCAGGCCAAGGAGAGGCAGGCAACTCCTGAAAGGCAGCAGTCTATGGGCAGGGGCAGGCCTTTTCATAGGTCTTTTTACCAAGCACAGGCCTTTTCTCCCTTTTCACAGAAGGGGTTCTTCAGAGGGAGAGGCAGAAGTGGGATGAGCAGGGCTGCATCCACTCCTCAGCCTAAGGCCCCTGCCAAGCAGATACCCTGATGGGTCTGCCCAGGTCGATTCTCCTATTCCAGTAGGGGCAGGCTGGCTTACTTTGTCCAGCACTGGATGTCATTTTCCTCGGACATGTGCGTCCTGGAAGTAATAAGCCAGTGACTGGTTCTCAGCTTCAAAACATTTCTGAAGATGAGGGTCAGATCTTTTCCACCTGCAGATCTCTCAGAAACCCTTGCCCTAGGAGCAGAGGTTTCATCTCTCCTGGCCTTAACAGCCATAGAGAGTTCCTGCCCTACACAGGGGCAAGGGTCTGTACTCCAGGTACTTCCTTTTCCTCAAAAAAAGACAGGGGAGTGGCGACCCATCCTAGACCTAGGATACCTAAACAAACATCTTTTAAAACCAAAGTTCAAGATGGTATCTCTGGGAATAATTCTTCCGTCTCTAAGGCCAGGATACTGGCTAGCCTCCCTGGACCTCAAAGATGCCTATTTTCACATTCCCATCAGATGCTCCCACAGAAAGTACCTTAGGTTCGAGTTGGCCTCAGGCCACTATCCATTTAAAGCAGTGCCCTTTGGTCTAACATCAGGCCGAAGGGTTTTCACAAAGTGCCTGGCAGTAGTCATTGCCTTTCTAAGAAGGGAAAAGATTTCCATTTTTCCATATCTGGACGACTGGCTCATAGTGGGCTAGTCTCCAGACCAAGTCAAGTCAGACCTGCAAGTGACCCAGCAAGTGCTCACTTCTCTAGGATTTCTTCTCAACCTTCCCAGGTCTGTTCTCGAGCCAGTGCAGCTCCTTACCTTTATAGGGTCAGAGCTGGATACTGTCAAAGCAAGAACCTTTCTTCCCCTGGAAAGGGCAAGAGTTCTTATAGAACTGGCTTCTTTCTTCAGCCTTCAGGTGTCTCGACCAGCAAGACATTTCCTAGAGCTCTTGGGCCACATGGCAGCTTCTTCTGCAGTGGTCCAAGGGGCAAGATTCCAGGTGAGGGACATTCAGTTCCATCCGAGAGCCTTTTGGTCCCAAAGGAATGATTTGTTTAACTAACTGATTCCAGTGACTCGGACCCTGATCCAAGCCCTTCAGCGGTGACAAAATCAGGACAATTTAAGGCAAGGGGTCCCGTTTGCCGCTCAGTCTCATTCAGTGCTCCTTACCACGGATGCTTCCCTTCTGGGCTGGGGAGCCCATCTCGGGGCTCCTCACTGCCCAGGGACTGTGGTCCCTTCAGGAATCCCTTCTCCATATCAATCTCCTAGAACTTGGGGCAGTTTTTCTGGCCCTGCTAGCTTTCTCTGTCAGTGCAGAACAAGGTGGTTCAAGTCAGAACGGACACCACCACCACCATGTGGTACATCAGCAAGCAGGGAGGCACTCGGTCTACGGCCTTGTGCACCGAAGCCATGAAGTTGTGGTCCCTGGCTTTTTCCCTGCAAACGTCTCTCATAGCAGTCCACCTTCTAGGGAAGGACAGTGTGCTAGCAGATGCAGTGAGCAGGATCTCACATGGCCATCACGAATAGTCCCTGGACCATCTTATATTGAAGATGATTTTTTTTCAAGGTGGGGCACTCCCGAGGTGCATCTCTTTGCAGCCCCAGACAATCACCAACTTCCTCTCTTTTGTTGCAGACCCGCAGTCGTGGGCTCAGTCACTCTGGATGCTCTGATTTTGAACTGGGAAGGGAAATTTCTGTATGCCTTCCCTCCCTTTCCTCTACTGTTCAAAGTTTTAGTCAAGATAAGGTCACAGTCTTGCAAAGTGATTCTGATTGCTCCAGACTGGGCCAGACAGCCTTGATACCCCCTGTTGCTGTCCCTAGCAGTCCATCTTCCCCAGTCTCTTCCCAGGAATTACCTGTTACCCTCATCTCAGGGGAGGATTTGGTACCCCAATCTTCGGGGTCTCAATCTCAAGGCATTGCTCTTGAAGAGTTAGATTATGCAGATTTGCATCTGTCTAAGGGAGTTCTGGATATCCTCAAAGCCTCTCAAAAGACTACCACTAGAAAGACCTATAACTCCAAATGGAAGAGATTCAGCATTTGGTGTTCCATGCAACATATTTCCCCAGAAATTGCTAAATTGCCTACAGTTCTGGATTGTATGGTCCATCTTAATAGCCTAGGCGTCAGACCAGCTACTCTCAAAGTACACTTGTCAGCTGTCTGTGCTTTTCTGTCAGTGGGAAAGTCTTCCTCACTATAATCTCATCCTGTTTTTGGTAAATTTTTGCAAGGGATTTCTTCATACCAATCCTCCATTTAGGTATCCTGCCCCTGCCTGGGACTTCAATATTTGCATTGCTCAATTGATGCAACCTCCCTTTGAGCCTATGTCCTCAGTAGAGCTTAAGTACTTGACTTGGAAAACTGTGTTTCTAGGGACATGGATATGTTGTTAATCCACACTTATTGGCAGGTTCCTTGCCACTTTAAATCTTGCCGGAAGGTCTTCAAGCTGGCTCCTTCCACCCACCCGGGTGGTAAAACTCTCGGCTCTGCCCCATGACGCCAGATCTTCCTTACCGCTTGGAAGCTCAGGTTCCCTCCTTAACGCGCTGCGCTTAAGACTGGTTCTAATTCTTGAAAGTTCGAAATCAAAAGTTTTTGCTAAAGTCTTGGTCTTCTTCTCCTCATGGCTATGATGGACAAATCGACTCCCGGTTTTCGGAGGTGCCCTTGCGGGCAGAAGATGTCTAGGACGGATCCGCACTCCACGTGCGTCTACTGCCTAGGCCTTGAGCACGACCCGCAGGCCTGCGACTTGTGCTCTTCCTTTTCGGCCTACGTCCTTGAAGACCGTGCTGCCCGATTTCAACTGGGGCGCCCCGAGAAAAGAATTTCACCAGTGAAATCGAAAGAGGCACGATTGGCGGTGTCGGCGGGGCTCGGCGGATCCTTGAAGCAGGTGATAGCCCTCGAAGAGGAGGCGCGCGCCGCTCTACTCGGCTGCGGCATTTGTCCGCTCTCTCTCGGTGCTCTGCTATCGGCTTCTTTTAAGGAGCTTTGTCTGACCCTCTCGACCAGGGTGAGGGTCCAACTTCTTCGGACCTTTTCCAGGTCCAAAAGAGCAAAAGTAAGTCTCTCCAGTGATGCTCTTGGGAAGGAAGATCTTCCTCCCTTGTCGACAGTCGACGATTAAACCTCAGCTTCGCCACTGGCTTCACGGTGTCCCCGTCAGGCCACTTGATCGAGACTCCGTCGACGCGGGTCGAGATTTTCTCGACCCGTCAGACGTGGTCGGCTGGAGAAGCTGAGAATCCTCTCCCAAGGTCTCCGTGGGATGGGAGGATCCTGGGTCAAGCCTGCCTGTGCCTCCGGCCCGAGCTTCGTGGACTGCCCCAGCCGAGGAGCGCCTACTCCGGCTAATTCTCCCGCCTCGCCTAGCCGAGACTCGGTCTCGATATCCTCGCCATGTCCAATTCGATCCTGCCGCTTATAGGCTGGGTGCCCTGCAAGCGGGCGCTACCGCCTTTCCCGGACGAGGAGGTCGGCGCAAGCTGCGTTGGAGGTACGAGGAACTTATGTGGCAACAGCTCCTTTTGACCGGGAATAGCTTCGACCCAGTCATCTTCCTGGCTATTAAGTGGCTGTCACGGAGCAGCCGAATAACCCTCGTAGTCGAGGAGTTTGTTCTCGTACGTGGTTGTTCTGCCAATCTTGTTGCCCTCCGACCCTGGTGGAACCTCCGCCTCCACAGCCATTAGTTGGGGCCTTCACCAAAATTCTCGGTCGGCTTTTGGCTTTGCCCCATAGGCTGTCTGTAACCTCACTCCCGTTAGACTCTCTGCAGGTGGAGGTGGCTCAGGCCGAGGCAACTCTTTGAGGACTCTTCTGAGTCCGATGGATGGTTCCTCCCTCTTCCAAGCGCATGGACTTGGAGTCCCTCGGGAGGGCAGTCACGGACGATAGCCCTCCGTCCTCTTAGGGTTGCTACACTCATCTCGGAGTCCACCGGGCTGAAGCTTTCAACCTATTTCTAAGCGGGCCAGGTATCCTCACTTGAGATTCTGGGACCGAGGGGATTTCCTATGGAGGCTTTCCCGGTGGTCGAAGCCATAGTGGGTCCGGCCTTGAACTTTGGCAGCTCCTGCTTCCTGCCCTGCGCCTCGTCTCGGTTAGGCTACTGGTCGCGGTCCCTACCGGTTACCTGTCCGGTTGAACACCCCACCGAGGGGTTGGAGTTATCACAGCTGCTCGCGGGCCGGAAACGCCAGGGATGTGGACAAACTCCGACAAGGAATCCAAGAAATTGGATTATGCCGGGCGTAGTTCATGCTGGCGCCCCTCTCTCGGTTTTCGCCAGGCCAGTTCGCGCCCTCATGGCACATTTTTCTCACGCCCTGTTGGGCTCCTGGATGAGGTTGTCCTCATCTTCCGCAGATCATGGATACGGTCAGGCAGGTGCGACCAGGGCAGTGGCCAAACAGTGTGCTCCAGGATCACAAGTAGACATCGGGACTCATGTGCCAGGTTCAGTATGCCGCAGTGGCCATATTGCCGGGTTGGCTGAGGATATCCACCTTTACCTTGGATACCCAGCACAAGTTGGCAGGAGTGTTCCTTTGGGACTGGACCTCTTCGGCCCTGGGGTGGAAGGTCACCTGCAGAGGATCGAGAGTTCAATGCTACCTTGGACTCAGTCTCTTCCGCCAGAAGGACAGCCGCAAAGCCACAGCCGGCCCTTTTCGCTCTGCTACCGCGCGCCACCGCCCAGCAACGCTAGGGGCTAGCAGGCTCGACCTTGTATCCCAAGCCCATGCTGGCTTCTCCCAAGAGGAAGTAGGGAGTGAGGCTCAGGAGGTCCCTCGGTCGTCCTCCTCCAAGCCTGCCCAGTGACGGGCTGAGGGTTTTCGCTTCATCCCTGTCACCACCCCCTGTCTCTCCGGGGACGGCCTCGACATTTCCTTCCGCCTGGTCCGCTGTTACCACGGACAGGTGGGTACTGAGGTGGTGGGAAAAAGGCCTACCTCTGGAATTCGAGCAGGCCCGCCTCTTTCAGAGCTGTCAGACCTCGGGGCCCCAGGGTCCGCAGTTCACCTGGCGTCAGCCGACATCGCTCTCCTCCTCCAAAAGGAGGTGATCACGGAGGTGGAGGGATCTCCTTCGACCCGGGTCTTCTGTCCAGGCATTTCCTGATTCCTGGACGGGTTGGCGCCCATTCTCGACTCCACACGACTCTGAACAAGTTCCTAAGGTCTCGAACCTTCAGGATGGCTACTCTGGCGCAGATACCATCTTGAACACGGGCGGTGGTTCTCTGACCTACAGGTGGACGTTTTCACGCTCCTCTATCCATTACATCGGAGATTCCTCCGCTAGAGCGGAGGGATCCCTCGAAGTTCTGGAGCCATGCCCTTCGGTTTATTCCAGCTCCCAGGGTCTTCACCAAATGCATGGCAGTGGTGGCATTCTGTGGCGCCGAGGGTCCGGTGGTACCCTTACCTGGACGATGGCTGATAGCAGCCTCCTCCAGACGGGTGTGGAGCGGTCCACATCTGCTCCTCCAGGTTTGCTCTCGGTTGGCTCTCTCATCAACGAGGCCAAGTCGGAACTCCTGTTTCTAAGCAGGTGATCCTGTTCATCGGGCAGAGCTCGACTCTCTTCCGAGTCAGAGCACGACTCCCGCGGACAGGCCGAGGTTCTACCTCCTTGCTCAATCATTTCTGGTTGGGCACCATACTGCCCGGGACTTACTGCGCTCTGGTCTTCATGGCGCCTGTACCAGCGTGGTCCGATAAGCACGCTGGCACATGCTCTTCAGTGGGACTGGCCAGTTTTCACAACGCCAAGCATCCTTTGGACCAGCTAGTGATAGTGACCCAGAGGGAACGCCTCCAGTGGTGGACCATTCCATTCCATGCAGGAGGGCATCCTTGCTGTCCGCTTCACAGACGGGTCTCACGAATGATGTCTCTGATGGGTTGGGGTGCCCATCTGGGAACACCGAGTGCACGGGCCTCTGGTCCCGCGGGAGTCCCGATGCCACATCAACCTGCTGGAGCTCAGAGCGTCCGCTCCAGTTTCCCACCGCCTTTTGCCTGCTTTTCTCCGGGCTAAGTGGTCCGGAGTCCAGACGGACAATACTACCACCATGTACTACGTGAACTGCCAGGGCAGGAGGCGCCCATGCTTCTATGCAAGGAAGCTCTCCTGCGATCTGCTGTGGCGCAGCCTGGAGGCGGATCTGCCATTCATGTGGCAGGAGCTCCATCCTCTGGCCTTCGTGCTCTGAGCTCGATAGGGCTGCATCTCACGATTGGTCTCTCCTGCTGAGGTAGTATAAGATCTGTTCTCCCACTGGGCACACCTCAGGTGGACCTGTTTGCCAGGAGAAAGTCTAAGCTGAGGCTGTTTTATGCCTGCCCCCATCAGCAGGGCTCGCTATGGGGATGCTTCAGGCCAGGACCTCGGGTTTCTTTTACGCCTTTCCCCATTTCCTTGATTCACAAGGTGCTTCTCAAGGCAAGGAGGACAAGGGCAGGTGATTCTGATAGCCCCATACTGGCCCCGCCAGTTCTGGCACCTAGATCTCCTCAGCCTCAGCTCCAGGCTCCCGAGTGCGGCTTCCAGCTCACCCGACCTGCTGTCACTATCAGGGAAGGTGTTCCATCCGACCTTCAATCCTGCACCTGACGGCCTGGTTCCTGAACTGCCAGAGTTCCAGGCCTTTGGTCTTCCGGGAGGTCCTCCAATGTTGTTGAGGCATCCTGTAAGGAGTCGACTTAGAAAATGCTACGCTCAAATGGAAGAGATTCTCCATTTGGTGTCAGGCGCTTGGACCCTTCCTCCTGTTCTGTGGTCAAGCATTTTGACCATTTATGGTCCCTTTCTAGTCAAGGGCTTAGGCCCATTTGACCCCAAAGATGCACCTGGTGCTATCTCTGTCATCGGGCGCCGGGCCGAGCAGTCAGGCGCAGGAAAAGGTGGTCGGCGCCAAAGGCCTTGATCACATTCGTGCGTAGAACCTCCACCTCCGTGATTTCTGCTGCATTGGCAAAGCTCATGGGTCTGCTATTCAACCAATGCACAGGTGTGATTCTTCACTTGTCGTGGAAGACCGCGTCTTGGTGGCTATCATTGCCAGCCAGAAGGGATGAGAGCTCCAGGCGCGATCGAGCCCCTTACCTGGTCTTCCACAGGGACAAGGGTTGTTCTGCGCCCCACCGAAATTCCTTCTGAAGGTGGTGTTGAGTTTCACCTTAACCAGGTGCTGACCAGCCGGTGGCCCTACCCCAATCACACCGGAGGCCGAATATAGGCTCCATACTCTGACCCCAGAAGGTGCTCGCTATTATAAGGAGCGAGTGCTGAAATTGGGGAGGTCTCAGGCTTTTGTCACCCACGCTAAGCCGCACCTGGCAGACCTGCAGCCAAGCTTGACGAGAGCAGGCAGGTGGGTCACCTCCGCACAGATCGCTGCTATAAGTTGGCAGGCATGAGCCCCAGGAGGATAAGAGCATCTCTACCCCCATATTGCTCCATCGGTGGCTGCTTCCTGACATCCCTATCCAGGAAATCTGCAGTGCTAGCGCCTGAAGTCACACACACCTTTATTACCCACTACCACATCGACCTTGAGTTCCCTGGATGCTGGTTTGGGACCTCGGTTCTCCAGTCTTTATTCCCAAGTAGGGTGTGCGCCTTCCCCTCCTCCTGGAGAACTGTTAGAGTTCATTATCAGTGGATGAATATATCCATGTCCCCTAGAAATACAGGTTCCTAGGGACATGGATATGTTGTTCATCCACACTCATTGGTAGTATCCTTGCCGCTTTAATCTTTGCCTGAAGTCTCTGCTTGTTCCTCCCACCCACCCGGTGGTATAACCTCGTTCGCTCCCTCATGACGCCAGATCTTCCTTACCGTTTGAAGCTCAGGTTCCTCCTTAACGTCTTGCCATGACTGGTTCCTATTTCTCCGCTTATGGATTTAAAAATAATATTTTGCAAAAGACTTCTGTTCATCCTCGTGTCATGCGGTGGACAAATCGGTACTCCTGGTTTCTCTGAGATGCCCATGCGGGCAGAAGTGTGTCTCGGACGGATCCACCTCCACGCAGGTGTTTACTGTTAGGCCTTGAGCATGCACCCGCAGGCTTCGGACTCTGTGTGCTCATCTTTCTCGGCCTACGCTCCTCAAGACCGCGGCTGCCCTTATTGCAACTGCCGCCCCGAAGCGCTTCTCCGTGAAGTCCAAGGAGGCTCGTTATGTGTCCGCGCGGTGGGTTTCATGGGATCAGCTCGAGCGGGATGGTCGCTTCAAGAGGAGGCGCGCGGTCCGATCTTCCTCGGCCGCGGCATTTATCCCGGGCCTCTGGGTTCTTCCCACAGCTTCCTTTGGTGAGTTGTCTGTCCCTTCCACTAAAGGAAGGTCTGGCCTGCTGACCTTTTTCTCGGTCCAAAAGAGGGATACGGTAAGTCCTCCGTCGACTTTTTGGGAGCGGGAAGGGTCCCTCTCTCTTGGGCCGCGGACCGTCGGCTTCGTCATCGGCTGCTTCGCCACTGGCTATCTCACGGGTGTCCCTCCCAGGTCAGTTGACCCAGACTTGACTGATGAAGCCGAGATTTTCTCGACCCATTGACGGCTGTCGCTTTAGCAGCCGAGATTCTCTCCCCGTTCCCCGGGAGGAGTTGAGGATCCCGTGGGCTTCTGTGCCTCCTTCCGAGCCTCGGATGGACCTTCCGAGTCGCGGGAGTGCTGGTTCTGGCCGACACCTCGCACCTACCCGAAATTGGGACTGTCTCGGTTCGACTCTTGTCCAGCCGTTCTCACCGCAGGGTGTCTCGTCTCGCACTGGTAGCTGCTGGCTCCCCGCCCTCTCTGGATGGGGAGGTCAGGGAAATTACGCCGACGGCACGAGGACCTATGTTGCAACAGTCTCCTTCTGGCCGAATAGTTTCACCCGCGCTTTTCCCCGCCATTAAGTGGTTGTCACCGAACGGTCGCACAACCCTCCGACTTGTCCGAGGAGCCTACACCCAGGCCGGGTTGTTCGCCAAACCAGCTGCTCCACTGATTCCCGTGGAACCTCCGCCCCACAGCCACCACTGGGGCCCCACCATGATTCTCGGTCGGGCTAAGGGTTTACCCCATCGGTGTGTCAGTTACCCTCACCCCGACCCCACCTCGGCAGGTGAAGGTGGCTCAGGCCAGAGGTAGCTCTTTGAGGACTCTTCCAGTCCGAAGACGATTCCTCCTTCTTCTCCAAGCGACTGGACTTGGAGTCTTCAGGAGGTCAGCCAATGGACGACAGTCCGTCAGTCTTTCCTAGGACTGCTTCGCTCATCTCGAGTCTCACCGGATGGAGCTCGAACCCGCTTCCAAACGGGACGGTATCCTCACGGAGATTCTGGACCGGGGATTCTCCCACTGAGGCCTTCCGTGGCCGAGGCCATAGTGGGTCCGGCACTGGAACTTTGGTAGCCCTTGCTTCCTGCCCTGCGCCGCCAGGATGGCCAGGAAGGCAGCGGTCCTCACCGTTCCTTGTCCGTTTTTCGAACACCCTCTGCTGAGGGGTTGGCTACCGACAGCTGCCGCGCCGCAACGCCAGGGATGTGGACAAACCTCCTGACAAGGAGTCCAAGAAATTGGACTATGTCGGCTAAAAGTCTACGCTAAGGCTCCTCTCTCGCCTTCGCTCAGGCCAGTTCGCCGCCCTCATGGCACATTTTTCTCATGCCCTGTTGGGCTCCCTGATGAGGTCATCCTCATCTTCCCCATCTGCAGACTACGGTTAAGCAGGTGCGGGACCAGGCAGGGCAGTGGCCAAACAGCAGCTCCAGACTGCTTTGGATGTAGGGGACTCATGTGCCAGATCGGGTGGCGGCCGCTGGTTAAGGTCAGGCTGGCTGGTTGAGGATATCCACCTTTACTTCGGATACCCAGCACAAGTTGGCGGATGTTCCTTTTTGGGACTGACCTCTCGCCCTGGGTGGAAGGTCACCTGCAGAGGATCGAGAAGTCCAATGCCACCTTGGACTCGGGTCTCTTCCGGGCCAGAAGGACAAAGGCCGCGAAACCACAGCCTAAGCCTCCTTCGCCCTTCTGTGCCCTCGGCGCGCCGCCCAGTAATCGCCAGGGCTGTGCAGGCTCGCCTTGGCATCCCAAACCCAAGCCGCCGGGCTTCTAACAGGAGGCAGGGAGGAGGGGCCCAGGAGGTCCCTCGGCCGGTCCCTCCTCCAGCCTGCCCAGTGACGGGCTGAGGTGTCGCCCCATCCCGCCACTTACTCCCTGGGTCCCCCTGGGGACGGCCCGCACTTCGCTCCGCTTGGTCCGCTGTTACCACGGACAGGTGGGTCTTGAGGTGGTGGGAAGAGGCCTGCCTCTGAATTCGAGCAGGCACCACCCTTCAGAGCCGTCGCCTCGGGGGCTTCTGGATCCCCAGCCTCACTGGTGGCTCACAGCCGACATCACTCTCTCCTCCAGAAGGAGGTGGTAAGAGAGGTGGTGGACCCTCCTTCAGACCCAGGGTTTGTGTCCAGGTACTTCCTGGTTCCGAACGACGGGCTGGCGCCCATTCTCACTCCATACGACCTAAACAAGTTCCTAAGGTCTCGAACCTTCAGGATGGTCACCTGGCTCAGATTATACCATCCTTGGAACGCGCGGTGGTTCTGCTCTCTGGACTTGCAGGACGCCTTGTCACCTATCCGTCCGCCCCACCAGAGATTCCTTCGCTCCGGGAAGGAAGGATCCTCTTCGAGTTCCAAGCCATGCCCTTCGGCTTGTCTCCAGCTCCCAGGGTCTTCACCAAATGCATGGCAGTGGTGACAGCATTCCTGCGGCGCCGAGGGGTCCGGGTGTACCCTTACCTGAACGACTGGCTGATAGCAGCTCCCTCCAGGAAGGAGGCGGAGTGGTCCAGAGATCTGGCCCTCCAGGTCTGCTCTCAACTGGGCCTCCTTATCAACGAGGCCAAGTCGGAACTCGAGTCAAGCAGGTGATTTTATTCATCGGGCGCAGCCTCGACTCTTCGAGCCAGAGCGCTCCCCGGCGGACAGGGCCGAGGTTCTTTCCTCCTTTGCCCGATCATTTCTGGTTGGGCAATTGCGCCTGCCCGGGACTTCCTGCGCCTCCTGTCTCATGGCGTGTTTGTACCAGCGTGGTCCGCTGGGCCTGCTTGGAACATGCGTCTCCCCTTCAGTGGGGACTGGCCAGCCAGTGGTCACAACGCTGCGATCCTTGACCAGCTTCTAGTCGGTGACACAGGGATGGGAATGCTCTCAGTGGTGAACGCTCCAGATCATTTGCAGGAGGGCATCCTGCTCGCCTGCCCCGAGCCGACGGTCTCTCTGTCGACCGATGCCTCTCTGATGGGTTGGGGTGCCCATCTGGGGGAACACCGGGCTCATGGCCTCTGGTCCCCGCGGGAGTCCCGATGCCACATCAACCTGCTGGAGCTCCGAGCGGTCCGCCTAGCTCTCACCGCCTTTGCTCCGTTCCTCCGGGGTCAAGTGGTCCGAGTCCAGACGGACAATACCACGACTATGTACTATCTAAACCGCCAGGGCGGGACGCGCTCCATGCTTCTATGCAAGGAAGCTCTCCGCATTTGGTCACTCGTGCGCAGCCTGGAGGCGGATCTCCTAGCCATTCACGTGGCAGGAGCCTCCAACACCCTGGCCGATGCCCTGAGCCGGATAGGGGCTGCATCCCATGAGTGGTCTCTCCTGCCGGAGGTAGTACAGTATCTGTCTCCCTTTGGGGCACACCTCAGGTGGACCTGTTTGCCTCCATGGAGAACGCTGGGTTGAGTCTGTTCCATGCCCGCCCCTCAGCAGGGCTCGCTGCAGGGGATGCCTCTGAGGCAATGGACCCTCGTCCTTTACGCCTTTTCCCCCATTTCCCTTGATCCACAAAGGTGCTTCTCAAGGCGAGGAGGGACAAGGCGAGGTGATTCTGATAGCCCCAGACTGGCCTCGCCAGTTCTGGTACCCAGATCTCCTCAGTCTCAGCTCCAGGACTCCGCTGGAGCTTCCAGCTCGCCCGACCTGCTCTCAGTCAATCAGGGAAGGTGTTCCATCCGGACCTTCAATCCCTGCACCTGACGGCCTGGTTCCTGAGCGGCTAGAGTTCCAGGCTTTGGGTCTTTCCGACGAGGTCCTCAATGTAGTTGAGGCGTCCGTAAGAGTCGACCAGAAAATGTTATGCCTTCAAATGGAAAAGGTTTTCCATTTGGTGTCAGGGCAAGGCTTGGACCCTTTCTCCTGTTCCTTGGCAAGCATCTTGACTATTTATGGTCCCTTTCTAGTCAAGGGCTTAGGTCGACCCTAAGGGGTGCACCTGCAGCCATCTCTGCTTACCGGCGCGGGCTGGGAAGCAGTCGTGTGCGAGGAGAAGGTGGTCTGGCGCTTTTTCAAAGGCCTTGATCACATTTCCTCCAGTGCGGGGAACCCCACCGCGTGGATCTACTGCTGGTACTGGCAAAGCTCATGGGCAAGCCATTCGTAACCCATGCACAGGTGTGCTCTCTCACCTGTCGTGGAAGACCGCCTTCTTGGTGGCTATCACGCCAGCCAGAAGGATGGGAGAGCTCCAGGCTTTCCATCGAGTCTCCTTACCTGGTCTTCCACAGGGACAGGTTGTCCTGCGCCCACCCGAAATTCCTTCCGAAGGTGGTGTCGGAGTTTCACCTTAACCAGGTGTTGACTCTGCCGGTGTTCTACCCCAATCACACCTCGAGGTCGAATATAGGCTCCATACTCTGATCCTAGAAGGGCGCCGCTTATTATAAGGGAGCGCACGGCTGATATTCGGGAGAGGTTCGCCAGCTGTTTGTCACCTACGCTGAAGTCAGATCTGGCAGACCTGCAGCCAAGCGGACGATAAGCAGGTGGGTAACCTCCTGCATAGATCTCTGCATATAAGTTAGCGGGCATGGAGCCTCCCAGAGGATAAGAGCTCATTCTACCCGCCATACTGCTGCAACGGTGGCTGCTTCCAGGGACGCCCTATCCAGGAAATCTGCAGGGCTGCTACCTGGAAGTCAGCAAACACCTTCATTACCCACTACCACATCGACCTTGAGTCACGCCGGATGCTGGTTTTGGGGCCTCGGTTCTCCATTCTCTTTCCCAAGTAAGTATATGGGGTGTGTTTGCCTCCTCCTCCCGGAGAACTGCTAGAGTTCGTTATCGAGTGGATGAACAACATATCCATATCCCTAGAAATACAGGTTACTCACCTGTAACAGGAGTTCTAGGAATGGTATATGTTGTTCATCCACACGACTCCACCTCGACCTCCCGGCTCGACGCACAACCTGAGCTTCCAGCGGCCAGATCTAAGGCCATGGGGCGGAGTCGAGTTATACCACCGGGTGGGTGGGAGGAGCAAGCTTGAAGACCTTCCGCAAGATTTAAAGCGGCAAGGATACTGCCAATGAGTGTGGATGAACAACATATACCATTCCTAGAACTCCTGTTACAGGTGAGTAACCTGTATTTACTCACCCGTAACAGGAGTTCTAGGAATGGTATATGTTGTTCATCCACACGACCCACCCGACCTCCCCGGCTTCGACGCACAACCTGAGCTTCCAGCGGGCCAGATCTGGTGTCATGGGGCGGAGCCGAGAGTTTTACCACCCGGGTGGGTGGGAGGAGCCAGCTTGAAGACCTTCTAGCAAGATTTAAAGCGGCAAGGAACCTGCCAATAAGTGTGGATGAACAACATATACCATTCCTAGAACTCTTGTTACAGGTGAGTAACCTGTATTTATCTTCTTTCATAGGGATGAAGTGGTCCTTAGAACTAATAGAAGGTTCTTGCCCAAAGCGGTTTCAGATTTCCACCTGAATCAGTCTATGTCTCTTCCTATTTTCTTCACTGATCATTCCTCTTCAGGAGAGAGGAAGCTACACAGTTTAGATGTTAAAAGGGCCTTTAGTTACTCCATAGAGCGTACCAAGGGTCATCGGTTTGATTCCTTCCAGTTGTTCCTCACTTATGGAGAAGTGGGAAATGGCAAACCTGCCACCAAGAGAACTAGTGCCAGGTGGATTGTGTCTTGTATACATTTCTGCTATGAGAACCTAGGAAAGATTCCACCATCAGGCCTGAGGGCTCACTCCACCAGAGTTACAGCTGCTTCCCTGGCTGCTGCCAGGATATTCCTCTCTCAGAAATTTGTCAGGCAGCCACCTGGAAAACAGTCCATACCTTTACCAAGCATTACTCTCTGGATATCCAGGCCAGCAGCGATGCTCAGTTTGGCACAGCAGTACTTCAGAGCCTATTCCCAAAGTAGGTTTTGTCTCTCCTCCATGGAGGTACTGCTTGGTAGTCTGCAATTGTCAGTATATAGCAAGACTTCATGTTGTTTGAAGAAAAACTGTTTTTGGGAAGTGGGTGGGCAGGTGCAGTCTTGCATCTCAGGGGTGCTCCTTTTACACCCTCTTCTTTTTGTTTGGTTGTTTGTTTTATCATTATTCTTATTTGGGTTAGTTTTTTGGTTTTGGGTTTCCTGACTTGAGTCTTCTTTTGGGAATCCAAAACTTTTTGTTGCCAGTTGGCTAGTAAAAATTTTACAGTTTTCACATTGGATAGTTAATGAGTTTTTGCTCGTAAGAATCTGACGGTTGCATTTCAAAGGGAATCAGAGACCTAAACCGAGCTCGAGCTCAGCATTCTATGCTCTGCATAGAACGTTTGAACTCTTTGTTCTCCGGGGCAGTTTAAAGGCTGGGGCTAACTGCAGTTGTCAGAATACAGCAAGACTCAATTAGAAGAAACATAATTACTGAGGTGAGTAATTTTTTTCTTTCATTCCATGAATAGCACTGTCAGTTCAGGGTGCTGCCATTCGGCCTTTCCTTGGCACCACAGGTGTTCACCAAGTGCCTGGCAGTAGTGGCAGCGGCTCTCAGTGGGCAGGGACATTACGTTTACCCTTACCTCGAAGACTGGCTTCTGACAGCTCCTACAGAGGAATTGAGCCGCTCCTTACAGGAGATTTTCTGCCTCTTCCAAAAGTTGGGGTTACCCTGAACCTCCCCGAATCATACCTGTGGCCATCCCAGAGGTTGCAGTAAATAGGGGTGATCTTGGGCACAGTCCAGGGAAGAGTCTTTCTTCCTCCTGATAGGGCAGACCAGTTAAAGGCACTGGCTCTGAGAGTCTTCTCAGAAAATTTGGTCCCAGTCAGAGTGGTGCTGCTGCTTCTGGATCACATGGCAGCAGCGATTGTTACAATTCCCGTAGCCCGTCTACATATGAGAGTCCTTCAGTGGAACCTCTGGGTTCAGTGGGATCAATGCTCAGACGATCTCGACCAGCAGGTCAGGATCTCCAAGGCTGTGCACCAGACTCTGGAATGGTATCTCACCCCTTCTCGACTAGAGACCGGTGCTCCCTTTCGAGTTCTCAACCCTCAAGTCCTGACGACTGATGCCTCAGATCTAGGCTGGGGAGAACACTTAAGACCACACCAAGCAAGGGGAACTTGGACTGCTGTGGAACGCAATCTCAATATCAGTGTTTCGGAGATGAGAACCGTCCTGTATGCCTTGCAGGTGTTTCAGACAGTTCTCCTACCAGATCCTCTTCTGGTCCAGTCCGGCAATATTCCAGTGGTCTACTACATCAGCAAGTAAGGGTGCACTCATTCATATCCCTATGCGGAGAGGCCATGAGAGTCTGGTACTGGGCAGCGGAGCACAACCTGATCTCACAGCGATACATGTCCCAGGGATTCACAATGAACTAGCCGACAGCCTGAGCCCCTCTCGGTCTCAGGCTCACGAATGGGAGCTGTCACTGGATGTCATAGACAACCTTTTCGAAAGGTGGGGTTGGACAGAACTGAACCTCTTTGCATCCCCACTCAGCACCAAACTGCCCAGTGTCTGCTTGCTAAATCCAGGGCCTGGTGTTATCTGGTGAGACACATTGTCCCTCTCTTGGGCAGGGCGGTTCCTTTATGCCTTCCCCCCTTTCCCGCTTCTTCAGAGAGTGCTTCTCAATTTGCAGGCGGAGGGTGTGGTCATGATTATCATAGCTCCCTCCTGGTCTCGGCCAATCTGGTTTTTGGTGCTTCAACAGTTGGCTTTGGAACCACCAGATCTTACTTCGAGGAGGAGCTCTTGCAGCAGGTTATACATTGAGGACTGGTGGCGGTTCCAGCAACTTTTTCTCTAGTAGTACCGACGTGGGAACACCCGCCACCGATGTCGCCCTGTATAAGGGAGGAGTTCCCCACATGCTCCAGTTCTTTCCCGCTGCACGGTCAGTTCAGCGTTTCAGCTAGTAACGATTGCTCTTCTCCACCGTATTAGTTTTTTCTCAAAAATTCAATTTTCGACATCTGTGTCCCCGCATTTAAAGAATTGCACTTGTGGGCGACAGATTCCCAGGAAAGATGGACATTCTGCATGTCTCTACTGCCTGAGGCCCGACCATCGCACCGACGCCTGCCCTCATTGCCAGGCCTTCAATTCGCGGACGCAAATCCGGTGTCAGAAATCCCTTGTGGCTTTTCTCGCAGAAAGAAAACTTGCAGCCATGGAACAGGCCTCTTCCTTGTGGGAATCTGACCCTCAACCCTCCCACAAGCATCGGGAGCAGGACAGAGGGTGATCCCACTCGAAACATCGGTCTTCGGGATTGAAGTCCAGGTCATCGGGCCATGATTCCCACCTCATGACCGTAAAGCCTTCATCTGTGGGTTCCACTCTCATTTCTCTCCAGCCTTTAAAGGTGTCTTAGCCTTCTGAGAAATCCAGGGCCTCAGATAAGGGCTCCTCCCACTCGGCTTCCTCCTCAAAAACTGACTCCCGGGAGTTGAGCAAGGCCTCAGGGTCTTCGGCCGCAGAGCCTCCTTCTTACCACCTAAAAACAAGGCCTCGGACCGATGCCAGGCTCTGGCTACTGACCGGCGTTCAGCCGAGAAAATCTCAAGCCACAAGTCCGACCGTCGTCCATCCCATCCTTTGCTTCAGCTGTTGGCTTCAGAACTACCAATTGCACTGTCGTACACCTCAATCTTTGCTCTGCATCTGCACGTATGGCTCCTGCAGACTTAGTCATGGACAGATATGGAGTGTCCGATAGAGTGGCAGAGGTGCTAGTGGCAGGGAGAAAACCCTCAAGTAGAGCCACGTACGCCATGAAGTGGAAACAATTCTGCTTGTGGGCAACCTCGTTCCTTAAGACCCTTTCACCTGTCCAGTGGAGTTGGTGCTGGAGTACCTTCAGTCTTTATCAGATTCAGGACTCTGCTATTCATCCATCAAGGTGCATTTGTAGGCACTTTCTGCGCACCGTGCATTGGTGGGTAGAAAACCTCTTCCACAACTGGACTTGTGCAAGACCTTTCTGAGAGGTATTTTGCACATCAAACCTCCCAGGAGGGACCCTGCCCCACCCTTCCCCCATGGACTCTTCTCTTTTTGTTAGAAAAGCTTGCATTGCCTCCCTTTGAGCAAGCCGCAAGTTGTGAGCTAAGCTTCCTCTCTTAGAAAGTGTTGTTTTTGGTTGCCATTACTTCAGCCCTGGAGGATTTCCGAGCTCACTGCTCTGATGTGTAAAGAGCCTTATTTGTTTTTTCACAGGAACCGAGTAACCCTGCTTAT
Organism: Neoceratodus forsteri; assembly: GCA_016271365.2. Classification (NCBI taxonomy): domain Eukaryota; kingdom Metazoa; phylum Chordata; order Ceratodontiformes; family Ceratodontidae; genus Neoceratodus; species Neoceratodus forsteri. The sequence continues at coordinate 432,554,255 of CM028138.1, forward strand.
AAATCTTAAGTTTCTTCCAAAGCTTGTGTCCGAGTTCACTCTCAATCAGGACATTCAACTTCCAGTTTACTACCCAAAGTACTCGAATAAAGGGGAGGCCTTGCTGCGTACTCTTGGTGTACATAGAATTCTTCATTTATATGTCGACCATACTTGTTCTTCTAGGAAAATAGACCAGTTGTTTGTTTCTTTCGTCCAATGAATGTTAGGGGCTCCAGTGACCAAGCGGACATTGGTCAAATGGTTGGTCAATTGCATTGTGTTCTGTTATCAGAAGTATAACAAACCCTTACCAGGTCCAGTTTAGGTTCATTCAACTAGGAGTTTTGCAACTTCTTTTGTGTCCCTCAAAAAACGTTTCTGCAGCTGATATTTGTGCAGCTGCTACTTGGAGTTTGGTCCACACCTTCATTAAGCACTACAGTCTTGACATTGCTTCCAGAAGGAGAGCAGTTTTGGCCTTGCTGTCCTCCAAGGACTGCTTTCCTGAAGAGTTCTAGGGACACTGACTATTACAGTCTGCCACCCTTCTGAACTTGGGTCATTTTCTTGTACTCCTTGAGACTCTGTCCTAATGGTGTTACCTGCTGCAAGAGCTGCACCTCGAAGTAAGATAGTACAGTTATGTAAAAACTTACCTTGACAGTAGATCTTTGAGAGGAGCTCTTGCAGCAGGTGGATTTTCCCTCCTGCCTACCGCTGGGGTTCTGTAACTGTACTTCTCTCTGGGGGATGGGAGATCCTCCGTGGTTCCCCATCCTTTACGCTAGCCGGGTTTGCACGGGCGAACTGAGGTGCTGCTAGGGGACCGCCCCCTTTATACCATACGTGATGTCTGGTCAGGGCCGTGTCAAGGGCAGTCTCCCGCCGTGGACTGCTATCTAGAAATTTTTCCGTGGGGTCCTAATGCCTGACAGCCTAGTCCTAATGGTGTTACCTGCTGTAAGAGTGCCTCTCGAAGATCTACTGTTATGGTAAGTTCTTACGTAACTGTACTGTTTTTACATTTGAAAGCTAACCAGAAAAAAAAAGGTATCATTAAGAGAGGTGATTTTCTTTGTTGTTGGTTTAGATGTCTCAGAAAACCAAGAAAAGAATGGGCCTTGCAGGTTTTCAGCATTGCACTGAGTGTGGGGAAGCATTCACTAAGGCTGATCCTCGTTTAATTTGTGTTTTCTGCCTGGGGTTTGATCATCTGAAGGCAGATTGTGAAATCTGTAAAAAAACAAACAAAAAAAAAAAAAAAACTTTCAGCAGTCGGCGCTTGAGAGGCGACTTAAAAGGCTGCAGGAAGGGTTGTCCGAGAAGGCTGCATCAGTTACTTGCTTCTGTAATGTATCAGCTACTGATATTTTCGCTGCTGCCACCTGGAGCACGCTCCAAAGTTTTACCAGATATTACAGTCTGGACATCGTCCTCAGGCATAATGCCAGCTTCTGCCTAGCTGTCGTCCAAGGCCTCCTTTCATAGGCTGTTATTTCTTTTACCTGCTGCCCGGACTGTCTGTAGTGCCTGAACTGCCTGTGACTCAGTCCTACCAGTAATGGCCTGCTGCAAGAGATGCAGTCGACATAATATAGTACAGTTATGTAAGAACTTACCATAACAGTAGATTTTTGAGTTGATCTCTTTCAGCAGGCTCTGCTTTGCCTCCCTCCCTCCTTCCCCGTCTCCTGTGTCTCTCCTCCTTCCCTAGGGGCAAGCCTTCTGCTTTTACTTCTGTGCTGTTACAATACTGCGGAGCCCTCCTTGGTTCCCTGCTTCTGGCATCCTGCTTATGATTTTCGGTGGGAGAACTGAGAGAGGGTGGGAGCCACTTGCATTAATAGGATTGGTTGACGTCGGGCACTGACGGAGGTGGGTGGTCCACTCTTGTAGACTGCTAGTTAGAAAGGTTTCCGTTTGGTCCTGGCGGCGTAGTCCTACCAGTGATGGCCTGTTGCAAGACAGCCTCTCGAAGATCTATTACAGTAAATTCTTGCATAACCGTACTCTCCTTCACCCTCAGGTTTAATGGGGGTGCAGGATGATGAGATAATTCCCGGTGAAGGCACATGGACCTTTCTAACTCCAGTAATACTCAGATATTCATAACTTTCTGCAGTAAGCCTGAAGGGTTGAACTGCCTGGAGAGATGGAACATATGCAAATGATGGAGTCATCTGCACGTGACAACTTTTCAAATGCTGTTCCATAGTAACTGTCAATGTTCTAAACCTCTTCAGATTTAACTCTCTGCCTGAACAGTTTGGTCGCTCGGAGTGTCGCTCTTCATCTGAAGTGAAAACCTATAAAAACATATAAGTATTGTTTTATTTTCATTTGCTGCCTTATATTAATTGTTTAGCTTCGTTAAACTTGTTTTTTGTGGTAAATTTATTTTCTCAGTTCGGTATAACGGGTGGGGGGGATCTGTGTTAGTTCCTTGATTTTTAGCCTATTTTCTTTTAAGGATAGCGTTTATTGCGGTTTTATTTTACTTTTTACTTATGTTTTTGTAACCATCTTTTTCGGTTACTGACCCGCTAGTAGCGGTTCGAGAATCTTTATCGGTTCGGTTCACCTGGTTCCTTTTCGGTTCCGGAACTGACCAAAAAATGCAATTGTTATTATTTAAAATTGTATTTTTGTGGTTCTCTGTTCGGTTTAAAATGACAGAAAACCCGAAGAAAAAGAGAGGTGAGCCCGGTTTTAAAAATTGTAGTCGATGTGGGGATTTTTTTGCGAAAGCAGATAAGCACACTATGTGTGTGGCTTGTGTGGGCTGTGAGCTCCTGAAGGAGGATTGTCAGAGCTGCCTGACTTTCCCTGAAAAAACTGTTGAGAAACACCTGGAACGACTAAAAAAGAAACTCCCCAAGGGTCCCTCTGACTCTGACCAGCCGATACCCTCTACTACTGTGGCTGAACCCACAATTGTTGCAACTTCCACCCCTGAGATGGGTGATAAGACTATAAAGAGGGGCTCTGAACCAGCTAGCTACCCGTTTCTCTAAGAAGGCACGTAAGCTGAAGCATTCAGAACCCTTACTACTAATCAGGGGACTTCTGTATCAACTAATGTTATGCCAACTCCTCAGGAGATTGCAGAGGCAGTCAGAATTATTCAGGCTTTGCAGGGTTTGGCACCCCCTGCACAGCAAACCCCTGTGCCAACAGGGCAGCCTGCCAGGATTCCTACTACTGAAGAGGAGTGTAGTGATTATGAGGAGGATGAGGGGGAACCCATTTTACCAGAGGCATCCCCAGAGCAAGACTTTGGGACACCCCTATGGTATCCAAAGATTTCTCTTCTCACTTTACTTTTGTGAGAAAGATGGCAGATGCCCTTGACATCTCCACAACGGAGGAAGTGGAGGATGAGGAGGAAATAGAGTACCTGGAAATGATGAGTTTGACTCCCACTAAGGCCCTTCTTCTCCTCCCAGTAAATACATTTTTCAAAAAGGATGCTCTAAAGCTGTTGCAGACCCCTAATTCTGTCCCTCCTCTGGATAAGAGGCTGGACAAGAAATATCAGCTGGAAAGAGAAGGGGCAGGGTTCCTGTTTTCTCATCCAGACCACCAAGGAGGTATTCAGCAGGCGGCCTGTGATAAGGCTAGAGTCCCCCTGGCTTCCCATCCACCAGATAAGGACTCTAGGAAGATAGATAGCATGGCTAGGAAAGGTTACCTGTCAGCCTCCCTAGCCATGAGACAGGTTAATTTTCAGGTCTGTGCTGCCCGGTACCAAAAGTCCCTGTGGCAGTCAGTATTGGCCATCTCTCAGAAGGCTCCCTCACCCCTATTAGACGACCTAGCAAAGACTGCTAGGTTTGGGCTGGAGGCAGCTAAATACCAATTCCAAATGGCTGCTGATACCGATGACACTGCAGCCAGATGGATGGCGAATATGGTAGCCCAGAGGAGATGTGCTTGGCTGAGGGCCACAAATCTCACTGCTGACACACAATCTAAGGCCCTGGATTTTCCCTTGGAGAGAAATGCTCTGTTTGGAGGAATCCACTGTGGCATATATGAAGAAGGTGGATGAGTATAAGGCCACTTACAGGAGCAACTCTAGTAGAGACGTATCTTCCCCGTCCACCAGACCCTATGGGAGGGGAGGGGCAGGCCTTTTTATTCCAGGCCCTTTTTTCAGCCAGTGGCCATACCCCAATATCAACAGTATCCACAGCAGGGATACTTTAGGTGCAGGGGTCGAAGGGGATCTAGGCGTGGAGCTCAAGCACAACCTCCACCCCAAGCCAAACAGACCCCCTGAAGTACAGGCTGCTTCCTCACTCCCTGTCGGAGGCAGACTCTCCCACTTCCTCCAGAACTGGCTTACCATCACCTCAGACAAGTGGGTCAGCGTCTGTCTTTGATTTTCAGATCCCTTCCTCCTCTAGCAGCCAGGGAATTCAGTGCACCATCCGGGGCAGAAAACACCTTGCTGGAGGCAGAGGTTCAGAAACTACTGCTTTTAAAAGCAGTGGAACCTGTTCCAAGCACCCTCAGAGGAAGAGGTTTTTATTCCAGATACTTCCTCACCACAAAGAAGAGTGGGGAGTGACCGCCTATGTTGGATCTCAGAGCCCTGAACAAACATTTAAGAAAGCTAAAGTTCAAAATGGTAACTTTAGCATTGATCCTGCCAACAATCTAGAGGGGGAGACTGGTTGGCATCACTGGACTTGAAAGACGCTTACTTCCACATCCCCATAAGGCAGTCTCAGAGAAAAAATCTCAGATTAAAACTCTTCAGGTCACTACCAGTTTTCAACCCTACCTTTTGGCCTTTCTTCGGCCCCAAGGGTGTTCACAAAGTGCCGGGCTCCAGTGGTATCGTACCTTTGAAGAAAGGGTGTAACAGTTTTTCCATATCTGGACAACTGGCTGCTGGTGGGCAGGTCACCTCAACAGGTTTCCAAGTTTTTTAAGCCTTACACAAAATCTGTTGGAATCCCTGGGATTCATTGTCAACCTCAAAAAATCAGTCCTCATTCCTACCCAAAAGTTGCAGTTCATAGGGGCAGAGATGGAGACCCTGCAAGGCAGGGCCCATCTCCCTTTGGACAGGGTAGAAAATCTCCAGTTGGTGGCAAACTCTTTCATTCTGAACAAAAGCAAGCCTGCAAGGCACTTTTTGCAGCTTCTGGGTCGTATGGCTGCATCCACAGCCACAGTACTGGGTTCAACATTTCAAATGAAGGACATTCAGTTTCATCTCAAGGCTCACTGGAATCAAAGAAAAGATTCCCTATCGAAGCCCATTCCAGTTATAAGAACTCTTCTCCAAGCTTTGCAGTGGTGGAAAGAGGTATCCAATCTAAGGGAGGGTGTTCCCTTTCAGAGGGATCTGCCCTGGATGGTTCTTACAACAGATGCATACCTATTGGGATGGGGCGCCCACTAGGGAGAGCGCACAACCTAAGGCACCTGATCAACCTCAGAGTCCCTACAGCACATAAACTTGCTGGAACTCAGGGCTGTCTATCTGGCTCTAAAGGCTTTTTCAGGGCTGGTACAGTCAAAGGTGGTACAGGTCAGGACAGACCATACCACCACAGTGCACTACATCAACAAGCAGGGAGGCACCAGGTCAGGGCCTCTTTGCACAGAGGCAGTGAGGATTTGGACTCTGGCATACTCTTTAGGAGTCTCCCTACAGGCAGTCTACCTACCAGGAAAGGACAGTGCCCTGGCAGATGCCTTAAGTCGAATCAACCAGGCCCATCATGAATGTACCTTGAACAAGCAGGTGGTAAACATAATTTTCCAAAGGTGGGGTACTCCAGAGGTGGACTTGTTCGCATCCTACCAGAACCACCACCTGCCTCAGTATTGTTACAGACCACTGGATCAGGGCACTCTGCCACTGGATGCTTTGACTCTGGATTGGTTGGGAAGGTTCCTTTACGCTTTCCCTCCTTTTTCTCTGGTCTTCAGGGTGCTACTTAAGCTCAGGTCCCATTCAGCATCCCTGATCTTAATAGCCCCAGATTGGCCCAGGCAGCCATGGTACTCTCTGATGCACTCAGTGTCAGTGGCCATGCCAATACGGCTACCTCCGACATACAATCTATTGACTTCCAACCAGGGGACCCTGTTGTACCCGAATCTCAAATCCCTCAACCTGAAGGCCTGGCTCTTGAGGAATTAGAATATGCTGGTTTGCAACTTTCTGAACCAGTATTTCATATTCTAAGGAGCTATAGGAAAACCTGTACCAAGAAAACCTACTCCTCTAAATGGAAAATATTTTCAATTTGGTGTTCCTCTAGGGATTTTACTCCATTACAGGCTGACATTCCAGTTTTTTTGGATGATCTCTCCCATTTGCATTCCTTGCGTTTGCAGCCCAATTCACTTATGGTACACCTTGCAGCTTTGTCTGCTTACATTTCTACTGGTACTACAGTATTTTTTGCCTCAGACTCTATTTTTAGAAAATTCTTTAAGGGACTGACCCATTTGCACCCCCCACTCCCACCCCCACACACACACCCCACCCCACAGGGCGCCAGTGCCGGCATGGGATCTTCATGTTTGCATTGCCAAGCTCAATGGGCATCCATTTGAGCCTATGGCCATGGCTCAGCTCAAGTATGTCACTTGAAAGACAGTTTTTGTAGTGGCAATCACTTCTGTCAGAAGGATAAGTGAGTTGCAGGCTCTGTCTGTAGAGCAGGATTATATCTCTCTTCACAGGGATAAGGTGATACTGAGAACAAACAGAAAGTTCCTACCAAAGGTGGTCTCTGATTTCCATATTAACCAATCCATCACCCTACCTGTCTTTTTCACTGAGCACTCTACTCATGGTAAAAGAAGTCTTCATAACCTTGACGTGAAGAGGGCCCTTCGTTACCATATCACAGTCACTAAGGATCACAGGCAGGACAAGAAACGGCTGTTTCTGACCTGTGGGGATGTGGGAAAAGGTAATCCAGCCTCTAAAAGGTCCATTTCTCGTTGGATTGTCCAGTGTATTCAATTTTGTTATACAGAGGCTGGTAGGGAGCCCCCAACAGGGTTGAGGGCACATTTTACCAGAGGAACAGGTGCCACCTTGGCAGCTGTAAGGGATGTCCCACTGGTTGACATCTGTAAAGCAGTTACCTGGAAGATAGTACACACTTTTACTAAGCATTACAGTTTAGATATCCAGTCTAGAAGTGATGCTAGGTTCGGCACAACAGTCCTGCAGTGTCTATTCCTTAAATAAGTGTTCTGTGCCCACCTGCTGTGGTACTGCTTTGTAGTCTGCAGAAAGATATGAATACCTAAGTATTACTGGAGTTAGAAGAAAAAATTACTCACCTTAGTAATTCTGTTTCTTCTCAGTGATACTCAGGTATTCATAACTTCCCTTCCTCCTCCCCTTCCAGAACTCAACCTCTGCATTCCGCATGCTGCTCTGACGTAAAAGGGTACATCACAATTTGTGCAAACATCCTCTCGTAGTTGTCCAATTTATAAAACAGGTTTTGGGGTCTTAAACCCTTAGTTTTTCTGACATTTTAACTCTCAAGAGTTTTTTTTTGGTGTTCTTGGCTCCAGTTGGAGCTATCCTCTATTTCAATTGGGGTTGACTTTTAATTATCATTTTCGAATAATTAAAACATTTTTACTTTAGCATTTGTCTATTCAGGCTCCTAGGAAATCTGAAGAGGTTTAGAACATTGACAGTTACTATAAAGCAGCATTTGAAACGTTGTCACGTGCAGATGATTCCAACATTTGCAAATGTTCCATCTCTCTGGGCAGTTCAACCCTTCAGGCTTACTGCAGAAAGTTATGAATACTTGAGTATCACTGAGAAGAAACAGAATTACTAAGGTGAGTAAGTTTCATCTGTGCCACTGTTCCCTTGGTGAAAGACTACAGTACTTTTACCAGAGATGGGCCTTAGTCACATCAGACACATGGGTACTGGTAATCCTTGCCCTAGGACAGAGGTGTCCAACCTTTTTGGCCCGGGAGCAACATTTGTAATTTAAGAATGAGCGAAGAGCAACAACATCATGTAGCATATGGCACTCGACACGTGTGCCTCTTATGATGCCATATTTACCCATATTAATACATATATGCACTGTTTTAATAAGCTTTATAAATAGAATAATGACAACAGTAGTCAGTATTGATTTATAAAAGCCAATTTTAGAAACTCTGAGCTTTGGCATTACATATTATCAGCCACCTTTATATAGTCCTCATTTATATCAGATCAGCATTAGCAGCAACAGAATATTATTTGTGAAATGTGTTCATTTATAATAAGCGTAACATTTGACATGTGCTCTTAACAAACACAGTACAAAACTCCGCATTGGCTCATTCATAACATTCATAGCAGCCTGGCATTCATTGAGCTCATTATTAGCAGCAGTGACTTTTGTTAACTTTCTTTGAAGCAGCACCGTACACAGAGGGTCAGAAAAGACAGCCTGCCATCGCAGTGCACCTTTGGTAAGTCATTCTAGCGGCAGCAGTACCTTTAATAAGCGGCAGCTTTATTTTTTCAAATGGGCAGCATTTACTCATTAAAATAAAAATCTTACCAAGGGGTGCCAGCCTGCTGTCCGAGTGAACCTCCAGTCAATCGTCTTAATGGCAGAGCTTCTTTGAAAAGGCAGCAGCATTAATTTAATCCAGCAACTTTCAGTAATATAGGCAGACTACAAATGCAAATGCGTGTTGCAGCAGCAGTTTAGTGTGGGTGTCTTCATCTTACTGACCACAGTGAAATTACTTGTGCAGGAACATGAGGAAAAGGGAGCAGCATGAGGAGTATTTAGCACAGCTAATCAGATGGCAGTTATGATGGTGATGGGATGAGTAGTCGTGGATCGGCCAGTCACTTAATTAGATGTCTTGATCTTTAATACTAGCCATTATCACCTAGGCTAGTATATAGCGATGTGACAATTAAACGAGGGCTAAAATATTTATGCATTCAGACCGCTACACGGAGGTCTCTTAAAGGCACAACACTGATTTTTGAAAGTGCCTTTTCGAGCAACACAGAATGGCTTGCAACATGTTGCTCACGAGCCACGGGTTGGACAGCCCTGCTCTAGGATATGCTGTAGCATTTGTGACAGTACGCACAAGAGATTCCCAGACCTTGATCACTTGATGCAGATTGGGGCAGTTGTCCTGGTACTCCCCTTAATGACGGTGTGGGGGGGTACTTGATTTTCTTTGTGGTCCCCAAGAAGTCAGGCTGAAGCACCTAAACAAGTTTGTTTGCCACATGACCATCAAGATGGAGTCCTTGTGGTCAATAATCCAGGTCATCTAACCAGCAGATTATCTGTCTTCCGTAGATCTCAGAATCTGATGTGGCTTACCAAGCCCTGATTGTGCTTTCGCAGTTCGTATAGCAAACGCTGGCATGATTAGTAAGTCCCAAGAACCTCAGCAGGGGATCTCCCGTGGAAGACCCATCAGACCTGATATTGACGGCTTATGCCAGCCTGTCGGTCTGGGGTGCAGTCCTGCACCACGTTCTGGCCCAGGGCATTTGAACCCCTCAGGAACAGTGGCTACAGATAAATGTATTGGAAATGAGGGCAGTACGTCTTGTCCTTCTTCATTTCCACATTGAGTGCAGTCCAAGACAGTGACGGTAAAGTTGGGCATTGCTGCTACCGTAGTGTACATAGACAACCAAGGCGGCACAAGAAGCAAGGAGATGCTGGCAGAAGCCACCAAACTTCTGCAGTGGGCAGAAACACTTCTGACTTTTAGCTGTTTATCTGGCAGGAGATCCGAACATCCAGGCTGACTGGCTGAGTTGAAACAGTTCACCCAAGGGAGTGGATGTTGAACTCTGAGGTGTTCAACCTTCTATACAGAAGGTTTGGTCGCCCCCCCCAGATTGGCCTATTCGCATCAAAGGAAAATGTTCAGGTACCACAGTTCTTCAGTCGGTACCAGTGTCTTCAGGTGGAGGCAGTGAATGCCCTGTCTCTGGCATGGGATTTCGCCAGTGCGTACATGTTCCTTCCGCTACCGCTCCTTCCCATGGTGCTTCTCAAGGTATGGCACTCCAGAGGAAGCTTCCTTCTGATAGCACCAGAATGGTCAAGAACACCATGGATCTTACTTCAAGAGGGAGCTCTTGCAGCAGGTATTACCAATAGTCCTAAGCCACCAGGCATTAGGACCCCACAGAAAACTTTTAGCTAGCAGTCTATGGTGGGGGACCCCACCCCCCGACATGGCTCCCCTCGAGGTCAGCTCTGCTATAAAGGGGGCGGTCCCCCAGCACCATCCAAGTCCTTCTCCTGTCGTTGATCCACTAACATCGGCTCCTTGGATGCCTTTTTTCGCAGTCAACTGCCATTTTGCGTCTTGCGCAGTTACCATTCATTACCTTTTTTCCAGCTGTTTTTTCTCCAGTTCCAGTGCATGTCATCTTCATCTTTTCAGCGGCGGAAGTCAAAGTGCACGTGCAGTAAGCAGATCCTGGTGAGGGATGGCCACTCTGCCTGCCTGATCTGTCTAGGCCCTGACCACCTGCCAGACGACTGCCCGCACTGTCAGAAATTCAACAAGAAGACCCGCATCCCCATCCTAAAGACACTCAAAGCCTGCCTGCTGGAGCAACAAGTGGCCGCCATGCAGAAGACCTATTTGGGACACAGCTGTTCCTCTTCAGCTAGGAACTCCTCCCCCAAATAGAAGAGATCGGGTGGGAAGTTTCACCACAGGGATAAGGAGAGAGCCAGGTCGGTATCCCGCCCTAGGTCCCCTCACAGGTCTTCTGCTGGTTCCACCTCCGGCGGGAGGTCGGAATCCATTCCCCCAGGTTCAACGGCTGTTGCTAGGGCTTCCTCCAAGGGGACTACCACCTCCACTCATTCCAAAGGTAAGTACTCTTCAACTCATGGGCGTTCATCTGCCCAAGTGCCCCAGTCGCTTAGGCCCCACAAACATACGCAACGGTCGGCGCCAAAGGGACAGGCGTCACTCTCTGGCAAGAAAGCCGATACTGCTGCCCGAAAATCCTTAGGGTCATCCAACAGGCACAAAATGTCAAGATGACTCCTCTAGACGCCAGGTCGTCATCAGACACCAAATGCCTCCTCCACCTGAAGACAGGGTGACGTCAGCCTCAGAAGGTCAACAGACTATGGGTCATTCTGACTGTGTGTCGGAAAAAGCAGCCATCTGCTCTGAAAGAGTGGGCATCAGATCAAACGCCCAGCATCCCAAAAGAGGGGACACCTGAGCCTTCGGATAACTGGCTGCCTCCTTCTAAGGAGCAGAACGCCAGACCCCAAAGAGGTTCGCCACCTCTGGATAAGGTCCCATGGGCCCTAACACCCAAGGCACCCGAAGATGAGGAGCCTCAGGACCAGACGGTACCCAAGGCGCCATAGGGTCCGACACCAGGCCCCTTGAATGTCTCTACTCTGCCACCACCAGTTGTCCTGCATGCGGAAGTCGGGCTGTATTTAATGTGTGGTGGAACACTATCAAGGGGGACATGCTGCCAAGGCCAAAGGAGCCATCCCCAGTTCCGGCACCACCCAGGGAACCATCACCTCAGAGACGCAGGTGACCCAACGCCAGATCGCCCGTCGTCTGGGGATAACTAAGGTCTCCAGCTCCAAGTGATTGGAAGAGGCACCCTTCGTTCCCTCCTCCATGGGACGTCTGCACTCTTCCTCAGGGGAAGATGCAGGGGATTCCTCCTCTGACTATTAGTCAGATGATGAGCTACCCTTACCCTCTCCGGATAAAAAAAGGGACTCCTCTCGATCACCCCTGGATGATCTGTCCTTCCTGAATGTGATGAGACACATCCAGGCCCTTAACCAATGGGATATGGAGGAGCATGACCTTAGACTTTGCCACCTGGCCAAATTCCTCAGGACAAACAGCCCAAAACACCTGGTCGTCCCCACACTTGTAGAACCCTTCCAGGACGTTAGAGTTTGCCTGGATGCATCCGGCTACCACTGCAGCCATGCCCAGAAAAGCTGACTGGCTCTGTAAAACAACCAAACGGGGGCCCCACCTAAGTGAATAACTGAAGGCTGATTCTATGGCGTTTACGGCAGCACATGATAGAGTGCAGCAGCCAAGGCACATGAGCGCTCAGCCCCCAGATCCAGAGTCGAAGAAGCTGGACCAGATGGACTGCAAGGTCTACTCTTCAGTCACCTGCACTGTCAGGTCACTGAATTTCTTAGCACACGTGGTCACGTACCAAAAATCCCTTTGGAGTAAGGCTATGGATTTGGTGAAAGCCCAACCAGACTCGGATGGCAAGTCAGAGCTCACAACTGTCATCCACTCGGGCATTGACGCTGACAAGCATGTACTGTGGAGTTAATATGACTCTGCAGACACATCAGCCAGGGTAGCAGCAACAGGGGTATGCATGAGGAGACATGCCTGGTTGTGGATCTCTGGTTTCCGTCAAGTCTTGCAGGATGAATATTTGAATGGACCCTTTCAAGGTTTGGACCTTTTTGGCACAGACACAGAGAAGCTCATAAGAGGGCTTCAGGATCAGGCAAGGCGGTGTCTGACGTGCACCACATATACATGTTGGAACCACCAACAGCTCGACGCTGCCCTTTTTGCAAGTACAATAGGGCAGACGCCAACAGCAGCAAAAAGGGGGATTCAAGAGAAGAGGCCTTCCCCTTGCTCCAGGGTCCAAAAAGTGCCAAGACGGCCAGACCCCCCCTTTGCCCACCCCCTCCGCTATGGCATAACTCCCTGCTGACCTTCCCTCCTCCGGCAGAGGTGCAAAGGGAGGCTGTAGGTGGACGGTTCTCCCTTTACTGATCAGGATGGTCATCACTTTTGCCTGGAGGGTCAGTAAGTTGCAGGCTCTATGTACAGAAACCAAGTATATTTCTTTCCACTGGGACAAAGTGATGCTCAGGACCAATAGGAAGTTCCTCCCCAGTGTGGTCTGAGTTCCACTCGAACCAGACAGTCTCCCTGCTGGTGTTTTTCACTGACCATGTCAGCTCAGGTGAGCAGAAGTTGGACAGCCAGGATGTCAAGAAGGCACTTAGCCACTACCTTGACTGCACCAAGGCTTGTAGGCCACAGCACACATAGTCATTCCTCACCTATGGTGAAGTGAGAAAAGGTAGACCAGCATCTAAAAGAACCATTGCACACTGAATTGTCTCCTCTATACAATTCTGCTACAGTAAGACTGGCAAACAGCCTCAAGGCACACTACCCGGGGTATAGCTGCTTCAGTGGCAGTTGCAAGGGGCATTCCCCTGCTGGATATCAGCAAAGCAGCTACCTGGAGATTTGTACACACCTTCACAAAGCACTGCTGCCTGGACATCTAGTCCAGAAGTGATGCCAGGTTTGGGACAGTAGTCCTGTAGAACCTTTTCCTGAAGTAGGTTCTGTACCCTACCACTCAAGGTAATGCTTGGTAGTCTGCATTAGTTAAGCGTACTGAGGGATTCCTGGGGTTTGAAGAAAAAAATACTTGCCATAGTAATGTTTTATCTTCTTCGAGGGTATCTCAGTTATCAGGTCATACCGTAGGAACTTCACCGTCTATGAAGCAGGATCCACATAGAAGATCTTCAGCAGTACAGCTGGGGTCGCCTACGCCATCGACATCTCTAACCCTACAAAGGCATGAGCGGCCCTGCTTTCTCCTCAGTTCTTTCCTGCCATCGACTCACTTGCATGGGTCTCCACAGAAGCTCCAATGCAGTATTCATGCCTTTTTCTTCACCTATGGCCCTTTTTTCTGCTGTTTTTCAGAATGTCTTTTATGAATGAAATTCCTCCAACTTGTTTATGTTGAGAGTTAATTCTCCGACTTCTGTCTTCCGTCACTGCCACTGCAGAAAGAAGATTGTCTCCACAGACAAACATTCTCTCTGTCTGCTGTCTTGGGCCTGGCCTTGAAGTTTCTGACTGTGAGCTCTGCCAGAAGTTTAACTAAACAACCCTCAGGCAATGCAGAAAGGCTCTTAAAAATTTTCTGATTGATCAGCAGGTAGCCAGTTCCAGGCAGGGGTCCTCCCAGGTCCCAGCCTCTCAGTTGTCGACAGGGTCGTCGAGCTCCAAGGCCGAGACAAATCCTCGGGGAGGGGGAGACTGTGTCCTGACATACACATACCCCTGACAGACTCTTCTCTTTCCTCTGGGAGATCTTTGTATACTGCATCTGCACCAACATGCAAAACTACTGTCCAGGTCTCTGTGCCCTCCGGACCCATACCAACATCGTCCCCACCTGATTCACAGGGCGACCGGCCACTGACCTCCGGTTCGTCAGCCCCTCCTTCGTCGACGACAGGCTCATCGTTGATGGACCCTCCATCAGGGACTGACCCTTCTCCCTCTGGTGATACAGAGCCTATCATGCAAGTGTCTGTACCTCTTGCTTCCCAGTCGACAAATATTGGCCTAAATGACATTGTGACGAAATTCACTTAAGTTATTGTGCAGCAGCTGGGTGCCTACAGGCCCACATAGGTCATGGGAAGCTCCCCACAAGCGGTCATTGGTGCATCTAACACCAAACCTGGATTTGGAAGAGGTTGAGGAGGACTACCATCCAGACCTCATTCTTACTGAAGATGAGGAAGAGATCATGTTCTCCGATGGATCCATAGCCACCTCTGTCAACAAGGATTCAGTTAAGCATACTCCTAGGTCTCCTTCTGAGGACCCCACATTTTTTAGTGTGATGATGTAGCTGTTGTCAGTCTTGGACTTCCACACTGAGGAAGAAGATGTGCCACCAGGAAAGAGCTGGTGAACTTCCTGTAGATTGCAGCATCTCCTCCAAAAATCATTCCTCCAGTCTTGCCTGCCTTGAGGAATGCAGCCATGGCAGCTTGGCACAGACCAGACATGGTGCCAGTTATGCCCCGCAGAACAGAAAAAATTTACTGTGCCCCTCAGGGGTTGCCCTGCTATGCTGCCCAGCCCAATACCAACTCAGTGGTGATTAAGGTAGCCCACGACATGTGTAAGGCGCCTAAGCTCCTTAGTTCCCTAAATAAAGAGTCTCGCAGAATTGACCTATGGGGATTTGAGGATGGCAAACTACATGTCTCATATGGTGAAGTACCAAAATGCAAATTGGAAGAAGGGCAAGGCTGCTGCCCAGGCACTCCCAGATGGTACACAGAAGCAGGAGCTTCTTCATTGCATTCAGACAGCTGAGGACATTGCAAACACCTTCTTAGGGCCCTCTATGACATGACTGACACTATTGCCAGAGCTGCTGCCACGGGCATCTGCCTACATAGGCACTAGTTGAGGGTATCTGGTTTTGCTGCTGATGTTCTGCAGAAGGTACTTAATGCCCCTTTCAGTGGCACTAAGCTGTTTGATCCTGACGTTCAGGACATTATCAATGATCTACAACCCTCAGGCAAGGCACTCAAGTCTGTCCACTCTGTCTACCACACTCAACCGAGAAGTAAACAGCGCCCTTCCTTTTGCAAAGCGATCAATAGGCCAGGTGCAGCCTCTTGTCCCCAAAGGAAGCACAGGGCTCCGGCTGCCTTACCCACCCCAATGCTGGAGCTGTGACCAAGCATCCCAGATGTGAAGGACCAGCCCCTGTGACTGGATCAGTCTCTGCTTGACTCCTTACCAGACCCCATCTTCCAGTCCCTGACCAAGAGGTGATGGTCGGAGGTTGGTTCTCCCTCCATCAAAACCATTGGAGAACCATAACTTCAGATGTCTGGATTTTGCAGATCATAGAAAAGGGTCACACCCTGGAACTAATTGAGCAACCCTCGAAACCCCCTCCCCCATCCTCCAGTTACCCCTGACTCATTTATCTGTTCTCCGGGAGGAGGTACAGTTGGTTCTGCATAAGCAGGCCATCGAGCCAGTACCCAGGCACCAGAGAAGCAAGAGCTTTTACTCCAGGTTTTTCCTGTTTCCCAAGAAGACCAGAGATTTGAGGCCTATTCCGGATCTAAAGGACCTCCGTGTATATGTCCAGCACAAAAGGTTCTGGATGGTAACTTTGCCAGGCCTGCTGCCCCTCTGCAAGAAAGAAGACTGGATATGCAGGATGCTTACCTGCACATATTGGTCTTTCCTCCTCACAGGAGGTTTCTCCGCTTTGCGTTTTAGGGTGAACATCAATTCAAAGTGCTGCTCTTTGGCTTGCCTCTGCACCAGGGGTCTTTACCAAGTGCTTAGCAGCAGTAACAACAGCTCTCAGAAAGGAGGGACTCTACGTTTTCCCTTATCTGGACAATTGACTCTAAAGGCCCCGTCCAGGGAACAGGTTTTCTAGGGCTGTGGATATGTTGTTCAGTCCACATTGTCTGGCAGGTTCCTTGCCGCTTTAAATCTTGCTGGAAGGTCTTCAAGCTGGCTCCTCCCACCCACCCAGGTGGTAAAACCCTCGGCTCTGCCCCATGACGCCAGATCTTCCTTACCGCTTGGAAGCTCGGGTTCCCTCCTTAGCACTCTGCATTTTAGGCCTGGATCCAAACTCTTTGGATTTCCCGAAACTAATTTTAAAATTGACACCTGGCTGCAATGGACAAATCGACTCTCTGCTTCCGTTGGTGCCCTTGTGGGCAGAAGATGTCCTAGACCGATCTGCACTCCATGTGCGTCTACTGCCTGGGGCGAATTGTGCAGGTCTTTCAAACAACATGAAGTCTTGCTGTATTCTGACAAATGCAGTTAGCCCCAGCCTTTAAACTGCCCCAGAGAACAAAGGGTTAACTTTCTGTGCAGAGCATAGAATGCTGAGCTCAAGCTCGGTTGATGTCTCTGTCTGGAGCCCTTTGAAATCCAAAAGTCAGATTCTATATTCCGCCTCACTGAACAGTCGCTCCAGAGATTTCTCCCACAGCTCGGTTCGAAAGTCGGTTAACGTGTCAGTTAAGTGTCGAGGTTTTTAACCAAAATTTATTTCCGCATAGTCGGTCCAGTCTCTGTCTGTGGTGCCGTGAGTACTAGGTAGATTTTGTGCTGATTTTCTGTGTGGAACTTGTAAAAGTGTGGATCGTTTCGGCTGAACCGATCATTTGTGGTGAATACATGTATCTTGCTTTAGCGTGTGATTACCAGTCCTTATCGATTCTAAAAAAAAAAAAAAAAAAAAAGTGTTTTTGTACGTTTTTTTCCAATACCCATGACACGGTTAGGAACTGATAAGGGAGTCTTGCCTGGTGGTTGCCATAAAAAGGGTAAGTTTGTTAGGTTGGCCATGTCTGAGAAACCCAAGAAAAAAACCGGGCCCACTGGGTTTCAACACTGCAGTGAGTGTGGGAGGTCTTTGCTGCTTGATCCCACATAACCTGTGTTTTTGTCTGGGTTTGAACACCTCGATACAGACTGCCAAATATTAAATAATTTCCTAATCTACCCTTGAAAAGAGATTAGGTAGACTGAGGAAAGGAGGCGAGAAGTCCGCTGACCTGGATGGCCAGCCTGGTTTGGTTCCGGCCGAACCAGAAGGAGTGCCCTCTGACCAGGGCAGTACTTCTTCGGGCAAAAGGAGAGCTAATCCTGAGGGTTTGGTTCCGACAAAAAGAAAACGCAAAGAGAATTCGACTGGTTCGGATCCAGAAGTTCATGTTCCGACTGCCGAGGAAATAGCCAGAGCAATTCAAATTGTGGAATCGCTTCGCCCGGTTCTGACCGATCCGGCACCTTTTGCCAGGGGTTCGGTTCAGTTGGTTCCCCCTGTTCACAGTTATACCCCTGAAGACTTATGAACCGGAGTTTGAGGAGGAGGGGGAGTTTGATGATGGTGATGGTGAAAGTCTGGATGTGCCTGTGGAACCGGACAACTCCCCAGGCAGACCTTCGGGTGTATCCCCTCCTAGGCTTTCTGAGTCCCCTTCCCACTTTATGTTTTAAAGAAAGGTGTCTGAAACCCTCCAGCGTCCTATGGAGGATCAAGATGAGCCTGATTATGTGGAAATGATGGCCATCCCAGAGTCCAGGAGACTGTCTATTCCCCTTCACAAATCTTTTGGGAAGCAGACACAAAAAATCCTAAAGTCTCACAATTCTATATCTCCTGTTGATAGAAGAATGGACAAGAGGTATACACCATCAGGCTCATATACGGAGTTTTTATACCAGCAATGCAGCCATGTTGGGGTTGTGCAGGCTGCTGCCTGTGATAAGGCAAACATTCCCTTGGCTTGACACCCCCCAAAGACTCCAGGAAGATGGATGCCATGGCAAAAAAAAGTACATGGCATCTTCCTTGGCACTTAGGCAGGCGAATTATATGGCTTACACAGCCAAGTACCAGAAGTCCAGGTGGGACACTGTATTGGCACTGGCTAAACAGGCCTCCCCCCAGCTAGCCGAGGGGGTGGCTGCAGATGGGATTGAGGCATCAAAACTACAGGTTCATGCTGCTGTGGACTCCAGTGATGTCATCAAGAGTCATGGCTACATCTGTGGCTCTTGGGAGAATGGCTTGGCTCAGATGTACTAGCCTCTCACAGGATACCCAGGCTAAGGCCATGGATTTTCCTGTAGTGGGTAATTCTCTGTTTGGGGAGCAGACAGAGAATTACATGAAGAAAATGGATGAGTATGGGACCACTTACAGGAGTGCTCAGGCCAAGGAGAGGCAGGCAACTTCTCAGAGGCAGCAGTCTAGGGGCAGGCCTTTTCATAGGCCTTTTTACCAAGCACAGGTCTCTTCTCCCTTTTCACAGAGAGGATTCTTCAGAGGGAGAGGCAGAAGGGGGATGAGCAGGGCTGCATCCACTCCTCAGCCTAAGGCCCCTGCCAAGCAGACACCCTGATGGGCCGGCCTGGGTCGACTCTCCTATACCAGTAGAGGGCAAGCTGACTTACTTCGTCCAGGACTGGATGTCTGTTACCTCAGACAAGTGGGTCCTGGAAGTAGTATGCCAGGGACTGGTTCTTAGCTTCAAAAAATTTCTGAAGATGTGAGCCAGATCTTTTCCACCTGCAGGTATCTCAGAAACCCTTGCCCTAGAGGCAGAAGTTTCGTCTCTTCTGGCTTTAAGAGCCATAGAGAGAGTGCCTTTCCTGCAGTGGGGCAAAGGTCTGTACTCCAGGTACTTCCTTACCCCAAAAAAGACAGGGGAGTGGCAACCCATCCTAGACCTAAGATACCTAAACAAACATCTTTTAAAACCAAGGTTCAGGATGGTAACTCTGGGAATTATTCTTCTCTCTCTAAGGCCAGGGGACTGGCTAGCCTCCCTGGACCTCAAAGATGCCTGTTTTCACATTCCTATCAGGTGCACCCACAGAAAGTACCTCCGGTTCGAGTTGCCCTCAGGCCACTATCGGTTCAGAGCAATGCCGTTTGTTCTAACATCAGCCCCAAGTGTTTTCACAAAGTGCCTGGCAGTAGTAGTCGTTGCCTTTCTAAGAAGGCAAAAGATTTTCATTTTTCCGTATCTGGACGATTGGCTAATAGTGGGCCAGTCTCCAGACCAAGTCAAGTCAGACCTGCAAGTGACCCAGCAAGTGCTCACTTCTCTAGGATTTCTTCTCAACCTTCCCAAGTCAGTTCTCGAGCCAGTCCAGCTTTTCACCTTTATAGGGGCAGAGCTGGATCTGGTCAAAGCAAGAGCCGTTCTTCCCCTTGAAAGGGCAAGAGCTCTTATAGAAATAGCTTCTTCCTTCAGCCTTCAGGTGTCTTGACCAGCAAGGCATTTCCTCCAGCTCTTGGGCCACATGGTAGCTTCTACAGCAGTGGTCCAAGGGGCCAGATTCTAGATGAGGGACATTCAGTTCTAGATGAGGGCCTTTTGGTATTAGAAGAAGGACTCCCTTGCCAAACTGATTCCAGTGCCTCGAACCTTGATCCAAGCCCTTCAGTGGTGGCAGGATCAGGACAATTTAAGGCAAGGGATCCCATTTGCCACTCATTCAGTGGTCCTTACCATGGATGCTTCCCTTCTGGGCTGGGGAGCCCATCTGGGAGCCCTCACTGCCCAAGGACTGTGGTCCCCTCAGGAGTCACTTCTCCATATCAATCATCTATAGCTCAGGGCAGTTTTTCTGGCCCTGCAAGTTTTCTCTCAGTCAGTGCAGAACAAGGTGGTTCAAGTCAGAACAGACAACACCACCACCATGTGGTACACCAACAAGCAAGGAGGCACTCAGTCTACGGCCTTGTGCACAGAAGCCATGCAGTTATGGTCTCTGGCTTACTGTATTCCCTGCAAACCTCTCTGATAGCTGTTCACCTTCCAGGGAAGGACAGTGTGCTAGCAGATGCACTGAGCAGGATCTCACAGGGCCATCATGAATGGTCCGTGGACCCTCTGGTATTGAAGTTAATTTTATTAAGGTGGGGCACTCCAGAGATAGATCTTATTGCAGGCCCAGACAGTCACCAACTTCCTCTCTTTTGTTGCAGACCCCCAGTCTTGGGCTCAGTCCCCCGGATGCTCTGATTCTGAACTGGGAAGGGAAATTTCTGTATGCCTTCCCTCTCTTCCCCCTTCTGTTTAAAGTTTTAGTCAAGATAAGGTCACAACCTTGCAAAGTGATTCTGATTGCTCCAGACTGGGCCAGACAGCCTTGGTACCCCCTGTTGCTGTCCCTAGCTGTCCATCTTCCCCTGTCTCTTCCCAGAAATTACAACCTGTTAACTTCCTCTCAGGGGAGGATTTGGTACCCCAATCTTCAGTCTCTCAATCTCAAGGCATGGCTCTTGAAGAGTTAAAGTGCAGATTTGCATCTGTCTCAGGGGGTTCTGGATATTCTCAGAGCTTCTCGAAAGCCCTCCACCAGAAAGACTTATAACTCCAAATGGAAGAGATTCAGCATTTGGTGTTCCAAGAAGCATATTTCCCCAGATACTGCTGAATTGCCTATAGTTCTGGATTATATGGTCCATCTTAATAGCCTAGGCCTCAGACCAGCTACTCTCAAGGTACATTTGTCACCTGTTTCTGCTTTTCTGTCAGTGGGGAAGTCTTCCTCACTGTCTTCTCACCCTGTATTCTGTAAATTTTTTAAAGGATTGCTTCATACCAATCCTCCCTTTAGAGACCCTGCCCCTGCCTGGGATTTAAATGTTTGCATTGCTCAAATTATGCAACCTCCCTTTGAACCTATGTCCTCAGCACAGCTTAAGTACTTGACTTGGAAAACTGTTTTTAGTGGCCATTACCTCTACCAGACGTTTCAGTGAATTGCAAGCCCTGTCAGTGGAACCCGATTTTATCTCCTTTCACAGGGATAAAGTGGTCCTCAGAAACAATAGAAGGTTCTTGCTCAAAGTGGTTTCAGATTCCCATTTGAATGTCTGTCTCTCCCTGTTTTCTTCACTGATCATTCTTCCTCAGGGGAGAGGAGGCTACACAGTTTAGATGTTAAAAGAGCCCTTAGCTACTACATAGAGCGTACCAAGGGTCACAGGTTTGATTTCCTCCAGTTGTTCCTCACTTATGGGGAAGTGGGAAAGAGCAAACCTGCCACCAAGAGAACTATTGCCAGGTGGATTGTGTCTTGTATACAATTCTGCTTTGAGAAACTGGGAAAGATTCCACTGCTTCCACATCCTTCTCTTAGAAATTTGTCAAGCAGTCACCTGGAAAACAGTCCTTACTTTTACCAAGCATTACTCCCTGGATATCCAGGCTAGGAGTGATGCTCAATTTGGCACAGTAGTATTTCAGAGCCTATTCCCAAAGTAGATTCTGTCCCTCCTCCATGGAGGTACTGCTTAGTAGTCTGCAGTTGTCAGAATACAGCAAGACTTCATGTTGTTTGAAGAAAAAAATACTCACCTTAGTAATTATATTTCTTCTATTGGAGTCTTGCTGTATTCTGACCTCCCTTCCTGCCTTCCCTCTCAGAACCTGTTTTTGGGAAGTGGGTGGGCAGGTGCAGTGTTGCACCTCAGGGGTGCTCCTTTTATACCCTTTTCTTTTTGTTTGGGTGTTGTTTTATTGTTGTTCTTATTTGGATTGGTTTTTGGGTTTCCTGACTTGAGTCTTTCTTTGGGAATCCAAAACCTTTGTTGACAGTTGGCTAGTAAAATTTTACAATTTCCACATAGGATAGTTAGTAGGTTTTTGCTCGTAAGAATCTGATGGTTGGATTTCAAAGGGCTCCAGCCAGAGACGTCAACCGAGCTCAAGCTCAGCATTCTATGCTCTGCATAGAAAGTTAACCCTTTGTTCTCTGGGGCAGTTTAAAGGCTGGGACTAATTGCATTTGTCAGAATACAGCAAGACTCCAATAGAAGAAACATAATTACTAAGGTGAGTAATTTTTTTCTTCTCGGCTTTGGTCTTGGAGGACCGCACTGCCTGACTACTTCTTGGGCACCCCGAAAAACGGTACCTGCCGGTTAAGTCTAAGGAGGCCCATTGGACGGTGTCCACAGCGGCGAGCTCCGCAGAGCAGTTGGAGCAGATGATTGCCCTTGAGGAGTAGGAGGCGGCCCAGGCCAGTTCTTCTTCCTCCTCGGCCGCAGCATTTATCCCGCTCTCCTTGGGCTCCTTCTACACTGCTTCTTTTAAGGCGCTTTGTCAATCCCTCTCCACTCAGGGAGAAGGGCCATCGGGACATTCCAGTCGGGAGAAAGAAGAACTCTAAAGGTAAGTCCCACGGTCGACGTTTGTGGGAGCGGGAGAGATACCCTTCACCGGACCGTTGATCCTTGACTTTGGTCGAGGTTGCGGCTGCGGCCGCTGGCTTCACGGTGTCCCCCGTTAGGTCAGCTGGCCGAGACATCCGTCCCAGTCGAGATTTTTCTCTACCCGTTGGGCGGTTTGTCGACTGGAGAAGTCGACAACCCTTCTTCACCGGGTCCCCCGGTGGTTACCGAGGATTTGCCCATGCCGAAGTCCCCGGTTGAGGTCCCTGCACCGAAGGAGGGGCGGGTTTCCCCCGTTCCCTCTCTGACCCACCCTCGGATTTCCCAAAGGTCTTGGTCCTCTTTCAGGTCCAGCCGGTCCCGCCGACGTTGGCGGTCTCTGCACCATGGAAAGTGGCGTTACCGCTCCTCTTCGGAGGATAGGCTTCGGCACATGCTGCGTCGGCGCTATGAGAACTTGATGTGGCAGCAACTTTTACTGACCGGTAACAAGCAGACTCCATCGCCTTCTCCAGCCATTAAATGGCTGTCACCGGAGCAGCCGAAACAGCCCCTCGTGGTAGTTGAGGAGCCACCCCAAGCACCGGTTGTTCGGCTGAAACCGACTGCTCCACCCATTGTGGTGGAACCTCTGCCTCCACAACAGAAGACTGGGGCCCCGACCAAGGGATTCTCGGACGGGTCAGGTCAGGTGGAGTGTGGCTCAGGCGCGTGGCAGCTGTTCGCAGACTCCTCGGAGTCTGACGATGACTCCTCCCTGTTCTCGAGGCCACTTGACCTGGAGTCTGCAGGGGGCCAGTTGGTGGACGAGAGCCCATCCTCGTTTTTGGGTATGCTTCGACTCATCTCAGAGTCTACTGGGATGCAGCTTGAACCCGTTCAAATATGGGCCAAGTATCCCCTTACGGAGATACTGGACCGAGAGGATTCCCCTACAGAGGCCTTTCTGGTGGCCGAAGCCATTGTTGGCCCGGCCCTGGAGTTGTGGCAGTGGCCAGCATCTTGTCCCGCGCCTTCGGCCAGGATGGCTCGAAAGTACGCGATCCCCACCGGTTCACTCTCCAGTTTCTCGGAGCATCCCTCTGTGGAGGGGTTAGTGACTGATAGTGTTTTCTGTCATTCCGGGAATGCTTAGGATGTGGACAAACCACCCGATAAGGAATCCAGAAAGTTGGATTACTCAGGGTGGAAGGTTTACGATGCTTCCTTCCTAGGCTATCGTCAGACTAGCTTGGCCGTTCTGATGGCACATTTCTCACACACCCTTATGAGCTCCCTGGATGAAGTGATTCCTCATCTCCCGGCTGACCTTCAGACGACGGTCAAGCAGGTGCGGGGTCAGGGAAGGGCGGTGGCTAAACAACAGCTTCAAACTTCATTGGACATTGGTGACTCTTGTGCCTGGTCAGTAGCGGCCACAGTGGCCGTGCGCCGCAGAGCTTGGCTGCGAATCTCCACCTTCACGGCGGATACCCAGCACAAGCTGGCAGACGTTCCCTTCCTGGGCACCAACTTGTTTGGGCCCAGAGTGGAAGGCCATCTCCAGAGGATCAAGAAGTCCAGTGCCACCTTGGACTCTATCACATCTGCCCAAAAGGACAAAGGCCGCCCGCAGCAGCGTAAGCCCTTTCGCCCTTCCACTTCTGCGGCACGTCCGGCCCAGCAACACCAGCATCAGGGCCAGCAGGCTCACATTTGGCGCCCTAAGGCCAAGTCTGCCGCTTCCTCTAGTAGGAAGCGTGGAGGCAAGGGTCCAGGAGGTTCCTCAGCGGGCCCTTCCTCCAAGCCTGCCCAGTGACGGGTTGAGGGGTGTCACCCCCAACCTCGTCACTCCTCCCCGGGATCCTCCCCGTGGGGGAGGGCTCTGCCACTTCTTTTCCGCCTGGTCCGCTATCACCATGGACCACTGGGTGTTAGAAGTGGTCAGCAGCGGTCTGCGTCTGAAATTCGAGCAGTTCCCTCCCTGTTGAGCCATCGCCCCATGGGGGTCTATGGGTTCCGCAAACTCTCTGTTGGCCTTCAAGCCGACATTGCCTTGCTCCTCCAAAGGAGGTGATCAGCGAGGTGGCGGACCCTCCTCCAGACCCAGGGTTTGTGTCCAGGTACTTCCTGATCCCAAAACGGATGGGGGGCTGGCACCCCATTCTCGACCTGCACGACCTGAACAAGTTCCTAAGGCCTCGCACCTTCAGGATGGTCTCTGGCTCAGATCATTCCATCCTTGAAACCAGGTGTGTGGTTCTGTTCTCTGGACCTCATGGATGCGTTCTTTCACGTCTCAATCTGTCAGTCACATCAGCGATTCCTCCACTTCAGAGCAGAGGGATCTTTTTACGAGTTCCAGGCCATGCTCTTCGGCCTCTCTTCAGCTCCCAGGGTCTTCGCCAAATGCATGGCAGTGGTGACAGCATTCCTGCGGCACTGAGGGGTCCAGATGTACACTTGCATGGACGACTGGCTGATTGCAGCCTCCTCCAGGTTGAAGGTGGAGTGGTCCAGGGATCTGGCCCTCCAGGTCTGCTCTCAGATTGACCTCCTCATCAATGAGGTGAAATCAGAACTCGTGCCATCGCAGGTGATTAATTTCATCTGGGCAGAGCTCGACTCTCTTCTTCGAGCCAGAGCCTGGCTCCCGGTGGACAGGGCCGAGGTCCTTTCCTCCTTTGCTCAATCATTTCTGGTTGGGCAATTGCGCCCTGCCCAGGACTTCCTGTGCCTCATGGTGGCCTGCACCAGCGTGGTCTGTTGGGCACGCTGGCATATGCATCCCCTGCAGTGGGGGCTGACCAGCTATTGGCCACAACGCTCCGGTCCTCTGGACCAGCCGGTGACAGTGACCCGGGAGATGTGGGACGGCCTGCAGTGGTGGCTCGTCCCAGCTCATCTGCAGGAGGGTATCCCGTTCGTCCGCCCCGAGCTGACTGTCACTCTAACGACCGATGCCTCTCTGATGGTTTGGGGTGCCCATCTGGGGGAGCTCAGAGCCCATGGCCTCTGGTCCCCTCAGGAGTCTCTATGCCACATCAACCTGCTGGAGCTTCGAGCGGTTCGACTAGCCCTCACCGCCTTCTGTCCGTTTGTACGGGTTCAGGTGGTTCAGGTCTAGACGGACAGCACCACAACCATGTACTGTCTCAACCGTCAGGGCGGGACGCACTCCTTGCCTCTGTGCAAGGAGGCTCTCTGCATCTGTTCTCTCGTGATCAGCCTGGAGGCAGGTCTCCTAGACATCCATGTGGCAGGAGCCTCCAGCAGTCTGGCCGATGCTCTCAGCCGGATAGGCGCTGCTTCTCACGAGTGGTCTCTCCTGCCGGAGGTAGTACAAGATCTGTTCTTCCATTGGGGCTACCTTCAGGTGGACCTGTTCGCCTCCAGGGAAATTGCGAAGCTAAGGCTGTTTCATGCCCGGCCCCTTCAGCAGGGCTCGCTGCAGGGGAAAGCCTTCTCGAGGCCATGGACCCTGGACCTCTTCTGTGCCTTCCTTCCATTTCCCTTGGTCCACAAGGTGCTTCTCAAGGCGAAGAGGGACAAGGCACAGGTGGTTCTGGTAGACCGGGACTGGCCCCGCCAGTTCTGGTACCCAAATCTCCTCAGCTCCAGGCTCCCAAGGCGGCTTCCAGCCCTCCCGGACCTGCTCTCAGTCAACATGGGGAAGGTTCTCCATTCGCACCTTCAGTCCCTGCACCTGACCGCCTGGTTCCTGAGCGGCTAGAGTTCCAGGCCTTGGGTCTTTCCGACGAGGTCCTCAACATCGTTGAGGCGTCCCGTAAGGAGTCGACCAGAAAATGCTATGCCTTCAAATGGAAGAGATTCTCAATTTGGTGTCAAGACAAGGGGTTGGACCCTTCTTCCTGTTCCTTGGCTAGCATTCTGGACTACCTGTGGTCCCTTTCTCCACTAGGGCTTCGGTCTGCGACCCTGAAGGTGCACCTGTCAGCCATCTCTGCTTACCGGGTACGGGCCGGCAAGCAGTCTGTGGCGCAGGAGAATGTAGTTGGGCGCTTTTTCAAAGGCCTTGATCACATATCCCCTCCGGTGCAAGAACCTCCATCTCCGTGGGATCTACTGCTGGTATTGGCTAAGCTCATGGGCCAGCCATTCGAACCAATGCACAGGTGTGATATCTCTCACCTGTCGTGGAAGACAGCCTTCTTGGTGGCTATCACGTCAGCCGGAAGGATGAGAGAGCTCCAGGCACTCTCCATTAAGTCTCCTTATCTGGTCTTCCACAGGGACAAGGTTGTCCTTCGCCCCCACCCGAAATTCCTTCCGAAGGTGGTGTCGGAGTTTCACCTTAACCAGGTGTTGACTCTGCCGGTGTTCTACCCGAATCACACCTCGGAGGCCAAATATATAGGCTCCATACTTTAGACTCTAGAAGAGCTTCTCTTTATTATAAGGAGCTGGACGGTTGAAGTTCGAGGAGAGGTTCGCCAGCTGTTTGTCACCCACGCTGAAGCCGCACCTGGCAGACCTGCAGCCAAGCAGACGAAGACAGGTGGGTCACCTCCTGCATAAATCTCTCTATAAGTTGGTGGGCATGGAGCCTTCCCAAAGGGATAAGAGCTCATTCTACCCGCCATAGCTCTGCTTCGGTGGCTGCTTCTAGGGACGTCCCTTTCCAGGAAATCTGCAGAGCTGCTACCTGGAAGTCAGCACACACCTTCATTTCCCATTACCACATTGACCTAGAGTCACTCCGGGATGTTGGTTTTGGGACCTCGGTTCTCCAGTCCTTATTCCCTAAGTAGGGGTTGCACGCCTTGCCTCCCTCTTCCCGGAAAACTGCTAGGAGTCTGCCAGACAGTGTGGATTGAACAACATATCCACGTCCCTAGAAATACAGGTTACTCACCTGTCACAGGAGTTCTAGGAGTGGTATATTTTGTTCATCCACATGACCTCCCCAGCTTCCGTGCGCAACCTGGTTTCCAGCGGGCCAGATCTGGCGTCATAGGGCGGAGCTGAGGGTTTTACCACCTGGGTGGGTGGGAGGAGCCAGCTTGAAGACCTTCCGGCAAGATTTAAAGCAGCAAGTAACCTGCCAGACAGTGTGGGTGAACAACATATACCACTCCTAGAACTCCTGTCACAGGTGAGTAACCTTTATTTTCTGATCCTGGAGAGAACTCTCCAGCTGTTTTAGTCCCTGGGCATCACTGTCAGTCTGCCCAAGTCGGTTCTGGTACCATTCCCAAAGGCTGCAATATATAGGGGCGGTTCGAGACTCTTCGCAGGGGAAATACTTCCTGCCCCAGAACAGGGCAGAGTGCCATATAGCCCATGCTCAGGAAGTCACTCAAAGCTGCTATATTTTTGCCAGGGTGTACCTGAGAATGCTGGATCTGATGGAGACTGCCATACCCACTGTTACACTTGCCGGGCTTCATATGCACATTCTCCAGTGGATCCTTCAGGTACAGTTGGACCAGCACACGGACAAGTTTAGCTCATCCAGTCCGAAGAGTACTGTAGCGGTGGATGGACCCCTTGAATCTGCTACAAGGTGTCCTATCCAGATCTCCTCCCCACAGGAGATCCTCACCACGGATGCATTCGATCTGGAGTGGGGCGCACACCTGGGTCCTTTCCAAACCCAGGGTTCTTGGTCCTAGTTGAAAACCTCCCTGCATATCATTGTTCTGGTGTTGAGGGCGGTGCTCTATTTCATGCAGGCCTTTCAGGAACAACTTGCTCCAGGACTGCTGCTGGTGCAGTCAGACAGTTTCAATTTAGTGTACTACATCAGCCGGTGGGGTGGGGGGACTCATTCGTACCACCTATGCAGGGAGGCCATGAGAGTGTAGTACTGGGTGTTTGAGCACGGTCTGACACTCTCGGCGGTCCACATACCAGGTGTGTTTAACATTCTGGCGGACAGCCTCAGTCAAATTCAGTCCAGTGTGCATGAATGGGAGTGTCTCTCATCCGTCGAAGAAGACTTGTTCGACAGATGGGCTTGTCCGGAGTTGGATCTTTTTGTGTCCCCACGTAACGCAAAACTGCCCAATTTTTGCTTGCTAGATCAGGGCCTGGAGTTTTCTGGCAAGATGCGTTGTCCCTCTTCAGGAGCAAGAGGATCTTACTTCGAGATACAGCTCTTGCAGCAGGTTACACCGTTAGGACTGAAGCCGGCAGGCGTCAGGACCCCACGGAAATCTTCTAGCTAGCAGTCTTCAGCGGGGACCGCCTCCGACATCGATCCGCCCCGATGTCGGCGTATAGTACATAAGGGCGGTCCGTAAGTCTTCAGTTCTTCCGCCGTCGGCTTGCATGTCTTGCCCTTCGGTCAGTACCTAGCAGCGACGCCTGGAAAAGTTCTTTTCCGGTTTCTCGAATTGGAAACTCTTTCTCAATCGAATCGTCTGCCATCTGATGTCCTCTCCAACATCCGCGGAGGGCCATCCATCAAAGTGCGCCTGTGGGAAGCAAATTCCCTTTAAAGACCCACATTCGGCCTGCTTGCGGTGCCTAGGCCCGGACCACGACACCCGGGCCTGTTCCTTCTGTCAGGGCACTCAACAGTGGACCCGGATCCGTGCCAGAAGGCCCTCCAAGCTTACCTTCTGGAAGAGATTGAAGGCCATGGATTCTGCCTCCAGGAAGTCGTCGAGAAAGCCGCCCGGCACCTCGAAAGCACAAGGAGAGGTGAGATCAAATCCCTTCTAGGGCTTCCGACTCCCATAGCTCCGGCTCCAGTCCGACCTCTCGCCTTCCCGGGCCTGCTCTCAGCCTCCCCCGGTCGCAGTCAAGTCATCCTCCGGTTCCTCTACTCTGCAGCCTGTTAAGACCTCCAGGCCTTCTTCCTCTTCTTCCAAGGCCTCGCCGAGGTCAGGGGACCGCCATCACCACAAGTCCGGATCCCGCCACTCAGCTCCCGACGTCCAGTCGGTCTCCTTGCCTCCTCCACCCCAGCGGAAAACCAAGGAGCTGACATCGCTCAAGAGGTCGGCCTACCCGATGCCGGCCAAGCACCACCGGTCCCGGGACCCGACGACTGCTAAACGAGGAGGAGTTGACTCAACCGAGGACCAGGCGGCGCAGCCGGTCCTGTCGAACCCCAGGGAACCCTCTCCCGAACCAGAGACCCCTGGGGAGCCGACGCCGGAACCCGACCACCGGCGCCCGGTCCGTTGTCTGGCCTCAATATTTCTGAGGTCAAGGAGCTATTCACCTTTTGGTGGGATACCATAAAGAAGGATGTGGTTCCCACCCTCCTCCTCTTCCTCCATCTGTGACTTCACTTCGCGCCCCCACTCCATCGGGCAGCAGCGGGCAGTACCTCCCAAGGCCTGCAGAATCTCTAGGGGCAGACCAGACAGAACAGACCTCCGTCCAGATCTTCTTCAGGGTCACCCAGCCCCAAGAGACCCAGAAGGCGCCGCCACTCGCCTTGACGGAGGACTCGGGATCGGACTTCTAAGATGGATCCAGATCCCTTCTCCCATCAGCGTCCCTCTCCGGACCTCGTGAGCTCCAAGATCTCCTCGGATGACCCATCGTTCTCTGAGATTATGAGGCATATTCAAGAGATATGGGCTGGGGCCTGAGGAACCTGACCCGAGGCTCGCCTTGCACGCTATCTTTGGCAAAAGGACCCAAAGCCTGGTGGTACCACCATTGGTGAGACACCTTCGTGGATGTCACCAGGCAGCGTAGAGCGTCCACATTCGCTCCCGGCAATGCCGAAGAACGTTGACCACCTGTACTAGGCCCCTAGGGAGGACTAGTACTTGGCATCTCATCCTCTGGCCAATTCCCTGGTCATTACAGCCTGACATGACCGGTCCCAGAGGCTGCAACATCTGAGCACCCTGCCACCGGACCCAGAGTCCAAGCAATTGGACGCGATGGGCAGGCGCATGTACGCAGCTGCAACCTGCGCCATTAGGTCCCTCGACTGTCTTACCCACATGGTCCAATTTCAGAACGCCTTGTGGGAGCAGGGACTAGAGCTTGCAGAAAAGATGCTGGAAGGTGAGCAGAAGGAAGAACTGCTTCAGCTCCTCCGCATGGGTTCAGACGTGGGAACTCAGGTGCTTCGAGCCGCGTATGACTCCGCGGACTCCTCGGCCAGAGCGGCAGCCTCAGGCGTATGCCTCCGGAGACACTCATGACTTCGTGTCTCCGGATTCCCCAGACGTCCAGAATGTTCTTCTGGGCGCCCGTTCTCCATGCGAGATTCTCTTGGTGGAGTCTTGAGAATGGTTCTCCAGCAAGCTTCAGGAGGCCGGGAAGGCCGTGCGGTCTGTCAAGCCATGTACAGACCCAGGCCGGTTCCTTCCGTAGGAACCAGAGCCGTTTTCGCGGCCGGACGCAGAGACAACAGTCCTGTTCCGGTCCGCAACAGAGGGGATCCTTCTCCCGAAAAGCCCAGGGGAAGTCGTCCGCAGGCCGAGGCCAATGCCCCGCCAAGTCGGCCCAGCCTGCAGGACCCTCAGCCGCCACAGCATGACTCCTTCCCGGCCCCCGCCCCTCAGGATCAATGGGACACCAAGGTCGGGGGTCGTATCACGGACCACCTGCCAGGGTGGCAGTCTATTACCACCGACAAGTGGGTTCTTCAATTGGTCAAAAAAGGCCACTTTATAGAATTTGTGGACAAGCCACCCACAAGGCCTCCTCTGCTCTCCCGTTACTCGGGTCAGCACAGATCACTTATCAGGCAAGAAGTACTCGCGCTTCTACAAAAAGGAGCGGTGGAGTATGTCCCGGAGAACCAGAGAGAGCAGGCTACCTTTCCCACGTCCTTCTGGTTCCAAAGAAAACAGGGGACCTCCGTCCAATATTGGACCTCAGGGACCTCAATATGTCGGTC
Organism: Neoceratodus forsteri; assembly: GCA_016271365.2. NCBI lineage: Eukaryota > Metazoa > Chordata > Ceratodontiformes > Ceratodontidae > Neoceratodus > Neoceratodus forsteri. The sequence goes on from CM028138.1 coordinate 432,585,619, forward strand.
GCCTACAAACGGTTTCGCATGATTGCCCTCCAAGGGCTTATTCCCATGCTGAAAAAGGACACCTTTCTAGCGTCACTGGACATGCAGGATGCCTACCTGCACATCCCCATTGCTCAAGCGCACAGGAGGTTCCTGCGCTTTGAGTTCCTCAGCCACCACTTTCAGTTCCGGGCACTTCCTTTCGGACTGTCATCGGCACCCAGGGTCTTTACCAAGTGTATGGCAGTCGTGGCAGCGTCTCTAAGGAGACATGGCCACTATGTGTTCCCGTACCTGGACGACTGGCTTCTCATAGCCGCCTCCAGAGGCGCTGTTGTTGGCCATCCAGAACACCCAAGCTCTTTTTCAGTCGCTGGGTATTCTTATCAACTCTGAGAGTCTCTCCTGGTACCGTCCCCGAAGCTGCAGTTCATAGGCGCAGTTCTGGACACCATTCAAGGGAAAGCTTTTCTTCCCGAGGACAGAGCGGAGCGCATCAGGTCTCTCATCCGGGACCTTTCAGCGAAGAAGACTGTCCCCGCCAGACTGGTCCTTCGCCTGCTCGGACACATGGCTGCGGCCATTCCAACCGTCCCGATGGCAAGGCTCCACATGCGGGTAACCCAGTGGATGCTAAAAGTGCAATGGGATCAAAGGCAAGACCTCATGCAGCAGCCGGTCAGAATCACGAAGGCCGTGATTCGGGACTGGCAATGGTGCTACCAAGGACACTCTCTGTGGGTGTTCCGTTTGCAGCGCCGTCCGGAGGTAATCCTCTCCACAGATGCCTCAGGGCTGGGCGGAGCACACCTGAATGGGGTGAGGTTCCAGGAGCGTGGACCCCTCAAAGCTCCTCCACATCAACATTCTGGAGATGAGGCGGCCCTTTATGCCCTGCAGGCCTTCCAGTCAGAAATCCCCCAGTACTCTTCTGCTTCAAACAGACAATACGGCGGTGAAGTGTTACCTCAACAAGCAGGAGGCACACACTCTTACCCCCCTTGCAGGGAAGCTACGAGAGTGTGGGAATAGGTAATCCGACACAGCGCGAGCCTGATTGCAGTTCACGTTCCCGGAGTGGACAACACAGTCGCAGACAGGCTGAGTCGATCCCAGGCCAGAGTCCACGAGTGGGAATTTCTTCAGGAGGTAGCAGAGGATCTGTTTCTTCGATGGGGCACTCCAGAATTGGACTTGTTCGCTTCCCCATCCAACGCAAAACTGCCCAATTTTTGCTCGCTAGATCCAGGGCCTGGTGTTTTTTGGTGAGATGCGTTGTCCGTCCCTGGGCAGACAGATTCTCTATGCTTTCCCTCCTTCCCGTTGATCAAGAGTCCTTCTCAAACCCGCAGGAGCATGCAACAATGATCCTGGTAGTGCCTTTCTGGCCCAGACAGATCTGGTTCCCCATGCTGACTCAGTTGTCCGGGAACCTCCACTCCCGTTGCCCATCAACTCCCACCTGCTGTCTCAAGAGGAGGGTTCGTTAGTCCATCCGGACTTACACTCACTGAACCTGCATGCCTGGCTCCTCAAGACATAGCCATTATATGACACGAGGTCTCGCAAGAGGTGGCGGAAATCCTTTCTGCTGCCAGAAAGCCGGCAACGCATGCGACGTACGCCATGAAATGGTGCCGGTTTTGCCTGTGGTCTCAGGCACGCGGCCTCTTCCCCTTTAGATTGCCCAGAGAAATCAGATCTGGAATACTTGCTTTTCCTGTTCCATTCAGGCCTTGCCTACTCCTCGATTAAAATTCACCTCTGTGCGATTTCGGCCTACCACTACCTGATAGGTCAATGCACAGTGGCACAACTCTATGCCTCTTGTGACTTCCTAAGGGGGGTGTTACACCTTAGGCCACCCATCAAGGATCCCGTCCCTCCTTGGGACCTACTCTTTGTCTTGGAGCAGCTCACGCTGCCCCCTTTTGAACCTGCCGCAGATTGCGAGCTGCGTTTTCTGTCGTGGAAAATGTTATTTTTGGTTGCTGTCACGTCAGCAAGGAGAATTTCTGAGCTACACGCTCTCATGTGTAAGGAACCTTATTTAATTTTCCACCAGGACAGTGTGTCTCTGAGGACGAATCCTAAATTCCTGCCTATGGTGGTCTCAGCCCTTACCCTTAATCAGGACATTGATCTGCCGTTGTACTTCCCCAGGTACACCAATAGAGGAGAGGCATTGCTTCACACCCTAGATGTTCACCGCTCCTTAAGATACTACTTGACCAGGACCAAACAGCATTGCAACTCCGAGCAGCTGTTTATTTCCTTCGCTGAGAGGATGTTGGGCCAACCAGCCTCAAAACAGACCCTTTCCGCTGGCTTGTCCAGTGCATTTCTTTACTACAACAACAAACAGAAGCCCCTTCCGGGCACAGTCCAGGGCCACTCGACTAGGGGTGGCTACTTCTTCATGGCGCTGCGTAGCGTCTCCACCTCGGCCATTTGTGCCGCAGCTACATGGAGCTCAGTGCACACCTTCATCAGGCATTACAGCCTGGACACGCCTCACGGCGGAGAGCAGGGTTCGCCTCGCCTGTTCTGAGGTCTCTGTCCTAGAGTCGGATTTCAGGATCTCTCCGTTATGCCTCTTCCCAGAGTGTCTAGAGCGCTATTGCTCAGGTATCAGTCCTGATGGTGTAACCTGCTGCAAGAGCTGTATCGAGAGTAAGATAGTACAGTTACGTGAGAGTCCTTCCGTAACAGTAGATCTCGAGCAGCTCTTGCAGGTACCTTCCCGCCCACCATTCCCCCTTGGAGGAGGTTAGGCCTAACCAGGCTTCGGCAGGAGCTTACTTTCCTTTGTTCTTCTGATGGCGGATCCTCGGTCTCCACTTCTGATGACATCCAGCGGCGGGAGAACTGGGGATTCTGGCGGGACCGCCTCCTTATGTACTACGCCTGACGTCCGGGGCGGGACCGACGTCGGAGGTGGTCCCTGCTGAAGACTGCTAGCTAGAAGATTTCCGTGGGGTCCTGACGCCTGCCGGCTTCAGTCCTAATGGTGTAGCCTGCTGCAAGAGCTGTTCTCAAAGATCTACTGTTACGGTAAGTTCTTACGTAACTGTACTTTTCCTTTATGCCTTCCCTCCATTTCCTCTCATTCAGGGGGTGATAATCAACCTGCAGATGGAGGGGGCCAGCATGATTCTGGTAGCACCATTCTGGTATTGGCAGATATGGTTCCCTCTGCTACAACAGCTGGCTTAGGAACCTCCAATCCCTCCTCCTCTGTAAGAACCTGCTTACCCAGGATCTGGGGACCCTGGTCCATCCCAACCTCGGATCCCTCTAGCTGCTTGTTTTGCTCCTGAGGACATAGCCTTCGCCAGATTTGGGGTCTATAGCAGAGTGGCGGACATCCTAGTGGCCACCTGGAAGCTTTCCACTTGAGGTAGATATGCCATGAAGTGGAAGCAGTTTGCCATCTGGGCTGCCAGACGTAGTCTGGACCCTTTCACCCGTCTGGTGAACCACATCCTGGACTACCTGAACTTTCTGTCTGACTCGGGTCTCCAGCTCTCCTCCCTCAAGGTACGCTTTTCAGCTATTTCTCTCTTTCATGAGCCCATGGATGACCACATGATAGCTCAGCTGGATATTTCCCGTACCTTTCTCATGAACATCCTGCATCTGAAACCCCTACTCCATTCTCCTCTCCCAGCTTGGAACATGAATTTTGTTTTGAAGAAGCTGACCCTGTCTCCCTTTGAGCCAATCGTGACTTGCGAGTTATGCTTTCTTTCTTGGAAAGCGTTATTTCTAGGAGTGTGGAGATGTTGTTCATCCACATTGTTTGGCATGTCCCCTTCCACTTTAAATCTTGCCAGAAGCCTTCAGGCTAGCTCCTCCCACCCACCCAGGTGGTATATACCTCGGCGCTGCGCCATGATGCCAGATCTTGCTTTCCGCTAGAAGATACAGGTTCCCTCATGCTCTCTGCATTTCATAGGCCCGGTCTTTTAAAGTGTCAGTTTTACCAAAAATCAAACTCATTCGAGTTAGCGATCCCACTTAAGTCGCATCAACTATGGAGAAAAATTATTCCCCAGGATTACGCCGGTGCCCCTGTGGCCAGAACATGGTGCACAGCGATCCCCACCTTGCGTTTACTTCCTAGGTGTTGGACATGACACCTCATCATGCAGATCTTACTTTGAGAAACAGCTGTTGCAGCAGGTTACACCGTTAGGACTGAAGCCGGGAGGCGCCAGGGCCCCATGGAAATTTTCTAGCTAGCAGTATCTAGTGGGGACTGCCCCTAACAAAGCCCCACCCCGGCGTCAGGCATCCTTATAAAAGGGGCAGTCCCCCTATAACCCCAGAATCTTACTTGAGAGGCTCTTGCAGTAGGTAATTACATATGGGACGGCCCCAGCGTTGGCGGGAGGACCCCGCGAGGAAAAATTTCACCACCTAGCAGTCTCCTGGCGGGACCGCCCCCACGCCAGGTGATGGCGCCAGACGACGCCGTATAAAGGGCGGTCCCAGACGCCCGCCTTCCAGTTCTTTCCCGTCGTCGGCTTGTGCAGCGCCTCGCGGTGAAGTTCTTAAAGCTCAGTCCTGTTGCTTCGTCAATTTTTCCGAAAAGTATCAGTATTTTGTATTTTCTTTGTCAGGTGAACGTCGGTATATTTTGTCCCCTTCAAAAAATAAGTGCGACTCGTGCAGCGCCCAACTGCCTCACAAAGACGGTCACTCCCTCTGCCTTTTTTGTTTAGGCCCTGACCACGCGGTCAGCAAGTGTCCGCACTGCTTACATTTCAACGCGGCCACCCGCAGACGACGCCAGCAGTCTCTAGAAGCCCATCTCCTCAGAAAGAAGATGTCCGCAATGGAGAAGGAGTTGAAGAAGCTTCGGCAGGCGTCGACCTCCCCTGAAGGACACAAGAAGCGGGACAAAGAAAGGCACCGGGAGAAGGCCTCCTCCTCTGTGACTCCGGCCGGAGCTGCGGCCAAGTAACGTCCCTCGAGGATCGCCCGGCGCAGCCTCCAAGGCTTTGGAGGCGTCGGCCCGCCCGCCGGGTTCACGCTCGAGCCCGCCGGGTGCCTCTGGGCAAAGGAGGCTGCCCCCAGTACCGCCGCAGGCTTGCGGCCCACTGGTGCGCGGCTCCATAAGCCGGACGTCGGCCCTCCGACGTCCGCCGAAAAGGCCACTAAGATGCCCGACCCTTCGGGGTGGCGCACGGCAGTGTCCCCCTCGGACCGGGCCTCTTCCCAGAAGTCGGACACTGGCACCTCTGGCGTCCGCCGGGACTCGGCCCCTAAGTCACACGTCGGCTCCTCCAACATGCGCCGGGCCTCGGAGCCTATGGCAGACCCTGCTCCGTCTGTCGTCCCAGGTTCCCCGCAGCCTTCGCTGCCATCCGGGGAGCCCGAGTCCCCCCCCACCTGACCCCAGGGACTTTCCCTCTGTCTCCGGGCAAGGCTCGGGATGCTGTTCCGCCATCTGATCCCTTCCTACAGGGACCGGATCTGGCGGCTCCGCGCGCTGGCCCCTCCGACGCGGGCGGGGATATTCCTCTCCCATCGGGCCTCACCCCACGGGCTCATCATGGTCGATCCGCCTGTGGAGTTCTCTACTGGGCCGTCTGCTCTGGCAGCTCCTCCGGTACCTGGGTATCTGACGTCTTATCCGACACCGGTTTACCCGGGTCCACAGTATCCTGCGCCACAGTACCCGGCACCGACTCCATCGACGCCGCAGTACCCGACGCCGCAATACCCAGCTCCAGTATTCCCGCAGCCGGGTTACGGATACTCTCCTAACGGATTTCATCTGTATAACTATCCCCCTCCTCCTCCTCCTCCACCGCCCCCTAGGCCACCGGTGGATCTCCAGGAGACTCTGGCTTCCTGGTGGGCTGAGGCCAAGGCTCAGCTCACCAAGGAAGTCGAGAGCTGTCTTACGGCCAGAGGTGCCACCCCGGCTCCCGTCGCCCAGGCGCTCTCCCTCTCCGCCTCCGGATTCCGGGGCTCTGCCTGGATCCAGAGAGGGCAGGACAACGTCCAGGGATCCCCCCTAAGGAACCCGTTCCTCCCCCTAGACAAGCTAGGGAGTCTTACTCTGCTTCAAATTCCTCTTCTTCTTCTCTCTGTGACTCCTCGGATTCCTCCGATGGGTGTTCCGAGAAAGACGACGAGCCTCGCTCTCCGTCCAAGCCCCGGCCGAGGACTCCTCCGAAGTCTCCTCCAGAGGATCCTTCCTTCACGAAGTTGCTCAGGAAGATCCAGGAAGTCCATCAGTGGCGTTCCTTGGAACCAGATCCTCAGCGGGTTATACTCGGCGAACATTTGGACTTGCCCCTTACGGCCCCTACTCTAGTGCCACCCTGGATCGAGCCTCATGCCCACCTTGTTTCCACCATTTGGAAACAACCGTCGGCTTTAGCCCCACTTCCTCGGAAGTCCAACAGGCTATACCAGGCTCCGGAAGGTGTAGACTTTTTAGACTCTCACCCCCGTGCAGACTCGGTTGTGATTAGCGCCGCTCACGGCCTGTCAGCACACCCGAAGCATTTGAGCTCATCTCCCCCGGATAAGGAATCTCGCTTCTGGATCAATATGGAAGGAAGATATATGCTTCTTTCACACTGGAGATCAGGGCCCTAAATTATGTAGCGCATATGGGGGATTTCCAGAAGGCTGTCCTTACCCAGGCGGAATCCAAGATTGACTCCTTTCCTGACTCCCAAGTCAAACAGGAATTAGCCGACCTGGTCCGTTCTGCTTGTTCGGCCAGTCATCATATTCTGAGGATGACGTACGACGCAGTGGACACCGCAGAACGGAGCTCTGCGTTCGAGGTAAGTCTTTGGCGTCACGCATGGCTCCGTGTGTCAGGTCTGGTCCCGGAGGTGCAATCAGCAATCCAAGAAGCACCTTTCAGGGGTTCTGTGCTTTTCGGTGGTGATGTCAAGGACATCAACACTGACTTGCAGGAGAAGGGGACGGCCCTTAAATCTGTTGATTCAATGTACCGTCCCCATCCTCCGCAGCGCCGTCCCTTTCGCAGACGCAGCCGGCCTCAAGCAAAACCTCAGGGAAGGCTGGCCACAAAACGTCGGGCTCCCACAGCTGCCAGGGCCCCGCCGTCCCCAAAAAAGGAGTGGGTGCCCGAGCTGCGGCGCTGCCCCACACCACCTGACTCCTTCCCTCTCCCACCGCCTCCGGAGGAACCGGTAGGAGGGAGATTCTCCCTCCACCCTCCGGGTTGGGAGAGGATAACATCGGATTCATGGGTGCTTCAGATCATAGCAGAGGGGCACTCCATAGAGTTTCTGCAGAAACCTCCACATCACCCCCATCTGAACTCCTCTTACTCAAGGGACCATCTTCCTTTGGTTAAGGAAGAAATTTCTGCTCTCCTCGCAAAGCAGGCCATAGAGCCCGTCCCCCCTCACCTTCACGGGACGGGTTACTATTCCCATTTCTTACTTGTACCAAAGAAGACAGGAGATCTCAGACCCATTCTCGATCTCTGTTCCCTGAACCTTTATGTGGAATACAAGAGGTTCAGGATGCTCTCCCTTCAAACCTTCTTGGCCCTGCTTCGGCCGGGCCAGTGGCTTTGTGTACTGGATATGCAGGATGCGTACCTGCACATCCCCAATCGCCCTTCGCACAGAAGTACCTCAGGTTTGCGTTCCAGGGGGACCACTACCAATTCCGGGTGCTCCCTTTTGGTCTTTCCTCGGCTCCCCAAGTCTTTACCAAATGCCTGGCGGTGGTAGCGGCCCACCTGCGTACTTTGGGAGTTCAGGTTTTTCCCTACCTGGACGACTGGCTCCTGGCGGCCCCATCCAGGGAGGAACTCCTGCATTTTCTCTCCTTCACCCAGCAGGTTTTACTGGCCTGGGTATCACCATCAACCATTCCAAGTCTCACCTGGATCCTTCCCAGAGACTCCAGTTCATCGGGGCAATCCTTGATACGACAATGTGCAGGGCCTTCCTGCCTCCGGACAGGGGGGCCTCCCTCCAGTCCCAGATTTCCCTTCTATCGGAATGCAGGAGGGTTCCGGCAAGGTAGGTGCTCCGTTTCCTGGGGCTTATGGCGGCTGCCATCCCGACGGCTCCGAGCGCGTGCCTCCACAAGAGAATCTCTCAGTGGACTCTCCACTCTCAGTGGGATCAACTTTTAGACGACCTAGATCAATCTGGTACTGATCTCCTCGCCGATGATAAGAGACTTGCAATGGTGGATGGTTCGAGAGAACCTATTCCCTGGGGGTCCCCTTATTTCATCCTCCCCCCGTTCAGACTCTGACCACGGACGCATTAGGCGAAGGTTGGGGAGCCCATCTGGGCCCTCACCGAACCCAGGGCTTATGGTCAAAATTGGAGTTAGCTCTCCACATCAATGTGCTCGAGCTTCGAGCAGTGCTGTATGCTCTCCAGGCCCTTCAACAATACATCCTTCCCGGTCACCTAGCCGTCCAAACATACAACATGTGCGTGGTGTGGTACATCAACAAGCAGGGAGGGACTCGGTCCTACCGCTATGCAGGGAAGCGATGAGGGTTTGGGAATGGGAACTTTTCACAACCTTCGCCTCACGGCGATCCACGTTCCAGGAGTCGACAATGTCCTGGCAGACAAGCTAAGTCGTTCTTCGGCTCTGCCACACGAGTGGGAACTGGACCAAAAAGTTCTAAAAAGCATCTTTCAGACTTGGGGGACTCCACAGATAGACCTGTTCGCCTCCTCCCAAAATGCAAGGCTTCCAATGTTTTGCTTGCTCGCTTCAGAGCGAGGCGCTTTCTGGAGCGACGCTCAGTCTCTAAACTGGAAGGACAGATTCGTCTATGCTTTTCCCCCGATTCCTCTGGTCCCTCGTGTGCTGTAGAAACTGGCATTGGAAGGAGCGAGAATGATTCTGATCGCTCCTTTCTGGCCCAGGCAAATTTGGTTCTCTCTTCTACAACAATACTCAGAGGTTCCTCCTCCTCTTCCTCTGCCTTTATCTTGAGGATTGCTGACCCAGGATCAGGGGACCCTGGTCCATCCGGGACTCAAGTCTCTTCAACTTCATGCATGGCTCCTGCAGACTTAGCCCAATCTCACTTTGGCATCTCTCCTAAGGTGGCCAAGATTCTGGTGGAGGCTAGAAGACCCTCAACTAGGTCCACCTACGCCATGAAATGGAAAAGATTTTCCATTTGGGCTGCCTCCAGGAACGTGGAGCCTTTCTCCTGTCTGGTGGCCGTTCTGCTTGATTATCTGCGTAATCTTTTCGACCTGGGTCTCAGTCACTCCTCTTTGAAAGTCCACATGGCGGCTATTTCAGCCTACCGTGTTCCTTTTGCTGATAAGGCATTTGCCCAATTGGAGGTATCCAAGACTTTTCTCAGAGGGGTCCTTCATCTCAGACCCCCTGTTCGGACTCCGGCTCCCCCTTGGGACTTGAACTTTGTTCTCGAGAAACTTACCCTTCCTCCTTTTGAGCCTGCAGCTTCTGCAGACTTGAAGTTCTTATCGTGGAAGACGCTCTTCTTGGTGGCCATTACTTCTTGCAGAATTTCCGAGCTCCAGGCCCTTATGTGCAAAATCCCTTATCTGATCTTTCACAAAGAAAGAGTAGCTCTTAGCACGAATCCTAAGTTTCTCCCAAAAGTGGTAGCGGAGTCTACCTTAAATCAGTCTATTGAATTACCTGCCTTTTTCACGCAGTATTCCAGCCAAGGAGAATACTTGCTCCATACCATGGATGTCCACAGGATTCTGAGATACTACACCGACAGGACGAAGGATCTCAGAAAGACTGATCAGTTGTTCGTCTCTTTTGCTCACAAAAGGGAAGGCAATGCTGTTTCCAAGCAATGCCTATCAAAGTGGTTGGCTCATTGCATCACTTTCTGTTATGACAAGTACAACAACAAGACCCTACCGGGTCAAGTCAGAGGCCACTCTACTCGAGGAGTAGCAGCCTCAGCAGCTTGTTTTAAGAATGTGTCTGCGGCAGAGATCTGTGCTGCTGCCACTTGGACTTCCGTCCATAGATTTACTAAACATTACAGTTTGGACATTGCCTCTCGCCGTAGAGCAGGCTTCGGGTTAGCGGTCTTGCAAGGCCTCCTATCTTGAGGTTTGCAAGGTTGTTTACTACTTCTCGGAGTAGTTCCTCCTCCCGGTGCCTTTTCATTTGTTCCAGACTGCTTGGATTCTGTCCTAGTAATTACCTACTGGAAGAGCCCTCAAAGTAAGATAGTACAGTTACGTAGAACTTACCGTAACAGTAGATCTTCGAGAGAGGCTCTTGAAGGTAATGTATCTCCCCGCCTCCATCCTCTAGGCTTTTCAGCTCCTTTCCATTGAGGAATATATCTGCTTCTCTCTCGTCCGGGCCTGTGGCGGGAAAGAACTGAAGGCGGGCGCCTGGGACCGACCCTTTATACCGACGTCGTCTTGACGCCGGTCACCTGACGTGGGGGCGGTCCCTGCCAGGGACTACTAGCTAGAAATTTTTCCGTGGGGTCCTGCCGCCTGCCGATGTCAGTCCTATATGTAATTACCTACTGCAAGAGCCTCTCTCGAAGATTTACTGTTACGGTAAGTTCTTACGTAACTGTACTTTTCTTTTCCCGCTGTCGACTCGCCAACATTGGCTTCACTGTCCCACTCTAGTGTACGACGATTAGAACTTTCGAGTTTTACTACTAAATGTCGGCATTTCCAATTCCTCCTTCAAAAGGACATACCTCCAAGTGTGCCTGCAGCAAACGGATCCCTTTCAAGGATCGCCATTCGTCCTGCCTGCGGTGCTTAGGCCCGGAACATGGCACCAAGGCCTGCTCCTTTTGCCAGGGGTTCAACAGTTGCACCTGGATCCACCGCCAGAAGGCACTTCAGGGGTTCCTCTTGGGAGAAAAGTTAAAAAGCGTGGATCAAGACCCTGCCTCCAGAGATGAGTTTACCTCTAAGTCCCACAAGCACCGGGACAAGCATCGGGAGAAGGCCAGGTCCAGATCCCCTAACCGGGCCTCGGACTCGCGCATCAGCTCAGGCTTCCACGAACTCAGACTGCTCTCCCTTCAGCACCTGGTCTCAGCCCCCTCCAGTAAAGGTAAAGTCTTAAGGCAGCACTTCGGCTTCTCTGCATCCCATCAAAACTTCCAGGTCTTCGGTTTCCTCAACACCCTCCCGGGCTTCCTCGAAGTCTCCAGACCGTCACCATTCCAAGTCCTCATCAAAACAAGCTTCCTCAGATAGACGCCGATACTCCGACGCCAGATCAACCTCCGAGCCTCCTAGGGGTCCGGATCCCCCTCTCAGGAAGACTAAGGACCTGACATCCCTAAAACAGACGACGGACCCGAAGCGGGCATCCGACCCCTCATCGGCCAAACGCCCGTCGGACCAGACGTCGACTAAACACCCGACGTCAGTGAGACGTTCGCCGGAGCAGAAGACTGCCTCCCCGTCAGCGGTGGACACCGGTCACTGGGACTGTGCAGAGGAGGACCTGACGTTGCCTGATAACCAGGCAGACGACAGTGAAGATGTCGGGCTTCCACAGGAGCCTTCGCCAAACCCAGAGACGCCCTCGGTCCTGACCCCCGTTACCGGCAACAGACCACCTGCGCCAGGTCCGTCGTCCGGTAAGAATATTCAAGAGGTCAAAGATCTCTTTACCTTTTGGTGGGACACAATAAAGAAGGATGTGATCCCAGTCAAACCTCCTTCTCCTACTCCTTCACCTCCTACTCCCCCTCCTCCACCACAGGGTCCAGCAGGATGACCCCCCCCCCGACCTCCAAGTAGCACACTCCATCTCCTAGGGGAAGATCCAAAGAACGGAGAAGGCCCCCTTCAAGATTTTCCTCAGGGTCTCCCAGTCCTAAGCAACCCAGACGTCGACGGTCTACACCGCAGGGGGATGATTTTAGTCCTGATACCTCCAGGTCTCCTTCTCCAATCAGCATCCCATCACCTGACTCACAAGACCAGCCCATGTTACCTCTGGATGACCCGTCCTTTTCCAAAATCATGAGGCACATCCAGGATAACGTGGGATGGGATTCTGAAGATCTCGACCCCGAGAGATGGCGCCTAGCTCGTTACCTTCAGCAGAAGGACCCTAAGCCTGTGGTGGTGCCACCCTTGGTGGACACCTTCGCGGACGTCACCAAGGTTGCGTGGAAGCATCCGCACTCCACCCCCGCGGTGCAGAAGAAAGCTGACCGCCTGTACAAGGCCCTGACAGAGCACCAGTACTTGCGCAACAACCCCTGGCTGATTCCCTGGTCATTACGGCCTCCCGTGATATGTCTCAACGACCACAGCATCTGAGTACACAGCCACTGGATCAGGAATCCAAGCAGTTGGATGCCCTGTGGAGGCGCATGTATGCGGCTGCTGCGTGCTCCATCAGGTCCCTGAACTATCTGTCTCATATGGTTCAAGTTTCAGAATGTCCTGTGGGAACAGGGTCAAGACTTGGTTGACAAACTACCGGATGGCGAGCAGAAGGTGGAGCTCTTGAACCTCCTCCGCACAGGGTCAGTCGTGGGGACCCAAGTGTTAAGAGCTGCATGTGATTCTGCAGACTTGTCCGCCAGGAGCGCAGCTTCAGGCGTCTGTCTCTGGAGACACTCCATGCTCCATGTCTCCGGTTTTACCCTGGACGTACAGAAGAGTATCCTAGACGTCCCTTATAACGGAGAGGTCCTGTTTGGTGAACCCTCTGAAAAGGTCATCACCAAATTTCAGGACGCCAGGAAGGCAGTAAGGTCTGTACAGGCCCAAATCTGGTTCCTTTCGTAGGAACCAGATCCGTTTTCACGGCCAGCAACAGCAACAGCAGCCACGTTCCAGCCAGCAGCAAAGGGGCACCTTCCACCTTAAGGCCCAACCTAAGTCTTCCCCAGGCTGAGGTCAGCGATATGCCAACCCGGCCCAGCCTGCGGGGGGCAATGCCGCCACAGCTTGACTCCTTCTCGGCTCCTGCCCCTCCACTGGATCAACGGACAGAAAAGGTCGGGGGTCACATCGCTCGCCACTTTTCAGGGTGGCAGTCGATTACCGCCGACTGGTGGGTCCTTCAAATGGTCAAGAGAGGTCACTGTATAGAATTCCTCGACCACCCACCGTCAAGACCTCCCCTGCTTTCCCGCTATTCGGGTCAGCACGCACCGCTCATATAGCAGGAGGTACTCGCGCTTCTGGGAAAGGAAGCTATGGAGCACGTAACGAGGAACCAGAGAGGTACAGGTTACTATTCCCACTTCTTTCTGGTTCCCAAAAAGACAGGGGACCTCCGTCCGATACTGGATCTCGGCGATCTCAACGCTTCGGTCCACTTCAAATGCTTCCACATGGCATCCCTTCCCGGTTTGATACCCATGCTCAAGCAGGGCGCTTTCCTAGCGTCCTTGGGCATGTAAGATGCCTACCTGCACATACCCATTGCTCGAGCGCACAGGAAGTTCTTGCGCTTCGAATTTCTAGGTTGCCATTATCGGTTCCGAGCCCTCCCTTTCGGACTGTCATCGGCACCTCGGGTGTTTACGAAGTGCATGGCAGTCGTAGCGGCGGCCCTGAGGAGACAAGGCCACTACGTGTTCCCCTACCTGGACGACTGGCTCCTCATGGCACCCTCTCAGGAGGCTCTGATGCCCGCAATTCACTGTACTCAGTCCCTGTTCGGGACGTTGGGCATCATTATCAATCAGGAGAAGTCACACCTGGTTCCATCACAGAATCTGCAGTTCATAGGCACAGATTGCTTGAAAGGACAGAGCAGAGAACCTTACCAGAGCAAGGGGAAATGGATTAAGACTTCTTTTGGCTACGCAAATTTACTGTGTGTTATTTTAATTTTGCACTCACAGGGATTGCTACTGTTTGTTGCTAAGATTTCATTGTTTTATTTTTCTCGGATTCAAATTGTTGTTGCTGGTATACCTTCTTCTGCATTATTACAAGGTGTGCCTACAGGTGTGTGCTAACAGATTACTGCTGTAATCTTGTGATTCATATTATATTTTGCAAGGTATATCTTCTGTTACTGCTTAATTTTCCTCTGTAGCAAAGTGTTTCTAACAGGGTATATCTTCTCTGAAATTATTACAGGTAGTGCTTTACAGGTTTTACAGGTTTATGTAACATTAGGATAAGCTTTCAGGGTTATTGCATTTGTTGTTGACTGACTGTTTCTTCTCTTACCTCCTTGTTCTTTCATCCGTGGTTCTTCTTTTTCGGCAGGGGAAGGGCCCTGCCACCCACCCCCATTCCAACCACCCCACACTACACTCCTTTTATAGGGTACCACAGTTGTAAAATTTCCTGTGGCAAAGCAGGAAGGGGCGGATCAGTAGGGAATGCACAAGGTGAGCTCATTTACAGGGGCACTAGTAATTTATCTTGTTATAACAAGTTATACAAAAACAAAACACAAAATCAAACCATTACTTGCATTTTCTTCCTTCTGATTACTCTGACCACGTTATAAACCCAGCAACTTATCTGAAATGGATATCATTAACTGCAGGTACTGCGGAACACTTTTCAGAAGGATAGTCTTACAGGATTTAGGACACTGTCCTACATGCTGGACCATTGGAGATCTTAGGGCTCAGCTCCAGGCAGCATGGGCAGAGATTGCGCGCCTCAAACGTCATATTCAAGAGGAAATACATTATAAGAACCGACCGCCATTTCCCCATCATCCAACAGAAGAACCTCGACCGCAGAGGGTCATTGGTCCAAGAGATTGGCAGGTGGTTAGGAGGGGCAAATCGGGTGCCCTATCGCTTTGTGCTCCCCAACATATTACCTGCAAAAATCATATAAACACTACAAACGGGTATCTGCCTCGATCTCCATAATCAAACAAAGGGGCAGAGGACACTGCAGAGCAGGACACTGCTGCACAGAAACTAGCACAACAAAACTCGCCCAAATCAGGAACCAAAACAAAAAAAGCAAAAAGGAAATCCAAAAATCTTCTGATCATAGGAGACTCCATGATTCTGGGAGTTGATACCTATCTCCAGCCAGGGTTAATGGTCAGATGTCTCCCAGGTACCTCAGCGTGGAGACACTGACAGCATTGTTAAAATTGTTCACAAAGCAGAAAACATTCACGTCCTGGTACACATAGGGACTAATGATCTCGCCAGCTGGTTTGTTGTGGAGACCAAGGAACACCTAACCAGGCTGGGTGACAAACTATCATCCATTTCATCCGACATCTCCTTCTCTGAGATCCTGCCAGTCTGGGAGAGGGGGGCGGATGGACGGAAAGTCGGAGAAGGGGAGATAGGGGGGCTAAACATGTGGCTCAAGGGCTGGTGCCAGGAAAAGGACACAGATTTGTAGGAACTGGCAACAGTTCTGGGAGGAAAGTTCTTCAAATTTGATTGACTGCATTTGACTAAGGAGGGAGTCAGTGCATTGGGGCAGAAGTTTGACGTCTTTGCAGAATATTTAGACTAGCAAATGGGGAGAGGGGTGCAGCACCCCATACGCCGAATGGGAAGAACACCCCTCCCCCCCTCCTAGTGGTCAAACGGATTCAGCATGTTTGCAGTTCATTTGCATCACCAGGTAAGACAAAAGGTCTGTCTCCCCATACGACGCACAGGGGAAATGCCAAACCTCGCCCAACAACTAACACACCAAAATCTGGCCAATGGAAAATCATGTACACAGATGCTCACAGCCTGGGAAATAAGATCCCAGACCTGCAGGCACAATGTCAGAGGCTAAACTGGACATAGTAGCAATTAGTGAGACGTGGTTTACCAGTAACCACACTTGGGAGACTTCAGTACCTGGCTATGTACTGTTCAGAAGAGACCGAGGTGCAAAAGGGGAGGGTGGCCTGTATGTCAATGAAAATATCAAAGCTACAGAAATTCAGAATACACATAAGGAGCCAGAAGAACTGTGGGTCACCTGGAAACGGGAAATGGGACAGCCATAAGAACTGGGGTTGTATACAGGCCCGCAGACCAGGGGGAGGACATAGACATATTACTGTTAGAAGATATACAAAACAAGACAGCTAAAGGGGAGGTTCTGATAATGGGAGACTTCCAACATGCCAGATACAGATTGGTCAGTACCAGCAGGGACATCTGCCATAACTTCACACATGGTGGATTCCCTGCATGGCGAGAGCCTCAAACAACTGGTACAACAACCCACACGAGACAGGGCTATCCTAGATCCAGTGCTGACTAACAGGGAAGGAATCACAGACCTCCAGGAAGAAGGTCACCTGGGGGCCTGTGACCATCACATGGTATGGTTCAATTTGGCCACTACATCTAAATCATCCCATTCCAAGGCAAAAATATGGGACTTCAGAGGAGCTGACTTTGATAAAATGGCCACCAGAGTTAAGCTAGCCCTGGCTAAAAGAAACAGGTGAGGGGGTACAGGCAAAGTGGACGTGCATTAAGGATGCAATACCTGAAGCAACATCCCATTGTGTTAGACAGAAAAGGAAGTGCAAAAGAAGAAGGAAACCACTTTGGTTCTTAAATACAGTAGCAGAAAAGGTCAGAGCCAAAAGGCTGGCCTTCAGGAAATATAAGGGGACACAGTGGGATGAAGATAGGCAGGCAAAGTCCCAAACTGAGGAAACACTAGCACGAACAGTAAAAGAAGGTGACAAGACTTTCTATAGATACATTAGTGAAAGGAGAAAGTCCAGAGGGGGTCTTGCTAAACTCAAAGGAGAAAAGGGGGCATGTGAGGAGGAGGACCCTGTAAAAGCATCTATCCTAAATAGATACTTTTGCTCAGTATTTACTGAAGAGAAGGTAGGGCAGGGCCCACAGCTCAGCACCATGGACACAGGTGGGAGGGAGGTGAGCACTACTTCCTTAACGAAAGAAATGGTCCTACAAGAGCTCACTAAGCTCAGTGTTTACAAGGCAATGGGACCTGATGGCATACATCCCAGGGTACTTAAGGAGCTAAGGGTGGAACTAGCAGAAATGTTTAGTGAGTCTCTGAGCACAGGAGAGGTCCCAGAAGACTGGAGAAGGGCTCATGTGATCCCGCTCCACAAGAGTGGTAGCAGGGAGGAGGCAGGGAACTACAGACCAGTCAGTCTTACCTCAGTAATGGGCAAGATTATGGAGACACTCCTTAAGGAAAGGATAGTGCAACACCTGGAATCCATAGGGGCACAGGATCCAAGACAGCATGGGTTTACAAAAGGATGGTCCTGTCAAACTAATCTCATAGATTTCTTTGACTGGGTAACCAGAGTGGTGGACCAAGGGGGAGCAGTTGATGTCGCCTACCTTGACTTCAGCAAAGCTTTCGACACTGTTCCACATAGAAGATTGATAAATAAGCTGGGTAGGCTCGGGGTGGGTTAGAAGTTGGTCAAGTGGGTGGCAAACTGGTTGACTGGCAGAAAACAGAGAGTGGTGGTAAATGGTATACAGTCAAAAGAGATGCAAGTCACAAGTGGAGTACCTCAGGGATCAGTCCTGGGGGCCAGTCTTCTTCAGTATCTTCATTAGTGACATTGCAGATGGAGTAGAGGGTAAGGCTTCTCTGTTTGCAGATGACACCAAGATCTGCAACAGAGTAGATGATCCAGATGGGATGGACAGAATGAGAAGAGATCTGGATAAACTAGCAAAATGGTCAGAAGAGTGGCAACTGGGATTTAATGCAAGGAAGTGCAAGATCATGCACATAGGGAAGAGAAACCCTGAAGCCACCTATAGGCTGGGAGGGGAGTTGCTGGCAGTCACAAAGGAAGAAAGAGACTTGGGCATCATCATCACCGATGACCTGAAGTCATCCAAACAGACCTCTAAAGCAGTAGGTAAGGCTAGGGGGATGTTAGGGTCTATTAGTAGGGGTATCACAAGTCGTAAGAGGGAGGTAATAATCCCTCTTTACAAGACACTGGTTAGGCCCCATCTGGAATACTGTGTGCAGTACTGGAGGCCACACCTTCACAAGGACATTAACCAAATTGAGGCAATCCAGAGCAGGGCAACCAAAATGGTGCAGGGACTGCATCAGAACACATATGAGGATAGATTAACAGAGCTCAATATGTATACCCTTGAGCAAAGGAGGGAGAGAGATGATATGATTGAAACATTCAAACACCTTAAGGGCATTAACAAGGTGAAAGAATGTAACATGTTTTAATGTAAGAAAAATAGCAGGACAAGAGGACACAGCATGACATTAGAGGGAGGCCGATTAAGGGGGAATGTGAGGAAATTCTCTTTCACAGAAAGAGTGGTGGATGCATGGAATGGCCTACCTCAGGAAGTAGTAGCTGTGAGTACAGTGCAGGGCTTCAAACAGGCATGGGATAGGCATAAGGGAGCAATACAGATAAGTATGAATAGATAGGCCACTGACAGAGCAAAGGCCGATGGCACATTTATAAGGTAGAAAAAGAAATGGACAGACTGGATGGGCCTTGCGGTCCTTATCTGCCGTCAACCTCTGTGTTTCTATGTTCTGGACACTGTCCTGGGGAGAGCTTTTCTGCCCCAGGACCGAGCGGAACACATCAGATCCCTCATCAGAGACATCTTGGCAAAGAAGACTGTCCCAGCCAGACTGGTCCTTTGCCTGCTCAGACACATGGCTGCGGCCATTGCAACAAGACTCGCTAGCCCGTCTCCACATGCGGGTGACCCAGTGGATGTTATGGTTTCAGTGGGATCAGAAGCAAGACTATTTGCAGCTTCCAGTTCGGATCATGAATGCCATAATCCAGGATTGGTGGCTAGATTCAAAGAACCTATTGGCAGGGGTCCCCTTCATTGCGCCGTCTCAGATTGTGACACTCTCCACGGATGCCTCAGGACTCGGTTGGGGAGCACATCTCCACGGGGTCAGGTCTCAGGGCTCGTGGACACCCCAGGAAGCTCATCTCCACATAAATATCTTGGAAATGAGAGCAGTTCTTTATGCCCTGCAGGCCTTCCAGTCAGAGATCCCACCGGGTAATCTCCTGTTACAAACAGACAACACTGCTGTGATGTATAACCTCAACAAACAAGGAGGCACCCATTCCTACCCACTTTGCAGGGAGGCCATGACGGTGTGGGATTGGGTCCTACAGCACGGCGCAAACCTCATTGCTGTTCATGTCCCAGGAGTGGACAACTTCATCGCAGACAGCCTGAGCTGTTCTCAGGCCAGGGTCCACGAGTGGGAACTACACCAGGAGGTAGTAGAGAATCTGTTTCATAGATGGGGCACACCAGAGTTAGACCTTTTCACGTCCTCATCCAACGCAAAACTGCCCAATTTCTGCTCGCTAGATCCAGGGCCTGGTGTTTTCTGGCGAGACACGTTGTCCCTCTCCTGGGCTGGGCAGGTTACTCTATGCGTTTCCTCCCTTCCCGTTGATCCAGAGGGTCCTTTTGAAACTCCGCAGAGAGCAGGCTACACTGATATTTATCGTGCCTTTTTGGCCCAGACAAATTTGATTCCTTCTGCTACACCAGCTGTCCCAGAAACCTCCGGTGCCTCTGCCAATCAGCTGTCACTTATTGTCCCAGGAGGCAGGTTCTTTGGTCCATCTGGACCTTCGCTCTCTGAACCTGCACACCTGGCTCCTAGAGACATAGCTATCATGCGGTATTGGGTCTCACAAGAAGTAGCAGATGTTCTAGTGGCTGCTAGAAAACCAGCCACTCATGCCACATATGCCATGAAATGACGCAGAGTTTGCCTCTGGGCTCAAGCACGAGGACTTTCCCTTATGGATTGTCCAGAAAGGTCAGTCCTGGACTACCTCCCGTCTCTCTTCCAGGCAGTCTTGGCCTACTCCTCTATTAAAGTACATTTCAAACAACATGAAGTCTTGCTATATTATGACATATGCAGTGAGTGAACTGCTCCGGAGGTGAAAGAGTTAACTCTCCATGCCAGGCTTGGAACTTTGAGCGTGAGTTTGGTTGAAAACTCTGTCTGTTGTTCTTCAAACTCAGACTGTCAGATTCTTTACTCCGCCTCACTGAACAGTCGCTCCGGAGATTTCTCCTTCTGCTCGGTTCATTTTGTCGGTTAAAGTATTTATTTTTCGTTTTTTTAACCGGATTTAAACCGCAACCGGTCGGTTCAAGCTCTGTCTGTGGTATTGTAAGTACTAGATAGGTTTTACATTCACTTTCTGTGTGGAACTTGTAAACGGTATTATCGGTTCGGTTTGAACCGATCAGGCTGTTGCAAATACATTAATCTGTCTTTTAGAGTGCGGTTCCCGGTTCTTATCAGTTCTAAAAAAAACGGATTTCATTACGGTTTTTTCCATGACCCGTGACATGGTTGGGAACCAATAAGAGAGTCTTGCTTGGCGGATTGCCATAAACGGGCAAGTTTTGGTTAGGCTGGCACTATGTCTGAGAAACCCAAAAGAAAAACGGCCCACTGGGTTTCAACACTGCAGTGTTTGTGGGGAAGCCTTTGCCAAGGCTGACCCCCACACCACCTGTGTTTATTGTCTGGGGTTTGACCATCTCAATGCAGACTGCCAGATTTGCAAAATTTTCCTGCAGCTACCCTGGATAAGAGAGTTGGTAGGCTCAGGGAAAAAGAGGCCAAGAAGTCCGCTGACCCGGATGGCCAGCTCGGTTCGGTTGTAACCGAACCAGAGGGAGTGCCCTCTGACCAGGGCAAGACTTCCTCGGGCAAAAGGAGAGGCAACTCGGAGGAGTCGGTTCCAGCAAAAAGGACTAGAAAATCAGTTGGTTTGGAGCCAAAATTTCCCTCTCCAACCGCTGAAGAAATAGCCAAAGCGATTAAAATTGTCCATTCGCTTTCCCTGGTTCCGACCGAACCGGCACCATCACGTAAGCGTACGGTTCGGTCAGTTCCACCGGTTCAAGAATATGATTTAGAGGAATTTTATGAACCGGAGGGGGGGAAGAGGAATATGAGGAGAGTGAATGTTGATTTGAAAGTCTGGATGTGCCCACTGAACGGGACATCTCCCCTGACAGACCTTCAGGAGTGTCTCCCGCTAGGCTTTCTGAGTCCCCCTCTCATTTTATGTTTTATAAAAAAAGTGGCTGAAACCCTCCAGCTCCCTATGAAGGAAGCTGTGGATGATCAAGAGGAGCCTGACTATATAGAAATGATGGATATCCCAGAGTCTAGGATACTGTCTATTCCTTTGCATAAATCTTTTGGGAAACAGACAGTAAAAATTCTAAAAACTCCTCATACTATACCTCCTGTGGATAAAAGAATGGACAAGAGGTACACATTGTCAGGCTCTAATACGGAGTTCCTTACGCAACAATGCAGCCATGTTGGGGTAGTGCAGGCTGCAGCCTGTGACAAGGCAAATATTCCCTTGGCTTCACACCCCCCCTAACGGGTGTAGCCAGACAATATAAACATGTACACCAGGACCATGTTTTTACCCTATTTGGCACAATAAATACAACTTTTGTACCTCATGACACTGGTTGCTGCCTCCCCCCATGTATGGGTAAATACAGATGCCATGCATTGCTCCTTAAGACACAAACATACCAGCCCAGAGCCTGTAAGGCTGTATAGTCCTTGGGACGTAAATACAGTATCAGTGACCAATCCTTCTAGTTTTGACTAATATGAATAAAATTACAGAAAGGTTTTTCTGGTTCTGTGTTTTGTTGTCGTGACAAAGAAAGCGGTTCAGAGCCTATTTGATGCCCCTTAAATAAAATTGTACACCATGGAGTACATTTGTATGCCTGCCTACACCCATGCCCCTAACAAAGACTCAGGAGTATTGATGCCATGGCAAATAAACAGTACATGGCATCATCCTTGGGACTCAGACAGGCAAAATATATGGCTTATGTTGCTAGATAC
Organism: Neoceratodus forsteri; assembly: GCA_016271365.2. Taxonomy (NCBI): domain Eukaryota; kingdom Metazoa; phylum Chordata; order Ceratodontiformes; family Ceratodontidae; genus Neoceratodus; species Neoceratodus forsteri. Next base: position 432,607,413 of record CM028138.1, read on the forward strand.
CAGAAATCCAGATGGGATGCTGTTATGGCTATAGCAAAACAGGTCCCTGGCCAGCTTGCCAAGGAGCTGGAGCAGGTGGCTGCTGATGGTATTGAGGCATCTAAGGTGCAATTCCATGCTGCAGTGGACTCTAGTGATGTGTCATCAGAGTCATGGCTACATCTGTGGCACTCGCAGAATGGCTTGGCTCAGATGTACTAGCCTGTCTAGGATACCCAGACTAAGGCCATGGATTTTCCTGTTGTGGGTAATTCTCTGTTTGGGGAGCAGACAGAGAATTACATGAAGAAAATGGATGATGTAGGACCACCCATAGGGTGCACAGGCCAAGGAAAGGCAGGCCACTCCTCAAAGGCAGCCTTCCAGGGGCAGGAGCAGGCCTTTTCATAGGCCTTTTTACCAAGCCAGGCCTCCTCTTCAGCTTCGCCCAGAGGGGTTCTTTAGAGGGAGAGGCAGACGGGGTACAAACAGACCTGCTTCTACCCCTCAGCCTAAAGCCCTGCCAAGCAGGCACCCTGATGGGGTGGCCAGGCCGATTCTCCACTACCTGAGGGGGCAAGCTGGCTTACTTTGTCCAGGACTGGATGTCTTTAACATCAGACAAGTGGGTCCTGGAAGTAAGTACGCCAGGGACTGGTTCTCAGCTTCAATAAAATTTCCAAAGATGAGAACTAGGTCCTTTCCACCTGCAAATCCATCAGAGGCACTTGCCCTAGAGACAGGAGTTTCTACCCTCCTGGCTCTCAGAGCTGTGGAAAGGGTTCCACCCCTACACCAGGGCAAAGGGTTGTACTCCAGGTACTTCTTTACCCCAAAAAAGACAGGAGTATGGCGGCCCGTCCTGGATCTCAGATACCTAAACAAGCACCTTTTAAAACCAAAATTCAAAATGGTGACTCTGGGAATTATTTTACCCTCTCTAAGGCCAGGAGACTGGCTAGCGTCCCTGGACCTCAAGGATGCCTACTTCCATGTTCTTATCAAGCTCCACCGAAAGTACCTCAGATTCGAACTGCCCTCAGGCCATTACCAGTTCAAAGCAATGCCCTTGAGCCTCACCTCTGCCCGAGGGTATTCACAAAATGCTTGGCAGTAGCAGTTGCCCACTTAAGAAGGCAAAAGATTGCCATCTTTCCTTACCTGGACGACTGGCTCATAGTAGGCCAGTCTCCAGACCAAGTCAAATTACATCTTCAGGCAACTCAGCAACTGCTCACATCTCTAGGTTTCCTTCTCAGTCTTCCAAAGTCAGTTCTAGAGCCTGTCCGGGTTCTCACCTTCATAGGTGCAGAACTGAACACAAAAGAGGCCAGAGCCTTCCTTCCTCTGGAAAGAGCAAGGACCCTGGTCTCTCTGGCCTCCTCTTTCACCCTGCAGGTCTCTCGACCAGCAAGGCATTTTCTGCAGCTCCTGGGGCACATGGCTGCTTCTACAGCAGTAGTGCAGGGAGCAAGATTTCAGGTGAGGGACATCCAGTTCCATTTGAGAGCCTTTTGGTCTCAAAGGAGAGACCCTCTATCCAAATTGATCCCAGTGACTTGAACCCTGATCCAAGCCCTTCAGTGGTGGCAGGACCAGAGCAGTCTGAGACAGGGGGTCCCCTTCGCCCCTCAGTCTCACTCCTTAATCCTTACTACAGATGCATCCCTCTTGGGGTGGGGAGCTCACATGGCGACCTCACTACCAGGGATTGTGGTTTCCTCAGGAATCTCTGCTCCACATCAGTCTGTTGGAACTCAGAGCAGTTTTTTGTAGTACTTCAAGTTTTTTTCAAATCTGTTCAGAACAAAGTTGTTCAGGTCAGAACAGACAATACCACCACAATGTGGTACATCAAGAAGAAAGGGGGCACTCGGTCTACGGCCTTGTGCACCGAAGCAATGAAGTTGTGGTCTCTGGCTTACTGTCTGAACACCTTCCTTATTGCAGTTCACCTCCCAGGCAAGGACAATGTCCTGGCAGATGCTCTCAGCAGGATTTCCCAGGGCCATCACGAATGGTCACTGGATCCCCTAGTACTGGAGGTAGTATTTGCCAGATGGGGCACCCCGCAGATAGATCTTTTTGCAGCCCCAGACAATCACCAACTTCCCCTTTTTTGCTGCAGGCCCCCAGTGTTGGGCTCAGTCCCTCTGGATGCCTTCCTTCTCAGTTGGGAAGGGAAGTTTCTCTATGCTCTTCCCCTTCCCTCTTCTGTTCAAGGTGCTAGTCAAAATCAGATCTCAACCCTGCAAGATGATCCTGATTGCTCCAGATTGAGCCAGACAGCCCTGGTACCCACTCCTTGTGTCCTTAGCAGTCCACCTTCCCTGTGTCTTCCCAGGAATCACAACCTGTTAACCTGTGCTCAGGGGAGAGTTTGGTACCCGAACCTCAAATCTCTCAATCTCAAGGCCTGGCTCTTGAAGAGTTAGAGTTTGCTGACCTACACCTCTCCCAAGGTGTATTGGATATCTTGAAGGCTTCTAGGAAGACTTCCACCAGGGTCACTTATAATTCCAAATGGAAGAGATTTTCCATGTGGTGCTCTGACAAGCATATCTCCCCAGAATCTGCTGATTTACCCACAGTCCTGGATTATATGGTGCATTTGAATACTCTGGGGCTGAGACCAGCTACCCTAAATTTCACCTGGCAGCCGTGTCTGCTTTCTTATCAGCAGGTAAACTCTCTTCTCATTCAGCTCATCCTGTATTCTCCAAGTTTTTCAAGGGGTTGCTTCACACCAACCCCCCATTCAGGGACCTTGCCCCTGCCTGGGATCTTAATATTTGCATTGCCCAGCTTATGCAACCACCTTTTGAGCGCTTGTCTTCAGCAGAGCTTAAGTACTTGACTTGGAAAACTGTGTTTTTGGTAGCCATCACTTCTGCCAGGCGCATAAGTGAATTACAAGCATTGTCAGTGGAGCCTGATTTTATCTCCTTTCATAGAGATAAGGTGGTCATCAGGACTAACAGAAAGTTCTTGCCTAAGGTGGTTTCAGTCTTCCACCTTAATCAATCTATGTCTCTCCTGTGTACTTCACTGACCATTCCTCCTCTGGCGAGAGGAGACTGCACAGTTAGATGTCAAAAGAGCCCTTAGTTACTACATAGAGAGTACCAAGGGTCACAGGTTTGACTCCTCCAACTGTTCTCACTTATGGTGAGGTTGGTAAAGAAACTGCCACTAAAGATCCATTACCAGATGGATTGTCTCTTGTATCCAGTTTTGCTATGAAAAACTGGGTAAGGTTCCTCCCTCAGGTCTGAGGGGCTCACTCTACCAGAGTACAGCGCTACTCTCTGGCTGCTGCCAGGGACATCCCTATCCTAAAGATATGTCAAGCAGCTACCTGGAAAACAGTTACACTTTTACCAAGCATTACTCCCTGGACATCCAGGCTAGGCGTGATGCTCAGTTTGCTTAGCTGTGCTTCAGAGCCTATTTCCTAAGTAGGTTCTCTCCCTTCTCCATGGAGATACTGCTACATATGTCATAATATAGCAAGACTTCATGTTGTTTGAAGAAAAAATGACTCACCTTAGTAATGTTGTTTCTTCTAATGGAGTCTTGCTATATTACGACCTCCTCCCCAGCCTGCCCCTCTCAGAACCTCTGTTTTTGGGTTGTAGGTGGGCAGTGCTGTGTTGACACTTGTAGATGCCCACCTTTGTTTTTTCACCCCTCCTTTTTGGGGTGATTGAGTGTTGTGTTTTTCATTTTTTGGATCTCCTGACTTGAGTCTTTGTTTTGGGACCAAAAAATGTGTTCATATATATTTAGTAGCCAGTTGGCTAGTGTAGGTTTACAGCTTCCACACAGAACCTTAGTGAGTTTTGCTCGTAAAGATCTGACTGTTTGAGTTTGAAGAACAACAGACAGAGTTTTCAACAGAGCTCGCTCAAAGTTCCATGCCTGGGATAGAAAGTTAACTCTTTCACCTCCGAGCAGTTCAGAGGTTGGGACTCTCTGCATATGTCATAATATAGCAAGACTCCATTAGAAGAAACAACATTACTAAGGTGAGTAATTTTTTCCTTTGTGCCATCTCAGCCTATCATAGCCTATAGGCTGGCGCCCCATAACTCAGACGAGCCTTCCTGAGAGGTGTCCTCCATTTTAGACCTCCGATTAAGGATCCTATTACTGCATAGGATTTACCCTTTGTCCTGGAGCAGCTCACACTGCCCCTTTTTGAACGAGCCGTGGATTGCGAGCTACGTCTCCTAACATGGAAGACGTTATTTTTAGTTGCCGTTACTTCGGCCAGAAGGATTTCTGAACTTGACGCACTGATGCGCAAAGAGCCTTATTTGTTTTTTCACCAGGACAGGGTGTCCCGAAGAACAAATCCAAAGTTTCTACCTAAGGTGGTTTTAGCTCTCACCCTCATTCAGGACATCAATTTACCAGTTTATTTTCCTAAATACTGAGTAGAGGCCCTGTTGCACGCTCTAGATGTGCATAGATGTCTAAGATGCTACCTGACCAGAACCAGGCACCACCGTAAATCTGATCAGCGTTTCGTCTCCTTCACCCACAGGATGATGGGAGCTCCGGTTTCTAAACAATTGCTGTCCAGGTGGCTCATCCATTGTATCACATTCTGTTACCAGAAACGTAACAAACCTTTACCGGGCGCAGTTAAGGGTCATTCCACAAGGAGGGGTGGCTACCTTCTTTGCGGCCATGAAGAACGTGTCCACTGCAGCCATCTACACAGCAGCTACTTGGAGCAACGTGCACATCTTTATCGGGCATTATAGCCTGGATGTTGCATCACGGCGAAGAGCTGGTTTTGGTCTAGCAGTCCTTCAGGGATTTCTATCCTAGGCTTCGGTCCAACTCGCGATGTCTACCTAGCCTTCTCCCACCTGTGAGGGATTTCCAGTATTGCTTGGGAATCGGTCCTTCAAACAACATGAAGTCTTGCTATATTATGACAATTGCAGTTTGTCCACCATTAGAACTGCTCGGGTGAAAAAGTTAACTCCCATTCAAAGAATGGAACTTGAAGCCTTGACTTCGGTTAGAAAGCTCTGTCTGGGTTATTTCAAACCTAAACTGTCAGATTCTTTACTCCGCCTCACTGAACAGTCGCTCGAGATTTCTCCTACTGCTCGGTTCATTTCTCGGTTTAAACAGTGTTTTCGGTTCAGATCAACCAAAAATATTATTATTTTAACCGCAAAACCGTTCGGTTCAAGCTCTGTCTGTGGTATTGTAAGTAATTTAAGTTTATTTCTGTGTGGAACTTGTAAATGTTATCGTTGGTTTGAACCGATCAGCTTTATTTAAAACTTGAATTGAAGGTTTTAGAGTGCAGGTTCGGTTCTAAAAAAAAGCAGTTTCATTCAGTTTTCCAAGACCCGTGACATGGTTAGGAGCGATAAGGGTGTCTTGCCTGGCACTGCTGTTTAAAAGGGCAAGTTTTTGGTTAGGCTGGCATTATGTCTGAAAAACCCAAAAGAAAAACCGGGCCCACTGGGTTTCAACACTGTGATGCCTGTGGGGAAGTCTTTGCCAAGGCTGACCCACACACCACATGTGTATATTGTCTGGGGTTTGACCACCTCAATTCAGACTGCCAGATTTGTAAAAATTTCCCTGCAGCCACCCTGGATAAGAGAGTTGGCAGGCTCAGGGAGCGAGAGGCCAAAAGTCCGCTGACCGGATGGCCAGCCGGTTCGGTGCCAAGAACCGAGGGCGTGCTCCTCTGACCAGGGCCAGACTTCCTCGGCAAAAGCAGTGGTTCTGAGGAACCAATTCCAGTAAGAAAACAAGAAAATCAGCAGGTCTGGAGTCCAAAATTCCATCTCCAACTGCTGCAGAGATAACAAAAGCCATACAGATTGTCCAGTCACTTTCTCCGGTCCGTCCGAACCACCACTATCTGATAAAAGGTCGGTTGAGTCGGTTCCATGGTTCAGGAATATGTTGTTGAAGAATTTTATGAACCAGAGGAGGGGGAGGATGATTATGAACAGTATGAATGTGACTTTGAGGGTCTGGGTGTGCCCATTGAACCGGACATCTCCCCAGACAGACCTTTAGAATCTCCCCCTTTGCTTTCTGAGTCCCCCTCTCACTTTATGTTTTACAAAAAAGTTGCTGAAACCCTCCAGCTTCCATTGGAGGAAGCTGTGGATGAACAAGAGGAACCTGATTTTGTAGAAATGATGGATATTCCAGAGTCTAGGAGATTGTCTATTCCCTTGCATAAATCATTTAGGAAACAGACATATATAGAATAGTGGATGGGCGACCATCCACAACAAGGCTGTGTTCCCTTGAGGGAGTTGATGACATCAGAGACCTGGGAGTGAAGCTTAGAGGTCTCGCTGATGTCATCAACATCGAGAAGGAAACGAGACAAGTCTGATGCCATCCACTGTTTTATATAGTATATCGAGTTTTTTAGCTTCACATAATTTTATTGATATAATTACTTGTGGGTGCTGCTCTTTTCCGCTGGTGTTCCTGCTCACTCCGTTCGCTGCTGCCACTTATGATCGGTCCGCTTCTTACTTTACTTTTCGCACCACTTATTTTTAAAATGAAAAAAAAAAAAACAGTTTTTCCGAAAGGAACCATATATGGTTCTAGTCCATATCCGACTCTGAACTTGAAAGTCGGTGACTGTGCTTCCTACTTTCCTTCGTCGGCGCCGCCATGTTTGTTTCTATTTTTTACATGGCGTAGCTTAGGCCAATCCAGGTGGCAGGTCAAGTTAAAGTTGTTGTACTATCGATGTGACATCAGAACGATAGTACAACAACTTTTCTGACCTTTGAACTGTACTACAACAAGATTTCAGCAGTTGCTGAAATCCATTGACAATAGGCAGCACCCATATACTATAAAGATTTTAAAGACTCCTAATTCTGTGCCTCCTGTGGACAAAAAGATGGACAGGAGGTACACTCTGTCAGGTCCTGATACAGAATTCCTTTCACAGCAATGCAGCCACGTTGGTGTGGTTCAGGCTGCAGCCTGTGATAAAGCTAATATTCCTTTGGCTTCACATCCTCCTGACAAGGATTCAGGAAGATTGATGCCATGGCAAAACAAGTATATGGCAGGTCCTCTGGGACTTCAGGCAAGCAAATTATATGGCTTATGTAGCTAGGTATCAGAAATCTAGATGGGATACTGTTATGCAGTTGGCAAACAGGCCTCGGCCAGCTTGCTAGTGAGCTGGAACAGGTGGCTGCTGATGGCATTGAGGCATCTAAGGTGCAGTTTCATGCTGCTGTGGATTTAGTGATGTATCCTCTAGAGTCATGGCTCGCTCTGTAGCTTTTCGCAGGTTGGCCTGGCTCAGGTGTACTAGCTTGTCACAGGATACCCAGACTAAGGCTATGGATTTTCCTGTGGTTGGAAATTCTCTGTTTGGGGAGCAGACAGAGAATTATATGAAGAAAATGGATGAATATAGGACTACCTATAAAAGTGCTCAGGCTAAGGAGCGGCAAGCCACTCCTCAGAGGCAGGCCCCCAGGGGTAGAGGTAGGCCTTTTCACAGGCCTTTTTACCAAACCCAGGCCTCCTCAGCTTATGCTCAGAGGGGGTTCTTCAGAGGGAGAGGCAGACGGGGTGTGGGCAGGCCTGCTCCCACCCCTCAGCCTAAAGCACCTGCCAAACAGACACCCTGATGGGGTGCCCAGGGCCGATTCTCCTTTACCTGTAGGGGGCAGGTTGGCTTACTTCATTCAGAACTGGGTGTCTCTAACTTCAGACAAGTGGGTCCTGAAGTAGTAAGCCAGGGTCTGGTTCTCCAGCTTCAAAAGTTCCCAAAGATGAGAATCAGGTCTTTCCCACCTGCAAACTCTTTAGAGACCTTTACTTTAGAAGCAGAGGTCTCAACCCTCCTGGCTCTCAGAGCTGTAAAAGGGTTTCTCCCCACACCAGGGCAAGGGTCTGTACTCCAGATATTTCCTTACCCCAAAAGACAGAAGAATGGGCCCATTTTAGATCTGAGATATCTGAACAAACACCTTTTGAAACCAAAGTTCAAAATGGTAACTCTGGCAATGATTTTACCTCTCTAAGGCCAGGGACTAGCTAGCCTCCCTGGACCTCAAGGATAGCCTATTTTCACGTCCTAATCAGAGCTCCCACGCAGTACCTCAGATTGAACTGCCCTCAGGTCACTACCAGTTCAAAGCAATGCCCTTGACCTCACCTCTGCCCCAAGGGTATTCACAAAATGTCTGGCAGTAACAGTGGCTCATTTAAGAAGGCAAAGGATTGCTGTCTTTCCCTATCTGGACGACTGGCTCATTGTAGGCCAGTCCCCAGAACAGGTAGGATCTCACCTGCAAGTTCCCAGCAGCTGCTCTCCTCCCTGGGCTTCTTGCTCAATCTTCCAAAATCATTTCTGGAACCAGTTCAGGTGCTCTCCTTCATTGGTGCAGAATTGGACACAAAGCAGGCCAGAGCCTTCCTACCCTTAGAGAGGGTAAGGAACTTGGTGGCTCTGGCTTCCTCCTTCACTCTGCAGGTCTCTCGACCAGCAAGACACTTTTTGCAGCTCCTGGGGCACATGGCTGCGTCCACAGCCGTAGTGCAAGGAGCAAGATTTCAGATGAGGGACATTCAGTTTCATTTGAGAGCCTTTTGGTGTCAGAGAAAGGACCCCCTTTCCAAGTTGGTCCCAGTGACCCGAACCCTGATCCAGGCCCTCCAGTGGTGGCAGGATCAGAGCAATTTAAGACTGGGGGTCCCCTTCATTCCTCTGTCTCACTCCTTGACCCTCACTACTGATGCTTCCCTCCTGGGGTCGGGAGCCCACATGGGCGAGCTCTCCACTCAGGGAGTGTGGTCCCCTCAGGAATCTCTGTTCCACATCAATTTGCTGAAACTCAGAGCTGTCTTTTTAGCACTTCAAGTGTTTTCTGTGTCTGTTCAGAACAAAGTGGTGCAAGTCAGAACAGACAACACCACAACAATGTGGTACATCAACAAGCAGGGGGGCACTCGGTCTTTGGCCTTGTGCACCGAGGCAATGAAGTTGTGGTCTCTGGCCTATTCCTAGAACACTTCCCTCATGCAGTTCACCTTCCAGGAAAGGACAATGTCTTAGCAGATGCTCTCAGCAGGATTTCCCAGGGCCATCACCAATGGTCTCTGGATCCTCAAGTACTGGGGATAGTTTTGCCAGATGGGGCACCCCTCAGATAGATCTTTTTTCTAGGGACATGGATATGTTGTTCATCCACACTTATTGGCAGGTTCCTTGCCGCTTTAAATCTTGCCGGAAGGTCTTCAAGCTGGCGCCTCCCACCCACCCGGGTGGTAAAACTCTCGGCTCCGCCCCATGATGCCAGATCTTCCTTACCGCTTGAAAGCTCAGGTTCCCTCCTTAACGCTCTGCGATTAAGACTGGTTCCTAATTCTTCGGAAGTTCGAAATCAAAAAGGTTTTTGCTAAAAAGACTTGGTCTTCTTCTCCCTCATGGCTCGATGGACAAATTGACTCCCAGTTTCCGGAGGTGCCCTACGCAGGAGAAGATGTCTCGAGACGGATCCGCACTCCATGTAGTCGCCACTGCCTTGGCCTTGGAGCACGACCACGAGGCCTGCGACTTGTGCTCTTCTTTTCGACCCTCGTCCTTGAGGGACGTGCTGCCCAATTACAACTGGAAGCCGAAGAGAATTCCACGGTGAAATCTAAAGAGGCCGGTTGGCGGTGTCTGCGGCGGCGTGCTCGCGGGGATCGCTCGAGCAGATGATCGCTCTCGAAGAGGAGGCGACGCGGGCCGCTTCTGCCTCGGCTGTGGCATTTGTCCCGCTTTCTCTCGGTGCCTCGTACTCTGCTTCTCTTAAGGAGCTTTGTCTGACCCTCTCGACGAAAGGTGAGGGTCCAACTTCTTCGGGACCTTTTTCCAGGTCCAAAAAGAGCAAAAGTAAGTCTCTCCGTCGACGCTCTTGGTAGCGGGAAAGATCCCCCTTCCCTTGTCGACAGTCGACTTCGGTCGACCCCTCAGCTTCGGCCACTGGCTTCACGGTGTCCCGTCAGGTCAGTTGACCCGAGACTCCGGCAGCCAGTCGAGATTTTCTCGACCCGTTAGATGGAGTTGTCGGCTGGAGAAGCTGAGAATCCCCTCTCCCCGGTTCCCCCGGTGAGAGTTGAGGATCCCGTCGGCTCGTCTGTGCCTCCGGTTCCGGAGCCTTCGGTGGGATCGTCCGAGCCGAGGGGAGTGCCGGTTTCCGACACGTCTCCTCGCCTTCCTCAGCCTAGTCGAGACTCTCGGTCTCTGACTCGGACATCCTCACGGTCCGACCTATCCCGCCGCCATAGGCGGTTTCGGTCTTGGCACCGCGGTAAGCGGCGCCGCCGCTCTTCTCTTCCTCGGGCGAGGAGGCTTGGCGCAGAAGTTGCGTCGGAGGTACGAGGAACTCATATGGCAACAGCTCCTTTTGACCTGGAGTAAGCCGACTCAGTCGTCTTCCCCGGCCATTAAGTGGCTGTCACCAGAGCGGCCGAAACAACCCCTCGTTGTAGCCGAGGAGCCTGTTCCCAGGCCGGTTGTTCAGCCAATTCCAGCTGCCCCACCGATTCTGGTGGAACCTCCGCCTCCACAGCCATTAGTTGGTGCTCCGACCAAAAATTCTCGGTCGGCCTTGGGTTTGCCCCACAGGCTGTCTGTCACGCTCAGGCCCGAGGCAGCTCTTTGAGGACTCTTTCGAGTCCGATGATGGTTCCTCCCTCTTCTCCAAGCGCATGGACTTGGAGTCCTCGGGAGGGCAGTCAGTGGACGATAGCCCTTCGTCCTTCTTAGGGTTGCTTCGACTCATCTCGGAGTCCACCGGGATGAAGCTCGAACCTGTTTCTAAACCGGCCAGGTATCCCCTCACGGAGATTCTGGACCGAGAGTTCTCCTTCGGAGGCTTTTCCGGTGGCCGAAGTCATAGTGGGTCCGGCCTTGGAACTTTGGCAGCGTCCTGCTTCCTGCCCTGCGCCTTTGGCCAGAAGTATCACGGTCCCTACTGGTTCCCTGTCCGGTTTGGAACACCCCTCGGCCGAGGGTTGGTTACAGACAGCGTTTTCAGTGATGCCGAGCGCCAGGATGTAGACAAACCTCCGACAAGGAATCAAGAAATTGGATTATGCCGGGCGAAAAGTCTATGCTTCCTCCTCTCGGCCTTCGTCAGGCCAGTTCGGCTGTCCTCATGGCACATTTTTCTCACGCCCTGTTGGGCTCCCTGGATGAGGTTGTCCCTCATCTTCCTGTGGATCTGCAGACTACGGTCAGGCAGGTGCGGGACCAGGACAGGGCGGTGGCAAAACAGCAGCTCCAGACTGCGTTAGACATTTTGGACTCATGTGCCAGGTCTGTGGCAGCCGCAGTGGCCATGCGTCGTCGGGCTTGGCTGAGGATATCCATCTTTACCTCGGATACCCAGCACAAGTTGGCGGATGTTCCCTTTTTGGGGACTGACCTCTTCGGCCCTGGGGTGGAAGGTCACCTGCAGAGGATCGAGAAGTCCAATGCTACCTTGGACTCGGTCTCTTCCGCTCAGAAGGACAAAGGCCGTAAGCCACAGCTTAAGCCCTTTCGTTGTTCTGCGCCTGTGGCGCGCCCGGCCCAGCAACGTCAGGGCCAGCAGGCTCGATCTTGGCATCCCAAACCCAAGCCGTCGGCTTCCTCCAACAGGAAGCAGGGAGGAAAAGGCCCAGGTGGTCCTTCGGCCGGTCCTTCCTCCAAGCCTGCCCAGTGACGGGCTGAGGGGTGTCGCCCCATCCCTGCCACCTCACCCTGGTTCCCCCGTGGAGGGCGGCTCAGACACTTCCTTTCCGCCTGGTCCGCTGTTACCACGGACAGGTGGGTACTGAGGTGGTGGGAAAAGGCCTGCCTCTGGGTCGAGCAGGTCCCGCCCTTCAGAGCCATCGCTTCTCGGGGGCCTCGGGGTCCGCAGCCTCACTGGCGGCTCGCCGAGCCGACATCGCTCTCCTCCTCCAAAAGGAGGTGATCACGGAGGTAGAGGACCCCCCTTCAGACCCGGGGTTCGTGTCCAGGTATTTCCTGGTTCCGAAACGGACAGGGGCTGGCGCCCCATTCTCGACCTACACGACCTGAACAAGTTCCTAAGGTCTCGAACCTTCAGGATGGTCACTCTGGCACAGATAATAACATCTCTGGAACACGGTGTGTGGTTCTGCTCTCTGGACCTACAGGACGCGTTCTTTCACGTCCCTGTCCGTCCGTCACATCGGAGATTCCTCCGCTTTCGAGCGGAGGGATCCCTCTTCGAGTTCCGAGCCATGCCCTTCGGCTTATCTCCAGCTCCTAGGGTCTTCACTAAATGCATGGCAGTGGTGACAGCATTCCTGCGGCGCCGAGGGGTTCGGGTGTACCCTTACCTGGATGATTGGCTGATAGCAGCCCCCTCCAGGCGGGAGGTGGAGCGGTCCAGAGATCTGGCCCTCCAGGTTTGCTCTCAAGTTGGCCTTCTCATCAACGAGGCCAAGTCAGAACTCGAGCCGAAGCAGGTGATCCTGTTCATCGGGGCAGAGCTCGACTCTCTGCGAGCCAGAGCACGACTCCCGGCGGACAGGGCCGAGGTTCTTACCTCCTTTGCCCAATCATTTCTGGTTGGGCAATTGCGTCCTGCCCGGGACTTCCTGCGCCTCCTTGGTCTCATGGCGGCCTGTACCAGCGTGGTCCGTTGGGCCCGCTGGCACATGCGCCCCCTTCAGTGGGGACTGGCCAGCCAGTGGTCACAACGCTGCGATCCTTTGGACCAGCTAGTGATAGTGACCCAGGAGATGTGGAACGCTGTCCAGTGGTGGACCGTTCCATTCCTTTTGCAGAAGGGCATCCCGTTTGTCCGCCCCGAGCCGACGGTCTCTCTATTGACCGATGCCTCTCTGATGGGTTGGGGTACCCATCTGGGGGAACACCGAGTGCACGGCCTCTGGTCCCCGAGGGAGTCCCGATGCCACATCAACCTGCTGGAGCTCCGAGCAGTCCGCCTAGCTCTCACCGCCTTTGCTCCGTTTCTCCAGGGTCAAGTGGTCCGAGTCCAGGCGGACAATACCACGACCATGTACTACCTAAACCGCCAGGGCCGGGATGCGCTCCTGCTTCTATGCAGGGAAGCTCTCGCGACTTGGTCACTGATCGCGGCCTGGAGGCAGATCCTAGCCATTCATGTGGCAGGGCCTCCAACACCCTGGCCGATGCCCTGAACCGGATAGGGGCTGCATCTCAGTGGTCTCTCCTGCGGAGGTAGTACAAGATCTGTTCTTCCTCTGGGGCACACCTCAGGTGGACCCGTTTGCCTCCAGGGAGAACGCGAAGCTGAGGCTGTTTCATCCGCCCCCCTCAGCAGGGCTCGCTGCAGGGGATGCCTTCTCGAGGCTGTGGACCCCGGGCCTCTTCTACACCTTTCCCCATTTCCCTTGATTTCACAGTGTGCTTCTCGAGGTGAGGAGGGACAAGGCGCAGGTGATTCTGATAGCCCCAGACTGGCCCGCCAGTTCTGGTACCCAGATCTCCTCAGTGTGAGCTCCAGGCTCCCGAGGCAGCTTCCAGCTCGCCCTGACCTGCTGTCAGTCAGTCAGGGAAGGTGTTCCATCCGGACCTTCAATACCTGCACCTGACGGCCTGGTTCCTAGTGACTGAGTTCCAGGCCTTGGGTCTTTCCAACGGAGGTCCTCAATGTTGTTGGGAGTCCCGTAAGAGTCGACCAGAAAATGCTACGCCTTTAAATGGAAGAGATTCTCCATTTGGTGTCAGGGCAGGGCTTGGACCCTTCCTCCTGTTCTGTGGCAAGCATTTTGGACTATTTATGGTCCTTTCTAGTCAAGGGCTTAGGTGGCGACCCTAAAGGTGCACCTGGCAGCCATCTCTGCTTACAGGCGCAGGCCGAGGGCAGTCGGTGGCGCAGGATAAGGTGGTCGGGGCGCTTTTTCAAAGGCCTTGATCACATTTCCCTCGGTCGCGAGAACCTCCACCTCCGTGGGATTTACTGCTGGTACTGGCAAAGCTCATGGGCAAGCCATTCGAACCAATGCACAGGTGTGATCTCTCTCACCTGTCGTGGAAGACCGCCTTCTTGGTGGCTATCACGTCAGCCAGAAGGATGGGAGAGCTCCAGGCACTTTGCATCGAGTCTCCTTACCTAGTCTTCCACAGGGACAAGGTTGTCCTGCGCCCCCACCCGAAATTCCTTCCGAAGGTGGTGTCGGAGTTTCACCTTAACCAGGTGTTGACTCTGCGGTGTTCTACCCCAATCACACCTCGGAGGCGAATACAGGCTCCCATACTTTTGACCTAGAAGAGGCTCGCTTATTATAAGAATGGCTGAATCAGAGAGAGTTCGCCAGCTGTTTGTCACCTCGCTGAAGCCGCATCTGGCAGACCTGCAGCCAAGCGGACGATAAGCAGGTGGGTCACCTCCTGCATAGATCTCTGCTATAAGTTGGTGGGCATGGAGCCTCCCAGAGGATAAGAGCTCATTCTACCCGTCATACTGCTGCATCGGTGGCTGCTTCCAGGGGCGTCCCTATCCAGAAATCTACAGGGCTGCTACCTGGAAGTCAGCACACCTTTATTACCCATTACCACATCGACCTTGAGTCATGCCGGGATGCTGGTTTTGGGGCCTCGGTTCTCCAGTCTTTATTCCCTAAGTAGGGGGGGTGCGTCTTGCCTCCCTCCTCCCGGAGAACTACTAAGAGTCTGCCAATAAGTGTGGATGAACAACATATCCTTGTCCCTAGAAATACAGGTTACTCACCTGTAACAGGAGTTCTAGGAATGGTATATATTGTTCATCCACACGACCCACCCGACCTCCCCGGCTTCGATGCACAACCTGAGCTTCCAGCGGGCCAGATCTGGCGTCATGGGGCGGAGCCGAGAGTTTTACCACCCGGGTGGGTGGGAGGAGCCAGCTTGAAGACCTTCCGGCATGATTTAAAGTGGCAAGGAACCTGCCAATAAATGTGGATGAACAACATATACCATTCCTAGAACTCCTGTTACAGGTGAGTAACCTGTATTTCAGCCCCAGACAATCACCAACTTCCACTGTTCTGTTGCAGGCCCCCAGTGTTGGGCTCAATCCCTGGATGCCTTTCTCCTAGATTGGGAAGGGAAGTTTCTTTATGCCTTTCCCCCCTTCCCTCTCCTATTCAAGGTGCTAGTCAAAATCAGATCCCAGCCTTGCAGGATGATTCTGATTGCCCCAGATTGGGCCAGGCAGCCCTGGTACCCGCTCCTTCTGTCACTAGCAGTCCATCTTCCCCTGTGCCTCCCCAGGAATCACAACCTGTTAACCTGTGCACAGGGGAGAGTTTGGTATCCGAACCTCAAATCCCTCAACCTCAAGACCTGGCTCTTGAGGAGTTAGAATTTGCTGACCTGCACCTTTCTCCGGTGTTCTTGAAATCCGAAGGCTTCTAGGAAGCCTTCCACTAGGGCTACTTACAATTCTAAGTGGAAAAGGTTTTCCATTTGGTGTTCTGGGAAACATATTTCCCCGGAATCTGCTGATTTGCCCATTGTTTTGGACTATATGGTCCACCTTAATTCCTTGGGACTGAGACCAGCTCCCCTTAAAGTACATTTGGCAGCTGTCTCTGCTTTTGTTTCAGCAGGAAAGCCCTCCTCTCTTTCCGCTCACCCTGTATTTTCCAAGTTTTTTAAAGGATTACTTCATTCTAATCCACCTTTTAGGGATCCGGCCACTGCCTGGGACCTTAATGTTTGCATTGCCCAGTTAATGCAACCTCCTTTTGAACCTCTGTCTTCTGCAGAGCTTAAGTACTTAACTTGGAAAACTGTTTTCCTAGTGGCTATCACTTCTGCCAGGCGCATAAGTGAGTTGCAAGCCCTGTCAGTAGAAACTGACTTTATTTCTTTCCACAGGGATAAGGTAGTCCTCAGGACTAACAGGAAGTTTTTGCCTAAGGTGGTTTCAGATTTCCATCTTAATCAATCTATCTCCCTTCCAGTGTTTTTCACTGATCATTCTTCCTCTGGTGAGAGGAGATTGCACAGTTTAGATGTTAAGAGGCCCTAAGTTACTATATAGGCGTACCAAGGGTCACAGATTGAATCCTCCAACTTTTCTTACTTATGGCGAGGTGGAAAAGGAAACCTGCCACTAAGAGATCCATTGCCAGGTGGATTGTCTCTTGTATCCAATTTTGTTATCAAAACTGGAGAAAGTTCCCCTTCAGGCCTGAGGGCTCATTCTACCAGAGGTACAGCTGTGTCTCTAGCTGCTGCCAGAGACATCCCTATCTTAGAGATATGTCAAGCAGCTACCTGGAAAACAGTACATACTTTCACCAAGCATTACTCCTGGATGTCCAGGCCAGGAGGATGCTCGGTTTAACTTCCAGCTATTAGCTTCAGTCTTTTTCCCCTAAGTAGGTTCTGTCCCTCCTCCATGGAGGTACTGCTGTGTATTCTGCAGTTGTCATAATATAGCAAGACTTCATGTTGTTTGAAGAAAAAATTAGTCACCTTAGTAATGTTGTTTTTCTAATGGAGTCTTGCTATATTATGACCCAGCCTGCTCCTCTCAGAACTTCTACTTGGGTATGGGGTGGGCAGCCTAGTGTGGGCGCTAGTTATGCCCATTATATGTTTTCCACCCCTTCTTGGGGTTTTGTGGTGTGATGTTTATATTTTATGTCATTATTACTTATATTATATTATTACTTGTGGTCCCCTGACTTGAGTCTTTGTGTTGGGACCAGGAGTATGTCTTAATAGTCAGGTAGCCAGTTGGCTAGTGTAGGTTACAGCTTCCACACAGACCTTAGTGAGTTTTGCTCGTAAAGATCTGACAGTTTAGGTTTGAAATAACCCAGACAGAGCTTCTCTAACCGAGCTCGCGCTTCAACTTCCATTCTTTGAATGGGAGTTAACTCTTTCACCTCCGGAACAGTTCTAATGGTGGGACAAACTGCAATTGTCATAATATAGCAAGACTCCATTTGAAGAAACAACATTACTAAGGTGAGTAATTTTTTCTTTTTTCCCGTTTGTCTTCTGATGGTGGATCCTCGGTCTCCTATTTCGATGTCAGCCTGTGGCCGGAAGTCTCCGGCTGTAGAACTGGGGAATCTGGCGGGACCACCCCCTTATGTACTATGCCTGACGTCGGAGGCGTAGACCGACAAGCCGGGGTGTCCCGCTGAAGATAGCTAGCTAGAATTTTCCGTGGGATCCTGGCCTGCCGGCTTCAGTCCTAATGGTGTAATCTGCTGCAGAGCTGTTCTCGAAGATCTACTGTTACGGTAAGTTCTTACGTAACTGTACTTTCAAGAAGGTCAAGAATTTTTAGGTACGTAATTTCATATTTTCAAGCAGATCTGTCACCAGGTCTGCTTTCCACCCACTGTCCCTCTTCTTGGGGCTCTTTTCTAGGAACTGGCTGTCTGTTGTATCCAGCCTTTCATATAGGTCTGAGCATATTCTCTCTTTCTCCCCTCTCCTGTCCCTCTCCCATGGCTAGAGTTATGGTCTCTGGGGAAAGAACTGAGGAGGGAGTGGGGCGCTCACGCTTTTATAGGGTTGGTGACGTTGACAGCATGGACAGCCCCAGTTGTACTTCTAAAAGTCTTTCGTGTGTATCCTGCTTCACTGACAGTGAAGTTCCTATGGTGTGACCTGATAACTGAGATCTCTTCAAGGAACTGCTGTTACGGTAAGTTCTTACGTAACTGTTCTTTCTTCCAAGGGATCCCTCAGTATGCCTTTATCTCCCTCCCTGCCTCCCCTACCAGAACCAGAAAAGGAGTCACATCTTGTGCATCCCTGTTGGTGGCTTCTTGTATTATTTGGTTGTTAAAATAATAATTTAAACTAGTCTGTTGTGTTTTCAGTGTTAACCAATGTTGTCTTTTCCCCATTTAGGCAGACCTAACTATTGTGGGATAGCATAATTACAGGGTTTTTAGCTAGTTAGGCTTTGTAATGAATCTGAGTGGTTTAGAATGCAGTAGCACCTTGGTTCACTTGGTTTACTTAGTTTATTAGGACAAAAGTAGGCTTAAGTCCATCGTGATTGCCCCCCCCCCCCATGAGTGGACAATATGGTGGAAGAGAGCAGAGCCATTTGTTATCTATTTTTAAATCTGTTAGTTATTAGAGTCAATACCTTCCTATGGAAGGTTATTCCAGGCTTTGGGGCTCTAATATTAAAGAAGCCGTCCCTTTTTAAGTGTTAGCCCACTCAACAACGAGTTGTTTGTTATGTAATTTGGCTACAGTCCACCTATTTGAAAATTCGAGTCCACATTGTTCCATCAAGTGTTGACATTATAGAATTTTATATGTGAGAAGGAGATGATCTCTGAATCTCCTAGTATGGAGAGACAGAAGAAACCAGTTTAACTTAGTCTTGTTTGGTAATCCTTATTGGATATCCTAGGTACCATTTTTGTTGCTCTCCTCTGGATCCTTTCAATTGTAGTTATGTCTCCCTTGAGATAGGGGCTCCAGAAGGGAGAACCATAATCTAAATATGGCCTAACATATGCTCGATAGATAAGAGACTAGACATTGTTCCATACTAGTAACAAAGGTGTGCCTTATTTGTTTCAATAAGTTATTTGCCGATCAGGTGGTTTTTATACAATGGTCTAACGATGATAATGTGTTATTCACAAAGATACGAAGGTCCTGCTCACAAGTAGAGACCTTAATTAAACTGTTGTTTAAATAGTAATTTGTGTTGGTATTTTCCCCCAAATGCATAACCATGCACTTATCAATGCTGAACCTAATGTTATCTAGGCCCACTGTTCAGTTTTATTTAGGTCGGATGAAAGTAACAAAACACTTTCAGCATTGTTTACCCTACCACCTAGCTTAGTGTCATCTGCAAATTTAGAGAGGAAATTATTTCCACTGATAACCGTGTCACTAATGAAGATATTGAATAATGAAGGCCCCAGAACCGAGCCCTGAGGCACTCCCCTGCTAACATCACCGATGTTGGAATGGACACCGTTTATTCTAACCCTCTGGGATCTGTTAGAAAGCCATAAATTAACCAAACAGGGTGAAAATCCAATTTTTTTTTTTTTTTTTTTTTAAGTTTATTAACTTATGATGGGGTACAAGTGTCAAATGCACGGCTGTGATCGAGAGGAATGATGTCCATGGGGATACCCTCATAAAGTTCCTCACTTATGTGGTTGTAAAATTATATTAAATTGGTGGTACAAGAGTATCCATGTTTGAAACCATGCTGAGAGTGGTCTGTAAGTCCTAGGTCAATGATTTATTTTTCAATATATGATTTAATAAGGTGCTCCATTAATTTACATGCAATAGACATTAGGCTTATTGGCCGGTAGTTTTGTACTTCATACTTGCTACCCTTTTTAAATATGGGAATCACAGTTGCCTTTAACCAGTCAGATGGAATATTGTGTTAAGACAGGGATTTGTTGAATATAATAGATAGTGGAAGTGCTATGGCAGAAGTAGTCCCTAAGAGATGCATGGGGTGTATTTTATCTGGTCCAGGGCTAGTATGTTTTTTTATAGTGCGTAGTACCATCAGGACATCATCAACAGTAATGACATAAGCATTAGGGTTGGGTTCCACTACTAATGGACAGGGGTTATGTGAGTTTTTGGAGAAGATGCAGCAGAAAAAGTTGTTAAAGTGATTCACTGTTTCTGTGTCTGGCTTGAAGGTATTAGCCTCATGAACTAGTGGACCTACCTTACTACTTGTTCCCTTCTTTACATTTAAATATGAAAACAGAGATTTTTTGCTGTCCTGAGAATGTGCAAATTTGAATTCAATATTCTGTTTAGATTTTGTAATCATATTTTTAAAAGTTTAGATAATGCGTTTTTATATAGCTTATTGTTTTCTTCACTTGGTGTGGTCTTGAGTTTTTTTAAACAGTTTTTCTTTGACTTTGATTTGTTTTCTGATTGAAATGTTTAGCCATGTTGGAATTTTACCTTTTTGTTATTTTTTTTTGTTGGGTACATAAGAGTTTTGAGGTGTAGAATTATACTTTTAAATTTTTCCTAAACTTGGTTAACAGTGAGATTTGAGAAGACATTAGTCCAGTCGACTGCCTGAATAGATTTAATAATTTCAGGGAAGTTGGCTTTATCATAGTTTTAAACATTGAATGATTAGAAGATTTATTTTCTCTGTAGTAATGCCAAATTGAATGGAATTATGATCACTGTTGCCCAGGGGTGCATTTATTTAGATTTCCATGATTTTCTCTTCGATGTTAAGATGAGGTCCAAGATATTGCTGCCTCTAGTCGGTTTATCTACCAGTTGTTCTAAACCATGGCTAAGCATGGCAGTGACAAAGGTATTTTCAAGGTCACTTCCCCTTTCGTATTGATCCAGTCAACTTTGGGAGATTGAAGTCTCCTAGGAGAAGGGCAGCAGTTTGAATTGTGGCAGGAGCTAATGATTTTACTTGAGGAGCTTTGCAGCAGGTAAGCTACCAATAGGACTAGATGTCGGCTCATCACAGCATCAATCTGGTATAAAGAGGCGGTCCATTGGCATTGCCTCATGTCTTTTCCCGCTGTCGACTCACTGACATTGTCTCCACAGATGCCTTTTTTCATAGTAGACTGCCATTTTGCACCTCATGCAGTTACCGTTCGGTGCCTTTTTTCCATTTGTTTTTTCTCCAGTTCCAGTGCATGTCGTCTTCATCTTCTCGTCAACAGAAGTTGAAGTGCATATGCGGTAAGCAGATCCTGGCGAGGGATGGCCACTCCGCCTGCCTGATCTGCTTAGGCCCTGACCACTGGCCAGATGAGTGCCCGCACTGCCAGAAATTAAACAAGAAGACCCGCATCTACCGCCTAAAGACACTCAAGGCCTACCTGCTGGAGCAACAGGTGTACGCCATGCAGAGGACCCATTGGGACACAGCTCTTCCTCTTCAGCTAGAGACTCCTCCCCCAAAGAGAAGAGATCAGGTGGGAAACATCACCACAGGGATAAAGAGAGAGCCAGGTCAGAATCCCGGCCTAGGTCCCCTCACAGGCCTTCTGCTTTTCCACCTCTGGCTGCTGCTGAAGTTTCCTCCAAAGAGGGACGCCTGCCTCACTCATTCCAAAGGCAAGGAGTCTTCAACTCATGAGCTGTTCATCCGCCCCAAGTGCCCCTGGCACTTAGGGCCCCACAACAAACGCATCGGTCGGCTCCCTGAGGGACAGGTGTCCTTCTCTGGCATGAAAACAGATATTGCTGCCCAAAAGTCCTGTGGGTAATCTGACAGGCACAAGGGGTCAGGCTTCTTTAGATGCCAGGAGGTAGTCAGACACCAGCGCCTCCTCCACCCGAAGACAGGGTGACATTGGCCTCAGAGGGTCGGCGGACTATGTGCCATTCTGACTCTGTGTTGGAAATGGACCAGTCACCACCACAGAAAAAGCCGGCCTGCTCCCGATATAATGGACTTCAGATCAGACACCCAGCACCCCAAAAGATAGGACACCAAAACCTACAGATAACCGGCTGCCCTCCTCCTCTTCCTCCTCCTAAAGAGCCGGATGCCAGATCCCAAGGAGGCTCGCACCAGGGGAGAGGAGAGTGGGGACCCCACTTGGCCCTAACACCGAGGCACCCGGAGGCAAGGAGCCTCAGGATCAGGACGCCTGCACCCAAGGAGCCACAAGATCAGCCGCCAGGCCCTCAAATGTCCCTACCCTGCGCCGCCACCAGTTGTCACTCTGGCAGAAGTAGGGGCTCTATTTAATGCATGGTGGAACACTATCAATGGGAATTTGCTGCCAAGGCAACTGTCCTCAGTTCCAGTACCACCCAGGGAGCCATCGCCCAGAGACCCAGGTGACCGCTAATGCCATATCGCCAGTCATCTGGGAAGATGACCTGGGGTCGTCAGCTCCAAGTGATAGGAAGAGGCATCCTTCATCCATTCCCACCTCCATGGGATGTCCGCACTCTTCCTCAGGGGAAGATGCAGGGGACTACTCCTCAGACTATTCTTCAGAGGACGAGCTACCCTTACCCTCTCCAGATCACAAAAGAGACTCCCCATGATCACCCCCGGATGATCTGTCCTTCCTGGATGTGATGAGGCACATCCAGGCCCTTAACCAATGGGATACGGAGGAGCTTGACCCAGAACATCGCCACCTGGCTAAATTCCTCTGGGCGAACGACCCAAAACCCCTGGTTGTCCCCCCACTTGTTGAACCCTTTCAGGATGTTACAAAGTTGGCCTGGAAGCATCAATTTACCACTGCAGCTGTGCCTGGAAAGGTGAACTGGCTCTATAAAACACCCAAAGGGGAGCCCCACCTAAGTGAATAGCTGAAGGCTGACTCTGTGGTGCTTACGGCAACACATGGCAGAGTGCAGCAGCCAAGGCACATGAGCACTCAGCCCTTAGATCCAGAGTTGAAGAAGCTGGACCAGATGAGCCGTCAGGTCGCTGAATTCCTTGGCGCACATGGTCATATACCAAAAATCCCTTTGGAGTGAGGCTATAGATTTGGTAAAAGCCCAACCAGACTCCGGACAGCATGTCAGAGCTCATGACCGTGATCCAGTCAGGCATCGATGTTGGCAAGCATGTACTATGAGTTCTTATAACTCTGCAGACAGGGCAGCCAGGGTAGCAGCAGCAGGGGTATGCGTGAGGAGACTATGCCTGGTTGCGGTTCTCTGGCTTCATTGAAGACTTACAGGATCCGTATTACGAACAGGCGAATGTGCCAGCAAACAGACCACCGGTCTATCTAAGTCTGCTCGAGTGTGCAGCTAGCACCCCTAGTTTGCAGCTACCACCCCTTCCTTTGTCATCGCAGTGCCATCCCCGTCCTCTCCCTGTCCCTTGCCCTTTTAAAGCTGTTCACGGATTTACAGGATACCACCCATTCTGGTAGTTTGTTCTGTTTTGCTACCACTCTCCATGAAATAGTGTCTCCTCATTTCCTCCTAAATCTCCCCCACACACACACACACACATTCTTGGCCCTTGCCACCTGGTGTCCCTCCTGCTCTAACTTATTGGATGCACCCTTTCAAGGGTCTGTCCTTTTGCACAGACACAAAGAAACTCACAACAGGGCTTCAGGATTCAGGCAAGGCGGTGTCTGACGTACACCAAATGTACAAGTCGGAATCCCCCACAGCTCGCCGCCACCCTTTTCGCAAGAGCTAAGGACAATAGGGCAGAAGCCAACAGCAGCATAAAGTGGGATTTAAGGGGGAAAGGGGAAATTCTTTAACCAGGAAAGGCACACTAAACTGAAGCTTGTTTACAGGTGCAGCCTGGGAACACAAGGAAGTTAAGTGACTTGCTCAGGTTCACACAGTATGCAAGTGGGGGCTGTGGGATTCAAACCCAGGTTTGCAGGTCAGTGCCCTTAACCACTGCACTATACTCCCCTTGCTTCAGGTACCCAGGGCCCCAAAAGTGCCAAGACGGCCAGACCCCCTTTGCCCACCCCCTTCGTTATGGCATGACTCCTGCCAACCTCCCATCCTCTGGCGGAGCGCAAGGGAGGATGTAGGAAAGTTCTCCCTTTACCGATCAGGATGGTCCAACATCACCACAGATCAATGGGTCCTCCAGATAGTCCGAAGGGGGTACTCTCTGGAGTTCACCCAGATGCCACCAGACTGCCCACTCGTACCCTCCCACTGCTTCCTCTCCCACGTGGCTCTCCTGTGAGCAGAGATACATCCATTGCTCAAAAAGAATGCTATTGAGGAGGTACCCCAGCTCAAATGGGCAAGAGGTATTACTTCCATTTTCTCCTAGTTCTGAAGAAGACAGGGGACCTCCATTCCATTCTGGATCCATGCCAGCTGAATACCTTCATTGAATACAGAAGGTTCAGAATGGTGACATTAGCAAGCCTGTTACCTATGCTCTGTCAGGGAGACTGGCTCTGCTCCCTGGACATGCAGGATGCTTACATGCATATAAAGATCCTGCTGTCCCACAGGAAGTATCTATGTTTCGGCTTCCAAGGAGAGCACTACCAATTCAGGGTGCTTCCATTTGGCCTTTCATCGGCACCAATAGTCTTTACCAAGTGCCTGGCAGTAGTGGCGGCAGCCCTCAAGAGAAGGGGTCATTATGTCTACTCCCTACTTGAACGATTGGCTTCTCACAGCTTCGTCATAAGACCAGTTGCGTCAAACACTGGGGGAAACTTTCAGTCTGTTTCAAACCTTGGGCATCACTCTCAGTCTTTCCAATTCATGCCCTTGGCCTACCCAAAGGCTACAGTACATCGGAGCAGTCCTGGACACTGTCCAAGTAAAAGCCTTTCTTCCCGAAGACCAAGCAGTTGGGCTAAGGGAGGTTGCTTACCGGGTGATGGCCTCGAACCAGGTCCCGGCAAGAATGGTTCTGCAGCTCCTGGGCAATATAGCCTCAGCCATAGCCACAGTTCCCCTTGCTCGTTTGAACATGAGGGTCCTGCAGTGGAACCTCAGAGTTCAGTGGGACAAGGCACAAACAACCTCGATCAACTGATCCGAGTCTCCAGTGTGGTTAGTCAGTCCCTGGTTTGGTGGGTCACCCCGGCTCATCTAGACGCTGGGGTCCACTTCAAACATCCCAGTCATCAACAAATTTTGATGACAGATGCCTTGGGACTAGGAAGGGGGCACACATGGCATCTCATCAGACGAGGGACTTTTGGAACTATACAGAGCGATCTTGCCACATAAATATTCTGGAGATGAGAACCATTCTGTACGCATTTCAAGGGGTACTCTTATCTGTGCCCCTGCTAGTCCAGTCAGACAATACCACAATAGTCTTCCATCTCAACAAGCAAGGGGGCACTCATTCTTACCCCTGTGCAGAGAGGCAATGAGAGTATGGCTTTGTGCAGTGGATCATAGCCTGGATCTCACAGCAATCCATGTATCAGGGATTCACAACATCCTCACAGGCAGCCTAATTTGCTGTCAGAGCCACGAATCGGAACTACTGCAAGAGGTCGTAAACGACCTCTTCAGAAGGTGGGGTCTGTTGTCAAGGCACAGGTCAGGAAGCATAGGAAAACTAGGAGCAGTTGTAGAAATCGCCAAAAATATATAATTGTACTAGCAGTAACATAACAAATAAAATTGTTCAGTATAACTATTGACAAAGGCAAAATAAGATAGAGGCAATCCATCAGAGTTTTCCTTCAGTTTCTGTCTTTCAAACAACATGAAGTCTTGCTGTATTCTGACTATTGCAGTTAGGTCCTGCCTTTTAACTGCCCCGGAGAACAAATGGTTAACTTTTCAAACAACATGAAGTCTTGCTATATTATGACAATTGCAGTTTGTCCCACCATTAGAACTGCTCCGGAGGTGAAAGAGTTAACTTCCATGCCAGGCATGGAACTTAGAGCACGAGCTCGGTTAGAAAAGCTCTGTCTGGAATATTTCAAACTGAAACTGTCAGATTCTTTACTCCGCCTCACTGAACAGTCGCTCCGGAGATTCCTCCTACTGCTCGGTTCATTTCTCGGTTTAAAAGAGTTTTTCTCGGTTAAATTCAACCGCTATTATTATTATTTTAACCGCAAACCGATCGGTTCAAGCTCTGTCTGTGGTATTGTAAGTAATAGACAGGTTTACGTCTGTGTGGAACTTGCAAATGTTTATCGGTTCGGTTTGAACCGATCAGGATGATTTAAAACTTTATTTTGAAGCTTTTAAAAGCTATTTAGAGTGCGGTTCCCGGTTCTTATCGGTTCTAAAACCGGATTTCATTACGTTTTTTCCACGACCCAGTGACACGGTTGGGAACCATAAAGGTGTCTTGCCTGGCACTGCTGGAAAAGGGCAAGTTTTTGGTTAGGCTGGCATTATGTCTGAGAAACCCAAAGAAAACCAGGCCCACTGGTTTCAACACTGTAGTGTCTGTGGGGAAGCCTTTGCTGAGGCTGACCCACACACCACATGTGTTTATTGTCTGGGTTTGACCACCTCAATGCAGACTGCCAGATTTGCAAGAATTTCACTGCAGCTACCCTAGATAAGAGAGTTGGTAGGCTCAGGGGCGAGAGGCCAAAAAGTCCGCTGACCGGATGGCCAGCCCAGTTCGGTGCCAGCAGGCCCGGAGAAATGCCCTCTGACCAAAGTAGAACACCTCTCGGGCAAGCGTGAAACTAGCTCAGAGGAGCCAGTTCCAGCAAAGAGAACTAGAAAATCAGCAGGTGTGGAGTCAAAAGTTCCTTCTCCAACTGCTGCAGAGATACTAAAGCAATCCAAATTGTCCAGCACTTTCCTCGGTTCCATCCGAACCGCCACTATCTGGCAAAAGGTCGGTTGAAGCGGTTCCACCGGTTCAAGAATATGATATAGAGGTTTTATGAACCAGAGGAGGGAGGATGATTATGAACAGTGTGAATGTGACTTTGAAAGTCTGGATGTGCCCATTGAACGGACATCTCCCCAGACAGACCTTTGGAGAATCTCCCCTAAGCTTTCTGAGTCCCCTTCTCATTTTCTGTTTTATAAAAAGTTGCTGAAACCCTCCAGCTTCCTTTGGAGGAAGCTGTGGATGAGCAAGAGGAGCCTGACTTTGTAGAGATGATGGATATCCCAGAGTCCAGGAGATTGTCTATTCCTTTACATAAATCCTTTAGGAAACAAACAATAAACATTTTAAAGGCTCCTAATTCTGTGCCTCCTGTGGATAAAAAGATGAACAGGAGGTACACTTTGTCAGGTCCTGATACAGAATTTCTTTCACAGCAATGCAGCCATGTTGGGGTAGTTCAGGCTGCAGCCTGTGATAAGGCTAATATTCCCCTGGCTTCACATCCTTCTGACAAGGACTCCAGGAAGATTGATGCCATGGCTAAAAAACAATACATGGCAGCGTCCTTGGGACTCAGGCAAGCAAATTATATGGCTTGTGTTGCAAGATACCAGAAATCTAGATGGGATACTGTCATGGCGTTAGCCAAACAGGCCCCTGGCCAGCTTGCCAAGGAGCTGGAGCAGGTGGCTGCTGATGGTATTGAGGGCATCTAAGGTGCAGTTCCATGCTGCAGTGGATTCTAATGATGTATCCTCTAGAGTCATGGCTACATCTGTGGCTTTTGTAGATTGGCTTGGCTCAGGTGTACTAGTCTGTCACAGGATACCCAGGCTAAGGCCATGGATTTTCCTGTGGTGGGAAATCTTTGTTGGAGAGCAGACAGAGAATTATATGAAGAAAATGGATGAATATAGAACCACTTATAGAGTGCACAAGCAAGGCAGCAAGCCACTCCTCAGAGGCTACCCCAGGGGTAGAGGCAGGACCTTTTCACAGACCTTTTACCAAACCCAGGCTCCTCTTCAGCTTACGCTCAGAGGGGTTCTTCAGAGGGAGGCAGACGGGGTATGAGCAGGCCTGCTCCCACCCCTCAGCCTAAAGCCCCTGCCAAGCAGGCACCCTGATGGGATGCCCAGGGCCGGTTCTCCATTACCTGTAGGGGCAGGCTGGCTTACTTTGTCCAGGACTGGGAGTCTTTAACATCAGACAAGTGGGTCCTGAAAGTAGTAAGCCAGGGACTGGTTCTCAGCTTCAAAAAATTTCCAAAGATGAGAATCAGATTTTTTCCACCTGCAAATCCTCTAGACTCTTGCTTTGGAAACAGAAGTCTCAACCCTCCTGGCTCTCAGAGCTGTAGAAAGGGTTTCTCCCCTACATCAGGGCAAGGGTCTGTACACCAGGTACTTCCTTACCCCCAAAAAAGACAGGAGAATGGCGGCCCATCCTGGACCTAAGATATCTGAACAAGCACCTCTTAAAACCAAAATTCAAAAGGGTGACTCTGGGAATGATTTTACCCTCCCTAAGGCCAGGGGACTGGCTAGCTTCCCTGGACCTCAAGGATGCCTACTTCCATGTTCTTATCAGAAGCTCCCACCGAAAGTACCTCAGATTCGAACTGCCCTCAGGCCATTATCAGTTCAGAGCAATGCCCTTCGGCCTTACCTCTGCCCCAAGGGTATTCACAAAATGCCTGGCAGTAGCAGTTGCTCATTTAAGAAGGCAAAAGATTGCCATCTTTCCCTGCCTAGACGACTGGCTCATTGTGGGTCAGTCTTCAGACCAGGTCAAATCACACCTGCAAGTTACCCAGCAGCTGCTTACTTCTCTGGGCTTTCTTCTCAACTTCCAAAGTCAGTTCTGGAACCTGTCCAGGTACTCACCTTTATAGGTGCAGAACTGGACCAACAGGCCAGACCTTCCTTCCCTAGAAAGGGTAAGGACCCTGGTGGCCCTGGCCTCCTCCTTCCTCTGCAGGTCTCTCGACCAGCAAGGCATTTCCTACAGCTCCTAGGACACATGGCTGCTTCCACAGCTGTAGTGCAAGGAGCAAGATTTCAGATGAGGGACATTCAGTTCCATTTGAGAGCCTTTTGGTCTCAAAGAAGAGATCCTATCCAAGTTGATCCCAGTGACTCGAACCCTGATCCAGACCCTTCAGTGGTGGCAGGATCAGAGCAATCTGAGACAAGGGGTTCCCTTCATCCCTCTATCTCACTCCTTGACCCTTACTACAGATGCGTCCCTTTTGGAATGGGAAGCTCACATGGGCAACCTCTCCACCCAGGGATTGTGGTCCCCTCAGGAATCTCTGCTCCACATCAATCTGTTGGAACTCAGAGCTGTTTTTCTAGCACTTCAGGTTTTTTCTGCATCTGTTCAGAACAAAGTGGTACAGGTCAGAACAGACACCACTACAATGTAGTACATCAGCAAACAAGGGGACACTCGGTCTTCGGCCTTGTGCACCGAGGCAGTGAAGTTGTGGTCTCTGGCCTATTCCCTGAACACTTTCCTCATAGCAGTTCACCTCCCAGGCAAGGACAATGTCCTGGCAGATGCTCTCAGCAGGATTTCCCAGGGCCATCACGAGTGGTCACTGGATCCCCGAGTACTGGGGATAGTTTTTGCCAGATGGGTTCCCCTCAGATAGATCTTTTGGCCCCAGACAATCATCAACTTCCACTTTTTGTTGCAGGCCCCAGTGTTGGGCTCAGTCCCCTGGATGCCTTTCTCCTCGATTAGGAAGGAAGTTTCTCTATGCCTCCCCCTTCCCTCCTGTTCAAGGTGCTAGTCAAAATCAGATCTCAGCCCTGCAAGATGATTCTGATTGCTCCAGAGACTGGGCCAGGCAGCCCTGGTGCCCACTCCTTCTGTCCTTAGCAGTCCATCTTCCCCTGTGTCTCCCCAGGAACCACAATTTGTTAACCTGTGCCCAGGGGAGAGTTTGGTATCCGAATCTCAAATCCCTCAACCTCAAGGCCTGGCTCTTGAGGAGTTAGAGTTTGCTGACCTACACCTTTCTCAAGGTGTTCTCGAAATCTTGAAAGCTTCTAGGAAGCCTTCCACTAGGGCTACTTATAACTCCAAATGGAAAAGGTTTTCCATATGGTGTTCTGGGAAGCATATTTTCCCGGAATCTGCTGATTTGCCCACTGTTTTGGACTATATGGTCCATCTTAATTCTTTGGGACTGAGACCAGCTACCCTGAAAGTGCATTTGGCAGCTGTCTCTGCTTTTATTTCACAGGAAGCCCTCTCTCTTTCTGCTCACCCTGTATTTTCCACGTTTTCAGGGATTGCTTCATACCAATCCACCATTCAGGACCCTGCCCCTGCCTGAGGATCTTAATGTTTGCATTGCTCAGCTGATGCAACCCCTTTGAACCCTCTGTCTTCGGGCTTAAGTACTGACTTGAAAACTGTGTTTCTAGTAGCCATCACTCTGCCAGACGCACATATGAGTTACAGGCTTTGTCAGTGAGACTGACTTTATTTCCTTTCACAGGGATAGGTAGTCCTCGGACTAACAGGAAGTTTTGCCTAAGATGGTTCAGATTTCC
Source organism: Neoceratodus forsteri (assembly GCA_016271365.2). Classification (NCBI taxonomy): domain Eukaryota; kingdom Metazoa; phylum Chordata; order Ceratodontiformes; family Ceratodontidae; genus Neoceratodus; species Neoceratodus forsteri. The sequence goes on from CM028138.1 coordinate 432,637,240, forward strand.
ATTGTAATCTATTTCTCTTCCAGTGTTCTTCACTGACCATTCCCTCCTCTGGTGAGAGGAGGTTGCACAGCTTAGATGTTAAGAGGGCCCTAAGTTACTACATAGAGCGTACCAAGGGTCACAGGTTTGACTCCCTCCAACTATTTACCACTTATGGTGAGGTTGGGAAAGGGAAACCTGCCACTAAGAGATCCATTGCCAGGTGGATTGTCTCTTGTATCCAATTTTGCTATCAAAAACTGGTAAGGTTCCCCTTCAGGCCTGAGAGCTCACTCTACCAGAGGTACAGCTGCGTCTCTAGCTGCTGCCAGAGACATCCTATCTTAGAGATATGTCAAGCAGCTACCTGAAATAGTATGACACTTTCACCAAGCATTACCCCCTGGATATTCAGGCCAGAGGGATGCTCGGTTTAGCACAACCGTGCTCGAGCCTATTTCCTAAGTGGGTTCTGTCCTCCTCCATGGAGGTACTGCTGTGTAGTCTTGCATTGTCATAATATAGCAAGACTTCCATGTTGTTTGAAGAAAAAATTACCTTAGTAGTGTTGTTTCTTCTAATGGAGTCTGCTATATTATGACCCCAAGCCTGCCTCTCTCAGAACTCCTACTTTAGGTATGGGGTGGGCAGTCCAGTGTTGGCACTTATTGATGCCCATTTTATGTTTCCACCCCTTCTTTTTGGGGTGTCTGGGTGTTCATGTTTTATTTTATCTTATCTTATCTTTTCTGGTCCCTGACTTGAGTCTTGTGTTGGGGCCAGGAAAATGTGTTAATATTTAAGTAGCCAGTTGGCTAGTGTGATTACAGCTTTCACAGAACTTTAGTGAGTTTTGCTCGTAAAGATCTGACAGTTTCAGTTGAAATATTCCAGACAGAGCTTTTCTAACCAGGCGTGCTCTAAGTTCCATGCCTGGCATGAGTTAACTCTTTCACCTGGAGAAGTTCTAATGGTGGGACAAACTGCAATTGTCATAATATAGCAAGACTCCATTAGAAAAACAACATTACTAAGGTGAGTCATTTTTTCTTCTATAGCTTGCATAGAATGTTCATCATGAGCTCGGATGAAGCCTCTGCCTGTTGTTATCTCGAACTGCAACCGTCAGATTCTTTACTCCCTCACTGAACAGTCGCTCCGAGATTTCTCCTGCTGCTTGGTTCAAAAGTCGGTTGAAGTGTCTGTTTCTTCCATTGTTGTTTCTGCATAGTCTGTTCCAGTCTCTGTCTGTGGTACCGTGAGTACTAGATAGGTTTTTGTTCTATTTTCTGTGTGGAACTTGTAAACTGTGGGTGGTTGACTGAGCCGATCATTTTAATTGAAACTTGTACTTTACTTTACAGTGTGGTTACCGGTCCATATCGATTCTGAAAAAAAAAAAAAAAGCGGGTTTAAGTCGTTTTTTTTCAAAACTAATGACACGATCAGGAACCGATAGGGGAGTCTTGCCTGGTGGACGTTGAAAAAAGGGTAAGTTTGGTTAGGTTGGCCATGTCTGAGAAACTCAAGAAAAAACCGGGCCCACTGGGTTCCAACACTGCAGTGTGTACTGGGAAGTCTTTGCTAGGCTGATCCCCACACACCACCTAATATTTATCTGAGGTTTGACCACCTCAATTCAGACTGCCAAATTTGCAGGAATTTTCCCAAATCTGCCTGGAAAGAGATTAGGTAGACTGAGGAAAGGGAGGCTGAGAAAGTCCAGCTGACCTGAATGGCCCAGCCGGTTCGGTTCCGACCGAACCAGAGGAGTACTCTCCTGACCAGGGCAATACTTGAGCAGAGGAGAGCCAATTCAAGGAATGCGTTTCCAAGAAAAGAAAAAAAATCGACGGTTTGGATCCAGAATCTCATGCTCAACCGTGATGAGATAGCCAAAGCGATTAGGATTATGGAATCGCTCGATCGGTTCCGACTGAACTGGCACCATCTGGCAGGGCTCGGTTGATCCGGTTCCTTCAGTTCCGGTTATACCTTGGAAAAATTTTATGAACTGGGTTTGAGGATGAGGGAAGTGTGAGGATGATTATGGTGATGGTGAAGAGTCTGGATGTGCTATTATTTGGACATCTCCCCAGACAGACCTAGGCTTTCTGAGTCCTTCACACTACATGTTCTACAGAAAGGTGGCTGATACCCTCCAGCTTCCTGTGGAGGCAGGTAGAGGATCAGGAAGAGCCTGATTATGTTGAGATACCGGACATCCCAGAGTCCAGGAGGACTGTCTATTCCTCCACAAATCTTTTGGGAAACAGACACAAAAAATTCTTAAGTCTCCCAATTCTATACCTCCTGTGGACAGAAGAATGGACAAAGTACACTCTCTCAGGCTCAGACATGGGTTCTTTTTCAACAATGCAGCCATGTTGGGTTAGCTTTGAAGCTGCTGCCTCTGATAAAGGCAAACATTCTCTTGGCATCACACCCCCCCCAGACAAAGGACTCCAGGAGAAAGCTTGATGCCGTGGCAAGCAGTAGTACATGGCAGCATCTTTGGGACTCAAGCAGGCTAATTATATGGCCTATGTGCAGCCAGGTACCAGAAGTCAAGGTGGGACACTGTACTGGAACTGGCTAAAGCAGGATCCTACCCAGCTTGCCAAGGGCTGGAACAGGTGGCTGCAGATGGGATTGAGGCATCAGGTACAGTTTCATGCTGCTGTAGACTCCAGTGATGTATCATCAAGAGTCATGGCTACATTGTGGCTCTTGGAGAATGGCAACTCAGATGTACTAGCCTTTCACAGGATACCCAGGCTAAGGCCATGGATTTTTCCTGTAGTTGGTAATTCTCTGTTTGGGGAGCAGATAGAGGCTACATGAAAGAAAATGGACGAATACAGGACCACCTACAGGAGTGCTCAACCCAAAGGAAAAGCAACTCTAAAAGACAGCAGTCCAGGGCAGGCCTTTCAAAGGCCTTTTACCAAGCTCAGGCCTCTTCTTCTTCTTTTTAGCAGAGGAGGTTCTTTAGAGGAGAGGCAGAAGGGGGATGAGCAGGCCTGCATGCCCCTCAGCCTAAAGCCCCTGCCAAGCAGACACCTGATGGGTCTGCCGGGTCCATTCTCCTATCCCAGTAGGGGCAGGCTAGCTTACTTTGTCCAGGACTGGATGTCTCTTACATCAGACAAGTGGGTCCTGGAAGTAGTAAGCCAGGGCCTGGTTCTCAGCTTAAAAATTTCCCAAGATGAGAGCCAGATCTTTTCCACCTGCAAATCTCTGAGACCCTTACCCTAGAGGAGAGGTTCCTTCTCTCCTGGCTCACAGAGCTAGAGAGAGTTCCCACCTACACTGAAACCAAGGATTGTACTCAGGTACTTCCCTAACCCCCAAAGACAGGAGAGTAGCGACCCATCCTGGACCTAAGATATCTGAACAAACATCTTTTTATTTTTGAACTTTCATTTATTTTATTTCAATTCAAAATGTTTTCCAACAATTGATGCAGTAATTAATACAGGGTCTCCAGGATCGGTACATTTCAAATATACATACCATGAGCTATTTGTCATTCTTTGATATTTTTATCTAGGTATTAGACAATTCCATAACTTCTAACCAAATCATTCTGGTAAACTCTACAAAAATAGAGATACTTGCTAAACACCATTCCATTTTATATTTTAGCCGTTGAGGTTCCCAGATCAGCTCTTGATGCCCTGAAAAATTGACATCTAAGAGACCTTCAAAGAGATAACAGATATATGAAAATAATATCTCTTAAAACTATATAATTCTTACATATTAATAAAAAGGTAAAAACACAAAAGTGAGACCTTGTTCATTTATTTAGCTGTCCAGGAAGGTCCTGAATAGAGCTTTCTATCCTATTCCTCAGATCTTGCCAACTAGAAGTAGCGACCCTCAACTTAACCTGATGATGAGTCATCCTCTTGTAGTCATATGGCCCACTCCAACACTCAAGGAATGGCATCTGCCTGGGCCAGTACCTGCCCACCGGGTTCGGGACTACCAATCCTACCTTGATCTCCGGCCACCTTAAGTTACCTCTGGAGGAGCTGTTCCAGGACTAGGATTCCCTGTTTTCTTTCTTTATATTCATTAAAGGGTAGCCATCTTTTGTTAAATTTGTCTGTGGATAGCCTCAATCAGGTGATGATAACCTCCATTCCCTGAATTGCTTCCAGTGTTTCTAAGCCAAGCTTGCAAGGAAGGAGAGGGTACCAGAGTCCCAGTTCTGCATAATAACTTTGAGGGCTCCAATCAGAATGTAAAAGGTATTTTCCTGCAGAACTCTTGATTTCCTCTGGGGTGGGGGGTGAGAGCCGCAGAGCCCCAAGCTAGCCCCAGCCCCAGCACCATATTTTCAAATTTCTGTGGAGTAAGGAGGGATAAGATTGAGTCACCTCCCAACAATATTGCTCCAAAAGGGTGATTTTTGAATGATCCCAAAATATGGTAGTGTGACCCTAATGAGTCACACCCTACAGCATTTGTTAGGAAAGAACTTATTATAATGAGCAGATATTATTGGGGTTCTAAAAAAACGGATGTTGATTTCCATCTGAATTCCCTCCATGAGGGGTGAGTTGGTGGTTTTATGTACCCTTGCAGATGCTTTTCCACCCCTGCTCTGTCAAAGAGGGTTTCCTCTGAGTCACCTCCCCTCCACCCTGTACTGCCACCATCCTCTATCTTCAATCAGAATTCTGTACATTTGTGATATGAATGACCTAGTGTTCCACGGAAATACTTTTCTGATAGATCAGTATATTGGAGCAGCGGGTCTTTAGGATACCTCAAGCGAGACCAATTGTGCTGGAAATATAATGAAGCACTGATAATATCTAAAGTCGGCACTACCCAGATGAACTCTGCTTTCATTTGAAAAAGTTTCAACTGGATCCCCATCTACAAACTGCCTGGGGTATTTCAAACCTAGAGTAACCCATCTAAAGAAACAGGGCCCCACCGAGGCTGGGAATCCTGGAAGAAATGATGAATGAAAGTACTCCCAAATTGGGTAATTATTTCCCAATTCTGTCTAGCTGCCAGCCATTAGGACATTGTATGCGGGTGAAAACATTATAGATATTTTCAAATCTTTGACAGGACCCTCACGGAAGGATGTTTAAAGTGGTGGGTCACTCTCCCAACCTCTGTTTCCAGCCAACCACCAGTGCCTACCTGTTATCAACATTTTAATGACCAGGAGCATGGGCGGCCAAATAATGTTAGAAAGTTGGAAGACCCATTCCTCACTTGTCCCTATCTCCTAGTAGTACTTCATCTAATTCTGCCTTTACAGGCCACATGAACTCAGGAGTTTTCCTAAGGTCCTTCAGTCCTTTTTGGTACCTGAATAGGGAGATTAGAAAATAGAAAAGGTACCTAGGTAAGATATTCATTTTGATCGCCTCCAATCGTAGTAAATGTTAGGAAACAGGGACCACCTATGAACCCTCTGATTTCTTAATGAACCTCAGGTTATATTTATATATTTAGTTAAGGTTTATGGGTTTCGGAATCCCAGTGTAGTATTTTGTCATGACCCATTTGAAGGGGATTTTAATTAATTCTGGGTCAAAAGCTGAGCCAATCATGATACCTCAGACTTCTGCGTGGCGACCAAACCCGTATATCTCTAAAGATGACGGTTTCATGAGATGTGGAATAGCCGAGAGATTACCTTAAGAAATAAGGTATAAATCCATATAGGAGATCTTATGAGAGGAGTTTTGGATGTCTATACCTTGAATCTCTGCATGATGTCTTAACTGCTGAGCTAGCAATACGCAACGCTAAAGCTGAAACCCTCCAGCTCCCTATGAAGGAAGCTGTGGATGATCAAGAGGAGCCTGACTATATAGAAATGATGGATATCCCAGAGTCTAGGATACTGTCTATTCCCTTTGCATAAATCTTTTGGGAAACAGACAGTAAAAATTCTAAAAACTCCTCATACTATACCTCCTGTGGATAAAAGAATGGACAAAATTGCACATTGTCAGGCTCTATCTACAGGTTCATACGCCAACAATGCAGCCATGTTGGGGTAGTACAGGCTGCAGCCTGTGACAAGGCAAATATTCCCTTGGCTTCACACCCCCCCTAACGGGTGTAGCCAGACAATATAAACATGTATACCAGGACCATGTTTTTACCCTATTTGGCACAATAAATACAACTTTTGTACCTCATGACACTGGTTGCTGCCTCCCCCCATGTATGGGTAAATACAGATGCCATGCATTGCTCCTTAAGACACAAACATACCAGCCCAGAGCCTGTAAGGCTGTATAGTCCTTGGGACGTAAATACAGTATCAGTGACCAATCCTTCTAGTTTTGACTAATATGAATAAAATTACAGAAAGGTTTTTCTGGTTCTGTGTTTTGTTGTCATTGACAAAGGAAACGGTTCAGAGCCTATTTGATGCCCCCCTTAAATAAAATTGTACACCATGGAGTACATTGCGTATGCCTGCCTACACCCATGCCCCCTAACAAAGACTCCAGGAGTATTGATGCCATGGCAAATAAACAGTACATGGCATCATCCTTGGGACTCAGACAGGCAAAATATATGGCTTATGTTGCTAGATACCAGAAATCCAGATGGGATGCTGTTATGGCTATAGCAAAACAGGTCCTGGCCAGCTGCCAAGGAGCTGGAGCAGGTGGCTGCTGATGGTATTGAGGCATCTAAGGTGCAATTCCATGCTGCAGTGGACTCTAGTGATGTGTCATCAAGAGTCATGGCTACATCTGTGGCACTTCGCAGAATGGCTTGGCTCAGATGTACTAGCCTGTCACAGGATACCCAGACTAAGGCCATGGATTTTCCTGTTGTGGGTAATTCTCTGTTTGGGAGCAGACAGAAATTACATGAAGAAAATGGATGAGTATAGGACCACCCTATAGGAGTGCACAGGCCAAGGAAGGCAGGCCACTCCTCAAAGGCAGCCTTCCAGGGGCAGGGGCAGGCCTTTTCATAGGCCTTTTACCAAGCCAGGCCTCCTCTTCAGCTTACGCCCAGAGGGGGTTCTTTAGAGGGAGAGGCAGACGGGGTACAAGCAGACCTGCTTCTACCCCTCAGCCTAAAGCCCCTGCCAAGCAGGCACCCTGATGGGGTGGCCAGGGCCGATTCTCCACTACCTGTAGGGGGCAAGCTGGCTTACTTTGTCCAGGACTGGATGTCTTTAACATCAGACAAGTGGGTCCTGGAAGTAGTACGCCAGGGACTGGTTCTCAGCTTCAATAAAAATTTCCAAAGATGAGAACTAGGTCCTTTCCACCTGCAAATCCATCAGAGGCACTTGCCCTAGAGACAGGAGTTTCTACCCTCCTGGCTCTCAGAGCTGTGGAAAGGGTTCCACCCCTACACCAGGGCAAAGGGTTGTACTCCAGGTACTTCTTTACCCCAAAAAAGACAGGAGTATGGCGGCCCGTCCTGGATCTCAGATACCTAAACAAGCACCTTTTAAAACCAAAATTCAAAATGGTGACTCTGGGAATTATTTTACCCTCTCTAAGGCCAGGAGACTGGCTAGCGTCCCTGGACCTCAAGGATGCCTACTTCCATGTTCTTATCAAGCTCCCATCGAAAGTACCTCAGATTCGAGACTGCCTCAGGCCATTACCAGTTCAGAGCAATGCCCTTGCCTCACCTCTGCCCGAGGGTATTCACAAAATGCTTGGCAGTAGCAGTTGCCCACTTAAGAAGGCAAAAGATTGCCATCTTTCCTACCTGGACGACTGGCTCATAGTAGGCCAGTCTCCAGACCAAGTCAAATTACATCTTCAGGCAACTCAGCAACTGCTCACATCTCTAGGTTTCCTTCTCAGTCTTCCAAAGTCAGTTCTAGAGCCTGTCCGGGTTCTCACCTTCATAGGTGCAGAACTGAACACAAAAGAGGCCAGAGCCTTCCTTCCTCTGGAAAGAGCAAGGACCCTGGTCTCTCTGGCCTCCTCTTTCACCCTGCAGGTCTCTCGACCAGCAAGGCATTTTCTGCAGCTCCTGGGGCACATGGCTGCTTCTACAGCAGTAGTGCAGGGAGCAAGATTTCAGATGAGGGACATCCAGTTCCATTTGAGAGCCTTTTGGTCTCAAAGGAGAGACCCTCTATCCAAATTGATCCCAGTGACTTGAACCCTGATCCAAGCCCTTCAGTGGTGGCAGGACCAGAGCAGTCTGAGACAGGGGGTCCCCTTCGCCCCTCAGTCTCACTCCTTAATCCTTACTACAGATGCATCCCTCTTGGGGTGGGGAGCTCACATGGGCGACCTCACTACCCAAGGATTGTGGTTTCCTCAGGAATCTCTGCTCCACATCAGTCTGTTGGAACTCAGAGCAGTTTTTTGTAGTACTTCAAGTTTTTTTCAAATCTGTTCAGAACAAAGTTGTTCAGGTCAGAACAGACAATACCACCACAATGTGGTACATCAAGAAGAAAGGGGGCACTCGGTCTACGGCCTTGTGCACCGAAGCAATGAAGTTGTGGTCTCTGGCTTACTGTCTGAACACCTTCCTTATTGCAGTTCACCTCCCAGGCAAGGACAATGTCCTGGCAGATGCTCTCAGCAGGATTTCCCAGGGCCATCACGAATGGTCACTGGATCCCCTAGTACTGGAGGTAGTATTTGCCAGATGGGGCACCCCACAGATAGATCTTTTTGCAGCCCCAGACAATCACCAACTTCCCCTTTTTTGCTGCAGGCCCCCAGTGTTGGGCTCAGTCCCTCTGGATGCCTTCCTTCTCAGTTGGGAAGGGAAGTTTCTCTATGTCTTCCCCCTTCCCTCTTCTGTTCAAGGTGCTAGTCAAAATCAGATCTCAACCCTGCAAGATGATCCTGATTGCTCCAGATTGGGCCAGACAGCCCTGGTACCCACTCCTTGTGTCCTTAGCAGTCCACCTTCCCCTGTGTCTTCCCAGGAATCACAACCTGTTAACCTGTGCTCAGGGGAGAGTTTGGTACCCGAACCTCAAATCTCTCAATCTCAAGGCCTGGCTCTTGAAGAGTTAGAGTTTGCTGACCTACACCTCTCCCAAGGTGTATTGGATATCTTGAAGGCTTCTAGGAAGACTTCCACCAGGGTCATATAATTCCAAATGGAAGAGATTTTCCATGTGGTGCTCTGACAAGCATATCTCCCCAGAATCTGCTGATTTACCCACAGCCTGGATTATATGGTGCATTTGAATACTCTGGGGCTGAGACCAGCTACCCTAAATTTCACCTGGCAGCCTGTCTGCTTTCTTATCAACAGGTAAACTCTCTTCTCATTCAGCTCATCCTGTATTCTCCAAGTTTTTCAAGGGGTTGCTTCACACCAACCCCCATTCAGGGACCCTGCCCCTGCCTGGGATCTTAATATTTGCATTGCCCAGCTTATGCAACCACCTTTTGAGCGCTTGTCTTCAGCAGAGCTTAAGTACTTGACTTGGAAAACTGTGTTTTTGGTAGCCATCACTTCTGCCAGGCGCATAAGTGAATTACAAGCATTGTCAGTGGAGCCTGATTTTATCTCCTTTCATAGAGATAAGGTGGTCATCAGGACTAACAGAAAGTTCTTGCCTAAGGTGGTTTCAGTCTTCCACCTTAATCAATCTATGTCTCTCCTGTGTACTTCACTGACCATTCCTCCTCTGGCGAGAGGAGACTGCACAGTTTAGATGTCAAAAGAGCCCTTAGTTACTACATAGAACGTACCAAGGGTCACAGGTTTGACTCCCTCCAACTGTTCCTCACTTATGGTGAGGTTGGTAAAGGGAAACCTGCCACTAAAAGATCCATTACCAGATGGATTGTCTCTTGTATCCAGTTTTGCTATGAAAAACTGGGTAAGGTTCCTCCCTCAGGTCTGAGGGCTCACTCTACCAGAGGTACAGCTGCGTCTCTGGCTGCTGCCAGGGACATCCCTATCCTAAAGATATGTCAAGCAGCTACCTGGAAAACAGTTCACACTTTTACCAAGCATTACTCCCTGGACATCCAGGCTAGGCGTGATGCTCAGTTTGGCACAGCTGTGCTTCAGAGCCTATTTCCTAAGTAGGTTCTCTCCCTTCTCCATGGAGATACTGCTACATATGTCATAATATAGCAAGACTTCATGTTGTTTGAAGAAAAAATGACTCACCTTAGTAATGTTGTTTCTTCTAATGGAGTCTTGCTATATTACGACCTCCTCCCCAGCCTGCCCCTCTCAGAACCTCTGTTTTTGGGTTGTAGGTGGGCAGTGCTGTGTTGACACTTGTAGATGCCCACCTTTGTTTTTTCACCCCTCCTTTTTGGGGTGATTGAGTGTTGTGTTTTTCATTTTTTGGATCTCCTGACTTGAGTCTTTGTTTTGGGACCAAAAAATGTGTTCCTATATATTTAGTAGCCAGTTGGCTAGTGTAGGTTTACAGCTTCCACACAGAACCTTAGTGAGTTTTGCTCGTAAAGATCTGACTGTTTGAGTTTGAAGAACAACAGACAGAGTTTTCAACAGAGCTCGCGCTCAAAGTTCCATGCCTGGCATAGAAAGTTAACTCTTTCACCTCCGGAGCAGTTCGAAGGTTGGGACTCTCTGCATATGTCATAATATAGCAAGACTCCATTAGAAGAAACAACATTACTAAGGTGAGTAATTTTTTCCTTTGTGCCATCTCAGCCTATCATACGCCTATAGGCTGACGCCCCATAACTCAGTTCGACTCAGCACGAGCCTTCCTGAGAGGTGTCCTCCATTTTAGACCTCCGATTAAGGATCCTATTACTGCATGGGATTTACCCTTTGTCCTGGAGCAGCTCACACTGCCCTTTTTGAGCGAGCCGTGGATTGCGAGCTCGTCTCCTAACATGGAAGGACGTTATTTTTAGCTGCCGTTACTTCTCGCCAGAAGGATTTCTGAACTTGACGACTGATGCGCAAGAGCCTTATTTGTTTTCACCAGGACAGGGTGTCCCAAGAACAAATCCAAAGTTTCTACCTAAGGTGGTTTTAGCTCTCACCCTCATTCAGGACATCAATTTACCAGTTTATTTTCCTAAATACTGAGTAGAGGCCCTGTTGCACGCTCTAGATGTGCATAGATGTCTAAGATGCTACCTGACCAGAACCAGGCACCACCGTAAATCTGATCAGCGTTTCGTCTCCTTCACCCACAGGATGATGGGAGCTCCGGTTTCTAAACAATTGCTGTCCAGGTGGCTCATCCATTGTATCACATTCTGTTACCAGAAACGTAACAAACCTTTACCGGGCGCAGTTAAGGGTCATTCCACAAGGAGGGGTGGCTACCTTCTTTGCGGCCATGAAGAACGTGTCCACCGCAGCCATCTACACAGCAGCTACTTGGAGCAACGTGCACATCTTTATCGGGCATTATAGCCTGGATGTTGCATCACGGCGAAGAGCTGGTTTTGGTCTAGCAGTCCTTCAGGGATTTCTATCCTAGGCTTCGGTCCAACTCGCGATGTCTACCTAGCCTTCTCCCACCTGTGAGGGATTTCCAGTATTGCTTGGGAATCGGTCCTTCAAACAACATGAAGTCTTGCTATATTATGACAATTGCAGTTTGTCCCACCATTAGAACTGCTCCGGAGGTGAAAAAGTTAACTCCCATTCAAAGAATGGAACTTGGACCGCGAGCTCGGTTAGAGAAGCTCTGTCTGGGTTATTTCAAACCTAAACTGTCAGATTCTTTACTCCGCCTCACTGAACAGTCGCTCGGAGATTTCTCCTACTGCTCGGTTCATTTCTCGGTTTAAACAGTGTTTGCTGGTTCAGATCAACCAAAATATTATTATTTTAACATCCAAAACCGTTCGGTTCAAGCTCTGTCTGTGGTATTGTAAGTAATTTAAGTTTATTTTCTGTGTGGAACTTGTAAATATTATCGTTGGTTTTGAACCGATCATTATTTAAAACTTGAATTGAAGGTTTTAGAGTCGGTTCCGGTTCTAAAAAACGGATTTCATTACACGGTTTTTCCAAGACCCGTGACATGGTTAGGAGCCGATAAGGGTGTCTTGCCCTGGCACTGCTGTTTAAAGGGCAAGTTTTGGTTAGGCTGGCATTATGTCTGAAAACCCAAAAGAAAAACCGGGCCCACTGGGTTTCAACACTGTGATGCCTGTGGGAAGTCTTTGCCAAGGCTGACCCACAAACCACTATGTATATTGTCTGAGGTTTGACCACCTCAATTCAGACTGCCAGATTTGTAAGAATTTCCCTGCAGCCACCCTGGATAAGAGAGTTGGCAGGCTCAGGAGCGAGAGGCCAAAAGTCCGCTGACCGGATGGCCAGCCCGGTTCGGTGCCAGCAGAACCGAGGAGTACCTCTGACCAGGGCGAGACTTCCTCGGCAAACGTAGGCTCGGAGGAGCCAGTTCCAGTAAAGAAAACAAGAAAATCAGCAGGTGTGGAGCCCAGAATCCTTCTCCAACTGCTGCAGAGATAGCAAGAGCTATTCAGATTGTCCAGTCACTTTCTCCAGGTCCGTCCAACCGCCACTGTCTGATAAAAGGTCGGTTGGTCGGTTCCACCGGTTCAGGAATATGTTGTTGAAGAATTTTATGAACCAGAGGAGGGGAGGATGATTATGAACAGTATGAATGTGACTTTGAGGGTCTGGGTGTGCCCATTGAACCGGACATCTTCCCAGACAGACCTTTAGAATCTCCCCCTACGCTTTCTGAGTCCCCCTCTCACTTTATGTTTTACAAAAAAGTTGCTGAAACCCTCCAGCTTCCATTGGAGGAAGCTGTGGATGAACAAGAGGAACCTGATTTTGTAGAAATGATGGATATTCCAGAGTCTAGGAGATTGTCTATTCCCTTGCATAAATCATTTAGGAAACAGACAATATATAGAATAGTGGGTGGACGACCATCCACAACAAGGCTGTGTTTCCCTTGAGGGAGTTGATGACATCAGAGACCTCGAGAGCGAAGCTCGAGAGGTCTCGCTGATGTCATCAACATCCAGAGGGAAACGAGCTTATTAATTGATCAATTCCATCCACTGTTTTATATAGTATATGGGTTTTTTTTTTAGCTTCACATAATTTTATTGATATAATTACTTGTGGGTGCTGCTCTTTTCCCGCTGGTGCTCCTGCTCGCTCCCGTTCCGCTGCTGCCACTTATGATTGGTCCCGCTTCTTACTTTACTTTTCCGCACCACTTATTTTAAAAAAAAAAAAAAAAAACAGTTTTTCCGAAAGGGAACCATGTATGGTTCTAGTCCATGTCCCGACTCTGAACTTGAAAGTCGGTGACTGTGCTGCCCGCCGCTCGCTAAATCGCGCCGCCATGTTTGTTTCTATTTTTTACATCGGGCGTAGCTTGAGCCAATCAGGTGGCAGGTCAAAGTTAAAAAGTTGTTGTACTATCGATGTGACATCAGAACGATAGTACAACAACTTTTTTGAGCTTTGAACTGTACTACAACAAGATTTCAGCAGTTGCTGAAATCCATTGACAATAGGCAGCACCCATATACTATAAAGATTTTAAAGACTCCTAATTCTGTGCCTCCTGTGGACAAAAGATGGACAGGAGGTACACTCTGTCAGGTCCTGATACAGAATTCCTTTCACAGCAATGCAGCCACGTTGGTGTGGTTCAGGCTGCAGCCTGTGATAAAGCTAATATTCCTTTGGCTTCACATCCTCCTGACAAGGATTCCAGGAAGATTGATGCCATGGCTAAAAACAATACATGGCGATCCTTGCGGGACTTAGGCAAGCAAATTACATGGCTTATGTAGAAGGTATAGAAATCTAGATGGGACACTGTCATGGCCTTGGCCAAACAGGCCTCTGGCCAGCTTGCTAGTGAGCTGGAACAGGTGGCTGCTGATGGCATTGAGGCATCTAAGGTGCAGTTTCATGCTGCTGTGGATTTTAGTGATGTATCCTCTAGAGTCATGGCTACGTCTGTAGCTTTTCGCAGGTTGGCCTGGCTCAGGTGTACTAGCTTGTCACAGGATACCCAGACTAAGGCTATGGATTTTCCTGTGGTTGGAAATTCTCTGTTTGGGGAGCAGACAGAGAATTATATGAAGAAAATGGATGAATATAGGACTACCTATAAGAGTGCTCAGGCTAAGGAGCGGCAAGCCACTCCTCAGAGGCAGGCCCCCAGGGGTAGAGGTAGGCCTTTTCACAGGCCTTTTTACCAAACCCAGGCCTCCTCTGCTTATGCTCAGAGGGGGTTCTTCAGAGGGAGAGGCAGACGGGGTGTGGGCAGGCCTGCTCCCACCCCTCAGCCTAAAGCACCTGCCAAACAGACACCCTGATGGGGTGCCCAGGGCCGATTCTCCTTTACCTGTAGGGGGCAGGTTGGCTTACTTCATTCAGAACTGGGTGTCTCTAACTTCAGACAAGTGGGTCCTGGAAGTAGTAAGCCAGGGTCTGGTTCTCAGCTTCAAAAAGTTCCCAAAGATGAGAATCAGGTCTTTCCCACCTGCAAACTCTTTAGAGACCTTTACTTTAGAAGCAGAGGTCTCAACCCTCCAGGCTCTCAGAGCTGTAGAAAGGGTTTCTCCCTACACCGGGCAAGGGTCTGTACTCCAGATATTTCCTTACCCCAAAAGACAGAGAGAATGGGGCCCATTTTAGATCTGAGATATCTGAACAAACACCTTTGAAACCAAAGTTCAAAATGGTAACTCTGGCAATGATTTTACCCTCTCTAAGGCCAGGGGACTGGCTAGCCTCCCTGGACCTCAAGGATGCCTATTTTCACGTCCTAATCAGAGCTCCCACCCAAGTACCTCAGATTGAACTGCCCTCAGGTCACCTACCAGTTCAAAGCAATGCCCTTGACCTCACCTCTGCCCCAGGGTATTCACAAAATGTCTGGCAGTAACAGTGGCTCATTTAAGAAGGCAAAGGATTGCTGTCTTTCCCTATCTGGACGACTGGCTCATTGTAGGCCAGTCCCCAGAACAGGTAGGATCTCACCTGCAAGTTACCCAGCAGCTGCTCTCCTCCCTGGGCTTCTTGCTCAATCTTCCAAAATCATTTCTGGAACCAGTTCAGGTGCTCTCCTTCATTGGTGCAGAATTGGACACAAAGCAGGCCAGAGCCTTCCTACCCTTAGAGAGGGTAAGGAACTTGGTGGCTCTGGCCTCCTCCTCACTCTGCAGGTCTCGACCAGCAAGACACTTTTGCAGCTCCTGGGGCACATGGCTGCGTCCACAGCCGTAGTGCAAGGAGCAAGATTTCAGATGAGGGACATTCAGTTTCACTTGAGAGCCTTTTGGTCTCAGAGAAGGACCCCTTTCCAAGTTGGTCCCAGTGACCGAACCCTGATCCAGGCCCTCCAGTGGTGGCAGGATCAGAGCAATTTAGACTGAGGGTCCCCTTCATTCCTCTGTCTCACTCCTTGACCCTCACTACTGATGCTTCCTCCTGGGGTCGGAGCCCACATGGTGCGACCTCCACTCAGGAGTGTGGTCCCCTCAGGAATCTCTGTTCCACATCAATTTGCTGAAACTCAGAGCTGTCTTTTTAGCACTTCAAGTGTTTTCTGTGTCTGTTCAGAACAAAGTGGTACAAGTCAGAACAGACAACACCACAACAATGTGGTACATCAACAAGCAGGGGGCTTTCGGTCTTTGGCCTTGTGCACCAGGAATGAAGTTGTGGTCTCTGGCCTATTCCTGAACACTTCCCTCATAGCAGTTCACCTTCCAGGAAAGGACAATGTCTTAGCAGATGCTCTCAGCAGGATTTCCCAGGGCCATCACAGAATGGTCTCTGGATCCTCAAGTACTGGGGATAGTTTTGCCAGATGGGGCACCCCTCAGATAGATCTTTTTCTAGGGACATGGATATGTTGTTCATCCACACTTATTGGCAGGTTCCTTGCCGCTTTAAATCTTGCGGAAGGTCTTCAAGCTGGCGCCTCCCACCCACCGGGTGGTAAAACTCTCGGCTCCGCCCCATGATGCCAGATCTTCCTTACGCTTGAAAGCTCAGGTTCCCTCCTTAACGCTCTGCGATTAAGACTGGTTCTAATTCTTGAATTCGAAATCAAAAGTTTTGCTAAAAGACTTGGTCTTCTTCTCCCACATGGATGATGGACAAATTGACTCCCAGTTTCCGGAGGTGCCCTTGCGAACCAGAAGATGTCTGGGGCGGATCCGCACTCCATGTCGTCTACTGCCTTGGCCTTGAGCACGACCGCGAGGCCTGCGACTTGTGCTCTTCTTTTCGACCCTCGTCCTTGAAGACCGTGCTGCCCAATTACAACTGGGGCGCCCCGAGAAGAGAATTCCACCGGTGAAATCTAAAGAGGCCCGGTTGGCGGTGTCTGCGGCGGCGTGCTCGGCGGATCAGCTCGAGCAGATGATCGCTCTCGAAGAGGAGGCGACGCGGGCCGCTTCTGCCTCGGCTGTGGCATTTGTCCCGCTTTCTCTCGGTGCCTCGTACTCTGCTTCTCTTAAGGAGCTTTGTCTGACCCTCTCGACGAAAGGTGAGGGTCCAACTTCTTCGGGACCTCTTTCCAGGTCCAAAAAGAGCAAAAGTAAGTCTCTCCGTCGACGCTCTTGGTAGCGGGAAAGATCCCCCTTCCCTTGTCGACAGTCGACTTCGGTCGACCCCTCAGCTTCGGCCACTGGCTTCACGGTGTCCCCGTCAGGTCAGTTGACCGAGACTCCGGCAGCAGTCGAGAATTTTCTCGACCCGTTAGATGGAGTTGTCGGCTGGAGAAGCTGAGAATCCCTCTCCCGGTTCCCCGGTGAGAGTTGAGGATCCCGTCGGCTCGTCTGTGCCTCCGGTTCGGAGCCTTGGTGGGATCGTCCGAGGCGAGGGTGCGGTTTCGACCACGTCTCCTCGCCTTCCTCAGCCTAGTCGAGACTCTCGGTCTCTATCGGACATCCTCACGGTCCGACCTATCCCGCCGCCATAGGCGGTTTCGGTCTTGGCACCGCGGTAAGCGGCGCCGCCGCTCTTCCTCTTCCTTGGACGAGGAGGCTTCGGCGCAAGTTGCGTCGGAGGTACGAGGAACTCATATGGCAACAGCTCCTTTTGACCTGGAGTAAGCGACTCAGTCCGTCTTCCCGGCCATTAAGTGGCTGTCACCAGGCGGCCGAAACAACCCCTCGTTGTAGCAGGCCTGTTCCCAGGCGGTTGTTCAGCCAATTCCAGCTGCCCCACCGATTCTGGTGGAACCTCCGCCTCCACAGCCATTGGTTGGTGCTCCGACCAAAAATTCTCGGTCGGCCTTGGGTTTGCCCCAGGGCTGTCTGTCACGCTCAGGCCGAGGCAGCTCTTTGAGGACTCTTTGAGTCGATGATGGTTCCTCCCTCTTCTCCAAGCGCATGGACTTGGAGTCCTCGGGAGAGGCAGTCAGTGGACGATAGCCCTTCGTCCTTCTTAGGGTTGCTTCGACTCATCTCGAGTCCACGGGATGAAGCTCGAACCTGTTTCTAAACCGGCCAGGTATCCCCTCACGGAGATTCTGGACCGAGGGGATTCTCCTTCGGAGGCTTTTCCGGTGGCCGAAGTCATAGTGGGTCCGGCCTTGGAACTTTGGCAGCGTCCTGCTTCCTGCCCTGCGCCTTTGGCCAGGAAGTATGCGGTCCCTACTGGTTCCCTGTCCGGTTTTTCGGAACACCCCTCGGCCGAGGGGTTGGTTACAGACAGCGTTTTCCGGCGTGCCGGGAACGCCAGGGATGTAGACAAACCTCCCGACAAGGAATCCAAGAAATTGGATTATGCCGGGCGAAAAGTCTATGCTGCGTCCTCTCTCGGCCTTCGTCAGGCCAGTTCGGCTGTCCTCATGGCACATTTTTCTCACGCCCTGTTGGGCTCCCTGGATGAGGTTGTCCCTCATCTTCCTGTGGATCTGCAGACTACGGTCAGGCAGGTGCGGGACCAGGACAGGGCGGTGGCAAAACAGCAGCTCCAGACTGCGTTAGACATTTTGGACTCATGTGCCAGGTCTGTGGCGGCCGCAGTGGCCATGCGTCGTCGGGCTTGGCTGAGGATATCCATCTTTACCTCGGATACCCAGCACAAGTTGGCGGATGTTCCCTTTGAGGACTGACCTCTTCGACCTGGGGTGGAAGGTCACCTGCAGAGGATCGAGGTCAATGCTACCTTGGACTGGGTCTCTTCCGCTCAGAAGGACAAAGGCCGTAAGCCACAGCTTAAGCCCTTTCGTTGTTCTGCGCCTGTGGCGCGCCCGGCCCAGCAACGTCAGGGCCAGCAGGCTCGATCTTGGCATCCCAAACCCAAGCCGTCGGCTTCCTCCAACAGGAAGCAGGGAGGAAAAGGCCCAGGTGGTCCTTCGGCCGGTCCTTCCTCCAAGCCTGCCCAGTGACGGGCTGAGGGGTGTCGCCCCCATCCCTGCCACCTCACCCCTGGTTCCCCCCGTGGAGGGACGGCTCAGACACTTCCTTTCCGCCTGGTCCGCTGTTACCACGGACAGGTGGGTACTGGAGGTGGTGGGAAAAGGCCTGCCTCTGGAAGTCGAGCAGGTCCCGCCCTTCAGAGCCATCGCACCTCGGGGGGCCTCGGGGTCCGCAGCCTCACTGGCGGCTCGCCGAGCCGACATCGCTCTCCTCCTCCAAAAGGAGGTGATCAGGAGTGAGGGACCCCCTTCAGACCCGGGGTTCGTGTCCAGGTATTTCCTGGTTCCGAAACGGACAGGGGCTGGCGCCCCATTCTCGACCTACACGACCTGAACAAGTTCCTAAGGTCTCGAACCTTCAGGATGGTCACTCTGGCACAGATAATAACATCTCTGGAACACGGTGTGTGGTTCTGCTCTCTGGACCTACAGGACGCGTTCTTTCACGTCCCTGTCCGTCCGTCACATCGGAGATTCCTCCGCTTTCGAGCGGAGGGATCCCTCTTCGAGTTCCGAGCCATGCCCTTCGGCTTATCTCCAGCTCCTAGGGTCTTCACCAAATGCATGGCAGTGGTGACAGCATTCCTGCGGCGCCGAGGGGTCCGGGTGTACCCTTACCTGGATGATTGGCTGATAGCAGCCCCCTCCAGACGGGAGGTGGAGCGGTCCAGAGATCTGGCCCTCCAGGTTTGCTCTCAAGTTGGCCTTCTCATCAACGAGGCCAAGTCGGAACTCGAGCCGAAGCAGGTGATCCTGTTCATCGGGGCAGAGCTCGACTCTCTGCGAGCCAGAGCACGACTCCCGGCGGACAGGGCCGAGGTTCTTACCTCCTTTGCCCAATCATTTCTGGTTGGGCAATTGCGCCCTGCCCGGGACTTCCTGCGCCTCCTTGGTCTCATGGCGGCCTGTACCAGCGTGGTCCGTTGGGCCCGCTGGCACATGCGCCCCCTTCAGTGGGGACTGGCCAGCCAGTGGTCCTAGCGCTGCGATCCTTTGGACCAGCTAGTGATAGTGACCCAGGAGATGTGAGCAGCTGTCCAGTGGTGGACCGTTCCATTCCTTTTGCGAAAGGGCATCCGTTTGTCCGCCCGAGCCGACGGTCTCTCTATTGACCGATGCCCTCTCTGATGGGTTGGGTACCCATCTGGGGAACACCGAGTGCGCGGCCTCTGGTCCCACGGAGTCGATGCCACATCAACCTGCTGGAGCTCCGAGCAGTCCGCCTAGCTCTCACCGCCTTTGCTCCGTTTCTCCAGGGTCAAGTGGTCCGAGTCCAGGCGGACAATACCACGACCATGTACTACCTAAACCGCCAGGGACGGATGCGCTCCTGCTTCTATGCAGGGAAGCTCTCCGACTGGTCACTCGTCGCAGCCTGAGGCAGATCTCCTAGCCATTCATGTGGCAGGAGCCTCCAACACCCTGGCCGATGCCCTGAACCGGATAGGGGCTGCATCTCACGAGTGGTCTCTCCTGCCGGAGGTAGTACAAGATCTGTTCTTCCTCTGGGGCACACCTCAGGTGGACCCGTTTGCCTCCAAGGAGAACGCGAAGCTGAGGCTGTTTCATGCCCGCCCCCCCTCAGCAGGGCTCGCTGCAGGGGGATGCCTTCTCGAGGCTGTGGACCCCGGGCCTCTTCTACACCTTTCCCCCATTTCCCTTGATTCACAGTGTGCTTCTCGAGGTGAGGAGGGACAAGGCGCAGGTGATTCTGATAGCCCCAGACTGGCCCCGCCAGTTCTGGTACCCAGATCTCCTCAGTGTGAGCTCCAGGCTCCCGAGGCAGCTTCCAGCTCGCCCTGACCTGCTGTCAGTCAGTCAGGGGAAGGTGTTCCATCCGGACCTTCAATACCTGCACCTGACGGCCTGGTTCCTGAGCGGCTAGAGTTCCAGGCCTTGGGTCTTTCCAACGAGGTCCTCAATGTTGTTGAGGCGTCCCGTAAGGAGTCGACCAGAAAATGCTACGCCTTTAAATGGAAGAGATTCTCCATTTGGTGTCAGGGCAGGGCTTGGACCCTTCCTCCTGTTCTGTGGCAAGCATTTTGGACTATTTATGGTCCCTTTCTAGTCAAGGCTTAGGTCGAGCGACCCTAAAGGTGCACCTGGCAGCCATCTCTGCTTACAGGCGCAGGCGAGGGCAGTCGGTGGCGCGAGGATAAGGTGGTCGGGCGCTTTTCAAAGGCCTTGATCACATTTCCCTCGATGCGAGAACCTCCACCTCCGTGGGATTTACTGCTGGTACTGGCAAGCTCATGGGCAAGCCATTCGAACCAATGCACAGGTGTGATCTCTCTCACCTGGTGGAAGAACCGCCTTCTTGGTGGCTATCACGTCAGCCAGAAGGATGGGAGAGCTCCAGGCACTTTGCATCGAGTCTCCTTACCTAGTCTTCCACAGGGACAAGGTTGTCCTCTGCCCCACCCGAAATTCCTTCCGAAGGTGGTGTCTGAGTTTCACCTTAACCAGGTGTTGACTCTGCGGTGTTCTACCCAATCACACCTCGGAGGCGAATACAGGCTCCCATACTTTTGACCTAGAAGAGGCTCGCTTATTATAAGAACGGCTGAATCAGAGAGAGGTTCGCCAGCTGTTTGTCACCTACGCTGAAGCCGCATCTGGCAGACCTGCAGCCAAGCGGACGATAAGCAGGTGGGTCACCTCCTGCATAGATCTCTGCTATAAGTTGGTGGGCATGGAGCCTCCCAGAGGATAAGAGCTCATTCTACCCGTCATACTGCTGCATCGGTGGCTGCTTCCAGGGCGTCCCTATCCAGGAAATCTACAGGGCTGCTACCTGAAGTCAGCACACCTTTATTACCCATTACCACATCGACCTTGAGTCATGCGGGATGCTGGTTTGGGGCCTCGGTTCTCCAGTCTTTATTCCCTAAGTAGGGGTGTGCGTCTTGCCTCCCTCCTCCCGGAGAACTACTAAGAGTCTGCCAATAAGTGTGGATGAACAACATATCCTTGTCCTAGAAATACAGGTTACTCACCTGTAACAGGAGTTCTAGGAATGGTATATATTGTTCATCCACACGACCCTCCCGACACTCCGGCGATGCACAACCTGAGCTTCCAGCCGGCCAGATCTGGGCGTCATGGGGCGGAGCGAGGTTTTACCACCGGGTGGGTGGGAGGAGCCAGCAGAAGACCTTCCGGCATGATTTAAAGTGGCAAGGAACCTGCCAATAAATGTGGATGAACAACATATACCATTCCTAGAACTCCTGTTACAGGTGAGTAACCTGTATTTCAGCCCCAGACAATCACCAACTTCCACTGTTCTGTTGCAGGCCCCCAGTGTTGGGCTCAATCCCCCTGGATGCCTTTCTCCTAGATTGGGAAGGGAAGTTTCTTTATGCCTTTCCCCCCTTCCCTCTCCTATTCAAGGTGCTAGTCAAAATCAGATCTCAGCCTTGCAGGATGATTCTGATTGCCCCAGATTGGGCCAGGCAGCCCTGGTACCCGCTCCTTCTGTCACTAGCAGTCCATCTTCCCCTGTGCCTCCCCAGGAATCACAACCTGTTAACCTGTGCACAGGGGAGAGTTTGGTATCCGAACCTCAAATCCCTCAACCTCAAGACCTGGCTCTTGAGGAGTTAGAATTTGCTGACCTGCACCTTTCTCCGGGTGTTCTTGAAATCCGAAAGGCTTCTAGGAAGCCTTCCACTAGGGCTACTTACAATTCTAAGTGGAAAAGGTTTTCCATTTGGTGTTCTGGGAAACATATTTCCCCGGAATCTGCTGATTTGCCCATTGTTTTGGACTATATGGTCCACCTTAATTCCTTGGGACTGAGACCAGCTCCCCTTAAAGTACATTTGGCAGCTGTCTCTGCTTTTGTTTCAGCAGGAAAGCCCTCCTCTCTTTCCGCTCACCCTGTATTTTCCAAGTTTTTTAAAGGATTACTTCATTCTAATCCACCTTTTAGGGATCCGGCCACTGCCTGGGACCTTAATGTTTGCATTGCCCAGTTAATGCAACCTCCTTTTGAACCTCTGTCTTCTGCAGAGCTTAAGTACTAACTTGGAAAACTGTTTTTCTAGTGGCTATCACTTCTGCCAGGCGCATAAGTGAGTTGCAAGCCCTGTCAGTAGAAACTGACTTTATTTCTTTCCACAGGGATAAGGTAGTCCTCAGGACTAACAGGAAGTTTTTGCCTAAGGTGGTTTCAGATTTCCATCTTAATCAATCTATCTCCCTTCCAGTGTTTTTCACTGATCATTCTTCCTCTGGTGAGAGGAGATTGCACAGTTTATATGTTAAGAGGGCCCTAAGTTACTATATAGAGCGTACCAAGGGTCACAGATTGAATCCTCCAACTTTTTCTTACTTATGGCGAGGTCGGAAAAGGGAAACCTGCCACTAAGAGATCCATTGCCAGGTGGATTGTCTCTTGTATCCAATTTTGTTATCAAAACTGGGGAAAGTTCCCCTTCAGGCCTGAGGGCTCATTCTACCAGAGGTACAGCTGTGTCTCTAGCTGCTGCCAGAGACATCCCTATCTTAGAGATATGTCAAGCAGCTACCTGGAAAACAGTACATACTTTCACCAAGCATTACTCCTGGATGTCCAGGCCAGGAGGATGCTGGTTTAACTTCCAGCTATTAGCTTCAGTCTTTTTCCCCTAAGTAGGTTCTCCCTCCTCCATGGAGGTACTGCTGTGTATTCTGCAGTTGTCATAATATAGCAAGACTTCATGTTGTTTGAAGAAAAAATTAGTCACCTTAGTAATGTTGTTTTTCTAATGGAGTCTTGCTATATTATGACCCCAGCCTGCTCCTCTCAGAACTTCTACTTGGGTATGGGGTGGGCAGCCTAGTGTGGGCGCTAGTTATGCCCATTATATGTTTTCCACCCCTTCTTGGGGTTTTGTGGTGTGATGTTTATATTTTATGTCATTATTACTTATATTATATTATTACTTGTGGTCCCCTGACTTGAGTCTTTGTGTTGGGACCAGGAGTATGTCTTAATAGTCAGGTAGCCAGTTGGCTAGTGTAGGTTACAGCTTCCACACAGACCTTAGTGAGTTTTGCTCGAAAAGATCTGACAGTTTAGGTTTGAAATAACCCAGACAGAGCTTCTCTAACTCGACTAAGCGCTCAACTTCCATTCTTTGAATGGGAGTTAACTCTTTCACCTCGGAACAGTTCTAATGGTGGGACAAACTGCAATTGTCATAATATAGCAAGACTCCATTTGAAGAAACAACATTACTAAGGTGAGTAATTTTTTCTTTTTTCCCGTTTGTCTTCTGATGGTGGATCCTCGGTCTCCTATTTCGATGTCAGCCTGTGGCCGGAAGTCTCCGGCTGTAGAACTGGGGAATCTGGCGGGACCACCCCCTTATGTACTATGCCTGACGTCGGAGGCGAGACCGACGTCGGGGGCGGTCCCCGCTGAAGATAGCTAGCTAGAATTTTTCCGTGGGATCCTGACGCCTGCCGGCTTCAGTCCTAATGGTGTAATCTGCTGCAAGAGCTGTTCTCGAAGATCTACTGTTACGGTAAGTTCTTACGTAACTGTACTTTCAAGAAGGTCAAGAATTGCGGTAGGTACGTAATTTCCATATTTTCAAGCAGATCTGTCACCAGGTCTGCTTTCCCACCCACTGTCCCTCTTCTTGGGGCTCTTTTCTAGGAACTGGCTGTCTGTTGTATCCAGCCTTTCATATAGGTCTGAGCATATCTCTCTCTTTCTCCCCCTCTCCCTGTCCCTCTCCCATGGCTAGAGTTATGGTCTCTGGGGGAAAGAACTGAGGAGGGAGTGGGGCCGCTCACGCTTTTATAGGGTTGGTGACGTTGACAGCATGGACAGCCCCAGTTGTACTTCTAAAAGTCTTTCGTGTGTATCCTGCTTCACTGACAGTGAAGTTCCTATGGTGTGACCTGATAACTGAGATCTCTTCAAGGAACTGCTGTTACGGTAAGTTCTTCACGTAACTGTTCTTTCTTCCAGGGGATCCTCAGTATGCCTTTATCTCCCTTCCTGCCTCCCCTACCAGAACCAGAAAAGGAGTCACATCTTGTGCATCCCTGTTGGTGGCTTCTTGTATTATTTGGTTGTTAAAATAATAATTTAAACTAGTCTGTTGTGTTTTCAGTGTTAACCAATGTTGTCTTTTTTCCCCCATTTTAGGCAGACCTAACTATTGTGGGATAGCATAATTACAGGGTTTTTTAGCTAGTTAGGCTTTGTAATGAATCTGAGTGGTTTAGAATGCAGTAGCACCTTGGTTCACTTGGTTTACTTAGTTTATTAGGACAAAAGTAGGCTTAAGTCCATCGTGATTGCCCCCCCCCCCCATGAGTGGACAATATGGTGGAAGAGAGCAGAGCCATTTGTTATCTATTTTAAATCTGTTAGTTATTAGAGTCAATACCTTCCTATGGAAGGTTATTCCAGGCTTTGGGGCTCTAATATTAAAGAAGCTAGCCCTTTTAAGTGTTAGCCCACTCAACAACGAGTTGTTTGTTATGTAATTTGGCTACAGTCCACCTATTTGAAAATTCGAGTCCACATTGTTCCATCAAGTGTTGACATTATAGAATTTTATATGTGAGAAGGAGATGATCTCTGAATCTCCTAGTATGGAGAGACAGAAGAAACCAGTTTAACTTAGTCTTGTTTGGTAATCCTTATTGGATATCCTAGGTACCATTTTTGTTGCTCTCCTCTGGATCCTTTCAATTGTAGTTATGTCTCCCTTGAGATAGGGGCTCCAGAAGGAGAACCATAATCTAAATATGGCCTAACATATGCTCCGATAGATAAGAGACTAGACATTGTTCCATACTAGTAACAAAGGTGTGCCTTATTTGTTTCAATAAGTTATTTGCCGATCAGGTGGTTTTTATACAATGGTCTAACGATGATAATGTGTTATTCACAAAGATACCAAGGTCCTGCTCACAAGTAGAGACCTTAATTAAACTGTTGTT